>JALAZF010000034.1:0-10000000 GCA_022829125.1 Lathyrus tuberosus
CAACCTAAGTCTGAACGTTATCACTTCAAACAATGCACGACACTAACAAAAGTGATTATGTGTAGTTGTTAGAGGACACAAGGTTGAAGATGAAGATGAAGAGAAAGATCAGTATCTATTTTCACGTTTCTTGTTATATTGAAAAAATGAGGAACCAATTATTTATATGATGCAAAATAAAAAAACTAAATGAAAATGACAGCAAAACAGAAAAAACAGAATGCAGAAAAATGCCTCAGACCACCGAAGATTCGACCGCTCGCTGGATGAGGGTCGGCGGGCGCTTACCCGGTGAAGTGTCTACGCAAAATAACCATGCATGCATCGACCGCTCATGACCATGCATCGACGCAGGAACGCTAAAACTGCATAATGACAAAAACCCAGAAGCATGCGTCGACCGCATGCATAGACAGGGTCAGTGTGCACCTTCCCGGTGGTTTCACAAAAACTGTCAAGATAGCATGAGTCGAGTCAAGCATTGTTTAGGTCGATTCAAGACCTATAAAAACTAAGAAAATGATTTTTCTGCATGTTTTACCCAACTGAGACACAAGGCATGCACACCAAACGCTAGTACCTTGATTAAGCACATGTAGAAATTTTATAGAACCCTTCCTATATGTTTAGACACATGATTATCAATGGTTGTATGCAATACGACCGACAAATAAGTGATGCCATCCAAATTACAAACTAAAGGTTATCCTACTTGTTGACATCATTAAAACAGAAACTAGATGAGAAGCACCTTGCCCTCACATAAACCTGCCAGCACTCCAGCTAACCCTTCCATCAAGTTATGCTATGATAACAATCCTTCTTTTAATGGCATCCCTTTATATCGAAGACTTATTAGCAGATTAATTTATCTCAACACCACAAGGTCTAACATCACTTTTATCACCCAACAGCTCAGCCGGTTTTTTTCAACATTATCCATGACACACTACAATGTAGCTTGTAGAGTGTTAAGATATTTGAAACAATGTCCATGTCGAGGTTTGTTCTTTCCTCGAAACCCATCCCTTCTCATTACTGGATTTTCTAAAGCAGATTAGGCAGGCTGGATAGATACTAGAAGATTTGTGTTAGGCTTATGCTTCTATATAGGATCTTCTCTAATCTCATGGCAATCCAAGAAGCAAAACACAGTCTCTTGATCTTCTTTTGAAGCTGAATATAAGGCTTTGGCTGCAGCTACATGTGAATTTTTGTGGATTATATACTTAATAAAAGACATGCACATCAAATGTTCCAAATTTTCAGTCTTGATTTACGATTGCCAAAGTGCACTTCACGTAGTTTCTAATCCGGTATTTCATGAAAGGGCCAAGCATATTCACATTGATTGCCAAATTGTTAGAGAAAAGTTTTTTGCTGGAGTTATGAAGCTCAGTCTTGTGTCTTCTAACAACTAACTTGCTGATTTTTTTTACCAAGTCTTTGCTTCCAAATCCTTTCAATTCTCTCATGGCCAAGTTGAATTTTTTAGACATTTACCAATCATCAACTTCTGGGAGGCTATTAACTGAAGAAACGCAAAGTTAGTTCAATTGGTAGTTAGTTAGTTAGTTAGTACAAGTTAGTTACTCTCACAATTCTAGTTAGTTAGATAGTTTTCTTCTACTCTAAGCAACTAGCATGTGCCTTATCTTGTATATAAACTACACGCTCATCTCAGTCAATGTATGAGATTTTATCCCTTTTCTCATAATCCACATGTTAACTTTCATATCATAATATCTTATGAGCCTCCCCACTGAAAATCATGTTAAATCGTAGTGATTTCTTGCCAAATCTTCACCAGTTCTTTGTAAAAACACAAAAAAAAATGATAGGTAAGTTATTGATTACTATATTTAGTAGTATTACCCTCCCTCCTATAGATAAATTCCTATCCTTCAAAGATGCCAACTTTCTTCTCAATCCTTCAATGATTGGCCTCCACATGGAATACCTTATTTGGTTAGAACTTAGAACCAACTAGCACACGTAGAAAGTTGAATTGTAGTACATCTACACAACATGAAATAAAATGTTGAACCACTTGTAGGAAATGTTTATTCATATTGAAACTAGATAGTTTGGTTATTTAGAAATTCACTCAGAGTCCTAAAACCATTTCAAATCCCTTTAACATTGTTTTGACATTCACATATTTTTCCAACAACCTTTCCTTATTAACATGGTGTCATCTGCAAACTGTACAATATCATATCTTACCTCCTCATTAACAATAAATCCCAGGAACTCTCCCAACTCCACTGCTTTATGAACCATCCCTGTTAGTTCCTCCACAATAATCAAAATTAGAAAATGTGACAAGGGGTCGCCTTATCTAAATGCACACTATATTAAATTACTTTGAAGGACTTCCATTAACCCATACTGAAATGTTACTTCTAAACACATAAGCCTTCATGCATTTTATCCATTTTCCCCAAAACCAATCCTATTTAACATGTACCTCAAGTAATTCTAACTTACATTATCATAGGCATTTTCAAAATCAGCCTGTAATGGAATACATTCAATCATCTCCCTCTTTGCTAAATTAATCACCTCATTTACCACTAAGACTACATAAAAAAATATGACTACCTGGAACAAAATCTTATTGATTTTTGAATACTATCTTCCTAATCACAAGCTTCGGCCTTGCATCAAGGATATTAGCTAATACCTTGTACATACATCCCACTAAACAAATAGTCTTATACTCACTTAAGTCTTGGGAATCTTTGTTTTTGGGACCAAGTTTAAAAATTAGGTTGTGATTGCCATAGGCAGCTTAACATTGGTGTAAAATTTATTAACAAACTCTACCAAGTCCTCTTTTAAAGAGTTCCAACACTTCTTAATAAATCCTAAGTTATATCCATCTGGACCAGGCCTTTCGTTGCCATCATTATTCCATGCTGCATCTCTAATTTCTTCCAATGAGAATGGTTATTCCAATTTCACCTTATTCTCCATAGAAAGGCATTTTACTTCTACTTTTTCCATAACGAGTATTTAAAAGTTTGTTTCTTTAAGTCTCTTTTCAAAATAACATTTTACTTCCTTCTTTACCTCATCCACCTGTTCCACCATACCATTTCTTGTATTGATTGATGATATGAAGTTCATTCTACTCATTGACCTCATGACATTGGGAAAATACCTAGTACTCAAGTCCCCTTCCTTAATTCATTTCTACCTTGACTTTTTTCTAATCAATATTTCTATATGCTGAAGGTTCTTCCACAAATTTTGTGTTGCCTCATTTTTTTCAACTATCTCTGGGTTAATTTCATCATTAATGACCCTTAATATCTCATCATATTCATTCAACTCATTAATTGCATCCTCTTCCTTCAAGTGTGGCCAGCCACATACTTGCTTATTCCACCACCTCAGCCTATTTCTAAGCATCTTAAAATTTTCCTTGATGACATAGGCCTTCTAGCTAAGATAATAGAATTCCATTCATCATCCACAAGCTTAAAAATGCCTTTATTTTTAAATCAACAATTGTTTACCCTAAAATGTTTTGGTCTCAAATTAGAGTCATTAAACTCGATCCAAATAGGACAATGGTCTAAGATGTCCCTATATTTTATGTACTACCCCATCATATTTCATATTGCTTCATAGCTTTAGATAACAAAAAGCTATATAATCTACTCATATAACATCAAAAGAGGATCCTCCGAAGGATTGGGACATAAATGGCGATAAAAAGGATAATGAACACGAGGAAGAAAAATAAGAGACCTCAACCCAGTTGCTTCAAGAATGAATTTTTTCAAATGACCACCAATTAGATCATATACTTGGATATATTCGAAAGGGCATAAGTACTAGATCTATGGTTAACAATTTTTATAAGTATGCTTCTTTAATTAATTTGGTAGAACATAAGACAATATATGATGCTTTACTTAACGAAAGATAGCTCATTTCTATGCAAGACAACTTCATTCAATTTAAACAAAATGAAGTTTGGGATATGGCCCTACAACCTACAAACAAAAACACATTAACTATAGATGGATTTTAGGAAAAAGAATGATGAAAACAACCTAATTATAGAAATAAAGTTAGAGTAGTGGAAAAAGAATACAATCAAAGTTAAGAAATTGACCACGAGGAGACTTATGCTCCCGTAACTCTTCTTGAGGCGATTTGACTCCTTTTGGCATTTGCATGTTACTTGAATTTTAAGTTGTATAAAATGGATGTAAGGTCTTCTTTTATTAACGGATTTATAAATGAAGAATTATATGTCTCTCAAACTCTAGGTTTTAAGGACCATTAGAATTCTGATTTTTTTTTTTAATATTAAACGAACACTTTATAGTTTCAAACAGGCTCTGTCGCGGCTGGAAAATTATATAGTCGCCATTATCCTTTAGTCTTTCCTAAGAAACAGAGATATAATGATAAAACCTAAAAGCTAAGGGTGAGACACTAGGGTTCGAGAGACAATTAAGTGAGGGGAAGGTATTAGGCACCCCTCACCTCCATTGTACTCAATGGGATCCTTCTATAATTCTGGAGTTAATTATTATTATTTACAAAGGGAATTATCTTATAAATTTAATAAAAGAAGATTTAATAAGGAATTAAAACAGAGAATTTTTTCTTATTGAAGAATCAGAGTATTGTAGTTCATCTACAAAATGTTTGTTTGTTTGTTGATTTTTAGATTTTGAAAAGTTCTCAACGCCTCGGGGGCGGAGAAATAGAGTTGTCAAAATGGGCTATCCGGCCCTAAACGGGCCGGTGTTGCGGTGAGAATCGGATATCGAGCTATTAATTAACTTGAATCACACATCTTTGAAATTCACCACCGAGCTTTGATTTATCCAAAGGAAAGGGTAAAGATCGAAGAAAACCCTAAGAGGATCTAGGTTCGGGGGTTGGTTATACTAAGGGAAGGTATTAGCACCCTAAGTATCTGTAGTACTCTACAGGAACCTCTTGTTTGTACTTGTGTTATGTTACGTTTGCTTGCTAAGGGAATCTGCTAAAGTTAAGGTAAAGACCTAAATGCTAACGGTAAAGACCTAAAGGTTTGTACACTAAGTTTGCTCGCCAAGACATTGCATCTTGTGCCTACGTATCCGACTAAAGAATCAGAGCAACCGTAGTTCACCTGACTAAGGGTGAAGGAGGAACCATTGACTATGGCCAAAGTTTCAAGGGGAAAGAGTATGAGCTCATGTAGAGCTTAAGAAACTCTCTAAGTCTAAGTTATGATGGGGGAAGTGAATACTCAAGATGATGAGTTCACATAGAGTCCAAGAACTCTAACTTAGTTCTAAGTTACAAGAGGTGACTGGCTATGAGGCCAAGTGAAAGTATCCTATGACTATGAGGTCACAGAGAAGGTGGCCATGACTATGAGGTCAAGGCTGGTATCTTATGACTATGAGGACAAGGAGGGAGGTGGCTATGACTATGAGGTCAAAACTGGTAATCCTATGACTATGAGGTCAAGGAGGGAGGTAATGAGCTTTCTATGACTTTGAGGTCAATAGAGAGACTTTCCTTTGGAAGGAAGGGGAATAACTTAAGAACAAGAGTTGAATGAACAATATGATTTCCATGATTCGAATACAGTAAACGTTTAATCAAAATGAAATCCAAAGATAAACATCGCATACATGGATAAAGCAAAGATAACAATTTTCAAGTTTGCAATCCGAAACATGATGAGTGATGAAACTTAACAACAGAGATCGAAGAACAATTTTCAAACAAACACATAATGCTCAAAAGAGTTCTTAAAAGTTTTCAAGAAATGATTGATAATTTTCACAAAAAAGTTCAGGAGTTAAACATAAAGCTATGCATACCTTTTTTTTTTGTTTTTAAGTCTTTAGAAAGAACATGAAAATACTATAAGAAATAAAATAAAAAACTAAGTTAAAACAAGGTGGTAGTCGCCACAAAAAAAGCATGGCCAGTGCCACAAAACTAGTGGCAAGCGCCACACTTAGTCCATGGCAGGCGCCTTGGGTGCTTTAGGAATGGTGGCAGGCACCACTTTTGTTGAATGGTGGCAGGCGCCACACTTTTATGGAAAGTTCCATGTTTTTGTGGCCAATGCCACACTTTTGTGGCCAGTGCCACCCTTTCTCCTCTTTTATATTTTTTATATTTTTTCTTTTTAGCAACAACTTTCATAAAATGAAATCACAACAAAATCACACATAACTTTTAATCAAGAATCACGTATGAAAAAAATAATAGTAACATGAAGAAAATGATTATGATATTATGAAAACGAAATGAAACGGAGACGTGAATGTTACCTAGTGGAGAGGATCCACTGCCTCTTCACAAGTACGTATTCGGAAAAAAAAAATGGACGAACTTCTTCTTCCTCAAAATGCCAGAATAAGTGAGGAAGGAAAAGAGAGTATTCATCCTATTTTTAGGGTGAATCTGGTGTGAAATTTACTGAAGAGGAACGTCCTATTTATAGGAGAAAGTGAGGAGCTTGCAGCATGGCCAAGATTACCCTTTTTTCAAATCTTCGTGTATGTGCAAGTGGTTGAAAGTCTTCGATTGCTCAGAATAGGATCAAAATAGGTTGTGCTGATGAGACGTAGAACCATGCTTTACTGAAAAGCATTTTCTTTCTTCATGATTACTTGGGTTCACATGCATTGTCTTGTTTAAAATATATTATTTTAATTAAAACAAAGTTTATCAGAAGTGCAGATTTGGAAAAGTGGCGAACGCCGCATTTTTTTTCATGGCAAGTGCCACAAATTAACATGGCAGGCGTCATGCCTTATATGGCAAGTGCCACCAAACTTTTCCTGGCAGGCGCCATGCTTCTTGTGGTGGTGGGCGCCATGTATTTTCATGGTGGTGGGCGCCATGTATCTCATGGCCAGTGCCACCAAAGTGTGGCCAGTGCCACGAGATACTTTTCCTTTTTTTCTTTTTCTTTTGTTTCTTTTTCTTTTTTTCTTTCCTTTTTTTCAAATAAAATTCACAAATTCCTTGTGATCTCTCGTGCCCTCAGTCCATGGTTGAACATATTAAGAAGAGACATGACTTGAATGCTTCATTTTGGTCTAATAACATCCGAGTCGGAGGCTCGATTTTCCGGTCAAAACCCAAATTTCTTCAGGAATTCCACTGGAAGGTCTTTGAGGATCTTGATTTTTCACTCTATTCCAAGGTCCATAGATGGCTTCTAAGGATGTCCAGTATCATGTGGATTCATGTCCCAAAGCTTGGAAACATGTCTTGATCAAAATCAAAAGCACTGGTTGACTGATGCTGATAAAACCCTAGTTTGAGTCATGGTGAATCTTGTGGCTCAAGGCACATGTAATAGGAACCAAACACACTAGATTTCTTGTTGAGTAAGAACTCTTCAAAGTATGTGAGCTCAATTGGTCGGTGAACCCTTTAAGATACTGCCTGATCACAACAAGGTGCTTCAATGATTCTTCAGGTTAAAACCCTAATTCCACAACTCTTGACCCGATGATCTCTTCTTGATTTCTCTTGACCCAATATCATTAAGATCATGGCATATGATTTGAGGACTTCATAATTAGCCTCCAAGACCAAATGGTTGCACCTTGGAGCCTCGGCTATCTTTCTTGAACAAATGGCTTCTCATAAGAATCTCACCCAAACTGGTGAACACTTGTGATGATTGTATGGAGTCAAAGAATGTCTTAGGAGACCTTGAAACATGTGAGAGTCTGACTTATTGACTTTTGTTCTCTTTCCTGAGCAAACTTGGCTTTCACAAAAGAAACAAACTAGCAAGATACGGTGGTTATTTAACAATGTACAGATGATTGATCCCTAATTGTAAGTGCAAGATGTTATGACATCTAAGGGGTAAAATTTGGGGTACAACAGTTGCCCCTATTTAAATAGCTTTACCGGGTGGCAAGAGGAATGGAAATCCTCGGGAAACTAAGGTGAAAGGTATTTAAATATAGCAAGCCGAAAATTTTGCCCTTAGATGGAATACAGATGCTAAGGACAGGCATCAAATATGCAAATGCTGACATGCCTGACATGCCATGAACTTCTAGTATGATGATATGTTGCCATGATAGTACAAAGTTGCAGACAAACCAAGCTCTAAGAACAAAGAACAAACCACCACAAATGAGCTTACTGGGGAAGGATAAAGGTTAGTATCCACGAGGAAGACTCACTTGGGATACATGCCGACCAACAAAAGAGACTCACTAGGGAGACTCTGAGGCAACACTAGGGATGGAAAAATAAAACTGAGCGGGAAACCCTACAGGTCCTCACTGGAGATAGGAGCCATAGAGGTTTTCTCCACTAGGAAAAGGTCCAGGGAGATGGACGACAGGTTCACATGTGACCGGATAACACTAGGGAAAATAAAACACATTCTTACTAGGCATGAAACTAGAGAGAAGACATGATCTCCACTGGGGATCAATTTGAAATAAAAAAGATAGACATCCAAATAAAAGATTTTCTGGGGATTTCTTATACTGAAGAGTTCAAACGGGATCTTCAAGAAAAGCCAGAAAAGACAGAGACAAACACAAGCTTGCACCAAATGATGAAAGACATTGATAATGGCTGGATTAAAGTACCAACAATGATTGGACTCAGGAATAACATGCCATTAAACACCAATATGAGTTGGATTTTGAATACCAGTATGAGCTGGATTTTGAATTCTAGTATGAGCTGGATTTTGAATACCAGTATGAGCTAGATTTGAAGTGCCAGTATGAGTTGGACTTTAAATACCAGTATGAGCCGGACTTTGGGTACCAGTATAAGCTAGATTTTGAAATGCCAGTATGAGTTGGTCTTTGAAATGCCAATATGAGTTAGTTTGCCAGCAAAGACTGGACTTTTAGACACCAATATGAGTTGGGCTGCCGGTGAAGACTAGACTTTAGGTTCATATCTGACCTGAGTTTAGGTTCATAGCTGACCTGAGTTTAAGTTCACATTTAACCTGGTGACGCTTTAGATGGGAAAGATCCTCACTGGTGGTAAAATCAAGAGATGGTCTCCATTGGGGAATATCCAGAGTAGTGGATCAACAAGTTCAAGTATAACTGGCCGACACTCTAGGACCGAAAAGTAACCTCATTGGAAGTAGAACAAAAAGATGGGCTCCAATAAAGGTATCTAGAATGATTGATCATCAAGTCCAAATGTGACCGGATGACACCCTAGAAAAGAAAGGGATCCTCAATGAAGGTTGAACCGAAAAGACGGTCTTCACTAGAAAAAGTAAAACATCTAAGACATCCAAAGTGATGGAACAACATGTTCAAGTATGACCGATTGGCACTTTAGAAGGAAAAAGAACCTTATTGGAGATAGAACCAAAAGATGGGCTCCGATAAAGGTATCTAGAATGATAGATCATTAAGTCCAAATGTGACACGATGACACTCTAGAAAGAGAGGATCCTCAATGAAGGTTGAACCGGGAAGACGGTCTTCATTGGGAAAAGAAAAACATCTAAGGCATCCAAAGTGATGGAACAACAGGTTCAAGTATGACCGATTGGCACTTTAAAAGAAAAAGGAACCTCATTGGGGATAGAACCAAAAGATGGGCTCCAATAAAGGTATCTTGAATGATAGATCATCAAGGCCAAATGTGACACGATGAGACTCTAGAAAGAAAGGATCCTCAATGAAGGTTGAACCGGGAAGACGGTCTTCACTGGGAAAATCAAAACATCTAAGACATCAAAAGTGATAGAACAACAGGTTCAAGCATGATCGATTGGCAGTTTAGAAGAAAAAGGAACCTCATTAGAGATAGAACCAAAAGATGGGCTCCGATAAAGGTATCTAGAATGATAGATCATCAAGTTCAAATGTGACACGCTGATACTCTAGAAAGAGAGGATCCTCAATAAAGGTTGAATCGGGAAGACGGTCTTCACTGGGAAAAG
Source organism: Lathyrus tuberosus (assembly GCA_022829125.1). Taxonomy (NCBI): domain Eukaryota; kingdom Viridiplantae; phylum Streptophyta; class Magnoliopsida; order Fabales; family Fabaceae; genus Lathyrus; species Lathyrus tuberosus. The sequence continues at coordinate 9,938 of JALAZF010000034.1, forward strand.
CAAAACATCTAAGGCATCCAAAGTGATAGAACAACAGGTTCAAGTATGACCGATTGGCACTTTAGAAGAAAAAGGAACCTCATTGGAGATAGAACTAAAATATGGGCTCCAATAAAGGTATCTAGAATGATAGATCATCAAGTCCAAATGTGACATAATGACACTCTAGAATGATAGGGATTCTCAGTGAAGGGTGAACCGGAATGACGGTCTTCACTGGGAAATGAAAATCATCTAAGACATCTAAAGTGATGGAACAACAAGTTCAAGTATGACCAATTGGCACTTTAGAAGAAAAGGAACCTTATTGGAGATAGAACCAAAAGATGGGCTCCAATAAAGGTATCTAGAATGATAGATCATCAAGTCCAAATGTGACACGATGACACTCTAGAAAGAAAGGGATCCTTAATGAAGGTTGAACCGGAAAGACTGTCTTCACTGGGAAGAGAAAAACATCTAAGGCATCCAAAGTGATGGAACAATAGGTTCAAGTATGACCGATTGGCACTTTAGAAGTAAAAAGTACCTCATTGGAGATAGAACCAAAAGATGGGCTCCAATAAAGGAATCTAGAATGATAGATCATTAAGTCCAAATGTGACACGATGACACTCTAGAAAGAAAGGGATCCTCTATGAAGGTTGAACCGGAAAGACGGTCTTCATTGGGAAAAGCAAAACATCTAAGACATCCAAAGTGATGGAACAATAGGTTCAAGTATGCCCGATTGGTACTTTAGAAGTAAAAAGAACCTCATTGGAGACAGAACCAAAAGATGAGCTCCAATAAAGGTATCTAGAATGATAGATCATCAAGTCCAAATGTGACATGATGACATTCTAGAAAGAAAGGGATCCTCAATAAAGGTTGAACCGGAAATAAGGTCTTCACTGGGAAAAGTAAAACATCTAAGACATCCAAAGTGATAGAACAATAGGTTCAAGTATGACCGATTGGCACTTTAGAAGTAAAAATAACCTCATTGGAGATAGAACCAAAAGATGGGCTCCAATAAAGATATCTAGAATGATTGATCATCAAGTCTAAACGTGACTAGATGATATTCTAGAAAGAAAGGATGGGCATTTTATGCCTAGGGCTGACAGCTCTATTGGAGAGAATAGACAAACCCAGTCACTTAGGGAGATAAACGCCAACGCGAAAAAAACAGGTAAACACCATAAAGATAGCAGAAATGCTAAGATGCTATGCATATGAGTGCAAATGCCATGCTTATGCTTATGCTTATGCTTATGCTGACAAAACAGGCAAAAGGAAGCGAGACTGGAGATGAAATAAACATCTCGACAAGGATACCCAGTCAAACTCATCAGATTAGGCCAATACTGGGGATGAACTTGTAGAATCAGTAGTTCTGCTTCAAGATTACAACCTTCTTTGGTTGAAAGAGTACTCCACTTGGTATCATGACTTCACTAGGATTGCCATCATGAGTTTGATTTCTTTACCGGAGGGAAATCCATGGAGAATTGCTAAGATTAGCTGAAGTAACAGCTTACTGGGGAGCTAGCAAAAGATGTCACAAAAGCTGAGTAATTCTGCATGACTCATCTGCCCCAGATAACATGGTCTGCCAGAATCAAATATCAAGAGGATTTTACAGGAGAATTGGCATACAATGTGTTTCAATATCTTCCAACTCTTGGAGAGATTCATGAATTTCGGCATAACTGCCCCAGATTCCGCGTTTGCACCACAAGGTCCTTGAACTTGTGCTTCAGATTGGTTGATCTATGAAGGAAATGCCCCAGACTAGTTTTTTAGAGATTTACCGAATCTCGACTTGATTGCCCCTGATTAACTGGTCTGTGAGGATAAGTCATCAAAATAATTTTACAGAAGAATTGGCATACTAGTTGACCCAATATCTTCAAACTTTTGAGTCTTGACATAACTGCCTCAATTCAACTGTATTCGCAATACAGAGTCCTTTAGACTGTGGTAGAAACAACTGGGGAACAAACTTGCCCCTGATTCATGATAAGTATTTTATTCATGATAAAATAGCACATAAAATGGGGCAATTATCTTACTTGAATGACAAGATTCTAACATAAACACCTCAACTAATGAAGGAAAGTCATATGGTGCAAAGTTTTCTTGGTTTGCTTTACATTTGTGCAGGAAAAGGCTAAAGAATGCATCAAAGAAAGAACAAAGAAAAGTTATGCCTTGCAAATTTTGCATCGCGACCAAAAGCTTCGCTACGTGAAGTTTCGCTATGCGAAGGAAAGCGGCAGAAGGCGAGCCAGGCATAGCAAAATAGAATCAAATCTAGCAGACTTCGCTTAAAGTTCGCGATGCGACAGGAAGCGACCAAAGCGGTAGAAAGCGATAGGAAGCGAAATGAAACATAATCAAATTAGTCAGACTTCGCTTGACGCGACAGAAAATGACAGAGTTCGCGACGCGAACTATCTTTCGCATAGCGAAGTAAGGCGGCTTCACCAAAGGCGGTTGGACAGCTCAGAGACTTAATGGGGAAGAAAGGCAAGTTCGCATAGCGAACATACTTTCGCTATGCGAAGTCAGGCGGCCAGAACTGCTATAAAAAGAGATCAAACTCAGCTCAAAGGGCATTGAGTTTTATATCTTGTACTCTATCATATAGAATAGTGAGTAATAGTTTAGGAAATGAGAAATATAAGAGCTTGTAAGGAGAAGGAGTTGGATTCACTTCAAGAGTCGGGAAATCGTCGTTGATGTTGATTCAACTCCATTCTTCTATTGTGCTTCAAGATGCCTTGAGCAGCTAAATCCCTCCCTTGTTGGGATTGGTTGTAGTTCACCGAAACAGTATGTATTTTCATTAATCATGGCGTTATATGCATTTTATTTAAGAATCGATATTGATGTTATCTTCATTTTATCGTTTACTTCATGGAATGAATCAATATTGACAAATACGATTTAACTCTCGATCAAAGATAACATGTATTAAACTCTAATTGCTAGACATAGATTTAGGTTTAATATTCACCGTAAGTATCGAATCTTAATGCTACCGTATCATTTAATAGGCTGAGAAATCGTCGATTAAACCATAAGGTAGAAATCTCATTAAAGTTTAGACATGAACTTTGTTTGCGAGCGATGCGTGATAATATTGAAACATGCTTAAATTGTGAATAACTGATTCGTGATATACTTATTGAATCGGTGAATGAAAACCAATTCCCAACAAGCCTATTCCTTTGAAACTTATCTTTAGCTCTTGCACGATTTTACTTTTTGTTACTTACAAACCAAACAATCTTGAAACTTCTGCTTAGAATCATTGAACTCATTGAACGGTTTTGATATCGCCCCAATCCCTGTGGATATGATAAAACACAATACTTACATTTGATTGTACTCAACATTAAATTGGCGCTGTTGCCGGGGATTGGCGTTTAAGATATTAAAACATCGTAATAGTTTCTATACTTCTAAGTTGTTATATATTGTATATATTTGTTTTTCGCAACGTGTGTTCAATTGTTGGATAGGTGGTGAAACTTCTGTTTATGCTTCGAGGCAAGACTTCAGAAGAACATGTTCTTTTTTATCCCGAGATCAAAAGAACCATCCGTAAAAACAAAAGACAAAAGAAGAAACAGAAACAACTATCCAAGAAGAAAAGTCACAAAGGAGCTTTAGCATCAACTTCTTCAACAAATCCAACAAAAGAAAAAATGGCTGAAGTTGTCAACAATGAACCTTGTCGGAGTAGTTCGAGACGATTGGCTCGTCTCACCACCACTCCAAACAACCGACGAGCTGAAATGAAAACGAGACTGCTACAACCTATTTATGCTAACCCTTTTGCAGGTTTAGATCCTGAAGATCCGTACAACCATCTCACCAAGTTTTACGAGTTAGCTGGTACATTAGGAGCACCATAACCTGAAGAAGAGGCAGGCTTCATGAGACTGTTCCCACACTCTTTAATCGGCAAAGAAAAGGATTGGTACTTGGACCAACCTACGGACAACATGACCAATTGGAATGTACTCGAAGAACACTTCCTGAATAGGTTCTTCCCACACAATAGGTTCATGGATGCCAAGGCAGCAATTGCCTTGTTCGCACAAAGTGCAACTGAAACTCTGCGCGAGGCTTGGGAGCGATACAAATCTATGCTGCGGAAGTGTCCTAATCACGAGTTTGATGAGCGTACACAAATCCACATTTTCAGAAATGGACTTCAGCCACAACCCAAGCTTTTACTCGATGCAACCGCGGGTGGCTCTTTGTTATCTAAAAGCGCAGAGGATGCAACATCTATCATCAACCGTATGGCCGTGAATGATCATCAGGTGCAGTATAATCGTAGCACAACACAAAGACAACCTGGAATCCTGGAGTTAGGCACCAATGATGCAATCTTGGCACAAAACAAATACTCACTCAAACAGTGGAAGAGTTAACAAAACAACTATCCAAACTTCCACAACAGCTGAAGGAAATGCACAGTTCAAACAACAAATCGCAACAAGTAGCCATGTGTGAACTTTGTACAGGAGACCACCCAACCAATTTTTGTCCTCCGATTAATGAAGAGGTCAATTATGTGGGAAACCAGCAGCAGAGGCAGGCCCCGTACCAAAACAATCAAGGGTATTCCTACAACAACAATGCAAGCTATGGACAAAACAGGCAGAACCAATACCAAAGCTACACCCATCCAGACAAGCTTACAAAGATAAAAGATACCTTGAACCAATTTATGCTGATGTCCATGGCAAACCAGAAAAACAAGGATGCATCGATCAGAAATCTGGAAACGCAAGTAGGGAAAATCGCAAAACAGTTAAATGAGCAACAAAAAGGTATGTTTTCTGCTACCACTCAAAATATCCTAAGGAAACTTGTAATGCCATTACGACGAAGAGTGGTGACATGGTTCAAAACAAAGTTGGGGAAAATTCAAAAGAGATGGTTGTGGAGGAAAATCAAGAAAAAGAGAAAAATAAGAAAAAGGAGGTAGAAAACAATGCTGATCCTAGAAAAGTCACCGTACCAGTTACCATTGGAAGAATCCACTGTGATAAAGCCTTGGTTGATCTTGGTTCAAGCACCAATCTTCTTCCATTATCCGTTCTTAAAAAGATTGGTGACCCTGAAGTAAAGCCTACAACAATGTTGTTAGAACTCGCTAACAAAACTATCACAAAACCAATTGACATGGTAAAAGGTGTAATGGTGAAACTCGAAAGCTTTCTATTCCCGACAGATTTTTTGGTGATGGACAATGATGAGGATAGAGACACACCTCTGATTTTAGGCCGTACATTCATAAAAGTAGCTAGAATGATGATTGACGTAGATAAAGGAAGATGAAAGTGAGGTACAAAGATGAAGAAGCCAACTTCAAATTGTTTCAACACAAAGAGGATGACTACTCCAAGATTGAAGCTCCTGATGAAATAGGCCTGGAATTAAGGATAAAGATTGTTAAGGGAAGGCCAGAAGAGGATGGCATAGATGCTTTGGCAAATTCATACAAGCCACCTTGATTTTACGCGAAACAGGCATCGAGCTAACGACGTTAAACAAGCACTTGTTGGGAGGTAACACAACCTTTTTATTTGTTTATGTTTGTTTCCTTTTGCATAACTAGTTTTAATGATAGGAAGAGAATAGCATTAATGGGCCAAAAGAAATTCTGCATAAAACTGATTTCTGCATATTTCGCATCGCGAAATATACTTCGCATAGCGAAAGTAGCAGAATCAGCAAAAATGCCATGCATGCCATTATCCTTCACTTTAATGTTTTTCTTTTAGTTCAGCTGTGGGTGTCATATGACCAATCCATATACGTGATACTTGTCCTCTAAATGAGATTGGAAAAGCAAAAGAGTGGATGATCACATTCACATGATTCAACAAAGGTACAATGGTTATGATACAAATTTTGGAAGAATCACACAATCCAAGGTACTTGTTTATTGCTTTCTTAGAACTTAGCATGATTATGACATGAGTAGTCTACATAAAATCAAGCCAATCAAGCTTGTGCAATAACATGCTTTCATGGTGAATCACGTAGTGCCAAAACCAAAAAAGTGAGGTAACCTTTCATTGATTACTATATGCTTAAGAGACTGATACATTCTTGTTTTAACTCGTTTTGTTCATGCTTAATCTTGAATTTATGTTAATAATTGTGGAGACATGGAAAGGATCAAGGAAATTCTTCAAAATGAGCATAACTAGTAAACCAAATGAAGCCTCATTATCCCTTGTGAGTGAGTGAGCATCTTCAACCCCTTTTTGAGCCATATGACATTGAATCAATCATTGATGAACTGAGCAATGCATTAAGTAAACCACTTAATGGATATTGTTGCACATCTTGAAAATTCATAAAAGTTCATCCATGATTGATTCACAATCTTCTCGAATTAAACCCTTGAAACCATTGCCAAATCTTGAAGAGCATTCAAAGTAAAAAGAAAGGTTTTATTCAAGTTGGGGAGAGGAAGAAATTTCCTTTGTCAAGAAAAGAAAAATTAGAAAATGAAAAGATCAAGAAAAATATGAAAGAAAAAGAAAAGTAAGAAAAGAAAAAGGAAAATACCAAAAGATGGATATATTCAAAAGAAAGAAACAAGGAAGGTTTGAAGGAGTAATATGGTACAAATTCTATGAATACTCTTCTAAAAAAGAAAAGAAAAATTCAAAACCCACTTTGTTTCCACTAGCCTTAGAAAATGACACTTCCTTGGTACCTTGGCCACATTACAACCTTAAAAAGACCTTAGTGATCTATGTTTTTGCTTATCGACATATTTTGCTTAAGATGAATGCATGAATTAATCTAGATGTTAGCAAGTTTGTCAAAGTGAGAGTTCAAAAGACCTTGATATTTCCACTTGTACAAAAAGGTGATAGTTATGATTCATGATAAGACATGTTTATTGCTTGGACTGATTGACAAAGAACTTTATGTGGAAAACTTGTTTCATAAACATGTCTAAATGCTTGGAAAGTAGTAGGCATAAAAACTTGGATGTGGAATTCATCATGGAACCATGTACTTCATTGAAATATTTTTGGTTGATCATGTGACAAATAGTATAGAAACTCTTGCTTTTATATAGCTTTGATTGAGGACAAACAAAGATTCAAGTTGGGGAGAGTTTGATAAGTGTTTTATTCATGATAAAATAGCACATAAAATGGGGCATTTATCTTACTTGAATGACAAGATTCTAACATAAACACCTCAACTAAAGAAGGAAAGTAATATGGTGCAAAGACTTCTTGGTTTGCTTTACATTTGTGTAGGAAAAAGGCTAAAGCATGCATCAAAAAAAGAACAAAGAAAAGTTATGCCCTGCAACTTTCGCATCGTGACCAAAAGCTTCGCTACGCGAAGTTTTGCTATCCGAAGGAAAGCGACAGAAGGCGAGCCAGGCAAAGCAAAACAGAATCAAATCTAGAAGACTTCGCTTGAAGTTCGCGATGTGACAGGAAGTGACCGAAAGTAGTAGAAAGCGATAGGAAGCGAAATGAAATAGAATCAAATTAGTTAGACTTCGCTTGACGCGACAGAAAGCAACGGAGTTCACGACGCGAACTATCTTTCGCATAGAGAAGTAAGGCGGTTTCACCAAAGGCGGTTGGACAGCTCAGAGACTTAATGGGGAAGAAAGACAAGTTTTCATAGCGAACATACTTTTGCTATGCAAAGTCAGGCGGCCAGAACTAATATAAAAAGAGATCAAACTCAGCTCAAAGGGCATTGAGTTTTATATCTTGTACTCTATTATATAGAATAGTGAGTAATAGTTTAGGAAAGGAGAAATAGAAGAGGTTGTAAGGAGAAGGAGCTGGATTCACATCAAGAGTCGGGAAATCGTCGTTGATGTTGATTCAACTCCATTCTTCTATTGTGCTTCAAGCTGCCACGAGTAGCTAAATCCCTCCCTTGTTGGGATTGGTTGTAGTTCACCGAAACTGTATGTATTTTCATTAATCATGGCGTTATACGCATTTTATTTATGAATCAGTATTGGTGTTTTCTTCATTTTATCGTTTACTTCATGGATTAAATCAATATTGACAAATACGATTCAACTCTCGATCAAAGATAACATCTATTAAACACTAAATGCTAGACATAGATTTAGATTTAATATTCACCGTAAGTATCGAATCTTAATGCTACCGTATCGTTTATTAGGCTGAGAAATCGTCGATTAAACAATAAGGTAGAAATCACATCAAAGTTTAGACATGAACTTTGTTTGCGAGCGATGCGTGATAATATTGAAACATGCTTAAGTTATGTATAACTGATTCGTGATATACTTATTGAATCGGTGAATGAAAACCAATTCCCAACAAGCCTATTCCTATGAAACTTATCTTTAACTCTTGCACGATTTTACTTTTCGTTACTTACAAACCAAACAATCTTGAAACTTCTGCTTAGAATCATAGAACTCATTGAATGTTTTTAATATCGCCCCAATCCATGTGGATACGATAAAACACTATACTTACATTTGATTGTACTCAACATCAATTCCATAGCTCTTTGAATGGTGGACTGGCATATCCTTCCGCTTGGTTTCCCCTGACTGAGCTTCCTTTATCAATTCGAATTCCCTAGCTGGCTGCATTTGTTGGGATTTCTTTCGATATTGAATTGTCTTACAAACAAGTATTGTTCATTTAAAAATTGGCAATATTAATGCAAAATTCACGCAAGGTTTTGAAAACAAAGTTTATTGATGAAAACACACACAGTGGAGTGAGTAAATAATCACACACAATGCATATCTGGTCATTTACAGAATGACAGGTTTTGTGATCAACACACACACATTTAGCAAAGATCATTAGGAGTCAGGTTAATCAACCTTGTTGTAGTATGCTTTCAAAACAACCTCACCTCAATTAGGTCTTTTAAGGGTTGTATCGAGGCTTGGTTCATGTTTTATGAAACAAAGGATAAAATCTCAAAGTTTATTTGTCCCCACCCCATCTTCGTGATGAACTCCAATCCTACTCTCATTTAACTCAATCTATACATTCAAGTTTCCATAGGCCAGGAAATGAATTGATGATAGTTGACGATGATTAAGACACCTTGGGTAGTCATTACTCCCTTGCAGAATTTGGTTATCCTTTATTGATGAGGTTTTGAGACCTCCTCTTGTCTTCGCTGAGGTTATGAGACCTCTTCTTTTGTTGAGGTTATGAGACATATTCTTTTCTTTATGGAGGTTATGAGACCTCTTCTTTTCTTTGCTTGAGGTTATGAGACCTCTTCTTTTATTGTTGTACAAGCCCTCTTGTATAAGGCAAAGTTTGGGATTCCCATCTTTCTTGGCTTTTACCTTGAAAGGGACTCAGCTCATTCTTCGATTAAGGATTTCTCAACGATCCTTCCTTATTTGTCGCTTAGGGAATAACTTGTACAACATTTATTCACTTAATTGGAGAGAGCTGACTGGTGTCTTGCATGAAGCGCTTGCATTCGAGTGCATAGCCAAGTTAATCTGAGAACTACCCTGCCTCAAGGTTGAAATTTAAGGGTTTTTTTTGTGTAAGGAAAGAAAACTCCTACTTCTAGGCTCGAAGGGTTAACGAGGGATTATCATCCTTATTTCTTTAGTGTTTGGAATTGAAACAATACCTTACATCCTCGGCAAGGTTTAATCGAAAACATACCACAGCAATTATCGATATAATGTTTTCATCATCCTCCCTAATCTTTGCTTAACAGCAATTTGATAAGTGGAGTAAAATAAGATAAAGATATATTTTTTTGCATAAAAGTAAATGAGTGAAGTGAATGAACTTAATCAAAAGATGCATAAACGGTTCATTAATCTTGCCAATTTGAAAGTACAACAACCTATAAGCAAATACAAATTCAACATTGCAAAGAAAATACAACAAAATTGTTGAAACAGCCAAAAGATTGCCAGCTTTAGGGAATCAAATATAGAAAATAAAGGAGGAGCTCAATCACAGACCCCTAATCCATCTTCGTCTTGATACATTCTCCACAACATTAATTATCCCATGAGCGGGCAAGGATTATTCTGGATATTAGGCTGAGAACCATCGAAAGACAAAATATTTCTCTCCAATAAATCCCTCACAATATGCTTCAAAGCAAAAAAAACTTTCTAAATTATGGCCTGGTGCACCTGCATGGAAAGCACAATGAGCATTGGGATTGTAAGAAGGTGGAATCAGATCAGGAGGTGGGCCTGATGACCTTGTAGTTATTAATCCTTGTTGCACCAAAGAAGGATACAACGCTGTATACGTCATAGGAATCGGAGGCCTACCACCCTGTCTTCTACCTGGAACGTTCTGCGAGAAGCTTGAGTCCATTGTTTATAAACAGGAGCGTTGGGAGCTCGTTGATAGATTGGTGGTTGAGGAACCGACTGATAAACAGAAGCTTGGTTGTTGAATGTTGGCGCGATAGTGGCAACATAAGGTTGTTAAACAGGATAGGTAGGATGATGATCATAGCACTGTTGTTGCTGCTGACGTTTCCAGGACTGATTTTTCTTCTTTTTGTTTGTCAACACCATACTGGTATCTCCTTCCTTTTTGATGGATTTCTTAGCATCGTCGCTCAAACTACCAGCTCCCTTGGTCATTTTCCCACTCTTCAGACCAAGCTCTACTTTAATCCCTACAGCCACAATATCGAAAAAATTAGCAGACACACTACTAATCATCCTTTCGTAGAATTCCGGTCTCACCGTGTCGACAAACCAATCAGTTAACTCCTTTTCAGATAAAGGTGGCTCTACCTGTGAAGCCAGCTCTCTCCATCTCTGTGCATACTCTTTAAAAGACTCAAAATTGTTTTGTGACATACTAAGGAGTTGTCTACGATCTGGCGCCAGGTCCATGTTATATTTGTAATGATTTACAAAAGCATCAGATACATCTTGAAAACATTGGATCCTAGACTGGTCCAAAGTCAAATACCACTTTGCAGCAGCCCCTTTCAAACTATCTTGGAAGCAGTGGATCATCAACTTGTCATTATCCATAAATGCAGCCATTCATCGGTAATACATGACCAAATGCGACTTAGGACAGGTCGCACCTGAGTACAGGTCAAAATTGGACAGTTTGAACTTGGGTCGAATTACCAAACCTGAGACTAAACACATGTCTTTAGCATCAGTACTAAATACATTACTCCCCTCCATGGCTTTCATTTTTCTCTGAATTGTCTCTACACTTTCTTTCTACCTTTCATGTCGATCATCTCCTTCTTCTGACATATCGACGTAATCATAAACCGGATGTGGGTTTTGAAAAACTGGGTGCACCTGAGTTTGCACTGCTGCTGGAGTGAAGGTAGGAATAGCTTGAAGAGCTTCATTAACCAAAGGAACAGTTTGCTGAGTAGATGTGACGGCCGGAGCACGTATAAAATCAAAAGGCATGCCCAATGTGGGGTTCATAGTAGTAGCAGGAGGTTCTACAGTTGTAGTGATAATCTCGGAGACCACCGTGGCCTGTGTATCCACCTTTGCTTTCATAACTTGAATAGCTTCCAGAATTTGCCCTATTCCTCCTAGGAGCTCACTTAGCTCATTGTTAACTCTGGCCATTTCACAGTATTGTTCTAACATCTTTTGACAAGCTTGGGCTCGTGAGTTGTAGTTGTGTCGGGGACTCAGTGTGGCGATTCTGAAGAGAATATGGTGACAAGAGATAAGACAGAGAGGAAATGTACATGCTATGACATGATGCAAATGAGATGCTAATGCAAGTCAAATGGTTTCAAGGAACTCAAAGGCAAGTTACAAATACCCTTTTTTTTTTTTAAGCTGAAGAGTTTTGCTTTAAAAACCATGATCTTTATTGATTTCTTCAAAGGAAAGAACATCTAAGTTCTTTGAAACCAAAGGGCTATCATGAATGAATGGATGTATGCACAAATGCACATATACAAATAATAATAGATATGCACAAGCAAACAAGGGCCTAGGTTTGAAGATCATGAGCATGGAGCCATGGTATTACTCATCCCAATAAGGTGTGTACTAGGGTTTATCAACTGTAGAACAGGGTTCTAAAAGTTCCTAGAGTCTATGTAAATCCTTCGGATATTATAGGCCTACGTGACTACTCACGCGGGTTAATAATATTCTCAAGATAAACTTGTCTGAGTGTATCGGGTAACAACTACTTGGGACTACTCCCTCATAGCCACCACACTACATCCTAAAAGGCCAAGTGGAGTGAAGGTAACTACGGTCCTCAGAATCACTCGCTCTCAAATCGAGAAGAGTGACATCAATGCGACTACTCACATCAGACATCAATAGTCCCAAAGGGCCTCAACTGAGCGTGGTCATCATATGCCATAAATTGTTAGGACTACTCCCAACAACCGACTATTGATTACGACACAATTCTATCATATATGTGCTCTCAAGTCCCGGTTAGGACTTATCTCACCACTCAATAGTAGCAACCCTGCCAAACAGAAGATCCAAGCAAAGCATATATATACAGATATGTAGATATATACAAAAAAACATGAATAACACAAACATAAATAAGATGGGCTTAACCCTCTTAAAATCCTATCCCCAGTGAAGTCGCCATTTCTGTTGCGGTGAGAATTAGATATCAAGCTATTAATTAACTTGACTCTCACATCTTTGAAATTCACCACCGAACTTTGATTTATCCAAAGGAAAGGGTAAAGATAGAAGAAAACCCTAAGAGGATCTAGGTTCGGGGGTTGGTTATACTAAGGGAAGGTATTAGCATCCTAAGTATCTGTAGTACTCTACAGGAACCTCTTGTTTGTACTTGTGTTATGTTACATTTGCTTGCAAAGGAATCTGCTAAAGTTAAGGTAAAGACCTAAATGCTAAAGGTAAAGACCTAAGGGTATGTACACTAAGTTTGCTCGCCAAGACATCGTAACTTGTGCCTACGTATCTGACTAATGAATCAGAGCAACCATAGTTCACATATCTAAGGGTGAAGGAGGAACCATTGACTATGGCCAAAGTTCTAAGGGGAATGAGTATGAGCTCGTGTAGAGTTTAAGAAACTCTCTAAGTCTAAGTTCTGATGGGAGAAGTGAATACTCAAGATGATGAGTTCACATAGAGTCGAAGAAATCTAACTTAGTTCTAAATTACAAGAGGTGACTGGCTATGAGGCCAAGGGAAAGTATCCTATGACTATGAGGTCACAGAGAAGGTGGCCATGACTATGAGGTCAAGGCTGGTATCTTATGACTATGAGGTCAAGGAGGGAGGTGGATATGAAAATAAGGTCAAAGCTGGTAATCCTATGAATATGAGGTCAAGGAGGGAGGTAATGAGCTTTCTATGACTTTGAGGTCAATAGAGAGACTTTCCATTGGAATGAAGGGGAATAACTTAAGAATAAGAGTTGAATGAACAATATGATTTCCATGATTCGAATACAGTAATCGTTTAATCAAAATGGAATCCAAGGATAAACATGGCAAACATAGATAAAGCAAAGATAACATTTTTCAAGTTTGCAATCCGAAACATGGTGAGTGATGAAACTTAACAACAGAGATCGAAGAACAATTTTCAAACAAACACAAAATGTTCAAAAGAGTTCTTAAAAGTTTTCAGGAAATGATTGATAATTTTCACAAAAAAGTTCAGGAGTTAAACATAAAGCTATGCATACCTTTTTTTTGTTTGTTTCTAAGTCTTTAGAAAGAGCATGAAAATACTATATGAAGTAAAATAAAAAAACTAAGTTAAAACAAGGTGGCAGTCACCACAAAAAAGCATAGCCAGTGCCACAAAACTAGTGGCAGGCGCCACACTTAGTCCATGACAGGCGCCGTGGGTGCTTTAGGAATGGTGGCAGGCGCCACTTTTGTTGAATGGTGGCAGGCACCACACTTTTGTGGCCAGGTCCATGTTTTTGTGGCCAGTGCCACACTTTTGTGGCTAGTGCCACCCTTTCTCCTCTTTTATATTTTTTATATTTTTTCTTTTTAGTAACAACTTTCATAAAATGGAATCACAACAAAATCACACATAACTTTTAATCAAGAATCACGTATGAAAAAAATAATAGTAACATGAAGTAAATGTTTATGATATTATGAAAAAGAAATGAAATGGAAATGAAACGGAGACGTGAATGTTACCTAGTGGAGACGGTCCACTGCCTCTTCACAAGTACATATTCAGAAGAAAAAAAACGGACGAACTTCTTCTTCTTCAAAATGCCAGAATAAGTGAAGGAGAAAAAGAGAGTATTCAGCCTATTTTTAGGGTGAATCTGGTGTGAAATTTTCTGAAGAGGAACGTCCTATTTATAGGAGAAAGTGAGGAGCTTGCAGCATGGCCAAGATTACCCTTTTTTCAAACCTTCGTGCAAGTGCAAGTGGTTGGTTTAATGAGACGTAGAACCATGCTATACTAAAAAGCCTTTTCTTTCTTCATGCTTAATTGGATCCACTTGCATTGTCTTATTTAAAATATATTATTTTAATTAAAACAAAGTTTATCTGAAGTGCAGATTTGGAAAGGTGGCAAACGCCACATTTTTTTCATGGCAAGTGCCACAAATTAACATGGCATGCGTCATGCCTTATATGGCAAGTTCCACTAAACTTTTCATGGCAGGCACCATGCTTCTTGTGGTGGTGGGCGCCATGTATTTTCATGGTGGTGGGCGCCATGTATCTCATGGCCAGTGCCATCAAAGTGTGGCAAGTGCCATGAGATACTTTTTCCTTTTTTTTCTTTTTCTTTTTTTTCTTTTTCTTTTTTTATTTCTTTTTTTTCAAATAAAATTCACAAATGCCTTATGATCTCTCGTGCCCTCAGTCAATGGCTGAACATATTAAGAAGATACATGATATAAATACTTCATTTTTCTCTAATAACATCAGAGTCGGAGGCTCGATTTTTCGGTTAAAACCCTAATTTCCTCAAGAATTCCACTGGAAGGTGTTTAAGGATCTTGCTTCTTCACTCTCTTCTAAGGTCCATAGATGGCTTCTAAGGATGTCCAGTATCATGTGGAATCATGTCCCAAAGCTTGGAAACATGTCTTGATCAAAATCAAAGGCACTGGTTGACTGATGTTGATAAAACCCTAGTTTGAGTCATGGTGAATGTTGTGGCTCAAGGCACTTGTAATAGAAACCAAACACACTTGATTTCTTGTTGAATAAGATCTCTTCAAAGTATGTGAGCTCAATTGGTTGGTGAACCCTTTATGATACTACCTGATCACAACAAGGTGCTTCAATGATTCTTCAGGTTAAAACCCTAATTCCACAACTCTTGACCAGATGATATATTCTTGATTTCTCTTGACCCAATCTCATTAAGATCATGGCATATGATTTGAGGACTTCACAATTAGTCTCCAAGACCAAATGGTTTCACCTTGGAGCCTCATCTATTTTTCTTGAACAAATGGCTTCTCATAAGAATCTCACCCAAACTGGTGAACACTTGTGAAGATTGTATGGAGCCAAAGAATGTCTTAGGAGACCTTGAAACATGTGAGAGTCTGACTTATTGACTTTTGTTTTCTTTCCTGTGCAAACCTGGCTTTCACAAAAGAAACAAACTAGCAAAATATGATGGTTAGTTAACAATGTACAGATGATTGATCCCTAACTGTAAGTGCAAGATGTTATGACATCTAAGGGGTAAAATTTGGGGTACAACAGCCGACCTTAGTGGGCTCGAGCTTTTTAGGGATGGGCCAAAAAAACCCCATTTTTAATATGGGCTCGAAAATTACTACCCGAACCCGGCCCTTGACGGACTTCGGGCTACCCGGCGTTATACAGATTTTTTTAATAAAAAATTAAAATTAAAATATCATAATATTTATTATAAATAAAATTAAAAATTATATTATTTTAAACATAATACATTGTTTAGCACTATATTATCTTTTATAAATACTATAATGTGTTTTTAAATACAATACATGTCTAAATTATATAAAATAATACTCAAATATTTAACATAAGAGAAACTAATAGAATACGAGAAAAAAGTGTTGATTATATTAATGTGTAATATTTAATAGAGAAAGCTTGAATAGAATAGAGGTAAAATTTAGTGAGGGGAGAAAATCAATGTGTTATTTTGGAGTAAGACAATATAAGTATTAATATAATTTTTTAAAATTTATTGCGATGTGGACCTAATGGGCTACCCACGACCCATATGGGTTAGCCCTAATGGGTAGAAGCTTTTTAGGGTTGGGCTTAAAAAATGATGAAAAAAAAATGGACTCTAATTTTAAGGCTCAAGACGTATGATTTTTCGCGTTTGGCGGGTCAGCTCATGTGGGCTAGTCCATTTTGACAACTTTACGGAGAAATGTTTGATATGAAAATACCTTAATGCACAAGGGTAGAGGACTTAAGGTTTGAATGTGTTATATTGATTTTAATTGATTTCAGTTGATTGCAAAAATGTTATGATTAGTTTGATTTAGAAATTAGGTTAAATGTTATATATACATAATTATTTTGGTTAAATAAGAAAATATTAAATAAGTTAATAAGAAAAAGATTGATGTTATAGTTTTAATCCCTTAACCCTAATTACAAATTTTAATTAGACTAATCAAAATTCTAATACTACTCTAAAATTAACCCTAATATTAATTACCTTACAATTGTCTTAATCAAACTTAATTAATTAACCTTAACTAACTAATTATATTTTTTGTCTTTTTATTTATGTTAAATATAAGGGAATAATTATAACAGTCTAATTATTAATAAGTTATTTCTAACTAACCCTAATTATAATAATTCTATTAGCCCTTATATAATATTAACTAATTGTTTTTTTTTACTTTTTTAGTATTTTTCTTTAATAAAATAATTAACTTAAGATAAATAAATAAATGGTGATATTTTGTATTTTCATAACTAAATATAAAAAGAAATATTTTTGTTTCTTTATGAAAAAAGGATTGTATGAAAATTTACCGTAAAAACACTGTTGAAATATTAGATTTGATTAGATTAGATTTAATATTTAAATATAATCCAAGTTGTGTTAGCCCAAACCCAATTAGATTTGTATATAAATAGTCATAGTATGTATCATTGTTTGTAACAACTCATTTAATAAATCCTTATTTCCTTATCCCCCCTTTCTCTCTCTTTTTCTCCTCACTAAAAGTGCCTCACACACTAACAAGTTTGGTATCTAGAGCTCCGCTTAGATTCTTGTCAAGTACTATGAAGGAAGCGAGAAAGTTACGGTCGTTAAGTTGCAAACGTTGCAACGACAATATGAATTGTTGTCAATGGGACAAGATGAAAAGATTGCAGGTTATGTGTCGAAGATGCAGAAACTCGTCCATCTCATGAAGGATTGTGGTGAAACCCTAACTAAT
Organism: Lathyrus tuberosus; assembly: GCA_022829125.1. Lineage (NCBI taxonomy): Eukaryota > Viridiplantae > Streptophyta > Magnoliopsida > Fabales > Fabaceae > Lathyrus > Lathyrus tuberosus. The sequence goes on from JALAZF010000034.1 coordinate 27,343, forward strand.
AAGATGATAGTTCAGAAGGTAATGCATACGTTGACCTCTCACTTTGATCACGTTATCGTAGCTATTTAAGAATCCAACAATCTTGAAACCCTAAAACTAGAAGATTTGGTTGGTTCGTCGGAAGTGCATGAGATTAGGATTGTCGAGAGGAAAGAAGTTCAAGACTCGATACAAGCACTACAGGCGCAATCATGGAAGACGAATGGTGGTTCCAACAAGTTCAAAGGAAAAATATGCAAGACTCAGGGCAAGAAGTCTTGGTCAAATTATCGCAAGAATAAGATTAATGATGGAACTTCTGAATCCTCGAAAAGAGGAGAAGGAAATTCCTATCAGAAAGACAAAGTAGAGAAAAGAGGTATGTAGTGCTATAACTAGGAAAAGCATGATCACTTGGCCAAGCATTATTGGTACAGGAAAGACAAGGGTTCGACAAAATACAAGGACGAAGAAGCAAATATTTCACGTCAAGATTCAGATGATTCTGATGATATGGTGGTTATGGCTACAGTTGCAGATGACCATGTCGAATCCAAGATCTGGTTCCTCGACTTAGGTTGCTCGAATCACATGACTGGTCAAAAAGTATGGTTAGTAGATGCTGACAATTCGAAGAAGAGCAAGGTCAAACTTGATGATAATAGCTTGTTGCAAGCAGAAGGTATTGAAGGGAAATATCGATTCAAAATGCAGCGGAAATTAAAATTTCCCTTTAGCGATCCTTACGAAAGATCATGATCAGTGATAGAATGGTTACCTCTTGTGGCGATGAATCCTTTGATTCTGAATCAAAGAAATGATCACGAGCGATGTATGATGAACAACACCTCTACTCAGTCCACACGAACAACTTTCTTCAGTCTCGGTGCTAGCTGCTACGATTGAAGGCTTTGAGTGAGAGATAGAGAGAAGGAAAATACGGCTAGGGTTTCACAACTAAATTTTCATCGAGTGTTTATGTTTTTGCACAAGGGTTATATTTATAGAACCACTAGTGTGGGCTGCAAGCTAAAAAGCCCACTTAAGTGCACGCACATCATATCTTATGATGTACCGTATATCACTTTAGCACGCGATACCTTACCAAAATCTATATTCCACTTAAGTGAGCCATACCTTACGGTGTTACATATTTACTTAAGTACACCGTACCTTACGGTGAGCTTTATTTACTCTCCCTCTTATCAAAATGTCCTTGTGTGACCCTGTAGGATTTCGCGACGTTGGTAATTATATTAAATCATGCATTTAACATAATAAACAGTGAGCGGTATCTAGCAACACATCACTGTTACCCAAGTCACGAAATTGTCATGTGATCTGACAAAACCTTTTGTGATAGTTCTTGTGTGTACAATTGCCTTTTTGCCCTTATGTCTATATTGAACACAAGGCATATATCGTGTCATCTTTGTTCAGTTCAGTATTAGGCCCTTAGACATTTATCCTGTTATGCCGGATGGGAAAATTCCATCTAGGTCACTCATGTCCCTCAGCATGCTTTATGAAGTATCCATCAACTATCTTTATAGTCATCCAATTACGGATAATGTTTGATCAGCAATAAAGTACTTGACTCTACATCTAGGGTCCATAGTGGTTTCAGGTCGAAGGGTGGTATACACCACTATCACCAAGTGAGTAACTTATGACACTTTGCATAATATTCTATGTAATACTCTCATAGTGGGTCAATCCAGTATAAATATTACTCCTAATATTCATACATATGTTAAGACTTGATAACTCCTTATCCATGATCCATGATATGTGATCATCAGTCTATCTATATAATAGTCTTAATGCTTTAAGGTTATCCTATTTCACATTAAAGCTCGACTACAGATACTTTAAGAATAGTGTCCTTATGTTTAATGGAATCTCATGATTAAATCACACTTAATATTTCATTAAACGAACTAGTTATTCTAGGGACTTTATCACTTTGGAAAAACAAACATAATAAAGAAATGTCTTTTATTATTAACAAATAATTTGATACAAGTACCAAAAGTATTTTCCTCTAGGGCTTACACCAATAGGTACTGGCAACATAGTTATTCAAATGAGTAATGGAGAAAAAGCCTTTATCAAAGATGTACTATATGTCCCTGGAATGAAGTGAAATTTTCTAAGTGTTGGACAACTGGTCGAAAAAGGGTTCTCAAGGGTTATGAAAGATGTAGCCTTAGAACTTTTCGACGTCCAGAATAACGTGGTCTTGAAATCTCCTCTGCCGAGGAATAGAAAATTTAAGACCATGATCAGTTCGAATGAGGTATAATGTCTGAAAATAGTTGTCGACCATAAGAATGGTTGGTTGTGGCATCTGAGGTTTGGCCATCTGAACTTTAGGTCGCTAAATCAACTATTCACTTAAGATATGGTAACTGGTATACCAAGTCTTGAGATGCCTGACAAACTTTGTGAAGGTTGTCTTGTCGAAAAGTAGTCCAGGAAGTCTTTCATATCGACTAATCCAATGAGACCATCCTACATACTCAAAGTTCTACATTCAGATGTATGTGGTCCTTTTGAAGAGCATACCATTGGTGGAAACAGGTATTTCATCTCATTTATCGATGAGTACAGTCGAAAGCTCTGGATCTATGTGATTAAATGTAAGGACGGAGTATTTGAAATCTTTAAGAGATTCAAGATACTAGTCGAAAACCAGGGTGAAAATAAAATTAAAGTTCTGCGAAAAGATGGAGGTGGCAAATACACATCCAAGATATTTGAAGCATTATGTGCAGAACATGGTATTGATCATAAGATAAATGCTCCTTATACTCCTCAACATAATAGAATAGCAGAAAGAAGAAACAGGACCATATTGGACATGGCGAGATGCATGCTGAAGTAGAAGAATTTGCCAAAATTTTTATGGGGAGAAGCTGTTTCGACTGGTGTTTATATTCTGAACAAGTGCCCAACCAAGAATCTAAAGAACAATGTTCCTAAAGAAGTGTGGAATGGAAAATGACCATCTGTGAGTCATCTGAAGGTGTTTGGCTCTATTTGCTACAAGCATATTCCTGACGCTAGGAGAAGGAAGCTTGGTGATAAGAGTGAACCTATGATTCAGGTAAGATATCATAAGACTGGAGCATACAGGCTATTCAATCCAATTAATCAGAAGATTGTGATGAGTTGAGACATTGTGATTGATGAAAAATTTTCCTGGTATCTGAATTCTAGTAATGCAGTTGACAAGCCACTGATGAGCTATGATTTTGATGAAGCAAGTAATGATGTCGAAATCGAAGACATTGTTGAAACTCTAGTCGAAGAAGAATTCGAAGCAGTTGCTGACACTCTCGATGTAGTCGAAGTCGACGAGGATATGGCTGGAACAAGTCAGAGACCTCAAAGAACTATTGCTCGTCCAGCAAGACTTTAAGCATATGAAGTGGTTGGTGATGATGAAGTCACAATAGATGGAGAACTAGTTCATTTTGCTTTACTTACAGGTGCTGAACCAATAAACTATAGTGAATCCTTCAAAGATAAACAATGGAAGTCTGGTATGGTTGAAAAGTTACAAGCAATTGAAAGAAATAACACATGGGAGTCGGTCGAATTGCCAGCTCATACAAAACCTATCAAAGTAAAATGGGTGTTCGAGTTAAAGCACAATGTTGATGGGTCGATAGCAAGGCATAAGGCGAGATTGGTAGCTCTAGGATTTCTCCAAAGAGCATGACTTGACTACTCTAAAGTATTTGCATTTGTCACAAGATTGGAAACTGTTCGACTAGTGGTGGCCTTGGCATGCAAGCAAAGTTGGTCAACATTTCACTTAGATGTGAAATCAAAATTTTTGAATGGACCTTTAGAAGAAGAGGTGTATGTCACACAACCTCCTAGGTTTGTGATTTAGGAGAAAGCAAGTAAAGTATACAAGTTTCACAAAGCGCTCTATGGTCTCAAGCAGGCACCTAGGGCATGGAACAAGAAGATCAACTCAAACTTGGCTGAATTAGGATTCGTAAAATGCAAATCTGAGTATGGTGTCTATGTTCAAGTTATGACACAAGATATAACAATAATCTGCTTATATGTCGATGGCTTGCTAGTAACTAGAAATAATCTGAAGAACTTTTCGAAGTTCAAAGAGTTGATAAAGAAGGAATTTGAAATGTCGGATCTGGGAAAGTTGTCATAATTGCTAGGCATGGAATTTCAAATGTCGAAGCAGGTGATATATCAAAGAAAGTATGTCAAAGTGATACTCAAGAGATTCAGAATGGATGATTCGACTCCTGCATCTTCACCTATCAAACCAAATTTAAAGTTGGAGAAGGATGGAGAGGAAGACAATGTTGATGCACCTTTGTTCAAATAAATTGTCGGATCTATAACATATGTGTGAAATAGTCGATCTGATATATGTTTCTTAGTCGGATTAGTGAGCAGATACATGAGTGAACCAAGGGTGTCACACATGAAGGCTGCAAGAAGAATCCTGAGATACTTAAAAGGATCGAAAAACTATGGAATTTTATTTCGACGAGACTCTGAAAGCAAAGAATCTATGGTTATTTGTTATTCAGATGTTGACTGGTGCGGAGATAAGGAAGATCGAAGAAGCACTAATGGATATTTCTTTCAAGTATTTGGTGTCCCAATTTCATGGTGCTCGAGAAAGTAACCTATGGTGGCACTATCATCATGTGAAGCGGAATATATAGCAGGATCTTATGTTGCATGTCAAGCAATTTAGATCAGATCGGTACTTGAAGAAATGAAGGTCGAAGTGAAGAAACCACTTGTGTTGCAAATCGACAACAAGTCTGCCATAAATCCGGCGAAGAATCCAGTTATGCGTGGAAGAAGTAAGCATATCTAAGCTAGATTTCACTTCTTAAGTGAAAAGGTAAATCGAGGTGAACTTGAAGTTAGGCACTTCTCAAGTGAAGCACAGTTGGCCGACATTTTGACCAAAGGATTGAAGATCGACATATTCCTGAATTTGTGAAAGAAATTAGGAATAGTTTAGATCGACTTTGATTAGCATATGTTCGACAACTTGGATTATGGGGGGTATGTTGAAATATTAGATTAGATTAGATTTAATATTTAAATATAATCCAAGTTGTGTTAGCCTAAGCCCAATTAGGATTGTATATAAATAGTCATAGTATGTATCATTATTTGTAATAACTCATTCAATAAATCTTTATTTTCTTATTTTCTCTCTTTTTCTCTACTCACTAAAAGTGCCTCACGCACTAACAAACACAAGGATGGTAGGGGTTTAATGATTGTATGGGGAAGGATTTGAAGGTTGTTGATTTGGCTTTACAGGTTATTAATTTGATAAATTTAAAGGTTTGTGATGGAATCATTATAAGTTAAGTTAGATTAGTGATGGAGGAGTAAATGTGTAGTGGAGAAGATGATGTTTTTGTATTTTTGGAAAAATAAAATCGTGTACAGAAGGAAAAAGAAGGATATTTTTTATTGTTCTTTTAATTTAATTTCTTTGGGTTTTAGTAATAATAACCTAATAAAAAATTAATTATAAACAAAAAATAATAATTGAAATAATTATAAAAAAAAATTAATTATTTAATTATATACAAATATACACACTTAATTCATATCAAAAAAGTCAAATAAATTTCAACAAAATTGTAAATTATTAGTTAAAAACTATTAGTAATTTCTTAGTTAAAAAATTGTATTTAAATTGTAACTATAAAAAAAAACCATCAAATAATCATCCTGTGGTCTTTTCTTTATAGTGTATTTTTGTAATTTTATAGATTTTGAAAGGTTGTACATGTATTGATTTTGAAATTGTTATTATAAAAAAAGAAATTTGTAAGTTAGTAAATGAACAAAAAATTAGTATAAAAAAGTGTGTAAAATTGGTTAAAGGAGATGATTAGTGATGGTATGGGATTGTGTTTAGTTGGAGTAAAGGTTAAAAAATAATGAAAAACATTCACAAGAAATAGATTTAGATAAAATAAAATAAAATAAATAAAAATTATAATAAAAATATGAGAAAACTTAAAGAGCATGCCATTAGATCATCATCATACTTTTAAAACATTAAAAATGTAAAATAAAAGAACAAACAAAAAAACTTATTTAAAGGAAAATTGGAATTCAAAAAATTAGGACTCATGTGTGTGAAATTCCTTGTGTAATTGTGTCTCTAATTGGTGTTTGTAAATTAGTGGGGAAAAGGACTATATTTATACTAATAACTAGGTTAATAAAATAGGAAAAAATTAAATTGTGTCAAATTAAAAATCAAATCAAATTTTTTTGTAAGATGATCACAAGAAAAAGGTTTTGGTTCATTGTTTGATCCCCAAGATAAAAAAAATGTGCTAAAAATAATAAATCATATTTAAAATATTTTTTTTTTGAACTAAATCATGATTTTAATGAAAAATATGATATTTTAAAAAATTCCTATAATAGAAAAACAAAAAAATTATATTTAAATAATAAAAAATATAATTTTTGTGATTTGAAAATAATGTAAAAAGTTAGAAATAGAGGAAAAACAAATAAAAGAGAAAAAAATGCACTAAAAGTGAGAAATGTGGGATTTGAACTCATGATCTTTCACACTCACAACTCCTTACACATGTTCTCTTACAAATTGTGTAATTTCACTCATTCAAAATAAAGTGGCACTAGAAAGCATATGAAGAGTGGGGCAAATTTTGTGATACGACAAACTCTTAGAGCTTTGTATGAATGCTTTAATGGCTTTTTAATCAAGAAAGGATTTAATTATGTATAGTGGACAACAACTTGTTTATAAAGCGTAATTAAAATTATATTTTATTAGTTGAGATTTAAGTTGATGATATTATATTTGGATTCGTTTTTTAATCTCTTTACAAAAAGTTTGCTAGTATGATGCATAAGGAGTTTGAATTGTCATTGATGGGAGAGTCGAACTATTTATTAGGTTTACAGATCAAACAAATAGAGACTGAGTCGCTCATATTCCAGACAAATTATTGTTTAGAACTTCAAAAAAATTTTGATATGAAAGATTCAAAGAGCATTTCTACCCATACGACTTCAAATATGCTAATTGATAAATATATATATGAACAAGGCGTGGAGATTGATATTACCAAATATAGAGGTATCATAGGATCCTTACTCTATAAAAACGCGACTAAGCTCGATATTATGTTTACCGTATGCATGTGTGCTCGATTTCATGTGTCGTTGAGAGAATTTTATTTTAAGATCGTTAAAAGAATTTTGAGGTATCTTAACGGAACCTCGCATCACGGTTTTTAATTTAACAAGGGAAGTGATTTTATCTTATTGGGGTTCCATGATTTTGATTTTTATAGGTAAAAGTTTGATAAGAAGAGTACTAGTGGTACCTACCGTTTGTTTTGAAATTATTTAGTTTCTTAGCATAGTAATAAACAACATAGTGTTGCTCTTGTGTTCACATCTGTAACAACTCGTATAATATATATCTAGAATAATACTATACAAGTGTTAATTTTTGGTACTATCACAACATAAGTGTCTAACGGCGTCTTTATATACATGTCCATAAAATAAAATACAACATATGGCACATGTCATACAATAATTCCTAAATAAAAATATAAGAAATATGTACAATATCTACAATTATACAAAATCCACAGCGGAAAACCATAATAAAAGCTTCCCTTGAAACATCAATGCACAACTCCTCTTGTATACTAAACCTACAAACAAAACATGAAAAGCGACAACAACATTGGGGTGAGATAATAATCTCCACGAGTTCCCCTATCATATGGAATCACTCGGATCTACATGGTTCTAATCAAATTCTAACTCAATTCAAAAGGCGGAAAAGACTTTAGTACACAAAACTCGCAATGTATGGAAACATGTCTCTTGAGTTCATCAACTCAAACAATCACTAATCGGAAACTATACCAAGGTATCTTTCCCCGGCCAATTCTACGTCAAGGATTATCGAAACGGGTCACGGATTCTTGTATCATACTTCGACTTTCTTGAGCACTTCAAATTCTTATATGGGACTCTAACCCATTTGGTTGCACTATGGGACTCTAACCCATTTAGTTGAACATATGGGACTCTAACTCATTTATTTGAACATATGGGACTCTAACCCATTTGTTGAACATACGGGACTCTTACCCATATTGTTGAACATATGAGATTCTAATCCATTTAGTTTATACGAAGTATCAGTGCATTCATCCCAATCTTACTCTATATAAGAAACATGACTTAGGACAACACAATCAAGGGTTATTTCTGACTACGTGCTTAGATATAACACAATGTGATTATATTCTATAACCACAAGGCAATCAAATTCATCTTCATCACACAATAGCAACTCATGTTCCATACAAAGCATCTCACTCTCAACCATGGTGATCATCCATCCATGATACTCATCTAGATATCATATTGAATAAATGTCGTCGTCCAATGTTATCTAAGTCATATTCGTAACCTAAGTTATCTTCCTAGTCCATTTACCTAGTTATAAACCTAGGTTTCTTCACTCATCTTCATAAGGTTTTAAACAAGTTATTTCTCATTCAATGCAAACACATAACGACATACATAACATGTATATTAGCATATCACAATCTCATACATGAACACACATAATAGCATAACATGTTACAGTAACTGTAGGCAAATTCATCTCACAACTCACACATCATTATCTTAGGTCATTCAAGTTATTATGCACAACAAGTCAAAATAATCAACCATAAGTAGTTCACTTAAGTCATATAAATCATTACAATCATCTACCAAGCATCTCTAGTTAGTTCAGGGTCTCTCATTCACCATGCAATAGCTCATTGGATTAGCCTTTCAATGGCTCTAGTCTCGTATCCATCAGATTTTTGATTCATGAATTATGGTGGAAACAAGAACCATAGTATTCACATTCACATCAATTTCATCACTATACTATCCATAAATGGCATATATCCATGTTTCTACTTCACTATCAAATATAGTATTTAAATAGCTTTCCAACACATCCAACCGTGCGTCAAACGGAGTTAAAATTCTCGAGTTATGGTGAAAACAAAAACCAAATATTTTTCTCAATGATGTCATGCTCGCCCGACGAGTTATGGTCGAGACAACCCAGTGGTATGCGCCCTATGCTGGCCCGACGAAGACCCAGCGAGAATAGCTCGCCTGGGGATTGCTCGACGAAGATTACAGAACCCAGAAAGTGCATAAACATGATTGGGAGGTGAAAATGGGCATACACATCAACACATATGACCATATTGCATCCAATAACCTATATTAACAATGTTTAACATAAATAGATATGCAACAACAAAATTCTATCATATGAAGAATATAACAACCATGGAAGCAAGATAAAAACAACATATAATCAAGATAACAAATACATAGAATCAACATAAGCCCTAGAATTCCCAAGTCATGAAATCTCCCCCTTAGAACTCCCAAGTCATGAAATCTTTCACTCCCAAAGCTAGTTCTATCTATGGAACTCACCTAAATTAAAGGAGATGATAAAGAAATTATCATGGGTTTCATGATGATGATGATACTCCCATGAGCTTTCTTCTTCTTCCTTCACGTTTTCTCTCGTTTCTCATTTTTTCCTCTTCTTTTCTCTTCTCCTTCTATTTTTCTTCTTTTCTTTATTTTCTAATATCTCTTCTTCTCATTCTCTTCTTATCTCTTTTCTTCTTTCATTCTCTACAACACAATTATATATATATATATATATATATATATATATATATACTATATAATATATTATATTTGGTAATGATATAAAATATCCCAAATTATATTTTTCTTCTAGTACCAATTAACCAATTATCAATGTTACCAAAATGTCCCTTCTCATACTTATTAATAAAGGTCAGATTCTTTTAATAAGGATTGGTATCTTCAGAGTTCACTTGTTACTCTATTGGTCCCAACTGACAACATTTCGAGCACATAGGAACCCAAATTGTTCCAATTGATAAGAGATAAAGTACATAGGAACTCAGTTGGTCTCAACCGACAACCAATTGAGGATTTAAGGGTATATGGGATATTACACAATCAAACGCAATAACACTAACATTCAATATTACTAAGAATCATGTGTTACATTCACACACTAAACATATAGAAATTCGAAACCATTTCCTTAGAGATCATGTTGAAAAGGTCGATTTTGTTTTTTGAGTATGTGGATACGAAAAATCACTTAGTAGATATTTTTACAAACCCGCTATCCCGGTAGCCTTTTCACAAGATTTATAGGGACTTGAGAATCTTCGATTCTTTGTGGTATAAATAGATTCTTATGATATTTATTTTGTTTTGCTGTCTATTTTTACTGTAAACTATTTCTTGTGTAGCAAGCTACTTCTAATCAACTTATTGGTATGATCACAATTGTAATATAAAAGTAAGTTTGTAATTATCGTATCTATAGAGACTGGTAGTTTCAACGACCATTCAACAGTTTTTAATATTTTAAATAGATAAGGTTTTAATATTTTTTATGTGTGAAAGTAAATAACCTAAAACAAATGACAGAAAGTAAAATGGTTATTTCGGTGTCAACAGTAAAAAACTTAATAGGGGTAAGTTTTGTTATTGTGTATTTATCATGTATTACCATAGGTCAGGAATATGATCCTCTACTCAGCTATTAATATTACTATTTGTTTTTTTCATTTGTATATCATGTTAGTATCAATGTTATGAGATCAATGCACTACCTAATAGCTATTATGTTCCAACAGTCATAAAGTAGCAAGACTTCACAACAATCCCCCACAGTATGCGTGAATATTGAATCTAACTCTATGTTTAGGCATTAGTATCCAATATATTATTTTCTTGGATCTAATAATGACAAACACCTTTTTAATGTCAAGCCATACCATGAAAACAAGTTTTAGGTAGAAAATTTAAACATGCATTAAGATCAAAGAGTCATCAATAATAAAGCCTGGGTAAACTAACATAAAATGCCATGACCTATTTAATACATGAATATAATGACTATATATAACCCAAACAAAAATACTTATTAGCTATATTTACTTATTGTAGTTGTTCCATTTATCCCATGAAGCTGAGCTTGGAAGTTTATCTGCCCTGTCACTTGAGCAGCGCTTTCAGCTTCAGGTTCCCTCTCCTATTCTCCTATTGTATACCAATGTTAACCTATTTACTACCTCCCTCCAATAAAACTCCCTTATAAGTGAATTGGAATACTCTATTTATAGGCGTGGATTTAGGGCCATTGCTTGATGCATTGCCCTTGCGCTTTGCGAGTCGTTCTTTTGAATTAAGTAATACTAGTTTTTTGACACGTGACCCTAGTCGCCTTGCTTCGCTAGGCTCACCGCCCCTTCTTTTAGCACAACAAACCTTTCTTCACCGTGGATTACTTTAACTTGGAAGTGCCATTTGTCCTCCTAGGCTCGCTTAGAGCGCATATGCTCATGTCCTAACGGGCCTCGCTTTGTAGGGATTTTCTTTGGCTAGCTATTTTGTCCTGAATTGCAGTTTTCTGGTTCTTTTTTCCTTTTTTAGTTAATACAAGCTAGAAAAGTCTAAACACGTGTTCTATTTATTTTTATGGACAATTTGGAGTTTTATATTGCTTGCTTGACAAATAAGGTAATAAGTGCTTACGTATTTTACTTAAATTTGGAACTTATCAACTCTCTCCAACTTATCTTTTTTTACTCAAACAAAACCATTTCAAATGGATCATAAACCTCTTGAATTTTGTGTTATTGAAAGTTTTGAGTGACTTTGATCAAGAATTTTAAAATTGTTTTTATGGCATGGTATTCTTTCAAGTACATGTTCATAATCAATGTCATGACTATCTATAAACCATAGGATAAATATGGATCATTTGATTTAGAAAAGTAAGATTTTAAAACATGTTTATATCAACAATTAATCATTCATCAGAATCATTGTGTTATACCCCAAATTTTACCTCTTAGATGTCATAACATCTTGCACTTACATTTAGGGTTCAATCATCTATGCATTGTTAACTAACCATTATATCTTGCTAGTTTGTTCTTTTATATGAAAGTTAGGGTTTGCACAAGAAATAGTGCAAGGTCAACAAGCCAGACTCTCACATGTTTCAATGTCTCCTAAGACACTCCTTGGCTCCATACAACCATCACAAGTGTTCACTAGTGGATTGAGATTGGTGTGTGAAGTCATTTGTTCAAGAAAGTCAACTGAGGCTCTAAAGTTCAACTATTTGGTCTTGGAGGCTAATCATGAAGTTCTTAAATCATATGCCATGATCTCATGAGATTGGGTCAAGAGAAATCAAGAAGAGATCATCAAATCAAGAATTGGGTTTTAACCTGAAGAATCACCAAAGCATCTTGTTGTGATCAGTCAATGTCTTGATTGGATCATCAATCAATTAAGATTACATACATCCAAGAGGTCTTATTCAATAGGAAATAAAGTATATTTGACTCCTATCACAAGTACTATGAGCCACAAGTTCATCATGCCCCAGATTAGGGTTTTGTCAAGAGAAGTCAAACATTGCCTTTGATTTTGATCAAGGTATGGTCCCAAACCTTAGGACATGATTCCATATGTTCATAAACATCCTTAGAGGTCATCCATGGGAATTTGAAGAGATGGTGGAAGCAAGATCATCAGAGATCATCCAGTTGAATTCCTGAAGAAAATTAGGGTTTTGACTGAAAAGTCAAACCTTTGACTCTTGAGATTTTGATCCAAGATGAAGCATTCATGCCATACTCCACCATGACATGTTTAATTGTTGAGTTAGAGCATGACATTTGAGAGGTTTCTTGCAAAAAGGGCAAGATTTGATCCTTAAAATTTTCTAACCAACTTCAACCTTATTTTTCACTATGATTCAAGCCTCATCTCAATTTTCCTTGGTCATGAAAGTTGTAGAGTGTTCTTCTAGCTTTCTTTTGAGTACTAGAACATCTCCGTTGGATTTACACAACTCAAGTTATGAAGTCAACAAATTTGGGCTTTTCACTTGTCAAGTCTTGGCAACTTCATGGTCCGATTTTCCAAGGTGATTTTCATGATGATGAAAGCTTTGTTTTAAAATTCCTTGGACATGAAATTTGTTCCTTGTTTTGCAAGATTTCTAGGCATACCAAGAATGTTCTATTTGGATCAACTAATCAAGAGATATGGTGTCTTAAAGTTGGGATTTTTAAAGGCATATGTTTGGCAATGAGGGCAGCGCATAACATCATGTTTTGGACAGATTTTTGTGCCAATTTTTCCCTAATATCTACTTATTTTCCAACCATATTCAACTTGAAAGTTGTTAGTTACATATCAGGTCACATGTGAACTCAAAGTCTCCTCAAATTGGTCTCTATACATGTAGCTATGGGCTGCCAAATCCTTTCCCACGACTTGCTTTGGTTTGTGCCAAAAAGGACTAAGTTGGAGTCAAGTCTTGGACTAAAATATTGCAGCATCCAAGTGTCATACCCCAAATTTTGACCACAAAGATTCCCATCATTGTGTCAATCATCATCACAATATGGATGAACCATCATGCCTCATCAAATGCCTCAAGGGTTGTTGAGCATTCACTACAATCCAAAATTAGGGTTTCAAGCCCTCTCAGAGCTTTAGACAAATGATCAATCAAGGGATGACATGATCTTCAACTTGTCTAATCCCTCAAACATCCACAAAAGATCAAAAAGGACTCCCACTTCAAGGATTAAGCACAAGGCTGCTCCCTTCTAGGTGGATCAAGTCTCAAGATCGACAGTGTCACTAAATTAGGGTTTTGGTCGACCAGGGCCCCCAGATGAAAATTTTCCTCTGGGCACAAGCCAAGGATCTAAAATATGACCTAATATACTCCATGGAGTCTCATGGACCCAATCATCAAGTCAATTTTGCCTCTGGGGATGCATTCACTAAAAATCAGGAATTAGGGTTTCTTGACCTAATTCACCCCTAAGGTGACTTTTAGGGCAAATAATGAACCGAGACCTCAAGACATGATTTGAGGGTCTCTAATATACCATATTGATCCATTTGGAACAATGGATTAATGCAAGAAGATTGAGCAACAAGTCTCAATTTCATATGCACCACAATTAGGGTTTTAAGGAAAAAGTCAACTGTAACTTTGACTTTTGACCAGGACATGCTCCCAAACCCTAGGAAATGCCTCAATATACCCTATGACACCCATGGAACATGTCCATCAAGTTTTATTTAGGTCAAGGACATGATTTCCCGAAGAATTGCACAGTTTGGAATTCATCTAATAAAAAGTCAACTGTGCACAAAAGTCAACTTTGACTTTTTGAGATTTTTCACCAAAATGGATTTTTAACCCTAAAATAATGTTAATGTATGATTTGAATCATCATTCATCAAGAAAAATCAAAAAAAGTTGGATAACTTGTAAAAGGGGTAACCATAAAAACTTAGAAAATTTTCTAAGTTATGAAAAAGTACCACTAATGTGCCAACTTTGGAGGACCATAACTCCTAAACCACAAAGCCAAATTTTTCCATCCAAAGCTTGATTTGTAGATCTCATTGCCCTCTACAAAAGCTTCATACTGACCTATGTCCAATTCCTCATGGATTTTGAGTTATGGAGTGATCAAAATCAAGAAAAGTCACTTTGTTCCAACACTTGGTGAAAATTTCAATAAGTAAGATTTTGCCTTACTTTTTGCCAAATGTAGGGGGATTTTTCACTTGGATTCAAAAGAGATCAAAACCAAACATGTTCAAACAGTTGTTGTATCATGTAAGGGCTTTCCAAAATGGCCAAGAACATTACAAATTCAATTTGAGCCATGAGATATGACATTGGCAAGTTGCCTTGCTGAAATCTGCCAAGGCAAGGCAGATTTTACATTTTTGGTCGATTTGCCAAAATCAGCCAAATTCAAATGCTCCTATCCACTTGGACACCTCAAGGGATTAAATCTAAAGGGGACAATCACTGATCCAAGCCTCTAAAGTCTTTGGAACAAGAAATAGCATGTTGAACCTAGAATGGCCAAAATAGGGACAAGACTTCAATTTTGAAATGAGGCATTCAATGGAAGCATCAAGGTGGCACGGACTAAGCCATTCTCAACTGAATTCAGTCAAGACTTATCCAAGACCAAGAGAACCACAACCCTGTGCCCTAAACTCTAGTCAATGGCTAGAGGAGACTTGGATTTCCATTGGACAACATTGGCCAAACCTCTGCTGCAGTTGCCATTCACTGTGGATCCCAAAACAAACTTGCTCTACTATAAATAGAGCTCAATTGTGATCAGTTTGAGTACACCAAAGCCATCTAACAGATGCTTTCCTCAAAATCTCTTTCTCTTGGCAAAAATGCCTTCTTTAGCAAGGCAACTTTGAGTTTTTGAGCTAGAAGGCAATTCCACTCAAACCAATCACACACACACACCTCATATATATCATATGTAAGCTGTACAAACTATCACAAGTGACCTGTAATCACAAAATCACAAAGTCACCTCTCAAAACCTCAAAATAGGCCTTTTGGTGCATTTTTCAAGCCATGTCTTGATCCAGTCACTTTCCAAACCAGATAAAACCTCAAACAAACTCCAAATATCATCCTTGAGCTGTACCAAATGGTTTCATACATCTGGAACACCATTTGAGAGAGTTGTTATTTTGGTCACTTTTAACCCCTTTTGCAAGAAAGGGACTATTTGTGTTTTTGCAGGTACCAGTCAATTCCAATCATCCTAAAAGCATCCTAGGGATCATTTGAGGTGGTTCAAAGTATAAAACCATATCTTGAGCAAGAGGTTTGGCAGATTGTAGAGAAAACTCCAAAATCCCAAAGAATGGTAAGCCCCTCAACTTGCCCTCACCAAAACATGTGTGCATTTGAAGTCCACTGAGTATGCATCTCTTATACATGTCATATGTGTTGTGTTTGTGCCAATTGATCATGTAATTCATGCATGTATCAAAGTGTAGCATAGAAAATGCAATTATAGGCCATTTTCAAAACCACTATCGGGTTTTGAGGAGGGAGTGTGATCTGAAAAAACCACCACCACCATTGGATTCCTTGTGAAATTCTGGCCCAGATACATATAAATTTTGTCTCCAACCATTAAGAATTGAGAAAGTTATGACCTTCACGTTTTTGAGCCAAAACTTGCCTTGGGCAAGCCAAAACCAAGGCATTGCTTGTATATTTGTTGTTTTGTTTCAAGCAATGGATGTATCACCACCCCAGTGGTAAGGCGCGCGCCTTGTATGCTTGAGGTCGTGGGTTCAAACCCCACCCATTCCATTTTGTGATTTTTCACATTTTTGCTATTTTTCCAAATATTTTCATGTTTTGTTAATTATTTGGAAAATTAATAACTCTTTCAAGTTTAATTATTTTTTATTAGTTCTTTTTGCAAAAAATCACAAAAATGTTGAAATATTTTATTACACAAAAAAATTAAGTTTATATTATTTATTTAATATAATTAGTATTTTTGTGAATAAATTCATTTTTATTTGTTTTTAAACATTTTAAAATGAATATTCATCTTGAAAAATCAAAACCAAATGAGTTTTAATATCTCTTGTGATTTATACGTTATTTTTCAAACCTTAAACAAAAATCACAAGTGGTTTATTCAAACCTATTTGGTATTTTTCATTGATTTTCTTTAAATATTTACTTTTAAAGAATAAAATTAGGATTTCTTTGATTTTCACGCAAACAAATCATTTGAAAACTTTTGGGCCTCTAATAGAGTGTAAGGCCCAATCCTTTTTTGACCAAATCATTTTTTGGGCCTCAGTGTATTGTATAAGTCCTGATACCGTCAAAAAACAAACGGCGCGATCGTCGCCCTTTTCAAAAATAAACACCTGGGCCTCTCCTTGAGCTATAAGACCCATTCAAAACTTTTGGGCCTCTAATAGAGTGAAAGACCCAATCTCCTTTTAACCAAAACCATTTAGGCCTCACTTATTGTATAAGTCCCTTTGCGTTAAAAGAAAACCGCGGCGCGATCGCCATTTTTAACGAAAAAATCACATGGGCCTACCCTCGTGTTATAAGCCCCACTCTTTTTCTTTAAAACTTTTGGGCCTCTTGAGAGAGTGTAAGACCCATCCCTTTATGCAGAAAACCTTTTTGGGCCCCAGTCACTTGCATAAGTCCCTCTGTACAAATTCAACAGTGCGCTCACTGATAAAACCCTGGGCCTCTCCTTGAGCTATAAGCCCCAAATCTTTCTTTTTCAAAGCACTTTCTCCTTTGATTTTGAATATATTATTGTTTTCAATCTTTCTTTGTTGAACAACTAACCAAACAGCATGGAAGCTCTACAACCGAGTAAGTGTTTATTGCTTTCATTTACCACTTTAATATACATATAACTGTATTGTGGGGCTGTTTCACTGTAAGTCTTCTTTCATAAACTCATATCAACTGTGTAATAATAGTATAGATATTTAGAGTTTCCCCGGCAACTACGTCTAGCATTAAGCCCGTTGATTACTCTTAGAAATAGTCTAAACTAGATCCCCATAGGATTACCAGACACAGTCTTCCCTCCTCTTGGGGTTAAACAATATGGAGATATGAAAGGCAGCATTCTCTGTGAACCCTTTCATAGACTGTCACTCATAGAAGTTGTCAAAGAAACTCTATTCCCCAGAGATGATCTCTTCTCCGTGAATTGCATCTCTTGAGTTTCTTCCAAATTCTCGAACTTTCCTGACTTTGATCTATTCTCGGTGAATAGCATTTCCTTAAATTTCTCGAGGTTTGGGGACCCACAAGCTTCTTAAAAGCACTTGTCAAGAAACTCTATTCCCCAGAAATGATCTTTTCCCCGTGAATGGCATCTCTTGAGTTTCTTCCAAATTCTCGAACTTTCCTGACTTGATCTATTCCTTATGAATGGCTTGCCTTGAATTTCTCGGGGTTTGGGGACCCATCGGCTTCTTAAAAGCATCGGCCTCCTCTTGGGCATTGTACAAGGACCTACAGGCTTCCTAAAAGCAACCCCGCCTCCTTTTGGGCATAGTACAAGGACCCTACCGCCTCTTAGAAGTATTCACCGCCTCCTCTTAGGCTTCGTATAATGATCTCTTCCTTCGGGAATGATAGCCTCCTCTTGGGCTTAGTACAAGGACCCGTCGGCTTCTTAAAAACTTCCAGCCTCCTCTTGGGCTTCGTACAAATTATCCCGACGACCTCCTAGAGGTATAGGAACAGAACTTAATCATCTCCGTAGAACAGTCTTGTCATAGAGTCTACTACTGTTTCTCAAAGCATAGTACAAAAGATGAAACTCTAGACATGGACAGTCTAACTTCCTTGAGTCTCGAAGACATTCTCAAGTGACCCCTTCGTTAAATAGGAAGGAAACCTGCAGACTCAGACAGTCTCAATACCCTTTGGATTTCCCGCTTCCTCAAAGAAAAGGAAATATCCCTGAATCAAATCCCTAAGTACAGTGCTGCTCATATAAGAACTGATTTTCTCTTTAAAATCGGCATACTGGACCTGTCACTTACTTGAAACAGTTACCATAGCCTCCATCTCGGGCTTCGTACGAGATACCAAAATTCTCCCCAGCGGAGACAAACAACGTTTAGCCTCTCTCTCAGGCTTTGTACGAGACACATAAGAGACTCCCTCGTTGAGTCAATCACCCCTTTCGCCTCCATCTCGGGCTTTATACGAGATACAAAAAGGTTCTTATTGAGCCAAACAAATTTTAGCCTCTCTCTCGGGCTTTGTACGATACACAAAAACACTCTCTTGTTGAGTCAAATAGCCTCCACCTCGGGCTTTATATGAGATACCAAAAGATTCCCTCGTTAAGTCAAAAACCTTTTAGCCTTTCTCTCGTGCTTTGTACGAGACACATATTAGCCTCCTCTTAGGCTTTGTATAAGAAAACCACTGGTTGATCCAATCAACCTTTTAGCATCAAAGTTGTGCCTCGTTCACAGTACACAAACATCAACAACTCCTTCCCCTTTCATCTAATTGCTGTAAGCGGCAAGCCTCTGGATCATCTATATCCATGCCACTGTCCCTCTTTTAGCATGATAAATTCCTAAGGAAATATAGCATTGCTCTACATTGAGTTAAAGTCTTCTCCTTCAGGTCAAAAACCCCTATAAAGGAAATTATGGCATTACCGGATTCACATATCTCGGTTAAAGTAATTCTCCTTTATAAACAGTTGTGACATACAACCCTCTCTTTAGAAATGACAAATTCTCTCTAAAATCAAACCCTTTTCAGCTTCACATCTTAGGCTTTGAACAACATACAAAACACCTTTAGCTTCACGTCTTGGGCTTTAAACAATACACCAAAACAACAATTTCCTCCCATAGAATAGGAGGAACTACGAACGCTCTGATTTCCCTGTTTCGGTAAACGGGAATACGTAGGCATAAGATCGAAAGAAAAGATCTTAGCGAGCATAATCAACAAAAAATCAAAATCCCATACTCTCATATATCTATCAAAAAACATCAGTCCTAACATCCTAATCCTTGTTCTCCGCCAGAAACCTTCTGTCAAAATAAAAAGAAAGAGACCAGTATTGGCGAAAATATAAATAACCAGTACAAAGGCCCCCCACATTGATAGAATTCCTAAACTAACAGACCGCTGTTTAAACTCAGTATGCAAAGCAGGGTTAATTGGAGACATCTATTTCTCTTCCTTATTCAGCTCACAATAGGATAAAAAATGAATTGACCTGTAGTAAGCTCAAACCGCAGAGAGCGACCAGCGCTTAAGAACCACGTCCAAAATCGCTCACTACAGAAAAGTGGCGCCCACCGTGGGGCTCGTCTCTGTTTTTCTTCTTCCTTTTCACCTCTTGTGTGAAAACCACAGATTGGGGCTTCCGCCGGGGAACCCATTTTCTGTCAGGAACTTAGGATTCATAGCTTTAAAGGTCTAGGATATTTAGGACAAATATATATACCGCTTTTCCTAATTGCTATACGTGTTTATTTTTCTGCTAATGGGAATGCGGGTGATGCCGTATGTGGAAAGATTGAGTATACACCTAGGAAAAACCTCTTCTAGTAGTGCAGAAACTATCGGGAATAGTTGTTACGCGATACTACCCTCATTTGAGGCTGGTGATCTATTCTCGGTGAATGGCACTTACTCTAAGATTGCACTACAACTCGCTGGCGATCCGCTTGTTGTTTTGCTTTCCTGGGAGGAGCTGATGATAATGAGTACAGGTACAAAAAACACCCTAGTATAAACCTTTGGGGATGGGTAGAGCCTTGACTTCATGACAACGACCCTTTTGACCCCATGTTTTTCCTATGTTTTTGTGTGCTGCATTCATGCATTCATTTAAAAAACATTAAAACATTCAAAAAACTTCTCTTCTAGTCCCTCTGTTTTTCAAATTAAACTAAGACTGTGAATGCAAATATCAGAGAAGAGGATTACGCTAATGGATTTCGGTAGAAGGAGAACTCATACGTACACCTTCAAGGTTCCAAAACTAGAGGATTTGAGAAGGTTAGCAAGGATGATCACAAAACCTGAGGCTTTCAGAGCCAAGCACGGAGGTTTGCTACCACTTTTAAGAGTCCATGTGATTGAAGGAATCATGGATGCGTTCATTCAGTTTTATGATCCAGTTTATCACTGTTTCATATTCCCGGATTACCAGCTAGCACCAACGCTGGAGGAGTATTCTCATCTGACTGATCTACACATTACAGATCAAGCTCCATTTTCTGGGCTGGAAGAAATTCCAAAGAATCAGACCATTGCAAGAGCAATTTATTTGGACGAGTCTGAGGTCTGGACTCACATGACCGCTAAGGGTGGCATCCAAGGTTTGCCAGCCCAGTTCTTGACGAAGAAAGCCCTGTATTTTGCCAGTATAGGGAACGTGACTGCTTTTGAAAGCATCTTTGTCTTGCTCACCTACGGGTTATTTTTGTTCCCCAACATCAATAACTTCGTCGATATTAACTCCATTAAGGTTTTTCTCATTAGAAATCCTGTGTCGACTTTGCTCGCAGATGCGTATCATTCTGTACACTTGGGAAATTTGTACAGCGGAGGGGATATCACATGCTGTGTACCTCTGCTTTATAAATGGTTTATCTCCAACTTGCCCAAGTCTGCTGCTTTTTGGGATTGGAAGAGTGCCTTACGTTGGTCGCAGAAGATCATGTCTCTTACCAACTCTGATATAGATTGGTGTAATAGGATTTATGATGGAATCAGGATCATTGGCCGTTGAGGAAACTTCCCCAACGTACCCCTTATAGGAACTAAGGGAGGAATCAATTACCATCCAGTGTTGGTTCTTCGTCAATTTGGATACCCGATGAGACACATCCCACAAGGTGTTCATCTAGAAGGTCTTTTCTTCAAGGAATGAGAAAGTGACAGAGCACTAAAGACGGAAAGAGTGCATGCTTGGAAACACGTTCATAAGAAATGACGAGAGTCTCTGGGAAAATCGAACTGTGTCTCGGTGGAGCCTTATCTCCACTGGGTACAAAATAGAGCTCTCAAGCTGAAAATGCCTTATCCTCGTTACGGAATTCTTCCGTCGAGGGAATCTTTCATGTACTTCATGACAGAAACTGAAAAGCTTCAAGTTACTCTCAACAAAGTTCAAAGGGAGAGAAGGTCTTGGAAGAACAAGTACCGCACCCTCGACGTCGAGTGCATCAAAATACAGCAATTACTGAAAGAGAAAGATGCTCTGATTGAAATTTTGGAGCAACATGCTGTAGAGAATCAAGATGACCAAAGGAATTTGCTCACTCCTTTCACTTGGCAAAGGAATGACAACCCGACAACGGCTCAAGAGCCCCGGTCAAAGAAAAGGAAAAAGTCAGCACCCGATTTCTCTTCAGAGAGGACTCGGGACCCATTAGCTTAGGTTTCTATTTCTGCACCTTGTAATCTACTGTATTTCCCTTTCTGTAATCCTTTGAATTTCAATAAAAAGGGGTTTCCCCACTGTTTGATATTTGCAATCTAATTGTCGAAGTTTATTTTGATTAAACTAAAAAAACAATTAATATAATCATTGCATTCATCATTCTCACATCGTGTATTCTTCTTACCTACGAATCTCACGTTTGTGTCTCGGTTCTAGAGTCAAACTGTCTCATTCATACAATACTCGGGCCAATCGTCAGAAAAAGATGGATGATCTTGAGGAAGAAAACAGAGAGTTGAAAGAAGAGATCGACGCTCTGAGAAAGGATATGAGAAAGCTTCGTAACGACATGCAAGCCATGGCAGAAGCTCAGCTTCAAAGGACTGTGATCTCAGAGATCACCTCAACGCCCATAGTGGAGAAGTATGATCCTAGGTATCGGATACCGAAAGATCACCCTTGGGGCATGCCTGTTAACTATATCTCGGAAGGATATGTTCCGCCGATCACTGAAGATCAGGGAATCACAACAGAAGCCGCTGGGCCTAAAGGTTACAAACTTCGAGAAAGCGAAGATGCCAGGGGCATACTGAAGACTCCTGAAGGTTACAAACTTCGGGAAACGCCAAGGTTCGCTGCCGTAGTCACGGTACCACCCCCTGTGGTGCACACTGTCCCGGAAGGACAGATTCCACAGATACCTTCTGATAAAAAGGAAACTTTGTTTGACATAATGGATGAATTCCACGAGCAGTTCCTGGAAATGCAGAAGGAACTGCAAGCCATTCGTGGTCAGGATCTATTTGGAAAGGACGCCGCAGACCTCTGCTTGGTCCCCAATGTGAAAGTCCCGCACAAGTTCCAAGTGCCCGACTTTGAAAAGTACAAGGGTAACTCTTGCCCTCAAAGCCATCTGGTGATGTACGCTCGGCGGATGTCAGCCCAGACGGAGAATCAGGACATACTGATTCACAACTTTCAAGATAGTTTAACCGGTGCCGCACTCAAATGGTACATGGGTTTAAACCGTACTTTGATCAGTACATTCAGAGATCTTGGTACTGCCTTTGTCCAACAATACAAATACAATTTGGACATGGCACCCGACAGAGATCAACTCAGATCGATGTCGCAAAAGGACAAGGAAACCTTTAAGGAGTATGCTCAAAGGTGGCGTGAAATTTCCGCTCAAATTTGTCCACCTCTTGAGGAAAAGGAGATGACAAAGATCTTCTTAAAAACCTTAAGCTCATTTTACTATGACCAAATGGTTACCAGTGCGCCCAGTGATTTCACTGAGATGGACGGCATAGGCGTACGTCTTGAGGAAGCCGTCCGAGAAGGACGTATGGTAAAAGACACTGGATCGACGAGCGGTACTAAAAAATACGGTAGTGCTCTCCCTAAGAAAAAAGAGCAAGATATTGGGAATATCTCTCTCGGAAAGCAAAGGCGACGTTATCAGCCGGTAGCAGCTGTAACTCCTGCTATCAGCCCTGCTCCTATTCCTATGTATCAACCTCAGGTTGCATAGAGCCAACCTAATCAGCAAAGGACACAACACCCTCTTCAGCAGGCTCGTTCTCCATATAACAGCAACTGTACAACACGAGTATCAGGGTTTAATCCTATACCCATGTTGTACGCAGAACTATTTCTATTACTATTGGCTAAGGGGCACATTCAGGCTAAATCTCCTCTTACAGTACCGAAAAATCTGCCTTTTTGGTTTAAGGTGGATCAAACATGCCCTTATCATCAAGGAGGAGCGGGGCATAACATAGAGAATTGTCTCAATTTCAAATCTGACGTGCAAAAGCTTGTTAGGAGCGGGGTCTTATCCTTCAAGGATACAAATCCTAGTGTTCTCACGAACCCGCTGCCTCAACATGACAAGGCTGCAGTCAACTTGATAGAAGGAGAGACTAACAACGTCTATCAAATTCACGATGTACTCTTATTGAGGACCAATTTGGTCAAGATGCATTGTAGATAGAGTAGATATGGCCATGTGCCACCTCATAACTATCATTAGTGTGATATCTGCTCTAAAAACAATTAGGGATGCTCTGTAGTGCAAGCGGCTCTACAGGAACAGATGGATCTCGGATGGATCCAGGAACACCGAGCTCGTGGAGTTAACATGGTCTATACGAACTCCAACGTCATTCAGAACCACGACATCCGTGCAATGAATGTCAACTTGGTGGCAATGCACTCAAGGCAAAACCAGTATCATAATCTGCCATGGCACGATTACAGTTCCTGTCTGACTTACTCGGTAAACAAACAGGGATGCTCTGTCATACAAGAGGCCCTCCAGCGTCAGATGGATCTTGGATGGATCCAGGACTACCATGATAGGAACCCTTATCAGATCAACATGGTTCAAATCTTCGATATTCGCGTGATGAATACCAACCTGGTAGAGTTACATGCTGAGCAGGTCCGATTCGAATTCTTAATATAACATGACTATCAAAGCTGTAAAGCAGGTTACGAAAACGATCGAGGTTGTACCCTTGTCCAGGAGGCACTTCAGCACTTGTTAAATCACTGGTGGATGCCAATCTACATGGATGAAGATACTCAGCAAATTAGTATCAGTAATAGGAATCCCACTCGGCGTCAAAGTCAGGATGTCCGATCTATGGAAGCTAACCTAGTGAGGTTACATTGTATTCAAAGTAGGCGTGGCCAGGTGCCACCACACAATTATGACCGTTGTAGCGTCTGTTCGGAAAGTAACCAGGGGTGTTACCTTGTGAGAGCAGCTCTTCAGGGTCAGGTGGATCGTGGAGAGATTCGTCCATATCCGGGTTCTGGACCCATCAATTGGACGCCGGACTACCTTGCCAATCAAGTCGAGGATGTTGTCACAGTCTCTGGTCATCACAGGACCAGGGATGTTTTTGCCATTATCCCTCTACTTGACGAATCTAAAGTTCCCAACCGGGAACGGATCGAGATTACTTATGCTGGTCAGAAAAATCAGAAGATTCCCATAGTCATCTATCTATCGGGACCATTACCGTGTGAATCAACTAAGGTTATCCCTTACAAATACGGTGCAACGATGATTGAAAATGGAAAGGAAATTCCATTACCCTCCGTCGTGAATATCGCAGACATCAGTCATGTAACACGGAGCGGTCGAATCTTCAACCGAGGAGTTGGAGAACCTAACAAGGAAAAGGAACTTCAGATAGAAGCTCCCGATCCATCAGTCGGTCAATCCAGTAATCCCGACCTTTCGAAAAATAATGATGAGATGTTGAAGCTCATCCAAAGGAGTGAATATAACATTGTGGATCAGCTGTTACAGACTCCTTCAAAGATCTTGGTATTATCACTGTTACTCAGTTCAGAAGCCCACAGAGAGGCTCTACAGAAAGTTTTGGAGCAAGCCTTTGTGGAACAGGATGTAACAATCAGACAGTTCGATAGCATTGTCTCTAACATCACTTTCTGCAATAATCTAGGATTTAGTGATGAGGAATTACCCGAAGAGGGTCGCCGTCATAACATGGCACTCAATATCACAGTTAACTGCCAGGACGATGCTTTAGCCAGCGTACTGGTAGACACAGGGTCAGCCCTGAATGTTATGCCAAAGTCTACTTTGATGCAATTATCATTCAAAGGCCCTCCGATGAGAATCAGCGAGGTCGTCATCAAAGCGTTCGACGGATCCAGAAAAATAGTTATCGGCGAAGTTGATCTTCCCATAACTATCGATCCTCAGACTTTCCAAGTCACTTTCTAGGTCATGGATATCCGGGCAACATACAGTTGTTTATTAGGAAGACCTTGGATACATCAGGCTCGAGCGGTCACCTCGACCCTCCACCAAAAGCTAAAGTTCGTTTAGAACGGCCAACTCATCACAGTCTGTGGAGAACAGGCCTTGCTCGTGAGTAACTTATCATCATTTTCTTGTGTAGAACCCGAGGAGGTTATTGGAACTCAGTTCCAAGAACTGTCAGTGAGCAAGGACAATCAATCCCAAGGAGGAACCTCGATTTCCTCATACAAAGATGTTATCAAAGCGGTCGAGAGTACCGATACAACCGGATGGGGACAGCTTGGCATTCCTACTAACAATAAAACAAAGAAGGGTCTTGGTTTTTCTGTAGAAAGAAGGGTCTTGGTTTTCTCAGGACGAAACGCAAGCTCCTTTTTGCTTTCCTACAGAAAGTCTAAGATTTATACCACGGTCAGATGTCAAAATGATATATGGAGATTGTGATCTGGAAGGATGCCGCGCTCCGCCAAATTCATTAGAGGAAGACACTCTGATGAAAGACAATTTTGACTACACATACTATGGCCCAATGGATGGTCTGCCAATGTGGCAACCTTACCCAGGAGACTTGAGGCAAGAGAGTCAGCCGAACAATGAAAATCAGCTGACCGTCATTGAACAGAATACCTGTGTCCCCACCATGTCATGGGATCAACACTCAGGTCATTCAGAAACTACTCAACATGACGAAGAATTTACAACGTTTGCAGGACTAGAATTCATCAATTATGCTTTTCCCGAGGTCAACGTCATCGAGAGAGATGACTCCTCCAGTTCCAGTGAAGTTTGGGACACTCTGGGAGAACCAAGTGGAAAATTTGACTATATGGTCAAGTACACCGCTCCCAAAAGATCTCGTATCAGGCTCGAAGATATCCAGCCAACTGGATGGGGAGATACAGCTGAGAGCACAAATGCTATGCAAAATACAACAGAGGAATCCTCCTACGACAACTCTGCCTGGGAGACAGATTCCAATGATCTTGCTCCACCAGAAATCAGCGTCATTTCTGAAGACAAATCAAGGAAGGTGCCAGACTTTGTGATTCACCGAGGAGTTCGCCGCCAACGGGTTGCCTTCGAGGTTCCGAAGGTCATTCATCAGTCAAAGTAATTGTCGTCTTTAACCTTTCACCTTGCCCAGGTGAAACGGATGTTTTGATAGGGCTCGCTTTCTGTAAATTTTCCCTTTTCGCTTCGCCCAAAGCGACAGAGTTTTGTTTTATAGGGCTGTAGTTTCAAGACTCGACTTGTTCAGTAATAAAATAACGTCGTTCTATAATTTCTGCATTAATTACTGTTTTCTCTTTTCGTTTTTCAGAAAATGGTAATCCTAAAATACAATTCAATAATAAAAACAAGCAGTAAAATAAATACACTGCACACACTTGCATTTTCTCTATCTCTTCTAAACACGAATCATCACGTCATGCAGATTGCTTGTTTTAAACCCCGTTGAAACATACGATCCAATGCCTTCTCCCAACTTTGAGTTCCCGGTATTTGGGGCTGAAGAAGAAGTTGACGACAAAATTCCAGAAGAGATCTCCCAATTACTCAGACAAGAGGAAAGGTCCATTGAACCTCACAAAGAGCCGTTGGAAACGATCAATGTGGGTTCAGAAAAAGAGAGAAAAAAAATCAGGATTGGGGCACTGCTCAGTCCAACTGCCAGAGAGGGTTTGATAAAGCTTCTCAGAGAATTTCCCGATGTATTCGCTTGGTCCTATCAGGATATGCCAGGGTTGGATACCAGCATCGTGGAACATCACTTACCATTAAGATTGGAATGTCCGCCAGTAAAACAAAGGTTGAGACGGACTCACCCGGACATGGCCATCAAAATCAAAGAGGAGGTACAGAAACAGATTGACGCGGGTTTCCTCGCTACATCTGAATATCCTCAATGGTTAGCCAACATCGTACCCGTTCCCAAAAAGGACGGAAAAGTCAGAATGTGTGTCGATTACAGGGATCTGAACAAGGCAAGTCCAAAGGACGACTTCCTTTACCACACATTGACATGCTGGTTGACAGCACAGCAAAGTTCAAAATTTTCTCCTTTATGGATGGATTCTCGGGCTATAACCAGATCAAAATGGCGCCGAAAGACATGGAGAAAACTTCGTTCATTACCCCATGGGGCACCTTTTGTTACAAGGTAATGTTGTTCGGTTTGAAGAACGCCGGGGCAACCTATCAAAGGGCCATGACTACTCTGTTTCATGACATGATACATAAGGAAATCGAGGTATATGTCGATGATATGATTGCAAAATCAAAAACAGAGGGTGAGCACGTTGAGCATCTGTCAAAATTATTCGAACGTTTAAGAAAATTCAAGCTCCGCTTGAATCCCAACAAGTGCACCTTCGGTGTCCTTTCGGGGAAACTACTAGGGTTCATCGTCAGCCAGAAAGGAATTAAAGTTGATCCTGATAAGGTTAAGGCCATTCAAGAAATGCCTTCTCCGAAAACTAAAAAACAAATAAGAGAATTCCTGGGACGTTTGAACTACATCTCCAGATTCATATTCCTTATGACTGCGACGTGTGCGCCGATTTTCAAGTTACTCAAAAAGAACCAGGATTACGTTTGGTCAGAAGATTGCCAAACTGCCTTCGACAGTATTAAGGAATACCTGTTGAATCCGCCGATTCTATCACCTTCAGTGGAAGGAAGACCACTGATCATTTACCTCACAGTCCTAGAGGACTCGATGGGATGTGTACTTGGCCAACAAGACGAAACCAAAAGGAAAGAGTCTGCCATTTACTATTTGAGCAAGAAATTCACCGACTGCGAAACTCGGTACACGGTGCTTGAGAAAACTTGTTGTGCTTTGGCTTGGGCAGCCAAACGTCTTCGCCAGTACATGATTCGTCACACTACTTAGTTAATCTCAGAAATGGATCCAATCAAGTATGTCTTCGAAAAACCTGCTCTTACGGGAAGAATTGCCCGTTGGCAGATGCTATTATCAGAATATGACATAGAGTACCATGCTCAGAAAGCCGTTAAAGGAAGTATTTTAGCCGATCATTTGGCTCATCAACCGATTGACGATCAAGAATCAGTCGGATTTGACTTCCCAGACGAAGATGTCATGTATCTAAAAATGAAAGATTGCGATGAACCGTTACCCAGTGAAGGGCCAAAACCAGGTTCCCAATGGGGACTTATTTTTGACAGAGCAGTTAACCATTACGGAAACGGAATTGGGGCAATCATTGTTACCCCTCAGGGTACCCATATTCCTTTCACTGCCAGACTTACGTTCAAGTTTACGAACAACGAGACCGAGTAAGAAGCTTGTATTATGGGTCTCGAAGAAGCGATTGATTTAAGGATCAAAAACTTGGACGTATACGGCGACTCAGCTTTGGTTATCAATCAGATCAAAGGAGATTAGAACACATACCAATTAGGATTGATTCCTTACAAAGACTATGCAAGGAGGTTGTTACCCTTCTTCAACAGAGTTGAGTTTCATCACATCCCTCGTGAGGAGAATCACATGGCTGATGCATTAGCCACTCTCTCTTCCATGATTAGTGTAGGTCAATGGAATGACCTGCCTAAGATCGACATCATGCGCCTTGAACGGCCCGCCTACGTCTTCACGATCGAAGCAGTCATAGACGACAAACCTTGGTATCACGATATCAAATGCTTCCTTCAGAAACAAGAGTACCCATCTGGGGCACTCAGAAAAGACAGGAAAACCCTCAGAAGATTGGTTGGAAGCTTCTTCCTGAGCGATGATACACTCTATAAGAGAAATTTTGACATGTTTTTGCTTCGATGCGTGGACAGACCAGAGGCAGACATGCTTATGAAAGAAATTCATGAAGGATCCTTTGGCACTCATGCCAACGGACACACAATGGCGAGAAAAATATTAAGAGCAGGGGACTACTGGTTGAAAATGGAATCCGACTGCTACAAGTACATGAGGAGGTGTCACAAGTGTCAGATATACTCCGACAAAATTCATGTACCGCCATCACATCTCAAAGTTCTTTCTTCCCCGTGGCCTTTTTCCATATGGGGAATCGACATGATTGGCTTGATCGAACCTAAGGCTTCAAACGGACATCGGTTCATCCTGGTAGCCATTGACTACTTCACCAAGTGGGTCGAGGCAGCGTCATTCGTCAATGTAACCCGACAAGTGGTGGTCCAATTTATCAAAAATAATATCATCTGCCGTTATGGTGTTCCAAGCGAGATCATTACTGATAATGGATCCAACTTGAACAACAAGATGATGAAAGAGTTGTGTGCAGAGTTCAAGATCGAACACCATAACTCATCTCCCTACCGACCCAAGATGAACGGAGTGGTAGAAGCGGCTAACAAGAACATCAAGAGGATCGTTCAAAAGATGGTTGTAACCTATAAAGATTGGCACGAGATGCTACCCTTTGCTCTTCATGGTTATCGCACAGCTGTCCGTACTTCAACAGGGGCAACCCCTTTCTCTCTAGTATATGGCATGGAGGTAGTTCTTCCCATAGAAGTAGAGATCCCATCAATCCGGGTATTGGTGGAAGTTAAGCTCACTGAAGCTGAATGGTGTCCAAATCGACACGACGAATTAAACCTGATCGAAGAAAAGCGAATAACAGCACTATGCCACGGTCAGTTGTATCAACAAAGGATGAAGAGGGCGTTCGACAAAAAGGTCCGACCTCGTGTCTTCAGAAAAGGGAACCTCGTGCTCAAGAAGATACAATCGTTTCTCACTGACTCTCCGGGCAAATGGACCCCAAATTATGATGGCCCCTATGTGGTCACGAAAGCTTTCTCAGGCGGTGCCTTGAGACTTGTAACCATGGACGGAGAGGAATTTGTCTACCCCACGAATGTTGATGTAGTAAAGAAATACTTCGCCTAAAAAAAACGTCTCGGTGGATTGAAAACCCGAAAGGGCGATCCAGGCAAAACTTAGAGACATGGAAAAAAATCATCCCGATGGATTAGAAATCTCATAGTACAATCCTGGCAAAAATTAGGGATAATGGAAAGTAACTATGTTCAACAGAGGCAAGTCCCTCAGCAGCAGCAGCAGTTACATCATCCATCAGAGGAAAACTCCAGTCAAGGTCATCTTCGACAGAAGCTCAGGATGTCCCGAATTCAAAGTTGGTAGAAGGATAACGGTCGTTATGTTTCTACGTAGCCCTTTTCCCTGTAAATTACCATTTTCTAACTTTGTATATACTCTTTGGAATCACGCGTTTGGCTGATCTCCATCTTATCAATAAATTTTGAGCCCTTGTGCTTTTGTTTGTAATTCTTATTTGTTTTAGCTTTACAGAACGACATTTTAACATGATCAACGATTCTTGAAATGAAACAAAAATGAATTTACTCGTTAAAAATTTTTCTGCTTTTAAATTAAAGATGGAAATTTCTTTTGACTGCTGAACATCGAAAGAATGTCAATTACGTCTCCAAAGGCGTTTGAACTTCAAAGTGCAGAATCAAAGTACTCCTTCTACGCCAGTGCGCCTGAATGAAGGATCAATAGTGTCGGATGCGACTATTCCATCTGACCTCTTCGGCCGAGTTCTTATCTCCTAAGCCCGATCAACGGTATTCCCCGTGAGGACTACCTCTCCTAAGCAAGGTGGAATTTCTATCTTGAACCAGCGGTCCTTTTTCGTCCCGCGATGGCCGAGTATCCAGTCGTGTTCACCCGTCAGTTTGTATGTCGCGTCAGTTTTGTCAGCATAAACATACATACATCATGCATTATTGATTGGCATTCACATTTCATATTGCATCGCTATCACTCTAGTCAGTCTTGTCCCCTAGTGATAACAGTCTTCTCAGTCGAGTTGTCAGTTCTTGCCTCGTCAGGAAACACTGCGTTCGAACAACCTTGCCTCCAGTTTATTTCTGGAAGGAAGTTGGCCCTTGACCAGTTTGATAACTTGAACCTCTGAAGAACCAAAGAACCCTCAGTCAGCATCACTATTCGCCATCGAAGATGATATCCTTGCTTTCCCGGATTAAAGAAAATCCCGAGAGAAAGCCTCATAATCAGAAAGATTCGACAATACAGCAGTTTTTTCTCTCCGAAAAAGACCGCTGATGAAAAGGTCATCGGCACCTCAAAATTGGATCCCATCATATGGCATTTCTCCGGGAAGATCCCGAGAAAAGTATGATGTAAGACCCCAAGCGGAAGCAGTCTCTCAAGAGACTCAGTTTCCCCAAATAGAGTAGAAACAAATAGCGTCTCCAACAGAGAAGTTTGTGCACCTCTACAACTCAGACGAATGGGTTCCCCAGCAAGTCTGACATCATTTTTTTCCACTCAAATGGCATCTCCCCAAGTAAATTCGGAGAGAAGTTTGAGGAAAACCGCTATGCATAGCGTCCCTTGTCAATAAAGTTTATTGACAAAAGAAACTAAGACCAGTTCCTTGGTAGGAAACCAGGATCGAGGGGAAGTTTAAATCAGAAACTAAGACAAGTTCCTTGGTAGGAAACCAGGATTGAGGGGAAGTTTGTTTCCGAAACTAAGACCTGTTCCTTGGTAAGAAACCAGGATCGAGGGGAAGTTTACCTTTTCTAAGCATCATTTCTTAGTAATAGAAGATGAATGCGTGCGCTACCATTCATAGCCATCAAAATTTCGAGTATTCCGATATTTAATCCTCTTGCACCCCAAATGCCCGAATACCTTCGTCATTCACACCTTCGGGTCCAAGAAGATTAATTAGGGGCATCTGTCATACCCCAAATTTTGACCACTAAGATTCCCATCATTATGTCAATCATAATCACAATATGGATGAACCATCATGCCTCATCAAATGCCTCAAGGGTTGTTGAGCATTCACTATAATCCAAAATTAGGGTTTCAAGCCCTCTCAGAGCTTTAGACAAATGATCAATCAAGGGATGACATGATCTTCAACTTGTCTAATCCCTCAAACATCTACAAAAGATCAAAAAGGACTCCCACTTCAAGGATTAAGCACAAGGTTGCTCCCTTCTAGGTGGATCAAGTCTCAAGATCGACAGTGTCACTAAATTAGGGTTTTGGTCGACCAGGGCCCCCAGATGGAAATTTTCCTCTGGGCACAAGCCAAGGATCCAAAACATGACCTAATATACTCCATGGAGCCTCATGGACCCAATCATCAAGTTAATTTTGCCTCTGGGGATACATTCACTAAAAATCAGGAATTAGGGTTTCTTGACCTAATTCACCCCTAAGGTGACTTTTAGGGCAAATCATGAACCAAGACCTCAAGACATGATTTGAGGGTCTCTAATATACCATATTGATCCATTTGGAACAATGGATTAATCCAAGAAGATTGAGCAACAAGTTTCAATTTCATCTGCACCACAATTAGGGTTTTAAGGAAAAAGTCAATTGTAACTTTGACTTTTGACCAGGACATGCTCCCAAACCCTAGGACATGCCTCAATATACCTTATGACACCCATGGAACATGTCCATCAAGTTTGATTTAGGTCAAGGACATGATTTCCTGAAGAATTGCACAGTTTGGAATTCATCTGATAAAAAGTCAACTGTGCACAAAAGTCAACTTTGGCTTTTTGAGATTTTTCACCAAAATGGATTTTTAACCCAAAAATGATGTTAACGTATGATTTGAATCATCATTCATCAAGAAAATCAAGAAAAGTTGGATAACTTGTAAAAGGGGTAACCATAAAAACTTAGAAAATTTTCTAAGTTATGAAAAACTACCACTAATGTGCCAACTTTGGAGGACCATAACTCCTAAACCACAAAGCCAATTTTTTCCATCCAAAGCTTGATTTGTAGATCTCATTGCCCTCTACAAAAGCTTCATACTGACCTATGTCCAAATTCCTCATGGATTTTAAGTTATGGAGTGATCAAAATCAAGAAAAGTCACTTTGTTCCAACACTTAGTGAAAATTTCACTAAGTCAGATTTTGCCTTACTTTTTGCCAAATGTAGGGGGATTTTTCACTTGGATTCAAAAGAGATCAAAACCAAACATGTTCAAACAGTTGTTGTATCATGTAAAGGCTTTCCAAAATGGCCAAGAACATTACCAAATTCAATTTGAGCCATGAGATATGACATTGGCAAGTTGCCTTGCTGAAATCTGTCAAGGCAAGGCAGATTTTGCATTTTTGGTTGATTTGCCAAAATCAGCCAAATCCAAATGCTCCTATCCACTTGGACACCTCAGGGAATTGAATCTAAAGGGGACAATCACTGAGCCAAGCCTCCAAAGTCTTTAGAACAAGAAATAGCATGTTGAACATAGAATGGCCAAAATAGGGACAAGACTTCAATTTTGGAATGAGGCATTCAATGGAAGCATCAAGGTTGCATGGACTGGGCCATTCTCAACTGAATTCAGTCAAGACTTATCCAAGACCAAGGGAACCACAGCCCTGTGCCCTAACCTCTAGTCAATGGCTAGAGGAGACTTGGATTTCCATTGGACAACATTGGCCAAACCTCTGCTGCAGTTGCCATTCACTGTGGATCCCAAAACAAACTTGCTCTACTATAAATCGATCTCAATTGTGATCAGTTTGAGTACACCAAAGCCATCTAATAGATGCTTTCCTCAAAATCTCTTTCTCTTGGCAAAAATGCCTTCTTTAACAAGGCAACTTTGAGTTTTTGAGCTAGAAGGCAATTCCACTCAAACCAATCACACACAAACCTCATATATATCATATGTAAGTTGTACAAACTATCACAAGTGACCTGTAATCGCAAAATCACAAAGTCACCTCTCAAAACCTCAAAATAGGCCTTTTGGTGCATTTTTCAAGCCATGTCTTGATTCAGTCACTTTCCAAACCAGATAAAACCTCAAACACACTCCAAATATCATCCTTGAACTGTCCCAAATGGTTTCATACATATGGAACACCATTTGAGAGAGTTGCTATTTTGGTCACTTTTAACCCCTTTTGCAAGAAAGGGACTGTTTGTGTTTTTGCAGGTACCAGTTCATTCCAATCATACTAAAAGCATCCTAGGGATCATTTGAGGTGGTTCAAATTATAAAACCATATCTGGAGCAAGAGGTTTGGCAGATTGCAAAGAAAACTCCAAAATCCCAAAGAAGGGTAAGCCTCTCAACTTGCCCTCACCAAAACATGTGTGCATTTGAAGTCCACTGAGTATGCATCTCTTATACATGTCATATGTGTTGTGTTTATGCCAATTGATCATGTAATTCATGCCTGTATCAAAGTGTAGCATAGAAAATGCAATTATAGGCCATTTTCAAAACCACTATCGGGTTTTGAGGAGGGAGTGTGATTTGAAAAAACCACCACCACCATTGGATTCCTTGTGAAATTCTGGCCCAGATACATATAAATTTTGTCTCCAACCATTAAGAATTGAGAAAGTTATGACCTTCACGTTTTTGAGCCAAAACTTGCCATGGGCAAGCCAAAACCAAGGCAAGACTTGTATATTTGTTGTTTTGTTTCAAGCAATGGATGTATCACCACCCCCAGTGGTAAGGCGCGTGCCTTGTATGCTTGAGGTCGTGGGTTCAAACCCCACCCATGCCATTTTGTGATTTTTCACATTTTTGCTATTTTTCCAACTATTTTCATGTTTCGTTAATTATTTAGAAAATTAATAACTCTTTCAATTTTAATTATTTTTGATTGGTTCTTTTTGCAAAAAATCACAAAAATGTTGAAATATTTTATTACACAAAAAAATTAAGTTTATATTATTTATTTAATATAATTAGTATTTTTGTGAATAAATTCATTTTTATTTGTTTTTAAACATTTTAAAATGAATATTCATCTTGAAAAATCAAGACCAAATGAGTTTTAATATCTCTTGTGATTTATACCTCATTTTTCAAACCTTAAACAAAAATCACAAGTGGTTTATTCAAACCTATTTGGTATTTTTCATTGATTTTCTTTAAATATTTACTTTTAAAGAATAAAATTAGGGTTTCTTTGATTTTCACTCAAACAAATCATTTGAAAACTTTTGGGCCTCTAATAGAGTGTAAGACCCAATCCTTTTTTGACCAAATCATTTTTGGGCCTCAATGTATTGTATAAGTCCCGATACCGTCAAAAAACAAACGGCGCGATCGTCGCCCTTTTTAAAAATAAACACCTGGGCCTCTCCCTGAGCTATAAGACCCATTCAAAACTTTTGGGCCTCTAATAGAGTGTAAGACCCAATCCCCTTTTAACCAAAACCATTTGGGCATCACTTATTGTATAAGTCCCTCTGCGTTAAAAGAAAACCACGGCGCGATCGCCATTTTTAACGAAAAAATCAACTGGGCCTACCCTCGTGTAATAAGCCCCACTCTTTTTCTTTAAAACTTTTGGGCCTCTTGAGAGAGTGTAAGACCCATCCCTTTGTGCAGAAAACCTTTTTGGGCCCCAGTCACTTGCATAAGTCCCTCTGTACAAATTCAACAGTGCGTTCACTGATAAAACCCTGGGCCTCTCCTTGAGCTATAAGCCCCAAATCTTTCTTTTTCAAAGCACTTTCTCCTTTGATTTTGAATATATTTTTGTTTTCAATATTTCTTTATTGAACAACTAACCAAACAACATGGAAGCTCTACAACCGAGTAAGTGGTTATTGCTTTCATTTACCGCTTTAATATACATATAACTGTATTGTGGGGCTGTTTCACTGTAAGTCTTCTTTCATAAACTCATATCAACTGTGTAATAATAGTATAGATATTTAGAGTTTCCCCGGCAACTACGTCTAGCATTAAGCCCGTTGATTACTCTTAGAAATAGTCTAAACTAGATCCCCATAGGATTACCAAACACAGTCTTCCCTCCTCTTGGGGCTAAACAATATGGAGATATGAAAGGCAGCATTCTCTGTGAACCCTTTCATAAACTGTCACTCATAGAAGTTGTCAAAGAAACTCTATTCCCCAGAGATGATCTCTTCTCAGTGAATTGCATCTCTTGAGTTTCTTCCAAATTCTCAAACTTTCCTGACTTTGATCTATTCTCGGTGAATAGCATTGCCTTGAATTTCTCGGGGTTTGGGGACCCACAGGCTTCTTAAAAGCACTTGTCAAGAAACTCTATTCCCCAGAAATGATCTTTTCCCCGTGAATGGCATCTCTTGAGTTTCTTCCAAATTCTCGAACTTTCCTGACTTGATCTATTCCTTGTGAATAGCTTGCCTTGAATTTCTCGGGGTTTGGGGACCCATCGGCTTCTTAAAACATCGGCCTCCTCTTGGGCATCGTACAAGGACCCACATGCTTCCTAAAAGCAACCCCGCCTCCTCTTGGGCTTAGTACAAGGACCCTACGGCTTCTTAGAAGTATTCACCGCCTCCTCTTAGGCTTCGCATAATGATCTCTTCCTCCGGGAATGATAGCCTCCTCTTGGGCTTAGTACAAGGACCCGTCGGCTTCTTAAAAACTTCCAGCCTCCTCCTGGGCTTCATACAAATTGTCCCGACGACCTCCTAGAGGTATAGGAACAAAACTTAATCATCTCCGTAGAACAGTCTTGTCATAGAGTCTACTACTGTTTCTCAAAGCATAGTACAAAAGATGAAACTCTAGACATGGACAGTCTAACTTCCTTGAGTCTTGAAGACATTCTCAAGTGACCCCTTCGTTAAATAGGAAGGAAACCCGCAGACTCGGACAGTCTCAATACCCTTTGGATTTCCCGCTTCCTCAAAGAAAAGGAAATATCCCTGAATCAAATCCCTGAGTACAGTGCTGCTCATATAAGAACTGATTTTCTCTTTAAAATCAGCATACTGGACCTGTCACTTAACTGAAACAGTTACCATAGCCTCCATCTCGGGCTTCGTACGAGATACCAAAATTCTCCCCAGCGGAGACAAACAACGTTTAGCCTCTCTCTCGAGCTTTGTACGAGACACATAAGAGACTCCCTCGTTGAGTCAATCACCCCTTTTGCCTCCATCTCGGGCTTTATACGAGATACAAAAAGGTTCCTATTGAGCCAAACAAATTTTAGCCTCTCTCTCGGGATTTGTACGATACATAAAAACACTCTCTTGTTGAGTCAAATAGCCTCCATCTCGGGCTTTATACGAGATACCAAAAGATTCCCTCGTTGAGTCAAAAACCTTTTAGCCTCTCTCTCGGGCTTTGTACGAGACCCATATTAGCCTCCTCTTAGGCTTTGTATAAGAAAACCACTGGTTGATCCAATCAACCTTTTAGCATCAAAGTTGTGCCTCGTTCACAGTACATAAACATCAACAACTCCTTCCCCTTTCATCTAATCGCTGTAAGCAGCAAGCCTTTGGATCATCTATATCCATGCCACTGTCCCTATTTTAGCATGATAAATTCCTAAGGAAAGATAGCATTGCTCTACACTAAGTTAAAGTCTTCTCCTTCAGGTCAAAAACCCCTATAAAGGAAATTATGGCATTACCGGATTCACATATCTCGGTAAAAGTAATTCTCCTTTATAAACAGTTGTGACATACAACACCCTCTTTAGAAATGACAAATTCTCTCTAAAGTCAAACCCTTTTCAGCTTCACATCTTGGGCTTTGAACAAGATACAAAACACCTTTAGCTTCACGTCTTGGGCTTTAAACAAGACACCAAAACAACAATTTCCTCCCATAGAATAGGAGGAACTACGAACGCTCTGATTTTCCTGTTTCGGTAAACGGGAATACATAGGCATAAGATCGAAAGAAAAGATCTTAGTGAGCACAATCAACAAAAAACCAAAATCCCATACTCTCATATATCTATCAAAAAACATCAGTCCTAACATCCTAATCCTTGTTCCCCGCCAGAAACCTTCTGTCAAAATAAAAAGAAAGAGACCAGTATTGGCGAAAATATAAATAACCAGTACAAAGGCCCCCCACATTGATAGCATCCGTAAACTAACAGACCGCTGTTTAAACTCAGTATGCAAAGCAGGGTTAATTGGAGACATCTATTTCCCTTCCTTATTCAGCTCACAATAGGATAAAAAATGAATCGACTTGTAGTAAGCTCAAACCGCAGAGAGCGACCAACGCTTAAGAACCGCGTCTAAAATCGCTCGCTACACCAAGGCATATGAAAAGAGTCCAAAACCTGTCATTTTGGAGGTCTCAAAACTTACCCAAAATGAGTCTTATCCCTTGACATACAAAAAGAGAGTAGTAGCCTATTCATGAAAGGGTGAAAGATCCATTTTATGCAGCATTCTTGACCAAGTCTCTCACCTTCATTTAGATTGCATTACTGAGCACAAACCAACAAGGTTTTCTCTTCCCTAATCTCTGCCATAGACAGCTCGAGGATATGTCACAATCATGCTCACTTCTCAAAACATTGACCAATGTATTTTCAAACTGGGTTCAGCTTTAAGAGGAGGTCTTGGTGGGAAAAAGGAATTAAAGAAAAACACACATCAGAGCTTCCACAACAGACCACACAAAGCAATAAAAAATTATGAGCTCGTGCAACCAAGAAAAAGAGAGGATCATTTCACCAGCAGTCTACATACCATCAGCTTAGAAAGAAAGGAGTGGAGCTAGTGAGGTTCCAAGACTTCCAAGCAGAAGGTGCAGTTGACTTACTCCACTTGGTAAGCCTATCTCTTTTCCTAAATACTCATGATTCCATGATCTCATGTCAAAGTTTGAATGAGTTTGATTGCTGTCATTATGTTCACATGTTACATTTATAGTGGTTTGGATTGATAACATGAACATTTGTGTGGATATGTGTTGATATATTAGCAATATGTCAGCTTTGTTTCAGTTTAGATGCATGACAATCGTGTCCATTTTTCTCCTAGTTTTAGTTGTTATTTTGGGTTGATTAGGGTTTGTTGCTATTCTATTATGTGAGCCCTACGGATTGATATTTTATTTCATGGATTTTGGTAGAAAAATGAACATGAAAATGATTGAGCAAGAGAGAATATGCCATGGCGTTTTCTGGTTTTGATTCATGATAGTTGTAGGGTTTTGGTTCATTTTGAATGAGGGAGAAGGTGGCGTGGCAGTGTATGAATGGCCAGGTTTAGTTTTGCCATTTTGTCAGTTAAACATAGTGATCGGTTGATACTTTGTTGTTAACACTTTCTGGTAACATTTTCATGTATGTTTTGAGGCTGGATTTTTTAATTCGCTCATAGAATATATATTTATGGGGTTGGCTTATACAATGGATGTATAGCCACCCCAGCGGTACGAGCATTGCGTATTTAGCCAAGGGGTCTGGGGTTTGAATCCCCCTCGCCCCAGATTCCCTTTTAGTTTTTTTTCTGTTATTTTCAGTTCTTGGGCCTGGACCTTTGTATTTCGCTAATTGCACCCTCCCTGCCAGAGGCCCAAGCGTGCAAACAAGCTAACCTAGTTCATTTTGTTTCTGCTATTGCACCCCCTGTCTTGGTGCACTTCAAATATTTCTCACTTTTATTTTCATTACATTTTTGCTTTAATAAAAAATAGTTTTTGTTAGTAAAAAATTCTAAGAAAATTCATGATGACATTTTAATGTTTAAATTAGTTTTCTAAAAATTTTTTTACACTTTTATTTTATTTTAATATTTATTCTTTATTTTATTAAATCAAGAGTATTTTTGACCTAGTTTGTAAACCATATTTCAAAATAATCACTTCTCATTATCTTTTTGAGATAATTTTCCAAAGTGTATTAGGAGACATTAGAGGGATGTTTGAGGCTAACTTTTGACCTTGAATGAGGTCTTTTGTTTAGATTTATGGCTCATTGTTTGACCCTCGATTCTTAGACCTAATACCTTTGATACTTCACCTTGAAGTTCTGACTTTGAGAGGGCTACTTTGACCAACTTTTATGACACTCCATTTACTCATTCTTGATTGTCTTATCTTGAATTTAGCCCTTGGTCTTGGACTTGTGTGTCCATTCTCCTAATTTTTGTACACACCACCAATGTAATAATCTTTGTTTTTAACTTGTTTTGACGTAGTTCTTTATGACACTTCTTAAAGTGTCTTGCAAGCTGAATTTGTGTTGAAAAGTTTGTTTTACTCATAACTTCATGGTTCATGAGTACTTTGTCTTGCTCATTTGGTCACTTATTCATTTTCATGTTGTTGTGAACTATTTCCTTATAATTTGCCATGCTCATACATGGATGTTTATCTCAACATTTTGATGTTATTTATTTGATTTTTGATTGATTGTTTATCCATTTGAATTCTTAAATTCTCATCCCTTATCACTCAATTTAATCCCCCTTCAACTCTTGTATTTACAAGAAGTTGTCTTCCCCTCCTTCCAAAGGAAAGTCTCTCTATTTACCTCAAAGTCATAGATAGCTCATTATCATCTTGGCCTCATAGCCATCTTACCTTAACCTCATAGTCATAGGTTACCATCTTGGCCTCATAGCCTTCTTCCCTTGACCACATGGTCATAGGTTATCATCTTGGCCTCATAGCCATCTTCCATTGACCTCATAGTCATAGGTAACCTTTTTACCACCCTGACCTCATAGTCATAGGTAATCCTATCAACCCTTGACCTCATAGTCATAGATAATCTATTCAACCCTTGACCTCATAGTCATAGGTAATCCTTATCAACCTTTGACCTCATAGTCATAAGTAGCTATCTTCAACCCTTGACCTCATAGTCATAGGAAATCATCTTCCAGCCTTCACCTCAAAGTCATAGGTAGCACTCATCTTCCCCTTGGCCTAATTAGAGCCACTTACATTGCAACTTAGACTTAGAGAGTTCTTTAACTCTACATAAGTGTCACACTCATTCCCCTTGGAACTTTCTCCTAGTCAATGGTTCCTCACCCTTATTGAGGTGAACTACGGCTGCTCTGATTCTTTAGTCAGGATACGTAGTCACAGGTTGCGATGTCTTGGCGAGCATACTTAGTGTATATACCCTTAGGTCTTTACCTTTAGCACTTAGGTCTTTACCTTACCCTTAGCATAGTTCCCTTAGCAAGCAAACATAACATAGCACAAATACAAACAAGAGGTTCCTGTAGAGTACTACAGATATATAGGATGCTAACACCTTCCCTAGGTATAACCAACCCCCGATCCCCGATCTCTTAGTTGTGTCTTCACATAGCGCAATTAGGGTTTCCAATCTTTCCCCTTTCTTTTGGATAAATCAAAGACCGGTGATGAATTTCAAATATGTGTGATTCAAGTTAATTAATAGCTTGATATCTGATGCTCACCGCAACACATTGTCTCACTAAGTATCTCTCACTGGTTAGTGTTTCCCTCAAAATAAGACAATTCATGAACTATAGAAACACTTTGTATTTTATCTAAGGAGTATCAGCAGATATATCATCAGTCATAGATCACTAAGGTCTTCCTTTTGGTTGTAACGTGGCTAGGCTTACTAAAATGAGTGGTTTTTCTTTGGATTCGAAAGCCCAAATATTAGAGAGCATACAATATTTCTTTCCAAATTTTTCTTTCTTTACATCCATTTCCTTGCAACCACTTTCTTTTGTATGCGTGACTTTTGATTTTTTTTAATTGTTTATCTCAAAACACTATTATTTTTTCTTTTATAACACCAATACTATTTAAATTTTTTTCTTTTTCAAAACATGTATTTTTTTCTTTTTCTCTCAAACTTTTGATCTTTCAATATCCTCGCTTTTACGTGCTCTCCTATCCTTAGGATAAGGTAGTGCACATAATTTATCTTTTTAAATTGGATAAGGGTTGTATCA
Organism: Lathyrus tuberosus; assembly: GCA_022829125.1. NCBI lineage: Eukaryota > Viridiplantae > Streptophyta > Magnoliopsida > Fabales > Fabaceae > Lathyrus > Lathyrus tuberosus. The sequence goes on from JALAZF010000034.1 coordinate 69,824, forward strand.
TTTAAAATGAACAAAATTTTCATTTTAAGGCTCAAAGGGGTTTGTCAAAGGATTCAGACCCTCACAAGATAGGCTTTTTGGTCAACTAGTTTTTCACTCAATAACAAACAATGCCTTGATCATATCCATGATTTTCAAACATATCAAGACTGATGCAAAATATAAATAACTAACATTCATGCCCACTCTCATTATTTATATAAAACAATAGGTTACAGACATATCACTTGGGTAGGCTTATTATGCTTAACATATATCAACATGTTTTTATTAGACAATAGAAAAATCAAACTTTGAATAAAGCAAATAATTCATAATCATGGTATGTTTTACAAATAGTGAGACATTAATCATGAATGAAGCATTTAAAGAGAATTAAACATTTTTCATGCCATTTGGTTTTTGACAACTTTTATCAATGCAACCTTTGACAATTTTTATCAAAGTATCTTTTTTTAGACAAAATTCCTTTCGACAACAGTTTTTAAAAAACAAATCATAAATTGGCACTTAAAAATTTAAATTTGACAATTATAGGGTACTAGCTTTGATCATCTTTGCATTCCACCCCATGCAGAAAATATTTTCCTATCCTCAAGCAACAAAATAATGAGAAAAAAGCATAGATCTTCACGTAGCCCCAAGCTTATCTCTTATCCAACTTGGTGCACAAAGTGTGTTAGGCGCAATGTGTGGCTCGCCTAGCGAGCATTATGTATTGGTGCAGAAATCATGTTGTACATGTTCTATTCTTTATATTAAGGTTCACCATATTGATGTAGCCTAAGTTCAAAATGGTTAGAGTGTGCATGGTGTTTAGTTAGACAAATACAATGAAATAACAAAAATTCACAAACAATGATTAAAAGTAATTTAATGTTAAATATTGGGTTGCTTCTTAATAAGAGCTTGTTTTATGTCATTAGCACGAGGCTTGATTTTATTTATGGATCTTCCAGGGGTATGGCATTGATGTTGTCATTCTCAGAAAGGTAAGATTTCGGTTTATGACCATTACAATTCATTTCACTTGAGAAACTAAGTCTTCCAATTCCAGTTCTCTATGAGTCTTCGATGCTTTCACTTTAAATGGTCCTAACCATTTTGACTTCAACTATCCAGGAAAGAGTTTAATCCTGGTTTTGAATATGAGGGTTAATTCCCTTAGTTTGAATTTTTCCGTATTCGACGTTGATCATGATACTTCTTGACCTTTTTATTTATATAATTTTAACGATACATAGGCTTTGTTTCTTAATTCATCCAACTTGTGTAGCTATAATTTCCTTTTTTGTCCAGCAAGTGTTTGATAAAAGTTTAGGAACTTGAGTGTCCAATAAGCTTTGTGTAGATGGTAAGATTTTCCGTATACCATTTGAAATGGTGTCAGACCTATCTTTAACCTCTTGCTCTTCTTTTTCACTAATAATTTTGTAAGTTCATCTAATTTTGATGACCAATCTCTTCTTGATGAGGCTACAATTTTTTTTAAAATTATTTTTATCTCCCTATCCAATACCTCTGCTTAGACATTTGTTTGGGGGTGGTATGCTAATGCCAACTTGTGTCTTACCCTATAATGTTCAAGTGCCTTTGTTAGTTGGTTGTTACAGAAATGAAATCCTCCATCACTAGTACTCTAGGTGTTCCGAATTGAGCATATATATGAATTTCACCACCGTTTTTCCCATTTTCCTTGGGTGATGCAATTGCTTCAAGCCATTCAGACACATAGTCTGCTGAAACTAAAATGTAATTTTTGTTATATTCGAGTGGAAAGGATCCGACGAAAATTATGACAATGCCATATTATACTTTGTGCCTCCTTATTGTTCACACAACTTCTTAAAAGATGATTAATTCCTATTTTGAAAAGATATGGATCAACCTATACATTTTTTTTTGCATTTTTTAGGAACTTCTTCTTTTAGTGCCAGTTTAGGTCTTCTAAGATGATTTTAGCAACCTCGTAATTGGCCATATCAATAATCATGGTCTTTCTTGTACAATGAGTAGTTGCTTATATGGTAATTCTTCTAGAACTTATTTTTCTTGACTAGTTATCTCTCTGTTTACTAATCGAGTAGATGATCAGCTACCATATTTTCTAATCCATTTTTAACTTTTATTTTCACTTCAAACTCTTGAAGTAAAAGCATCCACCGGATAAAGATTGGTTTAGAATCGGGTTTATTCATTAAATATTTGATAGTTGCATGGTCATTATAGATGACTATTTTTTAACCAATCAAATATGATCTAAATATTTCTAGTGCATACACTATTGTAAACAATTCTTTTTTTTGTTGTGGCATAGTTTTGTTGTGTGTCATTTAAAACATTACTTGCATAGTGTTTTTCATGGAAAACATTAGACTTTATTTGATCAAATAATGCACTTATTGCATTATCACTAGTAGAGCCATCAAAATGGGCTAGCCCACATGGGCCGGCCCACCAGGCCCAAAGAATCACAGGGCTTTGGCCTTAAAATTAGAGCTCATATTTTTCAGGGCCTTTTTAGCCCAACCCTAAAAAGTCCGCTACCCATTAGGGCTAGCCCATATGGGCCGTGGGTAGCCCATTAGACCCATATCACTATAAATTTTAAAAAATTATACTAATACTTATATTATCTTACTCCAAAATAACACATTGATTTTTCTCGCCTCACTAAATTTTATATATATTCTATTCAATATTTCTCTTTTAAATATTATACATTAATATAATCAATACTCTTTTCTTATATTCTATTAGTTTCCCTTATGTTAAATATTCGAGTATTATTTTATACAAGTATTGTATTTAAAAACACATTATAGTATTGATAAAAGATAATATAGTACTTAAAAATGTATTATAAAAATGTATTATGTTTAAAATAATATAATTTTTAATTTTATTTATAATAAATATTATGGCATTTTTATTTTAATTTTTTATTAAAAAAAGCCCATTTAGGGTCGGATAGCCCGAAACCCATCTAAGGTCGGGCTCGGGTAGTAATTTTCGAGCCCATATTAGAAATGGGCTTTTTTGAACCAGCCCTAAAAAGCCCGAGCCCATCAAGACTGGCCCGTTTAGGGCCGGGTAGCCCATTTTGACAGCTCTAATCACTAGTATCGCTCATTAATTCAAAATCTAGTTTCTAGATAGATGTTGTGATTATTGGTGCAGTTAATAATCTTTCTTTTAAATTGTTAAAGGCATTTAGATAGAATTCATGAAACAGGAAAGACTTATCTTTATTAAGCATGTTACTTAATGGTTTTATGATTTTTGAGAAATCCTTGATAAATCTTCTATGAAATTTTGCGTGTCCAAGAAAACTCCATATTCCTTTAACATTTGTTAGAGGTGGTAGTTTCTTGGTCACTTATATTTTTGTCCACTTTGTTTCCTTTTGTTGATATTTTGTGACGGAGTACAATCCCTTTTTCTACCATGAAATGACATTTTTTTATTTTAAACTAGATTATTCTCGATATATCTTTTTAACACGACATCCAGGTTGTGGATACATGCATCAAATGAATGTCAAAATACCAAGAAGTCATTCATGAAGATTTCTATGCATTTTTCATTCATATTAGAAAAAATATCTTCCATACAGCGTTGAAAGGTAACATGAGCGTTGCGTAACCCAATGAGAATTCTTCTATAAGCAAACACTCCAAAAGGACATGTGAGTGAATTTTTATCAGGATCCTTGGGATTGACTGTTATTTGGTTATAACTAGAGTATCCATCTAAAAAGCATTAAAAGGCCTAGTCAACTAATCTTTCTAACATTTGGTCCATAAAAGGTAAGGGGAAATGAAATTTCCAAGAGTCTTGGTTAAGCCTAATGTAGTTTATACACATTATCCATCTAGTAACTGTACCAGTTGGGATTAACTCATTTTTATTTAATTTTTAATCACCATCATACCTCCTTTCTTGGATACTACTTGTACAGGGTTAACCCATGTGCTATCTGAAATGGGGTATATCATTATTTCTTTAAGCAACTTGACTACTTATTTCCTAACAACTTCTTTCATATTGGGATTCAGACATCTTTGAGGTTGGGCTATAGGTTTGTAATTTTCTTCCATCATAATTTTATACATGCAATATGATGAATAATAACTTTTAAATTAGATAATTCTCAACCTATTGCCTCTTTGTTCTTTTTGAGAATATGAACCAACATTCTTTCTTGTTCATGCGAAAGAGAGTTTTGAATTATGACTAGTTTATTACTACCTTTTTCTAAGAAAACGTACTTTAAATGGATGACACTGTTTTTAAATTTGATTTAAGGTTGTCTGCTCTGGATGTTTCTCTTAATTTTTCAATTTTGGATTCCTTGGGAAGAATATCCCTTAGAGTATCTAACTCTCTCAACCTATCTTTAACCTTTTGTTCTTCTTTTTCACTAATATTGTTCTAGAGGAGAAAGGTTTTGATGTTGTTCTTCTTATAGTTGTATGGAGGAGTAAGAAATAAAGTGTAGTTGTTTGATCAAGTATTGGAGCGGAATTAATATGACACGAGTCGCTTGTGAATGTCTTATGAAGTTGTTTTGTGGTTATAAAACAATTATCAGTATCACATATAAATCATGTTTAACACAATCCATATATTTCTGGGTATTAACAAACAGACATTGCGTGTCAAAGTGCTTTTGTTCCGGGGAGACAACTACTTGATGGTGTTTTGGTTGCTAATGAGATGGTGGACTTTACGTGTAAGCAAAAAAAGGTGTGTATTCTTTTCAAGGTGGACTTTGAGAAAGCGTATGATAAAGTTAGTTGGGGTTTTCTTAGGTATATGATGAGGAGAATGGGATTTGGGGAATGTTGGATGAAGTGGATGGAGGCTACCATCTTTTCGAGTAAGATGTCCGTTTTAGTCAATGGTAGTCCTACTAGTGAGTTTGTGGTGGAAAGAGGTTTAAGACAAGGTGATCCCCTATCGCCGTTTCTCTTTGTTATGGTGGCGGAGGGATTGACGGGATTGGTAAAAAGATCGGTGTCGAATGGTGACTTCTCCGGTTTTGGGGTGAATGGGAAATGTTTCATTGATGTTCTATAATTTGCGGATGATACTCTCTTGGTGGGGGATGGTAGTTGGAAGCATCTTTGGGCTCTTAAAGCGGTTCTCCGCGGTTTTGAGTTAGTTTTGGGTCTTGGCATTAATTTCCATAAGAGCAAATTAATTGGAATTAATATTACGCCAAATTTTCTTGAAGCAGGAACTTTATTCCTTTCTTGCAGATTGGAATCGAGAGATTTTACTTTTCTTGGTATTCCTATTGGTTATAATCCGAGGAGGATTTATTCTTGGGCCTCATTGGTTAAAAAGATGGAAAAGAAGCTATCTTATTGGCATGGTAGATTCTTGAGTTTCGGAGGTAGAATCACTCTTCTTAAATCGGTGCTCAATAGTTTGTCAATCTTTCAACTTTCTTTTTATAAAGCACCAGTTAAGATACGAAAGAGATTATTAAAATTCAAAGTGGTTTCCTTTGGGGTAGCTCGGAAGGAAAGAGGAAAATTCATTGGATCAATTGGGATTCCCTTTGCTTGCCTTATGATAACGTTGGCCTTAATTTGAAAAGGATTGGTGATTTTAATGTGGCCCTCCTCAACAAGTGGAGATGGAGAATTCTTGTTGGATCGGATAACTTATGGTTCAAAATTTTGCAAGCTCGATACGGGGACATTAAATTGATGTTATTAAATCGGGATTTTACTTTACCTCAGGGAAGGCATTGCTCAACTTGGTGGAAGGATATTTTATCTCTTTCTAAATATTATCCGGAAGATATCTTCATTAACAATTGTGCGTACCATGTTGGAGATGGTTTCTCTACTTCATTTTGGTGTGTTAGGTGGATTGGCTTGGATTGTTTTAAAACCTCTTACCCCCGGCTTTACGAGGCCTCGAGCCTTAAGAATGTGGCAGTCGCAACTTTAGGGGGATGGGTGGATGATAAATGGGAGTGGGGGGATTACAGTATCAAAACTGTTGGCGGAAACACAGTAGAAGTTAGTGTTGGTTCCAATAATTCTCATAATTATGGGCAGGGGAATCTTTCAGTTGCGGACAATGTGTTTTTTTTCTAACAGTTTGATTGCAGGTACTGAAGGCAATGATGTTGGTGTTGATGCGAACAGCAGCGCACCTCTTCACGGGGCTGCTATCATCGACAGTGTCGTTGTTCGTTTGGTTGGTACAGGTCATGTAGATTTTGAGGAAACTTTATCCCATCCTTTAGCTTCTTCTATATCTGTTTCTGTTTCTGTTATGGAGGTGGAAGCCTATGTTCCTACTACGGGTGATGATGTTATTAATAACAGTGGCACTTTTTCTGATAATCACAGCAGCGGGCAAAATTATAGCAGGAATTATGCAATGGATCCGACTAATATTACTGTTGTCCTAAGTATGGAAGTGGGAGTGGCGCAAGGCCCTACGACGCATCCTTTGGTTGGTGGTGTTGTGCCTCTTCCTATGAGGCTGCGAAATGAGTTGGACTCATTAATTATGTTACTTAGCACTGTTGAGATGGACCAGAATTCGAAAGATAAAATTACATGGATGCAAGTAAATGAGGAAACTTATACTGTTAATTCTTTCTATTGGTTAACCGATATTTTTCGTATTCCGTTTGGTCCGGCTAATAGGGACGACAAGGCGGTGGCTCTGGTCTGTAAAGTGTTAGTTCCTTATAAGATTAAGGCATTTGGGTGGAGGTGTCTTCTCAATAAATTACCGACGAAGGATTTGTTGGCGTTTAGAGGTATTTTACCTTCAACCAGTGATTTTAATTGTACCTTCTGCAATTCCTACAAAGAAACGTTGTTTCACGCCTTTTTCACTTGTCCGGTAGCAGTGTTGGTGTGGAGGGAGGTGGCAGTTTGGATTGGAATGACGGAGTTTGGTTGTATTAATCCTATGAGTAGCTTTTTGGATTGGTATGCCTTTTGTAAATTAAAGCATGTCAGGGTAGGGAGAGAAGGATGTATTTGGCTAGCTGTTTGCTGGAACTTGTGGATTCTAGAAACGGAATCATTTTCAGGAACCTCAGATGGAATGTCACAGATACTGTTCGATCAATCAAGTATACGGTTTGGTGTTGGTCTTTTATAGGAGATATTACCCATTCCAATTGTAATTTATTAGAGTTTGACAAAGACCCTTTGTTTTACTTGTCTTAGTTTCAATTGGTTGGTAATCTCTTTGTGTTATCGAACTGTGTTTCGATTTTTTGTAATCAGATTTGAGTACCCTTAGTACTCGCGTTGAATATATCTTGCTTAAAAAACACTACTAAAAAATTCGATTTTAGTGACCGAAAAAGCTTAAAAATCGGTCACTATAACGTTTTGCAACTAATTTAGAGACCATCATTTTTCGGTTGTAAAAGTGCTAGTCGCTAAGTTTTTACGACGAATTTAGTGACCGAAATTCAAAGGCCGATTTTGTGACCGAATTTAGAGACCGATTTTAGTGTTCTTTTTTCAAAAAATAAAATAAAAAGGTGCCTAACTAGAGAATCGAACCTGTTGCCTCTAGCTATTTTAGTTAGGCCTTACCACTAGACCACTTAATAACATTTGTTATGTTCTCTATATTAAAATATATATACATATAAAAAATATAAAAAAATCTAAATAATATTTAGAAATTACTTATTATTATTTAATTTAGTTGGATCTAATGAAAATAAAATTTGATTTTATTAATGTAATTTCATTATGCACATATAAAAATTGCATATAATAAAAAAAATTCACTTTTATACATATATATAAATAAAATAGCATAATTGTTTATATAATTATATGTTTTATTTGTTAAAATAATAAAAAGGTGAATCTTTTATTAAAAATAAAAAAAAATAAAAAAAGGATGACAATGTTTAAAAAAAATGAGAGAGAAATACTAACATAATAAAGAGGATTAAAAAATAAAGAAAAAAAAAACAACAAAAATATCAGTGACCAAAATTTCGGTCTCTAAATTTTTTATATAAACTAACTATTGTTAAAAACTATTTTTCGAGACCGGATAGGTGATCACAAACTTTTAGTCGCTAAATCAGTGGCTAATTTTTATTTAGTGACCGATTTAGTGACCTCTAAATATTTACTCACGGATATCAAATTTTGATGACTAATTCGGTGGTTAGAGTGACCGAAATTTTTTGGTCACTAAATCGGTCACTAAAAATGAATTTTCTAGTAGTGAAAAAACAAACAGACATGTTAACAATTGATTTGTCAACAAAACAATTTAAACAATTTACCTAAAATTAAACTCTAATAAATTTATTTTTTTCTCTATTTAAATAATTTACTTCATCATTATAAAAAGCACTTTTAAATATATTAGAAACATGTTTTTACAACAGTTATGAGTGCAATAATTCATAGGACTACACACTATTCATAAAATAATCAATATCTTGAAATGATTTTAATCCATTAAAAAATTAAAATGATTTTGACATTGCCACAAAAACCAATTACAACATGTGAGTAGGTACCTAATTAGAGAAAAATTGAACAACGCTAATTTGCCAGCTCCGAAAATAACACAAATTAGATAGAGACGTGTTTGACTAATTAACCCAGCTATAGTCAAGTTGCTTTACATGCATACAACTGCTGAAAATATTGTCAATGATTACAGTGTTAATGATTAGTATAACACTACTTGCTACTAATGCTCAATGGAAAAGTGGAATTTTTGCATGGTAAGCTATTCTTTTTGGGTAAGAACATGCTATTAGAATTGGTAAAATGGTCAACATCTTATTTTGTCTGCATTTTTTCTGAGCACATCAAAGTTTTAATTTTGTATCCTCTAATATAGTATTTGTTTGTGTTCTATTTTTCGTAAAATTTTATAAAATGTTGATATTAACAAGAATTTTTATATTTCTTTTATTTTAACGAACTTTTGCAAGGAGTGTTTAAACAACACGGAGATACTTGCATGTCACTTCTAACTACTGTACTCTTTTTGTTATACAATTAATAATTAAATATATTTACTTAAATACTATAAAAATACAATTTAATGATCAAGTAGGTTTAGTCTTATAATTAAATAAAAAGCCAAAATACTCAAATTGATCCGTTAAATTTACCTTGAAATCTAATTTAGTTCTTTAATTTTAAAAAGTTTCAAAATGATCTCTTAGATTTTTAAATGGTATCATGTTAGTTTTTACCGTCAACACCGTTAGTCAAAGTCAAGGGGATTATACAATTGACGCACGCGTGAGGCTAATGTGTGAATAGTCATGTCATGTGGATGCCATGTGGAATTTGAATGCCTAAAAAAGAAATGCAAACAGAAACAAAGCCATTGTTTAGAAGGAGGAAATGAAGTAAAGGAATTTGAACCCTAGCGCAGCCATTGTTGCATGTTGAAGGTGATTCTACTGCAATTTAACACAATTTCTACTGTTCAAGTTGATATCGAAGATAATCAAATATGACTTCTATTTGAAATCTCTACTATTTATAGTTTTAGGATTATGAACTGCATATCTGAAAATTGGTTTTTTTTTTCTCCACTTCTTTTTAGGACATAGAACATAGTTTGATATGGTTGAGTATTTAAACCTAAAAATCCATTTGATTTAATAATAAAGAAGGAAGGATAACCTAATGTATATTAAAAAATAAATTATCTCATATAATTTAATTAATTATGAGTAGGAGTATTTGATTGGAAATAAATTATATTATATTCAACTGAAAAATTACAAAGCACATAATAATATATTAAAAAGGATGAAAACATATATATATATAGAGAGAGAGAGAGAGAGAGAGAGAACAACAAACAACTCGAACAAATCAACTAACACTTATTTTAATTTTGAATTATATATTAAAAAAGAAAGAAAGAAAAATCTTTTTTTTTTTTCTAACCAATGATTTAGTCCACATTGGCATTCTTGCATCTTTTTCATGGTGTGTGGAGATTTTTTATATATATTATGTAATCTTTATTTTATACGTTTAAACATTCAAAATGCACACGCAATCGACAAAATAATGAAAGGCACATGACAGATCTTTAACAGATTGTTTTTCCTTGACTGTTGTTATGACTTGTAGCTAACAACTTTATTAAATAATGTTACTCCCTCCGTCTCACAAAGAATAATTCAATTGACTTTTTATATAGATTAAAAAAATAAATAAATAAAAGAGAAAAAATGATATTTTTATTAAAATATCCTTATGATGTATTAGAAATGATGAAAATAATATTAATTAGAGGGTAAAATAAAAAAAATTGTATTGAAAATTAAAATAGATCATATATTTTAGAATACCATTTTATTTCAAATGGATCACTCATTTTAAAACAGAGGAAATAACTTTATAGAAGGAAAAAAAGTTATGATTAAGTTTTAAAAATAAAAAATTGGTTCCCATAAAAAAAATAAAAATAAAAATAAAAAATTGGTAAACAAAATAGTTTTTCCACTTTAGACAAGCTCACAAGCATATTGACACAGCAACGACTAGTTCCAACTTTCCCACTTTTGATATGTTTCACAATCTTCCATTATTTGCAACTTTTTCATTTGTTTTATTATAGGGCAAGTCAACTAATATTGGGTAACCATCTTATTCAACGTTACCTCACAAATTATACTGTATCAAAGATTTGTACTAAGTATGCTACTATATATACATCCTAGTTGTCGACTATGCTATTTTTTGTAACCATCTTAATCATCTTTATGTAATATTACTAACATGTTTAATAAAACTAATTGTAATTACCTTAATGATATATGCTTTAATGGAAATATTTTTACATGGACTAATAATCAATTTGATACTAATTTCATCCAAGTCAGAGTTGAGAGATTTGTCTACAAGGATATAATACTAATAATTCTTTGTAGAGAAAAGGACAACAAAAGAAACAACAAGTTTAAATTTGAAAAAATTTAAACTACCAATGAAGAAAGCACAAACATAGATCAGCATACTTGGACAAAATTCTGGAGAAGGGCACGTGGCAAAGCTCAATCTCACTCTCAAGAATCTGTTAAATTGGGGCCAAAAAAAATTCGGAGACATCCTAAGAAAAATTAAAAAAGCCCAAGCGAATCTTTCTAGGTTTAATAACATTCAAGAGATCTTGAAAGTTGAAAAATGGTTGGATAACACTTTTAAGCTGGAAGAAATTTGATGGAGTCACATAATACTTCCATCAAAAAGCCAATCAAATAAAGATCTGTATTTATATCAACCAAATTCAAAGAGAAGATTGTGATATTTGGATCGAACTCTAGTCACGACAAGGATAGTTTTATGATTCGACAGAAATTATACAAGTTGTAGTCGAAGTCTGTTCAAGCATGCTGTCGAAATATTTTAGCTTAGTGTTTAAGTTAGCATGTCGAATTGGGACTTATTTGTAAGCTCAATTGTTAAGTTAGCTTGTAGCCTAAGTTAACTTTTTTTTATACCAACCACATTCCATTAACAGCCAAGAACAGAATTACAAGAAATAAGATCAAGGCTTGGTATATGGTCAGTCCAAGTTCTAGAGCCTATAGACTTGCCAATACCAACCATATTGTGGGCTTCAACATTACACAACCTGCTAATAAACATAATCACAACATTGATACATATACCCATTAGCTGTCTACAATCAGAAACAATAGGAAAAAGATCAGCAATATAACTCACACCGTTAATGCAATCGACAATTGACAAAGCATCCGATTGAAGAACGAAATCTTTAAGGCCCAAGTCAATTGCCAAATTTAAGGCCCGACGAATTGCCAATAGTCCAGTGTTAGCCAGGTCGACCATACTAACCAATCTCTTTGAGGCAGCCAGAAAAATATTTGAGGTGGGGTCTCTAATGACACACCCCAAGGCAACTATCCCATCTGCAAAGCAATCTGCATCAGTTTGAATGACCCAACCATTGTGATTATTCCTCTTACTGTCACAAACTTTATTATTCCTTGAACTGCTGCGGACTTGAGAGCTGTTCCCAAAACCTTCATTGAAGATCTCCCAAATTTCGTGAGCCACCCAACACGGATCCGCTTTGGCTTTTTTGTGAATGACACAATTACGAACTTGCCACAATTTCCACAGGAAGATGGCAATCTGCTGGCCAAACTACTTATCATTCTTGGAGAAAATATTACTGAGCCAGTCAATAATATTGCCATTATCAGGGATGAGAATTCCCATTGGAGCCGAGAAAAGAGTCTGTTTGGCAAACTCACAGTGAAGAAAGAGATGGGAAGGAGTTTTAGGTTCATCATTGCATAAAGGGCATAGGTCGTCAGTGATCATACCTTTCTTTCGAAGATTCTCTTTGGTCGGTGTCGCTCCCAGGATTTTCATCGAGGTACAAACGTGAGAGTGGCGCAGAAAAACAGAGTCGCCAGCCGTGTAAATTTATCCCAAGAGATGGAAAGGGAACACCGTATAAATCTGAGGAAGAGGGAAAGGAATGGTCATCGCAACCATAGCCTGGGTTCGGAAGTCGGTTACGCGAGGGGAAGGTGCTAGCACCCCACGCGTCCATCGTACTCAATGGGATCCACGCTTGTTGTCTAATCTAAGGGTGAGTTATCCTATCATCTATGCCTGTACTAAAACGGGGGAAAACAAAGACAGACTCGGTAGGACGTCGACGTCCTAGGCCTACGTACCCCCTTTATGCAATGGGGAATTCAGAGTCAACGTAGTTCGGACCATGTTCTTTTTGTGTTTTTTATAAGCGACGCTACGTTCGCGTCCGGCAGTTAGGGTCGATGCCTGTTTGTGTCTCAGACGGAAAGTAACGTGCCCTTTTTGAAAATAGCCTTTAGTTTGACGATCCCGAAGGACAAAAAGGTTTGAAGTTAGTTTGTATTTTTTAGGACGGAAGTGGCTTAAGTTAGTTCCTAGGTTGCATTGCACCAAAGTCTAGGGCACAGGGGCGAATACTTAACGCATCGTCCCAAGACAGGACGCTCGCTAAGCACTCTAGAAAGATGAGAGGAATCCCCTCATTTCTCATTCCCCACGCTTAAGGCCCGTGCGCAATACAATTTATCCTTATTAAGTATTTTCAAGAAGTTTGAGATGAGAAGAGAGAAGACACAAAGGAAACTCTAAAGGGAAACTAAGAGTCCTAATGTTATCATGCATGGGTGACCTACGGTTTGTGAGGTTTGACGTCAACCTAAGCCTAAAGAAAAGAAAAAAATGAGAGAAGGAAAGAGTAAGGGTGAATATGGATGATTATCCACACCCTCAAAGAACTTACCTCAGCCCCTGCACGAAAGGTTAGTACGAAACATACATAAGTAACAGAAATGAGATAAATGAAACCCAAGCAATGACATATGATAGTGATTAAATGACCTATAACAATCCAAACATGAATTAATAAGTGAAGGAAGCAATCCCAAACAATGGCGCAAGTGCCTTTTCAAACAAAGACTCAGGCATGATCAGAAATATGCATACAAGAAAGCCTCAAACAAAGAGCAATCACATAATTAGAGAAACAACTCCTAAAATTGCCAAAATAATCATCAACATAGCTCAATCAAAGACAAACAACATATCAAAAACTCCTGCAAAAATTCAAGATGTTAGCCACTTAAACAATTATGCAAAGCTCAGATGAGAAGTGCGGTTCAATGCGCCAAAAAGGAAGATTAAAATGCAATATGAAATAGTTTTTAAAATGATGGAAAAATATTTTAATGCATCTCAGAATGTTATCTAACAAATACAAAAAGAATGGATTGAAAATGTTTTATGGATGCAGAGAAATAAAATAAACAAATTTAGTTATGCATGATATGAGTAATGCAAAAAGCAAATAAACAAATATTTAATTTAGATGATAAAAATAAAATAAAATAATAAAATAAAATTAAAACGCGTGGCAGCATATGGGCCACACGATCAAAGTCACGGATGGTGGGGATTTCATCTTCCTCACCCAAACCCTAATCTCGCCGGAACCCTCACCAGTCGCCGGAGCTAGGGCTCCGGTCACCACTTCCGGCCACCTGCAACAAAAAATTCACCAGAACACGCACACGAATACACCATTCTGACCAGAATTCCACGAGGATTAATAATATATCATCAAAAGTCACAAATAACCAACACATAAGGCAACACGAATGAAAAAATGTTAGGTCCAAAACTTTGAAACTCACGCTACAACCATGCCATGCGTCCAAACTCAAAGCAAACACATTCAGAATCATCAATACACACCACAGATCATCATGCATGTCAAAAAATAAAGTTTTAGGATCATGGAAAGTGTTACCAACCTGAGATCACGCAACCTTTGCCCTTGCTATTAGCCTCTAATGATGGTTGCTTCGTGCTCTATGGACTCCAAGGATCAAGACTGTGAAGAAATTTTGTGAAAAGCTCTAAGGGATTGTGAGATTCGAATGATTGAAGCTTTTAGGGTTCAAACTTTGTTCTCCTCAAAATCACGTGTCCTCCAATGAGTGTATGAGTTTTTGGTTTTTTGATCTTGTGAGAGTTGAGAGAAAAATTTGAGAGAGTTTTGAATATATAGTGGAGTCTAAAATGAAGGGCAAAGGGTAGAATTTCGGCTTAAGTGAAAATAACACCGTCTTCAGTAAGGAATTTCGACTCTGAGCCTTCCACAACATCGTCCGCCTCTGAATCACGGTCACAACGCAAAAAGAACGGACGTCATACGATCAAAATCGAGTGCGATCGATATGTTTAAGCTGCAAGACGTCCTTGAATAAGTTGTTTTTTCAGCTTATTTGGTGTCCGCTACTCGAAAACGTGACGAGGTCAACCTCTTCGGAGAATAATTTAGACTCGACTTTGTCAGCAAAGTGGTAGATCTATGAGTCAGTGACCTCGTGTCAAAAGATGAGCGCGATCGGACAAAAAACGAGTGAGATATGAATTTTCCCGTGAAACAACTTTCAGCCTTTTTCTTCGGTTCAGCACTTCCGTTTTGCGAAATAAACCAAAACGATGATCTTCGGAGCATCGTTCGAACTCGAGCTTGTCTTGGAACTTGAAGATGATAAAATTTGTGAACCAACGCTTCGAGAACTGACACAATCCGATGAAAATTGGCCGAGTTATGAATTTTACAAAATCTGACAGACAGTGCACTGCATCAAAGAACCCCCACTGGTAAATCACATTTTCGGGGTCCTTCCGCTCGGACCTGACCCAAAATGAATTCACGGAACGAAGATAACTTCTAAACGGAATTTTAGGCATCAGAACGGCATCAATCTGACGAACGAGCTGAGAGTTATGAATTTTTTAGTGTCCGAAATATACCGGTTCAGCACTATTTTCAGTTGTTCTTCTGCTGTATCGACTCAGAGAATTCGCGTATTCGGAGATCTTCCTCAAAGAATTAGCTTTTTTCCAAAACACGAAAGTTGGAGAGGATATCCAGACGGAAGTTTTGGCATAAGAATCACTCAAAAATGATGATCCAATCAGAAGCTAAGCCCTTTTGAATGCCACTGACGCAATTATCCAGCGAAACCGAAATTCCAGAAACAAATAATTCCCACCACTTTGCTTGATGAATTGACTTCCGAGCCGAACATAAAGGTTGTATAGAATACCAAGAGGGTTCTAACTATTGAATATCCAGCCAAAACGAGTTCTAGAGCAAGAGCTATGTCCAGCCAAAACGAGTTTCAGAGCAAGAGCTATGAATTTTGCAAATTTGCACAGCAAACTAATTTTCTGCTCAAACCGTTCTGAATCGGCTGAAAACTTCAACTTCCTCTGAGATTCTTGACATGAAAAATTATGTTTGATAAGAGCTTTGCTGACCCGTTAATTACGTAACCCGGAGAAATACTTTACGCCTATGTCGAGTGACGAAATAAACGTCTGTTGCAACCTGGCGATGCTTGAACAGAGAACCTTGATCCCATAACCACATAGCCAAATGATATGCATGTATGATAATTCAAAATGAAATGAAACATAAGCCAGTTAGTACTAAAGTAAGGAGGGCAAATTTTGGGGTGCTACAGCTGCCCCTATTCAATCTTCTTGGACCTGAAAGGATGATAGCAATGACTTTCAAACATTCACGGTAGAAGGTGATTGAATACAAAAAGAACCACGAAATTTGCAAACTGTGGGGAGAAAAGATGATTGGAGCCCAGCCACACCTCGTCAATAAGATTTGACGGAAAGACAACATACCCAAGAAAGAAAAGTGAACCCCAAAGAATTGACGGAGAGAAAACATGAAACCCATGAAACACCTCGTCAAAGGGTTGACGGGAAGAAAAGATACCTAACGGACCACATCATCAAAGAATTGACGGAAAGAAAATCTGAACGAAGATAACACATTGTCATAGGGATGACAGAAAGAAGATGAACCCCAAGGAACATCTCGTCAAAGGGTTGACGGTAAGACAATCTGACCGAAGAGAACACATCGTCATAGGGATAACCGAAAGAAAATTCCACCGTAGGAACACATTTTCATAGGGATGACAGAAAGAAGACCTGAACGAATGAGACACATTGTCATAGGGATGACAGAAAGAAAATCTGAACGAAGATACCACATTGTCATAGGGATGACAGAAAGAAAGTTCTACCGTAGAAAGCACATTGTCATGGGGATGACAGAAAGGAAACCTGCACAAAGGAAACACATTGTCATGGAGATGACAGAAAGGAGACTCGACCGAAGAAAGCACATTGTCATGGGGATGATAGAAAGATGACCGAGGGTAACACATTGTCATGGGGATAACAGAAAGAAAACCTGGCCGAGGAAACGCATCGTCAAAGGGGTTTGACGAAATTAAAGCTGAAAAGGGAACACGTCGTCAATAGGGTTTGACGGAAAGAAAACCTGACCAAAATGTCGTCATCAAGGGGTTGATGGACAAAGACTGGTTGAGGGTAAGATCGACGTATGACCTACGACCCAAAAGAAAGGTAAAAAGAGGGGTTAATTGTAATGTCTACTGGGGATACGTCACCGTCTTGATTGGAATTTGATTCGGGCTTTCGCACAAGGTACCAAATCTGGCTTATGCTTCGCATGCATATGTTTGAATTTCTTTCTATGGCGTAATGCTCCATACGAAATGGAAATGTTACGCGTTTTGAGGATGCAATGTAAACATGCTTACTATATGCAAAAGGACCACTCCGGCAAAATAAATGCTGAAGAAAAGAGGCCAACTCCGCTGACGATGACACACTGAACTGTCTCCGACGTCACAAACTCTACTGAGGAAGTCACACTGAATGGCCTTCCTGATATAACTACTGCTGAAGATGAGCCCGAAGAGAACTGCTACAGAAAAGGCGCCAATAACCATTGGACTTGGAATCTGCTGGGGATGTCAACCACTGTTGATCAAACCGTTGAGATGACTAGCACCAAACACTGTTTGGGGAATGAATTCAATAACACCGAACCTGCCAGAGAATATCATTAAACTTAGCCTGTAGTCGGGGAAACACCCTTAACCTACTGGGAAATACTAGCCATCACCAACAACTCTGCTCGGGGAACGACGGTTGATGATATCCACTCTGCTAGGGGACAACATTGAGCTTACTCCTCTGCTTACTTTCTACCCTTACTCTGCTGAGGAGAGAAACTCTACTGGGGACGTCACGTGTCGACCATCAACATGAACCCTGCAGATGTGATATGACCAAAAGATGCCCTGATACAACATAGCCCATAAAGGAACCTGTCTTCGAGAGGTCTCATGAAGATCTTATATATCTTGCCCCATAATCTTGATTAACCGTTCTCCTGAGAAAAACCCTTTTGCTTTTGGGGTGACCTGCCCCAGCCTTGAAGTGATTTTGCCCTTGACTGGCTGATCTGTGAAGGAGTACCTCTGACTGACTGACCTTCGAGAGATTTGTTGAATCACGACCTGATTGCCCCAGATTGGCTGAATCTTGGAATGAATCGCCCATTTGATATGACTATTTGATGGCTTGCCCCTGCTCAACGGAGTACTTAGGCACTCTGCACTTATATCGATCAATCTTTTCATTGCAGAAACTTCCCTGGTCAAGCACTTACTCACAAGTAAAACAATTTGTTTTGAAAATGACAATTTTAATGCAATGCATATGACAGTTTTGAAATCCAAGTCTGTTCACTGGAAAAAGTTGTGAGATATAGTGAATGAATCACTAATCAAAGTGTCGCTGATTCCAACATGAATGGTAAGAAGATCCTTTTAGGAGTCAGGTTCGACGTGATCTTTACCGAAGTATGCTTTCGAAACAACCTTGCTTCAATTAGGTCTTTTAAAGGTTGTAACGTGGCTTGGTTCACAGTTTGAGAAAGAAAGGATATAAGGCTCAAAGTTTTGTTTTAACCCCCCATTCTCCTTGATGTTCTCTAGTCCTACGTTCAGCTAACTCGACATAAGAGCTCACCTTTCAACAAGGTTAATGAATAGTATGAAGATAGGAAGAACCCACACGGTCTTCGGAGTGACAGCCACGCCTTTTGCCTTTGGTGTCTGTAAACATACGACTTGTTCTTTATTTGAGGATTTTTCTTTTTTCACTTTTTATTCTTTTGCTTTTCCCTGATTTTGCCTGGACTAAGTCTTTTGAATTTTTCAATTTCGAAGTCCAGCGGGATGCCCTAACTTTTGCCTAAGCCATTTGTTTTCAAGTTTCGACTTAGCGGGCTTTCTTTTTCTTTTGATTCTTTTTCTCTTTTTTTTTTGAACAAATCTTGTGACACTGGCTTGTCTGACTTGTTTGAAAGGGATGTGACTGCCTCACTCTTCGGTTGGTGAGGGATAACCATAGATTTGATCCTTGACCTGAACGCTCGGTCAAATTAATTGACACTTACCCTGCCCCAGGTTAAGATTGAGGGTTTTTTCGTTTTCAGAAAGAAACTCCTACTTCTAGGCTCAAAGGGGTTGACAAGGGATTATCTTCCTTATATCTCCTGTGTTTAGGGATTTGAGCAATGCCTGTACATCATCAGCAAGGTTTTGTCCCAAAAGCATACCATCAGAAGTTCTGCGCCTTTGAATTTCATCATCCTCCCTCGGATCCTGCTTAAACAAGTGTTAGATACCAATAAAGAAAATATGAGTGAACACATATGGATTTAATCAAAACATGCATATTCATTTCGTTATCATTATCAACTGAAAACAGACGAGTTTTACAAATGAGTTTGCACATTAACAGAAAAGAAACTACAAATGACATGATCTAAAAGATAGTCAGCTCCGGGGAACTGGGATTTCCAATCTTGACTTGCTAGCCATCTTCAGAATTGCTCGTCGAACTCAGTCTGATAATCATTTATACCACTGCTCTCGGTGACTTCTTCCATAACCTGAACTGATGAACCCACATGACTGGATGAAGGAGAATTGTTGATCTGAATACCCTGAGGCGTGAATGAGAACATATTGGAGTCAAGCAGAGTCTGAATCTTGCTCCTAAGCACCTTACAGTCTTCAGTTGAATGCCCATGTGCCCCAGCATGGTAATCACAATGGGCGTTGACATCAAAACCTGGTGGATACGGAAAAGGCACTGGCTTCAATTCCTTCGGCACTACAAGTCCACCTCTGATTAAATCTGGCAACATTTGACTGAACGACATTGGCAACTGAGTGAAATGCCTCTCTGGCTTCCTAGGTCTTTGTCGGGCGTGCTGACGCGGCTGACGGCGGTATGACCGTTGATTCTTAGGGGATCCCTGATACGAAAACCCATAAGATTGTTGACTCTGAACCGTTGAAACACCTGAATACTGAGGATGAGGTGGGGGATATTCTTGGATGGAATTACCTTATTCCACCCATTCTTCTTGATAACTGACAACTGATCCACTTTCACTAGCCGAGAAGTTCGAGGCGCTTTGGATTTTTCCCCTCTTGATATCGAACTCAATGTGTTCTCCAAGTATTACCAAGTCAGAGAATTTTAATACAGTAATCAACTTATCGAAGTACGGTCCTTGCAGAGTATCCTTGAACATATTAACCAATTCTCTTTCCAAAAGTAGTGGTTGAACGCGAGCAGCTAACTCTCTCCATCTCTGAGCATACTCTCTGAATGATTTGTTATCCGCTTTAGATAAACCTTGCAACTGCAGGCGGCTAGGAGCCATGTCAAGATTATAACTGTACTGCTTTACAAAGGCATTGGCTAGATCTGACCATGATCGGATGCTACCACTTTCCAACTGCATATACCAACTCAAAGATGCCCCACTCAGACTGTCCTGGAAACAGTGAATCATAAGCTCGTCATTATAGACATGTGAGGTCATTCTTCGGCTAAACATCACCAAATGTAGCTTCGGACAGCTATCCCCTTTGTATTTCTCAAAATTCGGCATCTCAAATTTCGGAGGTAACACAAGGTCGGGCACCAAACACATGCTCGCAGCATTCAGATCAAGAGTATCACGCTTCACTAGGGCATCCAGCTTCTCTTCCAACACACGACATCTTTCATCAAACTGAGCAGTCTGTGGGTCCTTAGGCTTCGCCTTTGGAATTACCCCTTAGAAATTTGGCACAGAGAAGGCAAAGCGCTGATAGTCTGTGGCATCAAGAGAAGAAGAATGTCCATCTCGGGCGATGGTACGCTCGTGTATAATATGATTCTCAACAGGGACTTACATAGGCTGAGCTTGAGTAACATTGTTCACTGGAGGTGGAATGCCATTCCCAGTAACTGAAGTCCTCTGAACATTGGCCTCTCCCCTATTCATGGCTATCATAGCTTCCACAAGTTGATCCAACTGACTCTTCATCAATTCAACATCGGCCCTAGTTACAAACTGATTTTGTTCCCCTGAATTCATGATGATCTCCCCCAAAGCTGATTCAAGTCCGATGAGAAAGTCTAGAAATCAACTGCGGTTTAGACAAAGGATTGATGAGCTCTCTGATCCGGCCGGAGACAGATATGCAAAAATGATGCAAGATGCAAATGCAATGCAAAATGATTATGAATATGCAAATGCAAACAAACATGTTTAAAAATTCGCAGGGCGATCCACCCCTTGATTCCAGTTTAACAATAAGATAGAATTGGACTTCTGCTCATATATTAAGAAAACCAGAGGAAAACCAGATGTCAACGATCACAGCTCGAGATAATAAGTCTGAACACAATAATCGTAGATCCCAACCAACACGCCTGGCGGTGGTCCAAATACAATAGAGAGAAAGAGAACTACGACATGTCATCACAGTCCACAAGTGCCGATTCCCCAGGTTCTGCCATATAAACAATCTTGTGAACAGGATCCAGAATAAGTGACGGGAACTTGTATCCTATGATATTCTTTTTTTCTCAGTACTCATCCTTGCTAGTCTTCGGAAACCAGAATCAAGGTTAGGATGCAACCCTGCAAATGAATAAACATGTTAGGATGCAAAATGATGATGCAAATGCACACATGGGATCAAGGCAACACTGCTGGATGTGCTGTGCTATTAGCTGAACGAGAACCACAACCCAGAAAACCAGAATTCCAAATTACCGAACCACTGAGATAACCAGGAACCCAAATAATCAAACACTGACGAGAAATCTAGAAAACCGGGTAGGTTGAAAGTTTCGGTTACCTGCAAACCTGCAAACACCCATCCCCTCTCACGTGTGGGTACTAGGATGTTCAGTATCCCGGGCTCTCAGGTCGAGAAATGATGATACGTTCACCATTTCTGGTTTGGCATCATCATCAATCGAGGAGGCCTCAACTGATTCTCCAAAACAGAAGGTCCTCAGGTTTGGCACTGAGGTCAAGAAACAATAGTACATTCATCCCTCGGGGTACAGTACTATCGTCAATCGAGGAGTGCCTCCACTGATTCTCTTCAAAAGATAGGGGCCATCCTATGCGAGTTCCAAAGTGGGCCCTCGGATGCGAATGGGTTTGCCACAGGATATGGTCTGCCACTGTCACCACTAAAGAGGGATGTTTCCACTAAGGTCCTCGATGATCGATCACCAGAGTCGACAGCTCTCTAGATCAACACCCCAACATGCGCAAGACACACACGTTAGAATGCGTCCCAAGATAGCCTAGTCTGGTTGTGAATTTCGTGAACACACAAACATACCAAGCGGGCACGTAGGTCCCACTACTTTCCACTCTAGTCCTAGGGTGTACTCAAGCCTGGGTATTGGGCTTATCTCTCAGAACAACCCAACCTGCAAAACAGAAACAGCCAGCACAACACAACAGTATCTAGTATGACAGTAATAACAATGAAATGCAATGCAGAAAATGCGGTAAAAATAAAATACAACAAATAAAGCAAACAAAAACAAAAACCCTCAAAGAGAACAAAGACAAGCAAGCGCTAGGATTGACTCGCTTAGGGATGGACCAGCATAGGTCAACCAATTCCCCAGCAGAGTCGCCAGCTGTCGCTCCCAGGATTTTCATCCAGGTACAAACGCGAGAGTGGCGCGGAAAAACAGAGTCGTCAGCCGTGTAAATTTATCCCAAGAGAGGGAAAGGGAACACCGCATAAACCTGAGGAAGAGGGAAAGGAATGGTCATCGCAACCATAGCCTGGGTTCGGGAGTCGGTTACGCGAGGGGAAGGTGCTAGCACCCCACGCGTCCATCGTACTCGATGGGATCCACGCTTGTTGTCTAATCTAAGGGTGAGTTATCCTATCATCTATGGCTATACTAAAACGGGGGAAAACAAAGACAGACTCGGTAGGACGTCGACGTCCTAGGCCTACGTACCCCCTTTGTGCAATGGGGAATTCAGAGTCAACGTAGTTCGGACCAAGTTCTTTTTGTGTTTTTTATGAGCGACGCTACGTTCGCGTCCGGCAGTTAGGGTCGATGCCTGTTTGCGTCTCAGACAGAAAGTAACGTGCCCTTTTTGAAAATAGCCTTTAGTTTGACGATCCTGAAGGACAAAAAGGTTTGAAGTTAGTTTGTATTTTTTAGGACAGAAGTGGCTTAAGTTAGTTCCTAGGTTGCATTGCACCAAAGTCTAGGGCACAGGGGCGAATACTTAACGCATCGTCCCAAGACAGGACGCTCGCTAAGCACTCTAGAAAGATGAGAGGAATCCCCTCATTTCTCATTCCCCACGCTTAAGGCCCGTGTGCAATACAATTTATCCTTATTAAGTATTTTCAAGAAGTTTGAGATGAGAAGAGAGAAGACACAAAGGAAACTCTAAAGGGAAACTAAGAGTCCTAATGTTATCATGCATGGGTGACCTACGGTTTGTGAGGTTTTATGACAACCTAAGCCTAAAGAAAAGAAAAAAATGAGAGAAGGAAAGAGTAAGCGTGAATATGGATGATTATCCACACCCTCAAAGAACTTACCTCAGCCCCTGCACGAAAGGTTAGTACGAAACATACATAAGTAACAGAAATGAGATAAATGAAACCCAAGCAATGACATATGATAGTGATTAAATGACCTATAACAATCCAAACATGAATTAAGAAGTGAAGGAAGCAATCCCAAACAATGGCACAAGTGGCTTTTCAAACAAAGACTCAGGCATGATCAGAAATATGCATACAAGAAAGCCTCAAACAAAGAGCAATCACATAATTAGAGAAACAACTCCTGAAATTGCCAAAATAATCATCAACATGGCTCAATCAAAGACAAACAACATATCAAAAACTCCTGCAAAAATTCAAGATGTTAGCCACTTAAACAATTATGCAAAGCTCAGATGAGAAGTGCGGTTCAATGCGCCAAAAAGGAAGATTAAAATGCAATATGAAATAGTTTTAAAAATGATGGAAAAATATTTTAATGCATCTCAGAATGTTATCTAACAAATGCAAAAAGAATTGATTGAAAATGTTTTATGGATGCAGAGAAATAAAATAAAAAAATTTAGTTATGCATGATATGAGTAATGCAAAAAGCAAATAAACAAATATTTAATTTAGATGATAAAAATAAAATAAAATAATAAAATTAAATTAAAACGCGTGGCAGCATATGGGCCACACGATCAAAGTCACAGACGGTGGGGATTTCATCTTCCTCACCCAAACCCTAATCTCGCCGGAACCCTCACCAGTCGCCGGAGCTAGGGCTCCGGTCACCACTTCCGACCACCTGCAACAAAAAATTCACCAGAACACACACACGAATACACCATTCTGACCAGAATTCCACGAGGATTAATAATATGTCATCAAAAGTCACAAATAACCAACACATAAGGCAACGCGAATGAAAAAGGTTAGGTCCAAAACTTTGAAACTCACGATACAACCATGCCATGCGTCCAAACTCAAAGCAAAACACATTCAGAATCATCAGTACACACCACAGATCATCATGCATGTCAAAAAATAGAGTTTTAGGATCATGGAAAGTGTTACCAACCTGAGATCACGCAACCTTTGCCCTTGCTATTAGCCTCTAATGATGGTTTCTTCGTGCTCTATGGACTCCAAGGATCAAGACTGTGAAGAATTTTTGTGAAAAGCTCTAAGGGATTGTGAGATTCAAATGATTGAAGCTTTTAGGGTTCAAACTTTGTTCTCCTCAAAATCACGTTTCCTCCAATGAGTGTATGAGTTTTTGGTTTTTTGATCTTGTGAGAGTTGAGAGAAAAATTTGAGAGAGTTTTGAATATATAGTGGAGTCTAAAATGAAGGGCAAAGGGTAGAATTTCGGCTTAAGTGAAAATAACACCGTCTTCAGTAAGGAATTTCGACTCTGAGCCTTCCACAACATCGTCCGCCTCTGAATCACGGTCACAACGCAAAAAGAACGGACGTCATACGATCAAAATCGAGTGCGATCGATATGTTTAAGCTGCAAGACATCATTGAATAAGCTGTTTTTTCAACTTATTTGGTGTCCGCTACTCGAAAACGTGACGAGGTCAACCTCTTCGGAGAATAATTTAGACTCGACTTTGTCATCAAAGTTGTATATCTATGAGTCAGTGACCTCGTGTCAAAAGATGAGCGCGATCGGACAAAAAACGAGTGAGATATGAATTTTCCCGTGAAACAACTTTCAGCCTTTTTCTTCGGTTCAGCACTTCCGTTTTGCGAAATAAACCAAAACGATGATCTTCGGAGCATCGTTCGAACTCGAGCTTGTCTTGGAACTTGAAGATGATAAAATTTGTGAACCAACGCTTTGAGAACGGACGCAATCCGATGAAAATAGGCCGAGTTATGAATTTTACAAAATCTGACAGACAGTGCACTGCATCAAAGAACCCCCACTGGTAAATCACATTTTCGGGGTCCTTCCGCTCGGACCTGACCCAAACTGAATTCATGGAACGAAGATAACATCTAAACGGAATTTTAGGCATCAGAACGGCATCAATCTGACGAACGAGCTGAGAGTTATGCATTTTTTAGTGTCCGAAATATACCGGTTCAACACTATTTTCAGTTGTTCTTCTGCTGTATCGACTCAGAGAATTCGCGTATTCGGAGATCTTCCTCAAAGAATTAGCTTTTTTCCAAAACACGAAAGTTGGAGAGGATATCTAGACGGAACTTTTGGCATAAGAATCTCTCAAAAATGATGATCCAATCAGAAACTAAGCCCTTTTGAATGCCACTGACGTAATTATCCAGCGAAACCGAAATTCCAGAAACAAATAATTCCCACCACTTTCCTTGATGAATTGACTTCCGAGCCGAACATAAAGGTTGTATAGAATACCAAGACGGTTCTAACTATTGAATATCCAGCCAAAACGAGTTCCAGAGCAAGAGCTATGTCCAGCCAAAACGAGTTCCAGAGCAAGAGCTATGAATTTTGCAAATTTGCACAGCAAACTGATTTTCTGCTCAAACCGTTCTGAATCAGCTGAAAACTTCAACTTCCTCTGAGATTCTTGACATGAAAAATTATGTTTGATAAGAGCTTTCCTGACCCGTTGATTACGTAACCCGGAGAAATACTTTACGCCTATGTCGAGTGACGAAATAAACGTCTATTGCAACCTGGCGATGCTTGAACAGAGAACCTTGATCCCATAACCACATAGCTAAATGATATGCATGTATGATAATGCAAAATGAAATAAAACATAAGCCAGTTAGTACTAAAGTAAGGAGGGCAAATTTTGGGATGCTACAGTTGGTAAAATATTCTTTGAGAGACGCCAACCAAAATTTTTCACTCTATGACTGACATTAAGTTTCCACAAAGATTTCGAATAATTCACAAGATTGTTGGTTGAAGGTCCAGGAAGCTTTTTCCTCTTCTGATCACCAAGGAGATGGTAGGCTGATCTGACAAAAAAAACGCCATCCTTTTCATAATGCCATAGGAGCTTATCTTCAGGAAGGTTAGAGGAGAGAGGTATGCTCCTAATATGAATGATATCTTGTGTTAGACGATGTCTATGGATCTAGAAAGGGGGTTGAATAGATCCCTTGAGTTTTACACGCAAATAGTCTACAAAAATTCTATTTTAAAAAATGTTTAACAGAAGCTACCACTGGATAAAACGTCTACAACGAACCTTCAACCGAAAGGATCGGATATGTGCGAATATATCACGGATGAGTACGACAGAGAAAAATTCAGTTCAGAATATTACACTTAAAAACGCAGACAATAAATTATCACTTACTTGATGTTTATACCGATCCAATGAGGTTAATTGATAAGCAATTTAAAGCAATGTGTTCGAATTTTGCTTGGAAACAAATTATCAAACACGTAGTGTGCGTAAACACACTATGTGCAGAATTTCTATGGAGAATAATGTGCAGTTGCTCCAAAACACAATTCAATGAATTGTATCGATTTAACAAAACAGTTTATCAGCGTACAATTATTCTATGACAGAAATTTCAATAGTTTGCTACGTCACAAATTCGAATAATACTGAAATGTAAAAGAGTTAAGGGGAAAAGAGAACAAACGAGATTTGATTAGGCAGTTCCCCAATCGTCCTCGCTCTGGGTACGTCTGCCCCCAACTCCGCAAAAGGAATTGAGATATATATATATATATATATATATATATATATATATATATATATATATATATATATATATATATATATATATATATAGTTGTTGCAAATTGTTTATTACAAGAGAAAACTATGAACATTCAAACCCCAAACGTCTTCGATCGTTGATGCAGAATTTTCTCTTCTCTTGATTCAAGATGAATCAAGTGCTCTAAATATGGATGATTCAATTACCGTCCCACGCTACTAAATCGAAAGAAAACTCCGTTCTTCAGTTACCTTCACTCGGTCAATTGAAATCTTCCAAGAATTCGAACCTAAACCTTCTTCTACGATCCTCTGATTACAGCTACTAAACCGAAACAGTTGCGCCAATTTCTAGTTACTTTCGCCCAGCCGAATCCCTGTAGAAAGAACAGTTTGTACCAAAAACCCCCAAAATCTCTTCGATTCTTGGAGGACAAACCCAACTGGTTTGATTCAAGAAACACCTGCCAAACTCTCAACCCAGAAGATGAAGATCACACTTCCTAAATTCTGAACGTTATCACTTCGATCAATGGGCGACACAAACAAAGATGATTATGTGTGATTGTTTGTTTGCACAATGAAGAAGATGAAGATGAAGAGAGAACTGACATATATTTTTCACGTTTCTTGTTGTATGTTAAAAATGAAGACCAAAACTATTTATATGAAAAAAATATGACCAACAAAAAATAACAGAAAAAATAACAGAAAATAAATCAAGTGAAAAAAAATTGCAAAAAACAAGGTCATGCGTCGACCTCTAAAGTCTATGCGTCGACGCATAAAATGCTATTTTTGAGTTCTCAGGTTTGTGCGCTTACCCGTGGGTTTTGGAGGTCAGCGCACAGATTCTGGGGTTAGCGCATGGTTTCAGAGGTCAGCGCATGAAGGCAAATTTTTTCAGGAAATTTCATTTTTTGAGTATTTTCACTAGACCAAGGTCAAACATACATGCTAGACACTACTAAAATAATAGTGGACCTTTATTTTTGGAGAAAACAAGATCCTATGCATCTAGACACATGATCAATAACGACAAGACGCTATATGCCCGACACGTGAAGTGATACCGCTCAAATTACAATCTAATGTGTTTGTTGACATCATTAAAACAAGATAGCTAGAAGGATATCCCTCACATACTCCCCCTTTTTGATGATGGCAACACTTTATTTATTCTCACGAGAGATGTAATTTAAGATGATCAATGCTCCCCTTGTCTTTGACATCCGGTTAAACGTTTCTGTAGCTTGTATTCTTCTCCCCCTTTGACAACATCAAAAAGACGAGAAGACAGTGGTCAAAATAGCATACTAAAATATGTAGTGGAACATCAGATATTTGCAACAACAAAACATTTACCAGCATCCACATATGATACCGCTAATGTAAGCAATTAATGATTGAATACAGAATAATCGCATAAAAGCAAAACATTCACTTCATAAAGGTTTAAACATAACAGCAGCACATGTCAAAATAACAAACAAGATCAAACCACAAAACACAAATTCATGCACAACTAAACATAATGCCCTAAGGTTTATGGTCTCCTCCCCCTAAACGAATAACCTCGTCCCCTATGGTGATGACTTGGTGGTGGAAATTCCTCAAGTTGAAGGTTGAGCTCAATCAAGGTGCTATTAAGGTTACCAAGGCTGTTTGCCAAGTTTAGATTTTGCTGAGTCAGATTGGCATCCATTTGATTGAACCTATTCATAGATGCATTGGCGAAATTGTTGAAGTTGGTGGCATGAGACGATATTTGGTTAGACAAGTTTGTGAGCTGTTCCTACTGAGTCAGGTATCGAGTTTCCTGTTGCGCTTGGAATTCTTGATGTTGCAGAGACAACTCAGTCAGTCTTGCTAGAATTTCATCAGAGGATTGTTGATCATGCTGAAACGGTGGAGCTGGAGGAGCAGAATTTTCTGTATGCTGCCATTCATAGTCCACATCATAGGATGGAGGAACATATGCAGCACCAAGGTTAGTCCAGCAGTTTTGTTGCCACTGACCCCAGCCTTGATTGTCAGAGGTTACTTCCAATTGATAGCCCATCCATGCCTCATTGTCTTCTTCTTCCACAATCACATTGTCTTGCATAACAACATCTTCCTGCATCACCACATTTTCATCATTACCAACTTGATTTGCATTGCCTTGACTGCCTTCATCCTCACTTGCGTCAAGATGAACAGGTTCATTCTGTTCAGGATGAGTAGCTCTGTGTCGATGGATGAACCTGCTCTCACGTGACTACCAATGGTAACCCATCATGGACAAGGTTCTGGCCAGAAACTGTTGTTCAGCAGTAATTTGAATATGACAGATCTGTGGAATAGGAATATCAAAGTGATTCAAAAAATTTGCCATAGCAGATGCATAACCAAGTGCCAGAAATTTGTTGGAGCTACGAGTGGTGAACATCCTATAAGCAAAGTAGTACGGCCAGTTAATTTTGATCTTTCGCTTCAGGATGTAGATAAGATGCACCTCTTCTTGTTCAACTCTTGAGTAGCCTCCTTTCTTAGGCCTCAAGATGCGAGCAACAATCCACTGAAGAATACGTTCTTCAAATTTTAAGTGACTGGTAGTGACACTCTTAGGAAATGCGTCACTTGCCACAAACTCAGCTGGATATGGTTCCCTCAACATTGAATTCAGAGCAGTTTTGAATTCATAGCCTTGAACAAACGTTTTATCAGTAATCTTTGGGAGATTTTCATCAGTGTTCAAAACAAACAATGTAGACCATACATCATTTGTCACCTAAAATTCTGCATTATTTATTGAAAATTTAAATTCAGTCCCACGAAATTTTCCTTTTATCCCACAATAGAACATCCGAGTCAAATCTTCACTCTATTTGTCATTACATTCGACAAATTCATTCATATTTTGAAAGTTTATGAGTTCAGAAATTTCAGGAATGTGAAAATCTGGACCCATCAAAGGATAAAATCCATGTTGCCTTATAACAGCCCGGTCAGAGAATAATTCTGCAAAAGGAGTGGCTAGCCTTTCAGAAATTAAAGATTCAAAAGTTACCCGGTGTGAGGATGATCCTCTTATTGGTGCTGGTTGTGAAGTGGATCCTCTTCCCCTTCTTGTACCAGCATTTCTTCTGGAAGCCATTGTTGAAGAAAAGTTGAAGAAAGTTTGTCACACTTGATTTTTGCAGAGATGGAAGAGAAGATGTGTGAAACACTTTGAAGACCTTGCAGCAGATATATAGAGATTTTTCTCTTGGTATTCCCTTCCCCTTTTTTTTATTAGGGTTTTGATGAGGGTTTAGTGGAGATTAATTGAGATTAATGAGATTTAAAGGAGAGGAATAGGGAGAGATTGACCACAAAAACTAATTAGATGACATGCAATAATCATAGATTAATGTGCAATGAGAAAACATATGGAAGGTAAACATTAATAGGTCGGCGCACGCAACCCAGAAAGAAAAAGAAGTCTGAACGATTCCTTCATGCGTCGACCTGTGAATCTGTGCGTCGGTGCATGATTCTTGAAAATTTTGAAAAGAAATTGAACATGTGGCTATGCGCTAACCCAAAGGTTTAATAGGTCAGCGCATGAATCTATGCGTCGACGCATGGACCTGTAAAAAATGAAAATTTTGCAAAATTCTTGTTCCAAGCAGATAAATACACATATACACACAGAACCAAACATTCACATGAATGATAAGTGCTCAAAATGAAATAAACATCAAGATTAGAGTAAGTAACATGGCACCAAATGTTGATAAACCTCTATAAGTTGGAACGATATTACCTTGCACATCATGACGTTGAGATCCCTCACATATGGATGAATTTATCTTTGCATTGTTAGTTAAAGATATGAACAAGCATATATATATATATATATATATATATATATATATATATATATATATATATATATATGTGTGTGTGTGTGTGTGAAGATCATAATTCTAAAGGATGTTATGTACGATCCGAGATATCGAGAATGCCAAGTTCCCTATGGATGTGAAAGAAAGGCTCTGTAGCTAATGGTTTTGTGAAAATATCAACAAGTTGATTCTTAGTGTCAACATGCTCAAAAATAACATCACCTTTCTCTACATGATCCCTAAGAAAATGATGGCGTATTTCGATATGCTTGGTGCGTGAATGTAGTACAGGGTTCTTAGTTAGATTAATCGCACTAGTGTTATCGCACAAAATTGGAATACGTTCAAGTTTTAAGTTGAAATCAAGTAATTGTTGTTTAAGCCATAAGACTTGAGCACAACAACTATCGGCGGCAACGTATTCCACCTCGGCTGTTGACAGAGTAACGGAATCCTATTTCTTGCTGTGCCAACTCACCAAGGAATTTGCGAAAAAGTGACACGTGCCACTAGTACTTTTCCTATCCAACTTACACCCAGCAAAGTCGGAGTCGGAGTAGCCAACTAAGGAACAAACACTACCTTTGGAATACCACAACCCATACTTTGGAGTACCAGAGAGGTATCGAAGTATGCGCCTAACTGCCTTCAGGTGGGATTCCTTGGGATGTGCCTGATACCTCGCACACATGCATACATTAAACATTATATTGGGACGTGATGCGGTAAGATAAAGGAGAGACCCTATCATACCTCGGTATTTCTTTACCTCAACATCCTTACCCTTTTCGTCACGATCGAGATTAGCACTTGTAGGCATAGGAGTATCTATTGCTTTGCAGTTCAGCATATCAAAACATTTTAGTAACTCAAGAAAATATTTCGTTTGACTTACGAATGTGCCCTCTTCAAGTTATTTGATTTGCAATCCAAGGAAATAGTTGAGCTCCCCCATCATGCTCATTTCAATCTCCCCCTGCATCAAACTAGAAAACTCCTTGACCAAGGTCATGTTAGTAGACCCAAATATAATATCGTCAACATAAATTTGTACTAAAATTAAGTGTTTTCCTTGACGTTTAATAAAGAAGGTTGTGTCAACCTTTCCTCTTGAATACCCTTGATCAAGTAGAAATTTGCTTAGACGTTCATACCAAGCCCTAGGGGCCTGTTTAAGTCCGTACATAGCTCGCTTAAGTTTATAGACATGATCAGGATATTCGTGTGATTCAAAACCTAGAGGTTGGGCTACATAAACCTCTTCATTTATATATCCGTTAAGGAATGCACTTTTGACATCCATTTGGAATAGCTTAAAGTTTTTTGTGCACGCGTAGGCAAGTAGAAGACGTATGGCCTCGAGTCGAGCAACCGGCGCATAAGTTTCCTCATAGTCGATTCCTTCCTCTTGGTTATAGCCTTGTGCTACAAGCCTAGCTTTGTTATGCGTTATTACTCCATTTTCATCAAGTTTATTCCTAAACACCCATCGAGTGCCTATTACTCGATGATCTCGCGGAGGGGGGACAAGGTCCCAAACCTCATTTCTCCAGAATTGAGTTAGTTCATCTTGCATTGATAAATACCAATGCTCATCGAGTAACGCTTCCTTAGAGTTTTTAGGTTCAACTTGGGAAACAAAAGCAGAGTAATAACAAAAGTTACTAAGTTTAGAGCGAGTAGTTACTCCCTTAGAGATATCACCGAGAATGTTGTCAATTGGATGGTCTTTTGAAGACTTCCAAGCTAGAGGAAGTTCATCTTCCTTAGCATGATGATCATCCTCACTTTTCACTGGTTGGTGATCATTTTCCTCCTCAATACGCATTGCTTCAGGCTGATCAATTCCCTTATCAGTGTCCTTGAGTATGTCTTCAGTAAGTACACCTGCACCATGAAAAGAACTACCTTCTCCGACATTTCTCGGATAAGACTAGTCAAAAGTAACATGAACTCTTCAACTACACGTAACCTTTTATTGTAGATTCTATAAGCTTTACTTGACTGAGAGTATCCAAGAAAAATACCCTCGTCAGCCTTGGCATCAAATTTTCTGAGAGTCTCTTTTCCATTATTTAACACAAAGCATTTGCAACCAAATACATGAAGGTGAGAGATGTTTGGCTTACGCCCTTTTAAAAGCTCATACGGTGTCTTGTTTAGAATAGGTCGGATGAGCACCTTATTCAAAACATAACAAGCCGTACTTATGGCGTCGGCCCAAAAGTATTTTGGTAATCCACTATCATTGATCATAGTCCTTCCAAGTTCTTCCAAAACTCTATTTTTACGTTCCACTACCCCATTTTGTTGAGGGGTACGTGGTGAGGAAAAATTATGATCAAATCCATTGGAATCACAAAATGCTTCAAATAAATGATTTTCAAACTCACCCCCATGGTCACTTCTGATTGACCCAATATTTGTGTTTAACTTGTTCTGAGATAACTTAGCAAGTCGTTCAAAGGCCGAAAAGGTATCACTCTTATTTGCTAAGAAAATTGTCCAGCAAAACCTAGAAAAATCATCGACTATAACAAATCCATAATAGTTACCACCTAGGCTTTTAACCCTAGATGGTCCAAAGAGGTCCATATGGAGGAGCTCAAGGGGTCTCATAGTTAAAACAATGTTTTTAGATTTAAAATAGATCCTCGTTTGCTTCCCCATTTGGCACGCATCACAAAGGTGATCCTTTGTGAATTTAATTTTGGGCAAACCGATGACTAGGTCTTTAGAGACAATTTTGTTAAGCAAATCAAAGTTGATATGTGCCAAGCGTCTATGCCACAACCATGAATCTTCATTCATAGTGACTAAACACTTGTCACCATCCAATGATACCTCGTTTAAGTCTAGCATATAGACATTATTCACCCTCAAGCCCTTAAACACATTCTTTTTGTCGCAATCTTCAACTACGCAACAATCCTTTGAAAAAGAGACTTTATAATTTTTGTCACATAGTTGACTAATGCTTAGGAGGTTGTGTCTAAGGCCTTCCACAAGAAGTACATCAGAGATAGTAGTAGATGAGGGGTTACCTATACTCCCTTTGCCGAGAATCTGTCCCTTGTTGTTATCTCCGTAGGTGACAAACCCCTTTTTCTTCGCCACAAAGTCGATGAAAAGAGATATGTCTCCAGTCATATATCTTAAGCAGCCACTATCTAGAACCCATCTTCCTTCGGTGGTCTCAAGACTTTGTACCTCTTTTGCTTTGTTATGACGTGCCATAAGACAAAGGTTGACGGATTCACTTTCGTCGCTTGAGGAGTCATCTTTCTCCGACTCGCTATCGCTTTCCCAAGCGATGTATGCTCGTCGAGACTTGTTGGACTTTTTGTTTGAGCGACTCTTGTCATTATCCTTATCTTTGTCTTTCTTTAGGGATGGACAATCCGGCTTGTAGTGCCCGAATTTTCCACAGTTGTAGCTCGTCCCTTTTACCTTGCCATTTTTATTTCCTTCACTTCTAGATTGCTTCCTGAACTTGACAAGATTTCTGTCCGAGTGCTGAATATCATTCTTACAAATATATCTATTGTATCTCTTCACAAATAAGCTCATATCATCACCGGATTCTTCATCTTTGTCATTTTTGGCTTCATCATCACTTAGCTCTTGATGTGTGGACTTTGAACAAGAAGCCTTAAGAGCTATCGACTTCTTCTCCGTATCTTTTGCCTTCTCTTTCTTTATACTCTTCTCATGTTTTTCCAAGCTAATGAGCACTTGCTCATGCTCATCGAGTTTACCAAAGAGTGTTGTGAGGTCTAGTGTAGCAAGATCATTGGCCTCCTTGATAGCAGTAACCTTCGGTTGCCATTCCCTGCTAAGAAACCTCAGAATTTTGTTAGTAGAAACCTCATTTGGAATTGGTTTACCAAGAACATGCAATTTATTGATAATGTGAGTGAATCATTTTTGCATGTCCGCAATGGTTTCCCCTTGCTTCATGTAAAAAAAATCAAACTCTTGCGTTAGTGTATTAATACGAGCCATTTTAACATCATTGGTGCCTTCGTGGGCTACTTGTAAGGCATCCCACATAGCTTTGGCTGTTTCACAATGGGAGACTCGATAATACTCATCAACTCCTAAAGAGGAAATGATCATATTCCGAGCCTTCCAATCATAGCTGTACTTTTTCTCGTCCTCCTCAGTCCATTGAGCTTCGGGTTTGGGAACGACAACGCCTTCCGCGTTAGTCATAGTAATTGCCATGGGACCATTTAAAATAACGTTCCAAACCTTCCGATCTATGGAGTTAATATGAACGCGCATACAATCCTTCCAGTAGCTGTAGTTTTCACCTGTAAAAACTAGAGCTCTATTATAAGCCCCCTTAGGTTCGTTTGCCATGATCCAAGAAGTTTTACCGAAGCACCAGAATAAACCGGAGCTCGTGATACCACTTGTTAGACGATGGCTATGGATCTAGAAGGGGGGTTGAATAGATCCCTTGAGTTTTACACGCAAATAGTCTACAAAAATTCTGTTTTAAAAAATGTTTAACAGAAGCTACCACTGGATAAAACGTCTACAACGAACCTTCTACCGAAAGGATCGGATATGCGGGAATATATCACAGATGAGTACGACAGAGAAAAATTCAGTTCAGAATAATACACTTAAAAACGCAGACAATAAATTATCACTTGCTTGATGTTTATACCGATCCAATGAGGTTAATTGATAAGCAATTTAAAGCAATGTGTTCGAATTTTGTTTGGAAACAAATTATCTAACACGTAGTGTGCGTAAACACACTATGTGCAGAATTTCTATGGAGAATAATGTGCAGCTGCTCCAAAACATAATTCAATGAATTATATCGATTTAACAAAACAGTTTATCAGCATATAATTATTCTACGACAGAAATTTCAATAGTTTGCTACGTCACAAATTCGAACAATACTGAAATGTAAAAGAGTTAAGGGAAAGAGAGAACAAACGAGATTTGATTAGGCAGTTCCCCAATCGTCTTCGCTTTGGGTACGTCTGCCCCCAACTCCGCAAAAGGAATTGAGATATATATATATATATATATATATATATATATATATATATATATATATGTAGTTGTTGCAAATTGTTTATTACAAGAGAAAACTATGAACATTCAAACCCCGAACGTCTTCGATCGTTGATGCAGAATTTTCTCTTCTCTTGATTCAAGATGAATCAAGTGCTCCGAATATGGATGATTCAATTACCGTCCCACGCTACTAAACCGAAAGAAAACTCCATTCTTCAGTTACCTTCACTCGATCAATTGAAATCTTCCAAGAATTTGAACCCAAACCTTCTTCTACGATCCTCTGATTACAGCTACTAAACCGAAACAGTTGCGCCAATTTCCGGTTACCTTCGCCCAGCCGAATCCCTGTAGAAAGAACAATTTGTACCAAAAACCCCCCAAAATCTCTTCGATTCTTGAAGGACAAACCCAACTGGTTTGATTCAAGAAACACCTCCCAAACTCTCAACCCAGAAGATGAAGATCACACTTCCTAAATTCTGAACGTTATCACTTCGATCAATGGGCGACACAAACAAAGATGATTATGTGTGATTGTTTGTTTGCACAATGAAGAAGATGAAGATGAAGAGAGAACTGACATATATTTTTCACGTTTCTTGTTGTATGTTAAAAATGAAGACCAAAACTATTTATATGAAAAAAATATGACCAACAAAAAATAACAGAAAAAATAACAGAAAAGAAATCAAGTGAAAAAAATTGCAAAAAACAAGGTTATGTGTCAACCTCTAGAGTCTATTCGTCGACGCATAAAATGCTATTTTTGAGTTCTCAGGTTTGTGCGCTTACCCGTGGGTTTTGGAGGTCAGCGCACAGATTCTGGGGTTAGCGCATGGTTTCAGAGGTCAGCGCATGAAGG
The DNA here is from genome assembly GCA_022829125.1 of Lathyrus tuberosus. Taxonomy (NCBI): domain Eukaryota; kingdom Viridiplantae; phylum Streptophyta; class Magnoliopsida; order Fabales; family Fabaceae; genus Lathyrus; species Lathyrus tuberosus. The sequence continues at coordinate 106,631 of JALAZF010000034.1, forward strand.
CAAATTTTTCAGGAAATTTCATTTTTTGAGTATTTTCACCAGACCAAGGTCAAACATACATGCTAGACACTACTAAAACAATAGTGGACCTTTATTTTTGGAGAGAACAAGATCCTATGCATCTAGACACATGACCAATAACGACAAGACGCTATATGCCCGACACGTGAAGTGATACCGCTCAAATTACAATCTAATGTGTTTGTTGACATCATTAAAACAAGATAGCTAGAAGGATATCCCTCACATCTTGGTCATTAAAGTTTTCCTTTAGAACATCCAGGTCCCAACAGACAAGATCATGATCAATTAGTTTGTCAATTTAGTAGTGTATAAATAGACTAATTCTCTAAGGGTTGTTGAGAGAGGTAAATTGTTGTTATTCACTTAAAATCTTTGAACCCTTATTAAGTAAGTGAATAGTAAAATAGTTATAACCAATCCTTATTCTTTTTCTTCATTCTTCTCTCTCTCTCTCTCTCTCTCTCTCTCTCTCTCTCTCTCTTTCTCTCTCTCTCTCTCTCTCTCTCTCTCTCTCTCTCTCTCTCTCTCTCTCTCTCTCTCTCTCTCTCTCTCTTTCTTTCGTAAAATCTAATAGGGCTTCTTTTCTTTGTTCAAGAAACTCAGTCTTTCTCATATTTTGATTTGTTCTTGACAACATCACTTCACAACAAACTGGTATGGTGAGTGCGGAGAAGAAGATGTCGTCAATAAAGTATGAGATTTAAGAAGTTCACTGGTGTGAATAATTTCAGTTTGTAGCACTTGAAGATGCAAGGCTTAGTGGTTTAGCAGGGTTTGTTAGCAGCGTTGAAAGGATCGGGGAAGATGGATGCCACTCTAAAGGAGAAGGAGGAGACGACAATGATCGAGAAATTCCACAGTTCTATCATATTAATCCTTGGTAATAAGGTTCTCAGAAAGGTCTCGAAGGAGAAGATGACATCGGGTGTGTGGACGAAAATTGAGGGTTTTTATATCATGAAATCTTGGTAAATCGTCTCTACCTAAAGCAAACTTTGTATTGTTCAAGATGAGTGAAGACAAAGTCTTGGCTGAGCTGCTGGATATGTTCAACAACTTGATTCTTGATCTTGAAAATATCGAGGTCAAGATTGTTGATGAAGATCAAGCATCGATGTTGCTATATGCTTTACCTAAGTCTCATGCTCATATCAAAGAAACTCTCTTGTATAGAAGAGATTCGTTGATCTTTGAAGAAGTTCAATCAGCCTTGTACTCTAAGGACCTGAATGAATCAAAGGAACATAAACCATCTTCTGTTTGTGAAGGATTGTCCGTCAAAGAAAAATTCTTGAAGAAAAATGGTAGATTTGAGAAGAGGAAGAAGAAGAAGAAAAAGAAGAAGAATAAGAAGAAAAAGAATAAGAATAAGAAGAAGAAGAAGAAGAAGAAGAAGAAGAAGAAGAAAAAGAATAAGAAGAAGAAGAAGAAGAAGAAGAAGAAGAAGAAGAAGAACGATATGGTTCTACATAATTTTTATGGTGGTAATACTCGTGCAATTAGGTATTATCACTGTAAGAAAGAGGTTTATACAAGAAAGGTATGCCCTGATCAACTGAATAATCATGGTGCATGGAAAGGATAATGGTAATGTAGCTATTGTGCAAGATGTTTATGAATCATCTAATGTCCTAGTGGTTTCAAGCAGCGACTCTAGCAAGGAATGGATTATCGATTCAAGATGTATTTGGCACATGACTCCAAACAATGATGTGTTTGACGAATTATGTGAAAAAAGATGGTGGATCAGTGCTGTTAGGAAACAACAAAGCCTGCAAAATTGCAAGAACTGGATCCGTGGGATTCAAGCTCCATGATGAGTCAATAAGGTTATTGACTAATATTAGGTACGTACCTGATCTAAAGAGAATTTGATTTCACTTGGTGAATTCGACAAGAAAGGATATTTTTTCAAAGGAGAGGAAAGTATCCTATGGATAATGAAGGGGTCGAAGGAAGTCTTGAGAGGCGTGAAGAAACAAGGCTTGTATACCATTTAGGATGAGGTTGTTAGTGATTCGGCAGATGTGGCATACACAAAACCTGTGTCAAAGACTTAGCTATGGCACAAGCGACTTGGCCATGTCAGTGAAGGAGGTTTGGTCGAATTGTCGAAAAAAAATCTATTGTGTGGTGACAAGGTCGAAAAACTAGAGTTTTGTGAGCCTTGTCTATTTTGTAAATCCTATAGGGGTAGTTTAACAAAGTTTAACAAAGAATACCTGGATCCCTTTATTACATTCATGCTGATCTTTGGGGCCTGGAAGGAATCATTCAAACTCCGGTGCAAAATATTTCCTATCCATAGTTGATGATTATTCCAGAAAGTTATGGATATTCATCCAGAAGACTAAGGATGAAACTTTTGAAAAATTCAAAAGTTGGAAGACCCTGGTCGAAAACCAAAATGGCATGAATATCAAGAGGTTGTGGACCGATAATGGTCTTGAATTTTGCAATAAGGCTTTCGACAGCTATTGTGATGCTTCTGGTATTGCAAGGCATATAACTACGGCAGGAACTCCCCAACAAAATGGTTTGGTTGAAAGGTTTAATTGAGCCATTATAGAAATGTTTAGATGCATGCTAGTTAGTTTAGGATTAAAAAAAGTGTTTTGGGTTGAGGCTGTTGTGACAGCAGCATATCTGTTAAATAGGTGTCCTTCGACTGCCTTACGGATGAAGACACCTGAAGAAGTTTGGTTAGGTCATCCACCAAACCTCAATAAACTTAAAGTATTTGGTTGTTTAGTCTATACTCACATTAGTTAAGACAAGATCGAACCTAGAGCTCTGAGATGTATGTTCCTTGGATACCCGGAAGAAGTCAAAGCTTATAGGTTGTGCTTCCTAGAGCCAGGTCACAGGAGGTGTATCATAACTCAAGGTGTATTTTTCAATGAAGGTGAAATGGATTTCAAGAAAAATGATGACGTTGGTCAAAGTACGAAGATATATAGAGAGAGCTGGAACATGAAGAGATTTGTCTTGAGGTGGAGCATAGTGATGTTGAATCGCATAATCCATATAAAGTCAAAGAAGAAGCATAAGGTACTGATGAAGATGAGGAGACTGATAATGACTACCTATTGGAAAGAGACTGGTCAAGAAGAGTCATCAAGCTACCTCAAAGACTTGGTTATGCATAACTCATAGCTTATGCCTTAATCTCTGCAAGTGAGGTTTTGAATCAAGAACATAGAGACTATAAGAAGATTACGAGGAGTCGAGACAAGACTAAATAGATAAAGCCATGGATGATGAGATGAAATCTCTTCATGATAATAACATTTGGCAGCTAATCGAGAAAGCTGCAAGGGTCAGGTTAGTCAGCGGTAAGTGGATTTTGAAGGTTAAGGAAGAAATCAAAGGAGTGATATCGAAGCGATATAAGGAAATGTTGGTTGATAGGGGGTTAATTCAAAAAGAAGGTGTCAACTTCAATGATATGTTCTCACATATTATAAAGTATATATCCATTTGAATGTTGCTTTCTATGGTGGCAAAGTTTGACCTGGAACTTGAGCAGATAAATGTGAAGACAACCTTTCTGTATAGTGATCTTGATGAAACAATCCTGATGAGGCACCCTGAAGGGTATGTAGAAAAGGGAAATGAAGATTATGTATGCAAGCTGAGTATGACGTTATATGGCCTGAAATAATCTCCTCGATAATGGAATAGGAGATTCGACAAGTTTATGACACACATAAGTTTCACTAGAAGCCAGTTCGATCACTATGTTTACTTGAGATTTTTACCTGGAAATTCACTTGTTATTTTGTTAATTTATGTGGATGACATCCTCATAGGAAGCAACAGTGTTGAGGATGTTATGAAGGTGAAGGCTGAACTTGATAGGGAGTTCGACATGAAGGATTTGGGAGATGTCTCCAAAATTCTTGAGTTTGACATCCAGAGAGATAGGAAGCAGTTGAGATTATGATTATCTCAAGAGACATACCTAAACAAGATTCTCGACAAGTTTGGTATGCCGAATTTAAAGCATGTTCTAACACTGACTAATCCTTGGTACAAGTTGAGTACGACTCAAAGTCCTATTATTGAAGTCGAAAGAGCCTATATGATTAGCATTCTATATGCTAGAATAGTAGGTTCTTTGATGTTTATTATGGTTTGTACGAATAAATTTATCGAATCATGAAAGTTAAAAGTAATACCTTAACGTGTGTCCATATGCTTTCTTTCACATTTGACGGTACTTGGGTCCAATCATCTATCAAACTACTCACTTTGCTACATCCAAGGAACACAACATAAATTATAAAAATTAAATACTTATCACCATAACATGCCTAAGTTACGACATTATACTTGATCGACAATCTATTACCCAATTTGCATACTCTTGTTAATTTAGTCATCATTGTAGCACATCTTTGTTTTCTTTCTTTTTTCCTCTATAGTTTGAGATTCATTTGTACGAGTTTCATTTTTATGAGTTTCATTTAAATGAGTTTTGTCTCTAGATGAAGATTCCATCTATGTTTAAAAACAACAACATAAAAATTAAACTAATCTTAACAAAAGCATACAACAACATAAAAAATGTGTCTCATACACATTCAACAACAACAACAACAACAACAACAACATAAATATTAAATCAATCTTAACAAAAACATACAATTGTTTACTAGTATTTTTAGTAAAAAATTAGGAGTTTGGTTCACTTAAGAGATTAACCTCGAAAAATCTCGAGGAAAAACTTGTGCATGGATGTTTTGAGAAAAGTAAGTGTGTTTAAAAATGTGGTTTTGTCTGAATACATGAGAAATCAAGAAAAGTTTGAAGAAAATGGAAATGTGTAGAAAAGTACGAAGACTTAGAATAAAAAGTAATAAAATAAGAGTATAATTAAAATGAAAAAGACTATGAAACAAACTATAAGTAAATTGTTTGCATTAACATAAAATGGTATCCATGATCATACATTCTCACTGAATCTTTGAATCAATGTGACTTAGATATTGGATTCTATAGAGAACTTAATAAAAAATTTCGGCCCTAATCACAATGTAGAAATTCGACTTATATACAAGTGAAAAATAATTGTCAACAACGGTTAGTGGTTCAACATCAACATGTTCCCAAGTACGTGGGTTACTGGCATCTGCATGGCTTCCCTGCGTCTTCAACATTTGAAGTGCTTCAAACCATCACCTACGTTGATAACTACTTTTAAATCTCTCAACTTCCTCTATCAAGAATCTTTAGTCGATTCCTATAGTTGTTGTCGATGCATCCTTAGTTCAGCTGACCCTTTGGTTCAAAAATACACCCAGTCCCTAACATCTGATGGAAGTGTCGAACTTGAAACTTTTACGCCACATTTCCATGTTGAAATGTTGATTTTTGCAAACCTTTTCGAGATTATGGACATGTTTTAAAGAGAGAGTGGTCCTAATCTTGTGGGTCTAATCCTTAGACTCTTCTAAACTAGGTTTAGTATAGTGTCAAATTTCATGACTAACAGATGCCCCCCAAAATTCCACTTTCGATCATATGCAAAAGATGTAGGAAATGTGGCATTTTTAGTATTTGCTCGACACTGTTCAAGGTAGTCTGCTTATGTCACGGTCATCATGATCATTTTTCACCAAACCATCACGTCCGTATACATGCGTGTAGTTAGCCATCGTTACTCCGTTTTCAAGGCGTCCTTGGCCACAAAATCAATTTTATATAAAAAAAATATTTAATTAATTTTTAAATCAAAAAAATTTAAGCTTCATTTTTCCAAATTCAATGTAGACAAACACTAAAACATTTTTTCCATTATAAAAACATCTTCATTATCTCATTTTTTCCTTTTTCCAAATCCTTAGGCCTTAAAACCCTAAACTTCTTCAACTTCTGTGTCCTCGTTATCTTCTTTTTCCAGTTAGAAACTCTAAAGAAAAACAATGGGTTCTAGTTCCCTCACTAAACGTCAACCATTGGTTTCTTCTGTTGACAAAATCAAAAGTTACATTCTCAAAGATGGTCACACCTACATCCAGAACCTCCAATACAAGAAGAGAAAGATGTTGTATGGTTTTCTCAGGTACTAGTGCCTTACTCAATTTCAAGTACCTTTCACCCTTTGTGTTTGATTATGAACCTTTTGATTTCACTTTCATGAGAAATCGTGTATTTCATTTATCTTCTTCAATCAATAATGCTTTTCATATCAGTTGGATGGATATGATTTAACAAAAGAAGAAAAGAATATGGAAGGACCGTGGTATCTTTGATTTGATACAACTCTCAAGAGTTGGTCTTAAGTATAATCCTCACATGTTTGTTGCTGCAATTTGTTACTAATAAGCCTCGACCAACATGTTTCACCCTCCACTTGGAATGGTGAAGGATATTTTACAAGCAAGTGTACTAGGGTTGTTATCGAAATAATAAAAATAAATGTGTCTCCACAAGGATATCGAACTTAAAATAAGGTCCGTTGTGCGATGTAACTAAACATTAAATGGAAGGTTTTGTAAGTTGTTTTGATCGAAAACACAAGAAATAGTATTTAATAACAATAATAAGAAAAACGACCATGTCGTATTATCAGAATCCCTTATTTTTACTTGATTGATGAAACATGCATTAACAAACAAGCAATGATTACAGAGTTACACGACATATTAACTCAACTGCTACACTTAATCCCTTGGCGTATAGCTCACTAACTTAATCATTACTTTTCTTATCCCTCAAGTCAATTATACTATTAAACAAGGTAACACAGCGCGTTAATCCCTAAGTCATAATTCCTAATCATACTATCCCTAATCAATTAGCAAATTCAAGAGTTAAAGTATGTTAGATAGATAGCTCTAGGGTCATTAGTAACTATTTATCAAGATCGATTTGAATACCATAACAAACAATAATCAATGCGCACAATCAATAAATGAATAATAACAAAGTGTCAAAATAATAACATTAACATCATCCAACCATATGTCTCAATAAAGTAAAAACATGCTCATCTTCAAATTTGACCAAACCTAAAGGAATCTAGCTACTCATGCCGAAATTAATTAATACTAGTGGTGTAGATTCAAAGAACATGAAAAATCACTGAAAAAGGAGATCTCTAATGGCTTCAATTACCTCTAAATGCTCCAAAATCACTCTTTATAGTCATCTTTTACTCTATTAACCCCTTTTTCTTCTCTCGCTTTTCCTTATAAAGTTGCTAAAAACGAAACAGGTAAAAGCTATAACGCGGTCGTGCCATATAACTACACGAACATGTTGTGCAATCATTAGCTCGACACGAGCGTGTAATGGATCAAGGAAGGCGCGTTGAACAAGTGTGCGAGCGATTTGAATGAGATCGCGAGCACGTAAGTTCTAGAGGTGGATCAACTTTTTTTTATCTTTTTTCATCAATTTTCTTACTAAGTGCCTTTTCTTACCCACAAAAGTGATTTTCCCAGCCTTTTCACACTTTTTCCTCTAACTTGCACATTTCTTGTCAGAATTGTTCAATTTTTCTTTCGAAATAACGTGCACTGATAACCCATCCACTACTACAAAATAGATCTTTCGTAACACCAATTTTACAACGGTCATAGTGTTAAACATGGTAATAGTTTCTTTATGGGCACTTTTTTGTTTTGGTATTTACAAAAGGACATATCACAACTGTCAAATGAAGCAACCGTGATGAAAGTACACAGAGTGAAATGGTTTGAATCCCACCATCAACAATTACTCATTTATCGTGATAAAAAATGTGATTGACCATGTATATCACCACTGTTTTTTTGCTAACCGTGATGAAAGGTTATACTTATTTATATATAAGCAAAAGCATCTCTCGCTTTTGTATATAACATCCGTGACTCTCAAAACAAAACCCTAACAATTCTTTCACTCGTCTCTCTCCAAACAAAACCCTAACAACTCTATCACTCGTTTCTTTCATATGGAAACCCCAAAACGAAAACAAAACATCAAATCTTAGCCAATGGGTATTTATAGGTTAATTTTTTCTATAGTTTTTTTTCAAAATCTTTTTCAATAGCTTGTTTCATGATGTATGAACTTTCTTCTTCTTTTGAATTGTATGTAGGGATGCTTGTTTCAATAAAGAGGATGAAGCTAAAGTTAGCGTTGCAAAACTGTAGGTTGGGATGTTAAGTTTGCTGCTCTAACTTTAGCTTCATCCTTATTTCATTGTGGACACGCCATTGTGGGACATTTACAGTACATTTCTGAAGCATTCTATGATTTGATATGTTATATTTGTTGTTTATGGTTTGTTGTTGATGAATGTTGTTGTTAATGTTTGTTTAAAAGATGAATTTATCATATACTATTTGGTTTGAGTGTTTATCTAATCCCTTACCGAATATATAACTTTCCAATCTCTATTAGACAATTATGATATGATAGATAAAGTTGTATATGAAAACAAGTACACGTTCAATGCTTTACAAGAATTCTTCACACCGTTAACTACATGTTGTTCTTTGACAGATAGAATTTAGTTTAATGATTGTAGGTCTTCAACCACCCCTCTCCCCACCTCTAATATTGTTTGCAAAATATATAATATTTTACAAAATGAACTAGAGGTGAAGGCAGGGGCAGTTGAAGAACTAGGATCATTAAACGAAGTTCTTACTGTCAAAGAACAAAATACAGATAAGGTGTTGAAGGACTCTTGTCTAGCATTGAACGTGAACTTGTACTTCTAATATAACTTAATTTGTCATATTATAATGTTCTAGTGCAGATGGAAAGGTTATATGTTTAGTGAGCATTGGAGAAATAAAAATTCCACATTATTTATAATAAACTCATGTCTAAATATCACAACAGTTGTTTAGCACGACCGTTGATAAATATGTTTCATTAAAGTATATCACAACTGTTGTTTAAACTAACCGTTGTAATAGGTAGCATGCTACATAGACACAATCACGATCGCACATCCGTGGTGTAAAAAATCATACATACAATCACACCCTACCTCACAACGGTTGGACCAGCGTGGTGGTATCCTTTTTCCAACCGTTGTGATAGGTATTTTCCATAGTAGTGATTATCACATCCACAAACTTGAAGCATTGCTTCTCCACAAGTAACATGTAGGAACACTGAAACCCTGTAAAAAATAAATGACAAACCTTACCAATTGAGTGTCACTTACTTTTGCCGATCGACACATAGGTTCCCTACTTTGATCCAATCAACTCATTTCAGTTATTCCAGCACTAATACTCAACTTATATCTCTATTCAACATTATGAACTCAATTGCAAGGGTGTTCACTCATTCAACATACAAGATTAAAAATCAATGAATATGTAAGTTATCTATAAAATCAGTCAAATCATGAAATTCTGGTCAATGCAGACATCAGATGTCTTAACACAATTCAAGACATTGTGCTGCATAATCATTTAAACAAGAAAGGAACAGCACACAGTTGATAGCTTGACAATCAACATGAAGCCACAACAGATGTTACAACATCTGCTACGACATGTTTATCAAGAGTAGATACAGAATAATAAAAACTGCAGAATGATAAACAACACACAGAATTTGTTCACCCAGTTCGGTCTATCAACCTACGTCTGGGGCATACCAAGCCAGGAAGGAAATCCACTATCAGTAGTATCAATTCGAAGGTAAACTCCCCCGTTTACAACTTTTCACTTAATTCCTACCCAATGAAACTTCTACCTAAGAGTTCCTAACTCCTAGTATATGAGCATTCCCACTCACTTCCCTTCAGTCACACATCGTGACAATTACAATTAACAAGTTCAAACTAGAAGACATACTTCCATGATAATACCTAGACATGACACACATGACTAAGAACAATACTTAGAGTTGCTTAACAGCTTCCTCCAAGAACAATACATCTCTTACCTACAGGCTTCGAGATAAACACGATGACCATCCCACAAACCGAGTGGTTCATCAACCAACACAACCCTTATAATTTACATGATGGCTGGCCCATCATTTCTAGGTTACAAAGACCCTATTTATAACCTATACCCAACTGGATTTGGGCTTCAAATCACAGCATATCAGCTGCTACAAATCTGCAAAAGATTCTCCTACAAAATAGGTATTCAATCAACTCTTCCTAATTTATCTCCATAATTAGAACTGTTTATTCTCCATATCTTTTTGCACAAAAATAGTAACAAATTATTCTCCATATCTTTTTGCACTAAAATAGTAACAAACTATTCTCCATATCTTTTTGCACTAAAATAGTAACAAACTAATCTTCAATAATCTTCACTTTTTAATTTAGCTGCAAGATCTTCTCCACAAAAATAGGAACAAATCTCCAAATAGTTTCCTAAAAAGTCTCCAAGATCCTTTTTATGAGGTCCAATTAAATCTGCACTTTGTTCCTAATATTCTCCTTGGCCTGCGTATAATGATGAGGTATATCCAAAAAGATCTCATCAAATTAAATTCGTCAAGAGATATACAATAGCAGCACCTGCTGTAATAGACAATGATGTTGTGACATCTCCTTTGACATCTTGATTAACCATTACAACCATTACAACCATGCACTCATACTAGCTAAGCACAACATGTCAAGACATCACCCTTGACATTTCACAACCTGCAACTAAGCTATTATGGCAGATACACAAAAGTACATGTTAAAACATCTTAAGTGACATATGAGCTAACATACAGGTTTTAACAAAATTTAGCCAACATACATACTGCATATCTACAGAACTAACAAATCATATTTAAACACACACATTTGATTACTTTTAAGGTTGTAACGTGGCTTATGTCAGGGTAGGATAATGTTTTGACAATAGGCTTAAACCTTGGAGTTAGGTACCATTTTTTCCTTCTGTTATATTCTTCCTTTCATATCACTCTTTCTTTCATATTGGGTACTAGAGAATTTGTCTTATTTTTTTCTCAATTTCTTTTTGAAAACGTCATGTTTTTGGCATCTTATTTTTCTTTTTCTTTGACCAATTTCTCTAGTACCCCCAACCCCATAATTAAATGTTACTAACTTCCAATAGCATCTTCAAACTTAGTGATTAACATACATTGAAAATGAAATATTTCTACCTAACTCCAAGGAGGGTGGACAAATTTTATCTTTCAAGTCAAAGGCTTATAATTGGCTATGTCATTGAAGGAAAGGCTAAGCCTCAAATTGATTAATGAGGATTATCATTTAATATGCAAGGGTGGTTTACAAGGCTGTTGAGTTTTCACAAACAACTGCCTTTATCTGTGTTTATCAGATCAACTAATTAAAATAGATAAAATGCAAATTTTATATATCATATATGCATGGATACACTTAGAAAAATAAATAAGTAAACATAGGAAATATTTGGGATGAAACCTCACTTATTTAGTTATCTAGAGGTTGAGTTCAAGTAGTGGTGTCCCTTTTCTTCATGAATCATCACTCCCCTCGGAAACTTCAATCTCGATCACTTTATTCACTTTTTTATGTGACTACTTTTCTATTCAATGGTAAGGTAGTAACTCAACTAAAAATGAAGCAGGCACAAGCATATTCATTAATTAGGGAGGATGAATCAATAAAAAATTTAGGGCAGAGCAATTTTTAGTAGCTCCTCTCTTCACCAGATTGGTACATATGGGACACATATGAGCACAAAATAAATATAACTAAAAATATTGAATCATATACTATCGTTCGGGTGGAAGAAGTCACAAAGGCAATGCTACTTGCTGCCTCCACTTCCCTTTAGATTTTTCTACATATTCGGCACACACATCAAAAAATATCAAAACATTAAAAAATCAAAACATACTAAAAATTTAAAATTGACTGAAATGAAATTAACTTGACTAAAAATAAAATACATTACCAAATAGTGGCTTGTCTCCCATGCAATGCTTATTTAAGGTCCTTAGCTTGACCATATGCTCCTCTGTTAGGGCGACATATATGATACGAAGAAGACATTATCCTTCTTCTTCGTTTTGTTTGGTAGGATTCCCTTGAACTTTAGGAATCAATGATGTGATTCCCAAATTTTCTTTGGCTCAATAATAGCGAACAAAGCATATATGGAGTCCAATACTTTATTAATTTCTTCACTTCCATCTCTTTTGTTCCTAAAATAGCTCTTGAGGATATGTTGTGGTTGAATATGTTCATGTTGGATATCTATTTCTAAGTAAACTTTTTCAAAGACCATCCTCCCTTGGTTTTCTTAATCTTTTCCCAAATATATTATTCACCTCATATTTTTCTATTCCTGATTCAATTATTTCATTCAGTGGTGTGCATGTGTCTTCATTTCTCTCCTCACTAGTCTTTTGGGTAGAACTCACCACTCCACTTCTCAACTCAATGGAGCTACGATTATCGTTCTTTGGGTTATCCACTGTATTACCGATAAATCTCCCTTCGAACTAGCCTCAGGCGCCATTTGTTGATACAACTTACCAATTTGCAACTCTAAATTCTTAATAGAGGCCTCAGTATTCTTGCTCTTTGTCAGCTGGTTCTTTATCATCTCTTCATGATTCTTCTTTATTCTATCAAAACTTGCTTGAGTGGCTTGCATAAAACTTACTAATGTTTCTTCTAATTGGGATGATATCCTTAATGGTGGATCTTGAGGCACTTTTGGGATGAAACTTTAAATGTGATTATTATCCCACATGCAATTTTAATGCTTATCCCACCTTAGATAGGTATTGAAGGAAGGGTTTGGCTCGTGATAGTTTTTCTCATACTGCACCTTTGCAACGTAACCTTCTGGTGTACAATGACCATTTAGGTGACTTTCACCATATAAATAATATTGTAAAACTCTGACGAGATTAACAATTGTCAAACTTAGAGTTGAAGTCGTAATTTTCTTTTTTAAGGTTTCAATCCGTACTAACAACACATGTCGAAGAACCTCTCCATTGTACATTCCTTCTTTACCTACCACACATAATCAAAATAAAAATACCTTAATATCACTACACTAGCTGATAAAAACTAAATAAGAATGGAAATTTGGACACTAAACTAAAATGAAAAAAAGGAAAACTATTTACAAAAATTCAAAAACTAAAAATGACTAAATACAAAAATTACAAACGTCACAGACTATGCCTTGTTAAAAATATCAACAACCCCCAGTAACGGCGCCATAAACATGAATATAATTTACTATCAAGTGTACTAGTATTGTTAGTGAAGTAATAAAATTAAATTCGTCTCCACAAGGATTGCGAACTTTTAAACAAGGTACATTATGTGATGTAATTAAACAGTAAATTAGGGTTTTTTCAAGTTTTTTTTAATTAAAAACACAAGAAATAAGTTTTGACAACAATAATGAGAAAAACAGCCAGATCGTATTATCAAAATCCCCTATTTCTACTTGATTGATAAAATGTGCATTAACACATATACAATGACTATAGAGTTACACGTTACATTAACTCAACCGCTACACCCAATCCCTTAACATGTAGCTCACTAGCCTAATCATTAATTCCCTGATCTCTTAAGTCAATTATACCATCAAACCAGGAAACAAAATGAGTTAAACCCAAAGTCACAATTCATAATCATACTATCCCTAGTCAATTAGGCAATTTAACAACTAAGATATATTATTTATATAGCCTCAGCGTCAGTAGTCACTATTTATCAAGATCGATTTGAATGTCGTAACAAACAAAAAGGAATGCGCACAATCAATAATTGAATAATAACAAAGAGTCAAAACAACAACATTAACATCATCTGATCATATATCCCAATCAACTAAAAATAGGTTCATCGTCAAATTTGACCTAACATAGAGGAATCTAGCTACTCATGCTGAAATTAATCAATACCAATAGTGTAGATCTAAAGAACATAAAAAATCACTGAAGAACGAGCTCTACAATGACTTCAATGGCCTCCAAAAGCTCCAAAACCTCTCTTTATTGGCACCTTTTACTATCTAGAATCGACCCCTTTTTCTTCTCTATCTTTTTCTCACAAATCTGTTGAAAAATGTGTCAGGTAAAAGCTATAATGCGGGTGCGCCATATTATTATGCAGACGCGTTGCACAATCATTAGCTCGACGCAGGAACATTATGGATCAGCGCAGGCACGTTGAACAAGGGCGCGAGTGCATTGAACAAGAGCGTGAGCACGTAAATTCTAGAGGCGAATCAGTGTGTTTTGTTCTATTTTCACCAGTGTTTTCACTAAGTGCCTTTTTCTTCACCCAAAAGTGTTTTTCCCTGTTTTTCAGTCTTATACCTCTAACTTGCTCATTTCTTGTCAGAATTGGTCGATCTTTTGTGCTAAATAATGTGCATTAATAATCTGTCACCAAATGGTTACCTCAGCTATTTGACATAACATCAATTGTTGGCCTACAACCAACATGGGAAACCTTTGACCCCACTCTGATTGCAAAACTAAACATTACTTAACCTTTTTCTCACACACTAGTTTTGGTACTTTTATCAAAGTCCATCATGCCTCTCCTGACAACATAGGCTCCTAGGAACATACCACCTTACCCTCTGGCTATCTCACTTTTTTTTGTTCCAGTTCCCTTCAAATAGCCAAGAAGTTTATTCCTCCGGCTACTCAGCTTCATTATAAGAGAAATATTTATCCGAGCAAATTAATTTTGGGCAACTTGTATGAATCCTTGGGAATTTCCTCTCGTAAACTCAAGGTACGGGAAGATCCTGAGGAAAATTTTATGATTTCTAGCCCCCTCTGGCTTTTGAAACTATGGATTTATGATTTTTATTTGGAAGATCTCGAAGCAAGGAGCAATAGAAGATTCTACAATGGAAGCATAATACATTGGTGCTAGTGAAGAAGCTAAGGAGGCGTCGGGATTAGACAGTTCAGAGCTGAGCTCAATGTTGTTCCTAGTACTTCTAGAGAAATTAACATCCATTGTGAATACAATGACGCCAATGCTCAAGCTAAAGAACCTAGCTCTAGCTCCAAATCTAGATACATCCAACAGAAGTACTACATGATTAGAAACTATGTTAATAGAGGAGATGTGAGGATGTGAAAAGTACACACTGATAACAATATTACAGATCCATTGACCAAGGCCATGCCTAGTCCCAAGCATGATAGTCACACTTGGTCCAAATGGCTTAAACACATTTGAGAATTTTTTTTGATGTATTTTTTTTGTTTTATGATAAAACTTGTTTATTATTATTACATACATTTAAGATTGATTTTATATATGTGAGTAGTGTTGTACCCCAAATATTCCCTAACTTTACCTAACCTTAATTGGTTTGTGCTTCACATACATATGCATTATCCATTAGGTCATACATTTTTCAATCATTCATTTCATAAGTTCCTAAGGCATGGGATTAAAGGTTTTATTGTGATTTGGATTTTCCCCATTCAAAAGTGATTGAGTTGGTTATTATCCTCAACTTGATGCAGGGTTTGAACTACCATCATCATGAGCATCTTCTTATCAAGGTTCATTAAGTATCAAGGTCATTTTCTTCAAGATTTCTTAGAAACCTCGATGTATATCTCAGGGAGAATTAGGGTTTTCCTTTCATTGGTATTTTAGCATGTTCATCAATTGAAGACTGGTTAAGGTTTCATGACAAGTCACATTTCAAGTTGTCTCCTTATTTCCAAGGATTCCTCAAGGCATGGTTCTTGTGCTAAGATCATCATCATCTAAAGGATTGCTTGGATTTTCATTAAGTTAAGGTGTTTCTTGTTGATTAAATAATTGATTACGATTTCATCAAATGGAATATGATTGCTTGTGTGATTAAACTGGAGAGTGGCAATGCATGGAATGCTAATGGATTCCTTGATTCATGAATGTTCAAATGGCATCAAGTTCTTAAGCATTTATTTCGCCCTAGAATTTGATTGATGTTTTAAGTGGATTTCTTGGGATTCAAGTAACAAGTGGATTGTTCATGTTCATCAGCATCTACTATTTTAAAACCCAAAACTCATTTCCATAACCACTCTTCACTATCTAAATATCCATAACAATTTTCAAATCCATCCATAAACCAATTCTTCTTATACAAATCCTTTTTTATCCAATCTCCATTTCAATATCTACTTCAAAATCAAAACCATCTTCTATCAAAAATTCACATTCTAATCTTTGTCCAAACAATAAACAATAACCAAAGTTCAAATATCCAATTCAAGAATCCAAAAGCCCGTATTCAAAATTAATCCAAAATCCAATTCAACCAAGCATCAATATCCATTTCCATTCCTAATATCCAAATAAATCCATTTTTTCCAAATTGATCCAAAGCAATGTCAAATTTTCAAATTCCAAATTTAAATCTATTTGTACAAACCTCAAGTTACTCAAGTTCAATTTCTTTCTTTCATGACAAGATTACAAAGTTGAAGTCAATATTATTCATCACCATTCAAGTTTTCAAGTTACGAATGTAAGGATGGAATCAAACCTCATTTCAAAATTCCATAATGCCATGAACCATTACATCATTCAAGTTTCATTACAAGAAAACTTAAAGCTAATCCTGATCATAAAAACATCATGCTACAAAACTTGCAAACTCGTTCAAGCCATGACAATTCAAAACATCATGCTACATGAAATATCTTCCAAGCAATACCAATACACAAACCAAGCTACTTGAAACTTTGCCATATACAAGTTATTTCCAAGCTCATCCTAGCTACCACTTGCAAAAACAATTCAAGCCCTTAGTGTCAAGCCAAACACAAAGTCGTGCGAACATCACTCCAGCCATCCAAGCTCGTGCTTCATGACATGCTCGCAAGGACATTTTAGTCTGACTCACACTTCTTCATGAGCCTCGGTTGGGCTCAAGAATTTCAGCCCATGATCTTTTTTAACAACATCATCCCTATATCATCTTTACACCCCAGTTTCTTATGTTTAATTTTTAAAAATCATGTTTTTTTTTCTTTGTGATTTCTTTTTTTTTTATTAGTTTTGATTTAATTTGGTCAGTTTTGTTGGTTAATCCTCGAGTTTAATTTTTGATGTTGATTTTGATATGATGTTAACCTTGTTCTTTCCATAAGTCTGATTAAATTTTGTTAGGTTTTGGTTGATGATTAATTTTGTTTGAATAACGATGTTAATTTTTTTTGCTAATCTTATTGTCATGTTGGGATTAAGACTCTTGTTAATCTTGAAGAGTTTCGATCTTGATTTTTGAATATTGTTGTGGTGGTCGCTTGTTATGATTCGCACGCTCTCTTAGGATTAGTTTTAATCCTTTTTAGTTCAGCCTTTTGTTTGATTAAATTGAATTAAAACGTAGCATTCCTTTAGGATCAAACTGTTGCATGATAACATTAGGGTAGCTTTCCTTGACCCTTACTTTAGGTCCATTTGGCATGATAATCTTAGGATTAAATTCCCTTTTAGTCGTGGCTTTTTTGTCATAGAACAAAAATCATTTTTTTAATAAAAACTACAAAAATAATTAACAAATGTGATATGTATAGTATGTCGCGAGCCTTAAGTACATGGGAAAAGGTGAGCGGGAGTTTTCCTTACCTCTTCTTAGGGTATTTTGTACGTGATACGCTTGACCCAATTGTACGAGGTACTCACTCTCAATGTTATAGGCGTTAAGTACAATATGTACCTATAACATTTTCAAATTTTAATAAAACACTTCATTAAATTCAAATCTTTTTGCCTTCGGGCATTTTCCCTTTAAAACCTTTTCAAAAAGGACATGTTATTTCCGTTCTACCACAAACAGGAAACGTCTCTAACTGCTAGAATGCAAACTTAGCATCGTTCATAAAAAATACATAACAAATCAACTTTTTTTCAACAAGAACTACGGAGTTCTGATTCCCTCTGGGATTTTTAGGCATTGGGTTGCAAAACTCTGACGAACTCAATAATAAAAATGTTTTCTTTTCTCCTAATAATTTATTCTCGCATTCCCTTAGCAAGTAGGTCTTTAGGTATACACACTCTTTGATTAGATCATCAAGAGTAGATCCCGTTGAGTACAACGGACGTGAGGGGTGCTAACACCTTCCTCTTGCGTAATCGAATCCCAAACCCGAATTTGGTTGCGAGACCATGTTCATTCTCTTATGAGGTTTTCTCAATGTTTTTCTTTCCCCGTTGGGATAAATAAAGTTCGATGGCGACTCGGTGTTATTTTTCACGTAGCGACAAGTATCCTTTTATTATTTAATCACTGTTTGGGATTATATAAAGTATCCAAATAATTTTATAATTATCAAATTGGATCATCAAAATTGTTTTGGTAAATGTAACCCAATTAAGTGCTGATATTATAAAATTATTATTTGTTCATGGTCTGAGTCATTAACTTGGATACATATAACTTAATTCAAGACGATATTGTGATATTGATTGATAACACGAAGTTTCATATGTTATAGGGACATGGAGATGTCTAATCGATTACATAAGTATGTATGGTGATACATATAAGACAAACCTATCATAGAATTCTTCACTCTTTTTGCAGAGTTCTAGGATTATTCATTATTAATGATATTCTTAGACATGAGTATGATATAGTTATCATTTAACTGCTGTGATGTCTTTGACGCTACAAGATGGTGACTGTAACAGGCAGTTATAAAAGTAGTGATTGATATTTCCAAAAGTTGAGTGGGAGATATAGTTTTACAAGATTGAATATGTCATCATTTCCTTGTACAAGGGTGAGAATTGTGAAAAACGCATGGTCATGCTCAAATAGATTATTAGTAATCATTTGTACTAACAATTTGATCTCAAGAGTTCAAGAAACATATTTGGCGATAAAGATGGGTTTCATCATATAGTCAAATAAGACACTAAGTGACAAAGGAGCTTTAACATTACACACTTGTTTCAAGGAGAAGTGGGAGATTGAAGGAATTATGTTCTTTAAATCAAAATTGCAATTGCTAATTATGAAATTGGATATTTGATGGAGATTACAATCTAATTATTTTAGGTAGTCATAGTGCTTTGCTAGAGGCAATCTATGATTATAGATTTATGTTATAAAATTCAATGCTATTTTGATTGAGTCATACGAGGTCATACCCTAAAAGTTTATGGACTGAATGATTTGGGCGAATTATTATATATAAAGTATATAATATAAAGTTATATAAAATATAACTTCAAAATAGATTTTATTAATAATAAGGAGTTACTGTTCATTAAACGATACATTTATTTGTAAATTTATTAAAATAAAAATAAATATTAATGGATACATTTATTTGTAAATTTGTTATAATTAAATATAATTTTAATGACTTAATGATAAAGAGGAGTTAGTTTTTTTTAAATAGAATTTTATTCCTAAGTTTCTTTTAGTGAATTAAATATGATTTTAATTTGGGCTTCTTAAATTTCCCCCAAAGTCTATCATCTTTAACTTAGTATAGTTGATAGATAAGGATCTAAATTTTTATTCGGGTGGATCAACTATGAAGAGTTTCAAATAAGACTCTTAATCTCTTTAAAAAAAAGATTTGAACATGCATTAAGAGGTAATTATTTTTCTTTTAATTTTTAATCCAATTAATTTATGCAATAGATCTTGCGTTTAGATATTAGAAAAATGTTTCATGCAATTCCGCTTAGTGCATCTAATAATTTGGACGTAAACAATGTATTTTGGATTATATAGTTCTGCTTCACAAAATGTGTCTTATATGTTCTGTTTCAAAAATAATACAAGTTTAAAACAAAGTTATTTAAAATTAAAAAATTTAAATTTCAAAAAAAACAAGAGTTTTCTCCTCGGTTGGAACTTCCAAGTAAAAAATTAATCTTACCGGCTGATCAGAATCTGAAGTGGGCCAGAGATTTTGTCTGCAATGCTTGGTTTCAAAAATGAGGAGGGGGTGTGCCTGCAAGGCACTCCGATGCTAAAGTAAGAATCAGAAAAAGAAAAGGCAAGTACAAAGTGTGTATGTCTTAGGATGATTTAGAATATCTAGCCCTATCAAATGAGAGGGTTTTTATAATGCCCCCAACGCTTGGCCATTAGTCCCTATTTTCGGGGCGATATACTCGCTCCCAAAGAATAGGTAACTTCCAGAAACTAGACGTTGGGATGGACAGAGACTGTTTCTGGATGGTGGAACCGTGCGTGACGGACATAAATGTAGGGAGGGGCAACTAATACTGGGGTTCAGCTGGGCAGCCTTCCCCAGCAGAGGGGCAAAGGAGAGAATGCTTACTTTTGCCCTTACCTGGCATGGCTTAGGCTATTGGGTTATTTTAGGAGCAGAAGTGGATTGGGCCATGTCTAGCCATTGGGCCAGTTCGGAACAGGAGCCCCCCAAGTCGTTGCTCCTGAGCGTAGGAGTGATGACTTAAGGGAAGCTCGCAGTCTCGAGGAGGAATGGGTGTGGTTGACGTCTGTTACTGAGACGGGGTTGTTTCACGGTGCTCGAGGGAGTTTGTGCCCGAGGAACCTGTAACGTTGTCCGGCAAGCCCGACGTGCGGGGAGCCCAACGGTTGATCAGATTTAAAAGGATGGAGTGCCAAGTTTGCCTTGAGCCACGTGCCACATTTAATTAATAATGATGGCTATGCTAGGGTCATGATGATGCCCCTACGTTGCGCGTGCTCGTGCATGTGCCCTTGGTCCGTCTATAAATAGAGGGAGGACGCGTTTATTTCCACTTTTCGCCATCGTTCACCGTGGTTCCACCGCCTCACGCGCAACGACCAGAGCTCGCCAATCACCTACTTCTCTTCCTCGACCACATAAGTCTTCCTAACCTTTCTCCATTTTAAGTGTTTCAATTTCTGTTTCACTTAGTTTGCATGCAGTTAGGATGAAACTAGAATATGTTTGGTTTCCGGTGAATGTTGGTGTCGGGCGGTGGTTAGGCCATCTTCTGCCGCCAGCGCCATCGCCGGAGCCTTAAGAACTTAAGATTTTATATGATTCTGGCACCGTTACGACAATGAGTGAGCTTGTCGTCGGTGGAATTTATGTGTTTTTCGGTGTACTCATGAGTTTTCTGGTGGGCTTGTTAACACTATTTTAGTGTGTCATAGTGATCCAATTTTCTTATGGTTTTAGTTTAAGTTTAATTAGGATTTGTTTACATTTACTTGGTTTAGTATGTTTTTACCTTAAGCACACTAGGTGCTTCTTTTATGGTTTTTTTTTACGTGTTTTTTCTTTATAAAAAATTTGATAAAGGCAACCTGAGGCATGACACTTCAAGATAGAGTCTGGGCTAGAAAGAAGATTAAAGAAAAGAAGATGTTGATTCTCGTTATCAACAATTCATCAAGAGCTTGGAAGGATTTTATTATTAGGGCACACGTGGCAAGGATTTGTATAAAGAAAGAGCTAGAGCATAAATATAAGAGCAAAGGAGCTTGAAGACAAAGGGTAGTACGGTGGATGCCTGCTAAAGCGTATCCTGCACCCAGCCACCCACCCTCTGCTCTGCGGCATTACCTGCTGCAGCAGCCTGCCAAAGACACCTTGTCCCCCATTGTTGTCTGTACTAGATAACTTGCTCACAAAGGGAGATTGGATAGCTGAATATTTTAGTGATTTGATATGGGTTGAACCTTATTCCTATCAAAGGCCAATGATCCAAGACTCACGAACTTCTACTCTCACACTCAAGTCTATAAAAGCAAGCCTTGCCAATTGAAGAAAGAGAGCTGAAGATTTTCACACACTCATATTTATTTTAAGTTTTGTTTTATTTCACTTTGAGGGTTAGGAAAGAATTAAAGAGTTTTCTTCTTCTCATCTAATTCTGTGTTCACTGCTTGGAGCTGTCTTGACTGAAGAGATTTGTTGCAGTTTATCCAACACAAGGGATCTTCAAGATACTAGTAGGTTGTCATTTCTTTTACACATTTTTGCTAAGAGTATGTCTTCCTGTAGTTTCATTCTAGTAGTTTGTACTCAGCTCATTATGAGCTAAATTCTTATTTGATGAGCAAAGTGAAGTTAATATAAAGTTGTTTTTATGTTGAAATGATGTGTTGATTAGTGTCTTATTTTGTTATGTGTTTTTATTCTATACACCTGCTTCTTAGAATGATCGCCTTACAAAAAGGTACAAGCTTAATGTTGAGAGAGATCCAACAAGAAGTGGATTTCATAACAAAAGTGGTTAATAAAGTAGGATAGAGATATTCACTTAATTTAGCTTGCTTAGAGATAAGAAGCTAAGGCCATAAATATTTTCAAAATTAAAACCAGACGTATTTTAGGGTTATATGTGAGGCTTAGAGATTTGTTCTCTTGCCTTAATTATACATGCTTGATCTTGTAGAGATACACCACCAGATCACGTTCTGACCTTTTGAGGCACGACACTTCACATCATGAATACATTTTAGCAATAATATATTAATGGATCTTAACTCATCAATCACTCTTTCTGATATTTTATTCCCTTTTTATTTACTATTTTAAGTTGTTGTGTGAACCTCTTGTTGCCTATTACCATTAGTATTTTGTTACCTTGCTCATACTTATTTTAAACAAAAGTTGAATACTTATAGTTCAAAGCTAAATCAATTTCACTCCCTGTGGATAGGATCTCTTTACTTTATCACTTGCTGCAATCAAACATACATGTATATATGCATGTGACACCTTTGCTTTAAATCAATATCAAAAAGTAAACATGTAAGAAAGCAACAAGTTTTTGGTGTCGTTGCCGCGGAGTGTCAAGATCTAGTTTGAACTATTGTATTTGTTATTTTTGTTTAAAAATTGTATTTGATCCTTTAGCATTTTTTTTGCTGTGATTTGGTGTCACGACATGCTACAAACCTATGATGTTAGACCAGAGATCACGACACCACAGTTTGAATTCAAACCTATGATGTTCCAAATGCTGCAAACCACTAGTCAATACATAGGCTCTCCTCATGAAGATCCTCACTTGCACTTGAGATAATTTCTAGATGTTGCTGATAATTTCAAGATTCCTGGCGTGACTGATGGTGCCTTTAGGTTAAGGCTGTTTCTGTATTCTCTAAGGGATAGAGCCAAGAGCTGGCTAAATTCCTTGGAACCAAATTCCATTTCTACATGAAACACTTTGGCAGGAAAAATTTCTGGCCAAATACCTTCCTCCTTCGAAGAATGCGAAGATGAGAAATGAGATCACTTCATTTAGGAACGAATATGATGAATCGTTGTTTGATGCATGGGAAAGATTTAAGGAGCTGTTAAGACAATGTCCTCATCATGGGATTCCCATCTGTATTCAACTTGAGACTTTCTATAATGGATTAATTCCATCCTCAAGGAACATGCTAGATGCATCCGGTGGTGGAGCTCTTTTGTCTAAATCCTATGAAGAAGGCTACAAGTTGATTGAGAGTATTACGGCCAACACTTATCAATGGCCTGTCACTAGTGCTGCTGCAACTCAACTCACAAGAAACCTGTTGGAGTTCATGAAGTCACTGAGACAACAGCTCTTGCTGCTCAGGTGGCTCAAATCCACCAGATGCTGAAAAATATGATGACCCCTGAAGTGACAAAGCCTGAACCAGTTAAGGTGGTTACTGACATGACTGAAGTTGCATGTGTCTACTGTGGAGGACCCCATCTGTTTGAAGAATGTTCTTTAAATCCTGTTTCAGTCAACTATGTTGGCAACAACAACAATAACAGATACAACAATCCTTACAACAACACATGCAATCCAGGGTGGCACAACCATCCTAATTTTTCTTGGAGTAATAATCAAAATCAACCAAAGCCTCAAGCAACAACAACACCACAAGTTCCTCCTGGTTTTTCTACTCCTAGTTATGCTGGGGGAAATTAAGGAAACAATCAGCTGGAGAATGTTTTAAAGTCTTTTATTCAAGAAGCCAAAAATTAATTTCAAGCATAAGGAGTAAGTATCAAAAACTTGGAAAATCAAGTAGGGAAAATAGCCACTGCCTTGAGCTCAAGGAACATCGGAACTCTCCCAAGTTCTACTGAAACTCCAACTGCACCCTCTGAAGTAAAGAATGTTGAGACATGTCAAGTTATCAAGCTCAGAAGTGGGAAAGAATTTGAAGAGTCTGTTTCAATGAACAAGGAGGCAAGTATAGAACTACCTAAACTAGACAGTTCTAGAACAAGAAAACAAACTGATGAAGAACCGTCGTCATCTAGGCACCAGAAGCTAAATGAAGGTGTCACTAATACAGACTTGACTTCTCAAGAGACATGAGAGGTCATGACTGACATCAACAAGAAGTCAAAATATGTTCAAGAAAGGCCTCCACCACCTTTTCCATAAAGGATTAGGAAGGCCAAAGAAGAACAACAATTTGGAAAGTTTATGGAGATCCTGAAGCAGCTTCACATCAACATACCATTTATTGAAGCTATTCAACAAATGCCAGATTACTCAAAGTTCATGAAATATGTGCTCACCAATAGGAAAGAGGTAGGATAATTTGCCACGGTTGCACTTACTCAAGAGTGTAGTCAATTGGTACAAGGAGAGCTTCCATCTAAATTAAAAGATACTGGGAGTTTGACTATTCCATGCACCATTGGAGATACCTTTTGTGGAAAAGCTCTATGTGATCTAGGGCCCAGCATTAATCTTATGCCCTTGTCCATCTTTAAGAAGCTAAGGATATGAGCTGTTAGGCCTACAACCCTCACCTTACAATTGGAAGATAGGAGTATTTTGTTACCTTCAAGGAAAGATAGAAGATTTGCTAGTTAGGGTTGATAAATTTTTCTTCCCTACTGATTTCATTATCATGGATTTTGATGCTGATGTGGAGACACCTATATTGTTAGGAAGACCATTCCTAGCAACGGGTAGAACCTGGATTTATGTGGAAAGAGGAGAACTCACGATGAGAGTCAATGAACAACAAGTAGTATTCAATGTCCTCAATGCTCTACAATATCCTAAAGAAGATGTAGCTGACTTTTCCATGATATTTAGTTAGGAAGGAATAATTCACAAAAACTTTCTCAAAACTAGTGATGTGTTAGAACGGGAGCTAGGGAAATTAGAAGAAGAAGAAGGGCGACAAGAAGGAATCATCTATGGTCCAATGAAGAAGCATGAGGAAGAATATGTGGAAGTGATAGAATCAACAGCTATTCTCACAAACAGCATCTACCTTCCATAGAAGAACCTCTTGAGCTGGAACTAAAACAACTGCCCGAGCACCTACAATATGCTTATCTGGAGGCAGACCAGAAGTTGCCAGTCATCATTGCTACAAATTTGAAAGAAGATCAGAAGGATCATTTAATAGCACTATTAAAGAAACACAAAAAGGCAATTGCTTGGTAGATCTCTGACATTAAAGAGATCAACCCAACAATTTGCATGCATAGAATTTTG
Organism: Lathyrus tuberosus; assembly: GCA_022829125.1. Taxonomy (NCBI): domain Eukaryota; kingdom Viridiplantae; phylum Streptophyta; class Magnoliopsida; order Fabales; family Fabaceae; genus Lathyrus; species Lathyrus tuberosus. Next base: position 132,024 of record JALAZF010000034.1, read on the forward strand.
TTGGAGGAAAATGCTAAGAATAACATTGAAAGTCAAATAAGATTGAATCCAACTATGAAGGAAGTTGTCAAGAAGGAAATTATTAAGTGGTTGGATGCTGGAATTATCTACCCTATCTCTGATAGTGTATAGGTGAGTCACATTCAATGTGTTTCTAAGACGGGAGGCATGACTGTGATTGTCAACGAGAAGAATGAATTAATCCCCTTAAGAACGTTTTCTGGTTGGAGAATTTGTATGGATTACAGAAAGCTGAACAAAGCAACAAGGAATGATCATTTCCCTCTACCTTTTATTGATCAAATGTTGGATAGATTGGCTGGAAAAGAATATTATTGTTTCCTAGATGGATACTTGTGGTATAATCAAATTTCCATAGCCCCGGAAGACCAAGAAAAGACAACATTCACATGTCCTTATGGCTCATTTGCTTTCAGAAGGATGACTTTTGGATTGTGCAATGCTTCATCCACCTTCCAATGTTGTATGATGGCCATATTTTCAGACATCATTGAGAATTCCATGGAAGTTTTTATGGATCCACTACGCCAAAAATATGATTAGACAGCACCAAAAAGACAGCGGTTTTATGCAAAAGCGCTGCTAAAAAGAATAAAAAAATTTCGCTAAAAAAAACGCCTTAAAAGAAAGGCTTTAGAAAGCGCTTTTTCAAAAGCGCTGTAAAAGAATGTAAAAGAGTGCCACCTTAGACAGCGCTTTCCAAAAAGTGCTGCTATAGGTATCACTTTAGATAACGCTTTTAAAAAGCGCTGTTATAGGTATGACCTTAGAAAGCGCTTTCAGAAAGCGCTCTAATAGGGCTCAATTTCTTTTCACTTTAGAAAGCGCTTTCTAAGGAAAAGCGCCCTCTAAAGTTATTTACTAATTAAAATATAAAACAATTCTAAACATTTTCTGAGACAGCGCTGTATTTGTTGTTTGGCAAAAGGGGGGGTCGAACCCACGCCCTTTATGTATGAAAACGAATTTTAAATTATATTAATATATCAAATTATATTTAATATATTTAAATTATATATTTTAACTTATTTAAATTATATTTAATATATATACATTATATTAATATATAATTTAAAATATATTAATTTAAAATATACTTTAAATTATAATAATATATCAAATTATATTTAATATATTTAAATTATATTAAATTATATTTTAATTTATTTTAACTTATATTTTAAATTATTCAAATAATATATTTAAATATATATGTTTTAAGTACAAACATTTTAACTTATTTAAGTTATATTTAATATATATAAATTATATAAATATATAATTTAAAATATATTAATTTAAAATATGCTTTAAATTATATTAATATATCAAATTATATTTAATATATTTAAATTATATTTAAATTTATTTTAAATTATATTTTAAATTATTCAAATAATATATTTAAATATATATGTTTTAAATACAAACATTTTAACTTATTAAATTATATTTAATATATATAAATTATATTAATATATAATTTAAAATATTTTAATATTAAATATACTTTAAATTATATTAATATATCAAATTATATTTAATATATTTAAATTAAATTAAATTATATTTTAATTTAATTTAAATTATATTTAAAATTATTCAAATAATATATTTAAATATATATGTTTTAAATTCAAACATTTTAACTTATTTAAATTATATTTAATATATATAAATTATATTAATATATAATTTAAAATATACTTTAAATTATATTAATATATCAAATTATATTTAATATATTTAAATTATTTTAAATTATAATTAAAATTATTCAAATAATATATTTAAATATATATGTTGTGAACTTATTTTATATATTTATGGAGTCAGTCTAAACAATGGACGAGGGCGTAGTACCGCTGGTCAATGAGGTTTGTGTGTTTGTTTGTTTGTCATTTTTATATTTTTTGACATTTTCAGGTAAACCTTAGACAATGCTTTATAAGGACAAAACACTGTTATAAGGCTTCTAAAAATAGCCTTTAGAGAGCGCTTTAGAAAAGCGCTGTCTAAAGTTAACCTTAGAATGCGCTTTAAGAAAAGCGCCCTCTAAGGTCTTTAAGTCTCCTCACCTTAGAAAGCGCTTTTTAAGTAAAGCGCCCTCTAAGGTCATTTATTAATTAAAATATAAAACACATTTCATTTCATTTTCTGAAACTGCTTCTAATCATTTTCTTCTCGCGACCCTTGCTCTCTTTCTTCTCTGCTGAAACCCATGCTCTCTTTCTTCTCTGCTGAAACCCTTTGCCATTGCCGTCGTTTTGCTGCCGTCGTGACGAAGAAGAGGTACATTGTTGTTCTTACTTCTAACATTGTTGTTGCTGTTCTTACTTCTAACATTGTTCGTTGTTGCTGGCCGTAAATCGTTCTTGCATGTTACTATTGTTCGTTGTTACTGTTGTTCGTTGTTACTGTTGTTCGTTGTTACTGTTGTTCGTTGTTGTTGGCCGTAAATCGTTCTTGCATGTTACTGTTGTTCGTTGTTACTGTTGTTCATTGTTACTGTTGTTCGTTATTTTTGTTGATGTTTTTTGTTTATAAATTTATTTCTCTTGATTTTTAAACTATTATTGTTGTTCTTGTTTGGTATATATAATAGAATATTAGATAAAGGGTTGAGAATGAAGTGAAAGTAACCTGTTAATGATGTTTGTGTACCAACTTAGCCATGTTTTTATTTAGATACTTATTTTATAGTAACAAACAACTATATATGATAATTAAAATGGAAGGAATATTAGATAAAGGGTTGAGAATGAAGTGAAAGTAACTTGTTAATGATGTTTTCAGCAACTCAGATTCTTGTTAGATGTTTTCAATAACAATTTCAGTGTTTATTAAAATGGAAGGAATATTAGATAAAGGGTTGAGAATGAAGTGAAAGTAACCTGTTAATTAAAAATGGAAGGAGTATCAATTTCTTATTAGAATTAGAAACTCAGAATCTTATCATTCTTTTATAAGGGTGTGATTACACCGCAAGAATGGGGCATTTTTGTAGACAAACGGAAAACCGAAGAATTCAATGTAATGTTGTCTTGTCATGTCTATTGATTGTATTATATATGTGTTTCATTAGTTTGTTTTGATATGACTTAAAATTTTTTATCCAGAAATTAAGTGCCATTAATCGCAAAAGAGCATCAAACCCCGCATATCCATACAGAAAAGGACGTTTGGGATATGCACGATTACAACAAAAATTGGTAAGTATATATTAATGCTATGATTTTATTAATTGTATTATTGTGTTATAATTGATGAACTTATTATTTAACTAAATGTGTAGTTAGAAGAGTCTAAAAGTGAAGAATCATCACTTTCGGACCATGTTTTGTGGAAGGAAGCTCACGTGGGTAAGGGTGGAGCTGTTACAGAAGATGTTCAGCATGTTTATGAAGAATGTGTAAGTATAACATTATGTCTCAAAGTTAATTGAAATTTTATTAAATTATAATTAATTTTTAATCCCCACTAATAATTTTTGATATATCAATGAATTTCAGGATAATCTATCTAAATCCATACCCGCAGGTGAGGATGATTGCAGGAGCATTCTTAGTCGAGAACTAAATGTTCCTGAGTATCCCGGTCGGATGAGAGGTAAAGGATTTGGTGTGACTCCATCATCCTTGTATAAGCAATCAAGGAAAAAAAATCCCACCACCCAAGAAATCATGCAAACTGTGATGGTACTACAAGCGCAAGTCCAAGCATTGCAGCAGGATAAAGAGAGATATGAGGCGGAAAGGCGCGGGTCCGGTTTGAAAGATGCTAGTGACAAAGCTAGTATCAATTCTCCGAATAAAATTCCTGAGGTAATTAGCACATATTTATTTTAATTAAATTGACACATTTATTTTATTTGACCTTTATATATATTAACAGTTACATATTTATTATTGCTTCAGGGCATTTCATCTTGCCAGCTGTATTTGCCGTTTTCGACTTATCGCATGGTTGGCAAGGGAAAAGTGCATAACTTTGCGGTAGCGTTACTTCACCATCATCCGCTCCCACAAGGTTATCTGAAAGTTTCGGTTGATATCGCTTTAGATACAAATGCGTTACTACCGATACCAGACTCGGTTTCAGAGGTTACATTGCTGCGGGATGCAATAGGTTCGTTTGTTGCATTGCCGTTAGACCTCATTTGCATAGGTGATGAGGTATGTTAAAAACCATTACGAATCTCTTAGTATTCAAATGTCAATTCTGAACGATTATGAAAATCATTCTGAACCATTACTTACATTTTTTTTACATGGTAATGTTAGACTCCTACAAAACCCGCAACAAAGAATAAAGGGGTTTTGCTGCAAAATGAGTCTGTTGAATCACACAGAGAGGTGGCTTTTAAGTGTTATTCTATTATCCGAATTCATGATTTTCTACTTTACCTAACTAATATGATTTTAGGTTACTGCTCAACCTTCACAACAGACCGGCAAGAAAAAAGCTCCTACAAGGACCGTGAAGGAAAAAAGTAGACCTCACTTTCAGACGTGTCTAGAAACACTTTTGGAAATGTCAGATTTGATGCAAGGTGCTATTCTTCAAATCAACATGGACGAAGGTGTTTTTGGTTTTCCTCATTCCGAGATAATCGGAAAAGAGGACATGGAGCAGGTTTTCAATCATACTGAATTAGGCATCGGTGTTATGCATTCATACATCTGGTACTCCAATCAATCTATTATTTATTTAGTTGAACAATTTATTTACACATTTCAATGATAATAGTCTAATGTTTATTATGTTTTAATTTAAGGTGCATGTATGAAAAATTCATGCGGGGGACGGATTTGTCAAACAAATTCTGTTTCTTCTCTTGCAGCCTTGTTAATGCACCGAGAATTGGTATGAATGCAATTGAAGTAAGAGACCACTTACTTGAGCAATTTACGGCCAGCCACACAGAATGTCTATTTCTTTTACCGTATAATACTGGAAACGGGTAAGATTTTCATTATAATTTCATTCTAATCTTTAATTTGTATCTTTTGTGTAGAAATTATCCATCTAAACTTTTGTTATACTTTACAGTGGACACTGGTTGTTGGTTGCCATTAATCCTATAACAGAAGTGGTCTATTATCTTAATTCATTGGATACTGATTGGTCCACATATCAGAATATGAAGGATGTGGTTGACACGTAAGTGAGACTGTTCGAAATATTCGTGTGTATTTGTATATCTAATTATTTCTATGACATTGTTCTAAGTTTACGTTTTTCTTTTATAGAGCTATACTACTATACCGTGCACAAAGAGAGACTCGAGTAGCACGGGCTAGATCAACCAATATTACATGGGTCAAAGTGGAGGTATATTAATTTTCACAATATTGCTTATTAGTGATGCTACTTAATAACACAAAACATCTATATATTATTTCTTATTTGTTTGTCTATGTGTAGTGCTCTCGTCAGCGTAATGGAATAGACTGCAGGTACTTCGTTTTGAGGTTCATGAGAGAAATCATTCAAATGGAACAATTGGAGATTCCTATTAGGGTATGCATGGTTTTATAACTTAGGATTTATTTTAATATTTATCGGATATGTCATATAATTTATTATTTTTAACTAAATAATGCGTATTTTGTTTTGTTATGTAGTATTTTGAAGATATGGCGTGTTCTTCTTACACAAGGAAACAATTGAATTATATTACGGAAGAATTGTGCGAATTCTTTCTTCTAAAAATTTTTTTTTGAATGTATAGTTTTGGGAATGTAAATTTTAGTTTTGTGAATATAAGAAAATTCTGTTGCAAGAAGAATTTTGTTGTAAATTTTGTGAATTCTGTTAATGTATATATATGAATTCTCTTGTTGCAAGAATTTTGTGAATTTTGTGAATTCTGTTGTAAGTTTCGTGAATGTTAATTTTATTGAAATGTATATATGAATTCTGTTGTTGCAAGAATTCTATTTTTTGAAATGTATAAGAATTCTGTTGTTGCAAGAAATTATATAAGAAATGCTGGTTTGAAACTATGCAGGTTTCTGCATAAAAAAAATGGCTAAAATGGGATTTTTTATACGCATAAAAAATCAATAAAATTATAGGTATACTTTAGAGAGCGCTTTTAAGGAAAAACCGCTCTCTAAAGTCAACTTTAGAGAGCGCTTTCAGGGAAAAGCGCTCTCCAAAGGTATATAAAAAAATCATTTTCCGTATACATTAGACAGCGCTTTCAAAAGCGCTGTCTAAAAGCACCTTTAGAGAGCGCTTTTAAATGAAAAAGCGCTTTCTAAAGTTTATAATAAAAAAATTTTAAATTTTAAAGGTATACTTTAGACAGCGCTTTTAAAAGCGCTGTCTAAAGTTCCATTTTAGAGAGCGCTTTTTCATAAATAAAAAAGCGCTGTCTTTACCTACGACAGCGCAGGCTTAGACAGCGCTTTTAAGCGCTTTTATAGGGCAAAAAAAGCGCCCTCTTTTCCCTCTTTTCTCGTAGTGATCACCTCTCTATTTTTGAAGAATCATTCAAGAATTGCTTGGAAAATTTGGATCTGGTATTGGCTAGATGTGAAGAGAATAACCTGATCCTTAATTCGAAAAAGTTCCATTTTATGGCAAAAGAAGGAATTGTTCTTGGGCATAAAATCTCAAAGAAAAGTCTAGAAGTAGATCAAGCAAAAGTGGAGGTAATAGAGAAATTACCACCAGCTGTTAACATCAAGGGAATCAGAAGTTTTCTAGGGCATGCTAGCTTCTACAGAAGGTTCATCAAAGATTTTTCAAAAATTACTAAACCTATGTGCCAGCTGTTGCAGCATGACGTGCCATATGTCTTCAGTCAAGAATGTATGGATTCCTTTAATCTGTTGAAGGAGGCTCACATCTCTGCGCCCATTATGAAGATTCTTGATTGGTCAAAATCCTTTGTCTTGATGTGTGATGCAAGTGATTTTGATATTGGAGCTGTGCTAGGTCAAACGTACAACAAAGTTTTTCATACCATCTACTACGCTAGTAAGACCTTAATTAAAGCACAAATCAATTACACCACAACTGAGAAAGAGTTGCTGGATGTAGTGTTTGCATTTGACAAGTTCAGACCCTACCTGGTTGGAACAAAAGTCATTGTATACACAGATCATGCAGCCATCAAGTACTTGATTGCTAAAAAAGATGCTAAACCAAGGCTCATAAGATGGGTCCTCTTGTTGCAAGAGTTTGATCTGGAGATTAGAGACAAGAAAGGGATAGAAAATTTAGTTGCTGGACATCTCTCCAGATTACCAGAAGAAGTTCAAAACAACAATAATGGAGAAATTCAAGAAACTTTTCCTTACGAGATGTTACTGCTGATAAGCACTGGCGTGACACCATGGTACGCTGATATTGTGAATTACTTGGTCAGCAGATATGTGCCCCCTGATTTCAACTTTCAGCGAAAGGAAAAGGTTATTTCATACGGTCAAGAGCTATTTCTAGGATAAACTTTTCCTCTACAAAAAGTATGCAGACCAATTGCTAAGAAGATGTGTAGATCATCCAGAGGCACGACAGATCTTGTCTGCCTGTCATGAAGCTCCCTATGGAAAACATTTTAGATGAACTAGAACTGCTGCAAAAGTGTTGCAATTAGGTTATTTATGGCCCCCTCTTTTTAAAGATGCTTATGAATTAGTTATGAGATGTGATAGATGCCAGAAAGTAGGAAATATCTCCATGAGGCAAGACATGCCACTCACCAACATACTTGAAATTGAAATTTTTTATGTGTGGGGCATTGACTTCATGGGGCCTTTTCCTCCATTTTTTTGGTAATCTTTACATTCTTGTGGTTGTAGACTATGTCTCTAAATGGATAGAGGCAGTAGCAACACCCACTAGTGATGCTAGAGTCGTAACCAAATTTTTGCTTAAAAACATTCTAACAAGACATGGGATCAAACACAAAGTTGCTACAGCCTACCATCCTCAAACAAGTGGCCAAGTTGAGCTATCTAATAGAGAGATCAAGAGGATTTTGGAGAAAGTTGTTAACCCCCTAAGGAAAGACTAGTCCAAACATTTGGACGAGGCTCTTTGGGCATACATAACTGCCTACAAGACTCCCTTAGATATGTCTCCATATAGATTTGTTTATGGGAAGGTGATCGATGGTTTTCATACGTTATTTTACTGTTTGTTTTAGTTAATATTTTGTTATTGTTTATTTGTTTTATATCTCTTTTTACCGCATTTTATGCCTTGGTTGTGTCCTTTAGTGTTTTCGGGTTCATACAAACATTCAGGAGGAATCGAAGCGAAAAAACGAAAAAAATCACAGGATAGGACCAAGAATAGGCGATGTTGGAGATATGGCAAGGGGCTGACACGGGTGCCCGTGTCACCTGACACGGCCCGTGTCAGCATGTCTGAAGCAAACAAGATTTTCATCAAAACGCCATGGACCCAACACGGTGGCCCGTGTCAGCTGACACGGGCTGTGTTGGCTGTGTCGTGGAATCTTCTTATTTTCTTGGATTTTTGACCTTTGTGATCCATGAGGGTATTTTGGGCATTTCTCTACTGATGTGTTGGACCTGAGAGTATTTTAGACACTTTCTGAGAAGGAAAAGGGACATTTGGACGGGAGAAGAATTTCACGATCAAGATTGGAGAGATCAAGTTTTTCGGAAGGCGAAAGGTTTTCATGAGCGGAAGCAATTGAAGATCAAAAGTCATCCAAATTCTTGTAATGTTTAATCTTTATTTTATAATTTTTTATATGAATACGATGAGTAGCTAAACCCCCCAATGCTAGGGGGTGTCCCTGAATTACGATGTAATAACTTTTATGTTCCTTATTTTATGAGACGAGTGCTTTTGATCTTAATCTCTTTTATCTTTCAAAATGCTTACTGCTTTTTACATGGACAAATGTAATTTGATTTCAGTTAACGTTTAGGTCGGAAAAACCAACTTAATGTTGTTTTCTTGATAATAATACCGTAGATATTTCCTAGGAATGGGGATACCCGGTAGTAACCATAACATTCTTGATAAAATATAATGCTTGTGATTCTTTCTAGACTGCTAAGGAATTAGGGTTGAGACTGAATCTCAAAGGTTTTTCTGCTAAGGAATTAGGGAAAAATAATCTTAAGAATCAGTAAGAGTTGGTTGAAAGCAAAATATCGTAGAATAAGGATTGAGGTTATCGCAGAGCAATTCACACACCTTGCCTTAGCATGTTTCATAATATTGTTTAAAAGTCAATTTTATTCTTCTGCTCTATTTTCTCATTACCATTATTATTTTCAAAACAAACCAAACCCCCCAAGTAATTTTTGTTTAATTGAATCACTATCAAACTTATATTTCCTACGCAGTCCTCGAGATCAATTATGGGGATAATACCCCATTTTATTACTACATTGATAAAAATAGTACATTTGCTATTTTTCCGATCAAGTTTTTGGCGCCGTTGCCGGGGACTGCCAAAATATAAGTTTAATTGTAGTTCAATTGGAATTTTGTCGCTCTGTGACTAAAATTTTTATTTATTTATTTATTATTTTTTTTCTTCCTGTTATAAATTTTAATTTTTGTTTCTCTAACAATTGTCTAATCTGTGTACGCGAGGCCAGCCCTCAGCTGAAATAATTTTTGTACTCAGGCGCAGATACCGACGCAAAGACACGCCCAGAAGCTGTTAAGATGGCTGCAAATCCGCCGCCAGTAAAGAGACTTCTGGGTGACTATGGGAGAGCAAATGCTCCAACAGGACGGTTGACGATAATAAATCAACCGGTGAATGTTGATCATTTTCAGCTGCACCCATCTATAATTCGTCAGCTCGAAAGAAGACCTTTTTCGGGGAAAATCAATGATGATACCAACAAGCACCTCCAAAGGTTCCTTAGTATGAGCACAACATCAAAGATTGAAGGGCATTCTGCTGAAGCCAAACAGTTGGTGATGTTTCCATTTACTTTGTCCAAGGATGCTGAAGAATTATTTTATTCTCTACATGCTGGGAGTATTACCACGTGGCAAGAGATGGAGACAACGTTTCTCAATGAGTACTTTCCTGCTTCTGTGTACATCCGTAAGAGGTATGACATAGTGAACTTTAAACAGAAGGAGAGAAATTCGTTGAAGGACGCTTATAAAAGGTTTAAAAGGTTGTTGGTTGCATGTCATACTCACAACATGGATGCAACAGAACAGATGCAGAATTTTGTGAATGGTCTCAAGTTGAATACGAAGCAACTGATTGATACAGCAGCCGGTGGCTCATCTAATTTTACAACAGCCACTGTGTAGCGCGATTTTTGTGGTTTCAAATCACTATCGCTTTGGTACTACAGTTCGATTCATTTTTTATCTTGTGAAGCTGATTAAGGAAGGGAAATAGATGTCTCCAATTAACCCTGCTTGTATACTGAGTTTAAACAGATGACTGTTGGTTTATAGATGCTATCAAAAAGGGGGGTCTTGTCTTAGGTTATTTTTCTTAAAAATACCGTGTCTGGACTATTTGCGAGGCTTTTGGTAAGGTGTTAGATCTGATGCTTTTGGTTGATTGACGGAGGTACTGGACTTTGAGTTTTTGATTAGTATGCTCGCTAAGATTTCGTAATCTTATGCCTACGTATTCCCGTTTAACGAAACGGGGAAATCGGAGCGATCGTAGTTCCCTCATATTTTAAGGGAGGAAAAAGATGTTTTTGTGTCTTTTTCAAAGCCCAATATTGAAGCTAAAAGTGATTTGTATCTTGTTCAAAGCCCAAGATATGAAGCTGAAGGGTTGTTTTTGTGTCTTGTTCAAAGCCCAAGAATAAAGCTAAAACGTTTGACTGAGAGAGAACTTGTCATCTCTAAAGAGGAACTGTTGATGTTCGTATACCTTGATTAAAGCATAAGTTTGATGCTAAAAGGTTGATTGACTCAACCGGGGATTTCTCTATACAAAGCCTAAGAGGAGGCTATTGACCCAACAAGAGGGTGTTTATTATTTGTCTCGTACGAAGCCCGAGATAGAGGCTAAAAGGGTTGACTCAATAAGAGAGTACTAACAAGGGACTGACTCAACAAGAGAGTGCTTTTATATGTCTTGTACGAAGCCTAAGACGGAGGCTAAAATTTTTTGACTCAACAAGAGAGTACTTTTATCTGTCTTATACGAAGCCCAAGACGAAGGCTAAAAAGGTTGACTCAACAAGATAGTCTTTTATACTCACCAAGAGAGTGATTTGCTGTCTCGTACGAAGCCAGAGATAGAGGCTAAAAGAAACGTGGCTCAACATGAGAGTCTTAAAAAGTGATGGACTCAACAAGAGAGTCTGAAAAGGTTAAATCCACTAGGGGAAATCATTGTACAAAGCCCAATAGGAGGCTGACTTCACTGAGGAAGGATCATTATACAAAGCCTAAGAGGAGGCTATACTTCTGCCGGAGATTCTTGAGATCCCGAGGCAGGTCCAAGAAGGGAATCAATCCTTGAAAGGGAATGCAAAACGAATTGATAGATCAGAAACCTTGAGGCTCTGGTTTGAGATAGCGTTATCTGATCCAGGTTGGGGAATTTTGGGAGAAGGACAGGGTTTTAGAACCCTCAAAGTTCTAACTCGGCTGGAGATTAATCTAGAATCTGGGGTTTTTCATATGTTTGAAAGGGACTTGAGAATGTCTTTGAGACTTAGACTGTCCAAGTCTACTAGTAGAGTTTTATCTTTTGTAGGATGCCCAAAAGAGGGCAAGGGCCTTAAGGGATAAGCATCAACCCTGAGGTGGCCATAGGTTTGACACTGGAAAGACTGCTCTAGCAAAGGATGACTAAGTTCTATCTTATACTTTTAAGAGGTCAGTAGGGTCCTTGTATTAAGCCTAAGAGAAGGCATGAGAGCTTTTAAGAAGCCGAAGGGTCCTTGTACAATGCCCAAGAGGAGGCGGGGATGCTTTTAGGAAGCTTGTGGGTCCCCAAACCAAGAGAAGTTCAAGAAATGTAATTCATAGAGAAGAGATCATTCCAGGAAAGTTCAAGAATTTGGAAGAAACTTAAGAGATACTATTCACGTAGAATAGATCAACTCTGGGGAGTAGAGTTTCTTTGACAATTTCTAAGGGTGACAGTCTGAGAAAAGGTTCACCGAGAATACTGCCTTTCTCTTTGTTCCATATTGTTTAACCCCAAGAAAAGGGAAGACTGTATCTAGAATCCTATGGGGATCTAGTTTTGTTTGTATTTAAAGAGTGACCAATGGGGCTTTACCTAGTTCTAGACATAGTTGCCGGGGAAAACTCTAAATAACTATACTAGTATATATACAGTTGATATATGACGGGTACTTAAAAGGATGTGAAAGAAGACTTACAGTGAAACAGCCCCACAATACAGTGATATATATATATATATATATATATATATGAAAGCGGATAAACACTTACCTGTTGTAGAGCTTCCATGCTGTTTTGTTAGTTGTTCAACAAAGAAACTAAAGAAAGTTTTGATAACAACATATATTTGAATTCAAAATCAAAGGATAAAGTGCTTTGAAAAGATTGTTGGGGCTTACGACTCAAGGAGAGGCCCAAGTTTTAACGATGATTGCACCATTGTTTTGAAAACGTACAGAGGGACTTATACAATATGTGAGGCCCAAATCATTTTGGTTTCAAAAAGGGGTTGGGTCTTACACTCTATTAGAGGCCCAAAAGTGTTTTTGTACAAATGATGGGGCTTACAACTCAGCGAGAGGCCCAAATGATTTTGTTAAAAAGACGACGATCGCACCGAACGGTTGAAAATATACAGAGGGACTTATACAATGTGTGAGGCCCAAAGGTATTATTTACAAAGGGGTTGGGTCTTACACTCTATTAGAGGACCAAAAGTATTTTTGTACAAATGATGGGGCTTACAACTCAGGGAGAGGTCTAGATGATTGTTTGGAAAATGGCGATCGCGCCGAGGTTTGAAAACACAGTGGGTCTTATACGATGACCGGGGCCCAAATTATTTTGGTTTTCAAAAAGGGGTTGGGTCTTACACTCTATTAGAGGCCCAAAAGTGTTTTTTTGAAAATATTTGTGAGGGTGAAAATCAAAGAAACCCTAATTTTATCATTTTTAAAAGTAAATTCTTAAAGAAAATCAATAAATAATGATAAAATACCTAATAAGCTTGAATAAACAACTTGTGATTTTTGGTTAAAATTTGAAAAATTATTTTTTAATCACAAGATGAATTAAAACTCATTTGGTTTTGATTTTCAAGATAAAAATCCACTTTTAAAAGTGTTTAAAATAATTAAAAATGAATTTATTTACAAAAATACCAACTATATTAAATAATTAATATATATCTGATTTTTTTGTGGAATAAAATATTTTAACATTTTTGTGATTTTTTGCAAAAAGAACCAATAAAAAATCATTAAAATTGAGATAGTTATTAATTTTTCAAATTATTTAAAAATAATATGAAAAATAACAAAAATTGGGAAAATGATAAAAAGAGGATCAGGGGCGAGGGGGATTCGAACCCCAGACCTCTTGTGTGCAGCGCGCGCCCTCTACCACTAGGGTGGTGATACATCCGTGTATCAAAACCACCCTATGGATATATGAGGGTTGCCTTGTTTTTGGCCTAGCCAAGGCAAGGCAAGGCAAGATTTTGGTCAAAAACGTGAAGGTTGTAACTTTCTCATTTCTCCATGGATTGGGACAAAATTTAGGTCTATCCTGCCTAGAATTTCACAAGGAATCCAATGGTGGTGGTGGTTTTTTCAGATGAGGCTCCTATTGAAAAACCCGATAGTGGTTTTGAAAGCCGTGATTTGCATTTTCTATGCTACCTCTTGTTACAGGCATGAATTACATGATGAATTGGTTCAAACACAACATATATAACATGTATAAGATGTGCATAATCAGTGGACTTCAAAGCAATGCATAATTCAAAGAGTTCAAGTTGTGATGCTTACCTCTTTAGGAGCTTTTTGGGAAATCTGTCAAGTGCTTTGTTCCAGAAACAATTTGATGCTTTGGACACCCTCAAATGACCCTTTAGGAGCTTTTAGAATGGTTAGAATCAACTGGAATCCTCAAGAACAAATTTGAGCTCTTTCTTGCAAAAGGGGCAAAAGTGACTAATATAGCAACTCCCTCAAATGGTGTTCCAGATGGGTGGAACCATTTGTGACAGTTCAAGAATGATATTTGGAGTGTGTTTGAGGTTTTATCTGGTTTTGAAAGTGACTGAATCAAGACATGGCTTGAAAAATGCAAAAAAAAGTCCAATTTTGAGATTTTGAGAGGGGACTTTGTGATTTTGGTGTTACGGGTCACTTGTGAGAGTTTGGACATCTTAGATATGACATATTGGATGTGTTTGGATCATGAGCTGTGGTGGAAATGCTCTCTAACTCAAAAACTCAGAGTTACCTTGCTAAAGAAGGTATTTTTGCCTAGAGAAAGGGATTTTGAGGAAAGCAAGTGTTGTAGTGCTTTGGTGTACTTAAACTGAGCACAAATGAGCTCTATTTATAGTAGAGGAAGTTTATTTTGCAAGTAATGGTGAATGGCAACTGCATCAGCTCATTGTCCAATTGCATCACTTTGGAATCTTCAGTCTCCTCTAGCCATTGACTAGAGGTTAGAGCACATGCCTTTGGTTCCCTAGTTCAGAGATCATCCTTGACTCATTCAGTTGGAAAAGGCTTAGTTCATGCTACCTTGGTGCATCCATTGAATGCTCCAAAACAAAATTGGAGTCTTGTCCCCTTTTTAGGCATTTTTAGGTTTGGCATGCTACTTTTAGTTCCAAAGACTTGGGAGGCTTATGGATCAGTGTTTGTTCCTCCTTGGTCTCCCCCTGAGGTGTTCAGATGGATAAACTTGTTTATCATTTGCACAATTTGATCAAATCGAGCAAAATGCAGAAATCTGCCTTGCCATGACAGTTGCAGCAAGGCATATTGCCATTGTCATAACTCTTAGCTCAAATGGAATTTGATGGATTTCTTGGCCATTTTGGAAAGCTCTCATATGATACAACATATGTGTGATCATAGTTTGTCTTGAAACTTTTTGGATCCAAGTGAAAAATTCCCCTACATTTTGAAAAAAGTGAAACAGATTCTGACTTAGTGAAAATTTTACTAAGTGTTGGAAAAAATGCCATTTTTGTGTTTTTGTCATTTTGGTCACTCCATAACTTAAAATCCATGAGGAATTGGAATGAGGTGTAGTTGACACTTTTAAAGTATGTCATGAGAGCTACAAATCCATCTTTGGATCAGCCAAAATGGTTTCTTAGATCACAAGTTATGATCCTTGGAAGTTGGTACCCTAGCCACTTTGTTCCATAACTTAGAAAATTTCTAAGTTTCTTATGGTTACCCCTTTTACAAGTTATCCCACTTTTCTTGATTTTTCTTGATGAATGATGATTCCAATCACACATTAACATCATTTTAGGGTTAGGGAACCATAATTGATCAAAAAATCAAAGAGTCAAACTTTGACTTTTGGGCACAGTTGACTTTTTATCAAATGAATTCCAAACTGTGCGATCCATTATGAAATCAAGCTCTTGACCTAAATCAAACTTGATGGATTGATTTCATAGGTGTTATAGGGTGTATTGAATCATGTCCCAAGGTTTGGGAGTGTGTCTTAGTCAGAAGTCAAAGGTACAATTGACTTTTCCCTCGAAACCCTAATTGTGGTTCAGATGAAATTGAAACTTATGGGTCAAGCTTCTTGGATCAATCCATTGTTGCACATGGATCAATGTAGTTTATCAGAGACCCTTAAACCATGTTTTGAGGTCTTGGCTCATGTTTTGTCCCAAAAGTCAACTTAGGGGTGAATTAGGTCAAGAAACCCTAATTCCTGATTTTTGGTGAATGCATCCCCTGAGGCTAAATTGACTTGATGATTGGGTCCATGAGGTCCCATGGAGTATCTTGGGTTATGCTTTGAAGCATTGGCTCATTCCCAGAGGAAAATTTCCATCTGGAGGCCCTGGTCGACCAAAACCCTAATTTGGTGACACTGGCGATCTTGAGGCTTAATCTTGAGGCTTAATCCACTAGGAATGTTGCAGCCTTGTGCTTGATTCTTGATATGGGAGTCCTCTTGATCATTTATGGATGTTTGAGAGGCTAGAAAAGTTGAAGATCATGTCATTTCTTGATTGATCCTTTGTCTAAATGCTCTGAGAGGGTTTAAAACCCTGATTCTGATTGTTGTGAATGCTCAACCATCTTTGAGGACATTAGTGAGGCATGATGGTTCCCATATTGTGATGATGACTTACACAATGATAAGAAATCTTAGTGGTCAAAATTTGGGGTATGACACAGTGGTATCAAAAAGCTAACTGAAGTTATTACGGCAAATGACCATCTGGAATTATATGATCGTAGTGGGAGTCAACCTGAGGGAATAATCGATCTGAACCTAGCAAATGAAGTTGTCAAAATGGAAGACCAAATTGCAGCGGAAGTAGAGAGAAGACTCAAGAAGATGGATATTGGTGCTCAGCCTGTGGCACAAGTTAATCAAGTTCAAAATGGTGAAAAATTCAAGGTTAATGGCCAAAGGATCAAGAACTATTTTGGTGACCCTTCAAACAACACTAAGGGAACCATTCACTTTATTGATTAATGATTTCTGTTTTGGTCAGGCTATAAGACATTAAAATAGTGATACTGGGAGGCAGCCCAGCTTAACAAAGTTTTATTTTTTTTAGTTTGTATAGATGAGTTAAGTTTTGGTGGCAAACAATGGTATTGGGTGTCATGACAGTTGGGACAAAAGTCAACGTGAAAAGAGCAATGTGAAATTCAAGGGAAATATTTCAAAGTCCATAGGAATTAAACAAGTGTTGAGCTGGCATTATTTTTATTCTCTTGGACAAAGAAATGAAACATTGGAATTTTGGAGAGAAAAACAGAGTAAGTAAAGTGCACCCGCCTAGAGCCTTGTGCCAATCAACTCAGAATGGCCCAGTATGACACGTCAGACTGTTGGGTAGTATCAACACGCCAACTCACTTCTATGCAAGAAAATCAAACTTCTTGTCTTTTTCCTCAGTCACATCAAACAAACCCTTCAATTTTTGCCCTAATTTCAAAAAAGAAATTTTCCTTTTCTCTCTCCAAACCGTCCTCATTTCACCATCACATTCTCTCTCTAACTCTCAAAACAACCATTTTCTTTTTCTGTTCCCCTTTCTCTCTCTCTACAAACCCTAATCCCCATTTTTCTTTCACCACAACAAAACACCTTCCTGTGGAAATACCACCAGGACGTCGTGTCCAGATGGCTGCTAGAAAGAACGCTACACCGTATGTTGCATATTCTGATGAAGAACAAGAAGGCCATAGAACTTTCATCAACAGTGAGGCTTCCCGTCGCTTTACACAACACTTTAGTAAGATGGGTTTCCATGCGGAGAGAGGTTTTATTTTTGATAATCAAGAGGAAAACTTAGGCCTTACTGGAGATATCGGAATAACTATTAGAAGACATGAATGAAGTTGTGTCATCAACCAGGACCTTACAACATTTCCTTATTCAAAGAGTTCTACTCCAATTTAACTGACGTAGGTCATAAAAGGGTTAAGGTGGTTGTGAGAGGAACGAAGATGGTGTACAATGATGCCACCACCATTCTTGCTTTGAACATAAATTAAGCTGGTGACGAATATCAAAATCTTGTGCTGAAGTCTGATGAAGACGACTTTGATGTGTACATGCAGTCACTATGTACTCCAGGAATCAAATGGGTAGAGTCTAGTTTCGAGAAGGCAGTCAAAAGGATGGATTTGTTACCAGAGGTGAATGTATGGTACTAGTTTATGAAGCACCCGATGAAGCTAACTGCCCACAACGAGACATTTAGCAGAGCAAGGCTAGTGTTACTCCATTGTATAACTTCGCTGAGCAAAATCAATGTGGGAAAGATCATAGTACAAGAGATTCAAGCATGTTCTAGGAAGAAGGAGGGAATTTTATACTCCCCCTGCTTAATCACAAGGTTGTATCGGAGGCACGACGTGCCAGAGCTCAACACGGACGAGACTGGACAACCCCAGGCTGCACTAGACAAAGCGTTAATCCAAACGCTAATGAAGCCAAAGGGGAGAAAAAGGCCAACAGAGGCACGCCAGACTTTGACAGAAGCAAATGCAGAACACAAAAGGGATGGATTATTATGGGATGTCCTTCTGCATCTGCAGAAGGACTAGAGAGATTACTTTATGTTCCAAAAGGCCAAGTTTATCTGGCCAGAAAAAGTTGCAGCATTACAAGTCCCTTCTAACTTGTTGGAGCCTCCTTTGTTCCCTAACCACATTTTAGGTGACTTGGAAACCAACAAGGAAGAAGAGGAAACTAAAGCTGAGGAAAAGAAGTTGAGCAAGAAAGAAAAAGCTAAGAAGAAGAAAAAGGAGAGGAAGGAAAAGAGTGAGAAAAAAAAGGAAAAGAAGGATGTGGGTGAGACAAGTGAAGTCGTGACTGTTCAAAGCAGCCAGGTTCAACCTAAAAAGAAAAAGGTTAAGAAAACTGAAGTTTCCAAGAAGACTGGATTGGTGTCCCCAAGGGGCACTTTAATTTCTCCAAAGAAGAAATTGAAACCAAAATGGAAGAAAAATGAGATCCCTACAGTCACGACACCACCTAACAGTCCTGTGAAGGACTTTGATCTGAACCAAACCGATCCAGAGTTAAGCCCAGAGATAAGAATGTTGTCCTCGATGATCTGATTGAGGAAGCTAGCATAGACGATAATGAAATGAATCAAAACCATGGAGCGGATGCTGATGTTATCAAGGGAGCAGAAATTGACCAAGAAATTATTAAAGAAATTGAGAAAGAAGAAAAAGTGCCAGAAGAAGAGACAAAGGCACATCAGGAGACATGTGAAGACTAGATTGCAGATGACATTCTGCCCAGATACTACTCAACCACCGAAGATTCCTCCCCTGGTTCCAACAAGGGGAAGGAAAAGAAAATGGAAGAAGAGAAACCTGAGAATGCGGAATTTGACAGCGAGTCAAACAAAGGCAAGACAGTGGTAGTCATCCCTGTGGCTACTCCTGCCACAACTTCAATCAAAGAAACAACTGGAGCAGTGATTAAGGAAGTTGTCGTGTCTGAAGTCATCAAAGATCAAGTCAAGGAACCTGAGAAGCTAGAGCCAAAGGCCACTACTAAGAAGGAGGCCAGAAAGAAAAAGAGGGAGGATATTTCTCCCACGGGAAAAAGCTCCAGGCGTGAGGCTTAAGTGGTATCATCTAGAGGAAAACCTAGTCCTGCCTCCCCTAATCACTTAACAGTGAGGACACTGTCCTTACTTTAAGTTTGGGGGAGGTGGATAAAGTTTGACCTTCTCTCTTCTATCTTTCTTTCTTGTCTTTCTATCTATTGCTGAAGGTTGCTTAGGAAAAGATTACAATTTTCTGGATATTTTGCTACGTCGGTATTTTGCGTGGATAGTTTGATGGGCTACTTTGTTATTGTTGGTTGAATTTTGGAGACCATGTTTGAAGGCCGTGTTTGATAACTGGATTTTTAATCATCTGATTTATGATAGTTTTAATCCTGTTTAGTTAATTTTGTCTTAATGTGGTCTAGGGTGTAGTTTTGCGTTTACATGTTTAGTTTTCTTTTAGTTAATGGAATAACAAAGAAGTGAGTAAAGAACAACCAAGGCTCAGAAAACTATATTTTGTGTGCTTAGAATAAAATTAGGTGATGAGTCTGTCAATGAGTTTTTGGAAACAAAGGCAAGTTGTGACCAAGTGTGTTGCTGCAGAGGTTACGGATAACCTCTGTCCCGCCTCTACTAGTCTGTTGAGTTAGCAAAAAAAAATTTAGAAAATTATTTATTTGAAATAGAGAAGCAAGTAGAAACCTTAAGGAATCACCATGGGAAGGATGAACTGACTTCAATAAAGACTTAGACTTTTCACAAAAAGAGCAAACTCTACATGTTACTAATAAAACACACAAAAGTGTGCAAAAAAGTGGCAAAGACCACTAATGAAATGTTCATGTGCCCGAAACTGGAGGAACATCCAGCATCTTCATCATAATAGTCAGTTGAACTCATTACAAGTAAGATCCCTTTGAGTGAAAAGATGGAGTGTTGAGCCAAAAAAAGAGAAAAATAGAAAAGAAAAAGAAAATAAATAAGTGGAAAGGTGTGATCTAAATTGTGGAAGTCAAAAGTAAATAAAAGAGTCAGGACATAATTCTCTCTTGAAACCCAAAAGGAAGAAAACTTAATTCACAAGAGTACTCAAATTGGAATCACAAAGAAAAATTAGCTCATTCTTCTGAAGAGTGGTGGCGTGACAGTAGGAATCTAGTCACTTGAGTATGTGACATCTCTTGGGCTGATACAAGACTGAGTTATTCCAATTATTTTTATGTATAGACCATTCATCCAGTAAAAAGTTAAGCCACTCCATCAATCCAATCCTAGCATGTTGTTTTTGAAATTATCTTTTGTCATTCACTGTCACATCACCTGAGGACAGTGTGAGAGCAAGAGATGTCTCTACAAGTCAATCTATGTTTTGATGATAACAATACGTATTTGTGAAAGAACTATTTTATGTTCTAACATGTGTTGTGTGCAGATCATAATTATAGAAGATATCAGATTCAACAAGCACCAGCCAGATGAGCGAAAATGATTATATGCGAAGTTACTATGTGTAACACAAGTCGCAAGAAGCAAGAATGCTTCTATATCTGATCATGATCAGTCAGATCCAAGGATGCCGATATTGCTGTTGCAATGCTTTTATGGATGCTCGCTGAAAGTGGTTGAGATTCTGAAGATTGTGAAGCTTTTGAAGAGGAGAACCGAAGTGCTGAAGACTCTCATGACTTGAAGTTCTGAAGTTTCGGAAGACTTGAATTAGTAAAGGATAATGTTCTTAACAGACTTCTTCAAATAACTGAAGACTTGGCGTATCAGATATCCTGTTAAGAAGGCTCTACGCATGCTTCATCAAATTACCATCAGAAGCCTCTGAAGTTTGGAAGTCAAATGTTACTGTTGTGAACAACTGTATACACTGCTCAAGAAGATATCCCGTCACTTCTCCCACAGCAAAAAGGAGATGTGTCAGTACAGCGAATTATTACACAACGTCTCTTTTCCAACAGTATTTCAAACGGCTATATTTCTACTGGGCTATTTAAAGGAAAGAGTTCTCGCTTCTGAAGGTATCGATTCAGTCCATGAATGGAGAATTGATCAAAGTCATTGTGTGAAGATAGCAACAACGATGAGTTCTCATTGTAACACTTAAAATATCAAAAGCTATCACCATTTACACATGACAATTGTTATTGGAGCTTAAGATCAACATTCAACACAACAACAATTTGGAACAGGAGTTGTTGATGAAGAAAACAACATTGAAGATCTGTCAAGTCATCAATCCACCTTCTCGTCAGCGCTACATTGAAGATCTGAAGCAAGGACTTGTTGCTCAAAGCTTGCTCACCCAAGAAGACGAAGAAGAAGAAGATATACAAGATGTCATCAACTGTCAAATCATTATACATCTTTGTAAATTCTTAGGATAGTAAGGAGCTGCTGCTCATATCTTGCTTGAACACTTATGTGTTCTTTGTACTTAAACTGAGGAGTAATCTGCTTATTAAGAAGCATCTTTGTAATCTCCTGTTAACTAATTCTTGGTGAATTAGGATTCCTTGAGTGGTTAGTGTGACCGGAGACTCGAGAAGACAATGGCGAGATGTCATTGTGGGAAATCCTAAAATAGGGTCAGTAGCGTTATATTCATTGCGATGAATCCCTGAACGTCTAGCTGTGAAAGCCTAGCAGTAGATCTTGTGAGATTGGAACTTGCATGTCAATGTTCGTTATATTCATTAAGTTGAATCCCTGAACGGTTCATTGTATGTTAGTCACAGTGCGGCTATGCAGTTTGTTAGTCACCAGCTATGTGTTCGTGCATCTGTAATCGAGATTGATTATAGTGGATTAAGACCTTGTGTTCAAGGCGAAATCACCTGAGGAGGGTGGACTGGATTAGCCTTTGTCGTAAACCAGGATATATCGTGTGTTCTTTACTCTTACGCTTAATGTCTCTGTTTATGTTTCTATGTTGAGGATCAGAACCTTACATAAGCAAGTCAGAACCTTGCAACTCTGATAAGCTTCCGCTCTGCAAGTTCTGAATAATGTACATAGCGTTCAGACTCTTATTGGTTCTCATGCTCTAAGCATTGTCAAGTCTGAATATAACTTCTGAAGTCAGAGTCTCTCAAGAAACTCTAATGTAAGGTAAAGCGTCTCATTGACAAGAAGCGAAAAGTTGTTAAAAGAGTAAATACACAATTCAAACCCCCCCCCCCCCCTTTCTTGTGTATTTCTCGCACCTTCAATTGGTATCAGAGCTCCGGTTCTGTTATTGATGGATAGCAAACACTTAACAGTGTCAGAAAAAAGATCCAGATGTGGTGCGTAGAAATATTCTGGGTGAGATTGAAAGTCACTTACAATTTCTGTAACAGTTTAGGAGATGACTGTGTACAAAATTGTAATCAATCTGAGTACTTGAGCAAATCACTGATTCTAGAAGTTTTTGCAGTTGTCAAACAACTAAATCTTCCTCACTTAAGCTTTAATGAAGATTGGAGAATCAGCTGATAAGATAGATTCATCAGATAAGAAGTACTATCGGTTGAATGCTTATCTTGGAAGATACGTGTGGATGAACCACGTATTTGCTCAAAGTTGAATCATCAGAAAACAAGAAGTCTTGTTTATGAAGATTAATTCTTTATGAGTTTTTGAGATGTTTTCAAGAAATGGATTAGGTCCACCCTTGACTTTCTCATTTAAAGCTCATTCAGAACTTCTTCATGTAAAGAAGAAAGATTGTTGTTCTATGATTTTGAACTTTAGAATTAAGTCTGATGAAGTCGGAAATCTGATAAGTTAAAATTCTTAGAAATGATTCAACATCTGAATCTTGACTAATCAAGAAGTTGAAAGATTCAATGAAGTACTCAATATTGTTTTCTTGGAAAGCATAAACTGAAAGAATATTCAGGAAGAAGAAATTTAAGTACTTGATCAGAATAAATCCTAAATCAAGGTTGAACAAACTCAAAGGATTAAAGTTCTGTTAAACTTGAGATTCTATCTCAATAGAAACAAATGTTATTGGTTAGATTCTAGCTGATAAGTTTCTCAAAACTTCTTTAATCCGAAATCAGAAGATGTTCAAGTTAATGCATTAACTAAAGTCATCTCTTGAAATCAAAAGGATTTAAGTTGCTGATGTTTTCAGAATGAAGAAATATGTTGACATTCTTTTAGAAAAAAAATATGTTGTTGATCTTTGATGGACTAAGTCTAAAGTCAAGTTAAATCAGCATTGTGAGATCAAGAAGTATCATGCAAATTATATGTTGTGCTACACACATGTTTGATGATACTTGTTTCTGAACATGATCTGCATTCGCTAAAGAAACATAGTCAGAAGACGTCAATAAATTCTCCTTAGCTCATAATCTCGCAAGCAGACTATGATTAAGCTAAACTTTTATTGACCTTCTGGAAATAGGAAAACTTGTTGAAAGACAGTTATTCTGATGTTCAAGTTCAAAACCTCAGATTGGCTGTTCTCAGAAGTCAATTGAACAGTTCTGAACAAGAAAAGAATGGATCATCTGAAATATGATTCTTATGATCAGAATGTAGGAGATATCTACATTGTTCAAACTCAGAGTTTTACATAATTCAGTAATATCCGGTAGCTCTCTCTGAAGGAAGTTGAAGATGAAAGACGATGATCAGGTGGCTTAAATTGGAATGCACTCAATTACAGTAGGCAATAAAGTCGACATAGTTTCTAAGAGAGGAAGATCAGAGTCAGAGTGAAATAATGTCTGTATCTTTGAGAAATCTGAGGAGCATGATTAAACAAGAAGAAAATGATTTTTGCATATTGATTCTAGCTCTTAATCTAGTATCAGAAGTTCAGAAAATGTTCATATTCTTCAGAAAATGTTCATATCGTGAAGAATCCAATAACCCACAGCAGTTCACTCAGAAGTAAGGAGAATCAGAAAATACAATGGTTAAAAGCTCAGGAAGGAATGCACTCATAAAAGATATGACATAAAGATTCCAGATTCCTTAGAAAGAAAGATCGGAGTCAAAATGGAATGCATTCAGATAAGTCTGTAAAGATCTCAGGTACCGTCCCTCTTTCATTTATGACTTATTCAAATTCATGATAACAACCAGAAACACTTTATCAAGTTTTTTTTTGGGTTATGCTATGTTAAGTAATTAGAAATATATTTAGAAAATCTTTTGTCCTTTTCCATATATGTCTACATATGCTTTTTGAAATATTTAACGTAAAATAGTCACATATGGAAGATTCTCCTCATCATGTCATTCACTCTGCCTGACTACATCCTATAAATCATAAGTACACTACAACTAGTACTCCCTTTCTAGACCTAACTCTCTCTTAGGGTCCCTCTACCTAACCTAGTTAGTGTAAAAAACCATGATGTTCAATTAAACTGAACGACAATCTTTTGATTTTTAATCTGTCAAAATCACTACGTAGGAAAATCTCAGCCTTCCAAATTTCCTTGATATGCGCACATTGAGTGGTATCTGTTTAGCTATGAAATAGGGAAACGTGCTACCCTGACCAAAATAGCTCATCACCCAGGCAATAGTATCTAACTAAGCATGGTCATGAACTGACTAGATAAGATTACCTTTAGAGAATTGGGAATAGTAGAAATCCTCTTGGTAATATCCTTGGCCTTGCTCTCATTAGTATGAAGTTCTCTTTTGAGATTGCGTCTCTTCTGTTTCACTATGAGTCAATATTTTCAATCGCGTCAAACAAAACTCAACCACATTTATTGCACATACTTAACTCCTGCCTAAAAATTAATTAAATCTCATGCGTGATCTCTTGGCCTTTCGAAGATTAAAAGACCGTTAGACTTAGTACCTATAAACTATCTAAAACCTTGGAAATGAAAACCTATCGTTTGAAGTCACAAGCATTCATTAACTTCACTATGTTCTGCCTATTTAAGGCATCGTGCTCATTCTCTTACCCATATCTCAAGCCAATATCAGTTGTGGTTCTCTCTCTCTCTCTCTCTCTCTCTCTCTCTCTCTCTCTCTCTATTCTGTGTACCATCTCAAAAAGATGTCTGACTCACAAACTTTGGCTGCTAAGGGTAAATACTCAGAATCAAAAGTCCTGAATGAATTCTCGATACACTGTAGTTCTCTTAAAGAACTCGGCTTTATAAGAACATCTTCTGAATTACAATGTCAGAATTGGGAAGGTTACCGACATGCTACCAGGTATCATTTACACAGATTGTGTTAAAGAGTTCTGCGTAAATGCTGATGTGTTTTCAAATATGCATAACCAACACTTCATTCAATCAACCATCTCCGGAATCCATGTGTTGATTAATTCATCCATCATTGCTCAGCAATCAAGTGTAATGAAAGCGGTGACACCCTTGAAGATTATAAGGAAAGAACCATCTTCAATGATCTCATATGCCAAATTCACAATGGAAATGGTGCCTCCAATTGTGTCTCCACACTCAAACCCTCAGCTAAAGTCTGGCATAGAATAATGGAAACAAACCTTCGACCTAGAGAAGTAGGAGAACAAGTGCTAACCCATTCAGATAGACTATTCATCTTTCTTCTGATCTACAGAAGGAAAATAAACCTTCCACTAACTATGTTCAATCACCTGAAAGAACAAATTCCTTTGTCTAGAAACAAACCCTCTCTTTGGATCCCGTATGGAAGAGTCATATCTCGAGTTCTAGAAATTCAAGATGTGATTACCAGGCTAAACTACTTAGGAGCAACCACTGAATGTTCACCCATAGATCTTACAAATCTATCGGGAAGTTCCTAAGAAGAAATAGAATTAGGTTATAAGGCTTCTTCCCTGCTATGCTATTTCTTGCTCTATGTATTCTTGTTAAAGATTATTAAATGAAATATCTTTTTGGAGTCTTATAAATACAAAAATCCTTTACCATAAGACTCTACTCTAAGAACTGCATACAAACTTTAATCATATCTAAAATGTTCACACTACTTATGATTAAAATACTTGCTCTTTATTACAATACAAAATGAATCAAATAACGTCAATGACGCATTAACATCCTTCAAGGATAATGCTATCACAAGAATTCAGAACTTAATAGATGCTTCCAGTTCAAGCATAGATCACTTAGAAGTGAGAAACATCTGGACTGAGTTCCATGAATAGATCTCAGAGGAAATTGTGAAGAGCAAGAAATTGGCTGTCACTCAAGCAGAAGAAAAGCTGCATTCCTCAAGAACTGATGATTCTGAAAGCTCTCTCTCATCTTCCTCATCATCATTAGGCTCCTTTTAGTCTAATCCTTAGGAACCTATCCTCATTAGATCTATGTTTTGAGTATCTTGAACCTTTTAGGATTAAGCTCAACCTATGCTTTATGTTTTAAAACTACTTTGCAGTTCTGCGTTGATGTTTCAATTTAATTGTCCATCAATGATAATGCCTTATCTTATCACTAGAACTATTCCTTATTATATCAATCTTCGTATGATTAATGCTTAAATGATAACATACTTTGAGTCTAGTTATATTCACTATCATATTAATCTACATATGCTTAAACGCTCAGATGCTCTAAAACTTTTTGATGATGTCAAAAAGGGGGAGAAATATAATATGATTTTGATTGGAAAGAAAGACATCTTAAAAGAAAAGAATGCAACTCAAACAAGTAATCAATCATGTAAAATGCTTTACTACTAACGTTTTTTGTTTGATGTTTATTCGAGGAACTCTAAACAAGTTCACTAGGCATTCTAAGACAGGTTAAGAAAGAAGAACTCTGTTAGAAGTTCTTATGAACTGTTGGTCATATGATAGAAGTTGTACATATCGTGAACATGTGTTCAGAATCAGATCTACCCAGTACTGTTCAGAAGTTGAGAACTGTCTGAAAGTCAAAGTTTATCTTGATCTCTGTCTCACTTGGTTCAGAAGCTGTAAGCTGTCTAAGAATATGAGATTCAGAACATAAGAATCAGAAGAAGAAAAATCTGATAGCAGTCAAGACAAAGTCTACTTCCCAAGATGCTTATTCAGAAGAACTGTGCAAATCAGAAGTCAAGAACTGTCTAAAGATCTGGATTAAAGATCCAAGAATAAGTAGTTCTGATGTCTGCCAAGAACCAATTAAGAAGAAAATTATTTGGTATCAGACTAAATCAACAAATGGTAATCAGACTCAGTGTACATAAAGATTGGTATCAGACTCAGTCTGCAGTAATATCAATCAGAGCCAAGCTGTGAAATGTTTTATATACCTTCATTGGTATCAATCTCAGCACACTAAGGAAATACCCTTCAAGTGGTATAAAAATAATTCCTTTAGTTGGAATTAGACACAACATACTCTGGTATAACTCAGTATCAGACTAAGATTAAAACATGTGTTCCGAATTCAGAATCAAGCGTTGATTGATCACAATAATTAACCTTCAATTGGTATCTGGTCAAAAATCAAGCTTTGATGAACCACTGAGTTGTGACAGTAACAAGGTTCTGAGATGAAGACCTGTGTTCAAAAGTCAAACTCTGAAAAAGTCATAATCCGTATTAGTGATTAAAAACTTACATTCCTGAATTACGATTCTGAAGATCCCAATATCTGACTTATGGAAATTAGGGGGATACTACCCAGAAGATTCAATTGCTAAATCTAAAATCTTCACAAAGTCTGAAACTCAGGGGGAGTTTCTCAAAAGACAATGTATGTCTCTGATGAATAGCGATGCTATGTTATTAGATAAGAACTGTTCTGTTTGTGCTTAAATGAATCTGCTGAAAAGTAGAAATGCTTCAGATGTTTCTGAAGGTTATAAGCTCTGATACGACTACAAAGGAACCGAGTTCTGAAGATCTGAAGATGAAAGTTCTGATGAACTAGTCCAGATGCTGAAGACTTGTGTCTCCTTAAAGACAAGATAGAGAAGTAGTCCTTTTCTTTTCTTTGTTCTGGAAACTCAAGTTGTTATTCTGTATATCTTTGGATCATATAAGATTCTAGATGTCACAGATAAAACTTTAAGGATAACACATTCAGGGGGAGCTATTGTTCTAGACTCTGAATATGTTTGTTTGGTGATTACCTTGTATAAAATGTTCAATCAAAATACTTGATTTTGTCATCATCAAAAAGGGGGAGATTGTGAGAGCAAGAATTGTCTCTACAAGTCAATCTATGTTTTGATGATAACAATACGTATTTGTGAAAGAACTATTTTATGTTCTAACATGTGTTGTGTGCAGATCATAATTATAGAAGATATCAGATTCAAAAAGCACCAACCAGATGAGTGAAAATGATTATATGTGAAGTTACTATTTGTAACACAAGTCGCAAGAAGCAAGAATGCTTCTATATCTGATCATGATCAGTCGGATCCAAGGATGCCGATATTACTGTTGCAATGCTCTTG
Organism: Lathyrus tuberosus; assembly: GCA_022829125.1. Classification (NCBI taxonomy): domain Eukaryota; kingdom Viridiplantae; phylum Streptophyta; class Magnoliopsida; order Fabales; family Fabaceae; genus Lathyrus; species Lathyrus tuberosus. The sequence continues at coordinate 160,603 of JALAZF010000034.1, forward strand.
TGGATGCTCGCTAAAAGTGGTTGAGATTCTGAAGATTGAGAAGCTTCTGAAGAAGAGAACCGAAGTGCTGAAGACTCTCATGACTTGAAGTTCTAAAGTTTCAGAAAACTTGAAGTAGTAAAGGATAATGTTCTTAAAGACAAGTGTTGAAGTTCTGAAGACTGATTCCTAATGGACTTCTTCAAATGACTGAAGACTTGACGTATCAGATATCATGTTAAGAAGGCTCTACTCATGCTTCATCAAATTACCATCAGAAGCTTCTGAAGTTTGGAAGTCAAATGTTACCGTTGTGAACAACTGTAGACACTGCTCAAGAAGATATCCCATCACTTCTCCCACAGGAAAAAGGAGATGTGTCAGTACAGCTAATTATTACATAATGTCTCTTTTCAAACAGCCAACAGTATTTCAAACGGCTATATTTCTACTGGGCTATTTAAAGGAAAGAGTTCTCACTTCTGAAGGTATCGATTCAGTCCATGAATGGAGAATTGATCAAATTCATTGTGTGAAGATAGCAACAACGATGAGTTCTCGTTGTAACACTTAAAATATCAAAAGCTATCACCATTTACACATGAAAATTGTTGTTGGAGCTTAAGATCAACATTCAATACAAAAACAACAATTTAGAACAGAAGTTGTTGATGAAGAAGACAACATTAAAGATCTGTTAAGTCATCAACCCACCTTCTCGCCAGCAGTTTGTTAGTCACCAGCTATGTGCTCGTGCATCTGTAATCGAGATTGATTATAGTGGATTAAGACTTATGTTCAAGGCGAAATCACCTGAGGAGGGTGTACTGGATTAGCCTTTGTGGTGAACCAGGATATATCGTGTGTTCTTTACTCTTACGCTTAATGTCTTTGTTTATGTTTCTATGTTGAGGATCAGAACCTTACATAAGCAAGTCAGAACCTTGCAACTCTGATAAGCTTCCGCTCTGCAAGTTCTGAATGATGTACATATGGTTCAGACTCTTGTTGGTTCGCATGCTCTAAGCATTGTCAAGTCTGAATATAACTTCTCAAGTCAGAGTCTCTCAACGAACTTTAATGTAACGTAAAGTGTCTCATTGACAAGAAGCGAAATTTGTTAAAAGAGTAAATATACAATTCAAACCCCCTTTCTGGTGTCTTTCTCGCACCTTCAGACAGGTGATAGTTCAAGTTTGGGGGAGTGATACCATTATTTTAGTGTCATATTGATCCATTTTTCTTATGGTTTTAGTTTTAGTTTAATTAGGATTTGTTTAAATTTACTTGTTTTAGTATGTTTTTACCTTAAGCACACTAGGTGCTTCTTTTATGGTTTTTTTTATGTGTTTTTGTTTTAAAGAAAATCTGATAAAGGCAAGCTGAGGCATGACACCTCAAGACAGAGTCTGGGGTAGAAAGAAGATTAAAGACAGGAATATGTTGATTCTCGTTATCAGCAATTCACCTAGAGCTTGGAAGGATTTTATCATTAGGGCACACGTGGCAAGGATTTGTGTAAAGAAAGACCTATAGCATAAAGATAAGAGAAAAGGAGCTTGAAGACAAAAGGTAGTACGATGGGGACCACGTCTACAAAAGCGCATCCTGCACCCAGCCACCCGCCGTCTGTTCTGCGCCATTACCTGGTACAGCAGCCTGCCAAAGACACCTTGTCCCCCATTGTTGTATGTACTGGATAACTTGCTCACAAAAGGAGTTTGGACAGTTAGATATTTTAGTGATTTGATATCGGCTGAACCTTATTCCTATCAAAGGCCCATGATACAAGACTCACCAACTTCTACTCTCACACTCAAGTCTATAAAAGCAAGCCTTGCGCATTGAAGAAAGAGGGCTGGAGATTTTCACACACTCATATTTATTTCCAGTTTAGTTTTATTTCTCTTTGAGGGTTAGGATAGAATTAGAGACTTTTCTTCTTCTCATCTAATCCTGTATTCACTGCTTGGAGCTGTCGTGACTGAAGAGATCTGTTTCTATTTATCCAACATAAGGGATCTTCAAGTTACTACTAGGTTGTCATTTCTTTTACATATTTTTGCTAAGAGTATGTCTTCTTGTAGTTTCATTCCAGTAGTTTGTACTCAGCTCATTATGAGCTAAACTCTTGTTTGATGAGCAAAGTGGAGTTAATATAAAGTTGTTTTTATGTTGAAATGATGTGTTGATTAATGTCTTATTTTGTTATGTGTTTTTGTTCTATACACCTTCTTATTAGAATGATCTACTTAGAAAAAGGTACAAGCTTATTGTTGAGAGAGATCCAACAACAAGTGGATTTCATAACAAAAGTGGTTAATAATGTAGGATAGAGATATTCACTTAATTTAGCTTGCTTAGAGATAAGAAGCTAAAGCCATAAAGATTTTCAGAATTAAAACCAGATGTATTTTAGGGTTATAAGTGAGGCTTAGAGATTCATTCCCTTTCCCTAGTTATGCATGCTTTGATGTTATAGAGATACACCACTAGATCACATTCTGACCTTTTGAAGTATGACACTTCACATCATGAATACATTTCAGCAATACTATATTAATGGATCTTAGCTCATCAATTACTCTCTCTGATATTTTATTCCATTTTTTTTTGTATTTTAAGTTGTTGTGTGAACCTCTTGCTGCTTATTACCATTAGTATTTTGTTACCTTGCTCATACTTATTTTAAACAAAGGTTGAATACTTATAGTTCAAAGCTAAATCAATTTCACTCCCTGTGGGTACGATCTCTTTACTTTATTACTTGCTACAATAAAACATACATGTATACTTGCATGTGACACCTTTTCTTTAAATCAATATCAAAAAGTAAACACGTAAGAAAGCAACAGGGCTTCTAACGGAATTTTGGGTAACGTACCGGGGAGGATCTCCCCGCGTGGGTTTGAGGGATTGCCATGGGCATCTCCTCGCACCGTTGTTGTGCCATTTGAGTAGGGGCTTAGGTCGGGAACGTTGTCCTCGGTCCTTCGCGCGCCCTTTCACTTGACTAGCGGTGGAAGGGTGGATTTGACTTTGTCATCAAATTCACTTTTGTCCTCTACTTTTCAGGTAAAGGAGATGTCTCGCGAAGTCGAGGATGAAGTTATGAGGGAACTGTCCGAGGAGAGATCCTCAGAAGATAGCAGCACTGATGATACTTCTACTCCCCAAAACGCCAGTGAAACATCCGCGCCAAGTAGTACCGCAGAAGAGTGGGTCGTTGCTGAGCCTCGGGAGCATGCCTCCCTCTTCGCTTTTCACACCCGAGATGCCTTCACGACGGTGGGGGCCGAGGGAGACTGGAGGGTCTATTTCCCTAAGGAGAACGACAGGATATGCTCGGCCTACAGGGAGATGTTCCCTATGTATGAGTATGTCTTCAAAGAGATAGGGTTGAGGCTGCCCTTCACGGACTTTCTACTGGCAGTCTTCGGCCATCTAGATCTGGCGCCCTCCCAGTTACACCTAAACTCGATTGCTTTCAAGCGGGCATTCGAGCTAACATGTGAATTTTTGAAGTGAGCCACTCTTCCCCTCTTCTTCACCGTCTTCCATCTTCAACGCCATGCTTCTGGGAGGCAGTTCGGATGGGTCTCCCTGAAGCAGAGGAGGAAACTATTCAAACCCTTCTCCGAGTCCATCAGGACGTTCAAGGAGAGGTATTACATTATTGAGCCTGTGTCGGAGAAGCCCATAGACTCCTCGTTGATCTGGGAGGTTACGACAGACGAGAGCAGGGAGCCCCTCGTCGACGAGCAGGGAAAGGTACAGGGGCAGAGGTTGCTGAAGTTCCCCTTCTGCTGGAGTGGGGACCATTTTACCCGGGGGACCGATGACTAACTTTCCAATCCGAATCTTTTGGAGGAGGGTGATCGGGACAGCTAAAAAAAGCTGGTGGATTTTGTCGACAGCTTTGTCCCTTCCCAATGCGTGACTAGGAGCAGGGAAATTATCTACGAAGCAGACGGGGGGAGGGGGAAAAGTGGAGACCCATTATATTAATACGAAGGAGCTCCTCGAGTGTAGCACTCATGAGAAGGCATTAGAACTTCTGGGTAGCCCTTCATTTCTTCTTAGTTTATTCGGATTTTTATTTTCCTTATTTACAAACGTGTGCCTGTCATTTTGCAGGTAACATGTCTTCTGCCCAGGGGCATATGGTGAAGAGTGCCCAAGCAATACTCTAGGTGGGCCAAAAGATTAGGAAACGTCGCCTCAGCATGCGAGTGGCTCCTCCTTAGACGGGGTCGGGGACCTCTTCGTCTACACCATCTGCCGCCCAGACCTCCCCGTGCTAGTAAATTCAAGGTCCAAGCACCCCCGGGCGGACGAGATCCTCGACCTTACCACCGAGGGAGAAAAGAGTAAATTTGAGCTGCTCTGTGCTTTCACAATAGGAATTTCTTTGAAGGCTCCTCTTTCACACTCCACCGGGCGGAGTGCTTGAAGCTCGAGGAGCTAGATCGTCCGAGCAAGAGGGCGATGCTAGCCCAGAACATCGCTGCCCTGATGAGGGTTCTGGGTATGGCGGTGGTCTACACCGAGGAGGGTGCCCTCCAAGAGATGGAGCTAAAGAAGGCACATTCCGCAAATGCGGTCTTGGAAAAAAAGCTCAAGGCTGCGGAGAAGGCAGCGCAGAAGTCCAAGGAGCAGCTGGCCAAGGCCACCGAGGAGATGGCAAAGAAATATAAGGGCGACCTGGCCAAGATCATTGGGGAGAGGGATACCATGGTTGCGGATAAAAATGTCGCGGAGGACATGTTCGCGTCATTAAGGATTGCCGCTGCTCCTGCTGAGGAAGAAAGCAATGAGGTGAAGAGTCTGAAGACACGAGCTGAGCTTGTTGTTCATATCGGCCAAGCTAAAGTGGACTGTGTAGGGGTCGCTGAGGAGGTTTTCAACAATGTTGTGGAGCAGTTGAGGATCGCGAACTCCGGGGTCGAACTATCTACCGAGGGGATCGGGTTCCTCTACAGTGTGGTGGACGGCCAAATTATCATCCCAGACTTCCTTCGATTCAGCGAGGAGAAAAAGCAGCCTGCCTGTGAAGAGCCTCAGTCGATGGGCGACTGATTTCTTTATGTTGTACTTCCAGCCTACGTGACGTGCTTTTGTAATTTATATTTTTGTATGGGGCTTAGCCCCTTTGTATTGTAACCAGCACAATCGCAGTCCATGTGGCCATTTTTATATGATAATTTTAATTTTCGCCCATGGTGGTCGGTTATGTATGATTCATTTTGGTGCATCTTTTTACTTTGCTTTATTTTCGCTGAGTTTCTAATGCTGCTCGATACTCGTGCCCGTTGTATGGGATACTTTAGTGAAAGATTTTTATTGTTTCTGGGTTTGCTTGACAAATTGTGTTCGATAGTGAGGGGAACTGGTCGAAAGGCCTGGGTAGCTTCCGGGCATGAGAGCCGATCTCAGGTCGCGTTTGTGGCCTGAGTTCGCGGCGTGAACTTCCCATCGCGAGCTGGGTGTTCTGCCTTTCGTGGTACTTTGGCGACGGCGGGCTCAGTCGAGGGACTGCTGTCGGGCATGGGTTTTGCTCGTTCCTAAACAAAAGCCTGCCTTGATTCATTTTGGTATGCAACGCTTGTACCTAGGCATGCACTTTTGGTCGGTATGTTATGCTCGTCGTATCGATGGAGCATGCCTACAACTGCGACCTTAACTATAAAATTGTTTTAGCTTTTTGGCATTCCATGGTCGAGCCAGTTCTTCTCCGTTGAGATGTTCAAGGTAATAGGCCCCATTCTCAGTTTTTGCTCGAACACGATAGAGTCCTTTCCAACTTGCAACGAGTTTGCCTTCACGAGAATCTTTGTGATTTCTCCTTAGGACGAGACTTCCTACTTGGAAGTCTCATCGATGACTTTGGCGTTATGCCTAATTGAGATTTTTTATTTTAACGAGGCCTCACGGAGGGCTGCTCCTAATCGGACCTCTTCAACGAGATAGAGCTCATCCCTTAGTGCCTCGCTGTTGTTTTCCTCATCTAGGGGAGCTTCAGTCTTCCATGAGGGGACATGTATCTCGATAAGGATTATTGCCTCAGTCCCGTATGCTAAACGGAAAGGGGTTTCCACAGTCGAAGAGTGGGGCGTAGTACGGTAGGCCCAGAGCACGGTGTACATCTCCTCGACCCATTGTTTCTTAGTTTCAGCCAATCTCTGTTTGAGACCTCGTAGGATTACCCTGTTTGCTGCCTCGACTTGTTCGTTCGTCTACGAGTGCTCAACGGACGCGAAGTGTTGTTTGGTGCCCAGTTGGACGACGAACTCCTGGAATTTTTTGTTTGTGAACTATGTCCCGTTATCTGTGATGATCGCCTGGGGAATGCCGAAGCGAGAAAGGATGTTTCGCTTGTAGAAGCAGAGTATGTTGTGGGCCGTAATTTGAGCCAGAGCTTCTGCTTCTATCCACTTTATAAAGTAGTCCATGCCTATTATCAAGTACTTATTCTGATTTGACCCTACGATGAATGGTCCTAGGAGATCCAGGCCCCACCATGCAAAGGGCCACGAGGAGGACATTGCTTTAAGCTCATTGGGCGGTGCCAAGTGCATGTCCCCGTGAAGTTGACATTTGTCACATTTCTTCACATGCTCCTTTGCGTCATGCTACATGATCGGCCAGTAATATCCTGCTCGTAGGGCATTCCTGGCGAGGGATGTTCCTCCGAGATGTTGGGCGTTGATTCCCTTGTGGATTTCCCGCAGGACGTGGGCGACCATTTCTTCCTCGAAGCATTTGAGGAGAGGAATGGAGAACCCTCTCCTGTAGAGCTTATTTTCGACTAATACATAGGAACAGGCTCTGCATCTAACTATGCTGGCTTCCTTTGGGTCAGACGATAGTTCGTCCTTGGCGAGGTAGTTGTAGACTGGGGATATGCAGTAGTTGCTGTCGCCAATGACGTGCACGTCGAGGGTCGTGGGAGTCCTCTCGACGCTAGGTCGAGGAAGTACCTCCTGGATGACAGATTTGTTTCCCACTTATTTTTTGTGCTCGCTAGTTTTGACAGGACATCTGCCCAGACATTGTGTTCGCGGGGCACATGTTTTAGCTCCACCGATGTGAACTTCGTCATTTTTCCCTTGATCAGGGTCAAGTATTCAGATAGGTTGTCATTCTTGGCCTGGTATTCTCCCCGAACCTAGAGGACCATGAGTTGAGAATTCGTGCAGATGACGACTTCCTTGGATCCCCGGTCTTCGGCGAGGCGTAGACTTGCAAGGAAGCCTCATACTCAGCCTGATTGTTAGAAGTGGGGAAAGATAGGGTAAGCGAGACCTTGAAGAGGATTCCTTCCTCGTTTTCCAAGATGATTCCTACCCTGCTCCTTGTCGAGCTGGATGCTCCATCGACGAAGATTGTCCACCTGTGAGCCCCGCAAGTGGAGGAGTCTGGCAAGGTCATCTCTGCCACGAAGTGGGCCAGCGCCTGAGATTTGAGGTCATTTATGCTCTTGTACTGGATGTCGAACTCGAACACTTCCAGCGACCATTTGAGAATTCAGCTCGCCATGTCTGGGCGGCCCAGCAGTTGCCTTACAGACTGGTCCATGCGCACCATGATTGTGTGGGCTAGAAAGTAGTGCCTCGGCCTCCTCACACCGTTGATGAGGGCTAGAGCCACTTTTCCAATCTGCTGGTATCTAAGCTCCGGTCCCTGCAGCGCCTTGCTCGTGAAGTATAAGGGCTTCTTGTAACACCCCAATTCCCATCGCGGATAAATAACACATGATTAAATCAGAGTGAATAAAAAATATTTTTTTCGACAGAAATAAGGATGCCACATTTGAGAAAAACATATCGTGTAATAAAAGTTAAAAAGAAAATATAATTTAATGCAAATATTTTACCTATCAGAGAAATTAACCAATTAATTCAATTAGCAGGTAAAATACCATAAATTCACACAATTCACAAAATTCACATAAATGAAATAAATAAATATGATTAACCAAATCGGGGCGTTACAACTCTCCCCCACTTAGACATTTTCGTCCTCGAAAATATTACTGAGACGAACAACTCCGGATACGACTCTCGCATCAGACTAACCAACTATCACGCCAACAAAAGGCACACCACGAATAACATAAACTGACAAACCACCTTGCTAACAGCAACAACAACAACGACAAGATGCAATGCCCATACAATGCACTTGACGACTAACTCACGACTCAAAAAATACCCAAGTTACGAACACACATAGGTTCACTCTAGAACCAGCACACCACAAGATCGTTACCCTTACCATAGGTAACACTCCCCTAATTCCCCACATAGGAATTAGCTACTCGCACTCGAACCATCACGATGGAAACGAGGCAACCACAAAAACAAGAACATAGAGTTCCACGACACAACATCGTTTCAACAACCTCTACATAACCATAATACCAACATCCTTGTCACACAACATTATTACAACAATGCTACGATTCACCAATCGAACATATAACCAAAACATCCATCTACATAGTAGCCCATGAATAATATTTAAATCTTTCACCTAACACTTCCATTCTGAAGCATCCAATGGTCTCATCATTCCTACATGTTTCCAATGTTCAACCTATGAACCCTTATAAGTCACACACGCATAAACGAAATGTGCCACATCACGCTTCCGCTGCGCACTCTGATTACTCGTAACAATCAAATCTACCAATTTCATATCCAACTTTTGACTCTCTCTAATATTCACCAGAAAAATCATAGTTCATTTCAAATATACCCAACCTCACACTCTACTGTGTTATCTCACCCACCAGACACAAGTCTCTGAACTGTTCAAATAATTCTAATCCTCTGACCATCAAAACAGATATGCATAAAAACTTTTGACTTAACTTATCAGGCACGACATTAACTTCACCAATAGGATAATTCCAGCTTAAGTCATAACTCATAAGGAATTCCAACCATCCTCAATGTCTCATACCCTATTATTTCCGACCAAACAGGTACCCAATATTCTTGTTATTACTAAACACTTCGGACTCGAAACCAAAAAAATAATACCTCCAGATTCTCAACACAAAAGTAACCGCAGCCATCGTGAAATAATGAATCCTCAATTGTCGTAAAGCATAAGCCACGACTTTACCATCTTGCATTAACACACTGACTAAACTCATCATAAACGCATCCCAATACCTCATAAACAGTTTATCAGGATCACGCATAATCAAAACTGGAGCCGTAGACAAATTCTACTTTAGCCCTCTCCAACTTTCCTCACAATGAACATCCAAAGCAAACGACTTACCCTTTGCAAGTCAACTGAAGTAACGATAGTGCTAACTTGGAAAAGCCTTCCATAACCTCTGGTAATAACCAATTAAAGCCCAAAAAGCTTCTAATCACCTTAACCGACTTCGGAGTCTCTCATTATAGAACTGCATTTACTTCCAATGGATCCTTAACAATACCATCATCAGAAGTAACATATCCAAGAAAACTAACCTTTTTCAACCAAAATTCTCACTTGAATAACTTAGAATAAAAATTCCTTTCTTTTCAACACTTGCAACTCGATTCTCAAACACCCTACATACTCCCCTTCTGATTTTATCGTAGATCAGAATATCCCTAATGAACACCACTCCGAACTTATCCAATTAAATATGGAAGATACGATTCATATACTCCACAAACATTTCAGACGCATTACTAACACCAAACAACATCATTGTACATTGTAATGCCCAACCAAATTCTAAAAGATATAAATTCTTAAAGTTTTTGCAAAAAATTTCACTGGCTAATTCTAATGCTAACATCCAATATTCCATCCAAAAACACATCTGGAAATCACGCACAACTGGCAGCCCTTCACTGTGGCTTTCTTGTCAATTTCAGAAAACTATTATCACAAACATAACAAACATCTTGGTCTCATCGCTTAAGAGTTTTTCTACTTACTTAGCAGATATAAACCTCAACTATTCACCTTCGTCCATTTTAAGTTCACTTTCTACTCTCTGAGGAGCAACCATCAATAATACTCGATCGTTCTTCCTCGAAGACATCCCGATTTGACCAACATAACAAAGCCTCTAATCCGCCTCATCTTCTGATATAAGAATCTTCATCGACTCTTCAAAACAATCTGTAATCATTTTCTTAATTCCAGACAATTCATTGCACACACTATCTAAGCCGGAAAGACACGTCTATTCCATCCAACATAATTTTGTCTACTATCAACAAGAGATTAAGGGTGATCAGTTCCTCAATTTGTTAATAGACAACTGACAATCATGATGGGGCATAGACCATCTTTACCAGACCATAGTGGCATTTCTTGCATCTTGTGCATAAAACTACCTAAGGCACAAATCCTTAGTAGACATAAACCTCACCTCCGCATTCCCTCTGGAATCGAGAACAAACCTGTCCAAACAACACTTATAATCTCGCAAACAACGACACACTAAACCAACGCTCCACAACTGAAGCAACTTGGAGAAACACCAGCTTCTCCCCCACTTATCTCATTCTCAATCTTGAAGACAAAGGATTAGAAAACCAGAAAGCACTGACAGTGTTTCACACACATATCACGTACTGAGGAGCAAACAACATTGACAGTATTCAACTGTCATGCCACACCGACTCACAACTTGGTCGGACGGACCGACCTTCTCTGATATTAATTATAACACCCCAATTTCCATCGCGGATAAATAACACATGATTAAATCAGAGTGAATAATTTTTTTTTCTGACAGAAATAAGGATGCCACATTTGAGAAAAACATATCGTGCAATAAAAGTTAAAACGAAAATATAATTTAATGCAAATATTTTACCTATCAGAGAAATTAACCAATTAATTCAATTAGCAGGTAAAATACCATAAATTCACACAATTCACAAAATTCACATAAATGAAATAAATAAAAACGATTAACCAAATCGGAGCGTTACACTTCTTCCCATCAGAGGTTTCATGACCAAATACCAATGGCCAAAAGCGATAAAAGGTACACAACTTTCATGACCAAATCGGGCAACTATTACTATAACGTAATGCCCATCGACTTAAAAAACGTTGGCGCTACCTACCAAAGAATGATGAACAAAGTCTTCCGAGGAGAAATCAGGGATATGCTCGAAGTCTACATGGATGACATGATCGTGAAATCCCACGAGGAATCCGATCACACACTCTATCTGATGAAGGTCTTCGAGCAGGCCAGGAAGTACAAGATGCGTCTATAGGGCAGCGCTTGCCGAACCAACATAATTATCAACTAATTTGTCTATGTTGGGGAGGAGATATGCGTCTTTAGGGAAGGCCATATTAAGATCGGTATAGTCAACACACACATGCGCCATTTTCCATTTGATTTCTTTACAAGTACAACATTGGACAACCAAGTAGTGTACTTGGCCTCCGAAATAAAATTTGCCTCTAGGAGGTCTTTTAAAGCTTGTTTGGCAACCTCCGTTTTCTCCGGAGACTGCTTTTGCCTACGCTGAGCTACTACCCTAGCGGCGGGGTCGATAGAGAGCGGGTGGCATGCCACCTCAGGATCTAGCCCGGGCATCTCCAAGGCGCTCCATGCAAACAGATTTGCATTCTCCCGAAGACAGGCTTTTAGCTGCTTCCTTGCTAGGTCGGGGAGGCCTGTCCCGATATTTACTCCTTTTCGGGGGTCGTCACCGAGCAGGACTAGCTCAAAATCACCATCCGGGATTGGGCGCATCAGATGGGAGGTCTCGCCGCTGCTGGTCAATGTCGAAAGACTGCTCGATATTGGCTAGATCTCATTCCCCTTCCTTTTCTGGTCCCTCTGGTCTTCCTCGGAGAAACAGATGTCGAGGTCGATGGAGTCGACGCGGGGCAGTGGCTTGCTGGGAGTCTTCGACTTGGTGGCGATTGTGTTCAGCCCTTTTGAGGCTGCCTCAAAACACCTTCTCGCTACTTTGATGTCTCCATGCAGGGTGGCAACAAACCCCTTGTAAGTGTAGTACTTCATCTTCAGGTGCACGGTTGAGGGCATGACCACCAATTCGGCCAGAGTTAGCCGTCCGAAGATGCATTGGTAGAGGGAAGGGCAGTCAATGACCAGGAACTAGACTTTGATGGACTTGGTCGTTTCTTCTACCCCAAAGGTGACGATAAGCTCCACATACCCCTAAGGCTTTGTGACTGACCCGTTAAAGCCTTATAGGTCGGAGCCTACATAGGGTGTTAGGTTTGTCTCGTCCAGCTGAAGGGTGGAGAATAGCTGGGAATACATGATGCCGACCGAACTGCCTTGATCGACCAGGAGCTGTCGAACGTCAAAGTTGGCCATTTGAGCTCTTACGAGCAGAGGAATGTTGGAGTTGGGAGCTCCGCCGAGGAGTTCCTCACGGTAGAAGGTGATGGGATCCGACTCTCCTCGGACCTTATTAAGTGTGGAACTCTAGTTTAAGCTCGTGTTGATGAGATGCTCGAAGGTGATGAGATCCGACTCTCCCCGGACCTTATCAAGTGTGGAACACCGGTTCGAGCTCGTGTTGATGAGATGCTCGAAATTCCTCTTGACAGATCCCATGGCCACCTTGTTAAAGCCCCCTCCAGAGATGACCATAGCGGAGGGGGAGGTTTCCCATGGGTTGTGCGCAGCGAAGTAAGGAGGGATGTTAAGCCCCTCGGGGATGTAGAAGTCTTCAGGCCGTGAGATGCTCATGGCGACCTGAAGGCTGGTCTTGTCCGAGGAAGGCATGTCATCTTCAATCTTCTTTGACTCCTGGGTATCCTGCCGAGGAGCGACATTCTTCTTGGCAAATTGTTTCAGGTGCCTGTCCCTGATTAAGATCTCAATCACATCCTTCACATGGATGCAGTCGTTGGTCATATGGTTGTGGATCTTATAGAACCGACAATACTTTGACTTATTTGTATTCGGCTTGGCCGGTATTGTTTTGGGAAATAGACCCCTGCTTGTCAGAACTCCGAGTTTGCGCACTCGGAGATATTCTTCTCTCGAGAGATGGTCAGCGGAGTGTATTCGTGAAAGCGGCAAGAAGGCCCTTTGTTGTCTCGGGACTCCCGCAGGTGGTCATCCTGTCTTCTCTCTGTTCCCCGACGAGATGTCGAGGGGTCGTTGTGCTTGGAGGACCTTGCACTTTCTTGGTGCCTCGAGTCCCGGGCGGTGTTCGCAGCTTCCTTTTTCTCGTACTAGATGTATGCCTGCGCCTTAAGGAGGAGAGCGTCCAGTTTTTCTGGAGTCTCAATTCCAACCGCCTTGGCAAAGTCGCTCCGGGGACGGAGTCCTCGCTCGAGCAAGTACTTCTTCATATTGTTGGTCGTGGAGACCTGGATGGCTTTTTCTTGATCCTTTCGATATAGGCACGAAGAGGTTCTTCTTTCCCTTGGATGATGGCCTCAAGGGAGGCTTCTGTCTTTGGGTGATGACGAGAGGCCGTGAAATGCCTGGAGAACATTCTCCCCAACTGCCTCCAAGATGTGATGGATTCGCCGAGGAGCTTCTTTTACCAAGTCATTGCTCCCTTCCTTAGCGTGGTTGGGAACAATCTACATTTGATGGCACCTTTGACGCCATGGTAATCAAGCAGGGCATCGATGTTCTCAATGTGCTCGTCAGGATCTATAGTACCATCGTACGTACCCAGGGATGGGGGTTTTCCCAGCCCTTTTGGTAGGTGTGGTGCCATGATTTCTTGGGACAACGGGCCACGAGGTTCTTCGTCGCTGCTGCTGCTGGACCTCGAACGAGATTGGGTGCTCTGTCCTAGGTGAGGACCGCTATCTTGATGGGGAAAAGGGGCTCGTGCTCGGCCCTTGGTTCTAGGCGAAGGCGAACGCTGGTGCTCTGTCTGTAGGTCCCTTCTGGCCCTCTTGGTCTATGGGGAGTGCTGGCTCCGGGGAGAGGTATGGTTGCGCTTTTTGACTACCAAAGATACTGGCTCCGCCGGTGCCCGACGGTCTCTTTCTCATTTGGGAGGAGGACTCCGAGATCTCCGGCGCTCTCTCCTTAGCGGAGGAGATCTTGGTCGGCGGGACTCTTCTAGGGCTCCAATCCTCGTGTTCTGTTGGAGGATTAGAAGGTTGGTTTTGTTGAGGGCCTCGAGTATGGTTGCCATGGTCGGGTCGGCGTTGGGCGGAACTGGGACAGGATGATGGTCCTCGGAGGGCTGGACCTCAACATTTTAAGCGCGATCGGGTGAGAGAGACGCGGTGGGTCTATATCTCTGTTGATGGATGTCGCTCCCAAGAAAATGGGTTGCTCCGTCAGCGTCAATCTTGCTGACGGGGAGGACGACAGTGTTGCGAGCATCGTGGACATTGTCATGGCTGGCCATGATCGTAATCTTGAAAGAATTGTTTTGGTCTTGAATTTATGAGGAAAGAAAGACGGGGATAACAGAGTTTCCCACAGACGGCGCCACTGATCTTACCGTCTGATCAGAACCTGAAGTGGGGCAGAGACTTTGTCTGTGATGCTTGGTTTCAAAGATGAGGAGGGGGTGCACCTACAAGGCACTTCGATGCTAAAGTAAGAATCGGAAGAAGAGAAGGCAAGTACAAAGTGTGTATGTCTTAGGATGATTTAGAATACCTGACCCTCTCAAATGAGAGGGTTTTTATAATGCCCCTAGCGTTTGGCCATTGGTCCCTATTTTCGGGGCGAGATATTCACTCCCAAAAAATAGGTAACTGCCAGAAACTAGCCGTTGGGATGGGTAGAGATGCTCAGAACTAGCCGTTGCCACGGGCAAGGGCGTGGTCGCGGACACGAGCGTCGTGAGTGTTTCTGGATGATGGAACCGTGTGTGACGAGCAGAAATGTGGGGAGGGGCAGTTGATCTTGCGGGTCAACTGGTCAGCCTTCCCCAACAGAGGGGCAGAGGAGAGAATGCTTCCTTTTGACCTTAACTGGCAGGGCTTAAGCTATTGGACCGTTCTGGGAGCATACGTGGATTGGGTCATACCTAGCCATTGGGACAGTCCAGAACAAAACTCTTACCTAATAATAATATTCATCTATTCACCTGGGTTATTATAATCAATCGTGAGTAAAAGTGAAATTTTTCAAAAAAAAAGTAGCACACTTAAAATCTTTCACATCGACCTATGACCTGAGGAAAAAAGAAATGTACTTAACAATATACCATACGTTACCTCGTCTACGTGACCGAGATAAAATCTCGATTTCAATTGAGGTAAACACATATTTATGTAGTATACTTATGGAGTAGTGTGCCCGTTTTAGATGTGTGAACTCACAAATTAGTAGAAACATAAAACAGGCCTAAGGTTGAACGAAATATGACTAATTTTTTTTCTTTAAATGTTCACAATGATTTTTTTTTCTCTTTTCATTTTTTATCCTAAAAATTGATGACATATTCATTTTATAATGTCATATAATTTACATATATTTTTTTTAATTTCATAAAGATTCTTATATAATAACGAATCATGTTTCACAACTAACATATCATTTAAAAATAAATATGTCATTAATTTTAAGTGAAAAAAATGTAACAAGATGACAAAAATTGTTTGAATTTGAAATAAATGAACTATTTCCATTAATAGAGTAAAATAGAGAGTCTATTTCCAAGTGTCATATGTTGCAAAAGAGGTGATTTATTAACAATTTTCACTTAGAAACCACTTTTCTTGATATTTTTTCATTTAAATATGTGACTTCCACATTTTTTTTTTTAGTTTTCTTATTTGTTTTCACAATTTCATTACTTCATCAATATTGTAGATCTGAAAGTATAACTATTTTAGAGACTTCATTTTTAATATATATATATAGAGAGAGGGGTTATGCTAATGCACACCCATGTAGGTGTGCATTAGCAATATACATCTTAGTGTATTTTTGTGTGAGGCCAACCAATTTTGAGTGGGATCTACATTAGAAAGATGAAGAAAAAAATAGAAAGAAAATAGATGTAATGTATTTTTGTGTGGGACCCACCAATTTTGGGTGTATGTTACCATTTCTCAATATATATATATATATATATATATATATATATATATATATATATATATATATATAGTTTAATTGATATGTACTGATAGTGTAAAAATTTTTTACACTGTCCTCCAATAAAAACATAACGTTTTGCTATGGCATTTAAAGTTTTTAAAAATTACATTTTAACTTGACGAGATTCATAGTCGTAATTGATTAACAGTGTAAAATTATTTTATACTGTCAATACATCACTCATTTTTTCATTAAAAAATGGCAACGTTATTAATCATTTTGTTTTTAATCATAAAAAAAACCATTCACATGGCGTGCTCATGTATTTTTGTGCTTATATTTAAGTAGGAAGTAATAATTCTCATGAATGCAATTCATATGATGTATACACTTCCTAAACAATCAATATCTATGAAATGATTTTGATCCTTAAAAATTGAATTGATTTTGACCTAGCCACAAAAGGCCAACTAAAAGACATGTGTAGGTATTTATAAGATAACTATTGAGCAATATTAATTTGTCAGATTCGGAAATAGCACAAATTGGATGGAGATGTGTTTGATTAATTAACCCAATCTAATCAAGTTGCTTTTAATGCATACAAACTTGTCAAACTAATAATAACTGGCTGGGTCCAATAATCAAGTTGCTTTTCATGCATACAAACTTGTCAAACTAATAATTCCACCGTTCCACAATGAATAATCCAGTTGATTTTTTATACAAATTAAAAAAAAAGAAAATAAATGAAGGAGAGAAAATGATATTTTAACTAAAATATTTTTATAATGTATTGAGAATGATGAAAGTAATACTCCCTTTGTCTCAAAATAAGAGTCTTTCTAACGCACAAAATTTGTCTCAAAATAAAAGTCTTTTTATCTTTTCAAAACAATAATAATTCATTTTTACCAACTTTACCCCTAATAAATATTATCTACACAACTTTCAAAACATCATATCACAATACACTTTTATGACAACCAATATTAACTAAGGATAATTTTGTAAAATTGTTACATTTAACTCTTCAATCATTACTTTTCTTTATCTATGTGCAACAACCTTAAACGACTTTCATTTTGAGACGGAGGGAGTATTAATTAGGTAAAATAGGAAAACTTGTATTGGAAATTGAAATGAGTCATATATTTTGGGACATCATTTTATTCCAAATAGATCACTCATGATGGGACAGAGGGAGTAATAACTGCCCATGGTAAACTATGTTTTTTACTTGGGTAAAAACATGCTACGGTCTTTCCGTTCAGCAAGACATAAAGATATTAATAGGTGAGTGGGTTCTCCCACTTATAAATGCTCAAGTCACCACATTTCTATCCAATGTGAGACTATTTCCCCACTTACTCACACTTGCTTATATTATTCCAATACTCTTCCTCAAGTGTGAGTCAACAATGTTCCCCTTTTTTTATACTTGTACCGCCGTTGATACCTTTTTTCAAGGGCATTTAAACACACCCCGATCCCTTTCTCGAACCAAACTCTGATACCATGTTAGAGGAGTTTCACCCTAGGGAGTATTGATATATAGTGTAGGACTAGACACTTTTTGTAAGAGACACACCATTTGTCCACCTAAAACCTTAAGGTTTTAGATGGACAAGTTGTGTGTCTCTCACAAAGGTGCCTAGTCCTACACTATGTATCAATGTTCCCTATAGTGAAAATCTTCCTCCAACAATAAGAAGAAATTGGAAAATAAATTAGAGATTGTTCATGGAAAAAGAAAATAATAATAATGAAATTAAATTGATATAGAGGGAGATTGTTTTTTTTACCTGACTCAACTTTGAGATCTGAAAAGGAACCCTTAAAAGCTGTATAATCAAAACAGATCTAAAAATAAAAATGAACATTAAACTAAATGTAATAAAAAATTAACATTAGAAATATAACAAATTTTTAGGATTTGAGAAATATAAAAGGAAATTGAGATGAATGATGAAGATTCAGCAAACACATTACCATTACCTGTATGAGTTTAAGAACAGTTAAAATGGTTGAGTAGTTGAAAAAAATAGATAAATAAATTTTACCAGGATCCGCCGCGACAGCCTCTTTGGTACTCTTGTCGACGATCCTACACAAAAAATAACCGACGCATAATCATTCACAGGTTTATCAAGAGCGAAAAAGTAATTAAGGAAAACATAATAATCGAAATCAAGAGATTGAGAAGTTACAAATAGTAGATCTGTGTAGGTCTTCCTTAGATATGGTTAGATGTACAACCTGGAAAAGCTCTGCATATCTGATTTACACCTCCAAGGAAACAAAATCATCTACAAAATAAAGAAATTAAACAATTTTGATTAAAAGGGTTTAAAAAAATTCGAGAGATGAATCAGTGAGAGATGCAAGAGATGGGGTTTCGCAGAAGTAAGAAGAGAAAGGGGTTTTTAATGTCATCAATCTTCTCAAATGGTCTGACCATAGTTAGAGCAGAAGGAAGAAGAGAAAGCAGTTTTTGCAGACACTGGGAGTTGGAAACGGGTAGAAATTTGTGCAGGGGGAGAGAGTATGGAAAAGTTGTGGAGAAGCAATATCTTTCAGACAATTCTTTTTGTTGAAACCTATTAAAATTAATATATCTATATGAAAAGACATGTAGTAGGTGATATGAAATAAGCAGAAGCATTTTTACCAAAAAAAAAAAAGAAATAAGCAGAAGCATTTACTACTACTGCATAACATTGGAAAAGAAACAAAACAATATTAAATTATAATATAATTTCAGATCAAAAGGTGGAGCATAAGGGTGAAGGTATTGCGCATGGAGAGAAAAGTGGAAGTAAGGAAAACGTATGCTGATGTGGCAAAGAGAAATGAAGGAAATGCAATGAAGTCATCCACGTGGACGGCTGAGGGACCATCAAGGGCAATTTGGGTGTTTCCAGAACACATTATCTTCTTATATGGTAGATTTACTTTTAAATACCTACACATGTTCAAAAGTAAAAAAAAAACATGTCTTATAAATAAAAACAAAAGTAAAAAAACCTATTTTTGACCTAGCCACAAAAGGCCAATTAAAAGACATGATATGGTCTTTTCTGTTGTTTATTTACTTTTGTTTTTATTCGTTGTTCAACATCCGCCCAAATAAGGGAGTGAATTCTCCTCTCACATAGGAATTGCCTAAAAACTGTCTCTAAAGTTAATTCCACAGTAAGCAAATAATTTTGTTCACTCAATAATCAATTGTTGAGTTCTAGAATATAAGTTAGATCTTATAATTCTTAAATTGCTCACATGTATTATGTTTATTTTATTATGATCATCAAACTCTTAGAAAATATTATTGTGGATGTAATTAATTCATAAGTAGGAGGGTTTATTTGTGTTGAAAGTTAATTACTTGCAACACAAGTCAACTAAAACAGATAATTATATATATGTAATTAGTTAGGATTATCGGTCTTCTAACTGCTTATATATAGACTTCTTATGTAATTCAGTTAGTTAATTACACAATAAAAAATATACCTTACATAATGCATTGGGTTAAATATGTTTGTAGTCCTTTTAAATATCTTAAATTTTGTTTTAAGTCCCTCAAAATATTTCCTTAAAAGAATTTTCCTTTTAAAATTTTTCATTCACACTTTTGGTCTCTAATACTAAAACCACCGCTAAAATTGTCATTAATTTAGTCGCTAAGTAATAAACCATCGCTAAATTTTTCGCTAATTTTGTCACTAAGTTGTAAAAACCGTTGCTAAGTTGCAGGAAGGACCAAAAGTGTGGATGAAAATTTTTAGGAGGACCATTCTTTGAAGGAAATTTTTTGAGGGTTTAAAAACAAAATTTGAGATATTTAGGAGGATAACAAACATATGTCACCCTAATTCATTTACCAAAACATAGTTTTCTCATTTTTCTTTATTGCCGTTGTAAGTTATTGTTAGCTAGAATTTTTTACAAGACCAAAAACCTCAGTATAAGTCAAAGCTAAAGGTATATGGACATTTGATGACATGTACGCTATTGATGTCTCAAGGGATGAAAATGAGACTTAGTATTTTTTGGGAATTTTTTTCGAGACATTTCAACATTAACATTTTCGACAGCATTAGGCGCGTCGAACTGGTAATTATTTGAGCACGCAGATCTTTTGTTCAAAAATAAGTAACTACTTCTTAGTTTCATTCTGAAGGACACGTGGAGGGAATGCATAAGTGAAGTACATGCAGACTTCTACGTGTCGAAAGATGAAGATGTGAACGTTAGGGAACCGTTATTTCATACTAGTATAAATAGGGATTTCGTTTGTAGGATTCAGTGTGTTCATTTCATTACAAAATCTCACTTATACTCAAAGTACCAGCGTTGGAGAATAGAGTTTACTAAGAGAATGTATGAACCTTGAAACACCGCATTTACTTTAATGCAAAGCTTTTCATTTCAATTTATAATTTCTATCCAATTACTTTCATCTTTACTTTAACTGCATTTGTCACTTTACCTTTGTTTTTACCCCATTCTTACTCTTTTCTACTATCGAAGTTACTTTCTTACCTTATTTATCATTATTTCGACCAAGTTGAAATTTCTTTCATTTCTATCAAAATCATAAAGGAAAACTTTTAGCACTATGTCCTAGGATTTCCTAGTGGATCCTAACAAGTAACCTTTAATAAGAGACTAATGGTTTTTTACCAATATTTTAGTGTAAACAAATTGGCAAGCCCATTGAGACATGTGCTAAAACATTTATCTTTGATAGACATTTCATAGTTTTATCTTATAAGTTTGTTCTATATACATGATTTGTTCTGAGTAGTTTGTATGCGATTAAGAAATGAAAAGTCTTTACCCAAGATGTTGCGTTCTTTTATATATAATAACTATTCAAGGAACATTCCCAAAATGTAGTTGAACAATCTGTCATAACAACGATTGAAGAGACAATTATCTCAATACCTGTTAGGACAACGACTCTAGTGGTGTCAACGACGCTAATCGCACCAGTACCATCACATGGGGTAACACCCCCACCGTAGCCAGGGAATACCTTTTTAACCCTGCATTTGCGAGACCCTTATTTGGGCTCTCAATACTAATGAGCGGTAGAGATTACCCTTATGGTATGCCAACGTCGAGATGGCTAACCTTCATATTAATATGTCGACTTTTAGTGACAACACAATAGCCACGGGGCCATCATACAATCCATATAACGCCTTGACTTTGACCATTAACATTATGGTTCAACTATGGAGAAAGGTTACATCCCTCAAACAACTCCATTTTTAAATACTACCTCCATGATGGCTATGAGGCAACAGATGAATGAGAGTAACTTAGAATTAGTTCATACTCTTACCCAACAAATGGGAACTATTTGTAACCCTTTGATTACAAACACAAGCCAAACCTATGAGTTGTTGGCTAATCAAATGGGTCGAATTACTGACTTATTTGGCACGCCTCAAATGTAGGCTCATGAACTCCTCAGATATCAAACATCATATAGGTCAAGACATGTGCGAATAGGACAGTGTCGTGGTGAGAATCGGATACCAAAGCTATGGGATTAACTTGTCTTGCAAAACATTGATATCACCACCGAACTTTTATTTTTCTAAGGGAAGAGAGAAAATATCGAACAAAAACCCTAAGTAAACATGCAAAGCAACCAGTAAGGCCTAAAGCTAAGCAAAGTGAGATCAAAGGTACGGGGGTTGACTATACTAAGTGAAGGTACTAGCACCCTAAGCATCTGTAGTACTCTACAGGAACCTCTTGAAATATTTGTGTTTTGGCTAAAATTGTTTGCTAAAGGATAAAAGATGGGCAAAGTAAAAGAAAAGGGGAAAAAAGAAAAAGGTAGCTCGCTAAGATCTCGCAATCTTATGCCTACGTATCCTTAATAGAAAGTCAGAGCAATCGTAATTCAAAACTACGATGTTAGGTTTTAAGAACCAAGAACAATAGCAAAGACATGTAAAGTAACAAACATACAAGGAACATGCACAATGACAATAAGTCAACATACAATCCCTTCCGTTGGATTAGGTTACAAGGATCAATAGAAAGCAATAGATACATGGAAAAACATCATGTAAATCAAGCATCAAATGAAGAAACGAGAACACAGTACATGGAAAGAACATCATGTATGGTCAAACAAACAAGGGATCATAGAATACACATGGAAAACATCATGGTATCAACAAAGGGTCAACGAAGATAGACATGGCAAAGCATCATGGCTTTAACAACTAGAATCAATAGAACACACATGGCAAAACATCATGTAATCAACAACATTCACGTCAAAGCATCGTGAATAACAAATAGAAAGTACACAACAAAACATCGTGTAAAATGAGTGCAAGGTATACATGGAAAAGCATCATGCATAAACATTAACACAAGCACGTGGAAAAGCATCGCGTAATGAAATCAACAAACAAGTTCACGGCAAAGCATCATGGAAAAACATATACATTCACGACAAAGCATCGCGAGAATCCACAATTAATCAAGGCACATCATCAAGATTTAATCGAGGGAATAAGCAAGTCGCAAATAGAATCGGGCGACAAATGAAGTTATTAATCAATTTAAACATAAATATTTAATAAGATTAATTAATAATTTAATTAATAAATATTAAATAAAAAATATGTTAAAAGATTAATAATTATGACACATTTTTGGTAATTTTCAATATTACAAAATAAAAAAAATTAAAACTATTTGTTTGCATTTTAAAATTTTAACAAATGACTAAATAAAAGTGTTAAAAAAATACTTTTTGGTATTTTCAAAATTTGTTTAAATTTAATTAAACATAATAAGTTAAAACTAGCAATATATTAAAGAAACAAGTAATAACATAAAAGTTGACTCTACAAAACATATCTACCTGTAATAGTAAAAAGGGTTAATAGCCAAATACCCTAACATTTGAAGATTCTCTCAATTTTGACCTTCATCACATCCAATCACCAAAAAAACTGATGTGGCAACGTTTTTATTTTATTTTTTTAGTGATGTGGAAAACCATGTTGGTTTTTTATTTTTATTTTGAATTATTTTAATGCCACGTTGGCACTTTATTTTATGTTTATTTTCATTTATATTAGAAAATATGTTAAAACTTCAAAAATTTGCTAAAGGTGGGATTCAAACCCACCCCTTTCTTTCATACATTCAATGTCTCACCACTAGGCTAGAATGCTTATGTTGTAATGTTATTTCTATTAATTGATGTTAATACATATTTTTCGTTTTTTACCTTTAATTGATGTTAATATATTATAACTAAATAATATATTTAGTTTTAATTTTTTTTAATGTTAAGCATACTGTAGCAATTTTAGTTTATTAAAATGCTACAATTATTAATTTTTCAAATTAGTGTATTTTTACCTTTCCTTTTTTGTGTATTTTAATATCGTTTTTTAACATTAGTTTATTACCTTGTGTATTAGTTTCGTTTTTTGTGTAGCAATTTTGTTTTTAATTATATACTAATTTATTTCAAAATTATTTTAACATTAGTTTATTAATAATTCAAATTTATTAATTTATATTAATAATTTTTAATTTAGTTTAATTTAATTTATATTAAAACGTAAATATTAATTTATATTAATAACGTTAATAATTTAATTCCAGTTTATTAATTATTTTAATATTAGTTTATTAATAATTTCAATTTATTAATTTATATTAATATCGTTAATAATTTGATTTATTAATTTATACTAATTATTTACTGTAAAGATTATTTAAATAGTTATACTAAATTATAAAAGCTACAGTAATAATATTTGTAAACTATTCTAAATTAATATTAATAACGTTTTAATATGCTACAATATTAATTTATATTAATAACTTTAATAATTTAATTCCAGTTTATTAATTTATTCTAAACTATTCTACTGTAAATATTAATATTTGTAAATATTATGTTTTAATCTAAACTATTCTATTTTATTAAACTATTTAATCTATTTAATTATTATGTTTTAATATTAATATTAATTTAATCTATTTAATCTAATTAAAATGTTAATTACTGTATCATATTAATATACTAAATTAGTATACTTAATTAACATACTAAATTAACATTTTATTACTAAATTAATATACTAAAACATTTTGAAACATTTTAAAACTAACCTAATTTTTAACATTTTCAAACTAAATTATAATTATTTTTTAACATTTTAACTATATTATTAATAGTTACAGTATATTAAGAAAAAAGATTAAATAGTTTAATAAAAATGATTTAATAGATTTTAGTTTAGTAAAAATTATTAACTAGTTAATTATGTATTATGTATATTATAGTTGCAAATAATATAATAAAACATAACATAACCTAGTGGTATTGAGTGGTGTTTTGTGTTGAGAGGTCATGGGTTCTATTCCCATCTCTAACATTTTTTAAACATTTAACATATTTTTAAATATAAACCAAAAATAAATAAAAAACGAAATGCCAAGGTGGCATTTAAATAAATCAAAAATAAAATGAAAAACCCACTTGGCCTTCCACATCACAAAAAAAAAAAAAACGCTGCCACATCAGCTTTTTGGATGACTGGATGTGATTAAGGTCAAAACTATATGAATCCTAACTGCAAATTTTAATATGAAATCACATATATTCATGATACATAGTAATTGATTGGGGGAAATGATCCTCATATTTCCAGAAATAAGTTGATAACTCAACTAATCATATATGATGCATAAATTATGGAGTTCAGGTTTTAAGGGAACTTACCTTGCAAGTTATAATCAAATTCTTGCTTGGAGGTGTTATAGAAGTAATTTGTTGATGCCAACAACTTCTTTGATCTTCAAGGAATGTGTTTCAATAATTAGAGTGAATGGAAACATTGTTGAACTCTTTGGGCAAATTGATCTGCAGCTTTGAAGCAAATGGTATGTGTTTTGATGATTCTGGCATTACAGTTGGGAGATGAATGTTTGGATCACATACACATGATGTATGTGAAGTGTTTTGATCACTGGTTTGGTTGGAAATGGCTTGGAGTTGAAGTTTCAAATTTTAACCACTTTGGACTTTAAATTTTGGATAAGAGAAAAGTTTCTTAGAAAACAAGCTTCTTGAAATGTTTTGGTGTGTTTTGAACCATCAAACTGAGCTCTATTGATAGGGGAATGTCTTAGATATTTGTGAATTTTAGAGGATTAGGATACAAGCTATTTTCCAAT
This sequence comes from Lathyrus tuberosus, assembly GCA_022829125.1. NCBI lineage: Eukaryota > Viridiplantae > Streptophyta > Magnoliopsida > Fabales > Fabaceae > Lathyrus > Lathyrus tuberosus. Next base: position 185,816 of record JALAZF010000034.1, read on the forward strand.
AGGTGATGTCATGTATCTATTACTTGAGTGACAAGGTTCATAGCTTCCATTCTCACATGGCTAATAATTATGATATTTTAAGCTTGATCCTCTCATATTGCATCTCATCCCTTGGTCTTTTGATCATTCTTGGACAGATTGGGAGGTTTTTGATCAATTTCACTATTCCACTTTAATGCTAGAGGACAAAACCTCACTTCATGGTTTTTGAAATGATTTTTAATACATGTCAAAGATGGTTTTTGATCATTCTTGGACATATTGGAATGTTTTGGTGTGTTTTGAACCATAAAACTGAGCTCTATTTATAGGGGAATGTCTCAGATATTTGTAAATTTGAGAGGATTAGGATACATGCTATTATCCAATAGGTGATGTCATGTATCTATTACTTAAGTGACAAGGTTCATAGCTTCCATTCTCACATGGCTAGCAATTCTGATCTTTTAAGCTTGATACTCTCATATTGCATCTCATCCCTTGGTGTTTTGATCATTCTTAGAAAGATTGGGTGGTTTTTGATAAATTTCACTATTCCACTTTAATGCTAGAGGACAAAACCTCACTTCATGGTTTTTTAAATGATTTTTAACACATGCCAAAGATGGAATCTTGAAAATTTTGTCATGCTCTTGCAGAGCACATGGTGTATGATCATTTTGGTGTTGATCTTGTGAAGATATTAGGTTTGCAAGTTCATCCAAATCGTGCAACAACAAAATGTGTAGCAAATCTGTCTTGCAAAACAGTTACAACAAGCCATGTTGTGAAATTCATAACTTCTCACTCAAGAAAGGTAAATGAATGTTCTTGGCCATTTTGGAAAGTTGAGATATCATACTTCAACTTTGATGTTCAAAGTTCGTCTTGAATCAATGGGGATCTTGGAGAGAAATGGTCCTAAAGTTTGCTCCAATATGAGACATATTATGCCTAAAATCTTTCTAAGTGTTTAGGTTCAAAAGTATGGAACCCCCAACTTCATGGCTCCATATTTCTTAATCTATGCATTTTTTGAGATTTCACCCTCAAGTACAAAGTTGTAGTATGTAACAAGCTCTTCAATTTGGTATTTGGATCAAAGAAAATGGTTACTTGGTTTGGAAGTTATGACCTTGGAAAGTAGGGCAAACATCATTGAATTTTATAACTTAGAAAAATTTCAACTTCTCCAATGTTGCCATTTTTACAAGTTAATATTTCTTGATTTTTCTTGATCAACCATGATCCAAATCACATATTAACATCATTCTTGACTTGAGGAAACCATATTTGACCAAGAAAAGTCAAAAGTCAAACTTGACTTTGATCAATGGTTGACTTTTCATCAAAAGATCTTGAACTTTGTGATCTTTAATGAAACCAAACCCTTGGGATATTGAACACCATGGATGGAATCCAAAGGAGTTTTTGAGTATTTTGAATCATGTCCTAAGGCTTGAGATCATGTAATGGTTAAAAGTCAAAGGTGCAGTTGACTTTTCATCAAAAACCCTAGTTTGTGGACCAGATGAATTTGAATTATTGCATTGCTTATGAATCAAGCTCTTTGGATTAATCCAATCATATGAATGAACTATTATGATGCATTTGAGGTCCTTGAAACATCTCTTGAGGTGTTAGATCATGCCTTGCTTCAAAAGTTAAACCAAGGACTGAATTAGGTCAAAACCCTAATTTGGATGCATCTGATGACTTGAGGCTTGATGAGCTTGTCATGATGCAATCTTGCATTTGATTATTGATGGATGAAAGCTCTTGATCTTTATGGATGAATAAGGGACTTGAGATGTTGAATATGATGCCCTTTCCTTGATAATTCATCTGCTTGAGCTTTAGGGGGACCGGTTAACCTGTAAAGTAAACAAGCACACACACCTTGTATTTGTAATGGGTTAGTGATGCATAAAGACACACACATATGTTATGATGAATGAGGTGAATGAAGTGGCATCTTAGGGGTTAAAAATTAGGGTATGACAGATAGGCAATGCAGATGATGTAAAAAGATATGCATGATCTTATTGATAAAAATTAGGGTATGACAGACTGCCCAGACCATTATAGGCCAAAACCAAGGTTTTCGACCACCAAAACCTCTCCTAAATAGGGAAGAGGAGGAACATATAGGTCAGCATAAACCTAGACCTTTGGTAGTTGTCATACCCTAATTTTGCGGTTACAGAAGTATAAAGAAATCAAGATCCTGACCAGGTGCTTAGACATGTCTAACAAAACAACTTTGGGAGGCATAACAATATAACAAATGTGGTAGAACAGACTTTCGTCCAAAACAGCCTGAATGTGGGACTTCTCAGGCCTAACTTCATATCTCTTTTGTCAGAATAAGTTCGACAAACAAAGTTACCTAGGGGTTGGAAAGTCCCAAAATTCACTAAGTTCGCTGGAGACACTAGAGGTCGACAGTCGAACATATTGCCAAGTATCAAATTGAGGCTTGCGACATTGCGAATAATGAGAATTTTAAAATGAAGTATTTCCCAAATTCTTTAACAAAAAATGCCTTTACCTGGTTTACAACTCTCCCTACACACTTTGTTCAAACATGGAGCCAGTTGGAGAGATTATTCCATGAACAATTTTACATGGGATAGTCAAAATAAGTTTGAAGGAGTTGGCTAGTGTTAGGCGAAAAGTCCTTGAGTCAATTGATGATTACCTAAGTAGGTTTAAACTTCTCAAGGCGAGGTGCTTCACTTAAGTGCCTGAACACGAGTTAGTCGAAATGGTTGGTGGTGGCCTAGATTACTCAATTAAGAAGAAATTAGACACTCAATACCTTAGGGACATGGTGTAATTGGTAGATAGGGTACGCCAGGTCGAACACTTGAAAGCTGAAAAAGCCATAACGAATAAGTATCACAAAAAAGAAAAAGTTTCTTATGTAGAGGAAGATGATTACCTCTCAGATTTAGGTGACGAATGCGTCGAAGAAGGCAAGGTTAATGTAGTTGAACTTAAGCCAAGACCTCCTTATGTATGTAAGTTGCTGAAGCCATCGAATGGGAAAAATCAAGTCGAGCCCAACAAGAATGACAAGTTCGCCACTAGGACTTATATTTTTGATATAACAAAGTGTGACGAAATATTTGATTTGTTAGTCACAAATAATAGTGCCTTCGGGTCTAAAAACTTTTCCAATAAAATAGAGGAAAAAGAGAAGTTTTTGTAAGTACCAAAATTTCCCAGGTCATAAAACTTCTCAATGTGTGCTTTTCAGGGAATTGGTGCAAAAATCTCTGAAAGAAGGCAGAATACAATTTGGCGAGAAGCCAAAGACATCGATGAAGGTTGATTCTGACCTAATGCAGACAAAAGATGCTCATTAAGTTAAGCTTGTTAAGGTCTTAATGGTCGAAGCTACTGAAGGATTTAACATGGAGGTCAACAAAGGTAAGAAAATCTCTGTTGTTGCTAATTCTGCATGAAAATGATGTACCCCCAAGCCGAGGAGGGGTTGATTGATTTTCTGGAGTGTTGCAAGCTAAATGACTCCAAGATAATGTTGTGCCCAAGGTGTAGCGCTGTCTTCGATTAAGAAGCGTTGAAGAAACTTGAAAACACCAGGAGATATGATCTGGGAAGGGGAAGAGGGAGGAAGCTAGGCTACAAGGTTTTCCTCAAACAAAAGAGAGGGTCCTCGCAGGAACGAGGAGTATATGAGGTAGTTTCAACAACCTTGATAGATAACTTTTCTCCCACTAGCGAATGTACCTAAGGAAAAGTGGGTGAGACCCCTGAACCAGAAGAGGGAAAATTAGTCCAGGTGAAAGGTGATAGACAGCAAGGTATGGGTGCCTAATCAGAAAAATCAAAAGATGTCAAAGGGAGAATCACATATCACTCCGACTTACAAAGGAAACAACCCGATGACACGAACTTAGTGGAAGTGTCACTAGAGGAAAAAGAAGGCTGAAAGTGAATCCTTTACAACCAAACGCGAAGTCTTAGATGAAAAACGTACCATGGTTGTGTCGAAGGCTCAGAGAAAGCCTTACTCGAAGAAACTGAACGAGGATGACAAAGGAAGAGCCAATAAGAGATTGTCCTTAAAGGAAGCCCGTCTGAGTAAAGAAGTGTCTCGGGCAAGGGAAAAAAATGCCTGAATACTCCCCTCAATCAGTGGACGAGAATCTAGAGTATACTCCTTAACCTGAGGAGGAAGTTCCCCAATACACTCCTCAACCCGAGGACAAAGACCGAAATTACACACCTCAGTTGAACGAAGAAATCGTTGAAGATAGTTACGATGAAGAATCTGAAGATGACTTGCATATCAATTGTGGCATAGTCTCTGTGCTGCTTGTTGAGTATGATAGGGTGTCAAGGGTATCTGAGGCTGAGGAAGACTATGTACAGGATGAGGCTGCAAATCAAAAGCCTCGTTGTTACTATGTTATGAACAAAGACGTCATTGAATAGCAGCAGGCTGTTTTTTAAAGGCCAAACCCAAGAATGATGTACCATCTTAAGCCACTGTTCATTAGGGAAAAGGTGGACGGTATGGCCGTCAGTAAAGTTTTTGTTGATTGTGGGGCGACAATGAATCTGATATCGCATTCTTTGTTTAAAAAGTTAGGGAAGCCTAAAGAAAGCCTTTTACCCTATAATATGGTTTTTTTGAACTACGAGGGCAAGACCAGTCACATTTTAGATGTGATTCAAGTGGATATATCAATTGGCTCTACTTCAAGGCCAAAATTATTCATGGTGATCATGTCCAATGCTAACTACAACTTACGACTTGGGCATGAATGGATTTATGGTATATGTGCAGTGCCTTCGACTCTGCACCAGAGAGTTTCCAACTTAAGAGAAGATTGCATAGTTGAAAATATCAAAGCTGAGCAAAGCTATTACAAGGATGAGATTAGTAACGTCGGGAAAAAGGACTTCGATAGGACCCTCATAAAAATTTCGCCATGCTACATAGCAGAGGAGGTCTATACCCCTTAAAAAACTCTACTTATTTCTTGAACCTGCATCCGAACTATGGGTTCATTTTGGATAAAGAGCAGGTGGAGAGTCAGTCTATTAAATAAGGGAGTCTGGCATATACAGGGTGGACAATAGTCGATGACAATGACTGCTGAATCAAGTTCATTGGCTTCGATTTTGGCTTACATGGCTGAAGTCAAAATAAATTCGGCCCTAGAGGCTGAAGATTTTCAAAATATGGCTCTTGAAGCCAATGTAGAAAACTTTGAGAATCTTGGAGGTGGCCTTAATGGGCAGACAACATCTTCAGAAAGTCGGAGGCCCTATTGCATATATGACAACGAGCCTTTGGGGTTTGAAAAAGACCCACTTGAATCTAATAAGAAAATGCATGGCCAAGACACCCTAGAAGAGGTAGATTTGGGTGACAGAGCAACAAAGAGGACAATGTATATCAGCGCTAAAATAGATACAGACATGAAGGAAAAGATGGTTGAACTGCTCAAAGAATTCAAAGACTATTTCTCCTAGGACTACAATAAAATGCCAGGGCTGAATCGAGACATGATGTAATTAAAACTTCCAATTCGACCTGACAAGAAGCCAGTGAAACAACTATGAAGAAGGTTTGCACCAGAGATTATGTCAAAGATTAAAAAGGATATCAAAAGGCTGTTCGGGGGTAAGTTCATTAGAACACCATGTATGTCAAATGGTTAGCTAATATTGTTCCAGTTATAAAGAAGAATGGTACTCTTAGAGTTTGCATAGATTTAGGGATTTAAATAATGTTACAACTAAAGACGAGTACCCAATGCCTGTGCCAGAAATGCTAGTAGATTCAGCCACAGGTCATGAGTATCTAAGTATGCTATATGGGTATTATGGATATAATTAGATCTTTATTGCTGAAGAAGACGTACCTAAGACAATGTTTCAATGCCCAGGTGCATTAGGAACTTATGAGTGGAATTTTATGCCCTTTGGTTTGAAAAACGCCGGGGCAACCTACCAAAGAGCTATGAATTCTATGTTTTATGACTTAATCGATACTTTTATGCAAGTCTATATCAATTATATAGTCATAAAATCCTCATCAGAAAAATGGTCGCTTAGGCCATCTTCGATAGTCCTTCCAAATGATGAGGAAGTATTGATTAAAAATTAATCCATTAAAATGTGCTTTCTGTGTTCCTGTAGAAGACTTCTTGGAATTTATGGTGCATAAAAAAGACATAGAGATCAATAAAAACAAAATGAAAGCAATTGTCGATCTCAAGCCTCCTTCGACAAAGAAGCAGCTTCAGTCTTTGTTGGGGAAAATAATTTTCCTAAGAAGATTTATCTCCAACTTATGTAGTAAGACTCATTCATTCTCGCCATTGCTTCAATTCAAGAAAGACAATGAATTCGTTTGAGGGAGCGAGCAATAAGAGGCTTTTGACAACATTAAAAAGTATCTGATGAAGCCTCCAATATTGTTACCTCCAAGTAGAAACAAGAGCATGAAGTTATATATAGTTACATTAGATTCGACCATAGGAAGTATGTTATATAAAGAGGATGATAATGGTGTCGAAAGAGCCATTTATTACCTTAGTCAAATCTTGATAGATGTAGATACTAGGTATAATGCAATTGAAAAATTATGTACCAAACTCAAGCATTATATAAAACCAGTGGAAGTTTACGTTTACTCTCATTTTAATGTTATTAAACACATGTTGTCAAAGCCTATATTACATGGTCGAATAGGGAAATTGGCTTTGGCGCTTATTGAATATTCATTGACCTATTGCCCTTCGAAAAAAGTAAAAGGACAAATTGTCGCAGACTTTATTGTCGACCATTCAGTGGTCGAATTAATTGAAGAATATGTAGAAACTAGGCCTTGGAAATTGTACCTCGAAAGTTCTATAAACAAAGATAGAGTAGGAGTAGGAGTATTTATCATCTCGTCAGAAGACATACTAACCAAATTCATGTTTAGTATCAAAGGGTTGTGTTTTAACAATGAGGCTGAATATGAAGCTTTAATATCATGCCTTCAGATTTAATTGGATTTGGTGGCAAGAGTCGTCGAAATAAAGGGAGATTTAAAGTTAGTGGTCAGACAATTCGAAAAAGAGTATAAATGCATCAAAGAAAATTTTATGATGTACTTTGTCGAGGCTAACTCTTTATTGAAACGTTTTGGCCACATTTCGATCAACAATATTCCTCAACTGAAAAATCAAGAGGTCAATGACTTAGATCAGATTGCCTCGGGATACAAAATCTCTAAAGAGAGATTAGAGGATTTTGGTGGGGGGGGGGGGGGGGGGGGGGGGTAAATGGAAATGTGACGTAATCAAACTTAGAAAAGTCAGAGGTTTTTGAATTTTTTTAACTATGAAGTTTCAGCTAATGACTTAATGTCGGATAATGAATTGGAGAAAAACCATAGTTTATTATTTGGGTAATCCAACATGAGTGACTGATTAAAAAGTCAAGTACAGAGCCCTAAGTTACGTAATTATGGGAAATTAAATGTTGAAGAAATTTTTTGAGGGGATTCTTCTTAAGTGCCTTGGAGAAAATGAAGCATATTTGGCAATATCTGAGGTACATAGAAGATCATGTGGCTCTCACCAAGCAAGACACAAAATGAAATGGCTGCTCTTTCGACTAGGAGTTTATTGGCTAACTATGTTAAAAGATTGCATAGATTTCGCCAAGCGTTGCCAAGAATGCTCGAAGCCCTCAGGTATTCAACAATTGCCTACTAGCGAGCTACACTCGATAGTTAAGGCATGGTCTTTAGGAGGACGGGCCTTAGATATAATTGGTGAAATTAAGCCTTCCTCGTCGAAAGGGCTTAGATACATTTTGGTGGGAATATACTATTTCACTAAGTGGATAAAAGTCGTACCTCTGCCTAATGTCGACCAGGAACAAGTAATCAATTTCATTCAAAATCACATTATATTTAGGTTTGGAATACCTGAGACTATTACTACAGACCAAGGCTCTGTTTTTACAGGGCGAAAATAGTAGAATTTGCCTCAGAAGTAGGGTTCAAGTTATTAACTTCGAAGCCTTATTATGCCCAAGCTAATGGTCAGGTCGAAGCAGATAACAAGATCGTGATTAGTTTAATAAAAAAACATGTAGGCCAAAATCCAAGAAATTGGCATAGAACTCTAAACCAAGTGTTGTTAGTGTGTCGAAACTCTCCCAAAGAATCGACTAACTCCACACCATTCTGACTTATTTATGGGCATGCTGTAGTAATCCCTTTAAAAATTCATTTACAATCAGTTAGGATTCAAAGACAAGCTGAGATCCCAATGGAGTATTATTGGGGTATGATGTTCGACAAGTTGAGTGATTTGGACGAAGAGAGATTAACTGCTCTAGATGTTTTATTGAGACAAAAAGAAAGAGTAGCTAAGGCATACAGTAAGAAAGTTAAGTCCAAAATATTCAAATTAGGAGACTTAGTTTGGAAAGTCATAGTGCACATTGATAATAAAGATAGAACTCTGGGCAAGTGGTCCCCAAATTGGGAAGGGCCATTTAAAATTCTTCAAGCGTATACAAACAACACATATGAAGTCGAAGAATTGACCCTTGAAGCTCGAATTTTGCGTATAAATGGAAACTATTTAAAACAATATTGGCCTATTTTGCAGGAGATACATATTAATGTAGAATAAAAATAACTTCATAATTAAGAAGGCTAAAAAATAGTATCCTTAAATTGTCAAAATGCCACAAAGTGCATACTTAAAAGTTACAAGGATCCAAAACGTTACTAGAAGTGACAAAAAATAATAACAAAAAATTAAAATAAAAGCGCGTCCCTAGAAAGAAGCTTTAAGCTTGTCATTTTGAAGCTTTTTCGCAGTTATTCAACGGTTAACTTGGGAGATTGTCGAAGTAAAACTTGCAATCTCATCTTTAGGAGTTGTGACGGTCTCAAGGTGTTGGATTCCAATATGAGTCTCTTAATCTATTTGTAACTGACTGAATCGCTAGATTTCTTTCTTATCACATTCAGCTTCTTGTACCTTCTTCTATAAGGCTTCAATCTCCTTCTTCCAATTAAGGATTTTGGCATCAAAGGCAGCAACAACTCCATATTCCAGGCAAATTTTTTCCTCCAACTACTTAGCGTGTTGGTCAGACTCATTGGCTAAGTTCCATGCCTTCAACCTTTCATCTGCTTTAGGCTTCATCTTTGTATGATCATCACATTTCCTTTGGAAATCAGCAAAGATGTTTTTCGAAGAGGGGTCCAAAGGATACTATGAAATCGAACACTTTGACGGAGGCATCAGGAATGTCGAGTTTCTTAAATATAGACTTGATATCGTATCCATAATGAAAGTATTTTTTAGGCGCTGCAATAATATCGACTCCTCTAAGTTGGGCTTTCCGTTGTTGAAGGACCACATCAATTGTTTCAGGCCTAGTGTTGCCTCCAGAGACAGTTGAGGAACTTGAGCATTTTTTAGTAGAGTTGCTTTTGTTGCTTAGCACCATTCTCATGTAAGCTTGGGGATTTGTTTCCTTCAGTGCTTGCAGTTCTTCTTGAGAAAGAATGTTGCTGGGCTATGAGGTTGATCTTGTAGACAAAATATTTTGAACCTCTTTTTTGACATTAGGGGTGGTCTACCTATTTTGTTGTTCAACATTAGTTAGAGTCACACTTATTTCTAGTTGGTGGTGAGCATCTTGAGTTAGCTGAGGGCTATCAGGAAGAGGAGTTTATTTGGGCTCTCCTTGCTTTAAGGTGTTCCCTGGAAAAGTCTCGCCCATATCCATTTCATGATTGCTTTCTTCATCAGATGACGGGGAAGTTGTTTCAGTTGGTTGAGCTTTGTCTGTCAAGTTGTGGGAAATGTTATCATCAACTTCTTTGTGTTTGTTGACTTCTTTAGCAAGGTTTGCAGTAGGAATGGTTGATTAGTGGGCGAGCTGGTAGCTTGAGGTATTGGATGTGTGAATGTCAACACAGGTTTGGTCAAATGCTTACCCTGCAAAATCCATGTATTAGGACTTAGAGGAATAACATAAAGAAGGTTAAAGAAAAAGTAGACTCACTTTTAAAGTGTCTGCATCTGGGCTTGAGTTGGCACTCTCAGTGGAGACTAATTTCCTTGTTATGTCGGTCAATTTTTCACCCTTCCCTGAGGGAGCTTTCTTCTACTTCTTTGTCTTGGGAGTAGGATCTACATTAGGGCTAGGTGCAATTTTCATGGCACCAACACCGCTGTTTCTTGGCTTCTTCTTTTATGGAGGAGGCTCAAGAGATGAGTCCTTGACATGAATTATTTCAGGAACTGTTTTGGAAGTTTCTCCCTCGACGTTTGCATCATTAGCTTGCAATAAAAAATAGAATTCAAATGGTGAAAATTATTTAAGTTTAATATGTTGAGCAATCTAAAGTTAGCAGCAGAATTTGGAACTTACCTGTGTAGGTTTTGAGGAAGTCACTTCATCTTTGGGTTTCCTAAGCGCTACCTTAGCACTGGTAGCGTCTCTAGTTCTGTTTTTATGTTCGATGGCTGTGAACAAACAAAATCGAATGTGAATATAAAGAAAGAAGATTTTTTATGTTTGAAAAAGATTATGGGAAGATCTTTTGCTTTCGTCACCATCATGTATGGGAGTTTCGACCCTGACATGGATTATGTCGACATGAAGGTGGCTTTTGAAATTGTATATGTCATGCTTAGTCAGAGTCACTCGTTGAGCAGGTTTCAGACATTCGTTTTTATGTACCTTCTAAAATTCCCCACAAACGAACCACCGTGGAAATTGAGGGGCAAAAGTCAGAGCCATTTCGCTGGTGGGCAAAGGGGGAAATTTAAAAGGGTAAAAGTTTAAAGGAAATGTATATTTTTTCTTCACATAGTCAGGAATGTGCAATTTAGGAAGTTTCACCAACATATTTTCTTTCAGGGTAACAGCTGCTTCACAGATCGTCCGACTAAGGTCGTTAGGGTCATACACAGTTTCAAAGTAATTCTGGAAAGTCTGGATCTCTTTGATGTGTCGAGCTCTACCTTTTTTGAATTTTTGCTGCAGAGAAGAGAAATCATCAGTTAAATGTTGACTTAAAGTTATAGTAGTCATGAATTCTTTGGCATGGTAAGTTTTCCACCAGGTTTCAAAATCTGGGGTACAATATAATGATGGTTGGAAAGTGATCAATGGAGTGAGAACGTGGTGATAATCAGCGTGTCGAGCTATCCGTCGGAGGTAGTCGTCTTCGGAGTAATCGTTGGTGCAAAGGCATAATTCACTTTTTCGAATGAAAAAGGATATAGGCATAGTCTGACTGATTCCAAATTGGCGTGACACCAAGTTGGGTTGATAGTAGAGGATCTTCACACTGTCTTTGGAAGTTCCAAGTCTAGTGGAAAGAAGTTTGGATGTCAAGAAAGCTTCCCATATTTTCTTCGACTCGACTTCCTGAAATAAAATTCTATTCCTATTTGTCCACAAAGACCAACAAATAGCTAACCACAAAAGACAAGAAGATCTAAATTTCCTATTTGAAGCAAAGATAAAGTTATGAAGGTGAGAAACCAACGGACACTGCTCATCCTCGAGGTCTATCCCCATCTAATTGCTCATTTGATTCCAAACCTGTCTATTCAAAGGACAAGAAAGAAATAGATGCTCTAAACTCTCTTCTATTTCATAACAACGGGGACACACGAGTAGATGACTTCTAGTCAAAATTCATGTTTTGGCCAATTATGATTTATTGCGTAATCTCTCTAAAATCAACCTCCAACCGAAAATTTGAAACCTACTGGGAACCTCTAGTTTTCAAATTATGTTCAATCCCTTCAAAGTCTCTGCGCCAATAAAGTTACTAGGAGCAATTACCTTTAAGAGCCTAGTATAACAACTTTTAATAGAGAACCCACCTTCGTCCCTCCACCACACTACCTCATCTTTTTTATCATACTTACGCCGAAAAGAGAAAAGGATTTCAAGGAGATCCTTCTCCTGAGTTTCTTTTGCTTCGCTAAAAACATCTCTTTGTAACTGAATGTTCCAATTCTAAGAAGAATGTACCTAAATGTCTTGGTCTGCAATTGAACTGTAAGGATTTGTAACCATTGCAAACAGGTAAGGGAATTGAGACAGGAGCGGGACTTGACTCGTCCAATAGTGTTTCCAAAATAAAGTGTGCATTGCATTGCCAACTTTAACACTAATTGATCTGTTAAATCAGTTTCACTCAAGTTATAAAACTCTCAGCCCCACATCCAAGTTTTCCCTCTAACAAATAGATGCTTTGTTGTCTTGCTTGTGATATAGGTCATCTCAAATTTTGTGTTGAATGTTCCTATATCTGGACAACAGTAAATCGTACCAAATAAAATTTATGTCAATCATATGGAGCCATTTGTTTAGTAAAATTCTATAAAACCTCTCCAAGTACTTACAGATCTCCTTCTCCTTATGGAGAAAGGCTCTTTGAATTTTAATAATTTCTTTCACAATAATCTTGAACGCTCTATAGAAAGAAATGTAATAGATTAGAATTTTGGAAATGACTGCAGTCAATATAGTCACCCTTTCTCACAATAATCTTTGTAATTTTTGCTCAAAGTTTTAAGGCATACCTTTTTATTTTTTTAACCAAACTTTAAACATTTTCTTAAAATGTGTTTTTTCTTTTAAACATTTTCTTAAAATGTCCTTTTGCTTTAAGAAAAAACTATTGCACAACGAAATACTTTTTTCCACTTTAAACAAGCATATCGACCCAACAACGACTACCCACTTTCTCACATTTGTTATATTTCACAATCTTCAATTATTTGCAACTTTTTCCTTTGTTTTGTTATGAGACAAGTCGACTATATTCTTATTCATCTTATCTCACAAATTTTCTCCACATGTTACTCCTTAAAATTAAAAAAATAGATTAAAAAATATAAAGCGCGTATTGAGCAGACAAGTTTGAAAATTGTGACAATTATTATTTTCATATATCTCTTCCTTCTGACTCTTACCAATCTCCTATGTATGCATGCACCGTCATACTCACCTATATATATTGCTTAATCTTTCATTCACAGTTCACACACTTCCTTTGCTTCTTTTAATAGTATTTGTTACACTCTCTATTATGGCTACCTTTATTAAATTATTTGTTACACTCTCTATTATTTCTCTCTTAGCTTGTTCTACCAATGCACAACTTGTTAATAACTTCTATGGTAGAACTTGTCCTCGTCTTCAAACAATTGTTCGTAATACAATGATCAGTGCTATCAAAACTGAAGCCAGAATCGGTGCTTCAATTCTTCGTTTGTTCTTCCATGACTGCTTTGTTAACGTAAGATAATCTTCTAATATCATTTATTTATGCATTAGTTATTATTTAATTCTACTATAATGTCACGGACTGTATTTTATTTAACATGTGAGTTTTTTTTTGTTTGTTTGTGCTGGTAGGGATGTGATGGATCAATCTTATTGGATGACACTGCGACATTTACTGGTGAGAAAAATGCTGGACCTAACATAAACTCAGCTAGAGGTTTTGAAGTGATTGATACAATTAAAACCAACGTTGAAGCTTCTTGCAAGGCCACTGTTTCTTGTGCTGATATTCTTGCACTTGCAGCAAGAGATGGAATCTTTCTGGTATGTCACCATTTTCTTTCTTTCATGTTTTATTTTTTCACAAATTGAAGTAACAAAGGTTGGATCTAAACTATTATAAATCATTTTGTATACATAAAAGTTTATATTATATCTTTTTGGCTAAAGAGTTTTGTTGAAAAATCAGACAAGTAGTTTTACTAGAAAAAAATGCATTATCTGACATGTTCAATTGAAGTAACATGTATGTTGCGGCTGCGGCTATTACGACTCTTGCGAATAATAAAATAAAGTCATTTTTGGGAGCAATGCATAATATGTTGCAGTGTTATGCGATTATGCGGTGTTATGATGCGGCTATTGTTGTATTATGATACGATTATAAGTGTGATTTAGAGTCACATCGCAATATTGCAGTTTGATGTGGATGCGGTAACTAGTGCAACCACTATATTGCGATCGTATCATGACGCGGTGCACAATTTAAAACCATGAAAGGACATTTAGTGTTTTTTTTTTTTTTTTCTTCTTCTTCTTGTCGAGAATACTTTGAAATCTTAAAAGTAAGATTCCAATATCATGTCATTCTCAAGTATCTAACATGATGTTTATTTTTTTCCTATCATTTCATTTTCGGCATGAGCTTATTTTCAAACCATGTCTCCCACTTCCTCTTTTTAACTTTTTTTTTTACATATAATTGATATTAATCATGTCAACTTTTGTTATATTGTGGGGTATACTCCTTTAGTAATGTTTTAATTTGTTTGTATAGCTTGGAGGACCCACATGGATAGTTCCACTTGGAAGAAGAGATGCAAGAACTGCAAGCCAAAGTGCAGCCAACAGCCAAATCCCTGGACCATCATCTGACCTTGCAACCCTTACTAGGATGTTTGCAAACAAAGGTTTAACATTAAATGATCTTACTGTCCTTTCTGGTGCACACACCATAGGCCAAACTGAGTGTCAATTTTTCAGAAACCGCATATACAATGAATCCAACATTGACGCCAACTTTGCAACCTTAAGAAAAGCAAATTGTCCTTCCTCTGGTGGTGACACCAATTTGGCACCTCTAGATTCCCTCACTCCGACTACTTTTGACAACAACTACTATAATGACCTTATTGCTAAAAAAGGACTTCTACATTCTGATCAAGCTCTTTTCAATGGTGTTGGTTCTCAAGTTTCTTTGGTTAGGACTTATAGCAGAAATACTATTGCATTTAAAAGAGACTTTGCTGCTGCTATGATAAAGATGAGCAGAATCAGTCCTCTCACTGGGACTAATGGGGAGATTAGAAAGAATTGCAGACTTGTCAATTAATTGATATCATGAATTGGAGGGTATATTAGCAATTGAATAAATATTGTGTTTGGAGATTTTTGAAAGATTGATTTGTTATAGGGTCAAAGTCATAAAGTTGACTAGATCTTGGACACAATGGCAATTCTAATAATTATTGGTGCTTCTTTGATAATTTGAATGTTTGTAATTCCACAAATGCAAGAAAGTTGTTATTTTTATGTTGTTCTCTTACAAAGACTAATGAATGGATCAATGTAATTTTATGTTGGAATTAAATCATGCATTGTTTTAATTCTAGGTTTTCTTGTACCGTTTTTTTTTTCAAATTTAACTTCACATTTCTCTATCTCTTTCTTCTTTCTCTGAAAACATTATTTAAAAAAGTCCTCGAACCAAATTGAACCGACAAACCAAATTGAAATGAAATCAAAATTATTGAATCATTATCTTTAACTATTTAATCGAACCATGTTGCATAAATAATTTTAGAATCAAATCAAATTGAAAATGAACTGAACCGAAATTAAAAAAGAACAAATTAAAAACTGAAAAATGGAAAATGCTTAAAACAAGGTAAAAAAATTTATTAAAAAAATAATTTAAAAAGTGTAATGGTTCGGTTCTTTAACAAATGATTAAGCTTGGAAAAATTGTCTTCTAACAATTTGGTACAGTACAAAATTCTGAACCGATATACCGAACCAATAATTTTGATTTATAGTTCGGCTATGGGTAAATTAAAATAATTCAATCTGGTTCGGTCCAAGTGACCTTTTACTATAGTTCGATTCGGTTTTCTGACTGAATTGTACCCTAAAAAGCCCTAAAATTTCCTCAAAGTTAGGCATAGTTTTCATTCAACTAGATTCCTTGAGAAGTTTAAGAATTTCTCCATGGTTTTCAACCTCAAGTGTATCCTTACTCAATTCCCTTTCAACAACAATCCTTCTTTGACATTCCTCTTAGAATGAAAGGACACGTTGTCAAGAGGAACATCAGGAATGTTAGCAAGAACTTTCTTGACACCATTATTTTTCTTACTAGAGGGCACGATGCCCAGGATATTTGTTTCATCATCATACTCGGATTCAATAGAGACAACTAGTTTCCTCTTGAGAGTCTTCTTAGGTGTAATTTTTGTCCTACTGTTCTTTGCTTTAGATCTCTTGACACTCTTTTCAGATTCCTTCACAGAAGGCTCTCTTGAAGCAACCTTATCTTTTTTCTTCTCTGATTTTCATAGGACCTTCGTCAGATTATGTTTCTTCATCATCCTTTGTTCGTTTATTCGTATCATCACAAATCCTCTTCATCATTTAAGCAATTGGAATGTCATCCCTAACTACTTTCTGACAGTTATCTTTCCTTTTCTTTCCTTTACCTTCATCAACTTTTTCTTGAGGTGCGTTATGGGTTCAACATTTTGTCCAACATCTAAATCAGCCTGCATGCTCGAGGTGCGGATGGATTCCATAGTATGAGTAGTTTTAGTTTTATCCCTATGGTCTTTTCCTGTAGATTTATAAGATAATTTGTTCTTAGAAAGGCACAACATCGTTAATCACTTTCCCATCATCATCATTATTTTTGAATCCTGAAACCCTAGATTTGTTCGTGGAAGGGTTTTCTTTAAGGTTGACTCCACACTTTTTACTCCATGAATGTTTGTGATAGGAGTAGGTTCATAAGACTTGGTGTTTTCCATTATCACTTTGGTTGAAAAGGTAGACAGGAGGAAGTTCTGGTTAGGGCAGATGAAACGAATTGGTGTTATCAAATGAGAGGGAACATAGAAGTTTTGAAAATACAAACTAACGAAATAGAGCCCTATAGTGGAAATGATCTCAGGAGGGAGAAAATTTCCTCTTTCCCGATTTCTAAGAATAATTTTTCCACCCGCAAAAATGACCCAAGTGTCGTTTATACTTTTGATTCCTATTTTTCTACGAGGGTTGATCAAATTCTCTATTGTCTGACTTACTTGATACTCACGTAAGTATCTGCAAGTATCAATAACCTTTCTTTCCTTTTTAGAGAACACATGTTATGCAGGATGGTCCAGCACCGTGTCAGACATTCATCCTTTAAAGCATATATTATTTTCTTCATTCACATTATTCTCTTTCTCACCCTTGGATGTCTTATAGGAGCTATATTTTGATCTCCACATAAAGCATGTGTCTTTGGATCTTGACCCATTTATTAATTATTCATGTTCTATGTTGATGATGAAACATTCTCCCTTACTGAAACTTACTTCTAACCCTTGATCACATAATTGACTAATGTTGATCAGATTTACAGTCAAGCCTTCTACTAGTAACACGTCATTAAGCAAAGGAAGTCTTGACCAGGTTACCTTACCAATACCTTTGATCCTTCCTCTCCTTCCATCTCCAAAAGTTGCATATCCTAGTGGTAAATGTTCAAATTCTTCAAATAAGGACTCTTCACCTTTCATGTGATAGGAGCACCCAATATCAAAAAACCAGTTATCCTAGAAAGACATTCCAGCAGAGGTTTGAGCTATGAGAGCTCTAACTCCATTCTTTGGCTTCCACACTTTCTCCATTTGAGGTTGCTTACCCTTTCTTATAAATATTTGTTTACTGAAAGGTTGAGGGTAATCATGCAGCCTAAAATAGCTAGCAAGGCCTAATGTGCCCATATCTTCCACAATGATGACATCTTTTGTCATAGTTCTTGTTCTTTCCATAATAGTGATACTCATGACTTGCAGGATGCTGGGCCATGTGGTCCAACATATGGAACTCACTTCTGTTCTTAGGTGGAACAAACTTCTTAGGGTGAGTTTTATCCTTCTTGTTTATGGGCCTAGGTTCAAACCCTATTCCCTTCATGTTTCTGGACATTTTCCCAACCTCTAATATTTCATCTAACATGGTAGACTCATTGTTCAGCATGCGAATATAATTTGACATATTCTATAAATGGGATTTTAACTAAGTGTTTTCTTCTTTTAGATTTGTCGTGTTTGAACTTTGTTTCTCTTTTTCCATAAGTAGAGTACTTATGGTCTTCTTCAGTGTCTCTTCTCTCAAGAAAGATTCCTTCCATTCAGTAAGTAGTTTTTTTTAAGGATTCAACGAGCTCTTCTGTAATGAAACCATCTTCATCAAACTCACAACTAGAATCATATTTTCTAGTGAAAGCCTTCACCTTATTTGATCATTATCTTTCATCATCAGATTCTTGCCAAGCGACAGATAACCCGTTCTTTTGATTCTTCAGAAAAGTAGGACATTCTGTTCTAAAGTGTCCATAACCTTCACATTCAAAACATTGAGTGCCTTTCCCACTACCGGGTTCTTCTTCACTCCTGTCTTTGTGCTGGGGATTGATTCTTCTAAAATTTATATTATACTTTTTAATTAAAATTTTATAGGGTATAATAACAGTTGTAAGTATAACAGATATGATAGAATCAATCTTTCATGGGTTTGAACCTCAGTTGTGGCAAAAAAAATCATTTAACGTTAAGGCGCTCCTTTCTTTTTTATTTATTTTTAAATAAAGGATATCACTACAGTTATTATGGATAACCGTCGTGATATAGTTTGCTATTATTTTAAAATATAAAATATAATTACGATTATAGTTTTAAACCGTAACGAAAAGTGATATTTTTTAATATATAAACGAAACTATTTGTTGCCCAGTTCATAATTGTCGTTTCTCTCTAAATAAAACCCTAACACAACCCTCTCATCTCATGAATCTTATCCAATACTGTTACAAGTGAATGGAGAAAAGAAGCTTAAAGGATATCTGATGGGAGCAACTTCCGGCACAAACTCCTACGGCGGCGAAGATGGAATGTTCTCTTGCTCTCTTCTTTCTACTCTTCTTCTAGATGTTGTTGATGTTTAGAATTTAGGGTTATTGTTTTAGGGTTTGGTTTTAGGATGCTATGGAAAACATTATGTTATTGATGTTTTAGGGTTAAGTTTGATTTTTGCTGTGTTTCCTTGTAGATACATGGTGATGATGGTGGTAGCAAACGTATACTATGGTGAAGTTTCATATGTTTTTGTTGCCATGAAGAAAAATATAAGAAGTATGAAGTTATTGTATAAACTTCATCCACCTTATATTTCTCCTTCATGGCATCACAAACTAGATGAACTTGATATATCTTGATTTGTTACAGTTCCACGATTATTTTCAATAAGAGGCGCGTTATTAACTCAATGTATCTTGATTTGTTACAGTCTCACTTGGGGTTTTTATGCTTAAATAATGTATGTTTTTTTATTGTGTTGCATGGATTTGTTGTATGTTGTTGTTGTTGACAAATGTTCTCAAAACGAGAACAAAACATTGCTAAGTCACAAGATAAAGGCTTCTTGTGACTTAACAATGTTCTGTTCTTTAAATTCTTATACAGGTTGACAAGTTTAGTTTATTATATACTATGTATATTGTTTGTTTCACAAACCTTTTAATGAAAATGCAATCATTTATATTGACATAAAAACTTATATTCTGAAAATTAAGATGTATTTGAAAACCAACCTATATCAATCAATGTTTTTTGAATCGCATTCGTCTCATTCAGCACATTTTATGTTCCTTAACACATAATATATGGTTCAATGGTCTGTTTGCTTCAATTCATCGATATTTACAATCACGTTGATAAGCGATGATGATGAGGTAAACTATAATAAAAGATATCGATGCATTGAAGGAATCAGACCATTGAACTATATATGTGTTAAAGAACATAAAATGTGTAGAATGAGACGGATTTAATACGAAAAACATTGGTGTGTTTAAGTTGGTTTTCAAGAATAGATTAGTTTTCAGATTATATATTTCTTTGCCAATTTTAATGGTTGTATTTATTTAAATAGGTGTATGGTAAACCAAGCAATATACATTGGTATATAATAAACTATGGGTAGTTTCCATGACGGTTATCTACATTAACCATGACCTAATGTAATGTATTTGCTGTTGCTGGGTTTCGAACCCAGTACCTTATGTATCACAATAGTTGTTAAGCATAACCGTTGTGATATACTGCGCGCTTTCCAGAATACAACAACGGTCCCAGGGCCTGGATTATAAGTAGCGCATTTACCACAACACTCTACATAACAACGCCTTAATTTGCGTTA
This sequence comes from Lathyrus tuberosus, assembly GCA_022829125.1. Taxonomy (NCBI): domain Eukaryota; kingdom Viridiplantae; phylum Streptophyta; class Magnoliopsida; order Fabales; family Fabaceae; genus Lathyrus; species Lathyrus tuberosus. Next base: position 205,850 of record JALAZF010000034.1, read on the forward strand.
TTATATGTATTTTTCAACCGTTGTTGAAGGGGTTTTCCGTAGTAGTGTAGACTTGGCTTGATTCACCACTTAACTAGAAGCAAGAGCATAAGAAGAAAACAACTTGATTAAAGCTTCAATGGAGACTTTGTTTCCTCTACAAAAGACCATAATGTCATCAGCATAGAGAAAATGAGAAGGCACAAAGCAACCTCTAGGGCCAGGAATGAGCTTCATCAAATTTCTTTTGACAAGCTTAAAAATCCCCTTACTAAGAACATCTTTAGCAATACAAAAAAGAAGGGAGAAAGGGGATTTCCCTTTCTCACCCCCTCCCCCCTCTCACATTCAAAAAACCATTGAGGATTCCATTGACATATACATAAATCCTTTCTGACTTGAGAATAGGGAAGATTCAGTTGTTGAATTTGCAGTTAAAACCATAGCACTTAAGGACCTGTAACTGAAAAGACCAATCCAAAGAGTCAAAGGCTTTAGCTATATCAAATTTCAGAGCAAGGTTGCCACCATAAGACTTTTTCCTCAAAAGATTAATGGCCTTAGAAGTTAACCCAATTAAATCTCTTATGTTTCTCCCCTTCACAACCCCTTTTTGCTCCTTGGAAATAACTAAAGGCATGATCAAAGCTTGCTTGTCAACAATAATTTTAGAAATGATTTCAAACTTAAAGTTAGCTAAAGCAACATGCCTAAACATTTCTATAGTGTTAGTATTAGTAGTTTTTGGCTAAAGAATAAGAATGTTGGCATTATAATTAGGTAAAATCCAAGAAGTGTGAAATAACTAAAGCACAACTTCAAAGTCTTCCTGATGAATAATTTCCTAGTAGTTTTGGAAGAAAATTGCTCCAAACCCATCAGGACCTAGGGCCTCATCCTTGTTCATGTTGAAAACAACCACTTTTATCTCATAAGGGTGGGAATCCTTGTGAGCATGTCATTAACATCATCCTTGATCAAATGAGGGATACAGTATTCAACAAAGAAATTGTTCTCAACAATCATATTAGACATAGCAAAAAGGTTTTTAAAGTACTTAACCACATGATAAGACAAAGCATCTTGGTCATGAGTTAGGACACCGTCAAATTTCAAAGTAGAGATGGGGCTAGTAGTTTTCTTGACTTTAGCCATTTTGTGGAAAAACATGGTGTACTTGTCCTCTTATAAAATCCAATTAACTTTAATTTTTCTTGCCAAAAGAGATTTTCCTTGTAAAGCACCTCCTCAAGGGCTAGTAATACTGCTTCCCCCTGGTCTCTCAAAGCCTCATAACAACCTTGATTCTAAACTGTATTTTGGATCTGATTAACCGCTCTCTCAGCATCCTTAAAAAGGCTATTGTTGTTACCAAATACATTCATATTCCACTCTTTGAGCTTTCACTTTAAAAGCTTGAGCTTTTCAGACGGCACAACTATAGGGAAACCCACCACTTTAATCTTCCAACTATTCAAACTAATGTCTATCTAGGTAGAATAAGAGGACCACATTCTCAAAATTTTAAAATGAGTATGAAGAGATATGGTTGAAACCTTGAAATCCATCAGTAGGGGGAAATTATCAGATCTCACTTTAGTGAGGGTTTTGCAAGAGACATTGGTACATAGATTCACCCAAGATATATTACATATACATCTATCCAGCCTTTTTTAGTATAAGCATGATTGTTTCACTTCATTTAAATTGGTGCACTTTTGGAAATCCTTAACAGGGGTATTGGCTAGAGAAATAGTTCTTGAGTGCTCATGAGCACCAAGCACAACATTAAAATCCCCTATAAGGCACCGGGGAATAGGTTTAGAAGAAAAAAATAATGGAAAGAGCATTCCAAAGCAATATTATCTTAAGGGAATAAGTGGAAACATAGATAGTAATCATGTCTGTTAGTTTATCTTCCAACATAGAAGTGAAAGCAATAAACTGATCTCCAATAGCCAAAATCAAGGGATTGTGGTTCTTCTTACAAAAACACCAAAGGTTAGGGAAATCATTGGTTCTATTATTAAGGGAGAGAAGCTTGAGACCTAATCTACTTAATCAGGCTTCAGGAAACACATCATATCCCATCCAAGGTTAAGCAATGAAAAGTGGTCGTGAAGGCTGGATCAGATCCTGTTGAAGTGGGCCACCAAGTACGTCTGAGATGCTGGGCGTGTGAGAGGAGAAGGGGGTGTACCTGCAAGGTACTCTGGTACTCTGACACATCATATCCCATTTGACGGTTGTTTGTAGACTTACATGCGGTTAGGGTTAGGTTTAGGAGATGAAATCGAGTGATTTCCGGTGATTGTTGGCGGTGGACGGTGGTCGTGCCATTTTCCGCCGCCGGCGAGGCCGCTAGGTTTGAGGATATTCTGGTGAATCAGGAGGTTTCTGGTGTCATTTCGATGATGATGCACGCGTAACCGCCGTGGTTACTTGGATCTAAGAGAGATGATGATGCACGCGTAACCGCCGTGGTTGCTTGGATCTAAGAGTGGCGATGAAGTTTCCGGCGAACCTTTGCAGTTTCCGGTGGAGCTTTGTAGTTTTCGGCGGAGCTTCAAACGGAAACTGGGAAGTGGCTCGAGGAAGTTCCTCGTACGGAAGCGGGTTGCTCTGGGTATCTCCTTGTGGGAGACTCTTAGTGTTTTTGTTTGATGTTAGGGCTTAGGCCGGGGACGTCGTCCTCAACCCTTTGCGCGCCCTTTCACATGACTAGCGGTGGAAGGGTGGATTTGATCTATCATCGAATTCACTTTTTTCTCTGCTTTTTAGGTGATCGCTATGGCGACGGGGCCAGATGGAGAGATTATCCTGGACACATCCGAGGAAGAAGAAGCAAGTTCCTCGGACAGCAGTAGTTCGACGACTTTAAGTATCCCCAACGAGGTCAGGGAGGAAGAGGAAATGGATGATATGGAAGAGGATGTCGTCGAGGATTCCGCGGAGGAGTGAGAGGTGGTTGAACCAGCCGAGCACGTGTCCGAGTTTGCCACGTATCTGGGATACTTTTTCACGGAAGTCAGGCCAGAGGGGGTGTGGGAGGTGCACTTTCCCTCCGAGGATGACCGGGTCTGTACAAATTTTGGGGACCCGCTTCACTATGTACGAATATGCCTTTAAAGAGCTGGGATTGAGATTACCATTCACTGACTTTCAGCAGTCAGTGTTTGTGCACTTGAAGTTGGCCCCTACACAGTTGCATCCGAACTCGTTGGCCTTTATACGGACGTTTGAGCTGACTTGTGATTTCTTGAAGATAGGGGCTACTCTTCCCTTGTTTTTCACAGTCTTCCACCTTCAGCGGCAGCTATTGGGGAGGAAGTATGGCTGGGTCTCGTTGAAACAACCTTGCAAACTATTCAAGCCTTTCTCTGAGTCAATACGGACATTCAAGGAGAGGTACTATATCATCGAGCCCGTATCGGAAGCTACCTAGGACGGCATTTATCTCTGGGAGATCGAGGTTGAAGAGGAGAGAAACGATCTACGCGACGAGTCCGAGAAGTTCATAGGAGAGAGAGTGTATAAGTTCCCCATTCACTGGGGACCTGGCAATTTCACCAAGAAGCCTGGCGATTATGTTCTTCAGCCGCACGAGTTGGACGGGCAGGATGCCGTTACGTACAAGACATTGGTGAAGTATGTTAACTCCTTTCGGCTCGCTGAATGCTGGACGAAGAAGGGTGCTCCGATCTTCGAGGAGGATGGTAGCCAGAGGGTTAAATATCGCTTTATCAATACTAAGGCGCTTCTGGAGTGCAAGACTTCTGCGAAAGTTCAAAAGCTGCTTGATAGTCTTAGTTATTTTAGTTTGCTAGAACTATTTTCTTTTCTCGTATCTAACATGCTCGTATTTTTTTTGTGCAGGTGAGATGCCTCAGGCCCACGAAAGGATGGTGAAAAATTCTATTGCGAGGAACAAGTCCGGTACGGCTGCTCCAAAGTCTAGATTTGCCAATGCGCGTGCTCCTACTCCTCCCCAACTTGCTGCGGGGACCTCCTCCTCTCCCACTCCAGCCCCTCAGGGATCTCCCCTTTCTTTAACCATGCGGCCTAAGAGGCCGAGGGTTGCTAACGCTGTGGATCTCAGCCGGGCCTCGGAGAAGGGGAAGTTCGAACTCCCACCTTGCATACATGACAGGAAATTTTTCGAGGGGACATCTTTGGTCGTGTCGCGGGCAGAATCTCTGTGTCTGGAAAGCATGGATCGCCCGAGCAAGAGGGCGTTGGTGGCCCAAGATGCTTCCGCGCTTGTAAGGATGTTAGAGATGGCAGCTATTTATACTGAGGGGGATTCAGCAACAGAGTCCGAATTGAGAACTGCCAGGGCCACCATAACATCCCTTGAGGAAACGGCGAGGAAGGCCAAGGAGGAGGCTAAGAGTTCAGGGGATGCCCGGAAGAGGGCGGATGAGGAGATGTCCAGGTTGAAGAAAAGGGTCTCTACGCTGGTGTCATACCCCAAATTTTGACCACTAAGATTTCCCATCATTGTGCAAATCATCATCACAATATGGATGAACCATTAGTCTCCCCGAAGATGAGTGAGTATCCACTACAATCAAAATTAGGGTTTGAAGCTCTCTTTGAGCCTAGCCCAAAAGATCAGATCAAGGAATGACATGATCTTCAACTTGTCTAAAATTCGCAAATATCCACAAAGGATCAAGAGGACTCCCACTTCAAGGATTAAGCACAAGGCTACTCCCTTCGAGGTGGATTAAGCCTCGAGATCGCCAATGTCACCAAATTAGGGTTTTGGTCGACCAGGGCATCTAGATGGAATTTTTCCTCTGGGCATGAGGTAATGCTTCAAATATAACCAAGGATGCTCCAAGGGACATCATAAACCCAATCATCAAGTCAATTTAACCTCAGAGGATGCATTCATCAAAAATCAGGAATTAGGGTTTCTTGACCTAATTGACCCCTAAGTTGACTTTTGGGACAAATCATGAGCCAAGACCTAAAGACATGGTTTAAGGGTCTCTAGCACACTAAATTGATCCATTTGCAACAATGGATTGATCCAAGAAGCTTGAGCAACAAGTTTCAATTTCACATGAACCACAGTTAGGGTTTCGCGAGAAAAGTCAACTGTAGCTTTGAATTTTGACCAGGACATGCTCCCTAACCCTAGGTGTAGCGAGCGATTTTGGACGCGGTTCTTAAGCGCGGTCGCTCTCTGCGGTTGAGTTTACTACAGGTCGGTTCATTTTTTATCCTATTATGAGCTGAATAAGGAAGGGAAATAGATGTCTCCAATAAACCCTGCTTTGCATACTGAGTTTAAACAGCGGTCTGTTAGGTTACGAATGCTATCAATGTGGGGGGACCTTTGTACTGGTTATTTGTATTTTCGCCAATACTGTTTTCTCTCTGGGATTTCTTGTGTTATTTTGACAGACAGGTTTCTGGCGGGGAACAAGGATTAGGATGTTAGGACAGATGTTTTTTTATAGATATATGAGAGTATGGGGTTTTGGGTTTTTGTTTAGTGTGCTCGCTAAGATTTTTCTTTCAATCTTATGCCTACGTATTCCTGTTTACCGAAACAGGGAAATCAGAGCGTTCGTAGTTCCTCCTATTCTATGGGAGAGAATGGGAGGAAATGGGTGTTTTGGTGTCTTGTTCAAAGCCCAAGACGTGAAGCGAAAGGTGATTTGTATCTTGTTCAAAGCCCAAGATATGAAGCTGAAAGGGTTTGACTTTAGAGAGAACTTGTCATCTCTAAAGAGGGTCTGTCTTTCACAACTGTTGGGTGACTGACTGTAAAGTAGGATTACTTTAACCGGGATACGCGGATCCTAGTAATGCCATAATTTCCTTTATAGGGATTTTAACCTGAAGGAGAAGACTTTAACTTAGTGTAGAGTAATGCTATCTTTCCTTAGGAATTTCTCATGCTAAAAGAGGGACAGTGGCATGTATGTAGATGATCCAGAGGCTTGCCGCTTACAGCAATTAGATGAAGGGGAAAGAGTTGTTGATGTTTATGTACTGTGAACGAGGCACAGCTTTGATGCTAAAAGGTTGATTGGATCAACCAGTGGTTTTCTTATACAAAGCCTAAGAAGAGGCTAATATGTGTCTTGTACAAAGCCCGAGAGAGAGGCTAAAAGGTTTTGACTCGACGATGGAGTCTTTTGGTATCTCGTATAAAGCCCAAGATGAAGGCTATTTGACTCAACAAGAGAGTTTTTTGTATCTCGTACGAAGCCTGAGATGGAGGCTAAAATTTGTTTGGCTCAATAAGAACCTTTTTGTATCTCGTATAAAGCCCGAGAGAGAGAGGATAAAAGGGTGATTGACTCAACGAGGGAGTCTCTTATGTGTCTCGTACAAAGCCCGAGAGAGAGAGGCTAAACGTTCTTTGACTCCGCTGGGGAGAATCATTGTACAAAGCCCAAGAGGAGGCTATGGTGACTGTTTCAGTTAAGTGATAGGTCCAGTATACTGATTTTGAAAGAGAAAATCATTTCTTATATGAGCAACACTGTACTCAAGGGTTTGTTTCAAGGATCCGGGTTATTCCTGTTCTTTAAGAAAGTGGGAAATTCGAAGGGTATTGAGACTGTCCGAGTCTACGGGTTTCCTTCTTATTCTTGTAGGGTGCTTGAGAATGTCTTTGAGACTCAAGGGAATTAGACTGTCCAAGTCTAGAGTTTCATCTTTTGTACTATGCTTTGAGAAATAGTAGTAGACTCTTTGAAAGGACTGTTCTATGCAGATGACTAAGTTCTATTCCTATACCTTTAGGAGGTCGTCGGGACAATTTGTACGAAGCCCAAGAGGAGGCTGGAAACTTTTAAGAAGCTGACGGGTCCTTGTACGAAGCCCAAGAGGAGGCTATCATTCCCGGAGGAAGATATCATTATACGAAGCCTAAGAGGAGGCTGTGAATACTTCTAAGAAGCCGACGGGTCCTTGTACTAAGCCCAAGAGGAGGCGGGGTTGCTTTTAGGAAGTCGGTGGGTCCTTGTACGATGCCCAAGAGGAGGCCGATGCTTTTAAGAAGCCGATGGGTCCCCAAGCCCCGAGAAATTCAAGGAAAGCTATTCACAAGAAATAGATCAAGTCAGGAAAGTTCGAGAATTTGGAAGAAACTCAAAGATGCCATTCACGGAGAATACATTCATCTCTGGGAGTAGAGTTTCTTGACAATTCCTAATGAGGACAGCCGAAGAGAAGACTGTATCTGGTGATCCTATTGGGGATCTAGTTGTCTATTTCTACGAATAAACGAAACGGCGTCACCTAGTTCTAGACGTAGTTGCCGGGGAAACTCTAAATATCTATACTATTATTACACAGTTGATATGAGTTTATGAAAGAAGAGTTACAGCGAAACAGCCCCACAATACAGTTATATGTATATGAAAGCGGTAAATGAAAGCGTGTAAACACTTACTCGGTTGTAGAGCTTCCATGATGTTTGGTTAGTTGTTCAACAAAGAAAGATTGAAAACAACAGTATATTTCAAAATCAAAGGAGAAAGTGCTTTGAAAAAGAAAGATTTGGGGCTTACAGCTCAAGGAGAGGCCCAGGGTTTTATCAGTGAGCGCACTGTTTGAATTTGTACAGAGGGACTTATACAAGTGACTGTGGCCCAAAAGGTTTTCTGTACAAAGGGATGGGTCTTACACTCTCTCAAGAGGCCCAAAGAGTTTTAGAAATGAAATGGGTCTTACTACTCGAGGGTAGGCCCAGTTGATTTTTCGTTTGAAATTGGTGATCGCGCCGAGATTTTCTTTTAACGTGAAGGGGCTTATACAATATCTGAGGCCCAAAAGGTTTTGGTTAAAAGGGGATTGGGTCTTACACTCTAATAGAGGCCCAAATGAGTTTTAAGAAAAGAAATGGGTCTTACTACTCGAGGGTAGGCCCAGTTAATTTTCTCGTTTAAAATGGCGATCGCACCGAGGTTTTCTTTTAACGCAGAGGGACTGATACAATAAGTGAGGCCCAAAATGTTTTTGAACGGGTCTTATGGCTCGAGGAGAGGCCCAAGGTTATTTTTTCAAAAGGCGACGATCGCGCCGTTTGTTTTTGACGGTATTGGGACTTATACAATACACTGAGGCCCAAAAATGATTTGGTCAAAAAAAGGATTGGGTCTTACACTCTATTAGAGGCCCAAAGTGTTTTGAAAATTATTTATGAGGGTTGAATTAATCCAAAAACCCTAATTTGTTTTCAAAAATGTATTTAATTGAATAAAAATTCAATTAAAATGATCAAAATTGTTTAACATATGGAAAACAAATTGTGATCTTGGATTAATGCGTCAAAAATTAAGTATTGACCTACAAAATAATTAGAAAGCATTAAAAGTTGCAAAATCAAGGTGGAAAAAATATTTTAAATGTTAAAAACAATTAAAACATTAATTATTTGCAAAAATATCAATTATAGAAAATAAATAATATTTTTGGGATTTTTTGGGAAAATAAAATATTTTAACATTTTTGTGAATTATTAAAAAAAGAATCAACTCAAAATCATTAAAACTCAGAGAGAAGTTAATTTTTGAATCAATTAAATAAAATCACAAAATTCAAATATTCAAAAAATGGCGCCAAGAACACACCAAGAACACGCGCGTGTTCTGGGTTTGCCCAGATTTGCATTTTCTATCCAATCTCACTGAATACTTGATTATATCATGCAATCCATATACCAATCAACTCGTTTTAACCTCACGATCATGTCTATGGTATTTAATTTCATTTAAATTAAACATATAACAAGAAATCATGGAAAATCCTCAAGAACCCTAATTTCTGCATGAAGACTAGGATTTTTGATACACGATTCAAACAAAACAATTAATTGAGGGGAAACATTCCATGCATGATTATGAACATATGGCCAAATTATTGTGCAGCAAAAATTGCATGGATCATAGAGTTAGAAGAGCTCATGCTTACCACTTGCAGCTGGTGATCGTGATTTGTGTTGGAGGTGTTACAGCTAGGTTCCAATGATCTGGATAGCTTCCCTAGGTGCATGGAGTGTGTATGGATGCTTGGAATTGATTGAAATGGTTTGGAGTTGAAGATGGTACCTCAACTGCAAAACTGTCAAGAACTTGAGCAATTGGCTGGTGATTTTGTGAAATCTGTGTTCCAGATGTTATGTGAGTGTTTGGATCACTTCTATATGATGTATGTGAGGTGTGTGAGTGATTGGTTGTGATGGAAAAGCTCTCAAGCTCAAAAACTCAAAGTTGCCTTGCTAAAGAAGGCATTTTTGCCAAGAGAAAGAGGTTTTGAGGAAAGCATCTGTTTGATGGATTTGGTGTACTCAAACTGATCACAATTGAGCTCTATTTATAGTAGAGCAAGTTTGTTTTGCAAGGAATAGTGAATGGCAACTGCTGAGTAGGTTTGGCCAATGTTGGCAAATGAAAACTCAAGTCTCCTCTAGCCATTGACTAGAGGTTAGGGCACAGGCTGCTGGTTCCCTTGGTCTTGGATAAGTCTTGACTGAATTCAGTTGAGAATGGCTTAGAGCATGCCACCTTGATGCTTCCATTAAATGCTCCAATCCAAAATTGGAGTCTTGTCCCTATTTTGGCAATTCTAGGTTCAACATGCTATTTCTTGTTCCAAATACTTTGGAGGCTTGGCTCAGCGATTGCCCCATTTAGATTCAATCCTCAGATGTGTCCAAGTGGATAGGAGCATTTGGATTTGGCTGATTTTGGCAAATCGACCAAAAGTGCAAAATCTGCCTTGCCTTGGCAGATTTCAGCAAGGCAACTTGCCAATGTCATATCTCATAACTCAAATGGAATTTGGTAATGTTCTTGGCCATTTTGGAAAGCCCTTACATGATACAACAACTGTTTGAACATGTTTGGTTTTGATCTCTTTTGAATCCAAGTGAAAAATCCCCCTACATTTAGCAAAAAGTAGGGTAAAATCTGACTTAGTGAAACTTTCACTAAGTGTTGGAACAAAGTGACTTTTCTTGATTTTGATCACTCCATAACTCAAAATCCATGAGAAATTTGGACATAGGTCAGTATGAAGCTTTTGTAGAGAGCAATGAGATCTACAAATCAAGCTTTGAATGGGGCACAATGGCCTTGTGGTTTAGGAGTTATGGTCCTCCAAAGTTGGCACATTAGTGTCACTTTTTCCATAACTTAGAAATTTTTCTAAGTTTTTATGGTTACCCCTTTTACAAGTTATCCCACTTTCTTTTATTTTTCTTGATGAATGATGATTCAAATCATACATTAACATCATTTTAGGGTTAAAAAAACCATTTTGGTGAAAAATCTCAAAAAGTCAAAGTTGACTTTTGTGCACAGTTGACTTTTTATCAGATGAATTCCAAACTTGATGGTCATGTTCCATGGGTGTCATAGGGTATATTGATGCATGTCATAGGGCTTGGGAGCATGTCCTGGTCAAAAGTCAAAGTTACAGTTGACTTTTTCCTTAAAACCCTAACTGTGGTGCAGATGAAATTGAGACTTGTTGCTCAAACTTCTTGGATTAATCCATTGTTCCAAATGGATCAATATAGTTCATTAGAGACCCTCAAACCCTTTCTTGAGGTCTTGGCTCATGATTTTCCCTAAAAGTTAACTTAGGGGTGAATTAGGTCAAGAAACCCTAATTCCTGATTTTTTATGAATGCATCCCCTGAGGAAAAATTGACTTGATGAATGGGTCCATGAGGTTCCATGGAGTACATTAGGTTATGTTTTGGATCATTGGCTTGTGCCCAGATGAAAAATTTCTATTTGGAGGCCCTGGTCGACCAAAACCCTAATTTGGTGACACTGTCGATCTTGAGACTTGATCCACCTAGAAGGGAGCAGCCTTATGCTTGATCCTTGAAGTGGGAGTCCTTTTGATCCATTGTGGATGTTTGAGAGGTTAGACAAGTTGAAGATCATGTCATTCCTTGATTGATCCTTTGTCTAAGGCTCTGAGAGGGCTTGAAACCCTAATTCTTGATAGTAGTGAATGCTCAATAATCCTTGAGGAGATTGATGAGGCACAAAGGCGCATCCATATTGTGGTGATGATTTGCACAATGATGGGAAATCTAAGTGGTCAAAATTTGGGGTATGACAGATTCCCCTATTTAATCTTCTTGGACACGAAGGTGTGAATGACGAAGGTATTTGGGCATTCGGGGTGCAAGAGGATTAAATATCGGAATATCCGAAATTTTGACAGCTATGAATGGCAGCTCGCGCATTCATCTTCTTTTGATAAGCAATGATGCTTAGAAAAGGTAAAAACTTCCCCTCGATCCTGGTCTTCAGCCAAGGGACTGGTCTTAGTTTCTGATTTAAACTTCCCCTCGATCCTGGTTTCCTACCAAGGAACTGGTCTTAGTTTCTTTTGTCAATAAACTTTATTGACAAGGGACGCTATTCGTAGCGGTTTTCGTCAAACTTCTCGTAGAATTTTCCTGGGGAGATGCCGTTTGAGTAGAAAATGTTTTAATGTCAGACTTGCTGGGGAATCTAGTCGTCTGAGTTGTAGAGTTGCACAAACTTCTCTGTTGGAGACACCATTTATTTCTACAGGGGGAAAGCAGGTCTCTTAAGAGACTGCTGTTGCTTGGGATCTTACATCATACTTTTCTCGGGATCTTCCCGGAGAAATGCCATATGATGGGGTCCAATTTTGAGGTGTCGATGACCTTTTCATCAGTGATCTTTTCGAAGCGAAACTGGCATGCTGCCGAATCTCTGATTACGAGGCTTTCACTGTGGATTTTCCTTAATCCGGGAAAGAAAGGATATCATCCTCAATGGCGAAGAGTGATGTTGACTGAGGGCTCTCTGATGTTTTAGAGGTTCAAGTTATCAAAATGGTCCAGAGCCTATTTCCATCCAAAAATAAACTAGAGGAGAGAGATTGTTCAGACGCAACACTTCCTGACGAGGAAAGGGCTGACAACTCGATTGAGAGAACTTCTATCACTAGGGGATAAGACCAACTAGAGTGATAGTGAAGCAATATGAAATGTGAATGCAAATCAATAATGCATGATGTATGTATGTATATGCTGACAAAACTGACGCGACACACAAACTAAAAGATGAACATGACTGGATACTCGGCCATCGCGTGGCAAAGAAGTACCGCTGGTTCAGAATAGCAATTCCACCTTGCTTAGGAGAGATAGTCCTTGTTGGGAACTACCGTTGGTCGGGCTTAGGAGACGAGAACTCTGCAGTGGCGTGTCAGACGAAACAAGGTCTCTAACACAGTTGATCCCTTCATTCAGGCGTACTGGGTTAGAAGGAGTACTTTGATTATGCACTTTGAAGTTCGCTTATTTCTGGAGAAGCGGTCGATGTTCCTTTGATTTCAATAGTCAAAAGAAATTGCCGACTTTATTTTAAAAGCAGAAAAAGTTTTAACAAGTAAATTCATTTTTGTTTTATTTCAAGAATCGTTAATCATGTTAACAACGTCGTTCTGTAATGCTAAAACAAATCAGAATTACAAACAAAAGCACAAAGGCTCAAATTTTATTGATAAGATGGAGATCAGCCAAACGCATGATTCCAAAGAGTATATACAAAGTTAGAAAATGGTAATTTACAGGGAAAAGGGCTACGTTGAAACATAACGACCGCTATCCTTCTATCAACTTTGAATTCGGGGCATCCTGAGCTTCTGTCGAAGATGACCTTGACTGGAGTTTTCCTCCGATGAATGGTGTAACTGTTGTTGAGGGACTTGCCTTTTTGTCGAACATAGTTACTTGCCATTATCCCTAATTTTTGCCTGGATTGTACTATGATGTTTCCAATCCATCGGGATGATTTTTTTCTGTCTCTAACTTTTTCCTGGACCGCCCTTTCGGGTTTTCAATCCACCGAGACATTTTTTTTTAGTTTAGGCGAAGTATTTCTTGACTACATCAACATTCGTGGGGTAGGCAAATTCCTCTCCGTCCATGGTTGCCAATCTCAAGGCGCCGCCTGAGAAAGCTTTTGTGACCATATAGGGGCCATCATAATTCAGAGTCCACTTGCCCCGAGAATCAGTGAGAAATGATTGTATCTTCTTGAGCACGAGGTCTCCTTTTCTGAAGATGCGATGTCAGACCTTTTTGTCGAACGCCCTCTTCATTCTCTGTTGATACAACTGACCGTGGCATAAAGTCTTAATTCATTTTTCTTCGATCAGGTTCAGTTCGCCGTGTCGACTTTGACACCACTCAGCTTCGGTGAGCCTAGCTTCCATCAATACTCGGATTGACGGGATCTCTACTTCTATGGGAAGCACTGCTTCTATGCCATACACTAGAGAAAAAGGGGTAGCCCCTGTTGAAGTGCGGACAGATGTGCGATAACCGTGAAGACCAAAGGGTAGCATGTCGTGCCAGCCTTTAAAGGTTACAACCATCTTTTGAACGATCTTCTTGATGTTCTTATTGACCGCTTCTACCGCTCCGTTCATCTTGGGTCGGTAGGGAGATGAGTTATGGTGTTCGATCTTGAACTCTGCACACAACTCTTTCATAATCTTATTATTCAAGTTGGATCCATTATCAGTAATGATCTCGCTTGGAACACCATAACGACAGATGATATTGTTTTTGATAAATCGGACCACCACTTGTCGGGTTACATTAGCGTACGACGCTGCTTCGACCCACTTGGTGAAATAGTCAATGGTTACTAGAATGAACCGATGTTCGTTTGAAGCCTTGGGCTCAATCATGCCAATCATGTCGATTCCCCATATGGAAAAAGGCCACGGGGAAGAAAGAACTTTGAGATGTGATGGCGGTACACGAATTTTGTCGGAGTATATCTGACATTTGTGACACCTCCTTATGTACTTGTAGCAGTCAGATTCCATTGTCAACCAATAGTACCCTGCTCTGAGAATTTTTCTTGCCATTGCGTGTCCATTGGCATGAGTGCCAAAGGATCCTTCATGAATTTCTTTCATCAGCATTTCTGCTTCTGGTCTGTCTACACATCGGAGCAAGACCCTGTCGAAGTTTCTCTTATAGAGTGTATCACCGCTCAGGAAGAAGTTTCCAGCCAGTCTTCTGAGGGTTTTTCTGTCTTTCCTGGATGCCCCAGATGGGTACTCTAGTTTCTGAAGGAAGCATTCGATATCGTGATACCAAGGTTTGTCGTCTATGACTGCTTCAATCGTGAAGACATAGGCGGGCCGTTCAAGGCGCATTATGTAGATCTTAGGTAAGTCGTTCCATTGACCTACACTAATCATGGAAGAGATGGTGGCTAATGCATCAGCCATGTGATTCTCATCACGAGGGATGTGATGAAACTCAACTCTGTTAAAGAAAGGTAACAACCTTCTTGCGTAGTCTTTGTAAGGAATCAATCCTGATTGGTATGTGTTTCAATCTCCTTTTATCTGATTGATAACCAAGCCTGAGTCGCCGTATACGTCCAAGTTTTTGATCCTTAAATCAATCGCTTCCTCGAGACCCATAATACAAGCTTCGTATTCGGCCTCGTTGTTCGTACATTTGAACGTAAGTCGAGCGGTGAAAGGAATGTGGGTACCCTGAGGGGTAACAATTATTTCCCCAATTCTGTTTCCGTAATGATTAACTGCTCCGTCAAAGATGAGTCCCCATTGGGAACCTGGTTCTGGCCCTTCACTGGGTAGCGGTTCATCGCAGTCTTTCATTTTTAGATACATGACATCTTCGTCTGGGAAGTCAAACCCGATTGATTCTTGATCGTCAATCGGTTGATGAGCCAAATGATCGGCTAAAATACTTCCCTTAACGGCTTTCTGAGCGTGGTACTCTATGTCATATTCTGATAACAGCATATGCCAATGGGCAATCCTTCCTGTAAGAGCAGGTTTTTCAAAAACGTATTTGATTGGATCCATTTCGGAGACCAACCAAGTAGTATGACGAATCATGTATTGGCGAAGACGTTTGGCTTCCCAAGCGGAAGCACAACAAGTTTTCTCGAGCATCGTGTACTGAGTTTCGCAGTCGGTGAATTTCTTGCTCAAATAGTAAATGGCAGACTCTTTCCTTTTGGTTTCGTCTTGTTGGCCAAGTACACATCCCATTGAGTCCTCTAGGACTGTGAGGTAAATGATCAGTGGTCTTCCTTCCACTAGACCTTCCACTGGAGGTGTTAGAATCGGAGGATTCAACAGATATTCCTTGATACTGTCGAAGGCGGTTTGGCAATCTTCTGACCAAACACAATCCTGGTTCTTTTTAAGTAATTTGAAGATCGGCGCGCATGTCGCGGTCATAAGGAATATGAATCTGGAGATGTAGTTCAAACGTCCCAGGAATCCTCTGCCTTGTTTTTCAGTTTTCGGAGAAGGCATTTCTTGAATGGCCTTGACCTTGTCAGGATCAACCTCAATTCCTTTCTGGATGACGATGAACCCTAATAGTTTCCTTGAACGGACACCGAAGGTGCACTTGTTGGGATTCAAGCGGAGTTTGTACTTCCTCAAACGCTCGAATAGTTTCGACGGGTGGGTCACATGCTCCTCTTCTCTCTTAGATTTTGCAATCATATCATCGACATACACTTCGATTTCTTTATGTATCATGTCATGAAACAGAGTAGTCATGGCCCTTTGATAGGTTGCCCCGGCATTCTTTAAGCCGAACGGCATTACCTTGTAACAAAAGGTTCCCCATGGGGTAATGAACGAAGTTTTCTCCATATCTTTCGGCGCCATTTTGATCTGATTATAGCCCGAAAATCCATCCATGAAGGAGAAAACTTTGAACTTTGCTGTACTGTCTACCAGCATGTCAATGTGTGGTACAGGAAAGTCGTCCTTTGGACTAGCCTTGTTCAGGTCTCTGTAGTCGATACACATTCTGAACTTTCTGTCCTTTTTCGAAACGGGTATGATGTTGGCTAACCATTGAGGATATTCTGATGTAGCGAGGAAACCTGCGTCAATCTGTTTCTGTACCTCCTCTTTGATTTTGATGGCCATGTCCGGATGAGTGCGTCTTAACCTTTGCTTTACTGGCGGACATTCTGATCTTAACGGTAAATGATGTTCCACGATGCTGGTATCCAACCCTGGCATATCCTGATAGGACCAAGCGAATACATCAGGAAATTCTCTGAGAAGCTTTATCAAACTCTCTTTGGCAGTTGGACTGAGCAGTGCCCCAATCCTGATTTCTTTTCTCTCTTTTTCCGAACCCAAGTTTACCGTTTTCAACTGCTCTTTGTGAGGTTCAATGGACCTTTCCTCTTGTCTGAGTAATTGGGAGATCTCTTCTGGAATTTCATTGTCAACTTCTTCTTCAGCCCCAAATACCGGGAACTCAAAGTTGGGAGAAGGCATCGGATCGTATGTTTCAACGGGGTGTAAAATAAGCAATCTGCATGACGGTATGATTTGTGTTTAGAAGAGATAGAGAAAATGAAAAAGTGTGCAGTGTTTTATTTTATTACTGCTTGTTTTTATTTTTAATTGTTTTTTAGGATTACCATTTTCTGAGAAAAAGCAAAAAGAGAAAACATCAATAAATGCGAAAATTACAGAACGACGTTATTTTATTAATGAACAAGTCGATCCTTGAAACTATAGCCCTATAAAACAAAACTCTGTCGCTTTGGGCGAAGCGAAGAGGGAAATTTACAGAAAGCGAGCCCTATCAAAACATCCGTTTCACCTGGGCAAGGTGAAAGGTTAAAAGATGGCAATTACTTTGACTGGTGAACGACCTTTGGAACATCGACATCAACCCATTGGCGGCGAACTCCTCGGTGAATCACAAAGTCTGGCACTTTCCTTGATTTGTCTTCAGAAATAACACTGATTTCTGGTGGAGCAGGATCATTGGAATCTGTCTCCCAGGCAGAATTATCGTAGGAGGATTCCTCAGTTGTATTTTGCATAGCATTTATGCTCTCAACTGTATCTCCCCATCCAGTTGGCTGGATATCTTCGAGCCTGATACGAGAGCTTTCGGGAGCGGTGTACTTGACCATATTGTCGTATTTTCCACTCGGTTGTCCCAAGGTGTCCCAAACTTCTTTGGAACTGGAGGAGTCATCTCTCTCGATGACGTTGACCTCGGGAAAAGCATAGTTGATGAATTCAAGTCCTGCAAACATTGCGAATTCATCTTCATGTTGAGTAGTTTCTGAATGACCTGAGTGTTGATCCCATGACATGGTGGAGACACGGGTATTCTGTTCAATGACGGTCAGCTGATTTTCATTGTTCGGCTGACTCTCTTGCCCCAAGTTTCCTGGGTAAGGCTGCCACATTGGCAGACCATCCATCGGGCCATAGTAATTGCGGTCAAAGTTGTCTTTCATCGGAGTGTCTTCCTCTAATGAATTTGGTGGAGCATGACATCCTTTCGGATCACAATCTCCGTATATCATTTCGATGTCTGACCTGGGTATAAATCTCGGACTCTGTGCAGGATAGCAAAATGGTATAGGCACCTCCTCCTGAGACATATAACCGTCCTCGTTAAGGTATGACTTCCATTCTTCATCTGTGTCAGACGGACCTTCCTCATTGATAGCATGTACTGCTTGAGACACTGGGTGGAGGAAACCTCCACTGTGGAAGAAGTTTTGAAGGGGATGAAGACTTTCATCGTTAGCAGCTGTATGGGTACAGGTTGCAGAAAAACCAAGACCCTTCTTTGTTGTATTGTTAGTAGGAATGACAAGCTGCCCCCATCCTGTTGTATCGGTACTCTCGACCGCTTTGATAGCATCGTTGTATGAAGAAATGGAAGTTCCTTCTTTGAACTGATTATTCTTGCTTACCGACAGTGCTTGGAACTGCGTTCCAATAACCTCCTCGGGTTCTATACCAGTAGACGATGACAAGTTGCTTACAAGCAAGGCTTGTTCCCCACAAACCGTGACAAGTTGGTTGTTCTTGACGAACTTTAGCTTTTGGTGGAGGGTTGAGGTGACCGCTCCAGCCTGATGTATCCAAGGTCTTCCTAATAAACAACTGTATGTTGCCCGGATGTCCATGACCTAGAAAGTGACTTGGAAAGTGTGAGGACCAATAGTTATGGGAAGATCAACTTCGCCGATAACTATTTTTCTGGATCCGTCGAACGCTTTGACGACGACCTCGCTGATTCTCACCAGAGGGCCTTTGAATGATAATTGCATCAAAATGGACTTCGGCATAACATTCAGGGCTGACCCTGTGTCTACCAGTACGCTGGCTAAAGCATCGTCCTGGCAGTTAACTATGATATTGAGCGCCATGTTATGACGGCGACTCTCTTCGGGTACTTCCTCATCACTAAATCCCAAATTGTTGCAGGAAGTGATGTTAGAGACAATGCTATCGAACTGTCTGATTGTTACATCCTGTTCCACAAAGGCTTTCTCCAAGACTTTCTGTAGAGCCTCCCTATGCGCTTCTGAACTGATTAACAGTGATAATACCGAGATCTTTAAAGGAGTCTATAACAGTTGATCAACAATGTTGTATTCACTCCTTTGGATGAGCTTCAGCATCTCATCATTGTTTTTCGAAAGGTCGGGATTACTGAATTGACCGACTGATAGATCAGGAGCTTCCGTCTGAAGTTCCTTTTCTTTGTTAAGTTCCTCAACCCCTCGGTTGAAGATTCTACCACTCCGTGTTACTCGACTGATGTCTGCAATATTCACGACGGAGGGTAATGGAATTTCCTTTCCATTTTCAATTGTTGTTGCACCGTATTTGTAAGGGATAGCCTTAGTTGATTCATACAGTGTTGGTCCCGGCAGATAGATGACTATGGGAACCTTCTGATTTTTCTGACCATCGTAAGTAATCTCGATCCGTTCCCGGTTGGGAACTTTAGATTTGTCAAGTAGAGGGATGATGGCAAAAACATCCCTGGTCCTGCGATGACCAGATATTGTGACAACGTCCTCGACTTGATCGGCAAGGTAGTTTGGCGTCCAGCTGATGGGTCCAGAACCCAGATATGGACGAATCTCTCCATGGTCCACCTGCCCCTGAAGAGCTGCTCTCACAAGGTAGCACCCTTGGTTACTTTCCGAACAGACTCCACAACGTTCATAATTGTGTGGTGGCACCTGACCATGCCCGCTTTGAATACAATGTAACCTCACTAGGTTAGCTTCCACAAGTTGGACATCCCGACTTTGATGCCGAGTAGGATTCCAGTTACTGATACTAATTTGATGAGCATCTTCATCCATATAGATTGGCATCCACCAGTGATTTAACAAGTGCTGAAGTGCCTCCTGGACAAGGGTACAACCTCGATCATTTTTGCAACCCACTTTACAGCTTTGATAGTCATGTGATATCAGGAATCCAAGTCGACCTGTTCAGCATGTAACTCTACCAGGTTGGTATTCATCACGCGGATGTCAAAGATTTGAACCATGTTGATTTGATAGGGATTCCTATCACGGTAGTCCTGGATCCATCCAAGATCCATCTGACGCTGGAGGGCCTCTTGTATGAAAGAGTATCCCTGTTTGTTTATCGAGCAAGTCAGACAAGAACTGTAATCATGCCGCGGCAGATTATGATACTGGCTTTCCCTTGAGTGCATCGCCACCAGGTTGACATTCATTGCACAAATATCGTGGTTCTGAATGACGTTAGAATTCGTGTAAACCATGTTAACTCCACAAACTCGATGCTCTTGGATCCATCCGAGATCCATCTGTTCTTGCAGAGCTGCTTGCACCACAGAACATCCTTGATTTTTTTTAGAGCAGACATCACACTGATGATAGTTATGAGGTGGCACATGGCCATATCCACTCTGTCTACAATGCATCTTGACCAAATTGGTTTTCAACAAGAATACATCGTGAATTTGATAGACGTCGTTAGTCTCTCCTTCTTTCAAATTGACTGCAGCCTTCTTGTGTTGAGGCAGCGGGTTCGTAAGAACATTAGGATTTGTATCCTTGAAGGATAAGACCCCGCCCCTAACAAGTTTTTGCACGTCGGACTTAAAATTGAGACAAGTCTCTATGTTATGCCCTGGACCTCCTTGATGATAAGGGCATGTTTGATCCACCTTAAACTAAAAAGGCGGATTTTCCGGTACTATAAGAGGAGACTTAGTCTGAATGTGCCCCTTAGCCAGTAGTAATGGAAATAGTTCTGCGTACGATACGAGTATAGGATCAAATCCTGGTGGCTGTGTTGTACGGTTGTTGTTATATGGAGGACGAGCCTGCTGAAGAGGCTGTTGTGTCCTTTGCTGATCAGGTTGGCTCTGCGCAACCTGAGGTTGATACGTAGGAATAGGCGCAGGGCTGATAGCAGGAGTCACAGCTGCTACCGGTTGATAACGTCGCCTTTGCTTTCCGAGAGAGATATTCCCAATATCTTGCTCTTTTTTCTTAGGGAGAGCACTACCGTATTTTTTAGTACTGCTCGTCGATCCAGTGACTTTTACCAAACGTCCTTCTCGGATGGCTTCCTCAAGACGTACGCCCATGCCCACCATCTCGGTGAAGTCACTGGGTGCACTGGCAACCATTCGGTCATAGTAAAATGAGCTTAAGGTTTTTAAGAAGATCTTTGTCATCTCTTTTTCCTCAAGAGGCGGACAAATCTGAGCGGCAATTTTGCGCCATCTCTGAGCGTACTCCTTAAAGGTTTCCTTGTCCTTTTGTGACATCGATCTGAGTTGATCTCTGTCGGGTGCCATGTCCAAATTGTATTTGTATTGTTGGACGAAGGCAGTACCAAGATCTCTGAAAGTGCTGATCGTGGCATGGTTTAAACCCATGTACCATTTTAAGGCAGCACCGGTTAAACTATCCTGAAAGTAGTGAATCAGTAGGTCCTAATTCTCCGTCTGAGCTGACATCCGCCGAGCGTACATCACCAGATGGCTTTGAGGGCAAGAGTTACCCTTGTATTTTTCAAAGTCGGGCACTTGAAATTTGTGCGGGACTTTCACATTGGGGACCAGACAAAGGTCTGCGGCATCCTTTCCAAATAAATCCTGACCACGAATGGCTTGCAGCTCCTTTTGCATTTCCAGGAACTGCTCCTAGAATTCATCCATTCTGTCAAACATAGTTTCCTTTTTACCAGCAGGTATCTGTGGAATCTGTCCTTCCGGGACAGTGTGCACCACAGGGGGTGATACCGTGACTACGGTAGCGAATCTTGGTGTTTCCCGAAGTTTGTAACCTTCAGGAGTCTTCAGTATGCCCCTGGCATCTTCGCTTTCCCGAAGTTTGTAACCTTCAGGCCCAGCGGCTTCTACTGAGATTCCCTGATCTTCAGCGATCGACGGAATATATCCTTCCGGGATATAGTTAATAGGCATGCCCCAGGGATGATCTTTCGGCATCTGATACCTAGGATCATACTTCTCCACTATGGGCGTTGAGGTGATCTCTGAGATCACAGTTCTTTGTAGCTGAGCTTCTGCCATGGCTTGCATGTCGTTACGAAGCTTTCTCATATCCTCTCTCAGAGCGTCGATCTCTTCTTTCAACTCTCTATTTTCTTCCTCAAGATCATCCATCCTTTTCTGACGATTGGCCCGAGTATTGTACGAATGAGACAGTTTGACTCTAGAACCGAGACACAAACGTGAGATTCGTAGGTAAGAAGAATACGCGATGCGAGAATGATGAATGCAATGATTATATTAATTGTTTTTTTGTTTAATCAAAATAAACTTCGACAATTAGATTGCAAATATCAAACAGTGGGGAAACCCCTTTTTATTGAATTTCAAAGGATTACAGAAATGGAAATATAGTAGATTACAAGGTGCAGAAACAGAAACCTAAGCTAATGGGTCCCGAGTCCTCTCTGAAGAAAAATCGGGTGCTGATTCTGGTATCTTCCTTTTCTTTGATCGGGGCTCTTGGGCCGTTGTCGGGTTGTCATTCCTTTGCCAGGTGAAAGGAGCGAGCAAATTCCTCTGGTCATCTTGATTCTCTACAGTATATTGCTCCAAAATTTCAATTAGAGCATCTTTTTCTTTCAGTAATTGCTGTATTTTGATGCACTCTACGTCGAGGGTGCGATACTTGTTCTTTCAAGACCTCCTCTCCTTTTGAACTTTGTTGAGAGTAACCTGAAGCTTTTCAGTTTCAGTCATGAAGTACATGACAGACTCCTTTGGCGGAAGAACTCCATGACGAGGATAAGGCATTTTTGGCTTTAGAGCTCTAGTTTGTACCCAGTGGAGATAAGGCTCCACCGAGACACAGTCCGGTTTTCCTAGAGACTTTCGTCCTTTCTTATGAACGTGTTTCCAAGCGTGCACTATTTCCGTCTTTAGTGCTCTGTCGTTTTCTCCTTCCTTGAAGAAAATACCTTCCAGATGAACACCCCGTGGGACGTGTCTCATCGGGTATCCAAATTGACGATGAACGAGAACTGGATGGTAATTGATTCCTCCCTTAGTTCCTATAAGGGGTACGTTGGGGAAGTTTCCACAACGATCAATGATTCTGATTCCATCATAGATCCTATTACACCAATCTATGTCAGAGTTGGTGAGGGACATGATCTTCTGCGACCAACGTAAGACACTCTTGCAATCCCAAAAAGCAGCAGACTTGGGCAAGTGGGAGATAAACCATTTATAAAGCAGAGGTACACAGCATGTGATCTCCCCTCCGCTGTACAAATTTACCAAGTGTACAGAATGATACGCATCTGCGAGTAAAGTCGGTACAGGGTTTCCAATGAGAAAAACCTTAATGGAATTGATATCGACGAAGTTATTGATGTTGGGAAACAAAAATAACCCGTAGGTGAGCAAGACAAAGACGCTTTCGAAAGTAAACACGTTTCCTATACTGGCAAAATACAGGGCCTTCTTTGTCAAGAACTGGGCTGGAAAACCTTGGATGCCACCCTTAGTGGTCATGTGAGTCCTGACCTCAGACTCGTCCAAATGAATGGGTCTTTCAATGATCTGATTCTTTGGAATTTCTTCCAGTCTAGAAAATGGAGCTCGATCAGTGGTATGTAAATCAATCAGATGAGAATACTCCTCCAGCATTGGTGCAAGCTAGTAATCAGGGAATGTGAAACAGTGATAAACCGGATCGTAAAACTGAATGAGCGCATCCATGATTCCCTCAATCACATGGACTCTTAACAGTGGTAGTAGACCTCCGTGCTTGGCTCTGAAAGCCTCTTGGTTAGTGATCATCCCTGCTAACCTTCTCAAATCCTCCAGCTTTGGAACCTTGAAGGTATACCTATGGGTTCTCCTTCTACCAAAATCCATTAGCGCAATCCTTTTCTCTGATATTTGCAATCACAGTCTTAGTTTAATTTGAAAAACAGAGAGACTAGAAGAGAATTTTTTTTTTGAATGTTTTAATGTTTTTTAATTGAATGCATGAATGCAGCACACAAAAACATAGAAAAAATATGGGGTCAAAGGGTCGTTGTCATGAAGTCCAGGCTCTACCCATCCCCAAAGGTTTATACTAAGGTGATTTTTGTACCTGTACTCATTATCATCAGCTCCTCCCAGGAAAGTAAAATAACAAGCGGATCGCCAGCGAGTTGTAGAGAAATCTTAGAGTAAGTGCCATTCACCGAGAATAGATCACCAGCCTCAAATGAGGGTAGTATCGCATGATAACTATTTCCGATAGTTTCCGCACTACAAAAGGGTTTGGCTCCTCAGCTTCTCAGACATCACAATCGGCCCATTGTCTAGGTGAAAGAATGGGTTACATTGGTCAGCATCCACTGAGGTTGATGGTCGACCTCGTCGCCATCACTTATCTTAAGTGTATACTCAATCTTTCCACATGCGGCATCACACGCATTCCCATTAGTAGAAAAATAAACACGTATAGCAATTAGGAAAAGCAGTATATATATTTGTCTTAAACATCCTAGACCTTTAAAGCTATGAATCCAAAGTTCCTGACAGAAATGGGTTCCCCGGCGGAAGCCCCAATCTGTGGTATTCATACAAGTGAAGAAAAAAAATGGAAAAAAAGAGAGACAGGCCCCACGGTGGGCGCCATTTTTCTGTAGCGAGCGATTTTGGACGCGGCGCTTAAGCGCGGTCGCTCTCTGCGGTTGAGTTTACTACAGGTCGATTCATTTTTTATCCTATTATGAGCTGAATAAGGAAGGGAAATAGATGTCTCCAATTAACCCTGCTTTGCATACTAAATTTAAACAGCGGTCTGTTAGGTTACGAATGCTATCAATGTGGGGGGGCCTTTGTACTAGTTATTTGTATTTTCGCCAATACTGTTTTCTCTCTGGGATTTCTTGTGTTATTTTGACAGACAGGTTTCTGGCGGGGAACAAGGATTAGGATGTTAGGACTGGTGTTTTTTGATAGATATATGAGAGTATGGGGTTTTGGGTTTTTGTTTAGTGTGCTCGCTAAGATTTTTCTTTCAATCTTATGCCTACGTATTCCCGTTTACCGAAACAGGGAAATCAGAGCGTTCGTAGTTCCTCCTATTCTATGGGAGGAAATGGGTGTTTTGGTGTCTTGTTCAAAGACCAGGACGTGAAGCGAAAGGTGATTTGTATCTTGTTTAAAGCCCAAGATATGAAGCTGAAATGGTTTGACTTTAGAGAGAACTTGTCATCTCTAAAGAGGGTATGTTTGTCACAATTTTTGGGTGACTGACTGTAAAGGAGGATTACTTTAACCGGGATACGTGGATCCTAGTAATGCCATAATTTCCTTTATAGGGATTTTATCCTGAAGGAGAAGACTTTAACTCAGTGTAGAGCAATGCTATCTTTCCTTAGGAATTTCTCATGCTAAAATAGGGACAGTGGCATGGATGTAGATGATCCAGGGGCTTGCCGCTTACAGCAATTAGATTAAGGGGAAAGAGTTATTGATGTTTGTGTACTGTGAATGAGGCACAACTTTGATGCTAAAAGGTTGATTGGATCAACCAGTGGTTTTCTTATACAAAGCCTAAGAGGAGGCTAATATGTGTCTCGTACAAAGCCCGAGAGAGAGGCTAAAAGGTTTTGACTCGACGATGGAGTCTTTTGGTATCTCGTATAAAGCCCGAGATGAAGGCTATTTGACTCAATAAGAGAGTTTTTTGTATCTCGTACGAAGCCCGAGATGGAGGCTAAAATTTGTTTGGCTCAATAAGAACCTTTTTGTAACTCGTATAAAGCCCGAGAGAGAGGCTAAAAGGGTGATTGACTCAACGAGGGAGTCTCTTATGTGTCTCGTACAAAGCCTGAGAGAGAGAGGCTAAACGTTGTTTGACTCCGCTGGGGAGAATCATTGTACAAAGCCCAAGAGGAGGCTATGGTGACTGTTTCAGTTAAGTGATAGGTCCAGTATACTGATTTTGAAAGAGAAAATCAGTTCTTATATGAGCAACACTGTACTCAAGGGTTTGTTTCAAGGATCCGGGTTATTCCTGTTCTTTAAGGAAGTGGGAAATTCGAAGGGTATGAGACTGTCCGAGTCTACGGGTTTCCTTCATATTCTTGTAGGGTGCTTGAGAATGTCTTTGAGACTCAAGGGAATTAGACTGTCCAAGTCTAGAGTTTCATCTTTTGTACTATGCTTTGAGAAACAGTAGTAGACTCTTTAAAAGGACTGTTCTATGCAGATGACTAAGTTCTGTTCCTATACCTTTAGTAGGTCGTCGGGACAATTTGTACGAAGCCCACAAGGAGGCTGGAAACTTTTAAGAAGCCGACGGGTCCTTGTACAAATCCCAAGAGGAGGCTATCATTCCCGGAGGAAGAGATCATTATACGAAGCCTAAGAAGAGGCTGTGAATACTTCTAAGAAGTCGACGGGTCCTTGTACTAAGCCCAAGAGGAGGTGGGGTTGCTTTTAGGAAGCCGGTGGGTCCTTGTACGATGCCCAAGAGGAGGCCGATGCTTTTAAGAAGCCGATGGTCCCCAAGCCCCGAGAAATTCAAGGCAAGCTATTCACAAGGAATAGATCAAGTCAGGAAAGTTCGAGAATTTGGAAGAAACTCAAAGATGCCATTCACGAAGAATACATTCATCTCTGGGAGTAGAGTTTCTTGACAATTCCTAATAAGGACAGCCGAAGAGAAGACTGTATCTGGTGATCCTATTGGGGATCTAGTTGTCTATTTCTATGAATAAACGAAACGGAGTCACCTAGTTCTAGACGTAGTTGCCGGGGAAACTCTAAATATCTATACTATTATTACATAGTTGATATGAGTTTATGAAAGAAGACTTACAGCGAAACAGCCCCACAATACAGTTATATGTATATGAAAGCCGTAAATGAAAGCGTGTAAACACTTACTCGGTTGTAGAGCTTCCATGCTGTTTGGCTAGTTGTTCAACAAAGAAAGATTGAAAACAACAGTATATTTCAAAATCAAAGGAGAAAGTGCTTTGAAAAAGAAAGATTTGGGGCTTACAGCTCAAGGAGAGGCCCAGGGTTTTATCAGTGAGCGCACTGTTTGAATTTGTACAGAGGGACTTATACAAGTGACTGTGGCCCAAAAGGTTTTCTGTACAAAGGGATGGGTCTTACACTCTCTCAAGAGGCCCAAAGAGTTTTAGAAATGAAATGGGTCTTACTACTCGAGGGTAGGCCCAGTTGATTTTTCGTTTGAAATTGGTGATCGCGCCGAGATTTTCTTTTAACGTGAAGGGGCTTATACAATATCTGAGGCCCAAAAGGTTTTGGTTAAAAGGGGATTGGGTCTTACACTCTAATAGAGGCCCAAATGAGTTTTAAGAAAAGAAATGGGTCTTACTACTCGAGGGTAGGCCCAGTTGATTTTTCCGTTTAAAATGGCGATCGCGCTGAGGTTTTCTTTTAACGCAGGGGGACTTATACAATAAGTGAGGCCAAAATGTTTTTGAATGGGTCTTATAGCTCGAGGAGAGGCCCAAGGTTATTTTTTCAAAAGGCGACGATCGCGCCGTTTATTTTTGACGGTATCGAGACTTATACAATACATTGAGGCCCAAAAATGATTTGGTCAAAAAAAGGATTGGGTCTTACACTCTATTAGAGGCCCAAAGTGTTTTGAAAATGATTTATGAGGGTTGAATTAATCCAAAAACCCTAATTTGTTTTCAAAAATGTATTTAATTGAATAAAAATTCAATTAAAATGATCAAAATTGTTTAACATATGGGAAACAAATTGTGATCTTGGATTAATGCTTCAAAAATTAAGTATTGACCTACAAAATAATTAGAAAGCATTAAAAGTTGCAAAATCAAGGTGGAAAAAATATTTTAAATGTTAAAAACAATTAAAACATTAATTCTTTGCAAAAATATCAATTATACAAAATAAATAATATTTTTGGGATGTTTTGGGAAAATAAAATATTTTAACATTTTTGTGAATTATTAAAAAAAGAATCAACTCAAAATCATTAAAACTCAGAGAGAAGTTAATTTTTGAATCAATTAAATAAAATCACAAAATTCAAATATTCAAATATTCAAAAAATGGCGCCAAGAACACACCAAGAACACGCGCGTGTTCTGGGTTTGCCCATATTTGTATTTTCTATCCAATCTCACTGAATACTTGATTATATCATGCAATCCACATACCAATCAACTCGTTTTAACCTCACGATCATGTCTATGGTATTTAATTTCATTTAAATTAAACATATAACAAGAAATCATGGAAAATCCTCAAGAACCCTAATTTCTGCATGAAGACTAGGATTTTTGATACACGATTCAAACAAAACAATTAATTGAGGGGAAACATTCCATGCATGATTATGAACATATGGCCAAATTATTGTGCAGCAAAAATTGCATGGATCATAGAGTTAGAAGAGCTCATGCTTACCACTTGCAGCTGGTGATCGTGATTTGTGTTGGAGGTGTTACAGCTAGGTTCCAATGATCTGGATAGCTTCCCTAGGTGCCATGGGGTGTGTATGGATGCTTGGAATGGATTGAAATGGTTTGGAGTTGAAGATGGTACCTCAACTGCAAAACTGTCAAGAACTTGAGCAATTGGCTGGTGATTTTGTGAAATCTGTGTTCCAGATGTTATGTGAGTGTTTGGATCACTTCTATATGATGTATGTGAGGTGTGTGAGTGATTGGTTGTGATGGAAAAGCTCTCAAGCTCAAAAACTCAAAGTTGCCTTGCTAAAGAAGGCATTTTTGCCAAGAGAAAGAGGTTTTGAGGAAAGCATCTGTTTGATGGCTTTGGTGTACTCAAACTAATCACAATTGAGCTCTATTTATAGTAGAGCAAGTTTGTTTTGCAAGGAATAGTGAATGGCAACTGCTGAGTAGGTTTGGCCAATGTTGGCAAATGAAAACCCAAGTCTCCTCTAGCCATTGACTAGAGGTTAGGGCAGAGGCTGCTAGTTCCCTTGGTCTTGGATAAGTCTTGACTGAATTCAGTTGAGAATGGCTCAGTCCATGCCAACTTGATGCTTCCATTGAATGCTCCAATCCAAAATTGGAGTCTTGTCCCTATTTTGGCAATTCTAGGTTCAACATGCTATTTCTTGTTCCAAAGACTTTGGAGGTTTGGCTCAGTGATTGTCCCCTTTAGATTCAATCCTCAGATGTGTCTAAGTGGATAGGAGCATTTGGATTTGGCTGATTTTGGCAAATCGACCAAAAGTGCAAAATCTGCCTTGCCTTGGCAGATTTCAGCAAGGCAACTTGCCAATGTCATATATCATGACTCAAATGGAATTTGGTAATGGTATTGGCCATTTTGGAAAGCCCTTACATGATACAACAACTGTTTGAACATGTTTGGTTTTGATCTCTTTTGAATCCAAGTGAAAAATCCCCCTACATTTAGCAAAAAGTAGGGTAAAATCTTAGTGAAATTTTCACCAAGTGTTGGAACAAAGTGACTTTTCTTGATTTTGATCACTCCATAACTCAAAATCCATGACGAATTTGGACATAGGTCAGTATGAAGCTTTTGTAGAGGGCAATGAGATCTACAAATCAAGCTTTGAATGAGGCACAATGGCTTTGTGGTTTAGGAGTTATG
Organism: Lathyrus tuberosus; assembly: GCA_022829125.1. Classification (NCBI taxonomy): domain Eukaryota; kingdom Viridiplantae; phylum Streptophyta; class Magnoliopsida; order Fabales; family Fabaceae; genus Lathyrus; species Lathyrus tuberosus. The sequence continues at coordinate 234,780 of JALAZF010000034.1, forward strand.
GTCATCCAAAGTTGGCACATTAGTGTCACTTTTTCCATAACTTGGAAATTTTTCTAAGTTTTTATGGTTACCCCTTTTACAAGTTATCCCACTTTGTTTGATTTTTCTTGATGAATGATGATTCAAATCATACATTAACATCATTTTAGGGTTAAAAAACCATTTTGGTGAAAAATCTCAAAAAGTCAAAGTTGACTTTTGTACACAGTTGACTTTTTATCAGATGAATTCCAAACTGTGCAATTCTTCATGAAATCATGTCCTTGACCTAAATCAAACTTGATGGTCATGTTACATGGGTGTCATAGGGTATATTGATGCCTGTCATAGGGCTTGGGAGCATGTCCTGGTCAAAAGTCAAAGTTACAGTTGACTTTTTCCTTAAAACCCTAACTGTGGTGCAGATGAAATTGAGACTTGTTGCTCAAACTTTTTGGATTAATCCATTGTTCCAAATGGATCAATATAGTTCATTAGAGACCCTTAAACCCTTTCTTGAGGTCTTGGCTCATGATTTGCCCTAAAAGTCAACTTAAGGGTGAATTAGGTCAAGAAACCCTAATTCCTGATTTTTCATGAATGCATCCCTTGAGGCAAAATTGACTTGATAAATGGGTCCATGAGGCTCCATGGAGTACATTAGGTTATGTTTTGGATCATTGGCTTGTGCCCAGATGAAAAATTTCCATTTGGAGGCCCTGGTCGACCAAAACCCTAATTTGGTGACACTGTCGATCTTGAGACTTGATCCACCTGGAAGGGAGCAGCCTTGTGCTTGATCCTTGAAGTGGGAGTCCTTTTGATCCATTGTGGATGTTTGAGAGGTTAGACAAGTTGAAGATCATGTCATTCCTTGATCGATCCTTTGTCTAAGGCTCTGAGAGGGCTTGAAACCCTAATTCTTAATAGTAGTGAATGCTCAACAATCCTTGAGGAGATTGATGAGGCACAAAGGCACATTCATATTGTGGTGATGATTTGCACAATGATGGGAAATCTAAGTGGTCAAAATTTGGGGTATGACACTAGGACATGATTCAATATACCCTATAATACCTATGAAATCAATCCATCAAGTTTGATTTAGGTCAAGGACTTGATTTCATAGAGGATCGCACAGTTTGGAATTCATCTGACAAAAGTCAATTGTGCACAAAAGTCAAACTTTGACTTTTTGAGATTTTTCATAATTATGGTTCCTTAACCCTAAAATGATGTTAATGTGTGGTTGGAATCATCATTCATCAAGGAAAATCATGAAAAGTGGGATAACTTGTAAAAGGAGTAACCATAAAAACTTAGAAATTTTTCTAAGTTATAGAACAAAGTGGCTAGGGTACCAACTTTAGAGGATCATAACTCCTAAACCACAAGGCCATTTTTCCCCATCCAAAGCTGGATTTGTAGCTCTCATCACCCTCTACGAAAGATTCAACTACACCTCACTCCAATTCATTATGGATTCTGAGTTATGATTGGGCCAAAATGACTAAAACATGAAAATACATCATTTTCCAACACTTAGAAAAATTATGACCAAGACAGATTTTGTTGAAAACACCAAAACTTGTGAGATCTTTTCACATAGTTGCAAGCTGAATCAAGTCCAAAGGTAAACATCAATGTTGTTGCATATGTTTCTAAGAATCCAAAGAGCCTCTCAGCATGAATTATTTCAACTTGAGCCAAGAGAAATCCATGCCCAAAGTCATGTTGCTGCAAGTTGTTTTGGAAAAATCAGTTTGCATGTTTGCTTGCCACACACGATTTATGAATCAAAACCAAGGATCATTATGCCACATGTACTCAAACCAATCACAATACATCTGATCCAACCTACAAAGCTGAGTCACAAAGCCAAGGAATCTTCCAACTTGAAGTTCATGCATTTTGTCACATTTTACCTTGAATTCAAAGGGCATTAATGTGGAACAGTGCATTGTCAAGATTCTCACTCTCCTCAGTCAAGTTCTCTGATTAAACAACAATTAAAATGACTGAGGACTGTGATTTAAGTCAAGGCATAGCTGATCTATTTGGAGCAGCTGTTACACCTAATGCAAGAGGCATTTATGCCCAACCAATCCCTTTGAAGGTGATCTGATCCAGCAGCCATTCACTATTCCTCCAAGACAAGAGTTGATCGCATATAAATTGAGGTTCCAATGGATCATTCAAGGCACACCAAATCAAGTTATAACACTGCTTTCTCTCAATCTCTCTTAAGTGCCAATTTTCTTTGTTTTTGAGCAACCACCATCGGGTTTTGAGTTACGACCCTAAGCAATCCATTCCAATTGTTCAAACACATCACATATGATGTATTTGAGGTGTCCAAACACTTAAACACCAACTGTAACACCCCTAGCTCAAAATCACCCTTCAACCAAGCCATTATGCCTCAATTATGCAGTTGGAGTTCTCCAGCTTGATCCAGAAGTTTTCAGAGTGTTCCAAAGCTTACAACACACTCCACAACATCCATTAAAGTTGTAGGGATCATCAAATCGCATCTGGAACACCATTTGTGCAGAGTTCCATTTCAGCTTGCATCAAGATAAGCCTCAAAACTCCATCTTCATGATTCATGCATATTTCCTCGCATGATATTTTTGCCAATTGATTGCCATCATGTGTTGAGTGTTTCCCCTCAAGAAATTTGATCATAGCCCTCATAACCATGTCTGCACGACTGCTTTTGCAAAATTAGGGTTCATATGGTCGTGATGATATAACTTTCTATACACTGAAAATAAATAAAATCAAGTATTGCCATCTTGTTCCTTGTTAAAAAACACACGAGTTTGGTGTTTGAATCATGTCAAATGGTTAAGAGATAAGTGAGATAGGGGGCTTCATGCACGAGCTCGGGGAAGAAGATGGCCATGGCGCCATTCTTCAGGTTTTCCAACCAAGTTCTCTATATATTTTTCACTTGCCATATGTTTAATGAATTGGCATTCCGCCCCAGTGGTTGATCAGCTGGTTTGTGAGTATTGGCAAGCGAGAGGTTTGGGGTTCGAATCCCCCTCGCCCCATACCTCTTTTTTACCACTTTTTCCTATTTTTTGTTATTTTTCATATTTATTTTAAATGATTTGAAAAATTAATAACTCACTCAATTTTAATTATTTTTTATTGGTTCTTTTTGCAAAAAATCACAAAAATGTTGAAATATTTTATTCCACAAAAAAAATAGATTTATATTATTTATTTAATATAATTAGTATTTTTGTGAATAAGTTCATTTTCATTGTTTTTTAAACATTTTAAAATGAATATTCATCTTGAAAAATCAAAACCAAATGAGCTTTAATTCATCTTGTGATTAAAATATCATTTTTCAAACCTTAACCAAAGATCATAAGTTGTTTATTAAAACTTATTTGATATTTGTATCATTTTAATTAATTTTCTTTGAATAATTACTTTAAAAATGATGAAATTAGGGTTTTGTTGATTTTCACCCTAACAAATCTTTTTCAAACACTCATGGGCCTCTAATAGAGCGTAAGACCCAACCCTTTTTAAACCAAAATAATTTGTGCCTCGGTCATCGTATAAGACCCACTATGCTTTCAAAAACCTTGGCACGGTCGCCGTTTTGAAATACAAAACCTTTTGGGCCTCTCCTTGAGCTGCAAGCCCCATCACTGGTACAAAAACAATTTTTGGGCCTCTAGTATAGTGTAAGACCCAACCCTTTTTGAAAACCAAAACATTTTGGGCCTCAGTGTATTGTATAAGTCTCGTTGTATTTCAAAAAAGTTCGGCGCGATCATCGCCCGTTTAAATAAAACCCTTGGGCCTACCCTCGTGTTATAAGCCCCATTTCTTTTCTTCAAACAATTTTTGGGCCTATGATAGAGTGTAAGACCCAATCCTTTGTAAATACAGACCATTTTGGGCCTCAAATGTTGTATAAGTCCCGTTGTATTTCAAAAGTCACGGCGCGATCGTCGCCTTTTTAAACAAAAACCATGGGCCTCTCCTTGAGCTGTAAGCCCCACCACTTGTATAAAAATAAACTTTTGGGCCTCTTGAGAGAGTATAAGACCCATCCCTTTATACAAAAAACCTTTTTGGGCCCCTGTCACTTGTATAAGTCCCTCTGTACAAATTCACAGTGCAATCACTGATAAAACCTTGGGCCTCTCCTTGAGCTGTAAGCCCCAACAATCTTTTCAAAGCACTTTCTCCTTTGCTTTTGAATATAATATTGTTATCAACGCTTTCTTTGTTGAACAACCTAACCAAACAGCATGGAAGCTCTACAACCGAGTAAGTGTTTACCCGCTTTCATTTACCGCTTTCATATGTATATAACTGTACTGTGGGGCTGTTTCACTGTAAGTCTTCTTTCGTAAACTCATGTCAACTGTGTAATAATTGTATAGATATTTAGAGTTTCCCCAGCAACTACGTCTAGAACTAGACAGAACCTAGTCTCCTTACATCCGACGTTCTCCCTGACATTTCAACATAACCTAAACCATGGGAATTTTCTTTTACAACAATTTTAGATAACTAGATCTAAGAAATCTCCCCCTTGGACAGTCCATATACAGAAGGCCATTGTTCCAAGTGAAACCCCTTCTGGAACTGTTCATCAGCCTCCTCTTGGGCTTAGTGCAAGGACCCAGAGGCTTCCTAAAAGCATCCCCGCATTCTCTTGGGCATTGTACAAGGACCCGTCGACTTCTTAGAAGTTTTCACATCCTCCTCTTAGGCTTCGTATAATGATTCTTCCTCCGGGAAGATAGCCTCCTCTTGGGCTTCGTACAAATTGTCCCTCGGCTTCTTAAAAGTTACTCTCGCCTCCTCTTGGGCTTCGTAAAAATTGTCCTGACGACCTCTTAAAGGTATAGGAACAGAAATTAGTCATCTTAATAGAACAGTCTTTCAAGGAGTCTAGATCTTTCTACCGCAAATGTGATGTCTCTTAATTTCTCTTAATCATAGTACAAAAGATAAAATTCTAGACTTGGACAGTCTAATTTTCTTGAGTCTCAAAGACATTCTCAAGCTCCTTTCAAAATGGGAAGATAAAACCCGTAAGACTCGGACAGTCTAAACCTTCTTTGGATTCCCCGTTTCCTTAGAGAACAGGAAATAATCCCGACCCTCAGATCAAATCCATGAGTACGACGTTACCCATATAAGAACTAATTTTCTCTTTTAGCCAACATACTGGACCTGTCACTCAACTGAAACAGTAACCATAGCCTCCTCTTACGCTTTGTATAATGATCCTTTCCTCAGGAAAGATAGCCTCCTCTTAGGCTTTGTATAATGATCCTTCTTCAGTGAAGTTAGCCTCCTCTTAGGCCTTGTACAATGATTCTCCCCAGCGGAGCTAACCTTTTCAGACTCTCTTGATGAGTCAGACCTTTTAGCCTCCATCTCGGGCTTTGTACAAGATACAAAAACACTCTCTTGTTGAGCATAAAAGACTCTCTTGTTGAGTCAAACCCCTTTTTTAGCCTCCATCTCCGGCCTCGTACGAGATACAAAACACTCTCTTGTTGAGTATAAAAAGACTCTCTTGTTGAGTCAATCTTCCAATAGCCTCCATCTCGGGCTTCATACGATATACTAAATCACTCTCTTGTTGAGTATAAAAGACTCTCTTGTTGAGTCAACTCCCTTTTAGCTTCCATCTCGGGCTTCGTACGAGATACCAAAGCACTCTCTCGTTGAGTCAACCCTTTTAGCCTCTCTCTCGGGCTTCATACGAGACACATAAAAACACCCTCTTGTTGGGCCAATAGCCTCCTCTTAGGCTTTGTATAAGGAAACCCCGATTGAGTCAATCAACATTTTAGCATCAAATTTGTGCCTCGTTCACAGTATACAAACATCAACAACTCCTTTTCCTTCATCTAATTGTTGTAAGCGGCAAGCCTCTGGATCATTTACATCCACGCCACTTTCCTTCTTTTAGCATGAGAAATTCCTAAGGAAAGATGGCATTGCTCTACACTGAGTTAAAGTCTTCTCCTTCAGGTTGAAAATCCCCTATAAAGGAAATTGTGGAATTGCTGGATTCACAGATCCCAGTTAAAGTAATTCTCCTTTATAATCAGTCACCCAACAGTTGTGACAGACAAACCCTTCTTTAGAGATGACAAATTCTCTCTGGAGTCAAAACCCTTTAGCTTCACATCTTGGGCTTCAAACAAGATACAAATAGACCATTCAGCTTCACATCTTGGGCTTTGAACAAGATACAAACCACCTTTAGCTTCACGTCTTGGGCTTTGAACAAGACACCAAAACAACCTTTTTCCTCCGATAGAATAGTGTCGCTCCCGGGATTTTCATCCTAGTACAAACGCGAAAGTGGCACCGAAACAGAGTCGCCAGCAATGTGTATTTATCCCGAGAGAGGGAAAGGAAACACCGCATAAACCTGAAGGAAGGAAAGAGCATGGTCTTGCGACCAAGAGAAAGGGTAAGGGAGTCGGTTACGTGAGAGGAAGGTATTAGCACCCTCTCGCGTCCATCGTACCCGATGGGATCCACGCTTGCTTGCTTCGATCAAAGGGTGTAAGGAAAGGATACTGGAAAAGGAACTGCTAACTGGAGAACTAGGAAATGAGAAAGAAAGAGAAACAAATGTAGGGAAAATAAAAGAAGCGCTCGAATGGGCCCTACCCCACTGCCTACGTATCTCATCGGGAACATGAGAATCAGAGCGACGTAGTTCCCCTCACTAGGGATGGATTGTTTGTGTTTTTTAGAGAACGGCTTACGTTCTGGCTCAGGTGTTGCAGGCTCGCTGGTCCGAGTGCATTACCATCTTGCAAGAGAACGAGTAGGAGCACGTTCGTACGCTCATAGTGAATGAGATGAGAAAAGAATTCCCGGAGGAAAAGACGTTATTGTTTGTTTTGTCTTTTAAGAGTTTTTTCATTTGTTTGCATATGATAGTGTATCTGAATCTTAGTCATTGGAATGTGTACATTCTCACATTCCAAGATGGAATGAGCAGGAAGACACACTAAGAGCGAAGAAGACCCCCACACTTAGTTCCAATTGTCAAGGTTCAAACATACTAGCATACTTGTGTTTATTAAGTGTTTTATTGATTATGAAATGAAGAAGTATTTTTTATTATTTGCACCTTCGACAAGTATTGCATTTAAGTCCCTCACACAAGATCAAATGTTTAGCACATTGACCCAAGATGGGTTATATGCTATACATTTTAAGATTATAAGAGAAGACCCCTTATAATCTTTTCTTTATGTGAAAGGCCTAAATGCAATAAATGCCTACCTTTATTAGATATTTTGAGTTTTCTTTGAGATGAGAAAAGAGACTCAAGAGAGGAAAAAGGTAAAATCTATGTGGACTAAGACTCAATCCTAATTGAAGATTAAAGGGAGTGGTCCTAATGGTTTGTGAGGTTTAAACCTAAAGTCTAAAGAAAGAATGAATTAAACAATTCATTTCTAAAGTAGAAGATGAATTGTAATTCACAAAGGGAAAGTGATGAGTTATTAAAAGAAAGCACATAAGTGCTTAACAAAACACAAAATGGAATTGTAAAAGAGATGAAAGGAAAGAAATTTGAATGTGGATTCCTTATCCACACTCAATTGCAACTTACCAAAGCCCCTACATGGTTAGTAAACATGTATAAGAAATATAAGAAGTAAAAAACATGTAATGCATCATAAAACTCAAAAGAAATAAATGAGAAATCAAATCCTATAACCACAACCAGAATGTTCATCATATGGAAAACAAATGATTATTATCATGCAAGTCCAAGTGGATAGGCAACAAACATCATCCATGGCATTAGAACATGCCACCATAAGAAAAGGGAGAATGAAAGACGAAAGGAAAAAGAAGAAATGTGCATAAATGGAACATGTAATCCATGGATCAGAATTGAAATGAAATGAAAAATGATTCACAAACATCTCACAAGTATTCATGCATGACACATCAAAACAATTAAGAAGTGATAGAAGAAGTAGAATTGAAATGGGAGTTCAAAAGAAAACACAAGTACAAACACAACATGTTAAAGGTGCACAAGGTTCAAATGATAACCAACATGCAAAGATGACATATGATATGTATCAATGACCTATAATGTCAAGAGTGTAGTTCACAAAATAGGCAAATGATCATGCAAGTATGTACAAAAGAAAACATATAAACATGCACAAAAGATTACAATGATGTGACATGTTATAATGCTTTAAATGAAATGCATCAAACAAAAATCAAATGGCCTTAGGAAAATTAAGCAAGCATGGTTTAAAGATACACAGGTCAGAAGTGAATCATATACCAAAGTAGCATACAAGAAATCAAGGCAAAATGATGTCAAACAATGCATTTAGGTCAAATAGACATATCATACAAAGTAGCACAAAAATGAACACCAAACATGCCATAAACTAACCTAAAAAATCAAATAAAAAAACCCTTAACATACCTCAAGATGATAATGACTCAATGCAAAAAGAAGAGCATCAAAACAATTTTTAATGATCAAGAACAAAATTAAACAAGATCATGTACCACATTAAGAATGCACACCAAAGAAATTCAAAGAAAATTATAGAACAGGGGCAAAAAGGTCATAAAATCAAGAAATAAAATCATGAAAAATTTTCTAAATGTTTTAAGAAGGCTCATGAATTTTTGTCGAATTTTATAATGCCATTTGGTATTTTTAAAAATTAAAAAGAGAACGTGTAGCAAAAAATAAAAAAAATGAAAAATGAAATGCAAAATGAATGGGGGTGCATGCCTAGTAATTATTCAGTTCAAAATCATTGGGCCTTGAAAACATGGGGTGTGGATATCAATCTGGCTTAGGTCCAATAAGCGCGCAAAACACCATAACTAGCATGTTCTTCAGTCAACATAGTCAAAGCAATCCAAGCCATCAGATTAACTCATAGTCAAACAAAAGTCAAAGTACACAGATCCAACACACGCGCATGAGGTCACACACAAATTATCATGTACTGCATCACACAATGTTTAAGTAAAATCAGAAATTAGGCACATGACTTGCACGTGAATTTTAATGTGCTGTCAACATGGTAGCCACACGATCACACACATCCAACGGTCACGACTTAAAATGCACTAAACCCTAATTCAAACCCTCACCGGCCGGAGAGGGACCTCCGGTCACCTTCTCCGGCCACTCTCCGGCGACTGCAACTTCTAAACCATCCAAAAAATCACGTGGCATACATCAAAATAAAGAGGAAATCACGTACATTCCAAATCCATCAATGAAATCATCAAACCATTCACATACAGCAAGCAACAAGCACGAACATATTGCCCTAAGTTTTTGGATCTAGGCTTCTAAGAAGCTCTATCAACTAGACAGTGTTCAAATGCTCCTAGTGAGCTCATATCATCATGAAAATAACAAAATAATCAAGAAAATGCGTATGAAATGTTTGAGTGTTTTGGAACCTGAACTTGCAGTTCCTTGAGATTCTTGAGAAAATCAGAGAAACACTTGGTCTGGAGCTTGATTTGGCCAAATAAAGGCGTATGCTCTTGAAATCGTGCAGAAAACCAAATTGAAGCTTCAACTGAATTGAAGTGAAACTGGATTAATTGAACTTATCCACTCTTGTTCTTGATCAAAACTGAACAATGATGATTGTGGAGATGAAATGTAGAAGGAAAATTTGATGAATTCGTGTGAGCTCAAAGAGAGAGAGAGCAGAGAAAAAGTTCAGAGAAGAGGGAGTGTTTGTGAGAGAAAGAGTGAGAATCAAGTTGAAAATGAATTTGTGAAGAGAAGTTTTGTTTTATACTATGAGTTAACCATGGTTTAGTGAGTTGGTTAATTGAGTTAAGGTGGTTAAAGTGAGTCCACCCTAACTAACTGAGTCAAGTTAGTTAGGGGGCGAGTTAGATTGGCAATGATAAGGTAGTGGTGGTTCATGACAGTTATGGTGGAATTGAAAAGGTGAGAGCATGGCTGTTATATCAGAAACTTGCTTAGCAAGTTTGCTTTTTCCAATTTCATGCAAGGCACGTGCTAGTGTGCGTAATGTAGGTGAAATGTGTTTGGTTGAAAGAGGAAATGGTTGGACAGTATGAGCAATGCACGGGTGAGTGCTATGACAATCAACAACAACATTTGTTTTTTTTTAGTTTTTCATGACAGTTAAGAACAAATACAGCAGTGGTTGTTTGAAGATGATTTTCTCTCTTGTTAATGAATGATTCAATGAGGTTTAGGTGCCAAATGAAGGATAGAACATCATAGAACATGATTGATGTTGATTTTGGATTGAATTAAGGCTTGGAAGTTGGTGAAAAATAACTTAGAACATCAGGGTTTGGAACTGATTTGTGGGCGTGGCAAGCAAGTCATGGCATGGCAACTTGGCACACAAAAATTCAGCACAATCAACATGACTTTGAACCAATATATCTCCACTATAACTTGATCAAATGGAATTTTGTCCAACATGAGTATTGAAGATGACACTACAAGGAACAACTTTGATGTTGAAAAGTTTTTCATTTGAGGCCTTTAACCATGAGAAAAATGAGTGGACATTTGGCCCACCACATGTTTGTTAAAATGACTGCGCGCGTGCCCTGAAAATCTTGGTCATGACCTAGTTTTGAACCTACTTTGCTCAAACTTTGATCAATCATATCTCACTCAATTTTTATCCAATAGAGATGTTCCACATATGGATGTGAAGCTTAAAACAAGATCTTTTGTTGTGGCCGAGTGGAATTTTCATTTGGTGCTTCAATTTTAAATGGCATTGGTTCAAACTCTGATGCAAAATGGCCAAAACTTGCTATTTTTAGTAACCCTTCTTCTTCCAAAAATGGCAACTTTCCACCTCTTGATTTTTTCATGATTCCTTTGGAGTTTCTTGACCAAATTTTGTACATTGGACACATATAACATGAATTTTATGGATTTGGCCTCAAAAAGTCAAGAGTTGACTTTTTCCTCTGATTATTTGACTTGCCCCCAAATTTCCTGATTTTTTATATTTCTTCCAATTGAACCACTTCTAAAACCAATTGAGAGGTAATTTTCCATACACATACACTTAAGAACATGTAGGACACCATGACATCAAGTTTTGTCCAAGAAATCAAAGATTCCCTGATTTAATGGGAAACCCTGGTTTTGGTGCCCACCTCCTAGGAGAAAAATGTGCAGTCTTCAATTTCAAATTCCTCAGAGTATGTTGTGTATCCTCTTAAAGGATGATGAGATATACCATTTGAGGATGATTTTGGATCAATGATCTATCTCTTTTGAGGCTTTTCCTTCAGTTTTTGAACCTCTTGCATAAGGAAAGATGTAGTGCTTCAATCTCCCATTGAATCTCTCTTTCTTGAGGTGTTGGATGGTCAATTGAGATAATATGATACATGAAAGACTTCTTGGCTTGCCTTGAGGCAACTTGATTGACCTTTTTGTGCTTTGAATGATCTCTTGATTGTCCATCTTCCACCTGATCACATGCCCTGATGGTAAGAAGGATGTTATGCTTCATTTTTCTATGTTAAATGCAATGCAATGCTAATGAGATGGATATGATATTGTAAATGATAATGCTATGCTATGATGACAAAGAGGGAAAGCAAATTTTGGGGTATTACAATTGCCCCTATTCAAGCGCTGTAGACCTGAATGCCTGAAAGCAATTGCTTTCGGACTTTTAAGGTATATAGTGATTGAATACCAAATATAACCAAAAATTTGCTCTGGATGATGAGGAAGAAACTCCCCCGACATTGCTGGATTGAATCTTCAATGAAACATTGTCGGAGAAATCTGTCTTTTGAACGACACCAGACGTCTACTGGCTCGCCGCATTACTGGTAAACTTTAACAATGTCTTTTATGCAATTCCAGACGACTACTGGCCTGCCACGCTACTGGTGGACTTTAATAACGTCTTTTGAACGACGCCAGACGACTACTGGCTTGCCACGCTGCTGGTGGACTTTAATAATGTCTTTTATGCAACTCCAGACGACTACTGGCCTGCCACACTGCTGGTGGACTTCAGAAATGTCTTTTTGAACGACGCCAGATGACTACTGGCTTGCCACACTACTGGTGGACTTTGCAGCTTCGTGCCACCCGAAGACGGACTTTTGCCAATCCACTGTTGGACTTTTAGAATTCGCCACCCTTAGATGGACCTTTCGCCAATCCACTGTTGGACTTTTTCCCCCCTAAGACGGACTTTTGCCAATCCACTGTTGGACTTTTGCCACCCGAAGACGGACTTTTGCCAATCCACTGTTGGACTTTTAGCTGCTTTGCCACCCGAAGATGGACTTTTGCCAATCCACTGTTGGACTTTTGCCACCCGAAGACGGACTTTTTCCAATCCACTGTTGGACTTTTACCACCCGAAGACGGACTTTTGCCAATCCACTGTTAGACTTTTGCCACCCGAAGACGAACTTTTGCCAATCCACTGTTGGACTTTTAGCTGCTTTGCCACCCGAAGATGGACTTTTGCCAATCCACTGTTGGACTTTTGCCACCCGAAGACGGACTTTTGCCAATCCACTGTTGGACTTTTAGCTGCTTTGCCACCCGAAGATGGACTTTTGCCAATCCACTGTTGGACTCTTGCCACCCAAAGACGGACTTTTGCCAATCCACTGTTGGACTTTTGCCACCCGAAGGCGGACTTTTGCCAATCCACTGTTGGACTTTTGCCACCCGAAGACGGACTTTTGCCAATCCTCTGTTGGACTTTTGCCACCCGAAGGCGGACTTTTGCCAATCCACTGTTGGACTTTTGCCACCCGAAGACGGACTTTTGCCAATCCACTGTTGGACTTTTGCCACCCGAAGACGGACTTTTGCCACCCGAAGACGGACTTTTTCCAATCCACTGTTGGACTTTTGCCACCCGAAGACGGACTTTTGCCAATCCACTGTTGGACTTTTGCCACCGTCTTTTAACAATGCCAGACGACTACTGGCTTGCCACACTACGGGTGGACTTTCGCAAAATTCCAATACTGGATTACACTCTGCATCCGTGTCAGACATCTCTGCCGACTTTGCTGAGGAACAATGATTAATGACTTGACTTTAGAGGTTCCTGAGAGGATAGTATCTCTGCTGGAGAATAAATGAACAATCCGTCTGCTTCGAATTGTCAAGTTTGCCAAAAATAAATTGGACTTGAAGAATAATAAATCTGCCAGTAATCACTTCATCTGCTGGAGGAATGAATTCTGGTCACAGCGATTCCGCTGGGGATGAGAATTTCTTTGCATGGCGTCTTGCTAGGGAAGAAAAGTCATAAAAACTCTGCTTGGGGATCTATCCAATCCAAGACCCTTTGTAGGGATTATCCACCTTCTGACCCGGCTGGGGAAAGGCTGTACCATCCTTGTTGAGGAATAGATTCTGCTGATCCTATAAACCTCTGCGGGGAGAACAACAACTCAACTGGGGAGTATTGCTGACAAGATTCGATGCTAACCTCTGTGGGGGATCATTACCAGAGACACAATCTTGCTGGGGACCAGGGCTACTCTGCCAGGGATATGCAAATCCTGGTTAGAACATTCCACTGCAACTTGCTAGGAAAGAGTCCTTAGAGATCTGTTGGGGAAACCCAAAGCAAATCCACAGTAGTCTGTTGAAGAATATGACTGTCGAGCTTAGGATAAGTACCACAATGCCCCATGTTAGGCGAGCTTCCCTTTAGACAATTCCATTAGGGATGACGAGTTTATAACAAACTCTGCTGGAGGAAACTGCTTTAAAACGTCTCGTGCTGGGGAATGCCTCTTGAGAGGATTTTACAGAAGACCAACTGTCCTCAAACTCTACTAGGGATGATCAACACTTCATGCTGGGGAAACAAACATGCCCCATGCTTGGACAAACCAACAATTTGTCCCCGAAGAGGATGTCATAAGAGGATTTTACAGAAGATTTAGCCTCTTCAAACTCCTGCGACTTCGCTGGGGATAATGACCATCAGTTTCGGTATCGACGAGACCACTCTTTTGGGGAACTTGTGACCGTTATCGACACAGAAAAGCTTGTAGCTGTTGGAAGTACTGTATGAGAGAATCGACTTAATAAGATACAACGGTACCCAATTGAACTTAATTCAATGATATCGAACCGTTATGAACGACCGTCGACCGAGCGATGAACGCCGACCTCCTTACCCGTAATTGCCCCAGTCTTTTGCGTGGGGTAATTGATTACTGGTCTTGTGCTTAAAATCATCTGCACCTGCTACCTGCAACAAAAGAATATGCACACATGCCCCGAATATTGCGTGGCTAGAATCCACCATCCGGGAGTATTCAACATTCAAAGTAATTTCAAATGTTTTTTCTGCGCATGATATTGCAAGGCCGCCATGTTTTCAAATGCAACGTTTTATCAAAAATTAGGACGTTTTTGCAAACAAGGCAATAAAACAAAAAATAGAACGTTTTTTATTGAAATTCAATTTATTGACTGAGAGCCCAGAATAGGCAATTACATCAGAAAGCAATCCCTGGAAAGAGGTGATCGCTGAAAATTGAGAAAAGAAACTATCCTAATGGCAATATGAAAACGGAATTCCACTGAGTTTCCATTCTGTTATGACCAGTATGTCTTCAAAACTCCCCGACCTTGCCTTCTGAGGAATGATCAGACCGATTCCTATCTTTCAGAACGTCAGTTGTTCAAACGGTAATGGGGTACAGATAACTCAGACCGTAGTCATTCGCTTAAATCCCTCTTTTGCGTGGACCGCCCTTTCAGGTTTTCGATCCACCAGGATACCCTTTTTTGCCTAAGTTGCCCTTTCGGGTTTTCAACTTACCGGGTGTACAATTTTTTTCAATTATATCCCTAATTTTTGCCCGAACCTTATTCTGTTTTTGGTTCGCCGGGATGCCCTTTTTTTCCTGGATTTTTTTTATTTTTATTATCCAGCGGGTCTATTCATGCGAAGTATTTTTTGACTACGTCCGAGTTGACAGGGGATGAAAAGTCTTCGCCATCCATGGTTGTAAGCAATAAGGCTCCGCCCGAAAAGACCTTTTTAACCATGAATGGACCTTCATAGTTAGGAGTCCATTTGCCCCTATGATCTGTATTGGGAGGAAGGATCCTTTTGAGCACTACATCTCCGACTTTGTAAACCCAAGGACGCACCTTTTGGTCAAATGCCTGCTTCATTCTGCGCTGGTATAATTGCCCATGACATACAGCCGCCAATCGCTTTTCCTCAATAAGGCTCAGCTGATCAAATCTGGCTCGTACCCATTCAGCCTCATCTAGCTTAACATCCATCATGACTCTGAGGGACGGAATCTCCACTTCAACCGGTAGCACTGCTTCCATACCATATACAAGTGAGAATGGGGTTGCCCCAGTGGACGTGCATACCGACGTTCGATACCCATGCAAAGCAAATGGTAACATCTCATGCCAATCTTTGTACGTGACAACCATCTTCTGCACAATCTTCTTGATATTTTTGTTGGCCGCTTCGACCACGCCATTCATCTTTGGGCGGTACGGAGAAGAATTGTGATGTTCGATTTTGCAGTCACGGCATAACTCAGCCATCATCTTGTTATTCAAATTAGAACCATTATTAGTAATGATTCTTTCGGGAACTCCATATCGAAAAATGATATCCCGTTTTAAGAAACGAGCTACCACTTGTTTTGTAACATTGGCATAGGATGCAGCTTCAACCCATTTGGTGAAGTAATCAATTGCCACCAAGATGAAACGATGACCGTTAGAAGCTGTAGGCTCAATCTTTCCGATCATACCAATGCCCCACATGGCAAACGGCCAAGGCGACGACATGATACTCAACGGATTTGGAGGCACATGCACTTTGTCTGCATAGATTTGGCATTTATGGCATTTGCGGGCATATTTGCAACAATCTGACTCCATAGTCAACCAATAATATCCCGATCTTAACAACTTTTTAGCCATTGCATACCCTCCGGCATGGGTACCGAAAGAGCCTTCGTGCACTTCAATCATCAACAGGTCTGCTTCATGTCTATCCACACATCTAAGCAGGACCGTGTCAAAATTTCTTTTATACAGCACGCCATCTTTGTTCAAGAAGAAACTACCAGCTAACCTTCTCAACGTCTTCCTGTCTTTGGACAATGCCCCGGGCGGGTACTCTTGACTTTTCAAGAAACACTTAATGTCATGAAACCAGGGCTTGTCATCAGACGCTGCATCAACAACAAACACAAATGCCGGTCTGTCAAGCCGAGATACTTCAATCTTAGGTACATGGTTCCATCCTTGCACTTTGATCATGGAAGACAAAGTGGCCAAGGCATCAGCGAACCTATTCTCATCCCGAGGAATATGGTACAGTTTCACTGTTGTGAAAAATGTCAGTAATCTCCTTGTATAATCTCTATACGGCACTAGATTTGCTTGATGCGTGTACCAACTCCCTTTCACTTGATTGATTACCAAAGCTGAATCACCAAATATATCAAGGGTCTTAATCCGTAGATTAATCGCCTCCTCGATCCCCATTATACAAGCTTCGTACTCTGCTTCATTGTTGGTGCATCCGAAAGTTAATCGGGCAGTGAAAGGCATATGAACACCTTCCGGCGTGATAAGAACTGCTCCAACTCCGCACCCATTCATATTGACAGCCCCATCAAACATCAGACTCCAATTGGATTCAGGGTCTGGCCCCTCCTCCGGGAGTGGTTCCTTGCAATCTTTAGCTTTGAGAAACATGATGTCCTCATCAGGGAAGTCAAATTTCATGGGTTGGTAATCATCAATCGGCTGTTGCGCAAGATAGTCGGATAAGATACTTCCTTTGATGGCCTTTTGGGAAGTGTACTGAATGTCATACTCTGTCAAGACCATTTGCCACCGTGTAACTCTGCCTGTCAGTGCTGGTTTCTCGAAAATGTACTTGATAGGATCCATTTTTGAAATCAACAAGGTTGTGTGCCTGACCATATATTGCCTCAATCGCTTAGCGGCCCATGCAAGCGCACAGCATGTCCTTTCAAGCATTGAGTACCGGGACTCACAATCATTGAACTTTTTGCTCAGGTAGTAGATAGCATGCTCCTTCCTACCTGTCTCGTCATGTTGACCGAGAACACAACCCATGGAACCTTCAAGCACTGTCAGATACATTATCAGCGGTCTCCCTTCAACTGGAGGCATTAGAATCGGAGGTTCCTGCAAGTATTCTTTTATCTTATCGAATGCCACTTGGCAATCGTCATTCCACCCGACCGTTTGATCTTTTCTTAGTAGTTTAAATATTGGTTCACACGTGGCTGTTAGGTGAGATATGAACCTTGCAATGTAGTTCAATCTACCCAAGAAACCACGAACCTCTTTTTCTATTCTCGGTTCAGGCATTTCTTGTATTGCTTTCACCTTGGCAGGATCAACCTCAATTCCTCTTTCGCTCACAATGAAACCCAGCAACTTTCCAGAACGCACCCCAAACGTGCACTTGTTTGGATTTAATCTCATACGGAACTTTCTCAACCTTTCAAACAGCTTTTTCAGGTTAATCAGATGTTCCTCTTCTGTTCTCGACTTGGCAATCATATCATCTACATAACATTCGATCTCCTTATGAATCAAGTCATGAAACAATGTTACCATCGCCCGCTGGTACGTTGCCCCTGCGTTTTTCAACCCAAAAGGCATTACTTTATAGCAATATGTACCCCACGGAGTAATGAACATGGTCTTCTCCATATCTTCAGGTGCCATCTTGATCTGGTTGTACCCGGAGAACCCGTCCATAAAGGAGAACACTGAAAACTGAGCTGTATTATCGACCAGCACATCAATATGAGGTAGTGGAAAATCATCTTTTGGGCTAGCTTTATTAAGATCTCGATAATCCACACACATTCTCACTTTTCCATCTTTCTTCGGTACTGGCACGATGTTGGCTACCCACGGAGGATATTTAGTCACAGCAAGAAACCCAACATCCCACTGCTTATGGACTTCCTCCTTAATCTTAAAAGCCATGTCGGGGTGAGTCCGACGAAGTTTCTGCTTGACGGGCAGACATTCTTCTCTCAATGGTAGCCTGTGCACAACAATATCCGTGTCCAACCCCGGCATGTCTTGATACGACCAGACGAAGATGTCAACATACTCGCGCAACATTTCAGTCAAAGTTTTCTTCACATCTGCTTGCAAGCTGGCACCAATCTTGATCTCTTTCTTGGCATCCTTGGAACCAATATTGATGATTTCTACAGTCTCCTGGTGAGGCTGGATGACCCTTTCCTCTTGTTTCAACAACCTGGCCAGTTCTTCAGGGAGTTCACAATCTTTCTCATCCCCTTCTTCGGCTTGATAAATCGGATTGTCAAAGTCATACATAGCCATATCAAAATCGTTATCAGTGGTATCCGGAGGATCAAGTCTGCATGAGCGGGTTCATGCCTTATTTTAGAATTTATTTTTAAGCAAAACAAAAGAAAATGAAACATTGCCATTTTAATTTTTTTGTGCAAAAATAAAAACTGAAAGACAGAGAACAAAATTTGATTGCAAAACGTCCTTTATTAATGATTAAAAATTGCAAATGCAACCAGGGTGGCCCTACAAATGAATCTATACGCCTTGGGCAGAGCGTAAGATTTTGACATGCATTATGGTTAGAAAAAAACAAAGAAAAATTACTCTATCTGAAGAGTAACCCGGATGACCTCTTCAACGAACCAGTTCTGCACTTGTTGTCCCAGAGCATGAGGGCGTACCCAGTTGTCCAGGTCACCATCACTGTCAACACTATCCTCTGTAGCTGCACAAGACTGGTCCGTGTAGATAATTCCCCCACTATTGAAAGTAATGGGTCCACTGCTCCCCGCATCTGAAGTTGTAGAGGGATGATAACCAATACCAAATTTGTCTTCCTTCATTGGGGTCTCTATCAACCTGCCCCAACCTTGGGCGTTGCCTGCCCTGACGACTTCGACAGCTTGTTTGTAAGATGAAATGGAGGTACCGGCCCCAATTGGTATAGAAGAAGACTCAGGTGCATCGTCAATATTGACCGCTTCAAAGGATTGGCACAACATCTCATGAATTTCCCCATCCATTTCAATGTACTTGAACGTGGACAAGTGACTCACAAAGATGTCTTCTTCACCGCACACCGTCACAACTTGCCCTTCAAATTCATACTTCAACTTTTGGTGTAAAGTGGAAGTAATAGCCCCGGCTCCGTGAATCCAAGGGCGTCCCAATAGGCAGCTATATGCAGGTTGTATGTCCATTACATGGAACGTGGATTTGAATACCTGTGGTCCAATTTGTACGGGCAATTCCACCTCACCAAACACAGATCGTCTAGTCCCATCGAATGCTCTGACCACCAATTCACTAGGCCTTAAGATCAAACCATCAACTTCCAGCTTCATTAACGCCTTCTTGGGCAAGACATTAAGTGATGAACCAGTGTCTACCAGTACATGAGATAACACTGCGCCCTTACACTCCATCGTGATATGCAAAGCCTTATTGTGGTTTCTTCCTTCAACAGTCAAATCTCTACTTATAAAGCCCAAGCCATGGCTAACATTAACATTGGAGATTACGCCCTCGAGCTGATTAACAGTAATTTCTTGTGGCACGTATACACTCTTCAATACTTTCAACAACGCCTGCCGATGCGCATCAGAGCACATCAATAGTGACAAGATTGAAATCTTTGAAGGGGTCTGATTCAGTTGATCCACAATCCTATAATCGCTTTTCTTGATTATCTTCATGAATTCTTCCATCTCCTTATCAAAAGTAATCTTTGTCTCTGCTTCAGGTGTAGGCGCATTTTCAACCACCTGTTTACCCCTAGCCTTTGCTGCAGCTTCTGCCTCTTTATCACTTCTCAAGGTTTGGGGAGCGAACAACCTTCCGCTTCTTGTAAAGCCCCCTACACCCCCTACATTATCAATATTTGGGCTGACTGACGACTCAAATTCCTGCTTTTTACCTTCACAATACACATCTACCCCATAGTGCCATGGGATAGCCTTCGTAGATGTGAATGGAATTGGTCCTGGTACCGTGATAGTGACAGGACGGGGCCTTTCTTGCGCAACGCTCGCCACGGGAACTGCATTGACCGGAATTTGAATCTCAGCGGGAGTATAATAGATGGTCACGGTTGATACCTCATCAGTGTCTTTCACGACTCTGTCGAACTGTAGACATCCTTCATCGATCAGATTCTGTAAACCCATCTTCAACTTATCACAGCCTTTCTCCTGATTCATACACTCAGAACAATCTTGATTACAGCCCGGGAACACCTGTCCCTTCAATAAACGATCTTTTACAACCAACAAAGAAGTTTTCACTTGATGGATATCTGTCACCAGATTCAATCTCCTCCCATCTTCAATAGCGTACACATTTGCAGCACTATGATCAGGCATGGGATGCTGAGTAATATTAGGAGCGGGAGAGAAATTGATGGCTTTAGCATCAATCAAATCTTGTACTTTATGATGAAAAGCCCAGCATTTTTCAATGGAGTGCCCCTGAGCACCTGAGTGGAACTCACAACGAGCATTAGCATCGAAGTTAGGTGGCAGGTTTCCAGCAACCGGAGCTTTCATAGTACGGAGTTCCACCAACTTTAACTCGAGTAGCTGGGGCAACAACGCGGCATAAGTCATAGGGAGAGGATCCATCTTACGATCCCTCTGCCTAGACCTTTGCTGGAAAAAAGGTTGTTGCTGTTGCTGCTGAACTTGTTGTTGGGGTTGTTGTTTCTGAACAGACGGTGTGGGGATTGTTACAGCATCTACCTGATAATAAGCTTGAGAACGCCCTCTGCCTCGTCCTCTAAACACAGCATTCGTATCACCTTCTCTTCTTTTCTGGCTACTAGCAAATGGTTTCTTCGTCCCCGAAGAGCCAACCCCACTCACATCTTGGATCTTTCCAAGCTTTAACAGACTTTCTATTCTTTCTCCCGCAATCACGATATCAGCAAATCCAGTTGACGGACAAGCAGCCAATCTATCAAGATAGGCCCCTTGCAAGGTGCCCATAAACATATCTGCCATTTCTCTGTCTGACAAGGGAGGTTGAACCTGTGCAGCCATTTCCCTCCACCTCTGTGCATATTCTTTGAAACTCTCCTTGGCATTTTGTGACAACCCCTGCAATTGAGTGCGGTTGGGCGCCATGTCAATATTGTACTGGTATTGCTTTAGGAACGCTTCTGCCAGATCTTTCCAACTCTTCACAGCAGCTCTATTCAACTTCATATACCAGGTCAAAGACGCTCCAGCCAAACTGTCCTGAAAATAGTGCATCCATAGCTTCTCGTCCTCTGTATGGGCTGAAATCTTCCCAAAGTAAGCTTGAAGATGCGTTTGGGGACACGCATTGCCGTGATACTTATCAAAAGTGGGAGGCTTGAATTTAGGAGGAATTCTGACTCCTGGGACCAGCCCCAAGCTAGTAACATCAATACCCATAGAGTTCTTGCATTCTATGGCCCTGATCTTTTCTGCTAACTCATCATACCTTCGATCACCGTGATTACCCATATCAGCATCCAGCAGAGTAAATTGGTCTTCCAGAGGATCTTCAAGAGTAACACCAGCATGCCTACCATTTCCATTACCCCGATTGTTACCACCAGGAGGAGGGTTGCCACCGGGAGGAGGAATGCCATGTCCCTGTGAATTGTCATGCTGATCACCTTCGGGCCCATTGTCTGGACGCTCGACCAGAAGCCTCAATCTCTCCTGATTTTGCGCCATGCCAGTCATGAGGGTCATGAACTGGTCCATACGCGCCCTCATTTCAGCCAAATCACTTTGCACTTGATCCATGATTCTTACTTGATTTCTTCGCGTTGAATATCGGTGAATATAATTCTCAGCTATACTGCCTGAAACCAAATAAAGGTTAGAGACCCTGCAACGAGTACCTGAAAAGCAAGTAACAGAAATGCAGAATGATATGCAATGCCATGCAATGTTATGTTTATCATTTCCAAAGTGCTTTACACCCTGATTCCAATCCAAACCACAGAAATCTGAAGACCAGAAATCGTGATATAAAGAGACGTATCGTGGTCATGTGCTCGTGTACAGATATCTGATAAAGAGTAATTCTGAATAAAACTGCTCATACTCATTCAACAAAGTATTCAAGTACATTTAAGAAAGGCTCATCCGCAAATGCAATACAAGGAAAAATGGATCCATCAACAAGCCTGATGGTAACCATTAACAACAAAATACAGGGAAAAGAACATCAGTCTGACAATTCCACATCCTTCAGCTTATCACTTGAATACTTGATCTCCTCAAAAAGTATACGGGTACGCTGGTGATTCGGCTTTTCAATCATTTCTTTGATCAAGACATCCCTTTTATCAATAGCTTCAGTTAAAGAACCCATATGCAACATCAGAGCTTCGTCATCACACACTCCTTTGTGTCTCTTTATGCCAGCTTGCGTCTTGAGTATCTCTCTTTCTATCATGGCTTCTTCAAGCTCTTTCTTGGTATTCTTCAGCTGGCTTCTAGCTTCTTCTAACTGTTCTTGACTTTTACCGAGACTTTCCCGATACTTTCTCCTCTGCTCATGTGCCTTTTTAAGCTCCTTGTCTTTAATCTTCGACTGATCCTTTAACTCGGCATTTTCAATTCTGACTTCATCCCAAGCTTGACGAAGTTGAGCTAATGAATCCTTGCTTCGGGCTAAAGCCTGTTTTGTAATCTTGTGAGCCTGACTAGTGTCATCTGCTCCCAAAGTAAGTTTCTGAAAGTACCGAGCTCTGTCATCAAAATCTTCCTCTTTGTCAGCCAAGGTTTTTTCCGCTTTCAAGGCTCTCTTTTCCAACTCTTTGTTGTCAGCTAGAGCTTTCTGAAGACATCTGCTCATTCCAGAATTCTCTATCTGCAGCTCTCTGACCATTTTCTTCCACTTCTCACATTCTTCAATAGCCACCATGGTGGGTTGTTCTGTCTGTACTGAACATAAGAGAGGTCCCCTTGAAAAGGGTAAAAGCAATTCCTTTACTTTCATCTCAATCCACCTCTCATATTCAGGATAAGATCTACAATCTCCTTTCCCAAAAACTGCTTTTCCAATTTTATGCTTATCTTTCCAAGCATTTACTACTTCTACCACCTTCTCATCTTTAGTTCCTGTAAAGAATAAAGATTCTTCCACATCTTGCTCTGCAGGAGGATTCCTGGAAGCATACCCAAACTGTCGGATGGCCAAAACTGGATTATAATTGATCCCTCCTTTTCTGCCGATCAAAGGTACATTTGGAAAATTTCCGCATCTTGTGACAAGCTCTATTCTCAACAACCGGTGGTCAAACCATACAATGTTATCAGCAGTTAAACCCATCAATCGTTTAGACCATTTCGCCACATCTTTGGTTTCCACAAAGGCACCTGTCTGGGGCAAATGTTTGAAAAACCAATGACTCAGCAGTGGGGTACAACAACTAACAGATCCTCCCCTTCTTTTCTCGTTCTTGTAATGCACGGAATGATAAAAATCTCCTAACAAAGTAGGGACCGGATTTTTAAGAACGAAAACTCTTGTTGCTTGCATATCGACGAAGTCTTGCTGATTAGGAAAGAGAACTAGGCCATATATGCAGAGAGCCAGAATGGAATTGTAAACCGTCCAATTTTTAGCACTTGCAGCCTCTTGGGCTTGTCCAGACAGAAATTCTAAATGAAATCCGCTAACTCCATTTTTACTGCTCACACCACTCTTTACCACTGCCTCATCCATTTGTAACGCAGCAGCAATTTCTTTTACGCTGGGGGAACTACCAGAGAAGAAAGGTATTGCCGGCGTGATCGGAATTCCCAAAATAAATGAGAATTCTTCCAGTGTTGGCATCAAAATGTAATATGGAAAAAGAAAGCATCTCAACGAAGGCTCGTAGAACTGCAACAGAGTGTGCAAAGCATCATGTTCATACTTGGTGATTGTACGGACCATCCCAATCAAATTCCCGTAGCTCTTCTGAAACCTATCAAGAATACCCGGACCAGCCATATCTATAACTTTGAGCAATGAATCCAAGACAGGGTCTGGAAACTTGTAAGACACATTGTTCTTTCTCTCGGCAACGATCTCTGTTGAACCCATGGATTGGAATCAGAAACGTATTATGCACCTGAAAATGACAAACATAACTGTTATGATATGATAATGCAGTGCAAAAGGGCATGTGATCAGGTAATCAAGTGTCTGTGTCTGTATTGAACTGTGTGCACTGTGTCTCTGTACTGAATCTGGCAATATCTGAGATGAACACTTAAATCACTGTCATAGGATACAATGTCTGAAATCCTCATAGAATCACAAGTAAGGTAGGTAGGAGGCTGGGTTTCCTGCAAACCTGTAAACATCCCGCCCATACTCACATGTGGTTCTTAGAAAATAAGGCTTGTCAGCTTCGGAGGTTTGAGAAGCCATAGCACATTCAGCCCGTAGGATACAATGCTATGCCAATCAAAGAGGTCGTCCACTGACTCCCCTTAGAAAATAAAGGTCATCCTATGCAAGTTCCAAAGTGGGCCCTCGGGTGCGAATGGGTTTGCCACAGAATGTGGTCTGCCACTGTCACCGCTAAAGAGGGATGTTTCCACTAAGGTCCTCATGATCGGTCACTAGAGTCGACAACTCTCTAGATCTACATCCTGGAATACGCAAGATGCGCATGCCACGACGTGTTCCAAGATAGCCTCGTCTAGCTGTGAATTTCGTGAACACCCAACGCACTCCAAACAGCACGTAGGTCCCACTACTCTCCACTCTAATTCTAAGTGTATACTCAAGCCTGTGTAATGGGCTTATCTCTCAGAAATCCCATCCCGCCAAACAGACAAAACAGTGCAACACAATATAATATATGATATGTAATGCTAAAGTGCAGTAAATACAGTAAAGTAAATAAACCGCAAAATAAAGCACAACAGTAAACACCCAATGAAAGAAAAGCAAACAAGCGCTAGGATTGACTCTCTTAGGATGGACCAGCAATAGGTCAACCTGTCCCCAGCAGAGTCGCCAGCTGTCGCTCCCGGGATTTTCATCCTAGTACAAACGCGAAAGTGGCACCGAAACAGAGTCGCCAGCAATGTGTATTTATCCCGAGAGAGGGAAAGGAAACACCGCATAAACCTGAAGGAAGGAAAGAGCATGGTCTTGCGACCAAGAGAAAGGGTAAGGGAGTCGGTTACGTGAGAGGAAGGTATTAGCACCCTCTCGCGTCCATCGTACCCGATGGGATCCACGCTTGCTTGCTTCGATCAAAGGGTGTAAGGAAAGGATACTGGAAAAGGAACTGCTAACTGGAGAACTAGGAAATGAGAAAGAAAGAGAAACAAATGTAGGGAAAATAAAAGAAGCGCTCGAATGGGCCCTACCCCACTGCCTACGTATCTCATCGGGAACATGAGAATCAGAGCGACGTAGTTCCCCTCACTAGGGATGGATTGTTTGTGTTTTTTAGAGAACGGCTTACGTTCTGGCTCAGGTGTTGCAGGCTCGCTGGTCCGAGTGCGTTACCATCTTGCAAGAGAACGAGTAGGAGCACGTTCGTACGCTGATAGTGAATGAGATGAGAAAAGAATTCCCGGAGGAAAAGACGTTATTGTTTGTTTTGTCTTTTAAGAGTTTTTTCATTTGTTTGCATATGATAGTGTATCTGAATCTTAGTCATTGGAATGTGTACATTCTCACATTCCAAGATGGAATGAGCAGGAAGACACACTAAGAGCGAAGAAGACCCCCACACTTAGTTCCAATTGTCAAGGTTCAAACACACTAGCATACTTGTGTTTATTAAGTGTTTTATTGATTATGAAATGAAGAAGTATTTTTTATTATTTGCACCTTCGACAAGTATTGCATTTAAGTCCCTCACACAAGATCAAATGTTTAACACATTGACCCAAGATGGGTTATATGCTATACATTTTAAGATTATAAGAGAAGACCCCTTATAATCTTTTCTTTATGTGAAAGGCCTAAATGCAATAAATGTCTACCTTTATTAGATATTTTGAGTTTTCTTTGAGATGAGAAAAGAGACTCAAGAGAGGAAAAAGGTAAAATCTATGTGGACTAAGACTCAATCCTAATTGAAGATTAAAGGGAGTGGTCCTAATGGTTTGTGAGGTTTAAACCTAAAGTCTAAAGAAAGAATGAATTAAACAATTCATTTCTAAAGTAGAAGATGAATTGTAATTCACAAAGGGAAAGTGATGAGTTATTAAAAGAAAGCACATAAGTGCTTAACAAAACACAAAATGGAATTGTAAAAGAGATGAAAGGAAAGAAATTTGAATGTGGATTCCTTATCCACACTCAATTGCAACTTACCAAAGCCCCTACATGGTTAGTAAACATGTATAAGAAATATAAGAAGTAAAAAACATGTAATGCATCATAAAACTCAAAAGAAATAAATGAGAAATCAAATCCTATAACCACAACTAGAATGTTCATCATATGGAAAACAAATAATTATTATCATGCAAGTCCAAGTGGATAGGCAACAAACATCATCCATGGCATTAGAACATGCCACCATAAGAAAAGGGAGAATGAAAGACGAAAGGAAAAAGAAGAAATGTGCATAAATGGAACATTTAATCCATGGATCAGAATTGAAATGAAATGAAAAATGATTCACAAACATCTCACAAGTATTCATGCATGACACATCAAAACAATTAAGAAGTGATAGAAGAAGTAGAATTGAAATGGGAGTTCAAAAGAAAACACAAGTACAAACACAACATGTTAAAGGTGCACAAGGTTCAAATGATAACCAACATGCAAAGATGACATATGATATGTATCAATGACCTATAATGTCAAGAGTGTAGTTCACAAAATAGGCAAATGATCATGCAAGTATGTACAAAAGAAAACATATAAACATGCACAAAGGATTACAATGATGTGACATGTTATAATGCTTTAAATGAAATGCATCAAACAAAAATCAAATGGCCTTAGGAAAATTAAGCAAGCATGGTTTAAATATACACATGTCAGAAGTGAATCATATACCAAAGTAGCATACAAGAAATCAAGGCAAAATGATGTCAAACAATGCATTTAGGTCAAATAGACATATCATACAAAGTAGCACAAAAATGAACACCAAACATGCCATAAACTAACCTAAAAAATCAAATAAAAAAACACTTAACATACCTCAAGATGATAATGACTCAATGCAAAAAGAAGAGCATCAAAATAATTTTTAATGATCAAGAACAAAATTAAACAAGATCATGTACCACATTAAGAATGCACACCAAAGAAATTCAAAGAAAATTATAGAACAGGGGCAAAAAGGTCATAAAATCATGAAAAATTTTCTAAATGTTTTAAGAAGGCTCATGAATTTTTGTGGAATTTTATAATGCCATTTGGTATTTTTAAAAATTAAAAAGAGAACGTGTAGCAAAAAATAAAAAAAATGAAAAATGAAATGCAAAATGAATGGGGGTGCATGCCTAGTAATTATTCAGTTCAAAATCATTGGGCCTTGAAAACATGGGGTGTGGATATCAATCTGGCTTAGGTCCAATAAGCGCGCAAAACACCATAACTAGCATGTTCTTCAGTCAACATAGTCAAAGCAATCCAAGCCATCAGATTAACTCATAGTCAAACAAAAGTCAAAGTACACAGATCCAACACACGCGCATGAGGTCACACACAAATTATCATGTACTGCATCACACAATGTTTAAGTAAAATCAGAAATTAGGCACATGACTTGCACGTGAATTTTAATGTGCTGTCAACATGGTAGCCACACGATCACACACATCCAACGGTCACGACTTAAAATGCACTAAACCCTAATTCAAACCCTCACCGGCCGGAGAGGGACCTCCGGTCACCTTCTCCGGCCACTCTCCGGCGACTGCAACTTCTAAACCATCCAAAAAATCACGTGGCATACATCAAAATAAAGAGGAAATCACGTACATTCCAAATCCATCAATGAAATCATCAAACCATTCACATACAGCAAGCAACAAGCACGAACATATTGCCCTAAGTTTTTGGATCTAGGCTTCTAAGAAGCTCTATCAACTAGACAGTGTTCAAATGCTCCTAGTGAGCTCATATCATCATGAAAATAACAAAATAATCAAGAAAATGCGTATGAAATGTTTGAGTGTTTTGGAACCTGAACTTGCAGTTCCTTGAGATTCTTGAGAAAATCAGAGAAACACTTGGTCTGGAGCTTGATTTGGCCAAATAAAGGTGTATGCTCTTGAAATCGTGCAGAAAACCAAATTGAAGCTTCAACTGAATTAAAATGAAACTGGATTAATTGAACTTATCCACTCTTGTTCTTGATCAAAACTGAACAATGATGATTGTGGAGATGAAATGTAGAAGGAAAATTTGATGAATTCGTGTGAGCTCAAAGAGAGAGAGAGCAGAGAAAAAGTTCAGAGAAGAGGGAGTGTTTGTGAGAGAAAGAGTGAGAATCAAGTTGAAAATGAATTTGTGAAGAGAAGTTTTGTTTTATACTATGAGTTAACCATGGTTTAGTGAGTTGGTTAATTGAGTTAAGGTGGTTAAAGTGAGTCCACCCTAACTAACTGAGTCAAGTTAGTTAGGGGGCGAGTTAGATTGGCAATGATAAGGTGGTGGTGGTTCATGACAGTTATGGTGGAATTGAAAAGGTGAGAGCATGGTTGTTATATCAGAAACTTGCTTAGCAAGTTTGCTTTTTCCAATTTCATGCAAGGCACGTGCTAGTGTGCATAGTGTAGGTGAAATGTGTTTGGTTGAAAGAGGAAATGGTTGGACAGTATGAGCAATGCACGGGTGAGTGCTATGACAATCAACAACAACATTTGTTTTTTTTTTTTTTTCATGACAGTTAAGAACAAATACAGCAGTGGTTGTTTGAAGATGATTTTCTCTCTTGTTAATGAATGATTCAATGAGGTTTAGGTGCCAAATGAAGGATAGAACATCATAGAACATGATTGATGTTGATTTTGGATTGAATTAAGGCTTGGAAGTTGGTGAAAAATAACTTAGAACATCAGGGTTTGGAACTGATTTGTGGGCGTGGCAAGCAAGTCATGGCATGGCAACTTGGCACACAAAAATTCAGCACAATCAACATGACTTTGAACCAATATATCTCCACTATAACTTGATCAAATGGAATTTTGTCCAACATGAGTATTGAAGATGACACTACAAGGAAAAACTTTGATGTTGAAAAGTTTTTCATTTGAGGCCTTTAACCATGAGAAAAATGAGTGGACATTTGGCCTACCACATGTTTGTTAAAATGACTGCGCGCGTGCCCTGAAAATCTTGGTCATGACCTAGTTTTGAACCTACTTTGCTCAAACTTTGATCAATCATATCTCACTCAATTTTTATCCAATAGAGATGTTCCACATATGGATGTGAAGCTTAAAACAAGATCTTTTGTTGTGGCCGAGTGGAATTTTCATTTGGTGCTTCAATTTTAAATGGCCTTGGTTCAAACTCTGATGCAAAATGGCCAAAACTTGCTATTTTTAGTAACCCTTCTTCTTCCAAAAATGGCAACTTTCCACCTCTTGATTTTTTCATGATTCCTTTGGAGTTTCTTGACCAAATTTTGTACATTGGACACATATAACATGAATTTTATGGATTTGGCCTCAAAAAGTCAAGAGTTGACATTTTCCTCTGATTATTTGACTTGCCCCCAAATTTCCTGATTTTTTATATTTCTTCCAATTGAACCACTTCTAAAACCAATTGAGAGGTAATTTTCCATACACATACACTTAAGAACATGTAGGACACCATGACATCAAGTTTTGTCCAAGAAATCAAAGATTCCCTGATTTAATGGGAAACCCTGGTTTTGGTGCCCACCTCCTAGGAGAAAAATGTGCAGTCTTCAATTTCAAATTCCTCAGAGTATGTTGTGTATCCTCTTAAAGGATGATGAGATATACCACTTGAGGATGATTTTGGATCAATGATCTATCTCTTTTGAGGGTTTTCCTTCAGTTTTTGAACCTCTTGCATAAGGAAAGATGTAGTGCTTCAATCTCCCATTGAATCTCTCTTTCTTGAGGTGTTGGATGGTCAATTGAGATAATATGATACATGAAAGACTTCTTGGCTTGCCTTGAGGCAACTTGATTGACCTTTTTGTGCTTTGAATGATCTCTTGATTGTCCACCTTCCACCTGATCACATGCCCTGATGGTAAGAAGGATGCTATGCTTCATTTTTCTATGTTAAATGCAATGCAATGCTAATGAGATGGATATGATATTGTAAATGATAATGCTATGCTATGATGACAAAGAGGGAGAGCAAATTTTGGGGTATTACAAATAGGAGGAACTATGATCGCTCTGATTTCCCCTATCCCGGGAATACGTAGGCATAAGTGTCATACCCCAAATTTTACCCTCAGATTCTGGCCATTTCGCATCATTCTAAGTCAGTCATTTTTGCATTTTTTGTTAAACATCGTTAATCATTCATTTTTAATTTCACTGTTTACTTAGATTAATTTAGTATTTCAATTTAGTTTTTTTCTCTTTATAAACTTTGTGTTAATTTTTTAATATAGTTTGTTTTTAGTGTAATTTTTAATTTATTTTAATTCTAATTCCTTTTATTTTAGTCTAATTATATTTTATTTAGTTTAAGTTTTATTTAGTATTTTTTTAGATTAGTATTCATTTTATTTTTAGTTTTGTTCATTATTTATTATTTTACTTACCTTTATTATTATTATTTCATCTTTTCTTTCTTTTTATTATTATTAGTTCACGTTTCTTATTTTTTGTTACAAATTCACGGTCAATATGTCCAGACCCTCTAACCAATCCCTCCCTTACACGCCATAACAGTCAATACCAATACCATCCAAAGCTTCCCAAACTTTGACTTGCTGCCAAAAATATGTCACTGCACCTTATACGACCTCCTGCTACACTGCACTTTACACTAATTTGTCTAAAGAAAACCATGCCTACTGCAAGCAACAACGACTACCCAGCCACTGCATCAAGGCCTGAAGCGCAAACGTGCAGTGAAAAGGATAGGTCATCCCAATAAGACAACAAATCTTGTACTCTAAAACTTAGCAAAGAAGTTTTGAGTTGGGTTAAAAAGAAAACCGAAGGAACAAGAAAGAGGGACTCACCGATTTCAAAAAACACAAATCCTCTATAGAACAAGGATGAAACAACCTTTCAAAACCTTCTTCAACCTAAATCTTTCACAATCCAAAACACTTCCCTTCAATAACCTAACTCACCTCTTCAATACTCCCTTCACCTCACTCACCTTCAAATATTTGCCTTAAAACCTCAGACCTCTGCATTCTGAAGTTCTCAATAGCAACAACTCAATCTCCCCCTCCAAATCCTCCTCCAACCAAATCTTTCTTCATCTTTAACCACTAAATACTCCACTTCAAAAACCTTTCTTCTTCAAACCACCCTTACAACAATCCAATCAAAAATGCAACAATAACTCGGAAATCATCACCTCACTACCAAAACGAAACCACAACCAGGAGTGAATCGAAACAGAGAGAGAGCGCATCTGAGAGAGGGCTTCAGTGAAGAGAGAAGCTGAGAGATGCCAAGGAATCGCGAACTGAGAATGAGAGGGCGATGTATGGGGATTTCGTTGCCTAGTGTTTCGTTCTCCTTTTCGTTTTTTTTCTTTCTCTCTCTTTGCGCCGCCTATATGCATTGGAAAGGGTTTCCAATTAACCCACCATTTTGTAACTGAAGCTGGGCCAGGTCAAAGTTGACCCGCCTTCGTGTAACGATGGATCGCCCTTTTGGGCTTTGTTGATCTGCTTATTCTGATGTTTTAGAACACAACATCTTTTTAGTATTAATTTTAAGAGTTTTCTTTTAGTTTAGTTTAACCTTAGGATTAGTATTATAATTTTAGGATTATTAATTTAATTTTAGGATTTTGTTAATTATTTTCTTCAACCACTATTAAACTTTTTTAAAATTATTTAGTTAAAAATCTTTGTTAATTGTTATTTTGTTAATACTATTTTGAAAATATTTTAGTAATAATTTTGTTTTTTTTTTTGTTTTTAGTTATATCATTTTATTAAAAAAGAATTTTCTTGTTAATATTTTTGTAAATATTTCATTAAATATTTTGCTAATTATCTTTAAACATTATTTCGTTTTCTCATTATTTTTTGGTTATCATTTTGTTTAGATTTATTTCTTGATTCATCTTTTCATTCTACCTTGACTTTCATTTCTATTCGATTTCGGTTATGGGCCAATGATATTACAAAATCATGGTTTTGTTGATTTATTTCAAATCACTACAAATCTTGATAAATATGAGGCCATATTTCATTTTTTATGTTATCGGTCAATGAAAGTCAAATATCATTAGATTATCGATTTCTCGATTAAATTTTGATTAAGACGAGACCATTTTGATTTCCATTTTATTAACAATTTTTATTAACTCGGACGAATAAGAGCCGTCAAGATCTAGCATCTTGGCACAACTCTTTAAACAAGTGACTTTCATCAAATGTTCGTTGTCCGATAAATAACTTCAAGTCTCGACTGGGACGAATAAGAGCCGTCAAGATCTAGCATCTTGGCACAACTCTTCAAACAATTGATTTTCGTCAAGTGTTCGTCGTCCATCAAATAATTTTCATTATCATCTCCAAAGAAAAGGACTGTTGGAATCTAACATTCTAGCATAACCCTTGAATGATTGGTCCTAAGCCTTGCGCATTGGGGTAGCTGTTCATTCTCCTCTTTCGTCTTCAAAACAACTTTCATATCAATTCGGGCAAATAAGGACCGTTAAGATCTAGCATCTTGACATAACCTTTTTGAGCTTTTTATCATCAAAAGCTTGTTGTCCATCAAATATTTTTCATTTCAACTTGGATGAATAAGAGCCGTCGAGATCTAGCATCTTGGCGCAACTCTTGAACAATTGATTTCTATCAAGTGTTCATTGTCCAACAAACATTTTTCATACCAATCTTGAATGAAAAGGACTGTTAGAGTCTAGCACTCTAGCATAACCCTTTGGCATCTTTAAAACATATTCAAGCCACTTTTTAACTGCTAGCTTTTCCGAGAGATAGCCATTAATCTCTTGTGATTTTTTTAACCATTCCTTTAACCTTCATAAGAGATAGCCATTAATCTCTTCTACTAAACAACCAATCCTCACAAGCTTTGCTTTCAAGCTTTTCACCGTAGAAGCCAGAACTACAGACGCTCTGATTTCTCAAGTTCATCTTGAGAATACGTAGGCATAGGATTGCGAGATCCTAGCGACCCGCCTTTTCTTTTTTCCACCTTTTGTTTTTTTCCACCTTTTTCTTTTTCTACCTTTTTCCTTTACATCCAATGCCTTCTCGGATTCCACCCTTTTGCCCCGTAGTGAGGGGAACTACGAATGCTTTGATTCCATTCCCGTCAGGATATGTAGGCACGTGATGCGATGTCTTGGCGAGCATACTTAGTGTATATACCCCTAGGTCTTTACCCTTAGCACATTTCCATTAGCAAGCAAGCTTTAGCATAACACAAATACTAACAATAGGTTTCCGTAGAGTACTACGGATACTTATGGTGCTAATACCTTCCCTTAGTATAACCAACCCCAAACCTAGATTCTCTTCTTAGGGTTTTCCGGTCATTACCCTTTCCTTTGGATAAATCAAAGCTCGGTGGTGAATTTCAAAGATGTGTGATTCAAGTTAATTAATATCTTGATATCCGATTCTCACTGCAACAGAAAATGGCGACTTCACTGGGGAATCATCCCTAAGTGAGTCAAGCCTAGTTTAGTTAGGTTTTCATATGTGTGTTTAGCTTTTGTTTGTTTCTCTTTCTTCTTTGATTATATGTTTTATTGCTCTTGCTTTATTACTTTTTCATATATATCTCTGTATATCCATGTGTGGGTTTTAGGGTATCTGATATCTTGATAAAAGCTCTACACCCGAGTTTTGGAAAAAGCAGAGAGAAAACATAGGTTTAGATTTGGTAGTTAGTAGTGTTAGACTATGAGGGTAAGCTCCTTGTAGCAACTAACATGAAGGCTCCTCTAGAGTAGACCTGTTTGTAGATCTCGTTATAAAATAGCTTGCTTGTTGCATGACACTGATTCATGAAGGGTCCATGACTCTAGGTCCCCATTTAGAACCAGTGTTATTTTGGTGGTTGCATAATATTGGACTTCAAGGACATCTCCTTGCTCCAACCAATATGAAAGCCCCGATTAGAATAGACCTTTTCGTCACTCTCGTTATAAAATGGCTAGCCCGTTGCATAACGTTGATACGACTAAGGTCCGTGACTCTGAAACCTTATCAAAAACCTATAAAATATCCCGTGAGTGCGTTTATGGGCAGATACTCTAGAACTATCCGTTATAGGGAGACCTACCTAATAGGATGTTTTGATTTACTCGTGTTATCCCATATCCTAATCACCCTATAGCATTTTCATTCTGCATCCTGTTTGCATTGCATTGCATTTCATTTGCATCTTTGCATGTTTCATTGCATGCGTCTGTCTATCCAGCAACTCATTTCCAGCTGTCTCTATCTTCCAGTCTGTCTGTGAGTCATCAAACTGATTCCTCGACACCGATACAGGACTAGAGCTAACATCAGATGCAGAATGTCAAGAACAACCATCTGCCAGGGCAAGTGAAGCTTCAGTCGACTTCAGCTCAGCTACTTTCCAAAGACAGGACAACTCATACTTGTAGTTGAATAGTCATTAGACCTTGTTTCTTATTGTTTGCATTTTCCTTTGTTTTGTACTAGCTGTTTGCTTCCTAATTATGTTTGTACTTTCATGTTAATGAAATAAGCATTTTCAACCTTTTGATTCAATTCATTTGTGTTTGCTATTCACTTCTTAATACTTCTTCTTTCATGAAAAATAAAATAAAAATTTCTCTTGTCCACTTTCTTTTTTATTATACAAAGATTGGAGGGAGGATGATGAAAACGTTATACCCATAATTGCTGTTAGTATGCTTTCAAATCAAAACTTTGCTGACGATGTAAGGCATTGTTTCAATCCCTAAACACTGGAGAAATAAGGAAGATAACCCTTGTCAACCCCTTTGAGCCTTGAAGTAGGAGTTTCTTTTCTTTAGAAATAAAAACCCGCAATCTTAACCTGGGGTAGGGTAGTTCTTAGTTAACTTGATTGTGCATTCAAATACAAGAGTTGCATTCAAGACACCTTTCAACAAAAGGTTGCATTCACAAATTTTCCTTCGTGCACAACAAACAGGTGTCGAAGATTTCTTTCAAGTTCAAACGCCAATGATGGTTCATCGTAGTCATTCAGCTAGACATTCACAACCTTTCAACTCTTCCAAATTAAATGAATAAATGTATTACAAGTTGTTCCCAGAGTGATAAATGAAGAAGGGTCGTCAAGAAATCCCTACTCAAAGAATGAGTCGAGTCCCTTTCAAGGCAAAAGCTAAGAAAGATGGGAAGCTCATGACCTTACCTTATACAAAGAGAAATAAGAACAAGCTTGTATGACAACCAAAAGTTGTAAGGAAGCAGTGACCTCCATTTCAAAGTCTCTTAACTTCTAAACCATCATCGCTATCACTAGTGCAATTCCTAACTCATGGGAACCTGAGTGCATAGTTTGAGTTAACTGAGCATAGGACTGAAGTTCATCACGTAGATTGGGTGGGGCACAAATAAACTTTGAGCCTTTATCCTTTGTTTCTTAAACCGTGAACCAGGCCATGTTATAACCCTCAAAATACCTAATTGAAGCGAGGTTATTTTGAAAGCATACTACAGCAAGGTTGCGTAAACTGACTCCAAAAGATCTTTGTAGATCATCTATTTTGGGCATTACACCCTTTGGTTAAACATTTCACTTTAATGTCTTGAACCACCGTGTTCTGACCAGTATCCCATATACTTTGCACCTCTTTCAAAATGATTTTGATTTCAAAAGTTGCATGAACTTTGCATTTACCATGCGTGTACAAATACTTTTGTTTGCAAACTAGATTTATTCTTAAGGAATTTTCAAACATTTGAGAAACTTGGTCGGTGATCCAATCAGGGGCAAGTTCCTTCCATATCCTGTTGAGAATCAGTTCAAGTTTTGTGGATTAATGGCGACTTCTTAGAATTGGTTTATACAGAAGATTTTGCAAGACTCAGGGCAAGCTTTCCCAGTGTACAGTAAAACAATCATCTTTCAAGACTCAGGCTGGGGCAAGCTTTCCCAGTGTACAGCAAAAACAATCATCTTTCAAGACTCAGACTGGGGCAAGCAATCCCAGTGTACAGCAAAAACAATCATCTTTCAAGACTCAGACTGGGGCAAGCTTTCTAAGAGCACCATGAAATGGTCATTTCCAGAATCAATCAAGCTGAAGCAATGATCAGCTCGTCTATAACAGTAAGCTAATTTGGGGTAAGTTACTTGAAGAATCCCCATGCAAGTTTCAAACAGCTCTTCATCCTTCCTATAAGGACCATCAATTTGGATACAATTTACCAGTGTGACAGAGATGTGTTTAGAAGTAGCATCCCTAGTCCCAAGCAGAACGGCAGTGATCTCCGTGTTGAGGAATCAGTCTTCCAGTCTTATCTTTTCTCGAGAGTCGTGTTGTGTCGTCAGCATCTACACATGCATTTGCATTTGATCATAAATCATTTGCATGATTCATATACATATGCATAGCATGAGTGTTTCATCCTCATTTACATTTCTCCCGAGGTCGTGTCGTTATCCGCATCTTACCTTGTGGTCAAAGTCCAACTTACTTGGCACCTACCAAAACGTTACCTATCCTTTCATTCCAGTGCTATTCCTGGATATTTACATTCCTTCACTCCAGTGCCATTCCTGGATGGGCTTTCTCCTTTGTATTCAGTGCCATTCCTGAAAGTTCTTTCTCAGTTATTCAATGTTGTCTTGGATACTGTGATTCTTTTTATCCAATGCTTTCTTGGGTATATCTTTGCTCACATTCATCCAAGGCTTTCTTGTATTTTGTGATTCTTTTCATCCAATGCTTTCTTGGGTATACCTTTGTTCACATTTATTCAATGCTATCTTGGATACTGTGATTCTTTTTATCCAATGCTTTCTTGGGTATCTCCTTGTTCACAGTTATTCAATGTTGTCTTAGATACTGTGATTCTTTTTATCCAATGCTTTCTTGGGTATATCTTTGCTCACATTCATCCAATGCTTTCTTGGATTTTGTGATTCTTTTCATCCAATGCTTTCTTGGGTACTTCTTTGTTCAATGCTTTCTTGAACATTTTTCTTTCTTTGTATCCAATGATGTCTTGGATCCTTACCTTTCTCACGTCTATCTGATGTCGTCTCAGATATCGTGATTTATACCATTCATTCAATGCTGTCATTGAATACTTTGGTTTCTTTATCCAATACTGTCTTGGATCCTTACCTTTCTCACGTCTATCTGATGTCGTCTCAGATATCGTGATTTATACCATTCATTCAATGCTGTCTTGAATACTTTGGTTTCTTTATCCAATGCTGTCTTGGATCCTTACCTTTCTCACGTCTATCTGATGTCGTCTCAGATATCGTGATTTATACCATTCATTCAATGTTGTCTTGAATACTTTGGTTTCTCTATCCAATGCTGTCTTGGATCCTTACCTTTCTCACGTCTATCTGATGTCGTCTCAGATATCGTGATTTATACCATTCATTCAATGTTGTCTTGAATACTTTGGTTTCTCTATCCAATGCTATCTTGGATCCTTACCTTTCTCACGTCTATCTGATGTCGTCTCAGATATCGTGATTTATACCATTCATTCAATGTTGTCTTGAATACTTTGGTTTCTCTATCCAATGCTGTCTTGGATCCTTACCTTTCTCACGTCTATCTGATGCCGTCTCAGATATCATGATTTATACCATTCATTCAACGCTATCTTAAATACTTTGGTTTCTTTATCCAATGTTGTATTGGATCCTTACCTTTCTCACGTCTATCTGATGTTGTCTCAGATATCGTGAGTTTACCTTTCATTCAAAGCCATTATTGGATGACTGGTTTCTTTACATCTGATGTCTTCTCGGATGTGCCTTTCTCTTTCTAATGTTCTTCCAGATTGAGTCTTTGTTTTTTGATTCCCCAGTGGGGACCGTCTTTCTGGTTCTACGTCTTGTGAGGATCTTGTGTCAGCTTTTCTTTCTAAATTGTCAGCCGGTCACGCCTGAACCAGTTGCTCAGTCACTTTAGGTTTCCCTGTTTTGTTTCAACCTCCCTAGTGTTGTTGTCATCCCCAGTGACTGATTGCTCATTGTGTGGACCGCTTTCGTTTTTGTCTGCAATTTGCATTTACCATTTCGCACTTTTCATCATATTAGAGTTCATAGTATGTCAGTGCAGCTAAGGGCAAAATTTTCGGTTATCTATATTTAAATACCTTTCACCATGATTTCACGAGAACTTCCATCCTTCGTGCCATCCAGTAAAGCTATTTAAATAGGGACAACTGTCATACCCCAAATTTTACCCTCAGATTCTGGCCATTTCGCATCATTCTAAGTCAGTCATTTTTGCATTTTTTGTTAAACATCGTTAATCATGCATTTTTAATTTCACTGTTTACTTAGATTAATTTAGTATTTCAATTTAGTTTTTTTCTCTTTATAAACTTTGTGTTAATTTTTTAATATAGTTTATTTTTAGTGTAATTTTTAATTTATTTTAATTCTAATTCCTTTTATTTTAGTCTAATTATATTTTATTTAGTTTAAGTTTTATTTAGTATTTATTTTAGATTAATATTCATTTTATTTTTAGTTTTGTTCATTATTTATTATTTTACTTACCTTTATTATTATTATTTCATCTTTTCTTTCTTTTTATTATTATTAGTTCACGTTTCTTATTTTTTGTTACAAATTCACGGTCAATATGTCCAGACCCTCTAACCAATCCCTCCCTTACACGCCATAACAGTCAATACCAATACCATCCAAAGCTTCCCAAACTTTGACTTGCTGCCAAAAATATGTCACTGCACCTTATACGACCTCCTGCTACACTGCACTTTACACTAATTTGTCTAAAGAAAACCATGCCTACTGCAAGCAACAACGACTACCCAGCCACTGCATCAAGGCCTGAAGCGCAAACGTGCAGTGAAAAGGATAGGTCATCCCAATAAGACAACAAATCTTGTACTCTAAAACTTAGCAAAGAAGTTTTGAGTTGGGTTAAAAAGAAAACCGAAGGAACAAGAAAGAGGGACTCACTGATTTCAAAAAACACAAATCCTCTGTAGAACAAGGATGAAACAACCTTTCAAAACCTTCTTCAACCTAAATCTTTCACAACCCAAAACACTTCCCTTCAATAACCTAACTCACCTCTTCAATAATCTCTTCACCTCACTCACGTTCAAATATTTGCCTTAAAACCTCAGACCTCTGCCTTCTGAATTTCTCAACAGCAACAACTCAACCTCCCCCTCCAAATCCTCCTCCAACCAAATCTTTCTTCATCTTTAACCACTAAATACTCCACTTCAAAAACCTTTCTTCTTCAAACCACCCTTACAACAATCCAATCAAAAACGCAACAACAACTCGGAAATCATCACCTCACCACCAAAACGAAACCACAACCAGGAGTGAATCGAAACAGAGAGAGAGAGAGCGCATCCGAGAGAGGGCTTCAGTGAAGAGAGAAGCTGAGAGATGCCAAGGAATCGCGAATTGAGAATGAGAGGGCGATGTCTGGGGATTTCGTTGCCTGGTGTTTCGTTCTCCTTTCCGTTTTTTTTCTTTCTCTCTCTCTCTTTACGCCGCCTATATGCATTGGAAAGGGTTTCCAATTAACCCACCATTTTGTAACTGAAGCTGGGTCGGGTCAAAGTTGACCCGCCTTCGTGTAACGATGGATCACCCTTTTGGGCTTTGTTGATCTGCTTATTCTGATGTTTTAGAACACAACATCTTTTTAGTATTAATTTTAAGAGTTTTCTTTTAGTTTAGTTTAACCTTAGGATTCGTATTATAATTTTAGGATTATTAATTTAATTTTAGGATTTTGTTAATTATTTTCTTCAACCAATATTAAACTTTTTTAAAATTATTTTGTTAAAAATCTTTTTTAATTGTTATTTTGTTAATACTATTTTGAAAATATTTTAGTAATAATTTTGTTTTTTTTTTTTAGTTATATCATTTTATTAAAAAAGAATTTTCTTGTTAATATTTTTGTAAATATTTCATTAGATATTTTGCTAATTATCTTTAAACATTATTTCGTTTTCTCATTATTTTTTGGTTATCATTTTGTTTAGATTTATTTCTTGATTCATCTTTTCATTCTACCTTGACTTTCATTTCTATTCGATTTCGGTTATGGGCCAATGATATTACAAAATCATGGTTTTGTTGATTTATTTCAAATCACTACAAATCTTGATAAATATGAGGCTATATTTCATTTTTTATGTTATCGGTCTATGAAAGTCAAATATCATTAGATTATCGATTTCTCGATTAAATTTTGATTAAGACGAGACCATTTCGACTTCAATTTTATTAACAATTTTTATTAACTCGGACGAATAAGAGTCGTCAAGATCTAGTATCTTGGAACAACTCTTTAAAACAACTTTCATATCAATTCGGACAAATAAGGACCGTTAAGATCTAGCATCTTGACATAACCTTTTTGAGCTTTTTATCATCAAAAGCTTGTTGTCCATCAAATA
Source organism: Lathyrus tuberosus (assembly GCA_022829125.1). Lineage (NCBI taxonomy): Eukaryota > Viridiplantae > Streptophyta > Magnoliopsida > Fabales > Fabaceae > Lathyrus > Lathyrus tuberosus. Next base: position 275,621 of record JALAZF010000034.1, read on the forward strand.
TTTTTCATTTTAACTTGGATGAATAAGAGCCGTCGAGATCTAGCATCTTGGCGCAACTCTTGAACAATTGATTTCTATCAAGTGTTCATTGTCCAACAAACATTTTTCATACCAATCTTGAATGAAAAGGACTGTTAGAGTCTAGCACTCTAGCATAACCCTTTGGCATCTTTAAAACATATTCAAGCCACTTTTTAACCGCTAGCTTTTCCGAGAGATAGCCATTAATCTCTTGTGATTTTTTTAACCATTCCTTTAACCTTCATAAGAGATAGCCATTAATCTCTTCTCCGAAACAACCAATCCTTACAAGCTTTGCTTTCAAGCTTTTCACCGTAGAAGCCAGAACTACGAACACTCTGATTTCTCAAGTTCATCTTGAGAATACGTAGGCATAGGATTGCGAGATCCTAGCGAACCACCTTTTCTTTTTTCCACCTTTTGTTTTTTTACCACCTTTTTCTTTTTCTACCTTTTTCCTTTACATCCGATGCCTTCTCGGATTCCACCCTTTTACCCCGTAGTGAGGGGAACTACGAATGCTCTGATTCCATTCCCGTCAGGATACGTAGGCATGAGATGCGATGTCTTGGCGAGCATACTTAGTGTATATACCCCTAGGCCTTTACCCTTAACACATTTCCATTAGCAAGGAAGCTTTAGAATAACACAAATACTAACAAGAGGTTCCCGTAGAGTACTAAGGATACTTAGGGTGCTAATACCTTTCCTTAGTATAACCAACCCCCGAACCTAGATTCTCTTCTTAGGGTTTTCCGGTCTTTACCCTTTCCTTTGGATAAATTAAAGCTCGGTGGTGAATTTCAAAGATGTGTGATTCAAGTTAATTAATAGCTTGATATCGGATTCTCACCGCAACAATAAGATTGAAAAATCTTAGCGAGCACACTAATCAAAAACCCAAAATCCCATATATCAACCGAATAGCATTGGTCCCCAACACCCTACCCCGACACTGTTTTCAACAAAATAACCCCAAAGGGCGAACCCCCTATTTTGATAGCATCTGTAAATCAATAGTTTTGACTGTTTAACCTCAGTTTGCAAGCAGGGTTAATTGGAGACATATATTTCCCTTCCTTCATCAGCTTTAATAGGATAAAAAATGAATCGAACTGTAGTACCCAAGCGATAGTGCTTCGAAACCACAAAAATCACGCTACAGCTGGTCGCGGAGAAGAAGGCAGCGGAGGAATTGGTTGAAGAGTTGAGGTCGAATAATGCTCCGGGCGAAGATAAACCCGAGGACGTGAAGGAGATCAAGACAAGGTCCGAATTGGTCGCCCGTATGCTGGCGGCTGAGGATGACAATATCGTCATTGCGGACGAATCCTTCTGGAACGCCGTGTCTCAATTGCGGGTAGTGAATCCCGAGCTTAACTTCTCCATCGATGGCACCCATTATTTGGCGCGTGTTGAAGATGGTCGGATCGTCATGCCCGAAGCCCTCCTCGAAGAGCATACTGAGGATCAACCCGCGGAGAGCCAAGAGCCTCAGCCAAATGCTGAGCAAGATGACCGGATGGACAAATGAAGAATTTTCTTTTTGTTGTAATTTGTCTGGCCTGCGTGTCGTGTATCTGTTGTAACCTTTTTTGGGGGGCATGGCCCCCGGTTTATGTAATTCAGTACAATCATGGTCCTAGTGGCCATTTATCATACTTAAATTATGTGTCCGGTCCTGGTGGCCGGTTTCATTGTTTGCATGGTTTTAACTGCTTTTATTTTTTGCCAAGTGTTGTTACTTATGCTTGTTTGTGTATGTATGTCCGTATCGGGAGGTTATTCTAATTTATATGAAGTTTAAGGGAATTACTCGTGTTGATGTGTTCGGCCGTGAGGGGTACTGGTCGAACTGCCGGTGAATGTCCGCAGGGATGCGGAGCTCAGGTCGCGTTTAAGGTCTGAGTTCGCGGCGTGAACGTCCCATCGCGAGCTGGGGTTCTGCTGGTCATGGTACTTTGACGACGGCGATGCTCAATTGAGGACCGCTGTCGAGCAGATACTCGGCTCGTTACTAAGCGGGGTTCTGCTTTATCGGTATGCGACGCTTGTACCTAGATGCGCATAATGGTCGGTAACTGACGTTTGTCGTAGTGACAGGTCGAATCGAAAATTAGGGCCTTAGCAATAGTATTGTTTTAGCTTTTCGGCGTTCCATGGTCGAGCAAGTTCTTCCCCATTGAGATGTTCTAGGTAGTAGGCCACATTCTCCGTTTTTGCTCGAACACGATAGGGCCCTTCCCAGTTAGCGGCTAGATTTCCCTCGCGAGAGTCTTTATGGTTTCTTCTTAGGACAAGGCTGCCCATGTCAAACTCTCGTCATATGAATTTGGCGTTGTGCCTGATGGTAATCTTTTGTTTTAGGGAGGCTTCGCAAAGTGCTGCCCCTGAGTGGACTTCCTCGACGAGGTCGAGTTCTTCCCTTAATGATTCGTCGTTCATCTCCTCGTCTAGGGGTGACTCTGTCCGCCTGGAAGGTACGTGAACTTCGACGGGGATTACAGCCTCGGTTTCGTAAGCTAGACGAAAAGGCGTTTCCCCGGTTGTAGAGTGTGGAGTTGTACGGTATGCCCATAAGACACTGTGCAGCTCCTCGACCCAAGCCTTCTTTATTTCATCCAACCTTTGTATGAGGCCTTGAAGGATGACCTGGTTAGCTGGTTCAACCTACCTGTTTGTTTGAGGGTGTTCGACGGACGCGAAGTGTTGCTTCGTGCCTAGCAGGGCGACGAAGTCCTGGAATTTCCTATCCGTGAATTGTGTCCCATTGTCTGTTACTATCGCTTGGGGGATGCCGAAACGTGCGAGGATGTTTCGCTTGTAGAAACATAGTATATTGAGGGCAGTTATTTTGGCCAGGGCTTCCGCTTCTATCCACTTTTTGAAGTAGTCTACGCCCACTATTAGGTACTTGTTCTAATTGGATCCTACCACGAAGGGTCCTAGGATGTCTAGGCCCCACCAGGCGAATGGCCACGGGGAGGACATAGCCTTGAGCTCGTTAGGTGGAGCCAGGTGCATGTCTCCACGCCTTTGGCATTTATCGCATTTCTTCACGTGCTCCTTGGCATCGTGCTGCATGGTCGGCCAGTAATATCCTGCTCGGAGAGCCTTTCGGGCAAGGGATCTTCCGCCGAGATGTTGAGCGTTGATTCCTTTGTGGATTTCGTGCAAGATGTGTGCGACCATTTCTTCCTCGACACACTTGAGCAACAGAATGGAACATCCTTTTCGGTAGAGTTTGTCTTCGATCAGGACATAAGAGCAGGCCCTTCGCCTAACAACACTTACCTCCTTGGGGTCGGACGGGAGTTCGTCCTTGGCGAGGTAGTTGTAAACGGGGGTCATCCAATAATTGTTGTCGCCGATCACGTGTACGTCGAGTGCCGGGGAAAACTTCTCGATGCTGGGTCGAGGTAGAACCTCCTGTATGACAGACTTGTTTTCGCCTTTCTTCTTTGTGCTGGCTAATTTAGATAAGACGTCTGCCCGGACGTTGTGTTCGCGGGGAACATGCCTTACCTCAACCGTTGCAAACTTTGCCATTTCCTTTTTGACCAGTACTAAGTATTCGGTTAAGTTGTCGTTTTTGGCTTGATATTCTCCTCGGACCTGGAGGGCCACGAGTTGTGAATCTGTGCAAATGACAACCTCTTCCGCGCCCAGGTCCTTGGCTAGACGTAACCCAGCGAGGAAGGCTTCGTACTCGGCCTATGTGTTAGAGGTTAGGAAGGACAGGGTGAGCGACACTTCAACGATGATTCCTTCGTCGCTTTCTAGTATGATGCCCGCACTGCTTCCTGCCGAGCTGGAGGCACTGTCCACGAAAATGGTCCATTTGCGCGCTTCGTTAGCAGGGGAGTCAGCGAACGTCATTTCTGCGACGAAGTCGGCCAGAGCCTGGGCTTTGAGGGCTTTCCTGCTCTCATACTGGATGTCGAATTCGGACAACTCAAGCGACCATTTGAGCATGTCGACCGACCATGTCCGGTCGTCCCAGCAGCTGCTTTATGGGTTGATCTGTTCGAACCACGATCGTGTGGGCTAGAAAGTAGTGTCTCAGTCTTCTGGCTGCATTGATGAGGGCCATCGCCACTTTTTTAATCTGTTGGTACCTCAATTCTGGCCCCTGCAGTGCTTTGCTCGTGAAGTATATGGGCTACTTCCTGTCAAGGGTTTCGCAGATAAGGGCGGCGCTTACTGCCTCGGTAGCCACGTCGAGGTATAGGTATAACGTTTCGCCTTTGTCTGGACGAGAGAGAACGGGCGGTTCTGAGAGTGCTCGTTTCAGATGGAGGAGAGCCCGGTCGCACTCCTCGGTCCATTCGAACACTGTCTCTTTGCGGAGGAGTTTGAAGAATAGTAAGGCGTGTTGGGCAGACTTGGCCACGAAACGGGACAATGATGCGAGCATCCCGTTGTGGGATTGGATGAATTTCTTTGATTTGGGTGTTGGAAACTCAGAAAATACTTGGCACTTATCGGGGTTGGCTTCGATTCCTTGTTCTGTAAAATAGATGCCGAGGAATTTTCCTGCTCGGACACCGAACGTACACTTCTCCGGGTTAAAACGCATTTTGTATTTCCTGGCCTGTTTGAAGACCTTTCTCAAGTGGGCGGTGTGATCGACTTCCTCGTGGGATTTTACGATCATGTCGTCCATATATACTTCGAGCATGTGGCCTATTTCTCCCCGAAAGACCTTATTCATCATTCTTTGATAGGTCGCTCTGGCGTTCTTCAGGCCGAAGGGAATTACGTTGTAGTAATAGTTGCCCGATTCAGTCATGAAGGTCGTGTACGTTTTGTCGGTCATCGCCATTGGGGTTTGATTATAGCCTGAGTAGGCGTCCATGAACGATAAAAGTTTAAAACCGGAAGAATTATCAACGAGTTTATCAATATTGGGGAGGGGGTAGCCATCTTTCGGGCATGCCTTATTAAGATCAGTATAATCAATGAACATTCTCCATTTTCCATTAGACTTCTTTACAAGTACAATGTTGGACAACCAAGTGGTGTACTTTACGGCTTTTTCTGCAGCCTCCGTTTTCTCCGGAGACTGCTTTCTCCTACGTTGTGCTACGGCCTTGACGGTCGGGTCAATTGTCAGCTGGTGGCAAGAGACTGACGGGTCCAAGCCGGGCATCTCGGCGGCACTCCAGGCGAAGAGGTCGGCATTCTCACGGAGGCATGCTTTAAGCTACTTCCTCGCGATTTCTGGCAGATCTGCTCCAATCCTTACTCCCCACCGAGGGTCGTCGCCAAACAAAACGAGCTCGAAGTTGCCATCCGGGATTAGGCGCATTGGATGAGAGCCGTTGGTGGACAAGGTAGATGAGCTGGCTGAAGCTGCTTGGTTCTCCTGATGGTCTTTTTTGGGGAAGTGGCTGTCGAGGTCAATGGAGTCGACCTGTGGCAGGGGCTTGGCTTCCTCGGAGCTGCTGGGCAATGCTGGCTTGCTTGACACCTTTGGCTTGGATGCAATGGCGTTGAGCCCCTTGATGGCTACTTCGAAACACCGTCGTGCAGCTTCGATGTCGGCGTGGAGGGTGGCGACCATCCTTTTTGAAGTGTAGTACTTCATCTTGAGGTGGACCGTTGAAGGCACAGCTACCAATTCGGCCAGAGTTGGCTTTCCAAATATACACTGGTACAGTGATGTGCAGTCGATTACCAGAAATTGTACTTTGACAAATCTGGTCGTCTCAGCTGGTCCAAAGGTTACGATCAGTTCGACATAGCCCCACGGCTTGGTCACTGATCCGTTGAATCCCTGTAAATCAGACCCCACGTAGGGGGTAAGGTGTGATTCGTCCAGCTGAAGTGTTGAAAACAGCTGGAAGTACGTAATGTCGACCCAACTGCCCTGGTCGACGAGGATTCTGCGAACGTCGAAATTTGCCTTTCGGGCTCTGACAAGCAAAGGTATGCTCGAGTTTGGAGATCCCCCAAAGAGCTCTTCCTAGTAGAAGGAGATGGGGACAGAGCCCTTCGGGGCTTGATCGAGCGTGGTTACCTTATTGGAGCTTGTGTTGATTAAATGCTCGAATTTTCGTTTCACGGAGCCCACTGTGACTTTATTGAAGCCTCCGCCCGAGATGACCATGATGGAGGGGAAAGTTTCCCACGGACTGTGGGCCGCGAAATAGGCTGGGGCGCTGAGCCCGTCAGGGACGTAGAAGTCTTCTGGTCGCGACACCGACATGGCGACCTGGATGTTGGCTTCCTCCGAGGAAGGTACTTCTACTTCTATCTTCTTGGACTCCTGGGCATCCTGCCGAGGAGTGTCTTTCTTCTTCGCGAACTATTTTCCTTCAGGTGGATGTAGTCTTCGGTAGTGTGGCCGTGACCCTTGTGGAAACGGCAGTACTTCGATTTGTTGGCGTTGGGCTTGGCCGGCAATTGTTTGGGGAAGCGGACCCCTGCTTGCTTGAACTCCGAATTCGCATATTCGGAAAGGATCTTCTCCCTGGAGGCGGTCAGAAGGTATAGTTGATGTATGCGCGGAGAGGTTCGTCCTTTATTTGGATTATGGCCCCAAGGGAGGCCTCGGTCTTAGGGTGACGGCGAGAAGCTGTGAAATGGCGTGAGAACATTCTGTCCAGTTGTCTCCATGAGGTGATGGATTCTTTAGGCAACTATTTGTACCACGTCATTGCCCCTTTCCGGGGCGTGGTTGGGAATAATTGGCACTTGATGGCGCCCCGGACGCCGATGTGTTCGTCTGGGTCCGTCGTACCGTCGTACGTGCCCAGTAAAGGGGGCTTCTCCAGGCCTTTGGGGAGACGGGTTGCCAAGATTTCCTGGGATAATGGGCCGCGAGGCTCATCATCGCCGCTGGAACTGGTGAATGACGTGGACTGAAGGGTACGCTCGCAGCGGCGGTCCCTTCAGGGAGAAGGTGAGCGGTTCCTTCGGGGAGATGGTGACCGTGCTCGGCCTTTAGACTTGACCGGTGATGACTGCTCGTCTCTTCGGGTCCTCTTGTGACCAGGAGAGCATTGGTTACGCGGGGAATCTTGGTCACGCTTTCGGATGGCGCGAAAGTCAGGTTCTTGGCGCAGTCTTCGGTCGATATCTCGCCGGGGTTTCGGGCTCCTTAAACGTCGTTGGTTCCTCCTCGGAGGAGGGGATCTTGGATGGGTGGACTCTTCAAGTGCCCCGATCCTTTCGTTCTGCTGCAGGATCAGGGTGTTAGTTTTGTTGATCACCTCCAGGAGGGCTGCCACGGTCGGGTCGGCGTTGGCCAGAACAGGGATGGGCTGGATGTCTAGCGAAGGCTGATCGTTGTTACGATAAGCAGGAGTAGGGGAAGGAGAAGCTGTGGCCCCGTCCCTTAGAAAATGGGCATCTCTGAGGAGAGATGATGGACCATCAATGTCAGTCTTGCTGACGGGGAAGACAACGGAGTTGAGAGCACCTTTGGCGTGATCTTGAGAGGCCATGATGATGATTTTGAGAATTCGCTTTGATCTTTGGTTTTCGGGGAAAGAAAGACGGGGAGAATAATGTTTCCCATAGACGGAGCCACTGATCATGAAGGCTGGATCAGATCCTGTTGAAGTGGGCCACCAAGTACGTCTGAGATGCTGGGCGTGTGAGAGGAGGAGGGGGTGTACATGCAAGGCACTCCGACGCTTAAGTAAGAGAGGGTCAGAGAAAATGGGCAAGTACAAAGTATGAGTTTTGAGGGTGATTATTCGATACCTGACCCTCTCAAGTGAGAGGGTTTATATAGAGCCCCCTAGCGCGTGGCCAACGGTCCAATTTTCGGGGCGAAATAACCGTTTTCCCGAAGAATAGGTAACTGCCCAAAACTAGCCGTTATGTTGGGCAGGGTGCCCAAAACTAGCCGTTATGTCGGGCATAAGCATGGTTTCGGGCACATGCCCTCAGCTGTTCGGGGAGTGAAGAAGTCGTGCGTAACGGGCATCATTTTCGGGGAGGAGCGATGCAGTCCTTGCCCGGTTGGAGGGGCAGAAAGGTAACTTTTGCCCCTTTGTGGATTGCACTTAGGCAATTGGGTCGTTCTGGGTGCAGAGGTGGATTAGGCTATGTCTAGCCATTGGTCCAGTCCAGAACAAAAAGGAAATCAGGTTTAAAATTATTTATCATGTTTCTAAGAGCCAATCTTGAGGGGCCATTTGCTAGACCTGTTATATCCCAAAAAAGGAAAATCATTTCAAAGGTTTGGAGGATATAACCTTTGATTTGGTTTCATAGTGTCATACCCCAAATTTTGACCACCACGATTTCCCATTATTGTGCAAATCATCATCACAATATGGATGAACCTTCACACTTGTCAGTCTCCCCAAAGATGGGTGAGCATTTACTACAATCACGAATTAGGGTTTCAAGCCCTCTCAGAGCTCTTAGACAAAGGATCAATCAAGAAAGTACATTATCTTCAACTTGTCTAAGCCTCTCAAACACCCAAAAAGGATCAAGAGGACTCCCACATCAAGAATCAAGCACAAGGCTACAGCATTCCAAGTGGATTAAGCCTCAAGATCACCAGTGTCACCATATTAGGGTTTTGGTCGACTGAGGCCTCCAGATGGAAATTTTCATCTGGGAATGAGCCAATGCTTCAAAGCATAACCCAAGGTACTCCAAGGGACCTCTTGGACCCAATCATCAAGTCAGTTTAGCCTCAGGGGATGCATACATCAAAAATCAGGAATTAGGGTTTTTTGACCTAATTCACCCCTAAGTTGACTTTTGGGACAAAATAAGAGCCAAGACCTCAAGACATGATTTGAGGGTCTCCAATATACCACATTGATCCATTTACAACAATGGATTGATCCAAGAAGCTTGATTCACAAGCCTCAATTTCATTTGGACCACAATTAGGGTTTCGCGAGAAAAGTCAACTGTACCTTTGACTTTTGATCAGGACATGCTCCCAAACCTCGGGACATAATTCAATACACCCTATAACACCTATGGAATCCACCTATAAGTTTGATTTAGGTCAAGGACTTAATTTCATAGAGAATCTCACAGTTTGGAATTCATCTGATAAAAAGTCAACTGTGCCCAAAAGTCAAAGTTTAACTTTTTGAGTTTTTTCACAATTATGGACCCTTAACCCTAAAATGATGTTAATGTGTGATTGGAATCATCATTCATCAAGAAAAATCAAGAAAAGTGGGATAACTTGTAAAAGGGGTAACCATAAATAACTTAGAAATTTTCGAAGTTATGGAACAAAGTGGCTAAGGTACCTACTTTGGAGGATCATATCTCCTAAACCACAAGGCCATTTTCTCCCATTCAAAGCTGGATTTTTAGCTCTCATGGCACCCTACAAAAGCTTCAACTACCACTCATTCCAATTCCTCGTGGATTTTAAGTTATGGAATGATCAAAATCACAAAAAGTGAAAATGTCACTTTTTTCCAACACTTAGTGAAATTTTCACTAAGTCAGAATCTATTTCACTTTTTCCAAAATGTAAGGGCATTTTTCACTTGGATCCAAAAAGTATCAAAACAAACTATGATCACACAGATGTTGTATCATATGAGAGCTTTCCAAAATGTCCAAGAACCCCACCAAATTCCACTTGAGCCATGAGATATGCAGTGGCAATATGCCTTACTACAAACTGTCATGGCAAGACAGATTTGTGCATTTTGCTCGATTTGAACAATTTGTCCAAATGACAAACAAGTATATCCATCTAACACCTCAGGGGGAAACTAAGGAGGGACAAGCACTGATCCATAAGCCTCCCAAGTCTTTGGAACCAAAAGTAGCATGCCAAACCTAGAAGTGCCTAAAAGAAGGACAAGACTCCAATTTTGTTTTGGAGCATTCAATGGATGCACAAAGGTGGCATGGACTGGACCATTTCCAACTGAATGAGTCAAGGATAAGATCTGAACTAGGGAACCACAGCTCTGTGCTCTAACCTCTAGTCAATAGCTAGAGGAGACTTGGATTCCCATTGATCAACATTTGCCAAACTTCTGCAGCAGTTGCAATTAACTATTGCTTGTAAAACAAACTTGCTCTACTATAAATAGAGCTCAATTGTGATCAGTTTGAGTACACCAAAGCCATCAAACAGATGCTTTCCTCAAAATCTCTTCTTTCACTCCAAAATTGCCTTCCAAAGCAAGTCATTATCGGGTTTTGAGTTTGAGAGCAATTTCAACCAAACCAATCACACACACACCTCATAAACATCATATAGAAGTGATCCAAACACTCACATAACATCTGTAACACCAAAATTACAAAATCACTTGCCAACTGCTCAAGTTCTTGACAGAGGTGCAGTTGAGGTACCATCTTAAGTTTCAGCTTGTTTCAAACCACTCCAAGCATTCAGGCACATCACTTGGCACCTAAGGAAGTTGTGCAAATCATTGGAACCAGCTTGCAACACCTCTAACACAAAACACGATCACCAGCTGCAAGAGGTGAGCCTGAGCTCTTCTAACTCTATGATCCATGCATATTTTGCTGCACAATAATTTGGCCATATGTTCATAATCATGCATAAAGTGTTTACCCTCAATTACTTGCTCTGTTTAAATCGTGTATCAAAATTCTCAGCCTTCATGCAAATTTTAGGGTTCTTGAGGTTTTGTCTTGATTTCTTATTCCATGCTTAAAATAAATGAAATTAAAGACCATAGACATGACCGTGAGGTGAAAACGAGCAGATTGATATGTGGTTTGTGTAATTTCATCAAGTATTCAGTGAGATTAGAGAGAAAACGCAAATCTGCAGAAACAGAGGGTGGCGCGTGTTCTTGGCATGTTCTTGGCGCCATTTTTTGAATATTTGAATATTTGAATTTTGTGATTTTATTTAATTGATTCAAAAATTAATTTCTCTCTGAGTTTTAATGATTTTGAGTTGATTCTTTTTTTAATAATTCACAAAAATGTTTAAATATTTTATTTTACTAAAAATTCCCAAAAATATTAATTATTTCATATACTTGATATTTTTGCAAAGAATTAATATTTTATTTGTTTTTCAACATTTAAAATATTTTTTCTCCCTTGATTTTCCAAACTTAATTGATTCCCAATCATTTTATGGATATAAACATGATTTTTGAAACATTGATCCAAGATCACATTTTGTTTTCACACATGTTTAACAATTTTGATCATTTTAATTGAATTTTTATTCAATTAAAATATATTTTTGAAAACAAATTAGGGTTTTTGATTGATTCAACCCTCATCAAGCTTTTTCAAACACTTTGGGCCTCTAATAGAGTGTAAGACCCAACCCCCCTTTGAAAACCAAAATATTTGGGTCTCATTCATTGTATAAGACCCACTGTGTTTTCAAAAACCTCGGCGCGATCCTGGGCTTTGTACAGGACAGATAAAAGTACTCTCTTGTTGAGTCAAAACCTTTTAGCCTTCATCTTGGGTGTTGTACATGATACAAATGTAAACACTCTCTCGTTGAGTAAGTCAGCCTCCTCTTAGGCTTTGTATAAGGACTTCCCCAGTGGAGTCAATCAACCTTTTAGCATCAACCTCGTGCTTTGATCAAGGCACACAAATAATCCCTCTTTAGAGATGACAAGTTCTTTCTCAGTAAAACCCTTTAGCTTCATATCTTGGGCTTTGAACAAGGCATAAATCACTTTTAGCTTCAATCTTGGGTTTTGAACAAGACACCAAAGCATCTTTTCCTCCCTTTGAATAGGAGGGAACTATGATCGCTCTGATTTCCCTGTTTCGCTAAACGGGAATACGTAGGCATAAGATTGAAAAATATTAGCAAGCATACTAATAAAAAAACTCTAAATCCAGTACCTTCACACATTTAATCCCATGCATCAGATCCCATGCCTCACCAAAAGCCTCACAAGTAGTCCAGACACTGTGTTCTTAAGCAAAATAACCTAAGAGAGACCCACAATTTTGATAGCATCTGTAAATTAGCAGTCAGCTGTTTAAACTCGGTATGCAAGCAGGGTTAATTGGAGAGATCTATTTCCCTTCCTTAATCAGCTTCAATAGGATAAAAAATGAATCGAACTATAGTACCCCAAAGCGATAGTGCTTCGCAACCACGCAAAAATTTGTGCTACAGAAAGATGGCGACTCTGCTGGGGACATCTAAGATCTTGTTCTCTTCCCATCTCTTAGGTAGAAAATCCTAAGTTCACCAAGTACCACAGAAATGACGGCTCTGCTAGGGAGTCATTGTCTGTATAGGATCATAGGACTAGAGGTATAGGATGATAGGACAAATATATATACTGATTTTCCTAATTGATATCCGTGTTTATTTTTCTGCTAATGGGAATGCGTGTGATGCCGCATCTGGAGAGATTGAGTAAACACCTAAGATAAGTGATGGCAAAACGGGTAATCTTACGGGGAGTGAATCCCAAATAAGAGATCTCTGTCGACCATCAACCTCAGTGGAGACTCCCTTTGCAGATACATTGCCTATATGACTTCGGTTGTTGAAAGTAGTGTGGTCGATTGGGTTATCTGAGAAGCTGAGGATTTAGTAGACCAAAACCATTTTGTAGTACGGAAGCTATCATAAATAGTTGTCACGCGATACTACCCTTATTTGAGATCACTCTAAGATACTTTAGCTCACTGGCGATCCGCTTGTTGTTGTTATCCCAAGAGGGGTCAATGATCATGCGGACAGGTACAAAAAATCACCATAGTATAAAACCTTTGAGGATGGGTAGAGCCTTGACTTCATGACACCGAACCTTTGACCCTATGTTTTTTCTATGTTTTTGTGTGCTGCATTCATACACTCATTTAAAAAACACTAAAACAAAGAAAAAATTTCGCTTCTAGTCTCTCTTTTTCAAATTAAACTAAGGCAATGATTGCAAATGTCAGAGAAAAAGATTGCGTTATGGATTTCGGTAGAAGGAAGACTCACCAGTATACCTTCAAGTTTCCAAAGTTAGAAGATTTAAGAGGTTTGGCAAGGATGATCACTAACCCCGAGGTTTTCAGAGCTAAGTATGAAGGACTACTGCCTCTATTAAGGGTCCATGTAATTGAATGAGTCATGTCCGCGTTAATCCAGTTCTACGATCTGGTCTATCACTGTTTCACATTCCCAGATTATCAGCTAGCACCAACACTGGAGGAGTACTCTCACCTGACTGATTTACCTATTACTGATCACATGTTGTGTACCCCTGCTATACAAATGGTTCACTTCCCATTTGCCAAAGTCTGCTGCATTCTGGGATCAAAAGAGTGCTTTGCATTGGTCACAGAGAATCATGTCTCTTACCAACTCTGACATCGATTGGTACAATCGGATCCATGACGGGATCAGGATCATTGACCGTTGTGGAAACTTTCCCAATGTACCCCTCATAAGAACTAAGGGAGGAATCAATTATCATCCAATTTTAGTTCGTCATCAATTCGGATACCCGATGAGGCATGTCCCACGTAATGCTCATCTGGAAGGTCTTTTCTTCAAGGAAAGAGAAAACGACAGAGCACTAAAGACAAAAATAGTGCACGCCTGGAAACATATTCACACGAAAGGAAGAGAGTCTCTAGGAAAACCAGATTGTGTCTCGGTGGAACCTTATCTCCACTAGGTACAAGCTAGAGCTCTCAAACTGAGGATGCCTTACCCTCGTCAAGGAGTTCTTCCGTCGAAGAAACCTGTCCTTTATTTTATGTCGGATACGGAAAAACTTCAGGTTACACTCAACAAAGTTCAACAAGAGAGGAAATCTTGGAAGAACAAGTACCGCATTCTCGATATGGAGTGTAAGAAAATACAGTAACTATTAAAGGACAAAGATGCTCTGATCGAGATTTTAGAGCAACATGCTGTAGAGAATCAAGAAGACCAAAGGAATTTGTTCGCTCCTTTCGCCTGGCAAAGGAATGACGACCCGACAACGGCCCAAGAGCCCCGGTCAAAGAAAAGGAAAGTACCAGAACCAGCACCCGAGCTCCCCTCAGACAGGACTCGGGAACCATAAGTTTAGATTTCCTTTTACAACACTTTGTAATTACTGTATTTCAATTTCCGTAATCTTTGAATTCAATAAAACGGGTTTCCCAACTGTTTGATATTCACAATCCAGTTGTTGAAGTTTCTTTTGAAAATAACAAAAAAAATTTAATTAATATTAATTATTGCATATCATTCATCATTCTCACTTAACGCATTCTTTCTTCTTCCCTAAGAATCTCACGTTTGTGTCTCGGTTCTAGAGTCAAACTGTCTCATTCGTACAATACTCGGGCCAATCAACAGAAGAAAATGGATAATCTCGAGGAAGAGAACAGAGAGTTGAGATAAGAAATCGACGCTCTGAAAGAAGATCTAAGAAAGCTTCACAGCGACATGCAAGCTCTGGCAGAAGCCCAGCTACAAAGGACTGTGATTTCAGATATCACATCAACGCCCATAGTGGAGAAGTATGATCCTAGGTATAACATGCCAAAAGATCGTCCCTGGGGCATGCCTATTAACTATATCTCAGAAGGATATGTTCCCCCGATCACTGAAGATCCGAGAACTGCAGAAGGAGCCGCTGGGCCTGAAGGTTACAAACTCCGAGAAAGCGAAGATGCCAGGGGCATGACTACAACTCCTGAAGGTTACAAACTTTGGGAGACACCAAGAGTTATGGTCGTAATGACTATACCACCACCCGTGGTACACGCTGTCCCGGAAGGACAGATTCCACAGATACCTTTTGGTGGAAGCCAAAGTATGGGTAACAGAATGAAGGAATTCCAGGAACAGTTCCTGGAAATGCAGAAAGAACTGCAAGCCATTCGCGGTCAGGATCTATTTGGAAAGGACGCCGCAAACCTTTATTTGGTCCCCAATGTGAAAGTTCCGCACAAATTCAAAGTGCCCAAATTTGAAAAATACAAGGGTAACTCTTGCCCTCAAAGCCACCTGGTGATGTATGCTCGGAGGATGACAACTCAGACTGAGAACCACCAGCTACTGATCTAATATTTCCAGGATAGTTTAACCGGTGCCGCACTCAAATGGTAAATGGGTCTAAACCGCACTAAGATCGTCACTTTCAGATATCTTGGCGCTGCCTTCGTTCAACAGTATAAGTATAACCTGGACATGGCACCAGACAGAGATCAACTAAGAGCCGTCACAGAAGGACAAGGAAACCTTTAAGGAATATGCTCAGAGATGGCGTGAAATCGCCGCCCAGATTGATCCACCTCTTGAAGAAAAGGAGATGACAAAGATCTTCTTGAAAACCTTGAGCTTATTTTACTACGATAGAATGGTCGCCAGTGTGCCCAGCGACTTCACCGAGATGGTAGGCATGGGAGTTCGTCTTGAGGAAGCGGTCCGAGAAGGACGTTTTGTTAAAGACGCTAGACCATCAAGCAGTACCAAAAGATATAGAAGTGCTCTCCCTAAGAAAAAAGAGCAAGATATTGGGAATATCTCTCTTGGAAAGCAAAGGTGACGGTATCAACCAGTAGCAGCTGTAACTCCTGCTATCAACCCTACGCCTGTTTCTACGTATCAATCTCAGGTTGCTCTGAGCTAACCGAATCAACAACAATTTCAGCAAAGGACACAACAACCTCTTCAGCAGGCTCGTCCTCAGTACAATAACAACCGTACAATGCGACCACCAGGGTTTGACCCCATACCAATGTTGTACGCATAATTGTTTCCACTATTATTGGTCAAGGGGCACGTCCAAACCAGGACTCCTCTCATAATTTCGAAAAATCCGCCTTTTTGGTTCAAAGCGGATCAGACTTGTCCTTACCATCAAGGAGGACCAGGGCATAACATAGAAAACTGTCTCAGTTTCAAATCCGATGTACAAAAGCTCATCAGGAACGGGGTCTTATCCTTTAAGGATACAAATCCAAATGTTCAGACAAACCCGCTGCCATAACACGAGAAAGCTGCAGTAAATTTGATAGAAGGAGAGTCTAACAACAACTATCAAATTCATGATGTACTCTTATTGAGGGCCAATCTGGTTAAGATGCATCGCAGACAGAGCGGATATGGACATGTACCAGCTCATAATTATCATCAGTGTGATATCTGCTCTAAAGACAATCAAGGATGTTCTGTGGTGCAATCAGCTCTGCAGGAACAATTGGATCTCAGATGGATCCAAGAGCACCGAGTTCGCGGGGTCAACATGACTTATACGAATTCCAACATTATTCAGAATCATGACATTCGTGCGATGAATATCAACTTGGTGACAATGCACTCAAGGCAAGGCCGGTATCATAATCTGCCGCGACACAGTTACAATTCCTGTCTGATTTTCTCGGTAAACAATCAGGGATGCTATTTTGTACAAGAGGCCCTCCAGCGTCAGATGGATCTAGGATGGATCCAGGATTACCATGATAAAAATCCTTATCAGATCAACATGATTCAAATCTTCGATATTCGTTTGATGAATACCAGCTTGGTGGAGTTACACGCTAAGCAAGTCCAGCTCGGTTTTCTAATTTCACATGAGTATCAGAACTGTACAGTATGTCGTGAGAGTGATCAAGGATGTGCTCTCGTTCAAAGAACGCTTCAACACTTATTAAACCACTGGTGGCTTCCAATCTATCTAGACGAAGACACGCAGCAAGTTAGCATGATTAACGGAAACCCTACTAGGCATCAAAGTCAGGATGTTCGGTCTATGGAAGTAGACCTAGTAAGGTTACACTGCTTTCAAAGCGGACGTGGCCAGGTGCCACCACACAACTACGAGCGATGTAGAGTCTGCTCGGAGAATAACCAAGGATGCTACCTCGTGTGAGCAGCCCTTCAGGGCCAGTTAGACCGTAAAGAGATTCGACCATATCCAGGTTTTGGGTCCATCAGCTTGATGCCAGACTATTTTACAGATCAATTCAAAGATATTGTTGTAATCTCTGATCATGAGAGGACCAGAGACGTTTGTGCCATAATCCCTCTGCTTGACGAATCAAGAATTCCTTTGGACAGTAGAAAAGTTCCCAACCAGGAACTAATTGAGGTTACTTACAACAGTCAGAAAAATCAAAAGGCTCCTGTAGTTGTCTATCTGTCGGGACCAGTACCGTACAAATCTGATAAGGCGATCCCTTACAAATACGATGCAACAACAATTAAAAATGGAAAGGAAACTCCATTACCCTCCGTCGTGAATATTGCAGACATCAGTCGAGTAACACGGAGCGGTCGAATCTTCAACCGAGGAGTTAGAGAACCTAACAGAGAAAAGGAACCTCAAACTGAAGTTCCCATTCCACCAGTCGGTCAATCGAATGATCCCGACCTTTCAAAGAACGATGATGAGATGTTGAAGCTCATCCAAAGGAGTGAATACAACATCGTTGATCAGTTGTTACAAACTCCTTCAAAAATCTCGGTATTGTCTCTTTTACTCAGTTCTGAAGCCCACAGAGAGGCTCTACAGAAAGTCTTAGAGAAAGATTTTGTGGAACAGGATGTAACAATACGACAATTTGACAGCATCGTCTCTAACATCACTTCCTGCAATAACTTGGGGTTTAGTGATGAGGAATTGCCAGAAGAAGGCAAAGGTCACAATATGGCTCTCAATATTACAGTCAACTGTCAGGACGTTGCTTTAGCTAGCGTACTGGTCGACACTGGATCGACTCTAAATGTTATTCCGAAGTCCACTTTAATGCGACTATCATTCAAAGGATCTCCGATGAGAGGCAGTGATGTCACCGTCAAAGCATTTGATGGATCCCAAAAAACAGTTATCGGCGAAGTCGACCTTCCCATAACTTTCGGTCCTCACACTTTCCAAGTCACTTCCCAGGTCATGGACGTCCGGGCAGCATACAGTTATTTGTTAGGCAGACCTTGGATACACCAGGCTGGGGCAGTCACTTCGACACTTCACCCGAAACTGAAGTTCGTCAAGAACGACCAACTCGTCGCAGTCTGCGGAGAACAAGCCTTGATCGTGAGTAACCTATCATTATCTACTTTTTTAGAACCAGAGGAGGTTGTCGGAACTCAGTTCCAGACACTTTCGGTAAGCAATGAGAATCAATCAGAGAAAGGAACTTGTATTTCCTCGTACAAAGATGCTCTCGAAGCGATCAAAAGTAACAATGCTAAAGGGTTGGGACTACTTGTCATTCCTACTGATAACAAAACAAAGAAGGGTTTTGGTTTCTATTCAACCTGTACCCAGACTGCTACTAACGGTGAAAGTTTTCATCCCATTCAGCACTTCTTCCACAGTGGAGGTTTCCTTCACCTAGTGCCTCAAGAAGTACATACCATCAACGAGGGAGATTCCTCCGATACAGATGAAGAATGGAAGTCCTATCTTAACGAAGATGGTTACATGTCTCAGGAAGAGGTGCCTACGCCATTTTACTATCCCGCACAGAGTCCAAGATATATATCGAGGTCAGACGTCAAAATGATATACGGAGATTGTGATCCGAAAGGATGTCGTGCTCCACCAAACTCATTAGAGGAGGACACTCTAATGAAAGACAACTTTGACCACGACTATTACTGCCCGATGGATGGCCTGCCTATCTGGCAGCCGTATCCAGGAAACTCGGGGCAAGAGAATCAGCCGAGCAATGAAAATCAGCTGAGCATCATTGAGAAGAATACCTGCGTCCCTACCATGTCATGGGATCAACACTCAGGGCATTCAGAAAATATCTAGCACGAAGATGAATTTTCAAATTTTACGGGACTATAATTCATTAACTACGCTTTTCCCGAGGTCAACGTCATCGAAAGGGATGACCCCTCCAGTTCCGCGGAAACATGGGACACTTTAGGGCAACCAAGTGGAAAATATGACTACTTGGTCAAATACACTGCTCCTGAAAGCTCTCGTATTAGGCTTGAAGACATCCAGCCAACTGGATGGGGAGATATACCTGAGAGAACGAATAATATGCAAGATATAGCTGAAGAATCCTCCTACGACAACTCTGCCTGGGAGACAGATTCCAATGATCCTGCTCCACCAGAAATCAGTGTTATTTCTGAAGACAAGTCAAGAAAGAAGGTGCCAGACTTTGTGATTCACCGAGGAGTTCGCCGCCAATGGGTTGCTGTCGATGTTCCGAAGATCGTTCATAAGTCTAAGTAATTGTCGTCTTTAACCTTTCACCCTGCCCAGGTGAAACGGATGTTTTAATAGGGCTCACTTTCTATAAATATCCCTCTTTGCTTTGCCCAAAGCGACAGAGTTTTATTTTATAGGGCTGTAGTTTCAAGAGTCAACTGAATCATAAATAAAATAATGTCGTTCTGTAATTTTCGCATTAATTGTTGTTTTCTCTTTTCGCTTTTTTCAGAAAATGGTAATCCTAAAAACAAACTCCAATAACAATAAACAAGCAGTTTTCAAAAAAATACATTGCACACACTTTTGCATTCCTCTCTATCTCTTCTAAAATCAATCATCACGCCTTGCAGATTGCTTGTTTGTAACCCCATTGAAACATACGATTTGATGCCTTCTCCCAACTTTGAATTCCCGGTATTCGAGGCTGAAGAAGAAAATGACGAAGAAATTCCAGAAGAGATCTTCCGATTACTCAGACAAGAGGAAAGGTCCATTGAACCTCACAAAGAGCCATTGGAAACAGTCAACTTAGGTTCAGAGGAAGAGAGAAAAGAAGTCAAGATTGGGGCACTGCTCAGTCCAACCGTCAAAGAAAGTTTGACGAAGCTTCTCAAGGAGTTTCCCGATGTATTCGCTTGGTCTTATCAGGATATGCCAGGGTTGGATACCTGCATCGTGGAACATCATCTACCGTTACGATCAGATTGTCCGCCAGTAAAACAAAGGCTGAGACGGACTCATCCAGACATGGCCCACAAAATCAAAGAGGAGGTACAGAAACAGATTGACGCATGTTTCCTCGCCACATCAGAAT
Organism: Lathyrus tuberosus; assembly: GCA_022829125.1. Lineage (NCBI taxonomy): Eukaryota > Viridiplantae > Streptophyta > Magnoliopsida > Fabales > Fabaceae > Lathyrus > Lathyrus tuberosus. The sequence continues at coordinate 295,544 of JALAZF010000034.1, forward strand.
ATCCTCAATGATTAGCCAACATCGTACCAGTTCCGAAAAAGGACGGAAAGGTCAGGATGTGTGTGGATTACAGATATCTAAACAAGCCGAGTCCAAAGGATGACTTTCCTTTACCACACATTGACATGTTGGTTGACAGTACAGCAAAGTTCAAAGTTTTCTCCTTCATGGATGGATTCTCGGGCTATAATCAAATAAAAATGGTGTCGAAAGACATGGAGAAAACTTCGTTCATAACCCCATGGGGTACCTTTTGTTACAAGGTAATGTCGTTCGGTTTGAAGAACGCCGGGGCAACCTACCAAAGGGCCATGACTATTCTCTTTCATGACATGATACACAAAGAGATAGAGGTATATGTCGATGATATAATTGCCAAATCTAAAACAGAGGAGGAAGATGTGACCCACCTGTCAAAACTATTCGAGCGATTGAGAAAGTACAAACTCCGCTTGAATCCCAACAAGTGCACCTTCAGTGTCCGTTCAAGGAGGTTGTTAGGATTCATCGTCAGCCAGAAAGGAATTTAGGTCGATCCTGACAAAGTCAAGGCCATTCAAGAAATGCCTTCTTCGAAAACTCAAAAACAAGTCAGGGGATTCCTGGGACGTATGAATTACATTTCTAGATTCATATTCCTCATGACCGCGACATGCGTTCCAATCTTCAAATTACTTAAAAAGAATCAGTACTTCATTTGGACAAAAGACTTCCATATCGCCTTCGACAATATCAAGGAATACCTGTTGAACCCTCCAATTCTATCACCTCTAGTGGAAGGAAGACCACTGATCATCTATTTAACAGTCTTGGAAGACTCCATGGGATGTGTACTTGGCCAACAAGACGAAACAAAGAGAAAAGAGTCTGCCATCTACTATTTAAGCAAGAAATTCACTGGGTGTGAAACTCGGTACACTATGCTTGAGAAAACTTGATGTGCTCTGGCCTGGGCAGCCAAACGACTTCGCCAGTATATGATTCGCCACACTACTTGGTTAATCTCATATATGGATCTGTAGCGAGTGATTTTTGGATGTGGTTGCGAAGCATGATCGCTTTAGTACTACAGCTCGATTCATTTTTTATCCTATTGAAGCTGATGAAGGAAGGGAAATAGATGTATCCAACTAACCCTGCTTGCATACTGAGGTTAAACAGTCAAAACTGTTGGTTTACAGATGCTACAAAGATTCGGGGTCTCTCCTAGGTTATTTTGTTGAAAAGGGGTGTTTTAGGCTATCGGTTGAGATGTTAGGACGGATGTATGAAAGTATGGGATTTTGGGTTTTTGTTTAGTGTGCTCGCTAAGATTTTTCTTTCAATCTTATGCCTACGTATTCCCGTTTTTTCCGAAACAGGGAAATCAGTGCGATCGTAGTTCCTCCTATTCTATGGGAGGAAATGGTTGTTTTGGTGTCTTGTTCAAAGCCTAAGACGTGAAGCAAAAAAGGTTGTTTGTATCATGTTCAAAGCCCAAGATGTGAAGCTGAATTAGGTTGACTTTAGAGAGAATTTTTCATCTCTAAAGAGGGGTTTGTCTGTCACAACTGTTTATAAAGGAGAATTACTTTAACCGGGATTTTGTGAATCTGGTAATGCCATAATTTCCTTTATAGGGGATTTCCAACCTGAAGGAGAAGACTTTAACTCAGTGTAGAGCAATGCTATTTTTCCATAGGAATTTCTCATGCTAAAAGAGGGACAGTGGCATGGATGTAGATGATCCAGAGGCTTGCCGCTTACAGCGATTAGATGAAGGGGAAGGAGTTGTTGATGTTTGTGTACTATGAACGAGGCACAACTTTGATGCTAAAAGGTTGATTGGATCAACCAGTGGTTTTCTTATACAAATCCTAAGAGGAGGCTATTGGTCCAACAAGAGGGAGTTTTATGTGTCTCGTACGAAGCCCAAGAGAGGGGCTAAAAGGGTTTGACTCAACAAGTGAGTCTTTTATGCTCAACAAGGGAGTGGTTTGTATCTCGTACGAAGCCCGAGATGGAGGCTAAAGGTGATCGACTCAACAAGAGAGTCTTTTATTATCTCGTATAAAGCCCGAGATGGAGGCTATTGACCCAACAAGAGGGTATTTGTATCTCGTATGAAGCCCGAGATGGAGGCTAAAATTGTTAGCTCCGCTGGGGAGAATCATTGTACAAAGCCCAAGAGGAGGCGGGGATACTTTTAGGAAGAAACTCAAGAGATGCCATTTACGGAGAAAATATCATCTCTGGGGAATAGAGTTTCTTTGACAACTTCTAAAGGTGGCAGTTTATGAAAGGGTTCACCGAGAATCCTGCCTTTCATGTCTCCAATTGTTTAACCCCAAGAGGAGGGAAGAATGTGTCTAGTAATCCTATGGGGATCTAGTTTTGACTATTTCTAAGAGTGATCAACGGGCTTAATGTTAGACGTAGTTGCCGGGGAAACTCTAAATATCTATACTATTATTACACTGTTGATATGAGTTTATGAAAGAAGACTTACAGTGAAACACCCCCACAATACAGTTATATGTATATGAAAGCGGTAAAGGAAAGCACATAACCAATTACTCGGTTGTAGAGCTTCCATGCTGTTTGGTTAGTTGTTCAACAAAGAAAGATTGAAAACAACAGTATACTTCAAAATCAAAGGAGAAAGTGCTTTGAGAAAGAAAGATTTGGGGCTTACAGCTCAAAGAAAGAAAGATTTGTACAGGGACTTATACAAGTGACTGAGGCCCAAAAAAGGTTTTCTGTACAAAGGGGTTTGGGTCTTACACTCTTTCAAGAGGCCCAAAAGGTTTAAAGAAAAATAGTGGGGCTTATAACACGGGGGTAGGCCTATATGATTTTTCGTTTAAAATGGCGATCGCGCCGAGATTTTCTTTTAACGCAAAGGGGCTTATACAATATCTAAGGCCCAAAGTTGTTTTTGGTTAAAAGGGGATTGGGTCTTACACTCTATTAGAGGCCCAAAGATTTTTTTAAAAAAAATAAATGGGTCTTACTACTCGAGGGTAGGCCCAAAGTTTGTTTTTCAACGGATGATGATCGCGTCGAACTTTTTGAAATACAACGGGACTTATACAATAAGTGAGGCCCAAATTAGGTTGTATTTACAAAGGGTTAGGTCTTACACTCTATTAGAGGCCCAAAATGTTTTGAAAATGATTTATGAGGGTTGAATTAATCAAAAACCCTAATTTGTTTTCAAAATGTGTTTTAATTGAATAAAATATTCAATTAAAATGATCAAAATTGTTTAACATATGGAAAACAAATTGTGATCTTGTATTAATGCTTCAAAAATTAAGTATTAACCTACAAAATAGTTAGAAGTCATTAAAAGTTGCAAAATCAAGGTGGAAAAAATATTCAAAATGTCAAAAACAATTAAAATATTATTTCTTTGAAAAAATATCAATTATATGAAATAAATAATATTTTTGGGATTTTTTGGGAAAATAAAATATTTTAACATTTTTGTGAATTATTAAAAAAAGAATCAACTCAAAATCATTAAAACTCAGAGAGAAATTAATTTTTGAATCAATTAAATAAAATCACAAAATTCAAATATTTGAATTTATGAAAATGGCGCCAAGAACAGCTGAAGAACACTCGCGTTTTTCAGTTTTGCCCAGATTTGCATTTTCTATCCAATCTCACTGAATACTTGATCATATCATGCAATCCACATACCAATAAACTCGTTTCAACCTCACGATCATGTCTATGGCAATTAATTTCATTTAAATTAAGCATAAAACAAGAAATCACGAAAAATCCTCAAGAACCCTAAATTCTGCATGAAGGCTGGGATTTTTGATACACGATTCAAACAAAGCAATTACTTGAGGGGAAACATTCCATGCATGATTATGAACATTTGGCAAAAGTATTGTGCGAGGAAATAAGCATAGATTGAGAGATGACCAAGTTTAGGCTTACCTCTAGGTCGTGACAGCAAGAGCAAATTGATTTCTGAGTAGGAGGTGTTACAGATGAATTGTGATGATCTAAACAGCTTCCCTACACCATATGGAGTGTGTTTGAATGCTTGGACTTGAGTGAAAAGGGCTGGATCACTTCATGGCATCTCAACTGCAACTTGGTTAAAACCTTGAGCAATTGACTGGTGATTCTGAGAAATCGGTGTTCCAGATGTTGTTTAACTGTTTGATCAGCTCACATATGATGTATATGAGGTGTGTGTGTGTGTGATTAGTTTGAGTGGAATTGCTCTCTAATGAAAAACCCGATAGTCACTTGCTAAGAAAGGCATTTTTTAGAGTGAGAAGTGGATTTTGAGAAAGGCAAGTGTTGTAGGCCTTTGGTGTACTTAAACTGATCATAATTGAGCTTTATTTATAGTAGAGCAAGTTTGTTTTGCAAGGAATAATGAATGGCAACTGCTGAGTAGGTTTGGCCAATGTTGTCAAATGAAAATCCAAGTCTCCTCTAGCCATTGACTAGAGGTTAGGGCACAGGCTGCTGGTCCCCTTGGTCTTGGATAAGTCTTGACTGAATTCAGTTGAGAATGGCTCAGTCCATGCCACCTTGATGCTTCCATTGAATGCTCCAATCCAAAATTGGAGTCTTGTCCCTATTTTGGGCAATTCTAGGTTTAGCATGCTATTTCTTGTTCCAAGGACTTTGGAGGCTTGGCTCAGTGATTTTCCCCTTTAGATTCAATCCTCGGATGTGTCCAAGATGATGACAAGGCTTGGAATTGGCTGATTTTGACAAATCGACCAAAAGTGCAAAAATCGGCCTTGCCTTGGCAGATTTTAGCAAGGCAACTTGCCAATGTCATATCTCATGGCTCAAGTTGAATTTGGTGATGTTCTTGGCCATTTTGGAAAGCTCTTATATGATACAACAACTGTTTGATCATATTTGGTTTTGATACTTTTTGGATCCAAGTGAAAAATGTCCCTACATTTGGAAAAAAGTAAGGCAAAATCTGACTTAGTGAAATTTTCACTAAGTGTTGGAACAAAGTGACTTTTCTTGATTTTGATCACTCCATAACTCAAAATCCATGAGGAATTTGGACACAAGTCAGTATGAAACTTTTGTAGAGGGAAATGAGATCTACAAATCAAGCTTTGGATGGAAAAAAATGGCTTTGTGGTTTAGGAGTTATGATCCTCCAAAGTTAGTACCCTTGTCACTTTTTTCATAACTTAGAAAAATTTTCTAAGTTTTTATGGTTACCCCTTTTACAAGTTATCCCACTTTCTTTGATTTTTCTTGATGAATGATGATTCAAATTATACATTAACATCATTTTTAGGATTAAAAATCCATTTTTGTGAAAAATCTCAAAAAGTCAAAGTTGACTTTTGTGCACAGTTGACTTTTTGTTAGATGAATTCCAAACTGTGCAATTCTTCAGGAAATCATGTCCTTGACCTAAATCAAACTTGATGGACATGTTCCATGGGTGGCATAGAGTGTATTGAGTCATATCTTAGGGCTTGAGAGCATGTCCTGGTCAAAAGTCAAAGTTACAGTTGACTTTTCCCAAGAAACCCTAATTGTGGTTCAGATGAAATTGAAACTTGTTGCTCAAGCTTCTTGGATCAATCCATTGTCCCAAATGGATCAATATGGTATATTAAAGACCCTTAAATCATGTCTTGAGGTCTTGGTTCATGATTTGTCCCCAAAATTCAACTTAGGGGTGAATTAGGTCAAGAAACCCTAATTCCTGATTTTTGAAGAATGCATCCCCTGAGGCAAAATTGACTTAATGATTGGGTTTATGAGGTTACATGGAGCATATTAGGTTATGTTTTGGATCTTTGGCTCATGCCCAGAGGAAAGTTTCCACCTGGAGGCCTTGGTCGATCAAAACCCTAATTTGGTGACACTGGCGATCTTGAGGCTTGATCCACCTAGAAGGGAGCATCCTTGTGCTTAATCCTTGAAGTGGGAGTCCTCTTGATCCATTGTGGATGTTTGAGAGGTTTAGACAAGTTGAATATCATGTCATTTTTTTATTGATCATTTGTCTAAACACTCAGAGAGGGATTGAAACCCTAATTTTGATTGCAGTGGATGCTCAACCATCTTTGAGGAGATTGATGAGGCATAAAGGTACATCCATATTATGATGATGATTTGCAAAATGATGGAAAATATTAGTGGTCAAAATTTGGGGTATGACAGATGCCCCTATTTAATCTTCTTGGACTCGAAGGTGTGAATGACGAAGGTATTCGGGCATTCGAGGTGCAAGAGGATTAAATATCGGAATATCCGAAATTTTAACGGCGTCTATGAGTGGTAATTCACGCATTCATCTTCTTTCGCTAAGCAATAATGCTTAGAAAAGGTAAACTTCCCCTCGATCCTGGTCTTCAGCTAAGGAACTGGTCTCAGTTTTCTTTTGAGATGAACTTCCCCTCGATCCTGGTTTCCTACCAAGGAACTGGTCTTAGTTTCTGATTTAAACTTCCCCTCGATCCTGGTTTCCTACCAAGGAGCTGGTCTAAGTTTCTGATTTAAACTTCCCCTCGATCCTGGTTTTCTACCAAGGAACTGGTCTAAGTTTCTTTTGTCAATAAACTTAATTGACAAGGGATACTATGCGTAGCGGTTTTCCTCAAACTTCACGCCGAATTTTCCTGGGGAGATGCCATTTGATGGAAAAAGTTTTGATGCCAGACTTGCTGAGGAACCCAGTCGTCTGAGTTGTAGAGGTGTACAAACTTCTCTGTTGGAGATGCCATTTATTGACTCTATTTGGGCAATGCGAGTCCCTTGAGAGACTGCTATCACGTTTGGGGATATTACATCATACTTTTCTCGAGATCTTCCCGGAGAAATGTCATATGATGGGATCTAATTTTGAGGTGCCGATGACCTTTTCATTAATGGTTTCTTTTTTCGGAGAAAAACTGATGTATTGCCGACTCTCTGCTTAAGAGGCTTTCTCTAGGGAGTTTTCTTAATCTGGGAAAGCAAGGATATCATCTTCAATGGAAGAGTGATATCTGTTGAAAGTTTCTCTGGTTTTTCAGAGGTCCAAGTTATCAAAGTGGTCCAGGACCTATCTTCAATTCAGAAATAACTGGAGGCGAGTTTGCTCAGATGATTCACTTCCTGACAAGGAAAGGATCGACAACTCGATTGAGATGGCTTTTATCACTAGGGAATAATACCGACTAGAGTGACAATGATGCAATGCGAATGCGAATGCAAATCAACAATGCACGATAGAAATTCTGCCTTGCTTAGGAGAGATAATCCCTGCGAGGAATACCGCTAATCGGGCTTAAGAGATAAGGACTCTGCCGAAGATGTCAGATGAAATAGTTGCATCTGACACTGTTGATCCTTCATTCAGGCTTACTGGCGTAGAAGGAGTACTTTGATTCTGCACTTTGAAGTTCGCTTACTTCTGGAGAAGCGGTTGATGCTCTTTTGATGTTCAACAGTCAAAAGAAATTGCCATCTTTATTTTAAAAGCAGAAAAAGTTTTACAAGTAAATTCATTTTTGTTTTATTTCAAGAGTCGTCGAGCATGTTAAAATGTCGTTAAGTAAAGCTAAAACAAATAAGAATTACAAACAAAAGCACAAGGGCTCAAATTTTATTGATAGGATGGAAATCGGCCAAGCGCGTGATTCCATAGAGTATTTACAAAGTTAGAAAATGGTAATTTAAGGGAAAAGGGCTACATTGAAACATAACGACCACTATCCTTCTACCAACTTTGAATTCTGGGCATCCTGAGCTTCTGTCGAAGATTACCTTGACTGGAGTTTTCCTCCGATGGATGGTGTAACTGCTGCTGAGGGACTTGCCTCTGTTGAACATAGTTACTTGCCATTATCCCTAATTTTTGTCTGGATTGTACTTTGATGTTTCCAATCCACCGGGATGATTTTTTTTATTTTGTGTCTAACTTTTGCCTGGACCACACTTTCGGGTTTTCAATCCACCGAGACGTTTTTTTTTTTTTTTAGTTTAGGCGAAGTATTTCTTGACTACATCAACATTTGTGGGGTAGGCAAATTCTTCTCCGTCCGTGGTTACAAGTCTCAAGGCGCCGCCTAAGAAAGCTTTCTTGACCACATAGGGACCGTCGTAATTCTGAGTCCATTTGCCTCGGGAATCAGTGAGAAATGATTGTATCTTCTTGAGCACAAAGTCTCATTTCTTGAAGACGCAAGGTCGAACCTTTTTGTCGAACGCCTTCTTCATTCTTTAATGATACAACTGACCGTGGCATAGTGCCGTGATTCACCTTTCTTCGATCAGATTGAGTTTGTCGTGTCGACTTTGACACCACTCAGCTTCGGTGAGCTTAGCTTCCATCAATACCCAGATTGATGGGATCTCTACTTCTATGGGGAGCACTGCTTCCATGCCATACACTAGAGAGAAAGGGGTTGCCTCTGTTGAAGTGCGGACATATGTTCGATAACCGTGAAGAGCAAAGGGTAGCATTTCGTGCCAGTCTTTCATTTTCAAATACATGACATCTTCGTCTGGGAAGTCAAATCCGATTGATTCTTGATCGTCAATCGGTTGATGAGCCAAATGATCGGCTAAAATACTTCCTTTAATGGATTTTTGAGCGTGGTACTCTATGTCATATTCTGATAGCAACATCTGTCAACGGGCAATTCTTCCCGTGAGAGCAGGTTTTTCAAATACATACTTGATTGGATCCATTTTGGAGATTAACCAAGTAGTGTGACGAATCATGTACTGGCGCTGACGTTTGGCTGCCCAAGCCAAAACACAACAAGTTTTCTCGAGCATCGTGTACCGAGTTTCGCAGTCGGTGAACTTCTTGCTTAGATAGTAAATGGAAGACTCTTTCCGTTTGGTTTCGTCTTGTTGGCCAAGTACACACCTCATTGAGTCTTCCAAGACTGTGAGGTAGATGATTAGTGGTCTTCCTTCCACTAGAGGTGATAGAATCGGAGGATTCAACAGGTATTTCTTAATACTGTCGAAGGCGGTTTGGAAATCTTCTGTCCAAACGCAATCCTGGTTCTTTTTGAGTAATTTGAAAATCGGCACACATGTGGCAGTCATGAGGAATATAAATTTGGAGATGTAGTTCAAACGTCCCAGGAATCCTCTGACTTGTTTTTCAGTTTTCGTAGAAGGCATTTCTTGAATGGCCTTGACCTTGTCAGGATCAACCTCAATTCCTTTCTGGCTGACGATGAACCCTAAGAGTTTCCCTGAACAGACACCGAAGGTGCACTTGTTGGGATTCAAGCGGAGTTTGTACTTTCTCAACCACTCGAATAGTTTTTACAGGTGTGTCAAATACTCCTCTTCTGTCTTAGATTTTGCAATCATATCATCGACATACACTTCGATTTCTTTGTGTATCATGTCATGAAACAGAGTAGCCATGGCCCTTTGATAGGTTGTCTCGGCGTTCTTCAAACTGAACGGCATTACCTTGTAACAAAAGGTAACCCTTGGGGTAATGAACGAAGTTTTCTCCATGTCTTTCGGTGCCATTTTGATCTGATTATAGCCCGAGAATCAATCCATGAAGGAGAAAACTTTGAACTTTGTTGTACTGTCAACCAGCATATCAATGTGTGGTAAAGGAAAGTCGTCCTTTGGACTAGCCTTATTCAGATCCCTGTAGTCGACACACATTCTGACCTTTCCATGCTTTTTCGGAACGGGTACGATATTGGCAAACCATTGAGGATATTCTGATGTGGCGAGGAAACCTGCGTCAATCTATTTTTGTACTTCCTCCTTGATTTTGATGGCCATGTCCGGGTGAGTGCGTCTCAACCTCTGCTTTACTGGCGGACATTCCGATCTTAACGGTAAGTGATGTTCCACGATGCTGGTATCCAACCCTGGCATATCCTGATAAGACCAAGCGAATACATCGGGGAATTCTTTGAGAAGCTTTATCAAACTCTCTTTGGCAGTTGGACTGAGCAGTGCCCCAATCCTGATTTCTTTTCTCTCTTTTTCTGAACCCAAGTTTACCGTGTCCAACGGCTCTTTGTGAGGTTCAATAGACCTTTCCTCTTGTCTGAGTAGTCGGGAGATCTCTTCTGGAATTTCGTTGTCAACTTCTTCTTCAACCCCAAATATCGGGAACTCAAAGTTGGGAGAAGGCATCAGATCGTATGTTTCAACTGGGTTTAAAACAAGCAATCTGCATGATGTGATGATTCGTGTTTAGAAGAGATAGAGAAAATGCAAGTGTGTGCAGTGTATTTTTTTATTACTGCTTGTTTTTATTATTGAATTGTTTTTTAGGATTACCATTTTCTGAGAAAAAGCAAAAAAGAAAACAGCAATCAATGCAGAAATTACAGAACGACGTTATTTTATTAATGAACAAGTCGATCCTTGAAACTACAGCCCTATAAAACAAAACTTCGTCGCTTTGGGCGAAGTGAAGAGGGAAATTTATAGAAAGAGAGCCCTATCAAAACATCTGTTTCACCTGGGCAGGGTGAAAGGTTAAAGATGGCAATTACTTTGATTGGCGAACGACCTTCGGAGCATCAACAGCAACCCATTGGCGGCGAACTCCTCGGCGAATCACAAAGTATGGCACCTTCCTTGATTTGTCTTCTAAAATGACGCTGATTTCTGGTGGAGCAGGATCATTGGAATCTGTCTCCCAGGCAGAGTTTTCATAGGAGAATTCCTCTGTTGCATTTTGCATAGCATTGGTGCTCTCAGCTGTATCTCCCCATCCAGTTGGCTGGATATCTTCGAGCCTAGTACGAGGGCTTTCGGGAGCGGTGTACTTGACCATGTAGTCGTATTTTCCACTCGGTTGTCCCAAGGTGTCCCACACTTCTTTCGAGCTGGAGGAGTCATCCCTCTCGATGACGTTGACCTCGGGAAAAGCATAGTTGATGAATTCAAGTCCTGCAAACGTTGCAAATTCATCATCATGTTGAGTAGTTTCTGAATGACCTGAGTGTTGATCCCATGACATGGTGGGGACACAGGTATTCTGTTCAATGATGCCCAGCTGAGTTTCATTACTCGGCTGACTTTCTGGCCCCAAGTCTCCTGGGTAAGGCTGCCACATTGGCTGACCATCCATCGAGCCATAGTAATTGTGGTCAAAGTTGTCTTTCATCAGAGTGTCCTCCTCTAATGAATTTGGCGGAGCACGACATCCTTCCGGATCACAATCTCCGTATATCATTTCGACATCTGACCTGGGTATAAATCTCGGGCTCTGTGCGAGATAGCAAAATGGCGTAGACACCTCTTCCTGAGACATATAACCGTCCTTGTTAAGATACGAGTTCCATTCCTCATCTGTGTCGGAGGGATCCTCCTCATTGATAGCATAGATTGCCGGAGGCACTGGGTGAAGGAACCCTCCACTGTGGAAGAAGTTTCGAATGGGATAAAGACTTTCATCGTTAGCAGCTGTCCGGGTGCAGGTTGCAGAAACACTAAGACCCTTCATTGTTGTATTGCTAGTAGGAATGACAAGCTATCCCCGTCCTGTTGTATCGGTACTCTCGACTGCTTTAATAGCATCTTTGTATGAGGAAATCGAAGTTCCTCCTCTAGATTGATCGTCCTTGTGTAGTGAAAGCGCTTGGAACTGGGTTCCGATTATCCCTTCTGGTTCCACATAAGTGGATGACGATAAATTGCTGACGAGCAAGGCCTGTTCCCCACAGACTGTGATGAGTTGGCCGTTCTGGACAAACTTTAGCTTTTGGTGGAGGGTTGAAGTGACCGCTCCAGCCTGATGTATCCAAGGTCTTCCTAATAAACAATTGTATGTTGCCCAGATGTCCATGACCTGGAAGGTAACTTGGAAAGTGTGAGGACCAATAGTTATGGGAAGGTTAACTTCGCCGATAACCATTTTTCTGGATCCGTCGAACGCTTTGACGATGACCTCACTGGTTCTAATCGGGGGTCCTTTGAATGATAATTGCATCAAAGTGGACTTTGGCATAACATTCAGGGCTGACCCTGTGTCTACCAGTACGCTGGCTAAAGCATCGTCCTGGCAGTTAACTATGATATTGAGCGCCATGTTATGACGGTGACCCTCTTCAGGTAATTCCTCATCACTAAATCCCAAGTTATTGCAAGAAGTGATGTTAGAGACAATACTATCGAACTGTCTAATTGTTACATCCTGTTCCACAAAGGCTTGCTCCAAGACTTTCTGTAGAGCCTCCCTGTGTGCTTCTGAATTGAGTAACAGTGATAATACTGAGATCTTTGAAGGAGTCTGTAACAGTTGATCGACAATGTTGTATTCACTCCTTTGGATGAGCTTCAGTATTTCATCGTCATTTTTCGAAAGGTCGGGATTACTGGATTGACCGACTAATGGATCGGGAGCTTCTGTCTGAAGTTCCTTTTCTTTGTTGGACTCTTCAAATCCTCTGTTGAAGATTCTACCACTCCGTGTTACACGACTGATGTCTGCAATATTCACGACGGAGGGTAATGGAATTTCCTTTCCATTTTCAATTGTTGTTGCACCGTATTTGTAAGGGATTACCTTAGCTGATTCATACGGTAGTGGTCCTGGCAGATAGATGACTATGGGAACCTTCTGGTTTTTCTGACCATCATAAGTGATCTCGATCCGTTCCCGGTTGGGAACTTTGGATTCATCAAGCAGAGGGATAATGGCAAAAACATTCCTGGTCCTCTGATGATCAGAGATGACGACAACGTTTTCAATTTGATTGGCAAGGTAGTTAGGCGACCAATTGATGGGTTCGGAACCTAGATATGGGCGGATCTCTCCACGATCCACCTCCCCCTAGAGAGCTGCTCACACAAGGTAGCACCCTTGGTTACTTTCCGAACAGACTCCACAACGTTCATAATTGTGTGGTGGCACCTGGCCACGCCCACTTTGAATACAATGTAACCTTACTAGGTTAGCTTCCACGAGTCGGACATCCTGACTTTGACGCCAAGTGGGGTTTCTGTTATTGATACTAATTTGCTGAGTATCTTCATCCATGTAGATTGGCATCCACCAATGATTTAACAAGTGTTGAAGTGCTTCCTGGACAAGGGCACATCCCTGATCATTTTTGCAACCCGCTTTACAGCTGTGATAATTATGTGATATCAGGAATCCGAGTCGGACCTGCTCAGCATGCAGCTCTACCAAGTTGGTTTTCATCAAGCGAATGTCGAAGATTTGAACCATATTGATCTGATAGGGATTCCTATCATGGTAATCTTGGATCCATCCAAGATCCATCTGACGCTGGAGGGCCTCCTGTATGAAAGAGCATCCCTGTTTGTTTATCGAGCAAGTCAGACAAGAACTATAATCGTGCCGCAGCAGATTATGATACTGGCTTTGCCTTAAATCCATTGCCACAAGGTTAACATTCATCGCACAGATGTCGTGGTTCTGAATGACGTTGGAATTCGTGTAAACCATGTTAACTCCACGAACTCGGTGCTCTTGGATCCATCCGAGATCCAACTATTCCAGTAGAGCTGCTTGCACCACAGAACATCCTTGATTACTTTTAGAGCAGATATTACATTGATGATAATTATGAGGTGGCACATGGCCATATCCACTCTGTTTGCAATGTATCTTGACCAGATTGGTCCTTAACGAGAGTACATCATGAATTTGATAGACGTTAAATTCTTTCTCAATTAGGTTTACTGCAGCTTTCTCATGTTGAGGCAGCGGGTTTGTGAGAACATTGGGATTTGTATCTTTGAAAGATAAGAGCCCGCTCCTAACAAGCTTTTGCACGTCAGATTTGAAATTGAGACAGTTCTTTATGTTATGCCTTAATCCTCCTTGATGATAAGGGCATGTCTGATCCACCTTAAACCAAAAAGGCGGATTTTCCGGTACTGTAAGAGGAGACTTAGTCTGGATGTGCCCCTTAGCCAGTAGTAACGGAAATAGTTCTGCGTACAACATGGGTATAGGATCAAACCCTAGTGACCGCGTTGTACGGTTGTTATTGTATGGAGGACGAGCCTGCTGAAGAGGTTGTTGTGTCCTTTGCTGATTAGGTTGGCTCTGCGCAACCTGAGGTTGATACGTAGGAATAGGCGCAGGATTGATAGCAGGAGTTACAGCTGTTACTGGTTGATAACGTCGCCTTTGCTTTCCGAGAGAGATATTCCCAATATCTTGTTCTTTTTTCTTAGGGAGAGCACTACCGTATCGTTTTGTACTACTCGATGATCCAGCGTCTTTTATCAAACGTCTTTCTCGGACAGCTTCCTCAAGACGAACTCCCATACCGACCATCTCGGTGAAGTCACTGGGCGCACTAGCAACCATTCTGTCATAGTAAAATGAGCTTAAGGTCTTTAAGAAGATCTTTGTCATCTCTTTTTCCTCAAGAGGTGGACAAATCTGAGCGGCAATTTCGCGCCATCTCTGAGCGTACTCTTTAAAGGTTTCCTTGTCCTTTTGTGACATTGATCTGAGTTGATCTATGTCTGGTGCCATGTCCAAATTGTATTTGTATTGTTGGACGAAGGCAGTACCAAGATCTTTGAATGTACTAATCGTAGTACGGTTTAAACCCATGTACCATTTGAGTGCGGCACCGGTTAAACTATCCTGAAAGTAATGAATCAGTAGGTCCTGATTCTCCGTCTGAGCTGACATTCGCCGAGCGTACATCACCAAGTGACTTTGAGGGCAAGAGTTACCCTTGTATTTTTCAAAGTCGGGCACTTGAAATTTGTGCGGAACTTTCACATTAGGGACCAGACAATGGTCTGTGGCGTCCTTCCCAAATAAATCCTGACCGCGGATGGCTTGTAGTTCCTTCTGCATTTCCAGGAACTGTTCCTGGAATTCGTCCATTCTATCGAACATAGTTTCCTTCTTACCAGGAGGTATTGGTGGAATCTGTCCTTCCGGGACAGTGTGTACCACCAGGGGTGGGACCGTGACTACGATAGTGAATCTTGGTGTTTCCCGAAGTTTGTAACCTTCAGGAGTCTTCAATATGCCCCTGGCATCTTTGCTTTCCCGAAGTTTGTAACCTTCAGGCCCAGCGGCCTCTGTTATGATTCCCTGATCTTCAGTGATCGGCGAAACATATCCTTCTGGGATATAGTTAACAGGTATGCCCCAAGGACGATCTTTCGGCATTTGATACCTAGGATCATACTTCTCCACTATGGGCATTGAGGTGATCTCTGAGATCACAGTCCTTTGTAGTTGAGCTTCTGCCATGGCTTGCATGTCGTTACGAAGCTTTCTCATATCCTCTCACAGAGCGTCGGTCTCTTCTTTCAACTCTCTGTTCTCTTCCTCAAGATCATCCATCCTTTTCTGATGATTGGCCCGAGTATTGTACGAATAAGACAGTTTGACTCTAGAACCGAGACACAAACGTGAGATTCGTAGGTAAGAAGAATACGCGATGTGAGAATGATGAATGCAATGATTATATTAATTGTTTTTTTTTGTTTAATCAAAATAAACTTCAACAATTAGATTGCAAATATCAAACAGTGGGGAAACCCCTTTTTATTAAATTCAAAGGATTACAGAAATGGAAATACAGTAGATTACAAGGTGCAGAAACAGAAACCTAAGCTAATGGGTCCCGAGTCCTCTCTGAAGAGAAATTGGGTGCTGACTCTGGTACTTTCCTTTTCTTTGACCGGGGCTCTTGGGCCGTTGTCGGGTTGTCATTCCTTTGCCAGGTGAAAGGAGTGAGCAAATTCCTTTGGTCATCTTGATTTTCTATAGCATGTTGCTCCAAAATTTCAATCAGAGCGTCCTTATCTTTCAGTAGTTGTTGTATTTTGATGCACTCCACGTTGAGGGTGCAATACTTGTTCTTCCAAGACCTCTGCTCCCGTTGAACTTTGTTGAGACTAACTTGGAGGTTTTCAGTCTCAGTCATGAAGTACATGACAGATTCCCTCGGCGGAAGAACTCCATGACGAGGATAAGGCATCTTTAGCTTGAGAGCTCTAGTTTGTACCCAGTGGAGGTAAGGCTCTACCGAGACACAGTCCGGTTTTCCTAGAGACTCCCGTCCTTTCTTATGAACATGTTTCCAAGCGTGCACTATTTCTGTCTTTAGTGCTCTGTCACTTTCTCCTTCCTTGAAGAAAAGACCTTCCAGATGAACACCCCGTGGGACGTGTCTCATCGGGTATCCAATTTGACGACGAACAAGAACTGGATGGTAATTGATTCCTCCCTTAGTTCCTATGAGGGGTACGTTGGGGAAGTTTCCACAACGGTCAATGATCCTGATCCCATCATAAATCCTATTACACCAATCAATGTCAGAGTTGGTAAGGGACATGATTTTCTGCGACCAACGTAAGGCACTCTTGTGATCCCAAAAAGCAGCAGACTTACGCAAATGGGAGATAAACCATTTATAAAGTAGAGGTACACAGCACATGATCTCCCCTCCACTGTACAAATTTCCCAAGTGTACAGAGTTATAGGCATCTGCGAGCAAAGTTGGCACAGGGTTTCCAATGAGAAAAACCTTGATGGAGTTGATATCGACGAAGTCATTAATGTTGGGCAATAGAAATAACTCGTAGGTCAGTAAAACAAAGATGTTTTCAAAAGCAGTCACGTTCCCGATACTAGCGAAATACAGGGCTTTCTTTGTCAAGAACTGGGCTGGCAAACCTTGTATGCCACCCTTAGTGGTCATGTGAGTCCCGACCTTAGACTTGTCCAAATGAATTGCTCTTGCAATGGTCTGATTCTTTGGAATTTCTTCCAGTCCAGAAAATGGAGCTTGATCTGTAATGTGTAGATCAATCAAATGAGAATATTCCTCCAGCGTTGGTGCTAGCTGGTAATCCGGGAATGTAAAACAATGATAGACCGGATCGTAGAACTGAATGAGCGCATCCATGATTCCCTCAATCACATGGACTCTTAGCAGAGGTAGCAGACCTCCATACTTGGCTCTGAAGGCCTCTTGGTTTGTGACCATCCTCACCAAACCTCTTAAATCCTCTAGTTTTGGAATCCATTAGCGTAATCCTTTTCTCTGATATTTGCAATCACAGTCTTAGTTTATTTTGAAAAGACAGAGAGACTATAAGAGAAATTTTTTTGAATGTTTTAATGTTTTTTAAAATGAATGCATGAATGCAGCACGCAAAAACATAGAAAAAACATGGGGTCAAAGGGTCATCATCATGAAGTCAAGGCTCTACCCATTCCCAAAGGTTTATATTAGGGTGATTTTTGTACCTGTACTCAAAATCATCAGCTCCTCCCAGGATAACAAACAGCAAGCGGATCGCCAGCGAGCTGTATGAAATCTTAGAGTAAATGTTATTCACTGAGAATAGATCATCAGCCTCAAATGAGGGTAGTATCGCGTGACAACTATTTCTAATAGTTTCCGCACTACAAAAGGGTTGGCTCCTCAGCTTCTCAGACGTCACAATCGGCCCATTGCCTATGAGAGGGAATGGCTTGCATTGGGAAGCCTCCACTGAGGTTGATGGTCGACCTCGTCGCCATCACTTATCTTATGTGTATACTCAATCTTTCCACATGCGACATCACACGCATTCCCATTAGCAGAAAAATAAACACAGATATCAATCAGGAAAAGCAATATATATATTTGTCCTAATGTCCTAGACTTTTAAAAGCTATGAATCTTATGTTCCTGATAGAAAATGGTTTCCCGACGGAGTCACCATCCTGTGGTTTCAATCCAAATTAACGGTGTTTTGACCTAAGATCCTAGCAACGTCAGGGTTTCAAGAGATAAGAGGAACAAAATGCCTTGAAAGGTGTCATTTTGTGGTACCCCCTAAGAGATGAGAAGAGAACAAGATCCCTAAAGAAATGATTGTCCCCAGCAGAGTCGCCATTTTTCTGTAGCGAGTGATTTTTGGATGTGGTTGCGAAGCACGATCGCTCTAGTACTACAACTCGATTCATTTTTTATCCTATTGAAGCTGATGAAGGAAGGGAAATAGATGTCTCCAACTAACCCTGCTTGCATACTGAGGTTAAACAGTCAAAACTGTTGGTTTACAGACGCTACAAAGATTCGGGGTCTCTCCTAGGTTATTTTGTTGAAAAGGGGTGTTTTAGGCTATCGGTTGAGATGTTAGGACGGATGTATGAAAGTATGGGATTTTGGGTTTTTGTTTAGTGTGCTCGCTAATATTTTTCTTTCAATCTTATGCCAACGTATTCCCGTTTTTTCCGAAACAGGGAAATCAGAGCGATCGTAGTTCCTCCTATTCTAATGGTTGTTTTGGTGTCTTGTTCAAAGCCCAAGACGTGAAGCGAAAAAGGTTGTTTGTATCTTGTTCAAAGCCCAAGATGTGAAGCTGAATTGGGTTGACTTTAGAGAGAATTTGTCATCTCTAAAGAGGGGTTTATCTGTCACAACTGTTTATAAAGGAGAATTACTTTAACCGAGATTTTGTGAATCCGGCAATGCCATAATTTCCTTTATAGGGGATTTCTAACATGAAGGAGAAGACTTTAACTCAATGTAGAGCAATGCTATCTTTCCTTAGGAATTTCTCATGCTAAAAGAGGGACAGTGGCATGGATGTAGATGATCCATAGGCTTGCCGCTTACAACGATTAGATGAAGGGGAAGGAGTTGTTAATGTTTATGTACTGTGAACGAGGCACAACTTTGATGCTAAAAGGTTTATTGGATCAACCAATGGTTTTCTTATACAAAGCCTAAGAGGAGGCTATTGGCCAAACAAAAGGGAGTTTTATGTGTCTCGTACGAAGCCTGAGAGAGAGGTTAAAAGGGTTTGACTCAACAAGTGAGTCTTTTATGCTCAACAAGAGAGTGGTTTGTATCTCGTACGAAGCCCGAGATGGAGGCTAAAGGTGATCGACTCAACAAGAGAGTCTTTAATTATCTCGTATAAAGCCTGAGATGGAGGCTATTGACCCAACAAGAGGGTATTTGTATCTCGTATGAAGCCCGAGATGGAGGCTAAAATTGTTAGCTCCGCTGGGGAGAATCATTGTACAAAGCCCAAGAGGAGGCGGGGATGCTTTTAGGAAGCCTGTGGGTTCCCAAACCCCGAGAAGTTCAAGACAGGCTATTGACAAAGAATAGATCAAGCCAGGAAAGTTCGAGAATTTGGAAGAAACTCAAGAGATGCCATTCACGGAGAAAAGATCATCTCTGGGGAATAGAGTTTCTTTGACAACTTCTAAAGGGGACAGTCTATGAAAGGGTTCACTGAGAATGCTGTCTTTCATGTCTCCATATTGTTTAACCCCAAGAGGAGGGAAGACTGTGTCTGGTAATCCTATGGGGATCTAGTTTCGACTATTTCTAAGAGTGATCAACGGGCTTAATGCTAGACGTAGTTGCCGGGGAAACTCTAAATATCTATACTATTATTACACAGTTGATATGAGTTTATGAAAGAAGACTTACAGTGAAACAGCCCCACAATACAGTTATATGTATATGAAAGCGGTAAAGGAAAGCACATAACCACTTACTCGGTTGTAGAGCTTCCATGCTGTTTGGTTAGTTGTTCAACAAAGAAAGATTGAAAACAACAGTATACTTCAAAATCAAAGGAGAAAGTGCTTTGAGAAAGAAATATTTGGGGCTTACAGCTCAAGGAGAGGCCCAGGGTTTTATCAGTGATTGCGCTGTTGCTTTGAATTTGTACAGGGACTTATACAAGTGACTGAGGCCCAAAAAAGGTTTTCTGTACAAAGGGGTTTGGGTCTTACACTCTCTCAAGAGGCCCAAAAGGTTTAAAGAAAAAGAGTGGGGCTTATAACACGGGGTAGGCCCAGATGATTTTTCATTTAAAATGGCGATCGCGCCGAGATTTTCTTTTAACGCAAAGGGGCTTATACAATATTTGAGGCCCAAAGTTGTTTTTAGTTAAAAAAGGATTAGGTCTTACACTCTATTAGAGGCCCAAAGAGTTTTTAAAAAAAATAGAAATGGGTCTTACTACTCGAGGGTAGGCCCAAAGTTTGTTTTTCAACGGATGATGATCGCGTCGAACTTTTTGAAATACAACGGGACTTATACAATAAGTGAGGCCCAAATTAGGTTGTATTTACAAAGGGTTGGGTCTTACACTCTACTAGAGGCCCAAAATGTTTTGAAAATGATTTATGAGGGTTGAATTAATCAAAAACCCTAATTTATTTTCAAAATGTGTTTTAATTGAATAAAATATTCAATTAAAATGATCAAAATTGTTTAACATATGGAAAACAATTTGTGATCTTGTATTAATGCTTCAAAAATTAATTATTGACCTACAAAATAATTAGAAGTCATTAAAAGTTGCAAAATCAAGGTGGAAAAAATATTCAAAATGTAAAAAACAATTAAAATATTAATTCTTTGCAAAAATATCAATTATATGAAATAAATAATATTTTTGGGATTTTTTGGGAAAATAAAATATTTTAGCATTTTTGTGAATTATTAAAAAAAGAATCAACTCAAAATCATTAAAACTCAGAGAGAAATTAATTTTTGAATCAATTAAATAAAATCACAAAATTCAAATATTTGAATTTATGAAAATGGCGCCAAGAACAGCTGAAGAACACGCGCGTTTTTCAATTTTGCCCAGATTTTCATTTTCTATCCAATCTCACTGAATACTTGATCATATCATGCAATCCACATCACGATCATGTTTATGGCAATTAATTTCATTTAAATTAAGCATAAAACAAGAAATCACGAAAAATCCTCAAGAACCCTAAATTCTGCATGAAGGCTGGGATTTTTGATACACGATTCAAACAAAGCAATTACTTGAGGGGAAACATTCCATGCATGATTATGAACATTTGGCAAAAGTATTGTGCGAGGAAATATGCATAGATTGAGAGATGACCAAGTTTAGGCTTACCTCTAGGTCGTGACAGCAAGAGCAAATTGATTTCTGAGTAGGAGGTGTTACAGATGAATTGTGATGATCTGAACAGCTTCCCTACACCCTATGGAGTGTGTTTGAATGCTTGGACTTGACTGAAAATGGCTGGATCACTTCATGGCATCTCAACTGCAACTTGGTTAAAACCTTGAGCAATTGACTGGTCATTCTGAGAAATCAGTGTTCCAGATGTTGTTTAAGTGTTTGATCAGCTCACATATGATGTATATGAGGTGTGTGTGTGTGATTGGTTTGAGTGGAATTGCTCTCTAATGAAAAACCCGATAGTGACTTGCTAAGAAAGGCATTCTTGAGAGTGAGAAGTGGATTTTGAGAAAGGCAAGTGTTGTAGGCCTTTGGTGTACTTAAACGGATCACAATTGAGCTCTATTTATAGTAGAGCAAGTTTGTTTTGCAAGGACTAGTGAATGGCAAGTGCTGAGTAGGTTTGGCCAATGTTGTCAAATGAAAATCCAAGTCTCCTCTAGCCATTGACTAGAGGTTAGGGCACAGGCTGCTGGTCCCCTTAGTCTTGGATAAGTCTTGACTGAATTCAGTTGAGAATGGCTCAATCCTTGCCACCTTGATGCTTCCATTGAATGCTCCAATCCAAAATTGGAGTCTTGTCCCTATTTTGGGCAATTCTAGGTTTAGCATGCTATTTCTTGTTCCAAGGACTTTGGAGGCTTGGCTCAGCGATTGTCCCCTTTAGATTCAATCCTCAGATGTGTCCAAGGTGATGACAAGGCTTGGAATTGGCTGATTTTGGCAAATCGACCAAAAGTGCAAAAATATGCCTTGCCTTGGCAGATTTTAGCAAGGCAACTTGCCAATGTCATATCTCATGGCTCAAGTTGAATTTGGTGATGTTCTTGGCCATTTTGGAAAGCTCTTATATGATACAACAATTGTTTGATCATATTTGGTTTTGATACTTTTTGGATCCAAGTGAAAAATGTCCCTACATTTGGAAAAAAGTAAGGCAAAATCTGACTTAGTGAAATTTTCACTAAGTGTTGGAACAAAGTGACTTTTCTTGATTTTGATCACTCCATAACTCAAAATCCATGAGGAATTTGGACATAGGTCAGTATGAAGCTTTTGTAGAGGGCAATGAGATCTACAAATCAAGCTTTGGATGAAAAAAATGGCTTTGTGTTTTAGGAGTTATGATCCTCCAAAGTTAGTACCCTTGTCACTTTTTTCATAACTTAAAAAAATTTTCTAAGTTTTTATGGTTACCCCTTTTACAAGTTATCCCACTTTCTTTGATTTTTCTTGATGAATGATGATTCAAATCATACATTAACATCATTTTTAGGGTTAAAAATCCATTTTTGTGAAAAATCTCAAAAAGTCAAAGTTGACTTTTGTGCATAGTTGACTTTTTGTCAGATGAATTCCAAACTGTGCATTTCTTCAGGAAATCATGTCCTTGACCTAAATCAAACTTGATGGACATTTTCCATGGGTGGCATAGAGTGTATTGAGTCACGTCTTAGGGCTTGAGAGCATGTCCTGGTTAAAAGTCAAAGTTACAGTTGACTTTTCCCGCGAAACCCTAACTGTGGTTCAGATGAAATTAAAACTTGTTGCTCAAGCTTCTTGGATCAATCCATTGTCCCAAATGGGTCAATATGGTATATTAAAGACCCTCAAATCATGTCTTGAGGTCTTGGTTCATGATTTGTCCCAAAAGTCAACTTAGGGGTGAGTTAGGTCAAGAAACCCTAATTCCTGATTTTTAAAGAATGCATCCCCTAAGGCAAAATTGACTTAATGATTGGGTTTATGAGGTTCCATGGAGCATATTAGGTTATGTTTTGGATCTTTGGCTCATGCCCAAATGAAATTTTCCACCTGGAGGCCCTGGTCGATCAAAACCCTAATTTGGTGACACTAGCGATCTTGAGGCTTGATCCACCTAGAAGGGAGCATCCTTCTGCTTAATCCTTGAAGTGGGAGTCCTCTTGATCCATTGTGGATGTTTGAGAGGTTTAGATAAGTTGAAGATCATGTCATTTCTTGATTAATCATTTATCTAAACACTCAGAGAGGGATTGAAACCCTAATTTTGATTGCAGTGGATACTCAACCATCTTTGAAGAGATTGATGAGGCATAAAGGTACATCCATATTGTGATGATGATTTGTACAATGATGGGAAATCTTAGTGGTCAAAATTTAGGGTATGACAGGATCCAATCAAGTATGTCTTTGAAAGGCCTGCTCTCACGGGAAGGATCGCCCGTTGGCAGATATTGTTGTCAGAATACAACATCGAATACCACACTCAAAAGTCGTTAAAGGAAGTATTTTAGCTGATCATTTGGCTCATCAACCGATTGACAATCAAGAATCAGTTGGATTTGACTTCCCAGAAGAAGATGTCATGTATTTGAAAATTAAAGATTGCAATGAACCGCTACCCAATGAAGGGCCAGAACCAGGTTCCTAGTGGGGACTTATCTTTGACGGAGTTGTCAATCATTATGGAAACGGAATTGGGGCAATCATCATAACACCTCAGGGTACCCATATTCCTTTAACTGCCAGACTTACATTCAAGTGTACAAACAACGAGGCTGAATACGAAGCTTGTATCATGGGTCTCGAAGAAGCGATTGACTTAAGAATCAAGAACTTGGATGTATATGGCGACTCAGCCCTGGTTAACAATCAGATCAAAGGAGATTGGAGCACATACCAGTCAAGATTGGTTCCTTACAAAGATTACGCGAGAAGTTTGTTACCATTCTTTAACAGAATCGAGTTTCATCATATCCCTCGTAAGGAGAATCACATGGCTGATGCATTAGCCACTCTCTCTTCCATGATTAGTGTAGGTCAATGGAATGACATACCTAAGATCGACATAATGCGCCTTGAACAACCCGCTTACATCTTCGCGATCGAAGCAGTCATAGATGACAAACCTTGGTATCATGATATCAAATGCTTCCTTCAAAAACAAGAGAACCCACCTGGGGCATCCAGAAGAGATAGAAAGACCCTCAGAAGAATAGCTGGAAACTTTTTCCTGAGCGGTGATACCCTTTACAAGAGAAACTTTGACATGGTCTTGCTCCGATGCGTAGACAAACCAGAAGCAAACAGGCTGTTAAAAGAAATTCACGAAGGATCATTTGGCACTCATGCCAACGGACACACAATAGCGAGAAAAATTCTGAGAGCAGGGTACTATTGGTTGGCAATGGAATCCGATTGCTACAAGTACATGAGGAGATGTCACAAGTGTCAGATATACTCAAACAAAATCCATGTGCCGCCAACGCATCTCAAAGTTCTCTCTTCCCCATGGCCTTTTTCTATATGGGGAATCGACATGATTGGCATGATCGAACCGAAAGCTTCAAACGGACATCAGTTCATTCTAGTAGCCATTGACTACTTCACCAAATGGATCGAAGCAGCGTCATACCCCAATGTAACCCGACAAGTCGTGGTCCACTTTATCAAGAACAATCTCATCTGCCGTTATGGTGTTCCAAGCCAGATCATTACTGATAATGGATCTAACTTGAACAACAAGATGATGAAAGATTTATGCGCTGAGTTCAAGATCAAACACCATAACTCATCTCCCTACTGACCTAAGATGAACGGAGCGGTAGAAGCGGCTAACAAGAACATCAAGAAGATCGTTTAAAAGATGGTTGTAACCTACAAAGACTGGCACAAGATGCTACCCTTTGCTCTGCACGGTTATCGCACATATGTCCGCACTTCAACAGGGGCAACCCCCTTCTCTCTAGTGTATGGCATGGAAGCAGTACTCCCCATCAAAGTAGAGATCCCATCAATCCGGTATTGATGGAAGCTAAGTTAATAGAAGCGGAATAGTGTCAAAGTCGCCACGACGAATTGAATCTGATCGAAGAAAAGTGAATAACGGCTTTGTGTCATGGTTAGTTGTATCAGCAAAGAATGAAGAAGGCGTTTGACAAAAAGGTCCGACCTAGCGTCTTCAGGAAAGGAGACCTCGTGCTCAAGAAGATACAATCATTTCTCACGTATCCTCGGGGCAAGTGGACTCCGAATTATGACGCCCCCTATGTGGTCAAGAAAGCTTTCTCAGGCGCCGCCTTGAGACTTGCAACCATGGATGGAGAAGAGTTTGCCTACCCCATAAATGTTGATGTAGTCAAGAAATACTTCGCCTAAACAAAAAATAATAATAAAAATAAAAATAAAAACGTCTCGGTGGATTGAAAACCCGAAAGGGCGGTCCAGGAAAAAATTAGAGACATAATAAAAAATCATCCCGGTGGATTGGAAATCTCAAAGTACAATCCAAGCAAAACTTAGGGATAATGGAAAGTAACTACGTCTGACACAGGTAACTCCTCAGCAGTCACACCATCCATCAGCAAACTCCAGTCAGGGTCATCTTTGACGGAAGCTCAGGATGACTAGAATTCAACGTTGGTAGAAGGATAACGGTCGTTATGTTTCAATGTAGCCCTTTTCCCTTAAATTACCATTTTCTAAACTTTGTAAATGCTCCATGGAATCACGCGTTTGGCTGATTTCCATCCTATATATAAAATTTGAGCCATTGTGCTTTTGTTAGCAATTCTTATTTGTTTTAGCTTTACATAACGACATTTTATCATGATTAATGATTCTTAAAATAAAACAAAAATGAATTTACTTGTAAAAATTTTCTGCTTTTAAAATAAAGATGGCAATTTCTTTTGACTGTTGAACATCGAAAGAACATCGATCGTTTTTCCCAAAGAAGGTTAAGCTTCAAAGTGCAGAATCAAAGTACTTCTTCAAAACCAGTACACCTGAATGAAGGAACAACTGTATCAGATGTGGTTCTCCCATCTGACATCACAGACAGAGTTCTTACCTCCTAAGCCTGACCAACATGTTCCACGCAGGGACTATCTCTCCTAAGCAAGATAGAATTGCTATTCTGAACAAATGATACTTCTTCGTCCCCCGCAGTGGCTGAGTATCCAGTCCTGTTCATTGCCTTGGTTTGTATGTTGCGTCAGTTTTGTCAGCATATACATACATGCATCATGCATTATTGATTTGCATTCATATTATCACTCTGGTCGGTCTTATCCCGAGTGATAAAAGTCCTCTTGTCAATCGAGTTGTCAGTACTTTCCTTGTCAGGAAACGTTGCATCCAAACAGTCTCTCTTCTAGTGTATTTCTGGGTTATAGTGAGCTTTCGACCACTTTGATAACTTGAACCTCTGAAAGGAAAGAAAACAATCAATGAGCAGCACTCTTCATCATTGAAGATGATACCTTCGCTTTCCCGGATTAAGAAAAATCCCCAGAGAAAGCCTCTCAATCAAAGCTTCGACAACATAGCAGTTTCTCTCTGGAAACTTGCTATCAACAAGGTCATCAGCACCTCCAAATTGGATTACATCACATGGCATTTCTCTGAGAAGACCTCGAGGAAAGTATGATGTAATATCCCCAAGGAGGAAATAGCCTCTCAAGAGACTCGTTTTCCCCAGTAGAGTCGACAAATGGCGTCTCCGACAGAGAAGTTTGTACACCTCTACGGCTCAGACGGATGGGTTTCCCCAGTAAGTCTGGCGTCAAAACTTTTTCCTATCAAATGGCATCTCCCCAGGAAAACTCGGCAAGAAGTTTGATGAAAACTGCTACATATAGCGTCCCTTGTCGAGAAAGTTTATTGACAAAAGAAACTGAGACCAGTTCCTTGGTAGGAAACCATGATCGAGGGGAAGTTTATTTCAGAAACTAAGACCAGTTCCTTGGTAGGGAACTAGGATCGAGGGGAAGTTTATTTCAGAAACTGAGACCAGTTCCTTGGTAAGAAACCGGGATCGAGGGGAAGTTTATTTCAGAAGCTGAGACCAGTTCCTTGGTAGGAAACCAGGATCGCGGGGAAGTTTATTTCAGAAACTTATACCAGTTCCTTGGCTGAAAACCAGGATCGAGGGGAAGTTTTACCTTTTCTAAGTATCAACACTTGGCAAAAGAATATGGATGAGTAAGCAGTCATTCATAACCACCATCAAAATTTCGGGTATTCCGATATTTAATCCTCTTGCACCCCGAATGCCCGAATACCTTCGCCATTCACACCTTCGGGGTCCAAGAAGATTAAATAGGGGCATCGGTCATACCCCAAATTTTGACCACTAAGAATTCCCATCATTGTGCAAATCATCATCACAATATGGGTGAACCATCATAAACCCTCAAGTCTCCCCAAAGATGGGTGAGCATTCACTACAATCAAACTTAGGGTTTCAGGCCCTCTCAGAGCCCTTAGACAAAGGATCAGTCAAGAAAGGACATGATCTTCAACTTGTCTATCCTCTAAAACACCCACAATGGGTCAAGAGGACTCCCACATCAAGAATCAAGCACAAGGCTGCAGCATTCCAAGTGGATTAAGCCTCAAGATCACCACAGTCACCAAATTAGGATTTTGGTCGACTAAGGCCTCCAGATGGAAATTTTCATCTGAGCATGAGCCAATGCTTCAAATCATACCCTAAGGTACTCCATGGGACCTCATGTACCCAAGCATCAAGTCAATTTAGCCTCAAGGGATGCATACATAAAAAATCAGGAATTAGGGTTTCTTGACCTAATTCACCCCTAAGTTGACTTTTGGGACAAAACATGAGCCAAAACCTCAAGACATAATTTGAGGGTCTCAAGTACACCACATTGATCAATTTGCAACAATTGATTGATCCAAGAATCTCGATTCACAGGTTTCAATTTCATCTGAACCACAATTAGGGTTTTGAGGAAAAAGTCAATTGTGCCTTTGACTTTTGACTAGACATGCTCCCAAACATTGGGACATGATTCAATACACCCTATAACACCTATGGAATCCATCTATTAAGTTTGATTTAGGTCAAGGACTTGATTTCATAGAGGATCGCACAGCTTGGAATTCATCTGATAAAAAGTCAACTGTGCACAAAAGTCAAAGTTTGATTTTTTGAGATTTTTCACAATTATGGTTCCCTAACCCTAAAATGATGTTAATGTGTGATTGGAATCATCATTCAACAAGAAAAACCAAAGAAAATGGGATAACTTGTAAAAGGGGTAACCATAAATAACTTAGAAATTTTCTAAGTTATTGAACAACATGGCTAGGGTACCAACTTCCAAGGATCATAACTTGAGATCCAAGCAACCATATTGGTTGATCCAAAGATTTGTAGCTCTCATGGCATGCTTTAAAAGTGTCAACTACCACTCATTCCAATTCTCCATGGATTTTAAGTTATGGAATGATCAAAACCACAAAAAGTGAAAATGTCACTTTTTTCCAATACTTAGTGAAATTTTCACTAAGTCAGAATCTGTTTCACTTTTTCCAAAATGTAGGGGCA
This sequence comes from Lathyrus tuberosus, assembly GCA_022829125.1. Taxonomy (NCBI): domain Eukaryota; kingdom Viridiplantae; phylum Streptophyta; class Magnoliopsida; order Fabales; family Fabaceae; genus Lathyrus; species Lathyrus tuberosus. Next base: position 323,790 of record JALAZF010000034.1, read on the forward strand.
TTTTTCACTTGGATCCCAAAAGTGTCAAGACCAAATATGATCATACATATGTTGTATCATATGAGAGCTCTCCAAAATGGCCAAGAACTCCATCAAACTCCACTTGAGCCATGAGTTATGACACCTGCAAAATGCGTTGCTGCAACTGTCATAACAAGGCAGATTTGTGAATTTTGCTCGATTTGGGAAAATTGTGCAAATTACAAACAAGTCTATCCATCTGAACACCTCAGGGGGAGACCAATGAGGGGTAAGCACTGATCTATAAGCCTCCCAAGTCTTGGGAACCAAAAGTAGCATGCCAAACCTAGAAATGCCTAAAAGAGGGACAAGACTCCAATTTTGATTTGGAGCATTCAATGGATGCACCAAGGTGGCATGGACTGAACCATTTCTAATTGAATGAGTCAAGGATAAGATCTGAACTAGGGAACCACAACTCTGTGCTCTAACCTCTAGTCAATGGCTAGAGGAGACTTGGATTCCCATTGATCAACATTTGTCAAATCTCTGCAACAGTTGCCATTCACTATTGCTTGCAAAAAAAACTTGCTCGACTATAAATAGACCTCAATTGTGATCAGTTTGAGTACACCAAAGCCATCAAACAGATGCTTTCCTCAAAATCTCCTTCTCACTTCCAAATTTGTCTTCCAAAGCAAGTCACTATCGGGTTTTGAGTTTGAGAGCAATTTCAACCAAACCAATCACACACACACACCTCATAAACATCATATAGAAGTGATCCAAAAAGTCACATAACATCTGTAACATCAAAATCACTTGCCAACTGCTCAAGTTCTTGACAGAGGTGCAGTTGAGGTACCATCTCAAGTTTCAGCTTGTTCCAAACTACCCCAAGCATTTAGACACATCACTTGGCACCTAAGGAAGCTGTGCAAATCATTGGAACCAGCTTGCAACACCTCTAACACAAAACACGATCACCAGCTGCAAGAGGTGAGCATGAGCCCTTCTAACTCTATGATCCATGCATATTTTGTTGCACAATAATTTTTCGATATGTTCATAATCATGCATAGAGTGTTTACCCTCAATTACTAGCTCTGTTTAAATCGTGTATCAAAATTCTCAGCCTTCATGCAAATTTTAGGGTTCTTGAGGTTTTGTCTTGATTTCTTATTCCATGCTTAAAATAAATGAAATTAAAGACCATAGACATGATCGTGAGGTGAAAACGAGCAGATTGATATGTGGTTTGTGTAATTTCATAAAGTATTCGGTGAGATTAGAGAGAAAATGCAAATCTGCAGAAACAGAGGGTGGCGCGTGTTCTTGGCATGTTCTTGGCGCCATTTTTTGAATATTTGAATATTTGGATTTTATGATTTTATTTAATTGATTCAAAAATTAATTTCTCTCTGAGTTTTAATGATTTTGAGTTAATTCTTTTTTTAATAATTCACAAAAATGTTAAAATATTTTCTTTTACCAAAAATTCCCAAAAATATTAATTATTTCATATACTTGATATATTTGCAAAGAATTAATATTTTATTTGTTTTTCAACATTTAAAATATCTTTTCTCCCTTGATTTTCCAAACTTAATTGATTTCCAATCATTTTGTGGATAGAAACATGATTTTTGAAACATTGATCCAAGATCACAATTTGTTTTCACACATGTTTAACAATTTTGATCATTTTAATTGAATTTTTATTCAATTAAAATATATTTTGAAAACAAATTAGGGTTTTGATTAATTCAACCCTCATCAAACTTTTTCAAACACTTTTGGGCCTCTATTAGAGTGTAAGACCAATCCCTTTTGTAAATACATAGCTTGTTGGGCCTCAGTCACTGTATAAGACCCATTGTGTTTTCAAAAAAACCTCGGTGCGATCGCCGTTTTCAAACAATAACCTTGGGCTTCTCCTTGGGCTATAAGTTCCATTCCTTTTCAAAAGTCAACTTTGGGCCTCTAATAGAGTGTAAGACCCAATCCCTTTTTGACCAAAATATTTTGGGCCTCAGACAATTGTATAAGTCCCCCGACAAATTTCAAAATGACGGTGCGATCACTGTCCATCTTGGGCTTCTCCTTGAGCTATAAGTCTCATTTCTTTTCTTAAAATACCGTTTGGGCCTCTAGTAGAGTGTAAGACCCAACCCATTTTTGAAACCAAACATTTTGGGTCACAATGTATTGTATATGTCCCGATACTGTCAAAAACAAACAGCGCGGTCGTCGCCTTTTTAACCACAACCAATTGGGCCTCTCCTTGAGCTATAAGCCCCAACAACCTTTTCAAAGCACTTTCTCCTTTGATTTTAAATATTTGTTATTATTTAATTTCTTTGTTGAACAACTAACCAAACAGCATGGAAGCTCTACAACGGGTAAGTGTTTATCTACTTTCATTTACTGCTTTCATATATATAACTGTATTGTGGGGCTGCTTCACTGTAAGTCTTCTTCCACATCCTTTTTATATACTTGTCATATATCAACTGTATATATACTCGTATAGTTATTTAGAGTTGTCCCCGATAACTAGGTCTAGAACTAGGTAAAGCCCTGTTGGTCACTCTTAAATACAAACAAAACTAGATCCCCATAGGATTACCAGATACAGTCTTCCCTCCTCTTGGGGTTAAACAATATGGAACAAAGAGAAAGGCAGTATTCTCGGTGAACCTTTTCTCAGACTGTCACCCTTAGAAATTGTCAAAAGGAATTCTACTCCCCGAGGTGATCTTTTCTCCGTGAATGGCATCTCTTGAGTTCCTTCCAAATTCTCGAACTTTCTTGGCTTGATCTATTCTCTATGAATAGCATGTCTTGAACTTCTCGTGGTTTGGGGACCCACGGGCTTCTTAAAAGCATCCCCGCCTCCTCTTGGACGTTGTACAAGGACTCTTCAGCTTCTTAAAAGTTCTTACGCCTTCTCTTGGGCTTAATACAAGGACCCTGAAGACCTCCTACAAGTATAGGACAAAACTTAGTCATCCTTTGATTAGAGTTGTCTTTCTAAAAAGAGTCAACACTCTTTCAGACCAATTCTAGGGTTGATACTCATCCCTTAAACGAGTCGGCCTCCTCTTGGGCATCATACAAAAGATAAAACTCTACCAATAGACTTGGACAGTCTAAACATCCTTGAGTCTCAAAGACATTCTCAAGTTTCCTCCAAAACATAGGAGAAACCCCGGATTCTGGATTAATCTCCAGCAAGAGTTAAAACTTGTGGGTTATATAATCCCATCTTTCTCCCGAACCAGGGTTAGCTTATCACTAGCATAACACTATCTCAAATCAGAGCCTCGAGGTTTCTGATCTATCAACTCTTCTACATTCCCCTGCAAGAGTTGATTCCCCATTTGGACCTGCCTCGGGATCTCAAGAATCCTCTGCAGAAGATAGCCTCCTCTTAGGCTTCGTATAAGAAGCCTTTCCTCAGCATACCTAGCCTCCTCTTGGGCTTTGTACAATGATTCTCCCTAGCGGAGCTAACCTTTTCAAACTCTCTTGTTGAGTCACTCACTTTTCCAGACTCTCTTGTTGAGTCAACCTTTTTAGCCTCTGTCTTGGGCTTCGTACAAGACAGATAAAAGTACTCTCTTGTTGAGTCAATCTCCTTTTAGCCTCAATCTCGGGCCTTGTACGAGACAGCAAATCACTCTCTTGTTGAGTATAAAAGACTCTCTTGTTGAGTCAAACCTTTTTAGCCTCCGTCTCGGGCTTTGTACAAGACATATAAAAGAACTCTCTTGTTGAGTCAAACCTCTTTAGCCTCCGTCTCGGGCTTTGTGCAAGACACATTTAAAACACTCTCTTGTTGAGTATAAAAGATTCTCTTGTTGAGTCACCCTTTAGCCTCTGTCTTGGGCTTTGTACAAGACACAGATAAAGCACTCTCTTGTTGAGTATAAAAGATTCTCTTGTTGAGTCGACCACCTTCAGCCTCCGTCTCGGGCTTTGTACAAGACACCTATAAAACACTCTCTTGTTAAGTATAAATGACTCTCTTGTTAAGTCAACCCTTTTAGCCTCAATCTTGGGCTTTGTACAAGACAGAAAGAATATTTTCCCCGAAAAAGTCAACCTTTTAGCCTCCTCTTAGGCTTTGTATAAAGAAATCCCCGGTTGAGTCAATCAACCTCTTAGCATCAAATTTGTGCTTCACTCATGACGTATAAACATCCTTGATACCTCTTTAGAGATGACAAATTCTCTCTAAAAAACCTTTAGCTTCAATCTTGGGCTTTGAACAAGACACCAAAACACCTTCTTTCCTCCCTTAGAATAGGAGGAACTACGATCACTCTGATTTCCCTATAATCCGTAACAGGGAATACGTAGGCATACGATTGAAAATCTTAGCGAGCACACTAATCAAAAACATCAAACCCAGCATTCACCCAAGAGCCTTATAATCAGCCCAGGCACTCCATTTTTTTAACAAAATAACCTAAGAGAGACCCACAATCTCAATAGCATCTGTAAACCAACAATCATCTGTTTAAACTCAGTATGCAAGCAGGGTTAATTGAAGACATCTATTTCCCTTCCTAAATCAGCTTCAATAGGATAAAAAATGAATCGAACTGTAGTACCCCAAAGCGATAGTGTTTCGCAACCACGCAAAAATTCGCGCTACACATAGGTATTCTTATACTTCAATTTCTTCTTTATATTTTTCCTTCTAACAAATGAAAACCCTTGGCCGCCTATGGGAGGTTTAGAATAACCTAGAAAATATTTCTCACGATCACCATTTTTAACCATGTTTACCCAGGAATTTTGGAGGAATTGTTGGTCACATAATTCCTTATCATCTATAGGAACATCATGGGAAACTTCATCATCACTGATTTGTGTAACATCCACGAACTCAGAGCTATTTGAACTATCCTCAGAGCAATCTTGAACTTCCACAGGGCCATCTGAACTATCCTTAAAGCCATCTTGAACTTCCACTACCTCATCCATAAGAACATCAAATATGTTTTTCAAAACGGGACTTTTGGTCACACCACTAGTTTCAGGATCCCTTTCAAAAGCAACTTGTTTCTTTCCTTCTGCCACAACCATATCAACAACTGGTTCTTTTTCTGCAGCCCTAACCTTCCTCAAAATCTCAAGTTGGACCAAGTTACCATCACTGATTTTCACATATTTTTAAGTTTTCTTCTTTTTATCAACCTTAGTTTCCATATACAACTTAGGTTTCAGTTTTCTACAATCTTCCACCACATGTCTAATAAAGTTGCAATGAGAACAAAAAGCAGGTAAATTTTCATACTCAATATTAACACAAAAGATAAAGTCTTTTCTTTCATCAAGATCATTGTAAGGAGTTGGAGATGAAAGATCTAAATCTACCAGAACTCTAATAAAATGTCCAAAAGTTATATCGAACCTAGGTTTCAAAGAATATTAAAATGTAACTCACTTAAAAGTAATAATATTCAAATAATAAAGTATATAAAATATTAAATCCTATCATTCTTACTTCATTCCTTTTGTTTTTCATTTTTGTTATATAATATTTATTATTTCATTTATTTTTTTGTTTTTATTTTTCATGTATTGTCATATTATAGTGTGTATTATTTATAATTTCAATGACTATTAAAATGAGAATGAAAGAAAATAAAATTAAAAAATTGTGAGAATTAAAGTTTCAAAAATGATGAGTTTTATAAAATGGACAATTCAATGGATAATTAAGAAAGAAAATTAAAAAAATGATAGTCAATTAAAAAATACAAGAGATATTATTCTTTCACATAATATATTTTTTCTTACTTTTTACTTGAGAGATGTTTTTTGATGGGGTATATAGAATATATAAATTTTATATTATAATATCAAAATTTAACTATGAAAATTATAAAAAAAAAAAAAAAAATTAATTTTAAAATAAAATAATAAAATGAGATAGCATTGAATTAGAATGTTTGATTAATGAAAGGTACGTAATATTCACCTTTTTTAATTAATATGTAATAATATTTTTAATCAATTAATTAAATTACTGAATATATATTTTTGGAACTGAACCCATTTACCAACAACACCAGTCTAATACAAATTGTACATTCAATGTTTATATAAGATATATAAACACTTGTATTATTACTTAAAAATCGATGTGGGACATTAACACAAACATGAGAACACACATCTTGGTTTAACTGATACTGCAAACATGAGCCAGAAACATTGTCGAACACCAACTTAATTTATAACCGCATTCAATTCTCATCCATTCATTAGCACATTTTCTCTCTTTCATTACTCCTATATCCTTCTTTCACATTCTATTCTCCAACTACTTCTTCTTATCTTCACTTCAACAAACTAGAGTATTAAATCTTCGAATATTGCAAAAACTGGAATCCTGGCATGAACATGGAAGAATCTGTTATTTTTTGACAGCTTTCTAATCATTTGAACCACTGCATAAACTGTGAGAGAATTTTGGAATGAATGCTAAACTTTCCAGTTTGAGGTTTTTAGTAATTCAGCATTGAATGGCAGAGTTTCAATCGAAGTAAGCAAATTAGACCAATCGGAATTTTCAAAATGTTGGATAAGAGTGCATTTTGCATCAACTTAGGTGTTCTACAATTGATTTATTCATTAATAGATGATGTTTACTTTACACTCTAAAGTTAATGGGTGATGTTTACTTTACACTCTAAAGTTCATTTGAGTAAAGTTTCAAAAGTTGTGCTTGAGTTTTTTTATTGGACTTCCAATTAGCTTGCATTGGTATGTGATGCAAAATCTGGTATACTAATTTCATAGTGAGGACTGTTTGCTAGTGTAAGATTTGTAGTAGCATTTTTTTCATCCTGATTAATTGTAGTAATTTTAAGAAGTTCTGCTAGATGTGTGGAGGAGTGCATTTTTTTTGGGAATTTTGGATAGATGTAAGAACAGTGAAGAATAGTAATGAAAACCGTTTTTATTTCTTGGATTCTTTCTGCCGAATGGCCACTATTTTCATTCTTTTTCCTTCATGTTTACACCTCTACTGTAGTACCATTCCACAATTTCTTAGCAAAACAAATCTTGATTATCTTTATGGCTTAACCAATTACAGATAGCAGAAGGTTCAATTGGTGATAATGTCCCTCTTTGTTCTTTTCAAAATGTTATGAGCTTTATAGTCTGACATTGTGTTATAAAATTATCCTAGTTAGTGATTCCACCTAATTAAAAATAAATTTTAAATCCTAGTCATTACTGCCACCTATGCAAAAGTAGAGAGGAACTACAAAAATCTATAAACTATCAAAATTGAGGGTTTAGAATGGATAATTTTATAATAAAGAGATCAATTGTTTAAAACACCAAAACTAAGTGTATTTAAAACTGTGTTTTATGTTAAAAGATGTTAAAAAATTGATCTATTTAAATGGAAGTTAAATTTGTGAATTAGAGAAAAATGAGATTATAAAATTAGAGAATTTAAAGGATAAGATTAAATTTTAAAATAAAGAAAAAAAACTGGAGGCACTAATTTTTTTTTTATATTAAATGGTGAATTTATATGTGATTTTTATTGTAATCATATGTAAAGTAATACAAATAAATGGTTGTGGTGAATTTACAAGGAATTTTTATTATAATCACATATAAAGTAATACGAACGGATGATTGTGATGAATTGACAGTATAAAATATTTTACTGTGATAGTACAAAAAGTCAAAACATTTGTGATTTTTTTTATTTTAATACTTGGAAATCCGGTTTTTTTATCTAATTCATCTTTTCTTCGTGTTTCATCGTCTCATCTTCATTTTTATTTTTTATGCAAATCCTCACATGCATTGTACATCATCATTATCACATTTCATCTATTTTTCTTCTACAAATCGCACCATGTTAGCATTGATCATTGTCATAGTCATCCACACATTGAATCCTCTTCCATATAACTCTTTTGCAAGTTGACTTGCTTTGAATGCCTTCTATCTTAGATTTCAATGCAGAACCTTTCTCTCACTTCTTTCACAACATCATTCAAATTCAGCTTTGCATTGTTTTTCAGTTTGTCAACTATCATCTATTCAACCCCAACCAGACTTTACATTCTTGTTTTAAAGAATCATGCCACATTTATGTTAAGGTTTAAGTGTCTTCATTTATGACATGTTTTTTATCTAATTTTAGTACGGTGAACCTATTCATTAAACAATTTCCTAAGAGTTTTCTTTATTCTACTACGACGGGTGTTACTATATAATTTAAGATTAAGGTTGTTTTCTTGCAAGCTAAAGTCAAAATGGTCGGGTGTGTTCATCATTAGAGAAGTCTCGCCTGACGGAGCGGTAGAAATCCAAGGTTCTAGAGATGTCCATACTTTCAATGTAAATGGAAAAAGGTTCAAGAACTATGTAGGAAGGGAGATTCCAACTGAAAAGATCTATTTAATATTAACATTTAATATTAACTTAGCCGTAGAATCCAAACAATCAAGTTTAATAGGAGGCAATCCATAAGGTAAAAAAGTTATTTTTTATTTTAATTATTTTTGTTAACAAAATTAAATTTGATTATTTGAGTTAGTTAAGTAGGAAAAGAGAATGGAAGAAAAGGGCAAAGGATACATTTAATAAAGAAAAAAAATACTAAGAGTGTGTTTGAATTAAGTATTTTAGGTGGTGTCTAGAGTAATCATCAAACAAATGGTTTACTAGTGACTCACTTTTATATAACATATGATATTTTCAAAGGGCAAGATGAATTAGAACAAATATAAAGAACACATGTATTTTTCTTACATAATTCCTCCCCCCACTTTCTCTCACCTATCCCTTCCCCATCTCTCACGTTCTTTTATCCAAAATCTAGTGAAACCTCCCTCAAACAATTTCAATAAATTAAGTTCTAAAATGCTCTATACCAGAAAATAATGTTTCACAATAATAATTTATAGTGGGTGAATTAAGTTTCAAATACTCATCTCTTACATTTACTAGTTTAGATTTGTTTTAGATAATGAAATTTTATCCAATCCACGTCAAATGACAACCATTCTTTTAATGGCTAAAAATCATATAAATGAATCTTTCGGTATTGTTGTGAAATCTGATGTCTTGAAATAAAGAATAAACTGTTTCTTTATGATCAAGAAACACACAAGGGTTAGGGTTAACAAAAAACTAAGAAGAACAACAAAGATTGGTTATAACTAATATTTTTTACTTTCTCTTTAAATCAGATTACAAGTACTCAAGAATAACAAATAACACTCTCAGCCTAATTAGGATTTTCCACACTTAAGATGAGAGACTAGTATGCTATTTATAATAAACCTAACATACTAAACTAATGAGTTTTTTAAAAATTACTCATTATATGTTAACTTAGGGTACAAGCTAACTTAAACAATTGGACATAACAAACAAGCCCAATTCGACAACTACATACTAGAACACATTTCGACTACAACATGTAAGGTCTTCGACAACAGCATGTGAACAGACTTCGACGACATGCTAAACCTATGTCGACAACACTAGAGTTCGATCCAATATCTCACAAATCTCCACCTTGAAACAAACTCTATAACAACTAGAAACAAACTAGCTTTCTTCATGCAGCTTTATCAACTGCATACAATGGAAAAACTTGAAACTATGCAATGTCTTGGTGATCATATCAGCAGCATTATGATCTGTCAAAACCTTCAGCACTTGGACTTCTCCACGCTCATTTACCCCTCTGACAAAATGCAATCTCATATCGATGTGCTTGGTTCGCTTATGATAGGATGAATTCTTTGACAGGTGTATTGCACTTTGACTATCACATTTAATAGTGATAACTCGACTTTAAAGTTTCAGCTCCTTTGCAAAACCTTCAAGCCACAATGCTTCGTTCACAACTTCAGTTAGGGCGATATATTCCGCTTCAGTGGTTGATAAGGAAACAACCTTCTGAAGTGTTGTTTTCCAACTAATTGTTGTGCCGAACATAGTGAACACATATCCAGAAATATATTTTTTTGAATCCATACAACCTGCAAAATGAGAGTCGACATATCCTTCGATTACTGCTTTACTATCTTCACCCAAGGCTCCACCATAAATTAGGACTCTGTTCAGAGACCCATTTATGTACCATAGAATCCACTTCAATGCTTGTCAGTGAGCCTTTCTAGGATTTGCCATGTACCTGCTTACAAGACTTAATGCATATGTTATGTCGGGTCTAGTACAGACCATAACATACATCAAAGAACCCACTACATTAACATATGGAATACTATTCATATAAGCTCTTTCGACATCAATACTGGGACACTTATCTATACTCAACTTGAATTAAGGGTTTGTCGGAGTCACAACAGACTTTGAATTCGACATACCAAACTTTTCGAGAATCTTCCGTAGGTATGCCTCTTGAGATAAGCATAATTTCGACTACTTTCTATCTCTTTGGATGTCAATCCCAAGAATCCTAGATGCAGCTCCCAGATCCTTCATGTCGAACTCCTTATTGAATTCAGCCTTCACCCTCATTACATCTTCGAAATTGTTGCTTGCTATTAGAATATCATCCACATAAAGCAAAAAAATAACAAATGAATTACCAGGTCAAAATCTGAAGTAAACACAGTGGTCGAAATGAATTCTAATGAAACTTATATGTGCCATAAACTTGTCGAATCTCCTATTCCACTGTCGAGGAGATTGTTTTAGTCCAATAAATATCTCTTCAGCTTGCACACATAATCTTCCTTCCCCCTTTTGACATACCCTTCAGGTTACCTCATCAGGATTGTTTCATCTAGATAACCATACAAGAACTCAGTATTCACATCCATCTGTTCTAGTTCAAGGTCGAAACTGTGCCACCGTGGCAAGCAACAATCGAATGGATCAGTGCTTCACCACAGGAGAGAACACATCATTAAAGTCGACACCTTATTTCTGAGTGAAACCCCTAGCGACCAATCTTGCCTTGTATCCTTCAACACCACTCCTCCGATTCCTTCCTTAACTTTGAAAATCCATTTACAGCTGACTAACTTGGCTCTAGAAGGTTTCTTGACCAGTTCCTAGGTATTGTTATCATGAAGAGATTTCATCTCATCATTCATGGCCTTCAGCCATTCAGTCTTATTTTGACTCCTCATAACTTCCTTATAGTCTCTAGGTTCTTCGTCTAGAACCTCACTTGCAGAGATTAAGGCATAAGCTATAAGATCTGCATACCCAAGTCTCTGAGGTGGCATGATGAATCTCCTCGACCTATCTCTTGACAATAGGTAGTCATCGACAATTTCCTCAACTTCCTCATTATCTTCTGCTTTTTCTTCGACTTCATCTGGGATACGCAATTCAACATCAACATGCTCCACCTTAACATGAATCTCTCTCTGTTCCAGCTCTTCTTCATCATCATCAGTTTTCTTGAAGGCCATCTAAGCTTCATTGAAAACTACATCTCGACTGGTGATACACCTCATGTGACCTGGCTCTAGGCACCATTGACTATCAGCTTTGACTCCTTCAGGGTATCCCATGAACATGCATTTCAAAGCTCGAGGTTCGACCTTGTCTTGCCTAATGTGAGCATATGCCACGCAGCCAAATACTCTCAATTTGTCGAGATCTGGTTGATGTCCCCGACCAAACTTCTTCAGGTTTCTTCATATCTAACGCAGTCGAATGACATTTGCTTATCAGATATGTTGCTGTTGAAACAGCCTTAGCCTAAAACACCTTCTTTAATCCACCACTAGTTAACATGCATCTAACTCTTTCCAAAATAGTTCGATTAAAACTTTCCTCCAAACCATTTATTTTGTAGAGTACCTGAAGTAGTTTTGTGCCTTACAATACCTGAGGCGTCACAAAAGCTGTCGAACACCTCATTGCAAATTCAAGGCCATCGTCGGTTCTTAACCTCTTGACCTTTCTGCCTATCTAATTTTCAACCAGAGTCTTCCAGCCTTTGAAATTCTCAAAAGTTTCATCCTTAGTCTTCTGGATGAATACCCATAACTTTCTAGAATAATCATCAATTATGGATAGAAAATACCTTGCGCTTGAATGTGATGGACACCACGCAGGCCCCTAAAAATCAACATGGATGTAATCAAGGGATCCATGTGTTCTTTGTTTGCCTTTATTTAACTTCACTCTGCAAAAAATTTCAAGTACACAGGGTTCACAAAATTTTCGCTTTTCGACTTTGTCTCCACCAAGCAGATTTTGTTTCCCCAATTCGACCAGACCCCTTTCACTGACATGGCCCAATCTCATGTGCCAAATTTCTGTCTTCGACAAAGGTTTCAATGATGCAACATTTTTCGAACCACTTACAACTTTAGCCTCAAGGGTATACAAGCCTTGTTTCTTCACGCCTCTCAAGACTTCCTTCGACCCCTTCATGATTCTTATGATACTTTTCTCTCCTTGAAAAGCATATCCCTTCTTGTCGAATTCACCAAGAGAAATCAAATTTCTCTTCAAATCAGGTACATACCTGACTTCAGTCAATAACCTTATTGACTCATCATGGAGCTTGAATCTCACAAATCCAATACCTGCAATTTTGTAAGATTTGTTGTTTCCCAACAGCACTGATCTGAAGGTGCGAGAAAGACACAAGAAATGGGGGTTTGAATTGTGTATTTACTCTTTTAATAACTTTTCGCATCTTGTCGTTAAAGTACTTAGGCAAACATCAGAGTTCGTTGAGAGACTCTGACTAACGAAGTTACATTCAGACTTGCAATGCATGAAGCATGAGAACCTACAAGAGTCTGAACACTATTAGTAACATTTAGAACTTGCAGAGCGGAAGCTTATCAGAGTTGCAAGGTTTTGACTTGTTTGTGTAAGGTTCTGATACTCAATATAGAAATATAAACAAGATATTAAGCATAAGAGTAAAGAACACACGATATATCCTGGTTCACCACAAAGGCTAATCCAGTCCATCCTCCTCAGGTGATTTCGCCTTGAACACAAGGTCTTAATCCACTATAATCAATCTCGATTACAGATGCACGGCCAACAGCCGGTGACTCACAACTTGTACAGCCGCACTGTGACAAACATACAATGAACCGTTCAGGGATTCAACTTAATGAATATAACGAACATTGACCTGCAAGTTCCAGTCTTGCAAGATCTACTGCTAGGCTTTCACAGCTAGACGTTCAGGGATTCATCGCAATGAATATAACGCTACTGACTCTATTTCAGGCTTTTCCCACAATGACATCTCGCCATTGTCTTATTGAGTCTCCGATCACATTAACCACTCAAGGAATCCTAATTCACCAAGAATTAGTTTTACAGGAGATTACAAAGATGCTTCTTAACAACCAGATTACTCCTAAGTTTAGGTACAAAGAACACATAAGTGTTCGACCAAGATATGAGCAACAGTTCCTTGCTATTCTAAGAAACTACTAAGATGTATAATAATTTGACAGTTGTTGACATCTTGTAGATCTTCTTCTTCTTCGTCTTCCTGGGTGAGCAAGCTTTGAGCAACAACTCCTTGCTTCAGATCTTCAATGTAGCACTGACGAGAAGGTGGGTTGATGACTTGACTGATTTGCAATGTTGTCTTCTTCATCAACAGCTTCTGTACCAATTCATTGTTGTTGTGTTGAATGATGATCTTTTAGCTTTAACAACAGTGGCCATGTGTAAATGGTGATAGCTTTGGATATTCTAAGCGTTACAACGAGAACTCGTCGTTGTTGCTATCTTCACCCAATGACTTTGATTAATTCGCCATTCATGGACTGAATCGATTACCTCATAAGCGAGAACTCTTTCCTTTAAATAGCCCAGTAGAAATATAGCCGTTTGAAATACTGTGGGCTGTTGGAAAAGAGGCGTTGTGTAATAATTAGTTGTACTGACACATCTCCTTTTTGTTGTGGGAGAAGTGACGGGATATCATCTTGAGCAGTGTGTACAGTTGTTCACAATGGTAACATTTGACTTCCAAACTTCAGAGGCTTCTGATGGTAAATTGATGAAGCATGAGTAGAGTCTTCTTAACAGGATATCTGACACATCAAGTCTTCAGTCATCTGAAGAAGTCCATTAGGAATCAGTCTTCAAAACTTCAGCACTTGTCTTTAAGAACATTATCCTTTACTTCTTCAAGTCTTCCGAATCTTCAGAACACATAAGTTTTCAGAGTCTTTCTACACTTGGTCTTCAGAGCCTTCCGCCTTCAGAACTTCAAGTCATGAGAATCTTCAGCACTTCGGTTCTTTTCTTCAGAAACTTCGCAATCTTCAGAATCTCGACCACTTTCAGAGAGCATCCACAAGAGTGTTGCAATAGCAATATCGGCATCCTTGGATCTGACTGATCACGATCAAATACAGAAGCATTCTTGCTTCTTGCGACTTGTGTCACACATAGTAACTTCGCATATTATCAATTACGCTCATCTGGCTGGTGATTGTTGGATATGATAACCTCTATGAATATGATCTGCACACAACATACGTTAGAACATAAAATGGTCTTTTCACAAATACTTATTGTTATCATCAAAACATAGATTGATTTGTAGAGACAACTCTTGCTCACAGAATCTCCCCCTTTTTGATGATGACAAAACCAAGTATTTTGATTGAACATTTTATACAAGGTAATCACCAAACAAATATATTTAGAGTCTGGAACAACAGCTCCCCTTGAATGTGTTATCCTCAAAGTTTTATCTGTGATCATCTATAATCTTATATGATCCAAAGATAGACAGAATAACAACTTGAGTTGCCAGAACGAAGAATAGAAATGACTACTTCTTTATCTCGTCTTTAAGAAAACAAAGAGTCTTCATCATCTGGACTAGTTCATCAGAACTTCCATCTTCAGATCTTCAGAACTCAGTTCCTTTACGGTCGTATCAAGGCTTGTAATCTTCAGAGTCTTCTGAAGCATTTCTACTTTTCAACAGATTCATTTAGGCACAAACAGATCAGTTCTTATCTGATAACATAGCCTCCCTATTCATCAGAGACAGACACTGCCTTTTAAGAAACTCCCCCTGAGTTTCAGACTTTGTGAAGATTATAGGATTTATCATTTGAATCTTCTGGGTAGTCTCCCCCTAATTTCCATAAGTCAGATATTGGGATCTTTCATAACGTAGTTTAGGAATATTAAATTTTAATCACCAATAAAGATCATGACTTTTCAGAGTTTGACTTTTGAACACATGTCTTCATCTCAGAACCTTGTTACTGTCACAACTCAAAGCTTGATTTTTTATCAGATACCAATTGAAGGTTAATTTTTGTGATCAATCAATGCTTGATTCTGAATCTGGTACACTTTATTTGATTTTAGTCTGATACTAAGTGATGTGATGAGTCTTATACCAGAGTAAGTTGAGTCTGATACCAAGTGAATGTATTCTTCTTATACCACTTGAAAGGTATTTCCTTAGAGTGCTGAGATTGATACCAATGAAGGTATTGAAAGCACTATACAACTTAGCTCTGATTGATATTACTGCAGACTGAGTCTGATACCAATCTTTGTGTGTACTGAATCTGATTACCATTTGTTGACTTAGTCTGATACCAGATCATTTCTTCTTAATTGAGTTCTTGGTAGACATCAGAACTACTTCTTCTTGGATCTTCAATCCGGATCTTCAGACAGTTCGTTGACTTCTGATTTGCACAGTTCTTCTGAATAAGCATCTTGAGATGTAGACTTTATCTTGACTGCTTTCAGAGTTTTCTTCTTTTGATTCTTGCGTTCTGAATCTCATACTCTCAGTCAGTTTACAGCTTCTGAACCAGGTGAGACAGAGATCAAGATAAACTTTGACTTTCAGATAGTTCTCAACTTCTGAACAGTACTGGGTAGATCTAATTCTGAACACATGTTCACGAAGTGTACAACTTCTGTCATATGACTAACAGAGTTCTTCTTTCTTGACCTGTCTTAGAATGCCTAGTGAACTTGTTTAGAGTTCCTCGGATAACATCAAACAACAAACGTTAGTAGTAACGCATTTTATATGATAGATTACTTGTTTGAGTTGCATTCTTTTTGTGCATTCTTTTTGTTTTAAGATTTTCTTCTTCCTTCCAATCAATATTCATATTCATCAATCAAAATCATATTCTTTCTCCCCCTTTTTGACATCATCAAAAAGTAATAGAGCATCTGAGCATTTAGGCATATGTAGATTAATATGATAGTGATCATTAATAGACTCAAGGGATTAATCATTAATCATACGAAGGTTTATATAATAGGGAACAGTTCTAGTGATCATTCATCTTCAGAGATTAGTTATAGCATTGACACAGAACCACAAAATGATTTTAAAATATAAAGCACAGGATAAGCTTAATCCTAATTCAAAAGATTTTTCATTCATTACCAAGAAGAGAATACATTATGCAAGAGACAAGATGACAAAACGTAGAGCAAAATGATCATAACTCTATCTTATTATTCTTCAGGGAATTCTAGAGAATTCAGCATAACTCATGGGTGAACATTCTTCAGTTGCTCCAATGTGTCCTAATCTGGAGATTATATCTTGAATCTCAAGGACACGAGATATGACCCTTCCATATGGAATGCAAAAAGAAGACTTGTTTCTAGATAAGAGGATTTGTTCCTGAGATCTTTGCAGACGGATCTGGATACATTTCTAATCTTGACTCTGATTTTTCATTTTCTGAGTGAACTGCTGAGGGTTCTTGGATTCTTTAAGATTCACTTTCATTTTGACTTCTTTTCCTTTTCAACCTTATTCATCTATTTTCTGAGAATTAACAAATCAGAGACTCTGATTTATATGATTAGAATGACAGATTTCCATTAGACCTCTTCAGAAGGTTATTGAGTTCAAGACTATAACATGACCCATTGAGATTATGTGCTGAGAAATATTGACATCACATAATATTCTCTGACTTATCTCTTCAAATAATGTATATCCTAGTTCAGAACCGATTATCATCAAGCGTGTTTACAACATGAAACATAGTTTGCATGATACTTCTTGCTCTCACAATGCTGATCTAACTTGTTTGAGGTTGGTCCAGCATATCTACTTCTGAAAAAAATGTTAACTGATTTCTCTATTCTGAACGACATCAGCCACTTAGATCCTTTTGATTTCAAGTAGAGGATTCTGAGAAACTTATCAGATAGAATTTGATCAATAACATTTGATTCAACTGAGATAGAATCTCAGGTTTAATCAGAACTTAATCATCTGAGTTTATTCAGCCAAGACTTAGAATATATTCTGATCAAGTACTTGATGAATCTTTTAATTTCTTGATTTGTCAAGAGTCATATGTTGAATCATTTCTAAGAGTTTGAACTCTTCAGATTTCTGACTTCATCAGACTTAATTCTAAGGTTCAAAATCATAGAACAACAATCTTTCTTCTTTACATGAAGAGGTTCTGAATGAGCTTTAAACGAGAAAGTCAAGGGTGGACCTAATCCGTTTCTTGAAAACATCTCAAAAACTCATAAAGAATTACTCTTCAGCAAACAAGACTTCTTGTTTTCTGATGATTCAACTTTGAGCAAATACGTGGTTCATCCACACATATCTTCCAAGATAAGCATTCAACAGATACTACTTCTTATCTGATGAATCTATCTTATCAACTGATTCTTCAATCTTCAATAAAACTTAAGTGAGGAAGGTTTAGTTGTTTGACGACGACAGAACCTTCCAGAATCAGTGATTTGCTCAAGTACTCAGATTGATTACAATTTGGTATACAGTCATCTTCTGAACTGTTACAAAAATTGTAAGTGGATTTTAATCTCACCCAGAGTATTTCTACGCACCTTATCTGGATCTTTTTCTGACACTGTTAAGTGTTTGATATCCATAAATAACTGAACCGGAGCTTTGATACCAATTAAAGGTGCGAGAAAGACACAAGAAAGGGGGGTTTGAATTGTGTATTTACTCTTTTAACAACTTTTCGCATCTTGTCGTTAAAGTACTTAGGATAACATCAGAGTTCGTTGAGAGACTCTGACTAACGAAGTTACATTCAGACTTGAAATGCATGAAGCATGAGAACCTACAAGAGTCTGAACACCATGAGTAACATTCAGAACTTGCAGAGCGGAAGGTTATCAGAGTTGCAAGGTTCTGACTTGTTTGTGTAAGGTTCTGATACTCAATATAGAAATATAAAAAAGACATTAAGCATAAGAGTAAAGAACACACGATATATCCTGGTTCACCATAAAGGCTAATCCAGTCCACCCTCCTCAGGTGATTTCGCCTTGAACACAAGGTCTTAATCCACTATAATCAATCTCGATTACAGATGCACGGGCAACAGCCGGTGACTCACAACTTGCACAGCCGCACTATGACTAACATGCAATGAACTGTTCAGGGATTCAACTTAATGAATATAACGAACATTGACCTACAGGTTCCAATCTCGCAAGATCTACTGCTAGGCTTTCACAGCTAGATGTTCAAGGATTCATCGCAATAAATATAACGCTACTGACCCTATTTCAGGCTTTTCCCACAATGACATCTCGCCATTGTCTTCTCGAGTCTCCGGTCACACTGACCACTCAAGGAATCCTAATTCACCAAGAATTAGTTTTATAGGAGATTACAAAGATGCTTCTTAACAAGCAGATTACTCCTAAGTTTAAGTACAAAGAACACACAAGTGTTCGAGCAAGATATGAGCAACAGGTCCTTGCTATCCTAAGAAACTACAAAGATGTATAATGATTTGATAGTTGTTAACATCTTGTAGATCTTCTTCTTCTTCTTCTTCTTGGGTGAGCAAGCTTTGAGCAACAACTCCTTGCTTCAGATCTTCAATGTAGCACTGACGAGAAGGTGGGTTGATGACTTGACTGATTTGCAATATTGTCTTCTTCATCAATAGCTTCTGTACGAATTCATTGTTGTTGTGTTGAATGATGATCTTTTAGCTTTAACAACAATGGCCATGTGTAAATGGTGATAGCTTTGGATATTCTAAGTGTTACAACGAGAACTCATCGTTGTTGTTATCTTCACACAATGACTTTGATCAATTCGCCATTCATGGACTGAATCGATTACCTCAGAAGCTAGAACTCTTCCCTTTAAATAGCCCAGTAGAAATATAGCCGTTTGAAATACTGTTGGCTGTTGGAAAAGAGACGTTGTGTAATAATTAGCTGTACTGACACATCTCCTTTTTGTTGTGGGAGAAGTGACGGGATATCTTCTTGAGCAGTGTGTACAGTTGTTCACAACGGTAACATTTGACTTCCAGACTTCAGAGGCTTTTGATGGTAAATTGATGAGCATGAGTAGAGTCTTCTTAACAGGATATCTGACACGTCAAGTCTTCAGTCATCTGAAGAAGTCCATTAGGAATCAGTCTTCAGAACTTCAGCACTTGTCTTTAAGAACATTATCCTTTACTTCTTTAAGTCTTCCGAATCTTCAGAACACATAAGTCTTCAGAGTCTTTCTGCACTTGGTCTTCAGAGCCTTCAGCCTTCAGAACTTCAAGTCATGAGAATCTTCAGCACTTCGGTTCTTTTCTTCAGAAGCTTCGAAATCTTCAGAATCTCGACCACTTTCAGAGAGCATCCACAAGAGCATTGCAATAGCAATATCGGCATCCTTGGATCTGACTGATCACGATCAGATACAAAAGCATTCTTGCTTCTTGCGATTGTGTCACACATAGTAACTTCGCTGAAGATGGCTGGTTTCTACCTGAGTGAATCACAGACTCAAAGATACAACAGAGTCGCCACCGAACTTTATTTAGTCCCAAAGGACAGGGAAAATATCGATAAAACCCAAGGAGAAGAGAAACGAGAACGGGGGGTCGGTTATGCGAAAGGAAGGTATTACCACCTAACGCATCCGCCGTACTCGACGGGAACCATTTCGCTTGCTTCTAGGCTTGGATGGGTTATCTATCTAAAGGCTTCTAGCTAAAAGAAGAGGGAGAGAGAGAAAGGGGAAAAAAGAAAAGAAAGAAAGAAAGTGCTCACGGAGGAACGAAGTCCTCGTGCCTACGTACCCTCATAGTGCAATGAGGAAGTCAGAGCGTCGTAGTTCATGGAACCAGGGGATGAAGAAGAGGGAATAAAAAGGAGGAAGACGGAAGAAAGGTGGAAGGTGCTCGCCAAGACATTGCGTCTCGTGCCTACGTATCTGGCATTCAAAAGAATGCAGAATTAGAGCTTCCGTAGTTCGGGGAACTGAATGGAAAACAAAACAAGAAAGAAATAAGGAGACGAAAGAAGCGGTGTCAAAACCAAGATCAAGAATGAAAGAAAACTCTATTGGGGAAGATCCCGCAATAAGAGCGTTTGCACAAGAGACTAGGAAAAGAATGGTGTCAAAACCAAGAATGAAAGGAACTCCGTTGGGGATAGCAAAGAGAATTGGTGTCGTAACCAAGAAAGTAAGAGCAAAGGGAATAGGAAGGACTCCGCTGGGGATCCAAATAAAGGGATGGTGTCATAACCAAGAGAAAAAGGAGATTCGGTATATTAACTGGCTGGCAGTGGTTAACCGAAGAAAGAGAGTAGGACCCTGGCGGGGAAAAGAAGCTGGTGTCAACAGACGGACTGTGATAAACCAAGAGAGAGAGTGTTGAACCGAGAGAAGGTGTGTGACTCTGAAGGTGCCTCGGTATATTAATTGATGAATAGTGGTTAACCGAGGAAAGAAATGACTGTAACTATGTGGGAATAGAGAAGCATTGGTTTTAACAGAGGAAACTGTGATTAACCAGAAGCATGGGTATAGGACCGATCAAAGGCCGTGACCCAAAGGACGGGTGTAGGACCGAGCAAAGGTCGTGACCCAAAGGGGTTCGGTAAACTGACTGAACAAACAGTACTCAACCGAAGAAAGGGTATTTGAACCAAAGAAAGATTACTAACCCAAGGGTGCAAGTATTCGAACCGAGAGGAGGTTGCCAACTGCGGGGGATTCGGTGTTTACAGACGGACTGTGACCAACCGAAGAGAAAAACGAGTGATTAACCAAGAAGAGGTGATTAACCCAAGAGGTGCTCAGTGATTAACAGACGGACTGAAGTAAAGGGTGATTAACCCAAAAGGTGCTCAGTGATTAACAGACGGATTGTGATTAACTGAAGCAAAGGGTGATTAACCAAGAATAGGTGATTAACCCAAAAGGTGCTCAGTGATTAACAGACGGACTGTGATTAACTGAAGCAAATGGTGATTAACCAAGAAAAGGTGATTAACTCGAAAGGGTTTAGTATTTTAATAGACGGGTTGTGGTTAACTGAAGAAAATGGTGATTTACCAAGAAGAGGTGATTAACCCAAGAAGTGCTAAATGATTAACAGACGGACTGAAGCAAAGAGTGATTAACCAAGAATAGGTGATTAACAGACGGACTGTGATTAGCTGAAGCAAAGGGTGATTAACCAAGAATAAGTGATTAACCCAACAAAGGAGAAGAACCAAGAGAAGGTTGCGAACTCTAGGGGAAAAATGGTCGTGACACGAAAACTGTGTTGGACCAAAGAGAGAGAATTGAAACTCTTCAAGGGAATCAAAAGCAATGATTGATTACAAGAAGAAATGAGTGATGGAACAAAGAGAGATTGCTAGCGCAAGAATAATGATCTCAACCAAGAAGGATGGTGATTGATCAAAAGGAGAGATTGAAAGAGATAGGAGTGTGATCAAGGATGAAAGAGATTGCAAAGAGAGAAAAGTGATCAAGGATCGACTCGATAAGGGAATGAGAAACACTATAGCTGGAGGATAGAGGTGACTATTCTCGAGGAGAGGACAAGACGCCCTTACCAAAGAAATAGCCAGAATGAGGGCAGAAAAACTCCATCCTCATTCCTTCTCTAGCACCCAAAATATAGTGTGGAAAGTGAAACGGACAGCACAACCGCTCCAATGTTGTACAGTGCTCTTGCGTAGAGAAACGGACAGCATAATGGCTTCAATTTGTACAGTGCTCTGATGCAAGGCGCAACGCAAAACTCCAACTCCACGGGGGGGAATGAGAGAGAAAGCTCTAAAGGAGGCCTAAAGAGAGGAAAAGGGAAGATCGATTAATCGAAACAAAGTTTCGATCAATTAATCAAGGGATAAACATGCTAACAACTTTCCAAAGAGGATGAAAAGTCATTAAAGCAAAAAGGAGTGAATTATTGATTATACAAGATTAAGTTTATCCATGAAGAATAAACTTAATGCAAATCTGAAATGGAAGGTGTAAAATAGTGACAAATGATCATCATAAGGCCACACAAAATCATGCATCATATGAACAAAGATAGTGCAAGAATTGCTATGTTCATACAATGCTAAGAACATGAAACAAATGAATAATCGAAAATGTGCATCGAAAGTTCATGAACATGCTTCAACCAGAAGTGAAATGACATGTAAAAACATCCATAAAATCAAGCATGACAATCAATGGAAGTTAAAATGAAGAAAGCATGGCTAACACACTTGAAAATGCAAGAAAATGGCATTCTGTACAGTGGTAACCGGTTACAGCATATGTGCTACCGGTTACATGCTTGAAAATCAGTGTTTTTGGGGAAAATTGCACTGTGTAACCGGTTACAGCATAATTGCTAACCGGTTACCACTGTAACAGAGGCAAAAATAACAGTAAAAACAGCTTTTCAAAAGTAGTTTTCAACACATAATCACTTATGCCAACCACCACATGCTAGGAAATGAATTTGTGCACGAAAATTGAACTTGAAAACAACAAATAAAAAGTGATAAAATAAACTAACACATTAGGATCATGGATCAAACAAATGCAAAACCAAATCACACACAACAATTATCGACTACATTGCGAGCGATACGAAAATGCGCGAAACGATAAAATTAGTTAGATCCACCAACCTACAAGCCGAAGATTTGGCTTGGTAAATGTTGCAAAGAGATCTTGATGCAGAAAATCAAAGAAAACCAGAGGATCCTTGATTTGTAGACGAAACGCGTCGAAACCGATCAAAAACGAGAAAATGCACCGAAATCGAACTTGCACCAAAATAAATGGTGTGAAACCCTTGGATTGAAGTAGAATGAGATGTAATTCCAAAAATCCAGCCAAAGGATGCCAAATGATGAAGGTTAAGCTCAAGAATTAATCACTTTCAATGTGAAAAGTGATTACCCTTCAAGAATAAGAGCTTTTAGTGAGGTTTGATGGAGAAGATGAAGAGGAATGTGTAGAAGTTGCAGAAAAATCAGAAGAGAATGAGAGAATTGAGAGTGAAGAAAGTGTGGATTTGTGTGAATGATTGTGGAGGGTTTGTGAAATGAGTAAGGCTTTGTTTATATAGACTTTTGGTTTGGAGTGTGATATCTTTGGACTTTGGTTTGGCCTTAGCTTTGGGAGGTTTGGAGTTAGGGTTGAAGTTACTTACACTTGACTCACTGAGTCAAGGTGGTTAACTCGGTTAGTTAGGATCAACTCGGTAACAATCCCAATGCAAGCTTCCACATCCAAAGGTTAACATGCTTGTAAAACAAGGAACATGGTGCACTTAATTTAAAGTGATGCATTGAATAAATGTAAGGGAAATGTCTTGAATGGTCTTGAATTGTCTAGAATGTTCCACATGCAACTAGAATAATGTAGAAACAAAGACTAAAGAGAGTGCATAGGTGTTGTCCCAAAAATGCAGCAGAATCTGCAACTTTGTACAGAGTAACCGGTTACAGCATATCTGCTAACCAGTTACTTGCTTGAAAATTGTAGTTTCTGGGGAAATTTACACTGTGTAACCAGTTATCAGTTATGCTGTAACCGGTTACTTAAGCCAAACTTTCCCCAAACTTGCTTGGAAATGATGTTGAAGTCCCAGTTTCGATTTTCCACCTCCTATCTTGATAAATAAACATGGAAACCTTTATTTTGAGCTTGTTTTGGTGATGAAATAATCTTGAGAGGATGCGATTAATCGAGCTTGGAAAACCTGCAGATTCTGCAACGAGAAACACACAAAGAAAAGTGCGAATGCGTATGCTGATGATGCGAATGCGCATGCTTATGCAAAAGGAAAAAGAGGGAGGTAAAATTTCGGGTTACGACATTCGCATATTATCAATTACGCTCATCTGGCTGGTGCTTGTTGGATCTGATAATCTCTATGAATATGATCTGTACACAACACACGTTAGAACATGAAATAGTCTTTTCACAAATACTGATTGTTATCATCAAAACATAGATTGACTTGTAGAGATAACTCTTGCTCTCACATGGTCCACCATCTTGATCACACAATTCCTCAAACATGTCTTTTTTTGGAGTCATGTGCCAAGTGCAACCTGAATCTATAATTCACTCCTTTCTTGAGTCGCTGCTTGAAACCACCAGGACATCAGATGATTCGAGGTTATCTTGAACAATGGTTGTGTTGCCATTATCCTTACCTCCATGATCTTTCAAGCGTTTAGGGCACAACTTTCTTGTGTGACACTCCTTCTTACAATGATAGCATCGAATACCAGATGCCTCACCACTATAAAACTTCTGCTGACTTTTACCTTTCTTCTTTTCGAACTTACCTTCCTTTCGCAAGAATTTTACCCTAACGGCCAAACCTTCACCAACCGTCGAAGTTTTATGCTCCTTTCATTCGTTCAAGTCCTTAGAATACAAGGTTGATTGAACTTCTTCAAAGCTCAGGGACTCCCTTCCATACATGAGGGTTTCTTTGAAGTGGGCATGTGTTATGAGCAAAGCGCACAACATCAATAGTGCTTGATCATCATCATTGATCTTCACATCAATATTTTTCAAGATCAAGAATCAAATTGTTGAACATATCCAACTGCTCAGCCAACACTTTGTCTTCACTCATCTTGAATGAATATAAATCTTCTTTCAGGTAGAGTCGATTTACCAGAGATTTGTTCATGTACAAAGTTTCAAATTTCAACCATAACCCCAATGACGTAGTCTCATTTAATACCTGTCGGAAAACCTTATCACCATGGCTCAACAAGATTGTGTTGTGGGCTTTCTCTATCATGGCCGTCTTTTCAGTTTCCGTTAGCGCAACATTCATGGTTGCCTCTTTCTTCAAAGCTTCCAAACACCCCTGCTGAACCAATGGGACTTTCATCTTCAAGCGCGACAGACCGAAATCGTTCTCTCCGGTGAACTTTTCAATCTCATACTTTGTTGAAGGCATCTTCCTCCACGCTCATCGCACCAATTTGTTGAGAAATTCGATGCCTTGAAAAAAAGTATAAACTGTTTCTTTATGATTAAGAAACACACAAGAGTTAAGGTTAACGGAAAAACAAGAAGAACAACAAGGATTGGTTATAACTGCTATTCTTTACTTTCTCTTTAAATCAAATTACAAGTACTCAAGAATAAAAAATAACCCTCTCACCCTAATTAGGATTTGTCACACTTAAGATTAGAGACTAGTATGCGATTTATAATAAATCTAACATACTAAACTAATGGGTTTTTTAACGATTATCCATTACAAGTTAACTTAGCGTACAAGCTAACTTAAACAATTGGACATAACAAAAAAAACCCAATTCGACAACTACATACTAGAACACATTTCGACTACAGCATGTAGGTCTTCGACAATAGCATGTGAGTAGATTTCGACGGCATGCTAAACCTCTGTCGACAATACTAAAATTCAATACAATATCTCACAGGTACTGCAAATAATAATATAATGCACTAATTAACTCATAATTTGAGTTGATTTGTGATATGATTTTTTTCCATCTTCTTTGGTTTTAGAGCTCTCCCTTCCTTTCAAATGAAAGGAAATTTGATTCTCTTGTCTTATTTGATTTGAGGAAAAAAACCATTAATTTTGCATTGATGAATATAAAATAGAGTTAACCGAACAGGATAAGAAAGGATTTAAAAGTTTTTACATCAATATTTGCATGAAGTAAAATATTATAGTATAAATATCTATGTTAATTTTCTTCTTTGTTAGAAGATGATGGAAAAAAGAGAACAACTTAACTAAAACATAAAAGGAGTGAAATCCCGATGTAATAAAAGAGAGAAGAGAAAGAAATCTAGTGTGGTGACTTGTATTGAAGTTATGTAGATTTATTTAATCTAAAGGTAGAAATTAGTAGTGCATGGGTAAGAGATTTAATTGAATCCTCACCTTAGATGTCACCAGTATTTTAATGAGAAAATAATTTTTTGAGGAAATTTAAAATGACTTGACCAAAATCTATTGTTTGGATAAAATATATAAAGAATTGTTAAAATTATATAAATTTATAAAGTATTTTATTCGAGTTAAATTTAAGGAATTTCAAATGACATCAAAAAGTAAAGCATTTGAAATTGCTCCATCATTCTATATAATGTAAATGTTAAATTGTTTATTAATAATTTTTCAAATTTGCAAGACGGTTCTTACATTTTATGAAAAATTGAAATTGACCTCTAAAATTTTCAAAAAATTGCAAATAAGTCCCTAATAATTTTCAAATTTTACAAACTAGTCCTTTGAAATTTTAAAAAAATTGCAAATTGGTCTATATTTTTCATATTTTAAATTTGACTAAAAAGTTTTAAAATTTATGAAAATGACCCCAAAATTTTAACAATGAATCAATTTAAAACTCCATCCAAACAGAGAGAAATTTTTAAATTTATTTAAAATTTTATTTAATTTTTAATTGGAATTATTAGGTAGTTGTGATAATGAAGGAGAGAGAATATTTTATTTTTATTTTTTTATTAATAAAAAAATTATTATTGGTTGTTTGTAAAAACAAGTGTTATGTTTGTATCTATCTAAGTTTTTTTCTGTAAAGATGGTGACATAATTTTCTTATTACATGATCTATAAAAAGGAATCCTCCTTCTCAATTACTTACAACCAATCCTTCACAAAAACTCTCAAAGCCATGGGCGGTTTTAAGGTCCGACCAGCCTGGGCATATGCCCAGGCTCTGGCCAAAAAAATTTCTTTCTTTACACCATAATTTTGAAAATTGCGGCGGTTAAAAAGTGCTATTACGGCGGTTTACACCGCCACAATTAATGGAAATGCAGAAAAATACAAATATAAACCAAAAATTAAATTATAAAAGTGCTATTACGGCTGTTTAAACCGCCATAATTAATGAAAATGAAAAAAAAATACAAATTTAAACCAAAAATTAAATTATAAAAATGTTATTATGGCGGTTTAAACCGCTAAAATTAATGAAAATGCAGAAAAATACAAATTTAAACAATAAATTAAATTATAAATTATAAATTGTGAAAAAAATACATGTATAATGTTGTAAATTATGGTTTAAACCAAAATTTTTATATTTTTATGCATAAAAATACAGGTTTAAACCAAAAAATTATATTTTTATGCAATTAAGTATACATTACATCAATTTTTTTTAATATTATAATATTTAGATTCAACTACATTACAAAAAGTGCAAGAATTGAAATAAAGATTAAAATTACAATTTATGACTAAATTAACCAAAAATTAAAAATGAATACTTAGAAGAAATAAAAATTAACATAAATGTAGCAATTATTAAAATTAAAATAAAAACATGTACAGTGTTGTAAAAAAGAAGTAGAAAAGAATAAATTTTATCCTCAAATATATAAAAAATATATTAGGACTCTATACAATTCTATAGATCAATTTCTACAATTATAAAAGAAAATATTAGATTTAAAAAAATAATAAAAACAAAATTCACTATAAAGGAACTGACGTGTCAAAATAAAGGCGGTCAAAACTGCCATTTTTCTATTAACACTACGTCAGTTTATAAAACTGTCATATTTTAATGTAAATAGTGGCGGTTTTAATAAACGCAATTTTAAAACCGTCATACAAATTTTTGCGGTCTTTAAATTTTTGCCCAGGCTTCAAAAATTTTTTGGCTCCGCCACTACTCAAAGCCTACTCACTCACTCAAGTTCTTTAAATGCTCAAGTTTTCCCCATTCTTTTGCAATTTCAGTTTTTGTTCTTGTGTATTAAGCAGTGATGCCCCACCACTTAAGCAAGGAAGAACCATGGGTTGACCAGCAGCTCAACTCAACAGTGTGAACTAATTGCCTCATTTTCTTCTGCAAAATTTTCAAGCGAAACTCATGCTAACAGGTAGCTAAAGGATAAAAATGAAAAATTTACTTCTGAAAGAGCATTTAATTTAGCATAATAACAAGAATTTACCAACTTTATTTAAAGAACCCGGTAGGAGAAATTAGGTGTGTCTCAATAGTTTGATCATGGAAAGCAACAAAACTATCGTGTTGGAGTTTTACTTCAACACTTTCTGTCACATGTTTGAGGGTGAGAAATTAATTACAATGCTGCTGCCATCGATTGAATGTTGGGGTTAGAACCTCCGAAGAATGTGATGTTTAAAGAAGGAAGCAACCACAGAACAGACCAACTGATGATGAGTGGGAGCCAATGTTAGAAGACTCATGTCGACCATGCAAAAGGTGGATCCAAAAACCAACGCAAAACCCAACACGGCTACAAACTAAAAATCTTCAGTCGATACCTAAAGCTTGGAGTTCATTTTTTGTATGTATTTTGGAGAGTGCTTCCAATTTTTATGATAATCTTCCAATTTTTTTTGTTAAACTAACTTTCAAGATAAACCCTGAATTCAACAAATTTAATACTCTTCCATTGCGTTGTTGAAATAGAGAAATCTTTGTGAAAAATAAAATTTAACTTTAACTTTATTACTTGACGATATTTGTAATACATTTGTTTAATATTTATCAACTCGCCTCCTATATTTTATTTTTTGGAGAGGATTGTACTATATATGTCGAGTGGGTAATCCTTCGTGTTAAGAGGTGGCACAACGAAATTGGAGAAAATGAATTTCATTTAATTGAAAAAGAATACAACTGTTATTATTACAATGGAAAATAGCAGGCCTAAGTATATATAACAAATCTAATAAACAGAAAGCGAGAAAAAAAGGAAAACAAACTAAAGGCTAGAAGAAAAAGTCAAATGGGCTTATTACAATTGGGCCTATCATTATTGGGCTTATTATTTTCAACAACCCCCTCAAACTGGAATGTATATTGAGCAGGCCAAGTTTGAAAACGCAGCTGGAAAAAGGGCCCAAATGGAGAGCTTTTGTGAAGACATCAACAACTTGATTGGCAGTGTTGATTGGCATGAGATGGATGGTTTTTGCTTGAAGTTTGTCACGCACAAGGTGACAGTCTATTTCAATGTGTTTTGTACGCTCGTGGAAGATAGGATTGTTTGCAATATATATATGGCGCTTTATTTATCGCAGTAAATAGTGACAAATTGGGGATGAGGAATTTTAAAATCAGCTAGCAGATATATAAGCCATGGTGCTTCACAGGCAGTATTAGCAAGAGCTCTGTAGTCTGCTTCTGAAGATGAACGAGAGACGGCCAACTGTTTCTTTGATTTCCAACTGATGAGTTTGTCACCAAGGAAGAAATAGAAACCGGTAATAGATCCGCGAGAGAGAGGGCATGTGCCCCAGTTTGAATTCGTGAAGCCAGTGAGCTTATGAGTAGAATTTCGCCCGAAAAAAAGGCCTAGAGCTTGAGCATTTTTGAGGTAGCGAATAATACGTTGCGCCACTGCGAGGTGCGTTTAAGAAGGGTGAGCAAGATGCTGGCTCAGTCTGCAAACAGAAAAAACAATGTCAGGTCTAGAATGTGTTAAATACAGCAACTTACCAATGATGCTTTGGAAGATAGAGGGATATTGTAAAGGCGGATCATTAGTGTTGTCAAGTTTGTGTGTTGGATCCATTGGTGTTGAAACAAGTTTTGAACCAAGGAGTCTCGTGGCTTGGAGCAAGTCAAGGTAATATTTGCGTTGACAAAGAGTAATTCCTGCAGATGAAGGAGCTATTTCGAAACCTAAAAAATAACGTAAGTAGCCAAGGTCTTTTATGCTGAATTTGGCATCCAATAGCTTTTTGATAAGATTAATTTCATGGATAGATGTGCCTGCAAGAACTAAGTCGTTTACGTAAACCAAAATGACAATAAAATTGCTAGCAGTAGTAAACAAGGAATAATCAGACTTTGACTGCGAGAAGCCTAGCTCAAACAAGGTTATAGTCAATTTGTGGTTCCATTGGCGACTGGCTTGTTTAAGGCCGTAAATAGACTTATTCAGTCTGCAGACCATGTTTGGAGGAACATTCAGACCTGGTGGAGGTTTCAAGTATACCTCTTCATCAAGATCTCCATGGAGAAAGGTTGTGTTTATGTCAAGTTTATGCAGATGCCAGTTGGCAGAGGCAGCAAGGGATAATTATAGTCTAATTGTTGTCATTTTTATGACAGGACTAAAGGTTTCTAAATAGTCAAAACCTTCTGTTTGGTTGAAGCCTTTAGCAAAATGCCTCGCTTTGTATCTCTCAATAGATCCATTAGGGTGGTATTTTAACTTAAAAATCCACTTACAACCAATAGCACGTTTGTTTGGAGGTAAAGTGGTAACAACCCAAGTGTTAGTGCTATTCAGATAGGCAAGTTCAGATTTAATAGCTTGTTGCCAATTAGGATCTTTTATGGCAGAAGCATAAGAATTAGGTTCTTTAATTGAAGAAATTTGTAAGTTAAATAATCTATGCACATGGGATAATTTATCATAAGATAGATAATTGGAAAGAGAATATAGATGCTCACCTGAATTGGGTGAAGAAACAGTGGGAGAAGTACCTTGAATAAGGGAGCAGTGGAAGTCCTGTAAATAGGTTGGTGGCTTGGAGACCCTGGTTGATTTCCCGATGATGGTGTTAGGTTCATTTGCAGGATCAGGGGAGGATCCAGGGGTGGAATTGTTAACAGGAATAGAAAGAGGGGTTGGAGGGTCAAGAGGAGAAAT
This sequence comes from Lathyrus tuberosus, assembly GCA_022829125.1. Lineage (NCBI taxonomy): Eukaryota > Viridiplantae > Streptophyta > Magnoliopsida > Fabales > Fabaceae > Lathyrus > Lathyrus tuberosus. The sequence goes on from JALAZF010000034.1 coordinate 354,667, forward strand.
CTGAGGTGAGTCCTTAGGGATAGTGGGAGAGTAATTAAGACAGTCATCATTGTTGGGGTGATGAATAGGTTTGGTATGATTGTAAGGAGCTGGTGTTGGTGTAGTATAAGGAAAAATAGACTCATAGAATGTAGTGTCACGAGAAATAAATATGTTTCTTGTATGAATATTGTACAAAATGGAACCTTTGACACCTTGTTTTATGCCAAGAAAAATGCACTTATGTGATCTTAGATCAAGATTACTTCTATTAACATTTATACTACAAGCATAAACTAAAGAACCAAATGTTTTAATAAGAGAGTAATCAGGAACAGAGTTATATAATATTTGGAAAGGACATCTATATGATAAAAGTTTAGATGGCAAGCGGTTGATAATGTGCACAGCATAACATAAGGCATAAGACCAAAAAAGTTTGGGAAAATTAGCTTGAAATAAAAGGGCACGTATGACACCAAGCAAGTGTTTGTGTTTTCGTTCAACAAGCCCATTTTGTTGAGGGGTATACACACATGAAGTTTGATGATGAATGCCATGAGCAGAATAAAAACTTTTTAACATAAATTCAGGTCCATTATCAGACCTCACGATTTTAATAGTTGTATTGAACTGAGTTTGTATCATTTTAATAAAAGATTGTATCAGTTGAGAAGTTTAAGATTTTGTTTTCATTAAAAAAATGCAGCAATATCTAGAATGATCATTAACCACGGTAAGAAAGTATTTATAACCATGAATAGAGGGACATGATATGGGACCCCAAATGTCCATATGTATGATATCAAAATAATTGGAAGTAGTACTATTACTAACAGCAAAAAGAAGCCTTTTTTGTTTGGCTTTGAAACAAGTATCACAAGGAACATTATTAGTTCGTAAATTATCTAAGGGAAAAATCTTATTGATCTTAACTAAGATATCATAAGAAGGGTGGCCTAACCTATTATGCCACAAATTTGTCTTTAAAGTACAGTTATTTACATTGTGATGTGGGATAGTATTAGGGGGAAGTGAAGGAAAAATCAGAGTGTATAGGCCTTGGTGTAACCTAGCTGAACCAATCTTCATCAGGGTATGGATCCCCTATATGAGACAGTGAGAAGCAGTGAAAATAAAAGCACATTTTAAAGATATAGACAGCTTGGATACAGATATAAGATTAGTATGAAAAGATGGGATATAAAGCACATCATCCAAATAAAAAGAATCATTAAAATGTATTGAACCAGAGAAATGAGTGGTAATGGAGGCTCCATTAGGAAGTCTCACTATGATAGGTTTAATGGGATTAAGAGAAGTGAATAAGTATTTAAGGTGGCACACATGATATGTAGCCCCTGTATCAAGCAACCATTCAGTATTGTGAAGATTTTCTATGTTATTAATGGAAGTGATACCTGATTGAGGAGTAGGTGTTGTGTGAAGATGTTGAATGTTGGGCTCGGGTGAAGAAGTAGTTTGTTGAAGGAGGGCCAGCAAAGCACGTTGTTGGTCTATAGTAAAGTAGAAGGAGTATTGTGCAGGTTCATTGGATCCAAATGCAGATGTATCAGCTGGAGTATCTTCTTGTGTAGTGTGAGCCAAGTTAGTCTTCTTAAGATAAGGTGGGAGACCATGCTTCTTGAAGCATACTTCAATAGTATGTCCAGGTTTATTGCAATAAGTGCAAATTTTTATGCCTTTGGACTTAGAGATGGATGAGGGTTTATTTCCATATTCATGGGATTGACCTTTATTGAATGGTTTCTGAACTTGAGCAATAACCTATCGTCAGGTATAGGAGAGGAGAGTTGCCGCTCTTGTTTGATGAGGAGAGAAAAAACACGATTGACATTGGGAAGAGGCGACATAAGCATTATTTATGCCCTTACCGTCGCATATTGGTTGTTGAGACCCTTCAAAAAATGAATGACATAGTCATTGTCACGGTATGTTTTGATGGTAGGAAGGAGGTTGCAATGGCATGAGGGGTCGCAGGTGCAAGAAGGAAGTGGTCGAAAATTGTCGAATTCCTGCCATAATTTCTTCAAGGTGGTGAAGTATTGTGTAATCGATTGGTCACCTTGTTTCTGAGCATAAATTTCCTCTTGAAGGTCGGAAATGCGAAAAATATCACCCTGATGGTAGTGTTCATAAAGTTCATCCCAGATGGCTTTTGCAGAATCCATCCATAGCACACTCTCTGCAATCTCTTAGTCAATCAAATTTATGATCCATGCCATTACCAAGTTGTTACAACCACACCAGAGAACATAGTTAGAATCAGTTTGGGATGGACGGATTAGGGTTCCATCAATGAACCCTAATTTGTTCTTGGACATTAGAGAGAGTTGTAAAGATCTGGACCAAGAATGGAAATTGGCGATAGTTAATGATGGAGTAACTATGGCCAAGCCAGGGTTGTCGCTAGGGTGCATAAAGAAAGGATCAAGCATGTCTTGTTGATAAGATCAGACAATGGTTTTGGTATTATTATGCGAATCAGAGTTGTTGCGTTGAGGAGATGGTGGTGGATCAGAGTTATCTTCCATAGTAAAAAGATGAAGCAGAGGGAGAGAAGAAAAAAAGGCGCAAGAAACACTCTTGCAGAAGAGTTGCAGTGAAGGGTGTGGGGAAACGAAAAAGAAGAAGACGATGAAAGGGGAATGGAGAAGATGATGTTAAGGATAAGGAAAAAAGCACGTGGCAGAAAAATCAGAGCAATCTCAATGCTTTAGATACCATGTTAAGAGGTGGCACAATGGAATTTGAGAAAATGAATTTCATTTAATTGAAAAAGAATACAACTATTATTATTACAATGGAAAATAGCAGGCCTAAGTATATATAACAAATCTAATAAACAGAAAACGAGAAAAAAAAAAGGAAAATAAACTAACGGCTAGAAGAAAAAGTCAAATGGGCTTATTACAATTGGGCCTATCATTACTGGGCTTATTATTTTCAACACTTTGCATTTAGTTCCTACAAACATAACACTAATCACACTATATCTACATTGATATTTTTAAGGTAAGAAATCATCTTTTGTCTTCTTTGTGCGTATTTAATTATGGAGTAATTCCCATGTTAATAAAATTGTAATTGTTTCCACATGACGCACATGTTTTTTATACATGGTTGAGGAAGCTTTCAATTATGAGCAGTTCATAGCTTTCAGAAGTAACTCCCAAAAAATATCTACAATTCCATTATTCTCCACAGCTTCTATCTCTAACTGTCATACCCTAAATTTTGACCACAAGATATCCGATCATTGTGCAAACCATCATCACAATATGGATGTACCTTCATGCCTCATCAATCCTCTCAAAGATTGATTGAGCATTCAATACAATCAAGAAATATGGTTTTGAGCCCTCTTAGAGTACTCAGACAAAGGATCAATCAAGAATGGACATGATCCTCCACTTGTCAAGTCTCTCAAACCTCCATGAAGGATCAAGAGGTCTCCCATATCAAGAATCAAGCACAAGAGTGCAACATTCTAAGTGGATCAAGCCTCAAGATCATCAGTGTCACCAAATTAGAGTTTTAGTCGACCAAGGCCTCCAGAGAGAAATTTTCATCTGGGCATGAACCAATACTTCAAAACATGATCCAATAAGCTTAAAGGGACCTCATGGACTCAATCACATGTTCAAAATAGCCTCAGGGGATGCATTCATAAAAAATCAGGAATTAGGGTTTCTTGACCTAATTCACCCCTAAGTTTACTTTTGGAGCAATGCATGAGCCAAGACCTCAAGAAGTGTTTTGAAGACCTCCAATACAGCATATTGATCCATTTAAAAGATTGGATTGATCCAAAGAACTTGATTCATAAGCAGTACAAGGATTTAAATACATCTGGACTAATTAGGGTTTCCTGATGAAAAGTCAACTGCAACTTTGGCTTTTGACCAAGACATGATCCCAAACCTTGAGACATGATTCAAGACACTCTATTACACCTATGGAATCCATCCATTAGGTTTGAATTAGGTCAAGGACTTGATTTCATAGAGGATCACAAAGTTTGAAATTCATCTGACCAAAAGTCAACTGTGCCAAAAAACCAAGTTTGAATTTTTTAATTTCTTGACAAACAAGGCTTCCTTGAGTCAAAAAAAATGTTAATTTATGCTTTGGATCATCATCCATCAAGCAAAATCAAGAAAAGTGGGGTTACTTGCAAAAGGGGCAACCATAAGAAACTTGAAATTTCACTAAGTTATGGAAAAAAGTGATTTATTCCCAACTTTGCAAGGCCATAACTTGTGATCCAAGCAACCTTTTTCTTCCATTAAAAGCTCAAATGAAAGCTCTCATAACATACATAAAGATTATCAACTACATCAGATTCCAAATCCTCATGGATTTTGAGTTATGGATTGATCAAAATCACAAAAACATGAAAATGACCACTTTTCCAACACTTAGTGAAATTTTCAAGTCTGACTCTGTTTCACTTTTTCACCAACTTTGAGGCCATTTTTCATTATGATCCAAGATGATTCAAGACCAAAGTTTGACATCAAAGTTAAATTAGGATATACAAGCTTTCCAAAGAGTACAAGAACTCCCATTAATTCAACTTCAGCAATGACTTATGGACCTCACAACATGCCTTGCTCAAACTGGTTTTCAAAGCATATTTGGTGCATTTCTTGTACCACGCGATTTCCATTTCAAATTTTGTCATCTTAAAAGCTTTGTCCTCTTCCAAGATCAGAGGGAATCTTGATGAATCACTTGATATTTTCAAACTTGGACCATTGAGTCAAGAATCTAATCCTTTGGCATGTGATCATTCGAGTTTCAAATCCAAAACTCGAACTTTGTCATTTGGCATTGATGTGGACCATAGAGCTATCATAAACCAAGCCATATCAGTCCAATTGAGTCAAGATTGACTCAAAATTCAGAAGACCTAGAGCTACAAAGATCAGCTCAAGTCAATGGCTAAGAGAAGACTTGGTACCTTAGCATTTAAGAAAGTGATACATGTGCATATCCATTGGATAATAGAGTGAACCAGTTACCATTCACTATTCCTCCAAAAACAAACTTCCTCTACTATAAATAGAGGTCATTTCTGATGTTTGAAACCACACCAAAACAATTCCAAAGCCTTGTTTTCTCACTCTCCCTCTCTTACTTCAATTTCAAGTCACAATGGAGCAATTTGGGGATTCTTGAAACCATAGCAAAACCCACATAAATAACTATCCAAACACATCATAAACCATCTATTGGAGGTGTTCAAACCTTCATCCTCATTGTACAACACCAAAATCAGAAAGTCAACCTCCAAAACCTCAAATTTTGACTTTTCTGCATTTTCAAGCCATATCTTGATCCAATCACTTTCAAAACCAAACAACCCTTCAAATACTCTCCAAATGTCATCCTTAAATTGTCCCAACAAGTTTCCCTCAACTGTAACACCACTGGAGTGAGTTACTATTTTGCTCACTTTTGCCACTTTTGCAAGAAAGAGCCAGTTCTTGTTCCTGAGATTTCCAGCTGGTTTTGATCATCCTAAAAGCTTCTAAGGGATTAATTAAGAGTGTTTAAGGCATTAGATTACTTCTGGCACAAGCATTTTGCAAGGTAGCACAAGGAGCTTTAAGAGGTAAGTGCATAACAACTTGAACTCTTTAAAATATGCATTGCTTTGATGTCCATTGATCATGAACATGTCATACATATCATATGTGTTGTGTTTGAACCAATTTACCATGTAATTATTGCTTGTATGAAGAGGTAGCATAGAACTTGCATTTTGCAACCACTATCGGGTTTTAAAATATAGGCATCTTTAGAATATTCTGAAACCACCATTAGATTCCTCATGAAATTCTAGGCAGGATCCATCTAAATTGCATCCAATTTCATGGAGAAATGAGGGAGATATGATCCTTCTTGCATTTGAAGACATTCTAGCCTTATCAATTTAGGGATGGGGGTGATACAATGGATGTATCACCACCCCAGTGGTAGTAGCGCATGTGTGTTTGGTTAGAGGGTGTGGGTTCAACACCCACACAGACCATTTTTTGTTCCCTCTCTTTTTTGCTATTTTTCTTATTTTTCATGATTTTCTTAATTAATCTCAAAATTAATTTCTCTTTCAATTTTAATTATTTTTTATTGATTCTTTTTTTCAATATTCACAAAAATGTTGAAATATTTTATTCTACAAAAAAATACAATTTATATTATTTATTTAATATAGTTTGAATTTTTGTAATTTATTTCATTTTATGTATTTTCAAACATTTTAAAAATGAGATTTCCACCTTAAATTTTCAAATTCAATTGGATTCCAAGCATTCATGTGATTAAACATGATTTTTAAAAGATTTTCAAAGTTCACAACTTGTTTTTGAATATTTTTGATATTTCATATCATTTATTATTTAATTTTCTTTGAAAAATTATATTTGAATTAAAATTAGGGTTTTTCCCTTGATTTTAATTTTTTAAAACTTCATTTGAAACACTTTTGGGCCTCTAATAGAGTTTAAGACCAATCCCCTTTGTAAATAAACCATTTTTGGGCCTCAGTCATTGTATAAGTCCCGATACGATTTTCAAAATAACGGTGCGATCGTTGTTTTTCATCTGCGCATCTCCTTGAGCTGTAAACCTCATCTCTTTTATAAAAATAAATTTTTGGGCTTCTATTAGAGTGTAAGACCAATTACTTCTTGTACATAAATAATTTTGGGCCTCAGTCATTGTGTAAGTCCCGATACGATTTTCAAAATAACGGTGCGATCGTTGTTTTTCATCTGGGCATCTCCTTGAGCTGTAATCTCTTGTATAAAAATAAATTTTTGGGCCTCTGTTAGAGTGTAAGACCCATTACTTCTTGTACATAAATAATTTTGGGCCTCAGTCATTGTATAAGTCCATTTGTGGTTTTCAAAATCACGACGCGATCGTCGCCTTTTCAAATAAAACTTATGGGCCTCTCATTGAGTATTAGCCCCATTATTTTCTTTACAAACACTTTTGGGCCTCTAATAGAGTGTAAGACACAAACTCCTTTGTACAAAAACATTTTTGGGCCTATACTGTAGTATAAGTCCCACAACGTTTGCCGGTATTACAGTACGATCAATGTTATCAAATAAGTCATATGGGTCTCTCTTTGAGTTATAAGCCCAAACATTCTCTTATTTCAAATTCAAATTCAAAGTTTCCTTAAAAATTTCTTCAATTTCTTGAAACCCTAAAAGAGGGAATACAATTATAGTAAATACAATAGATAACAATATGCCTGGGCTTCTTCTCAGAAGGTAAATCCCCATTTTTTTCAGTGCTTATTTCTTATATATCTGTCAATATATTTGTCTGTATATATACTTGTGCTTATCTTGCTTAGAGTTTCCCCCGCAGTTAGGTCTATGTTTAGGTCAAACCAGAGGTTACCTTACAACATAGTCAAAACTAGTTCCCTCATAGTAAATTTCCTATACAGTCTTGCCTCCTTTTGGGCTTATACAATATGGAACAGAGAAAGACATTATTCCCGGTGAAACTTTTCTTAAGACTGTCAAAACTTAGAAGTATATATGTGTACAAGAAATTTATTCCCCCCGAGAGGATTAATTTCTGGTGAAACCTCTTTTGAATTTCTTCAAACCCTGGAACTGTTCAAACAAAGAAAAGACTTATTCCCGGTGAAACCTTTCTTGAACTTTTCTTAGGTTTGAACCCACAGACTTCCTAGAAGTTCCCCCCAGCCTCCTCTTAGGCTTAGTACAAGGACCCACAAGCTTCTTAGAAGTTCCTCAGCCTCCTCTTGGGCTTAGTACAAGGACCCAAAGGCCTCCTTCAGGTATAGGATAGAAATTAGTCATCTCTACTAGTTCAATCCTCAGGAGAGTCAAGAATTCCAAAACATCAGACCATTCTAGGGTTGATTTTCATCCCTTAAAACCAACAGCCTCCTCTTGGGCATCATACAAAGATCTCTCTCTAAACCAGAGTATATCACTCCTTAAGAGACTTGGATAAGTCTCAGCCTCTTCTTGGGCTTCATACAAGTACACTTGGAAAGTCTTATTTCCTCTTGGGTCTCACCAAGAAACCCTTAAGATTCCTAAAAGCACAAGAAAAACCCTGATCACTCAATCAATACATTAATCTCTAGCAGAGTTAAAACCTCCATAGGTTTTCAAACTCAACTTTAAACTCTTCTGACCCCTTAACAAGGCTTAAGCTTTCATTTTTAAATTCCCCAGCTAGGGTCAACTTACCATCAACAAATCCCCCAAGAGAATCAGAGCCTCATGGCATCTGATATCTCAGCTCTTCCCTATTTCCCAGCAAGTGCAAGCCCCTTTGGATTCCCAAATACAATTTGGACCTGCTCTTGGATTTCAATAAATCCTCAGCAAGAGATAGCCTCATCTCAGGCTTCATATAAGAATTTCCCCCAGTGGAGTCAGTCAGCCTCAACCTTGGGCTTTGCATAAGACAGTTAAAACTCTCCCCAGTGGAGTCAGTTTCTTTTAGCTTCAACCTTGGGCTTTGATCAAGGCACACAAAAATCATCATCCTCTCAGATGAGACCGTGAGTCCACTCTGCAAGAGGACATTTCTTGTATACATCACATTTCAAAACAGATAACCAAAACCTTTTCCCAGATAATTGTTGTAAGTGGTACACTTGTTGATTCAAAATCCAAGCTGGAGTCCTTCCTTGATCCTGGCTAAAAATCATCTTTCACCTAACTGCTGTAAGTGGCAAGCCTCTGGATTCTTAAACATCCAAGCCAATGTCCCTCTCTTAGTATGAAATACTCATAAGGAAAAAGTGGCATTTCTCTATACTGAGTTAAAGCTTTCCTCCTTCATGACATCCCTCTTATAAAGGAAATTATGGCATTGCTGGATTCACATATCCCAGTTAAAGTAATTTCCATTATAATCAATTTCTCAATATTTGTGATGAATAGGTGAGATATTCTCCCTTTAGAGATGACAAATTCTCTCTCAGTCACCCTTTTAGCTTCAATCTTTGGCTTTGAACAAGACACAAATACTGAAACAGCTTCAATCTTGGGCTTTGAACAAGACACCAAACATCTTTCCTCCCATAGAATAGGAGGAACTACGATTGCTCTGATTTCCCAGTTTTCTTTACCGGAATACGTCGGCATAAGATTGTGAAATCTTAGCGAGCAGACAAACCAAAAAATTTAGGTCCAGTATCTTCCCAAAAACAACAGAAAACCTGAAAACAATTAAAAAAACACTCTCTCAACACTCCCAAAGGAGAAACTTTCCCAAGCCACAGCAGATAAACACAAGAGAACATTTCATATTAACAGAGAAACATGCAATAAAAGGTCTATGGATAACCATATATATACTGGGTGTTAATAGCTTCCCTTTGTATAACCTGACCCAGATCCCCAATCTCTTAGCATTTGTTAAAGAAAATATTTGCGTGCAAGGTTAGTTTTAGATATTTGCCCTTTCCTTTCCAGTTTCATAGGATAAATAAGAAATCAGAAAGTAGCACCCAATTCCAACCATTGCGGTAAGGTGGTCGCGTCACCGACAAAAATCGCACACTACACTAGCCATTTATAAACACATTCCCAAATTTGTTTTGAAACTTCACAGAGAACAGATAAATGCAGCAAGCATTCGTCAACGCGGAAACATAAAACGCACGGAAGATCATAAGGAGAGCTAAGAATGTATCTTCTAAACAATTATCCTTGGTTGCTAATCTGTCCAACAAGACTCGCCATCCAAACATCTTAATTTTCATTGGAATTCCCGATGCACACAATAGAGTAAAAGCAGAAATCTCATTTGTTGTCATTACAGAAGAAAAGGAATGGTTAAGAGCTCCAATAGATGAATAAGATGCCCGTACTGAGAATTCCTTCGAATTCTCGAATTCCCACCTGACTATGTCTAGCCTGTCCGGACGTAACACTTGCGGTGCTAACAGAATTTGCAGACACTACTACGGAAAACCCATTTAACAATGGTTGCGAAAAATGTATAATGACGCGGGCGCAGACGTTGTTATGTAGAGTGTCGTTGTATATATGATACTTACAATCACAGCCCAGAAAGCGTTGTAATAAATTAGAAAGCGCGCTACCTATAATGACGGTTATTTAAAATACCCGTTGTTGTATGTCTTTTAATAAAATAAAAAAATGCAGCATTAGAACTACCTATAATGACAGTTATTTTAATGAACTGTTGTTGTATACTACCTATAATGATGGTTATTTTAAATACTCGTTGTTGTATGTCTTTTAATAAAATAAAATAAAATTGCAGCATTAGAACAAGAACAACAACAACAACAAGAACAACAACAAGAACAACAAGAACATCAAGAACAACAACAACAACAACAACAACAACAATAACAACAACAACAACAACAACAATAACAACAACAACAACAAGAACATCAAGAACAACAACAACAACAACAACAATAACAACAACAACAACAACAAGAATAATAATAATAATAATAATAATAATAATAATAATAATAATAATAATAATAGTAATAATAATAACAATAGTAATAATAATAATAATAATAATAATAATAATAATAATAATAATAATAATAATAATAATAATAATAATAATATGAAGAAGAAGAAGAAGAAGAACAACAACAACAACAACAACAATAACAACAACAACAATAATAACAATAATAACAATAATAACAACAAGAACAACATTAATAAAAAAGAACAACAAGAACAACAATAATAAAAAAGAACAACAAGAACAACAATAATTAAATAAGAACACCAACAACTAACATTGCTAACTCGAGTTCTGAAACTTGTTCTGAAATTTGGTTTAGTGGAGAAATCGAGTATCGTAAATGAAAGATGATGTTTGGAGGTAGAAGATGTAGTTCGTCTAAGTTTTAGGTTTCACGCGGATCACTAATAGTAGTGTCTTAGTCGTTGATAATCACTAAATGGATGGTCAAGATTTGTTTAAGGATAGTGAATAAACTCAATATGCGCGCCACCTATAATGTTGGTAATGAGACTTGAAAAAATAAGTAAAAAAAAAAACCAAAAATGATGGTGTTGGGACTTGAACCCATGACAAGACGCTACCTATAATGACGGTTGGTTTAAATTACCCGTGGTGAAAGGTCTATAAGCATTTTGAAAAATTAAGTAAAAAAACACCACATATAATGACGGTTGGTTTAAATACCCGTGGTTAAAGGTCTGTCAGCATTTTGAAAAAATAGAAAAGAAGTAACATGATTAAAATAAATTCAGAAAAATATAAAAACACGAAATTTAATCTAATTAGGTAAAATTAGAATTTTGAGAATTTTTTTGGAATTTTTTGAGACTATGAAAACAGTAAAAAAATTCATTAAAAATAGAAAAAAGATGAATTTGGGGTTTTGAGGGTGAAGTCCTGTAACTCTTTTAGAGCATGGGATTAATGATCGCTCGATTTTTCTGCTTCAAATGCATGAAACAGATCTCAAAAAGGAGACAATTTTCCCTAAAACCGATTTTTTGAAGAGCAAGACCTAAAACTAAACTATAGGTTATAATGACGATTGAAAACATAACCGTAGTGAAAGGTTGTAGGCATTTTCAAAAAAATATGTAAAAAACTATAAATGTTGGTGCTGGGAATTGAACCCATGACCAGACGCTACCTATAATGACGGTTTTTTAAATATCCGTGGTGAAAGGTCTCTCATTTCACCACGGTTGGAATATTAATCGTCATTAAAAGCCTTTTAATGAGATTAAAAAAATGCGCGCATCTATTACAACGGTGTATAGGCAAGCCGTTGCAAACCCGGTGTTGTTGTATGCGCGTTTTGTAGTAGTGAAAGCACCATAGTTGACTGCTAACCTCTCCTTACCCACATCAAAAATAAAAATATTGTCTCAGACCCACGAACTGTCAATCCAATTCCCCATACTGCTCACCATCGTTGCTGCTTACTGCTAACTTGAAACAGTTCCGAAAACTACAATAACATAGGGCTGCCACACCAGTTCGCGCTCCAAAATGGAGTGAAATTACTGTTGCCAACTTCGAACTTAATGTTGCCACCAAAATTAAAAACCGGTTTACCAACACTTCTTCTAAAGAAAATCAAATCATGCCACCAAGTTGAGGAACAGGCCTTCGAACCCAAAGTTTACCTGTCAAAATTGCATGTTCATAGTTTCTTTATCGCTTCCTCCAAAGATCATACCATAAAGCCATATCTCATTCAACAGACGACATTTCCATTTATTCAGGAGTGCTAAATTAAAGTCTTCAATGCTTCTGACACTGAGGCCTCCAACTCTCTTGTTCTTGCAATCTTGATTCCAACTTACCCATGATATTCTCCTCGCATCATACGATCCGCCCCAAAAGAAATTCTTTTGAATCCTTCCGATCTCTTTCCACATGCTGACAGGGGCCTTGTAGAAAGACAAAAGAAAAATCGGTAACGAATTAAGTGCTGACTTGATCAAGATGAGTCTCCCTCCTTTAGAAAGAACCTTAGATTTCCAACTTGAAAGTCTCCCCTTAATCTTCTCCACCAAGGGTTTCCATAAACTGATTCTTCTAGTATTTGTTAAGTTTATGAGAACCGTGAAAATCTTTGACGGAATTGTTGATGTCTGTTTTTATAAAATCCCAACACTTCCTTAAGAAGAAGAAATTGTAACCGTCCTGCCCCAGGCTTTTTGAAACCTCGCAATCCCAAACAATCGCCTTAATTCTGCAGTCAGAGAAAAGAGACTCCAGCACCCTGCTTTGGTAAGCAAAAATGAACATCTTCCAAAATAGGTCTGTTGGAGTCATGTTCCAAAAAAGCAAACTTGAAGTAATTCCTAATGCCCTCCTTCATTTCCTTAACCCCTTCGACCACACTCCCTTCCTCATCAACAAAATTTCCAATAAACTTCCTTCTCTTCCTAGACTTAATAACGACATGAAAGAATTTGTTGTTATGATCTCCATCCTTCATCCACTTTTATCTAAATTTCTGAATTAGCAAGTTCTCCTTCAAATAAATTTTCTTTCAAAATATGTGGACCTTCTTGCAAAATTTGAAAAATTAATAATAAACAATTTAACATTTCCATTATATAGAGTGAAGGAGAAATTTCAAATTTTTTACTTTTTAGTGTCATTTGAAATTCCTTAAATTTAACTTTTCAAATATTTCATAAATTTATATCATTTTAACAATTCTCTGTATTTTTTATTCAAACAATAAATTTTGTTCAATTCATTTTAAATTTCCTTAAAAAAATATTTTCTCTCATTAAAATGCTTCCTCCAAACACACTCTAAAAGTTTTCTTTCTCCAAGTACAATGGATGTTACTATATAATTTAAGATTAAGGTTGTTTACTCGCAAGCTAAAGTCAAAATGGTCGGATGCATTAATCATTAGAGAAGTCTCACCTAACGAAGCGATAGAAATCCAAGGTTCCGGAGATGCCCATACTTTCAAGGTAAATGGCAAAAGGTTCAAGAACTATGTAGGAAGAGAGATTTCAACTGAAAAGATCTCTTTGATATTAAATGAGCCGTAGAATCCCAACAATCAAGTTAGTAGCGGTAAAAAAATATTAATGGGAGGCAACCCATTAGGTAAAAAAAATATTTTTCATTTTAATTATTTTTGCTAACAAAATTAATTTTGTAATTTTGTTTATTTGAGCTAGTTAAATAGGAAAAGGGAATGGAAGAAAAAGGCAAAGGATAAAGCTAATTGATCGTACCTGGATCAGACAGTTTCTGTGGCCAACAACGTCGTCTGGGCTTCAGCTCCGGTGCGGTTGAAAGACGGCCGGAGGGGGGGGTGGGGGGGGGTGTACCTGCAAGGTACTCCGACGCTCAAGTAAGGCGACTGTCAGAGAATAGTAAGTATAGAGATGAGAGTGAAAGTGAATGTAACCTGACCTTCTCAAGTGAGAGGGTATTTATAGAGATCCCCCAGCGCGGGGCCAACGGTTACTTGCATTGGGCTGGATTGCCAGGCCCAATCCAAGGAACTGTCAGGGCTTACGTGGCGTAGTGAAGACCAGCACGTGGTCTTCAGCCTGGGGTAACGTTCCTAGATCTCCGGAATTAGGGCAAACCGATTCCATCAGGAGTGGAGCGGTTACATGAGAACGTGTCCTCACGGGGAGGAGTCTTGCGTGTCGGGGAGACGTGTCCTCACGGGGGAGGACTCTTGTGTGAGAAGGAGGTGGCTGCTCGCGGGGAGGAGCATCTGAGCGCCGAGGAGAGGAGAGCCCGGGGAGGCTACGCCCGATGGTCCATCCGCGAGTGTCGTATGCACCCGAGGTTAGGCGTGTGCCCGACCTGTGGTGGTGAGCTTCTACTCGACAGCGGTCTTGCTAGGAGTCCTTACTGGGCCATCCCAGGCCTTGTGGGTTAGGCCTGCTCGACTGGTGAGCATGCCCCAGCCTAGTCCAGAACAGGATCCCCCAAGTCGTTGCTCTGAGCATCAGAGTGATGACTTAAGGGCTAGCCACGTCGAGGACTCATCGAGGAAGGGATGCTAACGAGGAGCGGTGGTCAAGCGGGGAGAGACAAATCGATCCCTCGGGATGGGTTGACCGAGGATGCGCGACGTCCCGGGAATATGAGAAGTCTGAAGCGAGGTGAATGGGAAGGCGTTCGTTGGGAAATAAAAAGATGCGTGTGGGGAAACATGTGCCACGCGTCACAACTCATCATTCCCTAGGGCGGCTACGCTAGGGTAGCGTAATCGATTGCCTAGGAGCCCTCGAGACTCGTGAGATCCCCATAAATAGGGGAAGCCTGTGCCATTTGCATATTTTTTGCTCTCCCTTTGCTCTAACTTTTTCTACCTTCGCTCTCCCTTCAACCTCCGATGGCCTCCGTTCGCCGCCGCAGACAGCCGCACCGGAACCCTACCAGAAGTACTTTTGTGAAGTAAGTTCTTTCTTTTCCCTCTTTTGCTTGCATTTGTAGGGTGATTTTTAAGGTGAACTGATGAAGTTCCCATGGAAATCACGAAATATCCGTCGAAAACGGCGGAATTTCATAGTTTATTTGTTGAATCTCGCGGGGAGAGATGATGAAATCCACGAGGACACGAAGAATGTCCCGGGGTCGTGGGATGAACGTTCCTCAGTTCTTTTTGTTGAATCTCCCGGGGACAAATGATGAAATCCCCGGGGAAACGCAGAATGTCACGGGGACGCGGGTTGAATATCTCGGGGTGCTCCCGCAGACCTGAGGACGGTCCCGGGGTCGCTTTCCCTGACGTTCCCTCCTTGCCCTTTCACTTGATCAGCAGTGGAAGGGGTGGATTTGATATGGGTCATCGAATTCACCATTTCCTTCTGCTTTTCAGGTAAATAGACGTATTGCAAGTGGTTGTGGGGTCTTTGGATATCTACGACGGGCCCAGTTCACCTATGGCGGAGACATCCAGCGCCGGGGAGAGGACGCCCGACGTTTGGGCCTACGAGGAGGCCGTGAACATGATGTCCGAGTTCGTCGACCTGGATGAGGAGGGAATATTTTGTACTGTCGAGCACCGCCTTATCGGCTCCCCGAAGTCGTGGAACGTGTTTAGGCCTCTGCCACACCATCGGATCTGCTCGACGTACAGCGGGATGCGGTTCCCCGTCTACGAGTTTATGTTCGACGAGGCGGGGTGCCGTCTGCCTTTCACGGACTTCCAGTAGACCGTATTTATCTGGCTGCGTTTGGCCCCCTCTCAACTCCACCCCAAATCTCTTGCATTTATTAGGGCCTTTGAGCTGGTATGCAAGTATCTGAAGATTGGGGCGACTGTGCCCTTGTTTTTCCGCATTTTCCACCTCCAGCGACAGGCCGGGGACGGTAGGCACGGTTGGGTGTCCTTCAAACAGGTGAACAGCCTGTTTCACACGTATATGGACTCCGTGCAAAATTTCAAGTATTGGTATTACCTCGTGAGGTCGGTCACACATGAGGCGGTGAATACTATGTACACTCGGGTCGTCAAACAGGTGGGCGGACGGTGAGAGGAGACCCTTGTGCCTAAGTTCCCGTTGTTCTGGACTGAAGAACACTTTAAGAAGGGAACAGATAGCTATATCATCAACCCCGGCGAACTTTGTGAAGGGGATCGCTTGGCCTACGAGCAGATAGTAGCGTTCGTCAATGGTTTTAACAAAGCAAAGCTCGTGACGCCAAACGGGGACTTCATTCGGGGTGATGACAGGCAGGTCTTGACGAGACGTCGAGTGATCAATACTAGGGCTCTTCTCGAGACGTTTTCTGACGAGGAGGCCCTCGAGTTGTTAGGTGGGGGTGGTCTCCCCGACATGTTCTTCCATTTACCTTTCTTTTCAAACTACTAACCTCTTTGTTTTCTTTCCAGATAAGATGTCGAATACTGAGGAGCGCTTCAAGAAGCTGAAGGTCAACCGTGCTATGAAGAAATGAGGCAAGAGTCGTGTCGACCAGCTCCGAGTGCAGATATCTGTTCCCGCCCCGACACCCGGGGGTTCCTCTGGCTCTCACCAGGGTAGTGACTCCGTCATCCCCCAGAGCTCTCTGAAGAGGCAAAGGCTTGCAGACATGGTGGACGTCGACCTCACTGAGCACGATAGTCCCCCTGCCGTGAAATTTGTGCTCCCGCCTTGTTACACAAGGCCGAACTTCTTCACGGAGAATAATTCGTGGGTGGCTCCGAAACTTAGGCCATCTTAAGCGTCGATAAGGCTTCTCGACGGAGGAGGTTGATGGAGGACGTGTCTGCCGTGATGCGGGTTTGCGCGGCCGCCTTGGTTCTGAACGATGAGGCGTGCCTCGCCAGTGAGCTGAACAGGTTGCGGGAGAGTTTTCAATCCATCTTGGCTGAAATGGAGAAGGTGGGTAAGGAGCTGGCTGACTGCAAAAGCCAGAACCAGGCCCAGCTCGAGCTTCAACAAAAAATGGAGGAACAGCTGAAGAGTGCTAAAGAGGAGCGGAAACGTCTAGCCGATGTCGAGGAGGAGAGGGATCGTCTCTTGGCGAGGAACGCTGAGTTGGAAGAGGTTGTCTGCCCCGCTGAGGAGGAAACCGAAGAGGATAGGCTGTTGACTTCGCGGGCCGCGCTGATAGCGAAGCTCCGTGAAGCTGAGGAAGACAATCTCGTGGTGGCAGGCATAGGTTTCAAGAACGCGGTGGAGCAGCTTAGGGTCCTCTACCCCGACCTTTCGACCGAGGGGATTGACCCCGACTACGAGGTGGTCGATGGTCAGATCGTGCAACCGATGAGAGTCGAAGAGGTCCATGATCCCGAGCAGCCTGAGGGGGCCGCCGCTGAGTAGGATTTTCTCCCCGTTCTGTTTGGCCTGCGAGCCATTTTTATTTATTGTAATATTTCTGCCCGGCCTGCGTGCCAGGGGATTTTTGATATCTGATTGTAATATTTGTACACTGGGCTTCTGCCCGTTTTAATGTACCTTTGTTTACCTACTAGTATTGTTTGCATGGTTTTAATTGTGTGTGATCCATTTGCAATACTATGTTTTTTGTCTAAGTATTTAAGGCCTTTATACTTTGTTTTTCTGTAAGTAATAAAGACTTTGGGATTGCTCGACCTTGATAGTCCCCGACTGCGTGGAGAGCTGGTCGGGTGGTCGGAGATGTATTCCGACCTTCAACGAGGCTAAGGGCTCGATCGAGGTCTTAGCTTCATGGCGTGAACTTCCCATCGCGAGCTGGGTGTTCTGCCTGATTGGTACAACGACGACGGAGCTCAGTCGAGGTATCCCCGTCGGATCAAAGTCCTCGCGCACACACAATGCAGTCTTCGATCATCGTGTTCTATCTAGGGGTGTCGCGCTCGTACCTTAGCACGTCCCCGTAGTCGCGGTGCTAGTGCGTCGCGGGCAGTGCTTAACTGTAATATTGTTTTAGCTTTTCAGCGTTCCATGGTCGAGCAAGTTCTTCCCCGTGCAGATTTTCGAGGAAATAGGCTCCTGTCCCCATTTTCGCGCAGACGCGGTACGGGCCCTCCCAGTTCGCGGCGAGTTTGCCTTCTCGCGAGTCTTTTTGGTTCCTTCGTAGGACGAGGGTGCCTACCTGAAAATCACGTTTAATAACTTTGTCGTTATAACGTAGTATTATTTTCTGCTTAAGCGAAGCTTCTCGGAGAGAAGCGCCCGAACGTATCTCCTTGACAAAATCGAGCTCTTCCCTTAAGTCTTCGTCGTTCGCGTCCCCGTCGAGGAAGGCTTCTGTCCTCCTCGAGGGTTCCCTGATCTCCACGGGGATCACCGCTTCGGTTCCGTAGGTCAAACAGAAGGGGGTCTCCCCGGTTGTGGAGTGTGGGGTCGTCTGGTAGGCCAAGAGGACGTTGTGTAGCTCCTCGACCCACCATTGCTTGGCGTCGCCTAGTCGACGTCTTAATCTTCGGAGGATCACCCTGTTCGCCGCCTCAGCCTGTCCGTTCGTTTGAGGGTGTTCGACCGACGTGAAGTGTTGCTTCATGCCTAGTTTTGTGACGAAGTCTTGGAAGTTCCTGTCGGTGAACTGTGTTCCGTTGTCGGTGACAATGGCTTGAGGCACGCCGAATCGGGCGAGGATGTTTCTTTTGTAGAAATGCATTATGTTGAAGGCTGTGATTTTGGCCAAGGCTTCCGCCTCAATCCACTTCGTGAAGTAGTCCACCCCGACGATGAGGTATTTGTTTTGATACGACCCCTGGAGGAAAGGCTCGAGGATATCCATTCCCCACCACGCAAACGGCCATGGGGAGGACAATGGACTGAGCTCGTTGGGAGAAGCAAGGTGCATGTCCCCATGTCGTTGGTGTCTGTCGCACTTCTTGACGTGTTCCTTGGCGTCCTGTTGCATGGTGGGGCAGTAATACCCTGGTCGAAGCGCCTTACGGGCTAACGATCGCCCGCCGAGGTGCTGCGCATTGATTCCCTCATGGATCTCCTGGAGTATGTCGGGGACCTTGTTCTCCTCGACACACCTGAGGAGGGGAATAGAGAACCCTCGACGGTATAGCTTATCCTCGACTATAGTGTACGAGCACGCCCGCCTCTTGACCATTCCTGCTTCTTTGGGATCTTCGGGCAGTTTGCCCGTCATGAGGTATTCGTATACCGGGGTCATCTAGCAGTTGTTGTCCCCGATGGCGTTGATGTCCGAAACCATGGCCTGTTTGTCGATGCTCGGGCAGGAAAGCACTTCTTGTATGACGGATTTGTTCCCGCCTTTCCTCTTTGTGCTCGCCAATTTGGACAAGACATCTGCTCGGGCATTGTGCTCGCGGGGGATGTGAGTTACTTCTGCGGAGGTGAACTTTTTCATCTTTTCTTTTACCAAGGCCAAGTATTCTATGAGGCTGTCGTTCTTGGCTTGGTACTCTCCTCGGACTTGCGAGGCCACGAGCTGGGAGTCGGTGAAAAGTTTGACCTCCTTAGCGCCGAGGTCCTCGGCCAGCTCGAGTCCTACGAGGAAGGCTTCGTATTCGGCTTGGTTGTTTGATGTCGGGAAGGATAGTTCGAGGGATACCTCGATCAGGATGCCTTCCTCGTTTTCGAGGATGATGCCTGCCCCGCTTCCCTTCGGGCTGGATGCTCCGTCGACATAGATCGTCCATTTTTGTGACCCATTGGTCGAAGGTTCCGGGACGGTCATTTCTGCTACAAAATCGGCCAATACCTGTGCCTTCAGGGCTTTCCTCCCTTCGTATTGGATGTCAAACTCGGCGAGCTCGAGTGACCACCTGAGCATCCTCCCTGCCATGTCCGGTCGTCCGAGGAGTTGCCTTATAGGCTGTTCGGTCCTTACGACGACGGTGTGGGCGAGGAAGTAGTGGCGTAGCCTCCTGGCCGCGGTGACGAGGCCCAGGGCGACTTTCTCAATCTGCTGATATCTGAGCTCGGGGCCTTGGAGGGCTTTGCTCGTGAAGTAAACTGGCTTCTGCCGGTCCGGGGTTTCCCGAATGAGGACGGCGCTGACTGCTTCACTCGTGATCGCAAGATACAAGAAGAGTGTCTCCCCGTTCTTGGGCCGTGAGAGGACCGGGGGTTGTGATAGGACTTATTTTAAGTGGACGAGCGCCTGCTCGCATTCCTCGCTCCACTCAAACTCCGCTTTTTGTCGAAGAAGTTTGAAAAATAGGAGTGCGTACTGTGCGAATTTGGTGACGAAGCGGGAAAGGGCGGTGAGCATCCCGTTCAATGATTGTATCGACTTCTTTGAGTCCGGAGTATGGAGCTCGGAGAAAGCCCTACACTTGTCGGGGTTGGCCTCGATTCCTCGTTCCGTGAGGTAAAATCCGAGGAACTTACCTGCCCGAACGCCGAAGGTGCACTTGTCGGGGTTAAACCTCATGCGGCATCGCCTCGCCGTGTCGAACACCCTCTTGAGGTGAGCGGCGTGGTTGACTTCTTCTGCGGATTTGACGATCATGTCGTCCATGTAGACCTCGAGCATGTCGCCGATTTCGGCCCGGAAAACCTTGTTCATCATCTGTTGGTAGGTCGCACCGACGTTCTTCAGACCGAAGGGCATTACGTTGTAGTAGTAGTTGCCCGACGCGGTCATGAAGGTCGTGTGTTGTTTGTCGACCGTGTCCATGGGAATTTGATTGTATCCCGAGCAAGCGTCCATGAAGGATAGTAGTTTGTAACCTGCAGAATTGTCGACCAGTTGGCCGATGTTAGGCAAGGGATAACAGTCTTTCGGGCAAGCCCGGTTAAGATCAGTATAATCAACACACATTCTCCATTTTCCATTATTCTTTTTAACAAGTACAACGTTGGACAGCCAGGTCGTGTATTTGGCCTCCAAAATAAAATTTGCCTCTAGGAGGTCTTTTACAGCTTTTCAGTAGCCTCCGCTTTTTCAGGAGACTGCTTATGCCTACGTTGTGCTATGGCCCTAGCGGCCGGATCTACTGCGAGCTGATGACAAGCCACCTCGGGGTTGAGGCCAGGCATCTCGGACGCACTCCACGCGAAGAGATCAGCGTTCTCCCTTAGACATGCTTTCAGTTGCTCCTTTGCCAGGTCGGGGATCCCGGTGCCAATCTTCACGTTGCGATCTGGATCGTCCCCGAGGACCACGAGCTCAAAGTCCCCGTCTGGGATGGGGCACGTTGGGTAGAGAAGCCATCCGTTGTTCTCCAACTAGAGGTTGAGGTCTTCCGCCCCGTCTTCATCGGGTCCGCCCGGGAACCTGCTGTCGAGGTCGACCGCGTTGACGCGCGGGAGAGGTACCTG
The DNA here is from genome assembly GCA_022829125.1 of Lathyrus tuberosus. NCBI lineage: Eukaryota > Viridiplantae > Streptophyta > Magnoliopsida > Fabales > Fabaceae > Lathyrus > Lathyrus tuberosus. The sequence continues at coordinate 375,915 of JALAZF010000034.1, forward strand.
TTCGGCGTCCTGGGGTGGCTTGGCCATGGTCTTGGGTTTGGGACCGATGGAACTCAGGCCTTTGATGGCGGGGTCGAAGCACCTTCTGTCCGCGTCGATGTCCCCGTGCATCATCACTACTCGTCCCCTGGTCGTGTAGTACTTCATTTTGAGGCGGACCGTTGATGGTACCGCCGTAAGTTCGACCAAGGTGGTCCTCTCGAGGATGCAGTTGTAAAGGGACGGGCATTCAACCACCAGGAAACGGATCTTCACCTGTCGGGCAGTGTCTTCGGCCCCGAATGTAACCATTAGCTCCACGTAACCCCATGGTCTAGTGGTGGTTCCATTGAACCCTTGTAGATCTGAACCGACGTACGAGGTTAGATGCCTCTCGTCGAGCTGAAGGGTCCCGAACAGATGAGCATACATGATGTCGACCGAACTCCCCTGGTCGACTAGGATCCTTCGAACGTCAAAGTTCGCCATCTGTGCCCTGATCAAGAGGGGAATAGTGGCGTTTGGTGCTCCCCCGGGGAGCTCCTCGAGGTAGAAGGTGATGGGGTTGGAGTTTCCCTACACTTTCTAGAGGGTGGTTGCCTTCGCCGACGTTGCGGATTCCAGCTAGTCAAATTTCCGCTTGATCTATCCGACGAACAGCTTCTCTGGACCTCCCCCGGAAATGACCATTGCCCTGGGGAAGTGTAAGTTCCTGGATTGGCTGGAATTTTGGTAAAACAACAAGGTGTTCAATGCTGATGTCATGGTGTTGATGTTGCAGCATTGAGTCTTAGTACTGGGCTGTACTAAGTTGTGAAGGTTAACTATGTTTGATGTCATGGGCTTGATGTCATAACATTGCACTTAACACTGGGCTGTGTTAAGGTTGCTGAAGTGGATGTCTGATGTCACATAGGTGATGTTGTAACATCAGACCTGCAGAACTGAAGCTAATGACAGCATGGGCTTGTTGTTATTAGGGTCGCGTATTAGCTGGAATTGTGGAGAGTGTTGACTCGTTGGATGAGAATATCTTGGGCTAGATATTTTCTGTTACATGGGAGATTTGATTGCAGGTTTGTTGGAGAATTAAAAGGTGGAAGATTTAAAAAGATTTTGGGGATAAAATCTGTTTTAAAAGATTCAGTTTTTAATTAACAAATCTGATCAAATATTGTGACAAATCCAATCCAAATTCAAGGAGCTATATAAAGCGCACAAGACCAAGGAAGAAGGTACAGAAAACAGATTGAAGATCAAGAGCTGGAGGCTTAGAGTCTAGGGTTTGTTTAGAGTACTTGTAATCACACTATTCTAGGTTGAATAGGTGTTGAATTTTCTGTCCTCTCTAGAAGCTGTGAAGCAATAGCGAGTTATTGATTGATCGAAGCTAGGAAGCAAGATCAAGGGATCTCAAAGAGGTTGTTCTTTGAGTGTTTTAGGGGATTGAGTAGTGTTCTCATATCTAAGTGGTTTCTTAGGTAGAAAGTCACTAGTAGAGTATAAGTTTAGGAGATTGTCAACTGGTGTGTTGAGTCTGTAAATTATATCTACAAGTAGTGAATTTCATCCCTGGCTTGGTAGCCCCCAGACGTAGGTAGTTAGACCGAACTGGGTGAACAATTCCTTGTGTTTTCCTGTTGCTTATTCTGTCCATTATTGCAGAGTGTGTTGTTGTGACATCGCACCTTAACATCACACGTCTGGTACCAGAATTTCAATTGGTATCAGAGCAGGCATCCTGTCTGTCTCTGGGTGAGATCTAGGGAAGTTACTTTCTGGTGAAAGATGGACAAAGAGGTTGAAGGATTCGTCAACAGACCCCCTATCTTGGATGGCTCAAACTATGAGTATTGGAAGCCTAGAATAACTACTTTTTTAAAGTCATTAGACAGCAGAGCTTAGAAGGCTGTCATTAAAGAGTGGAAAGCTCCAGAGGTATGTGAGAAAGATGAGGCTGGCAAGGATAAAGAAGGCACCTCAAAGCCTAAGCCTGAAGAAGAATGGACCAAGGAAGAAGATGAACTTGCCCTTGGGAATTCAAAAGCCCTAAATGCTATCTTCAATGGGGTTGACAAGAACATATTCAGGCTGATCAACTCATGTGAAACTACTAAGGCTGCTTGGGATATTTTGAAGGCTACTCCTGAAGGTACATCTAGAGTGAAGATGTCAAGACTTCAGCTTTTAACATCTAAGTTTGAAAGCTTGAAGATGAAGGAAGAGGAAACTATTCATGACTTTCACATGAGTGTTCTTGAGCTGTCAAATGCATCCAGTGCTCTTGGTGAGAAGATGACAGAAGAGAAGCTGGTAAGAAAGATTCTTAGGTCCCTCCCTAAGAAGTATAAGATGAAGGTAACAACCATTGAAGAATCTCAAGACATCAGCAAGATGAGAGTTGATGAGCTTATTGGATCTCTTGAAACATTTGAACTTGGGCTGAATGAGGAAGAACCAGAAAAGAAGCCCAAGAGTATAGCCTTAGTCTCCACTCCTGCAGCAGCTAAAGATGATGAGTCCCAGGAGGATCTGCCTCAGGCCATAGTTATGTTAGGAAGACAGTTCAATAAAGTGTTCAAGAAGATGAACTATAACTACAGGCCTAATGTCAAGAACATCTCCTCTGACATCAGCAAGACAAAAGAGAAAGATGAAGAGAAGACTGCCCAAGATAAAGGAGTTCAGTGCTTTGAATGTGAAGGGTATGGACATGTCAAGAAAGAGTGTCCCACATTCTTGAAAAGGCAGAATAAGGGCTTGACAATTTCCTGGTCTGACTCTGACAGCGAAAGTGAAAGTGAGTCAGCAAAGCATGTTACAGCTTTGACAGGAATTGTTGAATCTGATGATGACAGTGATGGAGAAGTCACTTATGATGAGCTAGCTTCAACCTACAAAGAGCTGTGTATAAAGAGTGTTGAACTATGTCAGGAGAGGGATCAACAGAAGAGACTGATTGATCAGCTTGAGAATGACAAAGCTGAATTGGAGGAAGAAGTCTTATGTGTCAAAGCTCATCTTGATCATATGACGAAATCTGTTAGAATGTTGAACAGTGGGACAGCCAATCTTGACAAGATTCTACAGGCAGAAAAATTTGCAGGTGACAAAGCTGGGATAGGTTATGTGACTGGAGACAGAGGAACCTCAGAAGCAAGTACTTCAGGTTTAAAGAAGGAAGTATCACAACCTTTGTCTCAACATCAGCCAAAGAAGCAGGATCCTACACCCAAGAAAGCTGGTGTTTCACAACCTAAGAAGATTGAGAAGAAGACCGGTCCTAATCAGAAGAGAAAGCAGCCACAAGGAGCTAGTAAGTGTATGCCCCCACAATACCACAAGAGCATGAAGGCTGCAAGGTTCAAACAGAACATGTTCCATCAGATGTCTCAACATCAGGGTAACTGGTATGGATATAATAATGTTGTGCCTCATTACTATGGAAGAAGGAAGCCTCATCACCATAGGAGACAGCCTAGAAGACAGCATCCTCAGTTCAGGAGACAATCTACCTATGGTAAAAGACAACAGCCTCACCATAGAAGACAGTCAAACTATGGAAGAAGAAGACAACACCAGTATTATGGATGGAAGCCACAGCAGTTTCATCATCAAGGTGGCAGGAAGTTTAACAACTTCAGTGAAGAGAGAGTAAGGTGCTTCTATTGTGGAAGAGTTGGTCATATGCAGTTTTCTTGCTTTAAACTGCATGGATATCCCAAATCTGTTCCTCAACCTAGACAGAAGGAGAACATGACTAAGGTTGTTAAACAGTGGGTTCTTAAAGCTCAAGCTACATGTCTATTGGCTCACACCTCAGATAGACATTTTGCTAAGGATGAATGGTACTTTGACAGTGGATGTTCAAAGCACATGACTGGATCCAAGGAGCATTTGGTAGAGTTCAATCCTTGCCATACAAACGATGTTATTTTTGGCAATGGTGAAAAAGGAGTAGTATAAGGAGTTGAAAGAGTGAAGAATCATGATGGTCTTACTCTTGATAATGTGCTCCTTGTTCAAGGGTTGAGTGCTAATTTAATTAGCATAAGTCAACTTTGTGATGAAGGTTACAAGGTGAGCTACACCAAAGATGAATGTGTGGTAGCTGATGAGCAGAATGAGGTAGTGATGAAGGGAGTAAGATCCAAAGATAATTGCTATCAGTGGATACCTCAAGTGGACAGCTTATCTAGTGATGTTAAAGTTGATGTTGTAACATCAGATGGTGACATCATGTGTGAAAGTATGGTGAAAATTCAATCGGGTTAATAAAGTGTGAGTTGGATGATGCGTTAAAAGCCAAATTGAGTAGTCAGTTATGTGAGCAAGATGAAGAAGTCAACAATGCTGATGGAAGGATCAAAAGCTGTGACCTTATGAAGTGTTGGGAGCTGAATACTTGCAAGGCCAAGAAAGATGACAACCTGACTAATGACTCCTATAGTTCAGAAGAAAAATTTCACAAGTTGACAATCCTTAGGTTGGAAGATGTAGATGTTAGAGCTGATGTTAAAACATCTCAAGTCAAGAAAGGTACTTCTAACCTTAAAATAAAGAAGAGTGATGATGAACTAATTACAAAAGTGGTTTCTGGGGTTGCTAAACGACTGAAATCAAGGAAGAGGAAAGCTATTGAGTCACCTCCAAATATGAGAACTGATAAGCAGAAGATCTATGTGGATGGTACTACAAAATCCAGGAGTAAAGTGTTCATCTCTTCCAGAAATAGGAAGATCAGAGATAAGTCTGATGATAGTGTCCAGGATATCTCTCAAATGAAGGAAGCCGTTGTTGTTAGAACTTCTGAGAAAATTCAAAAGGCCATACTAGATAACATTCCTGTGCTTTTCATAAAATGGTGGAAGTATGATCTGGAGAAAGAATTTGACAAAGACATTCTGGATATGGTTGAATTGGCTAAGATATGGTTCAGAGAGGGTGTGGGAACTTATGGTATTCAAGTGTGTATGAATAAGTTGCTCTGACTGTGTCTTATTGGGAGCTTCTTGAAGGACTTCTTTGTGCAATGAGTCCTTTGAATGGTGATGAGAAGCTGATGTCCCAAAAGATGTTATAACATCATGTTTGCTGGTGGTTATATCTGGAAGATGATTAAGATTGGACATGTGGAAGAAGTGTTTCTGATTATGTGGTTTAGAATGTGAAGACTTCACTAGTTTCAACATCTACTGGGGGATGTAAGGATAGAGGAATTGTGATCTCTTGAAGAGACTGTATCTCAGTAAAGCTTATAAGTAAGCTGAGGATTTGTGGAGTTTGTGACACAGTGTTGAGATTGGATTATTTTGCTGATAGTAAATCCAGTAGTGGAGCATATGTAATACCCTGGTGTCAAGAGTGTCAAGAGTATCCTTGGTGAAGGATGTCTTTGTTCTGGATCTGAAGCTTAGTGCTTACATTATAGCTAAGGAGCATCTATATAGTCATACGAGAGAATGATGAAGTAGATGGTTTGCCTTAAATGGTTCTAGTCATATGAAGCAAATTGTGTGAATCTTGTGCGCACATGCTTCTGAGGAGATGTCTGAAGACAAGATTGAATCATGGCCTTGAATAGATTGTACACTTGTCTTGGTGTGTGTCATTCTAAGTGTGAGGAGTTGACTTAGAGTTCAGTGGCAGGCATTGTGTGCTTCAGATCTTGTGGATGACTGTGTGAAGCCTTCATAACTGGATGGATGAAGAATATGTCTGGATTTTCAATATGTGGATATTGCTGACAGAAGAAGTATGGTTTTGTACAGGGTGTCATAGGCTGTACTTGTTGAGGTTTGTCAAATTATGGCTAAAAAGGGGGAGAGTTAATAAATGCCATAAAGAGAAGATAATAAATCCCATAAAGAGAAGATGATGATGCTGCAAAAAGAACAAGGTGTTTAGTTGAAAAGTGTTAATGCAGCTGTTGAGGGGGAGTGTTGGCAGTATAGATAGAGCTGCTAATGAAGATATTTGAAGAGTGCAGAGTGCAGCAAAGCAGACATCAAGGGGGAGATGTGTTGCACATTGTGAGCTACTGAACAGCTGTGATGCTGGTTCAAGTTTTTGAGGGGGAGCACCAATTGGCTGTTGTCAATAATGAAGATGGTGCTGCAGCAGATCAAGTAATGAAGACTATATGAAGATTGTCAAACTGCTGCAAGTTAAAGTTTCAAAATATTGAAGATATTCCGCTGCTGAAGTCTCTGAAGATGCAGAGATTGTTTTAGCCAAAATTAGCCAAAGGGGGAGATTGTGAGTTCCTGGATTGGCTGGAATTTTGGTAAAACAACAAGGTGTTCAATGCTGATGTCATGGTGTTGATGTTGCAGCATTGAGTCTTAGTATTGGGCTGTACTAAGTTGTGAAGGTTAACTATGTTTGATGTCATGGGCTTGATGTCATAACATTGCACTTAACACTGGGCTGTGTTAAGGTTGCTGAAGTGGATGTCTGATGTCACATAGGTGATGTTGTAACATCAGACCTGCAGAACTGAAGCTAATGACAGCATGGGCTTGTTGTTATTAGGGTCGCGTATTAGCTGGAATTGTGGAGAGTGTTGACTCGTTGGATGAGAATATCTTGGGCTAGATATTTTCTGTTACATGGGAGATTTGATTGCAGGTTTGTTGGAGAATTAAAAGGTGGAAGATTTAAAAAGATTTTGGGGATAAAATCTGTTTTAAAAGATTCAGTTTTTAATTAACAAATCTGATCAAATATTGTGACAAATCCAATCCAAATTCAAGGAGCTATATAAAGCGTACAAGACCAAGGAAGAAGGTACAGAAAACAGATTGAAGATCAAGAGCTGGAGGCTTAGAGTCTAGGGTTTGTTTAGAGTACTTGTAATCACACTATTCTAGGTTGAATAGGTGTTGAATTTTCTGTCCTCTCTAGAAGCTGTGAAGCAATAGAGAGTTATTGATTGATCGAAGCTAGGAAGCAAGATCAAGGGATCTCAAAGAGGTTGTTCTTTGAGTGTTTTAGGGGATTGAGTAGTGTTCTCATATCTAAGTGGTTTCTTAGGTAGAAAGTCACTAGTAGAGTATAAGTTTAGGAGATTGTCAACTGGTGTGTTGAGTCTGTAAATTATATCTACAAATAGTGAATTTCATCCCTGGCTTGGTAGCCCCCAGACGTAGGTAGTTAGACCGAACTGGATGAACAATTCCTTGTGTTTTCCTGTTGCTTATTCTGTCCATTATTGTAGAGTGTGTTGTTGTGACATCGCACCTTAACATCACACGTCTGGTACCAGAATTTCAGGAAGCTTTCCCAGGTGCTGCGGGCAGTAACGGGGTCCTCGTGGGGGAAGGTCGCCCATATGTTGCGAATTGCTTCTTGTCCTTCAATGATTGGGGGGACAAAGAAGTCTTCGGGTCGGGTGACACTGAGGGCGACTTGAAGGCGACTCTCGTCGGGAGGAGGCGTCGTCTCCTCGAGGTTCTGGGCTTCCCGGGAGCTGGGACGAGGAGTATCGTTCTTCTGGGCGTATTTCTTCAAGTGCCCCTCCTTGATCAGAATTTCAATCGCATCTTTGAGATGGATGCAGTCTTCCGTCACATGCCCGTGACTCCGGTGGAATCTATAGTATTTTGACTTGTCGACGTTTGATTTGGGGGCAGTGGGCTTCGGAAAGCGGACTCCTCCTTTCACAAATTCTGAGTTCTGGCACTCGGAGAGGATACGTGCGTGGGGAGCGTTGAGTGGGGTGTACTCGGTGAACCGGTCGGCTGGTCCGCGCGATTCACGAGGATCACGAGGGCGATTTTCTTTCTTCCTTTCTCCTCCCCGCCGGGAGGGAGAGTCTTCATCTTTGTGGCCGCGGGGGACTTCTTTGCGCCTCGACTCTAGGGCGATCTACGCTGCCTCGGACTCCTCGAGCTCGATATACGACTAAGCTCGTTGGAGGAGGTCCTCGAGACGGCGGGGTCTACGGAGACCCACAGACTTGGCGAAATCAGATCCGAAACGCAGCCCATGGATGATTAAATACTTCTTCATGTCGTCGGTCGTATGGACCTCAACAGCTTCTCTGTTGAATCTCTCGATGTAATTTTTGAGGGGTTCGTTCTTCCCCTGGAAGATGCTTTCTAAGGCAGCTTCCGTCTTTGGGTGTCGCCGAGACGCAGTAAAGTGTTTGGTGAAGTGTCGTCTTAGCTGCCTCCAGGATGTGATCGACCCAGGTTCCAGACCCTTGTACCAAGTCATCGCGCCTTTCCACAAGGTGGTGGGGAAAAGCCTGCACCTGATGGCTCCTCTGACGTTTCGGAAGTCGAGCATTGCTTCAAAACTCTCGATGTGATCATCGGGGTCGGAGAGACCGTCGTAGGTCCCCAGCGGTGGAGATTTCTCCATGCCCGCGGGGATTGGGGCATTCATGATCTCCCACGACAGCGGGGTCCTCTGGTCGTTGTCGTCACTTCTTGTCGGGGATACCGAAGGGGATCGTTGATGTCGTGGAGGGGAATTCCTCGAGCGGTGTCTCGGCCTCTCTTCGATCTGCTTGGACTTCTTGGTAGTGGTGGAGGCCCTGGGCTCTTTCCGAGGCGGGGAACGAGGGCGTTTCTGGGAGATCGTCAGCTGGGGGCGCTCGTGACGTGGTCGACGACCCTCGCGTACCGGCGAGGGGGTCCGAGATTCGTCTGAAGGAGTGCTTCGCAGGGAAGGGGAACGGCGAGGCGACGGTGGACGGCGATGTCTTCGCGGGGAAGATCGTCGTGCCCGCCCGTGCTCCAGCGCTTCAATTCTGGTATTCTGGTGCGCGATCAGCAGATTGGTCTGATTGATCAAGGCGAACAGGGCCACGGTGCTCGCGTCTGCGTTGGGTGGAGGAGCAACTGGCTGAAAAACGGCCTGCTGATCGTCTTGGTGGGCGGCGTGGTAAGCCACGTCTTGGGAGTCTGGGGAGGCGGTTTGCCCATCTCTCACGTCGCCTTCTTCGACGTGGAGGGCAGCAGCATCTTCGCGGTGGTTCCCGTTCTCGAGTTGCTCGAGGACGGTGTCCAGAGCTTTGGTAGCGGACGGATTGCCGGCCATGACGGTGATGAATGAGAGTTGCTTTTGTTTAACGGAGGAAAAACGAGGAAGCAAAGGGTTCCTACAGACGGCGCCACTGATCGTACCTGGATCAGACAGTTTCTATGGCCAACAACGTCGTCTGGGCTTCAGCTCCGGTGCGGTTGAAAGACGGCGGGGGGTGTACCTGCAAGGTACTCCGACGCTCAAGTAAGGCGACTGTCAGAGAATAGTAAGTACAGAGATGAGAGTGAAAGTGAATGTAACCTGACCCTCTCAAGTGAGAGGGTATTTATAGAGAGCCCCCAGCACGGGGCCAACGGTTACTTGCATTGGGCTGGATTGCCAGGCCCAATCCAAGGAACTGTCAGGGCTTACGTGGCGTAGTGAAGACCAGCACGTGGTCTTCGTCCTGAGGTAACCGTTCCTAGATCTCCGGAATTAGGGCAGACCGATTCCATCGGGAGTGGAGCGGTTACATGAGAACGTGTCCTCGCGGGGAGGAGTCTTGCGTGTCGGGGAGACGTGTCCTCGCGGGGGAGGACTCTTGTGTGAGAAGGAGGTGGCTGCTCGCGGGGAGGAACATCCGAGCGCCGAGGAGAGGCCAGCCCGGGGAGGCTGCGCCCGATGGTCCATCCGTGAGTGCCGTACGCACCCGAGGTTAGGCGTGTGCCCGACCTGTGGTGGTGAGCTTCTGCTCGACAGCGGTCTTGCTAGGAGTCTTTACTGGGCCATCTCAGGCCTTATGGGTTGGGCCTGCTCGACTGGTGAGCATGCCCCGGCCCAGTCCAGAACACTAATAAAGAAGAAAACATTAAGGAAACTACTAGAATTTTGTGTCACAGTGTGAGGAGAACGTGTCAAGAAGGTTCAAACTGTGACACGGTGAGGAGTAATCGTGACGCGATTTCAGAAAAGGATTAGTTGGAAGAGATACATTAAGTATACCGTTGGGAGGTGGCCGTTGCAAATCGTGACATGATCTGTACAGATTATGACACGATTTTCTTATTACATGATCTGTAAAAAGGAATCCTCCTTTTCAACTACTTACAACCAATCCTTCACAAAAACTCTCAAAGCCTACGCACTCACTCAAGTTCTTTAAATGCTCAAGTTTTCCCCATTCTTTTACAATTTCAGTTTTTGTTCTTGTGTATTAAGCAGTGATGCCCCACCACTTAAGCAAGGAAGAACCATGGGTTGACCAGCAGCTCAACTCAACAGTGTGAACTAACTGCCTCATTTTCTTCTGCAAAATTTTCAAGCGAAACTCATGCTAACAGGTAGCTAAAGGATAAAAATAAAAAATTTACTTTTGAAAGAGCATTTGATTTAGCATAACAACAAGAATTTACCAACTTTATTGAAAGAACCCGGTAGGAGAAATTAGGTGTGTCTCAATAGTTTGATCATGGAAAGCAACAAAACTATCGTGTTGGAGTTTTACGCCAACACTTTCTGTCACATGTTTGAGGGAAATAAATTAATTACAATGCTGCTGCCATCGGTTGAATGTTGGGGTTAGAACCTCCGAAGAATGTGATGTTCAAAGAAGGAAGTAACCACAGAACAGACAAACTGATGATGAGTGGGAGCCAATGTTAGAAGACTCGTGTCGACCATGCGCAAGGTGGATCCAAAAGCCAAGCCAAAACCCAACACGGCTACAAACTTAAAATCTTCGGCCGATACCTAAAGCTCGGAGTTCATTTTTTGTATGTACTTTGGAGTTCATTTTTTTATGTACTTTATGAGTTTATTTTGCGTAGGGTGTTTGGGTTGCAAGCTTTGTTGAGGGGAGAGCCTATTAATGTAGGCAACCTAATGGCAGATAACATAAAGCTAATGGCAGACTCCAAGCAAAAAGTTTTTGGTCACTAGTGTATTATTAATGTGTTATGTAGGTTAGCATGAGTACAAAGTGAACCGGGTGACATAATGCTACATCCGAAGGAAACGAGTAATACTGATGTTGTCCAAGGAATGTCCCGAGCTCCAATTTATCAACTAGGCGAACCGACAATTGAAGAAGAAGAAGAAGAAAAATAGCAACAACAACCACAATAAAAAGAAGCACCACTAGCACCAGAGTTCCCTCAACAAAAATTTGCATTAGGAATGGCTAAGTCAGCTACTAAAATTTCAAAAAAAATTCTATTCAGCCACCATTGTTTAACCCTTAACTTCGAGCATGTTGGAAGAATATTGTCAACACAAGCTACTCTTAACATATACAAGAGGTTTGGCAGCATGCAGAATATGGAGACTCATTTGGAGCAAGAAGAGTGGTAGAAGTTAGGGAGAATAGGATGATGGGAACTTTTCTTAGGTAGAAATAGGAGCATCAAGAAATGGTAGATGCAATGAACAACTTCAATCCTTTTCAAATTTTTCGATACGAGATTTGGCCGTTTCACTATCGTTGATTTATTTTAGTTTTATTGTTGTGTTCTGAATTTTTAGTTTACCTCTGCTTTCCCCATTTGTAAGATTTTCTGCAACTTTAATTAATGAATTTGTTTGCTTATGTGTCTTTTAGTTAATAGCTTTACTTCTCTACCAATAGCACAAAATAATAAAAGAAAGAGCAAGTAAATAAGGTTTAAGCTAAAAAAAAAAATTAACGTTCAACTTGAGCACTAGGCACTAGTTTCTAGAATTCATTAGAATTTACAATCTTTCTGATTAGTTTAATGGTTTATCTGTTTACACGCTTAGGTACTAGTTTGTCTAAACTATGAGCAGCTACCTTGTGAAAAATGTTACTCATTTGTTAAACTCTTTGAGTCTGAGCCCTTTATTTGGTAAGATTGCCTTGTATTTAGTCTATAAACATGAAAGATTAATCTTTCCATCCTTTATGAAGTTAGATAGAATTTTAATTTTCAAGTTAATACAAAAAATTAAGTTTGTGGTTTGTTTTGAAACAAGAAACATTTAAAGTTGGATATTTCTTAACACACTACCCATGTTTCTTATACACCATGTGAAATTTCTATTTTGCCCTCAGATTCCGGATGTGCACATCCGGACGCACATTTTTTCAAAAAACGTTAATATGTTCCGGATGTGCACATCCAGAAACATGAAATAACTTTATTTTTAACAAATACCGGATGTGTAGATCCGGAAAAAAATGTAACTTAATTTTTTTCTTAATTTTTCCTCTGTATCACTTTTTTCCAGATCTACAAATCCGGTATTTGTTAAAAATAAAGCTATTCCATGCTTCCGGATGTGCACATCCGGAAAACATCAGCCTTTTTTGCAAAACAGTGGAAAGATTATGAGTTCAAATAACTTCTAGTATATATATATATATATATGAGTTCAAATAACTTCTACAAAAATATAAAATAGGTTCTAAAAAAAATCGATGAATAAAAGAGCCAAGAATGTGTTAAACTCTAGTACTTCTAAGTTGACCTATAACATTATGTTGAAGACGTTTGTAAAATAAGTAAAAAGAATGTACTTAACTCCAAAGATATGAGCCTACTATCCATAATATTCCATCTTGACATAACCCCCATTATAACCCTAAAAAGTGTGTGTTCATATTTGATTGGGAAAGCTTTTTATAAATTTTGAAAATATTTGGTAAAATAATTTTATATGTTGATTGAGTGTTTCTCGTGTACAAATCGAGGGAAAATGTGAGAATGAGAGACAATTTTAGTACATGTGAATGTTTGAAGAACTTTTCAGATTTGTATGAATTGAAGCAAGGAATAATAAGTGACAATCAGAGCTCTGAAATTGATGATGTGTATTTGTTGGGTAGGCCTGTTATTTTATGTTGAAATCACTAGCTAGTTTACAAGCGAGTTCGGACAAACAACAATTTAAATTTAGGGTTTTGATAACATTGAGTCAACATGTAAATTGTATGAAAAATTTCATATGTGTTAGTCATTTTTAGTTAAGTAATATTTGGTATTAGAATAAAAAATCGAAAATATATGAAAGAAGGTATAAACTTGGCTAAAGAGAATAAAGATGAGAAATTTGGGAAGAAAACTCGCTCCTAGCCACTGGAAATATCGCGCCCAATTAATCTAGATCGTGACACAATCTTAACAGCTCCTAACCAATACCAACAAGATAAGACGCATTGTGTCATCATTTCCACTTGTTTTGCACAATCGTGTCACGATTTAAAGGGATCGTGATGCAATTTTTGACGCACCCAAACCCTTTTAAAAGGAAAAATCACAGCTTTTACAAAGGTTGGAATTTTTGGAGAGCAAAATTGACGGCAAGAGAGATTAAGGAGCTTAGCAATTAAGGTTTTAATTCTTTGAAGATCAAATTCTACCTCAAGTTTCATGTATTATTTCTTTAAACATTAATTGTGTGATGAGTAGCTAAATCTCTTTAGATTAGTTCTTATAAGATGATGTTGATTTGATTTGTTAAACCATATAACTGGTTTTGTACTATTTTCTTGATTTGAAATTCTAGTTGTTATTCAGTTAATCTTCATCTTAAAACTTTGTGTGTTGACAAGCGTATGAATTGAACGTAGGTTGAAAGTGATTATTGATCATAACTCTTGAAACCAAAAATAAATTAATAGTTCAGACTTAATAATTAATCTGGGAATAAATAACTAAAATTTTGTGATTTAGAAATAAATGAACGTTATTGTCTATTTTGATGTCGAACTCGCCTAAGGAATTAGGGAGTTATCGGATAAATAGCGCTAACTGCAGAGAACATTTAATGGAGTGGTTTATACGGTTTGTTGGAAGATCGTCGAAAAGAATGGCGAATTTGATTTGGTTTTGCACATGTTGGAACATTTGGTGGGTTAGAAACTAAATCATTTTCAATGATAGTTTTTGCAATATTGAAGACTTAGTATGTTCCTTAAAGATTTCACCTTGTACATTTTATGAATTGATGAAACATCCACTTGATTTTTTATAATGGATGTATTGTACCCTGTCCTTGTTAGTATCATGCTGATAGTTGGGACAATTTTGTTATAAAGTTGGTGTTTGAATTGCGTTTTAGCTATCAATCCGTGTTTGTTGGAATGAAATTTCTCATTAAAAAAAGTGAGTTATACGCTAAAGAATTGGGTATAACAATTGAATTAATTTATCATAAAATTAAAAATTCACCTTATAGAAATAGATGCAGTTACTAACAGTAAAATTCAACCGATACAAAATAAAACATGGTCGCTTTTATTCTTTGATAATCTTCCACTATTTTTATTTCATTTTTATGTTAAACAATTTTTCAAGATAAACCCTAAATTCAACAATTTTAATACTTTTGAATTCATTGTTGAAATAGAACAATTTCTATGAAAAATAAATTTTGACTTTATTAATTAACGAAATTTTCTAGTACATTTTTTAAATATTTATCAACTCGCCTCCTATTATTTTTTTGGAGAGGATTATACTATATAGTGGGTAATCCTTTGCATTTAATTCCTGCAAACATAACAGTAATCACACTATAACTACATTGATTTTTGGCTTAATTGCAATTATGGTCCCTCTATTTTGTATTTTTTTGGGTTTTAATCCCTCCATTTTAAAAATCACGATTTTGATCCTTTTTTTAAGTTTTGAGTTTGATTTTAGTCCCCTCTCTACTTTTAGACTTTTTTTAATGATGTAACGTTATCTAAGATGACGTGTTAATACCAAATAATTAAAAAAAAAATTAATTAGACATTTTTTTATTGACTAGGATAACTAATTTATAAATATTGTTTTAATTAATAAATTAGTAGTTAATTATTAATTTTTAGAATTAATTAATTAAAATTTTAAGTGAAACACTTAAACCTAACATTATTGGCCCATGTGTTTGGCCCATCTTTCTAATCCACAATTTACTTGTTGTGTATATGTAAGATATATAAACACTAAAAATATTTGTAATGTAAACAATGTTGGACTAGTATGAAACACCATCTACTTCATACAATGTTGGACTACTATGAAACACCATCTACTACATGCTACTGCTATGCTATGTTCACATGCCCTCACATTAATACCAACATAGACATAAACTTCCATTTCTGGTAGGTTCGCTGCAGAAACTGCTATGGGTTTGTAAATCTTCAACTTCCCCGTCATTGCATATGTTTGCAGAAGCAAAACATGCAAGTAGATATCTCATTATAGAAAACAATACCCTAATCCACTATCCAACATTGTTTATATATCTTACACAAACACAACAAGTCAAATGTTAGTTAGAAGGATGGAGTCCAAAGTGTCTCATATAAAATTTTAATTAAGTAATTAATTATATTATAAAAATTAATATTAAAATATTAATAATTAATTAATTTATTATAATATTAATTAATTAATTATCCTAATCAATAGTAAAATCCAAAATTAATATTTTAAAAATGATGTGGCATTGACACCTCATCTTAGACGCCACATCATTAAAAAAAATTTAAAATTAGAGAGGAGATTAAAATCAAACTCAAAACTTAAAAAATAGATCAAAATCGTGATTTTTAAAATGGGAGAATCAAAATCAAAAAAAATACAAAATAGGGGGATCATAGTTGCAATTAAACCTTGATTTTTTTTAGGTAAAAAATAATCTTTTCTCTTCCTTGTTTATATTTCGTTATGGAGTAATTCCCATGTTAATAAAATTGAAATTGTGCTCACATGAAGCACATGTTTTTTATACATGGTTGAGGAAACTTTTAATTATGAGCAGTTCATAGCTTTCAATTTTCCGTGCGTATTTTTCTTAGTGCCACCTCTCATTTGGATTCATCTCGTTTCTCTTTTTCGGAGATATATCATATCATGATTAATAAATCAACAAGGCCATATGTATATAACATGCAATAATTAGGGGTGGCAAATAAGCATGTCAGTTCTGTTTAGACTTGTTTCGCAAAAGTTTGTAAAAAAATAGAACGGGACGGGATGAACATAATTAAAGATGCAAGCTTAAAATCTAAGTCCGTTTGCAAAAAAGTGAGGGAGGGACGAGATAAACATAGTTGAAGATGCAAGTCCAAAATCTAAGTCCGTCCGCAAAAAAGTGAGAACGGGACAGGATGGACATAGTTGAAGATGCATGCCTAAAATATAAGTCTGTCCGCAAAAAAGTGAGGGCGGGACGGAGTTAAAACTCGTGTGCACTACACTTTTTAAATATAAAAATGCAAAATTTTATGTAAATACTTGTGTCCGCCAAAGGCTGTGAAAAAAACGGAACAGAGTTATATAAACATATTAAAAGATAAAGGCTTAAACTCTTAACGCGTTCCACACTAAAATACGGGCAAAACAGACTTGTTCAATGGGCCGGATCCGTTTTGTCACTTCTAACAACAATTAGGACTTATGTTCTTATTAAGTAATCATATAACATATAAATAAATATTATAAATATTATGTTCTATATAAATAATTAAAAATAAAAAACAGAGTTAGGAAAAAAAATTTAGGCTTAATTGTAACTATGGTTCCTTTATTTTGTATTTTTTTTAGTTTTAATTTCCCTATTTTTAAAACCACCATTTTGGTCTTTTTTTTAGTTTTGAGTTTGATTTTAGTCCCCTCTTCAATTTTAAACTTTTTTTTTAATGACGTGGCATTATCTAAGAAGACGTGTCAATGTCACGTCATTTTTAAAAAATAAATGTAAAACTTTTTTTATTGACTAGATAATTAATTTATTAAGATTATTTTAATTAATTAATTAATTAATTCTTAATATTTTATTATTAATTAATTAATAAAAAATTTAAATTAAACACTTAGGGCTTTTTTTGTTGGCCCATATCTTTGTTCCATCTTTCTAACCGACAATTAAATTATTGTGTTTGTTTCAGCTTTATAAACACTTTTATGACTTATAGAAAAATCAATGTGTGACTTCTAAAAGGCATTTTATATTATAACAGTATCTCTTTCTTCTTCATTGCAGCAACTTCTCCTCCTTTTCAAACTTATGTCCATTGCAACAACTTATGCTTCTTCTCCATACTGCAAATCTATTATTCTTCTTTATTTGACAAGCTTCATAAAAATTTGAGAGTATTTAATTGATCAAGATGTATGTTGGATGTGGGAAAGAGTATTCCTTGCAATGCAATAACAACCTAACTTAATCTAAAGTTAATTGTTCGGTTACATGATATTTTGGATTAGAGTAATACTCATTTATACTTGTACTGCAAGAGTTGGAAATAGAATTAGTATTGAATTGTGAAGTACAACAATGTTTTTGCTTGAAATGGAAGCATTAATTGGATCCTGCTATTGTATTTCTTGTACTACAAAATTCTGCTTTTAATTATGAAGTCCACTTTCCGTATATTGGTTCACCAAGCCTACTTTGTCTTGTCTTTGTTCGTATATAAAAGGCATTAGTCCATTACCACAACTCTTCATTCCATAACCACCCAATTGAGAATACATTTTTCTGTTTTGGTCACTATTTCATTTTCATACACATAACATAAAACCATGTCTTATGAGGTACTTAATCTTTTTACTTTTTTTTTTTTGCATTTTTCTTGTGCTCGCCATTGTGATTTTGAATATTGCTATTATGATTGCAGACTGTTGTCCTCAAAATAACAATGTCATGCACAGGCTGCTCTAGAGCCATCAATAGAGTTTTGGAAAAAATGCAAGGTATTGTTAATTTCAGACGCCAAACTCCATTTCAGTGCAAAAAACTTTGTAATGTATTGTTAATTTTGATACAAAAGGCAATGGAAATACTGGTGGGATAAGTTTCATCCTTTACGTAATCAAAATGAAATGAGTAGTAAAAACTAAGCCAGAGATTATGGAACTAAAGCACCATTAGAACCAGCATTAAGATCAAAATCAAGATAATCACATACATAACACTAATCTAACCTCAAAAGTTTCAGACTAATATTTGATAGAAAGTTGCTGCAATAAAGAAGAAGGAGATACTATTGTAGTATAAATTGTCTTTTAGACGTCTCACTTTGATTTTTGTATAAGTCATAAAATTGTTTATAAAGCTGAAACAAACACAACAATTCAGTTATGAGTTAGAAAGATGGACCAAAGATATAGGCCAACAATAAAAGGCCCAAAATATTTCATTTAAAATTTTAATTAATTAATTAATAATAAAATATTAAAAATTAATTAATTAATTAAAATAATATTAATAAATTAATTATCCTAGTTAATAAAAAAAAGTTTTAAATTAATTTTTTAAAAATGACCTAGCATTGACACGTCATCTTAAATAGTGCCACATCATTAAAAAAAGTTTAAAATTGGAGAGGGGACTAAAATCAAACTCAAAACTTAAAAAAAAAGAATCAAAATCGTGGATTTTAAAATGGGGGGATCAAAACCTAAAAAAACACAAAATAATGGGACCATAGTTGCAATTAAGCCAAAAGTTTATTAATAAAAGAGTTAGTTTTTTTAATAAGGTAATAATATTAAGAAAGAAAAATGGAGTACAAAAAAAGGGGGACTATACCAAAACCCTCACACCATTAACCAAACCTAAAGAAAGGCAAACCTAGCCTATTCTTTACAAAATCTGCCCTAATAAAAATAGGGAGAGTATCAAAATAAGAAGTATGAGTAAGAGATAAGCCTAAGTTAGTAAGGACATCTGCACAACTATTCCCTTCTCAATAGATATGAGAGACCATAAAATTCTTTTGACAAACTAAGTTAATACAGTTAATCCATCTATTTCTAATCAACCAAGGAACGCTAAACGCTGGCTTGAAAGCATCGACCACCGCCTTCGAATCCGTTTCCAACCAAAAATTACTCCAATTTCTATCATGGGTGAACTCAATTGCAAACATTGCACCCGAAAGTTCAGTCGTGAGAGAATCACCAACTCCTAAGAAAGCGGCAAAAGCGCCCATAAAACTACCATTACTGTGTCTAGCCAGACCACCACAAGCAGAAAGACGGGATGAAGAAATAGCAGCCTCATCTGTATTGATTTTAATCCAATTTTCGGACGGGGGCTGCTATAAGACTTCCTTAATATTTGGAGCCTTCGGGAGTCAGATGATCACCTTGAACCTCTTAAGAATCAAGAAATCATTCATAGAGAGGCGAGCACCAACAGACACCGCATTTTCTGCAATGGAAACCACGGCCGTAATGAAAGAAATAGAAGAATGAGTAGAGATTAAGGTCCCTTCAAATCTAACCTTGTTCCGAGCCATCCAAATCGAGTTGAAAGTGAAGATGAAAGTGGCTTTACAAATGATCTTGCATTGATCCGCACCGTCTTTGTCAAGGATTCTCCAAACATCCGACCAACCAAGAATATTAGAGGAGATATTCAACATATTTTTAATTCACTCCCAAAGCTTTAAAGCGTAACCGTAGTGGAAAAAGAGATGAGATTCCGATTCCTCGGCACAACCACACAAATCACACTTGGAAGGGAGAGCAAAACTTCGACGTTTCCAATTATCATCCGTTTGAATTTTGTGATGAATAAGCTTCCACACCATTGCCGATTTAGATGGAGGAATCCACCTATCCCAAATAAGATTCCACCACTCCTTACGAATACCTTTTTTCCTCGTGAAATCATAAGCGAGCTTAAGCGAAAGATCCCCATGAGAAGAATAATTCCAACATCTTTTATCCGGCCTCAAATCAAAAGGAATGTGGCAATTTACAATGCGCACTTGAATGGAAGAAGGCAAGGAAGAAATGGCCAAATCAAAATTCCAAATACCATTCACAATGAGACTACTTACAGTTTGATCCACAATGATAACATGAGCATCATTATCCAAGCAAAGTGGGTTGTCGCACCAAGAATCATACCAAAGGCTAATGAATCTACCGTTACCAAGACACCACGTCGTATTGTCCAGAACATTATTCAGGTCCCTCCTGGCACTAGACCACCAAGAAGAGAAAACATGAGATTTCATGATTTTATTGAGTCAGAAAATGCGCTTCCGAAGGAGAGATGCCCAACAAGAAGGAGAGTTTAACAAGTCCCACGCGAGCTTCAAATTAGAAGCCGGATTTAAACTGCCATGAGATCTAATCCCCAAACCCCCTTCTACAATCGGACAGCAAATATCATTCCAGCCGACCGTGATGACTTTGCTTTTGGAGGCATCCCCACTCCAAATAAACATTTTCATCGCCCTTTCCACAGTGCGCAACAGAGAGACCAGCCAATCATAAACAACCATGCTATGCAAAAACATTCCTTGCAAAGAGGATTTAACTAACTCAACTCGTCCCGCAAAGGAGAACAAAGAGCCTTTCCACGAGGCAATAAAAGAGTTAGTAAAAATGATGTGATTTTTATTTAAAAATAATAATGAGATTTATATTGAAAATAATGTGAAAATTTAATTACATTTTTCTTTTATAACATAATATTTTTATTCAAATAATTCAATATAATTTTAAATTTTAATTTAATTTTTCTTTGTTAACATAATTTTTTATTCAAAATTTTAGTTTATTTATAGTATTATTATATTGTATAATTAATTTTCTTACCCAAAAAGAAGAAAGAATAAACAGTTATCCATTACCTGTAAAAGCTATCTCAGTTTAAGAACCTTCCAAGGAAGATTGGACAAAATGCAACATCGATGCCAACTTAGTTAAGGAAGGCTTATGGAGTTTTGGAATCTTTAGGAATGCCAAATGGGAAACTCGGGTTGCTTGTTCTGATTCAATAGAAGGAAGTGACGATTTGTTGCATGCAGAAGCTATGGCCATGAAAAATGTCGTTACTTTGGCGGCAGAATACTGCTTGCAATAAGTGGAATTTGAAACAGACAACCAAACCCTTGCTGAAAATTTCAAAAACAAAAAGAAAAATAGAACTCTTTGGGTTGAGTTTACAAGAGTAATAGGATTTTTGCCAAAGAGTTTGAAGGAAGAAAAATAATTGCATAGGAACAAACATAACACGTGTATTTATAAACAATCAATAATATTTTTTTTATTAATTAAAAATAAAAATAAAAATATTTTCTCTCTCCTGCATAATAACCACCACCTTATGATTCCAATTAAAAACGAAATTAAATTTATAATAAATTAAAAATTTGCTCTCTTTCATTGGTTGTTCCTAACAATAAGGATTTATGTGTTTTTCCAGCAAGTTTTCCTCCTGAAGGAAACGGGATTTTTGTTTTACTTAGAGTGACAATAACATCTTAGTCCACACCAAGGTACGATAACAAGCGGATCGGGGATGATTTTTACTTCCCGTAAATTTTAATTCAAATTTTCAATAATCTTTGTTCTTCGCTCCAAAACTCAATAAGGATAGAGAATTAAAACTCAAACAGATTCGGATTGAGTTTGAGTATCTCTGCTTCACCATCATCAATTTAATAAAATTAATTTTTTAATAAAAATACTTATTTTTTCCAAAATCAAATTACATTACAAATAATAAAATAAAATAATTTCAAAAGTACCATACATACATTTGAAATATTTTAAATAATTAATACAAATCAAAATCTCAAAACATTGGCTACATATTTAATATTTCAAATTATCAAAACTAAATAATAATGTAAAAAATGAAATAAGTGTGTTCTGGACTGAGCCGAGGTCTGCCCCACAATCGAGCAGGCCCAACCCACACGTCCTGGATGGCCCAACAAAGGCCTCTTAGCACGACCAATGTCGGGCACATGCCTTCTCAACATTGTCGGACACATGCATGGTATAGAGCGTCGAGCAGGGCGCTAAGCCTCCCTGGCCTCGCTCCTCCCCGACACTCAGGTTCTCCTCCCCCGAGGAGCCTTCTCCTCCTGCATATAAGTTCCTCCCCGCGAGGACACGTCTCTCCCCGACACGCAAGACTCCTCCCCACGAGGACACGTCTCATGTAACCACCCACTCCCGATGGAATCGGTCTGCCCTAATTCCGGAGATCTAGGAACGGTTACCCCAGGGCGAAGACCACGTACTGGTCTTCACTACGCCACGTAAGCCCTAGCAGTTACTTGGATTGGGCCTGACAACCCAACCCAATACAAGTAACCGTTGGCCCCGCGCTGGGGGCTCTCTATAAATACCCTCTCACTTGAGAGGGTTAGGTTACACACTCTCTTACACTCTAACCTTGTACTTGTTTTTACTTGTGACCCTTGCCTTACTTGAGCGTCGGAGTACCATGCAGGTACACCCTCCCTCCCCCCCGGCCGTCTTTCAACCTCACTGGAGCTGAAGTCCACAAGACATTGCTGGCCACCAAATACTGTCTGATCCAGGTACGATCAGTGGCGCCGTCTGTGGGAAACCTTGCTTCCCCGTTTTTCCTCCGATAAACCAAAGCAATCCTCTCGTTCATCACCAGCATGGCCAGCAACCCGTCTGCTACCAACGCTCTGGACACCGTCCTCGCGCAACTCGAGAACGAAAACCACCATGAGGACGCTGCTGCCCTCATCGTCGAAGAAGGTGACGTCAGGGACGGGCAGACCGCCTCCCTGGACTCCTAAGACACGGCTTACGACGCCGCCCGCCAGGACGACTAGCAAGCCATCTTCCAGCCAGTTGCTCCTCTGCCCAATGCACATTCGAGCACCGTGGCCCTATTTGCTTTGATTAACCAGATCAATCAGCTGATCGCACACCAGAACACCAGAATTGAAGTACTAGAGCGAGGGCGGACACGACGATCTTCCCCGCGAAGACATCGTTGTCCACCCTCACCTCGCCGCTTTCCTTCCCCGCGAAGGACTCCTTCCGAAGAATCTCGAACCCCCTCGCCAATGCGCGAGGGCCGTCGGCCACGCCTTGAACGCCCCCAGCCGGCGATCTCCCAGAAGCGCCATCGTTCCCCGCCTAGGAAGGAACCCAGACCCTCAGCTACCAAGAAGTCCAAAACCACCGAGGAGAGACCGAGGAACCGTTCGAGCAATTCCCCTCCACGGCATCATCGATCCCCTTCGAGGTCCCCGGCCGTAAGCGACGACGACGACGAGAGGACCCCTCGAAAGTTTCGAAGCCATGCTCGACTTCAGAAATGTCAGAGGAGCCATTAAGTGTAGGCTTTTCCCCACCACTTTGTGGAAGGGTGCCATGACTTGGTACAAGGGTTTGGCACCCGGGTCGATCACATCCTGGAAGCAGCTTAGACAACGCTTCACCAAACACTTTACTGCGTCTCGTCGACACCCGAAGACGGAGGCTGCCCTAGAAAGCATCTTCCAGGGGAAGAACGAATCTCTCCGGAACTACATTGAGAGATTCAACAGAGAAGCTGTCGAGGTTCATACGACCGACGACATGAAGAAGTACTTAATCATCCATGGACTATGTTTTGGATCCGATTTTGCCAAATTCGTGGGCCTCCGCAGACCCCGCCGTCTGGAGGACCTCCTCCAACGAGCTCAGTCGTACATCGAACTCGAGGAGTCGGAGGCGGCGCAGATCGCCCTTGAGTCGAGACGCAAGGAAGGCCCCCGCGGCGACAAAGATGAAGACTCTCCCCCCGACGAGGAGGGGAAAGAAAGAAAGAAAATCGCCCCCGTGATCCTCGTGAACTGCACGGACCAGTTGGCCGGTTCACGGAATACATCCCGCTCAATGCTCCCCGCGCGCGAATCCTCTCCGAGTTCCAGAACTCGGAATTTATGAAAGGAGGCGTCCGCTTTCCGAAGCCGACTGCCCCCAAATCAAACACGGACAAGTCGAAGTACTGCAGGTTCCACCGGAGCCACGGACATGTCACAGAAGACTGCATCCATCTCAAAGGTGCAATAGAGATCCTGATCAAGGAAGGGCACTTAAAGAAGTACGCCCAGAAGAATGATGTTCCTCGCCCCAGCTCCCGGGAAGCCCAGAACGTCGAGGAGATGACACCTCCTCCAGACGAGAGTCAGCTTCAGGTCGCCCTCAGCGTCACCCGACCCGAAGACTTCTTCGTCCCCGTAATCATTAAGGGCCAAGAAGTAATTCGCAACATGTGGGCGACCTTCCCCCACGAGGACCCCGTCGCTGCCCGTAGCACCTGGGAAGGCTTCCCCAAAGTAACGGTCATCTTCAGGGTGGTTACGAGAAGTTGTCCGTCGGATCGATCAAGCTGAAATTTGATGAACTAGAGTCCGCAACGTCGGCGAAGACAACTACTCTCGAGAAGGTGCAAGGGAGGTCAAACCTTATCACCTTCTACCTCGAAGAACTCCCCGACGGAGCGCCCAACGCCACTATCCCCCTCCTGGTCAGAGCCTAGATGGCAAATTTTAACGTTCGAAGGATCCTCGTCGACCAGGGAAGTTCGGTCGACATCATGTATGCCCATCTGTTCAGGACCCTTCAGCTCGACGAGAGACATCTGACCCCGTACGTCGACTCAGATCTGCAGGGGTTCAACTGTACCACCACTAGACCATGGGGCTATGTTAAGCTGATGGTCACATTCGGGGCTGAAGACACTGCCCGACAAGTGAAGACCCGCTTCTTGGTGGTCAAATATCCATCCCTCTGCAACTGCATCCTCGGGAGGACCACCTTGGCTGAACTCACAACAGTGCCACCAACGGTCCACCTCAAGATGAAGTACTACACGACCCGGGGACGTGTGGTTATGATGCACGGGGACATAGACGCGGCCAGGAGGTGCTTCGACGCTGCGATCAAAGGCATGAGTTCCATCGGCACCAAGCCCAAGACCGGAGCAAAGCCATCCACGGACACCGTACAGAGACCTCTCCCGCCCGTCAACACGATCAACCTCGACAGCACGTTCATGGACGAGCACGAATAGGACAGAGCAGAGGACCTCGACCCCCAGGCGGAAAACAACGGGTGGCCTCTCCACCCAGCGCGCCCCATCCCCGACGGAGACTTTAAGCTCGTGGTCCTCGGGGACAACCCATACCGTAACGTAAAGATTGGCACCGGGATCCCCGACCTGGCAAAGGAGCAGCTGAAAGCATGTCTCCGGGAGAACGCTGATCTGTTCGCGTGGAGCGCCTATGAGATGCCTGGTCTTGACCCCGAGGTGGCTTGCCATCAGCTCGCAATAGATCCGGCCGCTAGGGCCATAACTCAACGTAGGCGTAAGCAGTCCCCCGAAAAAGCGGAGGCTGCTGAAAAAGCTGTAAAAGACCTCCTAGAGGCATATTTTATTTCGGAGGCCAGGTACACAACCTGACTGTCCAATGTTGTACTCGTCAAAAAGAATAATGGAAAATGAAGGATGTGTGTTGATTATACTGATCTTAACCGGGCTTGCCCGAAATACTGTTATCCTTTGCCTAACATCGACCAGCTGGTCGACAATTCTGCAGGTTACAAACTATTATCCTTCATGGACGCCTACTCAGGATACAACCAAATTCCCATGGATAAGACCGACAAACAGCACACGGCTTTCATGACCAAGTCGGGCAATTACTACTACAACATAATGCCCTTTGGCCTGAAGAACGCCGGTGCGACCTACCAACGGATGATGAACAAGGTTTTCCGGGCTGAAATCGGCGACATGCTCGAGGTCTACATGGACGACATAATCGTCAAATCCGCGGAAGAAGTCGACCATGCCACACACCTCAAGAAGGTGTTCGACACGGCGAGGAGGTGCCGCATGAGGTTCAATCCCAACAAATGCACCTTCGGCGTTCGGGCAGGTAAGTTCCTCGACTTCTACCTCACAGAGCGAGGAATCGAAGCCAACCCCGACAAGTGTAGAGCTTTTTTCGAGATCCCTACTTCGAACTCAAAGAAGTCAATACAATCATTGAACGGGATGCTCACCGCCCTATCCCGCTTCCTCGCCAAGTCTGCGCAGTACGCACTCCCATTTTTCAAACTTCTTCGACAAAAAGTGGAGTTTGAATGGAGCGAAGAATACGAGCGGGCGCTCTTCCACCTAAAACAAGTCTTATCGCAACCCCCGGTCCTCTCACGGCCTGAGAGCGGGGAGACACTTTTCTTATATCTCGCAATCACGAGTGAAGCAGTCAGCGCCGTCCTCATTCCAAAAACGTCGGACGGACAGAAACCAATTTACTTCACGAGCAAAGCCCTCCAAGGCCCCGAGCTCAGGTATCAGTAGATAGAGAAAGTCGCTCTGGCCCTCATCACCGCGGCCAGGAGGCTACGGCACTACTTCCTCGCCCACACTGTCGTCATAAGAACCGAACATTCTATAAGGCAACTCCTTGGACGACCGTATATGGCGGGGAGGATGCTCAGGTGGTCGCTCGAACTCGTCGAGATTGACATCCAATACGAGGGAAGGAAAGCCCTGAAGGCTCAGGTATTGGCCGACTTTGTGGCAGAGATGACCGTCCCGGAACCTTCGACCAACGGATCCCAAAAATGGACGATTTATGTCGAGGGAGCATTCAGCCCGAAGGGAAGTGGGGCGGGCATCATCCTCGAAAATGAGGAAGGCATCCTGATCGAGGTATCCCTCGAACTAGCCTTCCCGACGTCGAACAACCAAGCGGAGTACGAGGCTTTCCTCGCCAGACTTCGGCTGGCCGAGGACCTCGGTGCCCAGGAGGTCAAAATCTTCACCGACTCCCAGCTCGTGGCCTCGCAAGTCCGAGGAGAGTACCAGGCCAAGAACGACAACCTCATCGAATACTTGACCTTGGTGAAAGAAAAGATGAAAAATTTCACCTCCGCGGAAGTAACTTACATCCCCCGTGAGCATAATGCCCGAGCAGATGTCTTGTCCAAATTGGAAAACACAAATAAGAAAGGCGGGAACAAATCCGTCATATAAGAAGTGCTTTCCCGGTCGAGCATCAACAAACCCGCCCCAGTGGCGGACGTAAATGCCATTGGTGACAGCAATTGCTGGATGACCCATGTGTATGAGTACCTCACGACGGGCAAACTGCCCGAAGATCATAAGGAAGCCGGAATGGTCAAGCGGCGGGCATGCTCATACAGGATAGTCGAGGATAAGCTATACCGGCGAGGGTTCTCTATCCCCCTCCTCAGGTACGTCGAGGAGACCAAGGTCTCCGGCATCCTCCAGGAAATCCACGAAGGAATCAACGCACAGCACCTCGACGGGCGATCGTTAGGCCGTAAGGCACTTCGAGCAGGGTATTACTGGCCCACCGTTCAACAGGACGCCAAGGAACACGTCAAGAAGTGCGATAGATGCCAACGACACGGGGACATGCACCTCGCTCCTTCTAATGAGCTCAAAACACTGTCCTCCCCGTGGCCATTTGCGTGGTGGGGGATGGAAATCCTCGGACCTTTCGTCCAAGGGTCGTATCAAAATAAATACCTCATTTTTGGGGTGGACTACTTCACGAAGTGGATTGAGGCGGAAGCCTTAGCCAAAATCACGGCCTTCAACATACTGCGTTTTTACAAAAGGAACATCCTCGCCCGATTCGGCGTGCCTCAAGCTCTTGTCACCGACAATGAAACACAGTTCACCGACAGGAACTTCCAAGGCTGAGGTGGCGAACAGAGTAATCCTACAAGGATTGAAACGTCGATTAGGCGACGCCAAACAACGGTGGGTCGAGGAGCTACACAGCGTCCTCTGGGCCTACCGAACGACCCCACATTCCACGACCGGGGAGACCCCCTTTTGTCTGACCTACGGAACGGAAGCGGTGATCCCCGTGGAAATCAGGGAACCCTCAAGGAGGATAGAAGCCCCCCTCGACGGGGACGCGAACGACGAATCCCTGAGGGAAGAACTCGATTTCGTCGAGGAGACACGTTCGGGCACTTCTCTCTGAGAAGCTTCACTTAAGCAGAAAATAACACTACATTATAACGACAAAGTTATCAAACATGATTTTCAGGTGGGCACCCTCGTCCTACAAAGAAACCAGAAAGACTCGCGAGAAGGCAAACTCGCCGCGAACTGGGAGGGCCCGTACCGCGTCCGCGCGAAAATGGGGACAGGAGCCTACTTCCTCGAAAATCTGCACGGGGAAGAACTTGCTCGACCATGGAACGCTGAGAAGCTCAAATAGTACTACAGTTAAGCACTAGGCGCGACTCACTAGCACCGCGATTATGGGGACGCACTAAGGTACGAGCGTGACACCCCTATACAGAACACAATGATCAAAGGCCGCGTTGTGTGTGCGCAAGGACTTTTGGTTCGACGGGGAATCCTCGATCGAGCTCCATCGTTGCTGTACCAATTAGGAAAAACACCCATCTCGCCATGGGAAGTTCACGCCACGAAGCTAAGACCTCGACCGAGCTCTTAGCCTCGTTGAAGGTCGGAACACATCTCTGACCACCCGACCAGCTCTCCACGCGGTCAGGGGCAATCAAAGTCGAGCAAATTCCCAAAGTCTATTACTTAGACAGAAACAAACAAAGTACAGCAAATGCAATAACATCACACATAATTAAAACCATACAAATAGCACACTAGCAGATAAACAAAAATGCATTAAAGCGGGCAGAAGCCCAGTGTACAAATATTACAAACAGGTATCAAAAAGCCCCTGGCACGCAGGCTGGGCATAGGCATCAAAAAATAAAGTGGCTCACAGGCCAAACAGAACGAGAAAGGAAAAACCTACTCGGCGACGGTCCCCTCGGGTTGCTCGTGTTCGACAACCTCGTCCTCCTGCATCGGCTGCACGATATGAGGCCGGGATTGAGAACCTGAAGCTGCTGTATGGCGTTTCTGAAACCTATGTCAACCGCCACAAGGTTATCTTGCTCAGCTTCCCTTAGCTTCACTATCAGCGCTGCCCGCGAAGTCAGCAACCTGTCTTCTTCGGTTTCCACATCAGCCGGGCGGACAGCCTCCTCCAACTAGGCGTTCCTCGCCAAGAGACGATCCCTCTCCTCTTCAAGCTCGACGTCCCTCGCCAAGAGACGTTTCCGCTCCTCCTCAGCGTTTTTCAACTTCTCCTCTAACTTCCCTTGAAGCTCGACCTGGGCTTGGTTCTGGCTTTTGCAGTCAGCCAGCTCCTTGCCCACCTTCTCCATTTCGGCTGAGATGGACCGGAAACTCTCTCGCAGCTTGTTCAGCTCGTCTTCGGAGCACCCCTCGTTGTTCAGAACCAGAGAAGTCGCGCAAACCCGCATCACCGCGGACACATCCTCTACCAGCGCCTTTCTCCGAGAAACCTTGTCGACGCCTAAGATGGCCTGAGCTTCGGGGGCACCCGTGCATAGGGAATTATTCTCCATGAAGAAATTCGGCCTCGAGTGACAAGGCGGGAGCACAAACTTCATAGCAGGGGGCTCTCGTTCTCAGTAAGGTCGATCTCCACTGTGCTTACAACCCGCTGCTTCTTCGGGGAGCTCTGAGGGCTGGGAGAATCACTATCCTGGTGAGAGCCAGAGGAACCCCCGGTTGTCGGGGTGGGAACGGATTCCTGTGCTCGGAGCTGCTCGATGCGGCTTTTGCCTCCTTTCTTCGCAATGCGGTTAGCCTTCAACTTTTTGAAACGCTCCTCAGCAGTCGACATCTTGCCTGCAAAAAGAAAATAAATATGTCAGTAAACCGGAGATCAGGACGCGAGGAAAAAAGTAAGTCGAAGAGGATGTCACCACCTAGCAGCTCGAGAGCATCCTCATCGGAGAACGTCTCGAGGAGGGCCCTCGTATTAATCAAACGACGTTTCGTCAACATCTGTCCATCGTCTCCCCAGACGAATTCCCCGTCCATTGTCACGAGCTTGGCTTTATTAAAACCGTTGACAAAAGCGACTATTCGCTCGTAGGCCAAGCGATCCCCCTCGTCGAGACGGCTAGGACTGACTTTGTAACTGTCTATCTCCTTTTTGAAGTGTTCTTCCGTCTAGAACAAGGGGAATCTCGGCTCGAGGACCTCCTCCGTCTGCCCGTCCACCTCACGGGAAACTCGGCGATACACCGAATTCACAGCTTCAAGTGTGACCGGCCTCACAGTATAATACCGGTATTTAAAGTCGCGAACAGAATCCAGGTATGTGTGGAAGAGACTGCTCGTTTGTTTAAAAGACACCCAGCCATGTCTGCCGTCGGAGGCCTGTCGCTGGAGGTGGAAGATGCGGAAGAAGATAGGCACGGTTGCCCTGATTCGGAGATATTTACAAACGAGCTTGAAGGCTCGGATAAAAGCGAGGGAGTTGGGGTGAAGCTGCGAAAGCGCCAAGCACAGCCAGACGAACACTTCTTGTTGAAAGTCCGTGAAAGGAAAACGCCACCCCGCCTCGTCGAACATGAACTCATAAAGAGAGAACCTCATCCCTCGGTAGGTCGAGCATATGCGATGGTGTGCTTGGGGACGGAACACCTTCCACGACTTCGGCGAACCCACCAGCCGATGCTCGACAGTACAAAAAATATCATCCTCGTCACCGTCAACGAACTGGGAAGCCATATTTAGCGGTTCGTCGTTAACCCACTCCGCAAGGGGACGTTCCTCGACACTAGTGATTAGCGCCATTAGAGAGTCGGGCTGGTCGTCGACGTCTAATGTTCCCACGGCCACGGAAACGGACAAAGCTTTCATATACCTGAAAAGCAGAAGGAAACGGTGAATTTGATGATCCATATCAAATTCACCCCTCCACCGCTGTTCAACTGAAAGGGCGAAGAGGGATCGTCGGGGTTTCGAGACTGTCGCTCTCGTCCACGCCCCCGAGGCAACCAACGAGCCTCCCCGTGACCATCCTCAGGTCACCGGCATACCGTGTTGGGAGCATTCCCTCGCACAGATGAAATATTGGCGAGGACCTCGAGAGTTCCATCTCGTGTCCTCGTGACATTCTTCGTGTCCCCGAGTTATTCATCCCTTTTCCCCGCGATATGCAACAAGAGACTAAGAAATCCCGCCGTTTTCGCCGGAGATTTCGTGATGTCCATGAAGAACTTCATCAGTTCACCATAGAACCACCCTACAAATGCAAACGAAAGGAGAAAAAAGAGAGAAACTTACTTGAAAAACGCTTCCAGGAGGGTTCCGACACGGCAGTTGGTGGCGGCGTACGGTGGCGAAGTAGAGAAGAAAGAGAGAGAGGGAATCTAAGTGAAGGGGGAGCGAAAGTGTAAATGAGACGAGATGACCCCTATTTATAAGGGCCTCACAAGACTCGAGGATTTCCTAGGCAATCGATTATGCTACCCTAGCGTAGCCGCCCTCGGGAATGATGAGGTGTGACACGTGGCACACACTTTCCCACGCGTGTCTTTTAATTCCCCAACACGCGTCTTTCCATTCGCCTCGCTTCAAAATTCTCATATCCCCGCGACGTCGCTCGTCCACGGATGATCCAGCCCGAGCAAATCGATTTATTTCTCCCCGTTTGACCAACCGCTCCTCGTCTAGAATCCCTTCCCCGACTAGATAAGTCCTCGACATGGCTGCCCTTAAGTCATCACTCTAACGCCTCAGAGCTACGACTTGGGGGCTCTTGTCCTAGACTGGGCCGAGGTCTGCCCCTTAATCGAGCAGCCCAACCCACACGTCCTGGGATGGCCCAACACAGGCCTCTTAGCACGACCAATGTCGGGCACATGCCTTCTCAACATTGTCGGACACATGCATGGTATAGAGCGTCGGGTAGGGCGCTAAGCCTACCCGGCCTCGCTCCTCCCCGACACTCGAGTTCTCCTCCCCCGAGGAGCCTTCTCCTCATGCACATAAGTTCCTCCCCGCGAGGACACGTCTCTCCCAGACACGCAAGACTCCTCCCTGCGAGGACACGTCTCATGTAACCACCCACTCCCGATGGAATCGGTCTGCCTTAATTCCGGAGATCTAGGAACGGTTACCCCAGGGCGAAGACCACGTGCTGGTCTTCACTATACCACATAAGCCCTGGCAGTTACTTGGATTGGGCCTGGAAACCCAGCCCAATGCAAGTAACCGTTGGCCCCGCGCTGGGGGCTCTCTATAAATACCCTCTCACTTGAGAGGGTCAGGTTACACACTCTCTTACACTCTAACCTTGTACTTGCTTTTACTTGTGACCCTTGCCTTACTTGAGCATCGGAGTACCTTGCAGGTACACCCCCCCCCCCCCCCCGGCCGTCTTTCAACCTCACCGGAGCTGAAGTCCACAAGACGTTGCTGGCCACCAAATACTGTCTGATCCAGGTACGATCAGGTTGGTAGGTGGTTCTTCCTAGCAACCATAGGATTTTGTTAGTCTTTTCTTTTATTAAGTTTTAGGGCCAAGATTAGGGGTAGTTTTGTTATGATCAATCATAATGTAGTATGGTCTATTTGAAAAACCCATACTGAAAGCTCCAAGAATTTGACTAAATTTTAGTAGAACATAATATTGTGAAAGATGTTCCAACATGAAGCTTTCTGCCCCAGACCAAAGATGTCGAATGAAATGTCCAAGCATAAAGATTCGACATAATGACTATCATAATAGATTGTTGCTAATCTGGTCCAAGATTTAAGGAGCAATTAGAACATGGATCAAGGAAGAAATAAACAGAAGATTCGAAGCCCAAGGAAGCAGAAGATTAAAAAAGGAAGACCAAGACCTAGGACTGCACACCGAACCTATTGTAACACTTTTGTAAAGTAGAAAATAGGATTTAGGGTTTTGAGAGTCGCAGGCTTTCTTGTGTTGTACGTCTCCCTTTGTATTCATTTGATACACTGTGGAAGACATAATTGCTTGTACAGATTCAGAAACCTGTAGGTAATGAATCGTGTATTGTTCTTAGATGAAGCTTTGAAGCAAATCCAAGTTATGTTGTTAGTCGAGAATGCTCGACTAAACTTTGTATTGAAAGGGGTGTCTTTCAAGTAGGATGATACAGTTGCTGTCGATTGTAGTTGTTAGATAAGCACAGGTTGTAATTTAGGGAGTGAGATGGCTTTCTCTTATCAATTAGATGTGACTTCTAATGATAAAGTCTCCATTGGGTAGTTGTTGCGGTGAGAATCAGATATCAAGCTATTAATTAACTTGAATCACAAAACATGAAGTTCACCACCGAGCTTTGATTTATCCAAAGGAAAGGGTAAAGATCAAAAAACCCTAAGTGCGCTATGTAGGAACACAGCTAAGAGATCTAAGGTTCGGGGGTTGGTTATACCTAGGGAAGGTATTAGCATCCTAAGTATCTGTAGTACTCTATAGGAACCTCTTGTTAGTATTTGTGTTATGCTAAAGTTGCTTTCTAAGGGAAATGTGCTAAGGTAAAGAGCTAGGGGTATATACACTAAGTATGATCGCCAAGACATCGCATCTCGTGCCTACGTATCCTGACGGGAATGGAATCAAAGTATTCGTAGTTCCCCTCACTACGGGGTAAAAGGGTGAGAAATAGAAAGGTGGAAAAAAAAAAGGTGGCTCGCTAGGATCTCACAATCCTATGCCTATATATTCTCAAGATGAACTTGAGAAATCAAAGCGTCCGTAGTTCCCCTCAACGGGGATAAGGAACTCTTGACCATGGCCAAGGTTCCAAGGGAAAATAGAGTATATGGCAAGACACCTACATGGAGTGCGGCGACTCCAAACCTAAGGCTAGGTAAAACGGGGAAAGAAGTGTCCACGGCGGAACAAATAAATAGAGCACGGCAACTCTAAACCTAAGGTTAGGTTAAAAGGGAAGGTAGGTCTTGATCGTGCGGCGACGTGAGATATGGGAATGATGGACAAGGTTATCCTAAATGACATAGCAATCAACGGGAATGACCCTTTCCTTTGGAATGAGGCAACAGAAGAACAAAGAGGAAACCTCCAGTATCGAGAGTAAAATAGATAGCAATATATACAAAAAATGCAATATGAATTAAATTAAAAATTAACTGAGATCAAACGAGGATAGTGTTAGATGTCAAGCATGCTACATATTTGCATTCAATACTTGGCATTTTTCATTACTTTCTATGGTTAGCTTGTTGATTTTTGTGGTGATTTGTTGTAGTTCTTCAAACATTGGAATATACTTTTGGTGCTTGTAATTTGTGTGCTATTGTGCAGAAATAGGCATGAAATGATCAATAAAGTAAGACACAAGGAGTGGATGCAAGCTGCCAAAGAATCAAGAAGGAAACAGCAGGGTTCGTTAGGCGAATTCTGGCGAAGTCACCAGCGAACGGTGGCGAAGCTTCCAGCGAAGAGAGCCAGAAAGAGGTAGTAGGAAAAGGGGGTAAAATTCGTTGTAGCGAGGGAGCCAGCGATTGTTCGCTGCTTTGCTCGCTGGGCGAAGGTTCTGGCGAAGGACCCTTGTTTGAGGCAGGGACGAAAGGACCCAAAATTCACTGGGTCAAAGGTTTTGGCGAATGCTCGCTTCGCGAATGATTTGTTCGCCTAGCGAACCCGCGATAACTATTGTGGGCGGTTTAAGTTCTGAGGCACTTAAAGTGCCATTTTTTTATCCATTCGCTAGGCGAAGGCTGCAGAATTTTAGAACCATATAAATAGATTTTCACTTTTCTTTGAAGGGGACTTTTGCTATTTTCACACAAAAACATATTTTTCTGTATTTTGATCATCCAAGAGGAAATTTTCCCATAGAGAAGCTGAAGTCACATCCATTATCGATTATTCGACTTGGATGTTCTTTTATCTCCTCTTGAAACTTGTCATCCAAGCTACCATGAGAATGAGTAGCTAAACACTCTTGTGTTAAGGTTAGATGTAGTTGATCTTGGTCATATGTAATTCTTTTGATCTTTTGTATATGAACAAGGTTTATGATCAATATAGATGAAGTTATTTGTTCTCAATGATGTATGTGTGGTTTGTATTGCTCTAGACATAGATTTTTCAAATCATGACCTAATATTTTTATCTCTTAAAAACCAAACTCTAGACATAGATTTGGGATTTGTTATTCGCTTTGTGTTGATTTTAACGATTGTTGTTTCGATTGTTAGCGTGAGACATCATCTAACGGTCTAAATAGCAATACTCACGACTTTGCTTTAGACATAAACTTATTCGAGAGGATACGCGGTTGTATTGGTCGGAAACTAAGTTCATATGCTTGATTAATCGAATATGTGTGAAAAGGATTAGCGAAACTTAACCTTGACATGCTTTTCTAAAACCTTACAAACTCTTTGCTACAAATTTACTCTTTGATGCAAATTAATGTTAAACAAAATCAAGAACCATTTGAAACTCTTTAACTTAAAACATTGTGACTATTGAACGGCAAGCATCAAATATCGCACAATCCCTGTGGAGACGATAAAAACACCCCCCGAAATACTGTTTCAACAAAATGGCGCTGTTGCCGAGGGTTTTTGATTGATATTGCAAGCATTGCAATAGTTGTTTTGTTTTAAGCTTGTTAACTTTTTCTTGAGCTTGTTGATTTGTTTTGTTTAGTGTGCAGACTTTGTTTTATGCGAGGGAAACTACCGGCGGACCAACTTCTGTTCGATCTCGAGATTGAAAGAACCGCTCTTAGAATCAATAGCAGAACGAGACGAAGGAGGCAACTAGCTAGACAAAGACAAGACAAGAGGGAAGTTCGACTTCTACACCTCCACCATTTCCACAGTTACTTCCAGCTATGGAACATCCACCACCACCTGCTTCTAGACCGTGTACCAACAGTCCAAGACATAATGCACAGTTTGCTCGCAATGCTCACAACGGTTGGCATTCAGAAATGAAGACTGGTATTCTTCAGCTTCTATATCAGAGTCCTTTTACTGGTATGGATCATGAGGATCCTTTTACACATCTGACAAAGTTCTATGAGATTGCGGGAGCAACTGGTGCGCCCGAAGCTGAAGAGGAATCTCTGTTTAAGAGATTATTCCCGCATTCCCTCATTGGGAAGGCCAAGGAATAGTATCTTGATCAGTCGACGGCAATAATGACTAATTGGAATTTACTTGAAGAAAAATTTTTGGAGCAATTTTTCCCACATAATCATTTCATGGAGGCAAAGACCGCAATAGCAGTGTTCACGCAAGGTGCCAACGAATCTCTTAACGAAGCGTGGGAGAGATTCAAATCTATGTTGAGAAAATGCAAGGGGCATGGCTTTGATGAATTGTCTCAAATTCATATTTTTCGGAATGGACTTCAACTAGTACAGAAAACATTATTGGATGCCACAACGGGTGGATCTTTGATGAGCAAGATTACCGAAGAAGCCATTGCCATAATTGATAAGATGGCTTTGAATGACCATCAGGGAAGCCATAACTGTGGTACTTCTCAAAGGACTCCGGGAGTTTGGGAATTGGGAACCAATGATGCTATACTTGCTCAAAACAAGTTATTATCCCAACAAGTTGAGTTGTTGACGAAACAAATGTCTAAACTTCCTCAACAACTTAAAGAAATCAATGACTCCTCGAGTAAAAATGTTCAGGTCTTGGTATGTGAACTTTGTAGAGGCGACCATCTTACCGGATATTATCCTCCGGTTGTGGAGGAGGTAAACTATGCTGGAAATCAAGGATACCAACCCCGACCTCCTTATCAACAAGGCAACCAAGGTTACCAACAACGGGGTAACCAAGGTTATCAACAACCATGGAGACCGCAAGAAGCCGGACCGTCAAACCGTCAACAATACCAAAATTACACTCAACCTTCGCAAGCTCCCGTTGGAAATACGAAGATGGAAGACACTCTCACGCAATTTATGCAAATGTCAATGTCCAATCAGAAGAATACCGATGCGGCCATAAGGAATCTTGAAACACAAGTCGGACAATTATCAAAACAATTGGCCGACCAACAAAAAGGAAACTTTACGGCGAATACTCTACCAAATCCTAAAGAGCATTGTAAGGCTATTCTAACAAGAAGTGGAAGAGAGATTGACATGGGTGTAGGTGAAGTTGTAGTGGAGGAGGAGGTTGTAGTTGAAAAAGAAAAAGATAGTGATAAGATTGAAGTAGAAAAAAATGTTGAGGGTGATCTAGTTGAAAATGAGAAGAAAAAAAGTGAGGATGATGAAAAAAGAAAGAGAGAAGAAAATTTGAAAAAAAACTAGGAAGGGGAAAGAACCGTTGAATAATATTCTGATCCAACATTTACCATATCCTCATGCTCCTACAAAGAAAGATAGTGTGAGGCACTACGCTCGGTTTATGGATATTTTCAAATAATTACAAATAAACATTCCATTTTCTGAAGCTTTGGAGCAAATGCCGAAATATGCTAAATTTATGAAGGATATTCTCACAAAAAAGAAGAGGTATACAGATCAAGAGACTATCATGGTGGATGCTAGTTGTAGCGCTATCATTCAACGTACTCTCCCGAGGAAAGAGTGTGATCCGGGACGAGTCACCTTGTCGGTTACTATAGGAAATATCTATGTGGGCAACAGGTTGATTGATTTGGGCTCTAGTATCAATTTGATACCTTTATCGATTGTGAAACAGTTGGGACACATGGAATTGAGGTCCACTCAAATTACATTGCAACTCGCCGACAAATCCACTACCCATCCTCACGATGTAGCGAAAGATGTATTAGTTAAAGTGGACAAATTCTTATTTCCTATTGACTTCGTGGTAATTGAAATGGAGGAAGATGAAGACACTCCATTGATTCTTGGGAGACCGTTTATGAAAACTGCTAGAATGGAAATTGATATGGATGACGGTCTTATGAAGGTTAGAGTCCAAGATGAGGAGGTTTGTTTCAATCTATTTGAGGCCATGAAACACAAGAATGAAAAAGGTGATTGTTTTAGAATAGACGTCACGGAAGAAGCTATTATGGATGTCACAAAGAAAGTTCATGTGGTGTACCCTTTGCAAAGAGCTCTTGATGATTCCTTTGAAGTTTTCTCTGATGAAGAGGAAAGAGCACTTGAAGAGTGTTTAAAGGAACTTGAATCTTTAGAGGAGTTGCAACCTTGGGAGTGTGAAGAGAAAGTGTTAAACAAAGAGGTGAGTGATGCGAAATCTCAACTTGAATTGAAGGTGTTGCCTTCCAATTTGAAATATGTTGTCCTTGATGACGGTTGTAACAAACCGGTTATCATTAGCAACATTTTATCTGACAATGAGGAAGACCGGTTAATTCAAGTTTTGTGGAAAAATCAAGAAGCAATGGGATGGACTCTTGCCGATCTTAAAGGCATAAGTCCTTCTTATTGTATGCATCGCATATTCTTGGAAGAGGATTTCAAACCGGTCGCTCAACCGCAACGCCGTTTGAATCCAACGATGAAAGAAGTAGTAAGGAAAAAAGTTGTCAAACTCTTGGATGCCGATATGATTTACCTGATTTCCGATAATCCTTGGGTAAGTCCGGTCCACGTTGTGCCAAAAAAAGGAGGAATGACCGTGATCTGAAATGAAAAAAATGAGTTGATTCCGACAAAAACGGTGACAGGTTGGAGGATGTGTATAAATTATAGGAGGCTAAACACCGCTACAAGGAAATACCATTTTCCACTCCCGTTTATGGACCAAATATTAGAGAGATTGTCGGGCCAATAATTCTATTGCTTTTTGGATGGTTATTCCGGGTATAACCAAATTTCGGTGGACCCGAATGACCATGAGAAAACGGCATTCATTTGTCCTTTCGGAATTTTTGCCTACCGAAAGATGTCGTTTGGTCTATGCAATGCACCGGCAACATTTCAACGTTGTGTTCAAGCAATTTTCTCCGATCTTATTGAAAAGACGATGGAGGTTTTCATGGACGACTTCTCCGTTTTCAGAGCGTCTTTTGATCTTTGTTTGAGGAATTTGGAGGTTGTGCTTGAACGGTGTGTTGAGACGAATTTGGTATTGAACTGGGAGAAGTGAAATTTTATGGTTACGGAGGGAATAGTGATGGGCCACAAAGTCTCCTCCAAAGGTCTTGAGGTTGATCAAGCAAAAATAGAAGTGATTGAAAAGTTGCCTCCTCCAACTAATGTCAAAGGCATCAGAAGTTTTCTCGGGCATGCGGGATTTTATCGGAGGTTCATCAAGGATTTCGCGAAGATTGCAAAGCCTTTGAGCAATTTGCTCAACAAAGATAAGTCCTTTGATTTTGATGAATCTTGCATGTTTGCTTTTAATTTTTTAAAGAAAAGTTTGACTACCTCACCCATAATCATCGCACCTAATTGGAAAATGGATTTTGAACTCATGTGTGATGTGAGCGATTATGCGGTGGGTACAGTTTTGGGGCAACGGAAAACAAAAATTTTTCATGCTATACATTATGCGAGCAAAGTTTTAAACGAAGCTCAAATAAACTATGCAACAATTGAAAAAGAGTTGCTTGCGATAGTGTATG
The DNA here is from genome assembly GCA_022829125.1 of Lathyrus tuberosus. Lineage (NCBI taxonomy): Eukaryota > Viridiplantae > Streptophyta > Magnoliopsida > Fabales > Fabaceae > Lathyrus > Lathyrus tuberosus. The sequence goes on from JALAZF010000034.1 coordinate 415,051, forward strand.
CATTGGAAAAATTTTGTTCCTATTTGATTGGGTCGCGAGTTGTCGTTTACACGGATCACACGGCGATTAAGTATTTGCTCACCAAGCCCGATTCTAAACAAAGGCTAATTCGTTGGATCCTCTTGTTGCAAGAATTTTATTTGGAAATTCGTGACAAGAAAGGATCTGAGAATTTGGTGGCGGATCACTTATCCCACCTTGTAAATGTTGACGTGACCAAAAAGGAATTTGAGGTCAAAGAGGAATTTTCGGACGAAAAATTGTATATGGTGCAAGTTAGACCATCGCCGACATGGCTAATCACAAAGCCGCCGGATTGATACCGGATGGTCTAACTCATCATCAAAAAAAGAAATTTTTGTCGGACGCCAAGTCTTTTGTTTGGGATGAACCACATTTGTTTAAGCTTGGTGTCGACAACCTCTTGAGAAGATATGTGTTAATAGAGAAAGCCACGAACATACTTTGGCATTGTCACAACTCTCCGTATGGAGGACATTTTAACAGGTTAAGAACGGCAACGAAAGTCCTTCAATCGGGCTTTTATTGGCCTTCTTTATTCAAAGATACGCATGCGCATGCCCAAAGTTGTGACAAGTGTCAAAGAAGTGGTGGAATTTCAAACCTGCATGAAATGACTTTACAAAACATGTTAGAAATTGAAGTGTTTGATTGTTGGGGAATCGACTTTGTTGGACCTTTTCCATCTTTATTTTCCAACGAGTACATTTTGGTCGCCGTTGATTACATTTCCAAATGGGTTAAGGCAATAGCATGTGCTAAGGCCGAAGGAAAAACCGTAATAAATTTTTTGAAAAGAAACATTTTTGCTCAATTTGGTACTCCGCAAGTGTAGATAAGTGATGGCACTCAGCTTGAAAAAGCTTTGGAGCAATATGGTGTTAAGCACAAGGTTGCAACACCATATCATCCTCAGGCTAATGGACAAGCGGAGGTATCAAACTGGGAAATTAAAAGAATTTTGGAAAAAACGGTTTCATCCTCAAGGAAGGATTGGTCGATTAATCTTGATGATGCTTTGTGTGCTTATCGGACGGCTTTTAAGGCTCCGATTGGTCTCACTCCTTTTTAAATGGTCTACGGTAAGAATTTTCATTTACCAATCGAGTTGGAGCATAAGGCATTTTGGGCCTTGAAATTTCTGAATTTTGAGCAAACTTTAAGTGGTGACAGAAGAAAAATGCAATTACATGAATTGGATGAATTGCGTCTTCAAGCGTATGATTCCAATAAGCTTTACAAAGATATAGTCAAAACTTACCATGATAAGAAGATAGTGACCAAACAGTTCGAAGTGGGGCAGCTGGTCCTACTGTTCAATTCTCGATTGAAATTGTTCCCAGGTAAATTGAGATCTAAATGGTCTGGTCCATTTCGGATTCGGGAAATCAAGTCATATGGGGCAATAGTGATTGAAGACGCAAAAACAAATGAGAGTTGGACTGTTAATGGTCAAAGGTTGAAAGTTTATCTTGGAGGTGATTTCGAGCGGAATCCCACCGTTGTTCCTTTATGTGATCCTTGAGGTTGCATTTGACCGTCGAGCTTAGCCGACGTTAAACAAGTGCTTGTTGGGAGGCACCCCAACATTGTAAGTATTTACTGTTTTGTTTGTTGTTTTAAGTATTTGTGAAGTTTTGATGTGTAGAGAATGTGGTGAAGTGCTGAAATTTTGAAAAAAAATTCTGTCATGTTCGCTGGTGTTCGCCTAGCGAGCCTGGGGCGAGCATTCACTGGCTCATTCGCTTAGCAAACCCAGTGAGACAGGTCATGCTGATTTGCCACGTCAGTTAAAATTAGGGGTAGTTTTTGGGTGGGCCAACCAATTGGGCCCATGACCCAACTCGTCTGAGAATTATGAGAGGGAAACCCTGCAAAACTTTCCCACCTCTCAAGAATTCTTTGTACCCATTGTCTCTACCAGCGTATTTCACCAAGTTCTCCTTTTTCATTTGAAAAATTCAGGTGAACATCCTTGTCATTTTATTTTCTGTTTGAAAGTAGTTTTAGAGAATGATTTGGATTTTAGATGTAAATCACTTAGGTTTTCAAAATTCATGTACCTCTGTTCATAATGTTTATGTGCTGCATGTTGTAAATTAATCAAGCATTATGAATAGGGTGATGTTTTAAAAGTGAGTTTGTTGTTGGACTGATTGTGTGATTTTTTTTTTTTTTGCATTTTCGTGGGTTCGCTGCCGTGTTCGCTTCGCGAGCATTCGCCTGCATTCGCTTCGCGAACCTGGGGCGAATGTTCGCCAGCCTTCGCCTAGCGACCCCTGGAGCAAACAAAGAAAAATTTAATTATTTTTTTTATGAAGTTTGAGTCTCTTGTTGTGTTGGCTTTGTTCACTAATGTGTTAGTTTGCTGTTGTTGTGTTTTATTGGTTGTTTTGTTCAGATGGCACCTAAGATGGCAACCAATCCTGCAAAGAAGAGGAAAGCATCAACTTCGATGTAAGTACCAATTAGGTTTGATGATGCTAGATTCAGGGGAGCCAAGCAGGCTGCACGTTACGAGACCTTGGAAAGGAAACATATTCTGGCAGAGAAGAGGTTTAATCTAAGCGACCGTGGAAGTTATAGATCGGTGGATTCACTTTTGGCAGCAAAGAAGTGGGATCGTTTAATGACACCTCTGGATGGTTATAACGTTGAGATTGTCCGTGAATTTTATGTGAATGCACTCCCCGAAGATGGGGAGCGGTTTAGTTGGACGTCTCAAGTGAGGAGGACTATGGTGAGATTTGATAGAAGAACTATAAACACGGTTCTTGGCGATCCGTTGTCGTTGGTAGGTACTCAGTTGGATGCTTATCATAGAGATCTCCATCTTCATCACAACATTTTGAAGATGACCAGTGATCTGCTTGTTCCGGGTAAAGAAGTGGAACGCAACCCATCTGGGGTTGCCATTAGATACCAGAGAGTAGATATGCTACCCTTGGCCTAACTCATTTTACTTTTTGTGCTTACAAACATCAAGCGAAGGTCGCATCATAGCACTATCCCTATACAGTTGGCCCACCTTGTCCATAGCATTCTTACGAATGTGGAGATTGACGTGGCCCGCATTATTGCGGATGAGATCAAGGCCATTGTCCTGAGTGGTCTTGGAGGTATTGCTGCTCAGGCGAATGCCCCACTTGCTTTCTCGTGTCTCATTATGTCATTGTGTGCTCATGCTAGGGTTGATATACCCGCACGCCGATAAGTCACGATTCCTTTAGCTATTGATGATCGCTATGTGGATAAATTTTGTATGCCTAGAGGGGCAATTGGTGAGACATCTGGTGCTAGTACTGATGCTGGCACATGGGCTGGTGAAGCTTCTGGTTCAGGGTCTCATGCTTTTTATCCCTTTCAGCAGGAGATCTGTCAGTACAATTGGGATTGGATGGCGGCGTCTCAGCGCACCATGACTAACCTTCATGATTCTATGTAGGTTATTCAGTTGCAGATTCGTGATCCTGCCGGTGAGCATTCTCTGATGTCTAGGGAGCAGTTCCTGACACATGCTGGTTGGCCTGGGGCCAGGCCAGTATTCGGAGGGGAGGAGAATGCAGCTGATGATGTTACTGCTGATGATGATGTTGCTGCTGATGATGTTGTTGATGAGGCTGATGATGATGATGAGGCGACTGCTTCAACCCGTGGTTCAGAGGAGGAGGATATTGAGTTGTCCGAGGAGGACTAATTTTGGAGTTCAGATGTTGTACTTCCTTTGTGCTACAAAGTGAAGTTTTATCATGTTTTATGTATTTTTTTATTTCAGTTTAGTATTGATGTACTTGTACTTTATCCACTGTGTTGAATTATTTTGGATATGGATGTATTTGTACCGCTGTGGTACTTTTGACGTTGTAGGTGTTTTCACACCAGTACATTTTTATTATTATTAGTAATGTTGTTGTTCTTCAGTAAAAAAAATTGATTCTGTTTTACTTGTACTAATATTTCGGTTTTAATTATTATATTAAGTGTTGAGTTCTTCAGTTTACGAATGCTCAACACTTAAGTTGTTGGTATGCTTTTGTGTTAAGAGTTGAATTCTTCAGTTTACGAATGTTCAACTCTTAAAGTGTTAATATGCTTTTATTGTTTTATGATTGGAGTTTGTGAAAATTTAATATTTCCAACTTTTGGATGTTTTGGGGAATTTTAGGTTGGTGATTCTTGATCTTAAAAGATTCTTCCAAGTTGGATGGCAATGATAGTAACTTAAGCATGATATTGTCGGCAAGGTACATAGTTACCTAGTTCTAGAATTTAGAATGTGTTAGAATTTGTGTCTTTGTACAAATAAAAATTGTGTTTGTTGTTACAACTTTATTGATTGCTTATGTCATTTAGGTCCAAAAATCACAAAAGTGAGAAACCTCTAAGTTATACGATATGCGTTGGATTGATGATAGATTTTGTTTTATACTTTTAATTCATGTTTTTTCTTTTGATTCTTGTAATTTTGTGGAAGTATTAGAAAGGATCAAGGCACTTGTTAATATTGAGCACAACCATTTCCAAACAGTAATTCACCCGTGAGTAGCGAGAATTTGTTAGCCCCTTTGTGCCTAAATTATTTTAGATCTCTTTTAGTGATGAACTTTGTGTTGTACATACTTTGAAAATCAAGTTCATCAGTGAATTCTTGAGAGTTTCTAAAAACTTTTTCTTCTTGAACCTTGCAACTTTTGTTTTAATTGATTTCCTTGCCTTGAAAAGCAAGGAGCTTTCACTTAAGGTTGAGTCGAAAATGAGTTGGGGAGAATGAAAATAAGGATGGTGAATTACTCAAAATTTTGAAAAAAAAATTCAAGCAAGAATGAAACGAAAAGTGCATATGAATATGTATATAAAAAAAGAGAAAAAGAATGCTTGCTTGAATGAGAAAAATAGATCCAATAATTGTGCAAGGAAGTTTGAGAAGGCGTGATAAAGGAAAAATGTTGTGAATGAAGTTGAGGTTTTGTGAATACCTTGTAGAGTGAATGTTCTTTTGCATCGGTAACTTCGATTCAATGGCCGTTAGAAATGTCCCTTTATTGTTAACCCAACCAAGCTACAACCTTAAGCCCTTAGTGATCTTTTGCTTCCATGATTTCTTTTGTGATCATTTAGATATTGTATGAATTGCCTAGTATTTGCATCATCTGTCATTTGAGTGAAATTTTCCCGTGCTTGTATGCGCGTTTACCTTCAATCCTTTGTCAAAGAGGAGTGTTAGAATGACATGTGCTAAATACTTTCTATGGTTAACTTGTTGATTTTTGTGGTGATTTGGTGTAGTTCTTCAAACATTGGAATATACTTTTGGTGCTTGTAATTTGTGTGTTATTGTGCAGAAATAGGCATGAAATGATCAATAAAGTAAGACACAAGGAGTGGATGCAAGCTGCCAAAGAATCAAGAAAGCAACAGCAGGGTTCGCTAGGCGAATCCTGGCGAAGTCACCAGCGAACGTTCGCCTAGCGAACGTTCGCCTAGCGAACAGTGGAGAAGCTTCCAGCGAAGAGAGCCAGAAAGAGGAAGTAGGAAAAGGGGGTAAAATTTGTTGTAGCGAGGGAGCCAGTGAATGTTCGCTACTTTGCTCGCTGGGCGAAGGTTCTGGAGAAGGACCCTTGTTTGAGGCAGGGGCGAAAGGACCCAAAATTTGTTGGGCCGAAGGTTTCGACGAATGCTTGCTTCGCGAATGATTTGTTCGCCTAGCGAACCCGCGATAACTATTGTGGGCGGTTTAGGTTCTGAGGCACTTAAAGTGCCATTTTTTGATCTATTCGCTAGGCGAGTGATTCCTTCGCTAGGCGAAGGCTCCAGAATTTTAGTACCATATAAATAGATTTTCACTTTTCTTTGAAGGGGACTTTTGCTATTTTCACACAAAAACATAGTTTTCTGTATTTTGATCATCCAAGAGGAAATTTTCCCATAGAGAAGCTGAAGTCACATCCATTCTCGATTATTCGACTCAGATGTTCTTTCATCTCCTCTTAAAACTTGTCATCCAAGCTACCAATAAGAATGAGTAGCTAAACACTCTTGTGTTAAGGTTAGATGTAGTTGATCTTGGTCATATGTATTTCTTTTGATCTTTTGTATATGAACAAGGTTTATGATCAATATAGATGAAGTTATTTGTTCTCAATGATGTATGTGTGGTTTGTATTGCTCTAGACATAGATTTTGCAAATCTTGACCTAATATTTTCATCTCTTAAAAACCAAACTCTAGACATAGATTTGGGATTTGTTATTCGCTTTGTGTTGATTTTAACGATTGTTGTTTCGATTGTTAGCGTGAGACATCATCTAACGGTCTAAACAGCAATACTCACGACTTTGCTTTAGACATAAACTTAGTTGAGAGGATATGCGGTTGTATTGGTCGGAAACTAAGTTCATATGCTTGATTAATCGAATATGTGTGAAAAGGATTATCGAAACTTAACCTTGACATGCTTTTCTAAAACCTTACAAACTCTTTGCTACAAATTTACTCTTTGCTACAAATTAATGTTAAACAAATTCAAGAACCATTTGAAACTCTTTAACTTAAAACATTGTGACTATTGAACGGCAAGCATCAAATATCGCACTATCCATGTGGAGACGATAAAAACACCCCTCGAAATACTGTTTCAACAGATAGTCAAGAATAAATAAAGTCTAAACAAACAAAAATCTAGAAAGATTAAAATCTAATTAAAAAAAGCTAATTAAATAAGTTCTAAAATTGATTAACTAAATCTAACAAAACCAAATAAGCTAATTCTAAAACCAGTTAACTAAATTCTAAAAACAAATTAGTTAAATTTAAAAACTAATTCTAACTAAAATAACAAATTAAATTAAAACTAAACTAAGTTATAATTTAAAAAATTATCTTAACTGAATCTAATTAAAAAGACCAAATAACTAATTCTAAAAAATTAAATTCTAAAAAATAAAAAAAAAAAATTAATTCTAATGGGAACTAAAGTAACTAATTCTAATAAAATTCAAATAAAACTAAAATCTAATTAAAGGAAAAGTTAATTAACTAATTAAACTGATTGAATTAAAAACTAATAACCAAAATCTGATTAAAAATAATTAACTAATTTTGAAAAAAAACTAATGAAAACTAAAACTAGAAAAAGCATGATGCATGTGCTAAAAGAACTATGGGCCAGGAAGACTGGATCAAGGGCCCGGATTAAGAGGTTTGGGGCGGGTTATCTGAGTCGGGTCGTATGACCCGTTTTGCTCTTATCACAACAAAAGTGGAGACCCTAAAAGAAACTCACTAACACGGCTACTATCCCTCCTAACAACAAAAAAATGATTTTAAAGGAACAACAAAAAACAGGGCAACACGTTCAAAAACATGGAAACCAAACTCTGAAAACGATCACAAACCTTCAATCATTTCCAAACACCTTTCCCACTCGATCTGATATTCTCTCGATCTGTCACTTTCTCGACCTCTTTCTCTTCTCTAGTCACGGCTTGCTTCGCGTGCGGTTTTGGTTTGTGGTGGTTCTATCAAACAAAATCAACGACGGATGGTGCGGAAGGAAATAAAGAAGGAAACAGTTGTTTTGATATTGTTTGGAAAGTGATTGTTAAAGTAATTTTTGAAGGTTTAGTGTTTGGTTGTAGAATTTGTGGAGGGAGGTGAGGAAAAAACTGGGAAATACATGAGACATTTGAGCAAACATCAGAGGTATTCAGAAGAGCATTAAATAAACTTTGGGAAAAAAACAGACAACGGAGACACCCAGAAGAGCATTGAATAAACATTGGGAAACCAATCAGAGATATTCAAAAAAGCATCGAATAAACTCCAACACACATCCAGAAAAGCATTGGATGGAGAATGGAAACAAATTTTAAAATATTCGGCAACTGTTAACCAAAATCAGAAACAAATTGAAAACATCTAGAAGAGCATTAGATGAAGAAAAAATTCTGAAAAAAACATCCGAAACATTTAGAAGAGAATTAAATGCACGGGGAAAGGTTTTGAAGACATATTCGAAAAATTATCAGATAAGCAACAATATATCTAAAAGAACATCAGATAACAAGGTCATATCCAGAAGAGCATCAGATAGACACAAAAGGGCTCTGTAGCGAGCGATTTTGGACGCGGTTCTTAAGCGCTGGTCGCTCTCTGCGGTTTGAGCTTTGACTACAGGTCGATTCATTTTTTATCCTATTGTGAGCTGAATAAGGAAGGGAAATAGATGTCTCCAATTAACCCTGCTTTGCATACTGAGTTTAAACAGCGGCCTGTTAGGTTACGGATGCTATCAATGTGGGGGGCCTTTGTACTGGTTATTTGTATTTTCGCCAATACTGTTTTCTTTCTTTTTACCTGGGCAGACGGTTTCTGGAGGGGAACAAGGATTAGGATGTTAGGACTGATGCTTTTGAATTACTGCTTTTGATTGACGGAGATATGGGATTTGGGTTTTTTGTTGATTGCGCTCGCTAAGATCTTTTCTTTCGATCTTATGCCTACGTATTCCCGTTTACCGAAACAGGGAAATGAGAGCGTTTGTAGTTCCTCCTATTCTATGGGAGGAAATTGGTTTTTTTGGTGTCTTGTTCAAAGCCCAAGACGTGAAGCGAAAGGTAATTTGTATCTTGATCAAAGCCCAAGATGTGAAGCTGAAAGGTCTATTTGTGTCTTGTTCAAAGCCCAAGACGTGAAGCGAAAGGACCTCGACTTTAGAGAGAATTTGTCATCTCTAAAGAGGGGAGAAGGAGAATTACTTTAACTGGGATACGCGGATCCGAGCAATGCCATAATTTCCGAAGAAAGGGTTTTAACCTGAAGGAGAAGACTTTAACTCAGTGTAGAGCAATGCCATCTTTCCTTAGGAATTTCTCATGCTAAAAGAGAGACAGTGGCATGGATGTAGATGATCCAGAGGCTTGCCGCTTACATCGATTAGATGAAGGGAAAGGAGTTGTTGATGTTTGTGTACTGCGAACGAGGCACAGCTTTGATGCTAAAAGGTCGATTGGATCAACCAGTGGTTTTCTTACACAAAGCCTAAGAGGAGGCTAATTTCCGCTAGGAAAATCATTATACAAAGCCTAAGAGGAGGCTATTTTGTGTCTCGTACAAAGCCCGAGAGAGAGGCTAAAAGTTTTTGACCCAGTGGGGCATATCGTTATACAAAGCCTAAGAGGAGGCTAGCAAAGAGTTCGACTCTTGCTTAAGGGATTTATATCTCGTACGAGGCCCGAGATGGAGGAAAAAAAAGGTGATTGACTCAACGAGGGAATCTTTTGTGTCTCATACAAAGCCTGAGAGAGAGGCTAAAAGGTTGTTTTGACTCCACTGGGGAGAATTTTGGTATCTCGTACGAAGCCCGAGATGGAGGTTATTGTAACTGTTTCAGTTGAGTGACAGATCCAATATACTGATTTAAAAGAGAAAATCAGTTCTTATATGAGTAACACTGTACTCAGGGATTTGATTTGAGGATCAGGGATATTTCCCTCTCTTCGGGAAATCCAAAGGGTATTGAGACTATCCGAGTCTGCGGGTTTCCTTCCTATTTAACGAAGGGTGCTTGAGAATGTCTTTGAGACTCAAGGAAGTTAGACTGTCCAAGTCTAGAGTTTTATCTTTTGTACTATGCTTCGAGAAACAGTAGTAGACTCTATGAAAGGACTGTTCTATGAGGATGACTAGGTTTTGTTCCTATACCTCTAGGAGGTCGTCGGGACAATTTGTACGAAGCCCAAGAGGAGGCTGGAAACTTTTAAGAAGCCGACGGGTCCTTGTATGAAGCCCAAGAGGAGGCTATCATTCCCGGAGGAAGAGATCATTATACGAAGCCTAAGAGGAGGCTGTGAATACTTCTAAGAAGCCGTAGGGTCCTTGAATAATGCCCAAGAGGAGGCGGGGTTGCTTTTAGGAAGCCTGTGGGTCCTTGTACGATGCCCAAGAGGAGGCCGATGCTTTTAAGAAGCCCGTGGGTCCCAAACCAAAGAAAAGTTCAGGAAAACTCTTTTAGAGTTAAAACCACTGGTAAACGTGCGAGGTTTACTATCCAGTGACTTTAACTTTTAGAGAGAGTCCGAACCGTTCGGCGGTTTGAAGAAATTCAAGAGAAGTTTCACCGAGAATAATTCATCTCTGGGGGATAGAATTTCTTGACGATTCCTAAGGAGGACAGCCGAAGAGAAGACTGTATCTGGTGCTCTTATTGGGGATCTAGGCGTCTATTTCTACGAATAAATGAAACGGCGTCACTTAGTTCTAGACGTAGTAGCTGGGGAAACTCGAAATATCTATACTATTATTACACAGTAGATATGAGTTTATGAAAGGAGACTTATAGTGAGCAGCCCCACAATACAGTTTATAATATGAAAGCAGTAAATGAAAGCGATAACCACTTACTCGGTTGTAGAGCTTCCATGCTGTTTGGTTAGTTGTTCAACACAGAAAGATTAAAAACAATAGTATATTCAAAATTGAAGGAGAAAGTGCTTTGAAAAAGAAAGATTTGGGGCTTACAGCTCAAGGAGAGGCCCAGGGTTTTATCAGTGAGCGCACTGTTTGAATTTGTACAGAGGGACTTATACAAGTGACTGTGGCCCAAAAAGGTTTTCTGTACAAAGGGATGGGTCTTACACTCTCTCAAGAGGCCCAAAAAGGTTTTAAAGAAAAAGAAATGGGTCTTACTACTCGAGGGTAGGCCCAGATGATTTTTGAAAAGGCGACGATCGCGCCGTTTGTTTTTTGACGGTATCGGAACTTATACAATAAGTGAGGCCCAAAGATGATATGGTCAAAAAAAAGGGGGTTGGGTCTTACACTCTAATAGAGGCCCAAAGTGTTTTGAAAATGATTTATGAGGGTTGAATTAATCCAAAACCCTAATTTGTTTTCAAAAATGTATTTAATTGAATAAAAATTCAATTAAAATGATCAAAAATTGTTTAACATGTGAAAAACAAATTGTGATCTTGGATTAGTGCTTCAAAAATTAAGTATTGACCTACAAAATAATTAGAAAGCATCAAAAGTTGCAAAATCAATGTAGAAAAAATATTTAAAATGCCAAAAACAATCAAAATATTAATTCTTTGCAAAAATATCAATTATATGAAATAAATAATATTTTTGGGATTTTTTGATAAAATAAAATATTTTAACATTTTTGTGAATTATTAAAAAAAGAATCAACTAAAAATCATTAAAACTCAGAGAGAAATTAATTTTTGAATCAATTAAACAAAATCACAAAATTCAAATATTCAAATATATGAAAATGGCGCCAAGAACAACACCAAGAACACGCGCGTTTTTCAGTTTGCTCAGATTTGCATTTTCCATCCAATCTCACTGAATACGTAATTATAACATGCAATCCACATATCATTATGCTCGCCTCAACCTCACGATCATGTCTATGTACTTTAATTTCATTTAAATTAAACATACAACAAGAAATCACGAAGAAACCTCAAGAACCCTAATTTCTGCATGAAGGCTAGGATTTTTGATACACGATTCAAACAATGCAATTAATTGAGGGAAAACATTCCATGCATGATTATGAACATATGGCCAAATTATTGTGCGAGGAAATATGCATAGATTGAGATATGACCAAGTTTAAGCTTACCTCCAAGTCATGACAGCAAGTTCAGATGTGATTTTGAGTTGGAGGTGTTACAGACAAGTTGTGATGATCTGGACAGCTTCCCTACACCATATGGAGTGTGTTTGAACACTTGGATTGAATTGAAATGGACTGGATCAGTTTATGGCATCTCAGCTGCAACTTCACTTCAAACTTGTGTGGATGGCAAGTGATTTTGTGAAATTGATGTTTCAGATGTTATGTGAGTGTTTGATCAGCACATATGTGATGTATGTGAGGTGTGTGAGTGATTGGTTTGTGCAGAATTGCTCTCAAACTCAAAACCCGATAGCTACCTTGCTAAGAAAGGCATTTTTGCCAAGAGAAAGAGATTTTGAGGAAAGCATCTGTTAGATGGCTTTGGTGTACTTAAACTGACCACAATTGAGCTCTATTTATAGTAGAGCAAGTTTGTTTTGCAAGGAATAGTACATGGCAGCTGGTAAGTAGGTTTCCTCAAAGTTGGCCAATGGAAATGAAAGTCTCCTCTAGCCATTGACTAGAGGTTAGGGCACAGAGCTTTGGTCCCCTTGGTCTTGGATAAGTCTTGACTGATTTCAGATGAGAATGGCTCAGTCCATGCCACCTTGATGGTTCCATTGAATGCCTCATTCCAAATTTGAAGTCTTGTCCCTATTTTGGCCATTCTAGGTTCAACATGATATTCCTTGTTCCTTGGACCTTGGAGGCTTGGCTCAGTGATTGTCCCCTTTAGATTCAATCCTCTGAGGTGTCAAAGTGGATTGGAGCAATTGCAATTGGCTGATTTTGGTAAATCGAGCCAAAATGCAAATTCTGCCTTGCTTTGACAGATTTCAGCAAGGCAACTTGCCAATGTTGTATCTCATGGTGTAGGTTGAATTTGGCAATGTTCTTGGCCATTTTGGAAAGCCCTAACATGATACAACAACTGTTTGAACAAGTTTGGTTTTGATCTCTTTTGATTCCAAGTGAAAAATCCCCCTACATATGGCTAAAAGTGAAGCAGAATTCTGACTTAGTGAAAATTTCACTAAGTGTTGGAAAAAGTGACATTTTCACTTTTCAGCCACTTTGATCACTCCATAACTCAAAATCCTTAATGAATTGGAATGACTTGTAGTTGAAGTTTTTGTAGGTGATAATGAGGGCTACAAATCCATCTTTGGATGAGAAAAAATGGCCTTGTGGTTTAGGAGTTATGGTCCTCCAAAGTTGGTACCTTTGCCACTTTATATTTAACTTAGAAAAATTTCTAAGTTTTATGGTTACCCCTTTTACAAGTTATCTCACTTTTCTTGATTTTTCTTGATGAATGATGATTCAAATCATACATTAACATCATTTTAGGGTTAAAAATCCATTTTGGTGAAAAATCTCAAAAAGTCAAAGTTGACTTTTGTGCACAGTTGACTTTTTATCAGATGAATTCCAAACTGTGCAATTCTTCAGGAAATCATGTCCTTGACCTAAATCAAACTTGATGGACATGTTCCATGGGTTTTGTAGGGTATATTTAATCATGTATTAGGGTTTGAGAGCATGTCCAGGTCAAAAGTCAAAGTTACAGTTGACTTTTCTCTTAAAACCCTAATTGTGGTGCAGATGAAAATGAAACTTGTTGCTCAAGCTTCTTGGATCAATCCATTGTTCCAAATGGATCAATATGGTGTATTAGAGACCCTCAAATCATCTCTTGAGGTCTTGGCTCATGGTTTGTCCCAAAAGTCAACTTAGGGGTGAATTAGGTCAAAAAACCCTAATTCCTGATTTTTTATGAATGCATCCCCTGAGGCAAAATTGACTTGATGCATGGGTTCATGAGGTTCCATGAAGCATATTAGGTCATGTTTTGGATCATTGCCTTGTGCCCAGATGAAAATTTCCATCTGGAGGCCCTGGTCTACCAAAACCCTAATTTGGTGACACTGTCGATCTTGAGACTTGATCCACCTAGAAGGGAGCAGCCTTGTGCTTAATCCTTGAAGTGGGAGTCCTTTTTGATCCATTGTGGATGTTTAAGAGATTAGACAAGTTAAAGATCATGTCATTTCTTGATTGATCCTTTGTCTAAGCACTCAGAGAGGGCTTGAAACCCTAATTTTGATTATATTGGATGCTCACCCATGTTTGGGGAGACTGATGAAGCATGATGGTTCATCCATATTGTGATGATGATTTTCACAATGATGGGAAATCTAAGTGGTCAAAATTTGGGGTATTACAGATGCCCCTATTTAATCTTCTTGGACCCGAAGGTGTGAATGACGAAGTATTCAAGCATTCGGGGTGCAAGAGGATTAAATATCGGAATATCCGAAATTTTGATGGTGGTTATGAATGGTAGCTTCCGCATTCATCTTCTTTAACTAAGCAATGATGCTTAGAAATGGTAAACTTCCCCTCGATCCTGGTTTTCAGCCAAGGAACTGGTCTCAGTTTTCTTTTGAAATAAACCTCCCCTCGTTCTTGGTTTCCTACCAAGGAACTGGTCTTAGTTTCTGATTTGAACTTCCCCTCGATCCTGGTTTCCTACCAAGAACTGGTCTTAGTTTCTGATTTAAACTTCCCCTCGATCCTGGTTTCCTACCAAGAACTGGTCTTAGTTTCTTTTGTCAATAAACTTTCTTGACAAGGGACGCTATTCATAGCGGCTTTCCTCAAACTTCTCGTCGAATTTTCCTGGGGAGATGCCATTTGAGTGGAAAAAGTTTTGATGTCAGATTTGCTGGGGAACCCAGTCGTCTGAGTTGTAGAGTTGTACAAACTTCTCTGTTGGAGATGCCATCTGTCGATTCTACTGGGGAAAGCGAGTCTCTTGAGAGACTATTTTCGTTTGGGATCTTTCATCATACTTTTCTCGGGATCTTCCCGGAGAAACGCCATATGATGGGGTCTAATTTTGTGGGGCCGATGACCTTTTCATCAGTGGTCCTTTCGGAGCAAAACTGGCATGCTGCCGAATCTCTGATCACGAGGCTTTCTCTGTGGATTTTCCTTAATCCGGGAAAGCGAGGATATCATCTTCAATGGCGAAGAGTGACATTTGTTGAAGGTTCTCTGATCTTTCAGAGGTTCAAGTTATCAAAGTGGCCAAGTGCCGACTCTGATCTAAAGATACACTGGTGGCGAGATTGTGCAGACGCAACACTTCCTGACGAGGAAAGAACTGACAAACTCAATTGAGAAACCTGTTTATCACTAGGGGACAAGACCGACTCAAGTGATAGTGATGCAATACGAAATGCGAACGCAAATAAAATGCATGAAGTATGTATGTTTATGCTGACAAAACAGACGCGACATACAGACTAATGGATGAACACAATTGGATACTCGGCCATCGTGGGGCGAAGAAGTACCGTTGATTCAAAATAGCAATTCCACCTTGCTTAGGAGAGATAGTCCACGTTGGGAGCTATGTTGATCGGGCTTAGGAGATGAGAACTCGGCCGAGGATGTCAGACGAAACAAGGTCTCTGACACAGTTGATCCCTTCATTCAGGCATACTGGCTTAGAATGAGTACTTTGATTCTGCACTTTGAAATTTGCTTACTTCGGGAGAAGCAATCGATGTTCTTCTGATGTTCAACAGTCAAAAGAAATGCCATCTTTAATTTAAAAGCAGAAAAAGTTTTTACAAGTAAATTCATTTTTGTTTTATTTCAAGAATCGTTGATTAAATTTAAACAACGTCGTTCTGTAAAGCTAAAGCAAGTTAAGAATTACAAACAAAAGCACAAAGGCTCAAAATTTATTGATAAGATGGAGATCAGCCAAACGCGTGATTCTAAAGAGTATATACAAAGTTAGAAAATGGTAATTTACAGGGAAAAGGGCTACGTTGAAACATAACGACCACTATCCTTCTACCAACTTTGAATTCGGGGCATCCTGAGCTTCTGTCGAAGATGACCTTTGACTGTAGATTTCCTCCGATAGATGATGTAACTACTGCTGCTGAGGGACTTGCCTCTGTTGAACATAGTTACTTGCCATTATCCCTAATTTTGCCTGGATTGTACTATGAGATTTCCAATCCATCGGGATGATTCTTTTTTTCCATGTCTCTAACTTTTGCCTGGACCACCCTTTCGGGTTTTCAATCCACCGAGATGTTTTTTTTTTTAGTTTAGGCGAAGTATTTCTTGACTACATCAATATTCGTGGGGTAGGCAAATTCCTCTCCGTCCATGGTTGCAAGTCTCAAGGTGCCGCCTGAGAAAGCTTTCGTGACCACATAGGGGCCATCATAATTCGGGGTCCATTTGCCCCGAGAGTCAATGAGAAATGATTGTATCTTCTTGAGCACGAGGTCTCCCTTTCTGAAGACACGAAGTCGGACTTTTTTGTCGAACGCCCTTTTCATTCTCTGTTGATACAACTGACCGTGGCATAGTGCCGTGATTCTCTTCTCTTCGATCAGGTTCAGTTTGTCGTGTCGACTTTGACACCATTCAGCTTCGGTGAGCTGAGCTTCCATCAATACCCTGATTGACGGGATCTCTACTTCTATGGGAAGCACTGCCTCCATGCCATATACTAGAGAGAAAGGGGTAGCCCCTGTTGAAGTACGGACAAATGTACGATAACCGTGAAGAGCAAAAGGTAACATCTCATGCCAGTCTTTATAGGTTACAACCATCTTTTGAACAATCTTCTTGATGTTCTTGTTAGCCGCTTCTACCGCTCCGTTCATCTTGGGTCGGTAGGGAGATGAGTTATGGTGTTCGATCTTGAACTCTGCACACAACTCTTTCATCATCTTATTGTTCAAGTTAGATCCATTATCAGTAATGATCTCGCTTGGAACACCATAACGGCAGATGATATTGTTTTTGATAAATTGGACCACCACTTGTCGGGTTACATTGGCGAATGACGCTGCTTCGACCCACTTGGTGAAATAGTCAATGGCTACCAGGATGAACCGATGTCCGTTTGAAGCCTTGGGCTCAATCATACCAATCATGTTGATTCCCCATATGGAAAAAGGCCACGGGGAAGAAAGAACTTTGAGATGTGATGGCGGTACATGAATTTTGTCGGAGTATATCTGACACTTGTGACACCTCCTCATGTACTTGTAGCAGTCGGATTCCATGGTCAACCAATAATACCCGGCCCTGAGAATTTTTCTCGCCATTGTGTGTCCATTGGCATGAGTGCCAAAGGATCCTTCATGAATTTCTTTCATGAGCATGTCTGCTTCTGGTCTGTCGACACATCGGAGCAAAACCATGTCAAAATTTCTCTTATAAAGAGTGTCACCGCTCAGGAAGAAGTTTCCAGCCAATCTTCTGAGGGTTTTCCTGTCTTTTCTGAGTGCCCCAGATGGGTACTCTTGTTTCTGAAGGAAGCATTTGATATCGTGATACCAAGGTCTGTCGTCTATGACTGCTTCAATCATGAAAATGTAAGCGGGCCGTTCAAGGCGCATGATGTCGATCTTAGGTATATCATTCCATCGACCTACACTAATCATGGAAGAGAGAGTGGCTAATACATCAGCCATGTGATTCTCATCACGAGGGATGTGATGAAAGTCGACTCTGTTGAAGAAGGGTAACAACCTTCTTGCATAGTCTTTGTAAGGAATCAATCCTGATTGGTATGTGTTCCAATCTCCTTTTATCTGGTTAATAACCAGAGCTGAATCGCCGTATACGTTCAAGTTTTTGATCCTTAAATCAATCGCTTCTTCGAGACCCATGATACATGCTTCGTATTCGGCCTCGTTGTTCGTACATTTGAACGTAAGTCTGGCAGTGAAAGGAATGTGGGAACCCTGAGGGGTAACAATGATTGCCCTAATTCCGTTTCCATAATGATTAACTGCTCCGTCAAAGATGAGTCCCCACTGGGAACCTGGTTCTGGCCCTTCACTGGGTAGCAGTTCATCGCAATCTTTCATCTTTAGATACATGACATCTTCGTCTGGGAAGTCAAACCCGATTGATTCTTGATCGTCAATCGGTTGATGAGCCAAATGATCGGCTAAAATACTTCTTTTAACGGCTTTCTGAGCGTGGTACTCTATGTCATATTCTGATAGTAACATCTGCCAACGGGAAATCCTTCCCGTGAGAGCAGGTTTTTCGAAAACGTACTTGATTGGATCCATTTCGGAGACCAACCAAGTAGTATGACGAATCATGTACTGGCGAAGACGTTTGGCTGCCCAAGCCAAAGCGCAACAAGTTTTCTCAAGCATTGTGTACCGAGTCTCGCAGTCGGTGAACTTCTTGCTCAGATAGTAAATGGCAGACTCTTTCCTTTTAGTTTCGTCTTGTTGGCCAAGTACACATCCCATTGAGTCCTCTAGGACTGTGAGGTAAATGATTCGTGGTCTTCCTTCCACTGGAGGTGATAGAATCAGAGGGTTCAACAAATATTCCTTAATACTGTCGAAGGCAGTTTGGCAGTCTTCTGACCAAACGCAATCCTGGTTCTTTTTCAGTAATTTGAAAATCGGCGCACACATCGCGGTCATAAGGAATATGAATCTGGAGATGTAGTTCAAACGTCCCAGGAATCCTCTGACTTGTTTTTCAGTTTTCGGAGAAGGCATTTCTTGAATGGCCTTGACCTTGTCAGGATCAACCTCAATTCCTTTCTGGCTGACGATGAACCCTAGTAATTTCCCTGAACGGACACCGAAGGTGCACTTGTTAGGATTCAAGCGGAGCTTGAATTTTCTTAGACGTTCAAACAATTTTAACAGACGTTCAACGTGCGCATCCTCTGTTCTTGATTTTGCAATCAAATCATCGACATATACCTCGATTTCCTTATGTATCATGTCATGAAACAGAGTAGTCATGGCCCTTTGATAGGTTGCCCCGGCATTCTTCAAACCGAACGGCATTACCTTGTAACAAAAGGTACCCCATGGGGTAATGAACGAAGTTTTCTCCATGTCTTTCGGCGCCATTTTGATCTGGTTATAGCCCGAGAATCCATCCATGAAGGAGAATACTTTGAACTTGGCTGTGCTGTCAACCAGCATGTCAATGTGTGGTAAAGGAAAGTCGTCCTTTGGACTTGCCTTGTTCAGATCTCTGTAATCAACACACATTCTGACCTTTCCATCCTTTTTGGGAATGGGTACGATGTTGGCTAACCATTGAGGATATTCAGATGTAGCGAGGAAACCCGCGTCAATCTGTTTCTGTACCTCCTCTTTGATTTTGATGGCCATGTCCGGGTGAGTCCGTCTCAACCTTTGCTTTACTGGCGGACATTCCGATCTTAGCGGTAAGTGATGTTCCACGATGCTGGTATCCAACCCTGGCATATCCTGATAGGACCAAGCGAATACATCGGGGAATTCTTTAAGAAGCTTTATCAAACCCTCTCTGGCAGTTGGACTGAGCAATGCTCTGATCCTGATTTCTTTTCTCTCTTTTTCTGAACCCAAGCTTACCGTTTCCAACGGTTCTTTGTGAGGTTCAATGGACCTTTCCTCTTGTCTGAGTAGTCGGGAGATCTCTTCTGGAATTTCGTTGTCAACTTCTTCTTCAGCCTCGAATACCGGGAACTCAAAGTTGGGAGAAGGCATCAGATCGTATGTTTCAACGGGGTATAAAACAAGCAATCTGCATGACGTGATGATTCGTGTTTAGAAGAGATAGAGAAAATGTAAGTGTGTGCAGTGTATTTGTTTTTACTGCTTTTTTTTATTATTGAATGTTTTTTTTTTAGGATTACCATTTTCTGAAAAAGAAAAAAGAGAAAACAGCAATTAATGCGGAAATTACAGAACGACGTTATTTTATTAATGAACAAGTCGAATCTTGAAACTACAGCCCTATAAAACAAAACTCACTCGCTTTGGGCAAAGCGAAGAGGGAAATTTACAGAAAGCGAGCCCTATCAAAACATCTGTTTCACCTGGGCAGGGTGAAAGGTTAAAGATGGCAATTACTTTGACTGACGAACGACCTTCGGAACCTCGACGACAACCCATTGGCGGCGAACTCCTCGGTGAATCACAAAGTCTGGCACCTTCCTTGATTTGTCTTCAGAAATGACGCTGATTTCTGGTGGAGCAGGATCATTGGAATCTGTCTCCCAAGCAGAGTTGTCATAGGAGGATTCCTCTGTTGCATTTTGCATAGCATTGGTGCTCTCAGCTGTATCTCCCCATCCAGTTGGCTGGATATCTTCGAGCCTGATACGAGAGCTTTCGGGAGCAGTGTACTTGACCATAAAGTCGTATTTTCCACTTGGTTGTCCCAGAGTGTCCCAAACTTCTTTGGAACTGGAGGAGTCACTTCTCTCGATGACGTTGACCTCGGGAAAAGCATAGTTGATGAATTCAAGTCCTGCGAACGTTGCGAACTCATCTTCATGTTGAGCAGTCTCTGAATGACCTGAGTGTTGATCCCATGACATGGCGGGGACACAGGTATTCTGTTCAATGACGCTCAGCTGAGTTTCATTACTCGGCTGACTTTCTTGCCCCAAGTTTCCTGGGTAAGGCTGCCACATTGGCAGACCATCCATCGGGCCATAGTAATTGCGATCAAAGTTTTCTTTCATCAGAGTGTCTTCCTCTAATGAATTTGGCGGAGCACGGCATCCTTCCGGATCACAATCCCCGTAGATCATTTCGACATCTGATCTTGGTATAAATCTCGGACTTTCTGTAGGAAAGCAAAAAGGCATAGGCACCTCTTCCTGAGTCATATAGTCATCCTTGTTAAGGTAGGACTTCCATTCTTCATCTGTGTCAGGGGAATCTTCCTCATTGATAGCATGAACTGTCTGAGACACTGGGTGAAGAAAACCTCCACTGTGGAAGAAATTTTGAAGGGGATGAAGACTTTCATCATTGGCGGCCGTCTGGGTACAGGTTGCAGAAAAACCAAGACCCTTCTTTGTTTTATTGTCAATAGGAATGTCAAGTCATCCCCATCCTTTTGTATCGGTACTCTCGACCGCTTTGATAACATCTTTGTATGAAGAAATTGAAGTTCCTTCTTCGGATTGATCGTTCTTGCTCACCGATAGTGCTTGGGGTTCCACACAAGTGGATGATGATAAGTTGCTCACAAGCAAGGCTTGTTCCCCACAAACCGTGACAAGTTGATCGTTCTTGACGAACTTTAGCTTTTGGTGGAGGGTTGAAGTAACCGCTCCAGCCTGATGTATCCAAGGTCTTCCTAATAAACAACTGTATGTTGCCCGGATGTCCATGACCTGGAAAGTGATTTGGAAAGTGTGAGGACCAATAGTTATGGGAAGATCAACTTCGCCGATAACTGTTTTTCTGGATCCGTCGAATGCTTTGACGATGACCTCGCTGACTCTCATCGGAGGGCCCTTGAATGATAATTGCATCAAAGTGGACTTCGGCATAACATTCAGGGCTGATCCTGTGTCTACCAGTACGTTGGCTAAAGCATCGCCCTGGCAGTTAACCGTAATGTTAAGCGCCATGTTATGACGGCGACCCTCTTCAGGTAATTCTTCATCACTAAATCCCAAATTATTGCAGGAAGTGATGTTAGAGACAATACTATCGAACTGTCTAATTGTTACATCCTGTTCCACAAAGGCTTGCTCCAAGACTTTCTGTAGAGCCTCTCTGTGTGCTTCTGAACTGAGTAACAGTGATAATACTGAGATCTTTGAAGGAGTCTGTAACAGTTGATCAACAATGTTATATTCACTCCTTTGGATGAGTTTTAGCATCTCATCTTTGTCTTTTGAAAAGTCTGGATTACTAGATTGACCGACTGGTGGATCAGGAATTTCCGCCTGAAGTTCCTTTTCTTTGTTGGATTCTCCAACCCCTCGGTTGAAGATTCGACCGCTCCGTGTTACACGACTAATGTCTGCAATATTCACGACGGAGGGTAATGGAATTTCCTTTCCATTCTCGATTATTGTTGCACCGTATTTGTAAGGGATTGCCTTAGCTGATTCATACGGTAGTGGTCCCGGTAGATAGATGACTATGGGAACCTTCTGATTTTTCTGACCATCATAAGTAATCTCGATCCGTTCCTGGTTGGGAACTTTAGATTCGTCAAGTAGAGGAACGATGGAAAAAACATCCCTGGTCCTATGATGACTAGAGATTGTGACAACATCCTCAACTTGATCGGCAAGGTAGTTCGGCGTCCAGTTGATGGGTCCAGAACCCGGATATGGACGAATTTCTCCATGATCGATCTGACCCTGAAGAGCTTCTCTCACAAGGTAACACCCTTGGTTACTTTCCGAACAGACGCTACAACTGTCATAGTTGTGTGGTGGCACCTGGCCACGCCCACTTTGAATACAATGTAACCTCACTAGGTTATTTTCCATTGATCGGACATCCTGACTTTGACGACGAGTAGGATTCCTGTTATTGATACTAATCTGCTGAGTATCTTCGTCCATATAAATTGGCATCCACCAGTGATTTAACAAGTGCTGAAGTGCCTCCTGGACAAGGGTACAACCTCGATCGTTTTCGCAACCCGTTTTACAGCTTTGATAGTCATGTGATATTAAGAATCCAAGTCGGACCTGCTCAGCATGTAACTCTACCAGGTTGATATTCATTACGCGGATATCGAAGATCTGAACCATATTGATTTGATAGGAGTTCCTATCATGGTAGTCTTGGATCCATCCAAGATCCATCTGACGCTGGAGGGCCTCTTGTATGAAAGAGCATCCCTGTTTGTTTACCGAGCAAATTAGACAGGAACTGTAATCGTGCCGCGGCAGATTATGATACTGGCTTTGCCTTGAGTGCATCGCCACCAAGTTGACATTCATCACACGGATGTCGTGGTTTTGAATGATGTTGGAATTCGTGTAAACCATGTTAACTCCACGAACTCGGTGCTCTTGGATCCATCCAAGATCCATTTGTTCTTGTAGAGCTGCTTACACTACAGAACATCCCTGGTTGTCTTTAGAGCAGATATCACACTGGTGATAATTATGAGGTGGCACATGGCCATATCCACTCTGTCTACAATGCATCTTGACCAGATCGGTCCCCAATAAGAGTACATCGTGAATTTGATAGACATTGTTAGTCTCTTTCTCAATCAGATTGACTGCAGCTTTCTCATGTTGAGGCAGCGGGTTCGTAAGAACATTAGGATTCGTATCTTTGAAAGATAAGAGCCCGCTCCTAACAAGCTTTTGCACGTCGGATTTGAAATTGAGGCAAGTCTCAATGTTATGCCCTGAACCTCCTTGATGATAAGGACATGTTTGATCCGCTTTAAACCAAAAAGACGGATTTTCTGGAACTGAAAGGGGAGACTTAGTCTGAATGTGCCCCTTAGCCAGCAGTAACAGAAACAGCTCTGCGTACGTTACGGGTATAGGATCAAATCCTGGTGGCCGTGTTGTACGGTTGTTGTTATATGGAGGACGAGCCTGCTGAAGAGGCTGTTGTGTCCTTTGTTGGTCAGGTTGGCTCTGCGCAACCTGAGGTTGATACATAGGAACAGGCGCGGGGCCGATAGCAGGAGTAACAGCTGCTACTGGCTGATAACGACGTCTTTGCTTTTCGAGAGAGATATTCCCAATATCTTGCTCTTTTTTCTTAGGGAGAGCACTACCGTATTTTTTAGTACCGCTCGTTGATCCAGTGTCTTTTACCAAACGTCCTTCTCGGACGGCTTCCTCAAGACGTACACCCATACTGACCATCTCGGTGAAATCACTGGGCGCACTGGCGACCATTCGGTCATAGTAAAATGAGCTTAAGGTCTTTAAGAAGATCTTTGTCATCTCTTTTTCCTCAAGAGGTGGACAAATTTGAGCGGCAATTTCACGCCACCTTTGAGCATACTCCTTAAAGGTTTCCTTGTCCTTTTGTGACATTGATCTGAGTTGATCTCTGTCGGGTGCCATGTCCAAATTGTACTTGTATTGTTGGACGAAGGCAGTACCAAGATCTCTGAATGTACTGATCGTGGCACGGTTTAAACCCATGTACCATTTGAGTGCGGCACCGGTTAAACTATCCTGGAAGTAGTGAATCAGCAGGTCCTGATTCTCCGTCTGAGCTGACATCCGCCGAGCGTACATCACCAGATGGATCTGAGGGCAAGAGTTACCCTTGTATTTTTCAAAGTCGGGCACTTGGAACTTGTGCGGGACTTTTACATTTGGGACCAAGCAGAGGTCTGCGGCGTCCTTGCCGAATAAATCCTGACCGCGAATGGCTTGCAGCTCTTTCTGCATTTCCAAGAACTGTTCCTGGAATTCCTCCATTCTGTCAAACATAGTTTCCTTCTTACCAGAAGGTGTTGGTGGAATCTGTCCTTCCGGGACAGTGTGCACCACAGGGGGTGGTACCGTGACTACGACAGTAAGTCTTGGCGCCTCCCGAAGTTTGTAACCTTCAGGAGTCTTGAGCATGCCCCTGGCATCTTCGCTTTCCCGAAGTTTGTAACCTTCAGGCCCAGCGGCTTCTGTTGCGATTCCCTGATCTTCAGTGATCGGCGGAACATATCCTTCCGGGATATAGTTACCAGGCCTGCCCCAAGGACGATCTTTCGACATCTGATACCTAGGATCATACTTTTCTATGATGGGCGTTGAGGTGATCTCTGAGATCACAATTCTTTGTAGCTGAGCTTCTGCCATGGCTTGCATGTCGTTACGAAGCTTTCTCATATCCTCTCTTAGAGCGTCGATCTCTTCTTTCAACTCTCTGTTTTCTTCCTCAAGATCATCCATCTTTTTCTGATGATTGGCCCGAGTATTATATGAATGAGACAGTTTGACTCTAGAATCGAGACACAAACGTGAGATTCGTAGGTAAGGAGAATACGCGATGTGAGAATGATGAATGCAATGATTATATTAATTGTTTTTTTTTGTTTAATTAAAATAAACTTCGACAATTAGATTGCAAATATCAAACAGTGGGGAAACCCTTTTTTATTGAATTCCAAAGGATTACAGAAATGGAAATACAGTAGATTACAAAGTGCAGAAACAAAAACCTAAACTAATGGGTCCCGAGTCCTCTCTGAAGAGAAACCGGGTGCTGATTCTGGTATCTTCCTTTTCTTTGACCGGGGCGCTTGGGCCGTTGTTGGATTATCATTCCTTTGCCAGGTGAAAGGAGTGAGCAAATTCCTTTGGTCATCTTGATTCTCTACAGCATGCTGCTCCAAAATTTCGATCAGAGCATCTTTCTCTTTCAGTAATTGCTGTATTTGGATACACTCTACGTCGAGGGTGCGGTACTTGTTCTTCCAATACCTTCTTTCCTTTTGAACTTTGTTGAGAGTAACCTGAAGCCTTTCAGTTTCTGTCATGAAGTACATGACAATTTCCCTCGGCGGAAGAATTTCGTAACGAGGATAAGGCATCTTTTGCTTGAGAGCTCTAGTTTGTACCCAATGGAGATAAGGCTCCACCGAGACACAGTCCGGTTTTCCCAGAGACTCTCGTCCTTTCTTATGAACATGTTTCCAAGCTTGCACTATTTCCATCTTTAGTGCTCTGTCGTTTTCTCCTTCTTTGAAGAAAAGACCTTCCAGATGAACACCCAATGGGATGTGTCTCATCGGGTATCCAAATTGACGAAGAACCAATATCGGATGATAGTTGATTCCTCCTTTAGTTCCTATGAGGGGTACGCTGGGGAAGTTTCCACAACGGTCAATGATTCTGATTCCCTCATAAATCCTATTACACCAATCTATATCAGAGTTAGTGAGGGACATGATCTTCTGTGACCAACGTAAGACACTCTTGCAATCCCAAAAAGCGGCAGACTTGGGCAAGTGAGAGATAAACCACTTGTAAAGCAAAGGTACACAGCATGTGATCTCCCCTCAGCTGTACAAATTTCCTAAGTGTACAGAATGATACGCATCTGCGAGCAAAGTCGGCACAGGGTTTCCAATGAGAAAAACCTTAATAGCGTTGATATCGACGAAGTTATTGATGTTGGGAAACAAAAATAATCCGTAGGTGAG
Source organism: Lathyrus tuberosus (assembly GCA_022829125.1). Classification (NCBI taxonomy): domain Eukaryota; kingdom Viridiplantae; phylum Streptophyta; class Magnoliopsida; order Fabales; family Fabaceae; genus Lathyrus; species Lathyrus tuberosus. The sequence continues at coordinate 440,660 of JALAZF010000034.1, forward strand.
CAAGACAAAGATGCTTTCAAAAGCAGTCTCGTTCCCTATACTAGCAAAGTACAGAGCTTTCTTTGTCAAGAACTGGGCTGGCAAACCTTGGATGCCACCCTTAGTGGTCATGTGAGTCCTGACCTCAGACTCGTCCAAATGAATTGCTATTGCAATAGTCTGATTCTTTGAAATTTCTTCCAGTCCTGAAAACGGAGCTCGATCAGTGATATGTAAATCAGTCAGATGAGAATACTCCTCCAGCGTTGGTGATAGCTGGTAATCCAGGAATGTGAAACAATGATAAACTGGATCGTAGAACTGAATGAGCGCGTCCATGATCCCCTTAATCACATGGACTCTTAACAGTGGTAGCAAACCACCGTGCTTGGCTCTGAAAGCCTCTAGGTTAACGATCATCCTTGCTAACTTTCTCAAATCCCCTAGTTTTGGAACCTTGAAGGTATACTGGTGAGTTCTCCTTCTACCGAAATCCATTAGCGTAATCTTTTTCTCTGATATTTGCAATCACAGTCTTAGTTTAATTTGAAAAACAGAGAGACTAGAAGAGAAGTTTTTTGAATGTTTTAATGTTTTATTAAATGAATGCATGAATGCAGCACACAAAAACATAGAAAAAACATGGGGTCAGAGGGTCGTTGTCATGAAGTCAAGGCTCTACCCATCCCCAAAGATTTATACTAGGGTGATTTTTGTACCTGTACTCATTATCATCAGCTCCTCCCAGGAAAGCAAAACAACAAGCGGATCGCCAGCGAGTTGTGTGCAATCTTAGAGTAAGTGCCATTCACTGAGAATAGATCACCAGCCTCAAATGAGGGTAGTATCGCGTAACAGCTATTTCTTATAGCTTCCGCACTACGAAAAAGGTTGGCTTTTCTTAAGTGTATACTCAATCTCACCACATGCGGCATCACACGCATTCCCAGTAGCAGAAAAATAAACACGTATAGCAATTAGGAAAAGCAGTATATATATTTGTCCTAATCATCCTAGACTTATAAAGCTATGAATCTTAAGTTCCTGACAGAAATGGGTTCCCCGGCGGAAGCCCCAATCTGTGGTTCCCTGCCTAAGAGATGGACCAGCATAGGTCAATCTTTCTCTTCGGTAGAGTTCCCATTTTCCGTAGAAAACGGGGATGATGCCCTAAGGCAGAAAAGGAGACTCCCCAGCAGAGCCGCCATTTTACAAGGAAAACAGGCAGAAAGAAAAACAAGGGCCCCACGGTGGGCGCCACTTTTCTGTAGCGAGCGATTTTGGACGCGGTTCTTAAGCGCTGGTCGCTCTCTGCGGTTTGAGCTTTGACTACAGGTCGATTCATTTTTTATCCTATTGTGAGCTGAATAAGGAAGGGAAATAGATGTCTCCAATTAACCCTGCTTTGCATACTGAGTTTAAACAGCGGTCTGTTAGGTTACGAATGCTATCAATGTGGGGGGGGGGCCTTTGTATTGGTTATTTGTATTTTCGCCAATACTGTTTTCTTTCTTTTTTCTAGGCAAAGGGTTTCTGGCGGGGAATAAGGATTAGGATGTTAGGACTGATGCTTTTGAATTACTGCTTTTAATTGATGGAGATATGGGATTTGGGTTTTTTGTTGATTGCGCTCGCTAAGATCTTTTCTTTCGATCTTATGCCTACGTATTCCCGTTTACCGAAACAGGGAAATCAGAGCGTTCGTAGTTCCTCCTATTCTATGGGAGGAAATTGGTTTTTGGTGTCTTGTTCAAAGCCCAAGACGTGAAGCGAAAGGTGGTTTGTATCTTGTTCAAAGCCCAAGATGTGAAGCTAAAAGGTCTATTTGTGTCTTGTTCAAAGCCCAAGACGTGAAGCTGAAAGACCTCGACTTTAGAGAGAATTTGTCATCTCTAAAGAGGGGGAAGGAGAATTACTTTAACTGGGATACGCGGATCCGAGCAATGCCATAATTTCCGAAGAAAGGGTTTTAACCTGAAGGAGAAGACTTTAACTCAGTGTAGAGCAATGCCATCTTTCCTTAGGAATTTCTCATGCTAAAAGAGGGACAGTGGCATGGATGTAGATGATCCAGAGGCTTGCCGCTTACAGCGATTAGATGAAGGGAAAGGAGTTGTTGATGTTTGTGTACTGCGAACGAGGCACAGCTTTAATGCTAAAAGGTCGATTGGATCAACCAGTGGTTTTCTTACACAAAGCCTAAGAGGAGGCTAATTTCCGCTAGGAAAATCATTATACAAAGCCTAAGAGGAGGCTATTTTGTGTCTCGTACAAAGCCCGAGAGAGAGGCTAAAAGTTTTTGACCCAGTGGGGCATATCGTTATACAAAGCCTAAGAGGAGGCTAGCAAAGAGTTCGACTCTTGCTTAAGGGATTTATATCTCGTACGAGGCCCGAGATGGATGAAAAAAAAGGGTGATTGACTCAACGAGGGAATCTTTTGTGTCTCATACAAAGCCTGAGAGAGAGGCTAAAAGGTTGTTTTGACTCCACAGGGGAGAATTTTGGTATCTCGTACGAAGCCCGAGATGGAGGCTATTGTAACTATTTCAGTTGAGTGACAGATCCAATATACTGATTTAAAAGAGAAAATCAGTTCTTATATGAGTAACACTGTACTCAGGGATTTGATTTGAGGATCAGGGATGTTTCCCTCTCTTCGGGAAATCCAAAGGGTATTGAGACTATCCGAGTCTGCGGGTTTCCTTCCTATTTAACGAAGGGTGCTTGAGAATGTCTTTGAGACTCAAGGAAGTTAGACTGTCCAAGTCTAGAGTTTTATCTTTTGTACTATGCTTCGAGAAACAATAGTAGACTCTATGAAAGGACTGTTCTATGAGGATGACTAGGTTCTATTCCTATACCTCTAGGAGGTCGTCGGGACAATTTGTACGAAGCCCAAGAGGAGGCTGGAAACTTTTAAGAAGCCGAGGGACAATTTGTACGAAACCCAAGAGGAGGCTATCATTCCCGGAGGAAGAGATCATTATACGAAGCCTAAGAGGAGGCTGTGAATACTTCTAAGAAGCCGTAGGGTCCTTGAATAATGCCCAAGAGGAGGCGGGGTTGCTTTTAGGAAGCCTGTGGGTCCTTGTACGATGCCCAAGAGGAGGCCGATGCTTTTAAGAAGCCTGTGGATCCCAAACCAAAGAAAAGTTCAGGAAAACTCTTTTAGAGTTAAAACCACTGGTAAACGTGCGAGGTTTACTATCCAGTGACTTTAACTTTTAGAGAGAGTCTGAACCGTTCGGCGGTTTGAAGAAATTCAAGAGAAGTTTCACCGAGAATAATTCATCTCTGGGGGATAGAATTTCTTGACGATTCCTAAGGAGGACAGCCGAAGAGAAGACTGTATCTGGTGCTCCTATTAGGGATCTAGGCGTCTATTTCTACGAATAAATGAAATGGCGTCACTTAGTTCTAGACATAGTAGCCGGGGAAACTCGAAATATCTATACTATTATTACACAGTAGATATGAGTTTATGAAAGGAGACTTACAGTGAGCAGCCCCACAATACAGTTTATAATATGAAAGCAGTAAATGAAAGCGATAACCACTTACTCGGTTGTAGAGCTTCCATGCTGTTTGGTTAGTTGTTCAACACAGAAAGATTAAAAACAACAGTATATTCAAAATCAAAGGAGAAAGTGCTTTGAAAAAGAAAGATTTGGGGCTTACAGCTGAAGGAGAGGCCCAGGGTTTTATCAGTGAGCGCACTGTTTGAATTTGTACAGAGGGACTTATACAAGTGACTGTGGCCCAAAAAGGTTTTCTGTACAAAGGGATGGGTCTTACACTCTCTCAAGTGGCCCAAAAAGGTTTTAAAGAAAAAGAAATGGGTCTTACTACTCGAGGGTAGGCCCAGATGATTTTTGAAAAGGCGACGATCGCGCCGTTTGTTTTTTGACGGTATCGGGACTTATACAATAAGTGAGGCCCAAAGATGATTTGGTCAAAAAAAAGGGGGTTGGGTCTTACACTCTAATAGAGGCCCAAAGTGTTTTGAAAATGATTTATGAGGGTTGAATTAATCCAAAACCCTAATTTGTTTTCAAAAATGTATTTAATTGAATAAAAATTCAATTAAAATGATCAAAAATTGTTTAACATGTGAAAAATAAATTGTGATCTTGGATTAGTGCTTCAAAAATTAAGTATTGACCTACAAAATAATTAGAAAGCATCAAAAGTTGCAAAATCAATGTAGAAAAAATATTTAAAATGCCAAAAACAACCAAAATATTAATTCTTTGCCAAAATATCAATTATATGAAATAAATAATATTTTTGGGAGTTTTTGATAAAATAAAATATTTTAACATTTTTGGGAATTATTAAAAAAAGAATCAACTCAAAATCATTAAAACTCAGAGAGAAATTAATTTTTGAATCAATTAAACAAAATCACAAAATTCAAATATTCAAATATATGAAAATGGCGCCAAGAACAACACCAAGAACACGCGCGTTTTTCAGTTTGCCCAGATTTGCATTTTCCATCCAATCTCACTGAATACGTAATTATAACATGCAATCCACATATCATTATGCTCGCCTCAACCTCACGATCATGTCTATGTACTTTAATTTCATTTAAATTAAACATACAACAAGAAATCACGAAGAAACCTCAAGAACCCTAATTTCTGCATGAAGGCTAGGATTTTTGATACACGATTCAAACAATGCAATTAATTGAGGGAAAACATTCCATGCATGATTATGAACATATGGCCAAATTATTGTGCGAGGAAATATGCATAGATTGAGAGATGACCAAGTTTAGGCTTACCTCCAAGTCGTGACAGCAAGTTCAGATGTGATTTTGAGTTGGAGGTGTTACAGATAAGTTGTGATGATCTGGACAGCTTCCCTACACCATATGGAGTGTGTTTGAACACTTGGATTGAATTGAAATGGACTGGATCAGTTTATGGCATCTCAGCTGCAACTTCACTTCAAACTTGTGTGGATGGCAAGTGATTTTGTGAAATTGATGTTTCAGATGTTATGTGAGTGTTTGATCAGCTCATATGTGATGTATGTGAGGTGTATGAGTGATTGGTTTGTGCAGAATTGCTCTCAAACTCAAAACCCGATAGCTACCTTGCTAAGAAAGGCATTTTTGCCAAGAGAAAGAGATTTTGAGGAAAGCATCTGTTAGATGGCTTTGGTGTACTTAAACTGACCACAATTGAGCTCTATTTATAGTAGAGCAAGTTTGTTTTGCAAGGAATAGTACATGGCAGCTGGTAAGTAGGTTTCCTCAATGTTGGCCAATGGAAATGAAAGTCTCCTCTAGCCATTGACTAGAGGTTAGGGCACAGAGCTTTGGTCCCCTTGGTCTTGGATAAGTCTTGACTGATTTCAGATGAGAATGGCTCAGTCCATGCCACCTTGATGGTTCCATTGAATGCCTCATTCCAAATTTAAAGTCTTGTCCCTATTTTGGCCATTCTAGGTTCAACATGCTATTCCTTGTTCCTTGGACCTTGGAGGCTTGGCTCAGTGATTGTCCCCTTTGGATTCAATCCTCTGAGGTGTCCAAGTGGATTGGAGCAATTGCAATTGGCTGATTTTGGCAAATCGAGCCAAAATGCAAATTCTTCCTTGCTTTGACAGATTTCAGCAAGGCAACTTGCCAATGTTGTATCTCATGGTGTAGGTTGAATTTGGCAATGTTCTTGGCCATTTTGGAAAGCCCTAACATGATACAACAACTGTTTGAACAATTTTGGTTTTGATCTCTTTTGATTCCAAGTGAAAAATCCCCCTACATTTGGCAAAAAGTGAAGCAGAATTCTGACTTAGTGAAAATTTCACTAAGTGTTGGAAAAAGTTACATTTTCACTTTTCAGCCACTTTGATCACTCCATAACTCAAAATCCTTAATGAATTGGAATGACTTGTAGTTGAAGTTTTTGTAGGTGATAATGAGGGCTACAAATCCATCTTTGGATGAGAAAAAATGGCCTTGTGGTTTAGGAGTTATGGTCCTCCAAAGTTGGTACCTTTGCCACTTTATTTTTAACTTAGAAAAATTTCTAAGTTTTATGGTTACCCCTTTTACAAGTTATCTCACTTTTCTTGATTTTTCTTGATGAATGATGATTCAAATCATACATTAACATCATTTTAGGGTTAAAAATCCATTTTGGTGAAAAATCTCAAAAAGTCAAAGTTGACTTTTGTGCACAGTTGACTTTTTATCAGATGAATTCCAAACTGTGCAATTCTTCAGGAAATCATGTCCTTGACCTAAATCAAACTTGATGGACATGTTCCATGGGTGTTGTAGGGTATATTTAATCATGTATTAGGGTTTGAGAGCATGTACAGGTCAAAAGTCAAAGTTACAGTTGACTTTTCTCTTAAAACCCTAATTGTGGTGCAGATGAAAATGAAACTTGTTGCTCAAGCTTCTTGGATCAATCCATTGTTCCAAATGGATCAATATGGTGTATTAGAGACCCTCAAATCATCTCTTGAGGTCTTGGCTCATGGTTTGTCCCAAAAGTCAACTTAGGGGTGAATTAGGTCAAAAAACCCTAATTCCTGATTTTTGATGAATGCATCCCCTGAGGAAAAATTGACTTGATGCATGGGTTCATGAGGTTCCATGAAGCATATTAGGTCATGTTTTGGATCATTGCCTTGTGCCCAGATGAAAATTTCCATCTGGAGGCCCTGGTCTACCAAAACCCTAATTTGGTGACACTGTCGATCTTGAGACTTGATCCACCTAGAAGGGAGCAGCCTTGTGCTTAATCCTTGAAGTGGGAGTCCTTTTTGATCCATTGTGGATGTTTAAGAGATTAGACAAGTTAAAGATCATGTCATTTCTTGATTGATCCTTTGTCTAAGCACTCAGAGAGGGCTTGAAACCCTAATTTTGATTATATTGGATGCTCACCCATGTTTGGGGAGACTGATGAAGCATGATGGTTCATCCATATTGTGATGATGATTTTCACAATGATGGGAAATCTAAGTGGTCAAAATTTGGGGTATTACAGGCTCTGGAAAGACATCAGGAGTAAAGATACTTATCCGGAAGAATATCGGATAAACAAGGTCATATCTGGAAGAGCATTAGATAGACACAATGGGGCTATGAAAAAACACCAGGAGCATACACATCTAGAAAAACATCATATGGTAAAAGCAATGTCATTCCGGAAAAGCATCAGAATAAACAAAGCGAAATATATGGAAAAACATCAAATAACAAAGACTAAATCTGGAAGAACATCAGAGAGACAAAGGCACATCCAGAAGAGCGTCAGATGGCAAAAGAAACTAGATATCCAATAATGGCTTTGAATGAAAGGTATAATCACAATATCTAATAATGGCTTTAGATGAAAGTGAACAAAGTAGGGATCCAAGAAAGCATTGGATGTAAGGAAACCAGTCATCTAATAATGGCTTTGATTGAAAGGTATAGATCACAATATCTAATCATGGCTTTAGATGACTGTGAACCAGACTACATTCAAGAATGGCATTGAATACGAAGAAACCAGTCATCCAATAATGGCTTTGAATGAAAGGCAAACTCATATTATCTGAGAAAGCATCTGATGAGAATGAGGTAAAAAGGGTAATCCAAGAAGGCATTGGACAGAAAGACACTAGACATCCAATAATTGGTTTGAATGAAAGGCAAACTCATAATATCTGAGAAGGCATCAGATGAAAATGAGATAAAAGGTGAAATCCAAGAAGGCATTGGATGTAAATGAATCACAGTATCTAAGAAAGCATTGGATGAATGTGAACAAAGAGATACCCAAGAAAACATTGGATAAAAAGAGGAACAGACATATCCAGAAAAACATCAGATAGACAAGTCATATCTGGAAGAATGTCAGATAGACACGACAATGATCTATTGGGTAGGCGCCAAGTAAGTTGAACTTTGACCACAAGGTAAGACGTGGATAATGACACGACCTAAGGGAAAATGCAAATGAGGATGAAACATGCATGTTATGCATATGTATATAAATCATGCTATGATATATGATCAAATGCAATTACAGATGCAGAGATCGATGACATAGCTTGACTCATTTGGGAAGAAGGCAAGATTGGAAAACTGATTCCTCAACACGGAGATCACTGCCATTCTGCTTTGGGACTAAAGATGCTACTACTGAACACATCTTTGCCACACTGGTGAACTGTATCAAATGATGATCCTTGTAGGAAGGATGAAGAGCTGCTTGGGGATTCTTCAAGTAAACTACCCCAGATTAGCTGAATATTGTAGATGAACTGATCACTGCTTCAATTGGTCTGATTCTAAAATGACTGTTTCACAGTGATCTTGGAAAGCTTGCCCCAGTCAGAGTCTTGAAAGATGATTGTTTTACTGTACACTGGGGAAGCTTGCCCCAGTATGAATCTTGAAGAGTCTTCTGGATAAACCAATTCCGAGAAGGACTTAACCATGAACAACAAATCTTGAACTAATTCTTCAACAGGATTTGGAAAGAACTTGCCCCTGATAGGATCACCGACCAAGTTTCTTAATTTGTTTGAAAATTCCTTGAGAGGATAGCCAGTTTGCAAACAAAAGTATTTGTACAAACATGGTAATTTTAAAGCAAAGTCATGCAACTTTTGAAATCAAAATTATTTTTTGGAAGATGCAGAACATATGAGTCATTGGTCAGAACACAGCGGTTCAAGACATCAAAGTGAAAGGTCAAGCACAGGTGTAATTCCAAAACAAATGACTTGGAAAGATCTTTGGGAGTCAGCTTACGCAAGCTCGCTGTAATATGCTTTCAAAATAACCTTGCTTCAGTTAGGTCTTTTGAGGGTTGTAACGTGGACTGGTTCACGGTTTATGAAACAAAAGATAAAGGCTCAAAGTTTATCTGTACCCACCCAATCTTCGTGATGAACTTCCGCCCTATGCTTAACTAACTTAGACTTTACACTCAGGTTCCCACAGGAGGGGAATTGCACTGATGATAGTAATGATGAGGGTTCAGAAGTCAAGGGACTTTGAAATGGAAGTCACTACTTCCTTACAGCGTTTGGTTGTTTTTACCATTGAGGACTTTCAGGATGAGGATTTAAATATTTCCTCTTTTTTTAGTTGTCAAATAAACCTTTTTGTATAAGGCAAGGTCATGAGCTTCCCATCTTTCTTAGCTTTTTCCTTGAAAGGGACTCGGCTCATTCTTTGGGTAAGGAAAATGGCTAGCCAGCTTAATGATTTCGGTCAACCATCATTGGCATTTGACTTGAGGGACATCTTCGAAACTTGCTTGCTGTGTGCGAAGGAAAAATTTGTGGGTGCAACCTTTATGTGATAAGTGCCTTGCATGAACGCACAACCAAGTTAGCTGAGGACTACCCACCCCAAGGTTATGATTGCGGATTTTTGTAAAGAAAGAAACTCCTACTTCTAGGCTCAAAGGGGTTGACCAGGGAATAACTTCCTTATTTCTCCAGTGTTTGGGGGAACGAAACAATGCCTTACATCGTCAGCAAAGTTTATTTGAAAGCATACCAGCAATTATGAGTATAGCATTTTTCGACATCCTCCCTCCAATCTTTGCATAGTCAGAAAAGAAAGTGGAAAAAGAGACAAAAATATTATTTTGAAAAGAAAGCATAAAAGTGTAAATAGCAAAGACAAATGAATTGAATCCAAAAGTTGCAATGCTCATTTCATTAATTACGAAAGTACAAACATAATTTAAAGGCAAACAACCAGTACAAAATAAGGAAAATGCAAACAACAAGAAACAAGGTCTAGCGACTATTCAAATACAAGGATGAGTTGTCCTATCTTTTAAGAAATAGCAGAGCTGAAGTCGACTGAAGCTTCACTTGGCGTGCCCTGGCAGAGGGTTGTTCTGGACATTAGGATTAGAGTCCTGAAAGGAGAGGATATTATTTCTTATCAACTCTTGTACTCTAGCCTTCAACGCATAGCAACCTTCCAAGTTATGGCCTGTACCACCTTGATGGTATTCACAATGAAGATCAACCCTATAGCCGGCTGGAAGAGGATTTGGAGGAGGAGGCATAGTCCTTGTGGTAATTAACCCTTTCTGAACCAGACCATGATAAATTTTAGTGTACGTCACATGAATAGGATCAAATTGATTCCTATTACGGTACTGATTTTGTCCAATAGTTGGACGTTGGGGAGCTTGAGCTAGTCGTGGAGCAGTAACCACGGGAGTAACAACAGCAACAGCATGGGGATTAACATACTGAGGTCTAGGGCGAGGCCTCCTTGTTTCAATCATGACAGCGTTAGTATGATCTTTCATCTTCTTCTGGAAGTTTCCATAGGATTTCCTTGCATCATTGGAAGATTCAGCAGCCTTGGATACTTTTCCATTCTTAAGTCCTTCCCCGAGCCTTTGGAAGATAGTAACCAAATCAGTGAAGTTGGAGGAAACATTACCAATCATCTTCTCCCAGTAGAATGGTGATAGGGTGTCCATGAACATTCCAGTCAATTCCTTCTCGGTAAAATGAGGTTTAACTTGGGAAGCTAGCTTTCTCCAGCGCTGAGCATACTCCTTAAAAGTTTCCTTCTCATGTTGAGTCATGTTTTGAAGCTGGCGGCGATCAGGAGCCATGTCGAGGTTGTACTTATATTGCTTCATGAAGGCATTTGTGAGATCTTAGAAGCAGTGAATTGAGTTTTGCTCGAGACTCATATACCATTTGAGTGAGGCTTCACTCAAGCTGTCATGAAAACACTGGATAAGCAGCTTCTGATTGTTGGTATAAGCAGCCATCTTGCGAAAATACATGACCAAATGAGCCCTTGGACAAGAGTGGCCCTTATACTTCACAAACTCAGGATTTTTGAACTTGGCTGGCATAACAAGATCGAAAACCAGGCATATGTTATATGCATCCACATTAAAGAATTCATTACCCTCCATGGCTCTAAATCTTTTGTCTATAGTCTGAAAGTGTTCCCGGACAACTTCAGGTTCAACAAAGTCTTCACAATCTTCACCCTGAGCACTGGCAGCATTGTATTCATAGAGGGGATTCTCAAAGGGAGCTCGATAGTTTGGGTAACAGCATGGACCACAGGTCTGGGCTCGGCAAAAACAGGAAAATACAGGCATAACAATCTAACCAACCATGGCAGTAGATGCAATCGGTGGAGAGTAGTTGGGTGGCAACCCAAACTCAGGCCAAGTTGAAGGCGGCATCTGAACAGGTGGAGGATCAACACTTGAAACTTCCTGGATGACTGTCCTTTGGGGTGGCTCTCCTCTAGCAATAAAAACTTGAAGCATCTCAGTGAGTTTAGTCATGCTTGACTTAAGGTCATCGATCTTCATTCAGATCTCAGCATTGTGTACTTCTTGGTCTGACATCTTGCGCCTGTAGTTAGCTCTAGTCCGGTATCGGTGTCGAGGAATCAGCTTGACGACTCACAGGAAAACTCTGGAAGATAGAGGCAGTTGGAGATGAGTTGCTGGACAAATAGACATATGTAATGAATCATGCAAAGATGCAAACGATATGCAATACAAATAGGATGCGAAAGACATGCAACAGGATCGAAGGTTCTAGATCACAACATGGAGTGTGGGTAAAGAACCAACCACATGGTGTGTACTAGGATTCTTATATCCGTAGAACAGGGTTCTAAGAAGTTCCCAGAGTCATCCAAATATTATCGGCTTGCACGACTACTCGTGCTGGCTAATAATATTCTCAAGATAAACTCGTCTGAGTGTAGTATCGTATGACAACCATCACAGGTCTACACCTGGATAATCACTGCACTACGTCCTAAAAGGCTAAGAGGGGTGAAGGGTAACGAAATGTCCTCAGTGTCACAGGCTCCCAGGTCGGAAAAAGTAATGCCAATACGACTACTCATATCTGACATCAGTAAACCCAAAGAGGCCTCCACTGAGTGTGGTTATCATATGCTAGACATATTAGGACTACTCCCAACAGCCAACTATTGATTATACCACAATCCTATCATAGGTGTATGCTCAAGTCTGGGTTAGGACTTATCTCACCACTCAAGGTAGCAACCCTGCACACAGATAAACCCAAGCACAACAGGTATATATACAAATATAAATAAGTACAGATATATAAGCAACCAAACGTGTAAATAACATAAATACAAACAAGGTGGGCTTAACCCTCTTAGGGAAAGCTTCCCCAGTGAAGTCGCCATTTCTGTTGCGGTGAGAATCGGATATCAAGCTATTAATTAACTTGAATCACAAACATGAAGTTCACCACCGAGCTTTGATTTATCCAAAGGAAAGGGTAAGGATCGAAAAACCCTAAGTGCACTATGTAGGAACACAGCTAAGAGATCTAAGGTTCGGGGGTTGGTTATACCTAGGGAAGGTGTTAGCATCCTAAGTATTTGTAGTACTCTACAGGAACCTCTTGTTAGTATTTGTGTTATGCTAAAGTTGCTTGCTAAGGGAAATGTGTTAAGGTAAAGACCTCGGGGTATATACACTATGTATGTTCGCCAAGACATCGCATCTCGTGCCTACGTATCCTGACGGGAATAGAATCAGAGCATTCGTAGTTCCCCTCACTACGGGGTAAAGGGGTGAGAAATAGAAAGGTGGAAAAAAGAAAAGGTGGCTCGCTAGGATCTCGCAATCCTATGTCTACGTATTCTCAAGATGAACTTGAGAAATCAGAGTGTCCGTAGTTCCCTTCAACGGGGGTAAGGAACTCTTAACTGTGGCCAAGGTTCCAAGGGAAGTAGGGTTTATGGCAAGACACCTACATGGAGTACGGCGACTCCAAACCTAAGGCTAGGTAAAACGGGGAAAGAAGTGTCCACGGCGGAACACATAAATAAAGCACGACGACTCTAAACCTAAGGTTAGGTTAAAAGGGAAGGTAGGTCTTAATCGTGCGGTGGCGTGAGATAAAGGAATGATGGACAAGGTTATCCTAAATGACACGGCAGTCAACAGGAACGACCCTTTCCTTTGGAATGAGGCAACAGAAGAACAAAGAGGAAACCTCCAGTATCGAGAGTAAAATGGATAGCAATATATACAGCAAATGCAATAAGAATTAAATTAAAAATTAACTGAGATGAAACGAGGATAGTCAAGATTAAATAAAGTCTAAACAAACCAAAATCTAAAAAGATTAAAATCTAATTAAAAAAAGCTAATTAAATAAGTTCTAAAATTGATTAACTAAATCTAACAAAACCAAATAAGCTAATGCTAAAACGAGTTAACTAAATTCTAAAAACTAATTTGTTAAATTTAAAAACTAATTCTAACTAAAATAACTAATTAAATTAAAACTAAACTAAGTTCTAATTTAAAAATTATCTTAACTAAATCTAATTAAAAAGACCAAATAACTAATTCTAAAAAATTAAATTCTAAAAAATTAAAAAAATAAACTAATTCTAAAATTAAACTAATTCTAAACTATTCTAATGGGAACTAAAGTAACTAATTCTACTAAAATTCAAATAAAACTAAAATTTAATTAAAAGAAAAGTTAATTAACTAATTAAACTGATTGAATTAAAAACTAATAACCAAAATCTGATTAAAAATAATTAACTAATTTAAAAAAAAACTAATGAAAACTAAAACTAGAAAAAGCATGATGCAGGTGCTAAAAGAACTATGGGCCAGGAAGACTCTACAGGTCGATGGGTACAGGTCGTGGCTTTTGCAGAAGAAGGTTGTTTTGAGAGGAAGAATTCTGGAGCATCAAGATTCTTAAATTTCTTCCTGTCAATATGATGTATCAGGTTTGGCTTATGAAGAGTTTTTTTGTGATCCTTTTTGGTTCTCCCTCCTCTGGTTTTATTCACCAATTGATTCAGTCTTTTTCTTTTGAATTTATTTATTGTTCTGTTACGTTGTTGTCTTCACAGCATAAGGCAGCTGATGATAGCAGGGTCAAAGTCTTGGGGCTTGAAGTTGCAGTAGATTTTGGATGATAGTGGCATGGCATTGCAGGAATTAGAATGGCAGATTGTTGGTGCTAAAAGTTAGTATGGTTTGGTGCAAGAAGGCTTGGAGAGTGATGTGTTAAAAGGAGATAGCAGGTTGTTTAACACAGGTTTTGTCATGGTCAGATGTGATCCAAATGGGAGCTATATGGAGTAAGTTTTGGTTTGCAAGAAATCTTGGCATTTTGGAAGGATGTGGCATTTCCCGTTTTGTTTTGGGAGTGTAGTGGTACAGCATGGCGCAAGCAGGTACAAGTCGCAGAGGTGCAGTGCGTGAAAGGGATCTCTCTTAGCAGTTTTGTTGAGTCCCTGCTTTTGAGGTTGGCATTAATTTTGATAAAATAACTTAGCAGAAAGATGTTGGACAAGATGTCCTAACATGTTGAACTAACTGCAGGTTAAGATGTTTGACAAGATGTCCTATCAAGTGGATTCGACATCTTTGTCTGTTACAGTTTTGGTATAACTATTTTTGGTAACAGGTGTGATTGGAATATGACTTAATTCCAGGTGGCATCTGAGATTGTGGAATCAGAGATTCTGATTTTAATTGGAATATGCGGTTTCCTTGTAAGGAGACATTTTTGGTAACTTGGGATTGAAGAAAGGATTAGGTCGCAAATTCTGAGGAGGAGAATTGCTGCGCTTTTGAAGCCCAAGTCCAGTTGTGGTTTGCAATATAAATAGGTTGGAGTTAACCTAGTTTGTTGGTTGATTATTGCAGTTGTTTTAGAAGTACTAGGATTTGTACTTGTGTGAGCCTCTCGTGTATTGTATGAATACTTGAGAAGGACTATTTATTGAGTTGTAATATTTTCAGTCACTGTTATGATTAGAAGGCAATTGAGAAGGGTCTCATACCTAGGAGTGTCTTAGGTAGAAATCTAGGAAAGGTAGTTTCTAGGTGCTAAGTTATAAACGTTGGAGTTTAGCTTAGAACCAATTCTACTTAGTGATTTCATTCCTGGCTTGGTAGCCCCCAGACGTAGGTGTTGTTGATCACCGAACTAGGTTAACAATTTTTGTGTGTTTTTTACATTCTGTAGTTAATCTTTGTTCTTCCTTAGATCCTTGTGAGAAACAGAGATCAAGTGTCGTGACATCCTGTCTGACATCTCGTGATCTGCTTAACCAGAATTTCAATTGGTATCAGAGCAGGCATCCTTCTCTGTATCTGGGTGAGATTCAGGGACGATACTTTCTGGTACGATGGATAAAGAAAGAGGAATTCTGAATAGACCACCAATACTCGATGGTTCCAATTATGATTATTGGAAAGTTCGCATGGTGGCATTTATCAAGTCTATGGATGGAAAGGCTTGGAAGTTTGTGGTCAAGGGGTGAGATCCACCAAAGATCAAAGACAAAGATGGGAAGCTCACTGAGGAGCTGAAGCCTGAAGAAGATTAGGACGATGAAGATGATAAGCTTGCTCAAGGAAACTCCAAATCCTTGAATGCCTTGTTCAATGGGGTGGACAATAACATCTTCAGACTCATAAAAAATTACACTGTTGCAAAGGATGTGTGGGAAATCCTGAAGACTACACATGAAGGCACCTCTCAAGTCAAATACTCAAGACTTAAGCTTCTCACTACTAAGTTTGAGAAGCTGAGGATGAGAGAAGATGAAAGTATACATGACTTTCATATGAATATTATTGATATTGCCAACACATCCAGTGACCTTGGAGAAAAAATTCCTGAAGTTAAGTTGGTTCGAAAAATTCTCAGGTCTCTCCCCAAGAGGTTTGATCTGAAAGTAACAGCCATTGAAGAAGCTCAGGACATAAATACCATGAAGGTAGATGAGCTCATGGGATCTCTTCAAACCTTTGAGATGGCTATGAGCCAAAAGGATGAAAAGAAGAAAAGCCTTGCTCTTGTGACCAACCAAGAAGAGGGTGACACTAAAGAGGTTTGTCCAAAGTTGTAGGGTCCCTTGAAAAACAATTTCAATAAATGGAAAAACAATTGGATGAGAAGTCGATTTCAAATGTCAAGGCTCAGACTTTTGACATCCATAGATCAAGAAATTTTGGCCCAGCTATGATAGAAAACCCAATCGAGGAAAGGGAGTTCAGTGCTTTCAGTGTGGAGGTTTTGGACACACAAGAGGTGAGTGTCTCGCATACCACAAGAAGGAGAAAAAGGGTTTATCCACCTCGTGGTCTGAGGATAACTCCTCAAGTGATGGAGAGACCACTAAGAAGGTGTCTGCAATGTAGTGGTATGAGAACGGATCACTCAACCCCAAGGACGTTGCTGAATTGCATCAACTAGGACAAGATCAGCATAACCTTATCTCACAACTGTGTGATGAAAGATTGAACCACCTGGAAACAATCTTGGATTTAGGGGATAAAGTGGAGTGGTTAAACTCCAAGCTCAATAATATGACCAAGTATATAAGGATGATGAACAACAGCTCAAATATGCTAGATGAAATCCTTATGTCAGGAAGAAATGCCGAAAATGGAATGGGTCTTGGCTATAATGATCAAGTTGAGATCAAAATACATAGGACTAGAGGGAACTCAGCCCAGGTGATGTCAAGAATGATGTCTCAACATCACCAAAGGCCTCAAAACAACTCTCCAGGAAAACAAAAATAGGACAAAGAGTGCTATTACTGTGGGAAGTTTGGACATATAAGGGCTCACTGTTACAAGTTGAGTGGATATCCCAAATCTTCAAAACAATCCAGGAGAAGAAGGAAGACTCCCAAAGGGAAGAATAAATGGATTCCTAAGGATCAAGTTGTAGCTTTTATTGCCCATACCTCCCTGAGAGCCTCTGCCAAAGAAAACTGGTACTTTGACAGCGGTTGCTCCAGACACATGAGTGGTGTGAAGAAGTTCTTGGCTGACATAAAACCTCATCCCACTGGCCATGTCACTTTTAGAGACGGCTCAAAATGAGTAATGAAAGGTGTTGGCAAGCAGAAGTATGAAGGTCAACCTTGTCTTGATAGAGTTTTGTATGTTAAAGGACTAACTTCAAATCTAATAAGCATCAGCCAACTGTGTGATCAAGGTCTTAAGGTAAATTTCTCTGAATCTGAGTGCCTGTTTACAAACGATAAAGAAGAACTCATTATGAAATGTGCCAGATCCAAGGATAACTGCTACTTGTGGGCTCCTCATGAAACTCGGACTCCCTCCACCTGCTTGGTGTCAAGGGAGGATGAAGTAAAGTTGTGGCATCAGAAACTGGGGCATTTGCACTTAAAAGGAATGAAAAAATTCATATCCAAGGAAGTTGTCAGAGGAATTCCAAATCTTAAGATAGATGAAGGGAAGATATGTGGGGAATGCCAGATTGGTAAACAAACGAGAATGTCACACAAAAGGCTTCAACAACAAACCACCTCAAGGAACTTAGAGCTTCTCCATATGGATTTAATGGGACCTATGCAAGTCGAAAGTCTTGGAGGAAAAAGGTATGCCTATGTGATTGTTGATGATTTTTCTAGATACACTTGGGTACACTTTATCAAGGAGAATCAGAGGTGTTTGAAGTTTTTAAGGGATTGTGCCAGAGACTTCAACGAGAAAAGGACTGTGGTATAATCAGAATCAGAAGTGATCATGGGAGGGAATTTGAAAACAGTAAGTTTGATGAGTTCTGCTCCTCAGTAGGAATAAGTCAAGAGTTCTCTTCAGCCATCACTACTCAACAGAATGGTGTGGTTGAGAGGAAAAATAGAACTATTCAAGAGTGTGCAAGGGTCATGCTCCATGCAAAGAAACTCCCGTATCACTTTTGGGCTGAAGCAATGAACACAACTTGCTACATCCTAAATAGGGTAACCATCTGGTCTGGAACTTCTGCTACCTTGTATGAATTATGGAAGGGTAGAAAACCAACGGTGAAATACTTTCATGTCTTCGGAAGCAAATGCTACATTTTGGCAGACCGTGAGCAGAGGAGAAAGATGGATCCCAAGAGTGAGGAATGAATCTTCCTAGGTTACTCCATAAATAGCAGAGCATACCGTGTCTACAATCCAAGAACTCAAGTAGTATTGGAATCCATAAATGTTGTGGTTGATGATTCACCTATATGGAGGATGAAGCTACAAATGATATCGGAGCATTCTTTCCAATGAAAGAGGAAGATGTCACAGAAGATGTTGAAACACCTCAAAATAACTCTGAAGATATTGAAGTACCCAACAATGACAATCATGAATCTACTGTGACCGAGAGAGTTGACAAGGGACCTTCCATCAGAATACAGAAAGATCACCCTAAGGAACACATAATAGGGGATCCAAATGGAGGAAGGATGACTAGATCAAGGGATGTGGTGGCGAGTGTCTGTTTTGTGTCTAAGATGGAACCAAAAAATGTCAAGGAAGCCTTGATAGATGAATTTTAGATTAATACGATGCAAGAAGAGCTTAGACAGTTCAAGAGACATGATGTTTGGGATCTTGTACTCAAACCAGAAGGATCAAATGTGATCGGCACTAAGTAGGTATTCAAGAACAAGTCTGATGAACATGGAGTTGTCACAAGAAACAAGGCCAGACTCCTTGCACAGGGATACACATAGATAGAAAGAGTGGATTTTGATGAGACTTTTGCTCATGTGGCTAGACTGGAATCTGTACGACTGCTCCTTAGAATAAATTGCCTTCTGAAGTTCAAACTCTTCCAAATGG
Source organism: Lathyrus tuberosus (assembly GCA_022829125.1). Classification (NCBI taxonomy): domain Eukaryota; kingdom Viridiplantae; phylum Streptophyta; class Magnoliopsida; order Fabales; family Fabaceae; genus Lathyrus; species Lathyrus tuberosus. The sequence continues at coordinate 459,287 of JALAZF010000034.1, forward strand.
ATGTTAAAAGTGCCTTTTTGAACGGATATCTTAGTGAATAGGTCTATGTAGAACAACCCAAAGGCTTTGTTGATCCAACATTTCCAGATCATGTCTACAAGATGAAGAAAGCCTTATATGGGTTGAAACAAGCTCCAAGGGCCTGGAGTCGCTCCCGGGATTTTTATCCAAGTACAAACGCGAAAGTGGCACGGAAACAGAGTCGCCAGCAATGTGTATTTATCCCAAGAGAGGGAAATGAAACAATGCATAAACCTGAGGGAAAGGAAAGAGCATGGTCTTGCGACCAAGAGAACTGGGTTTGGGAGTCGGTTACGCGAAGGGAAGGTGTTAGCACCCAACACGTCCATCGTACCTGATGGGATCCACGCTTGCTGTTTTGATCAAAGGGTGTTGTCGTCTGGAGCTCCACTGCTGCTGGAAAGGAAAAGGAACAGGTACGGGAAAGAAAAAAAAACGAAAAAGAAAAGGAAACGAAGTGACTCGATAGGACATTATCGTTGTCCTAGGCCTACGTATTCCCTCAGTGCAATGGGAAAGTCAGAGTCAACGTAGTTCGACGGACTACGGGGAAAGGTTGCTCGTCGAGATATCGCATCTCGTGCCTACGTATCTTCAATCAAGCAAGAAAGAAAAATCAGAGCAAACGTAGTTTGACTCAACAAGGTTTGATTTGTTTGTGTTTTTTGGTGGAAACGTCATAGTGCGCGTCCCAGCAGTTTAGGTGTTGCGGCTCGCTGTAGGGAGACTTAGGCGTTACCTGTTTGCGGTAGAACGAACATGATGAGTCCTTAAGGAAGGAGCGAAGAGATAAGAAGAGAGTTTGTTTGTTTTTGTATTTGTTAAGAAGAAGTATTTTGATTATTGGTGTTTACAACGCATATTGTATTTAAGTCTCTCACGTAAGGTCGAATGCCTCGCATATCGACACAAGACGGGACGTATGCTAAACATTCTAAGAAAATGAGAGAAGACCCCTCACTATCTCATTCTTACATGAAAGGATCAAATACAATATATGTCATACCTTTATTAAGTATTTTTTCCTTTTGTTTTGAGATGAGAAGAAGAAAGACTCAAATGGTTAGAAAGGAAAAATCTAATAAGGGAGACTAAGACTCAAACCTTAAAGTTATCATACATGGATGATCCTAAAGGTTAAGTGTGGTTTAGAAACCTATGTCTAAAAGAAAGGATAAGTGAGTTCTAACATGCTGCATCTTTTGCTGGGAACATGATTAATGAAGCCTGCTGAAAACAGGGGACCACAAATGCCTTGAATTGGAATGCCCCTTTGTTTTAAGCCTTTTGGCTGATTAACTGCATATGCGTGAACAACAGTTTTTTTTTTCACTTGCCCCAGACCACACGGTCCAGCTGAAGAAATTGTCTCAAGAGGATTTTACAGAAGACTTGACATCCGAAACGCCTCAATGTCTTCAAACTCTTGGAGAGATTTGTCGGATCTCTAAATAACTGCCTCAGACTGTATGATCTATAGAGGAGTTCACCTCGAGAAGATTCATGAACAATCTCATATAACCGTGAGATATTCTGCCCCAATATTCTGAACCTTGGATAGGCTGATCAGTCGTCTGGATAGACTAACTTCTCATGCTCTTGGGATGGCCTGCCCCAGTATGAACTTTGAAGTGGTTTTGCCCCTGACTACAGATCTTCGAAGGAAGACTTAGAATACCTGTCTTTGAAGAGATTTGAACCTCGAAGTGATTGCCCCAGTTTAACTGAACTCTGAAGAGATTTCTCGACGTGATTGGCTCAGATTAGCTACACCTTAAAGAGATGATTCTACGTGATTGCCCCAGATCGGCTACGTCTTAACACAACTTGTTGGGAAAGCTCTTGCTCAACAAAGTTTCCTGAGGAAGTGCCACTGGATGTGGCTGCCCTTCGGGAGTTTCAGGATTATCAACTTGGCAAGATTAAGCTTCTGGACTGAATTTCCATATGTAAACTTCTTTTGATGTCAAACAAATGTATGCAAGCAGAAAATGTTTTATTCTGAGAATGAAAATTCTAATGCAACACACATGTTAATCTTGAAATTTTACTGAAAAGATGTCGCAAACCCTTTGTGAGCGGATCACGGGTTATGATAAGACATTAATTTTTGAATGAAAGAATTCAATGCACATGCAACACCAACAAAGATCTTTTAGCACAACTCATAGGAGTCGGGAACGCTATCTCTTAGTAGTACACTTTTGAAATAACCCTGTTTCAATTTAGGACTTTTGGTTTTGTAACGGGGCCGGGTTCACGGTTATTGAAACAAAGGATATAAGGCTCAAAATTTATTAGTGCCCACCCACTCTTCGTGATGTCCTCCAATCCTACGTTCAGTTAGTTCGGCACTAGCGTTCACCTCTCAAAAGAAGCTTTTGTGATGGTTGAGGAACCATTGAATTTTAACGGTTTAAGCACCAATCAGTTTATTGGAATAACATTCATCCCTTTTCGTCTTTGTGTATGTGTCACACGACTCTATTCTTTCGCTTGAGGATCTTTCTTGGGTAATCCTGTTCGCATTTCGTTTTCACATTCTTTTTTTTCTTATCCCTAACTTTTGCCTGGACAGATTCTTTTGAATCTTTGATTTCGGAGTCCAGCGGGATGCCCTAACTTTTGCCTAAGTTGCTTGTTTTCAAGTTTCAACTTAGTGGGCTTTTTCATTCCTTTTTTTTATTCTCTTTTTTTTTCTTGAACACGTCGTGTGACACCGGCTGTCTTGATTTCTTTGGAAGGGTTGTGACTGTTTCACTTCTCAGTTGATGAGGGATAACCATTGTGGTTTCCGCTCTTTGGACCTCTTGATGTGGTAGAGTGAAAAGTAATGGATCCTCAGATGCACACTCCTTTTGAGGTTTGAACGCTTGGTCAAACTAACTGACGCCTACCCTACCCCGGGGTTAGATGTTAGTGTTTTTTTTTACTAAAAGAAACTCCTTCTTTAGGGCTCCTATTTGGGCGAGGGTCTATCTCCCTTATATCTCCAGTGTTTGGGATTTGAAACAATACCTTTACACATCGTCAACAGGGTTTTATCCAAAAGCACACAATTAGAGATTTTTAAGTTTTCAACTCATCATCCTCCTTCAAGAGTTTAAGCACGACAGTTGGTATTGCAATGCACATATACAAACTTATGAGTGAATATGAATGGATTACTTCAGGAAAAACATGTGCGCTTTATTAGGATTAACATAAAAAGAAAAACAGATTTCATGCATGCGTACAAATGTTTTGACAAACATAAAAAGCTACACATGAGAATGCAGTAAAGAAGCTAAATGATTGTTCTTGTTGAGGAGGCTTGACTTCGTCTGGACTTATTGATTCTGAAGATGTCTTTGCAAACTGGGTGCTCAATCTGATGAAGAAAGTTCAATTCATGGGCCACCCGTCTGGTATGATAACCTTTAAGTCAATCAAGTCTTGCACCTTATGTTTGAACACTCTGCAATTGTTAATTGTATGTCCAAACGTTCCCGAGTAAAACTCGCACCTGACATTCATGTCATAATCCGGAGGAAAAGGAAACGGCATTGGCGTTACCTTGCCTAGCTAAATCAAAGAGCCTTAGAGAAGGCGAGCAAGAAGTCGGCTTTGAGAAATAGGAATTGGAACAGACACTCTGCCAGACCCCCTGAGTCCTCGTTCCCTCTATTGCTGACGATTTTGCTGCCAATGTTGACTAGGGTGCCTAGTTTGCCCCTGTACTTTTCTTTCCACATTTGGCCGAGGAACAAACAAAGGTTGCTGACGTGATGACTTTGAAACTTAAAGCTAAGGAATACACTCGTGACCTGAGGTAGACCCTAGAGAAGGGGAAGGAATACTCACTTCCTTTGCAGCTACTGGTGTAAGATCACCTGATACCTTCATGCCATCCGGTCCGAACTCGATTACTTTGGAGTCAATTAAGTCTTGCACTTGGTGCTGGAATGCTCTACACCCCTCCATATCATGGCCTGGTGCCCCTGAATTAAAATCACAATGAGCATTAGCATCCCATCCTTTTGGAAGCTCAGCAGGAGGAGGAGTCAACTTCCGGAGCTCAATCAATCTTAACTGAAGCAGTTCCTGAAGTAATTCGGCATGCACACCGGTAGAGGATCAAAAACCATTTCTTGCTTATGTTGATGATGAAGAGATGCAACCAGGAGGGTCTCAGCTGTGATTTGTTGATGCGGTAGTTTCGGAACCCAAGGCTTCTGGATTGAGGAAGGTCCCTGTGAGGGGGGAAGAATATCCACCTCTTTAGTAGCAGTTGGAGGAACATCTCTTCGCTTGATAGTGCTGATGGGCGCGAACTTGATTGCCCCTGAATCAATGAGCCCTTGGACCTTATACTTGAGCATCTTACAATTTTCAACATTATGACCAGGTACCCCTGAATGGAATTCACACCTATCATGGGCATTGGAACCCATACGAAACTTGGTGTGTGGAGGTCCCGCAGCAATCAATTTAATTAGCTGAAACTTGAGCAAGTGTTGAAGCAACTGAGTGTATGGCATCGGGATCGGATCAAACTTCTTCTCAGTCTTCTCTGGCTTAAGACCCTCAAGAAACAGTTAGTGATGAAAAAGCTCTGACGGTGGAGAGGATTCACGAGGCAATCCATGGTCTAGAGGAGACCCCAAAGAGGTAGGAGGAGTAGAACCTCTGCTGCGGAAGCGGGCACCTAATTGTTTCCTTTCTTAACACGACATTCAGAATTTCCATAACCCGGCCCATCTGAGTCTTTATCCGGTTGACTTTTTCTCTCAGCAGTTCCTGACCTCGGGACAACGCCTAAATGTCCCCCATAAACTGCCCCTACTGGACCTTTATCTCAGTCACCTCCGCTCGGAGTTTTTCCATATGTGAACCTTGATTGTGGTGAATCGAGTAGTTGGAAGAAGTCATGTTGGCCGTTCCTGAAGAGAATACCCAGTCAGAATAATAATCCACACCCTCATATTCGGGTACCTGTTATGAATACATGAGTACATGAATGTATGCAAATGCCAGGTTTGGTTATTTCCAAGGAATCTATCTGCTTTGATTCAAATTTTGTACAAAAATAATCCACAAGAAAGGGGGAAACTGCTCAATAGCAAAATTCAGACATAAGATCCTTGGAAATAACAGAACATGTGTGCTGAAATGCTATGATGTTACATATGTACAGACATGTGGTCAGGGTTTCCATAAATATCCTGAATAATACTGTGCTGAACCGATCTGGCTGAATAATAACCGGTCAAGTATGCCAGATCAAAGGTCCAACAAGAAACCCAGAAAACTAGAAGAACCCCCGTAGGTTGATGGTCATTCTTTGCATGCATCTGCCCTGTCAGTGTAGAATCATGCCAAGTGTCTGAATAAAATCATATCAGGCATACCAGACCGAGTGCCGGTATAGAACCAAATCAATACTACCAAAACAAAAGTACCACTATCACTGATCATAGGAGAACCCTACAAAAAGGTATGTAGGAGGTCAAGGTTACCTGCAAACCTGTAAACATCCCCCCAATCTCACAGGGGTGTTCTAAAAGGTCGGATCCTCAGATTCGGATCCCGGAATGAGAGGCACTAGCACATTCAGCCCGTAGGATACAATGTTATCGCCAAACAAAGATATCGTCATCTGATTCACCACAAAATAAAGAGGGGTCATCCTAAAGGTCATCCAGACTTAACAGCTCTTCCAGATAGCTCTACCATTGTGGCAGACCCACAACGCAGAATTCTCTAGAGAGAACCATATCTAGATTGTGTTTCATATTCCCTCCTCGCACCGAAATGGAACGTGAGAGGACATGAAACACGCTAAACATAAGTGCACTCAGGCCTGTGTATTGGACCTATCTCTCAGATCACCCATCCTGCCAAACTGAAAAATAGCACAGTCCAGTATAATACAATGTATGAAATGAAAATGCCAAAATGCAATAAATACAGTAAAGTACGGTAAAGCAACAATACAATAAACAGCAATACAGTAAAATAGTAAATACAGCAAAATACGGCACCCAAGTAAACACCCAATGAAAGAAAAATAGACAAGCGTTAGGATTGACTTGCTTAGGGAACCAGAGATTCTGGGTTCGGTCCCCAGCAGAGTCGCCAGCTGTCGCTCCCGAGATTTTCATCAAAGTACAAACGCAAAAGTGGCACGGAAACAGAGTCGCCAGCAATGTGTATTTATCCCAAGAGAGGGAAAGGAAACACTGCGTAAACCTAAGGGAAAGGAAAGAGCATGGTCTTGCAACCAAGAGAACTGGGTTCAGGAGTCAGTTACGCGAAGGGAAGGTGTTAGCACCCAACACGTCCATCGTACCCGATGGGATCCACGCTTGCTGTTTTGATCAAAGGGTGTGTCGTCTGGAGCTCCACTGCTGTTGGAAAGGAAAAGGAACAGGTACGGGAAAGAAAAAAGAAACGAAAAAGAAAAGGAAAAGAAGTGACTCGATAGGACATGATCGTTGTCCTAGGCCTACGTATTCCCTCAGTGCAATGGGAAAGTCAGAGTCAACGTAGTTTGACGGACTACGGGGAAAGGTTGCTCGTCGAGATATCGCATCTCGTGCCTACGTATCTTTAATTAAGCGAGAAATAAGAATCAGAGCAAACGTAGTTCGGCTCAACAAGGTTTGATTTGTTTGTGTTTTTTGGTGGAAACGTCATAGTGCGCGTCCCAGCAGTTTAGGTGTTGCGGCTCGCTGTAGGGAGACTTAGGCGTTACCTGTTTGCGGTAGAACAGACATGACGAGTCCTTAAGGAAGGAGCGAAGAGATGAGAAGAGAGTTTATTTGTTTTTGTATTTGTTAAGAAGAAGTATTTCGATTATTGGTGTTTACAACACATATTGTATTTAAGTCTCTCACGTAAGGTCAAATGCCTCGCATATCGACCCAAGACGGGACGTATGCTAAACATTCTAAGAAAATGAGAGAAGACCCCTCACTATCTCATTTTTACATGAAAGGCTCAAATACAATATATGTCATGCCTTTATTAAGTATTTTTTCCTTTTGTTTTGAGATGAGAAGAAGAAAGACTCAAATGGTTAGAAAGGCAAAATCTAATGAAGGAGACTAAGACTCAAACCTTAAAGTTATCATACATGGATGATCCTAAAGGTTAAGTGTGGTTTAGAAACCTATGTCTAAAAGAAAGGAGAAGTGAGTTCTAACTTACTTCCAGAATGGAAGTTAAGTTAAAAACTCAAAGGGGATGAAAAAGATTGAACAAAGAAAGCATAAGATGCTTTGCACCAACACAAAAGAGAAATCTTAAAAGATGAGGGAAGAAAGGGTGTGTGGAAGCATATCCACATATTCAACTTACCATTAGCCCCTACATAAAATGGTTAGCTCAATAATGGAATAAGAAAGCATAAGTGAAAGAAATCAATCAAGTAAGTACCAAACATCTCAAGAAATGGAGTTAAGAATCAAACAAAGTCTGAACCTTAAAGAGAAAGGATCCTAAGTGGTGGTACTGGCCTAGGGTAGTAGCAAAGTTTATTTATATCCCTCAATGATTACAAAGGCTTACAATACCAATCTATGCCTAAACAATCTACCAAACACCAAAGGAATGCAAGGATATGTACTAAAGATGCATTATGAACATTTAAGAGATGTAAAACATGCAATGATGCAATATGAAATACCACAAACAGTAGGAAAACATTTCATAAATTACATTAAGTAACCATGGATTATCATACTTAACATGAAAATAAAGCTCAAGAAGAAGAAGTGGTAAGAAGTAGAACAATGTCACATAAGAATGCACAATGTTGTTTACTTGCAAAACAATTCACAAAGGAGAGGAAAATGCAATTATGAATGCAAATAAACATGGATCAGTATCATACATGTTATAGGATGACATGAGAATGCACAAATGAACAGTTTGGTTCATGCACAAGTCACATTAGAAGTTAAGAAAAAGAGAACACAAGTTGAAGTTCACACAAAAGGAAACATGCTTCAAATGCTCATGTAATTGATATGACATTTGTGAGCCAACAAAAATAGTTGAAAGGGTTCATATACAGTAGATACACATATAATAATGAAGGAGAATGGCATACTGACATGAGATACACACAAACCATATTGAAGAAGAACACATGATATGTGCACAATTAAGTATGAATGCAAGATGAATATCAATGGCAAAACATGTCAAAATGGAATATGGAAGACCTATAATTTGGCATACATCCTATAATATTCAAGTAAATATGTATCAAAAGATAACATCAATCAACTCAAGAGATCATAAGCAACATGACACAAAACCAAAGCATATGCATACAGTGAGACACATAAATGCACATGTAGTCAATCAACAAGGCAAAAATAGAAATATATTTGGAGAAAATGTGAAAATATAATACCAATCATCTAAGTCAGAATGGGATCACATATAAAAAATTCATGGCAAAATTCAAGAAGCAACATGATCAAAAGGTATCACAAAGTCTTGTTGAAACAAATCCAAAGGGAGCTCAAATATGCACATCAAAACATAAGATAAAACAACTTCAAAAATAAAATGAAAATTTTTTTAGATGCTCTTAGATGTTATCTAACAAGTACAAAAAGAATGAATGCAAAACAGTATGTGAGTTAAGAGAAATAAAATGGGGAATCTCAACTAACAATAAAGGACATCATTTAAAAAGAAATTAAAAAGGAATTATGAAAATATGAGCAAATATTACTAAAATCAGAATTAAAAATTATAGAAAATTAGTTTAATATGTCAAGATGACACCTGAATTTTTGTGGAATTTTTAAAGTTGAATTAGTATTTTTAAAAGAATAAAACGGAAACAATATCAAAATGAAATAAAAAGAAAGAGAAATAAACCAAGGAGGGTGCAGAGATAGCAAAGAAGCGGTTCAAAAATGCTTGGGCCCAATACTTGGGGTGTGTGAATAGCAACAATCAATCCAGTCCAATAAAGCGCATGTGTGTGTGATAGGGTACACAATTAGTCAAAGATTTGACTCCATCTAAGCCACATGATCAATCAACAACGTATCATCATAGAATCAATCAAATCTAATGCTTCATGATGCATGCACACAGTAACAAACATGAACGCACACACACACAAGCAATCAGAGAGAGAGAGAGGAAGCACATGAGGGAGAGTGTGTTATTAATGTATTGGCACATTATTGAACATTGAATCAAAGTCTATCAAACGACCATGGTTTAAACTGGAAGTAAAACCCTAAACAAACCTCACCGACCAGAGAAGGACCTCCGGCCATCTTCTCCGGCCACTCTCTGGTGACTGCAACTTCACACCCTCCAAAATTAACAAAAATCATACCAAAATGAAGAGGAAGTTACGTAGGTCACGAATCTACCTTTGAAATCATCAAACCATGCACACACAGCAAGAAATAACCACAAACACTTTGCCAAAAGTTTTGAATCTAAGCTTCTAAGAAACTCTATCAACTAGCCAGAGTTTATAGCTTCTAGTAAGCTTCAAAATCAACAAAAAACAAGCTGAAACAACATGAGTTCGTGCAAAAAAAAGTTGGGTAAATTAGAACCTGAAACTTGGAGATTCTTGGATCTTCAGAAAACCAGAGGTGAGAGCTTGAATCCTTGCACTTGTTTGAGCAAAATAAATGCTCGTAGAACCTTGATTCTTGATGAAACTGAGAGACTCAGAGTGAGAAAGATGCTACACTTGGTTCTGATTCACTTTGTTCTTGATCAATGGTTATGCAATATTGATGAAGATGATGATGAGATGATGAAATATGGATGAAGAGAGAGAGAATTTCAGAGAGAGTTTGAGATGAAGAGTGAGAATGATTTGCCAAATGTAGCACCAAATGAGTGAAGTCCTTTTTCATTTTGTGAGCAGTGGAGTTTATATATTTGTGGTTAAGATGTTAACTATTGTAGTTAACCGTTGGACATTGTGTTAAATGAGTAGGGTTAAGTGAGTTTGATCTAACTAACTGAGTTGAGTTAGTTATGGACACGGGTTGGAGAGTTTGGATATGGTGTGGAGAGCTCATGATGAGGTTTAGAATGGATAGTGGTGATGTTATGTGAACTGATGAATTTTGAAATGAATGGTGGTGATGCAAGTATGTAGCAGCAAGCTTGCACAATAAGTTTTATTTTCTTCCTCTTTGGTGCATGATAGCAACATATGTACATGTGTGTGTAAAAGAGAGTTTGTCCAAATGAAGAAAAAATGACTAGTATGAAGTGTGTATGGGTACAAACTGAGTTTTAACAACAACTACAATGTTACAACATTCTAAATTGGCCAGCATGACATCAATGAAACCATGGATGTTTGACGGTAAAATTCTCTATGTACATGGCATGAAATCACGAGTTTTAGATGGTTATGGATTAAGGACACATCATAAAACAATGTTGATGTTTGATTCCAATTAAAACAATGCCTCTAGAGTGGTGAAAAAATTGCTTAGAACATAAGGAAACCAAACTGCACTAAGGGCGTGGCAACCTGCATGGGATGCATGACAATGGCCTTGTAAAATTCAGTGTGGAGCTTCCAACTTTGGACCACCATAACTCTTTATCTTTTGATCAAATGAAAAATCTCCAAACATGAAAGTTGTAGAGGGCATGGAGATGAACAACTTTGGTGTTGGAGCATTTTTCATTTGAAGCTTCCTTGATAGATAAAATTAGCTTGACATTTGGCACACCAAGTGTTTGATGAAATTATGGCGTGGGGGCCTAAACTTGCCTTGCCATGACTTGCAATTTGCCTTGATTTTACCAAACTTTGATTGATCATAACTCCCTCAATTTTGATCCAATGGAAGAGTTCTTTATATGGATTTGAAGCTTGGAATGTGATATTTAATTAGCTCAACTTGGGCCTGAAGTTTTAAGCTTTTATCATAGAGAAAGAATCCCTTAAAGTGTAGTGTAAAATGGTCCAAAACTTGCCATTTTTGGAAACCCTAAGTTTCTAAAAATGGCAACTTTGTGCAATTCTTAATTTTTCATAATTCCTCCATCATTTCTTGATCAAATCTTATCCAATGAACATATGTAACTGGAATTTCATGAATTTGACCTAAAAAAGTCAGGAGTTGACTTTTTTCACTGCACAGTTGACTTTTTCTCCAATTTCTTGATTCTCAAGCAATTGGCCAATTGAACCTCTTCTGAAATGAACCAATGGGCAATCTTCCATCCTTAGATACTTGACATCATGTAGTAAACACTGAGATCTAGTTTGAATCAAAATTTCATCAGGAGATTGCTTGAACCACAAACCCTAATTTGGACTGTTTTTGGTTAGGAGATGATGAACTGCCCAATCTTTTGGTGAACTCTCATATTCCAAAGGCTTGTGGGATAAATTGAGATGATATATGATATAAGAGGATCCTTGAGGCTTGCTTGAAGGCCCTTGGCTCTTGTTCTCTTGCCTTGGATGATTAATACTCTGAAAACCACTGATCACATGCCCTATGCTGAATGCAAAGATGAATGCTTTATTTTTCTATGCTTGAATACAATGCAATGTAATGAAAGCTCATTCTAAATGATATGAAAGATAAGAGGGAAAATTTTGGAGTGTTACACCTGGTATGAAAGGCTGGCTGAGTTCCTTGTTACAAATGGCTACAGAAAGGGAGGAATTGATAAAACTCTCTTCGTCAGAGAAAGGGAAGGTAACCTCATGATAACACAAATCTACGTTGATGACATTTTTTTTGGAGGAATGTCTGAAGAGATGGTTCATAATTTTGTTAAGCAAATGCAGTCTGAATTTGAAATGAGTTTAGTTGGAGAATTAACCTACTTCCTTGGTCTCCAAGTCAAATAAATGGTGTAAGTGTTGATCAGAGTTTCTATAGAAGAATTATTGGAGTCTCTATAGAAGCATGAAAATGGTGTAGGTGTTGATCAGAGTCTCTATAGAAGCATGATTGGAAGTATCCTATACCTTACAGCTAGTAGACCTTATATAACATTCTTAGTAGGAGTCTGTGCAAGGTATCAGGCTGAACCCAAAGCCAGCCATATTAATCAGGTCAAGAGGATTCTGAAGTATGTGAATGGAACATGTAACTATGGTCTACTCTACACACACAGCTCTGACTCTGTATTAATAGGATACTTTGATGCGGATTGTGCTGGAAATGCAGATGATAGAAAAAGTACCTATGATGGATGCTTTTTCTTAGGAAACAATTTAATTTCCTAGTTCAGCAAAAAGAAAAATTGTGTCTCTTTGTCTACTGCTAAAGCCGAATACATTGCAGCAGGGAGTAGCTGCTCTCAAATGATGTGGATGAAACAAATGCTGACTGAATACGATGTTCCACAAGATGCTATGACACTCTTCTGTGACAACTTGAGTGTAATAAATATTTCTAAGAATCCCATCCAGCACAGCTGAACTAAACATATTGACATCATACATCATTTCATTCGAGACCTTGTGGAAGATAGAGTCATCACTCTAGAGCATATGGCTACTGAAAATTAACTTGCGGACATTTTCAGTAAAACTTTGGATGCAAATCAATTTGAGACATTAAGAGTAAGCTTGGAGTTTGCCTATCTGATGAGGCATAACTGTCCACTGGTTGTGGGAATGGTATTCTGATCTCTGGATATGTATTCCCACCACATTGGGAGAGTTTTTCAGTACTCTCTCTTACTTTGTGTTGTTTTTTTTTCTTTTAGTTTTTGTAAGAGCTAAATGCCTAGGTTATTTCTTTAATTCTATTGGGTGTGTAATTTAAACTACTTTGATCTGTTTTATTGGTTTTTGAGTTAGTCCTTCTACCTTTGTCATATTGTGGCTAAAAAGGGGGAGAATTACTAACATCACTAACCACTGCTGGTTGTCTACTAACCACTGAGGGGGAGTAGATCTGAACTGATTGAGGGGGAGACATGTCCATGTTATGATTCCGCTGCTGCTCTGATGGTGGTCTCCCTGATATGTTTCTGCAGGTCAATGAAAGTTAGTTTTAGCTAAAATCTGCCAAAATGGGAGATTGTTGAGTCCCTGCTTTTGAGGTTGGCATTAATTTTGGTAAAACTAACTTAGCAGAAAGATGTTGGACAAGATGTCCTAACATGTTAAACTAACTGCAGGTTAAGATGTTTGACAAGATGTCCTATCAGGTGGATTCGACATCTTTGTCTATTACAGTTTTGGTATAACTATTTTTGGTAACAGGTGTGATTGGAATATGACTTGATTCCAGGTGGCATCTGAGATTGTGGAATCAGAGATTCTGATTTTAATTAGAATATGTGGTTTCCTTGTAAGGAGACATTTTTGGTAACTTGGGATTGAAGAAAGGATTAGGTCGCAAATTCTGAGGAGGAGAATTGTTGCGCTTTTGAAGCCTAAGTCCAGTTGTGGTTTGCAATATAAATAGGTTGGAGTTAACCTAGTTTGTTGGTTTATTATTGCAGTTGTTTTAGAAGTTCTAGGGTTTGTACTTGTGTGAGCCTCTCGTGTATTGTGTGAATACTTGAGAAGGACTGTTTATTGAGTTGTAATATTTTCAGTCACTGCTGTGATTGGAAGGGAATTGAAAAAGGTCTCATACTTAGGAGTGTCTTAGGTAGAAATCTAGGAAGGGTAGTTTCTAGGTGCTAAGTTGTAAACGTTGGAGTTTAGCTTAGTACTAATTCTACTTAGTGATTTCATTCCTGGCTTGGTAGCCCCCAGACGTAGGTGTTCTTGATCACCGAACTGGGTTAACAATTTCTGTGTGTTCTTTACATTCTGCAGTTAATCTTCATTCTTCCTTAGATCCTTGTGAGAAGCAGAGATCAAGTGTCGCGACATCCTGTCTGACATCTTTGTGATCTGCTTAACCAGAATTTCAAGTATAGTTTGTGGTCAAAGTTTGTAGTGTAGTGACAGCAAAGACTTGGTGAAGGTTTAATGACTATTTTTGTGATTTTTTTTGTTGTAAATGTAAAGTAAAAAAAACAAATATAATTAAACTAAAATTAAGTAAAACCTAGCCAAATAAATTTAGATTGAAATAAAATTGGAATTGAAATTAATCTAAAATAAATAAAAAATAAAAATAATTAAATTAAATTTAAACTAAAATTGAAAAGTAACCTAAATTAAAATTAATCTGGTAAAAAACTAAACTAAAATAAGAAAGCTAAACTAAAGTTAACATTAAATTAAGTTAAAAGATAAACTATATGGAAAATAAACTATATTGAACAAAAACTAAATTAAGAATATAAACTAAATATAAGCCAAATTAGAAATATAAACTAAATAAATCCAAATAAATCTATGATCTATTTAACTAAATATAAACAAAAGAAAAACTGATTATTAAAATCAAGAATGACATGGAAGAAGAAAATGCATAATTAATGAGATGTTTAACTCAAAATGAGAACAGGCTGACTTATGATGATATAACTAACATCAACGAATCTGAGGGTAAATTTTGGGGTATGACAATAGTGATAGGTAAACTAAAGGTTGTTTACTGTAAACTAGAGGTTGTTTACATAAAACTATACTACTAATAGTGAATTCTTCTTTCTGGCTTGGTATGCCCCCAGATGTAGTTGATTTGCACTGAACTAGGTTATCATATTCTGTGTTGTTTATCATTATGCAATTTACAGTTCAGTTTTGATTAACATGTTGTAACAGATGTCGAAACATCTGTCTTACTGTTGTTGCTGATATTCTGGATATTAGCTTGTTTATTATGACCTTGTTTTAAAGTTATACAGAGAACACTGTCATGACATGTGTTAGGACATCTGCTATCTACTATGCCAGAGTTTCAATTGGTATTAGAGCAGGCATCTTGTCTGTTTCTGGATGACATCTTGGGAGATACTTTCTAGTGCTTTAAACAAGGATGAGTTTGGGAGATCAGATCATTCACTTGTACATACTCAAGGGTATTAATGGATGGGATGGATGTTCTGGATCAAAGGTAACAACTACTAATGGTAGTTCAAGTTTTCTGAGGAGTTTCTGCAGCAACTGTGGGAGGAGTGGCTAGTTCTCCTATATGGTGTCTTATAAGATGTTATGACATCTTGTTAGGGCATGTTGAAGATGCTCCTTGGTTGTTCTACTGCATATGTTTCTGATGAAAGAACTCTAGTATTTATGGGATTCTGGAGTTGTGATAGAAGAAAGATGGTGGAAGATCTTGATTGTTGACTTCTATTCTTGAAAATATCAGCATCTATGAAAGCTCTATTCGTTCCAAAGTCGGGAGCGATGGAATGGAGAGAGTTGTTGGTTGATTTCAGTCATGTTGACTTGATACTTGAAAGTTTGGTTCCATCTCGTATCTTGAAGTCAATTTGAAGAGAAGGTGGGTTAAGATCGTGTTTATCGAGTTCATGATCTATGAATTTGGTAAATATTCTTTTCGACACAATTGCTAAAGATCTTGAGTTTTCACTCAAGTCCACTCATAAAGGCATCTCTGGACGTATTTAAGAGCTCTTTCAGAAGGATAATCTGGTTCTCATTTGAAGATGGATTTCTGAAGATCTTTGGTGTTGATGGATGTTATTCAACTTGGAGATAATGGGAGGTGATTTATGTTCACCATTAATGATTTACAAGTATTCTATTAGCAAAGGAAATTCATAGGCAGGTTGAGTCAAGGGTGACAGACTTGATGTCTCAACATGTTGTTTGACTAGAAAGATGTTGACACAAAAAATTCTTGTTTTGTGTTGATGTCTGGTAGAGCATATATTATACAGGATGTATGGTGTTTTGGACAAGGATTTAAGATCAATTGTTGTTTGTGGGACTCACAAATATTTAATTGATTATCCTTGTATTTTTGGAGTACAAGATCACTGGTGACAAGTTGGTACATCAGGAAGGGCAACATCTCTGGTTACATTTGCTCAAGGATCTGTTCTTTAGAGAATGGATACAATCAAGAAAAGGAACTGATGTTCAACCAGATGTTGAAACATTTAATCAACAAAGATTTTGCAGAATCTTGTTGATTCAAGGAATGAAATCTCACCCAGAGTATTTCTACGCACCGCATCTGGATCTTTTTCTGACACTATTAAGTGTTTGATATCCATCAATAACAGAACCGTAGCTCTGATACCAATTGAAGGTGCGAGAAAGACACAAGAAAGGGGGTTTGAATTGTGTTTTCACTGCAAGTTACAATCTCGCAAGATCTACTGCTAGGATTTCACAGCTAAACGTTCAGGGATTCTTCGCAATGAATATACCGTTTACTGACCCTATTTCAGGATTTTCCCACAATGACACCAAGCCATTGTCTTCTTGAGTCTCCGATTACACTGACCACCTGAGGAATCCTAATTCACATAGAATTAGTTGTTCTGGAGATTACAAAGATGCTTCTTAACAAGCATATTACTCCTAAGTTTAAGTACAAAAGAACACACAAGTGTTCAAGCAAGATGTGAGCAACGGCTCCTTGCTATCTTAAGAAACTACAAAGATGTATGTTGATTTGACAGTTGTTGAAATCTTGTAGATCTTCTTCTTCGTCTTCTTGGTTGAGCAAGCTTCGAGCAACAACTCCTTGCTTCAGATCTTCAATGTAGCTCAGACGAGAAGGTGGTTGATGACTTGACTGATTTACAATGTTGTCTTCTTCATCAACAACTTCTGTTTTAATTGTTGTTGT
Source organism: Lathyrus tuberosus (assembly GCA_022829125.1). NCBI lineage: Eukaryota > Viridiplantae > Streptophyta > Magnoliopsida > Fabales > Fabaceae > Lathyrus > Lathyrus tuberosus. The sequence continues at coordinate 476,005 of JALAZF010000034.1, forward strand.
TTTGTTGATTTATGATCTTGTAGCTTTGGATATTAAGTGTTACAACGAGAATTCATCGTTGTGGCTATCATTACATTAACTTGATCGATTCACAACCGACACCTTCATGAGCGATTATTCCTTTCTTTAAATAACCCAGTAAAATATAGCCGTTGGAGATCTTTTGGTCATTTGAAAAGAGTCGTTATGCAATGATTAAAGTTGTACTGCCATATCTTCTTTTTACTATTGAAGTGATGGGATTTGTCTTTTAGAACGGTGTACAGTCATTGTTAACGGTAACATTTGTCTTCAAATCTTCAGAGGCTTCTGATGGTAATTAATTGAAGCATGAGTAGAGACTTTATAACTGGGTCTTCAGATCTTTCAAGTCTTCCGTCTTCAGAGCTTGTCCATTAGGAATATGTCTTCAGAACGTTAGCACTTGTCTTGAAACCCATTATCTTCACTTACTTCAAGTCTTCAGATTCTTCAGAACTTGTCCATTAGGAATTTGTCTTCAGAATCTTCAGTACTTAACCTTTGGAACCATAATCTTCAGAACACATAAGTCTTTAGAATCTTTCAGCACTTGGTCTTCAGAGCCTTCAGCCTTCAGAACTTCAAGTCATTAGAATCTTCAGTACTTCGGTTCTCTATAACATTATCTCTTCAGAAGCTTCGTTATCTTCAGAATCATAACCATTCTCAGAGAGCATCCACAAGAGCATTGTAACAGCAATATCGGCATCCTTGGATCTGACTGATAATGATAAGATACAGAAGCATACTTGCTTCTTGCGACTTGTGTCACACATAGTAACTTCGCATATAATCAATTACGCACATCTGGCTGATGCTTGTTGGATCTGATATCTTCTATGGTTATGATCTGCATACAACACACGTTAGAACATAAAATGGTTCTTTCACAAATACCATTGTTATCATCAAAACATAGAGACGACTTGTAGAGACAACTCTTGCTCTAACAATCTCCCCATTTTTGATGATGACAAAACCATATATTTTGATTGAACATTTTATACAAGGTAATCACCAAAACTAAACATATTCAGAGTCCGGAACAACAGCTCCCCCTGAATGTGCTAACCCCAAAATTTTATCTGTGATTATCTAGAATCTCATATGATCTAAAGACTCACAAAATAACAATTTGAGTTGCCAGAACATAGAATAGAAAAGGAATACTTCTCTATCTTGTCTTTAAGGAGACAAAAGTCTTCAGCATCTGGACTAGTTCATAAGAACTTTCGTCTTCAGACCTTTAGAACTTAGTTCCTTTGTACGTCGTATCAGAGCTCATAATCTTCAGAGACCTCTAAAGCATTTTCTACTTTTCAGCAGAATCATTTTAGCACAGAAACAGAACAGTTATTTTCTAATAACATAGCCTCGCTATTTATCAGAGACAGACAGTGTCTTAGGAAACTCCCCCTGAGTTTCAGACTTGGTGAAGATTATAGATTTTAACATTTGAATCTTCTGGGTAGTCTCCCCTTAGTTTCCATAAGTCAGATATTGGGATCTTCAGAATCATAATTCATATATATTAAATTTAAATCACCAATAATAAGATCATGACTTTTCAGAGTTTGACTTTGAACACAGGCCTTCATCTCAGAACCTTGTTATTGTCACAACTCAGTGTTTCATCAAAGCTTGATTCTTAATATGATACTAATAGAAGGATTATTTAGTGATCAATCAACGCTTGATTATGAATCTGATACCAATGTTAATCAAGATTCTTAGTCTGATACCAAAGTTGGCTGAGTTTGATACCAATTGAAAGGTATTTTCGTAGTATGCTGAAATTAATACCAATGAAGGTATTGAAAACATTTCACAGCTTAGCTCTGATTGATATCACTAAGACTGAGTCTGATACCAATCTTTATATACTGAGTCTGATTACCAAGTGTAGATTTGGTCTGGTACCAAATCATTTTCTTCTCAATTGGATTCTTGGTGAAAATCATAACTTCTTCTTCTTGGATCTTCAATCTAGATTTTCAGACAATCTTCGACTTCTGATTTTCTTAGTTCTTCTGAAGAGCATCTAGAGATGTAAAATTTTATCTTGACTGCTTTCAGAGCTTTCCTTCTTCTGATTCTTATGTTCTGAGTATCATATTCTTAGACAACTTACAGCTTCTGAACAAAGTGAAACAAGAATCACGATAACTTTGACTTTCAGAAAGTTCTCAACTTCTGAACAGTACTGGGTAAATCTGATTCTGAACACATGTTCACGAAGTGTACAACTTCGATCATATGAACAAACATTTCATATAAACTTTTAACAGAGTTCTTCAATTTAACCTGTTCTGTAAGAATGCCTAGTGAACTTGTTCGGAGTTCCTCGAATAAATATCAAACATCAAACAAACGTTAGTGGCAAATGCATTATCATAGATTTACTTGTTTGAGTTTTGCATTCTATTCTTTTAAGATTTCTAATCAAAATCATATTTCTATTTCTCCCCCTTTTTGACATCATCAAAAAGTTTGAGCATATAAGCATTTAGAACATGATCAATATGATAATGAACACATAAATAGATTCAAAAGATATTTCATTAATAGCAACACATAGATTAATTATTAACCCTAAGTAGTTCAGAGCGATCAAAACATAGACCTGATGAGAGTAGGTTCCTAGGGGTTAGTCTAAGAGGTGTCTAACGATAATGAGGAGGATGAGGACGAACTTTCAGATTCATTGGTTTCTAAGGCATGCAGCTGTTTGTCTTCAGCTTGTGTGATTGCCAATCTCTTGTTCTTCATAATTTCTTTTGAGATCCATCCATGGAATTCAGTCCAGATATTTCCCATTTCCGTGGGATCCAAGCTGGAACTATATATGTCAATTAAGCTTTGGATTCTATTGATGGCATTATCCTTGAAGGATGTTAATGCATCATTGACAGTCTTTGATCTTTTTTGGGAAGGTTCTTCATCATTAGCACTTTTCTACTTCTTTCCCTTTCTCTTCCATTCTGAGAGTTCTTGAAGCACATCAGTGATGTTCTACATATCAATCCATACGCCAATATCTTCATCCTTGAATTGTTGCAGATAGTTCCCTACTTTTGCTTAATTGTGTGTTGTGAGGTTTTGAAATCCTTCAACAGGAACCCTTGTGGCCAACGTCAATTTCCTAAACGACGTATCATCCAGAGCGGCGTCTTCTCTTTTAAGATTCTTAAATCTGAGAATCTTTCCTGCGCTTTTAAGCAGCTTTCTTGATTCTCCCTCATTTATTAAAATATCATCAATTACTCCTGATTCAACCAAAACATCAGAAATGAGTCTTCCATATGGAATATGTCTGACTTTCGTGTCAGAACCAGTTTTGGAGTTTCTTATAGTTTCCTTAAGAAGTTTGAAGAGGATTGAAGGAAGATGTATCTTAATTCCTTTAAGGAGAAGGAATAGGACACATTTTTGAGTGTCATTAAGTTGATTTGAAGGAAGATGGTGAAAAACACTTCCTTGCAGGATTCTGAACCAAACTTGTAGTGAATCCTTCATATTTGAGAATATTTGGTTCTCAACTACAACTCCTTCTTGGAAGATAGATGCCATGACCTTATCCTCTCTTTCCTCACTAAGTAAATCCTTAGTGATTCTGAATCTGTTATTGTCATGCATCAAAAGATCTGCAATGGTCTTCTCAGAAATGAAGATTTTCCTTCCAAAAACCAAAGAGGCAATGACTGTTGAGCCTGCATTAGCATGAATCCGGAAATCTTTAACCAAACAACCGTAGGTTGGTTCTTCCAACCTCTTGAAATAGTTACTCCATCCTTGAGTTTCCGTCGAGGGAGTAACATCACATCCATTTGATTTTAAACTATTAAAGTTCACAATTGTTTCCGATCTGACGAGGTGGTTTTCAACTGGAGTCTGTGTGGTTATGGGGTTAAATCATTTTGAGAGAAGGAAGCCATTGTTGAAAATGATAGAGTGATCAAAGTTGAAGGTACTTAGGCAGAGTTTAGATAGTGTGAGAGTTGTGATAAGTGATTAATGGTTAAGCCCTTTTTATAGATGAATGGGGAGAGTAAGATCTTTGAGAATTTGAGAGGGTACCGGTTGATTTTTCCTAGATAGGTTAAGTAATGTGAGAAAAGAGGTTTAATGATTGATTTTTAATGAGAGAAGTTTATTCGATCAAGAACCATGGCTTATCTCTCATGAGTGGTAATAGTAACCGTCAGATAATTACGACCTAAGAATGATTTGTAGCTTCTAGATAATCCTAAAACTTTTCATGTGATTCACTTATAATGCCTAATTATTTTATTTTGGTTAATAATTAATGAAATTTATATTTAATCAAGGTGTCGTGAACATAAAATTAATCATTCAAAAAGGATAAGCACTTCACAATTAGGGATATTTCAATAATTGATCAAGAAGATACACATCAAGTATAGAACATAAGGACAGATAGAAAAGGACTTTGAGTAACTTGTGATCCTAAGAAAAACTAACTTCCTATCTTAGACTAAGAAGGTCATACGTTAACAAAACTCAAGAAGGATCTTCTCAGTCATTCCATTTCTTCTGCAATGACTAACTACTCCTTGAAGATCAAGAATATGGGAGATAACCCTGCAGTAGGGAACTTGGTAGACTGTGTCTTCCCTAAACAGATTAATTTCTTCCTTTAGATGGATGTACATGGATTGGGGTAGGTTTATTTTGATCCTAGACACTAAAAAGAAAATAAATAATCTTTCTTTGTCAGACAACCATCTTGCTCCTCTTTCTCTTGGTCTTAAATTAGTTACCATTAGCTTGTACCAATCTTTGGCAATGGGAGTGAGGGTACATGGTTGAGTGGGACGCCCCTTAGTTTCAAAAATGACGTGCATATGCCTGTCGAAGCTATGATTATTGATATTTCTTTCCACAGTCACACCATCTTCAACACACCTAATGGCTTTAGCTATGATGGTGGGGTTGATCAAGACTGGATAGCCAGCAACCATAGATAAGATAGTATTTTTGCCATAGTCATATTCTAGTACTCGAGCATTTGCCCAGAACTCAGTTACAAGCGCAGGAAAGATTGGTCCAACAAGCATGTTGAAGTAGTTTTCCTAGTTTTGAAATTCAATTCCAGAGAGAATACTTGTTTTGTTGAGTTGAGGCAGAAGGTCTACATTTAGAGTAAATTCCTTCAGGAGTTCGAGATCAGATATTTCTCCTCTGATGTTGTGGGAAGTCATTTAAAACAGGAGATTTTGTTTGAGAGAGAAGGAAATTAAATTATGAGATAGTTTAAGGAGTGATTCTTCTTTGAATAGAGGAAATGAGATGGAAAGGACGTAGGATCAACAACTATTTAATGAACTAGAACAGGCAAGGTTCATCATTTTCGAGAATAGCTATGAGTAGCTATGGAGGTCAGTCTTGACAAGACACTATATAGACTCTATATAGAGTTTGTTAGAGCGGATCATAAATAAGGATACGAAAAGATGCATACTTATGAGTCGAAAGGGAGTGGCTGACACAAGATAATCATACTGCATATTTTACTTTTACTACTCGTTGACACATAGCTTCGTGAGAATTTTTTTCAATAAATCTTACGAGACCTAATGTGTTAGAGGTTATGACAAGATTCAAAATATTGCTACTATTTTAATTCAGAAGATAAGGATGATCATGAATGAAGAATAACGTACCTTTGAGATTTTGAAATCTTTTTGCATGGATTCTTTATCTGAGTGCCTTCCATCCTGACTCTGAGCTTCTGACATCATCTTTTAGCTTCTACTTCCTTCAGAGTGATCTGACGTTTGAAGAATATCGATGTCCTCTGACTCGGATCTCTAGTCTGAGACTAGAATCAATTTTTCTCTTCAGATGACCACTTCGTTTGTTTGTTCAGAAATATCATCTGATTTCTGAAGGAAATCCTCAGAGTGTGGAGGAACTGATTATCAGAAGGTCACTAATTCTTTGGCTTAAAGATAAACTTCTGAAAAGTTATGTACTATAGAGAATTAGTTAATATCTCAACACATCTTCTGACTTTGTTTCCTTGAGTAAATGCAAATCCTGTTCAGAACCAAGTATCATCAAACATGTGTGTAATATGAAACATAGCTTGTGTGACACTTCTTGTTCCCGCAATTCTGATCTAACTGGTATAGAATTAGTCAATCAAAGAACTGACAGCATGTCTGCTTTTGACAAGGATGTCAACTGGTTTCTTCAATCAGACGGACGTTAGCAATTTAAATCCTTTTGACTTCAAGTAGATAGCTTCAGTGTTTGCATCTAGTTGAACATCTTCTGATTCCGGATTTATGAAGTTCTGAGAGAATTATCAGATAGTGATCTGACTAATCATATTTGATTCAACTGAGATAGAAAAAGATAACAAAACTCAATTGTGTGTGTTAATTCAATCAAGACTTAGAATTCATTCTTAATTAAATTCGTGATGAATCATTGGATTTCTTCTTACTGAATGTTTTTTTTAGTTTTTTGCAAAGCTTTTCAGGAAAACAATATTCAGTTCTTCATTGAATCTTTCAACTTCTTAATTAGTTAAGATTCAGATGTTGAATCATTTCTAAGAGTTTGAATTCTTCAGTTTTCTGACTTCTTCTGCAGATCTCATTCTGAAATTCAAAATCATAGAACAACAATCTTTCTTCTTTACATGAAGAAGTTCTTTAATGAGTTTCAAACGAGAAAGTCAAGGGTGGACCTAATCCGTTTCTTGAAAACATCTCAAAAACTCATAAAGAAATAATCTTCAGCAAACAAGATTTCTTGTTTTCTGATGATTCAATCTTGAACAAATATGTTGTTTATCCAAGCGTATCTTCTAAGATAAGCATTCAACAAATACTACTGCTTATCTGATGAGTCTATCTTATCAGCTGATTCTTCAATCTTCAACAAGGCTTTAGTGAGGAAGATTCAGTTGTTGACAACTGCGAAACTTCCAGAATCAGTGACTTGCTCAAGTAATCCGATTGATTACAATTTTGTACACAGTTATCTTCTAAGCTGTTATAGAAATTGTAAGTGGATTGAAATCTCACCCAGAGTATTTCTACGCACCGCATCTGGATTTTTTCTGACACTGTTAAGTGTTTGATATCCATCAATAACAGAACCGTAGCTCTGATACCAATTGAAGGTGCGAGAAAGACACAAGAAAGGGGGTTTGAATTGTGTTTTCACTGCAAGTTATAATCTCGCAAGATCTACTGCTAGGATTTCACAGCTAAACGTTCAGGGATTCTTCGCAATGAATATACCGTTTACTGACCCTATTTCAGGCTTTTCCCACAATGACACCAAGCCATTGTCTTCTTGAGTCTCCGATCACACTAACCACTTGAGGAATCCTAATTCACATAGAATTAGTTGTTCTGGAGATTACAAAGATGCTTCTTAACAAGCAGATTACTCCTAAGTTTAAGTACAAAAGAACACACAAGTGTTCAAGCAAGATGTGAGCAATAGCTCCTTGCTATCTTAAGAAACTACAAAGATGTATGTTTATTTGACAGTTGTTGACATCTTGTAGATCTTCTTCTTCTTTGTCTTCTTGGTTGAGCAAGCTTCGAGCAACAACTCCTTGCTTCAGATCTTCAATGTAGCTCAGACGAGAAGGTGGTTGATGGCTTGACTGATTTGCAATGTTGTCTTCTTCATCAACAGCTTCTATTTTAATTATTGTTGTTTTGTTGATTTATGATCTTGAGCTTCAACAACAATGGCCATGTGTAAATGGTGATAGCTTTGGATGTTAAGTGTTACAACGAGAACTCATCATTGTGGCTATCATTACATTAACTTGATCGATTCACAACCGACACCTTCAGAAGCGATTACTCCTTTCTTTAAATAGCCCAGTAAAATATAGTCGTTGGAGAGCTTTTGGTCGTTTGAAAAAATTCGTTATGCAATGATTAAAGTTGTACTTCCATATCTTTTTTTTACTGTAGAAGTGATGGGATTGGTCTTTTAGAACTGTGTACAGTCATTGCTAATGGTAACATTTGTCTTCAAATCTTCAGAGGCTTTTGATGGTAATTAATTAAAGCATGAGTAGAGACTTTATAACTGGGTCTTCAGATCTTTTAAGTCATCCGTCTTCAGAGCTTATCCATTAGGAATTTGTCTTCAGAACTTCAGCACTTGTCTTGAAACTCGTTATCTTCACTTGCTTCAAGTCTTTAGAATCTTCAGAACTAGTCCATTAGGAATCTGTCTTCAGAATCTTCAGCACTTGATCTTTGGAACCATAATCTTCAGAACACATAAGTCTTCAGAATTTTTTTGCACTTGGTCTACAGAGCCTTCAGCCTTCAGAACTTCAAGTCATTAGAATCTTCAGCACTTCGGTTCTCTATAACATTATCTCTTCAGAAGCTTCGCTATCTTCAAAATCATAATCATTCTCAGAGAGCATACACAAGAGCATTGCAACAGCAATATCGGCATCCTTGGATCTGACTGATCATGATCAGATACAGAAGCATACTTACTTCTTGCGACTTGTGCCACACATAGTAACTTCGCATATAATCAATTACGCACATCTGGCTGATGCTTGTTGGATCTAATATCTTCTATAGTTATGATCTGCACACAACACACGTTAGAACATAAAATGGTTCTTTCAAAAAATACCATTGTTATCATCAAAACATAGAGACGGCTTATAGAGACAACTCTTGCTCTAACAATTGGTACCATACATGTGTGTGTGATAAGATATGTCGTTTTCTATATTGCAAAGGCACGTAATCTGACTAGAGAGTTTCCTTGCAAGAAACTTGGCTAGAATGTAGTGCTGATGAAAGTGAAGATGAAGACATTTTTCTTGGATCAGTTTATTTCTGATCTAAGAGTATTGGAGTGTAGCAGGTGTGTTCCAGTTTCTACTAGAAGCATCTGATCTTTATATAGAAAGTTTCTTGGCAAGAAACTTGTCTAGAATATGGTGTTGGGGATAGCACTGCTTAGGTCAGTTTATTTCTGATCTAGGTGCATAGGAGCATGTGATATTTCTCATCTTGGAGGTCAAGGATAAGTGGAAGTTATCTCTGACTTTCAGAAGAAGTCTTTACTTAAGGAAAGCGGGATTCCTTTTGTAAAGATCTTGTGTGACTGATCTCTTTTGAAGAATCAAGCTTTGGCATGTTTGGTTTCTCTGAAGATGAGATGGTTATTGTAGTACAGTAAAACAGGATAGAGGTTGTCTACTCTAACTTGATATCATTAATCAAGTATATGAGAACATGGAACTCTTATTCTGTTATAGGGAGGAGGTTCTTCTAAGTGGCAGAATAAAGGACTGATCTTTTGAGCTGGATGTCAGATCAGATGTTGTGACATCAAGCAGAAACTTCAGGGTCTTAGTTGATGTCGTGGCGTATCATCGTAAGATAAGTTGATCTTCTCATAAATAAATGGAATTAATGCTTCAAAAAGGTCTATCACATGCAGTTTGCGGGAGCTGCAAGAAGGAGTAGATGTTACATGTCTGAGTCTTGGTGTATCTAAGATGGCTTGCTATGGAGTATGTGGATTATGTAATTTGAAGATTATGTTTCATTGATGGATCAGAAGATTTTTTGGATCTCTGAAGAAAAGCTAAGATTAACCAAACTGTGGCATTTGGTTGATCTTTATTATGAATTCAAGCAGTGTGGTTGGAACTAATTACACTTGTGCAGAAGGGTAGTTGGTTGAAGATCAAAGGACGTTCTGGTTCTGTTCATATCTTGGAGCTTGTGGTAGAAGCCCTAAGTTGCTTATGGAAGATTACATTTTTTTTAGATGTATGAGAGTTTATTTCTCTCTTTAGGTGTCTGGAGTTCTTATTGATCAAGCTGGTGGAGTTGTGTTCTCTGAAGATCTTTAGTTGGATTACTATACAGATAGTAAGTCCAGTGGTAATTGTATCAAGAACCATAAAGTATGGTGTCTGAGATATGATCAGGATGTCCTAACTGATGTTAGAACATCGTCATGGTTTCTGAACTTGGAGTTCAGATTGTGGAAGCTGATAATCACCAGTTGATTCAGAAGTGTTCTATCTTATCATATGGGAGAATGATGAAGTGAAGATTGTCTTGAATCATGGGGTGATTATCTGGAAGGCTGACTCTTGCTGATGTCAGAATGCTTGTGGAGAGGTGGTTTCTTTTGCTACAAGTAACTCTAGAAAGAAGTGGATCAGTTTGGTGCTTGTGAAGCAAGTAAGCTGAGGATTTTTGGAGCGTATATTTGATGTTCTTCAAGTGTGAATTACATCTGGGCGAGCTAGTAAACTAAGGGGCTATGTATGTCTCTTTAAGGAATGTGAAGCATTCCAGATTCAATTGGATTTAATCTCAAGGAACAAGGATATCTGTAACACCCTTTTCTACCCCCACAAATGTTGCAGCAGAAAGAACTCAATTATCAGAGTAAAACGTCAAAAACCACCTCGAAGGGTGCACATTTCTCGTTTAATTCAAAATAATATACTTGCCCTATAATCAAAGGGTTTTTCCTCAAAACAAATCAAAAGCCTTCACATGGCAGCGGAACTCAAAATTTTCAAATAAAAAGGTTTTCATTCAACATCATAATAATACAAAAGCTTTTTAATAAAAGCCCTCAAAATAGGCAGCAGATCTACCATAACTACAAATACTAAAAAGGTTTTCAAAATGAAACCATATCATCAAATAACAGCAAAAATAAGGAAACAACATAGTTTGACTCAAAGGTCCCCAACCCGATGTTACACTATCAGAGCAAGACCCTCTAAATCGACCAAAAGCAAATAAACTTCAAGGTCCTCGAAGGTATCCACAGCGAAACCTGATCACCTGCACGTTGTCATACCCCAAATTTTGACCACTAAGATTTCCTATCATTGTGAAAATCATCATCACAATATGGATGTACCTTCATGCCTCACCAGTCTCCTCAAGGATTGTTGAGCATTCACTACAATTAAGAATTAGGGTTTTAAGCCCTCTTCGAGCTTAGACAAAGACTCAATCAAGAAATGAGATGATCTTCAACTTGTCTAACCTCTCAAATATCCATAAAGGATCAAGAGGACTCCCACATCAAGAATCAAGCACAAAGTTGCAACATTCCAAGTGGATCAAGCCTCAAGATCGCCAGTGTCACCAAATTAGGGTTTTGGTCGACCAAGGCCTCTAGATGGAAATTTTCCTCTAGGCATGAGCCAATGCTCCAAAGCATAACCCAATATACTCCAAGGGACCTCATGGACCCAATCATCAAGTCAATTTAACCTCAGGGGATGCCTTCACCAAAAATCAGGAATTAGGGTTTCTTGACCTAATTCACCCCTAAGTTGACTTTTGGGACAAAACATGAGCCAAGACCTCAAGGCATGATTTTAGGGTCTCTAATAAACCGCATTGATCCATTTGCAACAATGGATTGATCCAAGAAGCTTGATCTACAAGTTTCAATTTCATCTGGACCACCATTAGGGTTTTGAAGAAAAAGTCAATTGTACCTTTGACTTTTGACCAAGACATGCTCCCAAACCTTGGGACATGATTCAATACACCCTATAACCCCTATGGAACATATCCATCAAGTTTGATTTAGGTCAAGGACTTGATTTCATAAAGGATCGCACAGTTTGAAATTCATCTGATAAAAAGTCAACTGTGCACAAAAAGTCAAAGTTTGACTTTTTGAGATTTTTCATAGTTATGGTTCTTTAACCCTAAAACAATGTTAATGTGTGATTTGAATCATCATTCACCAAGAAAAATCAAAGAAAGTGGGATACCTTGTAAAAGGGGTAACCATAAAAACTTAGAATTTTTCTAAGTTATGGAACAAAGTGGCTAGGGTACCAACTTCCAAGGATCATAACTTGAGATCCAAGCAAACATTTTGAATGATCCAAAGATAGATTTTTATCTCTCATGGCATACTTTAAAATTGTCAACTACACCTCGGTCCAATTCCTCACAGATTTCAAGTTATGATTGGATCAAAATCACTAAAAACATGAAAATGCATTTTTTTCCAACACTTAGAAAAATTCGGCCCAAGGCAGATTTTGTTGAAAACACCAAAACTTGGGGCACTTTTTCACACAGTTGCAAGATGAATCAATTCAAGGTGTAAACACCAAAGTTGTTGTGCATATTACTAGCAATCCAAAGGGTCCATTAGCATGAAAAAACTCCATGGAAATCAAGAGATATAGCAGCTCAAAGTCATGCTGCTGCAACTGTTTTGGAAAAACCAGTTTGCATGTTTGCTTACTTTCCACGATTTTTTATTCAAAGCCATGGATCACTATGCCAAATTCATCCAATCTGATCACAATGCATCTGATCCAACCAACAAACTTAGACTGAAATGCCAAGGGCTTATCCTTGAGAATTAATGAGTTTTTGGTATATATGCCTTGAATTCAAAGGGAATTAATGTGGAATAGTGCACTTTCAAGATTCTTCACTCTCCTCAGTCAAGTTCTCTAATTAAACAACAATTAAAATGACTGAGGAATGTGGAATCAGTCAATACATAGTTGATCTATTTGGGCAGTTGTTACACCTAGTGCAAGAGGCATTTATGCCAAGCCAAGACCATTGAACCATGGCCTTATCCTCCGAGCTTCAAGAGAACCACTTCAACAAAACTCCTCTACTATAAATAGAGGTCCTAACTGATCATTCAAATCACACCAAAGCGGCTTACAACATTGCTTTCTCTCATTCTCTCCTTAACTCTAAATTTCATTGTTCTTGAGAAAGCACTATCGGGTTTTGAGTTGGAGGACAATGCAGCTCAAACCAATGATTCACACACATCACATATAACATATAGAAGGTGTCTGAACACTCACTTCCCATCTGTAACATCAAAATCACCAAATGGTCATCCAATTGCACAAAACTCATGACTTACTGCAGAAAGAATCAGGTTGATCAATCCAGAGGTTTTCCAATCAACCTAAGCATTCAAACACGTCCATTGAGGTACAAGGAAGCTATCCAAATCGTTGGAACTCATCTGTAACACCTCCAAATCAAAATTCGATTCTCACTTGCAGAGGTAAAACTTGAACTCTCAAACTCAATGAATCATGCATCATAAACATGTTTTCTTGTTACCATTGTGTTTCTGGATGTTTGTAGATCATTTCCCCTCAATAAATTATTATTTACAATATGTGTATAGGATTTCATTGAGTTCATGCCAATTTTAAGGTTCTTCAGGTTTTATCAGGCTATGTTTTGATTCACTTGATTTCAATAAAATTGGGTATTGCCATTGTGTTCCTCATCTGAAACGCATGATTTTCATATTTGGATTGTGTGAAATGGTTGAGAGATGAATGAGATATGGGCCTTCACGTATCTGAGCTTGAGGTTGAAGATGGCCATGGCGCCATGCTTCAGAATTTGAACTTGTTTTACTATATAATTTGCCTTTGCCATATATTAAATGAATTGGCATTGCGCCCCAGTGGTTGATCAACTGGTTTGTGTGTACTAGCGAGTGGAAGGTCTGGGGTTCGAATTCCCCTCGCCTCAGACCTCATTTTTATCACTTTTTCCACTTTTTATTATTTTTCATATTATTTTATTTAATGATTTGAAAAATTAATTTCTCATTCAATTTTAATCATTTTTGGTTGATTCTTTTTCTGAAAAATCACAAAAATATTAAAGTACTTTATTCTACAAAAAAATAAAATTTATAAAATTTATTTAATATAGTTGATAACTTTGTGAATAAATTCATTTTAATTGTTTTAAACATTTTAAAAATGAATATTCATCATGAAAATCAAGACCAAATGAGTTTTAAATCATCTTGTGATTAAAACCTCATTTTTAAAACCTTAACCAAAAATCACAAGTGGTTTATTTAAACTTATTTGGTACTTTTATCATTTTTTATTAATTTTCTTTGAAAAACTACTTTTAAAAAGTGAAAAATTAGGGTTTCTTTGATTTTTAATCATACTCAAGATATTCCAAACTTTTTGGGCCTCTTGATAGAGTGTAAGTCCCACCTCTTTGTACATAAGTAATGTATGGACCTCAGTGTATTGTATAAGTACCGATACCGTTTCAGAAATTCTGACGTAATCGTCGTTTTCAAACTTTTTTAATTGGGCCTACCCTCGTGTTATAAGTCTCATTTCTTTTCTTTAAAACTTTTTGGGCCTCTTGAGAGAGTGTAAGACCCAACCCTTTGAAAATACAAAACCATTTGGGCCTCAGATATTGTATAAGTCCCTCTGCATTAAAAAAATCTTGGCGCGGTCGCCAGTTCAAAATCAAATCCTCTGGGTCTCTCCTCGAGCTATAAGTCCCATTCTTTTTCTTAAAAAACACTTTGGGCCTCTAACAGAGTGTAAGACCCAACCCCCTTTTGTAAATAAACATTTTTTGGACTCACATATTGTATAAGTCCCTATGTATATTTTCAAAACAACGGCGCGGTCGTTGCCTTTTCAAAATCAACCGGGCATCTCCCTGAGTTGTAAGCCCCATCTCCTGTACAAAAATAAACTTTGGGCCTCTAATAGAGTGTAAGACCCAATCCCCTTTTAACCAAAACTTTTTGGGCCTCAGTCGTTGTATAAGTCCCGATACGATATCCAACACAACAGTGCAATCACTGTTAAAATTTGGGCCTCTCCCTGAGCTATAAGTCCCGATCTCTGTTCAAAATACTTTCTCCTTTAATTTTGAATCCAAATGTATAGTTGCTATCAAAACATTCTTTAATTTATTTGAACAACTAACAAAACATCATGAAAGCTCTACAATGGGTAAGTGTTTATCCGCTTTCTTTTATATGCTTTCATATACACAACTCTATTGTGGGAAGCTGCGCATGGTTAGTCTTCTTTCATACCTTTTAAATACTCGTCATATATCAATTGTATATATACTAGTATAGTTATTTAGAGTTTTCCCCGGCAACTACGTCTAGAACTAGGTAAAACCCTGTTGGTTACTCTTTAAATACAAACAAAACTAGATCCCCATAGGATTTCGAGATACAGTCTTCCCTTCTCTTGGGGTTAAACAATATGGAACAAAGAGAAAGGCAGTATTCTTGGTGAACCTTTTCTCAGACTGTCACCCCTCGAACTTTCCTGGAATGAACTCTTCTCTGTGAAATGCATTTCTTGAACTTCTCCGGGTTTGGGGATCCACAGGCTTCCTAAAAGCATCCCCGCCTCCTCTTGGGCTTTGTACAAGGACCCTTCGGCTTCTTAGAAGTTCTCATGCCTTCTCTTGGGATTAATATAAGGACCCTGACGAACACTTAAAGGTATAAGACAGAACTTAGTTACCCTTTGCTAGAGCAGTCTTTCCAGTGTCAAACCTCAAGCCACTTTAGGGTTTATTCTCATCCCTTAAGGCCCTTTCCTTCTTTTAGGCATCCTACAAAAGATAAAACTCTTCCACACCAGTAGACTAAGACAGTCTATATCCCCTCTTGAGTCTCAAAGACATTCTCAAGCACTGTAGAAACCCTGGTCACTCTGGATCAATCTCTAGCAGAAACCCAATCTCTCTTATGAGATTTCCCCAACCAGGGTCAGCTTATCCCAAATTAGAACCTCGAGGTCTCTGATATCTCAACTCTTCTGTAATCCTCAGCAAGAGTTGACTCCCTACTTGGACTTTCCTGGAAATCTCCATAATCCTTAGCAGTAAGATAGCCTCCTTTTAGGATTTGTATAATGATCCTTCCTCGACAAAGTCAGCCTCCTCTTGGGCTTTGTACAATGATTCTCCCCAGCGGAGCTAACCTTTTCAGACTCTCTTGTTGAGTCCATCACTTTTCAAGATTTTCTTGATAAGTCAACTTCCTTGTAGCCTCAATCTCGGGCTTCGTACGAGACAATAAATCACTCTCTTATTGAGTATAAAAGACTCTCTTGTTGAGTCAATCATTGTTTTGGACTCTCTTGTTAAGTCAACCTTTTTCCAGCGTCCGTCTTGGGCTTTATACAAGACAGACAAAATACTCTCTTGTTGAGTTAACCCTTTTAGCCTCCTCTTAGGCTTTGTATAATGATTGTCCTCAGCAGACGTCCATACAAACACTCTCTTGTTGAGTCAAACCCTCTTAGCCTATATTTAGGGCTTTGTACAAGACATAAATCTCCCTCTCTTGAGCTTGGGACAGATATCTTCTCTAGCAGAGTCATTTCCTCCTAGCCTTCCTCTAGGCTTTGAAGAATGATTTTCCCCAAGCAGAGTCAAACTCTTTTTGCCTTAATCTTGGGCTTTGTACAAAACAGATAATACTCTCCAACAGAGTTAAACCCTTTTAGTCTCCGTGTTAGGCTTTGTACAAGACACGTAAAATATCCTCCCTGGAGTCAGATAAATTTCCCATTTCAGCCTCCGTCTTGGGCTTTGTACAAGACACATACAAATTCTCCCCAATGGAGTCAAAAAGCTTTGTATAAGTATTTCCCCAACGGAGTCCATTCTTCTTAGCTTCCTTTAAAGCTTTGAGAATTGAATTCCCTTTAAGCAGAGTCAAAACCTTTTTTGTCTCAATCTTGGGCTTTGTACAAGACAGACAGAACATTTCCCCCGGAGAAGTTAAATTTATAGCCTCCTCTTAGGCTTTGCATAATGATATCCCCAAAGAGTCAGTCTCTTTTTAGCCTCAATCTTGGGCTTTGTACAAGGCAGATAAAACACTCTCTCGTTGAGTCGGTCTTATCCAGCCTCCTCTTAGGCTTTGTATAAAGAAATCCCCTAGCCAAATCAATCAACCTCTTAGCATCAGACTGGTGCTTTGATCAAGGCATACAAAAATCAACAAATCCTCTTTAGAGATGACAAATTCTCTCTCAGCCAAAACCCTTTAGCTTCATATCTTGGGCTTTGAACAAGATACAAATCACCTTTAGCTTCATGTCTTGGGCTTTGAACAAGACACCAAAATATCATTTTCCTCCCTTAGAATAGGAGGAACTACGATTGCTCTGATTTCCCTATTTCGTTTAAACGGAAATACGTAGGCATAAGATTGCGAAATCTTAGCGAGCATACTAATCAAAAACCTTAGGTCCAGTACCTTCATATCAATTAAAACTTAGGTCCAGCACCTTATCAAAAACATCGGGAAAACCCAAACATCAACAAAAACCCACTCACTCACTCACTCTTCCTAAGGAACTTTCCCAACCCATCAACAGATAAACACTATCAATTACAAAGCGAAACCCTAAAGCTAACATCCTGTGGATAACCACATATAAGATGGGTAATTGACAACTACCCATTGTATAACCTGACCCCGAACCCCCCAATCTCTTTTAAGCGTTTGTTCAGTTAAACATTCGCGTGCAAGGTTAGTTTTAGATACCTTCCCTTTCCCTTCCAGCTTCATGGGATAAATAAGAAATCAGAAAGTAGCACCCTTTTTCCACGAGGAGAAAACCCAAAATTCAGCGATAAGGTGGTCGTGTCAACGACAAAAATCGCTCGCTACAGGAAAATGGCGACTCTGCTGGGGAGTCACTGTATGATCTATTTTACCTTAGTCATCATCATCCCCATTTTCCAACAAGAAAATGCTGACTCTGCTGGGGAGTCATTGTCTGTATAGGAAATAGGACTAGAGGTCTAGGATGTTAGGACAAATATATATACTGCTTTTCCTAATTGATATCCGTGTTTATTTTTCTGCTAATGGGAATGCGTTTGATGCCGCATCTGGAAAGATTGAGTATACACCTAAGATAAGTGGTGGCACTAGACGGGTAATCTTACAGGGAGTGACTCCCAAATAAGAGGTCTCGGTCGACCATCGAATCAGTGGAGATGGCCTTTGCGAATTCAATGCCCATACGACTTCGGTTGTTGAAAGCAGATTGTTCGATTGGGTTTTCTGAGAAGCTCAGGATTTTAGTATACTGAAACCTTGTTACTATTTTGTAGTGCGGAAGCTATCAGAAATAGTTGTCACGCGATACTACCCTCATTTGAGATTACTCTAAGGTACTGCAGCTTGCTCGGGTGATTCTAGCCTGTTGTTGTTATCCCAAGAGGGGTTAGTAATTTTGAGGACAGGTACAAAAAATCACCAGTACAACCTTTGGGAGATGGGTAGAGCCTTGACTTCATGACACCGAACCCATGACCCCATATTTTTTCTATGTTTTTGTGTGTTGCATTCATGCATTCATTTCATTAAAAAAAACATTAAACAAAAATCTTCTCTTCTAGTCTCTCTTTTTCAAATTAAACTAAGAAAATGATTGCAAATGTCAGATAAAGAGATTACGTTATGGATTTCGGTAGAAGGAAGACTCACAAGTATACCTTCAAGGCTCTAAAACTAGAGGATTTGAGAGGTTTGGCGAGGATGATCACCAACCCTGATGCTTTCAGAGCTAAATACGGATGATTGTTGTCTCTATTAAGGGTCCATGTAATTGAAGGAATACTAGCTACGCTCATTCAGTTCTACGATCCGGTCTATCACTGTTTCACATTCCCGGATTATCAACTAGCACCAACACTTGAGGAGTACTCTCACCTGACTGATTTACATATCACTGATCAAGCTCCCTTTTCTGGACTGGAAGAAATTCCAAAAGATCAAACCATTGCAAGAGCAATATATTTGGACGAGTTAGAAGTCAGGACTCACATGACCACTAAGGGTGGAATCCAAGGTTTGCCAGCCAAGTTTTTGGTAAAGAAAGCCTTGTACTTTGCTAGTATAGGGAATGTGGCCGCTTTCGAGAGCATCTTTGTTTTGCTCACCTACGGGTTATTTTTGTTTCCCAACATCGATAACTTCGTAGATATCAATTCCATTAAGATATTTTTGATTGGAAACCCTGTACCAACCTTGCTCGCAGACGTTTATCATTCTGTACACTTAATGAATTTGTACAGCGGAGGAATGATCACATGATGTGTACCCCTGCTGTACAAATGGTTCATTTCCCACTTACCCAAGTCTGTTGTATTTTGGGATCCTAAGAATCCTTTACGTTGGTCGCAGAGAATCATGTATCTTACCAACTCTGACATAGACTGGTACAATCGAATCTATGATGGAATCAGAATCATTAACCGTTGTGGAAACTTCCCTAATGTACCCCTCATAGGAACTAATGGAGGAGTCAACTATCATCCAATTTTAGTTCGTCGTCAATTCGGATACCCGATGAGGCATGTCCCGCGTAATGCTCATCTGGAAGGTCTTTTCTTCTAGGAAGGAGAAAATGACAGAGCACTAAAGACAGAAATAGTGCATGCTTGGAAACATGCTCACAGGAAAGAAAGAGAGTCTCTAGGAAAATCGGATTGTGTCTCGGTGGAGCCTTATCTCCACTGGGTACAAACTAGAGCTCTCAAACTGAGGATGCCTTACCCTCGTCAGGAAGTTCTTCCATTAAGGGACCCTGTCCTATATTTTATGTCTGATACGAAAAAACTTCAGGTTACTTTCAATAGAGTTCAACAGGAGAAGAAATCTTGGAAGAACAAGTACCGTATTCTCAATGTGGAATGTAATAAAATACAGCAACTGTTAAAATAAAAGACGCTCTGATCGAGATTTTAGAATAACATGCTGTAGAAAATCAAGAAGACCAAAGGAATTTGCTTGCTCATTTCACTTGGCAAAGGAATAACAACCCGACAACGGCTCGAGAGCCCCGATCAAAGAAAAGGAAAGTACCAGAACCAACACCTGAGCTCTCCTCAGAGAGGACTCAGGATCCATTAGCTTAGACATTTCCTTTTACATCACTATGTAAATTACTGTATTTCCATTCCGCAATCTTTGAATTCAATAAAACGGGGTTTCCCCATTGTTTGACATTTGCAAGCTAATTGTCGAAGTTTATTTTGATTAAACAAAAAATATATAAATAATATAAATCATTGCATATCATTCATCATTCTCACGTAGCACATTCTTCTTACCTATGAATCTCACGTTTGTATCTCAATTCTAGAGTCAAACTATCTCATTCGTACAATACTCGGGCCAGTCAACAAAAGAAAATGGATAATCTCGAGGAAGAGAACAGAGAGTTGAGAGAAGAACTCAATGCTCTGAAAGAAGATCTGAGAAACCTTCACAATGATATGCAAGCTCTGGCGGCAGCCCAGATGCAACAACAATGGACTGTGATCTCAGAGATCACATCAACGCCCATAGTGGAAAAGTATGATCCTCGATATACCATGCCTAAAGATCGTCCCTAGGGCATGCCACTTAACTATATCCCGGAAGGATATATTCTGCCGATCACAGAAGATCTGGAAACTGCAGCAGGAGCCGCTGGGCCTGAAGATTACAAACTTCGGGAAAGCGAAGATGCCAGGGGCATGACAGCAACTCTTGAAGGTTACAAACTTCGGGAGAGGGAAGTACCAAGAGTCACTACCGTAATGACTATACCACCACCCGTGGTACACACTGTCCCGGAAGGGCAGATTCCACATATACCGTCTGGTGGAAACGAAAGTATGGACGAGAGAATGAGGGAATTCTAGGAACAGATCCTGGAGATGCAGAAAGAACTGCAAGCCATTCGCGGTCAGGATTTATTCAGAAAAGACGCCGCAGACCTCTGTTTGGTCCCCAATGTGAAAGTTCCGCACAAATTCAAGGTGCCAGAATTTGAAAAGTACAAGGGTAATTCTGCCCTCAAATTTATTTGGTGATGTACGCTCAGAGGATGTCAACTCAGATGGAGAACCAACAGCTACTGATCCACTATTTTCAAGATAGTTTAATCGGTGTCGCGCTCAAATGGTACATGGGTTTGAACCGCACTAAGATCGTCACTTTCAGAGATCTTGGCGCTGCCTTCGTGCAGCAATATAAGTATAATCTGGACATGGCACCAGACAGAGATCAGCTCAGAGCCATGTCACAGAAGGACAAGGAAACTTTTAAGGAGTACGCTCAGAGATGGCGTGAAATTGCCGCCCAGATTTGTCCACCTCTTGAGGAAAAATAGATGATAAAGATCTTCCTGAAAACCTTGAGCTCATTTTACTTCGACGGAATGGTTGCCAGTGCGCCCAACAATTTCACTGAAATGGTTGGTATGGGAGTTCGTCTTTAGGAAGCAGTCTGAGAAGGATGGTTAGTAAAAGACGCTGGACCATCAAGCAGTACCAAAAGATACAGTAGTGCTCTCCCTAAGAAAAAAGGGCAGGATATTGGCAATATCTCTCTCGGAAAGCAAAAGCGACGGTACCAACCAGTAGTAGCTATAATTCCTGCTATTAACCCTGCGCCTGTTCCTACGTATCAACCTCAAGTTGCTCAAAGCCAACCTAATCAACAACAATATCAGCAAAGGACACAACAACCTCTTCAGCAGGCTCGTCCTCCGTACAACAACAACCGTGCAACGCGACCACCAGGGTTCGACCCCTATAACCATGTTGTACGCCGAACTATTCCATTATTACTGGTCAAGGGGCATGTCCAAACCATGGCTCCTCTTACAATTCCGGAAAATCTGCCTTTTTGGTTCAAAGTGGATCAGACTTGCCCTTATCATCAAGGAGGACCAGGGCATAACATAGAAAACTGCCTCAGCTTTAAATTCGATGTACAGAAGCTTGTTAGGAGCGGGGTCTTATCCTTCAAGGATACGAATCCAAATGTTCAGATGAACCCGCTGCCTCAACATGAGAAAGCTGCGGTAAATTTGATAGAGGAAAAATCTAACCACAACTATCAAATTCATGATGTACTCTTATTGAGGGGCAACCTGGTCAAAATGCATCGCAGGCAGAGCGGATATGGGCATATACCATCTCATAACTATCACCAGTGTGATATCTGCTCTAAGAACAATCAAAGATGTTCTGTGGTGCAACATGACTTATGCAAATTCCAACATCATTCAAAACCACGACATTCGTGCAATGAATGTCAACTTGGTGGCAATGCACTCAAGGCAAAGCCAACATCGCAATCTGCCACGGCATGACTACGATTCCTGTCTGATCTGCTCGGTGAACAATCAGGGATACTCTTTTATACAAGAGACCCTCCAGCGTCAGATGAATCTTGGATGGATTCAGGATTACCACGATAGAAATCAGTATCAATTGAATATGTTTCAAATATTTGATATTTGCTTGATGAATACCAGCTTGGTGGAGTTACATGCTAAGCAGGTCCAACTCGGTTTTCTGACTTCACATAATTATCAAAACTGTACAGTATGTCGTGAGAGCAACCAAGGATGCACTCTCGTTCAAAGAACTTTGCAACACTTGTTAAACCACTGGTGGCTTCTGATCTATTTAGACGAAGACACACAACAAGTCAGTATGATTAACGGGAACCTTACTAGGCATCAAAGTCAGGATGTTCGATCAATGGAAACAGATCTAGTGAGGTTACACTGCATACATAGCGGACGTGGCCAGGTGCCGCCACACAACTATGAACATTGTAGAGTTTGCTCTGAAGATAATCAAGGATGTTACCTCGTGCGAGCAGCCCTTCAAGGTTAGTTGAACCGCAACGAAATTGAAATTCTGGTATCAGATATGTGATGTCGAGTGAGATGTCACAACATTAATATCTGCTATATGAACAAGACAGTAAAAGTAACAGCACTTAAAAGCAATAAATAAACACAAAGAATTGTTCACCCAGTTCGGTCTAACAACCTACGTCTGGGGGCTACCAAGCCAGAAAGGAAGTCCACTATTAGTAGTATCAATTCATAGACTCTACTGCCAACACACCAGTTGATAATCTACTCACTTAATCACTACCTAATGACACTTTTATCTAAAACACTCTTAGATGTGAGACACCTCTCATTCCCCCTCAATCACAGCAGTGATGACAATAGAAAACTTACAAATATTAGAAGATCACACTTCAATGACAATACTTGGTCTTGCTTAAAAGCTTCAATCAAGAACAAACACTCGTGCTTAAAAGCTTAGAGTGGACAAATTAAAACTCAACTAAATCAGTCCAATTCAAACATCAAAATAGATGAATGAATGGCTCACAAAAACAAACACAAAACACAAACCCTAAAAACTTGAACCTAGCTCTCACAATCCTTATTCTCCACGTTTCCAAGTAGGGTTGAGACTTCTTTAAATAGAAACATATTCTTAGGCTTGGGCTCTGTGAAAAACTCAGATTTGATGCACAATAAAAACAGATTTTATCTTCAAATCTTTTCGCCCTAAATATAGAAACAAACGATTACATCTGAATAAATCTTCTCCAAGAATTTCGCCTGCAATCTCTCAAACAGGATATCGCAAAACATAACAATTAACACGCAACTCTAAAAAAAATAACAGACTGAACATGATGTTCTGTCAACAGATGTTAAGACATGAGTCTTGACACCAAGCATAAAAACTGCAATACCAAACAACACACCACATGCAGAATGTTAGAAGCACATGTTAAGACATCAGACATGACATCTTGATCAAACACATTGTTTTACCAAAATTGCGGCCAATAACAGAACTAACAATCTTCCCCTTTGGCTAATTTTAGCTAAAACAATATCAGCACACATCAGAGATACCTGCAGCAGAAACACACCATAACACATCACACTAACATTCAGCAGTTGCACACCAATCAAGACTCAAACTCCCCCTCAAGCCAAGAAACCACAAACACACTTCCTTCAAGAAAACCAGCAGCAGCACACAACACAACTCTACAAGGCTACTCAAAAACTAGGCTACTCTCCCCCTTTTTAGCCATAATTGGCCAAAAAAAGAAAAAAAACACAGAGATCCAAGGACTCCCCATCACAACTCACAGTCAGTCATACTAGCTACCAGTCAGTCAAATTAGCTCTCCCTTGTTAGCTACAGTATGCAACACATGTCAAAATATGTCATGGAACATCCAATCAAGATAATCATATAAGAGCATAGGAACCAATATCCAAGGAATTCAGATTACATAACAAGCACCCAAGGTGAAAAAAAAACTAACAATAAAAAAACAAAAGAACCATCAAAGAACACCAGCAACACCACCAACAGTTCACAGCAGAGTCCTTTTCAAACCCAGATGTAGACCCAGAAACAAGTCATTCAAGATCATCAGTCTCCTCACTAGAGGCACCAGTTTCGTCTTCCCCATCATCTTCAACCTGTTCCAAACTTTTGATCAAGGCTTCTAATTTCATCTTCCTAGCAGTATTTATGTTGATCACTATTTCCAGCTCCTTGCAAGTAGCCTTCAACTCACTGATTAACTCATCTTTGGTGGTGTTCTTGTTGTCAACAGTTGCAGATGTTAAAACAATATCAGGAACATGTTGTCCTGCAAAGAGTTTGTAGTGGAGAGACAATACAGACTCCCTTTTGCAAGCAATATCTACAGCAGCCAAAATCCCAGGATGTTGATTTAAAATAATTCCACAGATTAAGGATGGAAAAGCAATTGGCAATTTTACAGCCCTTGTTCCAGCATGTTTGACTGTTTAATAAAAAATATAAGAACCATAATCAAAATCCTTCTTGGTTCCAACTGAAAAGATGAACTTTCCCAACCCAACAGAGATTGTAGTCTTATGGTTGGTAGGAACCCAATTGGCAGCTCCAATCAGGTGCAGTATAGCATACATAACACTCAGAAGTCCAGCAGCCAATTTTCCCTTCAAAGGCCATGCAGTCACTTGATTTGCAGTAATCTCCATGCAAATCTGATTGTCAGTGACCTCTAACTCACTCTCAGCTTGATCACTCCTTCCCAAGTATTCATTAATAACAATAGGAGAAAACTCAATACACCTACCCCTTACATAAACCTTTCTAAAAAAATCCACACTTCTGCTATCAGTAATATCTCCAAGGATGTTCACAATGAACTCCTTGACAAGCATATCATAACATTTTGAAAAAACTAGACACAGTCTTCATTAACCCAGCATAATTGATCAATTCCATAACCTCCTTCATCTCAAGAGTATCTCTACCTAGTTCTCTTTCCATGGCAACCCTTCTTTGATAAACATACTTCCATTTTTGCACACTAACAACAGAATGAAAAGAAACAATATCTAGTGGAGCATCAGGAACTTTATCAGCAGTTCTACTCACAACAGGCTTTTTCACATGAGTGATGTCCTGGACATCATCCTCAACATCATAGTCTGAGTCAGACTCAATCCTGATCTTCCTCTTTTTGGAAGAGATAGCACTTTGCTCCAAGACTTTGTAGGACCTACAACTGAAGTCTTCCTCTTACTGATATCAGTTTTCACCTTTGGAGTTGAATCTACAGCTTTCCCTTTTCTTGATTTCAACCTTTTAGCAATACCAGGAACCACATTAGCAATTATCTCATTATCAGACAGCTCATCCACATCCACAACATCAACATTCTTTTTTCCTTTAGGACTAGATGTGCCTTCACTAGTAGGAGATGTTTCAACATTAGCTCCAACATCAGTTTCAACATCAGCTTCTGCATCTTCCAGGACAGAGATGGCCAACTTGTGAAGATTTCCTTCAGGATTATCTGTGTCAGAAAGATCAGCAGTTTGCCTATCATCTTTCTTAGCCTCAGAGTGAGGGGCAGAAATTTGAGCAAGTGACCTAGATATACCAGCCACAAAAATACCCTTCTCCAGAACCTTAGTAACTATCTTGTCTAGACTCTTATCCACTGAAAACTCTTCTTCCTCATTTTGATTTTTTATCAATTGAGGGAGTGGAGTAGAAATCCCAAGACCTGATTTGTCTCCATACAAAATACCAGTAACTATGCTACGAACAGAGCTATCATCATACTTTTTATTCTCAAAGGAATCAGAAGAGTTACCTGCAGGAGTGCAGTTGGAGCTTCTTGCATGCAGCTTTCTGGGCTTAGTCTTCTTAGCTTCAGGTGGGGAAATCATAGAAAGAGGAGCAACATCAAGAAACGCGTCATTATGAACATCTTCAGAGGAAACCCTAGGATTCGTGGGAGTTTGTTCAGGGTCTTGCTTAGAAGAAGATGTGGAGTGTTGTTGAGACATTGTAGAAATCTTGCAAAGGGTAGGGTTAGGAGCAGAAGGGTTTCTTTCTCTGAGAAGGAAGATGAACGAGCAGAGAAAATAAGGTGTAAGACGTATGTTACGTGTGGAAGCAATATGTTGAAATGATTTCCTGATAGGTGGGCTGCTTTTGGAAATATAAAAGGAAATTAATGATATTTCCACAAAATAGTAAATGACTTTTAAAAATCATAAAGATTTTCCCACACGCCTTTAATTGCTATAAGTATTCACAAATATGGAGTCCCAATTTTCTTCTTAAGAATTCAAACTTACTTGCATCTACAGTCTCAGCCAATTTTCTTTCAGTGGCAACAAGTTTCAAAATTATCACATTATCTTCCACAATACTTCTGATCAACATGCTCAGGATGTCATAGTGTAATGGCATGACATCTTGCTTGACATTGTACTTAGTCAGCTTACTCTGAGATAGGAGTTTATAAACATCCATCTTATCAATAAGGCACATCTTAAGTTCTGACTGCTTTTGCTGAATACAATGTTTGGTCATTTCAACAACACTTTTGGATTCCATCAGGTCCAAGTGAGGTGGATCCAGCCCTTTTGAAGTAGTGAGATGTTGAAACTTCCGGTGTAACATCTTACTCTTAGTTTGCTTCCCACAAACTCTTCCTTCTTCCAGCTTTAGCTTAGGTATTCCTCTGACATTTTCCAAGGAGGTGATCCTATTTATTTCTTGTTGAAGACACAGTTTACCTTTATCCCACAAGTAGCAATTGTCTAGAGATCTGACACCCTTCATGATTACTTCACCCTTTTCATTAGTAACCAAACATTCAGATTTTGTGAAGTTGACCTTAAACCCTTCATCACACAGTTGACTGATGCTTATCAAGTTGACTTTCAATCCTTTCACTAGCAGCACATTATCAAGATTAGGAACTCCTAAACAGTTCAACTTTCCAATCCCTTTGATTTCTCCCTTTGCTCCATCACCAAAAGTCACATAACTTGTGAAGTAAGATTTGATATCCACCAAACAGTTCTTGTCACCTGTCATATGTCTAGAACATCCACTATCAAAATACCAATCTCCTATGGTAGAATCTCTAAGAGACATGTGAGTTATCAAGCTGTTAGAAGCAACCATGGGAACCCATTGTTTTCCATTTGTAGGAATGCTTTGATTTGTTCTAGGTTGAGGATCAAGCTCAAGAAATCCATGCAGTCTGAAGCAAAAAGGTTTTATGTGACCAAACCTTCCACAGTAATGACATCTCCATCTTTGAAATCCTCCTCTGAAATGGTTGAGATGTCTTCTCCCTTGAGGATGTCTTCTTCCATGATGTTGAGGCTGTCTTCTGCCATGATGTTAGGGCACAAAATTATTAGGTCCAGAAACATGGCCTTTCCCATGATGTTGAGATATCTGATGAGGCACAAACTGCTTAGGTCCAGAAGCATGAACTTTCCCGTGATGTTGAGACATCTGATGGGACAAGTTATCTTTGGGACCAGAAGAACTAGCATTTGAAGAGGGTTTCTTCTCACCATCAAATCCCATCCCAGTCATATCTCCAGCCAGTTTTCCAGTCTGAAGAATATCATCCAAGGTATCAGTCTCCTTGTTTAGCATTCCGATAGATTTGACCATTTGATCAAGCTTGGAGTTCAGCAGACTGACTTCATTCTCCAGTTCAACCTTTTCAACCCTTAGTTGAATTATAATTTTCTTCTGCTTCTCCCCTTCTTGACACACTTCTTCACTTCTAATGCACAACTCTCTATATGATGCATCTAGCTCCTCATAGGTAATCTCACCATCACTTGAATCATCATCAGACTCATATATTCCAGTCATTGCTCTGACATGCTTGGCATATTCATCTTCACTTTCAGTGTCCTCATCAGACCAAGTGACAGACAAACCCTTTTTCCGTTTAAGGTATGTAGGGCATTCAGCTCTGATATGACCATAACCTTCACAGCCATAGCATTGGATTACTTTTTCATTATTAGGCTTCGCCTCTACTTTGGTTTTCTTCATCTGATCACCTGACCTGTTGATGTCAGATGTGATGTTCTTGACATAAGGTTTATAGCTCCTGTCCATTCTTTTCAACACCTTATTAAACTGCCTTACCAGCATCACGATTGCATTGGATAGCTCCTCCTGGGTTTCAATATCACACTCTTTCTTTTCATCTTCAGTATTAGACACCAATGTTATGCTTTTGGCCTTCTTTTCTGATCTATCATTCAACCTTAATTCAAATGTCTGAAGGGAACCAATCAATTCATCTACCCTCAACTGGCTGATGTCTTGAGCTTCCTCTATAGCAGTCACCTTCATTTCAAATCTCTTGGGGAGAGATCTGAGAATTTTTCTCACCAGCTTCTCATAAGACATCCTCTCTCATAGGGCACTAGAAGCATTTGACAGTTCAAGTATATTCATGTGAAAGTCATGAATGGTCTCTTCATCTTTCATCCTCAAACTTCCAAACTTTGTTGTTAGCAGCTGAAGTCTTGACATCTTGACCTTGGAAGTTCCTTCATGAGTTGTTTTCAGGATATCCCAAGCCTCCTTAGCCACTTCACATGTGTTGACTAGCCTGAAAATGTTCTTGTTAATACCATTAAACAAGACATTCAAAGCCTTAGAATTTCCAAGAGCAAGTTCATCTTCTTCCTTGGTCCAATCTTCTTCAGGATTCAGCTTTGACTGACCATCTTCTCCCACAATGACAGGATGTTTCCATTCTTTCAAAACAACCTTCCAAGCCTTGTTGTCTAAAGACTTCAAAAAAGTAACCATGCGAGGTTTCCAATAGTCATAATTTGATCCATCTAGAATAGGGTGTCTATTCGCAAATCCACCACTCTTCTTGTCCATTGCACCAGAAAGTAACAGCCCTAGATCTCACCCAGATGCAGAGCAGGATGCCTGCTCTGATACCAATTGAAATTCTGGTATCAGATATGTGATGTTGAGTGAGATGTCACAACATCAATATCTGTTATATGAATAAGACAGTAAAAGTAACAGCACTTAAAAGCAATAAATAAACACAGAGAATTGTTCACCCAGTTTGGTCTAACAACCTACGTCTGGGGGCTACCAAGCCAGGAAGGAAGTCCAATATTAGTAGTATCAATTCATAGATTCTACTGCCAACACACCAGTTGACAATCTACTCACTTAATCACTACCCAATGACACTTCTATCTAAGACACTCTTAGATATGAGACACCTCTCACTCCCCCTCAATCACAGCAGTGGTGACAATAGAAAACTTACAAATATTAGAAGATCACACTTCAATGACAATACTTGATCTTGCTTAAAAGCTTCAATCAAGAACAAACACTCGTGCTTAAAAGCTTAGAGTGGACAAATTAAAACTCAACTAAATCAGTCCAATTCAAACATCAAAACAGATGAATGAATGGCTCACAAAAACAAACACAAAACACAAACCCTAAAAACTTGAACACAGCTCTCACAATCCTTATTCTCCATGTTTCCAAGTAAGGTTGAGACTTCTTTAAATAGAAACAGATTCTTGGGCTTGGGCTCTGTGAAAAACTCAGATTTGATATACAATAAAAATAGATTTTATCTTCAAATCTTTTCACCCTAAATATAGAAACAAACAATTGCATCTGAATAAATCTTCTCCAAGAATTTCACCTGCAATCTCTCAAACAGGATATCGCAAAACATAACAATTAACACGCAGCCCTAAAACAAATAACAGACTGAACATGATGTTCTGTCAACAGATGTTAAGACATCAGTCTTGACATCATGCACAAAAACTGCAATACCAAACAACACACCACGTGCAAAATGTTAGAAGCACATGTTAAGACATCAGACATAACATCTTGATCAAACACATTATTTTACCAAAATTGCTGCCAATAACAAAACTAACAGAAATTCGACTGCGTCCAAGTTCTGGGTCAACCAATTTGATGCCATACCATTTCGCTAATCGAATCAAGGATTTTGTCGTAATATCTTATCATAAGAGGACCAAGGATGTTTGTACCATCATCCCTTTACTTGATGAATCGAAAGTTCCCAACCAGGAACTGATTAAAATTACTTATAATGGTCAGAAGAATCAGAAGGTTCCTGTAGTTATCTATCTACTGGGACCATTACCGTATGAATCAACTAAGGTTATCCCTTATAAATACGGTGCAACAATAATTGAGAATGGAAAGGAAATTCCATTACCCTCCGTCGTGAATATTGAAGACATCAGTTGAGTAACACAGAGCGGTCGAATCTTCAACTGAGGAGTTAAAGAACTTACCAGAGAAAAGGAACCTCAAACAAAAATTCTTGATCAACCAGTCGGTCCGTCTAGTGATCCCGACCTTTCAAAGAACAACGATGAGATGATGAAGCTCATCCAGAATAGTGAATACAACATTGGTGATTAGCTGTTGCAAACTCCTTGAAAAATCTCTGTGCTATCTCTTTTACTCAGTTCCGAAGCTCACAGGGAGGCTCTATAGAAAGTCTTAGAGCAAGCTTTTGTGGAACAAGATGTGTCAATAAGACAATTTGACAACATCATCTCCAACATCACTTCCTGCAACAACTTGGGGTTTAGTGATGAGGAACTGCCAGAAGAAGGCAAAAGTCACAACATGGCACTCAATATTACAGTTAATTGCCAGGACGATGCTTTAGCCAACGTACTTATAGACACCAGATCGGCTCTAAACGTGATGCCAAAGTCTACATTGATGCGATTATCATTCAGAGGATCTCCGATGAGAGGCAGTGAGGTCACCATCAAAGTATTTGACAGATCCCAGAAAACAGTTATTGGTGAAGTCGACCTTCCCATAACTATCGGTCCCCACACTTTCCAAGTAACTTTCCAGGTCATGGACATCCAAGAAACATACAGCTGTTTGTTGGGAAGACCTTGGATACACGAGGCTGGGGCAGTCACTTCGACGCTTCACTAAAAGCTGAAGTTTGTCAAGAACGACCAACTAGTCACAGTCTGTGGAGAGCAGGCCTTGATCGTGAGTAACCTATCATCATCCACTTGTGTAGAACCAGAGGAGGTTGTTGGAACTCAGTTCCAAGCATTTTCGGTGAGCAATGACAATCAATCAGAAAAAGGAACATTGATTTCCTCGTACAAATATGCTCTCGAAGTGATCAAAAGTAACAACGCAAAAGGATGGAGACAACTTGTCATTCCTACTGATAACAAAACAAAGAAGGGTCTTGGTTTATCTTCAACCTATACCCAGACTACTAAAGATGAAGGTTTTCATCCCATTCAAAACTTCTTCCACGGTGGAGGTTTTCTTCACCCGATGTCTCAAGAAGTACATACCATCAACAAGGGAGATCCCTCCGATACAGATGAGGAATGGAAGTCCTATCTTAACGAGGACGGTTATATGTCTCAGGAAGAAGCGCCTACGCCATTCTGTTCCCCCACGCAGGGTCCAAGATATATACCCAGGTCAGATGTCGAAATGATATACGGAGATTGTGATCCGGAAAGATGTCGTGCTCCACCCAACTCATTAGAGGAGAACACTCTGATGAAAGACAACTTTGACCACGACTATTATGGCCCAATGGATGGCCTGCCTATCTGGCAGCCGTACCCAGGAGACTCAGGACAAAAGATTCAGCCGAACGATGCATATTAGTTGAGCATCATTGAAAAGAATACCTGCGTCCCTTCCATGTCATGGGATCAACACTCAGGGCATTCTAAAAATATCCAGAGCAACGATGAATTTGCAAAGCTTGTCGGACTAGAGTTCATCAACTACGCTTTTCCCGAGGTCAACGTCATCGAGAGAGATGACTCCTCCAGTTCCAAAGAAGTGTGGGACACCTTAGGACAACCAAGTGGCAAATTCGACTTCATGGTCAAGTACACCGCTCCAGAAAGCTCTCGTATCAGGCTCGAAGACATCCAGCCAACTAGATGGGGAGATCCACCTGAAAGTGCAAACACTGTGCAAGATATAACAGAAGAGTTCATCTATGACAACTCTGCCTGGGAGACAGATTCCACTAATCCTGCTTTACCAGAAATCAGCGTTATTTCTGGAGATAAATCGAGAAAGAAGGTGCCAGACTTTGTGATTCACCGAGGAGTTCGCGGCCAATGGGTTGCTGTCAATGTCCCGAAAGTTGTTCATAAGTCAAAGTAATTGTCGTCTTTATCTTAACCTTTCACCCTGCCCAGGTGAAACAGATGTTTTAATAGGGCTCACTTTCTGTAAATATCCCTCTTCGCTTCGCCCAAAGCGACTGAGTTTTGTTTTATAGGGATGTAGTTTCAAGAATCAACAAGATCATAAATAAAATAACGTCGTTCTGTAATTTCCGCATTTATTGTTGTTTTCTCTTTTCGCTTTTTCAGAAAATGGTAATCCTAAAAAACAACTCAAATAATAAAAACAAGCAATTTTCAGAAAATACACTGCACACACTCTTGCATTTCTCTCTATCTCTTCTAAAAACAATCATCACGTCATGCAGATTGCTTGTTTTAAACCCCATTGAAACATACGATCCAATTCCTTCTCCCAACTTTGAATTCCCGATATTTGAGGCTAAAGAAGAAGATGACAAAGAAATTCCAGAGTAGATCTCCAGATTACTCAGACAAGAGGAAAGGTCCATTAAACCTCACAAAGAGCCGTTGGAAACAGTCAACTTGGGTTCAAAGGAAGAGAGAAAAGAGGTCAAGATTGGGGCACTGCTCAGTCCGACTGTCAAAGAGAGTTTGACAAAGGTTCTCAAAGAGTTTCCTGATGTATTCGCTTGGTCCTATCAGGATATGCCAGGGTTGGATACCAGCATCATGGAACATCATCAACCTTTAAGATCAGAATGTCCGCCAGTAAAACAAAGGTTGAGACGGACTCATCCAGACATGGCCATCAAAATCAAAGAGGAAGTACAGAAACAGATTGACGCGGGTTTCCTCGCCACGTCAGAATATCCTCAATGGTTAGCCAACATAGTACCAGTTCCTAAAAAGGACAGAAAGGTCAGAATGTGTGTAGAGTACAGGGATTTGAACAAAGCAAGTCCAAAGGATGACTTTTCCTTACCGCACATAGATATGTTGGTAGACAGTACATCAAAGTTCAAAGTATTATCCTTTATGGATGGATTCTCGGGCAATAATCAAATCAAAATGGCGCCGAAAGATATGGAGAAAACTTCGTTCATTACCCCATGGGGTACTTTTTATTA
Organism: Lathyrus tuberosus; assembly: GCA_022829125.1. Classification (NCBI taxonomy): domain Eukaryota; kingdom Viridiplantae; phylum Streptophyta; class Magnoliopsida; order Fabales; family Fabaceae; genus Lathyrus; species Lathyrus tuberosus. Next base: position 509,308 of record JALAZF010000034.1, read on the forward strand.
CAAGGTAATGTCGTTCGGTTTGAAGAACGTCGGGGCAACCTATCAAAGGGCCATGACTACTCTGTTTCATGACATGATACACAAGGAAATCGAGGTATATGTCGATGATATGATTGTCAAATCCAAAACAGAGGAGGAGCATATGACCCATCTATCAAAACTATTCGAGCGGTTGAGAAAGTACAAACTCCGTTTGAATCCCAATAAGTGCACATTCGGTGTCCGCTCAGGGAAACTGCTAAGATTCATCGTCAGCCAGAAAGGAATTGAGGTTGATCCTGACAAGATCAAGGCCATTCAAGAAATGCCTTCTCCAAAGACTGAAAAATAAGTCAAGGGATTCTTGGGATATTTGAATTACACTTCCAGATTTATATTCCTCATGACCGCGACATACGCGCCAATCTTCAAATTACTTAAAAAGAATCTGGACTGCGTTTGGACAGAAGATTGACAAATCCCCTTCGATAGTATCAAGGAATACCTGTTGAACCCACCTATCCTGTCACCTCCAGTGGAGGGAAGACCGCTGATTATTTACCTAATAGTCTTGGAATACTCAATAGGTTGTGTGCTTGGCCAACAAGACGAAACAAAAAGGAAAGAGTCTGCATTTACTATTTGAGCAAGAAGTTCACTGACTGCGAGACTCGGTACACTATGCTTGAGAAAACTTGTTGTGTTTTGGCTTGGGCAGCCAAACGTCTCCGCCAGTATATGATTCGTCACACTACTTGGTTAATCTTTGAAATGGATCCGATCAAGTATGTCTTTGAAAAGCCTGCTCTCACAGGAAGGATTGCCCATTGGCAGATGTTGTTATCAAAATACGACATAGAATACCATGCTCAGAAAGCTGTTAAGGGGAGTATTTTAGCCGATTATTTGGCTCATCAACTGATTGACGATCAGGAATCAGTCGGATTTGACTTCCCAGACGAAGATGTCATGTATCTAAAAATGAAAGATTGCGATGAACCGCTACCCAGTGAAGGGCCAGAACTAGGTTCCCAATGGGAAATAATCTTTGACGGAGCTGTCAATCATTATGGAAATGGAATTGGGGCAATCATTATAACACCTCAGGGTACCCACATTCCTTTCACTGCCAGACTGACATTCAAATATACAATCAACGAGGCCGAATACGAAGCTTGTATCATGGGTCTCGAAGAAGCAGTTGATTTAAGAATCAAGAACTTGGATGTATATGGCGACTCAGCCCTGGTTTCAGATCAAAGGAGATTGGAACATATACTAATCAGGATTGATTCCTTACAAAGACTATGCGAGAAGGTTGTTATTGTTCTTCAACAGAATCGAGTTTCATCATATCCCTCGTGAAGAGAATCACATGGCTGATGCATTTGCCACTCTCTCTTCCATGATTAGTGTAGGTCAATGGAATGACATACCTAAGATCGACATAATGCGCCTCGAACGACCCGCTTACATCTTCACGATTGAAGCAGTCATAGACGACAAACCTTGGTATCACGATATCAAATGCTTCCTTCAGAAACAAGAGTACCCACCTGGGGCATCGAGAAAAGACAGAAAGACCCTTAGAAAACTGGCAGGAAACTTCTTCCTGAGTAGTGATACGCTCTATAAGAGAAATTTTGACATGGTCTTGTTCCGATGCGTAGACAAACCAGAAGCAAACATGCTGATAAAAGAAATTCACGAAGGATCCTTTGGCACTCATGCCAATGGACTCACAATGGCGAGAAAAATTCTGAGAGCTGGATACTACTGGTTGACCATGGAATCCGACTGCTACAAGTACATGAGGAGGTGTCACAAGTGTCAGATATACTCAGACAAAATCCATGTACCGCCAACGCATCTCAAAGTTCTCTCTTCCCCATGGCCTTTTTCCATATGGGGAATCGACATGATTGGCATGATTGAGCCCAAGGCTTCAAACAGACATCGGTTCATCCTGGTAGCCATTGACTATTTCACCAAGTGGGTCGAAGCAGCGTCATACGCCAATGTAACCCGACAAGTGGTGGTCCGATTTGTCAAAAATAATATCATCTTCCGTTATGGTGTTCCAAGCCAGATCATCACCGATAATGGATCCAACTTGAACAGTAAGATGATGAAAGAGTTGTGCGCTGAGTTCAGAATCGAACACCATAACTCATCTCCCTACCGGCCAAAGATAAACGGAGCGGTAGAAGCGGCTAACAAAAATATCAAAAAGATCATTCAGGAGATGGTGGTAACCTACAAAGACTGGCACGAGATGCTACCCTTTGCGCTTCACGGTTATCGCACGTCTGTCTACACTTCAACAGGGGCAACCCCTTTCTCTTTAGTATATGGCATGGAGGCAGTGCTCCCCATAGAAGTAGAGATCCCATCGATCCGGGTATTGATGGAAGCTAGGCTAATAGAGGCTGAATGGTGTCAAAGTCGACACGATGAACTGAATCTGATAGAAGAAAAGCGAATAACGACACTATGCCACGGTCAGTTGTATCAACAAAGGATGAAGAAGGCGTTTGACAAAAAGGTCCGACCTCGCGTCTTCAGAAAAGGAGACCTTGTGCTCAAAAAGATATAATCGTCCTCACTGATTCCCGGGGTAAATGGACCCCGAATTATGATGGCCCCTATGTGGTCAAGAAAGTTTTCTCAGGCGGCACCTTGAGACTCGCAACCATGGATGGAGAGGAATTTGCCTACCCCACAAATATTGATGTAGTCAAGAAATACTTCGCCTAAATAAAATATAAAAAAAACGTCTCGGTGGATTGAAAACCCGAAAGGGCGGTCCAGGCAAAAATTAGAGACATAATCAAAAAACATCCCGATGGATTGGAAACCTTAGAGTATAATCCAGGAAAAAATTAGGGATTAATGGCAAGTAACTACGTCTAACAAAGGGCCAAATCCCCCAGTAGCAGTCACACCATCCATCAGAAAAACTCCCGTCACAGTCATCTTCGACGGAAGCTCATGATGTCCAGAATTCAAAGTTGGTAGAAGGATAGTGGTCATTATGTTTTAATGTAGCTCTTTTCCCTTTAATTACCATTTTCTAACTTTGTAAATACTCTATGGAATCACGCGCTTGGCTGATCTCCATCCTATCAATAAAATTTAAGCCTTAGTGCTTTTGTTTGCAATTCTCATTTATTTTAGCTTTACAGAATGATGTTTTTAATATGATTAACGATTCTTGAAATAAAACAAAAATGAATTTACTTATCAAACTTTTTCTGCTTTTAAAATAAAGACGGCAATTTTTTTTTACTTTTGAACATCGAAAGAACATCGATCGCTTCTCCAGAAGTAATCGAACCTCAAAGTGCATAATCAAAGTACTCCTTCTAAACCAGTATGTTTGAACGAAGGATCAACTGTTTCAGAGACCATGTTTCATCTGACACCCTCGGCAGAGTTCTTATCACCTAAGCCCGACCAACGGTTGTTCCCCACAGGGACTATCTCTCCTAAGCAAGGCAGCATTGCTATTTTGAACCAGTGATACTTTTCATCTCCTGCAGTGGCCGAGTATCCAGTCGTGTTCATCCACTAGTCTGTATGTCGCGTCAGTTTTGTCAGCATATACATACATCATGCATTATTGATTTACATTCATATTCATATTGCATCACTATCACTCTAGTCGGTCTTACCCCCTAGTGATAAAAGTCTTCTCAATCGAGTTGTCAGTTCTTTCCTCGTCAAGAAGTGAATCATCTAAGCAATCTCTCTCCCAGTTTATTTTTGGATTAGAGACGGTCTTCAACCACTTTGATAACTTGAACCTCTGAAAAGCAAGCAAACTTTCGACAAATATCACTCTTCGCCATTGAAGATGATATCTTCGCTTTCTCGGATTAAGGAAAATCCTAGAGAAAGCCTCTCAACCAAAGATTCTCAGCAACACATTGATTCTTCTCTCCAGAAAATCAATGTTAATGAAGTCAGCAGAACCTCAAAATTGGGGTTCATTGTATGGCATTTCTTCGAGAAGGTTTTGAAGAAAAGTATGATGTAATATCCCCAAGCAGAAAGCAGTCTCTCAAGATACTCATTTTCCCCAGTAGAGCAGACAAATGGCGTCTCTAACCAGAGAAGTTTCAACACCTCTACAGCTCAGACCAATGGGTTTCCCCAGCAAGTCTGACATCAAAACTTTTTCCATCAAATGGCATCTCCCTAGTAAAAGAAATTCGGCGAGAAGTTTGAGGAAAAACCGCTACGAATAGGGTTTCTTGTCAAGAAATTTTATTGACAAAAGAAACTGAGACCAGTTCCTTGGTAGGAAACCAGGATCGAGGGGAAGTTTATATCAGAAACTGAGACCAGTTCCTTGGTAGGAAACCAGGATCGAGGGGAAGTTTATATCAGAAACTGAGACCAGTTCCCTGGTAGGAAACCAGGATCGAGGGGAAGTTTACATCAGAAACTGAGACCAGTTCCCTGGCTGAAAACCAGGATCGAGGGGATGTTTAGTAAAAAAAATAACTGAGCTAGTTCCTTGGTAGAAGACCAAGATCGAGGGGAAGTTTTAACCTTTTCTAAGTATCAACGCTTAGCAAAAGAAGATGAATACGTAAACTACCATTCATAATCACTGTCATAATTTTGGGTATTATGATATTTAATCATCTTGCACCCCGAATGCCCGAATACCTTCGCCATTCACACCTTCGGGTCCAAGAAGATTAAATAGGGGCATCTCACATACCCCAAATTTTGACCACTAAGATTTCCTATCATTGTGAAAATCATCATCACAATATGGATGTACCTTCATGCCTCACCAGTCTCCTCAAGGATTGTTGAGCATTCAGTACAATTAAGAATTAGGGTTTTAAGCCCTCTTCGAGCTTAGACAAAGGATCAATCAAGAAATGACATGATCTTCAACTTGTCTAACCTCTCAAACATCCAAAAAGGATCAAGAGGACTCCCACATCAAGAATCAAGCACAAAGTTGCAACATTCCAAGTGGATCAAGCCTCAAGATCGCCAGTGTCACCAAATTAGGGTTTTGGTCAACCAAGGCCTCCAGATGGAAATTTCCCTCTGGGTATGAGCCAATGCTCCAAAGCATAACCCAATATACTCCAAGGGACCTCATGGACCCAATCATCAAGTCAATTTAACCTCAGGGGATGCCTTCACCAAAAATCAGGAATTAGGGTTTCTTGACCTAATTCACCCGTAAGTTGACTTTTGGGACAAAACATGAGCCAAGACCTCAAGACATGATTTGAGGGTCTCTAATAAACCGCATTGATCCATTTGCAACAATGGATTGATCCAAGAAGCTTGATCTACAAGTTTCAATTTCATCTGGACCACCATTAGGGTTTTGAAGAAAAAGTCAACTATACCTTTAACTTTTGACCAAGACATGCTCTCAAACCTTGGGATATGATTCAATACACCCTATAACCCCTATGGAACATATCCATCAAGTTTGATTTAGGTCAAGGACTTGATTTCATAAAGGATCGTACAGTTTGGAATTCATCTGATAAAAAGTCAACTGTGCACAAAAAGTCAAAGTTTGACTTTTTGAGATTTTTCATAATTATGGTTCTTTAACCCTAAAACAATGTTAATGTGTGATTTGAATCATCATTCATCAAGAAAAATCAAAGAAAGTGGGATAACTTGTAAAAGGGGTAACCATAAAAACTTAGAATTTTTCTATGTTATGGAACAAAGTGGCTAGGGTACCAACTTCCAAGGATCATAACTTGAGATCCAAGCAACCATTTTGAATGATCCAAATATGGATTTGTAGCTCTCATGGCATACTTTAAAAGTGTCAACTACACCTCATTCCAATTCCTCACAGATTTCAAGTTATGATTGGATCAAAATCACTAAAAACATGAAAATGCATCTTTTTCCAACACTTAGAAAAATTCTGCCCAAGGCAGATTTTGTTGAAAACACCAAAACTTGGGGCACTTTTTCACACAGTTACAAGATGAATCAATTCAAGGTGTAAACATCAAAGTTGTTATGCATATTACTAGCAATCCAAAGGGTCCATTAGCATGAAAAAAGCTCCATGGAAATCAAGAGATATAGCAGCTCAAAGTCATGATGCTGCAACTGTTTTGGAAAAACCAGTTTGCATGTTTGCTTGCTTTCCACGATTTCTGATTCAAAGCCAATGATCACTATGCCAAATTGATCCAATCTGATCACAATGCATCTGATCCAACCAACAAACTTGGACTGAAATGCCAAGGGCTTGTCCTTGAGAATTGATGAGTTTTTGGCATATATGCCTTGAATTCAAAGGGAACTAATGTGGAATGGTGCACTTTCAAGATTCTCACTCTCCCCAGTCAAGTTCTCTGATTAAACAAAAATTAAAATGACTGAGGAATGTGGAATCAGTCAATACATAGCTGATCTATTCGGGGCAGCTGTTACACCTAGTGCAAGAGGCATTTATGCCAAGCCAAGAACATTAAACCATGGCCTTATCCTCTGAGCTTCAAGAGAACCACTTCAACACAACTCCTCTACTATAAATAGAGGTCCTAACTGATCATTCAAATCACACCAAAGCAGCTTACAACATTGCTTTCTCTCATTCTCTCCTTAACTCCAAATTTCATTGCTCTTGAGAAAGCACTATCGGGTTTTGAGTTGGAGGACAATGCAGCTCAAACCAATGATTCACACACATCACATATAACATATAGAAGGTGTCTGAACACTCACTTCCCATCTGTAACATCAAAATTACCAAATGGCCATCCAATTGCACAAAACTCATGACTTGCTGCAGAAAGAATCAGGTTTATCAATCCAGAGGTTTTCCAATCAACCTAAGCATTCAAACACATCCATTGAGGTACAAGGAAGCTATCCAAATAGTTGGAACTCATCTGTAACACCTCCAAATCAAAATTCGATTCTCACATGCAGAGGTAAAAACATGAACTCTCAAACTCAATGAATCATGCATCATAAACATGTTTTCTTGTTACCATTGTGTTTCTGGATGTTTGTAGATCATTTCCCCTCAATCAATTGTTGTTTACAATTCGTGTATAGGATTTCATTGAGTTCATGCCAATTTTAGGGTTCTTCTGGTTTTATCAGGCTATGTTTTGATTCACTTGATTTCAATAAAATTGGGTATTGCCATTGTGTTCCTCATCTGAAAACGCATGATTTTCATATTTGGATCGTGTGAAATGGTTGAGAGATGAATGAGATATGGGTCTTCACGTATCTGAGCTTGAGGTTGAAGATGGCCATGGCACCATGCTTCAGAATTTGAACTTGTTTTACTATATAATTTGCCTTTGCCATATATTAAATGAATTGGCATTGCGTCCTAGTGGTTGATCAGCTGGTTTGTGTGTACTAGCGAGTGGAAGGTCTGAGGTTCGAATCCCCCTCGCCCCAGACCTCTTTTTTATCACTTTTTCCACTTTTTATTATTTTTCATATTATTTTATTTAATGATTTGAAAAATTAACTTCTCATTCAATTTTAATCATTTTTGGTTGATTCTTTTTCTGAAAAATCACAAAAATAATAAAATACTTTATTCAAAAAAAAAATCAAATTTATATTATTTATTTAATATAGTTGGTATTTTTGTTAATAAATTCATTTTAATTATTTTAAACATTTTAAAAATGAATATTCATCATGAAAATCAAGACCAAATGAGTTTTAAATCATCTTGTGATTAAAACCTCATTTTTCAAACCTTAACCAAAAATCACAAGTGGTTTATTTAAACTTATTTCGTACTTTTATCATTTTTTATTAATTTTCTTTGAAAAACTACTTTTAAAAAGTGAAAATTAGGGTTTCTTTTATTTTTAATCATACTCAAGATATTCCAAACTTTTTGGGCCTCTTGATAGAGTGTAAGTCCCACCTCTTTGTACATAAATAATGTATGGGCCTCAGTGTATTGTATAAGTCCTGATACCGTTTCAGAAATTCCGACGTGATCGTCGTTTTCAAACTTTTTCAATTGGGCCTACCCTTGTGTTGTAAGTCCCATTTCTTTTCTTCAAAACTTTTTGGGCCTCTTAAGAGAGTGTAAGATCCAACCCTTTGAAAATACAAAACCATTTGGGCCTTAGATATTGTATAATTCCCTCTGCATTAAAAAAAATCTCGGCGCGATCGCCAGTTCAAAATCAAATCCTCTGGGCCTCTCCTTGAGCTATAAGTCACATTCTTTTTCTTAAAAAACACTTTGGGCCTCTAATAGAGTGTAAGACCCAACCCCCTTTTGTAAATAAACATTTTTTGGCCTCACATATTGTATAAGTCCCTCTGTATATTTTCAAAACAACGGCGCGATCGTCACCTTTTCAAAATCAATCGGACATCTCCCTGAGTTGTAAGCCCCATCTCCTGTACAAAAATAAACTTTGGGCCTCTAATAGAGTGTAAGACCCAATCCCCTTTTAACCAAAACTTTTTGGGTCTCAGTCGTTGTATAAGTCCCGATACGATATTCAAAACAATAGTGCAATCACTTTTAAAATTTGGGCCTCTCCCTGAGCTGTAAGCCCCGATCTCTGTTCAAAATACTTTATCCTTTGATTTTGAATCCAAATGTATAGTTGCTATCAAAACTTTCTTTAATTTCTTTGAACAACTAATAAAACAACATGAAAGCTCTACAACGGGTAAGTGTTTATCCGCTTTCTTTTATATGCTTTTATATACATAACTGTATTGTGGGAAGCTGCGCATGGTTAATCTTCTTTCATACCTTTTAAATACTCGTCATATATCAACTATATATACTAGTATAGTTATTTAGAGTTTTCCCCGGCAACTACGTCTATAACTAGGTAAATCCCTATTGGTCACTCTTTAAATACAAACAAAACTAGATCCCCATAGGATTTCCAGATACAGTCTTCCCTTCTCTTGGGGTTAAACAATATGGAACAAAGAGAAAGGCAGTATTCTCGATGAACCTTTTCTCAGACTGTCACCCCTAGAAATTGCCAAAGAAATTCTACTCCCTAGAGTTGATCTGTTCTCCGTGAATAACATCTCTTGAGTTTCTTCCAAACCCTCAAACTTTCTTGGAATGATCTCTTCTCTGTGAATTGCATTTCTTGAACTTCTCCTGGTTTGGGGACCCATAAACTTCCTAAAAGCATCCCCACCTCCTCTTGGGCTTTGTACAAGGACCCTTCGGCTTCTTAGAAGTTCTCATGCATTCTCTTGGGTTTAATACAAGGACCCTGACGACCTCTTAAAGGTATAAGACAGAACTTAGTCATCCTTTGCTAGAGCAGTCTTTCCAGTGTCAAACCTCATGCCACTTTAGGGTTTATTCTCATCCCTTAAGGCCCCTTTCCTTCTTTTAGGCATCCTACAAAAGATAAAACTCTTCCACACCAGTAGACTAGGACAGTCTATATCCCCTCTTGAGTCTCAAAGACATTCTCAATCACTGTAGAAACCCCGGTCACTCTAGATTAATCTCCAGCAGAAACTCAGTCTCTCTTATAAGAGTTCCCCAACCAGGGTCAGCTTATCCCAAATCAGAACCTCAAGGTCTCTGATATCTCAACTCTTCTGTAATCCTCCGCAAGAGTTGACTCCCCACTTGGACTTGCCTGGAAATCTCCATAATCCCTAGCAGTAAGATATCCTCCTCTTAGGCTTTGTATAATGATCCTTCCTCGGCAAAGTCAGCCTCCTCTTGGGCTTTGTACAATGATTCTCCCTAGCGGAGCTAACCTTTTCAGACTCTCTTGTTGAGTCCATCACTTTTCAAGATTTTCTTGATAAGTCAACCTCTTTGTAGCCTCAATCTCGGGCTTCGTACGAGACAGCAAATCACTCTCTTGTTGAGTATAAAAGACTCTTTTGTTGAGTCAATCATTTTTTTGGACTCTCTTGTTGAGTCAACCTTTTTCTAGCCTCCGTCTTGGGCTTTATACATGACAGACAAAATACTCTCTTGTTGAGTTAACCTTTTTAGCCTCCTCTTAGGCTTTTTATAATGATTGTCCTCAGCAGACGTCCATACAAACACTCTCTTGTTGAGTCAAACCCTCTTAGCCTCTATCTTGGGCTTTGTACAAGACATAAATCTCCCTCTCTTGAGCTTGGGACAAATATCTTCTCTAGCAGAGTCATTTCCTCCTAGCCTTCCTCTAGGCTTTGAAGAATGATTTTCCCCAAGCAGAGTCAAACTCTTTTAGCCTCAATCTTGGGCTTTGTACAAGACAGATAATACTCTCCAGCAGAGTTAAACCCTTTTAGCCTCCGTCTTAGGCTTTGTACAAGACACGTAAAATATCCTCCCCAGAGTCAGATAAATTTCCCATTTCAGCCTCCGTCTTGGGCTTTGTACAAGACACATACAAATTCTCCCCAATGGAGTCAAAAAGCTCTGTATAAGCATTTCCCCAACGGAGTCCATTCTTCTTAGCTTCCTTTAAAGCTTTGAGAGTTGAATTCCCTTTAAGCACAGTCAAAACCCTTTTAGTCTCAATCTTGGGCTTTGTACAAGACAGACAGAACATTTCCCCCGGAGAAGTCAAACTTCTAGCCTCCTCTTAGGCTTTGCATAATGATATCCCAAAGAGTCAGTCTCTTTTTAGCCTCAATCTTGGGCTTTGTACAAGACAGATAAAACACTCTCTCGTTGAGTCGGTCTTATCCAGCCTCCTCTTAGACTTTGTGTAAAAAAATCCCTTAGCCATATCAATCAACCTCTTAGCATTAGACTGGTGCTTTGATAAAGGCATACAAAAATCAACAAATCCTCTTTAGAGATGACAAATTCTCTCTCAGCCAAAACCCTTTAGCTTCATATCTTGGGCTTTGAACAAGATACAAATCACCTTTAGCTTCATGTCTTGGGCTTTGAACAAGACACCAAAATATCATTTTCCTCCCTTAGAATAGGAGGAACTACGATTGCTCTGATTTCCCTGTTTTGTTTAAACGGGAATACGTAGGCATAAGATTGCAAAATCTTAGCGAGCATACTAATCAAAAACCTTAGGTCTAGTACCTTCATATCAATCAAAACTTAGGTCCAGTACCTTATCAAAAACATTGGGAAAACCCGAACATCAACAAAAACCCACTCACTCACTCTTCCCAAGAAACTTTCCCAACCCATCAATAGATAAACACTATCAATTACAAAGCGAGACCCTAAAGCTAACATCCTGTGGATAACCACATATAGGATGGGTAATTGACAACTACCCATTGTATAACCTGACCCCGGACCCCCCCAATCTCGTTTAAGTGTTTGTTCAGTTAAACATTCATGTGCAAGGTTAGTTTTAGATACCTTCCCTTTCCCTTCCAGCTTCATGGGATAAATAAGAAATCAAAAAGTAGCACCCTTTTTCCATGAGGAGAAAACCCAAATTTCAGCGATAAGGTGGTCGCGTCACCGACAAAAATTGCTCGCTACACACGTTACCCACGTGGAGGCAACATTCAAACAGGCAGGGTGAGTAATCATTATTCATAATGATCAATATAAAATAAGATATACATAAAATGGCATTATCTTCATATACAACATCTTCAGGGTCATCACAAGGAAAACATCAAAATCACAAACAACATCATAAAATACAACAATGCCAATTATATGAAAATGCACAACAAGACTCATGCATGTAGTACCAATCGTCATAATCGATGGACACTAGGCCATCACCCCTCCAAAGATCCCCGTCAATAGGATCAATCCCGCAATTGGAACCGAAGCACGTCATAGTTACCTCATATCCACACAATGGGAATGAAGCGTCGTCACAGAGTATGCATATAAATGTATGATACACAACATAAATAATCATCATCATCATTAAATAAACATCATAATATGCATCATCATTCATCAATTCTCATATACGTCATGTCAACACATATTTGTCAAATAAATCACCAAAACATCATCATATATTCACCAGTATCGTCATGGAAAATTATCATAAAAATCACAGCATCAAGGCATCAAAACAGCACAGCACATAAACAAAACATCACAAACAGCAGACGTTCGTTAGGCGAACCTGTTCACTGGGACCTTCACTTTGCGAAGCGGTCAGCGAATCCCACAGTCACCACACTAAAACACCAGAAAACACCATATGTCATACTCGCTGGTTTATTCGATGTGCGAAGCCACTCGCTGGCTCATTCGCTTTGCGAAACTTCCAGCGAATCCCCAATTCCATTCCAGAATCATCCCAGTACCCACACTCATGTTATCGGGCATTCGCTGTGCTGCTCGCTTTGCGAGCCTTGGCGAACATTCGTCTTGCAAAGGAATGGTTCGTTTAGCAAACCTGCGATTACAGCAAATCACTACTACGCATCAGTAGCTCCCCAGCCTCAAAGGTACATGCGATTACAGCCCCAAATGCCTCAAAAACATCCCTACAATAGTCCTAATGCACCATGGAAATCAACGACATAAAACCTACATCTATTAGGTCGATTCAGGACACTGCGGGAACCTTAAATTCCCTAAACCTTCACAAAACCCCAATTGTCCTTACGGCCCTTACAATCCTCTTTTCCACAGGGTCAAAACAACGTTGACAGGGAATCATCCCCAAGGTCTATTTCATCCAATTAGATTCAACCCTTAATAATCGATTCACAAAATACCCTCAAAATCATCAATTCATCACAAAACCCGACAAACCCTCAAACACAAAACATCCATTTCAATTACATTGAATCCTATATTGAAAACAATGAAGGTAATTACTCCCCATACCTTAGATTGTCGATTCGAAGCTTTTCTACCGAGCCTTTGGAAACCTTCACAAAAATCCTCGCCTTTCCCTTTTTCCTCAGAGCTCTCCTTCTTTCCTTCTTTTCACGGTTCACCAAAAAGTGAATCCCATTCTCAAAATCCTCCTTTTATATTCACCCTAACCCTTAGGCCTCAAAATTGGGCTTTCTCCATAATGCCCTCACTAATTCTCCTCAAATGTCCACTTTACCCTTAATTCCCCTAATATTATTTAAAATAAATAATAATACAATATATTCCGTAATACAGACTATTATTTAATTAAATAACCAAAACTTCACAAAACACTGACATCGACACGAATCACCAAAATTCACAGAAATTCACGAATATAATATTTAAATAAATTAAATGAATATTCTTACGAAAATCGGGGTGTTACAACTCTCCCCTACTTAAAGACTTTTTGCCCTCGAAAATTACCTCAAGGAAACAGAGTCGGATACGACTCCCTCATCTGATCTTCACGTTCTCAAGTCCAACTCTCGCCAGCTGGTCCACCCAACAACACCTTCACCAAAGCTATGTCTTTACCCTATAACTGCTTCATCTCTCGACCATCATCACGCACAGACAATGCTTCCACAGTCAGATTATCCCTAACTTGTACATCATCCATCTGAATCATATGCGACGGATCTGAAATGTACTTCCTCAACTGAGACACATGGAACACGTCATGCAAATTCGCAAGTGACGGCAGTAAAGCAATTCGATAGGCTACCTCTCCTATCCTCTGTGATATCTGATAAGGACCAACAAAACATGGAGTGAGCTTCCTAGACTTCAAAGCTCGACCCACACCAGTCATTGGCGTCACTCTCAAAAACACATGATCTCCCTCTTGGAATTCAAGTGCTTTCCTCCTCTTATCATGATAACTCTTCTGAAGACTCTGTGAAGCTTTCATCCTTTCTTGAATCGTCCTAATCTTCTCAGTCGTCTCTTGTACAATCTCAGGTCCGAGTACAACACTCTCACCCGATTCATACCAACACTGAGGAGTTCTACACCTTTTCCCATACAAAGCTTCATAGGGCGCCATCCCAATACTAGCATAAAAACTATTATTGTACGTGAACTCAATCAATGGTAAATGGTTATCCCAAAATCCTCCATGATCCAACACACAAGCCCTTAGCAAATCTTCTAAAGATTGGATTGTCCTTTCTGTCTGATCATCCGTCTGCGGATTGTAGGCAGAACTCATCCTCAACTTAGTACTCAAGGCATCTTGCAAACTCTTCCAGAACCTCGATGTAAATCTCAGATCTCTATCTGACACAATACTCAAAGGTATCCCATGCAACTTCACGATCTCCTCAATATACATCCCGAATAACTTCTGCATAGAATGATTAATCTTCATCGACAAGAAATGAGCCGACTTAGTTAATCTATCCACAATTACCCAAATCGAATCATTTCCCTTAGCAGTCCTCGGCAATCCCGACACAAAATACATGGAAATACTATCCCACTTCCATTCTGGAATACTCAACAGTTGCATCATACCTAAAGGCTTCTGATGCTCAATCTTCGACTTCTGATAAGTCAAACATGCATAGACGAACTCTGCAATATCCTTCTTTATACCCGGCCACCAAAATAACTTCTTCAAATCCTGGTACATCTTCGTAGCACCGGGATGAATACTCAACCCACTCCGATGTCCTTCTTCCAGAATACTCTTCTTGATTTCCGGAACATCTGGAACACACACTCTATCTCTAAACATCATCACACCATTCTCATCAATCCAGAATTCTCCTCCGTTATCTTGGTTAATCAAAGTCAACTGGTCAACCAACTTTAAGTCAGATTGCTGTCCCATTCGGATTTCTTCCAGAATACTACTCGTCAACTTCAACATTCCCAACTTCACACTGTCAGGAGTCTTCTCGCAAACCAAACTCAAATCTTAGAATTGTTCAATTAATTCCAACTCTTTCACCATAAGCATCGACATATGCAATGACTTTCTGCTCAACGCATCGGCCACTACATTTGCTTTGCCCGGATGATAATTCAAATCAAAATCAAAATCCTTCAACAGTTCTAACCACCTTCTCTACCTCATATTCAATTCTTTCTGATCAAACAAGTACTTCAAACTTTTATGATCGCTGAACACTTCAAATTTAGAGCCAAATAGATAATGTCTCTAAATCTTCAACACAAACACACAACGGCCAATTCCAAGTCATGCGTAGGATAATTCCTCTCATGAACTCGCAATTGTCTCGAAGCATAGGTAACAACTTGGCCATTCTGCATTAATACTCCACCAAGACCCATCTTCGACGCATCGCAGGACACCACAAAAGATTCACTCGGATTGGGCAAAATTAACACTGGAGCAGTCGTTAACTTCTTCTTTAATTCCATAAAACTCTCTTCACAAGCTACATCCCACAAAAAATCTTGACCCTTTCGAGTCAACTGAGTCAAAGGTAACGCCAACTTAGAAAAACCTTCAATAAACTTACGGTAATAACCCGCTAATCCCAGAAAACTTCGTATCTCGGTAGCAGACTTCGGAGTCTCCCATTGTAATACAGCATCAATCTTAGAAGGATCAACAGCAATTCCACCCCTTAAAATCACATGGCCAAGAAAGCTTACTTCCTTCAGCCAGAACTCGCACTTAGACAGCTTTGCATACAACTTCTTCTCCTTCAAGACTTGCAACATAGTTCTCAAATGCTCAGCTTGCTCTTATTCCGATTTAGAATATATTAGAATGTCATCAATAAACACCACCACAAACTTATCCAAATACTCGTGAAAGATCCAATTCATATACTCCATGAACACACCAGGTGCATTGGATACACCAAACGATATCACCATGCATTCATAGTGACCATACCTCGTTCGGAAAGCTGTCTTCGGAATATCATCAGGCTTAACTCGAATCTGATGATAACCTGACATCAAATCAATCTTGCTAAACACACAGACACCAACTAACTGATCCATCAAATCGTCGATTCTCGGTAGTGGATACTTATTCTTGATCATCACCTTATTCAACTGCCGATAATCAATACACAACCTCATGCTACCATCTTTCTTTTTCACTAACAGCATAGGAGCACCCCATGGAGAAACACTTGGTCGAATAACCTCTTCTCAAGCAATTCTTCCAGCTGTTTCTTCAATTCACTTAGCTCAGAAGCTGACATCCGATAAGGAGCCATCGACACTGGACTCGTACCTGGTATTAAGTCCACTGCAAACTCTACTTCACACTCTGGAGGCAAATCACTGATGTCATCTGGAAACACATCTGGAAATTCACAAACAACATGCAACTCCACACTCGCAGCTTCACGATCAATTTGCAATGATACATACATTGCAAACAGCAAGGCTTCGTCTCCCATTAGCTCGTCTACTTGCTTAGCAGATAAGAACATCAACTCCCCACTATCATCAAACTCGGGAAACTCTACAGTCTTGGTATAACAATTGATATGAACACGGTTGAACTCCAACCAGTTCATTCCAAAGATCACATTGATTTGATGCAAGGGTAGGTACACCAAATCTATCACAAAGTTCTTCTCAAAAATCATCACAGGACATCTCAAACACACAAGGGTAGTAGTAACAGAATCATTAGCTGGAGTTTCTATTACCATAGTACCATTCATATCAGATAACTTCAAACCTAATCTATTAGCACATTCAAGTGAGATAAAATAATGAGTAGCACCAGTATCAATAATAGCAATCAACTCGATATTATTAATAAAACAAGTACCTCAAATCAGGTTGTCCTTCTCTGGCACCTCTGCACCACTCAAAGCAAACACTCTGCCATCGGTCTGAGCGACAGTTGCAGTCTTCTTCGACTTCTAGAATTGAGTACTGATATGACCTTTCTCACCACAATTGAAACAGGTCGGACCCTCATCTTTGCAATCAGTAGCTCTATGACCTTTCTTGCCACATCTATAGCACCTCAGCACATTGTTGGTACACACATCAGCACGGTGACCTTGCTCGCCACACTTATGACACTTTCCAGAAGCGAGAGCTGCTCCCCACTTGACTTTTTCCCCTCTGCAGCCTTCTATTTTCCCTTGTCCGCTGAAGTAGTATAAGGTTTCCCCCTATACTGC
Source organism: Lathyrus tuberosus (assembly GCA_022829125.1). NCBI lineage: Eukaryota > Viridiplantae > Streptophyta > Magnoliopsida > Fabales > Fabaceae > Lathyrus > Lathyrus tuberosus. The sequence goes on from JALAZF010000034.1 coordinate 526,231, forward strand.
CCTTTCTTCTCACTAAATTGCTTATAGTGAGCAGATCGAGCTCGACTGTCCTCATCGTAGATTCTGCTCTTGTCAACCAACTCAGCATACCCACGGATCTGTTGTACCCAATACCCTGCTTAATCTTTGGTCTCAGCCCATTCTCGAACTTGAGACACTTGGATATCTCAGCATCAGCACGATTGTAGTGCGCACAGAACTTCACCAAAGCCTCGAACTTTGTGGCATGCTCTGCCACAGTCATATCTCCTTGCTTCAGCTCAAGGAATTCCACTTCTTTTTTGCTACGAGCATCCTCTGGGAAATACTTGCCCAGAAACTCATGCTTAAACACAACCCAAGTTATCACAATGCCAACATCTGCAAGTCTCTGACGGGTGTTATCCCACCAGTCCTCAGCCTCTTCTTCCAGCATATACGTTCCAATCTGAACCTGCTGCTCATCAGAACACCCATCACCCTGAAGATCTTCACAATTGCCTTCAGCCACTTATGTGCACTTGCTGGATCATGCATACCCACAAAAGTTGGTGGATTGTTCCTCTGAAACTTCCCCAACGCACGGAACTCATCTGGAGCTCCACCATTCGGATTCAGCTGTGCCACCACATTAGCAACCGATTCCAACGCATTAGCAATTGCACGATCATTCCTTTCAGCCATCCTGCACACCACCAACAAGGTTAGAAGAACTAAAACATCAACAGTGTACATACACTTGTCGACTAACAGGGGACTGACAACACGTAAAAACCTGGCCGGGCGGACCGACATGCTCTGATACCACTAATGTAACACCCTTTTCTACCCCCACAAATGTTGCAGCAGAAAGAACTCAATTATCAGAGTAAAACGTTAAAAACCACCTCGAAGGGTGCACATTTCTCGTTTAATTCAAAATAATATACTTGCCCTATAAACAAAGGGTTTTTCCTCAAAACAAATCAAAAGCCTTCACATGACAGCGGAACTTAAAATTTTCAAATAAAAAGGTTTTCATTCAACATCATAATAATTAAAAAGGTTTTTAATAAAAGCCCTCAAAATAGGCAGCAGATCCACCATAACTACAAATACTAAAAAAGGTTTTCAAAATGAAACCATATCATCAAATAACAGCAAAAATAAGGAAACAACATAGTTCGACTCAAAGGACCCCAACCCGATGTTACATTATCAGAGCAAGACCCTCTAAATTGACCAAAAACATATAAACTTCACGGTCCTCGAAGGCATCCACAACTAAACCTGATCACCTGCACGTTACCCACGTGGAGGCAATATTCAAACAGGCAGGGTGAGTAATCACGATTCATAATGATCAATATAAAACAAGATATACATAAAATGGCATTATCTTCATATACAACATCTTCAGGGTCATCACAAGGAAAACATCAAAATCACAAACAACATCATAAAATACAACAATTCCAATTATATGCAAATGCACAACAAGACTCATGCATGTGGTACCAATCGTCATAATCGATGGACACTAGGCCATCACCCCTCCAAAGATCCCCGTCACTAGGATCGATCCTGCAATTAGAACTGGAGCACGTCATAGTTACCTCATATCCACACAATAGGAATGAAGCGTCGTCATAGAGTATGCATATGAATGTATGATACACAACATCAATAATCATCATCATCAAATAAACATCATAATATGCATCATAATTCATTAATTCTCATATACGCCATGTCATCACATATTCGTCAAATAAATCACCAAAACATCATCATATATTCACCAGTAACGTCATGGAAAATCATCATAAAAATCACAGCATCAAGGCATCAAAACAGCACAGCACATAAACAAAACATCGTGAACAGTAGACGTTCGCTATTGAGTTCCCTAGGCAAACCAGTTCGCTGGGACCTACGCTTTGCGAAGCGGTCAGTGAATCCCATAGTCACCACACTAAAACACCAGAAAACACCATTTGTCATACTCGCTGTTTTATTTGCTGTGCGAAGCCACTCGCTGGCTTATTCGCTTTGCGAGACTTCCAGCGAATCCCAAATTCCATTCCAGAATCATCCCAGTACCCACACTCATGTTATCGCGCATTCGCTGTACTGCTCGCTTTGCGAGCCTTGGCGAACATTCGCCTTGCGAAGGAATGGCTCGCTTAGTGAACCTGCGATTACAGCAAATCGCTGCTACGCATTAGTAGCTCCCTAGCCTCAAATGTAACACCCCCTTTCTATACCCCCTCAAATAATCACATAATCATTTAGGCACATATTCGTCAGAGTATAATTATAAACATAGTATAAAAGAGGTTTGTCACATCATACATAAAATTAAAACATTCAACATCTGCTCAACAATTAATATGCAACAGTGGGGTAACTTTGCAACAGAGGAACTTAGTCCTTACACCCACATCTCAATATTTAGAATAAAAGCGGAAAATCTAAACATTGAATAACATCAAACATATATACATATGTATAAATATCGTCAAGTATTATCCACCAACATAATTCATGTTTACATAAACATTCATCAACAAGATACAAGTACAAATGTATCACAAAAGAATCATATACATCCTAGCTACCCGGTGCTACATATCAGAGCCGACCGACCAAAAGAATGAAGACACGCCTCACAAAAAGACCACCAGCATACCTACTCTGCAATGCCTCATAAAGCATCATAAAACAGCAGAAGGGTGAGAAATATTATCATAATAACAATGCATATAATTATATATCTTAGCATAAAAATACACATATTCCACGTTCTCACCATAATTCATCACAACTCACTCATATACATCACAATGTATATATATACAAAACCAAGCATATTCATCATGCATACTTTCACAATTCTTATCATTCCACATAAACATACATATTCATGTTTATTCATCAATGCACAATTACAAAGATGATAAATGCAAATCATAGAGACCGACTCACGACTCTATGCAAATGCAATGCGGTACCGACTCAATCATCTCAAGTTCACTCAAGAACTTATTGGAACCATCGCTCGTTACCAATGTAACTCCCCGTCGGGCCTACGATGTTCACCCATTGCTCACACCTCACATAGGCACACAATGTTTATGGATTGCTCACACCTCACATAGGCACACGATCGTTTGTAATCATCGCTCACACCTCACATAGGCACACAACGTTACAACGGATTCTTATTAGAATCCCACAACACAAGAATGTACATCATTATGCTTCACATACAAAATGACTCAAGACATTCTTGAAATGCATACATATTCACAATATATTCATGCATTCATCTCATACAATCACATACAATCTATATACATTCACATCAATGCACTATTGTATGATTCACCTCCAAAACACACATTCAAAAATGGTAAAAGTCGCTAAATAACCCTATTCACGACTTTCCGTCATAATTAAATCGGCTAACAATTTCCAAAACATCATCATAATAAAGTACATTTCATAAGCTCTCTAACGCATCAAACCACACCTCAAGCCGAAACACAGCTCAAAAGTTACAGAGAAAACAAATTGGGAGAACCTGCTACATTCGCAGTGTGAAGCTCCTAGCGAGTCCTTCGCTACTTCATTCGCAGTGCGAGTGTACCAGCAAACCAAGGCAGAAGCAAAATAGCCTAGAAAATTCTCATCGTTCGCAGTGCAAACACCCCAGCGAATGCTCGCTACCCCATTCGCAATGCGAAGCACCCAGCGAATCAAGGCAGAAGCTAGCGCATCCTTCGCTACTCCATTCGCAGTGCGAACACTCAGCGAACGCTCGCTGCCCCCTCGCTAGCCATTCGCAGTGCGAACCTGCGTTTTCAGAAAAACCCAGCAGCGCACCAGTTCATCCAAAAATCATGTTTTCACCACCCAAAACATTTCCAAACTGTCATATAACCATCAAAACATAATTCAATCATGATGACAAGTATTCTATTACGTTTACACCGATTTTCAACCGTAAAACCATCGATTCCTCACCAAAATCTCAATTTCAACCTAGAACTCAAGCTATGGAAAACAAGAAAACATCCAAGCAAACATATACATAATGATATACATTGATGAGATAATAAGATTTCACACCCTTACCCGATTAAATCGATTCCTAGAAGTTGTTTTGAAGATTTCCAAGCTTTTCCTCTTTTCCTCTCTTTTCTCCTCTTCCTCTTTCTTTCTCTCCTTTTTTCTCTCTAATTCCCTTTTCTTTCTCTTTCTCTCCTATTTCCTCTTATCTCTTTTTCTTTTCTATTTTCTACTCAAATTCAATTAATTCATTTTCTCACAAAATTCTACACTTAATCACTTTTATACCAATTTTACTAAATTTCTAACTTATTATTAATTGAGAAATGTCCAAAATACCCTCCATTCTAATTTCTCTGAAAACTCTCAAAAACGGTAAAATATCATAACATGTCAACATAGCATATTAACACACCAATTTCACAAATAAAATAATTTATCACTCAATTTAAATAAAAGACTCAACAAAATGGAAATAATCGGAATCGGGGCGTTACAACTCTCCCCTACTTTAGAAATTTTCGTCCTCGAAAATATTACCTGATTCAAACAACTCCGGATACGACTCTCGCATCCTACTCTCTAGCTCCCAAGTCATATTGCCTTCCGCAGCGCCTCCCCACGCTACTTTCACAAGCGCAATATCCTTGCCTCTTAGCTTCTTAACTTCGCGGTCCAAAATCCTAATCGGTAAAGCCTCAACCGTAAGGTTATCTCTCACTTCAACCTCGTCCATAGGAATAACATGTGGCGGATCCGGAACATACTTTCGAAGTTGCGAAACGTGGAATACATCATGCAAATTCGAAAGATTCGGAGGCAACGCCACACGGTAAGCCACAACACCAACTCGTGCAGAAATCTGATACGGACCAATAAAACGAGAAGTCAACTTCTTCGACTTCAAAGCACGACCCACACCCGTAACCGGCGTAACTCTAAAAAACACATGGTCGCCTTCTTGAAACTCAAGATCTTTCCTTCTCTTGTCATGATAGCTCTTTTGACTACTTTGAGAAGCTTTCATCTTCTCGCGAATAAACTTCACTTTCTCCGTCGTTTATTGTACCATCTCCGGTCCAACTATCGTCCTCTCACCGGTTTCATGCCAACACAAAGGTGTTCGACATCTCCGACCATACAAAGCCTCAAATGGTGCCATACTTATACTTGAATGAAAACTATTATTGTAGGTGAACTCAATCAATGCCAAATAACTATCCCAAGCACCACCTTGCTCGAGCACACAAGCACGCAATAAATCCTCCAACGATTGAATTGTCCTCTCGGTTTGACCATCCGTTTGCGGATGATAAGCCGAACTCAATCTTAGCTTAGATCCCAAAGCCTTTTGTAAACTCTCCCAAAACCTCGATGTAAATCTAGGATCTCTATCCGATACAATACGCTTAGGAACTCCATGTAACTTCACAACCACTAGAACATAAATCTCGGCTAACTTCTCCAAAGGATAACTAATATCAATTGGAATGAAGTGAGCAGATTTAGTAAGCCTATCAACGATTACCCAAATAGCATTATGACCTCTTTGTGTATTCGGCAATCCCGTAACAAAATCCATCGATATACTATCCCATTTCCACTCCGGAATTTCCAACGGTTGCATCAATCCACTAGGCTTTTGATGTTCCACCTTAGACTTTTGACAAGTTAAGCACGCATACACAAATTGAGCCACATCCCTATTTAATCCGGACCACCAAAAGATTTTCTTCAAATCTTGATACATCTTATTCGCTCCCGGATGAATACTTAAGTTACTTCGGTGTCCTTCCTCCAATATCATCTTTTTCAACTCCGCATCCTCGGGAATACAAATACGACCACGGAATCTTAACACTCCAAAATTATCAACCTTGAAATCCTCATTCTCATTCATCATTGAATCAACGAACTTCAAATCCAACTTTTGCTTTTCACATACGGTTGCAAGAAAATCATTCGTAACATGTAGCATACCAAGTCTCACACTTCTCGGCGTCATTTCACAAACCAAACTCAAGTCTCTAAAATTCTCCAAAAGTTCCCATTCTCTCATCATCAATGCGACATATGTAACGACTTCCAACTTAAAGCATCGGCCACCACGTTTGCCTTACCCGGATGGTAATTCAAACCAAAATCATAATCCTTCAAAAGCTCTAACCACCTTCTTTGTCTCATGTTCAATTCTTTTTTATCAAATAAATATTTCAAGCTCTTGTGATCACTAAAAACTTCAAATCTTGCACCATAAAGATAGTGCCTCCAAGTTTTCAAAACAAACACCACGACCGCTAACTCCAAGTCATACGTAGGATAATTCTTTTCATGCACTCTCAATTGTCTTGAAGCATAAGCCACAACTTTTCCATCTTGCATCAAAACACCACCTAAACCAACCAATTAAGCATCACAATACACAACAAATGGTTCCGTTGGATTTGGCAAAATCAAGATCGGAGTCGTTGTCAACCTTCTTTTTAGCTCATTGAAACTCTCTACACAATGAATATCCCAAATGAAAGCCTTTCCTTTACAAGTCAATTGCGTTAACGGAAGTGCCAACTTCGAAAATCCCTCAATAAACCTCCGATAATAACCCGCCAAGCCTAAAAAGCTTCGAATCTCCGTAACCGATCCAGGAGCCTCCCATTGCATCACCGCATTAATCTTGGATGGATCAACACTAATACCACTATCGGAAATAACATGTCCAAGAAAACTTACTTCTGACAACCAAAATTCACATTTTGACAACTTAGCATACAATTATTTCTCTTTCAAAATTTGTAACACAATCCTCAAATGCTCTTCATGCTCCTCTTGAGACTTAGAATAAATCAAAATATCGTCGATGAATACAACCACAAAACGATCTAACTGCTCATGAAAAATACGATTCATGTATTCCATAAACACACCCGGCGCATTAGAAACCCCGAATGGCATCACGGAATATTCGTAATGGCCATACCGTGTCCTAAAGGCCATCTTTTGAATATCCTCTTCTTTCACACGAATCTGGTGATATCCCGATCTCAAATCAATCTTGCTAAAAACACGCGCACCAACCAATTGGTCCATCAAATCATCGATCCTTGGAAGCGGATACTTGTTCTTAGTTGTCACCTTGTTCAATTGTCGATAATCAATGCATAACCGCATACTCCCATCCTTCTTCTTTACCAACAAAACTGAAGCACCCCAAGGAGAAACACTTGGTCTTACAAATCTCTTGTCCAACAAGTCATTCAATTGCTTCTTCAATTCTACCAACTCCGATGCCGACATACGATACGGTGCCATCGAAACCGGTCTAGTACCTGGAACTAGATCAATAGAAAACTCAACTTCTCTTTCCGGCGGTATATCCGTAATATCCTCCGAAAACACTTCTGGAAAATCACACACCACTGGGAACACATCGAGCTCAACTTTGCTCTCCACCGACAATGATGCAAACAAACCGAACAATTGAGCTTCGTCCGCTAAAAGTTTCTTCAACTCTTTAGTGGATAGGAAACTCTCATCTTCATCATCTTCCAAAGAAGGAAACCTTACTAACTTGTGATAGCAATCTATATGAACTCGATTAAATTGCAACCAGTTCATACCCAAGATTACGTCCAATCCCTCCAACGGTAAACACACTAAATCCATAAGGAAGTCTTTACCATACATGGTCAAAGGACAACTTACACACACCAAAGACGTAGTTACCGACCCTGAAGTAGGAGTCTTAATAACCATCTCACCACCCCAAGAAGTCATAAACAAATTCAAACGCTTAGCGCACTCACGAGAAATGAATGAATGAGTCGCCCCCGTATCAATAATAGCAACTAAAGGCGTACTATTAATAAAGCATGTACCTTTAATCAAACGGTCTGCACTAGTAGTGTCTGTCCCCGCTAATGCAAACACTTTTCCGCCCGCTTGAGCTTGTTTCGGCTTAGTACACTAAGTACTAATGTGACCCACTTCTCCACAATTATAGCACTTCACTGCATTCCTTCTATAATCGGTAGTAGCATGCCCAAGGCCTCCACAGTTAAAACATTTCACCACGCTCTTCCCACACTCAAATGATTTATGACCCATTTCACCACACTTGTAACACTTAACGGAACCGGAACCTCCTCCTCCAGATCTCTTATCAAAGTTTCCCCTATGCTTGCCCTTATCAACGGGTGTCACATAAGGTCCACTTCTAGCTTGTTGCTTCCCCTTCCTCTCATTCAAACTTTTGTAATGTGTAGAACGAGCCTTGCTATCTTCCTCGAAGATTCTACAACATTCCGTCAAATCTGTAAACCTTCTTATCCTTTGATATCCCACAGCTTGTTTAATCTCGGGACGCAAACCATTCTCATATTTAATACACTTTGAGAACTCAGCAGTAATTGCAGCATAGTGAGGATGGAATTGAACCAACTCCACAAACTTAGCAGTAGAGTCCACCACGGACATACTACCTTGTTTCAGTTCAAGGAACTCCATCTCCTTCTTCCCTTTCACACTTTCAGGGTAATACTTCCTCAAGAACTCGGTACGAAATAAATCCCAAGTTATCTCTTCATCATCCACCTCAAGAACTTGACGCATACCGACCCACCAATCGTCGGCTTCTTCCTTCAGCATGTGAGACCCAAGCCTCACCTTATTCTCCTCCGCACAGCCCATGACTCTGAAGATCCTTTCAATCTCTTTCAACCAAATTTAAGCACCATCAGGATCAAATCTTCCTTTGAAGACCGGTGGTTGATTCTTCCTGAACTCGTCATTAGCATTCACATTCGGCGCACCTTGCACCGCCCTAGCCATTGCTTCCAAAGCAGCAACCATCACATTATCGTTTCTACCAGCCATATTCTGATCATTCCCAAAAATGACAACAAGGTTAAACAACAGTTCAACCATCACGACAACAAGACAGACACAACTGACTCAACACTGGCTCTGATACCACTTAATGTAACACCCCTTTTCTATACCCCCTCAAATAATCACATAATCATTTAGGCACATATTAAAAATTTCGTCAGAGTATAATTATAAACATAGTATAAAAGAGGTTTGTCACATCATACATGAAATTAAAACATTCAACACCTGCTCAACAATTGATATGCAACAGTGGAGTAACTTTGCAACAGAGGAACTTAGTCCTTACACCCCACATCTCAATATTTAGAATAAAAGCGGAAAATCTAAACATTGAATAACATCAAACATATATACATATGTATAAATATCGTCAAGTATTATCCACCAACATAATTCATGTTTACATAAACATTCATCAACAAGATACAAGTACAAATGTATCACAAAAGAATCATATACATCCTAGCTACCCGGTGCTACATATCAGAGCCGACCGACCAAAAGAATGAAGACACGCCTCACAAAAAGACCACCAGCATACCTACTCTGCAATGCCTCATAAAGCATCATAAAACAGCAAAAGGGTGAGAAATATTATCATAATAACAATGCATATAATTATATATCTTAGCATAAAAATACACATATTCCACGTTCTCACCATAATTCATCACAACTCACTCATATACATCACAATGTATATATATACAAAACCAAGCATATTCATCATGCATACTTTCACAATTCTTATCATTCCACATAAACATACATATTCATGTTTATTCATCAATGCACAATTACAAAGATGATAAATGCAAATCATAGAGACCGACTCACGACTCTATGCAAATGCAATGCGGTACCGACTCAATCATCTCAAGTTCACTCAGGAACTTATTGGAACCATCGCTCGTTACCAATGTAACTCCCCGTCGGGCCTACGATGTTCACCCATTGCTCACACCTCACATAGGCACACAATGTTTATGGATTGCTCACACCTCACATAGGCACACAATCCGATTGCTCACACCTCACATAGGCACACAATCGTTTGTAATCATCGCTCACACCTCACATAGGCACACGACGTTACAACGGATTCTCATTAGAATCCCACAACACAAGAATGTACATCATTATGCTTCACATACAAAATGACTCAAGACATTCTTGAAATGCATACATATTCACAATATATTCATGCATTCATCTCATACAATCACATACAATCTATATACATTCACATCAATGCACTATTGTATGATTCACCTCCAAAACACACATTCAAAAATGGTAAAAGTCGCTAAATAACCCTATTCACGACTTTCCGTCATAATTAAATCGGCTAACAATTTCCAAAACATCATCATAATAAAGTACATTTCATAAGCTCTCTAACGCATCAAACCACACCTCAAGCCGAAACACAGCTCAAAAGTTACAGAGAAAACAAATTGGGAGAACCTGCTACATTCGTAGTGTGAAGCTCCTAGCGAGTCCTTCGCTACTTCATTCGCAGTGCGAGTGTACCAGCGAACCAAGGCAGAAGCAAAATAGCCTAGAAAATTCTCATCGTTCGCAGTGCGAACACCCCAGCGAATGCTCGCTACCCCCATTCGCAATGCGAAGCACCCAGCGAATCAAGGCAGAAGCTAGCGCATCCTTCGCTACTCCATTCGCAGTGCGAACACTCAGCGAACGCTCGCTGCCCCCTCGCTAGCCATTCGCAGTGCGAACCTGCGTTTTCAGAAAAACCCAGCAGCGCACCAGTTCATCCAAAAATCATGTTTTCACCACCCAAAACATTTCCAAACTATCATATAACCATCAAAACATAATTCAATCATGATGACAAGTATTCTATTACGTTTACACCGATTTTCAACCGTAAAACCATCGATTCCTCACCAAAATCTCAATTTCAACCTAGAACTCAAGCTATGGAAAACAAGAAAACATCCAAGCAAACATACACATAATGATATACATTGATGAGATAATAAGATTTCACACCCTTACCCGATTAAATCGATTCCTAGAAGTTGTTTTGAAGATTTCCAAGCTTTTCCTCTTTTCCTCTCTTTTCTCCTCTTCCTCTTCCTCTTTCTTTCTCTCCTTTTTTCTCTCTAATTCCCTTTTCTTTCTCTTTCTCTCCTATTTCCTCTTATCTCTTTTTCTTTTCTATTTTCTTCTCAAATTCAATTAATTCATTTTCTCACAAAATTCTACACTTAATCACTTTTATACCAATTTTACTAAATTTCTAACTTATTATTAATTGAGAAATGTCTAAAATACCCTCCATTCTAATTTCTCTGAAAACTCTCAAAAACGGTAAAATATCATAACATGTCAACATAGCATATTAACACACCAATTTCACAAATAAAATAATTTATCACTCAATTTAAATAAAAGACTCAACAAAATGGAAATAATCGGAATCGGGGCGTTACAACTCTCCCCCACTTTAGAAATTTTCGTCCTCGAAAATATTACCTGATTCAAACAACTCCGGATACGACTCTCGCATCCTACTCTCTAGCTCCCAAGTCATATTGCCTTCCGCAGCGCCTCCCCACGCTACTTTCACAAGCGCAATATCCTTGCCTCTTAGCTTCTTAACTTCGCGGTCCAAAATCCTAATCGGTAAAGCCTCAACCGTAAGGTTATCTCTCACTTCAACCTCGTCCATAGGAATAACATGTGGCGGATCCGGAACATACTTTCGAAGTTGCGAAACGTGGAATACATCATGCAAATTCGAAAGATTCGGAGGCAACGCCACACGGTAAGCCACAACACCAACTCGTGCAGAAATCTGATACGGACCAATAAAACGAGAAGTCAACTTCTTCGACTTCAAAGCACGACCCACACCCGTAACCGGCGTAACTCTAAAAAACACATGGTCGCCTTCTTGAAACTTAAGATCTTTCCTTCTCTTGTCATGATAGCTCTTTTGTCTACTTTGAGAAGCTTTCATCTTCTCGCGAATAAACTTCACTTTCTCCGTCGTTTATTGTACCATCTCCGGTCCAACTATCGTCCTCTCACCGGTTTCATGCCAACACAAAGGTGTTCGACATCTCCGACCATACAAAGCCTCAAATGGTGCCATACTTATACTTGAATGAAAACTATTATTGTAGGTGAACTCAATCAATGCCAAATAACTATCCCAAACACCACCTTGCTCGAGCACACAAGCACGCAATAAATCCTCCAACGATTGAATTGTCCTCTCGGTTTGACCATCCGTTTGCGGATGATAAGCCGAACTCAATCTTAGCTTAGATCCCAAAGCCTTTTGTAAACTCTCCCAAAACCTCGATGTAAATCTAGGATCTCTATCCGATACAATACGCTTAGGAACTCCATGTAACTTCACAACCACTAGAACATAAATCTCGGCTAACTTCTCCAAAGGATAACTAATATCAATTGGAATGAAGTGAGCAGATTTAGTAAGCCTATCAACGATTACCCAAATAGCATTATGACCTCTTTGTGTATTCGGCAATCCCGTAACAAAATCCATCGATATACTATCCCATTTCCACTCCGGAATTTCCAACGGTTGCATCAATCCACTAGGCTTTTGATGTTCCACCTTAGACTTTTGACAAGTTAAGCACACATACACAAATTGAGCCACATCCCTATTTAATCCGGACCACCAAAAGATTTTCTTCAAATCTTGATACATCTTATTCGCTCCCGGATGAATACTTAAGTTACTTCGGTGTCCTTCCTCCAATATCATCTTTTTCAACTCCGCATCATCGGGAATACAAATACGACCACGAAATCTTAACACTGCAAAATTATCAACCTTGAAATCCTCATTCTCATTCATCATTGAATCAACGAACTTCAAATCCAACTTTTGCTTTTCACATACGGTTGCAAGAAAATCATTCGTAACATGTAGCATACCAAGTCTCACACTTCTCGGCGTCATTTCACAAACCAAACTCAAGTCTCTAAAATTCTCCAAAAGTTCCCATTCTCTCATCATCAATGCGACATATGTAACGACTTCCGACTCAAAGCATCGGCCACCACGTTTGCCTTACCCGGATGGTAATTCAAACCAAAATCATAATCCTTCAAAAGCTCTAACCACCTTCTTTGTCTCATGTTCAATTCTTTTTTATCAAATAAATATTTCAAGCTCTTGTGATCACTAAAAACTTCAAATCTTGCACCATAAAGATAGTGCCTCCAAGTTTTCAAAACAAACACCACGACCGCTAACTCCAAGTCATACGTAGGATAATTCTTTTCATGCACTCTCAATTGTCTTGAAGCATAAGCCACAACTTTTCCATCTTACATCAAAACACCACCTAAACCAACCAATTAAGCATCACAATACACAACAAATGGTTCCGTCGGATTTGGCAAAATCAAGATCGGAGTCGTTGTCAACCTTCTTTTTAGCTCATTGAAACTCTCTACACAATGAATATCCCAAATGAAAGCCTTTCCTTTACAAGTCAATTGCGTTAACGGAAGTGCCAACTTCGAAAATCCCTCAATAAACCTCCGATAATAACCCGCCAAGCCTAAAAAGCTTCGAATCTCCGTAACCGATCCAGGAGCCTCCCATTGCATCACCGCATTAATCTTGGATGGATCAACACTAATACCACTATCGGAAATAACATGTCCAAGAAAACTTACTTCTGACAACCAAAATTCACATTTCGACAACTTAGCATACAATTATTTCTCTTTCAAAATTTGTAACACAATCCTCAAATGCTCTTCATGCTCCTCTTGAGACTTAGAATAAATCAAAATATCGTCGATGAATACAACCACAAAACGATCTAACTGCTCATGAAAAATACGATTCATGTATTCCATAAACACACCCGGCGCATTAGAAACCCCGAATGGCATCAAGGAATATTCATAATGGCCATACCGTGTCCTAAAGGCCATCTTTTGAATATCCTCTTCTTTCACACGAATCTGGTGATATCCCGATCTCAAATCAATCTTGCTAAAAACACGCGCACCAACCAATTGGTCCATCAAATCATCGATCCTTGGAAGCGGATACTTGTTCTTAATTGTCACCTTGTTCAATTGTCGATAATCAATGCATAACCGCATACTCCCATCCTTCTTCTTTACCAACAAAACTGAAGCACCCCAAGGAGAAACACTTGGTCTTACAAATCTCTTGTCCAATAAGTCATTCAATTGCTTCTTCAATTCTACCAACTCCGATGCCGACATACGATACGGTGCCATCGAAACCGGTCTAGTACCTGGAACTAGATCAATAGAAAACTCAACTTCTCTTTCCGGCGGTATATCCGTAATATCCTCCGAAAACACTTCTGGAAAATCACACACCACTGGGAACACATCGAGCTCAACTTTGCTCTCCACCGACAATGATGCAAACAAACCGAACAATTGAGCTTCGTCCGCTAAAAGTTTCTTCAACTCTTTAGTGGATAGGAAACTCTCATCTTCATCATCTTCCAAAGAAGGAAACCTTACTAACTTGTGATAGCAATCTATATGAACTCGATTAAATTGCAACCAGTTCATACCCAAGATTACGTCCAATCCCTCCAACGGTAAACACACTAAATCCATAAGGAAGTCTTTACCATACATGGTCAAAGGACAACTTACACACACCAAAGACGTAGTTACCGACCCTGAAGTAGGAGTCTTAATAACCATCTCACCACCCCAAGAAGTCATAAACAAATTCAAACGCTTAGCGCACTCACGAGAAATGAATGAATGAGTCGCCCCCGTATCAATAATAGCAACTAAAGGCGTACTATTAATAAAGCATGTACCTTTAATCAAACGGTCTGCACTAGTAGTGTCTGTCCCCGCTAATGCAAACACTTTTCCGCCCGCTTGAGCTTGTTTCGGCTTAGTACACTAAGTACTAATGTGACCCACTTCTCCACAATTATAGCACTTCACTGCATTCCTTCTATAATCGGTAGTAGCATGCCCAAGGCCTCCACAGTTAAAACATTTCACCACGCTCTTCCCACACTCAAATGATTTATGACCCATTTCACCACACTTGTAACACTTAACGGAACCGGAACCTCCTCCTCCAGATCTCTTATCAAAGTTTCCCCTATGCTTGCCCTTATCAACGGGTGTCACATAAGGTCCACTTCTAGCTTGTTGCTTCCCCTTCCTCTCATTCAAACTTTTGTAATGTGTAGAACGAGCCTTGCTATCTTCCTCGAAGATTCTACAACATTCCGTCAAATCTGTAAACCTTCTTATCCTTTGATATCCCACAGCTTGTTTAATCTCGGGACGCAAACCATTCTCATATTTAATACACTTTGAGAACTCAGCAGTAATTGCAGCATAGTGAGGATGGAATTGAACCAACTCCACAAACTTAGCAGTAGAGTCCACCACGGACATACTACCTTGTTTCAGTTCAAGGAACTCCATCTCCTTCTTCCCTTTCACACTTTCAGGGTAATACTTCCTCAAGAACTCGGTACGAAATAAATCCCAAGTTATCTCTTCATCATCCACCTCAAGAACTTGACGCATACCGACCCACCAATCGTCGGCTTCTTCCTTCAGCATGTGAGACCCAAGCCTCACCTTATTCTCCTCCGCACAGCCCATGACTCTGAAGATCCTTTCAATCTCTTTCAACCAAATTTGAGCACCATCAGGATCAAATCTTCCTTTGAAGACCGGTGGTTGATTCTTCCTGAACTCGTCATTAGCATTCACATTCGGCGCACCTTGCACCGCCCTAGCCATTGCTTCCAAAGCAGCAACCATCACATTATCGTTTCTACCAGCCATATTCTGATCATTCCCAAAAATGACAACAAGGTTAAACAACAGTTCAACCATCACGACAACAAGACAGACACAACTGACTCAACACTGGCTCTGATACCACTTAATGTAACACCTCTTTTCTATACCCCCTCAAATAATCACATAATCATTTAGGCACATATTAAAAATTTCGTCAGAGTATAATTATAAACATAGTATAAAAGAGGTTTGTCACATCATACATGAAATTAAAACATTCAACACCTGCTCAACAATTGATATGTAACAGTGGAGTAACTTTGCAACAGAGGAACTTAGTCCTTACACCCCACATCTCAATATTTAGAATAAAAGCGGAAAATCTAAACATTGAATAACATCAAACATATATACATATGTATAAATATCGTCAAGTATTATCCACCAACATAATTCATGTTTACATAAACATTCATCAACAAGATACAAGTACAAATGTATCACAAAAGAATCATATACATCCTAGCTACCCGGTGCTACATATCAGAGCCGACCGACCAAAAGAATGAAGACACGCCTCACAAAAAGACCACCAGCATACCTACTCTGCAATGCCTCATAAAGCATCATAAAACAGCAAAAGGGTGAGAAATATTATCATAATAACAATGCATATAATTATATATCTTAGCATAAAAATACACATATTCCACGTTCTCACCATAATTCATCACAACTCACTCATATACATCACAATGTATATATATACAAAACCAAGCATATTCATCATGCATACTTTCACAATTCTTATCATTCCACATAAACATACATATTCATGTTTATTCATCAATGCACAATTACAAAGATGATAAATGCAAATCATAGAGACCGACTCACGACTCTATGCAAATGCAATGCGGTACCGACTCAATCATCTCAAGTTCACTCAGGAACTTATTGGAACCATTGATCGTTACCAATGTAACTCCCCGTCGGGCCTACGATGTTCACCCATTGCTCACACCTCACATAGGCACACAATGTTTATGGATTGCTCACACCTCACATAGGCACACAATCCGATTGCTCACACCTCACATAGGCACACAATCGTTTGTAATCATCGCTCACACCTCACATAGGCACACGACGTTACAACGGATTCTCATTAGAATCCCACAACACAAGAATGTACATCATTATGCTTCACATACAAAATGACTCAAGACATTCTTGAAATGCATACATATTCACAATATATTCATGCATTCATCTCATACAATCACATACAATCTATATACATTCACACCAATGCACTATTGTATGATTCACCTCCAAAACACACATTCAAAAATGGTAAAAGTCGCTAAATAACCCTATTCACGACTTTCCATCATAATTAAATCGGCTAACAATTTCCAAAACATCATCATAATAAAGTACATTTCATAAGCTCTCTAACGCATCAAACCACACCTCAAGCCGAAACACAGCTCAAAAGTTACAGAGAAAACAAATTGGGAGAACCTGCTACATTCGTAGTGTGAAGCTCCTAGCGAGTCCTTCGCTACTTCATTCGCAGTGCGAGTGTACCAGCGAACCAAGGCAGAAGCAAAATAGCCTAGAAAATTCTCATCGTTCGCAGTGCGAACACCCCAGCGAATGCTCGCTACCCCATTCGCAATGCGAAGCACCCAGCGAATCAAGGCAGAAGCTAGCGCATCCTTCGCTACTCCATTCGCAGTGCGAACACTCAGCGAACGCTCGCTGCCCCCTCGCTAGCCATTCGCAGTGCGAACCTGCGTTTTCAGAAAAACCCAGCAGCGCACCAGTTCATCCAAAAATCATGTTTTCACCACCCAAAACATTTCCAAACTGTCATATAACCATCAAAACATAATTCAATCATGATGACAAGTATTCTATTACGTTTACACCGATTTTCAACCGTAAAACCATCGATTCCTCACCAAAATCTCAATTTCAACCTAGAACTCAAGCTATGGAAAACAAGAAAACATCCAAGCAAACATACACATAATGATATACATTGATGAGATAATAAGATTTCACACCCTTACCCGATTAAATCGATTCCTAGAAGTTGTTTTGAAGATTTCCAAGCTTTTCCTCTTTTCCTCTCTTTTCTCCTCTTCCTCTTCCTCTTTCTTTCTCTCCTTTTTTCTCTCTAATTCCCTTTTCTTTCTCTTTCTCTCCTATTTCCTCTTATCTCTTTTTCTTTTCTATTTTCTTCTCAAATTCAATTAATTCATTTTCTCACAAAATTCTACACTTAATCACTTTTATACCAATTTTACTAAATTTCTAACTTATTATTAATTGAGAAATGTCCAAAATACCCTCCATTCTAATTTCTCTGAAAACTCTCAAAAACGGTAAAATATCATAACATGTCAACATAGCATATTAACACACCAATTTCACAAATAAAATAATTTATCACTCAATTTAAATAAAAGACTCAACAAAATGGAAATAATCGGAATCGGGGCGTTACAACTCTCCCCCACATTAGAAATTTTCGTCCTCGAAAATATTACCTGATTCAAACAACTCCGGATACGACTCTCGCATCCTACTCTCTAGCTCCCAAGTCATATTGCCTTCCGCAGCGCCTCCCCACGCTACTTTCACAAGCGCAATATCCTTGCCTCTTAGCTTCTTAACTTCGCGGTCCAAAATCCTAATCGGTAAAGCCTCAACCGTAAGGTTATCTCTCACTTCAACCTCGTCCATAGGAATAACATGTGGCGGATCCGGAACATACTTTCGAAGTTGCGAAACGTGGAATACATCATGCAAATTCGAAAGATTCGGAGGCAACGCCACACGGTAAGCCACAACACCAACTCGTGCAGAAATCTGATACGGACCAATAAAACGAGAAGTCAACTTCTTCGACTTCAAAGCACGACCCACACCCGTAACCGGCGTAACTCTAAAAAACACATGGTCGCCTTCTTGAAACTCAAGATCTTTCCTTCTCTTGTCATGATAGCTCTTTTGTCTACTTTGAGAAGCTTTCATCTTCTCGCGAATAAACTTCACTTTCTCCGTCGTTTATTGTACCATCTCCGGTCCAACTATCGTCCTCTCACCGGTTTCATGCCAACACAAAGGTGTTCGACATCTCCGACCATACAAAGCCTCAAATGGTGCCATACTTATACTTGAATGAAAACTATTATTGTAGGTGAACTCAATCAATGCCAAATAACTATCCCAAACACCACCTTGCTCGAGCACACAAGCACGCAATAAATCCTCCAACGATTGAATTGTCCTCTCGGTTTGACCATCCGTTTGCGGATGATAAGCCGAACTCAATCTTAGCTTAGATCCCAAAGCCTTTTGTAAACTCTCCCAAAACCTCGATGTAAATCTAGGATCTCTATCCGATACAATACGCTTAGGAACTCCATGTAACTTCACAACCACTAGAACATAAATCTCGGCTAACTTCTCCAAAGGATAACTAATATCAATTGGAATGAAGTGAGCAGATTTAGTAAGCCTATCAACGATTACCCAAATAGCATTATGACCTCTTTGTGTATTCGGCAATCCCGTAACAAAATCCATCGATATACTATCCCATTTCCACTCCGGAATTTCCAACGGTTGCATCAATCCACTAGGCTTTTGATGTTCCACCTTAGACTTTTGACAAGTTAAGCACACATACACAAATTGAGCCACATCCCTATTTAATCCGGACCACCAAAAGATTTTCTTCAAATCTTGATACATCTTATTCGCTCCCGGATGAATACTTAAGTTACTTCGGTGTCCTTCCTCCAATATCATCTTTTTCAACTCCGCATCATCGGGAATACAAATACGACCACGAAATCTTAACACTGCAAAATTATCAACCTTGAAATCCTCATTCTCATTCATCATTGAATCAACGAACTTCAAATCCAACTTTTGCTTTTCACATACGGTTGCAAGAAAATCATTCGTAACATGTAGCATACCAAGTCTCACACTTCTCGGCGTCATTTCACAAACCAAACTCAAGTCTCTAAAATTCTCCAAAAGTTCCCATTCTCTCATCATCAATGCGACATATGTAACGACTTCCGACTCAAAGCATCGGCCACCACGTTTGCCTTACCCGGATGGTAATTCAAACCAAAATCATAATCCTTCAAAAGCTCTAACCACCTTCTTTGTCTCATGTTCAATTCTTTTTTATCAAATAAATATTTCAAGCTCTTGTGATCACTAAAAACTTCAAATCTTGCACCATAAAGATAGTGCCTCCAAGTTTTCAAAACAAACACCACGACCGCTAACTCCAAGTCATACGTAGGATAATTCTTTTCATGCACTCTCAATTGTCTTGAAGCATAAGCCACAACTTTTCCATCTTACATCAAAACACCACCTAAACCAACCAATTAAGCATCACAATACACAACAAATGGTTCCGTCGGATTTGGCAAAATCAAGATCGGAGTCGTTGTCAACCTTCTTTTTAGCTCATTGAAACTCTCTACACAATGAATATCCCAAATGAAAGCCTTTCCTTTACAAGTCAATTGCGTTAACGGAAGTGCCAACTTCGAAAATCCCTCAATAAACCTCCGATAATAACCCGCCAAGCCTAAAAAGCTTCGAATCTCCGTAACCGATCCAGGAGCCTCCCATTGCATCACCGCATTAATCTTGGATGGATCAACACTAATACCACTATCGGAAATAACATGTCCAAGAAAACTTACTTCTGACAACCAAAATTCACATTTCGACAACTTAGCATACAATTATTTCTCTTTCAAAATTTGTAACACAATCCTCAAATGCTCTTCATGCTCCTCTTGAGACTTAGAATAAATCAAAATATCGTCGATGAATACAACCACAAAACGATCTAACTGCTCATGAAAAATACGATTCATGTATTCCATAAACACACCCGGCGCATTAGAAACCCCGAATGGCATCAAGGAATATTCATAATGGCCATACCGTGTCCTAAAGGCCATCTTTTGAATATCCTCTTCTTTCACACGAATCTGGTGATATCCCGATCTCAAATCAATCTTGCTAAAAACACGCGCACCAACCAATTGGTCCATCAAATCATCGATCCTTGGAAGCGGATACTTGTTCTTAATTGTCACCTTGTTCAATTGTCGATAATCAATGCATAACCGCATACTCCCATCCTTCTTCTTTACCAACAAAACTGAAGCACCCCAAGGAGAAACACTTGGTCTTACAAATCTCTTGTCCAACAAGTCATTCAATTGCTTCTTCAATTCTACCAACTCCGATGCCGACATACGATACGGTGCCATCGAAACCGGTCTAGTACCTGGAACTAGATCAATAGAAAACTCAACTTCTCTTTCCGGCGGTATATCCGTAATATCCTCCGAAAACACTTCTGGAAAATCACACACCACTGGGAACACATCGAGCTCAACTTTGCTCTCCACCGACAATGATGCAAACAAACCGAACAATTGAGCTTCGTCCGCTAAAAGTTTCTTCAACTCTTTAGTGGATAGGAAACTCTCATCTTCATCATCTTCCAAAGAAGGAAACCTTACTAACTTGTGATAGCAATCTATATGAACTCGATTAAATTGCAACCAGTTCATACCCAAGATTACGTCCAATCCCTCCAACGGTAAACACACTAAATCCATAAGGAAGTCTTTACCATACATGGTCAAAGGACAACTTACACACACCAAAGACGTAGTTACCGACCCTGAAGTAGGAGTCTTAATAACCATCTCACCACCCCAAGAAGTCATAAACAAATTCAAACGCTTAGCGCACTCACGAGAAATGAATGAATGAGTCGCCCCCGTATCAATAATAGCAACTAAAGGCGTACTATTAATAAAGCATGTACCTTTAATCAAACGGTCTGCACTAGTAGTGTCTGTCCCCGCTAATGCAAACACTTTTCCGCCCGCTTGAGCTTGTTTCGGCTTAGTACACTAAGTACTAATGTGACCCACTTCTCCACAATTATAGCACTTCACTGCATTCCTTCTATAATCGGTAGTAGCATGCCCAAGGCCTCCACAGTTAAAACATTTCACCACGCTCTTCCCACACTCAAATGATTTATGACCCATTTCACCACACTTGTAACACTTAACGGAACCGGAACCTCCTCCTCCAGATCTCTTATCAAAGTTTCCCCTATGCTTGCCCTTATCAACGGGTGTCACATAAGGTCCACTTCTAGCTTGTTGCTTCCCCTTCCTCTCATTCAAACTTTTGTAATGTGTAGAACGAGCCTTGCTATCTTCCTCGAAGATTCTACAACATTCCGTCAAATCTGTAAACCTTCTTATCCTTTGATATCCCACAGCTTGTTTAATCTCAGGACGCAAACCATTCTCATATTTAATACACTTTGAGAACTCAGCAGTAATTGCAGCATAGTGAGGATGGAATTGAACTAACTCCACAAACTTAGCAGTATAGTCCACCACGGACATACTACCTTGTTTCAGTTCAAGGAACTCCATCTCCTTCTTCCCTTTCACACTTTCAGGGTAATACTTCCTCAAGAACTCGGTACGAAATAAATCCCAAGTTATCTCTTCATCATCCACCTCAAGAACTTGACGCATACCGACCCACCAATCGTCGGCTTCTTCCTTCAGCATGTGAGACCCAAGCCTCACCTTATTCTCCTCCGCACAGCCCATGACTCTGAAGATCCTTTCAATCTCTTTCAACCAAATTTGAGCACCATCAGGATCAAATCTTCCTTTGAAGACCGGTGGTTGATTCTTCCTGAACTTGTCATTAGCATTCACATTCGGCGCACCTTGCACCGCCCTAGCCATTGCTTCCAAAGCAGCAACCATCACATTGTCGTTTCTACCAGCCATATTCTGATCATTCCCAAAAATTACAACAAGGTTAAACAACAGTTCAACCATCACGACAACAAGACAGACACAACTGACTCAACACTGGCTCTGATACCACTTAATGTAACACCCCTTTTCTATACCCCCTCAAATAATCACATAATCATTTAGGCACATATTAAAAATTTCGTCAGAGTATAATTATAAACATAGTATAAAAGAGGTTTGTCACATCATACATGAAATTAAAACATTCAACACCTGCTCAACAATTGATATGCAACAGTGGAGTAACTTTGCAACAGAGGAACTTAGTCCTTACACCCCACATCTCAATATTTAGAATAAAAGCGGAAAATCTAAACATTGAATAACATCAAACATATATACATATGTATAAATATCGTCAAGTATTATCCACCAACATAATTCATGTTTACATAAACATTCATCAACAAGATACAAGTACAAATGTATCACAAAAGAATCATATACATCCTAGCTACCCGGTGCTACATATCAGAGCCGACCGACCAAAAGAATGAAGACACGCCTCACAAAAAGACCACCAGCATACCTACTCTGCAATGCCTCATAAAGCATCATAAAACAGCAAAAGGGTGAGAAATATTATCATAATAATAATGCATATAATTATATATCTTAGCATAAAAATACACATATTCCACGTTCTCACCATAATTCATCACAACTCACTCATATACATCACAATGTATATATATACAAAACCAAGCATATTCATCATGCATACTTTCACAATTCTTATCATTCCACATAAACATACATATTCATGTTTATTCATCAATGCACAATTACAAAGATGATAAATGCAAATCATAGAGACCGACTCACGACTCTATGCAAATGCAATGCGGTACCGACTCAATCATCTCAAGTTCACTCAGGAACTTATTGGAACCATCGCTCGTTACCAATGTAACTCCCCGTCGGGCCTACGATGTTCACCCATTGCTCACACCTCACATAGGCACACAATGTTTATGGATTGCTCACACCTCACATAGGCACACAATCCGATTGCTCACACCTCACATAGGCACACAATCGTTTGTAATCATCGCTCACACCTCACATAGGCACACGACGTTACAACGGATTCTCATTAGAATCCCACAACACAAGAATGTACATCATTATGCTTCACATACAAAATGACTCAAGACATTCTTGAAATGCATACATATTCACAATATATTCATGCATTCATCTCATACAATCACATACAATCTATATACATTCACATCAATGCACTATTGTATGATTCACCTCCAAAACACACATTCAAAAATGGTAAAAGTTGCTAAATAACCCTATTCACGACTTTCCGTCATAATTAAATCGGCTAACAATTTCCAAAACATCATCATAATAAAGTACATTTCATAAGCTCTCTAACGCATCAAACCACACCTCAAGCCGAAACACAGCTCAAAAGTTACAGAGAAAACAAATTGGGAGAACCTGCTACATTCGCAGTGTGAAGCTCCTAGCGAGTCCTTCGCTACTTCATTCGCAATGCGAGTGTACCAGCGAACCAAGGCAGAAGCAAAATAGCCTAGAAAATTCTCATCGTTCGCAGTGCGAACACCCCAGCGAATGCTCGCTACCCCATTCGTAATGCGAAGCACCCAGCGAATCAAGGCAGAAGCTAGCGCATCCTTCGCTACTCCATTCGCAGTGCGAACACTCAGCGAACGCTCGCTGCCCCCTCGCTAGCCATTCGCAGTGCGAACCTGCGTTTTCAGAAAAACCCAGCAGCGCACCAGTTCATCCAAAAATCATGTTTTCACCACCCAAAACATTTCCAAACTGTCATATAACCATCAAAACATAATTCAATCATGATGACAAGTATTCTATTACGTTTACACCGATTTTCAACCGTAAAACCATCGATTCCTCACCAAAATCTCAATTTCAACCTAGAACTCAAGCTATGGAAAACAAGAAAACATCCAAGCAAACATATACATAATGATATACATTGATGAGATAATAAGATTTCACACCCTTACCCGATTAAATCGATTCCTAGAAGTTGTTTTGAAGATTTCCAAGCTTTTCCTCTTTTCCTCTCTTTTCTCCTCTTCCTCTTTCTTTCTCTCCTTTTTTCTCTCTAATTCCCTTTTCTTTCTCTTTCTCTCCTATTTCCTCTTATCTCTTTTTCTTTTCTATTTTCTACTCAAATTCAATTAATTCATTTTCTCACAAAATTCTACACTTAATCACTTTTATACCAATTTTACTAAATTTCTAACTTATTATTAATTGAGAAATGTCCAAAATACCCTCCATTCTAATTTCTCTGAAAACTCTCAAAAACGGTAAAATATCATAACATGTCAACATAGCATATTAACACACCAATTTCACAAATAAAATAATTTATCACTCAATTTAAATAAAAGACTCAACAAAATGGAAATAATCGGAATCGGGGCGTTACAACTCTCCCCCACTTTAGAAATTTTCGTCCTCGAAAATATTACCTGATTCAAACAACTCCGGATACGACTCTCGCATCCTACTCTCTAGCTCCCAAGTCATATTGCCTTCCGCAGCGCCTCCCCACGCTACTTTCACAAGCGCAATATCCTTGCCTCTTAGCTTCTTAACTTCGCGGTCCAAAATCCTAATCGGTAAAGCCTCAACCGTAAGGTTATCTCTCACTTCAACCTCGTCCATAGGAATAACATGTGGCGGATCCGGAACATACTTTCGAAGTTGCGAAACGTGGAATACATCATGCAAATTCGAAAGATTCGGAGGCAACGCCACACGGTAAGCCACAACACCAACTCGTGCAGAAATCTGATACGGACCAATAAAACGAGAAGTCAACTTCTTCGACTTCAAAGCACGACCCACACCCGTAACCGGCGTAACTCTAAAAAACACATGGTCGCCTTCTTGAAACTCAAGATCTTTCCTTCTCTTGTCATGATAGCTCTTTTGACTACTTTGAGAAGCTTTCATCTTCTCGCGAATAAACTTCACTTTCTCCGTCGTTTATTGTACCATCTCCGGTCCAACTATCGTCCTCTCACCGGTTTCATGCCAACACAAAGGTGTTCGACATCTCCGACCATACAAAGCCTCAAATGGTGCCATACTTATACTTGAATGAAAACTATTATTGTAGGTGAACTCAATCAATGCCAAATAACTATCCCAAGCACCACCTTGCTCGAGCACACAAGCACGCAATAAATCCTCCAACGATTGAATTGTCCTCTCGGTTTGACCATCCGTTTGCGGATGATAAGCCGAACTCAATCTTAGCTTAGATCCCAAAGCCTTTTGTAAACTCTCCCAAAACCTCGATGTAAATCTAGGATCTCTATCCGATACAATACGCTTAGGAACTCCATGTAACTTCACAACCACTAGAACATAAATCTCGGCTAACTTCTCCAAAGGATAACTAATATCAATTGGAATGAAGTGAGCAGATTTAGTAAGCCTATCAACGATTACCCAAATAGCATTATGACCTCTTTGTGTATTCGGCAATCCCGTAACAAAATCCATCGATATACTATCCCATTTCCACTCCGGAATTTCCAACGGTTGCATCAATCCACTAGGCTTTTGATGTTCCACCTTAGACTTTTGACAAGTTAAGCACGCATACACAAATTGAGCCACATCCCTATTTAATCCGGACCACCAAAAGATTTTCTTCAAATCTTGATACATCTTATTCGCTCCCGGATGAATACTTAACTTACTTCGGTGTCCTTCCTCCAATATCATCTTTTTCAACTCCGCATCATCGGGAATACAAATACGACCACAGAATCTTAACACTCCAAAATTATCAACCTTGAAATCCTCATTCTCATTCATCATTGAATCAACGAACTTCAAATCCAACTTTTGCTTTTCACATACGGTTGCAAGAAAATCATTCGTAACATGTAGCATACCAAGTCTCACACTTCTCGGCGTCATTTCACAAACCAAACTCAAGTCTCTAAAATTCTCCAAAAGTTCCCATTCTCTCATCATCAATGCGACATATGTAACGACTTCCGACTCAAAGCATCGGCCACCACGTTTGCCTTACCCGGATGGTAATTCAAACCAAAATCATAATCCTTCAAAAGCTCTAACCACCTTCTTTGTCTCATGTTCAATTCTTTTTTATCAAATAAATATTTCAAGCTCTTGTGATCACTAAAAACTTCAAATCTTGCACCATAAAGATAGTGCCTCCAAGTTTTCAAAACAAACACCACGACCGCTAACTCCAAGTCATACGTAGGATAATTCTTTTCATGCACTCTCAATTGTCTTGAAGCATAAGCCACAACTTTTCCATCTTGCATCAAAACACCACCTAAACCAACCAATTAAGCATCACAATACACAACAAATGGTTCCGTTGGATTTGGCAAAATCAAGATCGGAGTCGTTGTCAACCTTCTTTTTAGCTCATTGAAACTCTCTACACAATGAATATCCCAAATGAAAGCCTTTCCTTTACAAGTCAATTGCGTTAACGGAAGTGCCAACTTCAAAAATCCCTCAATAAACCTCCGATAATAACCCGCCAAGCCTAAAAAGCTTCGAATCTCCGTAACCGATCCAGGAGCCTCCCATTGCATCACCGCATTAATCTTGGATGGATCAACACTAATACCACTATCGGAAATAACATGTCCAAGAAAACTTACTTCTGACAACCAAAATTCACATTTCGACAACTTAGCATACAATTATTTCTCTTTCAAAATTTGTAACACAATCCTCAAATGCTCTTCATGCTCCTCTTGAGACTTAGAATAAATCAAAATATCGTCGATGAATACAACCACAAAACGATCTAACTGCTCATGAAAAATATGATTCATGTATTCCATAAACACACCCGGCGCATTAGAAACCCCGAATGGCATCACGGAATATTCGTAATGGCCATACCGTGTCCTAAAGGCCATCTTTTGAATATCCTCTTCTTTCACACGAATCTGGTGATATCCCGATCTCAAATCAATCTTGCTAAAAACACGCGCACCAACCAATTGGTCCATCAAATCATCGATCCTTGGAAGCAGATACTTGTTCTTAATTGTCACCTTGTTCAATTGTCGATAATCAATGCATAACCGCATACTCCCATCCTTCTTCTTTACCAACAAAACTGAAGCACCCCAAGGAGAAACACTTGGTCTTACAAATCTCTTGTCCAACAAGTCATTCAATTGCTTCTTCAATTCTACCAACTCCGATGCCGACATACGATACGGTGCCATCGAAACCGGTCTAGTACCTGGAACTAGATCAATAGAAAACTCAACTTCTCTTTCCGGCGGTATATCCGTAATATCCTCCGGAAACACTTCTGGAAAATCACACACCACTGGGAACACATCGAGCTCAACTTTGCTCTCCACCGACAATGATGCAAACAAACCGAACAATTGAGCTTCGTCCGCTAAAAGTTTCTTCAACTCTTTAGTGGATAGGAAACTCTCATCTTCATCATCTTCCAAAGAAGGAAACCTTACTAACTTGTGATAGCAATCTATATGAACTCGATTAAATTGCAACCAGTTCATACCCAAGATTACGTCCAATCCCTCCAACGGTAAACACACTAAATCCATAAGGAAGTCTTTACCATACATGGTCAAAGGACAACTTACACACACCAAAGACGTAGTTACCGACCCTGAAGTAGGAGTCTTAATAACCATCTCACCACCCCAAGAAGTCAT
Source organism: Lathyrus tuberosus (assembly GCA_022829125.1). Taxonomy (NCBI): domain Eukaryota; kingdom Viridiplantae; phylum Streptophyta; class Magnoliopsida; order Fabales; family Fabaceae; genus Lathyrus; species Lathyrus tuberosus. Next base: position 554,585 of record JALAZF010000034.1, read on the forward strand.
AAACAAATTCAAACGCTTAGCGCACTCACGAGAAATGAATGAATGAGTCGCCCCCGTATCAATAATAGCAACTAAAGGCGTACTATTAATAAAGCATGTACCTTTAATCAAACGGTCTGCACTAGTAGTGTCTGTCCCCGCTAATGCAAACACTTTTCCGCCCGCTTGAGCTTGTTTCGGCTTAGTACACTAAGTACTAATGTGACCCACTTCTCCACAATTATAGCACTTCACTGCATTCCTTCTATAATCGGTAGTAGCATGCCCAAGGCCTCCACAGTTAAAACATTTCACCACGCTCTTCCCACACTCAAATGATTTATGACCCATTTCACCACACTTGTAACACTTAACGGAACCGGAACCTCCTCCTCCAGATCTCTTATCAAAGTTTCCCCTATGCTTGCCCTTATCAACGGGTGTCACATAAGGTCCACTTCTAGCTTGTTGCTTCCCCTTCCTCTCATTCAAACTTTTGTAATGTGTAGAACGAGCCTTGCTATCTTCCTCGAAGATTCTACAACATTCCGTCAAATCTGTAAACCTTCTTATCCTTTGATATCCCACAGCTTGTTTAATCTCAGGACGCAAACCATTCTCATATTTAATACACTTTGAGAACTCAGCAGTAATTGCAGCATAGTGAGGATGGAATTGAACTAACTCCACAAACTTAGCAGTATAGTCCACCACGGACATACTACCTTGTTTCAGTTCAAGGAACTCCATCTCCTTCTTCCCTTTCACACTTTCAGGGTAATACTTCCTCAAGAACTCGGTACGAAATAAATCCCAAGTTATCTCTTCATCATCCACCTCAAGAACTTGACGCATACCGACCCACCAATCGTCGGCTTCTTCCTTCAGCATGTGAGACCCAAGCCTCACCTTATTCTCCTCCGCACAGCCCATGACTCTGAAGATCCTTTCAATCTCTTTCAACCAAATTTGAGCACCATCAGGATCAAATCTTCCTTTGAAGACCGGTGGTTGATTCTTCCTGAACTTGTCATTAGCATTCACATTCGGCGCACCTTGCACCGCCCTAGCCATTGCTTCCAAAGCAGCAACCATCACATTGTCGTTTCTACCAGCCATATTCTGATCATTCCCAAAAATTACAACAAGGTTAAACAACAGTTCAACCATCACGACAACAAGACAGACACAACTGACTCAACACTGGCTCTGATACCACTTAATGTAACACCCCTTTTCTATACCCCCTCAAATAATCACATAATCATTTAGGCACATATTAAAAATTTCGTCAGAGTATAATTATAAACATAGTATAAAAGAGGTTTGTCACATCATACATGAAATTAAAACATTCAACACCTGCTCAACAATTGATATGCAACAGTGGAGTAACTTTGCAACAGAGGAACTTAGTCCTTACACCCCACATCTCAATATTTAGAATAAAAGCGGAAAATCTAAACATTGAATAACATCAAACATATATACATATGTATAAATATCGTCAAGTATTATCCACCAACATAATTCATGTTTACATAAACATTCATCAACAAGATACAAGTACAAATGTATCACAAAAGAATCATATACATCCTAGCTACCCGGTGCTACATATCAGAGCCGACCGACCAAAAGAATGAAGACACGCCTCACAAAAAGACCACCAGCATACCTACTCTGCAATGCCTCATAAAGCATCATAAAACAGCAAAAGGGTGAGAAATATTATCATAATAATAATGCATATAATTATATATCTTAGCATAAAAATACACATATTCCACGTTCTCACCATAATTCATCACAACTCACTCATATACATCACAATGTATATATATACAAAACCAAGCATATTCATCATGCATACTTTCACAATTCTTATCATTCCACATAAACATACATATTCATGTTTATTCATCAATGCACAATTACAAAGATGATAAATGCAAATCATAGAGACCGACTCACGACTCTATGCAAATGCAATGCGGGTACCGACTCAATCATCTCAAGTTCACTCAGGAACTTATTGGAACCATCGCTCGTTACCAATGTAACTCCCCGTCGGGCCTACGATGTTCACCCATTGCTCACACCTCACATAGGCACACAATGTTTATGGATTGCTCACACCTCACATAGGCACACAATCCGATTGCTCACACCTCACATAGGCACACAATCGTTTGTAATCATCGCTCACACCTCACATAGGCACACGACGTTACAACGGATTCTCATTAGAATCCCACAACACAAGAATGTACATCATTATGCTTCACATACAAAATGACTCAAGACATTCTTGAAATGCATACATATTCACAATATATTCATGCATTCATCTCATACAATCACATACAATCTATATACATTCACATCAATGCACTATTGTATGATTCACCTCCAAAACACACATTCAAAAATGGTAAAAGTTGCTAAATAACCCTATTCACGACTTTCCGTCATAATTAAATCGGCTAACAATTTCCAAAACATCATCATAATAAAGTACATTTCATAAGCTCTCTAACGCATCAAACCACACCTCAAGCCGAAACACAGCTCAAAAGTTACAGAGAAAACAAATTGGGAGAAACTGCTACATTCGCAGTGTGAAGCTCCTAGCGAGTCCTTCGCTACTTCATTCGCAGTGCGAGTGTACCAGCGAACCAAGGCAGAAGCAAAATAGCCTAGAAAATTCTCATCGTTCGCAGTGCGAACACCCCAGCGAATGCTCGCTACCCCCATTCGCAATGCGAAGCACCCAGCGAATCAAGGCAGAAGCTAGCGCATCCTTCGCTACTCCATTCGCAGTGCGAAACTCAGCGAACGCTCGCTTCCCCCTCGCTAGCCATTCGCAGTGCGAACCTGCGTTTTCAGAAAAACCCAGCAGCGCACCAGTTCATCCAAAAATCATGTTTTCACCACCCAAAACATTTCCAAACTGTCATATAACCATCAAAACATAATTCAATCATGATGACAAGTATTCTATTACGTTTACGCCGATTTTCAACCGTAAAACCATCGATTCCTCACCAAAATCTCAATTTCAACCTAAAACTCAAGCTATGGAAAACAAGAAAACATCCAAGCAAACATATACATAATGATATACATTGATGAGATAATAAGATTTCACACCCTTACCCGATTAAATCGATTCCTAGAAGTTGTTTTGAAGATTTCCAAGCTTTTCCTCTTTTCCTCTCTTTTCTCCTCTTCCTCTTTCTTTCTCTCCTTTTTTCTCTCTAATTCCCTTTTCTTTCTCTTTCTCTCCTATTTCCTCTTATCTCTTTTTCTTTTCTATTTTCTACTCAAATTCAATTAATTCATTTTCTCACAAAATTCTACACTTAATCACTTTTATACCAATTTTACTAAATTTCTAACTTATTATTAATTGAGAAATGTCCAAAATACCCTCCATTCTAATTTCTCTGAAAACTCTCAAAAACGGTAAAATATCATAACATGTCAACATAGCATATTAACACACCAATTTCACAAATAAAATAATTTATCACTCAATTTAAATAAAAGACTCAACAAAATGGAAATAATCGGAATCGGGGCGTTACAACTCTCCCCCACTTTAGAAATTTTCGTCCTCGAAAATATTACCTGATTCAAACAACTCCGGATACGACTCTCGCATCCTACTCTCTAGCTCCCAAGTCATATTACCTTCCGCAGCGCCTCCCCACGCTACTTTCACAAGCGCAATATCCTTGCCTCTTAGCTTCTTAACTTCGCGGTCCAAAATCCTAATCGGTAAAGCCTCAACCGTAAGGTTATCTCTCACTTCAACCTCGTCCATAGGAATAACATGTGGCGGATCCGGAACATACTTTCGAAGTTGCGAAACGTGGAATACATCATGCAAATTCGAAAGATTCGGAGGCAACGCCACACGGTAAGCCACAACACCAACTCGTGCAGAAATCTGATACGGACCAATAAAACGAGAAGTCAACTTCTTCGACTTCAAAGCACGACCCACACCCGTAACCGGCGTAACTCTAAAAAACACATGGTCGCCTTCTTGAAACTCAAGATCTTTCCTTCTCTTGTCATGATAGCTCTTTTGTCTACTTTGAGAAGCTTTCATCTTCTCGCGAATAAACTTCACTTTCTCCGTCGTTTATTGTACCATCTCCGGTCCAACTATCGTCCTCTCACCGGTTTCATGCCAACACAAAGGTGTTCGACATCTCCGACCATACAAAGCCTCAAATGGTGCCATACTTATACTTGAATGAAAACTATTATTGTAGGTGAACTCAATCAATGCCAAATAACTATCCCAAGCACCACCTTGCTCGAGCACACAAGCACGCAATAAATCCTCCAACGATTGAATTGTCCTCTCGGTTTGACCATCCGTTTGCGGATGATAAGCCGAACTCAATCTTAGCTTAGATCCCAAAGCCTTTTGTAAACTCTCCCAAAACCTCGATGTAAATCTAGGATCTCTATCCGATACAATACGCTTAGGAACTCCATGTAACTTCACAACCACTAGAACATAAATCTCGGCTAACTTCTCCAAAGGATAACTAATATCAATTGGAATGAAGTGAGCAGATTTAGTAAGCCTATCAACGATTACCCAAATAGCATTATGACCTCTTTGTGTATTCGGCAATCCCGTAACAAAATCCATCGATATACTATCCCATTTCCACTCCGGAATTTCCAACGGTTGCATCAATCCACTAGGCTTTTGATGTTCCACCTTAGACTTTTGACAAGTTAAGCACGCATACACAAATTGAGCCACATCCCTATTTAATCCGGACCACCAAAAGATTTTCTTCAAATCTTGATACATCTTATTCGCTCCCGGATGAATACTTAACTTACTTCGGTGTCCTTCCTCCAATATCATCTTTTTCAACTCCGCATCATCGGGAATACAAATACGACCACAGAATCTTAACACTCCAAAATTATCAACCTTGAAATCCTCATTCTCATTCATCATTGAATCAACGAACTTCAAATCCAACTTTTGCTTTTCACATACGGTTGCAAGAAAATCATTCGTAACATGTAGCATACCAAGTCTCACACTTCTCGGCGTCATTTCACAAACCAAACTCAAGTCTCTAAAATTCTCCAAAAGTTCCCATTCTCTCATCATCAATGCGACATATGTAACGACTTCCGACTCAAAGCATCGGCCACCACGTTTGCCTTACCCGGATGGTAATTCAAACCAAAATCATAATCCTTCAAAAGCTCTAACCACCTTCTTTGTCTCATGTTCAATTCTTTTTTATCAAATAAATATTTCAAGCTCTTGTGATCACTAAAAACTTCAAATCTTGCACCATAAAGATAGTGCCTCCAAGTTTTCAAAACAAACACCACGACCGCTAACTCCAAGTCATACGTAGGATAATTCTTTTCATGCACTCTCAATTGTCTTGAAGCATATGCCACAACTTTTCCATCTTGCATCAAAACACCACCTAAACCAACCAACTAAGCATCACAATACACAACAAATGGTTCCGTCAGATTTGGCAAAATCAAGATCGGAGTCGTTGTCAACCTTCTTTTTAGCTCATTGAAACTCTCTACACAATGAATATCCCAAATGAAAGCCTTTCGTTTACAAGTCAATTGCGTTAACGGAAGTGCCAACTTCGAAAATCCCTCAATAAACCTCCGATAATAACCCGCCAAGCCTAAAAAGCTTCGAATCTCCGTAACCGATCCAGGAGCCTCCCATTGCATCACCGCATTAATCTTGGATGGATCAACACTAATACCACTATCGGAAATAACATGTCCAAGAAAACTTACTTCTGACAACCAAAATTCACATTTTGACAACTTAGCATACAATTATTTCTCTTTCAAAATTTGTAACACAATCCTCAAATGCTCTTCATGCTCCTCTTGAGACTTAGAATAAATCAAAATATCGTCGATGAATACAACCACAAAACGATCTAACTGCTCATGAAAAATACGATTCATGTATTCCATAAACACACCCGGCGCATTAGAAACCCCGAATGGCATCACGGAATATTCGTAATGGCCATACCGTGTCCTAAAGGCCATCTTTTGAATATCCTCTTCTTTCACACGAATCTGGTGATATCCCGATCTCAAATCAATCTTGCTAAAAACACGCGCACCAACCAATTGGTCCATCAAATCATCGATCCTTGGAAGCGGATACTTGTTCTTAATTGTCACCTTGTTCAATTGTCGATAATCAATGCATAACCGCATACTCTCATCCTTCTTCTTTACCAACAAAACCGAAGCACCCCAAGGAGAAACACTTGGTCTTACAAATCTCTTGTCCAACAAGTCATTCAATTGCTTCTTCAATTCTACCAACTCCGATGCCGACATACGATACGGTGCCATCGAAACCGGTCTAGTACCTGGAACTAGATCAATAGAAAACTCAACTTCTCTTTCCGGCGGTATATCCGTAATATCCTCCGGAAACACTTCTGGAAAATCACACACCACTGGGAACACATCGAGCTCAACTTTGCTCTCCACCGACAATGATGCAAACAAACCGAACAATTGAGCTTCGTCCGCTAAAAGTTTCTTCAACTCTTTAGTGGATAGGAAACTCTCATCTTCATCATCTTCCAAAGAAGGAAACCTTACTAACTTGTGATAGCAATCTATATGAACTCGATTAAATTGCAACCAGTTCATACCCAAGATTACGTCCAATCCCTCCAACGGTAAACACACTAAATCCATAAGGAAGTCTTTACCATACATGGTCAATGGACAACTTACACACACCAAAGACGTAGTTACCGACCCTGAAGTAGGAGTCTCAATAACCATCTCACCACCCCAAGAAGTCATAAACAAATTCAAACGCTTAGCGCACTCACGAGAAATGAATGAATGAGTCGCCCCCGTATCAATAATAGCAACTAAAGGCGTACTATTAATAAAGCATGTACCTTTAATCAAACGGTCTGCACTAGTAGTGTCTGTCCCCGCTAATGCAAACACCTTTCCGCCCGCTTGAGCTTGTTTCGGCATAGTACACTTAGTACTAATGTGACCCACTTCTCCACAATTATAGCACTTCACTGCATTCCTTCTATAATCGGTAGTAGCATGCCCAAGGCCTCCACAGATAAAACATTTCACCATGCTCTTCCCACACTCAAATGATTTATGACCCATTTCACCACACTTGTAACACTTAACGGAACCGAAACCTCCTCCTCCAGATCTCTTATCAAAGTTTCCCCTATGCTTGCCCTTATCAACGGGTGTCACATAAGGTCCACTTCTAGCTTGTTGCTTCCCCTTCCTCTCATTCAAACTTTTGTAATGTGTAGAACGAGCCTTGCTATCTCCCTCGAAGATTCTACAACATTCCGTCAAATCTGTAAACCTTCTTATCCTTTGATATCCCATAACTTGTTTAATCTCGGGACGCAAACCATTCTCATATTTAATACACTTTGAGAACTCAGCAGTAATTGCAGCATAGTGAGGATGGAATTGAACCAACTCCACAAACTTAGCAGTATAGTCCACCACGGACATACTACCTTGTTTCAGTTCAAGGAACTCCATCTCCTTCTTCCCTTTCACACTTTCAGGGTAATACTTCCTCAAGAACTCGGTACGAAATAAATCCCAAGTTATCTCTTCATCATCCACCTCAAGAACTTGACGCATACCGACCCACCAATCGTCGGCTTCTTCCTTCAGCATGTGAGACCCAAGCCTCACCTTATTCTCCTCCGCACAGCCCATGACTCTGAAGATCCTTTCAATCTCTTTCAACCAAATTTGAGCACCATCAGGATCAAATCTTCCTTTGAAGACCGGTGGTTGATTCTTCCTGAACTCGTCATTAGCATTCACATTCGGCGCACCTTGCACCGCCCTAGCCATTGCTTCTAAAGCAGCAACCATCACATTGTCGTTTCTACCAGCCATATTCTGATCATTCCCAAAAATGACAACAAGGTTAAACAACAGTTCAATCATCACGACAACAAGACAGACACAACTGACTCAACACTGGCTCTGATACCACTTAATGTAACACCCCCTTTCTATACCCCCTCAAATAATCACATAATCATTTAGGCACATATTAAAAATTTCGTCAGAGTATAATTATAAACATAGTATAAAAGAGGTTTGTCACATCATACATGAAATTAAAGCATTCAACACCTGCTCAACAATTGATATGCAACAGTGGAGTAACTTTGCAATAGAGGAACTTAGTCCTTACACCCCACATCTCAATATTTAGAATAAAAGCGGAAAATCTAAACATTGAATAACATCAAACATATATACATATGTATAAATATCGTCAAGTATTATCCACCAACATAATTCATGTTTACATAAACATTCATCAACAAGATACAAGTATAAATGTATCACAAAAGAATCATATACATCTTAGCTACCCGGTGCTACATATCAGAGCCGACCGACCAAAAGAATGAAGACACGCCTCACAAAAAGACCACCAGCATACCTACTCTGCAATGCCTCATAAAGCATCATAAAACAGCAAAAGGGTGAGAAATATTATCATAATAACAATGCATATAATTATATATCTTAGCATAAAAATACACATATTCCACGTTCTCACCATAATTCATCACAACTCACTCATATACATCACAATGTATATATATACAAAACCAAGCATATTCATCATGCATACTTTCACAATTCTTATCATTCCACATAAACATACATATTCATGTTTATTCATTAATGCACAATTACAAAGATGATAAATGCAAATCATAGAGACCGACTCACGACTCTATGCAAATGCAATGTGGTACCGACTCAATCATCTCAAGTTCACTCAGGAACTTATTGGAACCATCGCTCGTTACCAATGTAACTCCCCGTCGGGCCTACGATATTCACCCATTGCTCATACCTCACATAGGCACACAATGTTTATGGATTGCTTACACCTCACATAGGCACACAATCCGATTGCTCACACCTCACATAGGCACACAATCGTTTGTAATCATCGCTCACACCTCACATAGGCACACGACGTTACAACGGATTCTCATTAGAATCCCACAATACAAGAATGTACATCATTATGCTTCACATACAAAATGACTCAAGACATTCTTGAAATGCATACATATTCACAATATATTCATGCATTCATCTCATACAATCACATACAATCTATATACATTCACATCAATGCACTATTGTATGATTCACCTCCAAAACACACATTCAAAAACGGTAAAAGTCGCTAAATAACCCTATTCATGACTTTCCGTCATAATTAAATTGACTAACAATTTCCAAAACATCATCATAATAAAGTACATTTCATAAGCTCTCTAACGCATGAAACCACACCTCAAGCCGAAACACAGATCAAAAGTTACAGAGAAAACAAATTGGGAGAAACTGCTACATTCGCAGTGCGAAGCTCCTAGCGAGTCCTTCGCTACTTCATTCGCAGTGCGAGTGTACCAGCGAACCAAGGCAGAAGCAAAATAGCCTAGAAAATTCTCATCGTTCGCAGTGCGAACACCCCAGCGAATGCTCGCTACCCCATTCGCAATGCGAAGTACCCAGCGAATCAAGGCAGAAGCTAGCGCATCCTTCGCTACTTCATTCGCAGTGCGAACACTCAGCGAACGCTCGCTGTCCCCTCGCTAGCCATTCGCAGTGCGAACCTGCGTTTTCAGAAAAACTCAGCAGCGCACCAGTTCATCCAAAAATCATGTTTTCACCACCCAAAACATTTCCAAACTGTCATATAACCATCAAAACATAATTCAATCATGATGACAAGTATTCTATTACGTTTACACCAATTTTCAACCGTAAAACCATCGATTCCTCACCAAAATCTCAATTTCAACCTAGAACTCAAGCTATGGAAAACAAGAAAACATCCAAGCAAACATATACATAATGATATACATTGATGAGATAATAAGATTTCACACCCTTACCCGATTAAATCGATTCCTAGAAGTTGTTTTGAAGATTTCCAAGCTTTTCCTCTTTTCCTCTCTTTTCTCCTCTTCCTCTTTCTTTCTCTCATTTTTCTCTCTAATTCCCTTTTCTTTCTCTTTCTCTCCTATTTCCTCTTATCTCTTTTTCTTTTCTATTTTCTACTCAAATTCAATTAATTCATTTTCTCACAAAATTCTACACTTAATCACTTTTCTACCAATTTTACTAAATTTCTAACTTATTATTAATTGAGAAATGTCCAAAAAACCCTCCATTCTAATTTCTCCAAAAACTCTCAAAAACAGTAAAATATCATAACATGTCAACATAGCATATTAACACACCAATTTCACAAATAAATTAATTTATCACTCAATTTAAATAAAAGACTCAACAAAATGGAAATAATCAGAATCAGGGCGTTACATCAAAGGTACATACGATTACAGCCCCAAATGACCCAAAAAAATCCCTACAACAGTCCTAATGCATCATGGAAATCAACGGCATAAAACCTTAAATTCCCTAAACCTTCACAAAACCGAAATTGCCCTTACGGCCCTTACAATCCTCTTTTCCACAGGGTCAAAACAACGTCGACAGGGAATCAGCCCTAAGGTCTATTTCATCCGATTAGATTCAACCCTTAATAATCGATTCACAAAATACCCTCAAAATCGTCAATTCATCACAAAACCCCACAAACCCTCAAACACAAAACATCCACTTCAATTACATCGAATCCTATATTGAAAACAATGAAGGTAATTACTCCCCATACCTTAGATTGTCGATTCGAAGCTTTTCTACCGAGCCTTTGGAAACCTTCACGAAAATCCTTGCCTTTCCCTTTTTCCTCAGAGCTCTCCTTCTTTCCTTCTTTTCACGGTTCACCAAAAAGTGAATCCCATTCTCAAAATCCTCCTTTTATATTCACCCTAACCCTTGGGCCTCAAAATTGAGCTTTCTTCATAATGCCCTCACTAATTCTCTTCAAATGTCCACTTTACCCTTAATTCCCCTAATATTATTTAAAATAAATAATAATACAATATATTATGTAATACATACTATTATTTAATTAAATAACCAAAACTTCACAAAACACCGACATCGACACGAATCACCAAAATTCACAGAAATTCACGAATATAATATTTAAATAAATTGAATAAATATTCTTACGAAAATCGGGGTGTTACAATGTCTATGGTTGTAAAATTCAAGATGAATTTTTACAGGGTATGCATGGTTTCTGGATGAAAGGGATCAATGGTGATTTTGGTCTCAATCCAAGAGTTTGTTGGTTGTGGTACAAGGATGTGATCCTGGTACCTTCTCACTATATGATCATGAAGTCTGTCATGGGATATCATGTGGTGATTTTGGATGTTTCTTGTTGAATGAGCATCTTTTGTGAAAGATAGGGGAAAACTTCTGTCTGTTAAGTGTACTAATGTGGTACATGGATTGCTTGTGGATTAAGCTTTGAGTGAATGTATTCAGCAAGTGTGTTGAACAGGGGGTGCGCTCTTGAAGACATGAAGATGAGTCTTATATTTTCCATTCATTTTAAGGTGTTCTTCTTGCAAAGGAGCACTGATTATCTTAGACAGGGGGAGTTAAACTTCTGTTTTGGATCTGTTGTTGCAGTAGTGCAGTGGTTTATCAAGATTGTTTGTGGTTTCAAGCAGTTTGTGATAGAATTCCTCTGGTGAGGATGTAATTTCAGACAAGATGTCGTTACATTGTGTTACTGTTATAGTTCTGGGTGAACTTAACTGGTTAATTTTGGTTCTGTCATTGTGTGTCAATGGATTGAATCAGAGTTGTACAAGCTTCTTGGGAGTGTCTTAAAAGTTCTTGCTTATGTCTAGGAGAATTTATTTTTCTCTACAAATTGGAAGATCGATGGAAGCATTTTATTGATAGGTCAAAGAGGTTGTGATCAAGTCTGCTAATTCTGGATTAAGGAATTGATTTAGAATGAAGAGAAGTAGATTGTGATTATCTTTGTAAATCTGCTTTGTGTGTGCTAAATGAAACAATATTGTGAGGTCTTGTTCAATAAAGGTCCTAGAGTTGATCTAGAGAAAACTGATAAATTCAGATTAGGTATCTGGACATTGCTCAGAATCTATTTCAGTTAAAGACAATCAAAGGGACGGTGGTTTCAAGGACAAGTCAGAAAAAGTGGAACCTTTCGAAACTAACTTGGCCAGTGGTGATTGCATTCATTGACTAGTCTTTTGTCTCTTCCAAATGGATTGTCACTGCTTATGTAGCTTCTTCAATATTTAAGGAGGGTTGTGCTGCTTGAGTCGCAGAACATCTTTCTTGTTAAATTGAGAGAAAATGGGTTTTATCCATGTTTGGGTAAGCACAGTCTGGGTATGGGTCTGTATGGGTCATTTTTGCCAACTTTTGGCTAAAAAGGGGGAGAATGGTTTTGTTATTGTTGTGAGTTGTTTGTGTGCATTTGTGTTGCTGATCTGCAAAAATGTCTCAAAGGATGTTCTAACATTCTGGGTTCTAACATCCTGGGAAGATTGTGTTTTGTGATCAGAGTTAGGAATTGTGAACTGAGTTACATTCTCTATGTACTCGGTATCACAAGGTGAATGAGGAAGGTAACTTGAAATTATCTTCTCTCTCTCACATGAATGAGGAGAGGGCCTAGAAATTATCTTCTTCCTCTTCCATGACTCTTGCTTCAGAATTTCCCACTGCATGCACCATCAAAATGTTTTAGCCAAAATTTGTCAAAAGGGGGAGATTGAAAGCTCCAAAAATTTAACTAAATTTTGGTAAAACATAATTTGTAAAAGATGTTCCAACATGAAGCTTTCTGCCCCAGACCAAAGACGTCGAATGAAATGTCCCAGCATGAAGATTCGACATCATGATTATCATAGCAGATGGTTGCTAATCTGGTCCAAGATTTAAGGAGTAATCAGAACAAGGATCAAGGAATAAATAAACAGAAGATTCGAAGCCCGAGGAAGCAGAAGATTATAAAAGGAAGACCAAGAGCTATGATTGCACACCGAACCTATTGTAACACTTTTGTAAAGTAGAAAATAGGGTTTAGGGTTTCGAGAGTCGTAGGCTTTCTTATGTTGTAAGTCTCCCTTTGTATCGATTTGATACACTATGGAAGACATAGATGCTTGTACAGATTCAAAAACATGTAGGTAATGAATCGTGTATTGTTCTTGGAAGAAGCTTTGAAGATAATCCAAGTTGTGTTGATAGTCGAGAATGCTCGGCCGAACTTTGTATTAAAATGGGTGTCTTTCAAGTAGGATGATACAATTGCTGTCGATTGTAACTATTAGATAATCACATGTTATGATTTAGGGAGTGAGATGGGTTTCTCTTATCAATTATATATGACTTCTAATGATAAAGTCTCCATTGGGTAATGATACGTAAACCAGAGGTTGTTTACATAAAACTATACTACTGATAATGGATTCTTCTTCCTGGCTTGGTATGCCCCCAGATGTAGGTGATTTGCACCGAACTAGGTTATCATATTCTGTGTTGTTTATTATTCTGCAATTTATAGTTCAGTTTTGATTAACATGTTGTAACAGATGTTGAAACATCTGTCTTGCTGCTGTTGCTGATATTTTGGATATTAGCTTGTTTATTATGCCCTTGTTTTAAAGTTATGCAGAGAACAATGTCATGACATGTGTTAGGACATCTGCTATCTGCTATGCCAGAATTTCACATACTAATGTCATTTTTAGGTGTTATAAAAAATGAGAAAGAGGTGGATGAGAATATTTTTCTTTCTCTTGAAAATGGTTTTTAGGTAGATTTGGGGTGAACTCGTGCGCTTACTGCGATTGTTTGCCTAAACTTATCCTCCGTCTTAACCAATAACATGTCAAGTGTTTTCCTTAGTTACAAGGTAGGTAATGGTATGTGATTTTGTTTTTTCCTTGGTGGAGCTTAATCTATCGATGGTGGTTTTGGCGATTCAAAGCCTAACCGAAACCTTAAGGGGTTTGATCTCTAACTGCTAAGGAGTGTATTTCCTTGAATTTTCAGTTTGGTTTTAGTTTGTTATTCTTATTGGTTGTGGTGTTATTTTTGTTGGATTTTTATTTATACCATGGATAGTCATTTTATTTATACCATTTATTCTTATAGGATACGTTCTTATGAACTTTTTTTAATGTATTTTTGGCATTATGATGCTTATTATTATAAGATTAGGATTTTATGATTATGGATATATTAGATGTTTTATGGATATTACATGATTATATAATATGACATGATTATTGTTATGGATATTACATGTTTATGATTGGATTTAATTTTACCATTTAAAATGTAATATAGAAAATCATATAAAAAAGTAATGAAGTATTAAAAAAAATACCATAAATAAAAATATTTATGTCGAAATAATTTAAAGAAAGTAAATAATATTGAAAAATATAATATTATATTTAAAAATATTTTAATAGATAATAATTAAAATTAAAAAAATATATAAATCAAATAATATTATACACAGTTATGACGGTTGGAAACCGTCGTAATCAACAATAAAAACAATAATCAATATGAAATTTACGACGGTTATAACCGTCGTAATCAACACTAAAAACAAAAAAATAATAGGAAAATAACGTCTATTAGAACCGTCGCAATCAGTGACATAATCCTCTATCACATTGAAAATTACGACTGTTGTAACCGTCGCAATTAACAATTACAACAACAATCAGTAAGCAATTTAAGACGGTTGGAAACCGTCACAATATTAAAGTTACGTCAGTTAGTTACCCGTCGTAAAATTTACGACGGTTTGCATGACAGTTTTCATAACCGTCGCAAATTGCCCTCGCGACCCACATTTCTACGACAGTTCTAAAACTGTCGTAAATTGAAAATTACGACGGTTAGAACCGTCGTAATCTACCAAAATGAACCGTCGTAATTTGCCAAATTTTTTGTAGTGTGCAGTTTTCACCTTTCTTATTAATATATTATTTTTCCATTAAAAAAAGAGATAATCTCTAAATATAAATATTTAATGGGAAATGCTAACGAGTGCCCCTGGGGCACCGGTTAAGAAATTAAAATGGTAAGTTGAACATTATTTAAGATATTAAAAAGACATGTTTTTTTTTAAATATACGAGTATTCAATGCACTGAAAATAGAAATAATCAACTTTTTTAAAGAATATTATGCATATTAAATAAACTGAACATAACATATTTTCCTTATTAGGAATTCTTAACCAGTGCCCGGGGCACTAGTTAGCATGACCCATATTTAATTATATTGTATTTCTATTAAAAAAATTGACAATACAATTAATATATTTATTTTAGAATATAGGTGATGCTGTGACGATGTAAATTAATTTTACACAGTCAATCAATAACGTTATATAATGATATATTTTCATCGGATGACATTCTAAAACTTTTTTACACTATTCATGCATCTCATTAAACCCTATTTATTTTCTATAAAAATGAACTAAATTGATCTTTGTATATTAATTATAATATCAATTATAATACTCTTTCAGTTCCTTTTTAATTGTCATTTTTGGACTTTTTATGCATACCGAGAAATCCAATAATTGTTATTATCTTTTAGACTATAATTTTTCTTTTGCCTATAATATCCCTAATTTTTAATTATTTTAGTATACATTTTTCTCTCTCCATAATAAATAGTTAGAGGCAATTTTGATAAATCTATAATCATTACTACCTTGAATTTTGAAAACGACAATTAAAAAAAACAAAAAATTATTCAAAAAATGGCACTTATAAAAGAACGGAAAGAGTAATATTTAAATAAAGATAATAAATGTATCTTGACATTTACTTGTTCATATTTAAGAAATAAATAAAGTCCATAAAATTAAAGTGATAATTAAGATGAAAAAGGTTTAATGTCAAGAAAAATTAAATAAAAAACATTTTAATATGACTTAAGATTAAAACTCATTAAACTAAAGTCACCAAACCTCCAAGAGTACTAAACATAAGAATAAAAAATGAGTTTAAGTGTATTAAATAAGATTATTTTATGTCTTCATTCATTACGTCATTATCATTTCTTTCAAGTACTAACTCCCAAATACCATATCTTTCAAGTAATCACAAACATTGTCGCCATCTGATTCTCCACGTCACCATCCCTATCATATTTTCCCTGCACCCTACAACACCAGATCCCACATCTCCATCATCAGTTACAATCATCCAACGGTTCGTATCAAAACGTGACTCTCACTCTCTATAAAACGCGCGTGATAAGGAGCCGTTTCAGAAAAACACACTCTTCCTCTCACTCTTTTATCTAGAAAGTATCACGCTGAACTCAAAACACTATTCCCTCGAAACATAGAGAGAGAGAGAGAGAAAAAAGTGTATGAGTGTTTGTGTTTAGAGAGAGAATCTAGAGAGAGAAACTAGAGAGAGAAAGAAAAAGAGTGTGAGAGTGTTTTGTGTGTAACTTCTCTGACATGGCCTCCATGCCGTTGGGGCCGCACCACCATCAACCACTGCAACCACCGTCACTACCGTTACCGTTACCGTTACCTCCGTCGCAGTTGCAAGAGGTGAAAACCGTGAATGAAGCACCGAAAACGACGGCGGTTAGTGGAGTTTCCGGTATGGATACTGATAAGGTAAATTTTCGTCTCTCATTGTAGTTAGTTACTGTGCAGTTTTCAACTACAGTTACTGTTTCTTGGATCGTCGTTGATAGACTGTGTAAACCTCCGTCTGAGCTTCCTCACCGGCGATCTGCTAATTTATGTTACTTCCGAGGCTTGACTATGTTCGCCGGTTTTGTTCTCCGGTGAAGATCACGGTGACCTAGAATAGTAATGATGGTTTCTTCTTCTTAAAGGAATTGTGTAATTTGAAGATGGATACTTTATTTGTTTTTGATTGTGCTTCTGCTTTATGTGTTGAGATCTTAGGGTTGAAAATTGAAGTTAATGGAGCTTTTTGTTAAGTGGTCCAGAAAAAGAAAAGGAAAAATGAAATGAAAATGTGGAATCCTGTTCTTTAATTTAGGCTTTTTTTTGGGTTCAGTTCTTGAAAATTGCATAGGAAAGGGACATTATCTGACTAGGTGCTTAGGTGAATATCAAATTGTCTTAGCCTAACTGTTGTGTGTACTTGAATTTTTCATCCCTCATATTCTTGTAGAAGTTTTTGGGGTTGGAATATGTTACAATTTATCTCCTAGATTTTTTTTAAAAAAGTGTTATTTTCAATTAAGGTAGGTTGTTTTTCAGTTAATTTGTAAATTTAATGTGAAATTAAAATGTCATTGATAATTTTGTGATTTTTGTTGTGTTATTTTGGTATAATATCTATTTATATATTTGGTTCCTTGCTCTTAGAATGGAGTTTACTTGATTTGTTGGAGGATTTTTGTTTCAAATGGTTTTAATTTGCTTCAGGGGAGTAGTGTCCTTAGATTCTCTCTCTGCATTGTCTCTTAATTGATATTAAAGCTTTACTTTGCCATGTGATGCTTTCTTGTGAAATGTGGTAACATGATATTACTTTATATGTGCATATACCTTTGAGCTCTTTACACTTGACCTGTTTTTGGTTTTGCATTCTGATTTGTGGTGGTTTTGCTGTGTGTTTCACATTCTTATAACACTTTAAATTAAAGTAGAATTTTGAGATATGAATGTCTTTTTTCTTAATATAAACTTGCAACATCTGATCTTAACTCGGACAGGAGTATGCATTTGCAGCATTGAGTCTATTGACTACTAAATTGGCTGTGTATGTTCATGTTCATATATAACTTTACTGCTCTGTCATACATGTGATATCTGATATGCATGTTAAGTAAATGTTTTTAAACTGAAATATTGGCAATAAGTTATTAAGCCAATTTCAGAAGTTAGTTATTAATTCGATAAGCAATTACAGATATTGTATGGGAAAGAGTCTGTTCTTTTATTTCTGTTTTAGGAAAGTTGATTTGCCATATTAAAGATATATTTATTGTTATTAATTGCAGGAAATGTCAGCTACTGTAGTTGACAGTAATGATGCAGTCACTGGTCACATAATTTCAACTACCATTGGAGGCAAAAATGGTGAACCTAAACGGGTGTGGGCTTGTTTTCACCTTCTTCAATCTTAAATTCCAATTTCTAAAATCTGTACTTAATATAACTATTTACTTCCTTTATGGGACGGAGAAGAACTAAATTTTTGGATTGGGTATTATAGGTTAAAATTTCCTTTTTTTTTATAGAGGATCCATCTAAATATATAAAACTAGTAGTCACCTAGAAGCTAGGTCATTTTCTCTGATCCTATCAAATCTAATAGGGTTTTCCCATTACCTTTTATGCCAAATAATTATTATTGGTTCCTCATATTTGGACCTTAAAAGGATTAATTTTGAAGAAATTCAATGTAATTGCAATGATGGTTCAATAATTATTGATGAAAGCGTCTTCATGTTTCATTACTCCATTTATTCATAAGTTTATGCTCTATTACCACTTGCAGACAATCAGTTACATGGCCGAACGTGTTGTTGGCACAGGTTCATTTGGAATAGTTTTCCAGGTAAGGATAAGTAATAAACTTTAAGGTGATAACTCCTACTATGCTTTCTCTGTTGTCAAGTATCTAATATTTCCTCACATCCCTGGGTTGTGTATCTACCTTTTTTTATCTGAAACAAAGGCAAAGTGCTTGGAGACTACGGAGGCAGTGGCTATAAAGAAAGTTTTGCAGGATAAGCGGTACAAAAATCGTGAGTTGCAGTTAATGCGCGTGATGGATCACCCAAATGTAATTTCTTTGAAGCACTGTTTCTTCTCTACGACAAGCAGAGATGAACTGTTTCTGAACTTGGTGATGGAATATGTGCCTGAGACGATGTACCGAGTTCTACATCACTACAATAATATCAACCAGAGAATGCCCCTAATCTACGTGAAATTATATACATATCAGGTATGAAGTCTTCTCTATTTGCATTTTGGTTGGGTATGTTGTTTCTCTCTTATTCATTTGAAATTATGTAATGATTTTGTTGGGATATGATGTTTAGATATTTAGAGGGCTGGCATATATTCATACTGTACCGGGGGTTTGCCATAGGGATGTGAAACCCCAAAATCTATTGGTAAGTTATTTATTTGCTATTTTTTCATTGATGAGCTGCATTCTTTTATTTTAAACTTATTGTGTTTGTACCACAGGTTGATCCTCTCACTCACCAAGTTAAGCTTTGCGATTTTGGAAGTGCAAAAGTTCTGGTATGTCGGTCTACATTCTTTTTTGTGCATATTATTACTTTATATATGCATACTACCCTTTTAATGTTGGAATATGAAAGTCATATGCTACCTACCCATTAATAATTATATAGAGCTCCTTAAGATCTGATGAATTGATTTCTCAACTATGTAACTAGATTTTTCTTTTTGTTCAATTGATTCATGAATCAATTATTTTCAATTGTATATTTCAAGTGATATTTTTTTTCTTCTTTTCCTATTTTTATCCAAAAATGGAAACATAGGAAAGTGCTTTATAAATATATGTATAAAAAGAATATATTTCATCTAGTTTCCTTATGCCTACTATAACCAGTTATTTCGGTTTTCTACTAGCAGTTTTAACTATAACCGCAGGTATTTTATCAGTCTGAATAATATACGACTTATTGTCCATAAGTGCACTTTTAATTTTAAATTAGTGATAGTAACATTTCAGTTAATATTCATTAAAATGTCATTTTTTCTATTAACCTGGACCCCTGTTTGTTATATTTTCCTATCATTAGAATAAATCAAAGGTATATTAGTTGGAATTGGATGCCAATTTTGGTTCTGGCTATTTTTTTATCGGTAAATGTTAGTAAATTTGTGGTAATGTTAGTTTCCAGGTTTTAATCCCAGTCCTCCTAGAACTCTTTCAGCATCCCTCAGCTTACCAACAACTGAGCTGCCTACTTAGGACTTTGCTTCTAGTTATTAGAGTAGGAAAGATAAAGTGTAATGATAATACTTTTATGCCAGGTCAAGGGTGAAGCAAACATTTCATACATATGTTCACGCTACTATCGGGCTCCAGAACTAATATTTGGGGCTACAGAATACACAACTTCTATTGATATCTGGTCAACTGGTTGTGTCCTTGCAGAACTTCTTCTAGGCCAGGTTGTTAAACTTTGTTGGAAACTTATACACTAATATTTCTTGTACATAATAACTGTTTTGTCTTTGTCATGACTTATGAGAGATGTTATCTTGACTTCTCATTGTTTCAAATATTTTTCAGCCATTGTTCCCAGGAACAAATCAGGTGGATCAACTTGTTGAAATTATAAAGGTAATGCGTTGTCTATGTTGATGGTGCCTTAATGAATCTAGTTACAAGGATATTTATTCAGACGTCTTCTTGTAGGTTCTTGGTACTCCAACTCGAGAAGAAATTCGATGTATGAACCCTGATTATACTGATTTTAGATTTCCTCAGATTAAAGCCCATCCTTGGCATAAGGTAGTTTCATACTCTGCCAGCGCCCCTTTTGCTTTATTACAATGAGTTTTCAGGGTGCTGTTTTGTTTGGGTAATTGATCGAGTTGGCTGAATGATCCATGTTTCAGGTTTTTCACAAGCGAATGCCTCCTGAAGCAATTGACCTTGCATCAAGGCTTCTTCAGTACTCACCAAGTCTTCGTTGCAGTGCGGTAAGTAGGGAAATCCATACGAAATTATGTTACTTCTTTCTCGTTGCTATGAGGATTAGAATTTAAATCTACATGCCTTAGTCTGCCATATTTTAGTATAATAGTTTCTGCAAGTATTTTCACCAAGGGAGAATAATTCACTACTCATTTGTTGTAATACTATTCAAAAATTGCTCATGGATTTTATTAATCAGCTGGAAGCATGTGCACATCCTTTCTTTGATGAGCTCCGAGAGCCCAATGCCCGTCTTCCTAATGGTCGTCCTCTGCCTCCACTCTTCAACTTTAAACAGGAAGTATGTATCTAATTTCCAAATCAGGCTCTTCTATTAATAAAATGTTTGGAACTGCGGTAGAAGGTCCTCAACAAAGAAGCTCCAAGTTATAGGTTATAAAACACTGCATTGAGGCTGTCATTGTGGTTCCAAACACATTGTATATCTGGTATTTTCGTGGCTTTTAAATTAGCTAATAAATCTGATGCATGTGTAAACTATGATTGCAGTTATCTGGAGCATCTCCTGAACTGATCAATAAACTCATCCCAGAACATATCAGGCGGCAAACTGGTCTCGGCTTCCCATATTCCGGCTAGCACATATGTAAAGAGATAATGAAACAATGAGTAAACCCTTCTAGTGATTAATGTTAAACACAGGTCCCCTTTGTGGTCAATAGATTAGGATTCAGGCCCTATATATATATATAACCAGCCCCTTCCCTGAAGATGTATGTATACATGTACTGGCTCCTCAATGTAACATGAAAAATGTTGTATCCGTCTAATATTTCATTCTAGTTATAGCATGATTACACCTTGCATTTTCACATTGTTATCTGTAGATTTCCATAAGCTAGGAGCAGTTGTAATTTTACTAATATTGTCCACATTAGGATGGGTTATTATGGGTTATGTGGTGTTATATTTGTAAAAGGTCTCGTCTAAGAAGATATTGTCTCGTCTCGTGGTCTCCATTGCCCATACATGGAAAACATGGGATAATTAAGGCTCTTGGGTAGAGAGAAATTCAAAGTCAATAAGTGACCTATGACTTCCTTGAAAATAGAGATTTAATTATCCACCCTTGATTGAGTGTGCGGTGATCCATTTCAAGAAAATCCTAGGTCTTAGAGGCCTCTTTAAATACATCTTCCAGAGAAGTGAGAGACACTAAGTGATATCCAGTCTTTACACCCTAAAGAACACAACGTTCACTACAATCTTAACACGCGAATGCCTGTAACTATACACTTGTTACCAAGCATCACGGTCATCATCATAACCTCCCATCTCACGTGATCAGGTCTCCTAAATCACCTCAAAATTACGGTACAAGGCTTCTCGTCGTTGTGAGCAAACTCTAACCGTCATATCGTGTTATAAATTTACTAAGGCTTTTGAGTCTCTCTGCTTTTGTAGAGAGAACATAAACACCTGTGTTTTTTGATCTCTACAGTGACGCCCACCGTAGGATCTCGGTAAACCTAACATGGACCACACTCCTACTTTAATTCCCTCCATCTTCCCACTGAAGATGGTCAACAAAACCACATCATACAACGTAAACACCATCGCCTGAGGCTTTGCTGGTGGAGGTAACTCTAGATCTTCTAGGAGGAAATACGCAAGTCAAATGTTTTTGACAAATGTAATATCCCATGGCTTCCCTAAAATTCCCAAAGAAAAAAAATGGGTTAATATTATCTTCTCTGAGGAGGACGCCCTCAGTCTTAACCCTCACGATGATGATCCTCTGGTCATCACTGTGCAACAGGACAACTTGGACATCAAGCGCATTCTGATAGACCCTGGCAGCTCTACTGACGTCCTGTTTTGAGACGTCTTCCAGAAACTACAACTCAACCCGATCGTCATAAAAACGTTCAATAGTTCTTTGACGGGGTTATCAGACGAACATGTGCAAATGATGGCCACATAACCCTGGAAACCACATGTGGCGAGGGAATTGACGCCATGACGATTGACGTTAGCTACCTCATTGTAGAGGCCTTATCACCTTAGAACATCATCCCTAGGCGGCTGACTATCAACGCTCTGAGAGCAATCGTATCCATTATGTACCTGACCTTGAAATATTCACTCTCCGATGAGCGAGTCGGTACAATCCGAGGGGATCAGCAGGTAGCTCACGAATGCTACCTGAGTTCCCTGGAGACAGCCAGAGAAAGGCTTACCTTTCAAAAGTTACAAATACTTACTTTGAGTGTTGGGAGCCCAGATTGGGAGCTGAGGGGGAAAGGCTCACTCCCACAGAAGATTTGAAGGAGGTCTAGATAGGTCCCCACACTTATCAGGTAACAAAGATAGATACCATTTCTGACCGCAGAGGAGGAAACGAAATCAATCGACCAACTCATTCGACTTGTTGGCCTAGGCTCCATCCGATATGCAAAGAATATACACCAAAGTGGTGAGCCATCGCCTTGCGATATACCCTTCCGCCAAACCAGTGGCGCAGAAACAACGAAAAGTTGGCGAGGAAAAGAGGTGGGAAAGCTATCTTACGCTGATATGATCATGTAAACGAAGTATCCCACCTGGCAGGCCAACGTGTTCCCAAGGCTGGCCCAATAAATCTGGAGATCCCGTTCTAATTTAAAAAATAGGCCCAAATTTTAAAAAAAAAATGCAATTAAAATAATTAAAAATGACATATAAAAATATAATTACATATTAATTGAAAATAAATTTAATTATAATTATTTTGACTTTGATCTATCTCATTTTTTTTTGTATGTATTGAGTTTTTATCATAGCATTTTTTTATTTTATTGAGTTTTTATTATAATATCTTTTATGTATATTAATATTAATGAAAAAAAATGCAATTTCTAAAATTTGGGGCCCTCTAATATTTGGGGTCTTGTGCGGTAGAGCTTGTTGCTCTTGCACAGGGTCGGCCCTGCGTGTTCCTAATACAAAAAGCTAACAACAGGTGGCACATGTGCGTAGATTTCATCAGGCTACCTTACATTGAGCTTCATGGACGCATACTCAGATTATAACCAGATTTGGATGGATCCCGTGGATGTGCCTAAAACATCCTTCATTTCGAACCATGACAATTATTACTGTGAGGGCTAAGGTCTTTCATCTATTTCTATTTTAATGATGTCAACAAGTAGGATAGTCTTTATATTGTAATTTGAGTGGTATCACTTCATTATCGGGCAAGTTGCATCTAACCATTATGTTTCATGTGTCTAAACATATAAGAAGAGGTCTACACAAATTTCTACATGTGCATGATCATGATATTAATGTTTGGTATACATGATTCAAGTCTTTGTCAGCAAAAATGTGCAGAAAAATGATTTTCTGAAAATTTGCAGGTCTTGGGTCGACCCAAGGTGAGCATGAGTCGACTCATGCTGTTTTGAACAATTCTTGTGAAACCTTCGGGTTAGCGCACACTGACCTCCCTGATGCATGTGGTCGACGCATGCTTCTGGGCCTTTGAATTTCTGCAAAATCAGTATGCTTGCGTCAACGCGAGGTGTTGAGCGGTCGACGCATGGTCACTTAATTTGCGTAGATGCTCCCACGGGTTAGCTCACGCCGACCCTCATTTATTGGGAGGTCGACCGCTCGCTGTCTGGGCTAATTTTTCTGCATTTTATTTTTTCTGTTATTTCTGTTATTTCACATAGTTGGTTATTCTTGCATTATATATAGTGGTTTCATCTCATTTCATAAAACAACAAGAAACGTGAAAATAGATACCAATCTTTCTCTTCATCTTCATCTTCAACCTTGAGTAAACAAACAATCACACATAATCATCTTTGTTTGTTTTGCCCATTGTTTTGAAGTGATAACGTTCAGAATTAGGAAGTGTTGTGATCTTCTGTTCTGGGTTGAGAATTGGTAGGTGTTTCTTGAATAAAACCTCAGGTTTTGTCCTCCAAGAATCAAGGAGATTTTGGGTGTTTTTGGCACAAATCGTTTCGTTCTACAGGGATTCAGCCGTGCGAAGGTAACCGAAGAACAGAGTACTCGTTCGGTTTAGTAGATACAGTCGGAGGATCGTAGAAGAAAGATTTGGGATCGAATTGTGGAAGATCGAAATCGACCGAGTGAAGGTGACTGAGAACAGTGGGTTCTTGCAGTCTAGTAGCGTGAGATGGTGATTTGTTCGACCAGATTCGAGGCACTTGATTCATCTTGAATCAAGGGGAGAGAAGACTCTGCATCAACAATCAAAGACGTTTGAGGGTTTGGATGTTCATTGTTCTTCTCTTGTATAAACAATTTGCAAACAACAATTTATATATATCTCAATTCCAATTGTGGAATTGGAGGCAGAGGTATCCATAGCGAGGACGATTGGGGAACTTCCTAATCAAATCGTGTTTGTCCTCTCTTTCCCTACTCTTTTACGTTTCGATATTATTCGAATTTGTGAAGTTTCAAATAATCGAAATTTCTGAGATAGTGTAATCTTGAGCTGATAAATTGTTTTGTAAAATTGATACAATCCCTTGGATTGTATTTAGGATCAGCTTAACATTCATATTATTTGGAAATCTGCACTTAGTGTGTTCGCGCACACCAAGTGTTCGATAATTTGTTTCAAAGAAAAATCGAACGCATTTGCAATTAATTTCTTGTCGACATATCTCGTTGGATTGGATTAATATCAAGCAAATAAAACATTGTTGATTGCGTTTAATTTTGTTAATTAATCTGAATTTTTCTCATCCGTATTTCATTCCTAATATTGTCGTGCATATCCGATCCTTTTAGTAGAGGTTCGTTGTAGACGTGTGATTCAGTGGTTGCTTCCGGAAAGACTTTTAAAACCAATTTTTGGTAACCATTTCCGTGTATAAAATTGTGGGATCTATTCAACCCCCCTTCTAGATCCTAGCCATCGTCTAACAAGTGGTATCAAGAGCTCCGATTTATCTGGTGCTTCGGTAAAACTTCTTGGAATATGGCGAACGAACCTAAAGGGGCTTATAATAGAGCTCTAGTTTTTACAGGCGAGAATTACAGCTACTGGAAGGATTGTATGCGTGTCCATATAAATTCCATGGATCGGAAGGTGTGGAACGTTATTTTAAACGATCCTATGGAAATTACAATGACAAATGCTGAAGGCGTTGTCGTTCCCAAACCCGAAGCTCAATGGAATGAGGAGGACGAGAAAAAGTACAGCTATGACTGGAAGGCTCGAAATATTTTGATCTCCTCTTTGGGAGTTGACGAATATTATCGAGTCTCTCATTGTGAAACGGCCAAAACCATGTGGGATGCTTTATAAGTATCCCACGAAGGCACTAATGATGTTAAAATGGCCCGTATCAACACACTAACGCAAGAGTTCGATCTTTTTTACATGAAGCAAGGGGAAACCATTGCGGATATGCAAAAATGATTTACTCACATTATCAACAAATTGCATGTACTTGGTAAACCAATTCCAAACGAGGTTGCTACTAATAAAATCTTGAGGTGTCTTAACAAGGAATGGCAACCGAAGGTCACCGCGATCAAGGAGGCCTATAATCTAGCTACTCTAGACCTCACGACATTATTTGGCAACCTCGATGAGCATGAGCAAGTGCTCATTAGCTTGGATAAACATGAGAAGAGTATAAAGAAGGAGAAAACAAAAGATACGGAGAAGAAGTCGATTGCTCTTAAGGCTTCTTGTTCAAAGTCCACGTCTCAAGAGCAAAGTGATGATGAAACCAATAATGACGAAGATGATGAATCCGGTGATGACATGGGCCTATATGTGAAGAGATACAATATATACGTTCGGAAGAATGAGATTCAACACTCGAATAAAAATCTAGTCAAATTCCGGAGGCAATCTAGAAATGAAGGCAACAAGAATGGCAAGGTAAGAGGGACGTGTTATAACTGTGGAAAATTCGGGCACTACAAGCCGGATTGTCCATCACTTAAGAAAAATAAGGATAAGGATAAGAGTCGTCAACACAAAAAGTCAAACAAATCTCGACGAGCATACATCGCTTGGGAGAGCGATAGTGAGTCGGAAAAAGATGACAGCTCAAGTGACGAAAGTGAATCCGTTAATCTATGTCTTATGGCACATCACAACAAGAAGAAAGAGGTAAAACACTCTAAATATGATCATTCTAATAGTATGTCTCATTTAGAATTACAAAAGGCTTTTGATATGTTGCACTACGAGGCTAAGGAAGCTTTTCAACGCTTAGCCTCAAATAAAAATATTTTTTCATATTTGGAGAAAAAGGTTTCCGATTCAGAAAAGGAATTGGAAGCTCTTAAAAACTCCATAGTGGACACATAAAAAGCTAAGGTTGAAGAGGACCCTACTTCTTGGTTCAATTGGGGCTGTGACACTTGTCACATTTGGCAAAATGAGGTGAGAACCCTTAAGGCCAAATTAGACAAGGCTCTTAAGCCAAAAGTTACATTTACTATTGATCGATCACATTATCGAGAAAGTATGAATAATCCGTATCAAAAGTATACGTATGTGATTCGAGATAGTGATAGCAAAGGTAAATTCCAAATGAACCTTAATTTCCTATATTGTTGTAAGCCTGGTCATACTATTGGTAAATGCCGTTTTAGAAGGTTTCTTGTTCCAAAAGGCATTTATCAATGGTTGCCCAAGTGCGATCTTGGTTTCACTCACCGTAAAGGACCCAATGAGAATTTGGTACCTACTCTCCCTTGATTGTTTTGTAGGTACAAAGTCTTGAGACCACCGAAAGAAGATGGGTTATGGATAGTGGCTGCTCAAGACATATCTCTTTTCATCGACTTTGTGGCGAAGAAAAAGGGGTTTGTCACCTACGGAGATAACAACAAGGGACAGATTATCGAAAAAGGTAGTGTAGGTAACCCCTCATCTACTACTATCTCCGATGTACTTCTTGTGGAAGGCCTTAGACACAACCTTTTAAGCATTAGTCAACTATGTGACAAGAATTACAAAGTATCTTTTTCAAAATATTGTTGCATAATTGAAGATGGTGACAAAAAGGATGTGTTTAAGGGCTTGAGGGTGAATAACGTCTATATGATAGACTTAAATAAGGTATCGTTGAATGGCGACAAGTGTCTAGTCACTATGAATGAGGATTCATGGTTGTGGCATAGACGGTTGGCGCACATCAACTTTGATTTGCTTAACAAAATAGTCTCTAAAGACCTAGTCATCGGTTTGCCCAAAATCAAATTCACAAAGGATCGTCTTTGTGATGCTTGTCAAATGGGGAAGCAAACAAGGATCTCTTTTAAATCCAAAAACATTGTTTCAACTATGAGACCCCTTGAGCTCCTCCATACGGACCTCTTTGGACCATCTAGGGTTAAAAGCCTAGGTGGTAACTATTATGGTTTTGTAATAGTTGATGACTTTTCTAGGTTTTGCTGGACTATTTTCTTAGCAAACAAGAGTGATACATTTTCGGCCTTTGAAAGATTTGCTAAGTTATCTCAAAACAAGTTAAACACGAACATTGTGTCAATTAGAAGTAACCATGGGGGTGAGTCTGAAAA
Source organism: Lathyrus tuberosus (assembly GCA_022829125.1). Classification (NCBI taxonomy): domain Eukaryota; kingdom Viridiplantae; phylum Streptophyta; class Magnoliopsida; order Fabales; family Fabaceae; genus Lathyrus; species Lathyrus tuberosus. The sequence continues at coordinate 582,840 of JALAZF010000034.1, forward strand.
TCATTTGTTTGAAGCATTTTGTGAATCCAATGGAATTGATCATAATTTTTCCGCACCACGCACCCCACAACAAAATGGGGTGGTGGAACATAGAGTTTTAGAGGAACTTGGAAGGACTATGATCAATGAAAGTGGACTTCCAAAATACTTTTTGGCCGATGCCATAAGTACGGCTTGTTACGTTTTGAATAGGATGCTCATCCGGCCTATTCTAAACAAGACACCGTATGAGCTTTTAAAAGGGAGTAAGCCAAATATCTCTCACCTTCATGTCTTTGGTTGCAAGTGTTTCATGTTAAACAATGGAAAAGAAACACTTGGTAAGTTTGATGCCAAGGCCGACGAGGGTATTTTTCTTGGATACTCTCAGTCAAGTAAAGCGTATAGAATTTATAATAAGAGGTTACGTGTAGTTGAAGAGTCAGTTCATGTTACTTTTGATGAGTCTTATCCGAGAAATGTCGGAGAAGGTATTTATTTTCATGGTGCAGGTGTATCTTCTGAAGACATACTCAAGGATATCTCTAAGGGAGTAACTACTCGGTGATATCTCTAAGGGAGTAACTACTCGCTCTAAACTTAGTAACTTTTGTTATTACTCCGCTTTTGTGTCATAAGTTGAGCCTAAAAACGCAAAGGAGGCGTTACTCGTTGAGCATTGGTTTTTATCAATGGAAGATGAACTAAATCAATTCAGGAGAAATGAGGTTTGGGACCTTGTCCCTCCTCCGCGAGGTCATCGAGTAATCGGCACCCGATGGGTGTTTAGGAATAAACTTGATGAAAATGGAATTATAACACGTAACAAAGTGCGGCTTGTAGCGCAAGGCTATAACCAAGATGAAGGAATCGACTATGAGGAAACTTATGCGTCGGTTGCCCGACTCGAGGCTATACGCCTTTTACTTACTTATGCTTGCACTAAAAACTTCAAATTATTCCAAATGGATGTTAAAAGTGCTTTCCTTAATGGATATATAAATGAAGAGGTTTATGTTGCCCAACCTCCAGGTTTTGAGTCCCATGAATATCCCGATCATGTTTATAAACTCAAACGTGCTTTGTACAGACTTAAACAAGCCCCTAGGGCTTGGTATAAACGTCTAAGCAAATTTTTACTTGATCAAGGGTATTCAAGAGGGAAGGTTTACACAACCCTCTTTATTAAACGTCAAGGAAAACATTTAATCTTGGTACAAATTTATGTTTACGATATTATTTTTGGGTCTACTAACATGACCATGGTCAAGGAGTTTTCTAGTTTGATCCAGGGGGAGTTTGAAATGAGCATGATGGGGGAGCTCAACTATTTCCTCGGATTGCAAATCAAACAACTTGAAGAGGGCACATTCGTGAGTCAAACAAAATATTGTCTTGAGCTTCTCAAACGTTTCGACATGCTAAACTGCAAAGCAATAGATACTCCTATGCCTACTTGTGCTAATCTTGATCGTGACGAAAATGGTAAGGATGTTGAGGTAAAAAGGTATAGAGGTATGATTAGATCGCTTCTTTATCTTACCGCATCACGTCCCGATATTATGTTCAGTGTATGCATGTGTGCGAGGTATTAAGCACGTCCCAAGGAATCCCACTTAAAAGCAGTTAAGCGCATACTTCGATACCTCTCCGATACTCCAAAGTATGGGCTGTGGTATTCCAAAGGTAGTGTTTGTTCCTTAGTTGGCTATTCCGATTCCGACTTTGCCGGGTGCAAATTAAATAGGAAAAGTACTTGTGGCACGTGTCACTTTTTCGCAAATTCCTTGGTAAGTTGGCATAGCAAGAAACAGGTTTTCGTTGCCTTGTCAACAGCCGAGGCGGAATACGTTGCCGCCAGCAGTTGTTGTGCTCAAGTCCTATGGCTTAAGCAACAATTGCTTGATTTCAATTTAAAACTTGAGCGTATTCCCATTTTGTGCGATAACACTAGTGCTATTAACCTAACTAAGAACCCCGTATTACATTCACGCACCAAGCATATCGAAATACGTCATCATTTCCTTAGGGATCATGTAGAGAAAGGTTATGTGGTCTTTGAGCATGTTGATACTAAAAATCAACTTGCTGGCATTTTTACAAAACCACTAGCTACAGAGCCTTTCTTTCACATCCGTAGGGAACTTGACGTTCTCGACATCTCGGATCATGTTTGATATTTCTCTAAGATAGTTGCTCTTCACACACACACACACACACACACACACACACACACATATATATATATATATATATATATATATATATATATATATATATATATATATATATATATATATATATATATATATATATATATATATGCTTGTTTATGTTTTTGACTAACAAAGCAAAGAGTCATTGAGCTATATGTGAGGGCTCTCATCGTTTATCATGATCAAGGTAATATCATTCTGCTTCATAAATTTTCTTTAAGTGTATGTACCATATTGAGTGTTTAAAAATGATGTTTATTACATATTTTAGCATATATTATTCATTTGGATGTTTGATCTATGTGTTAGCATGTTTATTTATCCTATTTTGGGGCCTTTGTGTGCAAAAATATGATTTTTTTTTTCATTTTTCACTTGGATGAGTCAACCAAAGAATGCCGTGGGTCGACTCATGAACTGATAATTTGTCAAGGAAAATAACCGGGTTAGCGCGCGCCTACCATAGGTCGACGCATCTCATAAATTTTAAAACAATTTCAAAAACTCGTCAGCTTGCGCCGACGCAGCCAATGCTTAGGTCGACGCATAACTGACGAATTCAGAATCCCTTTTACTTGGGAAAGCGCGCGCCGCCCTAGTGTCTTGAAAATGCATTACATACTTTCAATGCACTTTATTTTTCATCATTGCATGTCATAAATCAGATTTCTTTGGTCTTCTCCTCTCTTTCTCTTCCAACTTCCCATTCAAACTCCATTAAAACCCATAAAAATCAAAACCCACAAAGCTTGGATTCACAAGGTCTTTAAGAAAGGGGTTTCACAAGGTTTTTGGAAGCAATAACACTATCACTATTCATCCTCCGCGCACTGTTCATTTGTGCATTGTTCATCGCTACTGTTCATCTTCTTCCTCACCTTGCTAAAAAATGGCTTCTCAATGTGCAACTGGTAAATGAACTACAAGATCATCAACTTCAAGGGCTGGAACTTCATCAACTCTGGTAAATCCTCTATCTCTGTTCTCTGATGCTTTGTCTGAATCCTTTAACAATGACTTCCGTAACCGTTCTGTTATTCGACAACATGCCTACTACTCTCTGATGGCTCCAGATTATCATCTCACAGAGGTAATTGAAATGTTGAATGCTCAAAAATTTGATGAATTTCTTGAATGTGATGATAAGTTTAACTGTGATTTGGTTCGCTTGTTCTATTGCGGAATTGAGGGAAAATTTGAAGGTACAGATTTTAAATATTCTATGAATAACACGTCCTATTCTATGAACGATGTTGTATGGACCAGTTTGTTCAGTTTAGAAACTCATGAAAATCTTCCTGAAGTGAGTGATACCAAGTTTGTTCACGACTATGAGTTTAAAACTGCTTTGAACTCCATGTTGCGTGAACCATATTCGGATGCTGTTGTAGCCAGCGAGCTGTTTCCAAAAAATGTTACAACGGGTCATCTGAAATTTATTGATCGCATTCTGCAGTGGATTTTCGCTCACATTTTGCGACCTAAGAAAGGAGGGTTCTCTAGAGTTGATAAAGCAGAGGTTCATCTCATCTATATACTGAAGAACAAGATTCAAATCAACTGGTCATATTACTTTACATACCGTATGTTTGCCCTCCGCGACTCTACAAAAGGTACGACTTTGGGCTATGCGTCATGTATTTAGAATATTTTAAATAAGGCTGGTATCTAGGTTCTAAACATTCGTTATATCACTATCTCATCTGAGCATCAATTCTAACAAAAGACCCTAACCATGATGGGTTACTTTTGGAATCCTAAGAAAAGGGAGTATCACTACAGAGCCAAAGCAACTCAACTTCCGCATGAGGTTCATGATGACCAAGCTGTTGAGGAAAGAAATGTGAATGAAAATCAAGCTGGTAACAATTTTGATGTGAATATGGTTGGTGAAGATAATGAGGCATGAATGGGTTATTCTCAACATGAGGAGACTTATGATAATCAGGGCTGGGGAGAATGGCAACACAACAGCTGGACATCTCTTGGCGCTGCTTATGATCCTCCAAACTATGGTTGGCAATAACAAAGTGACGAATACGACTGGCAACAGCCTAAGTATTCTACACCTCCGACTCCACGGCCACAGCAAGCTTTCCAGGACACTGAAGAAATTCTAGCTATGTTGAATCAGATGCAGTTAGAATAAGAACAATTCTGGGAATTACAAGATCAGAGGTACATTGCTCAGGAGGAGAGGTTCACTTCACTTTCCAATCAGTTGGTTGCTCATACCTAGAACTTCACTAGGTTTGCTGATGCCTCAATGACTAGATTTACCCATTTGGAAAATGCTATGGCCATTCAGACCCAGAATCTATCCAACAGCCTCGACATTCTCAACAGCACTGTGATCGAATTTAATCATTCCCTAGAAGAATTTCCACCACCAGGCCACCATTACCGGGGACGAGGTCACCCATTTAGGGGGAGGAGACCATAGGGATTAGGATCATTCTTAGTGCATGATATCATTTGTGTTTTTGATTGAATGTTTTGTTCTTTTCTTGCATGTTGTTTCAGTTTGTTTTTAATTTGAACTATGTTCCTTTAGTTTGAACTATTATGGAATAAATTGTGTTTGCTTTTAGTGCTTCGTATTTATCCGTTTATAGTATCACATTTACTGTATCGTATGTGGATGCGTGTTAGTGTCACTGTTTTGAAAATTGTTGAATGAACCATTACTTATTATGATGCTATCTTTTTTACCACCTTCTTTTCCTATTTTTGATGTTGTCAAAGGGGGAGAAGGATACTAGCAGTAGAAACTATTAAAGCAGCAGATATTACAGTGTTATTGATCGCATAAAGATAGGGGGAGTCTTCCGTCCTCAAATTACAAATCAAGAGAAAGACATACAATGTTTCCATCATCAAAAAGGGGAAGTATGTGAGGGCTAAGGTCTTTCATCTATTTCTATTTTAATGATGTCAACAAGTAGGATAGTCTTTAGATTATAATTTGAGCGGTATCACTTCATTATCGGGCAAGTTGCATCTAACCATTATGATTCATGTGTCTAAACATATAGGAAGAGGTCTACACAAATTTCTACATGTGCATGATCATGATATTAATGTTTGGTATACATGATTCAAGTCTTTGTCAGCAAAAATGTGCAAAAAATTATTTTCTGAAAATTTGCAGGTCTTGGGTCGACCCAAGGTGAGCATGAGTCGACTCATGCTGTTTTGAACAATTCTTGTGAAACCTTCGGGTTAGCACACGCTGACCTCCCTGATGCATGTGGTCGACGCATGCTTCTGGGCCTTTGAATTTCTACAAAATCAGCATGCTTGCGTCGACGCAAGGTGCTGAGCGGTCGACGCATGGTCACTTAATTTGCGTAGATGCTCCCACGAGTTAGCTCACACCGACCCTCATTTATTGGGAGGTTGACCGCTCGCTGCCTGGGCTAATTTTTCTGCATTTTATTTTTTCTGTTATTTCTGTTATTTCACATAGTTGGTTATTATAACATTATATATAGTGGTTTCATCTCATTTCATAAAACAACAAGAAACGTGAAAATAGATACCAATCTTTCTCTTCATCTTCATCTTCAACCTTGAGTAAACAAACAATCACACATAATCATCTTTGTTTGTGTCGCCCATTGTATTGAAGTGATAACGTTCAGAATTAGGAAGTGTTGTGATCTTCTGTTCTGGGTTGAGAATTGGTAGGTGTTTCTTGAATAAAACCTCAGGTTTTGTCCTCCAAGAATCAAGGAGATTTTAGGGGGTTTTGGGCACAAGTCGTTTCGTTCTACAAGGATTCAGCCGTGCAAAGGTAATCGAAGAATAGAGTATTCGTTCGGTTTAGTAGCTACAGTCGGAGGATCATAGAAGAAAGATTTGGGATCGAATTGTGGAAGATCGAAATCGACCGAGTGAAGGTGACTGAGAACGGTGGGTTCTTGCAGTCTAGTAGCGTGAGACGGTGATTTGTTCGACCAGATTCGAGGCACTTGATTCATCTTGAATCAAGGGGAGGGAAGAATTTTCATCAACAATCAAAGACGTTTGAGGGTTTGGATATTCATTGTTCTTCTCTTGTATAAACAATTTGCAAATGACAATTTATATATATCTCAATTCCAATTGTGGAATTGGGGGCAGAGGTACCCATAGCGAGGACGATTGGGGAACTGCCTAATCAAATCGTGTTTGTCCTCTCTTTCCCTACTCTTTTACGTTTCGATATTATTCGAATTTGTGAAGTTTCAATTAATCAAAATTTCTGAGATAGTGTAATCTTGAGCTGATAAATTATTTTGTAAAATTGATACAATCCCTTGGATTGTATTTAGGATCAGCTTAACATTCACGTTAGTTGGAAATCTGCACTTAGTGTGTTTGCGCACACCAAGTGTTCGATAATTTGTTTCAAAGCAAAATCGAACGCATTTGCAATTAATTTGTTGTCGACATATCTCGTTGGATTGGATTAATATCAAGCAAATAAAACACTGTTGATTGCATTTAATTTTGTTGATTAATCTGAATTTTTCTCATCCGTATTTCATTCCTAATATTGTCGTGCATATCTGATCCTTTTAGTAGAGGTTCGTTGTAGACGTGTGATTCAGTGGTTGCTTATGGAAAAACTTTTAAAACCAATTTTTGGTAACTATTGGCGTGTATAAAATTGTGGGATCTATTCAACCCCCCTTCTAGATCCTAGCCATCGTCTAACAATTACTACAATATCGTGCCTTTCGGCCTTAAGAACGTTGAAGCCACATACTAGCGCCTCATGGATGTTGTTTTCGCTCAACATATAGGGTGAAATCTACAGAACTACGTCGATGATATGATAGTTAAGACTATTTAAGGGTACAATCATACAAAGGATTCAGAAGATGTCCTGCCACTACTACAAATAATATATTTCATGACAAATATTTCACCTCTACCAACCAATAACCGAGGTATATATAATGGGATCACCATGTTTTCTCCCAAGAAATTATCATCTATTCCCTCGGTTTAAGAATAAAATCGGGGGGTAAACTAATTTAGGGTACATGCTTCGAGTCCCAACAACTGCAACTTTTGTTTTTCTTCTTCTTTAAAAGTGACGCATTTCTTATTATTTAAGATTTTATTTTATTTTTAAATATTCTATTCCCTAGGTTTCTTAAATAATCGAGGGGTATGATACCCATATTTCACTATAAAAGGATTCCTTCACTAAGTTTTATCCTAAACCTAACTCGCAAGTTTAGTCGCCTCATATTCTTAAACACCATTATGTCGAAAGGATTGCGAGACAAGTATTTTTTTGATTCAGTGTTGTTGTTCTTACAACAACCTTTAACAAATTATTTTTCTGTTCTTGCAATCTATCTCATGTAATGGTGTTGTTGTTGTTCTTGTTTTTGTTCACGTCCATGTTTAATGAAATGACTTTCCAATTTTAATCAAAGAAAACTTTCTATAATATATATTGATTTCTTCGGTTGACAACATTGAGAAATTTATTCTTAATCATATTGCAAAAAATAAAGAAATTGATTAATGGTAAAAATTTGAAAAATGAAACAATACATTTTACTTCAATTTTTTCCATTCACCATTTTTTTTGCAATAAAAGTCATCTATTACCTCAGTTCTTTTAGAAATCGAGGTTAAAAGTACTAAATTTATTGTAATTTTTATTTAAAAATAATTTTTTACCTCGGGTTTAAGTTATAACCGAAGGGAAAAATAAGCATGTTTATTGAGTTTTTTCACAGTCCTTAAACAAATCTTTGTCGTCCATTTAGTGAGTATCAATACTCAAGACACTGCCATTAGTGATCCGCGTGAAACCTAAAAGACATTAAATCGAAAGGCTAACTAAATATTTATTTTATTTATCTAACTTTTTTTGTTTTATATTAGAAACAAATGCAAGAAATATCCAACATTTGATCTTCCCCAAGATTCAATGGAATGAGGATTTACCATTTGATCTTCACCAAGAACCAACATTTGATCTTCACTTACACTAATGACGATGAATCAGATTCAAAATTTATTATATACTTTTACTTTAATATTTTCTGTAAACAATGTAATATTCTATGTAAATAAAAAATTTGTAAACAATTTAATTAATATTGTGTGTAAACAATGTAATTTGTATTTTGTAAAAAAATTATTTTTCCCCTTGCTTTTGGTCATAATCCGAGAGGTATGTGACACTAGTTTTGAAAATATAAAATTTTGTTTCTAGGGATCAAACTAATGACCATTTCAACTATCCTCTCGTTTAATTAGAAACTGAGGGGTAAAGTGGCAAGTTTTCATGGCGCCCTTCGTTACCTCACTTGTATCACCAAGGTAAAATCCCCTTCGAGGTTGAGGTAACATGTCTTTTATATAATAGTGTGCAATCCGTCAGAAAGTATGATATGCGCCTAAACCCCGCCAAATGTTCTTTCACAGTCTAGGTGGGGAAATTTCTGGGGTTCATGTTGACATAGAGAGGTATCAATGTTAACCTATACAAGTGTCATGCAGTTATCACGATGAGGAACCCCACCAACATAAAGGAAGTACAACTTTTCATAGGTTGCCTTGCCGCCCTATCTCACCTTCTTTTATACGCAGACAACTAAGCCTTCCTCTTCTTCTTCATCTTAAAAATGAAGGAGAGTTTTGAGTGGACCCTCGAGTGCGAGGAGGCTTTCACCAAAGTCAAGAACTTCAACATATCACCATTCATCCTGACTCATTCGAAAGAGGGGTCGCTATTTCTAATCTACCTCTCGGTCATTGATCAGGAAATGAGCTCAGTCCTTGTCCAAGAAATAGACAGGGCGGCGAAACTTATGTATTTCGTAAGCAAAGTGTTAGAGGCGCCAAAGCATGCTATCAAAAGATCGAGAAGTTGGAGGTATCCTTCATCGTTTCGATGTGGAAAATGAAACCATTTTTCAGGGTCACAAGATCTTGATAAAAACTAATTATCATGTTCGACAAGTCTTGAAGAATCCCGATCTAGCAAGAAGGACGGTATCCTGGGTAGTGGAACTTTCAGAATACAAAAGCCAACATATCTCGAGGGGAAACATCAAGTCACAAGCCCTGGCAAATTTTGTGGCAGAGTTTAGCTTGTCTGTAGATAAGGAGACACCCAGATGGTGCCTCCAACATAAAAAGGAGCGGTGCCAGAATAGTCCTACAAAGACCTGGCAATATACTCATCAAGTAAACCCTAAAATCCGAGTTCACCATTAGCAATAACCATGCAGAGTACGGGGATCTCATCGTTAGAATGATCCTCGCCTTAGAAATGGGAGCATCCAGGTTGAAGGCCAAAACTAACTCCCAACTAGTCTCCAACCAAGTCTTTGGGAAGAACCAAGCCAAGAAGCCTCAGCTGATACAATATCTACAAAAGGTACAAAATCTATCTTCTTGTTTTTCCTTTGTTGCGGTGAGAATCAGATATCAAGCTATTAATTAACTTGAATCAAAATCATGAAGTTCACCACCGAGCTTTGATTTATCCAAGGGAAAGTGTAAAAATCGAAGAAAACCCTAAGAGCTCTATGTAACAACAAAGTTAGAGATCTAAGGTTCGGGGTTGGTTATACCTAGGGAAGGTGTTAGCATTCTAAGTATCTGTAGTACTCTAAAGGAACCTCTTGTTAGTATTTGTGTTATGCTATCATTTGCTTGCTAAGGGGAAAATGCTAAGGTAAAGTCCTAGGGTATGTACGCTAAGTATGCTCGCCAAGACATCGCATCTCGTGCCTATGTATCCTGACTAGGATGGAATCAGAGCATTCGAAGTTCGGCTAACTAGGGATGAGGAACTCGTGACTATGGTGAAGGTTCTAGAAGGGAAGTAAGTGTTCATAAACATGACACTTACGTGGAGTACGGCGACTCCAAACCTAAGGCTATGCTAAACAAGGAAAGTAAATGTTCATCACTATGACACTTACATGGAGTACGGCAACTCCAATCCTAAGGCTAGGATAAATAAGGAAAAGTAAGTGTTCATCGCCATGACACTTACATGGAGTACGATGACTCCAATCCTAAGGCTAGGATAAACAAGGAAAAGTAAGCGTTCATCACCATGACACTTACATGGAGTACGGCGACTCCAATCTTAAGGCTAGGATAAAGGGAAAGGTAAACTAGTCTCTATCACACGGCGGCGTGAGATAAGGGAATTGGTTGTTAGTTGTTAGTGGTTAGAGGTTAGAGGTTAGAGGGATCGACAAAATATCGCATCTTGTGCCTACATATCCTAACTAGGAATGAGGAAGCAGAGCCTCCGTAGTTCACCTCACTACGGGTGAGGAACTCTTGACTGTTGTTAAGGTCCCAAAGGGGAATAAATGTTCATAACCATGACACTTACATGGAGTGCGGCGACTCCAAACCTAAGACTAGGTTAAAAGGGAAAATGACTCTAACAAGGCCAGGGCAATGATCCTATTGAGGTCACAAAGGGGGTAGGAAAGCAACACTAAATGTTCCAAATATGACTTACATGTCAACAAGGGAGTCCATTTCCTTTGAAATTATATAGGCAATTAAACAAGGGAATACAGAGAAAAGCCTCAAGTATCAAGGTTAAGTTTATGAACAAATGACAACACAGGTATAAAGCAAAGGTCACAAGGCGTGACCATCATAAACTCACGAGACGGAGTATCTCAAGTACTAAACAAGGCTTATAACGAACAAAAACTTCAAATACGAGGCGAGCATCAAGAAATAATCGAGGGCAACAAACTCAAAGCAAGAAGGCAAATAAATCACAAATGTTAGGAGTCATGGAATTAATAGAAGTTAAAATCGAAGTGATCGAAATAACTACTAATGATTACATTCTTAACATGGATAAAAAGTTTTTGTTTTGTTTAATGCTTAGGAAATAAACATATTTTTGGATTTTTATTTAATTGAAAAGGAACAAAATAATTTAAGTAACTACTTAAATAAGGAAGTATATTTCTAAACAATAATTAAAATAAAATTAACAAAATCTAAAAATAAACCCTAAGATTAAATTCTAGAATTAATTTAAAAAAATAACAAGAAAATATTTTTTGAGTTTTATACCAAACTAAAATCACCTAACTACTATTAATATTGAGATAAATATTAACAAAAAAAAAAAAATCTTAAATACTCATTAAATGTGAAAGGTGTCTTTTAAAGAACAAATAATAATAATTAAAAAAAAGCAAAGGGAGGGGGTAGAGTTCAGTTGGGCACAGGCACAAAGTTGTGTTGAGGGCAAGTCGGGTCGGGTCGCCCCAGCTGCGACCCGTTTTAGACCCTTGATCCAAACGAAACCCTTATAAACAACTCAACAAAATAGCCGCTACATGGAAGAAAAGGAAAAAAGAAGCATACACGAACTTAACAAAGAAAAACCAGACAAAATCAAATTACCTTAACTACTTATCTCTCTTGATCCGTGTCATTTTCCTCACGCGTTACTATCTCTCCTCATATATACTTATGAAATTTTCTCAATCAAATCTTTTTGAATCACCCTTACCGCACTCGCACCCCTCTTTTTCTCGCGAATTCTCTCAATTGCTCTTCTTCTCCTTCTTCATCCTAATTTTTATTCTCTCTGTGTTTAACTTTAGGGATTGGGTCTGTTGAAGGTTTAGTTGGCTGTTGTTGTTCTATGCGTGAGGGAAATTATGGTTATTGTATAGGGTAGGACGGTTGGTGCGAAAAGTGGCGGAGGGAGGTTGTTGCTGTTCTGATGGAGGTGGTTTATTGAAACCTGGTTATGAATTGGTGTTAGTATATTGATGGAGGTTAATGGAGAAAATGGAAGATATGGAAGGGATTGAAGGGTGAGGTGGTGGCGTTTTGTTGTGAATAGAACGAAAGGATTTTTGGTTTAAGAAGAATAAAAGTGAGGTTTTATGGAGCCGTGTGATGAACTAAATTGAAGAAAGGCAGATGAAGGTTATATGCAAAAACAGCTCCAAAATGAAAGGGAAAAATGAGGTTTTCTTTTCTGTCCCTTTTTTCTGGCTTATTTTTCACGTCATTTATTTGTGTATCATTCTGATCTTTTTAAAAAGAAAAACAATTGTGGATTTGTCTTATTGTTGCTTGTGCAGGTCGATGCAGAAGGTTTTGGAGCTACAGGCTTTGGTCAGGGCTTTGGATGTGGCAATTTTGTCATTTTGTGCTTTGGTCATGGTTTTGTTCGGTTATGTACGGGGTTTGGAGGGGCTTTTGTGTGGTACATGGTGCGCAGAGTCAGAGGTGCAGGCAAGGTTGTTATCATGTAGGAAATTTTGGTGCAAGTCTTAGGATGTGGAGATGCAGTGTGGGGTCATGGTTTGCCAGGCATATTGTTTTGTGAAAGTAAGTCGTAAGTGTTTTGGAGGGTTGCTACAGGGTTGCAATTGATGTTGTGCAGGTCAAGGTTTAGCTGAGTTTGCATAGGTCTGTGGCATTTTGGTAGCAGAGGGTGCATTTTGGTGAAACCTGAAAAAGCATAGCCTTTGGCAAAACGCAGCATAACATTCTGGTTTATGCGCAGGGGAGTTGGGGGAAGTGGACATTTGTTTTTTTTATGGTATTGTAATAATGAAATAATACTAATAATAATAACAATAATAATAATACTAATAATAAATAAAAATAAATATAATAATAATAATAATAATAATAAAATAATAATAATAATAATACTAAATAAATCAAAAGAAATATAATAATAATAATAATAAAAATAAAAATAAGAATAATAATACTAATAATAATAATAAATAATAATAATAATAATAATAAATAATAAATAATAAATAATAATAATAATATAATAAAAATATATATAAATAATAAATAAAAATATATTAACAAAAATAAAAAAAATTGAAACTAAACTAGTGATTAAACGTAATAAATAACAAACAAAATTCTAAAAAAAACAGAAAGTTCTACAACTTTAAAACAAAGATTAAATGTGAAACTTACGTATGCAAACAATGAATAAAAAGACTTCTATTTTTAACATCGGAAAAAAATCTGAGATAAAACAGGTAAAATTCAATCAAGATACTATTAAGCGACAAAAATTAAACAGAAAAAACAAGATTATTGAATAATGGAGTGTGTTAGAACAAGGTTTGGTTCTGCAATAATACCTCTGAGTTTTGATGATAACAAACAAGTATGTTTGTATGAACAGTTTTGGTATTCTAATGTTTGTTATTTTTGAGAATTTAACAAATAGGTTCTGCTTCTGATAAATAGCGTGGCTAAGTTATTAGAAGAGAGCTGTTAAGCCTCTGCGCTACATTTGTTCTGCTGAACAGTAGCATCTGCTTTAGAAGACTCTGAAGCTGTATGACTCTGATACGATGTCTAAAGAAAACAAGTTCTGAAGATCTGAAGACAGAAGTTCTGATGAACAAGTCCAGATGCTGAAGACTTATGTTTCTTAGACAACGGGTTCTGAAGACCAAGTGCTGAAGACTCTGAAGATGTAGCTCTGCAGACTCTGAAGGCTTGAAGCTCTTAAGAACCAAGTTACGTTTTCCCTTCTTCTAACTCATGCTCTCAGAAGCCTCTGAAGTCAGGAAATTTAGAAGACTAAGCAACATGATACAACAGTACAATGGTACGATGAGGACGCTTTGCTCCACTCCGGATAGGGCGGACGCAAATTTACTATTTGCCCCCCACGTTCTTTCAAGCCGCCATAATTCTAAAATTTTAGAAATATCCTTCAACGGTCACATCATGCATGGCTATATAAAGGCTTGAAGACTTCAAGAATGATGACGCTAATTTTCACTGTTCATACGCTCTATTGTTCTTATCATTCCTAAGTCAATTTGTTCTTAAATTTGTTTACATTTCAGCTTGTGTAGAAGCAATTTTCTGTAAACAAATTATTTTTCAAACAATTGTTTGATTTCCTTAAGAGACCGGTTAGGTCAGGATTCTTAAGAAGTCTAGGACTAGTGTGTCTTAGAGATTGGTTCCTTGAGAGACCGGTTAGGTCAGAATTCTTAAGAAGTCTAGGACTAGTGTGTCTTAGAGATTGTTGTTAGTCACTTGCAGTTTGGCTTGTGCATTTTATTAATCAGTTTGATTAGTGGATTAAGATCTCGCTTGAGAGAGGCAAAATCACCTTGGCAGGTGGACTAGACTAGCTTGAGGGTTTCTCAAGTGAACTAGTATAAACATACTGTGTTCTTTCTTTTGGTTTCTCTTGCTTTATTATCAAGAAGTGGAGGTTATTTGTAAAGGGGATTATTTTTAAAGAATCGTTTTTTAGTATAAAAACCCAATTCAAACCCCCCTTTCTTGTGTTTTTTACACCTTTAATTGGAATCAGAGCTCCGGTTCTGAGAAGATCAAAAGTTTGAATTTTTATCAAGCACCTAAAAGTGTTCAGTACCGATCCAAAGTGTGAAAAATAATGGCTGCCCCAAATGCAAATGTTTCTAATGTCACTTCTGATAATAATGAAAGAGACTCATATAGTGCAAAACCTCCTATCTTTGATGGCGAGAAATTTGACTATTGAAAAGACAGAATCAAAAGTTACTTTCTGGGATTTGATTTGGATCTATGGGATCTGGTAGTTGATGGCTACAGTTATCCAGTAGACGCTAAAGGCAAAACGATTGCCAGAAGCTCATTTTCAGAGGCTCAAAATAAAACCTACAAGAGTAATCACAGAGCGAGAACGATTCTGCTAAATGCTATTTCATATACAGAGTATGAAAAGATTACAGATAGAGAGACTACAAAGTCTATCTTTGACTCTCTTCGGATGACTCGTGAAGGCAACACTCAAGTCAAGGAGACAAAGGCTCTGGCCCTAATCCAGAAGTATGAGGCCTTCAGAATGGAAGACAACGAATCTGTGGAAACTATGTTTTCAAGATTCCAGATGCTTGTTGCAGGACTCAGAGTTCTGAACAAAGGTTATTCTACTATTGATCATGTCAAGAAGATTATCAGGAGTCTGCCTGTAAAATGGAGACCAATGGTAACTGCTTTGAAATTAGCAAAGGATCTGAACAACACGAGTCTTGAGGAACTAATTAGTTCTTTAAGAATTCATGAGATAGAACTTCAAGAAGATGAACCTTAGAGAAGAGGTAAGTCTATTGCTCTGAAGTCTAAGTCTGAAAAGACAAAGACTTACCAAGCAGAGGAGAACTCAGAAGAATCTGAAGAAGATTCAGACGAAGATGAATTGTATCTTATATCAAGAAAGATAAATCAGTTGTGGAAACACATAAAGAGCAAGTTCAGAGGGCCAAGAAGAAAAGGTAGACCTGAGTCTACATCTGGTCAAAGGAAAGCTTCTGAAAAAGAAGTTACTTGTTATGAATGCAAGGTGCCTGGACATTATAAGAACGAGTGTCCAAAGCTCAAGGAAGATAGAAAACCTAAGAAGGTTTTCAAAGCTAAAAAGGGTCTTATGGCAACATGGGATGATTCAGAGTCAGAAGAAGAAAATTTTGAGTAAGAACATGCCAACGTGGCACTCATGGCAAAGACCAGCATGAGCGAAGCCTTATCATAGGATCAACTGAGACTTGATGAAGAGTCAGACTCTGATGACGACAAAGAGGTAATTTCTACCTTATCTCGTTCTGAACTTGAATTAGGTTTATCAGAACTTATGAAAAGGTATCAACTTCTTCTAAGTAAATACAAAACTCAGAAAAAGACTTTTGTGGCTGCTTCTGAGAACTCTACTAAGAGCGAGCCAAATATTTCTGATTTAAATAAAAAAATTTCTTCTTTAGAAAAATCTAATGTTGCTCTAAAAAGTAAAGTCTCTAAACTAGAAGAAGAGATTACTTCTAACATATCTGTTACTGATAAAGTAATCAGATATGATAGAGCTTTTCAGAACTTCCTTGCTAAAAACATAGATAGAAGCAAGATGGCTTCAATGATCTATGGAGTTAGCAGAAATGGAAGTAGAGGTCTGGGATATTCAGGACCATCAAAACCTTTTTATGAGACTCTGAGTATCAAACCAAAACCTCTGTCTGAACATATTGTGCCTGCTGGCATTGAACTGAAATGTTCAGAACTAGAAGGTTCTAATTCTGTTGCACCACAATCACAGACACAAAAGGAAACTTCTAAGCCTAAATATCATGCACAAATTCCACTTGATTATCCGATTGCACAGAAATCCAAAGGTGTCAGAACCTCTGGAAAGACTAACAAGAAAGGACCCAGAAAATGGGTACCTAAGAGTGAGATAATCTATGTTGCATACATCCTTGATGGTGCCACTGAAACACCAGTTATGGTACCTAGACAGTGGATGCTCGCGACACATAACGGGAGAAAGGAATATGTTCCAAGATTTGGAACTTAAGTCTGGAGGTTTCGTTGGTTTCGGAGGAAACCAGAAGGGAAAGATCATTGGCTCTGGAACTATTGGTAATGGTAAACTTCCTTCCATCAACAACGGTCTTTTAGTTGAGGGTCTAATGCATAACTTATTGTCAATTAGCCAACTTAGTGACAATGGTTATGACATTATCTTTAATCAAACGTCCTGTAAGGCTGTTAGTCAGAAGGATGAGTCAGTTCTGTTCAATGGTAAGAGGAAAAACAATACTTACAAAATCAGGCTATCAGATTTGAAAAATCAGAATGTAAAATGTCTTTTGTCCGTTAATGAAGAGCAATGGGTCTGGCACAGACGTCTGGGTCATGATAGCTTGAGAAGAATTTCTCAGCTGAACAAGCTAGGACTTGTCAGGGGCTTGCCCAATCTGAAGTATTCTTCAGATGCTCTTTGTGAAGCATGTCAGAAAGGCAAGTGTTGTACCCCAAATTTTACCCCTTAGATGTCATATTATCTTGCACCTACATTTAGACCTCAATCATGTATGCATTGTTAACTAACCATTTCATTCTTGCAAGTGTTTATTTTTATCGTGAAAGATAGGGTTTACATAAAAAGGACAAGATCTTCCTAAGACATCTTTTGGCCCCAAGTGCAACCATTTGAATCTACATGCACCCAAGAAGTCTTTCTTAACAAAAATCAAGTGTTATATCAAGACAAGTCAACCATTGCCTTACATGTCAAGCAAAGTGTGATCCCAAGCCTTGAGACATCATTCCATGTGTTAGTGGACATACTTGGAGTCCACTTGTGAGTCTTGAAAAAAACCTTCTTTTGAGTGCAAGAATTTTTATTTGGATAAATATTCATCAAAGTGCAACATCTCAAATTGGTGTCATGGAAGGTTTAAAATTTGGTAACTTAGAATTTTCTAAGAATGTTCTTGTGACATTTTCTTTTTTGTTCACGGACATGTGACTTATTTCAATTTCCATAGGGTCCAAAAATATTGTCATTTGAATTAAGGTCATAAAGTTGTAAGTTTAAAGTGGTATTCACGTAAGGTTGTATTAGCAAGGCATTAGGCACTTAATCCATCTCATGTGCCTCTTATTATTATTTAAAAAATCTGAAGATGCCTTGCTTGTAAAACAATTTTCGTGAAGTCACTAAATGCTACCTCTTTGAGCTCACCCTCTCCTGACGAAGCCAAACGCTTTTTGGGACCCCATAGTGGATTGATGAAATAAAATGGCTCAGCACAAGAGACATGTGTTCATGATCAGAGAATCCGTAATTCTCAATTCCTACTATTACCTCTTTTTTACTTTCTCTCTCATGGCACAATAAAAAGGGTTTTTGGAATAGATATTAAAGGATGAAAGGAGCAGACCTACACCATGTCCTCGGCTGTATTTGTTCAGCAAGTGAAGCACAACGATCTCCAAGATTGACTGAGATCAACGGCTGAAAGGAGTGCTACACAAACCCTAATTTTTTCTCCTATGGACAAATCAATTACCCACTGTATCTCTAAGGCACGGACCAATTTGCTTTGCCTATAAAAGGAGACCACTTCTCCTTTGTTCAACACACCAGAAATTACCAAGAAAATTTCTCTCTACTTCTCCCTTCCATAATCCTGCAAGTAATCTTTAAAATCTTGCGAAGGAATTCACCACTTTTCACCACTTTTCATTCCCTCTGTAAGCATCACACACAAAAAAAACACCGAGCAAGAGATAAGAAAACCCTCTCCAATCCTCCCTTTCTTAGTTCTGCAAGTAATCTTCAAAACTTGCAAAGAGCTTATCATTTTCAATCCTTCTGTAAACATTTCAAACCTTCAAACCTCCAACATCTTAACCACCAGAAACTTGTGTTTCTTTCTGTGAAAGAGGTTTGGCTCTATAGCAGTTGAGGAAAGGAAGCTCATCCACCATTTCTAGAGACCCGTACCTGTGAAGAAGCAGTGGACTCTCCCCACTAGGTATCACTCAATTTCACTCTGTCTTTTATACACGATGATCATTTGTTTCATATTTGCACCATACTGTTATCATATTTGTTATCTCATTATTGTCTGATTCTGTGATCATTTTGCTCCATGTTGTTATCATATTCGTATCTTGTTGTTGTCTGATTATTGCTTGTTTCTGTGATGAAACCGTTAATATGTTAGTTTTGTGTTGATGATCGTTAACTGGGTTCGTGTTTGTTTAAAAGAAAACTGAACAAAAATAAAAGAGTTTGTAGTGGCGCTCGCTAGCATGCTTAAGTGGCGTCCGCCACATCATTAACCCACCAAAATAAAATAAAATATAGCACACACACTAAGAGAAACCACATGGCGCAAGCCACCCTTAAAAGGATGGAGGTGGCACAAGCCACCCTTTACCATGAGGAAGTGGCGCAGGCCACTAGTGGTAGGTGGGTCCCACACTGTTTAATTCTTTTTTTTTCTTTTCTTTTCTTTTTTTTCTTTGTCTTTCTTTCTCTTTTATTCCATTTGTTTATCTCATTTTATTTTCTTTCTAATATTCTCAAGGCAATAAAAATTATTCATAATTTCTTTTTTATCTTTAGACTTCTTTTGCAAATAAAACCAATTGTTTCTTTAAGACGTGGGAAGGAAAAAGCGTTTCTTTGAAATATGTTGTAATTTGTGAACTTTGTTTGGAAATTATTCCCTGGCTTTAAACAAAACCTTATCATAAGAACGTTACATTTTTTTTAGCCTCTGTTGCTAAGTTGCATGACTTTAAATGTTTTTCGTTTTCAAACTGTGAGGATGTCTCCTCTGCCATACTTGGTATATGTATGTGACCACTGACTTTAAATTGAATTTTCTTAAGAGTATGCTGTGATTTGTTGAACATTTGCTTCTGACTTTGAACATAACCTTATCATAAGAATGTATATGTTCTTTACCCCTATTGCTAAGTTGCATGACTCCAAATGTCCTTGTTTGCAAACTGTGAGAATGTCCCCTCTATAGCGCTTGTCATATTTATATGGCCACTTTTCATTGTTGTTTTCCATGTTCACACTTGGAAGTTTATTTCTTATGTTGATTAATGCTTACTGTTTTGGAATTCTTGAACTCATATGTTTCATTGTATTTCAACTCCACTGTAACTCTTATTTACAAGATGTTAGTCTTCCCCTCCTTCCAAAGGAAAGTTCCTCTATTGACCTCAAAGTCATAGATAGCTCATTACCCTCCCTTGACCTCATAGTCATAGGATCCACCTTTGGCCTCATAAGAGCCTTTCTCTTTCCTTGGCCTCATAAGAGCCATGAATCACAACTTAGAAATAGGATAGAGTTCCTAAACTCTATGTGGGCTCATCACATTGAGTATCCACTTTTCCCCACTATAACTTAGACTTAGAGAGCTTCCTTAAACTCTAAAATGAGCTCACACTCATTTCCCCTTGGAACTTTGGCCATAGTCAATGGTTCCTCAAAATCACCCTTAGTTAGGTGAACTACGGTTGCTCTGATTCTTTTGTCAGATACGTAGGCACAAGATGCGACGTCTTGGCGAGCAAAACTTAGTGTACATATCCCTAGGTTTTTACCTTTACCTTTAGCAGATATCTTAGCAAGCAAACATAACATAACACAAACTAAACAAGAGGTTCCTGTAGAGTACTACATATATTAAGGGTACTAATACCTTCCCTTAGTATAACCAACCCCCGAACCTTAGATCTCCCCCATTTAGGTTTTTCTCGATCTTGAACCTTTCCTTTGGATAAATCAAAGTCGGTGGTGAATTCAAAGAAATGTGATGCAAGTTAATTAATAGCTTGTTATCCGATTCTCACCGCAACAGAAATGGCGACTTCACTGGGGACATAAATTTGAGGGTTAAGCCCGCCTTGTTTTTGTTTATGTTATTTATGATTGCTTGCTATATTTGTACATATCTGTATGTTTACCTGTATATATGCTTTACTTGAGATTTTTTGTTGGCATGGTGCTACTGAGTGGTGAGATAAGTCCTAACCCGGACCTGAGAGAACATATATGATAGGATCGTAGTGTAATCAATAGTCGGTTGTTGGGAGTAGTCCTAACAATTTATGGCATATGATGACCACACTCAGATGAGGCCCTTTGGGATTATTGATGTCTGATGTGAGCAGTCGCATTGATATTACTCTTCCAAATGGGAGCCAGGGATTCTGAGGACCGTAGTTAGCTTCACCCCACTTGGCCTTTTAGGATGTAGTGCGGTGGCTATGAGGGAGCAAGTCCTAAGTAGTTGTTACGCGATACTACACTCAGACGAGTTTATCTTGAGAATATTATTAACCCGA
This sequence comes from Lathyrus tuberosus, assembly GCA_022829125.1. Taxonomy (NCBI): domain Eukaryota; kingdom Viridiplantae; phylum Streptophyta; class Magnoliopsida; order Fabales; family Fabaceae; genus Lathyrus; species Lathyrus tuberosus. The sequence continues at coordinate 603,698 of JALAZF010000034.1, forward strand.
GTGAGTAGTCATGCAGGCCGATAATATCCGAAGGATTTACGTAGACTCTGGGAACTATTAGAACCCTGTTCTACAGTTGATGAACCTATAGTCCACACCTTGTTGGGATGGGTAGACCATGGCTCCATTCATGAGACCTCTAAACCTAGGACTTGTGTGCTTCATTGTGTATACATATATCTGTGTATTTTCCCATGTTTGCGCATTGCACACATCTCATTGCATCCATTTTATTGGTTTTAAGGAACTCAGTCATATTTTCCTTTGAAATCATAGGAATCATGGATATCGAGAAGAGAAACACTAAAAAGTTCAATTTCAAAAGGCCCAAATTAGCGAAGCTAAAGAAGTTAGCAACCTTGGTGACTGGACATGAAAATTTCCGAAAGAGATATGGAAGACTAATTGGCCTTCTTAGAACTGAAATGGAGGAAGGAATTCTTGACACCTTGGTCCCGTTTTATGATCCTCTCTATCATTGCTTCACTTTCCCGGATTACCAGCTGGTTCCAACCTTGGAAGAATACTCTCATTGGTTTGGCTTACCTGTGAAAAAACAAAGACCTTTCAGCGGTCAAGAAAAAATCCTTACTCCAAAAGAGATTGGCAAATGTATTCACTTAGATGTGTCAGAGGTCAAGCCTCACATCACCGCCAAGGATGGCATCAAGGGACTACCATCTAAGTTCTTATATGAAAAAGCTTGTCAATTTTTCAATGCAAATAGTATTACTGCCTTTGAAGCAACCTTCGCTTTATTGGTCTATGGTCTGTTTTTGTTCGCTAATGTGGAGGATTTTTTCGACATCAACGCCATCAGGATATTTATTAGTGGAAACCCTGTGCCTACATTACTTGGTGATGCTCTCCATTCTGTCCATCATAGGACTCTTCAAGGAAAAGGAACTATTTTATGTTGCGCACCATTGCTCTACCAGTGGTACATCACTCATCTGCCTCGAACATCTGAATTCCGAGACAACCCTGACAAACTTCGTTGGTCTCAAAGGATTATTTCTCTTACTCACAACGACATCTTTTGGTATGATCCTGTTTATGACAAAGGAGTATACATTGACAGTTGTGGTCCTTTCCCTAACATACCTCTTCTTGGTATTCATGGTGGGATCATCTATAACCCTGTTCTTGCCAGACGCCAATTTGGATTTGCAATGAAAGAAAATCCTAAGAGTATTCATGTATCCGGTTTCTTCTACCTTAATGAAAAAGCCACTAATGAGACCAAAAGTGGGGTTTGGTGTGCTTGGGACAAATTCCACGAAAGCACCAAGAATGATCTGGGAAAAAGGAACTGTGTAGCTTTGGAACCATTCCTCCAATGGGTTCGATCTCGAGCTCGTGACCTCAAAATGTCGTATCTTCCCAAAATACTTTAGCAGCCAACTATTGCATCTCCATCTGCTATTCCCATTGAGCGCATGAAAGAATACCAGGAAACTCTAGCAAGAATGAAGCTTGAAAGGGACACATGGGAATGGAAATATCATACCGTCTGCATCGAGCAAGAAGAAATGAAGGAGAAGATGAAAGAGAAAGACGACTTGATTGAGTGGCTGGAAAAACGTGTGATAGATGAACCTCTGGCACAGGAAGATTCATTTTTCTCTAGCATGAGGCCTACTTCTAGCACTCATGAGTATGCCAGTATTCCTCCGACATCTGGTGCTTGGAAAGGGATTGTCGATAAGCTGGTCTTCGAGAATCACGAGTTGAAGGGACAAAAGAGAAGGCGTGAAGCAGGACACTCCTAGATAGGATTGGTTTTTCTTCTAGGCCTAGCTGTTGTTCTCATCTTATTGTATTTTGAGCCTTTTTGAGATGTACTATCCAAGTTGTAAACTCTTCTCAATATTTAATGAAATGAGGCTTGTTTTGAAAATTGTCTTTCTTGAGTTCCTTAAAACCAATCGCATCTGCATTGTACTTTGCATCTTTTGCTAAGCTATCAAGGTACTAACTTTATTTTGCAGATTTTATAGACATGGATGCCGCAGGAAAGAATGTTTGGCCTTACTCTTTTGAGCTTCCCGAGCTTGAACAATTGTTATGGTTGGGTGACAGAGTCGCAGACCCATCAGCTTTCACTGATAAGTATGGGTGCCTTCTTCCACTAATAAGACTGCCAGTAACCAAAGGGCCCCTTGAGGTTTTGGTTCAGCTATACCATCCAGCTTACCGTTGCTTCCTATTTCCCGAGTTCCAGCTGGTCCCAACCTTGGAAGAGTTCTCTGCTATGATTGGAATCCCCATCAGGAAGGCTCTAATTTTCTCTGGGATCGAGGCAATGCCTTCCATTAAAGAAATTGCCATGGCTATGAAAATCAGAGTATCGGACATTCAAGCTAATTTGATCATCAAAGGAGGGCGACATGGACTCCCCACTTTGTTCTTGCTATCAAAAGCCCTTTATTTCAAGAACCGAGGAAATGAGGCACTGTTTGAATCAACCTTAGCTCTGATGATCTACGGTTTGTTTCTATTCCCAAACGCCAAACATTTTGTGGATGTCCAAGCCATTCAGATATTCGTAATCACCAACCCAGTCCCAACTTTGCTTGCAGATGTTTACCGCTCAATCCAGACCAGATACTTAAGAGGCTGTGGGCCAATTGTCTGCTGTGTAGCCCTCTTCTACAAATGGTTCATCTCTTATCTACCAAAGACTCCGGCTTTCTGGGGGGATGAAGATTGTAAGATATGGTCCAAGAAGTTAATGGAATTAAAGCATACTGATATCGAATGGTATGACCCGACAGATGAAGGAATTACCATGATCGTTAGCTATGGGGATTGCCCCAATGTACCTTTGATGGGAAGAAATGGTTGTATCAACTATAACCCTGTCCTTGCTCGCCACCAGCTAGGCCACATGAAGGAAGGACCTCCAGCCAATGAGGACATGCAAATGATGTACTATGAAGAAAGGGAAGGTTTCGAAATGAAAATGCTACTTGAGTGCGCTAGGCGCCGGATTAATAGGCGATTGTGGAGGGCTGAATGTTCTATCACCGAGACTCACCTGCAATGGTCCCATGACATAGCTCGAGTGATGAGGAAGCCATTTCCTCATCACGAAGCACCACCGGAGACCAAAAAAAGGATGGTGGATGTTCTGACTGATTTTTTTCTCGAGAGAGAAAGGATCAAGGGTCATATTGAGGAGCTTATGAAGAAGATCAATGAAGAGGAGGAGACAGCCACCAGTGGATCCAATTTCTAGTCCTTTAAAGTTGATATTGTTGTTTCTTTCTTTGTTATTTCCTTTCGATGTTGTTGTTATTTCCTTTCTGTTGTGGGTATGCCCCTATTTTTTTGTATTCAGAGCATGAAGATACTCTGCTCTTGATGTAATGACTGCCAGATTTTCTTAATGAAGAAGATGTTGTGACAAAAGGTTCCATTGCCTATATTATTTGCAAAATTTCTTTGGTTTCTTGATAGTTTAGCTTGCATTTTCATGTGCATTCTCATGTGCATTATATCATATCATGTGCATTCTCCTCTTTGGTTTTGTCTGATGTCGCCTTGTTATCTCAGAACCGTCACACTGAATCCTAAGCACGGATACAACACTCGGGCCCAAGCTCGATTGAAGATGTCAGAAGCCTATGGGGAAATGGATCGAGTCAATAATGAATTAACAGAAATACGAGGTGGAATGGGGCAGCTTTTGGAAGCTGTCAACATTTTGAGAGCAAAGATGGATACCCAGGCCACTGTGGTCTCCGAGATCATCACCACTACAGTAGAACCTCCCGTCATTCCTATTGTAAACCCTACTTTGGGTATACCATTCGACTTCATCCGCGCCATAGTGCCTCAATCTACTCAACAGACAGTACCTCTGATTAATGAGACTCAGCAGGTTATTCCTACCTTTGCTCCACCAGCGGTGCAGACACAAGCTCGTCCTGTTTTCCATAATCACCACCCTTATGACTACATTGATGTATCTGAGGAGGGGGACGACCAAAATGAAAATTTAAGAGAGAGCGTCGAGACAATGCAGAGGAAAATAAAGGCTATGGAAGGAAGTAACGCCTTTAGCACTGATGTCAAGGACATGTGCCTAGTCTCAGACTTGGTGATTCCCTATAAATTTAAGCTGCCGAATTTTGAGCTGTACTCGGGCGCCACATGTCCCAGATCACACTTGATCATGTATTTTCGAAGAATGGTCGCCCGCGTGCGTAACGACAAGTTAATGATACATTGTTTTCAAGATAGCTTGAAGGGCGCTGCTGCTAAGTGGTACCTAAGTCTGGATCAATCTCAGGTCCACTGTTTCCAAGATGTAATGGATGCTTTTTGTGAAACATTACAAGTACAATCTGGATCTAGCCCCTGACCGAAGACAATTGCTACGCATGACCCAAAGCAGCACTGAATCCTTTAAAGAGTATGCACAACGATGGAGAGAAACTGCTTCTCAAGTAGAACCACCCCTGACTGAGAAAGAACTGGCAGACTGGTTTATAGATACAGTGAAACCAGAATTTTACGAAAGAATGATCAGCAGCGTCAATGCCAATTTTGCTGACATCGTCGCAGTTGGTGTAAAAGTAGAGGCCGGGTTAAAAAGTGGGAAGGTAGCAAGTTCTGCAAGTAGTTCAACCAACAACAATGTCAAGAAGGCTCCTAGTAACTTTCAAAAGAAGAAAGAAGGAGAAACCAATGCTGTCATGGCAGGGAGGAATAAAAACCCTAGATGGAAACAACCAACCTACCAACAGCAGGCAGGTCCTAACTTCTCTCAGCAACCAATCTACCCGATTCAATATGCTCAGCAACCTTACATAGCGGCTGTAACACCGACCTTCAATCACCAAGCAGCGCAACAGGCGCCAGTCTACCAACAATCATCCTATCAACAGCTAGCCTATCAGCAGTGGCCGAGAAACCAGAACTACCAACAGCAGAGGCAGCAAGTTCCACAGCAGAAGGCTCCTCAAAGAAGACAAAGGGCAACGCCCACATTTCCGCCCATACCGATGTCCTATACTGAGCTCTACCCTTCTTTAGTGGAGCAAGGATTGATTGTTACCAGGCCCTTGGGACCACCAACTGAGAAGTCTATGTCGTTCTTCAATCCAAATCTAAACTGCGCTTTTCATCAAGGAGGGGCTGGTCACGATTTGGAGGGCTGTTTAGCACTAAAAAATATAGTAAAGAATTTAATGGAAAAGAAGATCTTGTCTTTCACAGATAATCAGCCAAATGTGAAAAGCAATCCATTACCCACGCATGGGGCCACCAATGCCATTGAAGACGAGAATAATGAGGTGGTATTAAGGGATGCCTCAAAGATACGGACTCCTATGAAGATCTTCCATGCTAAGTTGTTCGAAGCTGGGTTGGTCAAGGTTTGTCATAGTAATTGTGAGGGTTATAATATTAGCACCAAGGGTTGTCGACTGATCCGAGACGACATCCAGGGTTTGATTGATGAAGGATTTCTACAAGTGTTCAGTAAAGGAAAGAGGGATGAAATTGCAGTAATCGAACCTGTGTTTAACCTGCCAAAGCCAGGAGAGCAGGTGCCTGTGTTCAATATGCCTAAGTCTGATTCTGTGGTGCCTGTGTTTAATAAACCTGTGCCGGTTTTCAACAATCATGAGACTGTTATTGCTACCGCTGCCAATCACTCCAAGCAACACGATACTCGACAACCTATTCCATTCAGGTTCAGAGGAACTAAAGTCGTGCCATGGATCTATGAGAACATTGTGGGTAACAAAACCCGCGGAGAAGTGGTTCCAAGGAATGAGGTGGGAACCGCTGTTGAAGAAGTAGTTCCAAGGAATGAGGTGGGAACTACTAAAGATGTGACAAACATAGTTGGAACAGGAAAAATAACCCGAAGCGGTAGAGTATACACTCATTCTTTCAAAGAAACTACACCCAAGGAAACTGTTGTTCCCGTACCTCCTAAAGACAAAGGAAAGGAGGTAATTTCTAAAGAAGTAGATGAAGAATTCCTAAGGATTATAAAGAGAAGTGATTACAGGGTAGTAGATCAGCTGCATCAGACCCCATCTAAGATTTCAATCTTGTCTCTGTTAGTCAATTCACTGGTTCATAGAGCAGCTCTACAAAAGGTACTGGCCCAGGCACACGTGGCCCAAGATATAACCGCAGGACAATTCGACCATGTCATCGCCAACATTACAGCTTGTAACACTCTTAGTTTCAGTGACGAGGAGTTACCTCGAGCAGGAAGAAACCATAACCTGGCTTTACATGTGTCAATGAAGTGTCAAGAAGATACATTGGCCAGAGTTCTTGTGGATGTCGGTTCATCCCTGAATGTGCTACCAAAAAGAACCCTTGAAAAGCTGACTTACCAAGGAGCTATAATGAGACCCACTTCGCTTGTTGTTAAAGCTTTCGATGGCTCGAGAAGATCGGTGATGGGAGAGATTGAGTTTCCTATTTTGATTGGTCCTCAAGTGTTCAATATCCTCTTTCAGATCCTGGACATCAACCCTGCCTACAGTTGTTTGTTAGGTAGACCTTGGATCCATGAGGCTGGCGCCGTGACATCCACTTTGCATCAAAAAATGAAGTTTGTAGCTGAAGAGAAATTGGTTATCATACACGGCGAGGAAGACCTGATGGTCAGCAATTTGTCCTCTTTCCGTTACATTGAGGCTGATAAAGACGCTTTGGAAACTTCTTTCCAAGCTCTTGAGATAGCGAATACTGTTATGATTGATGATAACAAGCCAGTGGCCTCCAATGATCCATCTTTTACTTCCTTCAAGAGCATCCAATCCGCCCTACAGAATGGTATACCGGAAGGCTGGGGCAAAGTCGTCGAGGTCCAAGAGAGAGAAAAGTACCAAGGGTTGGGTTACAAACCAACTCTTGAGGAAAAAGCTGCTCCGACCACGGGAAGACTGAAGACAATTCAAGAGATGTTCGTCAGTGGAGGACATCATGTCCATGCTATCATCGAAGACGCTGAAGGCAAAGACATCGATAACTTGATTTTTCAGTGTGACGCCGCTTTGAGTAATTGGGAAGCTATTGAGATCCCTACTTTGTACCCTATGCCAGAGTAAGTTGCTTGCTTTTGTTGATGTTTTCAAATTCCGTAGTTGTGCCCGAGGCTATTAGATTATTTTGTATGGGCCACCGCTTTTAACTCTTATTAATCAATGAAAGTGATTGTTTTGTTAAATTCTATGTCTTAATTTTACTGTTCTTTTGCTTTTAAGGAAAAATGGCAATCTTTTCAAAACTACAAAAACATTTTCTCTTTGCATTTGAGTTTTGTGCATTTTAATAAAATAAATCCCTCCATCACGTAGAATAAATCCCAAACTCGTTGTATTCAGTGACCCTAATCTCACTATTGACTTTGATTCACCTATTTATCAAGCTGAGGATGAGGAGGATTATGAGGTCCCTGGTGATTTGGCAGAAATATGTGAGTATTAATACACGGATCTTCAACCGCATGAGGAACAGGTTGACATCATCAATCTTGGTACCGAAGAAAGGAAGAAAGAGGTCAAGGTTGGGACAACACTTGGGGCAGACATCAGACGACGGTTGGTGCTGCTTTTGGAAGAATATGTGGATGTGTTCGCTTGGTCTTATCAGTATATGCCTGGTTTGGATACAGATATAGTAGTTCATAAACTACCTCTCAAACCCGATTGTCCTCCGGTGAAACAGAAACTTCGCAGAAGTAGACCTGACATGGCTCTCAAGATTAGAGATGAGGTTAAAAGGCAACTGGATGCAGGTTTCTTGGCAGTTTCAAAATATCCCGAATGGGTAGCCAACATTGTGCCGGTGATGAAGAAGAATGGTAAAGTGCGAATGTGCGTAGACTACAGGGATCTCAACAAAGCTAGTCCTAAAGACGATTTCCCTTTTCCGCATATAGATACTCTTGTGGATAATACAGCTCGATTTGCAGTCTTCTCATTTATGGATGGCTTCTCAGGCTACAATCAGATACGAATGGATCCGACCTATATGGATAAAACTACATTCATCACTCCATGGGGAACCTACTGCTACAAAGTCATGCCCTTCGGTTTGAAAAATGCATGGGCAACTTATCAAAGAGCTATGGTGACCTTATTCCATGACATGATCCATAAAGAGATTGAAGTATATGTGGATGATATGATTGCTAAATCCCAAAGCGAGGAGGAACATTTGGACCATCTTCTGAAACTATTCAAAAGGCTTCGAAAACATCAGCTGAAGTTGAATCCTGCCAAATGTACCTTCGGTGTCAGATCAGGGAAATTGCTCGGTTTTATCATCAGTCAAAGAGGAATTGAAGTAGATCCTGATAAGGTACGAGCCATTCAAGAGATGCCAGCTCCGCAGACTGAGTTGCAAGTAAGAGGATTTTTGGGCCGTTTGAACTATACCTCCAGATTTATCTCCAACATGACTCCTACTTGTGAACCAATTTTCAAGTTGCTCCGCAAAGATCAGACTGTAGAGTGGAATTCTGATTGCCAACAAGCTTTTGAAAAACTCAAGAATTATCTACAAGAACCACCGATCTTGGTTCCTCCTGTTCCTGGAAGACCTCTTTTCATGTACCTGACTGTTTTAGAAGGATCCATGGGCTGTGTCTTGGGCCAACATGATGAAACTGGTCGCAAAGAGCATGCCATCTATTACTTGAGCAAGAAGTTCGCTGATAGCGAAAGTCGTTATTCATTGCTTGAGAAAACCTGTTGCGCTTTAGCATGGGCCGCCAAACGTTTAAGGCAGTATCTGATATGTCACACTACTTTTTTGATCTCAAAGATGGATCCAATAAAGTACATCTTTGAGAAGCCTGCTCAAACCGAAAGACTTGCCCGTTGGCACATGCTATTGTCAGAATATGATATCCAATATGTTACACAGAAGGCTATCAAGGGAAGTGTTTTATCAGAGTACCTTGCAGATCAGCCTGTTGAAAATTATGAACCTCTCAAGTTTGACTTTCCCGACGAGGACATTATGTTGGTAAAAGATTGTGAAGAGCCAGGCCTCGATGAAGGTCCTGAACCCGATTCTAGATGGAAGATAATGTTTGATGATTCTTCCAACTTCAAAGGACATGGTGTGGGTGTTGTACTGATGAACCCTGCCGGCGGTTATACTCCTTTTACAGCAAGGTTAGACTTTGAATGTACAAACAATGTCGCCGAGTATGAAGCTTGTATTTTGGGTTTAGAAGCTGCAATTGATCTCAGAATCAAGATTCTAGAAATTATGGGTGATTCGGCTTTGGTTATCTATCAAGTCAAAGGTGAATGGGAAACTAAGGATAAGAAACTGATCCCATATCGTGCTTATATTGTGGAAATGATCAAATACTTTGATGAGATTACCTTCCGTCATGTTCCTCGCTCAAAGAACCACATAGCCGATTCGTTAGCCATGCTAGCTTCAATGTGGCAAGTCAGGTTTTTCAATGAAGCACCCCTCATCAGTATCGAGCGCAAGACCGAACCCACTTATTGCCAGTCAGTTGAAGAAGAGATAGATGGAAAGCCGTGGTTTCACGACATCATGAATTATCTGAAGACTCAAGAGTATCCCGCCAATGCTTCCAGTCTTGATAAGAAAACCTTGCGGAGGTTGTCATATAAATTCTTCCTCAGTAATGATGTGCTTTACAAGAGAAATCACGACATGGTCCTGCTAAGATGTGTTGATAAATGAGAAGCAGACCTGTTGATGCACGATATTCACGAAGGAGGCTTCGGTACTCACGCCAATGGGCATGCTATGGTTAAGAAGGTCTTAAGGGCTGGGTATTATTGGTTGACTATGGAAGCTGACTGTATCCAATACGCCAAAAAGTGTCATAAGTGCCAGATCTATGCTGATAAGATGCACGTTCCTCCGACCTTGCTGAATATATTGTCGTCTCCTTGGCCTTTCTCTATGTGGGGCATTGACATGATTAGAGCTATTAACCCGAAAGCTTCTAATGGTCATCGTTTCATCCTAGTGGCCATAGATTATTTTACAAAGTGGGTTGAAGTCGCTTCCTGCGCCAATGTGACCAAGCAAGTGGTTGCTCGTTTTATAAAAAATAACATCATCTGTCGTTATGGAATCCCCAACAAGATCATAACCGACAATGGGACAAATCTGAATAACAAGACAATGAAAGAGTTATGTGACAATTTCAAGATTAAGCATCACAATTCTTCACCTTACCGTCCCAAGATGAATGGAGCTGCCGAAGCTGCCAACAATAACATTAAAAAGATCCTGGAAAAAATGGTCAAGACTTATAAGGATTGGCACGAAATGTTACCATTTGCCTTGCACGAATACAGAACTTTGGTTCGAACTTCGACAGGGGCAACCCCTTTTGATCTGGTATATGGAATGGACGCTGTCCTCCCCATTGAGGTGGAGATACCATCTCTGAGAATCGTGATGGAAACCAAGCTTGATGAAGCGGAATGGGTCAGAGAGAGATATGACCAGATGATCCTCATTGACAAAAAGCGACTGACCGCCATGTGTCATGGGTATTTGTATCAGAAAAGAATGAAGAGGGCATTCGACAAGAAGGTCCGTGTTAGAGAATTTCGAGAAGGAGAGCTTGTACTTAAGAAGATTCTGCCATCTCAAAGGGATGCTCGCAGAAAATGGGCACCTAACTATGAGGGTCCGTTTGTGGTAAAGACTGTATTCTCAGGAGGCTCTTTATTCCTCACAACGATGGACGGTGAACAACTCGCGCACCCTGTGAATGCTGACTCAGAACGAAAATATTACGCCTAAAAAGCCCGCTAAGTCGAAAACCAGAAATGGCGACTTAGGCAAGAAAAGGGTATCCCAGTGGGTCGTAACCTATGAAGGAGACTCGGGCAAAAGTTAGGGATCAAATAAAAAGAAAGAGCTCGTTAGGTCGAAAACCCGAAAGGGCGGCCTAGGCAGAAAAGAGCGTCCCGGTGGACTGAAGACCCGAAAGGGCGGTCCAGGCAAAAGTTAGGGACAAAGGCGTTTCACTGTGTCAGAACGGGTTGTCACCTACCTCCAAGAATTCTTGAAGAAACTCGGTTTTCGTTGATCCTCATCAGCCGCAAAGATTTTAGGACTCTTAGTCATTAGGGAGGATAGTGGTCACTGAATATGATATAACTTTTTTCCCAAATTGCCATTTTTCAATTGTAATGTTCCATGGAACTTCGCTATTGGCAACTTACCATTCTAATGAAATCAGATTTTTGAGCCATTCTTTGTTTGATGTTTATCACTGCCCTATTATTTTCCTTGTTATGCAAAACTTCACTTATTCATTAATAATGGTTTTGAAAGCGGAAAATGTTTTGAAAAAAATCTTTTGAGAAAACACAATGAAAATATAAATTTTTGCTTTGGCATTAGGGACGATTCAGTGAAATCAATGGCTGTCCTCAAAACTCTGGTTATGACGAAAACACTGATAAATCATCCAAGTTGGTTATTGAAGAAAGATTGACAAATACTTCCCTGAATTAAAACATCTCAGTAATGACCAGATGCCACGATATAAAGGGATTCTCCCCTGTATCTTCACAGATGTCTGTTGAAAATGTGAAATTTCATTTCCCCAATAAAGTAAGGACATTCCTGGATTGGCTCTAAGACTGATTACCTCCAGATTTCAGTATGACTCCTTACGGTGGATGTGTCTTTCCTTCCACTCACTTTTTCCAGTCCGTCATCTCGTTAGAGTTGTCTCTTACATATCATTCGACATTCGCATCATACCATAGCATTGTACATCTTTGCATTTGTGTGTGTTTTGCTTGTTGGGTCCTTATCTCCCGAGACCTCTTTTTTTGCTGGTTTGCAGGCTTTTTGTCTGTTGTCTTGTTTGCGTCCGGTCTTTACCTGCGTGCGCCAGGTTTTTGACTCTTTGATCACTATTCCCTAGGAAGTCTAATCTTCATTTATGCAACCTCGGTATTAACCTATCTGATACTTAATCTCCTCATATGGAACTTAAAATCCAGTAATTGCTGGCATCATTTAATCCAGGTCAAATATGAACATAAACCTCAGGTCAAATATGAACCCGTTATTTGAAACCAGGTCAAATATGAACCTAAACTTCAGGTCAAATATGAACCTAAACTTCGAGTCAAATATGAACCCGTTGTTTGAAACCAGGTCAAATATGAACCTAAACTTCGAGTCAAATATGAACTTGTTGTTGGAATCCAGGTCAAATATGAACCTAAACTTCGAGTCAAATATGAACCCGTTGTTTGAAACTAGGTCAAATATGAACCTAAACCTCAGGTAAAATATGAACCCGTTGTTTGAATCCAGGTCAAATATGAACCTAAACCTCAGGTCAGATATGAACCCGTTGTTTGAAACCAGGTTAAATATGAACCTAAACCTCAGGTCAAATATGAACCCGTTGTTTGAATCCAGGTCAAATATGAACCTAAACCTCAGGTCAGATATGAACCCTTTGTTTGAAACCAGGTCAAATATGAACCTAAACCTCAGGTCAAATATGAACCCGTTGTTTGAAACCAGGTCAAATATGAACCTAAACCTCAGATCAGATATGAGCCCGTTGTGTGAAACCAGGTCAAATATGAACCTAAACCGAAATTTAAAATCCAGCTCATACTTGTACCTAAAATCCAAACTCAAATTGTTATCTTATCCAACACAAATTGGTGTACACTGACGTGTCACTTCTGAGTCCAATCATTGTTGGCACTTTAATCTGGTTCCCAGCTGAGGTTCAGTCATTATCAATATCTCTTTGAAAATCCTTGTGATTGTTCATCATTTGGCGCACGCCGAGTATTTCTCTGTCTTTTCTGGCTTTTCTTGAAGATCCTGTTTGAACTCTTCAGTATAAGAAATCTCCATAATATATCTATCCTTTTATTTCAAATTGATTCCCAGTGGAGATCATGTCTTCTTTTTGGTTTCATGCCCAGTAAGAATGTGTTTCATTTCCCCAGTGTCGTCCGGTCACATATGAACCTGTCGTCCATCTCCCTGGATTTTTCCCCAGTGGAGAATACCTCTCTGACTCCTATCTCCAGTGAGGATCTGTAGGGTTTCCCCTCAGCTCTATCTTTCTATCCCCAGTGTTTCCTCAGAGTCTCCCCAGTGAGTCTCTTTTTGTTGGTCAGTCTGTATCCCCAGTGAGTTTTTTCCTCATGGATACCAACATTCATCATTCCCCAGTAAAGATCACCTGTGTTTGGTAGCCTTTTATCCTTTGGTGTCTTGTTAGTCTACATTTTTGCAATGTCATAACATCATATCATCATACCAGAGTTCATAGCATGTCAGCATATGCACATTTGTTACCTGTCCTGAGCATCTGCATTCCATCTAAGGGCAAAATTTTTGGTTTGCTATATTTAAATACCTTTCACCTTGGTGTCCCGAGGATTTCCATTCCTCGTGCCATTCGGTAAAGCTATTTAAATATGGGCAACTGTTGTACCCCAAATTTTACCCCTTAGATGTCATATTATCTTGCACCTACATTTAGACCTCAATCATGTATGCATTATTAACTAACCATTTCATTCTTGCAAGTGTTTATTTTTATCGTGAAAGATAGGGTTTACATAAAAAGGACAAGATCTTCCTAAGACATCTTTTGGCCCCAAGTGCAACCATTTGAATCTACATGCACCCAAGAAGTCTTTCTCAACAAGAAATCAAGTGTTATATCAAGACAAGTCAACCATTGCCTTACATGTCAAGCAAAGTGTGATCCCAAGCCTTGAGACATCATTCCATGTGTTAGTGGACATACTTGGAGTCCACCTGTGAGTCTTGAAAAAAACCTTCTTTTGAGTGCAAGAATTTTTATTTGGATAAATATTCATCAAAGTGCAACATCTCAAATTAGTGTCATGGAAGGTTTAAAATTTGGTAACTTAGAATTTTCTAAGAATGTTCTTGTGACATTTTCTTTTTTGTTCACGGACATGTGACTTATTTCAATTTCCATGGGGTCCAAAAATATTGTCATTTGAATTAAGGTCATAAAGTTGAAAGTTTAAAGTGGTATTCACGTAAGGTTGTATTAGCAAGGCATTAGGCACTTAATCCATCTCATGTGCTTCTTATTATTATTTAAAAAATCTGAAGATGCCTTTCTTGTAAAACAATTTTCGTGAAGTCACTAAATGCTACCTCTTTGAGCTCACCCTCTCCTGACGAAGCCAAAAGCTTTTTGGGACCCCATAGTGGATTGATGAAATAAAATGGCTCAGCACAAGAGACCTGTGTTCATGATCAGAGAATCTGTAATTCTCAATTCCTACTATTACCTCTTTTTTACTTTCTCTCTCATGGCACAATAAAAAGGGTTTTTGGAATAGATATTAAAGGATGAAAGGAGCAAACCTGCACCATGTCCTCGGCTGATTTGTTCAGCAAGTGAAGCACAACGATCTCCAAGGTTGACTGAGATCAACGACTGAAAGGAGTGCTACACAAACCCTAATTTTTTCTCCTATGGACAAATCAATTACCCACTGTATCTCCAAGGCACGGACCAATTTGCTTCGCCTATAAAAGGAGACCACTTCTCCTTTGTTCAACACACCAGAAATTACCAAGAAAATTTCTCTCTACTTCTCCCTTCCATAATCCTGCAAGTAATCTTCAAAAACTTGCGAAGGAATTCACCACTTTTCATTCCCTCTGTAAGCATCACACACAAAAAAAACACCGAGCAAGAGATAAGAAAACCCTCTCCAATCCTCCCTTTCTTAGTTCTGTAAGTAATCTTCAAAACTTGCAAAGAACTTATCATTTTCAACCCTTCTGTAAACATTCCAAACCTTCAAACCTCCAACATCTTAACCACCAGAAACTTGTGTTTCTTTCTGTGAAAGAGGTTTGGCTCTGTAGCAGTTGAGGAAAGGAAGCTCATCCACCATTTCTAGAGACCCGTACCTGTGAAGAAGCAGTGGAATCTCTCCACTAGGTATCACTCAATTTCACTCTGTCTTTTATACACGATGATGATTTGTTTCATATTTGCACCATACTGTTATCATATTTGTTATCTCATTATTGTCTGATTCTGTGATCATTTTGCTCCATATTGTTATCATATTCGTATCTTGTTGTTGTCTGATTATTGCTTATTTCTGTGATGAAACCATTAATATGTTAGTTTTGTGTTGATGATCGTTAACTGGGTTCGTGTTTGTTTAAAAGAAAACTGAACAAAAATAAAAGAGTTTGTAGTGGCGCTCGCCAGCATGCTTTAGTGGCGTCTGCCACATCATTAACCCACCAAAATAAAATAAAGTATAGCACACACACTAAGAGAAACCACATGGCGCAAGCCATGATTATGCATGGCGCAAGCCACCCTTAAAAGGATGGAGGTGGCGCAAGCCACCCTTTACCATGTGGAAGTGGCGCAGGCCACTAGTGGTAGATGGGTCCCACACTGTTTAATTCCTTTTTTTTTTCTTTTCTTTTTTTTCTTTGTCTTTCTTTCTCTTTTATTCCATTTGTTTATCTCATTTTATTTTCTTTCTAATATTCTCAAGGCAATAAAAATTATTCATAATTTCTTTTTTATCTTTAGACTTCTTTTGCAAATAAAACCAATTGTTTCTTTAAGACGTGGGAAGGAAAAAGCGTTTCTTTGAAATATGTTGTAATTTGTGAACTTTGTTTGGAAATTACTCCCTGGCTTTAAACAAAACCTTATCATAAGAACGTTACATTTTTTTAGCCTCTGTTGCTAAGTTGCATGACTTTAAATGTTTTTCATTTTCAAACTGTGAGGATGTCTCCTCTGCCATACTTGGTATATGTATGTGACCACTGACTTTAAATTGAATTTTCTTAAGAGTATGCTGTGATTTGTTGAACATTTGCTTCTGACTTTGAACATAACCTTATCATAAGAATGTATATGTTCTTTACCCCTATTGCTAAGTTGCATGACTCCAAATGTCCTTGTTTGCAAACTGTGAGAATGTCCCCTCTATAGCGCTTGTCATATTTATATGGCCACTTTTCATTGCTGTGTGCCATGTTCACACTTGGAAGCCTATTTCATATGTTGATTAATGCTTACTTTTTTGTAATTCTTGAACTCATATGTTTCATTGTATTTCAACCCCACTGTAACTCTTGTTTACAAGATGTTAGTCTTCCCCTCCTTCCAAAGGAAAGTATCTCTATTGACCTCAAAGTAATAGATAGCTCATTACCCTCCCTTGACCTCATAGTCATAGGATCCACCCTTGGCCTCATAAGAGCCTTTCTCTTTCCTTGGCCTCATAAGAGCCATGAATCACAACTTAGAAATAGGATAGAGTTCCTAAACTCTATGTGGGCTCATCACATTGAGTATCCACTTTTCCCCACTATAACTTAGACTTAGAGAGCTTCCTTAAACTCTAAAATGAGCTCACACTCATTTCCACTTGGAACTTTGGCCATAGTCAATGGTTCCTCAAAATCACCCTTAGTTAGGTGAACTACGGTTGCTCTGATTCTTTTGTCAGATACGTAGGCACAAGATGCGACGTCTTGGCGAGCAAAACTTAGTGTACATATCCCTAGGTTTTTACCTTTACCTTTAGCAGATATCTTAGCAAGCAAACATAACATAACACAAACTAAACAAGAGGTTCCTGTAGAGTACTACAGATATTAAGGGTGCTAATACCTTCCCTTAGTATAACCAACCCCCGAACCTTAGATCTCCCCCCTTTAGGTTTTTCTCGATCTTGAACCTTTCCTTTAGATAAATCAAAGTCGGTGGTGAATTCAAAGAAATGTGATGCAAGTTAATTAATAGCTTGTTATCCGATTCTCACCGCAACAGCAAGTTTTCAAAAACTTCCTTTAAAGCAAAATCGATTGTTTCTACCTCTAAACGATTAGAACTTCTTCACATTGACTTATTTGGACCAGTGAAAAATGCTTCAGTCAATGGAAAGAAATATGGATTAGTCATCGTTGATGATTACAGTCGTTGGACATGGGTAAAATTCTTAAGACACAAGGATGAGTCACATTCTGTGTTTGCTTCCTGTAGCACCCCAAAATTTGCCCTCCTTACTTTAGTACTAACTGGCTTATGTTTCATTGCATTTTTGCATTATCATGTGTGCATATCATTTGTTCTTAGCATGGGGTCAAGGTGTCTGAGGCAGTTCAAGAAGGTGTTCTTCAAAGGGTCAAGCAAGAGGTCCTATTTGGTCTATCACATCATCAAGAGTTCACAATTGGCAAGAGATCTCAAGTGGATCACTCTCTCCTAACCAGTGCTGGAATTAGGGTTTTGAGATTCTCGGGTTTATTGCTCCAATGGGCAAGCTCCTTGGGTTTTTATCATCACCAAATGGCATATCTTATCTTTGTTGGAGAGGATACACATCATATTCAGAGGAATTTGGATTTGGAGACTGTGTTATTTCCTCCTAGACTGAGGGTACCAAGATTAGGGTTTGCTATAAAGTCAGTTTATTTCTGATTTCTTGGGCAAGACTTGATTCCATGGTTTTCATTGGATCCCTAGGTATCTAGGAATAGAAGGTTGTCCATCAGTTTGGTTCATGAGAAGTTCAATTGACCAATGGATTGGGAATCAGGTGAATTGGGTAAAAGTCAACTGTGAGAGGAGAAGTCAACTGTGAAATTTTGAGGTTCCCTTCAAGGTTTTCAAGGTCTCACATCCTCATATGGTCTTCAAGAGTCAAATTTCATACCATTCATCAATAATCAAGGGTTGGTGCAAAAGTTACTAATTTTGGAAAGTGACCTATAATAAAAAGTTTCCATTTTTGGCAAGTTTCTACACTACCTTCAACCTGAATTTACACCATCAAGGAAGCTTCAGATTAATTTTCCTTAAACATGAAAGTTGAAGATCTTTTTCTCCTCTTTCCAACAAGTACTAGTGGGTCTCTATATCATTTGTGAAACTCAAGTTATGATCAAAAGAAGGAAAAGTGGTTTTTAGGGTTTCTCATAATTCCATTTTCACAACTTTGGCATAGTGACCTATAATTAATTCCATTGCTTCATGTCACTTTCTAATATCAAAATACACTCCTCAAGGATCATTTTAGGCCTTTGAATCAAGTGAATCCATGGTGTATTTATCACTTATTCTCCATTATTTCAAATTGACAAATTATTTAAAATTCATGAACCAAGGCATCTCAAGGCCCAATTTCAATTTAGGTGTGATTAGAAATTGTTGAGTAAGTGATCCATCATGAAATACTTGGATATCCATGCATGGAGGAGGGTGTATCTCACATTATGCAATTTTCCAAATTTGCCCAAAACTCTTTAACAAAAGAATTACCAAGGCCCAATTGATCATCAGTGGGTTAACCTAATCTATTTAAGCCAATTCATGCACTGGTTAGGGTTTTTTACACGTGACTTGGAGGAGAAAAGAAGCTTGAGCCCTAAAAAATCATCTCTTCAAATCTCATGATCTACTAGGAGTCTTCACAAAATTCTTTCACCATCAGAACCCTTGGGATCCCTAGAACACAAACCAACCATCACTTGAAGCTAAAAGCAAGGATATAGGAGGCGTGATCTCAGGTTGGTGGTTTTTTCCATGATCATAAAACTCTTCTTTTTGATATGCATATTGATGTGTGATGTCCACTGGTTATTCTGATGTATTTATTTATGAGATTGGACGTGTGGTTTGCTTGCTGCGTGTATTTATAGTTTTGAACCCTAACCTTTTCTCATTCGTTTTTCATTATGCATTGGATATTTGTGAATTTGGATGTGATATTTGAGATCCTGACGAAATTCTGGTCAGAATGGTGTACCCCTTTGCATTTTCTAGGTTCTTGTAGGTTGCAGGTGGCCGTGGACGGTGGCCGGAACCCTAGCTCCGGCGGCTGGTGAGGGTTCCAGCGAAGGGAGAGGCTGGAGGTAAGGGACGAAATCACAGCCGTCCATTGGCTTCATCGTGTGGCTATCAGCTGGCCGCGTGTTGTTTTATTATTATTTTTTTCTGATTTTCATTTAATGATCGTGTGCGTGCTTTCCATGCTTACTATGGTGTGCCTTCAGATCATGCCCTCTTATCATGATTACTTTTCCTTTTATTGACCTAATCTTGGACGTGTGATGCATCTGACGACCACAATTGTGCCAGCGAATAAAAAAAACATGTGCCTGGCACATGGGAGTGTATGGTATGCTGAACAGTTTGGTACGCGCGTGTGTTTGTTTGTTATGGTGTGCTCGCTAATCCTAACCGTTGATCTTGAATACTTGATGGTTGTGTTGACTAGTCAAGGTGCGTTGGATGGATCCAAAGGTAAGCATGCAGTCAACTGGGTTGACTGAGCCCACGTGAGCCTTCCCTTTTTATTTTTTATATTTTTTCTGATGGATTTATGCTTGGGCCCGCTATCTACACACCCCCTTCAGCCCATTTCAATTTCTCAACGTGAATTACCTGCTACTCACAACCCCCCACGTTTATTCCTTTTTTATTTTACTAATTGTTTGCATTTCATTTTAATTATTTTAAAAATAGTTTATTGCATTAAAAAAAATCCCAAAAAATTCATGCATCATATTTATAATTTTATAAAATTTTCAAAAATTTTATTTTATTATTTTATTTTATTTTTATCTTCTGAATTAATTATTTTAATAATTACTTTTTGAATTTATTTCATTCTGCACACATTGCTTTGTCTATTTTATTTCTCTGCATCCGTAAAATATTTTAGACTCATTCCTTTTGCATTCATTCACCAACACACTGGATTGCATTAAAATATTTTTCTCTCATTTTTAAAACTTTTTCATATTGCATTTTAGTCCTCCTTCTTTGCATATTGAACCGTGTTTCTCATCTGACTTGGCATAATTGTTTGAGTGACTAATATCTTGAATTTTCGCAGGAGTTTTTGATATGTTGTTTGTCTCTGGTTGAACAATGTTGATAATTATTTTGGCAATTTTAGAAGTTGTTTCTCTAATTGTTTGATTGCTTTCATTTGAGATATGCTTGTATGCACATTTTGACCATGTCTGGTTATTCGTTTGAGAAGGCACTTGTGCCATTGCTTTGGGGTGTGTTTCTTTGACTTACTAATGCATGTTTAGGTCATCCACATTCTGCCTTAGTTGATTTCGTTTGGTTGATGACCATTTCTCCTTGGTTTGTGATTTGTTGGACTTTCTCTTCTCTTATTGTTACGTATGTCTGTTTCGTACTAACCTTTTATGCAGGGGCTGAGGTAAGTTATTTGAGGGTGTGGATAATCATCCATATCCATCCTTACTCTTTCCTTCTCTCATCCTTTCCTTCCTTTAGGCTTAGATTGTCGTCAAACCTCACTAACCGTAGGTCACCCATGCATGATAACATTAGGACTCTTAGTTCCCCTTTAGAGTTCCCTTTGTGTCTTCTCTCTTCTCATCTCAAACTTCTTGAAAACACTTAATAAAGATAAAGTGTATTGCGCACGAGCCTTAAGCGTGGGGAATGAGAAATGAGGGGCTTCCTCTCATCTTTCTAGAGTACTTAGCGAGTGTCCTGTCTTGGGACGATTCGTTAAGTATTCGTCCCTGTGCCCTAGACTTTGGTGCAATGCAAGTTATGAACTAACTCAAGTCACTTCTGTCTTAAAAAATACAAACACACTTCAAACCTCTTTGTCCTTCGGGATCGTCAAACCTAAAGGCTATTTTCAAAAAGGGCACGTTACTTTCCGTCTGAGACGCAAACAGGCATCGACCCTAACTGTCGGACGCGAACTTAACGTCGCTCATAAAAAACACAAAAAGAACTTGGTCCGAACTACGTTGACTCTAAATTTCCCATTGCACAAAGGGAGTACCTAGGCCTAGGACGTCGACGTCATACCGAGTTTGTCCTTGTTTTCCCTTCCCCGTTTCAGTACAACCATAGATTTTAGGATAACTCACCCTTAGATAGATAACAAGTGTGGATCCCATCGAGTACGATGGACGCGTGGGGATGCTAATACCTTCCCCTCGCGTAACCGACACCTGAACCCAGGCTATGGTTGCGATGACCATTCCTTTCCCTCTTCCTCAGGTTTATGCGGTGTTCCCTTTCCCTCTCTTGGGATAAATATACACGGCTGGCGACTTTGTTTTCCGCGCCACTTTCGTGTTTGTACCAGGATGAAAATCCCGGGAGCGACACTTCCTTCTGCACCCAAGTGCAAAATGAAAAGAACTGTAAAATTGTCAGAGTCAGAAGTGGTCATGGTGGATAATTTAAAAACAAAGACTTTGAAAAACTTTTTTATTCTATGGCATATCCCATGATTTCTCTTGTCCTAGAACTCCACAACAAAATGGGGTTGTAGAAAGGAAGAATAGGACATTGCAAGAAATGGCTCGCACCATGATCCAAGAAACTGACATGGCTAAGCACTTTTAGGCAGAGGCAGTTAACACAACATGTTATATTCAAAATAGAATTTCAATAAGACATATTTTGGGTAAGACTCCTTATGAATTATGGAAGAATAGAAAGCCCAACATTTCCTATTTCCTCCTTTTGGATGTGTCTGTTTTATGTTGAACACTAAAGAGAATCTGGGCAAGTTTGATTCCAAAGCACAGAAGTGTATGTTGTTAGGATATTCTGAACGCTCAAAAGGCTACAGAGTCTATAACACAGAATCACGAATTATGGAAGAATCAATTCATGTCAGATTCGATGAAAAGCTTGACTCTGAAACTCAAAGCTAGTTGAAAAGTTTGCAGATTTGGAGATCAGTTTTTCAAAACCTATGGAAAAGGCAAAAGAAATAAAAGATTCAGAAGCTCCTACTTCTGATATTGTTGTTGCTCCCACTGATCCTCCACAACAAAAGAAAAGCAGAGTTGCAACTTTACACCTTGAAGAATTGATTATGGGAAATAAGGACGCTCCTATCAGAACCAGATCAGCCTCAAACCTTCTGAAGAAACACTTTTGGGTTTGGTGTCTTTGATCGAGCCAACATCTGTTGATGAAGCTCTACTGGACAAAGACTGGATTCTGGCGATGGAAGAAGAACTTAACCAGTTTTCAAAGAACGCTGTTTGGGATCTTGTTCAGAAGCCTAAAGGTGTCCACGTTATTGGAACTAAATGGGTATTCAGAAACAAGCTCAATAAGAAGGGTGAGGTTGTCAGAAACAAGGTACGACTGGTTGCATAAGGTTATAGTCAACAAGAAGGAATAGACTATACAGAAACCTTTGCTCCAGTCGCCAGGATAGAAGCCATACGCCTATTAATTTCCTTTTCTATAAATCATAACATCATCTTATATCAGGTGGATGTTAAGAGTGCATTTTTGAATGGTTATATTTCAGAAGAAGTTTATGTCAAACAACCTTCTGGATTTGAAAATTCTGAGAAGTTAGATTTTGTTTTTAAACTTAAAAAATATCTCTATGGTCTGAAACAAGCTCCCAGAGCTTGGTATGACAGATTGAGTAATTTTCTTTTAGAAAATAACTCCACCAGAGGCAAGGTTGACACCACCCTCTTCTGTAAAATGTTCAAAAATGATATGCTTATAGTTCATATTTACGTTGATGATATTAGTTTTGATTTTTCTAATCCCTCTCTTTGTGAAGAGTTTTCTAAGCTAATGAAGGAAGAATTTGAGATGAGTCTGATAGGTGAATTGAAGTTCTTTCTGGGAATTCAAATTGACCAAAAATCAGAGGCTACTTACATTCGTCAAAGTAAGTACACCAAAAAACTTCTGAAGAAATTCAACATGATGGATTGTACACCAGCTAAGACTCCAATGCATCTAACATGTATTCTAGAAAAGGAAGAGGTAAGTGGAAAGGTTTGTCAGAAGCTCTATCGTGGTATGATAGGCTCTCTTCTGTACTTAACTGCTTCTAGACCAGATATTCTTTTCAGTGTTCATTTGTGTGCTAGATTTCAATCAGATCCTAGAGAATCTCATTTAACTGCTATTAAAAGAATTCTAAGGTATCTGAAAGGAACTACTAACCTTGGCTTGATGTATGAGAAAACATCAGAGTACTCTCTTTCTAGTTATTGTGGTGCAGATTACGCAGGAGACAAATTGGAAAGAAAAAACACCTCTGGAAACTGTCAGTTTCTCGGGAAGAATCTGATCTCATGGTTAAGCAAGAGGCAATCAACAATTGCTCTCTCAACAGCAGAAGCAGAGTACATATCCGCATCTCTATGCAGTACGCAGATGCTGTGGATGAAGAACCAGCTAGAAGATTATCAGATACATGAGAGTAATATTCCTATCTTTTGTGATAATACTGTTGCTATCTATTTAAGTAAGAATCCAATCTTACATTCTAGGGCTAAGCACGTAGAAATTAAACATCATTTTATTAGAGACTATGTTCTGAAGGGAATCTTATGTTTAAAATTTATATATACAGACCATCAATGGGCTGATATTTTTACAAAACCTTTTGCTGGAGATAGATTTCTATTTATTCTGAAGCATCTGAAAATGGACTACTGTCCAGAGTAAGATTTCATCAGAATCAGATGTGTTTAGTCAGAGTCTGAAGATATCATATTTTCATTTAAACTAAGAAGCATTTGTTTATAATCTTAGTCATCAGAAGATTCTTTTGTCAGAAGTGTCTCTGATCAGACGGAAACCTTTTGGTTTTCTAAACTCTGAGTATATCAATACGTGTCACTTAATTATAAGGTGATTAATGCATGTGCAATATTTTTCTTGGAATTGGTTAAATCATGATTACGTTCATTTATTAATCCCCAATATTATGTCTAATTCTTCATGTCCACTCAACTTCACTCCACTCACACGTTATATACCCACTCACACCACTTCACTCACTTTTACACTTTAGAAACCCTAAAACCCTAAAACCTCTCTTTGTGATTTCTTCGTCTTCAACAACAAACCCATTTTCTTCCTCTCTACCTCAACAATCATTATGACGACTACCTCTCAACAAGAAGTTGTTCGTTTCGCCGCTGAAATGGAAAAATCCTTGAATCCCTCCACTGGGTTATCAACATCATCAGCTCCTCCGTCTACAACTTCAGCAACCACTGTAACTATCACTTCAACTTCATCGTCACTTCCTATGATTGATGAAAATCATATCACTTAAAGGGTTGCTTCAGTTAACTGTATTATTGATGCAGATAATCTGGTTGTTCTTAAAGAACTAGATGTAGATTTCAAAAATCTTGTCTTGAATGGACACGATCTCTCTGCTGAACTGAACTTTCAAGGTTGGAATCACTATTTTCAAAGACTTAAAGGTCCTATTTTTGAGGCACTTATGAAAGACTTCTGGAGACAGGCATACTATGACCGTCTTCATGTGGTTTCTCATGTTCTGGGAAAGAAGATAGTCATTACTGAGAAATTAATCTCAGATCTTCTGGGGATTAAATTCTTGGAAAACAAGCGAATTTATGGAATGAAAGGAAACTCCAAGTTTGTAAAAGAGACCATCGACAAAGCTATATTCTCTACTTACTCTCCTGAGAAATCGAAGTATAAGAGTAAGGATTTACTTGATAATCTGAGAATTTGGCATAAGATCATTCTTAGTTGCATCAATCCAAGACCTTCAACGAGTTCTTCTGACTATTTCAATGCAAATCAAAAGTATATTTTGTACTATCTGCTTACAAATCAGAAGATGTGTTTGCCCTTCATTGTGTTTTATTATTTGCGGGATATGGTGAGCAAGACAAGGACAACAGCTTCGCCAGATAAGATGGTCCCCACTTACATTCCATTTGGAAGGTTGTTTTCTGATATTTTCGTTGAAAGTGGTCTGGTGCAATTTCTAACTGAAGAAGCCAGGTATACAGAAGATTTGACACCGGGCATTGGAGAGACTTTTAATGCCACAAAACTTAGGAATATGGGATTGATTAAGGAAATAAGTTTGAAACCTCATTCTGTATCCCATGATTATGTGATTAGTCACAGGATTCTGGTGGATAACTATCCTCTCTTTCATAAAGGCGACAGTCCTGAAACAATCGATGCTTTTGTTGCTATGAAGATGGAAGCAGGACATGACATGTCTGGGTTTAGATATGACGACCTTGCTCATGCACCATTTCTTGCTGATCCTACCAGAGGTAAAAGAAAGCAAGTTGAAGAGGCCTCTGAGCCTAAGAGGAGAAGGAAGGATGACAAGTCTGGAACTTCCAAGAATCCAGCTCTGGCTTCTTACTCTGAGAAATCTAGTAAGTTTGTTCATGCTCCCTCTGTCTCAATAATTGTTACAAAGCCTATTAATGGTTCATCATCATCTCAAACCACTTCTGATCAAAACATTTGTCATATCCCCACTTCCACTTCTGAAATCATTTTTAAACCACCTTCATTTTCAGTTCCACCCCCAACAACCTCTTTATCTAACACTACTATTCCATCAACTCCCTTCCCATCAATCACCACACCCATTTCATCTGAAAGCATTCATACTTTCACTTCATCATTAACCGTCTCACTTCCTCAACTTAATACACCTATTTCACCACTTTCTCAAGATTTACTACAATTTGCTTTCAATCAACCACGAACAAACTCTGTTGAGTCTGCGTCTCAACATTCTGATCCTCGTTCCCCCAACTTCTCTGAAGAAACAATGTCTGATACTTTTGAAATTGTCACCTCTGAGCCTTAAATAGTCTCAAATCTTCTTGAGCAATCAACACCTACTTCTCAACCAACATTTGAATCAATTTCACCAGAAATCACTTCATCTGAACCAATCCCTTCTGAACCAATACCGTCTGAACCAATACCTTCTAAAACAAATCCTGTTGAACCTAACCTTGTCTTGGTTATTTACGAAAAGCCCCTTCCTAAAACCCTTGATGAATTCATTAATTTGTTTCGTAACAAGGCCTTGAAAAGGGTAGCTAACTTAAGAGCAGAAGCTAGCACAAGCACCAAGCCTCTGGAGCTTGAGCGTTCTTGGGAAGATTTTCAGAAATAGTTAGACTCTGAGTTCAAAAGGATCTTAAATTTCTCAGAAGCCTCCAAAGTTGCTTTTGTTCAACTGGTCAAGGATAAAGAAGAAGAGAAAGAAAGAATAAGGCAATTCAAGCTTCTTGCTGCAAAGCAAAAAGAAGCCGAAGAAAAAGCCGCTGAGGCAGCAAGGCTTCTAGTAGAAGAAGAAGCTAGAAATATTGAAGCTATCAGGTTGGCATAAGAAGCTGAAGATGCAGAGAAAGCTAAGCAAGCCGCTATGGTTGCTTCCTCTTCTGAACCTGTTCTTGTACGTTTAGAACGTGCAATTGACGAAATCAAAGAAGATCATCAGGCAATGAAAGAAGAACAGAAGATCTTCAGAGAAAGCATTGTTGAATAGAAGGTTGTCAATAACTCTCTTCAGGATATGCTTCAACAGATTCTAAAAAAACTGTCTACAAATCCTTCAACCTCTAGACCTTAGGCACTTAGGCTTTTCTTTTTCCTTTTGGCTCTGAACCTTAGGATTCTGTTTTGTTTTGATCTTCTGATCTTTTTGATTTAATGAATTTAATGGAATTTCATCTTTTTTATTTTGACAAAAAAGGGGAGAAGTATAATGAACGTGATATTTTGATTCTCATAATCAATTTCTGAAAAACAAGCTAGTTGCTTACATTCTAACTAATAAACTTCTATTTCTGTTAGATTTGTCTTCTTGTTTTCTTTTTTAGGAGATATGAAATCTGAATGTCTTTGGCTCTGATATTTCAAGATCTCAATTAGTAACCTCAATTGGTACAATTGACTTCTGGAAACTAAATCAAGACTCTAGAGATCTCAATATCTGACCTATTGTAACCAGGGGGAGTTCACCCAGAAGGTTCACAAGTCAGGATATTTGATCTTCATCCAGTCTGAGATTCAGGAGGAGATTCTCATCTGAAGGATAAGTATTCCTTAACCTTCTTATTTCGGTTACCTTTTTATGTTATGTACAAAATTGTGTCATCAAAATACATAGTTTTGTCATCATCAAAAAGGGGGAGATTGTTAGAACAAGGTTTGGTTCTGCAATAATACCTCTAAGTTTTGATGATAACAAACAAGTATGTTTGTATGAACAATTTTGGTATTCTAATGTTTGCTATTTTTAAGAATTTAACAAACAGGTTCTGCTTCTGATAAATAGTGTGGCTAAGTTATTAGAAGAGAATTGTTGAGCTTCTGCACTACATTTGTTCTGCTGAACAGTAGCATCTGCTTTAGAAGACTCTGAAGCTGTATGACTCTGATACGATGTCTAAAGAAAATAAGTTCTAAAGATCTGAAGACAGAAGTTCT
Source organism: Lathyrus tuberosus (assembly GCA_022829125.1). NCBI lineage: Eukaryota > Viridiplantae > Streptophyta > Magnoliopsida > Fabales > Fabaceae > Lathyrus > Lathyrus tuberosus. The sequence goes on from JALAZF010000034.1 coordinate 631,011, forward strand.
GATGAACAAGTCCAGATGCTGAAGACTTATGTTTCTTAGACAACGGGTTCTGAAGACCAAGTGCTGAAGACTCTGAAGATGTAGCTCTGCAGACTCTGAAGGTTTGAAGCTCTTAAGAACCAATTTACATTTTCCCTTCTTCTAACTCATGCTCTCAGAAGCCTCTGAAGTCAGGAAGTTTAGAAGACTAAGCAACGTGGTACAACAGTACAATGGTACGATGAGGACGTTTTGCTCCACTCCGGATAGGGCGGACGCAAATTTACTATTTGTCCCCCATGTTCTTTCAAGCCGCCATGATTCTAAAATGTCAGAAATATCCTTCAACGGTCACATCATGCATGGCTATATAAAGGCTTGAAGACTTCAAGAATGATGACGCTAATTTTCACTGTTCATACGCTCTATTGTTCTTATCATTCTTAAGTCAATTTGTTCTTAAATCTGTTTACATTTCAGCTTGTGTAGAAGCAATTTTCTGTAAACAAATTATTTTTCAAACAGTTGTTTGATTTCCTTAAGAGACTGGTTAGGTCAGGATTCTTAAGAAGTTTAGGACTAGTGTGTCTTAGAGATTGGTTCCTTAAGAGACCGGTTAGGTCAGAATTCTTAAGAAGTCTAGGACTAGTGTGTCTTAGAGATTGTTGTTAGTCACTTGCAGTTTGGCTTGTACATTGTATTAATTAGTTTGATTAGTGGATTAAGACCTCGCTTGAGAGAGGCAAAATCACCTTGGCGGGTGGACTAGACTAGCTTGAGGGTTTCTCAAGTGAACTAGTATAAACATACTTTGTTCTTTCTTTTTGGTTTCTCTTGCTTTATTATCAAGAAGTGGAGGTAATTTGTAAAGGGGATTATTTTTAAATAAGAATCGTTTTTTAGTATAAAAACCCAATTCAAACCCCCCCTTTCTTGTGTTTTTCACACCTTCAGACTGTATAACTGTAAATGCAAAGATGGTTGACTTAAAATGATATGAAATGGTCAGAGGATCTGAGGGTAAAATTTGGGGTATGACAGTTTCACCTATTTAAATATCTTCACCGGAAGACATGAGTGATGATAATCCTCATGAAATCATGGTGAAAGGTATTTAAATATAGCTTACTGAAAATTTTGCCCTTAGATGCAACGATATATTGTGATATGACAAAAGAAAACAAATCTATAATGCTGACATGCCATGAACTCTAGTATGATGAAAATGATGGAATAATAAGTGCAAAAATGCAGACGAAAACGACAGCAAACTGGGATAGAGTCGACACAATGAATAACCATTCACTGGGGATGACAACAACACTGGGGAAGCTGAAACAAGCTGGGAGAATCTAAAGTGATGGGGAAACTAGTTCAAACGTGACCGGCTGACACTCTAGAAAGAAAAGATACTCACTGGAGGTAGAACCAAAAGATGGTCTCCACTGGGGGAATATTCAGAGCAGTTGATCAACAAGTTCGAGCAATGACCGATTGACACTCTAGGACAAAAGACAAAACAACCTCATTGGAAGTAGAAGCAAAAGATGGGCTCCAATGAAGGTATCTAGAATGATTGATCATCAAGTTCAAGCGTGACTGGAAGACATTCTAGAACAAAAAGATCCTCAATGAAGGTTGAACCGGAAATACGGTCTCCACTGGGGAAAGAAAATAAAACAAGACACCTAAAGTGATGGAACAATAGGTTCAAGCCATGACCGGTTGACACTTTAGAAAGAAAAGTATCCTCACTAGAGGTTGAACCGAAAATACGTTCTCCAATGGGAAGTAATCAGAGCAGTGGATCAACAAGTTCAAGCAATGATTGGCTGACACTCTGAAAAGAATAAAGCAACCTCATTGGAAGTAGAGCCAAAAGATGGGCTCCAATGAAGGTATCTAGAATGATTTATCATTAAGTTCAAGCATGACCGGATGACATTCTAGAACAAAAGATCCTCAATGAAGGTTGAACCGGAAATACGGTCTCCACTTGGGAAAGAAAAGCTTCACAAACGAGTGGCATTATCAAAGGGTTGACGGAAAGATACATAAACTTGAGAGCCATCATTAAAGGGTTGATGGTAAGGTAGCAAATCACCAAATATTATCATCATCAACGGGTTGACAGATACAATCCAATTCGAAAAATATTCACCAAAGAGTGGCATCATCAAAGGATTGATGGAACGAAAAAATGACTTCATCGAAGAGACACCTCGTCAAAGAGTTAATGAAAAGAAACAATTCACCAAACACTATCATCGTCAAAGAGTTGATGGAAAGAACACCTGTCTGAAGGAACACATCATCAAAGGATTGACAAAAAGAGAAACCTGATCTCAGACTACATCGTCAAGAGGGTTGACGGAAAGAAACATCTGTCCGAAGGAACACATCGTCAAAGGATTGACTTAAAGAAAAACCTGGTCTCGGACTACATCGTCAAGAGGGTTTACGGAAAGAAACACCTGTCCGAAGGAACACATCGTCAAAGGATTGACAAAAAGAAAAACCTGAGCTCAGACTACATCTTCAAAAAATTGACAGAAAGAACACCTCAAATAGGGATCTCATCAAAGGGGTTGATGGAAAAGAATGCATTTGAAAGTCGTCATCAAAAAAGGTTGATGACAAATGACTGATCGAGGGTAACAACAATTGTAACCACAAAAGGTTGAATAACACCAAGGACGGATAAGCTTCTCGAGAGAGACTGCCACTTATCGCCATAGAAAACAAACTTCTCAAAGATATTGCCACTTGATGTTGCAAAAATGGGAGGAAACACCAAAAACGGATAAGCTTCTCAGGAGAGACTGTCACTTATCGCCATAAAGGTAGAAATGACAAAACAAGCTTCTCAAGGAGATTGCCACTTGTGGTTTGGGTATAAATTCCAAGGAGATGTTATAACAACCCTACTAGAGCAAGGGTTCTATCTTCAATGAGGATCTGTAAAAGATTCTTCTTGCGAGACACAATGCAAAATAAATGCACGTTCAAACTAGGCTCGGTGACCTAATCAGGTTCAAAAGCAACAATTGCCAGGAACCAAAGTTCAATCTAGGAACAATTTAGAAAGAAACGGTCAAACATGACTCCACCCATTGAGGAATGAGCTCAAATGGGAATTTATCTTATCCAAACGTGGAAAAGATAACCGAAGCAACCATCATCCACGAGGATCGAACTCTGTGGGGAATTTAGAAAGGATGGGCACTTTATGCTTAAAGGTAACGACCCCAGTGGAAAGAATAGACAAACCCAGTCACTTGGGGAATAAACTCCAAAGTGAACGAAATAGATAAACACCACAATGGTAGCAAAAATGCTCAGATGCCATGCATATGTATGAATGCATGTATGTCATGTTTATGCTCATGCTTATGCTTGACAAAACAGATAGGGGAAACAAAAACTGGAGATGAATAAACATCTCGACAAAGATACCCAGCCAAATTCACCAGATTGGAACATCACTAGGGATGAACATGTAGAATCAGCAGTTCTACTTCAAAGCTACAACCTTCTCTAGGGAAAAGGGTATTCCACTAGGGGACATAACATCATGACTTCACTAGGATTTCCATCATGCGTCTGATTTCCTTGTTGGAGGAGGAGATCCATGGGGAATTACCAAGATCAACTGAAGTAGAAACTTACTGGGGAGCTGGCAAAAGATATCACAAGAACAAAGTAGTTCAGGATTTTTCTTGCATAATGATCATCATAATGAGCAATAACTCTTGCAACAAATAAACTGCAAATTTCCTCTGCCCCAGATTACATGGTCTGTGAGAAAGAACCATCAAGAGGATTTTACAGAAGAATTGGCATATAATATGTCTCAATGTCTTTAAACTCTTTGAGAGATTCAGAAATCTTTACGCAATTGCCCCAGTTTAACTGCATTTGCACAACAAAGTCCTCGAACTGTAGGAATAACAACTGGAAAGCAAAACATGCCCCTGCTAGCTGATTGATTTATGAAGGGGTTTCCCCACACTAATTGACCTTCGAGAGATTTATCTAATCTCGACCTGATTGTCTCTGATTAACTGGTCTTTGAGAGATTTACCGAATCTCGGTTTGATTGCCCCAGATTAACATATTTGCACCCCAAAGTCCTCGGATTTGCTCTTCAGACTGTGGGAGTAACATATGGGAAGCAAACCTGCCCCTGCTAGCTGGTCTTTGGAGTTCTTGCCTTGGAAGGGATTGGGAACAACCTACCACAAGATGACCTCAAGACGGTTTGCCCCGGTATTCTGAACTTTGAAGAGTTCTTCCCCTGATTCACTGAATCTTGTAATGGTTGATTAACAAATCATTCAAATTGGTTGCCCCAAGCTGAGCTTCCTTTACCAAGTCAAGTTCCATAGTTGGCTGCATTTGTTGGGATTCCGTTGATATTGAGTTGTATTACAAGCAGTATTGTTCATTAAAAATTAGGAATTTCAATGCAACATTCATGCAAGCTTTTGAAATCAAGGTTTATTGATAAAACGCACGGTGGAGTGATTAAATGATCAAAATGAAGTAGATCTAGTCATTTACGGAATGACAGATGAAGTGATCAACACAAACAAATAACAAAGATCATTAGGAGTCAGGTTATCCAACCTTCCTGTAGTATGCTTCCAAAATAACCTTACCTCAATTAGGTCTTTTAAAAGTTGTAACGTGGCTTGGTTCATGGCTCATGAAACAAACGATAAAGTCTCAAAGTTTTGTTTTAACCCACCCATTCTCCATGATGAACTTCAATCCTATGTTAAGTTAACTCAGGCTATCATTCAGGTTCCTATAGGCTAGGAATTAAACTGATGACAGTTGGTGATGATTCAGACACCTAGGGCAGTCACTACTCCCTTACAACATTTGGTTGTTTTTTACCCTCGTGGGCCTTCATGGTAAGGACCTAAGGTAAACTTCTTTTTGGTTTTCATACAAACCTTTTCGTATAAGGCAAGGTCATGAGCTTCCCATCTTTCTTATCTTTTTCCTTGAAAGAGACTCGGCTCATTCTTTGGGTAAGGATTTTTCAACGGTCCTTCCTTATTTATCACTTTAGGAACAACTTGTGCAACATTTGTTCATTCGATTTAAGAGAGCTGACATGTGTCTTGGATGAAACTCTTGCATTTGAATGTATAACCAAGTTAAACTGAGAACTACCCCGCCCCAGGTTTACGATTTAAGGGTTTTTAATTCCGAAAGAAAATAACTACTTATAGGCACAAAGTGTTTGACTACGGATTAACTCATTATCTCTCCAGTGTTTGGGGATTTGAAATAATGCCTTACATTATCAGAAAAGTTTAATTGAAAGCATACCAACAGCAGTTATGGGTATAACAATTTTGTCATCCTCCCCAATCTTTGCTTAAACAACAACAGTTTGGTAAAGATAAGTGGATGGAAAAAGAATCTTTGTTGTTTTTTTTCTTCTTTTTTTAACAATGAAAGGAAAGAGAAAGAGTGAATACAAATGGACTTAATCAAAAGATGCATAAACATTTCATTAATCTTGCTAATTTGAAAAAACAACAGCTTACAAGCAAATACAAATTCAACATGCAAAGAAAATACAACAAAAAATGCTGAAACAGCCAAAAGATTGTCAGCTTCGAGGACTAGGCCTTCCTTTCTTGACATGCCACTAAGCTAGCCATCTTCAAAGTTAATTATCGAGATCAGTCTGAGAATCATCTTCACCTCTATTCTCAATAATTTCTTCCATAATCGGAACTGATGGACCCGCCTGATTGTATGAAGAATTGTTGATTTGAATGCCTTGAGGCGTGAATGAAAACATCTCAGAGTCAAGCAGAGTCTGAACCTTGCTCCTGAGCACTTTACAGTCTTCAGTTGAATGCCCCTGTGCCCCAGCATGGTAGTTACATCGGGCGTTGGCGTCAAAGCCTGGTGGGTATGGAGGGATCAGTGGATCTATCTCCTTCGGCACTATCAATCCACCTTTGATCAAATCTGGCAATATCTAACCGTATGACATTGGTAGCAGAGTGAAATGCCTCTCTGGCTTCCTTGGCCTTTGTCGTGCATGCTGACGTGAATGACGGCGGTAGGACCGTTGATACTAAGGAGGTCTTCGATTTAGAGAAGAATATTTCCCCTGTGGAGAGAATGGTATTTGACGTGGAGACCCAAAAGATTTCTGACTCTGATCAATTGAGATGCATGAGCGCTGAGGCTGAGGTATCGGAGATTCCCAGACGAAATTACTTTCTTCCTCCCATTCTTCTTGAGAACTGACAATTGATTCACTCTCACTAGCTGGGATGTTCGAGGTGCCTCAGATTTTTCCACTCTTGAGACCTCTCTTGATGCGCTCTCCAGCTATTACCAAGTCAGAGAAGTTTGATGTCACAATGCTAAACAACTTTTATTGGTATGGGCCTTGCAAAGTATCCACAAACTAGTCAACCAATTCCTTATCCAAGAGTGGTGGTTGAACACGAGCATCTACTTCTCTCCACCTCTAAGCATACCTTCTGAAGGATTCATTATCTTTTTGAGATAAGTCTAGCAAATGTAGGCGGCTGGGAGCCAAGTCAAGATTGTAGCTATATTGCTTCACAAAGGCATTGGCTAGGTCTGACCATGATTGGATGCTACCGCTCTCTAGCTGCATGTACCAACTCAGCGATGCCCCATTCAGACTGTCTTGGAAACAATGCTTCTCTTCTGCGGACATGTGAAGTCATTCTTCTGCAATACATCACCAAATGATGCTTTAGAAAGTTATCCCCTTTGTATTTCTCAAACTTTGGTGTCTTGAACTTAGGAGGTATCACAAGGTCGGGTACCAAACACATATTCAAAGCATTTAGATCAGCAGCATCACGACCCTTAATAGCATCAAGCTTTTCTTCCAACGCACGACATTTTCCAAAATCTCAACATATCGTGGGTCCTTGGTTACCACCACAGGGACCACCTCTTGGGAATCTGGCTCGGAAAATGCGAAACTACGATATTCCACGGCGTCAACAGAAGAGGAACGTCTATCTTGGACGATGGTACGCTCTTGTATGACCTGGTTCTCAACAGGAATCTGCATAGGTTGAGCTTGAGCAACATTGTCCACATAAGTCCTCTGAATGTTATCATCTCTCTTTGCCAAGGTTGTCATAGCTTCCATAATCTGATCCAACTGATCTTTCATCAATTCAAAATCTTCTCTTGTCACAAACTGGTTTTGTTCTCCTGAGTTCATAATCTTTCAAAAGCTACTTCAAATCTAATACTGGCTTCTAGAAGTCAGTTGGGTTATGGACAAAGGATGGATGAGACTCAAGGCTGAGAAATGCAAATGTGACGATATGTGCATGCAATGCAAATGTAAGCCAAATGGTTTCAAGGAAACTCAACAGCAAGTTGCAAACATTTTGGAAAAACTGAAAAGTTTCACTTTAAAATCCAGGATCTCTGTTGATTTTTGCAAAGGAATGAACATCTGAATTCCTTGAAACCAAAGGGTTATTCATGAATGCATGAATGTATGGATAAATGTATGCGCAAACACACGTATATAGATATTCACATATATACATACATATACTGGCAAACAAACAAGGGCCTAGGTTTGAAGATCACGAGCATGGATTCATGGTCTACCCATTCCAAAAGGTGTGTACTAAGGGTTCTTGTATCTGCAGAACAGGGTTCTAAAAAGTCCCCAGAGTCCTCGATAAATATTTCGGATATTATCATCTTACACGACTATTCATGCGGGTCAATAATATTCTCAAGATAAACTCGTCTGAGTGTAGTATCGCATAACAACCACCACAGGTCTACACCTGGATGATCGCTACACTACGTCCTAAAAAGACTTAGAGGGGTGAAGGGATATTAAGGTCCTCAACTTCATGGACTCCCAGGTCGGAAAAAGTAATACCAATACGACTACTCGCATCAGACATCAGTAATCCAAAAGGGGCCTCCACTTAGCGTGGTTATCATATGCTAGACATGTTAGGACTACTCCTAACAGCTATAGTTTGCTTGCTAAGGAGAAAAGTGCTAAGGTAAAGACCTAGGGTATGTACACTAAGTATGATCACCAAGACATCGCATCTCGTGCCTACGTATCCTGACTAGGATGGAATCAGAGCATTCGTAGTTCGGCTAACTAGGGATGAGGAACTCTTGACTATGGTCAAGGTTCTAGAGGGGAAGTAAGTGTTCATAACCATGACACTTACGTGGAGTATGGCGACTCCAAACCTAAGGCTATGCTAAACAAGGAAAGTAAGTGTTCATCACCATGACACTTACATGGAGTGTGACGACTCCAATCCTAAGGCTAGGCTAAACAAGGAAAGTAAGTGTTCATCACCATGACACTTACATGGAGTACGGCGACTCCAATCCTAAGGCTAGGATAAACAAGGAAAAGTAAGTGTTCATCACCATGACACTTACATGGAGTACGGTGACTCCAATCCTAAGGCTAGGATAAAGGGAAAGGTAAATTAGTCTCGATCACACGGCGACGTGGGATAAGGGAATTGGTTGTTAGTTGTTAGTGGTTAGAGGTTAGAGGGCTCGACAAGATATCGCATATTGTGCCTACGTATCCTGACTAAGAATGAGGAATCAGAGCCTCCGTAGTTCACCTCACTACGGGTGAGGAACTCTTGACTGTGGTCAAGGTCCCAAAGGGGAATAAGTGTTCATAACCATGACACTTACATGGAGTGTGGCGACTCCAAACCTAAGACTAGGTTAATAGGGAAAATTGATCTAACAAGGCCAAGGCAATGATCCTAACGAGGTCACAAAGGGGGTAGAAAAGCAACACTAATTGTTCTAAATATGACTTACAAGTCAACAAATGAGTCCCTTTCCTTTGGAATTCTATAGGCAATTAAACAAGGGAATACAGAGAAAAGCCTCAAGTATCAAGGTTAAGTTTATGAACAAATGACAACACAGGTATAAAGCAAAGGTCACTGGGCGTGACCAACATAAACTCACGAGACGGAGTATCTCAAGTTCCAAACAAGGCTCATAACGAACAGAAACTTCAAATACGAGGCGGGCATCAAGAAATAATCGAGGGCAACAAACTCAAAGCATGAAGGCAAATAAATCACACAAGTTAGGAGTCATGGAAATTAATAGAAGTTAAAATCGAAGTGATCGAAATAACTACTAATGATTACATTTTAAACATGGATAAAAAATTTTTTTTTGTTTAATGCTTAGGAAATAAACATTTTTTTGGACTTTTATTCTATTGAAAAGGAACAAAATAATTTAATTAACTACTTAAAATAAGGAAGTATATTTCTAAACAATAATTAAAATAAAATTAACAAAATCTAAAAATAAACCCTAAGATTAAATTCTAGAATTAATTTAAAAAAATAACAAGAAAATATTTTTTGAGTTTTATACCAAACTAAAATCACCTAACTACTATTAATATTATTGAAATAAATATTAACCAAAAAAAATCTTAAATTATCATTAAATGTGAAAGGTGGATTTTAAAGAACAAATAATAATAAAAAAAAGCAAAGGGAGGGGGTGGAGTTCAGTTGGGCGCAGGCCCACAATATGTGTTGAGGGCAAGCTGGGTCGGGTCGCCCCAGCTTCGACCCGTTTTAGACCCTTGATTCAAACGAAACCCTAATAAACAACTCAACAAAACAACCGCTACATGAAAGAAAAGGAAAAAAGAAGCAGACACGAACTTAACAAAAAAAAAAGATAAAATCAAATTACCTCAACTACTCATCTCTCTTGATCCGTGTCATTTTCCTCACGCATTACTATCTCTCCTCATCTCTACTTATGGAATTTTCTGAATCAAATCTTTTTGAATCACCCTTACCGCACTCGCACCTATCTCTTGTGAATTCTCTCAATCGCTCTTCTTCTCCTTCTTCATCCTAATTTTTAATCTCTCTTTAGGGATTGGGTTTGTTGAAGGTTTAAGTGGCTGTTGTTGTTCTATGCGTGAGGCAAATTATGGTTGTTGTATATGGTAGGACGGTTGGTGCGAAAAGTGGCGAAGGGAGGTTGTTGATGTTCTGATGGTGGTGGTTTATTGAAATCTGGTTATGAATTGGTGTTAGTATGTTGATGGATGTTGATGGCGAAAATGGAAGAGATGGAAGGGATTGAAGGGTGAAGTGGTGGCGTTTTGTTGTGAACATAACGAAAGGATTTTTGGTGGAAGGTTTTTTGGTTGAAGAAGAATAAAAGTGAGGTTTTATGGAGTCGTGAGATGAAGTAAATTGAAGAAAGGCAGATGAAGGTTATCTGCAAAAACAGCTCCAAAATGAAAGAGAGAGATGAGGTTTTTTTTTCTGTCCCTTTTTTCTGGCTTATTTTTCACGTCCTTTATTTGTGTATCATTCTGATTTTTTTTTTTAATTATGGATTTGTCTTATTGTTGCTTATGGAGGTTGATGCAGAAGGTTTTGGAGCTACAGACTTTGGTCAGGGCTTTGGATGTGGCAATTGTCATTTCGTGCTTTGGTCATGGTTTTGTTTGGTTATGTACAGGGTTTGGAGGGGATTTTGTATGGTACATGGTGCGCAGAGTCAGAGGTGCAGGCAAGGTTGTTATCATGTAGGAAATTTTGGTGCAAGTCTTGGGATGTGGAGATACAACTTGGGGTCATGGTTTGTCAGGCATATTGTTTTATGAAAGTAAGTCGGAAGTGTTTTGGAGGGTTGCTACAGGGTTGTAATTGATGTTGTGCAGGTCAAGGTTTAGCTGAGTTTGCATAGGTCTGTGGCATTTTGGTAGCAGAGGGTGCATTTTGGTGAAACCTGAAAAAGCATAACCTTTGGCAAAACGCAGCATAGCATTCTGGTTTATGCGCAGGGGAGTTGGGGGAAGTGGACATTTGTTTTTTTATGGTATTGTAATAATGAAATAATACTAATAATAATAACAATAATAATAATACTAATAATAAATAAAAAGAAATATAATAATAATAATAATACTAAATAAATAAAAAGAAATATAATAATAATAATAAAATAATAATAATAAAAATAATAATAGTAATATATAATAAGAATAATAATAATAAATAAATAATAATAATAATAATAAACAAATAATAAATAATAAATAATAAATAATAAATAAAAATATATTAACCAAAAGAAAAAAAATAAATTTGAAACTAAACTAGTGATTAAAAGTAATAAATAACAAACAAAATTCTAAAATAAAATAAAAACATAGTTCTACAACTTTAAAACAAAGATTAAATGTGAAACTTACGTATGCAAACAATGAATAAAAAGACTTCTAATTTTAACATCGCAAGAAAAATCTGAGATAAAACAGATAAAATTCAATCAAGATACTATTAAGCGACAAAAATTAAACGGAAAAAGCATGATTATTGAATAATGGACTACATAACTGTAAATGCAAAGATGGTTGACTTAAAATGATATGAAATGATAAGAGGAACTGAGGGTAAATTTTGGGGTATGACATCCTCCTTTGAAATGGAGCATGTCTCCCGTGAATAAAACAATAGGGCGTGGACATTCTTAGCTCGTTCTCCTTGGCACTCACTCAATTGAATTTCCTAAAATTTGGAGTCGATTACTTTACCAAATGGATATAAGCAGAAGCAGTAGTCAAGATTACAGAGGAAATAGTACGCCGTTTCTACTGGCATAAGATTATGTGCAAATATGGGCTCTTTAGGGCCATCGTATCCGACACTGGGACCCAATTCACCAGCGCTATGGTCACCGACTTCTGTAAATATTTGGGGGTACAAACGAAATTCATATTCTTTGTAAGCCCTCCAACTAACGATTAAGCTGAGTCGGGGAACAAGATAATTCTTAAGGGACTCATGAAGAAACTTGATGTCGCCAAAGACCTGTGGGCGAACCCGCTCCTTGAGACAATATGGTCGTACCACACCACTCACTATCACAAAAAACACATTTAACCTCAGTTAAAGTAGGGATGGCAGGCAGACCCAAACCCACGGGCCCCACCCGCACCCACACCCGAGTCAACGGGTAAAAACCCGAGTTGACTGGGTTCGGGTTCGGGTGCCACCCTATATTTCAGGTGCGAGTTTGGGTAGTGTGAAACCCGCACCCGAAACCCGAAACCACACCCGCTTTGATTGTATACTTTAATTTTAATTGTAATGTTAAGATGTTGAAGACCTTAATTTTAATTGTAATGTTACCAAACTTGATGGAAAGTTGTAATTTAATTCCTTAATTTCTTTGAGAGACCTTGATAGAATTCTTATGTTTCAAATTTCAATGTTGTTGTTGTATTTTTGTGTTTTTGCTACGGGTTCGGGTTTGGGTGAAAAAACCCGAACCCAACGGGTGTGGGCGTGGGTGTTATTTTGCCACCCGAATAGCCTTTGGGTTCGGGTTCGGGTTCGGGTGGTGATTTTGGGTGCGAGTTTGGGTAGTGTGAAACCCTCACCCGACCCGACCCGTTGCCATCCCTAGGTTAAAGAAGTAAGGTAACAAGGGGCGTCATGAAATCTTGCCACATTACCCCTCGGTTTTGAAATAATCGAGGGGTAAAGGGTTCTTCACATGGGTTCAATCCTCAGCTTTTGCATTTTTATTATTTTCAGAATTGGATGACGCGCCCACATTTCCTCTTGGTTAATTGAGAAATCGAGGTACTAGAGAACAATTATTACCTCAGTTTGTAATAATAACTGAGGGGAAAACATTGTTATTTATTTGTTTTTCTATATTTTTGTTTGAACGTGTATTACAGAACTGTATTTTGGCCATTTCTGAAACAAAAACATAGTACCTTTTGCCTATTTCTCAAACAAACACATTTTACCTAAAATATTCACTGTATACACCATTTGCAAAGAAAAAATGGCACATGTACACCTTATAATTTTACAACAAATTAAAACTAAAACAAATGATTAACCAACAAAAGCAATAATCAAAATGCAAAGTCTTGTAGGCCGTCCAAAAGTTCTCTTCTATGATTTGTCACCGGTCATCAAGCACCTATAATTTGAACCACATATGAAACTAATTAAAATCATCAATAACAACAACATTAAATCTTTAGCAAAAAGAATACAAAAAGATAAATGAGTAAATATATATTACTAAGTGATATAAAACATTTACTTATAAGTTTTTCCATATCCCCTGTTGATGATCTTGAAGAATATCATGCATGTCATCATCAAAATCATTTTCTTCAGATGAGAGACGTACACGTGTTACGAATGAGGGGGTATCAAAATTTAAATCTTGATTTTCATCATTATCAGGAATATATTCTCCTTGTAGAACAATTGACCATATTGTGTTAGATGGATCAGTGACATAAAAACTTGTTTTTCTTGGGATGCCATGATGGATGGTTTATTCATATAAGTCGCCTTTTGAAGATTAACATGTGTGAATCTTAATTCATCAGTTTCTACACCAGTGTTATTGTCAATCCACTTGCACTTAAATAAAGTCACTTTAAAAGTAACATAGTTAATCTCCACAATATCATAAGTGACCCCAAAGTATGCTCTAGATGCCACTAAAATATTCTTATCTTTCAAACTAGAGAAGTACATGAATTCAATTTCAACCATAACCCCATTATTTTGCACGGTACTATGATCATCCTTTGATTTTGTATAGAATGAATATTTAGTAATGTTGTATGCACTACAAGTTATTACATTAAACTTAGGCATATGTGACATCCATTCAATTGTCACCGATGCACTACTCTCTTTAGAAAACCTTTCATTAAACCAAGTTATGAAAGTTTTGTTATACTATGTCAACAACATTTTTCAGTCATTAGGGGGAAATTTTCCTTGATAAGACTTTTGTGAATGGTCAAGTAAGGTTGAACTTCACTAACGTTATTCAATATACACAAATGTGCTTGAAGAACTACATATCAGTCAAATGTCTTGACATTTAAACTTTAAATACCTCTACCATCATATCTTCCATCACAACGAGACTCTAGAATTCCTATAGAGTTCTCTTATGACAAATAGTATATACAAAACTCAATAGTTACTTTTGTGATGTACCGTTCAATGATCAAAGCTTCCGTACAATGATGATTCTTTGTATATCCTTTAAATATCTTCATGTATATCTCTACCAGATACATCCACTGTAAATAAACTGGACCACAAATTCTAATCTCCCTTACTAGATAAACAATTAAGTGAATCATATGTAAAAAAATGATGCAGAGAAAAACATCTCTAACTGATACAAGATAATTGTAGGCTCGTGTTCCAACTCGTATAAATTCCCAAGTTTAATGACTGTACCATATATAGCATTGAAGAATAAGCACAATCTGGTTATAATTATCCTTACATTTTTCGGTAGAATGTCACAGATAACCACTAGTATAAGTTGTTGCATCAAGACATGACAATCATAATATTTTAAGCCAAATAATTTGAGGTCATTCAATGACACGAGTTTCTTCACATTTGATGAGTACCTTGCAAACAATCACAAAATTTTTTATTTCTTATTTAGAAAGTATGTGACATGTTGGGGGTAAATATGTTCTATTTCCTATATCTTTTGGGAGCTAACTCTTGTCGTATACCCATCACCACCACATCTTCACGGGATTTCATAATATATTTTGTATTGCCTTTAATTTTTAGAAGTGTTCTAATCAAACTATCACATATATTTTTATCCACATGCATCACATAAAGACAATGTCTTACATTGAGGCTAGACCAATATGGAAGATCAAAGAACATTGACCTCTTATTCCAAATATTCATCTCCACGAGATCTTTTCGTTTCTTTCCAAAGACAACATTAATGTGTTGTTGTCTTTTATAAACTTCCTTCTCGGTTAAGGACTTTTGAGCGATACCAATGGCTTTAAATAAACATCGATGTCGTTCCCTTGTTGTTTTGGACCTGAAATCATCATTGATATTATCATATAATTGCGCTTCAAGCACATCCAAGGAGATAGGTTGTAAATTATGAGAAGAACATGCCATGAAGTATGGTTAGTACTCAAATTACCAAACATGTTCATTTCGTCAGTGGCAAGTCCAAGCATAAGGTTTCTTGGCTCAAGGGAAAAATTTGGAAACAATGAATCAATTTTCTTCCATTGCAATGAAACATCTACATGGCAAATTTTTCCGTCATATAATCTTTCATCTGCATGCCATATAGTATTCTTTGTATAATTTACATTAGCAAATAATCTCTTGAACCTTTGAATTATCGGTAGGTACCACATCACCTTGGAAGGAACAACCTTTCTAGTTACACCATCATCATCTTCAGCACCATTGCCCTTCTTCTTATAGAGTGAATCCCCACACCTCGAGAACTCCTTCAAGTTTTCATACTCTTTCCTATATAATATGCAATCATTACGACATATATGTATTTTGACATAGTCCAACCCATTGGATATAATATCTTCTTGGCCTTATAACTACGGTTTAGAAACATGTTACCTTCTGGAAGAATTTCTTGCAACAATTCAAACAATTTAGTGAAACTTTTATTCATCCACCCACCTATTGCCTTAAGATTAAATAGTCTTAACATACCTGACAATTTTGTAAATTTTATGCATACCGGATATAACGATCTTTAAGGTCTCTTTGCAAAGTATCTTCTACATGAGGTTTCTTAAAAGCCTATACTCCAATATCACGAATCATATCTTCTAGATTATCATTCATAAGTTCACCATCTTCAACTCTATGTGACACATGTCTTTTTTGTCACTTCACCATGCCATACCCATTTCGCATAATTTTGAATAATTCCATCACAACCTAAATGATTGAATATAGCATCCCTTGGATGTTTTTGCGTATTTCTACAAAATTTACAAGGACGCCAAAAAATCCCATTATCTTCAGGTAGGTTTTTTCCTCAAATTCAAGAAATTGAATTACTCCATTCTCACACTTCTTACTTAATTTATTAGCTCTCATCCAACTACAATCAATAATCACATACAACTTCTGAAAGTAAAATAAAAATGAACATTCCAAAATAATACAACAATAACAATACACAACAACAACAATAACAACAATAACTACAAATACCAGAAAAACAACACTACATTATACCCTAAGTCTAAAAAACCATGACAATAATAAACTCATAAACAACAACAAAAACAATAACAACAACGATGACAACAACAATAACTACAAATACAACAACAACAACAACAACATGGAAATAGTTTTACATACCGGAAACATGATGAGAGAGTCAAATATTAATAGTGTTGGTTTGAGGTTCGAGCTTCCTTCCTCCTCGGAGAAGATGGTGTTTCAGTACGTTAGGTGGAGAGAATGGTGTTTCATTTGCTAGGGTGTAAAAAGTGAATGAAACTTAACATTTTGTTGAGTGAGTAAGATATTGTTTAGATTTTACATCCCAGTTTTCAAAAAAACCAAGAGAAGATAACCGAGATAAAAACTTCTTTCAATTTTATTAAATAAAATATTAATCAACATTTAATGTCGATTTTCTTAATAACCGAGGGATAATATGATTTATAAAATAAAAGCAAAATTTTAGTTCTAAATAAAGTATAAATTTGCAGGAGCTGGGAATTGAAGCTCAAACCCTGAGCTATATATCCTGTCGTTTTTATTCAAAATCGAGGGATAAGATTAAACTTAAAAAAAATATGCGTTTTAGGTCATTTGGCCTTGGATTTTCATTGGCTGAGGTGAAAGATTTTTTTTTTTAAATGAATTATTTGTAGTAGTGGCTACACACTCCACTACCAAGGAAACACCGATTTCCATGGTCCACATGGCAGATGTCATGCTACCTATGAAGATTGAAACACCCTCGCAACGAAAGTCTTAGTTCAATGAAGAGGCAGATGAGATAAGCTTAAAGTGAGAAACATGTGAGAGCAAGAGTTGTCTCTGCAAGTCGTCTCTATGTTTTGATGATAACAATGTGTATTTGTGAAAGAACTATCTAATGTTCTAACATGTGTTGTGTGCAGATCATAATCATAGAAGATATCATATCTAACAAGCACCAGCCAGATATGCGTAATTAATTATATGCGAAGTTACTATGTGTGACGCAAGTCGCAAGAAGCAAGAATGCTTCTGTATCTGATCATGATCAGTCAGATCCAAGGATGCTGATATTGCTGTTGCAATGCTCTTGTGGATGCTCTCTGAAAGTGGTTGTGATTCTGAAGATAGCGAAGCTTCTGAAGACGATAATCTTGTGGAGAACCGAAGTGCTGAAGACTCTCATGACTTGAAGTTATGAAGGCTGAAGGCTCTGAAGACCAAGTGCAGAAAGACTCTGAAGACTTATGCGTTCTGAGGATTATGGTTCCAAAGGTCAAGTGCTGAAGACTCTAAAGACAGATTCCTAATGGACAAGCTCTGAAGTTTCGGAAGACTTGAAGAATTAAAAGAATAATGGGTTTCAAGACAAGTGCTGAAGTTCTGAAGGCAGATTCCTAATGGACAACTTCAGAAGACTGAAGACTTCAAGATTCAGATACCCTGTTATAAAGTCTCTACTCATGCTTCAATTAATTATCATCAGAAGCCTCTGAAGATTTGAAGACAATATGTTACCGTTATAAATGACTGTACACAGTGCCCAAGAAGATATATCATGTCACTTCCTCTACAGTAAAAAAGAGATGTGTCAGTACAACTTTATCATTACACAACGTCTCTTTTCAAACAGCCAACAGTAATTCAAACGACTATATTTTACTGGGCTATTTAAAAAAAGGAGTAATCGCTTCTGAAGGTGTCGATCATAAGAAAATCGATCACAAGTGTATCGATTGGCTGTATCAATTACATAATCGATCAAGTTATTGTGTGATGATAGTCACAACGATGAGTTCTCATTGTAACACTTAATATCCAAAGCTATCACCATTTACACATGGCCATTGTTGTTGAAGCTCAAGATCATAAATCAACACAACAACAATAAATTGGTACAGAAGCTGTTGATGAAGAAGATAACATTGCAAATTAGTTAAGTCATCAACCACCTTCTCGTATGAGCTACATTGAAGATCTGAAGCAAGGAGTTGTTGCTCAAAGCTTGCTCAACCAAGAAGATGAAGAAGAAGAAGATCTACAAGATGTCATCAACTGTCAAATCAATATATATCTTTGTAGAATCTTAAGATAGCAAGGAGTTGTTGCTCACATCTTGCTTGAACACTTGTGTGTTCTTTTGTACTTAAACTTAGGAGTAATCTGCTTGTTAAGTAGCATTATTGTAATCTCCTGTTTAACTAATTCTTGGTGAATTAGGATTCCTTGAGTGGTCAGTGTGACCGAAGACTCGAGAAGACAATGGTTGGGTGTCATTGTGGTAAATCCTGAAATAGGGTCAGTAAATGTTATATTCGTTGAGACGAATCCCTGAACGTTTAGCTGCAAAATCCTGACAGTAGATCTTGCGAGATTGTAACCTGTAGGTCAATGTTTGTTATATTCATTAAGTTGAATCCCTGAACGGTTCATTGGGTGTTAGTCACAGCTGCGATTGTGCAGGTTGTTAGTCACCGGCGTTAGCCCGTGTATCTGTAATCGAGATTGATTATAGTGGATTAAGTCCTTGTGTTCAAGGCAAAATCACCTGAGGAGGGTGGACTGGATTAGCTTGAGAGTTGCTCAGGTGAATTAGGATATATCGTGTGTTATTTACTCTTGTTATGCTTTTAGTTATTGTTTATGTTTCTCTATTACGTATCAGAACCTTACATAAGCAAGTCAGAGCCTTGCAGCTTAACTCTGATAAGCTTCTGAACTGCAAGTTATGAATGATGCATATCTTATTCAGACTATCCCTGTCTCTTATGCTTCACGCATTATAAAGTCTGAATGAGACTTCGCGAGTCAGAGTCTCTCAACGAACTCTGATATTATCTCAACTCTTTTACCATGAGAGGTGAAAAGTTTTTAAGAGTGAATACACAATTCAAACCCCCCATTTCTTGTGTCTTTCTCGCACCTTCAATTGGTATCAGAGCTCCGGTTCTGTTATTGATGGATATCAAACACTTAACAGTGTCAGAATAAGATCCAGATGCGGTGCATAGAAATACTCTGGGTGAGATTTCAATCCACTTACAATTTCTGTAACAGCTCAGAAGATGATTGCGTACAAAATTGTAATCAATCGGATTACTTGAGCCAGTAACTGATTCTGGAAGTTTCGCAGTTGTCAACAACTGAATCTTCCTCAAAGCCTTGATGAAGATTGAAGTAGTAGTATCTGTTAAATGCTTATCTTAGAAGATACGTTTGGATAAACAACGTACTTGCTCAAGGTTGAATCATCAGAAAACAAGAAGTCTTGTTTGCTAAAGATTAATTCTTTGTTAGTTTTTGAGATATTTTCAAGAAACGGATTAGGTCCACCCTTGACTTTCTCATTTAAATCTCATTTAGAACTTCTTCATGTAAAGAAGAAAGATTGTTGTTCTATGATTTTGAACTTCAGAACAAAGACTGCAGAAGAAGTCAGAAAATCGAAGAATTCAAACTCTTAGAAATGATTCAACATCTGAATCTTAACTGATCAAGAAGTTAAAAGTTTCAATGAAGAAACTGAATATTGTTTTCTTGAAAAGCTTTGCAGAAAACTGAAAGGATATTCAGGAAGAAGAAATTCAATGATTCATCAAAAATTTAATTAAGAATGAAATCTGAGTCTTGACTGAATTAGCTCAGATGATTAAGTTCTGTTAACTTGAGATTTTATCTCAGTTGAACCAACTATGATTTGTCAGATCACTATCTGATAAGTTTCTCAGAACTTCACAAAACTGAAATCATAAGATGCTCTATTGGATGCCAAACAAGACTGATCGGAAGCTCTTTCTATGTCACTCAAGTCAGACGTTCGAGAAATCATGGAAAGCTCTCGGATAAAGAATCTCTGTAAAAAGATTTCAGAGGTATGTTTTTCCCATTACTATTTTTTAAAATATAGTAGCAATCTCTTTAATCACTGTTTGTTCACTGACACATTAACCTTCGTAAGATTTATTAAAAATAGAATAAGATTTTCACGCTTACTGCTATGATTAAACAAATTTATGAATTAAATAAGCAGTCATGATTACTTTGTGTCAGCCTCTCCCTTGCTGCTCATAGATATACATCAATTAGTATTCTGATTTGCTCTGACAACCACTATATAGAGTCTATCGCACGTCGTTTTGCTAACTATTTATAGCTAGCCTCGAAATTGATGTACCTCGCGTGTTCCAGCTGAATAAATAGCTATCAATCCTAAGTCCTCCTCACTTCATTATCTCTACTCTAGGAAGAACCACTATCTAACTATCCAATAGTTTAAACCTCGTTTCTCAAACCAAATCAACTTTGCTCAAAATGTCTTCCCACAACATCAGAGGTGAAATTTCTGATCTGGAACTCCTAAAGGAATATACGCTAAACTTAAACCATCTGCCTCAACTCAACAAAACAAGTATCCTCTCTGGAATTGAATTTTAGAACTGGGAGAATTACTTCTCCATGCTTGTTGGACCTGTCTTTCCTGAACTTGTGACTGAGTTCTGGGAAAATGCTAGATCACTAGAATATGATTTTGACAAAAATGTTATTTTATCTGTGGTTGCTGGCTGTCCAGTCATGATCAACCCTACCATCATTTCCAAAGCCATTGAATGTATTGGGGATGGTTTGACTATGGAAAACCACATCAACAATGTTTCTCTCGACAAGTACTTGCATGTGATTTTTGAGACTGAAGGTCATCCCACTCAACCTTGTACCCTCACTCCCATAGCCAAAGACTGGTAGAAGCTAATGGTAACCAACTTAAGACCAAGAGAAAGAGGAGCAGGATGGTTATCTGACAAGGATAGACTATTTATTTTCTTCTTAGTTTCTAGGATCAAAATTAACCTACCTCAATCCATCTATAATCATCTGAAGGAAGAAATTAATTTGTTTAGGGAAGACACAGTCTATCAAATCCCTTATTGTAGAATAATCTCCCACATTCTTGATCTTTAAGGAGTAGTTAGTCATTGCAGAAGAAATAGAATGACTGAGAAGATCCTTCCCGAGTTCTGTCAACCCATGACATTCTTAGTCTAAGATAGGAAGTTAGCTTTTCCAAGGGTCATAATTTCCTTTTTCAAGTTCTTATCTGTCTGTCCTTTTGGTTTGAACTCGATATGTATTATCTTGATTAATTAATGAAGTAATCCTAAATGTGAACAACTTATCCTGTTGAATAATTAATTTTATGTTCACGATGCTTGATTAAATATAACCTTCATAAAGTTGATTATTAATTAAAATATTTAAGTTTTATAATCAGTCACATACATTTACAGTAATTTGTTACACGAAAAGTCTTAGGATTATCTAGGAACCTCAACACCTCCTCAGGTCATAATTATGTGTCGTTACTTCTGCCACTATTAAGAGATCTGTTAAGGTTCCTGATCGAATAAACTTCCTCTATTAAAGAAATTAATCATTAATTCTTTTTTTTTCACGATCAATAACCTACCTAGGAAATATCAATCGTTGTCCTCTCAAATTATCAAGACCTTACTCTCCAAATTACTCTATAAATAGACTCAATCTCAAATCATTTGTCACAACCCTCATATCTTCTAAATCTTGAGTAAACTCT
The DNA here is from genome assembly GCA_022829125.1 of Lathyrus tuberosus. Taxonomy (NCBI): domain Eukaryota; kingdom Viridiplantae; phylum Streptophyta; class Magnoliopsida; order Fabales; family Fabaceae; genus Lathyrus; species Lathyrus tuberosus. The sequence goes on from JALAZF010000034.1 coordinate 652,695, forward strand.
GCCAAGTTCTTTTCACTCCATCACCTTCAATAATGGTTTCTCTCTCTCAAAGTGCTTTATGCCCCATCACTACAAACACACCTGTTGAAAACCTCATCGTCAAATCTGAAACGATTGTTAATTTTAAAAGTTTGAAGGCTAATGGATGTGATGTTACTCACTCAATGAAAACTCAAGGATGGAGTAACTATTTTATGAGGTTGGAAGGACCAACCTATGGTTGTTTGGTTAAATATTTCTGGATTCATGCTAATACAGGCAGAACTGTCATTGCTTCTTCGGTTTTTGGAAGGAAAATTTTCATATCTGAGAAGACCATTGCAGACTTACTGATGCATGACAATAACGGACTCAGAATCACTAAGGATTTACTTAGTGAGGTAAGAGAGGCTAAGGTCCTGGCTTCTATCTGCAAAGAAGGGGTTGCAGTTGATAAGGAGAACCCAATATTCTCAAATCTGAAGGATTCCCTACAAGTTTGGTTCAGAATCCTGCAAGGAAGTGTTTTTCACCATCTTCCTTCAAATCAACTCAATGACACTCAAAAATGTGTCATGTTCCTTCTCCTTAAAGGAATTAAGATACATCTTCCTTCAATCCTCTTTAAACTTCTGAAGGAAGATATAAGGAACTCCATAACAGGTTCTGTCACGGAAGTCAGACATGTTCTGTACGGAAGACTCATTTATGATATTTTGGTAGAGTCAGGAATAGTCGATGACATCTTAATCAACGAAGGAGAATCAAGCAAGCTTCTTAAAAGCGCAGGAAAGATTCTCAGATTTAAGAATCTAAAGAGTGGAGATGCCATTCTTGATGATACGTCTCAAAGGAAATTGACGTTGGCCATTAGGGGTCCGGTTGAAGGGTTTACAAACTTCACAGCACATAATCAAGCAGATGTAGGAAACTATCTGCAACAATTTAGAGATGAAGATATTGGCGTATGGATTGATAAGCAGAACATCACTGATGTGCTTCAAGAACTCTCAGAATGGAAGAGTAAAGGAAAGAAGCAGAAAAGTACTGATGATGGAGAACCTTCCTCAAAAAGATCAAAGACCATCAATGACGCATTAACATCCTTGAAGGATAATGTTATCAACAAAATCCAAAGTTTAATTGATGCTTCTAGTTCAAGCATGGATCCTGATCGGTAAAATAGCAAGTGTACTATTTTCACCGATGTAGTAATAGTATGGGTTATCCCCAGAATCGATCTCTCGAGGACTGCGTGTAACTATAAGTGCAGATGCTATTTCAATTAAACAAAAATGACTTATGGGGTTTTGTTTGGGTTGACAAAAGTTATAATAACAATAAAAAATAAGCAGAGCAATAAAAAGTGATTTTTATGAATATTATGAAACATGCTAGGGAAGGTGTATAAATTGCTTAGTAAGAACCTTAAATTATAATCAAAGAGAAATGCCTCAAACCTTAATTTTACAAAACCTTAATAATATTTTTATTAAATTCCTTAATCGAAAAACCTTTGATATTCTCCCTTAACCCTAATTCCTTAGCGGTCAAGAAAGAACATCAAGCAATAGTCCTGACAAGGTTTATAAAAGTCACTATAGGGTATCCCCATTCCTAGGCAATATCTACCGTAGTGTTATTATGCAAAATGATAGATTGGGTTTTTCAGACCAAAACCCTAATCGTAAATCGTTCCCAATTTAACAGATTGCAACAAATATTTTATAATTTGCATAATAAAAGATTAAAGCAAGAAAACAAAATCTCATTGACTAAATCAAAATAGGTTCATACATCACAATTCAGGGACACCCCCCTAGCATTGAGGGGTTTAGCCTCTCATAATATTGCAAAATAAAAACAATAATAAGATTAAAGAAAGACATTACAAATTGATCGGAGTAAATTGATTCTTCAATTGCTTCCGCTCATGAACAACCTCCTTCTCCCAATCTCCTTGATCGCATAAAACTATCGTAAATTTTTCGTAAAGTCAAAAGTCCTCTCTCGCTTCTCAAAAACAAGTCCAAATAGCCCCAAATCACCCAGATCCATTGGAAATACCCAAAGTGCCCCCACAACTTAATATAGGGAGAAAATATGAAAAAATTCAGAAAATCAGCGTCAAAGCTGACACGGGCCGTGTCAGCCAACACTGTCGGTCGTGTCAGCTTGCTGGATTTTATAGCCGAAATTGTTTCGATCATAACTTTTGATCCGTGAGTCTGTTTTGGTCCTCGTTTGAAGCGTCGGAAAGCTAATGAAGAGAACTACAACATAGTACAGACAAGGAATTTGGTTGCCCAATATTTTTCCATGTTTGATGAATTTTAGATCCAGGCATCCTCTGCTTCATTCCAAAAACTCTTCTAAATCCCCGGAACTTCCATTTTCTTCGCACGAGTCCTTTGGGCTTTTCCACTTAGACCTGAAACCATTGAAAACTACCAAACCAAAGCATAAAATGCAATATAATTGAAATAAAACAACAAATTATAAAATGCGAGAATAAAATACAACAAGTAAAATTGAATTGAAAAATAATGAAAAGACAAACAAAGTGCTACCAATTTTATGGATTGATGCTGAATAAGTGACGGAAACATAGTAGAAATGGTGACCGATCACAACCCCAAACTTATCTCATTGCTTGTCCTCAAGTAATGGTCAAGACAGCAGAAAGGTCACCCCCGAATTAATCAAAATTATCTTACCACAATACCGTTGAGATCTTTCGCGACTCTCTTTCCACTTTCCTATCAAAGTTTCCTTCTTACCCGATTTTTTTTTTACGTTCCGCTACACTTCCACATCAAAGTACCTCTTTACCTGTCAGCTTTTCACACTCTCACCAAATCTCTCAGGTTAAAGTGTTTACACTCAATAATCATAGCATGCAAAGTCAACTCATAAGCTTGAATAACATCTATTTTCATCTCATACGCACACAACACACACTTTTTGAGGGCTTTTATGGCTGTAACGGGGCTTAGGGACAAGGTGGGATAAACAAACAAAAGGGGAAAACGAGTGGTTTTTTGGCTCAGACTCAGTGTCGTCATTCTTATCACTGTGTTATTTGTTATGTTTCACAATCAAGGGTATCAGGCACTATTTTGCTATGATTCTTTAGTTTCTACTCAATTGTTTCTTTGAGCTTACTTTTTGAATTCTTCAAACTAAATCATCCTCTAGGTAAGTGTTTTCTTCTTTCTTTTCTCTTTTTTTTTCTTTTTCAAAACTTTTCTTTCTTTTTTATTTCTTTTTGCACTTACCTAGTTCTTATAGGTATTCCAACCCCAAACTTAGAATTTTTCATAGATCAAAAATCAACAACACTTATCTGAGCAGGGTGAGGGAGTGTTTGGGCTCATGGTTTAATTATGCGGTTAATAAATAAATAAAGGGAAGAAGGCTCGAGGGGGGTTAACGAAGGATAACATAAAAGGGTAGGCTGGAAAGGCTCAGGGTTAAAAACAAACAAGTGCCTCAATGTGTATATGTGTGCATTGAAATTCCAACAGACGAGTATGCAAACTAAGAATGACAGAGACATACCTGACGAACTCTCATGATGATAAGGTGTTTGGCTTTTTATGATCCTCACCATGTTTGGCATACTGACAAATTCCAAGGTAACTCTAGTGTAATGTCGCTTCATTTCCGTCTCAGGTGCATAGTACTCCCATATCAGTCCAGTGTTGGAAAGTCCCATCCAATCATCCACCTCAGCAGCACCAACTTTTGGGGGTTTCCTGGAGAGCAAGTATGGATTGTGCCTTTTCATCCACTAACTATAAGTCTCATCATTCATCCGACACGAATACCTTCAATCTGTAACACACGAAATACAAAACACACCAATCAACGGTACGAAGATGAAATAACATAAATAAAAATACTGAAATTAATAACCCCCCCCCCACACTTGAACTAAACATTGACCTCAATGTTTTAGAACAAGCTAGAGAGGGGAACTCACAGAGCCTCACTGCGGAGGGACAAAGTTATAAAAACTGCACGCCTGCCAGACACGGGCCGTGTCAGGATTCAGTCTTCAATCCGTGAAAAAAAAGAGAGAAAAAAATTTTTAATCTCTACAGTAGGGCTGACACGGGGGGCCGTGTCAACTTACTGTAAAAAAAAAATTTCGCCACAGTAGGGCTGACACGGGGGGCCATGTCAGCCTACTGTAAATTTTTTTTTACAGTTGAAGACTATGAGTGTACCTAATTAAACTTGAAACACAACATAAACTCTAAGAAATAAAACCCGTGGGTTGCCTCCCACAAAGCGGTTCGCTTAACGTCGCATGGCTCGACGGGTCACTCCCCATTGCTATGGAGGGTACTTCAGCTTACACGTTTTGTTGCTTAACCTTTCCGCAACAGAGCACCGGTCAGATTCAGGAATAAGAGCTACATTGTGATTCAACTCACATCCAACTTCCACATTCTTCCTTTGATGTTTTTTTCTCTTCTTTCTTTGATCTTTCTTCCTCTTATTGACTTCTTGATTGGATTTTGGAGTCTTACTAGGTGTAATAGATGACTCAGTGGTGCAACCTGATGGATTATTCCAGAGACTTTTTCAAGAAGTGGTTTTGAGCTTTTGCTTTTTCCCACTGTTCGGATCATTCCAACTGCGGGGTGATTACTTTCCTCTTAACCTTGCTTCTTAAGTTCCAACACTTTCAAGGTTACTTCTTCCTCAAAATATTTCAAGGTTAAAGTACCAGCCTCAATATCCACACTACACCGACTAGTCATCAAGAATGGTCGACCCAGTATGATAGTCGTCTCCTCATTCTCAGGTAGATCAATAATCTAAAAGTCTACTAGATAGGTGAAGTTATCAATAGTCACAAGCACATCTTCTGCTAAGCCGTATGACCGTTTGGTTGTGAGGTCGGCAAACTTCAGATTTGTTCCCGTTTCACTTATTTTCTTTATACCCAGCTTTTTGAAAATTGAGAGGGGCATGAGACTCACGCTAGCACCCGAATCAATCAAGACTCTCTTAAACGTTCTGTCCTTTATGGTACAGGGGATTGACACAGAACCAGGATCTTTCCGTTTGATTGGAATTCTCCTACCTTGTGATTCCCCACTACTCTCCTCACTTAGACTCTTTACCTCCTCTCCACTAGGTTTCTTTTTTCCAATGACCTCCTTCATGAATTTCTTGTATAGAGGCATTTGTTCAAGTGCTTCAAAGAAGGGCATATTAATCTCTAACTTTTTGAACAATGAGCTGAATTTCTCAAAGTCTTTTTCTTGTGTCTCCTTCTTTGTCACTCTTGAGAGGTACGATGACTTGATCTTAGGTTTAACCGCTTCTTTTCTTTTCTCTTCGGTTGGCCTGGATTCTTCTTCTGCAATTTCCTGGCTTTCTATGGTAACAACATTGACATTCTCATGATTCTTTGGATTGGGGATTGTGGTGCTTGGAAGGGCGCCTGGTGTCTGAGAACTTGCTAATTGTTGTGCTATCTGGCTCATTTGAACTTCGAGATTGATAGTTCTGCAGCTTTTGGTGTTGGCATTAATTTTGGTAAAACTGATTGTGATTGATATATGCCTAAAAAGATGTTCTGACTTCTGTTTTCTGTTGCTGCATTTTCCTTTAATATGATGCGTATGATCAAATTATGTTTTGGCCAAAAATTTACCAAATGGGGAGATTGTAAGTTCTGAGTTGGCAGCAATTTTTGCAAAACATGTTGCTCAGGAAAATGTTATGAAGAATGTCTTGACATAAGAGTAGAACATCACTGCAGGATGTGTCAATGTCAGAACAGATGATGATCTATAGCAGGTGGTACAAGATGTCAGATCAGAAGTCCTGACATGGTTGCTCAGACATCACTACAGATGCTGAACCTGATGTGGAAACATCTTCAACTGTCATGAAAGTACTGCTGTCATGTGTTACAACAGATGTCATGACATCTGGGTCCAGTACAGCAGGTGCTACTGCATTATGTGTATCTTCCATAACAGATCAGCTGCAGGTTGTGAAATGTCAAGTAGAATGTCTTGACATGTTGTTCTGCACTAACTTTAGATTAGTTGCAGGTTGTGGAAATGTCAAGTGAGATGTCTTGACATGTTGTGCTGCACCTAACTAGTATGAGTGCATGGCTGTAATGGTGTGACAGAGATGTCATGAGCACTTCATTGAACCTGAATGTTTAAGGTTATATGACGTGGCTGTTTTTGGAATGTCATGACAGAACATCTTGGTTCTGGCACAATAGTTGCTGCTGTTATGTGACAGATGTTGAAGGAGATGTCGTGACATCTTAGTCTGGTATAGCAGGTGTTGTTGTTTTGTTGTCATGTGATTTTTAATCAAGATGTCAAAGGATATGTCACGACATCTTTGTCTGGGACAGCAAGTACTGCTGTTGTATATCTCTTGACAGATTTGATTTGATTTGATGAGATCTGTTTGGATATACCTCATCAATAAAATTAGGTCAAGGAGATTTATTAGGAACATAGTGCTGATTTAATTGGATTTCATAAAAAGGATCTTGGAGACTTTTTAGGAAACTATTTGGAGATTTGTTCCTATTTTTGTGGAGAAGATCTTGCAGCTGAATTAAAGAGTAAAGATATAATATTCTGGAAATATTATGTGGAGCTGATTTAAAGGTCTGGAAGTTTCAAGATAAAAGAGTAGATTTGTTTGTTGCTACTTTTGTGCAAAAAGATATGGAGAATAAATAGTTCTAATTATGGAGATAAATTAGGAAGATTTGATTGAAGACCTATTTTCTTGGAGGTTAATTTGCAGACTTTGTGCAACCTTGTTACTGCTGTTTTGAAGGCCCAAATCCAGTTGGGAAATAGGTTATAAATAGAAGCATTGTAACCTAGTTTTAGGCGAGAAGCCGTGAATAGAAAAGATGTAATCATTAGGGCTGAGTTTGTGAACCACTCTCTAGGAGAGTTGGTATGTGTGAACCACCCGGTTTGTGGGATGGTCATCGTGTTTATCTCGAAGCCTGTAGGTAAGAGATGTATTGTTCTTGGAGGAAGTTGTTAAGCAACTCTAAGTATTGTTCTTAGTCATGTGTGTTATGTCTAGGTATTGTCATGGAAGTATGCCTTCTACTTTGTTGTGTTTGAAGAGTTATTGGAAATCAAGTTGTTGATGCAGTGGCTGAGGTGTTGACTGCTAGACATCATTGTGAATGTTGGAAGTGAGATGGAGTCTCTTACCTAGGGAGGACTTAGGTAGAAGGGTCATTGGGTAGGGATTAAGTTAGGAGATTATCAACTGGTATAGTTGAGTCTGTAATTTAATTCTACTAATAGTGGACTTCCTTCCTGGCTTGGTATGCCCCTTGATGTAGGTTGTTAGATCGAACTGGGTGAACAAATTCTGTGTGTTGTTAATGTTTTTCAGTACTTTTATAGGTTTATACCTTGCCATGTTTCTGTCAGACCAGATGTCTCGACATCCTGTAGGACATCTGGGATCTGTCATACCAGAATTTCAGAGATTTTTAATGGAAACACCTATGTTCCTCAGATTACTTCTTGTCTCTTCTTGAAATTGGAAGCTTTGAGCGGCCATCTTCTTAATGGCAATCTCCCATGGTGCTTTTTGGGGGGCTTGTTGCTGTTGTAGGTATTGTTGTTGATTATGATCTTTCTAGGAGAAGTTAGGATGATTCTTCCACCCTGGATTATAAGTTTGAGCGTAGGGATTATTCTGCTTCAGGAATTTTATCTCTTCAATTTGTTGCGGAGTCGCAACACAATATGCAGTATAATGGGGTCCACTACAAATCTCACAACTCATGGGTTGACAAGTTTGAACTTGTGCCACACTTTGAGTACCAAGATTCATCTTCTTAAGTCTTCTCTCTACCTCAGCTGCAATCTGGTCTTCCATCTTTACCACTTGCTCAGTAAGCTTCAAATCAATCAACTTTTCTGGTTGGCTCACACTGCTATCATACAACTCCAAATGCTCGTTAGCGGCTATGGCTTCAATGATCTTTTTGACACCAGTGGCTATTGTAAAATTAGATGAGCCACCGGCAACTGTATCAATTAGTTGCTTAGTCTTTATCTGGAGGCCATTGACGAACACCTGCATCTGTTCAGTTTGATCCATGTTGTGAGTCGGACAGGCTACCAAAACTTTCTTGAACCTCTTGTATGCGTCTCCGAGAGATTCTCCGTCCTTCTGTTTAAAGTTCACAATATCATATCTTTTTCGGATATAAACAGAGGCCGGAAAATACTCATTCAGAAATGCCTTCTCCATCTCTTCCCAAGTGGTAATACTTCCAGCAGGTAACGAGTAGAAACACTCCTCAGCCTCATCCGCCAGAGTGAAAGGAAACATTCTTAACTTCTTTGCTTCCTCCGTGTGCCCCTCAATCTTGAGAGTGGTGCTCATAGTCAGAAATCTTTGCAGATGTTTGTTGGCATCCTCATTAACCTTTCCGGAGAAAGGTCTTCTCTCAAGTTGAGTGATGGTGCTAGGATGCAGTTGGAAATTCAGCACATTCACTGGTTGGTTCACAATGGTCAACCTATCAACCGGTGCATTTGCCCCACCGAAATCACCTAGAAGTCTCTCCGCTGGTTGATTTCCAGCCATATTCACAGTATCTATGTCCGCCTTTGAACCTGTTTCTGAACCTGAATCCGAATGTTCTGAGTGAACAAAAACTTTTTCTTCTTCGGGAAGTTGGACTGACAGTTCTGCTTCTGAAGCTGCCAGACTTGCTTGTCTACGCCTTGCGTGGAAAGTTCTTTCAATTTCTACGTCAAAATTAAAATTTTCTAAGGGTTCTCCTCGCATAAAAATGTTAGACGCAGGTTAGAAGTAATAGTAATAATCCAAAAGAAAAGAAAGAAAATAAAAATAAAAATAAAAATAAAAATAACAGAAAAATCAAATTTTAGTCACAGAGTGACAAAATTTCAATTGAATTAACACACGACTTATAAGTTGGCAGTCCCCGGCAACTGCGCCAAAAACTTGATCGGTAAAATAACAAGTGTACTATTTTCACCGATGTAGTAATAGTAGGGGTTATCCCCAGAATCGATCTCTCGAGGAATGCGTGTAACTATAAGTGCATATGCTATTTCAATTAAACAAAAATGACTTATGGGGTTTTGTTTGGGTTGACAAAAGTTATAATAACAATAAAAATAAGCAGAACAATCAAAAGTGCTTTTTACGAATATTATGAAACATGCTAGGGAAGGTGTATAAATTGCTTAGTAAGAACCTTAAATTATAATCAAAGAGAAATGCCTCAAACCTTAATTTTACAAAACCTTAATAATATTTTTCTTAAATTCCTTAATCGAAAAACCTTTGATATTCTCCCTTGACCTTAATTCCTTAGCGGTCAAGAAAGAACATCAAGCAATAGTCCTGACAAGGTTTATAAAAGTCACTACAAGGTATCCCCATTCCTAGGCAATATCTACCGTAGTGTTATTATGCAAAATGATAGATTGGGTTTTCTGACCAAATCCCTAATGGTAAATCGTTTCCAATTTAACCGATTGCAACAAATATTTTATAATTTGCATAATAAAAGATTAAAGCAAGAAAACAAAATCTCATTGACTAAATCAAAATAGGTTCATACATCACAATTCAGGGACACCCCCTAGCATTGGGGGGTTTAGCCTCTCATAATATTCAAAATAAAAACAACAATAAGATTAAATAAAGACATTACAAATTGATCGGAGTAAATTGATTCTTCAATCTCTTCCGCTCATGAACAATCCCCTTCTCCCAATCTCCTTGATCGCATAAAACTATCGTAAATTTTTCGTAAAGTCAAAAGTCTTCTCTCGCTTCTCAAAAACAAGTCCAAATAGCCCCAAATCACCCAGATCGATTGGAAATACCCAAAGTGCCCCCACAACTTAATATAGGGAGAAAATATGGAAAAATTCAGAAAATCAGCGTCAAAGCTGACACGGGCCGTGTCATCCAACATTGTCGGCCGTGTCAGGTTGCTGGATTTTATAACTGAAATTGTTTCGATCATAACTTTTGATCCATAAGTCTGTTTTGGACCCCGTTCGAAGCGTCGGAAAGCTAATGAAGAGAAATACAACATAGTACAGACAAGGAACTTGGTTGCCCAATATTTTTCCATGTTTGTTGAATTTTAGGTCCAGGCATCCTCTGCTTCATTCCAAAAACTCTTCTAAATCCCCGGAACTTCCATTTTCTTCGTACGAGTCCTTTGGGCTTTTCCACTCAGACCTGAAACCATTGAAAACTACCAAACCAAAGCATAAAATGCAACTTAATTGAAATAAAACAATAAATTATAAAATGTGAGAATAAAATACGACAAGTAAAATTGAATTGAAAAATAATGAAAAGACAAACAAATAAGTGACGGAAACATAGTAGAAATGGTGACCGATCAGATCCCACAGAAATAGGAAATATCTGGAATGAATTCCACGGATGGATCTCAAAAGAGATTGTGAAGAACAAGAGGTTGGCAATCTCATAAGCAGAAAACAAACAGCTGCATGCCTCAAGAACCGATGAGTCTGAAAGCTCGTCCTCATCCTCTTCATTATCATTAGGCACCTCTTAGACTAAACCCTAGGAACCTACTTTAGTTAGGCCTATGTTTTGATAATTCTGAACTATTTAGGGTTAAGAAGAATCTATGTTTTGAAATCAATGAAATATCTTTTGAAACTATTTTATGTTAGACTGTTCATTATCATATTTATCTCATAAATGCTTAAATGCTCTAAACTTTTTGATGATGTCAAAAAGGGGGAGAAATAGAAATATGATTTTGATTATTAGAAATCTTAAAAAGAAGAATGCAAACTCAAACAAGTAAATCAATCATATAAAATGCGTTTACTACTAACGTTTGTTGTTTGATGTTTAACCGAGGAACTCTAAACAAGTTCACTAGGCATTCTCAGAACAGACTAAGAAAGAAGAACTCTGATAGAAGTTCTTATAAATTGTTTGTTCATATTATTGAAGTTGTACACTTCATGAACATATGTTCAGAATCTGATTTACCCAGTACTGTTCAGAAGTTAAGAACTTTCTGAAAGTCAAAGTTATCGTGATCTCTGTTTCACTTGGTTCAGAAGCTGTAAGCTGTCTGAGAATATGATATTCAGAACATAAGAATCAGAAGAAGGAAAGCTCTCAAAGCAGTCAAAGCAAAGTCTACATCTCAAGATGCTCTTCTGAAGAACAGTGCAAATCAGAAGTCAAAGACTGTCTGAAGATCTAGATTAAAGATCCAAGATAAAGCAGTTCTGATTTTAACCATGAATCCAATTGAAAAGAAAACGATTTGGTATCAGACTAAATCTACATTTGGTAATCAGACTCAGTATATAAAGATTGGTATCAGACTCAGTCTATAGTGATATCAATCAGAGCTAAGCTGTGAAATGTTTTCAAAAACCTTCATTGGTATCAATTTCAGCACACTAAGAGAATAACCTTCAGTTGGTATCAAACTTAAAACCTTTTTGGTATCAGACTAAGAATCAAGATCACATTGGTATCAAATTCAGAATCAAGCGTTGATTGATCACTAAATTATCCTTCTATTGGTATCTGATCAATAATCAAGCTTTGATGAAACACTGAGTTGTGAGAGTAACAAGGTTCTGAGATAAAGGCCTGTGTTCTAAGTCAAACTCTGAAAAGTCATGATCTTAATTGGTGATCAAATTAATATATCTGAATTATGATTCTGAAGATCCCAATATCTGACTTAAGGAAACTAAGGGGAGACTGCCCAGAAGATTCAAATGTTAAAATCTATAATCTTCACCTAGTCTGAAACTCAAGGGGAGTTTCTTAAGACAGTGTTTGTTTCTGATAAATAGTGAGGTTATGTTATTAGATGAGAACTGTTCTGTTTCTGTGCTAAAATGATTATGCTGAAAAGTAGAAAATGCTTCAGATATCTCTGAAGATTATGAGCTCTGATATGACGTTAAAAGGAACTAAGTTCTAAAGATCTGAAGACGGAAGTTCTGATGAAGTAGTCCAGATGCTGAAAACTTTTGTCTCCTTAAAGACAAGATAGTGAAGTATTCCTTTTCTATTCCTTGTTCTGGCAACTCAAATTGTTATTTTGTGAGTGTTTGGATCATATGAGATTTTAGATGATCACAGATAAAATTTTGAGGCTAACACATTTAGGGGTAGCTGTTGTTCCAGACTTTAAATATGTTTTGTTTGGTGATTACGTTATATAAAATGTTCAATCAAAATACATGGTTTTGTCATCATAAAAAAGGGGGAGATTGTGAGAGCAAGAGTTGTCTCTGCAAGTCGTCTCTATGTTTTGATGATAACAATGCGTATTTGTGAAAGAACTATTTTATGTTCTAACATGTGTTGTGGGTAGAACATAATCATAGAAGATATCAGATCCAACAAGCATCAGCCAGATGTGCGTAATTAATTATATGCGAAGTTACTATGTGTGACGCAAGAAGCAAGAATGCTTCTGTATCTGATCATGATCAGTCAGATCCAAGGATGCTGATATTGCTGTTGCAATGCTCTTGTGGATGCTCTCAGAAAGTGGTTGTGATTCTGAAGATAGCGAAGCTTCTGAAGAAGATAATCTTCTGGAGAACCGAAGTGCTGAAGACTCTCATGACTTGAAGTTCTGAAGGCTGAAGGCTATGAAGACCAAGTGCAGAAAGACTCTGAAGACTTATGCATTCTGAGGATTATGGTTCCAAAGGTCAAGTGCTGAAGACTTTGAAGACAGATTCCTAATGGACAAGCTCTGAAGTTTCGGAAGACTTAAAGCAGTAAAAGAATAACGGGTTTCAAGACAAGTGCTGAAGTTCTGAAGGCAGATTCCTAATGGACAACTTCGAAAGACTGAAGACTTGAAGATTCAGATACCCTATTACAAAGTCTCTACTCATGCTTCAATTAATTACCATCAGAAGCCTCTGAAGATTTGAAGACAAAATGTTACCGTTGTGAATGACTGTACACAGTGCCCAAGAAGATATATCATGTCACTTCCTCTACAGTAAAAAGGAGATGTGTCAGTACAGCTTTATCATTACACAACGTCTCTTTTCAAACAGTTAACGGTAATTCAAACGACTATATTTTACTGGGTTATTTAAAGAAAGGAGTAATCGCTTCTGAAGGTGTCGATCATAAGAAAATTGATCACAAGGGTATCGATTGGTTGTATCAATTACAGAATCGATCAAGTCATTGTGTGATAATAGTCACAACGATGGGTTCTCATTGTAAAACTTAATATCCAAAGCTATCACCATTTACACATGGCCATTGTTGTTGAAGCTCAAGATCATAAATCAACACAACAACAATAAATTGGTACAGAAGCTGTTGATGAAGAAGATAACATTGCAAATTAGTCAAGTCATCAACCACCTTCTCGTCTGAGCTACATTAAAGATTTGAAGCAAGGAGTTGTTGCTCAAAGCTTGCTCAACCAAGAAGACGAAGAAGAAGAAGATCTACAAGATGTCATTAACTGTCAAATCAACATACATCTTTGGAGAATCTTAAGATAGTAAGGAGTTGTTGCTCACATCTTGCTTGAACACTTGTGTGTTCTTTTGTACTTAAACTTAGGAGTAATCTGCTTGTTAAGAAGCATTATTGTAATCTCCTGTTTAACTAATTCTTGGTGAATTAGGATTCCTTGAGTGGTCAGTGTGACCGGAGACTCGAGAAGACAATGGTTGGGTGTCATTGTGGTAAATCCTGAAATAGGGTCAGTAAACGTTATATTCGTTGAGACGAATCCCTGAATGTTTAGCTGCAAAATCCTGACAGTAGATCTTGCGAGATTGGAACCTGTAGGTCAATGTTCGTTATATTCATTAAGTTGAATCCCTGAACGGTTCATTGTGTGTTAGTCACAGTTGCAGTTGTGCAGGTTGTTAGTCACCGGCGTTAGCCCGTGCATCTGTAATTGAGATTGATTATAGTGGATTAAGTCCTTGTGTTCAAGGAGAAATCACCTGAGGAGGGTGAACTGGATTAGCTTGAGAGTTGCTCAGGTGAACTAGGATATATCGTGTGTTCTTTACTCTTGTTATGCTTTTAGTTATTATTTATGTTTCTGTATTAAGTATCAGAACCTTACATAAGGAAGTCAGAGCCTTGCAGCTTAACTCTGATAAGCTACCACACTGCGAGTTCTGAATGATTCATATCTTATTCAGACTCTCCCTGTCTCTTATGCTTCACGCATTATAAGGTCTGAATGAGACTTCGCGAGTCAGAGTCTCTCAACGAACTCTGATATTATCTCAGCTCTTTTACGATAAGAGGCGAAAAGTTTTTAAGAGTGAATACACAATTCAAACCCCCCCCCCCCTTTCTTGTGTCTTTCTCGCACTTTCAAAACATACCTGATTGACGAAGTAAGGGAGGCATCCCATGTTTGATAATTCATAACCAAATAGAGGGCCGCCAGGAGATATAACTCCAAAGTTAAACCGAGAGAGATGGAGAAGGGCAACGTGGTCTTGAAAGAAGTAGTTTTACCCGTACAACTGGTTAAGCTGCAACCTAACTGGGAAAGTCCATATCGCATATATCAGAAGCTCCCACACAGAGCGTTCAAGTTGCACTAACTCAGAACCCAGAACGCTCTTCATCTTAGATATTATTACAATTAGAATTTTTTTTATAATTCTCTATTAAACATTATGTCTATGTACCTATGAATAATTATTAAGTGATTTGTTCTAGACAGGGATGTTCTTTCTTGAAAATGTTGTATGCTAGACTTCATAGCGAAGATCCTTACTGCCCCTCAGGGCAACATTTTCTTGCAGGACTTTATAGCAAAGATCCTTGTTGCTCCTTAGGGAAACGTCTTCTTGCTGCACTTCATAGCAAAGATTCTTGCCACCCTTTAGGGCAATACCATCATGCTGGACTTCATACTGAAGATCTTTTCCTCCCCTCAAGACAATATTTTCTTGCTGGACTTCATAGCGAAGATCCTTGTTGCCCCTCAGGGCAACATCCTCCTGCTGGACTTTATAGCGAAGATCCTTGTCGCCCTTAGTGCAACATTTCCTTAATAGACTTCATAGAGAAGATCATTATCGCCCATAAAGGCAACATTTACTTGTTGGACTTCATAGCGAATAACCTTGTCGCTCTTCCGGGGAACATTTTCTTCCTGGATTTCATAGAGAAGATATTTTCCGCCCTTCAGGGAAACATCTCCTTGCTAGACTTTTTAAACAAGACCCTTGTCGCCCAATAGGGCAATACGAATGGGCTATCTAGCTTCTTGCTTGAGGGACTTAGTGTCTCCTTGGGCGGGACACGTACTCAAGAATCAGGCCTAAAAGGCATGACAGGCTTTCAGTCTAAGCAACTTAATAACAAATCTTTCTTGAGGGCTCGATGGAAGTCCTGCCTAAGTAGGTCGAACGCCTTGCCTAAGAGACTTATAGTCTCATCAGGCGGGCTATATATGATTCTTCCTAAAGAACCTAGATTTTGCAGGATAATTAACTCTCGCCTGAGGGGCTTAATGTCTCCTCAGGTGGGACAAGTAATAGAATCACGCATAAGACGCGTGACAGACATCAAGTCTGAGAGACTTGATAAAAAGTATTACCTGAGGGCTCGATGGAAGTCCCGCCCAAATAGGTTGAATGCCTTGCCTAAGAGACTTATAGTGTCATCAGCGGGGCATTATATGATTCAACATGAGGGACTTAGATTCCCCATGATAATTATACTCTTGCGTGAGGGAATTAGTGTCTCCTCGGGAAGGAAAAGTATTCAAGAATCACGCCTAATACATCCATTCTGAGAGACTTTATAACAAGTCTTGCTTGAGGGCTTGATGGAAGTTTCGCCGAACTAGGTTGAACTTCTTGCCTGACAGACTTATAGTCTCATTAGCCAGACTATATATGATTTTACCCTAGGGACTTAGGTTCCCTAGGATAAATATACTCTCGTATGAGGAACTTAATGTATCTTCGGGGAGGACAAGTATGAAGGTGAGAAAAAAACACAAGAAGGGGGGGTTGAATTGTATTTTTCAAAGATTAGATTTACTTCTGAACCAAAGTTCAGATTCTCAAAACTGAGTTCAGAATCTGATAAGGTGTAGTGGAAATAGAGACAAAAGTAAAGTAAATATAGCAAAGAACACACAATAGTAATCATGGTTCCTCTCCCAACTAAGAGTAATCCAGTCCCCTTGCCAAGCAAGAGATTTTCCACTATAATCAACCAAATTACACTTGCTTACACACACTTGTATAAGACTTTTCTTTTTGCACAGACCACTTGTCCAAGACTTCTCTTGCTTAGAGCTCGTGTCTAAGACTTCACTCTGCTCAATTAGCTCCTGGCCGAGACTTCTCTTACTTAGTTCACCTGCCTAAGGCTTCACCTTGCTTAGTGCTCGTGTCTAAGACTTTACCTTACTTAACCAACCTCTGATTAAGACTTTCCTTTGCTTAGAGCCCGTGTTTAAGACTTTCATCTAAATAGATAGTTTAGAGAAGGAATAACTTACAACTACACTTGATAAAATATCAGAGGTGTTCAAATAATACAACACACTATTACAAAGATTCTTAATCAACACAAGAGTAAGAACTCTTAACAGACTCAACTTTCTGAAAGTAGTGCGTGTATTTCTTAGATGTATTTGCGATGTTATTTCTTAGTGATCTTCAAATCTTCAGCTCCTTTTTATAGCCAAGGAAAATAAAGACGTTGGAGATCTTCAACATCTACAAACATAACCAAATCTTCTAGTACATCTTCTTTTCCAATAAAGCAAGTGTTGGCCCTTACAGTCACAAGAGTATCCAAGAAACAAGGTCTTTGTCCAGAGGATACAACTCTGATTCAAGTACAACACAACCTGTAAACGATAATGTCAATAAATCTTGAGTCGCGTGTTTGCAGAACTGACATGACATTACTCAGTATCAGAGGCAGCATAACAGGCTTCAGAGCTGGAGTGTACTAGCGACTGCTTTTCTGATAAGACGTCCTTGAGAGAACGTGATCAGAACCAAACCAAAGCCATATCACTGTCAAAACTAGTTCCATCAAGTAAATATAATTCTACATACACAAACTGGCTAGTTAGAGGTCCCAATTGTTTTATAAAATATATTATTATCATTAAAACTTTGAAGGATTCATGGCATGAACCAAACCTGTTTCAACAATCTCCCTCTTTTTGATGATGCCAACATTAAGTATTTTTTAAAACAATCAGAAGCAAAATAAATTACTCAGCAACTTTCAGGGTCTGAGGTTTGTAAGCTCCCCTTGAGTCAAACAGTCTAAGAGATGAGGTTTGTAAGCCCCCCCTGAGTCCTGTCTATAAAGTCTAGGAGTTGAGGTTTGTAAGCTCCTCTCTATACAGAATAATAAATCTACTCCAATGGTGAGATTCACAAACTCCCTCTAAATATGATTACTAAACGCATTAGGAACCATTATTAGCATAAAATACTCAATCCATTCTCCCCCTTTGTCATTAATCAAAAATAGAAGAGAAGGAAAAAGACTTTAGCAAGAATAACAATTTTTCATCAGAGAAAGTCATTATGTCCTCTGTACTCTAGGCCTTAGAATGTTTACTAAAAATTGGTACCAGATTTTTGCCATAGGAGAAAGAGTAGAAGAACTCTCAGAAGGGCCTTTGTTACAATAAATGATGTGTGAATCATTTTCTGAGCTATTATAAAAGATAGAATCAGACAATCATTTTGCTCATTTTGATGACAATGAGCATTGGCCCCAAATTCTTTCACAAAATTTGAAATAAATTGTGAAGGAATTTTTTTTTTGGAAATCTTGGTATTCGGCCTTGCGACCGACTAATCCAAGAATTGTGAAGGATTAATCGCCGCCAATTCGTTGAAATGAGCTGTAAATTTCTTTAGAAAATCTAGATTAAAAAAATCTTCTTTAATGAACTATGAGGACATTTTGAAGAAGTATTAAGATAGATATTTCTCAGAATTATCTTATGTAGAAGATAATCCGAAAAAAAAAAACAGCTTAGCAACATAGCACATAAAATGTTAGAATATAAGCAAGTATGTATTAAAATGTTTGGACAACCCTAAGTTTGAATAAAAACATGTTAAAATCTTTGTCAGAACACTTATTTTTAATGAACCAAACTTTTTAGAGCGGATTCAGAAAATCAGAGTATTAGAACAAGGATTTTATTTTATCAGAACTCAAGGAATAGTCCAATAGTTAACTCAAAACACATAGGAAATAATTAACGTATCACTATATGCTTTAAATAAAGCAGTCAAGGAAGAGATATATCATGTAACCCCTATTCAGACTTAAATACCATACTTAAGAAACTATCAGAAGTAATTCAACTGACTGCTAACAAATTCCAACGAATATTCCTATACACCAATTAGAGAACAAGCATTTATTTTGTGACATAAACCATATTTAAATTTTTCTTAATGAAATCAAATTGATTAATGTCCAGGGTTTTAAAAATATATCAACCCATTGATGTTCAGAATCAATGAACTGAATATCTATTACACCCTTCTGAACATAATCCCTTATGAAGTGATATTTGATTTCAATATGCTTGGTTCTAGAGTGCTGGATTGGATTCTTTGTTAGACAGATAGCAGCAGTATTATCATAGAAGATTGGAATTTTGTTTCAAAAAATCTGATAGTCTTCAAGTTGATATTTCATCCAGATTAGTTAAGTGCAACACTTAGCAGCTGAGATGTATTCTTCTTCTGTTGTAGACAAAGCAACAATTGCATGTCTTCTACTACCCCAAGAGATAAGGTTTTCACCTATAAATTGACAGGAACTGTCATACCCCAAATTTTGACCACTAAGATTCCCCATCATTGTGCAAATCATCATCACAATATGGATGAACCATCATGCCTCATCAATCTCCTCAAGAATTGTTGAGCACTCACTACAATCAAACTTAGAGTTTCAAGCCCTCCCAGAGCCTTTACCCTCTTGTTGAGTATGATAGACTCTCTTGTTGGGTCAAACCCCTTTTTAGCCTCAATCTTGGGCTTTGTACAAGACAGAAAGAACATCTTCCCCGAAAAAGTCAACTTCTAGCCTCCTCTTAGGCTTTGTATAAAGAAAACCCCGGTTGAGTCAATCAACCTTTTAGCATCAAAGTCATGCCTTGCTCACAGCATACAAACATCAATAACTCCTATTTAGAGATGACAAATTCTCTCTCAACCTAAACCCTTCAGCTTCACATCTTGGGCTTTGAACAAGATACAAATCACCCCTTTAGCTTCAATCTTGGGCTTTGAACAAGACACCAAAACACCTTTTTCCTCCCATAGAATAGGAGGAACTACGATCGCTCTGATTTCCCTGTTTCGTCAAACGGGAATACGTAGGCATAAGATTGAAAAAATCTTAGCGAGCATACTAATAAAAAAACCCAAAATCCAGTACCTTCATATATCAATAAAAAGCATCTGACCTAATCCATTACCAAAAACCTCACAAATAATCCAGACATTGTGTTCTCAATAAAATAACCGAAGATTGGGCCCCACCTCCATATAGCATCTGTAAACCAACAGTTTTGATTGTTTAAACTCAGTATGCAAGCAAGGTTAATTGGAGACATCTATTTCCCTTCCTTAATCAGCTCAATAGGATAAAAAATGAATCGAACTGTAGTACCCAAGCGATCGTGATTCAAAACCACAAAAATCGCGCTACAGGAACCACTAGTGGACTTCCTTTCAATTCTATCTCCAACATAGTCAGCATCATAACATCCAACCAATTTATAGTCTGAGGACTTTTTATAAAGAAGTCCAAGATTTAATGTTCCTTTCAGATACCTAAAGATTCTCTTAACAGCAGTTAAGTGAGTCTCTCTAGGATCTGCTTGAAACCTTGCACATAAACATACACTGAACAAGATATCAGGTCTAGAAGCAGTGGGATAGAGTAAGGAACCTATCATACCTCGACATTTTGTTGGATCCACTTTGGAACTGCAATCTTTAGTACCAAGGTTACATGTAGAATGAATAGGAGTGAACATGACTTTGCAATCATCAAGATTGAATTTTATCAAGAGCTCATTTGTGTACTTAGATTAGTGAATGTAAATACCTTCAGACTTCTGATTGATCTGAATACCAAGAAAGTATTTTAGTTCACCCATCATGCTCATCTCATATTCAGCTTGCATAATCTTGGAAAACTCTTGACAAAGAGATTCATTAGTGGAACCAAAAATTATGTCATCAACATAAATTTGAACAATCAAGATTTCTTCCTTCAAAGTTTTCTTGAAAAGTGTAGTGTCAACCTTTCCTTTAACAAAACCATTTTCAAGCAAAAAATTACTCAATCTTTCATACCAAGCTCTTGGAGCTTGTTTAAGACCATAAAGTTATTTTTAAGCATGTAGACATGATCTAGATGATATGAATCAATAAATCATGGAGGTTGTTTGACATACACTTCTTCAGTAATAACTTCGTTCATAAAAGCACTTTTCACATCCATTTGATAAAGAATTATATCATGGTTTATGGCATACGAGAGAAGTAGTCTTATGGCTTCTAACCTTAGAACAGGAGAAAAAGTTTCAAAGAAGTATATTACCTCTTGCTGACTATAGCCTTGAGCCACAAGTCTAGCTTTATTTCTAACAACTTCACCAAGTTCGTTAAGTTTGTTTCTGAAGACCCACATGGTCCCAATAATGTTTTTCTCTGGTGGTCTTGGAATAAGATCCCACACATTATTTCTTTGAAACGAATTTAGTTCATCTTGCATAGCCACGATCCAACCATTATCAGTTAAAGCATCATCAACAAAAGAAGGCTCAAATAGTGAAATAAGTCCGATCATTGAGTGATCATTTCTGAAAGCATATCTGGTTCTCAATTACTCTTCCTTATTACTAATGATCAGTTCTTCTGGATGAGATGTTTTATACTTAAATGATCTCTTAGGTTGAACAGAGGCTTTTGTGCCATTGTGAGCAATCACTGAATCAGTAGAAGAATGACTAGTTTGAGTAATTTCAGCTTTCGTAGCTTCTGGTATAGCTTCAGATATAGTGACAGATTCTGGATCATTATTCACTACATCTTTTTCTTTAGGGACATAGACAAAAAATGTTCTTCATTATTATGAAATCCTGTAGAGAAATCATTCTGAACCACATATTCTGACTTGTTATGGTTAGGTAAATTGTCATTAAATTTAACGTGCATACACTCTTCAACCATTCTAGTTTTAGAGTTATACACTCTGTATGCTTTTGAGCGTTCAGAGTATCCTAAAAAGATACCCTTCTGAGGTTTAGCATCAAATTTCTTTAGGTAGACCTTGTTATTCAGGATGTAACAGGTACTTCCGAATTGATGAAAATAAGAGATACTAGTACTTCTACCTTTAAATAATTCATATGATGTTTTATCCATAATTGGTCTGATATAAATTCGGTTTTGAATATAACAAGCAGTGTTAACAGCTTCTGCCCACAAGTATTTAGGGAGTTTATTCTCATGAATCATTATCCTTGCCATTTCTTGCAAAGATCTGTTCTTTCTCTCAACAACTCCATTTTGCCGTGGAGTTCTGGGAGAAGAGAACTCATGGATAATTCCATATTTTTCACAAAAGGATTCAAATGATTCATTTTCAAACTCACCCCCATGGTCACTTCTGACCTTTAGAATTTTCAATTCTTTCTCAGATTGAGCTTGATTGCAGAAGGTGCTAAACACTTCATATGTTTCATCTTTAGATTTAAGAAACTTCACCCAAGTCCATCTGCTAAAATCATAAACTATGACCAAACCATATTTCTTTCCATTGATTGAAGCAGACCCAATAGGACCAAATAAATCAATGTGAAGCAATTCCAAGGGTCTAGAAAAAGAGACAATGTTTTTGTTTTTAAAAGAAGCTTTTACAATCTTTCCAACTTGACATGCACCACAGAGAGCATCTGAGTGATAATAAATATCTGGCAGCCCTTTCACAAGTTTTACCTTGGAAAGTTTAGAGATTAATCTCCAGTTAGCATGACCTAACCTTTTGCGCCAGACCCATTTTTCATCACTCATTGTCATTAGGCATATGACCTTATGAACATCCAATTCAGAAAGATTGATTTTATAAACATTCCCTTTTCTTTTCCCTTTGAATGCTACAGTTTTATCAGAATTGACAACAGAACAGAAGTCCTTGTCAAACAATACATTGCAACCATCATCAAACAACTGGCTTATACTGAGTAGATTATGTTTCAGGCCATCTACAAGCCATACCTTACTAATAAGAGTTTGAGAATTACCTATGGTACCTGTTCCGATGATCCTTCCCTTCTGGCTACCTTCAAAACCCACATTTCCTTCCTCTTTCAGATTTAGGGTTTGGAACATACACTTTTCTCCTGTCATATGTCGTGATCAGCCACTGTCCAGGTACCAGGATTGGCATTCCATCTGTTCCTTTGGGCATATCTGCAGCAAAGATTATTTGAGATTTAGGTACCCATACACGTATGGGTCCTTTCGGGTTTGTTTTAACAGATTTTCTCCTATTTTGTCCTCTTGCTTTGTGAGAAGGTTTAACTTTACTCCTATCATTTTGCTTCAAAAAGTTTTGATTGGAGTTATTCTTAACCTTATCAGCAGAATCAAAGTTATCCTGTGATTGAGAAGTTATGAACATTGATGTTATCAGATCATATGATTTATCAGGTTCTGCTATAGCAATGCCTTTAAACTTCTGATCAATAGGTTCAGTTGAATTCATTGCTTTAGTAGCGGGGACAAAATGGTTACTTAACACAGTTTGAGCAATACTAGATGAGCAGAAATCTTGAAGTACTTTTGAAGAGTCATTAGAACTAGAGCAACCTTCATTATATCCTAGTCTTTCTTTATTATATTTTCTGACTACATAAATCATAGATGCAAGTTTGGTACGATCAATGCCAGATGTAATAAATTTATGAAAAGCTTGATAATGTTTACCCAGAGATGAACACTCATTTTGAGATATATTGACTTCTTTTAATTCTTCTCTTAATATGGAGTTATCTCTTTTAAGGATCTTAATCTGACTAGTTTAATTCTTGCAGTGATCTAGAAGATTGTTAGCACATGAAATAAAGTTAGAGTAAGAGATTACCTCATCTTCATTTTCAGACTCAGATAAAAGTCCTTCATCAGATGAGTGAGCCATTAGTGCTAAATTAGCATTATCTTCCTTTTCTGACTCTTCTTCATCTAGCTCTTCCCATGTTTCCATGAAAAACTTTTTGAACCTGTTTATGAAATTATCCTACTGATAACTTCCTTTTCTCTGATTGTCCTTAAGAGGTTGAGGACAATCACTCCTGAAATGACCTGGTTTGTTGCAATTGTAGCAGATTCTATCTTCATCTTTGAAGTTGATCCTTTTGTTTCTTTTAGGAAATCTTCTGCTTCTTCTAGCCATTTCCTAAATCCTCTGATGAAGCATGCCATGTCTTCATCATCAGATTCTTCTTCCGACGATTCATCAGCTTTACTGGCTTTAGAAGATCTTCTGGACTTGTCACCATATTTTTTCAGAGGCATATCTCAATGCGAGAGACTTAAACTTTTTAGAAGTTTCATCTCTATTGATTTCCATCTCATGACTTTGAAGATTGCTGATTAGACTTTCAAGAGATAGCGTCTTCAGATCTTTAGCTTCCTGAATAGCTGTTACTTTAGGTCTAAACTTCTAAGGGAGACTCCTTAGAATTTTCTTCACATGATCAGCTGTTGAGTAGCTTTTGTTCAGCTCTTGAAGGCCTGAGACAAGAGCATGAAACATGGAGAACATGGTTTCAATATCCTCATCTTCCTTCATTTTGAATAACTCATACTTTTGTATCAACAAACCAACTTTGGCTTCTTTGACTTGTTGATTTCCTTGATAAGTAGAACACAATGATTCAAAGATAGTATTTGCAAAAGACTTATCAATGATTTTCAAATACTCAGCATGTGGAAGTGCATCAACCAGAATACCTATGACTCTATGATGTTTTCTATAGATTTTCTTTTGAGCAGGAGTTAGAGTTTTTCTGTCAGCAACCATACCAACACTATCTACAGGAATGTCAATACCATCCTCAAGAATATCCCATAGCTCATCATCGAGTCCAATGATGTATGTGTACATCTTGCTTTTCCACCATTCAAATTTAGTAGAGTCACCAGTGAATATAGAAGGTTTAGTAGTGTAATGATTTCTCTCAGAGATATTGTAATCATAGGAAATTCCCCTTGAGGTACTAGGAGTAGTAACCTCGGGATCCATATGTTTCTCGTTGGATCTTTGACTGTACCACTGTTAAGTGTTACATACAGACCTTGCTCTGATGCCAACTGAAGGTGAGAAAAATACACAAGAAGGGGGGAGGGGTTGAATTGTGTTTTGCAAAGATTAGTTTTACTTCTGAACCAGAGTTCAGATTCTCAAAACTGAGTTCAGAATCTGATAAGGTGCATCGGAAATAGAGACAAAAGTAAAATAAATATAGCAAAGAACACACAGTAGTTATCCTGGTTCCTCTCCCAACTAAGAGTACTCCAGTCCCCTTGCCAAGCAAGAGATTTTCCACTATAATCAACCAAATTACACTTGCTTACAAACACTTGTATAAGACTTTTCTTTTTGCTCAAACCACTTGTCCAAGACTTCTCTTACTTAGAGCTCGTGTCTAAGACTTCACTCTGCTTAATCAGCTCCTGACCGAGACTTCTGTTGCTTAGACCACCTGCCTAAGACTTCACCTTGCTTAGAGCTTGTGTCTAAGACTTTTCCTTGCTTAACCAGCCTCTAATTAAGACTTTCCTTTGCTTAGAGCTCGTATCTAAGACTTTCATCTAAACAGATAGTTTAAAGAAGGAATAACTTACAACTACACTTAATAAAATATTAGAGGTGTTCAAATAATACAACACACTATTACAAATATTCTTAATCAACACAAGAGTAAGAACTCTTAACAGACTCAGCTTTCTGAAAGTAGTGCGTGTATTTCTTAGATGTATTTGTAGCGTTATTTCTTAGTGATCTTCAAATCTTCAACTCCTTTTTATAGCCAAGAAAAATAAAGACGTTGGAGATCTTCAACGGCTACAAACAGAACCAAATCTTCTAGTACATCTTCTTTTCAATAAAGTAAGTGTTGGAACTTACAGTCACAAGAGTATCCAAGAAACAAGGCCTTTGTCTAGAGGATACAACTCTGATTCAAGTACAACACAACTTGTAGAAGTTAATGTCAATAAATCTTGAGTCCCGTGTTAGCAGAACTGACATGACATTACTTAGTAGCAGAGGCATTATAGCACTCTTCTGAGCTGGAGTGTACTAGCGTCTGCTTTTTTTATCAGACGTCCTTGAGAGAATGTGATCAAAACCGAATCAAAGCCGTATCACTGTCAGAACTAGTTCCATTAAGTAAATATAATTCTGCACACACAAACTGTCTAGTTAGAGATTCTAATTATTTTATCAAATACTTTCTTATCATCAAAACTTTAGAGGATTCATGGCATGAACCAAACTTGTTTCAACAAAGTACACAAGAATCACGTCTAAGTGGCGTGACATACATCAAATCTGAGAGACTTGAGAACAAGTTTTTCTAGATGGCACGATGCAAGTCATGACCAAGTTGGTAGAACTCCTCTATTGAGAGACTTATAGTATCATCAGTCAAGATATCTATGATTCTGCCTTAGGGACATATATTCCCAGGAAAATCATGCTCTCGCCGGAAGGAGTTAGTGTCTCCTAGAGCAGAACAAGTGCTAAAGAATCATGCCTAAGAGGCGTGATAGACATCCAGTCTGAGAGACTTGATAACAAGTCGTGCTTTAGGGCTCGATGGAAGTCCCGCCCAAATAGGTCCAATGCCTCGCTTGAGAGACTTATAGTCTCATCAGCTGAGCTATATACAATTATTCTCTAGGGAAGTAGATTCCCCAAGATAATTATACTCTCTTCTGAGGGAATTAGTGTCTCCTCTGGCGGGAAAAGTGCTCAAGAATCTTGCCTAAGATGCGCGACATAAATCCTATCTGATAGACTGGATAACAAGTTTTGACTGAGGGCTCGATGGAAGTCCCTCTCAAGTAGGTTGAACACTTTTCCTGAGAGACTTATAATCTCATAAGACGACTATATATGTTTCTTCATGAGAGACATAGATTCATCAGAATAATTGTACCTTCACCTGGAAGACTTAGTGTCTCCTCTGGTAGGACAAGTACTCAAGAACCACGCCTAAGAGGCGCGACAGACATTCAGTCTGAGAGACTTGATAACAAGTATTGTCTGAGGGCTCGTTGGAAATCCAACCAAATAGGTCTAACTTCTGACCTGAGAGTTATAGTCTTATCAAGCGGGCTAGATACGATTTTCCCGAGGGACTTAGATTCACAAGGAGAAATATACTCTCTCTTGAGGAACCTAGTGTCTCATCGGACTAGACAAGTACTCAAGAGTCACGCCTAAGATGTACGACATACATCTAATTTTAGAGACTTGATAACAAGTCTTATCTGTAGGCTCGATGGAAGTCCCTCCCAAGTAGGTCAAACATTTCATCTGAAAGAATTATAGTCTCACAAGTCGAGCAATATACCATTATCCCTGAGGGAATTAGATTCCATATAATAATTATACTCTCGCCCGAGGGACTTGGTGTCTTCTCGGACGAGACAAGTTCTCGAGAATCATGCCTAAAAGGTGTGACATATATCCAGTCAAAGAGACTTGATAATAAGTCTTGCTTGAGGGCTCGATGGAATTCCCGTTCAAGTAGGTCGAACGCCTCGCCTAAGAGACTTATAGTCTCATTGATCGGGCTATTTACGATTCTTCTTGAGGGACTTACATTCCCCATGATAATTATACTCTTGTCTGAGGAACTTAGTGTCTCCTCGGGTGAGACAAGTAGTCAAGAACCATGCCTAAGAGGAGTGACAAATATTCAGTCAGAGAGACTTAATAACAAGTCTTGCTTGAGGGTTCGGTGGAAGTCCTGCCCAAGTTGGTCAAACGCCTCACCTGAGTGACTTATAGTCTAATTAGCCAGGCTATATTTGATTTTTCCTTGGGACATAGACTCTCCAGGATAATTATACTCTTGCCTGAGGGACTTAGTGTCTCCTCGAATGCGACAAGTACTCAAGAATCATGCCTAAAACGCGTGACAAACATTCAGTCTGAGAGATTTGATAACAAGTCTTGCCTGAGAGCTCGATGAATGTCCCAACCATATAGGTCAAACTCCTTACTAAGAGGGTTATAGTCTCATCAGCCAGGTTATACGATCCAACCTGAGGGACTTAGATTCCCCTTTATCATTATACTCTCGCCTGAGGGACTTAGTGTCTCCTCGGGCGGGATAAGTACTCAAGAAGCACGTATAAGAGGCGCGGCAGACATCCAGTCTGAAAGACTTGATAACAAGTCTTTCTTGAGGGATCGATGACAATCTCGCCTAAATAGGTCTAACTCCTCATTTCATAGACTTATAGTCTCATAAGCCCAACTATATATTGTCATACCCCAAATTTTACGCTCAGATTCATTGGTCATTGTCATATCATCATAAGTCAGCCATTTTTGCGTTTTTAGTTAAACATTTCATTGATCATTGATCATGCATTTTTAGTCAATTTTATCATTCAATTTTAGAAATTTGTTTTCATTATCTTAAGATTTATTTAGAATTGATTTAGTTTAATTTCAATTTAGTTAATTTTTAATATAGTTTATTTTTAATTTAGTTTATTTTCAATATAGTTTAATTTTTAATTTAGTTTAATTTCAATTTAGCTAATTTTTAATATAGTTAATTTTTAATTTAGTTTATTTTCAATATAGTTTAATTTTTAATTTAGTTTAATTTTAACTTTAGTTTAGCTTTAATTTCTAATTTCGTTTAGTTTTAATTAAGTTAATTTTTAATTTAGTTTGTTTAATTAGTTTAGTTAATATTCCAATTTAGTTTATATTTTAATTTCAATTTAATTAGTTTTTTTAAATTTTATTCTATTTAAATTAATTGTCACAAATCCATTACATTTCAATCCAAGACAATAAGAGATGGAGGTTTTTCCAAGTCACAATCCGTACATGAGTAACAAACTACCCTACAACATCTACATCATGCCAAGAACTATTTGCTACAATCCCTGCAACACAAACTTGTACTAGAATATGACATTACAATGACAATACAAGTCAAACTTGCAATTTTTTTTGAAAAGAACAAAACCTGCATCAATCTTACACAAGTCTCCAAACATCCTACATCACCAAAGTCCAAACCTTGCAACAAAAGAACATTTGCCTCTCCAAACCGTGCAATCCATGCTGCCATCACTTTCACAAAACAAACTAAGACCTTTGCTATCTTTTTCACCAATTCTACATTACAAAACAAAACCCTGCAATGATAATAATAATAGTGCGTCAACATAGTATACACCTTTGACATAATTCTGCAGAACAAAACAAAGTTCTGCTACCTGCAATTTACAGCACCAGAGCTCGGCCAAACCTTGAAGCAATGAAACAACGACTTCACACAAGAAAATCAGCCATTGGAAAATGGTGGATCGTAACTAAGTCCAGGCCTCAAAATAAACCAGGTTTTGTTATTAAAACAAGGGAAACCGAAAGAAAACAGGGGGAGGTATCAAATTTCAAAACAAAAAAAAAAGTTTCAGTAGAGAAAGGAGAGATACCTGCGAACTAAAAACTCAGAAAAGAAAATAGACTCTCTAATATTCATCTTCAAAACTCCACTGCTCCATCTTC
Organism: Lathyrus tuberosus; assembly: GCA_022829125.1. Taxonomy (NCBI): domain Eukaryota; kingdom Viridiplantae; phylum Streptophyta; class Magnoliopsida; order Fabales; family Fabaceae; genus Lathyrus; species Lathyrus tuberosus. Next base: position 681,585 of record JALAZF010000034.1, read on the forward strand.
AACACATTTTCATCCATTGAATAACAACCTGGCTTCAAGCTGCACGCTCCAACTCAGAACAACCATCCAACTGTCATCACCGATCAATGTCTTCACCTCACGTTTTCGCCACCTCCAATTTCCTCTTAACCTTCATTCAACCGAAACCACAACCCCATCACAGTAACGAAAAGAGGGAAAGAAAATGGAATTCACTTTCAAAACACAAACCTTTGAATCCTGTTTCTATCTTCAATCTTCACATAAAACTGTCCACCTTCATCTTCAATCATCATAACTCCATCAAACCCTTACTGTGAACTTCCTCCATGTAAGCTACGCCGCCATCACGACTTCCACTCTGTTAACCTCTCCAAATCAACCGCGAACAAGCACACAACGTTCAACCACCACATCATAACGTCGCCGCAAGAAAGTGGGAAGAATGGAGAAGAACCAGAGAAAACTGAGAGATTCGAGACTGTCGCGGAAGAACCAGAGAAGTGTTAGTGTGGTTTGACATTTTCCTTCTCCTTTTCTCACTTCACTGCGTACAACTTGTCCTTGTTTTAGGTTTTGTTTTCATTTTTATTTCTTTGTTTTGAAAAAGCATTATCTTGTTTTGGAATTGGTGGGCTTTGTGTATTCAGCCCGTGTTGATTCATTCATATACCCTTAAACAGTCTAGCACTCCCTTGGTTTTATTGATTGATTTGTTTAATTAATTAGATTTTTAGATTAGTTAGTTGTTTATTAGTTTTTGTTAATTGATTTAGTTTTATTATTAATTTTAGTAATTAGTCTTTTAAAGTAGAGATTAGTTAGTTTTTTTATTAGAAACTAGTCTAATTTAATTATTTAGTTTTAATTAGAAATTAGTTTAGTTAGATTTTTTTAAAATACTAATTTAGTTAGTTTTTTAAATTAGTTTTTGTTAATTAGAATTTATTTATTTAGTTTTAATTAGATTTTAGTTTATTAGATTTTAGTCTAATTTAGATAATTAGTTTTTATTTCTAGAATTAATTTATCATTAGTTTCAATTGAATTTTAGTAGAATTAGTTATTTTAGTTTATATTAGAATTATTTTATTTTTCTTTTTTTAGAATTTATTTAACTAGTTTTTAATTAGAATGTAATTATTTAGTTTTAATTAATTAGTTTTTTTTTAGATCTTGGTTTAATTAGAGTGTGGTTTGATTAGATTTTTTTTTTTAGTTAAATTTTAAATTAATCTTGACAATTCTCATTTTCATTTTAGTTAATTCTTGATGTTCTTTTTTTAATTTAATTCTTGATGCATTTGGATGTGATTAATCCCTGATCTTTGATGCATATTCTCATGTGGCTTTTGGAACTCTTATGATTTGTCTGTTTATTTCATTTCAAAGGAGATGATCCCTTTTGTTGACTGCCATGTCACACTTAGGAAACTTTAGGTCCTTCCCTTTTATCCTAGCCTTAGGATTAAATTCGCCGCACTCTTTGTATGTGTTCTGTCATAGACACTTCTTTCCCTGTTTATCCTAACCTTAGGTTTAGAGTCGCCGTACTTTATATGAACGTCTTGTCATGAACGTTTACTTCCCTGTTTTACCTAGCCTTAGGTTTGGAGTCGTCGCACTCCATGTAGGTGTCTTGCCATAGACACTTACTTTTCCCTTGGAACCTTGACCACAGTTAAGAGTTCCTCACCCCTATTGAGGGGAACTACGAATACTCTGATTCCATTCCCGTCAGGATACATAGGCACGAGATGCGATGTCTTGGCGAGCATACTTAGTGTATATACCCCTAGGTCTTTACCTTACCACTTCCCTTAGCAAGAAAACTTTAGCATAACACAAATACTAACAAGAGGTTCCTGTAGAGTACTACAGATACTTAGGATGCTAACACCTTCCCTAGGTATAACCAACCCCCGAACCCTAGATCTCTAGCTGTGTTCCTACATAGCGAACTTAGGGTTTTCTTCGATCTTTACCCTTTCCTTTGGATAAATCAAAGCTCGATGGTGAACTTCATGATTTGTGATTCAAGTTAATTCAATAGTTTGATATCCGATTCTCACTGCAACAGAAATGGCGACTTCACTGGGGTCTACCTTAAGAGGGTTACCCCTAACTTATTTTGTATGTGTCATTGTATATTTGTATATATCTGTCTCCTTGGGTTGTTACATACTGCTGTGAGATAAGTCCTAACCCGGACTTGGGTGCACTTATAGGAAGGTGATACATTCAAGGAGGCTTATAGGGAGTTGATTCCCGACCAAGCTGACTTGAGAAATCACCACTCAGTTGAGGTCATCTTGAGAGTAATATTGTTGAACGAGTATTCGTGAAAACATTACTACTTTCGACCTAGGAGCCCATAACACTGGGGACCTTTAGTTACCTTTAACCTAACTTAGCCTTCTTAGGACGTAGTGCGATGACTATGAGGGAGTAGTCCTCAAATAGTTGATACGCGATGCTACACTCAAAATAGGTTCTCTTGAGAATATTATTAACCACCGAGTAATTGGGAAATTGATAATATCTGAAAGATGGGCTGATGACTTTGAGAACTTGTTTAAACCCGTTGTACAGGTACACTATAAACCCTAGTATATACCCGGTGGTTGTTTCTTCACCCATACTCCATGCTGTGATTTTGAACCTTTGATCCTGCTATGTATGATTTGCGTCTTGTCTTGCATTGCATTGCATATCATTTGCATCTTCGCATGATTCATTGCACACTTCTGTTTGTCTAGCGACTCAATTCAAGCTGTCTATATCTTCCAGTGTCACCTATCAGTCGTCACGCTGATTCCTCGACATAGATACAGGACTAGGGTTAACTACAGACACAAGATGTAAGAACAAGAAGCACACAACGTAGAGATCTGAATGGAGATCCATGATCTTAAGTCAAGCATGACAAAGCTCACTGAAATTCTCCAGGTCTTGATTGCTAGAGAAGAGCAACCCCAAAGAACTGTTATCCATGAGGTTTCAAATGCTGATCCTTAGCCTGTTCAGGTGCCACCTTAAACTTGGCCAGAGTTTGGGTTACCCCATAACTTCTCTCCACCTATTGCATCTACTGCTATGATTGGTCAAACTGTCAGACCGACATTTCAAGCTCCAGTTTTCGCTGAGCCTAGACCTGTGGTGCACACTATTGTCGGGACTGTCCAAGCTCCTTTTGAGAACCCTCTCTATGAATACAATGCTGTTAGTGCTCAGGGTGAAGATCGTGAAGACTTTGTTGAACTTGAGGTTGTCCGTGAACAGTTTCAGACCATAGACAAGAGACTCCGAGCTGTTGAGGGTACTGACTTCTTTAATGTGGACGCAGACAACATGTGCCTGATTTCTGACCTTGTTATGCCTTCCAAATTCAAAACTCTCGAGTTTGTGAAATATAAGGGTCACTCTTGTCCAAGTGCTTATTTGGTCATGTACTTTCGAAAGATGGGTGCTTATACCAACAACCAGAAGCTTCTCATCCGCTGTTTTCAAGACAGCTTGAGTGGAGCTTATCTCAAATGGTATATGAATCTTGAACAGAATAATATCCATTGCTTCCAGGATCTTGCTAATGCTTTTATGAAGCAGTACAAGTACAACCTCGACATGGCTCCTGACCACTATCAACTTCAAAATATGTCTCAAAATAAGAAAGAGTCTTTCAAGGAATATGCTCAGCGTTAGAGAGAACTCGCTTCTCAAGTTTAACCCCCTCTAACAGAAAAGGAGCTGACTGAAATCTTCATGGACACCCTGTCTCCATTCTATTGGGAGAAGATGATTGAGAGCGTTTCTTCTAACTTCACTGATTTGGAAACTATTGGTCAAAGACTCGAGGAAGGACTCAAGAATGGTAAAGTGTCCAAGGTTGCTGAATCTTCTAATGGTGCGAAGAAATCCTATGGAAACGTTCAAAAGAAGAGAGAAGACCAGACCAATGCTTTCATGACTGAAGTGAGAAGGCCTCGTCCTAGACCTCAACATGCTAATTACCCTACCATTGCTGTTGTTACTCCTGTGGTTGCTGCTCCACGACCAACTCAAGCTCCCCAACGTCCGGCTGTAGGGCAGAACCAGTACCGTAATAGGAATCAATTTGATCTTATTCCCATGACGTACACTGAAATTTATCCTAGTCTGGTTTAGAAAGGTTTGATTACCACAAGGACTCTGCCTCCTCCTCCAAATCCTCTTCTAGTGGGATTAAGATTTGATATCCACTATATATTCCATGAAGGTGCCGCAGGCCACGATCTGGAAAATTGCTATGCACTAAAGGCTAGAGTGCGTGACTTGATTAAGGTCGGAATCTTTAGCTTTCATGACACCAATCCTAATGTCTAGACAAATCCTCTGTTAGGGCACGCCAAGTGAAGTTTCAATCGACTTCAGCCTAGCTACTTTCTAAAGACAGGAATGCTCATCCTTGTGTTTAACTAGTCACTAGGCCATGTTTCTTGTTGTTTGCATTTTCCTTTATTTTGTACTAGCTATTTACCTTCAAATTATGTTTGTACTTTCGTGATTAATGAAATGAGCATTGCAACTTTTTGATTCAATTCATTTGTGTTCGTTATTTACATCTTTATGCTTTCCTTTTCAAAAAAATATTTTATCTCTTTTCCATTTTCTTTTGGATTGAGCAAAGATTGGAGGAAGGATGACGAAAACGTTATACCCATAATTGCTGGTATGCTTTCAAATAAACTTTGCTGATGATGTAAGGCATTGTTTCAATTCCCCTACATACTGGAGAAACAAGGAAGTTATTCCCTTGTCAAACCCTTCGAGCCTAGAAGTTAGAGTTTCTTTCTTTACAAAAAACCTGCAATCTTAACCTTGGGATGGGTAGTTCTCAGTTTACTTGATTATGCTTTCATGCACAACACCTTTCATATAAAGGTTACATTCACAAGTTTTCCTTCGCACACAACAAGCAAGTGTCGAAGATGTTTTTCAAGCCAAAAAGCCGATGATGGTTCACCGCAATCATTAAGTCAGGCAGTCACTCTCTTTCTCTAAAAAAAAAAGTTCGCTAAGTCAAAACCTATGAAGGAGAGTTATGAAAAACAGGGGCATCCTGCTGGCTGTAAGCTTCAAAAGAAACAGTTCAGGCAAAAGTTAGGGATAATAAAAGAGGAGATCTTTAAATCTTCACCATGAAAATCCTCAATGAAAAAAAAATAGTTAAGTGATGTAAAAAAGCAGTTATTGTCATCTCAAGAGTCCCCTGACTTTTGAACCATCATCATCACTATCATTAGTGCAATTTCCAACCTCTTGGGAATTAAAGTGCATAGTTTGAGTTAACTGAGCGTAGGATTGGAGATCACCACGAAGATTGGGTGGGTACAAATAAACTTTGAGCCTTTATCTTTTGTTTCTTAAATCGTGAACCAGGCCACCTTACAAACCTCAAAAGACCTAACTCAAGCAAGGTTATTTTAAAAGCATACTATAACAAGGTTGCGTAAACTGACTCCAAAGATCTTTGCAGATCAACTGTTTTGGTGCTACCCTTTTGTCTTGAATCGTCGTGTTCTGACTAGTGACTTATATGTTTTGCATCTTTCAAAAATGAAATGATTTCAAAAGTTGCATGAACTTTGCATTAAAATTACCATGTTTGTATGAACACTTTTGTTTGCAAACTAGCTATCCTCTCAAGGAATTTTCAAACAGTTGAGAAACTTGGTTGGTGATCCCATCAGGGGCAAGTTCCTTCCACATTTTGTTGAGAATCAGTTCAAGATTTGTTGTTCAGGGGCAAGTCCTTCTCAGAATTGGTTTATCCAGAAGATCTTTCAAGACTCAGACTGGGGCAAGCTTTCCAAGGACACAGTAAAGCAGTCATCTACAGAATCAGACAAGCTGAAGCAATGATCAGTTCATCTGCAACAGTCAGCTAATCTGAGGCAACTTACTTAGAGAATCCACAAGCATCTCTTTATTCTTCCTCCAAGGATCATCAACTTGGTACAGTTTACTAGTGTGGCAGAGAGTGCTCAGTAGTAGCATCTTTAGTCCCCAAACTTGGCAGTGATCTCTGTGTTGAGGAATTAGTATTTTGGTCTTGCCCTCTCCCTAAAAGAGTCTAGCCATATTGTCAACATTTGCATTTGCATTTGCATTTGATCATATATCATAGCATAGTTCGTATACCACTGCATAACATAAGTGTTTTATCCTCGTTTGCATTTTGCTAGAGGTATTGTTGTTATCCGCGTCTTACCTCGTGGTCAAAGCCCAACTCACTTGGCACCTACTAATAAATATTGTCGTGTCTATATGACGTTTTTCCAGGTATGACCCTTCTTATCGGCTTGTTTTTCCGGATATGTCTGTCCCTCTTTTGCGTCCAATGTTATTATTGGATGTCTGGTGTCTTTTCTTCAATGCCATTCTTACGTGTCACATATTTTTGTCTCCTCTGGTGTTTTACCAGACCGAGTCTCATATTATAACGTTTTCCAAGAACTCTCTCTTTATGATCTGATGTTTTTCTAGATATACCTTTGATTCTGATGCTTTTTCAGAATTTTGTTACTTTTACCATTTGATGTTTTTTCGGATGTGTCTCACTCTGATGTTTTTCTAGACTGAGTCTTTTGTTCTGATGTTTTTCCAGAATCTATCTGATGTTTTTCCAGATAGCTCTTTGTGATTCTAATGCTTTTCCAGAATGTATTTTCTTTTACCATCTGATGCTCTTCCGGATGTGTCCCTCTCTCTAATGTTTTACCAGGTTGAGTCCTTTGTTCTGATGTTTTTCCATAACCTATTTGATGTTCTTCCAGATAGCCCTTTTGTGATTCTGATGCTTTTTCAGAATTTCATTTCTTTTACCATCGGATGCTCTTTCGGATGTGTCCTTATCTCTGATGTTTTTCCAGATTGAGTCTTTTGTTCTGATGTTCTTCCAGAACATATCTGATGCTTTTCCAGATATTTCCAATACCCTTCTAGATTCCGTTTCTCTCCCCAATGAGTTTCCAGATATATACCTTTGTAATTATGATGTTTTTCCAGAATTTCATTTCTTTTACCATCTGATGCTCTTCCGGATGTGTCTCTATCTCTGATGTTTTTCCAGATTGAGTCTTTTATCAGATGTTTTTCCATACAATCCTTTGTAATTCTGATGCTTTTCCAGAATTTCATTTCTTTTACCATCTGATGCTCTTCCGGATGTGTCTCTCTCTCTCTAATGTTTTTCCAGATTGAGTCTTTTATCTGATGGTTTTCCAGATAGTCCTTTGTAATTCTGATACTTTTCTAGAATTTCATTTCTTTTACCATCTGATGCTTTTTCAGATGTGTCTCTCTTTCTGGTCTTTTTTCAGATTGAGTCTTTTGTTTTGATGTTTTTCCAGAACCTATCTGATGTTCTTCCAGATATAATGTTGCTTATCTGATGTTCTTCTAGATATGTCTTCAAAATCTTTTCTCGTACATTTAATGCTTTTCTAAATGTTTCAGATGTATCTTCAGAATCTTTGTCTTCATCTAATGCTCTTCTAGATGTTTTTAATTTATTTCTGACATTGGTTAACAGTTGCTGAATGATTTCAAGTCTGTTTCCATTCTCCATCCAATGCTTTTCTGGATGTGTGCCGGAGTTTATTCGATGCTTTTCCGAATATCTCTAACTTGTTTCCAGAGCCCATTCAATGCTTTTCTGGATGTCTCTGATATCTTCATGTGCTTTCCAGAGTTCATTCAATGCTCTTCTGAATGTCTCTGTTGTCTGTTATTTTCCAGAGTTTATTCAATGCTTTTCTGAATACCTTTTATGTTTGCTTGAATGTCCCTCATGTATTTCCCAGATTTTCTCCTCACCTCATTCAATGATCTTCTGAATGTTGTAACTCTTGCCATCCAGTTCTATTCATGGATGATGACTATTGATTCCCTAGTGGAGACCATCCTTCCGGTTCTACTTCCATTTGAGGATCTTATGTTATCTTTTCTTTCTAAAGTATCAGTCGGTCACGTCTGAACCAATCGATCAATCACTTTAGAGCTCCCCAGTTTGTTTTAGCCCCCCCAGTGTTTTTGTCATCCCCAGTGAGTGGTTGCTCATTGTGTGGACTTTGTCCCTGCCCACTTTCATTTTTGTCTGCATTTTGCATTTATCATTCCATCATTATCATCATATTAGAGTTCATGGCATGTCATCATTATTGTTTAGTTCTCTTTTGGCCATAGCATAACATGTCAGTGTGTCTAAGGGCAAAATTTTCGGTTATCTATATTTGAATACCTTTCACCATGATTTGAGGAGGATTATCATCACTCATGTCATCCGGTGAAGATATTTAAATAGAGGCAACTGTCATACCCCAAATTTTACCCTCAGATTCGTGGTCATTGTCATATCATTATAAGTCAGTCATTTTTGCGTTTTTAGTTAAACATTTCATTGATAATTGATCATGCATATTTAGTCAATTTTATCATTCCATTTTAGAAATTTGTTTTCATTATCTTAAGATTTATTTAGAATTGATTTAGTTTAATTTCAATTTAGTTAATTTTTAATATAGTTTATTTTTAATCTAGTTTATTTTCAATATAGTTTAATTTTTAATTTAGTTTAATTTCAATTTAGTTAATTTTTAATATAGTTAATTTTTAATTTAGTTTATTTTCAATATTGTTTAATGTTTAATTTAGTTTAATTTTAACTTTAGTTTATCTTTAATTTCTAATTTAGTTTAGTTTTAATTAAGTTAATTTTTAATTTAATTTGTTTAATTAGTTTAGTTAATATTCCAATTTAGTTTATATTTTAATTTCAATTTAATTAGTTTTTTTTTTAATTTTATTCTATTTAAATTAATTGTCACAAATCCATTACATTTCAATCCAAGACAATAAAGTCCATTACAAAATAACCAAAAAATGTAACAAGATATAGAGGTTTTTCCAAGTCACAATCCATACATGAGTAACATACTACCCTACAACATCTACATCATGCCAATAACTATTTGCTACAGTCCCTACAACACAAACTTGTACTAGAATATGACATTACAATGACAATACAAGTCAAACTTGCAATTTTTTTTGAAAAGAACAAAACCTGCATCAATCCTACACAACTTTCCAAACATCCTACATCACCAAAGTCCAAACCTTGCAACAAAAGAACCTTTGCCTCTCCAAACCGTGCAATCCATGCTGCCATCACTTTCACAAAACAACCTAAGACCTTTGCTATCTTTTTCACCAATTCTATACTACAAAACAAAACCCTGCAATGATAATAGCAGTGCGTCAACACAATATACACCTTTGATACAATTCTGCAGAACAAAACAAAGTTTTTCTACCTGCAATTCACAGCACCAGAGCTCAGCCAAATCTTGAAGCAATGAAACAACGACTTCACACAAGAAAACCTGCCATTGGAAAATGGTGGATCGTAACTAAGTCCAGGCCTCAAAATAAACCAGGTTTTGTTATTAAAACAAGGGAAACCGAAAGAAAACAGGGGGGGGGGGAGGTATCAAGTTTCAAAACCAAAAAAAAGGTTTAGTAGAGAAAGGAGAGATATACCTGCGAACTAAAAACTCAGAAAAGTAAAGAGACTCTCTAATATTCATCTTCAAAACTCCACTGCTCTATCTTCAACACATTTTCATCCATTGAATAACAACCTGGCTTCAAGCTGCACGCTCCAACTCAGAACAACCATCCAACCGTCATCACCAATCAAACCCTTCACCTCACGTTTTCGCCACCTCCAATTTCCTCTTAACCTTCATTCAACCGAAACTACAACCCCATCATGGTAATGAAAATAGGGAAAGAAAATGGAATTCACTCTGTAAAACACAAACCTTTGAATCTTATTTCTATCTTCAATCTTCACATAAAATTGTCCACCTTCATCTTCAATAATCGTAACTCCATCAAACCCTTTGTCGCTCCCGAAAAGATTCGCATCCAACAGTACAAACGCGAGAGTGGCGCAAAAGACACAGAGTCGCCAGCAAAGTGTATTTATCCCAAGAGAGGGAAAGGAAACACTGCGTAAACCTGAAAGAAGGGAAAGAACATGGTCTCACGACCAAGAGAACGGGTACGGGAGTCGGTTACGCGAAGGGAAGGTGTTAGCACCCAACACGTCCATCGTACTCGATGGGATCCACGCTTGTTGTCTGCATCAAAGGGCGTCGTCGACTGGAACTCCACTGCTACCGGACCGGAGAAGAAACGAGAACGGAGAGAACGGAGAAACGAAGAAGAAAAGAAAAGGAAGTGACTCGATAGGACGGTATCGTTGTCCTAGGCCTACGTACTCCCTCAGTGCAATGGGAAAGTCAGAGTCAACGTAGTTCGGACGGGAACTGAGGGGGGAGGTTGGTCGCCAAGACAATCGTTGTCTTGTGCCTACGTATCCTCAATCGGACGAGAAAGAGGAAATCAGAGCAGTCGTAGTTCGACCTACGGGTCAAAAAAAGACAAAGAAGTGATAAAGAAAGGTTGTGAAAGAAATGTGCTCGGAGAGATCTCGCACGATCTCCTGCCTACGTATCTCACTCGCACGTGAGAATCAGAGCGACGTAGTTCCCCTAACTAGGGGAGAAAGGAAAGGTGGAAGGGTCTCAATCGCATGGGTGCGAGATAAAGGTCTCGATCGCAAGGGTGCGAGAGGAGAGTGCTCGCCAAGGATAGGGATCCTCGTGCCTACGTATCCCCAATCGGATGAGAGAGAGGAAGTCAGAGCGTCCGTAGTTCGTGGGAACGAACACGAAACAAGGGGAGGAAATTGGTGAAAAATGGAGAAGGTAGCCCGCCAAGATCTACGCAATCTTGTGCCTACGTATCTTTACTCGGACGAGAATAAAGAATCAGGGCAGTCGTAGTTCGTGGGAACGACCACGAAACAAGGGGAGGAAACTGGTGAAAATGGAGCAGGTAGCCCGCCAAGATCTACGCAATCTTGTGCCTACGTATCTTTACTCGGACGAGAATAAAGAATCAGGGCAGTCGTAGTTCGTGGGAACGACCACGAAACAAGGGGAGGAAATTGGTGAAAAATGGAGCAGGTAGCCCGCCAAGATCTACGCAATCTTGTGCCTACGTATCTTTACTCGGACGAGAATAAAGAATCAGGGCAGTCGTAGTTCATGGGAACGACCACGAAACAAGGGGAGGAAATTGGTGAAAAATGGAGCAGGTAGCCCGCCAAGATCTACGCAATCTTGTGCCTACGTATCTTTACTCGGACGAGAATAAAGAATCAGGGCAGTCGTAGTTCGTGGTAACGACCACGAAACAAGGGGATCGGTCTCGATCGCACGGGTGCGAGAGAAAAGAGTCGGGACTCGCGGAAAGTCTAAGGGGAAACTGAATCCTACAAGTTATCATGCAAAATGGCCCTAAGGTCAGGATTAGAAGGGAAGTCTACCTAATGTTGTCATGCTTGGATTGAGAGCCTAATGTCTATCCTAGTCCGAGCTTAATCAGAAATTAAGTCGGACTAGGAGCCTTAAGGGAGCATGCGAATACAAAGGAATCAACAAGTAAACATCAAATAACTCAATCCCAAAGAGAATATCAAACAAGAGGCAAGTAAGTATTTAATTAGAAATTAAGCATCAAAATCAAGGTCAAAACAATTAATCAAAATAACCAAGTTAGAATTAAAATGCTAATTAAAAAGAGGATTAAACCTAATTTACTTCTAATTAATAAATCAAATCGAAATCAATTTCTATTTAAAAGCTATCCTAAATTAATTAGAAAACAAATAACCTAACTTACTTCTAATCAACAAATCAAATCGAAATCAATTTCTATTTAAAAGCTATCCTAAATTAATTAGAAAACAAATTAAAACTAAATTCTAATCTCTAATTAAAATCTAATTCTAAGATTAAAATCAAAATCTAATTAACCAAATACTCAAAATTAATTAGTCAAAATCAATTATCTAATCAAAATATTATTCTAATTCTAATATCCTAAGTTAATTAGTTAAAACAAAAAATCAAAACAATTAAACAAAACAATTAATAATAGAAACAATGGGGTGTAAACAGATTATCGAGGTGTGAAGCTGAATTTAGGCGTTGGGCTTTTTGGTTATTAGTCCAATGAAATGAATCAGCAAAAACCAGGGGGTGTGCGAGTAACTTGGTTGTGTGAATAAGAAAAACAAATGAATGGGCCTTGACCCGGTCCACAACCAAATAGAATGAGTTCTTAAAAAAAAACCTAAGCCATCTTCAACATCATTTCACCGTCAACTCTCCCATCTTCTCCAGTCGCGCCGCCGGCGAATCCCTCCGTCTCACTCACCTTCTTCTTCCGCGTCTCATTCTCCGCCACCTTCTTCATATCGCTTCTCCGCTCACAACAAGCAGCAACCGGAAATCAAAACCACGCCGGACCTCCTTGCTCACCGTCGTGGCTTCGACATCGTCTCCTTCCAACCACCGCAAATTCCCTTGCGGTTCTGTCCTCTCTCCGTTCGCTCTGAATTGCCGGCTACTACATCTCGCTCACTCACCACTCCGCCATCATTTTCGCCAAAACTCGCCGGAGACGAAACAGGTGTTTCCACGACGCCGCTTTCGTACCTCACCTCACAACTCTTTCTTCCACCACAAAAGTTTCACGATACGGAATCAGATTCAACAACAAGCCACAAATATTTCACTCACAAATCAAACAAATACAATAGCATAGAATATGGTTCAGATTCAAGCACATTCAACATTAACAACACAACTCGCTCAATGAACGAATTCAAAAGCAACAGTAAAGAGAAAGGGATTCAGAATACCTATCGGAGTCGCTCCGATGGCGCTTCCATCCGCGGACTCAGGTTTACGTACTTCCCCTTCTCGCATTCGATTTACATCTCTTCTTCTTCCAATTCTGATTCACTTCTTGCGTGTTGTTTGAGTTGCGATGCTGTTGCCTTCTGCTTCAGTTTTCTGCCACTAAACTGTTGTTGATCTTCATTCTTTTGCAGTTGTGAATTGATGTGTTGCTGTGTTGAATTGTTATTGCTTCACGATTTGCAGGTCGTTGGATTTGAAGATGGAAGGATGCGCTGAGATGTACAGATGAATTGGTGTGAATTCTTGCGTAATAATTGTTGAGTCGTGTTGATTATTGAATCTCTTATGCTTTGTATTTCATTCACTTACAGTTGAAGGTTTTGAACTGAGATTGCTGCATAAATTTAATTATGGCAGGTTTGGATTTGGAAGAGTGAGGTCAGGGTCAAGAAATGAAGCTCCTGAGTGAATGAACAGGGTGCTGGTTTTATAACGTGACGCCAGGGGTAGAATGGGCTTTTGGAGTGAAGGCTGTGACGAGAATTGTGTTACGTGAAATCAGTCACGAGCTTTGCGGGAGGTGTACGTGAGTTGGTGAATTTGTTATGGGAATTTTGGATGGAATTCTGTTGTGCTTTTGTTGTGAAATGATGTCACGCGTTTGCACCTCTCTTTCTGTAATTGAAATTCTCTTTTTAAAATCTGTTACGAGTTTCTTCCAACTTGCTTTTGCACTCGTATAGTGTGTGGGGCCAGCTTGTAATGAAGCTTGTTGTGTGTCATATCAGCTTGCGTGATCTTGTCACGGCGTTGCTATTGTGGCTCGGCATGGATATGTATCATGAAAGTTATGCAAGTTGTAACATGAGGCTTCATCATGACTTAGATTTTAGCAAGAAACTTGATTGTATCATGAATGGTGGTGGTGTATGTTTCATGCTTAGAAGGTGAAAGTTTGATGAGTGGCTTAGAAAGTCATGAAGATTTAAGGCTTGGCAAAAAGAAATGGCTATTAGCTTGGACGTGAATTGTTTAGAAAAAAGTTTTAAAAAAGTGTATTGAATTGAAAAATGGTTATTTAGAGATTTGAAATGGATATTGGAAAGTAATATGGATATAATTGGATAATGTAAATAAAAATGGATTATAAATGGATTTTTGGAATTTAAAAATAAAATGGAAATGGGTAAAAATAAATGGATAACCTTGGATAAAAGTGGATGTTAAAATGAAATTAAATTTAGAAAAAAAAAGATTATGGATTAAAAAAACCAATGAGTCTGGATATGGATTATGGATAGAAAATGGATAACCAACTGAATTCAAAACCAATCACCAACTTTCCACAAGCCTCTGACAAAATAGTCACAGCTATCACTGAGCAATCTGGCCACTCACATAACCCACTGAAGAATCTCAACCGATAACTATCCACCAGTTCAACCATAAACAAGAACTCCAATTCTCCCTGGTATGCTGATAAATCTCGAAGAAGACGATTTGAACTGAGAAGAAATTAAACCCTGATTCACACCGATGAACCCCTGACCCAAAGCCTTGGATGAATCCTCTGAACAATAACTTTAAAACCTGATGAACCTCTGAATAAGGAAAATGCCAATAGCAAGAACACTCTTCGATCCCATGTCTTAAGAGACCAATGCAATGATATGATTATGAGTTATGATCTAACAAAAATGCAAAAATGAAAGAGAAACATAAGCCAGAAAAAGGTAGGGCAAATTTTGGGGTGCTACACCTGCCCCTATTCAATCGACTTGAACCTGAAGGGATGATAGCAACGACTTTCAGACATTCAAGGTAGAAGGTGATTGAATACAAAAAGAACCCGAAAATTTGCAATCCTCAAAGGAGGGACGACTCCACTGGGGGATAAGAGAAATCCAAACAGACAAATCTGCGGGGAAGACAACTCAACATCGTCAAGGAATTGACGAAGATAACACATTGTCATAGGGATGACATGAAGAAGATGAAACCCAAGAAACACCTCGTCAAAGGGTTGACGGGAAGAAAACCTAACCGAAGAGAACGCATTGTCATAGGGATGATAGGAAAAAGATGAAACCCATAGAAAGAAAAGTGAACCCCAGAACCGCACCGATTATTTATCCGAAGAACCACATTGTCATAGAGATGACAGAAAGAGTACGAAAACCCGACCGAAGGGACACATTGTCATAGGGATGACAGAAAGAAGATGAACCCCAAGAAACACCTCGTCAAAGGGTTGACGGGAAGAAATGGAACCCATATCCAAAGAAACACCTTGTCATAGGGATGACAGAAAGAAAAACTCCACCGTAGGAACACATCGTCATGGGGATGACGGAAAGAGGATGAAACCCAAGAAACACCTCGTCAAAGGGTTGATGGGAAGAAACTGAACATATCCGAAGGTACGAAACCTGAGCTCGGAACACATCGTCAAAGGGGTTTGACGGGAAGAAACTGTCTGCTGGGGAATGAATTGGCATTCTCTTTGGGATATGTCGCTGTCTGACTGAAAATTGATTTGGGCTTCTGCGCAAGGTACCAAATCTGGCTTATGCTTCACATGTATATGTTTGAATTTTGCCGTAATGCTCCACACGAAATGGAATGCTACGCATTTTGAGAATGAAATGCAAAATGCTTACTACATGCACAAGGACCCCTCCAGCAAAATAAATGCTGCAGAGAAGAGGCCAACTCCGCTGGGGATGGCGAACTGAACTGTCTTCGAGGTTACGAACCCTGCTGAGGAAGTCACACTGAACGGCCTTCTTGATATAACCACTGCTGAAGATGAACCCGAAGAGAACTACCACTCCATTGGGGATTACGAGTAAACCTTCTGAAGATGGACCCCAAAGATCTGTTACGGAAGAGGTGCCAATAACCATTGGACTTTGAATCTGCTGGGGATGTCAACTACTGTTGATCAAGCCATTGAGATGACTATCACCTGCTCGGGGAATGAAGTCAATAACAGCGAAACTGTTGGAGAATATCATTGAACTTAGCCTGTGGTCGGGGAAACGCCCTTAACCTGCTGGGGAGTACCAGCCACCACCAAGTAATCTGCTTGGGGAACAATGTTTGACGACATCAACTCTGCTAGGGGATAACATCGAGCTTACTCCTCTGTTGGAGACTTACTTCTTACCCTTACTCTGTTGGGGAGAGAAACTCTACTGGGGACGTCACGTGTCGACCACCAACATGAACCCTGCAGATGTGATATGACCAAAAGATGCCTTGATACAACATAGCCCATAAAGAACTTGTCCTTAGGATGTATCATGAAGATCTGACATATCTTGCCCCATGATCTTGATTAACCGTTCTCCTGAGAAAAACCCTTTTGCTTTTAGGGTGACCTGCCCCAGCCTTGAAGTGATTTTGCCCTTGACTGGCTGATCTGTGAAGGAGTGCCTCTGACTGACTGACCTTCGAGAGATTTGTCGAATCTCGACCCGATTGCCCCAGATTAGCTGAATCTTGGAATGAATTGCCCCGGTGAAATGACTTGCCCCTGCTCAACGGAGTACTCGGGCACTTTGCATCTTATCTTGATCAATCCTTCCATTGCAGAAACTTTCTTGAGTCAAGTACTTACTCGCAAGTAAAACACTTCGTTTCGAAAATGACAATTTTAATGCAATGCATATGACAGTTTTGAAATCCAAGTATGTTCACTGGAAAAAAGTTTTGCGACATATAGTGAATGAATCACTGATCAAAATGTCATTGATACCAATATGAATGGTAAGAAGATCCTTTTAGGAGTTAGGTTCGACGCGATCTTTACCGAAGTATGCTTTCGAAACAACCTTGCTTCAATTAGGTCTTTTGAAGGTTGTAACGTGGCCTGGTTCACGGTTTGAGAAAGAAAGGATATAAGGCTCAAAGTTTTGTTTTAACCCACCCATTCTCCTTGATGTTCTCCAGTCCTACGTTCAGCTAACTTGACACAAGCACTCACTTATCAAAAAGGTTAATGAATGGTAGGAGGATAGAAAGAACCCACACGGTTTTCGGAGTGACAGCCACCTCTTTTGCCTTTGGTGTCTGTAAACACACGACTTGTTCTTTATTTGAGGGTTTTTCTTTTTCCATTTTTTCGCTTTTTATTCTTTTGCTTTTCCCTGATTTTGCCTGGACTAACTCTTTTGAATTTTTTTTTTTTTTCGATTTTGAAGTCCAGCGGGATGCCTTAACTTTTGCCTAAGTCACTTGTCTTCAAGTTTCGACTTAGCGGGCTTTCTTTTTCTTTTGATTCTCTTTTTTTTTCACTTTTTTTTTAACAAATCGTGTGACACTAGCTTGTCTGACTTGTTTGCAAGGGTTGTGACTGCCTTACTCTCCGGTTGGTGAGGGATAACCGTTGTGATTTGATCCTCGAATGGGACACTCCTTTGAAATTTGAACGCTTGGTCAAATTAACTGACACCTACCCTGCCCCAGGTTAATATTGAGGGTTTTTCGTTTTCAGAAAGAAACTCCTACAACTAGGCTCAAAGGGGTTTACAAGGGATTATCTTCCTTATATCTCTGGTGTTTGGGAAGTTGAAACAATGCCTGTACATCATCAGCAAGGTTCTGTCCCAAAAGCACACCATCAGAAGTTCTGCGTCTTTGAATTTCATCATCCTCCCTCGGATCCTGCTTAAACAAGGGTTAGATATCAATAAAGAAAATATGAGTGAACACAGATGGATTTAATCAAAACATGCATATTCATTTCATTATCATTATCAATCGAAAACAGACGAGTTTTACAAATGAGTTTGCACTTTAACAGAAAAGAAACTACAAATGCAAAGAAATGACATGATCTAAAAGATTGCCAGCTTCGGAGAACTGGGCTTTCCAAGCTTGACTTGCTACTGAACTAGCCATCTTCAGAATTGCTCATCGAAGTCAGTCTGATAAAAACTTGCACCACTGCTCTCGGTGTCTTCTTCCATAACCTAAACTGATGAACCCACATGACTGGATGAAGGAGAGTCGTGGATCTGAATACCCTGAGGTGTGAATGAGAACATATTGGAGTCAAGAAGAGTCTGAATCTTGCTCTTGAGCACCTTACAATCTTCAGTTGAATGCCCCTGTGCCCCAGCATGGTAGTCACAACGGGCGTTGACATCAAAACCTAGTGGATACGGAAAAGGCACTGGCTTCAATTCCTTCGGCACTATCAATCCACCTCTTATCAAATTCGGCAGCATCTGATAATATGACATTGGTTACTGAGTGAAATGCCTCTCTGGCTTCCTAGGTCTTTGGCGGGCGTGCTGACGCGGCTGACGGCGATATGACCGTTGATTTTGAGATCCAGAAGATCGCTGACTCTGAACAGTTGATGCATCTGAATATTGAGGATGAGATGGTGGATGTTCCCAGATGGAATTACTTTCTTCCTCCCATTCCTCTTGAGAACTAACAACTGATTCACTTTCACTAGCCGGGAAGTTCGAGGCGCCTTGGATTTTTCCAAACTTGATACCGAACTCAACGCGTTCTCCAAGTATTACCAAGTTAGAGAATTTTGATACAGTAATCAACTTTTCGAAGTATGGTCCTTGCAAAGTATCCTTGAACATATCAACCAATTCT
Source organism: Lathyrus tuberosus (assembly GCA_022829125.1). NCBI lineage: Eukaryota > Viridiplantae > Streptophyta > Magnoliopsida > Fabales > Fabaceae > Lathyrus > Lathyrus tuberosus. The sequence continues at coordinate 700,007 of JALAZF010000034.1, forward strand.
CTTTCCAAAAGTGGTGGTTGAATGCGAGCAGCTAACTCTCTCCATCTCTGAGCATACTCTCTGAATGATTCGTTATCTACTTTAGATAAACCTCGCAACTGCAGGCGACTAGGAGCCATGTCAAGATTGTAACTGTATTGCTTTACAAAGGCATTGGCTAGATCTGACCATGATCGGATGCTACCACTTTCCAACTGCATATACCAACTCAAAGATGCCCCACTCAGACTGTCCTGGAAACAGTGAATCATGAGCTTATCATTATAGACATGTGAGGTCATTCTTCGGCTAAACATCACCAAATGTAGCTTCGGACAGCTATCCCCTTTGTATTTCTCAAAATTCGGCATCTCAAATTTTGGAGGTAACACAAGGTCGGGCACCAAACACATGCTCGCAGCATTCAGATCAAGAGTATCACGCTTCATTAGGGCATCAAGCTTCTCTTCCAACACACGGCATCTTTCATCAAACTGAACAGCCCGTGGGTCCTTAGGCTTCATCTTTGGAACTACCCCTTGGAAATCTGGCACAGAGAAGACAAAGCTTTGATAGTCTGTGGCATCAAGAGAAGAAGAATGCCCATCTCGGACGATGGTACGCTCGTGTATAGCTTGATTCTCAGCAGGGATTTGCACATGCTGTGCTTGAGCAACATTGTCTACTGGAGGTGAAATGACATTCCCAATCACAGAAGTCCTCTGAACATCGGCTTCTCCCTTATTCATGGCTGTCATAGCTTCCACAAGTTGATCCAACTGACTCTTCATCAACTCAACATCGGCCCTAGTTACAACCTGATTCTGTTCCCCTGAATTCATGATGATCTCCCCAAAAGCTGATTCAAGTCCGATGGGAAAGTCTAGAAATCAACTGCGGTTCAGACAAAGGATGGATAAGCTCTTTGCTCAGGCTGGAGACAAATATGCAGAAAGATGTAAGATGCAAATGCAATGCAATATGAATGCAGCAGACATGGGATCAAAGCTTCCATAAATTCCGAATACTGCTGTGCTGCTGACTGAATAAGCTCGAGGGTCTGCTCTGAAGATAATACCAGAATACCAGAATAACCAGAATACCAGAATAATCAGAATACCAGGCTGATAAGTCCACACTGACAGGAAATCCAAAATACCGGGTATGTTGAAGGTCAAGGTTACCTGCAAACCTGTAAACAACCCGCCCCTCTCACATGTGGGTGCTAAGATCCTCAGTATCCCGGGCTCTCAGGTCGAGAAATGATGATACGTTCACCATTTCTGGTTTGGCATCATCATCAATCGATGAGGCCTCAACTGATTCTCCAAAAACGAAATATCCTCAGCTTCAGAGGTTTGAGAAGCAACAGCACATTCAGCCCGAAGGATACAATGCTAACGCCAATCAAAGAGGTCGTCTGCTGATTCACTTTCAAAAAGAAGGATCCTATGGCAAGTTCCCAGCATTGGGTCCTCGGATCGAGAGTGTGCAATGGGTTTGCCACAGAAAGTGGGCTGCCACTGTCACATCCCGGGAGGAGTGCCGCAACTGAGTCCTCGGGAATGGTCATCAGAGTCGACGATTCCTCAAAAGAATAACTACTGGCCTGTATCAACATACAGTAGCAGAAAGCTCCTGATAGAACCTCGTCTGATTGTAGGGATCGTGAACACCCACACGTGGCCACCACCACGGGAGCGTCACGCCTGCCCACGCTAAAACCTAGGTGTATGCTCGAGCCTTGGTAGTGGGCTCATCTCTCAGAACATCCCAACCCGCCAAACAGAAAAAACAGCCAATACAGCACAGTAATATCCAGCATAACAGTAATAATAAAATGCAATGCAATGCAGTAAAAGCTGTAAATAACAGTAAATAAATAAAACAACAAATACAATAATATACAACAAGGCAAAGCACCACAAAAACACCCAAAGATGATAAACAGACAAGCGCTAGGATCGACTCGCTAAAGGGGAAGGGCCAGCAGGAGGTCAACCAGAGTCCCCAGCAGAGTCGCCAGCTGTCGCTCCCGAAAAGATTCGCATCCAACGGTACAAACGCGAGAGTGGCGCAAAAGACACAGAGTCGCCAGCAAAGTGTATTTATCTCAAGAGAGGGAAAGGAAACACTGCGTAAACCTAAAAGAAGGGAAAGAACATGGTCTCACGACCAAGAGAACGGGTACGGGAGTCGGTTACGCGAAGGGAAGGTGTTAGCACCCAACACGTCCATCGTACTCGATGGGATCCACGCTTGTTGTCTGCATCAAAGGGCGTCGTCGACTGGAACTCCACTGCTACCGGACCGGAGAAGAAACGAGAACGGAGAGAACGGAGAAACGAAGAAGAAAAGAAAAGGAAGTGACTCGATAGGACGGTATCGTTGTCCTAGGCCTACGTACTCCCTCAGTGCAATGGGAAAGTCAGAGTCAACGTAGTTCGGACGGGAACTGAGGGGGGAGGTTGCTCGCCAAGACAATCGCTGTCTTGTGCCTACGTATCCTCAATCGGACGAGAAAGAGGAAATCAGAGCAGTCGTAGTTCGACCTACGGGTCGAAAAGAGACAAAGAGGTGATAAAGAAAGGTTGTGAAAGAAATGTGCTCGGAGAGATCTCGCACGATCTCCTGCCTACGTATCTCACTCGCACGTGAGAATCAGAGCGACGTAGTTCCCCTAACTAGGGGAGAAAGGAAAGGTGGAAGGGTCTCAATCGCATGGGTGCGAGAGAAAGGTCTCGATCGCAAGGGTGCGAGAGGAGAGTGCTCGCCAAGGATAGGGATCCTCGTGCCTACGTATCCCCAATCGGACGAGAGAGAGGAAGTCAGAGCGTCCGTAGTTCGTGGGAACGACCACGAAACAAGGGGAGGAAATTGGTGAAAAATGGAGAAGGTAGCCCGCCAAAATCTACGCAATCTTGTGCCTACGTATCTTTACTCGGACGAGAATAAAGAATCAGGGCAGTCGTAGTTCGTGGGAATGACCACGAAACAAGGGGGGGGGAACTGGTGAAAAATGGAGCAGGTAGCCCGCCAAGATCTACGCAATCTTGTGCCTACGTATCTTTACTCGGACGAGAATAAAGAATCAGGGCAGTCGTAGTTCGTGGGAACGACCACGAAACAAGGGGAGGAAATTGGTGAAAAATGGAGCAGGTAGCCCGCCAAGATCTACGCAATCTTGTGCCTACGTATCTTTACTCGGACGAGAATAAAGAATCAGGGCAGTCGTAGTTCGTGGGAACGACCACGAAACAAGGGGAGGAAATTGGTGAAAAATGGAGCAGGTAGCCCGCCAAGATCTACGCAATCTTGTGCCTACGTATCTTTACTCGGACGAGAATAAAGAATCAGGGCAGTCGTAGTTCGTGGTAACGACCACGAAACAAGGGGATCGGTCTCGATCGCACGGGTGCGAGAGAAAAGAGTCGGGACTCGCGGAAAGTCTAAGGGGAAACTGAATCCTACAAGTTATCATGCAAAATGGCCCTAAGGTCAGGATTAGAAGGGAAGTCTACCTAATGTTGTCATGCTTGGATTGAGAGCCTAATGTCTATCCTACTCCGAGCTTAATCAGAAATTAAGTCGGACTAGGAGCCTTAAGGGAGCATGTGAATACAAAGGAATCAACAAGTAAACATCAGATAACTCAATCCCAAAGAGAATATCAAACAAGAGGCAAGTAAGTATTTAATTAGAAATTAAGCATCAAAATCAAGGTCAAAACAATTAATCAAAATAACCAAGTTAGAATTAAAATGCTAATTAAAAAGAGGATTAAACCTAATTTACTTCTAATTAATAAATCAAATCGAAATCAATTTCTATTTAAAAGCTATCCTAAATTAATTAGAAAACAAATAACCTAACTTACTTCTAATCAACAAATCAAATCGAAATCAATTTCTATTTAAAAGCTATCCTAAATTAATTAGAAAACAAATTAAAACTAAATTCTAATCTCTAATTAAAATCTAATTCTAAGATTAAAATCAAAATCTAATTAACCAAATACTCAAAATTAATTAGTCAAAATCAATTATCTAATCAAAATATTATTCTAATTCTAATATCCTAAGTTAATTAGTTAAAACAAAAAATCAAAACAATTAAACAAAACAATTAATAATAGAAACAATGGGGTGTAAACAGATTATCGAGGTGTGAAGCAGAATTTAGGCGTTGGGCTTTTTGGTTATTAGTCCAATGAAATGAATCAGCAAAAACCAGGGGGTGTGCGAGTAACTTGGCTGTGTGAATAAGAAAAACAAATGAATGGGCCTTAACCCGGTCCACAACCAAATAGAATGAGTTCTTAAAAAAAAACCTAAGCCATCTTCAACATCATTTCACCGTCAACTCTCCCATCTTCTCCAGTCGCGCCGCCGGCGAATCCCTCCGTCTCACTCACCTTCTTCTTCCGCGTCTCATTCTCCGCCACCTTCTTCATATCGCTTCTCCGCTCACAACAAGCAGCAACCGGAAATCAAAACCACGCCGGACCTCCTTGCTCACCGTCGTGGCTTCGACATCGTCTCCTTCCAACCACCGCAAATTCCCTTGCGGTTCTGTCCTCTCTCCGTTCGCTCTGAATTGCCGGCTACTACATCTCGCTCACTCACCACTCCGCCATCATTTTCGCCAAAACTCGCCGGAGACGAAACATGTGTTTCCACGACGCCGCTTTCGTACCTCACCTCACAACTCTTTCTTCCGCCACAAAAGTTTCACGATACGGAATCAGATTCAACAACAAGCCACAAATATTTCACTCACAAATCAAACAAATACAATAGCATAGAATATGGTTCAGATTCAAGCACATTCAACATTAACAACACAACTCGCTCAATGAACGAATTCAAAAGCAACAGTAAAGAGAAAGGGATTCAGAATACCTATCGGAGTCGCTCCGATGGCGCTTCCATCCGCGGACTCAGGTTTACGTACTTCCCCTTCTCGCATTCGATTTACATCTCTTCTTCTTCCAATTCCGATTCACTTCTTGCGTGTTGTTTGAGTTGCGATGCTGTTGCCTTCTGCTTCAGTTTTCTGCCACTAAACTGTTGTTGATCTTCATTCTTTTGCAGTTGTGAATTGATGTGTTGCTGTGTTGAATTGTTATTGCTTCACGATTTGCAGGTCGTTGGATTTGAAGATGGAAGGAGGCGCTGAGATGTACAGATGAATTGGTGTGAATTCTTGCGTAATAATTGTTGAGTCGTGTTGATTATTGAATCTCTTATGCTTTGTATTTCATTCACTTACAGTTGAAGGTTTTGAACTGAAATTGCTGCATAAATTTAATTATGGCAGGTTTGGATTTGGAAGAGTGAGGTCAGGGTCAAGAAATGAAGCTCCTGAGTGAATGAACAGGGTGCTGGTTTTATAACGTGACGCCAGGGGTAGAATGGGCTTTTGGAGTGAAGGCTGTGACGAGAATTGTGTTACGTGAAATCAGTCACGAGCTTTGCGGGAGGTGTACGTGAGTTGGTGAATTTGTTATGGGAATTTTGGATGGAATTCTGTTGTGCTTTTGTTGTGAAATGATGTCACGCGTTTGCACCTCTCTTTCTGTAATTGAAATTCTCTTTTTAAAATCTGTTACGAGTTTCTTCCAACTTGCTTTTGCACTCGTATAGTGTGTGGGGCCAGCTTGTAATGAAGCTTGTTGTGTGTCATATCAGCTTGCGTGATCTTGTCACGGCGTTGCTATTGTGGCTCGGCATGGATATGTATCATGAAAGTTATGCAAGTTGTAACATGAGGCTTCATCATGACTTAGATTTTAGCAAGAAACTTGATTGTATCATGAATGGTGGTGGTGTATGTTTCATGCTTAGAAGGTGAAAGTTTGATGAGTGGCTTAGAAAGTCATGAAGATTTAAGGCTTGGCAAAAAGAAATGGCTATTAGCTTGGACGTGAATTGTTTAGAAAAAAGTTAAAAAAAAGTGTATTGAATTGAAAAATGGTTATTTAGAGATTTGAAATGGATATTGGAAAGTAATATGGATATAATTGGATAATGTAAATAAAAATGGATTATAAATGGATTTTTGGAATTTAAAAATAAAATGGAAATGGGTAAAAATAAATGGATAACCTTGGATAAAAGTGGATGTTAAAATGAAATTAAATTTAGAAAAAAAAAGATTATGGATAAAAAAAACCAATGAGTCTGGATATGGATTATGGATAGAAAATGGATAACCAACTGAATTCAAAACCAATCACCAACTTTCCACAAGCCTCTGACAAAATAGTCACAGCTATCACTGAGCAATCTGGCCACTCACATAACCCACTGAAGAATCTCAACCGATAACTATCCACCAGCTCAACCATAAACAAGAACTCCAATTCTCCCTGGTATGCTGATAAATCTCGAAGAAGACGATTTGAACTGAGAAGAAATTAAACCCTGATTCACACCGATGAACCCCTGACCCAAAGCCTTGGATGAATCCTCTGAACAATAACTTTAAAACCCGATGAACCTCTGAATAAGGAAAATGCCAATAGCAAGAACACTCTTCGATCCCATGTCTTAAGAGACCAATGCAATGATATGATTATGAGTTATGACCTAACGAAAATGCAAAAATGAAAGAGAAACATAAGCCAGAAAAAGGTAGGGCAAATTTTGGGGTGCTACACCCTTACTGTGAACTTCCTCCATGTAAGCTACGCCGCCATCACGACTTCCACTCTGTTAACCTCTCCAAATTAACCGCGAACAAGCACACAATGTTCAACCACCACCTCGTAACGCCGCTGCAAGAAAGTAGGAAGAATAGAGAAGAACCAGAGAAAACTAAGAGATTCGAGACCGTCGCGGAAGAACCAGAGAAATGTTTGTGTGGTTTGACCTTTTCCTTCTCATTTTTTCACTTCATTGCGTACAACTTGTCCTTGTCGAGAAGTCATCAACACCACATCACAGCTTCAAATAAGCTTCTTCCCTACAAGATCATACAACGTGTAACCAAACTCATCTTACCCATAGCCGATGAAGATACATTTTTTTTTACTTTGCATCCAACTTGGATCTTTCATCCTTTGGAACATGCATAAAAGCCTTACAACCAAAGACTCTCAAATGATCATACTTGACATTCTTTCCAAACCAAAATTTGTCTAGAACTTCACTGTTCAAAGCAACAATATGAGTGAGATTAATAACATGCATTGCCGTGTAAAGTGCCTCGCCCCAATAATGATCAAGCAACTTAGCTTCAGAGAGCATACACCTTACTCTCTCAATTAGAGTGTGATTCATCCTCCCTGCTAAACCATTCAATTGAGGAGTTTTAGGAGGAGTCTTTTCACGTGCAATACCATGCTGCTTGCAATAGGAATCAAATGGTCCACAATACTCTCCACCATTGTCTGAACGAACACATTTCAGCTTCTCACATGTCTGCCTCTCAACCAAAGCATGGAATTCTTTGAACGTTTCCAACTCCTGGTCTTTTGTCTTCACGACATATCCCATAGTTACCTGGAGCAATCATCAATAAAGGTTACAAAATAAAGTGCACCACTAAAGAATTTTACCTTTAACGGACCACAAACATCAGAATGTACCAATTTAAGCAACTTTGACTTCCTTGAGGGATGATGTCTCTTGAAAGATACTCTAGTATGTTTAACAACCATGCAATGAGAACACTTCTCCAAATCTAAATTCTTTAATCGAGAAAGAACATCCTTTATGGACAAAACATTCAGCCCCTTTTTCACTAATATGACTAAGTCTTTGGTGCCACAAAGATGCTTCCATGTCGATAGCATTCAGATTGCCCCTAGCAACCAAAGCTTTTGTCCACTATAGTTTGGAAAGCTTTTTCCCTCTAGCCACAACCAAGTTACCTTTGTTGAGTTTCCACTTTCCAGAGCCAAAGTTATTATCATAACCACAATCATCTAGCATATGGACAAAAATCAAATTAAAGCGGACATCTAGAGCATGTTTGACACCTCTAAGCAACAGTTGCATTCCCATGTTGGTTTGCAAGCAAACATCACCAACACCAATTACCTTAGATACACTATCATTACCCATCTTCAACACTCCAAAATCACCAGAAGTATAAGATGTGAAGAAATCTTTCCTTGGTGTAACAAGCAATGTAGCAACACTATCAATTATCCACATGCTCTTGTCCGATACAAGATTAATAGACTCGTGATCACGGAGAATAACAAGATCATCACTAGTAGCAGTAGTAACACGATCATCATCATGATCTTCATGGTCTATTTGTTTATACTCACTCTTCTTGCCTTTGTTATTTCTTTTCCACTGATAGCAATACTTATGTACTTGTCCTATTTTGTGACAATAATGACACTCCACATTCTTGTATCGCGGCTTGGACTTGCTTCTGATATTCTCTCTACCACCCTTAGGTTCCTTTTTATGAATTCTCCCCTATTTTCAGTGACAAGTACCTCAGGTTGAGATGAAGAACCCCGTGCCTTCCTTCTCATCTCCTCATTAAGAATACCACCCTTAGCCGTTTCCAAAGAAACAACACCTCTAGGAGCAAAACTTGTGATAGAAACCCAAAACGTCTCCCAAGACTCTGGTAAAGATAACAATATAAATAGTCCCAAAAGTTCATCATAAAATTTTATACTCATTCTTGACATACGATCAAGGAGCCCTTAAAATTCACTCAAGTGATATGAAATAGAAGTTCCCGCCTTATACTTCAAACATATGAAGTTATTCAACAAGGACAATTTATTATTCCCTGGTTTAGAGGCATACAAGGACTTTATCTTCTCCCACAAATTTTTTGCATGTATCTCATTATCAATATGATTATAAACATTATCTTTTACATATTGTCGAATAAAATCACATACCTATTGATGTTCAAACTCTCATTCTTCATCAGACACAAAATAAGGCTTTATGGAACTAAAAACCAATAAATGAAATTTCTTCACAAATAGTAACTCTTTCATCTTCCCCTTCCATAAATGGTAATTAGAACCATTCAACAATGCCATCTTCATCTTTGTATTTGACTCCATCATTCAAACATAAAATAACCCTTAACTAAGAGCTCCAATGCCACTTAGATGGGAAATTAAGACACAATAACAGATCAACACAAAGCGAATATAAAATTTTCAGACTTGTAGGAACCTTGAGGATCAACAAGAAATATAGGACATCAAATCGAACAAATAAAGGCACAAAAAACACTGATATTTTTAACGTGGAAAACCCTCGATGTGAGAGTAAAAACCACGAGTAGTCCAGACCAAAGAAATAACTCACTATAATCAATTAAGGGTACAAGAGACTCTTAAAGTGATTCACAAACAAGTGTTAACAACCGCAAATCACAAAGGAAACTAGCTTACAAATAAGAATAAAAAAGCTGAAAAATTTCTCAAATCAGCAACTTCAGTGCGAAGCAGATAACTCTCACTTCAGACGTTATTTTAAAATTCTGAACGATCAAAAGTTAGATATATGTCTTACGAATAGAACCGTCAAAATGGGCCGAAACCCATGGGCCGGCCCACCAAGCCCGAAAAAAATTAGGGTTTGGGCCTTATTTTTGGAGTCCATATTATTCCAGGTCTTTTTTAACCCGGCACAAAAAAGCCCTAAATAAATGGGCCAGCCTGATAAAAAATTTAAAAAAAAAATTTAATTATTTGGCCCATAATGTAAATTAAAAAAAAAAAAATTAAACCTAAATAATAAATTTGGCCCAAGAAAGAATCGGAGACAAACTCACGTGATTCATTCATTCCATTCTCCACAACACAGAACGAATTGGAAACTAGTGAAATTGAGCCAAGTTTCAACATGACCTAGCCGCTGCCTGTGTGTGTTAGATTTCAAAATTGACCTAGCCGCTGCTGTGCGTGTGCTGACTGCTGTTGTTTCGTGTTCGCTTCATCGTCGCTGTTGTTCCGTCGTAGCCTGTAGCGATTCATTCAAGTTTTCGGTAAGTGAAATTGTTTACCATTATTGTTGTGTTGTTGCTGTTTATCATTAATTTTGAGACATTAAGATGATAGTGATGAGACATTAAGATGCCTGTACAACAAAAAATTACTTATTGGAGCTGTAGGTTTGATGTTCATTTGAGTATATTCACTTTTTTTCATTAGCCAATTGTTTCCTTATAAAAAAAACCATTGCGTCGTGCCTACACTTTAACTGTCAGAACTGGCAAGAAAGGCTAATATGTACAAGATGTCTATTGATGAGTGTTTATGTAATTTTGGAGCCTCTGTCTATCATGTTCAATGAGGGGAGTAAGATATTCAACTTCCACCAGTAAATTGGACCTAGTGGTAGGTAAAATACACAAAATGAACAACAGTTATTAAACGGACCATGAAACAGGGGATATTTGGTATCAGAGTGTCAGATAGTGAGAAGAGAAGGTAGTTTTATTTTGACTACTCTGAGCGTTTTCAGATTGGGAGCTAGATCCTGTTGCTCTAGTTATCCTTTTTTTTAGTATTTTCCAATGAATAACAAATTTATCGTCATGTTCCCAGGCACGTGCCTAAGCAAGATCACACAGGTTGATTGAATAATAGACTCATAAGTAAAGAAAAACAATACAACTCCCTCCAAGCCAATTGTTTGCCTTTCACTATCTAATTCTAAAACCCTTTCTTCGTCCCTTTCTTCGTCTTTCATGAAGTGTGTTTAATATTTTCATTTATTTATAAATTATGAGTCATTGTTTTAGTATAAATTGCTTCTGTAGAAATTATCAAATAATCAGGTATTGCTTAAGCTAATGATGTGAATGAGGACCATATGAAATTGATTTGTATATTTTTTAAAAGCCATATAATGGTTAAACATAAGAAATTGAAGCATTTTTCAAAAGAAAAATTTCCAATAAAGATGAAAATTGAATAGCTTCATCATCGATACTTAAGAAACATATGTTTTATAAATTTTATTATAATATTTTAGTTAATATTTGCCGCTCCCCCTAATTTTTTAGGCAAGATCCGTCACTGACTAAAGCTTTGTGAACTGAGTTGGGTTTATCAATAATATCTGCTGAGTTTGATGGAATATGTGATTATAATGTTATTTTGATGAATCTGTTACAGTAGACTAAAGTGACTAAAGTGTTTATAATGTCTATCTATGCTATGTAGTTTATGCCGTGACTATAAGTCTGTCTATGCTGTTTTAATGTCTATCAATGGATACTACCAGTACCGTGGTTATTAAATATTAACACCCTTCAAATTAGTTTTCATGTATTTTATTTTATTATTGAACTAGACTAAATGAATTTGACTAAATATTATCACCATTTCAGATTATCATATCTAAATCTGCTTATTCTGTCTTAGTAATGTAAATAAATGAGGCATCTTTTTACTTTTTAATTTCTTACAACTTCTGAACAATATGCTTCAAAAAAATACATACATGTTAATCGTATCACAAACTTAGCTATATATTTCTAGTAAAAGATTAAGTTATATTAGATGCAGTTGCCATTTTCCAAGTTTATATTCAAATTGTGAATTTTGTTTTGATGGTTTCAATCTTTTATTGATCACATACCTGAGGATCATATCATTCCTTGTGCCCTCATTATTCGTAAAACAATATTTTCTTCGCTGTGGTAAAAGAAATTGTCATATTTTGATTCAATCTAATTAATTAAAAGTTAGATGGGAATCCAGTATACTGCCATGGAAAGAAAGCCATTTGTATAGCATGTTAACGGTTAATATTTGCAATTGTAACTCTGAATAGTTTAGTATTATTTATCTACACCTGATTGCATAGATCTTCATCTTAATATATTCATGTTATTATTGACATGTTATTATGGCACCCCTTGGGTCTTTTAGGCACCTAGCGTGTTTCATATTATGCCCCCAGCTTCCGGAGATATATCTAACTGACAAACATACGCTTCTTCGTTCCGCGACTCCATCTTCGGCGACGCAACTGTTCTCGCCGTCAACGACCTCTCTAGGTAATCCTATAACCAACACCTCAATCCCACTCGTTATTCTTACTGTGTTGTGAATTGCTCTATTATCATTGATTTGATATCATTATTATAGATTTCGATTTGATCCATAATTTTGAATGTTGATGGATACAGTGAATCAGTGGTTGGAAGATGAATCAGAATCTGCCACAATCAAGTTCAAGCGATGGAAGGGAAGACGATGATTCTTCACTCTCCGAATTCTTATCTTCCTTAATCGATTATACTCCCACTGTCAGTTTTTACTTAATTCTTCAATTCTGTTTCATTTGAATCTATCTATGTAATGCATATAATATCCATATTAACTAATTATTTTTGTGATTGTTTTAGATACCTGATGAGTTGGTAGAGCATTACTTGGCCAAGAGTGGCTTTCAATCTCCTGATGTTAGATTGTGAGTCCTCTTCTTTTTTGTGTTCACCATTTTTATCTCCCTTGTTCCATGTTGTTTGTCACTTTAGGTTATCTTGTTAATTATTGAGTGTTAACTGTTTGCATAAATGCATAATGTACTATAATGAACTTGAGATTGTTATGAGGATGATGTGTTGGATGTATTAATTTGCAAGTGGAATTAACATTTAATAATTAATTCGATATTGAAAATATAAAGTGTAGCAGAGATAGGATGTTACGAGGATGTTGCATTGGATATATGCTAAGAATAGACATGATGAAATTAGTTGCGTTGGATATATGGTAAGAATAGACATGATGAAATTAGAAATGACAATATTAGAGATAGTATTGGGATAACACCTATAGTAGAAAAGATTGTGGAAAATAGATTTAGGTGGTTTGGACATGTTGAAAGAAGACCTGTAAATTCTGTGGTAAGGAGAGTAGACCCTATGCAATCTAAGTGCCTCTGTTATGAGGGTTTCTACTATCATTTTCAGAGTGTTTATGTTGTATATAATATATAAATATTAGATATTTGTTATTCGAAACAAATATGGATGCATGATATTTGCATTTAGCTGTTTTTTTTTTTTTTTTTTTTTTTTAAAAATTTTTTTTATGTTATGTTATTTTCATAAGACCTTACTTTGTGTTTAATGTTAATATTTCTTACACTTTAATTGAAATCCTCTATCCATATGGAAATCTTTTATTTTTGTTACATATATGGAATCTATCTGATCATGTTGCAGTCAGTATATGTGAAATGAGGGTTGTCAGTTTTAAACCCATTTAATTTATGTTAAAGAATGATGATGGATGCAAACTATGGTGTTACTCTGAGTTTCTAGGTTTTTTCTTTTTCTTTTTCGCTCCACTCTTGGGATTTGTTCGAGTTTGTACTCATAGGGGTTCAACATTTCTTCCCTTTTTTTGACTGGTGTTGTTGACTGATTTATTTTTACTCAAGTTTGATTCTTAGCTATTGTATTTCTTGTTCATATACCAATATTTCAGGACTCGATTAGTAGCTGTTGCCACTCAGAAATTTGTTGCAGAAGTTGCAGTCGATGCTCTCCAGTATATTCTTCTTGCTCTTTCTCGTAGACAAATCTTAATCTTGTTTTATTTAAACGTATTTTACCTTGAATAACTTCATTGATGCCAATTATTTATGTGGGTTGTAAACCTGGGTATAATCTTCCATAGAAATCTATTTCTAGTTTCTTGAAAGAAGTATTTTACTTTTGGCAAAAAAGTCGTTGATGCATGCGGATGAAGTTGATTAATGGATGGTGTAATTTTTTGTTAATTTTATGAATGCATGTCTACGGCACTTAATAGGATAACACAACAAAACTCAATCTAATTTTTTTTTGAATATTTGAACTTAATTTTTGTGCTTCTGTTCCCTTCTATTTTAATCAATGCACACTCAACAATGTAGTTTTTGTGTTTCTATCCCTTTCTTTTGCAAATGCATCAAAATCTCTTTGATCTTAGTTATAAGTACTGAAGTGCATTATTAATTGGCATTTAGTTGCGCTGTCTTTCTTTTACATGGCTATATGCCAGTGTTGTTATTTCACCTGGGGTTACCTGTAGGCACTGCAAAGCAAGGCAAGCACAAATTCCAAAAGACAAAAGGGACAGGCAACAGAAGGTTGAGTATTTTGACGTATTTAAATCTGGTTTTTATCTTTACAAGTTCATTGTGTGTGTGTGTCTAGTGTTGACACTTCATTATGACAGGATAGGCGCCTAGTTATGACAATGGAAGATCTATCGAAGGCACTTCGTGAGGTAAGAAAAGTTGTTTAGATTTAAAAGGGGTGAAGTCAACTACTTATTATGAGTTTATGAAATTTAAACCACACCCATTGAAGGTTATGAGATATAAGGGTGGAATAAACATGCTAGGGTAAGTTTTCTAAGGCTCGAGTCTGTTTCATTTATCTGATGCAGGCTTTTTTTTAGGGTTTGATGATCGGATTCTTTATAGGATAACTTGACATAAATGTCTTTTAAAAACCTATTTTGCATTAAGGTCTTTAAGTAAGCTATAATTGCCGTTAAATAAGCTTGGAGGTTTTAGTCTATGTTTAGTTTCATGTTTGAGGAACCCAAAATTGATTAATGTGTAAAATTGATTTTGACATATTTGGTTGCTCTCAAATAGAATTGATTTTGCCTCCATAACTGATTCTAACATGAAGCTAGGAAAACATGACCATTACATTATTACATTGAAATTTGTTGTTCAATTCACTTTTATTGAAATGTATCCAAAACATAAATCATTATACATTTAGTTCAATTTTGTATATTGGCTGTAATCGTCTGGATCAATGTTATTGCATCAAACTTAAGCTGGATTAGTAAGAAAATATTATTAATTTTACATCGATTGTGTCAATACGTGTTTCTTTACATATAATTCTCTTGTTATCTTTTTATGAACAGTATGGCGTGAATATTCGGCACCAAGAATATTTCGCTGACAGCCCTTCTACTGGAATGGACCCTGCCACTCGAGAAGAATGAGTACTTTCTTGAAGCTTTTATGAACTATTTCAACGATGCGCCAACTATAGCAGCGTCTTCTCTAAGATTCCTAAGTATTGTAATTGTACACACTATAACAATGTACTTGTGTTTGTAAAAAAGGTAGAAATGATGCATTTTGTCGAATGGTTCTTTTTCCTTCTTAATGTTGTTGATTGTATCGTATTTCTTTTTGGTTCTAACCTTTCACTAAATATGGGACCAACAAAATGTATCATATTCCTTGAGTTGGAAATTTAAGAACGGTTTTTTCAGAAACGAGCCTGAGCTTTTGAATTGTGACCAGTGTCCAAAAGCGACAATAGTAACTCACTCACTGAGTCACCACACTCTCTTTGCCTTAGCTTCGAAGTACTACTGAATTACTACCTTTCTACTTTTCTCAATTTCAATCTCTCTCGGTACGCTATTTTTTCTCTTCTCTGCTTTCTCAATTTCCATTTCTACTCTTTTTTACTGTCATTGATTTTTGTATATTTGTGAGAAAATAAGAAGGAATGAGAAAATTTGTTTTTTTTTTCTTTCTTGATGGTGCATATTTAGACATCTTATTCCAAGAGTCGCATCTTATTCTAACAATTATGTCCCAATAACCATGAAGAGAGAGAAGAGGGATTTAAATTTTGTTTTAAAATTTAAAATAAAAATCCATTGACTTAATTATGCATCAACTTAAACAATCATCACATTAAGGTATATTTTATTTAAGTCCATTCTTTAATTTATCTGAGTCATATTTAATAGATTAATAAATTAATCCAACAAAAAAGCTTATGACACATACTATGGAAAAAGAGTCTATCATATCGATCAATTTAAATAAATAAAAATAAATATATTATTTTGATTCAAAAAAAAAAAAAAAATTTATTATTATTATTATTATTATTATTATTATTATTATTATTATTATTATTATTATTATTATTATTATTATTATTATTATTATTATTATTATTATTATTATTATTATTATTATTATTATTATTATTATTATTATTATTATTATTATTATTATTATTATTATTATTATTATTATTATTATTATTATTATTATTATTATTATTATTATTATTATTATTATTATTATTATTATTATTATTATTATTATTATTATTATTATTATTATTATTATTATTATTATTATTATTATTATTATTATTATTATTATTATTATTATTATTATTATTATTATTATTATTATTATTATTATTATTATTATTATTATTATTATTATTATTATTATTATTATTATTATTATTATTATTATTATTATTATTATTATTATTATTATTATTATTATTATTATTATTATTATTATTATTATTATTATTATTATTATTATTATTATTATTATTATTATTATTATTATTATTATTATTATTATTATTATTATTATTATTATTATTATTATTATTATTATTATTATTATTATTATTATTATTATTATTATTATTATTATTATTATTATTATTATTATTATTATTATTATTATTATTATTATTATTATTATTATTATTATTATTATTATTATTATTATTATTATTATTATTATTATTATTATTATTATTATTATTATTATTATTATTATTATTATTATTATTATTATTATTATTATTATTATTATTATTATTATTATTATTATTATTATTATTATTATTATTATTATTATTATTATTATTATTATTATTATTATTATTATTATTATTATTATTATTATTATTATTATTATTATTATTATTATTATTATTATTATTATTATTATTATTATTATTATTATTATTATTATTATTATTATTATTATTATTATTATTATTATTATTATTATTATTATTATTATTATTATTATTATTATTATTATTATTATTATTATTATTATTATTATTATTATTATTATTATTATTATTATTATTATTATTATTATTATTATTATTATTATTATTATTATTATTATTATTATTATTATTATTATTATTATTATTATTATTATTATTATTATTATTATTATTATTATTATTATTATTATTATTATTATTATTATTATTATTATTATTATTATTATTATTATTATTATTATTATTATTATTATTATTATTATTATTATTATTATTATTATTATTATTATTATTATTATTATTATTATTATTATTATTATTATTATTATTATTATTATTATTATTATTATTATTATTATTATTATTATTATTATTATTATTATTATTATTATTATTATTATTATTATTATTATTATTATTATTATTATTATTATTATTATTATTATTATTATTATTATTATTATTATTATTATTATTATTATTATTATTATTATTATTATTATTATTATTATTATTATTATTATTATTATTATTATTATTATTATTATTATTATTATTATTATTATTATTATTATTATTATTATTATTATTATTATTATTATTATTATTATTATTATTATTATTATTATTATTATTATTATTATTATTATTATTATTATTATTATTATTATTATTATTATTATTATTATTATTATTATTATTATTATTATTATTATTATTATTATTATTATTATTATTATTATTATTATTATTATTATTATTATTATTATTATTATTATTATTATTATTATTATTATTATTATTATTATTATTATTATTATTATTATTATTATTATTATTATTATTATTATTATTATTATTATTATTATTATTATTATTATTATTATTATTATTATTTTTATTATTATTATTTTTATTAAATTATTATTATTATTATTATTATTATTATTATTATTATTATTATTATTATTATTATTATTATTATTATTATTATTATTATTATTATTATTATTATTATTATTATTATTATTATTATTATTATTATTATTATTATTATTATTATTATTATTATTATTATTATTATTATTATTATTATTATTATTATTATTATTATTATTATTATTATTATTATTATTATTATTATTATTATTATTATTATTATTATTATTATTATTATTATTATTATTATTATTATTATTATTATTATTATTATTATTATTATTATTATTATTATTATTATTATTATTATTATTATTATTTTTATTTTTATTTTTATTTTTATTTTTATTTTTATTATTATTTTTATTTTTATTTTTATTTTTAATTTTAAATTATTATTATTGTTATTTCTCTTTTTATCCTATGCTACCACCATGTCTGTCTCTTTATTTTTTCTCTTTCAAAGTGTATACATATCCATATAGAGAGAGATCCACTAACATTTAGAAAAGAGTTACTCCATCTGTTTTAAAATGACTGTCGTTTTAAAGGAAAATTTTTGTTTCAAATTGATTGTCGTTCTCACTTCATGTTTTTTAGACACCACGTGAAATTCCATTTTTGCCCCCAATTTTCGAATGTGTAAATTCGGACGCACCGTTTTTGTAATTCAGTTTTTTACGGATGTGCACATCCGGAAGAATTCCTGATCTTCAAATCCGGAAAAAATCAAAAGAATTCCATAAAATCATTTACTTTTAAATGTAATTAAATCCAATATAATTAAAATCCAACATAATTAAAATTAATATGATTTTTTCAATATAATTAAATCCAATTTAATTAAATCCAATATAATTAAAATTAATATGGTATTTACTTCTAAATTATTTTTTTTTTATATTGAAAAAATTAATTTAATTATATTGGATTTAAAATTATATGGTATTTACTTCTAAAATTAGATTTAATTATATTGGTATTTAAAATTATATGATATTTACTTCTAAATTATATGCTATTTACTTCTAAATTATAATTAAAATTATATGGTATTTACTTCTAAAATTAATTTAATTATATTGGATTTAATTATATTGAAAAAATCATATTAATTTTAATTATATTGGATTTTAATTATATTTGATTTAATTATATTGAAAAAATGATATTAATTTTAATTATATTGGATTTAATTATATTTAGAAGTAAATGATTTTATGAAATTCTTTTGATTTTTTCTGGATTTGCAGATCAGGAATTGTTCGGGATGTGCACATCCGGAAAAAACTGAAAAATTAAAAAAAAGACGGTGCGTCCGGATTTGCACATCCGAAATGTAGGGGTATTTTCGTCAGCGCGCATGGTGCCTAAGAAGGTTGGGTGGTGGGATAAGAAATTACCTATAATTATTACTCTGGACACTATGTCCAACATATTAATAAGACTAATTTAGTAAAAGTGCAATATTTTATAACAACATCATTGCATTTCTTAATTTATATGAAAAAACCTTAAACGACAGTCATTTTAATACGGAGGGAGTACTATGGTAACACAAGTTTGAGATATTGATATTGAAAACTAATGTAAGCTATAATTAGTTCACCCCTATAACAACACATTAAGTTACCAAGAAATTAGTTATAAGTATATTATTTTATAGAAATAACTAATGATTAACATGTATGGAGGAACGCTCTACAGAGAGGGCAACTAGGATGAACACTAAGCCACAAATCCAAACATTGAGAATGATAAACATGTTGACATTCACTTAGCACCTTCACCTTTTCATTATCTTGAAAAATACTCAAACATATGCAACATTCTTTCTTATTCTCAAAACCAGCACCAATCATTCCAAGGCACTTAGTGGTTGAATATGATTGCACTTGCACATGTTGTAGCTCCATGGGAGATTTCATCACCATGTTAGAGGGTTGCGGCGAGAACCGACGGCGGCAAAAGTGGATGCAAAGGAAGAAAGCGGGGAGAAAGATGACGGTGGCAAAGAAACATAAGAGGAGGAGTAGGGCTTGGTTAGTGGAGTGGAAGTTTGAGACATATTGGATGTTGAAGTGCCAATGAATATGAGTGATATTGTAATGTTGTGAGGCCATTTTTTTTGGATACGGTATGGATGAGGTTAAAAGGTTTATATTATAAGGGTGGGAGACAGAAAAGATATGGAGATGTAGGGTTTTGGTTATAAGATGGATTGGAAAATTAATACTAGTACTTATTGGACATAAATATGGACATGCAGTACTGGTGGGGGTAGTTACGCTGGTAAGAGAATTTTGCAGCTTAAAAGGTTTATATTATAAACGTGGGAGGATGGGTTTATATTGCGGTCGCGGCCATTGAAATTGCGGTTATTGGGGGTGCCACATTAATTTATATTTTTAAACATAAAATATTATATTTTATTATTTATAGTAGATATAATATGTCTTTTATTTTTTCTCTAAATTTTCATACATATCTCGTTAACAATTCGTGATCATTTTAAATATGACTAATCCTTTTAAAACATATTTTAAATTCATGATATAAATAGAAAAGAAGGTAGAATAAATAATATTTGCGAGCATTTCATAATCTCTTGCAGCCTGATGCGCCAATTGCAATGTTATAATGCGGCCGTTACAGTATTATGATACAGTTTTTATTGTAATTTACAATCATACCACAATCATAGTCTAATACAGATACGGTGCCTATCGCAACCGCAATATTACAACCACATCCCTAATGCGGTCCGCAATATAAATCTATGGATGAGAGATGTAGACTTTTGGTTATAAAGTTGGATTGGAAAATTAATTGTACTAAATATGGCCATGCAGTACTGGTGGGGGTAGTTACCCTGGTCAGAGAATTATGCAGCATCATGATGAGTATGTGTAAGGTGGTAGTTGTGAGTAATTGTTATCTTCATTTTCTTACCATGTTGTATATTTAACACATTAGTCTTTATTTTAGGAATCAAAATACGGCTGTATTCAAGCCAACATATTGTTGACTCTTAAAAAATATACAAATTTTATTCACCGGCAAAGACCTTAAGTCGGCAGCTGGGTTCAAGTAGCTCCTTATTTAATATACATTTCAATTAATTCAACCTTATTTTTATCCGGTTACATTTTACCCTTATGTCATTGTTTCTCTTTTTCCTAAAAAAATTCCATCACCTTAATTGAACAAACAACTATGATACAGAATTATTCTTGGGCTATCATGTGTGGCAGTCATAGGCATGTGATTTTTGTTCTTCCAGACTTTCCAAAAATACTATTAGAATATGAAATATGATTTAGAGTCTAGACAAGATAAACAAGCATTCAACATAAATAATAAGATAATGGAAAAGATAGATTAGTTTTTTTTTCGAGTATAACTACATATGTTGTTGTTTTATCAAATATTTTAATATGATTTATTGTCTAGACAAGATAAACAAGCATTTA
The DNA here is from genome assembly GCA_022829125.1 of Lathyrus tuberosus. Taxonomy (NCBI): domain Eukaryota; kingdom Viridiplantae; phylum Streptophyta; class Magnoliopsida; order Fabales; family Fabaceae; genus Lathyrus; species Lathyrus tuberosus. The sequence continues at coordinate 721,225 of JALAZF010000034.1, forward strand.
ACATAAATAATAAGATAATGGAAGAGATAGACTAATTTTTTCTTCGAGTTCAACTACATATATTATTATTTCATCAAATATTTTAAGATAAAAAGTGCGCACACACGAGCATGTGCACTCATAAAACATACACACAAGATATAACTTCTAACTTGATCAATCATTTAATATGATACAAATCAAATATTAAGAATATGATTCTCAAATCATCTTCATTTTGATGTTTCACGTTGGTGAATAAACGCGTTCAATCTAAACTATTCAACACTGATCACCCTTCTTTTATTGTGGTATATTAGACAATCATTCAGGTGATCTAGTTGGTCATTTAAATCCCACAATATTACTTTGACATTGATCTCAAACAAATTGAAATCCCTCTGTAGTGGTAAAATGCGGCTATATATAGTTCAATTCAAATAAGTATGAGTAAGAGTTCACAATTTTTTTTTTTGAGTGAAAATGAACCAAACAAAATAAACGATACAATTTTTTGTGCATTGTAGTTTGAGAGAAATTATTGATGCAATCTAGACCACACACAAAAAATTCTGTATTGAAAATGATAATATTCTATAATTCAAATTAAAACAAATTTGTTCTATATTTTACACAAACATTACCAATTAACCATAACATAACAACACAGTATTATTATAATAAAAAAATTCAACAAAATATGTAATATCAAATTATCTTGAATACATAATACATAATATTATGTACAAAAATATAATATCAAAATACCGAAGAAAATACATAATATCCATTATATGCTAAAGTGTCGCACCCGATTTACCTCTCCACTTCCTCAATCTCTTGTGAGACAAGGCCTTTCGAACCTTCCTAAGAATCTTCGTCATAATATCATGAGTTGTAGTACCTACTATAAATACCATTAAAAACTATCCCAACTACAATATCCCAAATATATGCACATCCAGAGATCAAACAACGTGCACGCCATCTATCCTCTTTTATTGTCGTCTCTGCAATTCTTTTTTCCTGGATTGCAACGACGACTTTCATTCAAGCATCGACAATAGATAAGAATGCGGTATTTGAAAATACCAACTCATATATCCGGTCGATAACCTACACATGCTTTATTATATGAATCTCTTTGATTAGATAAAATCATATCAAGGTTATCTATGTCCTTAGTGAATTTACTTACAGTTTCCTGCGAGTTTTCAATATAAATTCTTAATGAATCACAAGTTTCACAATTATTAGCTTTCAAAACTTGTTTTCCAAGTGAATTCATTTCATCATTGATTCTAACATTTTCTTTTTCGAGGGCTTTCACATGATTCCTATATGCTAATGTATTTCTTTGTAGATCATCATTTTCTTTACTAAGTTTAAGACTTCAATCATAAATTATTTTATAACACAGTCAGTTACCTTGTCATCATCATCAAAAGTAATTGAAAACAAATTTTTACCTCTTCATCTGATTCTCTAGATGATGCTTATAATGATTCTTTGGATTCATCTTAATGTTCCTTTTTGATCTTTTCCTCATCTTAAAGCAGTTGGTTTAGTTCTTTAAGTATCTTGATGATCGCTGGCTTGTTTGACTTGCTCTCTAATTCATAAAAAATATTTGTATCTACAGATACTAGTAATGGATCAAGAAATTTAAAACTTTAAAACCATCTTTGAATATTTTCTTCATTTTCAGTTGGTGTCTCAATTTATTGGACAAGTGTGTTCATCATTTCCTTTTTGATCTTAGTGGCAACTTCATAGATCATTTTTAGAGTCTCCCACGCTTAACACACTTATCATCAAGTACTTTATTTTAAAACCTTGTTGCATTTTTATTTATTTTCTTCTATGGTATGTTAGAGGAGTTTCACACTAGGGAACATTGATACATAGTGTAGGACTAGACACCTTTGTGAGAGACACACCACTTGTCCACCTAAAACCTTAAGGTGATAGGTGAGTGGGTTCTCCCACTTACAAATGCTTAAGTCACCACATTCCTATCCAATGTGGGACTATTTCCCCACTTACTCACACTTGCTATATTATTCCAACACTCCCCCTAAAGTGTGAGTCCACAATGTTCCCTTTTTTTTATACTTGTACCGCCGTTGACACCTTTTTCAATGGCCTTTCAAGGGCATTTCGATACACCTCTTCCTGAGCGTCAATTTCAACGGAACATCACTTCCTGGGCATTTCAATACAAGTAGGTCGGTCTCTTTACGAACTAGGCTCTGAATACCATGTTAGAGGAGTTTCACACTAGGGAACATTGATACATAGTATATGACTATGTACTTGTACCACCATTGACACCTTTTTCAAGGGCCTTTCAAGGGAATTTCGATATACCTCTTCCTGGGCGTCGATTTCAACGGAACACCACTTCCTGGGCATTTCGATACAAGTAAGCCGGTTCCTTTACGAACCAAATGCTCATGATACCATGTTAGAGGAGTTTCACACTAGGGAACATTGATACATAGTGTAGGACTATGTAGGAGTGTTGGAATAATATAGCAAGTGTGATTAAGTGGAGAAATAGTCCCACATTGGATAGGAATGTGGTAACTTGAGCATTTATAAGTGGGAGAACCCACTCACCTATCACCTTAAGGTTTTAGGTGGATAAGTGGCGTGTCTCTCACAAAGGTGCCTAGTCCTACACTATGTATCAAAGTTCCTTAGTGTGAAACTCCTCTAACATGGTATCACGAGCCTTTGGTTCGTAAAGGGACCGTCTTACTTGTATCGAAATGCCCAGGAAGTGGTGTTTCGTTGAAATCGACGCCCAGGAAGAGGTGTATCGAAATGCCCTTGAAAGACCCTTGAAAAAGGTGTCAACGGCGGTATAAGTATATAGTCCTACACTATGTATCAATTTTCCCTAGTGTGAAACTCCTCTAACATTGTATCACGAGCCTTTGGTTCGTAAAGGGACCGACTTACTTATATCGAAATGCCCAGAAAGTTGTGTTCCGTTGAAATCGACACCCAGGAAGAGGTGTATCGAAATGCCCTTGAAAGGCTCTTGAAAAAAAGGCGTCAACGGCAGTACAAGTATAAAAAAAGGGGAACATTGTGGACTCACGCTTGAGGGGGAGTGTTGGAACAATATAGAAAGTGTGAGTAAGTGGGAAAATAGTCGCACATTAGATAGGAATGTGGTGACTTGAGCATTTATAAGTGGGAGAACTCACTCACCTATCACCTTAAGGTTTTAGGTGGACAAGTGGTGTGTCTCTCACAAAAGTGCCTATTCCTACACTATGTATCAATGTTCCCTAGTGTGAAACTCCTCTAACATGGTCCACAAAATTGCTCGGTTTGTTCACTACTCCATTTTATATAAGTAGGGAAAAAAAGAAAATCTAAAATGTATTCCCACAATTTAAGATTAATGTATTCAATAAAAATTTTCACTCCCGCTTTTCATATGATAAAAATTTCACCATCAAACAGTGGATATGTGTTCAAAAAATTATTTTGTTAAAAGAAATATTTGAATTCATCTTACTACTTCTTGAGGCGATCAGACCCATAAAAGGAGTTAATTAGTTTATAATAACACTTGTTGTCTAAGTGACTCCAAACACAAGAAATGAGAGGTGTGTATTTTGTTATTGGAAATTTAAGATTGATTCATAAAAACATGATTTTAAAATCGTTTATGTTAGAATGAAGAATTAAGCTTAGAAACAACATCTAAATAATAGAAAGGAGACGAAGTACATTGACAAGTAGGAAAATAAATATAAATAAATATAAATAAAAGAGATAAGAAAGGGAAATATCACACTAGAGAATTATCCTATTTTAGTCTAGATCACTTGGGTTAATCTAGTCCCCAAGAGTTTCCCCTTGAGATTTTCACAAAAATAAACCTTGAGCTTTTACACAGGGTCAGTCCAAATAGCTTTCAACAACAACTTGAGTTTTTTTTTTTTTTTTTTTTGCATAGAATCAGCACAAAATATGTTTCACAAATAACTCGATGTTTTACACATGCTCAAGTAAATAAACTTCACCCAATTATTTTCAAGTTTAGCTTGCAACCTTCAAATCAAATATAAATGGATTACAAGAAAAATACACATTTGAAAATTAATTTCAGCACAACACCAGTACAACATAACTCTCAGATGAAAATTTTCACTCTTTTGCCACTAAGGAAACTCTAGTGAAAAAAACTTTAGAAAAAAAAATGAGAGAAATAAGAATAGTAGAAAGTTTATATTTAGAACACTAATATATTTTAAAATGAGAAGAAACTTACTTTATATAGGAAAATATATGGCTTAGAAAGGAAACAATCCATGGGTTTTTTTTAATGATTTAATCGATTAAAACATATATGTTGATTGATTAACAAAGTCAAATAAGAAAAGTTTGAGTTTAGACGTCACTTCATTTATTAACATCCTTTTTATTTGATTAGGAGGCGTTACTATTTGATTTAATCAATTAAGAGGCGTTTCTCTTTAATTTTATTGATTATATGGATCTCTTAGTCGATTAACCAATGTATTTTTCTATCCTAATTGATTAAACAAGCTTCTAATTAATCAATAATACACCTGCCTGAATTGGTTTTAAGGGATTTTTCCAAAGAGGAAAGAGGTTTAAAATATGTTTGGTATGTGGGTGGGGGGGGGGGGGGGGGGGTGTATTTCATTAGTACCTCGAGACGTACTCACGTTCCATCCATAATTATGCGCTAAGCGCATGACTAGACAAGCTTTCATACTTTAACAACTTTGAGATATCAAATTCCTTTGCTTGATTCAACGTTATCTAGAACTTCAAATGGAATTTTAAACATATGACTGATGAGGCTTTTGATATAATTTTTATGTTTATATGCCATAATCAAAAATCATTGTAAAAGTTGTTGTGATAAAAACTACTCGACAATTTTTAGCGAGAATACTTGGATGATTTGTTATCAACAACACTAAATTCATTTGATTTAAAGAGTTATCATCATCACAACCAAAATAAATTTGAGAACAATATAAAATAGAATATATGAGGTGGTATTTTTAAATACCACATTCTTATCTATTGCCAATTCTTGAAAAAAAGTCATAGTAGCAACCCAGAGAGGAAGAACTGCAGAGGTGACAACAAAAGTGGATGGTGGGCGTGCACGTTGTTTGATAAGTTGATGTGTGTGTACTCGGGATACTGTAGTTAGGAAATTTTTTAATGGGTATTTATAGGAGGGAACTACAACTCATAATATTGTGACAGAGATTTTAAAGAAGGTTCGAAAGGCCTTGTCACGCAAGAGGTTGGGGAAGAGGAGAGGTAGGATGAATGCAACCGTTTAGCATATTTTATATATTATGTATTTTCCTGAGTATTTTGATATTATGTATTTGTACATGATATGTGTATTACGTATTTAAAATAATTTGTTATTACATATTTTGTTGAATATTTTTTAATTATATTAATACATTTTGTTGTCATGTTATGGTTAATTGGTAATGTTTGTGTAAATTGTAGATGAAATTCTGGCATACAGATCACAGATGTCCTAACCACATGTTGAGACATTGTTCTCTGCATCACTTCAACAAGGACAGAATAAACACAAACTGATACTCTGAATATCAGCACAAGGTCATAACAGATGTTGCAACATCTGTTAGGACATGTTAATCAACAAGCAAATAACTAAACTGTAAATTTGCAGAATGATAAATAACACAAGATATGTTAACCCAGTTCGGTGCAATTCACCTACTCTAGGGGCTAGTAAGTCAGGAATAAAATCCACTATCATAGTATTAATTCAAAGCAAAACTCCCTCGTTTACAACTTCTCACTTAATCACCATTTGTGCAATTTATATCTAATACTCTCATAGATATGAGACCCCTCTCAATTCCCTTAATCACCTCCGGTGATATCTAACAGTTACAATCGACAGCAACCGCATCATCCTACTTGAAAGACCCCTCTTTCAATACAAAGTTCAACCAAGCATTCTTGACTAACAAGCTAACTTGGGTTTTCTTAAAAGCTTCATCCAAGAAAAATATACAATTTATTACCTCATGGCTTCTAAATCTGTATAAAACCTATGCCTACCACAATGTATCAAACCGATACAAAGGGAGATGTATAACACAAGAAAGCCCTATGACTCTAAAAACCCTAAACCCTTATTTCCCTTTACAAAAAGTGTTACAAAGGATTAGTTACAAAAGGTATGTTTAAGCCCTAGGTCTAAGTCTTCTTATATAGTCTTCAGCTGATCCATGGGCTTTAAATCTTCTATCAAATCTTTCCTTGATCCACTGCTGAGCGTGCCTTGATTCTTGGAACAGATTTAAAACAAAAATAAAATAGCCTGTTATATCAGTCTAGATGCCAAGTCTTCATGTTGGGACATCTCATTTGACATCTTTGTCTTCTGTAGTTTTCTTCAGTTTGGTCTTCATGTTGAAACATCTTATTCAACATTATGTTTAACCAAAATTTGTCCAAATCATTTGAGCTTTCAATCTCCCCCTTTTGGAAAATTTTGGCTAAAACATCTATACACATTAAACCCAGGGTGAGTGAAGTTGAAAAAGGTCCTTGAGTCTCTTCATCCTGAAAAGAGATTGGAGACTCCTGAAGCTAGAAGGAAGTTTGAAAGGGTTGACAGAAGAAGTCTCCCCCTCAAACACACTCCCCCTCTAGTATACTCTCCCTGAACCCTGGGCATAAGAGAACCCTTAAGAAGGTCCAAAAAGAGCTTAAAGAGAAACAGTTGTAGAATTCGTAACACAGAGTACATAAAGCATATAACTCAGGTCACAAGACACAACCTGCTTCACAACTCAGGTCACAAGACACAAAGGTAGAGAAACCAAAAACTAAGACGCAGATAAGATGTTAGAACATCTTATACAATATCCTTGCAAAACAACTGCCAGAATGGATTCTGTTCTAGCCAAAAATGGTTAGATACACCAAAAGTGCTAGTTCCCCTCTTTAGGACAAGGAGAACTACGATGTCTATACTGTTTGAGTATATTTGGGGATTTGAGAGCTATACAGGTGCTGTATATTGTCTCAAGATATGAGTGCCTTGCTTATCCCTCTGGTGGGAACCCTTTTTGTAGTATTTATTTAAGATAAGCCATTAAGAGAAGCCTCTTGGCCTTCTGGCGTTACATGGCCATCATTGCTGTAACTCCTCTTCGTGAATGCAGGCTTTGAAGGTCTGGTAACGTCCGCATTGATGCGCCGCCACCATTACAATTGTTGATGAGTCTGTTGAGTTCATGCCCGACTTAGGTGTCGGGTCGTTAGAGTTCCATTCCCAGCATCCCAGGTACTCGGATGGTAGATAACGTAGTGGTCGTCCTGAGTGGCGAGTCCTATTGCCGGTCCGGGTTGTAAATAATCCTTGCCTAACTCTCTGTACTACTCGACCCTTCTTGCTTTAATACTTTAGTTCACGTGCAGCCTTAGCCGACACATATAACTCGGCCAGAAATATATTTTATATGTACATAAGCCCCCCGAGTATGATTTCCAATTTAGGGGTATAGTACTCGGTAGTATCATAAGCTCAAATATATTTGATAGGCGTCGTGCTATAAGTTGATCTTCTCCTCTAGTCTGTACATGGCATAAGTACTTTAGAAAGGCCGCGTCCCCTAGTCTCCCCTAGCGTTATGATGATTTTAATGCCTCATGAGTGTCTAGTGTCTAGCTATTCTTGAACGTTGGGCTCTTTATTAAAGTCATCTTTCTCTTCCCTTCACTCTTGCGCTCCTAATCTCCTTTAAACAAGACCGTTTCAATTTCAAGTGCTTCTTTCATTTTCAGGTATTTTTTCTTTGTTCTTAATTTTCTTTTATCTTTCTTTAACATAAATGGTAGTCCTTAGGGAATGTGATGATGAGGGTAAGGTTATTCATAAGAGTGACGAAGAGAGAAAGAGATTATGGGAAGAATGCATGCAAGACATAGAGGGATATTTAGGGGTAGAAGAGTATAGGCGAGCCATGGACAAAGCTTATAATGATGTTCTCACTTCTGAAGGTGACTTTGACTCTGACTCTTTAGGTTCTGTAGAGATTCTGATGGAGACTGCTGCTTCCTTTGATTTTAAGGTTATGAGCCATAGGAATAGTACCGCTGATGATGTTGATATTGCAAAAGTCTGGTCTCTGAGGATTATATCCTCAATTGGTTCCTAGGACGATGTTATCTTGGAGTCGTGCGGTCCTAAGGAACGAGTGTGCATCCTTCGACCAAAAGATGTTTTTGAAGAATTTTTCTACTTTTATCCTATTATTATGGAGGATTTCAACATTCGTATCCCTTTCTCCGACTTCAAAGTTGACGTGTTAAAGACCGTCAATATAGCACTTTCCCAACTTCGTCCTAACAGTTGGGGATTTATAAAGGCCTTCGAGAGGATTCGTGAAGTTTCGAGCATTGTTCCGACCATAGGCTTGTTTTTCTCCATTTTTGAGGTGAAAGGAGTTGACAACCGTAGTTGGATTCCTAGCCAGAGCTTTCTTCAGGCTTATACTTCTCATTACAAGAATTATAAGGATCCTTTCATGAGGGTTCGATGTGGTCTGAGATGTCCACAAGTATTATATGCTTTAGATGGTCATCCCCGTTTTCCCCATTATTGGACTAAGGATCCATTGTCGATTACTGGTTTTAATTATGACAGACTGAGTGACATAGAACTCAAGTCTTTGGCTGTTCTCGACTCATTTCGTATGATGAGGGTAAATGAGTTATTACCTTTGGATGATGACCGACTCCTCATCTTTTTGGGTAACTATTATCTTCTATTTCATACACTCTTGTCCTCTTTTCATTCTAATCTTATTTTGTTTGCAGATAAGATGAATGATTTATCTGTTGCTGAGCAAAAGAAGCTGATGAAAGCAGCTTGAGATGCCCGAAGAGGAACTGGAGTGGCTTCTGCATTCAAATTGGATTTAGGTGGGTTTGAGGTCCGAGCACCAAAGCGGACAAGGGGGACGAGTACTAAGGTCGCCTCGAGTAAGGGGGAGCCCCAACCTCCTGCTCTTCCTGCTCAATAAGACATCTCTCAAGGTGATCCGAAGAAGCTGAAGACTCTTATGAGTGAAAACATATGTCAAGTTGATATGGAGATTAACTCTCTCATGCGGGGTTCTAGGGAAAATTCTGCGCCCGGGAAGTTCAAGTTTTGGTCTAACGACTTTGAAGGGTTTAAATTGATGCGTGATCACCTTAATGCTACCGAGGACGTTAATAAAGTTAAATTCATTGGTCGACAAAAGATCACACAGAACATTAGCTCTTATCTCATGAGATGTGCGGTTCTCGCCCGTGGTTTATTTGAAATAACTGATGATTGTGAAAAGGTGGAGTCAAAGCTTATGGAGGAAATTACTCAACTGAAGAATACTCAGGAAACTCAATCTGAAAAACTCTCTAGCTTAGAGAAGGATTTGACTGACGCGAGGAAGCGGGCAGAGACTTTGGAGTCGGAGCATAAGTCGACCTTAAGGTGTCTGATTATAAAGTGCCGAGAATTATTTTCGTCCTTTTTACTTGTTTTACTTAATTTGATTTTAAGACTTTTTGGATAGTGTATCATGAAGCTAACTATATTTTAAGAAGCCCCTAGCTATTGCGTGTATATAACTTTGGCACTTTGAACGTCCTGAACTCTTATAAGCTTAGGCGCCGATTATGGTATGGACTCAGGTGTCTTTTTAGACTTATCTGAGACTTGCTTCGAGATCTTATTAGCCTTTAGTAATTGAGCATGTATAACTTTGATATTTACAAGCCCCAAGCTTCTTTCGTTGTGTTGGGGGTTTGCACCGTTTATAATTGACTATTCAGCCTGTGTACGCGGAGCCAGTCGACATGCTTATAGGCAATCACCCAACCTCTGTACGCGGAGCAAGTTGACACGTTTATAGGAAATAATTTGGCCTGTGTATGCGGAACAAGTCAATACGTTTATAGGAAGTTACACGACCTGTGTACGCGGAGCAAGTCAACACGTTTATATGCAATTATCCGACGTGTGTACGCGGAGCAAGTCAACATGTTTATAGGTAATTATCCGGCCTGTGTATGCGAAGCAAGTCAACACGTTTATAGGCGATTTCGACCTTTATACGCGGAGTAACTCAACACGTTTATATGTGACCTTTATACGCGGAGCAAGTCGACACGTTTATAGGAAATTATACGGCCTGTGTACACGGAGCAAGTCAACACGTTTATAGGCGATTTCGACCTTTATACGTGGAGCAAGTCAACACGTTTATAGGCGACCTTTATACGTGGAGCAAGTCGACATGTTTATAGGCAATTATCCGGCCTGTGTACGCGGAGCAAGTCAACACGTTTATAGGCTATTTCGACCTTTATACATGGAGAAAGTCAACACGTTTATAGGTGACCTTTATACGTGGAGCAAGTCAACACGTTTATAGGTGTTTGTTTGGCCTTTGTACGTGGAGCAAGTAGACACGTTTATAGGCAGTTTCGACCTTTATACGCGGAGCAAGTTGACACATTTATAGGCGACCTTTATACTCAGAGCAGGTCAACACGTTTATAGGCGTTTGTTATCCGAGTTATAACTCATCGTCTCCAGCCGAATACATATAAATAAGACATCATATTTTTTAAGTCCAAGTGCCTTGTTAAAAACCCTTTCCCTTGCAAGGGAAAAGAGTGCAACCCGAATCTTTTATTCATTATTTGATTACATACCATTAACTGAAATACAACCTAAGGTTGGATACATTCCATGTCCTAGGTATTTCTATTCCCTCTAGTGTTTCCAGCTTATAGGCTCCATTATTTAGTTTTTGGAGTACTCTGAATGGGCCTTCCCAGTTAGGAGCGAGCTTCCCTTTGTTCTTTGGGTCAGTGATTTTATTCAAGACCAGATCGCCCTTCTGGAATTCTCTCTGCCGGACTTTCAGGTTGTATTTTCTTGCCAACCTCTGTTTTGCAGCGACTTCTCTGACCCGTGCTTCTTCTTTGACTTCATCTACCTGATCAGCTGATATGTTCAAATTATCCATGTTTGCAACTTCATCAAAGTGTTCATGTCTCCAAGTTGGGGTGTTGATTTCCACCGGTATCATTGCATCGGCTCCGTATACCATTTAGAAAGGTGTCTCTTGAGTAGTGGAATGTGGTGTTGTGTGATATGACCACAAGATATCATGTAGGTACTCGACCCACATGCCCTTTGCCTCCTCCAGCTTCTTTTTTATTCCTCCTAAGATGACCTTGTTTGCTGCTTCTGCTTTTCCATTAGTTTGGGGGTGTTCCACAGATGTGAATCTGTTTTTGATACATAATCCCTGCAAAATTCTACAACAGAAGTACTTGTAAATTGGGCTCCATTGTCCGAGACTATAATTCCCGGCAAACCAAACTGACATATGATATTCTTCCAATAGAATTTGCGAACCTTCTTGGCTGAAATCCGAGCTACGACCTCGGCTTCCACCCACTTGGTGAAGTAGTCAACTACAACGATTAGGAACTTGAGTTGTCCTGAAGCAACTGGAAATAGACCCAAGATGTCTGCTCCTCACTGATGGAATGGCCATGGAGATGAAATCAAATGTAGTGATTTGGCTGGTAGGTATTTGACTAGGGAATAAACATGGCACTTCTCACATTTGTTAACAAACTCGGTCCAATCTCGCATCATATACGGCCAGTAGTATCCGACTCTCAAAATTTTCCCAGATAATGCTCTCCCACCAATGTGACTACCACAAGCTCCCATGTGGACCTCTTTAATTACCAGCTCAACCTCAGCTTCTAACACGGATCTGAGCATAGGTGTTGACCTTCCCATCTTGTACAATGTGTCTGAGATGATGACATACCGAGAAGCTATTCTCTTAATCCTCCGGACTTCATTGATATCTTCGGGTAAGATTTCTTGGGTCAGATAGTAAATGATGGGCCTCACCCATCCTTGGATATCTTCTATTGTCAATACTTCTTCTGATTGAATGTTGGGTGTTTTTAGAACCTCTTGGATCATGGTTTTATTCATTCCTGAATTCTTTGAGCTGGCTAGTCAGGCTAGGAGGTCGGCCCGAGTATTATCTTCTCTTGGGATTTGTACGACTTTAAACTCTGTGAAAGCTTTGGATATTGCTGATGCTTTCTGAAGGTACTTTATCAAGGTGGAATCCTTCATCTGGTATTCGTTCTTCATCTGTCAGACTACTAACTGGGAGTCGGTCTTCACTAATAAATATGTTACTCCGACTTCTTTCTCCAACCGCATTCCCGCAATCAGAGCTTCGTACTCTGCCTGGTTGTTGCTTGCCTGAAATTGAAACATAAAGAGTATTCTAATGTTAGGTCTCAAGGTCCTTCCAGAATTATTCTAGCTCTATTTCCCTTGAGATTTGAGGATCCGTCTACGTAGAGGATCCACCTGTATGAGATCTCTTCTTCAGCTGGTGCACTTAACTCTACTAAAAAATCGTCCAGCGTCTGTGACTTGATACATGTTCTGGGAATGAAGTTGATATCATACTCGGAGAGTTCTACTGTCCACTTAACCATTAGTCCTGCTAAGTCTGGCTTTTTCAATATTTTCTTGATTGGATAATTCGTCTTGACAGTGATAGGATAACCTCGAAAGTAATGTCTTAACTTCTGGGCTATTATGACTACTTCTAGCGCCAATCGTTCGATCTTCTGGTACCATAGCTCTGCTCCTTTTAGGACTTTGGTGATAAAGTACACAGGTCGCTCTCCGTCGTCCCCGTCTTGTACTAAAACCGAGCTAAGGGCTTTATTAGTGACTGACAAGTATAAGACCAAATGTGTGTTTTCTTTGGGCCTTACTAGGATATGAGGCGAGGACAGAAAACGCTTCACCTCTTGGAAGGCTTCTTCATATGCTTCTGTCCATTCAAATTCTTTCGACTTCCTTATAGCAGCAAAGAAGTGTATTCTTTTGTCACCTGCGCATGACAAAAAACGTGACAATGCGGCTAGTCTCCCGGTCAGCTGTTGGACCTCCTTCTTCGTGGATGGGCTTCTCATATCTATTATAGCTTGAAACTTATCCGGGTTTGCCTCTGTTCCCCGGTTAGTGAGCATAAAGCTGAGAAACTTCCCAACTTGCACTCCAAAAGTACATTTGTTCGGGTTCAGTCTCATGTTGTAGCTTCTTATGGATGCAAAGGTTTTTGTTAGATCCTTTACATGTAACCAGTTTGCGTTTGTCTTGATAACCATTTCATCTACGTACACCTCCAGATTCCGACCTATTTGAGTGGCGAACACGTTGTCCATTAGCCTCTGGTAGGTAGCCCCAACATTTTTGAGCCCGAATGGCATAACTTTGTAATAAAAATTGCTCTAGTGAGTCATGAAGGCAGTTTTTAGCGCATCAACTGGATTCATCCGGATCTGGTTATACCCAGAGTATGCATCCATAAAGCTGAGTAAGCGGAACCCGGATGTCACGTCTATCAAGCGATCAATGTTTGGAAATGGATACGGATCTTTAGGACATGCTTTATTGAGGTCCGTAAAGTCCACACACATGTGCCACTTTCCAGATTTCTTCTTTACCATCACCCCCATTAGATATCCAGGTTGGATACTTGATCTCTTTAATGAACCCGACCTGGAGTAGCTTCTCGACCTCCTTGACAATTGCCTTTCTCTTCTCATCACCTCCTTTTCTTTTTCTCTGTGAAACTGCTTTGATATCAGGATCGATTGCTAAATGATGACACATGAAGTATGGATCTATCCCGTGCATATAGGAAGGTTTCTAGGCGAAAAGATCTACATTGTCTCTTAGTGTTTGAACGATTTCTTTTTCCTCATCAGGAGTTAAGTTAACTCCGATGTGTGTGATCTTAGAAGGTAGGCGCCCAATCTGGACCAGATTCGTTTCTTCATTGGGCATTATGCTGTCTTCAACTGAGTCATCACGTGGGTCTATGTCTACAAGGTGAACCTTAAGAGCATTCTTGGGATCTGTTTCTCCAGTGGGCTCATTCCTCTTCAATTTTAGGCTGTCCTTGTAGCAAATGTTCTAGCCAAATGTTTTAGCCAAAAATGGTTAGATACACCAAAAGTGCTAGTTCCTCTCTTTAGGACAAGGAGAACTATGTTGTCTATATTGTTTGAGTATATTTGGGGATTTTAGAGCTATACAGGTGCTGTATATTGTCTCAAGGTGTGAGTGTCTTGCTTATCCCTATGGTGGGAGCCCCTTTTATAGTCTTCATTTAAGATATGCCATTAAGAGAAGCCTTTTAGCCTTCTGGCGTTTATCATACCCCAAATTTTTACCACAAGATTTCCCATCATTGTGCAAATCATCATCACAATATGGATGTACCTTCCTACCCCCATCAATCCTCTTAAAGATTGTTGAGCTTTCACTACAATCGAGAATTAGGGTTTTGAGCCCCCTCAGAGCACTCAGACAAAGGATCAATCAAGAATGGACATGATCCTCTCAAACATCCATGAAGGATCAAGAGGTTTCCCACATCAAGAATCAAGCACAAGAGTGCAACATTTTAAGTGGATCAAGCCTCAAGATCATTAGTGTCACCAGATTAGGGTTTTGGTCGAGCAAGACCTCCAGAGAAATATTTTCATCTGGGCATGAGCCAATACTTCAAAACATGATCCAATAATCTTAAAGGGACCTCATGGACCCAATCACAAGTTCAAAATAGCCTCAGGGGATGCATTCATAAAAAAATCAGGAATTAGGGTTTCTTGACCTAATTCACCCCTAAGTTAACTTTTGAAGCAAGGCATGAGCGAAGACCTAAATAAGTGTTTTGAAGACCTTTAATACATCATATTGATCCATTTACAAGATTGGATTGACTCAAAGAACTTGGTTCACAAGCAGTACAAGGATTCAAATTCATATGGACCAATTAGGGTTTCTTGATGAAAAGTCAACTGTACCTTTGACTTTTGACCAAGACATGTTCCCAAACCTTGAGACATGATTCAAGACACTATATAACACCTATGGAATCCATCCATTAGGTTTTAATTAGGTCAAGGACTTGATTTCATAGAGGATCACAAAGTTTGAAATTCATCTGATAAAACGTCAACTGTGCCAAAAACCAAGTTAGGCTTTTTGAATTTCTTGACAAACAAGGCTTCCTAGAGTAAAAAACAATGTTAACTTATGGTTTGGATCATCATCCATCAAGAAAAATCAAGAAAAGTAGGGTTACTTGCAAAAGGGGCAACCATAAGAAACTTGAAATTTTACTAAGTTATGGAAAAAAGTGATTTATACCTAACTTTGCAAGGCCATAACTTGTGATCCGAGTAACCGTTTTCTCCCATCCAAAGCTCAAATGAAAGCTCTCATTACATACTTCAAGATTGTCAACTACATCAGATTCCAAATCCTCATGGATTTTGAGTTATGTATTGATCAAAATCACAAAAACATGAAAATGACCACTTTTCTAACACAATGAAATTTTCAAGTCAGAATCTGTTTCACCTTTTCACCAACTTTGAGGCCATTTTTCATTATGATTCAAGATATTCAAGACCAAATTTGGACATCAAAGTTAAAGTAGGATATACAAACTTTCCAAAGAGTACAAGAACTCCCATTAATTCAACTTGAGCAAGGAGTTATAAACCTCATAACATGCCTTGCTCAAACGGGTTTTCAAGGCAGATTTGGTGCATTTCTTGTACCACACGATTTCCATTTCAAATTTTGTCATCTTACAAGCTTTGTCCTCTTCCAAGATCAGAGGGAATCTTGATGAATCACTTGATATTTTCAAACTTGGACCATTGAGTCAAGAATCCAATCCTTTGGCATATGATCATTCAAGTTTCAAATCCAAAAATCCAACTTTGTCATTTGACATTGATGTGGAACATAGAGCTGTCATGAACCAAGCCATATCAGTCCAATTGAGTCAAGATTAACTCAAAATTCAGAAGACCTAGAGCTACAAAGATCAGCTCAAGTCAATGCTAAGAGAAGACTTGGTACCTTGGCATTTAAGAAAGTGATACATGGGCATATCCATTGGATAATAGAGTGAACCAGTTGCCATTCACTATTCCTCTAAAAACAAAATTCCTCTACTATAAATAGAGGTCATTTCTGATGTTTCAAATCACACCAAAACAATACTAAAGCCTTGTTTTCTCACTCTCCCTCTCTTACTTCAATTTCAAGTCACAATGGAGCAATTTAGGGATTCTTGAAACTAGAGCAAAAACCACTCAAATAACTATCCAAACACATCACAAATCATCTATTGAAGGTGTTCAAACCTTCATCCTCATTGTACAACACCAAAATCAGAAAGTCAACCTCCAAAACCTCAAATTTTGACATTTCTACATTTTTCAAGCCATGTCTTGATCCAATCACTTTCAAAGCCAAACAACCCTTCAAATAATTTCCAAATATCATCCTTAAATTGTTCCAACAAGTTTCCCTAAACTGTAACACCATTTGAGTGAGTTACTATTTTGGTCATTTTTTACTTTTGCAAGAAAGAGCCAGTTCCTGTTCCTGAGGTTTCCAGCTGGTTTTGATCATCCTAAAAGCTTATAAGGGATCTATCAAGAGTGTCTAAGGCATTAGATTACTTATGGCACAAGCATTTTGCAAGATAGCACAAGGAGCTTCAAGAGGTAAGTGCATAACAACTTGAACTCTTTAAAATATGCATTGCTTTGATGTCCATTAATCATGAACATGTCATACATATCATATGTATTGTGCTTGAACCAATTTACCATGTTATTTTGCTTGTATGAAGAGGTAGCGTATAACTTACAAATTTTGGCATATTTTGAAACCACTATCGGGTTTTAAAATGCAGGCATCTTTAGAAAATTCTGAGACCCCCATTGGATTCCTCATGAAATTCTAGGTAGGATCCATCTAAATTTCTTCCATTTTCATGGAAAATGAAGAAGTTATGGCCTTCTTGCAAATCCCCAAAAACCTGATTTTTGCCTTGGCCTGACGTGAAAATAAGGCTACCCTTATGTATTTATGGGGTGGTTTTGATACACGGATGTATCACCACCCCAGTGGTAGCAGCGCATGTGTGTTTGGTTAGAGGGTGTGGGTTAAACACCCACCCAGACCATTTTTGGTTCCCTCTCTTTTTTGCTTTTTTTTTTTTTTTTTTTTTTTTTTTTTTTCATTTTTCATGTTTTTCTTAATTAATCTCAAAATTAATTTCTCCTTCAATTTTAATTATTTTTTATTGATTCTTTTTTTCAAAATTCTTAAAAATGTTGAAATATTTTATTCTACAAAAAATCCAATTTATATTATTTATTGAATATAGCTTGAATTTTCGTAAATAATTTCATTTTTATTTGTTTTCAAACATTTTAAAATGAAATTTCCACCTTGAATTTTCAAATTCAGTTGAATTCCAAGCTTTCATGTGATTAAACATGATTTTTTTAAAACATTTTTCAAAGTTGACCACTTATTTTTTAATATATTTGGTATTTTATATCATTTTTTATTTAATTTCCTTGGAAAATTATATTTTTAAATTCAAATTAGTGTTTTATCTTAATTTTGATTTTTCAAACTTCATTTGAAACACTTTTGGGCCTCTATTAGAGTGTAAGACCCATCTCCTTTGTAAATAAACCGTTTTGGGCCTCAGTCATTGTATAAGTCCCGATATGATTGTAGCGTGCGATTTTTGTCGGTGACCCGACCACCTTATCGCCATTTGTTGGAATTGGGTGCTACTTTCTAATTTCTTATTTATCCTATGAAGCCGGAAAGGAAATGGAAGCTATCTAAAACTAACCTTGCACACAAATGTTTTCTTTAACACATGCTAAGAGATTGGGGGGTCCGGGGTCAGGTTATACAATGGGGAGTTGTCAATTACCCATCCTATATATGGTTATCCATAGATCGTTAGCAATTTCTACTGTTTTCTACTTACTGGTGTTTATCTGTCGTAAATGGGAAAGTTTCTCCTGTGGGAATGTTTGAGAGAATATTTTTGTTGATTTCGGGTTTTCCCGATGTTTTTGGTAAGGTACTGGACCTAAGGTTTTTGATATGTGTGCTCGCTAAGATTTCTCAATCTTATGCTTACGTATTCCCGTTAAAGAAACCAGGGAAATCAGAGCAATCGTAGTTCCTCCTATTCTATGGGAGGAAAAAGATGTTTGGTGTCTTGTTCAAAGCCCAAGATTGAAGCTTTAAAGAGTATTTGTGTCTTGTTCAAAGCCCAAGATTGAAGCTAAAAGTTTGACTGAGAGAGAATTTATCATCTCTAAGGGAGATATCTCATCTGTTTATCACAACTGTTGGGTGACTGATTATAAAGGAGAATTACTTTAACTCGAATATACGGAATCCAGCAATGTCTTAATTTCCTTTATAGGGGATTTGTCCCGAAGGAGAAAACTTTAACTCAACGTTGAGCAATGCCATTTTCCCTTAGGAGTCTTTCATGCTAAGAGAGGGACATTGGCTTGGATGTAAATTATCTAGAGGCTTGCCACTTACAATAATTAAATGAAAGAAAGGGGTTTACCTGGATAAGAGATGAACTACAGCTTGGATTTTGAATCAACAAGTGTGCCACTTACATCAGTTATCTGGGATTAGGGTTTGTTTTGATTGTCTGTTTTGATGTGTGATGTACAGGGAAATGTCTTCCTACAGAGAGTTTTTGATTTCCTCTGAGGGGATTTTGGTTTTATGTGTGCCTTGATCAAAGCTCAAGGTTGAAGCTAAAAGGTTAACTCTATTTAGGGAGTTTTATATATGTCTTATACAAAGCCCAAGATTGAGGCTGAAAAGAGACTGACTCTTTTGGGGAGATCATTATACAAAGCCTAAGAGGAGGCTGGAAGGAATTGACTCTTCTGGGGAAATATTTTATCTGTCTTGTACAAAGCCCAAGATTAAGGTAAAAAGAGAATGACTCCACTGGGGAAGTTTTATCTGTCTTGTACAAAGCCCAAGATTAAGGCTAAAAAGGCTTAAACTGACTCAGCTGGAGGATGTTTATAGGTGTCTTGTACAAAGCCCAAGATTGAGGCTAAAAAAGGATTTGACTGACTCAGCTGGAGAATATTTTATCTGTCTTGTACAAGGCCCAAGATTGAGGCTAAAAAGCTGAGGGATGATCATTATACAAAGCCTAAGAGGAGGCTGATTGGGGAATTTCTTATATAAAGTCTAAGAGGAAGCTATCTTATACTAAGGATTATTGAGATCCAGAGACAGGTCCAAAGTGGGAAATCAACTCTTGCTGAGGATGGAGAAGAGTTGAAATATCAAAGACCATGAGGTTCTGATCTGTTAGGGTTGTACCGATGGTAATTTGACCCTAGCTGGGGAAAATTTAAAGTGAGAGTTTAAGGATTAAGTTTTAAAACCTATGGAGGTTTTAACTCTGTTGGTGATTGATGAAATGATCAAGGTTTATCCTGTGTTTTTTTGGGAAACTTGAGGGTTTTTCTTGGTGAGGTCCAAGAGGGGGTGAGACTGTCCAAGTCTACTGGTATTAAAAAATTTTATGTTTGTATGATGCCCAAGAGGAGGCTGGTGTTTTAAGGGATGAGAATCAACCCTAAACTGGTCTGATGTTTGACTCTTTGGAAGACTGCTCTAACAAAGGATGACTAAGTTCTGTCCTATACCTGTAGGAGGTCTTTGGGTCCTTGTATTAAGCCCAAGAGGAGGCATGAGAACTTCTAAGAAGCCTAAGGGTCCTTGTATAAAGCCCAAGAGGAGGCTGGGGATGCTTTTAGGAAGCCTGTGGGTCCAAACCTAAGAAAAGTTCAAGAAAGGTTTCACCAGGAATAATCCTTTCTTTAGTGAACAGTTCTAGGGTTTGAACAAATTCAAGAGTGGTTTCATCGGGAATTAATCCTCTCTGGGGAAATGGATTTCTTAGACAAATTTCTAGTAGTGACAGTCTTGAGAAAAGTTTCACCGGGAATAATGCTTTTCTCTATTCCATATTGTATTAGCCTAAGAGGAGGCAAGACTGTATTTGGAATTTCCTATGGGGGAACTAGTTTGATTGTGTTAAAAGAGTGAGCACTGGTTTGATCTAATCTTAGACCTAATTGCTGGGGAAAACTCTAAGCAAGATAATATAGAGGCATATATACATACAAATGAAATATATACAAGTATGTAAAAGAAAGCTGATAGAACTTACAGGTTAGCAAGCTTCCAGTACTACAGCTGTATGGTTAGTTATTCAAGAAATTAAAGAAAGTTTTGATAACAACTATGAATTTGAAACTAAATCAAAAGGGGAAGTTGTTTTGAAAAGAAGATTGGGACTTATACTCAAGGAGAGGCCCAGAAAAAACAGTGGTCGCACCGTTGTTCTGAAAATTGCACCGGAACTTATACAATGACTGAGACCCAAATTTATTGTATTTACAATAGAGGTTGGGTCTTACACTCTAATAGAGGCCCAAAGTTTGTTTTATACAAGAGATAGGGCTTACAACTCAAGGAGAGGCCCATAATGATTTTGTTTAAAAGGCGACGATCGCGCTGCGGTTTTAGAAACACAGTGGGACTTATACAATGACTGAGGCCCAAAAAGGTTTTTACTTACAAGGGATGAGTCTTACACTCTATTAAAGGCCCAAAGAGTTTGAAAAAAGAAGAAAAATGGGACTTACAATTCAAAGGGAGACCCAAAAATAACAGTGATCGCACAATTGTTTTTGAAAATCGTATCGGGACTTATACAATGACTGAGGCCCAAAAATGTTTTATGTACAAAAGAGGTTGGGTCTTACACTCTATTAGAGGCCCAAAGAGTTAAAAAAAAAAAGAAAAATGGGACTTACAACACAAAGGGGAGACCGAGATTTCTTAACGTACTGGGACTTATACAATGATTGAGGCCCAAAAATGTTTTATACAGCTAGGGATGGGTCTTACACTGTATTAGAGGCACAAAGTGTTTGTGTGAAGTTTAAAAAATCAAAATTTAGAGGAAAACCTTAATTTTGAATTTAAAAGATATAATTTTCAAAGGAAATTAAATAAAAAATGATATAAAATATCAAATATATTTAAAAACAAGTTGTAAAATTTTAAAAATATTTTGAAAAATCATGTTTAATCACATGAAAGCTTGAAATTCATTTGAAGTTGAAAAATCAAGGTGGGAATTTCATTTAAAAATGTTTAAAAAACAAATAAATGAAATTAATTACAAAAATTCAAACTATATTAAAAAAATAATATAAATTGGATTTTTTTTTAAAATAAAATAATTTAACATTTTTGTGACTTTTTAAAAAAAGAACCAATAAAAAATGATAAAAATGAGAGAGAAATTAAATTTTGAAACCAATTAAATAAAATATCAAAAATTCAAATAAAATTTGAATTATGGCGCCAACGGTCACTTTCTTCTTCCTCGTGACCGCGCCATGGGTGATTTGCAAGAACTCATTTTTCTCTCTGATTACTCAATGATTTTGCACGATTCAAACACCAATCTTGCTCGTTTTTGAACAAGGATCACAACCATATAGATTAATTGCATTTATATTAAGTGTGGAGTGAGAAATCAGAAGATAACCCCAAGAACCCTAATTTCAACATGAACACAATGAAATTCCATACAAGATTGATTCATGGCAATTGATTGAGGGTTACTACTCTACATACATGCAGGAACCAGATGGTAACTCACAAATTCATTTATGATGCATGAAATATGGAGTTTAAAGGCTTCAGGCTTACCTCTTGCAGTTGGTGATCGAGTTTGATGATGAAGATGTTACAGATGTGTTCCAATGATCTGGACAACTTCCTTAGGTGTCAAAGAATGTGTTTGAATGCTTGGAGTGGTTGGAAACTTCTTGGTCTGACCAGCTCGAATCCTTCTGCAGAAGGTTCTTGAACTTGAGCAAATGGGATACCACTTTGTGATTCTGATGTTCCAGATGTTGTTTTAGTGTTTGAATAACTTACATATGATGTATGTGAGGTGTTTGAATCATTGGTTTGGACAAAATTGTTCTCAAATGCAAAACCCGATAGTGACTTGCAAGTGAAGGTGTTTTTTTGGAGTGAAAGAGAGATTTTGAGTAAAGCATCAGTTTGGGTGATTTAGTGTACTCAAACTGATCACAAATGAGCTCTATTTATAGTAGAGCAAGGTTGTTTTGCGAGCAATAGTGAATGGCAACTGGTACAGGTCTGTGGCCAATGGTTGCATAAAGGAATTCTAGTCTTCCATGATCATTGACTTGGGTCAGTGCAACAGGCCTATGGTTCTTGGTTGTAGGGCTAAGGCTTGACTCATTTTGGATACCATTGCCTTGATACATGCCACCTCCATGTACTCATTCAATGCTTCTTGTCAACTTTGAATATTTTGAGTAAGAACCTTGAATTTCCACATGCCTAAAGGATAACTCTTGGACTTGTGAGGCTTGTGGATCAGAGGTACTTGCTTGGATAAGATCCTTACATGTTTTCAGAAATGTGACAAGGCTTAAGGTTGCACAATTTGGCCAGCTCGAGAAAAAATGCATCAAACTGCCTTGCACATGACAGTTGGAAAATGTCATTTTGGGAGGATCATATCTCCATGCACAAATGGAGTTATGAAATGCTCATGTACTTTTTAGAAAGCCCTAACATGATACAATCCATGTATGATCATAGTTTGTCATGAAACTATTTGAATCCAACTGAAAAATCCTCATGAACATTGATGTTCAAGGCTGAAAACTTAGGCAGTTTTCACTAAGTGTTGGAAAAAGTGGCCATTTCCCATTTTTGTGATTTTGATCAATCCATAACTCAAAATTCATGAAGATTTGGAATCTTTTGTAGTTGACATATTTGAAGTATGTCATGTGAACTTTCATTTGAGCTTTGAATGGGAGAAAAAGGCCTTGTGGATTAGGAGTTATGACCTTGCAAAGTTGGTACAAAATCAATTTTGTTCCATAACTTAGAAAAAATTTGGCTCCTCAAGGTTGCCCCTTTTGCAAGAAACCTCACTTTTCTTGATTTTTCTTGATGAATAATTATCAAAACCATACATTAACATTGTTTTTAACTTAGGGGAACCATATTTGTGAAAAATTCCAAAAAGTCAAACTTGATTTTGGGCACAATTGACTTTTTGTCAGATGAATTCCAAACTGTGTGATCTTTTGTGCAATCACGTTCTTGACCTAATTCAAACCTAATGGATGGATTCCATAGGTGTTTTAGGGTGTCTTGAATCATGTCCCAAGGTTTGGGAACATGTCTTGGTCAAAAGTCAAAGATATAGTTGACTTTTTCTTCAAAACCCTAATTGTAGTCCAGATGAGATTGAAACTTGTGAATCAAGTTTCTTGGATTAATCCATTGTTCAAAATGGATCAATGTGGTGTATTTAAGGCCCTCAAATCATGTCTTGAGGTTTAGGTTCATGTCTTGCCTCAAAAGTCAACTTTGGGGTGAATCAGGTCAAGAAACCCTAATTCCTGATTTTTTTATGAATGCATCCTCTGAGGTTATTTTGAATTGATGAGTGGATCCATATGGTCCCTTGGAGTATCTTGGGTTATGCTTTGAAGCATTGGCTCATGCCCAGAAGAAAATTTTCATCTGGAAGCCTTGGTCGACCAAAACCCTAATTTGGTGAAACTGTCGATCTTGAGGCTTGATCCACTTGGAATGTTGCACTCCTGTGCCTGATTCTTAATGTGGAAGTCTGCTTGATCCTTTATGGGTGTTTGAGAGGTTAAACAAGTTGAAGATCATGTCATTTCTTGATTGATCCTTTGTCTAAATGCTCTGAGAGGGCTTAAAACCCTAATTCTTGATTGTGGTAAATGCTCAACCATCTTTGAGGAGATTGATGAGGCATGAAGGTACATCCATATTGTATTTGGGGTATGACAGATGCCCCTATTTAATCTTCTTGGACCCGAAGGTGTGAATGACGAAGGTATTCGGGCATTCAGGGTGCAAGAGGATTAAATATCGAAATACCCAAAATTTTGACGGTGGTTTATGGATGGTAGTTTGCTCATCCATCTTCTTTTGCTAAGTAACGATACTTAGAAAAGGGTGAAACTTCCCCTCGATCCTGGTCTTCAGCCACGAAACGGGTCTCAATTTCTTTTTGACATAAACTTCCCCTAGATCCTGGTCTTCAGCCACGGAACTGGTCCTAGTTTCTGAAATAAACTTCCCCTCGATCCTGGTCTTTTGCCATGGAACTGGTCTTAGTTTCTTTTGAAATAAACCTCCCCTCGATCCTGGTCTTCAGCTAAGGAACTGGTCTCAGTTTTTTTCTTGTCGAGTTTCTTCCTTGACAAGGGACGCTATGTGTAGCGGTTTTCGTCAAACTTCTCGCCGAGTTCTACTACTGGGGAGACGCCATTTGATGGAAAAGTTTTGAGGTAAGACTTGCTGGGGGTACCCATTTGTCTGAACTGTAGAGGTGTGCAAACTTCTCTGTTAGAGATGCCATTTGCTGACTCTACTGGGGAAAAATGAGTCTCTTGAAAGACTGCTTTTAGCCTTGAGATATTACATCATACTTTTCTTCGAGATCTTTTAGGAGAAATGCCATGTGATGCAATCTAATTTTGAGGTACTGATGACTTCATTAACATCGACTTTCTTGGGAGAAAAATCGATGTATTGCTGAGAGTCTTCGGTTGAGAGGCTTTCTCTGGGGATTTTCCTTAATCCGGGAAAACGAAAATATCATCTTCAATAGTGAAGAGTGATGTTCCAAAAGTGCCTATCGAGTGTTTTCTTGCCCTTTAGAGATTTAAGCTACCAAAGTGGTCGATGAGTGACTCCAATCCAGAAATAAACTAGGGGAGAGATTGCTCAGACAATACATTTCCCGACGAGGAAAAAACTAACAACTTGATTTACAAGAGAACTTTATTACTTGGGGATGAGACTGACCATAGTGATAGTAATGCAATATGAATATGAATATGAATCAATTATGCATGATGTATGTATGTTTATGCTGATAAAACTGAAGCGACATACATATTAGTGGATGAACACGACGGGATACTCGGCCACTGCGGGGGACGAAAAGTACCATTGGTCCAATATAGCAATCTTGCCTTGCTTAGGAGAGGTAGACCCTGTAGGGGGAGAAAGAATCATCAATCGGTATTAAGAGGTAAGAACTCTGCCGGGAATATCAGATGGGACATTCGCATCTAAAACAGTTGATCTTTCATTTAGGTGCATTGGTTTAAAAGGAGTACTTTGATTCTGCACTTTGAAGTTTAATAACTTCCGGAGAAGCCATCGATATTCCTTTTGTGTTCAAAGTCAAAAGGAATTACCATCTTTATTCTAAAAGCAGAAATTTTTTTGACAATTAAATTCATTTTTGTTTTATTTCAAGAATCGTTGATCATGTTTAAAATTTCATTCTGTAAAGCTAAAACAAATGAGAATTGCAAACAAAAGCACTAGGGCTTAAATTTTATTAATAGGATGGAAATCAGCCAAGCGCGTGATCCCATAAAGCCTTTACAAAGTTTAGAAAATGGTAATTTTAAGGGAAAAAGTGCCATACCCCAAATTTTGACCACCAAGATTTCCCATCATTGTAAGGATCATTACCACAATATGGATGCGCCATCATACCTCATCAATCTCCTCAAGGATTGTTGAGCATTCACTACAATCAAGAATCAGGGTTTTTGAGCCCTCCCAGAACATTTAGACAAAAGATCAATTAAGAAATGACATGATCTTCAACTTGTCTAACCTCTTAAAACATCCACAAAGGATCAAGAGGAACCTCACATAAAAAATCAAGCACACAGTTGTGACATTCCAAGTGTTTTGAGCCTCGAAACACCCGATGTCGCCAAATTAGGGATTTGGACGACTGGGACCTCCAGAGTTAGATTTTCACAAGAGAATGAGCCAAGACTTCAACATGTGACTCAATATTCTCAAAATAACCCTAATAATCCATTTGCAAAGCTAAATTACCCTCAAAGGATGAATTCCCCAAAAGTCGGGAATTAGGGTTTTTACGCGCCGAACCACTTCGGAGCGAAAAGTCAAAACATGATTTCTTTGGCAAAAATGATCCTTATGATTCATATTTCCATAAAATATGACTTATAATGTCATTTGAACAAGAATTGATCAAGAAACCAAGATAACTTGTAAAAGGGGTAATCTTGGAAAATTGAATAATTTTCTAAGTTACTAAATTTGAATGATTTTGGTACCAATTTCCAAGGATCATAACTTGTGATCCAAGCAGCCATTTTGAGTGATCCAAAGCCTGATTTGTAGGTCTTCCTACATTCTACAAAAGCTTCAACTACATCAAACTCCAATTCTTCATGAATTTTAAGTTATGGAGTGATCAAAATGACAAAAATGAAGAAAATGACACTTTTCCAACACTTAGTAAAAATCTGCCTAAGTTACCAGCCCTGAGCACCAATGTTCATGAGGATTTTTCAATGGGATCCAAATAGTTTCAAGACAAACTATGATCATACATGGATAGTACCATATGAGGGCTCTTTAAAAAGTACAAGAACCTCTCATAATTCAACCTGAGCAAGGAGATATGATCCCTTGAAAATGGCATTTTTCACTGATTTTTGCAAGGCAGATTTGTGCATTGTTGCTCAAATTGATCAATTTGTGCAATAACAAGCATGGTTATCCATCTGCACACCTCAAGGGGGAACAACCAAGGGAGAAACACTGACCCACCAGCCTCACAAGTCCACGGATCTATGTTTAGGCATGACACTCCTAAAATTCAAGATTCTTCCAAATGGTCAATTTTGTTTCCAAGCATTTAACTGACGCATAGAGGTGGCATTCATAAAGACAATGTTATCCAAGTTCAGTCAAGCCTTATCCCTGATCCAGAGAACTCATAGCCTGTGCTCTAACCTTATGTCAATGGCTAGAGGAGACTTGAGATTCCATTTGATCACAATCTGCCACAGACGTCCTGTAGCTGCCATTCACTATTATAGCCAAAACAAACTTGCTCTACTATAAATAGAGCTCATTTGTGATCAGTTTGAGTACACCAAAGCACCCAAACTGATGCTTTACTCAAAATCTCCCTTTCACTCCAATTTTGCTTTCTAACTCAAGTCACTATCGGGTTTTGAGATTGAGAGTGATTCCAACCAAACCAATTACACACACACACACACACACACACACACACACACACACACACACACACACACACACACCTCATAAACATCATATGTGAGTGATCTAAACACTAACACAACATCTGGAATATCAAATTCATCAAATCACCAGCCAATTGCTCAAGTTCTTGACAGAGTTGTAATTGAGGTACCACAACCAGTTCTAGTTCATTTCAATCCACTCTAAGCATTCAAACACACTCCTTGGCACCTACGGAAGCTGTCCAGATCATTGGAACCTATTTGCAACACCTCCATCATCAAGCTCGATCACCAGCTGCAAGAGGTAAGCCTGAACCTTTCAAACTCTATGATCCATGCATCATGAATGAATTTTTGAGTTACCATTTTGTTTATGCATGTATGTAGATTGATAACCCTTAATCAATTACCATGAATCGATCGTGTATAGAATTTCATTGTGTTCATGCTGAAATTAGGGTTCTTGAGGTTTTCCATTGATTTCTTCCTCCATACTTAATATAAATGCAATTAATCTATATGGTTGTGATCCTTATTCAAAAACGAACAAGATTGATACTTGAATCGTGCAAAACCATTGAGTAATCATGGAAAAAAGTGAGAAAATGCAAATCTGCAGAAAACAGGGTCGCGCGTGTTCTTCATTTGACCGTTGGCGCCCTTTTTCAAATTTTTAAATATTTGAATTTTTGTTATTTTGTTTAATTGATTCAAAAATTAATTTCTCTCTGAATATTTGTGTTTTTGAATTGATTGTTTTTCTCAAAATTCACAAAAATGTTTAAATATTTTATTTTACAAAAAAAATCCAATTTATATTATTTATTTAATATAGTTAGAATTTTTGTAATTAATTTATTTTTTATTGTTTTTAAACATTTTAAAATGAAATTCCCACCTTGATTTTGCATTCCAAATGAATTTCAAGCTTTCCTGTGATTAAACATGAGTTTTCAAAAAAAATTTCAAAATATACAACTTGTTTTTGAATATATTTGGTATTTTATATCAGTTTTTATTTAATTTCCTTTGAAAAATATATCTTTTAAATTCAAAATTAGGGTTTTCTCTAAATTTTGATTTTTCAAACTTCACATACACACTTTGGGCCTCTAATAGAGTGTAAGTCTCATCCCTTGTTGTACTGAAAACCTTTTTGGACCTTAGTCATTGTATAAGTCCCTCTGCTATTCTTAAAACGACGGTGCGATCACTGTTATTCTTTGAGCCTTTCCCTGAGTTATAAGTCCCATTCTCTTTTCTTAAAATGCACTTTGGGCCTCTATTAGAGTGTAAGTCCCAACCCTTTTTTACTTTTTTGGGCCTCAGTCATTGTATAAGTCCCG
The DNA here is from genome assembly GCA_022829125.1 of Lathyrus tuberosus. NCBI lineage: Eukaryota > Viridiplantae > Streptophyta > Magnoliopsida > Fabales > Fabaceae > Lathyrus > Lathyrus tuberosus. Next base: position 749,787 of record JALAZF010000034.1, read on the forward strand.
ACACGTTTTCAAAAATCTCAGCGTGATCGCCATTTTAAAACAAAACCATCTGGGCCTACCCTTGTGTTGTAAGCCCCATTTCTTTTCTTTTTCAAACACTTTGGGCATCTAATAGAGTGTAAGACCCAACAATCCTTTTGTACATAAATAATTTGGGCCTAAGCCATTGTATAAGTCCCAGTACAATTTTCAAAATAACAGTGCGATCATTGTTTTTCATTTGGGCCTCTCTTTGAATTGTAAGACCCAACTCTTTTTTGTAAATAAATAATTCTTTGGGCCTCTCCTTGAGTATAAGCCCCAATCTTTTCAAAACAACTTTCCCCTTTGATTTAGTTTCAAACTCATAGTTGTTATCAAAACTTTCTTTAATTTCTTGAACAACTAACCATACAGCTGTTACAATGGAAGCTTGCTCACCTGTAAGTTTTAAACAACTTTCTTTTACATACTTGCATATATATATATATATATATATATATATATATATATGTGTGTGTGTATATATTTGTTTATGCTGGAAGCTTGCTCGCCTGTAAGTCCTCCTACCCTCTTTTACATACAATACATATTTCATCTGTATATATATGCTTGTATATATCTGCTTAGAGTTTTCCCCGACAATTAGGTCTAGGATTAGATAAAGCTAGTGGTCACTCTTGTAACACAGTCAAAACTAGTTCCCCATAGGAATTCCAGATACAGTCTTGCCTCCTCTTGGGCTTATACATTATGGAACAAAGAGAAAGACATTATTCCCGGTGAAACTTTTCTAAGACTGGCACTATTAGAAAATTGTCAAAGAAATTCATTCCCCTAGAGAGGATTAATTCCCGGTGAAACCTCTCTTGAGTTTCTTCAAACCCTAGAACTGTTCACTAAAGAAAAGATTATTCCCGGTGAAACTTTTCTTGAAATTTTCTTAGGTTTGGACCCACAGGCTTCCTAAAAGCATCCCCACCTCCTCTTGGGCTTTGTACAAGGACCCTTAGGCTTCTTAGAAGTTCCCATGCCTTCTCTTGAGCTTAATACAAGGACCATGAAGACCTCTTAAAGGTATAGGACATAACTTAGTCATCCTTTGTTAGAGCAGTCTTTCTAAAGAGTCAAAGCCTCAGACCAATTTTAGGGTTGATTCTCATCCCTTAAAACACTAGCCTCTTCTTCGGCATTCTGCAAAGATAAACTCTTTCATACCAGTAGACTTGGACAGTCTTATCTCCTCTTGGATCTCAAAGACATTCTCAAGCTCCCTACAAACACCGAAGAAACTCTGGCCATTTGATCAATCTCCAGTAGAGTTAAAACCCTAATAGGTTCTAAAACTCAGTCTTTATCCTAAATTTCCCCAGCTAGGGTCATCTTATCATCAATAAACCTGTATCAGAACCTCAAGGCATCTGATATTTCAACTCTTCTGTAATCCTCAGCAAGAGTTGATTCCCCACTTTGGACTTGCCTCTGGATCTCAATAATCCTCAGTAGAAGATACCTCCTATTAGGCTTTGTATAATGATTTTCCTCAGTAGAATTAGCCTCAAAAGCACTCTCTTGTTGAGTCAATCACCTTTTCAGCACTCTCTTGTTGAGTCAATCTCCTTTCAACACTCTCTTGTTGAGTCAATCACCCTTTTTCAGCCTCAATCTTGGGCTTTGTACAAGACAAACAAAAGCACTCTCTTGTTGAGTCAATCACCTTTTCAGCTCTCTCTTGTTGAGTCAATCTCTTTTCAGCACTCTCTTGTTGAGTTAACCTCTTTTTACCTCAATCTTGGGCTTTGTACAAGACAGATAAAAAAAACTCTCTTGTTGAGTCAGATAAAGAATACTCTCTTGTTGAGTCAGATAAAAAACACTCTCTTGTTGAGTCAATATCTTTTCAGCCTCAATCTTGGGCTTTGTACAAGACACCTAAAATATCCTCAGCTGAGTCATCTCTTTTTTAGCCTCAATCTTGGGCTTTGTACAAGACATATATAAACTTTCTCCAGCAATGTTAAAATCTTCTAAACCTTCTCTTAAGCTCTGGATAAATATCTTCCTAGCGGAGTCAATTCCTTCTAGCCTTTTTTAGGCTTTGGGAATTAATCTCCCTAAGCAGTGTCAATCTCTCTTTTTCAGCCTCAATCTTGGGCTTTGTACAAGACAAATCATACTCTCCACCAATAGAGGCAGTTTCCCTTTTCAGCCTCAATCTTGGGCTTTGTATAAGATAGACAAAATATTTCCCCGGAAAAGTCAACTTTCAGCCTCCTCTTAGGCTTTATATAATGATATTCCCCAAAAGAGTCAATCTCTTTTTAGCCTCAATCTTGGGCTTTGTACAAGACAGATAAACACTCTCTTGTTGAGTCAGTCTTTTCCAGCCTCCTCTTAGGCTTTGTATAATGACCTCCCCAGTGGAGTCAATCAATCTCTTAGCTTTAACCTTGGGCTTTGATCAAGGCATACAAAAATAAAAAATCCCCTCAGAGGAAATCGAAAACCTCTCTGTCGGAGGACATTTCTCTGTATATCACACATTCAAAACAAACCTTAATCTCATATAACTACTATAAGTGACACACTTGTTGATTGAGATATCCAAGCTGTAGTCCATCTTTTATACTAGTAAAAACCCTTCTTTCATCTAAATTGCTGTAAGCGGTAAGCCTCTGGATTATTTACATCCACGCCAATGTCCCTCTCTTAGCATGAAAGATTCCTAAGGAAAAATGGCATTACTCTATACTGAGTTAAAGTTTCCTCCTTCAGGACAAATCCCCTATAAAGGAAATTATGGCATTGTTGGATTCTCAAATTCCAGTTAAAGTAATCCTCCTTTATAATCAGTCACCAAACAGTTGTGATAAACAGATGAGATATCTCTCTTTAGAGATGACAAATTCTCTCTCAGTCAAAACCTTTTAGCTTCAATCTTGGGCTTTGAACAAGACACAAATACAACCTTTAGCTTCAATCTTGGGCTTTAAATAAGACACCAAAACATATCTTTCCTCCCATAGAATAGGAGGAACCACGATTGCCTTGATTTCCTTGTTTTTCTTAAACGGGAATACGTAGGCATAAGATTGCGAAATCTTAGAGAGCATACCAATCAAAAACTTTAGGTCCAGTACCTTCACACACCAATCAAAAACTTTAGGCCTAGTACCTTACCAAAAACATCGAAACAAACCCAAAATTAACAAAAACTCTCTCTCTCTCAAACACTCCCAAAGGAGAAACTTTCCCATCCCACAATAGACAAACACCAGTAAATAGAAAGCAGTAAGTATAATTGCTAACGACCCGTGGATAACCACATATAGGATGGGTAATTGACAACTCCCCATTGTATAACCTAACCTCGGACCCCCCAATCTCTTAGCATTTGTCCATTTAAACATTTGCGTGCAAGTTTAGTTTGAGATAGCTTCCCTTTCCTTTCCAGCTTTATAGGATAAATAAGAAATCAGAAAGTAGCACCCAATCCCTACCATTGCAGTGAGGAAAAACTAAATGGCGATAAGGTGGTCGCGTCACTAACATAAATTGCACGCTACAGTTAGTATATGCTCACATTAAGCAAGACAAGGTCAAACCTAGAGCTTTGAGATGTATGTTTCTTGGATACCCTAAAGGACTTAAAGAATATAGGTTGTGGTGCCTAGAGCCAAGTCAAAAGAGATGTATTATAAGTTGAGATGTAGTTTTCAATGAAGTAAAAATGGCATATAAGAAAACTGATGACATTGGTCGAAGTACCAAGATCTCTAGAGAAAAGCTAGAACAAGAAGTGATTCCTATTGAGGTGGAACATAATGATGCTGAAGTGCATAACCCATATGAAGTTGAAGAAGATGCATAAGTTGCTAATGAAGATGAGGAGAATGATAATGAATACCTTCTGGCAAGAGACGGGTCGAGAAGAGTCATCAAGCCACCTCCGAGACTTAGTTATACAGATCTCATAACATTCGCCTTAATCTTTGCAAGTGAGGTTCTGGATGAAGAACATAAAGACTAAAAGGAAGTTGTGAGGAGTCAAGACAATACATAATGGCTTAAAGCCATGGATGATGAGATGAAATCACTTCATGATAACAACACTTAGGAGTTGACCAAGAAACCTGCAGGGGAATGTTAGTCAGTTGTAAGTGGATTTTCAAGGTTAAGGAAGGACTCAAAGAAGTGATGTCGAAGATATTTAAGGCAAGGTTGGTTGCTAGGGGGTTCACTAAAAAAGAAGATGTCGACATCAATGATGTGTTCTCACCTGTTGTAAAGCATAGATCCATTTGAATGCTACTTGCTATGGTGACAAAGTTCGACCTAGAATTTGAACAGATGGATGTGAAGACAATCTTCCTGGATGGTGATTTAGATGAAACAATCCCGATAAGGAAACCTGAAGGGTATGCATAAAAGGGAAAGGAAGATTATGTGTGTAAGATAAATATGTCATTATATGACCTGAAAAAACCTCCCCGACAATGGAATAAGAGATTCGACAAGTTCATGACACACATATGTTTCACTAGATGCCAGTTCGACCACTGTGTTTACTTCAGATTTCAACCTGGAAATTCACATGTTATTTTTTTTGCTTTTTGTGGATGACACCCTTATAGCAAGCAACAGTGTCGAGGATGTTATGCAAGTGAAGAAGTTCGACATGAAGGATTTTAGAGCTGCTGTTGAACCCTAATTTTTACCCCTAAGATTCCACATATCATTCACATCTCATTTTGCATCTTATACCACAAACAAGATCATGCTTTGATTCCTTTATTCCTCTCTTCTTTGGGTTTATGCCTTGCAGGGATCACTGAGCATCTGTGTCTTTCTTATTTTCCTTTATTTGCTCATGTTTACTAATCTTTAATAAAAATCCAAATATATGTTTGTTTTTGTCTTCACTAACTTTTTCAGGAAGGGAATCAAGGATATCAAACAGTCCCTCAGCTCGAATGAATTCCATCTGAACAATGTCAAAGTTGATATGCAAATAATTCAAAATTATCTGATCAAGAGTTTCCAAGATTTAATTGATTATTATTCAAGAGACTCCAAGGTTCATGTGTTTATTTCCATGCCTTCTTTGACAAATCAAGAAAATCGAGCCAGAACCAGTGCAATACATCCAACAGGCCATTTTTCAAGTTTTTCAACTGTGCAATCGATTGCACTATTGGTCCAATCGATTGCACCCTTCATTTTTTTCCTAGATTTTGAAGTTTTCAGCAGTGCAGTCTATTCGCGCTACAGTGCAATTGACTGAACGAAGACTTATTTGGCCAAAATCAGCATTTTTCAAGTTTTGAAGCATTTGGCACCAATCTTGACCATTGATCACATGTGGAATATTCTAGATCACCTCATTTTAATTCCTCTACATCATTTTGATCATTCCCCACCATACACCTTCACTAATCACCACTTGATCTTGATTTTCCCTCCAAATTCAAATTCCAAGCCTAATTTTCATTTCCAAACCAAATTCCAAACCACCAAATTTCCAAGCCTAAATTCTATAAATAGAAACCTCATTTCATTCATTCTTCAAGCTTTTGAGAGCCAAATTCACCTTGCTAAAATTTCTCTTGAAGCTTTTGATAGCCAACAAACCTCTTGCAATTTCTCTCCCCAACTACCAAATTCACCAAAGCTCACATTTCTTCTTTTGAAAGTTAACAAGAATTCACATTGATTCTTGTTCAACTCTGAGCTAAACCTTCATCCAAACTTGTATTCATCATCAATTTCAGTAGATCAAGACTTTGGAGTTAGGATCTTGGAGTAATTTGAAGCAATTTTCAGATTTGGAGTGGTAATCTCATTTTCCACCATTGTTGTTCAATTTCATCTTTCACAATGTAGATCCTTTGTTGATCTTGTTTGCTTGATCTTTGGATCTTGAAATTTGTGTTGATTACTGGTTTTTGCTGCTGTTTTACTCAAAATTTTGTGTACAATTGCATCCTTAATCATGAGGTGTTTGAATAAATGATTGATCAAGGATTATGCAATTTTCAAACTGATTTTCTGCTGTTTTTACAGTGTTAATCGATTAACCAAAACATGCACGAATTGGTTAATCGATTAACAGTTGGATTCTGCGCAAAAAAATGCAAGTTTGCACTGGTTAATCGATTAACCTAATTACACTGTGAAGTGGTTAATCGATTAACCAGCATCCAGAATGTGAAAAATGCTTGTTTTTGGGACTGTTTTGGTTTTTTTTTTACCGTTTTGTTCCCTTTTCTTTGTTCTTATCCTTAGATCACATAATTGTGTGGTTTAATTAGCCTCTCTCTTCATCTATTTCTCTTTTCTTTTGATCGATGAAAGTCGTAAAGATCGTGGAATTATTTTGTTGAATTTCGATCGAGACAAGATCGCTACCACTTTACTTTTCGTGCGGTATTGCTTTCGGATGACGATCTACATATCGTTCATCTAGCATGCATTAGCACAAAGAGCTATTGACCGACCTCATTGTAGGGTAATTACTCCGTAAATTACTCGGCGATTGCTTAACATAGCGCAATATTTGTCCCGCATCGGAAAACTATCAAGAATAGTTAATTATTTGTCTTTTGGTTCAAAACTTATGAAACTTGTTGTTAGGAGGCTTTGGTCTTATCAATCCTCTAATGAGTTCTCATTAATCTTGACCTAAGTGCAATTATTCAATTATTATTGATCACTAACTCTAACAACTAATCACTAACTTACTAACATTACTATTGTACTATCTTTGTTTACAATTCCTTCTCGCTCCCTATCTCTTTTACTTTTATTCTTCATTTTTATCATTTCATATCATGTTTATGCTTCCGCAATTTTTCCTTTGTCCGTTGGACACATGTTTATGCTTATGCCTTTTTCTCTTTGTCCACTTGGACCAAAAACATTAATAAAGGCCTAAACCTCTAAAAAAATTTGTGCTTCTAATCTTGTACTATGGTTACTATCCTTTGCAACGTACATGGAGTTTTCCACCTAGACCTTGGACATCCAATGCAATTCTTGGAACCTTGGACTTAGAACTAAGACTTTTTCCCTTTGCTTTGGAATTATGGTTCGAAGACTTGTGCTTTTACATGGTTTATGGTGAAGACAACTACATTTGTGGTTAGATCTTTCTTATCCTTAGCTTTTACTTTATGCTTTAGGATAGTCACTTCTTCTCCTCCCCACTCTTCAATTTTCAAAACACTCTCTCTTTTTTTCAAAACCTTCTTGTTTTCAAACTTTCACCTCTTTCATAATCAAACCTTGACTTTGTCAAGTGATTTTACTCTTTTCTTTTCATTTCTTAACAAATGCTAAACTACATAAGCATATTGACACCTTTTTCAAAAAACATTAAAAAACACCAAACTCATCACTCTCTTTTTGTGCCCTCGTACACTTTTTCCTTTAACTTTTTCATAAGTTTAGACATGATTCATTTCTTTAAGCGAAATTATTCGCTTAGAAATAACGACTTGTCTTTACATTTAAAATCAATCAAAACAAACAATTTCATTCTTTGTACCACGAACTACGGGGTTTTTATCCTACATTGCACATCGTGGGTACGTAGGCATGAGATGACAAGTCTCTCCAAACACAAAAATCTAAAAAACAATTTCTCTCCTCATCTCCTCAATCACTTTTCAAGCAAACCTTTTCAGACCAAAAGCGGTAGATATTTCAAAGGGCTCCTATAAAGTACTATAGACGTTTTGGGTGCTAACACCTTCCCATTGCGTAACCAACCCCCTTATCCAATCTCTCTTCACTTGTTCTTGTTGTAGAGCTTGTGTAGGTTTTGTTCGCTCTTTTTCCTTTCCTTTTTGGATAAAATAAAAGTGCGGTGGCGACTCTTGCTTTTCGAGTTAAGTTAATCAATAACTTACACTCACGATTTTGCCGCTACAGCTGCTTCAAGAATTTTTGGGATTGACATCCAGAGAGATATAAAGCAGTTAAGGTTTGTTCTAACACCGACTAATCCTCAATAGAAGCTGAATATGACTCAAAGTTCTACTACTGAAGTCGAAAGAGCCTATATGAATCGCATTCTATATGCTAGTTGTTCCAGACTGGACCAATGGCTAAGCATGGCCCAATCCACTTCTGCTCCCAGAACGACCCAATTGCCTAGGTCAAGCCAATTGGGGGCAGCTTTTACCTTTTTGCCCCCTCACCGAGCAAATATGGTCGGATGACCCCCAGGGTCACCTGCTCCTCCTCGGCATTCCTGCCCGTCATGCACGACTCTATCATCCAGAAACAGTCACGATGCTCTTGCCTGGAACTACATCTTTGCCCATAGCAACGACTAGTTTCGGGCACCTCTGCTCGTCCTAACGGCTAGTTTCTGGCAGTTACCTATTCTTCGAGAAATGGTTATTTCTCCCCGAAAATAGGGACCGTTGGCCAGGCACTGGGGGAATTATAAAAACCCTTTCATTTGAGAGGGTCAGGTATTCAAAATCATCCTACGAAAAACTTACTTTTGTACTTGCCTTTTTCTCTCTCCCGATTCTTACTTTAGCATCGGAGTGCCTTGCAGGTACACCCCCTCCTCATCTCACACACCCAATATCACAAACGTCTTTCTTGGCCCACTTCTGGTTTTGATCAACCGTCAAGATCAGTGGTGCCATCTGTGGGAAACCTGTTATCCCCGTCTTAACATCCATCGTAGATCAAATACCAAAATAACTCTCTATCCAAGATTCCGATCATGGCAAGCCAAGATCGCGTTTATGATGCTCGCAATCCCGCTTTTCTCGTTGTCAATAAAACTAATGCTGATGGAGCTATACCCTTCCTCGGAGGAGACGACCATCATCTAAGAGATGGAGCTACTGCGTCAGTCTCCCCCACTCGCACTGATCGTGTTGAAGATTAGCCCTCCTTGGACCTCCAGCCCGTTCCAGTTCTGCCCAACACCGACCCGGCTGTGGCGGCCCTTCTTGAAGCTCTTAATAAAACCAACCTCCTAATCCTCCAACAAAATGCGAGGATTGAAGCCTTGGAAGAATCTACCCGACCAAGATCCCCTCTGCTGAGGAAAGATCGTCGACGCTTCCAAAGTCCACCTCCCCGACGTGAAAGAGACCGTCGGGCACACTAGGAGCCAGAGTCCTACGCTGTCAGGAAGCGTGACCACATCTCTCCGCGGAGCCAGTACTCCCCAGGAACCAAAAGAACCAAGAGGGACCAACGTTCGCCTCCACCCAAAGCCAAGGGCCGAGCACGAACCCCGTCTCCCCATCGAGATCGTCGTCCGACTCTTGGGAGAAGCACCCGCTCCCCATCATGGACCAGTAGCAACAACGACAATGAGCCTCACGACCCATTGTCTCAAGAAATCATGGCCTTGCGCCTCCCCAAGTGATTGGAGAAACAACCGTTTTTGGGCACCTACGACGGTACGACGGATCCAGAAGAACACATCGAAAATATTGACGCTCTGCTTGACTATCACAGCGTCCGGGGCGCCATTAAATGTTTCCTGTTCCCGACCACGCTCCGGAAAAGGGCAATGACTTGGTATAAAAAACTCCCCGACGAGTCCATCACCTCGTGGAAGCAGTTGGGGAGATTATTCTCTAGATACTTCACGGCATCTCGCCGCCACCCGAATACTGAAGCCTCCCTTGAGGCCATAATTCAAGGGAAAGACGAGCCTCTCCGTGCCTACATCGAGAGGTTCAATAAAGAAGCAATACAGGTCACAACGACCGATGACATGAAAAAGTTCTTGCTCGAGCGAGGACTTCGTCCCCGTACGGAGTTTGCCAAAGCTGTTGGCATTGCACCTCCAAGGACTCTTGACGTCTTCCTCCTCAAGGTGCAAGCGTATATCCATTACGAGGAGAAAGAGGCGGCCAACTCCGCCCGAGTCTCACGCCACCCAGAAAATGTTCGGGCCTCCAAAAGCGATGAACCCTCTCATCGGGGAGATAGAAGACGTGAAGATCGTCCCCGAGAATTCCGGGACAACAAAGGGCTGTATGAACGCTTCCATGAGTATACACCCCTGACCGTCTCTAGGGAAAAGATTCTCTCCGAATGTGCCAACTCGGAGTTCAAATAAGCAGAAGTTCGATTCCCTAAGTAGATACTTCCCAAGCCGAACACTGACAAGTCGAAATACTGCCGCTTCCACAAAAGTCACGACCACACAACTGACGAATGCATCAACCTAAAGGATGCCATAGAGATATTGATCAGGGACGGCCACCTGAAGCAGTTTACAAAGAAGGGGGAAACTCCCCGGAAAGACGCCCAGGAGTCGAAGAAAGTCGAGGAAGAGGTTCCTTCCTCGGAAGAGACAAACCTTCAGGTCGCCATGAGCATATCGCGACCTGAGGACTTCTATGTTCCTCAAGAGCTTAGCGCTCCCCCTACTTCGCAGCACATAGTACGTGGGAAATTTTTCCCTCCGCCATGGTCATTTTCGGAGGGGGCTTCAACAAAGTCATTGTGGGCTCCGTGAAAAGGAAATTCGAGCACCTTCTCAGCACGAGCTCCAACAAGAGCACAATGCTCGACAAAGTCGGGGAGAATCGGTCCCCATCTATTTCTACCACGAGGAACTTCTTGACGGGGCTTCGAACTCAAGCATTCCACTGCTCGTAAGAGCACAGATGGCAAATTTTGATGTTCGCTGAATCTTAGTCGACCAAGGCAGCTCGGTCGACATCATGTACTCGCAGCTGTTTTCAATCCTCCAGCTAGATGAATCGCACCTGACTCTCTATGTGGTTTCTAACCTACAAGGCTTCAACGGGTCGGTCACAAAGGCTTGGGGATATGTCAAGTTGATCGTGAGTTTTGGATCTGCAGAGACGACCAAATCTATTAAAGTCTAATTCCTGGTTATCGACCGTCCGTCTCTCTATCAGTGAATCTTTGGGCGGCCAACCTTGGCCTAATTGGTAGCCATACCCTCAACTGTGCATCTCAAAATAAAGTATTACACTTCTAGGGGTCTGGTTGCCACTTTACACGGGGACATCGAGGCAGCAAGGAGATGCTTCGAAACAGCCACCAAAGGACTTAACACCATTACTGCCAAGTCGAAGACTTCCAGCAAGCCGGCCCTGCCCAGCAGCTTCGAGGAATCCAAGCCGCTGCCCCGCGTCGACTCTATCGACCTCGACAGCCGCTTCTCCGAAGATGACCAGAAGGAGACCCAATCTTGTTCGAGCAGCCCCTCCGCTTCAACCAGCGCCAGTGACAAATCCCATATAATGCGCCCAATTCTGGATGGCGAGTTCGAACTTGTCCTGCTTGACGACGACCCCCAGCGAGGAGTGAAGATAGGGATCGGCCTCCCTGACATAGTGAGGAAACAACTCAAAGCTTGCCTCCGAGAGAACACAAACTTGTTCGCCTGGAGCGTCGCGGAAATGCCCGGCTTACACCCTACTGTCGCCTTCCATCATCTCACAATTGACCCCGCCGCCAAGGCTGTAGCACAACATAGAAGAAATCAGTCTCTAGAGAAAATGGAGGCTGCAGAATAAGCTGTAAAATACCTCCTCGAGGAAAACTTTATTTCCAAAGCCAAGTACACTACTTGACGGTCCAATGTTGTACTCGTAAAAAAATCTAATGGAAAGTGGCATATGTGTGTTGATTATACTGATCTCAATAGGGCATGCCCTAAAGATGCTTACCCCTCCCCAATATAGATAAACTTGTTGATAATTCTGTCGGTTTTAAACTATTATCGTTCATGGACGCCTATTCGGGCTACAATCACACACCAATGGCGAAAAATGACAAAAAGTACACAATCTTCATGACCGAGTCGGACAACTATTACTACAACGTAACGCCCTTCGGCTTGAAAAACGCTGACGCGACCTACTAAAGGATGATGAAGAAGGTCTTCTGGGGAGAAATAGGCGACATGCTCGAAGTCTATATGGATGATATGATCGTGAAGTCCCACGAGGAAACCAATCACATGACCGATTTGAGAAAAGTCTTTGAGCAAGCCAGGAAATACCGGATGCATTTCAACCCAGAGAAATGCATGTTCGGGGTACGAGCGGGCAAGTTCCTCGACTTCTATCTGATGGAACGAGGAATCGAAGCTAACCCCAACAACTCCAGGGCCTACTCCGAGTTTTCTACGCCCAACTCGAAGAAATCAATCCAATCCCTCAACGAGATGCTCGCTTCATTATCTCGTTTCGTAGCCAAGTCTGCCTAGCATGCTATTCCCTTCTTCAAACTCCTTCGCAAGGAGGTAGCATTTAGATGGACGGAGGAATGCAACAAGGCTCTCCTCCACCTAAAACGAGCACTGTCAGAGCCGCCAATTCTCTTTCGGTCGGATTACGGTGAAACCTTGTACCTTTATCTCGGCATATAAATCGAGGCCATCAGCGCCGCCCTCATCCGTGAGACGCCCGACGGGCAAAAGCCCATATACTTCACGAGAAAAGCATTTCAAGGACCAGAGCTGAGATACCAACAAATAGAGAAAGTAGCTCTGACCCTCATCAATGCTGCGCAAAGATTAAGGCATAATTTTCTGGCCCACACGATCATGGTCCGAACAGATCAACCCGTGAAGCAACTGTTAGGAAGACCAGACATGGCCGGCAGAATGCTTAAGTGGTCATTGGAGCTGTCCGAATTCGACATTCAATATGAGAGCAGAAAGGCACTCAAGGCCCAGGCGTTGGCCGACTTTGTCGTAGAAATGACGTTCACGGATTCCCCCACTTGCGGGGCGCGCAAATGGACTATCTTCGTCGACGGGGCTTCCAGCTCGGCAGGAAGCGGGGCAGGTATCATCTTGGAAAATGATGAAGGAATTATTGTTGAAGTCTCGCTTACCTTATCTTTCCCTACTTCCAACAATCAAGCTGTGTATGAAGCCTTCCTCGCTGGTCTACGCCTTGCCGACGACCTGGGGGCTGAAGAAGTCATCATCTGCACCGATTCTCAACTCGTGGCCCTTCAAGTTCGAGGAGAATATCAGGCCAAGAACGACAACCTTTCCGAATACTTATCCATGGTCAAGGAAAAAATGACGAAGTTTGCAACAGTAGAAGTAAAACATGTTCCCCGCGAACATAATGTCAGAGCAGACGTGCTGTCAAAACTGGCGAGCACGAAGAAAAAGGGCGGAAACAAATCTGTCATTTAGGAGGTGCGTCCTCGACCCAGCATTGAGAAAACCTCCTCGATCCTCGACGTGCAAGTCATCAGCAACAACAACTGCTGGATGACCCCCGTTTATAATTACCTCGCTAAGGATGAACTCCCATCCGATCCCAAAGAGGCCAGCATAGTCAGGCGCAGGGCCTGCTCCTATGTCCTGGTCGAAAACAAGCTCTACAGGCGAGGGATCTCCATCCTTTTGCTCAAGTGCGTCGAGGAAGAGATGGTCGTCCATGTCTTGCGTGAGATCCACGAAGGAATCAACGCCCAACACCTCAGGGGGAGATCCCTCGCCAGGAAAGCCCTACGAGCAGGGTACTACTGGCCGACCATGCATCATGATGCAAAAGAACACGTAAAGAAGTGCGACAAATGCCAACGAACCAGGGAAATGCACTTGGCTCCACCCAACAAGCTCAAAGCTATGTCTTCCCCGTGGCCCTTCGCATGGTGGAGCCTAGACATCCTGGGACCATTCGTCGTGGGGTCGAACCAGAATAAGTACTTGATAATGGGTGTTGACTACTTCACCAAGTGGATAGAAGCAGAGGCTCTAGCCAAAATAACAGCCCACAGCATACTTCGCTTCTACAAGTGGAACATCTTTGCCCGCTTCAGCATTCCCCGAGCAATAGTCACCGACAATGGGATGCAGTTCACTGACAGAAAATTTTAGAACTTCGTCGCCCAACTAGGCACGAAACAACACTTCGCGTCCGTCGAACATCCCCAAACTAACGGGCAGGCCTAAGCGGCAAACAGAGTAATCCTGCGGGGCCTCAAACAAAGGATGAACGAAACAAAGAAATCCTGGGTCGAGGAACTGCACACCGTACTCTGGGCCTACCGCACTACGCCTCACTCTTCGACCGGGGAAACACCTTTTCGCCTAGCTACGGAACTGAGGCAATGGTCCCCATCGAGATACACGTGCCATCCAGGCGGACTGAATCTCCCCTGGACAAGGAGACAAACAACGAGGCACTGAGAGAGGAACTCGATCTCGTCGAAGAGGTCTGATCAGGAGCGGATCCTCGTGAATCCTCATTAAAACAAAAAATTATGATTAGGCACAACGCCAAGGTTATACGGCGAGAATTCCAAGTGGGTAGCCTTGTCTTAAGAAGGAGCCACAAGGATTCTCGAGAAGGAAAACTCGCCGCAAACTGGGAAGGACCCTATCGCGTCCGGGAAAAGATGGAGAATGGGGTCTGCTACCTAGAATACCTCAACGGGGAAGAACTTGCTCGACCATGGAACACCGAAAAGTTAAAATTATATTATAGCCAAGGCCCTAATCGTCGGTTTGCTTCGTTAGAGCAACGAGCATAACATCCCGACTACGATGCGCGCCCAGGTACAAGCGTCGCATTCCAACTAAGGCAGGATCCTGCTCAAGAACGAGCAGGACCCGTGGCCGATGATGATTCCTCAACCGAGCCCTCCGGCGTCAAAGTACCATGATAGGCAGAACACCCAGCTCACGATGGGAGGTTCACACCACGAACTCATGCCTCAAACGTGACCTGAGCTCCGTTCTCATGCCTGGATACTACCCTAGCCGTTCATGCAGTCCCCCTCACTGGCGAACACATCTCCGTTGAGCAAACCCCCTTCCAGAAAATAATTCAAAGTCACCCTTATCGCGGGCAGACACTCGTATCGAGCAGAGTTACTACACTTAGCGAAAATAAAAACAAATAAAGCCATGCGCGAATATAAAGCATACAAAACCGACCAGGACAACCGGACACATACATTTCATAATAATTAGTGATCACGAGGACCACGATTGTACTTGATACATGATAAAGGGGCCGCACCTCATACAAAATAATAAGTTACATAAAACATGGCACGCATGCCAGAGATATTACAACAGTATAGAATAAAAAAGAGACATCACTCTTCCATCTGTTTGGCCTCCTCGGGGATAGTCTGCGTCGGCTGAGGCTCCTCGTTGAGAATCTGGGCGTGCTCCTCGCCAATCTGGAAGAAGTCGGGGGTGACAATCTTACCATCTTCAACATGATACAGAAAGCTGGTCCCCTCCGTGGACAATTGGACCCCTGGATTCGCAAGTTTAAGTTGAGCCACGAAGTTGTTGAAAGATTCCTCTCCGATGGCGCAGACATCATCCTCCACCCGCACGATGCGGGCTACCAACTAATCCCGAGTCTTCAGTTTCTTCAGATCATCGTGCTCGTCTTTAGCTAGAGTCGCCACATACCTCATCTGCTCCACCAAGTCCTCAGCAGCTTTCCTCTCATCAACCAGGGTGTCATTCTCCCCTTTTAACTTAGTCATCTCCTCTTGAGACTTCCTCCTCACCTCCTCGACAACCTTGGCCTCCTCCTTGGCCTTCTTCACTTTCTCCTCCAGGGCGGATATCGCCGCTTGGGCCTTCTTCAGCTCGGACTTAGAAGGGGAGTCTTCTTTGGCATAGACCGCTACCATCTCCAAAACCCTAATTAGGGTAGAGGCATCTTGCGCTAACATCACCCTCTTGCTCGGGTGGTCCATCCCCTCAAGCTCCAGAGATTCCTCCTGAGGAACCGTCAGTGAGGAAGCTTCAAAGAACTTTTTGTTGTGAAGACATGGAGGAAGCTCGAACTTACTTTTCTCCCCCGCCTGGCTAAGATCCACCAGCTCGTTCAGCCGGATTCGCTTGAACCTTGAAGTCCTAGGCACTAGAGAACCCTGGACAGGAGGAAGAATAGGCGAGGAGCTCCCCGACACCATCTGAGGAGGGGGCACTCGTTGAGTAAGTCGAGCCTTCGGATTCCTTGCACCAGCCTTGTCCTTCGCCAGGGCATTCTTCATCATCCTCTCGTGCGCTGAAGGCATATCACCTACAAAAACATAACAGACACGTTAGCAAACGAGGAAAACGATAATCTGGACAAACCAAAAAATAAAGACTACCAAGCAATTTAAGGGCATCAACATGGGTCTTGCACTCAAGAAGCCCTTTTGTGTTGATGTAGCGGCTTTCCACCTTTTGCCCGTCGTCTTCCTCGATGACCGAGTCCCCTTTCTTGGTCTAGCACTCAGCAAGGTTAAAACTGCCAACATAATTCACCAGCGCTGCATAGCCGGCTTTGTCGTCGTCTTCCACCATCTCTGGCTAGGCAAGATACTGGTCGATTCCCTAGGAGAAATGAGCCACGCTCCAGCAAAAGGGGAACTTCAGCACTCTGTCCGCCACCAATTTACCGTGCTCGTCATAAAGGTCATTCCCGTCCTCATCCGCCGATACTTCCCAGGATACATGGTATCCTGGGCTCTCTCTGACATGGGCTCGATGATATAAAACCTCTCCTTAAAATTACTGATAGACTCGGAGAACAATTTAAACAACTTCTTCGCCTGCTTCAGCGAGACCCAGCCATACTTTCTCCCCGAGACTTGCCTCTGGAGATGGAAGATTGTAAAAAACAAGGGGATGGTGGCTCCTATCTTCAGGAACTCACATGTCAGCTCGAAGGCACGGATGGACGTTAATGAGCTGGGATGCATTTGTGAGGGGGCAAGATCCAAGAGCACGAAGATAGACCTCTAGAAGTCGGTGAAGGGAAGCCTCAGCCCAATGTCCTTAAAGACGTACTCGTACATGGTAACCTCTCCCCATAATCCGTACATATACGGTCGTCCTCACCTGGAAAGTGCATCTTCCACTCCCCTTTGGGCCCCATAGTTGTGAAGGCATCCCCGGTAAACGAGACAAAGACGGAGGCGTGTTCGGCAGGCTCTGCGATTGTCCACTCCTCCACGGAGGTCCTATCAGGGGAGTCTCGCCGACATCACTGGGAGTGGTCGAAACTTCTGTGTCGCTGCTCTCCGAGGAGCTCTCCTCGGACGAGTCAATTAGAATCTCTTGCTCGGGTTCGAGGGCCATTTTTTTACCTGAAAAGCAGAGGACAAAAATGCATTCGATGACAAAATCAAATCCACCCTTCCACGGCTAGTCAAGTGAAAGGGCGCGTGAAGGGTCGAGGACGACATCCCAAACCTAAGCCCTAATCAAATGGCACGAAGTAATGCGCGATGACATGCTCGGGGAAACCCCTCTTACGCATGCGAAAAAATCCTCCATGGTTCACTACCCACAATTCCGTTTGAATGTCTGCCACAAAACTCATGAATCAGCCGGAAAACCCATAGATACACCGGAAAACTCATGAGCTCCACCAGTAACACTCACACTCGTCGTCGCAACGGCGTCAGGAAAAACCTAAATCTAGGGGTTCCTAAAGCTTTGACGACCACGACGGCAGCAGAAAGTGGCCAAACCACCATCTACCGCCAACAGTCACCAGAAATTGCTATTGTAACTACTTAGAATCGTCCTAACCACATGCATTCTAGCTAAACAGAAAGCAAAAAAGCTAGAAACTAGAGTGGAGATGAACAACTTACATGGTTGAGGAAACTTCAGAGGGTCGAAGACGGTGCTCGGAGCTCCTACGACAGCGGAACGACGGTTAACAGCGGCTTGAACGACGACGAACTAGAGAACTCAGAGAGAAGAACAAAGGAGGAGAAAGAAGCGAAAAGCCCAAATAAACAGTTTTCCCTCTATTTATAGGCATTCTGAAGACACGTGCACGAGCACGCGCGGCTAGGGGCATCATCATGACCCTAGCCTAGCCATCATAACGCATTTAATGTAGCACAAGGCTCGAGCACACGTGGCATCCCATCTCTTTAGATCACATCAATCGTTGGTTTCTCTGTACGCCGAGCACACCAGACAACGTTACGTATCCCACGGGTACCAACTTCCCCGGGCACCTTAAGACGCTCCGCCTCGTCGGCAAGCGACGACTCTTTCTAGATCTCCCCGGGACGGCGGACTCACCTTAAGTCATCACTCCCATGCTCGGGAGCAATGACTTGGGGGACCCTTGTTCTGAACTGGACCAATGGCTAAGCATGACCCAATACTTCTGCTCTCAGAACGTCCCAATTGCCTAGGTCCAGCCAATTGGGGACAACTTTTACCTTTCTGCCCCCCTCACCGAGCAAATATGGTCGGATGACCCCTAGGGTTACCTGCTCCTCCTCGGCATTCCTGCCCGTCATGCACGACTCTATCATCCAGAAACAGTCACGATGCTCTTGCCCGGAACTGCATCTTTGCTCGTAGCAACGGCTACTTTCGGGCACCTCTGCCCGTCCTAACGGCTAGTTTCTAGCAGTTACCTATTCTTCAGGAAACAGTTATTTCGCCCCGAAAATAGGGACCGTTGGCCATGCGCTAGGGGAATTATAAAAACCCTCTCATTTGATAGGGTCAGGTATTCAAAATCATCCTACGAAAAACATACTTTTGTACTTGCCTTTCTCTCTTTCTCCCAATTCTTACTTTAGCATCAGAGTGCCATGCAGGTACACCCCTTCCTCATCTCACACACCCAGCATCACAGACATCTTTCTTGGACCACTTCAGGTTCTAATCAGCCGTCAAAATCACTAGTATAATAGGTTCTTTGATGTATATTATGGTCCGTATGAGGCCAGACAAAGCGTACGGAGTGAGCCTTGTAAGCAGGTATATGGCCAATCCTGGGAAGGCAAATTGGAAAGCGTTAAAGTGGATTCTAAGGTACATAAATGGGTCTCTAAGTAGAGTTCTAATTTATGGTGGAGTCTGTGGTGATGATAGCCAAGTCGAAGTCGAAGGATTTTTCGACTCTGATTATGCAGGTTGTATGGATTTCATAAAATATATTTTTGGATATGTGTTCACTATGTTTAGCACAATAATTAGTTAGAAAGCAACACTTCAGAAGGTTGTTACCTTATCAACCATTGAAACAGAGTATATTGCCCTCACTGAAGTTGTGAAAGAAGTATTGTGGCTTGAAGATTTTACTAAGGAGCTGAAACTTCAAGGTAAAGTTATCACTATTAAATGTGATATTCAAATTGCAATATACCCGTCAAAGAGTTCAGTCTATCATGAGCGAACCAAGCACATTGATATAAGGCTGCACTTCATCAGAGAGATAATTGAGCATGGAGAAGTCCAAGTGCTGAAGGTTTCGAATGATGAATGCTTCTGATATGATCACCGAGACATTGCACTACTACAAGACAAGCATTTGGTAACACCAATATTACGACGGATATATTGTTAACCGTGGTAATATATTTATCCTCGGCTCATACTTTTTTTATATACTAGATGACATGTCACAACGGTCAGCAGTAGCAACCGTAGTGAAAAGTACATTGAGTGAAATGGTTCGAATCCCATCACCAACAATTAGCCATTTCTCGTGATAAAAAATGTTATTGACCATGTATATCACCACGGTTTTTATTTCCAACCGTGATGAAACATGATTTTTATTTGTATATAAGCGAAATTATCTAACGCTTCAGTACATAACAACCGTCTCTCTAAAGAAGACCTAACAACTCTTTCACTCGTCTCTCAAAGTGAAACCCTAACAACTCTATCACTCGTCTCTCTTATATAGATACCACAAAACGAAACCATAACAACAAGTCTTAGCCAACGGGTATTTACAGGTTCATTTTCTCTGTAGTTTTTTTTTCAAAATCAATTTCAATATCTTGTTTCATGATGTTTGAACTTTCTTTTTCTTTTTTCTTTTGTAGGTATGGATGCTTATTGAAATAAAGAGGGCGAAGATAAATTTAGTATGTCAAACTTGTGTCAAAGATCCAGAATGACATCCATTCAAAATATACATAAGTTTGCTGGTTTAAATTTTTCTTCATCACTTATTTTAGTGTTGACACGCCATTATGGGACTTGACATGTATGTATGTTTCTGAAGCATTTTATGCCTTAATATGTTTTTTGTATCGTGTTTGTTTGTTATTGATGAATGATTTTGATGAATGTTGTTGTTAATTATATATTATGTGGTTTGAGTGTTTTTGCAATCCCTTACCAAATATATAACTTCCCAAACTACATTAGAAAATTATGATATGATAGACAAAATTGTATTAGAAAATAAGTACACGCTCAATTCTTGACAATAATTCTTCACACTGTTAACTGCATTTTGTTCATTGATCGTTAGAACTTGATTTAGTGATCCTAGATCTTCAACCACCCCTCTCTCCACCTCTAATTTTGTTTGCAAAGTAAATAATATTTTGCAAAAAGAATTAGAGTTGAAGTCAGGGGTTGTTGAAGAACTAGGACCATTAAACCAAGTTCTTACTGTCAAAGAACAAAATATGGATAAGGAGTTGAAGAACCCTTGTCAAGCATTGAACATGTACTTATACTTCTAATATAACTTAATTTGTCATATTATAATGTTTTAGTGCAGATTGGAAGGTTATATGTTTAGTGAGCATTGACAAAATAAGCATTCCACATAATTTATAATAAACTCAGGGCTATATACAACAACAGTTATCTAGAACACTGTTGTTAAATATTTTACATTTTAATATACCACAATAGTTGTTTAAAGTAACCGTTTTGGTAGGTAGTGCGCTACTTAGATACAATCATAGTCGCCCGCCCGTGGTTGAAGTCATCATACACACAATCACACCTTATGTCACAACGGCTGGACCTGCGTGATGGTATTCCTTTTCCAACCGTTGTCATATGGGTTTTTCGTAGTATTGTTGCCAAGTAGAAAGTTTTTCTAATGTATGCAGCTGGTAAAGTTGCATGATGAAAGCTAGTTTGTTCTATTGTTAGTGTAGAGTTTGTTCCAAGGTGGAGATTTGTGGTATTTGAATCGGACTCTAGTCTCAACAGAGATAACTTCATGGTTTGACAAAGATTTAGCATGTAGTCGAAGTTTGTTCATGTGCTGATCCAATATGTTGTAGTCGTAGTATGCTCAAGCATGCAGCAGTCGAAATGCTAGGATTGTTAGCATGTCGAATTGAGCCTTTCTTGTAAGCCTAATTGTTTAAGTTAGATTGTAGCTTAAGTTAGTTTAATAATTTATAAATAGACTGTTTCTCTAAAGTTGTTGAGAGAGAGGTTAATTGTTGTTATTCACTTGTAATCTTAGAACCGTTATTCAGTAAGTGACTGGTAAAGCAGTTTTAACTAATTCTAATTCTTCATGTTTCTTTATGGTGCAATTAATCATTTTTTATTTTAAGTTTGCTAAAATACTTCTTCATAAAAATAAATGGGTGCATCCTAACAACAATATATATATATATATATATATATATATATAAGAAAAAGAAAAATATGTAGGCGAGACAAAATCAAAACATCAAACAAGAAAACAAAAACTCAACTAAGAGAAACGATATTAAAGGAGACTTAACTTGTCCCTAAGAACCTCATCCTTAATGAAAGAAGGGATTATATCCCACCAAACAAACGAGTTTACGGAATAGACAAATTTAACCATCTTATCCGCACTAGTGTTACCTTCCCAATAAATATGAGAGCAAATGACATTCAAATCCATCACATTATCACTCCACGTATTGCACAAATCCCAAGGAACAATATCGAGATTAAAAAATGTTGTAATGGCAACTTGAGAATTAGTTTCGATCCAAATGTTATTCCAACCTTTGTTCATCGAAATAACCATTGCTAAAATAATGAGCAATAATTCCGCATGCAAAACATAAGAGAAATGAAGGTTTGAAGCAAACCCTCCCAAAAAATTAGCAGAATACTCACGGAAAATAGCCACACAAGTTGTATTGGTGCCAACCATCGAACCATCGGTATTGGCTTTAACCCAAAATATACAGAAGACTTCCATTAAAAGATCTTGTTGCGCACATGCATTATGACCTTTAGAAATATTCGTACTAGTAACTACAGAAGTATGAATTGTCATCTTTGCTGCATGCAACATTTCCGAAACTTATTATATCTATTATTAATATTACAAGGTATCCAAATATGATCAGTACATGGCATGCACACTGATACCACAATACAGCCCCGCTTTTTAATGGTACTCAACACCAAAGGAACACTTTTTAGACATGACATTAGTAGCTTCAGAGGTAATAATAACACACCCTGCAATGTTTCTATCTTGAATAAAACATCGTTGATGGGGAGAAATAATTTTCATTGCAATAGTAGCTAACCGATCAGCCAAGATTTTTATAATAATTTCAAATTGAAAGCTAACAAGTGCTATCTGCACCTGAAACTTTTGGAATGAGAACCAACAAATTCTTATTCAAATTATTGTTGATCTTACTAGTAATGAAGAAATGTTGAACTGAATTAATGACATCCACAGCCACCACCTCCCAGAAAAATTGATAGAAACCACTAAACCCGTTTGGACCCGGGGCAGCATCACCATTCATATGAAAAATAACATTTTTCTTAAACTCCAGGGTTGTGACTTTCATCATCATAGTATTCTCTTTATGTGTGACAATATTTGGAATACAATTATGAATCATGGAGTTCTCGTTGCAATTATTCTTGGAGCAAAAAATATCTTGAAAGTAATTAACAAAGTATTGCTCAATTTCCGCTGCTGACGATACCAAACCAGAAGCGCTATTCACCATATGAATCTTTTTGGACACTTCTTTGATCTTAGGTACTCTTGAAATATTAATATTGATTTGTGTCTAACTTTATTATTTGTATTTTGGTTTTTTAGGTTTAGTTATTTTAAATTTATGTCATTTTGCATAATGTTTTTATAAAAATCTTGTAACATTTGGCGTTTATATTTATTTCTTAATACTTTCTAGAATACTTTTGCAATTTTTAGAATTGAGAACTCTCTAAAATTAGTATGTCTAGAGTTCTCCTTAGAGTACTATAAATAGAGATGCAATCATAAACTTTTATATCAAGCAAAATACTAATTTCTCTTTTCCATAAAAAAATTCTCATACCTATCAAGTTTCTATTAAAATTTCTAACATTCCTTAACACTTTCCCTAAACACAAAAGACCTTATTTATAACAAAGTGGTACTAGAGCCACAAGGTCCTCAAAAGATGGTGAATGGATGTTTCCCTTTTCCAAATGCTAGTGCTCACAAAGAATAACTATGAGAACTGGAGTATCAAGATAAAGGTGCTACTAAGAGCTCAAGATTTGTGAGATGTTGTTGAGAAAGGCTTCAAGGAGAAAGATAAAGTCTCGCTAAGCCAAGAAGGTGTAAAGGAAACGTTGAAGGAGTCAAGAAAGAGAGACAAGAAAGCTTTCTTCCTCATTTATCAATCGGTGGATAATGATACATTTGAGAATATCTCCAATGCAATGACTGCCAAAGAAGCATGGGAAAAGCTTCAAACTTGCAACACAGGAGTGAAACAGGTTAAAAATGATTCGTCTTCAAACTCTTAGAGGTGACTTTCAATGTTTGTTTATGGAGGATATCGAGTCAATTTCTGATTATTTTTCAATCAACTTACAAGAAGTGGTGAAGATATTGATGAGGTGATAGCCATAGAGAAAATACTTCGCACTTTAAATTCATTTCTTGACTTCATTGTTGCCGATATTTAAAAAAAACAACGATTTAATAACTATGACTATTGAGCAACTCATGGGTTCATTATAAGCATACGAAGAAAAAAAAGAGTAAAATTAAACAAAAGGAGGCTATGGAGAAACTCTTACAACTCAACGTAAAGGAAGCAAACTATGTGAATTACTAGAGCCAAAGAGGACAAGATTGTGGCAAGATCATGGCCGTGGACGAGGATATAGAGGATAAAGAAGATGTGGTTACAAGAACTACTCCAAGAACTTCAACAATGGAGAAAGAAGTTGGAATCCATTAGAAACAGGAGGCCTTGGAAAAGGAAATTTATGGTCAAGGTGCAACAAATCACAAATCAAGTGCTTTAACTGCAACAAGACCAGTCACATTGTAGAAGAAAAAGGCGAAGAAGAAACTTTACTTCCTCATGTGCCAAAACCAAGTTGAAGAGAAAATAACTATGTGGTACCTTGAAACTGGAGCAAGCAACCACGTGTGTGGAGATCAAATCATGTTCGTAGAGATCAATTAAGCGGCAACTAGAAATGTCTCATTTGGAGATGACTCAAAGATACTGGTCAAAGGCAAAGGTAAAATTCTCATACGCTTGAAGAATGAGAGTCATCAATTCATCGCCAATGTCTACTATGTGGCCAACATGAAGAATAATATTTTGAGCTTGGGATAATTATTAGAGAAAGGCTAGGACAACCACTTGAAAGAACATAGTCTTTTCTTAAGAGATTGTAGACATAACTTGATTTCTAATGTGCCTATGTCAAAGAATAGAATGTTCCTATTGAACATTCAAAATGATGGGGCAAATTAAATTAAGGCTTGATATACCGAATCTTCGTGGCTATGGCATCTACGATTCAATCACCTTAACTTTGATGGTCTAGAATGTTTTGCAAAGATGGAGATGGTGAGAAGCTTGCCTAGCATCAACCACTCAGACCAACTCTACGAAGGATGCCTAATTAGGAAGCAATTTTGAAAGAAATCAACATCAAGAGAGACAAAGCCATTAAAACTCATACATACCGATGTCTATGGACCAATCAAACCCAACTCTTTTGGTAAGAGTAAATATTTTCTCCTCTTCATTGATGAGTATTCTGAAAAAAATTTGGGTTTATTTCTTGAAGGAGAAGTCAGAAGTGTTCGAAAACTTTAAGAAGTTCAAAGCCCTTGTAGAGAGAGAAAATGATATTTCATTAAGGCCATGAGATCTGACCGACAAGGAGAGTTCACTTCAAATGAGTTCCATAAATATTGTGAAGACCAAGGAATTTGTCACTGACTAAGAGTGACAAGATCTCCACAACCAAATGGAGTAGCAGAGAGAAAGAATTAGACTATACTTAACATGGTGCAAAGCATGCTCACGAGCAAGAAGATTTCAAAGGAGTTTTGGGGTGAAGCAATGGCATGTGCAACTTACTTGACAAACTGTTCCTCAATAAGAAGCGTGCATGAGAAGACATGGCAAGAAAAAATAAATATGAACAAATAAATAATCATTTGATTTTAATTTTTTTATAAAAAATATTTGATTTTTATTTGGATTTTATTTCATTTGAAATCTTTTTAATTATTTAAAATATCTAAGAGGGCTTTTTGGTATTATTATAATTGTTTAACACTAATGTGTGTTTCTTTGTGTTTATATCTAGCCATTAGATCAAATCTATCCATGATAACCAATTACTATCCACATTCATCTCACCCATCCAATGAGAATTAAGGAAAATAAAAAGGAAATTCAAAAATAGAAACGAGAGAGAGAGAGAGAGAGAGAGAGAGAGAGATATTCAACACCTCATGCATAAGTGGCGTCGTATTTTAATTGGATTTATCCATTTTGAATAAAAAAAGAGAAGGAATAATCAAAGGAATATGGAATTTTCAATTTTGAGGAGACATTCACGTGAAAGGGGCACACATTTTCATTTTGAAATTTCTCCTTCATCCTCTCATTGCCAGCTATCACACTCGGGGTCCACTAAAAGAATCTCCCAAACATCTCTCTTCTGGCTCCACACGTTAACACCCTAATAATACTCTCTTTCACTCTTTCGAATTGAGGAACAAGTGGAAAGAATAAGAATAAAAGTTTAAAGAAAGTGAGGATTACTCCATCCAATAACAACCAGCCACACAGACCCACTAACTATCTTTGTCATTTTCATAAAAAGCTATCACCACCAATTAGTATCCTCTCTCCCAGACTCAGTAAAAAAGAGAGAAAACATTTCCCACATAACACTCCTACTCACAAAATACCAGCTGACGGGTTCTCTCTTTCCATAAAAAGAAAAAAATTGGAAAAATTTGATGATATGGACCTTCCTTTTCACACATAAAACAAATCTTTGATACCTCTCCATCTCTCTTTCAACATCTTCCCTACCTCTCCATCTCTCTTTCAACATCTTCCCTGCATGGGAATCCTGCCACATGTAAAGCCTATTACATGATACCCTAGCATAGGAATTATGCCCCTCCCATGCATGCAGTCTGCGCAACCTGCAAACCCTAGATACCTATTCCATTGGCGGTCCAATTGGCGACTCTTTGAGAAAGAGCAACGTGGTCGCCAATTGAAATGGCGCCGCCAGTGTTGCATGCATGTCTCAATTGAAACACATACAAGGACACATCTTATCATTCTTTCCCTATAAATAAACATAGAATCAGTTATTGTTCATCATCAGAAACAAATACTACTCTTACATAGAATTGATTATTTTTCATCATAAAAAACAATGACTATATTGACAATGGGTGAAATGCACAGAGGAACCGTCGCAATCATTGAGACTTATGTAAGTGTTTAATTTGTTAAATAGTTTATATTTCTTCTAACACATTATAAATTTTTTTGTATGTGTTTATATTTCTTCTAATTTGTAAGTGTTTAATTTTTTTGTAGGACGTCTCTAGGTTTTTTTACTCGTGTCCATGAATATGTTTCCCACGATGTTTTAATTGAACCTTATATTGAGCTCGCCGGTTTTGGTCATGTTAGCAAATCATGTCTTATTCAGTTGATGCTAATTTTGTACTTGCTTTACAAGAGAGATGTCATCCCGAGACACACTTTCTTTTTTCCAATCGGTGAATATACTGTAAGGTTAGAGGACATGTACATGTTACTCGGGCTGCCTATTGATGGCAAGGTAGTCAATGGAAAAACCAACTTCGCTAATTCAATTTGCGAGGATTTTTTGGGTGTCGACTTGTTGGATCATAACCCAAGAGGACAAGGTATCTTACTTTCGCGTCTTAAGACATATTACGGGAGTTTAATATTAGATGAAAATTCTACTGAAGAAATGAAAATAATAAAAACTAGGTGTTATCTTATGCTTTTAATTGTTTCATTTTTATTTGTCGAAGGTAGTAGTTCTAGTATGCACGTTATGTATATACCCTTATTAAGATACCTAGATAAAACAGGACTATATAGTTGGGGTTGCACTTGTTTGTCTTATTTGTATAGCTCTTTGTGTAAAAACGCAACGAAAAACACATCTACATTTTCTGGATGTGCCGTTTTGCTCCAAGCATGGGGTTGTTCTAGATTGCAATCTCTAGCGACCATCAACCACAATAGATTCTCATTCTCGTATGCACAAAAGAAAGTTAATAAATTCGTATTGGTTAATTCACTTTATTGATTACTGTCTCTAACTAATTTATTTGAACTTTTTTGGTTTAGATGGTAGGCTCGCGGTATGACTTACAATAGATGTCCAAGACGTTGTATAATTTAATATCGCAATCTCTTGGATCACCTTACACCTGGATATGTATTTCAACTAAAAAAATCAATTTATTTTTAATATTAACCATTTTATGATCTAATATTTTTCTCTTCTATAGTTCATTTGGCGTCCATATCTAAACTTAGAACATCAACATGAAGTCAGAGAAGAAGCTGCAACTATTTAGACTGTATGCACGCCGATCATCAAATTCATTACTGTGAAGATGCACCATAATTACCGTGTTAAATTACAGTTTGTAATGCTTCAAAATATCCCAGATCCCCCGACTGACCTCAGTAAATGGAACAAACTAAAAATTAATAAACAATGGAAATTTGCCAATTGGAAGGACTTTGTTAAATCTGAGTGTCGTAAATGGAGGAACCGTCGTGACCATGTCTTACGTGACCCTATGATGCCAACCCCGTCTAGACCAAATAATACTTATATGGATTGGTACAAATCAGTTGCAACTGGGTTTGTCTTCGAAGAGAGGTATCTATACAACCCACAATAAACCACTTACACACAAGAAGCTTCAACGGCTAATCCCCTAGAAAATTATCAGACATGTTACTCACAACCCCCTACCCAACAAAATTACCAACCCACAAACACACAAACCCACAATAAAAACATGTCATACACTTAACCACAATACCAAGAGCGTCCCCCATACCATCGCCAACAAAATGACTATTATCAAGACATTCAAAATGCATATGCCCCCAACACAACATCAAGATATAGCCAAAACACCAAAGGAACATATAACAACAACCTTTCCTCATACCATAGTTAAAACGTCTAAACATTATACCATAGCCAAAACACACAGACACCACACCATAGCCAAAACACACAAACATCACAACAGCCATATGGCTTTCAAACATAACAACAACCATTTCAACCTTTCTCCAACGAATTATTCACAATAATTTCCCCCTTTAATCGTTCAATCCGCACACCAATGACCCCTTCAACACTTCCCAACTACTCTAGCATTGGTTGCAAACTCATTTAGGACATTGTGTCGCTCCATACGCAAGACTTCTTAGAAATGCAAGAACTGCTTAGGGATCCTGCTGATGTTACTAAGACCTCAAATCCTCAAACACCTGGAGTGAATCAACAACGAGGGCAACAAGTAAGGGTGGCTAGGGGATGTGGAACCAGTGGCTGGTATGACCAATCCGGCCATCATCATTAGTTTATGTAAAAGTATTTTTAATTAAATATTAATGTTCACTAGTTATGTTAGAAAAAGTATTCTTGTACACTTGTGCTAGACCAATTGGCGCAACCTTTATACATTTGTACACTAGTGCCAATTGAATTGGCAACACCATATGGTGTCTCCAATTCAATTGGCGCCTTCACTTAAAATTATAAGGTTGTCGCCAATTCAACTAGCAATATCACTTAATCCTATTCTGAAACTAGGGTATTTCACGTGGGTTATTTGAGGAATTAATTTGAAAAACTGGGCTATTTGGGTAAAAAAAATTGAATGGGAAAGTTATTTTATGCTTGAGAATACTTTATATTCAAGAATTAATCTTCTAACTTTATAACAACCATATAAATTTTCTTTTGTCCCCAAGTTTGTTTCATGGTGTCATACCCCAAATTTTGACCACCAAGATTTCCCATCATTGTGCAAATTGTTACCACAATATGGATGTACCTTCATGCCTCATCAAATCCTCAATGATAGTTGAGCTTTCACTATAACTAAGAATTAGGGTTTGAGCCCTCTCAGAGCCCTTAGACAAAGGATCAATAAAAAAATGACATGATCTTCAACTTGTCTAAACTCTTAAAACATCCACAAAGGATCAAGGGAAATCCCACATCAAGAATCAAGCATAAAATTGTGACATTCCAAGTGTTTTGAGCCTCGAAACACCCGATGTCGCCGAATTAGGGTTTTGGACTACCGGGACCTCCAGAGTGAAATTTTCACAAGAGAATGAGCCAAGACTTCAACATGTAACTCAATATGCTCAAAATAACCCTAGGGATCCATTTGCAAAGATGAATGACCCTCAGAGGACGCATTCCTCAAAAGTCAGGAATTAGGGTTTTACGCGCGGAACCGCTCCGGAGCCATAAGTCAAAACATGACTTTTTTGGCAAAAATGATCCATGTGATTCATATTTTCATAAAATGTGACTTATAATGTCATTTGAACAATAATTGGTCAAGAAATCATGATAACTTGTAAAAGGGGTAACCTTGAAAAATTGAAAAAATTTCTAAGTTATTAAGTTTGAATGATTTTGGTACCAACTTCCAAGGATCATAACTTGTGATCCAAGCAGCCATTTTGGATAATCCAAAGCCTGATTTGTAAGTCTTCATGCATTCTACAAAAGCTTCACCTACCTCAAACTCCAATTCTTCATGGATTTTAAGTTATGGAGTGATCAAAATGACAAAAATGAAAAAAATGACACTTTTTCAACACTTAGTGAAAATCTACCTAAGTTATCAGCTTTGAGCACCAATGTTCATGAGGATTTTTCAATGGGATCCAAATAGTTTCAAGACAAACTATGATCACACATAGATTGTATCATATGAGGGCTCTTTAAAAAGTACAAGAGCCTCCCATAACTCAACCTGAGCAGGGAGATATGATCCCCTCAAAATAACCATTTCCAACTATCTTGCACAAGGCAGAATTTGGTATTTTGCTCGATTTGGAAAATTTGGACAACTCCAAGCCTTGTCATCTATTTGGACACATCAGAGGATGAAATCAAAGGGGAATAATCTGATCCCCAAGCCTCCCAAGTGCAAGAATCTACATATAGCCATAACAAACCTAAAATGGCTAAAAAGTGCCAAGACTCCAATTTTGTTTCAATGCATTCAATGGATGCATCAAGGTGGCATGAACCGAGGCAAACTTAACTGAATGAGTCAAGCCTTATCTCTGAACCAAAAGACCATAGGCTTGTGCTCTAACCTCAAGTCAATGGCTAGAGTAGACTTGAGATTCCATTTGATCCACATTGGCCACAGACCTGCTGCAGTTGCGACACACTATTGCTACCAAAACAAACTTGACACACTATAAATAGAGCTCATTTGTGATCAGTTTGAGTACACCAAAGCACCTAAACTGATGCTTTCCTCAAAATCTCCCTTTCACTCTAATTTTGCCTTCTAACTCAAGTCACTATCAGGTTTTGAGATTGAGAGTGATTCCAACCAAACCAATCACACACACACACCTCATAAACATCATGTATGAGTGATCCATAACACAAAATCACATCTGGAACATCAAATTCGCAAAATCACCAGCCAATTTCTCAAGTTCTTGACAGAGTTGCAGTTGAGGTACCACAACCAGTTCCAGCTCACTTCAGTCCACTCCAAGCATTCAAACGCACTCTTTGGCACCTAAGGAAGCTGTCCAGATCATTGGAACCTAACGGCAACACCTCCATCATCAAACTCGATCACCAGCTGCAAGAGGTAGGCCTGAACCCTTCAAACTCTATGATTCATGCATCATGAATGAATTTTTGAGTTACCATCTTGTTTATGCATGTTTGTAGAGCAATAACCCTCAATCAATTGCCATGAATCCATCGTGTATGGAATTTCATTTTGTTCATGCTGAAATTAGGGTTCTTGAGGTTTTTCATTGATTTCTCACTCCATATTTAATATAAATGCAATTAATCTATATGGTTGTGATCCTTGTTAAAAAAACGAACAAGATTGGTACTTGAATCGTGCAAAACCATTGAGAAATCATGGAGAAAAGTGAGAAAACTTAAATCTGCAGAAACAGGGTACGCGCGTGTTCTTCCTTGATAGTTGGCGCCCTTTTTCAAAAATTTGAATTTTGAATATTTTGATATTTTTGTTAATTTATTCAAAAATTAATTTCTCTCTGAATATTTGTGTTTTTGAATTGATTTTTTTTCTCAAAATTCACAAAAATGTTTAAATATTTTATTTTACAAAAAATCCAATTTATATTATTTATTTAATATAGTTAGAATTTTTGTAATTAATTTCATTTTAATTGTTTTTAAACATTTTTTAATGAAATTCCCACTTTGATCTTTCAAAACCAATTGAATTTCAAAATTTCATGTGATTAAACATAATTTTTCAAATATTTTTCAAAGTTTACAACTTGTTTTTGAATATATTTGGTATTTTATATCATTTTTTTTTCATTTAATTTCCTTTGAAAAATGACATTTTAATTTAAAATTAGGGTTTCCTCTCGATTTTAAATTTTCAAACATTTTTTGGGCCTCTAATAGAGTGTAAGGCCCAAACCTTTTTGTACATAAACATTTTTGGGCCTCAGTCATTGTATAAGTCTCAATACGTTAAAAAACCTCGGCGCAATCGTCGCCTTTTAAATAAAAACTATCTGGGCCTACCCGTGTGTTGTAAGTCCCATTTTTCTTTCTTTTAAAATCATCTTGGGCCTCTAATAGAGTGTAAGAATCATTCCTTGTTAATAAAAACCTTTTTGGGCCTCAGTCATTATATAAGTCCCACTGTGTTTTCAAAATCTCAGCACGATCGTCGCTTTTCAAAACAAAATCATTTGGGCCTCTCCCTGAGTTGTAAGCCCTATTTCTTTTCTTTTTCAAACATTTTTGGGCCTCTCCTTGAATTGTAAGACCCATCCCTTGTACAAAAATAAACAATTCTTTAAGCCTCTCTTTTGAGTTGTAAGACCCAACCCTTTTGTAAATAAACAAAATTTGGGCCTCTCTTTGAGTATAAGCCCCGATATTTTCAAAACAACTTCCTTTTTATTTAGGTTCAAATTCATAGTTGTTATCCAAACTTTCTTTAATTTCTTGAACAACTAACCATACAGCTGTTACAATGAAAGCTTGCTCACCTGTAAGTTTTATCAGCTTTCTTTTACATACTTGCACATATATATATATATATATATATATATATATATATATATATATTTGTTTGTGCTGGAAGCTTGCTCACCTGTAAGTCCTCCTACCCTATTTTTACATACAATATATATTTCATCTGTACATATATACCTGTATATTATCTGCTTAGAGTTTTCCCCGGCAATTAGGTCTAGAACTAGATAAAGCCAGTGGTCACTCTTTCAACACAGTCAAAACTAGTTCCCCATAGGAATTCCAGATACAGTCTTGCCTCCTCTTGGGCTTGTACAATATGGAACAAAGAGAAAGGCATTATTTCCGGTGAAACTTTTCTCAAGACTGTCACTACTAGAAATTTGTCAAAGAAATTCATTTCCTCCAGTGACGATTAATTCTCGGTGAAACCTCTCTTGAATTTCTTCAAACCCTAGAACTGTTCACTAAAGAAGAGATTATTCCCGGTGAAACTTTTCTTTAACTTTTCTTAGGTTTGGACCCACAGGCTTCCTAAAAGCATCCCTAGCCTCCTCTTGGGCTTTGTACAAGGACCCTCAGGCTTATTAAAAGTTCTCATGCCTCATCTTGGGCTTAGTACAAGGACCCAAAGACCTCTTACAGGTATAGGGCAGAACTTAGTCATCCTTTGTTAGAGCAGTTTTTCTAAAGAGTCAAAACCTCAGACCAATTTAAGGATTGATTCTCATCCCTTATCAGAATCACTACCAATAAACCTTTATCAGAACCTCAAGGCATCTGATATCTTAACTTTTCTGTAATCCTCAGCAAGAGTTGATTCCCCACTTTGGACCTGCCTCTGGATCTCAATAATCCTCAGCAGAAGCCAGCCTCCTCTTAGGCTTTGTATAATGATTTTCCTCAGCAGATCTAGCTTCAAAAACACTCTCTTGTTGAGTAAATCTTCTTTCTCAAAAGCACTCTCTTATTGAGTCAATCAACTTAAGGCATTCTCTTGTTGAGTCGACCTTTTCCAGCCTCCTCTTAGGCTTTGTATAATGATTTTTCCCCAGCTTTTTCAGCCTCAATCTTGGGCTTTGTACAAGACACCATAAACACTCTCTTGTTGAGTCATTCTTTTTTTTAGCCTCAATCTCGGGCTTTGTACAAGACATATATAAACTTTCTCTAGCAAGGTCAAAATCTTCATAACCTTTTCTTGAGCTCTGGATAAATATCTTGTCAGCGAAGTCAATTCCTCCCAGCCATCTTTTAGGCTTTGGGAGTTAATCTCCTTAAGCAGAGTTAGTTCTCTTTTCAGCCTCCTCTTAGGCTTTGTATAATGATTTTCCTCAGTAGAGTTAGCATCAATCTTGGGCTTTGTACAAAACAAATCATACTCTCTAGCTGAGTCAATCCCATTTTAGCCGCAATCTTGGGCTTTGTACAAGACAGAAAAAAACCTCTCACTAGTAGAGTCAGTTTATTTTTTTAGCCTCAATCTTGGGCTTTGTACAAGACACCATATAAAATCTCCCTAAATACTCTCTTGTTGAGTCAGTCTCATTTTAGCCTCAATCTTGGGCTTTGTACAAGACAGACAAAATATTTCCCCGGAAAAGTCAACCTTTAGCCTCCTCTTAGGCTTTGTATAATGATATCTCCAAAAGAGTCAACTCTCTTTTAGCCTCAATCTTGGGCTTTGTACAAGACAGATAAACACTCTCTTGTTGAGTCAGTCTTTTCTAGCCTCCTCTTAGGCTTTGTATAAGGACTTCCCCAGTGGAGTCAATCAATCTCTTAGCTTCAACCTTGGGCTTTAAGCAAGGCGCATACAAAAACCAAAATCCCCTCAGAGGAAATCAAAAACTCTCTGTAGGAAGACATTTCTCTGTATATCACAATTCAAAACAACATTCAAAACAAACGCTAATCTCAGATAATTGTTGTAAGTGGCACACTTGTTGATTCAAAAATCCAAGTTGTCGTCCATCTCTTATCTTGGTAAAACTCCCCTCTTTCACCTAATTATTGTAAGTGGCAAGCCTCTAGATTTTTACATCCATGCCACTGCCCCTGTCTTAGCATGAAAGACTCCTAAGGAAAAATGGCATTTCTCAACACTGAGTTAAATTTTTCTCCTTCAGGACTAATCCCCTATAAAGGAAATTATGGCATTACTGGATTCTTATATCCCAATTAAAGTAATTCTCCTTTATAATCAGTCACCCAACAGTTGTGATAAACAGACGAGATGTCTCCCTTTAGAGATGACAAATTCTCTCTCCGTCAAACCTTTAAGCTTCAATCTTGGGCTTTAAACAAGACATAAATAAACCTTTTAGCTTCAATCTTGGGCTTTGAACATGACACCAAACATCTCTTTCCTCCCATAGAATAAGAGGAACTACGATTGCTCTGATTTCCCTATTTATCTTTAACGGGAATACGTAGGCATAATATTGCGAAATCTTAGCGAGCATACCAATCAAAAACTCTAGGTCCAGTACCTTCACACATTCATCCAAAACATCAACAAGCCCAAAATCATCAAAAACTCACTCTCTCTCTCTCAAACATTCCCAAAGAAGAAATTTTCCCAATCAACAGATAAACACCATCAAGTACAAAGCAGAACCTAATTGCTAACAACCTGTGGATAACCACATATAGGATGGGTAATTGATAACTCCCCATTATATAACCTAACCCCGAACTCCCCAAATCTCTTAGCATTTGTTCAGTTAAACATTCACGTGCAATGTTAGTTTTAGATAGCTTCTCTTTCCCTTCCAGTTCACGGGATAAATAAGAAATTAGAAAGTAGCACCCCACTCCCTACCATTGCAGTGAGGAGAAACCCATGGCGATAAGGTGGTCGCGTCACTGACAAAAATCGCACGCTACAGAAAAAAGGCGACTCTGCTGGGGATGAAAACTAGGATTAGAATTCCTAAGAGGTCTAGGATGATTAGTTTTAGGTATTTTATATATATATATATATATATATATATATATATATATATATATATATATATATATATATATATATATATATATATATAAAACTGCTTTTCCTTCTTGATATCCGTGTTTATTTTTTTTGTCAATGGGAATACGAGTAATGTCACATCTGGAAAGTTTGAGGGAAACTTAAGATAAAGGGTGGCATAGACAGGGGGTCTTATAGGGAGTGAATCCCGAATAAGCGAACTTGGTAGACCACCAAATCAGGAGAGGGCCCGTAGGATTCAGCCTGCTGATCACGATCATTGTTGAAAGCAGAGTTTTCCTAATGCGGCGCCTGTGAACCTGAGGATTTAGTAGGCATTAACCTTATGGCCACTTGGTAGTGCGATGACTATCGGAAATAGTTGATACGCGATACTACATTCAAATGAGATTACCCTAGGATGCTACATCTCGCTCAGGTGAACCAGCATGCTGTTGATATCTTTAGGGGGTCAGTGATTTTGGGAACCTTAGGATCCGTTCTACAGGTACACAAATTGACCAGAATACAACCTTTGGGAATGGGTAGAGCCATGACTCCATGCTCGTGACGTTGAACCTTTAAACCCATGTTTTTTCAATGTTTTTATGTGCTGCATTCATGCATTCATTTAAAAAACTCTTAAACAAAGAAAAAATCTTCTTTTCTCTTCTCTCTTTTTTCAAATTAAACTGAAACAATGATTGTAAATATCAGAGAGAAAGATTGCGTTATGGATTTTGGTAGAGGGAAGACGCACAAGTACACCTTCAAGGCTCCAAAACTAGAGGATTTAAGGGGGTTGGCAAGGATGATCACCAACCCTGATGCTTTCAGAGCTAAGTACGGTGGGTTGTTGTCTTTGTTAAGGGTCTACATAGTTGAAGGAATCCTGGCTACACTGATCCAGTTCTACGATCTGGTTTATCACTGTTTCACATTCCTGGATTATCAACTAGCACCAACATTAAAAGAATACTCTCACCTGACTAATTTAACCATCACTGATCAAGCTCTTTTTTCTGGACTGGAAGAAATTCCAAAGGATCGGGTCATCGCAAGAGCCATTTGTTTGGAAGAGTCAGAAGTCAGGACTCACATGACCACCAAAGGAGGAATCCAAGGTTTACCAGTCAAGTTTTTGGTGGAGAAAGCCCTATACTTCACCAGTATAGGGAACATTACTACTTTCAAGAATATCTTTGTCCTACTCACATACGAGTTGTTCCTTTTTCCTAACATAGACAACTTCGTTGATACCAACGCTGTTAAGATATTTCTGATTGGAAACCCCGTACCAACTCTGCTTGCAGATGCTTATCATTCTGTGCACTTAAGGAATCTGTACAGCGGAGGAAAGATCACATACTGTGTACCCTTGCTTTACAAATGGTTCATTTTTCATTTACCTAAGTCTGCTGCTTTTTGGGATCACAAGAGTACCCTACGTTGGCCGCAAAGGATCATGCCTCTTACCAACTCAGACATAGATTGGTATGATAAGATTTATGAGGGAATAGAGATCATCGACAGTTGTGGAAATTTCCCTAATGTACCCCTCATAGGAACTAAAGGAGGAATCAACTATCATTCAATTTTAGTTCGCCGTCAATTCGGATACCCGATGAGGCATATCCCGCATAATGCTCATCTGGAAGGTCTTTTTTTTAAGGAAGGGGAAAATGACAAGGCACTAAAGAAAGAAATAGTGCATGCCTGGGAGCATGTTCACAAGAAAGGAAGAGAGTCTCTAGGAAGACCAAGTTGTACCTCCGTGGAACCTTATCTCCACTGGGTGCAAACTAGAGCTCTCAAGCTGAGAATGCCTTACCCTCGTCAAGAAGTTTTTCCGTTAAAGGAATCTGTCCTTTATTTCATGTCTGACATGGAAAAACTCCAGGTAGCTCTTAATAAAGTTCAACGGGAGAAGAGCTCTTGGAAAAACAAGTATTGTATCCTCAACGTGGAGTGTACCAAAATTCAGCAACTGCTAAAAGAAAAGGATGCTCTAATTAAAATATTAGAGCAACATGCTGTAGAAAGTCAAGAAGACCGAAGAAATCTGCTCGCTTCTTTCACTTGGCAAAGGAGTGATAACCCGACAACGGCTGAAGAGCCCCGGTCAAAGAACAGGAAAGTACCGGAACTAGCATCTGAGCTCTCTTCAGAGAGGGCTCAGGATCCATAAGCTTAGACATTTCCTTTTACAACACTTTGTAAAATACTATATTTTCCCTTTCTGCAATCTTTCAAATTCAATAAAACAGTTTCTCCACCCTTTACTGTATGATATTTGCAATCTAATTGTTGAAGTTTCTTTTTGAAAAAAAAAAAAAATATATATATATATATATATCATTACAGATCATTCATCATTATCACATAAACGCATTCTTCCTACCTTCAAATCTCACGTATGTGTCACGATTCTAAAGTCAAACTGTCTCACTCGTACAATACTCGGGCCAATCGACAAAAGAAAATGGACGATCTCGAGGAAGAGAATATAGAGCTAAGAGAAGAAATCGACGCTCTAAAGGAAGATCTGAAAAAACTTCACAGTGACATGCAATCCTTGGCAACAGCTCAGAGACAACAACAATGGACTATGATTTCAGAGATCACATCTACACCCATAGTGGAAACATATGATCCTCGGTACAACATGCCTAAAGATCGCACCTGGGGCATACCTATCAACTTTGTCCCTGAAGGATACATTCTGTCGGTCATGGAAGACCCAGAAACTGCAGTAGGAACCACTGGGCCTGAAGGTTACAAACTTCGGGAAAGCGAGGACACAAGAGTTATGACAGTAACTCCTGAAGGTTACAAACTTCGGGGCATAGAAGCACCAAGAGTCACCGCTGTAATGACTATACCACAACTGGTGGTACACACCGTCCCGAAAGGACAGATTCCACAAGTAATATCTGGTGGAAACGAAGACATGTACGAAAGAATGAATGAGTTCCAGGAAAAATTCCTGGAGATGCAGAAGGAACTGCACGCCATTCGTGGTCAGGATTTATTCGAAAAGGATGCCACAAATCTTTATCTGGTCCCTAATGTGAAAATCCCGCACAAATTCAAGGTGCCAGGCTTTGAAAAATACAAGGTTAACTCTTGCCCTCAAAGTCATTTGGCGATGTATGCTCGAAAGATGTCAACTCAGACAAAAAATCAACAGCTACTGATCCATTATTTCCAAGACAGTTTAACCGGTGCCGCACTTAAATGGTACATGGGTTTAAACCGCACCAGAATCATTACTTTCAGAGATCTTGGGGCAGCCTTCGTTCAATAGTATAAGTATAACCTGGACATGGCACCAGATAGGGATTAACTCAGAGCAATGTTGCAGAAGGACAAAGAAACTTTCAAAGAATATGCTCAGAGAAGGCGAGAAATTGCCGATATTTGTCCTCCTCTTGAGGAAAAAGAGATGACAAAGATCTTTTTGAAAAACTTAAGTTCATTTTACTACGACCGTATGGTTGCAAGTGCGCCCAGTGACTTCACTGAAATGGTAAACATGGGAGTACGCCTTGAAGAAGCAGTTTGAGAGGGACGTTTGGTAAAAATATAGAACCATCAAGCAGTACCAAAAGATATGGTAGTACTTTCCCAAAGAAAAAAGAGCAAGATATTGGTAATATCTCTCTCAGAAAGCATAGACGAAGGTATCAACCAGTAGCAGCGGTAACTCCTCCTATTAACCCTGCGCCGGCTCTAACGTATCAACCTCAGGTTGCTCAGAGCCAACCAAATCTACAACAGTATCAGCAAAGGACACAACAACCTCTTCAGCTGGCTTGTCCCCAGTACAACAACAACAATCGTACGACACGACCACCAGGGTTCAACCCTATACCAATTTATACGCATAACTATTTCCACTACTGCTGGCCAAGGGGCATGTCCAAACTAGGTCTCCTCTTACAGTACCAAAAAATCTATCTTTTTGGTTCAAAGCAAATCAAACTTGTCCTTATCATCAAGGAGGACCGGGGCACAACATGGAGAACTGTCTCAGCTTCAAATCCAATGTACAAAAGCTTGTCAGGAACATGGTCTTATCTTTCAAAGATACTAATCCAAATGTTCAGACGAACCCGTTGCCTCAACATGAAAAGACTGTCGTAAATTTGATAGAGAAAGAGGTTAGCCGCAGTTTTAAATTCACGATGTGCTCCTATTAGGAACCAATCTGGTCAGGATGCATTGTAGACAGAGCGGGTACGGTCATGTGCTGTCTCACAATTATCACCATTGTGATATCTGCTCAAAGAATAATCAAGGATGTTCCGTAGTACAATCATCTCTACAAGAACAGATGGATCCAAGATCACCGAATCTGTGAAGTAAATATGGCTCATGCAAATCCCAACATTGTTCAGAACCACAACATTCTGGAGATGAATGTCAACTTGGTGGCGATGCATTCAAGGCAAAGTCAATATCATAATTTGCCACGACACGATTACAACTCATGTCCGATCTGCTCAATAAACAATCAGGGATGCTCTTTTGTACAAGAAACCCTCTAGCGTCAGATGGATCTCGGATGGATCCAGGATTACAGTGATAGAAGTGGCCATCAAGTTAATATGATTCAAATCTTTGATATTCGCTTGATGAATACCAGTTCAGTAGAATTACACGCTAGGCAAGTCAGGCTCGGGTTTTTGGCTTCACATAACTATCAAGGGTGTAAAGTGTGTCATGAAGACGAACAAGGATGAGCACTTGTCCAAAGAACACTTCAACACTTGTTGGACCACTGGTGGCTTCTAATATACTTGGACGAAGCTACACTATAGATCAGTATGACTGACGGGAATCCTACTAGATAACAAAGTCAGGATGTTCGCTCGATGGAAATAGACCTAGTAAATATGCACTGCATACAAAGCGGGTATGGCCGGGTGCCACTTCACAACTAAGAGCGTTGTAGAGTTTGTTCAGAGAACAACCAAGGATGCTACCTCGTATGAGCAGATCTTCAAGATCAGTTGGACTGGAAAGAGATCCGACCATGTTCAAGTTCTAGTTCAATCAACAGGATACAAGACTATCTTCCTGATCAAAGCAAA
Organism: Lathyrus tuberosus; assembly: GCA_022829125.1. Taxonomy (NCBI): domain Eukaryota; kingdom Viridiplantae; phylum Streptophyta; class Magnoliopsida; order Fabales; family Fabaceae; genus Lathyrus; species Lathyrus tuberosus. The sequence goes on from JALAZF010000034.1 coordinate 790,132, forward strand.
GACGTTGTCATAATCTCTAATCATGAAATGGCCAAAGGCGTATGCGCCATAATTCCTCAACTCCATGAATCAAGAATTCCTCTTGATAGTAGAAGGACCCTTAACCTGGAAACAATTGAAGCTTCCTACGATGGTCAGAAAAATCAGAAGGCTCCCGTGGTTATCTATCCGCCGGAATCAATGCCGTACGCATCTAAAAGGGATATCCCTTACAAGTATGGTGCAACAACAATAAAAAATGGAAAGGAAACTCCATTACCCTCCGTCGTAAACATTGCCGACATCAGTCGAGTAACACGGAGCGGCCGGATCTTCAACAAAGGAGTTGGAGAACCCACCAAAGAAAAGGAACTTCAAGCAGAAGTTCCAAATCAACCAGTCAGATAATCTAGTAATCCAGAACTGGTAAAAAATAGCGATGAGATGCTGAAGCTCATCCAGAGAAGCGAGTACAACATTGTGGACCAACTGTTGCAAACTCCTTCGAGAATCTATGTGCTATCTCTCTTACTCAGTTCCGAAGCTCACAGGGAAGCTCTGTAGAAAGTCTTAGAGTAAGCTTTCATAGAACAAGATGTGACGATAAGATAATTTGACAGCATCATCTCCAACATCACTTCCTGTAACAATTTAGGATTCAGTGATGAAGAACTGCCAGAAGAAGCCAAAAATCACAACATGGCGCTTAACATTATAGTCAATTGCCAGGACGATGCTCTAGCCAGTGTACTAGTAGATACAAGATCAGCTCTGAATGTTACGCCAAAATCTACTCTGATGCGACTATCATTTCAAGGATCTCTGATGAGAGGCAGCGAGGTCATCGTCAAAGCCTTCGATGGATCCAGAAAAACAATTATCAGCAAAGTTGACATTCCCATAACTATCGGTCCTCACACTTTCCAAGTCACTTTCTAGGTCATGGACATCCTGACAGCATACAGTTGTTTATTAGGAAGACCTTAGTTACACGAAGTTGTGGCAGTCACTTCGGCACTTCACCAGAAACTAAAGTTCGTCAAGAATGACAATCTAGTCACAGTTTGCGGAGAGCAAGCGTTAATAGTGAGCAATTTATCACCATTCTCCTGTGTAGAACCCGAGGAGGTTGTTGGAACTCAGTTTCAAGCACTCTCGGTGAGCATTGAGAATCAATCGGAGAAAGAAACATTGATTTCCTCATACAAAGATGCTCTCGAAGTGATCAAGGGTAACGACATAAAAGGATGGATACAACTCGTAATTCCTATGGATAACAAGACAAAGAAAGGTCTTGGTATCTCCTCAACCTGTACCCAGACTGCTACTAAGGATGAAAGTTTTCATCCTATTCAAGACTTCTTCCACAGTGGATACTTTCTCCACCCAGTGTCTCAAGAAGTACACACCATAAACGAGGGTGACTCCTCCGATACAGATGAAGAGTGGAAGTCATATCTCAACGAGGACGATTATATGTCTCAGGAAGAAACGCATATGCCATTTTGCTTTCCCACGTAGAGTCCGAGATATATACCAAGATCAGACGTCAAGATGATATACGGAGTTTGTGATCCTGAAGGATGTCGTGTTCCACCCAATTTATTAGAGGAGGACACTCTGATGAAAGACAAATTGACTATGCCTATTTGATCCCCTGGATGACTTACCGATCTGGCAGCCGTACCCAGGAGACTTGGGGCAAAAGTGTCAGCCAAATGATGCTTATCAGCTGGGCATTATTGAAAAGAATACCTGCGTCCCCACCAAATCATGGGATCATTACTCAGGACATTCCAAAGATATCTAGCACAACGATGAATCTGCAAAGATTGCAGGACAAAAGTTCATCAACTATACTTTTCCTGAGGTCAACGTCATTGAGAAGAATGGCTCCTCCAGTCCCACAAAAATATGGGACACCTTAGGACAGCCGAGTAGCAAGTACGACTTCCTGGTCAAGTACACCGCTCCTGAAAGCTCTCGTACCAGGCTCGAAGACGTCCAATCAACTGGATGGAGAGATCCTTCTAAGAGCGAAAACACTAAGGAGGATACAACAGAAGAGTTAGTTTATGATAACTCTGCTTGGGAGGAAAACTCCAACGATCCTGCTCTGCCAGAAATCAGCGTCATTTCTGAGGAAAATCAAGAAAGAAGGTACCAGATTTTGTGATTCACCGAGGAGTTTGTCGCCAATGGGTTGTTGTCAATGTCCCGAAAGTCATCCATAAGTCTAAGTAATTGCCATCTTTGTTTTAACCTTTCACCCTGCCCAGGTGAAACGAATGTTTTTATAGGGCTCATTTTCTGTAAATGTCCTTCTTCGCTTCACCCAAAGCGACATAATTTTGTTTTATAGGGCTGTAGTTTCAAGAATCGACTAAATCATAAATAAATAAACGTCGTTATGTAATTTCCACATTCATTGTTGTTTTCACTTTTTGCATTTTCCGAAAATGGTAATCCTGAAACAACTCAAAATAACAATAACAAGCATTTTTCACAAAATACACTGCACACACTCTTGCATTCTCTCTATCTCTTTTAAAAAATGAATCATCACGTCATGCAGATTGCTTGATTTAAACCCCATTGAAACATACGATCCAATGCCTTCTCCCAACTTTGAATTCCCGGTATTTAAGGCTGAAGAAGAAGAGGACGCGAAAATTCCAGAAGAGATCTCCCGATTACTCAGACAAGAAGAAAGGTCCATTGAACCTCACAAAGAGCCGTTGGAAACGGTCAACTTGGGTTCAGAAGAAGAAAGGAAAGAAGTCAAGATTGGGGCACTGCTCAGTCCGACTGTCAAAGAAAGCTTGATAAGACTTCTCAAAAAATTTCTAGATGTGTTTGCTTAGTCCTACCATGACATGCCAGGGTTGGATACCAGCATCGTGGAACATCATCTACCATTGAAATCAGAATGTCCGCCGGTAAAACAGAGACTGAGATGGACTCATCCAGACATTGCCATCAAAATCAAAGAGGAAGTGCAGAAACAGATTGACACGGGTTTCCTCGCCACCTCAGAATATCCTCAATGGTTGGCCAACATAGTGCCAATTCCGAAAAAGGACGGAAAAGTCAGAATGTGTGTAGACTACAGGGATCCGAACAAGGCCAGTCCAAAGGATGACTTTCCCTTACCGCACATAGACATGCTGGTAGATAGTACATCAAAGTTTAAAGTCTTCTCCTTCATGGATGGATTCTCGGGCTATAATCAAATCTAAATGCCGCTGAAAGACTTGGAGAAAACTTTATTCATCACCTCATGGGGCACCTTTTGTTACAAGGTAATGCCATTCGGTTTGAAGAATGTCGGGGCAACCTATCAAAGGGCCATGACTACTCTGTTTCACGACATGATGCACAAAGAAATCGAAGTGTATGTCGATGATATGATTGCCAAATCTAAATCAGAAGAGGAGCATGTGACCCACTTGTTAAAACTATTTGAGAGTTTGAGAAAATACAAACTCCGCTTGAATCTTAACAAGTGCAAGTTCGGTGTCTGCTCGGGAAAACTTTTAGGATTCATCTTCAGCCAAAAAGGAATTGAGGTTGATCCTGACAAGGTCAAGGCCATTCAAGAAATGCCTTCTCTAAAGACTAAAAAACAAGTCCAAGGATTCCTGGGACATTTGAATTACATTTCCAGATTTATATTCCTCATGACCGCGACGTGCGCGCCAATCTTCAAATTACTCAAAAAGAATCAGGGCTGCGTATGGACAGAAGCCTGCCAAAAAGCCTTCAACAATATCAAAGAGTATCTGTTGAATCCACCTATCCTGTCACCTCTAGTGGAGGAAAGACCGCTGATCATCTACCTAACAGTCTTGGAAGACTCAATGGGTTGTGTACTTGGCCAACAAGACGAAACTAAAAGAAAAGAGTCTGCCATCTACTATCTGAGCAAGAAGTTTACTGATTGTGAAACTCGGTATACTATGCTTGAGAAAACTTGTTGTACTCTGGTTTGGGCAGCCAAACGTCTTCGCCAGTATATGATTCGTCACATAACTTAGTTAATCTCCGAAATAGATCCGATCAAGTACGTCTTTAAAAAGCCTGCTCTCACGGGAAGGATTGCCCGTTGCCAGATGTTGCTATCAGAATACGACATCGAGTACTATGCTCAGAAAGCTGTCAAAGGAAGTATTTTAGCCAATCATTTGGCTCATCAACTGATTGACGATCAGGAATCAGTCGGATTTGACTTCCCAGACGAAGATGTCATCTATCTGAAAATGAAAGATTGTGATGAACCGCTACCCTGTGAAGGGCCAGAACTAGGTTCCCAATGGGGACTAATCTTTGACGGAGCTGTCAACAATTATGGAAACGGAATTGGGGAAATCATTGTAACACCTCAGGGTACCCATATTCCTTTCACTGCCAGACTGACCTTCAAGTGTAAAAATAACGAGGCCGAATACGAAGCTTGTATCATGGGTCTCAAAGAAGCGATCGACTTAAGGATTAAAAATTTGGATGTGTATGGGGACTTAGCCCTGGTTATCAATCAAATCAAAGGAGATTGGAATACATACCAAACGGGACTGACTCCTTACAAAGACTTCGCGAGAAGGTTGTTACCATTCTTCAACAGAGTCGAGTTTCACCATATCCCTCGTGAAGAGAATCACATGGCTGATGCATCAGCCACTCTCTCTTCCATGATTAGTGTAGGTCAATGGAACGACGTGAAGGTGCGAGAAAGACACAAGAAAGGGGGGTTTGAATTGTGAATTTACTCTTCTAATACTTTTCGTATTTTGTTAAAGAGTGGTAATGGAACTGTTACTTAATCATGACCTGTGGGAACTTATGGTCTCTAGACACTCCTAAGCCTTTTCATGTGAATTTTAAGCAAAGCTCATTATTAGATAATTAGTGCATTTTGATCATTTGGGATATTCATACAAATCACAAAAACGATTAAGATGTAATATAAGCTCAGTTAAATAGAAATAACTAAAATCCTATCTTAGACTAAGAACGTCATTGGTGAACAAAATTCAGGAAGGACTCTTTCAGTCATTCCATTTCTTATACAATGACCAACTACACCCTGGAGATCAAGAATGTGAGAGATAACTCTGCAGTAGGGAACTTGGTAGATTGTGTCTTCCCGAGAAAGATTAATTTCTTCCTTTAAATGGTTGTACATGGTGTAAGACCCTAATTTTTGACCCCTAAGATTCCACATATCATTCGCATCTCATTTGCATCTTTACCACAAACAAGATCACACATTAATTCCCTCGTCCCTCTCTTCTTTGGGTTTGCGCCTTGTAGGGTTTACCGAGCATCTGTGTGTTTCTTTTTCACTTTATTGCTTTATTTGTTTATATTTTACTAACCATTAATCAAATCCAAAAAAATATGTTTGTTTTTGTCTTCACTAACTTTTTCAGGAAAGGAATCAAGGATATCAAACAGTCCCTCAGCTCGAATGAATTTCATCTGAACAATGACAAAGTTGATCTGCAAAGAATTCAAAATTATCTGATCAAGAGTTTCCATGATTTTATTGATTATTATTCAAGAGACTCCAAGGTTCATGTGTTTATTTCCATGCCTTCTTTGACAAATCAAGAAAATCGAGCCAGAACCAGCACAATCCATCCAACAGGGCATTTTTCAAGTTTTTCAACTGTGCAATCGATTGCACTATTGGTCCAATCGATTGTACCCTTCACTTTTTGCCTAGATTTTGAAGTTTTCAGTCGTGCAGTCTATTCGAGCTACAGTGTGTCGCGGTGAAAATTGGATACCATAGTTATTTGTTAACTAGGATCGCATTTTTAATGTCACCACCGGTCTTTGATTTTATCCAAGGGAAGGGAGAAAAACCGAATTCCCACAATGCAATGCAAATGCACTAAGATTCTAAGTTCGGGGGTTGGTTATACCTAGGGAAGGTGTTAGCATCCTAGATATCTGTAGTATTCTACAGGAACCTCTTGATTTATTTTATATTATCGGTTATTTGTTTTGCTAAGGTTTAAAGGGTAGGTGATTTATTATTTAATTCCTAAGTGTGCTCGACAAGATATCGCATCTTGCGCCTACATATCCTGTCAGGAAGGAATCAGAGCACTTGTAGTTCCTTATTATTAAGGGTACTAAATGTTTAAAGGTTTAGGAGAGGAAGATGAGTCATCATCTTAAGAAAACCACCACAGTTCTTTGAAAATGTTTGTATTTTGTGGGGTATGAGATTGTATGTCCCTTCTTTGAGATGATTAACATCTAATTCTCTTGTGTGAAGAATTAGGTGGGCTAAAGTTTGATTGAAGAATCAAAATTATGGGGGGACTAACCTAGGAAATCTATCCTAAGTTGTCTAATAGTCTTAACTTAAGGGTGTCGATTATGAATGCAAATGATGCACACCATGCACAATAACATGGTTATCATGCATGGGATTTTCCCTTGGATATTTATGCGATTAATTATTGTTATTTAGGCGAGGGTGCTAGCAAAGTGATGCTAGACTTGTGTCTTGTGATCAGTAGGTCGAATGCGATGCCCGAAGGCGATCGACTTATATGGGTGGAAAATTGGCTCGACGTTGGATCGAGAGTTTTAATTTTTTGAAAGGGGTTTAAACATGCAAGCAAGCATACATTCAAAAATAAAGGCGTAGTAAACAGATAAACACGCAAGCGTACACTCGGGCGTGAGAGATTCTAAGAGGGAACAGTTGGTTAAGGGAGAGTTGATTCTTAAGGTTTATTATCAAAAGGTTTTTATTTCTTTAACTATCTTGAAAAGTTTTATTATTATCTGAAATTAGGATTAAGTTAAAAACCTAGAAGTGTATTATTTTAATTTTAAAATTATTAAGAGAGTTTGATAATTTTGATTCATTATTATTTTATTTTTTTAGAATTATTATATTAAAAATGTTGTTAATTTAAGAAAAGTTAAATGTTCCATATTAATTAAAAAGGTTTTAGTTATTATTTTAGCTTTTACATAAAAAAAAGTTTTCCTATTTAAAAGTTTAATTATTTTAAGATTTTGATTATTATTTAGTTTTTAAAAAAGGATATTAAAAGAGTTTCAAAACTAACTTAGAAAGATTTTATATTCTTATAAATAAAAGGTTTTTTTTATTAATTAAAAAAGATTAGTTTTAGTAAATGAATAAAGTTCATTATTTAAAAAGTTTTTTAATCTTGAAAAAAAAGTTTTATCAAAGAGTTAATAATTTATTTAGTTATATTTTAATAAAAAGTGATATTTTAAATATAAAAGAAAGTTATATTTTACTATATAAAAGAAGGTCATATTTTATATTTTTAGAAACAAAATTAATGTTATTTTATAACTCTAAAGAAAATACGGTTATTTACTGAGAAAAGATTATTTAATTTAAAATAAAAGGAATTAGGTTATAAAAAAAACGGAGGGATCTGGTGAGCTAAACTGGGAAGAGGGTCCACCGCGGACCCTCAGATCATGGCCGCACGATGGGATGCAATGGCGATTTGAATAAATAAAACGTGAGGGCGCGTGATCGTGGTGTGTGCGTGTGTGTAGGGAATCATTAGATAAAACATAAACCAAAGAAAAGCAAAACGCAGAAGCCCTCCTCTCTCTCCGTCTTCTCTCCTTCTCATCCACTCTCTCTTTCTCTCGTCACTCTCCGTCTCCTCTACGATAAGGGTTCAAACCCTAATTCCAAAATTCGTCGCCGTCTCTCAACCTCTCGATCTCGACCTCTCTATGAGTTAAACACCAACAAACATAAACCCTAAATCTACCCTGATCCCAAATCGAACCCGCCCCCAATTCTCATTATGATTTGATGATTACAGATTACAAATGAATAAAGCAGAGAACAATAGAGACGGTGATGGTGCGATCTCGAGTGGGCTCCTCGTCTAGGTAATATCTTCTGAACCGTTTCCTCTTGGTGATTCCTCCGTGTGTGTTTGTATGTTGATCCTCCGCCGGGTGCCCTGCTTTAATTTTTGCGTGTGATGTTGTTTGTCTGTGTCGTCGCCGCCTGTGGCTTCTTCTTCTGGATGTGTATGTTTGTGATATTTTTGTTTCTGTGTATGGCTGTGTTATTACATTGATGTTTGAGAGTTTGATTTTGGGGAGTTTTGCTACGGTGTTATTGTGTGTCGGACTGGAACATAATTTTGACAGAATTTTTTTTGTTCTATCGTTTATGTGTATCAGTGGATGCTGGGAATTTCTGTGTGAGATTATGGTTTTGGAATGGTTTTGAGGCTGAAGTTTATTGAATGTTCAATAGATGGAAGTGTTGGAAAGAAAGTTTGATGGAGGTTTATTGGTAATGGTTGCATTAGGAGTTGCCTCGATGGTTTTTGTGTGTGGTGATTTTTTTTTTTTGTTCTCGTGATTTCCTTGCCCTTTTATAGGCTCACCAATTCTTGATTTCGAAATTAATGTGAAACATTGCTGCTGATTCTTTGTGTGCTGGCTTTATGACAAATTTCCATCTTTAGGTAGACATGTTTGTAGATGGCTTTGGAAAGAAATGATGGCTGATATGAATTGGGATTTTTGATTTTTATCGTGACTTTCCAATTCAAAATTATCACGATTGATTGTGTTTGGAAATTGATAAACTTAATGGTTCCAAAACCTTCCATATTCATCCTGATTTGAAATGTATCCTTGATAAACTTTCTAATTTCAATTTCCTACTTGAAACTTGTCCTTCTTTTAAACCATGTAATTGAGTGGATTTGAGTTCTTCTCATGATTTCACGATATGTGTAATAGTTGTTGTTTCCAACTTGGTGGAAACATGTTCAACACATGTAAGATTCTTTCCCTTTTTCTTTTAACATGCCTTGATTGTATTGCTGCAAGGATTGTTCAGGTAATGTTTCTTCAGCCCAAAATTTCTTGCATGTTCTAAAAAAATGTTACGCCAATGCCTTTCTATTATTTCCTTGCTGCCGGCATTGTTGATAGCATACCTAGGCTTAGAAATCAATTTCACTTGTTCTCTTTTAACAGAAACATCGCTCGGAGAATATCTGCGTGGTACCACCTTTTCATGAATATTTCAAATGTACTGGACCTTTGAGCTTTGTGTCTACTCACTTTGAACTGTGCAATTACTTTTCTTTGTTTTTCAATGTGGATTCATAATCTTTGAATTTTCAGGATTTGCAAGTGGGAGCTTTTGTGAGTGATGATTTTATTTGACCGTACGATACGCTTGCCATGTACACGCCTCGGTTATAAAGTACGAGCTTGTTTTGGACGAAACAAGGGCCGTCATGGTTTGTTCACTCTCTTGTTACTCTATGCATTTTTACAGATGAAGAATTTGTGCCATTTTGATGTTCCTTCTTTTGTAGCTCACGTATTATAATAGTTTGGAGTTATTTTTGTGGCTCACATATGGATTCTTTTGGAACAGGTTTGGCGAGATTGGAATGTTGAAGCATGAGCTTGGAGTATTTGTCCAGTCTCGACGTTATGTTGGCTTGCAAGTTTTGTAACATGATATTTTTAGAACTAAGATTAGCTTTGAGTTTAGATTTTCTTGTAATTGTTGATGTGGGAACACACTTGAATTGTTGTAATGATTTATGATGGTGGAGAAGTGACTTAGAAATTTCCTGGGAGAAAGCAATCTCATCAAATAGTTCTTTAAGTTTGGAATAATAGGCAATGCTGTCAAATCTGCTCCCATTCGTTGACAAATTCCAAAGATAGTAGCAGCAACCTATTTGGTTCCATATTTCACGTATAGATGAATCATATAAAAGGGAGACCTTTAAATGTAAAATAAACTGTGTCCTGTAAAGTTTTCTGAATGGTTGGCAGTATTAATGTTTTCACTGCTTGTGCTGTTTAGGCATTTTATCAATTCCTTTAGTAATATATATATATGCCCATTCAGCTTCAGTATTGGTCTCAGCATTTCCTATAAGTGGTAGGCAATAAGTAGCACACGTTTCAGTTGTGAAAGCACCCAATTGTCTGAGGGCTCCCTGTTTTGCAAGATTTGCAGCAAAACGAAGGCGAGATTCATCTTCTAGCAACAAGCTGAAGTGGAGCAAGAAACAAGTAGGAGGACTTCATTTAGAGCTTTAACATCTCAAATTAAAATGTGAAGAGCATAAATCCCAAATTTTGGAAAAAAACTCCTTGTTCTTATAACTTGAATTCTAACATGGTGAGATAAAATTAACTTTGAATTTCCATGCTTGAGCTTGATATGACTTCTTACGTAATTGACTTTCTTTGGAATCCAATTTGAGCTCAGAATTTGAATCTTGAAAACTTGAATTCCGTGATGACTTGGATTTGAGTTTGAACATGAATCTTGAAATCTTGGAATTAATTTTGATGAAATTCGGATACTTGTACCTTATGGTAACTTGAATGTTCTTGCTCTCACAATTTGAATGGCTTGTTAATGAATGATCATAATTTTAAAATTTGGCGTATGAGTAAAACTTGAAGTCATCTTGAAGCAAATAACTATCTTGAGCAATTTCATCCCCTGGTCCGAATTCTACGTTAGACTCTTCATCACTTTTGAAAGGGTATTGAAACACATCTTCACTCCGACATATTGTTGTGCTTGAATATTTCCAACTAGATGAATTTAGATTGAATGACCCTGAATCATACTCTTGAGAACTGACCTTTACTAGAGGAAATGATCCTGCACTGATTTAAACCATATGGGGGGTGGCCCAATGAACCAACTATATTTGAAATAAAATTGTACATGGTCCTTGGCACGAAGTATTAGCTCTAAATTTGTCTTGAGAACGCTTGGAAATCATGGCTCCAGAATCTACTTGGAACACTAGGCCTATAATCAGTTGATTCTGCCCTGAAAGGCTTGAGTGAGTACCATCTCCACTTGAGTTTAAAGTGCCTACACAAACTGGTTAGTCACAATAAACAATGCACACAAAATCGCATGACCTAAAAATGCTATGCAAAAAGAAAAAACTGATCTTAGGGTCAAAAATTAGGGTGTGACACAGTGCAATCGACTGAACGAAGACAGATTTGGCCAAAATCAGCATTTTTCAAGTTTTGAAGCATTTGGCACCAATCTTGACCATTGATCACATGTGTAATATTCTAGATCACCTCATTTTAATTCCTCTACATCATTTTGATCATTCCCCACCATACACCCTCACTAATCACCACTCTTTTAATAATTCCCTCCAAATTTGAAATTCCAAGCCTAATTTTCAAATTCCAAGCCTAATTCCAAACCATCAAATTCCCAAGCCTAAACTCTTTAAACAGAGCCTTCATTTCATTCATTCATTAAAGCTTTTGAGAGCCAAATTCACATTGTCAAAATTCTTCTTGACTCTTTCAATCTTCCCAAACCACAAAACTCACTAAAGCTCACTTTTCTTCTCTTGAAAGTTAACAAGAATTCACATTGAATCTTGTTCAACTTTGAGCTAAACCTTCATCCAAACTTGTTTTCTTCATCAATTCTCATAGATCAAGGCTTTGGAGTTTGGATCTTGAAGTAATTTGAAGGAATTTTCAAATTTGAAGTGGTAATTCATCTCTCACCATTGTTGAAGCTTCAATTTCATCATCCACAATGTAGATCTTTGTTGATCTTGTTTGCTTGATCTTTGGATCTTGCAATTTATGTTTAATTACTGGTATTGGTTGCTATTTGCTTTGCATTTTTGTGCACTTTTGATTCCATGATCATGAGGTGTTTGAAGAAAGTTTTAGATCATGATCATGTTGAATTTTGCTGAATTTTTACTGTCACAGTAGGGTGCAATCGATTTGCATTTTCGTGCAATAGACTAAACAGTGCTGTTTTTTGCCTTGTTTTTGCAAATCTGTCAGTGTGCAATCGACTGGACCTTTTGTGCAATCGACTGCACAGAGTCAGAATTGTGTTTTTGGCCTATTTTTTGGACTGTTTTGGTTCCTTTTCCATTTTCTTCCATTTCCTTTTTTTCTTAGCCTTAGATCACATAATTGTGCGGTTTAATTTGGCCTTCTCTTCATCTTAAGTCTCTTTTCTTTTGATCGATGAAAGTCTAATTGATCTTGGAGTTCATTTGTTGAATTTCGATCAAGACGAGATCGTTACCACTTTTCTTTTAGTGCGGTATTGCTTTCGGATGACGATCTACATATCGTTCATCTAGCATGTGTTAGCACAAATAGCTATTGACCGGCCTCATTGTAGGGTAATTACTCCGTAAATTACTCGGTGATTGCTTAACATAGCGCAATATTTGTCCCGCATCAGAAAACTATCAAGAATAGTTGATTATTTGTCTTTTGGTTCAAAACTTATGAAACTTGTTGTTAGGAGGCTTTGGTCTTATCAATCCTCTAATGAGTTCTCATTAATCTTGACCTAAGTGCAATAATTCAATTATTATTGATCACTAACTCTAACAACTAATCATTAACTTACTAACATTACTATTGTACTAATCATTTACAATTCCTTCTCGCTCCTTATCTCTTTTACTTTTATGCATCATTTTTATCATTTCATTTCATGTTTATGCTTCCGCAATTTTTCCTTTGTCCGTTGGACATATGTTTATTTTTCCGCAATTTTTCCTTTGTCCGTTGGACACATGTTTATGCTTATGCCTTTTTCTCTTTGTCCACTTGGACCAAAAACATTAATAAAGGCCTAAACCTCTAAAAAACTTGTGCTTCTAATATTGGACTATGGTTACTATCCTTTGCAATGGACATGGAGTTTTGCACCTAGACCTTAGACTTCAATGTTATTCTTGAATCCTTGAAATGGAGCTGTGCTTCTAATTCTTTTAATATTGCTTTGAAATGGCTCAATTGTGGTTAGATTATTCTTATCCTTAGCTTTTACTTTATGCTTTAGGATAGTCTCTTCTTCTCCTCCCCATTCTTTAATTTTTAAAACTCTCTCCCTTTTTCAAAACCTTCTTGATTTCAAACTTTCACCTCTTTCATAAACAAACCTTGACTTTGTCAAGTGACTTTACTCTTTTCCTTTCATTTCTTAACAAATGCTAAACTACATAAGCATATTGACACTCTTTTTCAAAAGACTTAAAAAACATCAAACTCATCACTCTCTTTTGTGCCCTCGTGCACTTTTTCCTTTAACTTTTTCATAAGTTTAGACATGATTCATTTCTTTAAGCGAAATTATTCGCTTAGAAATGACGACTTGTCTTTACATTTAAAAACAACCCAAACAAACAAATTTCATTCTTTGTACCACGAACTACGGGGTTTTGATCCTACATTGCACATCGTGGGTACGTAGGCATGAGACGACAAGTCTCTCCAAACACAAATATCATAAAAACAATTTCTCTTCTCATATCCGCAATCACTTTTCAAGCAAACTTTTTCAGACCAAAAGCGATATATATTTCAAAGGGCTCCTATAGAGTACTATAGACGTTTTGGGTGCTAATACCTTCCCATGGTATACCAACCCCCTTACCCGGACTCTCTTCACTTGTTCTTGTTTAGAGCTTGTGTAGGTTTTGTTCGCTCTTTTTCCTTTCCTTTTAGGATAAAATAAAAGTGAGGTGGCGACTCTTGCTTTTCGAGTTAAGTTAATCAATAGCTTACACTCACGATTTTGCCGCTACAAAAAAGTGGCGACTCTGCTGGGGACAGATTGACCTCTTGCTGGTCCATCCCTTAAAGGGTTTATCCTACTTTGATTTATTTACTGCTCTTGTTTGACTTGCTTGTTATCTGTTTGTTCTGGTTGGGATATTTTGAGAGATAAGCCCAATACCCAGGCCTGAGTGCACTTATGATTAACGTGTTTCATATTCTCTCGTGTTCCATTCGGTGCGAGGAGGGAATATGAAACACAATCTGGATGTGGTTCTCTCTAGAGAATTCTGCGTTGTGGATTTCCCATGATGGTAGAGCTATCTGGAAGAGCTGTTAAGTCTGGATGACCTTTTAGGATGACCCCTCTTTATTTTGAGGTGAATCAGAGGACGATCTCTTTGTTTGGCGATAACATTGTATCCTTCGGGCTGAATGTGCTATTGCTTCTCATTCCGAGACCCGAATTTGAGGATCCTCACCTTCTAGTACACACATGTGAGATGGGCGGGTGTTTACAGGTTTGCAGGAAACCCTGACCTTCAACATACCCGGTATTCTGGATTTCTTATCAGTGTGGACTTATCAACCTGGTATTTCGGTGTTCTCTTCAGAGAGAACCTTTGAACCTGTGTGCTTTGAGTGATCTTGTTTATGGTTGTTGCATTCATGCATTCTTGCATCCATGAGCATACATATGCATTTCTTCCCAGTTGTCTCAGAAACTCACTTCAACCGTCTCCTTCTTCAGTTACCTGTTCACCGTCAAGCTGTTTCCTCAACACAACTACAGAACTAGAGCTGCTGTCAGATTGAGAATGAAAAATCAAGAACAACACAATGCCGAAGTCAGAATGGATATTGATGAGTTTAAGGCCGGCATGACCAAGCTCACAGAAATGCTGCAAGTTTTGATTGCTAGAGGTGAACCACCTTAGAGGACTGTGATTGTTGAAACTTTAACTGCTGCTGTTGACCCTCCGCTGACTCAGCAACCAGCTTTTACTTGGCCAGAATTTGGGTTACCTTGGAATTACTCGCCACCCTTTGCAACTACTCCTGTGTTTGTCTCGTCAGTATCTTCAGCTCCATTGTTCACTGAACCTCAGCCTGTTGTGCATTCTGTTGCTCAAGCTATTCCTGATAATCCTTTCATGTACCATGCAACTAGTCCACAATCTGAAAGTCAGGGATAACCTGGATACATTAAAGAAGTCAGAGAGCATGCCAAGTGAAGTTTGAGTCAGTTCAGACAGATCATCTCCTAAAGCCAGTGTTTCAGACATGACAGCTCATCCTTGTTGCTGATTAATCACTAGGCCCTATTTCTTTCTGTTTGCATTTTTCTTTGATTGTATTGACTGTTTGCTTTCGAACTTTATTTGTACTTGCATGGTAATTTCAATGAAATGAGCATTGCAATGTTTGATTCAATTCATTTATATCCACTGTGTGCATCTTTATGCTTTCTTTTTCACAAAAAAATATATCTCCTATTCACTTTCTTTATTAAGCTTTTGATTGGAGGGAGGATGATGAAAACGAAATACCTAAAATTGTTGGATTATATGCTTTCAATATAAAACTTGGCTGAGGATGTACATGCATTGTTTCAACTCCCAAACACTGGAGAAATAATGAAGTTAATCCCTTGTCAACCCCTTCGAGCCTAGAAGTTGGAGTTTCTTTCTGTACAAAAAAACCTGCAATTTTAACCTGGGGATGGGTAGTTCTCAGTTAATTTGGCTATGCATTCAAATTCAAGTGAATCATTCAAGTCACCTTCCAATAAAGGTTGCAATCATAAGCTTTTCTTCGCACACACAAAGAAATGTCGAAGATGTCTTTCAAATCAAAAGCCAATGATGGTTCACCGTAATCATTAAGCCAGGCAGTCACTATCTTTCAAAAAAAAATTGGAAAAAAATCAAATGAAAAGCCCGCTAAGTCAAAACCTATGAAGGGGACTTAGGCAAAAATTGGGGCATCCCGCTGACTGTAAGCTCAAATGACACAGTTCAGGTAAAAGTTAGGGATAACAAAAGAAAAATCAAGAGGTTACCAAAATCCTCAAAGACAAAACGAGTTGACTGAGGTCCTCATCAAAAAACAACAAAATGTTGTAAGAAAGAGTGACTGCCATCTCAAAAATCCCTTGAGCCATCATCATAATAGTGTTGCAATTCCAAAATTTCCTGGAACCTGAATGCATAGTTTGAATTAACTGAGCATAGGACTGGAGATCATCATGAAGAATGGGTTGGGTACAAATAATCTTTGAGCCTATATCCTTTGTTTCAAAAACCGTGAACCATATCACGTTACAACATTCAGAAGACCTAATTGAAGCCAGGTTTCTTTTGAAAGCATACTACAACAAGGTTGCGTAAACTGACTCCTAAGTTGTTGCCAATCATTTGCTTTGATTTTTGCTTTCTCTTTCATTTTGAATGTCTAAACCACCGTGTTTTGACAACTGATTCATTTGCTTTACATCAATAATATAATTCCAAAAATGATTTTTGATTTCAAAATTGCATTGAGCTTTGCATTAAAATTACCATGTTTGTTTGAATAATCTTATTTGCAGGCAAACTTTTCTCATCAAGAAATTTCAAACAGTTGAGAAACTTGGTCAGTGATCCTATCAGGGGCACATTGCTTCCAGATCCTGTTGTGAATCAATTCAAGATTTGTTGCTCAGTGCAAGCCATTCTCAGAATGGGTAAACCAGAAGATCTCTTTCAAGATTCATACTGAGTTTAGCCTTCTCAACATTTAATTTCAAGAACTGAAGCCATGATCAGTCAATCCCCAGCAATCAAGCTGAAGCCATGATCATTTTGTCCTCAACAATCATTTCAAGAATTAAAGCCATGATCAGTTCATTCTTCCCTTTCAGCAGTCAAACTGAAGCCATGATCAGTTTATCCTCATCAGTCAATCAACTTGGGGCAGTTTTCTTTGATAATCCTCAGGATGTCTTTCCTCAAAAGACCATCAGCCTGATACAATTCATAAGTGTGACAGAGATGTGTTCAACATCTTCTCTCCAAGCAGAGTGGCCAGTGTTCCCTGTGTTGAGGAATCAGAGTTCCTTCCTTCCCTCACAAAGGAGTCTATCTCAGTTGCCTTATCATTTGCATTGCATACATAAATCATTCATATATCATTTCATAGAAAGATTTTCATAGCTCGAAGCTGCTTCGTGCTCATATGCATTTTTCCGAGGTCCTGTTGCTTTCAACATCTTACTTTGTGATCAAAGTCCAACTTACTTGGCACCTACCAAAACTTTTACTTGCCTTTTCATTCAGTGCTATTCCTGAATATTGTCGTTTCCCTGTGTATCTTGTCCTGTTGTTAGATGTTTGTTCCAGTGCTATTCCTGGATCTTTGTATTCTTTCACTCCAGTGCCATTCCTGGATGTCTGTCTCTTTTGATCTCCAGTGCCATTCCTGGATATCTTGTTCCTCTTGTTTCTCCTAGTGATATTCCTGGAAGTTTTACCTCCCTTTTGTAATCCCGATTATATATCTGCTTGGATATCTTTCAGTGCCATTCACTACAAGAAAATTGGCAGATTGTGACGGTTATTTTGGCAGGTTACGACGGTTAAAACCGCCGTAATTTGCAAGTCACGACGGTTCCATAACCATCGCAGAAACATGTGTCGCAAGGCCGTTTCGCGTCGGTTGTTAAAACCGTCACACCAACCGTCGTAATCTCTCACGAAGGGTAGGGAACTGACGTAATCTTCATATTGCGACGGTTACCAACCGTCGTAACTTTTCATTTGATTTTTGTTTTTATTGTTGATTACGACGGTTCCAACCGTGGTAACTTTTCATTTGACTTTTGTTTTTAATGTTGATTACGACGGCTCCAACCGTCGCAACTTTCTGTTCCACAGGTGCATCCGCAGGTAAATCCGTAGGAATTTTCCTTTCCATAGGTAAATCCGCAGGTAATTTATTTTTAAAATTAAAAAAAAAATTGCTTGTAGAAATATGAACATAATGGGTATTCTTCATTCAACTAAACATATATATCATATAACATTTATACAAGCACCATGTCACTTTATATGTTAGAAGTTTATCATATTACAATTACATGTAGATGAAGAATCAAATACATTTGATAGGATCTGTTTATCTGGTAGTTGAGATCTCGGGCTTGAACTATCATTATTTGAATCACAAGCTTGCAACTCTATTTCTTTCTGAGCACCAGAATCACATGTACTACCATCCATAGGAACACAGTCATTTGAAGTACCTGCGCTGTGTTGGAGGCTTCTTATCTGATTTCTTAATGGTCGGGTCTGCACGGATGGCAGCATAAACCTTATTGTAAAGCTCCTCAAGTCCACCAGCCTCGATTCTTTTCTTAATATACTCACTGAAATGAGTATGATATTTCTCTGGTTCATCTTCAATCAAAGTCTGTTGAAAATATTAAATGTTATACTAAAATATTAGAAAAATGTGTGCATTGCACGCACAAATAACACAAATGTAACTAGATTACTTGAAAATGCACACACAAATAACACAAATGTAACTAGATTACTTGAAACAAACACACATGTTTGATAAAAATGTTAGTTTACAATAGCATTAGGACACAACTCCTGTAAGAAAAAAACCGAAAAAAATCTTCAAATATGTAAGAAAAAACCGAAAGAAATCTTCGGTAATTTCAAGCTTCCTTCCAAGTTATCCTGCAATCAAACAAAAGCCAAGACACTTATAATCAACACATTGCTCTCAATAACATAAATAATATAATGCTAGTAATATATACCTGAAGCAATATATTCCGTGTGCATCTATAATTTCGCAAATGACAGATGTTGCGAAATGCATGTATAGTGATCTTGTGTTTTCAGAAACAGAATTATCAACCAAGAGAAATTAAATTAAGCTTTTATTTAAAACTCGGTCATTCAGATACTGCTATATTTTTTTTAATTATATCAGATTTTTGCGATCGATTCGTCTTTGACTATAGTTCATTAACCACTTCAGTTCAATCACTTGGTTACATTACTATTTTTTACCTGCAACATAATTGATTTCATCACGCATATCAAGCTAAATCATGACCTACACTTATGCCATCAATAAATAATAAAGAATTTTCAGCATAAAACAATTACCAAAATCATCTCCCATAATCTCCATTAGCCTTCTGTAATTTACTGAACCTGGAGCTTTGAACAATTTCCCCGGTGAACCTAGAGCGTTGAAACAGGCGGCTGCTGATGTTCTAAAACTTCAGAGAAAGGGGTAGTCACCGAATTTTATGAACCACAAGATACATGAGAAAAGCCAAACAGAAGCAGGTGAATCTCAATGGCCAAATACATGGCCACATGGGGAAAATCACATGGGAGAGCAGCTGAAATGTTCCACTAAACCTGGGGACGGAGAGAGAATGTGCAGAAGATTGCAAGAGGTCTAGCACAACACACTTCTATTAGGAAAGTGCATGGCTGTGCAGTAACAGGGAAACCCTGCAGTAGGCTTTAAAGTGCATGAAAGAAGTGGGTAGGATATGAAGATTCCAATGGCCAAATTGATAACACAGTATAGATACCATGGGAGAGGAAAGAAAACAAGGCAGCTCTATGATATAGTCTTTAAAGCTGCCTTCATAAAGGTATCCATGGAAGGGTTGGACCCATTAAAAATTAAATGTAGGCAGCCTTACTTTATATTAGGATAAATTGCCAAAATTTTGAATAATGATTCAAATTTCAAGAAAAAATCTAGAGTACAGGCAAAAGTAAGCAAATAAGAACTACTTTTTCAAAAAGAAACTTACCTACAAGTGGATCTCCTTATGAGCTGGAATGTTTTCTTTTCATTGAAATAATTCATAACAGCACACAGCAATAACATACAAAAACTACAAAGCCAATGATCACATAAAAACTTATTAACAAGTTATACCTTAGTCTTTCAAACACAATTAAGCATTTCTCTTCATTGCCAACCATTGTATAACCATCCATCATGGTATGATATATGTCAATAGGCGCATCTATCCCTTGTTCTTCCATTTCCCTCACCACGGCTTCAGCTCAACCCATTTTGCAAGCTTGACTGTAAAACACATCATGATATAAACAATAAATAAAAAAAGAAAGAGGAAGGAAATTGAATAGAAGTTACAATCAATTTATCATAAACCAAAACCTAAGGAAGATAATTACTAAGGCATAAACATTGACCACACTACTGAATAACAGAGTAATGGTTAACTAAATATTAATTTAATTAACCAACCACTTGAATGGTAAATGTTCTTGTCTTAGTAAACGCTACTACTTGGATTAGTTTTTATGTTTTTAAAATTTCGCTGCTATGAACAATGTAGTTTAATATTATTAAAGATAAAATAAAGCGAAAAAACAGAAGATTTTGACACATAAATTTGAGATAGTTCTCCATAAATAATTTACCAACAAAATATGAAAATCAAATGTTCTGGATAATACATATAAATTGATCCAATAAAAGAAGACTGAATGCTCACCAGTGTTCATAAATTATGCTACCATAAATGACTGCATTTAAAGATGGAAGCCTCTCTTTGGCCTCCTTAAACCAGTTATCTGCAGCACTTCCAAAGCAACATCAAATAGTGTTATCTCCAAGATAGAAACTGATGCTTCATTCTTCACTCGATAATCAACAGGAAATCAAAATTATTTTCCTAAATCAAACTAAAACAAAACTTTCACACCAGCACCAGGAAAAATCATAGAAAACATGGGTGGGGGTTATTTAGGTATAATATGAGGAGAAAAAATAAGCAAGTTCAGAGTCAATCCAATCACTTAATATGACAAAGATACTTAAACCAACCATTGCAGTAAACTTCACATTTTCGGGGTGGAGTGGGGTGGGGTGTAGGGATTAGAACCAATCATATCCATAATAATTGATACAATTATATAGTTTATCATGTTTTTATGACAAAAGAGAGAATAAAAACCCCCTAATAAGGAGGTAGTTATTAAAGGCATCTAAAATAGGTACCATAATGAAGAGATTAACTTTCCTGGTAAAAGTAAAAAACTCTACAGCTTCTTAAAACACTGGAAAAATAGTTATTCTACCTATAAAGCTCAGAGGCAATATGTTGCTAGAATTCCATCCCGCATCTATTCATTTTCAGTTGACAGTTTAGTTTATTGTTTAAGTTCAGCTTGTCTGTTTAATTCTTGTAGTTCTTCCCATTAAATGGTTTGTCGTTAAACACGGCTTATGACATTGATCAGTGTAACCAATCCTGCCTAATAAAATATGTTTTTACTTTTGTTTTTGTTGTTGTTACATGTTATCAAAGCTCTATGACCAAGCAGGATGAGTTTAATCCTTTTCGTCTCTATTTTCAACAATATTTACACAAAAAATTCAGCACAAAGCACCCTTGTATTAGTTCTATCAGAAAGAATAAGAAGATAAAAAACGTAAAACATTGATTCAGCAATTTGATTGATCTATTTGACAACATAGCTATAGACATAATTTTGAATTTGATTGAGACTGCGAATAGGGTATTTGCATTATTTGTGTTTCAAGCCCAAAGGACTCTTGCATTACAGGGGAGGGGAAAGTTAAAGACAAATACAATTCATATAGATTGACGTAAAAGCATATGCCCTTAGATTTTTATAAAAGCATTTGAACTAATTCCAGGAAACAATACTGTAGATGAAAAGAAAGTCAAGGGAGAAGTTTGTGTAGTTTACTTACTCAGCATTGCCTACTTTAGCAAATCCCGCCACAATTATACTGTACGTCACTATACTCATTTCAATGCCCTCTTCTTTCTCTTCATTTTATTTATAGAAAAGTGGAAATATTGAAAAGGATAATAAAACTAATGATCCTAAACATCAATTGACATTGAAATTTTGAGAATGGCAACGATAACATCTTCCAAAGCCTTGTTATATGCTGAAAATTACAAAATTGTATCAGTCATTATGCACAATTTTATATTGTACGAAAGAACCACTGATTAACACTGATTTTTAGGTTTAAAAATCTCCTATGATTTTTCAAAAAACAAAAACTAAATCTGACAGTAGAGGAAATCCTTTTGAAGACACCAATAGAAATTTGAGCTTCACCGAACATTTCATAAATTTTACAGAACACAATCAAATATAATTCCATATTCAAACTCAAAACACCGCAATAACACAGTTTTTGTTAACAAACCACACCAGATTCAAGCATTTCTTCAAGCATAACAAACGTACAAAACGAACATATATCGATAACGAATGAAAATTAAAACCCTAAATCACAATACATAGGCAGAGATGCAAAAAACGAAACCCGATCTAAAGAAGAGCAGAAGTTACCTGAAGTCGGGGAGAGAATATTCGGAGTTGTGGCGGAAGGAGCGAATGTTCGGAGTTGCGGCAGAAGGAGCGTTAGGTTACATGATAAAGAAGATCGATCGATTATGGAGAAATGGGTGTTCGCTCATTTGTGAAGAATGAAGAGGTTTTTATTATTTGTTATTATTGAGGAAAAGAAATGAAAAAAATACTACAGTGAAAATTTGAGCACATTTGGTGAAAATTTGAGCGCATTTGGTGAATATTCTGTTTTATAGCGCGAAAGATCCTTTGTGAAGGGAATGGGAGGACGACGGGAAGGTTCACCGTCGTGAAACATAAATTTTGGGTATATAGTTTTGAGTTTAATTTTTTGATATATAGTTTAATTTAAATACTTTAATTTTAGATATAATATTTTAATTTTAGGTATAATATTTTAAGTTTAATTTTTTTTCTAAAATTAAAGTTTTATTTTGAGTATATATAGTATTTTAATTTTTATAGTTTAATTTTGATATATAAAATATTTTAATAAAATTAACTATAATTTCTAAAAAATTTATGTATTTTGAGTTTAATTTATTACTTTAATTATATTTTATAAATTTTTATAGTAATTTATTTATTTAAAATATATATATTAATTTTTATTCCCCACAAACAAATAATTTTAGATCTGTCACTGGTTATAGAATGTTGTAGTATAGATATTGCTATTATATTGTAAATAAATAATTATAATAATTATTTATTAAAATTAATTAATAAAATTGAAAAGTTTGGAAAATAAAAATGAAAGAAAAAAGTGGGAAATTAAAGGAATAAAATAAATAGTGATTATGATAAGCTAAAGTAATCGCGACAGTTCGCCTTAACTGTCGCGAGTGTGGAAAGAGGGCGGTTCTTTGGTAACTGTCGCAATTATTTTATACAACATGCCTACAAAATCTACGACGGTTGGCTCAAACCGTCGTGAGAACTGTCGTAGTCCAGGAATAAGGACGGTTTTTTGATAACTGTCGCAAAAAATCTACAACAGTTGACCCTAACTGTCGTGACAACCGTCGCAATCCAGGAATAAGGACGGTTTTATGGTAACTGTCGCAACACAAGTGTCGTAAATCTCCTTTTTTCTTGTAGTGATTCCTGAAAGGTTTTTATCTATTCATTCAGTGCCATTCCTGAATGAGATTTTACATTTACTTTCAGTGCCATTCCTAAAAGTTTCATTTGTTCATTCAATACCATTCCTGGATGAATTTTCTCCTTTGCATTCAGTGTCATTCCTAGATGTCTTTCTCACTATCATTCAATGTCATTCTTGAATGTAGTGATTTACCTTTACCTTTCAGTGTCATTCCTGAAAGTTTTATTTGTTTATTCAGTGTCATTCCTGAATGAGTTTACCTTTACCTTTCAGTGCCATTCCTGAAAGTCCCTGCTCACTTTATTCAATGCCAGTCTTGGATATTGTGAACCCTTTTTATCCAATGCCATTCTTGGATGATTCTGATGTATTTTCCAGAACTTTTCTCACTACATTTAATGTCATTCTTGGATGTTGTGATTTCTTTTGTCCAATGCCATTCTTGGACACCTTTTCCCCAGCCAAGTCCAATGCTATTCTTGGATGACTTTGATGTTTGTTGTTGCCCTATTCAATTACATTCTTGAATATTGTAGTTCCCTTTATCCAATGCCATTCTTGGATACCTTATCCCTAATAGAGTGTTTTTCACCTCCATCCAATGCTATTCTTGGATGACGCTGTTGTTTTTACCAGAAATTTTCTTGTTGCTGTCCAATGCCATTCTTGGACATCTATTGGCATACCTCTTGTCTCGTTCGTAGTTTCCATCCAATGCCATTCTTGGATGTTACTACTAGTCTTCCCGGGTTTGTCCCTCTCTTTCCAACTATTGATGGATACTTCTTGTCACCTTCACAGATCTCCAGAAATAGCTTGTGTTCCCCGGCGTGTCTTTTCGCGTCATCGCCCTCAATTTACCGTAACTCTTTTGTTTCAAGTTTCCCCGCAGTCTGTTTCATCCTTTGCATTCATATCATCTTGTGGCATCTTAGGGCTTAAAAATGTCGCTTTTTGTATTTAAGTATCTTCATATCTCCCGATAGAAGAGACTTAAATAGGGGCAGCTGTAAGACCCTAATTTTTGACCCCTAAGATTCCACATATCATTCGCATCTCATTTGCATCTTTACCACAAACAAGATCACACATTAATTCCCTCGTCCCTCTTTTCTTTGGGTTTGCGCCTTGTAGGGTTTACCGAGCATCTGTGTGTTTCTTTTTCACTTTATTGCTTTATTTGTTTATATTTTACTAACCATTAATCAAAATCCAAAAAAATATGTTTGTTTTTGCCTTCACTAACTTTTTCAGGAAAGGAATCAAGGATATCAAACAGTCCCTCAGCTCGAATGAATTTCATCTGAACAATGACAAAGTTGATCTGCAAACAATTCAAAATTATCTGATCAAGAGTTTCCATGATTTTATTGATTATTATTCAAGAGACTCCAAGGTTTATATGTTTATTTCCATGCCTTCTTTGACAAATCAAGAAAATCGAGCCAGAACCAGCACAATCCATCCAACATGGCATTTTTCAAGTTTTTCAATTGTGCAATCGATTGCACTATTGGTCCAATCGATTGCACCCTTCACTTTTTACCTAGATTTTGAAGTTTTCAGTCGTGCGTCTATTCGCGCTACAGTGCAATCGACTGAACGAAGACAGATTTGGCCAAAATCAGCATTTTTCAAGTTTTGAAGCATTTGGCACCAATCTTGACCATTGATCACATGTGGAATATTCTAAATCACCTCATTTTAATTCCTCTACATCATTTTGATCATTCCCCACCATACACCCTCACTAATCACCACTCTTTTAATAATTCCCTCCAAATTTGAAATTCCAAGCCTAATTTTCAAATTCCAAGCCTAATTCCAAACCATCAAATTCCCAAGCCTAAACTCTTTAAATAGAGCCTTCATTTCATTCATTCATTAAAGCTTTTGAGAGCCAAATTCACCTTGTCAAAATTCTTCTTGACTCTTTCAATCTTCCCAAACGACAAAACTCACTAAAGCTCACTTTTCTTCTCTTGAAAGTTAACAAGAATTCACATTGAATCTTGTTCAACTTTGAGCTAAACCTTCATCCAAACTTGTTTTCTTCATCAATTCTCATAGATCAAGGCTTTGGAGTTTGGATCTTGAAGTAATTTGAAGGAATTTTCAGATTTGAAGTGGTAATTCATCTCTCACCATTGTTGAAGCTTCCATTTCATCATCCACAATGTAGATCTTTGTTGATCTTGTTTGCTTGATCTTTGGATCTTGCAATTTATGTTTAATTACTAGTATTGGTTGCCATTTGCTTTGCATTTTTGTGCACTTTTGATTCCATGACCATGAGGTGTTTGAAGAAAGTTTTAGATCATGATCATGTTGAATTTTGCTGAATTTTTGCTGTCACATCAGGGTGCAATCGATTTGTATTTTCGTGCAATAAACTGAACAGTGCTATTTTTGCCTTGTTTTTGCAAATCTGTCAGTGTGCAATCGACTGGACCTTTTGTGCAATCGACTGCACAGAGTCAGAATTGTGTTTTTGGCCTATTTTTTGGACTATTTTGGTTCCTTTTCCATTTTCTTCCATTTCCTTTTGTTCTTAGCCTTAGATCACATAATTGTGTGGTTTAATTTGGCTTTCTCTTCATCTTAAGTCTCTTTTCTTTTGATCGATGAAAGTCTAATTGATCTTGGAATTCATTTGTTGAATTTCAATCAAGACGAGATCGTTACCACTTTTCTTTTCGTGCGGTATTGCTTTCGGATGACGATCTACATATCGTTCATCTAGCATGCGTTAGCACAAATAGCTATTGACCGGCCTCATTGTAGGGTAATTACTCCGTAAATTACTCGGCGATTGCTTAACATAGCGCAATATTTGTCCCGCATTGGAAAACTATCAAGAATAGTTGATTATTTGTCTTTTGGTTCAAAACTTATGAAACTTGTTGTTAGGAGGCTTTGGTCTTATCAATCCTCTAATGAGTTCTCATTAATCTTGACCTAAGTGCAATAATTCAATTATTATTGATCACTAACTCTAACAACTAATCATTAACTTACTAACATTACTATTGTACTAATCATTTACAATTCCTTCTCGCTCCTTATCTCTTTTACTTTTATGCTTCATTTTTATCATTTCATTTCATGTTTAGGCTTCCGCAATTTTTCCTTTGTCCGTTGGACATATGTTTATGTTTCCGCAATTTTTCCTTTGTCCGTTGGACACATGTTTATGCTTATGCCTTTTTCTCTTTGTCCACTTGGACCAAAAACATTAATAAAGGCCTAAACCTCTAAAAAACTTGTGCTTCTAATCTTGGACTATGGTTACTATCCTTTGCAATGGACATGGAGTTTTGCACCTAGACCTTGGACTTCAATGCTATTCTTGAATCCTTGAACTTAGACCTTGGACATCCAATGCAATTCTTGGAACCTTGGACTTAGACTTAGGACCTTTCTCCCTTTGCTTTGGAATTTTGGTTCAAAGATTTTGAAGACTTTCCTTTATTTGGCCAATTTTCTTAAGGATGGAATTCTTTTAATATTGCTTTGAAATGGCTCCATTGTGGTCAGATTATTCTTATCCTTAGCTTTTACTTTATGCTTTAGGATAGTCTCTTCTTCTCCTCCCCATTCTTCAATTTTTAAAACTCTCTCCCTTTTTCAAAACCTTCTTGATTTCAAACTTTCACCTCTTTCATAAACAAACCTTGACTTTGTCAAGTGACTTTACTCTTTTCCTTTCATTTCTTAACAAATGCTAAACTACATAAGCATATTGACACTCTTTTTCAAAAGACTTAAAAAACATCAAACTCATCACTCTCTTTTGTGCCCTCGTGCACTTTTTCCTTTAACTTTTTCATAAGTTTAGACATGATTCATTTCTTTAAGCGGAATTATTCACTTAGAAATGACGACTTGTCTTTACATTTAAAAACAACCCAAACAAACAAATTTCATTTTTTGTACTACGAACTACGGGGTTTTGATCCTACATTGCACATCGTGGGTACGTAGGCATGAGACGACAAGTCTCTCCAAACATAAAACTCATAAAAACAATTTCTCTTCTCATCTCCTCAATCACTTTTCAAGCAAACTTTTTCAGACCAAAAGCGGTAGATATTTCAAAGGGCTCCTATAGAGTACTATAGACGTTTTGGATGCTAACACCTTCCCATGGCATAACCAACCCCCTTACCCGGACTCTTTTCACTTGTTCTTGTTTAGAGCTCGTGTAGGTTTTGTTCGCTCTTTTTCCTTTCCTTTTAGAATAAAATAAAAGTGCGGTGGCGACTCTTGCTTTTCGAGTTAAGTTAATCAATAGCTTACACTCACGATTTTGCCGCTACACATGGACTGAGGTAAGTTTATTTTGATTCTAGATAATAAAAAGAAAATGAACAATCTTTCTTGGTTAGACAGCCTGCCTCCTCCTCTTTCTCTTGGTCTTAGATTAGTCACCATAAGCTTGTACCAATCTTTAGCAAATGGAGTGAGGGTGCAAGGTTGAGTAGGATGCCCTTCTGTTTCAAAAATAATGTGCAAATGCCTATCGAAACTATGGTTGTTGATGTTTCTTTCCACAGTCACACCATCTTCGACAAACCCAATGGCTTTAGCTATGATGGTGGGGTTGATCAAGATTGGACGACCAGCCACAACCGATAGAATAACATTCTTGCCAAGATCATATTCTAGAGTTCGTGCATTTACCCAAAACTCAGTCACCAGTTCAGGGAAAATAGGTCCAACAAGCATGGAGAAATAATTTTCCCAGTTCTGAAATATAATTCCAGAGAGAACGCTTGTTTTGTTGAGCTGAGGCAGAAGGTTTAAATTCACTGTGAATTCCTTCAGGAGTTCTAGATCAGATGTTTCTCCTCTGATGTTGTGGGACGACATTCTAAACGAAGTTGAATTGTTTGAGAGACGAGGTTCTACCTAGTTAGATGTTGAAGTGAAAAGGACTTTGGGATTTAATAGCTGTTTGAGCACGTGGGGTTCATCATTTCCAAGACTGGCTATAAATAGCTGTGATAGTCAGTGAAACTTCATGTGATGGATTTTAATCGCCGTATATTTATAGCAGTAGGTTACTGACACTACGTGATTATGACTATTTATTTAAATCTTGAAAATTGTCTAATCATAAATGCGTGAGAGTATTATTATAGTTTCAATAATCCTAATATGACTGATGTTCAAATTATTGCTATTATTTCAAATAATGAGAATGAATGAAACAGACATACCTGGAGGTTCTGAAATCCTTTTATGTCTATTCTGAGTGCTTTCCATTCTGAGATATTATTAATATTCAGATTCTACTTGCTTCTGAGTGAGCTGCTGTAGGTTCCCATGTTCTTCAGGATACGCTTGTGTTCTGACTTCTGAGGAAAATGAATATTTTCTTGGAATGTGATCTTGGTTGAATTACAGCTTTCTCTCTTTTCTTGTTCAACCCTGTCCATCAACTCTCTAGGTTATAGTAACCGAGATTAGGACCTAACATGATCAGAGTGACCACTTCATCAGTACTTAGGCAATTACATGCAATCCTTTTGGTAAGGCGATGTAATGAATGTTCTGAAATAAAATTGACACTCATATGCTTGGGAGCAGTACAGAGTGAACAATAAATTCTATTTGATGACCCTCTTCATAAGCAACAGATTACATCTGTTTTTAATTGCTTCTCACTTCTCACTTCCTTGATCTATAGAACCTGTTTGGTTCCGATACAGTTCTTAAGTTATGGATCAGAATCTTAAACAACAAACTATGAGAATTGGTTGAGTTCTCCTTTCATAGTCTGAATTCGGTTTGCGTTTGTGAGAATTTCTTTTCTTCGAAAGATGGTTGAATACACAAGATTAGTGAGAGCCTTTGAGAGGTTATACAAATTAACATATCAGCTTCTGACTTTGTTCCTTAAGGTTGTTTCAGAACTTGTTCAGAACCAAAACGTCATCACGCAACACATGTGTACATCACTAGTCATGGTTTGCATGAAACTTCTTGTTCTCATAATGCTGAACAACTTATTTGAGGTTGGTCACACATATCTATGAGTTAACTGATTTCTTCAAAAGAACATCATTAACGTCATCTTTTAAGACATCAGTTAGGGAACCTAGATGTCTAGATTGATAGCTTTTAATTTCATAGCTCAAGTGGTTCTTGAGAACACTTGATCTGACAAAAATCAGATAATCGACATTTGGTTCCACTAGGATAATCTCAAGTTCTTAGAGATTGATTTCTGAATCAATTAAGGCTCAAGAGTACATTCATAATCTTTTCTAGTAATTTGAATTTTTCAGATTCTGGCTTTGACAGATTTCATTCTGAAATTCAAAGTCTTAGAGCAGCAATCTTTCTTCTTCACATGAAGAGATTCAGAATGAGTTTTAAACGAGAAAGTCAAGGGTGGACCTAATCCGTTTCTTGGAAACATCTCAAAAACTCATAAAGAATTAATCTTCAGCAAACAAGATTTCTTGCTTTCTGATGATTCATCTTTTAAGCATATACGTGGTTTTATCCACACGTATTTTCCAGAATGAGCA
Source organism: Lathyrus tuberosus (assembly GCA_022829125.1). Classification (NCBI taxonomy): domain Eukaryota; kingdom Viridiplantae; phylum Streptophyta; class Magnoliopsida; order Fabales; family Fabaceae; genus Lathyrus; species Lathyrus tuberosus. The sequence continues at coordinate 819,771 of JALAZF010000034.1, forward strand.
TTCAACAGATACAGTTTCTTATCTGATGAATTTATCTTATCAGCTGATTCTTCACTTTTAATGAGACTTCATCTAGAATCAGTAAATTGCTCAAGAAGTAATCAGATTGATTACAATTTTGTACACAGTCAACTGCTGAACTGTTACATAAATTGTAAGTGGATTTCAATCTCACCCAGAGTACTTCTACGCACCACATCTGGATCTTTTTCTGACACTGTTAAGTGTTTGATGTGAATCAATAACAGAACCAGAGCTTTGATACCAATTGAAGGTGCGAGAAAGACACAAGAAAGGGGGGTTTGAATTGTTAATTTACTCTTCTAATACTTTTTGTATTTTGTTAAAGAGACGCTCAAGAACTTTCAATGTTCGTTGAGAGATTCAGATCTCTTAACTATGGAGCATGAGAACCATATAGGTTCTGAACATAAGATACGATACTCAGAACTTGCAATGCAGAAGCTTATCAGAGATAGGCTGCAAGGTTCTGACTTTGCTTAATATGAGGTTCTGATATTCAATGCAGAAACATAAATAGAGATACTAAGCAAGAGTGTAAACGACACACGATATATCCTGGTTCACCATGCGGGCTAATCCAGTCCACCCTCCTGAGGTGATTTCGCCTTGAACACAAGGACTTAATCCACTATAACCAAATCATGATTACAATTGCACAGGCAACGCCGATGACTAACCATTTGCACAGCCGCATTGTGACTAACTACTTGCACAGCCGCACTGTGACTAACAACCCAATGAACCATTCAGGGATCCAATAGGATATAATGTTCATTAACAGAACAGACCCACTGCTGGGATTTCACAGCTAGCCGTTCAGGAATTCATCACAATGAATATAACGCTACTGACCATATTTCAAGATTTTCCACAATGACCCTCACCCATTGTCATCTCAAGTATCTGATCACCACGTGATCTACTCAAGGGCCTCAACTCACAGCTGAACCGTTCAGGGATCCATCAGGATATAACATTCACTGGAGGAGTCTCAATTCCTTTAGTTGAATTGGAAAGCTGGAGATTACAAATTGTGCTTCTTAATAAGCAAGTTTCTCCTAAGTTTAAGTACAAAGAACACACACATGTGTTCAAGCAAGATTTAAGCAACAACTCCTTGCTTTCCTAAGAAACTACAAATATGTATTTGGATATTATAATTATTGACATCTTGTAGATCTTCTTCTTCTTCGTCTTCTTGGTTGAGCAAGCTTTGAGCAACAACTCCTTACTTCAGATCTTTAATGTAGTCCAGACGAGAAGGTAGCTTGATGACTTGACAGATCTTCAATGTTGTCTTCTTCATCAACAGCTTCTGTTCTTAATTGTTGTTGTTGTGTTGATTCGTCTTCTTGAGTTTCAACAACAATTGTCATTAGTGAAATCATGATAGCTTTTGAATATTCTGAGTGTTACAACGAGAACTCATCGTTGTGGCTATCTTCACAATGACTTGGTCAATTTTGTAGATGAACATTCAGTTCGTGATTCTACAAGTGATCGACACATCAGAAGCAAAAACTCTTACCATTAAATAGCCAGTAGGAATATAGCCATTTGAGAATACTGTTGGTTGTTTGGAAAAGAGACGTTGTGATATAATGAGTTGTACTGACACATCTCCTATTTGTAGAGGGAGAAGTGACCGAACATCTTTTCTTGGGCAGTGTGTACATTTAACTCACAACAGTAATATCTAGACTTCAAAACTTCAGTGGCTTCTAATGTTAATCTGATGAAGCATGAGTAGAGTCTTCTTAGCAGAATATCTGATGCTTCAAGTCTTCAGTCGATTGAAGAAGTCCATTAGGAATTAGTCTTCAGAACTTCAGCACTTGGTCTTTAAGAACGTTATTCTTTTCTGCTTCAAGTCTTCCAAATCTTCAGAACCTGTCTTCATAGTCTTCAGAACTTGATATTTGAAACCTTGATCTTCAGAACCCATAAGTCTTCAGATTCTTTCTGCACTTGGTCTTCAGTGCCTTCAGCCATCAGAACTTCAAGTCATTGGAGTCTTCCGCACTTTCGTTCTTTCAGAGTGTACTTCTTCAGAAACTTCACTATCTTCAGAATCTCAATCACTTTCAGAGAGCATCCACAAGAGCATTGCAACAGCAATCTTGGCATCCTTGGATCTGGCTGATCATGACTAGATAAAGAAGCGTTCTTGCTTCTCGCGACTTTAGTCACACAAAGTAACTTCGCATATGTATATATTCACTCATAGTACATCTAGCTGGTGCATGTTGGTTCTGATGTTTTTAGTTCTTATGATCTGCACACAACACACGTTAGACCATAAAATGGTTCTTTAACAAATACTTATTGTTATCATCAAAACATAGATTGACTTGTAGAGACAATTCTTTCTCTCACACGATGTACCTAAGATTGACATAATGCGCCTAAAATGGCCCGCTTACATTTTCACAATCGAATCAGTCATCGATGACAAACCTTGGTATCATGATATCAAGTGCTTCCTTCAGAAACAAGAGTACCCGCCTGGGGTATCCACAAAAGATAGGAAGACTCTCAGGAGACTGGCTGGCAGTTTCTTTCTGAGCGGTGATACACTCTATAAAAGAAACTTTGAAATGGTCTTGCTCGGATGCGTAGACAGACCAGAAGCAAACATGTTAATGAAAGAGATTCACGAAGGATCCTTTGGCACTCATGCCAATGGAAACACAATGGAGAGAAAAATACTGAGAGCAGGATACTATTGGTTGACCATGGAATCCGACTGCTACAAGTACATAAGGAGGTGTCACAAGTGTCAGATATACGCAGACAAAATCCATGTACCGCCAACGCATCTCAAAGTTCTCTTTTCCCCATGGCCTTTTTCCATATGGGGAATCGACATGATTGGTATGATCGAACCCAAAGCTTCAAACGGACATCGGTTCATCCTAGTAGCCATTGACTACTTCACCAAGTGGGTCGAAGCAGTATCATACACCAATGTGACCCGACAAGTCGTGGTCCGCTTTATCAAAAACAATCTCATCTGCCGTTATGATGTTCCAAGCCAGATCATTACTGCTAATGGATCTAACTTGAACAATAAGATGATGTAAGAGTTGTACGCTGAGTTCAAGATCGAACACCATAACTCATCTCCCTACCGGCCTAAGATGAACGGAGCGGGAGAAACGGCTAACAAGAACATCAAGAAGATCGTTCAAAAGATGGTTGTAACCTACAAAGACTGGCATGAAATGTTGCCCTTTGCTCTTCACGATTATCGTACATCTATCCGCACTTCAATAGGAGCAACCCCTTTCTCTCTAGTATATGGCATGGAGGCAGTGCACCCCATAGAAGTAGAGATACCATCAATCAGGGTATTGATGGAAGCTAAGCTAACGGAAGCAGAATGGTGTCAAAGTCGACACGACAAACTGGACCTAATCGAAGAAAAGCGAATAACGAATCTGTGCCATGGTCAGTTGTACCAACAATGAATGAAGAAGACGTTTGACAAAAAGGTCCGACCCCGTGTCTTCAGGAAAGGAGACCTTGTGCTAAAAAAGATACAATCATTTCTCACTGATTCCCGGGGAAAATGGACTCCGAATTATGACGGCCCTTATGTGGTCAAGAAAGCCTTCTCAGGCGGTGCCTTGAGACTCCCAAGCATGGATGGAGAAGAATTTGCCTACCCCATGAATGTTGACGTAGTCAAGAAATACTTCGCCTAAATAAAAAAAAACGTCTCGGTGGATTGAAAACCCGAACGGGCGGTCCAGGAAAAAATTAGAGACATAAGCAAAAAAAATCATCCCGATGGATTGGAAATCTCAAAATGCAATCCAGGAAAAAGTTAGGGATTAATGGCAAGTAACTACGTCTGATCAGTTCAACTCTTCAGCAGTCGCACCATCCATCAGAAAACTCCAGTCAAGGTCATCTTCGACAGAAGCTCAGGATGTCCAGAATTCAAAGTTGGTAGAAGGATAACAGTCGTTATATTTCAATGTAGCCCCTCTTCCCTTAAATTACCATTTTCTAAACTTTGTAAATACTCTATGGGATCACGGGCTTGGTTGATTTCCATCCTATCAATAAAATTTGATCCCTAGTGCTTTTGTTTGCAATTCTTATTTGTTTTAGCTTTACAGAATGACATTTTTAACATGATCAATGATTCTTGAAATAAAACAAAAATGAATTTACTTGTCAAAAAATTTTCTGCTTTTAAAATAAAGATGGCAATTTTTTTGACTAATGAACATCGAAAAGAACATCGATCGCTTCTCTGAAGGTGATTGAACCTCAAAGTGCAGAATCAAAGTACACCTTCTAAACCAGTGCACCGGAATGAAGGATCAACTATTTCAGATGTGATTTTCCCGTCTGATATCCCCGGCAGAGTACATATCTCTTAAGACCGATTGAACAATTTTTTCTCCCCACGGGACCATCTCTCCTAAGCAAGGCAGGATTGCTATCTTGGAACATTGATACTTCTCATCCCCCACCGTGGCTGAGTATCCAGTCATGTTCACCTGTTAGTCTGTATGCCACGTCAGTTTTGTCAGTATAAACATACATACATCATGCATTATTGATTCACATTCATATTCATATTGCATCACTATCACTCTAATCGGTCTTGTTCGCAAGTCATAAAAGTCCTCTCAATCGAGTTGTCAGGTCTTTCCTCGTTAGGAAATGCAGCGTCTGAGCAATTTCTCCCCAGTTTAAAGCCGGTCCTCGGCCACTTTGATAACTTAAATCTCTGAAAGGCAAGAAAACATTCAACAAATGTCACTCTTCACCCTTGAAGATGATGTTCTCGCTTTCCTAGATTAAGGAAAATCCCCAGAGGAAGCCTTTTAACCAAAGATTCTCGGCAATACAACAGTTTCTCTCTAAAATTTTGCTACCAAATGAGGTCATCAGCACCTCACAATTGGATTACATCACATGGAATTTCTCCAGGAAGATCTCGAAGAAAAATATGATGTAATACCCCGGAGCAGAAAGCAGTCTTTCAGGAGACTCGTTTTCCCCAGTAGAGTCAACAAATGGCATCTCCAATAGAGAAGTTTGCACACCTCTACAGCTCGGACGAATGGGTGTCCCCAGCAAGTCTGACATCAAATCTTTTTCCATCCAATGGCGTATCCCTCGTAAAAACTCGGTGAGAAGTTTGATGAAGACCGCTACACATAGCATCCCTTGTCAAGGAAGAAACTCGACAAGAAGAAAACTAAGACCAATTCCTTCGATGAAGACCGGGATTAAGGGGAAGTTTATATCAGAAACTGAGACCAGTTCCTTGGCTAAAGCCGGGATCGAGGGGAAGTTTATTTCAGAAACTAAGACCAGTTCCTTGGCTAAAGACCAGGATCGATGGGAAGTTTATTTTAGAAACTAAGACCAGTTCCTTGGCTAAAGACCAGGATCGAGGGGAAGTTTATTTCAAAAACTAAGACTAGTTCCTTGGCTAAATACCAGGATCGAGGGGAAGTTCATTTCAGAAACTAAGACCAGTTATGTGGCTGAAGACCAGGATCGAGGGGAAGTTTCACCCTTTTCTAAGTATCATTGCTTAGCAAAAGAAGATGGACGAGTGAATTGCCATTCATAACCACCGTCAAAATTTTGGGTATTCCGATATTTAATCCTCTTGCACCCCGAATGCCCGAATACCTTCGCCATTCACACCTTCGCGTCCAAGAAAACTAAATAGGGGCATCTGTCATACCCCAAATTTTGACCACCAAGATTTCCCATCATTGTACAAATTATTACCACAATATGGATATACCTTCATGCCTCATCAATCTCCTCAAAGATAGTTGAGCTTTCATTACAACTAAGAATTAGGGTTTGAGCCCTCTCAGAGCCCTTAGACAAATGATCAATCAAGGAATGACATGATCTTCAACTTGTCTAACCTCTTAGAAATCCACAAAGGATCAAGGGAAATACCACATCAAGAATCAAGCACAAAGTTGTGACATTCCAAGTGTTTTGAGCCTCGAAACACCCGATGTCGCCGAATTAGGGTTTTGGACGGCCGGGACCTCCAGAGTGAAATTTTCACAAGAGGATGAGCCAAGACTTCAACATGTGACTCAATATGCTCAAAATAACCCTAGGGATCCATTTGAAAATATGAATGACCCTCATAGGATGCATTCCTCAAAATTCCGAAATTAGGGTTTTACGAGCGGACCCGCTCCGGAGCCATAAGTCAAAACATGAATTTTTTGGCAAAAATGATCCTTATGACTCATATTTTCATAAAATGTGACTTATAATGTCATTTGAACAAGAATTGGTCATGAAATCATGATAACTTGTAAAAGGGGTAACCTTGAAAAATTGAAAATTTTTCTAAGTTATTAAGTTTGAATGATTTTGGTACCAACTTCCAAGGATCATAACTTGTGATCCAAGCAGTCATTTTGGGTGATCCAAAGCCTGATTTGTAGGTCTTCCTACATTTTACAAAAGCTTCAATTACCTTAAACTCCAATTCTTCATGGATTTTAAGTTATGGAGTGATCAAAATGACAAAAATGAAGAAAATGACACTTTTTCAACACTTAGTGAAAATCTTCCTAAGTTATCAGCTTTGAACACCAATATTCATGAGGATTTTTCAATGGGATCCAAATAGTTTCAAGACAAACTATGATCACACATGGATTGTATCATATGAGGGCTCTTTAAAAAGTACAAGAGCCTCCCATAACTCAACCTGAGCAGGGAGATATGATCCCCTCAAAATCACCATTTCCAACTGTCTTGTATAAGGCATAATTTGGTATTTTGCTCGATTTGGAAAATTTGGACAACTCCAAGCCTTGTCATCCATTTGGACACATCAGAGGATGAAATCAAAGGGGAATGATCTGATCCCCAAGCCTCCCAAGTTCAAGAATCTACATATAACCAAAACAAACCTAAAAAGGCTAAAAAGTGCCAAGACTCCAATTTTGTTTCAATGCATTCAATGGATGCATCAAGGTGGCATGAACTGAGGCAAACTTAACTGAATGAGTCAAGCCTTACCTCTGAACCAAAAGACCATAGGCATGTGCTCTAACCTCAAGTCAATGGCTAGAGGAGACTTGAGATTCCATTTGATCCACATTGGCCACAGACCTGCTGCAGTTGCCACACACTATTACTACCAAAACAAACTTGACACACTATAAATAGAGCTCATTTGTGATCAGTTTGAGTACACCAAAGCACCCAAACTGATGCTTTCCTCAAAATCTCCCTTTTCACTCCAATTTTGCCTTCTAACTCAAGTCACTATCGGGTTTTGAGATTGAGAGTGATTCCAACCAGACCAATCACACACACACCTCATAAACATCATGTATGAGTGATCCGTAACACAAAATCACATCTGGAACATCAAATTCACAAAATCACCAGCCAATTGCTCAAGTTCTTAACAGAGTTGCAGTTGAGGTACCACAACTAGTTCCAGCTCATTTCAATCCACTCCAAGCATTCAAACACACTCCTTGGCACCTAAGGAAGCTGTCCAGATCAGTGGAACCTAGCTGCAACACCTCCATCGTCAAACTTGATCACCAGTTGCAGGAGGTAGGCCTGAACCCTTCAAACTCTATTATCCATGCATCATGAATGAATTTTTGAGTTACCATCTTGTTTATGCATGTTTTTAGAGTAATAACCCTCAATCAATTTCCATGAATCCATCGTGTATGGAATATCATTGTGTTCATGCTGAAATTAGGGTTCTTGAGGGTTTCCATTGATTTCTCACTCCATACTTAATATAAATGCAATTAATCTATATGGTTGTGATCCTTGTTCAAAAACGAACAAGATTGGTACTTGAATCGTGTAAAACCATTGAGAAATCATGGAGAAAAGTGAGAAAATGTAAATCTGCAGAAACAGGGTACGCGCTATTCTTCCTTGACCGTTGGCGGCCTTTTTCAAAATTTTGAATTTTTGAATATTTTGATATTTTTTGTTAATTGATTCAAAAATTAATTTCTCTCTGAATATTTATGTTTTTGAATTGATTCTTTTTCTCAAAATTCACAAAAATATTTAAATATTTTATTTTACAAAAAAAATCCAATTTGTATTATTTATTTAATATAGTTAAAAATTTTGTAATTAATTTCATTTTAATTGTTTTTAAACATTTTTTAATGAAATTCCCACTTTGATCTTTCAACACCAATTGAATTTCAAACTTTCATGTGATTAAACATAAATTTTCAAAATATTTTTCAAAATGTACAACTTATTTTTGAATATATTTGGTATTTTATATCATTTTTTTACATTTAATTTCCTTTGAAAAATGACATTTTAATTTAAAATTAGGGTTTCCTCTCGATTTTAAATTTTCAAACATTTTTTGGGCCTCTAATAGAGTGTAAGACCCAAACCCCTTTGTACATAAACATTTTTGGGCCTCAGTCATTGTATAAGTCTCAATACGTTAAAAAACCTCGGCGCGATCGTCGCCTTTTAAACAAAAACTATCTGGGCCTACCCGTGTGTTGTAAGTCCCATTTTTCTTTCTTTTAAAATCGTCTTGGGCCTCTAATAGAGTGTAAGACCCATTCCTTGTAAATAAAAACCTTTTTGGGCCTCAGTCATTGTATAATTCCCACTGTGTTTTCAAAATCTCGGCGCGATCGTCGCTTTTCAAAACAAAATAATTTGGGCCTCTCCCTAAGTTGTAAGCCCCATTTATTTTATTTTTCAAACATTTTTTGGCCTCTCCTTGAATTGTAAGACCCATCCCTTGTACAAAAATAAACAATTCTTTGGGCCTCTCTTTTGAGTTGTAAGACCCAACCCTTTTGTAAATAAACAAAATTTGGGCCACTCTTTGAGAATAAGCCCCGATCTTTTCCAAACAACTTCCTTTTGATTTAGGTTCAAATTCATAGTTGTTATCCAAACTTTCTTTAATTTCTTGAATAACTAACCATACAACTGTTATAATGGAAGCTTGCTCGCCTGTAAGTTTTATCAACTTTCTTTTACATATTTGCATATATATATATATTTGTTTATGCTGGAAGCTTGCTCACCTGTAAGTCCTACTACCCTCTTTTTACATACAGTATATATTTCATCTGTACATATATACCTGTATATTATCCGCTTAGAGTTTTCCCCGACAATTAGGTCTAGAACTAGATAAAGTCAGTGGCCACTCTTTCAACACAGTCAAAACTAGTTCCCCATAGGAATTCCAGATACAGTCATTCCTCCTCTTGGGCTTATACAATATGGAACAAAGAGAAAGGCATTATTCCCGATGAAACTTTTCTTAAGACTGTCACTACTAGAAATTTGTCAAAGAAATTCATTTCCCCCAGAGAGGATTAATTCCCTGTGAAACCTCTCTTGAATTTATTCAAACCCTATAACTGTTCACTAAAGAAAAGATTATTCCCGGTGAAACTTTTCTTGAACTTTTCTTAGGTTTGGACCCACAGGCTTCCTAAAAGCATCCCCAACCTCCTCTTGGGCTTTGTACAAGGACCCTCAGGCTTCTTAAAAGTTCTCATGCCTCCTTTTGGGCTTAGTACAAGGACCCAAAGACCTCTTACAGGTATAGGACAGAACTTAGTCATCCTTTGTAAGAGCATTCTTTCTAAAGAGTCAAAACCTCAAACCAATTTAAGGGTTGATTCTCATCCCTTAAAGCATCAGCCTTCTCTTGGGCATCATACAAAGATAAACTTTCCATACCATTAGACTTGGACAGTCTAATCTCTTGGATCTTAAAGACATTCTCAAGTTCCCTACAAACATAACAGAAACCTGGTCATTTAATCAATCTCCAGTAGAGTTAAAACCCTCACAAGATCTAAAACTCAAACTTTCTTCCAAATTTCCCCAGCTAGGGTCGAATCACTACCAATAAACCTTTATCAAAACCTCAAGGCATCTGATATCTCAACTCTTCTGTAATCCTTAGCAAGAGTTAATTCCACACTTTGGACCTGCCTCTGGATCTCAATAATCCTCAGCAGAAGCCAACCTCCTCTTAGGCTTTATATAATGATTTTCCTCAGCAGATCTAGCTTCAAAAACACTCTCTTGTTGAGTAAATCTTCTTTCTCAAAAACACTCTCTTGTTGAGTCAATCACCTTAAGGCACTCTCTTGTTGAGTCGACCTTTTCCAGCCTCCTCTTAGGCTTTGTATAATGATTTTTTCCCAGCTTTTTCAGCCTCAATCTTGGGCTTTGTACAAGACACTATAAACACTCTTTTGTTGAGTCATTATTTTTTTTAGCCTCAATCTTGGGCTTTGTACAAGACATATATAGACTTTCTCCAGCAAGGTCAAAATCTTCATAACCTTCTCTTAAGCTCTAGATAAATATCTTCTCAGCGAAGTCAATTCCTCCCAGCCATCTTTTAGGCTTTGGAAGTTAATCTCCTTAAGCAGAGTTAGTTCTCTTTTCAGCCTCCTCTTAGGCTTTGTATAATGATTTTTCTCTGTAGAGTTAGCCTCAATCTTGGGCTTTGTACAAAACAAATCATACTCTCCAGCTGAGTCAATACCATTTTAGCCGCAATCTTGGGCTTTGTACAAGACAGAAAAAACCTCTCACTAGTAGAGTCAGTTTGTTTTTTTAGCCTCAATCTTGGGCTTTGTACAAGACACCATATAAAATCTCCCTAAATACTCTCTTGTTGAGTTAGTCTCATTTTAGCCTCAATCTTGGGCTTTGTACAAGACAGGCAAAATAGTTCCCCGGAAAATTCAACCTTTAGCCTCCTCTTAGGCTTTGTATAATGATATCCCCAAAAGAGTCAACTCTCTTTTAGCCTCAATCTTGGGCTTTGTACAAGACAGATAAACACTCTCTTATTGAGTCAGTCTTTTCTAGCCTCTTCTTAGGCTTTGTATAAGGACTTCCCCAGTGGAGTCAATCAATCTCTTAGCTTCAACCTTGGGCTTTAATCAAGGCACATACAAAAACCAAAATCCCCTCAGAGGAAATAAAAAAATCTCTGTAGAAAGATATTTCTCTGTATATCACAATTCAAAACAACATTTAAAACAAACCCTAATCCCAGATAATTGTTGTAAGTGGCACACTTGTTGATTCAAAAATCTAAGTTTTCGTCCATCTGTTATCTTGGTAAAACTCCCCTCTTGCATGAAAGACTCCTAAGGAAAAATGGCATTGCTCAACACTGAGTTAAAGTTTTCTCCTTCAGGACAAATCCCCTATAAAGAAAATTATGGCATTACTGGATTCTTATATCCCAATTAAAGTAATTCTCCTTTATAATCAGTCACCCAACAGTTGTGATAAACAGAAGAGATGTCTCCCTTTAGAGATGACAACTTCTCTCTCCGTCAAACTTTTTAGCTTCAATCTTGGGCTTTGAACAAGACACAAATAAACCTTTTAGCTTCAATCTTGGGCTTTGAACAAGACACCAAACATCTCTTTCCTCCCATAGAATAGGAGGAACTACGATTGCTCTGATTTCCCTGTTTATATTTAACAGGAATACGTAGGCATAAGATTGTGAAATCTTAGCGGGCATACCAATCAAAAACTCTAGGTCCAGTACCTTCACACATTCATCCAAAACATCAACAAGCCCAAAATCATCAAAAACTCACTCTCTCTCTCAAACATTCCCAAAGAAGAAACTTTCCCAATCAACAGATAAACACCATCAAGTACAAAGCAGAACCTAATTGCTAACAACCTGTGGATAACCACATCCAGGATGGGTAATTGACAACTCCCCATTATATAACCTAACCCCTAACTCCCCGAATCTCTTAGCGTTTGTTCAGTTAAACATTCACGTGCAAGGTTAGTTTTAGATAGCACCCCACTCCCTACCATTGTAGTGAGGAGAAAACCATGGCGATAAGGTGGTCGCGTCACCGACAAAAATCGCACGCTACACAGGGATTTTGTTGAAACATTATGTGTGATTACAGAAAAAAATTGTAAGACCTATATTGTTTCGTTTATACACTTTTTGGTTAGTTTTCAACATTACACAATGAGTGATCATGTTTCTTTCTAAAGCATTTCAAAACATTCTGAGTTATCGAGCATTTTTATCTCTTTTCACCCTCATTGCAATTGAGTTATCAAACGATTATTATCTTCTTCACTTTCTTTCTCTTTAAAAATTTATCTCTTTATAGAAAATTGATCTATTTAGAGAAATTTTGTCTCTTCATAAAAAAAAAAAAGTCTCTTTGATAATAAAGAGTGGTTAAATTATCATAATCCATTTAGTTGTTCCTTCGAAAGTTATAATTGTCTTGAACCATATTGAGTGGTCGAAGTATATAGAAAGTGTATTTCTAGAACATATCCTATAGTGTAATAGAGTTCGGATAAAGTTTTATTTGACTTGTTTTATCCTAGGGAAGTCATGGTTGATAGTTTGCATGTGAATTTTGTTGAGAACCAAGTGTGAGTTGTTAATCCCATATTTCTTGGAAAATTATAGGTTGAGCACTTCATAAGTGAGAGGACTCATACACCTATCATCTTAAGGTTTTGGGTGAATATGTGGTGTGTCTCTCACTTTTTGGGTGAGTATTTGACATTTAGGAGAGTGTTTGACTCAATGTGACTGCTTCCTCCTCATAATAACCCAACAATGGTATCAGAGTCGATTGTTTGTGTAAGGGACCAACTCCTTATATCAAAAGTATTCCTGACATGGTGGTGGACGTGCGGCGTGTCCTGTTGAAGTCCCTATAATGAGTTAAGGGTGTCTGTCAACGGCGGTACAAGCATGCAGATGAAAGAGCTTCTACTTGAGTGGGATAATAATGGATGGACTCACACTTAAGAGAGAGATTGTTGAGAAATAAGTCTTAGTTGTTAGTTCCACATTTCTTGTAAAAATGGAAGTTGAACACTTTATAAGTGAGATGACTCATACACCCATCACCTTACAGTTTTTGGTGAATATGTGGTGTTTTTCTCACTTCTTTGGTGAGCCTTTGACCTTTAGGTGAGTGTTTGACCCAACGTGAATGCTTCACCCTCATGATAACTTAATACATTTTTTAGAAGTACCACAAAACCTCTTAAAGAGAGTAACCTAATCCGCGACTCATCAAATAATTTCTTCACTGGTTGAAAATCACTTTTCTTAACTGTTTTTAAAAATATTTTTCCAACAATATTAATACTTTTCCTTTTTCCATGTCCATTGAAGAAATTATTAGCTCTAGTTATTTTTTTCCTGACTACAACCAACCATTTTGATTTAAAAGGAATCACTTCAAAAGATGTTGTTTTTCTTAACAATGAAAAAGGTTGTTAATTTTTCTGACAGAGATGAACAACTAGAAAAAAATAAAGGCTAAATAAATACTCCTCTAGAATAAAAATGGATACCTTTGTAAGACTTTTATTCTCAACATTCCAGAGGATTTTATGACTATGAAAGAGTTTGTAAGTCTAAAAAAGAAGTATGGCAAGCTTGGAACAAAAAGAAAGACGTTGAAGAAGTTGGTGCCAAAATGTTGTAGTTGCATGTCCCTAATACATTCAGGGAAGCACCCTAATACAGTTAATTTTTTGCTTGTCTTTTGCTTTCATCTTTGATTTACTTTCGATTATAGAGTCTCCTTCATGATTTTCATCTTTGATCAAGCTTTGAAAAGACTCATTTTTAGCATGCATAAAATATTGGTTAGGTTTGAACTTGATCATCATAGTTTTAATCAATTACATGCGTCAGTGGAATAAGAACCATATATGATATTGATTCAAGTTAAGTGGAAAAAAATATCAAAGTATCTTCAAAATATTAAAGAGTGTGCGTAGGCATAGCAAGGATGAATGTCCAAGCACTATAAATTTCGGTGTCATATCTCTCTCTCTCTCTCTCTCTCTCTCTCTCTCTCTCTCTCTCTCTCTCGTGCGCGCCTTTAATTTCGTAGTATTTGCATGCATAGGTATTTCAATTCTAGCGTTATTTATCGTTTATTCAACTTATAACAACTTATTACGTAAGAATTAGGTTTAGTTGGAATTGGATACCTTATTAATCTGAATTGGTGATTAATATTCCAAGAAACAATTGAAGTTAGAATTATCTATATTGAATCATTGTATAAACACGCCTCATGGATTATACAATCGAATCAATTGAATACCTAGTGTTTCATCATATTCATCTTTGGTGTTTGTGAAACGATTTAGTATTAACGTGATCAAAATTTTGAATAGTATAATTTTCACATTTTTTACATCCAACCTTCCGCATGCAGCTTTTAAAAACATTCTAAATCTTTTTGTAAATGGAGGTTGAATTTTATTTGGGTCTATTCACCCCATCTAGATCGTTTTTCTACTCCCATATTCACACCCAACAAATGTATGATGTGAGTTGTTACATCAAGTACCAAATGTCTGATGATAGATTAGTGGAGGTCTAATCCTACTTGATCTAGAAAATTTCTCAAAAGATCATCTTTGAAGGTATCCCTTTAAATGAGTAATTTCAAGATATTAATTTTATAAACAAAATTCCTCTTACATGGACGAACTTAAAGGGCCTCATTAGGCAAAAAATAGAGAGTTATCTTGAAAGTTTGATTATTCTTCTTCTTATTGATGAGGAACCAAGAAAGCTAGATTAGAAAGAACTAACGCTTGTTGTCTCAAACTACACTAAAAAGAAACTCACCTGTGCTTGTCTAAATCCATCTAGAAAACCGTTTAAGAATTATAACCACCCTTTGAATAAAGACTTCAACTACAACAAAAACGAAAAGCCTTCAAGGCCCCAAAATTAGCTGCTACCTCCATGAAATGATATTGGGTCACAATTCTCCCGCTACAATTGTTGGAAACCAGTTCATATGGCACACATGTGTAGAAACAATCCATGTAATCACTAAAGACTAACATGGTTACTAAAGACTAGTACATGGATATGATTATAAAGATCAACCTTGTAAGTGAATCAAATGGATGATGGATCGACATTGGTTCCTTCTGCCAAGTTGCATATGATTGTGATATGTTAAAGGCAAGCACTCATGCTTAGATAAGAAAGTGTTGGAAAATTCTTGAACCACTAAGGTTGCATACATTAGAGATGTGGAGCTGCAATTTACATTTGAAAAGAAGTTGATTCACAAGGTCATGGTGCAAGCTCTAGAGATTAGATAAAATATGGTTTATAGATTTTTATTGAATAGGGGTTTACACAAAGGATGTATAGTGGTTCGGCTCTATCGTCCTCACATGAGCCTACTCCGCTCTTCAATGGTTTCCCATTGAAAGTTGTTCTTCCACTATATTTTGACAAAAATTACACGAGTTCATAAAATTAAAATATCCACAATAACAATGAAAAAATAAATCTCATATCTAGATCTTGACTTGTATATAGCTTTGATGTCGAACTTTATGTGAAATAGTTACTCGATTCTCGCTTCTTGAATTTTCCAACTTCACCTATTTGCTCCAAGTCTTTGTGTGTGGCAATCACCTTTGATACCACCGATTTCTTGAGCGATGAATTATCCAAAGATTGAAAAAAACTCTTACCTTGTCTATAAGCTTCCACACAGCTCTACCAAGGTCATCCCGTAGAGAAGAAACTCGTTCTTTTCACTCGAATTTATCATAACCAGTCACAATTACCAAAATCTTGCAAGCCTCCTGAAAATATTTACACATCCTTTAATGAAACGTTAGTTTCAATACAAGTCTTCCTCAACAATCACAAATCTTCTTAATCAAGATTTGAATCCATTATACAGTGAACAAAACATAAGGTTGAAGATGAAAAAATTTCGTTTGCAAGAGAAAAGACTTGCTACAAAAATAATAAAATTAATTTGGTAAACGTAAGTTTCTATTTTGAAATCTTTGTTTTGAAAAGAAAAGACTTTCTACGAAAATAAGAGCACTGAGATTCTTTAACATGCTGAAATGGTGAAAATGGTATCATACTTAGAAATCCAGACATTTAATTTTAGATTGTAAAAGCATCTTAAATTAATCCATAAGTTATTTATAACTTGTAAAAGATTTTTAAACTCAATTTCTACACTGCACTAGCCGATATATTACGGGTTTAAGGTTCGAAGACGCGCTTACGAAAGTGAGTGTTATCATTAGTTTAGTATTGTAGAGGTTTTAGAGGTTTTTAAAGATTTAAAAACTATTATCTGTTTTTTAATAATTAATTTTTACTAATAATTCTAATAATGCAATAAATATTAATCAAATGTGTTAAATAAAAAAATACTTAAAGTTAAGATTCTCATTCGCCATAAAAAATTATTTTAAAATTAATTTGTAATCCAAAAAATCTCCCTAAAAATAGAACAATAAGACGATTTTTTTTTAAATGCTATAACAAACAAACTCTTAATTATTATTATTTTTTTGTTGTTGTAAAGTGTAAGCTTTTAGGTATTGCCAAAGTCTTTGCTTTTCATTATTTTAGTATGAACATAGAAAACCTTAAATATGCTAAAGACACTTTTATACGTCAAACCTATGATTTTACATCTTTAATATAATATTTTGTTAAAAATATTTCAAATGATTAAATTGATTAAATTCGTTTTATAAACAGCTATGTTGTATTAAATTTGACATTTAATATAACCGAATTTTAATCATTATAATTTTTTTGTTTAAAAGAAAAAGCTAAATTGCGTGTAGCTCAAAACTACAATAAACTTTTGCTTAAATGCATAAAATATATAAATTTCTGACTTTAAGGTTTCCAAATCTATGGTAAAACACCACTTATTTTAAACGCAATGTATTCTGAAATATTAACACGTGTTTCATTTGATCCATTGTTACAAATTACTCCACTCAGCACTCACATGTTGACAATGATAAACTCCAAAGTATCAAAATTGTCTTCTATGATGTAATCAAAACACTTTGCAAATTTACTTTATGCTTTGCAAATGTAAATTAAGTTCTAATTTCAAATATAATACTTCTTTAAACGATGTGAAGCTTACCTTTAGTACTTTTTCTAATGTTTCCTAGGTGTGGACATATGAAACCTTTCATGTTTGAAAATTTTGCACAATTTTGTTGGGTTGTTGGGAGTAGTGCGACCAATTGTAGGTGTGGATTAATGTCATAATTTGGTTTACTTGTTCTATTTCACACTTCTAAAAGATTGTAAGATCAAATATTAAAGAAAAAACATATGATTTTGATGCAGGTGTTTTACATGTAAAAAAAAAACTAAAGTGATTTTAGGACTCACCATTTATTTTATTCACTATTATTTAACACAATAATCCATTATTAAATATCTCTTTAAGAAAATCAATAAATACAATATCTTATTACGTCATAAAAATTAATAATTAATAAGTATATTGTGAGCTACTATAGGAAAATATATTGTTTCACTTGTATATACTAATTAGCTAAACAAATTTTCAAAACTTAAAACGAGACATTAAGTTAATTGAATTGGTTAACGTGACAGTCAACGATGAATGCTATTATGTTAAGACAAGAAATTAAGTTAACAGAATCGGTTAATGCAACTATCAATAATTTTTTAAACACTACTATAAAACGCGTAAACAACAACGACATGGTCACCACGCTTATTCTCTACATCATTGTGACATCTTTAAACTAAGGGATTATCATAATATTATTATTTTTTATTAAAAATTATTTGTATTAACAACGGTTGTCTGCTTAACCGTTGTGATAACCTCAAGCTTTCATGGGTTCGAACCTCAGGGCCCTCATATATGTTATTCTTTTAATGTTAAGTGGCGTCTTTTCTTTTTTAATTATTTTTAAATAAAAAACTTAAAAGTTTATGACGACGGTTCAAGAGTTCCACCGTTGTTAAGTTGCGCCTTTTCATTTTTATTTATTTCTAAATAAAAAACTTTAAAGTTTTTAACTACGGATGATGTTTACACCCATTGTGATATATTTTGTTTTTTATTTAAAATTTTTAATTGTTAATACTTTGGCGTTTTTTTTTATGAAATTTCACCATGAAAGTAAAATATCACTGCGGTTGCTATTATTGGCCGTTGTGGTTGCGTGATAATATTATACACTTCTAGTTAGCTTGTTTCTTCATTATCCCTTTTTCCATTGCAAATAGAAACTAGACGAAACAATACACAATTTCAACCCAAACCCTAACGTTCATTACTGTGAAACATTACACGATTTCATCCAAAACACCATCGTTCCTACTTCACTATGTATTTGCCATTGTCGTCATCATCGTCAACCAAGTTGACAAGACCATCACGATCAACCAAGTTGTTACCGTCTAGAAGGAAAACAACAACAACACCGTCGTCACCACAAGTAAGAAAGACAACACCATCACCAACACCAACATCATTTACTTAGTCATCACGGTTTAGGGTACGTAAAATATTTTTCCCCATGCATCTACAGTAAACTTCATTTGCCATTGTTGTGGTTGTTGTTGTTTTATTTTGTGGTTGATGTTTATGTTCTTGTTTTTTATGTTGTTGTTGTTGTTTTTGAACTTAGATGTCAACCTTGTTGAGTTCATCATAAAAAACCAGCGAAGAAACTCAAACAAATGAGATGTTAAACAATGATACTCAAACAACTGAAAGTCAAATGAAAATATCACAAAGAGGCGTCACAATGATGCCCCAATTCACATTTGTCCGGAACGCATCAGGTGAAAAAATTCCTATCCAGTTTGATTCGTTGTACAGAGTAGTGGATTGTGAACACTACTATACTTTTAAGAGTTATGTTCCGTTCCTTGCACATAGCAAGGTCAGTATATTGATTAATGATGGGAAACAAGTTGATAATAAGGTCAAAGAAAGCATATGGACTGATGTTAAGGTATTACATACTATAATTTTTATATATCGCCGATATCAATATCTATAATTTCTAATACATACTTATATATTAATTTAAATGTAGTTGAATTTTGAGTTTACCGACGATGACTCAAATTTGAAAAAAAAAATGGATATCATATGTTGGTACTCGTTGGAAGGGATTAAAGGCACATCTCACGGCTACCTACATTAGGAGGCCTAAGAGCGGTCTTGCTCATACATGGATTCGATATAGTTTTATATCGAAGAAGCAATGGAAAAGGTTTGCAAAGATATGTTGTTCTGAGGAATTTAAGGTTAGTACTATTCTCATGTAACCAATAATGTAATGCTAATGAGTTATAGATACTAATCATATATTATTTTCACTATGTTCATAACAGGTTAAAAGCGAAGTCGGAATACTCGATAAGGCCAAGAACGTGTACCCCCATAGATTGTCTCGTAGGGGTTATAGAAATCTTGAGAAAAAAAATCATGCTTGAAAGACAATAAAAAACTGGAGATGATCGCATCCCATCTCCACCTTCAAGACATGAGAAATGGAAGAGGGCTCGATTAAGACCAGATGGAGAGTACACCTCTGAGGCTTCAAGAGTAGTTGCCGAAAAAATTGTTAGTATGATTTGTGGTGCTTATATTATTTTTTATTTAAATGCGTTGGTAACAATATATGTAAGTTTCTCATGTTGTGTATGATAAGTTGGTTGAGGCAGCCCGTGAAGGCACATTTGTTCTGCAATAACGACATGACATTTTGGTAGAAGCTATCAGAATAGATGAGTATGGTGGGCATGTCCGTGCTGTTGGAGAAGATGTCGGCTTGAGGTCATTCTTTGGGTCTCAAATAAAAAGTACTGAAAGCCCGGAGATTATTGCACAAAGACAAAAGATTGAAAATTTTGAGAAGCAATTAGAAGAACAACGGAGAATGTTAGAAGAGGAGAAGGAAAAAAGGGAGAAAGAAATGGAAAGGTTCCAAGAGATGTATTCGGTATGCACTTTACTTGAGATGTTAGTGTTTTATCGAAAATGTATGATATATATTGTGCTTGTTTTAGTTTTATGTTTTAATTGAATATTATGATGTAGAGATTAAGTGAAAACTTGGAACAACGAACAAATAAAGATCATTGTAATGTTGATGGTGATGATGATGAACGAACTCCTAGTAGAAGTCTTGTATGTCATGCTTCTACAAAAGGAAGTAATTGTTCAGCCCACCCCCCTGCGGGTAACCGTAATGATATAATGGACCCTAATCCAAATGAAATCACAATGTTATACTTAAAAGTTACGGTGATAAATGAAGCGCAACCTCTCCCGCTAGAACATTATCCACGTTTGGGTTTATTCTATTATAATCTTGATGATGTAAGGGATTTTCTTGGTGGGTATAAGTGGTTGGACATCGGGATATTGCAAGTTTAATGCACGTAAGTATACATAGTTGAATATATATGTCAGTATAGAACATTATCATTTATAGAACATCACCCCTAATTTATTCATTTTCTTTAACCATTTAGGTACATTCACCGTCTTTGTATAGAGTTGAATAAATCGAGTACTTACGGAATCTTGGATCCACTTTTTATTCGTTGGACTTTTAATGAACCAAAAGCTATCCGAGAGTACTTGATAACACAGTTAAGTGAGGGAGGACAAGAATATTACTTAGCATCATTCCTCTGCACGTAAGTATTTTTAGAATTGATGTTTATTCTATATTTAGTTTTGTTTTAGCAAATACCATTAACCTATATATATATATATATATATATATATATATATATATATATATATATATGCTCTTGTTTATTCAGTAGTCATTTGCAATTGATCATCATATCATTACGGATGAATACGATATCTTTTCTGTGTTCCTTGCATGATCCACTGCAAAACAAAATGAAATATATGATTAATTCGTAAGTGTATGCTTAATTCATTTTCTTTGACATTATAATTAGTTTATCATGTAATATGTTTAATTCAAATTCAATATACAATGTTGTGGAGCAAGTGAATATGATGAACAATGTTAGAAGAAAGCCCAGATGGATCTGTCCTAAAGTAAGTGACACTATTATGTTTCTTTCATTTACATTCATTGTGGTTGTATTCATGTGATTTTTGCTTAAATTTTTAGACAATGAAACAGCCCGGGAATTACGAGTGTGGTTATTATGTCATGAAACACATTCTAAACATTGTCTTTGTCGGCATTGTTGATTCATGGGATAAGGTATAAATGTCATAAAATGTTTACATATATTAATAGATAAGTTGACTATTGAATTATTATCATATATGTTATTGCCTCTTTTTTATGTAGATGTTTCTTATGTAGATGTTTAACGACGAAACCTCATTCCCCGTTGAGGACTTCGTAGATCTTCATAAATGTTGGGCATATATCCATAATGTTCTTAAGGGTCCTGCTAATTGATGATGTCAATAACTTGTTTCTGTAGAGATGATGTGAATAACACTTTTTTGTATTGATGACATGAATATAGTGTTTGGTGTAAATATGGTTATAATAGTTACAATACTTACAGAATGTATACCTTATCTGTTAGCTGTATTTTATGGTTATAATAGTTACAATACTTACAAATGAATGTTAGCTTATCTGTTATGGTTAAAATGGTTACAGGTTAAAAAATGGGATGAATTTGAATTACTGAGAAATGCATATTTAAAATGGTTACAGGTTCAATAATGGGATGAATTTGAATTGCTGAGAAATGCATATTTAAAAAATAGGAAGTTTTGACTGCGGTTACAAAACCAAGTCGTGGTTGTATATTTGTGTCTGCAGAATATATAACGACGGGTATAAAATATACCCGTAATAATATTTCGCGCGCTGCATAAAAATAAATAAATATCAAAACGGCGCAGCTGGTCATCGAACCTATGAGCATTATATTTATCACAACGGTTCATTTTATTAACCGTTGTGATAAGGTGTGTTGTTTCCAGGTAATTACAACGGTTAATGGCCCGTGATTATAGGACTCCATTTACAACGACACTTTACATAATAACGCATGCGCCAGCGTCATTATATACCTTTCCCAACCGTTGTTAATTGGTATTTACGTAGTTGTGAAAACTTTAAATGAGACATTAACTTCATTGGAACCTTGAATCTTCTCCCTGATGAGGTTTGAGATAATTTTAGGATGAACGTCATTATCAGAGACAGTTTGAAAGATATCACCAGAGATTAATATGATCAAGCAAATGATCAACCATCATGACTCCACCGAACATTGAAGTCATCATCAAAACCATATGATCTTTCAATGGATCAAAGCATCATCAGTTGTAGTATCTGCAAGAACATATATCCATATTCTCTCTCTTTTTTATGAGTACAACGCATCTCTCACGGAGGTGGACATATTAAAAAAATAAGGTGAGAAATTATAGTGGTTAAACTCCTCTTGACAAATATAGAGAGTATACCATACTCCCCCTGAGAGTATTTATCTCCCTCTTTTGGCATTATGAAAAAGGCGAGAAATAAATAGATCAAACACATAGATCATGTATACCACATATAGAATGGGAAGAAGAAAAATGAGAAGAAATACTTAGCAAATATTAATCCATGCATGATTGATTTAATATCCCTAACTCAGTTCTTATGAAAAAAAATTGTTTAGGAAGAGGTTTGGTAAAAAATACGTGAGTTGATTATATGTAAATACATGCTCAATTACACAATCCTTTTTTTTCAACATGATTACTAATAAAATGGTGCATAACCTCAATGTTTTTCATCCGAGAGTAAAGGATCAGGTTCTTTGCAAGGTTTATGTTGCCGGTGTTATTGCATTTTATCGGGATAACACAAAGATTAACTCCGTAATCACTTAGTTGGCGTTTCATCCAAATAATTTGCATGCAACAGCTAGCCACATCAACATATTCTGCATCAACTGTGGATAACGTTACACTTTTTGTTTCTTTCTATTAAAAAAGACAAGCGAGGTACCAAGTAAGTGACACGTACCACTGGTACTCTTTAGATCTAATTTGCACCCAACAAAATTAGAGTCAGAGTACCCAACTAAGATACAATTCGTCTCTTTGGGGTACCATAAACCTATATGGTGTGTCAATGAGATATCTCATCATGCATTTTACCGTAAAAAATTATGATTCTTTTAGAGATTATTGAAAATGTGCAAACAAAAAAACAAAAATAATATCAGGATGACATTCACTAAGATAAAGGAGAGAGTTGCTCATCACTCGATATCTGTTTTCCTGAAATGGCCTTTCTCCTTCATCCTTGTCCAAATTGCATGATGTAGGAATTGGAGTATCAATTGCTTTTTATTTCTCCATATCAAACTTTTTTAGATACTCCGTGTAGTACTTGGCTTGATTTATGAATGTGTTTTATTTTGATTGATTTATTTAAAGTCCTAGGAAGAAGAAGAGCTCCCCCGTCATAAACATCTCAAACTTTTTCTACGTCATATTAGAAAAATCCTTTCACAAGGTTTTGTTTGTGGCACCAAATATAATATCATATACATAAGTTTGAACAATTAAAATGTTATGCTCAGACCTTTTGATAAAAAATGGTTTTATCAGCTTTTCCTCTCTAAAACTTATTCTTAAGAAAATAATTTTCTTAGATGATTATACCATGATTTAGGAGCTTAGATGATTCAACCCATCAACAACTTATTCAAAATTCTCAATAAAGTGTGTGTAGTACTTATTATGATTTTTGGAAAAAAAATTTCATAATCTCATGGTGTAGATGTTAGGAATGTGGTTGAAGGACCTCTCATACCTATCACTATTGTTGATGGTG
This sequence comes from Lathyrus tuberosus, assembly GCA_022829125.1. Classification (NCBI taxonomy): domain Eukaryota; kingdom Viridiplantae; phylum Streptophyta; class Magnoliopsida; order Fabales; family Fabaceae; genus Lathyrus; species Lathyrus tuberosus. The sequence continues at coordinate 843,495 of JALAZF010000034.1, forward strand.
TAGAACAAACCAAACCTAAAGATGCATGGAATGAAGATTATAACAAAATTTTCTATATGACAAAAAGGACAAAAATATTATAGCATCAACCTTAGAAATGGATAAATTCTGTAGAGTTTCAAATTTCAAAAAGGCTAAAGAAATATGGGATACCCTAGAGACAACACATGAAGGAACATAAGAAGTAAAATGATCTAAGACTAAACACTTTCTCCCAAGAATATGAAATGTTTAGAATATTATCGGGAGAAAAGCTTCTAGATGTAAAAAAAATGCATTCTCCCACTTGACAAACCATCTAATAGTTCTCAGGAAAATCTTTAAAAATAGTGAAATAAACTTAAAGGTTCTAGTATTTTTTTAAAAGAGCATGACAACCAAAGGTGACAGACATTTCCGAATAGAAAATCCTATCAAAAATAACATCGAAAATACTTTTTAGAAAGTTACAAGAACCTAGTTAGAACTTGGTCGATTATAACATCATGAAGAAACTGAAAAAAGACATAAAAAATATATCTTTGAAGTCCGAGTCAAATGTGAATCTACACGAAGAATGTTTGGAAGAAGATGATAACATAACTCTTCTAGTAAATAAATTTATTAAATTCTTAAAGAAAGATAAGTTGGTAAGATTTGGTTAAGGGAAGAGATATGTGAAGAAGAAGAAGAAGGAAACAAAAACATCAAATCAAAATTTCACGTACTTTGAATGTGTAAAATAAGGGCACATCAAAGCCGGTTGTCGATCTCTCTAAAATAAAAAATAATTTTAAAGGAAAGAAGGATACAAGACAAAAAAAGTATATATTGCATGGGAAGGCAATGGAGTAAGTTCATCTTTGGATTCTGAAAATGAAGAACAATCACATATCTCAATAAAGGATTCACATAACTTTGATGATGAAGACAAAGAGTTTAGTAATCATAAATCCTCATATGATGAATTATAAAACGCCTTTAATGAATTACATGATGAATGCTTAAATATTTCTAGAATGTGCACTAAACAAAAGAAAATTATTTCACCTCTAGAAAGTAAAACAAGTGTCTTACAAAATGAATTAGACAAGGGTAAAACAAAATAGACATTCATGACAGTTCCTCATTATTTAATAAATGTGCATCTCTTGAACTAAATATGTTGAACTAAATAAAGTTATTGGCAAATATGAAAAAGGAAAATATGGTTTGGATAATGTTTTAACTAGTCAAAGATATTAAAATGATAGAATTGGATTAGGATACTCTAAATTTGAAAAACCTAGTCAAATCAAGAAGACCATCTTTTTTGAATCTAGTAATGTGCATAAAACGGTTCAAACAAGAAAGGTTGAAAATAATTTTCAATGAAAAAAGAATTATAAAAATTCTTTTATACACCAAAGAAGAAGATGTCTTAAAATATGTCTACATGCTTTTATTTTAATTGTAAAGGATATACCCTTAATACATGCTACATGAAAAAATATGGTGCATCAAGTGGTAACCATATATGAGTAGAGAAATGAACTAACAATCAAGGACCCAAATCATATTGGATACCTATCAAATTTTAATTTGTTTTGTAGGAATACTTTAAAGCCACAACCAACATGTGATATCTTGATAGTGGATGTTCTAAACACATGAAGGAGATTCAGATGAACAACAAAATCACAAAGCCACAAAGGATATTCAAGTCTTGAGTTGAAGGTCAAAGGGTCCAGAGGAATCACTAGGTCTCAGATGAATCACAAAGTCTCAGATACCACTCCAAGCAAGGGAAAATCACTAAGTCCTAAGGTTCAAAGTCCAAAATACATTTTAAGCAAGGGATAGTAACACAAAATCCAAAAGATCAGATTAAAGGTTTTTAGGGTTTTAGCCATTTTGTAATGTTTTTGTTCTTTTGAAATAAGAAAGCAATAAAATGCATAGAGCAAAAGGCAAAGAATAAAAAGTAAGACTGTAAATGACATGAATGTAAAATGACATAAGAGTAAATGACATAAATGTAGAGAGCATAAAAGTAAATGTTAGGTGTTAGCACAATTAATGTGCCATTGTTAGTGTTAATGAGAATTCAACCGAGTCGGGACAATTTAAAGCTATGTTAAACAATCGTAAGTGGACTTATGTGGAAGTCACATCTATCTGAGGCTGGAAAATAAAAATTTATGTGTCATACATGTTCGAGAACTAACACAAAGTTAGCCTCCTAAAACATGCAACACAAAAGTCAAAACAAAAGTAAAAGAAAAAATAGATGGAAGAGAATGGATGATCAACCATAACTGAAACACATCAAGGGATCATCTATCATCAATTTCAACAATTCTTCTTTACAATACAATAGGATAAACTTATCATCAATCCAAAGTACCAAAAATGATCAAAATATCATTTAGCTGATAAGTTTGAAATGATGAAAGTTCATGCAACCAAAGTATCATTCAAAGACCAATTGAACTTGATAAAGTATCAATAAACCAAATCAAGATCCAAGTCAACAAAAGTCAAACAGAAAATGGCCCAATAGAGATAAAAAGAAAATTAAAATGATTTAAAAATTAATTAAAATGGAAATTAAATGGGAAATTCCAAAGATGCATCAAAATTTAAAATAAATTTCCACAAAAATTTGAGAAAGTCAGAAATATTACAAGTAATGAGATCTCAAAAGTTGGGGAGAAAAATATTTCAGAATGATAAAAAATAAAATGGAAAATGAAAATTAAGTGAAAAATAAAGGAAAATGTAAATTAAATGCAAAATGATTTTAAAAATTATACGAAAAATATATGTAATGTAAAATATTTTTTATGATTTATGAAAAAAAATTGGAGTAAAAAATATTAAAGGGGCTATTTAAAATAAATCAGAAAAAAAGAAAATAAATGAAAAAAAAGAAAATAAAAAAAATTGAAAAATGGCGCTATGACTATTTTTTTTAAAACGCGCGCAGGCACCATTGTCTTCAACCTTCAGCATGGTTTTACAAATCTATGAACTTTGAGTTTTAAGCTTAAACACCATGTGTGCAAGCTTCTACTCATGTCATCGTTCATATCTTTATGCATCAAAGTCATTGATTCACTTTAAGCATAGAGAATTTGCTCAAGAACACGAAGAACCCTAGTTCTTCATAGTAAAATTAAATGACTAATACGAAGAATAAGTTCAAGGTAGTTGAGTGCTTTTGATCACTGAATCAAGACGAAGAGACTGGTAACTTGTTTGCTCAGAAATTTAACTTGTAGCTACCTTTTCAGTTGAAGCTTCATAGGTCAACAATGGTGGAATCGAGTTAAAGGTTTCAGGAGGTTTCAAGACACGACAATGGTTAAGTGGGCAAAGAAACAAAGCTAAAAGAGCTTGAATCAAAAAAATGATTAACTGGTTTTTTGAGGTATTAGGTTCAAATGGTTCCAGAGTTTCTTTGGCTAACAAAGCTTGGAAATGAAGGAAAATGGTTCCTCTATTTATAGGAAAAGTGTTGATCAACTCACACATGTGAAATGGGATGAAACTCATGTGAATTAGGGTTGAGTTTTTGTCACTTGTAATTCGTGTGAAATACAATTAAAAAAGTGTGAAAATGGGATGAAACAAAGTCGTTTGATGCACTTTCTGACGTGTTTTACTTTGCCAAAGAGGTTGCACATATGCTGGTGGTCCCAAGTGAAGATTTGGATGATTACAAGTTTCAGGTCATGCGTGAAATGCAGAGTCCACGACACCATGTTTGAGCTTAGGAAAAATGAAATTCACTCGTGCGTTTTGAGATGTTCTTTGTGCTGAATGTTCTTTTCATTGCAAAGAATTCAATGCAAAAAGAATCAAATCAAAAGAGTACTTGAATTGAAAATGGCATGGGTGAAAAGTTCAGGTCATGACCTAAAATTCTAGGTCAGGCATTAGGTCGACCAGGTCTTAGGCCTACTTTTGTGGACACATAGGCATCTTGGGAAATCCCAAAATTGATGGACTTAGAGGCAAAATTGATGTTTTACCCTTGAAACAAAGTTCAAGATGAGTTCAAATGTGACATTTGACTTAAAGTAGATTCCAAAAATGTTGAGAAATGAGAGAGTTATGGTGTTTGGACCAAGTGACATGCCATACTTGATCTTAGGTCAACCAAACATGTCCTAATTTGATATTTCTTGAATCCAAAGGCCTAATGATGAACACTTAAATACCAAATGAATGAAACTTAATTGTCCCTTGAATAATCTTGACAATTGCTTGAGAATTGGATCGAGATGTCATGGAAATAAACACATGAACCATACTTGAATAAACTTTGAAATCATGCACCAAACTTGAACTTCTCTTGATCAAATGATGTTGAATGAAGCTTGATATGAAAGTGATAGAAGATTATAGGTAATTCCTTGAAGTGAAAGCTCTCGTGGACCACTTGTTGACCAAAACTTTGACTTTGAGAATCAAAACCTTATTTAGAAACCAAGTTTTGCCCTTTGATTGCAAGTCCCTACCTTGTACATTAAGAAAAAGAAACAACACGTATTTTCATTTTGAATAAGGTTAGAAAAGTTATAAAATAAGAAATCAAAAAGGAAAAAAGAAACACAATGGTGCTTGGAGATCCCCTTGTTGTACCTTGAAAAATATGATCTTCGCAATGTGCAAAACTAGGGTTTGCACGATCACTGATGGACTTACGAGAGTCCCCACCGAACTTTATTTATTCCCGAGAAAAGAAAGAGAAAATATCGAGAAAACCCACGGGGAAAAGGATAGGGTATGGTCATTGCAACCATGTTGGGTTCGGAAGTCAGTTATGTAAGGAGAAAGTACTAGCACTCCCTACATCCATTGTACTCGATGGGAACCATCTAAGTTATCTAGGCATGACAGGGTGTTAGATATTTTAAAGCTTGCTAAGGGAAATGGATGATTACTTGGGGGAAAAGAAGAGATTTTTATTATTGAGTTCGTCTGAATTTTGCAACTCAGTGCCTACGTATCCCAGAGGAAATCAGAACTCTGTAGTTCGTGTGTTATTGGTTGGTTGATTTTTTTTGTGAAAAATGATTTATCTTGGTTTTGAATTAAATGCACGGGGCAAAAGAAGTTGATTTTTCGCACGTGGCGAAGAGGGAAGGATTTGTCGCACGGAGCTAAAAAGAAAAATTTGATGAGTTTGATGGATTTTAAGTGTGAAAAGAAAAATGTTTTTGTCTGTTTTTGTTTTTTTAGTTAGTGATTTAGGTACATGTATTGGGAAATATTTACAAGTGACGAGTTAAATGATTTTATTTAAAGTGGATGCGGTCATGCTAAATTAATTGGAAAATTAAATGTATTCACAAATTTAATTAACCTAATAAAAATAATTAAACTATACATTTTTTTTTGTATTTTAATTATTTCTCTAATAAAGTAAGAACTTATTAATCTTAATAATTAGTTAATAATAAAAATGGAGACTAAACTAATTAAATAGAAAAACTAATTGAAAAAAAAAAACTAATGGTACTAGTAATAATGATAATCCAAGGTCCAAACTAAACTTTAAACTTTAGCTAAATAAAACATGTTATATAAAAAATAAAATACAATAAATAAACATAAAGTAAAAAAAATTAAGTAAACATAAATATAGGGGTTTTGTTCAGTACATCATGAAGAACAAGTCGGTAACAAGAAAAATGAGGAAAGCTTACCTGGTCGGAGCTATTCCGACGAATTTCCTATCTCCGGTAGCATGTAGTTCAAGTATGCTTGCAATTGCTTCTTCTTTCTTCTCTTCTACTCTGTTCTTGCCTTCCTTCAATTTTTTGTATACTGCTTTTTTTTTTTCTGATATTGTGTGTGTTGTTCTCTTTTTATAGCCATCTTGAAACTTGGTATTAAAATGCTGCGTGAATGCTGATAATTGTGTTGCAATCGTTTGTTTTGGAAAGAATTTAAATATGTCTAGGACATGTTTGGAACATGTTTTGTGATTTTGAAAACTTTCTTCTTTCAATCAAACATGTCTAGATTATGTTTAAGACTTGTTTTGGAATGAATCTTGAATTGGTCTTGAGATTTTTTTTTGGAATAATTAAATAATGTAAAAAAATGATCTTTTTACCCTTTTTAATGAAAACACACAAAAAGGAAAATAAATACAAAAATTAATGCAATGGGACTTGAATCCACGACCTTATGATTAAACCTCTTACACATACCTTCTTACCAACTGTGCTATCTCATTTATTCAAAATAAAAGCCACTCGAAAGCATATGAAGGGTGGACAAAATTGCGGTATCACAAATGCCTCTATTTAGTTAACTTGAAGCAGAAGATATGAATGACCGTGGTCTTCGTACATTCCTGGAGGAAGATAATTAAATATAGAAAGACCCCCAATTTTGTCCTAAAAGGTGGACATGAAATACAGAAATGAAATGTAGAAAGACAAAGCAGTAAAAATGCAATGAAATAAAGGAAGAACAAGTTTATTGGTCAGGCTCAAGAGTGGAAAAGCTCATTGGAGACTTTTTATGGTAACCTCTGCTTGGGGAGCAACAAAAGCGAAGATGTTGGGGATTATCATTATCAACTGCATGGTTGAATAATGACTTGCTGGGGGATATAAATCCCATGAGCATGTACGGAATATCAACTTTTTTTAGAGTAATACAGCCGACTTTAAAGAAGGATTGGTCGAGATGTTTTGCTGATTGTTCCTGGATCCTGTTATGCCATGTTTGATATGATATTCCATTTTTGGTGGAAATGCCATGCATTGCAGGATGTATGAAGATGTATATAAGGACGCAACTGTTGGTGATTTAATACATGTATGAATACAAATGTTTTGTTACGTTGATGAGTGCAATGATTGTGTTTGATGACAGTCGTGCTTTGGGAAAGAATGTTATGCATGTCATGCATGTGACAATGCAAATGATGGAGTATGCTTGGAATAGGTCTCTCTTTAAGGGTGAGACCCTTTTGTATATCATTTGGGATTGGATTTAGGAATTTCCAAGTGAAAATTAGACTTTTTGATTATGAAGGTTCCAACAAGGGTGGACTTTTAGGTAGTTGCCAATAAAAATTGGACTTTTGGATTATGAAGGTGCCAACAATGGTGGACTTTTGAGTAGTTTTCAATAAAAATTAGACTTTAAAAGGTTTTCTAGACGGGAACTTGGACTTTTGGACGGTTTGCCAGATGGGAACTTGGACTTTTAATTGCCAGACGGGAACATGGACTTTTAACTGCCAGACGGGAACTTGGACTTTTAATTGCCAGACGGGAACTTAGACTTTTAATTGCCAGACAGGAACTTGGACTTTTAACTGCCAGATGAGAACTTGGAATTTTAACTACTAGACGGGAACTTGGATTTTTAATTGTCATATGGGAACTTGGATTTTTAACTGCCAGACGGGAACTTGGACTTTTAACTACCAGACGGGAACTTGGACTTTTAACTGCTAGACGAGGACTTGGACTTTGGTGTTAAATCTTGTGTTACAAAGATTTGAGATGTCGAATTCATGTTGTGGGTTAGGCCCAGTGAATGATATGATATGCATGGTTCTATGCTTAAGTGAAGCGACATGACTAAGGCATGTGAATGATTTATGCAATGATATGAAGGTTTCCAAAATGCCCTAGCAGAGGGTAATGGAAGGAAATGGCCCCTTGTAGCAAGGACTCTTGTTAGAAGGCAAAGGATTATTTGGTAGGGTGATAGAATGATTCCCCGACACTCATTTTGAACTCAAAGGTTGTCGACAGAGTTTGCTTGAATTGCTTGAAAGCATGGAGAGGTCTTGCCCCTCTATGGCTCATCTTGCCCTAGTCTGGGTCTTTGAAGAATTTTCTCTTCAACGGAAATTGGAAACAATTGTACCATGAGATGATCTCGAAATGACTTGCCCCATAATTCCAAGTCGCGAAAGGATTTGTCCTTGAAAAGAAGTTGGAAACAATTGTACCATGAGATGAACTCGAGATGGCCTGCCCCAGAATTTTGAGCCATGAAAGGAATAATCCTTAATTGAATGACTTTTGGAGTGATTGGCTTCGATGTAATCTTTAGGTGGCCTGCCCTAGAATGAGAGTTTAAGAGACTTAACTTGTGCTGAGTGAATGTTGGAGGGATTCACCGTTAATCAAAAGAAACCTCTGTATGCCTGCCCCTTGGTTGGTAGAGTCTTGAGATGATGCTCTTCTGATAAACTTGATTCTTGAATAATTTGTCCCATAATTAACTGATGCTTGGGGACTTGCTCTGGATTGATTAATTCCATAATCATTGGATGTCAATGCCTCTTATCCATAAAGATCTTGACTTTGATCGAGTTTGACGAATGATCAAGTCATCTTTGATTGTTCCTTTGTTGGAATTTCCTTGATGTCAACTGCTGACTTGCAATTAAAACTGTTTATTCACAAATGGTAATTTTAATGATGTTCATGCAAGTTTTGAAAAAATTATTTATTGGGATAATGTGATAGTGTATGAAGAATGGACCATTAGTCCAAACGTAGTGTTGATTTAACTAATGTGTGAAAGGTACAACAAGAAGAAGACTATCAAATCTGTAGGAGTCAGTTTACGCAACCTTGCCGCAGTATTCTTTCCGAATAAACCCCCCCTCAATTAGGTCTTTTGAGGGTTGTAACGTGGTCTGGTTCACGGTTATAGAAACAAAGGATATAAGGCTCAAAATTTATTTTGTACCCACCCCTTCTTTGTGATGTTCTCCAGTCCTACGTTCAGTTAGACTTGACACACACATTTATCTTCTGCGAGAGTTCGACGAAGTAAGAGTGAAGATGAGGATCCCAGATTCGCTTGAAATGGCAGTCATTTTGTTTTTTTTTTTGTCATGGATGTCAATGACCTTTTGATTTAGATATGGTGGTCAACGAATCTTGTTTTGCTTTGTTGAGGATTTAAGGACCTATTTTGATTTATTTTTCTTATGATCCCTAACTTTTTCCTGGACTGATTTTGTTTTTTTTTCAAGTCCACCGGGATTGCCCTGATTTTTGCCTAAGTCGCCTCTTTGGGCGTTCGACTTAGCAGGATTTTTCTTTCTTTTTGATTTTTTTAGAAAGGCATGTGACTTCCAGGACTTTGATCATTGAAAAACAACCATCATAACTTTTGAGTTTTGTACAGTTCTTTCGACACTTCAGGATATGTGCGCAGAATAACATATGACTGGTCCTCAGACGAGATGTTTCATCTTGTAATCAAATGTGTAGTCAGATTAACTGAACACCGCCCATGCCCCAGGTTAAGCGTAAGGGTTTAGAAATCCGAAGGAAACTCCTACTTCTAGGCTCGAAGTGGTTAACTAGGGATTAACTCCTTATATCTCCAGTGTTTGGGGAATTTGAAACAATGCTTGTACATCATCAACATGATTTTATTCGAAAGCATACAGTTTGCAATTATGGGTATTTCATTTTCATCATCCTCCCTCCAATCTTTTCTAAAACAAAAGTTTGATAAAGAAAATGGACGAGAGATATATGGATGTATTTTTTGCTTTTTATATAAGTGAAGAAAAATGAGCAGATGCAACATAATTAATTCAAAAAATGCTTGATCACTTCATTAATATTACCATTCAAAACAACAATGTTTAAAAACAAGTAGTATTTAACAAGAAAGAAACTACAAATACAAATGATAAAAGTGATCCAATGATTGCGTAGTTCTAAGGCGAATGTCTTCCTGTCTAAACCACTGGCTTTAGGGGATGCCTCCTGAAGTCTCCAAACTCATTCAGGCGAGAAGTTGACGTGCACAACCAAGGTTCCTTCCAGAAAGGATATGTACTTCTTGTCGATCAACTGTTGTACTTTGGCTTGGAAAACTCAGCAGTCTTCAGTTGAGTGCCCTATTAACCCATTATGATATCCACATCGCACATTGGGATTGTACCCAGGCGGGTATGGCTTTGGAAACGACTTGAGAGACTTGGGCTCTATCAGTGAGTTTAGGACCAAATGTGGCAGAAGTTGACTATATGACATAGGAACCAGATGAAGAGGAGCATTCCTTCTTTCCAGATTGTTTCGAGGCCTATGCTGACTTAGACGCTGATTTTGACGTCCTCGGCCATTGGCTCACTGATTTGCATTAGGAGTAGTTCAAGGCTTCTAGAATGGCACTCTTGGCATTGTTAGTCATCCATAAGGATAGCATGGCACCGAAGATGACTGTTGAGAGGATGAAGGACCGTAAGGTTTTGATGTTGCACCATGAGAATACTCAACACTTGCCACAATTGCATCAGTTTCATCCTCTTCTTCCTTTTGGGAATTGCTGAGGGATTCAGTCTCACTAACTTGGCTTCTTGAGATGCCTTGGATTCTTCCATTTTTTAAGCCACCTTCGATGCGTTCTCCAATTGTCACTAGGTGGGCGAAGTCTAATATCGAACTACTCATCAACCTTTCAAAGTATGGGCTATGCAAGGTTCTCATGAACAGATCAACCAATTCTTTCTCTAAGAGTGACAGTTAAACTTGGGCTTTCAATTCTCTCCATCGCTGGGCATATCCTCTGAAGGATTCATTGTCTTTCTGAGATAGGTTTTGCAGTTGCATACTGTCTGGAGCCATATCCAAGTTGAACTTGTACAACTTCAAAAAGGCGTTGGATAAGTCTCTCCATGACTGGATACAACTTCTTTATAGGTCTATATACCAATTCAATGATTCTCCACTCAAACTGTCTTGAAAATAGTGAATCATCAAATTATCATTGTGGATATAGGAGGTAATCTTCCGACAGAACATCGCCAAATGACGCTTTGGGCAACTGAGACCAATCTACTTCTCGAAATTGGGTACTTTGAATCTCGGAGGAATCACCAAGTCTGGCACTAAGCACATATCAACAACATCGAGCACAGGTGTATCACGCATTTTCATAGCTCAAACTTCCTTCACAAGGGTACAGAATAGAATCAGTCAATGGCATCATTTGAGGCTGAGTAATAATGTTCACTTGGGGAAGTTATCACCAGGTAGAAGATCGTACAATAGGTTGGTCGACACAGTGTAACCTGGTAGGGGATCAAGACTCTTCACCTCAACATGCTGAAAGTTATTTTCTGACATGGCTACCATAACTTCCAACTTGGTTTGTCTGACTAGCCTTTCAAGTTATCTATACTCCTCTTGTCTCTTGCTTCAAATGCCTTGCAACTACCACAAGTTCAGTATGAGTATCGGGAAATCAATTAGCTGGCAATGAACAAACGATGGAATGGGTTTCTTCTGGAAGAATGCAATGCAAATGAGATGCAAATGAAATGATATGCAGATGAACGCAATGAAATTTCTTAGGTATTTCCAGGTATAGGATCACAGGATTCCAAGGTACGGATGGAGGATAAAAGCTTATTGCTCGTAACACAGGGTTCTCACCATAAAGAATCTGAAGTTTAAAGGAATCTCAAAGTCATGAATTCATATGATTATTTATCAGACACGCCATGAATATGACGGTGGATGACTTTATTATATGAATCTCTTCGGGGTGAGGTCTTCGTATCAAACTACACGAGGAGCGCACCTCGGTGTCCCATACTACGTGACCATCGACATTAGGTTCTAAACAAAGGTTTCAGAGTCATGGACTTCCTTGAGTGTTCATTGGGTATGTCAGTGATTTCCAAGCAAACGACTTTGTCAAGAAAGTCTCTTTTGATTGAGATCTTCGTATCAAACTACGCGAGGAGTAAACCTCGGTGCCCAATACTACGTGAACATCAATTCTAGCTTTGTGCCAAATGGTTTAAGGATCTAAAAGGTCCTTAAAGTTAAGGATCCTAATGAAAACTTTGATCTTCCACGTCAAAAGGCTTGACGGTCACCAACATTCTCATTAGAGTCTACTCTAAGCGAGGTTCTCGTATCGAACTACACGAGGAGAAATTCTTCGGCGCTCCATACTACTCAACCTCTCATGTCTTATGTTTTTACTCTAGACTCGGGTATAGAGCCTTTCCCACAAAGTTTGCAATCAAAGTTCATCCACAATGCCAAGAACCACAGATATATACATAATATGGAAAATAGTAAAGAAATTAAGAAAGAAGATAAGATAAACAAATGCTCAAACATGCGAAGAAAACCTAGACTATGCTTGACTTGCTTAGAGGTGAACAAATCCCCAGTAGAGTTGCCATCTGTCGTACCTCAAAAATACAATCTTCGCGATGCGTAAAACTAGGGTTTGCACGATCACGGATGAACTTACGAGAGTGGACACAGAACTTTATTTATTCCTGAGAAGGGAAAAGAAATATATCGAGAAAACCCACGGGGAAAAGGATAGGGTATGGTCATTGCAACCATGTTGGGTTTGGAAGTCGGTTATGTAAGGAGAAGGTACTAGCACTCCCTACATCCATCGTACTCGATGGGAACCGTCTAAGTTATCTAGGCATGAAAGGGTGTTAGATATTTTAAAGCTTGCTAAGGGAAAGGGATGATTACTTGATGGAAAAGAAGATATTTTTATTATTGAGTTCGTCTGAATTTTGCAACTCAGTGCCTACGTATCCCAGAGAGAATCAGAACTCCGTAGTTCGTGTTTTATTGGTTGGTTAATTTTAGTTTGTGAAAAATGATTTATCTTGGTTTTGAATTAAATGCACGGGGCAAAAGAAGTTGATTTGTCGCACGTGGTGAAGAGGGAATTATTTGTCGCACGGAGCAAAAAAGAAAAATTTGATGAGTTTGATGGATTTTAAGTGTGAAAAGAAAAATATTTTAGTCTTTTTTATTTTTTTTAGTTAGTGATTTAGGTACATGTATTGGGAAATATTTACAAGTGATTAGTTAAATGATTTTATTTAAAGTGGATGCGGTCATGCTAAATTAATTGGAAAATTAAATGTATACACAAATTTAATTAACCTAATAAAATAATTAAACTATGCACTTTTTTGTTTTTGTATTTTAATTATTTCTCTAATAAAGTAAGAACTTATTAATCTTAATACCTAGTTCATAATAAAAAAAATGAGACTAAACTAATTAAAAACAAAAAAAAAACTAATGGTACTAGTAATAATGATAATCTAAGGTCCAAACTACACTTTAAACTTTAGCTAAATAAAATATGTTATATAAAAAATAAAATACAATAAATAAACATAAAGTGAAAAAAATTAAGTAAACATAAATATAGGGGTTTTGTTCACTACATCATGAAGAACAAGCCAGTAACAAGAAAAACGAGGGAAGCTTATCTGGTCGAAGCTAGTCCGACGGATTTCCCATCTCCGGTAGCGTGTAGTTCAAGTATGCTTGTAATTGCTTCTTTTTTCTTCTCTTCTACTATGTTCTTGCCTTCCTTCAATTTTTGTATACTGCTTGTTTCTTGATATTGTGTGTGTTGTTCTCTTTTTATAGCCATTTTAAAACTTGTTATTAAAATGCTACTTGAATGCTGATAATTGTGTTGCAATATTTTATTTTGGAAAGAATTCAAATCTGTCTAAGACATGTTTGGAACATGTTTTATGATTTTGAAAACTTTCTTCTTTCAATCAAACATGTCTGGATTATGTTTAAGACTTGTTTCAGAATTAATCTTGAATTGGTCTTGAGATTTTTTTTTTTGAGTTTTTTTATTTATTTATTGCATAAAATAAAGATTTGAAAATAAAAAAAATAATTTTTTAAAATACTCCTAAATAAAAAACCAAAATAATATTTAAATAATGGAAAAATGATCTTTTTACCATTTTTAATGAAAACACACAAAAAGGAAAATAAATACAAAAAGTAATGTAATGGGACTTGAACTCGCGACCTTATGATTAAACCACTTACACATACCTTCTTACCAATTGTGCTATCTTATTTATTTGAAATAAAAGTCACTCGAAAGCATATGAAGGGTGGACAAAATTAGGGTATGACACCCCCACACAAGTAAATCCAAAGAGGTAAGGGATAAGAGAATTCCATGTTTGTGATCTTGGTTGAGATGCAAATGATATGATAGGTGGAATCTTACGGGTAAAAATTAGGGTATGACAGTAATAAGTTAGGATAGACGGAGGAATTTAATTTATTTATTGAGTTAATAGAACTAATTTATTTTCTAACAATAGAAAATAGTTTTTACTTGGATTAAATCGGATGGGTAGTCTAGAAGTAGATTAGATAGGTTCCTAGTATTTGAGAGGCTTGTAGAGTATTGAAAGATTGTTGCACAAGAAATAGGATCTCAGGATATCTTGTATCATTGCCCAATTTGGATTAAATCCAATAATTTAGACTTGGCGACGAAACCTTTCAAAGTAAATAAATGTTGGTTTGAAAATGAAAAGTTTATGGATTTTGTCTAGGAGGAGTAGGGGGAAACTAAAGTAGTAGGAATGAAGGCTTTTATAGGGAAGGAGAAATTTAATATATTAATGGATAAAATGAGATGGTGGAACAAAGAGGTCTTTGGTTGGGTTGATCTAAAGATAGAAGAAATAGTGAGTAATTTGAATAGTATAAAAGAGAAATTATTCTTGAGTGCTCGTGAAGAGGAGTTATAAAGTAGGCATGTAGCAAATAACTTTTTTATGGAAGAATCTTAAGATAAGAGAAATCATAATAAAAAAGAAATCTAGGCAAGGATGGTTAAAGGAAGTGGCCCTGAATATTATATATTTTCAATGTATAATGAAAGAAAGAAGAAGGATGGCTTGTATTATGTTTTTGTCATCTTCAAATGGAAGAGTAGAAGGGGTGGAAGAAGTTAAGAGTGCTGAAGGCTTGGCAAGTATAGTGAAAAGGGTAGAGTTGCATGGAATATATAGGGGATTTAAGGTCAATGAATAAGTATCATATAACTTATTTCAGTTTGCTGATGATACAATCCTGATGGGTGAAGGGGATTGGAAAAACTTGTGGGCTATAAAGGCAACACTAAGAGGTTTTGAGATGGTATATGGCCTTAGGATTAATATGCTCAAAAGTAACTTATATAGAATTGTTTGATAAATCAACTATTGTAGGAAACACCAAACTTCTTGTACTCTAATCTATACCACATTCCCATTAATTTCTTGGGAATATTAGTAGGCTCAAATCCCAGAAGGTATGAAACTCAGAAACATGTTTTGGCTACTGTTAAAAGAAAATTTTCAATCTGGAAAAGTAGATATCTATCATTAGGTGGAAGAGTCACATTTCTAAATTTAGTGTTGGGCAACCTACAAACCTTCCACTTGTCATTTTACAAAGTCCATGTGACAGTGATGAATGAATTGTCAAAATAGAAAGGAGATTTGTAACGCCCTGTATAATATATATCTAGAATAATACTATACAAGCATTTTATTTGGTACTGACACCATCATAAGTGCCTAATGGCATAATTCACATACTTGACCATTTCTAAAAACATAAAACAACCTATGGTACAAGACATAGAAATTAGCCAAAACAATAAAAACTAAGATCAATGTACAATATCCTTCATTATACAAGAAAATAATACACAGCGGAAAACTAAGGCTAAGCTTCTCTTGAAACATCCAAGCATAGCTCCACTTGTAAATCAAACCTGTAATCAATACCTGAAAAATAACAACAATAATGGGGTGAGATATTAAATCTCAGTGAGTTCCCTATCTTATGGATTCTCTCGGTTTTACAGGGTTCTAGCCAAATCCTAACTCAAGTCAAGGGGAAGGGAAATGACTTTGAGTTCATAATCTCACACTATATGGAAACATGTCATGAGTTCACCAACTCAAAATATCACTAATCGATAACCTTACCAAGGTATCCTCTTATCCCATCCGCTTCTACGTCTAGAAGTTGACCCGAGTCATGGATACTTGTAACCTACTTGACATACGAATGGATTCGTGTTCTACGGGCCAATAACCGTTATGAACTATCACTTCACACGGTCCATTAACCGTCACAAGCATACGCTCTATGGGCGCCATTTGTAATGCACGCGGGAATCAAACTTGCCAAGTAGTCATGTGTACGTTTCAGAGGAGCTTGAGACTCATGAAACTGCAACTCAAGAGAAACGATTACGATTACGTGATCTCACACACACAAACGTGATTATATTCAACAATCACAAGGCCACATTCGCCTTTCACAAAGAACACAAGGTTCACACACATGTTCCATACTAGTGTCTCACTCTACTCTAGACCATTACTCGTCAAGGATGCACACCTAGGCATCGAATGCACGAGCATCGCCATCTAGATTCTCTACTCTAGACCATTACTCGGCAAGGATGCACATCTACATCGAATGCACGAGCATCGCCATCTAGAGTTTCTATCACAATCCTAGTTACAACCTAGAATCATACCATTTTGTTTTGGGGTAAGGTTTCCTCACTCTTCCTAATTCGTTTCAAGCATGCATATTCTCTCAATCATACTTAACAACAATTAGTTAGACATGGTATAACACGATTTGCATAAGTAAAACATTTATCACAACATATCACATAAACATTATTCTTATTTAATTGCCACCAAATAATTAATACGACATCATACTCAATATTTTCACTTTTTATTAGGTAGATGGTCGTCGTAGCTTTCCAACGATACCAAGAACGCTTCGATCGGAATCACACTTCAAAAATTATAAATTTTCTAAAATATTTATCATCAACCAACAATGGTAACCGGTTACCCTAAAATGAGTAACCAGTTACGCATTCTTCCCGCGCAAACAGAACCTAAATTTCCATTAGGTAACTGGTTACCTCATAATGAGTAACCGGTTACCACTAAACCAGAATTGAAAAACCTGATATTTTTAGCATAAAATTCAATGGAAACCCATCCAAAACTCATAGAAACATCTAGCAAGCATATTAGGTTCAATTTACACATAACCCGGCTATATTACCCGACTAATTCCACAGTTTAACCTTTAGGAACATTGATTCCACATTATCATTCAAAATCCCACATTTCCACTCAAGTTCTAACCTAAGTTTCTACACTTAGGGTTCTAACTAGAACTCACCTATGATCGAGAAGGAGAGATGGATTAATGATGAAGATGATGAATCCAAGCTTCCTTCTTCTTCCCAAGTTCTTCCTCCTTCTCTTCTTTCTTCTTCTTCTTTTCTCTGTTTTCTTCTCCTTCTTCTCAACCACTTTCTATTCTTTTTCTTCTTTCTCTTATCCCAAATATATATATATATATATATATATATATATATATATATATATATATATATATATATATATATATATATATATACATATTATATAATATAATCCAATAGGGTAAAACATCTCCAATTAATATTTTGTCAACTACACCAATTGATCAATTATTAG
This sequence comes from Lathyrus tuberosus, assembly GCA_022829125.1. Lineage (NCBI taxonomy): Eukaryota > Viridiplantae > Streptophyta > Magnoliopsida > Fabales > Fabaceae > Lathyrus > Lathyrus tuberosus. The sequence continues at coordinate 860,821 of JALAZF010000034.1, forward strand.
AGTTACCTTAAAACACTTTCCTGAATTAATAGAATTTATCTGTTCCTTTAATAAAATAATTGATCTCTTCAGAGTTCACTAGCTGCTCTATTGAACCCAAATGTCAGTACTTAAGGAATTCCATTATTCCAATTAACCAAGATAGAGCATATAGACACTCATCTGATATTCAATTGAGCATTTAGATAATATGGGGTATTAAAAGATTCATGTGGCATTGTTCAATATAGAAGATATAAATAAATTAGTTATGTTGGGAAGTGGTATGTAAATCAAAAGAGGAAGGAGGTTTAGGTGTGAAGGATGTAGATGGTTTTAATAAAGCTTTGCTATGTAAGTGGGTTTGGAGGCTTATAAATGAGAAGGATGCAATTTGGTTGGGTATTCTAACTCATAAATGTGGCGATCTTAACAGAAGATTCTGGTTCATGAATGAATAGAAAGTTAAGGTGAAAAACTCATTGTGGTGACGATATTTGGTCAAGGTAAGAGGATATGCAGACATGTTTGGAAATGGTTTTATGATTTTATTGAATTGCAGACTTGGGAATGGTAAGGACATTCCATTTTGGAATAGGAGATGGATATGTCAGAGGCCCTTAGCAATTCAATCTCCATACCTTTATATGACATCTACAATGTTGTAAATGTGGCTTAAAACCTTTGTTGATGAAGAGAAAGAAAACATATTTTGGAGATTGCATTTACCACGAAAATTGGATGTTTTAGAAAGTCGGGGGGGAAAAACCGGCCGGTGAATAGTGACGTTCGCACGGATGAATAGTGACATTCGTACGGTAAATAGTGTTGTCCGTACGATGAATAGTGTTTTCGAGTTTTCGGGCTTTTTTCGATTCGGTCCATGGATCCATGTGATTTTGGGCTTTGTTTGTAGGGTATTTGCTATTATGAATATGTATATCTTATATGCTTGGTGTGTGTGACAATCTTAGAGTTTACACCAAATAGGGAGAGCAAGGGTTTAAAGGCATAACATAGGATCTCAGCTATTCACAAGAAAAATCTTAGTAAAAAACACTGTTACACATTGGGTTTGAGTGATTCATATATTGAGAGTTGGAGCGGTTGGGAAACACTTGGGTGGAAAATAGGGTTGTTCTTGGGAACCTGAAGGCGAAGGCTATTTTCTTGTAACTCATCTGTAATCTCTTGTAACAACTTTCTGAATCTATGAATTGGAGAGTTGCTCTCTCCCCCAGAGTAAATCGTTTGATCGAACTGGGTAAACAAACCTTCTATTTTTCCTTGCCTTATTCTGTTACATTATCTGTGTACGGATTATTATTGCTGAAAATCATTTATTTTGGTTGCTATTGTTCTTTGCCTTACAAATTGATATTGAATTTTGTCATAATTCACAACAATATTCACAACAAATGGTGCAGTGAACGTGGAGCAAAGAGATATTGTTGACAAGTGAGCACCATGGTTAGTAGATGGCAGATCGAGAAATTTTTTGGTAGGTGAATTGCACCAAACTGGGTTAACACATAATGTCTTATTTAACATTCTTCAATTTACAGTTTTGTTATTGTTCTTGACTGACATGTTGGATCATATGTCGTGACATCTGTAAGTGTGCAATTCTGATATTCAAGGTATCAGTATGTTGTTGCTCCTTTGAGTTTAAATGATTATGTAGCACAATGTCTTGGCATGTGTTAGGACATCTGCTGTCTGCATATCCCAGAATTTCAATTGGTATCAGAGCAGGCATCCTGTCTGGTGCTGGATGAGATCTTTGGGAGATATTTTCTGTCGTTTAAATAAGGAGGAGTTTTGGAGATCAGATCAATCAACTCAGACATACCCAAGGGTATATTAATGGATGAGATGGATGTTCTGGATCGAAGGGAGCAACCCGGAGTTCGTTTATGTTGCTGAGGAGATTCTACAACAACTACAGGAGAAGTGTCTAGTTCTCTTGTCGGTGTGTCTTATAAGATGTTGTGACATCTTATTAGGGCAAGCAGGATCTATTCCTTGGTGGTTCCGCTGCATGTGTTTCTGATGGAAGAGCTCTAGAATAATGGGATTCTGGAGTTGTTATTGAAGACAGTTGGTGAAAGGTCTCAATCGTCGGCCTCTATATTTGAAGATATCTGCATTCTTTTATTCCAAAGTCGGGAGAGATGGAGTGAAGGGAGTTATGGTTAGATATCTGGTATGGTGACTTGGTACTTAGAAGCTTGGTTTCTTGGTGCAGTCGAAGTCAGTTAAAGAGGAGAGGAGTTGAGTTTAAGTTTATCAGGTTCTTGCTCTAGGAGTTTGATAAATTATTGGTTGGCTAGGTTGTCAAAGATACTTGAGAATTTTCTCTAGTCTTCTCATAAAGGCATCTCAGTCGTGTATCTGGAGTCCTCTAGTTACTCTTCTGACAAGAAGGTGTTTCTTTGAAAGACAATTTGAAGAAAGTGGAGGTGATTTATTTTCACCATCCAAAAACAACAAGGAAGGATTCATTTCTCTTGACCCTAAGGGTGGATTTAATCTGATTGGAGCGTTCAAAATTATTGAGGTAAATAAGATTTGTTCAGAGAAAGTATTAGTTACTTGAGTCAAGGGTGGTAGCCTTGGTATCTTAATAGTGTCCTTTGAAGAAGATACTTGCAAAAAGATTGAATACTTTATAAGTGTTCATGACATGATCTGGTGGAGCTCAGCTACAGTAGTGAATAAAGGTTATTGGACAAGGATTTAAGATCAATTGCTATTTGTGGAATCCACAAGTATTTAATTAATTATCCTTGAAAGTCAAGATTGCTGATGTTCAACAAGATGTTGGAACATCTCATCATCAGAGTTTATGCAGATCATGGGAGGGGTACTGCATATGCTTTAGCATCTGTTTTAGTCTTAGGTGGTGACCTAAGAAGTGGCTTCAGTCAGGTGTGACAGAAGCATGTGTTCTCTGGAGAGTTTCCTGGCAAGAAACTAGTCTGGACTTTGATGCTGTTGAAGATGAAGATGAAGACATCATAATCTTGATGGTTACAGCTTGGATCAGTTTATTTCTGATCTAGGTGCTTTGGAGCATGGATCTTGATCTTTTTGTTGAAGGTCAAAGTTAAGTGGCAGTTATCTCTAACTTTCTACAGTCTGCTCTACTAAGGAAAGTGGCATTCTTTGGTATGGCTATGGTGTAGTCTTGGACTACTTATTTTCTGAAGATTCAGACGTGGCAGGTGAGAAGTCTTTGGAGTTTCAAAGCAGGATGGAGGTTGTCTACTCAAACATGGTTGTTGAATCAAGTCTATGAGAGCATGGAACTCTTGTTCTGCGAAGGGAGAAGGTTCTTCTAAGTGGTAGAAGGAGAAGCTAAATTCAAAAGTTGGATGTCATGACATCTAGCTTAACATGAGAAGTCTCAGCTGGTGATGTGGCACATCAACTTAAGATAAGGTGATCTACATGAGAATGGAAGTTATGGATGCTTCAAAAAGGTCTATCTCATGCAGTTTGCGGGAGCTGTGGATGGGAAGATGTTACATGACTAAGAGGCTTGATGGATCCAAGATGTCTTGCTATGGGGCAAGTAGTTCATGTGACTTGAAGGTCTGATTTCATTAGTGGCTCAGTGTATCTTGTGGGAGTTCTGAAGATGAGTGAGGTCAATTAAAAGGTGGCATTTGGTTGGTTTCATAATGTGCATTCAAGCAGGATGCTTGAAACTGATTGCTCTTGTATAGAAGAGTAGTTAGTTGAAATTGTAAGGAGGTTTTGGTTCTATGGGAGCTTGTGGCAGAAGTTCTGGGTTAAAGATGGAAGTATACCTTCTTTTAGTGGATGAAAGTTTATTTCTCTTTGGGTTTCTAAATTTTTCTTTGTTCAAGCTGGTGGCGCAGTGTTGTGTGAAGATCTTCAGTGTGGATTACTATGCTGATAGTAAGTCCAGTGGTGGAGCATATCAAGAACCATGGTGTGTGGTGTCTGTGATGTGTGGAAGATGTCCTAAATGATGTTAGAACATCTTTGGGTTAGTTATCCTTGGTGAAGGATTTCAGGTTTTGTGAGGAACTAGGTACTTGCATCGTATCTAAGAAGTATCTACATTGTCATATGGGAGAATGATGAAGTAGAAGAATTGTCTTTGAGGTTTGATGTAAGGTTTTTGGAAGACTGAAGTGGATCATACGATGATTGCATGAAGGTTTGCTTTCTGATGCGTTCAGAAGTGGATATTCACCAGAAAACCAGAAGTATTCCAGGTTATCATACGGGAGAATGATAAGGAATGACTGTCGTGGATTATGGGGTGTCTATCTTTATTGCTGGCTGGGTAAGGTCAGTGGAAAATCTTGCGAAGGGGATGTTTCCCCTGGGTGCAAGTCATGCTAGTAGTGGATCAGTTTAGCAATTGCGAAGTTCATGAGCATGTATACGATAGCTGACATCATATAACAAACTAAGGGGCCCTGTGTGTCTCTTTGAGGAATGTGAAGCATTTTGATTTAATTGGTTTGTGCCTCAAGCAGCTGAAGGTCTATACATGAGAATTCAAGGGAGGTTCGTGTAGTGTGTAGATGGTTGCAGGATGGGGGGATCAATGGGACTTTGATCTCAAGCCAAGAGTTTGTTATGGTTGGTATACATTTCCTCACAGGTAGCATGATGGTGATAATGTGTGAGTGATTATTGTTTCTTGTCAGCGGAAGCAATAAGAGAGTTGATGATTGTGTTCAGTTGGTAAGTTGAACTGAGGGTGCGCTCTTGAAGACATGAAGATGCGTCTTATGTTTTCCATTCATTAGCTAAGGTGTTCTGTGGAGGAGCACTAGTAACCTTAGATAGGGGGAGTTGCTTCTTGATCTAAGATGAATTACTGCGAGGATGCAGTTGAAGTTCCAATTTGCATTTGTGCGTCAAGCAAGCTGAGATGTCAAGAAGGATGTCTTGACATTTTTTTTGTATTGTTGCAAGTTGTGGGAGACTTGGCAGTGTAAGTTTCATGGTTCTTATTGGATGCTTAAGAATCATTGATTGAGTTTGGGAGAATTTATTTTTCTCTGCAGACTGTGATCATAATTTGTGAAGAAATCTTTGTAAGACCAAAATTAGAAAAGTTCCTATGAAGAATAGACAATGTCTGACACAATGTCAGGATATTGCTGTTAAACATGTTGGCATGTAATGGGTTTGTTGGTCGGTGTTCTTAAAAGAAGAAACAGTCAACAGTCTTGGCCGGTGAGCATTTAGTGAAGTGATTTTCTTCAGTTAATGAATCTTTGAATTGACCAGAGTTATTTTCTGTGGTTCATTAATTCCTAAGGAAATTGCTTGGCTATAAATAAAACTGTATCGATTCTTCTTAGTCTCATCATTCCTTTAGTGATCGATGGTATTTTTCAAATTCTGGGTGAGTTACGTCTGGGTTTGGAGTTGTCTTGGTCATTTTTGCCAAGTTTTGGATAAAAAAGGGAAGAAGAAATCTGTTTTTCTGTTGCTTTCTGGGTACATTCCTACAGTTGTTCTGCAAGAATGCTGGATAAGATGCTCTGACATCTTAACTTGTTCTTTTTCTTTTGTGTCTTATGTTCTGAGTTGAAAAATCGGTTGTGACTTGTGATATGAGTTACATATTTTATGAACTCCATGTCACGAATGTTTAAGCTCTTTCTGGAATTCAGGAAGAAGATATCAGAAGGGAAACTCTCAAGATGAAGGGACTCATGGACCTTTATCAATCTCGCTCATCCAGCACAAAAGGGAATGTTTTAGCCAAAATTTGTCAAAAGGGGGAGATTGAAAGCTCTTGAGGTTTAACAAAATTTTGGTAAAACATGAATATGATAAAGATGAAGAAATCTGCTCAAGAATAAAGATGTTGAAGAAGATGCCCTAACATCTTACAAATATAGCAGGTTTAATTATTCAACAAATCTGTCAAAGATTTGGTGCGAATTTGCAGAGTGGATAAAAGAGAAAAGATTCACTACTACAAAAAACCCATTTAACAACGGTTGGAAATGACATATAATGACGCGGGCGAAGGCGTTGTTATGTAGAGTGTTGTTGTATATACGGTACGTACAATGACGGCCCAGTAACCGCTGTAATAAAATGGAAAACGCGCTATCTATAATGACAGTTATTTTAAATACTCGTTGTTGTATGTCTTTTAATAAAATTAAAAAATACAACATTAGAACTAGCTATAATGACGGTTATTTTAAAAAAATCGTTGTTGTATGTCTTTTAATAAAATAGAAAAAAAATTGCAGCATTAGAACAAGAACAACAGGAAGAACATCAAGAACAACAATAAGAACAAGAACAACAGTAAGAACATCAAGAACAACAACAACAACAAAAACAAGAACAACAACAAGAACAAGAACAAGAATAAGAAGAAGAAGAAGAAGAAGAAGAAGAAGAAGAACAACAACAACAACAACAACAACAACAACAATAATAATAACAATAATGACAACAACATCAACAACATCAACAACAACAACAACAACAATAATAACAATGATAACAATAATAACAACAAGAACAATAATAATAAAAAAGAACAACAAGAACAACAATAATTAAAAAAGAACACCAACAACTAACATTGCTAACTCGAGTTCTGAAATTTGGTTTAGTGGAGAAATAGAGTATCGTAACTGAAATATGATGTTTGGAGGTAGAAGATGTAGTTCGTCTAAGTTTTAGGTTTCACGCGGATCACTAATAGTAGTGTCTTGACCGTTGATAATCACTAAATGGACGACCAAGATTTTTTTAAGGATAGTGAATAAACTCAATATGTGCGCCACCTATAATGTTGGTAATGAGAATTGAAAAAATAAGTAAAAAACCAAAAATGCTGGTGCTGGGGCTTGAACCCATGACAAGACGCTACCTATAATGACGGTTGGTTTAAATTACCCGTGGTGAAAGGTCTGTCATCATTTTGAAAAAATAAGTAAAAAAAGCTACCTATTACAACGGTTGGTTTAAATACCCGTTGTGAAAGGGTATGCCAGCATTTTGAAAAAATAGGAAAAAATGATTGAAATAAATTTAGAAAAATCTAAAAACGCGAAATTTAATCTAATTAGGTAAAATAAGATTTTTAAGAATTTTTTTAGAATTTTTTGAGACTATGAAAACAGTAAAAAATTCATTAAAAATAGAAAAAAAATGAATTTGGGGTTTTGAGGGTGACGATTTTTCTGCTTCTGATACACGAAACAGATCTTAAAAAGGAGACGATTTTCCCTAAAACCGATTTGTTGAAGTGCAAGAACTAAAACTAAATTATTGGCTATAACGAGGTTAAAAACATACCAGTGGTGAAAGGTTCTGGGTATTTTGAAAAAATATGTAAAAAAACCATAAATGTTGGTGCTGGGACTTGAACCCATGACCATGCGCTACCTATAATGACGGTTGAAAACATACCTGTGGTGAAAGGTTGTGGGTATTTTGAAAAAATATGTAAAAAAAACCATAAATTTTGGTGCTGGGACTTGAAGCCATGACCATGCGCTACCTATAATGACGGTTGAAAACATACCCGTGGCGAAAGGCCTCACATTTCACCACGGTTTGAATATTAACCGTCATTAAAAGCCTTTTAACGAGATTAAAAAAAAGCACGCATCTATTACAACGGTGTATAGGCAATCCGTTATAAGCCTGGCGTTGTTGTTTGTGCGTTTTGTAGTAGTGATTGAAAGCCCAAGACAACAAAAGACTATATAAGGAGACTTAGACCTAGGGTTAATAGATAATACTTTTGTATCACTTATAACTTTGTAACCTAGTTCTCTTGTGTTGAATAAGGGTTTAGGGTTTGAGAGTCGTTGGCTCTCTTAGGAGTTGTAAGTCTCCACTCTGTAATATGGGATGCAGAGTGGAAGACATAGGTACAGGGACACAACCAAAAGCCTGTAGGTAATGGTTGTTGTATTGTTCTTGGACGAAGCTTTGAAGCAAGTCCAAGATAACTTGGAGGTCAAGAAACCGCGACAAATTCTGTATTGGAAGAAGACAGAGATATCACAGGTTGTGATTAGGATGTGAGTGGGGTATCTCATATCAGGGTTGTAAACATTTGAGTTTAGCCTTGGTAAAGATGTTCATTGGGTAGATGTTAGGTATAAAGTTGTAAACGGGGGAGTTTAGCTTTGTTACAGTTCTACAGATAGTGAAGTCTTTGTCCTGGATTGGTATCCCCCAGATGTAGGTGAATTGCACCGAACTGGGTTAACGCATACTGTCTTATTTAACATTCTGCAATTTACAGTTTTGTTATTGTTCTTGACTGACATGTTGGATAAGATGTCGTGACATCTGTAAGTGGGCAGTTCTGATATTCAAGGTATTAGTCTGCTGTTGCGCCTCTGAGTTTAAATGATTATGTAGCACAATGTCTTGACATGTGTTAGGACATTTGCTGTCTGCATAGGCCAGAATTTCATTGTTGATTGTTAAATTGGTATCAACACGGTTTAAAGTCAAGGTGGAGATTGTTGTAAATGTGGCTTAAAACCTTTGTTGATGAAGAGAAAGAAAACATATTTTGGAGATTGCATTTACCGCGAAAATTGAACAAAAAGTTGGGGGGGGGAAAATTCGGTCGGTGAATAGTGGCGTCCGTACGGATGAATAGTGATGTTCGTATGGTTAAAAAGTGGCGACCGTATGGTGAATAGTGTTGTCCGTACGGTGAATAGTGTTTTTTGAGTTTTCGGACTTTTTTCGATTCGGTCCATGGATCCATGTGATTTTGGGCTTTGTTTGTTGGGTATTTGCTATTATAAATATGTATCTCTTATATGCTTGGTGTGTGTGACAATCTTAGAGTTTACACCAAACAGGGAGAGTAAGGGTTTAAAGGCCTAGCATAGGATTTCAATTATTCACAAGAAAAACCTTAGAAAAAAACACTGTTACACCTTGGGTTTGAGTGATTCATGTATTGATAGTTGGAGAGGTTGGAAAACACTTGGGTAGAAAATAGGGTTGTTCTTGGGAACCTGAAGGCGAAGACTATTTTCTTGTAATTCATTTGTAATCTCTTGTAATAACTTTCTGAATATAGTGAATTGGAGAGCTACTCTCTCCCCCAGAGTAGATCGTTTGATCGAACTGGGTAAACAAACTTTCTGTTTTTCCTTGCCTTATTCTGTTGTATTATCTGTGTACGGATTATTATTGCTGAAAATCATTTATTTTGGTTGCTATTGTTCTTTGCCTCTCAAATTGATATTGAATTTTGTCGTAATTCACAACAAGATTCACAACATACAAAGTGATGCAGGAAAAACTTGAAGCCAATGCAGATGAACCATTAAAGATGGTAAGGAATACATTGTGGATGATTGAAATTCCCTTAGAAATCACGATCTTCAGTTGGAGGTTATTTCAAGACAAGCTACCAACAAGATTTCAAATGTTTAAAAGAGGCGTTGTCCAAAATTTGCACGACAGAGTCAGTGTATTATGTTTTAGGTATGAGGAGAAGCTTTCACACTTAATGATTCAATGTCCCTTTGCCAACAAAGTGTGGCAGAAAATCTGCATATGGACGGGCCTGTCATTGGTGGAATCAACATGCTGGAGAGACCATTTCCCTAGTTCAATAAATCAACTAAGGGGAAGAGTTGCAAGCAAGAACCTAGGCATTATATAGACAACAACCAACTGGTGGTGTATCTGGGGCAAAAGGAATGCAATTTTATATAAAGGAGATATTGGTGATGTATGGGAAATAGAATTTAGCATTAAAATAGTTTCTTGGTTTTGGTTGATAATAGGTTCCAAAGGGAACCTAATATGTAACTTTTATAAATGGTGTAAGTGTCCCTTGAAATTTTTTAAGAGACCTAAATTGTATATAATTGATTAAAATTGTAAAGGGATTACAGAGATTAACTCTCGAGACGGGTAAAATCATAATAGACAACAAAACTCTCCATCAAAATATTTAATAAGATATCTAACAATACTCCTAGCTTAACAATGTTAATATATATCTTGCTTATAAATAAATCTATTAAATATTGTGTATAAATAATTTATTAGATTTTTCCATTTTTTTAATTTGTTTTTTACCCTAGAACAACATTATGTGGAGCTCCGCCACTGCTTGTAAAGTTCAATCCACTAGAAAAGTTGAATATGATCCCTCTCTGGAAAAAAAAGACCTTTTAAATTTTATAACATATTGCTGTGGAATTTCCGGTTACCTTCTTCGTTCCTACTTATTTTGTTGAAACGTTTTCGTAGTTCTTTCTACTATATATACCCTCCGTTGCAGTTGCTGCATGCATATCAGTAATATATCATTATGGTAGTTCGAACTAAATTAAAAGATGTATTGCTTTAAACAAAGAAATGTTTCAGCTATGTTTTTCATTCTCGCTCTGTGGACATCTCTTGTAACTTCTGACAAGTTGTTTGAGAGACACGAGCAGTGGATGGAAGAACATGCTAAGTGTTACAAAGATTCTGCTGAGAAAGAAAAACGTTTCCAAATATTCAAGCAAAATTTGGAATTCATTGAATCATTCAATGCTGCTGGAGACAGTGGTTTCAACCTTAGCATTAACCAATTTGCAGACCAAACTAATGATGAATTTAAGGCTAATTCACTTAATGGTAAAAATAAGCCACTAATTGGTGTTGGGATAACAGCAACAGAAGAAGCAGTATTTAGGTACGAAAATGTAACTGATGTTCCTGCCACCATGGATTGGAGAGAAAGAGGAGCTGTTACTCCCATCAAGCATCAGCACCATTGTGGTAAAATATATCATTACTTGATATCCTCAATTCATTTTAATATATTTATTCTCTACAAAGAAATCATTGCTCTGACCAGTTTAATCCCCACTGAACTGTTATTCTATGTTTTTAAAATTTGTCTTTATATAACCTTATTATCTAATGATTATTTTAGAAGTTATGTACTATGAAATATATATATATATATATATATATATATATATATATATATATATATATATATATAACTTTTGTGTTTGGATCAGTACATAATATCCTCAATTCATTTAAATATATTTATTCTCTACATAGTCATCATTGCTCTGACCTGTTTAATCCTAACAAAATTTTTATTCTATTTTTAAAATTAGACTTTATATAGCCCTTAGTTTCTAATAAATAATTTTAGAAGTTTTGAACCCTGATATTTTTCAAAAAATTGAAATTATATATATATATATATATATATATATATATATATATATATATATATATATATATATTTATTTATTTAAAACATCATTAAAGATTTTATTACATATTACATATAAATAAAATTTTGTTTATATGTAGTTTTAAAACATCATTTATATTTTTATATTATATATTTAATCTGTTTACACACTATGTGTATTTTTTTATATGGGAGGTTTAAATTTTTATTTGTTTAATGGTTAAATTTTTAAATATTTAAATTAAAATAAGAAAATATTAATTAGTTTTACATTTAAATATATAATTTAAATTTATCTCTAAAATTTTAATTCAAATAAAATTAATTTATATGAAAATCGATCTCTATAAATGTATCTATTAAATCTTAATGGAAAACTATGCTTAAATAATTAAAATAGTTAGCAGATATATAATTTATTCCTTAGAACATAACATAAAAAATAGTAATGAAAATTATTATTTATATTTACTTAAGTATATTTTTGTCAATAGTAAGGCTTTTATAAATAAATAGACTTTTTGAAAAATCAATTATTTTGTCTGTTTCCATTAATGTAGTGTATAAGCCCTTTTTAGTAAATGAAAAATGTAATAAGTGAGGAAACAAACTTTGACTTTTTTAATAGTAAACTCAAAGAAAGTAACATTTTTGCAGATATAAAAAAATATTTATTTCTTAATTCACTTAGTTCAAAATTTTACCCTTATATGATATTGGTTATTGTTTATAGGTAGTTGTTGGGCATTTGCAACAGTGGCTGCAACAGAAGGTATTAACCAAATAACAACAGGAAGATTAGTGTCCCTCTCAGAGCAAGAACTAGTTGATTGTGTTAAAACTAATAGAACTTATGGATGCAACGGTGGTTACACAGAAGATGCTTATGAATTCATTGTTAAAAAAGGAGGAATAGCAAGTGAAGCAAAATACCCTTATAAAAGAGTTGATGGAAAATGCAATATCAAGAAAAGTTCCTACCCTGTTGCCAATATTAAGGGTTACGAGACAGTTCCTGCAAATAATGAAAAAGCACTCTTAAAAGCAGTTGCAAATCAACCTGTAGCAGTTTATGTTGCATCAGGAAAACGTGCTTTCCAATTTTACTCAAGTGGAATTTTGGGAGAAGAATGTGGAATTGATTTAGACCATACAGTTACAATAGTTGGTTATGGTAGTAATGATGATGGTGTGAAATATTGGTTAGTGAAAAATTCATGGGGCACTAAATGGGGTGAGAAAGGATATGTCAAGTTTAAAAGAGACATACATGCTAAGGAAGGCGTTTGCGGACTTGCTAAGGTTCCTACTTATCCAATAGCATAAGGAGTATACTGGATACTTTTCTCCTTTACCTAAGTACTTTTATGAGCTTTTGAGCTATAGTTCATGAAAAGAGTTTTCATATACTAGTTGAATAAATAGTTTGTGTGTGAACTTTTGAAGTATTGAGTGTTTGAATAAGTTGATAGGGGTCTATGCCCTATGTTATTTTACTTTATTTAGTTGTTGTGGTTTAATATTTAAAGATATATGAATAGAGTTTGTTTCTCTTAAAAAAATATTTAAAAAAGAAAATAAGTTCATGAATATTGCTTTTTTAATCTCCGATTTAGTGCACTTATAACTTACAATCTTTTGTTTAATTGTATGTTTGGTTGCTAAAAAAATTAAGATAGTAAATGAAGGGTATGAAATAAGATTAAGAGAAAAGAAATAAAGTAAATTTATGGTATAATAGAATTAAAGATGAGATATGTTTGTGATCCTTTTAAATATTTTTAATTTTTTTTTTAATTTTTTTTTTTTTTTTTTTTTTTTGAAGAATAAAGTTCTCTTAAAAATTTTTCATCCACACTTTTGATATCTTATGCAGCTTAGTGACGAATTTTACAGCGTAGCGACAAAATTAACGATGACTTTAGCGATGATTTATTACTTAACGACTGAATTAACAACAATTTATTACTTAGCGACTGAATTAACGATTTTAATATTAAGGATCAAAAAGTGTGAATGGAAATTTTAAAAAATCTATTCTTTAAAGGAAATATGTTTTAGAATTAAAATTAAAATTTGAAATATTTAGGAGAACCATAAACATATCTAACCATAGAATTAATGAAACTTGGCATTAAACTTAATTCTATTTGTGAGATAATGAATTCTAATAACTAGTTGTTTAATGATGTGTAAGCCGACGACGAGGGTTGTACTTGCAAATGTCTTGACGCTTAAATTTTTAGGGAGTGTGTACCTTGTTTCTATCGTCACTCACATGATTTGATGATTAGGTGCATCTTTAGAGCAAAAACTTAAAATGTTCCTGAGGTCCCTTACCCTTCTTTAGAGTCTGCTTTAGTTTTTGATATATTGATCCAATCATTCACATGATTTTTTTGTATGTTTGGGTCATCTTTATTATGGGCCTATTTTTTCATTAGACTAGTGTCATCCGGGGGTCGGCCCAAGTAGAAACAGTTTACCCAAAAGCCTGTCCTGTGAAGCAAGGGCGTGACTTGTGGGGTTAGTTCACTATGGTGGAGGTATAAATGGATATTTCATCAATCATTAACATTGTCTCATCTCCCTAACATTTTTTTGGTATTTTTGTATTCCCTCCGTTTTAAAATGACTGTCGTTTAAGATTTTTGTACAAATATTAAGGAATGTAATGATATTGTCATAAAATATTACACTGTTACTAAATTAGTCTTATTAATGTGTTGAAAACAGTGTACATAGTAATAATTATATGACACAATTGGAAAAATAGCAATTATTACTACATTAAAAAATGAGAACGATAGTGATTGTAAAATAATTTTTTTTCCTAAAACGACAGTTATTTTGAAACGGAGGAAATATCTCTTTGTCATGAAATGATTGATTTCTTGGGAGTTGTTTTTGCATTTATTTGGTATGCATCTATTTGTAGCATTTAGAGTGATGGTTAACCCCTTAACCTAACATGATGATTTTTCTGGGAATATAGTTGTAATTATGATTTGGATGATGTCATCAATATTAACGTGGTCTTTGTTTATTAGTTTAAATACGACCCTTCATTTGTATGTTTCAAGATCGTTGGATTTCTGTCTTCCCTTTTTCTAGGGGTGTTCGCAGGTCGGTTTGGTTCGGTTTTGAGTGAATCCGATACCCAAACCGATAAAAAAATATATGGATTGGTTTGGATTGAATTTTTACATTTTTTATATAAAACCCAAACCGAACCAAACCGAGAAATAAAGGGTTGGTTTGGGTTAGATTAATCGGATACATTGGAAAAAAATATGCGAAAAATATTTTTAAAATTTTCTAATTTACATCAACTAATTTTCTATAATAATATAATTTTTTTATTTATTTTCTTGTTTTCATATAGATTGTGAATGTCATAAATGGTGTTTCATTTTTCTTCCTTCTTAAAGTTGAATATTTTATACTAGTTTCCCTTATAATGATAAATATTATATGAGTTAATATGGTTAGAGTCTCATGGAATCTGATAAATTAACTCTTCTCCCATCCCCGACAAGAGTTAGTTTCCCTTTGGATTCCTCAAAACAGTTTAGACCTTCTTCTGGATTTAAATAATCCTCAGTAAGAGTCAGTCTCCTATTAGGCTTCATATAATGATTTTCCCAGTTAGCCTCAATATTGGGCTTTGTACAAGACAAATATGATACTCCTCCAGTTGAGTCAGTTTTTCAACTTTTTTAGCTTCAACCTTGGGCTTTGATCAAGGCACAAAATCCAATATCCCCACAAATGAGACCATGAGTCCTCTCTCTAGGAGGATATCTCCTCTGTACATCACATTTCAAAACAAACAATCAAAACCTTTTTCTAGATAATTGATGTAACTGGCACACTTGTTGATTCAAAATCCAAGTTGGAGTCCTTCCTTTATCATGGCTAAAATTTCTCTTTCATCTAAGTGATGTAAGTGGAAAGCCTCTGGATTCTTCACATCCATGTCAATGTCCCTCTCTTAGCATGCAAAGACTTATAAAGGAAGACGTGGCATTGTTGGATTCCACACATCTCAGTTAAAGCAACTTCCTTTATAATCAATTCCTCAATGTTTGTGATGAATATGTGAGATATCTCCCTTTAGAGATGACAAATTCTCTCTCAGTCGCTCTTTTAGCTTCAATTTTGGGCTTTAAAGAAGATACAAATACTTCTTTGCCTTCAATCTTGGGCTTTGAACAAGACACAAATACTCCTTTAGCTTCAATAATCTTGGGCTTTGAACAAAACACAAACACGCTTTTAGCTTCAATCTTGGGCTTTAAATAAGACACAAATTCTCTTTTAGCTTCAATCTTGGGCTTTGAACAAGACACCAAATAATTTCCTCCTTCCATAGAATAGGAGGAACTACAAACGCTATGATTTCCCCATATCTCTTTACGGGAATACGTAGGAATAAGATTGCGAAATCTTAGCGAGTGCACTAATCGAAAACTTTAGGTCTAATACCTTCCCAAAAACAATAGAAATCCCAAAAACAACAAAACTATTTCCTCGGTCTTCACAAAGGAGAAACTTTCCCTATTCAACAATAAATGGATTTAAGCAACCAAGCAGTTCAACAGTAAAACATATGCAAATAAAGGTTCATATAGATTACTATAGATACTCTGGGTGTTAATAGCTTCCCTTTGTATAACCAACCCACGATCCCCGATCTATTCGCATTTGTTAAAGAAAACATTTGCACGCAGGGTTAGTTTGAGATATCTTCCCCTTCCTTTTAAGCTTCATAGGATAAATATAGAAATCAGAAAATAGCACCAAAAGTGGTTGTGGCCGCGTCACAAAAACCGACGCTACAGAAAAATGGCGACTCTGCTAGGGACTTAGTTTTTTTCTTTCTAGGAGGGTTAAGCCTTGCTTTGCATTTTTACTGTTTTATTTGCTTTCTCGTTTGATATTATTTACTGTTTCCCATCATACTATCTGCTTATTTTCCATACTTGTTTAAATTACTGTTATCAGGGAATGTGATTAATACACATGTGATGAGTCAGAAAGTCCTCAGTGGGTTTGAGATCATATTTTTAAGATAGGAGGTGGCAGACTCAAGAAGGCTTATAGGGAGTGAATCCCGACCAAGCTAACTTGAAAGCCCACCAAATCAGTGGAGGTACCCTTTTGGAATTACGGATGTTAAACGAACAAGTCGTGAAAACATTACTTTTACCACTGGGCACCCGCGAAACTGAGGATTAGTAAACATTTAACCTTGACCATTCTTTTAGGATGTAGTGCGGTGACTATCGGGAATAGTTGATACGTGATACTACGCTTAAATGTCATTCATCTTAAGGATATTACAACTCTCATGTGTCAGTCGATTTATTGTTAATATTCTTAAGAGGGTTCAATAATTTTGAGAACCTTATTAGAACTCGTTCTACAGGTGCAAAAAAGAACCCCTAGTACATACCCTTGGGATTGGGTAGATCCATGGCTCCATTCTCGTGACGATGAACCCTTAAAACCCATGTTTTCATATATTTGTGTTTGCTGCATTCATGCATTCACACATTCATAAAAACTTTCAAAAAAAATCTTTTCTAAAAAATTTTCAAAAGAACTAAAAAATGGGGTGTTGCAAATATCAGAAACCGCGTTATGGATTTTGGTAGAAGAAAAACCCAGAAATACACCTTCAAAAGTCCAAGACTTGAAGACCTGAGAAAACTGAGAAGTTGATTACCAATCCGGAAGCTTTCAGAGCTAAGTACGGAGGACTTTTGTCTCTTTTGAAAGTCAACATGGTGGAAGGAGTCCTGTCTACATTGGTTCAGTTTTATGATCCGGTGTACCACTGCGTTACGTTTCCAGATTATCAACTCACACCAGCATTGAAAGAATACTCTCATCTGATTGATTTACCTATCACTAACCAAGATCCATTCTCTGGACTGGAAGAAATTCCTAAGGATCAGGTCATTGCAAGAGTCACCTCTTTGGAAGTATCAGATATCAAAACTCACATGACCACCAAGGGAGTAATTTAAGGTCTACCAGCCAGGTTCCTACTAGAAAAGGCCCTATACTTTTCCAGTATATGAAACATAGTTTCCTTTGAGGATAAGTTTGTTCTACTCACTTATGGATTATTCCTTTTCCCTAACATTGACAATTTCGTCGATATCAACGCTATCAAGATTTTCTTAATTGGGAACCCAGTCCCAACATTGCTGGCAGATGCTTACCACTCAGTGCATTTAAGGAACTTATATAGCTGAGGTATGATTACATGTTGTGTACCATTACTCTATAAATGGTTTATTTCCCACTTACCCAAATATGCTGCTTTTTGGGATCTCAAAAGTGGTATGCGATGGTCGCAAAATATTTTGTCTCTCACCCATTCTGACATAGATTGGTACAATCGGGTCTATGACGGGATAAAGATCATTGCCAAATGTGGAAGTTTCCCCAATGTACCCCTCATTGGTACCACGGGAGGGAACAATTATCACCCAGTTTTAGCCTGTCGTCAGCTTGGCTACCCGATGAAGAATGTACCTTACAACATTCATCTGGAAGGTCTTTTCTTCAAGGAAGGAGAAAATGACAGGGCACTCAAGGAGGAAATTGTGCATGCCTAGCATCATATTCATAATAAAGGAAGAGAGTCCCTGGGAAAAGCAAACTACATCTCCGTAGAGCCTTATCTCCCATGGATTCAAACTAGGGCCCTCAAGTTAAAAATGCCTTACCCTCGCCAAGAAGTATTTCCATTAAAAGAATTTTTCCTCTATTTTATGAGTGACACAGAGAAACTGCAGGTCTCTTTTAACAAAACTTAACACGAAAAGAACTCTTGGAAGAACAAGTACCAGATTGTCTGCTTGGAGTGCACCAAGATTCAAGAGTTACTAAAGGAGAAAGATGCTCTGATTGAAATACTAGAGCAACATGTTGTGGAAAGTGAAGAGGAACGGAGGAGTTTACTCTCTCCTTTAAAATAATTTTTCCTCTATTTTATGAGTGACACAGAGAAACTGCAGGTCTCTTTTAACAAAACTCAACACGAAAAGAACTCTTGGAAGAACAAGTACCAGATTGTCTGCTTGGAGTGCACCAAGATTCAAGAGTTACTAAAGGAGAAAGATGCTTTGATTGAAATACTAGAGCAACATGTTGTGGAAAGTGAAGAGGAACGGAGGAGTTTACTCTCTCCTTTAACATGGAAAAGGATCATTAACCCGACAACGGTTGAGGAGACCCGGTCAAAGAAGAGGAAAGTAGACCAGCAGCCAGCATATGAACCTTTGTCAGAGATTCCTTAGGATACATAGGTCTAGTTTTCCTTCCAGCGCTTTGTAAAATAATGTCCTTTGCAATATAATTGTTAAAATTTCTTTTGAAAACAAAAAGATCATTCTCATTCTTTGCATCTCATTCATCATTCTTGCATTGCATATCTTTGTCACAAAGTCTCACACATGTGTCGCACTTTAGAGTCAAACTGTCTCATTCGTACAATACTCGGGCCAATCGGCAAAAGAAAATGGATGATCTTGAGGAGGAAAATAGAGAGCTAAGAGAGGAAGTCAACACTCTGAAGGAAAGTCTGGAAAGACTCAATAGCATGATTGAATCCCTGGCATCAGCTCAGGATCAACCACCTCAAAAGACTGGAATCTCAGAAATTGGGTCTACACCAGCATTTGAGATACCCGTCAATCTTCCGCAATACAACATGCCTAAAGGTTTTCCATGGGGCATGCCTTTCAATTTTATACCTAGGGGATACATCCCACAGGTCAATGAAGACTTGGGAGCCACAACTGGAACTTCCAAACCTGAAGGTTACAAACTTCAGGTAAACGAAGATGTAAGGGCTACGACAGAGACGTAAACTTCAGGTCACTGAAGCACCAAGAGTCACTGTAGTGATGTCTATTCCACAACCTATGATACATATTATCCCAAAGGAACATATCCTTCATGCCACCCCAGGCAAGGATGAAGAAGTTTACGAAAGGATGAATGAATTCTAAGAACCGTTCTTAAAAATGCAGAAAGAACGACATGCCATTTGCGGATAGAACTTGTTTGGCAAAGATGCCGCTGATCTCTGTTTGGTCCCAAATGTCAAAATACCGTACAAGTTTAAGGTGCCCGACTTTGAAAAATATAAAGGCAACTCTTGCCCTCAAAGTCATTTGGTAATGTACGTCCGGAAGATGTCTACCCATACAGAAAACCAACAACTGTTAATCCATTACTTTCAAGACAGTCTAACCGGTGTTGCGCTCAAGTGGTATATGGGATTAAACCGTACCAAGATTAGTACCTATAGAGATATTGGGGCAGCCTTTGTTGAGCAGTACACATATAATCTGGATATGGCACCCGACAGAGATCAACTCAGACCTATATCCTAAAAAGATAAAGAAACCTTCAAGGAGTACGCTCAAAGATGGCGTGAAATTGTAGCCCAGGTTTGTCCTCTTCTTGAGGAGAAAGAGATGAAGAAAATCTTCTTAAAGACATTAAGCTCATTTTACTATGACCGGATGGTCTCCAGTGCACCCAGTGACTTTACCGAGATGGTAAACATAGGGGTACGCCTTGAGGAAGCAGTCCGAGAAGGTCGATCGGTAAAGGACTCAGAACCATCCAGCAGTAGTAAGAGATACGGAAGTGCTTTCCAAAAGAAGAAAGAACAAGATATCAATAATATCTCGTAGAGTAAGTAAAGACGAAGGTAACAACCTTGACAGGTAGCAATGGTATCTCATGTTGTCAGTCCCGCGTCGATCCCGACATATCAACCAAAGGTTGCTCAGAGGCATCTAGATTAACAACCGTATCAGTAAAGGCAGCAACAGCCTCTTCAGCAGGCTCGCCCGCAATACAATAACAACAATCATTTTCCACGACCTCCAGGGTTTGACCCCATACTAATGTTATATGTAGAGTTATTCCCACTTTTGCTAGCCAAGGGGCACGTTCAAACCAGAACTCATCTCACAGTGTCGGACAATCCCCCTTACTGGTTCAAAGCTGATCAATCTTTCCCTTATCATCATGGAGGACAAGGGCATAACATTGAGAACTGCCTCAGCTTCAAATCAGGCGTACAAAAACTTGTCAGAAACGGTGTTTTATCTTTCAAAGATACGAATCCGAATGTTCAAATGAACCCATTGCCAAAACATGAAAAAGCTTCAGTAAACTTGATAGATGGAGGACCCGGTGGCAGTTATCAAATTCACGATATACGTCTACTAGAAACAAATTTGGTAAAAATGAATTGCAAGCAAAACGGGTATGGCCACGTGCCATCCCACAACTATCATTAATGCGACATTTGTTCCAAGAACAATCAAGGGTGCATCATTGTACAAGCAGCTCTTTAAGAGAAGATAGATTAAGGCTGGATCCAAGATCATAGAGTTCATGGAATAAATATGGCCTATTGTTGCGGTGAAAATTGGATAACAAGCTATTTATTAACTTGCATCATTTTCTTTTACAACCGACTTTGATTTATCCAAAGGAAAGGTTCAAGATCGCTAGAAAAACCTAAAGGGGGGAGATCTAAGGTTCGGGGGTTAGTTATGCCTAGGGAAGGTATTAGCACCCTAAACGTCCGTAGTACTCTACGGGAACCTCTTGTTTTACTGTTATTTTATATTTGCTAAAGGTTCTATGATAAAGGTTGAAACCCTAGGGGTTAGTATCTAAGTATACTCGATAAGGCATCGCACCTTACGCCTACATATCCTCGGGTGTAGAATCAGAGTATGCGTAGTCTACTTCTACTGAACTATTGACTATGGCCAATATTCAGACGGGAAATGAGTACAAGCTCATTGTAGAGTTTAAGAACTCTCTAAATCTAGTTGTAATGGACCTATGTTATGTTTTAGAGTCAGTAGGGAAAAGTGATGATTCATTATGATGAATATCACTAAGAGTTTAAGAACCCTCTCCTAAGGCTAGTTGTAATTTCTATGGATCTGATGAGGCCAAGAAATGAAGTTTTCTCCTAAGAGGTTACTTAGGTTAAGGTGGGAGGTTAATGACTTTAGGAGTCAACATATTTCACCTTCCTTTGGAGTGGGGGAAATAACAGTTGTAAAGATCCTAAAGGATACCAAGTTAATGTAAACATGATGACATAAAAAGACATGAATAAATTGATGAGATGAAGTAAAGCTTTAGGATACCAAGCAAGGTTAGAAACATTCATATTAGACGATGATAAAATATAATAAACAAAAATAGCTTGGCAAGATGAATAAAGAAGATGATAAAAATCTTAAGAGAGAATCCTAATATTATCATGATTAAAAGCAAGTAGATTAAATATTTTTTACAATTTCTTTTTATGCTTAAAAGTAAATTTAATTAGAAAGCCATAGCAAAAAGAATGGGATAAAAAGGATGGATAATGAGCAAGTTATAGCGTTTTGAAAATTAAGATATAAACTTAAAACAAAATAAACAAACAAGGGTTTAAAAAAGAGGGAAAGGAGGCTCCTAGGGATTGAACCCGGGACCTTTCATGTACAGCCCAAAACCAAGGCCACTGAACCAAGGCGCGCGCCTTGAACAAACAACGGCAACACATATACATAAGTGAAACAAGAAGAAATCAGAAAAATAAAACAAAAAGGACTGGGCAGGGGATCGAACCCCGGTCCTATTGGCGAAAGGGCAAAGGCAAGGCGTGTGTATGACCGTTGGGACGGCATGTTTCATCCAACCTATATACGTTTCAAAATCATTATATTTTAAGTCTTCCCTCAAATGGTCCACGTCAGCGCCACCTGGGACGGCTGGGACCACCCTTCTTTTTCTTCTCCATCTCCATTCCTTCTCTTCTTCGTGCACGAAACGTGTGGAAAAAAAACCAGAATTCTCTCCCTCGGTTCTCTCTTATTTCTCCATCAAATTCAATGATCCAAAAACCAAAATTGGAGGAAAAATCACCAGGATTTTAAATATGCTATTTATATATCATAATACTCAGTGTATAATACGCAATATGCTTCACAACAGTGCAATACCAAAATATTCCAACAAGCTATATCATGCATAAAACAACATGGTGACTACTTATGCACAAAATTGCACTAACACAAATACGCAAGCACAACTACGCAACATGATTCACGAAACGGATATGTAACAAACACAACAATAGTTGCACAATATTGCACTAACACAAATACGCAAGCACAACTACGCAACATGATTCACGAAACAGCTATGTAACAAGCACAACAACCGTTGCACAATTGCAATACTATAGCATAACGCATACAAGACATGACTTCATCACGTTTACATACATTAAGATAACAACCAAATGCTATTAACACATACTAACATGGGAAGAAATTCTTAATAACGGCTCCAAGACCACAAAAAAACTCTAAAAACAACAGCTGGCCGTGCATCAAATGGATTCAAACATCATATTATCATATTCAAAACCATTTCAAAATGACTTAAATGTAAGATATCCATGGTACGGTATGAACGACAATGAACACGGCTAACGGAAGGAGGTGGTAGTTACCTAGGGGACGAGTTTATTGACCGAGCTCCCTTTGCCTTTTCAAAACGCCAGCTACCAATGAACCTCTCTCTTCTCTTTCTTGATGTCACGAGCTTTTGGACTTCAGTGGAATAGTTATGTTCTGATGCTTTTCTTGGGTTGTTAGGTGTTATGGTTGCACAAGGCAAGAGTTTGCAAGTGATCTAATGGAAAAGTGTTGAAGTTTCTTGGTGATACATAAAGAGAGATAATGAGGGAGTTTCTGATAGAATGTTGTTTTGATGGTGTGTGAGGTGTGTGTTTGTTAGTGTTTACGCCAAGAGATGAGGAGAAAAGGTTGGCTTGTTCATCTGCTTCTCATTTTTGTTCCTTTGGGTTCTCCTATTTATGCTTCAATATAAGGTAAGTCTTCCAAGAAAATTACCATTGGCTTGGTGAGATTTGGAATGAATAGTGTCGTTGCAAGGACAAGTTGGTAAGCATGAAAAGAGGAGCAGGTGCAGCCTTGAAGCAGAGGTTTGTACGGTTCGAAAAAAGGGTGAAACCAACCTCTCAAGACAATTGTATTTTGTTTGATTTTACGTGATGGGCTTGGTACAAAAAACGTGAAGTGGGCTTATCAACTTGTAATGAAAATGAATTTGGTTTTTGAAAATGAATAATATCTTTCTTTCTTTTTTTTAAACGAATTAATATATAATGAAGTTGAATAATAATAAATCCGAACCTAAATTGAATAGCTAGAAACAAAAATTAGATTAACAATTAATATAATTAATTAACTAATTTTTTAAAACTAAATTAAATTGAGATTAATTGAAAAACAACTTAAATATAAATAAAATTAAAAACAGGCCAAAATGAAATTAAATTAAAATAAAAACAAATAGAATATTAAAATAAATAAAAATAAATAGAGAAAAATAAATAAAACATCAACTAGCAGAAAACTGAGGGTGAAATTTGGGGTACAACAGTTGCCCCTATTTAAATATCTTCACCTAATGACATGAGAGATGAAGATCCTCATGTAATCAACAGTGAAAGATATTTAAATACAGATAACCGAAAATTTTGCCCTCAGACGCACACATATGCAATGCAGTAAACATGATGCCAAAAAGATGCAAAGATGCAAACACAACGAGACACCAAGGGACAGACAGGAAGCAAAAAAACAGATAAGCTTCACTGGGGAAGACGAAGGTTAGTATCCATGAGAAAAACCTCACTAGGATACAAGCTAACCAACAAAAGAGACCCACCGGGGGGCTCCAAAGAAACACTGGGGAAAAACCAAAAACAATCTCCACTGGGGAAAGATCCGGGGAGATAGACTACTGGGGACAAAACAAACCCACACTCTTCCTGGGCATGAAACCAGAAAGAAAAACCTGATCCGGGGATCAGCCTAAAAAAAGACAGACAACCAAACAAAGACTTCCTGGGGATCTTATACCGAAGAGTTCAAGATGGGATCTTCAAGAAAAGCCAGAAAGACAGAGACAAACCTTGCGCACCAACTAGGAGTCTTATAAGGTTGAAGAAATTTGTTCCAAGAAGCGTAGCTTAAAGCAAGTTTTCAAAAATCCAAGGTAAGGGTTTAATGTCCGACACGATTCGAACATGAACGGTTTTAAAACAAGAAGACAGTGCTTGACACGATTCAAACAAAGTCCTAGTTCAAATTTGACACGATTCAAACGAGAACAAGTTTTAAAACAAAAGACAATGCTTGACACGATTCAAACAAAGTCCAAGTTCAATTTTGACACGATTCAAACGAGAACAGTTTTAAAACGAGCAGACAATGCTTGACACGATTCAAACAAACTCCAAGTTCAAGTTTGACACGATTCAAACAAGAACAAGTTTTAAAACACAAGACAATGCTTGACACGATTCAAACAAAGTCCAAGTTCAAGTTTGACACGATTCAAACGAGAACAGTTTTAAAACGAGCAGACAATGCTTGACACGATTCAAACAAAGCCCAAGTTCAAGTTTGACACGATTCAAACAAGAACAAGTTTTAAAACACAAGACAATGCTTGGCATGATTCAAACAAAGTCCAAGTTCAAGTTTGACACGATTCAAACGAGAACAGTTTTAAAATCTTTAATGTTAAACTTCTTGGGGAACAGTATAAGATTTAAAGATTCAAATATGGCGCGCAAAGGTTAAGACCGAACAAGCACGACACAAAGCAAACCGGGAATGTCCTTACTTCACTGGGGAAATAAAGACAGGCACAAACAAAGACCACAGGCAGAACAAAGCACAAGGATGCAAAATCTGGCACTCAAAGGTGGTGACCGAACGTAAGCCTAGCTTAGGCAAAGATTTTGGACATATCGGGAATGGTTTTTTTACTCCACTGGGGAAGTAAAGGTTCACATCGTCAAAGGATAGATGGTAAGGGATAAAAACAGGGATCACATCATTAAGAAGCTTGATGGCCAGGAAAAAACACATCCGAAGGTACAAAACCTGAACTTGGAACACCTCATCAAATAGATTAACTGCAAGGAAATAATACAAATCCGAGGGTACGGAACCTGAACTCGGAACACCTCATCAAACAGATTGACAGCAAGGAAATAATACAAATCCGAGGGTACGGAACCTGAACTCGGAACACCACATCAAACAGATTGACGGAAAGGAAACACAAATAGGGATCACATCAAACAGGTTGATGGCAAGGAAACCGGAAATAGGGATCACATCAAACAGATTGATGGAAAGGAAATAACACATATCCGGATCACATCAAACAGGTTGATGGAAAGTGACTGATTGGAGGTAACACCATTGGTAGCTGTAGAAGTATGAATAAAACCAAGGACAGATAAGCTTCTCGTGAGAGAGATTGCCCCTTGTTGTTGGGTATAAATTTCAAAGAGATGTTGATATTCAACGCTGCTGGAAGTAAATGACTTTGTCTTCAATGGGGATTCGTAAAAGAATCTTCCTGCGAGACACGGTGCAAAATAAATGCACGCTCAAAGATAGGTTTAAAACCATACCTGTCAGGGACCAAAGTTTAATCTAGGAACAAGCTAGAAAGAAACGGTCAAACAAGACTCCAATTGAGGAATGAACTCAAATGGGGATTTATCTTGTCCACATGTGGAAAAGATAACTGAACCAACCATCATCCATGAGAATCAAACTCTGTGGGGAATTCAGAAAAGAGTGAGCACTTTATGCCTAGGGCTGACCTCTATTGGAGAGAATAGACAAACCCAGTCACTTGGGGAGACAAACACCAAAGTGAACAAAGACAGGAAAACACCAGAAAAGGAAGCCGAAATGCTAAGATGCTATGCTTATGTCATGCTTATGCTTATGCTGACAAAATAGATGAGAAGCGAGACTGGAGATGAAATAAACATCGACAAAGGACACCCAGCCAAACTCAACAGATTGGACCAATACTGGGGGTGAAGAAGAAGAGTCAACAACTTCGTTGGTGAAAAGAGTATTCCACTTAAGGTATGACGTCATGAGGATTGCCATCGCGAGCTTGATCTCTTTGTTGGTAGAGGATCCATCACTACGCCAAAAATAGGAAAAGACAACGCTTTTATAAAAAAGCGCTGCTAAAAAGAATAAAAAAATTTCGCTAAAAAAAAGCGCAGTAAAAGACAGGATTTAGAAAGCGCTTTTAAAAAGCGCTGTTAAATGCAATATATGGATGCCACATTAGAAAGCGCTTTTTTGGAAAGCGCTGTTATACGTATTACTTTAGACAGCGCTTTTAAAAAGCGCTGTTTAAAGTTAACCTTAGAAAGCGCTTTCAGAAAAGCGCTCTTATAGGTCTTAAATTCTTTTCACTTTAGAAAGTGCTTTCTAAGGGAAGCGCTCTTATAGGTTGCACATAAGAAAGCGCTTTCTTAAAAGCGCCCTCTAAGGTCATTTACGAATTAAAATATAAAACAATTTCTAAACATTTTCAGACACTTCTATTCATTTTCTTCTCTTGACCGTTTCTTCTACTGAAACCCTTGTCATCGTTCTTGCATTGCCATTGTCGTCGTTCTTGTATTCCCATTGCCGTCATCGTTGCCGTCGTCGTTGCCGTCACCATTGTCGTCACTGTTGCCGTCATTGTTGCATTTAATTCGTGAAAATGTTGTTGTTGTTGTTGTTCTTATTCTCTTATCCTCTGAAAACGAATAAGGTACGTTGTTCTTATTCTCTTTTATTATTCATTTCTCTGTTTTTAATTTTTGTTTTTGATTTGATTTTTATGGGGAAAAAGTTCTCACGATGAGATTTAATGCTAAGGAGTGTAGTACTCCATTTTCTGGAAATACTCGCATGTCATTGGATGAGATCAAGCATTGGCTTCTTGATTCCAATTAATGTAGATGTTGCTTTAGTTTCTGAATAGAATATATATCATGACCTGATTTGAACTCTAGTGGCTAACTATCAGTGATTTTTGTTTTTTTGATTTCACTCCTGTAATTTGAGGAAAAGATGAGGGATTATAATCATTGAATAGAAAATCATTAGTAAAAATTGTTTCAGTTTTTTTCTTTATTATTTTTTCTTGACTTTCATAAGAGCATGAATATCGGCAGTTTTTTTTTGTTATAAGTTAATTGTCTACTTTATACTTATTGAGGAGAGAATTTTTTTGATACTTTAAATTATAATTTTTCGTGGTTTTTAAAGTTATATTATAAGTCAATGAGCCTATATTAATGGTTGTCTCTCACCCTTCTTCTTGTATTTTGATATGTTCTCTAATTGTTGCTTGTTTGTGATTACATGTTGCCACTTATCAAGTTATGACTCATAATTGGTCAATTAATGATATTTCATTTTATGATATGTGTATAGGGGTTACTTGTGTTCAAAGTGTGAAAGTCGGATCGTTTCCTTACAGGTATAACATTTTTTCTTTTTGTTTTTGTTTAGTTTAATTAGTATAACTATGGATAAGAAATGGATGTCTTCAAGTCGATTGTCGAAAGAGTACGATAATAGGGTATCGGAATTCGTTAAGTTTGATGTTGCGCACGCCAAAGACCCCAGTCGAATGATATATCCTTGCTTGGGTTGCTGTTTTGGGAGTCGGGTTGACGCGGTTCAGTTGGCATCGCATTTATTGAGGAGTGGAATTGATAGAAGTTATACATGTTGGAATTTGCATGGTGAGAAAATTAATGGGAATGTTGAATTGGGGGATAATACGACCTACGCTTCATGCGACAATGGCATAGATATATACGATTCTGATCGAGTTGAAGAGATTGCAGAAGCACTTGAAGAAGATCTTAAGGATTGTCCCAAAATGTTTGAGAGGTTGGTAAGCGATGCAGAGAAACCATTGTATAATGGTTGCACCAAATTCACAAGATTGTCTGCGGTATTAAAGTTGTACAACTTAAAGGCGGGCAATGGATGGTCGGATAAAAGTTTCACAGAGTTATTGGCCCTTATGAAAGATATGCTTCCAGAGGATAATGCTCTTCCCAATCGAACATATGAGGCCAAAAAGATGTTGTGCTCTATTGGCATGAGCTATGATAAGATACATGCCTGTCCAAACGATTGCGTATTGTTTCAAAATGAGTATGCATCGTTAAATGAGTGTCCTAAGTGCGGTGTCTCTCGATATAAAAAAAAGTTGTCTCCAGCAAAAGTCTTATGGTATTTTCCTATAATTCTGAGATTTAGACGCATGTTTCGTAGTGACACCGATTCAAGACACTTGACTTGGCATGCAGATGAAAGAATTATTGATGGAAAGTTTCGACATCCGGCAGATTCACCACAGTGGATGAAAATTAATGATGATTATCCTGAATTTGGAAAAGAAGCAAGAAACCTTCACTTGGCATTATCTACTAATGGAATGAACCCACACGGTATTCAAAGTATCTCACATAGCACTTGGCCTGTGATCATAATGATTTATAACCTACCTCCATGGTTATGTATGAAGCGTAAGTACATGATGTTATCTATGTTAATTTCTGGGCCTAGACAACCAGGGAATGACATAGACGTATACTTGGCACCCTTAATTGAAGATTTAAAATTTTTGTGGGAGAACGGTGTGGAGGTTTATGATGGGTATAGGAAAGAAAGTTTCAACTTGAGGGCGATGTTGTTTGGTACAATTAATGATTTTCCAGCATACGAAAATCTATCAGGGTACAACATAAAAGGTCAATGTGTGTGTTCTATTTGTGAAGATAAAACAGATTGGACGCGATTGGAGTTTGGTCAGAAGAATGTCTTTCTCGGTCATCGTAGATTCTTAAATTCTAATCATCACTATCGTGGGTGGAGAAAAGCATTCAATGGAGAGCCAGAACATGGTAGAGCTCCAACTATATTGACAGGTAATCAAATTTTTGAAAAGGTGAAAGATGTGAGAACTCAGTTTGGAAAGCCTTTTGCACATACACTTGTCAAGAGTGGGTGGAAGAAGAGGTCAATTTTTTTTGAACTGCCATATTGGAAGTCATTGTATGTAAGACATTTTCTAGATGTTATGCATATTGAAAAAAATGTATTTGACAGTGTTATTGGTACGTTACTCAATATGCCAGGAAAGTCTAAGGATGGCCTTAAAGCAAGAAAGGACTTGGTACATATGGGGATAAGAACTGAATTAAGACCCTTGAAGAAAGGAAAACGAACATATCTACCACCTGCTGCATATACTCTATCTAGAAAGGAGAAAAAAGTATTGTGTAAGTTTCTAAGTGAAGTTAAAGTTCCATAAGGATACTCTTCAGATATTAGAAGACTTGTGTCTATGAAAGACCTCAAGTTAAAGAGTTCAAAGACGCATGACTGCCATGTTATAATGGAACATTTTCTACCAATAGGTATACGTTCTATTCTGCCAGAAAAAGTAAGAAGCGCAATAACTAAATTGTGTTTTTTCTTCAAGTCAATTTGCAGTAAGGTGATCGATCCTGCGATCTTACCAACATTGCAAAAAGAAATAGTTATTACTTTGTGTGATCTTGAAATGTATTTTCCTCCCTCGTTTTTTGACATAATGGTTCATCTAGCTGTTCATCTGGTGAAAGAGACACAATTGTGTGGACCAGCTTATATGAGATGGATGTACCCTGCTGAACGTTATATGAAAATATTAAAAGGGTATGTGAAAAACCGAAGTCGACCAGAGGGTTGTATTGCCGAACGATACATTAATGAAGAAGCGGTTGAGTTTTGTACTGAATATCTGTCCAATGTACAATCAATTGGACTCCCCAAATCTCATATTGTCGAAAAAAAAGAAGGAAAAAAGTTAATTGGAAATGAAGTTGTGACAGTA
This sequence comes from Lathyrus tuberosus, assembly GCA_022829125.1. Taxonomy (NCBI): domain Eukaryota; kingdom Viridiplantae; phylum Streptophyta; class Magnoliopsida; order Fabales; family Fabaceae; genus Lathyrus; species Lathyrus tuberosus. Next base: position 890,882 of record JALAZF010000034.1, read on the forward strand.
TCAAGGGTCGAACGGGATCAAGTGCATTTGTATGTTCTGCACAATGAGAATGAGGTTGAGCCGTATGTTGAAATGCACAAGGATGTTCTCCGAGGTTTAAATCCGAATAGAAATGAGAATTGGATAGTACGAGAGCACAATCGAAGTTTTATACCTTGGTTTAAGGATCATATTTATTCAAAGTATTATTCAGACCGCGCTTCTATAACAGAAAGGTTGAGATGTTTAGCATATGGTCCAAGTATGGTCGTGTTTTCTTATAGCTCATACGCAAGTAATGGATACACATTTTATACCAAAGAACAAGATGATAAAAGTACTATGCAAAATAGTGGTGTCACCGTGGTAGCTGAAGCAATGCACATTTCAAGTGTGAAAGACTTAAACCCCAAATTTGAAAATCTGTCATATTTTGGGGTTATCGAGCGCATTTGGGTGTTTGATTATGAGAAGTTTCAGATTCCTATATTTCGTTGCAAGTGGGTTGAAAATAATAATGGCGTACGAATGGATAAGTCAGGATTTTTGCAAGTGAATCTTAATAGGGTGGGGTACAAAGATGAGCCTTTTATTCTAGCCTCTCAAACTAAACAAGTGTTCTATGTCACTGATCCGACAAGTACAAAATGGTCTATAGTGCTTTTATCTAACAAAGTAATTGATGAAAATGTTGGAGATCAAGGTGATATTGATGTTGATATTGAATCATTTACTAAAAATGATCAAGATGAAAATATTATAGCGAATGAATCATATACTAGAAATGATCATAATGAGGGTATTTGGATCAATCCAACTGTCCGTGTTGTTAAGAGACGGGTAGAACATACTCCAAACAAGAAAAGAAAGAGACGTTAGTGAAAAAGGTACTAGTTGTAAAATTATAGCTTATATCATTCAATATAGCTTATATCATTCAATGGATTAGGATTATGGATTTTTATATTTGTCATTTAATTTCTGTTTTTTTTTCTTTCTTACAGGTCAAATGTCTAGTAACCAGGAAGATACACACGAGTAGCACGGGCTAGAGCAACCAATATTACATGGGTCAAAGTGGAGGTATATTAATTTTCACAATATTGCTTATTAGTGATGCTACTTGATAACACAAAACATTTATATATTATTTCTTATTTGTTTGTCTATGTGTAGTGCCCTCGTCAGCGTAATGGCATAGACTGCGGGTACTTCGTTTTGAGGTTCATGAGAGAAATCCTTCAAATGGGACAATTGGAGATTCCTATTACGGTATGCATGGTTTTATAACTTAGGATTTATTTTAATATTTATCGGATATGTCATATAATTTATTATTTTTAACTAAATAATGCGTATTTTGTTTTGTTATGTAGTATTTCGATGATATGGCGTGTCCTTATTACACGAGGAAACAATTGCAAGATACTAAGGAGGAATTGTGCGAATTTTTTATTGCAAGAATTCTTTCTTGAATGTATAGTTTTGTGAATGTAAATTCTAGTTTATTGAAATGTAAATTCTATACAGGTTTGAAACCATACAATAGAATTTGTGTGAATTCTGCATGTAAATTCTAGTTTATTGAAATGTACAAATTCTAGTTTATAGAATTTGTGCGAATTCTGCATTAATGTAAATTCTAGTTTTGAAATAGAATTTGTTGATGGAAATGCGTATCCATACTGGTTTATTGAAATGTGAATTATACAGGTTTATGGAAATTTGAATTATACAGGTTTCTGCATAAAAAAAAGGTTAAAATGAGATTTTAAAAAAAAAATTTCAAAATTATACGTAGACAAAAGACGGCTCTTTTGAGAAAAAAGCGCTGTCTAAAGTCCACCTTTAGAGAGCGCTTTTAAGGAAAAAGCGCTCTCTAAAGGTATATAAAAAAATCATTATACGTATACATTAGACAGCGCTGTCTAAAGTCTCCCTTTATAGAGCGCTTTTGAAGAAAAAAGCGCTCTCTAAAGTATATAAAAAAATTCTTTAAAATTTTAAACGTATACATTAGACAGCGCTTTTAAAAGCGCTGTCTAAAGTCCCCTTTTAGAGAGCGCTTTTTCATAAATAAAAAAGCGTTGTCTTTACCTACGACAGCGCAGGCTTAGACAGCGCTTTTAAGCGCTGTCATAGGCCAAAAAAAGCGCCCTCTTTTCCCTTGTTTGGTGTAGTGCATGGAGAATTTGTCAAGATTAGCGAAGTAACAACTTATTGGGGGGTTAGCAGGGGATACTAGCATAATGATCATCTTCAACTCTTATCTGCCCCAGGCTATACGGTCTATCAAAAGACGATAACAAGAGGATTTTATAGAAGAATTGGCATACAAGGTGTTTCAATATCTTCAAACTCTTGGAGAGATCTTGGCATAACTGCCCCAGATTAGGGGATGAATAATCAAAAGAATTTTACAGAAGTATTGAAATACCAGATACTTCAATATCTTCCAACTTGAATAATCAAAAGAATTTTATAGAAGGATCGAAATAACAGATGATTCAATATCTTCCAACTTGAATAATCAAAAGAATTTTACGGAAGGATTGAAATACCCGATACTTCAATATCTTCCAACTTGAATAATCAAAATAATTTTACGGAAGGATTGAAATACCGGATACTTCAATATCTTCCAACTTGAATCTTGACGTAGCTGTTTCTGTTCAGTTATACTCGAGATACTCAAACTGTAGTAGAAATTACTAGGGAACGGATTTGCCCCTGCTGATGGGTTACTGAAGTCAAAACTAGTCATAAGATGATCTCAAGAATATTTGCCCCAATATTCTGAATTTTTTGAATTCTGCCTCTGATTTGTCAACTCACACTTGGTTGCCCCTGACTGAGTCAAATTTCCTTTATCAAGTTCAATTCCTTGACTGACCGCGTTTGTTGGGATTCCTTGGTATCAAATGGTATTGCAAACAAGTGTTGTTCATTAAAATTGGCAAAATTTAATGCAAAGTTTAATGCAAAGTTTGATGCAAAGTTTGAAAACAAAGCTTTGATAAAAAAACGCACAGTGAAATGATTAAATAGTAAAAAACAAAGGTGGGTATAGTCATTAAGGAAGTGACCAACACACGCGAGCAACAAAGATTATTAGGAGTCAGGTTTCTCAACCCTGCTGTAGTATGCTTTTCAAAACGACCTTACCTCAATTAGGTCTTTTAGGGGTTGTAATGTGGTCTGGTTCATGGTTTATGAAACAAAAGATAAAGGCTCAAATCCTACGCTCAGTTAGCTCAAGATATACGTTCAAATCTCCAAAAATAGGAAGTCACTTGTGAAGCGCCTTATATGAAGCGCTCGTGTTTGAATGCATAACCGAGTTAAACTGAGAACTACCCTGCCCCCAAGGTTTAAAGGTTATTTGTGAAGAAGAAACTCCTACTTCTAGGCTCGAAGGGTTAACGAGGGACTATCTTCCTTGTGGACATTGAAACAATGCCTTACATCCTCGTCGAGATTAATTTGAAAGTATACCACAGCAAACATGACCATGAGGTTTTCATCATCCTCCCCAATCTTTGTTTTTAACAAAATTTTGAAAAAGGAGTAAAGCAGGGTAAAGATATATTTGTTTTGTGAACACAAGAATAAATGAGTGAAACGAATGGACTTAACCAAAAGATGCACAAACATTTCATTATTCTTGCCAATTTGAAAGTACAATACTGCTTATAAGCAAAACAGATTCAAATATGCAAAGAAAATACAACAAAAATGCTGAAACAGTCTAAAGTTTGCCAGCCTCAGGGAACTGGGCTTTCCTTCTTGACTTGCCAAACTGAGATAATCATCTTCAAAACTGATTGTCGAAATCCATCTGAGAAGTATCTTCACATCCACTCTCGATAATTTCTTCCTCTTCAGAGCCTGATAAATCCACTTGATTAGGTGAAAGATTGTTGATTTGAATGCCTTGAGGTGTGAACGAGAACATATTGGAGTCAAGCAGAGTATGAACCTTGTCTCTGAGTACTCTAAAATCTTCAGTTGAATACCTCTGTGCCCCAACATGGTAGTCACAATGGACGTCGGTGTCAAAGCCCGGCGAATCTGGAAAAGACGTTGGATCTATCTCTTCTGGCACTTTCAATCCACTTTTGATTAAATCTGGTAAGAACTGACTGTATGGTATTGGAAATGGAGTGAAATTCCTTTTTGGCTTTCTTGGCCTTTGTCGTGCATGCTGACGCGGCTGACGGCGGTAGGGCCGTTGATACAGAGGAGGTCTTCGATTTGGAGAAGAAGATTGCCCACGGGGAGAGATTGGTGTCTGATGCAAAGACCCAAAAGGTTGCTAACGCTGAAGACTTGAGTTGTAGAAGCGCTGAGGTATTTGGGATTCCCAAATAGAATTACTTTCCTTCTCCCATTCTTCTTGAGAACTGACAACTGATTTATTCTCACCGGCCGGGATATTTGAGATGCCTCGGATCTTTCCTTTCTGGAGACCACTCTCAATGCGTTCTCCAGTTTTTACCAATTCAGAAAAGTTTGACGTCACAGTGCTAAACAACTTTTCTCGGTATATACCTTGCAAAGTATCCACGAACCAGTCAACCAATTCCTTGTCCGAAAGTGGTGGTTGAACACGAGCAGCTACTTCTCTCCACCTCTGAGCATACTTTCTGAAGGGCTCATTTTCTCCTTGAGATAAGTCTAGCAAATGTAGGCGGCTGGGAGCCAAATCAAGATTATAGTTGTATTGCTTCACAAAGGCACTGGCTACGTCTGACCATGATTGGACATGATTACTCTCTTGCTGCATATACCAACGCATTGATGCTCCACTTAGACTGTTTTGGAAACAATGGATCATCAGTTTGTCATTTAGGATATGTGAAGTCATTCCTCTGCAAAACATCACCAAATGCTGCTTTGGACAGCTATCCCTTTTATACTTCTCAAACTTCGGCGTTTTGAACTTAGGAGGTATCACAAGGTCGGGTACCAAACACATGTCCAAAGCATTCAGATCAGCAGTGTCACGGCCTGCAATGGCATCAAGCTTTTTTTCCAAGGCACGGCATTTTTCCATTAGCTCAATGTCTCGTGGATCTTGGGTTTTCCTCACAGGGACCACTTCTTGGGAATCTGACTCGGAGAATGCAAAACTGCGATATTCCATAGCATCAATAGAGGAAGAATGTCCATCCCGGACAATGGCATGTTCTTGTATAAACTGATTCCCAACAGGAATCTGCACAGGTTGAGATTGGGCAACATTGTTCACAAACATACCCTGAATATTGGCATCTCTTTTTGCCAAGGCTGCCATAATCTGATCTAACTGGCTTCTTAACAAGTCGAAATCCGCTCTGGTCACAAACTGGTTCTGCTCCTCTGAATTCATGATCCCTCAAAAGCTTCTTCAAGTCCAATGCTGGCTCTAGGAAAGTTAGTTGGGTTACCGACGAAGGACTGAGGAAACTCAAGACTGAGAAATGCAAATGCAATGCAAATGCGCATGTAATGCTAATGCAAGCCAAATGGTTTCAAGGAACTCGAAAGGCGAATTGCAAACATTTCGGGAAAACTGAAAAGCTTTGTTTTAAAATCTAAGATCCCGATTGATCTTTGCAAAGAAAAGAACGTCTGAGTTCATTAAAACCGAATGGTTATCATGAGATGTATGCAATGCACAAAACATGGGCACACAAAAACACAAACATGCGCACACAACAACACACAAGTCCTAGGTTTAGGGGTTACGAGCATGGAGTCAAAGGTCTACCCATCCCAAAGGTATGTACTATGGTTTTCACCTGCCGAACAAGGTTCTAAAGGGTTCCCAGAGTCTACGATCCATCTTTCGGATTTTGTCGACTTCCCAAATGACTTGGTAATCAACAAAATTCTCAAGAGAACCTCATCTGAGTGTAGTATCGCGTAGCAACTAATTCAGAAATAGACTTCTTCATAGTCCCCGCACTACATCTAAAAGGCTTAAGTGGGGTTTGGAAACTACGGTTCTCAGCCTCAATGGCACATACATTGAGAGTAACACGCTTTCACGAAAAGGATCGTTCAACATGACTAAACTCTCAAGAGGGCCTAAGCTGAGTGATGGTGTCTCAAGTTAACTTTTTCAGGAATCGACTCCTTCAAAGCCTCCTTGAATATACCATCGTCCTATCATAAGTGCACTCGAAATTCGGGTATAGGATTTATCTCACTCATAGATATCATATCAACCTAAATTAAAAAAGGTCAAGCAAGAACAAATATGCAACTAAATAAGCAAGCATGAATAACATGAAAACAAGATAGGCTTAACCCTCTTAGGAAAGGACCAGCAATAGGTCTCTTTTCCCCAGTGAAGTCGCCATTTCTGTTGCGGTGAAAATTGGATAACAAGCTATTTATTAACTTGCATCATTTTCTTTTACAACCGACTTTGATTTATCCAAAGGAAAGGTTCAAGATCGTTAGAAAAACCTAAAGGGAGAGATCTAAGGTTCGGGGGTTAGTTATGCCTAGGGAAGGTATTAGCACCCTAAACGTCCGTAGTACTCTACGGGAACCTCTTGTTTTACTGTTATTTTATGTTTGCTAAAGGTTCTATGCTAAAGGTTGAAACCCTAGGGGTTAGTATCTAAGTATACTCGATAAGGCATCGCACCTTACGCCTACGTATCCTCGGGTGTAGAATCAGAGTATGCGTAGTTCTAATTCTACTGAACTATTGACTATGGTCAATATTCATAGGGGAAATGAGTACAAGCTCATTGTAGAGTTTAAGAACTCTCTAAATCTAGTTGTAATGGACCTATGTTATGTTTTAGAGTCAGTAGGGAAAAGTGATGATTCATTATGATGAATATCACTAAGAGTTTAAGAACTCTCTCCTAAGGCTAGTTATAATTTCTATGGCTCTGATGAGGCCAAGAAATGAAGTTTTCTCCTAAGAGGTTACTTAGGTTAAGGTGGGAGGTCAATGACTTTAGGAGTCAACATATTTCACCTTCCTTTGGAGTGGGGGAAATAACAGTTGTAAAGATCCTAAAGGATAACAAGTTAATGTAAACATGATGACATAAAAAGACATGAATAAATTGATGAGATGAAGTAAAGCTTTAGGATACCAAGCAAGGTTAGAAACATGCATATTAGACGATGATCAAATATGATAAACAAAAATAGCTTGGCAAGATGAATAAAGAAGATGATAAAAACTTTAAGAGAGAATCCTAATATTATCATGATTAAAAGAAAGTAGATTAAATATTTTTTACAATTTCTTTTTATGCTTAAAAGTAAATTTAATTAGAAAGTCATAGCAAAAAGAATGGGATAAAAAGGATGGATAATGAGCAAGTTATAGCGTTTTGAAAATTAAGATATAAACTTAAAACAAAATAAACAAACAAGGGATTAAAAAAGAGGGAAAAGAGGCCCCTAGGGATAGAACCCGGGACCTTTCATGTACAACCCAAAACCAAGGCCACTGAACCAAGGCGCGCACCTTGAACAAACAACGGCAACACATATACATAAGTGAAACAAGAAGAAATCAGAAAAATAAAACAAAAAGGACTGGGCAGGGGATCGAACCCCAGTCCTATTGGCGAAAGGGCAAAGGCAAGGCGTGTGTATGACCGTTGGGATGACATGTTTCATCCAACCTATATACGTTTCAAAATCATTATATTTTAAGTCTTCCCTCAAACGGTCCACGTCAGCGCCACCTGGGACGACTGGGACCACCCTTCTTTTTCTTCTCCATCTCCATTCCTTCTCTTCTTCGTGCACGAAACGTGTGAAAAAAAAACCAGAATTCTCTCCCTCGGTTCTCTCTTATTTCTCCATCAAATTCAATGATCCAAAAACCAAAATTGGAGGAAAAATTACCAGGATTCTAAATATGCTATTTACATATCATAATACTCAGTGTATAATACGCAATATGCTTCACAACAGTGCAATACCAAAATATTCCAACAAGCTATATCATGCATAAAACAACATGGTGACTACTTATGCACAAAATTGCACTAACACAAATACGCAAGCACAACTACGCAACATGATTCACGAAACAACTATGTAACAAACACAACAACCGTTGCACAATATTGCACTAACACAAATACGCAAGCACTACTACGCAACATGATTCACGTAACAGCTATGTAACAACCACAACAACCGTTGCACAATTGCAATACTATAGCATAGCGCATACAAGACATGACTTCATCACGTTTACATACATTAACATAACAACCAAATGCTATTAACACATACTAACATGGGAAGAAATTCTTAATAATGGCTCCAAGACCACAAAAAAAACTCTAAAAACAACAGCTGGCCGTGCATCAAATGGATTCAAACATCATATTATCATATTCAAAACCATTTCAAAATGACTTTAATGCAAGATATCCATGGTACGGTATGAACGACAATGAACACGGCTAACGGAAGGAGGTGGTAGTTACCTATGGGACGAGTTTATTGACCGAGCTCCCTTTGCCTTTTCAAAACGCCAGCTACCAATGAACCTCTCTCTTCTCTTTCTTGATGTCACGAGCTTTTGGACTTCAGTGGAATAGTTATGTTCTGATGCTTTTCTTGGGTTGTTGGGTGTTATGGTTGCACAAGGCAAGAGTTTGCAAGTGATCTAATGGAAAAGTGTTGAAGTTTCTTGGTGATATATAAAGAGAGATAATGAGGGAGTTTCTGATAGAATGTTGTTTTGATGGCGTGTGAGGTGTGTGTTTGTTAGTGTTTACGCCAAGAGATGAGGAGAGAAGGTTGGCTTGTTCATCTGCTTCTCTTTTTTGTTCCTTTGGGTTCTCCTATTTATGCTTCAATATAAGGTAAGCCTTCCAAGAAAATTACCGTTGGCTTGGTGAGATTTGAAATGAATAGTGCAGTTGCAAGGACAAGTTGGTAAGCATGAAAAGAGGAGCAGGTGCAGCCTTGAAACCAACCTCTCAAGACAATTGTATTTTGTTTGATTTTACGTGATGGGCTTGGTACAAAAAACGTGAAGTGGGCTTATCAACTTGTAATGAAAATGAATTTGGTTTTTGAAAATGAATATCTTTCTTTCTTTTTTTTTAAAAAACGAATTAATATATAATGAAGTTGAATAATAATAAATCCGAACCTAAATTGAATAGCTAGAAACAAAAATTAGATTAACAATTAATATAATTAATTAACTAATTTTTTTAAACTAAATTAAATTGAGATTAATTGAAAAACAACTTAAATATAAATAAAATTAAAAATAGGCTAAATTAAAATTAAATTAAAATAAAAACAAATAGAATATTAAAATAAATAAAAATAAATAGAGAAAAATAAATAAAACATCAACTAGCAGAAAACTGAGGGTGAAATTTGGGGTACAACACCTATCAACATCCAAAAATTGTTCAAAACCATGACATCTGCTGCACGACTACAACACTTGCCCAATTTGTTCAAAAGACAATCAAAGATGTTCTTTTGTACAAGGAGCACTTCAGTGTCAAATGGATTTTGGATGGATCCAAGACTACCATGGAGGTAATAATCACCAAGTTAATATGGTTCAGATTTTTGACATTCGTTTAATGAACACCAGCTTGGTAGAATTGCATACCAAGCAAGTCAGGCTCGGTCATTTGTCACCACATAATTATCAGGATTACAAAGATTGCTCTAAAAATGATCAAGGTTGTGCGCTTTTACAAAGAACTCTTCAGCATCTATTGAACCATTGGTAGCTCTAAGTCTACCAGGATGAAAACACACAACAAGTTAGCATAACCAATGGAAATATGGGCAGACACCAAAGCTGTGACATCCGCTTACTGCAAACGGACTTGGTAAAATGCATTGCATATAGAGTGGATACGGTCGGGTTTCACCTCACAATTATGAACGCTGTCGAATATGTTCAGAGAACAATCAAGGGTGCTACATCGTGCGAGCACCTCTCCAGAATTAAGTGGACCAAGGGGAAACCCAATTATGCTTAAATTCTATTTGAATCAATATGATGCAAGGTTGCCCAGGGCAGCATGCAGTTTATGACGTTAAAAACATTGAAACGTCATTGGTAAAATTTCAAAGATGCCTGTGCGGACTTGATTATTTTGGTCCGAATCACCACGATCATTTGGCTTGCAGAAAATGTCGCAGAAGCTGGCATGGTTGCCTCCTTGTCCAGAATGAGATTCAAGATTTGTTGGACAAAAGAGCCATCATAGTTATCAATGAAAGAGAGCCTGTTAATTATGGAATTGATGAGGATGTTTTCACCACAATCCCTCTGCTCAACGAGCTAAAGCACTCAAGAAAACCTTTCGACAGCGGAAAAATTTCCAACAGTCTCGAGCTAGGGCCAATTGAGGTTAGTTTTGATAGTCGAAAGACTCAAATATCCTCTGTAGTCATCTACTTTCCAAGCCCGGTGCCATACGAATCAGAAAAAGTTATTCCGTACTATTATACCCAAAATTTTACCTTTAGATTCTTTGATCTTTTGCACATCATTTCTAGGTCAATCATCCATGCATAGCTAACCAATTTATTAGACTTTGTTTGTTTGGTTTCTTTTGTGAAATTAGGATTGTTGCAGAAGGTTCAAAGGTCATAGAGGCCTTGTGTGTGCTTAGTGAGGTTATAGTCCCTTGCAAGTTGTGTTGAATTCCTTTGGAGATAATGGAAGGATATACCCTCATGTTTATGGTCAAGCAGTCATGACATGATCCATGGCCTAAGGTAAATGTTGGCATCAATTCTAAAGTAATTCATCCAGGAGGTTCATGGCATGTTGGAATTAAGATTATGAACCAATCATGATTGGGTCTTTGTGCTTCAAAGTAATGCAAGGCCATGATTAAAGTTTAGTTCTCAAGCCATTCTTAATTGTATTCCAAATTAAGTCACATGCGGTTTCAAGGGTTACTCGTGGTTTCAAGCTGTTTTAAGATGGCCAATTTGTTTCTAAGATGATGTTAGCGATGCCTTAAGTCACTTTTCAAGGGCCATACGGTTTTGTGCTTGATTGAATCACTTTCAAGACTATGACCGACTTATTTGCATATTACAAATGGTCATGATTAATTTCTCAAGTTTTGTTTAGGTTTTAAGCCATTTGGGGATTGCCACAGGCCATACTATGAATTACTGATACAAGATTCTACTTCAAGCCTTTGGAAGATGTGAGTCTTTTGCTTTCCAAGCATGGTTAATTTATTGGTGAACCATAAGCATTACGTCTAAGGCTAACCGTACTAGCTATTTGGTGCCTTTTGAACTAAGATTTTGAAGATGCAAGGATAAAAGGGCAATGAATTAAACTCAAGGATACATTTGGTACAAAATTCAATTAAATTCTAAAGCCATTAAAATGTAAAAGTAAGTTACAAATTGCAAGGATTTGTTGAATTACAAAATGGTTAAATTTAAATTGATTTCATTCCAAATTTAAGATGCCATTACAATATTCAAGAGTTTTCATCAAAGTTGCCAGAGCCAAGCCAATTTCTTTTTTTTCAACCAATTCTTCATTATTGGATTTCATTGCCAAATCTCTATGCATTTGTGTTTGGACAAATTTGAAGAGAAATGAATTGTATTATGTGTAATTACATAACAGAATTATAATAGTACAATTATACATGATATAATTCAAATGCACAAATTAAGAAGAAAAAGTCTTCACGTGCCAAATTAAGAGACGTCATGTTTCATGGGACATTGAAAGTTATTTTGCTGATACACTTGGGGTGAAGATGGACTACTGGCAGGAAGTTTTATGCGAATCATTTGACCAACCACAAGTAATGGAAGTATCTACTCTAATAATCTCCCATCTACATCTTCAATATCCACCAAAGTATTCCAATGTTGTACCTGGATTTCCTCAAAGTCTATTACAAAGCAGCTACTCCCTCCGTCCTAAAATAAAAGTCTTTTAAGATTGTTGCGCATAGATTAAAAAAAATAATAATTGAAAAATTAAATGTAACAATTTTACAAAACTGCCCTTAGTTACAATTGGTTGTCATAAAGATGTAATGTGATATGATATCTTGAAAGTTATGCAGATAATATTTATTAAGGGTAAAGTTGGTAAGAATTAATTATTATTGTCTTGAAAACATAAAAAAACTCTTATTTTGAGACAAGTTTTTTGTGCTAGAAAGACTCTTATTTTGGGACAGAGGGAGTACATTATTGTCACACTGTCACCTCAGAAAAAACAATTCTGCAAGGGTAAACAACACTTCTCTGTCACCTCAGGTTATGGCTCAGTCACTATTACCATCCATTAAAACCCCAACAGCAGCATTATCGTCCCAGCGGGGGCCACACTCAAACTTCTTTTGCAGCAAATCCAAAATCGTCTTCACAGGTGCAGAGAGCAGACTCCAACTGGTTTCCATCTCCTCCAGTTATGGTCGGCTTACCAATAAAATCCTTAATATCCAGGATATGTTCCATCATTAGAAAATCTGAAAAAGAAAAACAAAGATCCGAGGTTGTAGCAGAAATATAATTTTGGGAAGAAAAGATCAAAAAGTAATGGCAAAGAATTAAGAGTGCAACCAAGTTCATCCATATCAATGAGACACATTTAATGAATTTGAAACAAGTCACAAGCATATCAGGATGAAAAAGAAAAAAATCAGGAACAATGTCGCGACATGTTTCGAACAAAAATCGTCGTCATCAATCAGAGCATTCATTCAAATGTTAATTGCACGTGCTATAAGAAGAGGGGCAGAACTCACACATGGGAAGGACAGAGTTCATTGAGAAAAATCATAAAATCTCATATTCAAACACAACAAGTACACACATGTATTAAGAGCAGAAAAACACCAAAAAAAATTCACACACAGTCAGAGAGGTGAAAAGGAGAAGCATCACTATTCACAGAGAGCAAAATCATCACAAGAATTCCCACAGAGGAAATCACACATCAGTAAGAAAAAGCGAGATTCACATACACTCATAAGCAGTACAAGAACACAGGGCATACATCACAGTTATACACAAACACTTGAATCAGCACAAATTCGCACGAATCAACAAGGCAATCATATGTAGCAACAATACACGTACGGGAAAAGAGCAGAAAGAGAAGATTCGAAGAATACCTTTAACATTCTCATGATTTCTCATGCTAACGCCGTCGTCGAAGACGCATCGGACGAACTCCAATAGGTAAACGCTCTAAAACCTCCTCCTTTGCATCACTTTGATCATGTATGTAAGGCAAATGGTTGTTTTGCTCGAAAATCATAGCATTTCTTCTCGATTGAGGAGTTTAGGGTTTGTGCTGATTTGGTTGAATGGAAGAGTAATTTTGTGAAATTAGAGTGAGGTGAGGCTTTAGGGGTTTATGGGTGGTTTGAATGGATGGAGGCGCGGCGGAGAATTATGCTCGTGGCCAGTCTTTTTTGCTGCGAAAGAGAAAAAGAGAGTGATGGAGAAGAAGAAAGGAAAAGTTTGAGTGTGAGGGTGAAAACCTACGAAGGAGAATGAGCTTGAGGATAATTCTCCTAGATGCTTCTTTCATGAAATCGGGTGGGCTTGGAACGACAAGCCCAGTTTTTTTTCTCTCCATGCACTCCCCCAAAAACTCGTTTGGGCTTCCAATCTGAGCCCATGTAATTTGTTTTTTTTTTCATTTTTTTTAGTTCTTTCACAGGCTTTAGAGATAAGCCCATTAAAAAAAAACCACACCCTTTTATTTCATTTTGCACCATTTTCTTTATTTAGTTTATTTTTTAATATTATTATTATTATTATTATTATTATTATTATTATTATTATTATTATTATTTTGAATTCTTGATTTAATTGTTAGCATTTAGATGTCAATTAGGCCTTTAATTTTCATTAATTAAAAATTTTGATTAATTAAATTTTTACTTAATCAATTGAAATCCTTAAAATTCCATTTGAATAATTAAAGTCCTACTCAATCTTAATTATCGTTTTAATTGATTTCGAGTATAACTTTGGATAATTACTACCAAGTTTTATGGAAGTCTTTATGACTGGTATTTGATTTCGATGTGTGATCCTGATAATCTTGACCTCCACGTTCCTTTGGGTTCTTGATTCAAATTTGTCTATGATAGATTGAATCGGGATTAAATCTTAGGTTTCAATTTTTGAACTATTGTATGATAACTTTAGGTTAGCATCCTTTCTCAGTACGATTCCAAAGGAAATGGTCCATTTTTATTGACTCCATATCACGATTAGGATAGTTTAACCTAACTTTAGGACCCTCTCTTTCATCTTAGCCTTATGATTAGAGCCGCTGTGCTCTATGTCTTGCCATAGACATTTTCTTTCCCGTTTATCCTAGCCTTGGGATTGGAGTCGCCGCACTCCATGTAAGTTCCTGCCATGGATACTTACTCACTTTACCTGTTTAACTTAGCCTTAAGTTTAGAGTCGCCGCACTTTATGTAAGTGTCTTGCCATAGAAACTCACATATTCCCTTTGGAACCTTAACCACAGTCAAGAGTTCCTCACCCTTATTGAGGGGAACTTCGAATGCTCTGATTTCATTCCCATCAGGATACGTAGGCACGAGATGTGATGTCTTGGCGAGCATACTTAGTTACTAACCCTTAGGTCTTTACCCTAGCATAGTACCATTAACAAGTAAACAATAACAAATACTAACAAGAGGTTCTTGTAGAGTACTACAGATACTTAGGATGTTAACACCTTTCCTAGGTATAACCAACCACCGAACCTTAGATCTCTTATTAGGGTTTTCTTTGATCTTTACCATTTCCTTTGGATAAATCAAAGCTCGGTGGTGAATTTCATGATTTTTTATTCAAGTTAATTAATAGCTTGATATCCGATTCTCACCACAATACGTATAAATACGGTGCGACCATAATAGAAGATGGAAAAGAAATTCCACTGTCATCCGTTGTCAACGTTGCTGATATCATTGGAGAAACTGAAAAAGAAAAGGAACCTCAAGCTGAAGTTCCTAATCAACAAATTGGTCAATCCAGCAGCGCATAGCTTGTGAAAAATAACGATGAAATGTTAAAACTCATCCAGAGAAGTGAATACAACATTACGGATCAATTATTACAAACTCCTTGTCGGATATCCGTGTTATCTCTCCTGCTCGGTTCAGAAGCTCACAGAGAAGCTCTACAGAAAGTCTTGGAACAAGCCTTTGTAGAACAAGATGTAACAGTAGGTCAGTTTGACAGCATTATTTCCAACATCAATTCCTGCAACAATTTGGGTTTTAGTGATGAAGAACTTCCAGAGGAAGGAAAGAATCATAACAGGGCACTCAATATTACAGTCAATTATCAAGACGATGCGTTAGCAAGCGTACTGGTAGACACAGGTTCATCCTTAAACGTCACGCCAAGGTCAACTTTGGTACGATTATCTTTTCAAGGTACTCCGATGAGAGGCAGTGAGATCATAGTCAAAGCTTTTGACGGATCCAGGAAAATAATTATCGGGGATGTCGACCTTCCCATAACCATTGGTCCCCACACTTTCCAAGTCACCTTCCAAGTCATAGACATCCGAGTAGCATATAGTTTTTTATTAGGACGACCTTGGATACATGAAGCAAGGGCAGTCACTTCGACACTTCACCAGAAGCTGAAATTTGTCAAGAACGACAAGTTGGTCATAGTATGCGGATAACATGCTTTAATTGTAAGCTATTTATCGCCATTCTCATATTTAGAACTAGAAGTAGTTGTTGAAACTCAATTTCAAGCACTCTCTGTGAGCAATGAGAATCATAAAAAAAAAGGAACGTCGATTTCCTCATACAAAGATGCTCTCCAAATAATGGGAAGCAGTGACATAAAAGGATGGTGGTAAGTTGTGATTCCTGTTGATAACAAGACAAGAAAAGGTCTTGGTTTTTTTCCAGCACTTACCAAGACAATAAAAAAGGATGAAAGCTTTCGTCCCAATCATGATTTCTTCCACAGTGGAGGCTTCCTCCACCCAATTTCTCAGGAAGTCCAACCATCGGGGAGAATAACTCTTCTGATACAAATGAAGAGTGGAAATATTATTTCAATGATGAAGGTTATATATCTCAGGAAGAAACATACATGCTATTTTTCTTTCCGAAGCAAAGTCCCAGATATATACCAAGATCAGATGTCAGAATGATCTACAGAGATTGCGATCTTGAAGGATGTCGTGCTCCACCCAACTTATTGGAAGAAGATACTCCGATGAAAGACAACTTTGATTACAACTCATATGATCCTATGGATGATTTGCCCATTTGGAAACCTTACATGGAAGATTTAGGGCAAAAAACTCAGCCAGAGAATGCATATCTGCTGAATAACCTTGAGAAAAATCCTCCTGTTCTCCCAGAATCGTGGAAACCTTACCAGGAAAATTCTGAAAGTGTCAAACATCATGTTGATAAAGTTACAAGAACCGCATGACAAGAATTTATCAACTTTGTGTTTCCTGAGGTCAATGTCATTTAAGAAGATGACTCATCTATCCCCTCAGAAACTTGGGATACCTTGGGACAGCCAAGCGGCAAGTACAACTTCCTAGTGAAGTACACTGCTTCCGAAAGCTCTCGCATTAGATATGAAGACATCCAGCCAACAGGGTGGGGAGATCCTCTTGAAAATGAAAATCCTGTTGAAGATACATTAGAAGAGTCCTCTTATGATAACGCTGCATGGGAAGAAGACTATAGTGATCCAACTCCGCCAGAGATCAGTGTCATTACTGAAGACAATCCTGGAAGAAAAATACCAGACTTTTTGATCCACATAGGAGTTCGTCGCCATTGGGTCGCGGTCGATGTCCCAAATATTGTTCATAAATCAAAGTAATTGTCTCGTCTTTGTTTTGACCTTTCACTTTGCCTGGGTGAAAAGGATGTTTTATAGGGTTTGCTTTTCTGTAAATGTCCCTCTTCACTTAGCCCAGAACGAAAGAGCTTTGTTTTATAGGGTTGTGTTTCAAGAATCGACAAATCATAAATAAAGGATGTCATTCTGAATTCCTGCATTTATTTCTATTTTCATTTTTCGCTTTTCCAGAAAATGGTAATCCTAAAAAAAAAAAAAAACAACCCAAAGTAAAAACAAGTGTTTTTTCAAAAAAATACACTGCACACACTTTTGCATTCTCTCTGTCTTTTCTAAAAAAGAATCATCATGTTATGCAGATTAATTATTTTAAACCCCATTGAAACATACGATCCAATGCCTTCTCCCAACTTTGAGTTCCCGGTATTTGAAGTCGAAGAAGAAGAGGACGAAGAAATTCTAGATGAGATCTCTCGATTACTCAGACATGAGGAAAATTCCATTCAACCTTACAAAGAACCGTTGGAAACGGTCAATTTAGGTTCAGAAGAAGAGGGAAAAGAAGTTAAAATTGGAGCACTACTCAGTCCAACTATCAAAGAAAGCTTGATAGATCTGCTCAAAGAGTTTTCAGATATGTTTGCTTGGTCCTACCAAGACATGCCAGGGTTGGATACCAACATCGTGGAACATCACTTACCACTGAAACCATAATGCCCTCCGATCAAACAAAAATTTAGAAGGACTCACCCAGAGATGGCCATCAAAATTAAATAAGAAGTGCGGAAACAGATCGACGCAGGTTTCCTTGCCACCTCTGAATATCCTCAATGGCTAGCCAACATAGTGGCAGTTCCTAAGAAGGACATAAAAGTCAGAATGTGTGTAGACTAACGGGATTTAAACAAAGCAAGTCCAAAGGATGATTTTCCCCTACCACACATTGACATGCTAGTTAACAACATAGTAAAATTCAAAGTATTCTCCTTCATGGATGGATTCTCGAGCTATAATCAAATCAGAATGGCGGCAGGAGACGTGGAGAAAACTTTGTTCATCACCCCATGGGGCACCTTTTGTTACAAAGTAATATCGTTCGGTCTAAATAACGCAGGAGCAACTTATCAAAGGGCTATGAAGACTCTGTATCACGACATGATGCACAAAGAAATTGAAGTACGATGACATGATTTCCAAATCCAAAATAGAAGAAGAATGTGTGGAACCCCTATCAAAGTTATTCCAGCGTCTGAGAAAATACAAACTGCGCTTAAATCCCAATAAGTGTACATTTAGTGTTCGTTCAGGAAAACTCTTGGGATTCATCGTCAGCCAAAAAGGAATTGAGGTTGATCCCGACAAAGTCAAGGCCATTCAAGAAATGTCCGCTCAAAAGACTAAAACACAAGTAAAAGGATTTTTGGGACGTTTGAATTACATCTCAAGATTCATATTCCTCATGACCGCGACATGCACGCGCTAATCTTCAAACTTCTCAGAAAGAACCAAAACTGTGTATGGACGGAATATTGCCAAAAGGCTTTCGACAACATCAAATAATATATGCTGAATCCACCTATTTTGTCTCCTATAATGGAAAGAAGGCCACTGATCATCTACTTAACAGTCCTAGAAGACTCCATGGGCTGCGTACTTGGCCAACAAGACGAGACAAAAAGAAAAGAGGATGCCATTTACTACTTAAGCAAGAAGTTCACAAACTGTGAAACTCGATACATTATGCTCGAGAAAACTTGTTCTGCTCTAGTTTGGGCAGCTAAATGTCTTCGCCAGTACATGATTTGTCACACTACTTGGTTAATCTCCGAAATGGATCCAATCAAGTACGTCTTCGAAAAGCCTGCTTTAAAGGGAAGGATTACCCATTGGCAGATGTTGTTATCAGAATACGACATCGAGTACCATGCTCAGAAAGCCGTCAAAGGAAGTGTCTTAGCTGATCATTTGGCTCATCAACCGATTAACAATTAGGAATCAATCAAATTTGATTTCCCAGACGAGGATGTTATGTACCTAAACATGAAAGATTGCGATGAACCGCTACCAGACGAAGGGCCAGAGTCAGGATCCCAATGGGGACTAATTTTTGACGGAGCTGTCAACGCTTATGGAAATGGAATTGGGGTAATCATTGTTACACCTCAGGGTATCTATATTCCTTTCATCACCAGATTAGCATTCAAGTGTACAAACAACGAGGCTGAATATGAAGCTTGCGTCATGGGTCTCGAAGAAGCTATCGACTTAAGGATAAAGAACTTGGATGTGTATGGAGACTCAACCCTGCTTATAAATCAGATAAAAGGATAGTGGAACACATATCAATTGAGATTGATTCTTTACAAAGACTATGCAAGAAGGTTATTACCCTTCTTCAACTAGATTGATTTTCATCACATCCATCATGAAGAAAACCACATGGCTGATGCACTAGCTACCCTATCCTTAATGGTTAGTGTGAGTCGATGGAACGACATACCCAAGATTGACATAATGCGCCTTGATAGACCCGCTTACATATTTGCGATTGAAGCAGTCATCGATGACAAACCATGGTATCATGATATCAAATGGTTCCTTCAAAGACAAGAATACCCGCCTGGGGCATCGAGGAAAGATAGGAAGACCCTCAAAAGGCTAACTGCCAACTTCTTCTTGAACAATGATGTACTCTACAAAAGAAACTTCAACATGGTTTTGCTCAGATGCATGGACAAACACGAAGCAAACATGCTAATGAAAGAAATTCATGAAGGCTCCTTTGGCACTCATGTCAATGGACACACAATGACAAAATTCATGTACCGCCAACGCATCTCAAAATTATCTCTTATTCATGGCCTTTTTCTATATGGGGAATCGACATGATTGGCATGATTAAACCCAAAGCCTCAATCGGATATCAGTTCATCCGGGTAGCCATTGATTACTTCACCAAATAGGTCGAAGCATCATCATATGCCAATGTGACCAAACAAGTGGTGGTCTGATTTATCAAGAACAATCTCATCTGCCGTTATGGTGTTCCAAGCCAGATCATTAATAATAATAGATTGAACCTGAACAACAAAATAATGAAAGAAATATGTGTTGAGTTCAAAATTGAACACCACAACTCATCTCCCTACCGGCCTAAGATGAATGGAGCGGTAGAAGCAGCTAACAAAATTATCAAGAAGATCATTCAATAGATGGTTGTGACCTACAAAAATTGGCATGAGATGCTACCATTTGCTCTTCACGGTTATCGCACATTCGTCCACACTTCAACAGGGGCAACCCCTTTCTCTCTAGTATATGGCATGGAAGCACTGCTCTCCATAGAAGTAGAGATACCATCAATTAGAATCTTGATGGAAGCCAAGCTAACAGAAGCTGAATGGTGTCAAAGCAGATACGATGAACTGAACCTAATCGAAGAAAAAAGAATGACGGGTTTATGCCATGGTCAGTTATATCAACAAAGGATGAAGAAAGCTTTTGACGAAAAGGTCCGACCTCGGGTATTCAGAGAAGGCGACCTCGTGTTCAAAAAGATCCAATTATTTCTCACTGATTCCAGGGGAAAATAGACTCCAAACTACGATGGCCTCTATGTTGTTAAGAAAACCTTTTCAAGTAGTGCCTTGAGACTCGCAACCATGGATGGAGAAGAGTTTACTTACCCCACAAATGTTGATGTTGTCAAGAAATACTTCGCCTAAATGAAATAAAAAAACGTCTCGTTGAACTGAAAACCCAAAAGGGCGGTCTAGGAAAAATTAGAGACATAAACAATGATCATCCTGATGGATTTAAAACCTGAAGAGGCAATCTAGGCAAAAGTTAGGGATTAATGGCAAGTAACTACGTCTGACTAAGATTGGGTCATCCGAAATAACGCGTCATCTGTCAAGAAATCCTCAATGATAAATCACCTTCAGCAGAAGCTCAGAATACCTAGAATTCAAAGTTGGTAGAAGGATGGTGGTCATTATGTTTCAGTGTAGCCCATTTCCCTTTAAATTACCATTTTCTAAACTTTGTAATAATCAATGGAATCACGCATTTGGCTGATTACCATTCTATCAATAAAAATTTGAGCGCTCATGCCCTTTGTTTGCAATTCTCATTTATTCTGCTTTGCAAAATGACATTTTGATATGTTTAACATTCTTGAAACACAAAAATGAATTTACTTTTTGTTTTCAAATTTACTTTTGCTTTAAAAATAAAGATGGCAATTTCCTTTTTGATCAATGAACTCGAGAAGGAACACTGGCCGCTTCTCCGAAAGCAATCAAACTTCAAAATGCAGAATCAAAATATTCCTTATGATCAGTATATCCCGAGTGGAGGATCAATCACTTCAGATTGACAGGATGGAGCATATCATCTATCACTCCCCGGGAGCCACATTTTGTTACTACCAAGAGTAAGAAAAGTTCATCAGCAGAAATTTGTTACCTCAACATATCAGTGAAACTTTTATTCCCTAGGGTGGCCGAGTATCCAGTTTTACTCATCGTCAGTCCGTATGTCATGTATGTTTTGCCAGCATAAGCATTTCATACATACATCATGCGTAATTCATATTCATATTCATATTCATATTCATATTAAATATCATGTTTCGATCTCTTTGGTCACGTTTATCCCCTAGGTGATAAATGTTCTCTCTCCATTCGAATTGTCATTTTTCCTTTCCACATTTGGATAGGATAAAACCCCAGTTCGAGTTCTTTCCTCATCAGGAATGCATCGTCTAAACAATCTCTCTCCAGTTTATTCTTGGATTGAAATCGGTCCTCGACCACTTTGATAACTTAAACCTCTGAAAAGCAAGAAGGCATTTGGTTATACACTTTTGGAACTTCACTCTTCGCTATTGGAGATGATATTTTTGCTTTCCGGGATTAAAGAAAATCCCCCGCGGAAGCTTCTCAACAAAAGACTCTTGGCAATGTGGACATCACATCCTCAAAGAAATCTATACTAATTGGCAAACAAAGAAGCCTGTCTTTGCCCCATAAACTCCCAATAAGTCGAGAAATGGCAGTCTCTCCCCGGGAAGTTTGTCCTATTTTCAAGGAAGTCATCAGCACCTCAAAATCAAATTGCATTACAAATAACATTCTTTGTCAAGAGAAGAACTCGACAAGAAGAAACTGAGACCAGTTCTGTGGATGAAGACCAGGATCGAGGGGAGGTTTATTTCAAAAGATACTAAGACCAATTCCATGGCTGAAGACCAGGATCTAGGGGAGGTTTGTTTTAAAAAAAAAGAAACTGAGACCGGTTCTATGGCTGAAGACCAGGAGCGAGGGGAGGTTACACCTTTTTCTAAGTGACATTACCTAGTAAAATAAGACGGACAAGCTAAAATAACTACCATTCACATCCACAATCAAAATTTTGGGTATTCCAATATTTAATCCTCTTTTACCATGAACGTCTGAGTATCTTCGTCATTCATACCTTCAGGTCCAAGAAGATTAAATAGGGGCATTTGTCATACCCTAAATTTTGACCACAAGACTTCACATCATTGTGCAAATCATCACCACAATATGGATGTACTTTCATACCTCATCAATCCTCTCAAATATTGTTGAGTGTTCACTCTAACCAAGGATTAAGGTTTTTGAGCCCTCTCAGAGCATTCAGGCAAAGAATCAATGAAGAATTGACATGATCTTCAACTTTTCAAGCCTCTCAAACATCCATGAAGGATCAAGAGGTCTCCTACATCAAGAATTTAACATAAGATTACATTATTCCATGTTGGTCAAGCCTTAAGATCACTAGTGTCACCAAATTAGGGTATTGGTTGACCAAGGCCTCCAGATAAAAATTTTCATCTAGGCATGACCCAATACTTCAACATATAATTCAAGAATATCAAAATAACCTCATGAGTTCATTCATAAGATTAAAATAGCCTCAAGGGATACATTTATCAAAAATCAGGAATTAGGGTTTTGACCTAATTCAATCCCTAAGTTGACTTTTGGAGCAAGGCATGAGCCAAGACCTCATGATATGCTTTAAGGACCTCAAATACATCACATTAGTCCATTCACAAGATTGAATTGATTCAAATAACTTGGCTCATAAGCAATATAAGAATTCAAATTCATCTGGACCACAAACTAGGGTTTCTGAGAAAAAGTCAACCATACCTCTGAATTTTGAGCAAAGTATGATCTCTAACCTTGGGACATAATTCAAGACACTTAAAAACACCTTTGGAATCCATCCATTATCTTCAATTTGGCCCAAGGACTTGATTTCATAAAGGATCACAAAGTTTGAAATTCTGGTATCAGACGTGTGATGTTAAGGTGTGATGTCACAACAACACACTCTACACAATGGACAGAATAAACAGCAGAATAACACACCAAATTGTTCACCCAGTTCGGTCTAACTACCTACGTCTGGGGGCTACCAAGCCAGGGATGAAATTCACTACTTGTAGAATTAATTTACAGACTCAACAACCTAGTTGACAATCTCCTAAACTTAATTCCTACTAGTGAATGTTCTTTTGCATCAGAAATTTCGATTCGATGGCCTTTAGAAATGCCTCTTTATTGTAAACCTGACCAAGCTACAACCTTAAAAGCCATTAGTGATCTTTTTGGTTCCATAATTTCTTTATTGATCGTTTAGATATTGTATGAATTGGTTTGTATTTGCATCATTTGTCAGATGATTGAAATTTTCCCGCGGTTGCAAACGCACATTAATTTCTTCATTCTTTTTCGAAGAGGAGTGTTAGAGTGATATGAGCATGATAGTCTAGTTGTTACTTTAAACATTGTTTGATATTTGTTTAAGAATTAAGTTCTTTTGCATTGTTGAATTCAAGAAATTTGTAATGATTGCTTGTTTACATTTTTTGTTTATTTGAGCCTTAAATCTCTTCTTGGTTGAGTTAAATGCTTGAGCAAATCCTCTTGTTTTCAATGAGAGGCATACTTTGCTTGAGGACAACCAAAGAGTTAGTTGGGGAGAGTTTGTTAGATGTCAATCATGCCTTAAATTTCTCATCTATACTTGGCATTTTTCAACTCTTTTATGTTGATTTATTGGAATTATTGCTTGGAAGTTGCCATTCTTCAAATTACATGAAAAGGCATTAAGTCATCAAAAGAGTAAGACGCAAGGAAAGTGAGTAAAGTTGCCAAAGGAAGGGAAGAAAATCAGTAAGTTCGCTAGGCGAACAACTGGCGAGGTGCCAGCAAAGGCTTCAAGATTTGAGGAAGTAGCAAAAGGCCCCTAAGTTTGCTGTGCGAACAAGCCAGCGAAGGTTCACTGTTGTAACGCTCAAGCGAAGACCTGACGAAGCATCTCAGAAAAGAGGCAGTAGCTAAAGGGATCTAAATTCGCTATGCGAACTTGTAGGCGAATAGTTCGCTAGGCAAATAATCATTCGCACAGTGAATTTCTGAAATATCTCAGAGGCGGTTTAACTGTGCAGAGGCATATCAGGTGCTTATTTTTATGTTCGCTAGGAGAATAAACTGTTCGTAGTACGAACATGACAGATTCTAAATGTTGCATTTAAGCACTTTTGGTCATTTTTGTGGATCATAACCCATTTTTACACACCACAACCTACTTTTCTGAGATTTCATCATCCAAGACTGATATTTTACATTGAGAAGCTGGATTTGCATCTGATTTCGATTATTCGACGTGGATGCTTTTTCATCTCTTCCCGATACTTGTGAAGCAAGCTACCATGGTGATGGGTAGATAAAGTGTCAATATGTAGACAAGTGGTCTCTAATTTTAGCTACAGATTAGGACTATGTCAATGGTTTTTTGTGTGTGTTTGAAGACTTCCGTTTATATTTTTTAAAATAGAATTTCAACAATATAAACTTACTATAAAAAAATAATTACGAACATACTTCTTTAAGTATTTTACCAGAACAATTATTTAATAATTTATATCTCACTATATTTGATTCTTCAAAAATAAATTTACTCAATAACCTTTAGAGTTTGACCTAACTCATTCATACAAAATCGGATTGTAAGGTAAGGTGCCACTCTATATAAACCTTTTGTGGGCTCTATGTTTTAACCAATGTGTAACTTGGGTTTTTCCCAATACACCCCCTCACGTGAAATACTATTGGGCTTGGTGTGTGGATATAAATGGTAGGTGGCTCGAATTTTCGATATGTGAGACTTCGTTTTTCCAATAAACCTCCTTGCGCCCAACACTTTTTTGGCTTGGTGCACACATATAAATTGTGGGTGGATCAAATCGATAGGCTCGAGATACCATGAGAGAATTAGAGTTTTTCCTAACTCATCCATACAAAATCGACTTGTAAGGCGAGGGGCGCCACTCTATATAAATCCTTTGGGGCTCTATCTTTTAACCAATGTAGAACTTGGGGTTTTCCCAATACACCCCTCACACCTAACACTATTGGGTTTGGTCCGTGGATATAAATGGTGGGTGGCACAAATTATAGATATGTGAGACTTAGTTTGTCCATTACATCACAATCAACGTTAAGATCTTTGATGAAACTCTCCATTTTGCATTTACAATTTTAGTCTAGAAAGATAGCGATTATGATTGTTGAATGTGAACTACTATAAATAATACATTTTATGACAAAACTTTCACCTCGTCCAACAAATACAGAAGTATATTTTCTGGGTGAGCCATGTTTAATTGTTTTTTTGAAATACAACTTATTCCCTCAGTTTTTTAAAACATCGAGGGAATAGATCTATTAGGGAGCTTGCTTCAAATCTTAGTTACTGTATTTTATGTTTTTTGTTTATTTTCTAATTCGCTTAGGGACCAAGCGTTACATTTTTTCAGCTGGCTTCTTTCCCTTTTGCCCCTTTTTTAATTTTTTTACTACGAAATTAATATTTGTTGGAAGAAAAAGAAATACTCGATAAAAAAAATTAAATTCATTGTTTACACTAAAAAAATATTGTTTTTGTTAAATTATTTATTTAAATGTCTATTTATAGGAGAGAAATCTAACTCCAAAAAGGAAAATTATAGGGGAGAAATCTGGCTCCAAAAAGGAAAATTATCCAAGGGTTTTTTAATGGTCATAATCGATTATGCATATCAGTTAATCGATTATGTGCTTCATAAAAATGACAATCGTAATTCCCAAAAAGGAAACCCAATGACGACTAGTGTCCTAATCAGTTAGGAGTGTTATTAATCGATTAGGAAGCTTTAAACATTTCTCTAATCGACTGGATAAGGGTCTTAATCAATTAAACAATATACAAGGCTCCTAAATGTTTAGGAACGTCCTTTATCAATCTCACAAGAGGATTGTTCCTCTAAGAGTCTTAAGGATTTTTATAAAATAGAGAGGTTGAAAACACTTTTAGGTGAATGTGTGCATTTCCTTAGTAGTTTAGGAACTAATCTAATATGTTTTACAGGACTTTGATCATTTAGACACAGGCCATGTGAGCTTCCACACTTCCTTTCATTCACAAACTTCAAAGCATCAATGATTCATCACTTCATTTGGGACATGGCTTTTTCTATACAATAAGGATTGATAAGGCTTCTTGATATACACCTTCATCAAAGAGATTACTTGAATGAGATCATGGATTCCACCAAACACCACTTGACATAGGGTTTTGTCCTAAAGATATTGACTTTGACATCATGATCTCCCAAGCATAACAACTTGATCATCACTTCAGATGAAGACTTTACTTCATAATGTTATCTTCATCAAAACCATGTAGGTCAACTGATTATTGCAAACATTATACTTGAAAGCACATAGAATTACAAGTTATATAGTTGTGTGTGTCTATTTAGGTCTTTAGAGGACGAGTGGGTCAAAATTCATAATGTTTGAGTCAGGATTATAGCATCACGACATCTCTATCGGTTGTGATATGTGATTATTCTATTTGTCGATTTGTAGAATGATGAAAAAAATTGTATATTATTCTATTATGTAAATCATATATGTAATACTGTATAGGTGATCCTCAATGAGATGATCTTTAGGTACTTAGTCAATAATTAAACCATGTTTGGTGCATGTGTATTACCTGCTGGATTTTCTAGTTATACGTTGACCTGTGTAGAAGGATATCGAGAGATTCACTAGTCTTGATCGGGAATCCGCTGAGATTATTATCTAATACCATGTTGTATTAATATTTTTCAGGTAAATAAGTGTTTGGAATGGAGTCACAGTTGAGGACATGGCACTGAGGATTTGATGGAGCACATTTTTGCTGTGCATAAGACTTTGTTTAAAATATGATCTATTAGTTAGGTTGTTATATTGTAAAACTTTATTTGGTATAATTCTATATTTGCATTGATGTATCCAGTACCAAAATATTAATACCACTAGTTATTATTCTAGACATATAACTATGGGGTATTACAATTAGTATTAGAGCGAGTAAGTTCATGACCTATCCATGGGTTATTAGTGTCATGTTATGAGCTAGATTCCAGAGAATTGACTATGGATTCCTAATACCATTTCATAAATGTTAAGTCTAATCAACTTAAGGTTTATGTGTGGTGGAAGGGGATCATATGGTTAATAACCAAAAGTAGTAGTTAGGTGAAGAAAGCCACTAAAGTTTGAGAGCTTATATAGATGGAAACTTCAAAACTGGGTAAGAGCGAAAATTGCCAAAGTAACCCATTATTGATTGAATGCTCAAAGGAATAAATTAGAAAACTCTGCAATTGGATGGGAAAGATGGAATGCTTACGAGCACCAAACCTTAGGAGCCATGGAGATAAAGAGAGGAAGAGTCATAACCTATTAACCATGATGTTTGTCAAGTTAAGGAGGACTTGTTTGTGGTCTAACACAGAAACAATACGAGGATAAATTTGAATCTAATGACTGGTATTCTAGAGAAAGAATCCAAAGTTATAAATCAGGTGGCATACTACAACTGGGAGAAGTATTATAGTGGATGTGGAAAAAGAATTTCTAGGGTCGCGTAGTTGGTTTACCTAATGTGTATAAGAAGGAAATGTTCAAAATTGGGTAGTGATAGATATAGAAAGAAAGCCAACTCAACTATCTATTATTCTATTATTCTATTATTCTATTATTCTATTATTCTATTATTCTATTATAATATATTAAAACTGATCCTCAAATTATTTTATTGACAACTCGCTCTTTTATTTGCCACATCATTATAAATGTGATGTGACACTCTCCAAAACACAACACTCTAAGACTTATGTTATTCATTTGAGGAATATATGTAACGTTTCATTTATAAAATTTCTTTTAATTAAAACACTTATATTTTCATATTCCATGAGTCATCGTATTCTTCTAATTTAAAGTCATGCATATCAATTGATTTATTTCTTTTGCTTCTCCTTTTCATATACAAAGTTACATATTTGTCCAAATTATACATTTATAGTACACCGAAACACATATTACTATAAAATACATGCAAGTACAAAGTATATATTCATCATACATCAAAACTCAAACTATTAAATTTTCATTCTATTTTTTATTACACACACTTATTTCGTATGAAAAAACTAAATTATTTTAAATAACTCGATAAAAAACTATGAGACCTAATTTATTTTCTAATAAAATCAAATTAATTTTTGAATAACTCGATAAAAAAATTTATGACAACTAATTTAATTTCTATAAAATTAAAATAATTTTTAATCTCTTAATAAACGTGATAGCATTACCACTACTTAAACCGCTCACAAAATAAAAAGATAACGATTATTTAGCAACAACTATAAAGGTTTAATTTTTTTGCATACACTAATTTTTTTTTTTCAAATACTAAATCTCATTACAATGCTAAAAAACATTATTACACAATTCTTTCAAATTTAACTTATAACTTTCAAATAGACAAACAAATGCTTCAAATTATTTCTAAAATATTATTTTGAATCATAATTGCAGACACATATTACAAAATTAAACAATAAATTTCCAGCTATCATTCATAATTTATTACAGAAAAATGTTCTCTAGATTGCAAATTCAACGCAAAATAGAGAGTTTTGTCTATAATTTTAATGTTGATCGTCATGAATGACTACATAGAGTGTGAGTAATTTGAATGTGAAATGTCTTATATCTACGAAATAATGAAGAATAAACATTCTTATATAGGTTAAAAAAAGGAAACATAAAAAAATTATTGAAATCTACACTTATTTAACATTTTAAAATTAAATTGCAATGTGTTATTTGCATTTCTATAGTTCAAACATATTTCTTTTCAATTAAACTTTTAATCTTTTTTTTTATCATCTTCATATTTTTTTCTCAATTATAAAGTTTTTTATAATAAAAAACAATCTATATTTAATAATATTACTTTAAAACTTGTATCAGTATTAGAGCCGTGCATCACGCGAATCTCAATCTACCTGTAGTTAAGACCAAAACCAAGGTATTTTAGACAACTAAAGGTGTCGCAGAAGTAATGGAATTATAGGAGGTTCCAAAAGCCACTGTGTTAAATAAGGACCCGAATTTCACCTTACACGTCTAATAAACATTACATCGAGTCCGTGGAGGATCTACAACTCAAGGAAAATTTCTAGCTAGAGCAAGACTTAGAAGGGATTAATGGTAATGCAAACCCCATTGTTTGAGTGTTGATCATATCATAACTCATTTCACATAGGTACGATTGAGATAGGGAAACGAGATCCTTGAGACATGTAATAGCATGATTAGTGATGAAATAATATATAGAAGATGGGCGTGCCAAAATACCTAATCCCGATTGTAAGATTGAATGCATAGCTGAAACCTCAAAGAGCCATAGTAAGACATTAATGATTCAGATACTATGTTCGGCTATGGGGGATTCGGCGTGGTCATGATCTGCGACTCATACATGGATGTGTGATTACATATTATTCCTATAGTCCAGAGGATATGTTGATTTATCTCAGTAACCTAGTGGGAGATGTAGAGTAGAGTATCTTTGGAGTTTTCTCCTAGTATATGACAAGAATGTACTTATTCAAGTTGACAAAGTTTGGGGTGAACATGACCTAGACTTCTATCAATTTTGAGAAAGGAATGTTGTAGTACGAAAATAACTCAGATAACTTATTTTCTCTTGGCAAGAATCAAAGAAACTAAAAATTTTAGTGGAGGATCCATTGAGGAATAACTCAAAGTGAGAATATAAACGAATCAACGAGTACCTCAAGGGAAATTCAGATACGCCACTAGTTAGACTATAAAGCTATGGCATGGGATTTGAAACCGGTAAGGTTATATAGAGAAGTTACCTAGAACTGGGCTCGAGATTTGTTACTATGATCCTTGGGTATTAATGCAAATACACGAGTTTACGATATATGAGCAAGATGCAGTGAAATTAGAAGGACAAGCGGTAATAGACATTAAGGAATAAAATGTGACTCTAGTGATGAGTTGAAAAAAGTGGTAAAAATTAAGGTGTGAGCATGGAAATCAAGCAATGCCAACCTGACTTCTAGTCAAGGGAAGTTCAAGTATTGTCTATACCTATAGCAAGGCAACAGTAAGCTTGAGGCCTTACAGGTATAGGACTGCGTGGTAAATGGGTGACAATAAGGATGGATTCATATAACCTACATCAATGAAGGAACTTTATGTTCGGCAGCTATATTAGGAAACTCCATAATAGAAACACTCGACTTGGAGTACTTTCGGATTAAGCATTACGGATGAGTCAGAGAATATAACTGCATAAAAGGAATATATATCGGGGTCACAATGAAGAAAATGTTTGACATTTGAGAGCCCTATATATCGAGAATGGAGAACATTATCTAACAAGATCAAGCATAAAGACGTGTTGCACCTATAAAAGCAGGTACTATGGCGATTCCAAGGAATCACATTGTACAGTTTCAAGAATATACCATCATATTGAGCCATAAGGATTGATACAAGTGAAGTATTTCATGAAGGAGCAATGATAGACACTATACTTCTTTCCTTGAGACCGATGGAAAATTGTTATCATTAGTATCTAGGGGATGAAGGTAATAGTATATTTGAAAATCAAATTGAGAGGACCAAAGGTTAGCGAGCACATGGAAAAAGTTAGTTGTAGAGTGCCAGTGCGTTTGGAAAGTGATGCGAATGAAGTTTGAATTTTGAGGAAACAAATATTTCAAGGGACATAGATTACAATATCTCAGCTTGGAAAACTGATGGAAAGTCCACTCATTTTATCTACTTATGGAATTATGGAAAACACGGGTAAAACGGTACTTTTACCACAAGGGTATTTTGATAAATTCTCAATGATATCACATGGCATATTATTAAATTAAGTAAAGACTTAATAGGATGAGATATGTTTAAAGCCACTAATTAAGTTTTTAGAAAAAAAAAAGATAGATTTGAGATTTCAAAGAGAGGGTGGAAAGGAAAGAACTTTCAATTTTTAAGTCATATGGCTAAGAATTTTAGGCCATGTTACCGAAAGAAAGACTTAGCTCGAAGTGATTAGCAAATGGATATTCCTATTATTACAGGGTGGTTACAAAAGCTCAAAGTTATAATCAAATAACTGTCTTAGTGTGTATCACTCAAACCAGATAAAATTAATCAGAAATAGATCAAACCAGATAAAATAATAATGCATGGATACACTCAAAAAGAAAAAAAATTGTACACTAGAATTTATTTGGCTCAAACCTTATAAATGAGGTATCCGAAGGTTGAGTACAAGTCATTTGATTCTTTTCTCAGCAAGTTGTAAGTAGTTTTCCTGATTGTCAAGTCTTATTTTTTCTTGGATCATTTGCTCAATACTAAAGTGATAAACTTGTAAATCTGAAAAGAAAAAAAAAAGCAGCTACAAACTTGTTTATTAAAGACAATTAACTGAATAATACAATGGGAGGGGAAGAGAACTTATAGTAGTTATTGCTCTTCTCTAGGTACATATTTGAAAATAAAAATAAAGATAAAGTCTTCTAAAGAATGTTGTTCTACCTAGTCCATTTGTCACGCATATGATCTCTCCTTCTTACTTGCTCTTGATCTTGGTTGGTGAAGTAATTCTCCATCTTCTTAGCTGATGCAAACCAGGCTCTTAAGCTTTGAGCTGGCATGTGGTCTTCTTGCTGATTGTAGAAGTCTCTAAACACTGGAGCGTATCTGGGAGGGTCAGCATACAAAGTGGGTAAAACTTCTGTAATCCACCTTGTAACCCCTACTGCATGAGCTTCCATTCTTCTTTGAAATTTTGAAGTTTGTGGACCTTGCATTTGTGGTTGGTAGAATTCTTCATTGTTGATTACTTGATTTTCCTCTTGATCATGTTGAGCAACTTCTCCTTGATGCATATGTTTTAGCGTCCTTATAGCCGAAGTGTTGAGAGGTGTCTTCGGACTGATAGTCTCATCATCGGGGTAATCGGGTACACCTGCTCTCCTGCACAGTTTATTTATAACACAAAAATACACATAAGCTCATTGTACAACGTTAGCCATATAATTCCCCCCTCAAAAGAGCAAAAAGACCTGAACATCGTTACACAATGAATTGTGATTGATTAGATGTGGCTTCTAATGATTGCACAAAATATGATGCCTAAGACCTAGGAATTTGGCAGAATTCGACGGTTTTGAGACGCAGCATTAAGTCACGCTCCACCACCCACTCTGTTCTAGGTTTACAAAAAGTTTTTACTATTTCTTGGCCTAATGCCTCATTTATCACTTTATACTCATGTCTATAATTCCTAACGGCACATGCAAGGGGTTGCAAATTAAAAAGAGAAATTATAGCAAAAGGATAAAAATCTATATACTTACCTCGCACATAAGAGGTGTAGGTGCCTACCTCTCCAAATGCCGCATTAACATAAAACTCCAGGTCTATTATTTTGTTTATTTCACGAATTAAATTATTAAAGCTTACACATCGCCTTTGTTGAAGCATATCGACCACCTAATCAAAACCTTACAATTCTTCACAAACAAAGGCTCTTTCCCTCACAATGTGGTAATCCACCAAATTGGGGTATTTTTCAGCATGAGCCTCGGAAAGGAATTTGAGGTTGGGGAAGGTAGGAGCATTTGGAGTCGGGGCAACACTTCATGATGAGCCTCTTGTCATTCATGCTCTCTTGGAAGCCATTATACCCACAACAACACAAAAAAAAAAAAATAATACCACACAGAGAAAAAGAAGAAAAATACGCTGAGAGTTCTCAGATAAATGAGTATAAAGCACAAGGAGTAGAGAAATAATTGGGAGAAAATGATTTTGAACCCAACCACTATTTATAGGCCAAGTGACCGTTGCCCATCGTGCGCGCGAGGACAATGGTACTCTCCAAAGTCTCTTTCTAACATTCTTATCGTACACGCTATGTACTCATCGCGGTGTGATGCTAGTGGTCCACAGATTCTCCCCAACGTCTCTATCGCGCGCGTTATACATTTATCACACGCACGATGGAGTTTTATCACACGCGTGATAACCTGTGTGATTATTCCAAGGGATTTACTTTTTTTCCTTCTCTTTTTTTCTCCTTTTCTTCTCCCTTGATTTTTCTATGTTCTCTTCTTTTACCTGTTTTTTCTTCTAACAAAAACAACACTCAATTTGACATGTTATAAAATAAAATTCAAAGTAAAATTTAAATAAATTCTTACCGATGGGTTTCCTTCCATCAATCATTTCTTTTTTGTCACTAGCTTGACGATCCATGCCTAAGGCACTTTAGGCGCAAGGTCTACCCTTATGTCGGTCAATTCACCTGTTGTCATTCCTTTGTCAACCTTGCTACCCTTTTCTTCTAGATGGTAACATGTATCCAAGTCTCCATATACGGTGTTCAGTCATACACCTTGAAAACCACTTTTTCTTTGTTGAACTTCAATATAAGTTCACTTGTTCCGGCATCTATCTTTGCTTTCTCGATTTCCAAGAATGGGCGTCCGAGAAGAACCGACCCTTCAGAATCTCCTTTCATGTCAAGTACCACAAAATCTGAAGGAAATACTAAACCATCGACATGCATTAACACGTCTTGTAAGATACCAATCAGATGAGTAACTGATGAATCAACTAAATTAAGAGCCATATTACTCAGTGAGATCCTCCCAAGTAAAAAAAAATTACCTTAGCCAGTGGCATAACATTTATACTAGATCCTAAATCACATAAATCATGTGGGATCTTTACTCCACTAATAGTACAAGAGATATAAAACTTACTTGAACCCTTTAGCTTTGATGGAAATGTTTTAGGTACTTCCATCTCATCCTTTTCAGTCATGTTTACTTGTTCCTTGACCACTTTTTTCTTCGTACCCTTTAGTAATGCCTTCATAAATTTAGAAAACTTAGGCATTATTTATAAAACCTCATGGAATGAAATACTTACCTATAGTGTATTCAACATCTCCTAAAACTTTTCAAACATTCCTACCTCATCTTCATGAATAAGTTTCTTCTTTGTTATTGGATACAGTGGCTTAATGTAATCAGGTAGTTCTGGATTGGGGTCATTGAGGATTTGCTTCTTGGTTCTTCTCCAAGGGGAGTTTTTGTCTATTAATTGTTCGATGGACTCCTCTCTCTTCTTGATCACCCTGAATTTCTCTTTCCTCTCTTTCAGTCCTTAATTATCATTTTTCCATCATCACCTCTTCATCAATTCCATCCTTAACCTTGTTAGCATTCCTTCAAAATCTATTTCCATAGCCTTGCAAGACTCATTCTTAGGATTATTTATCGTATTACATGTGAATCCTCCACTCTAGCTCAGTAAAGCGACTATTTGTCTAAACAACTGACCAATCTACATCTCCAAAATTTTGATGGATGCATCATGGTTTCTGTCATATCCCAAATTTTGACCACTAATATTTCCCATCATTGTGCAAATCATCATCACAATATGGGGGAACGATCCTACCTTGTCAGTCTCCCCAAAGATGGGTGGGCATCCACTACTATCAAAATTAGGGTTTCAAGCCCTCTCTGAGTGCTTAGACAAAGGATCAATCAAGGAATGGCATGATCTTCAACTTGTCTAACCTCCCAAACATTCACAATGGATCAAGAGGACTCCCACTTCAAGGATTAAGCACAAAACTGCTCCCTTTTAGGTGGATCAAGCTTCAAGATCGTCAATATCACCAAATTAGGGTTTTGGACGACCAGGGCCTCCAGATGGGAAATTTTCATCTGGGCACAAGCCAAGGATCCAAAACATAACCTAATATACTCCATGGAACCTCATGGACCCAATCATCAAGTCAATTTTGCCTCAAGGGATGCATACATCAAAAATCAGGAATTAGGGTTTCTTGACCTAATTCACTCCTAAGTTGACTTTTAGAGCAAATCATGAGCCAAGACCTCAAGAGAGGGTTTGAGGGTCTCTAATGAACTATATTGATCCATTTGGAACAATGGTTTAATCCAAGAAGCTTGAGCAACAAGTCTCAATTTCATCTGCACCACAATTAGGGTTTCGCGAGGAAAGTCAACTGTAACTTTGACTTTTGACCAGGACATGCTCCCAAACCCTAGGACATGCTTCAATATACCCTATGACACCCTTGGAACATGTCCATCAAGTTTGATTTAGGTCAAGGACATGATTTCCTGAAGAATTGCACAGTTTGGAATTCATCTGATAAAAAGTCAACTGTGCACAAAAGTCAACTTTGACTTTTTGAGATTTTTCACCAAAATGGATTTTTAACCCTAAAATGATGTTAATGTATGATTTGAATCATCATTCATCAAGAAAAATCAAGAAAAGTTGGATAACCATAAAAACTTAGAAAATTTTCTAAGTTAAAAATAAAAGTGACAAGGGTACCAGCTTTGGAGGACCATAACTCCTAAACCACAAGGCCATTTTTCCTCATCCAAAGATGGATTTGTAGCCCTCATTACCCTCTACAAAAACTTCAACTAGACCTAAGTCCAATTCATTAAGGATTTTGAGTTATGGAGTGATCAAAATGGCTGAAAAATGAAAATGTCACTTTTTCCAACACTTAGTGAAATTTTCACTAAGTCAGAATCTGCTTTCATTTTTTTTCAAATGTAGGGGGATTTTTCACTTGGATTCAAAAGATATCAAAACCAAACATGTTCAAACAGTTGTTGTATCATGTAAGGGCTTTCCAAAATGACCAAGAACATTGCCAAATTCCATTTGAGTCATGAGATATAACATTGGAAAGTTGCCTTGCTGAAATCTGTCAAGGCAAGGCAGAATTTGCATTTTTGGTCGATTTGCCAAAATCAGCCAAATTCTAATGCTCCTATCCACTTGGACACCTCAGAAGATTGAATCTAAAGGGGACAATCACTGAGCCAAGCCTCCAAAGTCCTTGGAACAAGAAAAAGCATGTTGAACCTAGAATGGCCAAAATAGGGACAAGACTTCAAATTTGGATTGAAGCATTCAATGGAAGCATCAAGGTGGCATGGACTGAGCCATTCTCATTTGAAATCAGTCAAGACTTATCCAAGACCAAGGGAACCACAACCCTGTGCCCTAACCTCTAGTCAATGGCTAGAGGAGACTTGGATTTCCATTGGCCAACATTGAACAAACACCTGCTGCAGTTGTCATTCACTGTGGATCCCAAAACAAACTTGCTCTACTATAAATAGAGCTCAATTATGTTCAGTTTGAGTACACCAAAGCCATCAAACAGATGCTTTCCTCAAAACCTCTTCTTTCACCTCAAATTTGCCTTCCAAAGCAAGTAACTTTGAGTTTTTGAGCTAGAGAGCAATTCCATCACAATCAATCATACACACACCTCATATATATCATATGTAAGCTGTGCAAACTATCAAAAGTGACCTGTAATCACAAAATCACAAAGTCACCTCTCAAAACCTCAAAATAGGCTTTGTTTGCATTTTTCAAGCCATGTCTTGATTCAGTCACTTTCCAAACCAGATAAAACCTCAAACACACTCCAAATATCATCCTTGAACTGTCCCTAATGGTTCCCCCCATCTGGAACACCATTTGAGAGAGTTGCTATTTTGGTCACTTTTGACCCCTTTTGCAAGAAATGGACTGTTTGTGTTTTTGCAGGTACCAGCTGATTCCAACCATTCTAAAAGCATCCAAGGGATCATTTGAGGTGGTTCAAGGTATAAAATCATATCTGGAGCAAGAGGGTTGGTAGATTGCAGAGAAAACTCCAAAATCCCAAAAAAGGGTAAGCCTCTCAACTTGCACCCACCAAAACATGTGTGCATTTGAAGTCCACTGAGTATGCATCTATTATATATGTCATATATGTTGTGTTTGTGCCAATTGATCATGTAATTCATGTCTGTATCAAAGTGTAGCATAGAAAATGCAATTATAGGTCATTTTCAAAACCACTATCGGGTTTTGAGGAGGGAGTGTGATCTGAAAAAACCACCACCACCATTGGATTCCTTGTGAAATTCTGGCCCAGATACATATAAATTTTGTCTCAAACCATTAAGAATTGATAAAGTTATGACCTTCACGTTTTTGAGCCAAAACTTGCCTTGGGCAAGCCAAAACCAAGTCATACCTTGTATATTTGTTGTTTCATTTCAAACAATGGATATATCACCACCCCAGTGGTAAAGCGCGCGCCTTGTATGCTTGAGGTCGTGGGTTCAAACCCCACCCATGCCATTTTGTAATTTTTCACATTTTTGCTATTTTTCCAACTATTTTCATGTTTTGCTAATTATTTGGGAAATTAATAACTCTTCCAATTTTAATTATTTTTTATTGGTTCTTTTTGCAAAAAATCACAAAAATGTTGAAATATTTTATTCCACAAAAAAATTGAGTTTATATTATTTATTTAATATAATTAGTATTTTTGTGAATAAATTCATTTTTATTTGTTTTTAAAGCATTTTAAAATGAATATTCATCTTGACAAATCAAGGCAAAATGAGTTTTAATATCTCTTGTGATTTATACCTTATTTTTCAAACCTTAAACAAAAATCACAAGTGGTTTATTCAAACCTATTTGGTATTTTTTTGATATTTTTTAAATATTTACTTTTAAAGAATAAAATTAGGGTTTATTTGATTTTTTACTCAAACAAATCATTATCAAACACTTTTGGGCATCTAATAGAGTGTAAGACCCAATCCTTTTTTTACCAAACATTTTTGGGCCTCACTTATTGTATAAGTCCCGAGACCGTAAAAAACAAACAGCGCGATCGTCGCCTTTTCAAAATAACCCTGGGCCTACCCTCGAGTAGTAAGACCCATTTCTTTTCTTAAAATACACTTGGGCCTCTATTAGAGTGTAAGACCCAATCCCCTTTTAACCAAAAGATTTTGGGCCTCACTTATTGTATAAGTCCCTCTGCGTTAAAAGAAAACTTCGGCGCGATCGCCATTTCAAACGGAAAAACAAACCTTGGGCCTACCCTCGTGTTATAAGCCCCGCTCTTTTTCTTTAAACTTTTTGGGCCTCTTGAGAGAGTGTAAGACCCATCCCTTTGTACAGAAAACAATTTTTGGGCCTCAGTCACTTATATAAGTCCCTCTGTACAAATTCAAACAATGCGC
Source organism: Lathyrus tuberosus (assembly GCA_022829125.1). Taxonomy (NCBI): domain Eukaryota; kingdom Viridiplantae; phylum Streptophyta; class Magnoliopsida; order Fabales; family Fabaceae; genus Lathyrus; species Lathyrus tuberosus. The sequence goes on from JALAZF010000034.1 coordinate 929,289, forward strand.
TCACTGATAAAACCCTGTCTCCTTTTATTTTGAATATACTGTTGTTTTCAATATTTCTGTGTTGAACAACTAACCAAACAGCATGGAAGCTCTACAACCGAGTAAGTGTTTATACGCTTTCATTTACCGCTTTCATATACATATAATTGTATTGTGGGACTGTTTCACTGTAAGTCTTCTTTCATAAACTCATATCAACTGTGTAATAATAGTATAAATATTTAGATTTTCCCCGGCAACTACGTCTAGCACTAGGTAAAGTCGTTTCGATCACTCTTAGAAATAGTCTAAACTAGATCCCCATAGGATTACCAGACACAGTCTTCCCTCCTCTTGGGGTTAAACAATATGGAGATATGAAAGGCAGCATTCTCTGTGAACCCTTTCATAGACTATCACTCATAGAAGTTATCAAGAAACTCTATTCCCCAGAGATGGTCTCTTCTCCGTGAATTGCATCTCTTGAGTTTCTTCCAAATTCTCGAACTTTCCTGACTTTGATCTATTCTCGGTGAATAGCATTGCCTTGAATTTCTCGGGGTTTGGGGACCCATAGGCTTCTTAAAAGCACTTGTCAAAGAAACTCTACTCCCCAGAGATGATCTCTTCTCCATGAATTGCATCTCTTGAGTTTCTTCCAAATTCTCGAACTTTCCTGACTTGATATATTCCTTGTGAATAGCTTGCCTTGAACTTCTCGAGGTTTGGGGACCCACGGGCTTCTTAAAAGCATCGGCCTCCTCTTGGGCATCGTACAAGGACCCATAGGCTTCCTAAAAGCAACCCCGCCTCCTCTTGGGCTTAGTACAAGGACCCTACGGCTTCTTAGAAGTATTCACAGCTTCCTCTTAGGCTTCGTATAATGATCTCTTCCTTCGGGAATGATAGCCTCCTCTTGGGCTTAGTACAAGGACCCGTCGGCTTCTTAAAAGTTTCCAACCTCCTCTTGGGCTTTGTACAAATTGTCCAAACGACCTTCTAGAGGTATAGGAACAGAACTTAGTCAGCTTCATAGAACAGTCCTTTCATAGAGTCTACTACTGTTTCTCAAAGTATAGTACAAAAGATAAAACTCTAGACTTGGACAGTCTAACTTCCTTGAGTCTCAAAGACATTCTCAAGTGACCCCTTTGTTACATAGGAAGGAAACCCATAGACTCGGACAGTCTCAATACCCTTCGGATTTCCCGCTTCCTTAAAGAACAGGAATAACCCGGATCCTTGAATCAAATCCCTGAGTACAGTGTTGCTCATATAAGAACTGATTTTCTCTTTCAAAATCAGTATACCGGACCTGTCACTCAACTGAAACAGTTACCATAGCCTCCTCTTAGGCTTTGTATAATGATCCTTCTTCAGTGAAGTTAGCCTCTCTCTTGGGCTTTGTACAATGATTCTCCCCAGCGGAGTCAAATGACGTTTAGCCTCTCTCTCGGGCTTTGTACGAGACACATAAAAGACTCACTCGTTGAGTCAATCACCCATTTTGCCTCCATCTCGGGCTTTGTATGAGATACAAAAAGATTCCCTGGTTGAGTCAAACCTTTTCGCCTCCATCTCGGGCTTTGTACGAGATACAAAAACACTCTCTTGTTGAGTATAAAAGATCCTCTTGTAGGATCAACCCCTTTTAGCCTCTTTCTCGGGCTTTGTACGAGACACATATTAGCCTCCTCTTAGGCTTTGTATAAGAAAACCACTGGTTAATCCAATTAACCTTTTAGCATCAAAGTTGTGCCTCGTTCATAGTACACAAACATCAACAACTCTTTCCCCTTCATCTAATTGCTGTAAGCGGCAAGCCTCTGGATCATCTACATCCATGCCACTGTCCCTCTTTTAGCATGAGAAATTCCTAAGGAAATATGGCATTGCTCTACACTGAGTTAAAGTCTTCTCCTTCAGGTTAAAAACCCCTATAAAGGAAATTATGGCATTGCTAGGATCCGCGTATCCCGGTTAAAGTAATCTTCCTTTACAGTCAGTCACCCAACAGTTGTGACAAACAGACCCTCTTTAGAGATGACAAATTCTCTCTAAAGTCGAGGTCTTTCAGCTTCACGTCTTGGGCTTTGAACAAGACACAAATAGACTTTTCAGCTTCACATCTTGGGCTTTGAACAAGATACAAATCACCTTTCGCTTCACGTCTTGGGCTTTGAACAAGACACCAAAACACCAATTTCCTCCCATAGAATAGGAGGAACTACGAACGCTCTGATTTCCCTGTTTCGGTAAACGGGAATACGTAGGCATAAGATTGAAAGAAAAATCTTAGCGAGCACACTAAAACAAAAAACCCAAATCCCATACTCTCATGTATCTATCAAAAAGCATCAGTCCTAACATCCTAATCCTTGTTCCCCGCCAGAAAACTTCTGCCTAGATAAGAACCAGTATTGGCGAAAATACAAATAACCAGTATGAGCCCCCCCCCCCCCACATTGATAACATCTGTAACCTAACAGACCGCTGTTTAAACTCAGTATGCAAAGCAGGTTTAATTGGAGACATCTATTTCCCTTCCTTATTCAGCTCACAATAGGATAAAAAATGAATCAACCTATAGTCAGCTCAAACCGCAGAGAGCGACCAGCGCTTAAGAATCGCGTCCAAAATCGCTCGCTACAGTTTCTACTCATGTTCTCATGATTCTTATTTACCTTATCAAAGCTACTTTGCGTGACCTTGATGAAGTTTTACAGCTATGAAGGTTTTCTTTGGATGAGAGCTTGCAGGTTTTGTTGCATACCTTGATTTCCACTTGGGTTTTGGTTATTTCTCCATCGGAAACTCGAGTGATCCTTTCATCCCAGATTATAGGTGTTTGAATAAGGGTTGTTTTCTCGAAGTTGGAAAATTTAGCTTCTTCACTTGACTCTTCCAAAGAACAACTTCCATTAGCATGTCCTCTTCCACAAAAATCACTCCTAAGTATTTGTATCTGGCTCACATTAGCTTTATTTAATCTGCTTTCAGCTAGCTGCTTATTTAATAATTCCATTTGAGCTAAAAGTGCAATTTGAGTATCAATAACTAACATACCTTTAGGGTGCCTAACGTTTCAGTTTTTACTGACATTTCGCTCTTGGAACGGTACTCATTCAAGCACATCTTCTCAATTAGATCTTTGACTTGTGGTTTGGTCATTGATCTGATTGTACCTTCCGCAGAAGCATCTAACAACATGCGTCTGTGACTCTTGAGGCCTTTAATGAAATTTTGCATTTGCTTCATATTATTCATATTACGATTCAGGCACTTGTGTAATAATAATTTAAACCTCTCCCATGAGTCATAGAGTGATTTAGTGTCTTGTTGTTCAAAATTTACAATTTCTGATCTTCTCTTAGTAAACTGAGTGGTGGTGAAGAATTTTTCTAGGAACTTATCCTCCAGCTCCTTCCATGTTCGAATGGTTCCATTTAGAAGGAATAGTAACCAGTCTTTTTCCTTTTCAATGAGTGAGAAACCAAACAACCGTAGCTTGACTTGGTCTTCTGTGACATCATCTGGTTTGCATATAGAAATGATTTCATAGAAGCATGCAAGATGAGCCCACGGATCTCTGATAGTGTTCCCGTCGAACGGATTGTCTCTTAATCTGAAAGCACAAAATTCTTAATATCAAAGTTAGCGGGGTCTACCGGTACAAACCCTCTAGAAATATGTCTGTCATTAGTTCTTTTACAGTAATCCCCTATGGTTTGGGGTGTTAGTGCTACCATGTATCACCATCTCCAATATCTGAGGAAAATGGTGATGGATCTTCTACTGGGATCCCGTTGGCCAGAGTTGCTTCTCCAACCGCTTTTCTGAGAGCACGTGCAGTTCTTTCAATTTTTGGATCAATTGGTATTAATGTCGATATTGAGCTACGCATACACAAACAGAAAATACCCCAGTAGCACTATGATAAACAAAAAAAAAAGTAATAAAAATGAAAAACTTAAAAAAAAAATTGCATAAGTGTTTCCATGTTGACAATCAACAGTCCCCGAAAATGATGACAAAAACTTGATGACTTCTTGGCAAGTGTACCGATAGTGTCGAAGTAATAATTAAGATCGAATCCACAACGACTCCGTTAGAACAAGACAAATTTGTAAAATGTAAATAAAATAGTAACTGGAAGGGTTTCATGTTTGCAATGCAAAAAGTAAAATAAGTGTTTAAACAGAATTACAAAGTGGTCAGGTTGTGTATTGAATCCCCTATTTCTCTATTGTTGATGTTTTATGCCTTGTATGGATAATCTCACAGCGAACTAATAAAGTCACTATAACCAATACATTGCAAAATAGCTCACTAATCATTACTCAGAGTTTCCTATCCCTAGTTCACCAGGGTAATCAGTATTAGGCGATACAAAAAATGTTAATTCCTTATGACACTACTCGGAATGTCCTATTCCTATTCAACCAGCGTAAGTACAACAACTACCCTAGGTCCAACACATATACTAATGGTCAGGATTCCCTATATGACCAAAATTAATTTAAAAGAGTATCTCACATAAAAAGTATCAAGAACAATAAGCAATTGGATAAGATTATAGATCAAAGGATTCATACAAAGTCAAATCAATATATTACCCAATAATCATCACACACAACCTAACCTAGAGGAGTTTAGCTACTCATAATTCAAATTACAATACCAATTGAATAAATTATAATAGCATATGATTTCCCTTGAAGGATTGCCCTTCAATGGCTGTAAAATGCTCTCCAAATCACCCTTGATGTTGTAAAAATCGTACTTGCATTGCCAATTTTCGTCCCCCTTGCAAAAGTGTAGAATTTCCCCTTAAAAAGAGCTCAGAATGGACCAGACGCGTTAGAAAAATCCAAGAAAAAGGGGTCATCGCACGCGTGAGGATCTGCATCGCGTGCACGATGTGGCTAATACAAATCTATCATGCGCGCGATGATGCGCGTGATTGTTCTAGTTACTGCACGCTTTTGCTCCCCTTTTCACCTGAATTTTCACTAAGTCTAATGTCTTCACACTTAGCTATTTTTTCCTCATTCTTTGGTCTTTCTTCTTTATTTTAGCTCCTCTTTGACTTGTTTTTCTCCTATTATTTTCTTAATTTCATGCAATGATGAATTTTCATCAGGCGTTTAACAGACTTAAGAAACACGTTCGTCTTGAGGTGATGTCCAGAGACACTTAAACGTTAGTCATTTTGGTCTGATTGAGTATTCGAGAGGAAGAGGCATGAGTATCATTTAATCACCTCATTATGGTATTTCTTGGGAAGGCAAATTAGCTTTATGTATTTACACGTGCATCTAGGCGTGGATATTTTCCCGCTTCTAGTGTCAACCTATTGGGTGAATGTGTGAATCCATTTCTTTGGACTTTTTATATAATTTTAGAAGCATCGTTTTGCTTCTTTTTCCTTCTTTTAAAAATATTTATGCGTTTAGAATTCATTTTCTGGAACCCTTACTTTCAACGACCATGGTAAGAAAAAACATGTTCGCCTACGTACAAAACATAGCCTATTTGTATTCTACTATCGGCATGATTGACAAGTTTAGTAATGGCATCATTATTTCCAGCACAGGATGAGAGAGGGGTGTGATAATGGATAACTACTCAAATAATGAGAGGGTGAGCATGGACACTTCTGGTGATCCACCTGCCCTCTACTTCACCTTCATCTCCATACCATCAATGATTTAGAGGTTTTGGTTCCTTACTCTTCTTTTGAAATGGAGTTTTTAACCGCTGCTAATGTGGCCCCTTCCCAGGTTACTCCAAACGTGTGGAGTATACTTAGGTATTTTCAAATAATCAATTGCAACTTGGGAGGTTTCTCCTTCTCTCGGGGTGTTTTTGTACTTCTACACAACGAAGTCTCTTCCCGACAATGGTTGAGTAACATTGCATCCTTTTTCTGGGATGCACTTTTTGAAGCCCTTCGCTAATCCGTATGAGGACTAGAACTACAAGTTTTTCCAGGTGAGAGGGCACGACAACATGTCTCCTGTTATTCTGGAAGCGGGAGCTCCCCTCATATTTGTTGTACTCAACGGGAACCTCCTAATATACTAGGGTTAAATGTTCTTAAGGGAATGCTTGCAATCATTTTATTTATTTATGAAAAGGGATATTTATAAAAGATTTAAAGAGGGAAAATGTTAGTTTTTGTTATTGCGCTCGCTAGGGTTTCAAAACCATGTGCTTACATATTCCCAAAGTGTAATGAGAAAGTCAGAGCTTTGTCGTTCGTGTAAAAAAATGCTTATGGGTTGGTTAATTTTAGAGAATAATGTTATATCGCATTTTAGTGGTTAAACGTGTGTCTGTATGCTCCCACGATGGAGCCTTAGGCATTGTTTGTATTCTTGTTAAATAAATCAAATTATTCTTTTATGAAAAAGTTTTGTTTAAGTGTGCAGAGGGGAAATTATTTGATGGGTTAAGATGAATTTTAGTTGTGAAAAAAAAATATTTATTTTTATTTTTTGAATTGACTTTGTGTTAGTGACTTATGTACAGGTACTGTGAAATATTTATGAGTTTATATAGAAGTGAATGTTTCAATCGGGAAAAACCTAGAGATTGCACAACTAAATTAATATTTCACTTAAAAGAGATAAAAACGTGATTTTGTGTTTTTGATTAATTATATATTTTTTTGTATTTTTTTGATATTTTTGAAAAAAAAAGTTAATTAAATAGAAGAACCTAATTAAAGTGACGTGTTTTTGATATTTTTGAATATTGGTTAAGAGAAACTAGGTTAAATGAATTTACTAAATAAACTATTTTTTGTGTTTTTGAATAATGATTAAGAAAATAAGTCAACTAAATTAATTAAATTAAATTTTTAAAATAAACAATCTAAAGGGATGTAGTAGAAATATGGAGAGGATGTGAATCATAAAAGATGAGTGGCCAAGCCCAATAAAAAATCTAACCCTAATTTTGACTTTACATAATTAAATATTAAATAAAAATAATAAAAGATAATAAAAGGCAAAAAAAAAAAAAGAGAAAAAAACGTTGCAATATGATGGAGGTTTGGATGTTTTTAATGTAAAGGTTTAGGCTTGTGGATGTTTGGATGTTTTTGATGTAAAGGTTTAGGCTTGACATGCCGCTAGTGCACGGTTGTACGAAGTAGTAAAAAGTTATCAAACTAGAGAGACCAATAGTTTAAGTACTGAATTTCGTCCTATCAATGTATATCTAGAGAAATCTATAATATGAGTTTTGGTAAAATAACTTAAATCAAAAGTACTTAAATGAAAACAACTTAATTGCAAAATCACTTAAATTCCAATTGAGGAAAACATGACCTAGGGTTATGGTTCTCACTCTAACACATTCGTACAATCTGAGTCACTTATATTACATGAGTTTTGACGTAATTTTGAGAAAATAGATAAATGTGGGCAATACCTGTTTTCGCCAGCGCATTGCCCTATCGATAACGTATTCCCCCGATCGAATTATTTGTCAGAGTTTCGTTACTTTTGCTCTACTATAAAACTTTCTCAAATCCATCCAAGCTTTTTCACTATATTGAACTCATAACCAACTTTGCAGAATAAAAACTGAGGTCCAAAGCTGTTGTTCAATGCTCATTACATCATAAATAAATCAAATGAAATCATGCCAAATAGCTAAAAACATGAGAATTGGTCTAAAAAAGGAAAGAAGTAAAATTGGATTTCGCCTTCCTTCTACAGGTGGCCGTAGCAGGCCTCTGGCCCATGTATTATAGATCTCAAAAATGGGAACCCTAGGTCCTTTGCTTCTACGGCCCGTAGCAGTTGCTACGGGTGGCCGTAGCAACCCCTAGATTATGTGTGTTGATTTTCTAACTTTTGACTTTTTTTTCCATGTCTTGCTTATTTTCGACCGCTTTTACTTCGAACCCTCATTAGACCCTGAAAATGGAATGAAACACAATCAAAGCGTAAAATATGATAAACAGAGATAAAATAGACAAAAATCGATAAAATGCCAAGTTAAAATGGCTAGAAATAACAGTACGAAAACCATTTAATAAGAAGCCCCAAATACCTAGGGTATTTACCTCCTGCACATGGTCTCAACCGCTCCCCTCTTACCGGGGGAGGTTATTTGGATATGTGATTCATAGGAAAAAAGTAATCAATATGTATTATAGTATCGTGAGAGGGGTGGCAAAAAATTTAATGCCAAAGTTACAATTATGATGGAAAATTTGTGATGACTAGGTTTAAAGTGGCACACATGATGTGTGGCCCTTGTTTCTATAATCCAATTAATATCTTTCCTACTTTGGGAATAAGTACTAATGTTAAGAGTACCTCATGTTGGATTGTTGAAAAAATGATGATTGTTGAAGATGGGCAAGCAGGGCTTGTTGTTGTTCAACAATGAACCTCATAGAAGTGCTTTCATTTGTTTCTTTAGGATAAGAACAAGAGTCTTATATCCAATTTCATTAGAATAGGTGAATTGAGCCATATTGGTTTTCTTGAGATATAATGGAAATTCAAGTTTCGTAAAGCATACTTTGATGGTGTGCCCTTACTTAAGACAATTGAAAAATATCTTGAATCTTCACCCACTGAAGATTCAGGTGGTTCTAGCGCCTAAATCCTAAGATTTATATTTTTTGTTAGGTTTGTAAAATTTAGCAATAATTGTGTCTTCCCATACGTATGTGGTGAGTTGTCACTTTTGTTGAATAAGGAGAGAGAAGACATTGTTGATAGGTGAAGGGGGTTGCATAAGCATGATGTTGGATTGAATTGTGATATACTATTCGTTTAGGCCCTTAAGGAAACGAATGACATAATCATTCTCTTTGTACTCTTTGATGGTGGTAAGAAGAAGACACAAACACATGATGGTGTAGGTGCATGTAGGAATATATAGAGCACATGCCAATGTTTTTTCAGAGTGGTAAAATATTGGGTAATGGTTTGGTCGCTTGCTTGAGCGAGTAAATATCCTCTTGAAGATCTGAAACCTAAATGATGTCGTCTTGGTGGTACCTATCTTGTAGTTATTTCCACATCTCATACGTAGTGTCCATCCAAAGGACGCGTTCATCAATTTCTAGTTCGATGGAATTTGTGAGTCAAGCCTTTACCATAGTGTTACACCAGTCCCAAGCAAGAGAGGTGTTATTCAGTTTTTTAGAATGAGTTACAGTTCCATTAAGAGACTCTAATTTTATTTTGTAATAGATAGAATCTTTGATGGAATGAGAACATGTATGGTAGTTCTAGTTGTCAAGAGAGTGAAAAACATTAGAGATTTAGGGGTTATCGCTCGAATGTATGTAGAAGAGGACTAACATATGATTTTAGTAGGTACGTTAGGGTTTTGGACAGTGTTGTTAGAGGGTTTCATTGGTGGATGAATTACAATGAGGCGGAGGCGGTAGCAGCGGTGGATCGGTGATTGTGAATTCTTTAGTAGTGCCCATAATTAGAGAAGATAAAGATAACTAGAGAAAGTGTTTTGCTGTGTGTGTGTGTGTGTGTGTGTGTGTGTGTGAGAGAGAGAGAGAGAGAGAGAGAGAGAGAGAGAGAGAGAGAGAGAAAGTAAATTGTGAAATAGTCATTTATAAGGAAGAGAGGAGGATAATGATGAAGAAATTTGAAAAATCTTAGAAAAAAACATGTAGAGATAAAGCTGATAGAAGATCGTAGAAATCTAAAAAAAAAAAAAAAAAAACAAACAAACTTATATCATGTTAACATTTGACAAAGAACAAAAGATGAAAAATCTGATAAGTTGAAACATTTAGAATTAATAAAAAAATGTTTAAATGTTATAAAACTAAATAAAATTACATAGAGATCAAAGAGCGGAAGAGAAGAGAGAAAGTGATATTATATTATCTTCTTCAAAAGTACATTTTATGTTGCAATATGGACCTTATTTATAGGGCCTAAGGGAGATGGAAAGTCACAAATATTAATGGGGAATATGAATATAAAAAGAAGAATAAGAATGGACATCCACATTTATTTTTATTCATAACACTCCCCCTTGGATGTCCATTAAGGATATGCCTCGTTAAAACCTTACTAGAAAAAACCCAGTGGGAAAAAATCTAGTGAAGGAAAAAGAGTACAATATCCTTTCATTTCTCCCCCTCAGCTGAACAATCATTTCTTCGATGAAGACCAATCTTTTGTATTAGTTGATTAAAAATTCTACTTGGGATTGACTTTGTGAAAAGGTCTGCAAGATTATCACATGAACAGATTTGTTGGATGCTTATATCACGACGTGTATAATTACCAAGGTACATTAGTGCTCCAATTGCACTGAGATATGGTACTTCAGGACCAAGCAATTCTTCATCCTTTTCTCGAGGTCTGAAAGGATATTTCTCCACATCTAATGATCTAACAACCATTGGAGTAGACAACGGATGACATTTGTCCATATAGAAGTGTTTTAACACTTTTTCTATATAGCTTTCTTGATGTACAATATTCCTTTGTCCAAATGTTCAATTTGCAAACCTAGATATAATTTTGTCTTTCCTAAGTCCTTCATCTCAAACTCTTTCTTTAAACAATTCATATCTTTTGGAAGCTCTCCAGGAGTTCCAATAATATTTATGTCATCCACATAAATAACATTATTGCAAATTCCTTTCCTGATCTTTTTATAAAAATACAAGGACGAATGGAGTTATTTGTATATCCCTCTCTAAGCAAATATTCACTGAGACGATTATACCACATTCGTCCAGATTGTTTCATCCCATAGAGAGACTTGTTCAATCTTATGGAGTAGCTTTCTCAAGATTCAGATTTGTGTGTATCTAGTATATTGAACCCTTCAAGGAGTTACATGTAAATTTTACTATCAAGTGAACCATACAGATAAGTTATTACAACATCCATCATGTGCAAATTGAGCCCTTCATGTGCTACAAACCTAATTAAATATCAAAAATTGAATTGCATCCACTACAGGCGGATATGTTTCATCAAGATAAATTTTAGGTCTTTGTGAAAATTCTTGAGCAACAAATCAAACTTTATACCATTCTCATTTTGCTTTTTCACAAAAACTCATTTATATTCAATTGATTTCACATCTTGAGGTGTTCGAACTACAGGTCCAAAATCGAGTCACTTGTAAAGTGAGTTTAATTTTTCTTCAATTGAATATGTTCATATTGGCCAATTTTCACTTTGTCTACAATCTTTGATAGACTTTGACTCATGATCCTCGTTATCATTTATCATCTTTAGCGCTATATTATACACAAAGAGATTGTCAATATTGACTTTATTTTGGTTCCATCATATTCCATTCATGACATAATTTATCGAGATCTCTTAATTTTCATAAATTTCAGGTACCTGGTTAGTTCTTCTGGAACTCAAAATTAAATTATGTCAAAGTGCTCTTAGAGTTTTCATATCCTCACTTAGGTCATCTTTAACTTTAGTTTCTTTTCTTGGTAGAGGACTTTTAACATCGGAACCGACTTTTTTACCACGCTTCAGGCGCAGCTATAACTCATTTGCAATATTATATTGTCCAATATTAGAATCCACCTTGAGTGGAATATTAGCAGCTAATAATTTATTTCATAAACTTTGCAAATGAATTGTGTTTTGAACTTCGAGGATCAAAATGTTATTATAATATTTTATTTTAAATTGTTAATTTGAACTTCTGGTTCACACTTTCAGCTGCTTATTCTCTCCCCCTAATATTGAGAAAATTAATTTATCAATTGATAATCAGCCTACTGGGCTTCAAATAAGTATTCACTTATTGGATCAAGGTATATCCTCAAGTACGGGATTCATATAAAATACCATTTCTCAAAATTCTTTCAAAACTCATATTATCGTACTAAATTGGAGCAATTGAATATTTACAACACATCCAAAAGTTTACATAGATGAGATATAATAGGTTATTAACCTAAAATAATTTGTAAGTTAAGGGGAGAATCATCTTATATTAACTTGTTGGCTTAATACGAATAAATATCTTACTATCATACTTTGTGTGTTTCAAATATCTAGTTTAGAATTGATGATCTCGCAAGTATCAATTATATAACTAACTTTAGACGTCTAAAGAATGGATCTTCAAGTCCATTTTTTATGAGCATGCTCTTCAAGATGTTCAATATTAATTTTAGTAATATATGTGATACTTATCAAGGAATTTCTGAAAAATCCAGAAAACAAGATCTTTGTAACACCCCCTTTCTATACCCCCAAATAATCAAATAAATCATTTAGGTACGTATTGGAAATTTCATCAGAGTATAATTGTAAACACAACATAAAAAGGTATGTCACATTATGCTTGAAATTAAAACATACAACACCTGCTCAACAAATGATATGCAACAGTGGGGTAACTTTCAACGTAGGAACTCAGTCCTTACACCCACATCTCAATATTTAGAATGAAAGCGGAAAAATCTAAACATGGATGACAACAAACATATATACATTATATATATATATATATATATATATATTCATCAACAAGTATGATACAACAACAACATTCATGTTTATATACACAAATTCATCAGCAATATACATACACGAATGTATCACAAAAGGAATCAAACATAAGCATCCTAGCTACCCGGTGCTACATATCAGAGCCAACCGACCAAAAAGGTATGAAGACACACTTCACAAAAGACCACCAGATACCTAATCTGCAATGCCTCGTAGAGCATCATAAAACAGCAGAAGGGTGAGAAATATTATCATAATAACAATGCATATAATTATGTACTACAACATAAACATATAACACATATTCTCACCAAAACTCATCATATATCACAATATAGATATATCATCAAGCATATTCATTATGCATACATTCACCATTATCATCATTCCACATAAATATACATATTATATTCATTCTTCAATGCATCATTACAACGATACAATTCTTATCACAATTCATCACATCTCATTCAATATACTTCGCAAGGCATATATATATATATATATAACCAAGCATATTCATCACTATGCTTATCATTCAACATAAACACATATATTCATGTTCATTCATCCATGCACAAATACAAGGATGACCAATGCAAATCATAGAGACCGACTCACGACTCTATGCAAATGCAATGCGGTACCGACTCAATCATCACTAGTTCACTCAGGAACTCTGCTGGAACCATCGCCGTTACCGAAGTAACTCCCCGTCGGGCCTACGATGTTCACCCATTGCTCACACCCCACATGGGCACACAATGTTTATGGATCGCTCACACCCCACATGGGCACACGACCCGATCGATCACACCCCACACGGGCACACGATCCGATTGCTCACACCCCACATGGGCACACAATCATTCGTAATCATCGCTCACACCTCACATAGGCACACGACGTTACAACGGATTCTCATTAGAATCGCTCAACACAAGAATGCACATCATGATGCTTCACATGCAAAATGACTTGAAAGACATTCTTGAAATGCATACATATTCACAATATATTCATGCATTCATCACATATAATCCACATACATTCACATCAATTGTATAACAACATACACAATTATCCAAACAATTCAATTTACGGTTCACCGTAAAAGTCGGTTAAAAGTCGGCTAAAAATAATATTTTTCATCACCATCAAAAAGTACTCATCCACAGCTTCGATTCGATATAAAGAACACTTAAATCCGATAAACAACGAAGAAGATATGTATATTTCAAAATAACGCAAAAACATAAACCGGAGGCCCGACACTACGAAACGGTTCGAAAATACTGTTCCAATTGGACCAGGTTTAGACCTCAAAACCATTTTTCCTAGAAAGAACATCTCGTTAGCTTCCCAACGCTTCGAACGGGGGTCAAAACCGACTTACGGTTCAAGAGATATGAATTTCCGAAGTTTTCCGAAAAATCAGGATTTTCCACCTACAGCACGCGTCCGTACGCCTGCGCACAAAACCAGAATTTCTGCTACATTCTGGTACAGCTGCGTAATCGCCCGAAACCCGACCGATTCAATTACTTTCTTCCGAATAAATACATGGTGATATCACATAAATACACACCAACATATTAGGATCAAGAAAAACCCGATTCCACGACTTTTATTTTTCACCAAAATCTCAAAACCCTTAATCACCAAAATTGTGAAAACTCACATAATCAACCAAATTCAACAAAACGAGTTTCTATAATCTCGGTCTAACCTCATGCGACTAATCTTCACAATTTATTTCAAATTTCATCCGCGAAAACATCGGTTTCTATCGATTATGTTCAAATTCAACCTAACCACAAATATCTCTAAAACAACCAAACAATTCCAACACACACCCACATAATCATAAGCATGGATAATATAACAATGTTTCACACCCTTACCCGATTAAATCGTGTTTAAAAAGTCGGTTGAATCAATTTCTTTCTCTCCATGTTTTCTCTCTTTTTCTTCTTTTCTTTCTCTTTTCCTTCTTCTTCTCTTTTTCTCTCAAAATTCTGTTTTTCTCTCTTTCTCACCTCTAACTTTCTATTTTAATAAAACAAATATCTATCCCAACAAAAAGACCAAAATACCCCTACACTCAAATATCTCGCAAACGCTCTCAAAACGCGATAAAACATAATCACGATGAAAAATAATATATTCTCAAATAAAAGTCAAGAATAAAATAATATAATAATAATAAATAATTAAATCGACTCGATTAATTAAATAAGACGAAACCGGGGCGTTACAATCTTAGTCTAATTAGTTGAGAAAATAATTTCACAAACTTCTGGCTGTGAATAGACATATGCACGATCTTTTAGTCGATGCAACAATTAATGTCATAAAAACTCAATTTCTCAAATTTTCCTTTAGGAACACACAAATTTTATTGGCCTTGAAGAAACTTCTGGTTCTTCAAAACTAGTTCTCACATCATAATACATCTGAGATGACCCAACTGATTTTGCCAACAACACACTTAAGTGTGATTTGTAAACATCTGGTTTACCATAATACATATGATTCTATTATTCTATTTGTTTCAATCTCTAGTAAATATAAAATAATTTGTATTTTTATTATATTGTTCTAAAATTTAGGACACACTTACTATTAAAATTATTCATACAAATAAAATATAATAATATTTTAATAGAAGAAAATTAAATATAGTGATTAATTTAAAACAAAATTAACAATAAAATATACACATATAATATAAATCATAAATTGTTACTATTTTACTACTTTTTCTTCATTTGTTTATAAATATATTATTATTATTATTTTTATTTTGACAAAGGTACTAATATCATCTCACAACACAATCTTACGTAGCGTGAGTGTGTGGGAAAAAAACCCTTACCTTGTGTGCTTCCTAACTTTTGATATTCGACAATATATTGGACAATCAAACGCTTAGTGCTCCCTTTTCCTTAAGAAGTTTCGGAACATAGAAATGTTCAAGAGAGAGTGATAATTTTATTTGTGTATTTCTTTTTTCTTTTCACATGTGAGATATGGGATGAGATTGTGAGTATTTATAAGAGTGGAAATTGAAAAAAAAAAAGGAGGAATATGAGTGTCTCATAATAAAAAAAAGCACTAGAGAAAATAAATTAATTAGCTAAGAGTTTTATGATAATAGAATGTGGATAGTATTATTTTATTAAATTAATTCAATATCATTCATTTCAACTATCCAATTTCTAGCATTCATAATGCACTCAATTAAGAATTTATTATTCCACTCACCAATGCTTAACGTTATTTCTCATGCTATGCATTCTTTTGTCTTTTCCACTCATAATTATCTACTCATCATTCATATAATAATAACATATGCACTCTTAAGTCATTCAAACATAAATTAGGAAATAATAAGACACATGTTCTTGTTTTTCTTTAGACTATTGAATATATTGATTCAAATTTAATTTATAAAATGCTACTAACAATAACACATAAGTTTTAAATTTTTTTTTTTATTTGAAAAATTGATGTACCTACTCTATTGAATGATCTCAAAGTACACAAAAATACAACAATTCAACTCTTCTAAACACACTTAGTGTCAACAACTAACAATTTTGTTACACTTCTTTTTCTTATAATCTAATTCATAAATCTTTCACAACAATTATACAAGAAACTTCTCATAATTAAATATATAAAAAAATCACTTCTTTAAAATTAAAATTTCTAAATTTTCATTCAAAAATAAATATGTTCAATAATAACCAAAATATATTTAAATCAGATAACATACTAAAAACTATGTATATAATATATATTTTCCAATCTTAATAAATTTACATTTATTAATATTATTCATGCAATCCTTTTGTGATTGTCAATTTTTCTAAGATCCATGAAAATTGTCATTGATACTTTTCTGATCAATGGAGACAGAATAATCATTTTCTTATCAATCATCAAGGGATAACCATTATTTGATGAATGGAGAAAAGCAATTCATTCTTTGAACAATCCTCTAGGGATCCTTTCTAAATATATAATTTTTGGAGAGTTAGATCATAGATCTTCAAACAATGATAAAGATAAACAGTTTTCGTGCAATCCTCCGGGGATGCATTATAAGTTCTTCAAGAACTATATACATTATTATTTTTCAATCATTCATGGATCTTGATTAGTTCTGCAGGAACTATATAATAAATTATTATTTTACTATCCTTCAGGGATGCTTGGTAAGTTCTTCAGTAATTACATAAATGATTTGTTACAAATAATGATCTAAAAATTATAATCATCATTCTGAGATGCGTTAAAATTATTTGTGTCATTCTTCTGGAATAACAATCTTTTGGCAACTTTTATATCACATACTCAATTTTTTTTATTTTATTTCCATGATTCTAAACAAATGATGGTTTAAGATTAATTTGAGATGGAAGCAAAAGAATCATACCTGAGAGCTTCGTGCTGATAACGTGTTATAAAACTAAATAAAATTACATAGAGATCAAAGAGAGGAAGAGAAGAGAGAAAATGATATTATATTATCTTCTTCAAAAGTACATTTTATGTTGCAATATGGACCTTATTTATAGGGCCTAAGGGAGATGAAAAGTCACAAATATTAATGGGGAATATGAATATAAAAAGAAGAATAAGAATGAACATCCACATTTATTTTTATTCATAACATTAAAGATACACTTTGTAACCATCTCTTTATATAGTCCATTGAAAAACTAATTATTCAAGAAAAATACAACTAACTCCACTAATTTCTAAGAGACTTATTAAAAGAGAATAAAACTAAAGTCTGAATAAAGTAGTATAATAAACATTATAACTTAAAGTTTGATACAAAGGCCATGGAATGTGAAACACTTCATGCTAATACAGGTATACTATGTTGAATGGATGAGTGCAGCTCATGATATACTAATAAATCTCCACAACGTAAGCAAAATCATAAGAAAATAGATATTCTAACTTATTTATTTAAGAACATAATTAATTTTCTCTATATGATAGCTTCATCGTGAATCATGAAAGCAGAATTTGCATTGACAAATATATCCTAGCATAGACTTCCTTTGCGTGATCTATAAATAAAACTCAATTGGGCTTTCTCTTTTATTTATTTATTTTCTAAATTCAATAATGCAGGCCAAACTTTCATTACAAGCCAGAAAATATATTAATTAGGTCACTATCAAGTATCAATGACGTCCATATTGAGTTTTTTTATGTATGAATATACTAAAGGAAACATTGAATAATGAATAATTTATTAAAACCAGCATGGTTCATTAATTCATTGTCTAATTTTAATTATAGGCACTCTATTGCCTGGAGTATTTGGTCAAACATTTATATCACATTATTCAACTATTTTAGTTGTATTTTTCATAGTTTATATATTCAAATATTTATTGATGACTGTACCAAAAGTACTACTGTATATATTATTATCTACCATATAAGAACATAAGATGTTCTATAAAAGACTAAACTACCCCTTCTGGCTCCTAAGCCTACCACGTGGATAGCTTAAATGAAGACTAACTCAATCTTTCTTTGCTATTCACGTTTTTCTTTGGGTTTATTGGTTTTGGTTTACTTAAATCATTAATTAGGTGTCAAATATTAAATATTACTTTGGTAGGATAAACAACTCTTTGCATACCCTATTCCCTACATCTCTATGGCCTATTTTTACGTTACCAAGGATTTTTGCAGAGACTTTGCTTCTCTCTATGATTCCAATCGCCTGTTTGGCTTCTCTTTTATATACCAAACCCTCAAACATGCAATTTCGTCTCCTTTTTCTGCAAATAAGTTGCAACCTACTACTTCTTCTTCTGGTTTCTACCAACCAAACCCACGTACATTGCAAGCATGGCGAGACCGTTTGAGAAGATTTCTGACCTCAACGAATCCAAGGAACTGTGGAAGATAGCTGTTAGGGTTCACCACAAATGGTTGGTTGTAAGCAACAACAAAGAACACTTCGAAATGATCGTGTTGGATGCTGATGTGAGTTTCGTTTTTTTCAATATTAACATCTTATTCGTGTTATTAACATATTTCTTCTGTTTGTTTGCTTTGCTAATGGTAGATTTTGTGGATATGAACATTTGTTATTCGTGTTATTTCTTCTGTTTGTTTTATAATTTGTTGCTTTGTAGGACATTTTATTTTCTTTTGTATGTTTATGGTCGACATGCTCTTTTGTTTTTAAACTATATGTTTTGGTAAACAATTGCTCATACATACACTGTCTCGATTTTTAATGTTGTTTATATTTGGATTGCATTTTTAACGTGTACGTTTATTTGACCAGGGTAATGATATTCACGTTGTTGGCCCCAACACCGTTTATGCCGGCTTTCAATGAAAGGTTAACAGTTGGTGATACGTACACCGTCTCAAATTTTAAGGTTGTGCCCAATGATCTTGTGTTCAAACCTTCGAGTCACCGCTATATGATGAAGTTCACGGGTGGAACGCCCGTTAATGCTTTTGATAAGCATGAAATCCCACCAAAACCTTACAATTTCACAAATTTCTCGGATATCATGACTGGACAATATAGGAAAGATCTGCTCTTAGGTAACACAACTATCTATGTTTGTTCATTGTTTCATTATAAAATATCCTACTGTCCTGATTTCATATTTTATTGTCATCATTAAAGTGTTGGATCTTCATTATTTCAGACGTGATAGGCATGGTGGATAGCATAGGTTACATGCAAGTCCAGTCAGGTGGGAAGAAACAACAGGTCAATTTCATTCTTCGAGACGCAGGGTATCTTCCTTCGCCATTTGCATAACTCTGCTCTTCAATTATATGTCCTTTGTTTTAACTTGCATAATATGTTTGCCTCAGAAACAATACAATCAACTGTACATTGTGGGAATCGTATGCCTCATAGTTCATCACGTTCAAGCAGGACCCACTCAACAATGCTGGCCCAACTATTGTTTTGCTTCAATATGCGAAGGTCAAGGAGGAAGGTTTGGCTTTTTGTGTTTTTACTTCGTTTACTGTGTATTAATATCAGTTATGTTTTTACATTGATGCATTAAATAATATCCTACTTTCATGTTATTTCATTATACTTAAATTTGTTGATGAATTGTTTTCTGTTTTTTGTATTAATCTGAGTAATGTTTTTTTCGACCAAGGTAAATATCCACTTACTGTTACCAACACGTATAATGTCACAAAAATGCTGATAAATGCTGATATGCAGTGTTTCAAAGAATTTATTGAAAGGTGCCAAGATGTTGTTTCTTTATTTAAGTTTTTTAAAGTTCTTTTTTTGTATACATATTGATTAATACCATGTTAAACTTATCATGTAGGATACCTAAGGAGTCATTGGTCAGTGCTTTAAGCCAGCTTAGCTCTCAATCTCAGCTATATTCACAATCCTCCGATAACTCTCAGCAAACACCTTACCAAAAGTTACTTGAAAAGGTTGTTCTTCTCCCCCTACGAGATATTATTAAACTTCGTCAGGTCTGCTATTAAATATACTGCTTCACATATTTCCTATTTTAACAACTTTATTTGATTAATGTTTCTCACACTTGCATTTCATCTCTGTTTTATGCATGCAAGGTTACTTTCTGTGCTACTGTTGCAAAGATCAAGAAACTCATTGCTTCTCCTTTTGGCTGGTATTACCTTGCGTGTCATCAATGCCCCAAAGTTGCTCGCGGTGAAAAGGCTCCTTATATTTGTGAGAAAGGTCATTCAACTGAGGCAGAGATTTTAAAGTAAGTTCCTTTGTGTTTGGATATTTTCTTTTTTACTAATCTTTACCACCTGTGCATTCTAAATGTAAACGACAGCTCCTCACTACGTTAACAAATTTTATGGCAGGTATAAAATTGAGATTGAAGTTGTTCACGATAACGACTGCTGTAAGTTTGTTTTGTGGGACAGGGAGTGTGTTCAAATTCTTGGGAAATCTGCTGCTCAGATGCGCGAAACCATGGTTAACGTTTAACCCTCATCTTATTGATATCAAATTGATTGTGACTTTTCCACAATGACACAACCATGTTTCTAATAGTCATAGTTCTAATAGTTATAATATTCTCCGAACATTTTTGTAGTCTGGAATAACTGATCCATTGGAATATCCGTTAGCCCTTGATGTTTTGTTGGATTTGGAGTTTGCTTACAGAGTCAAATGGCAGCCCCGGTGGGATAGTTGTTCTGTTGTCATGCTGATTAGGGATGAAGCTTTCGTAAAACAGCTAAAGGCGCCATGGAAGCAAGCAAAGGTATGTTTGTATCCACCTTATCATTGACTGAAAGTTAGGTTTTCTTATAATTTGTTTAATCAGGTTTTTTCTTTTGACATATAGGTTACAACCTCCGACGCAACCCTAACACCATCATTGTTGCAGGTATGTTTACAAACTACATTTGTTGTAATTTTGTATACTGTTATGCTTTTCATGCTTCTTATTTACATTTATATGTCTTGAAGATTAAGGAAAGTGTTGATGAAGCCAAATCCAATGTGGCTGATGAAACTGACATTGTTGCGGTTGGTCTCTATTTGATATCAAACTATCTTTTTTTTTTTGTTATGTATCTGTTGTTAGATAACTTATTTTTGTTGCAATCAATAATACTATTTCAGGACCTGGAATGCACATCCAAACATAACCCTGAACCAGTCACTCCAACTGGCAAGAGACCCGCACCGGATGGTTCGAGCGAATCCACTACAGTGATCAGTTTGTGTGATGGAGAGCTTTCGTAAACAAAACTTAAGAAAATCATCAAATTGGAGAAGACAAATTAGCTGCTCAATGATTTTAAGTAGTTCTTTTTTGTTATGTACTGTTTAAGTATCAGTTCCTTAATAGTCTTTTGTGTAACAATTCCATGCTGCTAATGCAAATTCGTCCAAACATTATTAGGATCGTTTTATATGTTTAAAATTTCAACTGCCTTTGGCCATTTTAATGAATATCAAGATGTTTTATGTTTCCATCTTTTATCTATGGTTGTTAATTTTAATGTGCTTATAAGTATGATATTATTACTTTACAAGACTGCAAACTGGTGTGGTTGTTATTTTTTATGCGTGTTAGGGTGTTTTATGTTTTCACTTGCATTACTTTACCTTTTTGGACGTCATGCTAATAAAAACCTGATAACAAATACAACTGTTTTTATCCTGCACTATGACAATGGTATTTCTGGACTTTTGGACTTTATTTTTATTTTAATGGCTTACAGTCCGTATCACAACAGAGTTTTTCCATTATATTCCATGATTATGGTCTTTTGACCATAAAATGTTACTGTCCTTTTGTAGTGATTAACAACATTTGAAGACAACTTATGGAATATTTGGAATCATTTCTAATGGAATATACATATACTCTTGAAGTCTAATATATATACTACAGTTTTTATATTTTCTGACATTTAGGCCATAACCTACTATATTTAATAGTTAATAGCATATGATTGATTTAGTAGGTTAGAAGTGTAAACAATATCACCCTTTCCAAAGTACAACTCTATCACGATACACTATGCACACACATGCACATGCATCATCATCACATTAACCTTTTCCATTTCCTTATTTATTATTACTTCTAACATGCAAACCAATTTAATATTTTTTGTTTACTAACTTTTGGTTTTCCCACCTTTTCCTATCACCAGCAAGAATAGAGTCTTAAAACTCATATCATTTAGAATAATACTTTTCCTAAATATCGCCCAAAACAACAAGGTTTTATTTGCACTCTCATACATCATGCAGGTGGACATATTCTCTCATCTATCATTGCTGCTACCATCTTCTCATATCTTTCTTTCTTCCTAAACATTAACATTGTTTTTCCTAAGCCATCAACCACCCTTACTTTAACTGCATAAATGAATCCTACAAAATATACTGTTGTTGCTCGATTAAGAAGAAACCGGAGAAGAATTATTTTATCAAACAGAAGACTTTCACGGATGATTGCTAACAATGCTTCTTTTGTCAGCAGTCATCTCTCCCCTATATTTCAATCACAACACAACAGTTTGAATGCAAATGGAATTCATACACCATCTGTATCCAACACCGTCACGGAAATGTCACAGGCTTCGATTGCTAGAAAGAGGAGGAGGGATATATTATCACATAACAGAAACTGCGATGATGCTTCTAACAAGGAGAATATCCCAGCAAACAACCAATCTCAAACGCCTTCTCATTTTCAGAGTCCGTTATATGTTACACGTGCCCCACTTGCTAATATTAATGTTGTCTTGCATAACATTGCCCCAGCCACTGGGCCGTCACAAAGACATGTTCTTGCTAAGTACTCAGAAAAACAAACGAGGGTTAATGGACCTACAAGGAATAATCTGCTTAGTAGTTTCAATGAAACTCTACACCCTCTGTCTTCAACGACACCAGCATCAAATTATGTTCCTTATGTACATGGTTATGTTGCACCTACTCATCTCAGTAGACCGTCTCATTCATCGGATGACGAAGTGGGAAATTCGGATGATGACACGAGTATGGCAAATAGTTCTGATGCTGACTCTGATAACGAGCCTGTACCTTTTATTGATTCGCATCTGCAACGTAAGTTATTCTATACGTATTATATATAATACTATATGTATTGTTGTATTTTTTTGTTGTTGATGTTTCTATCATCACAGAGTATTCTGATATAGGAGACCCTATATATGAGTGTCCATTTTGTCACGCATGCATGTGGTATCAACAATGCAAAGGGAAATCGAGACATACAACGCTTCCAAGGTTTGAGAAGTGCTGCAGAGGTGGTAAAATTGTCCTTCCATTCCTTGAGGAACCACCTCCACTGTTGCAACAACTTCTTTACAGTGCAACATGCCCGGAGAGTAAGAACTACCAGAACAACGTTAAGACGTACAACGCCATGTTTTCCTTCACATCACCAGGAATGAAATTTGATAATCGGTTTTCAAAAGGAGGTGGGCCACCTACTCTAAGACTACACGGTCAAACATGTCATCGATTCGGTTCTTTGCTACCGAAAATTGGAAAAGCTCCACAGTATGCTCAACTATATATATTTGACACTGACAATGAAGTTGATAACAGAATGGATTGTTTCAGGTATTTTTGTTTTGTTTGGTCTATTACATATATAACATAACAAATGTTATTTATTTATTGAATTTTCCTTTTTAATTTCAATAACACTTTCTCAGAGACAATAAAGTTTTATCACGCGAAATTGTCAACAAGTTGAAGATCATGTTAGACGAGTGCAACGTCCATGCAAAGGCTTTCAGGATGGCAAGGGATCTTTTAAAAACAAACAATTTCTTGGACTTGAAGTTAAAGTTGATTTCTGATAGACCGGAAGATGGGAGAGTCTACAATCGTCCTTCTATTTCTGAGGTTGCTGCTCTCATTGTTGGTGACATTGATTCGGCATCTCAGAGAGATATAATCATCCAAGCACGGGATGGTAACTTGCAAAGAATTGATGAATTCCATCCCGCTTACCTGGCGTATCAATACCCTATAATATTTGTCTATGGGGAGGATGGATACAGGAAGAATATACTTCATAAATATCAGCATGAAAGGACGGTTACCAGCCAAAATCGGCAAACCATAAAAGATTGGTTATCTTTTCGACTGCAGGACCGAAAGAATGAAGCAAAGACTCTACTGCATTCAAGAAGGCTTTTTCAACAGTTTTTGGTCGACGGATACGCAATGATGGAATCAGAACGACTTAATTGGTTAAGAAAAAACCAATCCAAATTAAGGGTTGGAAAATACAAACAATTAAATGATCAATGGGGTAGCAGTCAACAAACAGACCCACCAAAACGAGGAAAACGTGTTGTCTTGCCGTCGTCTTTTGTTGGAAGCAAAAGATATATGGACCAGCTATACTTTGATGGCATGGCAATTTCAAGTAAGTTGGGTTTTCCAGATTTGTTTGTAACTTTCACTTGCAACCCTGCTTGGCCTGAGATTACACGTATTCCGTCCAACACTTCGTTAAAGCCGCATGACAGACCGGATATCATTGCAAAGGTTTTTAAGATCAAATTTGATGAACTCATGGCGGATATAACTAAACGTCATATTCTCGGCAAGGTGTTGGCCTGTAAGTATTGTTCTTCTAATTATTACTTATGAATGTAGAATTTGATGCTCATACGCTAAATGTATCTTATTTATGTATTTATTTTTCAGTTATGTACACAATTGAATTTCAGAAGCGAGGTTTACCACATGCTCACATCCTTATTTTTTTGGATCCTCAAAGCAAGTATCCAACCCCTACCGATATTGACAAAATTATTTCAGCCGAAATTCCTGACCCTGAAGAACATCCAAGACTGTATAACTTAGTCAAAACGCACATGATGCATGGTCCATGTGGTTTTTCAAGAATGACATCACCATGTATGAAAAATGGAAAATGTTCTAAATTCTTCCCAAAAAAATATGTAGAAGAAACAATGCTTGATTCAGATGGCTACCCACTGTACAGGAGAAGCTCGAAAACACATGTCATTCACAAGAACGGCATTGCATTGGACAATCGTTATGTTGTTCCTTACAATACAAGGTTGCTTTTGAAGTACCAAGCACATATAAACATGGAATGGTGTAATCAGAGTACTTCTATCAAATATCTGTTCAAGTATATTCACAAAGGATACGATAGAATCACTGCAACAATTGTTGCTTCAAATCGCAATCAGCCTGAGCCTATTAATGAAATTCAACAGTATTTGGATTGTAGGTACGTCTCTCCGAGTGAAGCATGTTGGCGAATTTTTGGTTATAATATTCATGGTAGAAAACCGGCGGTTGAACGTATGTTCAATCATTTAATTGGTGAGAAGGCCATATACTACACCGACTTCGATAGAATGGATGACATATTGGAAAGGGCGAGCGTCACTGAATCTATGTTCACAGCTTGGTTGGTTGCAAATGGTACATATGAAGAAGCCCAGTCACTGACGTACAGCCAATTTGTGTCGAAATTTGTTTATGACAAAAGAAAGAGAACTTGGAAGCCACGAAAAAGGGGATTCACTATCGGTCGGTTGATATGGGTTCCACCTACTACCGGAGAATTGTTTTATCTTCGAATGATGTTGACAGTAGTTAAAGGACCTACAACATATGAGAAAATCCGCAAAATAGGCGACCAACAATTTCATTCGTTTAGGGACGCTTGCTTTGCCATGGGTTTTCTTGAAGACGATGGAGAATACATAGCTGCTATAAAAGAGGCCAGTGAATGGGGATCAGGTCATTTTCTTCGAAAACGTTTCTGCGTAATGCTTTTGTCCGGTGCTGTAAATCGACCCGTTCATGTTTGGAACGAGTCCTGGATTTTATTGTCGGACGGTTTGTTGCATAAACAAAGACAATTGGCGCAGAACCCAGGTGAGACTACTATATCTCATAATCATTATATATATGTTAGCTATTTTTTTACGTCATCCTTGCTGATATGTTTGGCTCAAATAATAGTATACAATTTGCAGGTATGTTAGTATAATAGAAACAATGTGTTATTCAGCACTCATCAACATTGTTCCTGGAATTGAAATAATAACATTTTTTATTCTTCCAATATGGTTGCAGATTTGTTATTATCCGAATCACAGTTGCAAAACCTGACTTTAATTGAGATTGAAACACTGCTTCAAGAAAATAAACGTAGTCTGAATGAATTCAAGCCTATTCCATATCCGGATGGTTATGTACTCCAGCAGTTAGGCAATCGTCTGATATACGATGAAAGAAATTATGATATTCCCACCATGAAAGCTGAATTTTCAAATCTCTTCAAAGGTCTAACAGGTGGGTGGACATTTCAACTAAACTGTTGATTGGTGTGTTCCTTATTTTTGTTATAAAAGCCCATTTTTACTACAATTATATTTTTTAAAACCCTTTACGACAACCGTTAGTTTTTCATTGTTTTTTTATTAGATGAACAAAGAGGTATATATGAAGAAATCATGCAAGCTGTAAGAGCTCAGAAAGGTGGCGTGTTTTTCCTTCATGGTTATGGAGGTACAGGAAAAACTTATATGTGGAGAACACTTGCAAGTGCTTTGAGATCCAGACATGACATATGTTTAACCGTTGCAACCACTGGAATAGCTTCTCTTTTGTTACCTGGCGGTAGAACAGCTCATTCAAAGTTCAAGATACCCGTGCCAACAATAGAGAATTCTACTTGCAAAATTGACTACGAAGACCAAGTTGTAGAGCTTTTAAGAGAAACAAAACTTATTATCTGGGGTGAGGCACCCATGGCACACAAACATGCTTTTGAGGCACTTGACAAAACTTTGCAGGATGTTATGAGTTCCTACAGTAATTCGGATGATGTGTTTGGTGGGAAAGTTGTTGTATTTGGTGGTGATTTTAGACAAATATTTCCGGTAGTTCCTAGAGGAAGTCGATCAGATATTGTTCACTCCGCGATAAATGCTTCGTATATATGGCATTCTGTTAGAGTCCTGACTTTAACAAAGAATATGCGCCTTCAGTGTGGTTCAAGCGAGGCAGATAAAAAAGAAATTGCAGATTTTTCTGATTGGCTTTTGAAAATTGGTGAGGGTAAAGTGTCAGAACCAAATGACGGTATTGCCGATATTAAGATACCCAAGGACCTTTTAATAACTGAGTTTGAGTATCCAATTGTTGGCATTGTAAACAGTACATATCCTGATTTTCTACAGAATTATCAATCAAATGATTACCTCAAGAGTCAGGCAATACTCGCATCCACATTGCAAACTGTTGATCAAATTAATGATCACATCCTTGCTTTAATGCCAGGTAGTTGTATGCTTTGTCACCTAATTATTTTCATACGTTTGTTTCGTTCTATCTAATTATCTTTTTTTTTTATGGTAGGTGATGTAAGAGAATACTACAGCTCCAACACTGTAGATCGGTCGGAGATTCATGATACCAATGTCGTTGATATTCTCACGCCAGAGTTCCTCAGTTCATTACACACTTCTGGGTTGCCTAACCATAACATTAAGTTAAAGGTAAGAACACCGGTTATGCTTATGCGGAATATTGATCAGGCTGAAGGTTTATGTAATGGCACACGCCTTATCATAATGAAGATGGCAAATCATGTTCTTGAAGCATCATTAATGGCTGCAAAAGGTCCCGGTAAGTTGGTTTACATCCCCCGCATGGATATGTCACCATCCCAATCACCTTGGCCATTCAAACTAAACCGGCGACAGTTTCCAATCGTTGTTTCATATGCAATGACTATTAACAAATCCCAAGGCCAATCTTTGGATCATGTTGGACTTTATCTCCCACGAGATGTTTTCACTCATGGCCAAATTTATGTCTCACTATCAAGGGTGACTACGAAAAAAGGTATAAAAATCTTAATACACGATGAGAATGGCAAATTCAAGTCTACAACTTCAAATGTTGTGTACAAAGAAGTTTTCAACAATATATAGGAAGGGTTAATATAGGTATTATTTCTTACACTATGCTCCAATTGTATTAACCTTTATTAAAAACTTTGTTATTTCTTATCGCTAACTTTTTTAACATGTATTGTATATATATATATCTCTCTAACACAAACTAAACTACCAATTGAAGGTATTAATATTGGGCAGCTTTTGGCTTAAGGGAAACTTCAAAATGCTGGTGATTTTACAATGTTTGGATTGTCAACTATAGTTGGGCTACTGTATACGACAGGTTCATTGCTATTGTATTGCAACAACATTCTTACAATCAGATCAAGTGCAGTTGTGTTTTTGAAGACTTTACATAGATGTTATTGTTTTTGCAGTAGTGTTTTTTAAGACCTTACA
The DNA here is from genome assembly GCA_022829125.1 of Lathyrus tuberosus. Lineage (NCBI taxonomy): Eukaryota > Viridiplantae > Streptophyta > Magnoliopsida > Fabales > Fabaceae > Lathyrus > Lathyrus tuberosus. The sequence goes on from JALAZF010000034.1 coordinate 957,656, forward strand.
CAGATCAAGTACAGTAATGTTTCTTACAATCTGTATTAAACATATGTTTCCTACTACTTCAATCAGTTTTTTACTCTGAACATACAGTACATGACTCAACTACTTCACAAACATTTTACGTGACTCCTTTTTCATAACTACAGCAACTTTTGGGTGCATATTTTATGGATTTTTTGGTTGCATAGTTGTTGCATACATCAAAACAGCCTACGTTCTTATTCAAGCATCAACATTTGACTACTAATTTATCAATTTTAATGAATAAATGTTCCCCCTGCACTATATTTTACACATTTTTAGTTAATGGCACATTTCTGCAACCTATATATATCGACTTCACATAACGAAGTGACCACAGCATTCTTAGAATACTTTGAAATGTTGTACACATTTCTTTTTTAACAGCCGTCATTTTTACTTTCGTTATTTAATGGAAGCAACCAAAACTTTATGATACTATAATATATATAACAAACCAAAGGTCCACACGGTCGCCTATATTAAAGACCTGAATGATAACTTCCCAGTTTCAAAATAACATGCATAAAACGAAACCAACTTAAACAAACAGACAACATTCTAGGTTTTTAATGAAACTAAAGCAGCCTAAACCCTACGTAATTGCATCTTCATCCAACTAATTCATCTTCAAACAAAATACCACTTTTCTACTGATACCAAGACATCCAAAACACTAACAGATTACATCTTCCTCCGTGTAATTCATCTTCTTTAGCGGTTTACCACAGAAACAGAAACTCTTTTTGGAGGATAGCCAATCTTGAAGCTGAGCATATCTCCTCTCTTAAGCTTTTTGTTTTCAGCAAACTCGTACTAACCTCTTCCAAGGTACTTTTCATTCTTAAAAACTTTATTGTTACGCTTCGCACAACCGACTTCTGCATAGTACGCATCACCATTATCCTCATCTACTAACTCAATGGCTTTCTGATTCCTAAAAAGCATCATCTTCGTCACATCCCGCGGGAAATGCTGCACCAAGACACAAATGGATTACCTAAAACAAAATATGATATCTTTAATTTTATTTAACATATCGTCCATTAATATCTTTTTCTACCTGAACGTTCTTACGAGCTTTTTTTGCCGACGGTACCACTTTCTCCCACGTGTACATCCGAGGATAAGCTACTGCATCACTTTCGTCACTATCAGAGTTGGTGCTATAAACGTCCAGCATAGGATCCTCGAATGTCTCCAACACCCTTTGCTGAATATGAGTGACCGCTTCATACTCATCAAACAATAATTCCTCCGAACTGCATTAAGAACAAACATCAGTTTGAATCAAACTCACATTTATTCTGCATAAACATGATTCACATTTGTATGCCACATTAGATATCTTCTCATTCGGCCAAATCACGCATACTAATTACATATTTGACATGCACAGATGTTTACATACGCCAAGTTGGAAGATCATACAAAAATAACATTACCTGCTGCTGTTTGAAGACAGTTCAATTGGGGATACGGTGCTTTCCACTTTCACCTTCCCGTTTCCAGGTACACCTGCCGATCCTGAACCATTCCTGCATGCAAAAATATATTTGAAATCAGTATTTCATCTGTACGACAAAAATAACAAAAAATACGATTATGAATACCCATGCAAAAGAGTTGCTTTGGAAGTTTTCCCATTGTTAGTCGAAAGCTTAGCGTAGAACCGTTCAATGCCCAGTTACAAAGATACAAAAAAACCGACCAATCTGTCTTATGAGTTTACCCTTTTTCTCTTTTTATTACTACGAATGCCTCACTATTAAACCCTTTCATTGTGACCTTTTTGCCCTCATTCTTGAAATGGGTTTTTATTCTTGTGCATAAGGATTCAATGTCTACATATTTATATTTAGCTGTACAGTTACACTTTTGTTGAAAACATAACCCATCAAACACAACTCAATGTAGGGCCATATGATATTTTGTTCAATCAATTATATATATTCAACCTTTTCATGCGTGGCCATATCTAAGCATTTCACTATTATACTACACCACTTTTTGTATACTTTTTTACTTTCAAGAAGTTTTTTTGCATTTGAAAAGATTATTCTATAGAACTTTAAGCTAACTATTCCCACGTGAACCTCAAACCAATTTTATAATTTATTTCCTATTTGAGTTAATATAAACATAGCCTCCCTCTTCTATCATTTGCACCTTCAGCATTTTCATTCTGTTTTCTTCCTCTACTCACAACCACTCTCACCCTTTTCAAATGTCTATCACAGCAACAATTATGCACACACAGTTAGAGTGCTCCTTCTCTATTGCTAAGTTATCTACACAGGTCATTATCACATATATTCTGCCTTTTCTTTTTTCCTACTTTAATGTGTTCTTACTGTTTTTTTTATGCCATTTCTTTGAATACCAGCTATGGCCTGAGGTAGACCCTCGATTTCTAAACCTGTATGAAAAAGAAATAACAAAAACATGGACCCTCTTGAATAACCAAGGTGTCCATCATGTCCTTATATATAACAAAGACCAACATCATCCACTTATAATCAGTGGATGGAATGATGTTGAGGCATTCTACAATTTACCGGCTGATGTTGTGGTTGAGGTCGGTTATTATGGTAACGACAACTTTGGAATCCTCAACTTTAAAAATGTGCTGAGGATGGAACTATTGCCCCGTTTTCATAGCAGATTTCATGGACACAAAGACATTATCGTGTTCGACCTTGGTCTAACAGATGTAACTGTCCAAGCTGAAAAATTAGTTGAGTTTCTCTTTTATTTATCTCTTCCGTTTTAGATAATCTTTTATAATATCATAATTCTAATTCCTATTTTTTCTTTTTCTTTAGATGTTGGAGGAGGACTTTGCAAGATTGTTGAACGAATGCAATTATAAAATTCTGAACCTGTGTTGTGATAATGGAAAGAGAACGATACTCGCTTTGTATAACATTGAAAATCCATATCGGACTAAGTTGGGCCCCGACTGGGATGAATTTTGTCAATCTAATATGTTCAAGGCTGGTGACACTATTCGATTTAGATTAGATGTAAAATCTCCACACAACCAATGTCATCTGTATAAAATCCATTAGTTTTTATTTCTTGTTGTTTTGTGTTTTTTAAGTGTGTTCACATCAGGTGCAACTAATTTGCAATCGATTCTGATATATTTTATGAAATATTTGGACTTCAACCTTCTTCCTACGTTTTCCCAATCGTACATGCCTACTCAACTTTACTTCTTCCACTTTTTCTAACTTCAATCAAATAAGCTGAAAAGCTGCCCATGCATGGCATGTCGGTATACAAAACATGTCTTCAACACAACTTCTAAATTCTTTCTCATTCTTCCTGTGTTAACTATAACATCTAAGCACTTCAGAATTTAAGAAACTAATAACTTATATTTTAATATGCCTCTGTCAATGGCCTTAAAAACAGCAAAACAGGTTCATACTTTATCAACCATTATAATATGCCTTATACCCAAAACATATTGCCTAAATAACTTTATCTTTGTAATACCAACAAACAAAAATATAATGTTTCAAAAACTACCCCCATCTCAAATAACTTAAACTTCTGCTTATACATGGACGACACTTCATTTTCTATTTACCACAGAAACTAAAAGACGTTCTGGCGTGGTCGTTATGCTAAATCCAAGCTTGTCTCCGGTCTTCAGGTTTTTTTTCCTAGCATACTCATACCACCCGCGTCCAATGTATTTCTCATTCTCTGAAAGCCTTTTCTTCCGCCTCGCAGTCTGAATCTCTGCTGCATATAGTGATCCAGTGTCCGAATCAATCAGATCAATTGTGCTTTGGTTGTAGTAAAGACATTTCTCTACAATCAGCTTAGGCAGATGCTGTCACGTATAAATATAGTGAATCAGAGACAATCTACAAATGCCCAAATTCATGTAATTGCTAGCAGAAATCATAACGTACCAGAACTTGCTTTTGGGCTGTTTTCCCACATTTTATAACCCTTTCCCAGTAATATTCGTCATCAGATGAGACGTCTTCATTTTCTTCCTCCATTACATAATCCAAGCCGAGTTTTTCTTCATCACTATCGTCCAAGAACTTAATGCCATTGGAACCTCCCACATCTTTTTTACTTTGCTCTTCACTTTGCTTAACTCTGCCTTCTACACCAAACCCATTACATGCCCTTTTCCTGATAATAAATTTATACAAACACGTATAACATTTTACATCACAAACGTACCAAACCATTGTCTAACCTACTTTTTTTACGTTTCCAACATGATACACATAACAGACCCAAAACTCTCCATTTCTACTTCCTACACAATGAATTATAAAACCCTTTTGATATTCCACACTACCACTACCATTGAATACCACAATTACTATTTCGATTTTAACTTAATCTTTTACAGTACCTTCATTATAAATCATTATTCCATTACACAATATTACACAGACTTATCATTGCTAAACAACCTTGAAACAATGAATTTTGATTCTAAACATACTGTACACTTACATACAGATGATGATAACGTTGTTATTTCACTTACCAACCTAAAACACATCACCATACAAATTTTTTGCACATCCAAATATGTTGCCTACAGAGCAAAATATCTCCTATTCTAACTATATGAATGCAGAAACCAGTCAATTCCTTTTATCCCTACTTAATTTTTCTTCCTTCAACATTTCATTATAATTTCAGTTACATATTTTTATTTTCCCAGGCACATATAATATCTTCTTTACATTTAACACAAATAAAGAAACAAATATATTCGTTGTTTTTTTCCAGGTGTTCGTCTACATCTTTGTTACTAAATATGTTAAACATGCATGATACAGATTAAACAACTTACTTTGCATCAGTATCACCAACTTCTTCAAACTTCTTCGCCCAATCTGGATCGTCCAATGTCAGATCAACCAACTCTACGTCTTCATGGTTTTTTGCCTGACGTTTTCCATTGCCTTCCTTCTCGGAACCCATTACATCTTTCTGGTACCATTCCCGCAACTGAGCATCTATCCTCTTCTTCTCCATCAGCCATGCCTCCCCTGGCCTGCATATGAAAATACAAAACTTAGCTAAAGAGGTTCGATTCAAACAGTTGAGCCAACATGCAGCGTTTTTCGGATCCCTCACCGTGACCCACTTGAAGAACCTTTCTCATTACCCATTCCTTCGCAACGTCTTCGTTTAACAACAGTAACCGGATGGATGATAATGAATACATAGGAAATGAAATCAACCTATTTATGCCCAGGAAGTTTACAAACGTTTGGTTTCTTCAGACTTAATGTTGCTAACGTTTCGACTCTCAAAGCATTCACCTTTTCATTGGACTGCATGTTTCAAACACTCAGACTCTTTTACGTTCAATGTTCTTCTCTTAAAACTAACAACATTTATTGATTTTCTACTTCTACATTCAATTATTTCTTTCCCATTTTATTCCCCACTACACGTTACTTACTAACACATAACCTAAACTAAACTATTTATTTTAACCAACTCTTAAAATACTTTATTTGTATACACTTAAAAATTTATTATTTCTGTTACTTATAATATATTGTGTATTTTTTTGGTCCTTTATTTTTGGTCAACACTTTTTTTCTCATTAATATATTTTTAGTTATTAGTTCATAAATACATTTCTAAAAAACATGAATCTGTCTCTTGATTTTTTCTTCTATTTTTTTAAAATACATGATTTATTTTTATGATCCTTACTAATTTTTATTCTTTACAAATACATTAATTATTTTTATGATCCTTACTAATTTTTATTCAATGTATTTTTTATATCAATTTTTAAAATGGACACCAATGCGCGTCGACCCGACGGGTACCCGTGCGTCCGCACGGGTATCCCGCTAGTTAACTGATGTAGTATGTCATATTTACGCATGAAGCACTTTCCGTTTATTTATTTATAATATTAAGTTAAAATACTTTCTTTTAGAGAGAAATAAATCATTTATATGATGTTGAATGACATTAAAACTCTTTTTATTATCTATTTTATTTTTACAACATATTTAGAATTTGGATGAGATGGTAAAGGGATCAAACTAACTCATGATACATAGTAGTGTAAAATTTTTGTAGGGACAGTTTTATTGTCCGTCATGGTATTTTTCAATTTGAAACCATAAAAAAATTAGGGTTTAGGATTCAGATTTTAAGATTTAGCATTTGGTCTTTTCAATTGTGTGATGATATTTGGTTTTGATCCGAAGACAAGTTATAATAATTTTTTATATATTATGTAATTTTAGAAATATTAAAAAGAAAAAAGTGAAATTATTCTAAAAATTCAAGAACATGATGATTAAAATGTTTGAAATTGACATCTTTAAACATTTTGTTTTTTTCAATATGGCCCAATGCAATCATACCCCATTTTCCACTTGGAATTGCATATGAGGGGATGGAAAGTGGTGTTAACACAACTGATCGTACCTGGATCAGACAGTGTTGGTGGCCAGCGACGTCTGTTGAACTTCGGCTTCGGTGCAGTTGAAAGACGGCTGGGGGAGGGGGGTGTACCTGCAAGGTACTCCGACGCTTAAGTAAGGTGACTGTCAGAAAAATAGCAAGTACAGAAGAGAAGAGTTAGAGTGTATGAGATTACGTAACCTGACCCTCTCAAGTGAGAGGGTATTTATAGAGAGACTCCAGCGCGGGGCCAACGATTACTTGCACTGGGCTGAATTGCAAGGTGTCGCGGTGAGAATCGGATATCAAGCTATTAGTTAACTTGAATCACAAATTCTTAATTCACCACCGTCTTTGATTTATCCAAAGGAAATGTTAAAGATCGAAAAAACCTAATAAGAGATCTAAGGTTCGGGGGTTGGTTATACTTAGGGAAGGTATTAGCATCCTAAGTATCTGTAGTACTCTACAGGAACCTCTTGTTATTATTTATGTTATTTATTGCTCGCTTGCTAAGGGTATGTGCTAAGGGAAAGACCTAGGGGTTAGTATCTAAGTATACTCGCCAAGACATCACATCTTGTGCCTACGTATCCTGACGGGAGTGGAATCAGAGTATTCGTAGTTCCCCTCAAAGAGGGTGAGGAACTCTTGACTGTGGTCAAAGTTCCAGGGGGAGGTAGTGTCTATGACAAGACGCTACATAGAGTGCGGTGACTCTAAAGTTAAAGTTAAGTTGAAAGGGAGCATTAAAACTAAATCTAAAAAAAACTAATTCTAAAAAAAATTTAAGAATTAAAAATGAAATTAACTCTTTTTGAATTATTTTCCTTTTAGATTAATAATCTTGAAGAAAAAGTAAAATTAAAACCAAATCTAAAAATTAAACCAATTCCTAGAATTAAAACTAAATTTAAGACTAAATCTAAAATCAACTTGTTTAATTCTTTTAACTAATTTTTTTTTATAAAAGAAATTCTTATTCCTAAAAAATCTAAACATAACATGCACATGGTTGTTAATTTCTAAAACCTAAATTGAAATTTAAATCTGAAAACTAGTGATTTAATTCTAAACTAATGAGGGATTATCATTAATTTTTTTTTTTAAGTAGACTAATGGATATTGATGTCTAACTAAAACTGCTAATTAGATTTTAAGCTAAAGTATATATTTATTAAACTTACTGATAGTACACAGATTTTAAACTAATCTAATGTTTATACTTATTAAACTAACTGATAGTGATTTTCCCAAGTATGTCTATCTAAACTATCATATATTTATATTAGCTAATGGATAAAAAATACTGAGTGACTTATAAAACGAAAATAAAGAATAATAGTGACTAAAAAACAAGAGTTATTAAAAGAAATAAAAAGAAAAACTTAGGTGACACACAGTAGAACCATTCCACTCAGTAACACTATTGTGAAGTAAATAACAAAAAGCAGAATCTCAGTTCCTCATTTTTAGCTTATTTCAAAACGTGATTCCTCATAATTTACAATCAACATCAACGCTCAAAATTACTCCGGATTCCACAATCGGTTTTGATTTGTGCGTTTCATCCTTTGGCTCAGCTGTATCCTTTGAATTTGCGATTTCAGATCGATAACGAGGCTTCGGTTTCGGTTTGTATGGGTTCAGGATTGAAATCCCTAAGTTTGTGTCGAAGCATGAAATTGGGACGGGAGAGCGGTGAAGGATGCGTTCAGAAGTGGGGTAAATTAATAATTTAAGCAAAAATTGCAGAAACGTACCAAAATTCGGTGCAGTGGCTCGACGGTAGCGTAGTCGGAGACGAACGCGACGGGATCGAAGACGAACACGGCAGGGGAGTAGTTGTGATTTCGTCAACGGTGGCGGTGAGAAGAGTATTTTGTGGCAGCTCCAGCAACGCGACCAATTTCTGACGAAGGTGATTTTGTAGCTTTTTTTTTTTAGTTACTTCCTCTCTTTGCCAGCTTCCTTGTTATTGCTCTGATCTTCCGTGCCCCTTTCTTTTGAAACTGTGTGTATCTGTTTCTGAGTGTGTTGCTGTGAATTCTTCTTGGTGTTGTGTGAGATTTTTTTTCTGAATATTTCTCTATGTATGGTTGATATTTTTGATACGGTGTATGTGTGTATATGCGAGTGAATCTTGCTCTGTGTATGTGTTTTGTTACTGCTCTGCTTCGAAACCGCGTATGGGATGTTTTGATGGCGTGTGAATTTGTATTGGTGATGTGTGGATGTGTTGTTTCTGCGTGTGAAAAACTCAAGTTTTGAATGATGATTTTTTGTGTGTCCTATTGTTCTGTTGTCTTCTCCTTTTTATAGGCCTCCTCCCTTTTTAAACATTGATTCCAATTAAAACCAGGTTGCTGATTTTGTTTTGGAAAAAACATCCCAATTAGTGCTTTGAAAATCGTTTCTGTTTTTATATTAACATGTCTGAAACCGTTTTGGAATGAAATTGAACTGGTGTTGATCCTACTTGAATGTGTTGGGAGAACTGTCTTGGAAACAATTGATGATGATGATTCTAGCTTGAAACACATCTCTTTATTTTTGGGATTATGTTGATTGTGTTTGGAATTATGTTTTGGAAAGAAAACAAGTTGTCATGATGATGCTTCCCTTTTTACTCGAACATGTTCGAAACTTGTCGGATTCCAAATCCTTATGTTTAATTGTGTTGTATTTTGACAGGAGCAGTAACATGCCTTGAAGTACTTCGTAATTAAATGCACAATAGAGGCAACATATGGTTCAAGGAGAGTTGGGACATTGGTGTTTGAGAATGGGTGAGTCCCACCGTTGAGCAACGAGTTCGTTGGCTAGGACAACATACGAAGGCCCTTTTTTCATGTCTTTTAGGACTTTGCTCTTATTTCTTTTCCCTTTTTTTTTTGTAACCTGAACATTGAAAAAAATTCTGAATATGAATGCAAGAACGTGTTATCTACTTGACGGGATTTTGTTCCAAACAATGCTTTTTCATGCTCCCAATTTTTCTTGAAACTAGGCGTAATGATGTGCTTAGGAATCTGTAGGAATGTTCCAGCGTCATTCTATATTGCCTCCACTTTTCCTTGATTAAGAACAATGTCAATGTGAATCAAAAGATAGTATTTTGTATCAACACTTAAAAATGCATGTGTAAACAAACAATTCTCTTTTACATTTCCTTGAATTTGTAAATTTTCAAAGCGTGAATCTTCATGACAACATGGGAAGAGGACTTGAAATTCTTGTAGACCACCTTACATTTTGTACACATATCTTAAATTTTAAAATGCATGTAAACTCTAATTTTGGTAGCATCTTGAATTTGTAAGACCTCAAAATTTGAATTTCACATGAATCCCTTCTTGGACTTGATTCAAAACTTTAAACCAAACTTTCAACTTCAAACCATCAACAACAAGATCCAAATTTCATATTTCTTTAAAACATAAGTGATTAATTTGAACTTTGAATCTTGTCATGCTTCATATTAAGATCCTTTGAATTCCACTCCTCTATCCACAAATAACTTGTACCACAAGGAACAAGAAAATGATGTATCGGACATAATGAATCTCTATGAGATCTGAAGTATGAAGAAGTTTGTCATAAAACCCTGATATAAGATCATGCTCTGGGGAATCTTTGAGGAAGACAAATATTGGAATAGAACCTCAACCGTATGATCTTTCAACTCTAATCCACTTGATCATGGTAATCTGGATTTCAACACAACTTATAAGGAATCAAAATCTCAATGGGCATACACACAGCGTCCATGACCTTTGAGCCTTCTACAACAACCCTAAATTCACAAAGGAAAACAAACAAACACAAGTCTGGTAAATCGGTTATCTATGCATGGATGATTCACCTAGAAATGATGTGATATGCTATGCAGACGATGCGAAACAAAAAACAAACAAAATCTTAGGGTCAAAAATTAGGGTATGACAAATGCCCCTATTTAAGTTTCTTCTATCCAGAGATATGGAGATTGAAATCTTCGTCTCGACGTGATAGGAGAGACTTAAATACAAACATGCACAATTTTTGACCTTAAGATGCCATAAAATGCACATGATATGGTATGAAAATGATATGATATGCAAGACAAAGGAACCTATGAGGAATAACGTCACAGGGGATAATCGAATACAGAAAATGTTGAAACATAATTAAATAATGGAAGACCCGACGAGGACGACTTAGAAAAGCAAGACTCCATGGGGAAAGATCCAAATCCACTGGGGAAAGAGACTACCAACTGACAATCACATGGTATCTCAAACATAAGGTAACAAACTGGAAAGGAAAGATAACTTACTACCAAACAGCTGGTAGCCTAAGCAAAGGTATCCAGTTGAAATAAAATGGCATATATTACCTACAATCGCACATGATAGCCTAAGTAGAGGTAATAAACTAGGGAGGAGAGATCACCTACTACCAAACACGGTAGCCTAAGCATAGGTGTCCAACCCAAAAGAAAGGTGTGTTACCTACTATCGAACAAATGATATCCTAAGCAGAGGTAAACACATAAGGAAAGATGACCTACTACCAAACAAATGGTAGCCTAAGCAAAGGTATCAAACCAAAAGATATGGTATATTACCTACTATCAAACATATGATAGCCTAAGCAGAGGTAATAACCTGAAAGATAAGATCACTTACTACCCAACACGGTAGCCTAAGAAAAGGTGTCTGACCACAAGAATGATGTGTATTACCTACTATCACACATATGATAGCCTAGACAAAGGTAAACACGCAAGGAAGGATGACCTACTACCAAACTTGGTAGCCTAAGCACAGGTATCAGACCAAAAAGATATGGTATATTACCTACTATCAAACATATGATAGCCTAAGCAAAAGTAATAACCTGAAAAGAGAGATCACCTACTACCAAACACAGTAGCCTAAGCAAGGGTGAACACAAAAGGAAAGATGACCTACTACCAAGCTTGGTAGCCTAAGCAAGGGTATTTGACCAAAATGAAGACATATTACCTACTATCAAACACGATAACCCAAGCAGAGGTAATACACTGAGAAAGAAGGATCACCTACTACCAATTTGTGGCAGCCTAAGCAGAGGTGTCCAGCCAAAAAAAGATGCGTTACCTACTATCAAACATATGATAGCCTAAGCAGAGGTAAACACAGAGGGAAAGATGACCTACTACCAAACATGGTAGCCTAAGCAAAGGTATCTAACCAAAAGGATAGACATATTACCTACTATCAAACATATGATAGCCTAAGCAGAGGTAATAACCTGAAAGGAGAGATCACTTACTACCAACTTGTGGCAGCCTAAGCAGAGGTGTCTGACTGGAAGGAAAGATTACCTACTACCAAAACGGTAGCCTAAGCAAAGGTTACTGACCAAAAATAAACTTCCTTGATCAAAATTAATTCAACTTCTTCTTTAACCAAATGATTCATTTAGAAAGGGTAAATAAACCTCCCCACGCCTCAAGGTTGTATGCCATGAACGGGTTTTTGAATAAAATTCTGCGAGGTTGTATGCCACGAGCGAGTCTTGAAATAAATGCTGCGAGGTTGTATGCCACGAGCAAAGTCTTGAAATAAAAGTTATGAGGTTGTCTACCTCGAGCAAAGTCTTGAAATAAGAGCTACGAGGTTGTCTGCCTCGAGCAACAGTCTTGAATTCCTCCTAGAAAGATGAATACTTGTTGGAAAGTAACTTCACAGGGGATTGGAATTTCACTGGAGATTGAAGACTTTAGCGGGAATCCATAATTCATTGGAGATTAGGAAAATTCCTTTGGGATCTTCAAAAGGGATGCAGGTCGGCTGACTTGCAAAATAATGTCTTCTCAAATAAAGAGAAAGATCATCTGAATCTTCACCAAACTTCTCGGAGAGACGCCATCTGATGGGAGTATATTGTATAGTGGACTCACTGGGAGAATATCACCGAGGAGCAATATTGTTATAGTTTGAAATAAAATCATTGTAACAGGAATTCTCAAATAAAGAGAAAACCTGTAAAGTCTTCAACAAAATTCTCTGAGGGATTTCCGGAGAGATGCCATTTGATGGAGAACAAGCTGATGATCTTGATAACTTCTGGGATAGACCAACTGTCTTGAAAAGAGACTGCCATTTGTCATCCAAAATAGAAAACCTGAGAACAAAACAAGCTGCTCAAATAAAGAAGCTGCCACTTGTCGTCTGGGTATGAGTTGTTGAGAGGAATGTTGTAACAACACTGCTGGAGAAATATTTTGTCTTCAATGGTGATCTCCAAATAGATTATTCCAGGGGATACAAAGTGCAAAATAAATGCACGCTCAATTTTGGTTCAAAAGCCTAGGGAGATTTAAAAATTGTGATTGTCAAGGACCAAAGTTCAATTCAGGAAATAACTAAAGAGAAACGGTCAAGCAAGACTCTATCCAGTGAGGAATGAACTCAACTGGGGTTTATCTTTATCCAAATATAGAAAAGAAAACTAAAGAAACCATCTTCCACGAGGATCGAACTCAGTGGGGAATTTAGCAAGGATGTGCTCTTTCTGCCTAGGGCTGACGATTCTACTTGGAGGGAGAAGACAAACCCGATCACTTGGGGGTAAACACAACCAAGGTGAAAGAACAAACAAACAAGCACAAAAATGTAAAATGCACCGATGCCATGTGTCTATATGAAATGAATGTATGCCATATTATGCTTGTGCTGACAAAACAGACAGAGAGAAGTAAACTGGAGATGAAATAAACTTCTCGACACGGATACTCAGCCAATCTCTACAAGATAGAAGCATCATTAGGGATGAACGGAAAACCACATATGGAAACAAAGTCCTGTTCAAGGATTCAAACTTCTCTGGGAAAAAGAAAGCACTCCACTTGGAATGAACATCATGACTTCTCTTAGGGAATCGTCAAGATGAATCCGGTCACTTTGTTGAGAATGAGAAGGATCCACTGGGATGCCAGAGTTGAGGCCTCACGGGGAATAAAATAAATATCCACTTCATTGGGGGAAGCTCGGATCAAAGTTGCAAATTGAAGATGTCAGAGTTGAGACTTCATGGGGATGAAATAAACATCCACTTCGCTGGGGAATGTTGGAGCCAAAGAGATTTACTGGGAACTCTTAGGTCACCAACTGGGGAATTCTTGCATCAAACGTGCCATAACTGCTTGAAGTAGAGATTCATCGGGGAATTGTCATGACCGCTGAAGTAGAACTTACTGGGGACTCTTCACATCGCTTGAGACAGAAGCTCTTTGTGGGAATATGTAGATCCGCATTGATGAACTGTGTGGTAGTCGCCATTTCGGATAACAGTTGTTGTAAATGGATAAAGAGTCTTCAGTTCTCAAATGCCCCAGGTCACATGGTTTATGAGAAAAAGACATTCCAAGAGGATTTTATAGAAAACTTGGCATCCAAGATGTTCCAATGCCTTCCAACTCTTGAGAGATTTGTAGAATCTCGACATAACTGTCCCAGATTGACTGTATTCTGTGCAACTGAGTCTTCAAACTTGCCCCTGTTTAGTGGAGTCTTCAGGAAACATGCCCCTGGATACGATCATCTTTCTGAAATAATTTTCCATTTACTCATTAGAGTTTCAAGTCTAAAAAGACCGAGCTCATTACTGATGCTCATATGCAAGCTTCTATGATGTCGAGCAACGTTAGCATGTCGAAAATGTTAATTCTGAAGTGGGTAATGCAACACACATGTTTGTCTTGAAGTTTTTTTTTTTGAAAAGATATCACGATAACTTGTGACCGAATCACTAGTTAGGATATGAATTAATTTTACAAAGCCAACACTAATTTTGAGCATAGCTCATAGGAGTCGGGAAACGTTATCTCATCGAGTATGCTTTCAAAATAAACCCTGCTTCAATTAGGTCTTTTAAGGGATGTATCGTGGCTTAGTTCACGGTTTACGAAATAAAGGATAAAGGCTCAAAATTTATTTGTACCCACCCATTCTTCGTGATGTTCTTCGGCCCTACATTTAGTTATCCTGACACGAACACTCATCTCTCAAAAGGAGTTTTTTTTATATGGTTGAGAAACCACTGAGGCTTTGGACATGACAGTCACTCACTTATTTGCTTTTGGTGTTTGATCACACGACTCTGTTCTTTACTGAAGATTTTTCTTTGTGATCCTTTATTTTCGCTTTCACATTCTTTGTTTTATTCCCTAACTTTTGCCTGGACGAAATCTTTTGGATTTGAATTTGAAGCCCAGCGGGATGCCCCAATTTTGCCTAAGTTTCCTTCATAGGTTTGACTTAGCGGGTTTTTCTTTTTCTTTTTGATTTATGAACAAGTCGTGTGACTCTAAGTCATTTTGACCTTTTTGGAAGGATTGTGACTGCCTCACTCTTTAGATAATCAAGGGAAAATCATTGTGGATTTGACTTCCAGCCTCTTAACTTGTAAGGGATAGATAAAGTGGATTCTCGGATGTTCACTCCTCTTTTTTGTTTGGAAAGTCTGGGCGCTCGATCAGCTTAACTGAACACTACCTTGCCCCAGGTTAAAATTGAGAGTTTTTTTTTTATTTAGGAAAGAAAACTCCTACTTCAAAGCTCAAAGGGGTTAACGAGGGTTTATCTTCCTTATATCTCCGGTGTTTGGGATTTGAAACAATGCCTTACATCCTCAGCAGGGTCTTATTTAAAAGCATACAACAAGAGATCTTGCGTTTTCACTTTTGTCATCCTCCCTCCAATTCTCTACCAGAGCAAGAGATTGGGTCAAGTTGGCATTATAAAATAGAAAGAGCATTTAAAATGAGTGAAACGAATGGATTTCTTCAAGACAAACATTATTCATTGCATTAATTATTCGAAATAACAAGTTCCCACATGCAAAACAAGTGGATTAACGAACGTAGACAATTACATATGAAAACAGTAAACAAGCTTAAAATATGATGAGGCATAGCCTAGAGAAAACCGTCCTCTGTATCAATCCACCATATGCAAGGAGGGGATTACTTCTTGTTCAAGTAAGAGATGGATCTCAACTTGGGGTTCACACAATTCGAAAGACAAGACTCCATTTTGAATCACCTCTTTCACTTTCTCCTTCAAGACATAGCATTCCTCGATATCATGGCCATGTGCCTCTTGATGGAAGACACAGAGGGCATCAACTATGAAGTAGCTCCTGTGGGCCACTGGGATGGCTAGTGGAGTTTCCTTCTTGATCAAACCGTATTGTAAGAGGATAGGGAATAGCTCGGCGTAAAGCACAGGGATGTCCCTAGATTCACCACTTTGCTCAGCTGGCCGAATGGTGGAGGAGGAGAAACTATTATGGTGTTAGGATATGACCAAATCTTTGACCCAATTCATCAGGTTCCTCTTGGTAGCCTTCAAGTTTGTAACTTTGTCACGAAGCTCTTGATTTTCCAGCTCTTGGGTGTCTATCAGATTCTTCATTGCAGTGGAAAAAGTTTCCATGTTGGCCTTCAAAGTGGCAATCTTCGCTCGAAGTGTGTGGTTTTCTTGTTCCAAATGATCCATCTTCTTGGCTTGAGTACCGCGTTTGTGATGACTTGGCTCTCTTAAAAGAAGCAAATGTGAGCACTTGGAATGCAAAGGATGCGATTCTAATGATGTATGTAAATGTATAATGCAAATGAATTTCAAGGAACTCAAATTTTGTGTTGCAAACACCATAAAGTGGATAAAACTTTTGAGTGACTCAAAAGGTCTCATTTCATTGATTTTTTTTTTTTTAGGATTACAAAATAGAGTATAATTTCCAAAATCCACAGTAAAACCTATGATGTTTGCAAGATAACTCTAAATTCCTTGAAAGGTTAGAAATGGTGCATGAATGCATGGATGTATGAATGCACAAACACAGGTATACACATATTCACAAACACACAGACAAAGGTCCTAGGTTCAAAGGTCACAATATGGAGCTAAGGTCTACCCATCCCAATAGGTGTGCACTATGGTTTCAAATGTGCCTGTCGAACGGGTTCTACAAAGTTCCCAGGGTCTACAATCCATCTTTCGGATATTATCGATTTTCCAAATCACTTGGTAGTCAATAATATTCTCAAGAGAATCTCGTCTGAGTGTAGTATCGCGTAGCAACTATCGCAGAAATAGACTCCCGCATAGTCCCCGCACTACCTAATAGGCCAAGTTGGGTTAAAGGTAACTACGGTCCCCAGTCCCGAGGGCCTTTAGATCAAAACCATATCGTCCTCACGAATGAACTCGTTGGACAAATATTTTATTCGAGAGGGCCTAGACTGAGTGGTGAAGTCTCAATTTACTTTTTCAGGAATCGACTCCCTAAAAGCATCATTGAAGTCTCACCGTTTTCCTATCTTAATGTCACTCTAGTCCGGGTGTAGGACTTTGTCTCACCACACTAAGTTCCCAAACCTGCACAAAAAAGAAAACCAAGCAAGCAAATAATAATAATAACATAAATAAACGAGTTAGGGGAAACCCTCAATAAAAAAACATTATAACATCCCCAGTGAAGTCGCCATTTCTGTCGCGGTGAGAATCGGATATCAAGCTATTAGTTAACTTGAATCACAAATTCTTAAATCACCACCGTCTTTGATTTATCCAAAGGAAATGTTAAAGATCGAAAAAACCTAATAAGAGATCTAAGGTTCGGGGGTTGGTTATACTTAGGGAAGGTATTAGCATCCTAAGTATCTGTAGTACTCTACAGGAACCTCTTGTTATTATTTATGTTATTTATTGCTCGCTTGCTAAGGGTATGTGCTAAGGGAAAGACCTAGGGGTTAGTATCTAAGTATACTCGCCAAGACATCACATCTTGTGCCTACGTATCTTGACGGGAGTCGAATCAGAGTATTCGTAGTTTCCCTCAAAGAGGGTGAGGAACTCTTGATTGTGGTCAAAGTTCCAGGGGGAGGTAGTGTCTATGGCAAGACGCTACATAGAGTGCGGTGACTCTAAAGTTAAAGTTAAGTTGAAAGGGAGCATTAAAACTAAATCTAAAAAAAAACTAATTCTAAAAAAAATTTAAGAATTAAAAATGAAATTAACTCTTTTTGAATTATTTTCCTTTTAGATTAATAATCTTGAAGAAAAAGTAAAATTAAAACCAAATCTAAAAATTAAACCAATTCCTAGAATTAAAACTAAATTTAAGACTAAATCTAAAATCAACTTGTTTAATTCTTTTAACTAATTTTTTTTTATAAAAGAAATTCTTATTCCTAAAAAATCTAAACATAACATGCACATGGTTGTTAATTTCTAAAACCTAAATTGAAATTTAAATATGAAAACTAGTGATTTAATTCTAAACTAACGAGGGATTATCATTTTTTTTTTAAGTAGACTAATGGATATTGATGTCTAACTAAAACTGCTAATTAGATTTTAAGCTAAAGTATATATTTATTAAACTTACTGATAGTACACAGATTTTAAACTAATCTAATGTTTATACTTATTAAACTAACTGATAGTGATTTTCCCAAGTATGTCTATCTAAACTATCATATATTTATATTAGCTAATGGATAAAAAATACTGAGTGACTTATAAAACGAAAATAAAGCATAATAGTGACTAAAAAACAAGAGTTATTAAAAGAAATAAAAAGAAAAACTTAGGTGACACACAGTAGAACCATTCCACTTAGTAACACTATTGTGAAGCAAATAACAAAAAGCAGAATCTCAGTTCCTCATTTTTAGCTTATTTCAAAACGTGATTCCTCATAATTTTCAATCAACATCAACGCTCAAAATTACTCCGGATTCCACAATCGGTTTTGATTCGTGCGTTTCATCCTTTGGCTCAGCTGTATGCTTTGAATTTGCGATTTCAGATCAATAACGAGGCTTCGGTTTCGGTTTGTATGGGTTCAGGATTGAAATCCCAAAGTTCGCGTCGAAGCATGAAATTAGGACGGGAGAGCGGTGAAGGATGCGCTCAGAAGTGGGGTAAATTAATAATTTAAGCAAAAATTGCAGAAACGTACCAAAATCCGGCGCAGTGGCTCGACGGCAGCATAGTCGGAGACGAACGCGACGGGATCGAAGACGAACACGGCAGGGGAGTAGTTGCGATTTCGTCAACGGTGGCGGTGAGAAGAGTATTTTGTGACAGCTCCAGCAACGCGATGAATTTCTGAGGAAGGTGATTTTGTAGCTTTTTTTTGAGTTACTTCCTCTCTTTGCCAGCTTCCTTGTTGTTGCTTTGATCTTCCGTGCCCCTTTCTTTTGAAACTGTGTGTATCTGTTTCTGAGTGTGTTGCTGTGAATTCTTCTTGGTGTTGTGTGAGGTTTTTTTTCTGAATATTTCTCTATGTATGGTTGATATTTCTGATACGGTGTATGTGTGTATATGCGAGTGAATCTTGCTCTGTGTATGTGTTTTGTTACTGCTCTGCTTCGAAACCGCGTATGGGATGTTTTGATGGCGTGTGAATTTGTATTGGTGATGTGTGGATGTGTTGTTTCTGCGTGTGAAAAACTCAAGTTTTGAATGATGATTTTTTGTGTGTCCTATTGTTCTGCTGTCTTCTCCTTTTTATAGGCCTCCTCCCTTTTTAAACATTAATTCCAATTAAAACCAGGTTGCTGATTCTGTTTTGGAAAAAAACATCCCAATTATTGCTTTGAAAATCGTTTCTGTTTTTATATTAACATGTCTAAAACCGTTTTGGAATGAAATTGAACTGGTGTTGATCCTACTTGAATGTGTTGGGAGTATTGTCTTGGAAACAATTGATGATGATGATTCTAGCTTGAAACACATCTCTTTATTTTTGGGATTGTGTTGATTGTGTTTGGAATTATGTTTTGGAAAGAAAACAAGTTGTCATGATGATGCTTCCCTTTTTACTCGAACATGTTCGAAACTTGTCGGTTTCCAAATCCTTATGTTTAATTGTGTTGTATTTTGACAGGAGCAGTAACATGCCTTGAAGTACTTCATAATTAAATGCACAATAGAGGCAGCATATGGTTCAAGGAGAGCTGGGACATTGGTGTTTGAGAATGGGTGAGTCCCACCGTTGAGCAACGAGTTCGTTGGCTAGGACAACATACGAAGGCCTTTTTTTCATGTCTTTTAGGACTTTTCTCTTATTTCTTTTCCCTTTTTTTTTTTGTAACCTGAACATTGAAAAAAATTCTAAATATGAATACAAGAACGTGTTATCTACTTGACGGGATTTTGTTCCAAACAATGCTTTTCCATGCTCCCAATTTTTCTTGAAACTAGGCGTAATGATGTGCTTAGGAATCTGTAGGAATGTTCCAACGTCATTCATATTGCCTCCACTTTTCCTTGATTAAGAACAATGTCAATGTGAATCAAAAGATAGTATTTTGTATCAACACTTAAAAATGCATGTGTAAACAAACAATTCTCTTTTACATTTCCTTGAATTTGTAAATTTTCAAAGCGTGAATCTTCATGACAACATGGGAAGAGGACTTGAAATTCTTGTAGACCACCTTACATTTTGTACACATATCTTAAATTTTGAAATGCATGTAAACTCTAATTTTGGTAGCATCTTGAATTTGTAAGACCTCAAAATTTGAATTTCACATGAATCCCTTCTTGGACTCGATTCAAAACTTTAATCCAAACTTTCAACTTCAAACCATCAACAACAAGATCCAAATTTCATTTTTCTTTAAAACATAAGTGATTAATTTGAACTTTGAATCTTGTCATGCTTCATATTAAGATCCTTTGAATTCCACTCCTCTATCCACAAATAACTTGTACCACAAGAAATAAGAAAATGATGTATCGGACATAATGAATCTCTATGAGATCTGAAGTATGAAGAAGTTTGTCATAAAACCCTGATATAAGATCATGCTCTGGGGAATCTTTGAGGAAGACGAATATTGGAATAGAACCTCAACCGTATGATCTTTCAACTCTAATCCACTTGATCATGGTAATCTGGATTTCAACACAACTTGTAAGGAATCAAAATCTCAATGGGCATACACACATCGTCCATGACCTTTGAGCCTTCTACAGCAACCCTAAATTCACAAAGGAAAACAAACAAACACAAGTCTGGTAAATCGGTTATCTATGCATGGATGATTCACCTAGAAATGATGTGATATGCTATGCAGACGATGCGAAACAAAAAACAAACAAAATCTTAGGGTCAAAAATTAGGGTATGACAAATGCCCCTATTTAAGTTTCTTCTATCCAGAGATATGGAGATTAAAATCTTCGTCTCGACGTGATAGGAGAGACTTAAATACAAACATGCACAATTTTTGACCTTAAGATGCCACAAAATGCACATGATATGGTACGAAAATGATATGATATGCAAGACAAAGGAACCTATGAGGAATAACGTCACAGGGGATAATCGAATACAGAAAATGTTGAAGCACAATTAAATAATGGAAGACCCGACGAGGACGACTTAGAAAAGCAAGACTCCATGGGGAAAGATCCAAATCCACTGGGGAAAGAGACTACCAACTGACAATCACATGGTATCTCAAACATAAGGTAAGAAACTTGAAAGGAAAGATAACTTACTACCAAACAGCTGGTAGCCTAAGCAAAGGTATCCAGTTGAAATAAAATGGCGTATATTACCTACAATCGCACATGATAGCCTAAGCAGAGGTAATAAACAAGGGAGGAGAGATCACCTACTACCAAACACGGTAGCCTAAGCATAGGTGTCCAACCCAAAAGAAAGGTGTGTTACCTACTATCGAACAAATGATATCCTAAGCAGAGGTAAACACATAAGGAAAGATGACCTACTACCGAACAAATGGTAGCCTAAGCAAAGGTATCAAACCAAAAGATATGGTATATTACCTACTATCAAACATATGATAGCCTAAGCAGAGGTAATAACCTGAAAGATAAGATCACTTACTACCCAACACGGTAGCCTAAGAAAAGGTGTTTGACCACAAGAATGATGTGTATTACCTACTATCACACATATGATAGCCTAGACAAAGGTAAACACGCAAGGAAGGATGACCTACTACCAAACTTGGTAGCCTAAGCACAGGTATCAGACCAAAAAGATATGGTATATTACCTACTATCAAACATATGATAGCCTAAGCAAAAGTAATAACCTGAAAAGAGAGATCACCTACTACCAAACACAGTAGCCTAAGCAAGGGTGAACACAAAAGGAAAGATGACCTACTACCAAGCTTGGTAGCCTAAGCAAGGGTATTTGACCAAAATGAAGACATATTACCTACTATCAAACACGATAGCCTAAGCAGAGGTAATAGACTGAGAAAGAAGGATCACCTACTGCCAATTTGTGGCAGCCTAAGCAGAGGTGTCCAGCCAAAAAAAGATGCGTTACCTACTATCAAACATATGATAGCCTAAGCAGAGGTAAACACAGAGGGAAAGATGACCTACTACCAAACATGGTAGCCTAAGCAAAGGTATCTAACCAAAAGGATAGACATATTACCTACTATCAAACATATGATAGCCTAAGCAGAGGTAATAACCTGAAAGGAGAGATCACCTACTACCAACTTGTGGCAGCCTAAGCAGAGGTGTCTGACTGGAAGGAAATATTACCTACTACCAAAACGATAGCCTAAGCAAAGGTAACTGACCAAAAATAAACTTCCATGATCAAAATTAATTCAACTTCTTCTTTAACTAAATGATTCATTTAGAAAGGGTAAATAAACCTCCCCACGCCTCAAGGTTGTATGCCATGAACGGGTTTTTGAATAAAATGCTGCGAGGTTGTATG
Source organism: Lathyrus tuberosus (assembly GCA_022829125.1). Taxonomy (NCBI): domain Eukaryota; kingdom Viridiplantae; phylum Streptophyta; class Magnoliopsida; order Fabales; family Fabaceae; genus Lathyrus; species Lathyrus tuberosus. Next base: position 979,867 of record JALAZF010000034.1, read on the forward strand.
CCACGAGCGGGTCTTGAAATAAATGCTGCGAGGTTGTATGCCACGAGCAAAGTCTTGAAATAAAAGTTATGAGGTTGTCTTCCTCGAGCAAAGTCTTGAAATAAGAGCTACGAGGTTGTCTGCCTCTAGCAAAAGTCTTGAATTCCTCCTAGAAAGATGAATACTTGTTGGAAAGTAACTTCACAGGGGATTGGAATTTCACTGGAGATTGAAGACTTTAGCGGGAATCCATAATTCATTGGAGATTAAGAAAATTCCCTGGGGATCTTCAAAAGGGATGCAGGTCGGCTGACTTGCAAAATAATGTCTTCTCAAATAAAGAGAAAGATCATCTGAATCTTCACCAAACTTCTCGGAGAGACGCCATCTGATGGGAGTATATTGTATAGTTGACTCACTGGGAGAATATCACCGAGGAGCAATATTGTTATACTTTGAAATAAAATCATTGTAACAGGAATTCTCAAATAAAGAGAAAACCTGTAAAGTCTTCAACAAACTTCTCTGAGGGATTTCCGGAGAGATGCCATTTGATGGAGAACAAGCTGATGATCTTGATAACTTCTGGGATAGACCAACTGTCTTGAAAAGAGACTGCCATTTGTCATCCAAAATAGAAAACCTGAGAACAAAACAAGCTGCTCAAATAAAGAAGCTGCCACTTGTCGTCTGGGTATGAGTTGTTGAGAGGAATGTTGTAACAACACTACTGGAGAAATATTTTGTCTTCAATGGTGATCTCCAAATAGATTATTCCAGGGGATACAAAGTGCAAAATAAATGCACACTCAATTTTGGTTCAAAAGCCTAGGGAGATTTAAAAATTGTGATTGTCAAGGACCAAAGTTCAATTCAGGAAATAACTGAAGAGAAACGGTCAAGCAAGACTCTATCCAGTGAGGAATGAACTCAACTGGGGTTTATCTTTATCCAAATATAGAAAAGAAAACTAAAGAAACCATCTTCCACGAGGATCGAACTCAGTGGGGAATTTAGCAAGGATGTGCTCTTTCTGCCTAGGGCTGACGATTCTACTTGGAGGGAGAAGACAAACCCGATCACTTGGGGGTAAACACAACCAAGGTGAAAGAACAAACAAAAAAGCACAAAAATGTAAAATGCACCGATGCCATGTGTCTATATGAAATGAATGTATGCCATATTATGCTTGTGCTGACAAAACAGACAGAGAGAAGTAAACTGGAGATGAAATAAACTTCTCGACATGGATACTCAGCCAATCTCTACAAGATAGAAGCATCATTAGGGATGAATGGAAAACCACATATGGAAACAAAGTCCTGTTCAAGGATTCAAACTTCTCTGGGAAAAAGAAAGCACTCCACTTGGAATGAACATCATGACTTCTCTTAGGGAATCGTCAAGATGAATCCGGTCACTCTGTTGAGAATGAGAAGGATCCACTGGGATGCCAGAGTTGAGGCCTCATGGGGAATAAAATAAATATCCACTTCATTGGGGGAAGCTCGGATCAAAGTTGCAAATTGAAGATGTCAGAGTTGAGACTTCATGGGGATGAAATAAACATCCACTTTGCTGGGGAATGTTGGAGCCAAAGAGATTTACTGGGAACTCTTAGGTCACCAACTGGGGAATTCTTGCATCAAACGTGCCATAACTGCTTGAAGTAGAGATTCACCGGGGAATTGTCATGATCGCTGAAGTAGAACTTACTGGGGACTCGTCACATCGCTTGAGACAGAAGCTCTTTGTGGGAATATGTAGATCCGCATTGATGAACTGTGTGGTAGTCGCCATTTCGGATAACAGTTGTTGTAAATGGATAAAGAGTCTTCAGTTCTCAAATGCCCCAGGTCACATGGTTTATGAGAAGAAGACATTCCAAGAGGATTTTATAGAAAACTTGGCATCCAAGATGTTCCAATGCCTTCCAACTCTTGAGAGATTTGTAGAATCTCGACATAACTGTCCCAGATTGACTGTATTATGTGCAACTGAGTCTTCAAACTTGCCCCTTGGGGTCAGATTATGGAAGCAGCAGCTGAGAATAACTTGCCCCTGTTTAGCGGAGTCTTCAGGAAACATGCCCCTGGATACGATCTTCTTTCTGAAATAATTTTCCATTTACTCATTAGAGTTTCAAGTCTAAAAAGACCGAGCTCATTACTGATGCTCATATGCAAGCTTCTATGATGTCGAGTAACGTTAGCATGTAGAAAATGTTAATTCTGAAGTGGGTAATGCAGCACACATGTTTGTCTTGAAGTTTTTTTTTTTGAAAAGATATCGCGATAACTTGTGACCGAATCACTAGTTAGGATATGAATTAATTTTACAAAGCCAACACTAATTTTGAGCATAGCTCATAGGAGTCGGGAAACGTTATCTCATCGAGTATGCTTTCAAAATAAACCATGCTTCAATTAGGTCTTTTAAGGGTTGTATCGTGGCTTGGTTCTCGGTTTACGAAACAAAGGATAAAGGCTCAAAGTTTATTTGTACCCACCCATTCTTCGTGATGTTCTTCGGCCCTACATTCAGTTATCCTGACACGAACACTCATCTCTCAAAAGGAGTTTTTTTTATATGGTTGAGAAACCACTGAGGCTTTGGACATGACAGTCACTCACTTATTTGCTTTTGGTGTTTGATCACACGACTCTGTTCTTTACTGAAGATTTTTCTTTGTGATCCTTTATTTTCGCTTTCACATTCTTTGTTTTATTCCCTAACTTTTGCCTGGACGAAATCTTTTGGATTTGAATTTGAAGCCCAGCGGGATGCCCCAATTTTGCCTAAGTTTCCTTCATAGGTTTGACTTAGCGGGTTTTTCTTTTTCTTTTTAATTTATGATCAAGTCGTGTGACTCTAAGTCATTTTGACCTTTTTGGAAGGATTGTGACTGCCCCACTCTTTAGATAATCAAGGGAAAATCATTGTGGATTTGACTTCCAGCCTCTTAACTTGTAAGGGATAGATAAAGTTGATTCTCAGATGTTCACTCCTCTTTTTTTGTTTGGAAAGTCTGGGCGCTCGATCAGCTTAACTGAACACTACCCTGCCCCAGGTTAAAATTGAGAGTTTTTTTTTTAGGATAGAAAACTCCTACTTCAAGGCTCAAAGGGGTTAACGAGGGTTTATCTCCCTTATATCTCCGGTGTTTGGGATTTGAAACAATGCCTTACATCCTCAGCAGGGTCTTATTTAAAAGCATACAACAAGAGATCTTGCGATTTTACTTTCGTCATCCTCCCTCCAATTCTCTACCAGAGCAAGAGATTGGGTCAAGTTGGCATTATAAAATAGAAAGAGCATTTAAAATGAGTGAAACGAATGGATTTCTTCAAGACAAACATTATTCATTGCATTAATTATTCGAAATAACAAGTTCCCACACGCAAAACAAGTGCATTAACGAACGTAGACAATTACATATGAAAACAGCAAACAAGCTTAAAATATGATGAGGCATAGCCTAGAGAAAATCGTCCTCTGTATCAATCCACCATGTGCAAGGAGGGGATTACTTCTTGTTCAAGTAAGAGATGGATCTCAACTTGGGGTTCACATAATTCGAAAGACAAGACTCCCTTTTGAATCACCTCTTTCACTTTCTCCTTCAAGACATAGCATTCCTCGATATCATGGCCATGTGCCTCTTGATGGAAGACACAGAGGGCATCAGCTATGAAGTAGCTCCTGTGGGCCACTGGGATGGCTAGTGGAGTTTCCTTCTTGATCAAACCGTATTGTAAGAGGATAGGGAATAGCTCGGCGTAAAGCACAGGGATGCCCCTAGATTCACCACTTTGCTCAGCTGGCCGAATGGTGGAGGAGGAGAAACTATTATGGTGTTGGGATATGACCAAATCTTTGACCCAATTCATCAGGTTCCTCTTGGTAGCCTTCAAGTTTGCAACTTTGTCACGAAGCTCTTGATTTTCCAGCTCTTGGGTGTCTATCAGATTCTTCATTGCAGTGGAAAAAGTTTCCATGTTGGCCTTCAAAGTGGCAATCTCCGCTCGGAGTGTGTGGTTTTCTTGTTCCAAATGATCCATCTTCTTGGCTTGAGTACCGCGTTTGTGATGACTTGGCTCTCTTAAAAGAAGCAAATGTAAGCACTTGGAATGCAAAGGATGTGATGCTAATGATGTATGTAAATGTATAATGCAAATGAATTTCAAGGAACTCAAAGGTTGTGTTGCAAACACCATAAAGTGGATAAAACTTTTGAGTGACTCAAAAGGTGTCATTTCATTGAATTTTTTTTTTTAGGATTACAAAATAGAGTATAATTTCCAAAATCCACAGTAAAACCTATGATGTTTGCAAGATAACTCTAAATTCCTTGAAAGGTTAGAAATGGTGCATGAATGCATGGATGCATGAATGCACAAACACAGGTATACACATATTCACAAACACACAGACAAAGGTCCTAGGTTCAAAGGTCACAATATGGAGCCAAGGTCTACCCATCCCAATAGGTGTGCACTATGGTTTCAAATGTACCTGCCGAACGGGTTCTACAAAGTTCCCAGGGTCTACAATCCATCTTTCGGATATTATCGATTTTCTAAATCACTTGGTAGTCAATAATATTCTCAAGAGAATCTCGTCTGAGTGTAGTATCGCGTAGCAACTATCGCAGAAATAGACTCCCGCATAGTCCCCGCACTACCTAATAGGCCAAGTTGGGTTAAAGGTAACTACGGACCCCAGTCCCGAGGGCCTTTAGATCAAAACCATATCGTCCTCACGAATGAACTCGTTGGACAAATATTTTATTCGAGAGGGCCTAGACTGAATGGTGAAGTCTCAATTTACTTTTTCAGGAATCGACTCCCTAAAAGCATCATTGAAGTCTCACCGTTTTCGTATCTTAATGTCACTCTAGTCCGGGTGTAGGACTTTGTCTCACCACACTAAGTTCCCAAACCTGCACAAAAAAGAAAACCAAGCAAGCAAATAATAATAATAACATAAATAAACGAGTTAGGGGAAACCCTCAATAAAAAACATTATAACATCCCCAGTGAAGTCGCCATTTCTGTCGCGGTGAGAATCGGATATCAAGCTATTAGTTAACTTGAATCACAAATTCTTAATTCACCACCGTCTTTGATTTACCCAAGGAAATGTTAAAGATCAAAAAAACCTAATAAGAGATCTAAGGTTCGGGGGTTGGTTATACTTAGGGAAGGTATTAGCATCCTAAGTATCTGTAGTACTCTACAGGAACCTCTTGTTATTATTTATGTTATTTATTGCTCGCTTGCTAAGGGTATGTGCTAAGGGAAAGACCTAGGGGTTAGTATCTAAGTATACTCGCCAAGACATCACATCTTGTGCCTACGTATCCTGACGGGAGTGGAATCAGAGTATTCGTAGTTTCCCTCAAAGAGGGTGAGGAACTCTTGACTGTGGTCAAAGTTCCAGGGGGAGGTAGTGTCTATGGCAAGACGCTACATAGAGTGCGGTGACTCTAAAGTTAAAGTTAAGTTGAAAGGGAGCATTAAAACTAAATCTAAAAAAAAAACTAATTCTAAAAAAAATTTAAGAATTAAAAATGAAATTAACTCTTTTTGAATTATTTTCCTTTTAGATTAATAATCTTGAAGAAAAAGTAAAATTAAAACCAAATCTAAAAATTAAACCAATTCCTAGAATTAAAACTAAATTTAAGACTAAATCTAAAATGGCTTAAATAGGTTTTTCGTCCCTGTAAGTTGGCGAGATTTTGGTTTTCGTCCCTGTATCTTTTTTTTTTCGGTTTTAGTCCCTATATCTTACTTTTTGTTGGTGTTTAGTCCCTAAAGCCAAAATTCGCAGGAAATTCCTAAAAATCAAATTCCGCAGGAAAATCCGCAGGAAAATCTGCAAGAAAATCCGCAGGAAACCTCTGTAAGGACTAAACACCAGCAAAAAGTAAGATACAGGGACTAAAACCGAAAAAAAAAAGATACAGGGACGAAAACCAAAATCTCGCCAACTTACAGGGACAAAAAACCTATTTAAGCCATCTAAAATCAACTTGTTTAATTCTTTTAACTAATCTTTTTTTATAAAAGAAATTCTTATTCCTAAAAAATCTAAACATAACATGCACATGGTTGTTAATTTCTAAAACCTAAATTGAAATTTAAATCTGAAAACTAGTGATTTAATTCTAAACTAACGAGGGATTATCATTATTTTTTTTTTTAAGTAGACTAATGGATATTGATGTCTAACTAAAACTGCTAATTAGATTTTAAGCTAAAGTATATATTTATTAAAGCTACTGATAGTACACCGATTTTAAACTAATCTAATGTTTATACTTATTAAACTAACTGATAGTGATTTTCCCAAGTATGTCTATCTAAACTATCATATATTTATATTAGCTAATGGATAAAAAATACTGAGTGACTTATAAAATGAAAATAAAGCATAATAGTGACTAAAAAACAAGAGTTATTAAAAGAAATAAAAAGAAAAACTTAGGTGACACACAGTAGAACCATTCCACTTAGTAACACTATTGTGAAGCAAATAACAAAAAGCAGAATCTCAGTTCCTCATTTTTAGCTTATTTCAAAACGTGATTCCTCATAATTTTCAATCAACATCAATGCTCAAAATTACTCCGGATTCCTCAATTGGTTTTGATTCGTGCGTTTCATCCTTTGGCTCAGCTGTATGCTTTGAATTTACGATTTCAGATCGATAACGAGGCTTCGGTTTCGGTTTGTATGGGTTCAGGATTGAAATCCCTAAGTTCGCGTCGAAGCATGAAATTGGGACGGGAGAGCGGTGAAGGATGCGTTCAGAAGTGGGGTAAATTAATAATTTAAGCAAAAATTGCAGAAACGTACCAAAATCCGGCGCAGTGGCTCGACGGCAGCATAGTCGGAGACGAACGCGACGGGATCGAAGACGAACACGGCAGGGGAGTAGTTGCGATTTCGTCAACGGTGGCGGTGAGAAGAGTATTTTGTGGCAGCTCCAGCAACGCGACGAATTTTTGACGAAGGTGATTTTGTAGCTTTTTTTTGAGTTACTTCCTCTCTTTGCCAGCTTCCTTGTTGTTGCTCTGATCTTCCGTGCCCATTTCTTTTGAAACTGTGTGTATCTGTTTCTGAGTGTGTTGCTGTGAATTCTTCTTGGTGTTGTGTGAGATTTTTTTTCTGAATATTTCTCTATGTATGGTTGATATTTCTGATACAGTGTATGTGTGTATATGCGAGTGAATCTTGCTCTGTGTATGTGTTTTGTTACTGCTCTGCTTCGAAACCGCGTATGGGATGTTTTGATGGCGTGTGAATTTGTATTGGTGATGTGTGGATGTGTTGTTTCTGCGTGTGAAAAACTCAAGTTTTGAATGATGATTTTTTGTGTGTCCTATTGTTCTGCTGTCTTCTCCTTTTTATAGGCCTCCTCCCTTTTTAAACATTGATTCCAATTAAAACCAGGTTGCTGATTCTGTTTTGGAAAAAACATCCCAATTAGTGCTTTGAAAATCGTTTCTGTTTTTATATTAACATGTCTGAAACCGTTTTGGAATGAAATTGAACTGGTGTTGATCCTACTTGAATGTGTTGGGAGAACTGTCTTGGAAACAATTGATGATGATGATTCTAGCTTGAAACACATCTCTTTATTTTTGGGATTGTGTTGATTGTGTTTGGAATTATGTTTTGGAAAGAAAACAAGATGTCATGATGATGCTTCCCTTTTTACTCGAACATGTTCGAAACTTATCGATTTCCAAATCCTTATGTTTAATTGTGTTGTATTTTGACAGGAGCAGTAACATGCCTTGAAGTACTTCGTAATTAAATGCACAATAGAGGCAGCATATGGTTCAAGGAGAGCTGGGACATTGGTGTTTGAGAATGGGTGAGTCCCACCGTTGAGCAACGAGTTCGTTGGCTAGGACAACATACGAAGGCCTTTTATTCATTTCTTTTAGGACTTTGCTCTTATTTCTTTTCCCTTTTTTTTTGTAACCTGAACATTGAAAAAAATTCTGAATATGAATGCAAGAACGTGTTATCTACTTGACGGGATTTTGTTCCAAACAATGCTTTTCCATGCTCCCAATTTTTCTTGAAACTAGGCGTAATGATGTGCTTAGGAATCTGTAGGAATGTTCCAGCATCATTCTATATTGCCTCCACTTTTCCTTGATTAAGAACAATGTCAATGTGAATCAAAAGATAGTATTTTGTATCAACACTTAAAAATGCATGTGTAAACAAACAATTCTCTTTTACATTTCCTTGAATTTGTAAATTTTCAAAGCGTGAATCTTCATGACAACATGGGAAGAGGACTTGAAATTCTTGTAGACCACCTTACATTTTGTACACATATCTTAAATTTTAAAATGCATGTAAACTCTAATTTTGGTAGCATCTTGAATTTGTAAGACCTCAAAATTTGAATTTCACATGAATCCCTTCTTGGACTCGATTCAAAACTTTAATCCAAACTTTCAACTTCAAACCATCAACAACAAGATCCAAATTTCATTTTTCTTTAAAACATAAGTGATTAATTTGAACTTTGAATCTTGTCATGCTTCATATTAAGATCCTTTGAATTCCACTCCTCTATCCACAAATAACTTGTACCACAAGAAACAAGAAAATGATGTATCGGACATAATGAATCTCTATGAGATCTGAAGTATGAAGAAGTTTGTCATAAAACCCTGATATAAGATCATGATCTGGGGAATCTTTGAGGAAGACGAATATTGGAATAGAACCTCAACCGTATGATCTTTCAACTCTAATCCACTTGATCATGGTAATTTGGATTTCAACACAACTTGTAAGGAATCAAAATCTCAATGGGCATACACACAGCGTCCATGACCTTTGAGCCTTCTACAGCAACCCTAAATTCACAAAGGAAAATAAACAAACACAAGTATGGTAAATCGGTTATCTATGCATGGATGAATCACCTAGAAATGATGTGATATGCTATGCAGACGATGCGAAACAAAAAACAAACAAAATATTAGGGTCAAAAATTAGGGTATGACACAAGGCCCAATCCAAGTAACTGCCAGGGCTTACGTGGCATAGTGAAGACCAGCACGTGGTCTTCGCCCTGGGGTAACCGTTCCTAGATCTCTTGTGTGAGAAGGAGGTGGCTCCCCGCAGGGAGGAGAATATGAGTGTCGAGGAGGAACGAACTCGGGGGGCCTAGCGTCCTGCCCGACGCCCCATGTCATGCGTGTGCCCGACTCCGTGGAGGAGGGCAAGTGCCCGACATTGGTGGCTCCAAGAGGCGCTCGTTGGGCCATTCCAGGACGTGTGGGTTGGGCCTGCTCGACTGAGTAGCAGTCCCCGACCCAGTCCAGATAGGAGCCCCCTAAGTCGTTGCTCCAAAGTGCCAGAGTGATGACTTAAGGGTCAATAAGTATGTCAGGGACGCATTGATCGTGTGACCGCGAGGAGGGAGAACTTGTCATGGATCCACTGGCCGTTTCGTCGGGGATGCGAGAAGTTTGAACTTGAGTGTCGAGGAAAACGGAGAGACGCGTGTCGGGGAGCGAACGATCGCATGTGTGCCATGTGTCAGACGCCATTATTGCCTAGGTCGGCTAGGCTAGTGTAGTGTACTCAAGTGCTCTGAACCCTTCGAATTCCATGGGGTCCTATAAATAGGCATCACCTTGTTTCATTTGCACCGTTTGCTCTTTTGTCCTCAGACATTTTATTCTCTCTTTCTCCGTTTCTCCGCCGTTAGCTTCCGCCGCTCTTCACCAACGACCGCCGTGCCGGAACTCTAAGAAGCGCATTTCAAGTAAGTTTCTTCACTTTTTCTCCTTTTACCCGCATTTGTAGGGTGACTCTTATGGTGAACTGATGAAGTTCCCATAGAATCACGAAATATCCGGCGAAAACGGCAGAATTTCGTAGTTTTGTTGTTGAATTTCGCGGGGAAGGCTGATGAAATCCCCGGGGTCATGAAGAATGTCTCGGGGTCCTGGGATGAACGTTTCTTAGTTCGTTTGTCGAATTCCCCGGGGAAAAAGGATGGGATCCCCAGGGGAACCAAAGTTTGTCTCGGGGACTTGGGTCGAATATGTCGGGGAACCAAAGTATGTCTCGGGGACATGGGGTCGAATATCCCCGGGGAAACAAAGTTCGTTTCCCCGACATTCCCTCATCGCCCTTTCATTTGATCAGCGGTGGAGGGGTGGATTTGATACGGGTCATCGAATTCACCATTTCCTTCTGCTTTTCAGGTAAATGGACGTGTTGCCCGTGGCTGAGGGATCTCTGGACAGTTACGACGAGCCCGACTCTCTGGTGGCCGAGACAACCAGCGGGGAGAGAACGCCTGACTCTCATCAGGAAAGTGGTTCTCCCAGCCCTCAGCACTCCCCGAAGAGGCAAAGGCTCATAAGCACCGTGGACGTCGACCTCACCGAGCAGGAGAGCCCGCCTGCCGTTAAATTTGTGCTTCCATCCTGTCACACACGGCCAAACTTTTTCACGGGGAACAATTCGCTGTGTATGGGTGGCCCTGAGGCTCAGGCTATCCTAGGCATCGACAAGGCTTCGTGGAGAAGGGCACTGGTGGACGACGTCTCTGCCGTGATGAGGGTTTGTGCGGCTGCCTTGGTCCTGAACGACGAGGCGTGCTCCGCCGACAATATGAACAGGCTGCGGGATAGTTTCCAGTCCATCTCGGCTGAGATGGAGAAGGTGGGGAAGGAGCTGGTCGATTGTAAAAGCCAGAACCAGGCCCAACTCGAGCTCCAGCAGAAATTGGAGGAAAAGCTGAAAGGGGCCGAGGAGGAGTGGAAACGTCTCGCTGGTGTCGAGTGGAGAGGGATCGCCTCTTGGTGAGGATCACGGAGTTGGAGGAGGCTATCCGCCCGACTGAGGAGGAGACCGAGGAGGACAGATTGCTGACTTCGCGGGCAGCGCTGATAGCAAAGCTCCGGGAAGTCGAGGACGACAACCTCGAGGTAGCTGGCATAGGCTTCAGGAACGCCGTGGAGCAGCTTCGGGTCCTCAACCCCGGCCTTGTCATCGCAGGGATTGACCCCGACGCCGAGGTGGTGGATGGTCAGATCGTGATGTCGATGCGGGAGGACGAGGTTTTCGAGCACGAGGGGCCCGACGGGACTGCAGTTGAATAGGCTTTTTTATCTTTGTTTTTGGTCGGCCTGCGAGCCGTTTTGATTTATTGTAACATTTCTACCCGACCTGTGTGCCAGGGGCCTTTTTTATCTTTATTTGTAACACCCGTACAATGGGCTTTTGCCTGCTTAATGCATTTTTGTTTCTCTGTATGTGTGATGTTTGTACGTTTTCGCTTGAGTGTGTGATGCTATTGTATTTTCTATGTGTTGTTTTATTTTTGTCTAAGTGATATGCTTTGGGATTTTGCTCGACAACGATAGCCCTGACCGCGTGGAGAGCTGGTCGGGTGGTCGGAGATGTATCCCGACCTAAGACGATGCTAAGAGCTTGGTCGAGGTCTTAAGCTTCGTGGCGTGAACTTCCCATCGCGAGCTGGGTGTTCTGCCTAATTGGTACGACGACGCAGGATCTCGGTCGAGGTGTCCTCGTCGGGTCAAAGTGCTCGCGCACACACAACGCAGCCCTTGACCATCGTGTTTCGTATACGGGTGTCGCGCTTGTACCTCAGTGCGTCCCTATTGGTTGTGGAATAGGGCAAGCAAACAAAAAGATTTGGAAGTATTTTTCCGAGAATTATCGTGTCCACAGAGATCGGTGCTACTGAACTGCCGTTCGACAATTTCAATGTTATTGAGTTTGGTTTAAAATGGTTTTAAGGTAAATGCGGGAAAGTAAATATGAACATAAAAGAGTACATTCTTTGAAGAGAAGAAACCTATCAAGCATGAATATACACTACTCAAAACAAACGTAAACCTATCGATCGGTCGCATTCAACATACAATACTCATCAAAATTATCACGTATCGCTCACAACAGTGTCTATCTCTGGCACACTGAGCTGAGAGACAACCGTATCACTCTCGTCGTCACTCTCGCGCACGACGCCTCGAAACACGGAAGACATTAAGTTCCGACACCATAAAGATTATTATCTAAATCTATCTCTAGCATCTAGACAATAGATATCCTTCCTTAATCAAGATTCGTGATGTTTATCTCTAACACAACACAAATCCAAACATAAATGCAAAAAGATTAAGGAAAACGTCGATAATGATTTATAAAGCATATATATTATACAACCATGATCAATACATGTACATAGGTTTAAAGTAACAATACAAACATAACCCAACAAATAGAGAAAAACATAGAGAAGAAATGGAGAAAAACCAAACATCTCTTGAGTTGTCGGCTCCGATTGATGAAGAATTCGACTCCGGATCATCTTAATGCATGCTCCAATGTGTTTTCTAGCCTAATTCTACTCAAAAAATGCTATTGGATGGATTTGGAGCAAAAAATACCAAAACCCATCCCTAAAAATTGTGTTTTTGGGCCTTTAATGGAGTTTCTGTCCGCCCAGTTTCGCCCGGCGGAATTCTGGGTCGCCCGGCGGCGAAAGGCGGCTATTCTGTAAGTTTTCCACACTTTTGGAGTGCCCGGCCCGCCGCTGCTTCGCCCGGCGGAGCAGAGGCGCAACACACCAGTCTGCTGAAAAATTCTACACTGTTTTATTCGTAACTTTTGAACCGTAACTCCGTTTGACGCACAGTTTGAAGCGCTGGAAAGCTTATTCAATGCTCTATACAACAATGGCAAAATCCCATTGCTGGAACACCTGCAAAAATAAATGAAAATCAATTAAACTCAATGATATTTACACGATACGCAATACATACACTAAAACATAAAGTAAACGTAATTACGAACAAAGCGGGGTTTATTCGCAAAAATAACTGATAAGTGCAACAAAACTTATATACAAAAATAGCTACAATTTGCACTTATCAAACTCTCCCCAACTTACCTAATTGTTTGTCCTCAAACAAAAATCAAGCAACTCAAAGAAACAAAAGCAATAACCAAAGAATTACGAATCAACAGGTTTTGAAAACGGAAAACAAATGTATGGTTCAAATAAAAACCGGTACACACAAAGTAAATACTTACCATTAAACTACGACGATAACACAATCACGAAACAAATGCAAAATACAAAAATCATGCAAAACATCCTAAAATAACACAAGTTCAAATGTGAATCACACCTAGCAAAAATAATCATCGGTAGATGAAAAACACAAAATGGGGTACTTTACACTCACACAACACTCATGCAAACAAAAGACTAAATTATGCATACATCCACAAATTCATATTGAACATACAAAGGCAAGAATCACAAGGACTTTCAAGGTTGTAGCGTGGTCGGGTAAACAGACAAGAGGCAATTTCTAAAGGTAATTGAAACAAAAACTTGCCTAAACCTAAGGGAGTGAAAACTCACAAAGATTCACACACAAAATTTCAACCAACTTCTTCCAAAATCTCAAGTGCTACACAACACACAATACTTATTTAGCACAATTATTGAAACTCTTTTTGTTTCCTTTTTCAAGGATTTTTATTTTTCTTCCTTTTTTCTTTCTTTTTCTCTTTCACAAATTTTTCTCTTTTTTTTTCTTTTCTTTTTCAATCCTCATAGAATCCAACCAATGAGTATACAATCATCCTCTCCCCAACTTGAATTCAACCGCACCATAATGTGAATACTCCCTACTTTCTAAGGCAAGGAAAAAACTCATACAACAACACAAAGTTGAGGTCCAAGAAAAAAAATCCATTCAAAAATAAGTGAACTAAATACTCATAGACAAGCATTAAGTTCAAATAAAAACGTGGATCAAAAACCTCAAAGGGGTTACAAATTCTCACACACTCACAAGGTGAATTGACTATTTGGCTAAGGTGGTTGTGCTCAAAATGAAACAAATGCCTTGATCCTTTTCATGCATTCATATACACAACATAAACAACAGATTCAACATAATAAAATCTAGTTAGAACAAGAATGTTGGAACTCCGAGCATATATGAACAATGGAAGGCTTCCTCACAAAAAGGTTGGGAACTAAAGTAATTCACACAAGAACAAGTATACAAAAGAATGGATGGCATGAAAGTTTGTAAAAAACCTAAGTATCATGAATATGCTAAAGTATAGAAAGCGATAAATACATACCTCGAACGTGTACAAAACTTAACAAGATCATTACCACGCATTCGCAAGTTGAAACGATAAAAAATGGAACATCACCAAAAGTTCCTCAAGCAACTCAAAACAAGCTCATTGACAAACACAAAGACCATTAATATAAACAAACTAAAAAAAAACCGATAGAAAATTCATTAAACAAGTTGTAAAGTGAAGATTTGAGAATTTTATGAACAATCCGAGTACAACTTGTTTAATAAAAGTTCACCACACTACCTAAGCTAAACAATAACAAAAGAAAGTAATAAAACATGCTTGTTTTACGTCGTAAGCTCGACGCCTATTATTTATACACACTTCTCCAAGTTGCCTCTTTACACGGTTAGTGCTCACCGACGATGAAACCTAACCAAACACTTAGCAAACGTGAAGAGAAACAAACAAATACACTAAATTTACAAGTATACAAAACATGTAAAATTCACAAATATGGTAAACATATACAAGTATCAATATAAACAAGTGAAAATAGACAATATATACGATATCTACAAAACTAAAAAACAACGAAACTATCGCAATGCAAGAACAATAAAAACCAATCCCCAACAACGGCGCCATTTTGTTGGTTGCGGAATAGGGCAAGCAAACAAAAAGATTTGGAAGTATTTTTCTGGGAATTATCGTGTCCACAGAGATCGGTGCTACTGAACTGCCGTTCTACAATTTCAATGTTATTGAGTTTGGTTTAAAATGGTTTTAAGGTAAATGCGGGAAAGTAAATATGAACATAAAAGAGTACATTCTTTGAAGAGAAGAAACCTATCAAGCATGAATATACATTACTCAGAACAAACGTAAACCTATCGATCGGTCGCATTCAACATACAATACTCATCAAAATTATCACGTATCGCTCACAACAGTGTCCATCTCTGGCACACTGAGCTGAGAGACAATTGTATCACTCTCGTCGTCACTCTCGCACATGACGCCTCGAAACACGGAAGACATTAAGTTCCGACACCATAAAGATTATTATCTAAATCTATCTCTAGCATCTAGACAATAGATATCCTTCCTTAATCAAGATTCGTGATGTTTATCTCTAACACAACACAAATCCAAACATAAATGCAAAAAGATCAAGGAAGACATCGATAATGATTTGTAAAGCATATATATTATACAACCATGATCAATACATGTACATAGGTTTAGAGTAACAATACAAACATAACCCAACAAATATGGAAAAAAACCAAACATCTCTTGAGTTGTCAGCTCCGATTGATGAAGAATTCGACTCCGGATCATCCTAATGCATGCTCCAATGTGTTTTCTAGCCTAATTCTACTCAAAAATGCTATTGGATGGATTTGGAGCAAAAAATACCAAAACCCATCCATAAAAAATGTGTTTTTGGGCCTTTAATGGAGTTTCTGTCCGCCCAGTTTCGCCCGACGGAATTCTGGGTCGCCCGGCAGAGAAAGGCGGCTATTCTTTAAGTTTTCCACACTTTTGGAGTGCCCGGCCCACCGCTGCTTCGCCCGGCGGAGCAGAGGCGCAACACACCAGTCTGCAGAAAAATTCTGCACTGTTTTATTCATAACTTTTGAACCGTAACTCCGTTTGACGTACGGTTTGAAGCGCTGGAAAGCTTATTCAATGCTCTATACAACAATGGAAAAATGCCACTGCTGGAACACCTGCAAAAATAAATGAAAATCAATTAAACTCAATGATATTTACACGATACGCAATATATACACTAAAACGTAAAGTAAACGTAATTACGAACAAAGCGGGGTTTATTCGCAAAAAGAACTGATAAGTGCAACAAAACTTATATACAAAAATAGCTACAATTTGCACTTATCAGTCCCCGTGGTCGCGACGCTAGTGTGTCGCGGGCAGTTCTTAACTGTAATATTGCTTTAGCTTTTCGGCGTTCCAAGGTCGAGCAAGTTCTTCCCCGTGCAGATTTTCTAGGAAGTAGGCTCTTGTCCCCGTTTTCGCGCGGACGCGGTACGGGCCTTCCCAGTTCGCGGCGAGTTTACCTTCTCGCAAGTCTTTTTGGTTCCTTCGCAGGACGAGGGTGCCCACCTGAAAATCACGTTTGATAACTTTGTCGTTATAACGCAAAGTTATTTTCTGTTTAAGTGAAGCTTCTTGGAAAGAGGTGCCCGAATGCGTCTCCTCGACGAAATCGAGCTCCTCTCTCAGGGCTTCGTCGTTCGCATCACCGTCGAGGGGGGCCTCTGTCCTCCTCGGCGGTTCCCTAATTTCCACGGGGATCACCGCTTCCGTCCCGTAGGTCAGACGGAAAGGGGTCTCCCCGATTGTGGAGTGTGGGGTCGTTCGGTAGGCCCATAGGACACTGTGCAGCTCCTCGACCCACCGTTGTTTGGCGTCGCCTAGTCGACGTCTTAATACTCGGAGGATCACCCTGTTCGCCGGCTCTGCCTGTCCGTTCGTTTGGGGGTGTTCAACCGACGTGAAGTGTTTCTTCGTGCCTAGCTTGGAGACGAAGTCTTGGAAGTTCCTGTCGGTGAACTGTGTTCCGTTGTCGGTGACGATAGCTTGAGGCACGCCGAATCGGGCGAGGATATTCCTTTTGTAAAAACGTAGTATGTTAAAGGACGTGATTTTGGCCAACGCTTCTGCCTCAATCCACTTCGTGAAGTAGTCCACCCCTACGATGAGGTACTTATTTTGATACGACCCCTGGACAAAAGGTCCGAGGATATCCATTCCCCACCACGCGAATGGCCACGGGGAGGACAATGGGCTGAGCTCGTTGGGAGGCGCAAGGTGCATGTCCCCATGTCGTTGGCATTTGTCGCACTTCTTGGCGTGCTCCTTGGCATCCTGTTACATGGTGGGCCAGTAATACCCTGCTCGAAGCGCTTTACGGGCCAACGATCGTCTGCCGAGGTATTGTGCATTGATTCCCTCATGGATCTCTTGGAGTATGTCGGGGACCTTGGTCTCCTCGACGCATTTGAGGAGGTGAATAGAGAACCCTCGTCGGTATAGCTTGTCTTCTACTATAGTGTACGAGCACGCGCGCCTTTTGACCGTTCCTGCTTCTTTGGGATCTTCGGGCAGTTTTCCCGTCATGAGGTATTCGTATACTGGGGTCATCCAGCAGTTGCTATCCCCGATGGCGTTGACGTCCGACACTGTGTCCGATTTTTCGATGCTCGGACGGGAAAGCACTTCTTGTATGACGAATCTGTTCCCGCCTTTTTTCTTTGTGCTTGCTAATTTGGACAAGACATCTGCTCGGGCATTGTGCTCGCGGGGGATGTGAGTTACTTCCGCGGAGGTGAGCTTTTTCATCTTTTCTTTCACAAAGGCCAAGTATTCTATGAGATTGTCGTTCTTGGCTTGGTATTCTCCTCGGACTTGCGAGGCCACGAGCTGGGAGTCGGCGAAGAGTTTGACCTCCTTGGCGCCGAGGTCCTCGGCCAGCTGAAGTCCAGCGAGGAAAGCCTCGTACTCGACTTGGTTGTTCAACGTCGGGAAGGATAGTTCGAGGGACACCTCGATCAGGATGCCTTCCTCTTTTTCGAGGATGATGCCCGCCCCGCTTCCCTTCGGGCTGGATGCTCCGTCGACGTAGATCATCCATTTTTGGGATCCGTTGGCCGAAGATTCTGGGACGGTCATTTCTGCCACGAAGTCGGCCAATACTTGAGCCTTCAGGGCTTTCCTTCCCTCGTATTGGATGTCAAACTTGGCGAGTTTGAGGGACCACCTGAGCATCCTCCCCGCCATGTCCGGTCGTCCGAGGAGCTGCCTTATGGGCTGTTCGGTCCTCACGACGACGGTGTGGGCGAGGAAGTAGTGGCGTAGCCTCCTGGCCGCGGTAACTAGGCCCAGGGCAACTTTCTCTATCTGCTGATATCTGAGCTCGGGGCCTTGGAGTGCTTTGCTCATGAAGTAAACTGGCTTTGGCCCGTCCGAGGTTTCACGAACGAGGACGGCGCTAACTGCTTCACTCACGATCGCGAGTTATAAGAAAAGTGTCTCCCCGTTCTCAGGCCGTGAGAGGACCGGGGGTTGCGATAATACTTGTTTCAGGTGGAGGAGTGCCCGCTCGCATTCTTCGCTCCATTCAAACTCCGCTTTTTGTCGAAGAAGTTTGAAAAATGGGAGTGCGTACTGTGCAGATTTGGCGACGAAGCGGGAGAGGACAATGAGCATCCCGTTCAGCGATTGTATCGACTTCTTCGAGTCCGGAGTGGGGATCTCGGAGAAAGCTCTACACTTGTCGGGGTTGGCTTCGATTCCTCGCTCTGTTAAGTAAAAACTGAGGAACTTACCTGCCCGAACGCCGAAGGTGCATTTGTCGGGGTTGAACCTCATACGACATTTCCTCGCCGTGTCGAACACTTTCTTGAGGTGCGCGGCATGGTCGACCTCTTTCGAGGATTTGATGGTCATGTCGTCCATGTACACCTCGAGCATGTTGCCGATTTTCGCTCGAAAAACCTTGTTCATCATTCGCTGGTAGGTCGCACCGGCGTTTTTCAGACCGAAGGACATTACGTTGTAGTAGTAGTTGCCCGACTCGGTCATGAACGCCGTGTGCTATTTGTCGACCTTGTCCATGGGAATTTGGTTGTACCCCGAGTACGCATCCATGAAGGATAGTAGTTTGTAACCTGCAGAATTGTCGACCAGCTGGTCGATGTTAGGTAATGGATAGCAGTCTTTCAGGCAAGCCCGATTAAGATCAGTATAATCAACACACATTCTCCATTTTCCATTATTCTTTTTAATAAGTACAACGTTGGATAGCTAGGTCATGTACCTGGCCTCCGAAATAAAATTTGCCTCTAGGAGGTCTTTTACAGCTTTTTCAGCAGCCTCCGCTTTTTCGGGAGACTGCTTACGCCTATGTTGAGCTATGGCCCTAGAGGCCGGATCTACTACGAGCTGATGGCAAGCCACTGCAGGGTCGAGGCCGGGCATCTTGAATGCGCTCCACGCGAAGAGATCAGCGTTCTCCCTCAGGCATGCTTTCAGCTGCTCCTTCGCAAGGTCGGGGATCTTGGCTCCAATCTTCAAGTTGCGATCTGGATCGTCCCCGAGAATCACGAGCTCGAAGTCTCTGTCTGGGATGGGGCGCGTTGGATGGAGAGGTCGCCCTTTGTTCTCTGCCTAGTGGTCGAGATCTTCGACTCTGTCTTCATCTGGCTCGGCGGAGAATCTGCTGTCGAGGTCGACCACGTTGACGCGCGGGAGAGGCACCTGTTCGGGGTCCGGCGGTGGCATCGTCGTGGTCTTCGGTTTGGGGCCGATGGAGCTCATGCCCTTGATGGCGGCATCGAAGCATCTTCTGGCCGCGTCAATGTCCCCGTGCATCGTTACTACTCGTCCCCTGCGCGTGTAGTATTTCATTTTGAGGTGGACCGTTGAGGGCACCGCCGTGAGCTCGGCCAGGGTAGTCCTCCCAAGGATGCAGTTGTAAAGGGATGGACAATCGACCACTAGGAAGCGGATCTTCACCTGTCGGGCAGTGTCCTAGGCCCCGAAGGTGACCATCAGCTCAACGTAGCCCCATGGTCTGGTGGTTGTGTCGTTGAAACCCTGCAGATCTGAGCCGACGTACGGGGTCAGGTGTCTCTCGTCGAGTTGAAGGGTCCCGAATAGATGGGCATACATGATGTCGATCGAGCTTCCCTGGTCGACTAGGATCCTCCGGACGTCAAAGTTGGCCATCTGTGCCCTGACTAGGAGGGGGATAGTGGCGTTGGGTGCACCACCGGGGAGCTTGATCCGCTGTCGCGCACGGATCAAAACCAAGTGATTTTCAAAACTATAGTAAAGCGACAATGACTCAGATGTCGATTCACAAGGATTCTTGTCAGAATTAACCAAGTAAAATTGGGGGGTTTGTTTTCGTTTCAAAAAAGCTATGAGAAAAAGTGATTAAAAATAAGTGATTATAAATAAGTGATTATAAAATAAGTCAATCTGCTGTTCGTTCTCCTACTTATCATTGATCATATAATTACCAAGCCCTAAGCGGATTTCATTCTCTTTCGATCATAGTAATAATAGCAAGTGTGATTGAATTACTATATGATTTATGTTCCTAAATCCGAATTAAGCAAACAGATAACGCAAACACGAATTAAGCAAACACAATTACGATTAACAGAACATACATCAATCGAATTAATTCGATCCTATTCTATAAAATATGCAATTGAATTAAGCAAACAACGGCAACTGAATTAAGCAAACAGGATTATAGATAGAATTGAAAAGAGAATTGAATTTACTTGGAAAATATATTAACCTCAAAGCGAACGGAGATACAGTTACAGCAGATCAACTCAAAGAGTTTAGTTCTCCATAGAATACGTGAAAGCCAAATAAAATTTCATGAAAAGAAGAGAATGTGAACAGTAACACGCTTCCCTAGTTATACAATAAAAAGGAAATCGGGTCATAACCCAACTGGGTCAAAAACAAGATAAAAACCGGCCCAAAACTAATTGTTTCTTTATGACTGAAACTTCAACGAATTTTCTGAGGCATCTATTGTCCAAATCAGTTTCTGGCTTCCAAATTAAAGTTGTAGCTCTTTCTCTTAGCTTTCCAACGACTAGTAGAATGCCTCGATCCGATTCTTGTAGCTCCAGTTATGAATTTTTTATTGAAAACTGCTAATGCTGAAAATAACAAACGAAAATCAAATAAGGCTGAAAATAAATTAAATTATAAAAACATCATAAAATAGAAAAATAAACAAATAAAAACATAGAAATGCCTAAGTATAAACATATAGGAATGTGCATCAAAATGCACTGATCAAATTTCCCTACACTTAAACTTTTGCACTCCGAGCAAAAAATCAAAAATTTAAAGCAGAACTTCAACCAAAAACCAAACAGAGCATGCAATCTCAAAGGTTCTCTGGATACAAGGTGCAAGCAAACTTCTAACTCTAAGCTTCAAGAATATGACACTAGTAATTAACTCTTTTGTGACATTCAAAGTATATATGAAAAACAGATGACCAAAAAGTACATCACAAGCATTAAGATCCTCACAAGATAACTGTTTCCACTCAACTCTCAAGTGTTTAGGTTACTGTTTACACTCAAAGCACAACATGAGAGTTAGTACTACCATAAGCTTGAAAAAAAAACTCTAACATTCACAATTGACTTACATGCACACAAAGATCAAAAGGACTTTTATTAAGGTTGTAAAGTGGCCAAGGTAAGGGTAGGATAGATCCTAAGGTGTACTAGGCTAAAATCAAAGAGTTAAAAGAAAATTGAAAGAATTGCGGGAGTTGAACTACATGATACATCAATTGCTTTCAAACAACAACCTCACAACTTATTTCTCTTCTCTTTTTTCTTTTATTCTTTTTTTTTCGGAAGGATTATGAATTGACATCCTTATCTATTTTTTATTTTTTTTTTCATTTTTTTTCTTTTCTGCCAACATCATAACAACATTACAACAATCATTAAAAAATAATGCTTAACCCCAAACAACTCCATACAAGACTCTCTTAACCCTTTGAATAGGGTTATTTCATTATTTTTCACTTTTCGGTTTGTAATGAGTTTTAAACAAAAAAAAGGATAATAGGCTCAAAGGGGCTTCAAAATAAGAGGTAATATTATCAAGGTTGGCTTTTTGGCTAACTAGTTAAAAATAAAACAAAATGCCTTTATCATTTCAGTGTGCACAAGTAAATAAAAAGCTTCAACAAGAGTCAATTCAAGTTCTAGAGACTAACAAACATGAGTGAAATCACACAAGAAAGAAAGAGATGGATTTTTTATGTATATCCATTATTAGGCTCAAAATCTCACAAGGTTTAGTGATCTACCACCAATGATGTACAATTCAGAGATTAGTCCTACATATGACACTAATAATGCAAAAAAAAAGAATCAATGACATCACACCACAAGTCTTTTGTCAAAGAATATAGAGCAAACTCACAGTTGTAACTAAATAACCAACGAAAAAGCATGCAATTTAAATAAATTTTTTTTATTGAAAAAGAAATAAACAAAAACAAAGAAAACAAAATGAAAATCATAGGTTCCCTCCCCCACACTTAAAACATACATTGTCCTCAATGAAAGAACATAAATATAAAATAAGATTAAGGAGAGATAGGAAAGGACACACCCGAGGAGTCAAGGTGGATAGGTGATCACATAAGCAGCCTTTCTCAAAGAGAGATCTTCTGTAGGCTCCTCTTCCAAAGTGGGGATGTCATAAAGTAACTTTGCATAACATCCATTGACCTTGGAATATTTATTAGTGCCTTCACCTTTTATTCCAGGATCAAAGAAGAATCTTCGATGAATAAAAGTGTCGAATGGGCACGTGAATGTCATATGTTTTTTCACAACATCAAAAATTAAAGAATTAAAGGGTTGCTTCACTGCTTTTCTTCCATCTTCAATTGCGATCCTATGCATACTCATGGATGGGCTAATATCACAAGTGTCAACCAAGGTCCATCCAATTCCCTTCTTATGTTCCTGCAATGATTTCTCTTCCTGCACAAATTCAAATAAATTATTAGGAAGTGGTTTCAGCTCTAAGGAGGGTGGTTTCTCGGTGGATGGTTTGTTCCAGGCATCCGGGGTGTCGAGAGCTTCATCTACATGAACAACTTCATTTGCAACCTCATCTGCAGTAACAATATTAACTTGCAAGGCAACCTCAATTTCAGCACAAACAGAGCATATTTTAATGTTAGTACAAACATCACAAGAGTAAACATCATCAAAATCAAACAATGATGGAAAATCAGCTGCAAACAAATCAGTACAAGTATCATTAATAGTTTCAGAAGACAAATTTATTTGAAAAATAGAATGCTCTTCCAAGGGTTGTTGGTTTGATCCTTGAGCTTGCAACATGGCATTTATAGAGGTAGCAAGTTGTCCAATCTGAGTCTGCAAGGCCTGAATACTAGAATCTGTTCGTTGCTGAAATTGGAGATCATTGATAGCCATTTGCTTGATAAGGTCCTCTAGTGAAGGTTCGAAAGGTGTAGAGCACACAATTTGGAATTCCTTCGGATGCTTATTCTGATCCTCACCTGCAAGACCATTAAAGCTTGGCAACAAGTGTATTAAACCAGAATTCCATTCAAAAGGTACAGCAAAATCAGTATATTCAATACATAAACCATTGTAATGAACATCAGGAGCTGCAAATTCTCTAAGAGTTCTTTGATTATCCATGTTAAATTTAATAAGAAAAAAAAATCAACAAAGAAAAAGAAAACACATAACTAACTCAGCAATGTAGTAACAATTAAGAAAATACCTACAATGTCCCTATTAAGAAAAAGAAAGGAAAAATAAAAAAGCGAATAAAATAAAATCTAAAAACTATTTAAATATTACTAAAAATCAAATTAAATCAGAATATATCTTTACAAAAAATTTCGAATTTTTTTGAAAATATGAAAATAGAAAATAAATGAAATAAAATAGAAAAATAAGGAATTTGCGATTTTCATGGTCAAAATCTTTTAGAATCATATTCTAAATAAGTATTGTTCAGGGATTTTTTTTTCTGATTTTCTAGAAAAAAATTCGGAACAAATAGAAACAGTAGCTTCCAAATTTACCTGACAGGCTGGAACGCATTGTAACTCTGAAAATCTACAACCAAAATCAAAAAACAAAAACAAAAAAATCTAACAAAACTATAAACTCAAATTCTAAAATCGGTTAAAATCTACAAGAATCCCCGGCAACGGCGCCAATTTGATCCGCTGTCGCGCACGGATCAAAACCGAGTGATTTTCAAAACTGTAGTAAAGCGACAATGACTCAGATGTCGATTCACAAGGATTCTTGTCATAATTAACCAAGTAAAATTGGGGGGGTTTGTTTTCGTTTCAGAAAAGCTATGAGAAAAAGTGATTAAAAATAAGTGATTATAAAATAAGTCAATCTGCTGTTCGTTCTCCTACTTATCATTGATCATATAATTACCAAGCCCTAAGCGGATTTCATTCTCTTTCGATCATAGTAACAATAGCAAGTGTGATTGAATTACTATATGATTTATGTTCCTAAATCCGAATTAAGCAAACAAATAACGCAAACACGAATTAAGCAAACACGATTACGATTAACAGAACATACATCAATCGAATTAATTCAATCCTATTCTATAAAATATGCAATTGAATTAAGCAAACAACGGCAACTGAATTAAGCAAACAGGATTATAGATAGAATTGAAAAGAGAATTGAATTTACTTGGAAAATATATTAACCTCAAAGCGAACGGAGATACAGTTACAGCAGATCAACTCAAAGAGTTTAGTTCTCCATAGAATACGTGAAAGCCAAATAAAATTTCGTGAAAAGAAGAGAATGTGAACAGTAACACGCTTCCCTAGTTATACAATAAAAAGGAAATCGGGTCATAACCCAACTGGGTCAAAAACAAGATAAAAACCGGCTCAAAACTAATTGTTTCTTTACGACTGAAACTTCAACAAATTTTCCGAGGCATCTATTGTCCGAATCAGCTTCTGGCTTCCAAATGAAATTTGTAGCTCTTTCTCTTAGCTTTTCAACGACTGGTAGAACGCCTCGATCCGGTTCATGTAGTTCTAGTTATGAATTTTTTATTGAAAACTGCTAATGCTGAAAATAACAAACGAAAATCAAATAAGGCTAAAAATAAATTAAATTGTAAAAACATCATAAAATAGAAAAATAAACAAATAAAAACATAGAAATGCCTAAGTATAAACATATAGGAATGTGCATCAATGATCAGAGCTCTTCGAGGTAGAAGGTGATAGGGTTTGATTTCCCTTGCACCTTCTCGAGGGTGGTTGTCTTCGTCGACGTCGCGGACTCCAGTTCGTCAAACTTTCGCTTGGTTGATCCAACAAACAATTTCTCGGGACCACCTCCGGAGATAACCATTGCTTTGGGGAAGCCTTCCCAGGTACCGCGGGCAGTAACGGGGTCCTCGTCGGGAAAGGTCTCTAACATGTTGCGGATTGCTTCTTCGCCCTCAATGATTGCGGGGACGAAGAAGTCCTCGGGTCGAGTGACGCTGAGGGCGACTTGAAGCTGGCTGTCGCCGGGAGGAGGTGTTGTCTCCTCGACGTTTTGTGCTTCCCGTGAGCTCGGACGAGGAGTGTCATTCTTCTGGGCGTATTTCTTCTAGTGCCCCTCCTTGATGAGGATCTCAATCGCATCCTTGAGATGGATGCAATCTTTCGTCACGTGCCCGTGGCTTCGATGGAATCTGCAGTACTTTGACTTGTCAGCGTTTAGTTTGGGAGGAGTCGGCTTCGGGAAGTGGACGCCTCCTTTCTGAAACTCCGAATTCTGGCATTCGGAGAGAATCCGCACGTGGGGAGCGTTAAGCGGGGTGTATTCAGTGAATCGACCAGCTGGTCCGCGCGGTTCGCGGGTACCACATTGAGACGCAACATTAATTCACGCTTCACCACCCACTCTGCTCTAGGTTTACAAAAAGTTTTTACTATTTCTTGGCCTAATGCCTCATTTATCACTTTATACTCATGTCTATAATTCCTAACGGCACATGCAGGGGGTTGCAAGTTAAAAAGAGAAATTATAGCAAAAGGATAAAAATCTATGTACTTACCTCGCACATAAGAGGTGTAGGTGCCTACCTCTCCAAATGCCGCATTAACATAAACTCCAGGCCTATTATTTTGTTTATTTCACGAATTAAATTATTAAAGCTTACACATCGCCGTTGTTGAAGCATATCGACCACCTAATCAAAACCTTGAAATTCTTCACAAGCAAAGGCTTTTTCCCTCACAATGTGGTAATCCACCAAATTGGGATATTTTTCAGCATGAGCCTCGGAAAGGAATTTGAGGTTGGGGAAGGTAGGAGCATTTGGAGTCGGGGCAACACTTCATGATGAGCCTCTTGTCATTCATGCTCTCTTGGAAGCCATTATACCCACAACAACACAAAAAAAAAAACAATACCACACAGAGAAAAAGAAGAAAAATACGCTGAGAGTTCTCAGATGAATGAGTATAAAGCACAAGGAGTAGAGAAATAATTGGGAGAAAATGATTTTGAACCCAACCACTATTTATAGGCCAAGTGACCGTTGCCCATCGTGCGCGCGAGGACAATGGTATTCTCCAAAGTCTCTTTCTAACATTCTTATCGTACACGTTATGTACTCATCGCGGTGTGATGCTAGTGGTCCACAGATTCTCCCCAACGTCTCTATCGCGCGTGTTATACATTTATCACACGCACGATGGAGTTTTATCACGCGCGTGATAACCTGTGTGATTATTCCAAGGGATTTACTTTTTTTCCTTCTCTTTTCTTCTCCTTTTCTTCTCCCTTGATTTTTCTATGTTCTCTTCTTTTACCTGTTTTTTCTTCTAACAAAAACAACACTCAATTTGACATGTTATACAATAAAATTCAAAGTAAAATTTAAATAAATTCTTACCAATAGGTTTCCTTCCATCAATCGTTTCTTTTTCGTCACTAGCTTGACGATCCATGCCTAAGGCACTTTAGGCGCAAGGTCTACCCTTATGCCGGTCAATTCACCTGTTGTCATTCCTTTGTCAACCTTGCTACCCTTTTCTTCTAGATGGTAACATGTATCTAAGTCTCCATATACGGTGTTCAGTCATACACCTTGAAAACCACTTTTTCTTTGTTGAACTTCAATATAAGTTCACTCGTTCCCGCATCTATCTTTGCTTTCTCGATTTCCAAGAATGGGCATCCGAGAATAACCGATCCTTCAGAATCTCCTTTCATGTTAAGTACCACAAAATCTGAAGGAAATACTAAACCATCGATATGCACTAACACGTCTTGTAAGATACTAATCGGATGAGTAACTGATGAATCAACTAAATTAAGAGCCATATTACTCAGTGAGATCCTCCCAAGTTAAAAAAAAATTACCTTAGCCAGTGGCATAACATTTATACTAGATCCTAAATCACATAAATCATGTGGGATCTTTACTTCACTAATAGTACAAGAGATATAAAACTTAATTGAACCCTTTAGCTTTGATGGAAATGTTTTAGGTACTTCCATCTCATCCTTTTCAGTCATGTTTACTTGTTCCTTGACCACTTTTTTCTTCGTACCCTTTAGTAATGCCTTCATAAATTTAGAAAACTTAGGCATCATTTATAAAACCTCATGGAATGAAATACTTACCTATAGTGTATTCAACATCTCCTAAAACTTTTCAAACATTCCTACCTCATCTTCATGAATAAGTTTCTTCTTTATTATTGGATACAGTGGCTTAATGTAATCAGGTAGTTCTGGATTGGGGTCATTGAGGATTTGCTTCTTGGTTCTTCTCCAAGGGGAGTTTTTGTCTATTAATTGTTCGATGGACTCCTCTCTCTTCTTGATCACCCTGAATTTCTCTTTCCTCTCTTTCAGTCCTTAATTATCATTTTTCCATCATCACCTCTTCATCAATTCCATCCTTAACCTTGTTAGCATTCCTTCAAAATCTATTTCCACAGCCTTGCAAGACTCATTCTTAGGATTATTTATCGTATTACATGTGAATCCTCCACTCTAGCTCAGTAAAGCGACTATTTGTCTAAACAACTGACCAATCTACATCTCCAAAATTTTGATGGATGCATCATGGTTTCTACTCATGTTCTCATGATTCTTATTTACCTTATCAAAGCTACTTTGCGTGACCTTGATGAAGTTTTGCAGCTATGAAGGTTTGCTTTGAATGAGAGCTTGCAGGTTTTGTTGCATACCTTGATTTCCACTTGGGTTTTGGTTATTTCTCCATCGGAAACTCGAGTGATCCTTTCATCCCAGATTATAGGTGTTTGAATAAGGGTTGTTTTTCTCGAAGTTGGAAAATTTAGCTTCTTCACTTGACTCTTCCAAAGAACAACTTCCATTAGCATGCCCTCTTCCACAAAAATCACACCTAAGTGTTTGTACCTGGCTCACATTAGCTTTATTAATCTGCTTTCAGCTAGCTGCTTATTTAATAATTCCATTTGAGCTAAAAGTGCAATTTGAGTATCAACAACTAACATACCTTTAGGGTGCCTAACGTTTCAGTTTTTACTGACATTTCGCTCTTGGAACGGTACTTATTCAAGCACATCTTCTCAATTAGATCTTTGACTTGTGGTTTGGTCATTGATCTGATTGTACCTTCCGCAGAAGCATCTAACAACATGCGTCTGTGACTCTTGAGGCCTTTAATGAAATTTTGCATTTGCTTCATATTATTCATATTACGATTTAGGCACTTGTGTAATAATAATTTAAACCTCTCCCATGAGTCATAGAGTGATTTAGTGTCTTGTTGTTCAAAATTTACAATTTCTGATCTTCTCTTAGTAAATTGAGTGGTGGTGAAGAATTTTTCTAGGAACTTATCCTCTAGCTCCTTCCATGTTCGAATGGTTCCATTTAGAAGGAATAGTAACCAGTCTTTTTCCTTTTCAATGAGTGAGAAACCAAACAACCGTAGCTTGACTTGGTCTTCTGTGACATCATCTGGTTTGCATATAGAAATGATTTCATAGAAGCACACAAGATGAGCCCACGGATCTTTGATAGTGTTCCCGTCAAACGGATTGTCTCTTAATCTGAAAGCACAAAATTCTTAATATCAAAGTTAGCGGTGTCTACCGGTACAAAGCCTCTAGAAATATGTCTGTCATTAGTTCTTTTACAGTAATCCCATATGGTTTGGGGTGTTAGTGTTACCATGGTATCATCATCTCCAATATCTGAGGAAAATGGTGATGGATCTTCTACTGGGATTCCATTGGCCAGAGTTGCTTCTCTAACTGCTTTTCTGAGAGCACGTGTAGTTCTTCCAATTTTTGGATCAAATGGTATTAATGTCGATATTGAGCTACGCATACACAAACATAAAATACCCCAGTAGCACTATGATAAACAAAAAAAAAGTAATAAAAATGAAAAACTTTAAAAAAAAATTGCATAAGCGTTTCCATGTTGACAATCAACAGTCCACAAAAAGGATGACAAAAACTTAATGACTTCTTGGCAAGTGTACCGATAGCGTCGAAGTAATAATTAAGATCGAATCCACAACTACTCCTTTAGAACAAGACAAATTTGTAAAATGTAAAGAAAATAGTAACTGGAAGGGTTTCATCTTTGCAATGCAAAAAGTAAAATAAGTGTTTAAACAGAATTACAAAGTGGTCAGGTTGTGTATTGAATCCCCTATTTCTCTATTGTTGATGTTTTATGCCTTGTATGGATAATCTCACGACGAACTAACAAAGTCACTATAACCAATACATTGCAAAATAGCTCACTAATCATTACTCAGAGTTTCCTATCCCTAGTTCACCAGGGTAATCAGTATTAGGCGATACAGAAAATGTTAATTCCTTATGACACTACTCGGAATGTCCTATTCCTATTCAACCAGCGTAAGTACAACAACTACCCTAGGTCCAACACATATACTAATGGTCAGGATTCCCTATATGACCAAAATTAATTTAAAAGAGTATCTCACATAAAAAGTATCAAGAACAATAAGCAATTGGATAAGATTATAGATTAAAGGATTCATACAAAGTCAAATTAACATATTACCCAATAATCATCACACACAACCTAACCTAGAGGAGTTTAGCTACTCATAATTCAAATTACAATACCAATTGAATAAATTAGAATAGCATATGATTTCCCTTGAAGGATTGCCCTTCAATGGCTCTAAAATGCTCTCCAAATCACCCTTGATGTTGTAAAAATTGTACTTGCATTGCCAATTTTCGTCCCCCTTGCAAAAGTGTAGAATTTCCCCTTAAAAAGAGCCCAGAATGGACCAGACGCGTCAGAAAAATCCAAGAAGAAGGGGTCATTGCACGCGTGAGGATCTGCATCGCGTGCACGATGTGGCTAGTACAAATCTATCATGCACGCGATGATGCGCGTGATTGTTCTAGTTACTGCACGCTTTTGCTCCCCTTTTCACCTGAATTTTCACTAAGTCTAATGTCTTCACACTTAGCTATTTTTTCCTCATTCTTTGGTCTTTCTTCTTTATTTTAGCTCCTCTTTGACTTGTTTTTCTCCTATTATTTTCCTAATTTCATGCAATGATGAATTTTCATCAGGCGTTTAACAGACTTAAGAAACACGTTCGTCTTGAGGTGATGTCCAGAGACACTCAAACGTTAGTCATTCTGGTTTGATTGAGTATTTGAGAGGAAGAGGCATGAGTATCATTTAATCACCTCATTATGGTATTTCTTGGGAAGGCAAATTAGCTTTATGTATTTACACGTGCATCTAGGCGTGGAGATTTTCCCGTTTCTAGTGCCAACCTATTGGGTGAATATGTGAACCCATTTTTTTGGACTTTCTATATATTTTTAGAAGCATCGTTTTACTTCTTTTTCCTTCTTTTAAAAATATTTATGCGTTTAGAATTCATTTTCTGGAACCCTTACTTTCAACGACCATGGTAAGAAAAAACATGTTCGTCTACGTACAAAACATAGCCTATTTGTATTCTACTATCGGCATGATTGACAAGTTTAGTAATGGCATCAGTATTTCCAGCACGGGATGAGAGAGGGATGTGATAATGGATAACTACTCAAATAATGAGAGGGTGAACATGGACACTTCTGGTGATCCACCTGCCCTCTACTTCACCTTCATCTCCATACCATCAATGATTTAGAGGTTTTGGTTCCTTACTCTTCTTTTGAAATGGAGTTTTTAACCGCTGCTAATGTGGCCCCTTCCCAGGTTACTCCAAACGTGTGGAGTATACTTAGGGATTTTCAAATAATCAATTGCAACTTGGGAGGTTTCTCCTTTTCTCGGGGTGCTTTTGTACTTCTACACAATGAAGTCACTTCCCGACAATGGTTGAGTAACATTGCATCCTTTTTCTGGGATGACCTTTTTGAAGCCCTTCGCTAATCCTTATGAGGACTAGAACGACAAGTTTTTCTAGGTGAGAGGGCACGACAACATGTCTCCTGTTATTCTGGAAGCGGGAGCTCCCCTCATCTTTGTTGTACTCAACGGGAACCTCCTAATATGCTAGGGTTAAATGTTCTTAAGGGAATGCTTGCAATCATTTTATTTATTTATGAAAAGGGATATTTATAAAATATTTAAAGAAGGAAAATGTTAGTTTTTGTTATTGCGCTCGCTAGGGTTTCAAAACCATGTGCTTACATATTCCCAAAGTGTAATGAGAAAGTCAGAGCTTTGTCGTTCGTGTAAAAAAATGCTTATGGGTTGGTTAATTTTAGAGAATAATGTTATATCGCATTTTAGTGGTTAAACGTGTGTCTGTATGCTCCCACGATGGAGCCTTAGGCGTTGTTTGTATTCTTGTTAAATAAATCAAATTATTCTTTTATGAAAAAGTTTTGTTTAAGTGTGCAGGGGGGAAATTATTTGATGGGTTAAGATGAATTTTAGTTGTGAAAAAAAATATTTATTTTTTTTGGAATTGACTTTGTGTTAGTGACTTATGTACAGGTACTGTGAAATATTTACGAGTTTATATAAAAGTGAATGTTTCAATCGGGAAAAACCTAGAGATTGCACAACTAAATTAATATTTCACTTAAAAGAGATAAAGACGTGATTTTGTGTTTTTGATTAATTATATATTTTTTTGTATTTTTTTGATATTTTTGAAAAAAAAAAGTTAATTAAATAGAAGAACCTAATTAAAGTGACGTGTTTTTGATATTTTTGAATATTGGTTAAGAGAAACTAGGTTAAATGAATATACTAAATAAACTATTTTTTTTGTGTTTTTGAATAATGATTAAGAAAATAAATCAACTAAATTAATTAAATTAAATTTTTAAAATAAACAATCTAAAGGGATGTAGTAGAAATATGGAGAGGATGTGAATCATAAAAGATGAGTGGCCAAGCCCAATACAAAATCTAACCCTAATTTTGACTTTACATAATTAAATATTAAATAAAAATAATAAAAGATAATAAAAGGCAAAAAAAAAAAAAAAAAAAAAACACGTTGCAATATGATGGAGGTTTGGATGTTTTTTATGTAAAGGTTTAGGCTTGTGGATGTTTGGATGTTTTTGATGTAAAGGTTTAGGCTTGATATACCGCAAGTGCACGGTTATGCGAAGTAGTAAAAAGTTATCAAACTAGAGAGACCAATAGTTTAAGTACTGAATTTCGTCCTATCAATGTATATCTAGAGAAATCTATGATATGAGTTTTGGTAAAATAACTTAAATCAAAAGTACTTAAATGAAAACAACTTAATTGCAAAATCACTAAAATTCCAATTGAGGCAAACATGACCTAGGGTTATGGTTCTCACTCTAACACATTCGTACAATCTGAGTCACTTATATTACATGAGTTTTGACGTAATTTTGAGAAAATAGATAAATGTGGGCAATACCTGCTTTCGCCAGCGCATTGCCCTATCGATAACGTATCATTTATCTAATTTCCCCCGATCGAATTATTTGTCAGAGTTTCGTTACTTTTGCTCTACTATAAAACTTTCTCAAATTCATCCAAGCGTTTTCACTATATTGAACTCATAACCAACTTTGCAGAATAAAAACTGAGGTCCAAAGCTCTTGTTCAATGCTCATTACGTCAGAAATAAATCAAATGAAATCATGCCAAATAGCAAAAAACATGAGAATTGGTCTAAAAAAGGAAATAAGTAAAATTGGATTTCGCCTTCCTTCTACAGGTGGCCATAGCAGGCCTCTGGTGTAACGCCCCAGTTTTGCCAATTTTATTTTATTGAGTCTTTTTGGATTATTTTATTATTATTTTATTGTATTTTTGACTTTTATGTGAAAATATGTTATTTTTTCGGCGGGATTATATTTTATCGCGTTTTGGGAACGTTTGCGAGATATTTGAGTGTGGGGGTATTTTGGGCATTTCATAGATATTTTTACTAAGTTAGTAAGAAAGAAAAGAAAATAGAAAATAGAAAAGGGAAAGAAAAGAAAAATAGAGAGAAAGAAAGAAGAAAGAAGGAAAAAGAGAGGAAAAGAGGGGAAGAGAGAAAATTGAAGAAAGTGTGGAAAAATCATCAAGAGCAAGTTGTAGAGTCGATTAAATCGGGTAAGGGTGCGAAACTCGATTATACTATGCTTGCATATGATTATGTATGTATGTGTTTGGATGATTCTCTTGCTTTCCATGTTTTTCACTTCTAGGTCGAAAACGATAAAATGAGTAGAATCGATGGTTTAACGGTTGGAAATCGATGTAAAGGTGGTAGTTTGCTTGTTGGCATGATTAGAATAGGTTCTGATTGATATATGTTGCTTGGGAAATGTTTTGGTTGGGAAATATTACTTTTGGGGTTTCAAACAGCGCAGAAAAATTCTGGGTTTTCCTTGGTTCGCCTAGCGAACCTGGGGCGAAGGTGGCAGCGAGTGAGGTTTTCGCGGGTTCGCCTAGCGAACGATTCAGCGAAGGGTAGCGAAGGTTCGCTACGGGTATTCGCCTAGCGAAGGCATGAGCGAAGATTCGCTAGAGTGTTCGCCTAGCGAACTTTGGGTGTTTTTGGCTCTGTTTGGTTCTGACTTGGTTCGCCAAGTGCTCGCCTAGCGAACTTAGTGGCTGTTTTTATCTAACAGTTGGTTCGCTGGAACATTCGCCTAGCGAAGGAGCTAGCGAATGCTCGCGAGGGATGTTCGCCTAGCGAAGCAGCTAGCGAATGCTCGCGAGGGAGATTCGCCCAGCGAACAGTGCTGTTCGTGTAATTTTGTTTTCTGCATAACTTTTAATTTGTGATTCGGTTTAAGGCGTGGTTTGATGCATTGGAAAGCCATTGAGCTGTAATTTCTTATTATGATGGTTTAGAATTTGTTAGTCGATTTTATTTTGTCGGTAAATGTGAATAGTGTCAATGGTCGACTTTTGTCGTTTTAATGGTGCGTATTTGACTTGTGTTATGCTTTATGGTGTTGCTTCGAATGTGGTATGACTTATGTGCTGTTGTGATGATGATTTGTGGCCGTAAGGCAAGAAAAGGCTAAGTGTGGTATTTGATAAATGTGCATGATTAGGAATGTGTGTGGATGCAATGTGAATGTCATGAGTCATTGTATGCCAAGCATCATAGTGTGCATTGTTGAACGTCCTGAGTGGCGACTTGATCATCGTGTGCCTAAAAAATACGAGGCGTTGCCTAAGGACTTAAAACGATGAATCTGCTATACCATCGTGTGCCTCAAAAATACGAGGCGTTGCCTGAGGACTTACAGCGATATGTATAGACGATTGTGGGCTCCTTTAGAGACTTAAAGCAATCCTTAACGTCGTGGGCCTCGAAAATACGAGGCGATGCCTGAGGACTTAAAGCGACGGGTGAACATCGTAGGCCCGACGGGGAGTTACTTGACTAAGTCTCAGTAACAAGCGATGGTTCCAATAGTTCCTGAGTGGACTAATGACGTGACAAAGGAAGTCGGTACCGCATGGCATGTGCATAGAGTCGTGGTGTCGGTCTCTGTGCATTTGCATTCATCATGAGTCATTTGTGCATGGAATTGTGAATGTGATTAATGAAATGGAATATGTGTGATTGTGTTGGTGATTACGTGTATGTTGTATGTTTGATGTGTAGTGGTGTCAATGCTTGAGAATTGTGTCGTATTATGTTATGTTTGATCTATGAGAAATTGTGGTGCAACTGTGGTGAGAAATGTGTTTACTTGTGAATTTTTTTGTTAATATATAATTTTATGCAATTATATTATGGTTGTTTTTCTCACTCTTCTGCTGTTTTATAACGCTCTATGAGGCGTTGCAGATTAGTGTTGCTGGAGGTATTCTTTTGTGAAGCGTTGCGTCTTCATTATTTTGGTCGGTCGGCTCTGATATGTGACTCCGGGTAGCATAGGGTGGCCGTTTGTGATTGTTTTGTATATCTGATGATATATTTTGGTTGTACAGTTATAACTTGATGTATGACAGCCAAGTTTATATGTATATATGTATATGTGTTATTCAGATTTTAGATCTTTCCGCTTTAATTCTAATTTTTGAAAAGTGGGTGTAAGGAACGAAGTTTCCTCTGTATGATTGTTACCCCACGTTGCATATCTAAATGAGCAGGTGTTGCATGTTATGTGTTTGGTTTCAATTTGATGTGATTTCCCCGTCTATGCCATGTTTTTAAATATACTCTGATCAAATTTTCGAATTTTATTTTTATCACTTTAATTGCGTGTTAATTGGGGGTATAGATTGGGGGCGTCACATCTGGCCCATGTATTATAGATCTCAAAAATGGGAACCCTAGGTCCTTTGCTTCTACGGCCCGTAGCAGTTGCTACGGGTGGCCGTAGCAACCCCTAGATTATGTGTGTTGATTTTCTAACTTTTGACTTTTTTTCCATGTCTTGCTTATTTTCGACCGCTTTTACTTCGAACCCTCATTAGACCCTGAAAATGGAATGAAACACAATCAAAGCGTAAAATATGATAAACAGAGATAAAATAGACAAAAATCGATAAAATGCCAAGTTAAAATGGCTAGAAATAACAGTACGGAAACCATTTAATAAGAAACCCCAAATACCTAGGGTATTTACCTCCTGCACATGGTCTCAACCGCTCCCCTCTTACCGGGGGAGGTTATTTGGACATGTGATTCATAGGAAAAAAGTAATCAATATGTATTATAGTATCGTGAGAGGGGTGGCCAAAAATTTAATGCCAAAGTTACAATTATGATGGAAAATTTGTGATGACTAGGTTTAAAGTGGCACACATGATGTGTGGCCCTTGTTTCTATAATCCAATTAATATCTTTCCTACTTTGGGAATAAGTACTGATGTTAAGAGTACCTCATGTTGGATTGTTGAAAAAATGATGATTGTTGAAGATGGGCAAGCAGGGCTTGTTGTTGTTCAACAATGAACCTCATAGAAGTGCTTTCATTTGTTTCTTTAGGATAAGAACAAGAGTCTTATATCCAATTTCATTAGAATAGGTGAATTGAGCCATATTGATTTTCTTGAGATATGATGGAAATTCAAGTTTCGTAAAGCATACTTTGATGGTGTGCCCTTACTTAAGACAATTGAAAAATATATTGAATCTTCACCCACTGAAGATTCAGGTGGTTCTAGCGCCTAAATCCTAAGATTTATATTTTTTGTTAGGTTTGTAAAATTTAGCAATAATTGTTTCTTCCCATACATATGTGGTGAGTTGTCACTCTTATTGAATAAGGAGAGAGAAGACATTGTTGATAGTGAAGGGGGTTGCATAAGCATGATGTTGGATTGAATTGTGATATACTATTCGTTTAGGCCCTTAAGGAAACGAATGACATAATCATTCTCTTTGTACTCTTTGATGGTGGTAAGAAGAAGACACAAACACATGATGGTGTAGGTGCATGTAGGAATATATAGAGCACATGCCAATGTTTTTTCAGAGTGGTAAAATATTGGGTAATGGTTTGGTCGCTTGCTTGAGCGAGTAAATATCCTCTTGAAGATCTGAAACCTAAATGATGTCGTCTTTGTGGTACCTATCTTGTAGTTATTTCCACATCTCATACGTAGTGTCCATCCAAAGGACGTGTTCATCAATTTCTAGTTCGATGGAATTTGCGAGTCAAGCCTTTACCATAGTGTTACACCAGTCCCAAGCAAGAGAGGTGTTATTCAGTTTTTTAGAATGAGTTACAGTTCCATTAAGAGACTCTAATTTTATTTTGAAATAGATAGAATCTTTGATGGAATGAGAACATGTATGGTAGTTCTAGTTGTCAAGAGAGTGAAAAACATTAGAGATTTAGGGGTTATCGCTCGAATGTATGTAGAAGAGGACTAACATATCATTTTAGTAGGTACATTAGGGTTTTGGACAGTGTTGTTAGAGGGTTTCATTGATGGATGAATTACGATGAGGCGGAGGCGGTAGCAGCGGTGGATCAGTGATTGTGAATTCTTTAGTAGTGCCCGTAATTAGAGAAGATAAAGATAACGAGAGAAAGTGTTTTGTTGTGTGTGTGTGTGTGTGTGTGTGTGTGAGAGAGAGAGAGAGAGAGAGAGAGAGTAAATTGTGAAATAGTCATTTATAAGGAAGAGAGGAGGATAATGATGAAGAAATTTGAAAAATCTTAGAAAAAAACATGTAGAGATAAAGCTACTAGAAGATCATAGAAATCTAAAAAACAAAAAAAAAAAAACAAACAAACAAACTTATATCATGTTAACATTTGACAAAGAACAAAAGATGAAAAATCTGATAAGTTGAAACATTTAGAATTAATAAAAAAATGTTTAAAGATACACTTTGTAACCATCTCTTTATATAGTCCATTGAAAAACTAATTATTCAAGAAAAATACAACTAACTCCACTAATTTCTAAGAGACTTATTAAAAGAGAATAAAACTAAAGTCTGAATAAAGTAGTATAATAAACATTATAACTTAAAGTTTGATACAAAGGCCATGGAATGTGAAACACTTCATGCTAATACAGGTATACTATTTTGAATGGATGAGTACAGCTCATGATATACTAATAAATCTCCACAACGTAAGCAAAATCATAAGAAAATAGATATTCTAACTTATTTATTTAAGAACATAATTAATTT
Organism: Lathyrus tuberosus; assembly: GCA_022829125.1. NCBI lineage: Eukaryota > Viridiplantae > Streptophyta > Magnoliopsida > Fabales > Fabaceae > Lathyrus > Lathyrus tuberosus. Next base: position 1,017,675 of record JALAZF010000034.1, read on the forward strand.
TCTCTATATGATAGCTTCATCGTGAATCATGAAAGCAAAATTTGCATTGACAAATATATCCTAGCATAGACTTCTTTGCGTGATCTATAAATAAAACTCAATTGGGCTTTCTCTTTTATTTATTTATTTTCTAAATTCAATAATGCAGGCCAAACTTTCATTACAAGCCAGAAAATATATTAATTAGGTCACTATCAAGTATCAATGACGTCCATATTGAGTTTTTTTATGTATGAATATAGTAAAGGAAACATTGAATAATGAATAATTTATTAAAACCAGCATGGTTCATTAATTCATTGTCTAATTTTAATTATAGGCACTCTATTGCCTGGAGTATTTGGTCAAACATTTATATCACATTATTCAACTATTTTAGTTGTATTTTTCATAGTTTATATATTCAAATATTTATTGATGACTGTACCAAAAGTACTACTGTATATATTATTATTAACTGATGTAGTATGTCACATTTACGCATGAAGCACTTTCCGTTTATTTATTTATAATATTAAGTTAAAATACTTTCTTTTAGAGAGAAATAAATCATTTATATGATGTTGAATGACATTAAAACTCTTTTTCAAGAGTTTTATTATCTATTTTATTTTTACAACATATTTAGAATTTGGATGAGATGGTAAAGGGATTAAACTAACTCATGATACATAGTAGTGTAAAATTTTTTTAGGGACAGTTTTATTGTCCGTCATGGTATTTTTCAATTTGAAACCATAAAAAAATTAGGGTTTAGGATTCAGATTTTAAGATTTAGCATGTGGTCTTTTCAATTGTGTGATGATATTCGATTTTGATCCGAAGACAAGTTATAATAATTTTTTATATATTATGTAATTTTAGAAATATTAAAAAGAAAAAAGTGAAATTATTCTAAAAATTCAAGAACATGATGATTAAAATGTTTGAAATTGACATCTTTAAACATTTTGTTTTTTTTCAATATAGCCCAATGCAATCATACCCCATTTTTCACTTGGAATTACATATGAGGGGATGGAAAGTGGTGTTAACACAACTGATCGTACCTGGATCAGAAAGTGTTGGTGGCCAGCGACGTCTGTTGAACTTTGGTTCCGATGCGGTTGAAAGCCGGCGGGGGGAGTGTACCTGCAAGGTACTTCGACGCTCAAGTAAGGTGACTGTCAGAGAAATAGCAAGTACAGAAGAGAAGAGTTAGAGTGTATGAGATTACGTAACCTGACCCTCTCAAGTGAGAGGGTATTTATAGAGAGCCCCCTGCGCGGGACCAACGGTTACTTGCACTGGGCTGGATTACAAGGCCCAATCCAAGTAACTGCCAGGGTTTACGTGGCGTAGTGAAGACCAGTACGTGGTCTTCGCCCTGGGGTAACCGTTCCTAGATCTCCGGAATTATGGCAGACCGATTCCATCGGGAGTGGGTGGTTAGACGAGAACGTGTCCTCGCGGGGAGGAGCCATGCGTGTCGGGGAGAGGTGTCCACGCGGGGAGGACTCTTATGTGAGAAGGAGGTGGCTCCCTGCAGGGAAGAGAATATGAGTGTCGAGGAGGAACGAACTCGGGGGGCGTAGCGTCCTGCCCGACGCCCCATGTCATGCGTGTGCCCGACTCCGTGAAGGAGGGCAAGTGCCCGACATTGGTCGCTCCAAGAGGCCCTCGTTGGGCCATCCTAGGATGTGTGGGTTGGGCCTGCTCGATTGAGTAGCAGTCCTCGGCCCAGTCTAGAACAGGAGCCCCCCAAGTCGTTGCTCTGAAGTGTCGGAGTGATGACTTAAGGGTCAATAAGTATGTCGGGGACGCATTGATCGCGTGACCGCGAGGAGGGAGAACTTGTCATGGATCCACTGGCCGTTTCCTCGGGGATGCGAGAAGTTTGAACTTGAGTGTTGAGGAAAACGGAGAGACGTGTGTCGGGGAGCGAACAGTCGCATGCGTGCCACGTGTCAGACGCCATTATTGCCTAGGGCGGCTAGGCTAGTGTAGTGTACTCAAGTGCTCTGAACCCTTCGAATTCTGTTGGGGTCCTATAAATAGGCCTCACCTCGTTTCATTTGCACCGTTTTCTCTTTTGTCCTCAGACGTTCTATTATCTCTTTCTCCGTTCCTCCGCCGTTAGCTTCCGCTGCTCTTCACCAACGACCGCCGTGCCGGAACTCTAAGAAGCGCATTTCAAGTAAGTTTCTTCACTTTTTCTCCTTTTACCCGCATTCGTAGGGTGACTCTTATGTTGAACTGATGAAGTTCCATAGAATCACGAAATATCCGGCGAAAACGGCGGAATTTCGTAGTTTTGTTGTTGAATCTCGCGGGGAAGGCTGATGAAATCCCCGGGGTCATGAAGAATGTCCCGGGGCCTGGGATGAACGTTTCTTAGTTCGTTTGTCGAATTCCCCGGGGATAAAGGATGGGATCCCTGGGGGAACCAAAGTTTGTCTCGGGGACTTGGGTCGAATATGTCGGGGAACCAAAGTATGTCTCGGGGACATGGGGTCGAATATCCCCGGGGAAACAAAGTTCGTGTCCTCAACATTCCCTCATCGCCCTTTCACTTGATCAGCGGTGGAGGGGTGAATTTGATACGGGTCATCGAATTCACCATTTCCTTCTGCTTTTCAGGTAAATGGACGTGTTGCCTGTGGCTGAGGGATCTCTGGACAGTTACGACGAGCCCGACTCTCCGACGGCCGAGACAACCAGCGGGGTCAGATCGCCTGACGAATGGGCCTGCGATGAGGCCTTAAACATGCCGTCTTTGTTCGTTGACGGGGACGAAGATGATATATTCTGCACCGTCGAGCACCGTCTGGTGGGCTCGGCGAAATCATGGAACGTGTTCAGACCAAAAGAGCACCACAGGATCTGCTCGACTTATAGCGGGATGCGGTTCCCGTCTACGAGTTTATGTTCGACGAAGTGGAGTGGCGCCTACCCTTCACAGATTTCCAGCAGGCTGTGTTTACCTGGCTGCGCTTGGCCCCCTCCCAGCTCCACCCTAACTCACTAGTTTTCGTTAGGGCTTTCGAGCTGGTGTGTAAATATCTACGGATCGGGGCCACTATACCCTTGTTTTTTTGCATCTTCCATCTTCAGAGGCAGGCCGTCGACGGCAGGCATGGTTGGGTGTCGTTCAAGCAGGTGAACAGCCTGTTCCACACCTATCTGGGCTCCGTGCACGACTTCAAGTACCGGTACTACCTCGTGCGGTCGGTCACATTCGAGGTCGTACACACGATGTATCGCCGGGAGGTCGAGGAGATAGACGGTCGGCGACAGGAGGTCCTCAAGCCTAGGTTTCCGTTGTTCTGGACAGAGGAACACTTCAAATCTGGGATAGACACCTACAAGGTTAACCCGAGCCATCTCGAGGAGGGGGGTCGCTTGGCATACGAGCGGATAGTGGCATTCATCAACAGCTTCAACAGAGGCAAGATCGTGACGATGGACGGGGAATTCGTCCGCGGATCTGACGGCCGGGTGTTGACGAAGCGTCGTCTGATTAACACGAGGGCCCTCCTCGAGAAGGATGCTCTCGAGCTGTTAGGCGGTGACATCCCCCGGACTTACCTTTTTTTTCCTCGCGTCTTGATTTCTGGATTGCTGACCTGTTTGTTTCCGTTTTTGCAGATAAGATGTCGACCTCTGAGGAGCGATTCAAGAAGCTGAAAGCCAGCCGTGCTGCGAAAAAGGGTGTCAAGACTCGTGTCGAGCAGTTAAGAGTGCAGGAGCCCGCTCCCTCCACGACAACCGGGGGTTCCTCTGGCTCTCATCAGGAAAGTGGTTCTCCCAGCCCTCAGCACTCCCCAAAGACGCAAAGGCTCGTGAGCACCGTGGATATCGACCTCACCGAGCAGGAGAGCCCGCCTGCCGTTAAATTTGTGCTTCTGCCCTGTCACACACGGCCAAACTTTTTCACGGGGAACAATTTGCTGTGTGTGGGTGGCCCCGAGGCTCAAGCTATCCTAGGCATCGACAAGGCTTCGCGCAGAAGGGCACTGGTGGACGACGTCTCTGCCGTGATGAGGGTTTGCGCGGCTGGCTTGGTCCTGAACGATGAGACGTGATCCGCCGACGATATGAACAGTCTGCGGGATAGTTTCCAGTCCATCTCGGCCGAGATGGAGAAGGTGGGGAAGGAGCTGGCCGATTGTAAAAGCCAGAACCAGGCCCAACTCGAGCTCCAGCAGAAATTGGAGGAAAAGTTGAAAAGGGCCGAGGAGGAGCGGAAACGTCTCGCTGGTGTCGAAGCAGAGAGGGATCGCCTCTTGGCGAGGATCACGGAGTTGGAGGAGGTTGTCCGCCCGACTGACGAGGAGATCGAGGAGGATAGGTTGCTGACTTCGCGGGCGGCGCTGATAGCGAAGCTCCGGGAAGCCGAGGACGACAACCTCGAGGTGGCTGGCATAGGCTTCAGGAACGCCGTGGAGCAGCTTCGGGTCCTCAACCCTGGCCTTGTCACTGTAGGGATTGACCCCGACGCCGAGGTGGTGGATGGTCAGATCGTGATGTCGATGCGGGAGGACGAGGTTTACGAGCACGAGGGGCCCGATGGGACTGCAGCTGAATATGCTTTTTTATCTTTTTTTTTGGTCGGCCTGCGAGCTATTTTGATTTATTGTAACATTTCTGCCCGACCTGCGTGCCAGGGGCCTTTTTGATCTTTATTTGTAACACCCGTACAATAGGCTTTTGCCCGCTTAATGCATTTTTATTTCTCTGCATGTGTGATGTTTGTACATTTTTGTTTGAGTGTGTGATGCTATTGTATTTGCTATGTGTTGTTTTATTTTTGTCTAAGTGATATGCTTTGGGAGTTTGCTCGACAACGATAGCCCTGACCGCGTGGAGAGCTGGTCGGGTGGTCGGAGATGTATCCCGACCTAAGACGATGCTAAGAGCTCGGTCAAGGTCTTTAGCTTCGTGGCGTGAACTTCCCATCGTGAGCTGGGTGCTCTGCCTAATTGGTACGACGACGCAGGATCTCGGTCGAGGTGTCCTCGTCGGGTCAAAGTGCTCGCGCACACACAACGCAACCCTTGACCATCGTGTTTCGTATAGGGGTGTCGCGCTTGTACCTCAGTGCGTCCCCGTGGTCGCGACACTAGTGCTTCGCGGGCAGTTCTTGACTGTAATATTGCTTTAGCTTTTCGGCGTTCCAAGGTCGAGCAAGTTCTTCCCCGTGCAGATTTTCTAGGAAGTAGGCTCTTGTCCCCGTTTTCGCGCGGACGCGGTACGGGCCTTCCCAGTTCGCGGCGAGTTTGCCTTCTCGCGAGTCTTTTTGGTTCCTTCGCAGGACGAGGGTGCCCACCTGAAAATCACGTTTGATAACTTTGTCGTTATAACGCAAAGTTATTTTCTGCTTAAGTGAAGCTTCTCGGAGAGAGGCGCCCGAACGCGTCTCCTCGACGAAATCGAGCTCCTCTCTCAGGGCTTCGTCGTTCGCATCACCGTCGAGGGGGGCCTCTGTCCTCCTCGACGGTTCCCTGATTTCCACGGGGATCACCGCTTCCATCCCGTAGGTCAGACGGAAAGGGGTCTCCCCGGTTGTGGAGTGTGGGGTCGTTCGGTAGGCCCAGAGGACGCTGTGCAGCTCCTCGATCCACCGTTGTTTGGCGATGCCTATTCGACGTCTTAATCCTCGGAGGATCACCCTGTTCGCCGCCTCCGCCTGTCCGTTCGTTTGGGGGTGTTCAACCGACGTGAAGTGTTGCTTCGTGCCTAGCTTGGAGACGAAGTCTTGGAAGTTCCTGTCGGTGAACTGTGTTCCGTTGTCGGTGACGATAGCTTGAGGCACGCCGAATCGGCCGAGGATATTCCTTTTGTAAAAATATAGTATGTTAAAGGTCGTGATTTTATCCAACGCTTCCGCCTCAATCCACTTCGTGAAGTAGTTCACCCCTACGATGAGGTACTTGTTTTGATACGACCCCTGGACAAAAGGTCCGAGGATATCCATTCCCCACCACGCGAATGGCCACGGGGAGGACAATGGGCTGAGCTCGTTGGGAGGCGCAAGGTGCATGTCCCCGTGTCGTTGGCATCTGCCGCACTTCTTGACGTGCTCCTTGGCATCCTGTTGCATGGTGGGCCAGTAATACCCTGCTCAAAGCGCTTTACGGGCCAGCGATCGTCCGCCGAGGTGCTGTGCATTGATTCCCTTATGGATCTCTTGGAGTATGCCGGGGACCTTGGTCTCCTCGACGCATCTGAGGAGGGGAATAGAGAACCCTCGTCGGTATAGCCTGTCTTCGACTATAGTGTACGAGCACGCCCGCCTTTTGACCGTTCCTGCTTCTTTGGGATCTTCGGGCAGTTGGCCCGTCATGAGGTATTCGTATACTGGGGTCATCCAGCAGTTGCTGTCCCCGATGGCGTTGATGTCCGACACTGTGGCCAGTTTGTCGATGCTCAGACGGGAAAGCGCTTCTTGTATGACGGATCTGTTCCCGCCTTTCTTCTTTGTGCTCGCTAATTTGGACAAGACATCTGCTCGGGCATTATGCTCGCGGGGGATGTGAGTAACTTCCGCGGAGGTGAACTTTTTCATCTTTTCTTTCACCAAGGCCTAGTATTCTATGAGGTTGTCGTTCTTGGCTTGGTATTCTCCTCGGACTTGCGAGGCCACGAGCTGGGAGTCGGTGAAGAGTTTGACCTCCTTGGCGCCGAGGTCATCGGCCACCCGAAGTCCAGCGAGGAAAGCCTCGTACTCGGCTTGGTTGTTCGACGTCGGGAAGGATAGTTCGAGGGACACCTCGATCAGGATGCCTTCCTCATTTTCGAGGATGATGCCCGCCCCGCTTCCCTTCGGGCTGGATGCTCCGTCGACGTAGATCGTCCATTTTTGGGATCCGTTGGCCGAAGATTCCGGGACGGTCATTTCTGCCACGAAGTCGGCCAATACTTGAGCCTTCAGGGCTTTTCTTCCCTCGTATTAGATGTCGAACTCGGCGAGTTTGAGGGACCACCTGAGCATCCTCCCTGCCATATCCGGTCGTCCGAGGAGCTGCCTTATGGGCTGTTCGGTCCTCACGACGACGGTGTGGGCGAGGAAGTAGTGGCTAGCCTCCTGGCCGCGGTAACGAGGCCCAGGGCGACATTCTCTATCTGCTGATATCTGAGCTCGGGGCCTTGGATTGCTTTGCTCATGAAGTAAACTGGCTTCTGCCCGTCTGGGGTTTCACGAACGAGGACGGCACTAACTGCTTCGCTCGCGATCGTGAGGTATAAGAAAAGTGTCTCCCCGTTCTCAGGCCGTGAGAGGACCGGGGGCTGCGATAATACTTGTTTCAGGTGGAGGTGTGCCCGCTCGCATTCTTCGCTCCATTCAAACTCCGCTTTTTGTCGAAGAAGTTTGAAAAATGGGAGTGCGTACTGTGCAGATTTGGCGACGAAGCGGGAGAGGGCAGTGAGCATCCCGTTCAACGATTATATCGACTTCTTCGAGTCCGGAGTGAGGATCTCGGAGAAAGCTCTACACTTGTCGGGGTTGGCTTCGATTCCTCGCTCTGTTAAGTAGAAACCGAGGAACTTACCTGCCCGAACGCCGAATGTGCATTTGTCTGGGTTGAACCTCATGCGACATTTCATCGCTGTGTCGAACACTTTCTTGAGGTGCGTGGCATGGTCAACCTCTTCTGAGGATTTGACGATCATGTCGTCCATGTACACCTCGAGCATGTCGCCGATTTCCGCTCGGAAAACCTTGTTCATCATTCGCTAGTACGTCGCACCGGCGTTTTTCAGACCGAAGGGCATTACGTTGTAGTAGTAGTTGCTCGACTCGGTCATGAACGCCGTGTGCTGTTTGTCGACCTTGTCCATGGGAATTTGGTTGTACCCCGAGTACGCATCCATGAAGGATAGTAGTTTGTAACCTGCAGAATTGTCGACCAGCTGGTCGATGTTAGGTAACAGATAGCAGTCTTTCGGGCAGGCCCGATTAAGATCAGTATAATCAACACACATCCTCCATTTTCCATTATTCTTTTTAACAAGTACAACGTTGGACAGCCAGGTCGTGTACCTGGCCTCCGAAATAAAATTTGCCTCTAGGAGGTCTTTTACAGCTTTTTCAACAGCCTCCGCTTTTTCGAGAGACTGCTTACGCATACGTTAAGCTATGGCCCTAGCGGCCGGATCTACTGCGAGCTGATGGCAAGCCACTGCGGGGTCGAGGTCGAGCATCTCGGATGCGCTCCACACGAAGAGATCATCGTTCTCCCTCAGGCATGCTTTCAGCTGCTCCTTCGCAAGGTCGGGGATCTCGGCTTAAATCTTCACGTTTCGGTCTGGATCTTCCCCGAGAATCACGAGCTCGAAGTCTCCGTCTGGGATGGGGCGCGTTGGATAGAGAGGTCTCCCGTTGTTCTCTGCCTGGTGGTCGAGATCTTCGACTCTGTCTTCGTCTGGCTCGCCGAAGAATCTGCTATTGAGGTCGACTGCGTTGACGCGCGGGAGAGGCACTTGTTCGGGGTCCGGCGGTGGCTTCGCCGTGGTCTTCGGTTTGGAGCCGATGGAGCTCATGCCCTTGATGGCAGTGTCGAAGCATCTTCTGGCCTCGTCAATGTCCCCGTGCATCGTTACTATTTGTCCCCTGCGCGTGTAGTATTTCATTTTGAGGTGGACCGTTGAGGGCACCGCCGTGAGCTCGGCCACGGTAGTCCTCCTTAGGATGCAGTTGTAAAGGGATTGACAATCGACCACCAGGAAGCGGATCTTCACCTGTCGGGCAGTGTCCTCGGCCCCGAAGGTGACCATCAGCTCAACGTAGCCCCATGGTCTGGTTGTTGTGCCGTTGAAACCCTGCAGATCTGAGCCGACGTACGGGGTCAGGTATCTCTCTTCGAGTTGAAGGGTCCCGAATAGATGGGCATACATGATGTCGACCGAGATTTCCTGGTCGACTAGGATCCTCCGGAAGTCAAAGTTGGCCATCTGTGCCCAGACTAGGAGGGGGATAGTGGCGATGGGTGCACCACCGGGGAATCTTCGAGGTAGAAGGTGATAGGGTTTGATTTCCCTTGCACCTTCTCGAGGGTGGTCGTCTTCGTCGACGTCGCAGACTCCAGTTCGTCAAACTTTCGCTTGATTGATCCAACAGACAATTTCTTGGGACCACCTCCAGAGATAACCATTGCTTTGGGAAAGCCTTCCCAGGTATTGCGGGCAGTAACGGGGTCCTCGTCGGGGAAGGTCGCCCACATATTGCGGATTGCTTCTTCGCCCTCAATGATTGCGGGGACGAAGAAGTCCTCGGGTCGAGTGACGCTGAGGGCGACCTGAAGCTGGCTGTCGTCAGGAGGAGGTGTTGTCTCTTTGACGTTCTGCGCTTCCCGTGAGCTCGGACGAGGAGTTTCATTCTTCTGGGCGTATTTCTTCAAGTGCCCCTCCTTGATGAGGATCTCAATCGCATTCTTGAGATGGATGCAGTCTTCTGTCACGTGCCCGTGGCTTCGGTGGAATCTGCAGTACTTTGACTTGTTAGCGTTTGGTTTGGGAGGAGTCGGCTTCGGGAAGCGGACACCTCCTTTCTGAAACTCCGAGTTCTGACATTCGGAGAGAATCCGCGAGCGGGGAGCGTTAAGCGGGGTGTATTCCGTGAACCGGCCTGCTGGTCCGCGCGGTTCGTGGGTGTTACGGGGGCGATTTTCTTTCTTTCTTTCTCCTCCTCGTCGGGGAGAGGAGTCTTCATCTTTGTGGCCGCGGGGGCCCTCTCTTCGTCTTGACTCGAGGGCGATATGTGCTGCTTCTGACTCCTCGAGCTCTATGTACGACTGAGCCTGTTCTAGGAGATCCTCTAGACGGAGGGGTCTGCGGAGGCCTACGGACTTGGCGAAGTCAGATCCCGCCCGTAGTCCATGCACGATCAGGTATTTCTTCATATCACCGGCCGTATGGACTTCGACGACTTCTCTGTTGAATCTCTCTATGTAATGCCGGAGAGACTCGTTCTTCCCTTGGAAGATGCTCTCAAGGGAAGCCTCTGTCTTCGGGTGTCGACGAGATGCAGTAAAATGTTTGGTGAAGCGTTGTCTCAGCTGCCTCCAGGATGTTGTTGACCCGGGTTCCAGGCCCTTGTACCATGTCATGGCGCCTTTTCGCAAGGTGGTGGGGAAGAGCCTGCATCTTATGGATCCCCGGACGTTTCTGAAGTCGAGCATGGCTTCGAAACTTTCGACGCGATCGTCGGGGTCGGCCAGACCGTTGTATGTCCCTAGTGGCGGGGATTTTTCATACCCGCGGGAATTGGGGCGTTCATGATCTCCCACAACAGAGGGGTCCTCTGGTCGTCGTCGTCGCTCCCGGTCGGGGATTCCGACAGGGACCTTCGATGTCGTGGAGGGGAGTTCCTCGAGCGGTTCCACGGTCTCTCCTCGGCTGTTTTAGACTTCTTGCTGTTTGTAGTGGGCCTGGGTTCCTTCCGAGGCGGAGAACGATGACGCTTCTGGGAAGCCGCCAGCTGGGCGCGCTCAAGCGGTGGACGACGTCCCCCGTGCACCGGCGAGGGGGTCCAAGATTCTACAGGCAGAGTCCTTCGCGGGGAAGGGGAGCGACGAGGAGAGTGCGGACGACGGTGTCTTCACGAGGAAGATCGTCGTGTTCGCCTTTGCTCCAGTGCTTCAATCCTGGTGTTCTGTTGCGCTATCAGCTGGTTAGTCTGGTTGATCAGGGTAAATAAGGCCACGGTGCTCGGATCTGCGTTAGGCGGGGGAGCAACTGGCTGAATGATGGCTTGTTGGTCGTCCTGCTGGGCAGCGTGGTAAGCCGTGTCTTGGGAGTCTAGGGAGGCAGTCTGCACGTCTCTCACATCGACTTCCTCGACGTGGGGGGCAGCAGTGTCTTCACGGTGGTTCCCGTTCTCGAGCTGTGCGAGGACGGTGTTCAGAGCCTTGGTAGCAGACGGGTTGCCGACCATAGTGATGATGAGCGAGAGTTGCTTTGGTTTAACGAAGGAAAAACGGGGAAGTAAAGTTTCCCACAGAGGGCGCCACTGATCGTACCTGGATCAGACAGTGTTGGTGGCCAGCGACGTCTGTTGAACTTCGGCTCCGGTGCGGTTGAAAGACGGCCGGGGGGGGTGGTGTACCTGCAAGGTACTCCGACGCTCAAGTAAGGTGACTGTCAGAGAAATAGCAAGTACAGAAGAGAAGAGTTAGAGTGTATGAGATTACGTAACCTGACCCTCTCAAGTGAGAGGGTATTTATAGAGAGCCCCTAGCGCGGGGCCAACGGTTACTTGCACTGGGCTGGATTGCAAGGCCCAATCCAAGTAACTGCCAGGGCTTATGTGGCGTAGTGAAGACCATCACGTGGTCTTCGCCCTGGGGTAACCGTTCCTAGATTTTCGGAATTAGGGCAGACCGATTCCATCAGGAGTGAGTGGTTATATGAGAACGTGTCCTTGCGGGGAGGAGCCATGCGTATCGGGGAGAGGTGTCCTCGTGGGGAGGACTCTTGTGTGAGAAGGAGGTGGCTCCCCGCAGGGAGGAGAATATGAGTGTCAAGGAGGAACAAACTCGGGGGGGCCTAGCGTCCTGCCCGACGCCCCATGTCATGCGTGTGCCCGACTCCGTGGAGGAGGGCAAGTGCCCGACATTGGTCGCTCCAAGAGGCCCTCGTTGGGCCATCCCAGGATGTGTGGGTTGGGCCTGCTCGACTGAGTAGCAGTCCCCGGCCCAGTCCAGAACAGTTTCTATAATAGATAAGCATGTGTTGTGGAGACCAACTCTTTATAATGAGAGGTATCCCTTTGTACAAAACACAATCAGCAAAACAAACACAACATTAACAACAATAATATTCATAAAGAACCTTCAAAGAAGCAAGTTCCCTCAAACCCATCTCAACTGAAAGCATGTCTATGTGTACTTCCCCGTCAAGATCATTCACATCGCAAACAATTTTGCTTTTATCGGAACCGTCGACACCTAGGCCATATTGTTTAATTAGATATTTATGTAACTAATTTAAGAGAGAAATTATTCAAACTAAAGTTTAGAGTATCAACTCATGCTCACTTTTGTTCCAAGATTCCTCCTTAGTCATTTGTCTAGTTGAGGTGACAAGTTCAAAAGGAAAAGGAGCTAACGCAGACTAATGTTCATGCTTAGACTGTGTTATATCTGCACATATGCCTTAAAGCATGGAAATAACACACAACAAGAATTATAAGCACTAACTTGAAAGCGGTAATAGATGAACATGCCAATGCAAAATATGGTTCTTATATCTTTTTAAGTTGTGTTTTTTAAGATCAAAGTAAAAAAAATTAAGATTGAGAATTTCTTTTTCGGCGGAAAGTAGGGAGCAAATGCAATTTTATTACCATGTTTTACAGAAAGACCCCAATAGCAGGCAAACCAACATCTATTTATGATCACTTCCTCCTGAGAGATATAAAAAATATGAATTGACACAGAAGAAAAAAAGTTAATAAAGGTAATTCTCATATTAATGAAAAACACATACCATTTCTTCATGGATCAAAATCATTCTCTCTGGCATTGTTCGAAGGGCCTTTGCTTCGGCTTCAGCTTCTTGTCGTGATACTTGCATCATTTGATATTTGTTCCTCAAATGTTTCATTTTCAATCACTGTCCAATCCTTTATGCAGTGGTAAAAATTTGGATTCAAGAAAATGCCTTCTCCATATTGTGCCCTTTGAGAAAACAATCTCTCATCAGGGTTTTCTAATTTTTTACCAGAAAACAATATTGCAAAAGATAACAATAAGAAAGACAAACAGAACAAATGGCATATTTTACTTCCAAAAAATCAATACTAACAAAAACTCTTCTCTATAACATGAGAAAATCCAACAATATCATTAAACCAATGTTTCATTATCATAATAACATTTTATTTGACTGACAACATTACAACTATAAACAACAAGTTAAACTTGAAAACAGAAAACATTTACAATATTTAAACAAATCAAAATAGTTGAAATCAAGCTACCAAAAATCTGCAAATGAAAAAGAATTAAAACGAATTAAAATGGCACCAATATACACCTTGACTACTAAAAATACTTCTTCTAATCTCTGGTCTTCAATTTGAACAAACCTAAAAACAAAACGGCATGAAGATAAACATACCACCGGTGTTAGAAAAACACAAAATAGGTATCAAATTCATGAAATCTAGAGGAAAGACGAACTGTTTTCATGTTAGAAGAAGAAGACATTAATTAAAGAACAATATAAGAGGGAAAAAAACACATACCTTTTGAGAGTAGCATGAGAATAAGAAACTGATGTGTACCGGTCAGAGAAGAGGAGAAATAGTGGTCTTTAGAGGTAGTGGTGGCCGTAATAGGGTGGAGAAAGAGGGTGGCGGGCGGTTAGGGTTTGTGGGAGGGGGGAAGAGAAAAACGAGAGAGAGAGAGAGAGAGAGAGAGAGAGAGAGAGAGAGAAGTGTGGAAAGTGCGAAAATGAAAAAGTGTGAAAAGAGAGAAGTGTCAATTTGAATTTAGAATGGAGACTAATTAGAGTGTGACAAGTGTAATCCCAAGAGAGGTAAGTGAGTGTTTTAATTGGAACACTAGTAAGATACTCGTGCTCCCACAAGAGTAAAATTATTTGATACAGTATAAAATATATTTAAATGTACATTTGGAACGTTATAAAATGTATTTATATACGTGTTTAAATTTAAATTAGCTATTAATTATAAAATGAACAATTATTATATAAATTCAATTGTATTAAAATACAAATAGAAAAAAAAGATTCTTGAGATAAAAAAAAGAAATATTTAATATTTGATCATAAGATTTTATCTTTCAAGTTAAGATAATTATTAATTAAAATAAAATATGTATTGTGTTTATAGTGACCCGTGAAATAGAAAGTTTATTTGATACAATATAAAATGTATTTATATACAAATGTATTAAATAATCATGCAAAAAAAAAACTCGTGAAATGAAGAAAGACAAAAAGAAAATTTTGATGCGATAATGACCCGTGAGATAAATAAATTATTTGGTGCGATATAAAATGTATTTAGATACAAATGCAAAATTTAAAATGATATGCTTAATTGTAAAATGAACAATAATCATATAAATTAAATTGTATTAAATAATTACATAAAAAGAAAAAAAAAAGAATCATAAGATGGAGAAAGAAAAAAAAATTTAAATATAAGATAATGGTTAATTAAAATAAAATAAATATTATGTTGATAGTGATCCGTGAGATAAATACGTTTTTTATTTTAGTAATATTAAAAAATAGATTATTAGTATTTTTAGCGATAATAAAAAATATAGTGAAAAAAAATTAAAATGAAAGTGAAAAAGTGTGAGAAAAAAAACTAAAAATGATTTTAAATTTGAATAAAAAGGGAGAATGAGTGTACGTAATATTTAATTTGAATGAGTAAATAGAAGATAGTAAATAGTAGCAAATGTTAAGTCAACACATGACATGTAATTGTGAAAAACTACTTTTGATTTTAGATGAATTTGCTAGTTACCGAAATAATCTTTTTATAGTGTATTTTATTTTTGGTGGAATGACAATTTGGGCCGTTCATGGAACCTTTTAGTAATGAGTTAATAGTAGATTTGTTAATTATTTATTTGTCTAAATTGTAGTATAAAAAAAATCTAGATGAAGGGCTTTTTTGGCAAAGAAAAAACTTATTTGTAATAGATAGATAATAAACCAATACAGCTAGCTAGATAGCAACGTGCAGCCAACCAAAATTTAAGCATGTGCACCGAAAGTAAACGAATGAAATTGAAGTTTTTTTTTTTTCTTCCTAAAATAACAGAAAATAAAGTGCAACAACCAAATATATACAGTATTTGGCGAGGAATGGGTAATGATAATGTGGCTGTCATTGAGCGGAACCCTCCTTCGTCCTTCAACAGACCGATCTAATAAATTGTTTATTGCATCAAGTTTTTGAAGTGAGTGAGAGAGAGTATTCTTCAACGAACTGAGACAAGATAGATTCAAACTCAAATATTTCAGGTAACACTGCTTTCACTATCAAAATCTATTCATTTACACATTATTTCACTGATACTTAACCTTGTTTTTGTTGTTGCATTTTCAATTCTCATGTACTTTCTTTCTCCCGCAACCATTTTCTGCCATTTTCCAGTTTGAGGCAAGGAGCTGAACCTTCCAATTCTTCCATGGATAATGATCACAATCAAAGTTGTAGATATAAATATGATGTGTTTATCAGTTTCAGAGGTCCCGACTCACGCAACACTTTTGTTGATCATCTTTATGCTCATCTAACCCGAAAGGGTATTTTTGCCTTCAAGGATGATAAAAGGCTTGAGAAAGGAGAATCCCTTTCTCCGCAACTTGTTCAAGCTATTCAAAGTTCTAGGATTTCTATTGTTGTCTTCTCTAAAACATATGCTGACTCTACGTGGTGTTTGGAAGAGATGGCTACTATTGCTGAATGCCGTAAAGAATTCAATCGAAAAGTATTTCCTGTTTTTTATGATGTCGAACCATCTGTTGTACGACATCAGAATGGGGAGTATGAGAACTACTTTGATTCACACATGAATAATTTCAAACATGATCCATCCAAGGTTGTGGGATGGATGAATGCTATGAAAGATTTAGCTAACTTAGTTGGTTGGGATGTCAGGAACAAGTAAGTTTTACTCCTTTTGTTATTTGTTTTTACATTTTCTAATTCATAGCATGTCATCATGTCAACTTTCATTGTCCAACTTACACTCTTTTGCCTTCAATAAGTTGTACGTTAATATATGTTGTAATTTGACATGATAATTTTGTGTTTTTGTTTTTCCTTTCAGGCCAGAGTTTATAGAGATCGAAAAAATTGTCCAAGCAATAATAAAGACATTGAATCATAAATTCTCAGGGTTTACCAACGATCTTGTTGGGATGCAACCTCGCATAGAAGAATTAGAAAAGCTTCTAAGATTGACCTCAAAGGATGATGACTTTCGAGTTCTCGGAATTTGGGGGATGGGTGGAATAGGGAAGACAACTCATGCTATGGTTTTGTATGATAGAATCTCTTATCAGTTTGATGCTCGTTGTTTTATTAATAACACAAGCAAACTTTTTAGGGATGGTGGTGTCGTTGCTGTACAAAAACAAATTCTTCGTCAAACTCTTGACGAAAGAAATCTAGACTCATATGATACTTGTGAAATTGCCGGGATTATGTTAAGTAGGCTTCACAGTGGCATTAAGGTCCTTCTAGTTCTTGACAACGTTGATCAATTAGAGCAATTGAATGAATTAGGTATAAATCCTAAGTTACTTGGGAATGGCAGTAGAATAATAATAACCACAAGGGATGAGCATATTCTAAGAGTATATGGGGCAGATACAATACACAAAGTTCCCATGTTGAATAGTAATGATGCCTGTGAACTTCTTCGCAGAAGAGCCTTCAAAGGTGAAGACCAAAGCAGCGATTGTGTTGAGTTGATTCCAGAGATACTAAAATATGCCCAAAATCTTCCATTAGCAATTAAAGTAGTGGGCCCTTTCTTGTGTACTCGAGATGCTACTCAGTGGAGAGATGCTTTGGATAGATTGAAGAACAATCCAGACAGTAAAATTATGGATGTGCTTCAGATGAGTTTTGATGGACTAGAACATGAGGAGAAGGAAATATTTCTGCACATCGCTTGTTTTTTTAAAGGGGAGAGAGAAGATTATGTAAAGAGAATTCTAGATGCATGTGGATTATACCCTCACATAGGAATTCAAAGACTCATTGAGAAGTCACTCATTACCGTTGAAAACCAAGAGATTCATATGCATGATATGTTACAAGAACTTGGAAAGAAAATTGTTCGGCACAGCTATCTCGAAGACCCTGCATCGTGGAGTAGATTATGGCGATGCAATGATTTCCATCGAGTCTTGACAACAGAAACGGTAATAAATTATGTTTCCAAAACTAGAGGATGAGATTTATACTTTTTGAGTGAATTTAACTTTGTGTGGGGATATATGGGGGAAATGACAATAATCATTGATTATTTCATGTGGGGTATTCTCTTTTAGGCTCATGTGTCTATTTTGCTCATTAAAGATACACCAATTTCATATAATATGTTGACTAATTTTAATTTGGACAATTTTTGTTTTTTTTAAGAACATGGACAAGTAATAGAGGGACTAAAAACAACTGAGTGATTAGGCTCAAGTGGTTAATGAACTTTAGTTAAAGATAAATCATTATGGAAAACCTAGAGTTTAAATCTTGACTTTAACAATCATTGACTAAACTTTACTTCCCTCCCGGTCAAACTCCAGATTTTCTGGGTCCCTTTCCCTGCCTAGGAACCGAAAGGTCTTGCCAAACAAACTGTTGAGCTCACTTTATGCTAGTGGTACCAATATGGGATTTCATATAATAATATAAAAGATTTAAAAAATAAAATATTTAGCATTCTGTTACAACTCATGGTTAACAATTCACTTTGTCTAAACCCATCCGATAGTCCTCAAATTTTTGATCTTGAATGTTTCAACTCATATTTAGATTTGTTGTCAACAAGGAGCTTGATTGGTACTTGAATGTTTACTCCAAGTTAAGTCAATACATCTTCAATCCAAGCAGCTTGACAAGCAGCTGAGCAACTAGCAATATATTCTGCATCATAGCTAGACAGAGCCAACACAGGTCGCTTCTTGGAGATCCAAGAGATTGAAGCTTCTTGAAACTTGAAGACATAACATGTGGTACGTCTCCTGTTCAATCTGTCACCACACTAATCTGAATCAGAAAATCCTATCACATATTCTTTGCTTCTCTTTCTTCCATATAAGAAGAACACACCATGCCTTAAGGTTCCCTTGATGTATCTTAGTACTTTTTTTCCATCCAGCAAATGAGACTACCTTAGATCATGCATGAATCTGCTCAATACTCCTACAACAAATTTGGTATCTGGTCGACTATTGCATAGGTACCTCAATGATCCAATCATCTACTTGTACAGGGTGGCATCTACCCTTTCTACATCATTATCTTCTTCCAGCTTCTGACCTGATACAACAGGAGTCACAACAACATTGCAGTTCAGCATGTTGAATCTTTTCAGTAAGTCAGTAACATACTTTGCTTGATGCAAGATTATTCCACCTTCTTTGTATAGAAACTTCATACCAAAGAAGTAGGACAAGTTACCCAAATCTGACATCTCAAATTCTGACTTCACTGTACTTTTGAGGTCTTCAATTTCCAGTTGAGATTCTCCAGTTATCAAGAGGTCATCCACATACAAACATAGCAGCAATAGTATTTCACCTTGCTTGTATTTCACATACACACCATACTCAACTGAAACTTTTTTAAAGCCATATCTGATGAAGAAAACATCAATTCTTCTGTTCCAGACTCTTGGTGCCTGCTTCAAACCATACAAAGCCTTGTATAGTCTATGCACAATATGCTCTTTTCCGTTTACTTCAAAACCTGGAGGTTGAGACACATATACCTCTTCATCAAAATAACCATTTAGAAAAGCAGATTTTACTTCCATATGTGACAAAGTCCACCTTCTACTACAAGCTAATGCCACTACAAGTCTTATAGTCTCATGCCTTGCCACTGATGCAAATACCTCAGAGTAATCCAAACCTTGTCTCTGAAGGAAACTCCTTGCCACAAGTCTTGCTATGTGCTTCACTATTGTTCCTGCTGGACTCGGCTATACTTTGAAAATCCACTTCACATCAATTGACTTCTTTCTTTATGGTAGTTGAGTCAGTTCCCATGTGCCACGCTTTTCAATTGAACTGAGTTCTTCCTTCGTTGCATCTTTCCACATTTTGGCTCGGGTTTCGGCTTACATGGCCGAAAATAGAATAAATCCAGCCCTAGAGGCTGATGCTTTCTAGAATATGGCTTTTGAAGCCATTGTCGAAAACTCTGAGAATCTTGGAGGTGGCTTTAAGGTCTAAACAACACCTTCAAAAAGTCGGAGGCTCGATTGCATATATGATAATGAGTCTTTGGGGTTTGAAAAAGACCCACTTGAATCTAACAAGAAAATGTCTCATCAAGACCCCTTAGAAGAGGTGGACATGGGCGAAGGAGCATGAAAAGGCCAACGTACATCAACGCCAAAATTGAACCGAACATGAAAAAGAATGTGGTCGAACTGCTCAAAGAGTTTAAAGATTGTTTCGCCTGGGACTACAACAAAATTCCAGGACTTAGTCGAGACATGGTGGAGTTAAAAATGCCAATTCGACCTGGAAAGAAGTTAGTGAAACAACTGCAATGGAGGTTCACACCAGAGATAATGTCGAAGATCAAGGAGGAGATCAAAAGGCTGCTCAGAAGTAAGTTCATAAGAACGACAAGGTACGTCGAATGATTAGCTAATATCGTTCCAGTTATAAAGAAAAATGGCACTTTTAGAGTTTGCATAGATTTTAGGGATCTAAATAATGCTACACCTAAAGACGAGTATCCAATGCCTGTGGCAGAAATGCTAGTAGACTCCGCCACATGTCATGAGTATTTAAGTATGCTAGATGGGTACTCAGGGTATAATCAGATCTTTATAGCTAAAAAAGACGTACCTAAGATGACGTTTCGATGCCCAGGTGCCTTAGGAACTTATGAATGGATTGTGATGCCCTTTGGTCTGAAAAACACTGGGGCGACTTTCCAAAAAGCTATGAATTCTATGTTTCATGACTTCATCGAGACTTTTATGCAAGCTTATATCGATGACATAGTCATAAAATCCTCATCAGAAAATGGTCACTTAGACCATCTTCAACAGTTCTTTGAAAGGATGAGGTAATATGGATTGAAAATGAATCCATTAAAATGTGCTTTCTGTGTTCGTGCAAGAGACTTCTTGGGATTTGTGGTGCATAAAAAAGGCATAGTGATCAACCAAAACAAGACGAAAGCAATTGTAGATCTCAAGCCTCCTTCAATAAAGAAACAACTTTAATCTTTGTTGGGGAAAATAAATATCCTAAGAAGGTTCATCTCCAACTTAAGTGGCAAGACTCGGTCATTCTCGCCATTACTTCGACTCAAGAAAGATAGCGACTTCATTTGGGGGAGCGAGCAATAAGAGGCTTTTAACAACATTAAAGAATACCTGATGAAGCCTTTAGTATTGTTACCTCCAAGTAGAAATAAGACCATGAAGTTGTACATGGCTGTATCATATTCGACCATAGGAAGCATGTTAGCTCAAGAGGATGATAATGGTGTAGAAAGAGTCATTTACTACCTCAGTCGAATCTTGATAGATGCAGAAACTAGGTATAACCCAATTGAAAAATTATGTTTGTGCCTATATTTCTCTTGTACTAACTCAAACATTATATAAAACCAGTGGAAGTTTACTTCTACTCTCATTTCGATGTTATTAAACATATGTTATCAAAGCCTATATTGCATAGTCGAATAGGAAAGTGGGCCTTAGCGCTTACTGAATATTCACTGACTTATTTTCCTTTGAAAACAGTAAAAACATAAATTGTCGCAGACTTCATTGTCGACCATTCAGAGGTCAAATCAATAGAAGCATATGTAGGAACTAGGCCTTGGAAGTTGTACTTCGACGGTTCCAGGCATAAAGATGGAATCAGGGTAGGAGTATTTATCATCTCGCCAGAAAACATACCATCCAAATTCAAGTTTAAGATCGAAGGACCATGTTCTAACAATAAGGTTGAATATGAAGCTTTAATAACAAGCCTTCAGATTTTATTGGATTTGGGGGCAAGAGACGTCGAAATAGAGATTCAGAGTTGGTGGTTAGACAATTGAAGAAAGAGTATGAATGCATCAAAGAAAATTTGATGTTGTACTTTGTTAGAGACAACTCTTTACTAAAACGATTTGACCACATTTCGATCAACCATATCCCTCGACTGGAGAATCAAGAGGCCAATGACTTGGCTCATATCGCCTCATGATATAAAATCTCTAAAGAGAGGTTAGAATATTTGGTCGAGATAAAGTAAAAGTTAGTCTCGAAAGAGAACCCTCAAGAGGCATCATCAATGTCAAAACTTTGGGGACGTCATTAAACTTAGAAAATTCTGAGTTTTTTGAACTACGAAGTTTTGGCCAATGACTTAATGTCAGATAATGATTGGAGAAAGTCTATCGTTGATTAATTGGGAAATCCAACAAGAGTGACTGATCGAAAAGTCAAATACAGAATCCTAAGCTATGTAATCATGGGCAATGAATTATTGAAGAAAACTCCTGAGGGAATTCTCCTTAAGTGCCTTGGTGAAAGTGAAGCGTATTTGGCAATTTCTGAGGTACATAGAGGATCATGTGGCTCTCACTAGGCAGGTCACAAGATGAAATGGTTACTATTTCGACTGGGGATTTATTGGTCAACCATGTTGAAAGATTGCATAGATTTCACCAAGGGTTATCAGGAATGCCAGAAGCACTCAGGCATTCACGTACCTGTTAGTGAATTGCACTCAATAGTTAAGCCATGGCCTTTTAGAGGATGGGCTTTAGATATAATTGGTGAAATTAAGAAATCTTCGTCAAAAGGTCATAAATACATTTTGGTGGGAATAGACTATTTCACTAAGTGGATAGAAATCATACCTTTGTCTAACGTTGACCAAGAGGAAGTAATCAGTTTCATTCAAAATCACATTATATATACAGGTTTGGAATACTTGAAACTATTACTACGGACCAAGGCTTAGTTTTTACAGGTCAGAAAATGGTAGAGTTTGTCTTAGAAGTAGGGTTCAAGTTGTTAACTTCGACACCTTATTACGCCCAAGCTAATGGTCAAGTTGAAGCGGCGAACAAGATTGTGATTGGTTTGATAAAAAAGCATGTGGGTCAGAAACCAAGAAATTGGCATAGAACTCTAAACCAAGTGTTGTGGGCATGCCAAAATTCTCCCAAATAATCGACTAACTCCACACCTTTCCGAATGGACATGACCCAGTGCTACCTTTAGAAACTTCAGTGGTGCCAGAAACATAGTAGTCTTCGATGTACTTGCCGAAACTGGCATGGTTAGTGTCGAAATCAATGGTGTCCTCGTCACTTTTGTTAGAAACGAAATTGTTACTAGTCGGGCGAAGGCCAGTAATGGCCGCCACATCGAAGAGTGTGGGTGTCAACATTCCACATGGAAGTTGGAAGGTATTAGCGGTGCTTTCCCAAAAGTACAGGGACGTGACCAACATACTTTGACAATAAGCTGGATCGGTTCTCGACAACTAGATCAAGTCAAAAATACCTCTTTCTTTCCAAATATCACTCATTTTGCCCTTTATTTTGTTCTGTCAGAGGATGTAATCCTCATGCTTTTTGGTAGGGGGAGCTGAACAAAAGACGCGTAAAGTCGTGGTCATATACTTTAAGTTTAGAGGTCCTTTAACACTAACTATGGGTTTTGTCCTATGGTAAGTAGGGAAGAAATCCATAAGTTTAGAAAGGGCTTCAGAAGGATCATGCATAGGACCCATAAGTGCATGGGTATTTTCAGAGATAGTATAAGGAATAATTACCTGGGACTTGTAAATGCACAGTTTTTCTTCATAATTGAGAGGCCCCGAAACGTATCCTTGGTTGCCAATCACAGTGGTACAGGGGAACACGTTGGCCACTAGGAGAGGGCCTTTGGTAGCTTTGGTGTTCTTGGTTGTGGAGGCCATTGTTATGAGCTTGGAAGTTCTAGTAGCTTTGAAAGGAGAAATTTTTTCAGAGTAAAAGTGCTGAAGACAATGGAGGAAAAGGGAAGAAAAACAAAAGAAGTGCTATTTATAGTGAAGAAAAAAGACGTCTCAGTTTTTGCACTTGACAAATGGTGTAAAGTAGGTGGCACGTGTCGCCTCCTTAGAGGAAGGATCAAAACGATCTGATGCATGTAGCCACGCCACCCTACGAAGGCGGAGCCATGATGAAGAAAGTTATGGGGAAGTGGGAGACGCACGTTTTTGAGGTGACGTATAACACCCTAAACCCCCGCGATAAGTAATAATAAAATATCAGAGTAATAATAGAATACATGGATTTAGGATGCTACTTCTACTACTCAAATTAACATGCACTCAATATTATTCTTGGTGATATTAATATTAAACATAACATTTCACATTCATGCACAGCGGAAAAAGTCAATAAAAGAAAAATGTTGATCATACATAAAATCCTTAATGAAAATAGCAAGAACATATAATAGGACTTAAAAGACTCTAGCGTTCCGACACCCCCGGTGTTACAAACTCAGAGCAGACGCGACTCGATCACTCACACTAGAAGACTTCGTCTTCAACACTCCACCTGCGAACTACTCCTGCTTATCTGCACGTTACCCACATAGAGGTAACATTCAAACAGAAGGGGTGAGATTCTTAAATCAACAAAAGAGAGAGATAATATAAATAGAAAAGCATACATCATCAAGTTATTCACCATATCACGACATCCAACAAGAATCACACACCTCAACACAACACAGATAATCACACAAAACATCATGCAGCACAACTATCGACGAATGCAATGAGACAGCAACTCGACTCAATGCATGTGGTACCAAAATCGATCCCTGTTTCATGATCACAGTTCCCGTCAGAACTCTCGACCCCTGTTTCATAGTCAAGTATGACCCCTGTTTCATGGTCACACCAACGACCCCTATTTCATGGTCACGTACGACCCCTATTTCATGATCGCACCAACACCAACAATTCCCTCAAGGAATTCTGATAGACGTTAAGACCTCCTAACGGTAAACAAATCAGGTCCACACCAAAGTCCTTACCATAGATTGATAACGGACAATTGAAAAAGACTAAAGAAGTAGTCACCGATCCCTTAATAGGAGTTTCGATAACCATCTCTCCCTTCATAGGAGAAACAACAAGGCCTAGCCTCCTTACACAATCAGCATCAATAAAAGAGTGCGTAGCACCAGTATCAATAATAGCAATCAAAGGCGTATTATTAATATAACATGTACCTCTGATCAATCTGTCCTCGCTAGAAGTCTGAGTCCCTGCCAAAGCGAACACTTTTCCTTCAGTCGAAGCTTGCTTTGGTTTCTGACAACGAGTACTAATATAGCCCGGTTCCCCACAATTGTAACAAGTAACCACATTAGCTTTACAGTCAGCAATCATGTGTTCTGCCTGACCACACTTGAAGCACTTCTTCACATCGCTCGTGCACTCACTGCCACGATGTCCCAACTCGCCACATCTGAAACACTTCAGAGGAGCAGAAGCATCTCCCCCACCTGGCTTCTTGCCATCAACATGTTTCTGTTTACCTTTCTCAGCTGGAGCTGCATAAGGCTTCCCACGATTCACCAGTTATTTTCCTCTTCTCTCGGCCAGCCCCTTATAGTGAGCCGATCGAGCTTGGCTATCCTCCTCAAAGATCTTGCAGCAATCAACCAAGTCTGGAAACCGTCTGATCCTCTGATAACCAATTGTCTGCTTGATCTCAGGC
Source organism: Lathyrus tuberosus (assembly GCA_022829125.1). NCBI lineage: Eukaryota > Viridiplantae > Streptophyta > Magnoliopsida > Fabales > Fabaceae > Lathyrus > Lathyrus tuberosus. The sequence continues at coordinate 1,042,129 of JALAZF010000034.1, forward strand.
CTCAAACCATTCTCGAACTTGACACACTTCGAGAACTCAGCTGTCGCCTCATTGTAATGAGGATAAAACTTTGCCAAATCTGAAAACTTAGCAGCATATTCAGTCACTGACATGCTACCCTACTTCAGCTCCAAGAACTCTATCTCTTTCTTCCCTCGGACATCTTCAGGAAAATACTTCCTTAAGAATTCCCTACTGAACACAGCCCAAGTAATTACCTCGCCTGCTGCTCCCAACACTTGACGAGTACTGACCCACCAGTCACCAGCCTCCTCAGCCAACATATGAGCACCTAACCGCACCTTCTGCGCTTCAGGATACTCCATAACCTGGAAGATTCTCTCAATCTCCTTGAGCCAAGTATGCGCTCCATCCGAATCATATCTTCCCTTGAAAGTAGGCGAGTTGTTCTTCTAAAACTCATCATTCTCGCTAGCATGTGGCGGATTCTGTACTGCTTGAGCCATAGTTTGTAAGGCAGCAGCAAGAGCAGCATCGTTCCTTCCAGCCATTCTAAATCTGTCACACACCAACAACAGAACCCAATGGTTAAGGAACCGACACCGACACTAAACAACTAACACACGACAACGACTCGACAACTTGGTCGGACGGACCGACCTGCTCTGATACCACTTTATAACACCCTAAACCCCCGCGATAAGTAATAATAAAATATCAGAGTAATAATAGAATACATGGATTTAGGATGCTACTTCTACTACTCAAATTAACATGCACTCAATATTATTCTTGATGATATTAATATTAAACATAACATTTCACATTCATGCACAGCGGAAAAAGTCAATAAAAGAAACATGTTGATCATACATAAAATCCTTAATGAAAATAGCAAGAACATATAATAGGACTTAACAGACTCTAGCGTTCCGACACCCCCGGTGTTACAAACTCAGAGCAGACGCGACTCGATCACTCACACCAGAAGACTTCGTCTTCAACACTCCACCTGCGAACTACTCCTGCTTATCTGCACGTTACCTACATAGAGGTAACATTGAAACAGAAGGGGTGAGATTCTTAAATCAACAAAAGAGAGAGATGATATAAATAGAAAAGCATACATCATCAAGTTATTCACCATATCACGACATCCAACAAGAATCACACACCTCAACACAACACAGATAATCACACAAAACATCATGCAGCACAACTATCGACAAATGCAATGAGACACCAACTCGACTCAATGCATGTGGTACCAAAATCGATCCCTGTTTCATGATCACAGTTCCCGTCGGAACTTTCGACCCCTATTTCATGGTCACACCAACGACCCCTATTTCATGGTCACGTACGACCCCTATTTCATGATCGCACCAACACCAACAATTCCCTCAAGGAATTCGGATAGACGTTAACACCCCACCTGGGCACGCCATTCCACAACTATGCACATGCCATGCACCATCAATGACAACATGCAACAACGACTCACGCATACACCTAGCATACTCATTTTCATACTAACATCATTTAACAGTCAACATGCATTCATCTAAACATACATCATTGCACCAACACAACAACTACACATCTTTGCATCATTCAATCATGCATTTCACAATTATCACATCAACATCAATAAAACAACACATAACACCACAATACATGCTCACCATACCACAACAACACAACATGGATATAATATAAAACAGGTAATTAACATGAATTTTCAGGTAATAAAAAGCATATTTTTCAGTCCCAGGTCGCGCTAAGCGCGCTACCCACTGCCTCGAAGAGGCAAAAATTCTACAGATCGCGCTAAGCGCGCTATACCGCGCTAAGCGGGCACTGCGATTTCTGCAGAAAAATCCTGCGATAACAACATCTTCTCACCTACGATTTTCTGCACTAAATTCGATTTTTAACACCAATTTCACACAGATTATGTACCTATAGTCTACACCTAACGATTGCAGTCCAACCAAATAAATCAACACAACAATTCATCCATTCCAATCATATATTCATAAGTTCTCCACAAAACCCCAATCAACCCACACACACAATTTCATGGATCCCAACCTAGTGATTTCTACCTCAATACCTACATCATTTAACCCTTGAGAGATGAAAGAAATCCCACCCTTACCTTAAAGTGACGAGTTTTCTTGACTTCAATGGATTCTCCCTTTCTCCTCTTGCCCTAGCTCTCCTCCTTCTTTCACTTTTTCTTTTCCAAAACACATACTGACTAACTCATTCTCTTATACCCCTTTCTTTTATATTTTCCTTATTATTCCATTATTATTACTGTCTAATATTATTATTACTATTATTTAGATATTATTATTACTATTATTATTTCACCACTCAAATAATAACAATAATATCCTCAATAACTCAAATAATAATATTAACCAACTAACCCTTCATCCAACACTTTATCCTTCATAATTCTAAGGGTACTACCCCACCCTAAGGTTAATCCAAACTTGACCAAAATACTCCCACACACACTACATACAACAATATTCAATTTAATCACGAAAAATAATTAAATTAAATCGGGGTGTTACATGATGCTTGAGAGAAATGCCATGATGATCATGACGTCAACCCACTAGCTGAAATAGTGTTTGAGAAGGTCAAAAACACCCTTATCTCCTAGTTCGTCGAAAGAGGCCTTTTTGGGGGCAATTTGTTAGCTGAGATTTTTCGACAAGGAAAAAAACCTCAGCATGGGACAAAGCTAAAGGTACATGAACTATTGATGACGTGTACGCGGTTGGAGTCTTAGAGTGAAGGAACTTGAGACTTAGTATTTTTTGGGAATGTTTTGGAAACATTTCGACAACAATATTCTCGACAACATCAAGTATGTCGAAGGAGCGGTTATTTGGGCGTGCAGATATCACATTCAAATACAGATAACTACTTTTGAGCTCCAGTCTGAAGGACACATGTAGAGAATGCAAAAGCGGAGTGCATGCAGACTTCTACGTGGCGAAAGCTGAAGATGTGAACGTTGGAAGCATTTATTTCGTACTAGTATAAATAAGAATTTTATCTGTAGAATTCAGGGTGTTCATTTCATTACAAAATCTCACTTACACGCGAAGTACCAACGTTTAGAGAAAAGAGTTATCACTGAGAAAATGTATGAACCTTGAAATACCTCTTTTATTTCAATGCAAAGTCTTTACATTCAATTTACTATTCTTTCTCAGTTGCTTTCATCTTTACTCAATTGCATTGTTTCTTTTTACTTTTGGTTCTTACAACTTTTCCCACTTTCAATATTGTCGAAATCTACATTTTTAAAACCTTTTTTTATCACTATTTCGACCAAGTTGAAATTAGGATTTTCTCAGTTGAAAACTATAAAACAAGGTCTTCTCGTTTGATAAGGTGCACTATGTCATAGGATTCCCTAGTTGATCCTGCAAATAACCTTTATTAAGAGACTAGCGGTTACTTACTAGTTTTCAGTGTAAACAACTTCACCACAATGTAACTTCTTGTTTTTGGGGTGATGCTTTCCTTACAGTCTGTCACCTTATCAATCGAATGCCTTCATCGGTCCTTCAAGATTAGATTACAAACTCTATCTTGAATTCGCAATATGATCTCTGCTACATTCCTCTTCGCGTCTTTGGTTGCACATGCTTTGTTCATAACCTCGATCCAGGTAAAGACAGACTTTCTTCCAAATCTCTCAAATGTATCTTTCTATGCTACTCACGTATACAAAAAGGATATCGTTGTTTTTTCTCCCAACTTCAATGATACATTGTTTCCTTTGATGTTGCCTTCTTTGAAAGTTCCCCATTCTTTTCTGCCTATGTGTCTTCCTATGAAACTTGTACTTCAGGTGTTCGAGACATCCCTTCCATCATCCACACACCCATTAAACGTCCATTGCAGGTCTAACAGTGACGAACACCCCGTGCATCGGAGGTTAGAAACAATGTTATCAAATTGCCCCGCCATGGCCGCTATGGCGAATTTACATGGCGATTTTTGGGCTCGCCGCAATGGTAAATATCGGCTGCTATTGCGAGTTTTTCCGCCATAATCTGCAATAACGACGCCAAAGCGGCCGGTATGGAGGAATTTTTCCTCTCCGCCATGGACCGCCGTCCGCCATCGACAACACTGGTTAGAAATGATATTGATCCACCGACACCATCTCCTACTCCAACTGCTCCTCCAATTACGTTACCTGAACTAGACCTTCCAATAATATTATGAAAAGGTATTTGATCTCATCATATTAATCCTAAATATGCTTTTGTTTTAAATTATGACAGTCACTCCACTACCTATGTCTCTTTTGTGTCTGCTTTGGATTTTGTGTCTATTCCTAAATCTACAGGTGAAGCTATGACTGATCCCAAATGACGTCAGTCGATGGTGGAAGAAATGACTACATTGCATTCAAATAACACTTAAGACATTGTTACTTTAGGTACCTCCCGACAAAACTACAGTGGGATGTCGATGGGTTTATACAGTGAAAGTTGGATCAGATGATCAAATCGATCGTATCAAAGCCCGTTTCGAAGCCAAATGATATACATTGATATTTGATCTTGATTATGGTGAGACTTTTTCTCCGGTGGCCAAGATTAGTTCAGTCTGTCTCTTTCTTGCAATGGATGCTATTCATCATTGGTCGCTTCATCAGTTGGACATTAAAAATATCTTTCTACATGGAGAATTAGAGGATGAAGTTTATATGGATCAACCTTCAGGTTTTACTATTCCTGCCAATTATTAATTTATTTGTCGGCTTTGTCGTTCTCTTTATGGGCTGAAATAGTCCCCACGTGCTTGGTTTGGTCACTTCAGCTCTGCCTTGATACAGTTTGATATGACTAGATGTGAAGCAGATTACTCTGTTTTCTACCTTCATTCCTCCACCGGTCAGTGCATCTTTCTTGTGGTCAATGTTGATGACATTGTTATCACTGGAGACGATATTGAGGGTATCAAGCGACTAAAAACTCATCTTTTCAAAAAATTTCTGACAAAAGATTTGGGTTCACTCAGATACTTCTTAGGTAGTGAAGTTGCCTAGTCTCATCCGACATTGCAATCAACCAGCGCAAGTATACCTTAGACATTCTTAGTGAAACTGGTATGCTTGATTGTCGTCCTGTTGATACTTCTATGGATCCCAACGTCAAGCTTCTTCCGGGTCCGGGGGAGCTATCAAAAGACCTGAGAAGATATCGACGACTTGTGGGAAAACTTAACTATCTTACAGTCACCAGACCGGATATTACATTTGCGGTGAGCACTGTGAGCCAATTTCTGAACACTCCTCTTGATAGTCATTGGGATGCAGTCATTCAAATTCTTAGATACATAAAGAATGCATCAGGAAGAGGGTTATTGTATGAAGATAAGGGTGGTGCTAAAATCATTTGTTATTCAGATGCAGACTGAGTCGGATCACCGTTGCATAGGAGATTCACATTCGGATATTGTGTTCTGATTGAAGGTAATATGATCTCATGGAGAAGCAAGAAACAAAATACAGTTGCACTATCTAGTGCTGGAGCTGAATATCGTGCTATGGCAGCAACCTCAAAGGAGCTTGCATGGCTTAAAAATTTACTCTCAGAACTTAGGATAGGAGATCTTCTGAACACAAAACTCATGTGCGATAATCAAACAGCACCCCATATTGCATCTAATCCGGTTTTCCATGAACTTACCAAGCACATAGAAATGGTCTGTCATTATGTAAGAAACAAGGTACTATCAGAAAAAATCACCACAAATTTCGTAAAATCCGAAGACTAATTGGTTGATATGTTTATAAAATCTCTTAGGGGTTCTCAAGTGGATTACATTTGTAACAAGCTCGGCTCATATGACATATATGATCCAACTTGAGGGAGAGTGTTAAAAATATTTACATATAAAATAGTCTCATATCGATTATAGCATGTAATTAGCTGTAAACTTTCTGTATATAATACAGTCTTCGTGGTACCTTTTAAACACACGATTTATTCAAAGATCTCTCACTCTTTAATACTGCAATAGTTTCATTCATAGTGAAAACTAATTTTAAAATACAATTTTAAGACCAATTACTATGTAGTTTTTTATAATTGTAGTTTTTTCACAGTTAATTTAAACATTGTAATATAGGATATATTGGTAATTTTATGTTTCTAAAATGGTTAGGTCAAGTAAGTTCTTTCTTTTTTTTGTCTATGTTATGCTTACTCTATTCTTTTCCCAGGGAACAAACAATGTTAAAGCTATAGTTCTGGATCAAAAGAAAAGTTTCTCCAAATGCAGAGCTGAAGGATTTTCAAATATGAGGAACATTGCACTTCTCATGTTGTATCATAACAATTTTTCAGGAAATTTGGACGGTTACACATGTTAGAAAGACTAAATCTACAAGGAAACAAATTGCGTTCACTATTTCTTGGTTTCTACCTTCTTGAAAATCTAGCGTATGTAAACTTATCTCATTGCCATGAGCTTGAAATTATTGAACCCGGCCTACCTCTAAAAAGTGCTTCTGGAGGAAGATATTTTAACATAGCAGCGGGATCTCGTGATCATAGGTCAGGATTATATGTATTTGACTGCCCTAAGTTCATCGGTGAATCCAAATTACTATCCATAGAATATGTGTGGTTCGAAAAACTACTTCAGGTGCGTACGTTGCTTACATTCCCCCAATTCTGTAGCTTTCATTCATTGTATTTTATTTTTTATAAACCAATTTGTTGCATTCTCGTAAACTCAAATATTTAAACCAACTCGTGCAATCTGGAAGACCTCTAATGCAACATATTTAAACCAACTTGTTGCATTCTCATAAACTCAAATATTTTTTCATGCTCTCATTACTAAGAAGTTATTCTAGAATGGTTTTCCAGATGTGGTATTTATATACTTTTTTTTGGTTGCATTTAGTTGATTAATCATTATCTGCAAGCGGCAAGCTACTTAGTACTTTTCGTGGCTAATAATTATATAACATTCTTTTGCACTCTATACTTATGTGTTATTTTTCTTCTGGTACCAGAGTCCCTGTCACTTTCGGGGTGGCTTTGACATCGTTGTTCCTTGTGATTGCAAAAAAACTGTTTCTCCATCACGTAGTTGTATTCCAAGATGGTTCAATCACCGATTTGATGGCGGTTCAATAGTAAGGATAGTAGGTTTTGATGAGTTTGACAAGAAGTTTGGCTTTGCCTTCTGTGTGGCATTTGAGGTAAACAATCGTCCTGCGAATTCGGGTTCTCCACAGCATTCATTTTCCTCAGCACTCCCACATCCTTTATATCTTTCTTTTGAAAGTGAACATACAGAGGAACGCTTCGATATGCCGCTCAGTTTGGAACTGCACAAAATTGATGGCTCCAAACATCTTTGGCTAATCTATATCTCTCAAGAGCACTGCCATTTCTTAAAAACTGGAGCGCATATCACATTCAAAGCCTGCCCAGATTTGTTAATAAATAAATGGGGATTACGCTTGGTAACGAAATCATATGTTTCCCCTAACTTCTTGGAACACATACCGGACACTGATGCGCCCCCACTTTTCTTTGATTATGTACAAAAAACCAACATGAAGTCTGGAACTAAAATCCAACTTCCTTACAATTGGTTTGTTACTGAACAGGAAGAATTTGAGAATTCTAGAGCCAAGTCAAAAGAATTTGATCTTTCTAATCTGGGCCTTTAGGTATGCTGACCACAGTCAAACTGCACGACACGTTTTGTTATCAGTTGCAACTTCTTCAACGTTGCAACTTCTTCAACGTTGCAACATTCAGAATGTGATGATAAAAGTTTCTGATAAACCTCTCACACGAAATGTGTATTAAAGGAAAGGGATTGAAATTGCTCATTAGATAGTTTAGCGGGCAGTTATGTATTTCCTTAGCAGTTATGTAATTTGCTTCAGTTTCTTTTAGTTGTAATTGTGATTGTAACTCTGTTTTGAAAATTCTTGTCCTGAGTAATGTTGATTGTGGAATATAAATTCAGAAAACCGACCCAAAATTTCCTTGTTTTGGCCAGTTATAACAGTTTCTTTCTAATAAGATGTTGGTGAAGCAATTTGAGAGCCTAGGCAAGTTTAATCGTACAATAATAATAAGTGCAGGGGCAACTTAGAGGGAATGAATCAATTTCTGGAATAATGTTTTATCTTTCACATAAATGAGAACATTTTGATTAAGTTATTGATGCTACTACATTGGAACAGGGTGTTTCTTTTGTCTGATACAAGCTTGTTGTTAAACGTCACAAACTCATGGATTAGGCATGTTCTGTATTGTGTCCGTGTCCAACACTCATGCCATAATCGGACTTAATGTTAAAGTGTTTAATTAAAAAAAATATAATTTTAATAGGCAATTTCTTAATGCACCTATTCGTTACTTATGCATCACGTAAAAAAACTAAAATGCCTTTTAGATTTTGAAGGTACATCATCGGACGCATCTAATATACACACATCATAAATCATTCTAAATGGTGTCCAATTAGTTGAGTTTTTTTAATCTCAGAGATATATCTCTGGTATGTTTTCGTAAATACATTTCCGTAACGCAGAGGCAAAAACAAATAACTAGTACTTTGATAAAATAAAATTAACATTCATACCATAAAATAAACATTACATAAGTAATTTCAACATAAAATCCGACATTACACTTCAATATTCAAGTGGACGTTATGAGTGTTCATTGATTTGGGTAAATCCGAACTAAACAGGAATCCAAACCAAACCATGGTGTTTGGTTCAAGTATTTTTTTTAGTTCAGGCAAAACCAAATCAAACCAATAAACCTGGTGTTAATTGGTTCAGGCAACGAATTTCCAAAATTCTACTCGCAAACCCATCTACTCAAACCAATCACAATTAATTAGTATAATATATATCATCATTATCATGGAAACTAGAATAAAATACTTAATTTCAAGAAAAAAATGAAACACCATTTGTGATGTAAATTAGATATTTAAAAAAATATTTTAGCATATTTGTTTTTAATATATCCGATCAATGCAACTCAAGCCAACCCATTGTTTATTAGTTTGGTTCGGTTTGGATTTTATCACAAAAATCTGCGAATCTAATCCAAACCAATCCATATATTTTTGATCGGTTTGGGCATCAGGTTCTCCTGAAATCGAACCAAACCGACCCGCAAATGCCCCCAGCTTACAGCTACCCCAGTCAGCATCCACAAAAGCTGTAAGTCAAAAAGAGGATTTTGAAGGAAAGAACAAACCCTTGCCTGGTGTGCCTTTAAGGTATTGCAAAACATGATGGACTGCTGCTAAATGAGGAGTAAGTGGCTGTTGCATGAACTGAATCAGGCGATTCACTGCATAAGTGATGTCAGGCCTTGAAATTGCCAAATACATGAGCTTCCCAATCAATCTTCTATAGCCAGAAATGTCTTCTAAAAGCTCACCATCAGTGGTATTGAAGGAGGCTATAACATCCATTGGAACAACCATAGGTTTAGATGCTAGATAACCTGTATCTTGAAGTAATTGCAAGGTGTATTTTCTTTGACAAAGATGAATACCACTACTAGACTTAGCAATTTCCAAACCCAAAAAATAATTCAACTCTCCAAGGACTTTCAACTTGAAGTGTTGTTTTAAAATGTCCTCCACCAGTTTTAGTATATCCATGTTAGGGCCAGCAAGTACAATGTCATCTACATATACAAGTAGAATGACCAAGGTAGAACATGTGCCACTAAAGAACAAGGAATGGTCAGCAGGTGATTGCTTAAAGCCCACTGATAAGAGTGTAGAACTAAATTTTTGATACCACTGTCTAGAAGCCTGCCTTAGATCATATAAGGACTTATTGAGTTTGCACACTAGGTTCTCCCCCTTGATTGGATAACCCTTGGGCAACTGCATATACACTTCTTCAGACAAGTCTCCATTTAGAAAGGCATTGTTTATATCAAGTTGAAAAAACTTCCACTGTTTTTGAGCAGCAACTGAGAGGAGAATTCTCACAGTGGTAAACTTTGCCACAAAAGAAAATGTGTCTAGAAAATCCACCCAGCTTGTTGTGTGAAGCCTTGAGCCACTAATCGTGCCTTATACCCGTCAAGGGATCCATCAACTCGATACTTAACTTTATATACCCATCTGCATCCCACAGTTTTTTGCCAGGTGAGAGAGGATGAACAGACCAAGTGTTATTGGCTTCTAAAGCAGTAATTTCTTCTGCCATGGAAAGCCTCCATTTGGGATCAGACACTTCCTGATGATAGAAAGAAGGTTCATAGATGGTGGAAACTTGATTGATGAATTGGTGATAAGAAGGGTGAAGCTTGTCATATGATAAGTACCTTTGAATAGGATATTGAACATTACATTGAAAATCCTGCAAATAAGAAGGAGGTCTATGCTGTCTGACTGGCCTTCTAAGGGACTGACTTTGTTCACCAGGTAATACATTGTTACCCTGATTTTGTTCATTAGGTGACAACAAGTGATCAACAGGTATAGGCAATGTGTTAGATGTGTCAGCATTGAGATTTTCATTTGCTGAAGGTGTATCAGGTATAGTATTGTGAGTTAATGGGGGAACCAAATGATCAAGGGAAGAAGCCTGTTCAATGACTGTCTTGGGCAGTACTATATTAGAAAAAAGGTTTGGTACCAGATATGTGTCTTGAAAAGTGTGAAAGGGGAAAATGGATTCATGGAAGAGAACATCTCTAGTGATGATGACCTTTCTAGACTCTAGACATAGTGGTTTGTATCCTTTTGTACCTTATGGATATCCAAGCAAGATACAAGGCAATGCACGAGGGGTAAACTTATTCCTATGTGCAGGAATTGTGGAGGCAAAGCATAAACACCCAAACACTCTTAAAGAAGCATAGTCAGAGAGTTTACCATGTAACAACTCATAGGGATACTGATTGTTCAGGCCAGGAGATGGTGTTCTGTTGATCAGATAAGCACTTGTAGTGACACAATCACCCCAAAACTGGATTGGGACCTTTGATTGAAACAATAGAGCTCTGGCAACATTGAGTAAATGCTGATGCTTCCTTTCCACTACAGAGTTCTGTTGTGGCCTATGTGGACAAGGAAACTGGTGTATGGCTCCTTCTGCTTGTAAGAATTCACCCAACTGCAATTCCTTAGCATTATCACTGCGAATTCCTTTAACAGAGGCATTAAAATGAGTTTTGACATATATTAAAAACATCTTGATTAACATAGTAGCTTCAGGCTTATGTTTCATCAAGTGTATCCAAGTGTACCTTGTATTATCATTAACAATTGTTAAAAAGTAATGTGAGCCATTATATGTAGATTTCCTAAAAGGCCCCCACACATCACAATGAATTAGTTCAAATGGTATACTAGCATGATTATTGTTAGAAGTAAAAGGCAAACGGTGAAATTTAGCAAGAGGGCAAACATGACAAATTTCATTATATGAAGAATTTACAGGAAACAAATCAGGAATTTTATTGTGAATGGTTTGCAGTACTTGATCAGATAAGTGACCTAATCTAGCATGCCAAGTTGAAATAGAAATGTTACCAACTGCATGACATGTTGGTACATTGAACAAATGATTATTAGAACACTTATCAAGAGCAGTCTCAACTCTGAGGAAGTAAAGATCATGAGTGTGATCACTCTTGCCAATCACCATCCCCGTGTGACTGTCCTAAATGATGAATCCTTCATTAGAAAAAACAACAGAAAATTTGGATTGTTTGACTAGCTGGCTAACAGACAAGAGGTTAATTTTGAACTGAGGAATATACAACACATTTTGTAATGTCAAATTTGGTCCTAAATTGACTGTGCTTATTGCAGATACAAGGACTTTTGTATTGTTAGGCAAAGACACAAATTTGTCAGTTAGAAATTTATAGGATGTGAACAAATTCAAGGAGTACACAATGTGAGATGTAGCTCCTGAATCAACAATCCAGACATGCTTTAATAGACAATCATTGTGATGTGTTGAGGAAAAAACCATACCAACTGAGTCATTGGATGAAGAAGCCTCTCCAAGATTTGATTGTCGAGCCATTTGACCTTGGGTATAAGTAATGAGCTGTTGATATTGCTTTATGTTCAGTGGAGTTGTATCCTCCATGATATCTGTGTTGACAGCATTTGCAGTAGGCTGTGCAGATGAGATGTTTTTGTTCTTTCTATAGCCAGGAGGATATCCATGGAGTTTAAAGAACTTGTCCTTAATATGACCAAGAATCCCACAGTGAGAGCATAAAGGCCGATCTTTCTTTCCAATTTTTGACTTAGCACCATTGGAATCATTGACAGCATATGCCAAACTTTCAGTAGTATCACTTGTAATAGAATTGATCACTCTTTGTTTCTCCTCTTGAATTACAAGTGAAAACACACGACTAACTGAGGGCAAAAGATCCATGAGTAGAATTTGACTGCAAATTGAATTAAAACTTTCATTCAAGCCAAGAAGAAAAGTTAGAACATACTCACGATTGATGTGTTCAATCAAAGGACTAACACCACCACAAACACATTGATGAATCAGACGAAATTCAGCAAGTTCTTCCCAAAGGCCTTTGATCATGGAGTAGTAAGCACCAACAGAGAGTGTACATTGAGTACAAGTGATGAAATCCTTGCGAAGCTGGAACAATCGTGGACCATTGTTCTGCAAGAACCGTTCTTGAAGGTCATTCCAAATCTCCGCAGCTGTAGAGGCATAGATGATGCTTGGGATGAGTTCTTTCGAGACCGAGTTCAAGAGCCAATATGCAACGACATTATCATTGCGCTGTCGTAGTTGAAACTGAGGGTCATCTTCTAGAGGTTGCGGAATCGAGCCATCAACGAAACCAGCCTTGTTCTTGGCACGAAGAGCGATGAACATTGTGCGACGCCATGAAGGATAATTCTCCTCCGTCAAGAGGTGCAACACGAGAACAAGGCCAGGATGATCTGAATGAAGGATAGTTCTCATTTTCCCAATATTGAGATTTTTTTTTTGAGTTTTTTTATTTATTTAATGCATAAATTAAAGATTTGAAAATAAAAAAAAAATAATTTTTTAAAATACTCCTAAATAAAAAACGAAAATAATAATTAAATAATGGAAAAAATGAGCTTTTTACCCTTTTTAATGAAAACACACAAAAAGAAAAATAAATACAAAAAGTAATGATATGAAACTTGAACTCACGACCTTATGATTAAATCTCTTACACATACCTTCTTACCAATTGTGCTATCTCATTTATTTGAAATAAAAGTCACTCGAAAGCATATGAAGGGTGGACAAAATTGGGGTATGACACCCCCACACAAGTAAACCCAAAGAGGTAAGGGATAAAAGAATTCCATGTTTGTGATCTTTGTTGAGATGCAAATGATATGATAGGTGGAATCTTACGGGTAAAAATTAGGGTATGAAAGTAATAAAGTTAGGATAGATAGAGGAATTTAATTTATTTACTGAGTTAATGGAACTAATTTATTTTCCAACAATAGAAAATAGTTTTTACTTGGCTTAAATCGAATGGGTAGGCTAGAAGTAGATTAGATAGGTTCCTAGTATTTGAGAGGCTTGTAGAGTGTTGAAAGATTGTTGCACAAGAAATAGGATCTCAGGATATCTTGTATCATTGCCCAATTTGGATTAAATCCAATAATTTAGACTTGGGGACGAAACCTTTCAAAGTAAATAAATGTTGGTTTGAAAATGAAAAGTTTATGGATTTTGTCTAGGAGGAGTGGGGGGAAACTAAAGTAGTAGGAATGAAGGCTTTTATAGGGAAGGATAAATTTAAAATATTAATGGATAAACTGAGATGGTGGAACAAAGAGGTCTTTGGTTGGGTTGAACTAAAGATAGAAGAAATAGTGAGTAATTTGAATAGTATAAAAGAGAAATTATTCTTGAGTGCTCGTGAAAAGGGGTTGTAAAGTAGGCATGTAGCAAATAACTTTTTTTATGGAAGAATCTTAAGATAAGAGAAATCATAATAAAAAAGAAATCTAGGCAAGGATGGTTAAAGGAAGTGGTCCTGAATATTATATATTTTCAATGTATAATGAAAGAAAGAAGAATGATGGCTTGTATTATGTTTATGTCATCTTCAAATGGAAGAGTAGAAGGGGTGGAAGAAGTTAAGAGTGCTGAAAGCTTGGCAAGTATAGTGAAAAGGGCAGAGTTGCATGGAATATATAGGGGATTTGAGGTCAATGAATAAGTATCATATAACTTATTTCAGTTTGCTGATGATACAATCCTGATGGGTGAAGGGGATTGGAAAAACTTGTGGGTTATAAAGGCAACACTAAGAGGTTTTGAGATGGTATATGGCCTTAGGATTAATATGCACAAAAGTAACTTATATGGAGTTGTTCGATAAATCAACTATTGTAGGAAACATCAAACTTCTTGTACTCTAATCTATACCACATTTCCATTAATTTCTTGCTAATATTAGTAGGCTCAAATCCCAGAAGGTATGAAACTCAGAAACATGTTTTGGCTACTGTTAAAAGAAAATTATCAATCTGGAAAAGTAGAAATCTATCATTAGGTGGAAGAGTCACATTTCTACATTTAGTGTTGGGCAACCTACAAACCTACCACTTGTCATTTTACAAAGTCGATGTGACGGTGATGAATGAATTGTCAAAATAGAAATGAGCTTCATGTGGCATGGTTCAATAGAAAAGATAGGAATAAATTAGTTAAGTTGGGAAGTGGTATGTAAATCAAAAGAGGAAGGAGGTTTAGGTGTGAAGGATGTAGATGGTTTTAATAGAGCTTTGCTATGTAAGTGGGTTTGGAGGTTTATAAATGAGAAGGATGCAATTTGGTTGGGTATTCTAACTCATAAATGTGACGATCTTAACAGAAGATTCTGGTTCATGAATGAATAGAAAGTTAAGGTGAAAGACTCAATGTGGTGAAGATATTTGGTCACGGTAGGAGGATATGCAGTCATGTGTGGAAATGGTTTTATGATTTTTATTGAATTACAGACTTGAGAATGGTAAGGACATTCCATTTTGGAATGGGAGATGGATAGGTCAGAGGCCCTTAGCAATTCAATCTCCATACCTTTATATGACATCTACATTGTTGTAAATGTGGCTTAAAACCTTTGTTGATGAAGAGAAAGAAAACATACTTTGGAGATTGCATTTACCGCGAAAATCGGATGAAAAGTCGGGGGAAAAAAAATTCGATCGGTGAATAGTGACGTCCGCACGGATGAATAGTGACATCCGTACGGTAAATAGTGTTGTCCGTATGGTGAATAGTGTTTTCGGGATTTTTTCGATTCGGTCTATGGATCCATGTGATTTTGGGCTTTGTTTGTTAGGTATTTGCTATTATAAATATGTATCTCTCATATGCTTGGTGTGTGACAATCTTAGAGTTTACTCTAAACAGGGAGAGCAAAGGTTTAAAGGCATAACATATGGTTTCAGCTATTCACAAGGAAAACCTTAGAAAAAAGACACTGCTACACCTAGAGTTTGAATGATTCATATATTGAGAGTTGGAGAGGTTGGGAAACACTTGGGCGGAAAATAGGGTTGCTCTTGGGAACCTGAAGGCGAAGGCTATTTTCTTGTAACTCATCTGTAATCTCATGTAACAACTTTCTGAATATATGAATTGGAGAGCTGCTCTCTCCCCCATAGTAGATCGTTTGATCGAACTGGGTAAACAAACCTTCTGTTTTTCCTTGCCTTATTTTGTTATATTATCTGTGTACGGATTATTATTGTGGAAATCATTTATTTTGGTTGCTATTGTTCTTTGCCTCACAAATTGATATTGAATTTTGTCATAATTCACAACAAGATTTACAACAACTGGTGCGGTGAGCGTGGAGCAAAGAGATATTGTTGACAAGTGAGCACCATAGTTAGTAGATGGCAGATCGAGAAGTTTACCGGTAACAAAGACTTCGGGTTGTGGAAAATTAAGATGCAAGCAATTTTAATTCAAGAGAAGTGTATCGATGCTTTGAAGAGTGAAGCATTGATGCCTACAGGGTTTACACAGGCACAGAAGACCGAGATGGTGGATAAGGCCATAAGTGCCATTATCTTGTGCCTTGGGGATAAAGTTCTAAGAGAAGTCGCCAGGGAGAAAACTGCGGTTGCTATGTGGGCAAAACTTGAATCATTGTATATGACAAAGTCTTTGGCTCATAGGTTGTATCTGAAACAACAACTCTATTCATTCCAAATGGTGGAGAACAAATCCATAGTTGAGCAGCTCACAGAATTTCACAAGATTATCGATGATCTTGAGAATATTGAAGTGAAGATTGATGATGAGGACAAGACTTTGCTCCTGTTGAGTTCATTACCCATATTTTTTGAGCACTTTAAGGATGCCCTTCTTTATGGTAAGGAAGGTACTATTATTTTGGATGAAGTCCAGACGGCGGTGAAATCCAAAGAATTTTCAAAGTCGAAAGATTTGAAGATTGAAGATAGTGGTGAAGGCTTAAATGTGTCAAGAGGAGGAGGTGAGCGTAAAGGGATGTCCAAATCAAAGAGGTCGGACAAGTCAAAGGTAAAATGTTTTAATTTTCATAAAATTAGTCACTTTAAAAGGGATTGTCCTGAAAGAAAGGTCAATGAAGATTCTGTTCAAGTTGTAGTTGCATTGGGTGAGGAAAGTTATGAGGACGCCGAAGCACTAGTAGTATCGAGTTTGGAAACTGAAGATAGTTGGGTCATTGACTCAGGTTACTCTTATCACATGTGTCAAAGAATAGAATACTTTGAAACTTTGAAGATAGTGCAAGGTGGAGTAGTTCACCTTGGTAATAATAAGACATGCAAGGTTCACGATATTAGTACGGTCAGATTTAAAATGTTTAATGATCATGAAATTCTTATTCACAATGTGAGGTATGGTCCAGAACTCAAGCGAAATTTGTTATCTATAAGTATGCTTGATGATCTAGGCTATTGTACTAGAGTTGAACGTGGAGTGTTGAAGATTTTGCGTGATGAATTGATTATTCCTAAAGGGTTTAAAATATGCGGTCTATATATTTTAGAAGGTTCAAATGTTATTATTCATTCATCGTTAACTAGTGGAGGCTTTCATGACAAGGAAGAGCTATGGGATTTGAGTTTAAGGCGTTATGAATGCCTTGAGAAAGTTTCAGAGGAGTACAATGAATTTTGCAGAAATCAAGGGATAAAAATGCATGTTACCGCTGAGTTGTTATTGAGTTTTTGGGGAAGAGCTGAGGTTAAAACAGCTTACTTGGTTGGTAGAGAATTTCTTCAGAAGAAGAATAGTGAAAACCAAGGGAGAAACCTGGGAGAAACAATAACCGAGAAAACTCAGTTTGAGGTGGAGTTTCCTACTATGGATGCTAGCAGTAGTGAGGGAACGGTTACAGAGATCTCTGATTATCATTTGACTCATGATAAGGTAAGGATGGTTATTGTAGCATCTCAAAGGGATGTTTTGCTAGCCTTGGATATTATGTTTTTAATGTGGCTGAAGGACTGCAAAATAAAAGAAGAAAAACCTTCAGGGAGACATTTGAAAACAGGTGGAGTCAAGGGTGGTTGAAAAATCACACTTGTATGCTTGTTAAATTACCTAGGCAGAAAAAGGTAATTGGGAACAAGTGGATGCAAGTTGCGAGATCAAGATTCAAGGGTTGCTTGAATTTGATCAAAGTTATTGATTAAAGTTTCAACTTGGTAGAGATAAGCAATGTTGTTGATTGTTAAATTGGTATCAACACGGTTTAAAGTCAAGGTGGAGATTGTTGTAAATGTGGCTTCAAACCTTTATTGATGAAGAGAAAGAAAACATATTTTGGAGATTGCATTTACTGCGAAAATCGGAAGTTTTAGAAAGTCAGACGAAAAGTCGAGGGAAAAAATTCGGTCAATGAATAGTGACATCCGTATGGATAAAAGTGACGGTCGTACGGTGAATAGTGTTGTCCGTACGGTGAATAGTGTTTTTGAGTTTTCGGACTTTTTTCGATTCGGTCCATGGATCCATGTGATTTTGGGCTTTGTTTGTTGGGTATTTGCTATTATAAATATGTATCTCTTATATGCTTGGTGTGTGTGACAATCTTAGAGTTTACACCAAACAGGGAAAGCAAAGGTTTAAAGGCATAGCATAGGGTTTCAGCTATTCACAAGGAAAGCCTTAAAAAGAACACTGTTACACCTTGGGTTTGAGTGATTCATATATTGATAGTTGGAGAGGTTGGAAAACACTTGGGTAGAAAATAGGGTTGTTCTTGGGAACCTGGAGGCGAAGGCTATTTTCTTGTAATTCATCTGTAATATCTTGTAACAACTTTCTGAATATAGTGAATTAGAGAGCTGCTATCTCCCCCAGAGTAGATCGTTTGATCGAACTGGGTAAACAAACCTTCTGTTTTTCCTCGCCTTATTTTGTTATATTATCTGTGTACGGATTATTATTGCTGAAAATAATTTATTTTGGTTGCTATTGTTCTTTGCCTCACAAATTGATATTGAATTTTGTCGTAATTCACAACATACAAAGTGATGCAGGAAAAACTTGAAGCCAATGCAGATGAACCATTAAAGATGGTAATGAATACATTGTGGAAGACTGAAGTTCCCTTAGAAATCAAGATCTTCAGCTGGAGGTTATTTCAAGACAAGCTACCAACAAGATTTCAAATGTTTAAAAGAGGCGTTGTCCAAAATTTGCACGACAGAGTCAGTGTATTATGTTTTAGGTATGAGGAGAAGCTTTCACACTTAATGATTCAATGTTCCTTTGCCAACAAAGTGTGGCAAAATATCTGCATATGGACGGGCCTGTCATTGGTGGAATCAACATGCTAGAGAGACCATTTCCCGAGTTCAATAAATCAACTAAGGGAAAGAGTTGCAAGCAAGAACCTAGGCATTATATGGACAACAACCATATGGTGGTGTATCTGGGGCAAAAGGAATGCAATTTTATACAAAGGAGATATTGGTGATGTAGGGGAAATAGAATTTAGCATTAAAATAGTTTCTTGACTTTGGTTGATAATAAGTTTCAAAAGGGAACCTAATATATAACTTTTATAAATGGTGTAAGTGTCCCTTGAAACTTTTTAAGAGACTTAAATTGTGCATAATTGATTAAACTTGTAAAGGGATTAGAGCACTTCTAATTACTTTAATTTGTTTTTTTATACATAAAACAAGTATCCTCTGTACGTAATTACGGAGATTAACTCTCGAGACAGGTAAAATCATAATAGACAACAAAACTCTCCATCACGATATTTAATAACATATCTAACAATACTCCTAGCTTAACTATGTTAATATATATCTTGCTTATAAAAAAATCTATTAAATATTGTGTATAAATAATTTATTAGATTTTTCCATTTTTTTAATTTGTTTTTTTACCCTACAACAACATTATGTGGAGCTCCGCCACTGCTTGTAAAGTTCAATCCACTAGAAAAGTTGAATATGACCCCTCTCTGAAAAAAAAAAAGACCTTTTAAATTTTATAACATATTGCTGTGGAATTTCCGGTTACCTTCTCCGTTCCTACTTATTTTGTTGAAACGTTTTCGTAGTTCTTTCTACTATATATACCCTCCGTTGCAGTTGCTGCATGCATATCAGTAATATATCATTATAGTAGTTCGAACTAAATTAAAAGATGTATTGCTTTAAACAAAAGAATGTTTCAGCTATGTTTTTCATTCTCGCTCTGTGGACATCTCTTGTAACTTCTGACAAGTTATTTGAGAGACACGAGCAGTGGATGGAAGAACATGCTAAGTCTTACAAAGATTCTGCTGAGAAAGAAAAACGTTTCCAAATAATCAAAGCAAAATTTGGAATTCATTGAATCATTAAATGCTGCTGGAGACAGTGGTTTCAACCTTAGCATTAACCAATTTGCAGACCAAACTAATGATGAATTTAAGGCTAATTCACTTAATGGTAAAAATAAGCCTCTAATTGGTGTTGGGATAACAGCAACAGAAGAAGCAGTATTTAGGTACGAAAATGTAACTGATGTTCCTGCCACCATGGATTGGAGAGAAAGAGGAGCTGTTACTCCAATCAAGCATCAGCACCATTGTGAAATTTTTACCCAAATACCCCACATTTTCAAAAAAATTCCCCAAATACTCTATATTTCAAAAAATTTCTCAAACTGTCTCCGTTAGGGCAATGCTTTGTACATTGTCGCCAAATAAATTGGCGACACCCCTTTAAAGCTATAACCCTGTCGCCAATTGTATTGGCGACTCCCTTGCTTATCAAATTGACAGTGCAATTGGCGACCCTGTACAAAGGCATAAGGGAGTCGCCAATACAATTGACGACAGGGTTATAACCATAAAAGAGTGTCGCCAATTTATTTAGCGACAATGTACAAAGCTTTGTCCTAACTTAGACAATTTAAAAAAAAATTTAAAACATGAGATATTTGAAAAAAAATTTCGAAAATATGGAGTATTAAAATAAAGCATTCCACCATTGTGGTAAAATATAATATGACATGCATATATATAGTGTTTTAACTTTTGAGTTCGAATCATTACTTGATATCCTCAATTCATTTTAATATATTTATTCTCTACAAAGAAATCATTGCTATGACCAGTTTAATCCCCACTGAACTGTTATTCTATGTTTTTAAAATTTGTCTTTATAAAACCTTATTATCTAATGATTATTTTAGAAGTTACGTACTATGAAATATATATATACTATCTCCGTCTCAAAATAAAATTTTTTTAAAATTTTACACATAAATTAAAAAAAGTAATGATTGAATGGTTAAATGTAACAATTTTATAAAATTATCTTTAATAACTATTGGTTGTTATGTATTATCATAAATACATAGTATGATATGATATCTTAAACGTTATGCAGACAATATTTTATTAGGAGTAAAGTTGATAAAAGTTAATTAATATTGCATTAAAAAAGTAAAATAACACTTATTTTGTGACAAATATTTTAAACTAAAGAAAAATTTATTTTGATACAGAGGGAGTATATAACTTTTGTGTTTGGATCAGTACATGTTATCCTCAATTCATTTAAATATATTTATTCTCTACATAGTCATCATTGCTCTGACCTGTTTAATCCTAACTAAATTTTTATTCTATTTTTAAAATTAGACTTTATATAGCCCTTAGTTTCTAATAAATAATTTTAGAAGTTTTGAACCCTGATATTTTTCAAATAATTGAAATTATATATATATATATATATATATATATATATATATATATATATATATATATATATATATATATATATATATATATATATATATATATAATTTTATTTATATGATTTTATTTATATGTATTTTACATATAAATAAAATTTTGTTTATATGTAGTTTTAAAACATCATATATATTTTTATATTATATATTTAATCTTTTTACACACTATGTGTATTTTTTTATATGGGATGTTTAAATTTTTATTTGTTTAATGGTTAAATTCTTAAATATTTAAATTAAAATAAGAAAATATTAATTAGTTTTAGATTTAAATATATAATTTAAATTTATCTCTAAAATTTTAATTCAAATAAAATTAATTTATATGAAAATCGATCTCTATAAAATGTATCTATTAAATCTTAATTGAAAACTATGCTTAAATAATTAAAACAGTTAGCAGATATATAATTTATTCCTTAGAACATAACATAAAAAATAGTAATGAAAATTATTATTTATATTTACTTAAGTATATTTTTGTCAATAGTAAGGCTTTTATAAATAAATAGACTTTTTGAAAAATCAATTATTTTGTCCGTTTCCTTTAATGTAGTGTATAAGCCCTTTTTAGTAAATGAAAAAAGTAATAAGTGAGGAAACAAACTTTGACTTTTTTAATAGTAAACTCAAAGAAAGTAAAATTTTTGCAGATATAAAAAAATATTTATTTCTTAATTCACTTAGTTCAAAATTTTACCCTTATATACATTACACCGTATATACTGTTCACAAATACGTGAACAGTATCGTAAACACTAAATCCGTACATGAATAGTGACGTGAACAATATCCGTGAATAGTAAATCCGTACATGAATAGTGACGTGAACAGTGTCTATGAACAGTATTTGTGAACAGTAACTTTTAATAGTAAATCAAACTTGGTTAATGAAATGTAAAAAATTGGTTAATATAATGATGAAGTTGGTTAATAAAGGTCTAGATATTAAAAAAAATTTTACTAATAAAATAAAGTTGGTTAATACAATGCAAAAAGTTGGTTAATGAAGTTATGAAGTTAGTTAATAAACGTCCAGATGTAAAAATAATTTTTACAAATAAAACAAAGTTGGTTAATGCAATATAAAAAATTGATTAATGAAGTTATGAAGTTAGTTAATAACACAATTTCATATCAGTATTATTTAATTCAAAAATAAAAAATAATATTTTTTTATATTTTTTTTAAAAAATATATTTAATATTATAATATTTCACTGTTTACTATATTGGTGAACAGTAAAATACGGTGTAAGTGTAGGAAATGGTGTAAGAATAACATTTCTCTGTATGATATTGATTATTGTTTATAGGTAGTTGTTGGGCATTTGCAACAGTGGCTGCAACAGAAGGTATTAACCAAATAACAAAAGGAAAATTAGTGTTCCTCTCGGAGCAAGAACTAGTAGATTGTGTTAAAACTAATAGAACTTATGGATGCAACGGTGGTTACACAAAAGATGCTTATGAATTCATTGTTAATAAAGGAGGAATAGCAAGTGAAGCAAAATACCCTTATAAAAGAGTTGATGGAAAATGCAATATCAAGAAAAGTTCCTACCCTGTTGCCAATATTAAGGGTTACGAGACAGTTCCTGCTAATAATGAAAAAGCACTCTTAAAAGCAGTTGCAAATCAACCTGTAGCAGTTTATGTTGCATCAGGAAAACGTGCTTTCCAATTTTACTCAAGTGGAATTTTGGGAGAAGAATGTGGAATTGATTTAGACCATACAGTTACAATAGTTGGTTATGGTAGTAATGATGATGGTGTGAAATATTGGTTAGTGAAAAATTCATGGGGCACTAAATGGGGTGAGAAAGGATATGTCAAGTTTAAAAGAGACATACATGCAAAGGAAGGTGTTTGCGGACTTGCTATGGTTCCCACCTATCCAATAGCATAAGGAGTATACTTGATACTTTTCTCCTTTACCTAAGTACTTTTATGAGCTAGATATAGTTCATGAAAAGAGTTTTCCTATACTAATTGAATAAATTGTTTGTGTGTGAACTTTTGAACTAATGAGTGTTTGAATAAGTTGTTAGGGCGCTTATTTCCTATGCTATTTTCACTTTATGTAGTTGTTGTGGTGTAATACTTTATGATATATGAATCGAGTTTGTTTCTCTTCAAAAAATATTTAAAAAAGAAAATAAGTTCATGGATATTGTTTTTTTAATCTCCAATTTAGTGCACTTATAACTTACAATCTATTGTTTAATGGTATGTTTTTGGTTGCTAAAAAAATTAAGATAGTAAATGAAGGGTATGAAATAAGATTAAGAGAAAAGAAATAAAAAAAAATTATAGTATAATGGAATTATGGGTTAAATATGTTTGCAATCCTTTTGAATATTTTAAATTTTGTTTTTAATTTTTTGAAATATTTTTTTAAAGAATGATCCTTCTAAAATTTTGCATTCACATTTTTGGTTCCTTCTGCAACTTAGCGACAATTTTTACAACTTAGCAACAAAATTTGCGACAATTTTTGCGACGGTTTATTACTTAGCGACTAAATTAGCACTAATTTATTATTTAGCGATTGAATTAACGACGATTTTAGTATTAGATGAAAAATTTTAAGACAGTCATTCTTTGAAAGAAATATTTTAAAGAATTAAAAATAAAATTTGAGATATTTAGTAGGACCACAAACATATTTATCCATAAAATTAATGAAACTTGGCATTAGGTTTATTTCTATTTATGAGATAATGAATTCTAATATCTAGTTATTTAATGATGTGTAAGCTGACGCTTAAATTTTTAGGGAGTGTGTACCTTGTTTCTATCGTCACTCACATGATTTGATTAGGTGCATCTTTAGAGCAAAACTTAAAATGTTCCTAAGGTCCCTTACCCTTCTTTAGATTCTGCTTTACTTTTTGATTTATTGATCCAATCATTCACATGATTTTTTTGTATGTTTGGGTAATCATCTTTATTATGGGCCTATTTTTTCATTAGACTAGTGTCATCCGAGGGTCGGCCCAGGTAGAAACAGTTTACCTAAAAGCCTGGTCCTGCGAAGCAAGAGCGTGACTTGTGGGGTTAGTTCACTATGGTGGAGGTATAAATGGATATTTCATCAATCATTAACATTGTCTCATCGCCCTAACAATTTTTTGGCATTTTTGTATCTCTTTGTCATGAAATGATTGATTTCTTGGAAGTTGTTTCCACATTTATTTGGCACGCATCTATTTGTAGCATTTAGAGTGATGGTCAACCCCTTAACCTAACATGATGATATTTCTGGGAATATAGTTGTAATTATGATTTTGATGATGTCATTAATATTGACGTGCACTACAACATTTTAACTCTACAACAACACAAGAAAACCGTTGCAAAATTTAAGAAAAACGTTCCGGTTTCCTATGAGAACGGTTTTTAAATTGTGCCGAATCGAGGCGTTGCTTTATCCTTTCGCAACGGTATTTGTATCCAATGACAATGCCTTGTTGATAACCGTTGCTCTAGTTTTATTTAGAGAACGATTTCCAACCAAAACGGTCGCACTATGTTCTGAGATTAAAACCGTTACAATTGAGGTGCTTTAAGGGAACGGCTATTTTATAGGATATAACAACGGTTTGTAATCGTAGTTCATTTGAAACCGTTATAATAGATCCATATCTTAATTTCATCTTCAAAGGCTACAACAACGGTTTCTATACTACAACAACACTTTATAACTGTTGCAGTAAATAAATTTTCTTTTAATAAAATTCAAAATCAATTAATTTCCCAATTTTTTTATATAATAATATTTATATACATTTTTAAATGATCTTAAAAAAATTACATACCAAAATATATATATATATATATTCTATTGTATTCACAATAAAAAAACATCTTCAATATACATATCCTAATGTAATTATCATCCATAATCAAAATGACATCTTGAATCTATAAAAGTAATCTTAAGCGTCCACATCAAATCTCTATATCTATGTCTCTTCATCTTCAAATGATTGAAAATCTTCATTGATATCATCATTCATGATCTATAAAATAAAAGTAATATAATTGAAATAAGATTGTTATCCGAAGGCTCTAAAATTATAATGTAAAGCATAAAAGGATTCTATCTTACTTGATCATTAGTTGGGGCATGTGTTGACGCAAAAGAACGTAAGACATTGTTAACATCGGTTTCTCCAATCATCTCTTGTATCCTATCATTAAACTGTCTAACATCATGCATCATGCTCTCTTTTAAATTTTGCAATTTCTTCATTTCTTTTCAAGAGATTCGGTGTTTTGGTTCTTCCGTAGCAACGCAATCTTCCAAATTTTTGTTTGCCAAATAAACTTTCAAAAGTTTCTGAAGAAAGTTGCTCATAATTTTCAATCAACTCTTAAAACTTTATCTAGCATACATGATATAGTAGTAGAACAGAACAAAAAACAAGATAGAACAACCAAAATATCACAACCTTAACAAATAGAATAGCATACTCTTAAGTCGTAAATCTTTACCAACAAATCAATTTTCACTTATAAATTGTTAAGGAGGAAGAAGTATATGTTATTATAAAAGGAGTTTTAAGCTAGACTACAATATATCATAACAAACTTGTAAGATAAAGGATGATATCACAAAAAGCCATAGCATGTGAAGCTTGGAAGCAAGAACTACATCATGCAAGAAATACACTACAACAATAAAAGAACTTGAAAATCAAGCAGATATCATTTGAGACACATATTCAATAAAAGAAGTGCTGGAAAGTAAATATAGGGTAAACTAGAGCTTTTATCGAAACAAGCTGAAGAAAGAAAAGCTGCAGATAACAGGTAGATATGTAATCTGTTAATGGTTTTGACAGTAGAAGATTTTATGTTGTGGATACTGGAAATAATAGATAGTCATGTTGGCCACAATGTACCTAAATAAGTAATCTCGAGTCAATAGTGGAAAAGCATACCTAAACTTCTCTCCGGAAAAAAACCAGGAGCCAACTTCACGTTATCTACTTGTAAGGATGACCTTGCCCTGCTTTAGGACGAACATGGTGGGTGTTTCCACTTCGAGTATGTTTAACCGCTTTTTTCTGCAGCAGAATATAAAACGGTTGTAAGCACATGCATCCAAAACAACACTATTTAGCACAACATTTACAACATCAAGTTTTTGAACAAATATTACACCATGCAATAATAGGTGATATATAGAGTTTGCCCATGCAATACTATTATACAAAGCAGTGGAGTCTAATATGAGTAACCTAGACATACCCAAATGGAAGAAGCAAAAATGATATTGAAAGTCATATACTTAAAGCCTCAGATTTTGACATCTTATATAAAGTCATATACTTATTTTTATGGAAAACTGATAGAATACTCTATAAAGATTAGTGTGACTTAATCTCCAACAAATATCAACAAACTCTGAACCATAAGCACCAGAAAAGGGAGCGTGGGCTCAAAAAAAATCTATGGACAAAAATTGCAAATGCCAAATCTCTCCCAATTAATTATGAGACAATTCAAATAAACAAACATTTAAAGAAGATATTGTTGTCTCATTTTTATCAAAACAAATCTCAATAGATATTGTTTCTCAAATAAAACAAAAGAACTACAAACATTTGTTTTCGCCCCATACTTTTCACAAACACATCGAAGAACGCTATTCAGTAAACACAAAGCATCACAATCATAATAACACTAAATACACTTAACATGTGAAGTTAAAGTATATAATTATTGTCACACTAGAGTAACATAAGTAAGCATATAACACTTGTCCATCAACTTCAACTTCAACTCAACTGAACTTCAATAACCGTATCATTTTTTCTTCATTTTGATCTACTATAACTGAAAATAACTTTATTTATTCATAGACTATTTATTGTTTACATGATTTGTTGTTGTTAACTTAACAAATCCTTCACCCTATAATTATAAGAAATTGTCACAAATTGCATTTAGCACTCAATAAATCTCTAATGAGTTATTAGAACGAGAAAGAAAGTGCTCTTATTATGAGATTAGTTATTTAACCATGTGTTTGGTGTCTAATGGATCTAGGCACGTTGATTTGGAGCAATCTATGGCCCTAACAACAAAAAGAGAAAATTAAAAGAAACTAAGAAATGAACAAATGATTATAGTAAATTAAATGGGGAAAAAATTAGAAATGAACTATGTCCTATGCATACATTTTACACATTTTTCTCAGCCCCAGACAAGTACTACTATTGATGTTTCTTTATTATTCTCTTTATAATAAATAATATTTGGTGTGTTCTCTAACGAGACTAGTTTACATGGGAAAGAGAGGAACAAGGTTACCAGACTTTTGCTTGAATAGAATTAAGCCTCGTGCAAGGGTTAATAATTGATAGGAATTATGATTTTGATTGATTCTAGTTTTGAAGCTAGGGTGCTTTGCAATGGGAACTCTCACTCACTATTCATAATCAGGTCTGCGATCTCATCTAGGCCACAACATAAAATAAAACATTTTCAGATGCAAAAGGATCTTAATAATCAAAGTTAATACTTATATTATAAAATGCTTTGAAATCAAAGAAATAATATTTTCAATCAACTCACTGAATAACAAAAAAAAAGAATCAAAACCTAAGTAAACAGAATAAAAGTAGAATCAAATCAGAATCAACCAAGCATATAACCAGATTCAAACTCACTGAATAATAAAACCACCAATTGTAGTAGTAAAATTAAAAGCATATATCTAACTTTAACGGACTCCCACATGTCGCAACATATGAATTCTACACGAGTAATGCAACTTATAACAAATTATAACGAGTGTTTGTCTTGTACCTTGGCTGACTGAGATTTAGGATCTTCTTTGGTCCCTCGAGGAAACTCTTTTTGTCCTTAATTTGCAACTCCATAACTAAACTTTCTATGGCTTTTGTTCCCTGCATCACAAAAAGACAAATGGTTTTTTATATTGCATTTGTTTTATGCATGCAAATCACACACAATAAGTTTCTCATTATAATCAAACGCCATTATCTATTGAATAACTTATGAGATGCAACACTGACTTCTTAAGCTCTTAATTATATTCTAAAAGATAATTTGACCAAGTACGTATATAATTGATTTTGTTCTATCTAAAGTAAAAAAGTCATTTGACCTTTTATACAAAACCATACGGTTTCAATAATTCACATATTTGAAAGTATCATGCCTTTCTATTATTCTATAAGTTGTTATTTCTTGATGGTGATTTAGTATTTTCATGAGCTCATAATATATGTGTGTCAAGTAGAACTAAATCAAATTAAGAACTAGAACCATTTTTCAAAAACTAGAACTGTACGATTGAGGACCAAATACGAAAAACAAACTATTCAGAAAAATAGTTCAGGATGTAATGAAACTGGCATTATTCGTTTTGAGCAAACTACTTTACACTTTGGTTCATTCAGATATTTTACTTGAACCAAACATTGATCTCCCTTACCACTCAAGGCTCCCTCACAAATCACATTAGGATGCTGTTACTAGCCTGATTTAATGTAATTGGGTGTTTATGTATGTTTTAAATAAAATAAATATTTGAAGATAGGGTTTTATGACATACCACTACATAATTAATAAAGAAAGAATAAAACAGTAACTAACCTCCAAATTAAACCTGTTACAAATTACAGTCCGGGTAGGATATGAAAATCAAAGCACAAGACAATTCCAACCACAGTAGGAATTCTCAATTACATAGAGGCCGGAATAATGGAAACAATGATTCGCAAATGCCCCGGGATTATTCGACCCAAGTCTTCCAACATTGCTTCCATACAACACACAAGGAGCCACACTCTCAAGAAGACCTAACATATATTGATTTCAAGTATAAGAAAAGTGGATAAATAAATGTCTAAGGGTAGATCCAATATCCACCAGTACTATTGCTTCATAAACATAATAAAATCATTTGATTTAGGGTTAGGTTCTTAGGGAGTCTAGTTCCATATCAATTTCAAGACACGCTAAAATCAACTCACAAGATTATCAATATAAATTGATTAGGAAGATGAACAAAATGTAAATCGAATTAAAAACGAAAATTGAATCAGAAGCAGAACGGTGTGAATTGTAAAGACCTAAAAATTTCAGAGAAAGAGACTTACAAACTCCCAGATTGCTGCTGCAAAAGTGATCGCTTTGGCCGAGACAAACACAGACGTTGGAATTCTAAGGAGAATGGGGAATAGGTCAACCCATTAAGCTTATATGGACCATGGGAACACCATCAGCGGTCCATAGATGAAAAAGTTGCTGCTGTGATGGTTGTTTAGGTGCTTCAGGTTGTTGTTGGTGGTGGTGGAAAAGAGGACTTGCCTCCTCATTGTGATTGAATATATATACACTTTTATACATATATTCAATCATACAGCTACTAAAGTAAATAAAAGCCATTTTACCTTTTATACAGAAGCATACATTTTCAAAAGAATTAATGCCCAAAGTTAGAATATATGCACTTCAATTCCACAAAATTTTGTTTTAGCATTTTATAGCATCACACATTGTCTAGTTGAATAGAGAATACAGAGACATATTGTTGTGAAGATGTGAGTGTAATACTAATATAGTTAAATATTCTGAATCCAAACTGTCTTGTGGTGAGAGTTGCCTCCCCTGACTTATACTAATATTTTATTTACGTCACATTGAACTGAGTATAAAAATTAATACCTCTTTATAGTTCTAATATATGTTAAATTATTATATATAACACAGGAAAGTGCTAAGATTCCCTACAAATGATGCAAAAGTCAAAGTTATAGTCTGGCAGTATTATCTAAATGGCTATGTGGAACAAGATGCTAATATTATAATCTGGATTTTTAATGCTACTAAGGTATGATATTTATGATTTTTATGATGCCCTTATTTGAATGATCCATTGATACGATTTTGATTATGCTCTTGTGTCCTCTCAACATTGAAGAAACAGAGTAATCAGACTGAATTGTTATTTTTATAATCAATCAAACTGTGTTATTGGCAGGTGCATTAAATTAATTAAACTGCTGAACTCATGTTGCACAAGATGTGATTATAAATTAACTCACTGTTCTTCGCTCTCAGGATTATTGAAGCATAATTCCAAACAACTCAATACTTATACTTTTATTTTTCCCAATTTCAGATTTTATTTGTGTAACGCCCCGATTTGTTTAATTGCATTTATTTATTTCATTTATGTGAATTTTTGAAATGTGTGAATTTATTGTATTTTACCTGCTAATTGAGTTAATTGGTTAATTTTCCTGATAGGTAAAATATTTGCAATAAATTATAATTTCTTTTCAACTTTTATTTTCCGAAATATATTTCATCAGTATGTTTATGTTTTATCGCATTTTGAGAGCGTTTGGGAGATATTTGAGCTGAGGGGTATTTTGGTCTTTTGCTTGGGTAAGTTTTATGTTTTATATAAATAGAAAGAGAGAGAGAAAAAGAGAGAAAAGAAAGAAGAAGAAGAGAAAGAGAAGAGAAGAGAAAAGAGAGGAAAGAAAAAGGAGAAGAGGAAAAGTGGAAGAATCGATATAACTCCGTTTCAAGCGCGAATAATCGGGTAAGGGTGATAAGTTTCGATTATATCTTGCTTGCATATGTATATGTGTGTGATTGTGTGAATGTTTCCTTGTTTTTCCATAGTTTTCCATTCTAGGTTGAAATGAGAAAAATGGTTAGAAATCGATGTTTTCACGGACGAAAGTCGGAATAACTCGCGTAGTAGAGTCGAGTGATGTTGGGTCGTGATTTAGCGTGATCGTTTGATTGAATTTGGTTGAGTTTGATTGAAACCTAACTTTTGAAATTTGGTAGAAAATGGTGATTTTGTGAGAATTAATGTTTGGACGGTTGAAATGTGGAATAAGTTGTGTAGTGTAGTCGGGTAAGGTTTGGGTTTAATTGGGAATGGTGGTTTGCGTGTTTTCTCGCGGTTTCGATCGAGTTCGAATTTAGAGTTCAATGATAAAAATTATGTTTTAAAATATGTCAAAAATGGAAAAATGTGTTAGATGGCTTTTTAATAGTGAAAATATTGTAGTACGTTGAATTCTAAGATCGCAGCTTTTTACGGAATCGAAAACGGATGTCCGGAAGTCTAAAAATGGTGTTTTTAAGGCTGAACTTGCAGCAGGTTTCGCGCTCCGCGCGCAGGTCTGGACAAAATGAAAAATTTAAGAAACTTCAAAAATTCATAACTTTTGATCCGTAAGTCCGTTTTGGTCCTCGTTCGAAGCGTTAGAAAGCTTATGAAATTTTCTTTCTATTAAAAATGGGTTGGAGGTCAGTAGATGAATTATATTTGTTGTGGTTTTGAAAAAGTGTTGGTTTGTCGGATTTTTACCGTCGTATTGATATGCGAATAATGTGTTATCATGTTATATGCTTTTGATATGTAACGTATAGCTTGTGTGCGGTTATATGACGTGAGTATATGTGATGAGATGTTGTGATAAGGTGTTGTGATGCGATGTTGTGATAATGTTGTTGTTGTGCGGTAAATACATTGTTTATGTGAAATTCAATGTATGTTGTGTGGTGACCTTTATGGTTTGAAATGAATTGTTTGAATTATTTTGCAATGCATGAATGTGATGATGTTGAAGCATGTGACAAGTTGTTGTAATTGTTGTGGTTGTTGATTTGTGGCCTAAGGGCAAGAATATGCAATGTGTGGTATTTGATGTTATATGCATGATTGTGGTTGCATATATGTGTGCAATGTGAATGTCATGAGTCATTGTATGCCAAGCATCATGATATGCATTGTTGTGACGTCCTGAGTGACGGTTTGGTTCCAGAGGGAATCTGCTATAACAGCGTGTACCTTAAAAATAAGAGGTGTGAGCGATCAGATGGATCGTGTGCCTTAAAAATAAGAGGTGTGAGCGATGGTTATAGACGATCGTGTGCCCATGTGGGGACCGAAAGCGATCGGATTGTGTGCCCATGTGGGGACCGAAAGCGATCGGATTGTGTGCCCATGTGGGGACCGAAAGCAATCCATAAACGTCGTGTGCCCATGTGGGGACCGAAAGCGACGGGTGAACATCGTATGCCTGACGGGGAGTTACACTAAGTAACGAGCGATGGTTCCAATAGTTCCTGAGTGAACTGGTGATGAGACATGAGAAACATTGGAAGTCGGCACCGCATGGCATTTGCATAGAGTCGTTGTGTCGGTCTCTGTGCATTTGCATAAATTATGGATGCATTATGTGTAGAAAATCATGATTTGATTGATTATGTGTGGAAATTATGCATTGATTTGTTATGTGTTGAGATTGTGATAGCATTGGTAATTTGATGTTCATATGTGATAAATGCTATGACTTGGTATGCCTTATGTGCAAATGTGTGAGTATGTTGGATACTTGATATATGCTATATTGTTGGATTAATAGATACATGTTACGTATATGGGGTATGTTATATGTATTAGTATGTAATGCTTGTGGTGAGAATAACCATGCATGTGATTTTTATGTGTTTTTGCATATTATTATGCAATCTTGGTGTAGTTGTTATTTCTCACCCTTCTGCTGTTTTATAATACTCTATGAGGCATTGCAGATTAGAGTTGCTGGAGGTCTTTTTGTGAAGATTAGTCCTCCGTTCTGTTGTCGGTCTTGGTGTCTGCTCTGATACGTAGCACGGGAGTCGGGGAACGATTATGTTATATATGTATATAATTGTTGATTATATTTTGTATTACTTTTGTATTTATATTTTGATGTTATAAACCCATTTACTTGTAAAACAAGTCAGTTATGGATCTTTCCGCTTTATTCCATAATTGACCTTTCCTTTTTTATGGAAAAAGTTTCCCCTTTGAGGGTATTCTATTTTATGCTATGTATCAAATTTATGATCAGGGATGATGTTTTGTTCATTTAAATGTGACATCCTTGTTTCTGTCGGAAAAATAAATTTTTAGTTACTCTGATTTTATTAATGTATTATTTATTCGCGATGGGAATTAGGGTGTTACATAAGTGGTATCAGAGCAGGTCGGTCCGTCCGGCCAAGTTGTTGAGTCAGTTGGTGTGACAGTTGAATACTGTCGAGGTTGTTTGTCCCTTGGTACGTGATATGTGTGTGAGGCACTGTCAGTACTTTCTGGTTTTCTAATCCTTTGTCTTCAGGTGCGAGAATGAGATAAGTGGGGGAGGAGCTTGTACTTCTCCAAGTTGTTTCAGGTGTGGAGTGTTGGCTCAGTGTGTTGTGAATTGCAAGATTGTAAGTGTTGTTTGGACAGTATTGTTCCTGGTTCCAGAAGGGATGTGGAGGTAAGGTTTATGTCAACTAAGGATTTGTGCCTTAGGTAGTTTTGTGCATAAGATGCAAGGAATGCTATTATAGTTTGGTAAAGATGGTTTATGCCCCATCATGATTTTCGGCTGTCTATTGACAAATTGAGGAACTAATCACCCTTAATCTCTTGTTGATAGTAGACGGAAATTATGTTGGATGGAATAGACGTGTCTTTCCGGCTTTGATAGTGTGTGCAATGAATTGTTTGGATTTAAGAGAATGATTACGGATTGTTTCGATGAGTTGATGAAGATTCTTATACTAGAAGATGAGACGGATTAGAGGCTTTAGTATGTTGGTCCAGTTGGAAAGTTTTTGAGAGAGAATGATTGGGCATCGTTAATGGTTGTTCTCAGATAGTAGAGTGTGAACTCAAATTGGACGAAGGTAAGGATTTAAGGTTTGGATCTGCTAAGTAAGTAGAAGAACTGTTAGGACGTGAAACTAAGATGTTGTTATGTTTGTGACGATAGTTTTCTAGAAATTGGCAGGAAGGACACAATGATGAGCTACCGGTGGTGCGTGATTTTCAGATGTATTTCCGGATGGAATATTGGATGTTAGCATTAGAAGTACCTGGACTGATAGAGCAGTTGGAACATTTACTGGAAAGGAGAATTGTGAGACCAAGTGTGTCGTCTTAGAGAGCTCCAGTATTAATAGTAATACAAGGGAATGATGATTGAATGGAATAACAAGCATGATGTGTATGAAGGTATCGAGACTAAGGAAAGCAAAACTTAGAGTTCTGGTGAGGTTTGGAGTCTTTGGAGTTTTAGAGCGTTAATGGAAATCTTGAGAAAACCCTTATGTGTGGATGTAATATTGATATTAAGAGTTCCTTTTGTTGGGTTGTTGATACTTGTTATGCTGGTTGGAATTGATTTGAGATGAAAATGGTGAATTTTGGGGAAGGAAGGTCGAAGGGTTTATTTTTCTGAAAATCGCAGTGCCCGCTCAGCGCGCAGATGCCCGCTCAGCGCGGTCTGCAGAATTTTGAACCTCTCCAACCCGAGAGCAGCGCGCTCAGCGCGGGGCGGAGTCTGCTTAGCGCGATCTGGGACTTCAAAAATAAAACTTGGGGTTTTTCTAAAATCCATAACTTTTGATTCGCAACTCGGACTGAGATGTTCTTTCTTGTAAAATGGTGTTGAGATTTAGTGGCCGATTTGATTGTGTCGTGAATTGGGATATGTTCGTAGTGGTTTTAATTGAGAATATTTGGATCTGTTGTAAACTCGGAGGAAGAACAAGTAGAGTGTTTGAGAATTGACTTATAAGTGTTGAAAAGAGACGGAGTTTTATGCTAAGTTATTCGAGTGAGAATGTTGGTTGAAAAAGGTTAGTTTTCTTGGATATGTTGTTTCAGATGAGAGTATGGTTATGGATCCATCGGAAGTAGATCTAGTTCTACAATGAGAGGCTCCGAAGTTGGTTAAGGAGATTAGGATCTTGTTGGACTTCAGTTGATTATTATCGGAGGTTATGGAAGGTTTTTTTTCCAAGTTAGCATTTTCGTTACTTCGGTTGACTTGCAAAGGGTGAGTCGTTTGTTTTGGATGTTCATTGTAAGGAAAGTTTGAGAGAGCTAAAGTAGGATTTGTCTACGGCTCCAGTTTTGATTCTGTGAGATTCTAATTAACCATTTGTGAGGTATTGTGATGTGTCTTTGATGAGTTTAGTCAGTGTGTTAATGCAAGAGGGTAAAGTCGTAGCTTATGCTTTATGACAATTGAGGATTCATAAGAGGATCTATACTATTCAGGATTTGGAATTGGTTGTGGTTGTATTGTGTTGGAAAATTTGGAGGTATTATCTTTATGGTTCTAGGCTCGAAGTGTTTGGTAATCATAAGAGTTTAGAGTGCTTGTTTGGTCTGAAAAAATAGAGTATGAGACAACGAGGAGGGTTGGAATTCGTGACGAGTTATGAATTTGGCTTGGATTATCCTTCGGGAAAAGCTAAGGTTGTGCCTGAAAATTTAAGTCGAAAGTTGTTATGCATGTCTGTTTTGATGGTCATAGAATTAAAATTAATTGAGCAATTCCGAGACTTGGGTCTGGTGTATGAGACAACACAGGAGAGTGTGAGGCTGGGAATATTAAAAGTGAACATTGGTTTTTGGTGAATATGCGAAAGGGTTAGACTTTGGACGTGAGATTGGCAGACTTGATGGTTTCGAGTAATCAGAGTGCGCGGCGGAAGCGTGATGTGGCACATTTTGTATATGCGTGTGTGACTTGTAAGAGTTCATAGGTTGGACATTAGAAACATGTAGGAATGAGGAGACTACTTGACGTTTCAGAATGGAAGTGATAGGTGGAAGGTTTAAATATTATTCATGGGCTACTAGGTAGATGGAGGTTTTGGTTGTATGTTCGATTGGTGAATCGTAGCATGGTTGTAATAAGGTTGTGTGACAAAGATGTTTGGTATTCTGGTTTTGTTGATGTTGATGAGACAATGTGGTGTCGTGGAACTTGTGTTCTTGTTTGTGTTCTTGTTCCTATCGTGTTGGTTCGAGTGCGAGTAGCTAATTCCTGTGTGGGGAGTTAGGGGAGTGTTACCTAGGGTGAGGGTAACGATCTTATTGTGTTTCGGTTCAAGAGTGAACCTGTGTGTTCGTAACTTGGGTATTCCTTGAGTCGTGAGTTGGTCGTCAAGTGCATTGTATGGGCTTTTCATCTTGTCATTGTAGTTGTCGTCGTTGTCGTGTCGTTGTTGTAGTTGCTGTTAGTGAGGTGGTTTGTCAGTTTGTGTTATTCGTGGTGTGCCTTTTGCTGGCATGTTAGTTGGTTGGTCGGATGCGAGAGTCGTATCCAGAGTTGTTCGCCTCAGTTATATTTTCGAGGACGAAAATGTCTAAGTGGGGAGAGTTGTAACGCCCCGATTTGTTTAATTGCATTTATTTATTTCATTTATGTGAATTTTTGAAATGTGTGAATTTATTGTATTTTACCTGCTAATTGAGTTAATTGGTTAATTTCCCTGATAGGTAAAATATTTGCAATAAATTATAATTTCTTTTCAACTTTTATTTCCCGAAATATATTTCATCAGTATGTTTATGTTTTATCGCATTTTGAGAGCGTTTGGGAGATATTTGAGCTGAGGGGTATTTTGGTCTTTTGCTTGGGTAAGTTTT
The DNA here is from genome assembly GCA_022829125.1 of Lathyrus tuberosus. Taxonomy (NCBI): domain Eukaryota; kingdom Viridiplantae; phylum Streptophyta; class Magnoliopsida; order Fabales; family Fabaceae; genus Lathyrus; species Lathyrus tuberosus. The sequence continues at coordinate 1,078,904 of JALAZF010000034.1, forward strand.
ATGTTTTATATAAATAGAAAGAGAGAGAGAAAAAGAGAGAAAAGAAAGAAGAAGAAGAGAAAGAGAAGAGAAGAGAAAAGAGAGGAAAGAAAAGGGAGAAGAGGAAAAGTGGAAGAATCGACATAACTCCGTTTCAAGCGCGAATAATCGAGTAAGGGTGAGAAGTTTCGATTATATCTTGCTTGTATATGTATATGTGTGTGATTGTGTGAATGTTTCCTTGTTTTTCCATAGTTTTCCATTCTAGGTTGAAATGAGAAAAATGGTTAGAAATCGATGTTTTCACGGACGAAAGTCGGAATAACTCGCGTAGTAGAGTCGAGTGATGTTGGGTCGTGATTTAGCGTGATCGTTTGATTGAATTTGGTTGAGTTTGATTGAAACCTAACTTTTGAAATTTGGTAGAAAATGGTGATTTTGTGTGAATTAATGTTTGGACGGTTGAAATGTGGAATAAGTTGTGTAGTGTAGTCGGGTAAGGTTTGGGTTTAATCGGGAATGGTGGTTTGCGTGTTTTCTCGCGGTTTCGATCGAGTTCGAATTTAGAATTCAATGATAAAAATTATGTTTTAAAATATGTCAAAAATGGAAAAATGTGTTGGATGGCTTTTTAATAGTGAAAATATTGTAGTACGTTGAATTCTGAGATCGCAGCTTTTTACGGAATCGAAAACGGATGTCCGGAAGTATAAAAATGGTGTTTTTAAGGCTGAACTTGCAGCAGGTTTCGCGCTCAGCGCGCAGGTCTGAGCGCTCAGCGTGCAGGTCTGGACAAAATGAAAAATTTAAGAAACTTCAAAAATTCATAACTTTTGATCCGTAAGTCCGTTTTGGTCCCCGTTCGAAGCGTTAGAAAGCTTATGAAATGTTCTTTCTATTAAAAATGGTTTGGAGGTCAGTAGATGAATTATATTTGTTATGGTTTTGAAAAAGTGTTGGTTTGTCAGATTTTTACCGTCGTATTGGTATGCGAATAATGTGTTATCATGTTATATGCTTTTGATATGTAACGTATAGCTTGTGTGCGGTTATATGACGTGAGTATATGTGATGAGATATTGTGATAAGGTGTTGTGATGCGATGTTGTGATAATGTTGTTGTTGTGCGGTAAATACATTGTTTATGTGAAATTCAATGTATGTTGTGTGGTGACCTTTATGGCTTGAAATGCATTGTTTGAATTGTTTTGCAATGCATGAATGTGATGATGTTGAAGCATGTGACAAGTTGTTGTAATTGTTGTGGTTGTTGATTTGTGGCCTAAGGGCAAGAATATGCAATGTGTGGTATTTGATGTTATATGCGTGATTGTGGTTGCATATATGTGTGCAATGTGAATGTCATGAGTCATTGTATGCCAAGCATCATGATATGCATTGTTGTGACGTCCTGAGTGACGGTTTGGTTCCAGAGGGAATCTCCTATAACATCGTGTGCCTTAAAAATAAGAGGCGTGAGCGATCAGATGGATCGTGTGCCTTAAAAATAAGAGGTGTGAACGATGGTTATAGACGATCGTGTGCCCATATGGGGACCGAAAGCGATCGGATTGTGTGCCCATGTGGGGACCGAAAGCAATCCATAAACGTCGTGTGCCCATGTGGGGACCGAAAGCGACGGGTGAACATCGTATGCCCGATGGGAAGTTACACTAAGTAACGAGCGATGGTTCCAATAGTTCCTGAGTGAACTGGTGATGAGACATGAGAAACATTGGAAGTCGGTACCGCATGGCATTTGCATAGAGTCGTTGTGTCGGTCTCTGTGCAATTTCCTAAATCATGGATGCATTATGTGTAGAAAATCATGATTTGATTGATTATGTGTGGAAATTGTGCATTGATTTGTTATGTGTTGAGATTGTGATAGCATTGGTAATTTGATGTGCATATGTGATAAATGCTATGACTTGGTATGCCTTATGTGCAAATGTGTGAGTATGTTGGATACTTGATATATGCTATATTGTTGGATTAATAGATACATGTTACGTATATGGGGTATGTTATATGTATTAGTATGTGATGTTTGTGGTGAGAATAACCATGCATGTGATTTTTATGTGTTTTTGCATATTATTATGCAATCTTGGTGTAGTTGTTATTTCTCACCCTTCTGCTGTTTTATAATGCTCTATGAGGCATTGCAGATTAGAGTTGCTGGAGGTCTTTTGTGAAGATTAGTCCTCCATTCTGTTGTCGGTCTTGGTGTCTGCTCTGATACGTAGCACGAGAGCCGGGGAACGATTATGTTATATATGTATATAATTGTTGATTATATTTTGTATTACTTTTGTATTTATATTTTGATGTTATAAACCCATTTACTTGTAAAACAAGTCAGTTATGGATCTTTCCGCTTTATTCCATAATTGACCTTTCCTTTTTTATGGAAAAAGTTTCCCCTTTGAGGGTATTCTATTTTATGTTATGTATCAAATTTATGAGCAGGGATGATGTTTTGTTCATTTAAATGTGACATCCTTGTTTCTGTCGGAAAAATAAATTTTTAGTTACTCTGATTTTATTTATGTATTATTTATTCGCAATGAGAATTGGGGTGTTACAATTTGCATAACCTTATTTTTTTCTGTAGATTTCGAGACACAACCAAGACATTGGACAAGTAATTAAGGCTTGGGACAAATAAAATAATTATTTAACTAACTAAATTTTCTTCTACATAGAATGGTACCAACTAACTCTTATACAATATATATACAGTGTTTTTTTCTCCAATAGGATAACAAACTTTTCTTCTATTGTTTTTGTTTTATTACAACATGTTTACCATGAATCATATAAATATTTTCTTTTAAGCATTTCAACAAACATCTGGTACCACATTTGGAATTAAATAGTAAATCTTGACATATAAACAAACAACAATACATGGAAATCGGTTCAATGACGGATAACATGCAAAGAAGCTCGTTGGAGAAAGTGATAAGAAATTGAAAGTGTAGACCTAGTAGTTGAGATGTGAACACCGAAGAGGTTCAGATGAGCAGAGAATATGATTGTTTAAAGAGCGTTTGAAATAATTCGGCTGCATACACGTTTCTTTTCATTATGTGGCGATCTTGAAACCACTCAGTGAGGATTTCGTGAGAATTCTTAGAAATACCTAAAAGAGAAAACTCTCACTTCCACTCTTTATTTCGTGAGTGTTTATTGCCATGAAATTCTTAGGGTTTTTTCGGTGGAGGAGGTCAAGGTGTGAGTTTAGAGTTTAGGAGAAGAAACTTGAATTTCTAATGTAGGGATTTTTGATTGAGACGAAGAAATTTGAGGGTTTGATGAGTTTGGGAGGGAAGACATTTTCATTTTTAGCGGTGAATGAAATTATTTCATATGTAAGTATATAGGAAGGGTTTTGATAATTTGTTATTAACCAATCATACAGAACGGTCTTACATATAAATATTTTATTAAAATAAATAAAACTTCTATGAGAACGACTATTATCCATTTCTAAAAAAATATAAAAAAGGTCGTTCTCTATCATCTACAAGAAGGACTTTCAGTCGTTGCCTAAAATTTGCAAAAAATATACCCTCTATTGAAACGAAGTATAAATTTTGTTTCCTATTATATTCTACGAGAACGGTTTTCTTACCTCCTAAAAATTAGACGTTGTCGTAGAGTAAAAATGTTGTAGTGGTGGTCTTTGTTTATTAGTTGATATACGACACTTCATTTGCATGCTTCAAGATGGACTTCTGCCTTCCTGTTTTCTTTTCTCAAAGAACAAACGTGTCTAAATACCCAAATGTGTTGTGTTTCTTTCCTTTTTTTTTTTTTAGAGTTTGTTTAGACGAGGAATTTGAGAATTTTTAAGAAATTTAAAATTCTAAATAATTCAAATGATTCAATTAAAATTCATTCATTTTTAAATTCTTTTGTTTGGATGGAGTATTAAAATGATTCAATGTAAAAAATTTGGGGTTATTTTTATAATTTTTAAAGTTTTGGGGTCAAATTTAAAATATAAAAAATAGAGACCAATTTGTAATTTTTAAAAATTTGAAGGACCAATTTATAAAATTTGAAAATTATGACTAATTTGCAATTTTTTGATAATTTTGAGAGTGAATTTGAAATTTTCATTAAATATGAGGACCATCTTGCAAAATTTGAAAAATTAATATTAAACAATTTAACATTCATATTATATAGAGTTAAGAAACAATTTGAAATTCTTTACTTTTTTGTGTCATTTTAAATTCCTTAAATTTAACATGAATAAAATACTCCATAAAATTACATTATTTTAACAATTTTCTATATTTTTTATTCAAACAATGGATTTTGATCAAGTCATTTCAAATTCCCTCAAAAAATTACTTTTCCTCATTAAAATCTTTCATCCAAACACACTCTTAGGTTTCTTTGCGTAATTTCTGCTTGTATTTAGAGAATTCCAACTTTCTTTTAACTGAAGTGTTCTTATTTTCTTTTCAATTACATCCAAGTTCCCTGCTTGTAAGTCCTTTTTTACCATTGTTTATTTTTAGTGTGATAGTTTGATGAAGCTTTTACGATAGTTATTTATGTTAGAATGTTGGTACAATAGTGTTTATGTCATCATTTCTTCTATGCGAAGGAAAATGAGGAGAAATCTAGATTTCCTTCCGTGAATCTCACTCTTCTTTCTGTGTGATCAAGTACAATGGTTCACACCATCAAATACCATTCTGAACCTATAATTGGCAAAGAGAAACGCCATGCATTTTCTTGGTTAAATGATGTTTACATGGGTACTCACTCAGTGTATTACGATTCAATTGATTCGGAAAAGTACGACAACGTTAAAGAAGTGAGAGGCCCCTCTAGTGCTTGGAAGGTTGTCATGTCATCCATAATTGATAGAATTCATCGAGGGTTTCTTCACCCTTACTTTCCTATATTTTATGTTTTCTATAGAGAATTGAATTTCATTCTTCTTTTTACTATCGTTAAAGAGAAAGTCCTTCATTATCTGGTGGTGCCGCCCTCACAGTTTCACCTTAATTATTGGAATTTATTAGGGCTTTCAAATCTGTTTTCTAATAACTAGAACATGAAGTGTCTTTGAGAGTTCGTTAAAAAAAATATCTTTCCTAGTAAGGTTCTACATTCCCTTATGACTTAATCCACTTATGGCAACCTCCCAAGGTGTTTTAAGTTCTTAATGAGTCTTTGAAGAAACTTTAAATTTACATTGTTGTTTGTGTAGCTTCAAGAAGAGGGTTAACAATGTGGTTTTTGAATCCAAGTTCCCCTTGTCCTGGAGTCAAAACATCTTATGTCATGTGAAAGCTTATCGTTCTTTTAAAATTTTGCACCTTTCTACGGGAAGGTGGAAATCCTTTCAGCCATTTGAAGTTTCATTGAAGACTTTGATTAGATTTATTTTTATGACCATAAGTCTAATGTGCAAAAGATGAAGTGTCGGTATGTAGACAAGTGGTCTCTAATTTTAGCTACCGATTAGGATGATGTCAACGGTTTTTTGTGTTTAAAGACATTAATATATAATGTTTTTAAATAGTTTTTCAACAATATAAACTTACTATAAAAAAATTAAGAACGTGTTTCTTTAAATATTTTACCAGAAATATAATTTAATAATTTATTTCTCACTATATTTGATTCTTCAAAAATAAATTTACTCAATAACCTTTAGAGTTTGACCTAACTCATTCATATAAAATCGGTTTGTAAGGTGAGAAATGTCACTCTATATAAACTCTTTGTGGGCTCTATGTTTTAACCAATGTGAAACTTAGCTTTTTCCCAATACACCCCCTCACGTCAAATATTATTGGATTTGGTGTGTGGATATAAACTGTGGGTGACTCGAATTATCGATATATGAGACTTCATTTTTCCAATACACCTCCTTGTGCCAAACACTTTTTTTTTTGTTTAGTGCACATATATAAATGGTGGGTGGCCTAAATCGATAGGCTCGTGATACCATGATACATTTAGAGTTTGTCCTAACTCATCCATACAAAACTGGCTTGTAAGTTGAGGAGTGCCACTGTATATAAATCCTTCGCGGGCTCTATCTTTTAACCAATGTATAACTTGGGTATTTTCCAATACACTCATTTATGCCTATAACACTATTGGGTTTGGTGTGTGGATATATACAGTGAGTGGCACGAATTATATATATGCAAGACTTTGTTTTTCCAATACATCACAATGAACGTTAAGATCTATGATGAAACTCTCCATTTTGCATTGACTTGTTAGTCTAGAAAGATAACAAGTATGATTGTTGAATGTGCACTACTACAAGTAAAGCATTCTATGACAAAACTTTCACCTCGTCCAACAAATAACTAAAGTATATTTTCTGGGTGATCCATGTTTAATTATTTTTATAAATACAGCCAATTCCCTCGGTTTTATTAAACATCGAGGGAACAGATCTATCAAGGAACTTGCTTCGAATCCTAGTTACTATATTTTATATTTTTTGTTTATTTTTCAATTTGCTTATGGACCAAATGTTACATTTTTTCAATTAGCGTCTTTCCCTTTTTCCTTTTTTTAATTTTTTTAACTACGAAATTAATATTTATTGGATGAAAAAGAAATATTCGATAAAAAATCAAATTAAATTCATTATTTACATTAAAAAAATATTGATTTCTTTAAATTATTTATTTAAATATCTATTTATAGGAGAGAAATATGGATCCAAAAAGGAAAATTATAGGAGAGAAATTTGGCTCCGAAAAGGAAAATTATCCATGGGAGTTTTAATGCTCGTAATCGATTATGCATATCACATAATCGATTATGTGCTTCATAAAAATGACAACCCTAATTCCCAAAAAGGAAACTCAATAATGGCTAGTGTCCTAATAAATTAGGAGTGCTATTAATCAATTAGGAAGCTGTAAACCTTTCTCTAATCAACTGGCTAAGGGTCTTAATCAATTAGGCAGTGTATATAAGCCTCCTGAATGTTTAGGAACGTTCTTTATCAATCTCACAACCACTTGGATGGTTACTCTAAGGGTTTTAATGATTATTAAAAAAATAGAGAGGTTGAAAGCACTTTTAGGTGAATGTGTGCATTTCCTTAGTAGTTTAGGAACTAATCTAATATGTTGTAAAAGACTCTGATCACTTAGACACATACCATGTGAGCTTTCACACTTCCTCTCAAAGCTTCAAGGCCCCCTCCTTTATACATTAACGACTTATCACTTCATTTGGGACTTAGCTTCTTCTATGCAATAAGGCTTGATAAGGCTTTTTTATATACATCATCATCAAAGAGATTGCTTGAATGAGATCATCAAGGATTCCACCAAACACCGCTTGACATAGGGTGTTGTCCTAAAGAGATTGACTTTGATATCATGATCTCCCAAGCATAACAACTTGATCATCACTTCAAATGAAGACTTCACTTCATAATGTTATCATCATCAAAACCATGTAGGTCAACTAATTATTGGAAACATTATACTTGAAAGCACATTGATTTATAATTTATACAGTTGTTGATGCATATTTAGGTCTTTAGAGGATGAGTGAGTCACAATTCATAATGTTTGAGTCAGGATTTATGTAGCATCACGACATCTCTATCGGTTGTGATATGTGATTATTCTATTTATCGGTTTGTAGAACCATGACAAAATCTGTATACTATTCTATTATGTAAATCATATATGTAATACTATATAGGTGATCCTCAATGAGGTGATCTTGAGATACTTAGTCAGTACTTAAACCATGTTTGGTGCATGTGTGTTACCTGATGAATTTTCCAGTTATACCTTGACCTGTGTAAAAGAATATCGAGATATTCACAGGTCTTGATCGAGAATCCACTGAGATTATTATCTAATACCATCTTGTATTATTATTTTTAGGAAAATAAGTGTTTGGAATAGGGTCACAGCCGAGGACTTGGCACTGAGGATTTGATGGAGCATATTTCTGTTGCACATAAGACTTTGTTTAATATAGGGTTAATAGCTATTTTGCCCCCTGCCATATAGGCGCTTTTTGAAAAACCTCTCTATAAAAAAAAACTTGCAAAAAATACCCTAACATTTGAAGATTCTCTCAATTTTGACCTTCATCACATCCAGTCACCAAAAAAGCTGATGTGACAGCGTTTTTTTTTTTTTTTGATGTGGAAGGCCATGTGGCTTTTTAATTTTATTTTTGATTTATTTAAATGCCACATTGGCATTTTGTTTTTCATTTATTTTTAAAAACATGTTAAATGTTCAAAAAGTGTTGTAGATAGGAGTAGAACTCGTGACCTCTCATCACAAAGCATGACGCATTACCACTAGGTCATATTGTGTTTTGTGACATTGTTTGCAACTATAATATACATAATACATAATTAACTAGTTAAAATTTTTTACTAAACTAAAATCTATTAAATCATTTTTATTAAACTATTTAATTTTTTTTCTTAATATACTGTAACTATTAATAATATAGTTAAAATGTTAAAAAATAATTATTATTTATTTTAAAAATGTTAAAAAGTAGGTTAGTTTAAAATTGTTTTAAAATGTTTTAGTATATTAATTTAGTAATAAAATGTTAATTTATTATGTAAATTTAGTATATTAATTTAATATATTAATTTAGTATATTAATATGGTACACTAATTAACATTTTAATTAGATTAATTAGATTAAATAAATATTAAGCTACAGTAAATTAAATTAAATAGTTAAATAAATATTTTAATATATGCTACAATAAATTAATATTAATATTAATGTAAATTAATATTTTAATATAAGCTACAATAAATTAAATTAAATAAGTAAATGAATATTTTAATATAAGCTACAGTAAATTAAATTAAATAGGTAAATGAATATTTTAATATAAGCTACAGTAAATTTAATTAAATAGGTAAATAAATATTTTAATATAATTATAGTATATTTACGTTATTACTATTAAAAATTAAATTAAACTAAATTAAAAATTATAAATATAAATTAATAAACTGAAATTATTAATAAACTAATGTTAAAATAATTTTGAAATAAATTAGTATATAATTAAAAACAAAATTACTACACAAAAACCGAAACTAGTACACAAATTAATAAACTACTATTAAAAAACAAAATTAAAATATACAAAAAAACGAAAGGTAAAAATACACTAATTTGCAAAATTAATAATTGTAGCATTTTAATAAACTAAAATCGCTACAGTATAATTAAAAATAAATAAAAAATAATTAAAAATTGCTAGAGTATAATTACTAAAATGATTTAATAGATTTTAGTTTAGTAAAAAATTTTAACTAGTTAATTATATATTATGTATATTATAGTTGCAAACAATGTCACAAAACACAACATGGCCTAGTGGTAATGAGTGATGTTTTGTGATGAGAGGTCATGAGTTCCACATCAAAAAAAAAAAAAAAAAACGCTGCCACATCAGCTTTTTTTGGTGATTGAATGTGATGAAGGTCAAAATTAAGAGAATCTTCAAATGTTAGGGTATTTTTTGCAAGTTTTTTTTTATAGGGGGATTTTTTAAAAAGCGCCTATATGGTAGGGGGCAAAATAGCTATTAACCCTTTAATATATGATGTATTAGTTAGGTTGTTATATTGTAAAATTTTATTTGGTATAATTTCATATTTGTATTGATGTATCTAGTACCAAAATATTAATACCACTGGTTATTATTCTAGACAAATAACTATGGGATATTACGGTTAGTATTAGAGCAAGTCAGTTAATGCCATATCCATGGGTCATTAGTGTCAAGTTGTGAGCTAGATTCTAGGGTATTGACTACGGATTCCTAATACCATTCATAAAAGTTAAGTCTAATCAACTTAAAGTTTGTGTGGTGGAAGGGAATCATATGGTTAATAACCAAAAGGAGTATTTGGGTGGAGAAAGCCACTAAGGTTTTAGAGTTTATATAGATGGAAACCTTAAGGCAGGGTAAGAGCGAAAATCGCCAAAGTAATAAATCCCATTGATGATTGCACGCTCAAAGGAATAAATGAGAAGACTTTGCAACTGGATGGGAACAATGGAATGCTTACGAGCACCAAACCTTAGGATCCATGGAGACAGAGAGGAAGAATCCTAACCTATTGCCATGTTGTTTGTCAAGTTGAGGAGGAATTATTGGTAGTCTAACACGGAAATAAGAGGAGGATAACTTTGAATCGAATAACTGGTATTCTATAGTAAGACAAAATCCATCGAATCTAGCCATTAAAAAATTCATCCAATCCATCCACCACATAAAAAGTAAGTTAATAGATTGAACTAAATTCATCCAACATATTTTAGTGATTCGATGAATTATTTTTATTTTATTATATCTATTTTAAAAAAAAAATAATAATAATAGATTTTTCAATAAAAAAAATTTGATTTTTTTTCCGAAAAAAACGAATTTTTTTGGAAAAAAAAAACGATTTTTCAAAAATGCAAAAAAATCAATTTTTTTTCTGAAAATAGAAAAATCTATTTTTTTCGAAAATACAAAAAATCGAATTTTTAAGAAAATGCAAAAAAACAAACAATTTTTTTTTCGAAAAATAAAAAACCAATTGTTTAAAAAAAATCAATTTTTTAAAATAAAAAATTAGTTATTTTGAAAAATAAAAAATCAATTTTTTTGAAAATAAAAAATCAAAACATTAGTAAGAATCCATCCATTAATAAAAAATTATTAGAGTGAATCCAAAATAAAAAGTCAAATCTAATAGATTTTTTAATCCATTCATGAATAATTCATTCAATATTCATCTAATCCATCTATTTTGTCACCGTTAAAGAAGAATCCAATGTTACCGATCAGGTGGCATGCTACAACCGGAAGAATTATTAGAGTGGATGTGGAAAAAGAATTTCAAGGGTCGCGTAGTTGGTTTACCTAATGTGTATAAGAAGGAAAGGTTCCAATGGGGGTAGTGATAGACATAGAAACCAAGCCAACTCAACGATTATAGTGAAAACCAAAACCAAGTTATTTTCGACAACTAGAGGTATTGTAGAAGTAATTATAGGAGGTTCCAAAAGCCATTGTGTTAAATAAGTACCCGAATTTCACCTCACTCTTCTAGCAAACGTTACACCGAGTCAATGGAGGATCTAATACTCAAGGAAAATTTGTAGCTAGAGCAAGACTTAGAAGGGATTAATGGTAATGCAAACCCCAATGTTGGAGTGTTGATCAAGTCATAACTTATTTCACATAGGTACAGTAGGTATAGGGAAACAAGATCCTTGAGATAGGTAATAAAATGATTAGTGATGAACTAATATATAGAAGATGGGCGTGCCAAAATACCTGATTCCGATTGTAGGATTGAATGCATAGCTTAAACCTCACAGAGCGATAGTAAGACATTAATGTTTCAGATACTATGTTCGGCTATGGGGGATTCGGTGTGTCATGATCTGCGAGTCATACATGGATGTGTGATTTCATGTTATTCCTATAGTCCAGGGGATATGTTGATTTATCTCGGTAACCTAGTGGGAGATGTAGAGTAGAGTATCTTTGGAGTTTTCTCCTAGTATATGACAATGATGTATTTATTAAGTTGACAAAGTTAGAGGTGAGCATGACCTGGACATTTAACAATTTTGAGAAAGGAATGTTGTAATACGAAAATAACTCTTAGATAACTTATTTTCTCTTGGCAAGGATCAAAGAAACTAAAAATTTGAGTAGAGGATCCATTGAGGAATAACTCAAAGCAAGAATATAAACGAATCAATGAGCACCTAAAAGGAAATTCAGATACGCGAGTTGGACTATAAAGCAATGGCATGGGATTTGAAACCCGTAAGGTTATATAGAGAAGTTACCTAGAGCTGGACTTGAGATTTGTTACTATGATCTTTGGGTATGAATGCAAATACACGTTTTTACGATATATGAGCAAGATGCAGTGAAATTAGAAGGACAAGCGGTAATAGTCATTAAGGAATAAAATGTGACTCTAGTGATGAGTTGAGAAAAATGGTAAAAATTAAGGTGTGAGCATGGAAATCAAGCAATGCCAACCCGACTTCTAGTCAAGGGAAGTTCAAGTATTGTCTATACCTATAGTAAGGCGACAGTAAGCTTGAGGCCTTACAGATATAGGACTGCGTGGTAGATGGGTGACAATAAGGATGGATTCATATAACGTTTATCAATGAAGGACCTTTATGTTCGGCGGCTGTATTAGGAAACTCCATAATAGAAACCTGGGAAGCACGGGTACTCCATTTTAAGTAAAGTAACGGTACCGGGTACGTACCGGGTACCGGTACACGTACGGTACGCAACGAAGCCGTACCAAAAATTTTTATTTTATTTTTAATGCTGGTACACCAACCGGTACACGTACCACGTACCTAATTTTTAAATATTTTTTTGGATGGTACAATTTGGATTTTTTTTTACTGAGTAAAAATTAGGTTAATCATTCTATTTATTCACTCATTGAAAAGGAATAGACTCAATCTAAAGAGGGCTAATGATTTAGTTTTTGTTTATACAAATCTCTGTCTTCTCTCGAAAAAGAGTAAGGTTTATAATGAATGAGCAACAAAAATGTAGGATAATGATAGAAATGAATGAGATCTATTTGATTGAGCAGATATTCTTAAAGTTGTTAGTCTTTCCCACGACGAACCTGAACTATAAACCACTTTTTTTAATGATATTGGAAAGAAAAATATAGATATTCAACCATAATTTCATCATGATTTATTGATACTTTTTAAGTATGATTTATTTATGTTATTACAAAGATATTAATTATTTTTAAGAAAATTGTTTTTAATTTTAATGTTTTAATGTTATTTAAATAATATAATTCCTTTGTTATTTTTATAATTGTATTTTAAAAAAATTATATTAACGTACTCGTACCATAGTTTTTTTAAAAATATCGTACTTCGTACCAGTACCCGTATCGGGTACTGGGTACGTACCCGTACCTATGCAACACAGATAGAAACACTAGACTTGGAGTACTTTCGGATTAAGCATTATGGATGAGTCAGACAGTATAACGACATAAAAGGAATACATATCGGGGTCACAATGAAGAAAATGTTTGACATTTGAGAGCCCTATACACCAAGTGTGGAGAACATTATCTAACAAGATCAAGCATAAAGATGTGTTGCACCTATAAAAGCAGGTACTATGGCGATTCCAAGGAATCACATTGTACAGTTTCAAGAATATACCATTATATTGAGCCATAAGGATTGATACAAGTGAAGTCTTTCATGAAGGAGCAATGATAGACGCTATACTTCTTTCCTTGAGACCGATGGAAAATTGTTATCATTAGTATCTAGGGGATGAAGGTAATGGTATATTGAGAGGACCAAAGGTTAGCGAGCACATGGAAAAGGTTAGTTGTAGAGTGCCAGTGCGTCTTGAAAGTGATCCGAATGAAGTGTGAATTTTGAGGATACAAATATTTCAAGGGAGATAGATTGCAATATCTCTCAGCTTGGAAAACTGATGGAAAGTCCACTCATTTATCTACTTATGGAATTATGGAAAACACGGGTAAAATGATACTTTTACCACGAAGGGTATTTTGATAAATTCTCAATCATCTCACATGGCATATTATTAAGTCAAGTAAAGACTTAATAGGATTGAGATATGATTAAAGCCACTAATTAATTTTTTATAAAAAAGGGTAGATTGGAGATTTCAAAGATTGGGTGGAAAGGAAACAACTTTTAAGTCATATGATTAAGAATTTTAAATTATTACACTATAGTTACATAGACTCAAAGTTATAATCAAACAACTGTCTCAGTGTGTCTCACTCAAATCAGATAAACTTAATAAAAAATAAATCAAATTAGATAAAATAATAATGACAAAATACTATTTTTGGTCCTTTAACTTAACCCCGAGATTTATTTTGCTCCCTCAATTTTAAAAAATTCCAAGTTGATTCTTTAATTGTCCAAACAACGTCATATAAGTTATTTTCGTCTCATTTTCACAAACGACGTCTATTTATGTATTAGTGGCATCTGACGTGGCACCTATTCATCATTAAGATTTTAATAAAAATTTCAAAACTTTGCCTTGGGCTAAGTTTCAAACCAAGGACCATTTGTTTGTTATGCAACACAGTTTAGCACTAGACCATTCCACCTCTTGATAATTTAATTTACAAATGAAATATATATTAACATTTTATTTTTTTTCTTAAATCTTGGGTTTCAAATTATAGGTTTGGGTTCATCTGTGATTTATGAATCTGATGATAAATACCAAGAGCGTCCTCACTATAACGCATCTCATGGTAAATACCAAGAGCTTTCTCACTATAATGCTACCAAAAACACATTGAGCATCTTTAATACTACCAGACTTGTTGTACATGTCAATCAACGTGCAATTTACAAATTGATCTCCTTTCACTCCCCTTTTCAAAATACATGTATGAATCAGCATATTCAAGTTCCAACATTTCAAATAATTTCATTTCCTCCATATACTTATTACTCAAAACTAATTTCTCAATTTGACTACATAATCCAGCAGAGGATAAAGGTTTCCTTTTTATCATTCAAGGTTTAACCAAAACTAACTCTTTTTCATCAAACCCATTTTTCTTCTTTGGTTTTGGACGTAACACTTGTTCCAATGTGTAACAACAACAAATCTGAGAAATGGGTTTGCTCCAATTGTTCACGTTATCCTTTCACAAACTCGTCACAAACTGACCGATCCAGATTCCATGAACCACAACAACCTTAATCTCTTAATAATGGCATGAATCCAAAAAAAATGTGAGGAAAATCTTCAAATAAAATGCCCAATCAAATTTCATATGTTCTGTAGGTTGTAACTGTCAATTTCTAGGAAATATGCTTTGTCCTCCTTTCCACCAACCAAGCAGTGTTGTAACGGGATTTGATCCTAGGTTGAAGAAACCTAGGTTGAAGAGGTTTGTAGAAACCCAGGAAAAATAAAGAATTAATATATATTTAATTTGTAAAGTTTAGCAAAATGTGAAGAATGCCCCAATGGTAAAGTGTTTTGTCTGTAACCAACATGTCCTTGGTTCGAATCTAGGTTAACGCAATTTTTTGTTGAATTTTGATCATTTTGGTGAAGAGCATATGCCCCATCAACACTGATGTGGCATATTCCAATAATAATGCATGGATACGCTCAAAAAGAAAAAAAAAGTGAACACTGGAGTTTATCTGGCTCAAACCTTACTAGATGAGGTATCTGAAAGTTGAGTACAAGTCATTTGATTCTTTTCTCATCCTTTTCCTTCAAGTTGTAAGTTACTTTTCTAATGATCAAGTCCCCCTTTTTTCTTGAATCATTTGTTCAATGCAAAAGTGATAAACTTGTAAATCTGAAGAAAAAAATAGCTACAAACTTGTTTATTAAAGACAACTAACTTAATAATATAATCAGAAGAGAACTTATAGTAGCTATTGCTCTTCTCTAGGTAGATATTTGAAAATAAAAAATAAAGATAAAGTATTCTAAAAATTAAAAACAAACTACATGTTTTTTCAGATGTTATCATTGCAGAAAAGATCATGCATATTGTTCATGATGTAGTTGAAGTCGTTGTTCTGCCTAGTCCATTCTGCACGCATATGGCCTCTCCTCCTTGCTTGCTCTTGATCTTAGTTGGTGAAGTAATTCTCCATCTCCTTAGATAATACAAACCAGACTCTTATACTTTGAGCCGGCATATGGTCTTCTTGCTCATTATAGGAGTCTCTAAACACCAGAGCGAATCTAGGAGGGTCAACATACAAAGTGGGTGAAACTTCTGTAATCCACCTTGCAACCCCTACACTGTAAGGTTCAATTCTTCTTTGAAATTCTGAAGTTTGTTGACCTTGCATTTGCTGTGGTTGATTTTGCATTTGTGGTTGGTAGAATTCTTTATTGTTGGCTGCTTGATTTTCCTCTTGATCATGTTGAGCAGCTTCTCCTTGATGCATATGTTACAGCATCCTTATAGCTGAAGTGTTGAGAGGTGCCTTTGGACTGATAGTCTCATCATCGAAGTACTCGGGTACACATGTCCTCCTTCACAATTCATTTATAACACAAAGATGCCCATAAGTTCGTTGTGCAGTGTTAGTTGCGGCTTCTAATGATTGCATAAAATATAATGCTGAAGTCTTACGAATTTGGCGGAATTCGATGGTTTTGAGACACAACATTAAACCACGCTCCACCACCCACTCTACTCCGGGTCTACAAAAAGTTTCTACTATTTCTTGGCCTAATGCCTCATTTATCACTTTATGCTCGTGTCTATAATTCTTAAGGGAACATGCAGGGGGTGGCAAATTAAAAAGAGAATTTATAGCAGAAGGAGAATAATTTATATACTTACCTTGTACATAAAAGGTGTAGGTGTCTACCTTGCCAAATGCGGCATTAGGATAAATTCTAGGCCTGTTATTTTGTTTGTTTCATGAATTAAATTATTAAAGCTTACACATCGCCTTTGTTGAAGCATCTCAACCACCTCATCAAAACCTTGCAAATCTTCACAAGCAAAGGCTTTTTCCCTCATAATGTGGTAATTCACCAACTTGAGGTATTTTTTCAGCATGAGCCTCGGAAAGGAATTTGAAGTTAGGGAAGGTAAGAGCATTCGGAGTCAGGGAAGCCCTTGATGATGAGTCTCTTGTCATCCGTGCTCTCTTGGAAGCCATTATACCTACAACAACACAAAGAAAAATAATACTGCACAGAGAAAAAGAAGGAAAATGGGTCGAGAGTGCTCAAATGAATGAGTATAAAGAAGAAGGAGTAGAGAAAGAATTGTGAGAAAATGATTTTGAACCTAACCACTATTTATAGGCCAAATGACCGTTTCTCATCGCACGCATTATACATTCACGCGGATACGGTATTCTCCAACGTCTCTATCTAACTTTCATATCGCGCATGTTATGCACGCATCTTGCGCGTAATGCTAATGGTACCCAAATTCTCCCATACATCTCTATCGCGCGCGTTATGCATATATCGCACGCACGATGGAGTTCTATCACGCGTGTGATAGCCTCCGTGATTATTCCAAGGGCTTTACTTGTTCCTTCTCTTTTCTTCTTCTTCTCTTCTCCCTTGCCTTTTCTTTGTTATCTTCTTTTACCTATTTTCTCTTCTAACAAAAACAACACAGAATTTGACATGTTACAAAATAAAATTCAAAGTAAAATTAAAATAAATTCTTACCAATGAGTTGCCTTCAATCAAGCATTTCTTTTCCGTCACTAGCTTGACGGTCCATGCCTAAGGTGTAACGCCCCGATAATTATAATTTGTTTGATTGGTGATTAATTATGTTTAATCTCGTGTATTTTTGAATTACGTGATATGTGGTGTGTTTTGGTATGTTCATGTGTTGGGTAGTGTAGGACTATAGGAGTATTGTGGCTTATTCTTAATTTAAATCATTTAAATTAGATTATTTAGATTTAAAAACAATTAATTGGAATTTTAGTAATAATAATTGGATAATTATTTTATTTAAATAATTTTGTTGGAATTAGTAGATTTAAAAAAATAGTTATAATTATTTTATTAATTTAAAAGTGGATAATATGAGTAGAGAATTAGTAAGGGCAAAGTGGTCCATTCACGATGTATAGTAAGGGTAAGGAAGAAAGAGCATATTAGGGGTCTAAGGGTTATAGTAGAAAAAGAAGAAAATTGGAAGAGAGGGGAATCATTTGTGAACAATCGTATTCTGGAGAAAAGAGGAACGTAAGAGGGAAGCAGAGCTAGGGCTTGGAGAGCATTTGAAGAATCATCACTAAGGTAAGGGTGGGGTTCTTTGATCACTTAAGGGATAAATAATGTATGTATAAGGGTAGACAAATCATTAGATTCATATCTATGTGTTTCTCTCGTTGTGTTGATTGTTTCGGTGCAAAGTTGAGGTTTTGCGTGTCGGTGACTCTAATAATAAGTAAATTGTACAAATTGATTGGTTGAATTGTGGTTTTGTGTTGAAAGTGGTTATAATTGATGTATTGTTGTTGTAGTATGATTTTCCTTGTGATTGATATGCATTTTCGGGCTGTATGATACTGAAATCATAAGGGGTTTAGGGTCTGAGTTATGCAGAAAACGCAATAGCAGAATTGCAGTTCACAGGAATTCGCTGGGAGAAGGACCTGTTCTGTCGGACGAAGCGATCTCGCTTGGAGGTCGCCGGGCGAAAATGAGAGGCGAGTGAAGGGGGGAAAATAGGTGCTACTGGAATTTGTATGGGGGAGGAATTTCGCTTCTGCTCCGCCGGACGAACCTTGGGCGAAAGGAAAATTTCGTCGGGCGAATGTGGATTTTGTCGGGCGAAGGTGAGTTCGCTGACGTCTCGCTGGGCGAACATCAGGCGAGCAGAAACAGTATTTGGCTGCCACTGGAACGAAGAGAATTTTCTAAAACTTTAAAAATTCATATCTTTTGACCCGTAGGTCCGTTTCAATCATCGTTCGAATCGTTGGAAAGCTGGTTTCATGTACTTTTTGTTAAAATTATTTTCAATGCCAGAATTCAACTATTTGATACGTTAATTGTGTTTCCTTGTACATTGTGATGTGTTGAACGTGGTGATGTTGAATTCGGTTGTGCAAATGTGTGTTGTAGCTATGGATTGCAATTGTTGCATGTTTTGGCAGGTATATGTTGCGTGTGGGACAGTTGTGGTGTGATGTATTGGTTGTATGATGGTCATATGCATTGGTCGTCGTTGTTTGTTGTCGTTGAATGCATATCATGTTGCATAAGTTGCATGGTAAGTCGTGTGCCCGTGTGGGGTGTGAGCGCCTTATTCAGATTCCTTGGAATGGAATCGTTTTGTTGTTGTTGTTGAGGTAATTGTGTGCCCATGTGGGGTGTGAGAGATTACGGGTGTTCGTGTGCCCATGTGGGGTGTGAGCGATCACGGATGTCGTGTGCCCATGTGGGGTGTGAGAGACTCATATGGAAATTCCGACGGGAATTATAATCATGAAAAAGGGATCGAATTGGTACCACATGCATTGAGTTGAGTTGTGAGTCTCATTGCATTGCATTGTGTTGTGTTGTGTTATGTTGTGGATATATGATTGTCTGCTTTTGTGTGAACTTGTAATTGTGTTGATGTTATGATGATAGGGTGAATTTTGTAATGATTATATGCTCTTATATTTATATTATGCATTTCTTTTGTTGATTGAGAATCTCACCCTTCTGTTGGAATGATGCTTTATACGACATCGTGCAGATAATCAAGGATAGTGCGGAGTCAAAGTTAGTGAAAATGAAGTCTTCTATTTTATTTTATTTGAGACGGCGTCTGTTCTGATGTGTAACACTGGGGATATAGAACGCTTGTTGTCATTTATTTCATTAGCCATTATTACTTTGGTTTAATTGATGTTAGTTACATGGTTTAAACATATTATGTTTTTAGTCATTATTCCGAAGGAGTTTCCGCTGCTATATGAGAAGAATATTTAAGTATGACTCTGTTGGTACCGTTAATGATAATTATGTGTTACATGTCTTATGCATGAGCAGGTGTATGTTGGAGAGTAACATCTTATGTGCTGAATATTTTTTATGAATTTTACTCTGATAATTGTATTATTTTACGCGGGGGTTTAGGGTGTTACATAGTGATATCAGAGCAGGTCGGTCTGTCCGGCCAAGTCGTCGAGTCATTGTTGTGTGACAGTTGATTACGGTCGATGTCGTTTCCTTAACCATTGTGTTCTGTTGTTGATGCGTAACATATTTAGAATGGATGTAAGGAACGATGCTGCTATTGCTGCTGCTTTACAGGAAGTTGCTCAGGCGGTACAGAACCCGCCTCATACTGGTGAGAATGATGAGTTTTAGAAGAATAGGCTGCATACCTTCAAGGGAAGATATGATTCGGATGGAGCGCAGGCTTGGCTCAAGGAGATCGAGAGAATCTTCCGGGTTATGGAATGTTCTGAGGCACAGAATGTGCAGTTAGGTACTCACATGCTGGCTGAGGAGGCTGATGACTAGTGGGTTATCACTCATCAATTATTGGGAGCAACAGGAGAGGTGATCACTTGGGTTGTGTTCAGTAGGGAGTTCTTGAGGAAGTATTTTCCTGAAGATGTCAGAGGAAAGAAAGAGATTGAGTTTCTGGAATTGATGCAGGTTAACATGTCGATTACGGAGTATGCTGCAAAATTCTCAGATATGGCTAAGTTTTACCCTCACAACAGTGCGACAACTGTTGAGTTCTCAAAGTGTTTCAAGTTTGAGAATGGATTGAGACCTGAGATAAAAAAGGCGATTGGTTATCAGCGAATCAGAAGGTTTCTAGATTTGGTGGATTGTTGTAGGATCTTTGAGGAAGATAGCAAGGCTCGATCGGCTCACATTAAAGGGTTGTCCGAGAGAAGGGGAAAACAACCGTCGAACCGTGGGAAGCCTTATACAGCTCCAGCTGAGAAGGGTAAATAGAAATACGCTGATGGCAAGAAGCCGAGTGTGGGAGGTGTCCCTGCTCCTCTTAAGTGTTATAGGTGTGGTGAGCTAGGTCATCTTATTCATGAGTGCACGAGTGATGTGAAGAAATGTTTTAAGTGTGGACAAGCAGGACATCTGATTGCTGACTACAAGGTTAAAGTGGTGACTTGTTACAACTGTGGAGAACAAGGCCATATTGGCAAAGCAAGCTTCAACTGGAGGAAAGGTGTTCGCCTTGATATGGACTCGGACTTCCAGTGATGACAGACTGATCAGACGTATATGTTACATTAATAACACGCCGTTGATTGCTATTATTGATACTGGTGCTACCACTACTACAAAACGCTAAAACAACAACGCCAGGCTTATAACGGATTCGTATCCCATCATTGTAATAGGTTAAAAAATTTGCAGCTGATTTATAACGCCATATTTAACAACGGTCATATTAGAAAACCATTGTAATACATGGTGTGTAACAAGCTTCGATTCCCAGCAACTACATTTTTTTCTCCATATTTTTACATTTTAAACACGCTGTCATACCCCAAATTTTGACCACTAAGATTCCCATCATTGTGAAAATCATCATCACAATATGGATGTACCTATATGCCTCATCAATCTCCTCAAGGAAGGGTGAGCATTCACTACAATCAAAATTAGGGTTCCAAGCCCTCTCAGAGCTCTTAGACAAAGGATCAATCAAGGAATGACATGATCTTCAACTTGTCTAACTTCTCAAGCATATACAAGGGATCAAAAGGACTCCCACTTCAAGGATTAAGCACAAGGATGCTCCCTTCTAGGTGGATCAAGCCTCAAGATCGCCAGTGTCACCAAATTAGGGTTTTGGTCGACCAGGGCCTCCAGATGGAAATTTTCCTCTGGGCATGAGCCAATGCTTCAAAGCATAACCTAATATGCTCCATGGAACCTCATGGACCTAACCATCAAGTCAATTTTGCCTCAGGGGATGCATTCATCAAAAATAAGGAATTAGGGTTTCTTGACCTAATTCACCCCTAAGTTGACTTTTGGGATGAAACATGAACCAAGACCTCAAGAGAGGATTTGAGGGTCTCTAATACACTACATTGATCCATTTTCAACAATGGATTGATCCAAGAAGCTTGAGCAACAAGTCGCAATTTCATCTGGACCACAACTAGGGTTTCGCGAAAAAAGTCAACTGTAACTTTGACTTTTGACCAGGACATGCTCCCAAGCCCTAGGGCATGATTCAATACACCCCATAACACCCATGGAACATGTCCATCAAGTTTGATTTAGGTCAAGGACATGATTTCCCAAAGGATTGCACAGTTTGGAAATCATCTGACAAAAGCCAACTGTGCACAAAAGTCAAACTTTGACTTTTTGAGATTTTTAACTAAAATGGATTTTTAACTATAAAATGATGTTTATGTATGATTTGAATCATCATTCATCAAGAAAAATCAAGAAAAATGGGATAACTTGTAAAAGGGGTAACCATAAAAACTTAGATAAATTTCTAAGTTATGAAATAAAGTGGCAAGGGTACCAACTTTGGAGGATCATAACTCCTAAACCACAAAGCCATTTTTCCCCATCCAAAGCTTGATTTGTAGATCTCATTTCCCTCTACAAAAGCTTAATACTGATCTATATCCAAATTCCTCATGGATTTTGAGTTATGGAGTGATCAAAATCAAGAAAAGTCACTTTGTTCCAACACTTAGTGAAAATTTCACTAAGTCAGAATCTGCCTTTACTTTTTTCCAAATGTAGGGGGATTTTTCACTTGGATCCAAAAAGTATCAAAACCAACTATGATCAAACAGTTGTTGTATCATATAAGGGCTTTCCAAAATGGCCAAGAACATCACCAAACTCAACTTGAGCCATGAGATATGACATTGGCAAGTTGCCTTGCTGAAAACTGTCAAGGCAAGGCAGAATTTTGCATTTTGGGTCGATTTGCCAAAATCAGCCAATTTCAAGCCTTGTCATCTCTTGGAACACATCTGAGGATTGAATCTAAAGGGGACAATCACTGAGCCAAGCCTCCAAAGTCCTTGGAACAAGAAATAACATGTCAAACCTAGAATTGCCTAAAATAGGGACAAGACTCCAATTTTGGATTGGAGCATTCAATGGATGCACCAAGGTGGCATGGACTGACACATTTGCAACTGAATTCAGTCAAGATTCCTCAAACAAGTAGGGAACCAAAGCTCTGTGCTCTAACCTCTAGTCAATGGCTAGAGGAGACTTGAATTTCCATTGGACAGCATTGGCCAAACCTCTGCTGCAGTTTCCATTCACTATTGATCCCAAAACAAACTTTCTCTACTATAAATAGAGCTCATTTGTGCTCAATTTGAGTACACCAAAGCCATCAAACATATGCTTTCCTCAAAATCCCTCTCTTTAGGCAAAAATGCCTTCTCTAGCAAGGCAACTTTGAGTTTTTGAGTTTAAGAGCATTGTCAAGCAATCCAATCACACACACACACCTCATATATATCATATGCAAGCTTTCCAAACTATCACAGGTGACCTGTAATCACAAAATCACAAAGTCACTTCTCAAAACCTCAAAATAGCACTTTTTTTGCATTTTTTCAAGCCATGTCTTGATTCAGTCAATTTCTAAACCAGATAAAACCTCAAACACACTCCAAATATCATCCTTGAACTGTCCCAAATGGTTCCCACCATCTGGAACACCGTTTGAGGGAGTTGCTATTTTGGTCACTTTTAACCCCTTTTGCAAGAAAGGGACAGTTTGTGTTTTTGCAGGTACCAGCTGAATCCAATCATCCTAAAAGCTTCTAAGGGATCATTTGAGTGTGTCTAAAGCATCAAATCATTTCTGGAACAAAAAGCTTGGCAGATTGCCCAAAAACTCCAAAATCTTAAAAAAAGAGGTAAGCCTCACAACTTGGAATCATTGAATCATGCATTGCTTTGAAGTCCACTGAGTATATACCTTTCATACATGTTGTATATGTTGTGTTTGAGCTAATTCACCATGTAATCCATGCCTGTACCAAGTTGTAGCATAGAAAATGCAATTATAGGTCATTCTCAAAACCACTATCGGATTTTGAGGAGGAAACATGATCTGAAAAAACTACCACCACCATTGGATTCCTTGTGAAATTCTGGTCCAGATGCATATAAACTTTGTCTCAAACCATTAAGAATTGAGAAAGTTATGACCTCCACGTTTCTGAGCCAAAACTTGCCTTGCCTTAGGCTAGGCCTAAAACCAAGGCATGACTTGTATATTTGTGTTTTCACTCCAAACAATGGATGTATCACCACCCCAGTGGTAAGACGCGCGCCTTGTGACCATGAGGTCGTGGGTTCAAACCCCACCCATGCCATTTTGTGTTTTTTCACATTTTTGCTATTTTTCCAATGTTTTATGTTTTATTAATTAATTGGAAAATTAATAACTCTTTCAATTTTAATTATTTTTTATTGGTTCTTTTTGAAACAAATCACAATAATGTTGAAATATTTTATTCCACAAAAAAATTAAGTTTATATTATTTATTTAATATAATTAGTATTTTTGTAAATAAATTCATTTTTATTTGTTTTTAAACATTTTTAAATGAACATTCATCTTGAAAAATCAAGACCAAATGAGTTTAAATATCTCTTGTGATTTATACCTCATTTTTCAAACCTTAAACAAAAATCACAAGTGGTTTATTCAAACCTATTTGGTATTTTTCATTGATTTTCTTTTAACATTTACTTTTAAAGGAAACAAATTTGGGTTTTGATTAATTCAACCCTCATCAAACTTTTTCAAACTCTTTGGGCCTCTAATAGAGTGTAAGACCCAATCCTTTGTAAATACAAAACTATTTCGGGCCTCACTTATTGTATAAGTCCCGTTGTATTTCAAAAAGTTCGGTGCGATCATCGCCCGTTTCAAAAACAAACCATCTGGGCCTCTCCTTGAGGTATAAGACCCATTCAAAACTCTTTGGGCCTCTATTAGAGTGTAAGACCCAACCCCCTTTGAAAACCAAATCATTTTTGGGCCTCAGTCATTGTATAAGACCCACTGCGTTTTCAAAATCTCGGCGCGATCGCCATTTCAAACAAAAATCATCTGGGCCTACCCTCGTGTTATAAGCCCCATTTCTTTTCTATAAATATTTTTTTGGGCCTCTTGAGAGAGTGTAAGACCCATCCCTTTGTATAGAAAACCTTTCTTGGGCCTCAGTCACTTGTATAAGTCCCCCTGTACCAAGTCAACAGTGCGATCACTGATAAAACCCTGGGCCTCTCCTTGAGATGTAAGCCCCAATCTTTCTTTTCAAAGCACTTTCTCCTTTGATTTTGAATATACTGTTGTTTTCAATCTTTCTTTGTTGAACAACTAACAAAACAGCATGGAAGCTCTACAACTGAGTAAGTGTTTACCCGTTTTCATTTACCGCTTTCATATGTAGATAACTGTACTGTGGGGCTGTTTCGCTGTAAGTCTTCTTTCATAAACTCATATCAACTGTGTAATAATAGTATAGATATTTAGAGTTTCCCCGGCAACTACGTCTAGAACTAAGTAAAGCCATTTCGATTACTCGTAGAAATAGACAAGCTAGATCCCCCATAGGAGCACCAGATACAGTCTTCTCTTCGACTGTCCTCCTTAGGAATTGTCAAGAGACTCTACCTCCCCAGAGATGAATGTATTCTCCATGAATAGCATCTCTTGAGTTTCTTCCAAATTCTCAAACTTTCTTGGCTTGATCTATTCCTTGTGAATAACCTGTCTTGAATTTCTCGAGGTTTGGGGACCCACAGGCTTCTTAAAAGCATCGGCCTCCTCTTGGGCATTGTACAAGGACCCACAGGCTTCCTAAAAGCAACCCCGCCTCCTCTTGGGCTTAGTACAAGGACCCTTCAGCTTCTTAGAAGTATTCAAAGCCTCCTCTTAGGCTTCGTATAATGATTCTTCCTCCGGGAATGATAGCCTCCTCTTAGGCTTCGTACAAGGACCCGTCGGCTTCTTAAAAGCTTCCAACCTCCATCTCGGGCTTCGTACGAGATACAAAAAGACTCTCTTGTTGAGTCAAACTTTTGTAGCCTCTATCTCGGGCTTTATACGAGATGCAAAAGACTCTCTTGTTGAGTCAAACTTTTGTAGCCTCCATCTCGGGCTTTATATGAGATACAAAAGACTCTCTTGTTGAGTCAAACTTTTGTAGCCTCCATCTCAGGCTTTATACGAGATACAAAAGACTCCCTCGTTGAGTCAAACCCTTTTAGCCTCTCTCTCGGGCTTCGTACGAGACACACAAAAACTCCCTCTTGTTGGGCCAATAGCCTCCTCTTAGGCTTTGTATAAGAAAACCCCGGTTGAGTCAATCAACCTTTTAGCATCAAATCTGTGCCTCGCTCACAGTATACAAACATCAACAACTCATTTCCCTTCATCTAACTGCTGTAAGCGGCAAGCCTCTGGATTATTTACATCCACGCCACTGTCCCTTTTTTAGCATGAGAAATCCCTAAGGAAAGATAGCATTGTTCTACACTGAGTTAAAGTCTTCTCCTCTAGGTTGGAAACCCCCTATAAAGGAAATTATGGCATTGCCGGATTCACATATCCCGGTTAAAGTAATCCTCCTTTATAATCAGTCACCCAACAGTTGTGACAAACAGACCCCTTTAGAGATGACGAATTCTCTCTAAAGTCAACCCACTTTAGCTTCACATCTTGGGCTTTGAACAAGATACAAATCACCTTTAGCTTCACGTCTTGGGCTTTAAACAAGACACCAAAACACCATTTCCTCCCATTGAATAGGAGGAACTACGAACCCTCTGATTTCCCTGTTTCGGAAAATGGGAATACGTAGGCATAAGATTGAAAGAAAAATATTAGCGAGCACATTACTCAAAAACTCAAAATCCCATACCCTCATACATCAAAAAGCGTCCGTCCTAAGCATCCTAGCCAAGACAACAAAATAGAGAGAGAAAGGCCCCACGACCATATAGCATTCGTAACTTAACAGACCACTGTTTAAACTCAGTATGCAAGCAGGGTTAATTGGAGACATCTATTTCCCTTCCTTCATCAGCTCAATAGGGTAAAAAATGAATCGACCTGTAGTAACCCCAAAATAGCGACAGTGCTTAAGAACCACGTCCAAAATCGCTCGCTACAGAAAAATGGCGCCCACCGTGGGGCCCTTCAGGGCATCTTGTCCCTCTTATCTCTTGAAACCTTGACTTCACTAGGATCTTAGGTCAAAACGCCGTTAATTTGGAAAGAAACCGCAGGATGGTGACTCCGCCGGGAAGCCATTTTCTGT
Source organism: Lathyrus tuberosus (assembly GCA_022829125.1). Taxonomy (NCBI): domain Eukaryota; kingdom Viridiplantae; phylum Streptophyta; class Magnoliopsida; order Fabales; family Fabaceae; genus Lathyrus; species Lathyrus tuberosus. The sequence continues at coordinate 1,105,742 of JALAZF010000034.1, forward strand.
CAGGAACATAAGATTCTTAGCTTTTAAAAGTCTAGGACATTAGGACAAATATATATACTGCTTTTCCTAATTGATGTATGTGTTTATTTTTTTGCTAATGGGAATGCGTGTGATGCCGCATGTGGAAAGATTGAGTATACACCTAGGAAAACCCCTTTAGTGGCGCAGAGGCTATCAAAAATAGTTGTCATGCGATGCCACCCTCTTCTGAGGACTCTTCAAAAAACACCACCTAGCACGGATCCCAACCCGCTGGTGTTTTCTTGACAAGAGTTGATGATGAAGAGAGACAGGTACAAAAGTCATTAGTAAACCTTTGGGATGGGTAGAGCCTTGACTTCATGACAACGACCCTTTGACCCCATGTTTTTTCTATGTTTTTGTGTGTTGCATTCATGCATTCATTTAAAAAACATTAAAACAAAAAAAGAAAAAATTTCTCTTCTAGTCTCTCTTTTTCAAACTAAACTAAGTCAATGATTGCAAATATCAGAGAAAAAGGATTGCGCTCATGGATTTCGGTAGGAGAAAAGCTCATAAGTACACCTTCAGGATTTCAAAGCTAGAGGATTTGAGAGGTTTGGCGAGAATGATCACAAACCAAGAGGCTTTCAGAGCCAAGTACGGAGGTCTACTATCTCTGTTAAGAGTCCATGTGATTGAGGGAATCATGGAGACGCTCATTCAATTTTACGATCCGGTCTATCATTGTTTCACATTCCCAGATTACTAGCTCGCACCAACGCTGGAGGAATATTCTCATCTGACCGATTTACACATCACTGATCGAGCTCCATTTTCTGGACTGGAAGAAATTCCAAAGGATCAGACCATTGCAAGAACAATTCATTTGGATGAGTCTGAGGTCAGGGCTCACATGACTACCAAGGGTGGCATACAAGGTTTGCCATCCCAGTTTCTAACAAAGAAAGCTCTATACTTCGCCAGTATAGGGAACGAGACTGCTTTTGAAAGCATCTTTGTTTTACTCACCTACGGGTTATTTCTGTTGCCCAACATTAATAACTTCGTCGATATCAATGCCATTAAGGTTTTCCTCATTGGAAACCCTGTGCCGACTTTGCTCGCTGACGCGTATTATTCTGTACACTTAGGGAATTTGTACAGTGGAGGGGAGATCACATGTTGTGTACCTCTGCTATACAAATGGTTTATCTCACATTTGCCTAAGTATGCTGCTTTTCGGGATCACAAGAGTGCCTTACGTTGGTCGCAGAAAATTATGTCTCTCACCAACTCTGACATTGATTGGTGTAATAGGATTTATGATGGGATCAGGATCATTGACCATTGTGGAAACTTCCCCAACGTACCCCTTATAGGAACTAAGGGAGGAATCAATTACCATCCAGTTCTCGTTCGTCATCAATTTGGATACTCGATGAGGTACGTCCCCCGGAATGCTCATCTGAAAGGTCTTTTCTTCAAGGAAGGGGAAAATGACAGAGCACTAAAAACAGAAATAATGCACGCTTGGAAACACGTTCATAAGAAAGGACGAGAGTCTCTAGGAAAGCCGGACTGTGTCTCGGTGGAGCCTTATCTCCACTGGGTACAAACTAGAGCTTTCAAGCTAAAGATGCCTTATCCTCGTCACGGAGTTCTTCCGCCAAGGGAATCTGTCATGTACTTCATGACTGAGACTGAAAATCTTCAAGTTACTCTCAACAAAGTTCAACGAGAAAGGAGGTCTTGGAAGAACAAGTACCGCATTCTCAATGTGGAATGCATCAAAATACAACAATTACTGAAAGATAAGGATGCTCTGATTGAAATTTTGGAGCAACATGCTGTGGAAAATCAGGATGACCAAAGGAATTTGCTCACTCCTTTCACCTGGCAAAGGAATGACCACCCGACAACGGCTCAAGAGCCCCGGTCCAAGAAGAGGAAAGTACCAGAATCAGCACCCGATTTCTCCTCAGAGAGGACTCGGGACCCATTAGTTTAGGCTTCTGTTTCTGCACCTTGTAATTTACTGTATTTCCGTTTCCGCAATCCTTTGAATTTAATAAAAAGGGGTTTCCCCACTGTTTGATATTTGCAATCTAATTGTCGAAGTTTATTTTGATTAAACCAAAAAATAATTAATATAATCATTGCATTCATCATTCTCACGTAACGTATTCTTTTTACCTACGAATCTCACGTTTGTGTCTCGGTTCTAGAGTCAAATTGTCTCATTCGTACAATACTCGGGCCAATCGTCAGAAAAAGATGGATGATCTTGAGGAAGAGAATAGAGAGTTGAAAGAAGAGATCTACGCTCTGAGAGAGGATATGAGAAAGCTTCGTAACGACATGCAAGCCATGGCAGAAGCTCAGCTACAAAGAACTGTGATCTCAGAGATCACCTCGACGCCCATAGTGGAGAAGTTTGATCCTAGGTATCAAATGCCGAAAGATCGTCCCTGGGGCATGCCTGTTAACTATATCCTGGAAGGATATGTTCCGCCGATCACTGAAGATCAGGGAATCATAGCAGAAGCCGATGGGCCTGAAGGTTACAAACTTCGGGAAAGCGAAGATGCCAGGGGCATACTGAGGACTCCTAAAGGTTACAAACTTCGGGAAATGCCAAGATTCACTGCCGTAGTCACGGTACCACCCCCTGTGGTGTACACTGTCCCGGAAGGACAGATTCCACAGATACCTTCTGGTAGGAAGGAAACTGTGTTTGACCGAATGGACAAATTCCAGGAACAGTTCCTGGAAATGCAGAAGGAACTGCAAGCCATTCGCGGTCAGGATTTATTTGGAAAGGACGCCACAGACCTCTGCTTGGTCCCCAATGTGAAAGTTCTGCACAAGTTCCAAGTGACCGACTTTGAAAAGTACAAGGGTAACTCTTGCCCTCAGAGTCACTTGGTGATGTATGCTCGGCGAATGTCAGCTCAGACAGAGAATCAGGACCTACTGATTCACTACTTTCAGGATAGTTTAACCGGTGCCGCCTTAAAATGGTACATGGGTTTAAACCGCGCTACGATCAGCACATTTAGAGATCTTGGCACTGCCTTTGTCCAACAATACAAATACAATTTGGACATGGCACCGAACAGAGATCAACTCAGATCAATGTCACAAAAGGACAAGGAAACCTTTAAGGAGTACGCTCAGAGATGGCGTGAAATCGCCGCTCAAATTTGTCCACCTCTTGAGGAAAAAGAGATGAACAAGATCTTCTTAAAGACCTTGAGATCATTTTACTACAACAGAATGGTTGCCAGTGCGCTCAGTGATTTCACCGAGATGGTCGGTATAGGAGTTCGTCTTGAGGAAGCTGTCCGAGAAGGACGTTTGATAAAAGATGCTAGATCATCAAGTAGTACAAAACAATACGGTAGTGCTCTCCCTAAGAAAAAAGAGCAAGATACTGGGAATATCTCTCTCTGAAAGCAAAGGCGACGTTATCAACCAGTAGTAGCTGTAACTCCTGCTATCAACCCTGCGCCTGTTTCTACGTATCAACCTCAGGTTGCACAGAGCCAACCTAATCAACAACAAAGTCAATACAACAACAACCGTACAACACGGCCACCAGGATTTGATCCTATACCCATATCATACGCAGAACTATTTCCGTTACTGCTAGCCAAGGGGCACATCCAGACTAAGTCCCCTCTTACAGTATCAGAAAATCCGCCTTTTTGGTTTAAGGTGGATCAGACATGCCCTTATCATCAAGGAGGACCAGGGCATAACATAGAGAATTGCCTTAATTTCAAATCTGACGTGCAAAAGCTTGTTAGAAGCGGGGTCTTATCTTTCAAAGATACAAATCCAAATGTTCTCACAAACCCGCTGCCTCAACATGAGAAAGCTGCAGTCAATCTAATAGAAGGAGAGTCTAGCAATGTCTATCAAATTCACGATGTACTCTTGTTGAGGACCAATTTGGTCAAGATGCATTGTAGACAGAGTGGATATGGCCATGTGCCACCTCATAATTATCATCAATGTGATGTCTGCTCTAAAAGTAATCAAGGATGTTCTATAGTGCAATCAGCTCTACGGGAACAAATGGATCTCGGATGGATCCAAGAGCACAGAGTTCGTGGAGTTAACATGGTCTATACGAATTCCAACATCATTCAAAACCACGATCTCTGTGCGATGAATGTCAACTTGGTGGCGATGCACTCAAGGCAAACCCAGTATCATAATCTGCCCCGACATGATTACAGTTCCTGTCTGACATGCTCGGTAAATAAACAGGGACGCTCTTTCATACAAGAGGCCCTCCAACGTCAGATGAATCTTGGATGGATCCAAGATTACCATGATAGGATTCCCTATGAGATCAACATGGTTCAGATCTTCGATATTTGCTTAATGAATACCAACCTAGTAGAGTTGCATGCTGAGCAGGTCCGACTCGGGTTCCTGATCTCACATGATTACTAAAGCTGTAAAGAGGGTTGCGAAAATGATCAAGGTTGTGCCCTTGTCCAGGAGGCACTTCAGCACTTGTTAAATTACTGGTGGATGCCAATCTATATGGATGAAGATACTCAGCAAATTAGTAATAATAACAAAAACCCGGCTCGGTGTCAAAGTCAGGATGTCCGATCTATGGGAGCTAATCTAGTGAGGTTACATTGTATTCAAAGTGGGGGTGGCCAGGTGCCACCACACAACTATGAACGTTGTGGAGTCTGTTCGGAAAATAACCAAGGATGCTACCTTATGAGAGTAGCTCTTCATGGTCAGGTGGATCGTGGAGAGATTCACCCATATCCGGGCTCCGGGCCCATCAACTGGGCGCCGAACTACCTTGCCGATCAAATTGAGGACGTTGTCGTAATCTCCGATCATCAGAGAACTAGGAATGTTTTCACCATCATTCCTCTACTTGACGAATCCAAAGTTCCCAACCGGGAACGGATCGAGATTACTTACGATGGTCAGAAAAATCAGAAGGTTCCCATAGTCATCTATCTACTGGGACCACTACCGCATGAATCAACTAAGGCTATCCCTTACAAATACGGTGCAACGATAATTGAAAATGGAAAGGAAATTCCATTTCCCTCGGTCGTAAATATTGCAGATGTCAGTCGTGTAACACGGAGTGGTAGAATCTTCAACAGAGGAGTTGGAGAATCCAACAAAGAAAAGGAACTTCAGACGGAACTTCCCGATCCGCCAGTCGATCAATCCAATATTCCCGACCTTTCGAAAAATGATGATGAGATGCTGAAGCTCATCCAAAGGAGTGAATACAACATTGTTGATCAATTGTTACAGACTCCTTCAAAGATCTCGGTATTATCACTGTTACTAAGTTCAAAAGCGCACAGAGAGGCTCTGCAGAAAGTCTTGGAGCAAGCCTTCGTAGAACAGGATGTAGCAATTAGACAGTTCGATAACATTGTCTCTAACATCACTTCCTGCAATAATTTGGGATTTAGTGATGAGGAACTACCTGAAGAGGGTCGCCGTCATAACATGGCGCTCAATATCACAGTTTACTGCCAGGACGATGCTTTAGCCAGCGTACTGGTAGACACAGGGTCAGCCCTGAATGTTATGCCGAAGTCCACTTTGATGAAATTATCATTCAAAGGCCCTCCGATGAGAACCAGCGAGGTCGTCGTCAAAGCATTTGACGGATCCAGAAAAACGGTTATCGGCTAAGTCAAGCTTCCCATAACTATCGGTCCTCACACTTTCCAAGTCACTTTCCAGGTCATGGACATCCGGGAAACGTACAGTTGTTTATTAGGAAGACCTTGGATACATCAGGCTGGAGCGGTCACCTCGATCCTCCACCAAAAGCTAAAGTTCGTCCAGAACGGTCAGCTTGTCACAGTCTGTGGGGAACAGGCTTTGCTCGTAAACAATTTATCGTCATCCACTTATGTGGAACCAGAAGGGATAATCGGAACCCAGTTCCAAACGCTTTCGTTACACAGTGGCAATCAATCAGAAGGAGGAACTTCGATTTCCTCATACAAAGATGCTATTAAAGTGGTCAAGAGTGCCAATACAACCGGATGGGGACAGCTTGTCATTCCTACTGATAATAAAACAAAGAAGGGTCTTGGTTTTTCTGCAACCAGTACCCAGACAGCTGCTGACGATGAAAGTTTTCATCCCATTTAGAACTTCTTCCACAGTGGAGGGTTCCTTCACCCAGTGCCTCAGGCAGTCCATGCTATCAATGAGGAGGATTCCTCCGATACGGAGGAAGAATGGAAGTCCTATCTTAACAAGGACGGTTATATGCCTCATGAAGAGGTGCCTACGCCATTTTGCTATCCCGCACAAAGTCTGAGATTTATACCCTGGTCAGATGTCAAAATTTTCTACGGAGGTTGTGATCCAGAACGATGCCGTGCTCCACCAAATTCATTAGAGAAAGACACTCCAATGAAGGACAATTTTGACTACACCTACTATGGCCCGATGGATGGTCTGCCGATGTGGCAACCTTACCCAGGAGACTTGGGGCAAGAAAGTCAGCCGAACAATGAAAATCAGCTGAGCATCATTGAACAAAATACCTGTGTCCCCACCATGTCATGAGATCAACACTCAGGTCATTCAGAAACTACTCAACATGACGATGAATTCGCAATGTTTACAGGACTAGAATTCATCAACTACGCTTTTCCTGAGGTCAACGTCATCGAGAGAGATGACTCTTCCAGTTCCAAAGAAGTATGGGACACCTTGGGACAACAGAGTGGAAAATTCGACTACATGGTCAAGTACACCGCTCCTGAAAGCTCTCGTATCAGGCTCGAAGACATCCAGCCGACTGGATGGGGAGATACATTTAAGAGTACAAATACTATACAGAATGCAACAGAGGAATCCTCCTACGACAACTCTGTCTGGGAGACAGATTCTAATGATCCTGCTCCGCCAGAAATCAGCGCCATTTCTGAAGACAAATCAAGGAAGGTACCAGACTTTGTGATTCACCGAGGAGTTCGCCACCAATGGGTTGTTGTTGATGTTCTGAAGATTGTTCATAAGTCAAAGTAATTGCCATCTTTAACCTTTCACCCTGCCCAGGTGAAACGGATGTTTTGATAGGGCTTGCTTTCTGTAAATTTTCCCTCTTCGCTTAGCCCAAAGCGACAGAGTTTTGTTTTATAGGGCTGTAGTTTCAGGAATCGACTTGTTCATTAATAAAATAACGTCGTTCTGTAATTTCTGCATTAATTGTTGTTTTCTCTTTTTGCTTTTCTCAGAAAATGGTAATCCTAAAAAACAATTCAAATAATAAAAACAAGCAGTAATAAAAAATACACTGCACACTCGCATTTTCTCATATCTCTTCTAAACACAAATCATCACGTCATGCAGATTGCTTGTTTTAAACCCCGTTGAAACATACGATCCGATGCCTTCTCCCAACTTTGAGTTCCCGGTATTCGAGGCTGAAGAAGAAAATGACGACGAAATTCTCGAAGAGATCTCCCGACTACTCAGACAAGAGGAAAGGTCCATTGAACCTCACAAAGAGCCGTTGGAAACGGTAAACTTGGGTTCAGAAAAAGAGAGAAAAGAAATCAGGATTGGGGCACTGCTCAGTCCAACTGCTAAAGAGAGTTTGATAAAGCTTCTCCAAGAATTCCCCGATGTGTTTGCTTGGTCATATCAGGATATGCCAGGGTTGGATACCAGCATCGTGGAACATCATTTACCGTTAAGATCGGAATGTCCGCCAGTAAAACAAAAGTTGAGAAGGACTCACCCGGACATGGCCATCAAAATCAAAGAGGAGGTACAGAAACAGATTGACGCGGGTTTCCTCGCTACGTCAGAATATCCTCAATGGTTAGCCAACATCGTTCCCGTTCCCAAAAAGGACGGAAAGGTCAGAATATGTGTCGACTACAGGGATCTAAACAAGGCTAGTCCAAAGGACGACTTTCCTTTACCACACATTGACATGCTGGTAGACAGTACAACAAAGTTCAAAGTTTTTTCCTTCATGGATGGATTCTCGGGCTATAACCAAATTAAAATGGCGCCGAAAGACATGGAGAAAACTTCGTTCATCACCACATAGGGTAGCTTTTGTTACAAGGTAATGTCGTTCGGTTTGAAGAATGTCAGGGCAACCTATCAAAGGGCCATGACTACTCTGTTTCATGACATGATACACAAAGAAATCGAGGTATATGTCGATGATATGATTGCTAAATCTAAAATAGAAGAGGAGCATGTGACCCACTTGTCAAAACTATTTGAGCGTTTGAGAAAGTACAAACTTCGCTTGAATCCCAACAAGTGCACCTTCGGTGTCCGTTCAGGAAAACTATTAGGGTTCATCGTCAGCCAAAAAAGGGATTGAGGTTGATCCTGACAAGGTCAAGGCCATTCAAGAAATGCCTTCCCCGAAAACTGAAAAACAAGTCAGAGGATTCTTGGGACGTTTGAACTACATCTCCAGATTCATATTCCTTATGATAGCCACGTGTGCGCCGATTTTCAAATTACTGAAAAAGAACCAGGACTGCGTTTGGACAGAAGACTGCCAAACCACCTTCGACAGTATTAAGGAATACCTATTGAATCTGTTAATTCTATCACCTCCAGCGGAAGGAAGACCACTGATCATTTACCTCACAGTCCTAGAGGACTCAATGGGATGTGTACTTGGCCAACAAGACGAAACCAAACGGAAAGAGTCTGCCATCTACTATCTGAGCAAGAAATTCACCGACTGCGAGACTCGGTACACGATGCTTGAGAAAACTTGTTGCGTTTTGGCTTGGGTAGCCAAACGTCTGCGCCAGTACATGATTCGTCACACTACTTGGTTAATCTCCGAGATGGATCCAATCAAGTATGTCTTTGAGAAGCCTGCTCTCACGGGAAGGATTGCCCGTTGGCAGATGTTGTTATCAGAATATGACATAGAGTACCACGCTCAAAAAGCCGTTAAAGGAAGTATTTTAGCTGATCATTTGGCTCATCAACCGATTAACGATCAAGAATCAATCGGGTTTGACTTCCCAGACGAAGATGTCATGTATCTAAAAATGAAAGACTACGATGAACCGTTACCCAGTGAAGGGCCAGAACCAGATTCCCAGTGGGGACTAATCTTTGATGGAGCAGTTAATCATTATGGAAATGGAATTGGGGCAATCATTGTTACCCCTCAGGGTACCCACATTCCTTTCACCGCTCGACTTACGTTCAAATGTACAAACAACGAGGCCGAATACGAAGCTTGTATCATGGGTCTCGAAGAAGCGATTGATTTAAGGATCAAGAACTTGGACGTATATGGCGACTCAGCTTTGGTCGTCAATCAAATAAAAGGAGATTGGAACACATACCAATCAGGATTGATTCCTTACAAAGACTACGCAAGAAGGTTGTTACCCTTCTTCAACAGAGTCGAGTTTCATTATATCCCTCGTGAAGAGAATCACATGGCTGATGCTTTAGCCACTATCTCTTCCATGATTAGCGTAGGTCAATGGAATGACATACCTAAGATCGACATAATGCGCCTTGAACGGCCAGCCTACATCTTCGCAATTGAAGCAGTCATAGACGACAAACCTTGGTATCACGATATCAAATGATTCCTTCAGAAACAAGAGTACCCACCTGGGGCATCTAGGAAAGAAAGAAGAACCCTCATAAGACTGGCTGGCAGTTTCTTCCTGAGCGGTGACACTCTCTATAAGAGGAACTTTGACATGGTCTTGTTCTGATGCGTCGACAGACCCGAAGCAGACATGCTGATAAAGGAAATTCATGAAGGATCCTTTGGCACTCATGCTAATGGACACACAATGGCGAGAAAAATTCTCAGAGCAGGGTACTATTGGTTGACAATGGAATCCGACTGCTACAAGTACATGAGGAGGTGTCACAAGTGTCAGATATACTTCGACAAAATTTATGTACCGCCATCACATCTCAAAGTTCTTTCTTCCCCATGGCATTTTTCCATATGGGGAATCGACATGATTGGCATAATTGAACCTAAGGCTTCAAACGGACATCGATTCATCCTGGTAGCCATTGATTACTTCACCAAGTGGGTCGAAGCAGCGTCATACGCCAATGTAACCCGACAAGTGGTGGTCCGATTTATAAAAAATAATCTCATCTGCCGTTATGGTGTTCCAAGCCAGATCATTACGGATAATGGATCTAACTTGAACAACAAGATGATAAAGGAGTTGTGCGTTGAGTTCAAGATCAAACACCATAACTCATCTCCCTACCGACCCAAGATGAACGGAGCGGTAGAAGCGGCTAACAAGAACATCAAGAAGATCGTTCAAAAGATGGTCGTAACCTACAAAGACTGGCACGAGATGTTACCCTTTGCTCTTCACGGTCATCGCATGTTTGTCCACACTTCAACAGGGGCGATCCCTTTCTCTCTAGTATATGGCATGGAGGCAGTGCTCCCCATCGAAGTAGAGATCCCATCAATCCGGGTATTGATGGAAGCTAAGCTAACAGAAGCTGAATGGTGTCAGATTCGACACCACGAACTTAATCTGATCGAAGAGAAGCGAATCACGGCACTATGCCATGGTCAGCTGTATCAGCAAAGAATAAAAAGGGCGTTCGACAAAAAGGTCCGACCTCACGTCTTCAGGAAAGGAGACCTCGTGCTCAAGAAGATACAATCATTTCTCACTGATTCGCGAGGCAAATGGACTCCGAATTATGACGGCCCCTACGTGGTCAAGAAACCTTTCTCAGGTGGCGCCTTGAGACTCACAACCATGGACGGAGAAGAATTTTCCTACCCCACGAATGTTGATGTATTCAAGAAATACTTCGCCTAAACTTAAAAAAAAACGTCTCGGTGGATTGAAAACCCGAAAGGGCGGTCCAGGCAAAAATTAGAGACATGATAAAAAATCATCCCGGTGGATTGGAAACATCACAGTACAATCCAGGAAAAAATTAGGGATAATGGCAAGTGACTATGTTCAACCGAGGCGATTCCCTAAGCAGCAGTTACGTCGTCCATCACAAATCTCCAGTCAAGGTCATCTTCGACAGAAGCTCAGGATGCCCTGAATTCAAAGTTGGTAGAAGGATAGTGGTCGTTATGTTTCAACGTAGCCCTTTTCCCGTAAATTACCATTTTCTAACTTTGTATATACTCTTTGGAATCACGCGTTTTGCTGATTTCCACCCTATCAATAAAATTGGAGCCCTTGTGCTTTTGTTTGCAATTCTTATTTGTTTTAGCTTTACAGAACAACATTTTAATATGATTAACGATTCTTGAAATAAAACAAAAATGAATTTACTTGTTTAAACTTTTTCTGCTTTTAAAATAAAGATGGCCATTTCTTTTGACTGTTGAACATCGAAAGAACATTGATTGCGTCCCCAAAGGTGTTCGAGCTTCAAAGTACAGAATCAAAGTACTCCTTCTAAACCAGCACGCTTGAACGAAGGATCAACTGTGTCAGAGACCATGTTTCATCTGACGCCCTCGGCCGAGTTCTTATCTCCTAAGCCCGACCAACGATATTCCCCGCAGGGACTATCTCTCCTAATCAAGGTATAATTGCTACCTCGGAACCAACGGTACTTCTTCGCCCCGCTGTGGCCGAGTATTTAGTCGTGTTCATCTACTAGTCTGTATGTCGCGTCAATTTTGTCAGCATAAACATACATACATCATGCATTATTGATTTACATTTGATTCATATTGCATCACTGTTGTACCACAAAATTTGCCCTCACATATTCAAGACAATATGCCTCAAGAGGTCTCCTAGTGATTCATAAGATCTTCAGTTGCTCAAGAGTACTCAAAGGTTTCATCAGACAAAGCCTCCTCCTAAGCAACAAATCCAACTAGGGTTGTGTACTTCTCAAAGTAGATTGGACTTCTAAAGCTTCAAAAGGACTTCATGGTGTCCCATACACTTCAAAGAATCCTCATAACAAGTTTCAAGATTTTCCTTACAAGTTTGGTCAGTCAGATGCTCAGACAGTCAAAAATCAGTTAACTTGGTCAAAAAGTCAACTGTGGTCAACACAAAGTCAAACCTCAAGATTTTTGGTCAACATCAAGATTATGGGGTGAAATTCATCATTTGATCAAGGGTTGATCATGATTCATCAAGGAAACCTCAGAATCGTCAAGAATCGGGAGTTACTAAGTTAGGGTTTTTAGGAAAAGTCAACTGTACTTTGACCTGGCCTAACTTCCACATACTTCATAAAAAATTCCTCAACCAAAGCCCATCTTGAAGGAAATTTAATTCCCTACAACTTTGTGTCTCACAAGCCAAGGCCAGAAATGCTTCATTCGGGAGATATGAGACAAGACATTATAGGTCATTTTGAAAGTCAACAAAAGTCAACCTTTTTCAAAAGCTCGTAACTTGAACATGGAAGATCAAATTGACATGGGACCAAAAGGAGTGATTAGAGGACATCTTGAGGTTTCCAAAAATTATTATTTTGCACTCATGAGATAAAAATTGAGGAAGTTATGCATTGTCAAAGTTGAGCAAATTTGAGGGGGTGCATGAAGCAAGTAATGACTAAAACTTGATTTTTTGACAAATGAGCCCATTCTTTTCTGATCCAAACTTAATATTGAGAGGATCCACGACCTCATGGTCACAATATTTGCATTTTCTTTATTTATTTTTTTTATTTTGGATTTAATTCATTTAAATTCAATTTTTATTGAAATAAATATTAGAAAATCAAATATTTGATGTGATCTTCATTATGGGATCAGATCATGAAGTTTATGGTCAATATATTTGGTCCAAATTCGTGCACAATGAGAAGGGAAAGATATGATGACCAAATATGCACCAAAATAGCAAGTTTTTATCATCATTCAAAGGTGAATCAATATGACCCAAGCCCATGAATCTTTTTGACCTGAAATACTCCCCTATATAAGCTCATGATCCTCACCAACTTGAGGGGAATTCTCTTGCTTCAAAACCCTAAAAACAATTTCAAAAAAAGTGGTGAAACTAGGGCATAAGAGTTCCCACCCTTGTGGCCGTTTTCAACACATATTTCACGACCATACCCTCTCAAAAGAATCTCAGGAGGCCATTCCACTCATCCTTGAAGGTTGAAAACACACGATCCATGAACTATCAACCATGGCCGCCCCTCACTCTTTTCAATTTTCGTTTTCTTAATTTCATGAAGTTTTAACTCATATCTCATGCATCTCTATGTTCATATGTATCATTGGAACTGTTTTGATGTTTTTATGTGAGGTTTTTATGTAGAATGCGCGAACCACCATGGTTAGGGCATAAAGAAACTTCCCTTCGAATATCCCTCTACAATGAGTTTTAACAAAAACTAATGGCAGATTTGAATTCCTAGGGGTCGAATTAGGGGATTTGAATACTTTTGGTCTTTTAAATCTTTGATTGTTACGAGTTTCAAATCTGCAGGTCTTTTAGCTACGAACGAAATCGTAGCCAAATGGTAGCAAAACCATAGCAAAATGGTAGCGAATTCTGCACGGTGCAACGAAGAAGACGATGAACAGTGCTGGGCGTTTTGGCTTTTTTTGTTTATTTTATTTTTTTCGTTTTCTATCTTTTAACAGGAACAGACGCGCAGCCTAGTGGTGAATGAGGAAGCTGGTAAAGCTGAGGTCCTGGGTTCGACCCTCAGCGACCTCAGATTGTTTTTTTTTTTTTGCTATTTTCTCTCTTTTTCTTTTTCTTTTCTTATTTTCTTTTATTTCTTTTATTTTATTTTATTTCTTTGATTTCTTTTAATTAATAATTAACCTATTAATTTTTCTTAACCAATCAAATAAAAATCAATCGTTTTTTTTTTCACCTATTAATTATTTTCATAAAAAATATAATATGTAATATATGTTTTTATAATAAAATAAAATGATTTTGTAAATAAACTTTAATTTAGTTCCTTTTTTTATTTTAATCAAATTAACCTTTTTTTTTATGAAGAAAAAACAAAAAAAATATCGAAATAAATTAATCAAGTCTTTTTTTTTTTAAATAATTGATTTTAATACAATAAAATATATTTTCCTTACTTTCATAATGATAAAATACAAAAAAATGACTAAAATTTAATTCTTATTTAATAAAAAAAAATCCAAAAAAATATATTCTTCTATATCCTTTTCCACCTTCTCAATCTCCCGATTCTCGACCTTTTCTCACTTTTTATTGCATTCCTTTAACTTCCTTAGAAAAAAATGTATAGGATGCTAATTTTTCTTGTAATAATTAGGAATTTAATTTCCGTCATTTTAATTTCCGCACTCCCCCGATTTTAATTATGTATCCCCTCCCCATGATGTAATAGCTTAGGGTTTATTTTTCGCTTTTAAATTCCGCTAAACAATTAACTGTGTGGTTAGTAACAATAGGGTGTGAAAAGAATGTATGTGAATAAAAAAGGACCTAGCCCACTAATCCAAAGACAAATACCATGAATACAAACATTTTCACACACCTCACCTTTAGGGTAACACACCTCAGTTGCCTTCGAAATCAAATGGTCAAGTCCCTCGAGCGTAGAGGTATCTTAGTAAGGTTGCCTACGAATAAAAATCATCAAGTCCCTTCGAATAAAAGATCATAGCCCCTCCGAGTTGCCTACGAAAAAATGATCTTGTCCCTCGATGACCCTACGGAAAAATGATGATTGTCCCTTCAAATTACTAAGATACCCCTACAAGTTGCCTTCTATGACCATACGATGACCCTACACTCGTCCCTTTAACATCCAAGGTAAAGACTACTTACTCACTAATAGTAAGGACAGTCTTACCCCTAAAGAAATGAAATAACAAGAAAGACCTTACAAACTAAGGGTAGTAACTCTTAAATGCTTGCTCACCCTTTTCAAAAAACACTCTTTACACCCCACTTTTCAAACATTTTTCAAAGCTAAACACTTTGCAAAAATCCATACGAGGATCATTGCAAAGTTAAAGTCTTTACGAAAATATTTTCTAATCACACACTACATTATTTTTCAAACAAAGTAAAGTGAGCTAAGCAATTAAGAGCCCATGGATAACCATGGATACAAAAGGTGCTCGTACCTTCCTTTTGTATAACTTACCCCCCGAACTCAAAATCTTTTAAAAAGGTCTTTCCTGTTCTTTTATTCCTTTCTTTATTGGATAAAATAAAAGTCGGTGGCGACTCTTGCTTACCGCAACATTTTAAAAGTCAGTTCAAACCACCGTGTTACAGAACTGGCGACTCTGCTGGGGATATTTTTAAAAGAGGGGTTACCTTAGAGTTAGATCACTTTACCACTTGCTTAAATTTGTTTGACTTATGTGCTTTATTTTTAATGGGCTTTGTTTTGGGGTTACTTGTGTGAAAGGTCCTACACCCGGACCTAGTGATTCCTTAGGTAAGTGACAATAGATCATGGAGACTGTACGACATGTACCGATATGGTTGATATGATGGTCACAGTCTTTAGAACCCTAGTTAACTCATATTTGGCCATTAGAAGGTAGTGAGATGGCCGACTTTGGATTTAGACCGAAGTTGGTTGATACTCGAGACTACGCTCATTGAGATCAGACTTTCAGGATGTTTTGGTCGACCACTCGAGTGTCGCACTAAAATAAAGCCTTTGAGAAAGATTCGTGATATGAGTCCTTTAGAACCCGGTTGCTATTCTAGGACAGGTTGAGCCAATTAAACCTCAGTGGGGGAGGGTACTTACCTTTGGACTTCATACAAGCCTTTAAACCTAAGGCTCTTGTATGACTTGTTTGTGTGTGCTACTTATTTACTATTAACATGTACATGACATCATAACATCATAACATATCATTTTCACTAACCATTTCAAGGACCAAGGAATTTATCTTTATTCGTGATTGCAGGTCATGGCTTCCGTTCCTAGAAATTTCATCCGAGTCAACTTTGTAAGGGTTCCTTCCCAGCTTAAAGAATTGGTCTCAAAAGTTCCCGATGGTTCTCGATTCACCAAAAGGCATGGTTTTCTACTCGACTTGGTTACCTCAGGTTTTGAAGAAGACATGATGAGAGTCCTATTCCAATTCTTCGATCCTAAGTACCACTGTTTCACCTTCCCGGATTACCAATTGGTGCCCACGATGGAGGAGTTCTCTAAGTTACTTGGAATACCTATCCTCGATCAGATGCCTTTTACCGGTCTAGAAAATGTTCCAAAGCCTGAAGTCATTGCAGCCGCTTTACATCTGAAGAGGTTAGACATTGTGTCTAATTGGGAAACAAGGAGTGGAGTCAAGGGGTTTCTTGCTAAGTTCCTGATTGAGAAGGCTCAATTGTTCCTAAGAGCTATGAGTTACCATGCTTTTGAAGAGGTATTGGCTTTGTTGATCTATGGGTTGATGTTGTTCCCTAATCCAGACCAACTCATAGACGTGCACGCTATCAAAATATTTCTGACTCATAACCCGGTACCTACCTTGCTCGGAGATATTCTGCACTCGCTTCACACTCGTACTATCAAGGAGCGAGGGACTCTCATGTGTTGCGTACCCTTACTATCCAGGTGGTTTATTTCGCACCTTCCCCGGTCAGTATTGAAGAATGAACAAAGGTTGCCGTGGTCTCAAAGGATAATGTCACTCTCCCATTCAGATATCTATTGGTGTGCCCGATCTCTTGAAGACTTCACTCTTATTGATTATTGTGGGGAATTCCCTAATGTACCACTCCTTGGCATTAGGGGAGGCATCACCTATAATCCTTCGCTAGCCTTGCGCCAGTTTGGTTATGCTTGAAGGAATGGTCCTCATGACATGCTTATTCAGGGTATTGTGTTCGATTATGAGGATGATCCTCAAGGTTACAGTCAAAGGTTTATACGCGCATGGAATAATGTGTATAAGATTGAAAGCATGACCTTGGGACAGAAGAACTCTATTCCTTTGGAGCCTTACCTCAGATGGGTGCGCACTCGTGCTCGAGATCTTATTATACCATATCCAGCTGTCAGACCAGTGATTGTTGACCCTGAGTTTGAGGGAGATGTTCCTCAAGTCATTCTCCATCCAGACATGCCTACCGATTTTGAAGAGCTGCAGAAATCCTGGGTTCAGATGAAAGAAGAAAGAGACACCTTTGAGACTCAGTTCTATGCTAGTGAGAAGAAGGTGTTGGAGTTGACGAAATTACTTCATGAGGAGCAGAGCATCAATGCTTACATCGGCACAAAGAGGAAGCGCCCGTGGGAGACTTGAGTCTTGAGTCCTAGATCTTAGGCGTTTTTGAATTTTCTTTTTTGAAATTTCCTTTCATTGTAGCCCAAGAGGCATAAAAGAAAAAAAATGAATTTCGAGTTTACTAATAAAAGTTTTCCTTTTGTTTCTGTTTGCAATGATAAACTCTAAAGTCCTTGAAATCATTGCATATGCATCCACATCTCATCATCATTGCATAGCAGGTTTCTAAGACAGGTCTCTTATCTTCTCACTATTTATTACAGAAGAAATGGCTCTCGAGCAAACCGTCAAAGATCTCCAGGCCCAGAACGCCCAGTTCCAAGAGCTGATCCTGAACTTGTCCAAGGGGCAAGAAGAACTGAAAGCACTTCTGACCAAGAAGAAGAAGAAAGCAAGAAAATCAACTGGCATCATCAACCTGGGGAGGAGATTCAGAGGTCCGGCTAAACAGGTCAAGGAAATTGGGATCCCAGTAGATCAAGATGATGAACAGGATGAAGATGGTAAAAGTGTTAAAACTGAGGAAAAAAGCAACTATGGTTCTGACAAATATTCTGATGGAGAGGAAGAAGATTATTTGGATGAACAATACCCTCCTGCTGATGAGAAGTATAAGCTATTAGAAGAACGTCTGAAAGCTATGGAAATCAATAAGGTGCCTGACTTGAATTTTGAGGATTTGGGTCTAGTCTCCGAGGTTGTCATTCCTCCTAAGTTCACAATTCCCACTTTTGCTAAGTATGATGGTGTTTCTTGCCCGAAGCTGCATTTGAGATCATATGTCCGAAAGATTCAACCACACACTGCTGACAAGAAATTGTGGGTGCATTTCTTTCAAGAGAGTTTGTCTGGAGCACAGTTGGAATGGTACTATCAACTCGAAAGTACCAACATTCGTACATGGGAAGATTTGGCTGCAGCTTTCTACAAACAATACCAGTACAATTCTGATCTGGTGCCAACCCGAATGCAACTACAGAGTATGTCAATGGGTTCTGAGGAAAGCTTTAAAGAGTATGCACAGAAGTGGAGAGATCTCGCAAGCAGAGTTCAACCTCCTTTAGCTGACAGAGAGTTGGTTGACATGTTCATGGACACATTAACCGGTCCTTTCTATAGTCATCTACTTGGAAGCTCGTCATCCGGTTTCACCGAGCTGATATTGACAGGAGAACGTGTTGAAAATGGAATTCGAAGTGGTAAAATACAAGTGGCTACATCTTCAAACACTACAAAGAAGCCACATAATGGGAAGAAGGAATCTAATGCTGTATACGGCCAGAAAGGTCGCAACCAATCTGTTGGGGCAGTTCTGATCTCTGCACTGGTGCCACAACAACAACAAGGTAATCAGCGTAAGCAGGATACACCCAGGAGACAGTTTACAAAGATCAACATGTCATTGGCTCAGGCGTTGCAGCTTATGTTGAAGGCAGAGTTGGTTAATTTGAGGGATCCTCCTAGGAATCCTAATACTTCCGCCCCTAGCTATAATCCCGATGCAAGGTGTGCATACCATTCTAATAGTCCTGGACATGATACGAATAGCTGTTGGGCGCTGAAGAATAAGATTCAAGACATGATCGATGCTAAGGAGATTGATTTTGATCCCCCTGGGACTCCTAATGTGATTACCGCTCCTATGCCGAATCATGACAAGATCGTTAGTGCTATTGACGATGGTTCTTATGCTGCTACTGTGGTTGACTTGACTACTCCTCTATCAATTGTTAAGAAGAAGTTGCTGCAAGCCGGTTTATTTCCGGGCTGCGTTGAAAACTGTCATTATTGTGCATCTCAATCCAATGGTTGTGTGAAGCTGAAAGCGGGCATTCAACGTTTGATGGACGACCGTACTATACTATTTGAGAAGATTCCTTCTGTGGAGAGCTTATGTGAAAATTTGTCCCGAGGTCTAAAGTTTGAGGACGTATCTGTGGTTACTAATTCCAAAACTCCTGTGAGGATCACCTCGAAAGTTCCTGTGAAGATTACTGCCGAGCCTAGAGTGGCTCCCCTGATTATTACTACGCCCGGCCGTCCATATTCCTCTAGCAAGGCTATCCCTTGGAAGTATGGTGCGGATGTTTACATTCATGGTGTTAAGCAAGAGCCTTTGACTGACGAAACTACTGAAGTTACTGATCCTGATGTTGACAATATCGTTGGGACTAGTAAGGTTACCCGAAGTGGAAGAGTTTTCTCCCCAAAAATCTCTCCGAAGATTGTTACTACTCCAGTTCGTATCTCTGCCTCCAAATCAATCACTGAGACTCGAGGCAAAGAACCGGTGGTTGAGCCTGCCCAAATGAAGACCCCGGGAGAAACTACTATCGAAGATCCCTCCAAAGAAATGGAGGAAGTGCTAAAAATTATCCACAAGAGTGATTACAATGTTGTTGAACAGTTAGGGCACACCCCCTCCAAGATCTCTATGCTATCTCTTTTGTTGTGCTCCGAGGCCCATGCTAAGGCTTTGGTGAAGTTTTTGAAATATGCGCATGTACCGCAGGAAATCTCTGTTGACCAGTTTGAAAATTGTGTCGCTAGCCTGACAGCTGATAATGGTCTAGGATTTTCTGACGCTAATCTGACTCCCGCCGGAAGGAACCACAATAAGGCCCTGCACGTCTCTATTGAGTGTAGGGGCACTACTCTATCTCATGTACTGGTGGACACGGGTTCCTCATTGAATGTATTGCCGAAGATTGCTCTAGACAAGCTTGACTATGAAGGGGTTGTTCTGAGACCCAGCGATGTTGTGGTGAGAGCTTTTGATGGTTCAAAGATATTAGTGCACGGAGAGGTTGATCTTCCAATCAGAGTGGGTTCTCAAGTCTTTGTTTCTACTTTCTATGTAATGGACATTCGTTCTGCCTACTCCTGTCTGCTTGGGCGCCCTTGGATACATGGGGCAGGCGCTGTGACTTCTACCTTACATCAGAAGCTGAAGTATCCCGTGAAAGGCAAGATTGTCACCGTCTATGGTGAAGAAGAGTACATGGTTAGTCATTTGAATACTTTCAAGTATGTTGAGATGGATGGAGAATTCCTCGAGACTCCTTGTCAAACATTTGAATTGGCTCCTCAGATTGCTCCTATGGATAAACCAGTTCCTACTGTTCCCAAGGTTACTAGAGTGCCTCCTACAATGGTTTCCCTAAAGGATGCTAGAGCTGTGGTTGAAGAAGGTGGTTGTACCATTTGGGGTCAGCTTCCTGACATCCCTTACAACTCTGACAAATTTGGTTTGGGCTTTACTTCAGAGGCTCAGAGGGCTGTACGTCGTGCTCGCGCTATTCGTATCACCAACAAAGGAGTTCATAAAGATCAGGTCAACGCTGTGGAAAATGCTGATAGTGACTGTGACCTAGACAGTTGGATCTTTCCTACCATTGGCAGTGGACTCAACAATTGGAAGACTGAAGACATTATTCCTATCTCCTTTAGTCAGGAGTAAATGATATTTTCTGTTTTTTTTTTTATTTTTGAAGTTTGCCTTGCCCGGGGCACAATGGCCCATTTGTTAGGGTTGTCATTTCATCGCATATTTTCATTCAATAAATCAATGGACGTTTTGCATTCAAATTTTGAGCTCTTTGTCTTTTCTTTTAATTTATATTCATCAAAATAGCTATGTGTTCTTACACACACCCACGCGATAAATTGCAGATCCACATCCACTCTGGATCCCATTGATAACGGTTCTGCTATTGTCAATTATGACTTCGAAAATCCGATCTACCAAGCCGAGGGCGAAGGTGAGGAAGACAGTGAAGTGCCTAGAGAGCTTGCTAGACTATTAGAGCAAGAAGAAAAGACCGTACAACAACACGAAGAGCCAGTCGAGGTCGTAAATCTAGGTACTGAGGAGGATAAGAAAGAAATCAAGATAGGTGCCAGATTAGAAGACTGTGTCAAGAAAAGACTGATTCAGATGCTACGCGATTATGCTGAGATTTTCGCTTGGTCTTATGAAGATATGCCAGGACTTGATACTGATATCGTGGTTCACCATTTACTGATGAAGGAAGGTTGTCCTCCGATAAAACAGAAGGTTCGTCGCATGCGCCCTGAGATATCTGAAAAGATCAAAGCCGAGTGTAGCGAGTGATTTTTGGATGTGGTTGCGAAGCACGATCGCTCTGAAAACTACAGGTCGATTCATTTTTTATCCTATTGTGAGCTGAATAAGGAAGGGAAATAGATGTCTCCAATTAACCCTGCTTGCATACTGAGTTTGAACAGCGGTCTGTTCGGTTACGGATGCTACAAAGATTCGGGGAGTCTTGTACTGGTTATTTGTATTTTCGCCAATACGGATTTCTTTCTTAGGGCTTAACAGAATGTTTCTGGCGGGGAACTAGGATTAGGATGTTATGACTGATGTTTTGAGTTACCGCTTTTGATATGGGATTTGGGTTTTTTGTGGATTGCGCTCGCTAAGATCTTTTCTTTTGATGTTATGCCTACGTATTCGCGTTTACCGAAACAGGGAAATCAGAGCGTTCGTAGTTCCTCCTAATCTATGGGAGGAAATTGGTTTTTGGTGTCTTGTTCAAGGCCCAAGACGTGAAGCGTAAGGTGATTTGTATCTTGTTCAAAGCCCAAGATGTGAAGCTGAAGAGTTTATTTGTATCTTGTTCAAAGCCCAAGATATGAAGCTGAAAAGTCTGTTGGTGTCTTGTTCAAAGCCCAAGACGTGAAGCTAAAAAAGGTCTCGACTTTAGAGAGAATTTGTCATCTCTAAAGAAGGGTTTGTTTATCACAACTGTTGGGTGACTGGTTTATAAAGGAGAATTACTTTAACCGGGATACGCGGATCCTAGTAATGCCATAATTTCCTTTATAGGGGATTTTGACCTGAAGGAGAAGACTTTAACTCAGTGTAGAGCAATGTTATCTTTCCTTAGGAATTTCTCATGCTAAAAGAGGGACAGTGGCATGGATATAGATGATCCAGAGGCTTGCCGCTTACAGCGATTAGATGAAGGGGAAAGAGTACTGTGAACAAGGCACAACTTTGATGCTAAAAGGTTGATTGGACTCAACCAGTGGTTTTCTTATACAAAGCCTAAGAGGAGGCTATCTCTACTGAGGAAAATCATTAGACAAAGCCTAAGAGGAGGCTAAAAGGTGTCTCGTACAAAGCCTGAGAGAGAGGCTAAAAGGGATTGATCCTACAAGAGGATCTTTTATACTCAACAGGAGAGTGTTTTTGTATCTCGTACAAAGCCCGAGATGGAGGCAAAAAAGTTTTCTGACCCAACGATGGAGTCTTTTATGTGTCTCGTATAAAGCCCGAGATGAAGGCGATTGTTTGTTTGGTTCAATTAGAACCTTTTTGTATCTCGTACAAAGCCCAAGATGGAGGCTGAAATTTGTTTGACTCAACGAGGGAGTCTTTTATGTGTCTCGTACAAAGCCCGAGAGAGAGGCGAAAATTGTTTGATTCCACTGGGGAATCTTTCGGTATCTAGTATAAAGCCCAAGATGGAGGCGATTGTTAGCTCCGCTGGGGAGAATCATTGTAAAAAGCCCAAGAGGAGGCTAAGAAGGTCTTTGTCCCCTTTTGATGGGAGGACAAGTTTTGACTGTATTTGGATTGTCTTCCAGCATCTTTGCTGGGGATTTATCATCTCCTTTCCATTAGGAGAGACAACTCTTTTAAAGATAAAAACCACTGGTAAACGTGCAAGGTTTACTATCCAGCAACTTTTAACTTTTAAAGAGGGTTTCTTAGTTAAGGTCCAAGATTATGACCGTAGTGGCTCTGCCTGAAGATAAGAGGAGAGCTTGTATTCCGCTGGGGAATATGGAGAGAGGTTATCTTACTGTCTCAGTTAAGTGACAGGTCCAGTGTACTGATTTTGAAAGAGAAAATCAGTTCTTATATGAGCAACACTGTACTCAGGGATTAATTCCAAGGGTTCGGGTTATTCCTGTTCTTTAAGGAAGCGGGAAATCCGAAGGGTATCGAGACTGTCTGAGTCTGCGGGTTTTCTTCCTATTTAACAAAGGTGTCACTTGAGAATGTCTTTGAGACTCAAGGAGATTAGACTGTCCAAGTCTAGAGTTTCATCTTTTGTACTATGTTTTGAGAAACAGTAGTAGACTCTAAGAAAGGACTGTTCTGTGAAGATGACTAAGTTTTGTTCCTATACCTCTAGGAGGTAGATGACTCTTTTAAAGATAAAAACCACTGGTAAACGTGCGAGGTTTACTATCCAGCAACTTTTAACTTTTGAAAGAGGGTTTCTTAGTTAAGATCCAAGAGAAGGATGGAAACTTTTAAGAAGCCGGCGGGTCCTTGTACTAAGTTCAAGAGGAGGCTATCATTCCCAGAGGAAGAGATCATTATACGAAGCCTAAGAGGAGGCTGTGAATACTTCTAAGAAGCCGTAGGGTCCTTGTACTAAGCCCAAGAGGAGGCCGGGTTGCTTTCAGGAAGCCTGTGGCTCCTTGTACGATGCCCAAGAGGAGGCCAATGCTTTTAAGAAGCCCGTGGGTCCCCAAACCCTGAGAAAGTCAAGGCAATGCTATTCACAGAGAATAGATCAAAGTCAGGACCGTTCGAGAATTTGGAAGAAACTCAAAGATGCCATTCACTGAGAATACATTCATCTTGGGGAGTAGAGTTTCTTGACAATTCCTAATGAGGACAGCCGAAGAGAAGACTGTATCTGGTAGATCCTATTTGGGGATCTAGGAGTCTATTTCTACGAATAAACGAAACAGCTTTACCTAGTGCTAGACGTAGTTGCCGGGGAAACTCTAAATATCTATACTATCATTACACAGTAGATATGAGTTTATGAAAGGAGACTTACAGTGAGCAGCCCCACAATATAGTTATATATATGAAAGCAGTAAATGAAAGCGATAACCACTTACTCGGTTGTAGAGCTTCCATGCTGTTTGGTTAGTTGTTCAACACAAAAAGATTGAAAATAATAGTATATTCAAAATCAAAGGAGAAAGTGCTTCGAAAAAGAAAGATTTGGGGTTTACAGCTCAAGGAGAGGCCCAGGGTTTTATTTTTCAAAAGGACGACGATCGCGTCGTTTATTTGAAAATGTACAGAGGGACTTATACAACGAATGAGGCCCAAAATATTTCTGTACAAGTGGGTTGGGTCTTACACTCTAATAGAGGCCCAAAGAGTTTTGAATGAAAAAGAAATGGGTCTTACTACTCGAGGGTAGGCCCAGATGATTTTTGAAAAGGCGACGATCGCGCCGTTTATTTTTTGACGGTATCGGGACTTATACAATAAGTGAGGCCCAAAATGATTTGGTCAAAAAAAGGATTGGGTCTTACACTCTATTAGAGGCCCAAAGAGTTGTGAATGAAAAGAAATGGGTCTTACTACTCGAGGGTAGGCCCAGATGATTTTTGAAAAGGCGACGATCGCGCCGTTTGTTTTTTGACGGTATCGGGACTTATACAATAAGTGAGGCCCAAAATGATTTGGTCAAAAAAAGGATTGGGTCTTACACTCTATTAGAGGCCCAAAGTGTTTTTGAAAATGATTTATGAGGGTTGAATTAATCCAAAACCCTAATTTGTTTTAAAAAATGTATTTAATTGAATAAAAATTCAATTAAAATGATCAAAATTGTTTTACATATGAAAAACAAATTGTGATCTTGGATTAATGCTTCAAAAATTTAGTATTGACCTACAAAATAATTAGAAAGCATTAGAAGTTGCAAAAATCAAGAGGAAAAAATATTTCAAATGTTAAAAACAATTAAAATATTAATTCTTTGCAAAAAGATCAATTATACAAAATAAATAATATTTTTGGGATTTTTTGATAAAATAAAATATTTTATCATTTTTGTGAATTATTGAAAAAAGAATCAACTGAAAATCATTAAAACTCAGAGAGAAATTAATTTTTGAATCAATTAAATAAAATCACAAAATTAAAATATTTGAAATTTGAAAAAGGGCGCCAAGAACAGCTGAAGAACATGCTCCCTCCCTCTGTTTCTGCAGATTTGCATTTTCTATCCAATCTCCTTGAATACTTGATCATATCATGCAATCCACATATCAATCAACTCGTCTCAACCTCACGATCATGTCTATGTACATTAATTTCATTTAAATTAAACATACAACAAGAAATCACGAAGAAACCTCAAGAACCCTAATTTCTGCATGAAGGCTAGGATTTTTGATACACGATTCAAACAATGCAATTGATTGAGGGGAAACATTCCATGCATGATTATGAACATATGGCCAAATTATTGTGCAGCAAAAATTGTGTGGATCATAGAGTTAGAAGAGCTCATGCTTACCACTTGCAGCTGGTGATCGTGATTTGTGTTGGAGGTGTTACAACTAGGTTCCAATGATCTAGACAACTTCCCTAGGTGCCATGGAGTGTGTATGAATGCTTGGAATGGATTGAAATGATCTGGAACTTGAGATGGCACCCCAACTGCAAATCTGTCAAGAACTTGAGCAATTGGCTGGTGATTTTGTGAAATCTGTGTTCCAGATGTTATGTGAGTGTTTGGATCACTTCTATATGATGTATGTGAGGTGTGTGTGTGATTGGTTTGATTGGAAAAGCTCTCAAACTCAAAAACCGATGGTGACTTGCCTTAGAAGGCAAAATTGGAGTGAAAGAAGAAATTTTGAGGAAAGCATCTGTTAGATGGCTTTGGTGTGCTTAAACTGAGCACAAATGATCTCTATTTATAGTAGAGCAAGTTTGTTTTGGGATCAATAGTGAATGGCAGCTGATAATTAGGTTTGGCCAATGTTGATCAATGAGAATTCAAGTCTTCTCTAGCCATTGACTAGAGGTTAGGGCACAGGCTACTGGTCCCCTTGGTCTTGGATAAGTCTTGACTAAATTCAGTTGATGAGAGCTCAGTTTATGCCACCTTAGAGCTTCCATTGAATGCTTGAATCCAAAATTGGAGTCTTGTCCCTATTTTAGACAATTCTAGGTTTTGAGTGCTATTTCTTGTTCCAAAGACTTTGGAGGCTTGGCTCAGTGATTGTCCCCTTTAGATTCAATCCTATGAGGTGTCCAAATGGATTGGAGCATTTGAATTTGGCTGATTTTGGAAAATCGAGCCAAATTGCAAATTTTGCCTTACCTTTGACAGATTTCAGCAAGGCCACTTTCCAATGTCATATCTCATTACTCAAATGGAATTTGGCAATGTTCTTGGCCATTTTGGAAAGCCCTTACATGCTACAACACCTGTTTGAACATGTTTGGTTTTGATCTCTTTTGAAACCAAGTGAAAAATCCCTCTACATTTGGCAAAAAGTGAAGGCAAATCTGCCTTGTTGAGATTTTCACTAAGTGTTGAAACAAAGTGACTTTTCTTGATTTTGATCACTCCATAACTCAAAATCCATGAGGAATTTGGAAATAACTCAATATGAAGTTTTTGTAGAGGGTAATGTGACCTACAAATCAGGCTTTGAATGGGGCACAATGGACTTGTGGTTTAGGAGTTATGGTCCTCCAAAGTTGGTGCATTAGTGGTACTTTTTCCATAACTTAGAAATTTTTCTAAGTTTTATGGTTACCCCTTTTACAAGTTATCCAACTTTTCTTGATTTTTCTTGATGAATGATGATTCAAATCATACATAAACATCATTTTAGGGTTAAAAATCCATTTTGGTGAAAAATCTCAAAAAGTCAAAGTTGACTTTTGTGCACAATTGACTTTTTATCAGATGAATTCCAAACTGTGCAATTCCTCAGGAAATCATGTCCTTGACCTAAATCAAACTTGATGGACATGTTCCATGGATGTCATGGGGTATATTGAGGCATGTCTTAGGGCTTGGGAGCATGTCCTGGTCAAAATTCAAAGTTACAGTTGACTTTTTCCGCAAAACCCTAACTGTGGTGCAGATGAAACTGAGACTTGTTGCTCAAGCTTCTTGGATTAATCCATTGTTCCAAATGGATCAACATAGGTCAATTGAGACCCTCAAACCCTCTCTTGAGGTATTGGCTCATGATTTGTCCCAAAAGTCAACTTAGGGGTGAACTAGGTCAAGAAACCCTAATTCCTGGTTTTTGATGTATGCATCCCCTGAGGCAAAATTGACTTGATGATTGGGTCCATGAGGTTCCATGGAGTATATTAGGTTATGTTTTGGATCAATGGCTTGTGCCCAGATGAAATTTTCCATCTGGAGGCCTTGGTCGACCAAAACCCTAATTTGGTGAGACTAGCGATCTTGAGGCTTGATCCACCTAGAAGGGAGCATCCTTGTGCTTAATCCTTGAAGTGGGAGTCCTTTTTGATCCATTGTGAATATTTGGGAGATTAGACAAGTTGAAGATCATGTCATTCCTTGATTGATCCTTTGTCTAAGAACTCAAAGAGGGCTTGAAACCCTGATTTTGATTGTAGTGAGTGCTCACCCATCTTTGGGGAGACTGATGATTTGCCCAATGATGGGAAACCTTAGTGGTCAAAATTTGGGGTATGACAGATGCCCCTATTTAATCATCTTGGACCCGAAGGTGTGAATGACGAAGGTATTCGGGCATTCGGGGTGCAAGAGGATTAAATATCGGAGTACCCGAAATTTTAATGGTGGTTATGAATGGTAGCTTACGCATTCATCTTCTTTTGCTAAGCAATGATGCTTAGAAAAGGTAAACTTCCCCTCGATCCTGGTCTTCAGCTGAGGAACTGGTCTCAGTTTTCTTTTGAAATGAACTTCCCCTCGGTCCTGGTTTCCTACCAAGGAACTGGTCTAAGTTTCTGATGTAAGCTTCCCCTCGATCCTGGTTTCCTACCAAGGAACTAGTCTAAGTTTCTGATGTAAACTTCCCCTCGATCCTGGTTTCCTACCAAGGAACTGATCTTAGTTTCTGATGTAAACTTCCCCTCGATCCTGGTTTCCTACCAAGGAACTGGTCTCAGTTTCTTTTGTCAATAAGCTTAACTGACAAGGGACACTATGCGTAGCGATTTTCCTCAAACTTCTCACCGAATTTTCCTGGAGAGATGCCATTTGGCAGAAAAACCTTTGATGTCAGACTTGCTGGGGAACCCAGTCGTCTGAGTTGTAAAAGTGCACAAACTTCTCTGTTGGAGACGCCATTTGTTTCTACTGGGGGAAAGCAGGTCTCTTGAGAGACTGCTGTCGCTTGGGATCTTACATCATACTTTTCTCGGGATCTTCCCGGAGAAATGCCATATGATGGGGTCTAATTTTGAGATGCCGATGACCTTTTCATCAGCGGTTTTTTTGGAGAATGGCAGCTGTACGGCCGAATCTATGCTTAGGAGGCTTTCTCTGGGGATTTCCCTTAATCCGGGAAAGCAAGGATATCATCTTCATTGGCGAAGAGTGACATCTGTTGAACGTTTTCTCTGGCTTTTTAGAGGTTCAAATTATCAAAGTGGTCAAGTGCTGACTCTGATCTAAAGATACACTGGAGACGAGTTTGATCGGCCATAATACTTCCTGATGAGGCAAGAACTGGCAAACTCGATTGAGAGGACGGTTATCACGGCAGGATAAGATCGACTCAAGTGATAGAGATGCAATATGAAATGTGAATGCAAATCAATAATGCATGATGTATGTATGTTTATGCTGACAAAACTGACGCGACATACAAAAAGATGAACATGACTGGATACTCGGCCACTGCTGGGAATGAAGAAGTACCACTGGTTCATGATAGCAATTCCACCTTGCTTAGGAGAGATAGTCCCTGTGGGGAGCTATGTTGGTCGGGCTTAGGAGATGAGAACTCGGCCGAGGTGTGTCAGATGAAACAAGGTCTCTGACACAGCTGATCCTTTCATTCAGGCGTACTGGCGTAGAAGGAGTACTTTGATTCTGCACTTTGAAGTCCTCTTACTTCTGGAGAAGCGGTTGATGCTCTTTTGATGTTTAACAGTCAAAAGAAATTGTCATCTTTATTTTAAAAGCAGAAAAAGTTTTAACAAGTAAATTCATTTTTTGTTTTATTTCAAGAATCGTTAGTTATGTTAACAACGTCGTTCTGTAAAGCTAAAACAAATAAGAATTACAAAGAAAAGCACAAAGGCTCAAATTTTATTGATAAGATGGAGATCAGCCAAACGCGTGATTCCAAAGAGTATATACAAAGTTAGAAAATGGTAATTTACAGGGAAAAGGGCTACGTTGAAACATAACGACCACTATCCTTCTACCAACTTTGAATTCGAGGCATCCTGAGCTTCTGTCGAAGATGACCTTGACTGGAGTTTTCCTCTGATGGATGATGTAACTACTGCTGTTGCTGAGGGACTTGCCTCTGTTGAACATAGTTACTTGCCATTATCCCTAATTTTTGCCTGGATTGTACTTTGATGTTTCCAATCCACCGGGATGATGATTTTTTTTCATGTCTCAAACTTTTTCCTGGACCGCCCTTTCGAGTTTTCAATCCACCGAGACGTTTTTTTTTTATTTAGGCGAAGTATTTCTTGACTACATCAACATTTGTGGGGTAGGCAAATTCCTCTCCGTCCATGGTTGCAAGTCTCAAGGCGCCGCCTGAGAAAGCTTTTGTGACCACATAGGGGCCATCATAATTCGGGGTCCATTTGCCCCGAGAGTCAGTGAGAAATGCTTGTATCTTCTTGAGCACGAGGTCTCCTTTTCTGAAGACACGAGGTCGGACCTTTTTGTCGAACGCCCTCTTCATTCTCTGTTGATACAACTGATCGTGGCATAGTGCCGTGATTCGCTTCTCTTCGATCAGATTCAGCTCGTCGTGTCGACTTTGACCCATTCAGCTTCGGTGAGCTTAGCTTCCATCAGTACGCGGATTGATGGGATCTCTACTTCTATGGGGAGCACTGCTTCCATGCCATACACTAGAGAGAAAGGGGTAGCCCCTGTTGAAGTGCGGACAGATGTACGATAACCGTGAAGCGCAAAGGGTAGCATCTCGTGCCAGTCTTTGTAGGTTACAACCATCTTTTGAACGATCTTCTTGATGTTCTTATTGGCCGCTTCTACCGCTCCGTTCATCTTGGGTCGGTAGGGAGATGAGTTATGGTGTTCAATCTTGAACTCTGCACATAACTCCTTCATCATCTTATTGTTCAAGTTAGATCCATTATCAGTAATGATCTCGCTTGGAACGCCATAGCGGCAGATGATATTGTTTTTGATAAATCGGACCACCACTTGTCGGGTTACATTGGCGAATGACGCCGCTTCGACCCACTTGGTGAAGTAGTCAATGGCTACTAGAATGAACCGATGTCCGTTTGAAGCCTTAGGCTCAATCATGCCAATCATGTCGGTTCCCCATATGGAAAAAGGCCATGGGGAAGAAAGAACTTTGAGATGCGATGGCGGTACATGAATTTTGTCGGAGTATATATGACATTTGTGACACCTCCTCATGTACTTGTAGCAGTCGGATTCCATGGTCAACCAGTAGTACCTTGCTCTGAGAATTTTTCTCGCCATTGTGTGTCCATTGGCATGAGTGCCAAAGGATCCTTCATGAATTTCTTTCATAAGCATGTCTGCTTCTGGTCTGTCGACGCATTGGAGCAAGACCATGTCAAAATTTCTCTTATAGAGAGTGTCACCGCTCAGGAAGAAGTTTCCAGCCAATCTTCTGAGGGTCTTTCTGTCTTTTCTGGATGCCCCAGGTGGGTACTCCAATTTCTGAAGAAAGCATTTGATATCGTGATACCAAGGTCTGTCGTCTATGACTGCTTCAATCGTGAAGACGTAAGCGGGCCGTTCAAGGCGCATGATGTCGATCTTAGGTATGTCATTCCATTGACCTACACTAATCATGGAAGAGATAGTAGCTAATGCATCAGCCATGTGATTCTCATCACGAGGGATGTGATGAAACTCAACTCTGTTGAAGAAAGGTAGCAACCTTCTTGCATAGTCTTTGTAAGGAATCAATCCTGATTGGTATGTGTTCCAATCTCCTTTTATCTGATTGATAACCAAGGCTGAGTCGCTGTATACGTCCAAGTTCTTGATCCTTAAATCAATAGCTTCTTCGAGACCCATAATACAAGCTTCGTATTCGACCTCGTTGTTCGTACACTTGAACGTAAGTCTAGCGGTGAAAGGAATGTGGGTACCCTGAGGGGTAACAATGATTGCCCCAATTCCGTTCCCGTAATGATTAACTGCTCCGTCAAAGATTAGTCCCCATTGGGAACCTGGTTCTGGCCCTTCACTGGGTAGCGGTTCATCGCAATCTTTCATTTTTAGATACATGACATCTTCGTCTGGGAAGTCAAACCCGATTGATTCTTGATCGTCAATCGGTTGATGAGCCAAATGATCGGCTAAAATACTTCCCTTAACGACTTTTTAAGCGTGGTACTCTATGTCATATTCTGATAACAGCATCTGCCAACGGGAAATTCTTCCCGTGAGAGCAGGCTTTTTAAATACGTACTTGATTGGATCCATTTCGGAGACCAACCAAGTAGTATGACGAATCATGTACTGGCGAAGAAGTTTAGCTGCCCAAGCCAAAGCACAACAAGTTTTCTCGAGCATCGTGTACCGAGTTTCACAGTCAGTGAATTTCTTGCTCAAGTAGTAAATGGCAGACTCTTTCCTTTTAGTTTTGTCTTGTTGGCCAAGTACACATCCCATCGAGTCCTCGAGGACTGTGAGGTAAATGATCAGTGGTTTTCCTTCCACCAGAGGTGATAGAATCGGTGGATTCAACAGATATTCCTTAATACTGTCAAAGGCGGTTTGGCAATCTTCTGACCAAACGCAATCCTGGTTCTTTTTTAGTAATTTGAAAATCGGCGAGCATGTCGCGGTCATAAGGAATATTAATCTGGAGATGTAGTTCAAACGTCCCAGGAATCCTCTGACTTGTTTTTCAATTTTTGGAGAAGGCATTTCTTGAATGGCCTTGACCTTGTCATGATCAACTTCAATTCCTTTCTGGCTGACGATGAACCCTAGTAGTTTCCCTGAACAGACACCGAAGGTGCACTTGTTGGGATTCAAGCGGAGCTTGAACTTTCTTAGACGTTCGAACAATTTTGACAGATGTTCAACGTGCTCACTCTCTGTTTTTGATTTTGCAATCATATCATCGACATACACTTCGATTTGTTTGTGCATCATGTCATGAAACAGAGTAGTCATGGCCCTTTGATAGGTTGCCCCAGCGTTCTTCAAACCGAACGACTTAACCTTGTAACAAAAAGTACCCCATGGGGTGATGAACGAAGTTTTCTCCATGTCTTTCGGCGCCATTTTGATTTGATTATAGCCCGAGAATCCATCCATGAAGGAGAAAATTTTGAACTTCGCTGTGCTGTCTACCAGCATGTCAATGTGTGGTAAAGGAAAGTCGTCCTTTGGACTAGCCTTATTCAGGTCTTTGTAGTCGACACACATTTTGACCTTTCCGTCCTTTTTGGGAACGGGTACAATGTTGGCTAACCATTGAGGATATTCAGATGTAGCGAGGAAACCCGCGTCAATCTGTTTTTGCACCTCCTCTTTGATTTTGATGGCCATGTCCGGGTGAGTCCGTCTCAACCTTTGCTTTACTGGCAGACATTCCGATTTCAACGGCAAGTGATGTTCCACGATGCTGGTATCCAACCCTGGCATATCCTGATAGGACCAAGCGAATACATCGGGGAATCCTTTGAGAAGCTTTATCAAACCCTCTCTGGCAGTTGGACTGAGCAGTGCCCCAATCCTGATTTCTTTTCTCTCTTGCTCTGAACCCAAGTTTACCGTTTCCAACGGTTCTTTATGAGGTTCAATGGACCTTTCCTCTTGTCTGAGTATTCGGGAGATCTCTTCTGGAATTTCGTTGTTAACTTCTTCTTCAGCCTCGAATACCGGGAACTCAAAGTTGGGAGAAGGCATCGGATCGTATGTTTCAACGGGGTTTAAAACAAGCAATCTGCATGACGTGATGATTCGTGTTTAGAAGAGATAGAGAAAATGCAAGTGTGTGTAGTGTTTTATTTTACTGCTTGTTTTATGATTGAATGTTTTTTAGGATTACCATTTTCTGAAAAACGAAAAGAGAAAACAGCAATTAATGCGGAAATTACAGAACGACGTTATTTTATTAATGAACATGTCGAGTCTTGAAACTACAGCCCTATAAAACAAAAATCTGTCGCTTTGGGCGAAGCGAAGAGGGAAAATTTACAAAAAGCGAGCCCTATCAAAACATCCGTTTCACCTGGGGCAGGGTGAAAGGTTAAAGATGGCAATTACTTTGACTGACGAACGACCTTCGGAACCTCGACGGCAACCCATTGGCGGCGAACTCCTCGGTGAATCACAAAGTCTGGCACCTTCCTTGATTTGTCTTCAGAAATAACACTGATTTCTGGTAGAGTAGGATCATTGGAATCTGTCTCCCAGGCAGAGTTGTCGTAGGAGGATTCCTCTGTTGCATTTTGCAGAGTAGTTGTGCTCTCAGCTATATATCCCCATCCAGTTGATTGGATGTCTTCGAGCCTGATACGAGAGCTTTCAGGAGCGGTGTACTTGACCATATAGTCGAACTTTCCACTCGGTTGTCCCAAGGTGTCCCACACTTCTTTCGAACTGGAGGAGTCATCCCTTTCGATGACATTGACCTCGGGAAAAGCGTAGTTGATGAACTCAAGTCCTGCGAACGTTGCGAATTCATCTTCATGTTGAGTAATCTTTGAATGACCTGAGTGTTGATCCCATGACATGGTGGGGACACAGGTATTCTGTTCAATGAGGGTCAGCGAAGTTTCATGACTTGGCTGACTTACTTGCCCCAAGTTTCCTGGGTAAGGTTGCCACATTGGCAGACCATCCATTAGGCCAAAGTAGTTGTAATCAAAATCGCCTTTCATCAGAGTGTCTTCCTCTAACGAATTTGGCGGAGCACGGCATCCTTCCGGATCACAATCTCCGTATACCATTTTGACGTCTGATCTTGGTATAAATCTCGGACTTTCTGTAGGAAAGCAAAAAGGCGTAGATACCTCTTCTTGAGATATATAACCGTCCTTGTTAAGGTAGGACTTCTATTCTTCATCCGTGTCAGAGGGCCCTTCCTCGTTGATAGCATGTACCGTCTGAGACACCGGGTGAAGGAAACCTCCACCGTGGAAGAAGTTTTGAAGGGGATGAAGACTTTCATCGTTGGCAGCCTTCCGGGTGCAGGTTGTAGAAAAACCAAGACCCTTCTTTGTTTTATTGTCAATAGGAATGACAAGATGTCCCCATCCGTTTGTATCGGTACTCTCGACCGCTTTGATAGCATCTTTGTATGAGGAAATCGAGGTTCCTCCTTTGAACTGATTGTCTTTGCTTACCGACAGTGCTTAGAACTGCGTTCCAATAACCTCCTCGGGTTCTATGCCAGTAGATGACGATAAGCTGCTTACAAGCAAGGCTTGTTTCCCACAAACCGTGACAAGTTGATCGTTCTGAACGAACTTTAGCTTTTGGTGAAGGGTTGAAGTAACCGCTCCAGCCTGATGTATCCAAGGTCTTCCTAATAAGCAACTGTACGCTGCCCAGATGTCCATGACCTGGAAAGTGACCTGGAAAGTGTGAGGACCAATAGTTATGGGAAGATCAACTTCGCCGATAACTGCTTTTCTGGATCCGTCGAATGCCTTGACGACGACCTCGCTGGTTCTCATTGGAGGGCCCTTGAATGATAATTGCATCAAAGTGGACTTCGGCATAACATTTAGGGCTGACCCTGTGTCTACCAGTACGCTGGCTAAAGCATCGTCCTGGCAGTTAACTGTGATATTGAGCGCCATGTTATGACGGCGACCCTCTTCAGGTAATTCCTCATCACTAAATCCCAAATTATTGCAGGAAGTGATGTTAGAGACAATGCTATCGAACAGTCTAATTGTTACATCCTGTTCCACAAAGGCTTGCTCTAAGACTTTCTGTAGAGCCTCTCTGTGTGCTTCTGAACTGAGTAACAGTGATAACACCGAGATCTTTGAAGGAGTCTGCAACAGCTCATCAACAATGTTGTATTCACTCCGTTGGATGAGTTTCAGCATCTCATCATTGTTTTTTGAAAGGTCGGGATCACTGGATTGACCGACTGGTGGATCAGGAGCTTCTGTCTGAAGTTCCTTTTCTTTGTTAGGTTCTCCAACCCCTCGGTTGAAGATTCTACCACTCCGTGTTACTCGACTGATGTCTGCAATATTCACGACGGAGGGTAATGGAATTTCCTTTCCATTTTCAATGGTCGTTGCACCGTATTTGTAAGGGATAGCCTTAGTTGATTCATACGGTAATGGTCCCGGCAGATAGATGACTACATGAGCCTTCTGGTTTTTCTGACCATCATAGGTAATCTCGATCCGTTCCCGGTTGGGAACTTTAGATTCGTCAAGTAGAGGGATGATGGCAAAAACATCCCTGATCCTGTGATGATCAGAGATGGTGATAACATCCTCAACTTGATCAGCAAGGTAGTCTGGCGTCCAGTTGATAGGTCCAGAACCTGGATATGGGCGAATTTCTCCACGATCCACCTGACCCTGAAGGGCTGCTCTCACAAGGTAACACCCTTGGTTATTTTTCGAACAGACGCTGTAATGGTCGTAATTGTGTGGTGGCACCTGGCCACGGCCACTTTGAATACAATGTAACCTTACAAGGTTAGCTTCCACGGATCGGACATCCTGACTCTGACGTCGAGTAGGATTCCCGTTATTGATACTAATCTGCTGAGTATCTTCGTCCATGTAAATTGGCATCCACCAATGATTTAACAAGTGCTGAAGTGCCTCTTGGACAAGGATACAACCTCGATCGCTTTCACAACCCGCTTTACAGCTTTGATAATCATGTGATATTAAGAATCCGAGTCGGACCTGCTCAGCATGTAACTCTACCAGATTGGTATTCATTAAGCGGATGTCAAAGATTTGGACCCTGTTAATTTGATAGGGGTTCCTATCATGGTAGTCTTGAATCCATCCAAGATCCATTTGACGTTGGAGGGCCTCTTGTATGAAAGAGCATCCCTGATTGTCTATTGAGCAGATCGGACAGGCCTGGTAATCATGCCATGGCAGATCGTAGTGTAGACTTTGTCGTGAGTGCATCGCGACCAAGTTGACATTCATTGCTAGAATGTTATGATTCTGAATGATATTAGAATTCGTAGAGACCATGTTAACTCCCTGAACTCGGTGCTCTTGGATCCATCCGAGATCCATTTGTTCCTGCAGAGCTGATTGCACCACAGAACATCCTTGGTTGTCTTTAGAGCAGATATCACACTGGTGATAATTATGAGGTGGAACATGGCCATATCCACTCTGTCTACAATGCATCTTAACCAGATTGGTTTTTAACAAGAGTACATCATGAATCTGATAGACATTGTTAGTCTCTTTCTCAATCAGATTGACTGCAGCTTTCTCATGTTGAGGCAGCGGGTTCGTGAGAACATTAGGATTTGTATCCTTGAAGGATAAGAGCCCGCTCCTAACAAGCTTTTGCACGTCGGACTTGAAATTTAGACAAGTCTCTATGTTATGCCCTGAACCTCCTTGATGATAAGGGCATGTCTGATCCACCTTAAACCAGAAAGGCGAATTTTCTGGTACTGTAAAAGGAGACTTAGTCTGAATGTGCCCCTTAGCCAGTAGTAACAGAAATAGTTCTGCGTACAACATGGGTATAGGATCAAACCCTAATGGTCGTGTTGTATGGTTGTTGTATGGAGGACGAGCCTGCTGAAGAGGCTGTTGTGTCCTTTGTTGATCAGGTTGGCTCTGCGCAACCTGAGGTTGATACGTAGGAACAGGCGCGGGACCGATAGTAGGAGTTACAGCTGCTACTGGTTGATAACGACGCCTTTGCTTTCCGAGAGAGATATTCCCAATATCTTGCTCTTTTTTCTTAGGGAGAGCACTACCGTATTTTTTAGTACCGCTCGTCGATCCAGTGTCTTTTGCCAAACGTCCTTCTCGGACGGCTTCCTCAAGACGTACACCCATGCCGACCATCTCGGTGAAATCACTGGGTGCACTGGCAACCATTCGGTCATAGTAAAATGAGCTTAAGGTCTTTAAGAAGATTTTTGTCATCTCTTTTTCCTCAAGAGGTGGACAAATTTGGGCAGCAATTTCACGCCACCTTTGAGCATACTCCTTAAAGGTTTCCTTGTCCTTTTGCGACATCGATCTGAGTTGATCTCTATCGGGTGCCATGTCCAAATTGTATTTGTATTGTTGGACGAAGGCAGTGCCAAGATCTCTGAATGTGCTAATCGTAGCACGGTTTAAACCCATGTACCATTTTAATGCGGCACCGGTTAAACTATCCTGGAAGTAGTGAATCAGCAAGTCCTGATTCTCAGTCTGAGCTGACACCCGCCGAGCGTACATCACCTGATGGCTTTGAGGGCAAGAGTTACCCTTGTACTTTTCAAAGTCGGGCACTTGGAATTTGTGCGGGACTTTCACATTGGGGACCAAGCAGAGGTCTGCGGCGTCCTTTCCAAATAGATCCTGACCGCGAATGGCTTGCAGCTCCTTCTGCATTTCCAGGAACTGCTCCTGGAATTCATCCATTCGGTCAAACATAGTTTCCTTCTTACCAACAGGTGTTGGTGGGATCTGCCCTTCTGGGACAGCGTGCACCACAGGGGGTGGAACCGTGACTACGGTGTTGAATCTTGGCGTACCCCGAAGTTTGTAACCTTCAGGAGTCTTCAGTATGCCCCCGTCATCTTCGCTTTCCCGAAGTTTGTAACCTTCAGGCCCAGCGGCTTCTGTTGTGATTCCCTGATCTTCAGTGATCGGCAGAACATATCCTTCTGGGATATAGTTGACAGGCATGCCCTAAGGACGATCTTTTGGCATCTGATACCTAGGATCAGACCTTTCCGCTATGGGCGTTGAGGTGATCTCTGAGATCACAGTTCTTTGTAGCTGAGCTTCTGCCATGGCTTGCATGTCGTTACGAAGATTTCTCATATCCTCTCTCAGAGCGTCGATCTCTTCTTTCAACTCTCTGTTTTCTTCGTCAAGATCATCCATCTTTTTCTGACGATTGGCCCGAGTATTGTACGAATGAGACAGTTTGACTCTAGAATCGAGACACAAACGTGAGATTTGTAGGTAAGAAGAATACGCGATGTGAGAATGATGAATGTAATGATTATATTAATTGTTTTTTATTGTTTAATCAAAATAAACTTCGACAATTAGATTGCAAATATCAGACGGTGGGGAAGCCCCTTTTTATTGAATTCCAAAGGATTACAGAAATGGAAATACAGTAGATTACAAAGTGCAGAAACAGAAACCTAAACTAATGGGTCCCGAGTCCTCTCCGAAGAGAAATCGGGTGCTGATTCTGATATCTTCCTTTTCTTCGACCGGGGCACTTGGGCCATTGTCGGGTTGTCATTCCTTTGCCAGGTGAAAGGAGCGAGAAAATTCCTTTGGTCATCCTGATTATCTACAGCATGTTGCTCCAAAATTTCAATCAGAGCATCCTTTTCTTTCAGTAATTGTTGTATTTTGATGCACTCTACGTCGAGGGTGCGGTACTTGTTTTTCCAAGACCTTATCTCCTTTTGAATTTTGTTGAGAGTCAGCTGAAGCTTTTCATTTTCCGTCATGAAGTACATGACAGATTCCCTCGGTGGAAGAATTCCGTAAAGAGGATAAGGCATCTTTAGCTTGAGAGCTCTAGTTTGTACCCAATGGAGATAAGGCTCCATCGAGACACAGTTTGGTTTTCCTAGAGACTCTTGTCCTTTCTTATGAACGTGTTTCCAAGCTTGCACTATTTCCAATTTTAGTGCTCTGTCGTTTTCTCCTTCCTTGAAGAAAAGACCTTCCAGATGAGCGTCCTGCGGAACGAGCCTCATCGGGTATCCAAATTGATGGCGAACCAATACCGGATGGTAGTTGATTCCTCCCTTAGTTCCTATAAGGGGTATGTTGGGGAAGTTTCCACAACGGTCAATGATTCTGATTCCATCATGAATCTTGTTGCACCAATCTATGTCAGAGTTGGTAAGAGACATGATCTTTTGCGACCAACGTAAGGCACTCTTGCAATCCTAAAAAGCAGCAGACTTGGGCAAGTGAGAGATAAACCATTTGTAGAGCAGAGGTACACAACATGTGATCTCCCCTCCACTGTACAAATTACTCAAGTGTACAGAATGATACGCATCTGCGAGCAAAGTCGGCACAGGGTTTCCAATAAGAAAAACCTTAATAGCATTGATATCTACGAAGTTATTGATGTTGGGAAACAAGAATAACCCGTAGGTGAGCAAGACAAAGATGCTTTCAAAAGCAGTCATGTTTCCTATACTAGCGAAGTACAGGGCCTTCTTTGTCAAGAACTGGGCTGGCAAACCTTGGATGCCACCCTTAGTGGTTAGGTGAGTCTGGACCTCAGACTCGTCCAAATAAATTGCTCTTGCAATAGTTTGATTCTTTGGAATTTCTTTCAGTCCAGAAAATGGAGCTCGATCGGTGATATGTAGATCAATCAGATGAGCATACTCCTCCAGCGTTGGCGCGAGCTGATAATCTGGGAACGTGAAACAGTGATAAATTGGATCATAAAACTGAATGAGCGCATCCATGATTCCCTTAATCACATGGACTCTTAACAGTGGTAGCAGACCTCCGTGCTTGGCTCTGAAAGCCTCAGGGTTAGTGATCATCTTTGCCAACCTTCTCAAATCCTCTAGTTTTGGAACCTTGAAGGTGTACGTATGAGTTCTCCTTCTACCGAAGTCCATTAGCGTAATCCTCTTCTCTGATATTTGTAATCACATTCTTAGTTTAATTTGAAAAAACAGAGAGACTAGAAGAGAAGTTTTTTGAATGTTTTAATGTTTTTTAAATGAATGCATGAATGCAGCACACAAAAACATAGAAAACCATGGGGTCAGAGGGTCGTTGTCATGAAGTCAAGGCTCTACCCATCCCCGAAGGTTTATACTAAGGCTGATTATTTGTACCTGTCACTCAAAATCATTGATTTCTGAGAACACCAGCGGGCCGGGAACCGTGCTAGGTGGTGTCCTTTCAAAGAAACCTCAGAAGAGGGTAGTTTATCGCGTAACAGCTATTCCCGATAGCTACCGCACTACAAAAAATGGTGATTTTTTCCTAGGTGTATACTCATTCTTTCCACATGCGGCATCACACGCATTCCCATTAGCAGAAAAATAAACACGTATAGCAAGTAGGAAAAGCAGTATATATATTTGTCCTAATCATCCTAGACCTATAAAGCTATGAATCTTAAGTTCCTGATAGAAATGGGTTTCCCGGCGGAAGCCCCAATCTGTGGTTCTCTGCCTAAGAGATGGACCAGCATAGGTCAATCTTTCTCCTCAGCCGAGTTCCCATTTTCCGTGGAAAACAGGGATGATGCCCTAAGGCAGGCTTATGACTCCCCAGCAGAGTCGCCATTTTTCCTGAAAAATGGGGACGATGCCCTAAGGCAGAAAATGAGACTCCGCAACAGAGTCGCCATTTTTCTGTGAAAAATGGGGACGATGCCCTAAGGCAGAAAATGAGACTCCCCAGCAGAGTCGCCATTTTTCTGTAGCGAGTGATTTTTGGATGTGGTTGCGAAGCACGATCGCTCTGAAAACTACAGGTCGATTCATTTTTTATCCTATTGTGAGCTGAATAAGGAAGGGAAATAGATGTCTCCAATTAACCCTGCTTGCATACTGAGTTTGAACAGCGGTCTGTTCGGTTACGAATGCTACAAAGATTCGGGGAGTCTTGTACTGGTTATTTGTATTTTCGCCAATACAAATTTCTTTCTTAGGGCTTAACAGAATGTTTCTGGCGGGGAACTAGGATTAGGATGTTAGGATTGATGTTTTGAGTTACCGCTTTTGATATGGGATTTGGGTTTTTTGTGGATTGCGCTCGCTAAGATCTTTTCTTTTGATGTTATGCCTACGTATTCGCGTTTACCGAAACAGGGAAATCAGAGCGTTCGTAGTTCCTCCTAATCTATGGGAGGAAATTGGTTTTTGGTGTCTTGTTCAAGTCCCAAGACGTGAAGCGTAAGGTGATTTGTATCTTGTTCAAAGCCCAAGATGTGAAGCTGAAGAGTTTATTTGTATCTTGTTCAAAGCCCAATATATGAAGCTGAAAAGTCTGTTTGTGTCTTGTTCAAAGCCCAAGACGTGAAGCTAAAAAAGGTCTCGACTTTAGAGAGAATTTGTCATCTCTAAAGAAGGGTTTGTTTATCACAACTGTTGGGTGACTGGTTTATAAAGGAGAATTACTTTAACCGGGATACGCGGATCCTAGTAATGCCATAATTTCCTTTATAGGGGATTTTGACCTGAAGGAGAAGACTTTAACTCAGTGTAGAGCAATGCTATCTTTCCTTAGGAATTTCTCATGCTAAAAGAGGGACAGTGGCATGGATATAGATGATCCAGAGGCTTGCCGCTTACAGCGATTAGATGAAGGGGAAAGAGTACTGTGAACAAGGCACAACTTTGATGCTAAAAGGTTGATTGGACTCAACCAGTGGTTTTCTTATACAAAGCCTAAGAGGAGGCTATATCTACTGAGGAAAATCATTAGACAAAGCCTAAGAGGAGGCTAAAAGGTGTCTCGTACAAAGCCCGAGAGAGAGGCTAAAAGGGATTGATCCTACAAGAGGATCTTTTATACTCAACAGGAGAGTGTTTTTGTATCTCGTACAAAGCCCGAGATGGAGGCGAAAAAGTTTTCTGACCCGACGATGGAGTCTTTTATGTGTCTCGTATAAAGCCCGAGATGAAGGCGATTGTTTGTTTGGTTCAATTAGAACCTTTTTGTATCTCGTACAAAGCCCGAGATGGAGGCTGAAATTTGTTTGACTCAACGAGGGAGTCTTTTATGTGTCTCGTACAAAGCCCGAGAGAGAGGCTAAAATTGTTTGATTCCACTGGGGAATCTTTCGGTATCTAGTATAAAGCCCAAGATGGAGGCGATTGTTAGCTCCGCTGGGGAGAATCATTGTATAAAGCCCAAGAGGAGGCTAAGAAGGTCTTTGTCCCCTTTTGATGGGAGGACAAGTTTTGACTGTATTTGGATTGTCTTCCAGCATCTTTGCTGGGGATTTATCATCTCCTTTCCATTAGGAGAGACAACTCTTTTAAAGATAAAAACCACTAGTAAACGTGCAAGGTTTACTATCCAGCAACTTTTAACTTTTAAAGAGGGTTTCTTAGTTAAGGTCCAAGATTATGACCATAGTGGCTCTGCCTGAAGATAAGAGGAGAGCTTGTATTCCGCTGGGGAATATGGAGAGAGGTTATCTTACTGTCTCAGTTAAGTGACAGGTCCAGTGTACTAATTTTGAAAGAGAAAATCAGTTCTTATATGAGCAACACTGTACTCAGGGATTAATTCCAAGGGTTCGGGTTATTCCTGTTCTTTAAGGAAGCGGGAAATCCGAAGGGTATCGAGACTGTCCGAGTCTGCGGGTTTTCTTCCTATTTAACGAAGGTGTCACTTGAGAATGTCTTTGAGACTCAAGGAGATTAGGCTGTCCAAGTCTAGAGTTTCATCTTTTGTACTATGTTTTGAGAAACAGTAGTAGACTCTAAGAAAGGACTGTTCTGTGAAGATGACTAAGTTCTGTTCCTATACCTCTAGGAGGTAGATGACTCTTTTAAAGATAAAAACCACTGGTAAACGTGCGAGGTTTACTATCCAGCAACTTTTAACTTTTGAAAGAGGGTTTCTTAGTTAAGATCCAAGAGAAGGATGTAAACTTTTAAGAAGCCGACGGGTCCTTGTACTAAGCCCAAGAGGAGGCTTTCATTCCCAGAGGAAGAGATCATTATACGAAGCCTAAGAGGAGGCTGTGAATACTTCTAAGAAGCCGTATGGTCCTTGTACTAAGCCCAAGAGGAGGCCGGGTTGCTTTCAGGAAGCCTGTGGCTCCTTGTACGATGCCCAAGAGGAGGCCGATGCTTTTAAGAAGCTCGTGGGTCCCCAAACCCCGAGAAAGTCAAGGCAATGCTATTCACAGAGAATAGATCAAAGTCAGGACCGTTCGAGAATTTGGAAGAAACTCAAAGATGCCATTCACGGAGAATACATTCATCTTGGGGAGTAGAGTTTCTTGACAATTCCTAATGAGGACAGCCGAAGAGAAGACTGTATCTGGTAGATCCTATTTGGGGATCTAGGCGTCTATTTCTACGAATAAACGAAACAGCTTTACCTAGTGCTAGACGTAGTTACCGGGGAAACTCTAAATATCTATACTATCATTACACAGTAGATATGAGTTTATGAAAGGAGACTTACAGTGAGCAGCCCCACAATACAGTTAT
This sequence comes from Lathyrus tuberosus, assembly GCA_022829125.1. Taxonomy (NCBI): domain Eukaryota; kingdom Viridiplantae; phylum Streptophyta; class Magnoliopsida; order Fabales; family Fabaceae; genus Lathyrus; species Lathyrus tuberosus. The sequence continues at coordinate 1,149,270 of JALAZF010000034.1, forward strand.
ATATATGAAAGCAGTAAATGAAAGCGATAACCACTTACTCGGTTGTAGAGCTTCCATGCTGTTTGGTTAGTTGTTCAACACAGAAAGATTGAAAATAACAGTATATTCAAAATCAAAGGAGAAAGTGCTTCGAAAAAGAAAGATTTGGGGCTTACAGCTCAAGTAGAGGCCCAGGGTTTTATTTTTCAAAAGGGCGACGATCGCGTCGTTTTTTTGAAAATGTACAGAGGGACTTATACAACGAATGAGGCCCAAAATATTTCTGTACAAGTGGGTTGGGTCTTACACTCTAATAGAGGCCCAAAGAGTTTTGAATGAAAAGAAATAGGTCTTACTACTCGAGGGTAGGCCCAGATGATTTTTGAAAGGGCGACGATTGCGCCGTTTGTTTTTTGATGGTATCGGGACTTATACAATAAATGAGTCCCAAAATGATTTGGTCAAAAAAAGGATTGGGTCTTACACTCTATTAGAGGCCCAAAGAGTTGTGAATGAAAAGAAATGGGTCTTACTACTCGAGGGTAGGCCCAGATGATTTTTGAAAAGGCGACGATCGTGTCGTTTGTTTTTTGACGGTATCGGGACTTATACAATAAGTGACGCCCAAAATGATTTGGTCAAAAAAAGGATTGGGTCTTACACTCTATTAGAGGCCCAAAGTGTTTTTGAAAATGATTTATGAGGGTTGAATTAATCCAAAACCCTAATTTGTTTTCAAAAATGTATTTAATTGAATAAAAATTCAATTAAAATGATCAAAATTGTTTTACATATGAAAAACAAATTGTGATCTTGGATTAATGCTTCAAAAATTTAGTATTGACCTACAAAATAATTAGAAAGCATTAGAAGTTGCAAAAATCAAGAGGAAAAAATATTTCAAATGTTAAAAACAATTAAAATATTAATTCTTTGCAAAAATATCAATTATACAAAATAAATAATATTTTTGGGATTTTTTGATAAAATAAAATATTTTATCATTTTTGTGAATTATTGAAAAAAAAATCAACTCAAAATCATTAAAACTCAGAGAGAAATTAATTTTTGAATCAATTAAATAAAATCACAAAATTCAAATATTTGAAATTTGAAAAAGGGCGCCAAGAATAGCTGAAGAACACGCGCCCTCCCTCTGTTTCTGCAGATTTTCATTTTCTATCCAATCTCCTTGAATACTTGATCATATCATGCAATCCACATATCAATTAACTCGTCTCAACCTCACGATCATGTCTTTGTACATTAATTTCATTTAAATTAAACATACAACAAGAAATCACGAAGAAACCTCAAGAACCCTAATTTCTGCATGAAGGCTAGGATTTTTGATACACGATTCAAACAATGCAATTGATTGAGGGGAAACATTCCATGCATGATTATGAACATATGGCCAAATTATTGTGCAGCAAAAATTGTGTGGATCATAGAGTTAGAAGAGCTCATGCTTACCACTTGCAGCTGGTGATCGTGATTTGTGTGGGAGGTGTTACAGCTAGGTTCCAATGATCTGGACAGCTTCCCTAGGTGCCATGGAGTGTGTATGAATGCTTGGAATGGATTGAAATGATCTGGAACTTGAGATGGCACCCCAACTGCAAATCTGTCAAGAACTTGAGCAATTGGCTGGTGATTTTGTGAAATCTGTGTTCCAGATGTTATGTGAGTGTTTGGATCACTTCTATATGATGTATGTGAGGTGTGTGTGTGATTGGTTTGATTGAAAAAGCTCTCAAACTCAAAAACCGATGGTGACTTGCCTTAGAAGGCAAAATTGGAGTGAAAGAAGAGATTTTGAGGAATGCATCTGTTAGATGGCTTTGGTGTGCTTAAACTGAGCATAAATGAGCTCTATTTATAGTAGAGCAAGTTTGTTTTGGGATCAATAGTGAATGGCAGCTGATAATTAGGTTTGGCCAATGTTGATCAATGAGAATTCAAGTCTTCTCTAGCCATTGACTAGAGGTTAGGGCACAGGCTGCTGGTCCCCTTGGTCTTGGATAAGTCTTGACTGAATTCAGTTGATGAGAGCTCAGTTTATGCCACCTTAGAGCTTCCATTGAATGCTTGAATCCAAAATTGGAGTCTTGTCCCTATTTTAGACAATTCTAGGTTTTGAGTGCTATTTCTTGTTCCAAAGACTTTGGAGGCTTGGCTCAGTGATTGTCCCCTTTAGATTCAATCCTATGAGGTGTCCAAATGGATTGGAGCATTTGAATTTGGCTGATTTTGGCAAATCGAGCCAAATTGCAAATTCTGCCTTGCCTTTGACAGTTTTTAGCAAGGCCATTTTCCAATGTCATATCTCATGACTCAAATGGAATTTGGCAATGTTCTTGGCCATTTTGGAAAGCCCTTACATGCTACAACACCTGTTTGAACATGTTTGGTTTTGATCTCTTTTGAAACCAAGTGAAAAATCCCTCTACATTTGGCAAAAAGTGAAGGCAAATCTGCCTTGTTGAGATTTTCACTAAGTGTTGAAACAGAGTGACTTTTCTTGATTTTGATCACTCCATAACTCAAAATCCATGAGGAATTTGGAAATAACTCAATATGAAGTTTTTGTAGAGGGTAATGTGACCTATAAATCAGGCTTTGAATGGGGCACAATGGCCTTGTGGTTTAAGAGTTATGGTCCTCCAAAGTTGGTGCATTAGTGGTACTTTTTCCATAACTTAGAAATTTTTCTAAGTTTTATGGTTACCCCTTTTACAAGTTATCCAACTTTTCTTGATTTTTCTTGATGAATGATGATTCAAATCATACATAAACATCATTTTAGGGTTAAAAATCCATTTTGGTGAAAAATCTCAAAAAGTCAAAGTTGACTTTTGTGCACAGTTGACTTTTTATCAGATGAATTCCAAACTGTGCAATTCCTCAGGAAATCATGTCTTTGACCTAAATCAAACTTGATGGACATGTTCCATGGATGTCATGGGGTATATTGAGGCATGTCTTAGGGCTTGGGAGCATGTCCTGGTCAAAAGTCAAAGTTATAGTTGACTTTTTCCGCAAAACCCTAACTGTGGTGCAGATGAAACTGAGACTTGTTGCTCAAGCTTCTTGGATTAATCCATTGTTCCAAATGGATCAACATAGGTCAATTGAGACCCTCAAACCCTCTCTTGAGGTATTGGCTCATGATTTGTCCCAAAAGTCAACTTAGGGGTGAATTAGGTCAAGAAACCCTAATTCCTAGTTTTTGATGTATGCATCCCCTGAGGCAAAATTGACTTGATGATTGGGTCCATGAGGTTCCATGGAGTATATTAGGTTATGTTTTGGATCAATGGCTTGTCCCCAGATGAAATTTTCCATCTGGAGGCCCTGGTCGACCAAAACCCTAATTTGGTGAGACTGGCGATCTTGAGGCTTGATCCACCTAGAAGGGAGCATCCTTGTGCTTAATCCATGAAGTGGGAGTCCTTTTTGATCCATTGTGAATATTTGGGAGATTAGACAAGTTAAAGATCATGTCATTCCTTGATTGATCTTTTGTCTAAGAACTCAAAGAGGGCTTGAAACCCTGATTTTGATTGTAGTGAGTGCTCACCCATCTTTGGGGAGACTGATGATTTGCCCAATGATGGGAAACCTTAGTGGTCAAAATTTGGGGTATGACAGATGCCCCTATTTAATCATCTTGGACCCGAAGGTGTGAATGACGAAGGTATTCGGGCATTCGGTGTGTAAGAAGATTAAATATCGGAGTACCCGAAATTTTAATGGTGGTTATGAATGGTAGCTTACGCATTCATCTTCTTTTGCTAAGCAATGATGCTTAAAAAAGGTAAACTTCCCCTCGATCCTGGTCTTCAGCCAAGGAACTGGTCTCAGTTTTCTTTTGAAATGAACTTCCCCTCGATCCTGGTTTCCTACCAAGGAACTGGTCTAAGTTTCTGATGTAAACTTCCCCTCGATCCTGGTTTCCTACCAAGGAACTGGTCTAAGTTTCTGATGTAAACTTCCCCTCGATCCTGGTTTCCTACCAAGGAACTGGTCTTAGTTTCTGATGTAAACTTCCCCTCGATCCTGGTTTCCTACCAAGGAACTGGTCTCAGTTTCTTTTGTCAATAAGCTTAACTGACAAGGGACGCTATGCGTAGCGATTTTCCTCAAACTTCTCACCGAATTTTCCTGGAGAGATGCCATTTGGCGGAAAAACCTTTGATGTCAGACTTGCTGGGGAACCCAGTCGTCTGAGTTGTAAAAGTGCACAAACTTCTCTGTTGGAGACGCCATTTGTTTCTACTGGGGGAAAGCAGGTCTCTTGAGAGACTGCTGTCGCTTGGGATCTTACATCATACTTTTCTCGGGATCTTCCCGGAGAAATGCCATATGATGGGGTCCAATTTTGAGATGCCGATGACCTTTTCATCAGCGGTTTTTTTGGAGAATGGCAGCTGTACGGCCGAATCTCTGCTTAGGAGGCTTTCTCTGGGGATTTCCCTTAATCCGGGAAAGCAAGGATATCATCTTCAATGGCGAAGAGTGACATCTGTTGAACGTTTTCTCTGGCTTTTTAGAGGTTCAAATTATCAAAGTGGTCAAGTGTCGACTCTGATCTAAAGATACACCAGAGACGAGTTTGATCGGCCATAATACTTCCTGACTAGGCAAGAACTGGAAAACTCGATTGAGAGGACGGTTATCACGGCAGGATAAGATCGACTCAAGTGATAGAGATGCAATATGAAATGTGAATGCAAATCAATAATGCATGATGTATGTAAGTTTATGCTGACAAAACTGACGCGACATACAAAAAGATGAACATGACTGGATACTCGGCCACTGCTGGGAACGAAGAAGTACCACTGGTTCATGATAGCAATTCCACCTTGCTTAGGAGAGATAGTCCCTGCGGGGAGCTATGTTGGTCGGGCTTAGGAGATGAGAACTCGGCCGAGGTGTGTCAGATGAAACAAGGTCTCTGACACAGTTGATCCTTTCATTCAGGCGTACTGGCGTAGAAGGAGTACTTTGATTCTGCACTTTGAAGTCCGCTTACTTCTGGAGAAGCGGTTGATGCTCTTTTGATGTTTAACAGTCAAAAGAAATTGCCATCTTTATTTTAAAAGCAGAAAAAGTTTTAACAAGTAAATTCATTTTTTGTTTTATTTCAAGAATTGTTAATTATGTTAACAACGTCGTTCTGTAAAGCTAAAACAAATAAGAATTACAAAGAAAAGCACAAAGGCTCAAATTTTATTGATAAGATGGAGATCAGCCAAACGCGTGATTCCAAAGAGTATATACAAAGTTAGAAAATGGTAATTTATAGGGAAAAGGGCTACGTTGAAACATAACGACCACTATCCTTCTACCAACTTTGAATTCGAGGCATCCTGAGCTTCTGTCGAAGATGACCTTGACTGGAGTTTTCCTCTGATGGATGATGTAACTGCTGCTGTTGCTGAGGGACTTGCCTCTGTTGAACATAGTTACTTGCCATTATCCCTAATTTTTGCCTGGATTGTACTTTGATGTTTCCAATCCACCGAGATGATGATTTTTTTTTCATGTCTCTAACTTTTGCCGGGACCGCCCTTTCGGGTTTTCAATCCACCGAGACGTTTTTTTTTATTTAGGCGAAGTATTTCTTGACTACATCAACATTTGTGGGGTAGACAAATTCCTCTCCGTCCATGGTTGCAAGTCTCAAGGCGCCGCCTGAGAAAGCTTTTGTGACCACATAGGGGCCATCATAATTCGGGGTCCATTTGCCCCGAGAGTTAGTGAGAAATGATTGTATCTTCTTGAGCACGAGGTCTCCTTTTCTGAAGACACGAGGTCGGACCTTTTTGTCGAACGCCCTCTTCATTCTTTGTTGATACAACTGACCGTGGCATAGTGTCGTGATTCGCTTCTCTTCGATCAGATTCAGCTCGTCGTGTCGACTTTGACACCATTCAGCTTTGGTGAGCTTAGCTTCCATCAGTACGCGGATTGATGGGATCTCTACTTCTATGGGGAGCACTGCTTCCATGCCATACACTAGAGAGAAAGGGGTAGCCCCTGTTGAAGTGCGGATAGATGTACGATAACCGTGAAGCGCAAAGGGTAGCATCTCGTTCCAGTCTTTGTAGGTTACAACCATCTTTTGAATGATCTTCTTGATGTTCTTATTGGCCGCTTCTACCGCTCCGTTTATCTTGGGTCGGTAGGGAGATGAGTTATGGTGTTCAATCTTGAACTCTGCACACAACTCCTTCATCATCTTATTGTTCAAGTTAGATCCATTATCAGTAATGATCTCGCTTGGAACGCCATAGCGGCAGATGATATTGTTTTTGATAAATCGGATCACCACTTGTCGGGTTACATTGGCGAATGACGCCGCTTCGACCCACTTGGTGAAGTAGTCAATGGCTACTAGAATGAACCTATGTCCGTTTGAAGCCTTAGGCTCAATCATGCCAATCATGTCGGTTCCCCATATGGAAAAAGGCCATGGGGAAGAAAGAACTTTGAGATGCGATGGCGGTACATGAATTTTGTCGGAGTATATCTGACATTTGTGACACCTCCTCATGTACTTGTAGCAGTCGGATTCCATGGTCAACCAGTAGTACCCTGCTCTGAGAATTTTTCTCGCCATTGTGTGTCCGTTGGCATGAGTGCCAAAGGATCCTTCATGAATTTCTTGCATAAGCATGTCTGCTTCTGGTCTGTCGACGCATTGGAGCAAGACCATGTCAAAATTTCTCTTATAGAGAGTGTCACCGCTCAGGAAGAAGTTTCCAGCCAATCTTCTGAGGGTCTTTCTGTCTTTTCTGGATGCCCCAGGTGGGTACTCCAATTTCTGAAGGAAGCATTTGATATCGTGATACCAAGGTCTGTCGTCTATGACTGCTTCAATCGTGAAGACGTAAGCAGGCCGTTCAAGGCGCATGATGTCGATCTTAGGTATGTCATTCCATTGACCTACACTAATCATGGAAGAGATAGTGGCTAATGCATCAGCCATGTGATTCTCATCACGAGGGATGTGATGAAACTCAACTCTGTTGAAGAAAGGTAGCAACCTTCTTGTATAGTCTTTGTAAGGAATCAATCCTGATTGGTATGTGTTCCAATCTCCTTTTATCTGATTGATAACCAAGGCTGAGTCGCCGTATACGTCCAAGTTCTTGATCCTTAAATCAATAGCTTCTTCGAGACCCATAATACAAGCTTCGTATTCGGCCTCATTGTTCGTACACTTGAACGTAAGTCTAGCGGTGAAAGGAATGTGGGTACCCTGAGGGGTAACAATGATTGCCCCAATTCCGTTCCCGTAATGATTAACTGCTCCGTCAAAGATTAGTCTCCATTGGGAACCTGGTTCTGGCCCTTCACTGGGTAGCGGTTCATCGTAATCTTTCATTTTTAGATACATGACATCTTCGTCTGGGAAGTCAAACCCGATTAATTCTTGATCGTCAATCAGTTGATGAGCCAAATGATCGGCTAAAATACTTCCCTTAACAGCTTTTTGAGCGTGGTACTCTATGTCATATTCTGATAACAGCATCTGCCAACGAGCAATTCTTTCCGTGAGAGCAGGCTTTTCAAATACGTACTTGATTGGATCCATTTCGGAGACCAACCAAGTAGTATGACGAATCATGTACTGGCGAAGACGTTTAGCTGCCCAAGCCAAAACACAACAAGTTTTCTCGAGCATCGTGTACCGAGTTTCACAGTCAGTGAATTTCTTGCTCAAGTAGTATATGGCAGACTCTTTCCTTTTAGTTTTGTCTTGTTGGCCAAGTACACATCCCATCGAGTCCTCGAGGACTGTGAGGTAAATGATCAGTGGTCTTCCTGTAGCGAGCGATTTTGGACGCGGTTCTTAAGCGCTGGTCGCTCTCTGCGGTTGAACTTAAAACTACAGGTCGATTCATTTTTTATCCTATTGTGAGCTGAATAAGGAAGGGAAATAGATGTCTCCAATTAACCCTGCTTGCATACTTAGTTTAAACAACGGTCTATTAGGTTACGGATGCTATCAATGTGGGGGGCCTTTGTACTGGTTATTCGTATTTCGCCAATACAGGTTCTTTCTTTCTAGTGCTTGGGCAAAAGGTTTCTGGTGGGGAACAAGGATTAGGATGTTAGGACTGATGCTTTTGAATTACTGCTTTTAATATGGGATTTGGGTTTTTTGTTGATTGCGCTCACTAAGATCTTTTCTTTCGATCTTATGCCTACGTATTCCAGTTTACCGAAACAGGGAAATCAGAGCGTTCGTAGTTCCTCTTATTCTATGGGAGGAAATTGGTTTTTGGTGTCTTGTTCAAAGCCCAAGACGTGAAGCGAAAGGTGATTTGTATCTTGTTCAAAGCCCAAGATGTGAAGCTGAAAGGTCTATTTGTGTCTTGTTCAAAGCCCAAGACGTGAAGCTAAAAGACCTCGACTTTAGAGAGAATTTGTCATCTCTAAAGAGAGGAGAAGGAGAATTACTTTAACTGGGATACGCGGATCCGAGCAATGCCATAATTTCCGAAGAAAGGGTTTTAACCTGAAGGAGAAGACTTTAACTCAGTGTAGAGCAATGCCATCTTTCCTTAGGAATTTCTCATGCTAAAAGAGGGACAGTGGCATGGATATAGATGATCCAGAGGCTTGCCGCTTACAGCGATTAGATGAAGGGAAAGGAGTTGTTGATGTTTGTGTACTGTGAACGAGGCACAGCTTTGATGCTAAAAGGCCGATTGGATCAACCAATGGTTTTCTTATACAAAGCCTAAGAGGAGGCTAATTTCTGCTAGGAAAATCATTATACAAAGCCTAAGAGGAGGCTATTTTGTGTCTCGTACAAAGCCCGAGAGAGAGGCTAAAAGTTTTTGACCCAGTGGGGCATATCGTTATACAAAGCCTAAGAGGAGGCTAGCAAAGAGTTTGACTCTTGCTTAAAGGATTTATATCTCGTACGAGGCCCGAGATGGAGGCTATTGTAACTGTTTCTGTTGAGTGACAGATCCAATATACTGATTTAAAAGAGAAAATCAGTTCTTATATGAGTAACACTGTACTCAGGGATTTGATTTGAGGATCAGGGATATTTCCTTCTCTTTGAGGAAACGGGAAATCCAAAGGGTATTGAGACTATCCGAGTCTGTGGGTTTCCTTCCTATTTAACGAAGGGTGCTTGAGAATGTCTTTGAGACTCAAGGAAGTTAGACTGTCCAAGTCTAGAGTTTTATCTTTTGTACTATGCTTCGAGAAACAGTAGTAGACTCTATGAAAGGACTGTTCTATGAGGATGACTAGGTATTGTTCCTATACCTCTAGGAGGTCGTCGGGACAATTTGTATGAAGCCCAAGAGGAGGCTGGAATCTTTTAAGAAGCCGACGGGTCCTTGTACGAAGCCCAAGAGGAGGCTATCATTCCCGGAGGAAGAGATCATTATACGAAGCCTAAGAAGAGGCTCTGAATACTTCTAAGAAGCCGTAGGGTCCTTGAATAATGCCCAAGAGGAGGCCGGGTTGCTTATAGGAAGCCTGTGGGTCCTTGTACGATGCCCAAGAGGAGGCCGATGCTTTTAAGAAGCCCGTGGGTCCCAAACCAAAGAAAAGTTCAAGAAAACTCTTTTAAAGATAAAACCACTGGTAAACGTGCGAGGTTTACTATCCAGCAGCTTTTATCTTTTCAAGAGAGTTTGAACAGTTCGGAGGTTTGAAGAAATTCAAGAGAAGTTTCACCGAGAATAATTCATCTCTGGGGAATAGAATTTCTTGAAGATTCCTAAGGAGGACAGCCGAAGAGAAGACTGTATCTGGTGCTCCTATTGGGGATCTAGGCGTCTATTTCTACGAATAATTGAAACGGCGTCACCTAGTTCTAGACGTAGTTGTCGGGGAAACTCGAAATATCTATACTATTATTACACAGTAGATATGAGTTTATGAAAGGAGACTTACAGTGAGCAGCCCCACAATACAGTTTATAATATGAAAGCAGTAAATGAAAGCGATAACCACTTACTCGGTTGTAGTGCTTCCATGCTGTTTGGTTAGTTGTTCAACAAAGAAAGATAAAAACAACAGTATATTCAAAATCAAAGGAGAAAGTGCTTTGAAAAAGAAAGATTTAGGGCTTACAGCTCAAGGAGAGGCCCAAGGTTTTATCAGTGAGCGCACTGTTTGACTTTGTACAGCGGGACTTATACAAGTGACTGTGGCCCAAAAAGGTTTTCTGTACAAAGGGATGGGTCTTACACTCTCTCAAGAGGCCCAAAAAGGTTTAAAGAAAAGAGTGGGGCTTATAACACGAGGGTAGGCCCAGATGGTTTTTAATTTTAAATGGGCGACGATCGCGCCGTTTACTTGTACAGAGGGACTTATACAATGAGTGAGGCCCAAAAAGTTTTTTGTACAAGGGGGGATGGGTCTTACACTCTCTCAAGAGGCCCAAAAAGGTTTAAAGAAAAATAAATGGGTCTTACTACTCGAGGGTAGGCCCAGATGATTTTTAAAAAGGCGACGATCGCGCCGTTTGTTTTTTGACGGTATCGGGATTTATACAATAAGTGAGGCCCAAAGATGATTTGGTCAAAAAAAGAAGGGGGTTGGGTCTTACACTCTAATAGAGGCCCAATGTGTTTTGAAAATGATTTATGAGGGTTGAATTAATCCAAAACCCTAATTTGTTTTCAAAAATGTATTTAATTGAATAAAAATTCAATTAAAATGATCAAAAATTGTTTAACACATGGAAAACAAATTGTGATCTTGGATTAATGCTTCAAAAATTAAGTATTGACCTACAAAATAATTAGAAAGCATTAAAAGTTGCAAAATCAATGTAGAAAAAATATTTAAAATGCCAAAAACAATCGAAATATTAATTCTTTACAAAAATATCAATTATATGAAATAAATAATATTTTTGGGATTTTTTGTGAAAATAAAATATTTTAACATTTTTGTGAATTATTAAAAAAAGAATCAACTCAAAATCATTAAAACTCAGAGAGAAATTAATTTTTGAATCAATTAAACAAAATCACAAAATTCAAATATTTGAATATATGAAAAATGGCGCCAAGAACAACACCAAGAACACGCGCGTTTTTCAGTTTGCCCAGATTTGCATTTTCCATCCAATCTCACTGAATACGTAATTATAACATGCAATCCACATATCATTATGCTCGCCTCAACCTCACGATCATGTCTATGTACTTTAATTTCATTTAAATTAAACATACAACAAGAAATCATGAAGAGACCTCAAGAACCCTAATTTCTGCATGAAGGCTAGGATTTTTGATACACGATTCAAACAATGCAATTAATTGAGGGAAAACATTCCATGCATGATTATGAACATATGGCCAAATTATTGTGTGAGGAAATATGCATAGATTGAGAGATGACCAAGTTTAGGCTTACCTCCAAGTCGTGACAGCAAGAGCAAATCAAATTTTGGGTTGGAGGTGTTACAGATGAGTTGTGATGATCTGAACAGCTTCCCTACACCATATGGAGTGTGTTTGAACACTTGGATTGAATTGAAATGGACTGGATCAGTTTATGGCATCTCAGCTACAACTTCACTTCAAACTTGTGTGGATTGCAAGTGATTTTGAGATTTTGATGTTCCAGATGTTATGTGAGTGTTTGATCAGCTCATATATGATGTACGTGAGGTGTGTGAGTGATTGGTTTGTGCAGAATTGCTCTCAAACTCAAAACCCGATAGCTTCCTTACTAAGAAAGGCATTTTTGCCAAGAGAAAGAGATTTTGAGGAAAGCATCTGTTAGATGGCTTTGGTGTACTTAAACTGACCACAATTGAGCTCTATTTATAGTAGAGCAATTTTGTTTTGCAAGGAATAGTGCATGGCAGCTGGTAAGTAGGTTTCCTCAATGTTGGCCAATGGGAATGAAAGTCTCCTCTAGCCATTGACTAGAGGTTAGGGCACAGAGCTTTGGTCCCCTTGGTCTTGGATAAGTCTTGGCTGATTTCAGATGAGAATGGCTCAGTCCATGCCACCTTGATGGTTCCATTGAATGCCTCATTCCAAATTTGAAGTCTTGTCCCTACTTTGGCAACTCTAGGTTCAACATGCTATTCCTTGTTCCTTGGACCTTGGAGGCTTGGCTCAGTGATTGTTCCCTTTGGATTCAATCCTCTGAGGTGTCCAAGTGGATTGGAGCAATTGCAATTGGCTGATTTTGGCAAATCGAGCCAAAATGCAAATTCTGCCTTGCCTTGACAGATTTCAGCAAGGTAACTTGACAATGTTGTATCTCATGGTGTAGGTTGAATTTGGCAATGTTCTTGGCCATTTTGGAAAGCCCTAACATGATACAATAACTGTTTGAACAAGTTTGGTTTTGATCTCTTTTGATTCCAAGTGAAAAATCCCCCTACATTTGGCAAAAAGTGAAGCAGAATTCTGACTTAGTGAAAATTTCACTAAGTGTTGGAAAAAGTGACTTTTTCACTTTTCAGCCACTTTGATCACTCCATAACTCAAAATCCTTAATGAATTGGAATGACTTGTAGTTGAAGTTTTTGTAGGTGATAGTGAGGGCTACAAATCCATCTTTGGATGAGAAAAAATGGCCTTGTGGTTTAGGAGTTATGGTCCTCCAAAGTTGGTACTTTTGCCACTTTATTTTTTAACTTAGAAATTTTTCTAAGTTTTATGGTTACCCCTTTTACAAGTTATCTCACTTTTCTTGATTTTTATTGATGAATGATGATTCAAATCATACATTAACATCATTTTAGGGTTAAAAATCCATTTGGGTGAAAAATCTCAAAAAGTCAAAGTTGACTTTTGTGCACAGTTGACTTTTTATCAGATGAATTCCAAACTGTGCAATTCTTCAGGAAATCATGTCCTTGACCTAAATCAAACTTGATGGACATGTTCCATGGGTGTCATAGGGTATATTCACTCATGTATTAGGGTTTGGGAGCATGCCTTGGTCAAAAGTCAAAGTTACAGTTGACTTTTCCCTTAAAACCCTAATTGTGGTGCAGATAAAAATGAAACTTGTTGCTCAAGCTTCTTGGATCAATCCATTGTTCCAAATGGATCAATATGGTGTATTAGAGACCCTCAAATCATCTCTTGAGGTCTTGGCTCATGGTTTGTCCCAAAAGTCAACTTAGGGGTGAATTAGGTCAAGAAACCCTAATTCCTGATTTTTTATGAATGCATCCCCTGAGGCAAAATTGACTTGATGCATGGGTTCATGAGGTTCCATGAAGTATATTAGGTTATGTTTTGGATCAATGGCTTGTGCCCAGTGCCCCTATTCAAGCGCTGTAGACCTGAATGCCTGAAAGCAATTGCTTTCGGACTTTCAAGGTATATAGTGATTGAATACCAAATATAACCAAAAATTTGCTCTGGATGGTGAAGAAGAAAAGGGATATAAACCCAACGAGACTGCTGGATTGAATCTTCGATGAAACGTCGGAGAGATCTGTCTTTTGAACGATGCCAGACGACTACTGGCTTGCCACGCTACTGGTGGACTTTAATACTGTCTTTTATGCAATTCCAGACGACTACTGGCCTGCCACGCTACTGGTGGACTTTGGAAATGTCTTTTTGAACGACGCCAGACGACTACTGGCTTGCCACACTACTGGTGGACTTTAATAATGTCTTTTATGCAATTCCAGACGACTACTGGCCTGCCACGCTACTGGTGGACTTTGGAAATGTCTTTTTGAACGACGCCAGACGACTACTGGCTTGCCACACTACTGGTGGACTTTAATAATGTCTTTTATGCAATTCCAGACGACTACTGGCCTGCCACACTACTGGTGGACTTTGGAAATGTCTTTTTGAACGACGCCAGACGACTACTGGCTTGCCACACTACTGGTGGACTTTAATAATGTCTTTTATGCAATTCCAGACGACTACTGGCCTGCCACACTACTGGTGGACTTTGCAGCTTCGTGCCACCCGAAGATGGACTTTTGCCAATCCACTGTTGGACTTTGAGAATATGCCACCCTTAGATGGACCTTTCGCCAATCCACTGTTGGACTTTTAGCTGCTTTGCCACCCGAAGATGGACTTTTGCCAATCCACTGTTGGACTTTTGCCTGCTTTGCCACCCGAAGATGGACTTTTGCCAATCCACTGTTGGACTTTTAGAATTTCAAAATTGAATTACTCTCTGCCTCTGCGCCAGACATCTCTGCTGACTCTGCTGAGGAATAATGATCAATGACTTGACTTTTAGAGGTTCCTGAGAGGATAATATCTCTGCTGGCGAATGGATGAACAATCCGTCTGCTTCGAATTGTCAAGCTTGCCAAAAATAAATTGGACTTTAAGATATGAGGGAATGACGACTCTGCCAGGAATTATTCCATCTGTTTGGGGGAATGAATTCTGGTCACAGCGATTCCGCTGGGGATGAGAATTTTTAAATGACGTCCTGCTGGGGGAAATGAGCCATTAAAACTCTGCTTGGGGATGTATTCAACCCAAGATCCTTTATAGGGATTATCAACCTTCTGACCCGGCTGGGGAAAGACTGTGCCATCCTTGTTGAGGAATAGATTCTGCCGATCTTATAAACCTCTGCGGGGAGAACGACAACTCAGCTGGAAGTTGCTGACAAGATTCGATGCTGACATTTGTGGGGATACCATGACCAGAGATACGATCTTGCTGGGTATCAGGGCTACTCTGCCAGGGATATGCAAATCCTGGTTAGAACATTCCCCTGCAACTTGCTACGAAGAGTCATTAGAGATCTGTTGGGGAAACCCAAAGCAAATCCACAGTAGTCTGCTGAAGAATATGACTGTCAAGCTTAGGACGAGTACCACAATGCCCCATGTTAGGCGAGCTTTCCCTTTGGACAATTCCGTTGGGGATGACGAGTTTATAACAAACTCTACTGGAGAAAACTGCTTTAAAGCGTCTCGTGTTGGGGAATGCCTTTTGAGAGGATTTTACAGAAGACCAACTGTCCTCAAACTCTACTGGGGGTGACCAACACTTCATGCTGGGGAAACAAACATGCCCCATGCTTGGACAACACAACAATTCGTCCCCGCAAAGGATGTCATAAGAGGATTTTACAGAAGATCTAGCCTCTTCAAACTCTTGTGACTTCGCTGGGGATAATGACCATCAGTTTCGGTGTCGACGAGACCACTCTTTTGGGGAACCTGTGACCGTTATCGACATAGAAAAGCTCGTAGCTGTTGGAAGTACTGAATGAGAGAATCGACTTAATAAAATGCAACGGTACCCAGTTGAACTTAATTCGCTGAGATCGACCCGATGAACGCCGATCTCCTTACCCATAATTGCCCCAGTCTTTTGCGTGGGGTGATTTATTGCTAGTCTTGTGCTTAAAATCATCTGCACCTGCTACCTGCAACGAAAGAATATGCCCACATGCCCCGAATATTGCGTGGCTAGAATCCACCATCCGGGAGTATTCAACATTCGAAGTAATTTCAAATGTTTTTTCTGCGCATGTTATTGTAAGGCTGCCATGTTTTCAAATGCAATGTTTTATCAACAATTAGGACGTTTTTGCAAACAAAGCAATAAAACAAAAATAGAAAGCTTTTTACTGAAATTCAATTTATTGACTGAGAGCCCAGAATAGGCAATTACATTTGGAAGCAATCCCTGGAAAGAGGTGATTGCTGAAAAATTGAGAAAAGAAACTATCCTAATGGCAATGTGAAAACGGAATTCCACTGAGTTTCCATTCTGTTATGACCAGTATGTCTTCAAAACTCCCCGACCTTGCCTTCTGAGGAATGATCAGACCGATTCCTATCCTTCAGAACGTCAGTTGTTCAAATGGTGACAGGGTACAGATAACTCCAACCGTAGTCATTCGCTTAAATCCCTCTTTTGTGTGGACCGCCCTTTCAGGTTTTCGATCCACCAGGATACCCTTTTTTGCCTAAGTTGCCCTTTCGGGTTTTCAACTCACCGGGTGTACAAATCTTTTTTCAATTATATCCCTAATTTTTGCCCGAACCTTATTCTGTTTTTGGTTCGCCGGGATGCCCTTTTTTGCCTGGATTTTTTTATTCTTATTATCCAGCGGGTCTATTCATGCGAAGTATTTTTTGACTACGTCCGAGTTGACAGGGGATGAAAAGTCTTCGCCATCCATGGTTGTAAGCAATAAAGCTCCGCCCGAAAAGACCTTTTTAACCACGAATGGACCTTCATAATTAGGAGTCCATTTGCCCCTGTGATCTGTATTGGGAGGAAGGATCCTTTTGAGTACCACATCTCCGACTTTGTAAACCCGAGGACGCACCTTTTGGTCAAATGCCTGTTTCATTCTGCGCTGATATAGTTGCCCATGACATACAGCCGCCAATCGCTTTTCCTCAATAAGGCTCAACTGATCAAATCTGGCCCGTACCCATTCAGCTTCATCTAGCTTAACATCCATCATAACTCTGAGGGACGGAATCTCTACTTCAACCGGTAGCACTGCCTCCATACCATATACGAGTGAGAATGGGGTTGCCCCAGTGGACGTGCGTACCGACGTTCGATACCCATGCAAAGCAAACGGTAACATCTCATGCCAATCTTTGTACGTGACAACCATCTTCTGTACAATCTTCTTGATATTTTTGTTGGCCGCTTCGACCGCGCCATTCATCTTTGGGCGGTACGGAGAAGAATTGTGATGTTCGATTTTGAAGTCCCGACATAACTCAGCCATCATCTTATTGTTCAAATTAGAACCATTATCAGTAATGATTCTTTCGGGAACTCCATATCGGCAAATGATATCCCGTTTTAAGAAACGAGCGACCACTTGTTTTGTAACATTGGCATAGGATGCGGCTTCAACCCATTTGGTGAAGTAATCAATTTCCACCAAGATGAAACGATGACCATTGGAAGCTGTAGGCTCAATCTTTCCGATCATATCAATGCCCCACATGGCAAACGGCCAAGGCGACGACATGATGCTCAACGGATTTGGAGGCACATGCACCTTGTCTGCATAGATCTGGCATTTATGGCATTTGCGGGCATATTTGCAACAATCTGACTCCATAGTCAACCAATAATATCCCGACCTTAACAACTTTTTAGCCATTGCCTGCCCTCCGGCATGGGTACCGAAAGAGCCTTCGTGCACTTCAATCATCAACAAGTCTGCTTCATGTTTATCCACACATCTAAGCAGGACCGTGTCAAAATTTCTTTTATACAGCACGCCATCTTTGTTCAAGAAGAAACTACCAGCTAACCTTCTCAACGTCTTCCTGTCTTTGGACGATGCCCCTGACGGGTACTCTTGACTTTTCAAGAAACACTTAATATCATGAAACCATGGCTTGTCATCAGACGTCGCATCGACCGCAAACACAAATGCTGGTCTGTCAAGGCGGGATACCTCAATCTTAGGTACATGGTTCCATCCTTGCACTTTGATCATGGAAGACAGAGTGGCCAAGGCATCAGCGAACCTATTCTCATCTCGAGGAATGTGGTACAGTTTCACTGTTGTGAAAAATGTCAGCAATCTCCTCGTATAATCTCTATACGGCACTAGATTTGCTTGGTGCGTGTACCAACTCCCTTTCACTTGATTGATTACCAAAGCTGAATCACCGAATATATCAAGGGTTTTAATCCGTAGATTAATCGCCTCCTCGATCCCCATTATACAAGCTTCGTACTCTGCTTCATTGTTGGTGCATCCGAAAGTTATTCGGGCAGTGAACGGCATATGAACACCTTCCGGCGTGATAAGAACTGCTCCAACTCCGCACCCATTCATATTGACAGCCCCATCAAACATCAGACTCCATTTGGATTCAGGGTCTGGCTCCTCCTCCGGAAGTGGTTCCTCGCAGTCTTTAGCTTTGAGAAACATGATGTCTTCATCAGGGAAGTCAAATTTCATGGGTTGATAATCATCAATCGGCTGTTGCGCAAGATAGTCGGACAAGATACTTCCTTTGATGGCCTTTTGTGAAGTATACTGAATGTCATACTCTGTCAAGACCATTTGCCACCGTGCAACTCTGCCTGTCAATGCTGGTTTCTCGAAAATATACTTGATAGGATCCATTTTTGAAATCAACAAGGTCGTGTGCCTAACCATATATTGCCTCAATCGCTTAGCGGCCCATGCAAGCGCACAGCATGTCTTTTCAAGCATTGAGTATCGGGACTCACAATCATTGAACTTTTTGCTCAGGTAGTAAATAGCATGCTCCTTCCTACCTGTCTCGTCATGTTGACCGAGAACACAACCCATGGAACCTTCAAGCACTGTCAGATACATTATCAGCGGTCTCCCTTCAACTGGAGGCATTAGAATCGGAGGTTCCTGCAAGTATTCTTTTATCTTATCGAATGCCAATTGGCAATCGTCATTCCACCTGACCGTTTGATCTTTCCTTAACAATTTAAATATTGGCTCACACGTGGCTGTTAGGTGAGATATGAACCTTGCAATGTAGTTCAATCTACCCAAGAAACCACGAACCTCTTTTTCTGTTCTCGGTTCAGGCATTTCTTGTATTGCTTTCACCTTGGCAGGATCAACCTCGATTCCTCTTTCGCTCACAATGAAACCTAGCAACTTTCCAGAACGCACCCCAAACGTGCACTTGTTTGGATTTAATCTCAGACGGAACTTTCTCAACCTTTCAAACAGCTTTTTCAGGTTAACCAGATGTTCCTCTTCTGTTCTCGACTTGGCAATCATATCATCTACATAACATTCGATCTCCTTATGAATCAAGTCATGAAACAATGTCACCATCGCCCGCTGGTACGTTGCCCCTGCGTTTTTCAACCCAAAAGGCATTACTTTATAACAATATGTACCCCACGGAGTAATGAACGTGGTCTTCTCCATGTCTTCAGGTGCCATCTTGATCTGATTGTACCCGGAGAAACCGTCCATAAATGAGAACACTGAAAACTGAGCTGTATTATCGACCAGCACATCAATATGAGGTAGTGGAAAATCATCTTTCGGGCTAGCTTTATTAAGATCTCGATAATCCACACACATTCTCACTTTTCCATCTTTCTTCGGTACTGGCACGATGTTGGCTACCCATGGCGGATACTTTGTCACAGCAAGAAAACCAGCGTCCCACTGCTTCTGGACTTCCTCCTTAATCTTTAAAGCCATGTCGGGGTGAGTCCGACGAAGTTTCTGCTTGACTGGCGGACATTCTTCTCTCAATGGCAGCCTGTGCACAACAATATCTGTATCCAACCCTGGCATGTCTTGATACGACCAGGCGAAGATGTCAACATACTCGCGCAACATTTCCGTCAAAGTTTGCTTCACATCTGCTTGCAAGTTGGCACCAATCCTGATCTCTTTTTTGGCGTCCTTGGTACCAATATTGATGATTTCTACAGTCTCCTGATGAGGCTGGATGACCCTTTCCTCTTGTTTCAACAATCTGGCCAGTTCTTCAGAAAGTTCACAATCTTTCCCATCCCCTTCTTCGGCTTGATAAATCGGATTGTCAAAGTCATACATGGCCATATCAAAATCGTTATCAGTGGTATCCGGAGGATCAAGTCTGCATGAACGGGTTCATGCCTTATTTTAGAATTTATTTTTAATCAAAACAAAAGAAAATGAAACATTGCCATTTTATTTTTTGTGCAAAAATAAAAACTGAAAGACAGAGAACAAAATTTGATTGCAAAACGTCCTTTATTAATGATTAAACATTGCAAATGCAACCATGGTGGCCCTACAAATGAATCTATACGCCTTGGGCAGAGCGCAAGATTTTGTCATGCATTATGGTTAGAAAAAACAAAGAAAAATTACTCTGTCTGAAGAGTAACCCGGATGACTTCTTCAACGAACCAGTTCTGCACTTGTTGTCCCGAAGCATGAGGGCGTACCCAGTTGTCCAGGTCACAATTACTGTCAACACTATCCTCTGTGGCTGCACAAGACTGGTCCGGGTAGATAATTCCCCCACTATTGAAAGTAATGGGTCCCCTGCTCCCCGCATCTGAAGTTGTAGAAGGATGATAACCAATACCAAATTTGTCTTCCTTCATTGGGGTCTCTATCAACCTGCCCCAACCTTGGGCGTTGCCTGCCCTAACGACTTCGACAGCTTGTTTGTAAGATGAAATGGAGGTACCAGCCCCAACTGGTACAGAAGAAGACTCAGGTGCATCGTCAATATTGACTGCTTCAAATGATTGGCACAGCATCTCATGAATTTCCCCATCCATTTCAATGTACTTGAACGTGGACAAGTGACTCACAAAGATGTCTTCTTCCCCACACACTGTCACAACCTGCCCTTCAAACTCATACTTCAGCTTTTGATGTAGAGTGGAAGTAACAGCTCCAGCTCCGTGAATCCAAGGGCGTCCCAATAGGCAGCTATATGCAGGTTGTATGTCCATTACATGGAACGTGGATTTGAATACCTGTGGTCCAATTTGTACGGGCAATTCCACCTCACCAAACACAGATCGTCTAGTTCCATCGAATGCTCTGACCACCAATTCACTAGGCCTTAAGATCAAACCATCAACTTCCAGCTTCATCAATGCCTTCTTGGGCAAGACATTGAGTGATGAACCAGTGTCTACCAGTACATGAGATAACACTGCGCCCTTACACTCCATCGTGATATGCAAAGCCTTATTATGGTTTCTTCCTTCAACAGTCAAATCTCTACTTGTAAAGCCCAAGCCATGGCTGACATTAACATTGGAGATTACGCCCTCGAGCTGATTAACAGTAATTTCTTGCGGCACGTACGCACTCTTCAACACTTTCAACAACGCCTGCCGGTGCGCATCAGAGCACATCAATAGTGACAGGATTGAAATCTTTGAAGGGGTCTGATTCAGTTGGTCCACAATCTTATAATCGCTTTTCTTGATTATCTTCATAAATTCTTCCATTTCTTTATCAAAAGTAATCTTTGTCTCTGCTTCAGGTGTAGGCGCACTTTCAACCACCTGTTTACCCTTAGCCTTTGCTGCAGCTTCTGCCTCTTTATCACTTCTCAAGGTTTGGGGAGCGAACAACCTTCCACTCCTTGTAAAGCCCCCTACACCCCCTACATTATCAATATTTGGGCTGACTAATGACTCAACTTCCTGTTTTTTACCTTCGTAATATACATCTGCCCCATAGTGCCATGGGATAGCCTTCGTAGACGTGAACGGAATTGGTCCTGGCACCGTGATAGTGACAGGACTGGGCCCTTCTGGCGCAACACTCGCCACGGGAACTGCGTTGACCGGCATTTGAATCTCAGCGGGAGTGTAATAGATGGTCACGGTTGATATCTCATCAGTGTCTTTCACGACTCTATCGAACTGTAGACATCCTTCATCGATCAGATTCTGTAAACCCATCTTCAACTTATCACAGCCGTTCTCCTGATTCATACACTCCAAGCAATCTTGATTACAGCCCGGGAACACCTGTCCCTTCAATAAACGATCTTTTACCACCAACAAAGAAGTTTTCACTTGATGGATATCTGTCACCAGATTCAATCTCCTCCCATCTTCAATAGCGTACACATTTGCTGCACTATGATCAGGCATGGGATGCTGAGTAATATTCGGAGCGGGAGAGAAATTGATGGCTTTAGCATCAATCAAATCTTGTACTTTATGATGGAAAGCCCAGCATTTTTCAATGGAGTGCCCCTGAGCACCTGAGTGGAACTCACAACGAGCATTAGCATCGAAGTTAGGCGGCAGGTTTCCAGCAACCGGAGCTTTCATAGTACGGAGTTCTACCAACTTTAACTCGAGTAGCCGGGGCAACAGCGCGGCATAAGTCATAGGGAGAGGATCCATCTTACGATCCCTCTGTCTAGACCTTCGCTGGAAAAAGGGTTGTTGCTGTTGAACTTGTTGTTGGGGTTGTTGTTTCTGAACGGACGGTGTGGGGATTGTCACAGCATCTACCTGATAATAAGCTCGAGAACGCCCTCTGCCTCGTCCTCTAAACACAGCATTCGTATCACCTTCTCTTCTTTTCTGGTTACTAGCAAACGGTTTCTTCGTCCCCGAAGAGCCAGCCCCACTCACATCCTGGATCTTTCCAAGCTTTAACAGACTTTCTATTCTTTCTCCCGCAATCACAATATCAGCAAATCCAGTTGACGGACAAGCAGCTAATCTATCCAGATAGGCCCCTTGCAATGTGCCCATGAACATATCTGCCATTTCTCTGTCTGACAAGGGAGGTTGAACCTGGGCAGCCATTTCCCTCCACCTCTGTGCATATTCTTTGAAACTCTCCTTGGCATTTTGTGACAATCCTTGCAATTGGGTGCGGTTGGGCGCCATGTCAATATTATATTGGTATTGCTTCAGGAACGCTTCTGCCAGATCTTTCCAATTCTTCACAGCAGCTCTATTCAACTTCATGTACCAGGTCAAGGATGCCCCAGCCAGACTGTCCTGAAAATAGTGCATCCATAGCTTCTCGTCATCCGTATGGGCTGAAATCTTCCCAAAGTAGGCTTGAAGATGCGTTTGGGGACACGCATTGCCGTGATACTTATCAAAAGTAGGAGGTTTGAATTTAGGGGGAATTCTGACTCCTGAGACCAGCCCCAAGCTAGTAACATCAATACCCATAGAGTTCTTGCATTCTATGGCCCTGATCTTTTCTGCTAACTCCTCATACCTTCGATCACCTTGATTACCCACATCAGCGTCTAGTAGAGTAAATTGGTCTTCCAGAGTATCTTCAAGAGTAACACCAGCATGCCTACCATTTCCATTACCCCGATTGTTACCACCAGGAGGAGGGTTGCCACCGGGAGGAGGGATGCCATGTCCCTGTGAATTGTCATGATGATCACCTTCGGGCCCATTGTCGGGACGCTCTACCAGAAGCCTCAGTCTCTCCTGATTTTGCGCCATGCCAGTCATGAGGGTCATGAACTGGTCCATACGCGCCCTCATTTCCGCCAAATCACTTTGCACTTGATCCATGATTCTTACTTGATTCCTTCGCGTCGAATATCGGTGAATATGACTCTCCGCTATACTGCCTGAAACCAAATAAAGGTTAGAGACCCCGCAACGAGTACCTGAAAAGCAAGTAACAAAATGCAAAATGATATGCAATGCCATGCAATGCCATGTTTGTCATTTCCGAGGTGCTTTATACCCTGATTCCAATCCCACCACAGAAATCTGAAGACCAGAAATTGTGATATAAAGAGACGTGTCGTGGTCATGTGCTTGTGCGCAGCTATCTGATAAGAAATAATCCCGAATAAAACTGCTCATACTCATTCAACGAAGTATTCAAGTACATTTAAGAAAGGTTCAACCGCAAATGCAATACAAGGAAAAATGGATCCATCAACAAGCCTGATGGTAACCATTAATAACAAAATATAAGGAAAAGAACATCAGTCTGACAATTCCACACCCTTCAGCTTATCACTTGAATACTTGATTTCCTCAAAAAGTATACGGGTACGCTGGTGATTCGGCTTTTCAATCATTTCTTTGATCAAGACATCCCTTTTCTCAAGAGCTTCATTTAAAGAACCCATATGCAGCATCAGGGCTTCGTCATCACACACTCCTTTGTGTCTCTTTATGCCGGCTTGCGTCTTGAGTATCTCCCTTTCTATCATGACTTCTTCAAGCTCTTTCTTGGTATTCTTCAACTGGCTTCTAACTTCTTCTAACTGCTCCTGACTCTTACCGAGGCTTTCCCGATACTTTCTCCTCTGCTCATGTGCCTTTTTAAGCTCCTCGTCTTTAGCCTTCGACTGATCCTTTAACTCGGCATTTTCAATTCTGACTTCATCCCAAGCTTGACGAAGTTGAGCTAATGAATCCTTGCTTCGGGCTAAAGCCTGTTTTGTAATCTTGTGAGCCTGACTAGTGTCATCTGCTCCCAAAGTAAGTTTCCGAAAGTACCGAGCTCGGTCATCAAAATCTTCCTCTTTGTCAGCCAAGGTTTTTTCCGCTTTCAAGGCTCTCTTTTCCAACTCTTTGTTGTCAGCTAGAGCTTTCTGAAGACATCTGCTCATTCCAGAATTTTCTATCTGCAGCTCTCTGACCATTTTCTTCCACTTCTCACATTCTTCAATAGCCACCATAGTGGGTTGTTCTGGCTGTGCTGAACATAAAAGAGGTCCCCTTGAAAAGGGTAAAAGCAATTCCTTTACTTTCGTCTCAATCCACCTGTCATATTCAGGATAAGATCTACAATCTCCTTTTCCAAAAACTGCTTTTCCAATTTTGTGCTTATCTTTCCAAGCATTCACTACTTCTACCACCTTCGCATCTTTAGTTCCTGTAAAGAATAAAGATTCTTCCACATCTTGCTCTGTAGGAGAATCCCTGGAAGCATACCCAAACTGTCGGATGGCCAAAACTGGATTATAATTGATCCCTCCTTTTCTGCCAATCAAAGGCACATTTGGAAAATTTCCGCATCTTGTGACAAGCTCTATTCTCAATAACCGGTGGTCAAACCATACAATGTTATCAGCAGTTAAACTCATCAATCGTTTAGACCATTTCGCCACATCTTTGGTTTCCACAAAGACACCTGTCTGAGGCAAATGTTTGAAAAACCAATGACTCAGCAGTGGAGTACAACAACTGACAGATCCTCCCCTCCTTTTCTCATTCTTATAGTGCACGGAATGATAAAAATCTCCTAACAAAGTAGGGACTGGATTTTTAAGAACGAAAACTCTTGTCGCTTGCATATCCACAAAGTCTTGCTGATTGGGAAAGAGAACTAGGCCGTATATGCAGAGAGCCAGAATGGAATTGTAAACCGTCCAATTTTTAGCACTTGCAGCCTCTTGGGCCTGTCCAGACAGAAATTCTAAATGAAATCCGCTAACTCCATTTTTACTGCTCACACCGCTCTTTATCAATGCCTGATCCATTTGTAAAGCAGCAGCAATTTCTTTTACGCTGGGAGAACTACCAGGGAAGAATGGTATTGCCGACGTGATCGGAATTCCCAAAATAAATGAGAATTCTTCCAGCGTTGGCATCAAAATGTAATCTGGAAAAAGAAAACATCTCAACGAAGGCTCGTAGAACTGCAGCAGAGTGTGTAAAGCATCATGTTCATACTTGGTGATTGTACGGACCATCCCAACCAAATTCCCGTAGCTCTTCTGAAACCTATCAAGAATACCCGGACCAGCCATATCTATAACTTTGAGCAATGAGTCCAAGACGGGATCTGGAAACTTGTAAGACACATTGTTCTTTCTCTCGGCGACGATCTCTGTTGAACCCATGGATTGGAATCAGAAATGTATTATGCACCTGAAAATGACAAACATAACTGTTATGATATGATAATGCAATGCAAAAGGGCATGTGATCAGGTAATCAAGTGTCGGTGTCTGTATTGAACTGTGTGCACTGTGTCTCTGTACTGAGTCTGGCAATATCTGAGATGAACACTTAAATCACTGTCATAGGATACAATGTCTGAAATCATCATAGAATCACAAGTAAGGTAGGTAGGAGGCTGGGTTTCCTGCAAACCTGTAAACATCCCGCCCATGCTCACATGTGGTTCTTAGAAAATAAGGCTTGTCAGCTTCGGAGGTTTGAGAAGCAATAGCACATTCAGCCCGTAGGATACAATGCTATGCCAATCAAAGAGGTCGTCCACTGACTCCCCTTAGAAAATAAAGGTCATCCTATGCAAGTTCCAAAGTGGGCCCTCGGGTGCGAATGGGTTTGCCACAGAATGTGGTCTGCCATTGTCACCACTAAAGAGGGATATTTCCACTAAGGTCCTCATGATCGGTCACTAGAGTCGACAGCTCTCTAGATCTACATCCTGGAATACGCAAGATGCGTATGCCACGACGTGTCCCAAGATAGCCTCATCTAGCTGTGAATTTCGTGAACACCCAACGCACTCCAAACGGCACGTAGGTCCCACTACTCTCCACTCTAATTCTAAGTGTATACTCAAGCCTGTGTAATGGGCTTATCTCTCAGAAATCCCATCCCGCCAAACAGACAAAACAGTGCAGCACAATATAATATATGATATGTAATGCTAAAAGGCAGTGAATACAGTAAAGTAAATAAACCGCAAAATAAAGCACAACAGTAAACACCCAATGAAAGAAAAGTAAACAAGCGCTAGGATTGACTCACTTAGGGATGGACCAGCAGTAGGTCAACCTGTCCCCAGCAGAGTCGCCAGCTGTCGCTCCCGGGATTTTCATCCTAGTACAAACGCGAAAGTGGCACCGAACAGAGTCGCCAGCAATGTGTATTTATCCCAAGAGAGGGAAAGGAAACACCGCGTAAACCTGAGGGAAAGGAAAAGCATGGTCTTACGACCAAGAGAAGTGGGTAAGGGAGTCGGTTACGCGAGAGGAAGGTATTAGCACCCCCTCACGTCCATCGTACCCGATGGGATCCACGCTTGCTTGTCTCGATCAAAGGGTGTAAAGAAAGGAATACTGAGAAAGCACTGAAAAAGGAAAGGAGAAAGAGAAACAAATGTAGGGAAAATAAAAGAAGTGCTCGCATGGGCCCTACCCCACTGCCTACGTATCTCATCGGGAGCATGAGAATCAGAGCGACGTAGTTCCCCTCACTAGGGATGAATTGTTTGTGTTTTTTAAGGAACGGCTAACGTTCTAGCTCAGGTGTTGCAGGCTCGCTGGTCCGAGTGCGTTACCATCTTGCAAGAGAACGAGTAGGAGCACGTTCGTGCGTTGAGAGTGAATGAGATGAGAAAAGAATTCCCGAAGGAAAGACGTAATTGTTTGTTTTTGTCTTTTAGAAGTTTTTTTTCATTTGTTTGCATATGACAGTGTATCTGAATCTTAGTCATTGGAATGTGTACATTCTCACATTCCAAGATGGAATGGGTAAGAAAGCACACTAAGAGTGAAGAAGACCCCCACACTTAGTTCCAATTGTCAAGGTTCAAACACACTAGCATACTTGTGTTTATTAAGTGTTTTGTTGATTAAGAAATGAAGAAGTGTTTTTTATTATTTGTACCTTCAACAAGTATTGCATTTAAGTCCCTCATACAAGATCAAATGTTTAACACATTGACCCAAGATGGGCTATATGCTATACATTCTAAGATTACAAGAGAAGACCCCTTATAATCTTTTCTTTATATGAAAGGCCTAAATGCAATAAATGCCTACCTTTATTAGATATTTTGAATTTTCTTTGAGATGAGAAGATGAAAGACTCAAGAGAGGGTAAAGGTAAAAATCTATATAGACTAAGACTCAACCCTAATTGATTAGTTAAGGGAGTGATCCTAAAGTTTGTGAGGTTTCAACCTAACGTCTAAAGAAAGAAATGAATTAAACAATTCACTTCTAAAGTAGAAGATGAATGGTAATTCACAAAGGGCAAGTAATGAGTTATTAAAGAAAGCACATAAATGCTTACCAAAACACAAAATGAAATTGTAAAAGAGAAAGGATAGAAGTTGAATGTGGATTCCTTATCCACACTCAATTGAAACTTACCAAAGCCCCTACATGGTTAGCACAATCACTTACAAGTAAAGTAAGAAGGTATAATGAACAAATCAAATTCAAACAAGTTGACAAACAAAGTAAAATGAGATTAAATGCTATACATGCTTCCAAGTCAGAATGTAACCCATATTTACACAACCTAATGTTATCCTAAATGAGCATACCAAATCATGCAAACAAAATCTCGCCCAACAAGAAGCAAAGAAGAAAAGGTGAAGTGATGTGAATGTGGTTCATACTTGTGAAACAAGTGACTTAAGGTGCAAGATAAACATCAAACATGCAAAGATGAAACCCAAATGTCACAATCAGAAGTCAATTAACATGCTATACATCCTCAAACAAAACCACAACTCATGGCACAAGTGCCTTCATGATCAAGCAAACCAAACATGAGGCATGCATTCACAAAATGAACAAGTTAAACTTCATGCTTCAAACAAATAGCAAACATGCTTCAAAAATTATGACTTTCACCAATCAAACACCTTAAACACATGCCATTAACATATCAAGTCCACAAGCAATGAATCAGAACCAAAGTCACTCAACAATTAGGTCAAAGTCTCATGGAAGTTTCATGCATTCATGCTCAAAGCAACACATCAAAAGTCATCCAAAAAAAGACTTAAAAATCATCTCATAAATCTCAAACATACCTCAACATATTGTGACCACAATGCAAAAAGAAAGGCATCAAAATCATTTTTTATGATCAAGAACAAAAATGCACAAAATCACATGTCACATTAAGTATGCATGCAAATGGAAATTCAAAAGAAATAATGGAACAGGGGCAAAATGGTCATAAAATCATAAAATAAAATCATGAAAAATTTCCTAAATGTTTTAAGAATACACATGAATTTTTGTAGAATTTTATGATGCTATTTTGTAATTTTAAAAAATAAAAAGCAAACGTGAGCAAAATGAAGAAAATAAAATGAAATGGACATAAAGGAGGGGGTGCAACCATAGCAAATCCATAGTTCAATTTAATTGGGCTTGAAAACATGGGAGGTGTGGATATCAATCTGACTAAGTCCATTTCTGCGCATAACATATTAACAACAATGCACCTTCAGTCAACATCCGTCAACACAATCCAAGCCATTGATTTAAGTCAGGGTCAAGCCAAAGTCAAAGTAAACATGATCAATGCACACACGCGAGGGAACACATTTACTAACATGCACTGCGCCACATTTTGTTTAAGTGAAATCAGAAATGGAGCACGTGAGGTGCACACCTTTTTTAATGTGTTGGCCAATCCTACACCACACGATGCAAGTAAATCCACGGTCACGATTAAAACTGCAAACCAAACCCTAACACATGATCACCGGCCGGAGAGGGACCTCCGGTCACCTTCTCCGGCCACGCACCACCGTCTGCAACTCTCACATGTCCCAGAAATGCACAAATATTATACCAAAATGAAGCTGAGCTCACGTAGATTAAGAATTCACAATTGTTTTTCACATACCAAGCACACACATAGAGAACAGAGGAGATTAAATCATGCCCTAAGTTTTGGATCTAGGCTTCTAAGAAGCTCTATCAACTAGCCGGAGTAAGCAGAGCTTCTATCAAGCTTAAATTAACAAAAACAAGCTAAAATTAATGAAAATCAACTGAAGCAAAGTTGAATGATGAAACCTGAAAATGTGGAGCAATTGGAGATGTTGAGAAAAACCAGAGGAAAGCTTGATATGCTGAGCTTCTAGATCTTCAAACTTAGCAAAATAAATGCTATGGATTCGTAAATAGATGAAGGATGTTGAAGCTTGCAATGATGCTGAACTTGCAGAAATGGAGTTGTTCTTGTTGCTCTTGATTCAACCACACCAAGCAATGATTAATGGAAGCACAATGGAGTTGAAATCGTGGAGAGGAAGATGAGAAAAATCAGAAAGAGTGAGAGGAGAATTCTGAAGTGTTTTTGAGAGAATGTGGTTGAAAATGAAGTTGTGAGGTGAGATTTTGCTTTATAGTGTGAGTTAACCAAGGTTAAACTGAGTGAGGTTAACTGAGTCACAATGGTTTGAGTGAGTCATCCCTAACTAACTGAGTCAAGTTAGTTAGGGAGAGCAATGATATGGTGCAGCTGGTTTATGAAGAACTATGGTGGAGATGAAAATGAAATTCCAATGGCACGGCTATGTAGCATAAACTTATTCAGCAAGTTTCATTCTTTCCCTTCTCATGCATAATGAAGCACGTGACATGGTGAATGTAAAAAGTGTTTGGTTTAAAAGGGTAATGGATGGAGAGTGTGATCAAGCATGCGTGGGAATGTGACAATCAACAACATTCATTTCTGATTTTTTAGCAGCTTGGAATCAGTTGGAACATGGTAGTTTAAAGATGATTTTCCCTCTGCATTGTGAATGGTTTGAGAAGGTTTTGGGATCAAATGAAAGAGGGAATATCATGCTACATATTTGGTGTGAAAAATGAATTGAAATAAGACATGGAAGAGGTTGAAAAATGACTTAGAACATTAAGGTTTGGGACTGGTATAAGGGTGAGGCAGTGAGGTTGGCTGGCAAGGCATGTTGGCATGGGATTTTCAGCATAATCACCATGACTTTGGCCCCATATATCGCCTCTATAACTTGATCAAATGGAATTTTGTCCAACATGAGTATTGAAGATGACACTACAAGGAACAACTTTGATGTTGAAAAGTTTTTCATTTGAGGTCTTTAACCATGAGAAAAATGAGTGGACATTAGGCCCACCACATGTTTGTTAAAATGACCGCGCGCGTGACCTGAAAATCTTGGTCATGACCTAGTTTTGAACCTACTTTGCTCAAACTTTGATCAATCATATCTCACTCAATTTTTATCCAATGGAGATGTTCCACACATGGATTTGAAGCTTAAAACAAGATCTTTCATTGAGGCAGAGTGGATTTTTCATTTGGTGCTCCAAATTTAAATGGCCTTGGTTCAAATTCTGATGCAAAATGGCCAAAACTTGCTATTTTTAGTAACCCTACTTCATCCAAAAATGGCAACTTTCCACATCTTGATTTTTTCATGATTCCTTTGGAGTTTCTTGATCAAATTTTGTACATTGGACATATGTAACATGAATTTCATGAATTTGGCCTCAAAAAGTCAAGAGTTGACTTTTTCCTCTGATTATTTGACTTTGCCCCAATTTCTCTGATTCTTGATCTTTCTTCCAATTGAACCACTTCTAAAACCAATTGAGATGCAATTTTCCACATACATACACTTAGGGACATATGGAATACCATGACAACAAGTTTTGTCCAAAAAATCAGAGATACCCTGATTTAATTGGAAACCCTAATCTTGACCCCCTCTGGTTAGGAGGAAAAAATGCAGTCTTCAATTTCAAATTCCTCAGAGTATGTTGTGTATCCTCTTAAAGGATGATGAGAAATGCCACTTGAGAATGATTTTGAATCAATGAGCTATCTCTTTTGAGGGTTTTCCTTCAATTTTTGAATCTCTTGCATAGTGAAAGATGTAGTGCTTCAATCTTCCATTGAATCTCACTTCCTTGAGGTTGTGGATGATCCCTTGAGATAGTATGAGACATGAGAGACCTCTTGGCTTGCCTAGAGCCAACTTGATTGACCTTTCTGTGCTTTGAATGATTCCTTGATTGTCCACCTTCCACTTGATCACATGCCCTGATGGTAAGAAGGATGCCATGCTTCATTTTTCTATGTTAAATGCAATGCAATGCTAATGAGATGGATATGATATGATAAATGATAATGCCATGCTATGATGCCAAAAGGGAAGAGCAAATTTTGGGGTATTACACCCAGATGAAAATTTCCATCTGGAGGCCCTGGTCGACCAAAACCCTAATTTGGTGACACTGTCGATCTTGAGACTTGATCCACCTAGAAGGGAGCAGCCTTGTGCTTAATCCTTGAAGTGGGAGTCCTTTTTGATCCATTGTGGATGTTTGAGAAATTAGACAAGTTGAAGATCATGTCATTTCTTGATTGATCCTTTGTCTAAGCACTCAGAGAGGGCTTGAAACCCTAATTTTGATTGTAGTGGATGCTCACCCATCTTTGGGGAGACTGATGAAGCATGATGGTTCATCCATATTGTGATGATGATTTTCACAATGATGGGAAATCTTAGTGGTCAAAATTTGGGGTATTACAGATGCCCCTATTTAATCTTCTTGGACCCGAAGGTGTGAATGACGAAGGGATTCGAGCATTCGGGGTGCAAGAGGATTAAATATCGGAATATCCGAAATTTTGATGGTGGTTATGAATGGCAGCTTACGCATTCATCTTCTTTAGCTAAGCAATGATGCTTAGAAAGGGTAAACTTCCCCTCGTTCTTGGTCTCCTACCAAGGAACTGGTCTTAGTTTCTGATTTAAACTTCCCCTCGATCCTGGTTTCTTACCAAGGAACTGGTCTCAGTTTCTGATTTAAACTTCCCCTCGATCCTGGTTTCCTACCAAGGAACTGGTCTAAGTTTCTGATTTAAACTCCCCCTCGATCCTGGTTTCTTACCAAGGAACTGGTCTAAGTTTCTTTTGTCAATAAACTTTATTGACAAGGGACGCTACGTGTAGCGGTTTTCCTTCAAACTTCTCGCCGAATTTTCCTGGGGAGATGCCATTTGAGTGGAAAAAGTTTGGATGTCAGACTTGCTGGGGAACCCATTCGTCTGAGTTGTAGAGTTGTACAAACTTCTCTATTGGAGACGCCATCTGTCGATTCTACTGGGGAAAGCGAGCCTCTTGAGAGACTGTTTTCGTTTGGGATCTTTCATCATACTTTTCTCGGGATCTTCCCGGAGAAACGCCATATGATGGGGTCCAATTTTGTGGGGCCGATGACCTTTTCATCAGCGGTCCTTTCGGAGCAAAACTGGCATGCTGCCGAATTTCTGATCACGAGGCTTTCTCTGTGGATTTTCCTTAATCCGGGAAAGCGAGGATATCATCTTCAATGGCGAAGAGTGACATTTGTTGAAGGTTCTCTGATCTTTCAGAGGTTCAAGTTATCAAAGTGGCTAAGTGCCGACTCTGATCTAAAGATACACTGGTGGCGAGATTGTGCAGACGCAACATTTCCTGACGAGGAAAGAACTGACAAACTCGATTGAGAAAACTGTTTATCACTAGGGGACAAGACCGACTCAAGTGATAGTGATGCAATATGAAATGTGAATGCAAATAAAAAATGCATGAAGTATGTATTTTTATGCTGACAAAACAGACGCGACATACAGACTAATGGATGAACATAATTGGATACTCGGCCATCGCGGGGCGAAGAAGTACCGTTGATTCAAAATAGCAATTCCACCTTGCTTAGGAAAGATAGTCCACACGGGGAGCTATGTTGAACGGGCTTAGGAGATGAGAACTCGGCCGAGGCGTGTCAGACGA
The DNA here is from genome assembly GCA_022829125.1 of Lathyrus tuberosus. NCBI lineage: Eukaryota > Viridiplantae > Streptophyta > Magnoliopsida > Fabales > Fabaceae > Lathyrus > Lathyrus tuberosus. The sequence continues at coordinate 1,182,180 of JALAZF010000034.1, forward strand.
AACAAGGTCTCTGACACAGTTGATCCCTTCATTCAGGCATACTGGCTTAGAAGGAGTACTTTGATTCTGCACTTTGAAATTCGCTTACTTCGGGAGAAGCAATCGATATTCTTCTGATGTTCAACAGTCAAAAGAAATGCCATCTTTAATTTAAAAGCAGAAAAAGTTTTAACAAGTAAATTCATTTTTGTTTTATTTCAAGAATCGCTGATTAAGTTTAAACAACGTCGTTCTGTAAAGCTAAAGTAAGTTAAGAATTACAAACAAAAGCACAAAGGCTCAAATTTTATTGATAAGATGGAGATCAGCCAAACGCGTGATTCCAAAGAGTATATACAAAGTTAGAAAATGGTAATTTACAGGGAAAAGGGCTACGTTGAAACATAACGACCACTATCCTTCTACCAACTTTGAGTTCGGGACATCCTGAGCTTCCGTCGAAGATGACCTTTGACTGGAGATTTCCTCCGATAGATGATGCTGTAACTGCTGCTGAGGGACTTGCCTCTGTTGAACATAGTTACTTGCCATTATCCCTAATTTTTGCCTGGATTGTACTATGAGATTTCCAATCCATCGGGATGATTCTTTTTTTTCCATGTCTCTAACTTTTGCCTGGACCGCCCTTTTGGGTTTTCAATCCACCGAGACGTTTTTTTTTTAGTTTAGGCGAAGTATTTCTTGACTACATCAACATTCGTGGGGTAGGCAAATTCCTCTCCGTCCATGGTTGCAAGTCTCAAGGCGCCACCTGAGAAAGCTTTCGTGACCACATAAGGGGCCATCATAATTTGGGGTCCATTTGCCCCGGGAATCAGTGAGAAATGATTGTATCTTCTTGAGCACGAGGTCTCCTTTTCTGAAGACACGAGCCAAACCTTTTTGTCGAACGCCCTCTTCATTCTTTGATGATACAACTGACCGTGGCATAGTGCCGTGATTCTCTTCTCTTCGATCAGGTTCAGTTCGTCGTGTCGAATTTGACACCATTCAGCTTCGGTGAGCTGAGCTTCCATCAATACCCTGATTGACGGGATCTCTACTTCTATGGGAAGCACTGCCTCCATGCCATATACTAGAGAGAAAGGGGTTGCCCCTGTTGAAGTGCAGACAGATGTACGATAACCGTGAAGAGCAAAGGGTAGCATCTCGTGCCAATCTTTATAGGTTACAACCATTTTTTGAACAACCTTCTTGATGTTCTTGTTAGCCGCTTCTACCGCTCCGTTCATCTTGGGTCGGTAGGGAGATGAGTTATGGTGTTCAATCTTGAACTCTGTACACAACTCTTTCATCATCTTATTGTTCAAGTTAGATCCATTATCAGTAATGATCTCGCTTGGAACACCATAACGGCAGATAATATTGTTTTTGATAAATCGGACCACCACTTGTCGGGTTACATTGGCGAATGACGCTGCTTCGACCCACTTGGTGAAATAGTCAATGGCTACCAGGATGAACCGATGTCCGTTTGAAGCCTTGGGCTCAATCATGCCAATCATGTCGATTCCCCATATGGAAAAAGGCCATGGGGAAGAAAGAACTTTGAGATGTGATGGCGGTACATGAATTTTGTCGGAGTATATCTGACACTTGTGACACCTCCTCATGTACTTGTAGCAGTCGGATTCCATTGTCAACCAATAGTACCCGGCCCTGAGAATTTTTCTCGCCATTGTGTGTCCGTTGGCATGAGTGCCAAAGGATCCTTCATGAATTTCTTTCATGAGCATGTCTGCTTCTGGTCTATCGACGCATCGGAGCAAGACCATGTCAAAATTTCTCTTATAAAGAGTGTCACCGCTCAGGAAGAAGTTTCCAGCCAATCTTCTGAGGGTTTTCCTGTCTTTTCTGAGTGCCCCAGATGGGTACTCTTGTTTCTGAAGGAAGCATTTGATATCGTGATACCAAGGTCTGTCGTCTATGACTGCTTTAATCATGAAGATGTAAGCGGGCCGTTCAAGGCGCATGATGTCGATCTTAGGTATGTCATTCCATCGACCTACACTAATCATGGAAGAGAGAGTGGCTAATGCATCAGCCATGTGATTCTCATCACGAGGGATGTGATGAAAGTCGACTCTGTTGAAGAAGGGTAACAACCTTCTTGCATAGTCTTTGTAAGGAATCAATCCTGATTGGTATGTGTTCCAATCTCCTTTTATCTGGTTAATAACCAAGGCAGAATCGTCGTATACGTCCAAGTTTTTGATCCTTAAATCAATCGCTTCTTCGAGACCCATGATACATGCTTCGTATTCGGCCTCGTTGTTCGTACATTTGAACGTAAGTCTGGCAGTGAAAGGAATGTGGATACCCTGAGGGGTAACAATGATTGCCCCCATTCCGTTTCCAAAATGATTAACTGCTCCGTCAAAGATGAGTCCCCACTGGGAACCTGATTCTGGCCCTTCACTGGGTAGCGGTTCATCGCAATCTTTCATTTTTAGATACATGACATCTTCGTCTGGGAAGTCAAACCCGATTGATTCTTGATCGTCAATCGGTTGATGAGCCAAATGATCGGCTAAAATACTTCCTTTAACGGCTTTCTGAGCATGGTACTCTATGTCATATTCTGATAGTAACATCTGCCAACGGGCAATCCTTCCCGTGAGAGCAGGTTTTTCGAAAACGTACTTGATTGGATCCATTTCGGAGACCAACCAAGTAGTATGACGAATCATGTACTGGCGAAGACGTTTGGCTGCCCAAGCCAAAGCGCAACAAGTTTTCTCAAGCATCGTGTACCGAGCCTCGCAGTCGGTGAACTTCTTGCTCAGATAGTAAATGGCAGACTCTTTCCTTTTAGTTTCATCTTGTTGGCCAAGTACACATCCCATTGAGTCCTCTAGGACTGTGAGGTAAATGATCAGCGGTCTTCCTTCCACTGGAGGTGATAGAATCGGAGGATTTAACAGGTATTCCTTAATACTGTCGAAGGCAGTTTGGCAGTCTTCTGACCAAATGCAATCCTGGTTCTTTTTCAATAACTTGAAAATCGGCGCACAAGTGGCGGTCATAAGGAATATGAATCTGGAGATGTAGTTCAAACGTCCCAGGAATCCTCTAACTTGTTTTTCAGTTTTCGGAGAAGGCATTTCTTGAATGGCCTTGACCTTGTCAGGATCAACTTCAATCCCTTTCTGGCTGACGATGAACCCTAGTAGTTTCCCTGAACGGACACCGAAGGTGCACTTGTTAGGATTCAAGCAGAGCTTGAATTTTCTTAGACGTTCGAACAATTTTGACAGATGTTCAACGTGCTCATCCTCTGTTCTTGATTTTGCAATCAAATCATCGACATATACCTCGATTTCCTTATGTATCATGTCATGAAACAGAGTAGTCATGGCCCTTTGATAGGTTGCCCCGGCATTCTTCAAACCGAACGACATTACCTTGTAACAAAAAGTACCCCATGGGGTGATGAACAAAGTTTTCTCCATGTCTTTCGGCGCCATTTTGATCTGGTTATAGCCCGAGAATCCATCCATGAAGGAGAATACTTTGAACTTTGTTGTGCTGTCAACCAACATGTCAATGTGTGGTAAAGGAAAGTCGTCCTTTGGACTTGCCTTGTTCAGATCTCTGTAATCAACACACATTCTGACCCTTCCGTCCTTTTTGGGAACGGGTACGATGTTGGCTAACCATTGAGGATATTCAGATGTAGCGAGGAAACCCGCGTCGATCTGTTTCTGTACCTCCTCTTTGATTTTGATGGCCATGTCCGGGTGAGTGCGTCTCAACCTTTGCTTTACTGGCGGACATTTCGATCTCAACGGTAAGTGATGTTCCACGATGCTGGTATCCAACCCTGGCATATCCTGATAGGACCAAGCGAACACATCGGGGAATTCTTAGAGAAGCCTTATCAAACCCTCTCTGGTAGTTGGACTAAGCAATGCTCCGATCCTGATTTCTTTTCTCTCTTTTTTTGAACCCAAGTTTACCGTTTCCAACGGCTCTTTGTGAGGTTCAATGGACCTTTCCTCTTGTCTGAGTAGTCGGGAGATCTCTTCTGGAATTTGGTCGTCATTTTCTTCTTCAGCCTCGAATACCGGGAACTCAAAGTTGGAAGAAGGCATCGGATCGTATGTTTCAACGGGGTATAAAACAAGCAATCTGCATGACGTGATGATTCGTGTTTAGAAGAGATAGAGAAAATGTAAGTGTGTGCAGTGTATTTGTTTTTACTGCTTGTTTTTATTATTGAATGTTTTTTAGGATTACCATTTTCTGAAAAAGCAAAAAGAGAAAATAGCAATTAATGCGGAAATTACAGAACGACGTTATTTTATTAATGAACAAGTCGAATCTTGAAACTACAGCCCTATAAAACAAAACTCTGTCGCTTTGGGCAAAGCGAAGAGGGAAATTTACAAAAAGCGAGCCCTATCAAAACATCTGTTTCACCTGGGCAGGGTGAAAGGTTTAAAGATGGCAATTACTTTGTCTGATGAACGACCTTCGGAACCTCGACAGCAACCCATTGGCGGCGAACTCCTCGGCGAATCACAAAGTCTGGCACCTTCCTTGATTTGTCTTCAGAAATGACGCTGATTTCTGGTGGAGCAGGATCATTGGAATCTGTCTCCCAGGCAGAATTGTCGTAGGAGGATTCCTCTGTTGCATTTTGCATAGCATTGGTGCTCTCAGCTATATCTCCCCATCCAGTTGGCTGGATATCTTCGAGCCTGATACGAGAGCTTTCGGGAGCAGTGTACTTGACCATAAAGTCGTATTTTCCACTTGGTTGTCCCAAAGTGTCCCAAACTTCTTTGGAACTGGAGAAGTCATCCCTCTCGATGACGTTGACCTCAGGAAAAGCATAGTTGATGAATTCTAGTCCTGCAAACGTTGCGAATTCATCTTCATGTTGAATAGTTTCCGAATGACCTGAGTGTTGATCCCATGACATGGCGGGGACACAGGTATTCTGTTCAATGACGCTCAGCTGAGTTTCATTACTCGGCTGACTTTCTTGCCCCAAGTTTCCTGGGTAAGGCTGCCACATTGGCAGACCATCCATCGGGCCATAGTAATTGTGATCAAAGTTTTCTTTCATCAGAGTGTCTTCCTCTAATGAATTTGGCGGAGCACGGCATCCTTCCGGATCACGATCTCCGTAGATCATTTCGACATCTGATCTTGGTATAAATCTCGGACTTTCTGTAGGAAAGCAAAAGGGCATAGGCACCTCTTCTTGAGACATATAGCCGTCCTTGTTAAGGTAGGACTTCCATTCTTCATCTGTGTCAGAGGGATCTTCCTCATTGATAGCATGAACTGTCTGAGACACTGGGTGAAGAAAACCTCCACTGTGGAAGAAGTTTTGAAGGGGATGAAGACTTTCATCGTTGGCGGCTGTCTGAGTACAGGTTGCAGAAAAACTAAGACCCTTCTTTGTTTTATTGTCAATAGGAATGACAAGCCGTCCCCATCCTGTCGTATCGGTACTCTCGACCGCTTTGATAGCATCTTTGTATGAAGAAATTCAAGTTCCTTCTTCGGATTGATCATTCTTGCTCACCGATAGTGCTTGGAACTGAGTTCCAATAACCTCCTCGGGTTCCACACAAGCAGATGATGATAAGTTACTCACGAGCAAGGCTTGTTCCCCACAAACCGTGACAAGTTGATCGTTCTTGACAAACTTTAGCTTTTGGTGGAGGGTTGAAGTAACCGCTCCAGCCTGATGTATCCAAGGTCTTCCTAATAAACAACTGTATGTTGCCCGGATGTCCATGACCTGGAAAGTAATTTAGAAAGTGTGAGGACCAATAGTTATGGGAAGATCAACTTTGCCGATAACTATTTTTCTGGATCCGTCGAATGCTTTGACGACGACCTCGCTGACTCTCATCGGAGGGCCCTTAAATGATAATTGCATCAAAGTGGACTTCGGCATAACGTTCAGGGCTGACCCTGTGTCTACCAATACGTTGGCTAAAGCATCGCCCTGGCAGTTAACCGTAATGTTGAGCGCCATGTTATGACGACGACCCTCTTCAGGTAATTCTTCATCACTAAATCCCAAATTATTGCAGGAAGTGATGTTAGAGACAATGCTATCGAATTGTCTGATTGTTACATCCTGTTCCACAAAGGCTTGCTCCAAGACTTTCTGTAGAGCCTCTCTGTGTGCTTCTGAACTGAGTAACAGTGATAATACTGAGATCTTTGAAGGAGTCTGTAACAGTTGATCAACAATGTTATATTCACTCCTTTGGATGAGCTTTAGCATCTCATCTTTGTCTTTTGAAAAGTCGGGATTACCAGATTGACTGACTGGTGGATCAGGAATTTCCGCCTGAAGTTCCTTTTCTTTGTTGGATTCTCCAACCCCTCGGTTGAAGATTCGACCGCTCCGTGTTACACGACTGATGTCTGCAATATTCACGACGGAGGGTAATGGAATTTCCTTTCCATTCTCGATTATTGTTGCACCGTATTTGTAAGGGATCGCCTTAGCTGATTTATACGGTAGTGGTCCCAGTAGATAGATGACTATGGGAACCTTCTGATTTTTCTGACCGTCATAAGTAATCTCGATCCGTTCCTGGTTGGGAACTCTAGATTCGTCAAGTAGAGGAACGATGGCAAAAACATCCCTGATCTGGTGATGACCAGAGATCGTGACAACATCCTCAACTTGATCAGCAAGGTAGTTCGACGACCAAATGATGGGTCCTGAACCTGGATATGGATGAATTTCTCCATGATCGATCTGACCCTGAAGAGCTGCTCTCACAAGGTAACACCCTTGGTTACTTTCCGAATAGACGCTACAACTGTCATAGTTGTGTGGTGGCACCTGGCCACGTACACTTTGAATACAATGTAACCTCACTAGGTTACCTTCCATTGATCGGACATCCTGACTTTGACGACGAGTAGGATTCCTGTTATTGATACTAATCTGTTGAGTATCTTCGTCCATATAGATTGGCATCCACCAGTGATTTAACAAGTTCTAAAGTGCCTCCTGGACAGGGGTACAACCTCGATCGTTTTCGCAACCCGCTTTACAGCTTTGATAGTCATGTGATATTAAGAATCCGAGTCAGACCTGCTCAGCATGTAACTCTACCAGGTTGGTATTCATTACGCGGATGTCGAAGATCTGAACCATGTTGATTTGATAGGAGTTCCTATCATGGTAGTCTTGGATCCATCCAAGATCCATCTGACGCTGGAGGGCCTTTTGTATGAAAGAGCATCCCTGTTTGTTTACCGAGCAAATCAGACATGAACTGTAATCGTGTCGCGGCAGATTATGATACTGGCTTTGCCTTGAGTGCATCGCCACCAAGTTGACATTCATCGCACGGATGTCGTGGTTTTGAATGACGTTGGAATTCGTGTAAACCATGTTAACTCCACGAACTCGGTGCTCTTGGATCCATCTGAGATCCATCTGTTCCTGCAGAGCTGCTTGCACTACAGAACATCCTTGGTTATCTTTAGAGCAGATATCACACTGGTGATAATTATGAGGTGGCACATGGCCATATCCACTCTGTCTACAATGCATCCTGACCAGATTGGTCCCCAATAAGAGTACATCATGAATTTGATAGACATTGTTAGCCTCTTTCTCAATCAGATTGACTGCAGCTTTCTCGTGTTGAGGCAGCGGGTTCGTAAGAACATTAGGATTCGTATCTTTGAAAGATAAGAGCCCACTCCTAACAAGCTTTTGCACGTCGGATTTGAAATTGAGGCAAGTCTCAATGTTATGCCCTGAACCTCCTTGATGATAAGGACATGTTTGATCCGCTTTAAACCAAAAAGGCGGATTTTCCGGAACTGAAAGGGGAGACTTAGTCTAAATGTGCCCCTTAGCCAGCAGTAACGGAAACAGCTCTACGTACAACATGGGTATAGGATCAAACCCTGATGGCCGTATTGTACAGTTGTTGTTATATGGAGGACGAGCCTGCTGAAGAGGCTGTTGTGTCCTTTGTTGGTCAGGTTGGCTCTGCGCAACCTGAGGTTGATACGTAGGAACAGGCGCGGGGCCGATAGCAGGAGTAACAGCTGCTACTGGCTGATAACATCGCCTTTGCTTTTCGAGAGAGATATTCCCAATATCTTGCTCTTTTTTCTTAGGGAGAGCACTACCGTATTTTTTAGTACCGCTCGTTGATCCAGTGTCTTTTACCAAACGTCCTTCTCGGACGGTTTCCTCAAGACGTACACCCATGCCGACCATTTCGGTGAAATCACTGGGCGCACTGGCAACCATTCGGTCATAGTAAAATGAGCTTAAGGTCTTTAAGAAGATTTTTGTCATCTCTTTTTCCTCAAGAGGTGGACAAATTTGAGCGGCAATTTCACGCCACCTTTGAGCATACTCCTTAAAGGTTTCCTTGTCCTTTTGTGACATTGATCTGAGTTGATCTCTGTCGGGTGCCATGTCCAAATTGTATTTGTATTGTTGGACGAAGGCAGTACCAAGATCTCTGAATGTACTGATCGTAGTACGGTTTAAACCCATGTACCATTTGAGTGCGGCACCGGTCAAACTATCCTGGAAGTAGTGAATTAGCAGGTCCTGATTCTCCGTCTGAGCTGACATCCGCCGAGCGTACATCACCAGATGGCTCTGAGGGCAAGAGTTACCCTTGTATTTTTCAAAGTCGGGCACTTGGAACTTGTGCGGGACTTTCACATTTGGGACCAAGCAGAGGTCTGTGACGTCCTTTCCAAATAGATCCTGACCGCGAATGGCTTGCAGCTCTTTCTGCATTTCCAAGAACTGTTCCTGGAATTCCTCCATTCTATCAAACATAGTTTCCTTCTTACCAGAAGGTGTTGGTGGAATCTGTCCTTCCGGGACAGTGTGCACCACAGGGGGTGGTACCGTGACTACGGCAGTAAGTCTTGGCGCCTCCCGAAGTTTGTAACCTTCAGGAGTCTTGAGTATGCCCCTGGCATCTTCGCTTTCCCGAAGTTTGTAACCTTCAGGCCCAGCGACTTCTGTTGCGATTCCCTGATCTTCAGTGATCGGCGGAACATATCCTTCTGGGATATAGTTAACAGGCATGCCCCAAGGACGATCTTTCGGTATCTGATACCTAGGATCATACTTTTCTATGATGGGCGTTGAGGTGATCTCTGAGATCACAGTTCTTTGTAGCTGAGCTTCTACCATGGCTTGCATGCCGTTACGAAGCTTTCTCATATCCTCTCTCAGAGTGTCGATCTCTTCTTTCAACTCTCTGTTTTCTTCCTCAAGATCATCCATCTTTTTCTGACGACTGGCCCGAGTATTATATGAATGAGACAGTTTGACTCTAGAATCGAGACACAAACGTGAGATTCGTAGGTAAGGAGAATACGCGATGTGAGAATGATGAATGCAATGATTATATTAATTGTTGTTTTTTTTTGTTTAATCAAAATAAACTTCGAAAATTAGATTGCAAATATCAAACGGTGGGGAAACCCCTTTTTATTGAAATTCAAAGGATTACAGAAATGGAAATATAGTAGATTACAAAGTGCAGAAACAGAAACCTAAACTAATGGGTCCTGAGTCCTCTCTGAGGAGAAACCGGGTGCTGATTCTGGTATCTTCCTTTTCTTTGACCGGGGCGCTTGGGCCGTTGTTGGGTTGTCATTCCTTTGCCAAGTGAAAGGAGTGAGCAAATTCCTTTGGTCATCTTGATTCTCTACAGTATTCTGCTCCAAAATTTCAATCAGAGCATCTTTCTCTTTTAGTAGTTGCTGTATTTGGATGCACTCTACGTCGAGGGTGCGGTACTTGTTCTTCCAAGACCTTCTCTCCTTTTGAACTTTGTTGAGAGTAACCTGAAGCCTTTCAGTTTCCGTCATGAAGTACATAACAGTTTCCCTCGGTGGAAGAATTCCGTAACGAGGATAAGGCATCTTTAGCTTGAGAGCTCTAGTTTGTACCCAATGGAGATAAGGCTCCACCGAGACACAGTCCGGTTTTCCCAGAGACTCTCATCCTTTCTTATGAACATGTTTCCAAGTATGCACTATTTCCATCTTTAGTGCTCTGTCGTTTTCTCCTTCTTTGAAAAAAAGACCTTCCAGATGAACACCCAGTGGGATGTGTCTCATCGGGTATCCAAATTGACAAAGAACTAATATCGGATGATAGTTGATTCCTCCTTTAGTTCCTATGAGGGGTACGCTGGGGAAGTTTCCACAACGGTCAATGATTCTGATTCCCTCATAAATCCTATTACACCAATCTATATCAGAGTTGGTGAGAGACATGATCTTCTGTGACCAACGTAAGACACTCTTGCAATCCTAAAAAGCGGCAGACTTGGGCAAGTGAGAGATAAACCACTTGTAAAGCAAAGGTACACAGCATGTGATCTCCCCTCCGTTGTACAAATTTCCTAAGTGTACAGAATGATACGCATCTGCGAGCAAAGTCGGCACAGGGTTTCCAATGAGAAAAACCTTAATAGCGTTGATATCGACGAAGTTATTGATGTTGGGAAACAAAAATAACCCGTAGGTGAGCAAGACAAAGATGCCTTCAAAAGCAGTCCCGTTCCCTATACTAGCAAAGTACAGAGCCTTTTTTGTCAAGAACTGGGCTGACAAACCTTGGATGCCACCCTTAGTGGTCAGGTGAGTCCTGACCTCAGACTCGTCCAAATGAATTGCTCTTGCAATAGTCTGATTCTTTGGAATTTCTTCCAGTCCAGAAAATGGAGCTCGGTCAGTGATATGTAAATCGGTCAGATGAGAATACTCCTCCAGCGTTGGTGCCAGCTGGTAATCCGGGAATGTGAAACAGTGATAAACCGGATCGTAGAACTGAATGAGCGCATCCATGATCCCCTTAATCACATGGACTCTTAACAGTGGTAGCAGACCACCGTGCTTGGCTCTGAAAGCCTCTGGGTTAACGATCATCCTTGCTAACTTTCTCAAATCCCCTAGTTTTGGAACCTTGAAGGTATACTGGTGAGTTCTCCTTCTACCGAAATCCATTAGCGTAATCTTTTTCTCTGATATTTGCAATCACAGTCTTAGTTTAATTTGAAAAACAGAGAGACTAGAAGAGAAGTTTTTTTGAATGTTTTAATGTTTTATTAAATGAATGCATGAATGCAGCACACAAAAACATAGAAAAAACATGGGTTCAGAGGGTCGTTGTCATGAAGTCAAGGCTCTACCCATCCCCAAAGGTTTATACTAGAGTGATTTTTGTACCTGTACTCATTATCATCAGCTGCTCCCAGGAAAGCAAAACAACAAGCGGATCGCCAGCGAGTTGTGTGCAATCTTAGAGTAAGTGCTATTCACCGAGAATAGATCACCAGCCTCAAATGAGGGTAGTATCGCGTAACAACTATTTTCGATAGCTTCCGCACTACGAAAAAGGTTGGATTTTCTTAAGTGTATACTCAATCTCACCACATGCGGCATCACACGCATTCCCAGTAGCAGAAAAATAAACACGTATAGCAATTAGGAAAAGCAGTATATATATATATTTGTCCTAATCATCCTAGACTTATAAAGCTATGAATCTTAAGTTCCTGACAGAAATGGGTTCCCCGGCGGAAGCCCCAATCTGTGGTTCCCTGCCTAAGAGATGGACCAGCATAGGTCAATCTTTCTCTTCGGTAGAGTTCCCATTTTCCGTAGAAAACGGGGATGATGCCCTAAGGCAGAAAAGGAGACTCCCCAGCAGAGTCGCCATTTGTGTAATTTTTTCACACAGGAGAAGTAGAAAGAAAGGAACGGGCCCCACGGTGGGCGCCACTTTTCTGTAGGCGGCCACCGCCATGAAAATGACTTACCCAAGGTTTAAATTGTAAGAAGGAAAGAACTGGCCCCACGGTGGGCGCCACTTTTCTGTAGCGAGCGATTTTGGACGCGGTTCTTAAGCGCTGGTCGCTCTCTGCGGTTGAACTTAAAACTATAGGTCGATTCATTTTTTATCCTATTGTGAGCTGAATAAGGAAGGGAAATAGATGTCTCCAATTAACCCTGCTTGCATACTGAGTTTAAACAGCGGTCTGTTAGGTTACGGATGCTATCAATGTGGGGGGCCTTTGTACTGGTTATTCGTATTTCGCCAATACAAGTTCTTTCTTTCTAGGGCTTGGGCAAAAGGTTTCTGGTGGGGAACAAGGATTAGGATGTTAGGACTGATGCTTTTGAATTACTGCTTTTAATATGGGATTTGGGTTTTTTGTTGATTGCGCTCGCTAAGATCTTTTTTTTCGATCTTATGCCTACGTATTCCCGTTTACCGAAACAGGGAAATCAGAGCGTTCGTAGTTCCTCCTATTCTATGGGAGGAAATTGGTTTTTGGTGTCTTGTTCAAAGCCCAAGACGTGAAGCGAAAGGTGATTTGTATCTTGTTCAAAGCCCAAGATGTGAAGCTGAAAGGTCTATTTGTGTCTTGTTCAAAGCCCAAGACGTGAAGCTAAAAGACCTCGACTTTAGAGAGAATTTGTCATCTCTAAAGAGGGGAGAAGGAGAATTACTTTAACTGGGATACGCGGATCCGAGCAATGCCATAATTTCCGAAGAAAGGGTTTTAACCTGAAGGAGAAGACTTTAACTCAGTGTAGAGCAATGCCATCTTTCCTTAGGAATTTCTCATGCTAAAAGAGGGACAGTGGCATGGATATAGATGATCCAGAGGCTTGCCGCTTACAGCGATTAGATGAAGGGAAATGAGTTGTTGATGTTTGTGTACTGTGAACGAGGCACAACTTTGATGCTAAAAGGTCGATTGGATCAACCAATGGTTTTCTTATACAAAGCCTAAGAGGAGGCTAATTTCCGCTAGGAAAATCATTATACAAAGCCTAAGAGGAGGCTATTTTGTGTCTCGTACAAAGCCCGAGAGAGAGGCTAAAAGTTTTTGAACCAGTGGGGCATATCGTTATACAAAGCCTAAGAGGAGGCTAGCAAAGAGTTCGACTCTTGCTTAAAGGATTTATATCTCGTACGAGGCCCGAGATGGAGGCTATTGTAACTGTTTCAGTTGAGTGACAGATCCAATATACTGATTTAAAAGAGAAAATCAGTTCTTATATGAGTAACACTGTACTCAGGGATTTGATTTGAGGATAAGGGATATTTCCTTCTCTTTGAGGAAACGGGAAATCCAAAGGGTATTGAGACTATCCGAGTCTGTGGGTTTCCTTCCTATTTAACGAAGGGTGCTTGAGAATGTCTTTGAGACTCAAGGAAGTTAGACTGTCCAAGTCTAGAGTTTTATCTTTTGTACTATGCTTCGAGAAACAGTAGTAGACTCTATGAAAGGACTGTTCTATGAGGATGACTAGGTTCTGTTCCTATACCTCTAGGAGGTCATCGGGACAATTTGTACGAAGCCCAAGAGGAGGCTGGAATCTTTTAAGAAGCCGACAGGTCCTTGTACGAAGCCCAAGAGGAGGCTATCATTCCCGGAGGAAGAGATCATTATACGAAGCCTAATAGGAGGCTCTAAATACTTCTAAGAAGCCGTAGGGTCCTTGAATAATGCCCAAGAGGAGGCCGGGTTGCTTATAGGAAGCCTGTGGGTCCTTGTACGATGCCCAAGAGGAGGCCGATGCTTTTAAGAAGCCCGTGGGTCCCAAACCAAAGAAAAGTTCAAGAAAACTCTTTTAAAGATAAAACCACTGGTAAACGTGCGAGGTTTACTATCCAGCAACTTTTATCTTTTCAAGAGAGTTTGAACAGTTCGGAGGTTTGAAGAAATTCAAGAGAAGTTTCACCGAGAATAATTCATCTCTGGGGAATAGAATTTCTTGATGATTCCTAAGGAGGACAGCCGAAGAGAAGACTGTATCTGGTGCTCCTATTGGGGATCTAGGCGTCTATTTCTACGAATAATTGAAACGGCGTCACCTAGTTCTAGACGTAGTTGCCGGGGAAACTCGAAATATCTATACTATTATTACACAGTAGATATGAGTTTATGAAAGGAGACTTACAGTGAGCAGCCCCACAATACAGTTTATAATATGAAAGCGGTAAATGAAAGCGATAACCACTTACTCGGTTGTAGTGCTTCCATGCTGTTTGGTTAGTTGTTCAACAAAGAAAGATAAAAACAACAGTATATTCAAAATCAAAGGAGAAAGTGCTTTGAAAAAGAAATATTTGGGGCTTACAGCTCAAGGAGAGGCCCAAGGTTTTATCAGTGAGCGCACTGTTTGACTTTGTACAGCGGGACTTATACAAGTGACTGTGGCCCAAAAAGGTTTTCTGTACAAAGGGATGGGTCTTACACTCTCTCAAGAGGCCCAAAAAGGTTTAAAGAAAAGAGTGGGGCTTATAACACGAGGGTAGGCCCAGATGGTTTTTAATTTTAAACAGGCGACGATCGCGCCGTTTACTTGTACAGAGGGACTTATACAATGAGTGAGGCCTAAAACGTTTTTTGTACAAGGGGGATGGGTCTTACACTCTCTCAAGAGGCCCAAAAAGGTTTAAAGAAAAATAAATGGGTCTTACTACTCGAGGGTAGGCCCAGATGATTTTTAAAAAGGCGACGATCGCGCCGTTTGTTTTTTGACGGTATCGGGATTTATACAATAAGTGAGGCCCAAAGATGATTTGGTCAAAAAAAGAAGGGGGTTGGGTCTTACACTCTAATAGAGGCCCAAAGTGTTTTGAAAATGATTTATGAGGGTTGAATTAATCCAAAATCCTAATTTGTTTTCAAAAATGTATTTAATTGAATAAAAATTCAATTAAAATGATCAAAAATTGTTTAACACATGGAAAACAAATTGTGATCTTGGATTAATGCTTCAAAAATTAAGTATTGACCTACAAAATAATTAGAAAGCATTAAAAGTTGCAAAATCAATGTAGAAAAAATATTTAAAATGCCAAAAACAATCAAAATATTAATTCTTTACAAAAATATCAATTATATGAAATAAATAATATTTTTGGGATTTTTTGTGAAAATAAAATATTTTAACATTTTTGTGAATTATTAAAAAAAGAATCAACTCAAAATCATTAAAACTCAGAGAGAAATTAATTTTTGAATCAATTAAACAAAATCACAAAATTCAAATATTTGAATATATGAAAAATGGCGCCAAGAACAACACCAAGAACACGCGCGTTTTTCAGTTTTGCCCAAATTTGCATTTTCCATCCAATCTCACTAAATACATAATTATAACATGCAATCCACATATCATTATGCTCGCCTCAACCTCAAGATCATGTCTATGTACTTTAATTTCATTTAAATTAAACATACAACAAGAAATCACGAAGAGACCTCAAGAACCCTAATTTCTGCATGAAGGCTAGGATTTTTGATACACGATTCAAACAATGCAATTAATTGAGGGAAAACATTCCATGCATGATTATGAACATATGGCCAAATTATTGTGCGAGGAAATATGCATAGATTGAGAGATGACCAAGTTTAGGCTTACCTCCAAGTCGTGACAGCAAGAGCAAATCAAATTCTGGGTTGGAGGTGTTACAGATGAGTTGTGATGATCTGAACAGCTTCCCTACACCATATGGAGTGTGTTTGAACACTTGGATTGAATTGAAATGGACTGGATCAGTTTATGGCATCTCAGCTGCAACTTCACTTCAAACTTGTGTGGATGGCAAGTGATTTTGAGATTTTGATGTTCCAGATGTTATGTGAGTGTTTGATCAGCTCATATATGATGTATGTGAGGTGTGTGAGTGATTGGTTTGTGCAAAATTGCTCTCAAACTCAAAACCCGATAGCTACCTTGCTAAGAAAGGCATTTTTGCCAAGAGAAAGAGATTTTGAGGAAAGCATCTGTTAGATGGCTTTGGTGTACTTAAACTGACCACAATTGAGCTCTATTTATAGTAGAGCAAGTTTGTTTTGCAAGGAATAGTGCATGGCAGCTGGTAAGTAGGTTTCCTCAATGTTGGCCAATGGGAATGAAAGTCTCCTCTAGCCATTGACTAGAGGTTAGGGCACAGAGCTTTGGTCCCCTTGGTCTTGGATAAGTCTTGACTGATTTCAGATGAGAATGGCTCAGTCCATGCCACCTTGATGGTTCCATTGAATGCCTCATTCCAAATTTGAAGTCTTGTCCCTACTTTGGCAACTCTAGGTTCAACATGCTATTCCTTGTTCCTTGGACCTTGGAGGCTTAGCTCAGTGATTGTTCCCTTTGGATTCAATCCTCTGAGGTGTCCAAGTGGATTGGAGCAATTGCAATTGGCTGATTTTGGCAAATCGAGCCAAAATGCAAATTCTGCCTTGCCTTGACAGATTTCAGCAAGGTAACTTAACAATGTTGTATCTCATGGTGTAGGTTGAATTTGGCAATGTTCTTGGCCATTTTGGAAAGCCCTAACATGATACAATAACTGTTTGAACAAGTTTGGTTTTTATCTCTTTTGATTCCAAGTGAAAAATCCCCCTACATTTGGCAAAAAGTGAAGTAGAATTCTGACTTAGTGAAAATTTCACTAAGTGTTGGAAAAAGTGACTTTTTCACTTTTCAGCCACTTTGATCACTCCATAACTCAAAATCCTTAATGAATTGGAATGACTTGTAGTTGAAGTTTTTTTAGGTGATAGTGAGGGCTACAAATCCATCTTTGGATGAGAAAAAATGGCCTTGTGGTTTAGGAGTTATGGTCCTCCAAAGTTGGTACCTTTGCCACTTTATTTTTTAACTTAGAAAATTTTCTAAGTTTTATGGTTACCCCTTTTACAAGTTATCTCACTTTTCTTGATTTTTCTTGATGAATGATGATTCAAATCATACATTAACATCATTTTAGGGTTAAAAATCCATTTTGGTGAAAAATCTCAAAAAGTCAAATTTGACTTTTGTGCACAGTTGACTTTTTATCAGATGAATTCCAAACTGTGCAATTCTTCAGGAAATCATGTCCTTGACCTAAATCAAACTTGATGGACATGTTCCATGGGTGTCATAGGGTATATTCAATCATGTATTAGGGTTTGGGAGCATGCCTTGGTCAAAAGTCAAAGTTACAGTTGACTTTTCCCTTAAAACCCTAATTGTGGTGCAGATGAAAATGAAACTTGTTGCTCAAGCTTCTTGGATCAATACATTGTTCCAAATGGATCAATATGGTGTATTAGAGACCCTCAAATCATCTCTTGAGGTCTTGGCTCATGGTTTGTCCCAAAAGTCAACTTAGGGGTGAATTAGGTCAAGAAACCCTAATTCCTGATTTTTGATGAATGCATCCCCTGAGGCAAAATTGACTTGATGCATGGGTTCATGAGGTTCCATGAAGTATATTAGGTTATGTTTTGGATCAATGGCTTGTGCCCAGATGAAAATTTCCATCTGGAGGCCCTGGTCGACCAAAACCCTAATTTGGTGACACTGTCGATCTTGAGACTTGATCCACCTAGAAGGGAGCAGCCTTGTGCTTAATCCTTGAAGTGGGAGTCCTTTTTGATCCATTGTGGATGTTTGAGAGATTAGACAAGTTGAAGATCATGTCATTTCTTGATTGATCCTTTGTCTAAGCACTCAGAGAGGGCTTGAAACCCTAATTTTGATTGTAGTGGATGCTCACCCATCTTTGGGGAGACTGATGAAGCATGATGGTTCATCCATACTGTGATGATGATTTTCACAATGATGGGAAATCTTAGTGGTCAAAATTTGGGGTATTACACTTCCTTCCACCGGAGGTGATAGAATCGGCGGATTCAACAGATATTCCTTAATACTGTCGAAGGCGGTTTGGCAATCTTCTGACCAAACGCAATCCTGGTTCTTTTTGAGTAATTTGAAAATCGGCGAGCATGTCGCGGTCATAAGGAATATGAATCTGGAGATGTAGTTCAAACGTCCCAGGAATCCTCTGACTTGTTTTTCAGTTTTCGGAGAAGGCATTTCTTGAATGGCCTTGACCTTGTCAGGATCAACTTCAATTCCTTTCTGGGTGACGATGAACCCTAGTAGTTTCCCTGAACGGACACCGAAGGTGCACTTGTTGGGATTCAAGCGGAGCTTGAACTTTCTTAGACGTTCGAACAATTTTGACAGATGTTCAACGTGCTCACTCTCTGTTTTTGATTTTGCAATCATATCATCGACATACACTTCGATTTCTTTATGCATCATGTCATGAAACAGAGTAGTCATGGCCCTTTGATAGGTTGCCCCAACGTTCTTCAAACTGAACGGTATAACCTTGTAACAAAAAGTACCCCATGGGGTGATGAACGAAGTTTTCTCCATGTCTTTCGGCGCCATTTTGATTTGATTATAGCCCGAGAATCCATTCATGAAGGAGAAAATTTTGAACTTCGCTGTGCTGTCTACCAGCATGTCAATGTGTGGTAAAGGAAAGTCGTCCTTTGGACTAGCCTTATTCAGGTCTCTGTAGTCGACACACATTCTGACCTTTCCGTCCTTTTTGGGAACGGGTACAATGTTGGCTAACCATTGAGGATATTCAGATGTAGCGAGGAAACCCGCGTCAATCTATTTTTGCACCTCCTCTTTGATTTTGATGGCCATGTCCGGGTGAGTCCGTCTCAAACTTTGCTTTACTGGCGGACATTCCGATTTCAACGGCAAGTGATGTTCCACGATGCTGGTATCCAACCCTGGCATATCCTTATAGGACCAAGCGAATACATCGGGGAATCCTTTGAGAAGCTTTATCAAACCCTCTCTGGCAGTTGGACTGAGCAGTGCCCAAATCCTGATTTCTTTTCTCTCTTGCTCTGAACCCAAGTTTACCGTTTCCAACGGTTCTTTATGAGGTTCAATGGACCTTTCCTCTTGTCTGAGTAGTCGGGAGATCTCTTCTGGAATTTCATTGTCAACTTCTTCTTCAGCCTCGAATACCGGGAACTCAAAGTTGGGAGAAGGCATCGGATCGTATGTTTCAACGGGGTTTAAAACAAGCAATCTGCATGACGTGATGATTCGTGTTTAGAAGAGATAGAGAAAATGCAAGTGTGTGCAGTGTTTTATTTTACTGCTTATTTTATGATTGAATGTTTTTTAGGATTACCATTTTCTGAAAAACGAAAAGAGAAAACAGCAATTAATGCGGAAATTACAAAACGACGTTATTTTATTAATGAACAAGTCGAGTCTTGAAACTACAGCCCTATAAAACAAAACTCTGTCGCTTTGGGCGAAGCGAAGAGGGAAAATTTACAAAAAGCGAGCCCTATCAAAACATACGTTTCACCTGGGGCAGGGTGAAAGGTTAAAGATGGCAATTACTTTGACTGACGAACGACCTTCGGAACCTCGACGGCAACCCATTGGCGGCGAACTCCTCGGTGAATCACAAAGTATGGCACCTTCCTTGATTTGTCTTCAGAAATAACGCTGATTTCTGGTAGAGTAGGATCATTGGAATCTGTCTCCCAGGCAGAGTTGTCGTAGGAGGATTCCTCTGTTGCATTTTGCAGAGTAGTTGTGCTCTCAGCTGTATATCCCCATCCAGTTGATTGGATGTCTTCGAGCCTGATACGAGAGCTTTCAGGAGCGGTGTACTTGACCATATAGTCGAACTTTCCACTCGGTTGTCCCAAGGTGTCCCACACTTCTTTCGAACTGGAGGAGTCATCCCTTTCAATGACGTTGACCTCAGGAAAAGCGTAGTTGATGAACTCAAGTCCTGCGAACGTTGCGAATTCATCTTCATGTTGAGTAATCTTTGAATGACCTGAGTGTTGATCCCATGACATGGCGGGGACACAGGTATTCTGTTCAATGAGGGTCAGCGAAGTTTCATTACTTGGCTGACTTACTTGCCCCAAGTTTCCTGGGTAAGGTTGCCACATTGGAAGACCATCCATTGGGCCAAAGTAGTTGTAATCAAAATCGTCTTTCATCAGAGTGTCTTCCTCTAACGAATTTGACGGAGCACGACATCCTTCCGGATCACAATCTCCGTATACCATTTCGACGTCTGATCTTGGTATAAATCTCGGACTTTCTGTAGGAAAGCAAAAAGGCGTAGATACCTCTTCTTGAGATATATAACCGTCCTTGTTAAGGTAGGACTTCCATTCTTCATCCGTGTCAGAGGGCTCTTCCTCGTTGATAGCATGTACCGTTTGAGACACCGGGTGTAGGAAACCTCCACTGTGGAAGAAGTTTTGAAGGGGATGAAGACTTTCATCGTTGGCAGCCTTCCGGGTGCAGGTTGTAGAAAACCAAGACCCTTCTTTGTTTTATTGTCAATAGAAATGACAAGCTGTCCCCATCCGTTTGTATCGGTACTCTCGACCGCTTTGATAGCATCTTTGTATGAGGAAATCGAGGTTCCTCCTTTGAACTGATTGTCTTTTCTTACCGACAGTGCTTGGAACTACGTTCCAATAACCTCCTCGGGTTCTATGCCAGTAGATGACGATAAGCTGCTTACAAGCAAGGCTTGTTCCCCACAAATCGTGACAAGTTGATCATTCTGAACAAACTTTAGCTTTTGGTGGAGGGTTGAAGTAACCGCTCCAGCCTGATGTATCCAAGGTCTTCCTAATAAGCAACTGTACGCTGCCCGGATGTCCATGACCTGGAAAGTGACCTAGAAAGTGTGAGGACCAATAGTTATGGGAAGATCAACTTCGCCGATAACTGCTTTTCTGGATCCGTCGAATGCCTTGACGATGACCTCGCTGGTTCTCATTGGAGGGCCCTTGAATGATAATTGCATCAAAGTGGACTTCGGCATAACATTCAGGGCTGACCCTGTGTCTACCAGTATGCTGGCTAAAGCATCGTCCTGGCAGTTAACTGTGATATTGAGCATCATGTTATGACGGCGACCCTCTTCGGGTAATTCCTCATCACTAAATCCCAAATTGTTGCAGGAAGTGATGTTAGAGACAGTGCTATCTAACTGTCTGATTGTTACATCCTGTTCCATAAAGGCTTGCTCTAAGACTTTCTGTAGAGCCTCTCTGTGTGCTTCTGAACTGAGTAACAGTGATAACACCGAGATCTTTGAAGGAGTCTGCAACAGCTGATCAACAATGTTGTATTCACTCCGTTGGATGAGTTTCAGCATCTCATCATTGTTTTTTGAAAGGTCGGGATCACTGGATTGACCGACTGGTGGATCAGGAGCTTCTGTCTGAAGTTCCTTTTCTTTGTTAGGTTCTCCAACCCCTCGGTTGAAGATTTTACCACTCCGTGTTACTCGACTGATGTCTGCAATATTCACGACGGAGGGTAATGGAATTTCGTTTCCATTTTCAATGGTCGTTGCACCGTATTTGTAAGGGATAGCCTTAGTTGATTCATATGGTAATGGTCCCGACAGATAGATGACTACAGGAGCCTTCTGGTTTTTCTGACCATCATAGGTAATCTCGATCCGTTCCTGGTTGGGAACTTTAGATTCGTCAAGTAGAGGGACGATGGCAAAAACATCCCTGATCCTGTGATGATCAGAGATGGTGATAACATCCTCAACTTGATCAGCAAGGTAGTCTGGCGTCCAGTTGATAGGTCTAGAACCTGGATATGGGCGAATTTCTCCACGATCCACCTGACCTTGAAGGGCTGCTCTCACAAGGTAACACCCTTGGTTATTTTTCGAACAGACACTGCAATGGTCGTAATTGTGTGGTGGCACCTGGCCACGCCCACTTTGAATACAATGTAACCTTACAAGGTTAGCTTCCACGGATCGGACATCCTGACTCTGACGTCGAGTAGGATTCCCGATATTGATACTAATCTGCTGAGTATCTTCGTCCATGTAAATTGGCATCCACCAATGATTTAACAAGTGCTGAAGTGCCTATTGGACAAGGATATAACCTCGATCGCTTTCACAACCCGCTTTACAGCTTTGATAATCATGTGATATTAAGAATCCGAGTCGGACCTGCTCAGCATGTAACTCTACCAGATTGGTATTCATTAAGCGGATGTCAAAGATTTGGACCCTGTTAATTTGATAGGGGTTCCTATCATGGTAATCTTGAATCCATCCAAGATCCATTTGACGTTGGAGGGCCTCTTGTATGAAAGAGCATCCCTGTTTGTCTATTGAGCAGATCAGACAGACCTAGTAATCATGCCGTGGCAGATCGTAGTGTAGACTTTGTCGTGAGTGCATCGCGACCAAGTTGACATTCATTGCTAGAATGTTATGATTCTGAATGATATTGGAATTCGTAGAGACCATGTTAACTCCCCGAACTCGGTGCTCTTGGATCCATCCGAGATCCATTTGTTTCTGCAGAGCTGATTGCACCACAGAACATCCTTGGTTGTCTTTAGAGCAGATATCACTCTGGTGATAATTATGAGGTGGCACATGGCCATATCCACTATGTCTACAATGCATCTTAACCAGATTGGTTTTTAACAAGAGTGCATCATGAATCTGATAGACATTGTTAGTCTCTTTCTCAATCAGATTGACTGCAGCTTTCTCATGTTGAGGCAGCGGGTTCGTGAGAACATTAGGATTCGTATCCTTGAAGGATAAGAGCCAGCTCCTAACAAGCTTTTGCACGTCGGACTTGAAATTTAGACAAGTCTCTATGTTATGCCCTGAACCTCCTTGACGATAAGGGCATGTCTGATCCACCTTAAACCAGAAAGGCGGATTTTCTGGTACTGTAAGAGGAGACTTAGTCTGAATGTGCCCCTTAGCCAGTAGTAACGGAAATAGTTCTGCGTACAACATGGGTATAGGATCAAACCCTGACGGTCGTGTTGTACGGTTGTTGTATGGAGGACGAGCCTGCTGAAGAGGCTGTTGTGTCCTTTGCTGATTAGGTTGGCTCTGCGCAACCTGAGGTTGATACGTAGGAACAGGCGCGGGACCGATAGCAGGAGTTACAGCTGCTACTGGTTGATAACGACGCCTTTGCTTTCCGAGAGAGATATTCCCAATATCTTGCTCTTTTTTCTTAGGGAGAGCACTACCGTATTTTTTAGTACCGCTCATCGATCCAGTGTCTTTTGCCAAACGTAATTCTCGGACGGCTTCCTCAAGACGTACACCCATGCTGACCATCTCGGTGAAATCACTGGGTGCACTGGCAACCATTCGGTCATAGTAAAATGAGCTTAAGGTCTTTAAGAAGATCTTTGTCATCTCTTTTTCCTCAAGAGGTGGACAAATTTGGGCAGCAATTTCACGCCACCTTTGAGCATACTCCTTAAAGGTTTCCTTGTCCTTTTGCGACATCGATCTGAGTTGAACTCTGTCGGGTGCCATGTCCAAATTGTATTTGTATTGTTGGACGAAGGCAGTGCCAAGATCTCTGAATGTGCTAATCGTAGCACGGTTTAAACCCATGTACCATTTTAATGCGGCACCGGTTAAACTATCCTGGAAGTAGTGAATCAGGAAGTCCTGATTCTCAGTCTGAGCTGACATCCGCCGAGTGTACATCACCAGATGGCTTTGAGGGCAAGAGTTACCCTTGTACTTTTCAAAGTCGGGCACTTGGAATTTGTGCGGGACTTTCACATTGGGGACCAAGCAGAGGTCTGCAGCGTCCTTTCCAAATAGATCCTGATCGCGAATGGCTTGCAGCTCCTTCTGCATTTCCAGGAACTGCTCCTGGAATTCATCCATTCGGTCAAACATAGTTTCCTTCTTACCAACAGGTGTTGGTGGGATCTGCCCTTCCGGGACAGCGTGCACCACAGGGGGTGGAACCGTGACTACAGTGTTGAATCTTGGCGTACCCTGAAGTTTGTAACCTTCAGGAGTCTTCAGTATGCCACCGGCATCTTCGCTTTCCCGAAGTTTGTAACCTTTAGGCCCAGCGGCTTCTGTTGTGATTCCCTGATCTTCAGTGATCGGCGGAACATATCCTTCTGGGATATAATTGACAGGCATGCCCCAAGGACGATCTTTCGGCATCTGATACCTAGGATCAGACCTTTCCGCTATGGGCGTTGAGGTGATCTCTGAGATCACAGTTCTTTGTAGCTAAGCTTCTGCCATGGCTTGCATGTCGTTACGAAGCTTTCTCATATCCTCTCTCAGAGCGTCGATCTCTTCTTTCAAATCTCTGTTTTCTTCCTCAAGATCATCCATCTTTTTCTGACGATTGGCCCGAGTATTGTACGAATGAGACAGTTTGACTCTAGAATCGAGACACAAACGTGAGATTCATAGGTAAGAAGAATACGCGATGTGAGAATGATGAATGCAATGATTATATTAATTATTTTTTATTGTTTAATCAAAATAAACTTCGACAATTAGATTGCAAATATCAGACGGTGGGGAAGCCCCTTTTTATTGAATTCCAAAGGATTACAGAAATGGAAATACAGTAGATTACAAAGTGCAGAAACAGAAACCTAAACTAATGGGTCCCGAGTCCTCTCCGAAGAGAAATCGGGTGCTGATTCTGATATCTTCCTTTTCTTCGACCGGGGCACTTGGGCCGTTGTCGGGTTGTCATTCCTTTGCCAGGTGAAAGGAGCGAGCAAATTCCTTTGGTCATCCTGATTATCTACAGCATGTTGCTCCAAAATTTCAATCAGAGCATCCTTTTCTTTCGGTAATTGCTGTATTTTGATGCACTCTACGTCGAGGGTGCGGTACTTGATTTTCCAAGACCTCATCTCCTTTTGAACTTTGTTGAGAGTCAACTGAAGCTTTTCATTTTCCGTCATGAAGTACATGACAGATTCCCTCGGTGGAAGAATTCCGTAACGAGGATAAGGCATCTTTAGCTTGAGAGCTCTAGTTTGTACCCAATGGAGATAAGGCTCTATCGAGACACAGTTCGGTTTTCCTAGAGACTCTCGTCCTTTCTTATGAACATGTTTCCAAGCTTGCACTATTTCCAATTTTAGTGCTCTGTCGTTTTCTCCTTCCTTGAAGAAAAGACCTTCCAGATGAGCGTCCTGCGGAACGAGCCTCATCGGGTATCCAAATTGACGGCGAACCAATACCGGATGGTAGTTGATTCCTCCCTTAGTTCCTATAAGGGGTATGTTGGGGAAGTTTCCACAACGGTCAATGATTCTGATTCCATCATGAATCTTGTTGCACCAATCTATGTCAGAGTTGGTAAGAGACATGATCTTTTGCGACCAACGTAAGGCACTCTTGCAATCCCAAAAAGCAGCAGACTTGGGCAAGTGAGAGATAAACCATTTGTAGAGCAGAGGTACATAACATGTGATCTCCCCTCCACTGTACAAATTACTCAAGTGTACAGAATGATACGCATCTGCGAGCAAAGTCGGCATAGGGTTTCCAATAAGAAAAACCTTAATAG
Organism: Lathyrus tuberosus; assembly: GCA_022829125.1. Lineage (NCBI taxonomy): Eukaryota > Viridiplantae > Streptophyta > Magnoliopsida > Fabales > Fabaceae > Lathyrus > Lathyrus tuberosus. The sequence goes on from JALAZF010000034.1 coordinate 1,207,406, forward strand.
CGTTGATATCTACGAAGTTATTGATGTTGGGAAACAAGAATAACCCGTAGGTGAGCAAGACAAAGATCCTTTCAAAAGCAGTCATGTTTCCTATACTAGCGAAGTACAGGGCCTTCTTTGTCAAGAACTGGGCTGGCAAACCTTGGATGCCACCCTTAGTGGTTAGGTGAGTCTGGACCTCAGACTCGTCCAAATAAATTGCTCTTGCAATAGTTTGATTCTTTGGAATTTCTTCCAGTCCAGAAAATGGAGCTCGATCGGTGATATGTAGATCAATCAGATGAGCATACTCCTCCAGCGTTGGCGTGAGCTGATAATCCGGGAATGTGAAACAGTGATAAATTGGATCATAAAACTGAATGAGCGCATCCATGATTCCCTTAATCACATGGACTCTTAACAGTGGTAGCAGACCTCCGTGCTTGGCTCTGAAAGCCTCAGGGTTAGTGATCATCTTTGCCAACCTTCTCAAATCCTCTAGTTTTGGAACCTTGAAGGTGTACATATGAGTTCTCCTTCTACCGAAGTCCATTAGCGTAATCCTCTTCTCTGATATTTGCAATCACTGTCTTAGTTTAATTTGAAAAAACAGAGAGACTAGAAGAGAAGTTTTTTGAATGTTTTAATGTTTTTTAAATGAATGCATGAATGCAGCACATAAAAACATAGAAAAACATGGGGTCAGAGGGTCGTTGTCATGAAGTCAAGGCTCTACCCATCCCCGAAGGTTTATACTAAGGCTGATTTTTTGTACCTGTCACTCAAAATCATTGATTTCTGAGAACACCAGCGGGCCGGGAACCGTGCTAGGTGGTGTCCTTTCAAAGAAACCTCAGAAGAGGGTAGTTTATCGCGTAACAGCTATTCCCGATAGCTACCGCACTACAAAAAATGGTGATTTTTTCCTAGGTGTATACTCATTCTTTCCACATGCGGCATCACACGCATTCCCATTAGCAGAAAAATAAACACGTATAGCAAGTAGGAAAAGCAGTATATATATTTGTCCTAATCATCCTAGACCTATAAAGCTATGAATCTTAAGTTCCTGACAGAAATGGGTTTCCCGGCGGAAGCCCCAATCTGTGGTTCTCTGCCTAAGAGATGGACCAGCATAGGTCAATCTTTCTCCTCAGCCGAGTTCCCATTTTCCGTGGAAAACAGGGATGATGCCCTAAGGCAGGCTTATGACTCCCCAGCAGAGTCGCCATTTTTCCTGAAAAATGGGGACGATGCCCTAAGGCAGAAAATGAGACTCCCCAGCAGAGTCGCCATTTTTCTGTGAAAAATGGGGACGATGCCCTAAGGCAGAAAATGAGACTCCCCAGCAGAGTCGCCATTTTTCTGTAGCGAGTGATTTTTGGATGTGGTTGCGAAGCACGATCGCTCTGAAAACTACAAGTCGATTCATTTTTTATCCTATTGTGAGCTGAATAAGGAAGGGAAATAGATGTCTCCAATTAACCCTGCTTGCATACTGAGTTTGAACAGCGGTCTGTTCGGTTACGAATGCTACAAAGATTCGGGGAGTCTTGTACTGGTTATTTGTATTTTCGCCAATACAAATTTCTTTCTTAGGGCTTAACAGAATGTTTCTGGCGGGGAACTAGGATTAGGATGTTAGGACTGATGTTTTGAGTTACCGCTTTTGATATGGGATTTGGGTTTTTTGTGGATTGCGCTCGCTAAGATCTTTTCTTTTGATGTTATGCCTACGTATTCGCGTTTACCGAAACAGGGAAATCAGAGCGTTCGTAGTTCCTCCTAATCTATGGGAGGAAATTGGTTTTTGGTGTCTTGTTCAAGGCCCAAGACGTGAAGCGTAAGGTGATTTGTATCTTGTTCAAAGCCCAAGATGTGAAGCTGAAGAGTTTATTTGTATCTTGTTCAAAGCCCAAGATATGAAGCTGAAAAGTCTGTTTGTGTCTTGTTCAAAGCCCAAGACGTGAAGCTAAAAAAGGTCTCGACTTTAGAGAGAATTTGTCATCTCTAAAGAAGGGTTTGTTTATCACAACTGTTGGGTGACTGGTTTATAAAGGAGAATTACTTTAACCGGGATACGCGGATCCTAGTAATGCCATAATTTCCTTTATAGGGGATTTTGACCTGAAGGAGAAGACTTTAACTCAGTGTAGAACAATGCTATCTTTCCTTAGGAATTTCTCATGCTAAAAGAGGGACAGTGGCATGGATATAGATGATCCAGAGGCTTGCCGCTTACAGCGATTAAATGAAGGGGAAATAGTACTGTGAACAGGGCACAACTTTGATGCTAAAAGGTTGATTGGACTCAACCAGTGGTTTTCTTATACAAAGCCTAAGATGAGGCTATCTCTACTAAGGAAAATCATTAGATAAAGCCTAAGAGGAAGCTAAAAGGTGTCTCGTACAAAGCCCGAGAGAGAGGCTAAAAGGGATTGATCCTACAAGAGGATCTTTTATACTCAACAGGAGAGTGTTTTTGTATCTCGTACAAAGCCTGAGATGGAGGCGAAAAAGTTTTCTGACCCGACGATGGAGTCTTTTATGTGTCTCGTATAAAGCCCGAGATGAAGGCGATTGTTTGTTTGATTCAATTAGAACCTTTTTGTATCTCGTACAAAGCCCGAGATGGAGGCTGAAATTTGTTTGACTCAACGAGGGAGTCTTTTATGTGTCTCGTACAAAGCCCGAGAGAGAGGCAAAAATTGTTTTGATTCCACTGGGGAATCTTTCGGTATCTCGTATAAAGCCCGAGATGGAGGCGATTGTTAGCTCCGCTGGGGAGAATCATTGTATAAATCCCAAGAGGAGGCTAAGAAGGTCTTTGTCCCCTTTTGATGGGAGGACAAGTTTTGACTGTATTTGGATTGTCTTCCAGCATCTTTGCTGGGGATTTATCATCTCCTTTCCATTAGGAGAGATAACTCTTTTAAAGATAAAAACCACTGGTAAACGTGCGAGGTTTACTATCCAGCAACTTTTAACTTTTAAAGAGGGTTTCTTAGTTAAGGTCCAAGATTATGACCGTAGTGGCTATGCCTGAAGATAAGAGGAGAGCTTGTATTCCGCTGGGGAATATGGAGAGAGGTTATCTTACTGTCTCAGTTAAGTGACAGGTCCAGTGTACTGATTTTGAAAGAGAAAATCAGTTCTTATATGAGCAACATTGTACTCAGGGATTAATTCCAAGGGTTCGGGTTATTCCTGTTCTTTAAGGAAGTGGGAAATCTGAAGGGTATCGAGACTGTCCAAGTCTGCGGGTTTTCTTCCTATTTAACGAAGGTGTCACTTGAGAATGTCTTTGAGACTCAAGGAGATTAGACTGTCCAAGACTAGAGTTTCATCTTTTGTACTATGTTTTGAGAAACAGTAGTAGACTTTAAGAAAGGATTGTTCTGTGAAGATGACTAAGTTATGTTCCTATACCTCTAGGAGGTAGATGACTCTTTTAAAGATAAAAACCACTGGTAAACGTGCGAGGTTTACTATCCAGCAACTTTTAACTTTTGAAAGAGGGTTTCTTAGTTAAGATCCAAGAGAATGATGGAAACTTTTAAGAAGCCGGCGGGTCCTTGTACTAAGCCCAAGAGGAGGCTATCATTCCCAGAGGAAGAGATCATTATACGAAGCCTAAGAGGAGGCTGTGAATACTTCTAAGAAGCCGTAGGGTCCTTGTACTAAGCCCAAGAGGAGGCCGGGTTGCTTTCAGGAAGCCTGTGGGTCCTTGTACGATGCCCAAGAGGAGGCCGATGCTTTTAAGAAGCCCTTGGGTCCCCAAACCCCGAGAAAGTCAAGGCAATGTTATTCACAGAGAATAGATCAAAGTCAGGACCGTTCTAGAATTTGGAAGAAACTCAAAGATGCCATTCACGGAGAATACATTCATCTTGGGGAGTAGAGTTTCTTGACAATTCCTAATGAGGACAGCCGAAGAGAAGATTGTATCTGGTAGATCCTATTTGGGGATCTAGGGGTCTATTTCTACGAATAAACGAAACAGCTTTACCTAGTGCTAGACGTAGTTGCCGGGGAAACTCTAAATATCTATACTATCATTACACAGTAGATATGAGTTTATGAAAGGAGACTTACAGTGGGCATCCGCACAATACAGTTATATATATGAAAGCAGTAAATGAAAGCGATAACCACTTACTCGGTTGTAGAGCTTCCATGCTGTTTGGTTAGTTGTTCAACACAGAAAGATTGAAAATAACAGTATATTCAAAATCAAAGGAGAAAGTGCTTCGAAAAAGAAAGATTTGGGGCTTACAGCTCAAGGAGAGGCCCAGGGTTTTATTTTTCAAAAGGGCGACGATCGCGTCGTTTATTTGAAAATGTACAGAGGGACTTATACAACGAATGAGGCCCAAAATATTTCTGTACAAGTGGGTTGGGTCTTACACTCTAATAGAGGCCCAAAGATTTTTGAATGAAAAGAAATGGGTCTTACTACTCGAGGGTAGGCCCAGATGATTTTTGAAAAGGCGACGATCGCGCCGTTTGTTTTTTGACGGTATCGGGAATTATACAATAAGTGAGGCCCAAAATGATTTGGTCAAAAAAAGGATTGGGTCTTACACTCTATTAGAGGCCCAAAGAGTTGTGAATGAAAATAAATGGGTCTTACTACTCGAGGGTAGGCCCAGATGATTTTTGAAAAGGCGACGATCGCGCCGTTTGTTTTTTTACGGTATCGGGACTTATACAATAAGTGAGGCCCAAAATGATTTGGTCAAGAAAAGGACTGGGTCTTACACTCTATTAGAGGCCCAAAGTGTTTTTGAAAATGATTTATGAGGGTTGAATTAATCCAAAACCCTAATTTGTTTTCAAAAATGTATTTAATTGAATAAAAATTCAATTAAAATAATCAAAATTGTTTTACATATGAAAAACAAATTGTGATCTTGGATTAATGCTTCAAAAATTTAGTATTGACCTACAAAATAATTAGAAAGCATTAGAAGTTGCAAAAATCAAGAGGAAAAAATATTTCAAATGTTAAAAACAATTAAAATATTAATTCTTTGCAAAAATATCAATTATACAAAATAAATAATATTTTTGGGATTTTTTGATAAAATAAAATATTTTATCATTTTTGTGAATTATTGAAAAAAGAATCAACTCAAAATCATTAAAACTCAGAGAGAAATTAATTTTTGAATCAATTAAATAAAATCACAAAATTCAAATATTTGAAATTTGAAAAAGGGCGCCAAGAACAGCTGAAGAACACGCGCCCTCCCTCTGTTTCTGCAGATTTGCATTTTCTATCCAATCTCCTTGAATACTTGATCATATCATGCAATCCACATATCAATCAACTCGTCTCAACCTCATGATCATGTCTATGTACATTAATTTCATTTAAATTAAACATACAACAAGAAATCACGAAGAAACCTCAAGAACCCTAATTTCTGCATGAAGGCTAGGATTTTTGATACACGATTCAAACAATGCAATTGATTGAGGGGAAATATTCCATGCATGATTATGAACATATGGCCAAATTATTGTGCAGCAAAAATTGTGTGGATCATAGAGTTAGAAGAGCTCATGCTTACCACTTGCAGCTGGTGATCGTGATTTGTGTTGGAGGTGTTACATCTAGGTTCCAATGATCTGGACAGCTTCCCTAGGTGCCATGGAGTGTGTATGAATGCTTGGAATGGATTGAAATGATCTGGAACTTGAGATGGCACCCCAACTGCAAATCTGTCAAGAACTTGAGCAATTGGCTGGTGATTTTGTGAAATCTGTGTTCCAGATGTTATGTGAGTGTTTGGATCACTTCTATATGATGTATGTGAGGTGTGTGTGTGATTGGTTTGATTGGAAAAGCTCTCAAACTCAAAAACCGATGGTGACTTGCCTTAGAAGGCAAAATTAGAGTGAAAGAAGAGATTTTGAGGAAAGCATCTGTTAGATGGCTTTGGTGTGCTTAAACTGAGCACAAATGAGCTCTATTTATAGTAAAACAAGTTTGTTTTGGGATCAATAGTGAATGGCAGCTGATAATTAGGTTTGGCCAATGTTGATCAATGAGAATTCAAGTCTTCTCTAGCCATTGACTAGAGGTTAGGGCACAGGCTGCTGGTCCCCTTGGTCTTGGATAAGTCTTGACTGAATTCAGTTGATGAGAGCTCAGTTTATGCCACCTTAGAGCTTCCATTGAATGCTTGAATCCAAAATTGGAGTCTTGTCCCTATTTTAGACAATTCTAGGTTTTGAGTGTTATTTCTTGTTCCAAAGACTTTGGAGGCTTGGCTCAGTGATTGTCCCCTTTAGATTCAATCCTATGAGGTGTCCAAATGGATTGGAGCATTTGAATTTGGCTGATTTTGGCAAAATCGAGCCAAATTGTAAATTTTGCCTTGCCTTTGACAGATATCAGCAAGGCCACTTTCCAATGTCATATCTCATGACTCAAATGGAATTTGGCAATGTTCTTGGCCATTTTGGAAAGCCCTTACATGCTACAACACCTGTTTGAACATGTTTGGTTTTGATCTCTTTTGAAACTAAGTGAAAAATCCCTCTACATTTGGCAAAAAGTGAAGGCAAATCTGCCTTGTTGAGATTTTCACTAAGTGTTGAAACAAAGTGACTTTTCTTGATTTTGATCACTCCATAACTCAAAATCCATGAGGAATTTGGAAATAACTCAATATGAAGTTTTTGTAAAGGGTAATGTGACCTACAAATCAGGCTTTGAATGGGGCACAATGGCCTTGTGGTTTAGGAGTTATGGTCCTCCAAAGTTGGTGCATTAGTGGTACTTTTTCCATAACTTAGAAATTTTTCTAAGTTTTATGGTTACCCCTTTTACAAGTTATCCAACTTTTCTTGATTTTTCTTGATGAATGATGATTCAAATCATACATAAACATCATTTTAGGGTTAAAAATCCATTTTGGTGAAAAATATCAAAAAGTCAAAGTTGACTTTTGTGCACAGTTGACTTTTTATCAGATGAATTCCAAACTGTGCAATTCCTCAGGAAATCATGTCCTTGACCTAAATCAAACTTGATGGACATGTTCCATGGATGTCATGGGGTATATTGAGGCATGTCTTAGGGCTTGGGAGCATGCCCTGGTCAAAAGTCAAAGTTACAATTGACTTTTTCCGCAAAACCCTAACTGTGGTGCAGATGAAACTGAGACTTGTTGCTCAAGCTTCTTGGATTAATCCATTGTTCCAAATGGATCAACATAGGTCAATTGAGACCCTCAAACCCTCTCTTGAGGTATTGGCTCATGATTTGTCCCAAAAGTCAACTTAGGGGTGAATTAGGTCAAGAAACCCTAATTCCTGGTTTTTGATGTATGCATCCCCTGAGGCAAAATTGACTTGATGATTGGGTCCATGAGGTTCCATGGAGTATATTAGGTTATGTTTTGGATCAATGGCTTGTGCCCAGATGAAATTTTCCATCTGGAGGCCCTGGTCGACCAAAACCCTAATTTGGTGAGACTGGCGATCTTGAGGCTTGATCCACCTAGAAGGGAGCATCCTTGTGCTTAATCCTTGAAGTGGGAGTCCTTTTTGATCCATTGTGAATATTTGGGAGATTAGACAAGTTGAAGATCATGTCATTCCTTGATTGATCCTTTGTCTAAGAACTCAAAGAGGGCTTGAAACCCTGATTTTGATTGTAGTGAGTGCTCACCCATCTTTGGGGAGACTGATGATTTGCCCAATGATGGGAAACCTTAGTGGTCAAAATTTGGGGTATGACACCGAGGTTATGAAGCAATTCAATGCAGGTTTTCTAGCTGTCACATCATATCCTCAGTGGGTTGCAAATGTGGTACCAGTGCCTAAGAAGGATGGTAAAGTTCGTATGTGTGTGGATTACAGGGATCTGAACAGGGCAAGCCCCAAAGATGAATTTCCTCTCCCACATATTGATGTTCTGGTAGACAACACTGCTCAGCACAAGGTATTCTCATTCATGGATGGTTTCTCAGGTTATAATCAAATCAAGATGGCACCTGAAGACATGGAGAAGACTACGTTCGTTACACAGTGGGGCACCTTTTGTTACAAGGTAATGCCATTTGGTTTGAAAAATGCAGGGGCAACATACTAGCGCGCTATGGTTGCTTTATTCCATGATATGATCCATCACGAGATAGAGGTATACGTTGATGATATGATAGCCAAGTCTCAGAATGAAGAAGAGCACCTTGACCACCTACACAAGCTGTTTGAGAGGTTGAAGAAGTACAAGTTGAGATTGAATCCAAACAAATGCACCTTTGGGGTTAGATCCGGTAAAATTTTGGGTTTCGTCGTCAGTGGTAAAGGTATTGAAGTCGACCCTGCAAAGGTAAAAGCTATACAAGATATACCCGCTCCCCGTACTGAGAGAGAAGTCAGAGGTTTCTTGGGACGTTTGAACTATATTTCCAGATTTATCTCCCATTTGACCGCTACTTGTGAGCCAATCTTCAAATTACTGAGAAAAGATCAAGTAGTGAAGTGGAATGACGAATGTCAGATAGCTTTTGATAAGATCAAGGAGTATCTCCAAGAACCTCCGATTCTGATGCCACCAGTTGAAGGAAGACCTCTAATCATGTACTTAACAGTGCTAGAGAATTCAATGGGGTGTGTGTTGGGGCAACATGACGAGTCTGGTCGAAAGGAGCATGCAATATACTACCTTAGCAAAAAGTTTACCGACTGTGAAACAAGATATTCACTGCTTGAGAAAACTTGTTGCGCTTTGGCATGGGCTGCTCGCCGACTAAGACAGTATATATTGACTCATACCACTTTATTGATCTCTAAGATGGATCCTATCAAATACATATTTGAGAAACCTACTCTCTCTGGACGAATAGCAAGATGGCAGATGGTCTTGACAGAATACGACATCCACTACACTACACAGAAAACAATCAAAGGAAGTGTACTAGCTGATCATTTGGCTCATCAAGCGGTGAATGACTATCAGTCTATGAATTTTGAGTTCCCAGATGAGAATATTATGCTTGTTACTGATTATGAAGAACTCGGACCATATGAAGGACCTGAACTGGGATCCCGATGGACTATGGTTTTTGATGGAGCTTCTAACGCACTTGGCAATGGTATTGGTGTTGTAATTATCTCTCCTAAGGGTTGCCATACGCCGTTTACTGCTAGACTTTGCTTTGACTGTACCAACAATATGGCTGAATATGAAGCGTGCATCATGGGTATCAAAGCTGCCGTTGATATGAGGATCAAATTCTTGAACGTATATGGGGACTCAGCCCTAGTGATTAGTCAGATTAAAGGAGAATGGGACACAAAGCATCCAAATCTCATTCCTTACCGAGAACATGTGTTGACTCTGATTCCAAGCTTTGAAGAGATCACTTTTGAGCATATTCCACGAGAAGAGAATCAGTTAGCAGACGCGTTAGCTACCATGTCATCTATGTTCAAAGTCAGATGGGACAAAGAGACTCCTAGGATTACTATTGACAGATTAGACGAGCCGGCATACTGTTATGAAGTTGATACTGATGGGGTAGAAGAGAAACCTTGGTTCCACGAAGTGAAAAGATATCTCGAAGCTCAGGAATATCTTGAAGGGGCATCTATCAATGACAAGAAGTTTCTAAGGAGGTTCTCTGCCAAGTTCTTTCTGAGTAACGGAATTTTGTACAAACGCAACCACGATTCAACCTTGCTTCGCTGTGTAGACAAGAAGGAAGCAGAAAAGATTATGGAAGAGATGCATGACGGAATTTTTGGCACTCACTCCAGTGGGCATACAATGGCTAAGAAAATTTTGAGAGCAGGTTATTACTGGTCTACCATGGAAACTGATTGCCATCATCACTCCAAAACTTGTCACAAGTGCCAGATCTATGCTGACAAAGTACATGTACCACCGGTTCCATTGAATGTTCTGACTGCTCCTTGGCCTTTTGCAATGTGGGGCATTGATATGATTGGAGAGATTAAACCTACCGCTTCCAATGGACATCGTTTCATCCTTGTTGCTATCGATTACTTCACAAAGTGGGTGGAAGCAGCCTCGTTCGCTTCTGTTACCAAGAATGTTGTAGCTCGGTTCATCAAACATAACCTTATCTGTCGATATGGCATCCCTGAAAGGATTATCACAGACAATGGTACTAATCTGAACAACACTATGATCACTGAACTCTGCATGCAGTTTAAGATTAAGCATCATAATTCTTCTCAATGGCGCAGTGGAAGCTGCCAACAAGAATATTAAGAAGATCTTGCAAAAGATGACGATGACATACAAAGATTGGCATGAGATGTTACCATTTGCTCTTCATGGTTATCGCACCTCAGCACGTACCTCAACAGGGGTAACCCTTTCTCTTTAGTCTATGGTATGGAGGCAGTTTTACCTGTTGAAGTTCAAATTCCTTCCCTAAGGATTATGCAAGATACAGGCTTAGACGAAGACGAATGGGTTCAGACTCGACTTGATCAGATAAATTTGATTGATGAGAAGAGGCTCGCGGCTGTCTGTCATGGCCAGATGTATCAGAAGCGTATGATCAAGGCCTTTAACAAGAAAGTCAAGCACCAATTGTACCAGGCTGGTGATTTGGTAATAAAGCGTATCATACTACCACAGGGTGATCCCAGGGGCAAATGGACTCCCACAGATGAAGGTCCATTTGTAATCAAGAAAATATTTTCTGGCAGCGCTATGATGCTTACTACTATGGACGGTGAAGATTTCCCGCACCCTGTGAACGCGGACATAGTCAAAAGATACTACGCATAAAAAGAGACCCGCTAGGTTGACTGGCCTAGGCAAAAATAAGGGCATCCCGGCGAACCAAAAGGGTTCGGGCAAAAATTAGGGATATATATACAAAAGAACTGTACACCCGGCAAGTCGAAAACCTGAAAAGGCGGCTTGGGCAAAAAAGGGTATCCCGGTGGACTGAAAACCTGAAAAGGCGGTCCAGGTAAAAGTTAGGGATTAAAGCGTACGACTATGTCCCGTTGGATCACTTACCTGCTTCCAGTTTAGTTTTATCAAGTTCAAACAGCACAGATCGGTCCAGTCACCTTTATTCCGATAGCAAGGGATGAGATGCTTGAAGATATAGGGGCAATAGCAGAATCGAAACCCGATGGGATCATTTCCACATAGTTGTTTTTCTTTGTTTATCACTCTGTACCTTTTCAATTTTACGACAATTTCCTCTTACTAGGATTTCTGTCTCCTTGTACAAAACTGCCTGTTTATAGGCCAATTTCAAAATCAATACAAGTCTATTTTCAAATTCAAAAATTGCTTTTATTTTCCCTATTTTGTTTGCGTAAACGTCCAATTGATGCTTTGAATGAACATATGCACTTGAATATGATTGATGTTTACCAAAAAATATATATACATGAAAACAAGAATAGCATTTACTAAGGATTCCAGGAGTTGGGATAGTGTTCAAGATGTCCACAAACCCCCACAAAGCCAGTTCATGGAAATATCCCCACAGAGCAATCTCCATGGAATTATCTCTATTGAGCTATCTTCACAAGCTCATCCCCAACAGAAATATATTCCTCTACAGAATTAGTATGCCCTCAGACAGAAATCGGGGCATCTTCCAGCGATTCACTTCCATATCTTCGATAGACAGCTTGGCATGATCATAGATCCCCTAGCAGATAAAGAAGTTGATCATTTCCCCAGCATACAGCAGAAATTTCCTCAACGCAGCCTATGAAATTCTAATACCCATCGGAGGTTATTCCCTCTATGTAGGATACAGAATTCAATTCCCCAACTGAGTTCATTTCTCTAACATTATAGAATTCTCTCCCCCAACAGAATTCGTTCCAGGATGCTATTCCTAGAAGAGTCGACACTCGTGTCTGAAACCTGGTCAGATAGTGCAACGGAGAATTATCCATCTCTTTTATTCCCAGTCAGAATGTATACAACCAATTTCCACAGTAAAAGAACCACGGACTACCGACTCTCCTGACAGAATACTTCTATCCACAAGCGGAAGTCAAAGATCCCCAGCAGAATATTCCCAAACGGAAAATAGGAATCCCCGGTGGAGTCATTCCAAACAGGATCTGAAGATTTATTTTCTCCATTCCCAACAACAGTCAGGGATTTATTTTCCCCAATCGGACTTTACTATTCAAAGCCACCGCTACTGTAGCGAGTGATTTTTGGATGTGGTTGCGAAGCACGATCGCTCTGAAAACTACAGGTCAATTCATTTTTTATCCTATTGTGAGCTGAATAAGGAAGGGAAATAGATGTCTCCAATTAACCCTGCTTGCATACTGAGTTTGAACAGCGGTCTGTTCGGTTACGGATGCTACAAAGATTCGGGGAGTTTGTACTGGTTATTTGTATTTTCGCCAATACTGTCATTTTGATCTGGTCATCTAGGGCATAAGGTTTCTGGCAGGGAACAAGGATTAGGATGTTAGGACTGATGTTTTGAATTACTGCTTTTGATATGGGATTTGGGTTTTTTGTGGATTGCGCTCGCTAAGATCTTTTCTTTCGATCTTATGCCTACGTATTCCCGTTTACCGAAACAGGAAAATCAGAGCGTTCGTAGTTCCTCCTATTCTATGGGAGGAAATTGGGGTTTTGGTGTCTTGTTCAAGGCCCAAGACGTGAAGCGTAAGGTGTTTTGTATCTTGTTCAAAGCCCAAGATGTGAAGCTGAAGAGTTTATTTGTATCTTGTTCAAAGCCCAAGATATGAAGCTGAAAGGTCTATTTGTGTCTTGTTCAAAGCCCAAGACGTGAAGCTAAAAAAAGATCTCGACTTTAGAGAGAATTTGTCATCTCTAAAGAAGGGTTTGTTTGTCACAACTGTTGGGTGACTGGTTTATAAAGGAGAATTACTTTAACCGGGATACGCGGATCCTAGCAATGCCATAATTTCCTTTATAGGGGATTTTGACCTGAAGGAGAAGACTTTAACTCAGTGTAGAGTAATGCCATCTTTCCTTAGGAATTTCTCATGCTAAAAGATGGACAGTGGCATGGATGTAGATGATCCAGAGGCTTGCCGCTTACAGCAATTAGATGAAGGGAATGTGTACTGTGAACGAGGCACAACTTTGATGCTAAAAGATTGATTGGATCAACCAGTGGTTTTCTTATACAAAGCCTAAGAGGAGGCTATCTCTACTGAGGAAAATCATTATACAAAGCCTAAGAGGAGGCTAAAAGGTGTCTCGTACAAAGCCTGAGAGAGAGGCGAAAAGGTTTTTGACCCGACGATGGAGTCTTTTGGTATCTCGTATAAAGCCCGAGATGAAGGCGATTTATTTGTTTGGTTCAATTAGAACCTTTTTGTATCTCGTACAAATCCCGAGATGGAGGTTGAAATTTGTTTGACTTCATGATGGGGTCTTTTATGTGTCTCGTACAAAGCCCGAGAGAGAGGCTAAAAATTGTTTGATTCTGCTGGGGAATCTTTTGGTATCTCGTATAAAGCCCGAGATGGAGGCTGAGAGGGTTTGCACCGCTGGGGAGAATCATTGTATAAAGCCCAAGAGGAGGCTGACTTCTGCTAGAGAAGGATCATTATACAAAGCCTAAGAGGAGGCTATTTTACTGTCTCAGTTAAGTGACAGGTCCAACATACTGATCTCAAAAGAGAAAATCAGTTCTTATATGAGCAACACTGTACTCAGGGATTTGATTCCAAGGGTTCGGGTTATTCCTGTTCTTTAAGGAAACGGGAAATCCGAAGGGTATCGAGACTGTCCGAGTCTGCGGGTTTCCTTCCTATTTAACGAAGGGGTCACTTGAGAATGTCTTTGAGACTCAAGGAGATTAGACTGTCCAGGTCTAGAGTTTCATCTTTTGTACTATGTTTTGAGAAACAATAGTAGACTCTAAGAAAGGACTGTTCTATGAAGATGACTAAGTTCTGTTCCTATACCTCTAGGAGGTAGATAACTCTTTTAAAGATAAAAACCACTGGTAAACATGCGAGGTTTACTATCCAGCAATTTTTAACTTTTGAAAGAGGGTTTCTTAGTTAAGGTCCAAGAGAAGGATGGAAACTTTTAAGAAGCCGGCGGGTCCTTGTACTAAGCCCAAGAGGAGGCTATCATTCCCGAAGGAAGAGATCATTATACGAAGCCTAAGAGGATGCTGTGAATACTTCTAAGAAGCCGTAGGGTCCTTGTACTAAGCCCAAGAGGAGGCTGGGTTGCTTTTAGGAAGCCTGGGGGTCCTTGTACGATGCCCAAGAGGAGGCCGATGCTTTTAAGAAGCCCGTGGGTCCTCAAACCCCGAGAAAGTCAAGGCAATGCTATTCACCGAGAATAGATCAAAGTCAGGACAGTTCGAGAATTTGGAAGAAACTCAAAGATGCCATTCACGGAGAATACATTCATCTTGGGGAGTAGAGTTTCTTGACGATTCCTAAGGAGGACAGCCGAAGAGAAGACTGTATTTGGTGCTCCTATTGGGGATCTAGGCGTCTATTTCTATGAATAAACGAAACGGCGTTACCTAGTTTTAGACATAGTTTCCGGGAAAACTCTAAATATCTATACTATTATTACACAGTAGATATGAGTTTGTGAAAGGAGACTTACAGTGAGCAGCCCCACAATACAGTTATATACGAAAGCAGTAAATGAAAGCGATAACCACTTACTCGGTTGTAGTGCTTCCATGCTGTTTAGTTAGTTATTCAACAAAGAAAGATGAAAACAACAGTATATTCAAAATCAAAGGAGAAAGTGCTTTGAAAAAGAAAGATTTGGGGCTTACAGCTCAAGGAGAGGCCCAAGGTTTTAAAGAGAAAGAGTGGGGCTTATAACACGAGGGTAGACCCAGATGATTTTTCGTTTAAAATGGCGATCGCGCCGAGGTTTTCTTTTAACGCCTGGGGACTTATACAATAAGTGAGGCCCAAAATGATTTGGTTAAAAGGGGGTTGGGTCTTACATTCTAATAGAGGCCAGAAGTGTTTTGAATGGGTCTTATAGCTCAAGGAGAGACCCAAGGTTGTTTTTGAAAACGGCGATCGTGCCGAGGTTTTGAAAACACGGTATCGGGACTTATACAATACACTGAGGCCCAAATTATTTTGGTTTCAAAAAAAGGACTGGGTCTTACACTCTAAAAGAGGCCCAAGGTGTTTTGAAAATGATTTATGAGGGTTGAATTAATCCAAAACCCTAATTTGTTTTCAAAAATGTATTTAATTTAATAAAAATTCAATTAAAATAATCAAAATTGTTTTACATATGAAAAACAAATTTTGATCTTGGATTAATGCTTCAAAAATTGAGTATTGACCTACAAAATAATTAGAAAGCATTAGAAGTTGCAAAAATCAAGAGGAAAAAATATTTCAAATGTTAAAAATAATTAAAATATTAATTCTTTGCAAAAATATCAATTATACCAAATAAATAATATTTTTGGGATTTTTTGATAAAATAAAATATTTTATCATTTTTGTGAATTATTGCAAAAAGAATCAGTAAAAAATAATAAAAATTGAATGAATTATTAATTTTCCAAATAATTAACAAAACATGAAAATAATTGGAAAAATAGCAAAAATGTGAAAAATCACAAAATGGCATGGGTGGGGTTTGAACCCACGACCTCATGTGTACAGGGCACGCGCTCTACCACTGGGGTGGTGATACATCCATTGTTTGAAATAAAACAACAAATATACAAGGCATGCTTTGTTCTTAGGCCTGGCCCAAGGCAAAACAAGTTCAGTTTTGGCTCAAAAATGGAAAGATCATAACTCTCTCAATTCTTACTTGTTTGAGACAAAATTTATATGCATCTAGGGTAGAATTTCACAAGGAATCCAATGGTGGTGGTGTTTTTCTCAGATCACACTCCCTCCTCAAAATCCGATAGTGGTTTTGAAAATGGCTTGTAAATGCATTTTCTCTGCCACACTTGGATACAGGCACGAATTACATGATCAATTGGTACAAACACAACATATATAACATATATGAGATGTTTATGATCAATGGACTTCAAATGCACACATGTTTTGGTGAGTGCAAGTGGAGATGCTTACCCTTCTTTGGGATTTTGGAGTTTTTTCTGCAATCTGCCAATCTTCTTGCTCCAGATATGGTTTGATGCTTTGAACCACCTCAAATGATCCCTTGGATGCTTTTAGGATGGTTGGAATCAACTGGTACCTGCAAAAACACAAACAGTCCCTTTCTTGCAAAAGGGGTCAAAAGTGACCAAAATAGCAACTCCCTCAAATGATGTTCCAGATGGTGGGAACCATTTGGGATAGTTCAAGGATGTTATGTGGAGTGTGTTTGAGGTTTTATCTGGTTTGGAAAGTGACTGATTCAAGACATGGCTTGAAAAATGCAAAAAAGTGCTATTTTGAGGTTTTGAGAGGTCATTTTGTGATGCTGTGATTACAGGTCATTTTTTATGGTTTGCACAGCTTACATATGACATATATGAGGTGTGTGTGTGATTGGTTTGGTTGAAATCCCTCCCCAACTCAAAAACTCAAAGTTACCTTGCTAAAGAAGGCATTTTTGCCAAGAAAAGGAGATTTTGAGGAAAGCATCTGTTAGATGGCTTTGGTGTGCTTAAACTGAGCACAAATGAGCTCTATTTATAGTAGAGCAAGTTTGTTTTGGGATCAATAGTGAATGGCAACTGATAATTAGGTTTGGCCAATGTTGATCAATGAGAATTCAAGTCTTCTCTAGCCATTGACTAGAGGTTATGGCACAGGCTGCTGGTCCCCTTGGTCTTGGATAAGTCTTGACTGAATTCAGTTGATGAGAGCTTAGTCTATGCCACCTTAGAGCTTCCATTGAATGCTCCATTCCAAAATTGCAGTCTTGTCCCTATTTTAGGCAATTCTAGGTTTTGAGTGCTATTCCTTGTTCCAAAGACTTTGGAGGCTTGGCTCAGTGATTGTCCCCTTTAGATTCAATCCTATGAGGTGTCCAAATGGATTGGAGCATTTGAATTTGGCTGATTTTGGCAAATCGAGCCAATTTGCAAATTCTGTCTTGCCTTTAACAGATTTCAGCAAGGCCACTGTCCAATGTCATATCTCATGACTCAAATGGAATTTGGCAATGTTCTTGGCCATTTTGGAAAGCCCTTACATGCTACAACAACTGTTTGAACATGTTTGGTTTTGATCTCTTTTGAAACCAAGTGAAAAATCCCTCTACATTTGGCAAAAAGTGAAGGCAAATCTGCCTTGTTGAGATTTTCACTAAGTGTTGAAACAAAGTGACTTTTCTTGATTTTGATCACTCCATAACTCAAAATCCATGAGGAATTTGGAAATAACTCAATATGAAGTTTTTGTAGAGGGTAATGTGACCTACAAATCAGGCTTTGAATGGGGCACAATGGCCTTGTGGTTTAGGAGTTATGGTCCTCCAAAGTTGGTGCATTAGTGGTACTTTTTCCATAACATAGAAATTTTTCTAAGTTTTATGGTTACCCCTTTTACAAGTTATCCAACTTTTCTTGATTTTTCTTGATGAATGATGATTCAAATAATACATAAACATCATTTTAGGGTTAAAAATCCATTTTGGTGAAAAATCTCAAAAAGTCAAAGTTGACTTTTGGTGCACAGTTGACTTTTTATCAGATGAATTCCAAACTGTGCAATTCCTCAGGAAATCATGTCCTTGACCTAAATCAAACTTGATGGACATGTTCCATAGGTGTCATGGGGTATATTTAGGCATGTCTTAGGGCTTGGGAGTATGTCCTGGTCAAAAGTCAAAGTTACAGTTGACTTTTTCCGCAAAACCCTAACTGTGGTGCAGATGAAACTGAGACTTGTTGCTCAAGCTTCTTGGATTAATCCATTGTTCCAAATGGACCAATATAGGTCATTAGAGACCTTAAAACCCTCTCTTGAGGTTTTGGTTCATGATTTGTCCCAAAAATCAACTCAGGGGTGAATTAGGTCAAGAAACCCTAATTCCTGATTTTTGATGTATGCATCCCCTGAGACAAAATTGACTTGGTGATTGGGTACATGAGGTTCCATGGAGTATATTTGGTTATGTTTTGGATCAATGCGTTGTGCCCAGATGAAAATTTCCATCTGGAGGCCCTGGTCGACCAAAACCCTAATTTGGTAGCACTGGCGATCTTGAGGCTTGATCCACCTAGAAGGAAGCATCCTTGTGCTTAATCCTTGAAGTGGGAGTCCTTTTTGACCCAATGTGGATGTTTGAGAGGCTAGACAAGTTGAAGATCATGTCATTCCTTGATTGATCCTTTGTCTATGAACTCAAAGAGGGCTTGAAACCCTAATTTTGATTGTAGTGAATGCTCACCCATCTTTGGGGAGACTGACAAGGTAGGATGATTCCCCATATTGTGATGATGATTTGCACAATGATGGGAAATCTTAGTGGTCAAAATTTGGGGTATGACAGATGCCCCTATTTAATCATCTTGGACCCGAAGGTGTGAAATGACGAAGGTATTCGAGCATTCGGGGTGCAAGAGGATTAAATATCGGAATACCCGAAATTTTGATGGTGGTTATGAATGGTAGCTTACGCATTCATCTTCTTTTGCTAAGCAATGATGCTTAGAAAAGGTAAACTTCCCCTCGATCCTGGTCTTCAGCCAAGGAACTGGTCTAAGTTTTCTTTTGAAATGAACTTCCCCTCGATCCTAGTTTCCTACCAAGGAACTCGTCTAAGTTTCTGAGGTAAACTTCCCCTCGATCTTGGTTTCCTACCAAGGAACTGGTCTTAGTTTCTGATTTAAACTTCCCCTCGATCCTGGTTTCCTACCAAGGAACTGGTCTTAGTTTCTTTTGATTTAAACTTCCCCTCGATCGTGGTTTCCCACCAAGGAACTGGTCTTAGTTTCTTTTGTCAATAAACTTAACTGACAAGGGACGCTGTTAGTAGCGATTTTCCTCAAACTTCTCGCCGAATTTTCCTGGAGAGATGCCATTTGAGTGGAAAAAGTTTTGATGTCAGACTTGCTGGGGAACCCAGTCGTCTGAGTTGTAGGGTTGCACAAACTTCTCTGTTGGAGACGCCATTTGTTTCTACTGGGGGAAAGCAGGTCTCTTGAGAGACTGCTGTCGCTTGGGATCTTACATCATACTTTTCTCGGGATCTTCCCGGAGAAATGCCATATGATGAGGTCCAATTTTGAGGTTCCGATGACCTTTTCATCAACGGTTTTTTGGAGAATGACAGCTGTACGGCCAAATCTCTGCTCAGGAGGCTTTCTCTGTGGATTTTCCTTAATCCGGGAAAGCAAGAATATCATCTTCAATGGCGAAGAGTGATATTTGTTGAACGTTTCTCTGGCTTTCCAGAGGTTCAAATTATCAAAGTGGTCGATTGCCGACTCTGATCTGAAGATACAATGGGGACGAGTTTGATCGGCCATAATACTTCCTGACGAGGCAAGAACTGGCTAACTCGATTGAGAGGATGGTTATCACGGCAGGATAAGACCGACTCAAGTGATAGTGATGCAATATGAAATGTGAATTCAAATCAATAATGCATGATGTATGTATGTTTATGCTGACAAAACTGACACGACATACAAATTAAAAGATGAACATGACTGGATACTCGGCCACTGCTAGGAACGAAGAAGTACCACTGGTTCAAGATAGCAATCCCACCTTGCTTAGGAGAGATAGTCCCTGCGGGGAGCTATGTTGGTCGGACTTAGGAGATGAGAACTCGGCCGAGGTGTGTCAGATGAAACAAGGTCTCTGACATAGTTGATCCCTTCATT
This sequence comes from Lathyrus tuberosus, assembly GCA_022829125.1. Taxonomy (NCBI): domain Eukaryota; kingdom Viridiplantae; phylum Streptophyta; class Magnoliopsida; order Fabales; family Fabaceae; genus Lathyrus; species Lathyrus tuberosus. Next base: position 1,227,157 of record JALAZF010000034.1, read on the forward strand.
CAGGCGTACTGGCGTAGAAGGAGTACTTTGATTCTGCACTTTGAAGTCCGCTTATTTCTGGAGAAGCGGTTGATGCTCTTTTGATGCTTAACAGTCAAAAGAAATTGTCGTCTTTATTTTAAATGCAGAAAAAGTTTTAAAAAGTAAATTCATTTTTGTTTTATTTCAAGAATCGTTAATTATGTTAATAACGTCGTTCTGTAAAGCTAAAACAAATAAGAATTACAAACAAAAGCACAAGGGCTCAAATTTTATTGATAAGATGGAGATCAGCCAAACGCGTGATTCCAAAGAGTATATACAAAGTTTGAAAATGGTAATTTACAGGGAAAAGGGCTACGTTGAAACATAACGACCAATATCCTTCTACCAACTTTGAATTCGGGGCATCCTGAGCTTCTGTCGAAGATGACCTTGATTGGAGTTTTCCTCCGATGGATGGTGTAACTGCTGCTGCCGCTGAGGGACTTGCCTCTGTTGAACATAGTTACTTGCCATTATCCCTAATTTTTGCCTGGATTGTACTTTGATGTTTCCAATCCACCGGGATGATGATTTTTTTCATGTCTCTAACTTTTGCCTGGACCGCCCTTTCGGGTTTTCAATCCACCGAGACATTTTTTTTTTTTAGTTTAGGCGAAGTATTTCTTGACTACATCAACATTTGTGGGGTAGGCTAACTCCTATCCGTCCATGATTGCAAGTCTCAAGGCGCCGCCTGAGAAAGCTTTTGTGACCACATAAGGGCCGTCATAATTCGGAGTCCATTTGCCTCGCGAATCAGTGAGAAATGATTGTATCTTCTTGAGCACAAGGTCTCCTTTTCTGAAGACACGAGGTCGGACCTTTTTGTCGAACGCCCTCTTCATTCTCTGTTGATACAACTGACTGTGGCATAGTTCCGTGATTCGCTTTTCCTCAATCAGATTCAGTTCGTCGTGTCGACTTTGACACCATTCAGCTTCGGTGAGCTTAGCTTCCATCAATACTCGGATTGACGGGATCTCTACTTCTATGGGGAGCACTGCTTCCATGCCATACACTAGAGAAAAAGGGGTAGCCCCTGTTGAAGTGCGGACAGATGTACGATAACCGTGAAGCGCAAAGGGTAGCATCTCATGCCAGTCTTTGTAGGTTACAACCATATTTTGAACGATCTTCTTGATGTTCTTATTGGTCGCTTCTACCGCTCCGTTCATCTTGGGTCGGTAGGGAGATGAGTTATGGTGTTCAATCTTGAACTCTGCACACAACTCTTTCATCATCTTGTTGTTCAAGTTAGATCCATTATCAGTAATGATCTCGCTTGGAACGCCATAACAGCAGATGATATTGTTTTTGATAAATCGGACCACCACTTGTCGGGTTACATTGGCGAATGACGCTGCTTCGACCCACTTGGTGAAGTAGTCAATGGCTACTAGAATGAACCGATGTCCGTTTGAAGCCTTGGGCTCAATCATGCCAATCATGTCGATTCCCCATATGGAAAAAGGCCACGGGGAAGAAAGAACTTTGAGATGTGATGGCGGTACATGAATTTTGTCGGAGTATATCTGACACTTGTGAGACCTCCTCATGTACTTGTAGCAGTCGAATTCCATGGTCAACCAGTAGTACCCTGCTCTCAGAATTTTTCTCGCCATTGCGTGTCCATTGGCATGAGTGCCAAAGGATCCTTCATGAATTTCTTTCATGAGCATGTCTGCCTCTGGTCTGTCGACGCATCGGAGCAAGACCATGTCAAAATTTCTCTTATAGAGAGTGTCACCGCTCAGGAAGAAGTTTCCAGCTAATCTTCTGAGGGTCTTTCTGTCTTTTCTGGATGCCCCAGGTGGGTACTCCAGTTTTTGAAGGAAGCATTTGATATCGTGATACCAAGGTCTGTCGTCTATGACTGCTTCAATCGTGAAGACGTAAGCGGGCCGTTCAAGGCGCATTATGTCGATCTTAGGTATTTCATTCCATTGACCTACACTAATCATGGAAGAGATAGTGGCTAATGCATCAGCCATGTGATTCTCATCACGAGGGATATGATGAAACTCAACTCTGTTGAAGAAAGGTAGCAACCTTCTTGCATAGTCTTTGTAAGGAATCAATCTTGATTGGTATGTGTTCCAATCTCCTTTTATCTGATTGATAACCAAGGCTGAGTCGCCGTATATGTCCAAGTTCTTGATCCTTAAATCAATAGCTTCTTCGAGACCCATAATTCAAGCTTCGTATTCGGCCTCGTTATTCGTACACTTGAACGTAAGTCTGGCGGTGAAAGGAATGTGGGTACCCTGAGGGGTAACAATGATTGCCCCAATTCCGTTTCCATAATGATTAACTGCTCCGTCAAAGATTAGTCCCCATTGGGAACCTGGTTCTGGCCCTTCACTGGGTAGCGGTTCATCGCAATCTTTCATTTTTAGATACATGACATCTTCGTCTGGGAAGTCAAACCCGATTGATTCTTGATCGTCAATCGGTTGATGAGCCAAATGATCAGCTAAAATACTTCCCTTAACGGCTTTTTGAGCGTGGTACTCTATGTCATATTCTGATAACAGCATCTGCCAACGGGCAATTCTTCCCGTAAGAGCAGGTTTTTCAAATACGTACTTGATTGGATCCATTTCTGAGACCAACCAAGTAGTATGTCGAATCATGTACTGGCGAAGACGTTTGGCTGCCCAAGCCAAAGCACAGCAAGTTTTCTCGAGCATCGTGTACCGAGTTTCACAGTCGGTGAATTTCTTGCTCAGATAGTAAATGGCAGACTCTTTCCTTTTGGTTTCGTCTTGTTGGCCAAGTACACATCCCATTGAGTCCTCTAGGACTGTGAGGTAAATGATCAGTGGTCTTCCTTCCACTGGAGGTGATAGAATCGGAGGATTCAACAGATATTCATTAATATTGTCGAAGGCGGTTTGGCAATCTTCTGACCAAACGCAATCCTGGTTCTTTTTCAGTAATTTGAAAATCGGCGAGCATGTCGCGGTCATAAGGAATATGAATCTTGAGATGTAGTTCAAACGTCCCAGGAATCGTCTGACTTGTTTTTCAGTTTTCGGAGAAGGCATTTCTTGAATGGCCTTGACCTTGTCAGGATCAACTTCAATTCCTTTCTGGATGACGATGAACCCTAGTAGTTTCCCTGAACGGACACCGAAGGTGCACTTGTTGGGATTTAAGCGGAGCTTGAACTTTCTTAAACGTTCGAACAATTTTGACAGATGTTCAACGTGCTCACTCTCTGTTTTTGATTTTGCAATCATATCATCGACGTACACTTCAATTTCTTTGTGTATCATGTCATGAAACAGAGTAGTCATGGCCCTTTGATAGGTTGCCCCGACGTTCTTCAAACCGAACGGCATAACCTTGTAACAAAAGGTACCCCATGGGGTGATGAACGAAGTTTTCTCCATGTCTTTCGGCGCCATTTTGATCTGATTGTAGCCCGAGAATCCATCCATGAAGGAGAAAACTTTGAACTTTGCTGTGCTGTCTACCAGCATGTCAATGTGTGGTAAAGGAAAGTCGTCCTTTGGACTTGCCTTGTTCAGGTCTCTGTAGTCGACACACATTCTGACCTTTCCGTCCTTTTTGGGAACGGGTACAATGTTGGCTAACCATTGAGGATATTCAGATGTAGCGAGGAAACCCGCGTCAATCTGTTTTTGCACCTCCTCTTTGATTTTGATGGCCATGTTCGGGTGAGTGCGTCTCAACCTTTGCTTTACTGGCGGACATTTCGATTTCAACGGTAAGTGATGTTCCACGATGCTGGTATCCAACCCTGGCATATCCTGATAGGACCAAGCGAATACATTGGGGAATTCTTTGAGAAGCTTTATCAAACCCTCTCTGGCAGTTGGACTGAGCAGTGCCCCAATCCTGATTTCTTTTCTCTCTTTTTCCGAACCCAAATTTACCGTTTCCAACGGTTCTTTGTGAGGTTCGATGGACCTTTCCTCTTGTCTGAGTAGTCGGGAGATCTCTTCTGGAATTTCATTGTCAACTTCTTCTTCAGCCTCGAATACCGGGAACTCAAAGTTGGGAGAAGACATCGGATCGTATGTTTCAACGGGGTGTAAAACAAGCAATCTGCATGACGTGATGATTCGTGTTTAGAAGAGATAGAGAAAATGCAAGTGTGTGCAGTGTTTTATTTTTACTGCTTGTTTTATGATTGAATGTTTTTTAGGATTACCATTTTCTGAAAAACGAAAAGAGAAAACAGCAATTAATGCGGAAATTACAGAACGACGTTATTTTATTAATGAACAAGTCAAATCTTGAAACTACAGCCCTATAAAACAAAACTCTGTCGCTTTGGGCGAAGAGAAGAGGGAAAATTTACAAAAAGCGAGCCCTATCAAAACATCCGTTTCACCTGGGGCAGGGTGAAAGGTTAAAGATGGCAATTACTTTGACTGATGAACGGCCTTTGGAACCTCGACGGCAACCCATTGACGGCGAACTCCTCGGTGAGTCACAAAGTCTGGCACCTTCCTTGATTTGTCTTCAGAAATAACGCTGATTTCTGGTAGAGTATGATCATTGGAATCTGTCTCCCAGGCAGAGTTGTCATAGGAGGATTCCTTTGTTGCATTTTGTAGAGTAGTTGTGCTCTCAGATGTATCTCCCCATCTAGTTGATTGGATGTCTTCGAGCCTAGTATGAGAGCTTTTAGGAGCGGTGTACTTGACCATATAGTCGAACTTTCCACTCGGTGGTCCCAAGGTGTCCCACATTTCTCTGGAACTGGAGGGGTCATCTCTCTCGATGACGTTGACCTCGGGAAAAGCATAGTTGATGAATTCAAGTCCTGCAAACATTGTAAATTCATCGTCATGTTGAATAGTTTCTGAATGACCTGAGTGTTGATCCCATGACATGGTGGGGACACAGGTATTCTGTTCAATGATGGTCAGCGAAGTTTCATTACTTGGCTGACTTACTTGCCCCAAGTTTCCTGGATAAGGTTGCCACATTGGCAGACCATCCATTGGGCCATAGTAGTTGTAGTCAAAATCGTCTTTCATCAGAGTGTCTTCCTCTAACGAATTTGGCGGAGCACGACATCCTTCCGGATCACAATCTCCGTATACCATTTTGACATCTGACCTTGGTATAAATCTCGGACTTTCTGTAGGAAAGCAAAAAGGCGTAGGTACCTCCTCTTGAGACATATAACCGTCCTTGTTAAGGTAGGACTTCCATTCTTCATCCGTGTCAGAGGGATCTTCCTCGTTGATAGCATGTACTGCTTGAGACACTGGGTGAAGGAAACCTCTACTGTGGAAGAAGTTTTGAAGGGGATGAAGACTTTCATCGTTGGCAGCCTTCCGGGTACAGGTTGTAGAAAAACCAAGACCCTTCTTTGTTTTATTGTCAATAGGAATGACAAGCTGTCCCCATCCGTTTGTATCGGTACTCTCGACCCCTTTGATAGCATCTTTGTATGAGGAAATCGAGGTTCCTCCTTTGAACTGATTGTCTTTGCTCACCTACAGTGCTTGGAACTGCGTTCCAATGACCTCCTCGGGTTCTACACAAGTAGATGATGATAAGCTGCTTACAAGCAAGGCTTGTTCCCCACAAACCGTGACATGTTGATCGTTCTGAACGAACTTTAGCTTTTGGTGGAGGGTTGAAGTAACCGCTCCAGCCTGATGTATCCAAGGTCTTCCTAATAAACAACTGTATGTTGCCCGGATGTCCATGACCTGGAAAGTGACTTGGAAAGTGTGAGGATCAATAGTTATGGGAAGATCAACCTCGCCGATAACTGCTTTTCTGGATCCGTCGAATGCTTTGACGACGACCTCGCTGATTCTCATCGGAGGGCCTTTGAATGATAATTGCATCAAAGTAGACTTCAGCATAACATTCAGGGCTGACCCTGTGTCTACCAGTACGCTGGCTAAGGCATCGTCCTGGCAGTTAACTGTGATATTGAGCGCCATGTTATGACGGCGACCCTCTTCGGGTAATTCTTCATCACTAAATCCCAAATGATTGCAGGAAGTGATGTTAGAGACAATGCTATCGAACTGTCTGATTGTTACATCTTGTTCCACAAAGGCTTGCTCTAAGACTTTCTGTAGAGCCTCCCTATGCGCTTCTGAACTGAGTAACAGTGATAATACCGAGATCTTTGAAGGAGTCTGCAACAGTTGATCAACAATGTTGTATTCACTCCGTTGGATGAGCTTCAGCATCTCATCATTGTTTTTTGAAAGGCCGGGATTACTGGATTGACCGACTGGTGGATCGGGAGCTTCTGTTTGAAGTTCCTTTTCTTTGTTAGGTTCCCCAACCCCTCGGTTGAAGATTCTACCACTCCGTGTTACTCGACTGATGTCTGCAATATTCACGACGGAGGGTAATGGAATTTCCTTTCCATTTTCAATGGTTGTTGCACTGTATTTGTAAGGGATAGCCTTAGTTGATTCATACGGTATTGGTCCCGGTAGATAGATGACCACAGGAGCCTTCTGATTTTTCTGACCATCGTAAGTGATCTCGATCCGTTCCCGGTTGGGAACCTTAGATTCGTCAAGTAGAGGGATGATGGCAAAATCATCCCTGATCTTGTGATGATCAGATATGGTGATAACATCCTCAACTTGATCAGCAAGGTAGTCCGGCGTCCAGTTGATAGGTCCAAAACCTGAATATGGGCGAATTTCCCCACGATCCACTTGACCCTAAAGAGCTGCTCTCACAAGGTAACACCCTTGGTTATTTTCCGAACAGACGCTGCAATGGTCGTAATTGTGTGGTGGCACCTGGCCACGTCCACTTTGAATACAGTGTAACCTTACAAGGTTAGCTTCCCCAGATCGGACATCCTGACTCTAACGTCGAGTAGGATTCCCGTTATTGATACTAATCTGTTAAGTATCTTCGTCCATGTAAATTGGCATCCACCAATGATTTAACAAGTGTTGAAGTGCCTCCTGGACAAGGATACAACCTCGATCGCTTTCACAACCCGCTTTACAGCTTTGATAGTCATGTGATATTAAGAATCCGAGTCGGACCTGCTCAGCATGTAACTCTACCAGATTGGTATTCATTAAGCGGATGTCAAAGATTTGGACCCTGTTAATTTGATAGGGGTTCCTATCATGGTAATCTTGAATCCATCCAAGATCCATTTGACGTTGGAGGGCCTCTTGTATGAAAGAGCATCCCTGATTGTCTTTTGAGCAGATCGGATAGGCCTGGTAATCATGTCGTGGCAGATCGTAGTGTAAACTTTGTCGTGAGTGCATCACGACCAAGTTGACATTCATTGCTAGAATGTTATGATTCTGAATGATATTTGAATTCGTATAGACCATGTTAACTGTACGAACTCGGTGCTCTTGGATCCATCCGAGATCCATTTGTTCCTGCAGAGCTGTTTACACCACAGAACATCCTTGGTTGTCTTTAGAGCAGATATCACACTGGTGATAATTATGAGGTGGCACATGGCCATATCCACTCTGTCTACAATGCATCTTGACCAGATTGGTTTTCAACAAGAGTACATCATGAATCTGATAGACATTGTTAGTCTCTTTCTCAATCAGATTGACTGCAGCTTTCTCATGTTGAGGCAACGGGTTCGTGAGAACATTAGGATTCGTATCCCTGAAGGATAAGAGCCCGCTCCTAACAAGTTTTTGCACATCGGACTTGAAATTGAGACAAGTCTCTATGTTATGCCCTGAACCTCCTTGATGATAAGGGCATGTCTGATCCATCTTAAACCAGAAAGGGTGATTTTCTGGTATTGTAAGAGGAGACTTAGTCTGAATGTGCCCCTTAGCCAGTAGTAATGGAAATAGTTCTGCGTACAACATGGGTATAGGATCAAACCCTGATGGTCGTGTTGTACGGTTGTTGTATGGAGGACGAGCCTGCTGAAGAGGCTGTTGTGTCCTTTGCTGATCAGGTTGGCTCTGCGCAACCTGAGGTTGATACGTAGGAACAGGCACGAGACCGATAGCAGGAGTTACAGCTGCTACTAGTTGATAACGACGCCTTTGCTTTCCGAGAGAGATATTCCCAATATCTTGCTCTTTTTTCTTAGGGAGAGCACTACCGTATTTTTTAGTACCGCTCGTCGATCCAGTGTCTTTTGCCAAACGTCCTTCTCGGACGGCTTCCTCAAGACGTACACCCATGCCGACCATCTCGGTGAAATCACTGGGTGCACTGGCAACCATTCGGTCATAGTAAAATGAGCTTAAGGTCTTTAAGAAGATCTTTGTCATCTCTTTTTCCTCAAGAGGGGGACAAATTTGAGCGGCAATTTCACGCCACCTTTGAGCATACTCCTTAAAGGTTTCCTTGTCCTTTTGCGACATTGATCTGAGTTGATCTCTGTCGGGTGCCATGTCCAAATTGTATTTGTATTGTTGGACGAAGGCAGTGCCAAGATCTCTGAATGTGCTAATCGTAGCACAGTTTAAACCCATGTACCATTTTAATGCGGCACCGGTTAAACTATCCTGAAAGTAGTGAATCAGTAGGTCCTGATTCTCCGTCTGGGTTGACATTCGCCGAGCGTACATCACCAGATGGCTTTAAGGGCAAGAGTTACCCTTGTATTTTTCAAAGTCGGGCACTTGGAATTTGTGCGGGACTTTCACATTGGGGACTAAGCAGAGATATGCGGCGTCCTTTCCAAATAGATCCTGACTGCGAATGGCTTGCAGTTCCTTCTGCATTTCCAAGAACTGTTCCTGGAATTCATCCATTTGGTCGAACAAAGTTTCCTTCTTACCAACAGGTGTTGGTGGGATCTGTCCTTCCAGGACAGTGTGCACCACAGGGGGTGGAACCGTGACTACGGTGTTGAATCTTGGCGTACCCCGAAGTTTGTAACCTTCAGGAGTCTTCAGTATGCCCCCGGCATCTTCGCTTTCCCGAAGTTTGTAACCTTCAGGCCCAGCGGCTTCTGTTGTGATTCCCTGATCTTCAGTGATCGGCGGAACATATCCTTCCGGGATATAGTTAACAGGCATGCCCCAAGGATGATCTTTCGGCATCTGATACCTAGGATCAGACCTTTCCGCTATGGGCGTTGAGGTGATCTCTGAGATCACAGTTCTTTGTAGCTGAGCTTCTGCCATGGCTTGCATGTCGTTACGAAGCTTTCTCATATCTTCTCTTAGAGCGTCGATCTCTTCTTTCAACTCTCTGTTTTCTTCCTCAAGATTATCCATCTTTTTTTGACGATTGGCCCGAGTATTATACGAATGAGATAGTTTGACTCTAGAACCGAGACATAAACGCGAGATCCGTAGGTAAGAAGAATACGCGATGTGAGAATGATGAATGCAATGATTATATTAATTATTTTTTTATGTTTAATCAAAATAAACTTTGACAATTAGATTGCAAATATTAAACGGTGGGGAAACCCCTTTTTATTGAATTCCAAAGGATTACAGAAATGGAAATACAGTAGACTACAAAGTGCAGAAACAGAAACCTAAACTAATGGGTCCCGAGTCCTCTCTGAAGAGAAATCGGGTGCTGATTCTGATATCTTCCTTTTCTTTGACCGGGGCTCTTGGGCCGTTGTCGGGTTGTCATTCCTTTGCCAGGTGAAAGGAGAGAGCAAATTCCTTTGGTCGTCCTGATTATCTACAGCATGTTGCTCTAAAATTTCAATCAGAGCATCCTTTTCTTTCAGTAATTGCTGTATTTTGATGCACTCTACGTCGAGGGTGCGGTACTTGTTCTTCCAAGACCTCCTCTCCTTTTGAACTTTGTTGAGAGTCAGCTGAAGCTTTTCATTTTTCGTCATGAATTACATGACAGATTCCCTCGATGGAAGAATTCCGTAACGTGGATAAGGCATCTTTAGCTTGAGAGCTCTAGTTTGTACCCAATGGAGATAAGGCTCCACCGAGACACAGTCCGGTTTTCCTAGAGACTCTCATCCTTTCTTATGAACATGTTTCCAAGCTTGCACTATTTCCAATTTTAGTGCTCTGTCATTTTCTCCTTCCTTGAAGAAAAGACCTTCCAGATGAGCGTTTTGCGGAACGAGCCTCATTAGGTATCCAAATTGACGGCGAACCAACACCGGATGGTAGTTGATTCGTCCCTTAGTTCCTATAAGGGGTATGTTGGGGAAGTTTCCACAACGATCAATGTGGTTGCGAAGCACGATCGCTCTGAAAACTACAGGTCGATTCATTTTTTATCCTATTGTGAGCTGAATAAGGAAGGGAAATAGATGTCTCCAATTAACCCTGCTTGCATACTGAGTTTGAACAGGGGTCTGTTTGGTTACGGATGCTACAAAGATTCGGGGAGTTTGTACTGGTTATTTGTATTTTCGCCAATACTGTCATTTTGATCTGGTCATCTAGGGCATAAGGTTTCTGGCAGGGAACAAGGATTAGGATGTTAGGACTGATGTTTTGAATTACTGCTTTTGATATGGGATTTGGGTTTTTTGTGGATTGCGCTCGCTAAGATCTTTTCTTTCGATCTTATGCCTACGTATTCCCGTTTACCGAAACAGGGAAATCAGAGCGTTCGTAGTTCCTCCTATTCTATGGGAGGAAATTGGGGTTTTGGTGTCTTGTTCAAGGCCCAACACGTGAAGCGTAAGGTGTTTTGTATCTTGTTCAAAGCCCAAGATGTGAAGCTGAAGAGTTTATTTGTATCTTGTTCAAAGCACAAGATATGAAGCTGAAAGGTCTATTTGTGTCTTGTTCAAAGCCCAAGACGTGAAGCTAAAAAAAGGTCTCGACTTTAGAGAGAATTTGTCATATCTAAAGAAGGGTTTGTTTGTCACAACTGTTGGGTGACTGGTTTATAAAGGAGAATTACTTTAACCGGGATACGCGGATCCTAGCAATGCCATAATTTCCTTTATAGGGGATTTTGACCTGAAGGAGAAGACTTTAACTCAGTGTAGAGTAATGCCATCTTTCCTTAGGAATTTCTCATGCTAAAAGATGGATAGTGGCATGGATGTAGATGATCCAGAGGCTTGCCGCTTACAGCGATTAGATGAATGGAATGTGTATTGTGAACGAGGCACAGCTTTGATGCTAAAAGATTGATTGGATCAACCAGTGGTTTTCTTATACAAAGCCTAAGAGGAGGCTATCTCTACTGAGGAAAATCATTATACAAAGCCTAAGAGGAGGCTAAAAGGTGTCTCGTACAAAGCCCGAGAGAGAGGCGAAAAGGTTTTTGACCCGACGATGGAGTCTTTTGGTATCTCGTATAAAGCCCGAGATGAAGGCGATTTATTTGTTTGGTTCAATTAGAACCTTTTTGTATCTCGCACAAAGCCCGAGATGGAGGCTGAAATTTGTTTGACTCCATGATGGGGTCTTTTATGTGTCTCGTACAAAGCCCGAGAGAGAGGCTAATAATTGTTTGATTCCGCTGGGGAATCTTTTGGTATCTCGTATAAAGCCCGAGATGGAGGCTGAGAGGGTTTGCTCCGCTGGGGAGAATCATTGTATAAAACCCAAGAGGAGGCTGACTTCTGCTAGAGAAGGATCATTATACAAAGCCTAAGAGGAGGCTATTTTACTGTCTCAGTTAAGTGACATGTCCAACATACTGATTTCGAAAGAGAAAATCAGTTCTTATATGAGCAACACTGTACTCAGGGATTTGATTCCAAGGGTTCGGGTTATTCCTGTTCTTTAAGGAAACGGGAAATCCGAAGGGTATCGAGACTGTCCGAGTCTGCAGGTTTCCTTCCTATTTAACGAAGGGGTCACTTGAGAATGTCTTTGAGACTCAAGGAGATTAGACTGTCCAGGTCTAGAGTTTCATCTTTTGTACTATGTTTTGAGAAACAGTAGTAGACTCTAAGAAAGGACTGTTCTATGAAGATGACTAAGTTCTGTTCCTATACCTCTAGGAGGTAGATAACTCTTTTAAAGATAAAAACCACTGGTAAACGTGCGAGGTTTACTATCCAGCAATTTTTAACTTTTGAAAGAGGGTTTCTTAGTTAAGGTCCAAGAGAAGTATGGAAACTTTTAAGAAGCCGGCGGGTCCTTGTACTAAGCCCAAGAGGAGGCTATCATTCCCGAAGGAAGAGATCATTTTAAGAAGCCTAAGAGGAGGCTGTGAATACTTCTAAGAAGCCGTAGGGTCCTTGTACTAAGCCCAAGAGGAGACTGGGTTGCTTTTAGGAAGCCTGTGGGTCCTTGTACGATGCCCAAGAGGAGGCCGATGCTTTTAAGAAGCCCGTGGGTCCTCAAACCCCGAGAAAGTCAATGCAATGCTATTCACCGAGAATAGATCAAAGTCAGGACAGTTCGAGAATTTGGAAGAAACTCAAAGATGCCATTCACGGAGAATAGATTCATCTTGGGGAGTAGAGTTTCTTGACGATTCCTAAGGAGGACAGCCGAAGAGAAGACTGTATCTGGTGCTCCTATTGGGGATCTAGGCGTCTATTTCTATGAATAAACGAAACGGCGTTACCTAGTTCTAGACGTAGTTGCCGGGAAAACTCTAAATATCTATACTATTATTACACAGTAGATATGAGTTTGTGCAAGGAGACTTACAGTGAGCAGCCCCACAATACAGTTATATACAAAAGCAGTAAATGAAAGCGATAACCACTTACTCGGTTGTAGTGCTTCCATGCTGTTTGGTTAGTTGTTCAACAAAGAAAGATGAAAACAACAGTATATTCAAAATCAAAGGAGAAAGTGCTTTGAAAAAGAAATATTTGGGGCTTACAGCTCAAGGAGAGGCCCAAGGTTTTAAAGAGAAAGAGTGGGGCTTATAACACGAGGGTAGGCCCAGCTGATTTTTTGTTTAAAATGGCGATCGCGCCGAGGTTTTCTTTTAACGCCGGGGGACTTATACAATAAGTGAGGCCCAAAATGATTTGGTTAAAAGGGGGTTGGGTCTTACACTCTAATAGAGGCCCAAAGTGTTTTGAATGGGTCTTATAGCTCAAGGAGAGGCCCAAGGTTGTTTTTGAAAACGGCGATCGTGCCGAGGTTTTGAAAACACGGTAACGGGACTTATACAATACACTGAGGCCCAAATTATTTTGGTTTCAAAAAAAGGATTGGGTCTTACACTCTAAAAGAGGCCCAAGGTGTTTTGAAAATGATTTATGAGGGTTGAATTAATCCAAAACCCTAATTTGTTTTCAAAAATGTATTTAATTGAATAAAAATTCAATTAAAATGATCAAAATTGTTTTACATATGAAAAACAAATTGTGATATTGGATTAATGCTTCAAAAATTGAGTATTGACCTACAAAATAATTAGAAAGCATTAGAAGTTGCAAAAATCAAGAGGAAAAAATATTTCAAATGTTAAAAACAATTAAAATATTAATTCTTTGCAAAAATATCAATTATACCAAATAAATAATATTTTTGGGATTTTTTGATAAAATAAAATATTTTATCATTTTTGTGAATTATTGCAAAAAGAATCAGTCAAAAATAATAAAAATTGAATGAATTATTAATTTTCCAAATAATTAACAAAACATGAAAATAATTGGAAAAATAGCAAAAATGTGAAAAATCACAAAATGGTATGGGTGGGGTTTGAACCCACGACCTCATGTGTACAGGGCGCGCGCTCTACCACTGGGGTGGTGATACATCCATTGTTTGAAATAAAACAACAAATATACAAGGCATGCTTTGTTCTTAGGCCTGGCCCAAGGCAAAACAAGTTCAGTTTTGGCTCAAAAACGGAAAGATCATAACTCTCTCAATTCTTACTTGTTTGAGACAAAATTTATATGCATCTGGGGTAGAATTTCACAAGGAATCCAATGGTGGTGGTGTTTTTTCAGATCACACTCCCTCCTCAAAATCCGATAGTGGTTTTGAAAATGGCTTGTAAATGTATTTTCTATGGTACACTTGGATACAGGCACGAATTACATGATCAATTGGTACAAACACAACATATATAACATGTATGAGATGTTTATGATCAATGGACTTCAAATGCACACATGTTTTGGTGAGTGCAAGTGGAGATGCTTACCCTTCTTTGGGATTTTGGAGTTTTTTCTGCAATCTGCCAATCTTCTTGCTCCAGATATGGTTTGATGCTTTGAACCACCTCAAATGATCCCTTGGATGCTTTTAGGATGGTTGGAATCAACTGGTACCTGCAAAAACACAAACAGTCCCTTTCTTGCAAAAGGGATCAAAAGTGACCAAAATAGCAACTCCCTCAAATGATGTTCCAGATGGTGGGAACCATTTGGGACAGTTCAAGAATGTTATGTGGAGTGTGTTTGAGGTTTTATCTGGTTTGGAAAGTGACTGATTCAAGACATGGCTTGAAAAATGCAAAAAAGTGTTATTTTGAGGTTTTGAGAGGTCATTTTGTGATGCTGTGATTACAGGTCATTTTTTATGGTTTGCACAGCTTACATATGACATATATGAGGTGTGTGTGTGTGATTGGTTTGGTTGAAATCCCTCCCCAACTCAAAAACTCAAAGTTACCTTGCTAAAGAAGGCATTTTTGCCAAGAAAAGGAGATTTTGAGGAAAGCATCTGTTAGATGGCTTTGGTGTGCTTAAACTGAGCACAAATGAGATCTATTTATAGTAGAGCAAGTTTGTTTTGGGATCAATAGTGAATGGCAGCTGATAATTAGGTTTGGCCAATATTGATCAATGAGAATTCAAGTCTTCTCTAGCCATTGACTAGAGGTTATGGCACAGGCTGCTGGTCCCCTTGGTCTTGGATAAGTCTTGACTGAATTCAGTTGATGAGAGCTCAGTCTATGCCACCCTAGAGCTTCCATTGAATGCTCCATTCCAAAATTGGAGTCTTGTCCCTATTTTAGGCAATTCTAGGTTTTGAGTGCTATTCCTTGTTCCAGAGACTTTGGAGGCTTGGCTCAGTGATTGTCCCCATTAGATTCAATCCTATGAGGTGTCCAAATGGATTGGAGCATTTGAATTTGGCTGATTTTGGCAAATCGAGCCAATTTGCAAATTCTGTCTTGCCTTTAACAGATTTCAGCAAGGCCACTTTCCAATGTCATATCTCATGACTCAAATGGAATTTGGCAATGTTCTTGGCCATTTTGGAAAGCCCTTACATGCTACAACAACTGTTTGAACATGTTTGGTTTTGATCTCTTTTGAAACCAAGTGAAAAATCCCTCTACATTTGGCAAAAAGTGAAGGCAAATCTGCCTTGTTAAGATTTTCACTAAGTGTTGAAACAAAGTGACTTTTCTTGATTTTGATCACTCCATAACTCAAAATCCATGAGGAATTTGGAAATAACTCAATATGAAGTTTTTTTAGAGGGTAATGTGACCTACAAATCATGCTTTGAATGGGGCACAATGGCCTTGTGGTTTAGGAGTTATGGTCCTCCAAAGTTGGTGCATTAGTGGTACTTTTTCCATAACTTGGAAATTTTTCTAAGTTTTATGGTTACCCCTTTTACAAGTTATCCAACTTTTCTTGATTTTTCTTGATGAATGATGATTCAAATCATACATAAACATCATTTTAGGGTTAAAAATCCATTTTGGTGAAAAATCTCAAAAAGTCAAAGTTGACTTTTGGTGCACAGTTGACTTTTTATCAAATGAATTTCAAACTGTGCAATTCCTCAGGAAATCATGTCCTTGACCTAAATCAAACTTGATGGACATGTTCCATAGGTGTCATGGGGTATATTGAGGCATGTCTTAGGGCTTGGGAGCATGTCCTGGTCAAAAGTCAAAGTTACAGTTGACTTTTTCCGCAAAACCCTAACTGTGGTGCAGATGAAACTGAGACTTGTTGCTCAAGCTTCTTGGATTAATCCATTGTTCCAAATGGACCAATATAGGTCATTAGAGACCTTCAAACCCTCTCTTGAGGTTTTGGTTCATGATTTGTCCCAAAAGTCAACTTAGGGGTGAATTAGGTCAAGAAACCCTAATTCCTGATTTTTGATGTATGCATCCCCTGAGACAAAATTGACTTGGTGATTGGGTACATGAGGTTCCATGGAGTATATTAGGTTATGTTTTGGATCAATGCCTTGTGCCCAGATGAAAATTTCCATCTGGAGGCCCTGGTCGACCAAAACCCTAATTTGGTAGCACTGGCGATCTTGAGGCTTGATCCACCTAGAAGGGAGCATCCTTGTGCTTAATCCTTGAAGTGGGAGTCCTTTTTGACCCAATGTGGATGTTTGAGAGGCTAGACAAGTTGAAGATCATGTCATTCCTTGATTGATCCTTTGTCTAAGAACTCAAAGAGGGCTTGAAACCCTAATTTTGATTGTAGTGAATGCTCACCCATCTTTGGGGAGACTGACAAGGTAGGACGATTCCCCATATTGTGATGATGATTTGCACAATGATGGGAAATCTTAGTGGTCAAAATTTGGGGCATGACAGCTACCTTCAGCGACATTTCATACCCATATATCATTCACAATACATCATAGCATACGCATACAAAACGCATATAACATTCTCATTTAGTTTAAGAGCGTTATTACGCAATGCATTACATATATCATGACATTGCACAAAACTAACTCGGTTTTTTCAGGTTAGTTCTCAAACGGATAAGTATTGTCAACGGTTTATCATCTTTTCAGATACAATCAGTCAAAGATTCATTCTGATACTCCTTTGGATACGGTCAGGAGATACTCATTCCAGTACATCTTCTAGACACAGTGCAGATACAATCAAGACACAGATTCATTCTGATACTCATTCCAGTACATCTTCTAGACACAGTTCAGATACAATCAAGACACAGATTCATTCTGATACTTATCTCATTACATCTTTTAGATACAGTCGGTCGAAGACTCATTCTAATACTAATTCTTCAGATACAGTCAGGCGTAGACTCCTTCTAATATGACCCCCAGATACAGTCAAGCAAAGACTCATTCTGATCTCCTTATAGATACAGTCAAGATGTAGACTCATTCTAGAACATCATACAGATACATTCAAGGCATAAGAATCATTCTGGCATTTCCCAGCACGTCTGCTAGATACAGTTGGACACAGACTCATTCTAGTATATTCCTCAGATACAGTCAAACCTAGACTCATTCTGATACTCCTATCAACAGTTACTTTGGATGGCATCTATAAGCCCATCTCCATCCTGTCATACACTTAGAATGGCGTCTTTTAAGCCCATTCAAGCAATACGATCAACCAACAGAGCACACGGGCGAGTGCAAATTTTTGGGTTCTTATTGTTCAATCCTCTTCCACCTTCAGATCCCGATCGGCACGAATACCAATCTTACTCCTCAGGTTTAAGAAGATTGAAAAGGGGCAGCTGTTGTACCCCAAAATTTGCCCTCACATATTCAAGACAATATGCCTCAAGAGGTCTCCTAGTGATTCATAAGATGTTCAGTTGCTCAAGAGTACTCAAAGGTTTCATCAGACAAAGCCTCCTCCTAAGCAACAAATCCAACTAGGGTTGTGTACTTCTCAAAGTAGATTGGACTTCTAAAGCTTCAAAAGAACTTCATGGTTTCCCATACACTTGAAAGAATCCTCATAACAAGTTTCAAGATTTTCCTTACAAGTTTGGTCAGTCAGATGCTCAGACAGTCAAAAATCAGTTAACTTGGTCAAAAAGTCAACTGTGGTCAACACAAAGTCAAACCTCAAGATTTTTGGTCAACATCAAGATTATGGGGTGAAATTCATCATTTGATCAAGGGTTGATCATGATTCATCAAGGAAACCTCAGAATCGTCAAGAATCGGGAGTTACTAAATTAGGGTTTTTAGGAAAAGTCAACTGTAGTTTGACCAGGCCTAACTTCCACATACTTCATCAAAAATTCCTCAACCAAAGCCCATCTTGAAGGAAATTTAATTCCCTACAACTTTGTATCTCACAAGCCAAGGCCAGAAATGCTTCATTCAGTATAGGTCATTTTGAAAGTCAACAAAAGTCAACCTTTTTCAAAAGCTCGTAACTTGAACATGTAAGATCAAATTGACATGGGACCAAAAGGAGTGATTAGAGGACATCTTGAGGTTTCCAAAAAGTATTAGTTTGCACTCATGAGATAAAAATTGAGGAAGTTATGCATTGTCAAAGTTGAGCAAATTTGAGGGGTGCATGAAGCAAGTAATGACTAAAACTTGATTTTTTGACAAATGAGCCCATTCTTTTCTGATCCAAACTTAATATTGAGAGGATCCACGACCTCATGGTCATAATATTTGTATTTTCTTTATTTATTTTATTTATTTTGGATTTAATTCATTTAAATTCAATTTTTATTGAAATAAATATTAAAAAATCAAATATTTGATGTGATCTTCATTATGGGATCAGATCATGAAGTTTATGGTCAATATATTTGGTCCAAATTCGTGCACAATGAGAAGGGAAAGATATGATGACCAAATATGCACCAAAATAGCAAGTTTTTATCATCATTCAAAGGTGAATCAATATGACCCAAGCCCATGAATCTTTTTGACCTGAAATACTCCCCTATATAAGCTCATGATCCTCACCAACTTGAGGGGAATTCTCTTGCTTCAAAACCCTAAAAACAATTTCAAAAAAAGTGGTGAAACTAGGGCATTAGAGTTCCCACCCTTGTGGCCGTTTTCAACACATATTTCACGACCATACCCTCTCAAAAGAATCTCAGGAGGCCATTCCACTCATCCTTGAAGGTTGAAAACACACAATCCATGAACTATTAACCATGGTCGCCCCTCACTCTTTTCAATTTTCGTTTTCTTAATTTCATGAAGTTTTAACTCATATCTCATGCATCTCTATGTTCATATGTATCATTGGAACTGTTTTGATGTTTTTATGTGAGGTTTTTATGTAGGATGCGCGAACCACCATGGCTAGGGCATAAAGAAACTTCCCTTCAAATCTCCCTCTACAATGAGTTTTAACAAAAACTAATGGCAGATTTGGATTCCTAGGGGTCGAATTAGGGGATTTGAATACTTTTGGTCTTTAAATCTTTGATTGTTACGAGTTTCAAATCTGCAGGTCTTTTAGCTACGAACGAAATCGTAGCCAAATGGTAGCAAAACCATAGCAAAATGGTAGCGAATTCTGCACGGTGCAACGAAGAAGACGATGAACAGTGCTGGGCATTTTGGCTTTTTTTGTTTATTTTATTTTTTTCGTTTTCTATCTTTTAACAGGAACAGACGCGCAGCCTAGTGGTTGTCATACCCCAAATTTTGACCACTAAGATTTCCCATCATTGGGCAAATCATCAGTCTCCCCAAAGATGGGTGAGCATTCACTACAATCAAAATCAGGGTTTCAAGCCCTCTTTGAGTTCTTAGACAAAGGATCAATCAAGAAATGACATGATCTTCAACTTGTCTAATCTCCCAAACATTCACAATGGATAAAAAAGGACTCCCACTTCAAGGATTAAGCACAAGGATGCTCCCTTCTAGGTGGATCAAGCCTCAAGATCGCCAGTGCTACCAAATTAGGGTTTTGGTCGACCAGGGCCTCCAGATGGAAACTTTCATCTGGGCATGAGCCAATGATCCAAAACATAACCTAATATACTCCATGAAACCTCATGTGCCTCATCACCAAGTCAATTTTGCCTTAGGGGATGCATACATCAAAAATCAGGAATTAGGGTTTCTTGACCTAATTCACCCCTAAGTTGACTTTTGGGACAAATCATGAACCAAAACCTCATAAGAGGGTTTGAGGGTCTCTAATGACCTATATTGATCCATTTGGAACAATGGATTAATCCAAGAAGCTTGAGCAACAAGTCTTAGTTTCATCTGCACCACAGTTAGGGTTTTGCGAAAAAAGTCAACTGTAACTTTGACTTTTGACCAGGACATGCTCCCAAGCCCTAAGACATGCCTCAAGATACCCTATGACACCCATGGAACATATCCATCAAGTTTGATTTAGGTCAAGGACATGATTTCCTGAGAAATTGCACAGTTTGGAATTCATCTGATAAAAAGTCAACTGTGCACCAAAAGTCAACTTTGACTTTTTGAGATTTTTCACCAAAATGGATTTTTAACCCTAAAATGATGTTTATGTATGATTTGAATCATCATTCATCAAGAAAAATCAAGAAAAGTTGGATAACTTGTAAAAGGGGTAACCATAAAACTTAGAAAAATTTCCAAGTTATGGAAAAAGTACCACTAATGCACCAACTTTGGAGGACCATAACTCGTAAACCACAAGGCCATTGTGCCCCATTCAAAGCCTGATTTGTAGGTCACATTACCCTCTACAAAAACTTCATATTGAGTTATTTCCAAATTCCTCATGGATTTTGAGTTATGGAGTGATCAAAATCAAGAAAAGTCATTTTGTTTCAACACTTGGTGAAAATCTCAACAAGACAGATTTGTCTTCACTTTTTGCCAAATGTAGAGGGATTTTTCACTTGGTTTCAAAAGAGATCAAAACCAAACATGTTCAAACAGTTGTTGTAGCATGTAAGGGCTTTCCAAAATGGCCAAGAACATTGCCAAATTCCATTTGAGTCATGAGATATGACATTGGAAAGTGGCCTTGCTGAAATCTGTCAAAGGCAAGACAGAATTTGCAATTTGGCTCGATTTGCCAAAATCAGCCAAATTCAAATGCTCCAATCCATTTAGACACCTCATAGGATTGAATCTAAAGGGGACAATCACTGAGCCAAGCCTCCAAAGTCTTTGGAACAAGAAATAGCACTCAAAACCTAGAATTGCCTAAAATAGGGACAAGACTCCAATTTTGGAATGGAGCATTCAATGGAAGCTCTAAGGTGGCATAGACTGAGCTCTAATCAACTGAATTCAGTCAAGACTTATCCAAGACCAAGGGGACCAGCAGCCTGTGCCCTAACCTCTAGTCAATGGCTAGAGAAGACTTGAATTCTCATTGATCAACATTGGCCAAACCTAATTCTCAGCTGCCATTCACTATTCCTTGCAAAACAAACTTGCTCTACTATAAATAGAGCTCATTTGTGCTCAGTTTAAGCACACCAAAGCCATCAAACAGATGTTTTCCTCAAAATCTCTTCTTTCACCTCAAACTTGCCTTCAAAAGCAAGTAACTTTGAGTTTTCGAGCTAGAGAGCAATTCCACTCAAACTAATCACACACACACCTCATATATATCATATGTAAGCTGTACAAACCATAAAAAATGACCTGTAATCACAGCATCACAAAATCACCTCTCAAAACCTCAAAATGGTACTTTTGTGCATTTTTCAAGCCATGTCTTGAATCAGTCACTTTCCAAACCAGATAAAACCTCAAACACACTCCAAATAACATCCTTGAACTGTCCCAAATGGTTCCCACCATCTGGAACACCATTTGAGGGAGTTGCTATTTTGGTCACTTTTGACCCCTTTTGCAAGAAAGGGACTGTTTGTGTTTTTGCAGGTACCAGTTGATTCCAACCATCCTAAAAGCATCCTAGGGATCATTTGAGGTGGTTCAAAGCATCAAACCATATCTGGAGCAAGAGGATTGGCAGATTGCAGAGAAAACTCCAAAATCCCAAAGAAGGGTAAGCATCTCCACTTGCACTCACCAAAACATGTGTGCATTTGAAGTCCATTGATCATAAACATCTCATACATGTTGTATATGTTGTGTTTATACCAATTGATCATGTAATTCATGCCTGTATCCAAGTGTGGCAGAGAAAATGCATTTACAAGCCATTTTCAAAACCACTATCGGATTTTGAGGAGGGAGTGTGATCTGAAAAAAACACCACCACCATTGGATTCCTTGTGAAATTCTGACCCAGATGCATATAAATTTTGTCTCAAACAAGTAAGAATTGAGAGAGTTATGATCTTTCCGTTTTTGAGCCAAAACTGAGCTTGCCTTGCCTTGGGCCATGCCTAGAAACAAGTCATGCCTTGTATATTTGTTGTTTCATTTCAAACAATGGATGTATCACCACCCCAGTGGTAGAGCGCGCGCCCTGTACACATGAGGTCGTGGGTGCAAACCCCACCCATGCCATTTTGTGATTTTTCACATTTTTGCTATTTTTCCAATTATTTTCATGTTTTGTTAATTATTTGGAAAATTAATAATTCATTCAATTTTAATTATTTTTGACTGATTCTTTTTGCAATAAATCACAAAAATGATAAAATATTTTATTTTATCAAAAAATCCCAAAAATATTATTTATTTTGTATAATTAATATTTTTGCAAAGAATTAATATTTTAATTGTTTTTAACATTTGAAATATTTTTTCCTCTTGATTTTTGCAACTTCTAATGCTTTCTAATTATTTTGTAGGTCAATACTAAATTTTTGAAGCATTAATCCAAGATCACAATTTGTTTTTCATATGTAAAACAATTTTGATCATTTTTAATTGAATTTTTATTCAATTAAATACATTTTTGAAAACAAATTAGGGTTTTGGATTAATTCAACCCTCATAAATCATTTTCAAAAACACTTTGGGCCTCTAATAGAGTGTAAGACCCAATCCTTTTTAGACCAAATCATTTTTGGGCCTCACTTATTGTATAAGTCCCGATACCGTCAAAAAACAAACGGCGCGATCGTCGCCTTTTTAAAAAAAAAAGCATCTGGGCCTACCCTCGAGTAGTAAGACCCATTTCTTTTCATTCAAAACACTTTGGGCCTCTATTAGAGTGTAAGACTCAACCCCCTTTTAACCAAAATCATTTTGGGCCTCACTTATTGTATAAGTCCCATGGCGTTAAAAGAAAACCTCGGCGCGATCGCCATTTTAAACGAAAAAATCAATTGGGCCTACCCTCGTGTTATAAGCCCCACTCTTTTTCTTTAAACTTTTTGGGCCTCTTGAGAGAGTGTAAGACCCACCCCTTTGTACAGAAAACAATTTTGGGCCCCAGTCACTTGTATAAGTCCCTCTGTACAAATTCAACAGTGCGCTCACTGATAAAATCTTGGGCCTCTCCTTGAGCTGTAAGCCCCAAATCTTCCTTTTTCAAAGCACTTTCTCCTTTGATTTTGAATATATTGTTGTTTTCAATCTTTCTTTGTTGAACAACTAACCAAACAGCATGGAAGCTCTACAACCGAGTAAGTGGTTATCGCTTTCATTTACTGCTTTCACATATATAACTGTATTGTGGGGCTGCTCGCTGTAAGTCTCCTTTCATAAACTCATATCTATTGTGTAATAATAGTATAGATATTTAGAGTTTCCCAGGCAACTACGTCTAGCACTAGGTAAAGCCGTTTCATTTATTCTTAGAAATAGACGCCTAGATCCCCAAATAGGATCTACCAGATACAATCTTCTCTTCGGCTGTCCTCCTTAGGAATCGTCAAGAAACTCTACTCCCCAAGATGAATGTATTCTCCGTGAATGGCATCTTTGAGTTTCTTCCAAATTCTCGAACGTTCCTGACTTGATCTATTCCTTGTGAATAGCTTGCCTTGAATGTCTCGGGGTTTGGGGACCCACAGGCTTCTTAAAAGCATCGGCCTCCTCTTGGGCATCGTACAAGGACCCACATACTTCCTAAAAGTAACCCCGCCTCCTCTTGGGCTTAGTACAAGGACCCTACGGCTTCTTAGAAGTATTCACAGCCTCCTTTTAGGCTTCGTATAATGATCTCTTCCTCCGGGAATGATAGCCTCCTCTTGGGCTTAGTACAAGGACCCGTCGGCTTCTTAAAAGCTTCCAGCCTCCTCTTGGGCTTCGTACAAATTGTCCCGATGACCTCCTAGAGGTGTAGGAACAGAACCTAATCATCCTCATAGAGCAGTCCTTTCTTAGAGTCTACTACTGTTTCTCAAAACATAGTGCAAAAGATGAAACTCTAGACTTGGACAGTCTAACCTCCTTGAGTCTCAAAGACATTCTCAAGTGACCCCTTCGTTAAATAGGAAGAAAACCCGCAGACTCGGACAGTCTCGATACCCTTCGGATTTCCCGCTTCCTTAAAGAACAGGAATAACCCGAACCCTTGGAATCAATCCCTGAGTACAGTGTTGCTCATATAAGAACTGATTTTCTCTTTCAAAATCAGTACACTGGACCTGTCACTTAACTGAGACAGTAAGATAACCTCTCTTCATATTCCCCAGCGGAATACAAGCTCTCCCCTTATCCTCAGGCAGAGCCACTACGGTCATAATCTTGGACCTTAACTAAGAAACCCTCTTTAAAAGTTAAAAGTTGCTGGATAGTAAACCTCGCATGTTTACCAGTGGGTTTTATCTTTAAAAGAGTTATCTCTCCTAATGGAAAGGAGATGATAAATCCCCAGCAAAGATGCTGGAAGACAATCCAAATACAGTCAAAACCTGTCCTCCCATCAAAAGGGGACAAAGACCTTTTTAGCCTCCTCTTGGGCTTTATACAATGATTCTCCCCAGCGGAGCTAACAATCGCCTCCATCTCGGGCTTTATACCAGATACCGAAAGATTCCCCAGTGGAATCAAACAATTTTAGCCTCTCTCTCGGGCTTTGTACGAGACACATAAAAGACTCCCTCGTTGAGTCAAACAAATTTCAGCCTCCATCTCGGGCTTTGTACGAGATACAAAAAGGTTCTAATTGAACCAAACAAACAATCGCCTTCATCTCGGGCTTTATACGAGATACCAAAAAGACTCCACAGTCGGGTCAAAAACCTTTTCGCCTCCATCTCGGGCTTTGTACGAGATACAAAAACACTCTCTTGTTGAGTATAAAAGATCCTCTTGTAGGGTCAACTCCTTTTAGCCTCTCTCTCGGGCTTTGTACGAGACACCTTTTAGCCTCCTCTTAGGCTTCGTATAAGAAAACCACTGGTTAACCCAATCAACCTTTTAGCATCAAAGATGTGCCTCGTTCACAGTACTCTTTCCCCTTCATCTAATCGCTGTAAGCGGAAAGCCTCTGGATCATCTATATCCACGCCACTGTCCATCTTTTAGCATGAGAAATTCCTAAGGAAAGATAGCATTGCTCTACACTGAGTTAAAGTCTTCTCCTTCAGGTCAAAATCCCCTATAAAGGAAATTATGGCATTACCAGGATCCGCGTATCCCGGTTAAAGTAATTCTCCTTTATAAACCAGTCACCCAACAGTTGTGACAAACAAACCCTTCTTTAGAGATGACAAATTCTCTCTAAAGTCGAGACCTTTTCAGCTTCACGTCTTGGGCTTTGAACAAGACACAAACAAACCTTTCAGCTTCATATCTTGGGCTTTGAACAAGATACAAACAACCTTACGCTTCACATCTTGGGCTTTGAACAAGATATAAATCACCTTACGCTTCACGTCTTGGGCCTTGAACAAGACACCAAAAACCACAATTTCCTCCCATAGAATAAGAGGAACTACGAACGCTCTGATTTCCCTGTTTCGGTAAACGGGAATAGGTAGACATAAGATCAAAAGAAAAGATCTTAGCGAGCGCAATCCACAAAAAACCCAAATCCCATATCAAAAGCAGTAACTCAAAACATCAGTCATAACATCCTAATCCTTGTTCCCCGCTAGAAACCTTATGCCCTAGGTGACCAGATCAAAAATATCATATTGGTGAAAATACAAATAACCAGTACAAGACTCCCCGAATCTTTGTAGCATTCGTAACCGAACAGACCGCTGTTCAAACTCAGTATGCAAGCAGGGTTAATTAGAGACATCTATTTCCCTTCCTTATTCAGCTCACAATAGGATAAAAAATGAATCGACCTGTAGTTTTCAGAGTGATCGTGCTTCGCAACCACATCCAAAAATCACTCGCTACAGAAAAATGGCGACTCTGCTGGGGAGTCTCCTTTTCTGCCTTAGGGCATCATCCCTGTTTTCCACGGAAAATGGGAACTCTGCTGAGGAGAAAGATTGACCTATGCTGGTCCATCTCTTAGGCAGAGAACCACAGATTGGGACTTCCGCCAGGAAACCCATTTCTGTCAGGAACTTAAGATTCATAGCTTTATAGGTCTAGGATGATTAAGATAAATATATATACTTCTTTTCCTACTTGCTATACGTGTTTATTCTTCTGCTAATGGGAATGTGTGTGATGCCGCCTGTGGTGAGAATGAGTATACACCTAGGAAAAAATCCCCTTTTTTGTAGTGCGGTGGCTATCGGGAATGGTCGTTACGCGATAAACTACCCTCTTCTGAGATTTCTTTGAAAGGACACCACCTAGCACGGTTCCCGGCCCGCTGGTGTTCTCAGAAATCAATGATTTTGAGTGACAGGTACAAAAAATCAGCCTAGTATGAACCTTTGGGGATGGGTAGAGCCTTGACTTCATGACAACGACCCTTTGACCCCATGTTTTTCTATGTTTTTGTGTGCTGCATTCATGCATTCATTTTAAAAAACATTAAAACATTCAAAAAACTTCTCTTCTAGTATCTCTGTTTTTTCAAATTAAACTAAGACTGTGATTGCAAATATCAGAGAAGAGGATTACGCTAATGGACTTCGGTAGAAGGAGAAGCCATATGTACACCTTCAAGGTTCCAAAACTTGAGGATTTGAGAAGGTTGGCAAAGATGATCACTAACCCTGAGGCTTTCAGAGCCAAGCACAGAGGTCTGCTACCACTGTTAAGAGTCCATGTGATTAAGGGAATCATGGATGCGCTCATTCAGTTCTACGATCCAGTTTATCGCTATTTCACATTCCCGAATTATCAGCTAGCACCAACGCTGGAGGAATATGCTCATCTGATTGATCTACATATCACCGATCGAGCTCCATTTTCTGGACTGGAAGAAATTCCAAAGAATCAGACTATTGCAAGAGCAATTTATTTGGACGAGTCTGAGGTCAGGACTCACCTGACCACTAAGGGTGGCATCCAAGGTTTGCCAGCCCAGTTCTTGACAAAGAAGGCCCTGTACTTCGCCAGTATAGAAAACGTGACTGCTTTTGAAAGCATATTTGTCTTGCTCACCTACGGGTTATTTTTGTTTCCCAACATCAATAACTTCGTAGATATCAACGCTATTAAGGTTTTTCTCATTGGAAACCCTGTGTCGACTTTGCTCGCAGATGCGTATCATTCTGTACACTTGGGAAACTTGTACAGTGAAGGGGAGATCACATGTTGTGTACCTCTGCTCTACAAATGGTTTATCTCTCACTTGCCCAAGTCTGCTGCTTTTTGGGATTGCAAGAGTGCCTTACGTTGGTCGCAGAAGATCATGTCTCTTACCAACTCTGATATAGATTGGTGCAACAAGATTCATGATGGAATCAGGATCATTGACCGTTGTGGAAACTTCCCCAACATACCCCTTATAGGAACTAAGGGAGGGATCAACTACCATCCGGTATTGGTTCGCCGTAAATTTGGAGAAAATGACAGAGCACTAAAATTGGAAATAGTGCAAGCTTGGAAACACGTTCATAAGAAAAGACGAGAGTCTCTAGGAAAACCGGATTGTGTCTCGGTGGAGCCTTATCTCCATTGGGTACAAACTAGAGCTCTCAAGCTAAAAATGCCTTATCCTCGTTACAGAATTCTTCCACCGAGGGAATCTGTCATGTACTTCATGACGGAAAATGAAAAGCTTCAGCTGACTCTCAATAAAGTTCAAAAGGAGAGGAGGTCTTGGAAGAACAAGTACCGCACCCTTGATGTAGAGTGCATCAAAATACAGTAGTTACTGAAAGAGAAGGATGCTCTGATTGAAATTTTAGAGCAACATGCTGTAGATAATCAGGATGACCAAAGGAATTTGCTCGCTCCTTTCACCTGGCAAAGGAATGACAACCCGACAATGGCCCAAGAGCCCCGGTCAAAGAAAAGGAAGATATCAGAATCAGCACCCGATTTCTCTTCAGAGAGGACTCGGGACCCATTAGTTTAGGTTTCTGTTTCTACACTTTGTAATCTCCTGTATTTCCATTTCTGTAATCCTTTGGAATTCAATAAAAAGGGGTTTCCCCACCGTTTGATATTTGCAATCTAATTGTCACAGTTTATTTTGATTAAACAAAAAAAAACAATTAATATAATCATTGCATTCATCATTCTCACATCGCGTATTCTTCTTACCTACGAATCTCACGTTTGTGTCTCGATTCTAGAGTCAAACTATCTCATTCGTATAATACTCGGGCCAATCGTTAGAAAAAGATGGATGATCTTGAGGAAGAAAACAGAGAGTTGAAAGAAGAGGTCGACGCTCTAAGAGAGGATATGAGAAAGCTTCGTAACGACATGCAAGCCATGGCAGAAGCTCAGCTACAAAGAACTATGATCTCAGAGATCACCTCAACGCCCGTAGTGGAAAGGTCTGATCCTAGGTATCAGATGCCGAAAGATCGTCCTTGGGGCATGCCTGTTAACTATATCCTGGAAGGATATGTTCCGCCGATCACTGAAGATCAGGGAATCACAACAGAAGCTGCTGGTCCTGAAGGTTACAAACTTCGAGAAAGCGAAGATGCCGGGGGCATACTGAAGACTCCTGAAGGTTACAAACTTCGGGGTACGCCAAGATTCAATACCGTAGTCACGGTTCCACCCCCTGTGGTGCACACTGTCCCAGAAAGACAGATCCCACCAACACCTGTTGGTAAGAAGGAAACTATGTTCTACCGAATGGATGAATTCCAGGAACAGTTCCTGGAAATGCAGAAGGAATTGCAAGCCATTCGCGGTCAGGATCTATTTGGAATGGACGCCGCAGATCTCTGCTTAGTCCCCAATGTGAAAGTCCCGCACAAATTCCAAGTGCCCGACTTTGAAAAGTACAAGGGTAACTCTTGCCCTCAGAGCCATCTGGTGATGTACGCTCGGCGGATGTCAGCTCAGACTGAGAATCAGGACCTACTGATTCACTATTTCCAGGATAGTTTAACCGGTGCCGCATTAAAATGGTACATGGGTTTAAACCGTGCCACGATCAGTACATTCAGAGATCTTGGCACTTCCTTCGTCCAACAATACAAATACAATTTGGACGTGGCACCCGACAGAGATCAACTCAGATCAATGTCACAAAAGGACAAGGAAACCTTTAAGGAGTATGCTCAAAGGTGGCGTGAAATTGCTGCCCAAATTTGTCCACCTCTTGAGGAAAAAGAGATGACAAAGATCTTCTTAAAGACCTTAAGCTCATTTTACTATGACCGAATGGTTGCCAGTGCACCCAGTGATTTCACCGAGATGGTCAGCATGGGTGTACGTCTTGAGGAAGCCGTCCGAGAAGGACGTTTGGTAAAAGACACTGGATCGACGAGCGGTACTAAAAAATACGGTGGTGCTCTCCCTAAGAAAAAAGAGCAAAATATTGGGAATATCTCTCTCGGAAAGCAAAGGCATCATTATCAACTAGTAGCAGCTGTAACTCCTGCTATCGGTCCCGCGCCTGTTCCTACGTATCAACCTCAGGTTGCGCAGAGCCAACCTGACCAGCAAAGGACACAACAGCCTCTTCAGCAGGCTCGTCCTCCATACAACAACCGTATAACACGACCATCAGGGTTTGATCCTATACCCATGTTGTACGCAGAACTATTTCCGTTACTACTAGCCAAGGGGCACATTCAGACTAAGTCTCCTCTTACAGTACCGGAAAATCCGCCTTTTTGGTTTAGGGTGGATCAGACATGCCCTTATCATCAAGGAGGTTCAGGGCATAACATAGAGACTTGTCTCAATTTCAAGTCCGACGTGCAAAAGCTTGTTAGGAGCGGGCTTTTATCCTTCAAGGATACGAATCCTAATGTTCTCACGAACCCGCTGCCTCAACATGAGAAAGCTGCAGTCAATCTGATTGAGAAAGAGACTAACAATGTCTATCAGATTCACGATGTACTTTTGTTAAAAACCAATCTGGTTAAGATGCATTGTAGACAGAGTGGATATGGCCATGTGCCACCTCATAATTATCACCAGTGTGATATCTGCTCTAAAGACAACCAAGGATGTTCTGTGGTGCAAGCAGCTCTGCAGGAACAAATGGATCTCGGATGGATCCAAGAGCACCGAGTTCGTGGAGTTAACATGGTCTCTACGAATTCCAATATCATTCAGAATCATAACATTCTAGCAATGAATGTCAACTTGGTCGCGATGCACTCACGACAAAGTCTACACTACGATCTGCCACGGCATGATTACCGGGCCTGTCCGATCTGCTCAACAGACAATCAGGGATGCTCTTTCATACAAGAGGTCCTCCAACGTCAAATGGATATTGGATGGATTCAAGACTACCATGATAGGAATCCCTATCAAATCAACAGGGTCCAAATCTTTGACATCCGCTTAATGAAGACCAATCTGGTAGAGTTACATGCTGAGCAGGTCCGACTCAGATTCCTGGTATCACATGACTATCAAAGCTGTAAAGTGGGCTATGAAAGCAATCAAGGTTATACCCTTGTCCAGGAAACACTTCAACACTTGTTAGACCATTGGTGGCTTCCCATCTATATGGATGAAGACACCCAACAAGTTAGTGTCACTAACAGAAATCCTGCTAGATATCAAAGTCAGGATGTCCGATCGATGGAAACGGACCTCGTAAGGTTGCACTGCATTCAAAGTGGACGTGGTCAAGTGCCACTACATAATTACGATTGGTGTAGAGTTTACTCAGTGGATAATCAAGGGTGCTACCTCGTGCGAGCGGCTCTTCAAAGTCAGTTGGACCGCAAAGAGATTCAACTTGGGTAAAGTTCTGGATCAGTCAACTACCTTGCTGATCAAGTTGAGGATGTTGTCACCATCTCTGGTCATCACAGGATCAAGGATGTTTTTGCCATCATCCCTCTACTTGACGAATCTAAAGTTCCAAACCGGGAACGGATCGAGATTATTTATGATGGTCAGAAAAATCAAAAGGCTCCCGTAGTCATATATCAACCTGGACCAATACCGTATGAATCAACTAAGGCTATCCCTTACAAATACGATGCAATGACAATTAAAAATGGAAAGGAAATTCCATTACCCTCCGTCGTGAATATTGCAGACATCAGTCGAGTAACACGGAGTGGTAGAATCTTCAACCGAGGGGTTGGGGAACATAACAAAGAAAAGGAACTTCAGACAGAAGCTCCCAATCCCCTAGTCGGTCGATCCAGTAATCCCGACCTTTCGAAAAACAATGATGAGATGTTGAAGCTCATCCAAAGGAGTGAATACAACATTGTTGATCAGCTGTTGCAGACTCCTTCAAAGATCTCGGTATTATCACTGTTACTCAGTTCAGAAACGCATAGGGAGGCTCTACAGAAAGTCTTGGAGCAAGCCTTTGTGGAACAGGATGTAACCATCAGACAGTTCGATAGCATTGTCTCTAACATCACTTCCTGCAACAATTTGGGATTTAGTGATGAGGAATTACCCGAAGAGGGTCGCCGTCATAACATGGCGCTCAATATCACAGTTAACTGCCAGGACGATGCTTTAGCCAGCGTACTGGTAGACACAGGGTCAGCCCTGAATGTTATGCCGAAGTCCACTTTAACGTAATTATCATTCAAAGGCCCTCCGATGAGAACCAGCGAGGTCGTCGTCAAAGCATTCGACGGATCCAGAAAAGCAGTTATCGGCGAAGTTGATCTTCCCATAACTATTGGTCCTCACACTTTTCAAGTCACTTTCCAGGTCATGGACATCCGGGCAACATACAGTTGTTTATTAGGAAGGCCTTGGATACATCAGGCTGGAGCGGTTTCTTCAACCCTCCACCAAAAGCTAAAGTTCGTCAAGAACGGTCAACTTGTCACGGTTTGTGGGGAACAAGCCTTGCTTGTAAGCAGCTTATCATCATCTACTGGCATAGAACCCGAGGAGGTTATTGGAATGCAGTTCCAAGCACTGTCGGTAAGCAAAGACAATCAGTTCAAAGGAGGAACCTTGGGACAACCGAGTGGAAAATTCGACTTCATGGTCAAGTACACCGCTCCCGAAAGCTCTCGTATTAGGCTCGAAGACATCCAATCAACTGGATGGGGTTATACAGCTGAGAGCACAACTACTCTGCAAAATACAACAGAGGAATCCTCCTACGACAACTCTGCCTGGGAGACAGATTCCAATGATCCTACTCTACCAGAAATCAGCGTTATTTCTGAAGACAAATCAAGGAAGGTGCCAGACTTTGTGATTCACCGAGGAGTTCGCCGTCAATGGGTTGCCGTCGAGGTTCCAAAGGTCGTTCATCAGTCAAAGTAATTGCCATCTTTAACCTTTCACCCTGCCCCAGGTGAAACGGATGTTTTGATACGGCTCGCTTTTTGTAAATTTTTCCTCTTCGCTTCGCCCAAAGCAACAGAGTTTTGTTTTATAGGGCTGTAGTTTCAAGATTCGACTTGTTCATTAATAAAATAACGTCGGTCTGTAAGTTCCGCATTAATTGCTGTTTTCTCTTTTCGATTTTCAGAAAATGGTAATCCTAAAAATAACATTCAATAATAAAAACAAGCAGTAAAACAAATACACTGCACACACTTGCATTTTCTCTATCTCTTCTAAACACGAATCATCACGTCATGCAGATTGCTTGTTTTAAACCCCGTTGAAACATACGATCCGATGCCTTCTCCCAACTTTGAGTTCCCGGAATTCGAGGCTGAAGAAGAAGATGACAACGAAATTCCAGAAGAGATCTCCCGACTACTCAGACAAGAGGAAAGGTCCATTGAACCTCACAAAGAACCGTTGGAAACGGTAAACTTGGGTTCAGAGTAAGAGAGAAAAGAAATCAGGATTGGGGCACTGCTCAGTCCAACTGCCAGAGAGGGTTTGATAAAGCTTCTCAAAGAATTCCCCGATGTATTCGCTTGGTCCTATCAGGATATGCCAGGGTTGGATACCAGCATCGTGGAACATCACTTACCATTGAAATCGGAATGTCCGCCAATAAAGCAAAGGTTAAGACGGACTCACCCGGACATGGCCATCAAAATCAAAGAGGAGGTACAAAAACAGATTGACGCGGGTTTCCTCGCTACATCTGAATATCCTCAATGGTTAGCCAACATTGTACCCGTCCCGAAAAAGGATGGAAAGGTCAGAATGTGTGTTGATTATAGGGATCTAAACAAGGCTAGTCCAAAGGACGACTTTCCTTTACCACACATTGACATGCTGGTAGACAGTACAGCGAAGTTCAAAATTTTCTCCTTCATGGATGGATTCTCGGGCTATAACCAGATCAAAATGGCGCCGAAAGACATGGAGAAAACTTCGTTCATCACCCCATGGGGTACCTTTTGTTACAAGGTTATTCCGTTCGGTTTGAAGAACGCCGAGGCAACCTATCAAAGGGCCATGACTACTCTGTTTCATGACATGATACACAAAGAAATCGAAGTGTACGTCGATGATATGATTGCAAAATCAAAAACAGAGAGTGAGCACATTGAACATCTGTCAAAATTGTTCGGACGTTTAAGAAAATTCAAGCTCCGCTTGAATCCTAACAAGTGCACCTTCGGTGTCCATTCAGGGAAACTCTTAGGGTTCATCGTCAGCCAGAAAGGAATTGAGGTTGATCCTGACAAGGTCAAGGCCATTCAAGAAATGCCTTCTCCTAAAACTGAAAAACAAGTCAGAGGATTCCTGGGACGTTTGAACTACATCTCCAGATTCATATTCCTTATGACCGCGACATGGTCGCCGATTTTCAAATTACTCAAAAAGAACCAGGATTGCGTTTGGTCAGAAGATTGCCAAACCGCCTTTGACAGTATCAAGGAATACCTGTTGAATCCTCCGATTCTATCACCTCCAGTGGAAGGAAGACCACTGATCATTTACCTCACAGTCCTAGAGGACTCAATGGGATGTGTACTTGGCCAACAAGACAAAACCAAAAGGAAAGAGTCTGCCATTTACTATTTGAGCAAGAAATTCACCGACTGTGAAACTCGGTACACGATGCTCGAAAAAACTTGCTGCGCTTTGGCTTGGGCAGCCAAACGTCTTCGCCAGTACATGAATCGTCATACTACTTGGTTGGTCTCCGAAAAGGATCCAATCAAGTACGTTTTCGAAAAACCTGCTCTCACGGGAAGAATTGCCCGTTGGCAGATGCTGTTATCAGAATATGACATAGAGTATCACGCTCAAAAAGTCGTTAAGGGAAGTATTTTAGCCGATTATTTGGCTCATCAACCGATTGACAATCAAGAATCAATCGGGTTTGACTTCCCAGACGAAGATGTCATGTATCTAAAAATGAAAGATTGCGATGAACCGTTACCCAGTGAAGGGCCAGAACCAGGTTCCCAATGGGGACTAATCTTTGACGGAGCAGTTAATCATTACAGAAATGGAATTGGGGCAATCATTGTTACCCCTCAGGGTACCCACATTCCTTTCACTGCTCGACTTACGTTCAAGTGTACGAACAACGAGGCCAAATACGAAGCTTGTATTATGGGTCTCGAAGAAGCTATTGATTTAAGGATCAAGAACTTGGACGTATACGGCGACTCAGCCTTGGTTATCAATCAGATAAAAGGAGATTGGAACACATACCAATCAGGATTGATTCCTTACAAAGACTATGCAAGAAGGTTGCTACCCTTCTTCAACAGAGTTGAGTTTCATCACATCCCTCGTGATGAGAATCACATGGCTGATGCTTTAGCCACTATCTCTTCCATGATTAGTGTAGGTCAATGGAATGACATACCTAAGATCGACATAATGCGCCTCGAAAGGCCCGCTTACGTCTTCACGATTGAAGCAGTCATAGACGACAAACCTTGGTATCACGATATCAAATGCTTCCTTCAAAAACAAGAATACCCACCTGGGGCATCCAGTAAAGACAGAAAAACCCTCAGAAGACTGGCTGGAAACTTCTTCCTGAGCGGTGATACACTCTATAAGAAAAATTTTGACATGGTCTTGCTCCGATGTGTCGACAGACCAGAAGCAGACATGCTGATAAGAGAAATTCATGAAGGATCCTTTGGCACTCATGCCAACGGACACACAATGGCGAGAAAAATTCTAAGAGCAGGGTACTACTGGTTGACCATGGAATCTGACTGCTACAAGTACATGAGGAGGTGTCACAAGTGTCAGATATACTCCGACAAAATTCATGTACCGCCATCACATCTCAAAGTTCTTTCTTCCCCCATGGCCTTTTTCCATATGGGGAATCGACATGATTGGCATGATTGAGCCTAAGGCTTCAAATGGACATCGGTTCATCTTGGTAGCCATTGACTACTTCACCAAGTGGGTCGAAGCGGCGTCATTCGCCAATGTAACCCGACAAGTGGTGGTCCGATTTATTAAAAATAATATCATCTGCCGTTATGGTGTCCCAAGCGAGATCATTACTGATAATGGATCTAACTTGAACAATAAGATGATGAAAGAGTTGTGTGCAGAGTTCAAGATCGAACACCATAACTCATCTCCCTACCGACCCAAGATAAACGGAGCGGTAGAAGCGGCCAATAAGAACATTAAGAAGATCGTTCAAAAGATGGTTGTAACCTACAAAGACTGGCACGAGATGCTACCCTTTGCCCTTCACGGTTATCGTACATCCGTCCGCACTTCAACAGGGGCTACCCCTTTCTCTCTAGTGTATGGCATGGAAGCAGTGCTCCCCATAGAAGTAGAGATCCCGTCAATCCGCGTACTGATGGAAGCTAAGCTCACCGAAGATGAATGGTGTCAAAGTCGACACGACGAACTGAATCTGATCGAGGAAAAGCGAGTCACGGCACTATGCCACGGTCAGTTGTATCAATAAAGAATGAAGAGGGCGTTCGACAAAAAGGTCCGACCTCGTGTCTTCAGAAAAGGAGACCTCGTGCTCAAGAAGATACAATCATTCCTCACTGATTCTCGCGGCAAATGGACCCCGAATTATGATGGCCCCTATGTGGTCACGAAAACTTTCTCCGGCGGCGCCTTGAGACTTGCAACCATGGACGGAGAGGAACTTGCCTACCCCACAAATGTTGATGTAGTCAAGAAATACTTCGCCTAAACTAAAAAAAAAAAAAAAACGTCTCGGTGGATTGAAAACCCGAAAGGGCGGTCCAGGCAAAAGTTAGAGACATGAAAAAAAATCATCATCCTGATGGATTGGAAACATCAAAGTACAATCCAGGCAAAAATTAGGGATAATGGCAAGTAACTATGTTCAACAGAGGCAAGTCCCTCAGCAGCAGCAGTTACATCCATCGGAGGAAAACTCCAGTCAAGGTCATCTTCGATAGAAGCTCAGGATGCCCCGAATTCAAAGTTGGTAGAAGGATAGTGGTCGTTATGTTTCAACGTAGCCCTTTTCCCTGTAAATTACCATTTTCAAACTTTGTATATACTCTTTGGAATCACGCGTTTGGCTGATCTCCATCTTATCAATAAAATTTGAGCCCTTGTGCTTTTGTTTGTAATTCTTATTTGTTTTAGCTTTACAGAACGACATTGTTAACATGATTAACGATTCTTGAAATAAAACAAAAATGAATTTACTTGTTAAAACTTTTTCTGCTTTTTAAAATAAAGACGGCGATTTCTTTTGACTGTTGAACATCAAAAGAGCATCAACCGCTTCTCTAGAAGTAAGCGAACTTCAAAGTGCAGAATCAAAGTACTCCTTCTAGGCCCAGTACGCCTGAATGAAAGGATCAACTGTGTCAGAGACCTTGTTTCATCTGACACACCTCGGCCGAGTTCTTATCTCCTAAGCCCGACCAACATAGCTCCCCGCAGGGACTATCTCTCCTAAGCAAGGTGGAATTGCTATCTTGAACCAGTGGTACTTCTTCGTCCCCAGCAGTGGCCGAGTATCCTGTCATGTTCATCTTTTAGTTTGTGTGTCGCGTCAGTTTTGTCAGCATAAACATACATACATCATGCATTATTGATTTGTATTTACATTTCATATTGCATCACTATCACTTGAGTCGATCTTATCCTGCCGTGATAACCGTCCTCTCAATCGAGTTTGCCAGTTCTTGCCTCGTCAGGAAGTATTATGGCCGATCAAACTCGTCTCCAGTGTATCTTTAGATCAAAGTCGGCAATCGACCACTTTGATAATTTGAACCTCTGAAAAGCCAGAGAAACGTTCAACAGATGTCACTCTTCGCCATTGAAGATGATATCCTTGCTTTCCCGGATTAAGGAAAATCCACAGAGAAAGCCGCCTAAGCAGAGATTTGGCTGTACAGTTGCCATTCTCCAGAAAACCGTTGATGAAAAGGTCATCGGCACCTCAAAATTAGACCCCATCATATGGCATTTCTCCGGGAAGATCCCGAGAAAAGTATGATGTAAGATCCCAAGCGACAACAGTCTCTCAAGAGACCTGTTTTCCCCCAGTAGAAACAAATGGCGTCTCCAACAGAGAAGTTTGTGCAACTCTACAACTCAGACGACTGGGTTCCCCAGCAAGTCTGACATCAAAAGTTTTTCCGTCAAATGGCATCTCTCCAGGAAAATTCGGCGAGAAGTTTGAGGAAAATCACTACGCATAGCGTCCCTTGTCAATAAAGTTTATTGACAAAAGAAACTAAGACCAGTTCCTTGGTAGGAAACCAGGACCGAGGGGAAGTTTAAATCAGAAACTAAGACCAGTTCCTTGGTAGGAAACCAGGATCGAGGGGAAGTTTAAATCAGAAACTAAGACCAGTTCCTTGGTAGGAAACCAGGATCGAGGGGAAGTTTAAATCAGAAACTAAGACCAGTTCCTTGGTAGGAAACCAGGATCGAGGGGAAGTTGACAAAAGAAACCTGAGACCAGTTCCTTGGCTGAAGACCAGGATCGAGGGGAAGTTCACCTTTTCTAAGCATCATCGCTTAGCAAAAGAAGATGAATGCGTAAGCTACCATTCATAACCACTATCAAAATTTTGGGTATTCCGATATTTAATCCTCTTGCCTCCCGAATGCCCGAATACCTTCGTCATTCACACCTTCGGGTCCAAGATGATTAAATAGGGGCATCTGTCATACCCCAAATTTTTACCACTAAGATTTCCCATCATTGGGCAAATCATCAGTCTCCCCAAAGATGGGTGAGCATTCACTACAATCAAAATCAGGGTTTCAAGCCCTCTTTGAGTTCTTAGACAAAGGATCAATCAAGGAATGACATGATCTTAAACTTGTCTAATCTCCCAAACATTCACAATGGATAAAAAAGGACTCCCACTTCAAGGATTAAGCACAAGGATGCTCCCTTCTAGGTGGATCAAGCCTCAAGATCGCCAGTGCTACCAAATTAGGGTTTTGGTCGACCAGGGCCTCCAGATGGAAAATTTCATCTGGGCATGAGCCAATGATCCAAAACATAACCTAATATACTCCATGAAACCTCATGTGCCTCATCACCAAGTCAATTTTGCCTCAGGGGATGCATACATCAAAAATCAGGAATTAGGGTTTCTTGACCTAATTCACCCCTAAGTTGACTTTTGGGACAAATCATGAACCAAAACCTCATGAGAGGGTTTGAGGGTCTCTAATGACCTATATTGATCCATTTGGAACAATGGATTAATCCAAGAAGCTTGAGCAACAAGTCTCAGTTTCATCTGCACCACAGTTAGGGTTTTGCGGAAAAAGTCAACTGTAACTTTGACTTTTGACCAGGACATGCTCCCAAACCCTAAGACATGCCTCAAGATACCCTATGACACCCATGGAACATATCCATCAAGTTTGATTTAGGTCAAGGACATGATTTCCTGAGGAATTGCACAGTTTGGAATTCATCTGATAAAAAGTCAACTGTGCACCAAAAGTCAACTTTGACTTTTTGAGATTTTTCACCAAAATGGATTTTTAACCCTAAAATGATGTTTATGTATGATTTGAATCATCATTCATCAAGAAAAATCAAGAAAAGTTGGATAACTTGTAAAAGGGGTAACCATAAAACTTAGAAAAATTTCTAAGTTATGGAAAAAGTACCACTAATGCACCAATTTTAGAGGACCATAACTCCTAAACCACAAGGCCATTGTGCCCCATTCAAAGCCTGATTTGTAGGTCACATTACCCTCTACAAAAACTTCATATTGAGTTATTTCCAAATTCCTCATGGATTTTGAGTTATGGAGTGATCAAAATCAAGAAAAGTCACTTTGTTTCAACACTTAGTGAAAATCTCAACAAGACAGATTTGTCTTCACTTTTTGCCAAATGTAGAGGGATTTTTCACTTGGTTTCAAAAGAGATCAAAACCAAACATGTTCAAACAGTTGTTGTAGCATGTAAGGGCTTTCCAAAATGGCCAAGAACATTGCCAAATTCCATTTGAGTCATGAGATATGACATTGGAAAGTGGCCTTGCTGAAATCTGTCAAAGGCAAGATATAAT
Source organism: Lathyrus tuberosus (assembly GCA_022829125.1). Taxonomy (NCBI): domain Eukaryota; kingdom Viridiplantae; phylum Streptophyta; class Magnoliopsida; order Fabales; family Fabaceae; genus Lathyrus; species Lathyrus tuberosus. Next base: position 1,266,442 of record JALAZF010000034.1, read on the forward strand.
TTGCAATTTGGCTCGATTTGCCAAAATCAGCCAAATTCAAATGCTCCAATCCATTTGGACACCTCATAGGATTGAATCTAAAGGGGACAATCACTGAGCCAAGCCTCCAAAGTCTTTGGAACAAGAAATAGCACTCAAAACCTAGAATTTCCTAAAATAGGGACAAGACTCCAATTTTAGAATGGAGCATTCAATGGAAGCTCTAAGGTGGCATAGACTGAGCTCTCATCAACTGAATTCAGTCAAGACTTATCCAAGACCAAGGGGACCAGCAGCCTGTGCCCTAACCTCTAGTCAATGGCTAGAGAATACTTGAATTCTCATTGATCAACATTGGCCAAACCTAATTATCAGTTGCCATTCACTATTCCTTGCAAAACAAACTTGCTCTACTATAAATAGAGCTCATTTGTGCTCAGTTTAAGCACACCAAAGCCAACAAACAGATTCTTTCCTTAAAATCTCTTCTTTCACCTCAAACTTGCCTTCAAAAGCAAGTAACTTTGAGTTTTCGAGCTAGAGAGCAATTCCACTCAAACTAATCAGACACACACCTCATATATATCATATGTAAGCTGTCACTACAACAAAAGTAAGTTATAACATCGCACCTTAGACAGCGCTTTAATACAAAAGCGCTGCTATAAGTTAAAAACAAGGAAACTAGCCATTTAAAAAAGTAAAAGCGCAAAAAAATATAAGACCTTAGACAGCGCTTTGGTCAAAAGCGCTTTATAAGGTCTTATTAATTTTAAAAAAAAAATTAAAGGAAAATATTAGACAGCGCTTACCTTAAAAGCGCTGTCTAAGGTCTTAAAAATAAAAAAAAAATAAAATCAAAAGCGCTGTCTAAGGCCAACCTTAGAAAGCGCTTTGAAAAGCGTTGTCTAAGATCCACCTTAGAAAGCGCTTTTATGACAAGCGCTGTCTAAGGTCTAATAAAATTAAAATATATGAATAGTCAGTATTCATTTTCATATTTCCGCTCTTTCTTCTCCCCTGCATGCGAACAGAGCTCAAAACCCTTGCGAACGAAAAACCTTCCTCGTTGTTGCCGTCGTTGCATTGCCGTCCGTCCGTTTCTGCTCACTGTCGTTGTTTTCGTTTCTGCTCATTGCCGTCGTCGTTTGTTTCTCTTTCTGCTCTTTGATACATTTCGTTCTTGCATTGCCGTTGTTACCGTCGTTAAAGGTACGTCGTTGTTGTGAAGAATAGGGTTTTGTTGCTTTACATTGTTGTTGTAGGGTTTTGTTGCTTTACAATGTTGTAGTGAATGATTATGTTTGGTGAGTTTTGTTAATGAAGTTATGTTGTTCTGTTTTATTAATGAAGTTTTGTAGTGAATGAGTATGTTTGAAGTGTTGTTAATGAAGTTTTGTAGTGAATGAGTATGTTTGATGAAATCTTCTAAAAAACTCTAAAAAACTCTTAAAATTGATGGAGTTTTGTTAAAATTGATGGAAATAGTTTAGTTTAGTTTTATTTTTTCCACCTCTTAAATCTTCTAAAAAACTCTTAAAATTGATGGAAATGTCCTCTGAATTTTAGAATTCAAAGCTTGTTTTTGAAACCTCAAAATTCTAGAATTTGAGATGGTTGAGTTAATAAACAAATATAATGAACATAAACATTTCACTAAAACATAAGAAATTCAACCAGTTACATATCAAACACTATCAAACTTGTTCATTTCTTGATTAATATGGTTGAATTAATGTTATTTTGTTAACCTTAATAAGTAGGAAAACCATGGATAAAAAAAGGATGGATGCCGATCGATTGCCCAAAGAGTACGAGAATGGGGTATTGGATTTCGTTAAGTTTGTTGTTCAACACGCTGACGCTGAAGAGCTCAATCGAAAAAAATGTCCTTGCTTGGGTTGTTGTTATGTGGGTAGGGTTGACGCAGATGGATTGAAATTGCATTTACTGATGAATGGAATTGATCGAAGTTATAAGTATTGGATACATCATGGGGAGAAAATTAACGAGAATGTTGAACCGACGGGGAAAAGTAATACGACCTATGCTTCAGATGACAAAGACACAGAAATATACGATTGTGATCGAGTCGAAGAGATTGCAGAAGCAGTTGTAGAAGATCTTCATGATTGTCCCGAAATGTTTGAGAGGTTGGTAAGCGATGCAGAGAAACCGCTCTATCAAGGTTGCACTAAATTCACAAGACTGTCTGCGGTATTGAAGTTGTACAACTTAAAGGCGGGCAATGGATGGTCGGATAAAAGTTTCACAGAGTTGTTGGCCCTTTTGAGAGAAATGCTACTGGAGGATAATGTTCTTCCCAATCGAACCTATGAGGCCAAAAAAATGTTGTGTTCTATTGGCATGAGCTATGATAAGATACATGCTTGTCCAAACAATTGCGTTTTGTTTCGAAACGAATATGCATCGTTAACTGAGTGCCCTAAATGCGGTTTGTCTCGATATAAGAAAAAATTGTCTCCAGCCAAGGTCTTATGGTATTTTCCTATAATACCGAGATTCAGGCGCTTGTTTCGTAGTGAAACCGATGCAAGACACATGACTTGGCATGCAGATGAAAGAATTATTGATGGAAAGTTGCGACATCCGGCTGATTCACCACAGTGGTCGAAAATTGATAATGATTATCCTGACTTTGGAGAAGAAGCAAGAAACCTTCGCTTGGCATTATCTACTGATGGAATGAACCCGCATGGTCTTCAAAGTATCTCACATACCACATGTCCTGTGATTCTTATGATTTATAACCTACCTCCGTCGCTATGCATGAAGCGTAAGTACATGATGTTATCTATGTTAATCTCTGGGCCTAAACAACCAGGGAATGACATAGACGTATACTTGACACCTTTGATCGAAGATTTAAAGATATTGTGGGAGAACGGTGTGGAGGTTTATGATGGATATAGGAAAGAAAGTTTCAATTTGAGGGCGATGTTGTTTGGCACAATTAATGATTTTCCAGCTTACGGGAATCTATCAGGGTACAACATAAAAGGTGAAAAAGCGTGTCCTATTTGTGAAGATAAAACAGTTTCGAAGCGATTGGAGTTTGGTCATAAGAATGTCTTTCTCGGTCATCGTAGATTCTTAAATGCCAAACATAACTACCGTGGGTGGAGACAAGAATTCAATGGAGACATCGAACAAGGTAGAGCTCCACCTATGTTGTCAGGTGACCAAGTTTTTAAAAAGGTGAAAGATATGCGTACTGAGTTTGGCAAACCTTTTGCACATAAGGTTGTCAAAGGTGGGTGGAAAAAGAGGTCGATATTTTTTGAATTGCCATATTGGAAGTCTTTGTATGTGAGACATTTTCTCGATGTTATGCATATTGAGAAAAATGTATATGAAAGTGTTATTGGTACGTTACTCAATATAAAAGGAAAGACTAAGGATGGCCTTAAAGCAAGAAAAGACTTGGAAGCGATGGGGATTAGACCTGAATTAGCACCCGTGAAGAAAGGAAGACGAACATATCTACCACCTGCTGCTTTTACTCTGTCTAGAAAGGAGAAGAAAATATTGTGTAAGTTTCTGAGTGGAGTTAAAGTTCCAGAAGGATACTCTTCAGATGTCAGAAGACTTGTGTCTATGAAAGACCTCACGTTGAAGAGTTTAAAGACACACGACTGCCATGTTATAATGGAACACTTTCTACCAATAGGTATACGTTCTATTTTGCCAGTGAAAGTAAGAAGCGCCATAACTAATTTGTGTTTTTTCTTTAGGTCAATTTGTAGTAAGGTAATCGATCCCGATATCTTACCAACACTACAAAAAGAGATAGTTATTACCTTGTGTGAGCTTGAAATGTATTTTCCTCCCTCTTTTTTTGACATAATGGTACATCTAGTTGTTCATCTTGTGAAAGAGACACAGTTGTGTGGACCAGCTTATATGAGATGGATGTACCCTGCTGAATGTTATATGAAAATATTAAAAGGGTACGTGAAAAGCCGAAGTCGACCAGAGGGGTGTATTGTTGAACGATACATTGTTGAAGAAGCGGTTGAGTTTTGTACTGAATATTTGTCCAATGTTCAGTCGATTGGACTCCCCAAAGCTCATATTTTTGAAAAAAAGGATGGTAAAAAATTAATTGGAAATAAAATTGTGACAGTATCAAGGGATGAACGGGATCAAGTGCATTTGTATGTTCTACACAATGATAATGAGGTTGAGCCATATGTTGAGATGCACAAGGATGTACTCCGAAGGTTAAATCAGAATAGAAATGAAAATTGGATAGTACGAGAGCACAATCAAAGTTTCATACAATGGTTAAAGGATCATATTTATTCGAAGCGCTCTTCAGATCCTGCTTCAGTAACAGAAAGGTTGAGATGTTTGGCATATGGTCCAAGTTTGCATGTGTATTCTCATAGCGCATACGCAATTAATGGATACACATTTTATACCAAAGACCAAGACGATAAAAGTACTATGCAAAATAGTGGTGTCACCGTCCTAGCTGAAGCAATGCACATATCAAGTATGAAGGACTTAAACCCCAAATATGCAAATCTGTCATATTTTGGAGTTATTGAGCACATTTGGGTGTTTGATTACGAGAAGTTTCAGATTCCAATCTTTGGTTGCAACTGGGTAAATAGTAGTGGCATACGAATGGATAAGTCTGGATTTTTGCAAGTGGATCTTAATAGGGTGGGGTACAAAGATGAGCCTTTTATTCTAGCATCTCAAGCTAGACAAGTGTTCTATGTCACTGACCCGACGACTATGAAATGGTCTATAGTGCTTCTATCTAACAAAGTGGTTGATGATAGCGGTGTAGATCAATGTGATATTGATCTTGAGAATGAGTCATGCATTAGATGGAATGAGTTGAATACAAATGATCAAGATGAGGATCTTATAGCGGATGAGTCATATATCAGAAATGACCATAACGAGGGAATTTGGATCCATTCATCCGTCCGCATTGCTAAGACACAAGTAATTCATATTCCAACCAAGAAAAGAAAGAGATGTTAGTGAAAGAGGTAAAATTTGTTATATACTTGATTTATTTATTATATTTGTTATATATTATGTCATATTTGTTATATATTAGTGAAAGAGCATTTTATTTTCATTTTTTACATGGTAATGTTATTTAGACTCCAACAAGATCCAAAACAAAGGATAAGCGGATTCCGGAGCATACCGAGTCCGTTGTTTCAAAAAAACAGGTACATCACAATTATATGATATTTATGCATAGAAAATGTTAAATTGGATATCTTATACTTCATCTAACAAATTATATGATATATAGCTGTTAATCTTACACTTGTTTAATCTTACAGTGGACATTGGTTGTTGGTCGCAATTAACCACAACGGAGAGTCAACCCCATTATTACATGGAATTATGTGAAGGTATATTAATTATCACATGTTTTATTATATTAGTGATGCTACTTGATATAACTTAGGATTTATCCATATTTTCTTTTAATTGAATTACAATCTTTGTGTTTTCAGGACCTATAATGTAGATTTGAAGCAATGCTTTGGTTGAATGCAAAAGTATTAGTATAAGTAATATGTGCATTTGTAGAAAAAATGTAATGATTTGTAATTATAAATAGGTGTATATATAATTTTGGTTTGTAATTTTAAATATATATATTGGTTTGAATTGCCAATTGTTTTGCATATATAATTTTGGTGTAAATTACCAATGGTTTGAATTGCCAATTTCTGAAAAAAATTGCTGGTTGAAAAACAGGTAAAATTCTGGTTGAAAAAACCTGGTAAAAATTGTGGTTTAAAAAAATTTATATAAAATTTTTCGTATACCTTAGACAGCGCTTCTGGAGTAAGCGCTGTCTAAGGTAGGGATTAGACAGCGCTTTTGACAAAAGCGCTGTCTAAGGTAGGGCTTAGAAAGCGCTTTTGACAAAAGCGCTGTCTAAGGTATACCTAGAAAAATTCAAAAAGGTTGACCTTAGACAGCGCTTTCACCAAAACCGCTGTCTAAGGTATACCAAAAAAATGTCAAAAAAGGTGAGGCTTAGAAAGCGCTTTTTCCAAAAGCGATGTCTAAGGTGTACCTTATAATGTCAAAAAGCGTTGTCTAAAGGTACCATAGACAGCGCTTTTCATTAAATAGACCCCCCTTTAGACAGCGCTTTTGGTATTACCCAAAGCGCTGTCTAAACCTATAGCAGCACAGGTTTATACAGCGCTTAAAAGCGCTGTCTAAGGGCAAAAAAAGCGTTGTCTAAGGCCTTTTTTGTGGTAGTGTGTGTAAACCATAAAAAATGACCTGTAATCACAGCATCACAAAATCACCTCTCAAAACCTCAAAATGGTACTTTTGTGCATTTTTCAAGCCATGTATTGAATCAGTCACTTTCCAAACCAGATAAAACCTCAAACACACTCCAAATAACATCCTTGAACTGTCCCAAATGGTTCCCACCATCTGGAACACCATTTGAGGGAGTTGCTATTTTGGTCACTTTTGACCCCTTTTGCAAGAAAGGGACTGTTTGTGTTTTTTCAGGTACCAGTTGATTCCAACCATCCTAAAAGCATCCTAGGGATCATTTGAGGTGGTTCAAAGCATCAAACCATATCTGGAGCAAGAGGATTGGCAGATTGCAGAGAAAACTCCAAAATCCCAAAGAAGGGTAAGCATCTCCACTTGCACTCACCAAAACATGTGTGCATTTGAAGTCCATTGATCATAAACATCTCATACATGTTGTATATGTTGTGTTTGTACCAATTGATCATGTAATTCATGCATGTATCCAAGTGTGGCAGAGAAAATGCATTTACAAGCCATTTTCAAAACCACTATCGGATTTTGAGGAGGGAGTGTGATCTGAAAAAAAACACCACCACCATTGGATTCCTTGTGAAATTCTGGCCCAGATGCATATAAATTTTGTCTCAAACAAGTAAGAATTGAGAGAGTTATGATCTTTCCGTTTTTGAGCCAAAACTGAGCTTGCCTTGCCTTGGGCCATGCCTAGAAACAAGTCATGCCTTGTATATTTGTTGTTTCATTTCAAACAATGGATGTATCACCACCCCAGTGGTAGAGCGCGCGCCCTGTACACATGAGGTCGTGGGTTCAAACCCCACCCATGCCATTTTGTGATTTTTCACATTTTTGCTATTTTTCCAATTATTTTCATGTTTTGTTAATTATTTGGAAAATTAATAATTCATTCAATTTTAATTATTTTTGGCTGATTCTTTTTGCAATAAATCACAAAAATGATAAAATATTTTATTTTATCAAAAAATCCAAAAAATATTATTTATTTTGTATAATTAATATTTTTGCAAAGAATTAATATTTTAATTGTTTTTAACATTTGAAATATTTTTTCCTCTTGATTTTTGCAACTTCTAATGCTTTCTAATTATTTTGTAGGTCAATACTAAATTTTTGAAGCATTAATCCAAGATCACAATTTTTTTTTCATATGTAAAACAATTTTGATCATTTTTAATTGAATTTTTATTCAATTAAATACATTTTTGAAAACAAATTAGGGTTTTGGATTAATTCAACCCTCATAAATCATTTTCAAAAACACTTTGGGCCTCTAATAGAGTGTAAAACCCAATCCTTTTTTGACCAAATCATTTTTGGGCCTCACTTATTGTATAAGTCCCGATACCGTCAAAAAACAAACGGCGCGATTGTCGCCTTTTTAAAAAAAATCATCTGGGCCTACCCTCGAGTAGTAAGACCCATTTCTTTTCATTCAAAACACTTTGGGCCTCTATTAGAGTGTAAGACCCAACCCCCTTTTAACCAAAATCATTTTGGGCCTCACTTATTGTATAAGTCCCCCGGCGTTAAAAGAAAACCTCGGCGCGATCGCCATTTTAAACGAAAAAATCAATTGGGCCTACCCTCGTGTTATAAGCCCCAATGTTTTTCTTTAAACTTTTTGCGCCTCTTGAGAGAGTGTAAGACCCACCCCTTTGTACAGAAAACAATTTTGGGCCCCAGTCACTTGTATAAGTCCCTCTGTACAAATTCAACAGTGCGCTCACTGATAAAACCTTGGGCCTCTCCTTGAGCTGTAAGCCCCAAATCTTCCTTTTTCAAAGCACTTTCTCCTTTGATTTTGAATATATTGTTGTTTTCAATCTTTCTTTGTTGAACAACTAACCAAACAGCATGGAAGCTCTACAACCGAGTAAGTGGTTATCGCTTTCATTTACTGCTTTCACATATATAACTGTATTGTGGGGCTGCTCGATGTAAGTCTCCTTTCATAAACTCATATCTATTGTGTAATAATAGTATAGATATTTAGAGTTTCCCCGGCAACTACGTCTAGCACTAGGTAAAGCCGTTTTGTTTATTCGTAGAAATAGACGCCTAGATCCCCAAATAGGATCTACCAGATACAGTCTTCTCTTCGACTGTCCTCCTTAGGAATCGTCAAGAAACTCTACTCCCCAAGATGAATGTATTCTCCGTGAATGGCATCTTTGAGTTTCTTCCAAATTCTCGAACGTTCCTGACTTGATCTATTCCTTGTGAATAGCTTGCCTTGAATGTCTCGGGGTTTGGGGACCCACAAGCTTCTTAAAAGCATCGGCCTCCTCTTGGGCATCGTACAAGGCCCCACAGGCTTCCTAAAAGTAACCCCGCCTCCTCTTGGGCTTAGTACAAGGACCCTACGGCTTCTTAGAAGTATTCACAGCCTCCTCTTAGGCTTCGTATAATGATCTCTTCCTCAGGGAATGATAGCCTCCTCTTGGGCTTAGTACAAGGACCCGTCGGCTTCTTAAAAGCTTCCAGCCTCCTCTTGGGCTTCGTACAAATTGTCCCGACGACCTCCTAGAGGTGTAGGAACAGAACCTAATCATCCTCATAGAGCAGTCCTTTCTTAGAGTCTACTACTGTTTCTCAAAACATAGTACAAAAGATGAAACTCTAGACTTGGACAGTCTAACCTCCTTGAGTCTCAAAGACATTCTCAAGTGACCCCTTCGTTAAATAGGAAGAAAACTCGCAGACTCGGACAGTCTCGATACCCTTCGGATTTCCCGCTTCCTTAAAGAACAGGAATAACCCGAACCCTTGGAATCAATCCCTGAGTACAGTGTTGCTCATATAAGAACTGATTTTCTCTTTCAAAACCAGTACACTCGACCTGTCACTTAACTGAGACAGTAAGATAACCTCTCTTCATATTCCCCAGCGGAATACAAGCTCTCCCCTTATCCTCAGGAAGAGCCACTACGGTCATAATCTTGGACCTTAACTAAGAAACCCTCTTTAAAAGTTAAAAGTTGCTGGATAGTAAACCTCGCACGTTTACCAGTGGGTTTTATCTTTAAAAGAGTTATCTCTCCTAATGGAAAGGAGATGATAAATCCCCAGCAAAGATGCTGGAAGACAATCCAAATACAGTCAAAACCTGTCCTCCCATCAAAAGGGGACAAAGACCTTTTTAGCCTCCTCTTGGGCTTTATACAATGATTCTCCCCAGTGGAGCTAACAATCGCCTCCATCTCGGGCTTTATACGAGATACCGAAAGATTCCCCAGTGGAATCAAACAATTTTAGCTTCTCTCTCGGGCTTTGTACGAGACACATAAAAGACTCCCTCATTGAGTCAAACAAATTTCAGCCTCCATCTCGGGCTTTATACGAGATACAAAAAGGTTCTAATTGAACCAATCAACCTTTTAGCATCAAAGTTGTGCCTCATTCACAGTACTCTTTCCCCTTCATCTAATCGCTGTAAGCGGCAAGCCTCTGGATCATCTATATCCACGCCACTGTCCATCTTTTAGCATGAGAAATTCCTAAGGAAAGATAGCATTGCTCTACACTGAGTTAAAGTCTTCTCCTTCAGGTCAAAATCCCCTATAAAGGAAATTATGGCATTACCAGGATCCGCGTATCCCGATTAAAGTAATTCTCCTTTATAAACCAGTCACCCAACAGTTGTGACAAACAAACCCTTCTTTAGAGATGACAAATTCTCTCTAAAGTCGAGACCTTTTCAGCTTCACGTCTTGGGCTTTGAACAAGACACAAACAAACCTTTCAGCTTCATATCTTGGGCTTTGAACAAGATACAAACAACCTTACGCTTCACATCTTGGGCTTTGAACAAGATACAAATCACCTTACGCTTCACGTCTTGGGCCTTTAACAAGACACCAAAAACCCCAATTTCCTCCCATAGAATAGGAGGAACTACGAACGCTCTGATTTCCCTGTTTCGGTAAACGGGAATACGTAGGCATAAGATCAAAAGAAAAGATCTTAGCGAGCACAATCCACAAAAAACCCAAATCCCATATCAAAAGCAGTAACTCAAAACATCAGTCCTAACATCCTAATCCTTGTTCCCCGCTAGAAACCTTCTGCCCTAGGTGACCAGATCAAAAATATCGTATTGGTGAAAATACAAATAACCAGTACAAGACTCCCCGAATCTTTGTAGCATTCGTAACCGAACAGACCGCTGTTCAAACTCAGTATGCAAGCAGGGTTAATTGGAGACATCTATTTCCCTTCCTTATTCAGCTCACAATAGGATAAAAAATGAATCGACCTGTAGTTTTCAGAGCGATCGTGCTTCGCAACCACATCCAAAAATCACTCGCTACAGTGGTGAATGAGGAAGCTGGTAAAGCTGAGGTCCTGGGTTCGACCCTCAGCGACCTCAGATTGTTTTTTTTTTTTTGCTATTTTCTCTCTTTTTCTTTTTCTTTTCTTATTTTCTTTTATTTCTTTTATTTTCTTTTATTTCTTTTATTTCTTTTAATTAATAATTAACCTATTAATTTTTCTTAACCAATCAAATAAAAATCAATCGTTTTTTTTTCACCTATTAATTATTTTCATAAAAAATATAATATGTAATATATGTTTTTATAATAAAATAAAATGATTTTGTAAATAAACTTTAATTTAGTTCCTTTTTTATTTTAATCAAATTAACCTTTTTTTATGAAAAAAAAAACAAAAAAAATATCGAAATAAATTAATCAAGTCTTTTTTTTAAATAATTGATTTTAATACAATAAATTATATTTTCCTTACTTTCATAATGATAAAATACAAAAAAAATGACTAAAATTTAATTCTTATTTAATAAAAAAAATCCAAAAAAATATATTCTTCTATATCCTTTTCCACCTTCTCAATCTCCCGATTCTCGACCTTTTCTCACTTTTTATTGCATTCCTTTAACTTCCTTAGAAAAAAATGTATAGGATGCTAATTTTTCTTGTAATAATTAGGAATTTAATTTCCGTCATTTTAATTTCCGCACTCCCCCGATTTTAATTGTGTATCCCCTCCCCATGATGTAATAGCTTAAGGTTTATTTTTCGCTTTTAAATTCCGCTAAACAATTAACTGTGTGGTTAGTAACAATAGGGTGTGAAAAGAATGTATGTGAATAAAAAAGGACCTAGCCCACTAATCCAAAGACAAATACCATGAATACAAACATTTTCACACACCTCACCTTTAGGGTAACACACCTCAGTTGCCTTCGAAATCAAATGGTCAAGTCCCTCGAGCGTAGAGGTATCTTAGTAAGGCTGCCTACGAATAAAAATCATCAAGTCCCTTCGAATAAAAGATCATAGCCCCTCTGAGTTGCCTACGAAAAAATGATCTTGTCCCTCGATGACCCTACGTAAAAATGATGATTGTCCCTTCAAATTACTAAGATACCCCTACAAGTTGCCTTCTATGACCATACGATGACCCTACACTCGTCCCTTTAACATCCAAGTTAAAGACTACTTACTCACTAATAGTAAGGACAGTCTTACCCCTAAAGAAAAGAAATAACAAGAAAGACCTTACAAACTTAGGGTAGTAACTCTTAAATGCTTGCTCACCCTTTTCAAAAAACACTCTTTACACCCCACTTTTCAAACATTTTTCAAAGCTAAACACTTTGCATAAATCCATACGAGGATCATTGCAAAGTTAAAGTCTTTACGAAAATATTTTCTAATCACACACTACATTATTTTTCAAACAAAGTAAAGTGAGCTAAGCAATTAAGAGCCCATGGATAACCATGGATACAAAAGGTGCTCGTAACTTCCTTTTGTATAACTTACCCCCCGAACTCAAAATCTTTTAAAAAGGTCTTTCCTGTTCTTTTATTCCTTTCTTTATTGGATAAAATAAAAGTCGGTGGCGACTCTTGCTTACCGCAACATTTTAAAAGTCAGTTCAAACCACCGTGTTATAATCACTATCACTCTAGTCGGTCTTATCCCCTAGTGATAACAGTCCTCTTAATCGAGTTGTCAGTTCTTTCGTCACCAGGAAATGTTGGGTCTGAACAATCTCTCCTCCAGTTTATTTCTGGATTGATGTTGGGTCCTCGACCACTTTGATAACTTGAACCTCTGGAAGACCAGAGAACTTTCGACAAATATCACTCTTCGCCATTGAAGATGATATCCTTGCTTTCCCAGATTAAGGAAAATCCCCAGAGAAAGCCTCTTAATCGGGAGATTCGACAGTACGACATTTTTTCTCTGAAAAACCACTTATGAAAAGGTCATCGGCACCTCAAAATTGGATTCCATCATATGGTATTTCTCCGGGAAGATCCTGAGAAAAGTATGATGTAAGACCCCAAGCGGAAGCAGTCTTCCAAGAGACTCGCTTTCCCCAGTAGAAACAAATGGCGTCTCCAATAGAGAAGTTTGTGCAACTCTACAACTCAGACGAATGGGTTCCCCAACAAGTCTGACATCCTTTTTCGTCAAATGGCATCTCCCCAGGAAAATTTGGCGAGAAGTTTGAGGAAAACCGCTACGAATAGCGTCCCTTGTCAATAAAGTTTATTGACAAAAGAAACTGAGACCAGTTCCTTGGTAGGAAACCAGGATCGAGGGGAAGTTTATTTCAGAAACTGAGACCAGTTCCTTGGTTGGAAACCAGGATCGAGGGGAAGTTTATTTCAGAAACTGAGACCACTTCCTTGGTTGGAAACCAGGATCGAGGGGAAGTTTATTTCAGAAAACTAAGACCAGTTCCTTGGTTGGAAACCAAGATCGAGGGGAAGTTTATTTCAAAAACTGAGACCAGTTCCTTGGTTGGAAACCAGGATCGAGGGGAAGTTTACATCAGAAACTAAGACCAGTTCCTTGGTAGGAAACCAGGATCGAGGGGAAGTTTACATCAGAAACTAAGACCAGTTCCTTGGTACAAAGACCAGGATCGAGGGGAAGTTTACCTTTTCTAAGCATCATTGCATAGATAAAGAAGAAGAATGCGTAAGCTACCATTCATAACCACCATCAAAATTTCGGATATTCTAATATTTAATCCTCTTGCACCCTGAATTCCCGAATACCTTCGTCATCCACACATTCAGGTCCAAGAAGATTAAATAGGGGCATCTGTCATACCCCAAATTTTGACCACTAAGATTCCCATCATTGTGCAAATCATCATCACAATATGGATGTACCTATATGCCTCATCAATCTCCTCAAGGATGGGTGAGCATTCACTACAATCAAAATTAGGGTTCCAAGCCCTCTCAGAGCTCTTAGACAAAGGATCAATCAAGGAATGACATGATCTTCAACTTGTCTAACTTCTCAAGCATATACAAAGGATCAAAAGGACTCCCACTTCAAGGATTAAGCACAAGGATGCTCCCTTCTAGGTGGATCAAGCCTCAAGATCGCCAGTGTCACCAAATTAGGGTTTTGGTCGACCAGGGCTTCCAGATGGAAATTTTCCTCTGGGCATGAGCCAATGCTTCAAAGCATAACCTAATATGCTCCATGGAACCTCATGGACCCAACCATCAAGTCAATTTTTTCTCAGGGGATGCATTCATCAAAAATCAGAAATTAGGGTTTCTTGACCTAATTCACCCCTAAGTTGACTTTTGGGATGAAACAAGAACCAAGACCTCAAGAGAGGATATGAGGGTCTCTAATACACTACATTGATCCATTTGCAACAATGTATTGATCCAAGAAGCTTGAGCAATAAGTCTTAATTTCATCTAGACCACAACTAGGGTTTCGCGAGAAAAGTCAACTATAACTTTGACTTTTGACCAGGACATGCTCCCAAGCCCTAGGGCATGATTCAATACACCCCATAACATCCATGGAACATGTCCATCAAGTTTGATTTAGGTCAAGGACATAATTTCCCAAAGGATTGCACAGTTTGGAATTCATCTGACAAAAGTCAACTGTGCACAAAAGTCAAACTTTGACTTTTTGAGATTTTTCACTAAAATGGATTTTTAACCCTAAAATGATGTTTATGTATGATTTGAATCATCATTCATCAAGAAAAATCAAGAAAAATGGGATAACTTGTAAAAGGGGTAACCATAAAAACTTAGAAAAATTTCTAAGTTATGAAATAATGTGGCAAGGGTACCAACTTTGGAGGATCATAACTCCTAAACCACAAAGCTATTTTTCCCCATCCAAAGCTTGATTTGTAGATCTCATTGCCCTCAACAAAAGCTTCATACTGATCTATGTCCAAATTCCTCATGGATTTTGAGTTATGGAGTGATCAAAATCAAGAAAAGTCACTTTGTTCCAACACTTAGTGAAAATTTCACTAAGTCAGAATCTGCCTTTACTTTTTTCCAAATTTAGGGGGATTTTTCACTTGGATCCAAAAAGTATCAAAACCAACTATGATCAAACAGTTGTTGTATCATATAAGGGCTTTCCAAAATGGCCAAGAACATCACCAAACTCAACTTGAGCCATGAGATATGACATTGGCAAGTTGCCTTGCTGAAAACTGCCAAGGCAAGGCAGAATTTTGCAGTTTGGGTCGATTTACCAAAATCAGCCAATTCCAAGCCTTGTCATTACTTGGAATACAGCTGAGGATTGAATCTAAAGGGGACAATCATTGAGCCAAGCCTCCAAAGTCCTTGGAACAAGAAATAGCATGCCAAACCTAGAATTGCCTAAAATAGGGACAAGACTCCAATTTTGGATTGGAGCATTCAATGGATGCACCAAGGTGGCATGGACTGACACATTTGCAACTGAATTCAGTCAAGATTCCTCCAATAAGTAGGGAACCAAAGCTTTGTACTCTAACCTCTAGTCAATGGCTAGAGGAGACTTGAATTTCCATTGGACAACATTAGTCAAACCTCTGCTGCAGTTGCCATTCACTATTGATCCCAAAAACAAACTTGCTCTACTATAAATAGAGCTCATTTGTGCTCAGTTTGAGTACACCAAAGCCATCAAACAGATGATTTCCTCAAAATCCCTCTCTTTAGGCAAAAATGCCTTCTCTAGCAAGGCAACTTTGAGTTTTTGAGTTTAAGAGCAATGTCAAGCAATCCAATCACACACACACACACACACACACACACACCTCATATATATCATATGCAAGCTGTGCAAACTATCACAAGTGACCTGTAATCACAAAATCACAAACTCGCTTCTCAATACCTCAAAATAGCACTTTTTTGCATTTTTCAAGCCATGTCTTGATTCAGTCACTTTCCAAACCAGATAAAACCTCAAACACACTCCAAATATCATCCTTGAACTGTTCCAAATGGTTCCCACCATCTGGAACACCATTTGAGGGAGTTGCTATTTTTGTCACTTTTAACCCCTTTTGCAAGAAAGGGACAGTTTGTGTTTTTGCAGGTACCAGCTGATTCCAATCATCCTAAAAGCTTCTAAGGGGTCATTTGATGTGTCTAAAGCATCAAATCATTTATGGAACAAAAGGCTTGGCAGATTTCCCAAAAACTCCAAAATCTCAAAAAAAAGGTAAGCCTCACAACTTGGAATCATTGAATCATGCATTGCTTTGAAGTCCACTGAGTATATACCTCTCATACATGTTGTATATGTTGTGTTTGAGCTAATTCACCATGTAATCCATGCCTGTACCAAGTTGTAGCATAGAAAATGCAATTATGGGTCATTTTCAAAACCACTATCGGATTTTGAGGAGGGAGCATGATCTGAAAAAACTACCACCACCATTGGATTCCTTGTGAAATTCTGGTCCAGATGCATATAAACTTTGTCTCAAACCATTAAGAATTGAGAAAGATATGGCTTTCACGTTTCTGAGCCAAAACTTGCCTTGCCTTGCCTTGGGCTAGGCCTAAAACCAAGGCATGACTTGTATATTTGTGTTTTCACTCCAAACAATGGATGTATCACCACCCCAGTGGTAAGGCGCGCGCCTTGTGACCCTGAGGTCGTGGGTTCAAACCCCACCCATGCCATTTTGTGTTTTTTTCACATTTTTGCTATTTTTTCAATGTTTTATGTTTTATTAATTAATTGGAAAATTAATAACTCTTTCAATTTTAATTATTTTTTATTGGTTCTTTTTGCAAAAAATCACAAAAATGTTGAAATATTTTATTCCACAAAAAATTAAGTTTAAATTATTTATTTAATATAATTAGTATTTTTGTGAATAAATTCATTTTTATTTGTTTTTAAACATTTTTAAATGAACATTCATCTTGAAAAATCAAGACCAAATGAGTTAAATATCTCTTGTGATTTATACCTCATTTTTCAACCCTTAAACAAAAATCACAAGTGGTTTATTCAAACCTATTTGGTATTTTTCATTGATTTTCTTTTAATATTTACTTTTAAAGGAAACAAATTAGGGTTTTGATTAATTCAACCCTCATCAAACTTTTTCAAACTCTTTGGGCCTCTAATAGAGTGTAAGACCCAATCCTTTGTAAATACAAGCCTATTTCGGGCCTCACTTATTGTATAAGTCCCGTTGTATTTCAAAAAGTTCGGCGCGATCATCGCCCGATTCAAAAACAAACCATCTGGGTCTCTCCTTGAGGTATAAGACCCATTCAAAACTCTTTGGGCCTCTTTTAGAGTGTAAGACCCAACCCCCTTTGAAAACCAAATCATTTTTCGGCCTCAGTCATTGTATAAGAACACTGCGTTTTCAAAATCTCGGCACGATCACCATTTCAAACAAAAATCATCTGGGCCTACCCTCGTGTTATAAGCCCCATTTCTTTTCTATAAATCATTTTTTTGGGCCTCTTGAGAGAGTGTAAGACCCATCCCTATGTACAGAAAACCTTTCTTGGGCCTTAGTCACTTGTATAAGTCCCCCTGTACCAAGTCAACAGTGCGATCACTGATAAAACCCTGGGCCTCTCCTTGAGCTGTAAGCCCCAATATTTCTTTTCAAAGCACTTTCTCCTTTGATTTTGAATATACTGTTGTTTTCAATCTTTCTTTGTTGAACAACTAACAAAACAGCATGGAAGCTCTACAACCGAGTAAGTGTTTACCCGCTTTCATTTACCGCTTTCATATGTATATAACTGTACTGTGGGGCTGTTTCGCTGTAAGTCTTCTTTCATAAACTCATATCAACTGTGTAATAATAGTATAGATATTTAGAGTTTCCCCGGCAACTACATCAAGAACTAAGTAAAGCCGTTTCGATTACTCATAGAAATAGACAAGCTAGATCCCCCATAGGAGCACTAGATACAGTCTTCTCTTTGGCTGTCCTCCTTAGGAATTGTCAAGAGACTCTACCTCCCCAAAGATGAATGTATTCTCCGTGAATAGCATCTCTTGAGTTTCTTCCAAATTCTCGAACTTTCCCGGCTTGATCTATTCCTTGTGAATAGCCTGTCTTGAATTTCTTGGGGTTTGGGGACCCACAGGCTTCTTAAAAGCATCGGCCTCCTCTTGGGCATTGTACAAGGACCCACAGGCTTCCTAAAAGCAACCCCGCCTCCTCTTGGGCTTAGTACAAGGACCCGTCGGCTTCTTAGAAGTATTCACAGCCTCCTCTTAGGCTTCGTATAATGATTCTTCCTCCGGGAATGATAGCCTCCTCTTGGGCTTCGTACAAGGATACAAAAAAATAGGAAGAAACCCTTGTAGACTCGGACAATCTCAATACCCTTTGGATTTCCCGTTTCCTTAAAGAAAAGGAAATATCCTTGATCCTCAAATAAAATCCCTGAGTACAACATTACTCATATAAGAATTGATTTTCTCTTTGAAACCAACATACTGGTCACTCGACTGAAACAGTAACCTTGTAGCTTCCATCTCAGGCCTTATACGAGATACAAAAGACTCTCTTGTTGGGTCAAACCTTGTAACCTCCATCTCGGGCTTCGTACGAGATACAAAAAGACTCTCTTGTTGAGTCAAACTTTTGTAGCCTCCATCTCGGGCTTTATACGAGATACAAAAGACTCTCTTGTTGAGTCAAACTTTTGTAGCCTCCATCTCGGGCTTTATACGAGATACAAAATACTCTCTTGTTGAGTAAAACTTTTGTAGCCTCCATCTCGGGCTTTATACGAGATACAAAAGACTCCCTCGTTGAGTCAAACCCTTTTAGCCTCTCTCTAGGGCTTCGTACGAGACACACAAAAACTCCCTCTTGTTGGGCCAATAGCCTCCTCTTTAGGCATGGCAAGAAAACCGAGACCCGCCCGGACCCGCCCCGAAATTAGCGGGGAAAACCCGGTTTAACTGGGTACGGGTGCGGGTAAAACCCGATTTTTTATTACGGGTGCGGGTGCGGGGGCGGGGGATGCTACTACCCGCCCCGCACCCGGCCCCGTCCCCGCCCCGGTCTACCTTAATTTACTTTTATATCTCATTTTAATTATTTTATTATATATTTATTAAAGTTATTTTAATTTTTAAAAATAGTTTTACTAGAAAAACATGTTTATTAATTATTTTACTCTTTAAAAACATGTTTATTATTAAAATAATTAATTATTTAATTAAATTATTAATTTTTATTATTATGAAAAATATTTATTTAAAAAAAAAAATTTTGCGGGTGGGGGCGGGGGGCGGGGGCAGGGAACCCATTCCCCATTGGGGGCGGGTCTGGGTGGTAGTTTTTTACCCCCGACTGGGTGCGGGTGCGGGGGCGGGTCTGTTTCAGGGTGGCGGGTGCGGGTGCGGGGCTGCTCAAACCCGCCCCCGACCCGCCCCGTTGCCATGTCTACTCCTCTTAGGCTTTGTATAAGAAAACCCCGGTTGAGTCAATCAACCTTTTAGCATCAAAACTGTGCCTCGCTCACAGTATATAAACATCAACAACTCTTTTCCCTTCATCTAACAGCTGTAAGCGGCAAGCCTCTGGATTATTTACATCTGTGCCACTGTCCCTTTTTTAGCATGAGAAATCCCTAAGGAAATATAACATTGCTCTACACTGAGTTAAAGTCTTCTCCTCTAGGCTGGAAAGCCCATATAAAGGAAATTATGACATTGCCGGATTCACATATCCCGGTTAAAGTAATCCTCCTTTATAATCAGTCACCCAACAGTTGTGACAAACAGACCCCTTTAGAGATGACAAATTCTCTCTAAAGTCAACCCACTTTACCTTCACATCTTGGGCTTTGAACAAGATACAAATCACCTTTAGCTTCACGTCTTGGGCTTTAAACAAGACACCAAAACACCATTTCCTCCCATAGAATAGGAGGAACTACGAACGCTCTGATTTCCCTGTTTCGGAAAACGGGAATACGTAGGCATAAGATTGAAAGAAAGATCTTAGCGAGCACATTACTCAAAAACTCAAAATCCCATACCCTCATACATCAAAAAACGTCGGTCCTAAGCATCCTAGCCAAGACAACAAAATAGAGAAAGGACCCACGACCATATAGCATCTGTAACTTAATAGACCGCTGTTTAAACTCAGTATGCAAGCAGGGTTAATTGGAGACATCTATTTTCCTTCCTTCATCAGCTCAATAGGATAAAAAATGAATCGACCTATAGTAACCCCAAAAGAGCGACAGTGCTTAAGAACCACGTCCAAAATCGCTCGCTACACATGCTTGTATTAAAACACCGTTGTAATACATGATGTGTAACAAGCTTCGATTCCCAGCAACTACATTTTTCCATATTTTTAGATTTTAAACATATATTTTATTTCTTTTGTTAGTGTTATGGGGATTTAACCTCAAAACTCAAAATTTATCTTTGTTTTTCTATTTTTAAGTGCAAGAGAATAGGTTGAAATAGTTTGATCATAACTTCTTTAAAAATAAAAGTGAAAGACATGAGTATATATAAAAGAAAAGTTTATTAAGATTCCAAATAAGAAGAGTACATTGATAATCATATATTACATATATTTATCAATGTTAGATCCCATAGCTGCAAATGCATCTTCATAATCCAGGACTCTCTCATCACTTCCTTCATCAGAATCATAATAAACAGTCCTGATCCTTTTCGTCTTTTTCTTTTTCTTCTTCAGCTTCTTCTTCTTATTCCTCTTCTCCTTACTTACCCTTAACGCATCGCTGACGTTGGCCGCTGGTTGGACCTCCTTATTTGGCGGCTGCCGTTGTTCATTTGTGCCCTTATTGGTGATGTTTCTAGCATTCTCATTTGTAGAACTCATTGTTACGAAGAATATATTATGAAGAAATGTAAAATTGTCTATTTATAGATGAGGTTGAAGATGAAAAGTCTGATAGTTTAATGCTTGCAATGATGATAACTTGTAAATGGTTGATATTCTGGAACGGTATTTTTTGAAAAACGGAGAAAATTTTAAATCATTATTATACTTGGCCAGAGTGTTCTCTATTATGGGAAGAGCAAGGGTTATAATATTACAACGGTTAATATAACTAACCGTTGTGATATTATTAAAATAATATATATATATATATATATATATATATATATACTTATCATTATGATTATTTAAGAAAACTGTTGTGAAATATTTACCTATATAAGGGAATTAACTTTCCCTTATTGACAGTAGCGCCGTTTCCTTCACAGCGAAACCCTAGCACCCATTTTTTCTCTACATTTTTGAAAGCAAACTTCATCTTTTTTTAGAATTCGCGAAAAGAAATACAAGTATGAAGCTTTTGATTTAAGCTTCTTCCTCCTTGTATTTCTTCTTGCAGAGTCTAAAACTAGATGAACATGGTGATAATGCTGGCGGTAGCAAGCGTAATGTACATATTGTTTATGGAAAATAAGGTATTCTTCTACTTCAATCTTTTTGTTAGATAGTTCCCATTATCTCGTTTGCTTCATATTATTTTTGTTGATTGTTCTCATTTTGTGCAGATTCGACTTCAATGCTTCACAAGCAAGGTGAACTTCATTGTAATGGTACAGTCCCACTTCTTAGGGTTTTGTTTCAACTTTTGCTTGTTTTGTTTTGAATACTAACTAATTTTCTTCATTGCTTCCCACTTCATAGGGTTTGTTTCACATGGTGATGATGATGGTGGTACATATATATGAATTCATTCTGATAAGGTGCATATATATGAATTCATTCTGATATTGTATATGAAATTTAGTTTATTATATACTATGTATATTGTTTGTTTCACTATCCTTTTATTGAAAATGCAATCAGTTAAATTGATATAGAACATTAGTTTATTATATACTATGTATATTGTATATAGTTACATTGAATACTAACTAATTTTCTTCATTGCTTCCCACTTCTTAGAGTTTGTTTCACATGGTGATGATGATGGTGGTACATATATATGAATTCATTCTGATAAGGTACATATATATGAATTCATTCTGATATTGTATATGAAATTTAGTTTATTATATACTATGTATATTGTTTGTTTCACTATCCTTTTATTGAAAATGCAATCAGTTAAATTGATATAGAAACTTATAATCTGAAAATTAAGATGTATTTGAAAACCAACATTTATCATGTCAATGTTTTCCGAATTGCATCCATTTCATTCAGCATATTGTATGTTCCTTAACATTAAATTTATGGTTCAATGGTCCGATTGCTTCAATTCATCGATATCTACAATTCTAATTTACCTCATCGTCGTCACTAATCATCGTGGTTGTTAAGATCATGATTGTTATGATGATAAAATCGCGTTGATTTGTGGCGATGATAAGGTAAACTATAATAAAAGATATCGATGGATTGAAGTAAACCGACCATTGAACCATAAATTTTATGTTAAGGAACATAAAATGTGCGGAATGAAATGGATGCAATTCGGAAAACAGTGGTGTGTTTAAGTTGGTTTTCAAGAACAGTTTAATTTTCAGATTATATAGTTCTTTACCAATTTTAATGGTTGTATTTCTTTAATTAGGTGTATGGTAAAACAAGCAATATACATTTTTATTTAATAAACTAAGGGTACATTCCACAACGGTTGAGACTCATAACCGTTGTGATAGTTTAAATATATTACAACGGTTGAAATACCTAACCGTTGCAATATAACGCGCGCTTTCCAGAATACAACAACGGTTTCCAGACCGTTGTAGAAACAGCGAACTTACAACGAAAATCTACATAACAATGCCTTCGCCCGCGTCATTATATGTCATTCCCAACCGTTGTTAAATGGGGTTTTCATAGTAGTGTACTCATTCTTTTATTGCTATTGATTGTGTGATAAAGCTAGGCCTTGTTGTTTCTCCTATGAAGGGAGAGATGGTTGTCAAAACTCCTGCAAAGGGATCGGTGACCACTTCCTTAGTTTGTTTGAATTGTCCACTATCAATCTTTGGTAAGGACTTTAGTGTGGATCTCATTTGCTTGCCGTTGGGAAATCTTGATGTGATCTTGGGTATGAACTGGTTGGAGTTCAATCATGTTCATATTAACTGTTTTAACAAGTCGGTGCGATTTCTTGCTCCTGAAAAAGAGGAAGAAAATGGTTTTATATCTGCTAGAGAGTTGAGAGAGCTTTTAGAAGAAGAAGCTCAAGTGCTTGCATTGTTTGCATCCTTGTCAGTGGAGAGTGAGTCGGTGATTAATGAAATGCAAGTAGTGCGTAAATTTCCAAAAGTGTTTCTGGATGATATTGCTGATGTACCGCCAGAGAGAGAAGTGGAGTTTACTATTTGTTGCAGTGAGAATCAGATAACAAGCTATTTATTAACTTGCATCACATTTCTTTGAATTCACAACCGACTTTGATTTATCCAAAGGAAGGGTTCAAGATCGAGAAAAACCTAAAGGGGGGAGATCTAAGGTTCGGGGGTTGGTTACGCCTAGGGAGGGTATTAGCATCCTAAACGTCCGTAGTATTCTACGGGAACCTCTTGTTTTAACTTGTTATATCTTACTCGCTTGCTAAAGGTCCTATGCTAAAGGTTGAAACCCTAGGGGTTAGTATCTAAGTATACTCGACAAGATATCGCATCTTGCGCCTACGTATCCTGATGGGAGTGGAATAAGAGTATCCGTAGTTCACCGATCTAAGGGTGAAGGATAGGAACCATTGACTATGTCCAAAGTTCCAAGGGGAAATGAGTGTAAGCTCATTTTTAGAGTTCACGATAACTCTCTAAGTCTAAGTTATAGGGGGAAAGTGAGCTCTCAAGATGGTGAGAATCACATAGAGTTCAAAACTCTAACCTACGTCGAAGTTATGATTTCATTGGCTCTCACGAGGCCAAGAAATAGGATAAACCTAAAAGGATAAGGTAAGGTGGTTGTTTAGTGACTTCATGAGTCAATTTTAAGATGATCTCCCTTTGGAACGGGGGAAAGCTAACAGTTGTAAATTACTAAAAGATAAAGAGTTAAATTCAAATATGATGATGTAAAATAGACATGAACAAGATAATGAGATGAAATAAAGTTATGATATCAATGCAAAGTTAGAATCATACATTAGACATTATTCAAACATGATAAGCAAAAATAACATGGCAAGATGAATAACGAAGGTACAATAAAATCTTAAAAAGGTACTTCCAATTTTATCATGAATAAAGGTCTCAAGATAAATATTTTTATCAATTTTATTTTATATTAAAAAATTAAATTCAATTAGAAGAATATAGCAAAAAGAAGGGAAGAAAAAGGATGAAAAATAAGCAAGTTATGGCATTTTGAAATTAAGGCACAAACATTGAAAATAAGTAAGACAACTAAGTCATAAAAAAGAAGGAAAGGGCACCCCTAGGGATTGAACCCAGGACCCTTCGCTCACAGGTTAAAAGCAATTCCAATCAAGCTAACGGACGCCTTTGATATATATTGGATAGCACAAGTATATATTTAAAGAGAAGCGGATTCATAAAAATAAGCAAAAGGACTGGGGCGAGGGGGATTCGAACCCCAGTCCTGAGGGTGGTAAGGCGTGTGATAGTTTGCTTGCCAGTGGCTGTTACATTCGGTAATATATCTAACTCAAATAATATATAACATATTCATGCACGCATATTCTAAATAAATCACAAGCCAAACAAATACGCAAGCTGCTCACGAAAAACTACCATGCCATGCCATTCACTATCAACCATTGTCAAACAAGATAAAGCAGAAACATGTAATTTAACCTCACCATTATGAATTGACACACATATGGAATACTAACAAACACTTTCATCATGCACATTGGTCATAAAGTAAAAACAGTTGAATGTATAAAGTGACAACTTCTCACAGCCACGGCAGCAGCATGTTTAAAGGAGGTTTACTTAAATGAACACATCTTGGAAAACAACTAACAAACAACCATGTAGATCCAAATTAGCATGGCAATGAGGTTATTTCAATGTGTATCAAGACATCTTCAAGACTTAGCATGTTTAGTGAAGGGTAACAAAGTTATTTTAAGACTAAAATCATATGGTTGGCAAGGTTAGTGCTCAAAATGTAAGAACATGGAAAGATAGATTAAGACATTGCAGTCGGTTCCAAAGATACTCTATCAAAGTTCAAAAGCAATTCAAACATGTCACAATAAGTGGTAAAACAAGGACAGGTTAGATCCAGGTAAAAGCATATTTAGTGATAATTTCTATGATTAAAACAAAGGATAAATAGTATGGTAACAACATCAACAACACAAGTAGTCAGCAGCATACAATCAACATGTCATTACAAGGCAGTGAGCTAACATACAACACATTCAAATGGAATTTCATGCAATGATACAACTTGGACACAACTGATAAACAATATACAGATCATGGAATCCAAAACATTATGGCATGTATTAAACATAAGTTTAATGTAAACAAACAGATCAATGTAAGAGCAAGGTGAGTAAGCAAATTCATGCACAGACAGTCAATGAATTGGAGACTAAAACCCTACTGACAGCTTGATACATACATCCAACATATCCACATACTAAACAACAATGTATACATCACAAAACTCAGCATGGTCTGATTACAGTTCAACATACAAAGACAAATGATGATGGCTCAATACAACTTAAATGCTTATCAAGGAAGACCAATCAAACATACAATCACATAGTGTCAAGGAAAGATGCTCTCAATCATAATAATAGCAAGCATGGTATCAAGATAGATTAAGGGCAGACCAAGTTAAATGCAATGTCAAGGAAAGTTCACTTAGGTTCATAGCATCTTGGAAACATGGAACTGTCATGAAGCAAGAGTCTAAATAGAGTTGTTCATACAGAGTGTCATCTAAATCAAGTAACAGCTAGACATGAGTATTAGATATACAAAGCAGCTACACTTATCATGTTGATAAAGGAAAAATCAGTCATGTTACAATGATAAGTACACAGGCAATATGATGGTCAAAGGCCTTTATGAAACATACACATATACTCAAGATATATCATAGCAACCAAGTTCAAATTCAATCAAATGGTATCACAGACAGTAGCATAAGACTTAGTAAAAACCAAATTGGGCAACAATCATGCAAGCACATTTATCACACATATATAGACTAGGTTCAAGGTGGTTTGATAAATGTTAGAAGCATAAAGAGGTATCAAACATCCATAACTTAGGAGCAAGTTAAAAACATAGCAAGGCTAGCAACACATACCATGAACGTAATGTTAACATAGAGAACAAAATCATGATATCACAAAAGCATAACTTCTGAGATTAACAGTTTCAATAGAATGGCTTTAGCATATACAAAATGAAATAGCATAGTATGGCAAGTCATAGAACTTTGAGGCATATGATAGGAACAACTCAAGGCAACATATTCCAAATTCAACATTCATAAACATAAGCCTTAAACATATATTAAACCAAAATCATTCCAAATAGATGCAACACTAGTCAGTAGCTTGCATATACTAATAGTTCAAACAATCCAAACTCGAACACATGATCAATCATCAACGATGACAAAGTTTAAAATCATGACTGAGTATACAAAATGCTCATTGTCATGCCCCAAATTTTGACCACTAAGATTCCCATCATTGTGCAAATCATCATCACAATATGGATGTGCCTTTTTGCCTCATCAATCTCCTCAAGGAATTATTGAGTATTCACTACAATTAGAAGTAGGGTTTCAAGCCCTCTCAGAGCTCTTAGACAAAGGATCAATCAGGGAATGACATGATCTTCAACTTGTCTAACCTCTCAAGCATAGACAATGGATCAAGAGGACTCCCACTTCAAGGATTAAGCACAAGGTTGCTCCCTTCTAGGTGGATCAAGCCTCAAGATTGCCAGTGTCACCAAATTAGGGTTTTGGTCGACCAGGGCCTCCAGATGAAAAATTTTCATCTGGGCATGAGCCAATGATCCAAAACATATCCTAATATGCTCCATGGAACCTCATGGACCCAACCATCAAGTCAATTTTGCCTCAGGGGATGCATTCATCAAAAATCAGGAATTAGGGTTTCTTGACCTAATTCACCCCTAAGTTGACTTTTGGAACAAAGCATGAGCCAAGACCTCAAGAGAGGATTTGAGGGTCTCTAACATACTACATTGATCCATTTGGAATAATGGATTAATCCAAGAAGCTTAAGCAACAAGTCTCAATTTCATCTGGACCACAATTAGGGTTTTGCGGGAAAAGTCAACTGTAACTTTAACTTTTGACCAGGACATGCTCCCAAGCCCTAAGACATGATTCAATACACTCTATAACACCCATGGAACATGTCCATCAAGTTTGATTTAGGTCAAGGACATGATTTCCCAAAGGATTGCACAGTTTGGAATTCATCTGCTAAAAAGTCAACTGTGCACAAAAGTCAAACTTTGACTTTTTGAGATTTTTCACTAAAATGAATTTTTAACCCTAAAATGATGTTTATGTATGATTGGAATCATCATTCATCAAGAAAAATCAAGAAAAGTGGGATAACTTGTAAAAGGGGTAACCATAAAAACTTAGAAAAATTTCTAAGTTATGGAGCAAAGTGGCATGGGTACCAACTTTGAAGGATCATAACTCCTAAACCACAAGGCCATTTTTTCCCATCCAAAGATTGATTTGTAGATCTCATTTCCCTCTACAAAAGCTTCATACTGACCTATGTCCAAATTCCTCATGGATTTTGAGTTATGGAGTGATCAAAATCAAGAAAAGTCACTTTGTTCAAACACTTGGTGAAAATTTCACTAAGTCAGAATCTGCCTTACTTTTCTCCAAATGTAGGGACATTTTTCACTTGGATCCAAAAAGTATCAAAACCAAATATGATCAAACAATTGTTGTATCATATGAGGGCTTTCCAAAATGGCCAAGAACATCACCAAACTCAACTTGAGCCATGAGATATGACATTGGCAAGTTGCCTTGCTGAAAACTGCCAAGGCAAGGCAGAATTTTGCATTTTAGGTCGATTTGCCAAAATCAGCCAATTCCAAGCCTTGTCATCATCTTGGACACATCTGAGGATTGAATCTAAAGGGGGCAATCACTGAGCCAAGCCTCCAAAGTCCTTGGAACAAGAAATAGCATGTCAAACCTAGAAATCCCTAAAAGAGGGACAAGACTCTAATTTTGGATTGGAGCATTCAATGGAAGCACCAAGGTGGCATGGACTGAGCTATTAGCAACTAAATTCAGTCAAGACTTATCCAAGACCAAGGGAACCAGCAGCCTGTGCCCTAACCTCTAGTCAATGGCTAGAGGAGACTTGGATTTTCATTTGCCAACATTGGCCAAACCTACTCAGCAGTTTCCATTCACTATTCCTTGCAAAACAAACTTGCTCCACTATAAATAGAGCTCAATTGTGATCAGTTTGAGTACACCAAAGCCATCAAACAGATGCTTTCCTCAAAATCTCCTCTTTCACTCCAATTTTGCCTTCTAAGGCAAGTCACTATCGGTTTTTGAGCTAGAGAGCAATTCCACTCAAACCAATCACACACACACCTCACATACATCATATGTGAGCTGATCAAACACTTAAACAACATCTAGAACACTGATTTCTCATAATCACCAGTCAATTGCTCAAGGTTTTAACCAAGTTGCAGTTGAGATGCCATGAAGTGATCCAGCCAATTTCAATCAAGTCCAAGCACTCAAACACACTCCATAGGGTGTAGGGAAGCTGTTCAGATCATCACAACTCATCTGTAACACCTCCAACTCAGAAATCACTTTGAACTTGTTGTCACGACCTAGAGGTAAGCCTAAACTTGGTCATCTATTAATCTATGCATATTTCCTCGCACAATATTTTTGCCAAATGTTCATAATCATGCATGGAATGTTTACCTTCAATTAATTGCTTTGTTTGAATCGTGTATCAAAAATCCCAGCCTTCATGCATAAATTAGGGTTCTTGAGCATTTGTCGTGATTTCTTGTTTTATGCTTAATTTAAATGAAATTAATTGTCATAAACATGATCGTGAGGTAAAAACGAGCAGATTGATATGTGGATTGCATGATATAATCAAGTATTCAGTGAGATTGGATAGAAAATGCAAATCTGGGCAAGGCAGAAAAACGCGCGTGCTCTTGGGCATGTTCTTGGCGCCCTTTTTGAAAATTTAAATATTTGAATTTTGTGATTTTATTTAATTGATTCAAAAATTAATTTCTCTCTGAGTTTTAATGATTTTTGATTGATTCTTTTTTTAATAATTCACAAAAATGTTGAAATATTTTATTTTCCAAAAAAATCCCAAAAATATTATTTATTTCATATAATTGATATTTTTGTAAAGAATTAATATTTTAATTATTTTTGGCATTTTGAATATTTTTTCCATCTTGATTTTACAACCTTTAATGGTTTCTAATCATTTTGTAGGGCAAAAATTTATTTATGAAGCATTAATCCAAGATCACAATTTGTTTTTCACATGTTAAAACAATTTTGATCATTTTAATTGAATTTTATTCAATTAAAATACAATTTGAAAACAAATTAGGGTTTTTGATTAATTCAACTCTCATAAATCATTTTTAAACTTTTTGGGCCTCTTGAGAGAGTGTAATACCCAAAACCCCCTTGTACATAAACAATTTTGGGCCTCACTTATTGTATAAGTCCCTCTATACAAGTAAACGGCGTGATCGTCGCCCGTTTAAAACATCCGGGCCTCTCCTTGAGCTATAAGACCCGTTCAAAACTTTTGGGCCTCTATTAGAGTGTAAGACCCAATCCCCTATTAACCAAAACAATTTTGGGCCTCACTTATTGTATAAGTCCCTCTGCGTTAAAAGAAAACCTCGGCGCGATCGCCATTTCAAAAGAAAAACCATCTGGGCCTACCCTCGAGTAGTAAGACCCAACTCTTTTTCTTTAAACTTTTTGGGCCTCTTGAGAGAGTGTAAGACCCATCCTTTTATACAGAAAACCTTTTCTTGGGCCACAGTCACTTGTATAAGTCCCTCTGTACAAATTCAACAGTGCGATCACTGATAAAACCCTGGGCCTCTCCTTGAGCTGTAAGCCCCAATCTTTCTTTTCAAAGCGCTTTCTCCTTTGATTTTGAATATATTGTTGTTTTCAACTTCTCTTTGTTGAACAAACTAACAAAATAGCATGGAAGCTCTACAACCGAGTAAGTGTTTACCCGCTTTCATTTACTGCTTTCATATACATATAACTATATTGTGGGGCTGTTTCACTGTAAGTCTTCTTTCATAAACTCATATCAACTGTGTAATAATAATATAGATATTTAGAGTTTCCCCGGCAACTACGTCTAGCACTAAGTAAAGCCGTTTCGATTACTCGTAGAAATAGACAAGCTAGATCCCCAATAGGAGCACCAGATATAGTCTTCTCTTCGACTGTCCTCCTTAGGAATTGTCAAGAGACTCTACCTCCCCAGAGATGAATGCATTCTCCGTGAATAACATCTCTTGAGTTTCTTCCAAATTCTCGAACTTTCCTGGCTTGATCTATTCCTTGTGAATAGCCTGTCTTGAATTTCTCGGGGTTTGGGGACCACATGCTTCTTAAAAGCATCGGCCTCCTCTTGGGCATTGTACAAGGATCCACAGGCTTCCTAAAAGCAATCCCGCCTCCTCTTGGGCTTAGTACAAGGACCCATCGGCTTCTTAGAAGTATTAACAGCCTCCTCTTAGGCTTCATATATTGATTCTTCCTCCGGGAATGATAGCCTCCTCTTGGGCTTCGTACAAGGACCTCTCGGCTTCCTAAAAGTATTCCAGCCTCCTCTTGGGCTTCGTACAAATTGTCCTGACGACCTCCTAGAGGTATAGGAACAGAAATTAATCATCGTCATAGAACAGTCTTTCAAAGAGTCTAGACCCTACTACTGTTTCCCAAAGCATAGTACAAAATATGAAACTCTAGACTTGGACAGTCTAATTTCCTTGAGTCTCAAAGACATTCTCAAGCCCCCTTCAGAAATGGGAAGAAAACCCGTAGGCTCGGACAGTCTCAATACCCTTTGGATTTCCCATCTCCTTAAAGAACAGGAAATATCCCTGATCCTCGAATCAAATCCATGAGTACAACATTACTCATATAAAAAACTGATTTTCTCTTTGAACCAACATACTGGTCACTCAACTGAAACAGTAACATCTTCAGCCTCCATCTCGGGCTTTGTACGAGATACCAAAACACTCTCTTGTTGAGTATAAAAGACTCTCTTGTTGAGTCACATCTTTAGCCTCCATCTCGGGCTTCATACGAGATACCAAACCACTCTCTTGTTGAGTGTAAACTTCTATAGCCTCTATCTCGGGCTTCGTACGAGATACAAAGACTCTCTTGTTGAATCCCACATTTTTAGCCTCCATCTCGGGCTTCGTACGAGATACAAAAACACTCTCTTGTTGAGTATAAAAGATTCTCTTGTTGAGTCAACCCTTTTTGCCTCTCTCTCAGGCTTCGTACGAGACACACAAAAACTCCCTCTTCTTGGGCCGTTAGCCTCCTCTTAGGCTTTGTATAAGAAAACCCCCGGTCGATCCAATCTACCTTTTAGCATCGAAACTGTGTCTCGTTCACATTATACAAACATCAACAAATCCTTTCCCTTCATCTAATCATTGTAAGCGACAAGCCTCTGGATCATCTACATCCATGCCACTGTCCCTCTTTTAGCATGAGAAATTCCTAAGGAAAGATGGCATTGCTCTACACTGAGTTAAAGTCTTCTCCTCTAGGTTGGAAAGCCCCTATAAAGGAAATTATGGCATTGCCGGATTCACATATCCCGGTTAAAGTAATTCTCCTTTATAAACAGTCATAACAGACAAACCCCTCTTTAGAGATGACAAATTCTCTCTAAAGTTGAGACCTTTTAGCTTCACATCTTGGGCTTTGAACAAGATACAAATAGACCCTTCAGCTTCATATCTTGGGCTTTGAACAAGATACAAATCACCTTTTAGCTTCACGTCTTGGCCTTTGAACAAGACACCAAAACACCATTTCCTCCCATAGAATAGGAGGAACTACGATCGCTCTGATTTCTCTGTTTCGGTAAACGGGAATACGTAGGCATAAGATTGCAAGAAAAATCTTAGCGAGCAGACTACTCAAAAACTCAAAATCCCATACCCTCATACAACACCCCTTTTTGACAAAATAACCTAAGAGAAACCCACACTTTGGATAGCATCTGTAAATAAACAGTTTTTACTGTTTAACCTCAGTTTGCAAGCAAGGTTAATTAGAGACATCTATTTCCCTTCCTTCATCAGCTTCAATAGGATAAAAAATGAATCGAGTTGTAGATACCAAAGTGATAGTGCTTCGCAACCACGTCCAAAATCGCTCGCTACAGAAAAATGGTGACTCTGCTGGGGATCCACGAGATCTTGTTCTCTTCTCTTCTCCTAGGTAGAAACCTTAAAAAGGGGGTTCCACAAAAATGGCGCCCACCGTGGGGCCCTTCAGGGCATCTTGTCCCTCTTATCTCTTGAAACCTTGACTTCACTAGGATCTTAGGTCAAAACGCCGTTAATTTGGAAAGAAACCGCAGGATGGTGACTCCGCCGGGAAGCCATTTTGTGTCAGGACTTTAAGATTCTTAGCTTTTAGAAGTCTAGGATGATTAGGACAAATATACATACTGCTTTTCCTAATTGATATATGTGTTTATTTTTCTGCTAATGGGAATGCGTGTGATGCCGCATGTGGAAAGATTGAGTATACACCTAGGAAAACCCCTTTAGTGGCGCAGAGGCTATCAGAAATAGTTGTCATGCGATGCCACCCTCTTCTGAGGACTCTTCAAAAAACACCACCTAGCACGGTTCCCGGCCCGCTGGTGTTTTCTTGACAAGAGTTAATGATGAAGAGAGACAGGTACAAAAGTCATTAGTAAACCTTGGGGATGGGTAGAGCCTTGACTTCATGACAACGACCCTTTGACCCTATGTTTTTTCTATGTTTTTGTTTGCTGCATTCATGCATTCATTTAAAAAACATTTAAAAAGAAAATTTTCTCTTCTAGTCTCTCTTTTTCAAATTAAACTAAGAATGTGATTGCAAATATCAGAGAAAAGGATTGCGCTAATGGATTTCGGTAGAAGGAGAACTCATAAGTATACCTTCAGGATTCCAAAGCTAGAGGATTTGAGAGGTTTGGCGAGAATGATCACAAACAATGAGGCTTTCAGAGCCAAGTACGGAGGTCTGCTACCTCTATTAAGGGTCCATGTGATTGAGGGAATCATGGAGACGCTCATTCAGTTCTACGATCCGGTTTATCATTGTTTTACATTCCCGGATTACCAGCTCGCACCAACGCTGGAGGAATATTCTCATCTGACCGATTTACATATCACTGATCGAGCTCCATTTTCTGGACTGGAAGAAATTCCAAAGGATCAGACCATTGCAAGAGCAATTCATTTGGATGAGTCAGAGGTCAGGACTCACATGACTACCATGGGTGGCATACAAGGCTTGCCAGCCCAGTTCTTAACAAAGAAAGCTCTGTACTTCGCTAGTATCGGGAACGGGACTGCTTTTGAAAGCATCTTTGTTTTACTCACCTACGAGTTATTTCTATTGCCCAACATTAATAACTTCGTTGATATCAACGCCATTAAGGTTTTTCTCATTGGAAACCCTGTGCTAACTTTGCTTGCTGACGCGTATCATTCTGTACACTTAGGGAATTTGTACAGCGGAGGGGAGATCACATGTTGTGTACCTCTGTTATACAAATGGTTTATCTCCCATTTGCCTAAGTCTACTACTTTTTGGGATCACAAGAGTGCCTTACGTTGGTCGCAGAAAATCATGTCCCTCACCAACTCTGACATATATTGGTGTAATAGGATTTATGATGGGATCAGAATCATTGACCGTTGTGGAAACTTCCCCAACATACCCCTTATAGGAACTAAGGGAGGAATCAATTACCATCCAGTTCTCGTTCGTCGTCAATTTGGATACCCGATGAGGCATGTTCCGCGTAATGCTCATCTGGAAGGTCTTTTCTTCAAGGAAGGAGAAAATGACAGAGCACTAAAGACAGAAATAGTACACGCTTGGAAACACGTTCATAAAAAAGGACGGGAGTCTCTAGGAAAACCGGACTGTGTCTCGGTGGAGCCTTATCTCCACTGGGTAGAAACTAGAGCTCTCAAGCTAAAGATGCCTTATTCGCGTCACGGAGTTCTTCCGCCAAGGGAATCCGTCATGTACTTCATGACTGAGATGGAAAAACTTCAGGTTACTCTCAACAAAGTTCAGCGGGAGAGGAGGTCTTGGAAGAACAAATACCGCATTCTCAATGTGGAGTGCATTAAAATACAACAATTACTGAAAGATAAGGATGCTCTGATTGAAATTTTGGAGCAGCATACTGTAGAGAATCAAGACGACCAAAGAAATTTGCTCACTCCTTTCACCTGGCAAAGGAATGACAACCCGACAACGGCTCAAGAGCCCCGGTCCAAGAAAAGGAAAGTACCAGAATCAGCACCCGATTTCTCCTCAGAGAGGACTTTGGGCCCATTAGCTTAGGTTTCTGTTTTCGTACCTTGTAATCTACTGTATTTTCATTTCCGCAATCCTTTTGAATTCAATAAAATGGAGTTTCCCCACTGTTTGATATTTGCAATCTAATTGTCGAAGTTTATTTTGATTAAACAAAAAAAAACAATTAATATAATCATTGCATTCATCATTCTCACGTAACGTACTCTTCTTACCTACGAATCTCATGTTTGTATCTCGATTCTAGAGTCAAAATGTCTCATTCGTACAATACTCGGGCTAATCATCAGAAAAGGATGGATGATCTTGAGGAAGAGAACAGAGAGTTGAAAGAAAAGATCGACGCTCTGAGAGAGGATATGAGAAAGCTTCGTAACGACATGCAAGCCATGGAAGAAGCTCAGCTATAAAGAACTGTGATCTCGGAGATCACATCAACGCCCATAGTGGAGAAGTTTGATCCTAGGTATCAAATGCCGAAAGATCGTCCCTGGGGCATGCCTGTTAACTATATCCCGGAAGAATATGTTCTGCCGATCACTGAAGATCAGGGAATCACAACCGAATCCGCTGGGCCTGAAGGTTACAAACTTTGGGAAAGCGAAGATGCCAGAGGTATATTGAGGACTCCTAAAGGTTACAAACTTTGGGAAACGCCAAGGTTCACCGCCGTAGTCACGGTACCACCCCCAGTGGTGCACATTGTCCCGGAAGGACAGATTCCACAGATACCTTCTGGTAGGAAGGAAACTATGTTTGACCGAATGGATGAATTCCAGGAACAGTTCCTGGAAATGCAGAAGGAACTGCAAGCTATTCGCGATCAGGATTTGTTTGGAAAGGACGCCGCAGACCTTTGTCTAGTCCCTAATGTGAAAGTTCCGCACAAGTTCCAAGTGCCCGACTTTGAAAAATACAAGGGTAACTCTTGCCCTCAAAGTCACTTGGTGATGTATGCTCGGTGAATGTCAGCTCAGACAGAGAATCAGGACCTACTTATTCACTACTTTCAGGATAGTTTAACCGATGCTGGATTAAAATGGTACATGGGTTTAAACCGTGCCACGATCAGCACATTCAGATATCTTGGCACTGCATTCGTCCAACAATACAAATACAATTTGGACATGGCACAGCACCAGACAGAGATCAACTCAGATCGATGTCACAAAAGTACAAGGAAACCTTTAAGGAGTACGCTCAGAGATGACGCGAGATCGCTGCTCAAATTTGTCCACCTCTCGAGGAAAAAGAGATGGCATAGATCTTCTTAAATACCTTGAGCACATTTTACTACAATAGAATGGTTGCCAGTGCGCCCAGTGACTTCACCGAAATGGTCGGTATGGGAGTTCATCTTGAGGAAGCCGTCCGAGAAGGACGTTTGATAAAACACGCTGGATCATCGAGTAGTACGAAACGATACGGTAGTGCTCTCCCTAAGAAAAAAGAGCAAGATATTGGGAATATCTCTCTCAGAAAGCAAAGGCGACGGTATCAACCGGTAGCAGCCGTAACTCCTGCTATCAACCCTGCGCTTATTCCTACGTATTAGCCTCAGGTTGCGCATAGCCAACCTAATCAACAGCAAAGGACACAACAACCTCTTCAGCAGGCTCGTCCTCAATACAACAACAAGCGTACAACGCGGCCACCAGGATTTGATCCTATACCCGTATCGTACGCAGAACTATTTCCATTACTGCTAGCCAAGGGGCACATCTAGACTAAGTCCCCTCTGACGGTACCGGAAAATCCGCCTTTTTGGTTTAAGGTGGACCAGACATGCCCTTATCATCAAGGAGGACCAGGGCATAACATAGAGAATTGCCTTAATTTAAAATCTGACGTGCAAAAGCTTGTTAGGAGCGGGGTCTTATATTTCAAAGATACAAATCCCAATGTTCTCACGAACCCTCTGCCTCAACATGAAAAAGCTGCAGTCAATCTGATAGAAGGAGAGTCTAGCGACGTCTATCAAATTCACGATGTACTCTTGTTAAGAACCAATTTGGTCAAGATGCATTGTAGACATAGTGGATATGGCCATGTGCCACCTCATAATTATCATCAATGTGATGTCTGTTCTAAAAGTAATCGAGGGTGTTCTATAGTGCAATCAGCTCTACAGGAACAAATGGATCTCTGATGGATCCAAGAGCACCGGGTTCGTGGAGTTAACATAGTATATACGAATTCCAACGTCATTCAAAACCACGACATCCGTGCAATGGATGTCAACTTGGTGGCGATGCACTCAAGGCAAAGCCAGTATCATAATCTGCCGCGGCACGATTACAGTTCCTGTCTGACATGCTCGGTAAACAAACAGGGATGCTCTTTCATACAAGAGGCCCTTCAGCGTCAGATGGATCTTGGATGGATCCAAGACTACCATGATAGGAATCCTTATCAGATCAACATGGTTCAGATCTTTGACATTCGCTTAATAAATACCAACCTGGTAGAGTTACATGCTGAGCAGGTCCAACTCGGGTTCCTGATTTCACATGACTATCAAAGCTGTAAAGCGGGTTGCGAAAACAATCAAGGTTGTGCCTTTGTCCATGAGGCACTTCAGCACTTGTTAAATCATTGGTGGATGCCAATCTATATGGATGAAGGAACTCAACAAATTAGTATCAATAACAGGAATCCCACTCGGCGTCAAAGTCAGGATGTCCGATCTGTGGAAGCTAACCTAGTGAGGTTACATTGTATTCAAAGCGGACGTGGCCAGGTGCCGCCACACAACTATGAACGTTGTGGAGTATGTTCGGAAAATAACCAAGGATGTTACCTTGTGAGAGCAGCTCTTCAGGGTCAGGTGGATCGTGGAGAGATTCGCCTATATCCGGGCTCCGAACCCATCAACTGGGCGCCGAACTACCTTGCAGATCAAATTGAGAACGTTGTCGTAATCTCTGATCATCAGAGAACTAGGAATGTTTTCACCATCATTCCTCTACTTGACGAATCCAAAGTTCCCAATCGGGAACGGATCGAGATTACGTACGATGGTCAGAAAAACCAGAAGGTTCCCATAGTCATCTATCTACCGGGACCACTACCGTATGAATCAACTAAGGCTATCCATTACAAATACGGTGCAACGATAATTGAAAATGGAAAGGAAATTCCATTACCCTCCGTCGTAAATATTGCTGACGTCAGTTGTGTAACACGGAGTGGTAAAATCTTCAACAGAGGAGTTGGAGAGTCCAACATAGAAAAGGAACTTCAAACGGAACTTCCCGATCCACCAGTCGGTCAATCCGGTGGTCCCGACCTTTTGAAAAATGATGATGAGATGTTGAAGCTCATCCAAAGGAGTGAATACAACATTGTCGATCAGCTGTTGCAGACTCCTTCAAAGATCTCAGTATTATCATTGTTACTCAGTTTAGAAGCGCACAGAGAGGCTTTGCAGAAAGTCTTGGAGCAAGCCTTCATAGAACAGGATGTAACAATCAGACAGTTCGATAGTATTGTCTCTAACATCACTTCCTGCAATAATTTTGGATTTAGTGATGAGGAATTACCTGAAGAGGGTTGCCATCATAACATGGCGCTCAATATCACAGTTAATTGTCGGGACGAAGCTTTAGCCAGCATACTAGTAGACACAGAGTAAGCCCTGAATATTATGTCGAAGTCTACTTTGACGCAATTATCATTCAAAGGCCCTCCTATGAGAATCAGCGAGGTCGTCGTCAAGGCATTCGACAGATCCAGGAAAACGGTTATCGGCGAAGTCGACCTTCCTATAACTATTGGTCCTCATACTTTCCAAGTCACTTTCCAGGTCATGGACATCTGGGCAACGTACAGTTGTTTACTAGGAAGACCTTGGATACATCAGGCTGGAGCGGTCACCTCGACCCTCCACCAAAAGCTAAAGTTTGTCCAGAACGGTCAACTTGTCACAGTCTGTGGGGAACAGGCTTTGCTCGTGAGTAACTTATCGTCATCCACTTATGTGGAACCAGAAGGGATAATTGGAACTCAGTTCCAAACGCTTTCATTACACAATGGCGATCAATCAGAAGGAGGAACTTCGATTTCCTCATACAAAAATGCTATTAAAGCAGTCGAAAGTGCCAATACAACAGGATGGGGACAGCTTGTCATTCCTACTGACAATAAAACAAAGAAGGGTCTTGGTTTTTCTACAACCTGTACCCAGACAGCTGCTAACGACGAAAGTATTTGTCCCATTCAGAACTTCTTCCACAGTGGAGGTTTCCTTCACCCAGTGACTCAAGAAGTACACACTATCAATGAGGAAGATCCCTCTGATACGGAGGAAGAATGGAAGTCCTATCTTAACAAGGACGGTTATATGTCTCAGGACGAAACACAGACTCCCTTTTGCTTTCCTACACAGAGTCTGAGATTTATACCCAGGTCAGACGTCGAAATGATCTACGGAGATTGTGATCCGGAAGGATGTCGTGCTCCCGCAAATTCATTAGAGGAAGACACTCCGATGAAAAACAGCTTTGACCACGCTTACTATGGCCCGATGGATGGTCTGCCCATGTGGATACCTTACCCAGGAGACTTGGGGCAAGAAAGTCAGCCGAACAATGAAAATCAGCTGAGCATCATTGAATAGAATACCTGTGTCCCCACCATTTCATAGGATCAACACTCAGGTCATTCAGAAATTACTCAACATGACGATGAATTTGCAACGTTTGCAGGACTAGAATTCATCAACTATGCTTTTCCCGAGGTCAACGTCATCGAGAGGGATGACTCCTCCAGTCCCAAAGAAGTGTGGGACACCTTGGGGCAACCGAGTGGAAAATTCGACTTCATGGTCAAGTACACCGCTCCTGAAAGCTCTCGTATCAGGGTCGAAGACATCCAGTCGGCTGGATGGGGAGATACGGCTGAGAGCATAAATACTATGCAAAATACAACAGAGGAATCCTCCTACGACAACTCTGCCTGGGAGATAGATTCTAATGATCCTGCTCCACCAGAAATCAGCGTTATTTCTGAAGACAAATCAAGGAAGGTACCAGACTTTGTGATTCACCGAGGAGTTCGCCACCAATGGGTTGCTGTCGATGTTCCGAAGATTATTCATAAGTCAAAGTAATTGCCGTCTTTAACCTTTCACCCTACCCAGGTGAAACGGATGTTTTGATAGGGCTCGCTTTCTGTAATTTTTTTCCTCTTCGCTTCGCCCAAAGTGACAAAGTTTTGTTTTATAGGGCTGTAGTTTCAAGGATCGACTTGTTCATTAATAAAATAACGTCGTTCTGTAAATTCCGCATTAATTGTTGTTTTCTCTTTTCGTTTTTCAGAAAATGGTAATTCTAAAAAACAATTCAAATAATAAAAACAAGCAGTAATAAAAAATACACTGCACACTCTTGCATTTTCTCTATCTCTTCTAAACACGAATCATACCGTCATGCAGATTGCTTGTTTTAAACCTCGTTGAAACATACGATCCGATGCCTTCGCCCGACTTTGAATTCCCGATATTTGGGGCTGAAGAAGAAAATGACGACAAAATTCTAGAAGAGATCTCCCGACTACTCAGACAAGAGGAAAGGTCCATTGAACCTCACACAGAGCCGTTGGAAACGGTAAACTTGGGTTCGAAAAAAGAGAGAAAAGAAATCAGGATTGGGGCACTGCTCAGTCCAACTGCTAAAGAGAGTTTGACGAAGCTTCTCAAAGAATTTCTCGATGTGTTCGCTTGGTCCTATCAGGATATGCCAGGGTTGGATACCAGCATCATGGAACATCATTTACCGTTAAGATTGGAATGTCCGCCAGTTAAACAAAGGTTGAGAAGGACTCACCCGGACATGGCCATCAAAATCAAAGAGGAAGTACAGAAACAGATTGACGCAGGTTTCTTCGCCACATCAGAATATCCTCAATGGTTAGCCAATATCGCACCCGTTCCCAAAAAGGACGAAAAGGTCAGAATGTGTGTCGACTACAGAGATCTGAACAAGGCTGGTCCAAAGGACGACTTTCCTTTACCACACATTGACATGCTGGTTGACAGTATAGCAAAGTTCAAAGTTTTCTCCTTCATGGATGGATTCTCGGGCTATAACCAGATCAAAATGGCGCCGAAAGACATGGAGAAAACTTCGTTCATTACCCCATGGGGTACCTTTTGTTACAAGGTGATGCCGTTCGGTTTGAAGAATGTCGGGGCAACCTATCAAAGGGCCATGACTACTCTGTTTCATGACATGATACACAAGGAAATTGAGGTATATGTCGATGACATGATTGCAAAATCTACAACAGAAGAGGAGCATGTGACCCACCTGTCAAAACTATTCGAGCGTTTGAGAAAGTACAAACTCCGCTTGAATCCCAACAAGTGCACCTTCGGTGTCTGTTCAGGGAAACTCTTAGGGTTCATCGTCAGCCAAAAAGGAATTGAGGTTGATCCTGACAAGGTCAAGGCCATTCAAGAAATGCCTTCTCCGAAAACTGAAAAACAAGTCAGAGGATTCCTGGGACGTTTGAACTACATTTCCAGATTCATACTCTTCATGACCGCGACATGTGCGCCGATTTTCAAATTACTCAAAAAGAATCAGGATTATGTTTGGATAGAAGACTGCCAAACCGCCTTCAACAGTATCAAGGAATATCTGTTAAATCCGCCGATTCTATCACCTATAGTGGAAGGAAAACCACTGATCATTTACTTAACAGTCTTAGAAGACTCAATGGGATGTGTACTTGGCCAACAAGACGAAACCAAAAGGAAAGAGTCTGCCATTTACTATTTGAGCAAGAAATTCACCGACTGCGAGACTCGGTACACGATGCTTGAGAAAACTTGTTATGCTTTGGCTTGGGCAGCCAAACATCTTCGCCAGTACATGATTCGTCACACTACTTGGTTGGTCTCCGAGATGGATCCAATCAAGTACGTCTTCGAGAAACCTGC
Organism: Lathyrus tuberosus; assembly: GCA_022829125.1. NCBI lineage: Eukaryota > Viridiplantae > Streptophyta > Magnoliopsida > Fabales > Fabaceae > Lathyrus > Lathyrus tuberosus. The sequence continues at coordinate 1,307,543 of JALAZF010000034.1, forward strand.
TCTCACGGGAAGAATTGCCCGTTGGCTGATGTTGCTATCAGAATATGACATAGAGCACCATGCTCAGAAAGCCGTTAAGGGAAGTATTTTAGCCGATCATTTGGCTCATCAACCGATTGACGATCAAGAATCAATCGGGTTTGACTTCCCAGACGAAGATGTCATGTATCTAAAAGTGAAAGACTGCGATGAACCGCTACCCAGTGAAGGGCCAGAACCAGGTTCCCAATGGGGACTTATCTTTGACGGAGTAGTTAATCATTATGGAAATAGAATTGGGGCAATCATTGTTACTCCTCAGGGTACCCACATTCCTTTCACTGCCAGACTTACGTTCAAATGTACAAACAACGAGGCCGAATACGAAGCTTGTATCATGGGTCTCGAAGAAGCGATTGACTTAAGGATCAAAAACTTGGACGTATATGGCAATTCAGCCCTGGTTGTCAATCAGATAAAAGGAGATTGGAACACATACTAATCAGGATTGATTCCTTACAAAGACTACGCAAGAAGGTTGTTACCTTTCTTCAACAGAGTCGAGTTTCATCACGTCCCTCGTGAGGAGAATCACATGGCTGATGCTTTAGCTACTCTCTCTTCCATGATTAGCGTAGGTCAATGGAATGACATACCTAAGATCGACATAATGCGCCTTGAACGGCCTGCCTACATCTTCGCGATTGAAGCAGTCATAGACGATAAACCTTGGTATCACGATATCAAATGCTTCCTTCAGAAACAAGAGCACCCACCTGGGGCATCCAGAAAAGACAGAAAAACCCTCAGAAGACTGGCGAAAAACTTCTTTCTGAGCGATGATACCCTCTATAAGAGGAACTTTGACATGGTCTTACTCCGATGCATAGACAGACCAGAAGCAGACATGCTTATGAAAGAAATTCATGAAGGATCCTTCGGTACACATGCCAACGAACACACAATGACGAGAAAAATTCTCAGAGCAGGGTACTACTGGTTGACCATGGAATCCGACTGCTACAAGTACATAAGGAGGTGTCACAAGTGTCAGATATACTCTGACAAGATTCATGTACCGCCATCACATCTCAAAGTTCTCTCTTCCCCGTGGCCTTTTTCCATATGGGGAATCGACATGATTGGCATGATTGAACCTAAGGCTTCAAACGGACATCGGTTCATTCTGGTAGCCATTGATTACTTCACCAAGTGGGTCGAAGCAGCGTCATTCGCCAATGTAACCCGACAAGTGGTGGTTCGATTTATCAAAAACAATATCATCTGCCGTTATGGTGTTCTGAGCCAGATCATTACAGATAATGGATCTACCTTGAACAATAAGATGATGAAAGAGTTGTGCGCAGAGTTCAAGATTGAACACCATAACTCATCTCCCTACCGACCCAAGATGAACGGAGCGGTAGAAACGGCTAACAAGAACATCAAGAAGACTGTTCAGAAGATGGTTGTAACATACAAAGACTGGCACCAGATGCTACCCTTTGCCCTTCACGGTTATCGCACATCTGTCCGCACTTCAACAGGGGCTACCCCTTTCTCTCTAGTGTATGGCATGGAGGAAGTACTCCCCATAGAAGTAGAGATCCCATCAATCAGGGTATTGATGGAAGCTAAGCTTTCAGAAGCTAAATGGTGTCAAAGCCGACACCACGAACTGAATCTGATCGAAGAAAAGAGAATCACGGCACTATGCCACGGTCAGTTGTATCAACAAAGAATGAAGAGGGCGTTCGACAAAAAGGTTCGACCTCGCGTCTTCAGAAAAGGAGACCTTGTGATCAAGAAGATTCAATCATTTCTCACTGATTCGCGAGGCAAATGGACTCCGAATTATGACGGACCCTATGTGGTCAAGAAAGCTTTCTCGGGAGGCGCCTTGAGACTTGCAACCATGGACGAAGAGGAATTTTCCTACCCCACGAATGTTGATGTAGTCAAGAAATACTTCGCCTAAACTAAAAAAAAAAAACGTCTCGGTGGATTGAAAACCCGAAAGGGCGGTCCAGGAAAAAATTAGAGACATAATCAAAAATCGTCCCGATGGATTGGAAACATCACAGTACAATCCAGGCAAAAATTAGGGATAATGGCAAGTAACTATGTTCAATAGAGGCAAGTCCCTCAGCAGCAGTTACGTCGTCCATCAGAAGTCTCCAGTCAAGGTCATCTTCGACAAAAGCTCAGGATGCCCTGAATTCAAAGTTGGTAGAAGGATAGTGGTCGTTATGTTTCAACGTAGCCTTTTTCCCGTAAATTACCATTTTCAAACTTTGTATATACTCTTTGGAATCACGCGCTTGGCTGATTTCCATCCTATCAATAAAATTTGAGCCCTTGTGCTTTTGTTTACGATTCTTATTTGTTTTAGCTTTACAGAACGACATTTTAACATGATTAACGATTCTTGAAATAAAACAAAAATGAATTTACTTGTAAAACTTATTCTGCTTTTAAAATAAAGATGGAAATTTCTTTTGACTGTTGAACATCGAAAGAACATCGATCGCTTCTCCAGAAGTAAGCGAGCTTCAAAGTGCAGAATCAAAGTACTCCTTCTAAATCAGCACGTTTGAACGAAGGATCAACAGTGTCATAGACCTTGTTTCGTCTGACATGCCTCGACCGAGTTCTTATCTCCTAAGCCCGACCTAAGCAAGGTAGAATTACTACGTTTGAACCAACGGTACTTCTTCACCCCGCGATGGCCGAGTAGTTAGTCATGTTCACCCATTAGTCTGTATGTCGCGTCAGTTTTGTCAGCATAAACATACATACTTCATGCATTATTTATTTGCACTCATATTGCATCACTATCACTCTAGTCGGTCTTATCCCCTAGTGATAACAGTCATCTCAATCGAGTTGTCAGTTCTTTCCTCATCAGGAAATGTTGCGTCTGAACAATCTCTCATCCAGTCTATTTCTGGATTGAAGTTAGTTCCCTTGACCATTTTGATAACCTGAACCTCTGAAATGCTAGAGAACTTTCGATGAATATCACTCTTCGCTATTGAAGATGATATCCTTGCTTTCCCGGATTAAGGAAAATCCCCAGAGAAAGCCTCTTAAGCATAAATTCGGCGGTACGGCAGTTTTTCTCCGAAAAACCACTGATGAAAAGGTCATCGGCACCTTAAAATTGGATCCCATCATATGGCATTTCTCCAAGAAGATCTCAAGAAAATTATGATGTAATATCCCCAAGCGAAGGCAGCTCTCAAGAGACTCGTTTTTCCCTAGTAGGTCGACAAATGGCGTCTCTAACAGAGAAGTTTGTGCACCTCTACAACTCAGACGACTGGGTTCCCCAGCAAGTTTGAGGAAAATTCGGCGAGAAGTTTGAGGAAAACCGCTACGAATAGCGTCCCTTGTCAATAAAGTTTATTGACAAAAGAAACTAAGACCAGTTCCTTGGTAGGAAACCAGGATCGAGGGGAAGTTTAAATCAGAAACTAAGACCAGTTCCTTGGTAGGAAATATGGGTCGAGGGGAAGTTTAAATCAGAAACTTAGACTAGTTCCTTGGTAGGAAACCAGGATCGAGGGGAAGTTTAAATCAGAAACTAAGACCAGTTCCTTGGTAGGAAACCAGGATCAAGGGGAAGTTCATTTCAGCAACTGAGACCAGTTCCTTGGCTGAAGACCAGGATTGAGGGGAAGTTCTTACCTTTTCTAAGCATCATTGCTTAGCAAAAGAAGATGAATGTGTAAGCTACCATTCATAACCACCATTAAAATTTCGGCTATTCTGATATTTAATCCTCTTGCACCCCGAATGCCTGAATACCTTCGTCATTCACACCTTCAGGTCCAAGAAGATTAAATAGAGGCATCTGTCATACCCCAAAATTTGACCACTAAGATTCCCATCATTGTGCAAATCATCATCACAATATGGATGTGCCTTTTTGCCTCATCAATCTCCTCAAGGAATTGTTGAGCATTCACTACAATTAGAATTAGGGTTTCAAGCCCTCTCAGAGCTCTTAGACAAAGGATCAATCAGGGAATGACATGATCTTCAACTTGTCTAACCTCTCAAGCATATAAAATGGATCAAGAGGACTCCAACTTCAAGGATTAAGCACAAGGTTGCTCCCTTCTAGGTGGATCAAGCCTCAAGATCGCCAGTGTCACCAAATTAGGGTTTTGGTCGACCAGGGCCTCCAGATGAAAATGTTTCATCTGGGCATGAGCCAATGATTCAAAACACAACCTAATATGCTCCATGGAACCTCATGGACCCAGCCATCAAGTCAATTTTGCCTCAGGGGATGCATTCATCAAAAATCAGGAATTGGGGTTTCTTGACCTAATTCACCCCTAAGTTGACTTTTGGAACAAAACATGAGCCAAGACCTCAAGAGAGGATTTGAGGGTCTCTAACATACTACATTGATCCATTTGGAACAATGGATTAATCCAAGAAGCTTGAGCAACAAGTCTCAATTTCATCTGGACCACAATTAGGGTTTTGCGGGAAAAGTCAACTGTAACTTTGACTTTTGACTAGAACATTCTCCCAAGCCCTAATACATGATTCAATACACTCTATAACACCCATGGACCATGTCCATCAAGTTTGATTTAGGTCAAGGACATGATTTCCCAAAGGATTGCGCAGTTTGGAATTCATCTGCTAAAAAGTCAATTGTGCACAAAAGTCAAACTTTGACTTTTTGAGAATTTTCCCTAAAATGGATTTTTAACCCTAAAATGATGTTTATGTATGATTGGAATCATCATTCATCAAGAAAAATCAAGAAAAGTGGGATAACTTGTAAAAGGGGTAACCATAAAAGCTTAGAAAAATTTCTAAGTTATGGAACAAAGTGGCAAGGGTACCAACTTTGAAGGATCATAACTCCTAAACCACAAGGCCATTTTTTCCCATCCAAAGCTTGATTTTTAGATCTCATTGCCCTTTACAAAAGCTTCATACTGACCTATGTCCAAATTCCTCATGGATTTTGAGTTATGGAGTGATCAAAATCAAGAAAAGTCACTTTGTTCCAACACTTAGTGAAAATTTCACTAAGTCAGAATCTGCCTTACTTTTCTCCAAATTAGGGACATTTTTCACTTGGATCCATAAAGTATCAAAACCAAATATGATCAAACAGTTGTTGTATCATATGAGGGCTTTCCAAAATGGCTAAGAACATCACCAAACTCAACTTGAGCCATGAGATATGACATTGGCAAGTTGCCTTGCTGAAAACTGCCAAGGCAAGGCAGAATTTTGCATTTTGGGTCGATTTGCCAAAATCAGCCAATTCCAAGCCTTGTCATCATCTTGGACACATCTGAGGATTGAATCTAAAATGGACAATCACTGAGCCAAGCCTCCAAAGTCCTTGGAACAAGAAATAGCATGCCAAACCTAGAAATCCCTAAAAGAGGGACAAGACTCCAATTTTGGATTGGAGCATTCAATGGAAGCACCAAGGTGGCATGGACTGAGCTATTAGCAACTGAATTCAGTCAAGACTTATCCAAGACCAAGGGAACCAGCAGCCTGTGCCCTAACCTCTAGTCAATGGCTAGAGGAGACTTGGATTTTCATTTTCCAACATTGGCCAAACCTACTCAGCAGTTGCCATTCACTATTCCTTGCAAAACAAACTTGCTCCACTTTAAATAAAGCTCAATTGTGATCAGTTTGAGTACACCAAAGCCATCAAACAGATGCTTTCCTCAAAATCTCCTCTTTCACTCCAAGTTTGCCTTCTAAGGCAAGTCACTATCGGTTTTTGAGCTAGAGAGCAATTCCACTCAAACCAATCACACACACACACCTCACATACATCATATGTGAGTTGATCAAACACTTAAACAACATCTAGAACACTGATTTCTCAGAATCACCAGTCAATTGCTCAAGGTTTTAACCAAGTTGCAGTTGAGATGCCATGAAGTGATCCAGCCAATTTCAATCAAGTCCAAGCACTCTAACACACTCCATAGGGTGTAGGGAAGCTGTTCAGATCATCACAACTCATCTGTAACACCTCCAACTCAGAAATCACTTTGAACTTGCTGTCACGACCTAGAGGTAAGCCTAAACTTGGTCATCTCTTAATCTATGTATATTTTCTCGCACAATACTTTTGCCAAATGTTCATAATCATGCATGGAATGTTTACCCTCAATTAATTGCTTTGTTTGAATCGTGTATCAAAAATCCCAGCCTTCATGCAGAAATTAGGGTTCTTGAGGATTTGTCGTGATTTCTTGTTTTATGTTTAATTTAAATGAAATTAATTGTCATAAACATGACCGTGAGGTAAAAACGAGCAGATTGATATGTGGATTGCATGATATAATCAAGTATTCAGTGAGATTGGATAGAAAACGCAAATCTGGGCAAGGCAGAAAAACGCGCGTGATCTTGGGCATGTTCTTGGCGCCCTTTTTGAAACTTCAAATATTTGAATTTTGTGATTTTATTTAATTGATTCAAAAATTAATTTCTCTCTGAGTTTTAATGATTTTTGATTGATTCTTTTTTTAATAATTCACAAAAATGTTGAAATATTTTATTTTTCCAAAAAATCCCAAAAATATTATTTATTTCATATAATTGATATTTTTGCAAAGAATTAATATTTTAATTGTTTTTGGCATTTTGAATATTTTTTCCATCTTGATTTTACAACTTTTAATGGTTTCTAATCATTTTATAGGGCAAAAATTGATTTATGAAGCATTAATCCAAGATCACAATTTGTTTTTCACATGTTAAAACAATTTTGATCATTTTAATTGAATTTTATTCAATTAAAATACAATTTGAAAACAAATTAGGGTTTTTGATTAATTCAACCCTCATAAATCATTTTTAAACTTTTTGGGCCTCTTGAGAGAGTGTAAGACGCAAAACCCCCTTGTACATAAACAATTTTGGGCCTCACTTATTGTATAAGTCCCTCTGTACAAGTACACGGTATGATCGTCGCCCGTTTAAAACATCTGGGCCTCTCCTTGAGCTATAAAACTCGTTCAAAACTTTTGGGCCTCTATTAGAGTGTAAGACCCAATCCCCTTTTAACCAAAACAATTTTGGGCCTCATTAATTGTATAAGTCCCTCTGCGTTAAAAGAAAACCTCGGCGCGATCGCCATTTCAAAAGAAAAACCATCTGGGCCTACCCTCGAGTAGTAAGACCCAACTCTTTTTCTTTAAACTTTTTGGGCCTCTTGGGAGAGTGTAAGACCCATCCCTTGGTACAGAAAACCTTTTTTTGGGCCACAATCACTTGTATAAGTCCCTCTGTACAAATTCAACAGTGCGATCACTGATAAAACCCTGGGCCTCTCCTTGAGTTGTAAGCCCCAATCTTTCTTTTCAAAGTGCTTTCTCCTTTGATTTTGAATATATTGTTGTTTTCAACTTCTCTTTGTTGAACAAACTAACAAAACAGCATGGAAGCTCTACAACCGAGTAAGTGTTTACCCGCTTTCATTTACTGCTTTCATATACATATAACTGTATTGTGGGGCTGTTTCACTGTAAGTCTTCTTTCATAAACTCATATCAACTGTGTAATAATAGTATAGATATTTAGAGTTTCCCCGGCAACTACGTCTAGCACTAAGTAAAGCCGTTTTGATTACTCGTAGAAATAGACAAGCTAGATCCCCAATAGGAGCACCAGATACAGTCTTCTCTCCGGCTGTCCTCCTTAGGAATTGTCAAGAGACTCTACCTCCCCAGAGATGAATGTATTCTCTGTGAATAGCATCTCTTGAGTTTCTTCCAAATTCTTGAACTTTCCTGGCTTGATCTATTCCTTGTGAATAGTCTGTCTTGAATTTCTCGGGGTTTGGGGACCCATAGGCTTCTTAAAAGCATCGGCCTCCTCTTGGCCATTGTACAAGGACCCACAGGCTTCCTAAAAGCAACACGGCCTCCTCTTGGGCTTAGTACAAGGACCCGTCGGCTTCTTAGAAGTATTAACAGCCTCCTCTTAGGCTTCATATAATGATTCTTCCTCCGGGAATGATAGCCTCCTCTTGGGCTTCGTACAAGGACCTCTCGACTTCCTAAAAGCATTCCAGCCTCCTCTTGGGCTTCGTACAAATTGTCCCGACGACCTCCTAGAGGTATAGGAACATAAATTAATCATCTTCATAGAACAGTCTTTCAAGGAGTCTAGACCCTACTACTGTTTCCTAAAGCATAATACAAAAGATGAAACTCTAGACTTGGACAGTCTAATTTCCTTGAGTCTCAAAGACATTCTCAAGCCCCCTTCAGAAATGGGAAGAAAACCCGTAGGATCGGACAGTCTCAATAACCTTTGGATTTCCCATCTCCTTAAAGAACAGGAAATATCCCTGATCCTCGAATCAAATATATGAGTACAACATTACTCATATAAAAACTAATTCTCTCTTTGAACTAACATACTGGCCACTCAACTGAAACAATAACATCTTCAGCCTCCATCTCGGGCTTTGTACGAGATACCAAAACACTCTCTTGTTGAGTATAAAAGACTCTCTTGTTGAGTCACATCTTTAGCCTATATCTCGGGCTTCATACGAGATACCAAACCACTCTCTTGTTGAGTGTAAACTTCTATAGCCTCTATCTCGGGCTTAGTACGAGATACAAAGACTCTCTTGTTGAGTCCCACATTTTTAGCCTCCATCTCAGGCTTCGTACGAGATACAAAAACACTCTCTTGTAGAGTATAAAGGATTCTCTTACTGAGTCAACCCTTTTTTCCTCTCTCTCGGGCTTCGTACGAGACACACAAAAACTTCCTCTTGTTGGGCCGTTAGCCTCCTCTTAGGCTTTGTATAAGAAAACCCCCGGTCGATCCAATCAACCTTTTAGCATTGAAACTGTGCTTCATTCACAGTATACAAACATCAACAACTCCTTTCCCTTCATCTAATCGCTGTAAGCGGCAAGCCTCTGGATTATCTACATCCATGCCACTGTCCCTCTTTTAGCATGAGAAATTCCTAAGGAAAGATGGCATTGCTCTACACTGAGTTAAAGTCTTCTCCTCTAGGTTGGAAAGCCCCTATAAAGGAAATTATGGCATTGCCGGATTCACATATCCTGGTTAAAGTAATTCTCCTTTATAAACAGTCGTAATAGACAAACCCCTCTTTAGAGATGACAAATTCTCTCTAAAGTTGAGACCTTTTAGCTTCACATCTTGGGCTTTGAACAAGATACAAATAGACCCTTCAGCTTCATATCTTGGGCTTTGAACAAGATACAAATCACCTTTTAGCTTCACGTCTTAGACTTTGAACAAGACACCAAAACACCATTTCCTCCCATAGAATAGGAGGAACTACGATCACTCTGATTTCCCTGTTTCAGTAAACGGGAATACGTAGGCATAAGATTGCAAGAAAAATCTTAGCGAGCACGCTACTCAAAAACTCAAAATCCCATACCCTCATACAACACCCTTTTTTGACAAAATAACCTAAGAGAAACCCACACTTTGGATAGCATCTGTAAACAAACAGTTTTTACTGTTTAACCTCAGTTTGCAAGCAGGGTTAATTAGAGACATCTATTTCCCTTCCTTCACCAGCTTCAATAGGATAAAAAATGAATCGAGCTATAGATACCAAAGCGAAAGTGCTTCGCAACCACGTCCAAAATCGCTCGCTACACTCATATATTAATGGTGACAGAAAAAGAAACTAATGCTACTTTAACAAGAACAACTTAACAACACCAATCAATCATTAAGCCAACAAAAAAGATAGATAGGTTCAAACATTCTACAACCTAAGAGCATGTCAGAACTACAAAGAGGAACAGAGGTTCATGAGTCTCTTGTCTCCAAATCATATTTAAGCACATATGACATCCACGTATTTTAACAAAATCAAACATCCAATCTTGACAGTACAATACCACAATGAGAATTTATAATTGCAGCCATTCAATGAACAAAATCAGAGACATTATAACTTAACACAAAAAGCATACATGTGTATCATATCAATGAAGAACATCATCTTATTTTATGAAATCAAGCCATAAGCATACAAACAATATATTCAAGCATATATCAGCCAGATACGCATGTAAAGAACAATAAAATGCATATGGCAATGATAACATCAAATGAGCATGATTAACAAAAGGGGAAGAATACAATACCAAGTGGAGTAATGTCCACTGTCTTCAAGTATGCTGACTACTTTCCTTCCAAAGCACTCCAAAACTACCCTTCACCTTGCTTTCTCGAACTTATGGAATTTTCAGAAAATATTTGAGTGTTTGTGAGAAATTATTCGTTAGTTGAGGTGTAGAGGCAAGCTCCTTTTATAGGCTGAACAAATGGGCCTGGGTTGCTTTGAGTCCAACCATCAAACATATGGTATGCTGAGTGGAAATTAGGGTTACAACGACTTTCTTTGAATTCAAATGTTGGTCCACCTCTTGGAGACAATTACGCTGCTTTGCCGCACACAAAAAAAAACTCAGAATTGCAGAGTCCATTTCACCACTTCGTATATTACTTCAAAGCTCCTTATTTGATGTCATATGGAGGGGTATCAGATGAGGCAAGGATTGGGGATAGCGTGAAGGATCTGCAGGTGAGAGCAGGTTGTATGTTGAATCGAGCAACTCCTCTGAACCACTTTTAATGAGCCAAACCTTTGAGAGCTTAAAAGGGCAATATTCTTGGAGAATTCAAATTGAGAAACCGTGCCAAAGGATTGAGGATAAAACAATTTTGGTGAATTGATTCACTTGTTTTTGAATTTCTCTCTTCCAATCTGCACTTTGCAAGCACGGCCAAGGGAGGAGAAAGCATTTGGTTGCTTTTGTTCTTTGTATGCCACATGTCGCTTTTCCATTGGTCATAAAAACTAAGTTGAAAAGTCAAATCAAATTGCTTACTTCCTATTGGTTTTTGGCTAATGAACTTCAATTCAATATTTGTAACATGTTTTTGGTCACGATGGGCCTATCATGGTGGGTTTAAAGATTAAACATGGGAATTGTTTTTTCTTTCTTGTTATAAAAGAAATGGTTAGGAAAACAAATAAATGACTAAGTGTTTTAGGTAATTGAAATGGTTATGGATATGGTTTAGGAGGATTAAAATTGACAAATGGAGAAATTGGATAAAATTGGTTAATGAAGGACTAATGAAATAGGTTTGGAATTAAAAGTGACAATTGAGGGTGAATAAGGTGGGTAGAAATTTGGTTATGGAGAGGATCATAGAGACATCTCTTTGAAATGAGAAACTTGCTTGATTCAATGCTCCATCCAAAAATCTTGATTAATCACCTCTTGAATCTCCTTAAGATAGCACCTGATTCACAAATGAAACAAACACAAACAAAACCTGATAAAAGGGTTAGCTATGCAACATGATTGACCTAATATGACATGCAAGAGATCAATGAATCTAAGGGTAAAATTTGGGGTACAACAGTTGCCCCTATTTAAATATCTTCACCTGATGACATGAGAGATGAAAATCCTCGTGAAATCATGGTGAAAGATATTTAAATACAGATAACCGAAAATTTTGCCCTTAGATGCAAAGACATGCAATGCTACTAATATGATGATATGATGCCATGAAAGATGCAAAATGTAGACAAAACAGGACACCAAAGAATAAAGAGCTACCAAACACAGATGAGCTTCACTGGGGAAGGAAGAAGGTTAGTATCCACAAGGAAGACTCCTTGGAGATGCAGGATAACCAACAAAGGAGACTCACTGGGGAGACCCTGAGGCAACACCGGGGATAGAAAACAAAAAGGTAATCTCCACTGGGGAAAGATCCAGGGAGATGAACGACAGGTTCAAATGTGACCGGACGACACTAGGGAAAAGACACACTCTTACTGGGCACGAAACCAGAAAGAAAACTTGATCTCCACTGGGGATCAGTTGAAACAAAAGGATAGACACCCGAAAAATATTTTCTGGGGATTTCTTATACTGAAGAGTTCAAACGGGATCTTCAAGAAAAGCCAGAAAAAACAGAGACAAACTCTGTGCGCCAGATAAAAACACCTGGGGTTTAAAAAGGAATAAGGCTAATGAGCCAAAAATAGATTCTGGTACTCATAAGAGTTGGTTGAGATAACAAATAATTGCTTTATGAAGAAAAACCAGTATGAGCTGGATTTGTGATTGGGTTTAGGTTCATATTTGACCTGAGTTTAAGCAATACAGGTTCACGATAACTTGATATAAACAAATGGTTCACGATAACCGGAGATTTAGGTTCACGATAACCTGATACAAACAACTGGTTCACAATAACCAGAGGTTTAGGTTCATGATAACCTGATACAAACAACTGGCTCACGATAACCAGAGGTTTAGGTTCACGATAACCCGAAATAAGAAAAACTGGTTCACGATAACCAAAAAGTTAGGTTCGCGATAACCTGAAATAAGAAAAACTAGTTCACGATAACCAGAAAGTTAGGTTCACGATAACCTGAAATAAGAAAAACTGGTTCACGATAACCAGAAAGTTAGGTTCACGATAACCTGATACAAACAACTGGTTCACGATAACCAGAGGTTTACAATACTAGTGGTTACTGAAATTTAGGTATCCAAATGAGGTGATATAGGTAACAAGATGGTTGGAGGTTAGACTTTCTGGGGAATACTGCACAAAGGGTCAAAATCTGGCGCACATAGGTAAAAGACCAGTCACAAGCAAAACAAAGACAAAGAACCAAAGACCCACAGAAAGGGAAAAAGGAAAGAGAAACAAAAACCACACAAACAAAAACACCCAAATGCAAAGATGCTCAATGTTATGGTATGATGCGAATGCTCAATGATATGTAAGAAACGACAGACCGGGAATAGAAAAAGGGAGAACATCGTGTCCTCTACAGGGAATCACACTGAAATCTGAGTTGGTAGTCAGTCTTAACCCAATGTGAGAACATCTTTAATTTGCTGGGGAATCAATCTTTCAACAAACACCTTATAAAGATACTGGTGAGACGTCCTTTGTATTAGTGGTCAGCCATTGTTGAAATGCTTGAATCAGGGAAATATTGCCAATTCTCTTTTAGTGGCAAAGAGTTCAAAGTTTTCAAAACATTATCCGCTTTTTAAACCATTATTAATAAATAAGTGAAGCTTTGCATAACAAGGAAAATATCAGAGCAATGATAAATATCAAACAAAGAATGGTTCAAAAATCTGATTTCATTAGAATGGTAATTCGCCAATAGCGGAGTTTCCTGGATCATTACAATTGAAAAATGGTAATGGGAAAGGATTACATCATATTCAATGACCAACTCCCTAATGACTAAAAATTCTAGAATTCTATGCTGCTAATACAGTCAAAAGGACCTAGATTCTCAAGCGTAATATTTTCGTACTGAGTCAGCATTTACAGGGTGTGTGAGCTGTTCACCATCCATTATTGTGAGGAATAGAGAACCTCCTAAAAATACAGTCTTTACCACAAATGGACCCTCATAGTTAGGCACCCACTTTCCACGAGTATCCCTTTGAGATGGCAGAATCTTCTTGAGTACAAGCTCTCCTTCTCAAAATTCGAACACGGACCTTCTTGTCAAATGCCCCCTTTACTCGTTTCTGATACAGATGACCATGACACATAGCAGTCAGTCGTTTTTCGTCAATGAGGTTCAGTTGGTCATATATCTCTCTAACCCATTCAGCTTCGTCAAGCTTAGTTTCCATCAGAATTCTCAAAGATGGTATTTCTACTTCAATGGGGAGGACCGCATCCATTCCATATACAAGAGAAAAAAGGGTTGCCTCTGTCGAGGTTCGAACCGAAGTTCTGTATCCGTGCAAAGCAAATGGTAACATCTCATGCCAATCCTTATAAGTCTTGACCATTTTCTGCAGGATCTTCTTGATGTTTTTATTAGCAGCTTCGACAGCTCCGTTCATCTTGGGACGGTAAGGTGAGGAATTGTGATGCTCAATCTTGAAATTGCCACACAACTCTTTCATCATTTTGTTGTTCAGATTTGTTCCATTGTCAGTGATGATCTTGTTGGGAATTCCATAACGACAAATGATATTATTCTTGATGAAACGAGCAACTACTTGGTTAGTCACATTGGTAAAAGAAGCAACTTCAACCCATTTAGTGAAATAATCAATAGCCACTAAAATGAAACGATGGCCATTAGAAGCTTTCGGCTCAATAGCTCCAATCATATCAATGCCCCACATAGAGAAAGGCCAAGGGGATGACAACACATTCAACAAGGTCAGAGGAACATGCATCTTATCAGCGTAGATCTGGCATTTATGACACTTCTTGGCATATTGGATGCAATCAGCTTCCATAGTTAACCAATAATATCCAGCCCTCAAGATTTTCTTAACCATGGCATACCCATTGGCGTGAGTGCCAAAGGCTCCTTCGTGAATGTCGTGAATCAATAGGTCTGCTTCTTGTTTATCAACACATCTTAGCGGGACCATGTCATGATTCCTCTTGTAAAGCACGTTGTTACTGAGAAAGAATTTGGATGACAATCTTCGCAAAGTTTTCTTATCAAGATTAGAAGCATTGGCGGGGTACTCTTGAGTTTTCAGATAATTCATGATGTCGTGAAACCATGGTTTCCCATCTGTCTCTTCTTCAACTGCCTAGCAATAAGCGGGTTCGGTCTTGCGCTCGATACTGATGAGAGGTGCTTCATTATGAAACCTGACTTGCCACATTGAAGCTAACATGGTTAGGGAATCAGCTATATGATTTTCAGTATGAGGTACATGACGGAAAGTGATTTCATCAAGACACTTAATCAATTCCATAATGTAAGCACGGTAGGGAATGAGTTTTTCAACCTTGGTTTCCCATTCACCCTTGACTTGGTAAATGACCAAAGCAGAATCACCCATAATTTCAAGAACATTGATTCTAAGGTCAATTGCAGCTTCTAGACCCAAAATACACGCTTCGTACTCAGCAATATTATTTGTGCATCCAAAGTCCAACCTTGCGGTGAAAGAAGTATAACCACCATCGGGGTTTATCAATACAACACCTACACCATGTCCTTTGAAATTGGAAGAACCATCAAACATCATCTTCCATCTAAAACCATTCTCAGGACCTTCGTCAAAGCCAGGCTCTTCACAATCTTTTACTACCATAATGTCTTCATCCGGGAAATCAAACTTGAGCGGTTCGTAATTTTCAACAGGCTGGTCTGCAAGGTATTCTGACAATACACTCCCCTTGATAGCCTTCTGAGGTACATACTGGATATCATATTCTGACAATAGCATATGCCAACGGGAAAGTCTTCCTGTTTGAGCAGGCTTCTAAAAGATACACTTTATTGGATCCATTTTCGAGATCAACAAAGTAGTGTGACATATCAAATATTGCGTCAAATGTTTGGCGGCCCATGCTAAGGCACAACAGGTTTTCTCAAGCAGTGAATAACGGCTTTCACTATCAACGAACTTCTTACTCAGGTAATAAATGGCATGTTCTTTGCTACCAGTTTCATCACGTTGGCCCAATACACAACCCATGAATCCTTCTAAAATGGTCAGGTACATAATGAGGGATCTTCCAGGAACATGAGAAATCATAATAGGTGGTTCCTGCAAATAGTTCTTGAGCTTTTCAAAAGCTTGTTGGCAATAAGAATTCCACTCTACAGTCTGGTCTTTACGGAGTAGTTTGAAGATCGGTTCACAAATTGGAGTCATGTTGGAAATGAACCTGGATATATAGTTTAAACGCCCCAGAAATCCCCTCACTTGTGATTCAGTCTGTGAAGCTGGCATTTCTTGAATAGCTCGTACCTTGTCGGGATCTACTTCAATTCCCTTTTGACTGACGATGAAACCAAGCAACTTCCCTGACCTGACACCAAAAGTACATTTGGCTGGATTCAACTTCAGCTGATACTTTCGGAGTCTCTTGAACAACTTCAAAAGATGGTTCAAATGTTCCTCCTCACTTTGGGATTTAGCAATCATATCATCCAAGTATACTTCAATTTCCTTGTGGATTATGTCGTGGAATAAAGTCACCATAGCTCTCTGATAAGTTGCCCCTGCGTTCTTCAAACCAAAAGGCATGACTTTGTAACAGTAGGTTCCCCACGGGGTGATAAACGTGGTTTTATCCATGTCAGCTGGGTCCATTCTGATTTGATTGTAACCGGAGAAATCGTCCATGAAAGAGAACACTGCAAACTTGGTTGTATTATCCACAAGAGTGTCGATATGTGGTAGGGGAAATCGTCCTTGGGACTAGCTTTATTGAGATCCCTGTAATCTACGCACATTCGCACTTTACCGTTTTTCTTCATAACTGCCACGATGTTGGCTACCCATTCTGGATATTTTGAAACTGCCAAGAATCCTGTATCCAGTTGCTTCTTAACCTCATCTCTGATTTGGAGAGCCATGTCATGCATACTTCTACGGAGCTTTTGCTTACAGGTGGACATTCAGGCTTGAGTGGTATCTGTTGAACTACTATGTCTGTATCCAATCCAGGCATGTCTTGATAGGACCAAGCGAACACATCTACATATTCTTCCAAAAGTAGGACTAGCCGCTGTCTGATTTCTGCCCCAAGCGTTGCCCCAATCTTGACCTCTTTCCTCTTTTCTTCAGTACCAAGGTTGATGACGTCAACTTTCTCTTCGTGTGGCTGAAGATCCGTGTACTGATACTCACACATTTCTGCCAAATCATCGGGGACCTCATAATCCTCTTCTTCCTCAGCTTGATAAATGGGTGAATCAAACTCGATAGTGAGAGTAGGGTCATTGAATACAACGGGTTTGGGAATCACTCTACACGGTGGAGGGATTTATTTTATTAAAAATGCACAAACATGAACGCATGAAGGAGAAATCTGTAGTTTTGAAAAGATTGCCATTTTTCTTAAAACGAAAACAAGAATAAAGACAAGGAGTTTTAACAAAACAAACACTTTCATTAATTAATAGGATTTAAAAGTGGTGGCCCATACAAAATAATCCGAAAGCCTCGGGCAAGGCTGCGGAATTGAAAACATCAACTAAGCAAACAAACAAATTACTCTGGCAAAGCGTACAAAGTGGGTATCTCAATGGCTTCCCAATTACTTAAAGCGGCGTCACACCGAAACACCAAATGGTTGATATCTTCGTCTTCAGCGTCTTCAATAATTGCATGGACTTGCTGTCCTCCACTGACGAACACCTCTTGAATGGTCCTTAGTCTTCCTTTTGTTGAAGTAGTTCTTCCCTCAAAAGTTGGTTTGTAACCCAACCCTTGGTATTTCTCTCTTTCTGGGACTTCGACGATCTTGCCCCAGCCTTCAGGTACTCCTCCTCGTAGAGCAGATTGAATGCTTTTGAAAGAAGCAAAAGATGGAAAATCAGAGGTCACTGGTTCCCTATCATCAATCATGATGGAGTTCGCTATCTCAAGAGCCTGGAAAGAAGTTTCCAAACCATCTTCATCCGCTTCAATGTAACGAAACGAGGATAAATTGCTGACCATCAGGTCTTCCTCACCATGTATAATAACTAACTTCTCATCGGCCACGAACTTCATCTTCTGATGTAAGGTAGAGGTTACAGCGCCAGCCTCGTGGATCCATGGCCTACCCAGCAAACAACTATAGGCAGGGTTGATATCCAAGATCTGAAAAAGGATGTTGAATATTTGAGGGCCAATAAAAATAGGTAGCTCAATCTCTCCCATCACCAATATTCTTGAACCATCAAAAGCTTTGACAATAAGAGAAGTGGGTTTCATTATAGCTCCTTGGTAAGACAGCTTCTCAACAGTTCTTTTTGGCAAAACATTCAAGGATGAACCGGTATCTACGAGAACTCTGGCCATTGTATCCTCCTGACTTTTCATTGATACATGTAGAGCGAGATTATGATTCCTTCCAGCTCGAGGCAACTCCTCGTCACTGAAGCTGAGAGTGTTACAAGTTGTAATATTGGCGACGACATGGTCAAAATGTCCTGCCGTTATATCTTGGGCTATGTGTGCCTGAGCTAACACCTTCTACAACGGTGATATATGAACAGGGGAATTGACTAACAGAGATAAGATCGAAATCTTGGATGGTGTCTGATGGAGCTGATCTATCACTTTGTAATCACTCCTCTTGATCATTCTTAGGAACTCTTCATCTTCTTCTTGAGAAATTGCCTCCTTTCCTTTGTCTCTAGATGGTGTGGGGATAACAGTTTCCCTGGGTGTGGTTTCTTTGAAAGAAGGAGTGTATACTCTACCGCTTCGGGTCATCTTCCCAGTTCCAACTATATTGGTCACATCTTCAACAGTAGTTCCCACCTCTTTCCTTGGAACTACGTCTTCAACAGTGATTCCCACCTCTTTCCTTGGAATCACGTCTTCTCATCTTCTGCTACTCATAATATTCTCATAGACCCATGGCACTGCCTTAGTCCCTCTGAACCTAAATGGAACAGGTTGTCGAGTGTCATATTGCTTGGGATGATTAATAGTGGAAGCATCAGTCATTCCAGGATTGTTGAAAATTGGTACTGGTTTATTAAATACATGACCTACAGACCCAGACTTAGGTATGTTGGACTCGGATATCTGCCCTCTTGGATTTGGTAGGTTAAACACAGGCTCGATTGCTGTAACTTTGTTTTCCTTTTCTTTGCTGAACACCTGTAGGAACCCTTCATTGATCAGATACTGAACATCATCTTGGACTAAACGGCAGCCTTTGATACTGACATTACATTCTTCACAGTCATCATGGCAAACTTCAACTAACCCAGCTTTAAACAGCTTAGCATGAAAAGTCTTGATAGGAGTTTTTATCTTCGCTACATCCAAAACTAATACCTCATTCTTCTCATCTTCTATGGCATTAGTATTCCCATGGATAGGCAAATGATTATTTTTCACATTCGGTTGATTATCAACAAATGAAAGAATATTCTTCTCCATCAACCCCTTTACTAAATTTTTCAGCGCTGGACAACTTTCCAAGTCGTGACCAACCCCTCCTTGATGAAAAGCACAAGTTGCATTTGGGTTGAAGAAAGGCATAGATTTCTCGGTTGGTGGTCCCAAAGGTCTAGTAACGATCAATCCTTGCTCCACTAAGGAAAGGTAGAGCTCTGTATATGACATTGGTATAGGTGGAAATGCTGGCTTTCCTCCTTGCCTCTTGTGGGGAGAATTCTGCTGTGGAACCTGTGGTCTTGGTTGTTGATAATTCTGGTTTTTAGGCTATTACTGATAAGTTGTTTGTTGATATGCTGGCGCCTGCTGCGCTGCTTGGTGGTTAAAAGTAGGCGTAACAGCAGCTACGTAGGGTTGTTTAGCATATTGCATCTGGTAGATTGGATGCTGAGAGAAGTTTGGTCTCTGCTGTTGCTGGAACTCTTACTTTCATCGACCATGGTAAGGAAAAACATGTTCGTCCACGTACAAAACATAGCATCTTTGTATTCTACTACGGGCATGATCGGAAAGTTTAGTCATGGCATCAATTTTCTAGCACGGGACGTGAGAGGGATGTGTTAATGGAGAATTTCTCAAATAATAAGAGGGCGGATATGGACACTTCTGGTGATCCACCTGCCCTCTACTTCTACCTTTATCTCCCAACCATCTATGATTTAGAGGCTTCAGTTCCTTAATCTTCTTTTGAAACGAAGTTTTTAACCGCTGTTAATGTGGGTCATTCCCAGGTTACTCCAAACGTGTGGAGTATACTTAGGGATTTTCAAATAATCAGTTGCAACTTAGGGGTTTCTCCTTCTCTCATCGTGCTTTTGTACTTCTACACAATGAAGTCCCTTCCCGAAAATGGCTGAGTAACATTGCATCCTTTTTCAGGGGTTCCCTCTTCGAAGCCCTTCGCTAATCCTTATGAGAAATAGAAGGACAAGTTTGTTCAGGTGAGAGGGCGCGACAACATGTCTCCTGTTATTGTGGAAGCGGGAGCACCCCTCATATTCGTTGTACTCAACGGGAACCTCCTAATAGGCTAGGGTTAAATGTTCTTAAGGGAATGCTTATAGTCATTTGGTTTATTTATTAAAAGGGATATTTACAAAAGATTTAAAGAGGGAAAATGTTAGTTTTTTGTTATTGCGCTCGCTAGGGTTTCAAAACCATGTGCTTACGTATTCCCAAAGTGCAATGAGAAAGACATAGCTTTGTAGTGTGTGTAAAAAAATGCTTGTTGGTTGGTTGATTTTAGAGAATAATGTTATATCACATTTTAGCAGTTAAACATGTGTCTATATGCTCGTACGAT
The DNA here is from genome assembly GCA_022829125.1 of Lathyrus tuberosus. Taxonomy (NCBI): domain Eukaryota; kingdom Viridiplantae; phylum Streptophyta; class Magnoliopsida; order Fabales; family Fabaceae; genus Lathyrus; species Lathyrus tuberosus. The sequence continues at coordinate 1,327,802 of JALAZF010000034.1, forward strand.
GGAGGCTTAGTAATTGTTTGTATTCGTGTTAAATGAATCACACTATTCTTTTATGAAAAAAGTTTTGCTTAAGTGCGCAGGGGAAAAAATATTATTTGGTGGTTTAAGATGAATTTTAGTTGTGAAAAAAAAAGAAGTTTTTTTATCTTTGGAATTGCCTTTGTGTTAGTGACTTATGTATGGGTATTGTGAAATATTTATGATTTTATATGCAGGTGAATGTTTTAATCGGGAAAAATCTATAAATTGTACAACTAAATTAATATTTCACTTAAAAGAGACAAAGACTTGTTTTTGTGTTTTTTGATTAATTAATTTTTTTTTGTATTTTTTTGATATTTTTCTAATAAACAAGATTAACTAACCTAATAAACTAAAATAATTATAAAAAAATAGGCTAATTAAATAGAAGAACCTAATTAAAGAGACATGTTTTTGGTATTTTTGAATATTGGTTAAGATAAGCTAGGTTAAATGAATTTACTAAATAAACTATTTTTTGTGTTTTGAATAATGATTAAGAAAATAAATCAACTAAATGAATTATATTAAATTATTAAAATAAAAAACCTAAAGGGGTGTAGTAGAAACATGGAAAGAGTCCGTGGCGGAGGCAAAAAAATTATAAAGCCTGGGTAAAAAATTTAAAAACTGCAAATTTATATTGTATATAATATATATAAATAGTCTAAAATAAAAGAGATGAGAGAGATGAAACACCTTATAATAGCGTGTTAAATAAAATCATGAGGCAAATGTCCTTTCCGAGACTTCTTTGCGGTGGCCGAAAAACAAACGGAAGCCTTGTCATTTGGAATCAAAGCTTCTTAATGAATTTGTTTTAGAGGATACATATTATTTACCAAACTTTATAACACAAAGTCTTGTCATTTGGAATCACATTAAATGCATACTATATCAAACTTTGAAACACCTAAAAGAGAGACATATTCATATGAATTTGTACTCAACCAAGCAAGAAATGTGTTCAGCCTAAAAACCATCATAGCCAAACTCTCAGTGACATTTCAGCAAACACCTTGTTTACAAAATTGAAGCCTATACCAAAATATTACCTTTTTCCTTTTTAAAATCGCACTAAGGCAGAGCTTAAAATTGTTGCTGTTAAAAAACTAATACTACTATTACTAGAAATCAAATGGAAAAATCACATTTCAAATAACTCTTGACAACGTTGACTTCTAGGAAGAAGATGAAATAAGCTAGAGCTACTCACAAAAAAGGATGAAGAATTCTTGAATTGAAGATCTATAAAGGAGAGGACAAGAAGCTAGAGCTGTAAGTATTATAAATCGTGCGTTGTGATCGAGCCCTGAAATATCAAGCAAAGTTATTATTCTTAACACTAAACTCACAGTGAACAAGTAAAATTCATAGACAAAGCACACGCAAGAACAAGAAAAAAGATTATTAACACAAAGTTCACATTGAGCAATCAACATTCACAAATTGAACACATGTAGGAACAAGAACAAGCAAAAAGATTCTTAACACCAAATTCACAATGAGCAAAAAATATTCACAGATGGAGCACATGCAAGAACAAGTAAGAGTCAGACTGAGGAAGCAAGATTCAGATATCGAGCACATGAAAGAACAGGCAAGAATCAGTTACAAAGTTGTTAGAGCTTCATTACGTTTTGTGGGATCCAAAATTAATAAGAAAAATTAAAAATTCTATTCTTGTAACATAAAGTAAACAATCAATAACAACAATTCAACACCATAATTCGTAAGAAATAGAAACGAAAAAGAAACTTGGGTGAGGTAATTTACCGAACACTTAGTGTGCAAGTTGCAAAACGGTTGAAACAACAACAATTCGATACTGATTCATAAACCACAACCTGCAACAACAACAATCATCAATAACAATAATGATTCAACATTATGAAGTGAAAGAATTGAAGCAAACAAAGGCGAGAAATTGGTTAAAGCATTCTATCGAACACCTTGCGGGCGAGACTAAAAGTTGTATTTTTCTGAATTTTTAACAGGTAAACATTCATCTAATATGTAATGTTTACTGTGGGTATAACTTTTGAGAAATAGTGTCTATCATAGAGAAACAGTGTTCAATAATATTTTTCTATGAAAATAAACTCAGAAAATTAAAGAAATCCTAACCTTGGTGTTGTTCATACGAAACTGAGACAAAAAAGAAACCCTAACCTTGGTGTTGTTCAACGAGCTTGGTGATGTAATCTGTAGACAAGTCCTTGATATTAGATCAATAAGAATCAAATTTTATATGACTTGCTTATCAAAACCCACCAAAATTTCCACAAAAATTCACAAATAAACAAATCCAAATCAAAATTTTGGGGATTGTGCACTTAGTAGCAGTGGGTAGTTTCAAAGAGTAATGGGAAAGATGGAATGTGAACCGAAAAAAGTTAAAGATGAAGAAGAAATGGAGGTTGAGCCTGGGCAACTGCCCTGCCTTGCCGGGCGCTGGCTCCGCCACTGGAAAGGGTGTGAATCTTAAAAGATGAAGGGCCAAGCCTAACACAAAATCTAACTCTAATTTTGAATTTACATAAGTAAATATTAAATCAAAATAATAAAAGATAATAAAACGCAAAAAAAAAAGAAAAAAATGTTGCAAGATGATGGAGGTTTGGATGTTTTTGATGTAAATGTTTAGGCATGTGGATGTTTGGATGTTTTTTATGTAAATGTTTAGGCTTGACACACCGCAGGTGCACGACTTTGCGAAGTAGTAAAAAGTTATTGAACCACAGAGACCAATAGTTTAAGTACCGAATTTCATCATATCGATGTATATCTAGAGAAATCTATAATATGAGTTTTGGTAAAAAAAAATAGCTTAAATACAGAGTACTTAAATGAAAACAACTTAATTGTAAAATCACTTAAATTCCAATTGAGGCAAATATGACCTAGGGTAATGGTTCTCACTCTAACACATTCGTACAATTCGAGTCATTTCTATTACGAGAGTTTTGACGTAATTTAAAGAAAATAGATAAATGTGGGTAATACCTGCTTTCGCCAGCGCATTGCCCTATCGATAACGAATAATTTGTCTACTTTCGCCTGATCAGATTATTTGTCAAGGATTCGTTGCTTTTGCTCTACTATAAAACCTTATCAAATTCATCCAAGTGCTTTTGCTGTATTGAACTCACAATCAACTTTGCAGAATAAAAAATGGGATCCTAAACTCTTGTTCAATGCTCATTACATCAGAAATGATTTAATTGCCCAAAAGCCAAAAACATGAGAATCAGTCTAAAAAAGGAAAGAAGTAAAAGTGGATTTTGCCCTCCTGCTACGGGTGTTAGCAGGCCTCTGGTCTATGTATTAGAGATGTCAAAAGTGGGAACCCTAGGTCCTTTGCTGTTACGGTTCGTAGCAACCCCCTGAAATTTGTATGGTGACTTTTTTTTTTTGTAAGCAAGAGATATATTGAAAAGAGTACAAAGGGTACTCAACCTGATTACAAAAAATCGATAAGGCCTCGACTAGCCAAAGAGATTACCTACCAAATGTGACTAAGACAAGAATAACAACGGATCTTTGTTAAAATCATAAAGGTTACATTTGGGATGAGTAATATCTTCAATAAAAGACCATCTCCAAACCGTGTACTTTACCGTCCACACTATATCAACAATATTCCAAGTAGAGTTCCGGAAAAGGATACCGTTCCTAGTAGTCCACAAAATCCAGCTAACCGCTAACCATATACTTCCAACTCTGCCCTGGTGCATCTTCTTGAGTTTACAAAAATTGTACCAATCAAGAAAACTACCTGTATGGTGACTTTATAACTTCCGATTTTTTCCATGTTTCGATTATTTTCGACCACTTTTCACTTCGAACACTCATTAGACCCGAAAAATGAAAAAAAAAACACAACCAAAGCGTAAAATATGATAAACAGAGATAAAACGGACAAAAGTCGATAAAATGCCAAGTTAAAACGGCTAGAAATAACTGTACAAAAACCATTTGATAAGAGGCCTTGAAGACCTAAGGTATTTACCTCCTGGACGTGGTTTCAATCACTCTCATCTTACTGAGGGAGGTTATTTGGACCCATGATGCATAGGAAAAATTTTATCAATGTGTTTTATAGTATCGTGAGAGGGGTGGCCAAGACTTTAATACCCAAGTTACAATTATGATGGAAAATTTGTGATGACTAGGTTTAAAGTGACACTCATGATGTGTTGCCCTTATGTCTATAATCCAATTAATATATTTCCTACTTTAAGAAGAAGTAATAATGTTAAGAGTACCTCATGGTGGTGCCAATGATGTAGTGAGATGATGCATGTTGTATTGTTGAAAAGATGATGATTGTTGAAGAAGGGCAAGTAGGGCTTGTTGTTGTTCAACAATGAACCTCATAAAAGTGTTTTCATTTGTTTCTTTAGTATAAGAATAAGAGTCTTATATCCTAATTTCATTAGAAGGGGTGAATTGAGCCATATTGGTTTTCTTGAGATATGATGGAAATCCTTGTTTCTTGAAGCATACTTTGATGACGTGCCCTTACTTAAGGCAATCGACAAATATCTTGAATCTTCACCCACTGAAGATTCTGGTGATTCTAGCGCCAAAATCTTAAGATTTATATTTTTTGTTGGGTTTGGAAAATTGAGCAATAAATTTGCCTTTCTAAACGTATGTGGTGAGTTGTCGCTCTTGTTGAATAAGGAGAGATAAGACATTATTTATAGGTGAAGGGGGTTGCAAAAGCATGATGTTGGATTGAATTATGATATACTATTCGTTTAGGCCCTTAAGGAAATGAATGACATAATCATCCTCTTTATACTCTTTGATTGTGGTAAGAAGAAGACACAAACACTTGATGGTGTAGGTGCATGTAGGAATATATCGGAAATTGTCGAGCACATGCCAATGTTTCTTCAGAGTGGTAAAATATTGGGTAATGGTTTGGTCGCTTGCTTGAGCGAGTAAATATCCTCTTGTAGATCTAAAATCTAAATGATGTCCTCTTGGTGGTACCTATCTTGTAATTATTGCCACATCTCATATGTAGTGTCCATCCAAAGGACGGATTCATCAATTTCTAGTTCGATGAAATTTGTGATTCAAGCCATTACCATAGTATTACACCGGTCCCAAGCAAGAGAGGTGTGATTCAGTTTTTTAGAATGAGTTACAGTTCTATTAAGAGACCTTAATCTTTGATGGAACGAGAACATGCATGGTAGTTCTAGTTGTCAAGAGAGTGAGAAACATTGGGGATTTAGGAGTTATCGCTCGAATGCATGTAGAAGATGACCAACATATCATTTTAGTAGGTACATTGATGATTTGGACAATGTTGTTGAGGATTTCATTGGTGGATGAATTACGATGAGGCGGAGGTGGTAGTAGCGGTGGATCGGTGATTGTGAGTTCTTCGGTAGTGCTCGTCATCAGAGAAGATGGAGAGAGAGAGAGAGAGAGAGAGAGAGAGAGAGAGAGAGAGAGAGAGAGAGAGAGAGAGAGAGAGAGAGAGAGAGAGAGAGAGAATAAATTGTGAAATAGTCATTGATAAGGAAGAGATGAGGATAATGATGAGGAAATTTGAAAAATCTTGAAAAAAAACATGTAAAGATAAAGCTGATAGAAGACGATCAGAGTAATCTAAAAAAAATGATATCATGTTAACATTTGACAAAGAATAAAACATGAAAAATCTGATAAATTAAAACATTTAGAATTAATAAAAAAAATTAAAGATACACTATGTAACCATGCGTTTATATAGTCCATTGAAAAACTAATTATTCAAGAAAACTACTCTAACTAACTCCACTAATTTCTAAGAGACTTATTAAAAGAGAATAAAACTAAAGTGTGAATAAAGTAGTATAATAAACATTATAACTTAAAGTTTGATACAAAGCCCATGGAATATATGATATACTTCATACTAATACAGATATACTATTTTGAATGGATGAGTACAGAGCTCATGATATACTAATAAATCTCCACAACGTAAGCAAAATCATAAGAAAATAGATATTCTAACTGATTTATTTAAGCACATAATTAATTTTTTATATAATAGCTTCATCGTGAATCATGGAAGCAGAATTTGCATTGACAAATATATCCTAACATAGTCTTCCTTTGCGTGATCCATAAATAAAACTCAATTGGGCTTTCTCTTTTATTTTATTTATTTTTTAAATTCAATAATGCAGGCCATACTTTCATTACAAGCCAGAAAATATATTAATTAGGTCACCATCAATGATGTCCATATTGAGTTTTTTATGTATGAATATAGTAAAGGAAACATTGAATAAAGAATAATTTATTAAAAGCAGCATGGCTCATTAATTCATTGTCTAATTTTAATTATAGGCACTCTATTGCTTGGAGTATTTGGTCAAACATTTATATCACATTATTCAATTATTTTAGTTGTATTTTTCATAGTTTATATATTCAATTATTTATTGATGACTGTACCAAAAGTACTACTGTATATATTATTATTAACTGATGTAGTATGTCATATTTATGCATGAAGCACTTTCCGTTTATTTATTTATAATGTTAAGTTAAAATACATTCTTTTGGAGAGAAATAAATCATTTATATTATGTTGAATGACATTAAAACTCTTTTTCAAGAGTTTTATTATATATTTTATTATTATAACATATTTAGAATTTGGATGAGATGGTAAAGGGATCAAACTAACTCATCATACATAGTAGTGTAAAATTTTTTTAGGAACAGTTTTATTGTCCGTCATGGTATTTTTCAATTTGAAACCATAAAAAAATTAGGGTCTAGGATTCAGATTTTAAGATTTAGCATTTGGTCTTTTCAATTGTGTGATGATATTCGGTTTTGATCCGAAGACAAGTTATAATAATTTTTTATATATTATGTAATTTTAGAAATATTAAAAATAAAAAAGTGAATTTTTTCTAAAAATTCAAGAACATGATGATTAAAATGTTTGAAATTGACATCTTTAAACATTTTGTTTTTTTCAATATGGCCCAATGCAATCATACCCCATTTTCCGCTTGGAATTGAATATGAGGGGATGGAAAGTGGTGTTAACACAACTTTCATCTTCTACTTTTGATTAAAGTGCAATACCAGAATATCTTACCTTTGGCTAATAGAAAACTATGTTTTAACTTATAGATGGAAGCCCCACTCAAATGAAAATAGTTACTAGTGACTTTGTGCCTATCTTCATGTCGATGTCACTTAGGCCCAACTATTCTTGTTATATATATATATATATATATATATATATATATATATATATATATGAAAGAGATCATTTGACACCGGTGTCAAAATATTAACTTTGACACTAAATCCTCAAAATATTAACTTTGACACTAAATCCTACCCCTTTATTATTATCCATTCAATGGCTAAGATAAATTCACTTAAAACTAACACAAGAGTGTTTTAAAGAAATTTATCTTAGCCATTGAATGGATAATAATAAAGGGGTAGGATTTGGTGTCAAAGTTAATATTTTGACACCAGTGTCAATTGATCCTCTCCCGTATATATATATATATATATATATATATATATATATATATCCATTTTGGGTTGGTATCTGAAAGCACTATGCCAACCATATCATTGATACCCTTTATGTTCAACCTATTGAACTGTTCAACCATCAAGAAATAAAACAAATCATTAAAGAAACACTATCTTAATGCACTTGGATTAAACAAAACAAAATTCTTTTTAGAAATGCTTGTAATCAAGCTTTTAAAAAAACTTTGTTGATGAAAAAAAAAGGCAGACCACACGTTATTGGACGATGACGATACTAATACTATTATTTATCATTTTTATGAAAAATAAATTATAATTAATTAATTTTCACGTTGACGATCGCAATCTTCATCACAACACTTGTATTTATCAAATTTGCAAAAGTTTTTTACTGACCACAACGCTACCGATATTTAAAAACTTGTTTGTAATTGCAATTTCGCTTGCATTAGTTGCATTTTTTCCCATTTGGCTCAAATGCTGCATTTTGAAAGTAAAAAAACTAATCAAAAAAGTAAAAGAAATTGGACTCAAAAAAATATTTGGGAAGTATAGTACATTATTCAAATATATACAACAAAGTGTTCTCCAAAGAAAATCAAGAAGATCGCACTTGAAACATTGATCACTAGAAAGAAAGAAAGAAAAACTTGTTGATTCTTGTTATCTCACAGTAGATGCAACTGTGTGAGCCCAAAACTTGAGATTATCCTTCATATCAATCTCATTGCCAAGAGTTGGCACTCTCCAATTAAGCAAAGGATTCACATCTTTCCTTTTCTTTATAAGATCCCAAGCCTCAGACAAATAAGGTCTACAAATCACACTTTCATCAACATTGTGTTGTTTTTTGCTCAATCCAGGTATCAAAGAAACCAATCTTGAATCATTATCTTCCTCGGAAAATATAAATCCTAAATCCATAAACCCTTTTAGCTCCTTAAATTCAAGCTCTGAAAAACTCCGACTAGTATTTTTACCTTTTCTGATTCGGGTTCTATGAGTACGACGATGACCAGCCTTTTTCGCATCGGTTGATTCTTTTTCCAGTGTGAATTCTTTCACTTCTTTACCTGAGAGAATTGGTTTCACTTTTTGTGGTAAGAGGACGGAGTTCGGTGAAAGAGAATCGGAGAAAGAACAGATTTTTGAACCTACGTTTTCGTCGCTAAAAGACCTTACTTGAAGTGTTGGAATTCTAAGGAGTGTTGTGTCTAGAAAAATAAGATCTTTTACATCGGGCTTTGAGGTTGAATCTAGTAATGTTGTTGAATGTAAAGGTGAAGATGTTTTTTTGTTGTTGGTGAGAATTGATGTCTCAAACCAGTTGGTATCCAACAACTTCAAAACTTGTTCTGCAGACATTGGTATTTAGAATTGAAATGGTTTGGAACTTTTTTGGTTATGTGAGAGAAAGTTAAAGGAGAGGATAATGTATTTATGTTGGATAGCATTATATTGTGCACCCATGAATATGTCTAATATATAATCAAAAATAATTATTTTCATCCCTATTAAGAAAGATAGTTATTTTCATAATGTACTAATTTTTTTTTTAAAAAAAGTATAGTTGTATTCTCTGAATTTATCTTCATGAAAACTTATTCCATTTAAAGAGTTTATTGAAAATATATATTTAAAGATATTTTATATACAATAAGATTAAATATGGTAAAGTTAGTTAAGTTATACCTTGTTGGATAAATCAAATTATAGAGACTAAATTTACCGGAGTTGATCACAATAGACATAAAAAAAAATTCCACTTAATACTATTTGTATTTTCATTGGTCACTTATTTTTGTATTGCTCATATTTTATTAGGTTTTATACAAGGCCTAACTCATCATCACCATTCTCTCTTTTTTTATGAGACTTTAGTTTTCTTTATACATCATTTTATGTTTACCACTATTGAGTTTGTTGCATACAAATAAGATGATCACTAAGGATTTTTTTTTTTGCTGCATTAAAAAGGTTTATATTGAATTACTTCATCGCACTCATCTCACACAATACAATGTATTCTATAGATTTGGGAATCTCTTCGATCCATATTTGATCTTGGTTGTTTACAACAAATTGGACCAATATGTGATTGGCCATGTTATTTCCCCGGCCCAAAAAATTTCACAAAACATTTCAGCAAAGGAAACCCTAAGTTTCTTGATGTTTTGGATGTAGCCATCTTTGTATCCTATCATTTTCTTCTTTCCTTCAAACAAGTGAATCAAACTTTGACAATCTGATTCCATTTCAACTTTGACAAAGCAACAGTCTTGAGAAATTTTTATGGTAAATTAAAGGGCATAAACTTCAGCTACCAACACATTGTTAAAGCCTTGGGTTTTAGTTGTAGTTATAACATCCTAAACTCCGAAATTTATATAAAAAGATTTAATTGACAATTTAAGGTGTCACTATAACAACCATCAAAAAACTTTCAAAAACATTTAACAACATGCAGCGGAAAATCCTATCATAATAACTTCAAAATTAATTTTCCCAAATAAAGTATTAAACTTTAATCGACACAATTTAGCATTACTCAAAACATAGTAAAAACACCTTGTTCCTAATGTTACAGATCAAAACATTTATCCGATTGAAAAGAAAAAAGATAACATAAATGAAGGTAAGCTTCAAGCAAGTATCTTCCACTCATAACAAGAAAACTCTACTTCTGATTATCTGCAACATGCCCATGGTGGATAACATAAAACAAAGGGGTGAGAAATAAACTTCAATATAAATGGTATAAAGAATGCAAAGGCAGAGAAAAACATGACATGTCATACATTCAATACACAACTAACATCACCATAATCTCGCACCCATTACACAACAATATGCACATTTATATGCAATGTGACTCACGACACAACGTGACACTATGTATATGGTACCAACTCAAGAATTGGTTATCTCAAGAACCGATTCCCCCCTTCTGAACCCATGAGCACCCCCTTCTGAGCTTGGGACAAGCCACTAGCATCCCTCCCCATTCTGAACTAGCGAACATGCCTCTTTCAACAACATGACACAATGATGCATGTCCATACAAATCAATGCAACAACAATAATATTGCTTACGACCACCCCCCCCCCCCCCCCCCTTTCTGACTATAAACAACATGCATTGACACACAATAGTATTCCCCCTTCTGAATTACTATCCATCAATCATAACAATAATGCATACAAGCATACAAATAGTTCCCCTTTTGAACTTTTTATCATCACATCAAACATACATAATTAATCACCATATAATCGTGCATATCACAACCATACCAATCATATTCACCTCATTTAACATCACAAAAACATCATCATATGCATCCCATACAATTGCTACACCATATAAACATCAATATGTAAGTAGATCAATTACCATTATACCATGATCAACAAGTATTTACAACAATTCACATAATATATTCACACATCGAATAAACATTCACACAACACTTAATCATGTTAAATCATATTAACATCAATTCATCGATAATTCATTAATTTACATAATTAACCCTCCATTTGTTATCGTCAACTATTATGTAACAAGTAAAACAATTCATTTTCACAAATTCAGTATCCATCTAGCCATACGCGCTAGCTTTCCAACGCTTCAAATCGCACCTCATTTGGACTTACGGAACTAAATTTATTGCGAAAACAATCTAATTAAATAATATGCTTCAGCTCAACATTTTTTCAAAACTCAACTAGCATCAATCGATTGATATTTGGGTTCAATCGATTGACATTCTGCCTTTTCTATTTTTCACGTTTTGGCTAAGAGCAATCGATTGATTAAGGAAATGAATCGATTGACATGGTTCAATTTTTTAGATTTTTTCTAATTTTTCACGCATGCAATCGATTGACACGGGATGTCAATTGATTTACATCCGCCCAAAACCAAAAAATCCCAGCTTTTCACACGTTAACTTCATCTTCTCCATTCCCTATCCCTCATACATCAAACTAACTCTCATTATAACATTCAAATGCATTATAGCATAAATTGAACAACATATAACAATCTCATTACAATCGAACATGTTATAGTGCACAGATTAAATCATGAATTTAACAATTGGGCACATATTTTATTCATCACTTTCATCAAACTCAGGTTTATGTTCAAAGCTATAAAATTCCAACAATGGGACACAATCACATACTCATAAGCAAAACAATACACACACGAATTCAGTCACGAAAATTCGATAATCATACCTTCAATCATCAATTTTTCAGATCAACATATAACAACAATGATTAAAAAAAATTCACATAATCCCTAAAGAGAGTAAGGGTCTCTCTCCTCTACCCTTTCATGCCAAACACCCATATAGAAGCCCTTTCTCCCCCTTACCTCAGACTCCTTGCAAATTTCTAAATTAGGTTGATGGTTTCTTCTTCCCTCTTCAAGCCCCAGCCTCCCTTTTCTCCAAAAGCTCTATTTCAAGTACTGACTCATAAAAAGTCCCACTAAACCCTCTTTTATCTCTAAAACCTAATTTACTTTTTGGTTAATTATACTAAGGCCTAACTTTTTTTCATAATTTCACCACTTCCTTTATTTTTTCTTAGTTCTTATTTTTAACCCAAAACCTATATTTCTATTTCTATTTTAATTAATTAAAAAATATTAATTCTAATTATTTCTAATTATTTTAATTGTTATATACATCCACCAAAACTCTCACTACACCCACCATGCACAACATACAAGTACAACTCACAATATATTTAATTAAAAGCACACCACATACTAAATAATTAAATAAAAACACGATTTATTTGATTAAATAGATTAGTCAAATTTTGGGGTGTGATCCAAACTCTCACCGTGTTTAAGGAAATTAAGACAGAATATGGGAAAGTTTAAGCGCTTATTGAATAAATGAACTCTAACAGGAATAACACTCTTGATTATTCTCCAAGCTAACACATTTTGTCTTGGGGGATTATTGAGTTTCCAAATCTTTTTCCAGATGGGTTCCATAAGGCTATTGGAGGAATTACTAGGTTTCTTCATGTTACCCCAATATTTAAAAGAAGTCTAACCTGATTTGATTATATGCCCTCCTCTTTTTATTTCCCATCCACATGTATTGATCAACATGGTCTCCTTCTAAGATAGGGATTTGTTTGATTTAGTTAGCTTTGAAATTAAGAAATATAGAGTTTATTAGGCTATGATTCCAATTTGCGGTGTTCTTGTCAAATAGGTCCCTAACTCTAGACACGTTGGAGTCCAATGGGCATTGTGTTAAGATTTTAAACCTGCTTTGATAAAGTAGCCAGTTACCTGACCATATTTAATAGTGTTGTGGTGAGAATTGGATATCGAGTTATTGTATTAACTTGAATCACAAATATTTAAATGTTCACCACCAAACTTTAATTTATCCAAAGGAAAGGGAAAAGATCGAATAAAACCCTAATTGTGCAATGTAACAACAATGCAAAGATAGCTAAAGGTTCGGAGGTTGGTTATACTAAGGGAAGGTATTATCACCCTAAGTATCTATAGTACTCTATAGGAACCTCTTGTTGTATTTGTGTCATGTTATTGTTGTTTGCTTATTGATTGGGAATGTTTTATGGGAAAAAGCTAAGGTATTACTAAGTATGCTCGCCAAAACTTCGCGGTCTTGTGCCTACGTATCCTAACAAGGATGGAATCAGAGCATTCGTAGTTCACCTAAACGGGTGAAGAACACTTGATAGTGATCAAGGTTCCAAAAAAGAAGAGTAAATGTTTATAACAATAACACTTACATAGAGTTTACAAACTCTATATTAAAGCTAAGTTTAAAGGTTATTGACTCTAACAAGTTCAAAAGGGAAAGTAAGTGTTCATAGCAATAACACTTACATAGAGTTTACAAACTCTAACCTAAGTCTAAATTGAAAGGCTAATGACTCTAACAAGGTCAAAAGGGAAAGTAAGTGTTCATAGCAATAACACTTACATAGAGTTTACAAACTTCATCCTATGGCTAAGTTGAAAGGACTAATGACTCTAACAAGGTCAAATGGGGGAGGTAAGGTAGGGCTAAGCTACTTATGACATAAAGTCAACAAAAAGACATTTTTCTTTGGATTTAGGCACAGACAATCATAATATCAAAGGAGCGCAGAGAAAAGCCTCAAGTATCAAAGCTAAGATCATGAATGAATGACAACATATACAAAGCAAGTGTTAAGGCAACTAATCAACTCATGAAGCAAAACAACATGTCACCAATCAGGCATATAACATGTTAAGGATAATGACAAACAAGTAGTGCACAAGCATTCATATTGAAGTAATAACCAAACATCATTATTTAGCACACATAGACAAAATGAACCAAATAAGATGAGGATCCATACAAGTCAGTAGCCGCACCATAACATGTTCAACACATTTCAAAGATTAATAAAGGAACACAAATAGATCAAATGGATCAAACATGTTCAACACATTTAAAACATGAGCTACATTTCAAAATAATTCAACAAGTTCAAGATACTTCAATAATCGAGCATGAATCGAGGCTCCAGAAAATCAATTAACAATTAATAAAAAATGCATTATCAAAACACCACAACCACACTCATACCCTATCCATTTAAGTATCTAAATATGGTGAAAAAAATTGGCTCAAGAAGTTATTCAAAAGTCCATCAAAACACAAACCCTAATCCAAGGGTAAACAAGTAAAAGTAACTTCACAATTAATTCAAAATAAAATAGAAAAAATAGATGGAAAATAAAATAAAAATAATAAAAATTATCTAGAGACATTAAAATATTTAAAACCTATTTTTATCAATTTTTGTGGTGGAATAAATAATTAAAACAAAATTTAAAATGAAAAATGAAATGAAAATAGAAATAAATAAAAATAACACACAAGGGGGGTGCCAGGCAGAAAATCAGAATGAACTAACACTAGTTACTACACGCGTCTGGGACAAAAATTAGGGGTGCATAAATCAAAATAAAACCTGGCCCAGCCCATTGATCAAAGTTTCAGAAAAAACAAAACAAAAAAGAAGCTTGCATGGACACTCACTAATACACATCATCAACACATAGGCTCCGCACAGGCAAAGTCAAAGAATCAAAGCAAGCACACATCAGCAGCCAACAGGGACGTCGGAGTTAGGGCTCCAGTCGTCTTCTCCAACCACCCTCACTGGAGCCAAAACCCAAACCCCACCACAAATGACAAAACCGCACACCATCTTACACAATTTTCCACGTAGAACACGAATATGGCATTATTTTCCACTTTTAAACACTTTATGACCATGAAAAACACCCACGGAATTTTGATACACATTCTGAAACAACATCAAACTAACACAACCAATATGCAAACATGAACTTAATCACCATAGGACTCTAAATGCAATAACCATGGACTTCAAATGTCATTTAAAAGTGAGAAAAAGATTGAAGAAATGTTGCCCAATGGAGAGATCCATTTGCTTCTGGTTCTTGCTCAAACACCTCAGCAAACTCTTTCTTTTTGTTCTAGCAACTTCAGAGATGATGATAGTAGCAAGGAAAATGAGGAAGAATCCTTGAGAGGTGAGATTCGAAGAGAAATTTTTGAGAAAGAGAGAGATTTTTTGGTTCTGATTTGGCTGCAAAATGAAGTTGTTCCCTTTGATTATAGGGTTTTTTTAGCTTATATACCGAGGTTAAATGATTGTAATTGTGGTTAAAAGTTTGTGGTGAAAAGTTTGTAAAAATGAGAGTGGGAGGGTGAGGATGAGTATGGAACGGGTTGTACCTTAGGGTAATGGAATTGTTGCTTTTTATGGGTGGAAAGAAGGGTCAGAAAATGGTTGATGAGGTACAGCATGTGAGGATGAGTAGTGAGCAAGTTTGTTCATTTTCTTCTTTGGCAAAAACTCCAAATATGGTGCATGGGATGTGTGTGTATGTTTGGTCATTTATGCAATTTTTGGAAGTGGTGTGTGGTACATGATATGGATGTGAATCATGTTTCAAGAAAAATAAACTAAAATGCAACATGAAGATGCATTAAAATTAAGTTCACATAGCCATCTTTGAACAATTATAGTTTGATGAGTCTTGATCCATTTGGTGTGTTCTTGAGATCAAAGGAAAGTGTGAAGATCAAGGAACATTTCTCATGTTGAAAACAAATTGAGATGAGGCTTGGAAGGTTGTGAAAATTGGCTTTGAAGTTGATCTCAAAAATCTGCCTAAAGTAACTTAAAAAAATTTCACTAAGTTATGAACTTTATTCTCTTGAAAACCCTAACTTTAAAGTCATATAACTTGAGATGTGCTAAGCCAAATGATGATTTCTTGGCATCCATCGGAGAATGAGGAACAACTTTCATGTTGAAAGCAAGATGAGACAAGGCTTGGATCATCAAGAAAAATTCACTTGAAGTTGGTTCCAAAAAATTGACCAAAGACTTGTCAACTTGAGGACCATGACTTTGAGGCATCATAACTTGAAATCTATGTATTTTTTGGGAATTCATCCTCAAGGACAAAGTTGTAGTATGGAATGAGCTCTTCAAATTGATCTTTGGACCAAAGGAAATGGATGTATGGATTGGAAGTTATGGCCTTGGCAAGTCAACACTAAATTAGGGTTTTTTCCATAACTTAGAAAAAATTCAACTTCTCTTTTGTTGTCCTTTTTGCAAGTAACCTCAATTCTCTTGATTTTTCTTGATCAAACTCAAACATTAAACATATTTTTATGGAATTTGACTTGATAAGTTCATATTTGACCAAAAAATCCTAAAGTCAAAGGTTTGACTTTGCAGTCAATGGCTTGTGTATCAAATGAACTTTCACTTCTTGATCTTCAATGATTTCAATTTCTTGAGCTATTTGAACACCATGGATGGACTCCAAGGGTGTATTTGAATGTCTTGAATCATGTCTTAAGGCTTGAGATCATGCCTTGATCAAAAGTCAAAGATGCAATTGACTTTGGTTGAAAAACCCTAATTTCATAGCCAGATGAATTTGAACCTTGAAGAATTTGTAATGAAGCCATTTTGCACTTGATATTTTATGAAGTGGAATTTCTTAAGTGTATGAGAACTTGATTGTTTGATGATCCATCCAAACCTTTGACTGATCAATCTTTAGAGCCTCTTGAAGCAAACCCTAATTCCACAGATGAACAAAACAAAACAATGTCTGATAATTTGGTTAGTTATGCATGAATGATTGACCTAGAATGTTATGCAAATGATAAATGAATCTAGGGGTAAAATTTTGGGTATGAAAAATTATATTTTCCATTACTTACTCTCCATCAAGAACCCTTCATAATAATATTTATGGAATCATGAATACTTCGCTACAAGTTACATAGGTTTCTACCTATGTTTGTTTTTATGATATCCCTAGTTGGGAAATATCATGCTTTAAGGAATATGCTCATGAGGTAGTTTGGGTTGGTGTGAATTTTTCAAACTTGCTTAGCCAAGATAAATTTATTCAAAAATGGTCATGTATTTGAATCCCATACCTCCCTTTGTCATAGGCTTCAATAGACGATGTCATTTGAGCTAGTGGATCTTAGGATTAGTTTTATTTACCTCCCACTAAAACCTAGTCATGATACTTTTAAATCTATTAGAGATGGCGTTGGGGGTCATGTGATGAGATTTATTTCCCTCCCACCAAAACCGAGTCGTAATAGTTTCAATACTATTAGAGATGGATTTTCTTTTTGTAGATTACCCTTGTTGTTGATACATTCTAATCAAAGTGTTTGTGTTTGAACTTGCTTATTTATCCCACATTACTTATTCCAATCTCCTTTTCTCAAAGTTTCTTTCTACGAATATTGTGCTAATTGGGTGGGAAGTTATGGTTTTCCATCTTTGACAAATATTACTCTTATTTTTCAAAAGAATCTAAAAAAAGCTCGCCATGCATAGTTATCAAATTTGGAATATCACACCCGCCAGGCATCGTCCGTCTTTTCCTTTGGAGCTATTGTGCAGGGAGAACTCATCCTACTCGGTCGTCTTCAGCGGAGAAGGAAGTGCTCAAAGGGCACCTTAATGCCCTTTACATTGAGAAAAATAGGTGTTTATAAGAGATCTAGGAAGTGTATGCCTCATTTTTTTGGCATATAGACTGTTCTGGGTCACCCATATCCATCTTGATCCATCCTCTCATCCAGAGATCCAACCACCATAAGATGAGAACTCCCTGGACTGTTCTGAGCCGGTCATATCCCTTTTTAGTCTGGTCACCACGAGACGTGACGTCCCAGATTCAAATAAGGTATCTACCAAGCTTCTCAGATATGCTCCTGACCACTAGACCTTTGGTAATCCTAAAGCATGAGATCTGTACTTCCAATGCATCTAACGATCCTTCATATTCCATACTAAAAAAGTAGCAAGGCTGTTATTTATCTTCACTATTTATATGGGATATCGCCCTTTCAGGTAACAAGTTTCAAACACAATTTGAATACTCTCTCATAATTCTTATACTAACTTGAGTGTCGGAGTGCTAACTTTGGAGGTAAAACCCCTGCTCCATCACATCATAAACTCTCCTCCGTCACAACTTATGCAATTCTATACATTTATTGTTCTATAACAGAACTTTGGCCCTGTATATGGGAAATGATTCTTAATTGTGACATACATTACAATTTTCCATCTCTGTGTTCAATCTTCTAGTGTGGAGTCCTCATCAACTTCAAAACCAAGGATTCAATGAATCTATAAAGTTCAAGTTACACTCAACTGAATCAAATTTGACACCAATAAATCTTCGACTTTCAGTGCTTCTAAACTTTGGTGATCTAAAGAAATGGCAGGATCAAGAGCTACTTGTTCATCAACTACACGTGAAGCAACTTTATCCGTTTTCGGCGTTGCACCATCAACCACTAGTCAACCAAACACAACTCTTCCTCTCGCCAACAAAAACCTCGATTCCAATGCTCTTCAGCAACCAGACCTAGTCCTCCCTCCGCCGCAGGCGAGGACGGTCCAAATGCTACCACTTTGGATTCAATCTCTAATTCCTATGGAGTGACTTGAGATCTTCCACAGATTTGGCATTCTATAGGCGAACCTTGGATCTCAAGGTGTGAATGAGTTGATAAATAACATTTACAACTCTGTTCAACAGCAAAACTCCAAAGCAGTAGAATAAATGTTTCTTCGTCTAGAAGAAAGTCTCCAACGTATCCTACCCCTGGTAAATATGGTGCAAGAAGCCAACTCGAGAAGAAATTGTTCTGAACGCTCGAAGCCGTCTATAGCAAAAGAAGGGACTAAAGTCCATAAACCAAAAGAACGCTATAAAGGTTGGAAGCGTAATTTCCCTCCCCAGAGTTTGGTGAATGATGAAGTGGCGTTTATTATATTGGACTTGAGCTTCTAACGTGATGGAGATGGATATTACTTGGAAAGATATCCCTTTAACACCTAATTTATTGAAAGAACAAAATGTGATATGAGTGTGAGAATAAATTTGAATACCCGAGAATAATGTGATTTTTTTTAAAGAGTGAGAATAATTTGAAACTCAAAGCATGGAGTGAGGCATGAATCATGTTCAGTTATCTGATTGATCTAGATGGCTAACAATGCACCCTATGGCAGAATTACTTACTTTAGAGGGAATATTGTATTACATGCCCTTCATGCATGTTATCCCTTCTTCAACATTAGGCATTTTGTTCTGGGCCTTATGGTTGGCCTAGAATAGTTACATCCATAGTGTGTTAAAAATTATGGTATGGAAGGAGTAACACCTATTTCCTTTTTGGTGAGGGGAGTAACAAAATATTTTTAATGGAATAGGTTTGAAGTGTGAAGAATGGGGTCTTAAAGTTAAGTAAATCAGAAGGCCTTTGATTTATATGATGAGTTCATGAAAGGACAACTTTTCACCAAAATGATGGTCGTATTCATGGACTCACCATTGCTAGAAAGGCTCCAACTCTAACACACTTATTTTTCGTTGATGAAAACTTTATGTTTTGTAGGGATAAAGAGGAAGAAGTTCAGGAAATTCACAACATTTTTAAGCCTATCAAAGAACCTATAGGAAAATGATCAACTACCAAATATCTAGTATGATATTAACACGTTGAAAGTGCACGGCTATGTGAAGTAGTAAAAATTTATCGAACCACAGAGACCAATGATTCTATACTGAATTTCATTCTATCGGTGTATATCTAGAGGAATCAATAATATGAGTTTTGGTGAAAACAGCTTAAATGAAAACAACTTATTTGCAAAATCACTTAACCTCCAATTAAGGTAAATAGGACCTGGGGTTATGGTCCTCACTCTAACGTATTTGTAAAATCCAAGTCACTTCTATTATGAGAGTTCAACATAATTTATAGAAAATAGAAAAATGTGGGAAATACCTATTTTGGCTAGTGCAATGCCCTATCGATGATGAATAATTTATTTGCTTTCACACGACTGGATTATTCGTCAACGATTTATTACTTTTGCTTAGCTATAAAGTTTTCTCAAATTCTTCCAAGCGCTTTCGATGTATTGGACTTGTGTGTTTAAAAAACCTGCACTTCGGTATTTGTTGTACCTCAAATTTGTCCTACCTGTGAATAGTTTTCATCTGAACATTCATCCACTAGCCATCATATCTATATCCAATCCATTTGTCCATTTTCACTTTTAATTAACCTATCTTTTTCATGTATTCATTTTTTTTTATTATTTATGTATTCATTTTTTTTTTTTTATAACCATTTCCATTATCCGTTACAAATATCCATATCCATTTTTATTTATATCCAAACTCATTATTTTTTTATCCATTTCTAACCGAAATCCATATTCATTTGTGATTAACCAATTCCATTCTAAGCAAATATCCAATTTCATTTAACTCCATTGCTTTCTCTCCACATTTTAACCCATTATCCATTATCCATAAATCTCCATTTTTTCTAACCCAAATTTTATTATCCAATTCAACTTATCCACAAAATCTTTTTTTTTCTCAAATCCACATTTATTTTCAATTATCCATTTCAAATACCATTTCCAAAGCCATTTTTTTTACAAATCTATGTCATGTCTAAATTTCCATTTAAATATTCTATGTCCTATTTTTACAAATCCATTACATTACATAAGCCCAATTCAGATTTAATATAAAGGCCATATTGAAAAATCATCATTACAACAAAAGTCCATCACAAAATAACCAAAAAAAATATAACAAAAAGAAGGTCTCCAAGTCATAATCTGTACCACAAGACTCATATGTAAATCCTACTTGTTGTCATCTTGCGCCATGCCCCACACAAAAACCAAAACCTTGACCAAAATTTCGAAACCTCCGACCGTACCTCACTCTGCGTCAACAGCGACAACACCATGCTAACATACCACTCCAAAACAAAACCTGCAAAGGAAAGCTACTACACAACAACCAACAAACCTGCACTGAAAGTGATTTCTCAATAGCAACAAGACAAAAAGCTTGTACCATAAAACTTATCAGAGAAGTTTTTGAATTGTTAAAAAGAAAAGTTTTCAACAATTGGAGGGAGGAACGAAAAAGATAAAGGGGAGAAAAATTTGAGAAAAACAGAGCAGTTTAAAAAAAACAGCAAAAAACTCTTTGAGAAAAACGAACCTGAGAAAAAAAAGGTTTCACTCCCACTGTTCATCTTCAACGTTTGTTTTCCAACACTACTTCTCCCAAATCCAACGACAACCTTCCACCCTCCTTGATTCGCCGCCGAACCTCCAACTCTCACAACCTCAACCAATCCGCCATCCTCAAACCGTGACAACCTTCATCAACAAAACGCAACAACCCTTCATATTTAACCAACCCAAATCACTTAACCAAACTGACATTCAAAAACCAACCTTTCCGACTTTCAACCCTAAATCAGTTTCCAACCCAGATCGCAAAAAATAGAGAAGAAAGAAGAGGTATGATGGAGAGTGGTAATGGAAACCATCGCTCTTCGTTTTCCTAACCACGGCGCCACCAATTGCCTTTCAATGTTACCCATCAATCCAAAGTTTCAAACTTTTCACGAAGGGTCACTCCTCCTCCTACCACCGGTAGTAATAGTAACGCATCTACCTCTGATTTCCACGAGGATTCACAAGGATCTTCCAATTTTAGGGTTTTGCTTGGAACTTGTTCCTATATGTGCCCAGAAAGAGAGAGGATCCAGCGTGAGAAACTTCGAGATTTGGCAGTTTTTGAGAGGCTAAATGGTAATCCTAGAAAATCATCTTCAGCTCTTGCTGTCAAGAAGTTTTGCAGAACTATATCCATCAAAGAAGTTCATGCATCTGATATGCGACCTCTTACTGTATTATTAGACACTTTAAATTATCTTTTGGGCTTGCGTTTAATTTTCCATATACACACACCCCACTTTGTTTGCACCGTGTTGGTTGTTGTTGAATGGGTGATGGGCTCTAAGCCCATGTGATCCTCTCTTGTTTCTGTTAACACTTATTTCAGCGCTACACCTCCTCTCCTTGTTTTTTTTTCTAAAAAATTAATTTATTTTAAATAATTGTTTGTTAGGTTTCCTATTTGATTTAAAAAGATTTTTGTTTATGAATAGTGGTTTATGTTTTTTTATTTAGCTAGTTCACCTCAATTTTTTTTTCCAATTTCTATTTTACTTTTTATTGGGCCAATGATATGGAAAAATCTTGATTAAGTTGATTTATGGAAATCGATTCAAAATCTTGATTTATATGAGGCCACCTTTTTTTTTTTTTTTTATCGGTCAATGAAAGTCAAAAAAATCATAGCTTATCGATCTAAGATTAAAGATCTTGATTAAGACGAGACCGATTTTATTTTCTTTTACCTTTCATTTTTTTATGGGTCGATGAACATCTAAAACCAAATTTTGTCGGTTAAGATGAGACTTTTCTTCGATTTCGATTTTATTTCACATTTTACTTTACACTATATTTTTTTCACCTCGGATCAATGAAGGTCTTAAACATCATGGAACCCTTTTTTAGAGTTCTTGATTAAGACGAGGTCGTCACCTTTTATTTTCAATCAAATCTTCGAAAGGAGGAGATTCTTGGAATCTAGCATTCCTTGGGTCTTCGAATGGATGGCTCTCGAGGCACGCCCCTTGGGTTGTCACTCATTCAACCTTTCGACCTTTTCAACTAAACCATTCCCAAACTAGTCCTCGATTCGCTATCGAGTCCAATCGTAAGTCGAGCGCCTTTTGCCTCGACATCCAACGCACACTCGCACATCTCGTGGTTTCGTTACTAGGAGCACCCCTAGGGACTAGTATCGATCCTCACCTCTTTTCGTAACCTATCCAATTCGATCCTTTTTCAAACTGTTTTCTTAATCAACTAACGAAAGGAGGAGATTTTTGGGGTCTAGCATTCCTTGGATCTTCGAATGAATGGCTCTTGAGGCACGCCCTTGGGTTGTTATTCATTCAACCTTTCATCTTAAAAAACTTAATTATTATCAAACAATTTCACAATCAATAGAATGAAAAAGGTGTCGTTGAGACCTAGCATCTCAGTAATGCCCCGATTAATTGGTTGCGAGGCCGACGTCTCGTTTATCGAATAGTCGTCATTCCCCCTCTAAAATACTTAACAAACCAAACACTTCCCACGCAACCGAAACCCTAATACACTTAATCTGCAACTCAAACACCTTTCTCAAAGAACATTGTTTAAGCCATTCTTTCGCGCATATGAACTCGTGCTTCAGCCTCCCCTAGCAGACAAGCCAATGTTTAGCAGTTAGAATGCAACCTAAACTCTCGTTCGCCTAAAACACGTCAAAATCAAACCTTTTTCTCAATCAAATCCTTAACACACTTAATCCTTATCCAAACAACTTTTCACAAAAAGAACATTGTTTAGTCCATTCTTCCGCGCATATAAACTAATGCTTCAGCCTCTCTTGACGAGCAGACAAGCCAACGTTTAGCAGTTAGAATGCGAATTAAACTCTCGTTCGCCTAAAAAACACAAACCAAACAACCGTAGTCCCACGAACTACGAATGCTCTGACTTTCCCATTGCACGAGGGAATACGTAGGCCCAAGGGTTCTCAATCCTTGTCGAGCACACTAATAAAAAACCACCCATTTCCCCTTAGAAAACAATATCTACCTTAGAAGAAAACAAACAAACCAAGCTAACATTTCTCTCAAATTGATTCAAGAGGTTCCCGTTGAGTACAACGGACGTAGAGGGTGCTAATACCTTCCCTTTGCGTAATCGACTCCCGAACCCGAATTTGGTTGCGACGACCATTTTCTTATCCCTTTCAAAGGTTTTATCGATATTTTCCTATTCCTTCATTGGAATGAATAAAATTCGGTGGTGACTCTGTTTCGAACAGTTTTTTTCCGCGTCCATCGCGAGGATCGTATTTTTCGAGGTACGACAGTATCGACACATATCCTTTCAAACTACACTCACTACCTAAGAACATTTTACTTTCGTGCAAGAGTTAGAATGCATGAACTCAGGAAATAAAAAATTTAGACAAATACTTTCGTAATCGACATTTGACAGATCATACAAAATATTATAAGATGATCCCCATAACCCCTAGCCCCTAATGGATTAATCACTCAAGGTGAGGGCAGACACAATCAATCCAATGATCACAAATGAATTCATAATGTACAATTGAAATAGACAAGTAATTGAATAGGAAAACAAATATAAAAACTTGAATTGATAGCTTTGATCCAAATTTCTCCAAAGGAGACTTGAGTACAGATGAATTAGAAAATAAGTAGAAACTTTGCATAATAAAAACTGGGTTCATAAACTCATAACCAACTATGAGTTTTAAAGTGAAAACTAAAACTAGGATAAAATATTTGGTTCAATGCTCATTATATCAGAAACAGATCAAATCAAATCATGCCTAAGTTTCAAAAACCAACATAATTGATCCAAAAAAGGAAAAATATCAAATGTGTCTCGCTATCTTGCTACGGCCCGTAGCAGCTGCCACAGGTGGTCGTAGCAGACCTCTAGTCTTAGTACTAGAGGAGGAAATAAAGGTAGCCCTAGGTGCCTTGCCGCTACGGACTGTAGAAGCTGCTATGGGTGACCCTAGTAGCCCTCTAGATTTTATATGGGGAAAATCCAACTTTTGACCTTTTTCCATGTTTTGCTTGTTTTCGATCCCTTTTAATCTCTAATACTCACGAGCCCCTAAAAATAGTAAAAAAAACACACACCAAAAGTGTAAATTATGGTAAACGGGAATAAAATAATCAAAACGCGATGAAATGCTAAGTAAAAACAACTAGAAATAATGATATGAGAACCACTTATCAAATATTCAGCAATAAAGTCATGGAAGGTACCCGAAATTTGGTTAGTAAGTGGCTTCCTATTATAATTGAAACTAAGGTAGGAAAATGCCTAGGTATCACCTCTATTATGGGTATGTCTAAGAGGAATGCTTTTCAATTTATTATTGGTAGTTTCAAAAACAAAATCAATGGATGTAAGGAAAAACATCTAACATATGCAAGAAAAGCAATTATGATCAAAGCGGTTGTCGAAGCCATACCAACTTACGTAATAAGCGTGTTTAATTTCCTAATAATATTTGTGATGATCTAAATATGATAGTTTAGAAGTACTGGAAGAGACACAAAAACATCCAGCACGGTAGTGTGCCACTATTTGTCAAAACAAGGAAAAATGGGGCTAGGGTTCAGAAGTATGACTAGTTTTAATTCTGACCTTTTAGCAAAACAACTTTGCAGATTCATCATAAATAAGAACACCATTGTCCATCAATTCCAAAAAGATAAATATGTCCCCAACTCTTCCATCTATCAAGTCACAACAAATAATATGGATATCCACATATGGAAAAGCAGCATCCAAACAAATGAGAGGCTCTTAGAGGGTTGCTGCTAGAAAACTAGGAATGTAGATACTACTAAAGTGTGGCACGATCAATTGATACATTATTAAGGTTGATTTAAAGTCGTGTCTTGGAAAACATTGGACTCCAATGTGTTTTGGGTCATGATTAAGGTGGCCAAAATTTGAACATCCCACTCATATATAAGAATTTTAGTACCCATATGAAGAGAGAATCCTTTAAATTCTATTAGTAACCAGGATGAGGCTGATATTCTGATGTGGATGGATAACAATAGAACGAATTACTCTCTTAAAATTGGCTATCATTGGATGATAAAACAAGAAACAAAAAATCTCCCTTAATCTTATAAAGTGAAAGAAGAAAGTAGATATGGAAGAAATTCTGGTGCATCAAAGGGCTACCTAAAATTAAGGATTTTGGGTGGAGAATCCTAAACAACATTATTCCTACTAGGAGTGAACTAGAAAAAAGAGGTATTAATTGTCCTATTTTCTATCCCTTCTTTTTAAGGCATGAGGAAATTCTAACCCATATTTTAAAAAACTATTATTGGTCTAAAAAGGTATGCTTTTAGTTGACTTTATAGAACCATGTTTTGCAGGTAATCAATGAAGCTCTTGATATTGTGCTTTTGATGATGAAAACAAAAAGGAAATGTTTGAAGTGATTTTTATGATGACAATTAAAAATAATGTTTGATAATGAGACCTGTATGGAAACTTGGATAACAACCTTTACAATCTACGAGGATTCAAGCATCACAAAAGGTTAAAGCTACAAGCAGAAGTGTTAGGGTTTGATGGTATTTGCAAACATCATATGATGATGGTAATTAACTTGATTAAATCCCAAGCCTCATATCCAAAGAAGATTCAAGAAAGTGTCTATATGATTGGTTTACTTGACATGTTTTGAAGCTTCAAGGTCTGAAAGAGAGGAAATGTGAAAGCTCGCTCTGTCACGTCTGAGTGAACATTGTTTTGTAAAAACACAAGGGCTTTTTCATAAAGTTATACGGATAAATTACACACACATGCACTTAAATAAGTCTTAATCTTCTTTTTATTAAGAAAAATATCTCTAAAAATGTTTTGTAGTAGTGCCAGTTGAATTACGAACTATCCAATTGGTTTTGGACAAAAATTGTAAGTTCCAATCGATTGTCACTCATACACAATCGACTAAATTATTGCAAAAGCCGTCGTTAAATGTTTTTGACATCATATAAATAAGTTGCAACATCTCTGTATATTTTGTTTCCTTTTTAACTTTGATAATCGTTTTTTTTTGCCTTCCAATCAATCAGAACAAAGTGTCAATCGATATGCACATTAAATTTGGCCCATGGAAATTTCTTTTTTTGTGCCAACCTCTAGCTTATAAATATAGGTTATTATTTTCATAATTTCAATTCCAAAAAAAATAGCTTCCTATATCACTTCTCATACTCTCTCTCTCTCTCTCTCTCTCTCTCTCTCTCTCTCTCTCTCTCTCTCTCTCTCACTGTTAAAAAAAAATCTTTGAACTTTCTCGCAAATAATTTTAGTCGTAGCACTTTGAGAAAGTCCTTTTGTTTAGTGAGGAATTTTTGTATTCAGGAAGGGAATTGTTGTAAATTCACCAAGAACTATTTTCTCTTGGTTGGATTATTTATCCATGAGAGAGTTTTTGTTTGAGTTCAAAGTTAAACCCTTTAAAATATTTGGTTTGTGGAATTATTCTCTACGTCGTCGGTTCAGTTTATAAGCTTAGCCTAGTTAAAAGCTTTCTTTGGTTCAAGATCAGCCTAGTTCAAAATCTCAACTGGTTCATGGTTCTTTTGGTAAAAACCTGGTTCTGTTCATAAGCTCATCCAGGTCAAAAGCTTTCTTTTGTTCAAGATAAGCCCAATTTAATTGGTTCGTGGATATCTTGGTCAAAACCTCGGTTCGGTTCGTGAGCTCACCCTGGTTCAAGAGCTCACCTTGGTTCAAGATAAGTGCATATAAAATATTGATTGTCTTGTGGATTAACCATTTCATGTTGTTGTATGTAAATAAGACTAATCACTTCAATCTTCTATTTGGAAATAAGACTAACCGCTTCAATCTACTGTTTGGAAGAAAGACTAACCGCTTCTCTCTAGTGTTCATTGTTTGGTTGGAAGTTAGCCTGAAAATTCATTTTTCCTTGTATAAGGGGGTTTGATAGTTCAACCTACTAAAAGAACTTAAGAATTATTTAAGACTCTTAAGATCAAATTTTGGGTACATGAATAAGTCTTCTTGAAAAAACCTGTATAAGTTTCTGGTGTCTTTTCTCTTTCCATTAATTCTTTATTTTTTGCATTATTAATTTTTGCTGCTAATATCTCAAACGTTTTAAAAATGTTTTTAAACTCTAAAAATAATCATAAATGTTTCAAAGTATCGCTTTTCTAAAAGTTGTAATTCACCTCCACTTGTGTGTGGAGTCACATGCTTAACAAGTGGCATCAGAGCCTAACTCATGTTCAAGGATTGATCGTCTTAGGTGAAAGATGACTTCCAACACCTTTTCTAACAAGAAATGTTTCGTAAACACACCTCCACCGTTTAATGGTCTTAGCTTTGAATTATGGAAATCTAGATTCAAAGTTTTTATTCAAATTATTAATTTTAAATTATGGGAAACCCTAATCAACAGTCCATTTATCCCTGCTCACTAATTAGATGAAGAAGTAGCAGATAAACCTATTTTCCTTTGGACTATAGAAGAAAAGAGAAAATTTAAAATTCATATCAAAACTAATATCTTTCAATTAATGTCCTTATATGATAGTAAACTTTTTTTATGTTTATAATTTCAAAACCGCCAATGAAATATGGATACTCTTGAAATAATATATGGATTTTCTCCAAATATCGAATGATTGAAATGGACACACAAGGCAAAAAAGATAAAGGTTTATTTCATAAATGTTTTTCCAACTTTAGGAATATTAGAAATTACATTGGAATGTTTATTAGTATCCAATATCTAATAATTAAGAATTGAAAACTTAATCCAATCCTTAAATAAAAAAAGGGGAGTTTTCTTGAATTTCAGAAAAATCAAAGAAGGATGAATTCATAGAAAAGTTGAATGAACTAGTTCAATTACTTAAAGATGAAGGCACAAGCTCAAAGAATGAATAATATTCAACAATCTCATCAAACTCCTATCAAACAACTCCCATGCTCTCCTTTGAAAGAACATACTTAGTAGTTGAACAATCCTCAAAAGATTCAACATAAAATGAAGAAACTTCATCTGTGAGAAAATATAA
Source organism: Lathyrus tuberosus (assembly GCA_022829125.1). Classification (NCBI taxonomy): domain Eukaryota; kingdom Viridiplantae; phylum Streptophyta; class Magnoliopsida; order Fabales; family Fabaceae; genus Lathyrus; species Lathyrus tuberosus. Next base: position 1,356,577 of record JALAZF010000034.1, read on the forward strand.
AACATCGTCAAATGAAATTTTCAAAAGAGAAGAAAACAGAGCATGTACAAATGAATAAGAATTGACCTCAGGGAGAACCATAGAAGAATCATCTTCAAAAGAAGATGATGAAGTTTGCTTGAAAACATCCTACGAGGAAGATGATTGTGAGGTAACCTAAGTCATCTTACACGAAATTGTTTAAAATTAGTTCTAAGTTGGTTGAGGAAAATGATAATATTAAAAAACACAGCTTAAACCTTAAGGAGTATCTAGAGTTTTTTGAAGAAAGCAATAAAACGCTTAAATTAGAAATGGCTAGTATTAGAAACTTATGAGACATTTGTCTCGTTAAAAATGGAAGTGATGCATTTACATGAAACCCTAATTAAGTTTACAAAGGGGGAATAAAACCTTTATTTGATCTTATAAAGTCAAAATACTTCCTTAAATAAAAGCGGATTAGGATTAAAATCAGATAAAACACTAGTAAAGGATTAAACAGGAAGAAAAATAAATAACCCGCTTATAAATGATCACATTGAAATAAACTTGGCCACTTAGAGCCTTTTTTCTTTGATAAATTGAAAATGTTTAAAGGTAATAATTTTAGACCTTCTGGAAGAACTAACGCACTTGAACCCAAGAAAATTTGGGTACCAAAAGTGAAACCCTATTATGTTTGGCAGGGATACTTTTTCAGCTTTTAAACTTGACAGATATTAAATGAAGTGGTGAAAAGAAAAGAGTATACTTTTAAATATACAGTATTTTAAAGTCTCTGATTTAAAAATGAGCGTTGATGGTGGATATCAATGATGGTGATCAAAGAAATTTTTTCTCGTTGAGGATATCTCAACATCTCTGATCCTTAGTGATCAATTAATCTCATAGTAGGTTGAGTGGATACGTCTGTGGTGAAAATATCTATCTTGTTTAAACCAACTCTCGCATCCAACGATTCGTAGCGAAGGACATACTACAATGTGTTGGTGTTCTCCATAAAGAGATACGTTTTTCAAGCTCTCTTGAAAATTGAGGTAAAACACTATTTTAAATTTGAAACGATCGGAAAACTCTGATTAATCATTTAAAATAGTGGATTTAATTTTTCTCATCAAATGAAATTATTGTGCTAACCAAATAAGATGGGTTTCATATTCCTTCGTAAAAAGGAGGTGAAGATAATGTTAGGCAGAGGTGCAAAAGAGAAAGAAAACCTATCACAAATCCCCAAAAGCACGAACAAGGCTGACTTATGTAATCAGGATCGATTGGAACCATGAGGAAATCAATTGGACAAGCTTGGTACACATCTTTTCAAATCAAATATGAGTTAAACGTAGTCTCCAAAGCAATCATATCCTCGCATTGATGAAAATCATTCAATATATTGGAAAATCTGATCATCCAATCGATTATAACCCTAAGCTAATTGATTGGCACACCACTTGTGGAATGCATTTGATTTGATTTTGAATGAGCATAATCTCCATTGATTTCTTGCAAGAATTACACGCTCCAAACTTATCAGAATCCTCACTATAAATAAGTATCATTCCTAACTCGTATGCATCTCATATTTCTCTCTCTCTCTCTCTCTCTCTCTCTCTCTCTCTCTCTCTCTCTCTCTCTCTTTCTCTCTCTCTCTCTCTCTCTCTATTTCTCTCTCTCTCTCCCCCCTCTCTCTCTCTCTCTCTCTCTCTCTCTCTCTCTTTTCTCTCTCTCTCTCTCTCTCTCTCTATTTCTCTCTCTCTCTCCCCCCCTCTCTTTCTCTCTCTCTCTCTCTCTCTCTCTCTCTCTCTCTCTCTCTCTCTTTCTCTCTCTCTCTCTTCTCTCTTCTCTCTCTCTCTCTCTCTCTCTCTCTCTTCTCTCTCTCTCTCTCTCTCTCTCTCTCTCTCTCTCTTTATATATATATATATATATATATATATATATATATATATATATGTTTAATACCCTTTTTGGTCCTCTAACTATATGCTCGGGTCCAATTTGGTCCTCTTTCTTTTAAAAGTTCCAAATTGGTCCCTTACGTTATTAAATAGGTACACGTTTGTCCTCGCGTTAGAAAAGTTAGAATTTCACTTAAAAGGTTGATGACGTGGATTGGTTTAGCTTATGTGTATGTTAGTGAATGGGGATGTGGCACGGTTTATAATTTTCATTGCTGAGCAGCTGGAAAATTTTCTAAGTCATTTCCATTTGACATTGAACCCTAGCAGAGAAGACGAAGTAGACGATTGAGGTAGGAGACGAAGACGAAGCATCCCAGATGATTGAAAATGAAGACGCAGACGAATCATTATCTTGAATTGAAAGTCTCACATGAATCTCTTATGTGTCTTATTAATGATTTGTGAACTTGATTATTATGTTGAAAACTTATAGATATGATTGGTTAGCAAATAGGAACCTTCGATCAGGATACTTCTTATGGGCGATGAGTGCTTATGGTTTAGGTATGTTGTGTTTGATCTAGGTTTAGTTTTCATTGATTATGCTTGGGTCACAGTTTATATCATGTTTTATGAAACATGAATTTTGATCTACAGGTCTTCTCGTCGCATACATAGATTTGAATTTGATGGATGGACATGGTTAACCAGCTTTGCTGTATATAGTCCCATTTACACTTGGTTAGTAAAACTATTACACATAAATTCGAATCATTAAACAAACAATGGTTATTGTGCATAAAAATTATTTGAATATACTCCATTTCACTGTCGAAAGCGCATCAAAACTAATACACAATTTTTTGAACATTATTTTCTGTATATGTAGGAACCTTTTTGTCATTGGGAAAGAATATAAGAGAACTCAAGATTTTATGGACAAGAGGGCAACCAGAAATGCCTTGCCCTCATATCCAAGAGGATTCTCAACCAATGGACCAGTAATCTCCAATAGAATAGTATTATTGTAGGTTTTAGTTTACAGGAGACTTGTATAACAACAAATCTTAGGAGATTACGTAACATTTGTAGATCTTTCATAAGTATAACAAAATTTTAGCCAAATGATATCATACACAAACGTGTACTGAGTTAAATCAGCAGCTGAGATTTGAGATATCCTCCTAACTCAAACATGTTTTTCTCAAAAAATGTTAACAGAAGTCAGGAAATTTTAGACATTACATGTCTCAATTATTTTTGTTGCATGTTCCATGTCTCTGAAAAAATGTGCCAAAGAAAAACGTTTCATAGCAAGTAACAACTACTTCAACGGTAAACTTTAATAGTATCAAAATGCTTTACACAAGCAATGTATTAAACCATCAAATTTTGAATCTATTTTTCACCTAGCATAACACAAACCAACAGGCGCAAATTAGCCTTTAAACCTTTTCTTCACCCAGGCACAAATGACCATCTAAATCAAAACTCAAAGGAACAAACCAAAGACAAATGCACAAGTTATATACGTCCCTTTCAAGTTACAAGCTCAGAAAACAATTTTTTTTTTCTGAATCATTTTTATAAGTACACAATAGATAGCCCCCAACATCAAATTGCGCCTGGACTAAGCACCAACAATGAAGTGTAGGAATAAAGTTAAACAGTAAATCGGAAAAATAAAAATGACTGACACGCCACACTTTTCTAGCATTTGTCAGCAACTCTCAAAATTGTTCCAGCCGTAGGCCAGATGGGTAGGCTTGTGCAGATTCATTTCCATTATGAGTTGAGTCATGTACATGAAAAACAACCATTTCATTTCAATCATTCAGATGACTTCCACTGCATATGCTATCTACTCCATATAAATATATTCAGCAATGCTATTGACCACTAAAGACAGGAAAAGATAGAGATCTGTGACTGCGACTATGCTTAAGACAGTGATAGGTTGACAACCTTGACAGCCATCGACAAAAAAAAAATTGTATAAGCAATTGGTGCAAATATTGTACTTCAATTTGGTGTACAAATCTGGTATACAAAATTTGGTGTACAGATCTGGTATACAAAATTACCAAATTACTAAACTGTTATCAAATTAGCAAACTGTTATCAAATTACCAAACTGTTATCAAGTGTATACAAAATTTGTTATCAAATTTGGTATAATCTGTTTCTGTCAAGTGTATACAAAATTTGTTACCAAATCTGGTATAAACTGTTATCAACTGTATACAAAATTTGTTACAAAATTTTCTGTTAGCAGTAACACCTAAATTTGTGTCAACAATTTTACAATAAAGTAGAAACTACAACAAACCAAGAAAATAATGTGGAACAGAGGTTCACACCAACTTAACTACTAAAACAAATAACACAATATAGCACAAGCACTTCCAGATCATCTTCCATTTCCTTGTGTTCTTCAAAGCTTCATCTAGCTGCAAATTGTGGAGCCTCAAAACTTCCACCATTTTATTTGCCTCTGCCAACTCTTTTTTGACTTCTTCCATCTTTTTAAATTGCATTTCAATCTTCCACTGCAGTTTCCTCAAGCTTTCCTCCTTGTCATCTCTAGAATCATCATAGAACCATTCAAAATAACCACACCCAGCATTCGTGTGTCCCTGAATCAAAATGCAGTGCATTCAGAAGAGTGAAGTTATACGCAATTGGAAGGAATGTGTTGAGATACAAGCTTACCTTAAAATGTTGACAACCCCAAAAAATCTTTCCGTAATTTTGGACGGTTTTTGCCTTGCGAAGTACATCCACGTCTCCACAACCGCACGTAACTTTCCCAAAGCTAGTATACACTTGTGAATCGATGCGGGTTCTTGAAGATTAAGACGATCCGCGCCCAGAACTCATGATTGGAATATAATTTTTGTTTCAATTTGGTTTATTTTGGGGGATTTGTAACCTATGGTTCGCAATTGGGGGTGGATTTATAACACTATCAGATTCAAGGAAGAAGGAGATGTTGACTGTGCAAACCAACCATCCACCTCAGATTACACATCATCAAATTTAACATCGTTTGCCTTTATTTAACGGAAAGGATCACTATGTACCTATTTAATAACGTAAGGGACCAATTTGGAACTTTTAAAAGAAAGATGACCAAATTGGACCTAGGCCTATAGTTAGAGGACCAAAAAGGGTATTAAGCATATATATATATATATATATATATATATATATATATATATATATAGTGAGAGTTCTTTGTATTTTGCCATAAGTATCATCACGTCCTCATCAAGAAACCACAAATCTAGAGATTCCCCGAAGATAGGTGTTTTCAGCATTGGTTTGATAGAAAGAAAACAAGAGAAGAAGATGATGATCCTTAGAAAAAAGGTAATCCAACCATGATACACATAGGATATAACACCATAAACCCCAACTCTTAATATAAAAGAGAAAATTCTTCACTTAGGATGTTACTTAAAACACAACATGCAATTTCATAAATATTTTTTAAAAATTCTTGCAATTGAAACTCAAAATATCTCATAGCACTAAGTATTTATTTAAAGGAAAATACTCAAAGGAAATATATACCAACTAAATAGTGATAAGCCATAAACTAAATGCAGAAAAGATCCAAGACCATCTTCCAACTCACAAGTAACTACTCCTGCTGAGTACCTGATTGTCTTAACTCCATTAGAAAACATACGCCACAACAATAAAAGGAAATTCAGAAATGAATAATAGCAGTAAAAGAGAAGTTAAAGTGCATAGAGGTCGGGATTTTTCTACTTGGGAGAGAGTTGAAAGCTCAAGCAAGAACTCTACTTTCAGTCAGAACTAAGAGAAAATGTCAACCAAAACTCAGACCTACATCTTAAGCATTAGAGATGAGAATGAGCATGGAGAAAGGGATCATCAAGTAAATCACCAATTTCATTAGTTCACAACGGATACAGACAACGAGGATGTGAGATAAATGAGGTTAACTTGGGAAAACAAAAGGAACACCAACACCAATTTCGATCCAAGCAAGCACAATAGTGAAGGTGAGTCTCGCAACATCATTAAGTACCAAAAAAAGGGATAAGAGGTCAAACAGATCAAAAATAGATAATATGAACATGCAATGTAAAAGAAGGTTACATAGGAATCAGAGAACATTTACATTAGCATAGATGCAAGTTTGGCTATCAACGAAGAATGGAACATCGACGTATGGTTCAGAAACAAAAGTAATGAAACCCTAGCAATAGCAACGTGGAATCAATAAGGATATGATAACCCCATTGCAATGAAATGTCAAGTTATTCAAAATGTGGTTAGCCTTGCTAGGGAGATGAAAGCTCATGACATTGAGTAAATGATGAATTGCAAATCTCTTGTTAGTGTGTTTGCTCAGAAGAAGAAGACGACGACTTTGACAAAGATGAAAAATCAACAATACTTACAAGGGAGTAAAAAGAACAATAAAAGGAATATGGTTTGGATGGAGCATCGGAAAAATAAGAAAGGAAAAATGGCGAATATAGTGGAAGTAATTGGTGGGTATCAAGATGGCAACAAGCAAAAAATGACGCTAGCTAAGTAGGAGCGGACCTGTTGAGTATAGCAAGTGTGAGTAGTATTGGTAATAGTCCCACATTGGCTAGAAATGTGAAGACTTGAGCATTTATAAGTGGGTGAATATGTGGTGTGCCTCTCACAAAGGTGTTGGGTGAATATGTGGTGTGTCTCTCGTACACCTATCACCTTAAAGTTTTGGGTGACTATGTGGTGTGTCTCTCACAAAGGTGTTACTCTAGAAAGGAAGTCCCACAATATTCAATGCTCCCTAGTTGAAAAATCTCCTCCAACAAATGGTATCATGAGCCTTTGGTTCGAGTGAAAGACCAGCTCACTTGTATCTAAAGTACTCCCCACGGGTGGTGGGTATGAGGTATCCCGTTGAAGAGTGTCAACGGTGATACAAGTATATGTGGATGAAAAGAGCTTCCACTTAAGGGGGAGCATTGTGAATAGACTCATACTTGAGGGGGAGTGTTGAGTATAACAAGTGTGAGTAGTATTGGTAATAGTCCCAAATTGGCTAGAAATGTGGAGACTTGAGCATTTATAAGTGGGAGAATCCATACGCCTATCACCTTAAGGTTTTGGATGAATATGTGGTGTGTCTCTCACAAAGATGTTGTTCTAAAAAGGAAGTCCCACAATGTTCAATGCTCCCTAGTTGAAAAATCTCCCCCAACAGGACCCACTTGGGATTCATCTGCAATAGAATTTTTGAAATCCTACCTAATTTTAGGAATTGGACCATCAGATACACCCTCTGGTCACTATTATAAGCAACAAAAAACTTTTTAAGTTCATTGAATATTTGATGTATCTGATGTATAATAATGTCTAGATACATCATTTATTCAATGAATATAAAAAAAATTTATTACTTATAATAGTGACCGGAGGGTGTACATTAGTAGTTACGGATCATATCCTGATGAAGATAATAACTTATAAAATATTATCCGGATGCATATTGGTCAAATGTCTAATATCAACCCAATTCATCAATGAATCGGATAGTTTATGTTCAAAAAATCATACATAAAAATGGAAAACTTTAAATCTTTACTAGGTATAATTATCTGATTTAAATTGTCATTTGTTGTAAATAAAGTTAGTAAAAATGTTTCTTTAAATCTAATTCAATTAATAAATATCAATATAATTAAATTAAATATTTATTTAAACACTACTTTTTTTTAGGACATGCAAAATGGATTATGCATAGAGTTAAAATGTGTCCCTATAAAACTGTATTAAAATAAAGCCTCATAAAATCTGTCATTATTAAAATATGATTAAATGGGATTTATAGTTATTTTCTCATGGTTGTTTCATATATAACTTATACAAAATCTCTAAATATCGACTCAAACTATGAATAAATTTCGCAGCCACAATTCAAATATTTGTTCCTCAAATTATTGGAATATAGTCCCTTTTACTTTATCCAAGACTCGTTGGTCACACGTATCTCTTTTTTTTTTTTAACGAGTATCGTAGTTAAGTAACATAAGCAAACTTCATAAAATATTAATCACATGATTCACTCACTAATTATCCTTTGCATATACTATTATGCACGTGATATAAAAATATTTAGAGTCAAATAAAGCTAAATTTACATAATTAGCAATTATTGTCGAATCTTTTGCTTTGTGAAAGGCCTACCCAACACGTGAACTTAGTGGATGGACGCTCTAAATTATTGCATAAACATACTTTTCTCTATTCAAACTTACCAACTCTTTTTCTGAGTTGATGTTGTTAAATAATACTACTACTCATTGTGGTCCTAGTTGTAAGCAGAAAAAACCAAAAATTGGTTTGGCTTTTTAAGTACATCTTCGTAGAAAATTGTTTATGAAATAGAGTGATATATTTACGGAGGGAAATGCTAACGAGTGCTCAGAAATATTTGTTAGAAAATTAAAAAGGTAAATTAAATATTTTTTTAAAAATTAAAATGATATGTTTTTTTAAATAAATGTATTAAATGCATTGAAAACTAAAATAAATATTTTTTTAAAGAATATTATGTGTATTTACTACACTGAAAATATTATATTTCTTTTATTTAGAATTCTTACTGCATTAGTTAGCATGATTCATATTAAAAGTATATATTTTTAAATGAGGATGTAAGAAAGTCCAATAAAATATTTATAAATTTATTCATCTTTCTTATAAATGAAATTAAAAAAATCTAAAAGGCAACTAAATGTCTCATAAACAAGAGAGAAAAACATAATAGAGGCCAAGAAGCCAACAACCATTTGGACCCTACCTAAATCCACAAGACCAAGCTTCTATTAACCATTTATATTAATCTGAAATTAACCACTAACAGTCTAACACTTAAGATAAGCTATATAATACAAAGAGGCATGTGATAAAAATATATGGAAACTAGCTTAATTCTTGGACACCCTTACAAAGGTATGCTAATATTTGTTTGTATCTACTATTAATATTAATATAAGAATTTTGATTACCATTATGTCCCTCGTTCGTCTAATTGTGTTAGAGATATATGGCAAAATCACTTGAAGCAATGAAAGCAAGTAAACTACCAAGCCTGCTGCAAAGTGAATTAATAGAGTTAGTTCATTGTATAGAAAATAGTGTTAGAATTTTTAGTTCATTGTATAAACAATAGTGTTAGAATTTTGCGTCATAAATGTAATATTTAAGATGTTAATACTATTATTTTAATTAGTCCAGATTTAAAAGGGTTTAATTAATATAATATTAAATTTGTAGCTAAAAACATAAATCTCATAAAAGGTCAGGTCATTGTGTACATATCATAAATTAATATCTAATTTAATAAGGGATCAAATTAAAATATTGAAATTAAGAAATAATCTTAGATTTATTTAAATGGGTTATGACCTCCATATGCACCGTAAGATAAAAAATAAGGTTTTTAAAGTTTTCTCTTTTCATCCCCATCAGAGAAGATTCAAAGAACTCTAAAGAACTCTACAAATTAAAAGATCACATACCCGCAACCTTCAACGATTTTAATGGTATGTTCAGATACGCCTTCCGTCTTCATTATATAATTGAATTCTGGTATGAGTTTAAGGGTTTAGAGTTCTGTTGTTAATTTCTATATTGATAAAAATTATAAAGTTATAAACAGATCTAATAAGTGGTATCAGAGCCACTCATATCAAATTCAATTTGAATTTGGGTGTTTTTTTTATTAGGGATCTAAAATTGAGATTATTTTTCATCTTCCTTTTATATAAAATTTAAATTTTTATACTGTTATTTATGTTTTCGAATTATTTTTCATGAATTTTGGTGATGAATTTATCATTAATTTTTCTTGGTATTTTACATTTTAATTTTCATACTCAGAATAAAGTAATTCAGTAATTAGGATCTCTATCATAATTGTAAAGTTTTTTTTTTGGAAATAAAAAAAACTTTATTAACCAAAATATGGAAAATATAAAAGAACTACAAAAGACCAAAGGCAAACTCCAAAAATCAAAACTCTTCTAGCATAAGGTTAGCTAAGTGTTTTCTTAGGCTATGATTATTCCACCCTCTATTAGTAATGGTATGAATTACTATACTCTTTATATCTATGTTATCCACAAGATTGCCAAAACTAATGTTGTTCCTATAGTTCCAAATTTCATATACAGTTTCTGCCACAATGCTACGGAGGATACAAGCTCTCCCACCTTTCCATTTTCCCTTATTAATCAACCATTTAATCTCTTCATGCCATCCTTGTGGTTCCTGAATAATACCCATCCACCGCAAAATGTTCTTCCAAATTTCCTTCAACCTCTGACATTGAAAAAATAAGTGGTACGTTGTTTCCAGTTGGTGGCAAAACGAGCATATATCATCCAGGATCATACCAAATCTCTTCATTCTCTCCCTAGTGGCTAACTTCCTATGGCATACCAACCACAGTATGAACAAGGACCTCGGTTTAGCCACATTCCTACGAAAAAGATAATTCCAATCAACCTTGTAGTCATCTTCAATAAGCTACCTATAGACCTTTTTTGTGCTAAATTTCTCATCCATCGTATGCCAACATTCCATATTTTTAACAGTATCTCGTTCTTTTAGAATTGCTTTGAGAACCCCACGACATGTTCTGCTTAGGCTGCACATCATCAACGGTCACACCTTTTAAGTAGAATGAGTGAATCTATTTTACCCACATGGTATCCTTCTTCTTGCTCAAGTTCCACAACAGTTTTGCCATACTCGCCTGATTCCATTCTGTAAGAGATATAATATTCTGACCTCCTTTTTCCTTAGTTGTACACATTTTTTTCCTGGCCACAAGAGATTTCCTAGAAGGAGTGTCTCCACCCGTCCAAAGAAAAGTTCGACAAACGACCTTAGTAGATTGGATAACTTTCTTTGGGAATGGGATACATTGCATCCAATAAGAAGTCATAGACGTAAGGATGTTATTTATGAGTTGAACCCTACCTGCATACGTAAGAAGCTTGGAGCTCTAATGTCTTATACGACTCACAATGCGATCCACAAGGCCCATATAGTGGTGCACTGACAGTTTCCTACTCGTGAGAGGCACACCAAGATAACGAAAAGGGAGGACACCTTCTGAAAAATTTGTGATGTTTTGTATATCCTCCTTTACCTCATCATGAACTCCACCATAATATGCTTTGCACTTGGTAGGATTTACCACTAATCCAGTAGCTCTTGAAAACTCATTGATTTTGTGCATAAGAAGTTTTACTGATCCAACATCACCCCTAGAAAACAGAAGCAAATCATCAGCAAATGAAATATTAATAATTTGGAGTTTTTCGTACTTCGCATGATAGTTAAAGTCTGGTATTTGATTTAGAGTGTGCAAGCTTCGGTGAAGATATTCCATAACAACCACAAAGAGGAAGTGGGAGATAGGGTCCCCTTGTCGAAGTCCTTTTTTTGCCTTCAATATTTTTGAATATCTCCCACCAATGTTGAAACGGTAAGATACCGTAGTAACTGCCAACATTATCCATGATGTGAATTTACGAGGAAAGCCAATTTCTTTGAGAATACATTCCAGCCTAAACCAATCTATGGTGTCGTGCGCTTTTTGTATGTCTAGTTGAAGCAAGCAACGCTGAGTGCCACCCTTTCTACTATAACCTCTTATCAACTCATACGCAATTAGGATGTGATAATGTATATTCTTCCCGGGAACAAACGCAGCCTGGCTTTGATTGATGATACTCGGCAGAATCCTAGCCATTCTAGTAGATAAAATTTTTTAGATAATCTTGTATACGGTAGTACAACAAGAGATAGGACGATAGTCTTTAACCGTTTTCCCAGCATTACCTTTGGGAATAAGGGATACCAGTGTTGCATTGATAGCTGGATACATGTAGTCCTGCTCAAAAAATTCATGCACTGCATTGATAACATCATATTTGGCCGTACTCCAAGCTTCCTTAAAGAATTTTACCCCGTAACCGTCAATCCTAGGGGCTTTCAGATTTCCTATGCTATTCAGAGCCTGTGTAATTTCTGCTTCCGTAACAGGTCCTTCTAACATTCTTTTTTGTTCAACACTCACTTGCGTTCCATCTCGCATAGCCATTATATCTATACCAGTTAGACATTCATTTGTCGTGCCCAATAAACTTCCCTAAAATTTTAGGATTTCCGCTTCAATTTCCATAGGTGTGGTAATTGTAAAGTTTTATATTAAATAATTTCAAAATATATGATAGATGAATGCTTAACGTTAGTTTTAAGAGCCGGTAAATTGAAGGATTCGGAAAACCGTTCAATTTTTTTCTTACTGGAAGCCTTTTTTCTTAATCCTAATATTTGTTGGGGGGAGTTTACACTAGAGAATATTGATACATAGTGTAGGACTAGGCACCTTTGTGAGAGACACACCACTTGTCCACCTAAAACCTTAAGGTGATAGGTGTATGGGTTCTCTTACTTATAAATCCTCAAGTCACCACATTCCTATCCAATGTGGGATTATTTCCCCACTTACTCACACTTGCTTATATTATTCCAATACTTCCCCTCAAGTGTGAATCCATAATGTTCCCTTTTTTTTTTATTATACTTGTATCGTCGTTGATACCTATTACTAGGCACCTCTTATTAGGTATTTCGAATACACCCCTTCCTTGGGCGTTTCGATTTCAACGGAACACCACTTCCTGGGCATTTCGATACACCCCGGTCCCTTTCTCGAACCAAAGGCTCATGATACCATTTTGGTGGGGGGGGGGGGGGGGGGGGGAGTTTACACTAGAGAACATTGATACATAGTGTAGGACTAGGCACCTTTGTGAGAGACACGCCACTTGTCCACCTAAAACCTTAAGGTGATAGGTGTATGGGTTCTCTCACTTATAAATCCTCAAGTCACCACATTCATATCCAATGTGGGATTATTTCCCCACTTACTCACACTTGCTTATATTATTCCAATAATAATAACATGGTGCACATTTCCAAATCAAATTTGCACTGTTGCGTAGGCCTATTTCCATCGAATTGGGCAATGTTGCTTACGTAATTGTGTTGCTTTCTTTACCAAGTGTATGATGATTTTATTTATTATTATTATTATTATTATTATTATTATTATTTACTCACTCTCTTACTCTTACGTGTAATACAGTGCATAATCAATTAAGTTTTTTTATAAATATTATATATATATGTATATATATACATATATATATATATATATATAAATATATTATTTATTATTTATTATAAATAATATATGTGATTTTATATTTTGAAATTAAACTTAATATTAATGTCGTAACAGTATAATAAAATGCATCGCTGTTTTTGATTTGGATTTAATTTTAATTTTTCTTTGGTTCAATTTTGTTTGAATTTATCTAGGGAATGTATTTTTATACACTAATTTAACATTTTTTAGGTAAGTAGTTCAAATGAAAAAGTCGCCAAAGTAACATCTTTTATAACAATTGCTTATGAAAAATGTTAAATATTTTTATGGTTTGTGTGTATGTTTGTTCATGCGAGTATCAATTGATGCAAAGGACAATTGGTGGTTGGCTGATTTTCATACGCGCCTGTGATGGTAAACATGTGATAATTATGAGGCCCTACATGTGAATAATAAATCAATCTAAAGAGGGGTTTATTATTCGACATGTTTTTATTATCAATGTTTGATTGTTACGACAAGAGTACTACTAGTAGTCGATATTGTTGTCCAAACACTTGATACTGATGGTGCACTGGGTATCTTGAGATGGGTTATGCCTTTATTTAAACAACATTGATGATTCAAATTGTATTTATGTGAGTATATTTAAAATGTTTAAGTTTTATTATTTTTCAGCTACAATTGCTTCAATATCTGCTAATATGAATAAGATTCAGGTCTTTAATGGGATAGATTTTAAGGATTGGAATGAGAACATGGAAATTATTTTTGGCTGCATGGATCTTGACCTTGCATTAAGGATGGAGAAACCACATTCTCCTACAAAATTTAGTACCTCTAAATAGAGGGAAAATTTTGAGAAGTGAGATCGCTCCAATCGCATGAGTCATGATTTGGTCTGTTCTGAGGTCAATTTAGCTATAGTGCCTAGAAACACTTTGTGGTTAGACTCTGGTGCAACTGATAACATCAGTGTTTCAATGAAGGATTGTCTAAACTACTAAAAGCCAAATGATGTTGAAAGATACATCTATGTGGAAGATGGAAAGTCGGTGGAAGTGGAAGCTATAGGGCATTTTAGATTATTAATGTGTACCAAATTTTATTTGGATTTGAAAGACACTTTTGCGGTTCCGTCATTTAGATGGAATTTGATTTCAGTTTCTTATTTGGACAAATCATGTTATTTTTGTTCATTTGGAAATAATATGTTCAATGTGTCTTTCAATTCAGATATTGTTGGAGCCGGTTCACTTATGGGTCATGATAATCTATATTTGCTTGACACAATAGCTACCTATGGCGAATCCTTGAATGTGGAATCATGTGGGACTAAGCGTAAAATTGATGATAACAATTCAGGAGCATTATGGCACAAACGCCTAGGTCGCATCTCTAAAAATAGAGGTGAGCGACTAGTGTCAGATGAAATTTTGGATTCCATTGACTTCACAAACTTTGATGTTTGTGTTGAATGTGTTAAAGGCAAACAGACCAAAACAAAGAAATTTGGTGCATATATTGCTATGAATGTCTTAGAATTGATACATACATACATTTATGGACCATTTCTGAAACCTTCTTGGAATGGTCAGCAATATTTTATATCATTCATAGATGATTATTCTAGATATGCATACATATTTCTTATACATGAAAAGTCTCATTCACTAGATGTGTTCAAATCGTTTAAGGCTGAAGTTAAGAATCAACTTGACAAAAGAATTAAGAAATTCAAATCTGACTGTGGCGGTGAATATTACGGTAGATATGATGGTTCAGGTGAACAACGTCCAGGAGTTTTGCCAAATACATGGAGGAATGTGGAATCGTCCCATAGTACACCATGCCAGGATCTCCTAGCATGAACGATATTGCTAAAAGACGAAAACAGACTCTTAAGGATATGGCAAGGAGTATGATTTGTCATTCTACCTTTCCAGAGTCACTCAGGGGAGAGACACTAAAGACTGCAACTTATATTCTAAATAGAGTACCAACAAAAGCAGCTGCCAAAACACCTTATGAGCTTTGGACCAGGCAAAAGCCTAGTCTCAAACATTTTCATGTGTGAGGATGTTCAGCTGAGGCAAGGCCTTAAAGGCCAAATGAAAAGAAATTGGACTCCCGAACATTGAGCAATTAATTTATTGGCTATTCTGAAAGATCTAGGAACTATAAATTTTAAGATCCCAAATTAAATTCAATTTTTGAGACGGGAACAACCACATTCTTTGAGGATATTGAGTTTAGGGGGAAGAATAAGGTTAGATGCTTTTTCTTAGAGGAAGAATCAATAACAATTCCATAACTGATTCATATAGTTGCTTTTGATCAAGCAAGTACAGAACCTCCACAAGACATTTTTGCAATTCCTCCAACTCAAGATGATTTGGTAATTCATGAAGAACAAACTTAAAATCCTCAAGAACAAGTGTTACAAGAACCAATACCTTTGCGGAGATCCACTAGAGAAAGGAGAAATGATATTCTGGATGATTACATAGTATTTCTCCAAGAACATAAGGAAAATAATGGTATGATGGAAGATGATCCAATCAACTTCCGTCAAGCCATGCATGATTCAAACTCGGAAAAGTGGATTGAAGCAATGAAGGAGGTGTATAAGTCCATGCAAGACAATAAAGTTTTGGAACTTGTCCCATTACTAGAAGGTGTGAAACCCATTGGCTGCGAATGGATTTTTAAGACCAAACGGGAGTATAACGGTAATGTGGAGAGAGGCTCGTCTTGTGGCTAAGGGCTATACTCAAAAGGAAGGGATTGACTTTAAAGAGACTTTCTCTCCGGTTTCACCGAAAGACTCTTTTAGGACAATCATGGCTCTTGTTTCACATTATGATTCGGAACTCCATCAAATGGATGTTATGACATTTTTTCTCAATGGCAACGTTGATGAAACAATATATATGATGCAAAAAGAAAACTTTATGTCAAGGGACTCGAAGAATATGGTTTGCAAATTGACAAAATCCATTTATGGACTAAAGCAGACGTCTTGTCAATGGTATCGCAAGTTTCATGAAGTAATTCTCTCATTTGGTTTTGAGGTGAATGTTGTTGAAGATTGTGTGTATCACAAATTCAGTGGGAGCAAGTACATTTTCTTGGTCTTGTATGTATATGACATACTGCTTGCCACAAATGATATAAGAATGATGCACGAAACTAAGAAATTTCTATCAAGAAATTTGAAATGAAAGATCTTGGTGATGCTTCCTTTGTATTAGGAATTTAGATACATCGAGACCGATTTCATGGTATTCTAAGATTATCACAAAGGAGCTATATCGAAAAGGTACTAAAAATGTTGGGCATGCATGAATGTAAAATAGGATATACTCCAAATGATAAAGGAGATAAATTCAGTCTCAGTCGGTGCCAAAAAGGAAACTTAGAAATTCAATAGATGCAAAAGCTTCCTTATGCGTCAATAGTGAGGAGTCTGATGTATGCCCAAGTGTGCACACGTCCGGATATTGCGTTCATAGTTGGGAAGTTAGGCAGATATTTGAGCAATCCTTGAATGGATCATTGGAAAGCAGGCAAAAAAGTTATGAGGTATTTAAATAAAACAAAAGACTATATACTCACATATAAGAAGTCAGACTAGTTAGAGATCACTGGATACTCTAACTCAGATTTTGCTGGATGCCAAGACAGTAAAAGATCCACTTCAGGCTATATCTACTTGCTGGCTGGTGGAGCAGTTTCTTGGTGCAATGCTAAGCAAACTCTTGCAGTTTCATCTACCATGGCAGCAGAGTTTATAGCATGATATGAGGCATCCAACCATGGGATTTGGTTGAGGAATCTTGTCACTGGGTTACGAATTATGGAAGGAATTGAAAGGCCACTTAAGTTATACTGTGACAACAAATCAGTCGTCCTGTATTCCAATAATAATAGGAGTTCGAAAAAGTCAAAACATATTGACATCAAGTTCCTAGTTGTTACGGGAAAGGTACAAAGTGGACAAATTTCCATAGAACACTTGGGGACAAACTCCATGATAGCAGATCCTCTTACAAAAGGTCTTCCACCCAAGGTCTTTCATGAGCACATTGCTCGCATGGGTGTTTTATCGTTATAGGAGTCTTTGGTTTAGTGGGAGTTAGTCGATTATGAATTTTATGTTCTGTGTTTGGTATTATGTATGCATACTATGATTTTGGATATTTTCCGATTAATAAAGTTTGATATTTACATTTTGTACAATAAAGTTACTGAATGGTCTCACTAAACTAAAGAAGGACCAGTTGAAAATCGACATATACATACCAACTTCATGTGATTTTCATGCTACACATTTCATGATGGATCTATGTCATTTAGTTGTGTCACTATCGCTGATCATTGATGGGTTTAGTTATGATGGATATAATGAAAATCACCTTGGTTTTGTATATTAGCATGACTAATGGACGAGATACTTTGGATATGCTTAAAGAATATAATGGTAAATTTTGAGCTCATAAAGTCTAACACATGTGTAAAGTTACATATGTGACCAGTGGGAGTGTTCAAATCATAGTTAAAGGAGGGTTTTGTTATCGTCTCTACAGGGATTGAGGATATTTTGATGTTTGCCTTTCAACAGTTTATCGTTTTAAGAATAAGGGTTTTCAAAGTTTTGTTCATAACATTGTCACATTTTTAGTAGCAAAGCTTATAAATTCTAAAGTTTGTTGTTAACAAAGTATATCAAAAGTAGTTTTCATATACCCTAACTTATACGTATTCTTTCAATCTTGTATGTGAAGTCGGATCCGATTAATATCGTCACGCATTCTCTCAACATCGTCTATGTCTAGAGCGGCATCGTGAGAAATACCATATTCATTGCTACACGATTTCTCCATATACCAACCAATATAGTAAGCTTTAAGTTCAACACAAAGCAACTATCGACCATAGACCGATTTCTCCAATCTATAAATCGATAGATGAATATTTTAGGTCAAGTTTTACAAAATCTATGTCTAGAGTTTTAAAAAACAAGAATGGGTCATTAAGAATAAAAATATTCGTCATATATTAATCATCACTTGTTCACATACAAGACCAATCAAAAGAAATACATACAAGCAAATGGTAGACTACCTCTACCTTTTATACAAAGGAAATTAGCTACCCATAACCATGGTAGCTTGCTTTACAAGTTTTGGAAGAAGATGAATGAGCATCCACGTCGAAGAATTGAACTCGGGTGCGAATCGAGCTTCTATTTGCAAAATATCACCTTTTGGTGAAGAACTCTTAGAAAATGAAGTTCTTGTGTGTAAAAATGGGTTATAATCCCCAAAAATAGTGAAAAATACTTATATAGTACTTTTAGAATCCATCACGTTCACACAGAAAATTGTTTCTTCGCCCAGCGAACACCTTTTTAGGCACCTGAAGTGCCTCTGAACAGTTAAACAGCCCTTGAGAAATATCTAAAGTTCGCTGTGCGAGCAATTTTTCGCACTGCGAACTACCTCGCTACAAGTTCGCATAACGAACTTAGGGTCCTTTAGCTACTGACTTCAGTCTGGGATGGTTCGCTGGCTCTTCGCTATGACTTCGTCACAGCGAACTTTCGCTGCTTGTTCGCCCAACGAACTTACTGCACTTTTCTTACTGTCATCTTTCTGAGATGGTTCGCTGGGACTTCGCCATGAGTTTGCACAACGATCATTCGCAGACACTCCTCGCTGGTTGTTCGCACAATGAACATGCTGAAATCCTTCTCTTCCTTTGGCTTCCTTGCCTAATTGCTTGTGTCTTACACTTTGATATTTTTATGCCTAATTTCTGCACAATAACACACAAATCAAAGAAACCAAAGGTATTTTCACAATATTGAAGAATAGCATGCTATCATGGGGTAAATCCAACAAAATAACACAAAAGAGTTAAAAATGCGAATAATTATTGATCAATTTAAAGCAAGTTTGGCATTCAACAAACTCTCCCCAACTAGATCTTTGCTTGTCCTTAAGTAAATTATGCCTCTCATTGAATACAAGAGAATTTGCTCGAGTATTTAATTCAACCAATAATGGATTGTTGGCTCAAATAAACAAATAAATGCACACAAGCAATGGTTATAACTTCCTAGAATTGAACAATGCAAAAGAATTTAGTTCTTAAACAAATATCATGAAATGCTTCAAGTAACAACTAAATTCTCATGCTTGAATCACTCTAACACTCCTCTTCGAATAAGAATTGAAGAATTTAACGTGTTTACAACTGTGGGGCAATTTCACCCACCTGACAAATGATACAAATGCAAACCAATTCATACATTCATATAAACAATCATCAAAGAAATTATGGAAGCAAGAAAATCACTAAGGTCTTTAAAGGTTGTAGCTTAGTTAGGTTCACAACAAAGGGACATTTATAAGGCTATGGATTCAAAGTTGCCAATGCAAAAGAAACATTCACTATACAAGGTTATGTACATATTACAACTCCATCCAACACTTTCTTTTCTCTAATGCTCACCCTTCCAACACCTTTTTGCACATTATTTCATTTTTTTCTCATTCAAACAAGCATGCTTTTTCTTGTTCTTTTCCACCATTCATATTCACAATTTTCTTTTTCAATGCTTGTTTGAAAATTTTCAAATTTTTGAGTAACCTACCACTTTTTTATTCACTCTCCCCAACTTGGTTTCAACCAAACCTCAAGTGAATGTTCCTTGCTTCTTTGGAGAGGAAAACAATTTAGCACAATTTCAAAGGTTCAAGAAATTTTTGTAGAATCTTACACACTTCAATGATGAATTATCTTTCAAATTATTTACAAATACCAAGTTCATCACTAAACTAGGATCTAGACTATTAAGCTCAAAGGGGTTAGCAAATTCTCACTACTCATGGGGTAAGTTACTTTTGGATATGGTTGTGCTCATTATCAACAAATGCCTTGATCATATCTAATGCTTCCATAAAATCAAAATAATCACAAGATTAAGCATGAATCAAATGTATTCAACAAGATTTATTAGTCATCCTATGCATTTAGTAAATAATGGAGGTTTCTCACAAATTTGTGGCTATTGGAACCTAAGTGATACAAGCATTCAAACAAAGTTGCAAAAATGAAACAAAATTACATTTGCACAAAGAAAAGAAATTCTTAAACATTCTAGCATCCGAGAAAAAGGTAACCATGTACCTTGCCAACATTTACATGATCAAAAACTATCATCACCATCAAATGATCTAAATAGCAATGAGCTAAGCTAACAGAAAACTTCACTTTGTAGAACCAAAGGAAGTCGCCTAAGATCATGCTCAAAATATCAAACAACAAAAACTATCCCTCATCGGACCCGGTCTCCTCCTCTATATCAACCTCTTCTCCTGAACCAGAAACCTCATCAGAACCAGCCTCATCATCATCTCCAGCATCCTTAGCATCCTCAAAAACAGCTACACCTACCCCTTATCCAAAATGTGGCCTGGCCTCAGGCCAAGTAGCATGAGCTAGGGATTGCTTCCTGTAGCACGATTTTTGTGGTCTTGAAGCACTATCGCTCGGGTACTACAGTTCGATTCATTTTTTATCCTGTTAAGCTGATTAAGGAAGAGAAATAGATGTCTCCAATTAACCCTGCTGGCAAACTGAGGTTAAACAGTAAAAAATGTTGGTTTACATATGCTATTAAGACGTGGGCCCCTCTTCGATTATTTTGTTAAGAACACAGTGTCTGGACTATTTGTGAGTTTTTGGTAATGGGTTTAGATTTGATGCTTTTGATTGATATGTGAAGGAGATACTGGATTTTGGGTTTTTGATTAGTATGCTCGCTAAGATTGTTTTGCAATCTTATGCCTACATATTCCCGTTTAATGAAACAGGGAAATCAAAGCGATCTTAGTTCCTCCTATTCTATGGGAGGAAAAAGGTTATTTTGGTGTCTTGTTCAAAGCCCAAGACATGAAGGTAAAGGTGATTTGTATCTTGTTCAAAGCCCAAGATGTGAAGCTAAAGGTGGTTTGGATGATAGAGAGAATTTGTCATCTCCAAAGAGGAGTTGTTGATGTTTGTATGCTGTGAGCAAGGCAAATATTTGATGCTAAAAGGTTGATTGACTCAACTAAGGTTTCCTTATACAAAGCCTAAGAGGAGGCGATTGACCCAACAAGAGGGTGCATTTTATTTGATGTCTCGTACGAAGCCCGAGATAGAGGCTAAAAGACTGACTCAACAAGAGAGTCTGAAAAGGTTAACTCCGTTGGGGAGAGTCATTGTACAAAGCCCAAAAGGAGGCTACCTTACCGCTGTGGATTCTAGAGATCCTGAAGCGGGTCTAAGTGTGGAGAACTCTCATGAGAGAGACCGGGTTTCTGCCTATGTTTGAAGGGAACTTGAGAATGTCTTTGAGACTCAAGGGTATTAGACTGTCCAAGTCTAGAGTTTTATCTTTTGTACAATGCCCAAGAGGAGGCACGGGCATTAAGGGATGGGTATCAACCCTACAACGACTGGAGTTTTGACGGTGGAAAGACTGCTCTAGCAAAGGATGACTAAGTTCTATCTCATACCTTTAAGAGGTCGTCAGGGTCCTTGTATTAAGCCCAAGAAACGGCATGAGATCTTCTAAGAAGCCGAAGGGTCCTTGTACAATGCCCAATAGGAGGCGGGGATGCTTTTAGGAAGCCTGTGGGTCCCTAAACCAAGGAAAGTTCAAGAAATGCAATTCACAGCGAAGAGATCATTCCAGGAAAGTTCGAGAATTTGGAAGAAACTCAAGAGATGCTATTCACGGAGAATAGATCAACTCTGGGGAGTAGAGTCTCTTTGACAATTTCTAAGAGTGACAGTCTGAGAAAGGGTTCATCGAGAATGCTGCCTTTCTCTTTGTTCCATATTTTTTAACCCCAAGAGAAGGGAAGACTGTGTCTGGTAATCCTATGGGGGATCTAGTTTTGTTTATATTTAAGAGTAACCAACAGACTATACCTAGTTCTAGACGTAGTTGCCGGGGAAAACTCTAAATAACTATACTAGTATTACACAGTGGATATTTGACAAGTATATAAAAGGATGTGAAAGAAGACTTACAGTGAAACAGCCCCACAATACAGTTATATACATATGAAAGCGATAAATGAAAGTGGATAAACACTTACCCGTTGTAGAGCTTCCATGCTGTTTTATTAGTTGTTCAACAAAGAAAGCTTTGATAACAATATTATATTCAAAATCAAAGGAGAAAGTGCTTTGAAAAGATTGTTGGGGCTTACAGCTCAAGGAGACGCCCAAGTTTTTAACGATGATCGCACCGCTGTTTTGAAAACTGTACAGAGGGACTTATACAATATGTGAGGCTCACAAAGTTTTTATGTATAAGGGGGTTGGGTCTTGTACTCTATTAAAGGCCCAAATATTTTTGTACCAGTGATGAGGCTTACAGCTCAAGGAGAGGCCCATGGTTTTATTTTGAACTGGCGATCGTGCCGAGGTTTTTTTCTTTTAACACAGAGGGACTTATACAATATGTGAGGCCCAAAAAGGTTTTGGTTAAAAGGGGATTGGGTCTTACACTCTATTAGAGGCCCAAAGAGTTTATTTTTGTACAAGAGATGGGACTTACAACTCAAGGAGAGGCCCAGGGCAATTTGTTTGAAAACGACGATCGCGTCGAAATTTCTGAAACTGTATCGGGACTTATACAATGAACTGATGCCCAAAAAGGTTTATGTACAACAAGGATTGGGTATTACACTCTATTAGAGGCCCAAGTGTTTTAAATAAAGGAAATGGGACTTATAACACGAGGATAGGCCCAAAAGTTTTTCGTTTTGAAATGGCGATTGCGCCAAGATTTTTGAAAACGCAGTGGGTCTTATACAATGACTGAGGCCCAAATCATTTTGGTTTCAAAAAGGGGTTGGGTCTTACACTCTATTAGAGGCCCAAATATTTTTTAATGATTTATGAGGGTTGAATTAATCAAAACCCTAATTTGTTTTCAAAAATATATCTTAATTGAATAAAAATTCAATTAAGATGATCAAAATTGTTAAACATATGTGAAAAACAAATTGTGATCTTGGATTAATGTTTGAAAAATCATGTTTATATCCACAAAATGATTGGAAATCAATTAAGTTTGGAAAATCAAGGGAGAAAAAATATTTCAAATGTTAAAAACAAATAAAACATTAATTCTTTGCAAAAATATCAAATATATGAAATAAATAATATTTTTGGGATTTTTTGGTAAAATAAAATATTTTAACATTTTTGTGAATTATTAAAAAAGAAATCAATTCAAAATCATTAAAACTCAGAGAGAAATTAATTTTTGAATCAATTAAATAAAATCACAAAATTCAAATATTTGAATTTTCAAAAAGGGCACCAAGAACATGGCAAGAACACGCGCCACCCTTTGTTTCTGCAGATTTGCATTTTCTATCCAATCTCACTGAATACTTGATTATATCATGCAATCTACATATCAATCTGCTCGTTTTCACCTCACGATTATGTCTATGGTCTTTAATTTCATTTATTTTAAGCATGGAAGAAGAAATCAAAGAGAAACCTCAAGAACCCTAAAATTTGCATGAAGGCTCAGAAATTCCATACACGATTCAAACAAAGTAATTGATTGAGGGAAAACACTCTATGCATGATTATGAACATATGGCCAAATTATTGTGCAGCAAAAAATGCATGGATCATAGAGTTAGAAGAGCTTATGCTTACCTCTTACAGCTGGTGATCGTGTTTTGTGTTAGAGGTGTTGCAAGCTGGTTCCAATGATTTGCACTGCTTCCTTAGGTGCCAAGGAGTGTGTTTGAATTCTTGGAGTGGTTTGAAACAAGCTGAAACTTGAGATGGTACCTCAACTGCACCTCTGTCAAGAACTTGAGTAGTTGGCAAGTGATTTTGTGATTTTGGTGTTACAGATGTTATGTGATTGTTTGGATCACTTCAATATGATGTTTATGAGGAGTGTGTGTGATTGGTTTGGTTGGAATAGCTCTCAAACTCAAAACTCGATAGTGACTTGCCTTAGAAGGCAAAATTGGAAGTGAGAAGGAGATTTTGAGGAAAACATATGTTCGATGGCTTTGGTGTACTTAAACTGAGCACAAATGAGCTCTATTTATAGTAGAGCAAGTTTGTTTTGTAAGCAATAATGAATGGCAACTGCAGCAGAGGTTTGGCCAATGGTTGCACTTTGGAATCTCAAGTCTCCTCTAGCCATTGACTAGAGGTTAGAGCACAGACCTTTGGTTCCCTAGTTCAGAGATCATCCTTGACTCATTCAGTTGTAAATGGTTCAGTTCATGCCACCTTGGTAGATCCACTGAATTCTCCAAAACAAAATTGGAGTCTTGTCCCTCTTTTAGGCATTTCTAGGTTTGGCATGCTACTTTTGGTTCCAAGGACTTGGGAGGCTGATGGATCAGTGTTTGTCCCTCCTTGGTCTCTCCCTAAGGTGTTCAAACGGATAAACTTGTTTGTCATTTGTAAAATTTGCTCAAACCGAGCAAAATTCACAAATCTGCCTTGCCATGACAGTTTGCAGCAAGGCATATTGTCATTGTCATATCTCATGGTTTAAGTGGAGTTTCATGGAGTTCTTGGCCATTTTGGAAAGCTCTTATATGATACAACACATGTGTGATCATAGTTTATCTTGATGCTTTTTGGATCCAAGTAAAAAATCCCCCTACTTTTGGAAAAAAAGCAAGACAGATTCTGACTTAGTGAAAATTTCACTAAGTGTTGGAAAAAGTGGCATTTCATGTTTTCAGCCATTTTGATCATTCCATAACTCAAAATCTATGATGAATTGGAATGAGGTGTAGTTGACACTTTTAAATTATGCCATGAGAGCTACAAATCCATCTTTGGATCAGCCCAAATGGTTGCTTGGATCTCAAGTTATGATCCTTGGAAGTTGGTAACCTAGCCACTTTGTTCCATAAATTAGAAAATTTCTAAGTTTTTTATAGTTACCCCTTTTACAAGTTATCTCACTTTTCTTGATTTTTCTTGATGAATGATGATTCCAATCACACATTAACATCATTTTAGGGTCAAAGAACCATAATTGTGAAAAATCTCAAAAAGTCAAAGTTGACTTTTGTGCACAGTTGACTTTTTGTCAGATGAACTCCAAACTGTGCGATCCTCTATGAAATCAAGTCCTTGACCTAAATCAAACTTGATGGATTGATTTCATAGGTGTTATAGGGTGTATTGAATCATGTCCCAAGGTTTGGGAGCATGCTTGGGTCAAAAGTCAAAGGCATAGTTGACTTTTCCCGCGAAACCCTAATTGTGGTTCTGATGAATTTGAAACTTGTTGATCAAGCTTCTTGGACCAATCCATTGTTGCAAATGGGTCAATATAGTGTGTTAGAGACCCTCCAATCCTCTCTTGAGGTCCTGGCTCATGTTTTGTCCCAAAAGTCAACTTAGGGGTGAATTAGGTCAAGAAACCCTAATTCTTGATTTTTTTATGAATGCATCCCCTGAGGTAAAATTGACTTGATGATTGGGTTTATGATGTTCCATGGAGTATTTTGGGTTATGCTTTGAAGCATTGGCTCATGCCCAGAGGAAAATTTCCATCTGGAGGCCCTGGTCGATCAAACCCTAATTTGGTGACACTGGCGATCTTGAGGCTTGATCCACTTAGAATGTTGCAACCTTGTGCTTGATTCTTGCTGTGGGAGTCCTCTTGATCCATTGTGGATGTTTGAGAGGTTAGACAAGTTTAAGATCATGTCAATTCTTGATTGATCCTTTGTCTAAGAACTCTGAGAGGGCTTAAAACCCTAATTCTGATTGTAGTGAGTCCTCACCCATCTTTGGGGAGGTTGATGAGGCATAATGATTCATGCATATTGTGGTGATGATTTACACAATGATGGGAAATCTTAGTGGTCAAAATTTGGGGTATGACAGATGCCCCTATTTAATCTTGTTGGACCCGAAGGTGTGAATGGCGAAGGTATTCTGGCATTCGGGGTGCAAGAGGATTAAATATTGGAATACCCGAAATTTTGATGGTGGTTAGGAATGGTAGTTCACGCATCCTTCATCTTTTGCTAAGCAATGATGCTTAGAAAAGGTAAACTTCCCCTCAATCCTGGTCTTTAGCTAAGGAACCGGTCTCAGTTTTCTTTTGAAATAAACTTCCCCTCGATCCTGGTTTCCTACCAAGAAACTGGTCTAAGTTTCTAATGTAAACTTCCCCTCAATCATGGTTTCCTACCAAGGAACTGGTCTAAGTTTCTGAAATAAACTTCCCCTCGATCCTAGTTTCCTACCAAGGAACTGGTTTAAGTTTCTGATGTAAACATCCCCTCGATCCTGGTTTCCTACCAAGGAACTAGTCTAAGTTTCTGATGTAAACTTCCCCTCGATCTTGGTTTCCTACCAAGGAACTGGTCTAAGTTTGTGATGTAAACTTCCCCTCGATCCTGGTTTCCTATCAAGGAACTGGTATAAGTTTCTGAAATAAACTTCCCCTCGATCCTGGTTTCCTACCAAGGAACTGGTCTTAGTTTCTTTTGTCAATAAACTTTCTTGACAAGGGACGCTATGTGTAGCGGTTTTCCTCAAGCTTCTTGCCGAATTTTCCTGGGGAGATGCCATTTGATAGAAAAAAATTTGATGTCAGAGTTGTTGGGGAACCCAGTCATCTGAGTTGTAGAGGTGCACAAACTTCTCTGTTGGAGACGCCATTTGTCGACTCTATCGGGGAAAACGAGTCTCTTGAGATATTGTTTCCGCTTGGGGTATTACATCATACTTTTCTCGGGATCTTCTTGGAGAAATGCCATATGATGTGATCCAATTTTGAGGTGCTGATGACCTTTTCGTCAACGGATTTTTTGGAGAAAAACTGTTGTATTGTCGAATCTCTGATTAAGAGGCTTTCTCTGGGGATTTTCCTTAATTTGGGAAAGCGAAAATATCATCTTCAATGGTGAAGAGTGACGTTTGTCGAGGGTTCTCTGGTTTTTCAGAGGTTCAAGTTATCAAAGTGGTCGAGGGGCAACTCTAATCCAGAAATAAACTGGAGGAGAGAGATAGTTCAGACGCAACATTTCCTAACAAGGAAAGAACTGACAACTCGATCGAGAGGACTTTTATCACTAGGGGATAAGACCGACTAGAGTGATGGTGATGCAATATGAATGTGAATGTAAATCAACAATGCATGATGTATGTATGTTTATGCTGATAAAACTGACGCGACATACATACTAGTAGATGAACACGACTGGATACTCGGCCACAGTGGGATGAAAAGTATCACTGGTTCACGATAGCAATTTTGCCTTACTTAGGAGAGATAGTATCTGCGGGGAACACGTCGGTCAGGCTTAGGAGATAAGAACTCTGTTGGGGGTGTCAGATGGAGTATTTGCATCTGACATAACTGATCATTCATTCAGGTGCACTGGTTTAGAAGAAGTACTTTGATTCTGCACTTTGAAGCTCGAACGCCTTTGGAGAAGCGATCGATGTTCTTTCGATGTTCAACAGTCAAAAGAAATTGCCATCTTTATTTTAAAAGCAGAAAATTTTTGACAAGTAAATTCATTTTTGTTTTATTTCAAGAATCGCTGAGCATGTTAAAACGTCGTTCTGTAAAGCTAAAACAAATAAGAATTGCAAGCAAAAGCACAAGGGCTCAAATTTTTTTGATAGGATGGAAATCATCCAAACGCGTGATTCCATAGAGTATTTACAAAGTTTAGAAAATGGTAATTTAAGGGAAAAGGGCTACATTGAAACATGACGACCGCTATCCTTCTACCAACTTTGAATTCTGGGCATCCCGAGCTTCCGTTCAAGATGACCGTGACTGGAGTTTTCTGATGGACGACATAACTGCTACTGGGGGATTTTCCCCTGTTAGACGTAGTTACTTGCCAGTATCCCTAACTTTTTCCTGGATTGTACTTTGAGATTTCCAATCCACCGGGATGATTTTTTATTATGTCTCTAATTTTTGCCTGGACTGCCCTTTCGGGTTTTCAATCTACCGAGACGTTTTTTTTAGTTTAGGCGAAGTATTTCTTGACTACATCAACATTCGTGGGGTAGGAAAATTCTTCTCCATCCATGGTTGCAAGTCTCAAGGCACCTTCTAAGAAAGCTTTATTGACCACATTGGGGCCGTCATAATTCGGAGTCCACTTGCCCCGAGAATCAGTGAGAAATGATTGTATCTTCTTGAGCACAAGGTCTCCTTTCCTGAAGACGCGAGGTCGGACCTTTTTGTCAAACGCCTTCTTCATCCTTTGCTGATACAACTGACCATGGCATAGTGTCGTTATTCGCTTTTCTTCTATCAAATTCAGTTCGTCGTGTCGACTTCGACACCATTCAGCTTCTGTTAGCTTAGATTCCATCAATACCCAGATTGATGGGATCTCTACTTCTATGGGGAGCACTGCCTCCATGCTATATACTAGAGAGAAAGGGGTTGCCTCTGTTGAAGTGCGGACAAATGTGCGATAACCTTGAAGAGCAAAGGGTAACATCTCGTGCCAACCTTTGTAGGTTACAACCATCTTCTGAACAATCTTCTTGATGTTCTTGTTAGCCGCTTCTACCACGCCGTTCATCTTGGGTCGGTAGGGAGATGAGTTATGGTGTTCGATTTTGAATTCAGCACATAACTCCTTCATCATCTTGTTGTTCAAGTTAGATCCATTATCCGTAATGATCTGGCTCGAAACACCATAACGGCAGATGAGATTGTTTTTGATAAATAGGATCACCACTTGTCAGGTAACATTAGCGTACGACGCTGCTTCGACCCACTTGGTGAAGTAATTAATAGCTACCAGAATGAACCGATGTCCGTTCGAAGCTTTAGGTTCAATCATGCCAATCATGTCGATTCCCCATTTAGAAAAAGGCCACGGGAAAAAGAGAACTTTGAGATGCGTTGGCGGAACATGGATTTTGTCGGAGTATATCTGACACATATGACACTTCCTCATATATTTGTAGCAGTCGGATTCCATGGTCAACCAGTAGTACCCTACTCTTAGAATTTTTCTCGCCATTGTGTGTCCGTTGGCATGAGTGCCAAAGGATCCTTCGTGAATTTCCTTTATCAGCATGTTTGCTTCTGGTCTGTCTACACATCGGAGCAAGACCATGTCAAAGTTTCTCTTATAGAGTGCGTCACCGCTCAGAAAGAAACTGCTTGCCAGCCTTCTGAGGGTCTTTCTGTCCTTTCTGGATGCCCCAGGTGGGTACTCTTGTTTCTGAAGGAAGCATTTGAAATCATGATACCAAGGTTTATCGTCTATGACTGCTTCAATCATGAAGATGTAAGTGGGCCTTTCAAGGAGCCTTATGTCGATCTTAGGTAGGTCGTTCCATTGACCTACACTAATCATGGAAGAGAGAGTGGCCAACGCATCAGCCATGTGATTCTCTTCACGAGGGATATGATGAAACTCGATTCTATTGAAGAAGGGTAGCAACCTTCTTGTGTAATCTTTGTAAGGAATCAGTCCTGATTGTTATGTGTTCCAATCTCCTTTGATCTGATTGATAACCAGGGTTGAGTCGCCATATACATCCAAGTTCTTGTTCCTTAAGTCGATCGCTTCTTCGAGACCCATGATACAAGCTTCGTATCCGGCCTCGTCGTTTGTGCACTTGAGCGTAAGTCTGGCGGTGAAAGGAATGTGGGTACCCTGAGGGGTTATGATGATTGCCCCAATTCTGTTTTCGTAATGGTTGACATCTCCGTCAAAGATAAGTCCTCATTGGGAACCTGGTTCTGGCCCTTCACTGGGTAGCGGTTCATCGCAATCTTTCATTTTCAAGTACATAACATCTTCGTCTGGGAAGTCAAACCCGACTAATTCCTGATCATCAATTGGTTGATGAGCCAAATGATCGGCTAAAATACTTCCTTTAACGTCTTTTTGAGCGTGGTACTCTATGTCATATTCTGATAACAACATCTGCCAACGGGCAATCCTTCCCGTGAGAGCAGGTTTTTCAAAGACATACTTGATCGGATCCATTTCGAATATTAACCAAGTAATGTGACGAATCATGTACTGGCGAAGACGTTTGGCTACCCAAGCCAAAGCACAGTAAGTTTTCTCAAGCATAGTGTACCGAGTCTCGCAGTCGGTGAATTTCTTGCTCAAATAGTAGATGGCAGACTCTTTCTGTTTTGTTTCATCTTGTTGGCCAAGTACACAACCCATTGAGTCTTCTAGGACTGTTAAGAAGATGATCAGTGGTATTCCTTCCACTGGAGGTGACAGAATCGGTGGATTTAACATGTATTCCTTAATACTGTCGAAGGCGATTTGGCAATCTTTTGTCCAAACGCAGTCCTGGTTCTTTTTAAGTAATTTAAAAATTGGCGCGCATGTCGCGATCATGAGGAATATGAATCTGGAGATGTAGTTCAAACATCCCAGGAATCCTCTGACTTATTTTTCCATTTTCGGAGAAGGCATTTCTTGAATGGCCTTGACCTTGTCAGGATCAACCTCAATTCCTTTCTGGATGACGATGAACCCTAATAGTTTCCCTGAATGGACACCAAATGTACACTTGTTAGGATTCAAGCGGAGTTTATACTTTCTCAACCGCTCGAATAGTTTTAACAGGTGGGTCACATGCTCCTCTTCTGTTTTAGATTTGGCAATCATATAATCGACATACACTTCAATTTCTTTGTGTATCATGTCATGAAACAGAGTTGTCATGGCCCTTTGATAGGTTGCCCCAGCGTTCTTCAAACCGAAAGACATTACCTTGTAACAAAAGGTACCCCATGGGGTAATCAATGAAGTTTTCTCCATGTCTTTCGACGCCATTTTGATTTGATTATAGCCCGAGAATCCATCCATTAAGGAGAAAACTTTGAACTTTGTTGTACTGTCTACCAGTATGTCAATGTGTGGTAAAGGAAAGTCGTCCTTTGGACTGGCCTTATTTAGATCTCTGTAGTCGACACACATTCTGACCTTTCCGTCCTTTTTCAGAACGGGTACTATGTTAGCTAACCATTGAGGATATCCTGACGTGGCGAGGAAACCCGCGTCAATCTGTTTTTGTACTTCCTCATTGATTTTAATGGCCATGTCCGGGTGAGTCCGTCTCAACCTTTCTTTTACTGGTGGACATTCTGATCTTAATGGTAGATGATGTTCCACGATGCTGGTATCCAACCCTGGCATGTCTTGGTAGAACCAAGCAAATACATCAGGAAATTCTTTGAGAAGCTTTGTCAAACTCTCTTTGGCAGTTGGATTGAGCAGTGCCCCAATCCTGACTTATTTTCTCTCTTCTTCTGAACCCAATTTGAATGTTTCCAATGGTTCTTTGTGAGGTTCAATGGACCTTTCCTCTTATCTGAGTAATCGGGACATCTCTTCTGGAATTTCGTCGTCAACTTCTTCTTCGGCCCCAAATACCGGGAATTCAAAGTTGGGAGAAGGCATCGGATCGTATGTTTCAACGGGGTTTAAAACAAGTAATCTGCATGACGTGATGATTGGTTTTTAGAAGAGATAGAGATAATGCAAGAGTGTGTGCAGTGTATTTTCTTTTACTGCTTGTTTTTATTGTTTGAATTGTTTTTTAGGATTACCATTTTCTGAAAAAGCGAATAGAGAAAACAATAATTAATGCAGAAATTACAGAACGACGTTATTTTATTTATGAACAAGTCGATTCTTGAAACTACAGCTCTATAAAACAAAACTCTGTCGATTTGGGCGAAGCGAAGAGGGATAATTACAGAAAGTGAGCCCTATCAAAACATCTGTTTCACCTGGGTAGGGTGAAAGGTTAAGATAAAGACGACAATTACTTAGACTTATGAACAATCTTCGGAACATCGACAGCAACCCATTGGCGGCGAACTCCTTGGTGAATCACAAAGTCTGGTACCTTCCTTAATTTGTCTTCAGAAATAACGCTGACTTCTGGTGGAGCAGGATAATTGGAATCTGTCTCCCAGGCAGAGTTGTCGTAGACGAACTTGTCTGTTGTATCTTGTATAATATTTGTGCTCTCAGGTAAATCTCCCTATCCAGTTGGCTGCACGTCTTCGAGCCTGATACGAGAGCTCTCAGGAGCGGTGTCCTTGACCATATAGTCGTATTTTCCACTTGGTTGTCCTAAGGTGTCCCACACTTCGGTGGAACTGGAGGAGTCATCCCTTTCGATGACGTTGACCTCAGGAAAAGCATAGTTAATGAATTCTAGTCCGGCAAGCTTTGCCAATTCATCGTCGTACGGGATATTTTATGAATGACCTGAGTATTGTTCCCATGACATGGTGGGGACGCATGTATTCTTTTCAATGATGCTCAGCTGATTTTCTTGCCCCAAGTCTCCTGGGTACGGCTGCCAGATAGGCAGGCCATCCATTGGGCCATAATAGTCATGGTCAAAGTTGTCTTTCATCAGAGTGTCCTCCTCTAATGAGTTTGGTGGAGCACGACATCCTTCTGGATCACAATCTCCGTACATCGTTATGACATCTGACCTGGGTATAAATCTCAGACTCTGTGCAGGATAGCAAAATGGCATAGGCACCTCTTCTTGGGAGAACTAACCGTCCTCGTTAAGATAGAACTTCCACTCTTCTTCTGTATCGGAGGGATCTCCCTCGTTGTTGGTATGTACTTCTTGAGACACTGGGTGAAGGAAACCTCCACTGTGGAAGAAGTCCTGAATGGGATGAAGACTTTCATCGTTAGCAGCTGTCTGGGTGCAGGTTATGGAAAAACCAAGACCCTTCTTTGTTTTGTTATCAGTATGAATGACAAGCTGTCCCCATCCTTTTGCATTATTACTTTTGATACTTTGAGAGCATCTTTGTACGAGGAAATCGACGTTCCTTTTTCTGATTGATTCTCATTGCTCACCGAAAGTGCTTGGAACTGAGTCCTAACAACCTCCTCGGGTTCTATACAAGTAGATAATGACAGGTTACTCACGATCAAGGCTTGTTCTTCACAGACCATGATGAGTTGATCGTTCTTGATGAACTTCAGTTTCTGGTGCAGCGTCGGAGTGACTGCCCCAACCTGGTGTATCCAAGGCCTTCCTAATAAACAACTTTACGCTGCCCGGACATCCATGACCTGGAAAGTGATTAGGAAAGTGTGAGGACCGATAGTTATGGGAAGGTCGACTTCGCCGATAACTGTTTTCCGAGATCCATCAAATGCTTTGACGATGACCTCACAGCCCCTCATCGAGGATCCTTTGAATGATAGTCACATTAAAGTGGACTTCGGCATAACGTTGATGGCCGATCTGGTATCTACCAGTACGCTGGCTAAAGCATTGTCCTGGAAGTTGACTGTGATATTGAGAGCCATGTTGTGACTTTTTCCTTCCTCTGGAAATTCCTCATCACTGAACCCTAAGTTGTTACAGGAAGTGATGTTAGAGATGATACTATCAAACTGTCGTATTGACACATCCTGTTCCACAAAGGCCTTCTCTAAGACTTTCTGTAGAGCCTCTCTGCTGGCTTCGGAACTGAGTAAAAGTGATAGCACAGAGATCTTTGAAGGAGTTTGTAACAGCTGATCAACAATGTTGTATTCACTCCTTTGGATGAGCTTCAGTATCTCATCATTGTTTTTTGAAAGGTCGGGATCGTTGGACTGACCGACCGGTGGATTGGGAGCTTCTGTCTGAAGTTCCTTTTCTTTGTTAGGTTCTGCAACTCCTCGGTTGAAGATTCGACCGCTTTGTGTTACTCGACTGATGTCTGCAATATTCACGACGGAGGGTAATGGAATTTCCTTTCCATTCTCAATTATTGTTGCAACGTATTTGTAAGGGATCGCCTTAGCTGTTTCATAGTGTAATGGTCCCGGTGGATAGATAACTACATGAGCCTTCTGATTTTTCTGACTGTCGTAGATAACTTCAATAGTTCTTGGCTAAGAACCTTTGATTCGTCCAGTAGAGGGATGATGGCACAAACATCCTTGGTCCTCTCAGGATCAGAGATTACAACCACATCTTTGATTTGATCAGCGAAGTAGTCTGGCGTCCAGTTAATGGACCCCGAAACTGGATATGTGTGAATCTCTTTGCGGTCCAACTGACCTTGAAGGGCTGCTCGCACGAGGTAACATCCTTGGTTATTTTCCAAGCAAACTCTACAGCGTTCATAGTTATGTGGTGGCACCTGGACACATCCGCTTTGAATACAGTGTATCCTTACTAGATCTGTTTCCATTGATCGAGCATCCCAACTTTGATGCCTAGTAGGGTTCCCATTAACCACACTGACTTGTTGCGTGACTTCGTCGATATAGATCGGAAGCCACCAATGGTTTAACAAGTGTTGTAAAGTTCTTTGAACGAGAGCACATCCCTGGTAACTCTCACAACATTCTTTACAGTTCTGATAATTATGCGAAGTTAGAAAATCGAGTTGGACTTGCTTAGCGTGTAATTCTACCAAGCTGATATTCATCAAGCGAATATCAAAGATTTGAATCATGTTGATCTGATAAAGATTTTTATCATGGTAGTCCTGGATCCACCCAAGATCCATATGACACTGGAGGGCCTCTTGTACAAAAGAGCATCCCTGATTGTTTACCGAGCAAATCAGACAGGAATTGTAATCGTGCCATGGTAGATCATGATGTTGGATTTGCCTTGAGTGCATTGCCACCAGGTTGACATTCATCGCACGGATGTCGTGGTTCTGAATGATGTTGGAATTCATATAAGTCATGTTGACACCCCGAATTCGGTGCTCTTGGATCCATCCGAGATCCAATTGTTCCTATAGAGTTGATTGCACCACAGAACATCCTTGATTGTTCTTAGAGCAGATATCACACTGGTGATAGTTATGATATGGTATATGGCCATACCCGCTCTGTCTGCGATGCATCTTGACCAAGTTGGTCCTCAATAAGAGTACATCATGAATTTGATAGCTGTTGTTAGACTCTCCCTCTATCAAATTGACCGCAGCTTTCTCGTGTTGAGGCAACGGGTTCGTGAGAACATTTGGATTCGTATCTTTGAAAGATAAGACCCCGCTCCTAACAAGCTTTTGTACGTCAGATTTGAAACTGAGACAGTTTTCTATGTTATGCCCTGGTCCTCCTTGATGGTAAGGGCAAGTCTGATCCGCTTTGAACCAAAAAGGCGAATTTTCTGGTACCGTAAGAGGAGACTTGGTTTGTACATGCCCCTTGACCAGTAGTAACGGAAACAGTTCTACGTACAACATTGGTATAGGGTCGAACCCTGGCGGTCGTGTTGTACGGTTGTTATTGTATTGAGGACGAGCCTGCTGAAGAGGTTGTTGTGTCCTTTGCTGATATGGTTGTTAAATCGGTTGGCTTTGCGCAACCTGAGCTTGATACGTAGGAACAGTCGTAGGGTTGATAGAAGGAGTTACAGCTGCTACTGGTTGGCAACGTCGCCTTTGCTTTCCGAGAGAGATATTCCCAATATCCTGCTCTTTTTTCTTAGGGAGAGCACTACCGTATCTTTTGGTACTACTTGATGATCCAGCGTCTTTAACTAAACGTCCTTCTTGGACGGCTTTCTCAAGACGAACTCTTATTCCCACCATCTCGGTGAAGTCACCGGGCGCACTGGCGACCATTCTGTCGTAGTAAAATGAGCTCAAGGTTTTCAAGAAGATCTTTGTCATCTCTTTTTCCTCAAGAGGTGGACAAATCTGGGCGGCGATTTCACGCCATCTCTGAGCGTACTCTTTAAAAGTTTCCATGTACTTTTGTGACATCGATCTGAGTCGATCTCTGTCTGGTGCCATGTCCAGGTTATACTTATACTGCTGAACGAAGGCAGCGCCAAGATCTCTGAAAGTAGTGATCCTAGTGCGGTTTAAACCCATGTACCATTTGAGGCGGCACCGATTAAACTATCCTGAAAGTAGTGAATCAGTAGCTTCTGGTTCTTTGTCTGAGCTGACATTCGCCGAGCGTACATCACTAAATGACTTTGAGGGCAAGAGTTACCCTTATATTTTTCAAAATCGGGTACCTGGAACTTTTGCGGAACTTTCACATTGGGGGCCAAACAAAGGTCTGCGGCGTCCTTTCCAAATAGGTACTGACCACGAATGGCTTGCAGTTCCCTCTGCATTTCCAGGAATTGTTCCTAGAACTCATTCATTCTGTCGAACATATCTTCGTTTCCACCAGAAGGTATCTATGGAATCTGTCCTTCCGGGACAGTGTGTACCACGTGCGGTGGTATAGTCATTATGGCAGAGACTCTTGGTGCCTCCCGAAGTTTGTAACCTTCAGGAGTTGTTGTCATACCTCTGGCATCTTCGCTTTCCCGAAGTTTGTAACCTTCAAGCCCAGCGGTTCCTGCTACATTTTCCGGATCTTCCATGATTGGTGGAATATATACTTCTGGGATATAGTTGAGTGGCATGCCCCAGGGACGGTCTTTCGGCATTTTGTACCTAGGATCAGACTTTTCTATTATAGGCGTTGATGTGGTCTCTGAGATCACAGTCCTTTGTTGTTGCATCTGAGCTTCTGCTAGAGCTTGCATGTCGTTATGAAGCTTTCTTAGATCTTCTTTCAGAGTGTCGATCTCTTCTCTCAACTCTTTGTTCTCTTCCTCGAGATCATCCATTTTCTTTTTTCGATTGGCCCGAGTATTGTACGAATGAGACAGTTTGACTCTAGAATCGAGACACAAATGTGAGATTCATAGGGAAGAAGAATGCGTTTATGCGAGAATGATGAATGATATGCAATGATTTTATTAATTATTTTTGTTTATTCAAAATAAACATCAACAATTTGGATTGCAAAGATCATATAGTGGGGAAAACCCCGTTTTATTGAATTCAACGATTGCGGAAACGGAAATACAGTAGATTACAAAGTGTTGTAAAAGTAAATGTCTAAACTAATGGATCCTGAGTCCTCTCTGAGGAGAGCTCAGGTGCTGGTTCTGGTGCTTTCCTTTTCTTTGACCGGGGCTCTTCAGCCGTTGTCGGGTTGTCATCCTTTTGCCAAGTGAAAGGAGCGAGCAAATTCCTTTGGTCTTCTTGATTTTCTACAGCATGTTGCTCTAAAATCTCAATCAGAGCATCCTTATCTTTCAATAGCTGCTGTAGTTTTTTACACTCTACATTGAGAATACGGTACTTGTTCCTCCAAGACCTCCTCTCCTGTTGAACTTTGTTGAGAGTCACCTAAATTTTTTCCGTGTCGGACATGAAATAAAGGACAGAGTCCCTTAACAGAAGAACTTCCTGACGAGGGTAAGGCATCCTCAGCTTGAGAGCTCTAGTTTGTACCCAGTGGAGATAAGGCTCCACCGAGACACAGTCTGGTTTCCCTAGAGACTCTCTTCCTTTCCTATGAACGTTTTTCCAAGAGTGCACTATTTCTATCTTTAGTGCCCTGTCATTTTCTCCTTCCTTGAAGAAAAGACCTTCTAGATGAGCACTCTACGGGACATGCCTCATTGGGTATCCAAATTGATGACGGACTAACACCGGATGATAGTTAATTCCTCCCTTAGTTACTATAAGGGGTACATTTGGGAAATTTCCACAACGGTCAATGATTCTGATCCAGTCATATATTCGATTGTACCAATCGATGTCAGAGTTGGTAAGAGACATGATTCTCTGTGACCAACGTAGAGTATTCTTTTGATCCCAAAATGCAGCAGACTTTGGCAAGTGGGAAATAAACCATTTGTATAGCAGGGGTACACAGCATGTGATCATTCCTCTACTGTATAAATTCCTTAAGTGTACAGAATGATACGCATCTGCGAGTAAGGTTGGTACAGGATTTCCAATCAGACATATCTTAATGGCATTGATATCTACAAAGTTATCGATGTTGCGAAACAAAAATAACCCGTAGGTGAGCAAAACAAAGATGCTATCGAAAGCGGCCACGTTCCCTTTACTAGCAAAGTACATGGCTTTCTTTATCAAGAATTGGGCTGGCAAACCTTGGATGCCACCCTTGGTGGTCATGTGAGTCCTGACTTCTGACTCGTCTAAATAAATTGCTCTTGCAATGGTTTGATCTTTTGGAATTTCTTCCAGTCCAAAAAAGGGAGCTTGGTCAATGATATGCAGATCAGTCAGGTGAGAATACCCCTCTAGTGTTGGTGCTAGTTGATAATCTGGGAATGTGAAACAATGATAGACCGGATCATAGAACTGGATTAGTGTGGACAAGATTCCCTCAATTACATGGACCCTTAACATAGACAATAGTCGTCCATACTTGGCTCTGAAAGCCTCAGGGTTGGTGATCATCCTCGCAAAACCTCTCAAATCCTCTAACTTTGGAACCTTGAAGGTGTACTTGTGAGTTTTCCTTCTACCGAAATCCATAACGCAATCTCTTTATCTGACATTTGCAATCATTGTCTCAGTTTAATTTGAAAAAGAGAGACTAGAAGAGAAGATTTTATTTTTGGAATGTTTTTTTAAATGAATGTATGAATGCAGCACACAAAAACATAGAAAAAATATGGGGTCAAAGGGTCGGTGTCATGAAGTCAAGGCTCTACTCCCCCAAAGGTTTATACTGGTGATTTTTTGTACCTGTCCGCAAAATTATTGATCCCTCTTGGGATAACAACAGCAAGTGGATCGCCAGCGAGCTGATGTATCTTAGAGTGATCTCAAATGATGGTAGTATCGCATGACAACTATTTCTGATAGCTTCCGCACTACAAAATGGTTTTAGTCTACTAAAAACCTCAGCTTCTCAGATAACCCAGTCGACCACACTACTTTCAACAACCAAAGTCGTATAGGCAATGTATCTGCAAAGGGAGTCTCCACTGAGTTTGATGGTCGACCGGGGACTCTTAACTGGGATTCACTCCCCGTAAGATTACCCGTATTTCCATCACCTATCTTAGGTGTATACTCAATCTTTCCACATGCGGCATCACACGCATTCCCATTAGCAGAAAAAAAACACAGATATCAATTAGGAAAAGAAGTATATATATATTTGTCTTAATCATCCTAGACCTCTAGTCTTATGATCCTATACAGATAATGACTCCCCAGTAGAGTCGCCATTTTTCTGTGATACTTTGTGAACTCATGGTTTTCTACCTAAGATTGTGAACTTAAGGTTTCTACCGAAAATTATAAGAAAGAGAATCGGGCCCCACGGTGGGCGCCATTTTTTCTGTAGCGCGATTTTTGTGGTCTTGAAGCACTATCGCTCGGGTACTACAGTTCGATTCATTTTTTATCCTGTTAAGCTGATTAAGGAAGGGAAATAGATGTCTCCAATTAACCCTGCTCGCAAACTGAGGTTAAACAGTCAAAACTGTTGGTTTACATAAGCTATTAAGACTTGGGCCCCTCTTCGGTTATTTTGTTAAGAACACAGTGTCTGGACTATTTGTGAGGTTTTTGGTAACGGGTTTAGATTTGATGCTTTTGATTGATATGTGAAGGAGATACTGGATTTTGGGTTTTTGATTAGTATGCTTGCTAAGATTTTTTTTGCAATCTTATGCCTACGTATTCTCGTTTAACGAAACAGGGAAATCAGAGCGATCGTAGTTCCTCCTATTCTATGGGAGGAAAAAGGTTGTTTTGGTGTCTTGTTCAAAGCCCAAGACATGAAGCTAAAGGTGATTTGTATCTTGTTCAAAGCCCAAGATGTGAAGCTAAAGGTGGTTTGGATGAGAGAGAATTTGTCATCTCTAAAGAGGAGTTGTTGATGTTTGTATGCTGTGAGCAAGGCAAAAATTTGGTGCTAAAAGGTTGATTGACTCAACCGAGGTTTCCTTATACAAAGCCTAAGATGAGGCGATTGACCCAACAAGAGGGTGCCTTTAATTTGTTGTCTCGTACGAAGCCCGAGATAGAGGCTAAAAGGGTTGACTCAACAAGAGAGTACTAACAAGTGACTGACTCAACAAGAGAGTGCTTTTTATGTGTCTTGTACGAAGCCCAAGACGGAGGCTAAAAGGTTTGACTCAACAAGAGAATCTTTTATCTGTCTTATATGAAGCCTAAGACGGAGGCTAAAAAGGTTTGACTCAACGAGAGAGTCTTTTATACTCAACAAGAGAGTGATTTAGTGTCTCGTACGAAGCCCGAGATGGAGGCTAAAAGGGAAGTGACTCAACAAGAGAGTCTTTTATACTCAACAAGAGAGTGTTTTAGTGTCTTGTACGAAGCCCGAGATGGAGGCTAAAAGGGAAGTGACTCAACAAGAGAGTCTTTTCTACTCAACAAGAGAGTGTTTTTCTGTCTCATACAAAGCCCGAGATAGAGGCTAAAAGGAGATTGACTCAACAAGAGAGTCTTTTATACTCAACAAGAGAGTGTTTTATATGTGTCTTGTATGAAGCCCAAGACGGAGGCTAAAGGGGAGACTGACTCAACAAGAGAGTCTAAAAAGGTTAAATCTGCTGGGGAGAGTCATTATAGAAAGCCCAAGAGGAGGCTACCTTACCGCTGTGGATTCTGGAGATCCTGAAGCGGGTCCAAGTATGGAGAACTCTTATGAGAGAGACCGGGTTTCTGCCTATGTTTGAAGGGAACTTGAGAATGTCTTTGGGACTCAAGGGTCTTAGACTGTCCAAGTCTATATTTTTATCTTTTGTACAATACCCAAGAGGAGGCACGGACATTAAGGGATAGGTATCAACCCTACAACGGCCGGAGTTTTGACGCTGGAAAGATTGCTCTAGCAAAGGATGACTAAGTTTTGTCTTATACCTTTAAGAGGTTGTCAGGGTCCTTGTATTAAGCCCAAGAGAAGGCATGAGATATTCTAAGAAGCCGAAGGGTCCTTGTACAACGCCCAATAGGAGGCAGGGATTCTTTTAGGAAGCCTGTGGGTCCCCAAACCAAGAGAAGTTCAAGAAATGCAAATCACATAGAAGAGATCATTCCAGGAAAGTTCGAGAATTTGGAAGAAACTCAAGAGATGCTATTCACGGAGAATAGATCAACTCTGGGAAGTAGAGTCTCTTTGATAATTTCTAAGAGTGACAGTCTGAGAAATGGTTCACCGAGAATGCTGCCTTTCTCTTTGTTCCATATTGTTTAACCCCAAGAGAAGGGAAGACTGTGTCTGGTAATCCTATGGGGGATCTAGTTTTGTTTGTATTTAAGATTAACCAACAGGTTGTACCTAGTTCTAGACGTAGTTGTCGGGGAAAACTCTAAATAACTATACTAGTATTACACAGTGGATATTTGACAAGTATATAAAAGGATGTGACAGAAGACTTATAGTGAAACAGCCCCACAATATAGTTATATACATATGAAAGCGATAAATGAAAGCAGATAAACACTTACTCGTTGTAGAGCTTCCATGTTGTTTTGTTAGTTGTTCAACAAAGAAAGCTTTGATAACAATATTATATTCAAAATCAAAGGAGAAAGTGCTTTGAAAAGATTGTTGGGGCTTATAGCTCAAGGAGAGGCCCAAGTTTTTAACGATGATCGCACCGCTGTTTTGAAATCTGTACAAAGGGACTTATACAATATGTGAGGCCCAAAAAGTTTCATGTACAAGGGGTTGGGTCTTATACTCTATTAGAGGCCCAAATGTTTTTGTACCAGTGATGGGGCTTACAGCTCAAGGAGAGGCCCATGGTTTTATTTTGAACTGGCGATCGTGCCGAGGTTTTTTTCTTTTAACACAGAGGGACTTATACAATATGTGAGGCCCAAAAAGGTTTTGGTTAAAAGGGGATTGGGTCTTACACTCTATTTGAGGCCCAAAGAGTTTATTTTTGTACAAGAGATGAGACTTACAACTCAAGGAAAGGCCCAGGGTTATTTGTTTGAAAACGACAATCGCGTCGAAATTTCTGAAATTGTATCGGGACTTATATAATGCACTGAGGCCCAAAAAGGTTTATGTACAACAAGGATTGGGTCTTACACTCTATTAGAGGCCCAAGTGTTTTAAAGAAAGGAAGTGGGACTTATAACACGAGAATAGGCCCAAAAGTTTTTCGTTTTGAAATGGCGATCGCGCCAAGATTTTTGAAAACGCAGTGGGTCTTATACAATGACTGAGGCCCAAATCATTTTGGTTTCAAAAAGGGGTTGGGTCTTACACTCTATTAAAGGCCCAAAGAGTTTTTAATGATTGATGAGGGTTGAATTAATCAAAACCCTAATTTGTTTTCAAAAATATATCTTAATTGAATAAAAATTCAATTAAGATGATCAAAATTGTTAAACATGTGTGAAAAACAAATTGTGATCTTGGATTAATGTTTGAAAGTCATGTTTATATCCACAAAATGATTGGAAATCAATTAAGTTTGGAAAATCAAGGGAGAAAAAATATTTCAAATGTTAAAAACAAATAAAACATTAATTCTTTGTAAAAATATCAAATATATGAAATAAATAATATTTTTGGAATTTTTTGGTAAAATAAAATATTTTAACATTTTTGTGAATTATTAAAAAAGGAATCAACTTAAAATCATTATAACTCAGAGATAAATTAATTTTTGAATCAATTAAATAAAATCACAAAATTCAAATATTTGAATTTTCAAAAAGGGAGCCAAGAACATGGCAAGAACACGCGCCACATTCTGTTTCTGCAGATTTGCATTTTCTATCCAATATCACTGAATACTTGATTATATCATGCAATCTACTTATCAATCTGCTCGTTTTCACCTCACGATCATGTCTATGGTCTTTAATTTCATTTATTTTAAGCATGAAATAAGAAATCAAAGAGAAACCTCAAGAACCCTAAAATTTACATGAAGGCTCAGAAATTCCTTACACGATTCAAACAAAGCAATTGATTGAGGGAAAACACTCTATGCATGATTATGAACATATGGCCAAATAATTGTGCAGCAAAAAATGCATGGATCATAGAGTTAGAAGAACTTATGCTTACCTCTTGCAGCTGGTGATCGTGTTTTGTGTTAGAGGTGTTGCAAGCTGGTTCCAATGATTTACATAGCTTCCTTAGGTGCCAAGGAGTGTGTTTGAATGCTTGGAGTGGTTTGAAACAAGCTGAATCTTGAGATGGTACCTCAACTGCACCTCTGTCAAGAACTTGAGCAGTTGGCAAGTGATTTAGTGATTTTGGTGTTACAGATGTTATGTGAGTGTTTGGATCACTTCTATATGATGTTTATGAGGTGTGTGTGTGTGTGATTGGTTTGGTTGGAATAGCTCTCAAACTCAAAAACCGATAGTGACTTGCCTTAGAAGGCAAAATTGGAAGTGAGAAGGAGATTTTGAGGAAAGCATCTGTTTAATGGCTTTGGTGTACTTAAACTGAGCACAAATGAGCTCTATTTATAGTAGAGCAAGTTTGTTTTGCAAGCAATAGTGAATGGCAACTGCAGTAGAGGTTTGGCCAATGGTTGCACTTTGGAATCTCAAGTCTCCTCTAGCCATTGACTAGAGGTTAGAGCACAGGCCTTTGGTTCCCTAGTTCAGAGATCATCCTTGACTCATTCAGTTGGAAATGGTTCAGTTCATGCCACCTTGGTGCATCTAATGAATGCTCCAAAACAAAATTGGAGTCTTGTCCCTCTTTTAGGCATTTCTAGGTTTGGCATGCTACTTTTGGTTCCAAGGACTTAGGAGGCTGATGGATCAGTGTTTGTCCCTCCTTGGTCTCCCCCTGAGGTGTTCAGATGGATAAACTTGTTTGTCATTTGTAAAATTTACTCAAATCGAGCAAAATGCACAAATCTGCCTTGCCATGACAGTTTGCAGCAAGGCATATTGTCATTGTCATATCTCATGGTTTAAGTGGAGTTTCATGGAGTTCTTGGCCATTTTGGAAAGCTCTTATATGATACAACACATGTGTGATCATAGTTTATCTTGATGATTTTTGGATCCAAGTGAAAAGTCCCCCTACTTTTGGAAAAAAAGCAAGACAAATTCTGACTTAGTGAAAATTTCACTAAGTGTTGGAAAAAGTGGCATTTCATGTTTTCAGCCATTTTGATCATTTTATAACTCAAAATCTATGATGAATTGGAATGAGGTGTAGTTGACACTTTTAAAGTATGCCATGAGAGCTACAAATCCATCTTTGGATCAGCCCAAATGGTTGCTTAGATCTCAAGTTATGATCCTTGGAAGTTGGTACCCTAGCCACTTTGTTCCATAACTTAGAAAATTTCTAAGTTTTTTATGGTTACCCCTTTTACAAGTTATCCCACTTTTCTTGATTTTTCTTGATGAATGATGATTCCAATCACACATTAACATCATTTTAGGGTCAAAGAACCATAATTGTGAAAAATCTCAAAAAGTCAAAGTTGACTTTTGTGCACAGTTGACTTTTTGCCATATGAACTCCAAACTGTGCGATCCTCTATGAAATCAAGTTCTTTACCTAAATCAAACTTGATGGATTGATTTCATAG
This sequence comes from Lathyrus tuberosus, assembly GCA_022829125.1. NCBI lineage: Eukaryota > Viridiplantae > Streptophyta > Magnoliopsida > Fabales > Fabaceae > Lathyrus > Lathyrus tuberosus. The sequence goes on from JALAZF010000034.1 coordinate 1,401,112, forward strand.
GTGTTATAGGGTGTACTGAATCATGTCCCAAGGTTTGGGAGCATGCCTGGGTCAAAAGTCAAAGGCATAGTTAACTTTTCCCGCAAAACCCTAATTGTGGTTCTGATGAATTTGAAACTTGTTGATCAAGCTTCTTGGACCAATCCATTGTTGCAAATGGGTCAATGTAGTGTGTTAGAGACCCTCTAATCCTCTCTTGAGGTCCTGGCTCATATTTTGTCCCAAAAGTCAACTTAGGGGTGAATTAGGTCAAGAAACCCTAATTCCTGATTTTTTTATGAATGCATCCCCTGAGGCAAAATTGACTTGACGATTGGGTTTATGATGTTCCTTGGAGTATTTTAGGTTATGCTTTGAAGCATTGGCTTATTCCCAGAGGAAATTTTCCATCTGGAGACCCTGGTCGACCAAATCCTAATTTGGTGACACTGGCGATCTTGAGGCTTGATCCACTTAGAATGCTGCAACCTTGTGCTTGATTCTTGCTGTGGGAGTCCTCTTGATCCATTGTGGATGTTTGAGAGGTTAGACAAGTTGAAGATCGTGTCAATTCTTGATTTATCCTTTGTCTAAGAACTCTGAGAGGGCTTGAAACCCTAATTCTGATTGTAGAGAGTGCTCACCCATCTTTGGGGAGGTTGATGAGGCATAATGATCCATCCATATTGTGGTGATGATTTACACAATGATGGGAAATCTTAGTGGTCAAAATTTAGGGTATGACACTTCCTAGTCATCATCGAATGCTCCATAGAGGGCTCCCTGCACTGCAGTTTCAGTACCTGCATAAAATCATAAATATCAATCATGGAACACTGAGTTGCCCCCATCCACTCCTAGTTATAGTTACAGATCTCCCTCTGGAACAGGTCAAAGCCATGGGAGCCTGCAACTCCTGAATCTGAAGCATCACCAGCTCCTGAACCTGCACCAGCATTAGCACCAACACTAGGGTTATGTCCTCCTCTCATTCCCTTCGGCCAACAAAACTTATCTAGATAATTATCATCGATAGAAGCTGGGATTGTCACCTGACGGTGGGAGGGTACTTTCACCCTCGCATGCACGCACAAAACCATGATAAAACATGGAAAGACCAAGGGGCAATTTTTCCGCGACCCTGATCTAAGTCCACTCTCAGCAAAAACACGCATCTCATCAACTATAATCCTAGCCACATCAATCTGAGTGTTAATAAAAATACTGTGAACCAAGTGTGCAACCGGAATGGGCACAATGGAGGTATGCGACTTCGGCTTGATGTTAGTCAACACCAAGAAAAGTACCAATTAAGCTAACGACCGCATGTCCTTCCTGTGGTATCTTCTAGGAACCCCAGATGGGTTCAATTCCACCGATTTTCCCTCCAAAAATAATGCACTAGAAATGGCCTCTATGTCTCTATGCAGCCTTAAGGTCTTGTGATACTCATCAATTTCATCTTCCCCCAAGGTGAGAGGTTTGCCTAAAGCATGATTAATGGTATCCCCGATCAAATTTCACCTTTCTCCCATACACCATAGTGGTCCAAGAAAACACCTCGTCGTCACCTGAAAGGGCATTAGCATAGAACTCCCTTACGAGCTCTACGTTAAAGTTGTCACAAGGTGTGATCAATCTGTCCCATTTTTTGGAATGAAGGATTCCTGCTACCGCTCGGTAGGAACCTTGAGGGTTGAGGTTAAACCTCTTCTCTGGCAAAATGATCCTCTTCTCGAGAGCAACATAACGAGCAGCTTGCTTAGCTCCCTTGAACCTTTCAAAATCATATTGGATTGGTTGCGGACGAGATGTGCTTCCAACCTTTCTTTTCTTGGAAGGAGTTGCTTTTGGAGGTTTTATTTGCAGATTCACCAAACAAAACCAGCAAGCCAAACACAATATATATTAGTGAGAAAGTAATGCACAAAAAATTAGAACAAGAATCTCAGCACAACAAAAAAATTTAAATTTTATGTCATGTTCGCCAAAAGCCTGGAAAATTGTGTGTAGTGTATTTTTTGAGAAGTAGAGAGACAAGAGGGAAAAGTGAAGACAAAAAGGGGAATGAGGAAAGTTTACCCCACCAAATCTGAAAAGTGGTTATTGGGCCTATGCTTCTTTGGCCCACCCAAAATTCCACTTAAGTTATGTGGCAGAAAAATTGTAATTTTCTCAGTCTCGCTCAGTTCGCCTAGCGAACTTCCCAACAAACATTCGTCTCAGGTTCGCCTAGCGAACACAAGGCGAATGTGACAGTTTTTTTTGAAAATTGTGTTTCTTTTCAATTCATTCTACCACAACACTTCCTAAACTAAATTACACTATCAAAGCAATAAAATCGAAAGAGTACTTACAATGTTGGGGTGCGTCCCAACTAGTGCTTTGTACGTTGTTTGAGCTCGACGGTCTGGAGGTTTGAAACCTCGAAACTAAAAGTGAATGAATTAGCTTCCGAGAAAAACACTCCAATAACAAAGACTTCAACCGTTATCATGACCTGTTCTTGGTACAATTTTCCTTAAAAAATAAAAGTCCAAACATGACTTCATCAAAGCTTCCATGGCCTCTTCATCCTTCTTTTTAAACACTTCTTCATTGTCGGCTTTTTCTTCCTCTTTTTTCTTCGATGCAACCTTTTCCTCATCATTTTTCACTTAGCAATTTTCCTCCAATTGGTTCGAATACACCACTCCTCTAAAAAGTGTGAAACACACTTCCTCATCATTTGTCCTCACCTTCATGATACCTTCATCAACATCGATTAACATCCTATCGGTGTTCATGAAGGGTCTTCCTAGGATTATAGGTGTATCCTCATCCTCTTCCATGTCTATAACTATGAAATCAACCGGAAACAAAAATTTGTCGACTTTCAATATCACGTCTTCAACAACTCCTTGAGAACGAGTCCTAGACTTGTCCGCAAGTTGTAAAGTCATGTTGGTTGACTTAATTTCCATGTTTTCAAGTCTTCTAACAACGGATAAAGGAATCAAATTTATACTATATCCCATATCGACCAAAGCTTTGCATTTGAACTCACTACCTATAGTTATAGGTAGAGCTACTATTCCCGGATCTCCTTCTTTCCGTGTACCTCTTTTTTTTGTAAGTATGTCCTTCATGAATTTGGCATACTTAGGCATTTGCTCGAGAGCCTCGGAGAAAGGAATATTTACTTGCAATCGACTGAGTATATCCAAGAATCTTGCGTAATGTTTTTCATTTTCTTTTTTCATAGGAGCAAGAGGGTATGGTAACTTTTTTTGTAGAACTTCTCCCTCATACTCCTTTCCTTTTTTCTTTTTTTTTTCAACTTCTCCTCTACATCATTCTTTTCAACTACCTTCTTTTCATCATTTTTTTCAACTTCCTCCACAATCTCATTCTCCTTTTCAACTACGAGATTTTTTTTCAACTTCCCCACCAATTGTTCTTCCATTCCTTGTAAAGATGGCCTTGCAATACTCCTTTGAATTCACTTGAGTGTTAGTCGGAAAGGTTTCTTTATGTTGGTCGGCTAGTTGCTTATACAATTGTCCAACTTGAGTCTCAAGATTCCGAATTGCAGCATTCGTACTTTTTTGAGTGGAGATGGACATTTGAATAAATTGGTTGAAAGTATCCTCAATTTTAGAGCCTCCTCCTTGGTTTTGTTGTGGTTGGTTGTTATTTTGGTAGGGTTGACGGTTGGAAGAACTCGGCTCTTGCATCCACCCTTGTTGGTAACCTTGGCTATTACCTCTCGGTTGGTAGCCTTGGTTATTATTTTGATATGGTGGTCATGGTTAAAAGCCTTGATTATGGTTTCCCGCATAGTTGGCTTCTTCAACGACCAGTGGACAATAACCGGTAGGATGATCGCCTTTACACAACTCATAACTTGCTACATGTTGATTTTGGTTGGGAACTTCTTGCATCTCTTTGATTTGTTGTGGAAGCTTTGACATTTGCTTTGTCAACAATTCCACTTATTGCGAGAGTAATTTGTTTTGACCAAGAATAGAATCACTTGTTCCCAACTCGATCATGCCCAGTTTTCTTTGAGGTGTGCCACGGTTGTGATTTCCTTGATGATCATTGAGTGCCATCCTATCAAAAATAGTAATCGAATCTTCAGCGCTTTTAGACATTAATGAACCACCCGAAGTAGCATCAAACAAAGTCTTATGAACCGATTAGAGCCCATTCCAGAAGATTTGCACTTGAGTTAATTCATTAAAACCGTGACCTTTGCATTTTCGTAACATGGATTTGAACCTCTCCCAAGCTTTATTGAGAGATTCATTTCCACCTTGAGCAAACACCGATATCGCCGTCTTTGCTTCCATAAATCTTTAGTGGGGGAAAAACCGTTCGAGGAACTTTTCTTCCAATAAATTCCAATCCGTCATCACTAAAGTTGATTGATCAAAATACCATTCCTTCACCTTCCCGATTAAAGAATGCGGAAATAACCTCTTAAATAAGGATTCCTCTCCAGCTTCCAGCGCTCCCGTTGCACCCGCAATTTCATAAAATTTGGTGAGATGTGTGAACAGATCCTCATGGTCCATACCAGTAAAAGGATTCTGATACAGAAGTGCAAGCATTCCCATTTTTATCTCTGAATGCCTCCCATTGTGGGTGTTGCGCGCAAACTAAACATTGTATCTTGGACTGTTAACATAAGCGCTTGAAGCAGGAGGTGGTGGTGGTGGTTTAGCCATGATTGGCGTTGAAATGGGTGTAGATGTAGAACCTTCTCTGCGCTCTTGTCTTTCTTGGGCAAGTTATTTCCTTCGCTTATTTCTGCTATTGAGCCTACGAGCAGCTCTTTCAATCTCAAGATCAAAAAGAAGTTGGTCTGCAAGTACACTCCCTTGCATAAACAGATTTTGCACTTAACCAAACAAATTAAGCAGCACAAGAAAAGTAACAGGGGTAAGAACACAATACAAAGTGAAGAGTCCGAGCCTTTGAGGTTGGCATCAATTTTGGTAAAACTAACTTAGCAGAAATATGTTGGACAAGATGTCCTGACATGATAAACTAACTGCAGGTTAAGGTGTTAGATAAGATGTCCTATCATGCTGATTCGACATCTTTGTCTGTTACAGTTTGGAATAACGGTGTCTGTTTTCCAGGTGTGATTGGAATATGATCTGGTCCTAGGTGGCATCTGAGATTGAGGAATCAGAGATTCTGATTCTAAAAGGAATATGTTGTTTCCGAGTATGGAGACATTTTTGGAAACTTAGGATTGAAGAAACTATTCTAGAGAAGAATAGGTCGCAGATTTTGTCGAGGTGAATTGCTGCGATTCTGAAGCCCAAATCCAGTTCTGTTTAGTAATATAAATAGAATGCATTTAAACTAGAATAGTCACTAAAGATATACAGTTGTTATTGAGTACTAGGGTTTGTACATTTGTGAGCCTCTCTTGTATTGTGTGAATACCTGAGTTGGACAGTTTATTGAGTTGTAATTTTTCAGTCAATGCTGTGATTGAAAGGGAATTGAGAAGGGTCTCATACCTAGGAGAGTCTTAGGTAGAAATCTAGTACGGGTAGTTTTCTAGGTATCAAGTTGTAAACATTGGAGTTTAGCTTAGAACCAATTCTAATTAGCGGATTTCATTCTTGGCTTAGTAGCCCCCAGACATAGGTGTTGTTGATCACCGAACTGGGTTAACAATTCTGGTGTGTTATTTTCTTTCTGCTATTTGCATTCAGTTCTTCATTATCCTTGTTTCAAAAGCAGAGATCAAGTGTCACGGCATCCTGTCCAACATCTTAGTGATCTGCTTAACTAGAATTTCAATTGGTAACAGAGCGGGCATCCTGCTCTAAATCTGGGTGAGATTCAGGGATGATACTTTCTGGTACGATAGATAAAGAAGGAGGAATTTTAAATAGACCACCCATACTTGATGGTTCCAATTATGAATATTGGAAAGTACACATAGTGGCATTCATCAAGTCCATGGATGGCAAAGCTTGGAAGTCAGTGGTTAAAGGGTGGGATCCACCAAAGACAAAGATGGTAAGGCTACTGATGAGCTGAAACCTGAAGAAGATTGGGATGATGAAGATGATAAGCTTTCTCAAGGTAACTCTAAAGCCTTTAATGCCTTGTTTAATGGTATAAACAAGAACATATTCAGTCTCGTCAAAAACTGCACTGTTGCAAAGGCTTCCTGGGAAATCTTGAAGAACACTCATGAAGGAACTTCTCGTGTTAAATCCTCAAGACTTTAACTTCTCACCTCCAAGTTTGAGAACTTGAGAATGAAGGAGGATGAGAGTATTCAGGAATTTTATATGAATATTGTGGACATTGCCAATAATTCAAGTGATCTTGGAGAAAAGATTCCAGAAGCAAAGCTTGTCCATAAAATTTTGAGGTCTCTTCCTAAGAAGTTCGACATGAAGGTGACATCCATTGAAGAAGCTCATGATATAAACACCTTGAAGGTGGATGAACTCATGGGTTCCCTACAAACTTTTGAAATGGCACTGAATGAAAAGACTGAGAAAAAGAAAAGCTTAGCCTTGGTGTCAGATCATGATGAAGGAAAGGCAAACACCAAGAACTATCTGGTGAATATAAAGCCTCATTCCTCTAACTATGTCACCTTTGGAGATAGATCCAAGGGAAAGATTAAAGGATTCATGAGATTGGATCAAGCTGGGAATCCTAGACTTGACAATGTGTTGCTTGTCAAGGGATTAACTGCAAATTTGATTAGCATCAGTCAACTTTGCGATCAAGGTCTAAAGGTCAACTTCACCATATCTGAATGTCTAGTTGGGGATGATAAAGATAGGCTTATCATAAAAGGTGACATATCAAAGAACAATTGTTATGTATGGACAACCTTGCAGATGGAGAAACATCAGAAACACTCCTCAGAACTGAACATGGGTGAATTACAAATTGGAAGGTTAACCAAGATGACACATAGGAGATTTCAACATCAGACTATCACAAGGATTGAGAATCTTCTTCAAAAAGCCTCTATGATTAAGGAAATTGCTGGAAATAGATGTTCTTATGCTGTCACAAAAGACTCAATCCTAGAAATCAATAAAATAAGTGCAAAGAATGGTTGCCTTCAAACCATTGGAATTGGAATTGTTCTGTTATGGTATAGTGTCATCCTAGATGTCATGACATCCTGCTGGGACATCTTGAACTACTTTGGTGGTACAAAAATTCAAAGAAAATTTTTGAAGGACAAATTAGGGGTTTACTTGGTTAATGAGAACACTATTCAAGGGTACGCATGGTTTGAAAATCAAATCAACCAAAACCGTTTCAGTAATAGATACCTTCACTCTACATTAATCTTCTCTAGAAGGATACTGCAGCGACATCCGGTTCTAGGTCAAAACCTAAAGAGTTGTATGCTGAAGATGCAATTGATGTTATTCCCCTTGATATCGTGCCATGCAAAACTGACAAACTTCTTGTAAGAAGATCAAAAAACTTCCCACCAGGTAATCCTTCGAACACTTCTGATGCTTTCTCTAGTCCTAGGAAGGGAATAGAAAAGTTTAACACGGATGAAAGGATTGACAAAATAGTGAATAAACTCATAAGTCAGGGGGATAAAATGAGTGTTGTTGGAATCACCAGACCACTGGCTCAGATTATGCCAACAGACTCAGCCCTTGATAAGGATGTGACTAAGAGAAATGTTGATGAAGGTGGAGATGATGATGAAGTGTCAGAAGGGAATCTGCACACCCTTGCTGACTCCGTGGTGAGAAACGTTGAGACAGATGATGGAACGTCCTCATATACAAAAATGTCTCTAGAACATGCATCTAGGGGGTTTGCTAAAGAAGTAACTGACAAAGTTGTCAACTTAGATGACTTACCCTCTGATGATGAAGTCATTGTAACAAGCCTAAATCCTAGTGTGGCTGAAATATTGAAGAATAGAAATGATAAGGGTGTGGACACTAAAAACACCTCTAACAAGCAAAATAAGAAATCTGTAGTTGGTCCCCATAGGCCTTGGAGCAAGGTGGTTGTTGTGTCCAAAAAGAGAAAGGCAGAGTCTGACAATGAATTAGACTATGATGGTGCAAAAAGATGCTCAGAACATCATGCCCATTAAGAAATCCGCCTCTAAGAAGAAGGTTGTTACTCTGCCTAAAGCTCCCATGGACAACATCTCATTCCATAATGTTGTAAATGTTAACAGGTGGAGGTACGTATATCACAGAAGAATTGCTCTAGAGAGGGAATTGGGAAAGAATGCCCTGAATTGTAAGGAGGTAATGGATTTAATTAAAGATGTTGGCTTGTTAAAGACTGCCTCTCAATTTGACCCGTGCTATGATAGGTTGGTCAAAGAGTTTGTAGTCAATATTCCATAAGGGTGCAATGATCGAAAAAATGAGGACTACTTGAAGGTATATGTCCGGGGAAATGTTGTGACATTTTCTCCTGCTGAGATCAACAAGTTTCATGGTAGACCTGAAGGTCCTCAGGGTGAAACTGAAGACACTGATGATCAGATTTGTAGAAAAATTACTGGCAATACTATGAGGAATTGGCCCAGCAAAGAGAAATTGTCAGCTGGAAAGCTGAGTGTTAAATATGTCATTCTTCACAGAATTGGAACGGTGAACTGGGTCCCTACCAATCACACTTCAACCATTTCAACTAGACTTGGATGATTTATCTATGCTGTTGGAAAAAGAAAAGCATTTGACTTTGGGGAATACATCTTCAAACAAATTCTGAAACAGACTGTCTCTTCAGTTGTAAAGCTGCTCATATGCTTTCCTTCACTCATATGTGGAGTGATTCTTCAACAACATCCTGGGATAATTCTACCTGTTGATAACATCATGAAAAGGGAGTCCCCTCTGACTCTGCACTATAAAGTGTTTGTTGGAAGGCATGCTACAGATATTGCTTCAACATCTTCCCCAACATCTGCTACAACTACCTCAGAAGAGGACACTATTACTCAGCTGAAGGAAACCTGTAGGGAGCTTGATGACATTATCAATACCATTACAACCAGGAAGGAAAAACTGGAACAACTGATTCAAGCTTTGTCTGCTGGACAGAACAAGGACATTGGAGCAAACCCTAGAGATGTTGAGAAGCCTACTGAAGAAAGCAGTGAGAACGTTGATGCTGCTGCAGATGATAGTTCTGGTGAAAATGCAGAAGAAGAGGATGATGAGGAAACAGAAGATGACTTTCGAGAGTTGTCTTTTCTTTACTTTATGTTTTTGTGTTTTGTTTTTTCTTTTGGTTTTGTAAGGGCTTAATGCCCAGGATAATTTACTTTTGTTTGGGTGTGTACTTTAATTACTATATACTGGTTAATTGGTTTTTGAGTTAGTCTTTCTAACTTTGTCATATTATGGCTAAAAAGGGGGAGTAGTACTAACATCACTAACCACTGCTGACTGCTACTAACCATTGAGGGGGAGTAGTGCTGGTGCTGCTTGCAGAAGAAGGTATTGGTTGAGGGGGAGACAAAAGTTTTGTGTTCCGCTGCTGTTCTGATGATGGTCTCCCTGTTCTGATTATTTTTGTCTGCAAGTTAATTGAAGTTAGTTTTAGCCAAAATCTGCCAAAGGGGGGAATGATGAGTCCAAGCCTTTGAGGTTTGCATCAATTTTGGTAAAACTAACTTAGCAGAAATATGTTGGACAAGATGTCCTGACATGATGAATTAACTGCAGGTTAAGGTGTTAGACAAGATGTCCTACCATGTTGATTCGACATCTTTGTCTGTTACAGTTAGGAATTACTGTGTCTGTTTTCCAGGTGTGATTGGAATATGATTTGGTCCCAGGTGGCATCTGAGATTGAGGAATAAGAGATTCTGATTCTAAAAGGAATATGTTGTTTCCGAGTATGGAGACATTTTTTGAAACTTAGGATTGAAGAAACTATTCTAGAGAAGAATAGGTCGCAAATTTTGTGGAGGTGAATTGCTGTGATTCTGAAGCCCAAATCCAGTTATGTTTAGTAATATAAATAGAATGCATTTAAACTAGAATAGTCACTGAAGATATACAGTTGTTATTGAGTACTAGGGTTTGTATTTTTGTGAGTCTCTCTTGTATTGTGTGAATACCTAAGTTGGACAGTTTATTGAGTTGTAATTTTTCAGTCACTGCTGTGTTTGAAAAGGAATTGAGAAGGGTCTCATACCTAGGAGAGTCTTAGGTAGAAATCTAGTACGGGTAGTTTTCTATGTATCAAGTTGTAAACGTTGGAGTTTAGCTTAGAACCAATTCTACTTAGTGGATTTCATTCCTGGCTTGGTAGCCCCCAGACGTAGGTTTTGTTGATCACCGAACTGGGTTAACAATTCTGGCGTGTTGTTTTCTTTCTGCTGTTTGCATTCAGCTCTTGATTATCCTTGTGTGAGAAGCAGAGATCAAGTGTCACGACATCCTGTCCGACATCTTAGTGATCTGCTTAACTAGGATTTCACAAAGTTCTTAAATCAATAAACTATTGCAATGCTTGCAATATCAACAATCCCCGACAACGGTGTTATTTTGTTCGAATCGTAGTTAAAGGGGGTTTTGTTATCATCTCCACAGGGATTGAGGATATTTTAATATTTGCCTTTCAATAGTTTATAGTTTTAAGAATAAGGGTTTTCAAAGTTTTGTTCACAAAATTGTCCCATTTTTAGTAGCAAAGCTTATAAATTCTAAAGTTTGTTGTTAACAAAGTATATCAAAAGTAGTTTTCATCTACCCTAACTTATATGTATTCTTTCAATCCGGCATGTGAAGTCAAATACGATTAATATCGTCACGCATTCTCTCAACATCGTCTATGTCTATAGCGGCATCGTGAGAAATACTGTATTCATCGCTACACGATTTCTCCATATAACAACCAATATAGTAAGCTTTAAGTTCAACACAGAGAACCTATCGACCATAGACCAATTTCTCCAATCTATAAACCGATAGATGAAAATTTTATGTCAAGTTTTACAAAATCCATGTCAAGAGTTTTACAAAACAAGAATGGATCATTAAGAACAAAAATATTCATCATAATCATCACTTGTTCACAAACATGGCCAATCAAAAGAAATACATACAAGCAAATGGTAGACTACCTCTACCTTTGATACAAAGGAAATTAGCTACCCATAACCATGGTGTCTTGCTTTACAAGTTTTGGAAGAAGATGAATGAACATCCACGTCGAAAAATCGAACTCGGATGCGAATCCAGCTTCTATGAAGTTCTTGTGTGTAAAAATGGGTTATGATCCTAAAAAATAGTGAAAAGTACTTATATAGTACTTTTAGAATCTGTCACGTTCGCACTGCGAATCGTTTCTACGCCCAGCGAACACCTTTTTAGGCACCTGAAGTGCCTCTGAACAGTTAAACCACCCCTTTGAAACATCTGAAGTTCGTTGTGCGAGCAATTATTCGCACTGCGAACTACCTCGCTACAAGTTCGCACAACGACGAACTTAGGGTCCTTTAGCTACTGACATCAGTCTGGGATGATTCACTGGCCCTTCGCTATGACTTCGCCACAGCGAACATTTGCTGCTTGTTCACCCAGCAAACGTACTGCCCTTTTCTTACTGCCATCTTTTTGAGATGGTTCGTTGGGACTTCTCCATGAGTTCGCACAGCGAACATTCACTAGCACTTCTCGCTGGCTGTTCGCACAGCCAACATGCTGAAGTCCTTATCTTCCTTTGGCTTTCTTGCCGAATTTCTTGTGTCTTACATTTTGATGTTTTTATGTCTAATTTATGCATAATAACACACAAATCAAATCAACAAAAGGTATTTTCACAATATTGAAGAATAACATGCTATCATGGAGTAAATATAACAAAACAACACAAAAGAGTTGAAAAATGCCAATAATTATTGATCAATTTAAAGCAAGTTTGACATTCAACGGGGAGATTGTTAGAATTTTGGGTCACAAATGTAACATTTAAGGTGTTAGTGCTATTATTTTAATTAGTCAAGACTTAAAGGGGTCTTATTAATATAATACTAAGTATGTGGCTAAAAGCATAAATGTCATGAAAGGTCAGGTCATTGTGGAGATACTATAAGTCAATATCTAATTTGATAAGGGACCAAATTAGAATATTGAAAATTAAGAAATAACCTTAGGGTTATTTAAATGGGTTATGGTCCCCATTTGTAGAGTATGATAAAAATAAGGTTTATGAGGTTTTCTCTCTTCATCCCCATTAGAGGAGATTCAAGGAACCCTAAGGAACTCTACAAATTGGAAGATCACATACCCGCAACCTTCAACGATTTCAATGGTTAATTCAAGTATGCCTTCCGCCTGCATTCTCTAATTGAAATCTGGTACGCGTTTAAGGGTTTAGAGTTTTGTTGTTGATTTCTATATTGATAGAAATTATAAGGTTATGAAGAGATCTAACAAATAGTTCAGTTAAGTGGTTAGAGTTCTGTTAGATATTTGTCTCTAACAGAACTCTGTTAAATAGCTGAGGTAGAGTTGATTGTTAAGCATATATAAGCACTGCTGTAGCTATGTAATAGATTCAATATTACTCTTTTACTCAGTAAAAAATATTCAACTCTCTCTCAATATTTAGTTTAATGTATATTCATCTTTATCATGGTGTTATTCGTTGGTTATAATCATCTATGCTTCCCTAATCCCTTTGTTGCTCCTTGCAAAGTGATGCGGATCTCAGAAATAGAACACCCCAAAATATGATCAGAAAGTGTAAAATAGATTAAAAATTGTGTAATATTGAAATTAGAAAATAGAATGTAGATGGATTACAATTCCTATCTAGCCACAGAGTTGCGCTCCTGAGAGAATTCACACTCTCTGCCCTATTAGAAAAATATAACAAACTTCTGCCCACTCTCTCTGTCTCTCTCTCTCTCTCTATCTATCTATCTCCCTCTCTCTCTCTCTCTCTCTCTCTCTCTCTTCCCCTCCCTTAATTATTTATAACAAAAATTATGACTATAAACAAATCTCTCAGAAAGACCCCAATGCCACATCAACACAATTATTTTTTATTCTTTCAAACATAAACTTTCCACTCCCTCGACCCATTTGGTTGACCCAATAACATCCCATCGCTATCACAAAGCAACCCAAATTTCCATAAATTCAAGGTGCAACAATGGAATCCACTAAAAATAAAGCTTCATTGTTCGAGAATAGCCTCAATCTCCAACAATTCCATCAATTTTTCGTGTCTTCAAATTCAAATTTGAACAACTCATTTGGACCGAAGCTTTCAAAGTAAACTATAAGAAAACAACTATTTTCTATGGAATCAACAAGTCAAAGGAGTAATCTTGATGCAAAAGATGCATAGACTTGTCGTCAATCCGTAAATTCCTCAGAAATTCAAAACAACTCAAGATTGAGTAACATAGTAACATATATATATTTTTGAAGAAAATGAATCTTGGATTGTCCAAGATTAGGTTGTGTTCATATGGTTGCTTTCCACCATTTTTGAGTCTATATTACCTCGAGTTCTCTCATGCAAGCATGCATTCGAAGTATGGGACAAGATCCAAAAATACTTCAACGTGCAATTGAAAGTTAGGGTTCGACAATTGAGAGTTGAGTTGAAATTAACAAAGAAAAGAAACAAATCCATTACAAAGTTTGTTCTAATCAAAGTTATTACGAATTCTCTTCTAGCAGTGGGAGATTCAAATTCTGAACAAGATCAAATTTACTTAATCCTCAATGGTTTCCCTAAAGAGTACAATTCGTATGTGATGCAGATGTATGGAAGCACATATTCACCGTCCAAATGTGATGTGGAAGCACATCTCTATGTTCAAGAAGCACATCTAGATATATTAAGACAGGAACTTGCCGTTTCCACGAAGCATCCAACCTTTCTCACATAAATCAGGAAACATCCAGCTCTAGAGGAGCATTTTCTAGAAATCGTGGAGGGGAACTCACTACACTAGGGGTCGTGCTCGTGGTCGAGGGTAATATACATCTAGAAATCTTCCAACATGCCAATTGTGTGGAAAATATGGGAATTCAATCACTGATTGTTGGCATAGGTTTGATGAAACCTTTATGCCATATAATCCGTCAAGTTCCCAATCTAATGTTGTGAATGAGTCTACTTCAAAACATGAGCAATCTCAATGTTCCAATCAAAACACCCAAGCTATGGAAATTAGGGCAACTACTAATCAACGATTTGCTTATACTCATGAATACTCACTAGCGGCTGAGTTGGAGTCACATGCCTAGTTTGCTGACTCAGGTGCTTCTCACCATCTTACACTTTATAACTCTTATTTACAAAATTCAAAGTGTTACGCAGGGTCTAAGAAAGTGTATGTTGGCAATGGCTAAACCTTACCATAAAAACTATAGATTCAACATGTTTTCACTCTAAGTTTGCACCTCATAAGTTGTTGTTGTTGTCTAATGTATTACATGTTCCCACAATCAATAGAAACTTGTTGTTTATCTGTAAATTCTCTAGGGAAAAAATGTCATCTTTGCGTTTTTGGATGACAAATGTTATGTTAAATCCTAGGATTCTAAACAAACTCTCATCGAGGGATATCTTGATAACGGTGGTTTATACTGCTTTCCCAAGCTACCCTTGGAGCTTCCAAGGTCAAAGTGCATGAATAACAACATATGTACTCCCAATGGAATATAAAGTTGCCTTGTTTCTAATTCTACTACAGTTGAGTTAAATAATTTTAACTCTAGTTTCTTGTGGCATAATTGTCTTGGTCAGGCCAATTTCAGTTCTGTTAGACACGTGCTAAAACTTTGTAATATATCTATTCCTAAAAAAGTTGATTCTTTTGCTTGGAAGTCTTGTAATCTTGGAAAGGCTCGTAGAATTCACTCTCCATTGGTCATGCCAATTTCAGTTTTGTTAGACAAATACTAAAATTATGTAATATACCTATTCATAATAAAATTGATTCTTTTGCTTGCTAAAGATTTTGACATAATTTATACTGATTTGTGGGGGACCATCCTATCAACCCTCTAGCACTGGGTTTATATATTATGTGGCTTTTGTAGATGGATACACTAGGTACACAGGGCTATACTTTCTAAAAAAATAAAATTTGAAACCCTTCAAGCCTTCACATTGTTTTACCTATTTGTTAAGACGCAATTCCATAGTACAATTAAGTTAGTTCGATCTGACTATGGAGGTGAGCAAAGACCTTTCACGAACTATCTAGCTGAGCTAGGCATAAACCATAGACTAACTTGCCTTTACACATCTCATTAAAATGGGAATGTGGAGAGAAAACATAGGCATATAGTACAGATGGGGCTTACTATACACCCGAAATTCGATCAAATTATTCAATTGAATTATTTAGAAATTTTATTTAATTATTTTGTGTTTGGTGTACCTTTAAATAAAATTATGTAATTAAATATATTGTTGGGGTCTTGGTGCAATAGTAGGGTATGGTGAGAATGTAGTAGCTTGGTAGAATAAATTAGAAAAATAATTAGAATAATTAGCATTTTAATTATTATTATTAGAAATAAAATGAGAAAATTGGTAAATAGGAAGAATTTGGTCAATTGTGTGAATTGAGGAAAGTATGAGGTGAAAGGAGAGATGCTGAAAAATTGGTGGGTAATAATTATAATTAGGCAAAAATAATTAGAATCATCTATATACTAAAAGTTGGGAGAAAATTAGGTTCGGTAGAATTTTTGTCAGTACGTGAAAACAAGGAGGCTAGAGAAAACAAGAGAAATTGGAAGGAGAGATAGGTTTTGAAGGGAGAATCCATAGGATTTGCTTGCTTTGCTATTGTTGCTAGAAATCTAAGGTAGGGGGATAAAGGGTTATCAATATGTGTGTAATGCAAGATGAGGTAGAGAAGAGAGGTCCTTACTCTCATAGGGTTCTATGATTTGATTTGAGGAATTTGTTGATTGATTATGGGTATAAATGTGTTTCTATGACTGAATTTATTTTTGAATTACCATGAAAATGCATGTATAAAATTCTGCCATTGATGAATGTTTGAATGTTTGAGTTATGTTCATGATTGATGATGAAATCGTTGTTGCAATTGTTGATGAATTACTATGAATCATGATTAATTGGTGAAACTAGGTGTTAGTCTGTGGGAAATTATCATGTTTTATGTAATATAATTGATGAATGAATTATTCCGAGCATTTGGGTTGTTACGGAGTTGAAATCGGAGGTACGAAAGGCTCCCAATGATGAAAAATTATCAAAAAAATGATGCAGACTGGTTTGATTCAAATCAGAGGTTTACACTGTGATTTTGATTTGAATCACATCCTTTTAGGTTGCCCCTGCCTAGCTTGATTTGAATCAAATTTTACACTTGAGTCGAATCAGAAAGGCAAATTAAGCCAAAATACTGTTTTTTTTCATAACATTAGTTTCGTAGGTCTAAATGAGACGTCATTCAAAGCGTTGGAAAGCTAACGCTTATAGATACCTCATGATAGTGCTTGGTGAAATAATTGAGTTGTAATCATGTGTCTACTGTAGGGATGTATGTGATGACATGTTTGATTGATTAGTGAATCGTTGTGTTTACCTAATGATGTGTTAATGTTATGATGAAGTAACATGATTGAATGATTGTGAATATGCATTTTTTTGAGTTGCTATTGTTTGATGTTGTTTGTGTAACGTTGATTAATTGTTGTGTATGGTGAATGATATTGTGCATAATGGTGATAAATGCATGGTGATTATTTTGGTGAATCTTTTGGTGATAATGCATGTTGTTGAGAGTCATGCCACATGGTGTACGAACTTCGGTCTAGTTTTGGGGTGCTCTGGTCCTATGGTGGGAATTCAAGAGTGAGTAGCCGGTTCTAGATAGGAATCGATGAAGCGTTACCTATGGTGATGGTAACAAATTAGTGGGCTTTGGTCCTATGGCGGGGATTCAGGAGCGAAATGAACTTGATTGTTTATAAATAGTACCGCATGTATAATGAGTCAATTTTGGAGTACATTACATGCATATTTACATATGTAGTTGATTGTTCATGATGTTGTTGATCAGTTTCGAATATGTTTATGTTATTATGAATGGGTGTGAGATTGTGTTAGTGTTGATTGTGTAATGAATGTGTGCTTGTTGTGTATTCTTTATCTTAGAATTCTTTACACTGTTTATATTGAATGTTGTTTCTCACCCCCTTTGCTTCATGTTGTCCACCATGGATATCTTGCAGATACTCAAGAGTGGTCCACGTTCTTGTGTGTTGGAAGATAGCTTGTTGGAGCTACTCTTCGCTTTTATTTATTCATTTTTAATACATTAGTGGTTTACTGCTCTGATAATGTAACATCGGGGACAAGAGTTATTTTGTTTTGAAGTTGATGTTGCTTTTACTGTTTTTGAAGTTTATGACTTTATTTATGAAGTTGTGTTGAAAAGCGTTTTTTCTATGCGTAGTTTTAAATGATTTGATGTGTTTTTGAAGGATTGTTGTTGGTGACTCCTAACATTTTCGTGTAATGCCTTATTTATAATTTCCAGGGTTTAGGTTGTTACATTTACACTGTTAGCACATGCATCTATCCCAATCACTTTTTGGGACTAAAGTTTTTCCACCTTTGTCTACTTAATCAATTGACTTCCATCTTTCAATTTACCAAAATTCAACTCACCATTTTATGCATTATATGAGAAAGAACCAGATTACAAATCTCTAAAGGTCTTTGGGTGCTCATGTTTTCCTTTACTTAGACTCTATAACAAACACACTTCAATTTAGAAGTCAAGAGTGTGTATATCTATAGCTCCGGTTTTGTAACGCAACCACTACTGCATTTAGTGCTACTTTCTGATTTCTAATATTTATCCTATGATGCTTAAAAGGAAGGGGAAGATATCATAAACTAACTCTGCTCGCAAATGTTTTTCTTACAAATGCTAAGAGATCTAGAATCGGGGGTTGGTTATACTAAGGAAAGCTACTAACACCCTGAGTATCTATAGTAATCTATAAGAACCTTTATTTGCATATATTTCTACTGTTGAATTGGGAAAGTTTCTCCTTTGTGAAATTTGAGGAGATTTTTTTGTTTTTTTATGGTTTTCTATTATTTTTGGGAAGGTGCTTGACCTAAGGTTTTTGATTAGTGCACTCGCTAAGATTTCACAATCTTAAACCTACGTATTACCATAAAGAGACTGGGGAAATCAGAGTGTTCGTAGTTCCTTCTATTCTATGGGAGGAGGAAGTTGTTTGGTGTCTTATTTAAAGCCCAAGATTGAAGCTAAAAGAGTATTTGTGTCTTGATTAAAGCCCAAGATTGAAGCTAAAAGTTTGACTGAGAGAATTTGTCATCTCTAAAGGGATATATCTCACCTATTCATCACAAATACTGAAGAGTAAAATCATAAAGGAAGAAGCTTTAAACTTGGATCTTTGTCATCCTAAGCAATGCCACATCTTTCTTTATGGGAAAAGTGAAATGTCATGAAGGAAAAAGCTTTAAACTTGGATTTTGAAATATCTAAAGCAATGCCACATCTTTCTTCATGAGTTTTGTCATAAGGGAAAAAGCTTTTAACTTGGATTTTGAAATATCCAGAGCAATGCCACATCCTCCTTTATGTAAAACAGTATGATTAAAATTTTGATTTGATTTAAAATGTGATGTATAGAAGGGTTATCCTTCTACAGAGATGACTCAGAGTCTCATCTGTGGGGAAGTTGAATTTAGTGCCTTGATCAAAGCCCAAGGTTGAAGCTAAAAAAAAGTTGAAAATTAACTCAACTGGGGAGTTTTTATCTGTCTTGTACAAAGCCCAAGATTGAGGCTGACTGATTGGAGAAATTGTTGGTATAGGCTGAGAGAAGGCTAACAACTATTGAGGAAGTTTAAAATCACTGGCTTATTACTGATGGTTTGACTGACTCTTTTGGGGATTTTATTTATATCTTGTACAAAGCCCAGGATGAATGAGGCTGAAAGAGTTTATTTGTATCCTGTACAAAGCCCAGGATGGTGAGGCTAAAAGATTTATTGTATAAACAACTAAGACTCGACTTATGCTTTTAAGAAGCCTAAGGGTCCTTGTATAAAGCCCAAGAGGAAACTATGATGTTTGGATAAAGCCCAAGAGTAGGCTATAGGATTGAATGAGACTGCCCGAGTCTCTTTGTATGAAGCCCACGAGGAGGCTAACTTGTTGGAGAGATACCTTTGTATGATGCCCATGAGGAGGCAATGAGGCTTGGATAAAGCCTAAGAGGAGGCTAATGATGCTTGGATAAAGCCCAAGAGGAGGCTATGATGCTTGGATAAAGCACAAGAGGAAGCTGATGATGCTTGGATAAAGCCCAAGAGGAGGCTAACTGCACTGGGGAAATTTCCTATGTACAAGAAAGAAACTAGTTGTTTGAACTAAGTTGTAGTGGGTAAAAGGATCATATTGTTTGATTTATGTCTAAACTGAGGATGACTTAAATGCTAAGAGAAACTTATCAAGATATAAACAAGTATATTAACAAGTATGAATTAAATTGAGAAAATGGTGTTGGGTCTTACACTCTTGACAGAGGCCCAAGTGTATTGTGATTGATTGAATGAATTAGGGTTTTGAGAAATTGAAGAAAGTTTTGATAGGAGGAGATGATTTAAATTTGAATTTTGGATTTAAAGATGGCTTTGACTTTGAAAGATGAGGGAGAGAAGAAAGGTGTTGGGTCTTACACTCTGGATAGAGGCCCAAGATTATTTGTATCCTGTACAAAGCCCAGGATGGATGAGGCTAAAAGATTATTCTATTTACAAAGGGTGTATTGGGTGTTACATTCTAATAGAGGCCCATATGATTATTTGAATTTGTTTATGTACAGAGGAATTGGGCTTACACTCCTAACAGAGGCCCAAGATTGTTATGAAAACAGTGATCGCACCGTGATTTTGAAAAGTGCAATGAGACTTATACTATAGCAGAGGGCCAGAGGTTTGTTTATTTACAAAGAGGGTTGGTTCTTACACTCTAATAGAGGCCCAAAGATGTTTGAAATGAAGTTTGAAAAGGTTGAATCAGGGTGAAAACCCTAATTTCATTTTGTAAAGATATTTTTAAAAGAAAATCAATTAAAAATAGTGTAATCATCAAATGAATCGATTAACCATGTTATAAACAATGATTAAGGTTTATAAAAAAGATGTTTTAATCACATGAATATTTGAAATCAATTAGGTTTAGGAAAAATAAAAAAGAAAATATTTTTAAAGTATTAAAAATACTTAAAAAGCAATATTTTTCAACCTAATAAAAACTTATCAAAAAATATTATTTTTGTGGCTTTTTTATGGATTAAAATAATAGAGTATTTAAATAATATGTGTGAAAAAGTTGGGATTAAAAATAATTAATTTGGTAGGAGAAAATAATTTTTGAAGTTAATTAATAAAAATAAAAGAAAAATGATAAGTTGTAAAAAAATTGGCCAAGGGAGGGATTGAGCCCATGCCTTTTAGGCCACACAATGGCAAAACACACCTTGACCAACTAAGCCAACGTGTGCTGGTGATAGCTATTTCGCTTCCATTGAAAAAATATTAAAATTGCGTGGGAAATTCAAAAAAAAAAAAACACGCGCGAAGAACTTCATCTTCAACCTTGAGTCAGATTTTGCAAAAACTATCGTATCTCATGAAATACGCAATGAAATTGAACGATGTAAACATGAAAGTTGTTCATTTTTAAACAAGGAATTCAATGGTGGTAATTAATTTCATTTCTTTTTAGTGTGGAGTGAGTTATCAAGTATGAACACAGAAACCCTAGAATTTGCAAAAACTAATATGAAATTCCATACACGAATGATAACTAGCCATTGATCGAGGGTTAATGATCTATGAACATCCATAAACATGTTGGTAACTTGAAACAACATTTATGATGCATGATTCATGGAGTTTGAGAAGTTCAGGCTTACCTGTGCAAGAGGAAATCGAATCCTCAGTTGTAGGTGTTACAAATGTGAAATGATGACTTGGACAGCTTCCCTAGACCTCAAGGAATGTGTTGATGTGGTTGGAATGGATGGAAACCTTTTGGATTGGTGGGCTCGAATCCAACTACAACTGGCTTGAGATGAACTATGATCTTGATGAATTTGATGTTACAGATGATGTTTAAGTGTTTGGATTACTCATATATGATGTATGTGAGGTGTTTGGATCATTGGTTTGGATGAAATTGCTCTAGTTTGAGAAATTTGAATTCTCCCTCACTTGGAACTTTGAATTTTGGAACAAGGATGAGAAATGAGAAAACAAGTTGTGATGTTGTTTTGGTGTGTCTAGAATGAGGCAATGTGACCTCTATTTATACGTAAATGGATTTTTCTTGGATGAATAATCACAGTTTGAAAGATAAGAGATTGGTTCAATGGTTTTGGACTTGTGTCATTACTTCTCATGCAAGGTACAATAGCTCCTCCAAATAACACGGTTATCAATTGACTAATTCCACATTCCTCAGTCAGTTTTATTGTTGTTTATGTGAGCATCTTGACTGAAAAGAGTGTATTTGTTGAATGTGCACTATTGCACATAAATGCCTTTGAATTCAAGGCATAATGTGACAAAATTCATTAATCCAATTGAGATATCTCTTGACCCTTTGGCCTAATTTTGCAGGTTTGTTATGACTTCTTCTGTTATACATTGAATAAGTGTTGCATTGATGATTATAGTTGACAAAAGAATCGTGTATGGCAAGGGATGATCCAAAACTGTTTTTGAAAAACAGTTGCAGCATGGTGTGCTGAGACCTCCATACTCCTTTGCTCAAGTGGAGTTATCTCATGCTCTTGGGCTCTTTAGAAAGTTGGGATGATGCACTTCAACTTTGATGTTCACAGTTAGACTAGATTCATCTTGGATCATGGTGAAAAATCCCTCCACATTTTGATGTTTTGACTGATTTTACCTTAGGCAGAATTTGCCTAAGTGTTGAAGTTCATTTCCTTTTTTTATTTTTTTTATCACTTCATAACTTGAAATCCATGAAGGTTTTGAATATGGCTTAGTATATCAATCTTGTAGTATGTGATTAGATCTACCATTTGAGCTTTGGAGTGCAAAAAATGGTTGCTTGGATCACAAGTTATGGCCATTGGAAGTTGGGTACTTACACACTTTTTTCCATAACTTAGTGAAATTTTCAATTTCTCAACATTGCCCTTTTTACAAGTAACCTTAATTTCTTGATCAAATCTTGTTCAAATGCAACAATGGATCATGTTTTCTTCTATAATGGCTCATGATGAACATTTTTGGCCAAAAAGTCAAACTTTGACTTTGGGTCTCAGTTGAATTTTGTGCAGAGAAACCCTAATTTCTGATTTTTTATAGATGAATCCTCTGAGGCAATTTTGAACTTATGAATGGACTCATGAGGTTCTTTTGAGCTTCTTGAATCATGTCCCAAGGTTTGAGATCATGTCTTGGCCAAAAGTCAAAGGTATGGTTGACTTTTCATCAAAACCCTAATTTGGCTTAGATGGATTTTGAATTCTTGCATTGTTTGTGAATCAAGTTCTTTGAATCAATCAAATCAAATGAATGGACTAATATGATGTATTTGAGGTCCTTGAAACATATCTTGAGGTTTTGGCTCATGCCTAGATGAAAATTTCTCTCTGGAGGCCTTGGTCGACCAAAACCCTAATTTGGTGACATTGATGATCATGATGCTTGATCAACTTGAAATGATGCAATCTTGTGTTTGATTCTTGATGTTGAGGATCTATTGACCTCTATAGATGATTGGGAGGCTTGATAAGTTGAAGATCATGTAAATTCTTGATTGATCTTTTGCCTGAATCCTCTGAGAGGCTCAAAACCCTAATTTTTGCCTAGAGTGAACACTCAACAATCTTTGAAAGGATAAATAATGCATAAAGGTAAATCCATATTATAGTGATGATTTGAACAATGATGTAAATTCTTAGGGCCAAAATTTAGGTTATGACAATATCTTGGTGTCTCTCCCCTCAACATAAGGGTTTCTAGTACTTAAGTAAAGAAGGTGAAATATATATCTCTAAGGATGTCCTGTTTCATGAACACAACTTTATTTTCTCTATTTTGTCTTCTAGTAAGTCTGTGTCTAGTTGTTCCAAAGTCGTTAGGTTTTCCCTTAGGCTCAATATATATTTTACCTTCGCTTATTTTAAATGTCCATTATGACAATGGTGTGTCCTTCTCTTACACTAAAACAAGTATTGTACCTAGTGATGAGTCTCCTAACAAAAGAGTCTCTCGTCCTTTAAATAATATGTCAAGTCAGCCTACCTCAAAGAGTCTTCATCATAGGCTGTAAGTAGGAATGTACCTAAAAGGGGGGGGGGGGGGGTGAATTAGGTTTTCTTAGAAATTTTTCTTGGTTTTTCGACGGTTTTGATTTTTACTTTCCTAAAGTTACTAAGAGATGAAATGCGGTAAAGTGCGGAAAGTAAATGACACGGCAATATATCCTGGTTCCCCTCACAGTCCGAGAGTACTCCAGTCCCCTTTCAACATGAAAGAGATTTTTAATAATGTTAGATCCTAAGACAAGACTATCCTAGCCTTTTTATACAGACTCTAACAAGCACGCCAAGAACAATCCTATTGGATTTTACAACAAGTGAATTAAGAGAACAATCCTCCCTTAATCACTCTCTTGCTTCCAACAATCCTGGACAACAAGGATACAACTCCACAATCTTATTCTTAACAATCCTAAAAATAAGATGTGACTTTAATGAGTAAATCTTAATTTTTTTGAGTAAGTGATGAAAATGATCTTCAATTATTAATCTTAAAGATTGATCTTATTCTTGAACAAACAACTCTTATACTGAATATACAAGTGTTCTTAGATGAAAGAATGAAACTATAATGATCTGGATGAAAGTTTAATGCAAGAGTTTCACTCTTTGAAAATTCTGATTTTTTACACTTGAGAAACTGAAAGTTTAATGATAATGAAAATGTTTGAAAATTGTTTGCAAGAAGGTGAATCTCTAAGTATGAGATTATGAGGTTTATATAGCCTCTAAACACCTCTTCAAATGAGTTAATTATCCAAGAGATGCAATGGTTCAAGAATAAAAGAATACAAAAGTTTCTGCAAAAAGATGAAGTAATTGGCCTTCTGCACCAGTGGTAATCGGTTAACTAAAGTGGGTGATCGATTACACGCCTCTAACGTTTTAAAAATTTTCAAAAATACTACAGGGTAATCGATAACAGGTTTGGGTAACCGATTACTCTAGCCCAGTTTTGAAAACATACTTTAGAAACAGAGGCAGAATGGTTTGATAATGCACAAAAGATTTTCTAATGAATATGCAAAGTATGGAAAGGATTTTGAACATTTGCATAAACTATATAAAGGTTGAATGTTATAGCTTTCCTTTGTGCTGAACCATCTTCATGTTTTTATCAAGACTTGATGCATTACTTTGACACTTATGAACGTTGTTCTTGATCGGGATTCTTTGAAAATTCTTTTATCCATCTTAAGCTGAGAATATATGTCGTCATCAAAACCTTTGAGAAACCATGTCTTCACATTCTCCCCCTTTTTGATGATGACAACTATCTTTTGACTTTTTGTTTCATTTGTTATACTCTAACAAAAATCTCCCCCTTTGATGATGCTCTCCCTTAATCCAATGACTTTAGAGAGTTTTTGAAAACTGAACTTTTTGTTAGAAAAGTAAGTATACCACACAATTCTTCTTCCCCTTTGTCATTAACAAAAAGGAAGGGAAAATATATTTGAAAAAAAACAAGTATGCACATAAACTAATTCACAAGAATTTAACCATAAAACATATTAAAATAGAACAAGTACGGAACAAAAACATAGAACATAAAATCAATAGTACGAAACACATTGTACGAAACGGTACGAAGTACATAACATAAGGTACTTGAAACAAAACCAACAAGACATACTCCAAAATACTTAAACCTAAACTAGTTCAACATAAAAACATAAAGTAAAACTTAAGCAAAACGGCACTTAAACATCGAAATACAATTAGTCACTTTCAGACATGTCATTGGTTTCATCTTCATCTTCTCCCTCTTCTTCACCATCTTCATATTCTTCACTTTCTTCATCCATAATTTGTACTTGAAGATGAGCCTTGGAAAATTCTCTAAGTAACTTTCTTAAAGTAGCTATCTCACGCCTATATTCCCTTTGATTATAGTCCACATTGGCTTCTATTGAACACATCTTTTTGTAGAGCACTTCATTTGTGTATCCTTTTTCTAGAATGGATGGAGTGGAGGAGGATGAAGTTGAATCTTTGTAAACATATTTCTTGTCTGAACCTTGAATAATACCGGTGTTCCTTAGTGTCGTAGACACATTAATTTCATTCACTTTGGCCGTCATCATGGTTTTTGGTTCTCTTTGAAGTAGTACACCATTTTTTTCAAAAATCTTTGAGATAAAGTGCCCATATGGAAGACCACCCGAAAGGGATTTCACATGACGCATATGGTGCATAAAAACATATGCTGAATCAACTTGATGCTCATTTTTGATAGCATAAAGAAGTTGGACTTCCATTTCACCCACTTGGGAATGGTTGGAGTGCTTTAGAACAAGAACATAAGCGAGGATGTAATGAAGCATCCAATCACTAACAGTTAGATTCTTAGCAAGCTTAAAGACCCTTGAAGAATCCGGGTTTTGACGACTCATAAGCTCTTCTTGGGTTATCCTTGAGATTTCAATATAGTAATTCATGCTAGGAAAATCTTTCCATGGTTCCGATTCATGTTGAACACCATAGAGAATTTCTTGTCCCTTAAATGGAATCCCTAAGCAATAGCCTAATTCTTATAGATTCATGGAAATCTCAGTATTCTTAACAGTAGATTGCATAGCCAAATCTCCAAATTCATCATAACCAAGATTATAATTTAAGAAAAATTCTTTGACCAAATCAGTGTAAACAAGACCAACATCACCTATAATCTTATCAACTCCCTGTTTCTCTAGTAACTTAGGAAAATTAAAGCCATGATCTGGAAAGGATTCTAGATTAACATATGTTGCCAGCATAAGAGGTCGATTCCAGATACCAAAGTTGAGCCTTCGAGCTTTGACTATTTGCATGTGTTTTTCTTCTACTGGATCTGAGCTACCTTCACCAGTCTTGTTCTTTCCCTTGTTCTGAGGTTTTGGAGCCATGGAGGATTTGAGAGAGTTAGGTTTTTTGAAGGGAGTTTTCGGATTTGATGTTAAGTGGTTTGTAGAGAGATGTTGAGGGATTATATTGAGTGAATGAGAGAGTGGGTTTTAATGTTGGGGTTGAATAAAATTAAATGCAATGTGGAAGAGAATTTGGAAGAGTGGAATGAATGAGAGTGGAAGAGTGAAGATACCAATGATAACTTTAAGTTCAGAAAATAAGTGCTTATGAAATGAGTCAAAGTAATAAAAGTGGGTTTTAAACACACCCTTATGATTCTGATTTTTAAAAAAATTTGCAGAAGTAGCAGTGGTAATCGATTACCATCTATGGGTAATCGGTTACCTGGTCAAAAACGCGTCCAAAATTGAAAATATCAATAGGGTAATCGATTACCCACTGTGTAACCGATTACCACACACAAAAAAACAGCAAACACATAACTCTACAAATACATGGTATTTTTCTTATTTTTTCCATTTAGACATGTTATATCATATTATAAAGCAACTTTGGGTGGACCAAACATGTCATAAAACATAGATTAATCTCATGTAAAATCAAGATATGTAAAATTTCACTACATACATATTCAAACAAATATTGAAAAAATTAAAGTAACTAAAACAATTGTGTACCTTAGCATTATTTTAGTGAATAATGAATTATTATTGAAGATTTAAATGTCACCTTCATCCAAAATGCCAAGTTCTCTTCGAATCTTAAAAAATTCGTCCCGAGGAAGCGGTTTTGTGAAGATGTCAGCCTGTTGATTTTGAATATCGATAAAAGTAATCTCAATGTCACCTTTTAGAACGTGATCTCTTAGAAAGTGATGTCTAATATCGATGTGCTTGGTCCTTGAATGCATGATTGGATTCTTTGATATATTGATTGCACTGGTGTTTCGCATTTAAGAGATATGCATCCTAGATTTACACCATTGTCATGAAGTTGTTGCTTCAACCAAAGTATTTCCGAACAACATCTACCGGCGGCGATATACTATGCTTCTGCAGTGCTAAGAGCCACACTTGCTTTCTTTTTGCATAACCAAGAGACTAATCTGCATCAGAGAAACCAACAAGACTGCATATACTACCTTTAGGGTACCAAAGACCGACATTGGATGTTCCTTTAAGATACTTCATTATTCTTTTCACTGCTGTGAGATAAGATTCCTTCGGACAAGCTTGAAATCGTGCACGTAAACATACACTAAACATAATATCAGGTCGACTAGCAGTTAGATATAATAAAGAGCCAGTCATACCTCGATATTTAGTGATATCAATTGGAATTCCGGATTCGTCATGATCAAGATATGTGTCGGATCCCATTGGAGTTTCTATCTCTTTGCAAGTATCCATGTTAAATCTTTTGAGAAGTTCTTTGCAATATTTAGATTGATTGATAAATATCCCATTCTTTGTTTGTTTGATATGCAACCCAAGGAAGTAGTTCAACTTACCCATCATGGACATTTCAAATTCTCCTTGCATGATTTTTGAGAATTCTTCACATAAGGATTCATTCGTGGATCCAAATATGATGTCATCTACATAGATTTGTACTAAGATAGTATGATGGTTAATTCTTTTGATAAACAAAGTAGTATCAACTTTACCTTTTTCGAAACCGTGTTCGTAAAGAAAATTACTTAACCTATCATACCATGCCCTTGGTGCTTGCTTCAATCCATACAATGCTTTTTTGAGTTTGTAAACATGATTAGGATGTTTGAAATCTTCAAATCCTGGAGGTTGACTTACATAAACTTCTTCAAGTATGTATCCATTTAGGAGTGCGCTTTTAATGCCCATCTGATACAACTGAAAATTCAAAGAACAAGCATATGCTAACAATAATATAATTGCTTCTAGTCTAGCAACTGGTGCAAATTTTTCCTCAAAATATATACCTTCCACTTGATTATAGCCTTGGGCTACTAATCTTGCTTTGTTCCTTATAATGATACCATTTTCATCTACCTTATTTTTAAATATCCATTTAGTGTCAATAATATGCTTACCTTTTGTTCTTGTAACTAAATCCCAAACCTGATTTCTTTCGAACTAATTTAGTTCTTCTTGCATGGCTAGAATCCATTGATCATCACCTAAGTCATCTTGGACTTTAGACGGTTCTATTTGAGAAACAAATGCCATATTGAGACAAGCATATTTTAGATTTAAACGAGTAGATACTCCTTGAGATATGTCTCCAATGATCTTGTCAATAGGAAGATCTTTATGTGTCCTTCATTCTTTTGGTAGACCGTTGACAATAGGTTCCTTTTGAATTAATTCTTCTTGATGATCTACTTGATTCTCATTGTTGACTTTGGAGGGTCTTCTTGAGGAGCTTCTTTGAAATCATCATCATCATCCCAAATAACAATATCCTCCTTAGAGGGGTTAGATTCATCAAACTTAACATGCATAGATTCTTCAATAGTTAAAGTTCTTTTTTTATAAATTCTATATGCCTCACTTGAAAGTGAATAGCCAAGAAATATACCTTCATCCGATTTTTCATCGAACTTACCAAGATTGTCTTTGTCATTGTTCAAGACAAAACACTTGCATCCAAATATGTGAAAGTAAGCAATGTTTGGTTTCCTCCCTTTGAAATGTTCATAAGGGGTCTTCTTAAGGATAGGTCTTATATTTACTCTATTACTTACAAAACATGTCATGCTTACTGCATCCACCCAAAAATATTTTGGAAGATTTGAGTCGAGAAGCATTGTCCTTGCAAGTTCCACCAATGACCTATTCTTTCTTTCTACAACACCATTTTATTGAGGAGTCCTTGGTGCCGAGAAATTATGAGAGATTCCATGTTCTTCGCAAAATTCTTCGATATGAGCATATTGGAATTCTCCAACATGATCGCTTCTTATGGAGGCAATTGATAGTGACTTCTAATTTTGAATTTGCTTTGCATATTTCTTGAAGGCCTTGAATGCATCACTTTTCTGCACTAAAAAGAATGTCCAAGTATATCTAGAGAAATCATCAACAATAACTAAAGCATATACATTACCTCCGAAGCTTCTTGTTCTCGATGGACCAAATAAGTCCATATGCAACAATTGTAGTGGCCTTGTAGTGGACACCACATTTTTATATTTGAAAGTTGATTTGGTTTGTTTCCCCTTTTGACATGCATCACACAACTTATCTTTGAGAAATTTTATCTTTGGCAATCCAATGACTAAATCATGCTTGACTAGTTTATTCAAATGTTCCATATGAATGTGAGCAATCCTTTAGTGCCATAGCCATGAATCATTGTTGTTCGCCATAAGACATTTTACCTTCAGAGATAAGTCATAAAGGGAAATCATAAATATATTATTGATTCTTTTACCTTTAAGTTTTACCTCATTAGTGACTTCGTCTTCTATCAAGCATTCATCCTAGGTGAACTTGATCTTGAAGCCTTTGTCACAAAGTTGGCTTATGCTAAGAAGATTGTGCTTTAGTCCTTCAACATAAAGTACATCTTCAATGGATGTGAAAGGTGGTGCTCCAACTTTGCTTATGCCAATAATCTTTCCTTTATTATTATCTCCATAAGTAACATAACCCTTGGCCTTAAGCACTAGATTTGAAAATTTGTCTATGTCTCCTATCATATGCTTCGAACAACCACTATCAAGATACCATAGATTAGAAGTGGTCTTCAAGCAAACCTACAAAACAAATTAAGTTTTGTTAGGTACCCAAATTGCCTTGGGTCCTTCATAATTAGTACCTTTCTTTACCCACACATAATGCCCACTTGAAACACTAAAGTTTCTAACATAGCAAGCATTAGGTGTATGGATAATAATACCACAATAAAAACAAGTAGGAACAAAATTGCTTTTATATCTAGGAACATAACATTTCTTTTTCACAAATCTTTTCTTTTTAGGATAAGGATGCACATTCCTAGGTTTGTTCACTTTCTCTTTGGAAGTTTGGTCACTAGCCTTAACAAAGATTATTTTACTAGAACTTGGTTTAGAAAACTTTGAGTAACCAAGTCCACTTTTATCATTTGAATATCTTTGTTGACTAAGGACCGCTTCTAATCCAATTTGTCATTTCTCATATCTTTCAAGGACTCTTTTTAATTTAACAATTTGGAAATAAAGTGATTCACAATTTTTACATACCAACTCTTGTTTTTCTTCACTAATTTTCTTTTGTTTCTCATTTTTTGCTTCTTTTTCCATAATATCAACTTTTTCTTCTAAAGATGTAATTTTTTTTCTTTTGTGAAGATATTGTTTTATACAAAACCTTACATTCATTTAAGAGTTCATTTATAGCTTCTTGTGCATCATTATCATAAAGAGAAAATTCATTACTAGCCTCATCATTTTCATCATCGGAATTGTGTTTGCACTTTCGCCGCTCTCCGTATCGGATGATGAACTTATGTCATTGTCGTCCCATGCAATATATGCCTTTTTGGTTTTTGTTTCCTTCTTGCCTTTGAATCCTCCTTTCTTTGCGAGTTTTGGACAACCGAGCTTTATGTGACCTTGCTTTCCACATTCGTAACATGTAACATCTTGAGTTGAAGTGGATACCTCCTTTTTCTTGAAGTATTTCTTTCTTTTAGCATAATTAAACGACTTGTCATTATTACCAAAAAATTTACCGAGTCTTTTTACTAGGAGCATGAAATTTTCGTCTTCCTCTGGTGTGTCATACCCTCATTTTCACCCTAACCATACATATCATTCGTTCATCATTTTCATCACATTTTGGTGCATATCAACATAGATTTGTGCAAATGAGTTGCAAGTGGGTTTGATTGCTTCGAGAAAAGTGTTTGGATTTGGATTAGTTGGTTCTCCATCCACAACCAGGAAGAAGTTTGACTTAATTTGGATCAAACATGTCAAAAATGTTTGTTCACTTACATGTTTCTGTATCATAGACCATTTTGAAGACAAGCGTTATTTGGAATTCTCAGGGGAAGACCTTCAGTCTTAAGGCAAGAATATTGGGAACTCATATTCGAACACTTTTGGCCATTTGAGACGACGAGGTTTCAAGAAAGGTTATTTTTTTATGAGAGTCCAAAAGCTAAAAAAGGGGGTTTCAAGTGTGGGTACCACGTGGATTCATTCTTTTTGATTCAATTTAGGCTTAAGCTATATTCTTATCACCAACATGGAATAAGCCCATTCAAATTCTATTCATCAAGTTTTAATTTGACATAGTTCATCTTGATCAAGTTTTGCTATCATCGTACAAGTACAAATATGATTAAGAGGCAAATGTACCACATATAAAGTGTACAACATGTAAAATGTTTGGTTACATCACAAAATTGTTGTCAAATGAACATAAGGAGGCGTTATGAGAGATGTGAGCCAAGGTAGGTGAATTAAAAGGCCACGCGTTTTTTTTGTGTCATCATCATCACTTTTCATGGATGTTGAGACGGTTAAACAAGTGACATGAAGTGAAAATGCACATAAATAAATCAAACAAGTATGATGCTATTAAGTTGGATTTACAAGTGATACAGGATCCAAATTGCAAGGTTCAATTTAACGTGAGTCCAAAGCTTCATTGGCACAATATTAAAATTGCAAGCTTGATTGAATTCTAAAAGTTCATTAAGTACAAGGTATGAATGGTTGTTTACAAGGAATGTTACAAGAATTACAAGTCTTAATTTTGTAAGTTCACATTGCCTAAGCATAAGAAGTTAACAAGGACAAGTGCCTAAGCCTAGTATTTCGAATGTTCTTCATGATAAGCTCCATCACCTTTTGTATTAACCAAATCAAGTCACTCTCACCTTTGAGCCAAACCCTGTTTTCCTACAAGACACACATATGGCAAAGTCATGTCAAAATTCAATTCAAAGGGATGTGTCACAACTAAGTTCAAAACTTACCAAAACAATTCAAGAATCAAACCAAATTTTTTTCTTGACATGGGAAAAGAAAATTCCAAATGCAATTCATGTCATATTCCAATTTCCAAATTCAATACAAGTTTTCAAAATCCAATTCAATCCTAAGTCATGCCAAATAAATTCCGAAGCATAAAACCAAGTTCCAATTCACGTCATGTTTCATCATGTCAAAGTTCAAGTCCATGTCTTAGTCCATCATGCCAAAACAAAATCCCAAGACCTTGCAGGTTCAAACTATGCCTAATCTAAGTCATACCACCAGAATTCCAGTTCAAATAATCCATCAATTCCCACTTTAAGTCATGCTAAAACACCAATTTCACTAAGGCACACATGATCACAATAAAAAATTCATCCTAGTCAACATCCAACTCATAGCTCAAAACCGTGCCAATTCAAAAACACAAACCAAATTCATCATTTCCAAATTCAAATCATACCAAGACAGTTCCAAAACAAAAAAATCAAGACCAAATCATATTTCATCATGTCAAATTCTAAGATCATAATAAATTCCAAACATGTTTTCAAAGACATACCAAAATACCATCATGTTACAAGTTGAGCAAAAACGAAAAAGATTCAAATGACCCAAGATCCAACTATTTTCATGCCAAGTCACATTTCACCCATATGTTTACCAAGGTCAAATTTTTTCCATTTTCGTGCAAGTTTTTCAAACCTACAGCATGCTCTAGCCAAGTCAGAATAGCAGCAGAGCAAATAGGGACCATACAAATTCAACTTGACCAGAAAAGCAAAAAAAAAGAGCAGCAGTAGAATTCAGAGTTTACAGACTTGACATCAAAATGGAAATGAGACAAATTCACAATAAACAATCACTACCAAACAAGGACTCAAATTCAGAATTGGACAGAAGGCTATTCTTCATCAATAAGTTTTGATCGTATTAGCTTTCCAGCTCACCACCCCACAACTGCTCAGCATGAAAAACCCTAATTGAGACCCTATATATACTATTGTTCATCGCAAGGAAAAAGGGGGATATACACCAAGAAACGCTAGAAACGGCTACATTAAAAAAACCTAATCTTGCTACATAAAAAAAACCTAAGCTTTGGACACAAACATAGAAACCCAAACGACGGTGAAACGAAGAAGAAGAAGGAGGAAGCTCGTACCTGCTGTCGCTCCCGGGACTTTCATCCAAGTACAAACGCGAAAGTGGCACCGAAACAGAGTCTCCAGCAATGTGTATTTATCCCAAGAGAGGGAAAGGAAACACTGCATAAACCTGGAGGAAGGAAAGAGCATGGTCTTGCAACCAAGAGAACTGGGTTCGGGAGTCGGTTACGCGCGAGGAAGGTATTAGCACCCCCACGTGTCCGTCATACCCGATGGGATCCACGCTTGCTTGTCTCGATAAAAGGGTGTAAGGAAAGGATACTGGAAAAGGAACTGAGAGAGAACGAGAAACAAATGTAGGGAAAATAAAAGAAGTGCTCGAATGGGCCCTACCCCACTGCCTACATATCTCATCAGGAACATGAGAATCAGAGCGACGTAGTTCCCCTCAACGAGGGTCGCTTTGTTTGTTTTTTTAGTGGAAACATCAGAGTGCGCGTTCTAGCAGTTTAGGTGTTGCAGCTCGCTGTAGGGAGACTTAGGCGTTACCTGTTTGCGGTAGAACAGACTTGACGAATCCTTAAGGAAGGAGTGAAGGAGATGAGAAAAGAAATTGTTGTTTATTTTTGTATTTTAAGACAGAAGTGTTTTGTTTATTTGATGTTTTGCAACGCATATTGTATTTAAGTCTCTCATGTAGGATCGAATGCCTCGCGTATCGACCCAAGACAAGACGTATGCTAAACATTCCAAGAAAGTGAGAGAAGACCCCACACTTCCTTGTTCCCACATGAAAGGCCTAAATACAATAGGTGTTATGCCTTTATTAAGTATTTTTTACTTTTATTATAAGATGAGAGAAGAGACTCAAAAGAGGCAAAAGTGAAAACTAAGGGAGACTAAGACTCAATCTTAATGTTAGCATGCTTGGAGATCTTATGGTTAATGTGATTTAACAAACCTACTTCTAGAAGAAAGAAGAAGAAGAGCAAAAGAAGCAACTTACTTCCAAGATGGAAGTTAAGTTGATCTTAAAGAGGGATGAAGAAGAAGTTATTCAAGGAAAGCATATAAATGCTTAACAAAATCACAAGTTGAATTATTAAAAGCAATAAGAGAAGATGAGGGAGAGATGTGTATGTGGAACTAAGTCCACATCCTTACTTACCATGCACCTACATGAAAAGGTTAGCTCACAAAACTATTTACAAGTAGGAAATAAAGGGAGAAACAACAAGTAATGATCAAATCAATTAAGAACCAAGAACAAAGATCATAAGAGATACAAACTAATCAAAGTCAGAATCTAAACAATAAAAGTGATCTCTAATGTTAAGACATCAAACACAAATGAATTATGTACGAACAAAACACTAATCATTAGAGAAGTGAATCATGGAAGAAATAGATGAAGAATGAGTGAACATGCAAGGTGATCATGCCATAATGCTTCAAGTAATGTCAAAGTCAGAATGTGGATGACCTAAACATGTGCCTAAACATGATGTACAAATGTCATATGAGGCATACAATCAAGCATCCAAGCATTAAGAGTGATTAGGGGAAGAAGTGAGAAGATATGAACATGAATTTGACATGGAAAGAAGTTACCTAAGGCATAAGTCAAACCTAAAAAAAGTTCAAGATGAAACTCAAGTATCCAAGTCAGAAGTGGTATGACATGTTAGGATGAGGATAAGATGCACAAACCAATCACATTCAAGCAATTACAAGTCATTTAGAAGCTAGAAGAAAAAGAAACATGCATTTGGATGAAACATGTTCAAGTATGCAAAGTAAGACATAAATGGCATATGGAATGAATGCAATGCTTCAAATTTAGAGGCATACATCATATGAAATGCAAATGGATAGTATGGTATGGCATAAACAAACCAATTACAAGTCAAGTTGGCACTTAGATGAAAAAGAGTGAGTAATTAGGTCAAGAGGAGACATGTTAAACAAGTATTGAACATGTACACAAAGAAAGCATCAACTTCAACCAATGGCCTATAATTTCAATCAAAATACCTATAATGATCTAAACATGGCTCAAGAAGTCAAGAAGAATGATCTTATACAATGGCACAAGTGCCTTCTCAAGCAAGTAAGCAAACATGGTCAAAGAAGTTCACAAAAAGGGACCTCAAACAAGAGTCATCAAACAAATACCAAACATGATTGAAAAATCAACAAAATAGGTCTCAAGAGACCTCAACCAGAGGTAAATATCATACCAAAAACTCATACAAATAATCACAAAGAAACTCAATCAAACAATCATGGCAAAGCACTTAGGGTTTCACAAGATCATGCATAAAGAAATGGCTCAAAGAGGATGCAAAGATGATTTTAAAAATATGACAAAAATGTTTTCAAATGTTTCAAAGTGTCCTTTGAAATATGAAAAAAGAATGAGGATCAAACTAGGTGCCAATGATGAGAAATAAAATCAACAAGATCAAGTATGCCCAAATGAAACATTTCAAAAAGAAATTCAAGCAACAATTAATTCAGATGCAAAAAATAATATAAAAATAGAAAATAAAATTTGCAAAATTTTTATAAAACTATGAAGATGATTCATGAATTTATGTGGCATTTTTAGATGTGCTTTACTATTTTTAAAAATCAAAATCCAAACAGATGTGGAAAAGAAATTAAAAAAAGTAAAATAAATGGGAAGGGGTGCAGACAAAGCAATTTCCACGTTCAAATCCACAATGGGCCCAAAGGAGGGGTGCGAGTAACAATTAAGGTCCAATCCAATTAAATTTGTGATTGTGTGTGATGAGTATACATGAAGTTAACATGCGCACTCAATCATGGCCATAGGATGGGAAAGTCAACAACCAAGCTAGCAATTATTATGATCAGGCACATGAAAATGTACGCACATGATAATTTCCATACACACGCGCACATGCAATCAATTCAGAAGTCAAAGGAACACGTGCGTTATGCTGCACCTTCATTAATGTGCTGGAAACTTTTAGACCATTGGATTAATCTCCATCAAACAAGTACACGCATCAACCCAATCAAAGCTAGGGTACACAATAATAATCATGATGCAAACACACACAACCACCTGAGATCAAAATGGAACACGTGCAAGTCATGTGAAATTTAATGCACTGACAATCTTTCAACCACACGATGCAAAAGATCAATGGCTATGATTAAAACTCAAAACCCTAGCACATTCAAACCACCGGCCGGAGAAGGACCTCCGGTCATCTTCTCCGGCGAGCAACCACCACCTGCAAACCTTCACATGTCCAGAAATGCACAAAAATGGTACCAAAATGAAGAGGAACTCATGTAGATCATGAATATGCCATTATTTCTCATAGATCGTGCACGTACACAACAAACCGAGCCAAAATATTTTGCCCTAAAATCACACCTAAGCTCCTAAAGAGCCTATCAACTAGCCAGGACTCACGCATAGCTTCTAATAAGCTCTAATCATCATGGAACAAGTTTAAATCACATGAATACTAAGCATTAAGGTTGAGCAAATTAAAACCTGAAAATATGGAGAAACTTGAAGTGTTGAGAAAACCAAAGATATCTTGAGTTCTTGGACTTGTTGTGCAAAATAAATGCAGCTGAGTCTTGATATCTTGAAGAGCAGAGAGGGATTAAAAAATTTACTGAAGTTCACTTGAAGAATTCATATGGATTATGCTGATTCTTACTTCAATCATGCGCCATTGATGATGATAGAGATGAAGTATAGAAGGAACTTGTTGAAGTCGTGTGGAGAAAGAGAAAGTTCAGAGAGAAAAACTTGAGAATGATTTGAGAGAAAGAGTGAGAATGAAGTAGTGTTGTTCAATTTGTGAGTGAGATTCCATTTATAGGTTGAGTTAGTTGGTTTAACCATGGTCAAATGAGTTGAACAGGTGTGGTTAAGTGAGTGCACCCTAACTAACTGAGCCAAGTTAGTTAGGGGCGAGTTGCCTGGCTGTGATATAGTGGGGAAGGTTTATGATGTTATGGTGGAATGTAAGTGAAAAGAGTGGTGATGATGTGGTTCCGGTGTAGCAACACACTAGCTTGTGGTGTAAGCTTTACTTTCTTCTTTCATGTACCAAGCAACATGGGAAAGATAGTGTGTAGAAAGTGTTTGGCTGTAAGAGGAAAAGAATATATGGTGTATGCGTGTGGATTGAAACATGACAACAACAACAACAACAATTCATTTCCTTTTAATTTTGGAAGCTCGAAACATGAAATTTTGTGAAGGAATTTCTCCATGATTTGTGAATGGTTTGATGAGATATTAATGGCTATGGAAAGATGGAACATCATAGAACATGATTGATGTTGATTTTGGATTGAATTAAGGCTTGGAAGTTGGTGAAAATAGCTTGGAACATCAAGGTGTGGGACTGGTTTGTGGGCGTGGCAAGTGGTTGGTTGGCAAGGCAACTTGGTGCATGGAATTTCAGCATGAACATACCAACTTTGAACGCTCATAACCATCTCATAACTTGCTCAAATGAAAATTTGTCCAACGTCAAAGTTGAAGAGCACATTGAGATGAACAACTTTGATGTTCAACATTTTTTCATTTGGAGCTTCCATAATTGAGAAAAATGGGTGGACATTTGGCACACCAAGTGTTTGTCAAAATTATGGCGCGTGGGCCTGGTCATGCTTGGTCATGACTTGGTTTGTGACCTAGTTTTGCCAAACTTTGGTTGATCATATCTCCCTCAATATTGATCCAATGGAGATGTTCTTTATGTGGATTTGAAGCTTGGAACATGAACTTTAATTGGCTCAACTTGGGCCTGATGTTTGGAACTTTTATCTTGGAGAAAGAGAGCCTCAAAGTGTGGTGCAAAATGGTCCAAACTTGCCATTTTTGGAAACCCTAAAGTTTCTATTTTTGGCAGTTTTGTGATTTCTTGATTTTTTATTATTCCTCCATCATTTCTTGATCAAATTTTGTCCATTGAACACATGTAACATGAATTTCATGAATTTGACCTTAAAAAGTCAAGAGTTGACTTTTTTCACTGCACAGTTGACTTTTTCCCTAATTTCTTGACTATCAAGCAACTGATTAATTGAAACCTTTCTGAAATCAATTGATGAGCAAGTTTCCATCCATATACACTTAAGAACATAAGGAATACCATGAGATCAAGTCTTGCCCAAAAAATCATA
This sequence comes from Lathyrus tuberosus, assembly GCA_022829125.1. Taxonomy (NCBI): domain Eukaryota; kingdom Viridiplantae; phylum Streptophyta; class Magnoliopsida; order Fabales; family Fabaceae; genus Lathyrus; species Lathyrus tuberosus. The sequence goes on from JALAZF010000034.1 coordinate 1,439,529, forward strand.
GATAAACTGATTTTAGGTCAAACCCTAATTTTGGCACCCTCTGGTTAAGAGGAAATAGAACACCCTCCAAATCCAAATTCCTCTGAATATGATGTATATTCTATCTAACAAAGATGAGATATGGCCTTTGGAGGTGATGGAGACTCAAAGAGCTTGCCCATTTGAGGGTCAGATTCCAATTTTTGACTGCCTTGTGTAGGAGATGGTGCACTGTCCAATCTTCTTGATGAATTCTCCTCTTCTCATGCCTTGTGGGATCAACTGAGATGACATATGACTTAAGGGACCCCTGAGGCTTGTTTGAAGACCTTTTGTTCTTGTTCCCTTGCTTTGGATGATCAACACCTTTGAGAATCACTGATCACATACCCTTATGCAAGATGCCATGCAATGCTTGATGTTTTATTTTTCTATGCTTGAATGCAATGTAATGCAATGAAAGTTCATGCTAAATGATATGAAGAAAAGAGAGGGCAAATTTTGGAGTATTACACCTGTGTTTTGAAGCTTCAAGGGTGAGTCCCTTCGCTTCAAATCCTTCTTCTTCAAATTTCTGCTTGTCTGAATATAATGCTTCTTTTCCCTTGTTGGTATTTTGTTAGTAAGGGTTTTGAAAGAGGAAAGCTTTAATATGTTTGATTCATTGAGTTTTTGTTGAAATAAAAGCTAGATTTGGATTTAGAACAATTTTTTGATAGGGGTTAGCGTTTGAGTTAGGGCGAAATGATGTACCTTCGCCGGAGAAGATGGCGGATTCTGCCGTGGCTCGTCTTCTCCGGCAAGCTCTTTCAATTTTTCGGCAAAGGTTAAAACAAGATGATGAAGGGTTTTTCAGAGAAGGGAAAGTGGGATAGGTTTAGACGAGAGAGAGAGAGAGAGAGAGAGAGAGAGAGAGAGAGAGAGATTTTCAAAATGACCTTTGAATTTTGTTCTTCTGATGATACGAGTTCCAAACGTTTTATTTCTTTTGGCAGTGATGGAAGGTGACATGTGTCACCGTCGTGCTTCATCATCATGTTTTTTTATATGTTCTCTTTTGATTCCATGCGCACCATTACCATAGCCCCACCGTGAACTTTTTTTTAATACCCTTTGATGGAGCCAGGGTTGACTCAGCCCCAGATCCAACGCTCAAGATCTTGTCTACAGTCCACCGGGTTGACTAAGGGTCTGTGGTAGACCCTCCAAGCGAAATGGGCTTAGCCTTTAGGCTTAGAGTCTTTTGATATTTGCACCCCTCCAATTGCTTCTTTCAGTACTGGCCCATAAGTTTTTTTTTGTTTCTTTTTATTGTTATTTATTTTGTTAATTCTCTTTTTGTTATTGTTGTTTAATTTATGAAAAATATAAAAAAAATTTGTATATTGTTAATTATCTTAAATATATTTATTTAATATTAATTAATTAAATTATTAATTAATTTTATTAAATATTCATATTTAATTTAGTTAATAATTTTGTGTGTTGTTTAGTTTGGTTTATTTGTGTAATGATCGATTATTTATTTTGGTTGTGCGATTTTCTCATGCGATACGTTTACACCACGATGATAATTGATTAATCTCTTATTTACACTTTTAAAACCATTTTCAAAAAAATAAATTCTCGATTCAATGTCGAGTCATTTGTCACCCTTGTAAGTCGACTGCCTCGTGCGTCGCCATCGACCTTATCCTAGTCAATTAGGTCCTCCATCCTATTTAGTTCATTCCCTTTAACCGATTCGAATGCAAACTCAAACCTCGATCTATTAGAGTATAAATTTCTCTTTGTATTAAATTAAAGAGAGAGGATTGGGTGAAGACCTCTTCCTCTTCGAGTATTAGGATGCTCACTTTAGAGTGTGTGGTCTCGATACTCGTCTTTCAATACGAAGACGTGACTATATTCACCACCCATTCTTTCAAAAAACCTTTTTCTCTCTTTAGTTCATCTCCTTGTGTCTAAAAACCTTGGTCTTGTACCAAGTGCATTTTCAAACCTTTTCTTAATAAACTTAGATGGTCATAGAGTGGTTAGGCGAAGGCCTTCTCCTATCCCGAGTGCTTGACATTACCTTTAGGGTTCACTGTCATGAAACACTTACCATCTAAATCAAAACACTTCCTTAATAAGAGAATAAGGTTCTCTTTGTATTGAATTAAAGAGAGAGGATTGGGTGAAGTCCTCTTCCTCTTCGAGTATTAGGATGCTCACTTTAGAGTGTGTGGTCTCGATACTCGTCTTTCAATACAAAGACATAACCGTATTCGCCACACCATTTTCAAAATAAATCTTTTAAGATAAAGAATTGGATACTACCCGAAGGGGTTCCTATCCGAGGACTTATTTCACCCTTAAAACCAACCTTCACAAATCAAATGAGACATCTTGCCTTGATGGCGAAAATCAACCTTTTCAAAAAGGGCATGTTACGTTCGTTCTACCGCAAATAGGTAACACATAAGACACCACGAGCGAGCCGCAATACACCTAACTACTAGAACCCACACGTTAGCATCGTCCATAAAAAACACCAACCAACCGTAGTCGGTCGAACTATGTTGCTCTGATTCTTCATTCTTGTCTGAATGTAAGATACGTAGGCACAAGATTGTGATGATCTTGGTGAGCCAACTTCTATCCATCTCTCGTAGTCCTCCGAACTACGGGGAGTCTGACTTTCCCATTGCATGAGGGAATACGTAGGCATAGGACCGCGAAGTCCTATCGAGTCCCCTCTTCTTCTCCCCACCTTTTCTTTTTATTTTCTTTGGTTCTCACCCTTCTCTTCCCCTCTTAGAACATCTTAGAAAGCAATTTCCTTAGCAAACATCCTAACACATAGACAAGCGAATGGTTCCCATCGAGTACGATGGATGTGGGGGGTGTTAATACCTTTCCTCCGCATAACCGGCTTCCGAACCCGTAATTTGGTTGCGAGACCATCTTATCCTTCCTTCTTTGGGTTTTCTCGATGTTTTCCCTTCCCTTCATGGTGTAACACCCCACTTTCCCATTTATAAAAATACGGTAAATAATATGAAAATGTCAGAGTCTCACACACAAAGTAGGATGTCACATCATTAAAACAAAACATGAAGTCTCAATTACTTCTTTTAATCTTTATCATTAATGAATAAAACAACGGAACAAATGGTTATTAAGTTCACGGCACACTTGCCAAAATATTCCAAAATCCCACATAAATACGTGGTCCATCATATGTTTGAAATAAGGTAGATACATAAAAAAATTCAAATAAAATAACAAGTAAAATAAATCCCCAAAATTCCCGTGTTACGTATCAGAGCGACTCCTACGACTCGAACAAGCAACACGCACTCCAAGCAAACTCAAGTACCTGGATTATTTGTACTTCCAAGGAAGCACAGGCACAACAAACAAGAAAGGGGTGAGAACTACATTCAATATATAACGGTGTATAATACATGCTAAGGAGTAGTTACTCACACCCCCACACAATTCACATAATCATTATGTAATTCACGACACACATGTCACTTCCAAAACACAATCCAATAATACATAACAACAATAGTAATGCAATGTGACTCGATGAACTGACACAATGCATGTGGTACCAAAACACGGTTTATTCAATCGAACCCGATTCCCAAAGGAATTCGGATAATTCGTATACACTCCACTGAGCAACGAATTATCCCCACCACGACTCCACAATTGAGTCCAGACCTACTAGGCATCTACCATAGATCTCCACCTAGCAGTCTCAATGATATGTTATGCAAATGCACAAACCACACAATATGCATAATCATAATAATCGGTATGCATATCACACGATCCTCCTGATCACACGTAAGCCATACGTTTACCATAATTCACACTGGAATAACCTCACCTGTAACACACGACCCTCCTGATCACACGTAAGCCATACGCTTACCGTAATTCACAACAGAATTACCTCACATGTAACACAGCATCATCACACACAAATTATGCACAAGAGACTATCATCAAGCATAATACACGGATCCTCATTGATCCCACGTGAGTCATACACTCACCGTAATTCACCAAGAATTACCTCTGCTGTCCCAAGACAGCCCGCACTACACACAAACAGTGCCACACAAACACATTCTGCACGCCTCACAAGGCACTCGTCCACTAATTAGATAATTACTAATTAATTCACTAAAATTACTAAATTAATTATTGTCATCACCAATTACACATTTCTCAGGTTCTGGCATCTATACCCAACCTCTCAAACCAAAAGAAACCGCTTTGGACGCGAAAACAGGAAAGAAATCGTGAAACGGCAAAATTCTACATCTCTGCTAGCCTTACATGTAATGCCCTAGGCCTTACGCGTAATGCCTGCTCACTCACCCAGCACATACGCACACAACGCGTAATACTCCATCTACACACCTCATTACGCGTAATGCCACACTTGTTACTTGTAATGACTTAGTCCCTTACGCGTCTCTTACGTATTCTAGCAGAGGGCCATGCCAAGACCTCCTTTTGGCCCTCCATTACGCGTATTGACCACGTATTTGCCCAGCATTACGCGTAACGTCTTGCCTGTTACGCGTATTGCCAGATCTGTTACGTAAACTGAATTTCTCCACACCAGTCCATGTTCTGCTACGGGATCCTCACTTTTCACTCCAATTCAGTCCTAAATTTGTTTCTACATCAGTTTTAGGTCCTATTTTTCATCTTACCTCTTTCACCTATCATTACTAATCAAAATTACAGGTCTTAGATCTAATTTAGTTCTCTCAACCTGCACCAAAACCAGTTCTGCAACATATACATTCATACAGCAACAACAACATCAAGATATCACACAATTCAGAACCGCAACAATTCGATTCACACAGTTTTCATCACAGATTCATTTATGCACAATAGATTCATAAAACAACATATATTCATACGAATTCCTACGGGGTTAAGGACTCCCCACTACCCTCTCATGATCATACCACCAATATTAAACCCATTCTCCCCCCTTACCTCGAAATTGCTCAGAAAATCCCTGCAAAAATTGGTTCTTCAAAGTCCTAGTTCTTCTTTGTTCTTCCTCTCTCTAGCCATTCTTTTTGTGAAAATCTGATTCTGACTAACCCTACTCACTGGTTCTCACTAATCTCAGCTTAATGACCATACTGTCCTTATTTTTCTCCACTAACCCATATTATTATTAAATCTGACTTTTAATTATTAAAAATAATAATAATAATGATATTAATAATATTTGATACTTAGGATAATAATATTAATAAGAAAAATAGTCATACTAATATTACTAACCATGATAATACTAAAAATAACAATAATAATAATAATAATAATAAAATATATTACTATTACTACCTATACCCCAAGAATTACTTCCGGCACTTCTAATCTACCCGTCCCACTAAGGACCACACGCCTACGTGCTCAACCACACACACCCTTAACCAGGCCAACAACGGAACAATAACACGATGATCAAATAATTTAAATTGGGGTGTTACACATGGGATCAATAAAGTTCGATGGCGACTCTTCTGTCTCTTCCTCTTTTCGCCTCCGGTCGACTATTTTTCGAGTAGCGACACGGTGAATCATCATTTTGATTATCTTTTAAATCTACTTTTAATGCAATACCCTTGGATTTCTTCTCTTGATGTTCATGTTTTTTAAGTCATCCAAGTTCTAATTCATGTTCTTGGAGTTTTCCAAATAGTGATGCGGAAGTCATTGTAGAAAGACTTTTCTTTTCCGATATTGTCGTAACTTTCGATTGCCATTCTCTAGTCAAGGATCTAAGAACTTTGATATTTAATTCATCATTAGAAAATGTCTTACCAAGTGCCATTAAGTGATTAGTCAAATGAACGAATCTTTTCTGTAAGGCAATGATGGATTCTCCGGGCTGCATTCGGAACATCTCATATTCTTTACTTAATGTATTCAATCTAGATCTTTTAACTTCAGTGGTTCCTTCATGAGTTTCTACTAAAGTTTCCCAAATTTCTTTTGCGGATTTACATTGTGAAACACGGAAAAATTCATCCATACTTAAAGCACTTTGTAAAATGTTAATGGCTTTCTTTTCATCGAGCAATTTCTTTCTATCATCTTCATTATAAGCATTTTTATCCTTTGGAGTTGCAACATCGTCTACTACACTCATTAGTTGATGTGGACCATTTTCAACAGTTTCCCATATTCCATCTCCTTGTGCTTCTAAGTGTGCTTTCATTCAAATTTTCCAAAAGTCAAAGTATTCTACAGAAAATAGAGGGGGCTTGTTGCTACTACCGCCATCTTTAAAAACCGGATTTGCGCATGTGGAAGCCACACTGGATCTTGAAGGAATAGGTTACGTATAATTTGCTCTGATGCCAATTGTAAGTAGGAATGTACCTAAGAAGGGGGTGAATTAGGTTCTTAGAAATTTTTCTCAGTTTTTTGACGGTTTTGATTTTTACTTTTCTAAAGTTACTAAGTGATAAAATGCGGTAAAGTGCGGAAAGTAAATGACACGGTGATATATCCTGGTTCCCCTCACTGTCCGAGAGTACTCCAGTCCCCTTTCAACATGAAAGAGATTTTAATAATGTTAGATCCTAAGAAAAGACTATCCTAGCCTTTCTATACAGACTCTAACAAGCACACCAAGAACAATCCTCTTGGATTTTACAATAAGTGAATTAAGAGAACAATCCTCCCTTAATCACTCTCTTGCTTCCAACAATCCTGGTTAGCAAGGATACAACTCCACAATCTTATTCTTAACAAACCTAAAAATAAAATGTGACTTTAATGAGTAAATCTGAATTTTTTTGAGTAAGTGATGAAAATTATCTTCAATTATCTATCTTAGAGATTGATCTTCTTCTTGAACAAACAACTCTTATACTGAATATACAAGTGTTCTTAGATGAAAGAATGAAACTATAATGATCTGGATGAAAGGTTAATGCAAGAGTTTCACTCTTTGAAAACTCTGATTTTTTACACTTGAGAAATTGAAAGTTTAATGATAATGAAAATGTTTGAAAATTGTTTGCAAGAAGGTGAATCTCTAAGTATGAGATTATGAGGTTTATATAACCTATAAACACCTCTTCAAATGAGTATAATTGTCCAAGAGATGCAATGGTTCAAGAATAAAAGAATACAAAAGTTTCTGCCAAAAGATGCAAGTAATTGGCCTTCTACACCAGTGGTAATCGGTTACCTAAAGTGGGTAATCGATTACATGCCTCTAACGTTTTAAAAAATTTCAAAAATACTACAGGGTAATCGATTACTAGGTTTGGGTAATCGATTACTCTAGCCCGGTTTTGCAAAAATACTTTAGAAACAGAGGCAGAATGGTTTAATAATGCACAAAAGATTTTCTAATGAATATGCAAAGTATGGAAAGGATTTTGAACACTTGCATAAACTATATAAAGGTTGAATATAAGATACCTTTCCTTTGTGCTGAACCATCTTCATGTGTTTATCAAGACTTGATGCATTACTTTGACACTTATGAACTTTGTTCTTGATCGTGATTCTTTGAAATTTCTTTTATCCATCTTGAGCCGAGAATATATGTCGTCATCAAAACCTTTGAGAAGCCATGTCTTCACATAGGCCTGCTACAACTGTACCAACTTAGACTTGTCAAGTCACTACTTATGCTACACTTGACACTGCTCCCCTGTATAATACCACTGGATCAGTCAGTTTCCCTGAGGGCACTGAGCAAAATGACAACAGTTATACCTTTGACCATAGGTCTGGTTCTTCTAATTATCAAGAGGATAATGAACCACATCAGTCTCTTTTACCGAATAAAAATCTAAGCTCATCTTCTAACCAACACAATGAACTACATTAATCCCTTACATTAAATAACAGCCAAATCACTTATTCTAACCAACACAACTCAAATACTTATCTAATTTTCCCTGAATCTGACATGTTAATATCTCCCTCAATTGGTTACATAATGATCATGCAATATTAACTAGGGATAAAACAGGTAAGTCAAAACCAAAGGTATTTGTATCTCACACTGAAATTGAACTTACAAGTGTGAAACTTGTTTGTCAAAACCAAAGTGGGTCAAAGTTATTCAGGCAAAAATTGATGTTTTGAGAGCAAATGCAACATGGACATTAATTTCTTTGCCTCAACATAGAAAAGATGTACGTTATAAATGGGTATTCAAAATCAAGGAAAACCTGGATGGTAGTGTTCACAAGCATAAAGCCAAGTTTGTTGCAAAGGGATATCATCGAGAACACGAGTTTGATTTGACCGAAACCTTCAGCCAAAAGAGTTTAAACTATGGAAAGAGGTGAGGATGTTGGCTGTGAAGTAATGGAAACAACTCAACTTTCAGGAACCAAATCAAGCGAGAAAGCAAATATTGAACCCAATAATTGAAAAAAAAAATGTAGGAGATACTGGAGATGGAGCTTACTTGGTATAACTTTTTGAAAGGATGTTTAATTTAGTAAGTTTTAAATCATTGGACAAAGATTTTTAAGTAGTTTGGTTTGGTTATTGTTCGGTTGTTTATGCAATGTGTGTTGTTTTGTGACTTATTGGTGCCTTTAGAGTTGGTTTCAGGCATGTTAAAACTATTGTTAAATGTACTTTGAAACATGGTTTGGATTGAATGATGTGATTTTGCTTTTAAATCTATAATTTTTCTTTTTTTATGGATGATAACAGGTGCTTTATTTATGATTAAACCATGTATTGAATTAGGTGTGTCTTTGAGAATGTGTCATGTAAGATTAGTGTAAAGAAAATGTGTTAGCTTGATAATAAATATTGATAATACATTTCATGTTAGGTTATATAGTTAGTTAACTAAAGGATGAGCTTTTCTCGGATTAGGTGTGTCTTTGTATCATACGCGTGTTGTGTCCCACATGACACCGACATGTAATTATATTAAATTATGTTATTTTTTAAATTATTAATGATCTGGACGTGTTTGTACCAGTTTCGTGTCCAGTTTTCGCGTTTGATTGTAAGATTGAAAATATTGAATTTTTAGACATACATGTATCATATATACAAAATATGTCATCCATAATTATATCATGTAGAGGGACATTACATAACCTGCATATTATAGCCGGAAAAAATGAACAAAATACCACGTGCAAACACTATCCCACATTCAAGAAAACTCAAATAAGGTCGAGTCTAACAAAGGCTACCGAATACACTCATTACCAACTTTTATATTTATATTACATAAAGAAAATATTACTTTGATAATATATTTCATATTAGGTTATATATTTAGTTAATTAAAGGACAAGTTGTTCTCAGATTAGGCATGTCTTTGTATTGTACACATGTTGTGCCCCACATGACACCGACATATAATTATATTAAATTATGTTTTTTTAATTACTATTGATGTCAACGTGTTTGTATCAGTGTCGTGTTCGGTGTCCGCGTCTAATTATAAGAATTAAAATTATTTAATTTTTAGACATTTATGTATCATATATACAAAATATGTCATCCATAGTGATATCATGTAGAGGGACATTACATAACCTGCATATTATAGTAGGAAAAAATGAACGAAATACAACTTGAAAACACTATCCCACATTCAAGAAAACTCAAATAAGATTGAGTCTAACAAAGGTTGCCGAATACACACCCATTACCAACTTTTATATTTATATTACATAAAGAAACTTTCACGTTGACAATATATTTAATGTTAGGTTATATATTTAGTTAACTAATGGACGAGCTCTTCTCGGATTAGGCGTGTCTTTGTATCGTAGATGTGTTTTTTCCCACACGACATCTACACGTAATTATATTAAATTATGTTATTTTTTAAATTATTATTGATGTCGACGTGTTTGTATCCGTGTCGTGTCCGGTGTTCTTGTCTGATTATAAAGAATGAAAATATTGAATTTTTAGACATATATGTATTATATATACAAAATATGTCATCCATAGTGATATCATGTAGAGGGACATTACATAACCTACATATTATAATAGGAAAAAATGAACGAAATACCACCTGCAAGCACTATCCCATATTCAAGAAAACTAAAATAAGGTTGAGCCTAACAAAGGCCGCCGAATACACCCATTACCAACTTTTAATTTATATTACATAAAGAAACTTTTACGTTGATACTGATACATATCAGTGTCATGCTTGAATTATGCATGTTTCGAGATGTCAGATACGCACAGTTCAAGACTTTTGATATGACACTGGTTCGTTGATATTGATAATAATATAAGAAAATAACATAATTTAATGTAATTATAAATATTTGTGTTGTGTTGATGTCATATCCTGACACGTGCGTATCTGACATCGGAACACGCATAATTCAAATAGTGTCCATGCTTCATAGTTCATAATACAAACCCATGAATTCATCCTCTCTTTTCCTTCTCATTAAATCCCAACGTATATATAGTTACTATATTCTTCAAGCTTCTTCTTGCTCAAATTTGTATTGTTGGCAACTCAAAGGTCTCATATTTTAAATAATTCAAGCTTTATCTTTCTCAAATCTGCATAAGAAGAAAATGAATATTTAAAAAGAAAATGACTAATGGTATGACATAGAAAGAAATTCAATGTATTGACTTAATGGTACAATAGGAAAGAAGGAATAGGAAAGGACAAAATGCATAGGTATAAATATCTAATTAATGTCTGTCACACCCAATGCATTTTTGTTTACGCTTAGATATTGATATTGTATGCGTATTTGTTTTCAAAATATAATAAAAATAAAATGAAAGAAAGATATATTTTTTTAATTCAAACAGTTTATTTTCTTTAAAAAAGATAATAAATAAGTGTTTATAATACTATTTTTATTTTGGCATCATTTATAAAAATCTTTGAATCAATAGTAAATTTGTTCACGTTTATAAATATAGCACATTTTTAAAATATTTAAATCAATAAAACATTTTTTACCAGTATAAAAATATTTTGATTAACAATAAAATTTTAAATATTGATATTTGAGTCGTTTAAAGTGTGAATTGATAGATTTATCTATCTTTCTCATAAATATTTGACAAAATACTCTTTGTAGTCCTTTAACTTTACCTCGAGTTCCATTTTAGTCCCTCAATTTTAAAAAGTTCTAATTTGGTCATTTAATTGTTCAAACAGTGTCATTTAAGTCATTTCCGTCTAATTCTCACAAACGGCGTCAATTTTTGCTTGCGTGGCATCTGACGTGGTATATACTCATATGTGTGGCATTTGACATGGCATATAGTCATCACAAAGGTCATTAAAATTCCAAAAAAAATCTAAAATTTTGCCCTTCAATAGGAATCAAACTAGAGACCTCAATTTCTCAAGTGGACAACTCTACCAACAAGGCTAATATCAACTTGGGAAATTTTAATGCCATGTTATGTTGTTATATTTTAATTCGTAATACAACCACATCTCTATCTTCTAACCAACTGCATCCTGGAATCTTTTGCATTCCCTTATCATTTATTAACTCTCTAGTTTTAGCAAGATCCTGCCATCTTCAAATTTGAAACCTGCATTTCATTGAACAATTTCATTACTAAATCATAGAAATGCCATGCAAATGGTATGGAGTTATCAAGTAAGGTTGTGTCTTCACGAAATTTAAGCATTGCCACTTGGAAGTATTTTCAGTACTAAGGCAAGATAGCACAAATGGGAAGCAATTAAGAATCATGATATTCACGACTTGGAGAGTTCAACAAACAGTTCACAAAATAATACTACTGCTGAGTGATTTAATCTATAGATAGGAAATAGTTCATGATATTCATCTCTTCATGTCTGCAACTCGAATTTAGAAACTGTTAAATAGTCGGTATAGCACATTTGGATCAACCGCAATGAAAACCAATATGCTTTTGTGATTTTGCTACCATTGCCATATCAGTGACTTTTTGTATGGCTTACATAGCATAAGTTTTCATGTTGTATTCCATAAGTTATTATGTTTTATACATTGAAAAATCCCTTGACATCATAGTCGGTGCAACTTCTCATCTATTCCTTACCTTCACTTATGAAGTTATCATCCCTAATTTGTTTTAATTTTTTTCCTATTGTTTATAGTCCGTGTTGGTATCTTTTAGATCAGACGGTCATTCATTTTTTTTCAAAAGTTGCATTTTTTATATTGAGTTGAATTTTCTATCTAGGTGATTACGACATACTGTGTTTGGATTTGGGATCCAATATAAGTGTTATTGAGATACTTCCAAAAATTAAAATTTTGACATGGTTTTAGTTTTCGGTATTAATTATTTAAGATATTATCAATAATTTGAAGAAATGAAATTTATAAGAACAACAACTTTGTCGTAACTTATAAAGAGTTTATGCCAATAATTTATTTAAAAGAACTCATAGATTCAGCAAGGTAGAATTCCATCCGCAATAAATTATGCAGTTTTTTTTTTCCAAATTCTTTTCATTTTTCTTGGTTGTTCTTTTATTTTTGCGTGTATCACAAGGTCTTGGACTTGCTTTAGGTGCTGCAATAATGGATGCTAAACAAGCTTTTACAGTTGCAGCAGTTACAATGCTAACATTGTTTTAACAGGTGGATACTATGTTCATAAGTGTTGGAACTAGGGTTCAAGAAAGATGGGAATTTTAAAGAAGAAGAAGAAGAAGACGAGAGGGAGAGAGAGAGAAAACTATATTGCAGAATTGTGAAAATTGTATTAACTGTGTAAAACTGTATGAAGCTGTGTGTAAAAATTACAAACTAGGAAACCCTTTATATAAGCCATCACGGCCCAGACCCAAACTACATTTCGACACAACTCTTTATCAGCTATATTCGACTCTGTCGAATACAGCTGACTTACAATGTATTACAACTATTCGACTAACATACACTACTTCGACCAAACCTATAAACCTTCGACTTCGACACAACACTGAATTACAATTTCAACACACCCCCTAATTCATTTTGTCGAGACTTCTCATCCCGATGCTTCTATTCAATTCGTCGAATCTGACTCTTCCCAGAGGTTTGGTGAGTATATCAGCTAGTTGAACTTCTGTCTTGTAATACTCCAGTTTCAGCTTCCCTTTGTTGACTTGATCTCTCAGGAAATGATACCTCCTCTCAATGTGTTTGCTTCGACCATGGCTCATTGGGTGATTCGCCAGGTTGATAGCTGACTTGTTGTCTATTAACAACTTTACTTTCTTCGATTCCATTATCTTGAGTTCTTCAAGCAACATTTCGATCCATGCTGCCTGGCACGCAACATATGATGCAGCTACATATTCAGCTTCACATGAGGACAAAGCTACAATGCTTTGTTTTCTTGAGCTCCAAGATATTAGGGCTCCTTCGATCATGAAGATGTAGCCTGCAGTACTCTTCCTTTCGTCTTGATCTCCGCTGAAATCAGAATCAGTGAACCCATAAACTTCTGCCTTTGTATTATCTTTCGACTTCCTTGGCATCAACACACCATGATCAATCGTTCCCTTTATGTATCTCAGCACCCTCTTCACAGCAATGAGATGACATTCTTGGGGTTTCTCCACAAATCGACTTAACACTCCAACACTTTGACATATATCAGGTCTAGTGTTGCACAAATATCTCAAGGAACCAATGATTTGTTTGTACAGAGTTGCACTTACAAACTCATCATTAGTTTCCTTCTTCAACTTTGCTCCAGTTTCTAATGGTGTGGTTGCTGTATTACAGTTGCTCATCTTGAATTTTTTCAAGATGTCTTGAGCATACTTCTTCTGGTGTAAAAATATTCCTTCACTTGTGTCCTTAAATTCCATCCCTAAGAAATATGACAACTTCCCTAGGTCGGACATTTCAAACTCCTGCATTAGCTTCGACTTGACTTTCTTTATCTCAGCTTCGTCTGCTCCTGTGATTAACAAATCATCGACATAGAGACATAGAATGATTCGACTGACACTGTCAACATCATTCACGTACACTCCATGTTCAGAGACACATTTTGTGAAACCTGCTTCATTCAGAAAACTATCTATTCGTTTATTCCAAGCTCTAGGAGCTTGTTTCAAACCATAGAGAGCCTTCCTTAATCTGTACACCTTCGACTCCTGCCCTTTGATGTCGAATCCTGGTGGTTGAGTAACATAGACCTCTTCTTCTAATGGTCCATTCAGAAATGCTGACTTTACATCCAACTGATGTATCTTCCACCCTCGATAAGCAGCTATTGCCACAACAATTCTGATTGTCTCCAACCTCGCAACAGGTGCATAAACTTCGTCGAAATCAATGCACTGTTTCTGCAGAAAACCTCTAGCCACTAACCTTGCCTTATACTTGACAATCTCACCATTTGGTCTTCGTTTCAACTTATAAACCCATTTTATGTCAATTGGCTTCTTGTTGGATCTTTCGACAAGCTCCCAGGTCTTGTTCTTCTCAATAGCTTTGAGTTCTTCTTTCATAGCTTCACACCACTTTGAATCACTCATGGCTTGATCCAAATCAATTGGTTCTGCTTCAGCCATCATCATGGCTTCTTCGATTAAGTCACCATCTGCATCAACTGCTTGGTCTGGAAATCTCTCATATCCAGATAGTCTTGTCGACTCAGTTCTTGTTCTATTCGATCTTCTTGTATTCTGCTCAGGTTATTCTTCATTTCGACTGGTTGAAGCTTTATCCTGTTCACTTCGACTGGTTGAAGCCTCATTCTGTTGATCTTCTTCAAACACAGTTGTGACTGTATCTGACTCCTGTCGAACTAAAGTTTGGCTCCAGTCCCACCCTTTGCTTTCATCCACAAGAACATCTCGACTGATCACTAGTTTATCATCGTTTGGTGAGTACAGTTTGTATGCAACAGTCGAATGATAACCTATTAACACCATAGCTTGACTTCGATCATCCAGTTTTGTTCTCAATTGTTCAGGTACATGCCTGAAGCATATTGATCCAAAAACTCTAAGATGACTAACATTTGGTTTCTCACCTGTCCAAGCTTCATAAGGAGTCTTCTCGACTAGCTTCTTCGTTGGACATCTATTCAGAATGTATACTGCCGTCGAAGCTGCTTCAGCCCAAAATCTCTTTGGTACCTCTTTAGCCTTCAACATACTTCTCGTCATATTCAGTACACTTCTATTCTTCCTCTCAGCTATTCCATTATGTTGAGGTGTATAGGGTGCAATAACCTCATGCTCTATACCTTCCTCTTCACAAAATCTAGCAAACTCTCGAGAGGTGTATTCACCACCGCCATCAGTTCTCAGTTTCTTTAGCTTGCAGCCACTTTGCTTTTCGACAAGTAACTTAAACTTCTTGAACTTTGTGAATACTTCATTCTTACTTTCAATCATATAAATCCACATATATCTGGTGAATTCATCAATGAAAGTTAAGAAGTAACGCTTACCACCATTTGACCTAACTTCAACCGGTCCACACACAACAGAATGAACTAGCTCCAGTTTTTGCCTTGATCTCATGGGCAAGTCATGTTTGAATTCTTTTCTGGCCTGCTTTGCTTTGCAACATTCTTCACATACCTGCTTTGGTTCCTTCAACTGCGGTAAACCAAACACCATTCTTTTCTGATTGAGCATGCCTAAACTTTTGAAGTTTAGATGTCCATACCTGTGGTGCCATAGCCAATTCTTGTCTTCTTCAGTCATTGAAGCAAGACACTTATGATCTGATGTGTTGAGTTCAACTTTGAAGGTTTTGTTTTCTGCCATAGGTGCTTTCATTATCAACTTCCCATCAGCCCTATGTACCTTCATGTGATTCTTCTCTAACTTCATATTGAAGCCTTTTGAAAGTAATTGACCTACACTTATCAAGTTACTTGTCATTGCTGGTACATACAATACATCAGTGATAGTTGCTCTTCGACCATCCTTTCTGACAATCGAAATATCTCCTTTACCACCTGATTTGATGTGCCTGCCATCTGCGAACTTTATAACCTTTTTGACTGATTCATCTAAGTCGGTAAACCAGTTTTTATTGCCAGTCATGTGGTTGCTACATCCTGAATCTAGATACCACATGTTAGTTCGCTCAGTGTTCGACTGAGTGTTGGCCATCAGCAACACATCATTAGAATCACTATCTCTAGTGCGTGCATATTGGGCTTCATCACTATCTTTTGCTTTTGCCTTCTTTCTTCTTCGACAATCTCGAGCATAGTGACCAAAACCTTGACAGTTGTAACATTGCACGTCCTTCATGTCTTTCTTAGTCGAATCGGTCTTCTTGCTTGACTTCTCATCATTAGCAACATTCTTTGACTGCTTCGATTTCTCTTTTCCAGATTTCTTGGTGAATCTTGATTGCAGCGCCTTTTCAGTCACCTTCTCACTTTCTGAGTTCCTCTGCTTCAATCTCATCTCATGAGCCTCTAAAGAAGCTTGAAGTTCTTCTAACTTCATCTCAGAAAGATTCTTGGACTCTTCTATTGTTACTACAAAGTAATCAAAATCTGCTATCAAAGATCTTAATACCTTCTCAATCTTTTGCAGATCAGTGAGTGATTCACCACATGCCTTCATCTGGTTTGTTAACATCACGATTCTTGAGAAATATGCCGAGACTGATTCATCTTCTTTCATCTGAATCATCTCGTACTGCTTCCTCAAGGTCTGCAACTTCACCTTTTTCAATTTCTCATCCCCACCATACAAGCTCTTTAACTTTTCCCAAGCTGCTTTTGCTGATTCTTCCTCAATAATCTTTTCAAACACGTTTGGATCCACACACTGGTGAATCAAGAACAGTGCTTTGCCATCTTTCTTCCTTTGATCTTTGTGCACAACCTTCTGCGCCTCATCTGCATTTGCCCCCAATTTCGATACTCCATCATTGACGATTTCAACAACATCTTGAAATCTGAAAATGACCTTCATCTGCGCCACCCACCGTTGATAGTTCTCGCCTTTGAAAACCAGTAAGTTTGCTGGAAATTGCGTAGATGTTGTTCCGTTTTCCATTTGATTCTCTCAAAATTGCAATCGTAACCGGGCTCTGTAATACCAATTTGTTGGAACTAGGGTTCAAGAAAGATGGGAATTTTAAAGAAGAAGAAGAAGAAGACGAGAGGGAGAGAGAGAGAGAGAGAAAACTATATTGCAGAATTGTGAAAATTGTATTAACTGTGTAAAACTGTATGAAGCTGTGTGTAAAAATTACAAACTAGGAAACCCTTTATATAAGCCATCACGGCCCAGGCCCAAACTACATTTCGACACAACTCTTTATCAGCTATATTCGACTCTGTCGAATACAGCTGACTTACAATGTATTACAACTATTCGACTAACATACACTACTTCGACCAAACCTATAAACCTTCGACTTCGACACAACACTGAATTACAATTTCAACAATAAGGTTCCATCTTGTGTTGCTTAGATCAAATATATATCCACAACATTTTATAGTTACAGACTTTTGACTAGTATTCAATATGGTGATGGCAAGAAAATTGCATATCTATTGGGCTGTAATCATGATAGTAATTATATTTCCAGTTTGTAATTATAAAACAAAAGATGTGAAGTGGCTTAGTAGTATTGAATTTCACTCTGCGATCTAGATGACCTGGGTTTGAATCTAGCCTAAATTCAAAATTTTGGATTTTTCTTGGATTTTTGATGACTTTGGTGATACACATGTATCATACATATGCCACGCATGATTCCACATGGGCAAGAGATTCCACGTTACTATTGACTTTGATTAACGATGCTGGCGAAAAGGATGAAGGTGGTACTATTTGAAAAATTAAAGCATCACTTTGGAACTTTTTAAAATTAAGGGACCAAAATGGACCCCTAAGTAAACTAAAGGGATAAAAAAGGGTATTTTGCCTAAATATTTAATACATAATAAAATGTGTTAAATGACACATTATAAAAATAAATTATTTTTCAGTATTAAAATAAATCCTATAAAAAAATTAGGCTAAAATACAGTTTTGGTCCCCCTATTTGTTAAAATTCACGGTTTTGGTCCCCCCATTTTCTTTTTTAACAGTTTTGGTCCCCCACCCCAATTTTGGCCCAAAAAAATGATGAACAGTACCTGGTCCGTACATGAACAGTACATGAATAGTGAGGGGTGGGGGACCAAAACTGTTAAAAAAGAAAATGGGGGGACCAAAACCGTGAGTTTTGACAAACAGGGGGATCAAAACTATATTTTAGCCAAAAAATTAAAATATGTTATTATACGCATAATGAGCAATCCAATAGCAATTTGCACGGTTGCATAAAAACATAACTTTTAGGCAGTGGGAAAGTTCAAAAGGGCACATCTGAGATAATCTCTTGTACTATGGAGTAACAACAAAGACTCTTGATCAAGTTACCTCCTCAACGGCTAGTTTTTAAAAAGGCTATAAATATGGCTGAAGGTTCAAACTGAGTCTTTAACAAGGATCAACGAGAAGAAGGAGTAACAAGATCAACAATATGCACAACTGAATAGGTACTCAATGGGTTCAGTTTCTAATTAAATACTTGCCATTATTTCTCCCCCTTTTGTCACATCAAAAAGAAAAATAAAAAGAGAAGAAGAAAAAAATTGCAGTCATAAATGCATCACAGATCATCATTTCAGGATCATTTTCCAAGGAATTGAAAAAAGATCAAGTAACATGGGGTCATTAAGGATTGTATACTGCATGCCTTAAATTTGTAGTGGTCATTACTGTTCCAAGAATCAAATAGGATTAAATCATACATTTGATTTGTTTAGAGGTCATTATAAAAGCAGTCCAAACCTAGTTCATTTTCATCAACATCCATTAGAATCATGGAAGCATTAGTTGAGAGTCATAAGACTTCTGTGGTAACAGAAATCTCCCAGAGCTCTACGAGACAAGATGTCCAAGATGTTCAGAAACGAGTTGTTTCTGAAACATCTACCACTGGGCCTTTTCCCTCTATAAGACTCACTTCTAAAGAGGCAACGTCAGCAGCTTCAACACAACCTACAAGAGTACATTCATCAGAAGTTGTGATCAAGCCCAGAAGAAAGACAACGAAGAGATCAAAGAAGAGAAAATGGTCCAACAAGTTGTTCTACCATCCAACCCTAGAGGAAGAAGATGAAGACATCGATGAAGATGAGCTAGACATAGGCTATGACAACTGTTTTTGTCATAAGGCTCATGATGACTTAGATAAGGACTTATATTACGCATCAACAGTTCCTTATGATTCAATGTTTTGTAATTCACTGCTTCAATTAATGAAAAAGTATCTTTTTGACCAAATTTTGTTTAGTGCATGCATACACTTTCAATAACTTCCATTAGATTTATAGAAAGACATTAATGAAGTAAAACTTACACCAGAAACAATAATTTAAACAAGTCAAGTATAAAATTCATAGTTGTTAAAGAATCTTTAATGGGTTAGACTATTAGATAACATTTCCAAGATGTATCATTTAAGATATTGATAAGAGTTAATTAATATAAAAACAGCAGACACTTGAAACAATGTATGTAACACGTCTATATAAGAACTCTTAGCAAGCTTACTTTCATAATCACTTAATCTTCAAAACACCAAGATGTACAAATAGAAGCAAATCTGGGTTCCAAATAGATATTCCAGAAAGACAGCCATACTAAATGTAGCATCTCAGGTAAGTGAAAGCAAAGCAGCAGCTGAAGGATCTACTACCAAGCAAATAACTTCAGTAGCTTTCACCTCTTCAGCATCCTTTGTAAAGACACACAGAAGAAGAAGATCTTCAGGGTCTAGTCGTAGAAATCAGCTAAGAAATGAGGCTTTGGAGTTTGCCAAGGAAGAGTGGCAAGATTACTTAGATAATCTGGACATGTCAGATGATCATAGGGAATACCTTAAGGCCAATCCAACAGACTATAATGTCTAAATAATTTGTAATCTCATCCTTCTTATTAATGAAAAAATTTGCAAGTGTTAAATTCCTACTCCCATTACTTTTGATTATCTTGAACAACCATAAATAAATATAATCAGCGATTAACTAAACAACAGCATGAACAAACTTTGAATTAATAATAAGATAACTTAATACAAAGGTTCTAACAATTACAAGGCATAATTATGCAGAAATCTAACATCAGAATCTTTCATAGATACCTTCAAGCTTGTCTCTCCAAATTTTAGACAATTCAGCCTCTGAACTTATGATAACTCCCTACTGAACAGATAATTCTAAAAGAACTCGTCCAAAAGGAATGAAGAAAATCTTTCCCTTGTGAAAGGAAAAAAAGTCTTCTTCAAATAGTCAAATATAACTTGAGGAAGATCAATCTGCAGGTCTGAATTGAGAAGTAGAAGCATATCTTTTTCAATAGGGTCCACAAGGTCTAAATCTTTATCCTTAGGAAGTAAGTTTAAATTCAGAATCTGACTCAAAACAACAGCATCAGGATGAATATTTGAGACCACTGATGTATTAGATAGATCTACAAAGATATGCCAAGTAGGAAGATAGTGTTCCCAAACAAGAGTTCCTTGGATTTCTCTAATTTCCTCATAATTGATTACATTAGCAATTGCTTTAGAGGTTACTGTTATAGAATCACCAGTCACTTTAGAAAGAATAGCACACTCATATTTGAGCTCAACAATGGAAGCATTAATCCAAAACTCTTTGACAAGATCTGGATAAGTGAAACCACAGAGCATCTCAAAGTATCTATTCCATTCTTATTCATACACAGTCTTCCATAAGTTAAAGCCTAACTTAAGCAACTCATCAAAATCCACAAACTTTTCATTGATAACTACCAGTTGATTCAAAGAAGAATTGACTAGGAAACTCATCTCAAGTTTGGCTTGATCAACACACAACTACATAGAAAATAAAAAGAAAGATTACTGAACAAGATTCCTAAAAGAATAAGAATCTTGTCAGAAGAAGGACAAAATGATGTTTCACAAGACAGGGGATAGTGACAATAAGTATCCAAAAGAAAATGTCATTACCCAAAGGTTCTTATCCAGCAGATTTCTTGAATCCACTAGATGAATTTCACCTGTATGAAAATTTAAGTATTATAAAAGTCTTTGAAAAAACCTTTTACTTAAACTGCTTTATCAGAAGTAAAGAATCCTCTTTTGAATCTTAGAATCTGACAACTTTCAGAAGCTATCATCCATCAGAGTCTAGTAGAACTAGACTGAGAAAGAGAGATATCATCTGTCAGTCATAAGTCTCTAAGATTCTATTCAGAGCCAACACTTCCTCTTGAAACAAGAGTCATGAGTGATATATGAATATTGAATTGTTTCCTTTGACAACTAACAGATAGTAGCAACATCACAAAAAGGGAAGAAACTGTTTCCACAAATATGATCACATCTAGCATAATGAAATATTCAATATAGGTAAATACAACAGAGTTTCTTCTTAAAGATTTCTGAAGATCCTTTCAAAGGATCTTCTCTAGAAATCTAATAGAAACTTTGTATTAACACCTACACACATATCTCATTGAATCAAAAGATAAGCCAGAAAATAACAAGCATACCCTTTTTTTGTTATTTTCTCGGTCATACACGTATCAGTATTCAGACTTGACCGTAGAGTCAGAACACCACTTTAAGTGGATTTTGATTCAATGGTTGTTAAACCAATGACTCCACTACTCTCACCAAACTTAGTACCTCTAGCACTTGAGTCTGGTTTGTGGGCTCTTCTTCCATCAAATGTTGTAAACAAACTTTGATAAATGTCATGGAAGGTGCCTATGCTCCTTTCTTTGATATCTACAACAAATACATTTAAATCATGACACTCATATTTCTATGACACCATTCATAAATGTTCAGACAGGCTTTCCTTCGCCTTATGCAACATTATGATAGCAGTACCATGATTCATTCCAGAGTTTTAGTCAAGAATAAACCATAATATGAATAAGATCTTGTTCTCAGCAAAATCATTAATTTCATTGTCTTAACTCAAGATAATGAGATCTTTGATAAGCAAAGAACCATATGATGTTAGCTATCAGAGAATGGCACGTAACAAATAAAAGCACCATCATCTAATTTCCCACAGAACACAAAGAAAAATTTAAGGTTTCTCATAGACTTGTCCTTTAATACAAATTCCATGATGACCCTCAATTAAGGAGCAATGGAGTCTCTTAAGATATCACCTTAAAGAGCAAACTCCTTATTATCAAATATTGAAGAGGGATAGATTTGGCATAATCTCTTTCTCTTCAATACTTGATTTTTATTTCAGGACTCACATGCTTCTTCAGAAGCAGTAATGACTGGCATAGCCAAATTACTCTTTTATCTGAATCCTGCACTAATGTCTACTTCAGTGAAGATTAACCGACATTAGGTTCTGGTAGTGTTTCTCCTTTCTTTCAGATCTGGGAAATCAGTTGAAATACAAGTATTTCAGAAGCTTCTGAAGTTACTCTTCTATCAACAGATACTACATAATATATAGCTAATTAAGAAGTACTTCTGACAAGAAATATAAGTTCCTTATCATCAGACACTACAAAGAACCAAGCTTTAGGAAAGGTGATATGTTAGATAGTTTTTCATAATCTAATTCAAATTCTTTTCTTCAAAGATTTGCAAGACAAACTAACAGTCCACAATAAATTAAAATTGTATAACTTCTTGAATAACTGTGACCTTAGGTTTATATTTAAACCAATCCTCTCAGAACTTGCTAGAAAGATCAGATGAAGTGTAACTAGACAAGCTTCAAAAACTGACTCCCACAAATCTGAGCACAAGGATTCAAAGATAGTCCGAGCATCAGACATATCAATGATGTTGACATACTCATAAGTGAGATAAAGCACCTACCAGAATGCAATTACCTCTGAAGATATTCAATAAGCTTCTTCTGAGCTGATGATAGAGACTTTCAAATAGATTATCTCTACACCATCAACTTCTACAGTAATACCTTTTTCAAGGATATTCTATAGACCTTCAGAACCCCTTTTATCAAGACCAATGAGTTAAAAATATGTTTTACTTTTCCATCATTTAAATTTAGTGGAATCACCCTTTGAATATGGTAGGAAAAACAGTATAATATTTTTCATGTGGCACTTGATTCCTTCTTGAAGGAAAGTCTTTGACATACATTCTTTTCTTATTAGATCATTATATGCACCACTGTTAAGTGTTATGCACAGACCATGCTTTGATATCAATTGAAGATGAGATAAGAACACAAGAAGGGGGGTTGAATTGTGTTTTCCGTTTTCTTAGTTTGCATCTGATCAGAGTTCAGAATCTAAACCAGTTTAGATTCTGGTTAATTCTTAGCAGCGGAATGTTAACAGAAGCAAATAAATAATAGCAGAAAACACAAAGATTTATACTAGTTCCTCCCCTAACTAAGAGTAGTTCAATCTCCTTGCTTCACAAGAGATTTTTACTATAACCAAATCATGATTACAATCGTTTATGCATTCTGCATAAGTCTTTACAATTGCTCAGACCCAAGGTCCAAGACTTCTGCTTAAGCTCTTCACTCGAGACTTCCTTGCTCAGGCCCTCATACCCAAGACTTCTACTCCAAGTCCCATGAAACGAGCCTCCGCTTGCACCACCCCTGGCCAAGTCTTACTGCTCTACTTTCATGAACTGAGCTATCATGCTCAAGCCACACTGGCTCAAGACTTTTCTTCTCAATCAATCCACTTGATTAAGACTTTCACTGCTCAAGCACATAGCAAGAGACTTACGTGGCTCAAGCATCTTGGGTCGATACTTCCTTACTTGTATCCTAATGACACGAGACTTCTGCTCAATCAATCTACTTGATTGAGACTTTCACAGCTCAAGCACATAGCAAGAGACTTACGTGGCTCAAGCATCTTGGCTCGAGACTTTCTTGCTTGTGTCCCAATGACACAAGACTTTTATCTAAACTGTTGAACAAGCTCAACAGAATAGAGAACAAGGTGTACATGATACAAGTATCAGAGGTACGGGAAATCACCATAACAAAGACCTAAAGCTCTTAAGATTTATAAGATATACAATGTGTAAGATTCCTTGCTGAATTGCTGATTTTGTTATTCCTTCTTCTGGTTGAGCCTTGTTAAAGATTCAATTTGAACCTTCAGCCATATTTATAGCCTTTTCAGAAACTAGTCGTTGAGGAAATAACTTGATTAAGAGTCTTTGCTGTTACTCCATAGTACAAGAGCCGTTGAAGATAAATACACTAGAAGATCTTAATCCAATGTGTAACATGTTTAACCTTTGAGTCTTCAAGAGATTATGTACTATTAGAGTAGTTGAGAGTGGATATTCATAAAGCATATTGGTTTTTCTTGAGTCTTGCAATCTTTAGACTCTAGCTGACAAACTGATTTGACAATACATCGTGCTTTATGCAGTACTAACATCTTCAGCTTTATCACCAACTATGAATGGTGCCAGAAGCCAATTTGCATTCAGTAAGTGTAGAAACAATAATGTTGCTTCTTCTGATGGCGAGACCTTTAGCTTCAGAGTCTTTGCCAGACATCACTTTGCAAGTGTTCTTCAGATTCTGCCACCAGAAGCTAGCAATGCAACAACTCTCAAAGTGTGCTTAATGTAGAACAAATTTTGATAATAATATTTACAAGTATAAGAACCTGCACACATGTATCACACATCAAATAAACCATTGTTCTTTCAATACTTTGTTATCATCAAAACCCAAGGAAAATATGTCATGAACAAATCTTGTTCCGAAGAGAGAGAGAGAGAGAGAGAGGGAGAGAGAGAGAAAGAGAGAGAGAGAGAGAGAGAGAGAGAGAGAGAGAGAGACTTCGAATTGAATGGTTTAATTATCTCTTATATCTCCATTTGTGTCAATCAGATAAAAAGATATGAAGAAACATGTAATAAAAACTTAAAACTTGAAACAAAGATGAAGAAATATTACTTGACAAATTAATATTTCACAGAAGAAACTAGAACAGAGGTTGATGGAAGAAGAGCATAGATGATGCTATAAACTTGGTTGAAGAATGACGAACCTAACAATAAAATAATACCCCAAAATAGAAGAAAAAAAAAAAGAGGAATGAATTCGGTTAAAAAATCAGAGTCAATAAAGATTTCAATAGTAATTATAAAAAATTAATATTATTATTTGAACAACATTAATGCTATGAATCTCCACTTTCTATAGACTCATTTGATTTTGTATAATGGTTTTCTATGTCAGATCTAAAATTTCCTCCATTTATAAGTCACAAATAAGACACAAAAACTATATCATGAAAATATTTGAAATTATTTAAAACAAGTTTTAGATAAGAAACTATGTCATGAATTCATTATTGTCGCAAAAAAATAGAAAACTCAAAATTTTCATTACGATTGAAGTAGAGTCAGAGTAGGCGAATATGATTTGGGGGAAATCTATAATACAAGAAAAGTTACTGCTATCAATGAACAAATGAAATTGGTAAAATAATGTGCAAACTCTAAATGCTTTCAAGAAGTGAGAAGATTAAATAACTCAGTTTAGAAAGGTTGGCAAAGGAAAATGAAAAGAGGGAAAATGAGGTAAAAAAACATTACCTGTTTGATCGGTTACAAAAACGAAGGAGATGAAGATTGCTGAGAGGATTTCTTTCACAAATTACCTGGTTGATCGAAAACCGAAAATAAAACTTCAAAAATTGGAACCCTATTTCATATTCCCATAAATCCCAACATTTCATCCCAAAATGTTTTAATCTTCTGCAATAAATATCGTTGATGATACTTTCAAGACTTTTCCTACAAAAAATACGATAGAAAACTCAATAAAATTTATACAGTAGATATACTTTCAAAACTTTGTCACTAACCTTTATATATAGCTAAAATTTAGAGAGAAAAAAAGCATAAACTTTTAACCATGAAGCAGAGAAAACCAGATCAAATACTAAAATGAAGAGTGTGTGTGTGTGTGTGTGTGAGAGAGAGAGAGAGAGAGAGAGAGATAGAGAGAGGGGGGGGGGGGGTAAACAACAAAAACCATAAAATATGTGTTTAAATAGAAAATAAAGAGGAAGTATAGTTTCTACCTTGCAGATCTTCAATTTATTGATATGTATAAATTATTTATGTATATAAAATAAAGAGAAAACATCAATGTATATATATGATATATTATTCAAATCGGATACCCTAAAGAAACCAAAAACACATTACAAAATCAAAGAATCCAAAAACACCACTTTTTTTTCACTATATTGAAACTAACAATAGTCAGAGTTACAAAGAAAGAAAAAAAGAAAGTAAACTCATTTGACCTGCAAAATTAAGGGTTGGAAAGAAGAAGGAGATGAAAATTGCTAAGAAATTTAAAACTAAATTGGAGAGATGAAGTTGGCAACTAAGGTTTAGAAAGTGTATTTAAAGTAGGTTAGGGAGAGAAGGAGATGAAGGTGACCAGGGAGAGAGGATCTTCAAAAAATATTGGATTTTGAGAAAAAAAAGACGCAAATGATGGAATGACCATTCTGTAGAGCCGAAAAAATAGGATGATAGAAAGGAAATGGGATGGAAAAGCATGAACTTGAATGGACATATATTTCATTAGGTTAGAATAGAACCAAATGGAACATTTGGTTGAGAAAAAAAAGAAAAGTAGAACCAGATAGATAATTGTAGTTGAACTACAAAAGAACAATAGCCCATAAAGTGAACACATGGAAAAAAGGGTAGTAGAGGAAATTCCAAAACATTCAGTTTTCTTATATAATATTTTTTGTTATGAAGAGAGAATAAAAGAGAGAAATAAAAGACAAAGATTGTGAAAAGAGAAACATATATGAGAAATAGAGATGATTTGATATGTTTTTTTATAAGCAAGAAACTTCTTGGAATTCAAAAATAAGCACTAGGGATGTTCACCCTTATACAACCAAGAAACCGCCCAAAAAACACCCTGCAACAAAAACAAACCCACAACCACCGACACAAAAACTACACCCAACAAAAACCAGGATTATTACACCAATCGGACCAAGAAAAATTTCTACCTTTTCTATGGAAATCATTAAACCAAACCCAAGATAAAGCCTTCATAAAACTCAACACATCCAACTTTGCAAGAATACTACCTTTAAAAAGAATATAATTCCGACAAGACCAAATGGACCAATAAAACACAAGATCAAAATACTAAAAAAGAAGGGGACAAATTTATATTAAGGACTCTATCTAAAAGAGTGCCACCAAAAGCCGAATTGTCAACACCTATCCAAAAGCAAAACTTATTCCATAAGAGGTTGGAAACGGAACAAAAGCAAAACAAGTGATCCACATTTTCCTCTTCCAAAAAATACAATGGACAAACCACATTATGAGCTCCTCCAATAATACCCCTCTTGGCCAAATCCATTCTCATAGGCAACTTGTTGAGAATTAACCGCCAACCAAAAATGAGAATTTTTCTAGGGATTTTGGTCTTCCATAATTGATCAAGTGATTTAACTTTGATAGGATCCAAAGTAAGCTCCACCAAACATGACTCACTAATCCTCTTGTAACAATCTTTAACCAAAAAATAATCTTTATGTCTCCACTTAACAATATGGTCTTCTTCAATAGGCTTAGGCTTCACTCCATTCAAAATCGAAAATAACTCATCTAACAACAACACATCATTTCCTCCCAAAGGCACCCCATTGAGACCAATGTCCCACACCCAATAGTCATTACACCAATACCTCACCTCGGTCACTTTGGGACAAGTCAAATGGCTCATCCTATGTAATGAAGGAAATAAACCTTCAAAGGAGGAGGAACCACACCAATAATGTCTCCAAAAATCCAAAGTCTTGCCATTTCCTAGCTAGCTTGAAAGAAATCACTACAAGAAAACATCAGTTTAGCCATGTGATTTTGCTAGGTGTTTTCCACTTTGCAAAATAAAGCACTTGCGGGATGATATCCACCTCGCAACACAGTATTGTAAAAAATTAAAATTTGTATGGTTTTCCCACTTGCAATACATGGGGGGAAATTTAAAAATTTTGAAAAACAAACTTACGACGTGATATTCCCCCCGCAACAGTTTTTAATAAATTTGGAGGGAAATCCACTGATTCTTTACTGCTAAGTCAGTGGTAGCAGGGGAGTGGTCTTGTCAAAAATTAGCGAGGTGAGGCTCACTTCGCAACTTCCAACGGAGACTGTTTTTGCGGGGTGCATTGTACTTCTCAACATATTTGGTGGAAAGTTAATACAACATTTACTTTTTGCAGAGAGTGGCAGGTGACCGTTCTGTGCATTAATGACAGAAAATGTTGCGGGATGGAATGCATGTCGCAAGTGACAACGGTAATAAATGTTGTGAGGTGGTTTTCACCTCGCAACTTGCCTTTATATATCACCACCGTTCACGCTTCATTTAAACTGGTTGCTTCACTCTTTCATTTTCACTCTTCACCCTTTCATTTTCACTCATATTTCACACTAAAATTCAAAGCTCAATACTCAAACTGGTTGCTGGATTCAAATTTGCTAACTAAATTTTCATCAAATTCGTTTATAAGGTACATATATGAATAAAATTTTTTGTATGATATTTGTTTAGATTTGTTTGGTTTGTATTATAGAAAAATATGAATATTTACTTGTTTAGATTTGTTTGGTTTGTATGATAGATTGGTTTATATGTATATATAACATGATATTTAGTTTGTTAATATGTTTTAAGAATGTTTTTATAAATTAGTAAATAAAAATATTTAGTTTGTTAACATGATATTTAGTCTGTTATATAAAAATATTTTTTTTTGTTTTTTTATAAATTAGTAAATAAATAATATTTAAAATATAGTTTATTATTTTTGTAAATAAATAATAAATTTAGATTTAGTTTAAGATTTAGATTTAGATTTAGTAAATAAATAATATATTTGGATTTAGTTTATTATTAAAACCGAAATTAATATAAATATGTATAATATAATTTTTAAACTAAATATTATATTTTTAAAAGTAGAATACTATTACTTTTTTATAAACAGAAAAATATAATTTATTTAAAACAGAATATTATTATTATTATTTAGTAAAACAGATTTAGATTTAGTTTATTATTAATATTATATTTATATTATTATTTTCTTAAATAGGATGTTATTAATATTATATTTATAATATTTTTTATATAACAGAATACTATTATTTTTAATAGATTTAGCTTTAGTTTATTATTAATATTATATTTATGAAAAATAATATTTTATTAAAAACAGAATATTAAAATAAAAAAAAAACAGAATATTATTTAAAGAAATAACAGATTATTATTTTTATTTTTATAAATAGGATGTTATTAATATTTGTGAAAACAAATTTTTTTATTTATTAAACAGAATATTTTTTTCTTTTATAAAACAAAATATTTTTTTATTATAAAAAACAGAATATTATTATTATTATTTAGTAAAACAGAATATTATCATTTATTTAAAAAACAGATTATTATTATTTTTAAAAACAGAATATATTTTAAATAGTTAATTCTTAAAAATAGTTAATTCTAAAAAAACAGAATATTTATTATAAAACAGAATATTATTAAATAGTATAATATAGTTAATTATAAAACAGAATATTATTATAGTTAATTTTATAAAACTGAATATTTAGTAAAATAGTTAATTCTTAAATAGTTAATTCTTAAAAAATAGAATGCTAAACATAGTTATTATAAATTTATATTTTGTAGTAACATTGATACAATGCTAAACATAATTAACACATAAACATATATTATAGTAACATTAATTAATATTGTATTTACATTTTGTTACTATTTTTTAATATATTGTTATTATATGATAGTTATAATATATTTTTAAAATAGCATTGTGACATGATTTTATAATAGCATGATTATTTTGTAAATAGTATGGTATACTTTAATTTTGAAATGAAATGTTATTTATAATAACATAATTATAGTATTTTCTATGTTTTTAAAATAGAAATTTATGTGTATTAGTTATTTGATATAATTGACCAAAATTCCCGAATTGGTCAATTGATTAAAACGTTTATGTGATCATAATGCTTACGATATTGTAAACGTGCAGTATGGAATATTACAAGTACTATCGTAGTTGGATGTACAATCGTATGTATGCAGGGAGACGTGGACTTAAACCACATTTTGAGGAAGGAGTTAAAGCGTTTGTTACATGGGCATTTGATCAAGAATGTTGTCAGATAGAGGGAGGAGTAAGATGTCCGTGTCTTAAATGTGGATGTAGACGTATACTAAGTAATCCGGAAGAAGTAGAAACTCATTTGAAGAGAAAGGGATTTAAGGAAAATTATTGGGTTTGGACATCAAATGGGGAAGCAATGCCGATGAATATGCCAGAGACTAGTAATTTACAACAAGGCTCACGTAGTCGATCACATATGGAGTATGAAGAACAGTTTAATCTGCACGATGACATGATTGGCGATGCTTTAGGGGTGAACGTGGCCTACGATGAACAACAAGATAGTGATGAGGAAGAGTTGCCGAATGAGAAAGCTCAAAAGTTTTATCAGTTGTTGAAAGAAATAAACACGCCATTGTTTGAGGGTTCGTCAGACTCTAAATTAACTATGTGTGTGAGGTTGTTGGCCGCGAAGTCAAACTGGAATGTTCCTGATCAGTGTCTGGAATTCTTTTGTTAAATGATGTTGGATGCGACCCCTACGAAAGACAATTTTCCTAGAAGTTATTATGACGCGAAGAGGTTGGTTATGAAGTTGGGTTTAGAAGTAAGGAAGATTGATTGTTGCATTAGAGGTTGCATGTTGTTCTATGACAATGAGTTTGGTACAAACGATGGAGCGTTGGAGGAATGTAAGTTTTGTAACAGTCCAAGGTATGTAGTTCGCACTAAAGCCATTGATCGTAATAAAAAACGCATAGCAGTGAAATCAATATTTTATCTGCCGATAATACCAAGGTTGTAGAGATTGTTTGCTTCAATGTACAGTGCGAGTCAAATGACATGGCATCATACAAACAAAACAAGTCCAGGCACCATGCGACATCCATCTGATGGCGAGGCATGGAAGCACTTTGATCGGATGCATCCTGATTTTGCCGCAGAACCTAGAAATGTCAGACTCGGATTGTGCTCTGATGGTTTTACTCCATATGTCCAACAGTCGGGAACTGGATATTCTTGTTGGCCGGTTATTGTTACCCCTTACAACCTCCCCCCTGAGATGTGCATGACAAAGCCTTACATGTTTTTGACTTGCCTCATTCCAGGGCCGTCGAGTCCAAAAGCAGGAATTGATGTGTATTTATAACCTTTAATTGATGATTTAAAGAGGCTGTGGATTAGAGAATCTACTTATGACATATCTCGTAAACAAAACTTCAACATGCGAGTTGCTTTGATGTGGACGATTAATGACTTTCCTGCATATGCCATGTTGTCTGGTTGGGGTACACATGGTAAAATGGGATGTCCTCATTGCATGGGTGAGACAAAGGCGTTTACATTTGATAAAGGAGGAAAAAGTTCGTGGTTTGACTGTCATCGTAGATTCCTACCAAAAAACCACATACTTAGAAAAAACATGAATGATTTCAGAAAAGATGTAAAAGTAACAGATCCGCCTCCCCCCTGTTTGTCATCAGTTGAAGTATGGAACATGGTTCGTGATCTACCATAATTCACAGACAATGGAAAAGCGATCCGAATTCCAGGATACGGGGACAACCACAATTGGACTAAGAGAAGTATTTTTTGGGACCTCCCATATTGGAAAGATAATTTATTGCGACATAATCTTGATGTTATGCACATAGAGAAGAATTTTTTCGATAATGTATTTAACACTGTGATGGATGTCCAAGGCAAGACAAAAGATAATGAGAATGCTAGAAAGGACATGCAACTGTTGTGTAATCGAAAAGATTTAGAGTTGAAGACTCTACCGAATGGGAGACTATTAAAACCCAAAGCTACTTATAGTCTAACTCCCCAAGAAGCCAAGCTTGTTTGTCGATGGTTAACTGAATTGAGAATGCCCGATGGTTATGCTTCTAACTTGGCAAGGTGTGTTAACCCCAACACTGGGAAGGTGAATGGAATGAAAAGTCATGATTGCCATGTTTTCATGGAACGGTTGCTTCCAATTGCCTTCAGCTCATTGCCAACACAAGTTCTTAATCCACTAACTAAAATTAGACAATTTTTTAGAGATATTTGTGCGTCAATTTTAAGAGTGGATGACCTGATTAAGTTGACCAAAGACATTCCTCTCATTCTATACAAGTTGGAACAAATTTTTCCACCTGGTTTTTTCGATTCAATGGAACATCTTCCTGTGCATCTTGCATATGAAGCTTTTCTTGGCGGACTTGTTCAATATAGGTGGATGTATCCATTTGAAAGATTCATGGGTGATTCAAAGAGATCAGTGAAAAATAAGGCTAAAGTTGAGGGTTCAATATGTGCACATTATTTGCATCGGGAAACATCACATTTTTGCTCTCATTATTTCAATAACATGATGTTAATTCCAAGAATCATAAGGAATGAAGTTAATGTTACAGAAAGAAGTCAATTCACCTTATCAGTCTTTGGTCTTCCTGGTCAGAGTTCTGGAAAGACGAATGTGCACTGGCTGACCGAAAAGGAATTGCAATCTGCTCATGTTCACGTGTTGATTAATTGCGTTGAAGTTAAACCATACATTGAGTAAGTATACCAAGTGAATATTTATTTTGAACACATTGGGTATAAACTTCTTACCTTCTAACTTACTTTTAATGTGTTTCGATATAGGTTATATAATACCTTCCATTATGAACTCACCGGTGGACAAGCAACAACTGCTGACATACATGCTTATTTTCCATCATGGTTCAAGCAACAATTGGCATGTAATGTTGAATCGTCTCCACAATTACTCCATTTGAGAAACTTGTCTGAAGGCCCTATTAAACATGTGAACAAATGGCACACATACTTTGTAAACGGGTATAAATTTCACACTGATGAATGGACAGAAGGAAAGAAAACCATAAACGGTGGTGTGTTTGTAAAAAGAGTTACAGATGGTGGTGAAGACGACTTCTATGGTGTCATTACGCACATTTAAGAGTTAGAATACAATTACTTGGACTCGAAAAACAAAGTTGTCTTGTTTTATTGTGATTGGTATGATCCATCTGATAGAGGCACAAAAATAAATAAAAAATATAACACTGTAGAGATTAAAATGGACCGAAGGTACAAACATTATGATCATTTCATCATGGCACATCTTGTCAGGCAAGTTTATTACGTCTCTTATCCTTCAATTCAGCGAGGTAAGCGAGATTGGTGTGTTGCAATCAAGTCAAAACCAATAGGCCATATTGAAAATGATGAACTTATGGAAGACGTTGCTTATCAAGTCGATGAAATGTCACAAAATAATGATGTGATTGAAGTTGAACAACTCATAAGTTTGTGTGATAACGAGGTTGAGGGTCAGCAAGTTGATGACGTGGATGGAGATGATGAAGAGACGGAATCCGAAGATAATTTTGAATCAAATGAAGATAATGAAGATTTTGAGGATACACAATTTGAGTAGTATTTTAATGAATATGTATCTAGTATTTTAATGAAGATTTTGTTGTCATGCATCTAGTATTTCAATTTGAATGATGTTTATTTGAACGATGATGCAAACTAAATAATACATGTTGTGTATTTGTATCATGGGTCTATTGTATTGTCAACATATTGTTTATTAATTATTTTTTATAAACAAATTCTTTTCTTTTAATTAGGTAAAATGTCACCCCGTCCCGAGGATACAGGTAAGGGTAAGAAAAGCCGTCGCCCGAAGATACGTATAGTTGAGGCGCCTCCAGGCTCTATGTATTGTCCTTTGCCTCAGTTTAGTCAGGGGGCTCAGCAGACTACGCCTCAGTCTAGTCAGTGGGCACAGTAGACTATGCCTCAGTCTACTAGTTAGTGGGCACAACAGACCATGCCTCAGTCTAGTCAGTGGGCACAGCAGACCATGCCTCAGTATAGTCCGTGGGAACAGCAGACCATGCCTCAGTCTAGTCTGTGGGCACAGTAGACCATGCCTCAGTCTATGACTTCACTACTCACTTCACAGGATGGTCCACCAGGATTTTTTATACCCACACCATTCCAGATAGACATACCCCCACCTGGGCCCTCATCATCCCATCAGCCTGAGGGATCTCGTATCCCACATCCTCCACGCAGATCCTCGTCACGCACCTCACATTCCCCACATGGATCCTCGACATCCCATCACCCTAGGACCTCACCTGTACCCGCATCAGTCCAGCGGGATGACCAGGAGGAGGAGGAGGAGGAGGAGGAGGAGGAGGAGGACATTGAGGACGTGGATGTGGTTGCGATGGAATATAAACATGAGAAGTTTGAGGGAAGATGGATTATTAAGCCTGTTGGAGACTCGTAAGTTTCTTTCTTATATATTAAGCATATGCACATGTTTCCATTTTTTAAAGTTTAATTAATACTTATTAAAATTATTGTTGTTTAGTTTTGTGCCAAGTAGGCCTGCTGCAGTTAACATTAAGGAAGTTATCCAAGAGTTATATAAAACAGCATGGAAGACTTTTGGACAATTTATGAAGAAGGAACCTGAGTTGTATAAACAGTGGTTTAATAAATTCCGGGTATATATTTTCTTTAAGCAATTAATTTTTTAATTTCTAACTATCTTGTTTTAGGCATATAATAATTTTTCAATATTGCAGGAGAAGTGTGCATGGGACCCACTAGATGAGGAGTTGATTAAGATTAATTTTAAGAAGAGAGCATCAGCCCGACTTTCTGACATGCTTAGGCGTGCTAGACTCGGATTTGAAGAAAGAGGGATCAGGCCTCCTTGGATGGGCGAAAAAGTATTCAAAGAATTGCTTGTTTATTGGAAATCTGATGAGTTTAAGAAAAAATCTGAAAAAGCAAAGCAACGTAGAGCATCAGAAAAGGGAGCCGCTAATCATAGAGCGGGAAGCATTAGTATGGCCGATCATGCTGAGCGGATGGTAATAATATTTTCATCTCACTACTTTTTTGAAATTATATTCTTAATTGTGATAATATTTTTTTTAATTGAAATTCTATGTGTATTAATTAGGCTTGTGAGAAAGGAAGAACTCCATTAATGCAAGAGCTTCACGAAAGGACTTATCGGGGAAGAGATGGAGAGTGGAGCGATGAGCATGCTAGAGAAATTCAGGTAAGATGATATTAATATTTAAATGTTATGTTAAATATTTTTAATTAAATAAAATTGCCTAAACTATTATTTAATTTATTTTTATGCATGTGTAGGCGGAGTATGCAAGATTGAAGGCAACACTTTTAGCTAAACATCCGGAGTTAGGTGGCCCACGGGGGCGACATCCACTTGCTCCAGATGTTGATCAATATTTGTGGTTGAAAGCATGCAAGGGAAGGAATATAAATGGAAAAATTTATGCTACTGGGCCTTTAGCTGGCAACTACAAAAAAGGGGATAGGATATCTTTATTTAGGAGAATTTTATGCGGGGAAGGGTCTTCACGTCCTCCGACATTAACCCCTGAAATAACTGAAACAATTAGACAGCTAGCTCAGAGTGAAGCATCACGTGAAAATGAAGCATTGAGAAAAAAACAAATGGAGTTGGAGGAAGCATTGAGACTTTCACAAGACCAAATAATGCTTACACAACAACAAATTCAACAACAAGTACAACAACAAGTACAACAACAAATACAACAACAAATGCAACAACAAATGCAACAATGGCAACAAATGTTTCAACAACAATATGGTGGTGGTGGAGGTGGACCGGTTGATAACCAAGGAGTGGTAGACGAGAATGATGAAGAAAACGGAAACAACCAAGATTCGGATCCGGAGTGAATGTCATTTTAAATTTAAATATTTTGGATTAATTATAAATTTATTTAATTATCAACTTTTTAAAATTAAATTTGAATTTAAATATTTAGCATTTAAAATAATATATCAATTTTAAATATTTCTGAATTTAAATTATTTATTATATTTATATCATTCTAAATATTAATTTAATATTTAGAATAATATAAATATATATTTTTTTATTATATGCGTTAGTATTTGCGTGGTGATTTAAACTTGGTATATATAACTCTTTTGCCAGGTGAATTTTACCCAGCAAAATTGAATAATCAAAATTTGCTAGGTGGTATGCACTCCGCAAATTTTCTGAACACTATAAACCTACCGGCCCCACGCCTGCTCTGCAGAGAGAAATAATTAATATTAAACATTTGTTGGGTGATTTGGACCCCGCAAAATTCTGAACAAATCTGACCCGCGCCTGCTCTGCTTGCTTTTAACAACTCTGACACGCGTGTCTCATATCAACTGTGCAAATGCATTTGCGGGGTTATTGGTACCTGGCAACGTTACGGGGTGAAATCTACCTGGCAAGGTTGCAGGGTGATTTTCACCTTGCAAAAAGTTGCGACTACTGTTTTTGCGAGGTATTTCAAACACCCCGCAAATGTGACGTTGCAGGGTGAATTTTGGGTTTGCGGGGTGATATTCACCTAGCAAATTTTTGTTTTTTTTTTGTAGTGAATAGAAGAAGAGAACTAATTAGAATGTGATGCATTATCAAAAGGCACCCTAAGGCGCATAAATCCCTCCACCACAAAGAAGCATTCTTTGAAGATGTCGAACCTCCCAAACTCGCACACTTAACATTACTATATTGAGACGAAAGTAAATCGGCCCAAGAGGAAGATTCATCATTTGATATGTTGATTGTTATAAGAGAAAGAGAAAAGAAATAAAGAAGAAAGAAGTGGTGATTTTTTTTTTAAATATCGAAATGCCCCTAATTAAAAAATTCAGTCAAAAATTATTTTATTAAATAACTTAATTTAACTTTTTAGTAATTTAATAAAAATAAATTAAGTTTAAATCAATGGAGGTTATTATTATAATTAACTTAATTAATTTTATTTTGACTTTAATAAAAAAAAGTTAAAATGAAACGTATAAAAAATAAAAGGAAAATATGAATGAATAAATATTTATAAAAAAATCCTCAATTTATTATTCACTTCTTTATTTAATAATTTATTTTAAAATAACTTTTGATATCTGCGTTGTTGAGAAAGGTTTACCATATTAATTTGTAATTTACTTCTTAAAGCTAACATTTAGTATAAAGTAAAAAATATTACATTTTAGTTTTAAGTGCTGGTTTTCCTATTTTAATTTTTTAATCTTTTATTCCTTCTATAAAGTAAGAACAATTTTTTTTTCTTGTTTCTTTTTAAGTGTTATTTTCTTAAAAGAAATTGTTCATTTTTAATTGTCACTTCTAAAGTTTAAGGTAGAAATAATTGTACTTTTGTCAAAATTACTCTTAAGTAATCATTACAGAGAGAGACAAAGTAAGATAAATGTAATAAATAATTAAGGATATTATATATAAAAAAAATTATTGTTTGAAAAGTACTAATAATATTGATTGCCTTTTTTGATATGTATAAAAAAAATGACATTTAAAATGGAACCGAGGAAGTATTCAATATTTTTTGAATTTTTTTATCCCCTTCCAATTTGCATAAGTGGTAGTTATGTGGCAATGTCATTTTACGTCACATCACATAAATTTGCCATGCCACATTTTTAAAATTAAATTATAATTTTTTAATATTATCTAACATAATAATATAAATTGTTATATTATATTATAAAAAGGGTTAAGTATGTTTTAGGTCCTGTAAATAACCCAAACTTCGGATTTAGTCTCTTTAAAGTTTGCGTTCAATGATTCGTTTCCCTAAAGTTTTTCGTCCCCAATTTTCATCTCTGGCCTCTATTTATGTTAACGGATGAAGACGTGGATGATGAACTGGTAATTTTTTTAGATAATTGGATGTGTTGTAAAATCCACGTGAGTTATGAGTAGACACATCAGCACATGTGAATTACTTAATTTCATCTCCTCTTTCTCCTCTGTTAACCTAGTATCATGTCTAGCTTTCTCCTCTTTCTCCCATGTTAACCTAATTTCATCTTGTTATTTGGATTTTTCGTCCTTCTGATATCTTTTTTGTTCTTCTTTTTGTTAATTTCAACATAATTTCTTTGATGACGTGTTCAAGAACAAGTGATTCAAAACACATTAACATGTCTAGTTGCTCTGTGCGAACCCGACGGGGAAGGAATTGTGGTTGTGATACTCGTATGGTATTATATGTCTGTAAAAATGGTCGCAACAAAGGTAGGCTTTTCTGGAGATGCCCTTTTTGGCAGACTGAAGAAACTTGCGATTTATTTGTTTGGGATGAAGATCTGCTCGATTCAGATGTTAATGGTGTTGAACAACCAGAAAAGTATAGGATGAAGCAATTAGAGACAAATGAGTTGCTGAGGGAGTTGTATGAAGGTACGAAGAAGAAGAATTTGAAGCTACAATCGAAATTGAGAGCAGAGGCATTGGCTGGGAAAATAAAGATTATATGTGTTGTGGACTCTTTGCTGATTAATGTATTCTTTTTAATGAAATGTAAATGTTGAAATTAGTAGTTATGGAATTTTGGTTGATGAATGTAATGAAATTGTTGTTGATGAAATTGTAATGAAATTTTGGTTGATGAATGTAATAAAATTATTGTTGATGAATGTAATGAAATTGTTGTTGATGACCAAAGGTGTTGTTGAACTTAGCAATTGTCCAGCATAATGCAATGTAATGAAATTGGTGTTGATGAATGTAATTAAATAGTTGTTGATGAATGTAATGAAATTGTTGTTGATGAACCAAATTGTTGTTGATGAATTGTCTTCTGTTATGTTTGAACCCTTAATGTAAAGTAAGACAATTAATGTAAATTGTTGATGAATGTAATGTAAATTGTTGATGAATGGTCAATGAAATGATATGTCTTGTTAATGTAAATTGTTGTTGATGAACCCTTAATGTAAATGATTACAGTATGGCACATTGACATTATTTGGCATTCACAATTGATACATAATGAGTTGAAATAGACATCATTGACATTAGTTTGATCCACCAAAATTAGTTTATAGAATCCATTGAAATAGAATTCATTCACAATGGATACAGAATGACTTGATCTTAGTTTGTAGATCTACCAAAATTACAACAAAATGAGTACATAACAAAAAAACTTAGTTAATCAAAGTCTACAGATTACTTAACAACATTACATAGACAAAATGCACAACAATGAAAACAAACAGATGGTCTTCATTGGTCTGCTTCAGGTATAACAACTGGATCATCAACTTTCTTTCCAGGACTAGGTATGTTCTTGGTCTTCAAACTCCTTAGCCTATCAGACTGCCTCTTTTCAACTGAACCCTCAGATTGAGTCTTGTACCTGCTCTGGGTTTTGAATTATTTATTTAATTGGTAGAATAAATATATTTTTTAACTATTTTATTTATTTTAGAAAATTTGAAGAAATAACTAATCATAATTTGAAGAAATAATGAATTGTAAGTTACAAAACTATTTTGGCAAAGTTGAGATTTGAACCAATACCCAAAGGAAGGGACGGAGCTACATACATGAGTATGTAGGTCTATTCCCACTTGAATCAAAAATTCAATTCTATTATATTCCATCTCATAGTAATAGTAATGATAGGATATTAGTAATATTGCATTCAATACTTATCTCATTTTTAAATATACTCCAAAATAATTTATTAAATGATATATTTTTATTCTATATTCTTAAAATTAAAGAAAAATTAATGATCTATGAATTATAAGTGGATTTGTGAAAATAAAATATATTGTATAATTGTAAATATAAAATAAAACTATTAATAATTTTAAAATAATAAATAATTATAAAAAATTATAATATTTATTTATAAATAATATCTTATTTTTTAGCATAACAAATGTATAAATTATACCCCCACAATTTAAGATTTCTGGCTCCATCCTTGCCCAAAAGATACAAAAGTAATAGCCTGCCAACTGAGCCACTGATAATCTTGTTAAAGCATCCCCAAGTTATGCTTTTATTAATTCTTCTTAAAGACATTGTTTGTTATGAGTGCAGTATGCAATGCGCAAAACTTGTTGGACTTGTTGAAATTAACCCAAAACTTTGAGAATTCTGAATCAATCTTGATGAACAAGATTCAATCAATCAATCGAAATCCCTTGTTCTTTACTGTTTACTCAAGTGAATCAGTCACACCTGGATTGCAAGAATGACTTTGTGCAGCAATTGTTAATGGAAGAAGAAAGAAAATTGAATAAGAATGAAAATTAGGGTTTGAAAAAATTGGGGAAGAAGAAGATGATTTTGCAGAGAGTCTCTCTGCCCAAAACTGTGGAAATCTTATTCATTTTGCAACTGCAAAATTTTGTGAATTCAAGTTGTTACAAGAATATGGGTTACTCCCTCTATTTATAGTTTTAGGCTGGCTTACTCCCTAAGTCAAAGCCCAAAATACAAAAGCCCAAAAATATCCAATTTAGCTAACACTACTAAAATAGGCCTAAGTTGAAATCCTGTCGAGCAACTTGTTTTGACATTTTGACACACACACACACACTAGGCTATTTTCAAAACATCCTTATTTCTGTCGAGCACTACCTGTTTCGACACAAGGAATTACATTCTCAACACACCACCTAATTCATTGTGTCTAAGCTATCTATATTCATCATAGCTCATAGTCTTCTGAACACTTCAACCTGCACTCCTTTCTTCATGATATATACAATTTGATTCTCAGTTCTAAAGTGTTCAAAGTTTATCTTCCCTTCTGCTACTTGCTCATGAAGATAGTGAAACCTCATTTTGATGTGCTTACTTCGTCCATGTGCTATCGAATTCTTCACCAGATTTGATAGCAGATATGCTGTCGATCTTCATGGTAATTGCTCCATGACTCTTCGCTATAATCTCTTCGACCATGTTCACCATCCACTTTGCTTGGCATGCATAGAGAGAAGCAACTATGTACTCTGTTTTGCACGAAGACAATGCCAATATTGACTCCTTTCTCAAACTCCAACCAACTGGTGTACCATCTAGCATAAGCACATAGCCAACTGTGGATTTTCTATCCTCAACATCACTACACCAACTTGAGTCAGTGTATTCCAATAACTTGCATTCTTTTCCTTCATTAACTGCAGGAAACAAAATGTCATATTCGAGAGTTCCTTTCAGATACCTTAGTATCCTCTTCGTCACTGTTAGATGTGATACATTTGGCTTCTACATGAATCTACTTACCATACCTACATTGTACGCTAAGTCAGGCCTTATGTGACAAAGGTATCTTAGTGACCCAATAAGTCTTCTATATTGGGTTGGGTCAACATCATCTTCATATCAATCTTTCGACAGTTACAGTCTTGGTTCAGCAGGTGTGGAACTCAAGTTGCATTCTTCCATCTCAAATCTCTTGAGAATTTCACTTGTGTATCTTCTTTGATGCAACATCAAACCTCTTCTACTCTTGTAGAATTCGATGCCAAGGAAATATGAAATGTCACCCAGGTCAGATATTTCAAATTCCTTACTAAGATCACCTTTGAAGTCTTCAATCTCTTTGTTACAGCTACATATTATCAACAAGTCATCAAAATAGAGACATAGTA
Source organism: Lathyrus tuberosus (assembly GCA_022829125.1). NCBI lineage: Eukaryota > Viridiplantae > Streptophyta > Magnoliopsida > Fabales > Fabaceae > Lathyrus > Lathyrus tuberosus. The sequence goes on from JALAZF010000034.1 coordinate 1,481,212, forward strand.
TTAACAATTCACTCTTGTTTCTTCTTACATATACTTTATGCTCAGTTGTGCACTCCACAAATTCCTTCTCCCTTAGAAAGCTATATATCTTCTTATTCCAAGCTCTTGGAGCTAGCTTAAGTCCACACAGGGCTTTATACAGCCTGTATACCTTGCTTTCTTTGCCTTGTTTCACAAACCCAACTGGTTGGGCAACATAAACTTCTCCATCTAAGGGGCCATTCAGGAATGCAAATTTCACATCCATCTGACATATGTGCCAATTGTTCATGTTTGCTAGACCAACAACTAACCTGATTATTTTGATCCTAGCAATAGTTGCAAAAACTTTGTCGAAGTAGATTCCTTCTTTTTGAAGAAATCGTTCCGCCGTAAGTCTTGCCTTGTGTCGAATTACTTCTCCTTTGGGATTCAGCTTTACCTTGTATACCAACTTCACATCGATTGCCTTCTTGCCTTGAGGCAATTTGACAAGTGACCAAGTGTTGTTGACTTCAATGGACTCTAGTTCCTCATTCCTTGCTTTCTTCCACTTTGAATCTTTCAATGCCTCAGCTGCATTGACTGGTTCAACATCTTCGTAGAAAGTATAGTGTATCAGCTCACCTTCTTCATTGACCACATCATCTGATGTAATCACACATTCTTGCAACCTTGTAGGCACGTGTCTTGTTCGTTGAGGTCTGCTTAGGCCTGCTTCACTTCTGACTTCTTCTTTTCAAACTTCTCTTTCGACTTCACTAGCTGGTTCTTCACATAAGAATATCATTGAATCCTTCTTAACATTCTCAATCCAATCCCATTCTATAAGCTCATTTATGATCGCGTCCCTGCTGATCACTACTTGCTTGTTCATTGGGTCGAACAGCTTGTATCCTCTAGTCGAATGATATCCTATCAAGATCATTTGATTTGACTTGTCATCAAGTTTTCTTCTCAATTGATCTAACACATGTCTATGTGCTATAGATCCAAACACCTTCAAATGATTTAGGTTAGGCTTGACACCAGACCAACATTCTTCTGGTATAATTCCTTCTAGCTTTTTTGTCGGACATCTATTCAAGATGTATGTTGCAGTCGACACAACTTTTCCCAATAATTTTTTTGGTAGATGCTTGCCTTTCAACATACTTCTCACCATATTCATGATGGTTCTATTCTTCCTTTTTGCAATTTAATTTTGCTGTAGAGTGTAGGGTGGCACCACCTCATGCACAATCCCTTCTTTCTCACATAATACATTGAAATCTTTCGACACATACTCTCCACCACCATCAGTCCTCAGAATCTTTAGTTTTCGACCACTTTGTCTTTCGACCATAGATTTAAATTTTGCAAATACCTCGATCACTTCACTTTTCTTCTTGGTCAGGTAAGTCCACAGTTTTCGACTGAAATCATCTATGAAAGTGACAAAGTATCTGTTACCTCCAATTGAATCCACATGGATAGGACCACATACATCAGAGTATATGACTTCAAGAATTGTTCTTCACTCTTCACTCAAGTGAATCAATCACCCATTGATTGCAAGAATGACTCTGCGCAACAATTGTTAATGGAAGAAGAAAGAAAATTGAATAAGAAATAAAATTAATGTTTGAAAAAATTGGGAAAGAAGAAGATGATTTTGCAGAGTAACTCTCTACCCACAAACTGTGGAAATCTTATTCACTTTGTAACTGCAAAATTATGTGAATTCAAGTTGTTACAAGAATAGGGGTTACTCCCTCTATTTATAGTTTTAGGTTCACAAAAGTCCATAAATATTCAATTTAGCTAACACTACTAAAATAGGCTTAAGTCGAAATTCTGTCGAACAATCTGTTTCGACATTTCAACACACACACTAGGCTAATTTCAACACATCCTTATTTCTGTTGAGCACTACCTACTTCGACCTAAGAAATTATATTCTCAACAGGATTCAGTAAAGCATTGCAGTATAAATAAACCAACTATAAAATATAAGTTATCTGCCATAAGTTCACAAATTTTAATGACTTTTTTAGTGGGATTTATAACTCAAAGAAAACAGAATAAGAACACATGCAATAATTAAAACCACAATATTAAGAGAATACTATCCCTTACATTACATGGTTAGTTTTATTATAGGAGAAAGAAACTAGCTAACTTGGAATGGATATTACATGATAGGAACATTTCATATGATATAAAAGATCATTATCCATTAATCATGTAGCTAATTATTTAAACCATGGATAAAATTTAATTAATTAACCAATTTAGTAGAGTGGATCTGGGAGCATAAAAGTCCTTCTGCTAGCGTTTGTACCCTTCTTCCTCAAGCTTCTTCCTCTCAGCTGATTTGTATGAAATTGCTGTCTTAGCATGATAAATTGAAGTATCCCTACATCAAAAAATTAATATATAATTAGTATGAAAACTTATAAAATCTATATGAAGAATTAATGAACGTTTAGAAACTTACTTTAAGATTAGTTTCTCATAAGTGTGGTAACCAGCAAGTTTCAAGTTCTTATGTGATATATACTTTTGGCTCAATGGTCTTCCTGTTAAGAACACAATCTTGACACCATGAGCCAACAATGTTGTATAACTTCTCTGACTCAAGTAGTGTTGGTGCTTCTCAATGATGCCTGATGCTTTACTGAACACAACAAGTTTTATACATCAAATTACCTATCTAAGAAAGTTTAATACCACCATTAAGTCATAATTACCCTTTTTAAGATTTTCTATTTCCACTCAATCTTGGACTATTCAGTAAATAACTATAACCCCATGTACTTCATACTCCTAAATGGATCTCTTTTGTCAAGTGTCAATTTTTCAATGGTCTCTGTTTTTTTTTTCATTTTCAATTTACGATATTTTTTGCCCTCTCTCCCTTCCCTCTTCTTTAAATACTTCTCCTTCTCACTCCTTATTAATCACATGTAAACTCAGAACTTCAGTTCACTTTTGAAAATTTTCATTCCTCTCTCTTTAAGTTTACATCTCCTTTCCTCTACAAATCCTCTCTTTACACAGTAGGAATAATCCTCTTCAAGATCGTTCACCATCTCTCAGTAAGTTCATCACACATTCTAATTTTCATGCATCCATTCAACAAATATCCGCCTCCAGAAGACATTGACAAAATTATATGTGCTGAAGTACCTGATCCTTCGATACATCCAAAATTGTATAACTTAGTGAAGAACCACATGGTTCATGGACCTTGTGGATTAGCAAACCCTAAATGTCCATGCATGAAGGATGGTAAGTGTTCCAAATACTATCCTAATAAATATCAAGATGTCACAATAGTTGATTAAAAAGGATATCCAGTTTATAGAAAAAGAGATCAAGGCTACACAATTGAAAAGAATGAAGTTATCCTTCATAGCGGTCATGTGGTACCCCACAACCCAAGTTTGTTATCGAAATATGAGGCACACATCAATATGGAGTGGTGCAATCAAAGTATTCCAATTAAATATTTATTCAAGTACATTAACAAGGGTTCTGATAGAATCTCAACTATAATAGTTCCAACAAAAGATTCAACTGATGGAAATATTGACGAAATTAAACAATACATCGATTGTAGATATGTATCACCAAGTGAGGCATGTTGGAGAATGTTTTTGTATTCTATTCATGGGAGGAAGCTAGCTATTGAAAGGTTATTTTTTCACATGGATAGATAGAATTCTGTTTACTACAAAGATTTTGAACAAATTGGAAAAGTCCTTCTTAAACCGAGCGTCACAGAGTCAATGTTCACTTCTTTGTTTCTAGGTGATAGAGAGTATGAGTAAGCAAATCTATTGAAATATGGACAATTTTTATCAAAGTTTGTTTATGATAAAATAAAAAGGTCTTGAAAACCAAGGAAAAAAGGTTACACAATTGGTCGCGTTATTTGGGTCCCTCCTACAACCGGAGAGTTATATTTCATGAGAATGTTGTTAACAGTGAAAAATGGACCTACAAGTTATGATGATATCAAGACAATTGATAGCTTCAAACATAGCACTTTTAGAGAAGCATGTTTTGGAATGGACTTTCTACAAGATGAAAGAGAGTTCATTGACGCACTAAAAGAGGCTTAGAAATTGGGGTTCAAGCGTGTTTTTGCATAAATTTTTTGTTACAATGTTGCTATCAGCTTCAATGAATCGACCAGAACATGTTTGACAAAGTTCTTGAAAATAATTATCAGATGACATTCTTTATGAACAAAGGAGACTATCACAAAATCCAAGTTACTTTAAAATATATTTATTTTTCGTTTACACTATGTTTCCATTTCCAATATAACTAACAATTAACTTTCTATTTCATTCCATTAAACACGTTATACAAATTATTTTTCATTCCATTTCCAATATAACTAACAGTTAACTTTAATTTTTTTTCAATATCCTGTACAATGATTTTTTTCTTTGTCAATGTCAATTATAGGGCTGGACAAAAATCTAAAAACCGGCCTAACCCGACCAAACCAAGCTGACCGTGATGCACCGGTTTGGGTGAGCCGGTTTAGCGGTTTATCGGTTCAATGAAGGGTGGGTTCAGTTGGATTTAGGCGGTCGGTTTAGGATATCAAATATGTTAGATGTTTTTGTTTTACACATATCTTCAAGCACACAAGTCTTTAATTTACTCTCTCTCCCTCTGTCTCTTTCATTTTGTCTCTTATGTATGTGATATTGTGAGGGATGTTTTGAACTATGATGGATGTTTAAATTGTGATTGAACTTTGTTGTTTTAATTTATGTTTCTTTATGTGTGTTTGATTTAGGTTCTGTGTGTGTGTGTGTGTGTGTGTGTGTGTGTGTGTGCTTTGTGTGTTATAAGATGCTACTATATTTGATTCTACTATGTAACATTCTGATTTTACCTAGAACATTTGTTATGTATGATTCTGATTATTCTATGATATGTTTGGATTAATGTGTTATAAGATTAATGTGATATAAAATTTTGCTATTTTATAATTCAATTATATTTATTTTATTGGAAGATAGAACACGGAGAAGGCAACTCGCATGGAGCGGGAGAACGTAGCTTCGTTGGTGCTGGAGAGGTTAGCTTGCAAGGAGTGAGTCAAGGTATGTTGGTGGTTATAAAACTTTGGTAATAAAACTTTTTGTTAGTGAGAGTGATTGTTAGCATGTATTTGTTCTAGTGAGTGTGTATAAGTTGTTAGTTGCTAGTATGATAAGGGTATTGAATCACATACCTTGAGTATCAAGTAACTTATTTAACAGATATGATAGTTGGTTATTAGGATAGCTAGTTTGTTATTATTTCATCTGAGTGGCATTTTAATGGATGTAACGACTTTTTAATTGTTGTTCCATCCTTGTTTCTTTCTAAGTAGTCTTGTTAATTCTTGTTGTGATCATTGCATGATTCTTGTTAATTCTTGTTGTGATCATTGCTTTATATATAGTGCTGTTAATTATTTCTGTTAGACGATAGGCTTCGATCTTAATGGGGTGAATAGATTACAAATTAAAAAATTTTATTTTTGGCAAAAATGGTTTTCACAAGTTTTATGGCACAATGGAAACAACCCGAATCAAATCGTCTAACCGAACCTACTATCAAAAAGCTCAGATATGCGTAACGTAAACCAATTGGATGATAATGAACACAAATTGTTAAACAACGATTAATCACAAATCAATTAAATGCAAAGCTACATGTAGATCTTATTTCCAATGATAAAAAATTCAATTAAAAGCAATAGACACAGTTTATCGAACACCTTGAGTGCAATCAATAACACTTAGAAATTTAATTTGATTTGTTTTTAAAATCAATCACAATCAAAGTGATTATGATTATATCAATAGTTCGTAATTCAAAATGTAATTAAAAAATTATTTCCAAACGAATTGATCTAACCAACAAAGATTCGATAGTTTGCGAATGCAACAAAAATTATATATATATATATATATATATATATATATATATATATATATATATATATATATATATATATATATATATATATATAAACAAGAATTTGTTTAAGAAGTTCCCCAATCGGTCTCTCTATGGATACGTCTTCCCTCAATTCGAAATCAAATTGAGATAGTTGCAATTAACCTTACTTTGCAAACAATGTATATACAAGAGATGAAGAACTCTAACCCCAAAAATCATATAGTTTGTTGTTGATTCTATCACCTCCAAACCCCTTGATTAAAGGTTCATCAAGTAACCAACAATGCGCCTACAATCCACCAGTTCTTGTTACTAGCTTGCAAGATCTCCTCATCTTCAAGGTTTTCGCTCGATCGAATGAATCCCTATCGCACACTTGTTGAACCCAAGATTCACGAACATGATTCACCATTTCACACTATTCCCTTGCAAGGTACCACCTACCTTGTCCCAAGGCCTCTTCAATCCATTGAATCCATATTTGCGTGATCTTCTCCAAAACCTTCAAATCCCAATGTTCTTGAAGGAAAACGCCAACTTGGTTTTCTTATTTGAAACACACAAAGAACCCGACCCAATATTCTCGGTTACACAAACCTAATTGGACGTTATCAACCCTAATATAGATGGTCACCCAATCAAAAAATGATTTTGTAGTTTGATTGTGCGTATGCATAGAAGAGAGAAAGATGATGGGTTTTCTTTGTAATTCTGGTTTCGTTTAGGTTTTACACTAGTACCTTGCTAGAATATGATTCATGCATGAGTATTTATATGTATGAGAGGTATGAAGCAAAAGAAATGCAAATGGATGGAGGAAAAAAAATAAGTTTTTTTGAAGAAATGCATCGAGTGTGTCGACATGTGTAAGTCATAGGTCGGCCTATCAAAGCAGATGAGCCGGCCTGATAAGGTCTTAGGTCGACCTATCAGAGTCTTGTATCAAACATGTGTCGACCTATGTTAGTCAACACATTAGACATAAGCTATAGGATTTAATATTGATATGTGGGTGTCGACCTAAACAGTTATGCGTCGACCTATACTGAAGTGAAAACTTCTATAGGTCGACATATTCTTGCATGTGTCATCCTATGTTGTAGTGTTTTGCCAAAAACCGTGTTTTTAATGCATTTATGTTGTATGAATCTTTTCTAAACCATTTTAATGCTTCCTAATGCTAAGATTCACATCTAGAACTAGAGGGTACCGTCCAATATACATTAACGATACATTATCCTAGTTTTGACATCATTCAAAATTCAAAAGTAGCACTCACATACTCCCCCTTTTTTATGATGGCAAAACATGAGACAGTGTGTTTCGCGACGTTTGTGTCTTCATGAAGGCTCCCCCTGAATATGTGCATCCAACTTCATCTTATATACTTCTCCCCCTTTGACAACATAAAAAAGAGAACAAGCAAACTATGAGAAGTATCTTAAATCACATACAAACGAAAATAATACATAGAGGTAATTTGCAAAGATAAGATTATCAACATGATAGCACTCACATAGAATTAAATTCACGTTGAAATAAAATGCTTTAAACATAAATACAAGCAAATAAAGAAACAATAGAACACAATTGCCACTTATTGATGCCCAATAACATAATACAAACATGAACATGAGAGATACAATGTCATAAAAAAACCTCGAGGTTGCTACAAAAGCGACACGATTACGTGACATATGCCTTTGGTGCTCCCGAAATGCTACACACGAATGTGTTTTAGCAAGGCGATACAAATTCATCACCACTCCAACCAAGAACAAAGATGTAACTATAACAATGACACACAATAAGAATCTTATTAACATCATAACGTGTTCAACCAAAGTTCATGCACAAATAGATAACAAGCCATATGCACCAAGAATATATTTCAAGCATGTAGATGAAATAACACAACATCACTATAAGCATATAATTGACATACATCAATAGAAATATTTGAAAGTGGATAGTTTCAAGCATCAAGAATATTCATTATTTGGAACACAAGCAACACGCAACAATACAAGGCTTATAAAAGAAGAAAGAAGTGGAACGATATTACCTCGTTCATGAATTGATGAAGGATGCCCTCTTAGGTAATATAACTTCCAATGCAAGTTAGAGAAATAGTATATAAAGTGCATGCACAATTCATATTTAGGAAATATTTGAGACATCAAGTATCCTCAATTCCTTTCAGATGTTAAAAATGGCTCGGTTGCAAGAGGTTTTGTAAAAATGTCAGAAAGTTGATGTTTACTATCAACGTGCTCAAATACAACATCCCCTTTTTCAACATGGTCACGTAGGAAATGGTGAAGAATCTCAATATGCTTAGTGCGAGAATGTAACACCGAATTCTTGGTTAAGTTGACAGCGTTAGTGTTGTCGCACATAATAGGAATACGTTGCCATTTTATATCAAAATCAAATAATTTTTGTTTAAGCCACAAAATTTGTGCACAACAACTACCGGCCGCAACATATTCCGCCTCGGCGATTGACAAAGCAACATAAACTTGTTTCTTGCTACACCAACTTACTAAGGCATTTGAAAACATGTGGCAAGTTCCACTAGTACTCTTCCTATTCGATTTGTAACCGACAAAATCAAAATCGGTATAACCAACCAAGTTACAATTGTTTCCCTTAGAATACCAAATCCAGTATTGACAAGTACCATGAAGATACCTAAGAATACATTTTACGGCTTTCAAGTGAGATTCCTTAGAAGCTGATTGATAACGGCCGCACATACACACGCTAAACATGATATCAGGCCTATATGCAGTAAGATATAGAAGAGATCCAATCATACCTCTATATTTCTTTACATCTACATCTTTACCATTTTCATTCCTTTCTATATTACCATTTGTAGCCATCAGAATATCAATAGACTTTGCATATTCCATGCCAAATTTCTTTAGCAAGTCTTTGCAATATTTGGTTTGACATACAAATGTGCCTTCATTCATTTGTTTGATTTGATAACCAAGGAAGTAGTTCAACTCCCCCATAATGCTCATTTCAAACTCTCTCTGCATAAGCTTAGAGAACTCTTCTACAAGTTGCATATTAGTTGATCCAAAAATAATATCATTGACATAAACTTGAACTAGAAGAGTATGCTTCCCTTGAAGCTTAATGAATAATGTAGTGTCTACTTTTCCCCTTGAGTAACATACACTTCTTCATTAATATAGCCATTTAGAAACGCATTTTTCACGTCCATTTGAAATAACTTGAAATTTTTAGCGCAAGCATAGGCTAGAAGAAGGCGTATAGTGTAACACCCCAGTTTTGTGTGAGTTTTATTTAATCGAGTCGTTTTGATTATTTTATTATTATTTTATTATTATTTTATTTTATTTTCGACTTTTATTTGGAAATATGTTATTTTTCAATGTTGTGATATTTTATCGCGTTTTGAGAACGTTTGCGAGAAAATTGAGTGTAGGGGTATTTTAGTCTTTTTGGGTGATTAGATATTTTGATTTTTATAAAAATAGAAAAGTAGTAAGAAAAGAGAGAAAAAGTAGAAAGAAAAGAAAATAGAGAGAAAAGAGAAGAAGAAAAAGGAGAAGAGAAAGAGAAGAGGAAAAAGAAGAAAAAGAGGAAAAACTTGTGGATTTAGGAACCGATTCAACCGACTTTTCAAACGCGAATTTATCAGGTAAGGGTGCGAAACTCGATTATACTATATTTGTGTATGATTATGTATGTTTGTGTGGAAATTTTGTTGTTTTTTCAAATATAGGTCGAAATGAGAAAAATGGATAGAAATCGATGTTTTTACGGACGAAAGTCGGAATAGATTGCGTAGTTGTGTCGGGTAATGTTAGGTCGTGATCAAGTATGCTTGTTTTATCGAATTTGGTTGATTTTGTAAGTTTTTGCATTTTTGGAGATTTGAGGGTTTAAGATTCGGATTGAAATCGAAAGTCGTAGAATTCACGTTTGATGGTTCCAAATCATCACTATATGTTAGGTATGAATGAGTATGTGTTTGTTTCGAAAAAAATAATTGAATCGGTCGGATTTTCGGACGAAATTGCTCAAACCCGTAGCAGTCCGCAGGGAATTTTCTGGTTTTTGTCAAAACTTCAAAAATTCATATCTCTTGAACCGTAAGTCAATTTTGACCCCCGTTCGAAGCGTTGGAAAGCTAACGAGATGTTCTTCCTAGAAAAAATAGTTTTGAGGACTGTACCTGGTTCAATTATAGCAGAAAATTGAAACCGTATCGTTGTGTTGATTTTTACCGTCGTGAATGTGTGCAATTGAGGTGTTATCGTGCAATATGCTTTTGTAATATAACGTATAGCTTGTATGTGCTGTTATACGACGTGTTGTGGGTAGCCTTATGGTGTGAATCCTAGATTGTGGAATTTATTGTGAATTGTGGCCTTTTGGCAAATAAATGCATTGTTTAAATTAAATGTAAATGCATGTTAATTGTGAAAGAGTTCGTTGCCGTTTAGGTGGTAAAGCAATGCTCGTTGCCGTTTGGTGTAATTGTTGTGAATTGGTGTGAATGCATATGATAATATGCTTGTTGTTGTGATTTGTGGTTCATGATGAATGCATTGTGTGAATTGATTTTCAATGCATGATTATTGATGTAAAAATGGTTCACATGGTTGTATATATGTATGCATTGGATTATCATGAGTCATTTGTATGCCAAGCATCATGATATGCATTGTTGTGATGTCCTGAGTGACGGTTTGATTCCAGAGGGAATCCGCTATAACATCGTGCGCCTTAAAAATAAGAGGACCTAAAGCGATTTGATATATCGTGCGCCTTAAAAATAAGAGGACCTAAAGCGATGGTTATAGACGATCGTGTGCCCATGTGGGGTGTGAGCGATCGGATTGTGCGCCTTATACCGAGAGGACCTAAAGCAATCCATAAACGTCGTGCGCCTTAAATACATAAGAGGACCTAAAGCGACGGGTGAACATCGTAGGCCCGACGGGGTGTTACTTGAGTGATCCTCAGTAACGAGAGATGATTCCACCAGAGTTCCTGAGTGAACTAGTGATGAGAAATATTGGGAGTCGGTACCGCATGGCATGTGCATAGAGTAGTTGTGTCGGTCTCTGTGCATTTGCATAAATCATAAATATGATTGACTATGTGTGAGAATTTTGAATGGATTAATCATGTGTGGAATTGATGAATTGATATTCTTGGTGATAAATGCATTGTGTACGATTAATATGCATTGTTGCTAGATAAATGAAATATGTATGATGTTTTGTGGTATTTGGATTCTGGTGTACGTTTGTGGTGAGAAATCTATATGTGCATTTCTGTGTTAATATATAATTATATGCAACTGTATTATGATTGTTTTTCTCACCCTTCTGCTGTTTTATAATGCTCTATGAGGCATTGCAGATTAGAGTCGCTGGAGGTATTTTGTGAAGCTTTGCGTCTTCATTCTTTTGTCGGTCGGCTCTGATATGTGACACCGGGTAGTTAGGGAGGCCGTTAGTGATTATTGTGTATTATGTATATATATATATCTTTTGGCTTGTGAATGTATAATTTGAAGTATGACAACTTTTCATGTGATATATATATATATATATATATATATATATATATATATATATATATATATATATATATATATTATTCAGTTTTAGATTTTCCGCTTTTATTCTAATTCTGAAATGTGGGTGTAAGGAACTGAGTTCCACCGTTGATTGCTACCCCACTGTTGCATATCTTTATGAGCAGGTGTTGTATGTATTGTTTCAATTTGATGCGACTCTCCCAGTCTATGCCATGATAATTTAGATATACTCTGACGAAATTTTGAATTTTCTTTTACTGCTTTAATTATTTGGGGGTATAGATTGGGGGTGTTACATTAAGTGGTATCAGAGCCAGTTTGTGTCAGTCCGTGTCAGTTTGTGTCAGTCCTTGTTGGTCGTTGTGTTTGGATGAGCTGTTTGTTTAACCATAGTTGTTGTTATTGGAAATGAACAGAATATGGCTGGTAGGAACGATGCTGCTTTGGCTGCTGCTATGCAGGCTATGGCTCGAGTTGTGCAGGGTGCACCTAATGCTGCGGGTAATGATGAGTTCAGGAAGAACAAACCGCCTGTCTTCAAAGGAAGATATGATCTGGATGGTGCTCAGATTTGGCTTAAAGAGATTGAAAGGATTTTCCGGGTTATGGATTGTGCTGAAGATCAGAAGGTGAGACTGGGTACTCATATGTTATTGGAAGAAGCTGATGATTGGTGGGTTAGTACTCGTCGTGTGTTGGCAGCTGCAGAGGAGGAGATTACTTGGGCTGTGTTTAGTATTGAGTTTCTGAGGAGGTATTTTCCTGAAGATGTAAGGGGAAAAAAGGAAATTGAGTTCTTGGAGTTAAAACAAGGTAATATGTCTGTTGTTGATTATACTGCTAAGTTTGTGGAACTTATGCAGTTTTATCCTCATTATGCTGAAGTGACTGCGGAGTTTTCAAAGTGTGTGAAGTATGAGAACGGATTGCGTCCTGAGATAAAGCAGACAATTGGATATCAAAGGATCCGGAGGTTTTCTGATTTGGTGGATTGCTGTAGGATTTATGAAGAGGACAGTAAGGCTCGTTCTACTCACTATAAGAGTGTGAGCGAGAGGAAAGGGAAGCAACAGTTTCGTGGTGGGCCGTATATGACACCAGCTGATAAAGGTAAACAAAGGGGTACTTTTGATAGAAGGTCAGGTGGAAGAGGTATGTCTAATTCTCCGAGATGTTTTAAATATGGTGAGTTGGGGCATCGCCAGTTTGAGTGCAGGAAAGATGTGAGTAAGTGTTCTAATTGTGGAGGTTTAGGACATGTAGCGGCTGAGTGCAAGAGAAAGAATGTGGTTAAGTGTTTTAACTGTGGTGAACCTGGTCATATTAGTACGAAGTGTCCGAAACCGAAGCAAGCTCCAGCTGGTGGAAAATTGTTTGCATTAGCAGGAACTCAGACTTCAAGTGCAGATCGTCTGATCAGAGGTATTTGTTTTATTAATAATACTCCTTTAGGTTTATTATTGATACTGGAGCGACTCATTCGTTTATTTCGTCTGAGTGCGCGAAGCGTTTGAATCTTGTGTTGTCTTCGATGGGTGGTGAAATGGTTATTGAGACTCCAGCAATGGGGTCAGTAACTACTTCCTTGGTTTGTTTAAGTTGTCCTTTGACCATTTATGGTAAAGACTTTGAGACTGATTTAGTGTGTTTGCCGTTGGAGGGTTTAGATGTGGTTTTGGGAATGAATTGGTTGCAATTCAATCGAGTTCATATTGATTGTTATCATAAGTTGGTAAGGTTTCCTTCTCTTAAGGAAGACGAAGACTCGAGTTTCTTATCTACCAAAGAGTTGAAGAGACTTTTGGCGGATGAAGCTCAGTTGTTTGGATTGTTTGCCTCTTTGACTGTAGATAGTCAAGTTTCACTTGATGTGTTTCCTATTGTGTGTGAATTTCCTGAAGTGTTTCCTGAGGATATTTCGGACTTGCCGCCTGAGAAAGAGGTGGAGTTTTCTATAGATCTAGTTCCTGGTACTAGACCGGTATCTATGGCACCTTATCGTATGTCGGCATCTGAGTTGGTTGAGTTAAAGAGGCAGTTGAGTGAGTTGTTGGAAAAGAGGTTTGTAAGACCTAGTGTTTCTCCTTGGGGTGCTCCAGTTTTATTGGTGAAAAAGAAAGATGGAAGCATGCGGTTGTGTATCGATTATCGTCAGTTGAACAAGGTGACGATTAAGAATAAGTATCCTCTTCCAAGAATTGATGATCTGATGGATCAGTTAGTTGGTGCTTGTGTGTTCAGTAAGATTGACTTGAGGTCGGGGTATCATCAGATAAGGGTGAAGGAGGAACATATTCAGAAGACAACCTTTAGGACACGTTACGGTCATTATGAATATTCTGTGATGCCGTTCGGGGTTTCTAATGCACCAGGTGTGTTTATGGAATACATGAATCGTATTTTTCACGAGCATCTGGATCGATTTGTCGTGGTGTTTATTGATGACATTTTGATTTATTCTAAGTCTCGGGAGGAGCATGCGGAACATTTACGTATTGTTTTGCAGGTTTTGAAAGAAAGGAAGCTTTTTGCCAAATTGTCTAAGTGTGAATTCTGGTTGTCGGAGGTGAGTTTTCTTGGACACGTAATTTCAGGTAATGGCATTTCTGTGGATCCATCTAAAGTAGAAGCAGTTCTACAATGGGAGGCTCCGAGATCTGTTATTGAAATTCGAAGCTTTTTGGGGTTGGCTGGATATTATCGAAGGTTTATTGAGGGTTTTTCTAAACTAGCACTTCCTTTGACCCAGTTGACTTGTAAAGGACAAGTGTTCATTTGGGATATTCGGTGCGAGGTAAGTTTTAATGAGCTGAAGAGAAGATTGACGACATCTCCGATTTTGATTTTACCGAATCCTAATGAACCATTTGTGGTCTATTGTGATGCTTCGTTGATTGGTCTAGGTGGTGTTCTAATGCTGGAAGGTAAGGTGGTGGCTTATGCTTCAAGGCAATTAAGGGTTCATGAGAAGAATTATCCTATTCATGATCTTGAATTAGCGGCTGTGGTTTTTGTGTTGAAGATTTGGAGGCATTATCTCTACGGTGCAAGGTTTGAAGTCTTTAGTGATCATAAAAGTTTGAAATATTTGTTTGATCAGAAAGAGCTAAATATGAGGCAACGTAGATGGTTAGAATTTTTGAAGGACTACGACTTTGGCTTGAATTACCATCCTGGTAAAGTTAATGTGGTAGCCGATGCATTGAGCCGGAAATCGTTACATATGTCCGCTTTAATGGTTAAGGAGTGGGAACTTTTGGAATCGTTTGGAGACTTGAGTTTGGTATGTGAAGTGACGTCGGATAGCATGAGGCTTGGGATGCTAACGATTACTAATGATTTTCTGATGACTGTTAGTGAGAAACAAAAGCTGGATGTGAAATTTGTGGATTTGATGTTGGTGGGAGAAAAAGATGCGAATAGTGATTTTAAGGTGGATATTAATGGTGTTTTGAGATTCCGAGGTAGGATTTGTATTCCTGACGATGCGGAGTTGAAAAAGAAGATTTTGGAAGAAGGACACCGGAGTAATTTAAGTATACATCCAGGAGCGAATAAGATGCATTAGGATTTGAAGAAGATTTTCTGGTGGTCTGGATTGAAAAGAGATATGGCTCAGTTTGTTTATGCATGTTTGACTTGTCAGAAATCGAAGGTGGAACATCTGAGGCCTAGTGGTTTGTTGCAGCCGTTGGATATTCCTGAGTGGAAGTGGGATAGCATTTCCATGGATTTTGTAACGGGGTTGCCAAATACTCAGCGATGGCATAATGCTATTTGGGTGGTTGTTGATAGGCTGACTAAATCGGCTCATTTTATTCCGATTGACATCAGTTTTACTTTGGAGAGGTTGGCGGAGATTTACATCAGTGTGATTGTGAAGTTTCATGGGGTTCCGTTAAGTATTGTTTCTGATCGAGATCTGAGGTTTACTTCGAGATTTTGGGAAAGTTTACAGAAGTAGTTGGGTTCTAAATTGAGATTGAGTTCGGCTTATCATCCGCAGACGGATGGTCAGACGGAGAGGACGATTCAGTCGTTGGAAGATTTGTTGAGAGCATATGTTTTGGAACAAGGTGGTGCGTGGGATAATTATCTTGCATTGATTGAATTTACGTATAATAACAGTTTCCATTCTAGTATTGGAATGGCACCGTTTGAAACATTGTATGGACGAAGGTGTCGAACACCTTTGTGTTGGCACGAATCTGGTGAGAGTTCGGTGGTTGGACCAGAGTTGGTGCAACAGACGACAGAGAAAGTGAAGTGTATTCGTGAGAAAATGAAGGCTTCTCAGAGTAGACAAAAGAGTTATCATGATCGGAGACGGAAGGATCTTGAGTTTCAAGAAGGCGATCATGTATTTTTTAGAGTTACACCGGTGACGGGTGTTGGTCGTGCATTGAAGTCGAAGAAGCTTACTTCTCGGTTTATTGGTCCTTACTAGATATCCGTGAGAGTGAGTGTTGTGGCTTATAGGGTGGCGTTGCCGCCGAATCTGTCAAATTTGCACGATGTGTTTCATGTTTCACAGCTTCGGAAGTATGTTCTGGATCCGTCGCATGTGATTCCGATGGATGAAGTTAAGGTAAGGGAGAACCTTACGGTTGAGGCATTACCAGTTAGGATTTTGGATCGCGAGATGAAGCGGTTGAGAGGCAAGGATATTGCACTTGTGAAAGTGGCGTGGGGAGGCGCTGCTGAGGGCAATTTGACTTGGGAGTTGGAGAGTCAGATGCGAGAGTCGTATCCGGAGTTGTTCGTCTCAGGTAATATTTTCGAGGACGAAAATTTCTAAGTGGGGGAGAGTTGTAACGCCCCAGTTTTGTGTGAGTTTTATTTAATCGAGTCGTTTTGATTATTTTATTATTATTTCATTATTATTTTATTATTATTTTATTTTATTTTTGACCTTTATTTGAAAATATGTTATTTTTCAACGTTGTGATATTTTATCGTGTTTTGGGAACGTTTGCGAGAAAATTGAATGTAGGGGTATTTTAGTCTTTTTGGGTGGTTAGATATTTTGATATTTATAAAAATAGAAAAGTAGTAAGAAAAGAGAGAAAAAGTAGAAAGAAAAGAAAATAGAGAGAAAAGAGAAGAAGAAAAAGGAGAAGAGAAAGAGAAGACGAAAAAGAAGGAAAAGAGGAAAAACTTGTGGATTTAGGAACCGATTCAACCGACTTTTCAAACACGAATTTATCGGGTAAGGGTGCGAAACTCGATTATACTATGTTTGTGTATGATTATGTATGTTTGTGTGGAAATTTTGTTGTTTTTTCAAATATAGGTCGAAATGAGAAAAATGGTTAGAAATCGATGTTTTTACGGACGAAAGTCGGAATAGATTGCGTAGTTGTGTCGGGTAATGTTAGGCCGTGATCGAGTATGCTTGTTTTATCGAATTTGGTTGATTTTGTAATTTTTTGCATTTTTGGAGATTTGAGGGTTTAAGATTCGGATTGAAATCGAAAGTCGTAGAATTCACGTTTGATGGTTCCAAATCATCACTATATGTTAGGTATGAATGAGTATGTGTTTGTTTCGAAAAAAATAATTGAATCGGTCGGATTTTCGGACGAAATTGCTCAAACCCGTAGCAGTCCGCAGGAGATTTTCAGGTTTTTGTCAAAACTTCAAAAATTCATATCTCTTGAACCGTAAGTCGGTTTTGACCCCCGTTCGAAGCGTTGGAAAGCTAACGAGATGTTCTTTCTAGAAAAAATGGTTTTGAGGGCTGTACCTGGTTCAATTATAGCAGAAAATTGAAACTGTATCGTTGTGTTGATTTTTACCGTCGTGAATGTGTGCGATTGAGGTGTTATCGTGCAATATGCTTTTGTAATATAACGTATAGCTTGTATGTGCTGTTATACGACGTGTTGTGGGTAGCCTTATGGTGTGAATCCTAGATTGTGGAATTTATTGTGAATTGTGGCATTTTGGCAAATAAATGCATTGTTTAAATTAAATGTAAATGCATGTTAATTGTGAAAGAGTTCGTTGCCGTTTAGGTGGTAAAGCGATGCTCGTTGCCGTTTGGTGTAATTGATGTGAATTGGTGTGAATGCATATGATAATATGCTTGTTGTTGTGATTTGTGGTTCATGATGAATGCATTGTGTGAATTGATTTTCAATGCATGATAATTGATGTTAAAATGGTTCACATGGTTGTATATATGTATGCATTAGATTGTCATGAGTCATTTGTATGCCAAGCATCATGATATGCATTGTTGTGACGTCCTGAGTGACGGTTTGATTCCAGAGGGAATCCGCTATAACATCGTGCGCCTTAAAAATAAGAGGACCTAAAGCGATTTGATATATCGTGCGCCTTAAAAATAAGAGGACCTAAAGCGATGGTTATAGATGATCGTGTGCCCATGTGGGGTGTGAGCGATCAGATTGTGCGCCTTATACCGAGAGGACCTAAAGCAATCCATAAACGTCGTGCACCTTAAATACATAAGAGGACCTAAAGCGACGGGTGAACATCGTAGGCCCGACGGGGTGTTACTTGAGTGATCCTCAGTAACGAGTGATGATTCCACCAGAGTTCCTGAGTGAACTAGTGATGAGAAATATTGGGAGTCGGTACCGCATGACATGTGCATAGAGTAGTTGTGTCGGTCTCTGTGCATTTGCATAAATCATAAATATGATTGACTATGTGTGAGAATTGTGAATGGATTAATCGTGTGTGGAATTGATGAATTGATATTCTTGGTGATAAATGCATTGTGTACGATTAATATGCATTGTTGCTAGATAAATGAAATATGTATGATGTTTTGTGGTATTTGGATTCTGGTGTACGTTTGTGGTGAGAAATCTATATGTGCATTTCTGTGTTAATATATAATTATATGCAACTGTATTATGATTGTTTTTCTCACCCTTCTGCTGTTTTATAATGCTCTATGAGGCATTGCAGATTACAGTCGTTGGAGGTATTTTGTGAAGCTTTGCGTCTTCATTCTTTTGTCGGTCGACTCTGATATGTGACACCGGGTAGTTAGGGAGGCCGTTAGTGATTATTGTGTATTATGTATATATATATATATATCTTTTGGCTTGTGCATGTATAATTTGAAGTATGACAACTTTTCATGTGATATATATATATATATATATATATATATATATATATATTATTCAGTTTTAGATTTTCCGCTTTTATTCTAATTCTGAAATGTGGGTGTAAGGAACTGAGTTCCTCTGTTGATTGCTACCCCACTGTTGCATATCTTTATGAGCAGGTGTTGTATGTAGTGTTTCAATTTGATGCGACTCTCCCAGTCTATGCCATGATAATTTAGATATACTCTGACGAAATTTTAAATTTTCTTTTACTGCTTTAATTATTTGGGGGTATAGATTGGGGGTGTTACATATACCCCCAAGGCAAGCAACCAAAGTATAATTCTCCTCACAATCAATTCCCTCATTTTGGTTATACCCTTGAGCAACTATCCAAGCTTTATTGCGGGTTATCACCCTGTTTTCGTCAAGATTATTCCTAAAAACCCATCGGGTGCTAATTACTTGATGATTTTTAGGACGAGGAACAAGGTCCCAAACGTCATTCCTTTTAAATTGGTTTAGTTCATCTTGTATGGACATAAGTCAATGCTCATCAAGTAATGCATCTTTAGCGTTTTTAGGTTCGACTTGAGAAATGAAAGCAAAGTGAGAACAGAAATTACTTATCGTATAGCATGTTGTCACGACTTTTGTGATATCCCCATGTATATTTTCAATAGGGTGATATTTTGATGTCTTCCAAGTCAAAGGTAAATCTTCCACTGCAGCTTGACATTTGACCTTCTCCTCTTCATGATCATCATCTTCTTTTTTCTCATGGTCTACTGCTTTAGGTTGATCAATTCCTTGTTCAGTTCCATTGAGAAGAAGATACACCTACATCACGAAAAACAACACCTTTCCCAACATATTTTGGGTAAGACTCATCAAACGTAACATGTACTGAATCCTAAAAAATAAGTAATCTCTTGTTATAAACCATATATGCTTTACTAGATTGTGAGTATCCGAGGAAGATACCCTCATCAGCTTTTGCATCAAATTTACCAAGATTATCCCTTCCATTGTTCAAAATATAACATTTACATCTGAAGACATGTAGATGAGAAACATTAGGTTTTCTACCTCTAAGTAGTTCATAGGGGATTTTGTCTAAAATAGGACGTATGAGAATCCTATTCATGACATAACAAGTCGTGTTAATGGCGTCGGCCCAGAAATACTTAGGCAAATCACCTTCATTGAGCATAGTCCTCGCTAGCTCCTATAAAATATGATTTTTACGATCCACGAGAACATTTTATTGTGGAGTTATAGGAGTGGAAAAGTTATGCTCAATGCCATGTTTGTCACAATACTTTTCAAAGAGGTGATTTTGAAATTCTCCTCCATGATCACTTCAAATGGAAACGATTTTCAAATTCATGTTATTTTGGATAATCTAGCAAATTGTTTAAAAGTCGGGTAGGTCTCATCTTTACTAGAAAAAAACAAAACACAACAAGGCAATCTAAGAGATAACGTAAATTGATGTGAAATGGGTATACAAAGTCAAGCTAAATCTAAGAAATAAAGTAATTCGACACAAGGCAAGACTTGTAGCAAAGGGGTTTCTTCAGAAAGAAGGAATCAACTATGATGAATTATTTGCACCAGTAGCTAGAATCAAAACAATCAGGTTGGATGTTGGTCTAGCCAATATACATAATTGGTCGATATGTCAGATGGACGTGAAATGTGCATTCCTGAATAACCCTCTAGACGAAAAGGTGTATGTGACACAACCAGTTGGGTTTATGACACAGGACCAAGATAGGAAAGTATATAGGCTGCATAAATCCTTATATGGATTGAAATAAGCTCCAAGAACATGGAATAGACGCCTTTCTAAGAGAGAAAGAGTTTGTGAAGTGTGCGACGAAGCATGATGTCTATGTCAGGAGAAGCATGAGTGAGTTATGTATACTATGTCTTTATATCGACGACCTGTTAATAACAGGCAGTTACAAGAAGGAGATCAAAGATTTCGAACATGACTTAAGTAAGGAGTTTAAAATTTCAAACTTGGGAAATTTATCATACTTCATTGGTATCAGATTCTACAAGAGTAGTAGAGACCTGAAGATGCACCAAAGAAGATATGCAGGTGAAATACTTAGAAGATTTGAAATGCAAGATTGCAACCCAACTTCGACTCCATCTGAGCCTAGATTGCAACTGATAAAAGATTCGATTGAAGATGATGTCAACCTAACACAGTATAGAAGACCCATTGGATCACTTAGATACCTCTGTCACACAAGGTCAGATTTAGCCTATTGTGTATGCATGGTCAGCAAATTCATGCAGAAGCCAAAGGTATCTCATCTTGCAGCCACCAAGAGGATACTAAGGTGTCTCAAAGAAACACTCAACTATGGTATTTTTTTTCCTTCAGTCGATGAAGGAAAAGAAATCAAGCTTGTGGACTACACTGACTCTAGTCGGTGTTGTGATCATAAAGATAGAAAATCAACAACATGATATATGTTCGTGTTAGGTGGTGTACCAGTCGCTTGGAGTTTGAGAAAGGAACCAGTGGTAGCTTTATCATCATGTGAGGCTGAATACATAGTAGTTTCGCTATGTCCTTGCCAAGCAACATGGATGATGAATCTAGTCGAAGAAATTACATGGAAGAATCATGGAGGAATGATCATGAAGAGCAACAACATGTCGGCCATTAACCTGACAAAGAATCTGATAGCACACGGAATAAGCAAACACATCGAAATAAGGTTCCATTACTTGAAAGAGCATGTAGTGAATGGAAAGTTGAGCATGAAGCATCGTAGTTCAAAGAATCAGATTGCAAATATAATGATGAAGGATGTGCAGGTCGAATTGTTCAAGAGATTAAGAACATTGATGAATGTATATAGCTTAAACACAATGAATTATGTGGTATTTTAAATATGTAATTCTTTGAGTAGAAGTCAAAATAGTGTGTTGTAGTTTGTGTCGAACAAAGGCTGTATTTGTTGCATTTGATAGAAATTCAAATATAACCTGTCGAAGCATGTTGTTGAAGCTTGTAGTCGAAGCATATAGTTGTCGAAGGAGTTTACAAAGTCAAAATAGAGAGACTTAACTTAGTTTTAGTTGAGTTAGTTAGCTTTTTGTAATTACTTGGAGTGCAATAATCCCATATATAAATAAAGAGGAACTTTATTTCATTTGTAAAAGAGAATAACAAGTTTTGTAATAGTTTTGTGTGGTTTTAGGCAGAAACTGATCTACTTGAATGACATTTGGGACGAATGCCCCCACTAACTTATAAAGTACAACAAATATAACAATATTGCATATTGTGTATTCATAAGTAATTTATATAACATATAGCCAATAAAATGTATTTCATAGATAATGTTTTCTAAGACGTTTTTTATGAATTATGTTATAATATTAGTGGAGTCAAAATTTATGGGGTATGATAAATTTCTATAATTCTATAATATTTATAAAATTTTAGTGGGTCAAAATTTTAACTTGGTTTATATATATATATATATATATATATATATATATATATATATATATATATATATATATATATATATATATATATATATATATATATATATATAATTTTTGAATTTAATTGTTTTGCACTGTCAATATAAATATTTTTATATCATCAATACATTATAATCATACTAAAAAAATTAAATAAAAGTCAAATATTTTAAATTTATCAAGGATTATGATTATCTGACAGTGTAAAATTTACAATGTCGTGCATTTCAATTAAATTCTTATTTTTTTAGTAATAAACTATTTAAAGGTTTTTTTTTCTATAAACATCTTCAAGAAATATATATGTAAAATTTTGTGAGTGATAATATTTGTTAAACATTTTGTATAAATTTGCCCCATTATTTAAAAGTTTTGGATCCATTCCTAATTTCAAAAATTACAGTTGTGATTAACATACATTGTAGCAAATACTTAGAGTGTAATTTGCACAACAATACATTCAGGATTGATCTTGACTTTTTAGAGGCCCATGGCTAATCATAAAAATGGACCCCTAAAAAAATTAAGTAATTAAATTTGAATTTTGCTGCTTTAATTTTCGAAAAAATTACCTAAATAACACCTATTTCAAATTAATTACCGAAGTGGCTATGTTTTGAAAAAAATCAACTTGTTGGCGCCATACCATATGGCGCCTCAGGGAAAAAGAAGACCCTAAAAGCCATATGAAATGACGTCTTGGTTCAAAGCTCCATGCCCTAATTTTTCTATTTTTCTTTACAGGGGAGACGCCATATGGTATAGCGCCTCAATTCATTTCTTTTTTTTTTTAATAATTATTTTAATTTGGAAATTGATAAATTAAATGGTAAAAAAAGGCTAGCAAAAATTATATAACAATGCTCAGAATAAAAATTTGTACAATTGATGGAAAACAAAAATTTAATGGTCGTGCCTATCGAAACGTCAATCGGTTCCACATATCGGGGCTCTTGCGCGGCGTCTAGGTCTACCACGATTTTGTTGAGGTGTCTCTGACCTTTGTGTGTTGACCTGTGGAAGAGGCATCTGTTGAGACGGTCCTGGCGTATCAGACAAATTTTGAAGCATTTGTCCCTAATAGCGGGGGGTTGCCGCCAACGGCGCTTCCGTAATCCAGTTGAATGCGTGTGTTTTCGTAGTTGGGACGGGGGGGGTTAGGTTGGGTGTGGAAGGTATGGTTGGCCGAATTGGTGCATTGAATCGTTTTGGAAACAATTCAATGGTTGTTGTGGGGTTTGGTAGTCAAATAATGGGTGGGTTTGTTGGTTGTAGGACGATTGTGTGTTCATTTACGGGGGGCTATGGTGGGCTGGGGTGGGTTCGAAAGAGTTGTCAGGTCTATAGGCAGAAGTTGGGTCGGTGTTGGCGGGCTGGCGGTAGGGGTAAGGCTCTTGTTGTTTTGACTGGGTTGGTGGCATGAAAGGGTTGCGGCTTTGGAAGATTGATTCGGTTGGTATACCTGGTTGTTGGGTATAATAAGGTGTTTGATGTTGGGCACGTGGCTGTGAGGAAGAATCATGTTGGCGCGGATCAATCAGATACATCGGCTCAGAGAGGAATTGTTGGGGTGTTGTAACAGACCTAAACCAAAACATATATTGTTGAATTGGTCTATCCCCTTCCACAACAGGTTCGGCTAAAATATGTCAATGTCGATTCTCCCGATGTTGACACATCTCTTTTGCAAAGTTCGTCCAGTGTCCTACAGCCCATTGTGTATCCACTCTACATAGATGTCACTCTCCCAAACATGTCGGAGCGGCCGGAATATCCTGATGCATTCCGAACTGCATTTTTACCCGATCACTTTGATGCATCTCCACTGTGGTGAATCGAATGATGGGTGTTTTTGATGTTCACACTGCAGCAGCATCCACGTTGGGCTGATGTTCGAGACCCTCGTACGACCTCCAGACAAACTACAAGAACAAAATATTTAATGAGAAACTATACGGTGTTGTAATTTATTAGACATATTTATGGTAGTTTAAGAAAAAATTACATCGTCGGGGCCAATATGATCTATTAGGTTGCGGTAGACGGTTATTGAGTTCCTGGGATTTCGATGGTAATTCATTCCCGGAACTGACCACCTAAAGAAAAGTGACACAAATAAATTAGTTACAAATAAACATTTCATTAAAGGACATAAGCTCGAGTAGTAAAATTAAGCTTACTTGTTTGCGTAGGGAAATGTGAAGGGATTCCGGTTAATAGGAGCTAGTGTTAGCATTCTGGACCAACCCCACGCTTGAAGGAGATAGGCGCAGCCATAAAAAGTACAAGTGTCTTTTTTTGAAGTTTTACATAGTGAACTATAGAGATGGGCCAAGACACCTGAACCCTAACTATAGTCACACACTTTATTAATGTTGGACAACAATGGTAAATACATAATATTTACACTATTTCCAGTACTTTCTGGAAATAAAAAATGACCGAATAAGATCATTAAATAGCACCGAGTTTTAAATATCTTGTAATACGGGGGGGGGGGGGGGGGGGGGGTTTCCTTGTCTAACACAATAGACTGATTGTGTTCTCAAAGGTGTCGCACCCCAATTTTTAACCCTAAGATGTCATCTTCATTTGTGCATCTTAGGTCAAGCATCTCTGCATTGGTTGAGCTAACCCATATCTCGTAGTTTGTTTATTTGTGGTCAAATTAGGTTCACATATCATCATAAAGCTCCCCAAGTTGCTTTGAAGCAAATCAAGTCAACGAAAGACCTCCAGTGCAAGAATTTTGGGGTTAGGGTTTTTACCTTGAAGAAATCATTAAGTATTGACTCTATCAGGTCAAGATTTATATGGTTCATTTACCATATAAAGCCATCTATATTCAAGGGACTCCACTCAACAAGAATCCATGCTTCGTTGATCCTCAACAGAGGAATTTGAGCCTCAGTCCCACTGTATCTCAAAATTAGGGCTTCTGCGACGCTTATCAGCCAACAGCTTTGATTTCTCATCAAGATGATCTCCTAAAACCTAATCATTGATTCTATTGGTTTACCAACATCCTCGAGAGTCTCATAAGGCCTTTAGATGGGAAGGAAGAAGCAAGTTTACAAGGTTTGACCTCAGTGCGCTCACAGTCAGAATTAGGGTTTGACTGGAGCTCTGGTCTTTTGGAATCTTGGACCAAATGAAGTGTTAATGGTTCTAATCATCATATATTGTCTCTTGAAGTATCCAAAGCATCCATGTAAAGTTTTGTGGGGTTTCTTGCAAGATAAGTAGGGTTTTGGTCGCGAAAGACTTCGTATATGACATTTTTCCCCTAATAGCCTGATTTGGAATAACCATAACTCCTAAACCGTGCACTCAAATTAAACGACTCAAAGCTCATTGGAAAGCTCTCATAAAGATCTTTAATTCATTCCATATGACTTTTTGTCTAAAAATGCTTAGATTTTGAGTTATGAAGCTTACAAGACATTTTGGCCAAACACTTAGAAAATTTTTCAGCACTTTCCTCCACATTTTTCTCCAACTTTGACCTCATTTTTCACCCATTTCTACTTGGATTCAAGGCTCGAGTCCCAAATTAAAGTTGTATAGCTTGTTGAGAGCTTTCCAACCATATGTAGAACGTCCCAATAGGATAAGCCAAACTCAAGTTATGGTGTTTTAAAGTTAGGTACCTCAAATGTCAAAATTCAATAACTTAGAAAATTTTTCTAAGTCCTTTTTCGTTTTCTCATGTGCACGACTTTATGGCCCATTTTCTTATTGTTATAAGCCTCATTTCAATTACTTTCCAACATCAAACTTGTAGTATTATCCAAGAACTTTCATTTAAACTCAAGAGCATGAAAATCGGATCATTAAGTTAGGAGATATCATGAGAAGAACATAGCCACACGAAATTGGTTTTGCACCAAAAGCACATCAATTTTGAATTTCAAATCTTATCCTCTCTGCAGACCTACCTATCACCACATCATCCCAGTATCCCATGACTTATGCAAGACGAAAAGAAGACCTAAACTATAGCTATTGATCTTGTCCCAAGCATGCAAAAGTAAAGAGAAAGAGACAAATGCATGTTCACATGATTCAAGAATTGTGAAACCACGCTTGCAGCCATGCAGGGAACATCCAGTTCGTATATCCCAACCGTGTACCCTCAAACTCACCTATAAAAAGAGCCTTGCTCCCATTCAAAACCATCACGACACACAACCAGCACTACAACATTAAAAAGAACTATTTCTGAAAGCATTCTCTTTGGAACACACGAGTGGCTAGCTAGAAGGAAGAGGATCTTTGCAAGTTCGCGTGGAAAAGAGGTAAGTTCCTCAGACCTACATCTCTCCTACCCATCATGCCATGATATTTATTACATCCTTGTTGCACCATTAATGTTTTCTTTTTACGTTCAAGATGCTTGCAATATATATATCATATGAACTGCATGTTGAGTTTGATAAAACTCTAAGTATCCGCCCTAATATTTTAACCATCTTATCATGTATGTTTGTGTTGAACATGTTGATTGGTACGACTTGTGTGGTTAAAGATTTCATGGCACTCTGTTTATACTGCTTCTTTTTCTAAATGATACCATGTTACCTTTCATGTATGTCAAGCTTTCGTATTTATCAAGATTTTATGTTGTTGGAGGAGTTCCGTGTTGACCATGATGTTGAAGCAAGCATACGTCATCTCTTTTTATGTCTAAAAATGAACCTATGTTGAACTATTGCCAACGCGTATGTTTATGTAATATGTTATCTCGGTTTAAAGTATTACATTTTCTTTTGTGTGTGTCTCTGTTTGTAACAAGTGATAAGTTTGTGTTTGCACTACAATGTTGTTTCATACTTAGTATATGCTGATTCCTTTATGATCTCGTATGGCTGTTACTTGTAGTATGCGTTGAAAAATGTTCCATGTTGTTACAAGTTTGTGGTCAAGAGTGATATTTTTTTTTCATGTTATATGCTGCTTCAAAACTGTGTTTGAATGTGCTTAGCGTAAACCTTATTATGAACTATGGTTGAAGATTGTGTTAGAGACTCTAAACTGATTCATGGCTACCCTGAGAGTTACATGTTTTTGTTTTTGAACTTGTTAATTTAATGTCAAAATGGATGATCGTGTCTAATGTAATCTAGTGACCTTGATGTGATCATGTGGAAATATAGTGTTAAAATGCATGATGCTTGTTTAGTTTGTATGATCTGAGATGTTGATGTTAGCATGTTGTTTCTATATTGCTTTAGATAATGCTATAATACTCCCAGAAGCCCATGTTAAAATGTTAGTACATGCTTGTTTCTACATGTCATTCCGTTTTGGTTTATCATTAGCATGTCATTTTATTCGTGTTAGAAACCATATGCCATGCTGAGCATACTTCAACCATCTGCTGTTTGCTTGGTGTTATACGTGTTTTGATATGATGTGCATGCTTGTTATTGTTCGGTGCTCATGTTATCATGATATGCTAGAGTTCTTCATTGAGGATTTGTTCTAATACTGTTGTGACCATATGAAGATTTTTTTATGCATCTGTGTTGTTTTGGAGTTTACCTTAAACTGTTGATTTGGAAGTATGCTGAAAGCTTTGGTTTTGTTTTCCAACTCATGAGTATTGTAACTGTTTACTACTTGCTTATCGTTTGAATGAGTCTGGAAGGTCTCTTTCATATCATGTGCTTGTTAAGTTTGAAATATGTTGTTGGACCTGTCGCGACATAAGTGTTTTCAAAACTCAAATGTTTTCATATTTAGAACATTGGATTTTCGTTTTGTTGTTTTGTTAATATGATTACTAAGTTGTTAGATGCTGGTGTCATGGTGTTCTATTCGAAGATTACTCCACTTCAGTTTTTATTTCACATTGATCAGTTGAATTTTGGTTAAGTTAGGATGGTTTGAATTTGGACGTGTGCGTTGGGTATGAGATACGTTGTTGTTTTGTGTATTCTGCATGTGTTTTTATTTCATGCGTGGGTTACTTTTGTTTTTATGACAGCAGCACATGGTTTCGCGTCGTTATTCTTCCATGCTCAATATTAATTGGTGGTTGTTGTTATTTTGTCTGTTAGTGCACTGTCTCATGACCAATTAGCACACATACTACACTACTGCATGCGTTGTTGTTTTATCTTAATTTTCATGACTTTGTTTAGCTTATATATTAATGGATGCGTATTATATATTGGATGTATAGCCGTCCCAACGGTTCACCACACGCCTTGCCTCTCACCTTGTACCAAAAGATCCTGGGTTCGATCCGTAGTGATCAACCTTTTGGTCATTTCTTTCATTTTTCGCCTTGCCCTTCCTCCTCTCCAACCTGGGCCTTGCGCCCCCTCACTATCCACACCCCCATTATTCTGGCCCAATTTAATTCTTTTGTTATTTTCAACTGAACCAAATCATTAATACACCCCCTGCATTTTTATTTCAACTTTTTTCTAACTTCAAAACCTTTTTTTAAAACCTCTTTTGTTTATTTGGCTTAAATGTTCTATATATTCAAAAAACCTAAAAATGTCTATTCTCATAGTTTGTCCCTTAATTATTTATTTTATCATTAATTAATATGTGATGCTTTATTATTGTTAATTATATTTTAATTGCTAATTGTTGTGTTAGTTTTAATTTTAATAATTAATTGCATCTTAAGTTGTTAACTTCTAATTGTGATATTAATTGTTATTCTTAATCATATTGTCAAATTACCAATTTGTGTCTTGATTTTGAATTTGTCACTTCCTAGTTCTAAAGTTTTGGTTAATGGTCAATTTCTAAATGATTAATCGTCCATGTGGCTAATTTTTTAATTACCTTGTGTGTTGAAATTGTTAATTTCTATTGTGTTGCCAATTAATTATCCATTCTTGGTTTAATTATCAATATCATTTTTAAGCATCCTTGCCTAATTCTTGAGTTAATATATCCATGTTGGCTTGTCATATCTTTGATTTTTACATGAATATCATTCTTCTAAATTATCATCCTTTAATTATCATTATGTATATTTGTCTTCCTAAAGATTAAAGCATATTGATTGCCATCCTTAACATCATTCTGCATGTTTGTCTTCCTAAAGATTGAAGCATGTTGATATCATCTTAATCATTCTATTTGAAGTATATTGATATACTCTTATGATCATATTCATCTTATCCATACCTTATCATGAAACATATTGCCATCTTCATGCTTATGTTACTTCCATCATATTATATCATATTAATGTTGTAACTTGTATCATGCCTTACCTTGTTATTTTATCATGTGTATATTTATCATATCTTACTTCTATCTGTATGTTTATTTATTACTGTCTAAACCTTTTCAAAGCAATATAAAATTTCTCGATCCAACGTCGAGCCCATTTTCTACCCATGTAAGTCGATCGCCTTCGTGCATCGCATTCAACCTTTTGGTCACCAGACACAAGTCTAGCATCACTCTGCTAGCACCCTCGCCTAAATAACGTAATTCAATCGCATTAATATCCAAAGGATAATCCCATGCATAATAACCATGTTATTGTGCATGGTGCATATCATTTGCATCCATAATCACCACCTTAAGATAAGGCAATTAGACAACTTAGGATAGATTTTCTAGGTTAGCCCCCCACAAACTTTGATTTCTTTAATCAAACTTTAGCCTACCAAATTCTTCATACAAGAGAATTAGATGTTAATCATCTCAAAGAAAGGGACATACAACCCCATACCCCACAACATACACATTTTCAAAAAACTGTGGTGGTCTTTCTTAAGATGATGACTCATCTTCTTTTCCTAAACCTTTAAGACATTTAGTATCTTTAATGAAGAACTACAAGTGCTCTGATTCCCTCCTGACAGGATATGTAGGCATAAGATGCTATATTTTGTCGAGCACACTTAGGAATAAAAATGATAAATCACCTACCCTTAAACCCTTAGCAAACAGATAACAAATGACATAAAATGAATCAAGAGGTTCCTGTAGAGTACTACAAATATCTAGGATGCTAACACCTTCCCTAGGTATAACCAACCCCCGAACTTAGAATCTTAGTGCATTTGCATTGCATTGTGGGAATTCGGTTTTTCTCTCTTCCTTTGGATAAAATCAAAGACCGGTGGTGACATTAAAAATGCGATCCTAGTTAACCAATAACTATGGTATCCAATTTTCACCGCGACAGAAATGGCGACTTCACTGGGGATATTCTCATAAGAGGGTTCCCCCTAACTTACTCCTTTTATGTTGTTTGTTCATTACTTGTATATATTTGTTTATCTGCTTGCTTGGGTTGTCACTTTGAGTGGTGAGGAGTCCTAGACCCGGACATGAGTATAATTATAGGAGATGATATAGTCAAGGGTACTTTGACGGAGTCGATTCCTGAAAAGTCGAATTGAGAAAATCATCGCTCAGTTTAGGTTCTTTTGAACTTAATATTGTTTGAACGAGTACATTCGTGAAAACGGTATTAACTTCGACCAAGGACCTTTAAGACTGAGGACCGTAGCACCTTTAACCCAACTTGGCCTTTTAGGACGTAGTGCGGTGATTATGCGGGAGTCCATTTCCAAATAATTGTCACGCGATACTACACTCAGACGAGATTCTCTTGAGAATATTATTGACTAACCGAGTAATTTGGGAGGTCGATAATATCCGAAAGATGGGTCGCAGACTTTGGGAACTCTTAGAACCCGTTCGGCAGGTACATTCTGAAACCACACCGCCCTATGGGATGGGTAGACCTTGACTCCACTCATGCTCCTTTGAACCTAGGACTCTTTGTTTGCTTGTTTGTGTGCCCTCTTGTTTGTGTGTTTGTGCATACATGCATACATAAGCATCATTTTCGTTCAAGTTCGTGGAGTCTGAGTCTTTTATTTACGTCGTAGGGTACCATGGACAATAAAAGAAGGAACACCGTGAAGTATACTTACAAGAGTTTTGACACAAGTGACCTAAGGAGGTTAGAGACTCTGTTGGTTGATCCAAAAGGATTCGAGCGTAGATATGGGGCGCTTTTGTTTTTGTTGAAGGTGAGGGTTGATCAAGGACTTCTCTCCACCCTACTTCAGTTTTATGATCCGGTATATCATTGCTTCACATTCCCTGATTACCAACTGGTGCTGACTCTTGAGGAATATGCATGTCTGACCGGTGTACCTATTTTGGATAAGTCTCCTTTTCCCATTTTTGGTAAGGACCCTAAGGAACAAGAGATTGCTAAGGCGACACATTTGGAGTTAGCAGACATACGAGGGAATATGACTATCAAAGGAGGGATCTCTGTTTTGCCTATGAAATTTCTGGTGGAGAAAGCTTATCATTATGCCAGGCGTTCTGACATGGCTGCCTTTGAGGCTATATATGCTTTAATGATTTATGGTACTTTTCTATTCCCCAATCTCAAGGACTATGTGGACCTCAATGCTATCAAGATATTCATGAAGAGGAACCCTGTCCCTACTTTGTTAGCTGAAGCTTATCACGCCATACATTCGAAGCATGCCAAAGGAGGACAGATCACCTGCTGTGTACCCTTATTGTACAAGTGGTTTACTTCGCACTTACCCAAGGCTAACATTTTCTGGGACCTTAAAAAGGGATGGTGGTCTAAGAAAATCATGGCCCTTACCCATTCTGACGTTGATTGGTATAACCCTTATAGGTACGAGGATGTTGTGATCATTGATAGCTGTGGAAAGTTCGGGAATGTGCCTCTCCTTGGCATACAAGGAATAACCAGTTACAATCCAGTCTTAGCTCGCAGACAGTTCGGTTACCCTTTGAAGGTCAAGCCTCTTGGTATTCATACAGAAGGATTTTTCTCCAAGGATTACGAAAAGCAGGAGGAATTGAGGAGCAAGATTTTAGAAGCCTGGAGGGACAAACACAAGAAAGATAGGGATGCTTTGGGGAAGCATAACTGTGTCTCCATGGACCCCTACCTACAATGGGTCAGAAGAAGAGCTATTGAGCTAAGGATGCCCTATGATCGCCAAGAGCCTATGGTCTTGAATGAAGAACCTGTCTTCATCTTTGCATCTGAGACAGAGGAATAAAAGATCGCCTTAAGGAAAGCTCAGCAGATAGGGAATGTTTAGAAGGATAAGTGTGAGGTGCTTGTGGAAGAGAATGAAGCGCTTCAAAGACAACTAGAGGCAAAAAGTGAGGAAGTTCTCTCTTGCAAAAGGAGGAAGTCACAAGAAGACCCGAGTCCCTCAAACCCTGAATCTACTTCGTGGGAAGCGATAATAGATGAGCTGGTTCTCGAGAAGTCCCGAATGGAAGAAGAGATTAAGAAGTACAAGCTAAGATTATTGGGGGAATCTCCTTAGGCCTTTTATTAGCCTTTATTTAATTATTGTTAAAAAAAACTCTTGTAAGAATATCAACGGTTGTAATGTTTTCCTTACGAATTTTTAATTCCCGTTTCTTTCACTTGTAGCAAATTTTGTATGATTAATGAAATCATGTCCGTTGGTATTCTATGACGATTATAAATACTCAAATTCCACGAACTTTTGCATCTCATTGCATTTGCATTCTCATTCTCATTCACTTCAAAGAACTCAAAGTTTGCTGTTTTTAGATATCGCAAAACGGATCATGGAAGGAAAGGAACGGTACCATACACCTTCAGGGTTTTTGATGTGGAACAGTTGAGGGAAATAGGAGGTCGGATAAGGGATCCAGATGCCTTCGCCACAAAACACGGGCATATTCTTTCTTTATTACAGGTACAAGTAGCTGAGGGTTTATTAGAGACATTGGTTCAACTCTACCATGTAATCTACCACTGCTTCATCTTTCAAGATTTCCAGTTGATGCCCACCTTAGAAGAGTATTATGCTCTATTGGGAATTCCCGTCAAAGATTCACCCCCGTTCTACGGTGGAGAAGGAAGACCCAGTCAGGAAGACATCGCGAGAGTGACTCGCATCAAGCTATTGGAGATCCAGACCCACATGATGTTCAGAGGAGGAATCAACGGTCTACCTGCTTAATTCTTATTCGAGAAAGCTCGGGAGTTCGCCGACAAAGGAAAAACTAGGGCTTTCGAGAACCTTTTCGCGTTACTGGTTTATGGTCTATTTTTGTTTCCGAATGTTGAGAATTTCGTTGATGTTCATGCTATCAGGATTTTCATGCTCAAGAATCCTGTCCCTACACTGTTGGCCGATGCATACCACTCGATTCATTCAAAGATCCTGAAAGGAGAAGGTCAGATCGTGTGCTGTACTGCTATCCTCTATAGGTGGTTTATTTCGCACCTACCAAAGACCACGACCTTCTGGGATGTGAGGGATGGTTTTGAATGGCCCGTTAAACTCATGGCTCTCACTCATTCGGACATCATTTGGCATGATCCGATATACGGAGGAATTCCCATGATTCACAGTTGCGGAGATTTTTCCAATGTGCCTCTTCTTGGCACAAAAGGGTGCACCAGTTACAACCCTGTTCTCGCCCGTCGCCAACTTAGACATCCAATGACTGAGATACCCGACCCGGGAAACCTGAAAAGAATTTTTCTCTATGAAGGAGAAGACCTCCAGCTGAAGATGCAGATTCTATTTGCTTGGCGTCAAATCAACAGACAAGGAATGACTGCAGTAACAAACCCTGACTGCACAGTTACAGAATCTTGCTTGGAGTGGTCACGCAAGCGGGCCCTCGCTCTGACAATGTCGTACCCTCGGCTCAAGCCTCCTGTAGTGAAACCAGATGATATTTCAAGGCTGAAAGCAGAAGTGGAGAAACTGACACTGGATAAGTACATATTGCAGGAAAGGATTGACAAGTTGATGGACGAACTCAGTGAAGAAAAGGGGGCATCATCCAGCGGATCGAAGCCCTAGTTCCTCTTTGTTGTATTCTGTTGTTTATTGTACTAAAAGCCCTGAGGGTGTACCGTTTGTAACAAAAGCTTTAAAATTTCAATGAAAGAGTTTCCAATTACGATATTTAATTACGCTTTCGAGTTCCCTGAAGTGAATGTTGCATCATGCTGCATCATACACATCATTAGCATTTGCATCTGCATTCTTTTGTGTTCCGAGTCCTCACCTGTGTTTCTCCTCATCAGGTTTGTTGTTAAGAGAAAGGCAAGCTGAAGCCCCGATACAATACTCGAGCCAATCGCAAGAAAAGAATGGATCAACTTGAACAGGAAAACAGAGCACTCCGGGAGGAGGTATCAACATTGAAAGAAAGTCTAGAAAAGATCAACGGAATGATGGAAGCTTTGATGGCTGCTCAGAATCAGCCATCACACAGCACTGTTATCTCTGAGACAATATCAGCACCGATCCCAGTGGTGCCCACTACAAATGAAGTCCCTGGTTATCCATGGGGTATGCCTCCTAACTTTACTCCAGCTGGATATCACCCAACTGTTTCTCAAGTTATTGCTACAACTGCTGTGATGACTACGCCACTACCCGTGGTAAACGCTACTCCGTTTCATCTGGAAGAGCCCGTGTTTCATGCTGACTATAGTGAGAATGCCAAAATGGAAGAACGAATGGACGGTTTCCAAGATCAGTTCCTGGAAATGAGGAAAGAAATCAAGGCCCTTCGTGGAAAAGAGTTGTTCGGGAAGAGCGCCTCTGAGTTGTGCTTGGTTCCCAATGTCAAGATTCCTCCAAAATTCAAACTCCCTGATTTGGAGAAATATAAAGG
This sequence comes from Lathyrus tuberosus, assembly GCA_022829125.1. NCBI lineage: Eukaryota > Viridiplantae > Streptophyta > Magnoliopsida > Fabales > Fabaceae > Lathyrus > Lathyrus tuberosus. The sequence continues at coordinate 1,516,024 of JALAZF010000034.1, forward strand.
GAACTCTTGCCCACACAGTCACATAGTTATGTATGCCCGGAAAATGTCAGCTCATAAGGACGACGATCCCCTATTGATACACTTCTTCCAAGATAGTTTGACTGGTGCAACCCTTAAGTGGTACATGGGGTTAGATAGTTCAAAGGTCCGCAGCTTTAATGATCTCTGTGAGCTTTTTATCAAGCAGTACAAGTATAATGTCGACATGGCACCAGATAGAGACCAGTTGAGAGCTATTGCCCAGAAAGAAAGAGAAGGTTTTAAGGAGTACGCCCAGCGCTGGCGTGAACTTGCCGCTCAGGTTACTCCACCTCTGGAGGAAAAGGAGATGACTAGAATTTTCCTGAAAACACTGAGCCCATTTTTCTATGAAAGAATGGTAGCCAGCTCCCCTAATGACTTTACCGAGATGGTGAACATGGGAATGCGTTTGGAGGAGGGCGTTCGTGAAGGAAGATTGGTAAGAGAAGGAAGCACTTCCAGCAATACCAAGAAGTATGGAAGTACTTTCGGGAAAAAGAAAGAACAAGAAGTAAGTGTTGTACACCAAGGACGGATGAGAGGAAGGTATCAGCAACACCCGCATGTCGCTGCTGTGACCCCAATTATTAACGCCCCAACTTACCAACCACAGTTTGCACAGCATCACCAACCACCACCTCAAACTCCGCTTGCTCTGCCACAGCAATACCGTCAGCAAAGTCAGCCATCTTCTCAGCAAACCCGACAGCCATTCAATAGCCCAAATCGTATGGTGAGGAAGCCAAATTTTGACCCAATTCCTACGTCCTATGCAGAACTTTTTCCAGCATTGTTGGAAAAGGGCCATATCCAGACTAAGCCACCGCCAGCAGTGCCTAAGGACCCTCCTTATTGGTATAGAGGAGAACAGTTTTGTCCCTATCATCAGGGAGCGTCGGGCCATAATATTGAGAATTGTTATGGAATGAAAGCCGATGTTCAAAGGTTGGTCAAGAGTGGAGTTATAACTTTCAAAGATTCGAACCCGAATGTGCAGAATAATCCCCTACCACCACACTGGGCTGCCAATGTAAACATGATCCAAGAATGTTCCGCAGAAGAAATTGAAGAAGTATTTGTAATAATTCCCCATATCAAAGAGCTGGTCCAGTTCCTTACACTTCCAGCAAGGCTATTCCCTACAGATATAAAGCCACTATGCTTGAAAATGGTAAGGAGGTGCCTTTGTCTAATCCGTCATCTGTAGTCAATATCGTCGATGTTAGTCGGATTACGAGAAGTGGTCGAGTTTACACTGCACCAGCTAAGGAGGTTCCTTCTGAACAACCAGTTGTGAAGAATGCAATCCTGGGGTAGTCCGGTAAGAATGATTCTGTAGACAAATCGGATGAGATCCTGAAAATGATCAAAAGAAGTGAATACAAGGTGGTGGATCAGTTGCTACAGACGCCATCCAAAATATCTGTACTACAACCGTTGATGAATTCTGAGACCCATAGGCAGGCGTTACAAGGAGTACTCGAGCAGGCGTACATTGACCACGACACGACTATGGAACAATTTAGTGGAATAGTGGGTAACATTACTGCATGCAACAATCTGGGATTCTGCGAAGAAGAATTACCCGAAGAAGGAAGGAAACATAACTTAGCTCTGCACATTTCCATAAATTGCATGAATGACATGATATCCGGAGTTTTGGTTGATACTGGTTCTTCATTGAACGTGATGCCAAAAACAACTCTCGCAAGACTGACTTATCAGGGACCACCCATGAGGCCAAGTGGTGTTGTTGTCAAAGCTTTTGACGGTTCGAGGAAAACTGTGATTGGAGAAGTGGATTTGCCCATGACTATCGGGCCCAGTGTTTTTCAGGTTCCATTCCAGGTCATAGACATTCATGCCTCCTACAGTTACTTATTAGGCAGGCCATGGATACATGATGCGGGAGCTGTCACATCTACACTCCACCAGAAACTGAAATATGTTTGCGATGGACAGTTAGTCACAGTTTGCGGGGAAAGGGCTTTGGTGGTAAGCCATCTTTCTTCCTTTTCCTACGTTGATGCGGACGAGGAGGTAGGGACTCCATTTCAAGCCCTCTCGATTGTTAATAATACTAAGAATGATGGAGTTTCCATGGCATCTTTTAAGGACGCACAACGAGTTGTGGAAAGTGGCACTCAAGGGAAGTGGGGACAAGTATTGGAGTTGCCCGAAAATAAGAACAAGAAAGGTTTGGGTTTCAAAGGTAACAATTCTAAGAAGACCCCTACAGGAAATATGGTTATTCTCCCCATCAAGAATGTGTTTCACAACGGAGGGACTATCCATTCACCAAGGGTAAATATTGTGGAGGAAGACTCTGAAGATGCCATCATTCCTCTCTTTCCTCCTCCACCAAGAGACCAAGGGCCCAAGTATGAAGCCAGTGCCACCCTTGAAGATGAGTCTGCCGAAGATCAGCCTAATTTCGTGACGCATGGGGCAATGGCCCGAAATTGGAGTACTGTCAACATTCCTATTGTGATCCCATTATCAAAGTAATTGTTTTTTTGTTTGTTTTTAGTATATTCACTCTGCCCAAGGCGATGACATTTGTGTGTGGGCTCTACTATAAATAATTCCCTTTGCTCTGCCCAAGGCAAAGGTGATTTTGTGTTAGGGCTTCTATTTGAAATCATTATCATCAATAAAGTTATCGTTTTGCATTCCTATTTTTTTGTTCCCATTTGTTATTACTTTAAGGAAAGTGGTAATCATAATTTTTCTTAAAATCACTGTGCACGTTCGTGCGCACTTTCATCTGCTTAATATCTAAAATAAAATCACATCACATGTGCAGACTATTGCACGAACTGGACATCGAAAACAATCATCCAATGCCTTCTCCGAACTTTGAGTTTCCTGTGTTCGAAGCCGAAGAAGAGGAAGAAGAGATCCCTGAGGAAATATCCCGTCTACTCGAGAATGAAGGCAAAGCTATTCAGCCTCACGAAGAGCCGTTGGAGCTTATTAACTTGGGTACAGAGGAACTCCGTAAAGAGGTGAAGATTGGAGCTTCACTTGTGACTGATGTGAAAGCAAGGTTAATTGAATTACTCAAGGAATATGTTGATGTGTTCGCTTGGTCATACCAAGATATGCCTGGTCTTGACACTGCTATAGTGGAGCACCGTCTACCTTTGAAGCCAGAATGTCCGCCGATCAAACAAAAGCTCAGAAGGACTCGCCCTGATATGGCCTTGAAGATTAAAGAAGAGGTACAAAAGCATATTGATGCGGGTTTTCTCGTTACATCTAAGTATCCGCAGTGGTTAGCCAATATCGTGCCCGTGCCGAAGAAGGATGGTAAAGTTTGAATGTGTGTTGACTACAGAGATTTGAACAAAGCAAGTCCGAAGGATGATTTTCCATTGCCTCATATTGACGTGTTGGTAGACAGCACCGCAAGGTATAAGGTCTTCTCTTTTATGGACGGATTTTCAGGTTACAATCAAATCAAGATGGCTCCCAAAGACATGGAGAAGACATCATTTATCACGCCCTGGGGCACATTTTGTTATAGAGTTATGCCGTTCGGTTTGAAGAATGCTGGTGCAACATATCAAAGGGCTATGACTACCCTTTTCCATGATATGATGCATAAAGAAATTGAAGTTTATGTAGACGACATGATAGCCAAGTCCAAGACCGAAGAAGACCATGTCGAACACCTGTTAAAGTTGTTTCGGCGTTTGAGGAAGTATCAGCTACGTTTGAATCCTAACAAGTGCACATTTGGTGTCCGCTCAGGAAAACTGCTAGGTTTCGTTGTTAGCCAAAAGGGAATCGAAGTGGACCCAAGTAAAGTTAAAGCCATACGAGAAATGCCGGCTCCGACTATGGAAAAATAGGTCAGAGGGTTCCTGGGGAGTTTGAACTACATCTCTCGATTCATCTCTAATATGACCGCTACTTGTGGACCCATTTTCAAGCTTCTCAGAAAAGAACAAGGTTATGTTTGGACTGAACAATGTCAGAAAGCATTTGATAGTATTAAAGAGTATCTCCTGGAGCCTCCTATTCTGATTCCTCCGGTTAGGGGAAGACCTTTGATCATGTATCTGACGGTTTTAGAAGATTCTATGGGATGTGTGCTCAGTCAACAAGACGAATCCGGGAAGCAGGAGCATGCCATTTATTACCTCAGCAAGAAGTTCACCGACTGTGAATCTAGATATTCAATGTTAGAGAAGACTTGTTGCGCCTTAGCATGGGTTGCTCGACGGTTGCGCCAATACATGCTAAATCATACCACCTGGATGATCTCTAAGATGGATCCCATTAAGTACATCTTCGAGAAACCAGCCCTGACGGGAAGGATTTCCAGATGGCAGATGCTGTTATCCGAATACGACATCGAATATCACACTCAGAAGGCAATTAAAGGAAGTGTTTTAGCGGATCACCTAGCTCACCAGCCCATTGAAGACCATCAGTCTGTGGGGGATGATTTCCCTGATGAGAACGTGATGTATTTGAAAATGAAGGATTGTTAAGAACCATTGCCAGATGAAGGGCCTGAACCGGATTCTCAGTGGGGTTTGATTTTTGACGGTGCTGTCAATAGCTACGGTAAAGGGGTTGGGGCAATTATTGTGACTCCTCATGGATCTCACATCCCTTTCACTTCAAGATTGACTTTTCCATGTACAAATAATGAAGCCGAATATGAAGCATGTATCATGGGCCTGGAAGAGGCAATGGATTTAAGAATCAAGAATTTAGACGTGTATGGTGATTCTGCTGTAGTAATATACCAAATTACAGGAAAGTGGGTGACCCAACAAGACAATTTGATTCCGTACAGAGATTATGCAAGAAGACTACTTCCGTTTTTCAACAGAGTCAAGTTCCACCACATCCCTCGTACCGAGAATAGGATGGCAGATGCATTGGCAACTCTGGCTTCTATGATTGTGGTGAACCGTTGGAACGATTGCCCCAAGATTGATGTTATGCGCCTTGACAGGCCAGCTTATGTGTTCTCAGTGGAAGAATTTGTTGATGAAAAACCCTGGTATTACGATATTGAGTTGTTTCTCCGGAAGCAAGAATACCCGCTTGGGGCATCTAACAAAGATAAGAAAACTTTGAGAAGATTAACTGGAAACTTTTCTTGAACAATAATGTGCTTTACAAGAGGAATTTCGACATGGTTTTGCTGAGATGTGTTGATAAGCGAGAAGCGAATACATTAATGACCGAAATTCATGAAGGATCTTTTGGTAACCACGTTAACGGACATGCTATGGCAAAGAAAATCCTGAGAGCAGGCTATTATTGGATAACGATGGAATCTGATTGTTACAAGTTCGCCAAGAAGTGCCACAAGTGTCAAATCTATGCCGACAAAATTCATGTGTCACCGACTCTTCTGAATGTTATCTCGTCTCCATGGCCTTTCTCCATGTGGGGCATTGATATGATCGGTATGATAGAACCAAAAGCGTCTAATGGACATCGCTTTATATTGGTTGCAATTGATTACTTCACCAAATGGGTTGAAGCCGCTTCCTACGCAAATGTTACCAGACAGGTGGTCGTCAGGTTTATCAAGAACCAACTTATTTGCAGGTACGGTGTGCCAAATAAAATCATCACCGATAATGGTTCAAACTTAAATAATAAGATGATGAAGGAATTGTGCGAGGAATTCAAGATTGAGCATCACAACTCTTCTCCGTATCGGCCAAAGATGAATGGGGCGGTTGAAGCAGCAAACAAGAATATAAAGAAAATTATCCAGAAAATGGTAGTCACTTATAAGGACTGGCATGAGATGCTCCCATTTGCTCTACACGGGTACCGTACTTCAGTGCGCACGTCAACAGGGGCAACACCTTTTTCGCTTGTTTATGGTATGGAAGATGTACTCCCAGTGGAAGTAGAGATCCCTTACATGAGAGTCCTAATGGAAGCGAAACTCTCCGAGGCTGAGTGGTGTCAGAACCGGTATGACCAGTTGAACCTGATTGAAGAAAAGAGGTTGGCGGCTTTGTGTCGCGGACAACTATATCAGCAGAAGATAAAGAAGGCTTTTGATAAGAAAGTTTGACCTCGCGAGATTAGAAAGGGAGACCTTGTGCTTAAGAAGATCCAATCTTTCCTTACTGATTCTAGGGGGAAATGGGCTCCCAACTATGATGGTCCTTATGTCGTCAAGAAGGTCCTTTCAGGGGGCGCTGTGATGTTAGCAACTATGGATGGGGAAGAGATTACTCATCCTATGAACGTGGACACAGTCAAGAAATATTATACTTAGAGATGAAGAAAAGACAGGCTCAGTTCGGTTCATCGAGGCCTACTGCGACAAGTATAGTCGAGACCTTCAGGAGGCCTAGAACATAGGAACTCAAGAAATAGCATTGTTTTGTTTTGGATGTAATTTCTGTTATTACCACTTTCCAACATTGTTATAACATATGGGATCACGCAATTTGCTGATCACCATTTTATGAAATAAAGTTGCGATCTTTTCACTTATTGGCAAATTGTTTTCATCTTGCAAAATGACTTTTATCTTTGATAATAAATTTCAAATTGTCTTATTAGCGGATTACTTTGATTTATGGACACAACAAGGGATATTAACAGTCTTCATAGGCCATGGCTCAAAAGGTATTTATCCCAGGTAATGTGGCCATATCCCGGTAAGTTCTGCTCCAGGTAATCGCGACTATCCCCGTTAAGTTTCTTCGGTTTTCGACCTTCTCCGAAGCGAGTGTTTATTTCACTCCTCGTTGAACTATCTCGATCTTCACCAGTGAAAGCGGATGTTTATTTCATCCCCAAGAAATATTTATCTCTGACATTTCCTCAACGAAATGGATATTTATTTTATCCGGCTACAACTTCCATTCAGGACTACTTCAGTTCGCGGCGATACTTATTTATCCCCACGAAGTCTCAACTCCGACGTCTCCGGCTCGCGACTTTGACCCGAGCTTCTCCGAAGCGAGTGTTTATTTCACTCGTCATTGGATTTTTCTGATTATCATAGTCTCCTCCAGCGAAGGTGGATGTTTATTTCATCCCCTCGGAATCTTATTTTCGGCTTCCTCCAGCGAAGCGAGTGCTTATTTCACTCATTATCGGATTTTTTCTTACTATCGTGAGCTTCCTCCAGTGAAGCGAGTGTTTATTTCACTCATTATCGGATTTTTTCTTACTATCGTGAGCTTCCTCCAGCGAAGCGAGTGTTTATTTCACTCATTATCAGATTTTTTCTTACTATCGTGAGCTTCATCCAGCGAAGCGAGTGTTTATTTCACTCATTATCGGATTTTTTTCTTACTATCGTGAGCTTTCTCTAGCGAAGCGAGTGTTTATTTCACTCACTATTGGAATTTTTTCTTACTGTCGTAATCTTCTCCAGTGAAGGTGGATGTTTATTTCACCCCCTCGGAATTTTTATGTTCGACATTTCCAACTACTATATTGATCCAAATTTCCCGATAAAGTGGATATTTATTTTATCCAGTTACAACGCTCATTCCAATTACTTCAGCTCGCAATGGATATTTATTTTATCCCCCGTAAAGTCTCTTCGATCATGAGTTTAATTCGTTCTCAGTGGAATCCAAGGTTCATCTTGACTATCCTGAGTGAAGTCGCGATGCTTATCCCAAGTGGAGTGTCCTCTTTTCCCCAGAGAAGTTGTGAGGCAGGATTCGATCCCAGGGAAGGGCTTGTCATTCATCCCCAGTGTCGCTCTCGGGATTTTCATCCAAGTACAAACGCGAAAGTGGCACCGAACAGAGTCGCCAGCAATGTGTATTTATCCCAAGAGAGGGAAAGGGAACACCGCATAAACCTGAGGGAAAGGAAAAGCATGGTCTTGCGACCAAGAGAACTGGATTCGGGAGTCGGTTACGCGAGAGGAAGGTATCAGCACCCCCACGCGTCCATCGTACCCGATGGGATCCACGCTTGCTTGTCTCGATCAAAGGGTGCAAGGAAAGGATGCTGGAAAAAGATCTGGAAGGGGAATGGAAAAGGAAAGGAGAGAGAAAGAGAAACAAATGTAGGGAAATTAAAAGAAGTGCTCGCATGGGCCCTACCCCACTGCTTACGTATCTCATCGGGAGCATGAGAATCAGAGCGACGTAGTTCCCCTCACTAGGGGTGGATTGTTTGTGTTTTTTAAGGAACGGCTAACGTTCTAGCTCAGGTGTTGCAGGCTCGCTGGTCCGAGTGCGTTACCATCTTGCAAGAGAACGAGTAGAAGCACGTTCGTACGCTAAGAATGAGTGAGATGAGAAAAGAATTCCCGAAGGAAAGACGTTATTGTTTGTTTTTGTCTTTTAGAAGAAAGAAGTGTTTTGAACGTTTTTGGTGCTTTGTAACTCGTATTGTATTTAAGTCCTTCATATAGGATCGAATGCCTAGCATATACACCCAAGACGGGACTTACACTAAACATTCCCAAAGAAATGAGAGAAGACCCCTCATCTCCTTGTTCCCACATGAAAGGCCTAAATACAATAGGTGTTATGCCTTTATTAAGTGTTTTTTACTTTTATTTGAAGGTGAGAAGAGAAAAGACTCAAGAGAGGGGTAAAGGTGAAAATCTATATGGACTAAGACTCAATCCTAATTTATTAGTTAAGGGGAGTGATCCTAATGGTTTGTGAGCCTTCCTAACCTAAACTAAAAGAGAAAAAAGGGATAGCACTACCTAATGCATATCCTACCTCACTTTAATCAAAGATTAAAGTTGAGCTAGGATCCCAAGGGGTGTGAGAAAATTCTACACAAAGCATTATATCATGTTATTCATAAAAAAGAAATTAGAAATTAATCAACCATGAGAAATTAGGGTCAACAATAACCAAAATAGAATTAAAATGCTAAGTGAAAGTCAAGATTAAATTCTAACAAGAAAAGTTAATCTAAAATTCTAAAATTAATCCTAAAATTAGTTCAAGTTAAATCTAAACTAATTCTAAAAATAACTAGTCCTAAAATTAATTCTAGTATCAAAGCTAATATTAATCCTAAAATTAATTTCAATTAAATTCTAATCTAATTCTAATATTAATCCAATTAATTCCTAGAAAAAACTAATCAAACAAGTTCAATTATAAAACCTAATGAAACTCTAATTAACTAAATTCAAGACTATTATTTTCTAATTAACTATTTCTAATTAGTAAATTTCTAAAGTTAGACTTTAACTAATTCTAAAGAAAATTAGAAGTTAATCTCTAAAATCAAACTCTAATTATCCTAAGTTAACAACTAAACAATTAATGAAATCAAATAGAAATAGAAACTAAACACAAGGGTGTAGCGGTATCCAGGAGGTGTGGACAGAAAAACAAGGCGTGTGGGCTTGTTGGTTAGGTCCAAAGAATTAAATCAAAAAGCTGGGAGGTGCAGAATGAAACGGAGGGTGAAGGGAAATGGCGCAAGTGGGTTTACGATGATGGCCCAAGATCTCATTTAGCTGGGGGTATAGAATGAATTTGAGAGTGTTAGCATGAAAATAACAATGAAAACGGGCTAGACACACCCGACCCAAACACTAATGCAACCTGGTAAAAAAAACCCTAAAACTAACACTCCTTCATCCAAACAGCCGTGCCTCTCCTTCACCATTGAGTCTTCTCCCTCAATCTCTCTCGCGCCGTCACCATTATCTCCTTCCAAATCAAATGACAACTGAGAGAAAAGAACCCACGCCGGAAAATTCCACCGCCCTCACCTCTCTCGCCCAACCTACTTCTCCAAATCGACTTTGCTTCCTTCATCTCCATCACCTTCGTCATTGCACCGCCGCCTTCTCTTCATCATCAACCGCCGTCACAACATAACCACACCGTCTCAGAGAAAAATGATGCTTCACCTAAATCTCCTTCCTCCGCCTCATCGTTCTTCAACGTCATCGTCCTCTCTCCATCTTCATCGCGTTCAACTTACCGCCATCATCCTCGCCGTCAAAACAACACGGTCTCCATCACAATAACCTCACCGGAAATCACTCTCCCCGCCGCGATTCTTTTCTCTGTCGCGACCTCAACCTCCTTCGCACGTGGCTCCGTCTAGACTTCGCTCGTCATCTTCTTCTCCACGGCGCCAAAAGCTCTCTGCCTCTCTCAAACCTCACTCCTCCGGTCACCTCTTCTCTCTCAACACCTCAACAACAACGAACTCCGTCCGTTTCTACTATTCTCTCGCTTCCGCTCACATCTCTCGCTCAACATTTACGCAATCGAAAACGCTGAAGAAACAGAAGTACGCAATATTCGTAGCACATCCAATACTAATGACGCAACTCGCTCAAATTCAAAAGCAATAGTAAGGAGGAAGAGGTTCGGAATACCTATCGGAGTCCGTCCGATGCGTCTTCAAATCGGAGCATATGAAGAGAAAACCGGAGGTGACTTTCAGGTATGCGTAACTTCGCTCGATTCCGTTCCTTTTTCTGCTAAATCGCTTCTGAGATAATTATCGCGTTAATTCCGATTGTTGCTCTCGTTCTCGAGTTTACAAATTCTTGTGCTGCGTGAATCGCCAAGTGAATCGTTGTTTTGAATTGTGAACTCTTCTTCGATCTGAATTATGCTGAGTTGATTTGTTGATGTTGATTTCTGCAGATTTTTGAGATTGAAGATCGTGAGGTTTGACGTTGAAGATGATGAAAAATTCTGTAGAGAATGAAGAATTGTTGAAGAGTATTGAAGAAGGTGAAGCTTGATGAGAGTTTTTGAGTTGATGAAGAACTCTTGAAGATGAACCAAAGCAGAGAGATTTTTTGGAAGAGTTCAAGATGAATCGTGAAAAAAATGAAGAAGCCCCCTCTCAATTCAGCTGCAACTGCTTATATACAGGAATGGGGTGAGGGTAGTTTGGTATTTACAATTGAAATTCGGTTAGGAGTTTGTTAGAGTTGGTTAGAGGTTTTGTTATTTCTGTTAGAGATTTTTCAAGTTGTATCTTTTCTGAACTGGTTTATTGCTGGCTGTTTTTGCTTTGTGTGCAGGGCTATGCGTTGATGTTAGCTCATGGTTACAAGAAGCGCCTTAATACATGGTATGACACTATTGATTTTGAAGGCATGACCAAAGGGAACCAAAAGGGAATCATGAAGATTGGTGAAGCAAGAGTAGATTGAAGAAAAAATTGAGGATGAACATGGGAATATGAATCGAATTCAAGATAGTTCAAGGAGGAGAAGATTGAAGACGGTGAATTCTTCCTTTTTCCTGTTAATTCTGTTAGAAGTTAGAGAGAATTGATTAGTGAAAAATGTTAGTTTCGGTTAGAGAAAATCGGTTATTGGATTGTTAAGAGGAAAATTCTGGTGCATAATTTTGATTTCCTTGTCATCTCTTGTAGTACTTGATGCTAGCTATTATTTTCATATTTTCAGTTGTGGATTGTAATTGAATTGATTTGAAATTAATTGGGATTTGGAAATTGGGACATGGATTTAAAATGGGCTTTTGAATGAAATTAAACTTTGAGAAATGGTTTAGATTTAACATGGGCTTGAAATATGGACAATAAAAATGAATATGGACTAAGGGATCAAAATGTGGATTTTGAACCTAAAGATGGATATGGATACTTGGAAGACTTATGGATATGTTTTATGGGAAAAATGGATAATGGATTGTGAATGAATAAATGGAATAAAATGGATATCCAACATGGTTATAGGTTTTGGATGTGGAGATGGATATGAAATATGAATTGTGGTTTATGAAAATGGATTTAGAAATTGGTGTAAAATTTGGATAATGTTTGAAATAATGTTTGAATTAGAAATGGTATGGATATTTGAAATTAAAAGGATAAAAAGAAAAATGGATTAAAAACAAATGGATATAAAAGTTGGATAATTGGAAGTGATTTGGATAAAAGTAGAAAAATGGATTAAAGAGTGGATAATTGAATAGAAATGAACTAAAATTGGATAAAATGGATTTTTGGATATTTGGATATTTGGATAATTGAAAAATGTATTAAATGAACATGAGTTAGAAAAAAGGAGTTGTGTCTCGAATTCCAAGCAAGTCACATGAGTACATTCAATCCACATCCCACTTCAGATCCAAAGTGACTAGGAAAACCTCAGATCAGGAAGATTACAATGAGGAGAATTCATCCTCTTGCTCCAACTTAACCGGGAATAGAAACTGACTGAATCCCTTAGGAATAAGGCCAAGAAAATCCTTTGATCCCATGTCTTAGAAGGCAATGCAAATGAATGATTATGAGGTTATGACCTAAAAATGCAGATGAGTGCGAAACACAAGCCAGAAAAAGGTAGGGCAAATTTTGGGGTGCTACACCCAGCGATGCTGCTATATTACCAAGATTGGCCGAGTATTCGTATCGAATTGCTTGTTCTCGTCTCCGGCTTGTTGTTCATGTTGTTGTCAGCATAAGCATAAGCATGAGCATGGCATGGCATCCTTGCATTTAGATTCATGGCATGTGGCATTTCTGCATCTTACATTTTATGTTGTCTGTTTTGTCCTGTCACTTTGGTCGTGTTTATCTCCCAAATGATCGGGTTTGTCTGCTCCCTCCAAGTAGAATCATCAGCCCTAGGCAGAAAAAGCGCATACTTTCTAATTCCCCACTAAGTTCGATCCTCGTGGGAGGTGGTTGCTTTAAGTCTCTTTTCCATTTTTGGATAAAGATAAACCCATTGAGTTCAATCCTCAATGGATTGAGTGTTGTTTGGCCGTTTCTTTCCAGTTGTTTCATGCATCAAACTTTGGTCCCTGACAATCACGATTTTGGGATATTTCTGAGATATTGAGTCTGAATTAAGCGTGCATTTATTTTGCACTTTGTCGTCCCAAGAAGAGTTTACTTGAAGATCTCTATGGAAGACACAAATTATTTCTCTGATGATTACTACATTTACACCTAGACGGCAAGTAGCTGCTCTTTATTTGGGCAGTTCAGTTATCGAAGATTTCTACGACAAATGGCGGTCTCATTTCTAGACAGTTTGTCTATCCCCAGAAGTTATCAAGAGAAGCTGAATCATCATCTTGATAATTGAAGCTTATTTCAGTCTATTACCTCTGCTTAGGCTGTCGTGTGATAGTAGGTAATACGTCTGTATTTTGGTTAGATGCCTCGCTTAGGCTACCGTGGTGGTAGTAGGTCATCTTTCCTTCTTGTGCTTACCTGGCTTAGGCTATCATGTGCTTGATAGTAGGTAACACACCCCTTTTGGTCAGATGCCTCGCTTAGGCTACCGTGGTGGTAGTAGGTCATCTTTCCTTCTTGTGCCTACCTGGCTTAGGCTATCATGTGCTTGATAGTAGGTAACACACCCCTTTTTGGTCAGATGCCTCGCTTAGGCTACCGTGGTGGTAGTAGGCCATCTTTCCTTTTGTACTTACCACGCTTAGGCTATCGTGTGTGATAGTAGGTAATGTACGCCCTTTGTTACAATTAGATACCTTGGCTTAGGCTACCAGCAGGTGGTGGTAAGTTATCCTGTTCCTTGCAAGTTCTCGCCAAGTGTTTAAGCTACCCTGTGATTGTCAGTTGGTAGTCTCTTTCCCCCAGTGGAATTAGACCTCTTCCCGTTTGAGTCGTATCTCCCTGAGTCGTCCCTTGTCAGGTTTCCTTTTTGTTTTCCTTCATTTTGCATCATTCCATATCATGTGCATTAGGCGGCATCTTAGGGCCAAAAATTTTGTGCATGGTTGTATTTAAGTCTCTCCTATCTTGTCGAGACGAAGATTCCAATCTCCATATCTCCGAATAGGAGAAACTTAAATAGGGGCATCTGTCGCACCCCAATTTTTAACCCTAAGATGTCATCTTCATTTGTGCATCTTAGTTCAAGCATCTCTGCATTGGTTGAGCTAACCCATATCTCGTAGTTTGTTTATTTGTGGTCAAATTAGGTTCACATATCATCATAAAGCTCCCCAAGTTGCTTTGAAGCAAGTCAAGTCAATGAAAGACCTCCAGTGCAAGAATTTTGGGGTTAGGGTTTTTACCTTGAAGAAATCATTAAGTATTGACTCTATCAGGTCAAGATTTATATGGTTCATTTACCATATAAAGTCATCTATATTCAAGGGACTCCACTCAACAAGAATCCATGCTTCGTTGATCCTCAACAGAGGAATTTGAGCCCCAGTCCCACTGTATCTCAAAATTTGGGCTTCTGTGACGCTTATCAGCCAACAACTTTGATTTCTCATCAAGATGATCTCCTAAAACCTAATCATTGATTCTATTAGTTTACCAACATCCTCGAGAGTCTCATAAGGCCTTTAGATGGGAAGGAAGAAGCAAGTTTACAAGGTTTGACCTCAGTGCGCTCACAGTCAGAATTAGGGTTTGACTGGAGCTCTGGTCTTTTGGAATCTTGGACCAAATGAAGTGTTAATGGTTCTAATCATCATATATTGTCTCTTGAAGTATCCAAAGCATCCATGTAAAGTTCCGTGGGGTTTCTTGCAAGATAAGTAGGGTTTTGGTCGCGAAAGACTTCGTATATGACATTTTTCCCCTAATAGCCCGATTTGGAATAACCATAACTCCTAAACCGTGCACTCAAATTAAACGACTCAAAGCTCATTGGAAAGCTCTCATCAAGATCTTTAATTCATTTCAAATGACTTTTTGTCTAAAAATGCTTAGATTTTGAGTTATGAAGCTTACAAGACATTTTGGCCAAACACTTAGAAAATTTTTCAGCACTTTCGAGTCCCAAATGAAAGTTGTAGAGCTTGTTGAGAGCTTTCCAACCATATGTAGAACATCCCAATAGGATAAGCCAAACTCAAGTTATGGTGTTTTAAAGTTAGGTACCTCAAATGTCAAAATTCAATAACTTAGAAAAATTTTCTAAGTCCTTTTTTGTTTTCTCATGTGCACGACTTTATGGCCCATTTTCTTATTGTTACAAGCCTCATTTCAATTACTTTCCAACGTCAAACTTGTAGTATTATCCAAGAACTTTCATTTAAACTCAAGAGCATGAAAATTGGATCATTAAGTTAGGAGATATCATGAGAAGAACATAGCCACACGAAATTGGTTTTGCACCAAAAGCACATCAATTTTGAATTTCAAATCTTATCCTCTCTGCAGACCTACCTACCACCACATCATCCCAGTATCCCATGACTTGTGCAAGACGAAAAGAAGACCTAAACTATAGCTATTGATCTTGTCCCAAGCATGCAAAAGTAAAGAGAAAGAGACAAATGCATGTTCACATGATTCAAGAATTGTGAAACCACGCTTGCAGCCATGCAGGGAACATCCAGTTCATATATCCCAACCGTGTACCCTCAAACTCACCTATAAAAAGAGCCTTGCTCCCATTCAAAACCATCACGACACACAACCAGCACTACAACATTAAAAAGAACTATTTCTGAAAGCATTCTCTTTGGAACACACGAGTGGCTAGCTAGAGGGAAGAGGATCTTTGCAAGTTCGCGTGGAAAAGAGGTAAGTTCCTCAGACCTACATCTCTCCTGCCCATCATGCCATGATATTTATTACATCCTTGTTGCACCATTAATGTTTTCTTTTTACGTTCAAGATGCTTGCAATATATATATCATATGAACTGCATGTTGAGTTTGATAAAACTCTAAGTAGCCGCCCTAATATTTTAACCATCTTATCATGTATGTTTGTGTTGAACATGTTGATTGGTACGACTTGTGTGGTTAAAGATTTCATGGCACTCTGTTTATACTGCTTCTTTTTCTAAATGATACCATGTTACCTTTCATGTATGTCAAGCTTTCGTATTTATCAAGATTTTATGTTGTTGGAGGAGTTCCGTGTTGACCATGATGTTGAAGCAAGCATACGTCATCTCTTTTTATGTCTAAAAATGAACCTATGTTGAACTATTGCCAACGCGTATGTTTATGTAATATGTTATCTCGGTTTAAAGTATTACATTTTCTTTTGTGTGTGTCTTTGTTTGTAACAAGTGATAAGTTTGTGTTTGCACTACAATGTTGTTTCATACTTAGTATATGTTGGTTCCTTTATGATCTCGTATGGCTGTTACTTGTAGTATGCGTTGAAAAATGTTCCATGTTGTTACAAGTTTGTGGTCAAGAGTGATATTTTTTTTTCATGTTATATGCTGCTTCAAAACTGTGTTTGAATGTGCTTAGCGTAAACCTTATTATGAACTATGGTTGAAGATTGTGTTAGAGACTCTAAACTGATTCATGGCTACCCTGAGAGTTACATGTTTTTGTTTTTGAACTTGTTAATTTAATGTCAAAATGGATGATCGTGTCTAATGTAATCTAGTGACCTTGATGTGATCATGTGGAAATATAGTGTTAAAATGCATGATGCTTGATTAGTTTGTATGATCTGAGATGTTGATGTTAACATGTTGTTTCTATATTGCTTTAGATAATGCTATAATACTCCCAGAAGCCTATGTTAAAATGTTAGTACATGCTTGTTTCTACATGTCATTCCGTTTTGGTTTATCATTAGCATGTCATTTTATTTGTGTTAGAAACCATATGCCATGCTGAGCATACTTCAACCATCTATTGTTTGCTTGGTGTTATACGTGTTTTGATATGATGTGCATGCTTGTTATTGTTCGGTGCTCATGTTATCATGATATGCTAGAGTTCTTCATTGAGGATTTGTTCTAATACTGTCGTGACCATATGAAGCTTTTTTTATGCATCTGTGTTGTTTTGGAGTTTACCTTAAACTGTTGATTTGGAAGTATGCTGAAAGCTTTGGTTTTGTTTTCCAACTCATGAGTATTGTAACTGTTTACTACTTGCTTATCGTTTGAATGAGTCTGGAAGGTCTCTTTCATATCATGTGCTTGTTAAGTTTGAAATATGTTGTTGGACCTGTCACGACATAAGTGTTTTCAAAACTCAAATGTTTTCATATTTAGAACATTGGATTTTCGTTTTGTTGTTTTGTTAATATGATTACTAAGTTGTTAGATGTTGGTGTCATGGTGTTCTATTCGAAGATTACTCCACTTCAGTTTTTATTTCACATTGATCAGTTGAATTTTGGTTAAGTTAGGATGGTTTGAATTTGGACGTGTGCGTTGGGTATGAGATACGTTGTTGTTTTGTGTATTCTGCATATGTTTTTATTTCATGCGTGGGTTACTTTTGTTTTTATGACAGCAGCACATGGTTTCGCGTCGTTATTCTTCCATGCTCAATATTAATTGATGGTTGTTGTTATTTTGTCTGTTAGTGCACTGTCTCATGACCAATTAGCACACATACTACACTACTGCATGCATTGTTGTTTTATCTTAATTTTCATGACTTTGTTTAGCTTATATATTAATGGATGCGTATTATATATTGGATGTATAACCGTCCCAACGGTTCACCACACGCCTTGCCTCTCACCTTGTACCAAAAGATCCTGGGTTCGATCCGTAGTGATCAACCTTTTGGTCATTTCTTTCATTTTTCGCCTTGCCCTTCCTCCTCTCCAACCTGGGCCTTGCGCCCCCTCACTATCCACACCCGCATTATTCTGGCCCAATTTAATTCTTTTGTTATTTTCAACTGAACCAAATCATTAATACACCCCCTGCATTTTTATTTCAACTTTTTTCTAACTTCAAAACCTTTTTTTAAAACCTCTTTTGTTTATTTGGCTTAAATGTTCTATATATTCAAAAAACCTAAAAATGTCTATTCTCATAGTTTGTCCCTTAATTATTTATTTTATCATTAATTAATATGTGATGCTTTATTATTGTTAATTATATTTTAATTGCTAATTGTTGTGTTAGTTTTAATTTTAATAATTAATTGCATCTTAAGTTGTTAACTTCTAATTGTGATATTAATTGTTATTATTAATCATATTGTTAAATTACCAATTTGTGTCTTGATTTTGAATTTTTCACTTCCTAGTTCTAAAGTTTTGGTTAATGGTCAATTTCTAAATGATTAATCGTCCATGTGGCTAATTTTTTAATTACCTTGTGTGTTGAAATTGTTAATTTCTATTGTGTTGCCAATTAATTATCCATTCTTTGTTTAATTATCAATATCATTTTTAAGCATCCTTGCTTAATTCTTGAGTTAATATATCCATGTTGGCTTGTCATATCTTTGATTTTTACATGAATATCATTCTTCTAAATTATCATCCTTTAATTATCATTCTGTATATTTGTCTTCCTAAAGATTAAAGCATATTGATTGTCATCCTTAACATCATTCTGCATGTTTGTCTTCCTAAAGATTGAAGCATGTTGATATCATCTTAATCATTCTATTTGAAGTATATTGATATATTCTTATGATCATATTCATCTTATCCATACCTTATCATGAAACATATTGCCATCTTCATGCTTATGTTACTTCCATCATATTATCTCATATTAATGTTGTAACTTGTATCATGCCTTACCTTGTTATTTTATCATGTGTATATTTATCATATCTTACTTCTATCTGTATGTTAATTTATTACTGTCTAAACCTTTTCAAAGCAATATAAAATTTCTCGATCCAACGTCGAGCCCATTTTCTACCCATGTAAGTCGATCGCCTTCGTGCATCGCATTCAACCTTTTGGTCACCAGACACAAGTCTAGCATCACTCTGCTAGCACCCTCGCCTAAATAATGTAATTCAATCGCATTAATATCCAAAGGAAAATCCCATGCATAATAACCATGTTATTGTGCATGGTGCATATCATTTGCATCCATAATCGTCACCTTAAGATAAGGCAATTAGACAACTTAGGATAGATTTTCTAGGTTAGCCCCCCACAAACTTTGATTTCTTTAATCAAACTTTAGCCTACCAAATTCTCCATACAAGAGAATTAGATGTTAATCATCTCAAAGAAAGGGACATACAACCCCATACCCCACAACATACACATTTTCAAAAAACTGTGGTGGTCTTTCTTAAGATGATGACTCATCTTCTTTTCCTAAACCTTTAAGACATTTAGTATCTTTAATGAAGAACTACAAGTGCTCTGATTCCCTCCTGACAGGATATGTAGGCATAAGATGCGATATTTTGTCGAGCACACTTAGGAATAAAAATGATAAATCACCTACCCTTAAACCCTTAGCAAACAGATAACAAATGACATAAAATGAATCAAGAGGTTCCTGTAGAGTACTACAGATAACTAGGATGATAACACCTTCCCTAGGTATAACCAACCCCCGAACTTAGAATCTTAGTGCATTTGCATTGCATTGTGGGAATTCGGTTTTTCTCCCTTCCTTTGGATAAAATCAAAGATCGGTGGTGACATTAAAAATGCGATCCTAGTTAACCAATAACTATGGTATCCAATTTTCACCGCGACATAAGGTATTTTAAGTTAATACCTTAGCCCCTAGGTCGACCATCACATGTTGGCTCAGGTGTTTTGACACCGAGCGGTGCGCTCAACAAATGTTCGCACAGTTGGTTGTCGACAAAAACCTTGTCGTTGACGGCCTTTCCATCGATGCGTAGACCAAGTAACATATACACTTCTTGGAGTGTGACCGTGCATTCACCGAAAGGAAGGTGAAATGTTTGGGTCTCTGGCCTCCATCGTTCTAGTAAAGCTAGAATAAATTTTGGGTCAAGCGAGTATGACGTGATTTTTATCAACTCACCAAATCCACATGCAGTTAGGTATTCTTAGATGAATGGGTCGTGTGGTATGTAGTCGTGCCCACAACAATGAAACCTTGATACCTCCTGAACAAAAATATAAATAACATTAGTTTTATAAAAAAAATACATCTAAGTTAGGGAAGACAAAACAAATCAAGGACAAAACACTTACAAAGTCTGCAACGTTTTCAGGTGTTCCTCTGTGATCGTTTCTCATGGTGAGTAGAGACATTTTTTTTGTAATTGGTATAAAGAAGAAGAGTTTGTGATGGATGCGAATATTTTGTGATTTGAGGAGAAGAGTTTGTATTGTAAGAAAAGAGTTTGGGGTGAGAATAGTTTGGGATGAGAATAGTTTGGGATGAGAAGATTTTGTAAAGTGGTGAGAATGTATTTATAATGGTGAAGATTGTGATGAGAGGAGTCACATGAAAATGCATGCATTCTTGGTCGTTGTGTAAGGAATCTGAAAGTTCCTGTAGTTTGACAAAATTTTGGTAAAACAAATTATTGATAAAGATGAAGAAATCTAGACATGAACAAAGATGTCGAAGAAGATGTTCAAACCTGAAGACACGACATCCTAAACTAACATACTGATTTAGCAAGTTTTGAATCTATAACTAATCTGGCCCAAGATTTGATGCGCATTATAGGAGTGGATCAAGGATCAAAGATATGAAGTCCAAGACAACTGAAGCCTATATAAGAAGACTTAGACCTAGGACCTAGGATATACCTTTTGTAACCTAGTTCTCTTGTGCAAAAATAAGGGTTTAGGGTTTTGAGATTCGTTGGCTCTCTAGGTTTGTAAGTCTCCCTTTGTATCGTTTGATGCACTGTGGTAGACATAGGTATCGCACAGATCCATAAGCCTTTAGGTATTGGATTGTGTATTGTTCTAGGATGAAGCTTTCAAGCAAATCTAAGTTAGCGTGTTGGTCAAGTATGCTTGATAGAGTTCTATATTGACAGGGATGGTTTAGATATCACAAATTGTGATTAGGAGAAGTGAATGGTGATTCTCATATCAAAGAGGGTGTTCTTTGGTAAAGATTTCATTGGGTAGTATTTAGGAGATAAAGTTGTAAACGGGGGAGTTTAACTTTATAAGTTTACTACAGATAGTGGAGTCTTCTTCCTGGATTGGTATCCCCTAGATGTCGGTGAATTGCACCGAATTGGGTTAACAATTGATGTGTTCTTTTATCACTCTGCAGATTTACATATTTTGTTATTGTTCTTGATAAACATGTTGGAACAGATGTCGTAACATCTGTGAGTCTGCAGTTACTGATATTCAAGGTATCAGTCTACTGTTCTATTTTTATTTAAATGATTATACAAAATAATGTCTTGACATGTGTTAGGACATCTGATGTCTGCTATGCCAGAATTTCAATTGGTATCAGAGCAGGCATCCGGTCTGTTTCTGGATGAGATCTTTGGGAGATACTTTCTGGCGTTTAAACAAGGAGGAGTTTTGAAGATCAGATCAATCAACTCAGACATACTCACGGGTATTAATGGATGGGATGGATGTTCTGGATCGAAGGTAACAACCCGGTAGTTGTTCATGTTGCTGAGGAGGTTCTACAACAACTGCAGGAGAAGTGGATAGCTCTCTTGTTGGGGTGTCTTATAAGATGTTTTGACATCTTATTAGGGCAAGCTGAATTTGTTCCTTGGTGGTTCCGCTGCATATGTTTCTGATGGAAGAGCTCTGGAATTTATGGGGTTCTGGAGTTGTTACTGAAGACATATGGTGGAAGATCTCAATCGTCGGCCTCTATATTTGAAGATATCTGCATCTTTTTATTCCAAAGTCGGGAGCGATGGGGTGGAGAGAGTTGTTGGTAGATGTCTGGTATGGTGAATTGGTACGTGGAAGCTTGGTTCTATTGTGCAGCTTAAAGTCAGTTGAAGAGAAGGGGAGTTGAGACTAGGTTTATCAAGTTCATACTCTAGGAATTTGATAAATTATTGATCAGCTAAGTTGTCAAAGATACTTGAGAATACTCTCAAGTCCACTCATAAAGGCATCTCAATCATGCATCTGGAGTCTTCTAGTTATTCTTCTGACTAGAAGGTGATTCTGTGAAACATAAATCTGAAGAAAGTGGAGGTGATTTATTTTCACCATCCAAAAGTGCAAGGAAAGATTCATCTCTCTTAATCCTAAGGATGGATCCAATCTAAATGGATTTTTCAGAACTGTTGAGGTAAATAGGGTTCGTTCAGAGAGAATCTTAATTACTTGAGTCAAGGGTGGCAACCTTGGTATCTCAATAATTTGTTTGTCAAAGAAGATACTTGCAAAAGATTGAATACTTGATAAGTGTTCATGAAGTGATCTGGTGGGGTGTGGCTTCAACAGTGAAACATGATTATTGAACAAGGATTTAAGATCAATTGTTATTTATGTTACTCACAAGTATTTGATTGATTATTCTTGTATGTGGAGTTCAAGAATCATGAGAGGGGTACTGCATAAGCATTTGGATTTTTTTGGTGTTGACCTAAGAATCTGCTTCAGTTGGCGTGGCAGAAGCATCTAATCTCTAGAGAGTTTCCTGGCAAGAAACTGGTCTAGACAATAGTGATGTGGAAGATGAAGAATAAGACATCATAATCTTAATGGATAGTTCTTGGATAAGCTTATTTCTGATCTAGGAGTATTGGAGTGCAGCAGGTATGTTCGAGTTGTTACTAGAAGTATCTGGTGTTTATCTGGAAAGTGTCCTGGCAAGAGACTTGTCCAGAATGGAATGCTGGTGATGGCACAAATTGGATCAGTTTATTTCTGATCTAGGTACTTAGGAGCATGGGATCTTGCTCATCTTGGAGGTTAAGGTTAAGTGGCAGTTATCTCTGACTTTCTACATATTGCTCTACTAAGTAAAGTGGCATTCTTTGGTATGGCTATGGTGTAGTCTATGACTACTTCTCTTCTGAAGAATCAGACGTGGCAGGTGTGAATTCTTTGGAGCTTCAAAGCAGTTATTCATCAAGGTGTGACCTTGAATGGAATACTTGTAATAAGATTAAGTAGGATGGAGGTTGTCTACTCAAACTTGGTTGTTGAATTAATTCTATGAGAGAATGGAACTCTTGTTCTGTAATAGGGAGGAGGTTCTTCTAAGTGGCAGAAGGAGGAGCTGAATTCAGCATCTGGATGTCATATCAGAATGTTCTGACATCAATCTTAACATCAGGATCTCAGCTGGTGTTGTGGCATATCAGCTTAAGATAAGTTGATCTACAGGAGAATGGATGTTATGGATGCTTCAAAAAGGTCTATCTCATGCAGTTTGCGGGATTTGTGGATGGAGAAGATGTTACATGTCTAAGGTTTGGTGGATCCAAGATGTCTTGTTATGGAGCAAGTAGTACATGTAACTTGAAGATCAGATTTCATTGGTGGATCAGTGTATCTTGTGGGAGTTCTGAAAAAGGGGTGTCTTGGAATAAATTACTCTTGTGCAGAAAGGTGATTGGTTGAAGACTTAAGGAGGTGTTGACTCTTTTCTATCTTGGAGCTTGTGGCAGAGGTTCTCAGTTTATGGAAGATTAATCCTTTTGGTGGTTGAGAGTTTATTTCTCTCTTTGGTTACTGGAGTTCTTATTGATCAAGCTGGTGGTGCAATGTTATTAGAAGATCTTCAAATTGGATTACTATGTAGATAGTAAGTCCAGTGGTGGAACATATCTAGAACCATGTTGGTTGGTGTCTATGATATGTGAAGGATGTCCTAACTGATGTTAGAACATCTTCTGGGTTAGTTATCCTTAGAGAAGGATTCTAAGTTCTGTGAGGAACTTGTTACGTACATCGTTTCTAAGAAGTATCTACAATTGTCATACGGGAGAATGATGAAGTAGGAAAGTTGTCTTGGAAGTCTGATGTGAAGGATTTGGTAAGACTGTAGTGAATCACAAGTTGATTGCATGAAGGTCTGGATTCTGAATATGGAAGTGGATATTCACCAGGAAAATCAGAAGTATTCCAGGTTATCATACGGGAGAATGATGAAGGAATGACTGTCTTGGATTATGGGGTGTCTATCTAATTAGTTGGCCTTGCTAAGGTCAGTAGAAAAGCTTGTGAATGGGATACCGCCCCTGCTACGAGTCATGCTAGAAAGAAGCGGATCAGTTTGGCAAGCTGAGAAATTTTGGAGCATGTATACAATATCTAACATCGTTAATAAGATAACAAACTAAGAGGTAAGTTATCTCTTTGAGGAATGTGGAGCATTCCAAGTTAATTGGATTTTGTCTCAAGGAACATGGAGGTCTGTACATGAGAATTCAAGAGGAATTCATGTGGTGTATAGATGGGTTCAAGAAGAGAGGGATCAATGGTGTGTTTGGTCTCAATCCAAGAGTTTGTTGATTTAGGATGTTGATCCTAATGCGATCTCACGGGAAGCATGATAGTGTTCATGTGTGAGTGATTATTGTTTCTTGTCAGAAGAAGCAATAAGTCCAGTTGATGATTGTGTTCAGCAGGTGGGTTGGACAGAGGATGTACTCTTGAAGACATGAAGATGCGTCTTATGTTTTCCATTCATCAACATAAGTGTTCATAGGAGGAACACTTGTTATTTTAGATAGGGGAGTTGCTCCTTGATCTAAGATGTATTACTGCAGGGGTGCAGTTCAGAATCAAGTTTGTTTGGGGATCAAGCAAGATGTACTGAGGTGTCAAGAAGGATGTCTTGACATTATACTACTGTTGCAAGGTCGTGGGGGACTTGACAGATCAAGGCGGGTTCTATTGTTGAAGAGTCAATGGATTAAATCAGAAGTGTACATGTTTCTTAGGTATGGTCTAAGATTCATTGGTTACTGGGAGATTTGTTTTGCTGTGATTGACAAGTCAACGCTGTGAAGTCCTTGTCAAAACAGAAAAAGAGCTTGTGAAGATTAGACAATGTCTGACCTGATGTCAAGACATTGTTAATAACGTATGTGTAAGTAATTGGTTCTTTGGACGGTGTACCTTGGACAGTGGAGAATATGCGCGTACAAAGCATGTTCTTTGTTATTTGCATTAATTTTGGACGTTTTTCTTTAAAGAAGAAACATTCAAAGCATTCTTGGTCGGTGCACTTTTGTGAAGTTACATCCTCGATAATGCTTTCTTTGAATTGACCATCGTTATGCTCAATGGGTCGTTAAATTCGAAAAGAAACTTCTTGGGTATTTATGGGAGATTTTGGATCAGTTTGTATCAGGCTGTGTTTTCCTAGTGGTGTGTTCAAAATGTATTTTGTTCGAGTCTGGATAAGTATTGGTTGGGTATGGGAATGTCTTGGCTACTTTTGCCAATTTTTGGCTAAAAAGGGGGAGTGTGAGTCACTGGTACAGGGAATGTGTGTGTTGTTCTTGCAGTTGCATTGCAAGGTTGTTAAGCAGGATGTTTTATCATCTTGTATGTGTTTTCTTTGTGTCTTGTGACTTGAGTTATAGAACAGGTTGTGTCTTGTGATCTGAGTTACATTCTCTATGTACTCAGAACCACTGAGTTCACAACTGTTCTCTGGAGGGAGTGTGTTTGAAAGAAGTGTCCTTCAATCTTCTATTTCAGACTTCCTGATAGTTTCTTTAGGAGTCTCAACTTCTGGACCTTTTTCAACTTCACTCATCCTTGATTTATTCTCTCCCTCAGGCGTGGAAGTACAGATTCATTGGTAAAGGGGGAGTTGGCGTTATCTTCCTCCTCATGTACACCAACATGAATCCAGTATGCTCAGTATTCCAATCATAACCGCCACTCAGGGTGAAGAGTCGTAAGGAGCACCCTGGGTTTATTGTTCAAAAGGAGTTTTAGCCAAAATTTGTCAAAAGGGGGAGATTGAAAGTTCCTGTAGTTTGACCAAATTTTGGTAAAACAAATTGTTGATAAAGATGAAGAAATTTGGACATGAACAAAGATGTCGAAGAAGATGTTCTAACCTAAAGACACGACATCCTAAACTAATATACTGATTTAGCAGGTTTTAAATGAATAACTAATCTGGCCCAAGATTTGATGCGCATTATAGGAGTGGACCAAGGATCAAAGATATGAAGTCCAAGATAACTGAAGCCTATATAAGAAGACTTAGACCTAGGACCTTGGATATACCTTTTGTAACCTAGTTCTCTTGTGTAAAAATAAGGGTTTAGGGTTTTGAGAGTCATTGGCTCTCTAGTTTGTAAGTCTCCCTTTGTATCGTTTGATGCATTGTGGTAAACATAGGTATCGCACAGATCCATAAGCCTTTAGGTATTGGATTGTGTATTGTTCTTGGATGAAGCTTTGAAGCAAATCCAAGTTAGCGTGTTGGTCAAGTATGCTTGACAGAATTCTGTATTGACAGGGATGGTTTAGATATCACAGTGAGTGGTGATTCTCATATCAAAGAGGGTGTTCTTTGGTAAAGATTTCATTGGGTAGTATTTAGGAGATAAAGTTGTAAACGAGGGAGTTTAACTTTATAAGTTTACTATAGATAATGGAGTCTTCTTCCTGGATTGGTATCCCCCAGATGTAGGTGAATTGCACCGAACTTGGTTAACAATTACTGTGTTCTTTTATCACTCTGCAGATTTACATATTCTATTATTGTTCTTGATAAACATGTTGGAACAGATGTCGTAACATCTGTGAATCTGCAGTAACTGATATTCAAGGTATCAGTCTGCTGTTCTGTTCTTACTTAAATGATTATGCAGAACAATGTCTTGACATGTGTTAGGACATCTGCTGTCAGTTGTGCCAGAATTTCAGAATCACTTATGTGTTCTCTTACATGATTCTTGGTCATTGTCATGTAGAGAATCTTGCATGCATTGGAATTATAATCTAACAAGTGTAGTCATGCAGAGACTCTTGGTTAGACATTTAAGAAGTAAATTACTATTTCGTGTAGTGTGCTAAAGAAATAGTGTATAGGCATGCTAGAGAATAGTGTATTTTTGCAGAGAATCACATGTGAAAGTCTTGGCATGGTAGTATAGTCTTGTCATGCAGAGAATCATAAAGGCATGCAAGACATGTGATAGTATTTAATAATAATAACAATAATAATAAATGGTTTTGTTTTTTATAACTTTAATGTCTTGTAAGTATAGTTGGTAAGACTTTAGTGTAGTCTTCTGATTTTGTATAGTGTGCTAAAGAAAACAAGTGTGATTGCATGTGATAATGAAAAGTGAGCTAGAGAAGCTAAATTTCATGTACACTTTTTTTAGAATAATAATAAATGGTTTTTTTTACAGAGATTCTTGGCATGGTGGTGTGGTCTTGTCAAGAATAGTGTAGTCTTGTCATGCAGAGAATAATAAATGCAAGCAAGAATAGTGTAGTCTTCTGATTACGTATAGTGTGCTAAAGAAAACAAGTGTGATGCATGCAAGAAGGTAGGCATGCAAGACTTGTGATAGTAGGTAGGCATGCAAGACATGTGATTGTAAATGGTTTGGTTTTTTACAACTTTAATGTCTTGTAAGTGTAGTTGGTAAGACTTTAATGTAGTGTATAGGCATAGGCA
The DNA here is from genome assembly GCA_022829125.1 of Lathyrus tuberosus. Lineage (NCBI taxonomy): Eukaryota > Viridiplantae > Streptophyta > Magnoliopsida > Fabales > Fabaceae > Lathyrus > Lathyrus tuberosus. The sequence goes on from JALAZF010000034.1 coordinate 1,543,208, forward strand.
TGATAAAGAAGTGAATAAATAATTCGTATAGTGTATAGGCATTTTAAAGAACAGTGTAGTCTTGTGAGATTCTTGGCATGGAAGTGTAGTCTTGTCATGCAGAGAATCACATGATGCATGCAAGGCAATGGTTTTATTTTTTTACTTTAATGTCTTGTAACTGAAGTAGGTAAGATAGAAGTTGTAAAGCATTATGAAGCATTAAAACTTACAAGACGTGTAACTAAATAATCTGTATCAATTATACGCCTATTAATACACAAGATCCATACAACTTATTATCATATCATTCAGTAACATATTCTTCCTAACACTAAAAGTTCTAAAACATTTATTCCTAACATGAGTTAGTAACGTTTTTGTTATGGCTCAAACACCAAAATACATGATAAGCGCCAGTCATGTTTATTGCCCACCTCAACACATGACAAGTCTTAACTTAGGCGAAGACGAACCATTAAGGGATAATTTTTACAATCCATTCATGCAAACGGAAGGAGTATTAAAAGTGGAAGACAATTTTTGTACAAAAGAAGATTGTGTCCGAGCTATAAAACAATATCACATGGAGTAGTCTGCAGATTATAGAGTCGATCGAACAAATCCAACTCTGTATAAGATCTATTGCCATAACGAGGTGTGCCCGTTTAGATTAACATCATCTCTCTGGAAGAGAAGCGATTCCTGGAAGATAGGATCAATGGGTCCAGAGCACACTTGCATAATCACGAATCGAATGCAGGATCATCGCAAGCTCAACTCTCAGTTGATATGCAACGAAATTCTACCAGTCATTAGTGACAACCCTTCTTTGAAGGTGAGTACCATAATCGCGCATATGGTTTAAAGATACAACTATAATCCTTCGTACATGAAAGCGTGGATAGCTAGGACTAAGGCGGTTGAAACAGTGTTTGGAAATTGGGAGGACTCTTACAAAGAACTTCCAAAATACCTGGTGGCACTTAAACACTATGCCCCAGGTACTGTTGCCATCTTGGAGACATTGTCGGCGTATACGTCGGACGGGAATTGTGTCAGCGGAAATGGCATTTTCCATAGACTCTTCTGGGTGTTTGAACCATGCATCAAAGGATTCGCGTACTGTAAACCTATTATTCAAATTGATGGAACATGGTTGTACGGGAAATATAAGGGCACGCTACTAATGGGCGTGGCACAGGATGGCAACAACAATATTTTTCCAATCGCCTTCGCTCTAGTTGAAGGGGAGACTGCTGGAGGTTAGAGTTTTTTCCTAAAAAATCTCCGACAATACGTGGCTCTCCAACCTAACTCATGTTTGATCTCTGATAGACACCCATCAATCGAGAGTGCATACAACAATCTTGATAACGGTTGGCAGGATCCTCCCTCAAACCATGTGTATTGCATTAAACACATCGCACAAAATTTCATGCGAGAGATCAAAGACAAAATGCTAAAGAAGAAAGTTATTAACGCCGGCTATGCACTAACAGAGCCTACCTTCAGACACTACCGTGACGAGATCAGATTGACAAACGCAGATGCATTGAGGTGGATTGACAATATTCAACTAGAGAAATGGACAAGGGCATACGCAATGGGCAGCGATGGGGCCACATGACAACAAACCTCGTTGAATCAATGAACTCTGTATTCAAGGACATCTGAAACCTACCGGTAACCGCTTTGGTAAGATCAACATATTTTAGGCTCGGTGCACATTTTGATACAAGACGTACAAAGTGGGGTTCTCTCTTGCAATCTGGGCAGCTATTTAGTAATAGCTCAATGACATTCATGAAGGACGAACTGCAAAAGCCAACACACATGTGGTCACGATCTTCGACCGTGTTAAAGGTTGTGTCATACCCCAAATTTTAACCACTAAGATTTCCCATCATTGTGTAAATCATCACCATAATATGGATGAACCATTATGCCTCATCAGTCTCCCCAGCGTCGGTGCTAGCTGGTAATCCGGGAATGTGAAACAGTGATAAACCAGATCGTAAAACTGAATGAGCGCATCCATGATTCCCTCAATCACATGGACTCTTAACAGTGGTAGCAAACCTCCATACTTGGCTCTGAAAGCCTCAGGGTTAGTGATCATCCTTGCTAACCTTCTCAAATCCTCTAGCTTTGGAACCTTGAAGGTGTACGTATGAGTTCTCCTTCTACCGAAATCCATTAGCGTAATCCTCTTCTCTGATATTTGCAATCACAATCTTAGTTTAATTTGAAAAACAGAGAGACTAGAAGAGAAGTTTTTTGAATGTTTTAATGTTTTATTAAATGAATGCATGAATGCAGCACACAAAAACATAGAAAAAACATGGGGTCAAAGGGTCGTTGTCATGAAGTCAAGGCTCTACCCATCCCCAAAGGTTTATACTAGGGTGATTTTTGTACCTGTACTCATTATCATCAGCTCCTCCCAGGAAAGCAAAACAACAAGCGGATCGCCAGCGAGTTGTAGAGCAATCTTAGAGTAAGTGCCATTCACCGAGAATAGATCACCAGCCTCAAATGAGGGTAGTATCGCGTAAGAACTATTTCCGATAGTTTTCGCACTACGAAAGGGTTTGGCTCCTCAGCTTCTCAGGCTTAACAACCGGCCCATTGGCTAGAAGAGTGAATGGGTTGTGTTGGTCAGCCTCCACTGAGGTTGATGGTCGACCCCATCGCCATCACTTATCTTAAGTGTATACTCAATCTCACCACATGCGGCATCACACACATTCCCAGTAGCAGAAAAATAAACATGTATTCAATTAGGAAAAGCAGTATATATATTTGTCCTAAACATCCTAGACCTTTAAAGCTAAGAATCCTAAGTTCCTGACAGAAAATGGGTTCCCCGGCGGAAGCCCCAATCTGTGGTATCAACCAAAGAGGTGAAAAGGAGGAAAAAGGAAAGAAGCTGAAGAGATAGGCCCCACGGTGGGCTCCATTTTTCTGTAGCGAGCGATTTTGGACGCGGTTCTTAAGCGCTGGTCGCTCTCTGCGGTTGAGCTTAAACTACAGGTCGATTCATTTTTTATCCTATTGTGAGCTGACTAAGGAAGGGAAATAGATGTCTCCAATTAACCCTGCTTGCATACTGAGTTTAAACAGTGGTCTGTTAGGTTACGAATGCTATCAATGTGGGGGGGCCTTTGTACTGGTTATTTGTATTTTCGCCAATACGGTTTCTTTCTTTTTATCTGGGCAGAAGGTTTCTGGCGGGGAACAAGGATTAGGATGTTAAGACTGATGCTTTTTGATAGGTATGTGAGAGTATGGGATTTTTGTTTTTTGTTGATTGTGCTCGCTAAGATCTTTTCTTTCGATCTTATGCCTACGTATTCCCGTTTACCGAAACAGGGAAATCAGAGCGTTCGTAGTTCCTCCTATTCTATGGGAGGAAATGGGTGTTTTTGGTGTCTTGTTCAAAGCCCAAGACGTGAAGCCAAAGGTGATTTGTATCTTGATCAAAGCCCAAGATGTGAAGCTGAAAAGTCTATTTGTGTCTTGTTCAAAGCCCAAGACGTGAAGCTGAAGGACCTCGACTTTAGAGAGAATTTGTCATCTCTAAAGAAGGGTTTGTCTGTCACAACTGTTGGGTGACTGGTTATAAAGGAGAATTACTTTAACCGGGATACGCGGATCCTAGCAATGCCATAATTTCCTTTAAAGGGGATTTTAACCTGAAGGAGAAGACTTTAACTCAGTGTAGAGCAATGCTATCTTTCCTTAGGAATTTCTCATGCTAAAAGAGGGACAGTGGCATGGATGTAGATGATCCAGAGGCTTGCCGCTTACAGCGATTAGATGAAGGGAAAGGAGTTGTTGATGTTTGTGTACTGTGAACGAGGCACAGCTTTGATGCTAAAAGGTTGATTGGATCAACCAGTGGTTTTCTTATGCAAAGCCTAAGAGGAGGCTATTGGCCCAACAAGAGGGAGTTTTTATGTGTCTCGTACGAAGCCCGAGAGAGAGGCTAAAAGGGTTGACTCAACACGAGAATCTTTTATACTCAACAAGAGAGTGTTTTTGTATCTCGTACGAAGCCCGAGATGGAGGCTAAAAGTTTGACTCAACAAGAGAGTCTTTGTATCTCGTATAAAGCCCGAGATGGAGGCTAAAAGTTTGACTCAACAAGAGAGTCTCTGTATCTCGTACGAAGCCCGAGATGGAGGCTACAAGGTTTGACTCAACAAGAGAGTCTTTGTATCTCGTACAAAGCCCGAGATGGAGGCTAAAAGTTTGACTCAACAAGAGAGTCTCTGTATCCCGTACGAAGCCCGAGATGGAGGCTACAAGGTTTGACTCAACAAGAGAGTCTTTGTATCTCGTACAAAGCCCGAGATGGAGGCTGTTATTTATTTGGCTCAATAAGAACCTTTTTGTATCTCGTATAAAGCCCGAGATGGAGGCGAAAGGGGTAATTGACTCAACGAGGGAGTCTCTTATGTGTCTCGTACAAAGCCCGAGAGAGAGGATAAACGTTGTTTGACTCCACTGGGGAGAATTTTGGTATCTCGTCCGAAGCCCGAAATGGAGGCTAAACATTTGCTTCCCTGGGAAGAATCATTGAACAAAGCCCAAGAGGAGGCTATGGTAACTGTTTCAGTTAAGTGACAGGTCCAGCATACTGATTTTAAAGAGAAAATCAGTTCTTATATGAGCAACACTGTACTCAGGGATTTGATTTGAGGATCAGGGATATTTCCTTCTCTTTGAGGAAACGGGAAATCCAAAGGGTATTGAGACTGTCCGAGTTTGCGGGTTTCCTTCCTATTTAACGAAGGGGTCACTTGAGAATGTCTTTGAGACTCAAGGAAGTTAGACTGTCCATGTCTAGAGTTTTATCTTTTGTACTATGCTTTGAGAAACAGTAGTAGACTCTACGACAGGACTGTTCTATGGAGATGATTAAGTTCTGTTCCTATACCTCTAGGAGGTCGTCGGGACAATTTGTACGAAGCCCAAGAGGAGGCTGGAATCTTTTAAGAAGCCGACGGGTCCTTGTACTAAGCCCAAGAGGAGGCTATCATTCCCAGAGGAAGAGATCATTATACGAAGCTTATGAGGAGGCTGTGAATACTTCTAAGAAGCCGTATGGTCCTTGTACGAAGCCCAAGAGGAGGCAGGGTTGATTTTAAGAAGCCCGTGGGTCCTTGTACGATGCCCAAGAGGAGGCCGATGCTTTTAAGAGCCCGTGGGTCCCCAAACCCCGAGAAATTCAAGGCAAGCTATTCACAAGGAATAGATCAAGTCAGGAAAGTTCGAGAATTTGGAAGAAACTCAAAGATGCCATTCACGGAGAAGACATTCATCTTGGGGAGTAGAGTTTCTTGACAATTCCTAATGAGGACAGCCGAAGAGAAGACTGTATCTGGTGATCCTATTGGGGATCTAGCTGTCTATTTCTATGAATAAACGAAACGGCGTCACCTAGTTCTAGACGTAGTTGCCGGGGAAACTCTAAATATCTATACTATTATTACACAGTTGATATGAGTTTATGAAAGAAGACTTACAGCGAAACAGCCCCACAATACAGTTATATATATATATATATATATATATATATATATATATATATATATATATATATATATATATATATATATATATATATATATATATATATATATATATATATATGAGTTTGTGAAAGGAGACTTACAGTGAAACAGCCCCACAATACAGTTATATACATATGAAAGCGGTAAATGAAAGCGGGTAAACACTTACTCGGTTGTAGAGCTTCCATGCTGTTTGGTTAGTTGTTCAACAAAGAAAGATTGAAAACAACAGTATATTCAAAATCAAAGGAGAAAGTGCTTTGAAAAAGAAAGATTTGGGGCTTACAGCTCAAGGAGAGGCCCAGGGTTTTATCAGTGAGCGCCCTGTTGAATTTGTACAGAGGGACTTATACAAGTGACTGAGGCCCAAGAAAGGTTTTCTGTACAAAGGGATGGGTCTTACACTCTCTCAAGAGGCCCAAGTGAGTTTTAAGAAAAGAAATGGGTCTTACTACTCGAGGGTAGGCCCAATGGTTAATTTTAAAAAGAGCGACGATCGCGCCGAGGTTTTGTAAACACCGTGGGACTTATACAAGTGACTGAGGCCCAAAATTTTGGTATTTACAAGGGGATTGGGTCTTACACTCTATTAGAGGCCCAAAGAGTTTAAAGAAAAGAAATGGGGCTTACAACACGAGGGGAGACCCATAGTCTTTATTTTCAAGATGAATATTCACTTTTAAAATGCTTAAAAAACAATTAAAAATGAATTTATTCACAAAAATACCAACTATATTAAATAAATAATATAAATTTGATTTTTTTGTAGAATAAAATATTTTACTATTTTTTTGATTTTTCAGAAAAAGAACCAATAAAAAATAATCAAAATTGAGGGAGTTATTAATTTTCCAAATCATTAAAAAACAATATGAAAAATGAGAAAATATAAAAAAAAGAGGGGTTGGGTCTTACACTCTATTAGAGGCCCAAAGTGTATTTTTGTACAAAAGATGGGGCTTACAACTCAGGGAGAGGCCCAAAATATTTTTAGTTTGAAAATGACGATCGCGCCGAGATTTTTAACGTATCGGGACTTATACAATAGCTGAGGCCCAAAATTGTTTCGTTAAAAAAGGGTTGGGTCTTACACTCTAATAGAGGCCCAAGTGTTTAAAAATGAAAAGAAATGGGACTTACAGCTCAAAGAGAAGCCCAGTTGATTTTCGTTTGAAAATGGCGATCGCGCCGAAGTTTTCTTTTAACGCAGAGGGACTTATACAATAAGTGAGGCCCAAAATTGTTTTGGTTAAAAGGGGGTTGGGTCTTACACTCTAATAGAGGCCCAAAGTGTTTGAAAAAAGATTTGTTAAGGTGAAAATAAAAAAAAAAACCCCAATTTCATTTTTTAGGCATTTTTTCAAGAAAAAATAAGTAAAAAATGATAAAAATATCAAATAAAATCATTAAATAATGATTAAAGTTTATGAAAAAAAATATTTTATCAACATAAATATTTAAAATCATTTTGGTTTTAAAAATAAAAAAAAAAAACAAAAATCGTTTTAAAAGCATTTAAAACAATATAAAACACTATTTTTAAATATATTAAAAATAATACTTTTTTTTGTGATTTTTTGTGGATTAAAATATTATGGGGTATAAATTGGAAAATGATATTTTTTGCTATGTACAAAAAAATTGGTTGAGTTTTGAAAATAAAAAGTAAGAAAAAGAGGAAAGATATCAAAATATCATCTCCGGCATTTCTTTTGGGGTAAAAACGAGTACCGAAACCTTAATTTTCAATACGTTTTTATCAAATTTCAAACACTCATAACTCTCTCAATTTTTATCGGAATCAAAATCCAGAAGTACCTACCTGACCGATTTTTCGCAAGGAATCCGATGGTATTACTCACGCACACGGAAAATTGACGCACAAAATGCAGAAAAAACTGCTATCGTTTTGAAAATATCGTTCCGCGTCGAATTTCCAACACGCGTAACTCTCTCGATTTTTAACCGAATCAAGATCCGCAAGAGCCTATCTTGACCGATTTTTCGCAAGGAATCTAATGGTATTACTCACGCACACAGAAAATCGACGTACAAAACGCAGAAATTAAAAAACAAAAACTGCTATCGTTGTTTTCGACGCCGTTTCGCGTAAAATTTCCAACGCGCGTAACTCTCTCAATTTTCATCGGAATTGAAATCCGTAAAAACCTATCTTGATCGATTTTTCGCAAGGAATCCAATGGTATTATTCACGCACTTGGAAAATCACTGTACAAAGTGAAAAAAACAGAACCTCTATCGTTAATTCGACGTCGTTTCGCGTAAAATTTCCAACGCGCGTAACTCTCTCAATTTTCGTCGGAATTGAAATCCGTAAAAACCTATTTTGACCGATTTTTCGCAAGGAATCCAATGGTGTTACTCATACAAACTAAAACTTAATGTATAGAACACACCAATGAAAACAAGACAGAACTGTACATGGTTTCAAAACAACCAAAATTCCACATAAAAACATGTCAAAATGCAAACAGTGAGAGGATTACAACATACAAATTAAGGACTACATTTTTACCTCAAGAATAGTTCAATATGATGCATGTATGTGGACAACAAAGGAAAGCATGATTCAAAGAATTCAAGTTGTGGATTTTACCTCTTTTTTGGAGATTTTGGGTAACCTTCCAAGTGCTTTGTTCCAGAAATGATTTGATGCTTTGGACAACCTCAAATGACCTCTTAGAAGCTTTTAGGATGGTTGGAATCGGCTGGAAACCTCTGGAGCAAGTTTGTACACTTTCTCGCGAAATGGTCAAAAACGGCCAAAATGCCAACTCTCTCAAATGGTGTTCCAGATGTGTGGCACCATTTGGGACAGTTCAAGGATGATATTTAGAGTGTGTTTGAGGTTTTATCTGGTTTGGAAAGTGACTGAATCAAGACATGGCTTGAAAAATGCAAAAAAGTGTCATTTTGAGGTTTTGAGAGGTGACTTTGTGATGTTGTGATTACAGGTCACTTTTGATGGTTTGCACAGCTTACATATGATATATATGAGGTGTGTGTGTGATTAGTTTGAGTGGAATTGCTCTCTAGCTCAAAAACCCAGAATTTCCTTACTAATGAAGGCATTTTCGAGTGAAAGAGAGAATTTGAGGAAAGCATCTGTTTGATGGCTTTGGTGTACTCAAACTGAGCACAAATGAGCTCTATTTATAGTAGAGCAAGTTTGTTTTGGGATCCACAGTGAATGGTGGCTGCAGCAGAGGTTTGGCCAATGTTGGCCAATGGAAATCCAAGTCTCCTCTAGCCATTGACTAGAGGTTAGGGCACAGGCTGCTGGTTCCCTTGGTCTTGGATAAGTCTTGACTAATTTCAGATGAGAATGGCTCAGTACATGCCACCTCTAAGCATCCATTAAATGCTCCAAACCAAAATTGGAGTTTTGTCCCTCTTTTAGGGATTTCTAGGCTTTGGCATGCTTTTCTTTGTTCCTTGGACTTGGGAGGTTCATGGATCAGATCATCCCACTTGGATTTGATCCTTAGATGTGTCCAAACTGATGACAAGGCTTGAAAATTCGTGTGGCACAAAAAATGTGCAAATCTGCCTTGAAAAATTCAGCTTCAGCAAGCCATTTTGTAAGATCCATAACTCCCTGCTCGAGTATGCTATATGGACGTTCTACGACTTTTCGGAAAGCTTAGATGACGTACTTCAACTTTGATGTTTTGACCTAGACCTGGTTCAACTTGGATCATGGAGAAAAACAGCCTTGAAGTTGGGACATTGTGCTGAAATTACAAGGCAGATTTTGGCTAAGTGCTGAAAAATGTCAATTTTAAGTTTTTAGCCATTTTGATCCAAGCATAACTCAAAATCCTTAATGAATTGGACTTAGGTCTAGTTGAAGTTTTTGTAGAGGGTAATGAGGGCTACAAATCAAACTTTGGATGGGGAAAATGGCTTTGTGGTTTAGGAGTTATGATCCTCCAAAGTTGGTACCCTTGCCACTTTTTTTCATAACTTAGAAAAATTTCTAAATTTTTATGGTTACCCCTTTTACAAGTTATCCCACTTTCTTTGATTTTTCTTGATGAATGATGATTCCAATCACACATTAACATCATTTTAGGGTTAAAAAACCATTTTTATGAAAAATCTCAAAAAGTAAAAGTTTGACTTTTGTGCACAGTTGACTTTTTATCAGATGAATTCCAAACTGTGTGATTCTTCAGGAAATCATGTCCTTGACCTAAATCAAAATTGATGGACATGTTCCATGGGTGTTATAGGGTGTATTTAATCGTGTACCACGGCTTGGGAGCATGTCCTGGTCAAAAGTCAAAGCTACAATTGACTTTTTCCGCGAAACCCTAACTGTGGTTCAGATGAAATTGAAACTTGTTGCTCAAGCTTCTTGGGTCAATCCATTGTTGCAAATGGATCAACGTGGTATGTTGGAGACCCTCAAATCATGTCTTGAGGTCTTGGCTCATGATTTGTCCCAAAAGTCAACTTAGGGGTGAATTAGGTCAAGAAACCCTAATTCCTGATTTTTTATGTATGCATCCCCTGAGGCTAAATTGACTTGATGATGGGGTTTATGATGCTCCATGGAGCATTTTAGGTTATGCTTTGAAGCATTGGCTCATGCCCAGAGGAAAATTTCCATCTGGAGGCCCTAGTCGACCAAACCTTAATTTGGTGACACTGGCGATCCTGAGGCTTGATCCACCTAGAAGGGAGCAGCCTTGTGCTTAATCCTTGAAGTGGGAGTCCTCTTGATCCATTGTGGATGTTTGAGAGGCTAGACAAGTTGAAGATCATGTCATTCCTTGATTGATCCTTTGTCTAAGAGCTCTGCGAGGGCTTGAAAGCCTAAATCCTATTTGTAGTGAATGCTCACCCACCTTTGGGGAGACTAATGAGGTATGATGGTCCACCCATATTGTGCTGATGATTTGCACAATGATGGGAAATCTTAGTGGTCAAAATTTGGGGTATGACACCAGGTGCCACCACACAACTATGAACGCTGCATATTCTGCTCGGAGAATAACCAAGGATGCTACCTCGTGCGAGCAGCCCTTCAAAGTCAGTTAGATCACAAAGAGATTCAACCGTGTCTAGGTTCTGGGCCAATCAACTTGATGCCAGACTATTTCACTTATCAGATTAAAGATGTTACCATAATATCTGATCGTGGGAGGACCAAAGATGCTTGTGATATAATCCCTCTGCTAGACGAATCAAGAATTCCTTTGGACAGTAGGAAAGTTCCCAACCAGGAACTGATTGAAATTACTTACAATGGTAAGAAAAATCAGAAGGCTACTGTAGTTATCTATCTGCCGGGACCACTACCGTATGAATCAACTAAGGTTATCCCTTACAAATACGGTGCCACAACAATTGAGAATGGAAAGGAAACTCCATTACCCTCCGTCGTGAATATTGCATACATCAGTCGAGTAACACGGAGCGGTCGAATCTTCAACCGAGGAGTTGGAGAGCCCAGCAAAGATAAGGAACCTCAAACAGAAGTTCCAAATCAACCAGTCGGTCAATCCAATGATCCCGACCTTTCAAAGAACAACGATGAGATGCTGAAGCTCATCCAAAAGAGTGAATACAACATTGTAGACCAACTGTTGCAAACTCCTTCAAGAATCTCTGTGCTATCTCTCTTGCTCAGTTCCGAAGTTCACAGGGAAGCTCTACAAAAAGTTTTAGAGCAAGCCTTTGTGGAACAAGATGTGACAATAAGACAATTCGACAGCATCATCTCCAACACCACTTCCTGCAACAGTTTAGGATTCAGTGATGAAGAACTGCCGGAAGAAGGAAAAAATCACAACATGGCTCTTAACATTACAGTCAACTGCTAGGACGATGCTTTAGCCAGCGTACTGGTAGATACTGGCTCAGCTTTGAATGTTATGCCAAAATCCACTCTGATGCGACTATCATTTCAAGGATATCCGATGAAAAGCAGCAAGGTCATCGTCAAAGCCTTTGATGGATCCAGAAAAAAAAGTTATCGGCGAAGTCGACCTTCTCATAACTATCGGTCCTCACACTTTTAAAGTCACTTTCCAGGTCATGGACATCCGGGCAGCCTGCAGTTGTTTATTAGGAAAACCTTGGACACACGAGGCTGGGGAAGTCACTTCGACACTTCACCAGAAGCTGAAGTTCGTCAAGCATGAAAAACTAGTCACAGTCTCTGGAGAGCAGGCCTTGATCATGACCAACTTATCATCATTTTCCTGTGTAGAACCCGAGGATGTCGTTGGAACTTAGTTCCAGGCACTCTCGGTGAGCAATGAGAATCGATCATAAAGAGGGACATCGATTTCCTCATACAAAGACGCTCTCAAAGTGATCAAGAGTAACGACACAAAAGGATGTGGACAGCTTGTCATACCTACGGATAACAAGACAAAGAAAGGTCTTGGTTTCTCCTTAACCTGTATCCAGACTGCTAATAACTATGAAAGTTTTCATCCCAGTCAGAACTTCTTCCACAGTGGAGGTTTCCTTCACCTGGTATCTCAAAAAGTACATACCATCAACGAGGGAGATCCCTCCGATATAGAGGAAGAATGGAAGTCCTATCTTAACAAGGACGGTTATATGTCTCAGGACGAAGTGCCTACGCCATTTTTCTATCCTGCACAGAGTCTGAGATATATACCGAGGTCAGATGTTAAAATGATATACGGAGATTGTGATCCGGAAGGATGCCGTGCTCCACCAAACTCGTTAGAGGAGGACACTCTGATGAAAGACAACTTTGACCACGACTATTATGGCCCGATGGATGGCTTGCCTATTTGGCAAACGTACCCAAAAGACTTGGGGCAAAAGAGTCAGCCCAACAATACATATCAACTGAGCATCATTGAAAAGAATGCATGCGTCCCCACCAAATCATGGGATCATTACTCAGGGCATTCAGAAAATATCCAACACAACGATGAATTTGCAACGATGGTAGGATAAGAGTTCCTTAACTATGCTTTTCCCGAGGTCAACGTCATCGAGAGAGATGACTCCTCCAGTTCCAAAGAAGTGTGGGACATCTTAGGACAATCGAGAAGTAAATACGACTTTATGGTCAAGTACACCGCTCCCGAAAGCTCTCGTATCAGGCTCGAAGACATCCAGCCAACTGGATAGGGAGATATACCTGAGAGTACAAATACTATGCAAAATACAACAGAAGAATCCTCCTACGACAATTCTGCCTGGGAGACAGATTCCAACGATCATGCTCCACCAGAAATCAACGTCATTTCTAAAGACAAATCAAGAAAGAAGGTACCAGACTTTATGATTCACCAAGGAGTTCACCGCCAATGGGTTGTTGTCGATGTCCTGAAAGTTGTTCATAAGTCTAAGTAATTGTCGTCTTTATCTTAACCTTTCACCCTGCCCAGGTGAAACAGATGTTTTGATAGGGCTCACTTTCTGTAAATGTACCTCTTCGCTTCGCCCAAAGTGACAGAGTTTTTGTTTTATAGGGCTTTAGTTTCAAGAATCGACCGAATCATAAATAAAATAACGTCGTTCTGTAATTTCCGCATTAATTGCTATTTTCTCTTTTCGCTTTTTCAGAAAATGGTAATCCTAAAAAACAACAAATAATAAAAACAAGCAGTAAAAAAAAATACACTGCACACACTTTTGCATTCTCTCTATCTCTTCTAAAACAATCATCACGTCATGCAGATTACTTGTTTTAAACCCCATTGAAACATACGATCCGATGCCTCCTCCCAACTTTGAATTCTCGGTATTTGAGGCTGAAGAAGAAGATGACGAAGAAATTCCAGAAGAGATCTCCTGATTACTCAGACAAGAGGAAAGGTCCATCGAACCTCATAAGGAACTGTTGGAAACGGTCAACTTAGGTTCAGAAGAAGAGAGAAAAAAGGTCAAGATTGGGGCACTGCTCAGTCCGATTGTCAAAGAAGGTTTGATAAATCTTCTCAAAGAGTTTCCCGATGTATTCGCTTGGTCATATCAGGACATGTCAGGGTTGGATACCAACATCGTGGAACATCATCTACCGAAGAGATCAGAATGTCCGCCGGTAAAACAAAGGCTGAGACGGACTCATCCAGACATGGCATTCAAAATCAAAGAGGAAGTACAAAAGCAGATTGACGCGGGTTTCCTCGCCACATCAGAATATCCTCAATGGTTAGCCAACATAGTACCAGTTCCAAAAAAGTACGGAAAGGTCAGAATGTGTGTAGACTACAGGGATTTGAACAAAGCAAGTCCAAAGGATGACTTTCCCTTACCGCACATAGACATGCTGGTAGATAGTACAACAAAGTTCAAAGTATTCTCCTTCATGGATGGATTCTCGGGCTATAATCAGATAAAAATGGCGCCGAAAGATATGGAGAAAACTTCGTTCATTACCCCAAGGGGTACCTTTTGTTACAAGGTCATGCCGTTCCGTTTTGTAACGAGCGATTTTGGACGCGGTTCTTAAGCGCTGGTCGCTCTCTGCGGTTTGAGCTTTGACTACAGGTCGATTCATTTTTTATCCTATTGTGAGCTGAATAAGGAAGGGAAATAGATGTCTTCAATTAACCCTGCTTGCATACCGAGTTTAAACCGCGGTCTGTTAGGTTACTGATGCTATCAATGTGAGGGGGCCTTTGTACTGGTTATTTGTATTTTCGCCAATACGGTTTTCTTTCTTTCTAGGACTTTCTAGCGGGGAACAAGGGTTAGGATGTTAGGACTGATGCTTTTGAATTACTGCTTTTGATTGATGGAGATATGGGATTTGGGTTTTTTGTTGATTGTGCTCGCTAAGATTTTTCTTTCAATCTTATGCCTACGTATTCCCGTTTACCGAAACAGGGAAATCAGAGCGTTCGTAGTTCCTCCTATTCTATGGGAGAGAATAGGAGGAAATGGGTGTTTTTGGTGCCTTGTTTAAAGCCCAAGACGTGAAGCGAAAAGTGATTTGTATCTTGTTCAAAGCCCAAGATGTGAAGCTGAAAAGTCTATTTGTGTCTTTTTTAAAGCCCAAGACGTGAAGCTGAAAAGTCTATTTGTGTCTTGTTCAAAGCCCAAGACGTGAAGCTGAAGGACCTCGACTTTAGAGAGAATTTGTCATCTCTAAAGAAGGGTTTGTCTGTCACAACTGTTGGGTGACTGGTTATAAAGGAGAATTACTTTAACCGGGATACGCGGATCCTAGCAATGCCATAATTTCCTTTAAAGAGGATTTTAACCTGAAGGAGAAGACTTTAACTCAGTGTAGAGCAATGTTATCTTTCCTTAGGAATTTCTCATGGTAAAAGAGGGACAGTGGCATGGATGTAGATGATCCAGAGGCTTGCCGCTTACAGCGATTAGATGAAGGGAAAAGAGTTGTTGATGTTTGTGTACTGTGAACGAGACACAGCTTTGATGCTAAAAGGTTGATTGGATCAACTAGTGGTTTTCTTATACAAAGCCTAAGAGGAGGCTATTTGTATCTCGTACAAAGCCCGAGAGAGAGGCGAGAAGGTTTTGACTTGACGATGAAGTCTTTTGGTGTCTCGTATAAAGCCCGAGAGAGAGGCTAAAAGGGGTTGATCCTACAAGAGGATCTTTTATACTCAATAAGAGAGTGTTTTTTTTGTATCTCGTACGAAGCCCAAGATGGAGGCTAAAAGTTTGATTGGCTCAACAAGAGAGCCTTTTTTGTATCTCGTACGAAGCCCGAGATGGAGGCTAAAAATGTTTGACTTAACAAGAGAGTCTTTGTATCTCGTACGAAGCCCGAGATTGAGGCGAAAGGGGTGATTGACTCAACGAGGGAGTCTCTTATGTATCTCGTACAAAGCCCGAGAGAGAGGCTAAATGTTGTTTGACTCCGCTGGGGAGAATTTTGGTATCTCGTACGAAGCCCGAGATGGAGGCTAAACGTTTGCTTCGCTGGGAAGAATCATTGTACAAAGCCCAAGATGAGGCTATTGTAACTGTTTCAGTTGAGTGACAGATCCAGTATACTGATTTTAAAGAGAAAATCAGTTCTTATATGAGCAACACTGTACTCAGGGATTTGATTTGAGGATCAGGGATATTTCCTTTTCTTTGAGGAAACGGGAAATCCAAAGGGTATTGAGACTGTCCGAGTCTGCGGGTTTCCTTCCTATTTAACGAAGGGGTCACTTGAGAATGTCTTTGAGACTCAAGGAAGTTAGACCGTCCAAGTCTAGAGTTTCATCTTTTG
The DNA here is from genome assembly GCA_022829125.1 of Lathyrus tuberosus. Taxonomy (NCBI): domain Eukaryota; kingdom Viridiplantae; phylum Streptophyta; class Magnoliopsida; order Fabales; family Fabaceae; genus Lathyrus; species Lathyrus tuberosus. Next base: position 1,558,982 of record JALAZF010000034.1, read on the forward strand.
TACTATGCTTTGAGAAACAGTAGTAGACTCTATGAAAGTACTGTTCTATGAAGATGATTAAGTTCTGTTCCTATACCTTTAGGAGGTCATCGGGATAATTTGTATGAAGCCCAAGAGGAGGCTGGAAACTTTTAAGAAGCCGACGGGTCCTTGTACGAAGCCCAAGAGGAGGCTATCATTCTCGGAGGAAGAGATCATTATACGAAGCCTAAGAGGAGGCTGTGAACACTTCTAAGAAGCCGTAGGGTCCTTGTACGAACCCAAGAGGAGGCGGGGTTGCTTTTAGGAAGCCTGTGGGTCCTTGTACGATGCCCAAGAGGAGGCCGATGCTTTTAAGAAGCCCGTGGGTCCCCAAACCCCAAGAAATTCAAGGCAATGCTATTCACCGAGAATAGATCAAAGTCAGGAAAGTTCGAGAATTTGGAAGAAACTCAAAGATGCCATTCACGGAGAATACATTCATCTTGGGGAGTAGAGCTTCTTGACAATTCCTAATGAGGATAGCCGAAGAGAAGACTGTATCTGGTCATCCTAGTGGGGATCTAGTTGTCTATTTTTACGAATAAACGAAACGGCGTCACCTAGTTCTAGACGTAGTTGCCGGGGAAACTCTAAATATCTATACTATTATTACACAGTTGATATGAGTTTATGAAAGAAGACTTACAGCGAAACAACCCCACAATACAGTTATATATATATATATATATGAGTTTGTGAAAGGAGACTTATAGTGAAACAGCCCCACAATACAGTTATATACATATGAAAGCGGTAAATGAAAGCGGGTAAACACTTACTCGGTTGTAGAGCTTCCATGCTGTTTGGTTAGTTGTTCAACAAAGAAAAATTAAAAACAACAGTATATTCAAAATCAAAGGAGAAAGTGCTTTGAAAAAGAAAGATTTGGGGCTTACAGCTCAAGGAGAGGCCCAGGGTTTTATCAGTGAGCGCACTGTTGAATTTGTACAGAGGGACTTATACAAGTGACTGAGGCCCAAAAAGGTTTTCTGTACAAAGGGATGGGTCTTACACTCTCTCAAGAGGCCCAAGTGAGTTTTAAGAAAAGAAATGGGTCTTACTACTCGAGGGTAGGCCCAATGGTTAATTTTGAAAAGGGCGACGGTCGCGCCGAGGTTCTGGAAACACCGTGGGACTTATACAAGTGACTGAGGCCCAAAAATTTTGGTATTTACAAAGGGGTTGGGTCTTACACTCTATTAGAGGCCCAAAGAGTTTGGAACATTTGAGTATGATTAAAAATCAAAGAAACCCCAATTTTCACTTTTTAAAAGTAATTTTTCAAAGAAAATTAATAAAAAATGACAAAAAAATCAAATAAGTTTAAATAAACCACTTGTGATTTTTGGTTAAGGTTTGAAAAATTAGGTTTTAATCACAAGATGATTTAAAACTTATTTAGTTTTGATTTTCAAGATGAATATTCACTTTTAAAATGTTTAAAAATAATAAAAAATGAATTTATTCACAAAAATACCAACTATATTAAATAAATAATATAAATTTGATTTTTTTATAGAATAAAATATTTTACTATTTTTGTGATTTTTTAGAAAAAGAACCAATAAAAAATAATCAAAATTGAGGGAGTTATTAATTTTCCAAATCATTAAAAAAATAATATGAAAAATGAGAAAATATAAAAAGAGGGGTTGGGTCTTACACTCTATTAGAGGCCCAAAGTGTATTTTTGTACAAAAGATGGGGCTTACAACTCAGGGAGAGGCCCAAAATATTTTCAGTTTGAAAATGGCGATCGCGCCGAGATTTTTAACGTATCGGGACTTATACAATAGCTGAGGCCCAAAATTGTTTCGTTAAAAAAGGGTTGAGTCTTACACTCTAATAGAGGCCCAAGTGTTTAAAAATGAAAAGAAATGGGACTTACAGGTCAAAGAGAAGCCCGGTTGATTTTCGTTTGAAACTGACGATCGCGCCGAAGTTTTCTTTTAACGCAGAGGGACTTATACAATAAGTGAGACCCAAAAATTTTGGTTAAAAGGGTATTGGGTCTTACACTCTAATAAAGGCCCAAAGAGTTTGAAAAAGATTTGTTAGGGTGAAAATCAAAGAAAACCCCAATTTCATTTTTTAGGCATTTTTTCAAGAAAAATTAAGTAAAAAATGATAAAAATATCAAATAAAATCATTAAATAATGATTAAAGTTTATGAAAAAAAATATTTTATCAACATAAATATTTAAAATCATTTTGGTTTTAAAAATCAAGAAAAAAAAAAGAAATCATTTTAAAAGCATTTAAAACAATATAAAACACTATTTTTAATTATATTAAAAATAATACTTTTTTTTGTAATTTTTTGTGGAATAAAATATTATGGGGTATGAATTGGAAAATGATGATTTTTTGCTATGTGAAAAAAATTGGTTGAGTTTTGAAAATAAAAAGTAAGAAAAATAGGAAAGATATCAAAATATCATCTCCGACATTTCTTTTGGGGTAAAAACGAGCACCGAAACTTTAATTTTCAACACGTTTTTATCAAATTTCAAACACTCATAACTCTCTCAATTTTTAACGGAATTAAGATCTGGAAGAGCCTATCCTGACCGATTTTTCGCAAGGAACCCGATGATATTACTCACGCGCACGGAAAATCAACACACAAAACGCAGAAATTAAAACCAAAACTGCTATCGTTTTGAAAACATCGTTCCGCGTTGAATTTCCAACATGCGTAACTCTCTCGATTTTTAACCGAATTAAGATCCGCAAAAGCCTATCCTGACCGATTTTTCGCAAGGAATCCATTGGTATTACTCACGCGCACGGAAAGTCAACACAAAAAACGCAGAAATTAAAAAACCAAAACTGCTATCGATTAAAAACATTGTTCCGCGTCGAATTTCCAACATACGTAACTCTCTCGATTTTTAACCGAATCAAGATCCGCAAGAGCCTATCCTGACCGATTTTTCGTAAGGAATCCAATGGTATTACTCACGTGCACGGAAAATCAACACACAAAATGGAGAAATTAAAAAACAAAAACTGCTATCGTTTAAAAACATCGTTCCGCGTCGAATTTCCAACACGCGTAACTCTCCCAATTTTTAACCGAATCAAGATCCGCAAGAGCCTATCCTGACCTATTTTTCGCAAGGAATCCAATGGTATCACGCATGCATGCCGAAATTCAACGTATAAAACGCAGCGATAAAAAAACCAGAGCTGCTACGTTGTGAAAACATCGTTCCGCGCCAAACTTCCGACGCGCGTAACTCTCTCGATTTTTAACCGAATCAAGATCCGCAAGAGCCTATCCTGACCGATATTTCGCAAGGAATCCAATGATATCACTCACGCACATGGAAACTCAACACACAAAATGCAGAAATTAAAAAACCAAAACTGCACGTTGTTTTCGACGCCGTTTCGCGTAAAATTTCCAACGCGCGTAATTCTCTCAATTTTCATCGGTATTGAAATCCGTAAAAACCAATCTTGACCAATTTTTCGCAAGGAATCCAATGGTATTATTCACGCACTCGGAAACTCACTGTACAGAACACACAAAGCGAAAAAAACAGAACCGCTATCGTTAATTCGACGTCGTTTCGCGTCAAATTTCCAACGCGCGTAACTCTCTCAATTTTCATCGGAATTGAAATCCGTAAAAACCTATCTTGACCGATTTTTCGCAAGGAATCCAATGGTGTTACTCATGCAAACTAAAACTTAATGTATAGAACACACCAATGAAAAAAAAACAGAATTGTACATGATTTTGAAACAACCAAAATTCCACATAAAAACATGTCAAAATGCAAACTGTGGGAGGATCACAACATACACATTAATGACTACATTTTTGCCTCAAGAATTGTTCAATATGATGCATGTATGTGGACAACAAAGGAAAGCTTGATTCAAAGAATTCCAATTGTGAATTTTACCTCTTTTTTGGAGATTTTGGGCAACCTACCAAGTGCTTTGTTCCAGAAATGATTTGATGCTTTGGACAACCTCAAATGACCTCTTAGAAGCTTTTAGGATGGTTGGAATCGGCTGGAAACCTCTGGAGCAAGTTTGTGCGCTTTCTCGCGAAATGGTCAAAAACGGCCAAAATGCCAACTCTCTCAAATGGTGTTCCAGATGTGTGGCACCATTTGGGACAGTTCAAGGATGATATTTAGAGTGTGTTTGAGGTTTTATCTGGCTTGGAAAGTGACTGAATCAAGACATGGCTTGAAAAATGCATAAAAGTGCCATTTTGAGGTTTTGAGAGGTGACTTTGTGATGTTGTGATTACATGTCACTTTTGATGGTTTGTACAGCTTACATATGATATATATGAGGTGTGTGTGTGATTAGTTTGAGTGGAATTGCTCTCTAGCTCAAAAACTCAGAATTTCCTTACTAAAGAAGGCATTTTGGAGTGAAAGAGAGAATTTGAGGAAAGCATCTGTTTGATGGCTTTGGTGTACTCAAACTGAACACAAATGAGCTCTATTTATAGTGGAGCAAGTTTGTTTTGGGATCCACAGTGAATGGTGGCTGTAGCAGAGGTTTGGCCAATGTTGGCCAATGGAAATGCAAGTCTTCTCTAGCCATTGACTAGAGGTTAGAGCACAGGCTGCTGGTTCCCTAGTTGTTGGAAGAATCTTGACTGATTTCAGATGAGAATGGCTCAGTACATGCCACCTCTAAGTATCCATAAAATGCTCCAAACCAAAATTGGAGTTTTGTCCCTCTTTTAGGGATTTCTAGGCTTTGGCATGTTTTTTTTTGTTCCTTGGACTTGGGAGGTTCATGGATCAGATCATCCCACTTGGATTTGATCCTTAGATGTGTCCAAAATGATGACAAGGCTTGAAAATTCGTGTGGCACAAACAATGTGCAAATCTGCCCCTGAAAAATTCAGCTTCAGCAAGCCCTTTTGTAAGATCCATAACTCCCTGCTCGAGTATGCTACATGGACGTTCTAGGACTTTTCGGAAAGCTTAGATGACGTACTTCAACTTTGATGTTTGGCCCTAGACCTGGTTCAACTTGGATCATGGAGAAAAACAGCCTTGAAGTTGGGACATTGTGCTGAAATTACAAGGCAGATTTTGGCTAAGTGCTGAAAAATGTCAATTTTAAGTTTTTAGCCATTTTGATCCAAACATAACTCAAAATCCATGATGAATTGGGATGAAGTGTAGTTGACACTTTTGTTGAGGGCCATGAGGGCTACAAATCAAGCTTTGGATGGGGAAAAATGGCTTTGTGGTTTAGGAGTTATGATCCTCCAAAGTTGGTACCCTTGCCACTTTTTTTCATAACTTAGAAAATTTTCTAAGTTTTTATGGTTACCCCTTTTACAAGTTATCCCACTTTCTTTGATTTTTCTTGATGAATGATGATTCTAATCACACATTAACATCATTTTAGGGTTAAAAAACCATTTTTATGAAAAATCTCAAAAAGTCAAAGTTTGACTTTTGTGCACAGTTGACTTTTTATCAGATGAATTCCAAACTGTGCGATCCTTTAGGAAATCATGTCCTTGACCTAAATCAAAATTGATGGACATGTTCCATGGGTGTTATAGGGTGTATTTAATCGTGTCCCACGGCCTGGGAGCATGTCCTGGTCAAAAGTCAAAGCTACAGTTGACTTTTCTCGCAAAACCCTAACTGTGTTTCAGATGAAATTGAAACTTGTTGCTCAAGCTTCTTGGGTCAATCCATTGTTGCAAATGGATCAACGTGGTATGTTGGAGACCCTCAAATCATGTCTTGAGGTCTTGGCTCATGATTTGTCCCAAAAGTCAACTTAGGGGTGAATTAGGTCAAGAAACCCTAATTCCTGATTTTTGATGTATGCATCCCCTGAGGCTAAATTGACTTGATGATGGGGTTTATGATGTTCCATGGAGCATTTTAGGTTATGCTTTGAAGCATTGGCTCATGCCCAGAGGAAAATTTCCATTTGGAGGCCCTAGTCGACCAAACCCTAATTTGGTGACACTAGCGATCCTGAGGCTTGATCCACCTAGAAGGGAGCAGCCTTGTGCTTAATCCTTGATGTGGGAGTCCTCTTGATCCATTGAGGATATTTGAGAGGCTAGACAAGTTGAAGATCATGTCATTCCTTGATTGATCCTTTGTCTAAGAGCTCTGCGAGGGCTTGAAACCCTAAATCCTGTTTGTAGTGAATGCTCATCGACCTTTGGGGAGACTAATGAGGTACAAAGGTACATCCATATTGTGCTGATGATTTGCACAATGATGGAAAATCTTAGTGGTCAAAATTTGGGGTATGACAGATGCCCCTATTTAATCTTCTTAGACCCGAAGGTGTGAATGGCGAAGGTATTCGGGCATTCGGGGTGCAAGAGGATTAAATATCGGAAAACCCGAAATTTTGATGGTGGTTATGAATGGTAGCTTACGCATTCATCTTCTTTAGCTAAGCGAAGATGCTTAGAAAAGGTAAACTTCCCCTCGATCCTGGTCTTCAGCCAAGGAGCTGGTCTCAGTTTTCTTTTGAAATAAACTTCCCCTCGATCCTGGTTTCCTACCAAGGAACTGGTCTTAGTGTCTTTTGTCAACTTCCCCTCGATCCTGGTTTCCTACCAAGGATCTGGTCTCGGTTTCTGATATAAACTTCCCCTCGATCCTGGTTTCCTACCAAGGACCTGGTCTTAGTTGCTGAAATAAACTTCCCCTCGATCCTAGTTTCCTACCAAGGAACTGGTCTCAGTTTCTTTTGTCAATAAACTTTCTTGACAAGGAACGCTATTAGTAGCGGTTTTCCTTCAAACTTCTCGCCGAATTTTCCTGGGGAGATGCCATTTGAATGGAAAAAGATTTGATGTCAGACTTGCTAGGGAACCTAATCGTCTGAGCTGTAGAGGTGCACAAACTTCTCTATTTTGGAGATGCCATTTGTCGATTCTACTGGGGAAAGCGAGTCTCTTGAGAGACTGTTTGCGTTTGGGGTCTTATATCGTACTTTTCTCGGGATCTTTCCGGAGAAATGCCATATGATGGAATCCAATTTTGAGGTGCCGATGACCTTTTCATCAGTGGTTTTTTCGGAGAAAAACTGCCGTACCGCCGAATCTCTTGATTAATAGGCTTTCTCTGGGGATTTTACTTAATCCGAAAAGCAAGGATATCATCTTCAATGGCGAAGAGTAACATTTGTTGAAAGTTTTCTTGTTTCTCAGAGGTTCAAGTTATCCAAGTGGTCAAGGGCCAATTCTAATCCAGAAATAAACTGGAGGAGATTGCTTAGATGATTCACTTCCTAACGAGGAAAGGTCTGACAACTCGATTGAGAGGACTTATCACTAGGGGATAAGAACGACTAGAGTGATAGTGATGCAATATGAACGTGAATGCAAATCAATAATGCATGATGTATGTATGTATATGCGGACAAAACTGACGCAACATACAGACTAAGGGATGAACACGACTGGATACTCGGCCACAGTGGGGCATGTAGAAATATCGCTGGTTCAAGATAGCAATTCTGCCTTGCTTAGGAGAAACGGTCCCTGTCGGGGGCGACGCTGGTCGGGCTTAGGAGATGAGAACTCGGCCGAGGATGTCAGACGAAACATGGTCTCTGACATTGTTGATCCTTCATTCAGGCGTACTGGTCTAGAAGGAGTACTTTGATTCTGCACTTTGAGGTTCGAACATCTTTGGAGACGCGATTGATGTTCTTTCGATGTTTAACAGTAAAAAGAAATTGACATCTCTATTTTAAAAAAGCAGAAAAATTTTAACAAGTAAATTCATTTTTGTTTCATTTCAAGAATCGTTAATCATGTTAAAACGTCATTCTGTAAAGCTAAAACAAATAAGAATTACAAACAAAAGCACAAGGGCTCAAATTTTATTGATAAGATGGAAATCAGCCAAACGCGTGATTCCAAAGAGTATTTACAAAGTTTGAAAATGGTAATTTACAGGGAAAAGGGCTACGTTGAAACATAACGACCACTATCCTTCTACCAACTTTGAATTCGGGATATCCTGAGCTTCTGTCGAAGATGACCTTGACTGGAGTTTTCCTCCGATGGATGTTGTAACTGCTGCTGAGGGACTTGCCTCTGTTGAACATAGTTACTTGCCATTATCCCTAATTTTTGCCTGGATTGTACTATGATGTTTCCAATCCACCGGGATGATTTTTTTCATGTCTCTAACTTTTGCCTGGACCGCCCTTTCGGGTTTTCAATCCACCGAGACGTTTTTTTTTTTTAGTTTAGGCGATGTATTTCTTGACTACATCAACATTCGTGGGGTAGGCAAGTTCCTCTCCGTCCATGGTTGCAAGTCTCAAGGCACCGCCTGAGAAAGCTTTCGTGACCACATAGAGACCATCATAATTTGGAGTCCACTTGCCCCAAGAGTCAGTGAGAAATGATTGTATCTTCTTGAGCACGTGGTCTCCTTTTCTGAAGATACGAGGTCAGACCTTTTTGTCGAACGCCCTTTTCATTCTCTGTTGATACAACTGACCGTGGCATAGTGCCGTTATTCTCTTTTCTTCGATCAGATTCAGTTCATCGTGTCGGCTTTGACACCATTCAGCTTCGGTGAGCTTCGCTTCCATCAATACCCGAATTGATGGGATCTCTACTTCTATGGGGAACACTGCTTCCATGCCATACACTACAGAGAAAGGGGTAGCCCCAATTCCATTTCCGTAATGATTGACAGCTCCGTCAAAGATAAGTCCACACCGGGAACCTGGTTCTGGCCCTTCACTGGGTAGCGGTTCATCGCAGTCTTTCATTTTTAGATACATGACATCTTCGTCTGGGAAGTCAAACTCGATTGATTCTTGATCGTCAATCGGTTGATGAGCCAAATGATCAGCTAAAATACTTCCTTTAACGGCTTTTTGAGCGTGGTACTCTATGTCATATTCTGATAACAACATCTGCCAACGGGCAATCCTTCCCGTAAGAGCAGGTTTTTCGAAAACGTACTTAATTGGATCCATTTTGGAGACCAACCAAGTAGTATGACGAATCATGTATTGGAGAAAACGTTTGGCTGCCCAAGCCAAAACACAACAAGTTTTCTCAAGCATCGTGTACCGAGTTTCGCAGTCAGTGAATTTCTTGCTTAGATAGTAAATGGCAGACTCTTTCCATTTAGTTTCGTCTTGTTGGCCAAGTACACATCCCATTGAGTCCTCTAGGGCTGTGAGGTAAATGATCAGTGGTCTTCCTTCCACTGGAGGTGATAGAATCGGCGGATTCAACAGGTAATCCTTAATACTGCCGAAGGCGGTTTGGCAATCTTCTGACCAAACGCAATCCTGGTTCTTTTTAAGTAGCTTGAAAATCGGCGCACAAGTGGCGGTCATGAGGAATATGAATCTGGAGATGTAGTTCAAACGTCCCAGGAATCCTCTGACTTATTTTTTAGTTTTCGGAGAAGGCATTTCTTGAATGGCCTTGACCTTGTCATGATCAACCTCAATTCCTTTCTAGCTGACGATGAACCCTAAGAGTTTCCCTGAACGGACACCGAATGTGCATTTGTTGGGATTCAAGCAGAGTTTGTACTTTCTCAACCGCTCGAATAGTTTTGACAGGTGGGTCACATGCTCCTCTTCTGTTCTAGATTTAGCAATCATATCATCGACATATACCTCGATTTCTTTGTGTATCATGTCATGAAACAGAGTAGTCATGGCCCTTTGATAGGTTGCCCCGGCATTCTTCAAACCGAACGACATTACCTTGTAACAAAAGGTACCCCATGGGGTAATGAATGAAGTTTTCTCCATGTCTTTCGGCGCCATTTTGATTTGATTATAGCCCAAGAATCCATCCATGAAGGAGAAAACTTTGAACTTTGTTGTACTGTCAACCAGCATGTCAATGTGTGGTAAAGGAAAGTCGTCCTTTGGACTTGCCTTGTTTAGATCTTTGTAATCAACACACATTCTGACCTTTCCGTCCTTTTTGGGAACGGGTACGATGTTGGCTAACCATTGAGGATATTTAGATGTGGCGAGGAAACCCGCGTCAATCTGTTTCTGTACTTCCTCCTTGATTTTGATGGCCCTGTCCGGGTGAGTGCGTCTCAACCTTTGCTTTACTGGCGGACATTCCGATCTTAATGGTAAGTGATGTTCCACGATGCTGGTATCCAACCCTGGCATATCCTGATAGGACCAAGCGAATACATCGGGGAATTCTTTGAGAAGCTTTATCAAACTTTCTTTGACTGTTGGATTGAGCAGTGCCCCAATCCTTATTTCTTTTCTCTCTTTTTCCGAACCCAAGTTTACCGTTTCCAACGGCTCTTTATGAGGTTCAATGGACCTTTCCTCTTGTCTGAGTAATCGGGAGATCTCTTCTGGAATTTCGTTGTCATCTTCTTCTTCAGCCCCAAATACCGGGAACTCAAAGTCGGGAGAAGGCATTGGATCGTATGTTTCAATGGGGTGTAAAACAAGCAATCTGCATGACGTGATGATTCGTGTTTAGAAGAGATAGAGAAAATGCAAGAGTGTGCAGTGTATTTGTTTTACTGCTTGTTTTTATTTTTGAATTGTTTTTTAGGATTACCATTTTCTGAAAAAGCAAAAAGAGAAAACAACAATTAATGCGGAAATTACAGAACGACGTTATTTTATTAATGAACAAGTCGACTCTTGAAACTACAGCCCTATAAAACAAAACTCTGTCGCTTCGGGCTAAGCGAAGAGGGAAATTTACAGAAAGAGAGCCCTATCAAAACATCCATTTCACCTGGGCAGGGTGAAAGGCTAAAGATGACAATTACTTTGACTGATGAACGACCTTCGGAACCTCGACGGCAACCCATTGGCGGCGAACTCCTCGGTGAATCTCAAAGTCTGGCACCTTCCTTGATTTGTCTTCAGAAATGACGCTGATTTCTGGTGGAGCAGGATCGTTGGAATCTGTCTCCCAGGCAGAGTTGTCGTAGGAGAATTCCTCTGTTGCATTCTGTAGAGTATTGGTGCTCTCTGCTGTATCTCCCCATCCAGTTGGCTGGATATCTTCGAGCCTGATACGAGAGCTTTCGGGAGCGGTGTATTTGACCATATAGTCGTATTTTCCACTAGGTTGTCCCAAGGTGTCCCACACTTCTTTCGAACTGGAGGAGTCATCTTTCTCGATGACGTTGACCTCAGGAAAAGCATAGTTGATGAATTCAAGTCCTGCGAACATTGTGAATTCATCTTCGTGTTGAGTAGTTTCCGAATGACCTGAGTGTTGATCCCATGACATGGTGGGGACGCAGGTATTCTGTTCAATGATGCTTAGCTGATTTTCATTACTCGGATGACTTTCTTGCCCTAAGTTTCCTGGATAAGGTTGCCACATTGGCAGACCATCCATTGGGCCATAGTAGGTGTAGTCAAAATTGTCTTTCATCGGAGTGTCTTCCTCTAATGAATTTGGCGGAGCACGGCATCCTTCCGGATCACAATCTCCATATATCATTTCGACGTCTGACCTTGGTATAAATCTCGGACTCTGTGCGGGATAGCAAAATGGTATAGGCACCTCTTCCTGAGACACATAACCCTCCTCATTAAGATAGGACTTCCACTCTTCATCTGTGTCGGAGGAATCTTCCTCATTGATAGCATGCACTGCTTGAGACACTGGGTGAAGGAAACCTCCACTGTGGAAGAAGTTTTGAATGGGATGAAGACTTTCGTCGTTGGCAGCTGTCTGGGTACAGGTTGCAGAAAAACCAAGACCCTTCTTTGTTGTATTGTCAGTGGGAATGACAAGCTGTCCCCATCCTTTTGTATCGGTACTCTCGACCGCTTTGATAGCATCGTTGTATGAGGAAATCGAGGTTCCTCCTTTGAAATGATTGTCCTTGCTCACCGACAGTGCTTGGAACTGAGTTCCAATAACCTCCTCAGGTTCTATACCAGTAGATGATGACAAGTTGCTTACAAGCAAGGCTTGTTCCCCACAAACCATGACAAGTTGATCGTTCTGGATGAACTTTAGCTTTTGGTGGAGGGTCAAAGTGACCGCTCCAGCCTGATGTATCCAAGGTCTTCCTAATAAACAACTGTATGTTGCCCGGATGTCCATGACCTGGAAAGTGACCTGGAAAGTGTGTGGACCGATAGTTATGGGAATATCAACTTCGCCGATAACCGTTTTTCTGGATCCGTCGAATGCTTTGACGACGACCTCGCCGACTCTCATCGGAGGGCCTTTGAATGATAATTGCATCAAAGTGGACTTTGGCATAACATTCAGGGCTGACCCTGTGTCTACCAGTACGCTGGCTAAAGCATCGTCTTGGCAGTTAACTGTAATGTTGAGCGCCATGTTATGACGGTGACCCTCTTCGGGTAACTCCTCATCACTAAATCCCAAATTATTGCAGGAAGTGATGTTAGAGACAATGCTATCGAACTGTCTGATTGTTACATCCTGTTCCACAAAGGCTTGCTCCAAGACTTTCTGTAGAGCCTCTCTGTGTGCTTCTGAACTGAGTAACAGTGATAATACCGAGATCTTTGAAGGAGTCTGTAACAGTTGATCGACAATGTTGTATTCACTCCTTTGGATGAGCTTCAGCATCTCATCATTGTTTTTTGAAAGGTCGGGATTACTGGATTGACTGATTGGTGGATCGGGAGCTTCTGTTTGAAGTTCCTTTTCCTTGTTAACTTCTCCAACCCCTCGGTTGAAGATTCTACCACTCCGTGTTACTCGACTGATATCTGCAATGTTCACAACGGAGGGTAATGGAATTTCCTTTCCATTTTCAATGGTTGTTGCACCGTATTTGTAAGGGATAGCCTTAGTTGATTCATACGGTAGTGGTCCTGGTATGGTGATGACCAGAGATTGTGACAACATCCTCTACTTGATTGGCAAGTAGTTCGGCGTCCAGTCGATGGGTCCAGAACCCGGATATGGACGAATTTCGCCACGATCGATCTGATCCTGAAGAGCTGCTCTCACAAGGTAACACCCTTGGTTACTTTCCGAATAGACGCTACAACTGTCATAGTTGTGTGGTGGCACCTGGCCATGCCCACTTTGAATACAATGTAACCTTACTAGGTTAGCTTCCACTGATCGGATATCCTGACTTTGACGACGAGTAGGATTCCTGTTACTGATACTAATCTGCTGAGTATCTTCATCCATATAGATTGGCATCCACCAGTGATTTAACAAGTGCTGAAGTTCCTCCTGGACAAGGGTACAACCCTGATCGTTTTCGCAACTCGCTTTACAGCTTTGATAGTCATGTGATATTAAGAATCCGAGTCAGAGCTGCTCAGCATGTAACTCTACCAGGTTGGTATTCATCACGCGAATATCGAAGATCTAAACCATATTGATCTGATAAGGGTTCCTATCATGGAGGTCTTGGATCCATCCAAGATCCATCTGACGCTGGAGGGCCTCTTGTATGAAAGAGCATCCCTGTTTGTTTACCGAGCAAATCGGACAGGAACTGTAATCATGCCGCGGCAGATTATGATACTGGCTTTACCTTGGGTGCATCGCCACCAAGTTGACATTCATTGCACATATGTCGTGGTTCTGAATGATGTTAGAATTCGTGTAGACCATGTTAACTCCACGAACTCGGTGCTCTTGGATCCATCCGAGATCCATCTGTTCCTGTGGGGCCGCTTGCACTACAGAACATCCTTGATTGTTTTTAGAGCAGATATCACACTGGTGATAGTTATGAGGTGGCACATGGCCATATCCACTCTGTCTACAATGCATCTTGACCAGATTGGTTTTCAACAAGAGTACATCGTGAATTTGATAAACATTGTTAGTCTCTTTCTCAATCAGATTGACTACAGCTTTCTCATGTTGAGGCAGCGGGTTCGTCAGAACGTTGGGATTCGTATCTTTGAAAGATAAGAGCCCGCTCCTAACAAGCTTTTACACGTCGGACTTGAAATTGAGGCAAGTCTCTATGTTATGCCCTGGTCCTCCTTGATGATAAGGGCATGTCTGATCCACCTTAAACCAAAAAGGTGGATTTTTCGGTACTGTAAGAGGAGACTTAGTCTGGATGTGCCCCTTAGCCAGTAGTAACGGAAATAATTCTGTGTACAACATGGGTATAGGATCAAACACTGATGGTCGTGTTGTACGGTTGTTGTTGTATGGAGGACGAGCCTGCTGAAGAGGCTGTTGTGTCCTTTGCTGATCAGGTTAGCTCTGTGCAACCTGAGGTTGATACTTAGGAATAGGCGCAGGGCTGGTAGCAGGAGTCACAGCTGCTACCGGCTGATAACGTCGCCTTTGCTTTCCGAGAGAGATATTCCGAATATCTTGCTCTTTTTTCTTAGGGAGAGCACTACCATATTTTTTAGTACCGATCGTCGATCCAGTGTCTTTTACCAAACGTCCTTCTCGGACGGCTTCCTCAAGACGTACGCCCATGCCCACCATCTCGGTGAAATCACTGGGTGCGCTGGTGTCGCTCCCGAAAGATTCACATCCAACGGTACAAACGCGAGAGTGGCGCAAAAGACACAGAGTCGCCAGCAAAGTGTATTTATCCCAAGAGAGGGAAAGGAAACACTGCGTAAACCTGAAAGAAGGAAAGAGCATGGTCTCACGACCAAGAGAACGGGTACGGGAGTCGGTTACGCGAAGGGAAGGTGTTAGCACCCAACACGTCCATCGTACTCGATGGGATCCACGCTTGTTGTCTGCATCAAAGGGTGTCGTCATCTGGAGCTCCACTGCTACTGGATCGGCGAAGAAACGAGAACGGAAAGAACGGAGAAACGAAGAAGAAAAGAAAAAAGAAGTGACTCGATAGGACGTCCTCGGAGTCCTATGCCTACGTATTCCCTCGGTGCAATGGGAAAATCAGAGTCAACGTAGTTCGGACGGGAACTGTGGGGGAAGGTTGCTCGCCAAGACAATCGCTGTCTTGTGCCTACGTATCCTCAATCGGACGAGAGAGAGGAATCAGAGCTGACGTAGTTCGTGGGTACGACCACGGGTAGGTAAGTGTTTTTTACGTGAGCGACGAGCTCTTTCACGAAAAAAAGAAATTTGAAACCCAACAATCCCGGAGGATAAAAAGATTTGAATTGGTTTGGTGTTTTTTAGACAGAAGTGTTTTGAGTTAGTTCGTAACTTACATTGCACCAAAGTCTACCATGCGGGAACGAGTGAGTCGCATGATCGCCCCCGAATGAGACGTATGCTAAACACCCTAGAAGAGGAGAGGAGACCCCTCGTTCTTCACTTCCTACACTTAAGGCTCGAGCGCAATATACGTTATATTTTATTAAGTGTGTTCAAGAAGTTTGAGATGAGAAGAGAAGCGACACAAAAGGAAACTCTACAGGGAAACTAAGAGTCCTAATGTTATCATGCATGGATGTCCTATGGTTAGTGAGGTTTAGGAGAGACGACTGCCTAACCTAATGCTAATCCTACTCCAAGCTTAATCGAAAATTAAGTTGGACTAGGTAGCTCTAAAGGGAGAGAATCCAAGACTTAAACAAGTCTTGTGACTCGAGGGATGAAAAGAGTGGAAGAGAAGGAGGAGAAAGAGAAGTGAAACACAAGTGGCCTAAGCTCACTTCAAACACAAGTATGAAAGTTAAAAGGTAAATGAAGAAAGTAAAATGTGGAAGCATATCCACATTCAACAACTTACCATTTGCCCCTGAAAATGTTAGAAGTATTCACATATGACAAAATGAAACTCAAACAAGCATAAGGCAATAAAGAAACAAGTTCTAAGGTAAATCAAACATCAAGTTCAGAACCTAATGGTCCTACTGACCTCTAATATTAGTCATGCACAATTAGTCAAAAAGAAAAGGGAGAAGTCAATCAAGTACCATTCAAGTCATTAAAGAAGGAGTGAGATGAAAAGAAGTGATCATGTAAAGCAACCAAGTCAAAATTTCACAAAGTAAACCAAGTCCAGAAGTGACACAATCCTAAATATGTGCCTAAACATGATCTTCAAACAATATTCAAGTCACACAAACACTTTCACAATCAATTAGGAAGCAAAGAAGAAGTGAAGTGAAGTGAAGTGAAGTGAAGCATGATTCATACTTGTGAAACAAATGACTTAAAGTGAAAGGCAAACATCAAACATGCAAAGATGAGATTCAAATATCACAACCAGAAGTCAATTAACATGTTATCAATCCTTCAACAAGACCTAAAATTGTGGCACAAGTGCCTTCATGATCAAGCAAACCAAACATGAAGCAAATATTCACAAATTGGACAAGTTAAAGCTCATGCTTCAAAGAAATAACAAACATGCCTCAAAAATTATGTCATTCAGTATTCAAGCATCTCAAACATGTATAATTGACATATCAAATCCACAAGCAATGAATCAGAACCAAAGTCAATCAACAATTAGGTCAAAGCATCAATAGGATTTCATACATTCATGCTCAAAGCAACACATCAAAAGTCATCCAAAAAGGGCCTAAAAATCATACCAAAAATCTCAAACATACTTCAACATGTTATGCACACAACCCAAAAAGAATCAGGATCAAATCACTTTCCAAATGAGAGAAATAAAAAATGCAACATGAAGTATGCAATATGAAGTGCAAAATGAGAAAAATACTTTGGAAAATTAATATTTAATGCAATTTTAATGCAAAAATAATAAAATAAAATGTGAAAAATTAGTTTTAATAATGAGGAGGAATGATGAATTTTTTTGGAATTTTTTAGCACATGCAAGTATTTTTAACAATTAATTATGAAATGGTATGAAAATAGAAAATAAAAAGGAAATGAAATGAAGCCAGGGGTGCAAAAAGGAACCCAAACGCGTTCAAATGACCATGGGCTCATAAACGGGGGTGCAAAGAGCAAAAAAAAGCCCAAGCGCTTTCAAGCCTTCAGAAATAACGAACGGCTGAGATTAAGTCAAGCATAAGAAAGTCTCCAAATCCACAGGCTCTCATTCAAAGTCAAACGAAGCAAAGTCAACTATCTGATGGTCCATATTCAAACTTGCTAATTAAATGAGATCCAACAGTCATGAATTAATCAGATCCACTAAACCCTAATCAATTTAATTAACAACACATAACCAAGATCCAACGCACGTGAATTAAACTGGAAAATTAATCACGATCCAACGCATGAGATTCAAACTGGAAAACCACAAACCCTAATTAAACCCTCACCGGCCGGAGAAGCGCCGGTCATCTTCTCCGGCCACTCCCCGGTCACTAAACTTCAAACCATAACCAAAAACAACAAATCATACATCAAAATGTTCAGCAACTCACGTAGATCACAAATATGCTACTCAAAATCATTTATCATGCATATATTTCAAGAATCGAACGAAACAAGTTTGGATCTGAAAATTTCAGATCTAAATTCCAGCCATGATTCACGTTGAAAATCAATTCCAAACACATATATGAACTCAACACATCAAGATGAACATTAAACACACAACAAAAATCAATTCTAGATCTATGAATTTCAAGTTCACCTGAGATTTGCAGAACTGGAAAATCACCAAGAAACTCCAAGATAAGCTGCAGATCAACTCCTTAAACCGTCTAATTGCAAAATAAATGCACTTAGACCTTCAAATTGGCCTGAATCCTTGAATCCGAGAGTTGAAAATCTGACCTCAACTGATAAACTCTTTGCTTAAACTTCAAAACAATGGTGGATTTCTCTTCCTTATGCTCCACTGATCACAAACCAACCAAAAAAAAATGGAAGACACTTGAAGAATTGGGAGAATCGAAGGAGAGAAACTTGAGAGCAAAACTTTGAAAAGTGGTGAAAATGAATGGTAGCTGCTGAGAAATTCGTGTGAGTTAGCTTATATAGTGTGCCAATGCTGCTGTTTAGGGTTTTAATCTTCAAGGACTTGAGAGCAATGAGTTTTGGGCTGTTTTGCAAATTTGCAAGTTTGTGCACATGAGGTATTCTACTCGTGCATTCTTCATGAAAAGTGCATGACTGCTTTCCTTTTGATGCCATGAGAACCTTTGGATTGATCTTGGGGCTGGAAAGTAACTGAATTGTGATTTCCAAATGAACTTGCAAAATTGCATAATGATGAATTATGGACATGTAACCCACGGGTTCATTCAAATCTTGGCTCAAAATGATGCTAAATGAGGTACATTGGAGTGTGGTGAGGTGAACTGAACAATTAGAAGCCATATTGGTGAGTTAAAATGCAACTTGCAAGTTATGTCAAAATGGTATGCATGGTAGAACACCAAAAGCCCTCTAACTTCAAATGCCCATAACTCTTGATCCAAAAATGATATGATCATGATCCACCACTCTTTGGAAAGAGGAGAAAGAGATCTACAACTTTGGTGTTGGGAAAAAATTCGTTTGAAGCATTTTTGATCATGAAAAGTTTGGTTAAAGTTGGTTGAAAATATGCCAAAAATAGTAACTTGAAATTACAAGTCACTTTCCCAATTTAGCAACTTTTTACCAAAGCTTGATTCTTGCAAATTGTGATCATGAAAGCCTTCCATAGACCAAAAAAAAGGTCTCTTGACTTGATTACCATGATGAGGATCTCTCAAAACCCTAGTTTGACTTTTCAGTTGACCAGATTGACTGATTACTTCATCTGTAAGCTACTGAATCATCTGAGGTCTTCCATGGTGAATTTTTGGCTCAAAATCCATCCTTAGACTTGTTTTGACATATGGAGAACCTTGGTGAAAGGTTTGAAATAACTCCTTGAGCTTAGGACCCTTAACCATGAAACCCTAGTTTTGGTCATCAGTGTAAGGACACCAACCCTTGATATAACCACTTGGAGAATCCCTCATTGAAATACTCTTGGGCCACCATATAAGGATGTGAGGAGCTTATGGAGCTCATAAGAAGCTTTTGCCCTTGAGTTGAACCAAATACCTTGATCCCATGCTAAGAACCAAATGCTATGCACAATGCAAATGCAAGAAATGAAAAGAAACCTAAGCCAGTTATCTAAAAACAACAAGGCAAATTTTGAGGTGTTACAGCTGCCCCTATTCAATCAACTTGATCCTGAAGGTATGATAGTGACGGCTATCATGCGTTCCAAGGGTTCACGGAGATTGAATACCAAAAAGAAACCTAAAATTTGCAATCCTCAAAGGAGGGACGACTCCATTGGGGAACAAGCAATAAATGCTGCACTGTCACAACACATACGAGTGTTGGCAACTAAAACTGCATTGAAAAGTCCTGAAATAAACACAAACGAGTGTTAGCTATGCTGGGGATGAACATGGACGGGTGTCAAATGTCGATGCGAACGGGCATTGAAACAAAAGTTCAAACACGGACGGGCGCCGAAAGAACACGTACGGGTGCCAAAGGGATTCAATACAGACGAGTATTGAAAGAGGTACACGGACGGGTATAAAAGATTTCAATAAGGATGGGTATTGAAAAAGATACACGGACGGGTGTAAAAGATTTCAATACGGACGGGTATTGAAAAAGATACACGGACGGGTGTAAAAGGATCCAATACGGACGGGTATCGAAAAGGATACACGGACGGGTGTAAAAGGTTTCAATACGGACGGGTATTGAAAAAGATACACGGACGGGTGTAAAAGATTTCAATACGGACGGGTATTGAAAAAGGGTACACGGACGGGCGTAAAAGGATCCAATACGGACGGGTATTGAAAAGGATACACGGACGGGTGTAAAAGGTTTCAATACGGACGGGTATTGAAAAGGGTACACGGACGGGCGTAAAAGGATCCAATACGGACGGGTATTGAAAAGGATACACGGACGGGTGTAAAAGGTTTCAATACGGACGGGTATTGAAAAGGGTACACGGACGGGCGTAAAAGGATCCAATACGGACGGGTATTGAAAAGGATACACGGACGGGTGTAAAAGGTTTCAATACGGACGGGTATTGAAAAGGGTACACGGACGGGCGTAAAAGGATCCAATACGGACGGGTATTGAAAAGGATACACGGACGGGTGTAAAAGGTTTCAATACGGACGGGTATTGAAAAGGGTACACGGACGGGCGTAAAAGGATCCAATACGGACGGGTATTGAAAAGGATACACGGACGGGTGTAAAAGGTTTCAATACGGACGGGTATTGAAAAGGGTACACGGACGGGTGCTGAAAGAAACACGGACGAGTGTCTGTCATTAAAAACTTCGAGGGGGGAAAAACCGAAGGACCACCTGGACGAAGGAGTACAAATAAAATTAAAGACAAACAATCCTGGAAACACCTGTAGAGTAAAGATATCTTCCTGAAATTCGGCTTTCCTGACGAAGGAAAACTCAAACCTGGCTTACGCTTCGGATGCATATGTTTGAATTTTGCCGTAATGCTCCACCTGAAGTGGGAATGCTACGCATTTGGGAGGATGCCATGCAAAACAAATGCTTATGCAATGCAAGAGAAAAGTCTCAGCAAAATAAATGCTGAAGACCAGAAGCAACTCCGCTGGAGATGGCAAACTAAATTGCCACCAAACCCAAAGAAATCCTGTTGAGAAAAACTTCTCCCTGCTAGGGAAGATCATAATCACCCATTCTGCCGGAGATGGACGAATCTCCGAGAGAATACCTGCTCTGTTGAGGAATATCAAGATCAACAACTCTGCTGGAGATGGACGAAGCTCCGAGAGGATACCCACTTAGCTAGGGAGGGATATGAATACTGAATATGGAAATTCCACCGTTGGGGACGACCAACCATTTCAGAACTTGGCTTCGGCGCCTGCCACAAACGATTGGCCTTAAGACCCACTGGGGATACCACTCAGCACCAGACTCTGATTGGGGAAATGAGCTTAATCTGCTGCCAGGGAAGTAACTTTACCCTCACCCTGCCGGGTACTAGATCAAACCATTGTCGACGAAACTATACTTTCTGACTAACCGATAAAAGTAGACATCAGGACCCTGTGGGGATAATAACATCTTCGTCCACAAACTTCCTGTTGGAGGTACGGCAACATTCACCTCAAAGCAATCAACTTCTGAGTACTTGCTGGGGAAAAACAATCCAAACACGACTCCGGCTGGGTATACAATCCTCTGTACTTTGCTGAGGAAGACGATCCTCAACGACTCCGCTTGGAAGAGAAAGTAATTGTCAACATTCACCTGCTAGGGAATAGCACAAGCTTCCTGACTAGCTGGGGAACAAATAACTGCCCCAGCTCCGTGGGGAGACATCACTTGCTCTTATATCCTGCTAAGGAGGACGATCCTTAACGATTCCGCTTAGGGAATTACTCCTTTATACTCTGGTGGGGAAGAGTAATAATCTGCTGAGGACGATCAGACTTCAAAGTTGAGGAGAGCTCTACTCTACTGGGGAAAGTACACCTGTCATCCTGCAAAACCAACAAAAGTCTACGTACAAGAATGAATACATTGATTATCCACATGGTGACTGTCGCCTAAGCAATTGCCACTGTTTTTCCATCTT
Source organism: Lathyrus tuberosus (assembly GCA_022829125.1). Classification (NCBI taxonomy): domain Eukaryota; kingdom Viridiplantae; phylum Streptophyta; class Magnoliopsida; order Fabales; family Fabaceae; genus Lathyrus; species Lathyrus tuberosus. Next base: position 1,580,445 of record JALAZF010000034.1, read on the forward strand.
GTGTCATAAAACTCAACGTTTTAGCATGTAATGTTTTTATCAAAAATATCGGACATTTTCACAAACAAAACAGGTAAAACAGAAAACAAAAGCTCTTTAGCTGAAATGCAAACTTTATTGAATGAATTGGCCTGTAAATGGGCATTTACATCTGGAAGCAATTCCTGAAAAGAGGTAATTGCGCAAAAAAAGCAAAAGAAAATACAAATGTCGGCAATGTGGGGAACAGACATCCACCATGACTCGACTCAGCTATGACCCATATGACTTGTTCATCCGCATATACTTTGGCTTTCGAAGACGACTAACTGGGCTGATTCCTTTCCTCAGAATTTTCCAAGCGTGAACGGTGATCACAGATCGGACGCGGATCGTAGTCTTTGCTCTAAAATCCCTAACTTTTGCCTGGATCGCCCTTTTCGGGTTTTCAATCCACCGGGATACCCATTTTTGCCAAGGTTGCCTTTTCAGGTTTTCAACCTTGCGGGTTTATTCTTTTTCTTTTTATCCCTAATTTTTGCCCGAACCTTTTCTTTTTATGGTTCGCCAGGATGCCCCATTTTTGCCTGAACCTTCTTTTTATGCTCAGCGGGTCTCTTTTATGCAAAGTATTTTTTGACTACATCCGCGTTCACAGGGGACGTAAAATCTTCGCCATCCATAGTTGAGAGTAATAAGGCTCCACCAGAGAAAACCTGTCTTACTACATATGGCCCTTCGTAATTCGGAGTCCACTTGCCCCTGTGATCTGTTTGGGGAGGAGTGATCCTTTTCAGAACTAATTCACCAGCTTGAAAACACCGAGGATGCACCTTCTGATCAAAGGCTTTCTTCATCCTGCTCTGATACAACCGGCCATGCGCAATGGCTTTCAATCTCTTCTCTTTAATGAGGTTCAATTCATTCAGCCGGGAACGCACCCATTCAGCTTCATCCAGCTTCACATCTGTCAGAATTCTCAAAGAAGGAATCTCAACTTCTAATGGCAGGACTGCTTCCATGCCATACACCAGTGAGAAAGGAGTTGCCCCAGTCGAGGTGCGCACCGAAGTACGATATCCATGCAAAGCGTAGGGCAACATCTCATGCCAGTCTTTGTATGTCACTACCATCTTCTGCACAATCTTCTTTATGTTCTTATTAGCCGCTTCAACAGCTCCATTCATCTTCGGACGATAGGGAGAGGAATTGTGATGTTCGATTTTAAAGCTCTGGCATAGCTCCTTCATCATCTTGTTATTCAGATTTGAACCATTATCAGTAATGATTCTCTCCGGGACTCCATACCGGCAGATGATGTCCTTCTTAATGAACCGGGCTACCACTTGTTTGGTGACGTTGGCATACGATGCTGCTTCCACCCACTTCGTGAAATAATCGATAGCAACCAGGATAAAACGATGTCCGTTTGAAGCAGTCGGCTCGATCTTCCCAATCATGTCAATACCCCACATAGCAAAAGGCCAAGGTGACGATAAAACATTCAGAGGAGTAGGCGGTACGTGCACCTTGTCAGCATAAATCTGGAATTTATGACATTTCCGGGCGTATTTAAAACAGTCAGACTCCATAGTCATCCAATAATACCCCGCTCTCAACAATTTTCTGGCCATAGTATGCCCATTGGCATGAGTACCGAGGGAACCTTCGTGAACCTCTTCCATTAACAAGCCTGCCTCGTGTTCATCAACACAACGTAGCAAGACCATGTCAAAGTTTCTCTTGTACAACACATCATCCTTGTTCAAAAAGAAGTTTCCTGATAACCTCCTCAATGTCTTTTTATCTTTGAAAGATGCCCCAGCTGGGTATTCCTGACTCTTCAAGAAGACTTTAATGTCATGATACCAAGGCTTGCCATCTGATACCCCTTCAACTGCAAATACAAAAGCAGGTCTATCCAAGCGCATGATTCTGATTGAGGGAGCTTCATTCCAAAGATTCACTTTATACATTGATGACAAAGTTGCCAACGCATCAGCCATCTGATTCTCTATCCGGGGAATGTGATGGAAGTCTACTCTGTCAAAGAAAGGTAACAATCTTCTGGCATAATTGTTATATGGAACGAGATTTATTTGACGAGTCTCCCATTCTCCTGTAATCTGATTCACTACCAACGCAGAATCACCATAAACATCGAGGTTCTTGATTCTCAAATCAATTGCCTCTTCTAACCCCATGATGCATGCTTCATACTCCGCCTCATTGTTGGTGCATATGAACGCTAATCGGGCAGTAAAGGGTATATGAGAACCTTGTGGAGTCGTAATGATTGCCCCGATTCCGTTGCCATATGAATTAACAGCCCCATCAAAAACCATCTTCCATTGAGATCCAATCTCAGGTCCTTCATCAGGCAAAGGCTCTTCACAATCCTTCATCTTCAGATACATGATATGTTCATCTGGAAATTCGAACTTCATCGGTTGATAATCCTCAATTGGCTGTTCAGCGAGATATTCTGACAAAACACTTCCCTTAATGGCCTTTTGGGAAACATACTGAATATCATATTCTGTCAGAACCATCTGCCAACGGGCTATTCTACCAGAAAGTGCTTGCTTCTCAAACACATACTTGATTGGATCCATCTTCGAAATCAAAAGGGTTGTATGGTTTAACATATACTGCCTCAAACGCTTAGCGGCCCAAGCGAGTGCACAACATGTTTTCTCCAGCATCGAGTATCTTGACTCGCAATCAGTAAACTTCTTACTCAGGTAATAGATGGCGTGCTCTTTTTTACCTGACTCGTCTTGTTGACCGAGCACACAACCCATTGAATTCTCAAGAACCGTGAGATACATAATCAAGGGCCTTCCTGGTACTGGCGGCATAAGGACCGGAGGTTCCTGCAAGTATTCTTTAATCTTTTCAAATGCCTTTTGACAATTTTCATTCCACCTGACCGCTTGATCTTTTCTAAGCAGCTTGAAGATTGGTTCACACGTGGCTGTGAGATGCGAGATGAACCTAGCAATGTAATTCAATCTCCCCAAGAAACCACGAACCTCTTTTTCTGTTTTCGGCACAGGCATTTCTTGTATGGCTTTTACCTTTGCAGGATCAACCTCAATACCTTTTTCACTAACAATAAACCCCAGCAATTTTCCTGATCTCACCCCGAAGGTGCATTTGTTTGGATTCAACCTCAGTCTGAATTTCCTTAACCTTTCAAATAACTTCTGAAGATTCACCAGATGTTCTTCTTCCGTCTGTGACTTCGCAATCATGTCATCAACATAGACTTCAATCTCTTTGTGAATCATATCATGAAAGAGAGTCACCATCGCCCGCTGGTAAGTTGCCCCTGCATTTTTCAATCCAAAGGGCATCACTTTGTAGCAGAAAGTTCCCCACGGTGTTATGAATGTTGTTTTCTCCATGTCCTCTGGGGCCATCTTGATTTGGTTATACCCAGAGAAGCCATCCATGAAGGAAAACACAGAATACTGAGCAGTATTGTCAACTAACACGTCAATGTGAGGGAGCGGGAAATCATCCTTTGGGCTGGCTCTATTCAAATCCCTGTAATCAACACACATCCTGACCTTCCCATCCTTCTTAGGTACGGGCACGATGTTAGCAACCCATGGAGGATAATTTGTTACGGCAAGAAATCCGGCGTCTAGCTGTTTCTGAACCTCTTCCTTGATTTTGACAGACATCTCCGGTTTAGTTCTTCTCAACTTTTGCTTGACCGGAGCACAACCTTCTTTGAGTGGTAGCCGGTGTACAACAATATCAGTATCCAGCCCGGGCATGTCTTGGTAAGACCAGGCGAAGATGTCCACATACTCACGGAGCATTTCAATCAATCTTCCCTTGACACTGTCTTCCAATGCAGCCCCTACTCTTACTTCCTTTCTAGCGTCCTCGGTTCCCAGATTCACAATCTCGATTTCCTCCTGATGAGGTTGGATGACTCTCTCCTCTTGCTTCAACAATCTGGCCAACTCTTCGGGCAGTTCACACTCTTCGTCAGCCTCTTCTTCAGCCTGATAAATTGGATTGTCAAAGTCATACCGAGCTATAGCTGAGTCATGATCGATGTCACCTGGACAAAGAGACCTGCAATGATTTATGAGGTATGTTTTATTATGATGCAACAAAAGAAACACATTGCCATTTTGATGTGGGTTTTTTTTAATGCATAAAAATAAAAACAGAAAGACAGAGATCAAAATATTTGAGTGTGAAAAGTCCTTTATTGATGATAAAGCAAAACATGCAGCAGTTAAAAGCCCTACAAACAGAATCACTACGTCTTGGGCAGAACGTAGGATTAACAAAATAGGAAAACAAAGCAATTACTCGAAGCCTGTCACTTGAATGACTTTCTCAGAAGACCAGTTGTGCAGACTTTCCCCTGGGACACAAGGACGGATCCAGCTATCCATGTCGCAATCACTGTCTCCTTCTTCATCAATAGCATTAACTCTGTCGAAGAAAACTCCAGCGCTAGTGAACCGGACAGGGCCATAGAATCTTGGGGGATCCTCATCTCTTTTGGGTGGCTTATATCCTAATCCATAAGTATCCTTCTTTTTCTGGACTTCAACCACCTGGCCCCACCTCTGTGAGCTACCCGCTTCAACCACAGCTTTGGCGTCTTTTAACGAAGACATGGAACCCTCAGGTTGATTTGCCACTACGGGCTGCACTACAGCTCCAGACTGAACAACTTCTTCAGAAACTTTCACCTTCTCAAATCCCTGGCACAACGTCTCGTGGATTTCCCCATCCACTTCCACGTATTTGAAGGTTGACAATTGACTGATCATTATGTCTTCTTCTCCGCATACTGTCACTACGTGACCATCAACCATATACTTCAGCTTTTGATGTAAAGTGGAAGTTACAGCACCTGCCCCATGGATCCAAGGACGACCCAATAAACAGCTGTACGCTGGCTGAATATCCATAATGTAAAACGTTGCATTAAAGATTTCCGGTCCAACCTTGATCGGAAGCACAATCTCGCCAAAAACAGACCTCTTCGAGCCATCAAAAGCTCGCACCACCAAGTCACTTGGTGTACAAATCAAACCGCGAGTATCTAACTTCATTAACGCTTTCTTGGGCAATACATTCAACGATGAACCAGTATCAACCAAGACATGTGACATCAACGAGCCACGGCATTCGATCGAAATATGCAGGGCATTGTTATGATTCCTGCCAGCAGAAGTCAAGTCAAGATCTGTAAAACCCAGGCCGTTACCCGCATTCACGTGCGCTACAACCCCTTCCAGCTGATTAACAGAAATCTCTTGAGGAACGTATGCTGCATTCAAAACCTTCAAAAGAGCATTCCTGTGAGCCTCAGAACACAAGAGTAGAGACAGAATAGAGATCTTGGACGGGGTCTGATGTAACTGGTCCACGATCTTATAATCACTTTTTCGGATGAGCCTCATGAACTCCTCTACATTTTCCGAAAAAGCATCATCAACCGGTTTCACTGTAGATTCCACAATCACTGGGGTCTGAACAGAACCATCCATCGCCTGTTTTCCTCTATCCTGCCTAGAGGTACTGGGTTGATCGTTAACCGGAGGGAGCACTCTACCACTTCTGGTTATGGCATCAGTCTCAACTTTAACCCCTGAACTAGAACCCACTGGTGAAGTGTTCATTAGCTCTTGCTTTTGCCCATTGACAAACACCTCTGCACCATAATTCCATGGAATAGCCTTAGAACTTTCGTACGGAATGGGTCCAGCCCTCGTGATAATGACTGGAGGTGGCCTTGCTGGACCAGAAATAGTAATTGTTTTGAACGGGATAGTGATAGTGGCAACCTTCTCACTAACAACCTCCTCTAGCTGATTACCTCTGTCAAACTGTAAACAGCCCTCATCAATCAGATTCTGAATACCCCTCTTCAACGAATCACAACCATTAGCCTTTATCAAACAATCTGAGCAATTCTCACCACAGCCCAGATAGACATCACCTTTCAATAACCTGTTCTTAACCACCACCAATGGAGTCTTTAGTTCCTCCACATCCACAATCAAATTCAAAGTTTCACAGTCCTCAATTATAGCATTCACCCTTGGCCCATTGTGATTAGGCATTGGGTTTTGAATAACATTGGGTCCGTCATTCGAGAAATTGATGGCTTTAGAGTCCACAAGGTCCTGCACCTTGTGCTGAAATGCCCTGCACTTCTCCACCGTGTGCCCAGGAGCACCAGAATGAAAATCACAGTGTGCGTTAGCATCGTAGCCTCGTGGGAGTTCCCCTGTTGGTGGAGCCAGGGTACGAAGCTCAACTAGACGCAACTGTAGTAAATGTTGCAACAACTGTGCATATGACATTGGGGGTTGATCAAAATGCCTCTCTGCATTCCTCTATCTGTTCTGATACTGACCCTGCTGCCTATTCTGATTAGCATTACCCCTTTGCTGCTGTGGCGGTGGTAACGTTGCTGGAATGGTTACTGATGCTACCTGTTGATTGTTAAACTGGCGCTGTTTCCCTTTTCCCCTGTGGGATGATACAGCGTTGGTCTCTCCTTTCTTCTTATAATTATCAAACGGCTTTTTTCCCTGTCCGGAAGACGATCCATCACCGCTAGAAACCTTCCCAGCCTTAATTCCGACCTCTATCTTCTGCCCAATAGCAATCACATCTGCAAACTTGCCTAGAGAACAAGGCAAAAGCTTCTCATAGTAGTGCTTAGGCAGTGTGTCCATGAACATATCTAGCATCTCTTTCTCTAGCATTGGTGGCTGCACCCTAGCTGCCAATTCACGCCACCTTTGCGCGTATTCTTTGAAACTCTCATCATTCTTCTGGGACATGCTCAACAGCTGAGTTCTGTTGGGAGCCATGTCCGTGTTGTACTGATAATGCTTGATGAAAGCTGCAGCTAGCTCTCTCCAGGTACGAACATCTCTGCTTTCTAGCCCCATGTACCATTCCAAAGACGCGCCAGACAGGCTGTCTTGGAAGAGTGCATCATTAACTTTTCATCCTTAGCGTGAGCAGCCATCTTCCGGGTATAGGCCTTCACATGAGTCCTTGGGCAGGTAGAGCCATTGTACTTTTCTAGCATAGGAATCTGAATCTTGTGTGGAATAACAACATCAGGGACCAACCCTAGGTCGTCCAAATCAATCCCCAAATCATCCTGTTTCACTACTCCTTTCAACTGAGCTTCGATTAAACGGATTCTTTCATCACTGACTACAGGAAGGGCAGCATCTAAACTCCTGACCGAGAACACATCGTCCTGTTGATCATCAAAATGATGGCCATGGATAGCCCGAACAGTACTTCCCTCTCCAACCACTGTAGGGATTCTGCCCTGTCCACCAGCACCAACTCCGCCCGGAGGGATATTACGGTTAATAAGACCACCGTGTAGGATACCATTTTCGTCGACCTGCGCCACTAACGGCTGAACCAGAGTTCTAAACTCGTTCTGACTTTGCACCACACCCTGCATCATTTCCATGAACTGGTCGATGCGAGCTTGCATAGCGGCCATATCTGCCTGAACTTTGTCCATCACTCTGTTTTGATTGAGCCGAGTAGAATAACGATGAGTTGGTTGATCAATCCTGACTGAAAGAAAGAGAGAGCATAAGAAAACCAGAGAAACCAAGATAACCTGCAATGCAAAAATGATTATGATTATGCAAATGCAAATGCAAATATGTTTGTATATTTGCAGGGTGATCCACCCCTTGATTCCAATTTAAAGGTGAAATAGGATGAAACTGCTGCTCATATAAATCAGAATGAATCACTGTCAGAAATTACAACCCAAGGTACCAAAAATAGCCTGAAACAAAATAAGCAGAGGTCCCAGCCAACAATTCTGGTGGTGACCCAAAATACAAAGAAAGAACAAAATACAAACTACTGAGTAAAGTTCCCTTCAAGGGTCTTGCACCGTATGAGGGCCACTGCCCGAGCTAGAGCACTCCCACTTAGACCTTTTCACTCCTGCTTGTATTTTCAGCTCTTCCATGGTTGCTATGGCTTCTTTGAGCCGTTCCTCAACTGCGTGTCTTCGGAACGTCCCTGACAAGATCTCCTCGTCCTTCTTCCTGAGCTTCACCTTCAGACTCTCAATCTGCTCCAAATGCTTATCCTCTTTCTGCTTGTTGGCCGTGATTGCAGTATCTCGGTAAGCATTGAACCTGCGAATCTTTGCCCAAGCCTTGGCTAAGTCATCCTTCTTGGATTTGAGAGTCTTGCAAACGCCTTTTAGAGCTTGTCCTACCCTTTTCCTAGCTGCTATCTCTTCAACCAGCTCCTTTTCTTTCTCAGCGAGACGTTCTGTCTTCAGCTTGGCAATATGAACAGCCTCACCTCGCTCATGTTTTAACTGGTAGATTTCCTTTTGCAACTCACGGTTCTCCTCTCGAATCTTCTCCTTTTCAGCCCATAATTGATTGTACTTCTCCATCTCCATCATGGTTGGGGGTTCAATCAGCAAAGGGTAAGAAGGAGGTTCCCTGCAGAATGGCAAAAGTACACTTTCTACTCTGCTCTGAACCCATTCTTCATACGCACGAAAAGCTTTGTTGTTACACTTTCCAAAAGAAGTCTTTCCTTTCTTATGGCGATCTCTCCAAGCGTTTGCAGCTTCTTTCAACACCTCCAGATTGGCTTCCTCACCCAAAAATAGAGACTCTTGCACATCTTGGCCTTTTGGCGGCTCCTTTAAAGCATGCCCAAATTGCCTAATAGCAAGAATGGGGTTGTAGTTAATTCCCCCCTTCCTTCCTATTAAAGGTACGTTTGGGTAACCTCCACAACTAACCAGGATTTCTCGGCCCAACAAATCACGATTGATCCAAACTAAGTTGTCGGCCCTTAACCCCATTAACCTCTTTGCCCAATCTAAAGTTCCTTTAGTGTCTTCGAATGCCCCAGATTTGGGAAGACGATCAGCAAACCACTTATAGAAAATCGAAGCACAACAATAAAGAGGTCCGCCTCTCCTTTTCTCATTCTTATAGTGCATCGAATAATACAGATCCCCAAGCAAGGTAGGTACCGGATTCTTCGTGGTGAATATGCGGACAGCATGTGCATCTACAAAATCTTTCACATTAGGGAATAACGTCGTTCCATAAACACACATAGCCAGAATTGCATTGAACACTGACCAACACTTAGCCTTAGCACAAGTAGCAGCCTGTTCGATCAAAAACTTCGTGTGAAAACCCTGATAACCCCCTTTACTAGCAATATTTTTCTTCAATAGTGACTGATCCAAACGTAAAGTGGCAGCAACCCTTTCCAAATCAGGAAACTCCTTAGAAGGATAGAAGGGAGCTCCCTCTTTGACCGAAACATCCAAAATAAGAGCAAATTCTTCCAACGTTGGAGCCAAAAGATAGTCAGCAAATAGAAAACACCGGAGTTGAGGGTCATAGAACTGTGCCAGAGTGTGCAGGGCCCTGAACTCATAATTGGTAACATTCCGGGCGAAACTCAGAATCCTCCCATATTCTCCTCTGAACTCTGCCAATGCCTCAGGTTTTGCCATAGCCGAGATCTTGTGAACAGCGTCTAGATGAAGCTCCGGGAACTTGTACGGGATGATGTTCTTTCTTTCTTCAGTGCTAATACTCATCATGGACAGTCTTCAGACAACCGGAATCAAAGTTAGGATGTAACCCTACAAATGAACAAACATGTCAGAATGCAAAAAGATGATGCAAAATGCAAGCATGGGATCAAGGTATCCAAAATGATCAAACTGCTGCTGTTCTGCTGACTGAATAAGACCCAGAAAACCAGAAACCCAAAAATCTAGAATAACAGCCCAATCAAACTGCCAGAATGCCAGGATAATAATAGTGCACTGGTGAGAAACCCAGAAACCAGGTAGGTTGAAGGTCTCGGTTACCTGCAAACCTGCAAACACCCCTCCCCTCTCACATGTGGGTGCTAGGATGTTCAGTATCCCGAGCTCTCAGGTCTAGAAAGGATGATACGTTCACCATTTCTGGTTTGGCATCATCCTCAAAAGAGGAGGCCTCAACCGATTCTCCAAAACACAAGATCCTCAGCTTCAGAGGTTTGAGAAGCAATAGCACATTCAGCCCGAAGGATACAATGCTATCGCCAATCAAAGAGGTCGTCCGCTGATTCACTACAAAAGGGAAATCCTATAGCAAGTTCCCAGCATTGGGTCCTCGGATCGAGAATATGCAATGGGTTTGCCACAGAAAGTGGGCTGCCACTGTCACATCTCGGGAGGAGTGCCGCAACTGAGTCCTCGGGAATGGTCGCCAGAGTCGACAGTTTTCCAGATCATATTCCATCATCTGCCCCAAATGAACAGGACAGAATATTATCAAGAAAACCTCGTCTGGATGTGGAGTTTTCATGTATACTTCGTCTGGCCAAATGCCAAACAAGTCACACTACTTTCCACGCTAATCATAGGTGTATGCTCAAGCCTTGGTATTGGGCTTTTCTCTCATGAATCCAACCCACCCTGCAAACAGAAAATCCAGCAGCAGAACAGCACAACAATATCCAGTATGACAGTAATAAATAAAATGCAATAAAAGCTATAAAAACAGTAAAGCATTAAAGTAAAAGTACAGTAAATAGCAATACAGTAATATACAACAAAGCAAAGCATCATAGAAACACCCAACAAATACAAACAGACAAGCGCTAGGATCGACTCGCTAAAGGGGAAGGACCAGCGTAGGTCAACCAGAGTCCCCAGCAGAGTCGCCAGCTGTCGCTCCCGAAAAGATTCGCATCCAACGGTACAAACGCGAGAGTGGCGCAAAAGACACAGAGTCGCCAGCAAAGTGTATTTATCCCAAGAGAGGGAAAGGAAACACTGCGTAAACCTGAAAGAAGGAAAGAGCATGGTCTCACGACCAAGAGAACGGGTACGGGAGTCGGTTACGCGAAGGGAAGGTGTTAGCACCCAACACGTCCATCGTACTCGATGGGATCCACGCTTGTTGTCTGCATCAAAGGGTTTCGTCATCTGGAGCTCCACTGCTACTGGATCGGCGAAGAAACGAGAACGGAAAGAACGGAGAAACGAAGAAGAAAAGAAAAAAGAAGTGACTCGATAGGACGTCCTCGGAGTCCTATGCCTACGTATTCCCTCGGTGCAATGGGAAAATCAGAGTCAACGTAGTTCGGACGGGAACTGTGGGGGAAGGTTGCTCGCCAAGACAATCGCTGTCTTGTGCCTACGTATCCTCAATCGGACGAGAGAGAGGAATCAGAGCTGACGTAGTTCGTGGGTACGACCACAGGTAGGTAAGTGTTTTTTACGTGAGCGACGAGCTCTTTCACGAAAAAAAGAAATTTGAAACCCAACAATCCCGGAGGATAAAAAGATTTGAATTGGTTTGGTGTTTTTTAGACAGAAGTGTTTTGAGTTAGTTCGTAACTTACATTGCACCAAAGTCTACCATGCGGGAACGAGTGAGTCGCATGATCGCCCCCGAATGAGACGTATGCTAAACACCCTAGAAGAGGAGAGGAGACCCCTCGTTCTTCACTTCCTACACTTAAGGCTCGAGCGCAATATACGTTATATTTTATTAAGTGTGTTCAAGAAGTTTGAGATGAGAAGAGAAGCGACACAAAAGGAAACTCTACAGGGAAACTAAGAGTCCTAATGTTATCATGCATGGATGTCCTATGGTTAGTGAGGTTTAGGAGAGACGACTGCCTAACCTAATGCTAATCCTACTCCAAGCTTAATCGAAAATTAAGTTGGACTAGGTAGCTCTAAAGGGAGAGAATCCAAGACTTAAACAAGTCTTGTGACTCGAGGGATGAAAAGAGTGGAAGAGAAGGAGGAGAAAGAGAAGTGAAACACAAGTGGCCTAAGCTCACTTCAAACACAAGTATGAAAGTTAAAAGGTAAATGAAGAAAGTAAAATGTGGAAGCATATCCACATTCAACAACTTAACCATTTGCCCCTGAAAATGTTAGAAGTATTCACATATGACAAAATGAAACTCAAACAAGCATAAGGCAATAAAGAAACAAGTTCTAAGGTAAATCAAACATCAAGTTCAGAACCTAATGGTCCTACTGACCTCTAATATTAGTCATGCACAATTAGTCAAAAAGAAAAGGGAGAAGTCAATCAAGTACCATTCAAGTCATTAAAGAAGGAGTGAGATGAAAAGAAGTGATCATGTAAAGCAACCAAGTCAAAATTTCACAAAGTAAACCAAGTCCAGAAGTGACACAATCCTAAATATGTGCCTAAACATGATCTTCAAACAATATTCAAGTCACACAAACACTTTCACAATCAATTAGGAAGCAAAGAAGAAGTGAAGTGAAGTGAAGTGAAGTGAAGCATGATTCATACTTGTGAAACAAATGACTTAAAGTGAAAGGCAAACATCAAACATGCAAAGATGAGATTCAAATATCATAACCAGAAGTCAATTAACATGTTATCAATCCTTCAACAAGACCTAAAATTGTGGCACAAGTGCCTTCATGATCAAGCAAACCAAACATGAAGCAAATATTCACAAATTGGACAAGTTAAAGCTCATGCTTCAAAGAAATAACAAACATGCCTCAAAAATTATGTCATTCAGTATTCAAGCATCTCAAACATGTATAATTGACATATCAAATCCACAAGCAATGAATCAGAACCAAAGTCAATCAACAATTAGGTCAAAGCATCAATAGGATTTCATACATTCATGCTCAAAGCAACACATCAAAAGTCATCCAAAAAGGGCCTAAAAATCATACCAAAAATCTCAAACATACTTCAACATGTTATGAACACAACCCAAAAAGAATCAGGATCAAATCACTTTCCAAATGAGAGAAATAAAAAATGCAACATGAAGTATGCAATATGAAGTGCAAAATGAGAAAAATACTTTGGAAAATTAATATTTAATGCAATTTTAATGCAAAAATAATAAAATAAAATGTGAAAAATTAGTTTTAATAATGAGGAGGAATGATGAATTTTTTTGGAATTTTTTAGCACATGCAAGTATTTTTAACAATTAATTATGAAATGGTATGAAAATAGAAAATAAAAAGGAAATGAAATGAAGCCAGGGGTGCAAAAAGGAACCCAAACGTGTTCAAATGACCATGGGCTCATAAACGGGGGTGCAAAGAGCAAAAAAAAGCCCAAGCGCTTTCAAGCCTTCAGAAATAACGAACGGCTGAGATTAAGTCAAGCATAAGAAAGTCTCCAAATCCACAGGCTCTCATTCAAAGTCAAACGAAGCAAAGTCAACTATCTGATGGTCCATATTCAAACTTGCTAATTAAATGAGATCCAACAGTCATGAATTAATCAGATCCACTAAACCCTAATCAATTTAATTAACAACACATAACCAAGATCCAACGCACGTGAATTAAACTGGAAAATTAATCACGATCCAACGCATGAGATTCAAACTGGAAAACCACAAACCCTAATTAAACCCTCACCGGCCGGAGAAGCGCCGGTCATCTTCTCCGGCCACTCCCCGGTCACTAAACTTCAAACCATAACCAAAAACAACAAATCATACATCAAAATGTTCAGCAACTCACGTAGATCACAAATATGCTACTCAAAATCATTTATCATGCATATATTTCAAGAATCGAACGAAACAAGTTTGGATCTGAAAATTTCAGATCTAAATTCCAGCCATGATTCACGTTGAAAATCAATTCCAAACACATATATGAACTCAACACATCAAGATGAACATTAAACACACAACAAAAATCAATTCTAGATCTATGAATTTCAAGTTCACCTGAGATTTGCAGAACTGGAAAATCACCAAGAAACTCCAAGATAAGCTGCTTTAAACCGTCTAATTGCAAAATAAATGCACTTAGACCTTCAAATTGGCCTGAATCCTTGAATCCGAGAGTTGAAAATCTGACCTCAACTGATAAACTCTTTGCTTAAACTTCAAAACAATGGTGGATTTCTCTTCCTTATGCTCCACTGATCACAAACCAACCAAAAAAAAATGGAAGACACTTGAAGAATTGGGAGAATCGAAGGAGAGAAACTTGAGAGCAAAACTTTGAAAAGTGGTGAAAATGAATGGTAGCTGCTGAGAAATTCGTGTGAGTTAGCTTATATAGTGTGCCAATGCTGCTGTTTAGGGTTTTAATCTTCAAGGACTTGAGAGCAATGAGTTTTGGGCTGTTTTGCAAATTTGCAAGTTTGTGCACATGAGGTATTCTACTCGTGCATTCTTCATGAAAAGTGCATGACTGCTTTCCTTTTGATGCCATGAGAACCTTTGGATTGATCTTGGGGCTGGAAAGTAACTGAATTGTGATTTCCAAATGAACTTGCAAAATTGCATAATGATGAATTATGGACATGTAACCCACGGGTTCATTCAAATCTTGGCTCAAAATGATGCTAAATGAGGTACATTGGAGTGTGGTGAGGTGAACTGAACAATTAGAAGCCATATTGGTGAGTTAAAATGCAACTTGCAAGTTATGTCAAAATGGTATGCATGGTAGAACACCAAAAGCCCTCTAACTTCAAATGCCCATAACTCTTGATCCAAAAATGATATGATCATGATCCACCACTCTTTGGAAAGAGGAGAAAGAGATCTACAACTTTGGTGTTGGGCAAAAATTCGTTTGAAGCATTTTTGATCATGAAAAGTTTGGTTAAAGTTGGTTGAAAATATGCCAAAAATAGTAACTTGAAATTACAAGTCACTTTCCCAATTTAGCAACTTTTTACCAAAGCTTGATTCTTGCAAATTGTGATCATGAAAGCCTTCCATAGACCAAAAAAAAGGTCTCTTGACTTGATTACCATGATGAGGATCTCTCAAAACCCTAGTTTGACTTTTCAGTTGACCAGATTGACTGATTACTTCATCTGTAAGCTACTGAATCATCTGAGGTCTTCCATGGTGAATTTTTGGCTCAAAATCCATCCTTAGACTTGTTTTGACATATGGAGAACCTTGGTGAAAGGTTTGAAATAACTCCTTGAGCTTAGTACCCTTAACCATGAAACCCTAGTTTTGGTCATCAGTGTAAGGACACCAACCCTTGATATAACCACTTGGAGAATCCCTCATTGAAATACTCTTGGGCCACCATATAAGGATGTGAGGAGCTTATAGAGCTCATAAGAAGCTTTTGCCCTTGAGTTGAACCAAATACCTTGATCCCATGCTAAGAACCAAATGCTATGCACAATGCAAATGCAAGAAATGAAAAGAAACCTAAGCCAGTTATCTAAAAACAACAAGGCAAATTTTGAGGTGTTACAGCTGGCAACCATTCGGTCATAGTAAAATGAGATTAAGGTCTTTAAGAAGATCTTTGTCATCTCTTTTTCCTCAAGAGGCGGACAAATTTGAGCGGCAATTTCACGCCACCTTTGAGCATACTCCTTAAAGGTTTCCTTGTCCTTTTGCGACATCGATCTGAGTTGATCTCTGTCGGGTGCCATGTCCAAATTGTATTTGTATTGTTGGACGAAGGCAGTACCAAGATCTCTGAAAGTGCTGATCGTGGCACGGTTTAAACCCATGTACCATTTTAATGCGGCACCGGTTAAACTATCCTGGAAGTAGTGAATCAGTAGGTCCTAATTCTCCGTCTGAGCTGACATCTGCCGCGCGTACATCACCAGATGGCTCTGAGGGCAAGAGTTACCCTTGTATTTTTCAAAGTCGGGCAATTGGAATTTGTGCGGGACTTTCACATTGGGGACCAAGCAGAGGTCTGCGGCGTCCTTTCCGAATAGATCCTGACCGCGAATAGCTTGCAATTCCTTTTGCATTCCTAAGAACTGTTCCTGGAACTCGTTCCTTCTTTCGAACATGCCTTCGTTTCCATCAGGAGGTATCTGGGGAATCTGTCCTTCCAGGATAGTGTACACCACAGGGGGTGGTACCGTTACTACGGCAGCAAATCTTGGTGCCTCCCGAAGTTTGTAACCTTCAGGAGTCTTGAGTATGCCCCTGGCATCTTCGCTTTCCCGAAGTTTGTAACCTTCAGGCCCAGCGGCTTCTGTTGCGATTCCCTGATCTTCAGTGATCGGCGGAACATATCCTTCTGGGATATAGTTAACAGGCATGCCCCAAGGGCGATCTTTCGGTATCTGATACCTAGGATCATTCTTCTCCACTATGGGCATTGAGGTGATCTCTGAGATCACAGTTCTTTGTAGCTGAGCTTCTGTCATGGCTTGCATGTCGTTACGAAGCTTTCTCATATCTTCTTTCAGAGCATCGATCTCTTCTTTCAACTCTCTGTTCTCTTCCTCAAGATCATCCATCTTTTTCTGACGATTGGCCCGAGTATTGTACGAATGAGACAGTTTGACTCTAGAACCGAGACACAAACATGAGATTCGTAGGTAAGAAGAATGCGTGATGTGAGAATGATGAATGCAATGATTATATTAATTGTTTTTTGGTTTAATCAAAATAAACTTCGACAATTAGATTGCAAATATCAAACAGTGGGGAAACCCCTTTTTATTGAAATTCAAAGGATTACAGAAATGGAAATACAGTAGATTACAAGATGCGGAAACAGAAACCTAAGCTAATGGGTCCCGAGTCCTCTCTGAGGAGAAACCGGGTGCTAATTCTGATATCTTCCTTTTCTTTGACCGAGGCTCTTGGGCCATTGTCGGGTTGTCATTCCTTTGCCAGGTGAAAGGAGCGAGCAAATTCCTTTGGTCGTCTTGATTCTCTACAGCATGTTGCTCCAAAATTTCAATCAGAGCATCTTTCTCTTTCAGTAATTGCTGTATTTTGATGCACTCCACGTCGAGGGTGCGGTACTTGTTCTTCCAAGACCTTCTCTCCCGTTGAACTTTGTTGAGAGTAACCTGAAGCTTTTCAGTTTCCATCATGAAGTACATGACAGACTCCCTCGGCGGAAGAATTCCGTAACGAGGATAAGGCATCTTTAGCTTGAGAGCTCTAGTTTGTACCCAATGGAGATAAGGCTCCACCGAGACACAGTCTGGTTTTCCTAGAGACTCTCGTCCTTTCTTATGAACGTGTTTCCAAGCGTGCACTATTTCTATCTTTAGTGCTCTGTCACTTTCTCCTTCCTTGAAGAAAAGACCTTCCAGATGAACACCCAGTGGGATGTGTCTCATCGGGTATCCAAATTGATGGCGAACCAATACTGGATGGTAGTTGATTCCTCCTTTAGTTCCTATGAGGGGTACGTTGGGGAAGTTTCCACAATGGTCAATGATCCTGATTCCCTCATAAATCCTATTGCACCAATCTATATCAGAGTTGGTAAGAGACATGATTTTCTGAGACCAACGTAAGGCACTCTTACAATCCCAAAAAGCAGTAGACTTGGGAAAGTGGGAGATAAACCATTTGTATAGTAGAGGTACACAGCATGTGATCTCCCCTCCACTGTACAAATTTCCCAAGTGTACAGAATGATACGCATCTGCGAGCAAAGTTGGCACAGGGTTTCCAATGAGAAAAACCTTAATGGCGTTAATATCGACGAAGTTATTGATGTTGGGAAACAAAAATAACCCGTAGGTGAGCAAGACAAAGATGCTTTCAAAAGCAGTCACATTCCCGATACTAGCGAAGTACAGGGCTTTCTTTGTCAAGAACTGGGCTGGAAAACCTTGGATGCCACCCTTAGCGATCATGTGAGTCCTGACCTCAGACTCGTCCAAATGAATTGCTCTTGCAATTATCTGATTCTTTGGAATTTCTTCCAGTCCAAAAAATGGAGCTCGATCCGTAATGTGTAGATCAATTAGATGAGAATACTCCTCCAGCGTTGGTGATAGTTGGTAATCCGGGAATGTGAAACAGTGATAAACCGGATCGTAGAATTGAATGAGCGCATCCATGATTCCCTCAATCACATGCACTCTTAACAGTGGTAGCAGACCTCCGTGTTTGGCTCTGAAAGCCTCAGGGTTAGTGATCATCCTTGCTAACCTTCTCAAATCCCCTAGTTTTGGAACCTTGAAGGTGTACGTATGAGTTCTCCTTCTACCGAAATCCATTAGCGTAATCCTTTTCTCTGATATTTGCAATCACGGTCTTAGTTTAATTTGAAAAACAGAGAGACTAGAAGAGAAGTTTTTTGAATGTTTTAATGTTTTATTAAATGAATGCATGAATGAAGCACACAAAAACATAGAAAAAACATGGGGTCAAAGGGTCGTTGTCATGAAGTCAAGGCTCTACCCATCCCCAAAGGTTTATACTAGGGTGATTTTTGTACCTGTACTCATTATCATCAGCTCCTCCCAGGAAAGCAAAACAACAAGCGGATCGCCAGCGAGTTGTAGAGCAATCTTAGAGTAAGTGCCATTCACCGAGAATAGATCACCAACCTCAAATGAGGGTAGTATCGCGTAACAACTATTTCTGATAGTTTCCGCACTACGAAAGGGTTTGGCTCCTCAGCTTCTCAGACTTAACAACTGGCCCATTGGCTAAGAGAGTGAATGGGTTGCGTTGGTCAGCCTCCACTGAGGTTGATGGTCGACCTCGTCGCCATCACTTATCTTAAGTGTATACTCAATCTCACCACATGCGGCATCACACGCATTCCCAGTAGCAGAAAAATAAACATATATTCAATTAGGAAAAGCAGTATATATATTTGTCCTAAACATCCTAGACCTTTAAAGCTAATGATCCTAAGTTCCTGACAGAAAATGGGTTCCCCGGCGGAAGCCCCAATCTGTGGTATCACACAAGAGATGAAAAGGAAAAAGGAAAACAGAGACAGGCCCCACGGTGGGCGCCATTTTTCTGTAGCGAGCGATTTTGGACGCGGTTCTTAAGCGCTGGTCGCTCTCTGCGGTTTGAGCTTTGACTACAGGTCGATTCATTTTTTATCCTATTGTGAGCTAAATAAGGAAGGGAAATAGATGTCTCCAATTAACCCTGCTTGCATACTGAGTTTAAACAGTGGTCTATTAGGTTACGAATGCTATCAATGTGGGGGGGGGGGGCCTTTGTACTGGTTATTTGTATTTTCGCCAATATGGTTTTCTTTCTTTCTAGGACCTTCTAGCGGGGAACAAGGGTTAGGATGTTAAGACTGATGCTTTTGAATTACTGCTTTTGATTGATGGAGATATGGGATTTGGGTTTTTTGTTGATTGTGCTCGCTAAGATTTTTCTTTCAATCTTATGCCTACGTATTCCCGTTTACCAAAATAGGGAAATCAGAGCGTTCGTAGTTCCTCCTATTCTATGGGAGGAAATGGGTGTTTTTGGTGTCTTGTTTAAAGCCCAAGACGTGAAGCGAAAAGTGATTTGTATCTTGTTCAAAGCCCAAGATGTGAAGCTGAAAAGTCTATTTGTGTCTTGTTTAAAGCCCAAGACGTGAAGCTGAAAAGTCTATTTGTGTCTTGTTCAAAGCCCAAGACGTGAAGCTGAAGGACCTCGACTTTAGAGAGAATTTGTCATCAATAAAGAAGGGTTTGTCTGTCACAACTGTTGGGTGACTGGTTATAAAGGAGAATTACTTTAACTGGGATACGCGGATCCTAGCAATGCCATAATTTCCTTTAAAGAGGATTTTAACCTGAAGGAGAAGACTTTAACTCAGTGTAGAGCAATGCTATCTTTCCTTAGGAATTTCTCATGCTAAAAGAGGGACAGTGGCATGGATGTAGATGATCCAGAGGCTTGCCGCTTATAGCGATTAGATGAAGGGAAAGGAGTTGTTGATGTTTGTGTACTGTGAACGAGACACAACTTTGATGCTAAAAGGATGATTGGATCAACCAGTGGTTTTCTTATACAAAGCCTAAGAGGAGGCTATTTGTATCTCGTACAAAGCCCGAGAGAGAGGCGAGAAGGTTTTGACTTGACGATGAAGTCTTTTGGTGTCTCGTATAAAGCCCGAGAGAGAGGCTAAAAGGAGTTGATCCTACAAGAGGATCTTTTATACTCAACAAGAGAGTGTTTTTTTTGTATCTCGTACGAAGCCCGAGATGGAGGCTAAAAGTTTGATTGGCTTAACAAGAGAGCCTTTTTTGTATCTCGTACGAAGCCCGAGATGGAGGCTAAAAATGTTTGACTCAACAAGAGAGTCTTTGTATCTCGTACGAAGCCCGAGATAGAGGCGAAAGGGGTGATTGACTCAACGAGGGAGTCTCTTATGTATCTCGTACAAAGCCCGAGAGAGAGAGGCTAAATGTTGTTTGACTCCGCTGGGGAGAATTTTGGTATCTCGTACGAAGCCCGAGATGGAGGCTAAACGTTTGCTTCGCTGGGAAGAATCATTGTACAAAGCCCAAGAGGAGGCTATTGTAACTGTTTCAGTTGAGTGACAGATCCAGTATACTGATTTTAAAGAGAAAATCAGTTCTTATATGAGCAACACTGTACTCAGGGATTTGATTTGAGGATCAGGGATAATTCCTTTTCTTTGATGAAACGGGAAATCCAAAGGGTATTGAGACTGTCCCAGTCTGCGGGTTTCCTTCCTATTTAACGAAGGGGTCACTTGAGAATGTCTTTGAGACTCAAGGAAGTTAGACCGTCCAAGTCTAGAGTTTCATCTTTTGTACTATGCTTTGAGAAACAGTAGTAGACTCTATGAAAGGACTGTTCTATGAAGATGATTAAGTTCTGTTCCTATACCTTTAGGAGGTCGTCGGGACAATTTGTATGAAGCCCAAGAGGAGGCTGGAAACTTTTAAGAAGCCGACGGGTTCTTGTACGAAGCCCAAGAGGAGGCTATTATTCCCGGAGGAAGAGATCATTATACGAAGCCTAAGAGGAGGCTGTGAACACTTCTAAGAAGCCGTAGGGCCCTTGTACGAAGCCCAAGAGGAGGCGGGGTTGCTTTTAGGAAGCCTGTGGGTCCTTGTACGATGCCCAAGAGGAAGCCGATGCTTTTAAGAAGCCCGTGGGTCCCCAAACCCCGAGAAATTCAAGGCAATGCTATTCACCGAGAATAGATCAAAGTCAGGAAAGTTCGAGAATTTGGAAGAAACTCAAAGATGCCATTCACTGAGAATACATTCATCTTGGGGAGTAGAGCTTCTTGACAATTCCTAATGAGGACAGCCGAAGAGAAGACTGTATCTGGTGATCCTAGTGGGGATCTAGTTGTCTATTTCTACGAATAAACGAAACGGCGTCACCTAGTTCTAGACGTAGTTGCCGGGAAAACTCTAAATATCTATACTATTATTACACAGTTGATATGAGTTTATGAAAAAAGACTTACAGCGAAACAGCCCCACAATACAGTTATATATATATATATATATATATATATATATATATATATATATATGAGTTTGTGAAAGGAGACTTACAGTGAAACAGCCCCACAATACAGTTATATACATATGAAAGCGGTAAATGAAAGCGGGTAAACACTTACTCGGTTGTAGAGCTTCCATGCTGTTTGGTTAGTTGTTCAACAAAGAAAAATTAAAAACAACAGTATATTCCAAATCAAAGGAGAAAGTGCTTTGAAAAAGAAAGATTTGGGGCTTACAACTCAAGGAGAGGCCCAGGGTTTTATCAGTGAGTGCACTGTTGAATTTGTACAGAGGGACTTATACAAGTGACTGAGGCCCAAAAAGGTTTTCTGTACAAAGGGATGGGTCTTACACTCTCTCAAGAGGCCCAAGTGATTTTTAAGAAAAGAAATGGGTCTTACTACTCGAGGGTAGGCCCAATGATTAATTTTGAAAAGGGCGACGGTCGCGCCGAGGTTCTGGAAACACCGTGGGACTTATACAAGTGACTGAGGCCCAAAAATTTTGGTATTTACAAAGGGGTTGGGTCTTATACTCTATTAGAGGCCCAAAGAGTTTGGAACATTTGAGTATGATTAAAAATCAAAGAAACCCCAATTTTCACTTTTTAAAAGTAATTTTTCAAAGAAAATTAATAAAAAATGAAAAAAAAATCAAATAAGTTTAAATAAACCACTTGTGATTTTTGGTTAAGGTTTGAAAAATGAGGTTTTAATCACAAGATGATTTAAAACTTATTTAGTTTTGATTTTCAAGATGAATATTCACTTTTAAAATGTTTAAAAACAATTAAAAATGAATTTATTCACAAAAATACCAACTATATTAAATAAATAATATAAATTTGATTTTTTTGTAGAATAAAATATTTTACTATTTTTGTGATTTTTCAGAAAAAGAACCAATCAAAAATAATCAAAATTGAGGGAGTTATTAATTTTCCAAATCATTAAAAAATAATATGAAAAATGAAAAAATATAAAAAGAGGGGTTGGGTCTTACACTCTATTAGAGGCCCAAAGTGTATTTTTGTACAAAATATGGGGCTTACAACTCAGGGAGAGGCCCAAAATATTTTCAGTTTGAAAATGGCGATTGCGCCGAGATTTTTAACGTATCGAGACTTATACAATAGTTGGGGCCCAAAATTGTTTCGTTAAAAAAGGGTTGGGTCTTACACTCTAATAGAGGCCCAAGTGTTTAAAAATGAAAAGAAATGGGACTTACAGCTCAAAGAGAAGCCCAGTTGATTTTCGTTTGAAAATGACGATCACGCCGAAGTTTTCTTTTAACGCAGAGGGACTTATACAATAAGTGAGGCCCAAAATTTTTGGTTAAAAGGGGATTGGGTCTTACACTCTAATAGAGGCCCAAAGAGTTTGAAAAAGATTTGTTAGGGTGAAAATCAAAGAAAACCCCAATTTCATTTTTTAGGCATTTTTTCAAGAAAAATTAAGTAAAAAATGATAAAAATATCAAATAAAATCATTAAATAATGATTAAAGTTTATGAAAAAAAATATTTTATCAACATAAATATTTAAAATCATTTTGGTTTTAAAAATCAAGAAAAAAAAGAAATCATTTTAAAAGCATTTAAAACAATATAAAACACTATTTTTAATTATATTAAAAATAATATATTTTTTTGTGATTTTTTGTGGATTAAAATATTATGGGATATGAATTGGAAAATGATGATTTTTTGCTATGTGAAAAAAATTGGTTGAGTTTTGAAAATAAAAAGTAAGAAAAAGAGGAAAGATATCAAAATATCATCTCCGACATTTCTTTTGGGGTAAAAACGAGTACCGAAACTTTAATTTTCAACACGTTTTTATCAAATTTCAAACACTCATAACTCTCTCAATTTTTAACGGAATTAAGATCTGGAAGAGCCTATCCTGACCGATTTTTCGCAAGGAATCCGATGGTATTACTCACGCGCACGGAAAATCAACACACAAAACGCAGAAATTAAAACCAAAACTGCTATCGTTTTGAAAACATCGTTCTGCGTCGAATTTCCAACACGCGTAACTCTCTCGATTTTTAACCGAATCAAGATCCGCAAAAGCCTATCTTGACCGATTTTTCGTAAGGAATCCAATGGTATTACTCACGCACACGGAAAATCAACACACAAAACGCAGAAATTAAAAAACCAAAACTGCTATCGATTAAAAACATCGTTCCGCGTCGAATTTCCAACACACGTAACTCTCTCGATTTTTAACCGAATCAAGATTCGCAAGAGCCTATCCTGACCGATTTTTCGCAAGGAATCCAATGGTATTACTCACGCGCACGGAAAATCAACACACAAAACGGAGAAATTAAAAAACAAAAACTGCTATCGTTTAAAAACATCGTTCCGCGTCGAATTTCCAACACGCGTAACTCTCTCGATTTTTAACCGAATCAAGATCCGCAAGAGCCTATCATGACCGATTTTTCGCAAGGAATCCAATGGTATCGCACATGCACACTGAAACTCAACGTATAAAACGCAGCGATAAAAAAACCAGAGCTGCTACGTTGTGAAAACATCGTTCCGCGCCAAACTTCCGACGCGCGTAACTCTCTCGATTTTTAACCGAATCAAGATCCGCAAGAGCCTATCCTGACCGATTTTTCGCAAGGAATCCAATGGTATCGCACATGCACACTGAAACTCAACGTATAAAATGCAGCGATAAAAAAACCAGAGCTGCTACGTTGTAAAAACATCGTTCCGCGTCGAATTTTCAACACGCGTAACTCTCTCGATTTTTAACCGAATCAAGATCCGCAAGAGCCTATCTTGACCGATTTTTCGCAAGGAATCCAATGGTATCACTCACGCATATGGAAACTCAACATACAAAATGCAGAAATTAAAAAACCAAAACTGCACGTTGTTTTCGACGTCGTTTTGCGTAAAATTCCAACGCGCGTAACTCTCTCAATTTTCATCGGAATTGAAATCCGTAAAAACCTATCTTGACCGATTTTTCGCAAGGAATCCAATGGTATTATTCATGCACTCGAAAACTCACTGTACAGAACAGACAAAGCGAAAAAAACAGAACCGCTATCGTTAATTCGACGTCGTTTCGCGTCAAATTTCCAACGCGTGTAACTCTCTCAATTTTCATCGGAATTGAAATCCGTAAAAACCTATCTTGACCGAATTTTCGGAAGGAATCCAATGGTGTTACTCATGCAAACTAAAACTTAATGTATAGAACACACCAATGAAAAAAAAACAGAACTGTACATGATTTTGAAACAACCAAAATTCCACATAAAAACATGTCAAAATGCAAACAATGGGAGGATCACAACATACACATTAATGACTACATTTTTGCCTCAAGAATTGTTCAATATGATGCATGTATGTGGACAACAAAGGAAAGCATGATTCAAAGAATTCCAATTGTGAATTTTACCTCTTTTTTGGAGATTTTGGGCAACCTACCAAGTGCTTTGTTCCATAAATGATTTGATGCTTTGGACAACCTCAAATGACCTCTTAGAAGTTTTTAGGATGGTTGGAATCGGCTGGAAACCTCTGGAGCAAGTTTGTACACTTTCTCGCGAAATGGTAAAAAACGGCCAAAATGCCAACTCTCTCAAATGGTGTTCCAGATGTGTGGCACCATTTGGGACAGTTCAAGGATGATATTTAGAGTGTGTTTGAGGTTTTATCTGGCTTGGAAAGTGACTGAATCAAGACATGGCTTGAAAAATGCAAAAAAGTGCCATTTTGAGGTTTTGAGAGGTGACTTTGTGATGTTGTGATTACAGGTCACTTTTGATGGTTTGTACATCTTACATATGATATATATATATATGAGGTGTGTGTGTGATTAGTTTGAGTGGAATTACTCTCTAGCTCAAAAACTCAGAATTTCCTTACTAAAGAAGGCATTTTGGAGTGAAAGAGAGAATTTGAGGAAAGCATCTGTTTGATGGCTTTGGTGTACTCAAACTGAACACAAATGAGCTCTATTTATAGTGGAGTAAGTTTGTTTTGGGATCCACAGTGAATGGTGGCTGCAGCAGAGGTTTGGCCAATGTTGGCCAATGGAAATGCAAGTCTTCTCTAGCCATTGACTAGAGGTTAGAGCACAGGCTGCTGGTTCCCTAGTTGTTGGAAGAATTTTGACTGATTTCAGATGAGAATGACTCAGTACATGCCACCTCTAAGTATCCATTAAATGCTCCAAACCAAAATTGGAGTTTTGTTCCTCTTTTAGGGATTTCTAGGCTTTGGCATGCTTTTTTTTTTGTCCTTGGACTTGGGAGGTTCATGGATTAGATCATCCCACTTGGGTTTGATCCTTAGATGTGTCCAAAATGATGACAAGGCTTGAAAATTCGTGTGGCACAAAAAATGTGCAAATCTGCCCCTGAAAAATTCAGCTTCAGCAAGCCCTTTTGTAAGATCCATAACTCCCTGCTCGAGTATGCTACATGGACGTTCTAGGACTTTTCGGAAAGCTTAGATGACGTACTTCAACTTTGATGTTTGGCCCTAGACCTGGTTCAACTTGGATCATAGAGAAAAACAGCCTTGAAGTTGGGACATTGTGCTGAAATTACAAGGCAGATTTTGGCTAAGTGCTGAAAAATGTCAATTTTAAGTTTTTAGCCATTTTGATTCAAACATAACTCAAAATCCATGATGAATTGGGATGAAGTGTAGTTGACACTTTTGTAGAGGGCCATGAGGGCTACAAATCAAGCTTTGGATGGGGAAAATGGCTTTGTGGTTTAGGAGTTATGATCCTCCAAAGTTGGTACCCTTGCCACTTTTTTTCATAACTTAGACAATTTTCTAAGTTTTTATGGTTACCCCTTTTACAAGTTATCCCACTTTCTTTGATTTTTCTTGATGAATGATGATTCCAATCACACATTAACATCATTTTAGGGTTAAAAAACCATTTTTATGAAAAATCTCAAAAAGTCAAAGTTTGACTTTTGTGCACAGTTGACTTTTTATCAGATGAATTCCAAACTGTGCGATCCTTTAGGAAATCATGTCCTTGACCTAAATCAAAATTGATGGACATGTTCCATGGGTGTTATAGGGTGTATTTAATCGTGTCCCACGGCCTGGGAGCATGTCCTGGTCAAAAGTCAAAGCTACAGTTGACTTTCCTCGCGAAACCCTAACTGTGGTTCAGATGAAATTGAAACTTGTTGCTCAAGCTTCTTGGGTCAATCCATTGTTGCAAATGGATCAACTTGGTATGTTGGAGACCCTCAAATCATGTCTTGAGGTCTTGGCTCATGATTTGTCCCAAAAGTCAACTTAGGGGTGAATTAGGTCAAGAAACCCTAATTCCTGATTTTTGATGTATGCATCCCCTGAGGCTAAATTGACTTGATGATGGGGTTTATGATGTTCCATGGAGCATTTTAGGTTATGCTTTGAAGCATTGGCTCATGCCCAGAGAAAATTTCCATCTGGAGGCCCTAGTCGACCAAACCCTAATTTGGTGACACTGGCGATCCTGAGGCTTTATCCACCTAGAAAGGAGCAGCCTTGTGCTTAATCCTTGAAGTGGGAGTCCTCTTGATCCATTGCGGATATTTGAGAGGCTAGACAAGTTGAAGATCATGTCATTCCTTGATTGATCCTTTGTCTAAGAGCTCTGCGAGGGCTTGAAACCCTAAATCCTGTTTGTAGTGAATGCTCATCCACCTTTGGGGAGACTGATGAGGTACAAAGGTACATCCATATTATGCTGATGATTTGTACAATGATGGGAAATCTTATTGGTCAAAATTTGGGGTATGACAGGTTTGAAGAACGCCGGGGCAACCTATCAAAGGGCCATGACTACTCTGTTTCATGACATGATACACAAAGAAATCGAGGTATATGTCGATGATATGATTGCCAAATCTAAGACGGAAGAGGAGCATATGACCCATCTATCAAAGCTATTCGAGCGGTTGAGAAAGTACAAACTCCGCTTGAATCCCAATAAGTGCACGTTCGGTGTTCGCTCAGGGAAACTGCTAAGGTTCATTGTCAGCCAGAAAGGAATTGAGGTTGATCCCGAAAAGGTCAAGGCCATTCAAGAAATGCCTTCTCCAAAAACAGAGAAACAAGTCAGAGGATTTTTGGGACGTCTGAATTACATCTCAAGGTTTATATCCCTCATGACCGCGACATGCGCGCCAATCTTCAAACTACTCAAAAAGAATCAGGATTGCGTTTGGACAGAAGACTGCTAAACTGCCTTCGAAAGTATCAAGGAATACCTGTTGAACCCACCGATTCTATCACCTCCAGTGGAAGGAAGACCACTGATCATATACCTGACAATCTTGGAAGACTCAATGGGCTGTGTACTTGGCCAACAAGACGAAACGAAAAGGAAAGAGTCTGCCATTTACTATTTGAGCAAGAAATTCACCGACTGCGAGACTCGGTACACTATGCTTGAGAAAACTTGCTGCGCTTTGGCTTGGGCAGCCAAACGTCTTCGCCAGTATATGATTCGTCACACTACTTGGTTAATCTCTGAAATGGATCCGATTAAGTACGTCTTTGAGAAACCTGCTCTCACTGGAAGGATTTCCCGTTGGCAGATGTTGTTATCAGAATATGACATTGAGTACCACGCTCAGAAAGCCGTCAAAGGGAGTATTTTAGCCGATCATTTGGCTCATCAACCGATTGACGATAAAAAATCAGTCGGATTTGACCTCCCAGATGAAGATGTTATGTATTTAAAAATGAAAAATTGCGATGAACCGCTACCCAGTGAGGGGCCAGAACCAGGTTCCCAATGGGGACTTATATTTGACAGAGCTGTCAACACTTATGGAAACGGAATTAGGGCAATCATCATAACACCTCAGGGTACCCACATTCCTTTCACTGCCCGACTGACATTCAAGTGTACAAACAATGAGGTCGAATACGAAGCTTGCATCATGGGTCTCAAAGAAGTGATCGACTTAAGGATCAAGAACTTGGATGTGTATGGCCATTCAGCCCTGGTTATCAATCAGATCAAAGGAGATTGGAACATATACCAATCGGGATTGATTCCTTACAAAGATTATGCGAGAAGGTTGTTACCATTCTTCAACAAATTTGAGTTTCACCATATCCCTCGTGAAGAGAATCACATGGCTGATGCATTAGCCACTCTCTCTTCCATGATTAGTGCAGGTCAATGGAACGACATACCTAAGATTGACATAATACGACTTGAACGGCCCACTTACATCTTCTCGATCGAAGCAGTCATAGACGATAAACCTTGGTATCACGATATCAAGTGCTTCCTTCAGAAACAAGAGTACCCGTCTGGGGCATCCAGAAAAGATAGAAAGACCCTCAGAAGACTGGATGGAAACTTCTTCCTGAGCGGTGATACACTCTATAAGAGGAACTTTGACATGATCTTGCTCAGATGCGTAGACAGACCAGAAGCAAACATGTTGATGAAAGAGATTCACGAAGGATCCTTTGGTACTCATGCCAACGGACACACAATGGCGAGAAATATTCTGAGAGCAGGGTATTATTGGTTGATAATGGAATTCGATTGCTACAAGTACATGAGGAAATGTCATAAGTGTCAGATATACTCTGACAAAATCCATGTACCGCCTACACATCTCAAAGTTCTCTCTTTCCCATGGCCTTTTTCCATATGGGGAATCGACATGATTGGTATGATCGAACCCAAGGCTTCAAACGGACATCGGTTCATCCTAGTAGACATTGATTACTTCACCAAGTGGGTCGAAGCAGCATCGTACGCCAACGTAACCCGACAAGTGGTGGTCCGATTTATCAAAAACAATATCATCTGTCGTTATGGTGTTTCGAGCCAGATCATTACTGATAATGGATCCAACTTGAATAATAAGATGATGAAAGAGTTGTTCGCTGAGTTCAAGATCGAACACTATAACTTATCTCCCTACCGACCCAAGATGAACGGAGCGGTAGAAGTAGCTAACAAGAACGTCAAGAGGATCTTTTAAAAGATGGTTGTAACCTACAAAGTCTGGCACGAGATGCTACCCTTTGCTCTTCACGGTTATCGCACATCTGTCCGCACTTCAACAGGGGCAACCCCTTTCTCTCTAGTATATGGCATGGAGGTAGTGCTCCCCATCGAGGTAGAGATCCCATCAATCCGGGTATTGATGGAAGCTAAGCTAACAGAGGCTGAATGGTGTCAAAGTCGACACGACGAACTGAATCTGGTCGAAGAAAACTGAATAAAGGCTCTATGCCACGGTCAGTTGTATCAGCAAAAAATGATGAAGGCGTTTGAAAAAAAGGTTTGACCTTGCGTCTTCAGAAAAGGAGACCTCGTGCTCAAGAAGATACAATCTTTTCTCACTGATTCCCGGGGCAAATGGACTCCGAATTATGACGGCCCCTATGTGGTCAAGAAAGCTTTCTCAGGCGGTGCCTTGAGACTCGCAACCATGGACGGAGAGGAATTTGCCTACCCCACAAATGTTGACGTAGTCAAGAAATACTTCGCCTAAATAAAAATAAAAAAATAAAAACGTCTCGGTGGATTGAAAACCCGACAGGGCGGTCCAGGTAAAAATTAGAGACATAAGCGAAAATCATCTTGGTGGATTGGAAATCTCAAAATACAATCCAGGAAAAAGTTAGGGATTCATGCCAAGTAACTACGTCTGACAAGGTTAAATCCCCAGCAGCAATGACGTCCATCAAGAGAACTTCCAGTCAAGGTCATCTTCGACAGAAGTTCAGGATGCCCCGAATTCAAAGTTGGTAGAAGGATAGTGGTCGTTATGTTTCAATGTAGCCCTTTTCCCCTAAATTACCATTTTTTAACTTTGTAAATACTCTATGGAATCACGCGCTTAGCTGATTTCCATCTTATCAATAAAATTTGAGCCCTAGTGCTTTTGTTTGCAATTCTTATTTGTTTTAGCTTTACAGAACGACATTTTAACATGATTAACGATTCTTGAAATAAAACAAAAATGAATTTACTTGTCAAACTTTTTATGCTTTTAAAATAAAGATGGCAATTTCTTTTGACTGTTGAACATCGAAAGAACATCGATCGCTTCTCCAGAAGTAATCGAGCTTCAGAGGGCAGAATCAAAGTACTCCTTCTAAACCAGCACGCCTGAGTGAAGAATCAACTGTGTCAGATGCGAATGTTTCGTCCGACATCCCCGGCAGAGTCCTTATCTCCTAAGTCCGACCAACGTTGTTCCCCACAGGGACTATATCTCCTAAGCAAGGCAGAATTGCTATTTTGGAACAAATGATACCTCTTCGTCCCCCGTAGTGGCTGAGTATCCAGTCATGTTCATCCACTAGTCTGTATGGCGCATCAGTTTTGTTAGCATAAACATACATACATCATGCATTATTGATTTACATCCATTCTCATATTGCATCACTATCACTCTAGTCGGTCTTGTTCCCAAGTAATAAAAGTCCTCTTGTCAATTGAGTTGTCAGTTCTTTCCTCGTCAGGAAATGAATCATCAAAGAAATTTCTCTCCAGTTTATCTCTGGATTAGAGACGGTCCTCGACCACTTTGATAACTTGAACCTCTAAAAAGCAAGAAAACTTTCGACAAACGTCCTTCGTCACCATTGAAGATGATATCTTCGCTTTCTCGGATTAAGGAAAATCCCCAGAGAAAGTCTCTTAATCAAAGTTTCGGCAATACGACAGTTTTTTCTTCGGAAAATTCACCGACGAAAGGGTCATCAGCACCTCCAAACTGGATTACATCACATGGCATTTCTTTGAGAAGATCTCGAGGAAAAGTATGATGTAATATCCCCAAGAGAAAAGCAGTATCTCAAGAGGCTCGTTTTCCCCAGTAGAGTCGACAAATGGCGTCTCCAAACAGAGAAGTTTGTGCACCTCTATAGTTCAGACGAATGGGTTCCCCAGCTAGTCTGACATCAAAACTCTTTCCATCAAATGGCATCTCCCCAGGAAAATCCGGCGAGAAGTTTGAGGAAAACCGCTATAAATAGCGTCCCTTGTCAAGAAAGTTTATTGACAAAAGAAACTAAGACCAATTCCTTAGTAAGAAACCAGGATCGAGGGGAAGTTTATATCAGAAACCGAGACCATTTCCTTGGTAGGAAACCAGGATCGAGGGGAAGTTTATATCTGAAACTGAGACCAGTTCCTTGGTAGGAAACCAGGATCGAGGGGAAGTTTATTTCAAAAGAAAACTGAGACCAGTTCCTTGGCTGAAGACCAGGATCGAGGGGAAGTTTACCTTTTCTAAGCATCATTGCTTAGCAAAAGAAGATGGATGAGCAAACTGCCATTCATAACCACCACCAAAATTTTGGGTATTCTAATATTTAATCCTCTTGCACCCCGAATGCCCGAATACCTTCGTCATCCACACCTTCGGGTCCAAGAAGATTAAATAGGGGCATCTGTCATACCCCAAATTTTGACCACTAAGATTTCCCATCATTGTGCAAATCATCATCATAATATGGATGTACCAACATACCTCAATCAATCTCCTCATAGATGTTTGAGCATTCACTACTATCAAAGATTAGGGTTTCAAGCCCTCTTAGAGCTTTTAGACAAAGGATCAATCAAGAAATGACATGATCTTCAACTTGTCTAACCTCTAAAACACCCACAAGGGATCAGGAGGACTCCCACATCAAGAATCGAGCACAAGGTTGAAACAATCCAAGTGGATTAAGCCTCCAGGTCGTCAGTGTCACCAAATTAGGGTTTTGGTCAACCAAGGCCTCCAGATGGAAAATTTTCATCTGGGCATGAGCCAATGCTTCAAAGCATAACCTAAGATACTCCAAGGGACCTCATGGACCCAATCATCAAGTCAATTTTTCCTCAGGGGGTGCATTTACCAAAAAAATCAGGAATTAGGGTTTCTTGACCTAATTCACCCCTAAGTTGACTTTTGGGACAAAACATGAGCCAAGACCTCAAGACATGATTTGAGGGTCTCTAACACACTATATTGATTCCTTTGCAACAATGGATTGATTCAAGAAGCTTGATCAACAAGTTTCAATTTCATTTGAACCACCATTAGGGTTTCGAGGGAAAAAGTCAACTGTACGTTTGACTTTTGACCAGGACATGCTCCCAAACCTTGGGACATGATTCATTACACCCATAACACCTATGGAACATATCCATCAAGTTTGATTTTGGTCAAGGACTTGATTTCATAAAGGATCGCACAGTTTGGAATTCATATGATAAAAAGTCAACTGTGCACGAAAGTCAAGTTTGACTTTTTGAGATTTTTCACAATTATGGTTCCTTGACCCTAAAATGATGTTAATATGTGATTTGAATCATCATTCATCAAGAAAAATCAAAGAAAGTGGGATAACTTGAAAAAGGGGTAACCATAAAAACT
This sequence comes from Lathyrus tuberosus, assembly GCA_022829125.1. Lineage (NCBI taxonomy): Eukaryota > Viridiplantae > Streptophyta > Magnoliopsida > Fabales > Fabaceae > Lathyrus > Lathyrus tuberosus. The sequence continues at coordinate 1,613,098 of JALAZF010000034.1, forward strand.
TAGAATTTTTCTAAGTTATGGAACAAAGTGGCTAAGGTACCAACTTCCAAGGATCATAACTTGTGATCCAAGCAACCATTTTGGATAATCCAAAGATGGATTTGTAGATCTCATGGCATACTTTAAAAGTATCAACTACACCTCATTCCAATTCCACATGGATTTTAAGTTATGATTCGATCAAAATCACTAAAAACATGAAAATGCATCATTTTTCAACACTTAGACAAAATTCTGTCCAAGACAGATTTTGTTGAAAACACCAAAACTTGTGAGGTTTTTTCACATAGTTGGGAGTGGAATCAATTCCAAAGGTAAACATCAATGTTGTTGCAAATGTTGCTAAGAATTCAAAGAACTTATTAGCATGAATTGATTCAACTTGAGCCAAGAGAAATCCATGCCCAAAGTCATGTTGCTGCAACTGTTTTGGAAAAATCAGTTTGTGTGATTTCTTGTCACACAAGATTTCTGAATCAAAAACAAGGATCCCTATGCCACTGTCATCTAATCTGATCCTAATCCAACTGATCCAACCTATAAAGCTAAGTCAAAAAGCCAATGGATCTTCCAACTTGAGATTAATGCATTTTGGCATATATGCCTTGAATTCAAAGGCATTTATGTGAAATAGTGCACTTTCAACAAAGCCACTCTACTCAGTCAAGATGCTCACTTAAAAAGCAATTAAAACATCTGAAGAATGTGGATTTGGTCAAGACATAGCCCTGCTCTTGGGAGAGGCTAGTTTGCCTTGCATGAGAAGAAATGCCACCAAGCCAAAGCCATTGAATGTGATCTGATCCAGCGGCCATTAACTATTCCTCCAAGACAAGAGTTGATCCACTATAAATAGAGGTCCTAACTGATCATTCAAACCACTCCAAAACAGCTGATAACATTGCTTTCTCTCATTCTCTCCTTAAGTGCCAAAACTCCACATTTTGAGCAAACACTATCGGGTTTTGAGTTGCAGCCTCAAGCAACTCAAACCAACTTTTCAAACACACCACATATGATGTATATGAGATGTTCAAACACTTAAACTATCTCTGTAACACCTCTAACCCAAAATCACTCTTCAACTAGCCCATTATGCATCCATTCTGCAACTTGGATACCATAACTTGATCAAAGCAATTTCCAAGAGGTCCAAAGGTTGAAATCTAATCTATAACATCCATTGGAGCTGTAGAGATCATCAAATCACTTCTGGAACACAGTTTGTGAAGAGATCACATTTCAGCTTGCATCAAGGTAAGCCTAAAACTACATCTTCATGATCAATGCATATTTCCTCGCATGATACTTTTGCCAATTGCTTGTCATCATATGTTGAGTATTTCCCCTCAAAAAATTTGATCATAGCACTCACCAACATGTCTGCACGATTGCTTTTGCAAAATTAGGGTTCATACGTTCATGTTGATATAACTTGCTGCACACTAAAAATAAATGAAATCAAATATTACCATCATGTTCCTTGTTAAAAACGCATAAATTTGGAGCTTGGATCATGTCAAATGGTTGAGAAACGAGTGAGTTAGAGGGCTTCACGCATCTGAGCTTGAGGTTGAAGATGGCCATGGCGCCATGCTTCAGAAACCAACCAAGTTTGCCTTATGTTTTTCATTTGTCATGTATATTATGAATTGGCATTGCGCCCTAGTGGTTGATCAACTGGTTTGTGTGTACTAGCGAGTGGAGGGTCTGGGGTTCGAATCCCCCTCGCCCCAGACCTCCTTTTTACCACTTTTTCCTATTTTTAACATTTTTCAAATTATTTTTATTAATGATTTAAAAAATTAATTTCTCACTCAATTTTAATCATTTTTTGTTGATTCTTTTTCTGAAAAATCACAAAAATAGTAAAATATTTTATTATACAAAAAAATCAAATTTATATCATTTATTTAATATAATTGGTATTTTTGTAAATAAATTCATTTTAATTGTTTTTAAACATTTTAAAAATGAATATTCATCTTGAAAATCAAAGCCAAATAAGTTTTAAATCATCTTGTGATTAAAACCTCTTTTTTTCAAACCTTAACCAAAAATCACAAATGGTTTATTTAAACTTATTTGGTATTTTTATTATTTTTTATTAATTTTCTTTGAAAAATTACTTTTAAAAAGTGAAAATGAGGGTTTCTTTGATTTTTAATCATGCTCAAATATTTCAAACACTTTTGGGCCTCTTGATAGAGTGTAAGTCCCACCTCTTTGTAAATAAGAATCATTTCTGGGCCTCAGTGTATTGTATAAGTCCCGATATAGTTAGAAATTTCGATGCGATCGTCGTTTTTAAACTATTTTCAACTGGGCTTCTCCTCGAGCTATAAGACCCATCTTTATTCATTTTCAAACTCTTTGGGCCTCTGATAGAGTGTAAGACCCAATTCCCTTTTTGTAAATACTAAAAATTTTGGGCCTCAGTCATTGTATAAGTCCCAACACCTTTTCAGGAAATCTCGGCGCGATCGCCATTTCAAAACAAATCATCTGGGCCTACCCTCATGTTTTAAGTCCCATTTCTTTTCTTTAAAACACTTTTGGGCTTCTCTTTGAGTTATAAGACCCATCCCTTTGTACAGAAAACTTTTGGGCCTCAGTCGTTGAATAAGTCCCAATACGATATTCAAAACAACAGTGCAATCACTGTTAAAATTTGGGCCTCTTCTTGAGTATAAGCCCCAATAATCTTTTCAAAACAATTCCCTTTTGATTTAGATTCAAATATACAGTTGTTATCAAAACTTTCTTTAATTTCTTTGAACAACTAACAATACAGCAGGGAAGCTTGCTCACCTGTAAGTTTTATCCGCTTTCATTTACTTGCTTTAATATATATAACTTATTGTGGGAAGCAGCGCATGGTTAGTCTTCTTTTATTCTTTTAAATACACGTCAGATATATATAACTGTATTGTGGGAAGCTGCGCATGGTTGGTCTTCTTTCATACCTTTTTAAATACTTGTCATATATCAACTGTATATATACTTGTATAGTCATTAGAGTTTTCCCCGGCAACTAGGTCTAGAACTAGGTAAAGCCCTGTTGGTCACTCTTTAAATACAAACAAAATTAGATCCCCATAGGATTTCCAGATACAGTATTCCCTTCTCTCGAGGTTAAATAATATGGAACAAAGAGAAAGGCAGTATTCTCGGTGAACCTTTTCTCAGACTATCACCCCTAGAAATTGTCAAAGAAATTCTACTCCTCAGAGTTAATCTATTCTCCGTGAATAGCATCTCTTAAGTTTCTTCCAAACCCTCGAACTTTCCTGGAATGATCTCTTCTCTGTGAATTGTATTTCTTGAACTTCTCTTGGTTTGGGGACCCACAGGCTTCCTAAAAGCATCCCCGCCTCCTCTTGGGCTTTGTACAAGGACCCTCCGGCTTCGTAGAAGTTCTCATGCCTTCTCTTGGGCTTAATACAAGGACCCTGAAGACCTCTTAAAGGTATAAGACAGAACTTAGTCATCCTTTGTTAGAGCAGTCTTTCCAGTGTCAAAACTCCGGCCATTTTAGGGTTGATTCTCATCCCTTAATTCCCGTGCCTCCTCTTGGGCATTGTATAAAAGATAAAACTCTTCCACACCAGTAGACTTGGACAGTCTATACCCCCTCTTGAGTCTCAAAGACATTCTCAAGCACTTTAGAAACCCTGGTCATTTTGGAAAAATCTCCGGTAGAGTTTACACCCAATCCTTATCCCAAAATTCCCCAACCAGGGTCAGCTTGTCCCAAATCAAAACCTCAAGGCATCTGATACCTCAACTCTTTTGTAATCCTCAGCAAGAGTTGAATCCCCACTTGGACCTGCCTAGGGATCTCAATAACCCTCAGCAGTAAGATAGCCTCCTCTTAGGCTTTGTATAATGATCCTTCCTCAATATATTCAGCCTCCTCTTAGGCTTTGTACAATGATTCTCCCTAGCGGAGCTAACTTTTTCAGACTCTCTTGTTGAGTCACTCAATTTTCAAGGCTCTCTTGTTGAGTCAATCTCCTTTTAGCCTCAATCTCGGGCTTTGTAAGAGACATCAAATCACTCTCTTGTTGAGTATAAAAGACTCTCTTGTTGAGTTAATCACTTCTTAGACTCTCTAGTTGAGTCAATCACCTTTTCAGACTCTCTTGTTGAGTCAACCTTTTTAGCCTCCGTCTTGGGCTTCGTACAAGACAGATAAAAATACTCTCTTGTTGAGTCAGTCTTTATCCAAAACTTGGTATAAAGATCCCCCCTAGTAGGAGCTAGTTTTCTCTCAAGTTCTCCAGTTTGTTCAGCCACAATCTTGGGCTTTGTACAGGACAGAAAGTACTCTCTTGTTGAGTCAAACCCTTTTAGCCTCCGTCTTGGGCTTTGTACAAGACATATAAAAGCACTCTCTTGTTAAGTCAAACTCATTTCAGCCTCCATCTTGGGCTTTGTACAAGATACATACAAATTCTCCCCAACGGAGTCAAAAATCCCTTTTAGCCTCAATCTTGGGCTTTGTACAAGACAGAAAGAACATTTTCCCCAGAAAAGTCAAACTGTTAGCCTCCTCTCCGGCTTTATATAATGATACCCCCCAAAGAGTCAGTCTCTTTTTTGCCTCAATCTTGGGCCTTGTACAAGACATAAACACTCTCTTGTTGAGTCACTCTTATCTAGCCTCCTCTTAGGCTTCGTATAAAGAAATCCCTAGCCGAGTCAATCAACCTTTTAGCATCAAACTTGTGCTTTGATCATAACACACAAAAATCAACAATCTCTCTTTAGAGATGACAAATTCTATCTCAGCCAAAACCCTTTAGCTTCATATCTTGGGCTTTGAACAAGGTACAAATCACCTTTAGCTTCATGTCTTGAGCTTTGAACAAGACACCAAAACATCTTTTTCCTCCCCTAGAATAGGAGGAACTACGATTGATCTGATTTCCCTGTTTCGTTAAACGGGAATACGTAGGCATAAGATTGCGTGATCTTAGCGAGCATACTAATCAAAAACTCTAGGTCCAGTACCTTCATACATCAGTCAGAAAATTTTTAGATACAGTATCTTCCCAAAAGTCTCATGAACACTCTATTCTTAAGCAAAATAACCTAAGACAAACCCCCCTATTTTGATAGTATCTGTAAACCAACAGTCATCTGTTTAAACTCAGTATGCAAGCAGGGTTAATTGGAGACATCTATTTACCTTCCTTAATCAGCTTCATAGGATAAAAAATGAATCGAACTGTAGTACCAAAGCGATAGTGATTCGAAACCACAAAAATCGCGCTACAAATAGCTAGCAAGATAAACATATATAATTTCTCACTTGGAATCTTTCAATCAAGGGTGCAGCTCCGGCGAGTTCCGCTGGAATAGCCATTGGTATAGTTAAAGGTGTGCTTCAACAAACAAATAAAATACAAAGTTACAAACTAAAGAAGAATGCATATAATTCCATTCAAAAGAAGAAGAACATAAAGCATATAAAATATATTCAAAAGAAAAGATAATGCTCACAGTGATGCGAAATTGGAGCCATCACTGTCATAGTCATCGCCATTGGTAATAAAACTATAACTGTGTAGAGGAGTACCCTCATTGCCAATGCTAGAACCAAATGAAAATCTGTTTGTTCTCACACTTTGGGCGCCGGATGGAGACTGGCTAGACCATTCAGCAGCCCCTTGGATATAAGAGTCTTCACTGTTGTGCAATAATTGACGAATTGCGAATGAATGTCTATGTATTTCCCTTCTGAACTCAGCACCAGACTTTCCAACCGCATATTTTATCAACCTTAATGCCTTCCAACAATAATTTTACCCAAAAAAAGAAAGAAATAGCAAAACTGAGTTTAGACAAACAATGCAAACACTATATGAATCGGTAGTACAACTTTCAACAATAAAATCCTTTTTCATATCACCACCTCCATACTTTACAACTTGATAAAAAATATAAGCATGGATACTGGTTAGAGTTACAACCACTACATTGAATTATGAAAATTTAAAGACAAGTACAACAATTTAAAGGATAACTTCATTATATTCCAAACTATCAAAGAGAGAAAGAGAACTATCACCTGGCAGTAATCCATAATTCTCACTCTGTCAATCCGAGGAAATCTCAGCATGTCAATTTCTAATCCAGATTAAAACAAATGAAAACATAAAAACAAAAACACAAGAGATATAATGAGAGAACCCCTTGATAACATATCAAAATCAAAACCTAACAGTTTTATAACACTACTAATACTAAGATCATCTAAAGCTAAACATAAATCTAATTTTAGCTTTATAATAAAATCTAATTTTACAGGAAAAAATGGAAAAATCTACCTCAATAATCTTCAACTTCATATAATCTCCACTTCAATATCGCCGAAGCTCTTCCGTACTGAAAACCAGACCTCAATCAAATTAACTTCAACGGTCATAACACAACACAACACAACAGACACAACAACTATAGTGGACTACTCAGAAAACAAAACACTTACTTTAAAGGCCGAAACTGCAACATTAGGTTTCAGTACATCAACTTTTAGGGTTTGCTTGAGAAGATTGAGATTCAGCACATTCAATGGTTAAAGTAACCAAAACATTGGCTTATCCATCGAATCCCGGTTCCATACTTCCTGAAAGATCAACAACAAAAAGTCAGATATGAAACGGCAAAAAAAATCATTTGTGGAAATGAGAATATACAAAATCGCATCTGTAGGATCGAGTTCGATAGTTTTATTGGCTTCGGTTAGGGATTCGTTAGCGAGGTCTATGAAGAAGAGGAAGAAGGAAGAGGGAGAAAGAAGAAGAAGGGGAAGAAGAAGATGCAGAAGGAAGAAGAAAACAGAGAGAGAAATAGAGAGAGAAAGGACGAGAGAGAAATAAAAGTGTTTTTTGAAAGAAAAAGAAATTAAAAGAAGGATGGATGGTTGAACGACACGTAAGTTCTTCAAAGAAATGTTCATTTTCTTCTATTTTATACTGAAAAACATCAAATTTATTGAGAAATTTTGAATCATCTTCATCATTTTCATCATAATAATAATCATCATTGATTAAAATAATGATGATGATAGTGACGATGATGACTAGGAATTAGTCAACAAATCGATGCTTTGCAAAATAAACTATATGAGAATGAACTATTGCTTTGAAGGACTTAGGGCATTAACCAAATTCTATATGTTAGAGAGAGAGAGAGAGAGAGAGAGAGAGAGAGAGAGAGAGAGAAGAATTACAAGATGCATGCAATTAGAAAAACAATGGAGCGTCTAAGCTATTTTTTAAGAATACTTTAATTTTTTAGATTATTATCTTCTAAATCAATTTGAATGTTTGTATATGTTTATTGAGCGCTAAGGTAAAACAGACAACCCACATATTTTATAATAAACTCATAAATACCACAACGGTTGGAAACCGTGGTGAAATGTTAATTTTATTCGTGCTTTAATTAAATTGTTGCTACTGGGTTTTGAACCCATGACCTATATATATATATATATATATATAGATACACACATATCACTACAGTTATTTAATATAATTGTTATGATAGGTAGCACGCTACCTAGTTTATAACAATAGTCAAACGCCCGGGTGGAAAAGAGCATACTTACAACCACACCCTACCTCACAACGGTTGGTCAATCCTGATGGTATCCCTTTTCCAAACATTGTGAGAGAGGTTTTCCGTAGAAGTGAAATGAAACGAGGAGAAATATCTTTTATATTGTCATACCCCAAAATTTACCCCTAGATTCCATCATCATTTACATAGCATCCAACACATTTTAGGTATGCCATTCATGCATAGCTAACCCTCAATTATCAAATATTGTATTGCTTTTCTTTTTTCTGTGAATTAGGGTTTGCATCAAGGAGATTATGGGTTGATTAGTAAAAGTTTTGGATTGATCATCTATATATCAAGTTCTCATGATCAAGAGCTCCCTATATCAACATTCAAGTGTATTGTGGCCTCATTACAATTTTATCAAGTTTCAAATTCATTTGGTCCACAAAGTAGGGTTTCATGATTTTTTCTAAGTTATGAAATTCAATGATTTTTACTCAAATTGCCAAGCTCATAACTTCCTCATCAAGTAACCATTTTCTTTGCTCCAAAGACCAAATTGAAGAGCTTGTTCCATACTACAACTTTGTCCTTGAGGATGATTTCCCAAAAATGCATAGATTGAGAGATATGAAGCCATGAAGTTAGAGGTTCAATACTTTTGGAACCCAAACACTTAGAAAATTTTTCAACAAAATCTTCCTTGTCTTGGAGCCAACTTTAAGGCCATTTTTCACCATGATCCCTTTGATTCAAGAAAAACTCAAAACATGAAAGTTGTAGAGGATGTTTCAATCTTTCCAAAGAGTCCAAGAACACAAAATTATCATACTTGGGCTAGGAGTTTCAAAGAGACGAAGTTGGCACTTCACACTTGGATTATAGGTCATTTTCATGACATGTTCTTGATCAAATTTTGAGCCAAACCTACTCAATCTGGTTTTGCAGGCATTCTTGCTTCTAAATCTCAACATAATATGAGCTTTACACATATTAATGATGCATTATCCAAGTGATTACGGCATTGTTTAAAGGATCATTCATTTAGGGCATAAAGATCACATTGACATTTTGATAAAGTGCCTTTAATCACAAAGTCAACTTGTCTTGAGCCCATACCATGTTTCTTTTGCACATAAACCATCCAAAACACAGAAGCAACACGTCAAAACTTTCCAACCACTCTAGAAAGGTTTGTACTTGGCATTGGAACCACAAAATCCATGAAACTATCCATTTGTTTCCAACCAAACCAAACTCCATAACTTGTGAATTCTGCATAATCTCTGATCCTCAATCTTTCCCTATAAATAGAGACTCATTCCTCATCACAAAGACACAACAAACACATAAGAAAGCATAGCAAACACCCTTCACCTCAGCATTTTGTATCAAAACCTCCATTGTGCCAAAAACCACCACTTTGTACAAACTTGTCTAAAGCCTTCCATAGCCATAAAATCATCAAACCAATCATCCATACACACCACAAAACACCTAACAAAGGTGTTCAAACCCTCATCTTCACCAAAAAAACCTCAAGAACAGAAAGTCAACTCTCAACCTCCATTTGGTTGACTTTCTGTATAAACCAAACCAACTCTCCATTCTGACTAGTTTCAATCCATTCAAGCCATCAAACACCTTCCATAAACCTTCCTTGAACTGTCCCAAGTATTGATTTGCAACTGTAACATCATTTGAATCAAGTTCCATTTCTCATTTTCCATTCTTGCAAGAGGAATCGTGTAGAAGGATTGAAGTTGTTCCGGGGCAAAGTAGGCATTCCAAAAGCATCAAGAAGGTTCAGGGAAGCTTTCTGAATCATCACACAACTTCTATAACCACATAAAGAGGCCTTGGACCTTGCTCCAATAGGTAAGCTTTTTCAAACTTGAACTCACTCATACACGCAACCTTGGTGTTTGATTTCTGAAGCAAAAATATAGCCTTTGATGTGTAGATGGTGTTTCATTAGTTAATTGCAATGAATCATGTGTGTATGTGAAGTTATGCCTTTTTGAACAATTAGGGTTCATGTTAGTTTTTATGATTTAAATGTTCATTCTTTGATTTTTCAATTCAATTAAACGACACCATTAGATCCCTTGTGAAATTTTAATCAAGTTTCATGTTTACATCATTGTAAAATATTGAGAAATGAAGGAGTTGCCATTTTGAATTTTTGAATAATGGTGGAGGAGAACGAAGGTTGAAGATGATTGGGGGGGGGGGGGGGGGGTTGGCTCCATTTCTGCATTCTAAAAGATGTTTTAATATTTATTATTTGGTTTGCATTTTGTAATTAACTTGGGCATTGTGCCACAATGGTTGAGAGTGTGTTATGAGGCCAAGGTTTGGGGTTCGAATCCCCCTCGTCCCAGACCTTTTGTGTTTTTTTTCTATGTTTTTCAACCTGTTTTCAAATATATTATGGCACACGCATTTTGTTTCTGGGCCAAGCAAATGGCCCAGTAGCTAGGTTTTTAACCTGCAAGCCAAGATGCGCAGGTTCAACTCTTGTGTGGACCAAAACCTATATTTTTTAGCACTTATTTTTTATGTTTTTTTTCACAACTTCATTAATTCATTTCTCTATGTATTTTTAATCTTTTTGAGCCATTCTTTTTCACACTTCTTATTTGTCATACCTATTTTGTGAATCCATGAAAAAATTCGAAAAATAATGTTATTTTCACACATTTTTATTTAGTCAAAGTAAGACACTTTTTAAAGTGGTTTTAGGTCATTAAGTGATTCTTTGATTTTGCTTGATCATATTGATGTTTGTGAATGTCATGTATATTGTGTGAACCTTGTTTGATGTTAGTAACATAATCTCTTTGATTTTTGCCTAAGTTTGATGTACTTTAATGCATTATTTTCATGTGTACATGTCTTGTTTCTTCATGTTTGATTATGAAACATTCCCTTTGATTCTAGCATGATACTTATACCATATTGAACCTTTGATGCATGTTTTATATGTGTTTGAAACATCTTTGATCATATGTTCATGATTTTCCTTAACTTTGATACCATGATTTCGTTGGGTTCTTAGACTTCATACTTATTAAATTTAAACCTTTTGAAATGCTTAGACTTGATTGTAATCACAATGAATCCATTGACATGAACCCTTGGTTGTTACCTTGTGTCTTGAACCATGTTTAGTTTGTATTCATGATTAAGTGGTGTCTTAAACTTGCCCATGATTGTTTAAAATCTTAAACTTGGCCATGATTGTTTGAAATCTTAAATTGTATTCATGATTAAATGGTGTTAGTTGTCAACCATAAACCATGTCATAATCTTGACCTTAGCTCATCCATGTTTGATATTATTATATCCATGTTGATTTGAATCTCTGTTTATATCCATGCTCACATGTTTTTACATTTGTGCCTATGCTCACATGTTATTGTCATGAACATGCTATGATATGCCATACTTATGTTGTTACTTTGGTCTTGTTAGAACCATGTCACATGTATGATTTGTTTATGCATCATCTATGTTTATATGTTCATCCTTGGTTGTTACCATGATTATCTTTGACTTTGTTAAGTCTTATCTTAGATGCTGTCACATCTATATCTATGTTTGTGTATTCATCCTTGGTTGTTACCATGATCATTTATGACTTTGTTAAGTCTTGTCTTAGATGTTGTCATATCTACCTCCATGTGTTGGTTGTTACCATGTTCATTTGACTTTGTTATATCTCATTTCATCTCATGTGATCCGTTAGTTGATATCATGTTTGAATGTCATCTTTGCCATGAGTTATGTGGCTTTGTTTGATGTCATGTTTGAACACCATTTTTATCATTTATTATTCACCTTGATTGATGTCATGTTTGGACATCATATTTATCACTCTTTATCCACTTTAGTTGATATCATGTTTGAATGTCATCCTTTGTCATGTGTTGTTTACTTTGATATCATGTTTGAATATCATTCTTGTTCATCTCATCCATTATCACCCATGTACTCATGTTTATTTTGACTTTGTCAAGTCATCTCCTAGTGAGGTTAGCTTGTTAGCTCTCCTTATTCTCTTTTCTTTTGTTGCCTAAATCCCATGGGAAAATCTCTTTGTTGACTTTATGTCATAGGTAGTATAGAATTCCCTCAACTACCCCTTTTGACTTTGTTAACCCATTAACCTTTCAACATAGTCTTAGGTTAGAGTTTGTAAACTCTTTGACTTTGTTAAGTCATGTAAGTGTTATTGTTATAAACACTTACTTTCCCCTTTGGAACCTTGATCACTATCAAGTGTTCTTCACCCATAGTTAGGCAAACTACGATTGCTCTAAATCCATCCTTGTTAGGATACGTAGGCATAAGACTGTGAAGTCTTTGCGAGCACACTAGAAATAAATCTCCTTAGGTTCCCTAGCTCATAAAACCCAAAAGTAGAACATTTCCAAACATTAGCAAGCAAATTACCATAACACAAATACTTTCAAGAGGTTCCTATAAGATACTATAGATACTTAGGGTGCTAATACCTTCCCTTAGTATAACCAACCCCTGAACCTTTAGATCTCTTTGCATTGTTGTTACATTGCACAATTAGGGTTTTATTCAATCTTTTCCCTTTTCTTTGGATAAATTAAAGTTCGATGGTGAACATTCAATGTTTTGTGATTCAAGTTAATATAATAGCTTGATATCCGATTCTCACCGCAACATATATATAAAACTTATCTCAAAAAAGGAAATGATCCATGGACCAAAATAATTGTTTTAAATCGATTAACCCTAACTTTAAACCAATTAAAAAAATTTCAAAAATTATAATATTTCAAAAAAGGAAACCCTAAAACTGCTATATAGATTAATCGATTAAAAGCTTTTCCAATCTATTAGGAGGTCTTACACGTTGCTCTAATCAATTGGACCAAGCCCTTAATCGATTAGAAAGTGTGTAAACTTCCCTAATTGATTAGAGAAAACTCTTTAATCAATTATATACAAGACTTGAAAGATTTTCAGGAAGGTTCATGAAATCAAAGATAGTTTGAAAAAGTATTTGTGTGTGTGTGTGTGTGTGTGTTACTGCCTCAATACTTTAAGAATTACTCTTAACCTTTTATATTTTAAACTAATCACTCTAAGACACTAAGTGTAGGCCCATGGGAGCTTTCAAACTTTATCTCTTTCTGACTCTAAGATCCTCAGCTTGATTCAACAACTTTATTAACACTTAAACTAGATCCTTGAATTGTATGATTGATGATGCATGATATATATTCTTGACTAGGTTCCATCATCAGGAGCATAACTTGACTATTGATATCAACTCCCCCTGTCATAAAGTGTTGGACACCAGATTTCTCACATAAGAGGGGACAAGTTGAATTGTGTGGTTCCAAAAAATGTGGTTTTGAACAACTTTGCGGATTAAAATTAGCGTTTTAAATCATTTTGAAAATGGTTTTAATATTAAGTAGCGAAAAATAAATTATCATAATATAAATTGCATAAATTAAAGATTTGGGGAAAAAGAGAGAACATCAAGAATTATAGAGGTTCAATCAAACAAAAAAAAACCTACTCCTCTCCCTAAGAATTAATCTTGAGAGTATCCAATAAACTTGAGAGATTTTAGTAGGTTATACTCACGAACCCTCCTTATACAAGGAAAGAAATGAAGTTTTAGGTTAACTTTAAACTAAACAATAAACAACGAAGTGAAACACTGGGTCTTCCTTCCAAACAGTGGATCGAAGCGGTTCATATCCTTTCCAAGAGAGTCTTGGAGCTCTTAGTCTACAAGATTCTAAACAAACTTTGCAAGATTTTAACACCTGACCAAGTTAACAAAACTTAAACCTTGGTTTTACCACAAGCTAACCAATAACCTGAGAGATTTTAATCCCGGGCTAATCTCAAACCTTAAAAATCTTTTAATACTGAGCTAAGCTTTAACCTCAACATGGTTTTACCATGGGCTAACCAAGAACCTATGAAATATTTTATCACGGGCTGAGCCTTCGAACCTAAACAAGGGTTTGATCACACAATGCGCAGACCAAAACTTTTATGAGCTTAATTTCTAACCAAAACAAAAAATCCCTAATTGGATAAAGTGTTCAGCCAAGGTATAAACAAACATTCCTTGGTGAACTTACAAATCCACCCTTCAAGAATTACAACTTCTCACTCGCAAAAAGGACTTTCTCAAAAAGCACTTCAGCCAAAAACTTAGTGAGAGGAAGTAAAATAAAGTTTAGAGAGAGAGAGAGAGAGGTATGAAATGAAACTCGGTTCTGGATAATTTGAAAAGAAATCATTTTAAAATAATTTTATAACCTATAAATAGATTGGAAAAGTGTTCATATTGATTGGATGGCTCGATTACCGAGTTAATAAATGGAAAGAAAAGATATCTAGAAGTAACCAATCATTAAGATGTTGTCCTAATTGATTAGGGAACATTTTTGAAATCTCCCAATCGATTGGGATAAGGTGCCAATCGTTTTGGAAAGACAAAAACTTTTCCCAAATATTTTTCAAACAACTTCCAACTCGTGTGGCACGACTACAAGACATTTTTGAAAGTATTTCTTTGAGGTAAATCAGTTTAAAAAATGTTATCGTGTTCGTGTGATTTAGCCGTGTACTTTTAAGAAAACTCCCTTATGCATTACATTGTTTTCACTTAGACTAATTAAGGCAAGGCTTTCTTGTACTTTAAAACTTTTTAGATACTTTCCCTCTTGTAGAAACTTGCTTGAGTTTACTTGAGATGGGGCTTTAGTTAACTTCAATTTAGTTGCCATAATTGGATATTTAAGTCAAACAAACCCTAATTCTTTGGTTTACATCTTTAACCCTTTAACCGCTTATGCTTGACTTGTCAGCATCGGTTGTCATCACTTGACAAAAGTTGTCATCTTTAAAAGTACAATAGTTGTCCTTGTTAAAAGCATATCACATGCAAAACAAGGTTCCACATTCTCCCCCTTTTTTATGATGACAACACAACTCTCAAGGGAGGTGGTAAAGGAAAACAACTAATATGTGTTTGGAGTAATTAAACTCCCCATGAGTTAAATAGAGAGTATATTCCATTCCATCTGAGAGTATACTTCTCCCTCTTTATTGAAATAAAAAGGCGGGTAAAGATACATTGTGAATAATATAAATATGCACACATAGACAAATAAGAATTTAGGAAAGGAAGAACATTGTCTTATTTATTGAGGACAATATTCCTAGAATTCAAAGTACAAGAATGGAAATTACTGAATTTGAAAATTGCGAAAAGCGGGAAATAACAAGAAATTAGCACATTTAGACATCTAGGTGAGATTATTCTACATCAAGATCATCATATAAGAATAGGTCTTATGGTAGTTAGGTTTGGTCTATAATAAAGTGTCTGACTATGAAGTCGATCTTGTCATTGATTACATCTGTAACACCCCAATTTAAATTATTTGATCGTCGTGTTATTTTCCGTTGTTTGGCCTTGTTAAGGGTGTGTGGGGTTGAGCGCGTAGGCGTGTGGTCCTCAGTGGGACGGGTAGATTAGGGGTGTCGGGAATAATTTTGGAGAATGACTAGTAATAGTAGTATTATTATTATTATTATTATTATTACTATTGTTATTACTATTATTATTATTATTATTATTATTATTATTAATATTATTATTTTTGGTTGTTAATTAAAAATATGATTTAATTAATTGGATAATGGGCTAGTGGAGGAATTAGGGGTAGTTTAGTCATTAAGCTGGTTTAGTGAGAAATTAGTGAGGGGTTAACCATAATCAGAATTTTGGGAGAGAGAACAAGAAAGGCTAAGAAGAGGAAGAACAAGGGTGTGCTAGGGCTAACATCTCCATCAGATTTTCGCAGGAATTATTCAGGAATTCGAAGTAAGGGGGGGAGAACGGGTTTAATATTGGTGAATTAATCATGTGAGGGTAGTGGGGAGTCCTTAACCCCGTAGGAATTCGTTTGAATGTATGTTGTCATATGATTGTAAGATGTATATGTGAATCTTTGATGAATGTGATGTGGAATGAATCACTGAACTTCTGATTTTTGTCTGTCATCTTGATGTTGTTATTGTTGTTTGAATGTGAACGTTGTAGAGTTGGTTTTGATTCAGGTTTAGTGGATGAATTTAGACCACAATCTAATTTAGTAATGTTAAGAGAAAGATGTAGGATGAACAAATGAACGTAAAATTGATGTAGAACTAGTTTTAGGACTGTTTTAGAGTGAAAACGTGGAGATCCCGTAGCAAGAAATCAGACTGGTGTGGAGAAAACAGGTTTGCGTAATAGATCTGGCCATACGCGTATTGGGGAAGGTGTTACGCGTACGGCTAGGCAGGATTGGAGGCATTACGCGTACGGGGAGGCCACAAGGAGGTTTTGGCACGGCCTTCTGCCCATACTCGTAAGGATACGCATATGGTGGCTTGGCAATACGCGTAAGGGGTAGCGATACGCGTATCCAGATCTAAGAAAGGAATTGTGAAGGAGAATAGCTCTCTGCCCATACGCGTATGAGGTCGGGCAATACACGTATGGCAGGGCGAGGCAGGAGGCCTTACACGTCTAGTACGCGTAGGAATGGGCGAGGGAGCTGGGCAATACGCGTATGGCCCAGGGCAATACACGTATGACCAGCGAGTGTGCAGAATTTTACCGTTTCACGATTTCTTTCCCGTTTTCGCGTCGGTGTCGGTTTCTTTTGGTTTGAGAGGTTGGGAACGGATGTCAGAGTTAAGAAGTATAGAGTTGGTGACAAAAATAATTAATTTAATAATTTTGGTGAATTAATTAGTAATTAGCTAATTAATGGACGAGTGCCTTGTGAGGCGTGTAGGATGTAGTTGTGTGGCGCCGTCTGTGTGAGGTGCGAGCGGTCTTGGGGTAGCAGAGGTAATTCTGGGTGAATTGACGGTGAGTGTATGATGCACTTGGGATCAATGAGGATCGTATGTTTTACTTGATGATAGTCTCTTGTGCATAATTTATGTGTAATGATGCTGTGTTGCAGGTGAGGTAATTCCAGTGTGAATTACGGTAAGCGTATGGCTTACGTGTGATCAGGAGGATCGTGTAAATGTATTATTGATTATTATACATGTGTTTTGTGTGTAATTTGTGTTGTGGTGAATGATTATTTTATGTGTGATCAGGAGGATCGTGAGAATGTATATCTATTGTTATACATGTGTATTATATGCATATTGATTATCATGCATTCATGGTGTTGGTGGGATGAATCATTGCTCAGGAGGAGTGTATGTGATTCATCTGAACTCCCTAGAGGGGTGTGGTGGGATAAATCATTGCCAATTAGGGGTGTATGTGATTTATCCGGGTTCGATTGAATGAACCATGGTGATGTTGGTACCACATGCATTGTGTCTGTGTCGAGTCGCATTGCATTATTACTTTGTTGATTGATTGGTGATTAAATGTGACAGTAGGTCATGACTGTATGTTTGTATGATATATGTGAGTAACTACCTTCTAATATGTATTATTCACCGTTTAATATTGAATGTAGTTCTCACCCCTTTGTTGTTTTGCGTGGCGTCTGTACTTCGTGGGGAGTACAGATAAGCAGGTACCAGGTTAGTGCTTGGAGCTCGTTTGGCTTGTTCGAGTTTAGAGAGTCGCTTTGATACGTAACACGGGATTGGGGATTTTATTTGTCGTAGAACTACTTTAATTGTTACGTATCTTATTTTTCGAAGTATGCTAAACAATGTAAATTTTTGGAGATATAACTGGTGAAGGCCTTAGTGCTAGTGAAGTGATTTAATGAATATTCCGCTGTACAAACCTTTTTATGAGTAATAAAGTGAATGAAGCAATTGAATCTCT
Source organism: Lathyrus tuberosus (assembly GCA_022829125.1). NCBI lineage: Eukaryota > Viridiplantae > Streptophyta > Magnoliopsida > Fabales > Fabaceae > Lathyrus > Lathyrus tuberosus. The sequence continues at coordinate 1,630,547 of JALAZF010000034.1, forward strand.
TTGTTGTTTATTTGATGTGACATCCCACTATGTGGAAACTCTGATTATTTCTTAGAATTTTGTGTATTTTTCATAAATGGGAAAGTGGGGTGTTACAATTGGTATCAGAGCCTGGTTGCTCCGTCCGACCAGGTTGTCTAGTATGGTTTGTGTCTTGGTATACGACACGTGTGTAGAACACGGTCGGTGCGTGTTTGTCTTCTAACTGTCTGTTTGTAGGAGTTGCGGATGAGTTAAGTGGGGGAGAATCTGGTGCTTCTCCAGGATGCTTCCACTCTGGAAGAATGGACTGGGGAGTAATGGAGTGCTATCATAGTTGGTAAGGAAGGGTCTATACTTCATCAGGATGATCGGCTGTCTATGAACAAATTGGGGAACTGGTCACCCTCAATCTCTTGTTGATAGTAGTCGGAAATCAAGATGAATGAATAGATGCCCATTGACAGTTAAGATAGCATGTGATGTGGAAGTTGGTTGTGCTGGGTCGGTATAGATCTTTATTATCTGAAAAGGATGTAGAAGATAGGTACTGTCGGTCGATCAAGTTGAAGGATGTCTCTGAGGGAGGGCAATCAGGTATTGTTGGTGATTGCTTTTCAATGAGTATAGAACAAGTGATGGCTAGAGATATGCCAGTGTTAGGTAACCCCTGATGTCTTTCTGAGGTTGGATCCGAGCTGGGTAATGGTAGAGAACTGGTATCGTTGTGTGCTGAGTGAATGGGCAGACATCTATTGGACGAAGCCTCGGTGTATTAACGTTAGCGTTGTGGCGAGTTAGTAGGGAAGTTACATGTGTGAGTTACTTATTGGTTGCGAATTTTTGAATGTATTTTCAGGCAAGATAAGTGGATCACATGCGTATTAATGAGGTAGAGGTGGCTATTGATTTAGCACTTGATACGAGTCTGATGTCAATGACTCCGTACAGAAAGTGAACTTAAATTGGACGAAGGTGAATAGTTGAGGTTTTTATCTGCTCAGTAAGTGGAAAAACTATTAGGAGATGAGACTAAGATGTTTGTTATGTCTGCGTTAATAGTGTACTGGAATTGACAGGAAAGCCACAGTGAAGGGCTGCCAGTTGTGCATGATTCCCAGATATGGTTCCGGATGGAATAACAAGCGGGATGTGTATAAGGGTATTGAGGCTATGGGAAGCAAACTTAGAGCTTGGATGAGTTTTGGAATTCTTAGAGTTTTAGGGCATTAATGGAAATTTTGAGAAAACCCTTGGGTGTGGATGTAATATTGAGATTGAGAGTTCTTTTTGGTTGATTGTTGATATATGTTGGAATTTGTGGAATTTGGATTGTCCAGAGAATGAAATTGCGTATGGATTACTGACAGTTGAATAAGGTAACGATTGAGAATAAGTGTCCAATTTCAAGAATGGATGATTGGAATGGTTTGGCTGAGTTTGATTGGAGTAACAATTGTTTGGAACGTTTGATAAGAGTGGCGAATTTGTGTGAGTTGAGGCTTTGATCGACTTCATGTGATTGGGTATGTTTGTTAATTACTCGGTTAAGCTGGTATGTGAGTCTGGACAAGATTGGATGAGTTCGGAGCGATGTTCACTAGGGATACTCGGATCTATTATAAGGTCAGAAGGAGACTATGTAGGGTGGTTGAGAATCGGGTGACAAGGGTTGAAAAGAAAGGAATTTTTATGCTAAATTATTCAAGTGAGAATTTGGTTGAAAAAGGTTAGCTTTCTTGGATACGTTATTGCTGATGATGGTATTGTTATGGATCCATCGGAGGTAGATGCAGTTCTACGATGAGAGGCTCCGAAGTCGGTTAAGGTGATTAGAAACTTTTTGGACTTTAGTGGGTTATTACCGGAGGTTATGGAAGGCTTTTCCAAGTTAGCATTTTCGTTACTTCAGTTGACTTGTGAAGGGTAAGTCATTTGCTTTGGATGTCCATTGTGAGGGGAGTTTGAGAGGGCTAAAGTAGAATTTGTCTACGACTCCAGTTTTGATTCTGCGTGATCCTAATAAACCGGTTGTGAGGTATTGGGATGCGTCTATGATGAGTTTAATCTGTGTGGTGATGCAAGATGGTAAGGTTGGGGCTTATGCTTTACGACAATTGAGGATTCATGATTTCAAGATGGCTGCAGTTACTTTTGTGTTGAGGATCTGGAAGTATTATTTTTATGGTTTTGAGTTCGAAGTGGTTAGTAATCACAAAGATATTGAATACCTGTTTAGTAGCAAATAATAGAATATGAGACAACGAGGATGGTTGGGATTCCTGCTGAGTTATGACTTCGGCTGGAATTATCCTATTGGTGAAATTAATGTCGGACCTGATAAGTTAAGTCGAAAGTTTTTATACATGTCTGTTTTGATGGTCAGAGGATTGAAGTGATTTGAGTAGTTCAGAAACTTGTGTCTGGTGTGTGAGAACACAGTAGGGTGTGAGGTTGGGTATATTGGAAATGAACTATGATCTTGCTGATGAATAGTAAAGAGAGTCAGAAGTTGGATATGAAATTGGTAGAGTTGATTGTTGTGGGTTATCAGAGTGCGCATCGAAAGCGTGATGCGGTACACTTTGCGTATGCGGGTGTGACTTGTGAGAGTTCATAGGTTGAACATTGGAAACAAGTAGGGATGATGAGACCATTGGACGTTTCAGAATGGAAGTGTTAGGTGAAAGGTTTAAATATTATTCATGGGCTACTATGTAGATGGATGTTTTGGTTATATGTTCGATTGGTGAACCGTAGCATTGTTGTAATAATGTTGTGCGACAAGGATGTTGGTATTATGGTTATGTAGAAGTTGTTGGAACGATGTTGTGTCGTGGGACTTTGGGTTCTTGTTTTGTTGTTACCTCGGTTCCATCGTGATGGTTCGAGTGTGTGGAGCTAATCCCTATGTGGGAATTAGGGGAGTGTTACTTATGGTGAGGGTAACGATCTTGTTGTGTTCTGGTTCTAGAGTGGACCTATGTGTTCGTATCGGGGGTATTCTTGAGTCGTGAGTTAGTCGTCAAGTGCATTGTATGGGAATTGCATCTTGTCAGTGTGCTATTTGTGATGTGCCTTTTGTTGACAAGTTAGTTGGTTAGGCAGATGCGGGAGTCATATCCGGAGTGTTCGTCTCAGTTATATTTTCGAGGACGAAAATAATTTAAGGGGGGGAGAGTTGTAACACCTCAATTTAAATTATTTGATCATCGTGTTATTTTTTGTTGTTTGGCCTTGTTAAGGGTGTGTGGGGTTGAGCGCGTAGGCGTGTGGTCCTCAGTGGGACGGGTAGATTAGGGGTGTCGGGAATAATTTTGGAGTATGAGTAGTAATAGTATTATTATTATTATTAATAATATTATTACTATTGTTATTACTATTATTATTATTATTATTATTATTATTATTATTATTATTATTATTAATATTATTATTTTTGGTTGTTAATTAAAAATATGATTTAATTAATTGGATAATGGGCTAGTGGAGGAATTAGGGGTAGTTTAGTCATTAAGCTGGTTTAGTGAGAAATTAGTGAGGGGTTAACCATAATCAGAATTTTTGGAGAAAGAACAAGAAAGGCTAAGAAGAGGAAGAACAAGGGTGTGCTAGGGCTAACATCTCCATCATATTTTTGCAGGAATTATTCCGGAATTCGAGGTAAGGGGGAGAACGAGTTTAATATTGGTGAATTAATCATGTGAGGGTAGTGGGGAGTCCTTAACCCCGTAGGAATTCATTTGAATGTATGATGTCATATGATTGTAAGATGTATATGTGAATCTGTGATGAATGTGATGTGGAATGAATCACTGAACTTCTGATTTTTGTCTGTCATCTTGATGTTGTTATTGTTGTTTGAATGTGAACGTTGCAGAGTTAGTTTTGATTCAGGTTTAGTGGATGAATTTAGACCACAATCTGATTTAGTAATGTTAAGAGAAAAATGTAGGATGAACAAATGAACGTAAAATTGATGTAGAACTAGTTTTAGGATTGTTTTAGAGTGAAACAGTGGAGATCCCGTAGCAAGAACTCAGACTGGTGTGGAGAAAACAGGTTTGCGTAATAGATCTGGCCATACGCGTGTTGGGGAAGGTGTTACGCGTACAGCTAGGCAGGATTGGAGGCATTACGCGTACGGGGAGGCCACAAGGAGGTTTTGGCACGGCCCTCTGCCCATATGCGTAAGGATACGCGTATGGTGGCTTGGCAATACGTGTAAGGGGTAGCGATACGCGTATCCAGATCTGAGAAAGGAATTGTGAAGGAGAATAGCTCTCTGCCCATACACGTATGAGGTCGGGCAATACGGGTATGGCAGGGCAAGGCAGGAGGCCTTACGCGTCTAGTACGCGTAGGAATGGACGAGGGAGCTGGGCAATACGCGTATGGCCCAGGGCAATATGCGTATGACCAGCGAGTGTGCAGAATTTTACCGTTTCACGATTTCTTTCCCGTTTTCGCGTCGGAGTCGGTTTCTTTTGGTTTGAGAGGTTGGGAACGGATGTCAGAAGTTAAGAAGTATAGAGTTGGTGACAAAAATAACTAATTTAATAATTTTGGTTAATTAATTAGTAATTAGCTAATTAATGGACGAGTGCCTTGTGAGGCGTGTAGGATGTGGTTGTGTGGCACCGTCTGTGTGAGGTACGAGCGGTCTTGGGGTAGCAGAGGTAATTCTGGGTGAATTAACGGTGAGTGTATGACGCACTTGGGATCAATGAGGATCGTATATTTTACTTGATGATAGTCTCTTGTGCATAATTTGTGTGTAATGATGCTGTGTTGTAGGTGAGGTAATTCCAGTGTGAATTACGGTAAGCATATGGCTTACGTATGATCAGGAGGATCGTGTAAATGTATAATTGATTATTATACATGTGTTTTGTGTGTAATTTGTGTTGTGGTGAATGATTATTTTATGTGTGATCAGGAGGATCGTGAGAATGTGTATCTATTGTTATACATGTGTATTATATGCATATTGATTATCATGCATTCATGGTGTTGGTGGGATGAATCATTGCTCAGGAGGAGTGTATGTGATTCATCCGAACTCCTTAGAGGGGTGTGGTGGGATAAATCATTTCTAAGTAGGGGTGTATGTGATTTATCCGGGTTCGATTGAATGAACCATGGTGATGTTGGTACCACATGCATTGTGTCTGTATCGAGTCGCATTGCATTATTACTTTGTTGATTAATTGGTGATTGAATGTGACAGTAGGTCGTGACTGTATATTTGTATGATATATGTGAGTAACTACCTTCTAATATGTATTATTCACCGTTTAATATTGAATGTAGTTCTCACCCCTTTGTTGTTTTGCGTGGCGTCTATACTCCGTGGGAAGTACAGATAAGCAGGTACCAGTTTAGTGCTTGGAGCTCGTTTGGCTTGTTCGAGTTTAGAGAGTCGCTCTGATACGTAACACGGGATTGGGGATTTTATTTGTCGTAGAACTACTTTAATTGTTACGTATCTTATTTTCCGAAGTATGCTAAACAATGTAAATTTTTGGAGATATAACTGGTGAAGGCCTTAGTGCTAGTGAAGTGATTTAATGAATATTCCGCTGTACAAACCTTTTTATGAGTAATAAAGTGAATGAAGAAATTGAATCTCTTTGTTGTTTATTTGATGTGACATCCCACTATGTGGAAACTCTGATTATTTCTTAGAATTTTGTGTATTTTTCATAAATGGGAAAGTGGGGTGTTTCAACATCTATCTTACCACTTATAATTTCTAGTATGCTTTGATTGGGGGTACTTTAGAAGGTTAAGGAGTAAGGTAGCCGAAGTCTTCTATCTCTATGGGAACTTCTTAACATTTTTCTTTACTTTTATTCTCATTTGATTGGGGGGGGGGGGGGGATTCAGTCATTTTTCCATTTATGATCTCAAACTTCATTGATGGTAAGACGAATTTTCCTATTTTAGTTGTCTCTTCTTTGAACTATTCACCTCCAAAGTTGTATCTGGCTTCTTCCAGAGTTTTTTTGACTAGATTTCCCTATGGAAGATATGCTTCTTCTTTATTTTTCTCCATCACGTAGTCAATTACTTGTTGTGCCTAGTTCACCTTGATTTTATTCTCTATTACCTATATTGTTTCTACATCAACCTGGGTTATGAGCTCAAATTGCTTTTCTTTTGAAAGAAAATTTGATTTATTACATAGTGAATCATGCGACTCTCAGGGAGGATGTATCCAGCAGTATAGGGATAAGGTATGATGGGTGATGCCTCATTCATGATAGATAATGCAACAAGTTGGTAGTTGTATTTGTCTACTTTGTCTCAGGGTTCGACAATGATAGCTTCATGAGGGACATCTAGCATCTTTCTGAATTCTTCTACCGATAAAGTTATTCTATGTCGTTTTACTTCAGTTTGAAGTATTCCATCTGTGAGGTGAAGATTTAAGTAGAACATTTTGACTAATGAGGGATATACCCTTTAGAAGGGCGTACAGAGGAAGGTGGATAGGTTGATTTCTTCGAAGGTTTTAAAGAATTCACATTCCATTAAATCTTTTGGATCTAGAATGTGAATTCTCACAAGGAATCGATTGGACAAACATTTCAAGAATCTCATTTCTTGTTGTTTGGTAGTAAAGAAGTCAGAAAAAGGGATGGTGGAAAGGGTTAGCTTTTTGGGAGCCACAATGATTTTGAAGAATAATCTCACACTTGCAGAAAAAATATGCAATGAGAAAGAATGAAAGAAGAATGCCTATATATAGCATGACTTCTGAATATTTGATCCAATATTTTAGAAAATATTAATTACAGATTGTGCTGATTAAAAATCAAATCAGAATCTTTCCACATTGAGTGTGCCAATCGATTGGCTAACACCTCTAATCGATTAGTAAATCAAATCTCTTCAGATTTTGTTCGCTTATCATCAATGTTGAGATCTTTTTTGCTTGGAAGGCAATTATAGCTTGGATATGATCTAGAATTAGGCACACCAAGCGTCTCCAATCAAGTGCCACAAGGCCAATCGATTGGGCTTTCGTTGCTTAGCCTCCTCGGTGCTTCTTTGGGCCTTGTGTTGGATTTAGTTACTTTTATTCACTCCCCATTAAGCTTATTTGCACCCCTTTTTCTAAAAAAAAAACACTTGAAACACTCATCTATTGGTTTAGAAAATAATTTATTGAGATAAGAAAAAATAAATTCATTATTTTAAGGGTTTAATCAAAGTTTTATGATTATTTCAACCTTGAAATAATGTATACCCGTTTTATCAAGAACTCTTGATAAACACTTCCCTTAGAGGGAATCACCAATCATATTATGGCGTGTCCTTATCTAGACATCGTTGGATGCGAGAGTTGGTAAAAACAACAAATGAACAAGTCCATTATAGACATATCCACTCAAGCGATCACTAAGGATTATAAATCTTGAAATATTCTCAAGACACTTGCTTTGATCACCGTGCTTTAACATTTTCCATCATTGTACGTTCTTGGATCAAAGACTTCATATACAGTACACTTAAAATCATACTCATGCTTTGCATAACTTCATTAATAATCGTCAAAGCTTTGAGCTGCAAAGCATACCTGCAAAACACTAAGGTTTTACCTTTGGTGCCCACATCTTATTGGGCCTAGGTGCATTAGTTCTAGAAGATCTAAGGTTGTTACCTTTAGAAAATTTTCAATTTATCAAAACAAAATAATTCTAAGCGATCGACCTTTTTACAATATGTGCATTTATAGACTAGACGTTTCTTTTTATTTTGATCTATACCTTTCCTAGGGTTTATGTGCTTCTTAATTCCCAGTCCATCTTTATTTGAAGAAGACCTTTGACTTGATAAGATCAAGTCAAACTTTTCTTTTCCTTGGGTGAACTTACCTAGGGTTTCATGCAAATCATTAACTTCTTTTTTCAGAGAGACACGAGTCTCACATGTTCCTTTCGACTTTCTAAGATTAGTTATTTCTATCTGGAATAATTTATTGATTCCTTCAAGGTATCTTACGAACTCTTTAAGACCTAGGGAGTGTTATCTCAATTTAGAATTTTCTTAAACTAATTGACTACTCATTCTAAACAGTTGGTCATAAGATGGTTTAATACCTGGAACAATATCTACATCGTAGGTTGCCTTTAAGAAAATTTCATATTCTTCGTTGGAAGAACATGCTTTCTTTTTTCTCCCCGAGATTGATATATCTCCTCCTAAACAAGAAGTTCCTTGATTTGATGTTGAATTTTTCGAAGATTGTTCAACTATTGAGTATGTTCTTTCGAAGGATTTTACTAGAGTTGTATGATAGGAGTATGATGAAATGATGATTCTTCGGTTTTACTTCTTCGTCTTTGAGTAATTGAACTAGTTCGTTCAATTACTCTATAATTTCTTTCTTTCTTGATTTTTCCTGTAATTCATGAAGGCTCTCTTCTTTTGATTTAAGAGTTGAATTAAACTTCCAATTCTTAATTCTTAGACATTGGTTAGTTACAAACGTTCCAATAAAACTCCCAATATTTCTTAGTTTTGTAAAACATTTAAAAGCAGTATCTTCATCTTCTTCGTCTTATGTGTTCATCTCCTTTTGCTCGATACTTGGAGAAACTCCATATATCATCTCAAGAGTATTCCACATTTCCTTGGCAGTTAGAAAATGATAAACATAGTAAAATTTACTATCATTTAGAGACATTGTTATAAAGCTCTTAGTTTTAAAAGCTATCTCAAACTTTCTCTTTTCCTCTTTGGTCTATAGGGAATCAGGTTTATCTACTACTTCATCATTTACTTGATGAATATGAATAAACGGACCTTGATTATTGTTTTCCACAATTCATGATTTATGCTTTGAAGAAAATTTCTAAACATGGCTTGCCATATATCAAATATACTATTATGGAAAAATCGTGGTGTGTTTAGAAAATATCTTTTGTCGGAAGTAATCTTCCTCCCGAGACGATTAGTCCTTAAACAAGAGTTAGGTTCTAATGCTACTTGTTGGACATGTAACTTTGCACACAAGAGGGAGGGTGAGTTGTGTGGTTCCAAAAAAACATGGTTTTGAAAAACTTTGCGGATTAAAATCTGAGTTTAAAATCATTTTGAAAATGCTTTTAATATGAAGCAGTGGAAAATAAACTAGCAAAGTATAAATTATGGATATTAAAGGGTTGAGGAAAAAGAGAGAACACCAAAAATTATAGAGGTTTGGTCAACCAAAGAAAAATACCTACTCCTCTCCCAAAGAATTGATCTTGAGAGTATCTAAAAAAATTGAGAGCTTTTAGTAGGTTATACTCACGATCCCTCCGGATACAAGGAAAAAAATGAAGTTTGCGGTTAACTTCCAACCAAACAATAAATAACGGAGTGAAGCGATGATTCTTCCTTCCAAATGGTGCATTGAAGCGGTTAGTCTCATTTCCACGAGAATCTTGGAGCGGTTAGTCTTCAAGCTTCTAAATAAACTTTGTGAGCTTTTAATATCGGGATGAGCTCACAAACCTTAAACTATGATTTTACCATGGGCAAACCAATAACCTAAGAAATTTTAATACCACGATAATCTCAAACATTAGCAAGCTTTTAATACCGAGCTTAGCTTTAACCTTAACTTGGTTTTACCACAGGTTAACCAGGAACCTATGAAATCTTTTATCACGAGCTGAGCCTTCAAACCTTAACAAGGGTTTTATCACACAATCCACAAAACAAAGCTTTTAAGGGTTTAGCTTCTAACCCAAACAAACAATCCCTAATTGGATAAAATGTTCAACCAAGGTATAAATAAATGTTCCTTGGTGAACTTGCAAATCTACCCTTCTAGAATTACAACTTCTCAATCTAAAAAAGGATTTTCTCAAAAAGTACTTTAGCTAAAAACTTAGTGAGAGAAAGTAAAAGAAAAGTTTAGAGAGAGAGAGAGAAGTATGAAATGAAACTCAGTTCTGGATTATTTGAAATGAGGGAAAGGGATCTCTATTTATAGGTTAGAGGCTGGCTCAACAAGGAAATCATTTTGAAAGCATTTTATGACCTAGAAATTGATTGGCAAAGTGTTCTAATTGATTGGTTAGCACCATTACAATCGATTGATAAAGTGTTCCAATTGATTTGTTGACTCCATTATAATCGATTACCAAGTTAAAAATGGATATAAAAGATATCTATCTGTTAACCATCATTAAGATGGTGTCCTAATCAATTAGGGAACATTTTTAAAATCTCACAATCAATTTGTATAATGTGCAAATCGATTGGTAAAGACAAAAACTTTACCCACATCTTTTCAGACAACATCCAACTCATCTGGAACGACTACAAGACATTTTTGAAAGTATTTCTTTGAGAAAAATCAGTTTAAAAAATGTTTTCTTGTGTGTGTGATTTAGCCATGTACTTTTATGAAAATTCCATTATGCATTACATAGTTTTCACTCAGACTAATTAAGGCAGAGCTTTCTTGTACTTCAAGACTTTGTCAGATACTTTCCTTTTGTAGAAACTTGCTTGAGTTTACTTGAGATGAGGCTTGAGTTAACTTCTATTTGGTTTCCATCATCGGATATTCAAGTCCAAAAAACTTGAGTTATTTGGTTTGCATCTTTAACCGCTTAACAACTTATATTTAATTTGTCATCATGAGATAAAAGTTGTCATAGAAGGTGATAAAAAGTACACAAGAAAGGGAGGTTGAATTGTGTTTTCCGTTTTCTTAATTTGTGCCTGATCAGAGTTCAGAATCTAAACTGGTGTTCAGATTTTGATTATACTTAGTAGTGGAATGTTAACAGAAGCAAATAAATAATAGCAGAAGATACAAAGATTTATATTGGTTCCTCCCAACTGAGAGTAGTCCAGTCCCCTTGCTTCACAAGAGATTTTCACTATAACCAAATCATGATTACAACCGCTTATGTATTTTGCATAAGACTTTTACAATGCTCATACCCTAGGTCCAAGACTTCTTGCTTAAACCCCTAACGTTCAAGACTTCCTTGCTCAAGTCCTACAAACCCAAGACTTCTTGCTCAAGCCACACTGGCCCAAGACTTCTGCTCAAGGTTCCACGAACCGAGACTTCCTGCTCAAGGTTCCACAAACCGAAAATTCCTGCTCAAGCCACATTGGCCCAAGACTTCTGCTCCAGGTTCCACGAACCGAGACTTCCTGCTCAAGCCACACTGGCCCAAGACTTTTTTTCCAAGTTCCATGAACCGAGACTTCTTGCTTAAGCCCTACAGACTCAAGACTTTTGCTCAAACCCCTTAGGTTCAAGACTTCCTGCTTAAGCCCTACAGAGTTAAGACTTCTGCTCAGGTTCCAAGAACCCAAGACTTCTTCTCAATTAATCCACTTGATTAAGACTTTCAATTCTCTAGCACATAGCGAGAGACTTACATGACTCAAGCATCTTGGCAAGAGACTTTGATTTGATCAATTAATCCACTTGATTAAAACTTTCGTTGCTCTAGCACATAGCATGAGACTTACATGGCTCAAGCATCTTGACGAGAGACTTTGATCTAAACTACTAAGCAACAAGTTCATCAGAATAGAGAACAAGGTGTACTTGATACAAATATCAGAGGTATGGGGAAATCACCATAACAAAGACCTAAAGCTCTTCAGATTTCTAAGATATTCAATGTGTAAGAAATCTTAAGGCTTTTACAATTACAACCTACAACAGAAATTTTGCATAGCCACTTGTGTTGATAATTGCTGATCTTGTTACTCCTCCATCAGGTTGATCCTTGTTAATGATTCAGTTTGAACCTTCAGCTACTTATATAGCATTTGTAGAAGACTAGCCGTTGGAGAGATAACTTGATCAATTGTCTTTACTTTCTCCATAGTACAAGAGACGTTGAAGATAGATACACTAAAAGATCTTGATCAATTGCATATCATGTTTAACCACTGAGTCTTCAAAGAGATCCTGTACTATAGAGCCGTTGAGAGTAGATATCTGTAAAGCATGCCAACTTTTTTTTAGCCTTGTGAACTAAGACTCTAACTGACAAACTGATTTGACAATGCAGCTTCCTTTCTGCAGTACAGATAACTTCGACTTTATTACTAACTCTGAATGATCACCAGAAGCCATTTTACATTCACCAAGTGTAGAGACAATAATGTTGTTTCTTCTGATGCTGAAACCTTCAGCTTCAGAGTCTACGCCAAACATCACTTAGAGAGTGTTCTTCAGATTCTGCACCACCAGAAGCTAGCAATTCAGCTTCTCTTAAGTGTGCCTTTGTATATCAGATTTTGAATATACATTTACAATTATTAGAACATGCATACAATAAACACACATCAAATATAAGCATTGTTATTTTAATACTTTGTTATCATCAAAACCCAAAGAATATATGTCATGAACAAATCTTATTCTAACAGTCATCATCAAAAGTACAATAATTGTCCTTTTTAAAAGCATATCATCTGCAAAACAAGGTTCCACATAAAGGACTCTTAACATCCAAAATTCATTTGAATTATGAAGTTGTCATCTTTAAAGCTACTTGACAATTGTCATCATGAAAACCAACTGATGATTGTATCTGCAAGCATATAGCTCCACTTGAAGTTCATGAATCACCTAAGAGTCGCCTCCATAAAAGTGTTTAACAAGTGCTTGCATTTTAAGGATTTAGAAGCTCCAATTATTACCACTTGAGTATTAATGGAAGAAATGTGTTTTTAGGGTAGTTTTTTTCATCAAATTTCACCAGTGATGATGGTTTAAATTTTTCTAGTGTAGGGGCACCCTAGATATCCTCAGAGAGTAGTTGAGGATCCATGACCTCCTCGTCTTCGATTAGGTTATTTTCATGATGTCGTTCCTAGAGGGCCAGGACATTGTCTTGTAAGGCTTGGTTGGAGCAACATAAATCCCATATAGCAACTCACATCTCTGATGAGGCCTTATTGTCACGCTACTGCTACTAGTAGCTGTTGCAGTGCCTCATTATGTTACCATGGTGAGAGAGATGATAGAGGCGGTTGAATATTAAATTAGGGTGTGGCCTAGGTCAGTTTTATCGAAGCCTCATGGTAAACGCTAATTGGACTTGTAGAAAATACAATGAAGATGGTCATACTTACAAGGATGATCGCAAGATGATCTAAGTCTCCTGAATATGTGAATAATGAATATCCTTTCCAATCCTAAAGGTTGGGATATTTATTGGCCTAAATCGTGGGTCAAATTGATGGGTGAGAAACCAATTCACTCCCAACTGCCTAACTAGAGTGTGGGAATAAGAGACTAGTTCTCCCCCTTAGTAGGAAATAGTAGTTTCTTCCATAGGGAAGTGGCGAACACCGACCCTTTCAGGAACACATGGCTTGATACATATTAATGCAGTTGTCCTAATTGATGGACATGAGTTCATGCAGGACGAACCATGCCTTAGACGTGATGGTTGGATTTCGCGACCCATGACCCGCCAGGTCACGCCCCACATGAATTGTCTTGTGGCCCTTTATGATACTTTTTTGGCTGATTGAGTTATGTGTTGTCCTCTTCTAGGGCTTAATTAAAGTTACTCCATTCCAAATTTTTTGAATTAAAATAATAAAATATTACTTAAATTTAAAATTATTTTAAATAAACATTTATAAAAATTATTTTTGAGCTTGTAGCTTTTAGCTTATGAATTTTTCTTCCATTTATACTGTCACTATTTTATAAAAAGTCCATTTTTACCCTTTATATTTTATTATGATTTAAATTAGAGTAATTATGTTTTAATTGAGGAATAAGAAACATTAGGGATTATTTTTACAGAATAAATTCACGATGCAATCCATCTTTCATTTTATTATTAATGGAATATTTTGATTTATTACATTGAATTGCTTTTTATTACTTTTAAATTATTATTTTAATTATTTATTACTTGAGTTTTTATTATTAACATATTATTTTTATAAATATGATAATGAACGATTAAATATATTTTTTTATTAGTAGGCATATCATGAATTTTGAGAGAGAGAAAAAGAGAAGGAAGTATGCACTTTATTGGAATATAAGATCAAATTACAATATTATTATTTTAGAATCTTGTTAAATTTCATTACACAATTTATATATAAGTGTTTAATATATTTTTGTGTTATGTTTAATTTGATATTTATATTTAAAATGTTTGCATTTGATTGTTAATATGTTTATTTTTATTGAATAAAAATTAATTTAATAAATATGATCACTAATTTTTTTTAATTAAGAATGTCCTTTTATGTCATTTTGCATTTATCAGCTAATGTTACCGCTAATTTACCAAACACTCAAATTAGCTTATCAGTTATAAGTCATCAGCTATAAGCTACCAATCATCAACTATAAGCTACCAAACATCAGCTATAAGCTATCAACTATTAGTCATCAGCTACCACCTATCAGCTAGCTTATCAGCTATTAGCTAGTTTTACCAAACAGAGTCTTAGTAAGAAAATCAGCAATCTAAGAAGGAATAGGAAAGAGTTTGATGAGTCCAACTTCCATCTTTTCTCATATTAGATGACAGTCAATTTCGATTTGTTTTGAGCACTCATGAAATGTTAGATTATGTGCTAAGTAGACAACAAATTTGTTGTTGCAATAAATAGCAGTTAGTCTTGAGAAAACAATGCAGAGATCTTGAAGAGGTAGCGCAACATTGTACTTCACCGGTGAGGCTAGTCAGCACACGATATTCAACTTTAGAATTGGAATGGGAGATTGTGGTCTGTTTCTTCGACTTCTAAGAGATAAGGGATTTTCCAAGGAAAACAGTAAAGCTGGTAGAAGAACGTCTTGTTGAAGGGCAAGTAGCCCAATAGCTATCTGCAGAACCATAAAGAATTAAAGCAGTTGAAGCGAAGTAGAACAAACCCTATGTAGGGTTGTGTTTTACATACTATAATATTTTAAGAGCAACTTGATAGTGATTGACATTCGAGTTGGAGACAAATTGACTGAGTTGTCGTACTGCAAAAGTAATGCCAGGTCTAGTTGTAGTTAAATAAATTAATTGACCTATGAGTCTACGATATTGGGTAGAATCATGATAAATGAGAGAAGTTGTGCAATGAAGTTTAAGATAAGGATTGTAAGGAGTAAAAAATTATTTTGAAGCAAGCATACCTATTTTATTTTGTAAATCAAGGGTATAATAACGTTGATTAACTAAAATACCAGACAAAGATCTAGCCACTTCAAGGCCAAGGAAGTATCAGAGAGGTCCCAAGTCTTTGATACAAAATTTTCAATGAAGGAGGGCTCTGATAACATGAATTTCAGTAAGGTCATTACCTACTAAAACTAAATCATCTACATATACTAAAAAAGCAATGAAGCGGTTAGTGCAAGATTTTGTAAATAATAAATAATCAACATTGGAATAAATGTAACCAATAGAAATAAAATACTCAGACAATTTGGAATACCATTGTCTGTTGGCATGCTTAAGGTCGTAAAAGCTCTTATTAAGTTTACAAACCTTAGTGGGGGAAGAAGAATGAGGAAGATCATAACCTTTAGGGATGGTCATGTAAACTTCTTAATTGAGATCCCTATGAAGGAAAACATTATTGTCATCTAGTTGTTCTAGATGCCAATTTTTTATTGAAGTTAAGGCAAGAAGAGTCCTTACAGTGGTTAATTTAGCAACACGGGAGAAGGTTTCAAAGTAATCAACACCTTCAAGTTGAGTGTATCCTTTTGTGACAAGTATTGGTTTGTACCTGTCAATTGAAACATCAAGAAGGTATTATTTCTATAAACCCATTTATATCCTATTGGGTTTTTATTAGGAAGGAGATCAATGATGGTCCATGTGTTGGTTTGCTCAAGGGCTTTAAGTTCATATTGCATGGCTTGGAGCCAGCAATTATGTTTACTTGTTTGAGAAAAGGTAGTGGGTTCAGGGGTAAATGAAATGGAGAGGCATAAATTTTTGTAAGGGGTGTTACATTTTTCATAGGAGAGGATAATGAGAGGGTGAAAGACGGTGTGGGTTGGTTAGGGTGAGGTAGTATTTATGTTTTAAGGAGGTTGCAATGGTAGTTATTGCGATATGAAGGTTGTTTTCTTTGTCTAGTGGAACGCCTGAGGTTAGGGGTAGGTGGGTTAGATGGTTGGGAAATATAGGGTTGAGGAGGTAGTATAGAGGTGGAAATAGTAGAAGCGGGTGAGCTCGAGATATAGCGAAAGAACATGAGGATGACTAGTATTGGTAGGTAGATAATCAAGGTTAGTAGTGTAGTAGGTATTAGTGGAAGGGGATATGATCATGGGTATCAACAAAGGGGTAACATAATTCATAAAAGGAGACATTCCTGGAAACAAAAAACTTGTTAGTAGACAAATTGTATAGGAGGTATCATTTAGTACCTTCTTAAGAACCTAGTGTTAGCCTGGAAATTTTAGCTGAAGAAAATCAACAAAGAATGGTAATAACTACCTTGAAAATGCTAAGTGTCAAAAGAGCTTTAACCAAAAGCTTTGACATACATGTCGACTAAGATGGTTCAAATAACCTAATAGTTGAGTCAAGGAAAATACTAGTTTGTAAGAGTCTCTAGAGCAGATCTACAAGATTAGGACCACTCTCTCTTTAAAACATGTCCAAAATGTCGAAGGGATTTGTGTAAGATAGTTCTTCGAAAGAGTCGAGATCAACATGTCCATAATATTTTAGGGACTTAGGATATTCTCAAGTTCAAAGACTTTGTAATATAGAGATGTCTCAATAACACTGTCAACTAATGACTCCCAACAAAGGCAGGTAGGAGGTTCAAAGCAATAATTAACGTAATTATCAACATGATGGTTGGTTTTCATCAATTTTATATTTGAAGACACATGGAAGTGCGCAAAAGTGTGGGAACACACGTATTAGAGTAAGTGTCGCACACTTTAAAAGTAATCATTGTTGACAATTATCAATGTAGTATTATATAAACAGATTTCTTGTATAGAATTAGGGGTCGTAATTCTTATCAGAAATTCCTATGCAACTAAAAGTACCCGAGTTATAGAGAGAAACGAGTTTGAGAGAAATATGTATGAATTTGAGCACCATTTATTTTAAGTCTTTTCAATTACAACAATTATATTATAGCATTTCTTGTTGTTTTTTGTTTATCATTTTTATCCAAAGCTTTCTGCAATCAACATTTACATTCAGTTCATTTAACATTCAAGCATTAACTTTTAATCACCAACATGTTTCCATTTTCATTTCTTTCTACACAAACCGTCCTTGACATTTTTTGAGGTAATTTCTTAAGTGAACTAAACTCTTGATTGTTTACTAAATTTACTAGTAAAGAAATTAGCACGCCCATTGGGACCCTTTTATGCATAAAATTTTAAACTTTTTGTAGAAAAGTGTTATGTCTTTCACATTGTTTATTTTACTCTTCTTACATGTAATGTCTTCATTTGTTGAGTGTTTATGCGTATGAGAAGTGGTAAAAACTTTCAGAAATGACCCGCTTTGTAAAACATCAATCCCTCCCTAGGATAATGCTCCAAACATTGAAGAACAACCAGTCGGATCAACGATTAAAATGCAAGAACTTCAACTTCTGTTGGACGGAATTGTACTGTTATAAGCCAGATAACAACTTTGAATGTACCACCAGATGTGGTGGTATCCTTACTACAAGTAACAAGTGTTCCTACTACTCTTAGGGCTACATAAAGTATAATAGGAGACCCACAACCTCCTTTTCCCTTGAAATTTGCGTTACCCCCAAATGGTAGGGAACCCCCTTATGGCATGCCAAATGCAATGATGGCAGGCCTACAAACTAGTGCATTCACGTATGCAAATAAAATAATGTATGTTGTGTCCCCTATTAATCCATACTTAGCGTCAGGATCCGCTATTACCAATCCTAGTCGAATGGCGTAACCACCAGGATGGTTAACATATCTCTCTCAAGTTATGCCAATATTAACCACTAGTTCCCTCCAATCTTTTAGGAAACATACAGATGAAAGTAACCGTGACATGGTTAAAATGCTAACACAATAAATAGGCACAATGTTCAATCCTCTGATTCAGAACACTAATCAGAGTTACCAGCAATTGGCACACTAAATGGGTCGAATTACTAATTTCTTTGGTCCTCCTCAAGTGCCCATTCAACAAGTGCCTAATAATCAGATACCACAATAAGCTATACCTATCGAACTACCCATTCGCAGGGTAGTCGAAGGCAACGTACGCCAAAATGGCTCTGAGGTAGTGTTGGTATATAGAAACCAAGATGCTGACCAAATAGTTAGAAATGTCCAATGAAACAATTTTCGGGGGCAAAATAATATAACTAATGTGGTCGAACAAATTTTAGCCCAAAATGGCCTTCATAGATCGATGCTTCATAAAAAAAAATTATGTTTCTTCGTTGTCAAAATATATGCTGCAAATAGAATTTCCTAGAGGTTAGAAAGTTCCTAAGTTCACCAAGTTTGCAGGCGACACTAGTGAATCCACAGTTGAACATATTGCGAGATATCAGACTGAGGCTGGTGATATGGAAAAAAAAATGAGAATTTGAGGATGAAACATTTACCCAAATCTTTAACCAAAAACATTTTCACATGGTTTACCACACTCCCTGCGCATTCCATATGTAATTGAAATCAACTAGAGAAAGTTTTTCATGAACAATTCTATATGGAGCAATCCGTGATTAACATGAAGGAATTAGCTAGTATGAAGCAAAAGTTCGTTGAATCAGTAGAGGACTATCTCAATAGATTTAAGTTGTAAAGCAAGGTGCTTTATCCAAGTGCATGAACATGAGTTGGTCGAAATAGTGGCATAAGGGTTAAACTATTCCATTAGGAAGAAGTTGGATACCCAACATTTAAGAGACATTACCCAATTGGCAGACAGGGTTCGACAAGTCGATCATTTGAAAAGTGAGAAGGCTAGGTCAAACAAATATAGTAAAAAGGAAAAATTTCCTATGTCGAAGCAGACGAAGCTGATCACGAATCTAGCATAGCTTATGAACATGTAAAAGAAAGTGAGGTCAATGTGGCAGAGCTAAAGCCATGACCTCCATATGTTTGTAAATTGTTAAAACCTTCAAACGGTAAAAACCCCGTTGAACCTAACAAAAAGTATAAGTTTGTTACAAAAACACACACTTTAGATATTATAAATTTTGATTTATTAGTTACTGATGGGAAAATTATAGTGCCAAAAGGCCTAAAATCTTCCTCATTAGAATAGAGGAAAAAGAGAGGGTTTTGTGACTATCACAATATTTTGGGTCATAAAACTTCTCAATGTGTGCTTTTCAGAGACTTGGTGCAGAACGCCCTCAAGGAAGGCAAATTGCAATTTGGGGATAAATCTAAAACTCCAATGCAAGTGGACTCTGACCCCTTCAATTCAAGGATGAACAATATGCTAAGCATAATGAAATCCTGATGGTTTAGACTACTGAGGGTATCGACATGAAAGTCGAACTGGTTGTTGTAGATGAGTACGAAGGAAAAGGAAGGAGCTTTTGTAATGGTAACCCGATGGATAGCCATGCTTCATGAAACAAGTGTCTACAGTTTGATTTGTGTGCCCACGGTGAGTGAAAACTCGTTTAGAAGAAGATCTACGTTCAATATTGGAGCGACCTCAACCATGCTATGAGTTGGCTCCACGAGCTCCCCCGATAATGGTAGTAGTTTGAAAATGCATAGCCATGGTGGGGTTGTCAAAGAGAGCGAGGGTTGATGAACGTCGTTCCTGGCCGAGGACCATCGAAAAGCTTTTGTCAAGAGAAGGAATATGATCGAGTAAACGAATTTAAGAGAGAACCGTGGAAAAGGGTTCTTTGAGACCCTATAGGAATTTGATGATATGATCCTGAGTTGTGTACTTTAGAAGGTCTGATGCAGCGCCGCATGTGCAAGATATAACACATTTATAATGTCAAATGGGTCAGAGAGAATCAATTTTCTCCGAGAGAGAAGATACCATGGTGAAGTATGTAGAAACATCCAAAGTACCCTGATGGAGGTGGATGAGAGTGTCTATGAGATAAAAAATTTTAAAAATGTCTCCTTAAGAGAAACAATTTTCTAGATTTTTCCAAACATCATGAGTAGTATTAATCCATAAGATATATTGAAAGATGTTTTCTGATAGGGAATGTTGAAGCCAATAGAAGACCATGTTATTGTATCGGAGCCAAGGATCAGAGAGTGTGTGAACATGAGGAGGTTGAGAAGAAGTTCTATCAACAAAGCAAAGATAGTTTTTTTTTTTGGAAATTAGGGCAACTTTCATGGCACGAGACCATGAGGTGTAATTGTTGTGATCTAGATAGGGGCATAACAAGGACAATGGATATATTTTCATTGGGATGGAAATAGTAAGGATTTAAGGGGTTTATGGCGAAGTCAGATTAGTTGGAATCTACCATTAGGATGAAGGAGAAAGTGTTTGATGTAGTGAAAAAAATAGAGTTACGGTTAGGGTTCAGAGGATGTGGATGATAAAGGGTTTTGATTTGGAAGTTGAGAAAGAAATACGATTTTGGGTATGAGAGATCGATAAAAATTGGTTTTATTTGATGATGGTAAGGAACATAGAAGGAGATTTGTGAAGAAGATGGATTATGGGTGGAAATTTCTATGTATGTTGGTTAAAGAAAAAAATGAATATTTGATGACATCAGTGTTAAATCCAATTTCGTGATGAGGAGATGAGGTTGTGAGGACATTGATCGATGGTTTTGGTGTTTTTGGATGAAGGTTAAGGGTGGGATTCGTGAAGAAGATGAGGTTAGGGTTGAAGATATGAGTTTTGTTTGAAGTGGTTCTTGAATGTGGTTGAGTTTATGGGTTTAGTTGAAGAGGTACTTGAATTTTGGTTGAAGATGTGGGTTTTGTTTGAATATGTTCTTGAAGTTGGCTCGAAGATCTGGATTTTGCGTATGAATCTTGTTCTTGAGTGGATGAAGATTGTTATGGGTTTGAAGGGTTGTAACGTGGTTATGTGTAATTGAATGGTTTGAATATTGGTTGAAACCGTAATAATAGTGGGGTAAATTGGAGATAGTAGAAATCCTTGGTATTAGGTGGAGCTCGCAGCTGGCTAAGGATCTTAAGCTGGATAGAATTCTTGTCCAATCCGATGTCATGTTTGTGGTATATTGTATTAATTCTCTCTGTTCTTTGGCTATTTTGGATCTTGTAGCGGATGCTGTTAGATATTTGCATGTTCGTTTTAGGGAATGTTTTGCTATGTATTTGAATAGGTAGTTAAATGTGGATGCTCACAATTTAATTGGTTTAGCAAGTTGTATGGGTCTAAGTCTTAGCTGGAAGGGTCCGTAAACCGTGATTCAATCTTTGTTTCTTTCTTATGGTGTTTTCGTTTAATGAAATTTGTTTCCCATTAAAAAAAGAAACATCCACAAAGACTCAAATATATGACTAATTTTTTTAAGAGAAAAAAGAATATGTTCTAAAAGTGTATTTTTGCTCTGTCAACTAATCAGAGATGTGTATCCCACCTAGAGCTGTCAAGTGGGCCGGCCCGACCCAACCCGCATTGGCCCGGTGGCCCTACACTTATAAATGGGCTGGAGTGGGCCGGCCCGATTACTTCATGGGCTATCAAAATTGAGTCTGACTCAGTTTCTTATGGGCCATGCAGCCCGATGGGTCAGACCCGCCTATATATTTCAATATTATAATTATAATTTTTAAATTTAGAGACAATAAAATACAATCATACATAACAAAATAATTACTCATCTAACCATTCAAATTAGATATAAAAATAAATTATCTAGTAGAAAATTTTTCGGCTAAGTCCCATGAACACTTGGTGAATCCAACAATTGTCACATAGTGTAACTTTTGAGACAATAGAATACATTCACACATACATAACCAAATAATTAATCACCTAACAATTCAAAAAGTCCAACTTTGATGTTAGGTCAAGAACATTCCCAAGTGCAAGAGTAACGGAATATTCACTCTAATACTTATCAAACTTTTCCTTCATCCCCTTAGCCATATCTTTGATCACATCATATTGACTTTTCAAATTTCTATTCAATTCCATCTCTATAAGTCCAACTTGCATGAAGTATAAGTTTGAGGTTGGGTAAGATGATCCAGAAATTAAGTTAGTAATATTATAAAATGGAGCCAAGGAATTACAAATGTTCTCTACTCTATCCCACTCTTCAATGCTTGGACAAATATTGTACTTTTTATTATTATAACTCAAGCTAATGAATGCACGTCGATACCTAATAGCACTTTCAAGCATCATATATGTGGCATTCCATCTAATACACACATCCAACCTTAAAATTAACAAAAACATATTTTAGCCCAATTTCTCCTCAAAATTAACAAAAACAATTTTCTAATTTTTTTTATCAAAACAAATTATTATTTTTTAACATTTTTAACGGGTCAGCCCGAAGCCCACTTGGCCGGCCTGGCTCGGCCTATAAAAAACATCGGCCTAATAGGCTGGCCCAAAAAGATAGGGTTGCATTTTTTAAATATTTTTTTATGGTCCGACCTGTGCTAAAATTTAGGGCTTATGGACTGACCCAATGGACCTGCCCCATTTTGACAGCTCTAATCCCACCAAATCATACTTTAATTTTAAAATACTAATATGATATAGTAAAATGTTATAATTATATTGAATGACGGTGTAAAACTAATTTACATTATTTATATAATAAATTTGTAAAATTCCATTATTTATATTTTAACATAAGATAATCTAAAATAACTATACATGTCAATTAAATAATTATACCACTAAAATAGATTAGTGGTATGAATTCCACCTTTTTAAAAGATAAAGTTAGATGTTATGTAATTAGATATCTCTTTATTATTATTCTCTCCGTCTCAAATTATAAGACGATTTGAGAATTTCATACGAATTAAAAAATTTAATTATTATTTATAAGAAAGATAAATTATCTATGACTTTACCGTAATGTATCTCATAATTATACAAGAGAGAAAAATTAAAAAAGTTAAAAAATAAATAATAATAAATATTTAAAGATATATGAAAAAAATATTATTAATATTATATTAAAAATATAAGTTGACTTACAATTTGAGACAAATTTTTTTAACAAAGAAATTATAATTTAGAAAGAGGTAGTATAAACTTAACAATACGTCTATTTAGAGAAATTTAATAAACATGAATTCAATTCTGCATCGAAATATTTCCATAGATTTAATTAAAAACGTGCCTGCGACCTTGAATTGTAATTTTTCTTCAATTCATAAATTTTATCCAACTTGCAACTAATTTGAAATCTATGATCAGATCCTTGTTTGTTGCTAGAGAGAATCTCAAAACAGTAATAGTAGACTTTCAGTTAATGCGATGCATGTGACGGATTCAAATCTATTAATGTACAAAACAAGAAACCATTGGATTGATCAATAATTCAGAAATGTTGCCTGCTAATAATAATAATTATTTATTCAAATGTACAACTACAAAGCAAAATTATTAAAAAAATATACATCCATCCATGATCTGTAAAATAATCTTATTTAATTCTTTTTTTTTTTTAAATACCGCACGATTTTCATGCCGTGAATATTATAAATTATAAATTTATAATCACAATGCAAAGCTAGAAAAAAAGGTCCAGCAACTTTATCCTGTGATGCCACTACACTGAATCGCGCTCGGAATATTCCTCTTGCGGAAAACCGTTGAACACTCCGGCAACTCTCCGAGATCGGCGAACAGCGATTCATCCTCTTCTCTCATCGTCAACGTTATATCCTCCAATCCTCCGCAGATCGGGCTTACAAAAACTCCGGTTGATGCAACGTCGTCGAACCAGCCAAACACGGCGTGGTGGTGGTGGTGGCTGAGCAGAACCGTTGAGTCACCGGAGAGGTCGAAGTCAGGATGAGTGGAGAAAACGGTTAGATTCTCTGGCTGTGGAGTAGCGGCGGGAGAGGCAATGTTACATTCGCCGGAAGAGTCGCCGGGAGATGGAGATGGAGATGGAGATGGAGATTCGACGGTGACGGTTACGGCGGTGGAAGAAGATGAATGAGATTTCGGAAGAGGGAGAGAGTGGTTGTGGTCGTGGGCGTAGGTTACGAGAAGCTTTGTGGGGTCCACGCGGCTTCTCTCAACTTGTTTCCTAGCGGGACACCCTTTTGAACTGCTACATCGGTAATATCCCCTGCATTTTCAGATTAAAATTAATTAATTTAATTAAAAACTGGATTAGTAAGAAAAATGCATTATTAAGAGAAAGATTAGGATTAGAAAATGCTTAAAAAATATGAGTGATGTTGATTGGTTTGGGATCATGGGATGATAATACAAAACAAGAAAAATGCATTATTAAGAGAAAGATTATGGATTATGCCACATCTTTAGCGCGTGTTTCTCAACCGCAATTACTTATGGATATATTCTACATTTTTGTTTTTAGATTCGTTTCAATCATTCTTCAAGGGCAGAATAGTAATAATATTAATAAAAGGAAGACTTTTACGAAAATTAAAAATTAGGAATATTATAAACTTCTTTTATTTGTTATTAATAAAAGAAGTTTTACTTTGTCAGTAAATTATAGTCGTTAGATGTTAAAAGTGGTTTGATTTTTATTTTAAAAACTTATAAAATCATACAAATGGATGATGGTGATGAATTAACAGTGTAAAATTTTTTACACTGTCAGTGCATAGCCATTAATTCCTATTTTATATCTCGTATCTTACTATAATCAAGATATTTGTTGAGATTTTTTAATATTTAATATTTAATTCTTGACAACAACTTTTATTTATATTTAAGCATTAATAAAAATTATGGTTAAAAATTATAATTATTATTACTTTATAGGTGAAGGTGGTGTCACAATTCAAATTAGAAGCCAATACTATAATAACAAATAATTGGATGAATATACTAAATTATAAGATGAAAGATATATAAATTCATATTATTAAATTTGAAATGTTGGCAATATAAAATTTCGAGCATCATTAACATTTGATACTTAATATGAGCTTTTGCATATTATTTTCCTATGCCTTTTTAATAAGAAATATTTCTCATTGAAAAGAGACTATTAATCTTAGACACATTTTATGCTTGTTCTGGACTGGGTCGGGGTCTGTCCCTAGATCGAGCAGACCCAACCCACATCCTGGGATGGTCTAACAAAGACTCCTTAGAGCGATCCGTGTCGAGCACAGGCCCACCTCAACAGCGTCGAGCACGCGCACAACATAGGGCGTCGGAAAGAGGCGATATCCCCTATCCGGGCTCACTCCTCCTCGACACTCAGGTGCTCTTCTCCACGTGGGGTCATTTCCCTCTACACATAAGAGTCCTCCCCGCGAGGACACGTCTTTCCCCGACACGCAAGACTCCTCCCCGCAAGGACACGATCTCATGTAACCACCCACTCCCGATGGAATCAGTCTGCCCTAATTCCGGAGATCTAAGAACGGTTACCCCAGGGCGAAGACCACGTACTGGTTTTCACTATGCCACGTAAGCCCTGACAGTTACTTGGATTGTGCCTGACAATCCAGCCCAGTGCTAGTGACCGTTGGCCCCGCGCTGGGAGCTCTCTATAAATACCCTCTCACTTGAGAGGGTCAGGTTACACACTCTCTTACTCTCTAACCTTGTACTTGCTTTTACTTGTGACTCTTGCCTTACTTGAGCGTCGGAGTATCTTGCAGTTACACCCCCCTACAGTCTTCCAACCTCACCGGAGCTGAAGTCCACATGACGTTGCTGGCCACCAAATACTGTCTGATCCAGGTACGATCAATGCTAAATATTAGAAGAAACACTAGAAGAGAAATACATTTTCCAATGTGTTTGCAACAATTGGCATGCGTAGCAAAGACAAACAATGCTAACATCATTTTATTCAAAATTAAAGTATTTTTTTATGATATTAATACAATGATATTATTTTTTTCTAGTTTTAATTATTATTTATTAATTTTCACTTTATCAAACTACTATACTATTCTAATTAATTATTGTATTATAGTAAAAAATATTAATTATATTATTCAAATTAATATATGTAATTATTTTCTTAAAACCCATTCTTAACTTAAACAAAATACTTTCAGGGTGAATTAGAAAATAGTAACCAGTTTTCTTTATACGGATCATAGTAACCATATTTTTTCCAAACTTTTGTTTTCAGATTTGGACACACATATTGATAAATAGAATTTGAAATATAGATACTTATGCCTTTTAATTTAAAATATACTAGTATTAATTGAATATATTATTAATTTTTTAATATATGTGAAAAATGCTAAAAGTGTATAAATACGAACACAGTTTTTTTTATTCGAAAACTTATCTGCATTGGAAAATGCAAATGTTGCATGAAAAACATAAATGCACAATCTCATAGGTATGCAAAATAAAATTGTTTATCTACGTGAAGCTCATATATATATAAATCCTATAATTGGGAAGTTAAATTTATTACAGATATAACTTCACTACTTTTTTAATCCTTGAAATGTGCATCAGATATTATAAATTAAAACAACAAAAAAAAATTGTTTCCTTTCTCATAAAAATAAAATAAAATAAAACTTAGAAAACGACGGCTTTCGGTTTAAGATTACTACTATATTCTCTTAATTCTTAATTAATCAGTTCCATAATCAATGGCGTGTGACACCAACGCGTTTAAGAGCCCGCGTGAGGCATCACAATAACCAAAGTTCCTAACTACTACCACCAACAATCCACAATCCATAATGCGCATTTTTGCACTGCCGCCCTCAACACACTTTTCTACGCTTATAGCTGGCGACAACCACTATCCTTCACACTATTCCGCCATGCACCACCAATTCAAGCAAAAACTTCTAAATTTAGTTAATATTCCCAAACCTTATTTACCATTCTTCACCTCAATTAAGTTTCCATCTAGAAACTTTAATTTTAAGCTAAAATAAAACTTAATTATCTAGCTTAAAAATAACAATTATGAAAATCAATTAATTAAGATGAAGTTTATGTTATGGTACCTTGGATAAGGGGAGCCTTTGATGGGCTTTTGACCGTACTTTCTCCAGGCCCATGAATCCGAAGGTGGATATGTCTCTCCTTTGCTCTTAGATCCTTCCACGTCAGCAATCGGTATAGTCACCACCCTCTTCTTCATCTCCCTCCTACGTATAGTATCATGAACACAAAACTCTTCAAAGGTTAACTACTTTAACTTCCCAATTCACAAACCCAAAAATAAAAAAATCCATCAAAATAGAGAAATTAAAAAATTAAAAATTAAACCTTTTCTTAGGCAACGGTTCTTCAATTTTTGCGTCTTCACAAGAAGGAGAAGCGGGCTCGGGCTCGGGCTCGGGCTCATCAGGGTCACTAACATACAATGGTTTAGTGTTGAATCTACGTTTGTACATGATTAGTTTTTGTTTATAGAAAATAACTTTTTTTGACTTGTTATTTAGTGTAGGAAATGGTGATAAGAAGATTTGGCTCGCCGGAAAATGAAGAGAAGGGTGATCGGAGAAGTGGTGGTGGTGGTGGTGAGGGAATTATAAGAGGGTGAGATTGAGAGAAGAGTGGATTGGGATTGGTGTTTAATATGAGCCGCCATGGTGACAGATTGTCAATGTAACTAGTTTATTGTGGACGTGCGAGCAAATTCATCAATTAATAAACATTATATTAATGTAAGGGTTTTATTTGATGTGGTAAGGTTCATGATAAACATAACATTCGATTCATTCATTGGTTGTTATGTCATGAGTCTATTGACTATTCACTCCTTGCTACTAAAATAGTATAATGTGTATTATTAGGGTTTGTATAGAAATATATAAAATATATATGGGATGTGCTGCATTATGGTCTTATTTTCAAATTGTGAAAAGACAATACACACTTGGAATGGTGTATATAACGATACAAAAAAGCTTTTTTTTCCCATCTTTGCAATGTGGAATGCGTATTAATTTTATTATAATTTATATATTATATATAGTCACTTTGCCAAAATTAAAATTAAAAATTATATTTTATATAGCCGGCTTATTAATAAACAAATTCAAATGAAAAATGGGATATATATATATATATATATATATATATATATATATATATATATATATATATATATATATATATATATATATATATATATACGCGTAGTTTTAAAGTTTTATCCTAAGATACTATGCAACAAATTGGTTTTCCTCAATAAAACTATTAACCAAGTAGCTCTATGCAGAAAGTCTTTATATATTTGCGTATCAAGATGTAGAAATAATGAAACGAAGCATTCCGAATTTTTTTAGAATAACCATATTATTAAAAAAAATACTACAAAAACAAGACATGTTTTTGAAAACCTATAAACCTGCTGGCGCCATACTATATGACGCCTCAGGCTAAAAAATTTCAAAAAGTTGCAACACGCCATTTGATATAGCGACACAGTTTATTTGTCGTACCTTAATTTCAAGTTACAGGGGAGGCGCCATACCATATGGCGCCTCAGTGCAATTTTCTTTTTTTTAAAAGTCCTTTATTTGTTTTTTTTAAATTTATAATTAAAACATTTTTTTAAATGGGTAGCTATAGTATTTCATGTGTTTATAAATGAGATTGCACCCTCATTTGTTGCTCCACAACACTTGCCACCAATATCCTAATCTCTCCCCTCCCACTATGGCTGAGTGGTTAAATCGGTGTCCATCATCATCATCGGAGGAACTGCTTCCAACATTTTCACTTATGAAAAGAAATGTCGTAGTTGTATTCTCAGCAACAAAGTCTCCGATGAAGGTCCTACTATGGAACACGCGGACCTTGGAGCATTTACATAGGGAACTGTATTGCTGGCTAGAAGGAGAATTTGTTGCAGGTGAAAAGCTCAGGAAGATTGAGAGGCTGGTTGAGGAGTCTAGTCTAAATGGAGTTACCCGTGCTTGGAGAAAAGTGGAAAACGATGCTGGTGTCCTTATGATGATGTTAACACCAAAGAAAATTAGCTTGATGGTTGTAATATCCTAGATAAGTTGATTCGTTGAGTTGTTTCTTTTAGGTATGTTGTTTTTTTTCTTCTGATTTGATATTAGGTTATGTCGTTGTTAATTGTTGTTGTTGAGCTAGTAAGTTATGCTTTGTTAGGTTATGCCGTTGTAATCGCTTAGGTATATTATCAATGAAATGAACTTTGATGTTGTTATAAATAGACAAGGTTACATTTGAAACTACGATGTTGTGCTTGATCCCACATTGGGACACTTGGTACGATTGTGTCCTGGCTGACGGCACGAACCACATAACCTCACCATTTTGTTTGCTGCATCCATCTCCGTTCGAATACGGGTGCTATTAGGGCAACCCTTTTTCATTTGTCGCATCAAATCATTATGCCAGACTATTTCGCCTTCGTATGGAGGCCAGTAGTCCTCTTTTGCTACCACCTAAAAACTAGTGATGTAGATATTGCATAGAGTAATGACTTGGTGAAGAACAGAAAGATAGTTGGTTGGATCCAGCCGAGCCTTCGAACATGCTGCTGCTTGAAACTTTCCACAGTCACACCAACTATTATCCAGTCCACTCGATAACATCCCCTAGGCCTCCCTTCATTGTGATCAATAGACTTTGCAACACTGAACCAACCTGTAGCGCGATTTTTTGGTGGTTTCGAACCACGATCACTTGGGTACTACAGTTCGATTCATTTTTTATCCTGTTGAGCTGATTAAGGAAGAGAAATAGATGTCTCCAATTAACCCTGCTCGCAAACTGAGGTTAAACAGTCAAAACTGTTGGTTTACAGATGCTATCAAAATAGGGGGTTCGTCTTTTAAGGTTATTTGCTTAAAAACAGTGTCCAGACTATGGGCTAGGTTTCTGGTAAGGTGTTAGGTCTGATGCTTTTGATGGATATATGAAGGTACTGGATTTTGGGTTTTTGATTAGTATGTTCGCTAAGATTTTTGCAATCTTATGCCTACGTATTCCCGAAACAGGGAAATCAGAGCGATCGTAGTTCCTCCTATTCTATGGGAGTAAAAAGGGTGTTTTGGTGTCTTGTTCAAAGCTCAAGACATGAAGCTAAAGGTGATTTATATCTTGTTCAAATCCCAAGATGTGAAGCTAAACGATTTTGGATGAGAGAGAATTTGTCATCTCTAAAGAGGAGTTGTTGATGTTTGTATGCTGCAAGCAAGGCACAAATTTGATGCTAAAAGATTGATTGACTCAACCGAGGTTTCCATATACAAAGCCTAAGAGGAGGCGGTTGACCCAACAAGAGGGTGCCTTTTATTTGTTGTCTCGTACGAAGCCTGAGATAGAGGCTAAAAGGGTTGACTCAACAAGAGAGTACTAACAAGTGACTGATTCAACAAGAGAGTGCTTTTATATGTCTTGTACGAAGCCCAAGACGGAGGCTAAAAGGTTTGACACAACAAGAGAGCATTTTTATCTATCCTGTATAAAGCCCAAGACGGAGGCTAAAAAGGTTGACTCAACAAGAGAGTCTATTTGACAGGTGATTGACTCAACAAGAGAGTCTTTTATACTCAATAAGAGAGTGTTTTGCTGTCTCGTACGAAGCCCGAGATAGAGGCTAAAAGGAGATTGACTCAACAAGAGAGTCTTTTATACTCAACAAGAGAGTGCTTTATATGTGTCTTGTATGAAGCCTAAGACAGAGGCTAAAAGTTGACTCAACAAGAGAATCTTTTATACTCAACAAGAGAGTGGTTTTTTAATATGTCTTGTACCAAGCCCAAGACGGAGGCTAAAAGGAAAGTGACTCAACAAGAGAGCCTTTTATACTCAACAAGAGAGTGTTTTAATGTCTCGTACGAAGCCCGAGATAGAGGCTAAAAGGAGATTGACTCAACAAGAGAGTCTTTTATACTCAACAAGAGAGTCTGAAAAGGTTAGCTCCGTTGGAGAGAATCATTATACAAAGCCCAAGAGGAGGCTGTGTTACTGCTGAGGATTAGATCCATATGCAGGCCAAAGGGTGGGGAACTCTCATGAGAGAGACTGGGTTTTATAGTGATCAGTGTTTTTTCCTATATTTGAAAGGAACTTGAGAATGTCTTTGAGACTCAAGGGGGTTTAGACTGTCCAAGTCTAGAGTTTTATCTTTTGTACAATGCCCAAGAGGAGGCTCGTGTATTAAGGGATGAGTATCAACCCTAAAGTGGCCAGAGGTTTGACACTGGAAAGACTGCTCTAGCAAAGGATGACTAAGTTTTGTCTTATACCTTTAAGAGGTCGTCAGGGTCCTTGTATTAAGCCCAAGAGAAGGCATGAGAACTTCTAAGAAGCCGAAGGGTCCTTGTACAACGCCCAAGAGGAGGTGGGGATGCTTTTAGGAAGCCTGTGGGTCCCCAAACCAAGAGAAGTTCAAGGAATGCAATTCACAGAGAAGAGATCATTCCAGGAAAGTTCGAGAATTTGGAAGAAACTCAAAAGATGCTATTCACGGAGAATAGATCAACTATGAGGAGTAGAGTTTCATTGACAATTTCTAAGAGTGACAGTCTGAGAAAAGGTTCACCGAGAATACTGTCTTTCTCTTTGTTCCATATTATTTAACCCCAAGAGAAGGGAAGACTGTATCTGGAATCCTACGGGGGATCCAGTTTTGTTTGTATTTAAGAGTAACCAACAAGGCTTTACCTAGTGCTAGACGTAGTTGTCGGGGAAAACTCTAAATAACTATACTAGTATTACACAGTTGATATTTGACAAGTATATAAAAGGATGTGAAAGAAGACTTACAGTGAAGCAGTCCCACAATACAGTTATATACATATGAAAGCGATAAATGAAAGCGGATAAACACTTACCCGTTGTAGAGCTTCCATGATGTTTTGTTAGTTATTCAACAAAGAAAGTTTTGATAACAACAGATATTTGAATTCAAAATCAAAGGAGAGAGTATTTTGAAAAGTTTGTTGGGGCTTACAGCTCAAGGAGAGGTCCAAGTTTTAACGATGATTGCATCGTTGTTTTGAAAACTGTACAGAGGGACTTATACAATATGTGATGCCCAAAAAGTTTTTATGTACAAGAGATGGGACTTACAACTCAAGGAGAAGCCCAGGGTTCTTTTGTTTTAAACTGGCGATCGCGCCGAGATTTTGAAGACACAGTGGGTCTTATACAATACCTGAGGCCCAAATCATTTTGGTTTAAAAAAAGGGTTGGGTCTTACACTCTATT
This sequence comes from Lathyrus tuberosus, assembly GCA_022829125.1. NCBI lineage: Eukaryota > Viridiplantae > Streptophyta > Magnoliopsida > Fabales > Fabaceae > Lathyrus > Lathyrus tuberosus. The sequence continues at coordinate 1,662,802 of JALAZF010000034.1, forward strand.
TAGAGGCCCAAAGAAGTTTAAAGAAAATAAATGGGGCTTATAACACGAGGGTAGGCCCAGATGATTTAATTTTTGAACTGGCAATTGCGCCGAGATTTTTCTTTTAACGCAGAGGAAATTATACAATATCTGAGGCCTAAAATTGTTTTGGTTAAAAGGGGATTGGATCTTACACTCTATTAGAGGCCCAAAGATGGGTCTTATAGCTTAAGGAGAAGCCCAAAGATTTTTGTTTAAAAAGGCGACGATTGTGCCAAACTTTTTGACGGTATCAGGACTTATACAATACAATGAGGCCCAAAAAGGTTTTATTTACTAAAGGGTTTAGGTCTTACACTTTATTAGAGGCCCATGAGTGTTTGAAAATGTTTGAGGAGGGTGGAATCAATCAAAACCCTAATTTCATCATTTTTAAAAGTAAATTCTCCAAGAAAATCAATAAAAAATGATAACACACCAAATAAGCTTGAATAAACAACTTGTGATTTTTGGTTAAGGTTTGAAAAATGAGGTTTTAATCACAAGATGAATTAAAACTCATTTGGTTTTAATTTTTCAAGGTGAATATTCACTTTTAAAACAATTAAAAATGAATTTATTCATAAAAATACCAACTATATTAAATAAATAATATAAATTTTATTTTTGTGGAATAAAATATTTCAATATTTTTATGATTTTTTGCAAAAAGAACCAATAAAAAATAATTAAAATTGAGGAAGTTATTAATTTTTCAAATCATTAAAAATAATATGAAAAATAATTAAAAAAAAGTGAAAAAACCATTAAAAAGGGGTCTAGGGCGAGGGGGATTCGAACCCCAGACCTCTTTTGTGCAGTGTGCGCGTCCTACCACTGGGGTGGTGATACATTCGTGTATCAAACCCCATCCACAAATATACAAGGCTTGCCTTGTTCTTGGCCTGACCAAGGCAAGGCAAGGCAAGGCTTTTGGTCAGAAACGTGAAGGCCATAACTTCCTCATTTCTCCATCGTTTGGGAAAAAATTTAGGTATATCCTGCCTAGAATTTCACAAGGAATCCAATGGTGGTGATGGTTTTTTCAGAAAATAAATCCTCCTCAAAACCCGATAGTGGTTTTGAAATAGGCCATGATTTACATTTTCTGTGCTATCTCTTGTTACAGGCATGAATTACATGGTGAATTGGTTCAAACACAACACATATAACATGTATGAGATGTGCATGATCAGTGGACCTCAAAGCAATGCATATTTTAAAGAGTTCAAGTTGAGATGCTTACCTCTTTAGGAGCTTTTAGGCAATTTGTCAAGTGCCTTGTTTTAGAAATGTTTTGATGCTTTGAACACTCTCAAATGATCCCTTAGAAGCTTTTAGGATGATTGAAATCAGCTGGAAACCTCAGGAATGGAAATTGGCCCTTTCTTGCAAAAGGGGCAAAAGTGGCCAAAATAACAACTCTCTCAAATGGTGTTCCAGATGTGTGGAACCATTTGGGACAGTTCAAGGATGATATTTGGAGTGTGTTTGAGGTTTTATCTGGTTTTAAAAGTGACTGAATCAAGACATGGCTTGAAAAATGTAAAAAAAGTCCAATTTTGAGGTTTTGAGAGGGGACTTTGTGATTTTGGTGTTACAGGTCACTTGTGAGAGTTTGGACAGCTTAGATATGACATATTGGATGTGTTTGGATTATGAGCTGTGATGAAATTGCTCTCTAACTCAAAAACTCAGAGTTACCTTGCTAAAGAAGGCATTTTTGCCTAGAGAAAGAGATTTTGAGGAAAGCAAGTGTTGTAGTGCTTTGGTGTACTTAAACTGAGCACAAATGAACTCTATTTATAGTAGAGCAAGTTTGTTTTGGCTGCAATAGTGAATGGCAACTGCAGCAAAGGTTTGGCAAATGTTGATCAATATGAATCCAAGTCCCCTCTAGCCATTGACTAGATGTTAGAGCATATGCATATTGTCCCTTGGTTCAGAGATCATCCTTGACTCATTCAGTTGGAAATGGCTCAGTCCATGCCACCTTGGTGCATCCATTGAATGCTCCAAAACAAAATTGGAGTCCTGTCCCCTCTTTAGGGTTTTTTAGGTTTGGCATGTTATTTTTAGTTCCAAAGACTTGGGAGGCTTATGGATCAGTGTTTGTCCCTCCTTGGTCCCTCCCTGAGGTGTTCAGATGGATAAACTTGTTTGTCATTTGTACAAATTGCTTAAATCGAGCAAAATGCACAAATTTGCCTTGCCATGACAGTTTGCAGCAAGGCACATTGTCATTGTCATATCTCATGGCTTAAGTAGAGTTTCATGAGGTTCTTGGCCATTTTGGAAAGCTCTCATATGATACAACATATGTGTGACCATAGTTTGTCTTGACACTTTTTGGTTCCAAGTGAAAAATGCCCCTACATTTTGGAAAAAGTGAAACAGATTCTGACTTAGTGAAAATTTCACTAAGTGTTGGAAAAAGTGACATTTCATGTTTTCAGCCATTTTGATCCAACCATAACTCAAAATCCATGATGAATTGGAATTAGGTGTAGTTGACAATTTTAAAGTATGCCATGAGATCTACAAATCCATCTTTGGATCAGCCCAAATGGTTGCTTGGATCTCAAGTTATGATCCTTGGAAGTTGGCACCTTAGCCACTTTGTTCCATAACTTAGAAAATTTCTAAGTTTTTTATGGTTACCCCTTTTACAAGTTATCCCACTTTTCTTGATTTTTCTTGATGAATGATGATTCAAATCACACATTAACATCATTTTAGGGTTAGGGAACCATAATTGATCAAAAAATCCAAAAGTCAAACTTTGATTTTTGGGCACAATTGACTTTTTATCAGATGAACTCTAAACTGTGTGATCCTCTATAAAATCAAGTCCTTGACCTAAATAAAACTTGACGGATTGATTTCATAGGTGTTATAGGGTGTATTGAATCATGTCCCAAGGTTTGGGAGCATGTCTTGGTCAAAAGTCAAAGATACAGTTGACTTTTTTCGTGAAACCCTAACTGTGGTTCTGATGAACTTGAAACTTGGGAATCAAGCTTCTTGGATCAATCCATTATTGCAAATGGATCAATATGGTGTATTAGAGACCCTCAAATCATGTCTTGAGGTCTTGGCTCATGTTTTGTCCCAAAAGTCAACTTAGGTGTGAATTAGGTCAAGAAACCCTAATTCCTGATTTTTGGTAAATGCATTTTGGGTTAAATTGACTTGATGATTGGGTCCATAAGGTCCCATGGAGCATTTTGGGTTATGCTTTGAAGAATTGGCTTATGCCCAGAGGAAAATTTCCATCTGGAGGCCTTGGTCGACCAAAACCCTAATTTGGTGACACTGGCGATCCTGAGGCTTGATCCACCTGGAATGGTGCAACATTGTTCTTGATTCTTGATGTGGGAGTCCTCTTGATCCTTTATGGATGTTTGAGAGGTTTAGGAAAGTTGAACACCATGTCATTCCTTGATTGATCCTTTGTCTAAAGCTCAGAGAGGGCTTGAAACCCTGATTATTATTTATAGTGAATGCTCACTCATCTTCGGGGAGACTGATGAGGCATAATGGTTCATCCATATTGTGGTGATGATTTATACAATGATGGGAAATCTTAATGGTCAAAATTTGGGGTATGACAGATGCCCCTATTTAATCTTCTTGGACCCGAAGGTGTGAATGGCGAAGGTATTCGGGCATTCGGGGTGCAAGATAATTAAATATCGGAATACCCGAAATTTTGAGGGTGGTTAGGAATGGTAGTTCACGCATCCTTCTTCTTTTGCTAAGCAATGATGCTTAGAAAAGGTAAACTTCCCCTCGATCCTGGTCTTCAGCCAAGGAACTGGTCTCAGTTTTCTTTTGAAATAAACTTCCCCTCGATCCTGGTTTCTTACCAAGGAATTGGTCTAAGTTTCTGATGTAAACTTCCCCTCGATCCTGGTTTCCCACCAAGGAACTAGTATAAGTTTCTGAAATAAACTTCCCCTCGATCCTGGTTTCCTACCAAGGAACTGGTCTAAGTTTCTGAAATAAACTTCCCCTCGATCCTGGTTTCCTACCAAGGAACTGGTCTAAGTTTCTTTTGTGAATCAACTTTCTTGACAAGGGTCGCTATCCGTAGCAGTTTTCCTCAAACTTCTCGCCGAATTTGCCTGGGGAGATGCCATTTGATAGAAAAAGTTTTGATGTCAGAGTTGTTGGGGAACCCAGTCGTCTGAGTTATAGAGGTGTACAAACTTCTCTGTTGGAGACGCTATCTGTCGACTCTATCGGGGAAAACGAGTCTCTTGAGAGACTGTTTTTGCTTAGGGGTATTACATCATACTTTTCTCGGGATCTTCTCGGAGAAATGCCATATGATGTGATCCAATTTTGAGGTGCTGATGACTTTTTCGTCAGCGGATTTTTTGGAGAAAAATTGATGTATTGCCGAATCTCTGATTAAGAGGCTTTCTCTGGGGATTTTCCTTAACCCAGGAAAGCAAAAATATCATCTTCAATGGCGAAGAGTGATGTTCGTCGACGGTCTTCTTGTCTTTCAGAGGTTCAAGTTATCAAAGTGGTCAAGGGACCAACTTGTATCCAGAAATAAGCTGGAGAAGAGATTGTTCGGACGCAACATTTCCTGACGAGGAAAGAACTGACAACTCGATTGAGAGGACTTTTATCACTTGGGGATATGACTGATCAGAGTGATAGTGATGCATGAATGTGAATGTAAATCAACAATGCATGATGTATGTATGTATGTTTACGCTAACAAAACTGACATGACATACCGACTTGTAGATGAACACGACTAGATACTCGGCCACAGTGGGGGATGAAAAGTATCACTGGTTCACGATAGCAATTCTGCCTTGGTTAGGAGAGATAGTCCCTGCGGGGAACAACCGTTGGTCGGGCTTAAGAGGTAAGAACTCTGTCGGGGATGTCAGATGGAGTATTCGCATCTGACATAACTGATTCTTCATTCAGGCGCACTGGTTTATAAGGAATACTTTGATTCTACACTTTGAAGCTCGATTACTTTGAGAGAAGCGACCGATGTTCTTTCGATGTTCAACAGTCAAAAGAAATTGCCATCTTTATTTTAAAGCAGAAAAAATTTTAACAAGTAAATTCATTTTTGTTTTATTTCAAGAATCGTTAATCATGTTAGAAAATGTCGTTCTGTAAAGCTAAAATAAATAAGAATTGTAAACAAAAGCACAAGGGCTCAACTTTTCTTGATAGGATGGAAATCAGCCAAACGCGTGATTCCATAGAGTATTTACAAAGTTAGAAAATGGTAATTTATGGAAAAGGGCTGCATTGAAACATAACGACCACTATCCTTCTACAAACTTTGAATTCGGGACATCCTGAGCTTTTGTCGAAGATGACCTTGACTGGAGTTTTCTAATGGACGGCATAACTGCTGCTGGAGGATTTGCCCCTGTTGGACGTAGTTACTTGCCAGTATCTCTAACTTTTGCCTGGATTGTACTTTGAGATTTCCAATCCATCGAGATGATTTTTGATCATGTCTCTAACTTTTGCCTGGACCGCCCTTTCGGGTTTTCAATCCATCGAGACGTTATTATATATATATATATATATATATATATATATATATATATAGGAGAAGTATTTCTTGACTACGTCAACATTTGTGGGGTAGGCAAATTCCTCTCCATCCATGGTTGCAAGTCTCAGGGCGCCGTCTGAGAAAGCTTTCTTGACCACATAAGGGCCGTCATAATTCGGAGTCCACTTGCCCCGAGAATTAGTGAGAAATGATTGTATCTTCTTGTGCACAAGGCCTCATTTCCTGAAGACGCGAGGTCGGACCTTTTTGTCAAACGCCTTCGTCATCCTTTGCTGATACAACCGACCATGGTATAGAGCTGTTATTCACTTTTCTTCGATCAGATTCAGTTCGTCGTGTCGACTTTGACACCATTCAGCTTCTGTTAGCTTAGCTTCCATCAGTACCCTGATTGATGGGATCTCTACTTCTATGGGGAGCACTGCCTCCATGCCATATACTAGAGAGAAGGGGGCTGCCCCTATTGAAGCGCGGACAAATGTGGGATAACCGTGAAGAGCAAAGGGTAGCATCTCGTGCCAGTCTTTGTAGGTTATGACCATCTTTTGAACAATCTTCTTGATGTTCTTGTTAGTCGCTTCTACCGCTCCGTTCATCTTAGGTCGGTAGGGAGATGAGTTATGGTGTTCGATCTTGAACTCAGCGTACAACTCCTCCATCATCTTATTGTTCAAGTTGGATCCATTATCAGTAATGATCTGGCTAGGAACACCATATCGGAGGATGAGATTGTTTTTGATAAAACGGACCACGACTTGTCGGGTTACATTGGCGTATGACGCTGCTTCGACCCATTTGGTGAAGTAATCAATGGCTACCAGGATGAATCGATGTCCGTTTGAAGCCTTAGGTTCAATCATGCCAATCATGTCGATTCCCCATATAGAAAAAGGCCATGGGGAAGAGAGAACTTTGAGATCTGTTGGCGGTACATGGATTTTGTCTGAGTATATCTAACACTTATGACACTTCCTCATGTACTTGTAGCAGTCGGATTCCATTGTTAACCAATAGTACCCTGCTCTCAGAATTTTTCTTGCCATTGTGTGTCCGTTGGCATGTGTGCCAAAGGATCCTTCGTGAATTTCTTTTATCAGCATGTTTGCTTCTGGTCTGTCTACGCATCAGAGCAAGACCATGTCAAAGTTTCTCTTATAGAGTGTATCACCGCTTAGGAAGAAGTTTCCAGCCAGCCCTCTGAGGGTCTTTCTGTCCTTTCTGGATGCCCCAGGTGGGTACTCTTGTTTATGAAGGAATCATTTGATATCATGATACCAAGGTTTGTCGTCTATGACTGCTTCAATTGTGAAGATATAAGCGGTCCTCTCGAGGCGCATTATGTCGATCTTAGGTAAGTCGTTCCATTGACCTACACTAATCATGGAAGAGAGAGTGGCTAATGCATCAGCCATGTGATTCTCTTCACGAGGGATATGATGAAACTCGATTCTGTTGAAGAAGGGTAACAACCTCCTTGCGTAATCTTTGTAAGGAATCAATCCTGATTGGTATGTGTTCCAATCTCCTTTGAACTAATTGATAACCAGGGCTGAGTCGCCATATACATCCAAGTTCTTGATCCTTAAGTCGATCGCTTCTTCGAGACCCTTGATACAAGCTTCATATTCGGCCTCGTTGTTCGTACACTTGAATGTCAGTCTGGCAGTGAAAGGAATGTGGGTACCCTGAGGTGTTACAATGATTGCCCCAATTCCATTTCCATAATGATTGACAGCTCCGTCAAAGATAGGTCCTCATTGGGAACCTGGTTCTGGCCCTTCGCTGGGTAACAGTTCATCGCAATCTTTCATCTTTAAATACATGACATCTTCGTATGGGAAGTCAAACCCGATTGATTCCTGATCGTCAATCGGTTGATGAGCCAAATGATCGGCCAAAATACTCCCCTTAACGGATTTCTGAGCATGGTACTCTCTATCATATTCTGATAACAACATCTGTCAACGGGCAATCCTTCCCGTGAGAGCAGGTTTTTCAAAGACATACTTGATTGGATCCATTTATGAGATTAACCAAGTAGTGTGACGAATCATATACTGGCGAAGACGTTTGGCTGCCCAAGCCAGAGCACATCAAGTTTTCTCAAGCATAGTGTACCGAGTCTCGCAGTCGGTAAATTTCTTGCTCAAATAGTAGATGGCAGACTCTTTCCTTTTTGTTTCGTCTTGTTGGCCAAGTACACAGCCCATGGAGTCTTCCAAGACGGCTAAATAGATGATCAGCGGTCTTTCCTCTAATGGAGGTGACAAAATAAGGGGATTCAACAGATATTCTTTGATACTGTCGAAGGCAGTTTGGCAGTCTTCTGTCTATACACAATCTTGATTCTTTTTGAGTAATTTGAAGATTGGCGCGCATGTCGCGGTCATGAGGAGTATAAATTTGGAAATGTAATTCGAACGTCCCAGGAATCCTCTGACTTGTTTTTCAGTCTTTGGAGAAGGCATTTCTTGAATGGCCTTGACTTAGTCAGGATCAACCTCAATTCCTTTCTGGCTGACAATGAACCCTAGCAGTTTTCTTGAGCGGACATCGAACGTGCATTTATTGGGATTCAAGCAGAATTTTTATTTTCTCAGACGCTCGAATAGTTTTGACAAGTGGGTCATATGCTCCTCTTCTGTTTTAGATTTGGCAATCATATCATCGACATATACCTCGATTTCTTTGTGTATCATGTCAAGAAACAGAGTAGTCATGGCCCTTTGATAGGTTGCTCCGACGTTCTTCAAACTGAACGACATTACCTTGTAACAAAAGGTGCCCCACGGGGCGATGAAGGAAGTTTTCTCCATGTCTTTCGGCGCCATTTTGATTTGATTATAGCCCGAGAATCCATCCATAAAGGAGAATACTTTGAACTTTGCTGTACTGTCTACCAGCATGTCTATGTGCGGTAAGGGAAAGTCATCCTTTGGACTGGCCTTGTTCAGATCCCTGTAGTCCATGCACATTCTGACTTTTCCGTCTTTTTTTGGAACTAGCACTATGTTGGCTAGACATTGAGGATATTATGAGGTGGCGAGGAAACCCGCGTCAATCTGTTTCTACACTTTCTCTTTAATTTTGATGTCCATGTCTGGATGAGTCCATCTTAGTCTTTGTTTCACTGGCAGACATTCTGATCTTAAAGGTAGATGATGTTCCACGATGCTGGTATCCAACCCTGACATGTCCTGATAGGACCAAGCAAATACATCGGGAACCTCTTTGAGAAGTTTTATCAAGCTTTCTTTGACAGTCGGACTGAGCAATGCCCTAATCTTGACTTCTTTTCTCTCTTCTTCTGAACCCAAGTTGAGTGTTTCCAACGACTCTTTGCGAGGTTTAATGGACATTTCCTCTTGTCTGAGTAATCAAGAGATTTCTTCTGGAATTTCTTCGTCTTCTTCTTCTTCAGCCTCAAATACTGAGAATTCAAAGTTGGGAGAAGGCATTAGATCGGATGTTTCAATGGGGTTTAAAACAAGCAATCTGCATGACGTGATGATTTATTTTTATAAGAGATAGAGAGAATGCAAGCGTGCGTGTGGTGTATTTTCTGAAAAATGCTTGTTTTTTTTATTTTTCGTTGTATTTAGGATGACCATTTTCTGAAAAAACGAAAAGCGAAAACAGCAATAAAATGCGGAAATTACAGAACGACGTTATTTTATTTATGATTCGGTCGATTCTTGAAAGTACAGCCCTATAAAACAAAACTCTGTCGCTTTGGGAAAAGCAAAGAGGGACATTTACAGAAAGTGAGCCCTATCAAAACATCTGTTTCACCTAGGCAGGGTGAAAGGTCAAAACAAAGATGGCAATTACTTAGACTTATGGACGACTTTCGGGAGATCGACAGTAACCCATTGGTGGCAAACTCCTCGGTGAATCACAAAGTCTGGTACCTTCCTTGATTTGTCTTTAGAAATAACGCTGATTTCTGGCGGAGCAGGATCATTGGAATCTGTCTCCCAGGCAGAGTTGTCGTAGGAGGATTCCTCTGTTGTATTTTACATAGTACATGTGCCCTCAGGTAAATCTTCCCATCCAGTTGGCTGAATGTCTTCGAGCCTGATACGAGAGCTCTCAGGAGCGTACTTGACCATATAGTCGTATTTTCCACTTGGTTGTCCTAAGGTGTCGCATACTTCTGTGGAACTGGAGGAGTCATCCTTCTCGATGATGTTGACCTCGGGACAAGCATAGTTGATGAATTCTAGTCCTGTAAGCTTTGCAAATTCATCGTCGTTCTGGATATTTTCTGAATAACCTGCGTGTTGGTCCCATGATATGGTGGGGACACAGGTATTCTATTCAATGATGCTCAACTGATTTTCTTGCCCCAAGTCTCCTGGGTACGGCTATCAGATAGGCAGGCCATCCATTGGGCCATAATAGTCGTGGTCAAAGTTGTCCTTCATCAGAGTGTCCTTCTCTAATGAGTTTGGTGGAGCACGGCATCCTTCCGGATCACAATCTCTGTATATCGTTCTGACATCTGACCTGGGTATAAATCTCAGACTCAGTGCGGGATAGCAAAATGGCGTAGGCACTTCTTCCTGAGACATATAACCGCCCTCGTTAAGATAGGACTTCCACTCCTCATCTGTATTGGAGGAATCTCCCTCGTTGATGGTATGTACTTCTTGAGACATTGGGTGAAGGAAACCTCCACTACGGAAGAAGTCCTGAATGGGATGAAAACTTTCATCATTAGTAGCAGTCTGGGTACAGGTTGAGGAAAAGCCAAGACCTTTCTTTGCTTTGTTATCAGTAGGAATGACAAGCTGTCCCCATTCTTTTGTATTGCTATTTTTGATCACCTCTAGAGCATCTTTGTACGAGGAAATCGACGTTCCTTTTTCTGATTGATTCTTATTGCTCACCGAAAGTGCTTGGAACTGAGTCCCAACAACCTCCTCGGGTTCTACACAAGTGGACAATGAAAGGTTACTCACGATCAAGGCTTGTTCTCCACAGACCGTGACGAGTTGGTCGTTCTTGACGAACTTCAGTTTCTGGTGCAGCGTTGAAGTGACTGCCCCAACCTGGTGTATCCAAGGTCTTCCTAATAAACAGTTGTACGCTGCCCGGACGTCCACGACCTGGAAAGTGACTAGGAAAGTGTGAGGACCGATGGTTATAGGAAGATCGACTTCACCAATAACTGCTTTCCGAGATCCGTCAAATGCTTTGACGATGACCTCACTGCCCCTCATCGGGGATCCTTTGAATGATAGTCGCATTAAAGTGGACTTCGGCATAACGTTGAGAGTCGATCCGGTATCTACCAGTACGCTGGCTAAAGCATCGTCCTAGCAGTTAACTGTAATATTGAGCGCCATGTTGTGACTTTTGCCTTCCTCTGGAAATTCCTCATCACTAAACCCCAAGTTATTGCAGGAAGTGATGTTAGAGATGATACTATCGAACTGTCTTATTGACACATCCTATTCCACAAAGGCTTGCTCTAAGACCTTCTGCAGAGCCTCTCCGTGAGCCTCGGAACTGAGTAAAAGAGATAACACATAGATCTTTGAAGGAGTTTGTAACAACTGATCAACAATGTTGTATTCACTCCTTTGGATGAGCTTCAGCATCTCATCATTGTTCTTTGAAAGGTCGGGATCACTGGACTGACCGACCGGTTGATCGGGAACTCCTGTTTGAGGTTCCTTTTCTCTGTTAGGTTCTCCAACTCCTTGGTTGAAGATTCGACCACTCAGTGTTACTCGACTGATGTCTGCAATATTCACGACGGAGGGTAATGGAATTTCCTTTCCATTCTCAATTATTGTTGCACCGTATTTGTAAGGGATTGCCTTATCAAATTTGTACGGCACTGGTCCCGGTAGATAGATAACTATAAGAGCCTTCTAATTTTTCTGACTGTCGTAGGTAACTTCAATCAGTTCCTGGCTAAGAACCTTTGATTTGTCCAGTAGAGGGATGATAGTACAAACATCCTTGGTCCTCTCAGGATCATAGATTATAACAACATCTTTGATCTGGTCAGCGAAATAGTCTGGCGTCCAGTTAATGGACCCCGAAACTGAATATTGTTGAATCTCTTTGCGGTCCAACTGAATATTGTTGAATCTCCTTGATTATTTTCCGAGCAGACTCTACAAAGTTCGTAATTATGTGGTGGCACCTGGCCACGTCCGCTTTGAATGCAGTGTAACCTCACTAGATCTGTTTCCATTGATCAAACATCCTGACTTTGATGCCTAGTAGGGTTCCCATTAACCACACTAATTTGTTGCGTGTCTTCGTCCATATAGATCGGAAGCCACCAGTGGTTTAACAAGTTTTGCAAAGTTCTTTAAACGAGAGCACATCCCTGGTCACTCTTACAACATCCTTTACAATTCTGATAATTATGCGAAGTCAGAAAACCGAGCTGGACTTGTGTAGCGTGCAACTCCACCAAGCTGGTTTTCATCAAGCGAATATCAAAGATTTGAATCATATTCACCTGATAGGGATTTATATCATGGTAGTCCTAGATCCATCCAAGATCCATCTGACGCTGGAGGGCTCTTGTACAAAAGAGCATCCCTGTTTGTTTACCGAGCAAATCAGACAGGAATTGTAATCGTGCCGTGGCAGATTTTGACACCGGCTTTTCCTTGAGTGCATTGCCACCAAGTTGACATTCATCGCACGGATGTCTTAGTTTTGAATGATGTTGGAATTCGTATAAGTCATGTTGACCCCACGAACTTGGTGCTCTTGGATCCATCCGAGATCCAATTGTTCCTGTAGAGCTGATTGCACCACAGAACATCCTTGATTGTCCTTAGAGCATATATCATATTGGTGATAGTTGTGAGATGGTATATTGCCATACCTGCTCTGTCTGTGATGCATCTTGACCAGATTGGTTCTCAGTAAGAGTACATCATGAATTTGATAGTTGTTGTTAGACTCTCCCTCTATCAAATTGACTGCAGCTTTCTCGTGTTGAGGCAACGGGTTTGTGAGAACATTTGGATTCATATCTTTGAAAGATAAGACCCCTCTCCTAACAAGCTTTTGTACGTCAGACTTGAAACTGAGACAGTTTTCTATGTTATGCCCTGGTCCTCCTTGATGGTAAGGACAAGTCTGATCCGCTTTGAACCAAGAAGGTGGATTTTCCGGTACTGTAAGAGGAGACCTAGTTTGGACATGCCTTTTGACCAGTATTAACAAAAACAATTCTGCGTACAACATTGGTATAGGGTCGAACCCTGGCGGTCGCGTTGTACGGTTGTTGTTGTATTGAGGACGAGCCTGCTGAAGAGGTTGTTGTGTCCTTTGCTGATATTGTTGTTGAATCAGTTGGCTCTGCGCAACCTGAGGTTGATACGTAGGAATATACGCTGGGTTAATAGAAGGAGTTACAGCTGCTACTGGTTGGTATCGTCGCCTTTGCTTTCCGAGAGAGATATTCCCAATATCCTGCTCTTTTTTCTTAGGGAGAGCACTACCGTATCGTTTTGTACTACTTGATGATCCAACGTCTTTAACTAAACATCCTTCTCGGACGACTTCCTATAGACGAACTCCCATGCCCACCATCTCGGTGAAGTCACTGGGCGCACTGGCAACCATTCTGTCGTAGTAAAATGAGCTTAAGGTTTTCAAGAAGATCTTTGTCATCTCTTTTTCCTCAAGAGGTGGACAAATCTAGTCGGTGATTTCACGCCATCTCTGAGCGTACTCCTTAAAGGTTTCCTTGTCATTTTGTAACATCGATATGAGTTGATCTCTGTCTGGTGCCATGTCCAGGTTATACTTATACTGCTGAACGAAAGCATTGCCAAGATTCTAAAAGTAGCGATCTTAGTGCAGTTTAAACCCAAGTACCATTTGAGTGTGGCACCGGTTAAACTATCATGAAAGTAGTGAATCAGTAGCTCCTAGTTCTTTGTCTGAGTTGACATTCGCCGAGTGTACATCACCAAATGGCTTTGAGGGCAAGAGTTGCCCTTGTATTTTTCGAATTCGGGCACTTTGAACTTGTGCGGAACTTTCACATTGGGGACCAAGCAAAAGTTTGCGGCGTCTTTTCTGAATAGATCCTGACTGCGAATGGCTTGCAGTTCTCTCTGCATCTCCAGGAACTGTTCCTAGAACTCATTCATTCTGTCAAACATACTTTCATTTCCACCAGACGGTATCTGGGAAACCTGTCCTTCCGGGAAAGTGTGTACCATGGGTGGTGGTACAGTCATTACGGAAGAGAATCTTAGTGCTTCCTGAAGTTTGTAACCTTCAGGAGTTGTTGTCATGCCCCTGGCATGTTCGCTTTCCCGAAGTTTGTAACCTTCAGGTCCAGCGGCTCCTGCTACAGTTTTCGAATCTTCTATGATCGGCGGAATATATCCTTCTGGGATATAGTTGAGTGACATGCCCCAGGGACGATCTTTTGGCATTTTATACCTAGGATCATACTTCTCCACTATGGGAGTAGATGTGATCTCTGATATCACAGTCCGTTGTTGTTGTATCTGAGCTTCTGCTAGAGCTTGCATGTTGTTATGAAGCTTTCTCAGATCTTTTTTCAGAGTGTCGATCTCTTCTCTCAACTCTCTGTACTCTTCCTCGAGATCATCCATCTTTTTCTGTCGATTGGCCCGAGTATTGTACGAATGAGACACTTTGACTCTAGAATCGAGACACAAACGTGAGATTCGCAGGGAAGAAGAATGCGTTTATGCGAGAATGATGAATGATTAATTATTTTGTTATTTAAGCAAAAGAAACTTCGACAATAGGTTTGCAAATATCAAACAGTGGGGAAACCCCGTTTTATTGAATTCAAAGATCGCAGAAATGGAAATACAGTAGATTACAAAGTGCTGTAAAAGGAAATGTCTAAACTAATGGATCCTGAGTCCTCTCTGAGGAGAGCTCAGGTGCTGGTTCTGGTATCTTCCTTTTCTTTGACCGGGGCTCTTGAGCCATTGTCGGGTTGTTATTCCTTTGCCAAGTGAAAGGAGCGAGCAAATTCCTCTGGTCATCCTGATTTTCTATAGCATGTTGCTCTAAAATCTCAATCACAACATCGTTTTCTTTCAATAGCAACTGTATTTTCTTACACTCCACATTGAGAATGCGGTACTTATTCCTCCAAGACCTCTTCTCCTGCTGAACTTTGTTGAGAGTAACCTGAAGTTTTTCCGTATCAGACATAAAATAAAGGACGGGGTCCCTTAACGGAAGAACTTCCTGACGAGGGTAAGGCATCCTCAGCTTGAGAGCTCTAGTTTATACCCAGTGGAGATAAGGCTCCACTACGACACAGTCTGGTTTTCCTAGAGACTCTCTTCCTTTCCTATGAACGTGTTTCCAGGCATGCATTATTTCTGTCTTTAGTGTCCTGTCATTTTCTCCTTCCTTGAAGAAAAAACCTTCCAGATGAGCATTACGTGGGACATGCCTCATTGGGTATCCAAATTGACGACGAACTAACACCGGATGATAATTGATTCCCCCTTAGTTCCTATAAGGGGTACGTTTGGGAAATTTCCACAACGGTCAATGAACCTGATCCCGTCATAGATTCGATTGTACCAATTGATGTCAGAGTTAGTAAGGGACATGATTCTCTGCGACCAACGTAAAGTACTTTTTTGATCCCAAAATGCAGCAGATTTTGGCAAATAGGAAATGAACCATTTGTATAGCAGGGGTACACAACATGTAATCATTGCTCCGCTGTATAAATTCCTTAAGTGTATAGAATGATAAACATCTGCGAGTAAGGTTGGTACGGGATTTCCAATCAGACATATCTTAATGGCATTGATATCTACAAAGATATCGATGTTGGGAAACAAAAATAACCGGTAGGTGAGCAAAACAAAGATGCTCTCGAAAGCAGGAACATCCCCTATACTGGAAAAGTACAGGGCTTTCTTTATCAAAAACTGGGCTGGCAAACCCTGGATTCCACCCTTAGTGGTCATGTGAGTCCTGACTTCTGACTCGTCCAAATAAATTGCTCTTGCAATGGTTTGATCTTTTGGAATTTCTTCTAGTCCAGAAAATGGAGCTTGATCAGTGATATGCAGATCAGTCAGGTGAGAATACTCCTCTAGTGTTGGTGCTAGCTGATAATCCGGGAATGTGAAACAATGATAGACCGGATCGTAGAACTGAATGAGCGTAGACAGGATTCCTTCAATTACATGGACCCTTAATAGAGACAACAGTCCTCCATACTTGGCTCTGAAAGCCTCAGGGTTGGTGATCATCCTAGCCAACCCTCTTAAATCCTCTAACTTTGGAACCTTGAAGGTATACTTGTGAGTCTTTCTTCTACCGAAATCCATAACGCAATTTCTCTCTCTGACATTTGCAAACATTGTCTTAGTTTAATTTGAAAAAGAGAGACTAGAAGAGAAATGTTTCTTTGTTTAAATGTTTTTTAAATGAATGTATGAATGCAGCACACAAAAACATAGAAAAAACATGGGGTCAACGGGTCGGTGTCATGAAGTCAAGGCTCTACCCATCCCCAAAGGTTTATACTGGTGATTTTTTGTACCTGTCCGCAAAATCATTGACCCTCTTGGGATAACAACAGCAAGCGGATCGCCAGCGAGCTGCTGTATCTTAGAGTGATCTTAAATGAGGGTAGTATCGCGTGACAACTATTCCCGATAGCTTCCGTACTACAAAATGGTTTCAGTCTACTAAAAACCTCAGCTTCTCAGATAATCCAATCGACCACACTACTTTCAACAACCGAAGTCGTATAGGGAATGTATCTGCAAAAGGAGTCTCCACTGAGTTTGATGGTCGACCGGGAACTCTTAACTGGGATTCACTCCCCATAAGATTACCCGTATAATGCCATCACTTATCTTAGGTCTATACTCATTCTTTCCACATGTGGCATCACACGCATTCCCATTAGCAGAAAAATAAACACGGATATCAATTAGGAAAAGCAATATATATATTTGTCCTAACATCCTAGACCTCTAGTCTTATGATCCTATATAGACAATGACTCCCCAGCAGAGTCGTCATTTCTGTAGTGTTTGGTGAATTTAAGGCCTTCACCTTAAAAGAGGCTAGAGAGAATGCCTCCCACTGTGGTCGCCATTTTTTCTGTAGCGCAATTTTTTGGTGGTTTCGAATCACGGTCGCTTGGGTACTACAGTTCGATTCATTTTTTATCCTGTTGAGCTGATTAAGGAAGGGAAATAAATGTCTCCAATTAACCCTGCTCGCAAACTAAGGTTAAACAGTCAAAACTGTTGGTTTACAGATGCTATCAAAATAGGGGGTTCGTCTTTTAAGGTTATTTGCTTAAAAACAGTGTCTAGACTATGGGCTAGGTTTTTAGTAAGGTGTTAGGTCTGATGCTTTTGATGGATATATGAAGGTACTGGATTTTGGGTTTTTGATTAGTATGCTCGCTAAGATTTTTGCAATCTTATGCCTACGTATTCCCGAAACAGGGAAATCAGAGCGATCGTAGTTCCTCCTATTCTATGGGAGGAAAAAGGGTGTTTTGGTGTCTTGTTCAAAGCCCAAGACATGAAGCTAAAGGTGATTTGTATCTTGTTCAAAGCCAAAGATGTGAAGCTAAAGGGTTTTGGATGAGAGATAATTTGTTATCTCTAAAGTGGAGTTGTTGATGTTTGTGTGTTGTGAGCAAGGCACAAATTTGATGCTAAAAGGTTGATTGACTCAACCGAGGTTTCCTTATACAAAGCCTAAGAGGAGGCGGTTGACCCAACAAGAGGGTGCCTTTTATTTGTTATCTCGTACGAAGCCCGAGATAGAGGCTAAAAGGGTTGACTCAACAAGAGAGTACTAACAAGTGACTGACTCAACAAGAGAGTGCTTTTATGTGTCTTGTACGAAGCCCAAGACGGAGGCTAAAAGGTTTGACTCAACAAGAGAGCGTTTTTATCTGTCCTGTATAAAGCCCAAGACGGAGGCTAAAAAGGTTGACTCAACAAGAGAGTCTATTTGACAGGTGATTGACTCAACAAGAGAGTCTTTTATACTCAACAAGAGAGTGTTTTGCTGTCTCGTACGAAGCCCGAGATAGAGGATAAAAGGAGATTGACTCAACAAGAGAGTCTTTTATACTCAACAAGAGAGTGCTTTATACGTGTCTTGTATGAAGTCCAAGACGGAGGCTAAAAGTTGACTCAACAAGAGAATCTTTTATACTCAACAAGAGAGTGGTTTTTTTATATGTCTTGTACCAAGCCCAAGACGTAGGCTAAAAGGAAAGTGACTCAACAAGAGAGTCTTTTATACTCAACAAGAGAGTGTTTTAGTGTCTCGCACGAAGCCCGAGATAGAGGCTAAAAGGAGATTGACTCAACAAGAGAGTCTTTTATACTCAACAAGAGAGTCTGAAAAGGTTAGCTCCGTTGGGGAGAATCATTGTACAAAGCCCAAGAGGAGGTTGTGTTACTGCTGAGGATTAGATCCATAGGCAGGCCAAAGGGTGGGGAACTCTCATGAGAGAGATTGGGTTTCAGAGTGATCAGTGTTTTTTTCCTATATTTGAAAGGAACTTGAGAATGTCTTTGAGACTCAAGGGGGTTTAGATTGTCCAAGTCTAGAGTTTTATCTTTTGTACAATGCCCAAGAGGAGGCACGAGTATTAAGGGATGAGTATCAACCCTAAAGTGGCCAGAGGTTTGACACTGGAAAGACTGCTCTAGCAAAGGACGACTAAGTTCTGACTTATACCTGTCACACCCTCATTTTCACCTTAACCCTAGCCTTGCATATCATATCATTTTCATCATCTATGCATCCCATTAGTTCATAATCATTCATTCGCATTGGTCTTCTAAGACATGGGATTATAGCGGTTCTTTGAAAAAAAGCTTCCTTTGGCTTTGAGATTCTTCCATTCAAGTTTGAAGCAAGGGTTGAGTTCTCATTGTCTTAACTGCTCATCAAGGTTCATTAGGCTTGTCAGGGCAGGTGCGCAAAGGCAGTACTGTTAGAGGTTCAATGGTTTGACCTAATCTTGGTTAACCAAAGTTTTGTTTCAAGATCAAGGTCAGGGTGTGATTGATTCAAGTGTTTGTGTATGAAGTTTCAGTCATGGTTTTTGTGCCAATTCAGATTATCCGTGTGTGGATCAAGTTATCAAGTTGTGTGCAAGTACTTATTGTGTGGTTCAGGTTCTTTGTCACTGATCCAGGATTCGTCAGATTTATAGTTCAATCAAGACCATGTTAAGACGGATTCGAGATTGTGGTGTCATTAATTAGAAGTTGATTCAAGGAGGATCTTCTTCGACTTAATTCAAGATTTGTGGTATGCAAGTTTCATTTGTCAGAGGTTTTAAGTGTTAATCAAAGGTGGATGCACATTACCGTTATCCATATCCATTCACGCAACCATTTTGTTATTTACCCATTTTTCAATCCAATTTTTCATTCGAATATCCATTTTCATGTCCATTTTAAATTCGCTACCATTTCCATTAACCATTTTTCTAAATACATTTTGAACTACTTCCATATCCATTTTAATTTCATCTCATTATTCAATAACCTTTATCCACTTCATTTATCCAATTTTCCAATTTCCATTTCCATTTCTTTTAATATCCATTTTTCATCCATCTTTTAATATCCACTTTTATTTTCCTATCATTTATTTTAATTCCATTTATCCATATATATATAAAAGCCACTTCATTTTTAATAAATTAATTCTCCTAATCATTTTTTAATTTTTTTTAACCATTATTTAGAATTCAAACCATGTCTAAATTCAAAACAATAACTTTCCATACACATCTCCAAGCAAGCCAAGAACTCTATACCCGCTGCTACAAACCTCCAACCCTTCATTTCGTACAACCTACCGCCTCCTCTACAAAACTAACACTATCTGCCAATTTGCACCAAATTACATCCTGCGCAATGCTGTGACCAAACACCTGCTACAACCGCAACATAGCAAAGTTTACACTCAAAACAACACCCTTGCCAAACGATTCACAAACTGCTACCCCACAAAACACTCCCAGCCTGCGCAAAAGACAACAAGCCCAACACCCTGCAAAATCTGCATTGTTGAAAACGACAAGACCCTGCTTCAAGACAAAACCTCTAATATCCCCAAGACAAAAGTTCTGCATCAACCGTACAGTCCTGCGACATAACAACAACTAACAACAACGTTACAATATCAGACCTGCAAGCAACAATGACATAACAACAGCACAACAGACAAGATTCAAAAATAAAAAAGCTCTGTTGATTTTAAAAAGGAAGGAAGAGAGGTTATAACGAGAAAAAAGGAGCCGTACTAAAAATAAGAAAATTTCTGAGAAAAAAACTATTCAAAACACAAAACCACACCGAAACTTCACTTCCAACAACAACATAAACATACCTCACCACTCTTGCTACCACAAAAAGACCACCCCACTGTGAAAAATCTGAACTCCATCCATAAACCTCACTCTCTAAAGAAACGACCACACTTCCATCACATACTCCCTCTCACTCAATAATGAACAAAGCACCTGCATAAGAAGAAGGAGAGTTTGTTTTTCTTAAAATAGGATACACAACAGCACCACCATAACTCTGAAAACCAAACAACAACCGATAACCTCCACCACCAATCATCACCTTCTCTATCGACTCATCAACTCCACCTTTCAACAACAAAAACTCACATCAAATCTCAAACCCTTCGCCACTCGCACATGACAAACCTCCTTTCGATCCAAATCACGCTCAGATCACGCAACAATAACCTCACTCTCAGTTTTTCGTCGCCGAAAACCCTGTCACCACAAGAGAGAAACAGATGCGAGCAGTGAGATTAAAAGGCAAAACCGAGAAACGTAATAAACCGTGATTTGAGAAAAAGAGAGAATCAAGCGAAATCAATGAACTGGAAATCAAAACAAGACAGAGAGTGACGGATTCGCGAGAAGGAAGGTTGCACAATTTTTAATAGGATAACAACCTTGACGCACTGTCGGCGACGATCCGTCGATATCGCGACTGAGAGAGGAAGCGACGAATCCGAAAAAACGAGACGGAGAGACGCGAGAATTCGCGAGCGAGAGAGGTCGCCTGAGAGGTACGTGTGTGTTTTGGTTCAAAGTGAAGGCAACAACAGCGTTTAGGGTTCCTTCACCCTTTTCTTTTCGCGACCGAACCGGGTGCGGGTCAATAGGTCCTGACCTGTGTACCATGGCGGAGTGCCCCTAGTGGGCCTTTTTTACTTCTGCTGTTTTTTTTTTCTCATTAGCCCATGTGGCTTCTTTTTTTTTTAATTTAATTTCTGATTTTTAATCCTTAGTTTCTACTAACATTATTTTACTAACATTTTCGTTTAGGTAAGTTTAATATAGATATTGAGTTTTTTCTTTCTTTCTAAATAGATCACTTTTAAGTTTTAGTTAGGTTTAAGTTCTTTTCAATTTGTTTAATTTTTTTAGAATTTATCTAACTTTGTTGATATGTTTGATAGTTATTAGTGATTATTAGATCAGTTTTGTTTAGTAATTTCAAAATATTATATGGTTTATAATTTAGCTATTCTGGATTTTTTGATCTTAGATTATTTAGATTTTTGTTAACAATTTATTATTAGTAAATAATTTATTAGTATTTTGTAAATTATATTTTATTAAATATTTTCTTAAATATATTTTTATTTTCTCAAACCTTTCCTTGATCATATTTTGGTCATCACTTTGTTTAGATTTATTTCTTGACTTACTTTTCCTTTTTATCTTCATTTTCATCTTGATTTCCATTTTCCTTTTTGTTATTGTGTTTGATTTTTCTTAATATATTTCATTTTAATTTCAATTTTATTTTTGGTCGATGATATAACAAAAGATCATAGATTGCAAATTCTTGATCAATATGAGACCACTTCCTTTCTTACTTTTCGATTTTATTTCCATTTCGATTTCATTTCGGTTTCTATTTCATTTCTCATTTTCATTCTCTTCTTAAGTCAAAAACCTTGGTCTTGTACCAAGTGCATTTTCAAAACCTTTTCTTAATAAACTTAGATGGTCGTGGAGTGGTTAGGCGAAGGCCTTCTCCTATCCCGAGTGCTTGACATTACCTTTAGGGTTCACTGTCGTAAAGCACTTACCATCTAACTCAAAACATCTTTAATAAGAGAATAAGGTTCTCTTTGTATTGAATTAAAGAGAGAGTATTGGGTGAAGACCTCTTCCTCTTCGAGTATTAGGATGCTCACTTTAGAGTGTGTGGTCTCGAGACTCGTCTTTCAACACAAAGACATAACCGTATTCGCCACACCATTTTCAAAATAAATATTTTGAGATGAAGAATTGGGTACTACCCGAAGGGGTTCCTATCCGAGAACTTATTTCTCCCTTAAAATCAACTTTCAACAAATCAAATGAGACATCTTGCCTTGATGGCGAAAATTATCCTTTTCAAAAAGGACATGTTGCGTCCGTTCTACCGCAAACAGGTAATGCATAAGACTCCACGAGCGAGCCGCAATACATCTAACTGCTAGAACCCGTACATTAACATCGTCCATAAAAAACACCAACAAACCGTAGTCGGTCGAACTACGATTGCTCTGATTCTTCATTCTCGTCCGAATGTAAGATACGTAGGCACAAGATCGCAACGATCTTGGCGAGCCCCCTTCCATTTTCTTCACCCGTAGTCCTCCGAACTACGTTGACTCTGACTTTCCCATTGCACGAGGGAATACGTAGGCATACGACCGCGAAGTCCTATCGAGTCTCCTTTTCTTTTATTTTCTTTCACATTCTTTGGTTATCACCCTTCTTTTTCCCTCTTAGAACACATCTTAGAAAGCAATATTCTTAGCAAACATCCTTACACATAGACAAGCAAATGGTTCCCATCGAGTACGATGGATATGGAGGGTGCTAATACCTTCCCTCCGCATAACCGGCTTCCGAACCCATAACTTGGTTGCGAGACCATCTTATCCTTTCTTCTTTGGGTTTTCTCAATGTTTTCCCTTCCCCTCATGGGATACATAAAGTTCGATGGTGACTCTTCTGTTTCTTCTTCTTTTCGCCTCCGGTCAACTATTTTTCGAGTAGCGACAATACCTTTAAGAGGTCGTCAGGGTCCTTGTATTAAGCCCAAGAGAAGGCATGAGAACTTCTAAGAAGCCGAAGGGTCCTTGTACAACGCCGAAGAGGAGGCGGGGATGCTTTTAGGAAGCCTATAGGTCCACCAAACCAAGAGAAGTTCAAGAAATGCAATTCACAGAGAAGAGATCATTCCAGGAAAGTTCGAGAATTTGGAAGAAACTCAAGAGATGTTATTCACAGAGAATAGATCAACTCTGGGGAGTAGAGTTTCTTTGACAATTTCTAAGAGTGACAGTCTGAGAAAAGGTTCACCGAGAATACTGTCTTTCTCTTTGTTCCATATTGTTTAACCCCAAGAGAAGGGAAGACTGTATCTGGAATCCTACGGGGGATCTAGTTTTGTTTGTATTTAAGAGTAACCAACAAGGCTTTACCTAGTGCTAGACGTAGTTGCCGGGGAAAACTCTAAATAACTACACTAGTATTACACAGTTGATATTTGACAAGTATATAAAAGGATGTGAAAGAAGACTTACAGTGAAGCAGCCCCACAATACAGTTATATACATATGAAAGCAATAAATGAAAGCGGATAAACACTTACCCGTTGTAGATCTTCCATGCTGTTTTGTTAGTTATTCAACAAAGAAAGTTTTGATAACAACAGATATTTGAATTCAAAATCAAAGGAGAGAGTATTTTGAAATGTTTGTTGGGGCTTACAGCTCAAGGAGAGGCCCAAGTTTTAACGATGATTGCACCGTTGTTTTGAAAACTACACAGAGGGACTTATACAATATGTGAGGCCTAAAAAGTTTTTATGTACAAGAGATGGGACTTACAACTCAAGGAGAAGCCCAGGGTTCTTTTGTTTTAAACTGGCGATCGTGCCAAGATTTTGAAGACACAGTGGGTCTTATACAATACCTGAGGCCCAAATCATTTTGGTTTAAAAAAGGGGGTTGGGTATTACACTCTATTTAGAGGCCCAAAGAAATTTAAAGAAAATAAATGGGGCTTATAACACGAGGGTAGGCCCAGATGATTTGATTTTTGAACTGGCGATTGCGCCGAGATTTTTCTTTTAACGCAGAGGGACTTATACAATATAGGAGGCCCAAAATTGTTTTGGTTAAAAGGGGATTGGGTCTTACACTCTATTAGAGGCCCAAAGATGGGTCTTATAGCTCAAGGAGAAGCCCAAAGATTTTTGTTTAAAAAGGCAACGATTGTGCCGAACTTTTTGACGGTATCGAGACTTATACAATACACTGAGGCCCAAAAAGGTTTTATTTACTAAAGGGT
Source organism: Lathyrus tuberosus (assembly GCA_022829125.1). NCBI lineage: Eukaryota > Viridiplantae > Streptophyta > Magnoliopsida > Fabales > Fabaceae > Lathyrus > Lathyrus tuberosus. The sequence goes on from JALAZF010000034.1 coordinate 1,686,771, forward strand.
TTGGGTCTTACACTCTATTAGAGGCCCATGAGTGTTTGAAAATGTTTAAGGAGGGTGGAATCAATCAAAACCCTAATTTCATCATTTTTAAAAGTAAATTCTCCAAGAAAATCAATAAAAAATGATAAAACACCAAATAAGCTTGAATAAATAACTTGTGATTTTTGGTTAAGGTTTGAAAAATGAGGTTTTAATCACAAGATGAATTAAAACTCATTTGGTTTTGATTTTTCATGGTGAATATTCACTTTTAAAATAATTAAAAATGAATTTATTCATAAAAATACCAACTATATTAAATAAATAATATAAATTTTATTTTTTTGTGGAATAAAATATTTCAATATTTTTTTGATTTTTTGCAAAAAGAACCAATAAAAAATAATTACAATTGAGGAAGTTATTAATTTTTCAAATCATTAAAAATAATATGAAAAATAATAAAAAAGTGAAAAAACCATTAAAAAGGGGTCTGGGGCGAGGGGGATTCGAACCCCAGACCTCTTGTGTGCAGTGTGCACCCCTTACCACTGGGGTGGTGATACATCCGTGTATCAAACCCCAGCCACAAATATACAAGACTTGCCTTGTTCTTAGCCTGACCAAGGCAAGGCAAGGCAAGGCTTTTGGTCAGAAACGTGAAGGCCATAACTTCCTCATTTCTCCATGGATTGGGACAAAATTTAGGTCTATCCTGCCTAGAATTTCACAAGGAATCCAATGGTGGTGGTGGTTTTTTCAGAAAATAAATCCTCCTCAAAACCCGATAGTGGTTTTGAAATAGGCCATGATTTGCATTTTCTGTGCTATCTCTTGTTACATGCATGAATTACATGGTGAATTGGTTCAAACACAACACATATAACATGTATGAGATGTGCATGATCAGTGGACCTCAAAGCAATGCATATTTTAAAGAGTTCAAGTTGAGATGCTTACCTCTTTAGGAGTTTTTGGGCAATCTGTCAAGTGCCTTGTTTCAGAAATGTTTTGATGCTTTGAACACTCTCAAATTATCCCTTAGAAGCTTTTAGGATGATTGGAACCAGCTGGAAACCTCAGGAATGGAAATTGGCCCTTTCTTGCAAAAGGGGCAAAAGTGGCCAAAATAGCAACTCTATCAAATGGTGTTTCAGATGTGTGGAATCATTTGGGACAGTTCAAGGATGATATTTGGAGTGTGTTTGAGGTTTTATCTGGTTTTAAAAGTGACTGAATCAAGACATGACTTTAAAAATGCAAAAAAATCCAATTTTGAGGTTTTGAGAGGGGACTTTGTGATTTTGGTGTTACAGGTCACTTGTGAGAGTTTAGACAACTTAGATATGACATATTGGATGTGTTTGGATCATGAGCTGTGATGAAATTGCTCTCTAACTCAAAAACTCAGAGTTACCTTGCTAAAGAAGGTATTTTTGCCTAGAGAAAGAGATTTTGAGGAAAGCAAGTGTTGTAGTGCTTTGGTGTACTTAAACTGAGCACAATTGAGCTCTATTTATAGTAGAGCAAGTTTGTTTTGGCTGCAATAGTGAATGACAACTGCAGCAGAGGTTTGGCAAATGTTGATCAATAGGAATCCAAGTCTCCTCTAGCCATTGACTAGAGGTTAGAGCACAGGCCTATTGTCCCTTGGTTCAGAGATCATCCTTGGCTCATTCAGTTGGAAATGGCTCAGTCCATGCCACCTTGGTGCATCCATTGAATGCTCCAAAACAAAATTAGATTCTTGTCCCCTCTTTAGGGTTTTTTAGGTTTGGCATGATATTTTTAGTTCCAAAGACTTGGGAGGCTTATGGATCAGTGTTTGTCCCTCCTTGGTCCCTCCCTGAGGTGTTCAAATGGATAAACTTGTTTGTCATTTACACAAATTGCTCAAATCGAGCAAAATACACAAATCTGCCTTGCCATGACAGTTTGCAGCAAGGCACATTGCCATTTTCATATCTCATGGCTTAAGTGGTGTTTCATGGGGTTCTTGGCCATTTTGGAAACCTCTCATATGATACAACATATTAGTGATCATAGTTTGTCTTGACATTTTTTGGATCCAAGTGAAAAATGCCCCTACATTTTGGAAAAAGTGAAACAGATTCTGACTTAGTGAAAATTTCACTAAGTGTTGGAAAAAGTGACATTTCATGTTTTCAGCCATTTTGATCCAACCATAACTCAAAATCCATGATGAATTGGAATGAGGTGTAGTTGACACTTTTAAAGTATGCCATGAGAGCTACAAATCCATCTTTGGATCAGCCCAAATGATTGCTTGGATCTCAAGTTATGATCCTTGGAAGTTGGCACCCTAGCCACTTTGTTCCATAACTTAGAAAATTTCTAATTTTTTTATGGTTACCCTTTTTTACAAGTTATCCCACTTTTCTTGATTTTTCTTGATGAATGATGATTCAAATCACACATTAACATCATTTTAGGGTTAGATAACCATAATTGATCAAAAAAATCAAAAAGTCAAACTTTGACTTTTGGGCACAGTTGACTTTTTATCAGATGAACTCCAAACTGTGCGATCCTCTATGAAATCAAGTCCTTGACCTAAATCAAACTTGATGGATTGATTTCATAGGTGTTATAGGGTGTATTTAATCATTTCCCAAGGTTTGGGAGCATGTCTTGGTCAAAAGTCAAAGATACAGTTGACTTTTTCCGCGAAACCCTAACTGTGGTTCTGATGAACTTGAAACTTGGGAATCAAGCTTCTTGGATCAATCCATTGTTACAAATGGATCAATATGGTGTATTAGATACCCTCAAATCATTTCTTGAGGTCTTGGCTCATGTTTTGTCCCAAAAGTCAACTTAGGGGTGAATTAGGTCAAGAAACCCTAATTCCTGATTTTTAGTAAATGCATCCCCTGAGGTTAAATTGACTTGATGATTGGGTCCATAAGGTCCCATGGAGCATTTTGGGTTATGCTTTGAAGCATTGGCTCATGCCTAGATGAAAATTTCCATCGGGAGGCCTTGGTCAACCAAAACCCTAATTTGGTGACACTGGCAATCTTGAGGCTTGATCCACCTGGAATGCTGCAAGATTGTGCTTGATTCTTGATATGGGAGTCCTCTTGATCCTTTGTGGATGTTTGAGAGGTTTATACAAGTTGAAGATCATGTCATTCCTTGATTGATCCTTTGTCTAAAGCTCAGAGAGGGCTTGAAACCCTGATTATTATTTGTAGTGAATGCTCACCCATCTTTCTCATCTGATTGATTTACATATCACAGATCGAGCTCCATTTTTTGGACTGGAAGAAATTCCAAAGAATCAGACCATTGCAAGAGAAATTCATTTGGACGAGTCTGAGGTCAGGACTCACATGACCGCTAAGGGTGGCATCCAAGGTTTGCCAGCCCAGTTCTTGATAAAGAAAGCCCTATATTTTGCCCGTATAGGAAACGTCACTGCTTTTGAAAGCATCTTTGTCTTGCTCACCTACGGGTTATTTTTGTTTCCCAACATCAATAACTTCGTCGATATCAATGCCATTAAGGTTTTTCTCATTGGAAACCCTGTGCCGACTTTGCTCGCAGATGCGTATCATTCTGTACACTTGGGAAATTTGTACAGCGGAGGGGAGATCACATGTTGTGTACCTCTGCTTTATAAATGGTTTATCTCTCACTTGCCCAAGTCTGCTGCTTTTTGGGATTGCAAGAGTGCCTTACGTTGGTCGCAGAAAATCATGTCTCTTACCAACTCTGATATAGATTGGTTCAATAGGATTTATGAGGGAATCAGGATCATTGACTGTTGTGGAAACTTCCCCAACGTACCCCTCATAGGAACTAAAGGAGGAATCAACTACCATCCGATATTGGTTCTTCGTCAATTTGGATACCCGATGAGACACATCCCACTGGGTGTTCATCTGGAAGGTCTCTTCTTCAAGGAAGGAGAAAGTGACAGAGCACTAAAGACGGAAATAGTGCACGCTTGGAAACACGTTCATAAGAAAGGACGAGAGTCTCTAGGAAAACCAAACTGTGTCTCGGTGGAACCTTATCTCCATTGGGTACAAACTAGAGCTCTCAAGCTGAAAATGCCTTATCCTCGTTACGGAATCCTTCCGCCGAGGAAATCTGTCATATACTTCATGACGGAAACTGAAAATTTTCAGGTTACTCTCAACAAAGTTCAACGGGAGAGAAGGTCTTGGAAGAACAAGTACCGCACCCTCGACGTAGAGTGCATCAAAATACAGTAATTACTGAAAGAGAAGGACGCTCTGATTGAAATTTTGGAGAAACATGCTGTAGAGAATAAAGATGACCAAAGGAATTTTCTCGCTCCTTTCACCTGGCAAAGGAATGACAACCCGACAACGGCCCAAGAGCCCCGGTCAAAGAAAAGGAAGATACCAGAATCAGCACCCGATTTCTCTTTAGAGAGGACTCGGGACCCTTTAGCTTAGGTTTCTGTTTCTGCACTTTGTAATCTACTGTATTTCCGTTTCTGTAATCCTTTGAATTTCAATAAAAAGGGGTTTCCCCAGTGTTTGATATTTGCAATCTAATTGTCGAAGTTTATTTTGATTAAACAAAAAAAAACAATTAATATAATCATTGCATTCATCATTCTCACGTAACGCATTCTTCTTACCTACGAATCTCACGTTTGTGTCTCGATTCTAGAGTCAAACTGTCTCATTCGTACAATACTCGGGCCAATCGTCAGAAAAGGATGGATGATCTTGAGGAAGAAAACAGAGAGTTGAAAGAAGAGATCGACGCTCTGAGAGAAGATATGAGAAAGCTTCGTAACGACATGCAAGTCATGGCAGAAGCTCAGCTACAAAGAACTGTGATCTCAGAGATCACCTCAATGCCCATAGTGGAGAAGAATGATCCTAGGTATCAGATGCCGGAAGATCGTCCCTGGGGCATGCCTGTTAACTATATCCCGGAAGGATATGTTCCGCCGATCACTGAAGATCAGGGAATCTCAACAGAAGCCGCTGGGCCTGAAGGTTACAAACTTCGGGAGGCGCCAAGATTCACTACCGTAGTCACGATACCACCCCCTGTGGTGCACACTGTCCCGGAAGGACAGATTCCACCAATACCTGCTGGTAAAAAGGAAACTATGTTTGACAGAATAGAGGAATTCCAGGAGCAGTTCTTGGAAATGCAGAAGGAACTGCAAGCCATTCGCGGTCAGGATCTATTCGGAAAGGACGCCGCAGACCTCTGCTTGGTCCCCAATGTGAAAGTCCCGCACAAATTTCAAGTGCCCGACTTTGAAAAATACAAGGGTAACTCTTGCCCTCAAAGCCATCTGGTGATGTACGCTCGGCGGATGTCAGCTCTGACGGAGAATCAGGACCTACTGATTCACTACTTCCAGGATAGTTTAACCGGTGCCGCACTCAAATGGTACATGGGTTTAAACCGTACTACGATCAACACTTTCAGAGATCTTGGCACTGCCTTCGTCCAACAATACAAATATAATTTGGACATGGCACCCGACAGAGATCAACTCAGATCGATGTCGCAAAAGGACAAGGAAACCTTTAAGGAGTATGCTCAAAGGTGGCGTGAAATTGCCGCTCAAATTTGTCCACCTCTTGAGGAAAAAGAGATGACAAAGATCTTCTTAAAGACCTTAAGCTCATTTTACTATGACCGAATGGTTGCCAGTGCGCCCAGTGATTTCACTGAGATGGTCGGCATGGGCGTACGTCTTGAGGAAGCCGTCCGAGAAGGACGTTTGGTAAAAGACACTGGATCGACGAGCGGTACTAAAAAATACGGTAGTGCTCTCCCTAAGAAAAAAGAGCAAGATATTGGGAATATCTCTCTCAAAAAGCAAAGGCGACGTTATCAGCCGGTAACAGTTGTGACTCCTGCTACCAGCCCTGCGCCTATTCCTACGTATCAACCTCAAGTTGCGCAGATCCAACCTGATCAGCAAAGGACACAACAGCCTCTTCAGCAGGCTCGTCCTCCATATAACAGCAACCGTACAACACGACCATCAGGGTTTGATCCTATACCCATGTTGTACGCAGAATTATTTCCGTTACTACTGGCTAAGGGGCACATCCAGACTAAGTCTCCTCTTACAGTACCGGAAAATCCGCCTTTTTGGTTTAAGGTAGATCAGACATGCCCTTATCATCAAGGAGGTTCAGGGCATAACATTGAGACTTGTCTTAATTTCAAGTCTGACGTGTAAAAGCTTGTTAGGAGCGGGCTCTTATCTTTCAAAGATACGAATCCCAATGTTCTCACGAACCCGCTGCCTCAACATGAGAAAGCTGCAGTCAATCTGATTGAGAAAGAGACTGTTGAAAACCAATTTGGTCAAGATGCATTGTAAACAGAGTGGATATGGCCATGTGCCACCTCATAACTATCACCAATGTGATATCTGCTCTAAAGACAACCAGGGATGTTTTGTGGTGCAAGCAGCCCTACAGGAACAAATGGATCTCGGATGGATCCAAGAGCACCGAGTTCGTGGAGTTAACATGGTCTATACGAAATCCAACGTCATTCAGAACCACGACATCTGTGCAATGAATGTCAACTTGGTGGCGATGCACTCAAGGCAAAGCCAGTATCATAATCTGCCACGGCATGATTACAGTTCCTGTCTGATTTGCTCGGTAAACAAACAGGGATGCTCTTTCATACAAGAGGCCCTCCAGCGTCAGATGGATCTTGGATGGATCCAAGACTACCATGATAGGAACCCTTATAAGATCAATATGGTTCAGATCTTCGATATTCGCGTGATGAATACCAACCTGGTAGAGTTACATGCTGAGCAGGTCCGACTCAGATTCTTAATATCACACGACTATCAAAGCTGTAAAGCAGGTTGCGAAAACGATCAGGGTTGTACCCTTGTCCAGGAGGCACTTCAGCACTTGTTAAATCACTGGTGGATGCCAATCTACATGGATGAAGATACTCAGCAGATTAGTATCAGTAACAGGAATCCTACTCGTCGTCAAAGTCAGGATGTCCGATCAGTGGAAGCTAACCTAGTAAGGTTACATTGTATTCAAAGTGGGCGTGGCCAGGTGCCACCACACAATTACGATCGTTGTAGCGTCTGTTCGGAAAGTAACCAAGGGTGTTACCTTGTGAGAGCAGCTCTCTAGGGGCAGCTGGACCGTGGAGAGATTCGTCCATATCCAGGTTCTGGACCCATCAACTGGACGCCGAACTACCTTACTGATCAAGTTGAGGATGTTGTCACAATCTCTGGTCGTCACCATACCAGGGATGTTTTTGCCATCATCCCTCTACTTGATGAATCTAAAGTTCCCAACCGGGAACGGATCGAGATTACTTACGATGGTCAGAAAAATCAGAAAGTTCCCATAGTCATCTATCTACCGGGACCACTACCGTATGAATCAACTAAGGTTATCCCTTACAAATACGGTGCAACAATAGTCGAAAATGGAAAGGAAATTCCATTACCTCCATTGTGAACATTGCAGACATCATTCGAGTAACACGGAGTGGTAGAATCTTCAACCGAGGGGTTGGGGAAGTTAACAAGGAAAAGGAACTTCAGACAGAAGCTCCCGATCTATCAGTCGGTCAATCCAGTAATCCCGACCTTTCGAAAAATAATGATGAGATGCTGAAGCTCATCCAAAGGAGTGAATACAACATTGTCGATCAACTGTTACAAACTCCTTCAAAGATCTCGGTATTATCACTGTTACTCAGTTCAGAAGCCCACAGGGAGGCTCTATAGAAAGTCTTGGAGCAAGCCTTTGTGGAACAGGATGTAACAATCAGACAGTTCGATAGTATTATCTCCAACATCACTTCCTGCAATAATTTGGGATTTAGTGATGAAGAATTACCTGAAGAAGGTCGCCGTCATAACATGGCGCTCAACATTACAGTTAACTGCTAGGACGATGCTTTAGCCAGCGTACTGGTAGACACAGGGTCAGCCCTGAATGTTATGCCGAAGTCTACTTTGATGTAATTATCATTCAAAGGCCCTCTGATGAAAGTCAGTGAGGTCGTCGTCAAAGCATTCGACGGATCCAGAAAAACAGTTATCGGCGAAGTTGATCTTCCCATAACTATCGGTCCTCACACTTTCCAAGCCACTTTCCAGGTCATGGACATTCGGGCAACGTACAGTTATTTATTAGGAAGACCTTGGATACATCAGGCTGGAGCGGTCACTTCAACCCTCCACCAAAAGCTAAAGTTCATCAAGAACGATCAACTTGTCACGGTTTGTGGGGAACAAGCCTTGCTTGTAAGCAACTTATCATCATCTACTGGTATAGAACCCGAAGAGGTTATTGGAACTCAGTTCCAAGCACTGTCGGTGAGCAAGGATAATTATTTCAAAGGAGGAACCTCGATTTCCTTATACAACGATGCTATCAAAGCGGTCGAGAGTACCGATACGATAGGATGGGGACAGCTTGTCATTCCCGCTGACAATAAAACAAAGAAGGGTCTTGGTTTTTCTGCAACATGTACCCAGACAGCTGTCAACGATGAAAGTCTTCATCCCATTCAAAACTTCTTCCACAGTGGAGGTTTCCTTCACCCAGTGTCTCAGACAGTTCATGCTATCAATGAGGAAGATCCCTCTGACACGGATGAAGAATGGAAGTCCTACCTTAATAAGGACGGTTATATGTCTCAGGAGGAGGTGCCTATGCCTTTTTGCTTTCCTACAGAAAGTCCGATATTTATACCAAGATCAGATGTCGAAATGATATACGAAGATTATGATCCGGAAGGATGTCGTGCTCCGCCAAATTCATTAGAGGAAGACACTCTGATGAAAGACAACTTTGATCACAACTACTATGGCCCGATGGATGGTCTGCCAATGTGGCAACCTTATCCAGGAAACTTGGGGCAAGAGAGTCATCCAAACAATGAAAATTAGCTGACCGTCATTAAACAGAATACTTGTGTCCACACCATGTCATGGGACCAACACTCAGGTCATTCAGAAACTACTCAACATGAAGATGAATTCACAACTTTCGCAGGACTGGAATTCATCAACTATGCTTTTCCTAAGGTCAACGTCATCGAGAGAGATGACTCCTCCAGTTCCAAAGAAGTATGGGACACCCTGGGACAACCGAGTGGAAAATTTGACTATATGGTCAAGTACACTGCTCCCGAAAGTTCTCGTATCAGGTTCGAAGACATCCAGCCAACTGGATGGGGAGATATAGCTGAGAGCACCAATGCTATGCAAAATACAACTGAGGAATTCTCCTACGACAGCTCTGCCTGGGAGAGAGATTCCAATGATCCTACTCCACCAGAAATCAGCGTCATTTCTGAAGACAAATCAAGGAAGGTGCCAGACTTTGTGATTCACCGAGGAGTTCGCCGCCAGTGGGTCGCTGTTAATGTTCTGAAGATCGTTCATCAGTCAAAGTAATTGCCATATTTAACCTTTCACCCTGCCCAGGTGGAACGGATGTTTTGATAGGGCTCGCTTTCTGTAAATTTCCCTCTTCGCTTTGCCCAAAGCGACAGAGTTTTGTTTTATAGGGCTGTAGTTTCAAGATTCGACCTGATCATAAATAAAATCACGTCGTTCTGTAATTTCCGCATTAATTGTTGTTTTCTCTTTTTGCTTTTTCAGAAAATGGTAATCCTAAAAAATAATTCAAAAATAAAAACAAGCAGTAAAATAAAACACTGCACACACTTGTATTTTCTCTATCTCTTCTAAACACGAATCATCACGTCATGCAGATTGCTTGTTTTACACCCCGTTGAAACATACGATCTGATGCCTTCTCCCGACTTTGAGTTCCCGGTATTTGGGGCTGAAGAAGAAGTTGACAACGAAATTCCAGAAGAGATCTCCCGACTACTCAGACAAGAGGAAAGGTCCATTGAACCTCACAAAGAGCCGTTGGAAACGGTAAACTTGGGTTCGAAAAAAGAGAGAAAAGAAATCAGGATTGGGGCACTGCTTAATCCAACTGTCAAAGAAAGTTTGATAAAGCTTCTCAGAGAATTCCCTGATGTATTCGCTTGGTCCTATCAGGATATGCCAGGGTTGGATACCAGCATCGTGGAACATCACTTACCATTGAGATCGGAATGTCCGCCAGTAAAGCAAAGGTTGAGACGGACTCACCCGGACATGGCCATCAAAATCAAAGAAGAAGTACATAAACAGATTGACGCGGGTTTCCTCGCCACATCTGAATATCCTCAATGGTTAGCCAACATCGTACCCATTCCCAAAAAGGACGGAAAGGTCAGAATGTGTGTTGATTACAGAGATCTGAACAAGGCAAGTCCAAAGGACGGCTTTCCTTTACCACACATTGACATGCTGGTTGACAGTACAGCAAAGTTCAAAGTTTTCTCCTTCATGGATGGATTCTCGGGCTATAACCAGATTAAAATGGCGCCGAAAGACATGGAGAAAACTTCGTTCATTACCCCATGGGATACCTTTTGTTACAAGGTAATGCCGTTCGGTTTGAAGAATGCCGGGGAAACCTATCAAAGGGCCATGACTACTCTGTTTCATGACATGATACACAAGGAAATCGAAGTGTATGTCGATGATATGATTGCAAAATCAAAAACAGAGAGTGAGCACGTTGAACATCTGTCAAAATTGTTCGAACGTCTAAGAAAATTCAAGCTCCGCTTGAATCCCAACAAGTGCACCTTCGGTGTCCGTTCAGGGAAACTACTAGGGTTCATCGTCAGCCAGAAAGGAATTGAGGTTGATCCTGACAAGGTCAAGGCCATTCAAGAAATGCCTTCTCCGAAAACTGAAAAACAAGTCAGAGGATTCCTGGGACGTTTGAACTACATCTCCAGATTCATATTCCTCATGACCGCGACATGTGCGCCGATTTTCAAAATTACTCAAAAAGAACCAGGATTGCGTTTGGTCAGAAGATTGCCAAACTGCCTTCGACAGTATCAAGAAATATCTGTTGAATCCTCCGATTCTATCACCTCCAGTGGAAGGAAGGCCACTGATCATTTACCTCACAGTCCTAGAGGACTCAATGGGATGTGTACTTGGCCAACAAGACGAAACTAAAAGGAAAGAGTCTGCCATTTACTATCTATGCAAGAAATTCACCGACTGCGAGACTCGGTACACGATGCTTGAGAAAACTTGATGTGCTTTGGCTTGGGCAGCCAAACGTCTACGCCAATACATGATTCGTCATACTACTTGGTTGGTCTCCAAAATGGATCCAATCAAGTACGTTTTCAAAAAGCCTGCTCTCACGGGAAGAATTGCCCGTTGGCAGATGCTGTTATCAGAATATGACATAGGGTACCACGCTCAGAAAGCCGTTAAAGGAAGTATTTTAGCCGATCATTTGGCTCATCAACCGATTGACGATCAAGAATCAATCGGGTTTGACTTCCCAGACGAAGATGTCATGTATCTAAAGATGAAAGACTGCGATGAACCGCTACCCAGTGAAGGGCCAGAACCAGGTTCCCAGTGGGGACTTATCTTTGACGGAGCTGTCAATCATTACGGAAATGGAATTGGGGATACCCCTTTCTCTCTATTGTATGGCATGGAAGCAGTGCTCCCCATAGAAGTAGAGATCCCATCAATCCGGGTATTGATGGAAGCAAAGCTCACCGAAGCTGAATGGTGTCAAAGTCGACACGATGAACTGAATCTGATCGAAGAAAAGAGAATAAAGGCACTATGCCACAGTCAGTTGTATCAGCAAAGAATGAAGAGGGAGTTCGACAAAAAGGTCCGACCTCGTGTCTTCAGAAAAGGAGACCTCGTGCTCAAGAAGATACAATCATTTCTCACTGACTCTCGGGGCAAATGGACCCCAAATTATGATGGCCCCTATGTGGTCACAAAAGTTTTCTCAGGCGGTGCCTTGAGACTTGCAACCATGGACGGAGAGGAATTTGCCTACCCCACGAATGTTGACGTAGTCAAGAAATACTTCGCCTAAACTAAAAAAAAAAAAACGTCTCGGTGGATTGAAAACCCGAAAGGGCGGTCCAGGCAAAAGTTAGAGACATGAAAAAAAAACCATCCCGGTGGATTGGAAACATCAAAGTACAATCCAGGCAAAAATTAGGGATAATGGCAAGTAACTATGTTCAACAGAGGCAAGTCCCTCAGCAGCAGTTACAGCATCCATCGGAGGAAAACTCCAGTCAAGGTCATCTTCGACAGAAGCTCAGGATGTCCGGAGTTCAAAGTTGGTAGAAGGATAGTGGTCGTTATGTTTCAACGTAGCCCTTTTCCCTGTAAATTACCATTTTCTAGCTTTGTAAATACTCTTTGGAATCACGCGTTTGGCTGAGTTCCATCTTATCAATAAAATTTGAGCCCTTGTGCTTTTGTTTGTAATTCTTATTTGTTTTAGCTTTACAGAACGACGTTGTTAACATGATTAACGATTCTTGAAATAAAACAAAATTGAATTTACTTGTTAAAACTTTTTCTGCTTTTTAATAAAGATGGCAATTTCTTTTGACTATTGAACATCGAAAGAACATCAATCGCGTCTCCAAAGGTGTTCGAACCTCAAAGTGCAGAATCAAAGTACTCCTTCTAAACCAGTACGCCTGAATGAAGGATCAATAATGTCAGAGACCATGTTCCATCTGACATCTTCGGCCGAGTTCTCATCTCCTAAGCCCGACCAGCATCGCTCCCAACAGGGACCGTTTCTCCTAAGCAAGGCAGAATTGCTATCTTGAACCAACGATATTTCTACATGCCCCACTGTGGCCGAGTATCCAGTCGTGTTCATCCTTTAGTCTGTATGTCGCGTCAGTTTTGTCAGCATATACATACATACATCATGCATTATTGATTTACATTCACATTCATATTGCATCACTATCACTCTAGTCGGTCTTGTCCCCTAGTGATAACAGTCCTCTCAATCGAGTTGTCAGTTCTTTCCTCGTTAGGAAAGGTTACGTCGAACAATCTCTCTCCTCCAGTTTATTTCTGGATTGAAGTTGGCCCTTGACCACTTTGATAATTTGAACCTCTGAAAAGCCAGAGAAAACTTTCAACAAATATCACTCTTCGCCATTGAAGATGATATCCTTGCTTTCCCGGATTAAGGAAAATCCCCAGAGAAAGCCTCTTAATCAGAGATTCGGCGGTACGACAGTTTTTCTCTGAAAAAACCACTGATGAAAAGGTCATCGGCACCTCAAAATTGGATCCCATCATATGGCATTTCTCCAGAAAAATCCCGAGAAAAGTATGATGTAAGCCCCCAAACGAAAACAGTCTCTCAAGAGACTCGCTTTCCCCAGTAGAATCGACAAATGGCGTCTCCAAAATAGAGAAGTTTGTGCACCTCTACAACTCAGACGATTGGGTTCCCCAGCAAGTCTGACATCAAAACTTTTTCCACTCAAATGGCATCTCCCTAGGAAAATTCGGCGAGAAGTTTGAAGGAAAACCGCTACTAATAGCGTTCCTTGTCAAGAACGTTTATTGACAAAAGAAACTAAGACCAGTTCCTTGGTAGGAAACCAGGATCGAGGGGAAGTTTACTTTAGAAACTAAGACCAGGTTCTTAGTAGGAAACCAGGATCGAGGGGAAGTTTATATCAGAAACCGAGACCAGATCCTTGGTAGGAAACCAGGATCGATGGGAAGTTGACAAAAGAAACTAAGACCAGTTCCTTGGTAAGAAGCCAGGATCGAGGGGAAGTTTATTTCAGCAACTAAGACCAGGTCCTTGGTAGGAAACCAGGATCGAGGGGAAGTTTATATCAGAAACCGAGACCAGATCCTTGGTAGGAAACCAGGATCGAGGGGAAGTTTACAAAAGAAACTAAGACCAGTTCCTTGGTAGGAAACCAGGATCGAGGGGAAGTTTATTTCAAAAAAAAACTGAGACCAGCTCCTTGGCTGAAGACCAGGATCGAGGGGAAGTTTACCTTTTCTAAGCATCTTCGCTTAGCTAAAGAAGATGAATACGTGAGCTACCATTCATAACCACCATCAAAATTTTGGGTATTCCGATATTTAATCCTCTTGCACCCCGAATGCCCGAATACCTTCGCCATTCACACCTTCGGGTCCAAGAAGATTAAATAGGGGCATCTGTCATACCCCAAATTTTGACCACTAAGATTTCCCATCATTGTCCAAATCATCAGCACAATATGGGTGGACCATCATACCTCATTAGTCTCCCCAAAGGTGGGTGATCATTCACTACAAACAGGATTTAGGCTTTCAAGCCCTCGCAGAGCTCTTAGACAAAGGATCAATCAAGGAATGACATGATCTTCAACTTGTCTAGCCTCTCAAACATCCACAATGGATCAAGAGGACTCCCACTTCAAGGATTAAGCACAAGTTTTCTCCCTTCTAGGTGGATCAAGCCTCAGGATCGCCAGTGTCACCAAATTAGGGTTTGGTCGACTAGGGCCTCCAGATGGAAATTTTCCTCTGGGCATGAGCCAATGCTTCAAAGCATAACCTAAAATGCTCCATGGAACATCATAAACCCCATCATCAAGTCAATTTAGCCTCAGGGGATGCATACATCAAAAATCAGGAATTAGGGTTTCTTGACCTAATTCACCCCTAAGTTGACTTTTGGGACAAATCATGAGCCAAGACCTCAAGACATGATTTGAGGGTCTCCAACATACCACGTTGATCCATTTGCAATAATGGATTGACCCAAGAAGCTTGAGCAACAAGTTTCAATTTCATCTGAACCACAGTTAGGGTTTCGCGGGAAAAGTCAACTGTAGCTTTGACTTTTGACCAGGACATGCTCCCAAGCCGTGGGACACGATTAAATACACCATATAACACCCATGGAACATGTCCATCAATTTTGCTTTAGGTCAAGGACATGATTTCCTGAAGAATCGCACTGTTTGGAATTCATCTGATAAAAAGTCAACTATGCACAAAAGTCAAACTTTGACTTTTTGAGATTTTTCATAAAAATGGTTTTTTAACCCTAAAATGATGTTAATGTGTGATTGGAATCATCATTCATCAAGAAAAATCAAAGAAAGTGGGATAACTTGTAAAAGGGGTAACCATAAAAACTTAGAAATTTTTCTAAGTTATGAAAAAAAGTGGCAAGGGTACCAACTTTGGAGGATCATAACTCCTAAACCACAAAGCCATTTTCCCCCATCCAAAGCTTGATTTGTAGCCCTCATTACCCTCTACAAAAACTTCAACTAGACCTAAGTCCAATTCATTAAGGATTTTGAGTTATGCTTGGATCAAAATGGCTAAAAACTTAAAATTGACATTTTTCAGCACTTAGCCAAAATCTGCCTTGTAATTTCAGCACAATGTCCCAACTTCAAGGCTGTTTTTCTCCATGATCCAAGTTGAACCAGGTCTAGGGCCAAACATCAAAGTTGAAGTACGTCATCTAAGCTTTCCGAAAAGTCCTAGAACGTCCATATAGCATACTCGAGCAGGGAGTTATGGATCTTACAAAATGGCTTGCTGAAGCTGAATTTTTCAAGGCAGATTTGCACATTTTTTGTGCCACACGAATTTTCAAGCCTTGTCATCAGTTTGGACACATCTAAGGATCAAATCCAAGTGGGATGATCTGATCCATGAACCTCCCAAGTCCAAGGAACAAAGAAAAGCATGCCAAAGCCTAGAAATCCCTAAAAGAGGGACAAAACTCCAATTTTGGTTTGGAGCATTTAATGGATGCGTAGAGGTGGCATGTACTGAGCCATTCTCATCTGAAATTAGTCAAGACTTATCCAAGACCAAGGAAACCAGCAGCCTGTGCCCTAACCTCTAGTCAATGGCTAGAGGAGACTTGGATTTCCATTGGCCAACATTGGCCAAACCTCTGCTGCAGCCACCATTCACTGTGGATCCCAAAAAAAACTTGCTCTACTATAAATAGAGCTCATTTGTTCTCAGTTTGAGTACACCAAAGCCATCAAACAGATGCTTTCCTCAAATTCTCTCTTTCACTCCAAAATGCCTTCATTAGTAAGGGAATTTTGAGTTTTTGAGCTAGAGAGCAATTCCACTCAAACTAATCACACACACACCTCATATATATCATATGTAAGCTGTGCAAACCATCAAAAGTGACCTGTAATCACAACATCACAAAGTCACCTCTCAAAACCTCAAAATGGCACTTTTTTGCATTTTTCAAGCCATGTCTTGATTCAGTCACTTTCCAAACCAGATAAAACCTCAAACACACTCTAAATATCATCCTTGAACTGTCCCAAATGGTGCCACACATCTGGAACACCATTTGAGAGAGTTGGCATTTTGGCCGTTTTTTACCATTTCGCGAGAAAGTGCACAAACTTGCTCCAGAGGTTTCCAGCCGATTCCAACCATCCTAAAAGCTTCTAAGAGGTCATTTGAGGTTTTTCAAAGCATCAAATCATTTCTGGAACAAAGCACTTGGAAGGTTACCCAAAATCTCCAAAAAAGAGGTAAAATCCACAACTTGAATTCTTTGAATCATGCTTTCCTTTGTTGTCCACATACATGCATCATATTGAACAATTCTTAAGGTAAAAATGTAGTCCTTAATGTGTATGTTGTGATCCTCCCACTGTTTGCATTTTGACATGTTTTTATGTGGAATTTTGGTTGTTTTGAAACCATGTACAGTTCTGTCTTGTTTTCATTGGTGTGTTCTATACATTAAGTTTTAGTTTGCATGAGTAACACCATTGGATTCCTTGCGAAAAATTGGTCAAGATAGGTTTTTACGAATTTCAATTCCGATGAAAATTGAGAGAGTTACGGGCGTTGGAAATTTTACGCGAAACGACGTCGAATTAACGATAGTGGTTCTGTTTTATTCGCTTTGTACAGTGAGTTTCCGAGTGCGTGAATAATACCATTGGATTCCTTGCGAAAAATCGGTCAAGATAGGTTTTTACGGATTTCAATTCCGATGAAAATTGAGAGAGTTACGCGCGTTGAAAATTTTACGCGAAAAGGCGTCGAAAACAACGATAGCAGTTTTTGTTTTTTAATTTCTGCGTTTTGTGCGTCGATTTTCCATGTGCGTGAGTAATACCATTGAATTCCTTGCGAAAAATCGGTCAAGATAGGCTCTTGCGGATCTTGATTCGGTTAAAAATCGAGAGAGTTACGCGCGTTGGAAATTTTACGCGAAACGATGTTTTTACAACGCAGCAGCTCTGGTTTTTTTATCGCTGCGTTTGTGCGTTGAGTTTTGGCGTGCGTGTGCGATACCATTGGATTCCTTGCGAAAAATCGGTCAGGATAGGCTCTTGCGGATCTTGATTCGTGTAAAAATCCGAGAGAGTTGCGCGTGCTGGAAATTCAACGCGGAACGATGTTTTTAATCAATAGCAGTTTTTGTTTTTTAATTTCTGCGTTTTGTGTGTCGATTTTCCGTGTGCGTGAGTGATACCATTGGATTCCTTGCGAAAAATCGGCCAGGATAGGCTTTTGCGGATCTTGATTCGGTTAAAAATCGAGAGAGTTACGCGTGTTGGAAATTCGACGCGGAACGATATTTTCAAAACGATAGCAGTTTTTTCTGCGTTTTGTGTTTCAATTTTCCGTGCGCGTGAGTAATACCATCGGATTCCTTGCGAAAAATCGGTCAGGTAGGTACTTCCGGATTTTGATTCCGATAAAAATTGAGAGAGTTATGAGTGTTTGAAATTTGATAAAAACGTGTTGAAAATTAAGGTTTCCATACTCGTTTTTACCCCAAAAGAAATGTCGGAGATGATAGTTTGATATCTTTCCTCTTTTTCTTACTTTTTATTTTCAAAACTCAACCAATTTTTTTGTACATAGCAAAAAATCATCATTTTCCAATTCATACCCCATAATATTTTAATCCACAAAAAATCACAAAAAAAAGTATTATTTTTAATATATTTAAAAATAGTGTTTTATATTGTTTTAAATGCTTTTAAAACGATTTTTATTTTTATTTTTAAAACAAAAATGAATTTAAATATTTATGTTGATAAAATATTTTTTTTCATAAACTTTAATCATTATTTAATGATTTTATTTGATATTTTTATCATTTTTTACTTATTTTTTCTTGAAAAAATGCCTAAAAATGAAATTGGGGTTTTCTTTGATTTTCACCTTAACAAATCTTTTTTCAAACACTTTGGGCCTTTATTAGAGTGTAAGACCCAACCCCCTTTTAACCAAAACAATTTTGGGCCTCACTTATTGTATAAGTCCCTCTGCGTTAAAAGAAAACTTCGGTGCGATCGCCATTTTCAAACGAAAATCAACTGGGCTTCTCTTTGAGCTGTAAGTCCCATTTCTTTTCATTTTTAAACACTTGGGCCTCTATTAGAGTGTAAGAAAAAATATTTTGGGCCTCTCCCTGAGTTGTAAGCCCCATCTTTTGTACAAAAATACACTTTGGGCCTCTAATAGAGTGTAAGACCCAACCCCTCTTTTTTTTATATTTTCTCATTTTTCATATTGTTTTTTAATGATTTGGAAAATTAATAACTCCCTCAATTTTGATTATTTTTTATTGGTTCTTTTTCTGAAAAATCACAAAAATAGTAAAATATTTTATTCTACAAAAAAATAAATTTATATTATTTATTTAATATAGTTGGTATTTTTGTGAATAAATTCATTTTTAATTGTTTTTTAAGCATTTTAAAAGTGAATATTCATCTTGAAAATAAAGACTATGGGTCTCCCCTCGTGTTGTAAGCCTCATTTCTTTTCTTTAAACTCTTTGGGCCTCTAATAGAGTGTAAGACTCAATCCCTTTGTAAATACCAAAATTTTGGGCCTCAGTCACTTGTATAAGTCCCACGGTGTTTACAAAACCTCGGCGCGATCGTCGCCCTTTTTAAAATTAACCATTGGGCCTACCCTCGAGTAGTAAGACCCATTTCTTTTCTTAAAACTCACTTGGGCCTCTTGAGAGAGTGTAAGACCCATCCCTTTGTACAGAAAACCTTTCTTGGGCCTCAGTCACTTGTATAAGTCCCTCTGTACAAATTCAACAAGGCGCTCACTGATAAAACCCTGGGCCTCTCCTTGAGCTGTAAGCCCCAAATCTTTCTTTTTCAAAGCACTTTCTCCTTTGATTTTGAATATACTGTTGTTTTCAATCTTTCTTTGTTGAACAACTAACCAAACAGCATGGAAGCTCTACAACCGAGTAAGTGTTTACCCACTTTCATTTACCGCTTTCATATGTATATAACTGTATTGTGGGGCTGTTTCACTGTAAGTCTCCTTTCACAAACTCATATATATATATATATATATATATATATATATATATATATATATATATATATATATATAACTGTATTGTGGGGCTGTTTCACTGTAAGTCTTCTTTCATAAACTCATATCAACTGTGTAATAATAGTATAGATATTTAGAGTTTCCCCGGCAACTACGTCTAGAACTAGGTGACGCCGTTTCGTTTATTCGTAGAAATAGACAGCTAGATCCCCAATAGGATCACCAGATACAGTCTTCTCTTCGGCTGTCCTCATTAGGAATTGTCAAGAAACTCTACTCCCCAAGATGAATGTCTTCTCCGTGAATGGCATCTTTGAGTTTCTTCCAAATTCTCGAACTTCCCTGACTTGATCTATTCCTTGTGAATAGCTTGCCTTGAATTTCTCAAGATTTGGGGACCCACGGGCTTCTTAAAAGCATCGGCCTCCTCTTGGGCATCGTACAAGGACCCACAGGCTTCTTAAAAGCAACCCTGCCTCCTCTTGGGCTTCGTACAAGGACCCTACGGCTTCTTAGAAGTATTCACAGCCTCCTCTTAGGCTTCGTATAATGATCTCTTCCTCCGGGAATGATAGCCTCCTCCTGGGCTTAGTACAAGGACCCGTCGGCTTCTTAAAAGATTCCAGCCTCCTCTTGGGCTTCGTACAAATTGTCCCGATGACCTCCTAGAGGTATAGCAACAGAACTTAATCATCTCCATAGAACAGTCCTGTCGTAGAGTCTACTACTGTTTCTCAAAGCATAGTACAAAAGATAAAACTCTAGACACGGATAGTCTAACTTCCTTGAGTCTCAAAGACATTCTCAAGTGACCCCTTTGTTAAATAGGAAGGAAACCCGCAAACTCGGACAGTCTCAATACCCTTTGGATTTCCCGGTTCCTCAAAGAGAAGGAAATATCCCTGATCCTCAAATCAAATCCCTGAGTACAGTATTGCTCATATAAGAACTGATTTTCTCTTTAAAATCAGTATACTGGACCTGTCACTTAACTGAAACAGTTACCATAGCCTCCTCTTGGGCTTTGTTCAATGATTCTTCCCAGCGAAGCAAACGTTTAGCCTCCATTTCGGGCTTCGTACGAGATACCAAAATTCTCCCCAGTGGAATCAAACAACGTTTAGCCTCTCTCTCGGGCTTTGTACGAGACACATAAGAGACTCCCTCGTTGAGTCAATTACCCCTTTTGCCTCCATCTCGGGTTTTATACGAGATACAAAAAGGTTCTTATTGAGCCAAATAAACAACAGCCTCCATCTCGGGCTTTGTATGAGATACAAAGACTCTCTTGTTGAGTTAAACCTTGTAGCCTCCATCTCGGGCTTCGTACGGGATACAGAGACTCTCTTGTTGAGTCAAACTTTTAGCCTCCATCTCGGGCTTTGTACGAGATACAAAGACTCTCTTGTTGAGTCAAACCTTGTAGCCTCCATCTCGGGCTTCGTACGAGATACAGAGACTCTCTTGTTGAGTCAAACTTTTACCCTCCATCTCGGGCTTTATACGAGATACAAAGACTCTCTTGTTGAGTCAAACTTTTAGCCTCCATCTCGGGCTTCGTACGAGATACAAAAACACTCTCTTGTTGAGTATAAAAGATTCTCGTGTTGAGTCAACCCTTTTAGCCTCTCTCTCGGGCTTCGTACGAGACACATAAAAACTCCCTCTTGTTGGGCCAATAGCCTCCTCTTAGGCTTTGCATAAGAAAACCACTGGTTGATCCAATCAACCTTTTAGCATCAAAGTATGCCTCGTTCACAGTACACAAACATCAACAACTCCTTTCCCTTCATCTAATCGCTGTAAGCGGCAAGCCTCTGGATCATCTACATCCATGCCACTGTCCCTCTTTTAGCATGAGAAATTCCTAAGGAAAGATAGCATTGCTCTACACTGAGTTAAAGTCTTCTCCTTCAGGTTAAAATCCCCTTTAAAGGAAATTATGGCATTGCTAGGATCCGCGTATCCCGGTTAAAGTAATTCTCCTTTATAACCAGTCACCCAACAGTTGTGACAGATAAACCCTTCTTTAGAGATGACAAATTCTCTCTAAAGTCGAGGTCCTTCAGCTTCATGTCTTGGGCTTTGAACAAGACACAAATAGACTTTTCAGCTTCACATCTTGGGCTTTGATCAAGATACAAATCACCTTTCGCTTCACGTCTTGGGCTTTGAACAAGACACCAAAAACACCCATTTCCTCCCATAGAATAGGAGGAACTACGATCGCTCTGATTTCCCTGTTTCGGTAAACGGGAATACGTAGGCATAAGATCGAAAGAAAAGATCTTAGCGAGCACAATCAACAAAAAACCAAAATCCCATACTCTCACATACCTATCAAAAAGCATCAGTCCTAACATCCTAATCCTTGTTCCCCGCCAGAAACCTTCTGCCCAGATAAAAAGAAAGAAACCGTATTGGCAAAAATACAAATAACCAGTACAAAGGCCCCCCCACATTGATAGCATTCGTAACCTAACAAACCGCTGTTTAAACTCAGTATGCAAGCAGGGTTAATTGGAGACATCTATTTCCCTTCCTTAGTCAGCTCACAATAGGATAAAAAATGAATCGACCTGTAGTTTAAGCTCAACCGCAGAGAGCGACCAGCGCTTAAGAACCGCGTCCAAAATCGCTCGCTACACCTGGCCACATCCGCTTTGTATGCAGTGTAACCTCACTAGATTTGTTTCCATTGATCGAACATCCTGATTTTGATGCCTATTAGGGTTTCCATTAGTCATGCTGACTTGTTGCGTGTCTTCATCTAGATAGATCGGAAGCCACCAGTGGTTTAACAAGTGTTGAAGCATTCTTTGGACAAGCGCACATCCTTAGTCGTCCTCATGACACACTTTATTGTTCTGATAATCATGTGAAGCCAGAAAGTCGAGCCTGATCTGCTTAGCGTGTAATCCTACCAGACTGGTATTCATCAGGAGAATATCAAAGATTTGGATCATATTAACTTGATAATGACTTCTATTGTGGTAATCCTGAATCCATCCAAGATCCATCTGACACTGGAGGGCCTCTTGTACAAAAGAGCATCCCTGTTTGTTTACCGAGCAGACCAGACTGGAATCATAATCGTTTCGTGGCAGATTATGATGTTGGCTTTGCCTTGAGTGCATTGCCACCAAGTTGACATTCATTGCTAGAATGTTGTGATTCTGAATGATGTTGGAATTCGAATAAGTCATGTTGACCTCGCGAATTCGGTGCTCTTGGATCCATCCGAGATCCAATTGTTCCTGTAGAGCTGATTGCACCACAGAACATCCTTGATTATTTTTAGAGCAAACATCACACTGATGATAATTATGAGGCGGTACATGACCGTATCCGCTCTGCCTACAATGTATCTTGACCAAGTTGGCCCTCAATAAGAGTACATCATGAATTTGATAGCTGTGGCTAGACTCTCCCTCTATCAAATTTACCGCAGCTTTCTCGTGTTGAGGCAGCGGATTCGTGAGAACATTAGGATTTGTATCCTTGAAGGATAAGACCCCGCTCCTAACAAGCTTCTGCACATCGGATTTGAAATTGAGACAGTTTTCTATGTTATGCCCTGGTCCCCCTTGATGGTAAGGGCATGTCTAGTCCGCTTTGAACCAAAAAGGAAGATTTTCCGGTACTGCAATAGGAGATCTGGTGTGGACGTGTCCCTTGACCAGCAGTAACGGAAACAGTTCTGCGTACAACATTGGTATAGGGTCAAACCCTGGTGGTAGTGTTGTACGGTTGTTATTGTACTGAGGACGAGCCTGCTGAAGAGGCTGTTGTGTCCTTTGCTGATATTGTTGTTGATTCGGTTGGCTCTGAGCAACCTGAGGTTGATACATAGGAATAGGCGCAGGGTTGATATCAGGAGTTACAGCTGCTACCGGTTGGTACCGTCGCCTTTCCTTTCCGAGAGAGATATTCCCAATATCTTGCTCTTTCTTCTTAGGGAGAGCACTACCATATCGCTTTGTACTACTTGATGATCCAGCGTCTTTAACTAAACGTCCTTCTCGGACTGCTTCTTCAAGACAAACTCCCATGCCAACCATTTTAGTAAAGTCGCTGGGCGCACTGGCAACCATTCTGTCATAGTAAAATGAGCTCAAGGTTTTCAAGAAGATCTTTGTCATCTCTTTTTCCTCAAGATGTGGACAAATCTGAGCGGTGATTTCATGCCATCTCTGAGGATATTCCTTAAAGGTTTCCTTGTCCTTCTGTGACATGGCTCTGAGTTGATCTCTGTCCGGTGCCATGTCCAGGTTATACTTATATTATTTAATGAAGGCAGCGCCAAGATCTCTGAAAGTGACGATCTTAGTGCGGTTTAAACCCATGTACCATTTTAGTGCGGCACCGGTTAAACTATCTTGGAAGTAGTGGATCAGTAGCTGGTTGTTCTCTGTCTGAGTTGACATCCTCCGAGCGTACATCACCAAATGGCTTTAAGGGCAAGAGTTACCCTTGTACTTTTCAAATTCAGGCACCTTGAATTTGTGCGGAACTTTCACATTAGGGACCAGACAAAGGTCTGCGGCGTCCTTTCTAAATAGATCCTGACCGCGAAGGGCTTGCAATTCCTTCTACATTTCCAGGAACTGTTCCTGGAACTCCTTCATTCTCTCGTCCATACTTTCGTTTCCACCAGAAGGTATCTGTGGAATCTTTCCTTCCGCGACAGTGTGCACCACGGGGAGTGGTACAGTTATTACGGCATAGACTCTTGGTGCTTCTCGAAGTTTGTAACCTTCGGGAGTTATTGTCATGCCCCTGGCATCTTCACTTTCCTGAAGTTTGTAACCTTCAGGCCCAGCGGTTCCTGCTGCAGTTCCCTGATCTTTAGTGATCGGCGGAACATATCCTTTCGGAATATAGTTAATAGGCATGCCCCAGGGACGATCTTTCGGCATGTTATACCTAGGATCATACTTCTCCATTATGGGCGTTGATGTGATCTCTGAGATCACAGTTCTTTGTAGCTGAGCTTCTGCCAGAGCTTGCATGTCACTGTGAAGCTTTCTCAAGTCTTCTTTCAGAGCGTCGAGTTCTTCTCTCAACTCTCTGTTCTCTTCCTCGAGATTATCCATCTTTTTCTGTCGACTGGCCTGAGTATTGTACGAATGAGACAGTTTGATTATAGAATCGAGACACAAACGTGAGATTCGTAGGGAAGAAGAATGTGTTACGTGAGAATGATGAATGATATGCAATGATTATATTAATTAATTTTTTTTTGGTTTAATCAAAATAAACTTCGACAATTGGATTGCAAACATCAAACAGTGGGGAAACCCCATTTTATTGAATTCAAAGATTGCAGGAATGGAAATACAGTAATTTACATAGTGCTGTAAAAGGAAATGTCTAAACTAATGGACCCTGAGTCCCCTCTGAGGGGAGCTCAGGTGTTGGTGCTTTCCTTTTCTTTGACCGGGGCTCTTGAGCCGTTGTCGGGTTGTCATTCCTTTTCCAAGTGGAAGGAGTGAGCAGATTCCTTTGGTCATCTTGGTTTTCTACAGCATGTTGCTCTAAAATCTCGATCAGAGCGTCTTTTTCTTTTAACAGTTACTATATTTTCTTACACTCCACATTGAGAATACGGTACTTGTTCTTCCAAGACTTCTTCTCCTGTTGAACTCTGTTGAGAGTAACCTGGAGTTTTTCCATATCAGACATAAAATAAAGGACAGGGTCCCTTAACAGAAGAACTTCCTGACGAGGGTAAGGCATCCTCAGCTTGAGAGCTCTAGTTTGTACCCAGTGGAGATAAGGTTCCATGGAGACACAGTCTGGTTTTCCTAGAGACTCTCGTCCTTTTCGATGAATGTGTTTCCAGGCATGCACTATTTCTGTCTTTAGTGCCCTGTCATTTTCTCCTTCCTTGAATAAAAGACCTTCCAGATGAACATTACGCGGAACATGCCTCATCAGGTATCCAAATTGATGACGAACTAAAACTGGATGATAATTGATTCCTCCTTTAGTTCCTATGAGGGGTACATTGGGGAAGTTTCCATAACGGTTAATGATTCTGATTCCATCATAGATTCGATTGTACCAATCGATGTCAGAGTTGGTAAGAGACATGATTCTCTGCGACCAACGCAAAGTATTCTTAGGATCCCAAAATGCAGCAGACTTGGGCAAGTGGGAAATGAACCATTTGTACAGCAGGGGTACACAGCATGTGATCATTCCTCCGCTGTACAAATTCCTTAAGTGTACAGAATGATAAGCATCTGCAAGCAGGGTTAGTACAAGGTTTCCAATCAGAAATATCTTAATGGCATTGATATCAACGAAGTTATCGATGTTAGGAAACAAAAATAACCCGTAGGTGAGCAAAACAAAGATGCTCTCAAAAGCGGCCACGTTCCCTATACTAGAAAAGTACAGAGCCTTCTTTATCAAAAACTTGGCTGGCAAACCTTGGATTCCACCCTTTGTGGGCATGTGAGTCCTGACTTCTAACTCGTCCAAATAAATTGCTCTTGCAATGGTTTGATCCTTTGGAATTTCTTCCAGTCCAGAAAAGGGAGCTTGGTCAGTAATGGGTAAATCAGTCAGGTGAGAGTACTCCTCCAGCGTTGGTGCGAGTTGATAATTCGGGAATGTGAAACAGTGATAGACCAGATCATAAAACTGAATGAGCGTAGCCAGTATTCCTTCAATTACATGGACCCTTAACAGAGACAGCGGTCCTCCGTACTTAGCTCTGAAAGCATCAGGGTTGGTTATCATCCTCGCCAATCCTCTTAAATCCTCTAGTTTTGAAACCTTAAAGGTATACTTGTGAGTCTTCCTTCTACCGAATCCATTAGCGCAATCTTTTTCTCTGACATTTGCAATCATTGTCTTAGTTTAATTTGAAAAAGAGAGATTAGAAGAGAAGATTTTTGTTTAATATTTTTTAATGAATGAATGCATGAATGCAGCACACAAAAACATAGAAAAAACATGGGGTCAAAGGTTCGGTGTCATGAAGTCAAGGCTCTACCCATCCCCAAAGGTTTATACTGGTGATTTTTGTACCTGTCTCTCAAAATCATTGATTCCTCTTGGGATAACAACAGCAGGCTGGTTCACCCGAGCGAGTTGCAGTATCTTAGAGAGAAATCTCAAATGACGGTAGTATCACGTGATAACTATTTCCGATAGCTTCCGCACTACTAAATTGTCTCAGTCTACTAAAATCTTCAGTTTCTCTGACAACCCAATCGAACAATCTGCTTTCAACAACCGAAGTCGTATAGGCATTGAATCCGCAAAGGGTGTCTCCACTGATTTGATGGTCGACCGAGGTCTCTTATTTGGGAGTCACTCCCTGTAAGATTACTCGTCTAGTGCCATCACTTATCTTAGGTGTATACTCAATCTTTACACATGCAACATCACACGCATTCCCATTAGCAGAAAGTAAACACAAATATTAATTAGGAAAAGCAGTATATATATTTGTCCTAACATCCTAGACCTCTAGTCCTATGATCCTATATAGACAATGACTCCCCAGCAGAGTCGTCATTTCTGTGGTACTTTGTGAACTTAAGGCTTTCTACCTAAGACTGTAAGAGAGAATGCTCTCCCACTGTGGTCGCCATTCTTCTATAGCGCGGTTTTTGTGGTTCCGAATCACTATCGCTTTGGTACTACAGTTCGATTCATTTTTTTATCCTGTGAAGCTGATTAAGGAAGGGAAATAGATGTCTCCAATTAACTCTGCTTGTATACTGAGTTTAAACAGATGACTGTTGGTTTACAGATGCTATCAAAATAGGGGGGTCTATCTTAGGTTATTTTGCTTAAGAATAGAGTGTTCATGAGACTTTTGGGAAGATATTGTATCTAAAATTTTTCAGACTGATGTATGAAGGTACTGGACCTAGAGTTTTTGATTAGTATGCTCGCTAAGATCTCGCAATCTTATGCCTACATATTCCCATTTAACGAAACAGGGAAATCAGAGCAATCGTAGTTCCTCCTATTCTAGGGGAGGAAAAAGATATTTTGGTGTCTTGTTCAAAGCCCAAGACATGAAGCTAAAGGTGATTTGTACCTTGTTCAAAGCCCAAGATATGAAGCTAAAGGGTTTTGGCTGAGATAGAATTTGTCATCTCTAAAGAGAGATTGTTGATTTTTGTGTGCTATGATCAAAGCACAAATTTGATGCTAAAAGGTCGATTGACTCTGCTAGGGATTTATTTATACGAAGCCTAAGAGGAGGCTAGATAAGACTGACTCAACAAAAGAATGTTTATGTCTTGTATAAGGCCCAAGATTGAGGCAAAAAAGAGACTGACTCTTTGGGGGGTATCATTATATAAAGCCGGAGAGGAGGCTAACAGTTTGACTTTTCTGGGGAAAATGTTCTTTCTGTCTTGTACAAAGCCCAAGATTGAGGCTAAAAGGGATTTTTGACTCCGTTGGGGAGAATTTGTATGTATCTTGTACAAAGCCTAAGATGGAGGCTGAAATGAGTTTGACTCAACAAGAGAGTGCTTTTATATGTCTTGTACAAAGCCCAAGATGGAGGCTAAAAGGGTTTGACTCAACAAGAGAGTACTTTTATCTGTCCTGTACAAAGCCTAGGATTGTGGCTGAACAAGCTGGAGAACTTGAGAGGAGACTAGATCCTACCAGGGGGAATATTTATACCAAGTTTTGGATAAAGACTGACTCAACAAGAGAGTATTTTTATCTGTCTTGTACGAAGCCCAAGACGGAGGCTAAAAAGGTTGACTCAACAAGAGAGTCTGAAAAGGTGATTGACTCAACTAGAGAGTCTAAGAAGGATTGACTCAACAAGAGAGACTTTTATACTCAACAAGAGAGTGATTTGTTGTCTCGTACAAAGCCCGAGATTGAGGCTAAAAGGAGATTGACTCAACAAGAGAGCCTTGAAAAGTGAGTGACTTAACAAGAGAGTTTGAAAAGGTTAGCTCTGCTAGGGAGAATCATTGTACATAGCCCAAGAGGAGGTTGAATATATTGAGGAAGGATCATTATACAAAGCCTAAGAGGAGGCTATCTTACTGCTGAGGGTTATTGAGATCCCTAGGCAGGTCCAAGTGGGGAGTCAACTCTTGCTAAGAATTACAAAAGAGTTGAGGTATCTGATGCCTTGAGGTTCTGATTTGGGACAAGTTGACCCTGGTTGGGGAATTTTGGGATAAGGATTGGGTGTAAACTCTACCGGAGAATTTTCCAAAATGACCAGGGTTTCTACAGTGCTTTAGAATGTCTTTGAGACTCAAGAGGGGGTATAGACTGTCCAAGTCTACTGGTGTGGAAGAGTTTTATCTTTTGTGCAATGCCCAAGAGGAGGCACGGGCATTAAGGGATGAGAATCAACCCTAAAATGGCCAGAGTTTTGACACTGGAAAGACTGCTTTAGCAAAGGATGACTAAGTTATGTCTTATACCTTTAAGAGGTCGCCAGGGTCCTTGTATTAAGCCCAAGAGAAGGCATGAGAACTTCTAAGAAGCCGGAGGGTCCTTGTACAAAGCCCAAGAGGAGGCGGGGATGCTTTTAGGAAGCCTGTGGGTCCCCAAACCAAGAGAAGTTCAAGAAATGCAATTCACAAAGAAGAGATCATTCCAGGAAAGTTCGAGGGTTTGGAAGAAACTCAAGAAATGCTATTCACGGAGAATAGATTAACTCTGGGGAGTAGAATTTCTTTGACAATTTCTAGGGATGACAGTCTGAGAAAAGGTTCACCGAGAATACTGCCTTTCTCTTTGTTCCATATTGTTTAACCCCAAGAGAAGGGAAGACTGTATCTGGAAATCCTATGGGGATCTAGTTTTGTTTATATTTAAAGAGTGACCAACATGGCTTTACCTAGTTCTAGACCTAGTTGCCGAGGAAAACTCTAATGACTATACTAGTATATATACAGTTGATATATGACAAGTATTTAAAAAGGTATGAAAGAAGACCAACTATGCGCAGCTTCCCACAATACAGTTATATATATCTGACGTGTATTTAAAAGAATGAAAGAAGACTAACCATGCGCTGCTTCCCATAATACAGTTATATATATTAAAGCAAGTAAATGAAAGCGGATAAAACTTACAGGTGAGCAAGCTTCCCTGCTGTATTGTTAGTTGTTCAAAGAAATTAAAGAAAGTTTTGATAACAACTGTATATTTGAATCTAAATCAAAAGGGAATTGTTTTGAAAAGATTATTGGGGCTTATACTCACGGAGAGGCCCAAATTTTAACAGTGATTGCACTGTTGTTTCGAATATCGTATCGGGACTTATTCAAAGACTGAGGCCCAAAAGTTTTCTGTACAAAGGGATGGGTCTTATATCTCAAAGAGAAGCCCAAAAGTTTTTTAAAGAAAAGAAATGGGACTTACAACACGAGGGTAGGCCCAGATGATATGTTTTGAAATGGCGATCGCGCCGAGATTTCCTGAAAAGGTGTTGGGACTTATACAATGACTGAGGCCCAAAAATTTTGGTATTTACAAAAAGGGAATTGGGTCTTACACTCTATCAGAGGCCCAAAGAGTTTGAAAATGAATAAAGATGGGTCTTATAGCTCAAGGAGAAGCCCAGTTGAAAATAGTTTGAAAACGACGATCGCATCGAAATTTCCGACTATATCGGGACTTATACAATACACTGAGGCCCAGAAATGATTCTTATTTACAAAGAGGTGGGACTTACACTCTATCAAGAGGCCCAAAAGTGTTTGAAATATTTGAGTATGATTAAAAATCAAAGAAACCCTAATTTTCACTTTTTAAAAGTAATTTTTCAAAGAAAATTAATAAAAAATGATAAAAATACCAAATAAGTTTAAATAAACCATTTGTGGTTTTTGGTTAAGGTTTGAAAAAAAGAGGTTTTAATCACAAGATGATTTAAAACTTATTTGGCTTTGATTTTCAAGATGAATATTCATTTTTAAAATGTTTAAAAACAATTAAAATGAATTTATTTACAAAAATACCAATTATATTAAATAAATTATATAAATTTGATTTTTTTGTAGAATAAAATATTTTACTATTTTTGTGATTTTTCAGAAAAAGAATCAACCAAAAATGATTAAAATTGAATGAGAGATTAATTTTTCAAATCATTAATAAAAATAATTTGAAAAATGTTAAAAATAGGAAAAAGTGGTAAAAAGGAGGTCTGTGGCGAGGGGGATTCGAACCCCAGACCCTCCACTCGCTAGTACACACAAACTAGTTGATCAACCACTGGGGCGCAATGCCAATTCATAATATACATGGCAAATGAAAAACATAAGGCAAACTTGGTTTGTTTCTGAAGCATGGCGCCATGGCCATCTTCAACCTCAAGCTCAGATGCGTGAAGCCCTCTAACTCACTCGTTTCTCAACCATTTGACATGATCCAAGCACCAAATTCATGCGTTTTTTAACAAGGAACATGATGGCAATATTTGATTTCATTTATTTTTTGTGTGCGGCAAGTTATATCAACATGAACGTATGAACCCTAATTTTGCAAAAGCAATCGTGCAGACATGTAGGTGAGTGCTATGATCAAATTTTTTAAGGGGAAATACTCAACATATGATGACAAGCAATTGGCAAAAGTATCATGCGAAGAAATATGCATGGATCATGAAGATGTAGTTTTAGGCTTACCTTGATGCAAGCTGAAATATGATCTCTGCACAAACTGTGTTCCAGAAGTAATTTGATGATCTCTACAGCTCCAATGGATGTTATAGAGTAGATTTTAACCTTTGGACCTCTTGGAAATTGCTTTGATCAAATTATGGTATCCAAGTAGCAGAATGGATGCATAATGGGCTAGTTGAAGAGTGATTTTGGGTTAGAGGTGTTACAGAGATGGTTTATGTGTTTGAACATCTCAAATACATCATATGTGATGTGTTTGAGAAGTTGGTTTGAGTTGCTTGAGGCTCCAACTCAAAACCCGATAGTGTTTGCTCAAAATGTGGAGTTTTGGCACTTAAGGAGAGAATGAGAGAAAGCAATGTTATAAGCTGCTTTGGAGTGGTTTGAATGATCAGTTAGGACCTCAATTTATAGTGGATCAACTCTTGGTTTGGAGGAATAGTGAATGGATGCTGGATCAGATCACATTCAATGGCTTTGGCTTGGTGGCATTTCTTCTCATGCAAGGCAAACTAGCCTCTCCCAAGAGCAGGGCTATGTCTTGACCAAATCCACATTCTTCAGATGTTTTAATTGTTTTTTAAGTGAGCATCTTGACTGAGTAGAGTGGCTTTGTTGAAAGTGCACTATTTCACATAAATGCCTTTGAATTCAAGGCATATATGCCAAAATGCATTAATCTCAAGTTGGAAGATCCCTTGACTTTTTGACTTAGCTTTACAGGTTGGATCAGTTGGATTAGGATCAGATTAGATGACTGTGGCATAGGGATCCTTGTTTTTGATTTAGAAATCGTGTGTGACAAGAAATCACACAAACTAATTTTTCCAAAACAGTTGCAGTAGCATGCCTTTGGGCATGGATTTCTCTTGGCTCAAGTTGAATCAATTCATGCTAATAAGTTCTTTGAATTCTTAGCAACATTTGCAACAACATTGATGTTTACCTTTCGAATTGATTCCACTCTCAACTATGTGAAAAAACCTCACAAGTTTTGGTGTTTTCAACAAAATCTGTCTTGGACAGAATTTTGTCTAAGTGTTGAAAAATGATTCATTTTCATGTTTTTAGTGATTTTGATCCAATCATAACTTAAAATCCATGAGGAATTGGAATGAGGTGTAGTTGACACTTTTAAAGTATGCTATGAGATCTACAAATCCATCTTTGGACCATCCAAAATTGTTGCTTGGATCACAAGTTATGATCCTTGGAAGTTGGTACCCTAGCCACTTTGTTCCATAACTTAGAAAAATTCTAAGTTTTTATGGTTACCCCTTTTTCAAGTTATCCCACTTTCTTTGATTTTTCTTGATGAATGATGATTCAAATCACATATTAACATCATTTTAGGGTCAAGGAACCATAATTCTGAAAAATCTCAAAAAGTCAAACTTGACTTTTGTGCACAGTTGACTTTTTATTAGATGAATTCCAAACTGTGCGATCCTTTATGAAATCAAGTCCTTGACCTAAATCAAACTTGATGGATGTGTTCCATAGGTGTTATGGGGTGTATTAAATCATGTTCCAAGGTTTGGGAGCATGTCCTGGTCAAAAGTAAAAGGTACAGTTGACTTTTTCCCTCGAAACCCTAATGGTGGTTCAGATGAAATTGAAACTTATTTATCAAGATTCTTGAATTAATCCATTGTTGCAAATGGATCAATATAGTGTGTTAGAGACCCTCAAATCATGTCTTGAGGTCTTGGCTCATGTTTTGTCCCAAAAGTCAACTTAGGGGTGAATTAGGTCAAGAAACCCTAATTCCTGATTTTTTTGGTAAATGCATCCCCTGAGACAAAATTGACTTGATGATTGGGTCCATGAAGTCCCTTGGAGTATCTTAGGTTATGCTTTGAAGCATTGGCTCATGCCCAGATGAAAAATTTCCATCTAGAGGCCCTGGTCGACCAAAGCCCTAATTTGGTGACACTGACGACCTGGAAGCTTAATCCACTTGGAGTGTTGCAACCTTGTGCTTGATTCTTGATGTGGGAGTCCTCCTGATCCCTTATGGGTGTTTTAGAGGTTAGACAAGTTGAAGATCATGTCATTTCTTGATTGATCCTTTGTCTAAAAGCTCTAAGAGGGCTTAAAACCCTAATCTTTGATAGTAGTGAATGCTCAAACATCTATGTGGAGATTGATTGAGGTATGTTGGTACATCCATATTGTGATGATGATTTGCACAATGATGGGAAATCTCAGTGGTCAAAATTTGGGGTATGACACTATTGACATAATTTTCTTCGAAAATTTTTGCACTCTATTTATTTTCTATCTCAATCAATGGTTTATTTCTAAGATCCTGCATGAAAATTAGTTTTTTAGTGCTATCAATATGTGTAAAATGATGCAATCATATTTTGTTTTTCCTTTGTGTTCTCAATTGTTGGATATCTGTTTAATTTAGTTAACGTTTATGTTGATTATTGTTTGATTTTAACTTTTCGTATTCAATCCTAATGTTGATTGTCTTTCTTGCAGCTCCAAGGAAAAACCCACTCTTGGGTATGACTTTTCATATTCAATTCCTAATTATCTTGATTGTCTTCATACGTTTTATAGTGTTGTGTGGAATTTTATCTTTTTGATGTTTTATATTGTTGTGGTATTTGAACTTGAATGTGTGTTGACATATCAATTGATGAAAACGGTAATGATCATGGATTAACTGATTGCAATTGGAGTATGATTTAGTGATGCTTACAATGAATGTGTGTTGTGTGTTATATGGCTCCAGGTGCCAGCTTCATCACATTACAATATGGTATTTTATTTTGTGACCAAGGAGTTAGTTCCTAGAACACTCTTGCAACGATTTGTTGATGGTGATGAAGAATTCCGAAACAGCAGGTTTTCCAAAGATGTCGTATTATGTACATAGATGATATTATGATGAAACATGTTGTCCTGTACATGAGAAGTTTGATTGACATGCTTTTACAGTGGATTGGTACCTGAAAGATACTGTCGTTACAACTCAGAATGAGATGAATTTTGAAGTACAGAGTCACATTTTTTTATCATTCTTTGATAAGAAATTTCTGATATTACACTAAAGAGAATCCCAAACTTCTATTTTTAAAGATCTTCGTCAAATATTGCATCTGTAAGATGATTTTCAATTGGATATTGAATTTCTGTTTAGTTTATATTGAATTAGTCCCATATTTTTGATATCTCTATCAATTGGATATTATACATCTAAAGTCTTATTTTAGATTTATATCTCTATCAATAGGATATTATATATCTAAAGCCTTCTTCTAGATTTAATTTTTAACACCAACGTGAATATTTTGAATTGTGTTTAGTTCATATTGAATCAGTCTCATAATATCTTTTGATGATATTCCCAATACCCCCTACTTTTTTGTATCATGGTATCTATTGAGCTATTGACCCACCCTTTTTCCAAGCTACTCATGACATGATGTTTATAGGTAACCAATACTATTTTTTAGTAGTATTATTTTGTGTTCTCAATACTGCTTCGTACTTTTCCCAAACCAACTATATCACCAATTACATCATGTTGACAGACATTATCTTTTTCTTATATTTTCAACTATATAGAACCACCTTTTTCAAACATAATATTTTTCGTACATTTTCAACTATATTTTCAACTATATCTTTTTCTTTTATTTGCCATCTCATACATTTTCAAATTATATTCACTTTATATATTTCCCACCTTTTTTTATCTACACTAATACACTTTAAATGAGAAAAAACATTCAAATACCTTTACTTTATAATAATAATAATTAAATTATATATATATATATATATATATATATATATATATATATATATATTAAAAGGTAGTCTGCAATTAATACAATTTAATTATAATATTGTAATAATTACTTCATAATAATACATTAATCTCTTTATTACATAATAATGTATACAAAACAAAAATGTAAATATGATTTATTATGAATAAATGTTAGTTATAGTGTCATATTATTAATATTTCTTTCATTAATTTTAAAATATATATATATATATATATTTTTTCCTATTTCATTTCACTTCTTGTCTAATTTTCTATACTTGAATAAAATCATGAAAGAATATGAACATGAAATATTTTACTCTATATTTCTAGGAAATAAACATGTATTATTACTATTTGATTTTTTTAAATTATAAATTACTATATTATTAAAAATAATTGATTTAAAATTATAATTTACTTTATAATAATAATTAAATTATATATATATATATATATATATATATATATATATATATATATATATATATATATATATATTAAAAGGTAGTCTCCAATTAATTCAATTTAATTATAATATTGTAATAATTACTTCATAATAATACATTAATCTCTTTATTACATAATAATGTATACAAAAAAAATGTAAATAAGATTTATCATGAATAAATGTTAGTTATAGTGTCATATTATTAACATTTCTTCCATTAATTTAAGTTCAGTTATGTCTAATTTTCTTTACTTGAATAAAATCATGAAAGAATATGAACATGAAATATTTTACTCTGTATTTCTAGGAAATAAACATGTATTATTACTATTTGATTTTTTTTAAATTATAAATTACTATATTATTAAAAATAATTCATTTAAAATTATAATTTACTTTATAATATATATATATATATATATATATATATATATATATATATATATATATATATATATATATATATATATGTATGTATGTATACAAAAAAAATGTAAATATGATTTATTATGAATAATGTTAGTTATAGTGTCATATTACTAACATTTCTTTCATTAATTTAAAAAAAAAATTCTATTTTTATTTTTTCTATTTAATTTCACTTTTGTTTGATTTTCTATACTTGAATCAAATCATGAAAACATATGAACATGAAATATTTTACAGAAACATATATTTTTGCTATTTGATTTTTTTACTATAAATTACTATATTATTAAAAATAATTGATATAAAATTATAATTTACTTTATAATAAATTAAATTTATAATTGATTTCAATTAAATTAAATTCTCTCTCTCTCTCTCTCTCTCTCTCTCTCTATATATATATATATATATATATATATATATATATATATATATATATATATATATATATATATATATATATATATATATATATATATATATATTTATAAATCAATTATTATATTTTTATAATTACTTCATATTAATACATTAATCTTTTAAAAAAAAATAACGTATACAAAAAAATATATAAATATGCTTTATTATGAATTAATGTCAGTTAAAGTGTTATATTATTAAAAAATTTCTCATTAAGTTTAAAAAAATTATATTTTTTTATTATTTTTTATTTCATTTTACTTTGTCTAATTTTCTAAACTTGAATAAAATCATGAAAGCATATGAACATTAAATGTAATTTATAATGTTAAATATGAAATTTATGATTATTTTATATAATTTATAACTTATACTATAGAATCATTATTTTAATAATGATTACACTTATTTACTTTGATTTTCTATAATATTTAATAAATTAAATTTGCTCGTCCAACACTATATCCCACCAAAAAACGTACTCGTGCGTAGGCACGGGTTTGTTAGTAGAAATGATTTAAAACGCGCATACCAGCCTCATACCAGCCTTAACAATGATTGATTTAATTAACTTATATATATTTATCTTTGACTACTTTTTTAATTTTTCCTTTTTTATAATTAAATTTAAATATTTTCTATTTTATTTAAATTTCAAAACCAAACTGGTGACAATTCCGCGGTCCACACCCATACCCGTGCGGATGCACGGTCCAAATTTGGTATTTTCTATTTTATTACATTTTGAAAACAAAAGCGTACATACCACACCAATACCAGTGCGAACGTACGGGTAACACACCAGTACCGTGTGAACGTACGGGTAACACACCAGTACCGTGTGAACGCACGGGTAATCATACCAATATATGTGCGAACGCACGAGTTTTAAAAAGTTTTTTATATTTTAAACCATAGTCCAAATTTTAATAAATACAACTCTATCAATCCTAAAAAAACATATATTTTTTTTATATTTTTCATAATTGTTTTTTACAAATTATGTGTTTAATAGTTTTTTTTCTTTTTTCCAATAATATTTTAATATTTTCAAATTTGTTTGAATTCTCATGACTAATTGGGTAACATATCCGCGGTCCACACCAGAACCCGTGCGAACGCACGGGTTTCCCACTTGTTATGATGAAAATGATGAAGATGATTCAAAATTTCTCAATAAATTTGATGTTTTTCAGTATAAAATAGAAGAAAACGAACCTTTCTTTGAAGAACTTGGGGCATTGAACCAAATTCTATATGTTAAAGAACGAGAGATGAATTACAAAATGCATGCATTTCGAAAAACATTGATTGATCTAAGTTGGTTTTCAAATATAATCTAATTTTTAGACTATCATTTTGTAAATCAATTTAAATGATGCATGTTTAGTGTGGGGTTAGTGAAACAAGCAATCTTCATACAATATGATAAGCTCAACTAGAATTTAAAAACAAGGCAAACATTTTGAACAACAACAACATATCAACTCATAAAATGTT
The DNA here is from genome assembly GCA_022829125.1 of Lathyrus tuberosus. Classification (NCBI taxonomy): domain Eukaryota; kingdom Viridiplantae; phylum Streptophyta; class Magnoliopsida; order Fabales; family Fabaceae; genus Lathyrus; species Lathyrus tuberosus. The sequence goes on from JALAZF010000034.1 coordinate 1,724,243, forward strand.
TCACAAACGTACCTTTTTATTGAAAATATTTCTGGAGAATGAAGACGAATAAATGATCTACTTGTCTCAGAATGGAATCCACAATGAAAGGAGGATGAAGTTGAAGTGAGAGTGGCAAACTTGTGCCTCATGATCTGGGTCTTTCACACAATTATGCAGCTTTAACATTAGCTTCGTCCTCCTTCATTTTTTCTACATTGCAACACGAACAATTTGTGAACCACACCTACAAGTCAAAATGTATATTATCATGTTAACCTGATTTGGAATCATAAACTAGCATGATATTGTAATCGTATAAACAACATGTTAACCTGATTTGGAAACATAAACTAGCATGACATTAACAGCATGTTAACATAAACGCAAACCCAAGTAATGTCTAATACACCGATTTCTCTATTGAACATAGATTCTTATATTTTAAAGAAGAACTAGTGTCATACATGGAACAAAAAACACGAAAATTATGCCAAATGAAAACCCTAAACTCTAAGCTTATGCCAAATGAAAACATGAAAATCGTGTCAAATGAAAGTGTATGAAAAACAAATAAAAATGGAAGAAAGCATATGAATAACATGGAAGAAAGCTTATGAATAAGAAGAAGAATAAGAATAGATTGTATGAACTTGACTATCTTTTAGTCTGAAGAAGCCTATGAGGACAAGTTCGCTACATGTTGAAGAGAGTGATGTTATTAGGGTTTTGTGTTGAGATTGATGACTATTATGTGCGGAAGCTTGATAACTTCGCTTATATATGTGTAAAACTTATCACCACGACTGTTAACAAAAACCGTAATAAAATGTAAGTACTATTCACAACGGTTTCTGGTAATAACTGTGGTAATAAGTATTTTAATATTAATATATTTATTAGACTATAAGCATCTATCATAATGGTTGTTATTAAATACTGTGATGAAATGTCTTTCAATAAAATAATAAAAAAATTCACATTGCTGTTATTAGCCCTTAGTATGTTAGCACGTACACAGCCAAAACATGAGAAGAACAACTAGAACAACATCCAGAGATATTAGATCTATTATTGTACATAAGTTAAATGAAGCTATAAAGCCTTTACAAATAAAAATATAATATGCCCAGATACAAGGGTCATAAAACTAAAAGAAAAACTTAAATCTTTAGGACAAGACTTTGAATTGTTTGAGCTTCCAAAGGATAAGAAAGCCATCAACGTCAGATGTAATCAATTAAAACTCCATTTATTTAATCGATTAAAAACTCTATATATAGCTTTAAAAATGGAATCATCAAAACAGACATATATAAGCAAGAAATTTCTCTCTCTTGAAGAATTTGTTGCCATTTTTTATCTTCCTTGCTCCGGATCTATCTACAAACTTAAGAATCCAAAAACAATTGATGATTTTGATTATCCTTTTGCTTCTAAATATCTTTTATCTAATCAAAATGAGGGGTCACAGATTTCCCTTCACCGTCGAATATGTGCGTGAAGAATTTTGTCTCCTACACTCTAAAAATGATGTTGTATTGACTTGGTTATTAACCAATAAAATTGCAGCTAATTGGGTTAGTGGAGTTATCTATCACATGATGCAAAAGAAAATATAAATAATATAAATTAACTATTAAGGCTAACACCAACATGATTAACACTGCAAAGCAACATGGGTCTAAATTGATTCACAAATTTTGGCTAGTTAATTTTAGGAAGAAGGAAAATATCCATGCAATTCATTTCTTTAATCTCTTCAGAGTTGTTCCAGGCGGATCTTACAAAATCACATATGTTAATAGTCTGGAATCTCCAACCATTCTGATGCTGGAAATCTATCCGAGCCAAGTATTTTCTATGCTCCCATAGTAAAAATAGCTGCTTTTATTTCTTCATTTCATAAGGATTCTACCAAATGCACTTTGTAGTTATCATTTATATCCAAAGATATATAGCTTGAGACCAAAAAATATCTTAATTTGATCTTGCAAACAACTCTTTTTAAAAGTTATTTACCATGGACTTTATTTGAGACTCTTTCTTCACCCATTATCCATCATTATTACAACTCTTAAGAATCATATTCTTGTTATGCAAAGAAGTGTTCGTTTCTCTAAAGAAAAGAGTTTTTCGGAGGGGTGTGTCTCTCTTGAATCTCATCTTCTTCCTCAAAATACATTCTTTCATTCATCATTCCTTATTTTTAATCATCATTTTCTATTATTGTGTTATTTTGTCAAGTTCTTGTTTTGCAACATTTTGTGTGTTGTGAAAAACAATACCGGAACAACAGAGTATAATCGGTTTCTTGATCAGCAAGAAACCTACAGAGGTAGAAAAAAGGGAAGCAATATGAAGACAATGAAATTGGTTATAAACTGCTATTCTTTAATTTCTCTTCGAAACAAGATTACAAGTGTTACAATGTTTTAAAAACCGGACCGGAGATCGAACCGGTGAAACTTACGGTTTAAGGTTCAAATGGTTAAACTGGTTAAACCTACGATCGAACCGTTTATTAAATAAACTAATAATATGAAACTAAATTTGATAGATATGTCACACATTATTATATGTTCTCTACTTAATAAAATAAATATTTTAAAAATCCATAACATTAATACAACAATATCAATAATACATAACATTAACACAGTTCTACACTTCAACAATATCAATTGAATTACAATAAAATAAATTAAACTAATTCAAACCAAAATTAAAATAATAGAATATAATAACTAAAATAAAGTTCAAATAATTAAGAATACCTAAATTAAATAAGATAGAATACCAAAATATAAATAATACAATATACTTCATTAAACAACAAAAAATCGAATTTAAGTTGAACTACGACAAACAATTCTTAATTGAAAAAACAAAAATTATTGACTTGCGACAATCAATAGAGTTGGACATCGTGACTATGTTTGAAAGAGACGACATGATGATGATGGAATATGGTTGAAAGAAAAACTATAACATAGTGATAAAACTTAGAAGTTTGTATGGTTGTAAAAAACACATGAAATTCTTTTTTGTGATTGGAGAATGTATGTTAAATTTTGATATTAACATATTAAATTTTTTAAAAAAAATTTAAAAAATGGTCAATTTGATGAATTTTGGAGAACCGGGCGGTTTTACAAAACCGGCTCCGGTTCTTTGGTTCGAATGGTTTTGGACGGTTCAATCCGGTTTTTTCGGTTTAACTCTAGTTTTGACCCACTAGCGGTTTTGCAAGGTTGACCCAACCGGATTCACCTTCGGTTCCTGGTCCAACTGGTTGAACCGGCCGGTTCGGTCCGGTTTTTAAAACATTCTTACAAAATAGCAAATAACCTCTCTCACCCTAATTAGGATTTGCACCATGTCAAAGATGAGAGACTAGCATGCATTTATAAGAAAACTAACATATGAACCTAATAGGCTTTTACACACAGGCCCATTACACAAGCTAACTTAGGGAACAATCTAACTTAAACAATTGGGCTTACAACCAATACCCGATTCGACATGCTAACACTCCTAGCATACTTCGACTAGAGCATGTGAATAAACTTTGACGACATACTAATATTCTTTCGAATTTTTGAACCAAGAAGCTACCCTTCGACCATACTAGAGTTCGATCCAATATCTTACAAATCTCCACATTGGAACAAACTCTATAACATCAAGGGAACAAACTAGATTTCTTCATGCAGTTTTATCATCTGCATACAGTGGAAGAACTTGCAACTTGGTAATGTCTTGGTTATCATATTAGCAGTATTGTGATCTGTCGAAACCTTCAGCACTTGGACTTCTCCACGCTCGATTACCCCTCTGTCAATCCCAGATCCTTCTTATCGAACTCCTTATTGAGTTCAGCCTTCACTTTCATAACATCTTCGACACTGTTGCTTTCTATGAGGATGTCATCCACATAAAGCAACAAAATAACAAATGAATTTCCGGTCAAAATCTGAAGTAAACACAGTAGTCGAATTGACTTCTAATGAAACCTGTGTGTGCCATGAACTTGTCGAATCTCCTATTCCACTGTCGAGGAGATTGTTTTAGTCCATATAACGATCTATTCAGCTTGCACACATAATCTTCCTTTCCCTTTTTTGCATACCCTTCAGGTTGCCTCACCAGGATTGTTTCATCTAGATCTCCGTACAAGAAAGCAGTTTTTACATCCATTTGTTCCAGTTCTAGTTCGAACTGTGATACCATAGCAAGAAACATTCGAATGGACATGTGCTTTATAATAGGAAAGAACATATCATTGAAGTCGACACCTTCTTTTTTAGTGAAACCCCTTGCGACCAATCTTACCTTGTAACTCTTCGATGTCACTCCTTCGATTCCTTCCTTGACTTTGAAAATCCACTTACAGTTGACAAGCATGGCTTCAACAGGTTTCTTGATCAGTTCCCAAGTGTGGTTATCATGGAGAGACTTCATCTCATCATCCATGGCCTTCAGCCATTCAGTCTTATTTTAACTTCTCATAACTTCCTTATAGTCTCTAGGTTCTTCATCTAGAACCTCACTTGCAGAGATTAAGTCATAGGCTATAAGATATGCATACCCAAGTCTTTGAGGTGTCTTGATGACTCTTCTCGACCTATATTTTGACAACAGGTAGTCATCGACAGTTTTCTCAATTTCGACTACAACTTCTGCTTCTTCTTCGACTTCATCTGGGTCATGCGATTCAACATCACTATGCTCCACCTCAACAAGATTCTCTTCTTGTTCTAGCTCTTCTTACTATACCTGTGCACTTCGACTAACATCATCAATTTTATTGAAAGCCATCTCAGCTTCATTGAAAACTTCATCTCGACTTCTGATACACCTCCTGTGACCTGACTCTAGGCAACTTAGCCTATAAGCTTTGACTTCTTCAGAATATCCCATGAACATGTATCTCAGAGCTGTAGGTTTAACCTTGTCTTGTCTAATGTGAGCATAGGAAATGCAGCCAAATACTCTAAGTTTATCGAGATCTGGTGGATGTCCCGACCAAACTTCTTCAGGTGCCTTCATATCTAATGTTGTCGAAGGACATCTGTTTATCAGATTTTTTGTTTTCGAAACAATCTCTGCCTAAAACACCATCTTTAACCCAGCACTAGTCAACATACATCTAACTCTTTCCAAAATGGTTCGATTAAACCTTTCAGCTAAACTATTTTGTTGGGGAGTGTCTGCAGTGGTTATGTGCCTTGCAATACTATAGGCTGCACAAAAACTGTCGAACGCCTCATTGCAAAATTCAAGGCCATTGTCGGTTCTTAATCTTTTGACCTTTCTGCCAGTCTGATTTTCGACCAGAGTCTTCCAACTTTTAAAATTCTCAATTTTTTTATCCTTAGTCTTTTGGATGAATACCCATAATCATCAACTATGGATAGAAAATACCTTGCTCCGGAATGTGACGGACACCTTACAGCCCCCCGAAGATCAGCATGGATGTAATCAAGGGATCCATGTGTTCTTTATTTGCCTTTGTTGAACTTCACTCTGCAAGATTTTCCAAGTACACGGGGTTCACAAAACTTTATCTTTTCGACTTTGTCTCCACCATGGATATTTTGTTTCCCTAGTTTGACCATACCCCTTTCACTAACATGTCCCAATCTCATGTGCCAAATTTCTGTCTTCGACAAAAGTTTCGTGGGTGCAACATCTGCAGAACCACTTACAACTTCAGCCTCAAGGGTATACAAGCCTTGTTTCTTCATGCCTCTCAAGACTTCCTTCGACCCCTTCATGACTCATTGAATACTTTTCTCTCCTTTGAAAACATATCATTTCTTGTCAAATTCACCAAGAGAAATCAAATTTCTCTTCAAATCAAGTACATACCTGACTTCAGTCAACAACCTTATTGACTCATCATGGAGCTTGAATCTCATAGATCCAACACCTGCAATCTTGCAGGCTTTATTGTTTCTAAGCAATACAGATTCGCCATCTTGATCACATAGTTCCTCGAACAAGTATTTGTTTGGAGTAATGTGCCAAGTGCAACCTGAATCCATAATCCACTCTCTTTTTGAGTCGCCGCTTGAAACCACAAAAACATCAGATAAGTCTAAATCATCTTGAACAAGGGTTGCGTTGCCATTATCCTTACCTCCATGATCTTTCAAGCGTTCAAGGCACACTTTTCTTGTATGACCCTCCTTCTTACTGTGATAACATCGAATACCAGATGCATCACCACTATAAGACTTCTGCTGACTTTTACCCTTCTTTTTGTCGAACTTGCCATCTCTCTTTGTGAATTTTTCCTTAACCGACATGCCTTCACCAGTCGAAGATGGCTTGTGCTCCTTTCGTTCGTTCAAATCCTTAGAATAAACGGATGATTGAACTTCTTCAAAGGTCAGAGACTCTCTTCCATACAAGAGAGTTTCTTTGAAGTGAGCATGTGATTTAGGCAAAGCACACAATAGCAACAACGCTTGTTCTTCATCCTCGATCTTGATATCGATATTTTCAAGATCAAGAATCAGCTTGTTGAACATATCCAACTACTCAGCCAGAACTTTATCTTCACTCATCTTGAATGAATATAGAGCTTGCTTCATGTAGAGGCGATTGACCAACGATTTGGTCATGTACAAACTTTCGAGTTTCACCCATAGCCCAAACGTCGTCGTCTCCTTCGAAACTTGTCGAAGAACCTTATCACCAAGACTCAATAAGATGGCGATGTGGGCTTTCTCTACCATAGTCATTTTTTCTCTGTCCATTAACGCAACGTCCATGGTTGTGGCTCCCTTCAACGCTTCTAAACAACCCTGTTGTACCAGTAGGGCTTTCATCTTCAAGCGTCACAGACCAAAATCGTTCACTCCGGTGAACTTTTCAATCTCATACTTTGTTGACGACATTTTCTCCACGCTCACCGCACCAATTTGTTGTGAAAAATGATACCGGAATAACAGAGTATAATTGGTTTCTTGATTAGCAAGAAACCTACAAGGGTAGAAAGAAGGGAAGCAAGATGAACACAATGAAATTGGTTATAAACTGATATTCTTTACTTTCACTTCGAAACAAGATTACAAGTGTTACAGAATAGCAAATAACCTCTCTCACCCTAATTAGGATTTGCATCCTGTTAAAGATGAGAGACTAGCATGCTATTTATAAGAAAACTGACATACTAATTTAATGGGCTTTTACACACATGTCATTTACACAAGCTAACTTAGGGAACAAACTAACTTAAACAATTTGGCTAACAACCAAGGTCCAATTCGACATGCTAACACTTCTATCATACTTCGACTACAACATATGAACAAACTTCAACGACCTGCTAATATTGTTTCAAATTGTCGAACCAAGAAACTACCCTTCGACCATACTAGAATTCGATCCAATATCTCAAATTATGTAAAAAAATACTATGAGTTTGTTTAAAAGTCTGCTAACACAAAATAAAATCAGATAAATCTAATAAAATTTCAAACAAAATAAAATCAGATAAATCTAATAAACTTCAAATTTAGTTTATACTCCGTCCATCTAAAACTATTTATATGCATACTAATAATTTGAGAAATTCTCTATCCACCTCGTGTATTTTTTTGAGACTTTACATAATTATAAGTGTATTGCTTCATAATAAAAGAATTAATTCTCATTCCACTACAAGAAAATGTAAGATTAGCTACCATAAAGTTACTACAGAATAATTTTGTAGCTAATTCCAATTTAAAAGACAATTATTAAATTATAAATAATTACCAACTACAATTGCATATACTATTTATCTATTTTTTATTTTATTTAACAAGTACTTATTTATGAGGTGTTATATAAAAAGTATTTATTTATCTATTGTTATTGATTAGACATTTTTTTCGAATAAAAAAAAGTTATATATTTTTTTTCTGGAATATATATATATATATATATATATATATATATATATATATATATATATATATATAATTTAATAATATTGTATAATAATATATTTTCTATATATTATTTCATGTTCACTCGCACTGTATCTAACCATATTCATTCGACGACCGACCTGCTCCCTGCCGTCTCCGTCTCCGATCGCCACCGTATTCCTCCGACTCCGATCGCCACCGTATATCTCCGACTCCGAGCATCCTAGTTCCTCCATTCCCAATCAATATTGCTCTTCTCGTTCTCCAATTGAAATCGCTAGTCCCCTCAATCTCCAATCGATCCCTCATCGACTCTGTGTCTGATGGATTTATGTTTTTTCATCCTCTTTATCCCCCTCTGTCTTCGAATTATTAAGCGATCTCTTATCTCAAGCCACAACTCCAAACCCTAGAATTTAGTTTCATCTTCTCCCTGTTTACTTCAGCGTGGATAGACTGATGAGAATTTTGTTCTTAACAAAGGTTTCAATGGTGAAAACGATATGTGTTATTTGAATCTCTTTTCAAATGAACAAAATTGTTCAATTGGACACATTTTTTGTAATTTCATTGTTGAGGTTGTAAGCGATTTTTTGATTTTTTTTCATTTCTCTAGTTAGGTTTTGAATCTGATGCACGATTAGGATCGATTACGTTCTGGTTGCGACATCGCCGAATCGATTTTCGATTACGCAACCATAAATGAAGCAGCACTGTATATGTTTTGTGGCTAACATTTCTATTCCAAATTTCTGCTTGAGGTTATGTTATTTTCATAATTAATTCATGTTGTAATTAAAATTTTCAACTCAGATTTCTCATTTGTTGTTAATTGGTTCTTGTCTTTTTGTTATTTGATTTCTAATATTGTGTATGCTTGATTTTGGATTTCATCATGTATGTTATTACTGTCTGATTTATAATATCATGTATGCTGTTATGGTTTATGTTGCTTACGACATTGCATAAATCAGATGTTAACGGCATTGCGTAAATAAGAATTTAATATGTGGATCTAAGCTTTGTGCTATTTTGTATGCTCTGTAAATAAATCTATATTGCTGCTTCATATTGGCTTGATATTTTATACACGTTTTGGATTTTGAGTGTGACATTTGCAGGTCGTGTGTATTCGTTTTGGTCATTTTTGCAAGTTTGTTTTGCGTTTAGTGGAATGTGAAGGCTTGTGTATATCTCGTGTTTTGGAATGAAAGCTTGCTGAAAGTATGTAGCAGCTGATGAAGTTTGGTCCGCGTCTGGCCAGGTAGTAGCTTGTATTTGCGTCTTGCTTGTGTTTAATCAAGTGTAATGGCTCAAGTGTATTTTCTTTTCGTGTTGTGGCAACTGGCGTGTTAAGCTTGGCTTCATGTATGCATAACAGGCTTGGTTTGTGCGGCTCACGTTTTTGCTTTGTGGCTTTCTTGGTTGTGTTTCATGATGTAACAGCTTGTGATATTTATTGCTTTTGGTTGCAGCTTGTAGGAAAGCTTGGAATGTAGGGCGTTTGTAGTACATGGCTTGTTTGAAGCTTGTTTGGTCATGAAGAAACTGTTTTCTCATCTTACAGTTAACATCATTATCGTATCCAGTTATGTTTCGCAATTTTAATGTTAATTCAGTTTCAGTTTATGGCTGTCTTTTATTTGTGAATTTCAGGTTCACAGTTCATAAGCAGTTCTGTGATTGCAATTGGTGATGAGCAGGTTGTGAATTTGTTCTCGTCACGACGTCGCTGAACTCCACCAACACCCTTCAAAGCTCACTCGCGTTGAACTCCTCATGCAACACAACATCTTGGTAAAATTAATGGCAGCAGCTTCATTTTAGTTTGGTACTGTTTTCATTTGCAAGATTTTGCTTGAACTCTATTTGGTGCATCGCGTTGCGTCTCCGAGTGGCTCTGTATTATGTTAGTTTCAGCATATACCTTATTTTTTGTGATTCAAATTTCGGCTGGTTTATTTGTTTAGTTTGGATTGATATAATGTATTAAGTGATGTTGTGATTTATCATACTCGATCGGTAACGTAATGTTAATTTATGCTATGACTAATGAGCATATGTTTAAGTATGAATTTTGATTGATGATTAAGTATCTGTATGCGCATCCATTGCGTTTTTGTGAACTGAAATCAATGCATATTAGTGTTTGAGTTTGGTGTACAGGTTGAATGATTTAAAGTCTTTATGGTTGAACTCTATTTGGTGCATCGCGTTGCGTCTCCGAGTGGCTCTGTATTATGGTTGAATGATTGTGAACTGAAATCAGTGCATATTTGTTCTATTTGTTGCCTCTTGTTTTGGAAATTTTTCTCTTTTCATGTTTTTCTTTTTATCACATGATCATCGTTTTTGCTTTAATTGTTTGTTCGGTGAGTTTTTAGTTACTGCTTACGTGACGTGGAATTCTATTTATTCCATGTTTTGTGTTTCCGTTTTTGTTTTGAGTACTACCTTAATGTGAATTACTATTTTTTTCATTTTTTATTTTGGAAAATTTTTTCTTTTTCTTTTTATATATGAGATTTGTTGAGAATTACTATGATTTCTAGGATGAATCTTTTTAATGCAATTTTTGTTGTCTTTTATTAATTTTATGTTATTGTGTGTCACAGATAGATGAAAATGTGAAGAGAGTAATCATTAATCACAGGTCTCTGAAACACCCTAACATTGTTAGGTTTAAGGAGGTTAGTATATTTTTATGTTTCTATAGGAAGAAGGGTAATCATATGTATGTGTAATGATGCTTTGTGAAATTTCAATCAGGTCATTTTAACACCTACTCATCTTGCCATTGTAATGAAGTATGCATCTGGAGGGGAACTTTTCGAGCGAATCAGCAATGCTGGGCATTTTTCTGAGGAAGAGGTTCTTGTTTAATTTTCTTACTTTCTCGGCACCGCCTGTTTATTCGTAGAGAACATGAGTTTCTACTTCTAATATGTTATACAACATGGTAATCTATTGACATGATGCAGGCTAGGTTCTTCTTTCAACAACTCATATCTGGGGTCAGCTATTGCCATGCAATGGTAATTAATCTTTTTCTATTTTCTGTTGTCTGATTTAATCTAAATCATGTTTACCCTACACTGCAATTTAGTATAGGTAAGGTAACGAGTCGATTTTCTAAACAATATGCCTGATGCATCGGTCTTGTGTTTAATGTGTCTCTTCATGAAGCAAGTATGTCACTGGGACCTGAAGCTGGAAAATACTTTGTTGGATGGAAGTCCGACTCCTCGTCTCAAGATATGTGATTTTGGTTACTCCAAGGTAGGCTTATGTTTATCTCACTAGTACTTCATGGTGTGAGTTATGTGCTTATACATTTTACGGGGACGTGTTTGGTTGAGTAATGCTTACCTTCAACTACTTCCTGTATCTAAGTGTTTTTTTTAGCTTTTTTGTCGCTTTTGTTCTTTCGAGTGGCTCTGTATTATGGTTGAATGATTGGAAAAATAACGGAGTTTGGAAAGTATAGAGATCTCATCGCATGTCCTAATAGTGAATTTGTCCAACAAATGGCTGCTCATGAAGAAACAGTAAGCCAAATTCCGAGCCAGAAAGATGATTTTGTTAGTAACTGCAGAACTTGCCAAAAAAAATCGAACTGAAAGTGCCGAAGAAAATATTCAAGAGATTATGATGGATTGGAAGAGAACGAGAGAAGAAGCAATGACTGTTGCAAGTGTTCAGAGTTGCTTTTGCTTGCATCGTGCTCTGAGTTTTAATGTCCAAGCGCATAATGGTTTGAACATAACCCTTATTGTTGATTCTTCTTAGAACATCTGGATGGTGAACACTAAGATTCTTCTTAGAATATTCTTTGAGATGAGGATAAATATGTATCTTGTAGTTGAATAATGGATTAGTCATTGTCCCATTGAAGATATATTAATATGAAATTGCTTCTAATGTTCTCATTCTACTAATTAAATATAATCTTAAATGAAAAATTATTAATTTTAGATTATTTTATTTAAACCAATGCTTAATTATCAACAAATATGATGCCTTCAAAAGTAGTTTTTTAGGAATAATTTTTTTATAATCTAAAGCCTAATCGGTTTATATTAGAAAATTAAAAAACTAATATAGCCTTATTTAGCTTGAGATTTGCTATGATTTTTTTGAGGCGAAGTTGTAGCTGTTTTGTTTGGAAACATAATAGAAAACTAGTATTTTGCTACGATTTAAATGTGGATTAGCTGCGAATTATAAAATATTAGTTTGAGTTTTGCTAGAAAAATTTGCTCTAGATAATTAGCCACCCAATCCAAGCTACGACATATTCTGTAGTTAATCCGCAACTAATCTTTAGCTAACTCTATTTGATAGAGTTTCGCTTCAAATTTGCTACGATTTTTGGCGTAGCTAATCTCTTATTTCCTTGTAGTGTTCCTTTCAACAACCAAAAAATATGTAGATTGAAAGAAATAGAAATCAATTCTTTTATTTGTTGAAGAAACAAACTTATATGGTTTTAAGTCATAACACAACCACATCACCACTTAACTAGAAAGTGGGATAAACATAAACGTCTACATTTCCTCTAAATAAGAAAGTGGACTAACTAGAACTATTTCCTCCTAAATGGTATTCCCTCCGTTCCGTTTTAAGTGTCATTTTTTTACTTTTTACACTTACTAAAAAAGATAATTAATATAGTTACTTTTCAAACAACCATTCTTCTTTTACCCATAGTATCTTTAATTATTTATTATATTTATCTGCCTTTTTCTCTCTCTGTAATAATTACTTAAGGGTAATTTTGACAAAAATGTACTCCCTCCGGTCATTTTTATAAGGAACACTTCACCTTTTTAGATTCATTAAATAATTAATGTATCTGGTCTGCATTATATACCAAATACATTAATTATTTAATAAATCTAAAAAAGTGAAATGTTCCTTATAAAAAAGACCGGAGGTAGTAATTAATACTACCATAAACTTTACAAATAACAATACAAAAAAACAAAAAATTTATTCTAAAAATAATGCTTAAGAAAGAACGGAGGGAGTAGGAAATACATATTGCCTAAAATAAAATAAAAAATATACTAAAATATAGGATCTGCAAAAGCAATAATTAACACTCATCATTAATTTAGGATCTGCAAACGCTAGTACTAACTTTTTGTCTTGAAAACTCAAACTCGCTGATAGGAAGTGGCTTTGTAAATAAATTTGTCAATTGATTCTCTGATCTATAATAAATCAAAGTCATTTTTCCGTTTTGTTGCATCTCTCGTAAGAAAAATACTTTGATCTTAAAAAGTATAGTTTTTCCATGACAAATTAGATCCTTTAAAATTGCAATTGCTACTTGGTTGTTAATAAAAACTTCAGTTTTATGATTATGCTGGGGATGTAAATCTCATAGAATCTTTAACCACAAATTAATTTACATATTCATTTGCAATTAACTTTTGCAGTGGATTGTGCTACTATCTCTAGTTTCTTTGTGCACCATAAAAGAACTTCATAGTCTGGACTGAAATAATATTCGAGAGTGCTCTTCATGTCATCAATGGGTCCAGCCCAATAACTCTAAGAGAATTCACACAGCTTGAAGTTTTGGAGCAATTAAATGTGCCATCCCCTCAATTAAAAAGGCACTCTCACATATTTTCATAATTTCTAAACTATTTAAGGATAAATTTTAGTTAAAAATGCGAACGAAATTTTCAATAGTTCATTTAAAATTTTCAGAAATACACTAAATTTGTTGTAGTTGATTTTTAAATTGCCGGAACGAATTTTTTATCGATTTTTTTAAAAAGTGTTGTAGTTTATCGAAAATTTTGAAAAGTGCTGTAATTTTGGAAATTTCAAAGTGTTGTAGATTATCGAAAATTTCAAAATATCCAATAGTGTAAAAAAATTCAAAATTTTCGGAATTTTGATTTTTGAAAATTTCGGCATTTCTTCAAAAAAATTCTGGAAATCATGGATTTTTATCAAAAAATTTGAAAATTTCCGGTATTTTTTTGAATTTCCGGTAAACACAATAAAAAATTTCCAAAAAATTAGTAAGGACATAAAGGTAATAGCAGCCACAATGTGGGAGTGTCAGACTTAATTGAGGGGATGACAAATTAAATCCTCAAAGTTTTGACAGCTCTAAAATTTGGCATTTGTAATCAACTATAATATCTCAATATTCGTCTTGCGGCTACTAAAATATCTTAATGCACCCTAGATATTTCTTAGCCACCATGTGAAATTATTTAAATGCCCGTAGTTTTCAGAGATGTATCTCGGGACGCACTTATTTCTGAATAAATGTTGAAATATTCCAGAGATGCATCTCCGTAACAATTTAAAACATTCAATATATCTCACTCAGAAGCCATTTACATTTGAATATTCCCGGAGATGCATCTTCGGTAATATTTCGGAGATACATCTCCGAAATGTATTAGAATAGGTATTTAATGCTATAAGTTTTTGTCATGTCTCTCAGATGAAGTATAATGTACGATAAAAAAAAATAGATGTACATAATAATAAGAGACTATTATTGTGTGTGTCGAAAATAAAATAGCAATATATGTTAAAAATGTCGTACAATCGTGATCCAAAATATAGTAAGACCGTCAAAATAAAGTACAAACTATAGTACTACAACAAAATAATAAGAGACTAATATTGTGTGTGTTTGACAACCTCTCCTCTACCTCATTTGCCCGCTCTACCTCCTCGGCCATCAATCCTCCCTGTCCTCCGACGATGTCTCCAATACAACAATGCCCTATGTGCCTCCTCCGTGATGGCATCTAGGACTCGCCTGACACCAGCCATCAGGGAAGATATCTTCGTCAATGCCTGTCGTGAAATATCCACTATGCGACGACATCTAGGCAAGACATCATCAGTATGATCTAGCTGAGCCTGCTTCTCCTCTATTATCTCCTGATGAGCTGGTCTCGATGGATCTCCAGGAGCAGCATACACTATGTATGGATGTGACACCCTGAAGAACCATCTGATGTTCCCTTTGACGTAGCTCTAGTCGTTCTCAGCTATGGTAGCTTATGTCTCCTCCGGTATCATATGACTCTCATAATCAACAAACATATCCTCTATCTGTCTACGTGTCAAGGCAGGAGGAGCAGAGACAACAAGGTGTCTGAGAATAGTCTGAGTGTAGCCGAACTGCCGTAAGACGCGCTCTGGCAGATGAGTAGTAGCGAGACGCGATCCGCAGGCTAACCATCCAGAGTATAGCACCATCTCGTCAAATGGTTGCGTTTGACGGTGATCAATGTAGCTGTAGAAGTGCATATCCTCAGCAACCAAACGGTCAAGATACACTCAGAAAAGATCGACCGCCTGGTTCCCTTTGAGCGGGATAAAAGCAGTAGCACGCGACATATCTTCAATGTACTCAGGCACACTTGTAACACCCCATTTAATTATTTAGTCGTTTTGTGATTTACTTTGTGTGAATATTCTTGACATTGCTTTAGTTAAGGGTATGTGCGTAAGGGTGGATGCGAGAGCTTAGTGGAATGGATTAAAATGAAATTAAGTCTTGGAATAGTAGTTATAATAATAATATGAATAATGAGTTCTATTAATATTGTTATTATTAGTATTATTACTAATATTAGTATTAGTATTATTATGACTACTAATGTTATTATGATTAATATTATTATTAGAACATGGAATATCAACCCTTAATAATAGCTGTAATATTATTATTATTATTATTATTATTATTATTATTGGAATTAAGAAAATAGAGATAATTAGGTAAAATAACCCACAATTAGGAAAGAGTGGTAGAGAGGTTACAGAAAAAAAAAACCAGTTACACGTGAAAGAGAAAGGAAAGAAGAAAAAAGGAGAACTAGAGCAAGAGGTGATCAAGGAATTCCACTATTGTTAAGAAGAATCAAGCTTGGAAATTTAGGTAAGGGGGAGAATGGGTTCTCTAATGGTGGTCTGAACATGAGAGGGTAGTGAGGGTTCCTTTCCCTCTTAGGATTTTTTGTGTATTCCTTCTTCTTCTTGATTGTTTGTATGCTTGTGTGGTGATTGTTGTAAATTCGTATATGTGTACTGATGTGGGTATGAATCGTGTGTAAATTCTGCATTGTTGTTGTGTTCTATCACGAAATGGATCTGGAAAATTATGGGTTTTGGGGGTTAACGAAAGTGGATTTCAAACTGTAGAAAACTTTGATGAAATGGTAGATTAATGAAGTAGAGTATAGACTTTAGAATTATACTGGTGTTAATGTTGTTTTGGGTCGAAATCAGCAGCTTGAAGGTGCTCTAATGGGGGAAAAATCACACTGATGCGAAACTGAGTTTTTCTCTGTGCAGACTGGCGATACGTGTATGCTAGGGGGCAATACCCGTCCCCATGCCAGCACGACCTTCTGGTCGTACGCGCATGGTATGCGTAAGGGGGAGGAGGCAATACGTGTATGGCCATGCCATTACGCGTATGGCCAGCTTTGGAGCATTTGGGAGTGAAACCACCCTCTAGTCATACGTGTAAGGCCTAGGGAAATACGCGTATGAGGCCTGGGCAGATGGGGCCTACGCGTATGATACGCAGGTCTAGGACGAGGAAATGAGGCCATAAGCGTATGGGGTAGGGCCATACACGTATGGACAGAGCTGTGTTGTAATTTTCCCATTTCGCGATTTCTGCTCTGATTTCACGTGCGATACCATTTTTCCTGGTTCATAAGACTAAAATGACATAATTAGACATAGGGGAACCGGTAATGACGGTAAATATGATAAAACACGGAATTTTATGTGATTGTCTTTATGAGATGTGGTTGATGCTTGTGCGCTAGGATTTGTCATTATGTGGACGGTCTTGGGCAGTGGTGGTAATTCCGGAGAGAATTTTGGTGAGCATGTGGCTCACGTGTGATCATTGTGGATCGTGTATTATGTATTAGTAAAAATTTTATTTTGCATAATTGTATGTCATGCATTCATGCCATGTTATGTGGAGATGAGCTAGGTGGGAATCCATGATGGGTGCCTAGTCTCGTCCGGACTCCATGTGGGAGTCGAGTGGAGATAAGTTGTAGTTCAGAGGAACATATACGACTTATCCAGATTTCGATGGGAATCGGGTTCTAGGGTGAATCGTATGTGATTGGGATGGTACCACATGCATTGTGTCGTGTCAGTCGAGTCACATTACATAAGTATTGTCGTAACCCGAAATTTGACCTCCCCTTTTGCATTTTTGCATAAGCAGGTGCATTAGCATTGCCGGCATACGCATTAGCATTTTTTCCCTGTGGTTTTGTTGTAGGAACATTCAGAGTTTCAAAGCCTGATTAATCACATCCTCACAAAGTCATCACAACATCAATACAAGCAAAATACAAGGGTTTCCATGCCTATTTATCAAAGCAAAGAGTCGAAGTTCATAGCCACGACCATATCACATTGTTTCAAGCCAAGTTGGGAAAATTTTGCATGTGTTAATCGATTAACCATTTGCAAGGCAAAACTGGTTAATCTATTAACACCCTTTTATAGCGTTGTTTTCAGCTTCTGAATAGCTGTTAATTGATACACCTGTAAGTTCTGTAGAATTTCAGCATTTTACAGCGCAACAGCAGCTTCTCCTTCACTCTTTTGGTCTATTTGGTTCTAGTATCATATGAAATATTCTAGACACTTCAAGACACTTCAAGAATCCACTTGCATTTGCTACAATACATCATTTTCAATTATACTTACCATACACCTACATTTCCAAGCATGTGAACCATTAGATTTTGAACTTGCATTGGGATGCTCTCACCGAGTTAACAAATAACTAACTGAGTCAACTTCCAACTCAGTGAGTTAGATGTAACTAACTCCAAACCAAATGACAAACCACCCTTAGCTAGCTCTAAACCAAGTTCCAAACCTACTTCACTCCAAACCACCACTCTATTTAAGCAAACCTTCACTTTGTTGCAAAAGACCCTCAACCATTTTTCACTCTTCACTCTCAATTCTCTCTCACTTTCACTTTTCTCTCTTAATTCTCTCTGAATTTTTTGCAACTCTCATTCATCTTCATCTTCTTCACAAAACCTCACTAGAGCTCTTTTCCTCCATTAAAGCTTAGCAAGCTTCACATTGAACTTGCTAAACTTGTGAGCTTAACCTCCATTACACTACATTTCTTCTTGGAATTCTGTAATTACAGCAACTTCTACTTTAGTTCAAGCTTTGGAAGTGATCATTTCAAGAGTTTTGGTGCAAATTCGTATTCAGAGCATTTATCGCATTTTTCTCGGTTTCGCTACGATTTGATCTCAAGCTTGGAATTCTCTGGTTTTCTTTGCTTATTCTCACCACATTTTACTTACAACAATTACCAAGGCAAGCCTCCGTCTTGTAGGTTGGTAATTCTTACTTAATTCGCTATTTTCGATCATTTTCGCGTTTTTACAATATAGCTCTTAATCGAGGTTTTGTTGCTTGAATTCTTGTTTTGGCATGATCAATTCTTTTAGCTTTTATTTGCTATGAATTAACATGAATTTTTCATCTTCTTCTATTCTTTGATCCACTACAATTACATGAAATAAGTTGCTGAAAAGTGCTTTTTTTGCTGAATTTCATGTTGCTGTTTTTTACATTGTTAACAGATTAACCATTTGCAAGGAAAAACTGGTTAATCGATTAACACCTTACTACAGCACCATTTTCAGCTGTTAAATAGCTATTAACCGATTAACCATTTGCAAGGCAAAACTGGTTAATCGATTAACACTGTACCTGAAGTTGTTTTTTGTGCTTTTCCATGCTTGTTTGGATTTCTTTCCTCATTTAACTTCCATGGCTTGATATACTTGATATTGTGGATATTTCTTGAGCTGTTTAGCTTCTGGTTGAAGTATGTATGCGAAACTTTGATGCAGGATTTATCGATTATGAAATTGTTTGCATTCTTGAAGTTGTGTAATCATGTTGCTTTTTGCATACTCCTACTTATGTGTTAACATGATTAATGATGCATGTTAATTGTTGTTTGTTAATGCTTGGTAAATTCATTTTTAATTGGATTAAGTTTGTTCTTTATTGAACAAATTGAATCTTGTATAATCATTACTTCACATTTTTCCTTTAATGATTTTTTGACTCGTTTGAAAAGTTGTTGGCATATCCTTCCCCTTTGATTGATCGATTGAAACTTGGTTTCGATTGGTTAATCCTCCTTTTGCTCTTCTCTTTAGGCTTCCTTTAGAGTTTCTCCTTCTTGGTCCCCTGCAGAGTCGGAGGTCTGCACAACGCACTGGAGCACTGTACAAATTGCGCAGTCTCTTTGTCGGTTTCATTTTCTGCATTACAATTTGGGTACTAGAGAAGGAATGAGGATGGAGTTTGTCCTACCCTCATTCTGACTATTTTGTGGGAAAGGGCGTCTGGTCCTTACACCTAGAATAAGTCACATCTATTCCTAAACTATAGTGTCTCTTGATCCCCAGCCAAATCGATCTTTTATCAATCGCACCCTAATCGGTCTTTCTTGGGTTAATCACCTTCTCTTGGTTAATTACCCATTTTTTTGGTTAATCATAGTCTGTCTGTTAAAACCAATTCTCTTCTTTCCAAGCAAAGTCGCAATCGTTTTCTTTGGTTAATCACAATCTGCCTGTTAAATACCGAATCCCTAGCGGAGTTCGCAACTTCTCTTGGTTCTCTCCCTTTTTTATTGGTTAACCACTGTCTGTCAACTAAAACACCAATTTGCTCCTTTTCTCATTTAACCACAGTCTGTCTGTTAACATACTGAGTTCCTCTTGGGTTAATCACCTTCTCTTGACTAATCACCCGTTCTTTGGTTAATCACAGTCCGCCTGTTAAAACCAATCTTCCTTGGGTTAATCACCTCTTGGTTAATCACTCATTCCTCAGTTAACCACAGTCCATCTGTTAACATATTGAGCTTCTCTTGGGTTAATCACCGTCTTTTGGTTAATCACTTATTCTTTGGTTAATCACAGCCCTTCTGTTAAAACCAATACCCCTGTGAGCTAGTAACTTTCTTTTAGTTCAAATACTCACGCCTTAGGGTTAGTAACCTCCTTATGGTTCAAATACCCTTTCTTCAGTCAAGTATTACATGTTCAATCAGTGTACCGAACTCCTTTGGGTCACAACCTTCACTTCGTTCCACACTCGTCCTTTGAGTCACAACTGATAGGTCACCATTTCTACTACGTTTCCGTCACTTATTCGGTACTTTATCCATGAATAAGTAATCATTTGTTTTAGTCTTTTCGTTGTTTTTCAAGTTAATTTTACATTTCTTATTTATTCTCGCATTTTTGTTTTATTTCACTTTAGTTGTATTTTATACGTTTGTTAGGTAGTTTTTATGATTTCAGGTCTGTACGGAAAATCCCAAAGGACTCGGGCAAAGAAAACGGGATTTCCGAAAGTTCAGACGAGTTTTTGGAAGAGTTACAGTGGCCTGAGACGGGCCATGTCAGGAAGGAACCTGAAGAATGAGAATTGAAGAAGAGGCAGTGGGCTGACACGGGTGCCCGTGTCACCTGACACGACCCTTGTCAGCAGATCTGGAGCAAATAATGTTATTATCAGTGAGCCAAGGGCCAACACAACCGCCTGTGTCAGCTGACACGGCCCGTGTTGGCTGTGACGTGTCCTCTACTGATTTTCTTGATTTTTTTACCTTTGGGATCCTTAGGGGTATTTTGGGTATTTCCTTATTGTTGTAATTGTCAGGAGAGTAATTTAGACGTGTTTTGAGAAGAAGGAAGGGACTTTTGACCTTTGGACTTTTGGCCGAGAAAGAATTCTACGATTGAAGATTAGAGAAGACAAGATTTTTGGAGGGCAGAAGATCTTCATGAGCGGAAGCAATTGACGATCCAAGTTTACCCTAATACTTGTAATGTCTATTTTTTATCTTGTATTTTCTCTTAACACTATGAATAGCTAAACCCCCTCATTGCTAGGGGGTGTCCCTGAATTGCTTATTATGGTTTTCTTTATTCAATGACATAAGTGCTTATTTTATAATCTTTTTATCGTACAACGTTCTTAATGCTTTTTTCTATCGGACAAATGAAATCTGATTTAAGGTTAACTCTAGGTCGGCCAAACCATTGTTAACGCTTTTGTAAGATAATACTATAGTAGATATCACCTAGGACTAGGGATACCCTGTAGTACGGAACACTGTTGACATTATTATTCGTAATGCTTGATTTCAACCTAATTGTCTATGGATGTAGTAATTAGGTTATGAAATCAAAGGTTTTCTCACTAAGGACTTAGGAGTAAACAATTTACAGTCAAGAAATTGATAAATCTAAGCAATGTCTCTGAAATAAGGATTAAGGTTGTTACAATGCAATTCATACACTCTACCCTAGCATGCTTCTCATATTTGTTCAGAACTCAATTCTTTTACTCTGTTTTATTTTCCTTTGGCAAAATTACTATTTTCCAAACAATTACCAAACCCCCAATTACTTTTTGTTCAATTGAATTATTATTATAGAGCTTGTATTTCCTACGCAATCCTCGAGATCGATACCGGGGATAAAACCCCTATTATTACTACATCGGTTAAAATAGTACACTTGCTATTTTTCGATCAACAACCTTCGCTTAGTTCCACACCCGTCCTTTGGATCACAACCTTCTCTTGGTTCCACACTCGTCCTTTGGGTCGCAACCTTCGCTTGTTTCCACACCCATCCTTTTGGGTCACAACCTTCGCTTGGTTCCACACCCGTCCTTTGGGTTACAACCTTCGCTTGGTTCCACACCTGTCCTTTGGGTCACAACCTTCGCTTGGTTCCACACCCACCCTTTGGGTCACAACCTTCGCTTGGTTCCACACCCGTCTTTTGGGGTAACAACCTTCGCTTGGTTCTACATCCGTCCTTTTGGTTGATCATAATCTATCTATTAAAACCAATTTCTCCTCTCCTTGTTGAGTTAATCACCTCTTGGTTAATACTCATTTTTCTGGTCAATCACCATCTGTCGGTTAGAGACCAATTCTTTTCTCTTTCGGTTAACCACTGTTTATCAGTTAATACACTGAGTCCCCAGAGAGGCAAACACTTTATCTTGGTTCAATACTCTCTTTACAGTTTATCACAGTCAGTCTTTTGACACCAACCCTTTTCCCCCACAGAATCTTAATCTTCTCTCTCTTCGGTTAACCACTGTCTGTCAGTTAATATACTGAATCTTTAATGTCTCTTACTTTGTCTTGATTCAAGTCCTTTGCTCCTTTATTCTCTTGGTTTCAACACCCTTCCTTTGCTTTTCGCTCTTGGTTTTGACACCATTTTCCATTTGCTTTTCTTTCTCCGTCCTAGTTCCATGAACTACGGAGCTCTGACTTCCTCATTGCACTGTGAGGATACGTAGGCACGAGATTGCGAGATCTTGGCGAGCTACCTTCTACCTTCTTCCATTCTTCTTTCTCTTTCCTGATTCCATGAACTACAGAGCTCTGAATTCCTCATTGTACTATGAGGATATGTAGGTACGAGGGCCCCAATCCTCCGCGAGCACTTTCTTCTCTCTTTTTCCCTTCCATCTTTTAGCCAGTAGCCTTTAGATAGATAACCCATCCAAACCTAGAAGCAAACAAAGCGGTTCCTGTCGAATACGACGGATGCGTGGGTGCTAGTACTTTCCTCTCGCATAGAGAGACTTATGGGTAACTGTGGCACAGCAAATGCTCCAACTGGACGGTTGACCATAGTGAATCAACCGGTCAATGTAGCACACTTTCAGTTGCACCCGACTACGATCAGGCAGCTTGAAAAGAGACCTTCACCGGAAAAATAAATGAAGATGCAAACAAAAATCTGCAACGGTTTCTTATAATGAGCACAACCTCGAAGATCGAGGGGCACTCAGAAGAGGCAAAAAAGTTAAGAATTTTTCCATTCACCTTAGCGGAAGATGCTGAAGAGTGGTTCTACTCCCTACCTGCGAGAAGTATAACTACTTGGGAAGAAATGGAGGCAACATTCCTGAATGAGTATTTTCCTGCTTTTGTTTACATTCACAAGCGATACGACATTGTGAATTTTAAACAGAAGGAGGAAGAATCACTTGGGATGCATATAAAAGGTTCAAAAGGTTATTAGTCGCTTGTCTAACTCACAACATGGATCCTACTGAACAGATGCAGATGTTCGTGAATGGGTTGAGGATAAAAACCAAATAACTAATTGATATAGCTGCTGGTGGCTCATCAAATTTTACAACAGCCACTGGTATAAAAATGATTATAGAAGTTATAGCAGCAAATGAGCATTTGGAGCTGTACAACCGTAGTGTGAGTAAACCAGAAGGGATCATTGATTTAAAGCTAGCGGATCAAGTGGTAAAAATGGAAGATCAGATTACTACTGAGGTAGAAAGAAGATTGAAAGCGGTGAATGTGAATACTCAAACTGTCGCTCAAGTTCAAATGGGTCAAGCTGTAAGTTGTGAGATTTGTAATGGACCCCATTTCACTGCACATTGCGTTGCGACTGCGTGACAAATTGAGGAGATTAAGTTCCTGAAGCAGAATAATCCCTATTCTAACACTTATAACCCAGGTTGGAAAAATCATCCAAATTTCTCCTGGAAAGATCAATAAGGGAATGTTCAAAAACAGGGTCCCCCACAGTATCAGAACCAGCCACAACAATAGGTACCTCATAAAGAAGAGTGGGAGACATCATTCGAAAGAATGGCTACTCATAATATGAAATTCCAAAAAGAGACCCAAAACTATCAAAGAAACACTACAACATCTATAAAAAATCTTGAAGTTCAGATGAGTCAGATAGCCCAACAACTTACCAATGTCTAAGCACCAGGTGCCTTACCGAGTGCAACTGTGACAAATTCAAGAGAGCATCAGACTGTGAATGCCATTATGATTAGAAGTGGTAAGTCAATTTGGGAATTTGAAGAAGAAGTAAAAGAAGAGGAAGGCTTGTTGGAAGTGGAATTGGAAATCAAGGACCATCAGGAAAAATAGGAAGAATTCATTCACCGGTAAGACCCACTAAAGAAAAAGTTAAAAAGAAAGAAAAATCAGTGATTAAGTTGCCTTACCCTCTGAGAGAGACTAAGAAGGATCAAAAAGAGAAGGAATTTGAGAGATTCAATACAATGTTCAAGAAGTTGGAGGTCAATATGTCGTTCTTTGAAGGACTTGAGCAAATGCCAGTGTATCAGAAATTCATGAAAGATGTTATCAATAAGAAGAGACCTATCAGAGATGAGCAGGTTGTCCTGAAGGAAAAGTGCAACACAATCTCACCAGAGAGGAGAATCCCAATCAAGCAAAAGAATTTGGGATCGATAGCAATATCGTGCACTATAAAAGACACAACATTCAAGAAGGTCCCTATTGATTCGGGTGCTAGTGTGAGCCTCATACCACTATCCATTTATAAAAAGTTGGGTGTTGAAAAGGTGAGTGATGCAGGAACAAAATTGAAATTTGCTGATCACACAACTAAGCAATCATATGGGTTAGCGGAAGATGTGTTGGTGACAGTGGATAAATTTATTTTTCCCGTGGACTTTGAAATAATGGATATTCCGAAAGACGAAGAAACACCTATTATTCTTGATCGACTGTTTTTGCTTACTAGTCGGTGCAATGTTGATATTGAAAAAGGCACTCTGATGAGGAAGTAACTCTGAAGGTGTTGGATAACAAGGAGCAATGTGAAGGTGAAGAGAACCAACCTTCGTTTGGAATGATTAAAACAGTGGGAGGAAACAATAGTTCAAAACCACCTCCTGAAAAAGACTCAGGAATAAGCTTCAAGGGTACAGGGTCCCAGTCATCTACGACACTGAGCCAAAATCCAAAGTGCAATCAAGAAGCAGGGAAAAGAAAGAAAAGCACCAAGGACAAGAAAGTAGTCGGATGGATAATGTTCGACTTACAGGCTAAGTTGTACGACTGTCGAGCCATGCGATGTTAAACGAAGCGCTTTGTGGGAGGCAACCCACGCATTTTATTTCTAACCAATTCATTTGTTTTTGTTTGTTGTAGGTTTTGTTAAGTTCGCACAGAGTCCTTCATCGGAGAGCGGAAGAATCACAAAAAAAATTGAGTTTTTTTTAGAAGGCATCAGCGGATACTAGTGTACACGTGCAAAAGCGGAGAAAATTTGAAAAAAATGGCAAAATAGTGGAAATACATGGGCCTGACACGGCCGCCCGTGTCATCGGACACGACTCGTGTCAGGATGTTGAGAAAAAGAGGAAAAATGTGAAGTTTTAAAGGGTTACCAGTATGTTGACACGGCCTGTGTCAGCTCTACAGTCAAGAGAAAAAACAAATTTTGAAGTGGAGGACCAGAAGCCTGACACGGCCGGTCGTGTCCCCTGACACGGCCCGTGTCAGGCATGCGCAAACCCTAAAAATTTTGAATTTTATTTGATTTTGGTGGTCCCCACACGATCTTAAACCCCAATCATGAGCCAATAAACCTCATTCAATCCCCTTAAACTTAGATTTTTCACTTTCTCTATCTCACTTTTCATCTTCTACCTTCATCATTCTCCATTTTTCTCTAAAACCTCCATAACCACCATCACACAAAGCTTCAATTTTCGACCTCTCCACTCACCCAAACCACCATCCACCTTCACAAAACTTGTCCCATTTTCTCCCCTATACCACTCTACGGTATCTTTTTCTCATAACCCCTTATTTCATTTTTCTCTATTTTACAGGTACACAAAATGCCGCCGAGAAGAGTTGCAAAAGGCAAACAACCCGCTGCTGAGACATCCCGAATGAGAAAACGGAGTAGTAGAACACCAAATCCTCACGGCATTATCTTCGCCACGCTGGAACAAGAACGGAGATACTCTTTCCACGCCAAGCGTAAGATTACGCCGACGAGGTATATTTGTAATGACACTCTCACTGCACTTGGTTTAATGGTAGAAGTTCATAGGATGTTTCATGTTGTCGGTATGCTAGAGTTCATGCAATTTGAAGCGCCAACATACGAACGTATAACCCTTGAATTTTTTAGTACTATTGAATTTCAGTTAAAGAAGCGGTGGACAGGTACAACCAAGTATTATTATGGTACCTTACAATTCCGGCTGTTTAACACTGACCACGAACTTTCTGTAGAGGAGTTAGGAGGTATCCTCCGACTCCCATTGTATGGTCCCAAGGCTGTTCCGAATGATTTCGATGTTGGGACCTTCTGGACTGCTATTACTGGTAATACCGAGTATGTCGCGAAAGCGGCAAAGGCCCCGGGGATCCAGAACCCGTGTTTCAGGTATGCCCAAAAGGGCTTGGCTTTTACACTTTTTGGTAGGGGAGATAGCACAGGAGTGGCTGATCAGATGGAATTGTTTTTCCTTTATGTTATGGCTAATTTGGTGTCGGTGAATGTTGTCGCGTTTGCAGCCGACTATTTGTGAAGAGTGGGTCGAGCGACCCAAGGTGGGATCTCTGTTGGGGGTATGATTACCCAGATAGCTGAGCATTTTGGCTATGGTCCTATTTTGGAGAGTGAGATCCCAGTAGCGAGTAAAAAGAAGATTGATATGAGTGCCCTGATTCAGCAGGGCATGATTGTTATTGCTGAGAACTTCTATTCTGTT
This sequence comes from Lathyrus tuberosus, assembly GCA_022829125.1. Taxonomy (NCBI): domain Eukaryota; kingdom Viridiplantae; phylum Streptophyta; class Magnoliopsida; order Fabales; family Fabaceae; genus Lathyrus; species Lathyrus tuberosus. Next base: position 1,750,789 of record JALAZF010000034.1, read on the forward strand.
GAAAATCATAACAGGTTCGTTATTGCTCTCCCTAATCCTAATAAAATATGTATCACTGACTGTGTTAATTGGTTATACAAGAGTATCGTCCCCGATATAGAGGACGAGTACGATGTTGAGGATGTTGGTGCAGGTAATGAGGAAGACTTTCAGAAGTAGGAGCAGGAGCAGAAGCAGTTTGTACCTCCTCCCTCAAGGTCATACCCACAAGGCACAGAGTCATCATCCATGACTCCCGATCAACGGTCTTGGGTAAGGTCCAAATTAGGAGGCCTCCTCCAGGAGCAGACCAAGCAGGGGGAGGAACAAGCTCGTCAATGGCATGTCCTTGATGAGATGAACCTAATGATGCAGCGGTTGATGTTGCATTTCCCACCTCCACCTCCGCAGTAGTGTTTTGTGAGTCCCCTCTCTGTCTTGGATTTAAACATTAAGGCCAATGTTTAGTTAAAGTGTGGGGGGTTTTTATTATTTTTGTTTGCATTTCTGTTATTTCCTTTATGTTTAATTTTCTTTTATTTCATTGTTGTTTTGGTTTGTGTTGTTGTATTACAGATTTGTGGACTTTGTTGTCTGATGAGTGACGAGACTGGCACCAGTGGATGAAAGATTCAACCCTTGCTTGCGATTCTGGAATCCCCCAAAAGTTGATACCACTGAAGATGATGATTGGACGCAACTTTCTGACACTAGACTGATATTGGAGTACTGTGCACCCGAGCCGGATAGGAAGCTGCACCACACTAGGAGAACTTTGAAACCTGTCAAGCTAGATCAACCATGGTGAGTGATAAAATCCAAATAATTAGTTATCATGAGAGTTGTTCAGGCATGTCTCTATCACTCTGAGCTTGCATATTGTCTGTTTGAATTTGACTGCACACTTATACACACTGAGGCACTTGTTTTTGTTTAACCCCGAGCCTTTCTAGCCACCCTTTGTAAGTTATCCGTTGTTAACCCAGTTTGAGCCCTTTGTCCTTTGTTTGTTTATAACCACATCTTGTAAACTGTAAGCCTAAATACTTCCCTACCCGCTAAGATAGGTGTTGTTAGTTTTTTATCTGTGTAAAAATTCTAAGTTTGGGGTTGAGACATCAATACCAACTAGGTAAGTGCAAGAAAAAAAAAGAGAAAAAAGAGAAAAAGAAAAAATTGTGATAGAAAAAGAAAAAAAAATTATGAGAAAAGAATAATGCACTTACCTAGAGGAGGAATTTAGCTTGAAAAGTAAGAAATCATGCTCAAGAGAAATAATTGAGTAGAAGCTAGAGAATTTACCTTTCAGTTGTCTCGAGCATTGCTTGAGGACAAGCAATGAGATAAGTTTGGGTTTGTGATCGGTCACCATTTCTACTATGTTTCCGTCACTTATTCGGTACTTTATCCATGAATCGGTAATCTTTTCGTTGTTTTTCAAGTTAATTTTACATTTCTTATTTATTCTCGCATTTTTGTTTTATTTCACTTTGGTTGCATTTTATGCGTTTGTTTGGTAGTTTTTATGATTTCAGGTCTGTACGGAAAAGCCCAAAAGACTCGTGTGAAAAAAAAGGGATTTCCGGAAGTAAAAACGAGTTTTTGGAAGAGTTACAGTGGCCTGACACGGCCACCGGTTGATAACATTATTTTAGTGTGTCATAATGATCCATTTTCTGTTAGTAATTTAGCTAGGTTTAATTAGATTTATTTATATTTCACTTGTTTGAGTATGTATTTGCCTTTGTTGCACTAGTTGCACCTTTTATGGTTTATTGTGTGTTTTTGGTCCTAAAGAAAATCAGATTAAGGCAAGTTGAGGCGTGACACCTCAAGACATAGTCTGGAGCAGAATGAAGATAAGAGGAAGAAAGATGATAATATTTTTAATTGCAAATTCACCAAGAGCTTGGAAGAATGTCTATCACTAGGGCATACGTCGCGGAGATTCGTGTCAAGAAGGAGTTAAAGCATCAAGATAAGATCAAAGAAGCTAGAGGACAAAACAGGGTAGAGTGGGGACCACGCCTGCAAAAGCGCATTCTGCACCCAGCCACCCGCCATCTGCTCTGCGCCACTACCTGCTGCAGCAGCCTGCCAAAGACGCCTTGTCTCCAAATGTTATCTATACCTGGTAGCTTGTTCACGAAGGAAGAAGGGACAACTCGAATTATTTGTGATTTGATTTGGGCTGAACCTTATTTTCATCAAAAGCCCATGATCCAAGACCCATCAACTTCCTTTCTCACTCTCAAAGTCTATAAAAGCAAGCCATGTTCAACAATGAAGAGGGAGACCACAAGCCAGAGAGCACACACTCATATTTCTGTTTTAGTTTAGTTACTTTAAGGATTAAGACGATTAGAGATTTCTTCTTTTCATCTAATCATGTATTCACTGCTTGGAACTGTCGTGACTGCGAAGGTCTGATGCTGTTTACCCAACGCAAAGGATCTTTAAGTTATTACTAGGTTGTCATTTCTTTTCTACATCTTTGTTAAGAATATGTCATCTTGTATTTTCATTCCAGTAGTTTGTACTCAGCTCATTATGAGCTAAACTCGTATTTGATGAGCAAAGTGAAGTTAATATAAAGTTGTTTTTACATTGAAATGATGTGTTGAAAAGTGTCTTATTTTGTTATGTGTTTTTATTGCCATACACCCGCTTCCTAGAATGATCAACTTAGAAAAAGGTATAAGTATGTTGTTGAGAGAGATCCAACATGTTGATTTCATAACAAAAGTGGTTAACAAAGTAGGATAGAGATATTCACTTAATTCAACTTGCTTAGAGATAAGAAGTTGAGACCATAAAGATTTTGCAGAACTAAAACCAGACGCATTTTAGGGTTATAAGTGAGTCTTAGATATTTGTTCCCTTGCCCTTGTTATGTATGCTTTGATGTTGTAGAAATACACCACTAGATCACGTTCTGACCTTTTGAGGCACGACACTTCACATCATGGAAATTGTTTAGCAACAATATATTAATGGATCTTAGCTCATCAATCATTCTCTCTGTTATCTTATCCTTCTTTATTTAAGTTTTTATTTTGTAGTGTGACTTTCTTGCAATCAAACATACATGTATGCTTGCATGTGACACCTTTGCTTTAAAACAATTAATTAGAGTAAACACTTAGAAAGCAGACAACAAGTTTTTGGCATCGTTGCGGGGAGTGGTAGATACACTTTGAACTACTGTATTTGTTATTTTTGTTTAAAAGTTGTAATTGAGCCTTTAACATTTTGCTGTGATTTGGTGTTACGACAGGTTTAAGCTATTGCATGTGCAGGTCGTTACCACCAGTTTACAATGGTTATCCTGAACCTGAAAGAATTCTAAGAGCACGAAGGAGATTTTTGCATTCTCAACAAACATCTGGAGATCCATCTACATCAGCTGTGGCTGAACCAGAGGAAGAAGTACAAGTGGAGATAGACGAAGAATCTTTGTTATCATCGTCACCAGACGAGACATAGCCAGAAAGTGTTATGGTTGAGGAAGACATCATTGGCATTGCCAATGACCGGGCACGCAACATTAGAGACTATGATGTCTTTGATCCAGCTGCCATGAGCACTGGTATTGTTAGACTAGAGATCACTGCACCACAGTTTGAGTTCAAACCTATGATCTTCCAAATGCTGCAAACCACTGGTCAATATTCAGGCTCTCCTCATGAAGACCCACACTTGCACTTGAGACAATTTCTAGATGTTGCTGACAATTTTAAGATTCCTGGTGTGACTGATGATGCCTTTAGGTTAAGGCTATTTCCTTCTTCTCTGAGGGATAGAGCCAAGAGTTGGCTAAATTCCTTGGAACCAAATTCCATCACTACGTGGAATACTTTGGCAGAAAAATTTCTAGCAAAATACTTCCCTCCTTCAAAGAATGCAAAGATGAGAAATGAGATTACTTTATTTAGGCAAGGAGATTACAAATCATTGTTTGATGCTAGGGAAAGATTTAAAGAGTTACTAAGACAATGCTCTCATCATGGGATCCCCATCTGCATTCAACTTGAGACTTTCTACAATGGATTAATTTCATTCTCAAGGAATATGCTAGATGCATCCAGTGGTTGAGCTCTTTTGTCTAAATCTTATGAAGACGGTTACAAGTTAATTGAGAGCATTACGGCCAACACATACTAGTGGCCTGTCACTAGGGCTTCTGTAAACTCAACTCACAAAAAACCTGCTGGAGTTCATGAAGTCACTGAGACAATAGCTCTTGCTACTCAGGTGGCTCAAATTCACCAGATGATGAAGAATATGATGACTCCTGAAGTACCAAGACCAGAGCCAGTGAAGGTGGTTACTGACACGGCTGCGATTGCTTGTGTCTACTGTGGAGGACCCCATCTATTTGAAGAATGTTCTTCAAATCATGTTTCATTCAACTATGTTGGCAACAACAACAATAGATACAAAAATCCTTACAGCAACACATACAATCCAGGGTGGCGCAACCATCCAAATTTTTCTTGGAGTAATAATCAAAATCAACCGAAGCCGCAAGCAACAACAACATCGCAAGCTCCTCCTGGTTTTCCTACTCCTAACTACGGTGGGGGAAATCAGAGCAACAACCAGCTGGAGGATGTTTTGAATTCTTTTATTCAAGAAGCAAAGAATTAGTTTCAAGCCCAAGGAGTAAGTATCAAGAACTTGGAGAATCAAGTAGGTAAAATAGCTACTGCTTTGAGTTAAAGGAACATGGGAACTCTCCCAAGTTCCGCTGAAACTCCAACTGCATCTGCTGGAGTAAATAATGTTGAAACATGTCAAGCCATCAAGCTAAGAAGTGGAAAAGAAGTTGAAGAATCCGCCTCGAATGACAAAGAGGCAAGTGCAAAATTTCCTGAACCAGACAGTTCTGGAACAAGAAAAAATACTGATGGAGAACCGTCTCAACATCAGAAGCAGAATGAAGAGGTTACTAATGTAGATTTAACCTCTCAAGAGTCGCGGGAGGTCATGACTGACACCTGCAGGAAAACCAAGGTTTATTCAAGAAAGGCCACCCCCACCTTTTTCCACAAAGGATTAGGAGGGCCAAGGAAGAACAACAATTTGGAAAGTTCATGGAGATTCTGAAGCAGCTTCACATCAACATACCATTAATTGAAGCCATTCAACAAATGCTAAATTATTCAAAGTTCATGAAGGATGTGCTCACCAAAAGAAAAATGGTAGGAGAATTTTCCACGGTTGCGCTCACTCAAGAGTGTAGTCAGTTGGTGCAAGGCAAGCTTCCACCTAAATTAAAAGATCCTGGGAGTTTCACTATTCCATGCACCATTGGAAACACTTTCTGTGGAAAAGCGCTGTGTGATCTTGGGGCCAGCATTAATCTTATGCCCTTATCCATCTTTAAGAAGTTAGAGATAGGAGCTGTCAGGCCTACAACCATCACCTTGCAACTGGCAGATAGGAGTATTTGTTACCCCCAAGGAAAGATTGAAGATGTGTTAGTAAAGGTTGACAAATTTGTCTTCCCTGCTGACTTCATTATCAGGGATTTTGATGCTGATGAAGAAACCCCTATATTGTTGGGAAGACCATTCTTAGCAACGTGGAGAACTTTGATTGACGTGGAAAGAGGAGAACTCACCATGAGAGTCAATGGTCAGCAAGTAGTATTTAATGTACTCAATTCTCTACAGTATCCTGAAGAAGATGTAGCTGATTGTTCCATGATATCCAGCTGGGAAGGTATAATTCATACAAGCCTTCTCAAGACTAATGATGTGTTGGAACAAGAGCTAGGAAAATTAAAAGAAAAGAAAGAGCCACAAGGTGGAATCATTTATGATCCAATGAAGAAGCATGAGGAAGAAACTGTGGAAGTAATAGAATCAATAATTGTTGGTCACAAGTAGCATCTACCTTCCATAGAAGAACCTCCTGAGCTGGAACTGAAGCAACTGTCCGAGCACCTGCAATATGCTTATCTGGAGGCAGGACAGAAGTTACCAGTCATCATTGCTACAGATTTGAAGGAAGAGCAGAAGGAACAATTATTAGCATTGTTAAGAAAGCACAAAAAGGCAATTGCTTGGCAGATCTCAGACATAAAGGGGATCAGTCCAACAATTTGCATGCATAGAATTCTGTTGGAAGAAAATGCTAAGAATAGCATTGAAAGTCAAAGAAGGTTGGACCCAATTATGAAGGAAGTTGTCAAGAAAGAAATTATTAAGTGGTTGGATGCTGGAATTATCTACCCTATCTCTAATAGTGTATGGATAAGTCCCATTCAATGTGTTCCAAAGAAAGGAGGCATGATTGTAGTTATCAACGAGAATAATGAATTAATCCCCACCAGAACAGTTTCTGGTTGGAGAATTTGTATGGACTACAGAAAGCTGAACAAAGCAACGAGGAAGGATCATTTCCCCTCCTTTTTATTGATCAGATGCTAGACAGATTGACTGGAAAAGAATATTATTGTTTCTTAGATGGGTACTCTGGGTACAATCAAATTGCCATAGCCTCGGAAGACCAAGAAAAAATAACATTCACATTACCTTATGGCACTTTTGCTTTCAGAAGAATGTCGTTTGGACTATACAATGCACCAGCCACCTTCCAACGCTGCATGATGGCAATATTTTCAGATATCATTGAAAATTCCATCGAAGTATTCATGGATGATTTCTCTGTCTTTGGAGAATCATTCAAGAAGTGTTTGGAAAATTTAGATCTGGTTTTGGCTAGATGTGAAGAGAATAATTTGGTTCTTAATTGGGAAAAGTGTCATTTTATGGTAAAAGAAATGATCGTTCTTGGGCACAAAATCTCCAAGAAGAGTTTAGAGGTAAATCAAGCAAAATTGGAGGTGATAGAGAAATTACCACCCCCTGTGAACATAAAAGGAATCATAAGTTTTCTAGGGCATGCTGGCTTCTACAGAAGGTTTATTAAGGATTTTTCAAAAATTACCAAACCCCTGTGCCAGCTGCTGCAGCATGACGTGCCATGTGTATTCAGTCAGGAATGTGTGGAATCCTTTAATTTGTTGAAGAGATCCCTCATCTCTACACCCATTGTGAAGACTCCTGGCTGGATAAAACCCTTCGAGTTAATGTGTGATGCAAGTGACTTTGCTATTGGAGTTGTACTAGGTCAAAGATACAACAAGGTTTTTCACACCATCTACTACGCTAGTAAGACCTTGATTGAAGCACAAATCAACTACACCACAACTGAGAAAGAGTTGCTGGTTGTAGTGTTTGCATTTGACAAGTTCAGACCTTACTTGGTTGGAACAAAAGTCAATGTATACACAGATCATGCAGCTATCAAGTACTTGATTGCTAAAAAAAATGCTAAACCAAGGCTCATACGATAGATTCTCTTATTACAAGAGTTTGACCTAGAGATTAGAGACAAGAAAGGGATAAAGAATTTTGTTGCTGATCATCTCTCAAGATTACCATAAGAAGTGCAAAGGAATAACAGTGGAGACATTCAAGAAACTTTTCCTGATAAGAAGTTAATTCTAATAAGCACTGAAGTGACACCATGGTATGCTGATATAGTGAATTATCTGGTCAGCAGATATGTGCCCCCTGATTTCAACTTCCAACAAAGGAAAAGGTTATTTCATACAGTCAAGAGCTATTTTTGGGATGAACCTTTCCTTTACACAAAGTGTGCAGATCAATTGCTAAGAAGATGTGTACATCATACAGAGGCACGACAGATCTTGTCTACGTGTCATGAAGCTCCATACTGAGGACACTTTTGAGGAACCAGAACTGATGTAAAAGTCTTGAAATCAGGTTATTTATGGCCCGCCCTTCTTAAAGATGCTCGTGAGCTAGTTAAAAGATGTGATAGGTGCCAGAAGATAGGAAATATTTCCATGAGCCAAGAGATGCCACTCACCAACATATTTGAAATTAAAATTTTTGATGTGTGGGGCATTGATTTCATGGGACCGTTTCCTCCATCTTTTGGTAATTTATACATTCTTGTGACTGTGGATTATGTCTCTAATTGGATAGAGGCAGTAGCAACACCCACTAATGATGCTTGAGTTGTGGCCAAATTTTTGCTTAATAACATTCTGACAAGGCATGGCACGCCTATAGCAATTATTAGTGATGGTGGGTCACATTTTTGCAATAAAATTTTTGAGAATTTAATGGAAAAATATGGGATCAAAACAAGGTTGCTACAGCCTACCATCCTCAAACAAACGGCCAAGTGGAGCTATCTAATAGAGAGATTAAAAGGATTTTGGAAAAAGTTGTTAACCCAATAAGGAAGGATTGGTTTAAGCATTTGGACGAAGCTCTGTGGGCATATATAACTGCCTACAAAACTCCTCTAGACATGTCTCCTTATAGACTTGTTTATGGGAAGGCATGTCATCTACCCATAGAATTGGAGCACAAAGCATTTTGGGCAGTTAAGCAATTAAATTTCAACCTAAAAACTGCTGCCCAAGCTAGAATGCTCCAACTTAATAAGTTAAATGAACATAGGCTGTTCTCTTATGAAAATACTGAGCTCTATAAGGAAAAGACCAAAAGATGGCATGACATGAAATGCCAGAAAAGGGAATTAGTGGAAGGTCAAAGAGTTTTGCTTTTTAACTCTAGACTGAAATTATTCCCTGGAAAATTAAAGTCAAGATGGTCAGGACCATTCAAGTTAGTGACAATTTTCCCTAATGGAACTGTGGAATTGATGAATGAAAAAGATGGTGGAAAATTCAAGGTTAATGGTGAAAGGATTAAAACCAATTTTGGTGACCCTTCAAGCAACCCTAGGGGAACCATTCATTTCATGGATTAATTGATTTTGTGTTGGTCAGGCTATAAGACCTTAAAATAGCGCTACTGGGATGCAGCCCAGCTTAATGAAATTTTCTTTTTATTTTTGTACAGTTGAGTAGTTTTTCATGACAGCAACAGGAATTTGGAGTCACGACTATGGTACGGTAACAAATGAGAAAGGAACAAAATGATATTCAGAGCAAATATTCCTAAGTCCTGAAAATTAAATAAAATGATGAGTTGGAAATTTATTTATTTTATTTGACAGGAATTAAAGAGTCTGAATGATGGAGAGAGAAATTAATTGGGTGGACTGCACACGCCCAGAGCCTTGTGCTAGGGACTCATGATGACTAGTCTGACACGTCAGACTGGTGGGACACAGCAGCAAGCAATACCTTTTCCATGCCAAAAATTCAAAATTTTGTCTTTTCCCATACGTTACATCAACCTGCCTTTTCAGTTCTTGCCCTAATTTTCACAAAAATACTTTTCACTTTTATCTTTCCAACAATTCCACTTCACTATCACAAAATCTTACTCTCTCTCACATTCCCATCACCGTCTCAACTTCCCTCTTGTTTGTTCCTCACCATTTCCATTCAGCCTAAATCGCTACTTGTCCTTCACCCCAAAATAATGGAGATCCCTATTGGAAAAAGAGTTAAGATGGCAGCAAGTAAAAATTCAACGCCATATGTTGTTTACTCTGATGAAGAACAAGACGGATACAAGAAGTTCATCAATAGTGATGCTTTTCGCCGCTTCATGGAGTATTTCAGCAAAATGGGTTTTCATGCCGAAAGGGGTTTCGTCTTTGACAACCAAGAAGAGAACTTGGGACTTGCTGGAGATTTGGGAACTACAATAAAAAAGCTAGGGTGGATGAAGCTATGACGCCAACCTGGTCCCTACAACATTTCACTTATGAAGGAATTCTATTCAAACCTCACTGATCCTGGCCACAAAAGGATTGAAGTTGTGGTGAGAGGTACTAAGGTGGTATATAAATAAGCTACTTTGAACCTTGCGCTGAATATCAAGGAGTCAGCTGATGAATACCAATACTTGTTGTTAAAGTTGGACGAAGAAGACTTTGATGTGATTATGGAATCATTGTGCAACCCAGGGATCAAGTGGGTGGAATCAAGCTCTGAGAAAGTTGTAAGAAGGATGGATCTACTACCTACAGTGAAAGTATGGTACCAATTTGTGAAACATTCTCTGAAACCAACTGCTCATAATGAAACTGTGAGTATAACACGACTTGTTTTGCTTCATTGCATCACTTCATTAAGCAAAATCAATGTTGGGAAAATCATCATGCAAGAGATCCAGGCCTGCTCGCGAAAAAAGGAAGGAATGTTGTATTTTCCTTGTGTGATCACTATGTTGTGCACTTATGAAACTGGGCAGCCTCAAGCTGCATTAGACAAAACTTTGATTCAAACATTGATGAGGTAAAACGGAAGAAAAAGACCAGCGGAGGTGCGACAGGCGTCGACAGAGGCTGCAGAGGATCATCAAAGAGAATACATGATGTTAGATGTCATTCTGCAGATGTAGAAGGGTCAAAGGGATTATTTCAAGTTTCAGAAAGATAAGTTCTATTGGCAAGAGAAAGCGGTTGCTTTGAAATTTCCATCAAGTATGTTGATTCCTCCTGTTTTTCCTAATCATATTCTTGGAGAGTTAGAAAAGAATAAAGTAGAAGAGAGGTCAGTTCCTAAAGACAAGAAAGTGAAGAAGAAGGAGAAATCCAAAAAGAAGGAAGGGAAAAGAGAGAAGAAAAAGGGAGACGTTCAGCCTGCGCGCAAAAGCACCAGGCTCAGAGCCTAATTGGTATCATGTAGAGACTTGCCCAATCTTGCCTCCCCTTGCCACTTGACAATGAGGACACTGTCCTTGCTTTCCTATCTTTTATTTTGCTTTCTGCTTCTATTTGTTGTTATGCTGCTATTGAGATGTTTTGTTTTCGATAATTGCTTGGTATTGTGGGAGGTCGTGTTTTGGCCATGACTTGATGTTTGAGGTCGTGTTTTGGCCATACTTGATTTTTGAGGCCCTGTTTTGGCCATGGATTAATGTTCTTGGTATTTTGGTATTTTACTGTTTGGATGATTAACTCAACTAGTTTATGATTAATTTCTTTTGGCATAGTTTTTTTTTTCAATTTGCATGAGTAGTTTTTAGGACAGATAAGAAATTAGTATAGAATAACCAAGGGTCAGAAAAATATTCATTTTGCGCTTAAAATAAAAAGTTGGGTAATGAGTCTGCTTGTAAATTTGTGATGCAAAGCCAAGTTGTTACCTATGATGTTGTTGCAGAAGGAAGCTGATGACTTCTGTCCCGCCTCTGGTAGTCTGCTGAATTAGTAAAATTTTTTTAGATACCTAATTGTTGGAAATTAAGAAGCAAGTTGAAACCTTAGGGAATTACTTTGGAAAGATGAGCTGATTTGGATGAAGATTTAGGCTATTCACACAAAATAGGGCACACCCCAATCGTTGCTAATAAAACACACAAAAGTGTGCAAAAAGGTGGCAAAGACCACTCTTGTTGAAAAGTTCATGTGCCCGAAACTGGAGGAACAACCAGCACCTTCTTCACAATAGCCAGTTGGACTCATTACAAGTGAGATCCCATTGAGTGAAAAGATGGAGTGTTGTGCTTTAAAAAAAAGAAGAAAGAAAATAAAAATTAGAAAGGTGTGAACTAGAGTGTGATAGTCAAAAGTCAGCAGAAAAGTCAAAGAAAAACTCCACCGTAAGACCCAAAAGAAAGAAAATTTAATTCACAGAAGTACTCAATTTGGAATCACAAAGGAAAGTTAACTCATTCTTCAGAAGAGTAGTGGCGTGACAGTATGTGTCTCAATCACTTTGGTGATAACATCTTTGGGATAAGAACAGGCTAAGTTGTACCAACTATTTCCTTGCCCAGGCCATTCATCCAGCTAATGTTAAGCCACTTCACTGTTATGATCCTAAAATGTTCTTGAAAATCTCTCTGGTCAACCACTGTCGCATCACCTGATGACAGGTGATAGTTCAAGTTTGGGGGAGTGATAACACTATTTTAGTGTGTCATAATGATCCATTTTCTGTTAGTAATTTAGCTAGGTTTAATTAGATTTATTTATATTTCACTTGTTTGAGTATATATTTGCCTTTGGTGCACTAGTTGCACCTATTATGGTTTATTGTGTGTTTTTGGCCCTAAAGAAAATCAGATTAAGGCAAGCTGAGGCGTGACACCTCAAGACATAGTCTGGAGCAGAATGAAGATAAGAGGAAGAAAAATGATAAGATTTGTTAATTGCAAATTCACCAAGAGCTTGGAAGAATGTCTATCACTAGGGTATACGTGGCGGAGATTCGTGTCAAAAAGGATCTAAAGCATCAAGATAAGATCAAAGAAGCTAGAGGACAAAAGAGGGTACAGTGGGGACCACGCCTGCAAAAGCGCATCATGCACCCAGCCACCCGCCGTCTGCTCTGCGTCACTACCTGCTGCAGTAGCCTGCCAAAGACGCCTTGTCTCCAAATGCTTTCTGTACCTAGTAGCTTGTTCACGAAGGAAGAAGGGACAACTGGAATTATTTGTGATTTGATTTGGGTTGAACCTTATTTTCATCAAAAGCCCATAATCCAAGACCCATCAACTTCCATTCTCACTCTCAAAGTCTATAAAAGCAAGCCATGTTCAGCAATGAAGAGGGAGACCACAAGCCAGAGAGCACACACTCATATTTCTGTTTTAGTTTTGTTACTTTGAGAATTAAGACGATTAGAGAGATTTCTTCTTCTCATCTAATCCTATATTCACTGCTTGGAACTGTCGTGACTGTGGAGGTCTGATGTTGTTTACCCAACGGAAAGGATCTTCAAGTTATTACTAGGTTGTCATTTCTTTTCTACATTTTTTTTAAGAATATGTCATCTTGTATTTTCATTCCAGTAGTTTGTACTCAGCTAATTATGAGCTAAACTCGTATTTGATGAGCAAAGTGAAGTTAATATAAAGTTGTTTTTACATTGAAATGATGTGTTGAAAAGTGTCTTATTTTGTTATGTGTTTTTATTGCTATACACCTTCTTCCTAGAATGATCAACTTAGAAAAAGGTAAAAGTATGTTGTTGAGAGAGATCCAACAACAATGTTATAACAAAAGTGGTTAACAAAGTAGGATAAAGATATTCACTTAATTAAACTTGCTTAGAGATAAGAAGTTGAGAGCATAAAGATTTTGTAGAACTAAAACCAGACTCGTTTTAGGGTTATAAGTAAGACTTAAAGATTTGTTCCCTTTCCCTAGTTATGTATGCTTTGATGTTGTAGAAATACACCACTAGATCACGTTCTGACCTTTTGAGGCACAACACTTTACATCATGGAAATTGTTTAGCAACAATATATTAATGGATCTTAGTTCATCAATCATTCTCTCTGTTATCTTATCCTTCTTTATTTAAGTTTTTAGTTTGTAGTGTGGCTTTCTTGCTGTTACCATTATTATTATTTGTTACCTTGCTCGTACTAGTTTTAAACAAGAATTGAATATTTTAAAGTTCAAAGCCACATCATAATCACTCCCTGTGGGTACGATCTCTTATTTTAACACTTGCTACAATCAAACATACATGTATACTTGCATGTGACACCTTTGCTTTAAAACAATTAATTAGAGTAAACACTTAGAAAGCAGGCAACACTCGTGTCACCTGACACGGGCCGTGTCAGGAAGGCACCTAAAGAATTAGAATTGGAGAAGAGGCAGTGGGCTGACACAGGTGCCCGTGTCACTTGACACGGCCCGTGTCAGCAGGTCTGGAGCAAATAATGTTGTTATCAGTGAGCCAGGGGGCCAACACGGCAGCCCGTGCCAGCTGACACGGCCCATGTTGGTTGTGACGCGTCCTCTACTAATTTTCTTGATTTTTTGACCTTTGGGATCCTTAGGTGTATTTTGCGTATTTCCTTATTGCTGTAATTGTCTGGAGAGTCTTTTTGACGTTTTTTGAGAAGAAGGAAGGGACTTTTAACCTTTGGACTTTTGGATGAGAAAGAATTCTACGATTGAAGATTAGAGAAGACAAGGTTTTTAGAGGGCAGAAGATCTTCATGAGCGGAAGCAATTGACGATCCAAGTTTACCCCAATACTTTTAATGTCTATTTTTTATCTTGTATTTTCTCTTAACACTATGAGTAGCTAAACCCCCAATTGCTAGGGGGTGTCCCTGAATTTCTTATTGTAATGATCTTGGTTTTCTTTATTCAATGACATAAGTGCTTATTTTATAATCTTTTTATCATACAATGTTCATAATGCTTTTTTCTATCAGACAAATGAAATTTGATTTACGGTTAACTCTAGGTCGGCCAAACCACTATTAACGCTTTTGTACGATAATACTATAATAGATATCACCTAGGACTAGGGATACCCTGTAGTACTTGGAACTGTCATACCCCAAATTTGTCCTACCTGTGTATAAATGACCTCTGTACCTCCTTTTTCTTCTAAACCACTTTTGAATCCAAATATCCGTTTTTGAACCACTTCCGTATCCATTGTGATTTCATCTCATTATCCAATATAAATATCCATTCATTTTATAAATATCCATTCCCGTAACCATTTTGTTATTTACCCATTTTTCAAACCAATTTTTCATTCGACTATCCATTTTCATTTCATTAACAAAATCCATATCCATTTTCCTAACCTATCTCTAAACTATTTTCGTTCTTTTAAAACCATTTCTAAACATTTCATACTCATCATTTAATATCCAAATGTCATTTCCAATTTTATCCATATCCATTCTTTTCAAATCCATTTTTAAACTATTCTTCATTTTCGATTATCCCTTTATCCATTTCATTTATCCAATTTTCACAATACCTATCTAAAACCATTTTTCTATTTTATCCATTCATTCCATTTTCTCAAAATTCATTAAAAATCCAAAGTTCCATTCTTTTTTATTCATGTTTCATATATAATATTTATTTTTCCTTTTCTAAACCGATTCACTACTTCATTTTAAAATCCATTATATATATATATATATATATATATATATATATATATCCAATTACCCAATAGACTTTTTTACATCCATTTTAAAACTCATTATCCATTGTCACAAGTCCATTATCCAATCCATTTTATGTGTAGGTATCCATCAATATCCAAAATAAATTCATTCTTATTAATTAAGTTCTGATCACTCCTATTACACATTACCAAAACCACATACTACATGACATTGTACCAAGCTGCAAGCCTGCTAAACTGTACCATCCACTGCTACCACTTCAAACCAAGCCTTCAACATCACACCAAACCATGCTGCCAAACTTGTACCTTCCTCCACTACTCTCCACAGGACAACACACCTATCTCCAAAACCGTACGCAAACCTGCTCTAAACCTTGTCACGCCAAAACTTGCAATATGCTATGTAAAGCCCCTACTACGCAAACCAACAACATCATGCTGTGCACCAACACACCAAAAATGGCCTATATAACCTGCAACTTTGAAAGCATGATTCAGCTTACCAAAACATACCTGCAGTGAGAAGGACAATACAAGCAACAAGACAAATCAAAAAACTTAATTAATAAGTTTAGTAAGGTTAAAAAGAGAGGGAAAAAAGAGGGGAGTCAGTATTAAAAAGAAAAATGGATAACACAGAAAAGGGACTTTTGAAATCGAAAATCCTCACCATTTGTTCTTCAGCAAAAAGTCACTCTAATCTTGGGTCTTCGGACCACTACCATAAAATCCTTCGCACCACCTTCGTTCAGGGGGGACATTTCGCACGAACCATCTTCTCCTTCATATCCATAACCGAACCCTTGTTTCAACCCTTCTTCATCGCCAACTAAGTTCTCCCGGATTCAACAAACCAGCACAGTCACAAAGACCACCAAGCTTCATGTAAATCACCACCATGGTAACATTCCGGCGACGGAAAATCTCAAACCTTGGACACACACAAACTGGCTTCGTTTTTTAACCTGTAAACACCATAAAACCACAAACCACCTCGTTTCATGAACCATCACTATGTTTTCTTCCCGGCCAACAGTCGTCTCCGGCGTTCCCGACCACCACCGAATCCTTGCTTTCACGATTTAGGATTGCCGCCATCTGCAACCACAAATCATTCCCACTGTGAAATCGTTTGAGAAAATGAAACAAGGAAGAACAGAAAGAGAATACGAGCGAAGGACGAGCGAGACAGAGAGAAATCTGCGAGAACGAAGGAGAAATAGAGTCCGCCGCGTTGAAGAACGAGAAGAGCAGAGGAGAACGAAGGAGAAGGAAGACTTACCTCTTTGAGTCTCATCGGAGTTTCATCGGACCTGCTCCGATTAGGTAGTTTCTAAACCCTTTTCTTTGTTTTGAGATTGTGATGGTGTAAAGCTTTGATTGTTGCTTCAAATCCCTCTAATAATTGCCTGATGTAGCACCCCAAAATTTGCTCTCCTACCTTTAGTACCAACTGGGTTATGTTTCATTTCATTTTGCATTATCATGTGTACATATCATTGGTTCTTAGCATGGGGTCAAGGTGCCTGAGGCAAGTTCAAGAGGAGAAGATGTTCTTCAAAGGGTCAAGCAAGAGAGTTCAAGTGGATCACTCTCTCCTAACCAGTGCAGAAACTAGGGTTTTGAGATTCTTGAGTTTATTGCTCCATTGGGCAAGTTTCTTGGGTTTTTATCATCACCAAATGGCATATCTTATCTTTGTTGGAGAGGATACACATCATATTTAGAGGAATTTGGATTTGGAGACTGTGTTATTTCCTCCTAGACTGAGGGTACCAAAATTAGGGTTTGCTATAAAGTCAGTTTATTTCTGATTTTCTGGGCAAGACTTGATTCCATGGTATTCCTTGGGTCCCTAAGTATCTAGGAATGGAAGATTGTCCATCAGTTTGGTTCAGGAGAAGTTCAATTGGCCAATGGATTGGGAATCAGGAGAATCAGGAGAAAAGTCAACAGTGAGAGAGGAGTCAACTGTGAAAGCTTGAGGTTCTCTTCAAGGTTTTCAAGGTCTCACATCCTCATATGGTCTTCAAGAGTCAAGTTTCACACCATTTATCAAGAATCAAGGGTTGGTACAAAAGTTACTAAATATGGAAATGACCTATAATTTGAAAGTTTCCTTTTTAGGCAAGTTTTTACACTTCATTTAACTTGACTTTTCACCATCAAGAAAGATTCAAATGAATTTTCCTCAAACATGAAAGTTGAATATCTTTTTCTCCCCTTTCCAAAAAGTACTAGATGGTCTCCATATCATTTGTAAAACTCAAGTTATGACCAAAAGAAGGCAAGGTGGTTTTTAGGGTTCCATTTTCACAACTTTTGCATTTTGGGACATAGTGACCTATATTTGATTCCATTGTTTCAAGCCACATTTTAACATCAAAGAACAATCCATAAGGGTCATTTTGGGCCTTTGAATCAAGTGAATCCATGGTGTATTCATCATTTTTTTTTCATTATGCAAAATTGCAAGATCATTCTAAACTCATGAACCAAGACATCCCAAGGCCCAAATCAAATTCAGGTGTGATTAGAAATTGTTAAATAAGTGATCCATCATGAAATATTTGGGTGTACATGCATGGAAGAGGGTGTATTTCACATAGTTCAATTTTCCAAAATCATCCAAAACTCATTAAGTGTGGAATTAACAAGGCCCAAATGATTATCAGTGGACTAACCCTAAGTATTTAAGCCAACTCATGCACTGGTTAGGAAAATATACACGTGATTTTGGAGAGTTTTCAAGAGTGAGCCCTAAATCTTCAATCATTCGTATCTCTCAATCAAGAAGAGCTTTTCCAAAACTTCTTTCACCATCTGAGTCCTGAGGATCCATAGAACACAAAGCACCCATCATTCGCAGCTAATAACAAGGACACGTGTTGCACAATCTCAGGTTAGTGTCAATTTGCATGGCCCTAAAACTCTATTTTTAAATGTGAATAATAATCTTTGACATTCACTGGTTAATCTGATGTAGTTTTTGTGGTGTTTAGACGTGCATATTGATTGTATGATGAGTTTTTAAATTTTGAACCATACTTTATTTCCTTCGATTTGCTTTAGGTGTTAGTTGTTTGTGATTTTTGATGACATATTTGAGATCCTGGTTAAATTCTGGTCAGAGTAGTGTACTCCTTTGCGTTTTCTGGAAAAATATTTGTTGCAGGCGACCGGAGAGGGTGGCCGGAACCCTAGCTCCGGTGGCTGGTGTGCGTTCCGGTCGGTGAAGGGTTCAAGCGGAGAAGATGATCTTTCCACCGTTGATTTGGTTGATCCAACGGCCTACACATTGCCACGTTTTTTATTTTTATGATTCTAATTTAATAATCGCATGTGTGGCTTCCTATGTGTGTTACCGTGAACTTCTAATTTGAACCACTGATGTTGTTTATTTTTTTGAGTTGTTGCTTTAATCTTGCGCGTAGGATAGATCTGAGGGCTATAATTGTGACAACACATTAAAAAACCCATGTGCCGCTCACGTGGGAATGTATGGTACTCTGGGTGTTTGCGTGTGCGTGAGTGTACATTAATTATGGTGTATTCTTTAATCATGGTCGTTAATCATGAATACATGCTGGTTTGGTTGACTAAGTGTGAGGCGTTAGATTGATCTGAGGGTTGTGGTGGAGTCAATCAGTTGACCGGGTCACATGTGTACCTTTTTATTTTATTTTATTTCGCTGATGTTTATGTTGGGCTGGGCCTTGTTAATTGCACCCCCCACCTAAGCCCTTTATTATTTCCAACGTGATTCTTCTGCTTTTCACACCCCCATGTTATTTCATATTTCCATTTAATTTAATTGCATTATTTTGCATTTTAATCATTTTAAAAATAGTTAATTGCATTAAAAAATTCCCAAAAAATTCATGAAGCATTTTTAGCATTTTATAAAATTTTCTCAAATTTTATTTTATGATTTTATTTTATTTTTATCATCTGAATTAATTATTTTAATAATTTCTTTTTGAATTTGTTTCATTCTGCACACATTGCATTATTTATTTTATTTCTCATCATCCATAAAATATTTTGAACTCATTCCTTTTGCATCTTTTCACCAACACATTGAATTGCATTAAAATATTTTTCTCTCATTTTTAAAATCATTTCATATTGCATTTTAGTCCTTTTCTTTTGCATACTGAATCATGACTCTCTCTTGACTTTGCATGATTGTTTGAGTGACTTATATTTTGAATTTTGGCATGAGTTTTTGATACGTTGTTTGTTTATGGTTGAGCAATGTTGATAATTAATTTTGTGATTTTAGAGGATGTCTTGCTAATTGTTTAACTGCTCTTTCTGTGAGATCTTCTTGTATGCACATCTTTGACCATGTCTGAATACTTGTTTGAAAAGGCACGTGTGCCATGACTTGGGTTTGCTTCTTTGACTTCATAATCCATGTTTAGGTCATCCTCATTCTGTCTTGGTTGAATTTCACTTGGTTTATAATCATTTCTCTTTGGTTTCTGTGTTGGTTGAGTTTCATTTGGTTTATTGTCACTTATGTCCGTTTGCACTAACCTTTTATGCAGAGGCTGAGGTAAGTTATTTGAGGGTGTGGATAGTTATCCATGTCCACTCTCACTCTTTCTGTCTCTCATCTTTTCTTTTCTTTAGGCTTAGGTTGTCGTCAAACCTCACTAACCGTAGGTCACCCATGCATGATAACATTAGGACTCTTAGTTTCCCTTTAGAGTTTCCTTTGTGTCTTCTCTCTTCTCATCTCAAAACTTCTTGAAAACACTTAATAAGGATAAAGTATATTGAGCACGAGCCTTAAGCGCGGGGAATGAGAAATGAGGGGCTTCCTCTCATCTTTCTAGAGTGCTTAGCGAGCGTCCTGTCTTGGGACGATTCGTTAAGTATTCGTCCCTGTGCCCTAGACTTTGGTGCAATGCAAGTTATGAACTAACTCAAGTCACTTCTGTCTTAAAAAAATACAAACAAACTTCAAACCTTTTTGTCCTTCGGGATTGTCAAACTAAAGACTATTTTCAAAAAGGGCAAGTTACTTTCCATCTGAGTCGCAAACAGGCATCGACCCTAACTGTCGGACGCGAACTTAACGTCGCTCATAAAAAACACAAAAAGAACTTGGTCCGAACTACGTTGACTCTGAATTTTCCATTGCATAAATAGAGTACGTAGGCCTAGGACGTCGATGTCCTACCGAGTCTGTCTTTGTTTTCCCCTTCCTCGCGTCAGTACAACCATAGATTTTAGGATAACTCACCCTTAGATTAGACAACAAGCGTGGATCCCATCGAGTACGATGGACGCGTGGGGGGCTAGCACCTTCCCCTCGCGTAACCGACTCCCAAACCCAGGCTATGGTTGCGATGACCATTCCTTTCCCTCTTCCTCAGGTTTATGCGGTGTTCCCTTTCCCCCTCTTGGGATAAATTTACACGGCTGACGACTCTGTTTTCCGCGCCACTCTCGCATTTGTACCTGGATGAAAATCCTGGGAGCGACACCTGATTTCTTCATGTTTGTATAGATCTAGGGTTTTATTTTAGGTTCCGTTTTGAGGTTTGGCTTTGTTTTTGTGGAGATTGGATCCCGGATTCGCGATCTACGGGTTTCATTTGGTAGGGTTGGGTTGGTTTTTGAGAGGTTGGATGAAGGAGGACAGCGGCGGCCACCGCGCGCCACCGTCTTCTCCGGCCATGTCTACGTTTCCGGCGAGAGAGACATTTGCAGAGAGAATGAGTGTTTAGGGAAAGCGTAGAGAAGCAGAAGTGAAAAGTGAATGGCTTCCTAACTTCCTTTGTTTTAGTATTGACAAGCGTGGTTGAGTTATGAGGTGGGGGCGATGACACTTGTCACTACCCATGACAAGTGTCACCGGTAGCTTTTCCCATATGTGATCCTGCGTGCGCGGTTCCACCCTCCTAACCATGCACCTCCCAGTTTCATCCCTTTGATCGATCCAACGATGGATCTAATGGTCCAGAATCAGTCAATGAATTGACCAAGGACCACACCATACACCCTTAGGCTTTGACTGCCTTGGGCCTATACGAGCTGATGTTTACACCCCTAATGTTTGGCCCAACAAATATTGAACTAACCAATTACTGTTGTTTACACCCCCTAGGCCCAATCTGTTTTCTTTTATTTTATTAATAATTATTTTGAAAAATCTAAACAATACTTTTATCTAATGAGTCCTCAATTCTTATTTAACTAATTTTATTAAATTATTTTATTTAATATTAATTAATTTGATAATTAATTTTATTAAATATTTTAATTTAATCTAATTAATTATTTGAACTTTATTTTAATTCTAAAACTTAGAATTTATTTTAGTTTAGGATTCCTCCCTTAAACTAACACTAGAATTAGGGGACTAACCATATCATGCTTGAATCCATTTATTTATGCTTATTATGTGTGGTGCATGATGTTTACCTTGTGGATTTTTTATGCCTTGATTATATTATGCTATGTCATTGCGTGTTTATTCAAATCAAAATATTTTTCAACTAATATTTGGACTTCGTGTCAATCATTTTTATACCTGATAAGTCGATCGTTTTCACGATCGCAACCGACCTCCCCTTTGCCTCCTCTTGGGCCTTATGCAACGATTACCCATTTTATTTTGATTTGTATGCATGTATGTGATTGGTTTATGTTTAATCATGGCTTAATTAATTCCATAAGATTAAAACCAACCCTTTTTATAAAAGTAAAACAAACTTGATCCAACATCAAGTATTTTCCAAATAATTTCAATCAATTCAATCCTAAGCATTTACTTGATCCATATATCAAGTATTTCCAACCTTCACTTCACACCATAACTTCCTTTCCTTCCATTTCTTAACTTCCTCATACGTAAATTAAAACCTCGATCCAACGTCAAGTGCTTTTCTCAAATCAAACCAACATACGTAATTATACTAAATATCCTTTCATAAAAGGTGAAAAGGAGGGGGATCAAGTCTTTGGTCTTTCTCTTCAATTGTTTGGGTGCGAGTTTTCTTACTCGTGTGTAGACAATTGATGCCTATAAAAAACTTAAACTTTAACTTGTTGATTGTTTGGGTGCGAGTTCTCTTACTCGTGTGTGGACAATTGACGCCTTTAAAACACGCGAACTCGACAAACATTCAAACCTTTTCAAATCAAATTATCAAAACACTTAATCCTTACTTAAACATTTTTACCAAAGGTGAAGTGAGGGGGATCAAGTCTTTGGTCTTTCTCCTCAATTGTTTGGGTGCGAGTTCTCTTACTCGTGTGTGGACAATTGTCACCTATAAAAACATCCAATGCGAATGAAACTCCTTTCCTCGCCCACGTGCGACCGAAACCCTAATACACACGCAGATCAAATTATTTTCTTAATCAAACTCTTTAATATACTTAATCATATATTCAAACACAATTTCCTAAAAGGTGAAGTAAGGGGGATCAAGTCTTTGGTCTTTCTCCTCAATTGTTTGGGTGTGAGTTCTCTTACTCGTGTGTGAACAATTGACACTTCTAAAAGGCGTAAACCTTAATTCGTCGATTGCTTGTGTGTGAGTTCTCTTACTCGTGTGTGAGTAATTGTCATCTATTGCTCGGGTGCGAGTTCTCTTACTCGTGTGTGAGCAATTGTCCCCTCTAAAACATCCAATACGATCAAATTTATCCTTTCCTCGCCCACGTGCGACCGAAACCCTAAAACACGTCCAAATCCAACTCTTTTTTCTCAATGAAATCTTAACATACTTAATTCATACTTAAACAACTTTTCACAAAGAGAATATTGTTTAGTCCATTCTTCTGCGCATATGAACTAGTGCTTCAGCCTCCCATGACGAGCCGACAAGCAACGTTTAGCAGTTAGAATGCGAATTAAACACTCGTTCACTTAAAAAACACGAACCAAACAACCGTAGTCCCATGAACTACGAATGCTCTGACTTTCCCATTGCACGAGGGAATACGTAGGCACAAGGATCCTAATCCTTGCCGAGCACACAAATAAAAAACCACCCCATTTCCCCTTAGAAAGCAATATTACCCTAGAAGATAACAAACAAACGTAACTAACTTTCTCACGAATCGAATCAAGAGGTTCCCGTTGAGTACAACGAACGTAGAGGGTGCTAATACCTTCCCTCTTGCGTAACCGACTCCCGAACCCGAATTTGGTTGCGACGACCATGTTCTTATCTCCCTTTAAAGGTTTTATCGATATTTTCCTTTCCCTCTTTTGGGATAAATAATGTTCGGTGGCGACTCTGTTTCGAACAATTTTTTCCGAGTCCATCGCGAGGATCGTATTTTTAGAGGTACGACAGATGGCGACTCTGCTGGGGAAATGCATTGCCCTATGCTAGAGAGAGTCAAGCCTAACTTGACTCGATTCGTGAGTGTTAGATCCGCTTGTTTGTTTATCTTCTCTTGTTTGTTTGCTTGCTTATTTGACTATTTATTATCTACTTGCTTGCTTTTATTATATCCTATTATTATCTCTTGTGACACTGTGGGGGTTCTCTGATCATTGGGAACTTTGTGAGATGGCTCTACAGCCGAGTCCGAGTATAACCCTAGGATTAGAATGGTGGTTGTGTAGTGTAGGCTTGCGTGGTCTCTTCTGCGTGAGTTGAAACGAAAACCCCGCTTGGAGTAGGTTCCCTTGGAGATATTATTGTTGTGGTGAAACTTTACCATGGCGGTAATATTTTCGAGCCTGAATCGTCGATCCCAAGGACCATTAACCCATTTTATCCATAGTGGTTGGTAGTGTTAACTCTTTGTGGGTTAATGTGAATGCCACAATTAGATGAGATCCCTCGAACGTATTACTTCCTGACAGTAATATTTTCGACCTCGATCTAGGATTCTGAGAACCCTGTTTAGAACTCGTGTATCGATGGTTGTGTAGTGGGCGCCTCCGAGGAGTCTTTCTCGTGGGGAAGAAACGAAGACCTCACCTAGACGAGATTCTTTCAAGGATATTATCGTCTGATGTTCCTTCGTCATGGCTATAATGTCTTTGAAAGACATCAATAACTCTAGGCACCTACCCGATTAGAGCCTACATATGGGGGGTCTTGTGGTCAGAGATATCCTGTGTCTAACTCCTTCCTCAGAATCAGATGTTGTTTTGATCCTGGAACCGTGCATAAGCATTGCATACTCATTAGCATATCATTTTTCCAACAAACTCAACCATCCTTTGTCCATAACCCGCAGTTGATTTCCCGACACTCGTATCAGAATTGAAGCCGCTTTTGGAAGAATCATGGACTCAGAAGAGTAGAACCAGTTTGCGTCAAGAGCAGATGTTGACTTGATGAAGAACTGGCTAGACCAACTTGTGGAAGCTATGGCAAGGAAAGAGGACAACATTCAAAGGCCTACAGTCACTAAGAACGTCATCCTGCCTCAAGTGAATAATCTTGCCCAATTTCAGCATGTGTGGATTCCTGTTGGGGACCAGGTTGTACAAGAATGTCACACTATTCAAGATGAACATGCCTCGTCTCATGATGCAGTTGGATACCATAGCTTTGCATTCACTACACCGAATTCCCGAGGGACAAGCCTGGTGGTGAATACTGAACGACCTCAAGATGTTGAGTTTGCTGAAAGATGTCGTGTGTTGGAAGAGAAGCTTGAAACCATGAAGGGGCGTGATGCTTTTGATCTGAATTCTTTGAACATGTGTTTGGTACCCGGACTTGTAATACCTCCAAAGTTCCAGATGCCAAAATTTGAAAAGTACAAAGGAGATAGCTGTCCAAAGCAACATTTGGTGATGTTTTGCAGAAAGATGACCTTCAATGCTCTCAATGATAAACTTATGATCCACTGTTTCCAAGACAGCCTGAGTGGGGCATCGTTGAGTTAGTACATGCAGCTACAGAGTAGCCATATCCAGTCGTGGTTGGACTTAGCCAACGCCTTTGTGAAACAATACCAATACAATCTTGACATGGCTCCTAATCGCATACAATTGCAAGGCTTATCTCAAGAGGAGAATGAATCCTTTAGAGGGTATGCTCAGAGATGGAGAGAGGTATCCGTTCGCGTTCAACCACCACTTTCAGATAGAGAATTGGTTGACCTGTTCATAGATTCTTTGCAAGGCCCATACCTAGAAAAAATGATGAGCAATGGGACATCAAACTTCTCTGACTTGGTTTTAGTAGGAGAACGTATTGAGAGTCATATCAAGAGTGGAAAGATCCAAGACGCCTCGAGCATCCAGGATAGAGAGACTAAATCCATTGTCAGTTCTCAAGAGGAAGAGGAGGATGAAATCAATGTAATCTGGGACACTCTACAAGCTCCATCTCCGGTACCTTATCCTCAATACCCAAGCATCTCAAATGTTCAAAGTCGGCAATCCCATGGGCCTCCCTGTTTGATTCCTTTCTCTCCACATGGTCAATATACTCCTGCCAATAGAGGTCCCCCTCGTCAATAACAGATTGCACAACAACACTCTTCACAACCCCGACGCTACTATAATCAAAGACCAAAAAGGCATTTTGATCATTTGCCAGTGCCATTCAGTCATATATTGCCACGTTTGATTAATAGCGAGCTAATAGTGCCAAAGGGCTTAGATCCTGTTATTCCTCCATACCCACTAGGCTTTGACGTGAATGCACGATGTGGATACCATGCTGGCGCCATGGGGCATTCAACTGAGAATTATAAACAGCTCAAAAACAAGATCCAAGATCTGATTGAGTCCAAGCTAATTTCATTTACGCCTCGAGGTCTGCAAATCAATGTCAATCCTTCACTTGATCAGGTGGGTCTATCCGCCCATGTTATGGAAGAAGTTGCTGAGAGTAGGTGTGAAGAAGGCTGTCATAGTGGTCTCGATGAACAAGAATGCTAGTCCAACAGTGGATCAAGAAAGAAAAGCCCAGTCCCCAATGCTGGCAATTTTTAGATCGTGTCATTTCTATGCATTTGTAGTTTCTTCTTTGTTATGTGTTATTTGCTTTTAGACATTGTTGTTTATTAATGGTAATATTAATGAAGTGATCATGCATTTTTTGAACTAATCACGTCGCATTCGCTCATTTTCTTCACTTATATCAAAAAAACAAAAATGTTCATCTATGTACCTCTCATTCACTTTCTTTACCAGATTGTTGTTTAGCAAAGATCGGAGGGAGGATGACGAAAATGAGATACCCATAATTGCTTATGGTATGCTTTCGGATAGAATCCTGCCAAGGATGTACAGACATTGTTTCAAATTCCTAAACACTGGAGAGATAAGGAGTTAATCCCTAGTTCACCACTTCGAGCCGAGAAGTAGAAGTTTCCTTCGGATATTCAAACCCTTACACTCAACCCGGGGCAGGGTAGTGTTCAGTTAATCTAACTCCGTATTCTTTGTACACGTCTTGAGGTGACGAAGAAATCGTGCAAAATCCAGAAGTTATGATGGTTGTTCGTCAATGACTACTGACGTGGCAGTCACAAAGCCTTACAAAAAAAAGAGAGCCCGCTAAGTCAAACACCTCAAAAGGACACTTAGGCAAAAAATTGGGGCAATCCCGATGGACTCATAGAATAAAATCAGTCCACGCAAAATCAGGGATCAAAAAAGAAAAAACAAAAGCAAAAAAGGGCCTTAAATCCTCAGGCGAAGTAAAATAAGATTCAGTGACCACCAAATCAAAATCAAAAGGTCACTGACGTCCATCAAAAACAAAATAAGATGACTGCCATCTCAAGCGAATCTTGAACCTTCATCTTCATTCTTACACCGTCAAAATCTAAGCGTGTGTCGATTTAACTGAACGTAGGGCTGGAGATCATCACGAAGAAAGGGTGGGTACAAAACAGATTTTGAGCCTTATATCCTTTGTTTCTATAACCGTGAACCAGACCACGTTACAACCCTCAAAAGACCTAATTGAGGCGGGGTTTATTCTGAAAGCATACTACAGCAAGGTTGCGTAAACTGACTCCTACGAATTTGCTAATCTTCTGTATTGGTGTCATATTTTGCTATATCTTTCACACACCAGTAAATCAGCATTGCGTTTGGACTAATGGTTCACTCGTCACACACTGACACATCATTCCAATAAATGTTTTTTCAAAACGTGCATGAATGTCGCATTAAAATTACCATTTCTGAATGATCATTTTTAACTGCAAATCAGCACTTGATATTTTAGAAATTCCAACAAAGTGCAATCAGAGGGAAACTTGAGTTTTCGTTGGCACTGACTCGAATCGAGACTATCTCATAACCTTGTGAATCTAGGGCAAGTCCTTCAAAGCAATACTTAGTCAAGACTGGGGCAGACCGCTGCAAAATCCAGACACAGGGGCAGACCACTGCAAAATCCAGACACTGGGGCAGATCATCTCAATACCCGTCAGACAGGGGCAGATTCCCTTCATACATTCAAGTTGGTCAAGCTGGCCATGTCATGCACTAAGCGACCCTTGAGTTCAACAAGTATTAAAAGCCTTGGGGTAGAGCAAATGCATAATCAGAATGCATTGGATAAGTCGCTACGCTCACATAATCAACATGCATTGGTTACGTCGCTGCGCTCATACAACCATTTATGGCATATCAGCTAGAAGTGAGGTTCTCTAATGAACCAAGCATGCAAATTCTGCAAAGGATCAAACTTGGGGCACCAAGAGCATCCACAGCTATTATCTGATAATGGCACTATCAGATACCGAGTGTCGGGAAATCAAATCCTTTCACAACCAAAAGTCCAACCTTGCTTGGCATCACCTCCTAAAGTCCAACCTTGCTTGGCAACC
The DNA here is from genome assembly GCA_022829125.1 of Lathyrus tuberosus. NCBI lineage: Eukaryota > Viridiplantae > Streptophyta > Magnoliopsida > Fabales > Fabaceae > Lathyrus > Lathyrus tuberosus. Next base: position 1,778,429 of record JALAZF010000034.1, read on the forward strand.
ACCAAAAGTCCAACCTTTCATTGGCACCCACTAAAAGTCCAACCCTGCTTGGCACCTCCTAAAGTCCAACCCTGCTTGGCAACCACCAAAAGTCCACCCTGCTAGCATCTTCATAAAACCTAACCTGCTTGCATCCACATATGCATCACATACAACATACGTGCACCATATGCATACATAGCATAACCTTTTTCCTTCCTCAACCCCCGCGTTGATATATATTGATTTGTTCTTGACCCCTGAGTCAATGTTGTCATTTATTTTCTTTGGCCCCCGAGTCGATATTTACCTTTCTTTCAACCCCCGAGTTGATGATACCTCGCCTTTATTTTCTTCGGCCCCCGAGTCGATATTTACCTTTCTTTCAACCCCCGAGTTGATGATACCTCGCCTTTATTTTCTCGACCCCCGAGTCGATATTGTCTTTATTTCTTCCTCGACCCCCGAGTCGATATTGCCTTTATCTCTGCCCTCGACCCCCGAGTCGATATTTGCTTTTACCCTCGACCCCCGAGTCGATATTTGCTTTTACCTTCAACCCCCGAGTTGATATCTTGTTATTTCCTTCAACCCCCGAGTTGATAGATTACCTTGCCTTTATTTTCTCGACCCCCGAGTCGATATTATCTTTATTTCCTCGACCCCCGAGTCGATATTACCTTTACCTTTCTTTCAACCCCCGAGTTGACGACAGTTTAGCTTAATGTTTCTCGACCCCCGAGTCGATAGTGTATTTCCTTTTCTCAACCCCCGAGTTGATATGCCAGTATTCCCAGTGAGTCTTTCACCTTGCTCCATATAATCCCCCTTAATCCTTCTTTGGAAACTAGAAATAAAGCCTTGCCCAGTTGCATTCCCATATGCATCTCATAAAACAAGTTCATTTGCATTCCTGTATGCATGGCATATCCATCCCCAGCATAGCATAACAGGATCCAGGATCAGTTTACAAGCATCATGGTCAGTCCTCCTTCAAAGTCAGCAATGTTCTTCTAAGGAGAAGTTGGTACCTCCCACGTGCTCAAGAATTCTATTCCCCAGCAAGTCATTCTTCAGCCCTGCAGTTGATAATGACAACCCCCAGCAGCTGTTGCTATTCCTACTCCCCAAGTAGAGGATACCATAAAAAGTTTCTTGTGAGCTTTCCCCTGCAGAGCCAGCATATTTCCCTCCGACGGGAATCTTGCTCAACTATCCCTCAGCAAATCGTCTGTCTTTCAGAGATACTGCTTTGGTATCGTCGAGGAACCTTATATAGACAAGGGACTACTTTGACTACCCAAAGGATCTCAAGTTATTTTTGTTCAGCTGGAACCCCGCTGCCTCATTCTGTCATCTCTCGCTCTATAACATTTTACCTCTGGTCAGACAAATATTGGGGTCTTATTATATCTAATTGACTTCTACCCTAAAAATGAACGTCATACAACAGTTCATTTTCTCGGGTGCAAGACAATTAGATAGGGGCATCTGTCATACCCTAAATTTGTCCTACCTGTGTATAAATTACCTCTGTACATCCTTTTTCTTCTAAACCACTTTTGAATCCAAATATCCGTTTTTGAACCACTTCCATATCCATTGTGATTTCATCTCATTATCCAATATAAATATCCATTCATTTTATAAATATCCATTCCCGTAACCATTTTGTTATTTACCCATTTTTCAATCCAATTTTTCATTCGACTATCCATTTTCATTTCATTAACAAAATCCATATCCATTTTCCTAACCTATCTCTAAACCATTTTCGTTCTTTTAAAACCATTTCTAAACATTTCATACTCATCATTTAATATCCAAATCTCATTTCCAATTTTATCCATATCCATTCTTTTCAAATCCATTTTTAAACTATTCTTCATTTTCGATTATCCCTTTATCCATTTCATTTATCCAATTTTCAGAATACCTATCTAAAACCATTTTTCTATTTTATCCATTCATTCCATTTTCTCAAAATTCATTAAAAATCCAAAGTTCCATTCTTTTTTATTCAAGTTTCATATATAATATTTATTTTTCCTTTTCTAAACCAATTCACAACTTCATTTTAAAATCCATTATATATATATATATATATATATATATATATATATATATATATATATATATATATATATATATATATATATATATATCCAATTACCCAATAGACTTTTCTACATCCATTTTAAAACTCATTATCCATTGTCAAAAGTCCATTATCTAATCCATTTTATGTGTAGGTATCCATCAATATCCAAAATAAATTCATTCTTATTAATTAAGTTCTGATCACTCCTATTACACATTACCAAAACCACATACTACACGACATTGTACCAAGCTGCAAGCCTGCTAAACTGTACCATCCACTGCTACCACTACAAACCAAGCCTTCAACATCACGCCAAACCATGCTCCCAAACTTGTACCTTCCTCCACTACTCTCCACAGGACAACACACCTATCTCCAAAATCGTACGCAAACCTGCTCTAAACCTTGCCACACCAAAACTTGCAATATGCTATGTAAAGCCCCTACTACGCAAACCAACAACATCACGCTGTGCACCAACACACCAAAAATGGCCTATATAACATGCAACTTTGAAAGCATGATTCAGCCTTACCAAAACATACCTGCAGTGAGAAGGACAATACAAGCAACAAGACAAATCAAAAAACTTAATTAATAAGTTGAGTAAGGTTAAAAAAAGAGGGAAAAAAGAGGGGAGTTAGTATTAAAAAGAAAAATGGATAACACAGAAAGGGGACTTTTGAAATCGAAAATCCTCACCATTTGTTCTTCAGCAAAAAGCCAATTTAATCTTGGGTCTTCGGACCACTACCATAAAATCCTTCGCACCACCTTCGTTCAGGGGGGACATTTCGCACGAACCATCTTCTCCTTCATATCCATAACCGAACCCTTGTTTCAACCCTTCTTCATCGCCAACTAAGTTCTCCTGGATTCAACAAACCAGCACAGTCACAAAGACCACCAAGCTTCATGTAAATCACCACCATGGTAACATTCCGGCGACGGAAAATCTCAAACCTTGGACACACACAAACTATCTTCGTTTTTTAACCTGTAAACACCATAAAACCACAAACCACCTCGTTTCGTGAACCATCACTATGTTTTATTCCCGACCAACAATCGTCTACGGAGTTCCCGACCACCACCGAATCCTTGCTTTCACGATTTAGGACCGCCGCCATCTGCAACCACAAATCATTCCCACTGTGAAATTGTTTGAGAAAACGAAACAAGGAAGAACAGAAAGAGAATCCGAGCGAAGGACGAGCGAGACAGAGAGAAATCTGCGAGAACGAAGGAGAAATAGAGTCCGCCGCGTTGAAGAACGAGAAGAGCAGAGGAGAACGAAGGAGAAGGAAGACTTACCTCTTTGAGTCTCATCGGAGTTTCATCGGACTTGCTTCGATTAGGTAGTTTCTGAACCCTTTTCTTTGTTTTGAGATTGTGATGGTGTAAAGCTTTGATTGTTGCTTCAAATCCCTCTAATAATTTCCTGATTTCTTCATGTTTGTATAGATCTAGGGTTTTATTTTAGGTTCCGTTTTGAGGTTTGGCTTTGTTTTTGTGGAGATTGGATCCTGGATTCGTGATCTACGGGTTTCGTTTAGTAGGGTTGGGTTGGTTTTTAAGAGGTTGGATGAAGGGGGACGGCGGTGGCCACCGCACGCCACCGTCTTCTCCGGCCATATCTACATTTCCGGCGAGTGAGACATTTGCAGAGAGAATGAGTGTTTAGGTAAAGCGTAGAGAAGCAGAAGTGAAAAGTGAACGGCTTCCTAACTTCCTTTGTTTTAGTATTGACAAGCGTGGTTGAGTTATGAGGTGGGGGCGGTGACACTTGTCACTACCCATGACAAGTGTCACCGGTAGCTTTTCCCATATGTGATCCTGCGTGCGCGGTTCCACCCTCCTAACCATGCACCTCCCTGTTTCATCCCTTGGATCGACCCAACGATGGATCTAATGGTCCAGAATCAGTCAATGAATTGACCAAGGACCACACTATACACCCTTAGGCTTTGACTGCCTTGGGCCTATACGAGTTGCTGTTTACACCCCTAATGTTTGGCCCAACAAATATTGAACTAACCAATTACTGCTGTTTACACCCCCTAGGCCCAATCTGTTTTCTTTTATTTTATTAATAATTATTTTGAAAAATCTAAACAATACTTTTATCTAATAAGTCCTCAATTCTTATTTAATTTATTTTATTAAATTATTTTATTTAATATTAATTAATTTTGATAATTAATTTTATTAAATATTTTAATTTAATTTAATTAATTATTTGAACTTTATTTTAATTCTAAAACTTAGAATTTATTTTAGTTTAGGATTCCTCCCTTAAACTAACACTAGAATTAGGGGACTAACCATATCATGCTTGAATCCATTTATTTATGCTTATTATGTGTGGTGCATGATGTTTACCTTGTGGATTTTTTATGCCTTGATTATATTATGCTATGTCATTGCGTGTTTATTCAAATCAAAATATTGTTCAACTAATATTTGGACTTCGTGTCAATCATTTTCATACCTGATAAGTCGTTCGTTTTCACGATCGCAACCGACCTCCCCTTTGCCTCCTCTTGGACCTTATGCAACGATTACCCATTTTATTTTGATTTGTATGCATGTATGTGATTGGTTTATGTTTAATCATGGCTTAATTAATTCCATAAGATTAAAACCAACCCTTTTTATAAGAGTAAAACAAACTTGATCCAACATCAAGTATTTTCCAAATAAATTCAATCAATTCAATCCTAAGCATTTACTTTATCCATATATCAAGTATTTCCAACCTTCACTTCACACCATAACTTCCTTTCCTTCCATTTCTTAACTTCCTCATACGTAAATTAAAACCTCGATCCAACGTCGAGTGCTTTTCTCAAATCAAACCAACATATGTAATTATACTAAATATCCTTTCATAAAAGGTGAAAAGGAGGGGGATCAAGTCTTTGGTCTTTCTCTTCAACTGTTTGGGTGCGAGTTTTCTTACTCGTGTGTAGACAATTGAGGCCTATAAAAAACTTAAACTTTAACTTGTTGATTGTTTGGGTGCGAGTTCTCTTACTCGTGTGTGAACAATTGACGCCTTTAAAACACGCGAACTCGACAAACATTCAAACCTTTTCAAATCAAATTATCAAAACACTTAATCCTTACTTAAACATTTTTACCAAAGGTGAAGTGAGGGGGATCAAGTCTTTGGTCTTTCTCCTCAATTGTTTGGGTGCGAGTTCTCTTACTCGTGTGTGGACAATTGTCACCTATAAAAACATCTAATGCGAATGAAACTCCTTTCCTCGCCCACGTGCGACCGAAACCCTAATACACACGCAGATCAAATTATTTTCTTAATCAAACTCTTTAATATACTTAATCATATATTCAAACACAATTTCCTAAAAGGTGAAGTAAGGGGGATCAAGTCTTTGGTCTTTCTCCTCAATTGTTTGGGTGTGAGTTCTCTTACTCGTGTGTGAACAATTGACACTTCTAAAAGGCGTAAACTTTAATTCGTCGATTGCTTGTGTGTGAGTTCTCTTACTCGTGTGTGAGTAATTGTCATCTATTGCTCGAGTGCGAGTTCTCTTACTCGTGTGTGAGCAATTGTCCCCTCTAAAACATCCAATACGATCAAATTTATCCTTTCCTCGCCCACGTGCGACCGAAACCCTAAAACACGTCCAAATCCAACTCTTTTTTCTCAATGAAATCTTAACATACTTAATTCATACTTAAACAACTTTTCACAAAGAGAATATTGTTTAGTCCATTCTTCTGCGCATATGAACTAGTGCTTCAGCCTCCCATGACGAGCCGACAAGCAACGTTTAGCAGTTAGAATGCGAATTAAACACTCGTTCGCTTAAAAAACTCGAACCAAACAACTGTAGTCCCATGAACTACGAATGCTCTGACTTTCCCATTGCACGAGGGAATACGTAGGCACAAGGATCCTAATCCTTGCCGAGCACACAAATAAAAAACCACCCCATTTCCCCTTAGAAAGCAATATTACCCTAGAAGATAACAAACAAACGTAACTAACTTTCTCACGAATCGAATCAAGAGGTTCCCGTTGAGTACAACGGACGTAGAGGGCGCTAATACCTTCCCTCTTGCGTAACCGACTCCCGAACCCGAATTTGGTTGCGACGACCATGTTCTTATCTCCCTTTAAAGGTTTTATCGATATTTTCCTTTCCCTCTTTTGGGATAAATAAAGTTCGGTGGCGACTCTGTTTCGAACAGTTTTTTCCGCGTCCATCGCGAGGATCGTATTTTTCGAGGTACGACAGGAACACTGTTGACATTATTATTCGTAATGCTTGATTTCGACCTAATTGTCTATGGACGTAGTAATTAGGTTATGAAATCAAAGTTTTTCTCACTAAGGACTTAGGAGTAAACAATTTGCAGTCAAGAAATTGAAAAATCTAAGCCATGTCTCTGAAATAAGGATTAAGGTTGTTACAAGGCAATTCATACACTGTACCCTAGCATGTTTCTCATATTTGTTCAGAACTCAATTCTTTTACTCTGTTTTATTTTCCTTTGGCAAAGTTACTATTTTCCAAATAATTACCAAACCCCCAATTACTTTTTGTTCAATTGAATTATTATTATAGAGCTTGTATTTCCTACGCAGTCTTCGAGATCGATACCGAGGATAAAACCCTTTTATTACTACATCGGTTAAAATAGTACACTTGCTATTTTCCGATCAACAACCTTCGCTTAGTTACACACCTGTCATTTAGGTCACAACCTCCGCTTGGTTCCACACCCGTCCTTTGGGGTCACAACCTTCACTTGGTTCCACATTCGTCCTTTGGGTCGCAACCTTCGCTTGTTTCCACACCCGCCTTTTGGGTCACAACCTTCGCTTGGTTCCACACCCGTCCTTTGGGTCACAACCTTCGCTTGGTTCCACACCCGTCCTTTGGGTCACAACCTTCGCTTGGTTCCACACCCGTCCTTTGGGGTTACAACCTTCTCTTGGTTCCACCCCCGTCCTTTGGGGTAACAACCTTCGCTTGGTTCTACACCCGTCCTTTTGGTTGATCATAATCCGTCTGTTAAAACTAATTTCTCTTCTCCTTGTTGAGTTAATCACCTCTTGGTTAATACTTATTTTTCTAGTCAATCACCGTCTGTCAGTTAGAGACCAATTCCTTTCTCTTTCGGTTAACCACTGTTTATCAGTTAACACACCGAGTCCCTAGAGAGGCACACACTTTATCTTGGTTCAATACTCTCCTTGCAGTTTATCACAGTCCGTCTTTTGACACCAACCCTTTTTCCCCACAGAATCTTAATCTTCTCTTTCTTTGGTTAACCACTGCCTGTCAGTTAGTATACCGAATCTTCAGTGTCTCTTATTTTGTTTTGATTCAAGTCCTTTGCTCCTTTATTCTCTTGGTTTCGACACCCTTCCTTTGCTTTTCTCTCTTGGTTTTGACACCATTTTCCATTTGCCTTTTCTTTCTCCGTCCTAGTTCTATGAACTACGGAGCTCTGACTTCCTCATTGCACTGTGAGGATACGTAGGCACGAGATCGTGAGATCTTGGTGAGCTACCTTCTACCTTCTTCCATTCTTCTTCCTCTTTCCTGGTTCCATGAACTACAGAGCTCTGAATTCCTCATTGTACTATGAGGATACGTAGGCACCAGGGCCCCAATCCTCCACGAGCACTTTCTTCTCTTTTTTTCCCTTCCATCTTTTAGCTAGTAGCCTTTAGATAAATAACCCATCCAAACCTAGAAGCAAGCAAAATGGTTCCTGTCGAATACGACGAATGCGTGGGGTGCTAGTACCTTCCTCTCGCATAACCGACCCCCTTACCCGTTTCTCTTCCCCTTGGGTTTTATCGATATTTTCCCTGTCTTTTGGGACTATATAAAGTTCGGCAACGACTCTGTTATATCTTTGAGTGTGCGATTCACTCAGGTATAATCCCGCTAGCTTCAGGTATATGATTGAATATGGACTGAATATGCCGAGTATTGATGTGGCACTTGTACGTGCGTTGTGATTATTTGATTGATGTGATTTGTGTGATAACTACTCCTTAGCATGTGATTTTCACTGTGTATTATTAAATGTAGTTCTCACCCCTTTCTGTTTGTTGTGCATGTGCTCCTTGGGGAGTACAGATAATCAGGTACCTGAGTAGTGCTTGGAGCATGTTTGAAGTTGAATTCTGCTAGAGACCCGAGGTTTACTTTCAGATTTTGGAAGAGCTTGCAGGAAGCTTTGGGTTCTAGTTTAAAGTTGAGTTCTACTTATCATCTATAGACAGATGGACAATCTGAGAGGACTATTCAGTCATTGGAAGACTTGTTGAGGGCTTGTATACTCAAGCAGAGAGGTACTTGGGATACTCATTTACCATTGATTGAATTTACTTACAATAACAGTTACCATTCTAGTATTGGAATGGCACCTTTTGAAACATTGTATGGTAGGAGGTGTAGGACACCTCTATGCTGGTATAAGTCGGGTGAGAGTACTGTACTTGGACCCAAGATTATACAACAAACTATGGAGATAATCCAGATGATTAGGGAGAAGATGAAGGCATCCTAGAGTAGGCAGAAAAGTTATCATGATAATAGGAGGAAAGACTTGGAATTCAGCGAAGGCGACCATGTGTTTCTGAGGGTCAATCCTGTGACCAGTGTTGGTCGTGTGCTGAAAGCGAAGAAGCTGAATCCTAAGTTCATCAGACCGTATCAGATTTTGCAAAGAGTTGGAGTTGTTGCATATAGAGTGGCACTGCCACCCGAACTTTCGAATTTGCATGATGTGTTTCATGTGTCGCAACTTCGGAAGTACATTGCTGACCCATCCCATGTGCTTCAAATGGATGAAGTGCAGATTTGGAATAATCTTACCGTGGAGGCGATGCCGATAAGGATCGAGGATCGCAAGATGAAACAATTAAGAGCCAAAGACGTTATGTTAGTGAGAGTGGATTGGGGAGGAGCTGCTGGAGGAAGTGTGACATGGGAGTTGGAGAGCAAGATGCAAGGTTCGTATCCGGAATAGTTCTCATCAGGTACATTTTCGAGGACGAAAATATTTTAAGTGGGGGAGAGTTGTAACACCCCATTTAATTATTTAGTCATTTTGTGATTTACTTTGTGTGAATATTCTTGACATTCCTTTGGTTAAGCGTATGTGCGTAAGGGTGGATGCAAGAGCTTAGTGGAATAAATTAAAATGAAATTAAGTCTTGGAATAGTAGTTATAATAATAATAATATGAATAATGAGTTCTATTAATATTGTTATTATTAGTTTTATTACTAAAATTAGTATTAGTATTATTATGACTACTAATGTTATTATGATTAATATTATTATTAGAACATGGAATATCTACCCTTAATAATAGCTGTAATAATATTATTATTATTGGAATTAAGAAAATAGAGATAATTAGGGAAAATAAACCACAATTAGGAAAGAGTGGTAGAGAGGTTACAGAAAAAAAACCAGTTACACGTGAAAAGAGAAATGAAAGAATAAAGAAGGAGAACTAGGGCAAGAGGTGATCAAGGAATTCCACTATTGCTAGGAAGAATCAAGATTGGAAATTCAGGTAAGGGGAGAATGAGTTTTCTAATGGTGGTCTGAACATGAGAGGGTAGTGAGAGTTCCTTTCCCTCTTAGGATTTTCTGTATATTCCTTCTTCTTCTTGATTGTTTGTATGATTGTGTGGTAATTGCTGTGAATTCGTATCTGTGTACTGATGTGGGTATGAATCGTGTGTAAATTTTGCATTGTTGCTGTGTTCTATCACGAAACGGATCTGGAAAATTATGGGTTTTGGGGGTTAACCAAAGTGGATTTCAAACTGTAGAAAACTTTGATGAAATGGTAGATTAATGAAGTAGAGTATAGACTTTAGAGTTGTACTGGTGTTAACACTATTTTGGGTCGAAATCAGGAGGTTGAAGGTGCTCCAATGGGGGAAAAATCGCATTGATGCGAAATTGGGTTTTTCTCTGTGCAGACTGGCCATACGCGTATGCTAGGGGGCAATACGCGTATGTGGTACACTCCCAGGGGGCAATACACGTATGATACACACCCCGTCCCCATGCTAGCACGGCCTTCTGGTCGTACGCATATAGTACGCGTAAGGGAGAGGAGGCAATATGCGTATGGCCATGACATTACGCGTATGGGTAGCTTTGGAGCATTTGGGAGTAAAACCACCCTCTGGTCATACGCGTAAGGCATAGGGCAATACACGTATGAGGCCTAGGAAGATGGGGCCCTACGCGTATGATACGCAGGTCTAGGGTGAGGAAATGAGGCCATACGCGTATGGGGCAGGGCCATACGCGTATGGACAGAGCTGTGTTGTAACTTTCCTGGTTGTCGCGATTTCTTTCCCAATTTCGCTTGCGATGCAATTTTTCTTGGCTCATAAGACTAAAATGACATAATTTGACATAGGGGAACCGATAATGACGGTAAATATGATAAAAACGCGGGATTTTATGTGATTGTCTTTATGAGATGTGGTTGATGCTTGTGCGCCAAGATTTTTCGTTATATGGGCGGTCTTGGGCAGTGGTGGTTATTTCGAAGAGAATTTCGGTGAACATGTGGCTCACGTGTGATCATTGTGGATCGTGTATTATGCATTGGTGATAATTATATTATGCATAATTGTATGTCATGCATTCATGTCATGTTATATGGAGATGAGCTAGGTGGGAGTCCATGATGGGTGCCTAGTCTCGCCTAGACTCCATGTGGGAGCCGAGTGGAGATAAGTTGTAGTTTAGAGGAACGTATACGACTTATTCAGATTCCGACGGGAATCGGGTTTTAGGGTGAAACGTATGTGATTGGGATGGTACCACATGCATTGTGTCATGTCAATCGAGTCGCATTGCATAGGTATATGATTAAATGTGGGCTGAATATGCCGAGTATTGATGTGGCACTTGTACGTGCGTTGTGATTGTATGATTGATGTGATTTGTGTGATAATTACTCATTAGCATGTGATTTTTACCGTGTATTATTGAATGTAGTTCTCACCCCTTTCTGTTTGTTGTGTCTGTGCTCCTTGGGGAGTAGTGCTTGGATCATGTGTTGCTATTTGATCAAGTCTTAGGAGTCACTCTGATGCGTAACACGGAAAGGATGAGGATTTCGTTATTTTCTTCACGTTATTTGTTATTTATTATTTGTTACGTATCATGATTTGTTTTAAGGGTTAATGAAGTTTTTGGTCCTCATAAATATCTCAATTTCACTTTTAGTCCTTCCAAAGATTTCCTTCAAAGAATGGTCCTCATAAAATTTTTAATTTTAACTTTTGGTCCCTCCTGCCAATTAGCGACGGTTTTTACAACTTAGAGACAGAATTAGCGATGGTTTTAGCCGGTTTTAGCAATGGTTTTTTATTTAGCGACGGAAATGGCGACGATTTTAGCAACGATTTTGGCAGGAGGGACCAAAAGTTAAAATTAAAAAATTTTTTAGGACCATTCTTTGAAGGAAATTTTTAGAGGGACTAAAAGTGAAATATGAGATATTTAGGAGGACCAAAAACTTCATTAACCCTTGTTTTAATTGTTGTTAAACCATGTCTTTTGTGGAGGTTGATGTAATTGGAACCTTAGTGCCGAACTAATTGATTTATTTCGCTGCTAAATTTAATTTTTCATGAGTAATAAGATATGAAGTAATTTGATACTTCATGAATGGATTAAGTATCACGTGGTTGACCAGAGCGTAACAGCTCATGCATAAGTCCTTCAACCCGGATAAGAACAAAACCAACTGAAACGAATCCTCATTCGGGTGAGGCAATGCAGCAATCTTCCTCATGTGGTTAAGAAACTTCTGGGGATCACGCTCCTAAAATTTGTCAGAAATAATCAATGTTAGGAATTATCAATGTCAACAATTAAAATTAACGCAAAAAAAATAAAGAATCCAACTAATGCTACCTCTTCGTCCCAGATATGTCTGGAAGTATGGTCTGGATACAGAGGCAGTAAGGACAAATCAAATGGACCTCTTCCAAAAGCCTCTGGTTCGACATCTGCAGCACCCTTACCTTCCAGAGGTGGCACTGGATCAGCATCATAATCACTAGGAGGTGGGGCAAGAGGTGGCACTGGTGAAACCTGACGCATGTGGGAGGATGAGGGAAATGATGTGTCAGATGGTCACTCCCATCTCCTATGGGAAGATGAAGGTGGAGTGGCCTGAGCAGAGCCACAAGCCCCAGAAGTAGACGACTCTGCTTGACCAGAGGGACCTGGAGCCTTTGGAACCTGCTGGCTCCACTCCCACTGAACGGATGCGTGCTGAGCAACCCTGCTATCGCGGCTGGAAAAGTTATTGAGATTAAGCTATTTATTAACTTAACTCAGAAAAACAAGAGTCACCACCAAACTTTATTGTTTTCAAAGGGAAAAGGGAAAAGGTCGAACAAAATCCACAAAAAAAAAAAAAGCTAAAAAAAGAGATCTGGATACGGGGTTGGTTATGCAATGGGAAGGTATTAGTACCCCTCACATATGTTATACTCAACGGGAACCACTTGAAAATCTATGTTTATATAAAGTTGGATTGTTTGTGAAATGATTTTAAGTGACAAGATATTTTGTCGTATTATAATGGAAAAACTCAACCTACTACCCATAAGTATGAGGAAATAAGCATTTACATCATCTTGATATAGAGAACGTTTACTTGGACTTTCTCACAAATACATCTCAACATTCAATTGGAAAATGTCAGTCATTTCTTCGCATCTTGTAGAAGTACAATGGTTTGCATCACTACTAAAATAGACTAATATTCAACCTTTTGAAAAAGGCTCCTAAAGAAAAGAGCACAAAGGCACAAAATGAGTTTGATGAGGTTTGTCTTTTTTAGAGGTTTGAAAAGAGTTTGAATACACTTAAGTGTTTTAGCATTTTCTGAGAAAATATTTTTTGGATCACTTGACAAAGTCAAGGTTTATTAAGAAAGAGGTGTGAAATTTGAAAATAATAAGTTCTTTGAAATAGAGAGAAGTTTTGAAAATTTAAGAAGTGGGAAAGAGATGAAGAGACTATCCTAAAACATAAAGTAAATGGTATCATTGTCAGGTAGCCCAAGAGAAAGCCTTTGTGTGTGCAAGTATACTAACCACAAGAAGAGACAAACATTTGACATTGGTCAAAACCAGCATTCCTTTGCCTTCGGATTGAGCCACAAGATGAACAAGCAACAAGCACAAATGAATATTAATGAAAGAAACCAAATGGACAACTAAGGTCACCAAGCCATAAAGAGCATTCAAGTCTTGTATTGAGGATCAAAAGTCTCATATGAAGCACTATGTCTCAGATGAATCACAAGGTCTCAGAAACCACTCCAAGCAAGGGAAAAAACACTAAGTCCTAAGGTCCATGGTCCAAAGTACTCCTTAAGAAAGGGATAGTACAACAAAGTCCACAAGAGCAGATTAATGTTTTTTAGGGTTTTAACCATTTTATCATGTTTTTATGCTTTTGAAATAAGAAAAGCAATAAAAGGAAAAAAGTATAAATAAATAAATAAAAGGCAAGGATGTAAATGACAATGAATGTAAAATGATATAAAAGTAAAGACATAAAAATAAATGACATAAATGTAAAGAGTATAAAAGTAAAAGTTAGATGTTAGCACAATTAATATGTCAATGTTAGTGTTAATAAGAATTTAATCGATTCGGAACAGCTTAGCGCTATGTTAAGCAATCATAAGTGGACTTATGTAGAAGTCACACCTATCTCAGGTCGGTCAATAATAATTTATGTGATCAAACATGCTAGAGAAATTATACAAAATTATTCTCCTAAAGCAATGCAACACAATAGTCCAAACAAAAAGAAGAAGAGAGATATATGGTCATAATGTAGGGATCATCTAACAACAAACTAAAGCATCAAAGTAGAATCACCTAAGGGATAACCTATCTCTGATGCAAAGTGTCACAGATGATCAAATGATCATTCATCAACATCTTTGAACCAAAGAAGCTTCAATCAACCAAAGGATCATCAATCAAATATTTGAGATGTTGGAGACATGATCAACCAAACAATCATCAAGTGCCAAAACACAAGTATCAAGAACATGAATAAAAACAAAATGAAATGAATTAAGAAGTGATAAAAATAGAAATTAAATAAAAATTTCAAAAGAAGGATCAAAATGTAAAATAAATAATGGAAAAATTATGAGAAGTCCAAAATATTGCAAATAAAAGGATCTCAAAAGTTGGATGCAAAAATATTTGAAAATGATCAAAAATAAAATTGAAAATGAAAATTAAATGAAAATAAGAGAAAATATGAATTAAATTCAAAATGATTTTTAAAAATTATGAAAAATATATATATGTGGTATAAAATATTTTTATGAAATTATGAAAAAAAATTGGAGTCAAAAAGCATTAAAAATGATTAAAATAAAAATTAGAAAAGAAAATGAAATAAAATGAAAAAATAAAATAAAAAATATTTGAAATATGGCGCTACAGCTAGTTTTTTGAAGAAAAAAAACGCGCGAAGCACCGTTGTCTTCAACCTCAGGTTGATTTCTGCAAACTCCATGAACTCGTGTTTTCAGTGTGAATCAACCATGGATTCAACTTCCTAACACATCATCATTCATATCTCTCAGCATCAGAGCAATTGGTTTGCTCTGTGTAGAAAGAATTTGCTTAAACACTTGAAGAACCCTAGTTCTTCAAAGTAAAATTAAATGATGAATTCGAAAGATAAATCCAAGGTAGATGGGGGCTTTTAATCAGTGAATCAAGACGAATACACTGGTAACTTGTTTGCTCAGAAATGTTACGTGTAACTACCTTTCTAATTGAAGCTTCGAAGGTCAACAAAGGTGGAAATGGAGAGCTTGATTCAGGTACTTTCAAAGCACGACAATGGTACATTTAGCTTCAAAAGGTGTCGGTGATTGATTCTGGGCGAAGATTTGAAGCTAAAAGAGCTTGAATCAAAGAAATGGTTGACTGTTTTTTTGAGGTATCGGGTTCAAATGGTTTCAGAGTTTCTTTGACTTTTAAAGCTTGGAAATGAAGGCAAATCAAACCTATATTTATAGGAAATGAAATGGCGAGCTCACACATGTGAAATGGATATGAAATTCATGTGAGGTAGGGTTGAAATTTTGATTTTGCAACCTTGTGAACATGAGGCATGAAATGTGTGAATAAGAAGTTGAAACAAGTCATTTTGTGTTTGTTTTCACATGTTTTTGGTTCACAAAGAAGTTGCACATGTGCTTGTGGTCCCATATTGAGATTGGAGTGAAAATCATGACCTGAAACTTGTGTGGAGAACAGAGTTCATGACACCATGTTTGAACTTAAGCTAAATGGAACTTACTCGTGCGTTTTGAGATTTTCTTTGTGCCAAATGTTCTCCTCATTGCAAAGAATCATGTGTAAAAAGAACCACATCAAAAGGATGCTTGGATTGAAAATGGCATTGATTCAAACTTGGGGTCGTGGCCTAAAATTCTAGGCCAGGCATTAGGTCGACCAGGTGTTGGGCCTACTTTTGTGCACACATGGGCAGCTGAGCAAATTCCAAAATTGATGTTTGACCCTTGAAACAAAGTTGTAGAGGAGTTCAAATGTGACATTTGTCTCAAAGAAGATTCCAAAAATGTTGAAAAATGAGAAAGTTATGGTGTTTGGATCAAGTGACATGCCATACTTGACTTTAGGCCAACCAAACATGTGCCAACTTGAGGTTTCTTGTCATTTCTTGCATCCAAAGGTCCATTAATGAACACTTGGACACCAAATTTGGGAAACTTGATTGTCTCTTTGAATGATCTTGGGGGATTGCTTGAAAATTAGATGAAGATGGCATGGAAATAAACACATGAACCATATTGGAATCAACTTTGAAATCATACACCAAACTTGAACTTCTCTTGACCAAATGATGTTAAATGAAGCTTGACATGAATGTGACCTAAGATTATAGGCCATGCCTTGAAGTGAGAACTCTTATAGACCACTTGTTGATCAAACTTTAACTTTGAGGATCTAAACCCTAATTTAGAAACCCAACTTGATCCTTTGATTGCAAGTCCCTACCTTGTACAATAAGAAAGAGAAAACAACATATTTTTTTGTTTTGGATAAAGTTAGCAATGTTAGCATACAAGCAAGCAAAGAAAACACAAAGCGGCTTGGTGATCTCTCCCCAAAGGCAAACCCAAAGAGAAGGGGTTAGGAGGATACCATGCTTGTGATTTTGATGAGATGCAAATGATATGATATATGGAATCTTAAGGGTAAAATTTAGGGTATGACACCTGTCATGCCTCAGTCTGTCATGTCTGTCAGCCATTATGCCTGTAAGTTACAGTAAAGCATACCATTAGTGCACGCAAACAACACACAAGCAAGAAAAAAAAATAATAATGCATGAAATTTCGGAGATGCATCTCCAGAAGCACCATGAATGTAGAACGTTGAAGAATTCCGGAGATGTATCTCCAGAATTTTCTGCAGAAAATTAAATTTTGAAACATTTCGGAGATCCATCTCTGGAATGTTTTGCAACTCAGAATAGCGTCAATGGCGTGATGTACCACATGCTGTTAGAACAAGATTTGGTTCTGCAAGATATCTCTTTGTTTTGATAATAATAAAGTTGTATTTGTGTGAGAACAATTTTGGTACTCTAACGTGTACCTTCTCAAGAATTGACAAATAGGTTCCGACTCTGATAGAGATTGTGTGCTACGTCACTATGAAATACTCAATGGTCGCTTCTGCTTCAAGAAGCAAGGTTGCTTCTGATCTACTGTGCGTCAGAAAGACTCCAAGAAGACACTATGTTGTTGCTGCAATGTTCTCTTGGATTATGGCTTTGAATTTAACTCTGATACTCATCTTCTGAAGACTAAGTGCTGAAGACCCTGAAGATAAGGTTCTGATGAACAGCGTTCTGAAGACTCTGAAGACTTAAGTTTCTGAAGACCAAGTTTTGAAGACTCTGAAGACAAGGTTCTGCTGAACAAGTTCTGAAGACTCTCAAGACTTATGTTTTTGATAACCAAGGGTTCTGAAGAAGGAGAGTTGAAGACTCTGATAACAAGGTTCTGCTGAACAAGTTCTGAAGACTTTGAAGACTTATGTTTCTGATAACCAAGGGTTCTAAAAAAGGAGTGCCGAAGACTCTGATGACAAGGTTCTGCAGAACAAGTTCTAAAGACTCTGAAGACTCAAGACTCTGAAGACCCAATAATTTATTCTTCTGATCATGCTTCAATCATATCAACTCAGAAGCCTCTGATGAACAGAAAAAGATGAATCGTTTGCGTGGGAAAATAGTACATAGTACATATCAAACACGTTCTTTTCCACTACCATTCCACTATCCTGATTTGGTGGTACCAAGGACAATTTCAGTGTATGATTTTCATCCCAGCACAACGACATTATTTCAAGTCGCCAGTATTTTTCTGATATTACTGATTTGCCCTTCAACGGATCTTTTTCTGGCTATATAAAGACTTGATCATTCAACGAATCATGTGTGACACTGAGTGTGGAAAAGGAGAAATATTCAAAACACTAATTCATACGAAGAAAGAACTCAAGAAATAGAGAAATATATGAGTGAACAGTAAAGCACCACAATACAAAGAAGAAGATTGTTATTACTGTGTAGATTCACTCTAAGTTAGATTGAACTAGAAATTATAGTTATATCAGCTTATGTAAGAAGCAATTCATTGTAAACATTTTATTTGATCAAATAGTTGTTTGAATTCCTTAAGGGACCAGTTAGGTTAGAAGCCTTAAGAAGAGACGGTTAGTCTGTGTATTGTTAGTCACCAGCAGTTGCTAGTGCAGTTGTAATCAGTTTGGTTATAGTGGATTAAGTCCTTGTGTATAAGGCGAAATCACCTTGGCGGGTGGACTGGATTAACTTGATAGTTTTCAAGTGAACCAAGATATATCGTGTGTTTTTCTCTATTGTTAGTTTATTTGTGATCTTTGTTTGAGTTTCACAAAAAGCTTTCATTTTGAAAACCCAATTCAAACCCCCAATTTCTTGTGATTTTCTCACACCTTCACATGCAAGGTCAAAAGAATTTGTTCTGATCACCATTTTTATCCAACAAACAACTAATATACTATGTCTAAACTATCTTAGATGTGATTTCTATTCATTTCTAACCCTAACCATTGATTGCTACTCATTTATACCAACACTCAAACATTTATCAAAAACTTATTTGAAATTGATCTTTTGATAAAGTTGGATGATGTTACAGATGAAGATTGATGTTCTCTTGAGTTCCCTTGGTCTTTTTTGATGAAATTTGATTGGGGTAGAAGTGTTTTGAGAGAGGTTTGAGAAAATTGTGAAATGAAGAAATAAAGAAGGAGAAGAGTCTATCGCAACTTATACTCTAAAATATTCTAGAGATACATCTCTAAAATATTTTAACATTAATTTATATTTGGGTGCATCCGGAGATACATCTCTAAAAATATGAAGCATTTGTGGAAAATCATGTAATACACTAATAACAACATCTAGTGCTTTAAGAAATTCTCAAATACATTTCACCAGTATAATGCTAGGAGAGAACACTAGCCACAAATAAAATATTTGACCTTGTTGTAATGAAATACATTAAACAGCCAATCAAACACTCATGTGGTATCCATTAGCACCATCTTGCTCAACTTCTTCTTTTGATTCATTGGTGTCCTACAAGCTTTACACTCCTCCATTAGAATTTTTTATCATAATACTCCCTCCGATCCTTTTTATAAGGAACACTTCACCTTTTTAAATATATTAAATAATTAATATATCTAATCTACATTATAAACCAGATACATTAATTATTTAATACATCTAAAAAGTGAAGTGTTCTTTATAAAAAGGACCGGAGGTAGTATTTCCTTTGCATATTTTTTCTGGCAGATAATCACTTCATCGTCATTTTGTCTGATCACAATTCCAAGAAAATAAGTTATAAGACCATGATTTGTCATTTCAAAATCCTACATCATTTCTTGTTTGAATTGTTTGATTTGTCATTTCAAAAGTAGACACAAGACCATTTTCCATAATATCATATCCCGTCACTAAAAGGTCATCAACATAGAGGAAAGATATGAGAAGATTATTTCCCTTATATTTCACACAAAGAGTGGCTCGGATATGCATTTTATAAAGCCTATGCACAAAAAGTGTTCGTTCATCTTTGATTGTGAAAAGAAATTAGAGTTTTAAATTGTGGCATTTAAAATACTACCAATTAGAGTTTTAAATGTAGTATTTAAAATATCATAAATTATTATTTTTTTAATATTAGAATAAAAAAATTAAACATTTTTAATCAATTTATTAAATAACTTGTTTAATATTTTAAAAATATTAATTATGAATTGATATGCAATTTCTTTTTTTTCATGCATTTTTACCTGCGATTTCTTTTTACACCAAACTAAAAGTGTTCGAAAAAATCCATCCAGATCAGATCACATGGAAATTTAAAAGTTTTCTAAAAAAAGAGTGAATAGAAAATTTCGAATAAGTTAACACAAATTTATTTTCATCAATATTGGTACATTGTTTTCTTTTTGTTTCACATTTCGACAAATTATTTTGTTGATTGGGACAAAACCAGTTTACTTTTACGACAAGAATTTTTTAACCAAGACAATCATCGAGCTTAGTGTGACTTATAACAGAACATGTATATGGCCTTTGACAATATATCAAAACTAAACACAAAGGTTTCAATTTTTCGATTCTAAGAAAATGTTATTCAAACTGTCACTTGCTGCACCATAACAAATATCAAAATCCTGCAAATGAAACTTAACCTGTATGAATTTGGGTAGCCCTATTTGTTTCAAGCACAACTTAAGATAACCACTATAAGAAAAACAAATCCTGCATATCCATGATGCTTTAAACATTATCCAAAATAATATGTAAGACTAGCATTATGCTACAAGTTGAAATCCCAGTTCTCGCGCAGACATTTACAAGATGACAGGCTATCCAAACCAAATGCCATACATGAAGCATCTAGTTTGAGCAGCATCCAAATCTCTTGAAAACCGAAGAATCCTCTTTTACGTTTATCGTCTGTCCTATAGATGGGACTGCAGAGGAACTGCCACTTTCGCCAGCCTCGACTGCTTTCTTGCTCACTATGTGGTATATCTGAGAAAGAACCTCACTGAATGCATTTTCAACATTGGTTGCTTCCAAAGCAGAAGTCTCCATGAAATAGAGAGACTCCCTTTCTGCAAAAGATTTTCCATCTTCTGTTGGTACAGCAACAAGGTGTCGGAGATCCGACTTATTTCCAATAAGCATGACCACAATGTTGGGGTCTGTGTGATCTCTCAACTCTTTCAACCACCTGGCAGCATTCTCAAATGTAGCACGTCGTGTGACATCATAGACAAGTAATGCACCAACAGCTCCTCGGTAGTAAGCACTAGTAATGGCACGGTATCTGAAACAAAAACACAGTTCAAGTGAGTCAATAAAGTAGCTGGCACAGAGAGAAAGAATTTCTCCACCTATTTGTAATGGCATGAATAATCTCTTTCAAATACATTGCATTATGATGCATGATTACAGGTAAGGTAACAGTACGAGTACGGTATTTCTTTTAAAAACAAGGCACGGGTATGTCAATAAAAAACTAGTTTTTCTATATAATATAAAATGAGAAAATTAAATTGTTCAATTCACAACAAAGTCTAAAAATAAAAGTTCAAAAGATAAAAAATTGTATTGAGTTACAACAACAAAAAAAACTAAATACATAAATAATATTATTAGTATATTAGAAACCCACGAATCGCAACAGAATACAACAAAAACAACCAAACCTTATCTTACTAAGTGGGGTCGGCTACATGGATCAACTTTTGTCATAATGTTCTATCCATAACCATGTTTCTATCCAAATCGTTAATCTCGAGATCTTAATAAATAAAAAAAGTACCACGAGTACAATACGGGTACTTCACCATTTTAGAAGTACCGATGCTTCATGCTTCAGAGATTGCAACAGAAATGCATGGACCAACTCAATTTCTTCATATAAAATCCATTACAAAAATTTTGAGGAATTTTAATAAGTAATAACGAACAATTGAAACTAGGCTGCTTCAAAATTAGAACCACCACCACAACATATTTTGCTTGAAACAGAGTTCATATGAACCCACTATCATTGAATAAATGTGAAAGAATATCACTGGACACATCTTAAAATAGTTATAACTATCTTTTGATTTTCCTTGATTCTATTTTTTTAAGAGATAGTCTGTTAGGATATAGAATATCAGGGATTAAAGTAGTTAAGACTTGAGAGTAATTAGAGCATTTGGTTAGTTAGAGCAATTACTTGTATAAATAGGAGGACACGAGGATACAGGGGAGTCATCAAGTACTGTCAACACTTAGTGAAGAGAGCAGTGATTCTGTTGTAGAAGGGAAAACTCTTGGAGGATATTTCTCGCTGTCTCTCTCCCCTATTCTTACTCATTCATTCAGTAAAATACTTATTTCTTTTCAATAATACCTCTCTACATTCTGATTTCTCTTATTTATACAAACTATTCCCTTCCATCTTACTAACTAATTGTCCCAAGTCCCAGCTACATCAATGTTTCTATATCCTAACATAGTCACACACTATAGCTAGTTAGTGTATCATGCAAATAAGATTTTTTGGGTCCAAATATAGGTATAGATATAAATTAAAGGACCATAATTTTTTCCAGATCATATGATGTTAGTAATTAGGTTTGATCTCGGAACCTTTTACTCCTCCAACTCCTTAGCTCAAATCAGTTGAGCTACCCAACCTTTGCCAATGAACAATACATGTTAAGCAAGTAGTTAGCTGCTGCATACTATCTTTTCCATATAAACAGCTAAAGACCGCCTAGGAAATAAACATGTGTTCACCTGGGATTCGTCGAGTGGTAAGGATAAGGCTAATCTGATGTTATGAAAATAATGGCCTCTGAGATAGGGGAAATGTACAAGAAAGTGGCCTGAGGTAGGGGAAATGTACAAGTTAGTGACCTCTGAGGTAGGGGAAATGTACAAGAAAATGGCTTGAGGTAGGGGAAATGTACAAGAAAATGGCCTCTGAGGTAGGGGGAATGTACAAGAAAATGGTCTCCGATGTAGTTGGATGGACTGTTGTACACAAAAAGGATTCTACTGACGGTTGTCTCATCTCATTCTCCTGTACATTTTCCTACACTTGGCGCTGCAGCCAATTCTATAACAGACCCACAAGGCCGGCTAACTATTTTTGTCTTCTATCTTTGTTATTTTTTAATTGATAATCACCAGAAGAATGGAAGGGGCAAGAACTCCTATGGATTACTGCAGCTAGATTTACCACTCCCGTGCCTCTATATATGTAGGAATTGTAGATATAAAGTGTAGAAGAATACACCAAAAAACAAGTAATCAACAGCATACCAACCATATAAGTATCTAGTATTAATCATTAAGCCTGAATTAGTTCACCAAGGTTACATGGAATAACAAAGATAAGGTTTGCAAAGGAAGATTCAGGGCCAGTTGGGGTGTCATAACTTGTACATAATTAACAATTTAATAAGAATTACTAATTTATATTAACAAGGACAATAATCACTTTTCCAATAGTCTGCTAATCATTTCATGTGGTTGGTTACATAGACTCAAAATACTTATATGTATCTAAAAAAAAAAAGGTACAGCTATAAAGGACTTGATGCTTTACAGACCAGAGACCTTCATTAACACAATTTAGAACAAGTCTAGTATGTACATGAACCATGGTCATAAAGCAAGTCAAAAAATGTATGCCATATGTGGATTATAACTTATAAGCCACTAGATTAAAAGTGATAAAGCCAAGAGAATAAAGCTGACATTCCTTGGTGGAAGTTTCCCTAAAAAAGGGTATAGCTGGTAGTTTGAAAATTGAAATTAGCATGGATGATTATCAATTGTTTTGCAATAACCAAAAACCCTATTTATAATTAAAACCCAATTAATATAATGAAACCTCTAGACTGTTTTTGGCTTTAGACTTTAGAGTACTGCTACATTGTTCACAAAATCAACCGCAAAAAGTATGAGATTTAGCTAGTTGGCAAGGCCTTGGTAGTAGTTGCATATTTTCAAATATAAGGTAACTGAGCTCTTTAAGTTGGTATGTCTTTCGATTTTTTTCACTAACATGTCAAGTTTGGTAATAGTTACAGAATCTGCACAATATAATAACAGATGAGAAAAGTGCAATTTCAATGATGTAGGTAGGTCCGATCCAAAGTTGTCAAACACGAGATTTTACATCAGTGTTGTGTATGATTTCATGATGGAGAATATTAAAATTGATTTCTCCTCCTAGCAAATGAATATTTAGTAAAAAATACAGGTGTTTGTTAATGTTGGACAAATTAAATTTTTCCTCAGAACCTCAGTTAGACTAGGAGTGCAGTTGGAGCTATAGGTTGAGACCCAACATCGCATTGCTCACCTCCTTTGAGCGTCGTCGATTGGGGATGATAGACAATTGAAGAAATCCAAAAACCCGCCATAAAACGCCATGTGGCAGTTGTCAAATATTATCCACTATGGTTGATATTTGACAACACTGACTTCTTTACAGAATATTTAGTAAAAAATACAGGTGTTTGTTAATGTTGGACAAATTAAATTTTTCCTCAGAACCTCAGTTAGACTAGGAGCGCAATTGGAGCTATAGGTTGAGACCCAACATCGCATTGCTCACCTCCTTTGAGCGTCGTCGATTGGGGATGATAGACAATTGAAGAAATCCAAAAACCCGCCATAAAACACCATGTGGCAGTTGTCAAATATTATCCACTATGGTTGATATTTGACAACACTGACTTCTTTACAGAATATTTAGTAAAAAATACAGGTGTTTGTTAATGTTGGCCAAATTAAATTTTTCCTCAGAACCTCAGTTAGACTAGGAGCGCAATTGGAGCTATAGGTTGAGACCCAACATCGCATTGCTCACCTCCTTTGAGCGTCGTCGATTGGGGATGATAGACAATTGAAGAAATCCAAAAACCCGCCATAAAACGCCATGTGGCAGTTGTCAAATATTATCCACTATGGTTGATATTTGACAACACTGACTTCTTTACAGATAGTTCAAGTAGGGATGTTACTATGTTAGATGGATTTGTGCTGCCTGGTGCTACTACCGAAGTTAATGTGGTGTACACATTTTAAGCATGCTTGGGAGATTCATCCAAGGTAGTTAAAATTGAGATTTCACACAAAATTTGGAAAGAGAAATTAAAATCATAACATGGATCGTAAGATTATGCAAAAAATTTCCTCAAAAAAAAATTATGCAAAATTCATAAAACTCATATATTCATATATACGAGTATAAAATAGTACAAGTACGATCAAGAAGACCTATAAATCATATTCAAGTACTTTATAAATAAGTTAAAACTCATAAGCATAAGTAAGTCATACAAAATTATAACTCGACTTCACAAGTCTAAAACAAAAAAACTAAAACTAATAAAAGAGAACACCAAAAACACCTAATCCTACAGAACAGAAGACAGAGTGTGACATGCAAGAGAGACGGCCAAGGCAGAAGCAGGCAAAAAGGATGAGGTGCAGACAGCGAAACAATCATGAGGGAGCAAAAAGGTTGTGCATGAATTGCTTGTGTTTTAAAATAAAAATAGAGGCATTGTAAAAATAGAAAACATATCTGGGTTTTTTTATGACCCACAAATAGAAAACAGATCATCTTCTCAGCCCGCGCACAAAGGAGTTTCCGTAACTCTCGAGTGAGCGGCCTTGGTCGTAACGCCACACCCAAAATCACAGATCATACTACTCTGCAGTTAGCCAGTGAGGTTCTACCTGATTTCACCAAAATTTGATTGTGCGTGTATTACTCTTTGACGTTGAGGTCAAGCATAAGCGTTGAATAGTGCATTTTTTCTATCAAAAAACTGATTTTGACTACCATGACTTTAGGAAACACTCATTAAACCTTCACATGAGATGATACTTATTACAAATTAACTACCAAATCTCCCAAAGTATATCCTCATACACTCTTCACTTTTTAGCTTAAATTATAAACTGCCCAAAATTGCCAAACAAAGCATTTCCTCAGACTCTTCAGTCTTCAACCTTACATCTTCACTCCTCTTCAGCCTTTTACGGTCCCAAGTATTTACACGAGACTTTTACTGTCCCAAGTATTTACACGAGACAAACCAACCAGAAGTTTTGGCCTAACAAGAGGAGTACTACTTGGAAGCTCAGTAGCACCAACATCTCTAAAAAAAGTGTGTTTGTGTCAGTGTCGGTGTCCAAAACCGACACTTGTGATTACATTTAACTTATTCACTTTTTCAAATTCTTACCGGTGACAACATGTCAGTGTCGTGTTTCCCGTGCTTCATAGCTTGGAAGTAATTCAAACAGCAATAATCAAAATACCTACTCATCTTGATCATAATTTCACAAAAACCCAATATCAAGCCTAGAGAAAATTAAAGTTCACAAATCCATAATTTATAAAAATAAAATAAAATAAAAAACACAATTGAAGTCTTTGAAATAACATTATACAAAATGATCAATCAATTTAAATAATCAATTGGGATACAGAAATAGTTTCAAACACTAGGTCTGAGATCTGAACCCTAAAAAAAGTAAAAACTAACATATTCACTAACTTACAAACATTGATCAATTCAAAAAATAATAAAAAACAATAGGGAAATAAGAACAACACAATAAGGGTTCTAAGAAACAGTTACAAATATTTTGAAAAATCTAAAAAAGAGGATGAAAAGGGAAGAAAGAAATATATACCTTTCTTGACCAGCAGTATCCCAAATCTGAGCCTTAATGACTTTGGAATCAATATTCAAGCTTTTGGTAGCGAATTCAACGCCAATAGTGGACTTGGATTCCAAATTGAACTCGTTTCTGGTGAACCTAGAAAGCAAGTTGGATTTTCCAACTCCGGAATCACCGATCAGGACGAGTTTGAAGAGGTAATCGTACTCGTCATCTGCTCTGTATCCAGCCATGATTGAAGTGAAAAAATTGATCTCAGTGGTTTGTTTCAAGTATTGGAAATAGATTGATGTTGTTATGTAACGGAAAAGAAGAACGTTAGAGGGAATTTTGGAATTGGAAGTTTTGGTTGAGATGTTGCGAAATGAATGCACGCTGGATTGTGGGGATCGTGTAGATAGCCAAAACTATCGCTTTTCTCGTTTTATTATTATTTTGTAAATATATTAGGTCGGTAGTGGTAAGATATTTGGATTAAAAAAAATTGGTAGAAAGAAATGAAAATTTTGTATTTGAATGTGTATTTATAAAATGATAGAAAAATAAATTGCCATCAAATCTAATAGTTAAACACTATTTTGTGTTGACTAAACAAATATGAGAATAAAGGTAGTATAGTTTTTGTGTAGTTTTATATTATTATTTAATAGATGTATTTTAAAAATAAATGTGTGATTTGCGAAATACACCTCCTTTATTTTATTATTATTAAATAGTGACTATTATATTTTTTATGGTAAAAATTCTAGAAAATTTTATAGGATCATTTTTCTTTGAACTTCTTTAATAAGTACTAATTTATATAATTTATAAATATTAAAAATTTATAAATATAGATGTGATTTGGCGAAATATATTTTCTTTCTTTAATTAGTATAATATACTATGTCAATTTATTATTAGTTGATATTTAATTTATTTAATACTTTTTCAAATTTTATTTATTTATTCATTTTTAATATTTTATTTGTTTTAAATATAATCAATTGTTCTTATTTTAAAATCTTAATTTTTTGATATATTATATGTTGTATATTACTTGAAATCTATTATTTTAAATTTTGTTTATAATATTAATATTAATAAAAAAATATAATTTATAATTTTAATATATAAAAACCGGTTCAAAATTAATTGCATAAATCAGATCAAAATTTTTTTAATTAGTCATTCAAAATCGAATCCAACCATAAATAATTTTATATTTGAATCAAATAAGTTTTACTTCCAAAATTGACCCAAATTGCCACAAACACCTTTATAGATCACAACATTTATTTTTTTATTAATTAAAATTTATTCCAAATTACAGTTTTGGTCTCCCTATTTTATCCAACTCACAAAATCAACCCCTCTATTTATTTTTTAAAACAGTTTGGTCTTCATGTCCATTTTTCATTAAAAAAAACGTTGATTTTTTAATACATGACATTAATTTTGTTGCCAAGTCATTATTAATTTAAAAATCAAATTAAAAAACTTTAATAATTCATAAAAAAACTTTAATATAATATTTGAAATTGAAACGATAAAATCAATTATCGTCGTGTTCCTAATTCCACCATTATGGTCATCGTTGTTCTCCATTGACGCATTGTCTGTTGTTCTCTATTTTCGTTATCTTCTTCGAGCTCGATTCTCATTGTTGCCATAATTTGTCTCTTTTGTGATGAGTTATGAGTCTGTGCAAATATCAAATTCTTCTTCTCATTCTATGAGGAGAATGATGCAATGTTATTGTGGATTGGATTCACCACTTGCAACTGCGTGGACATCTGAGAATCTAGATCGGAGGTTCTATGGCTGTGGATTATTCAAGGTACAACTAAATCCCTAATATTAAGTATTATTCATCTTCTCAATTCAAAAAAATTTGGGTAATTCCTACATTCCACCTTCTTTTCTGTTTCTTTCAGTTACAATGAAGGAATGAGTGTTCTTTTTTTATTGATATGATGAGAAGATACTAAAACATTCACATGAAATGATTAACTCGCTTTTGAAGAAGGTTAACGAGTTAAAAAAAAAAGATGGTTTAACAAAGAAGACTGGTGATGACCTGAAGAAGAAGATCAAATGTTTTATTATGTTGTTAATTTTATCTTGATTTTTTATAATCATGTTGATCACAAAAGCCTTTCTTTGAGTTTAGTTGTCATTGTTGTAAGGTTGAGGTTAATGTTGTAAGGTTAATGTAGTAAGGTTTAGTTATCATTGTTCGAGTTTAATTGGTGTTACCTTTGTTTGATCATCATGTATTTTTCAGAACATTTTAATGTTGTAATGGCATGTATTTTTTAGAACAATTTGATGTTGTACGGCTACAGTTTGATGAATTTTTTTATTTAATGGTAATGGCATATAATTCACAACTCAACTCAGTTTGATGTTGTAATTGATGTTTTGTCACAATTCACAATTCAATTCAAATTTTATTTCACAATTCACAATGTAATTTTTTTGTCACAATTTTCTGTTTGATGTTGTAATTCTAACATAAGAGCTTGTAACAATGTTGTATTTCACTAACATAAAATCAAACATAACATTTCATTAATAAAAGCTTAGACATAAAAGTTGTAATCCATTAAAAAAAATTGATGCATCTTACAAAGTTACACATAAAACTTACAAAAAGTGATGCATCTTACAAGGTTACACATAAAAATTGTAATCCATTACAATATTACACAGTAGAGTCATTACACAAAATAAGGAATTCATCACATAATAGGTTCATTAAGCTACTACATTAGTCTTGTGTTTGTGGCGCTTGTGATCCTTGTCTCAACACGGTTGGTGGTTCTTGTGTCGATCCTTTCTTTTGTTTCTTTTCCTTGTTACTTCCTTTGGGAAATTGTCGGTCCACTGCTATTTTTCCTTTGCAAGTTCTCGAATTGTACCCAAAATTCCCACAGTTCTTACACTTTATAGTTATCAAATTCCTTGGTTATACATTGTTTGAACTCGATTCATCATTAGCTTTGTTTCTCTTCTTATTCGGTCAACCCAAAGCTTGTCTCATGATCAGTGAATTAATTGGTTCCCCTTGAGTTGTTGGCTAAAATCTTGGATCGTTGGAGGGGAGAACAATATATGAATATGTTGCCATGAATCTTGTTTTTTAGTTGATAGAAATAACACATAACATATATGTTCAGTTCAGTGACATATAAGTTCAGCCCACATAGCATGTATTGTTCACACAATTCAGTTCACACATAATGACATATTACCATACAATTCAGTGACATAATCCAGTTCACACATAGTGACATATATTACCATACTATTTAGTCACAATCAAGTTCAGTCCACATAGCATATACTGTTCACATAATTCAATGCGACATATATTGACATATATTACCATACAATATCAGTTTAGTGCAACACAATATCAGTTTCCATACAATGTAGTTCATATCAGTTTCCATAGCATATAAGCTCATATCAGTTTAGTGCAACATAGTGCAGTTCATATCAATTTCTGTACAATATTAGTTTCAGTTTCAACAGAATATCAGTTCAGTGTAATATCAATATCATTTCAATTTCCAATTCAGTTTTAGTCCATATCAATATCGGTTTCAATTTACAGTTTAGTTTCAGTTCATATTAGTATTAGTTTCAATTTCCATTTCAATTTCAGTTCATATCAGTATCAGTTAACATTAGAAAAATTAATACATATAATAAGCTGAAACATACGGTAATTTATTGTTACTAATATTTCCATAATTTATTTGTTATACGTGTTATTATTATTGTATCTGAACCATTTTCAGTTATGGATCATCTCCTAATTCCCTCACATCATCGGGTGGAAAGTTGTGTCGGCCTGTACTGAGGATTGACCACATGCTACCGCCTTTACCTCATACAGGAGGAAAATATGATCGAGACATTCAGAATGTATCTTGATCGTCATGTACCAGGTGGCATTTCCTTCTGTCCATACGGGGGTTTCTACAAAACGTGTTCGCTAGACGTTGTTTCCTTATACTCCGGATGGCTGGCATATGGGTCATCTTTTATGTATCCTTATCTGCATGAGCAAGTGATATGCCAGTTTATCTATTTGCATATTATTCTAAGACTCCCCCCTCCACAGAGTTTGCACCTCCCACCATCCTCCGTAGAGATCTTGATGTGATACTGGAGGATTTCAAGAGTCACTTGGTACTAGAGGAGTTTTGCAGGGTTCCAACTCTTTTATAGTGGTCTTATACTGACAACTACATGACATGGTTCTATAGGGTGTCACACCCGATCATGACACCAGACGCTCCTGGAAGACCACTTAGACCAGCTAATTAGGAGGTACTTAAGGCTAGGGATGACCACGTCGTGAACGTGTCGACGGTCTATCGGCGTATTACGAAGGTGGGGAGATCAAGCATTGAGGCATGACTTTTTGAGGATGGAAATCCCCTGTTGGCCTTCGTGGAAGGCATGATTGCCAAGGAACGAAATTCCTTGCAGTATAGGCGGAGGAGAAGGCAGGAGCTATACATACTTAGTAGGATTTTGTTTGGTTGTATTAGTTTGTATTTTTGGAACAACTTATATATGGTTAGTATATTTTGATAATTGTATGACTTTTTTCATGATTGTGTGATATGTTTGAATCAATTAATGTATGTGTTTTCCTTCTAATTCATGGCATATAATGACCTAAAATGGCCTAAAATATGTGTGCATAAAAATATCAAATTTAGTGAATAAAAACAAAATAATTTAGTATAGAGGGTATTTCGGAGATGCATCTTCGAATACACTCAAATATCGTACAAAGATGTTGAAGGTGAAAAAAATACACAAGAATGGGGGTTGAATTGTGTTATCCATTTTTGCTTTGCTTCTAGAAAGAGTGCATATTCTAAACTGTGTTCTGATTCTGATAATAAGTTGTAGCGAAATAATAACATGAGCAAATAAATAATAACAAAACACATAGATTTATCCTGGTGTAACACCTCAAAATTTGCCCTCCTATTTATACCTAATATTTGGCCTATGGTTTCACATTTCATGTACATTTATGTCATAAACATTGCATATGCATCATCGGCTTTCATAAGGCATGGTGTCAAGGGTACCACTATCATAGACTGGGCAAGGTAAAGAGAATAGGATGTGTTCAAATACTCAAGCCATAAAGGCTCATCATACTTCAAGGCACCTCATATGGTTCGCCATGTCATCAAGAGATTGAAGTTGGCAAGTGAATTAAAGAGGATCACACCCTCCTGACTATTGATTCTCAACTAGGGTTTTAGATGTCCATGCTTGGGACACCTTCATGAGAAAGGACCATGGGTCTTTAATCATCATCTTATCACATGAATCATCTTGGTTCAAGGGACTCTACACCATTTTAAGAATAATTAGGGTTCATTCATGGTTAAGTTTGTGGACTTTCATCAACTGGAGATTATTTTTGGGTTTCATGTCAAGTATGCTTATCCTCAAAGTTTCGTTAAGACAAAACATCATTTTGAGATCATCGATCATCAATTCAAGGACTTGTACTTAGAGTTGCAAAGAACAAATCATGATACAGAAGATGAAGTTGTAATCGAGGAATTTGTTTGTTTCTTTTAATGCAAGATACCAAGTTTTGACTTAAAGTTGATTTGGGATCACAAGTGTTCAAAAGATCACGTGTCCTAGACAAGGAAAGTGGGAAGAAGGTTTGTATGGGTTTATTGTGATTAAAATAGGGACCTTATTCATTTTCATTAATATCCTAATTACTAAACCAATTTCATCTATTATCCATTTCAAATTCATAATCGATTGTCCACATCCATTTTTCTAAACCAATTAACCATTTCTCTCCAATGTCCATTCTAACTATCTTTTAGTTTCAAGTCCATTAAATCATATCCAAACCTCTATCCATATCCATTTCTATGAAATTATCCGTAGCATTTTCTTTGTGTCCATTTCAATATCCATTTGAGAATCCAATTAAGTCCATATCCATTTATTCTCATATTCAAATTGAACCCATATTTTTCAAATCCATTCATAATTTTTATCTTCAAGTGTTATAAATCAATGTACTTTCCAAAATGGAAAGGCCAATGGTTCAAGTTATACAATGGATTCATTTCAATGCCTGAACATTTGTCTTCAAGTGATCATTGGAGCCTATCTCAACTTGATCACAATCTTTGCCGTCAAATAATTTATCCAAGGATGATGATGGAATGATGTTGAAGGCGTAAAGAGCATGTTATAAATAGTCACGATCAAATTCTCAAGACTGTTTTAAAGTCATGTTTGACTAAGGCTATTGTTTTACAAGTTTGGTGCTCATTGGCACCCAAAGATAATTGGAGCAAATATAAGAAATTGTTGAAGGAAGTCTTTTACACATGGCTTTACTGTATACAATTTGAAAACAAAAAGTGAGAATCAGGTTGCAAGATACATTTCCTCAACTCAAGTTCCACAAGACAAGAGCCTCTCAATATTCCACAAGGATTACACCTACCACAGATGCTTGCTATCATTGGTAGGGGCCAATATGATGCTGCACTGGATGTAGATTTGATTGAGCCTCGAATGCTGGCATTGTTTGAAAAAGCTTCATCTCTCATTCTTGCAAATATCAAGATGGACATGTTGAATGAAATCGATCAAGTTGAGGTATATCCGTCCAGTATCCCGGATATTTCTTTAGAAGGTCCACTGGTTTTATCAGGCAGATACAAGGGAAATTTTCCTGAAACTCTTAAAGTCAATGGTATCTTGGTTGATTTTAGTGATTTTGAAATAGATTTGAAGATACAGAGGGATGAGGGCCTACCTGTACAAAGGATTTTTGCCAGAGATCAAATAGAGCATCTTACTGCTCAAGCATGGCTTCCAGATAATAAACGATTAGAACAAAAGGGTGCAAAACTGAGCCTGCAGACTGGCTTTATATCTGAGTATACAAGTATGATAATGTTTGAGAATAATCATCTAAATAAAACCAAGGAATCATCACCTGGAGCGAAAGAAGTGTCAAAAAAATGAAACATTCTAAGGCAAATGTTATAACCAGAAAATAGAGCAAAAATTGATTCATTCATAACATAAAAATTATATAACAAACTCTAACGGAATTGCATAACACTCAAACCAGTTTGACAACAAAAAATTTATTTGAAAAAATCATATAGCATCTCATAACAGAAAAGAAAAAATTTACAACTGAAACATAGCAGAACTTCAACTCAAAATCTCCAATAGAATTAATAGCATGGGAGAAGAGTTCACACCAAAAAAGTTACACAACAGAATAACAGTTTCACATTTCCTCTAACCAATTCTCCATAACCAATTCACAAACCAATTCTACACAAAAAAATTCCAACATATTCACCCAACGAGTTCATTCCCTAACATCTTGCTAACAGAGAATCCACTAAACTCCTAACAGAAATTGATTCACAAAAGGCCTAACAGAAATTACATAACGGTTTTTTCACTTTCAGATCACAAGATTCATACCAATTTCTAAGATACTCCCTAACCAACCCTTACAATGTTCTAACAGAAAATTTCCAAGAGGGGACTCTAACGAAAGTCTAACTAAATCTTCTCTCACTCTCTGAATGGTCAAGCACCTTAATCCCATCTCAACTTCTCCTTCTGCGTTTTTCGGAACCTTTCTTCATATTACCATCTTCATCAACTCTCTTTTGGATTCTTCATTCTTCCCACTTTCTCAAGATTCTCCAATTCCATCAACCTCTAATTCACTCATCATCTCCACCAATCTGCAGAAATCAAGAACAAGCCATAACATCAACAGTTCAACAGATTGAAATGCACAACATTACATGCACGGAAAAGAGAAGAAGAAGACGAGCGAATCGTAACGGCTTTTGTACCTGAGTGTTTTATCACAACATCTTCAACTGCACAATATCACTGTCGTATCATTCTCATCATCACCAATCTGCAAGTTTGCATCCACCACAATGACATTGACAATTCGCCTGCAGATTCCAATTCAAGCACAATTCCACAACAACGCAAATTCAAAATCACGATTCACAACATGTGCAGAAGGTAGAAGAATTTGCAAGAATAAGGAGGAGAAAGGATAAGAAGAGCACCTAATGAGTCGCCGTTTACGTCGTCATCAAGGTACGAACATCTTCACTTCTATCTTGTAGCTGCGGCTTTAGACTTAGCGTCCATTGCGGATTAGTTTGCTTTAAACTTGTGAGATTCCATTTTCTGTGCTTGCGATCCCGTCTTTTGGTTGAGTTTTGAGAAGAATTGATGCCGGATTCGTGAAGGGGGGAGATTTGAGTGACGATTCGTGTATAGGGTTTTGCGTTTGGGGGCGGTTTGCCGGAGGAGGACGGCGGCGGCCACCGCGCGCCACCTCCTTCTTCGGCGAGTTTTTAGGGTTCAGTTATGCGTTTAGTTGCAGAAGGAGAGAAGTAGTTAGAAAGGAGAGGGATGGACATAGGAGAAAGAGGGTTCACGTTGAGATCGTGCCTTATCCACCGTTCCATCTTATATATAAGAAAGTTAATGGCTAGCAAAAATACCAAATTGCCCCTTTGCCTTCTCAAGTTTCCAAGTGGTTGTCCTATTCTTGCTACACGTGGCCGATTATTTTCTAAGCTCTTGGCCATTTTACCTGCTCCACATGCAGATATTTTTACAAAAGTTTGTGGTCTCAATTTCTTCTTCCTACCTTTTCCACTAATTTGCTTTCTTTGATCTCTCTCATCCATCAAATAATCTCATCTGCTTTCTCTCATCTCTCTCATCCATCAAAACTCATTTATTTCATCTCTCAAATCTGAATCAATTTTTTTTTCTTTTGGAAAACTCTATTTGTTCCATCTATCACCGATTCATCTCTCGAATTTCATATTTTTAAAACCCTTTTGATTGAATTTGTTTTATATTTTTTCAGGGCTTCGCAGAAGGGGATGGTTGTCATAGATGTTGATTCACGAAAACTGAGCCGGCAGACAGTGAGAAGGTTCTTGGAAGATTTCAGATCTGTGACTTTTGAGGAGGGATAAGTGATCGATGATGTAGTTCGGTAGATATATTCATTATGTTTCACTGCGAATGACATCCAAGCATCTCAAAGGTGTCTTGTTTTAATTATAAGCTTTGTTTGTGAAGATGATTCTGAAGATGACACCCCAAATTCAATATTGAGCTTTTTTTATCATTTATTTTGACAGGGATACATAAAGAGAGGGTAAATGATGATTCTGGTGATTGTCAGATTAACCCTCTTGATCCTGTAAATGATGATGCAAGGTGAATATAGTTATGTTTATGTGTCACTATTTGCATCTATTTTTATTTTTTTATCAAATAAATGATTATGGAAACAGTGAAGTATAAATAGCAGAAAAATGATACTTCACTGATATTATGTACAATTTGATGTTTATGTACAATTTTATTTTTTCCAAATTAATCGTATTCATTCTGGTTTTGTTAATTTTTGTTTTCGATTCGATTTCAAGCGAAGAAGATGGAAATTTTTTTCTGTGTTATGATTTTGTTTCAAGCGAAGAGTTGATGGCGGTGGATCTGACGTTTTCAGCGATTTTACGGCGGTGTGCGATTTCGTAGTGGTGGATCTGACGTTTTTGACGACGACTGTGGTGGTGGTCAGATTCGAAACTATCTTAATTTCATGTTTTAATCTAAAAAACATGGCTCAGATTTTGTTACTGGTTTATGATTTTCTGAATGTATATTTTTATAGTTAACTTTATTTTTTGTTTGTTTGTAATATTAAGTGAAAAAGAGGATCGCAACACCGATATCGACGATATAAGATAAGTTTCCTCCTTTTAATTTCTAGCTGGTTATAAGTTTTATAACTTTATAGTTTTCCCCCAATGGTTAAGACATTTTTGTTGTTCAAACAACTTAAAATTACCTTAAGATAATTCCAGATGCCGAACAATATCATCATGGCCATTGAAACCAATTACAGTGCATTTGTGATTGAGGAAATAGTTACTACCATGATTTATGATTTTCCATTCATTTTAATAGTTTGTGTTATATTGCTGCTACATATTTTACCATTCTTACTGATTTGAAGAATGTTAATGCTATGGTGACAACGATGGTTGTCGTAAGAAATTGAAAAGGGAAGTAGATATGAACTTCACTATCACACTTGATGGTTGTATTCTGTCCTGTTGTTTGTCAGTATAATTATCAACCGTTGAATTGAATATGGACTAACAAAAACAAATTCATTTTCATATTTACTTGCAGCCTTACTTTGAGGCACATGTCTGATGGATTAAAAGGGGAAAGACATCAGAAGAGGATGACATTAACAAGCTTTTCTCTAATATTTTGAGAGTACATCCACCTAAGGTAATTGTTTTGTATTTCATCCACATAAGGTAATCATGATGAATCAATCAATCACCAAATGTAATATTTTTGTCTATACCACTATGAGGTACTAATAATTCGAGGGTTCTAACACATGGCAAACACCATAATATTAAATGTTCAAAGTTTAAACATCTTAGTATACCCTCTCCACCAATACTTACACTGTTTAAAAAATAGTAACATTTTCACAAATTAAATTGACATTTGCAATTTTTTAAGAAACTAAAACAGAAGTCATATATTAGTTTAGCTGTCTATTAGATTTGTGTTTCCTTTAGTGTTCTAGATTGAGAGTTATTAAGCTTTTGAATGTTCCATAACAACAATGACTATATATTTGTTATTTGCTCTGTTTATGTCATGGGTTCATATGATATTTTGTATCTCACAGGAGGAGAATCTACCGGTAGTATTCAAAAATCAACTCGAGGAAGACACAAAAATTGTGATTTTGCGTAGTAATTTGAATGAACTACGAAAGGTAATTCTCAGTTTTCTGAAGCATTTATTGTTAGTTTGAAGTTTGATGATTTATGTATGTGTGGTTTAAAATGTCTATTTTGTTTGAATAAAATTGTCATACTTCAATTTTGTGTCATTTATGTCACGAATGTAGCATGACAGATTTGTTTTTCAAAACTTCATAGGTGCAGAAAATGGGTGCAGAAAAGCCTATTCAAGGGTATAAAATATAAACTAGGAGGATCTAAATTAAACTTCTTAAAAGTAATTTATTTACTATATTATATTGTTGTGCAACTTGATATTGCTGTACTAACTTTTTGTGAGGGATATTTAGATAATTTTCAAAGATTTCAAATCTTCGAATATCCTTCTGGACGAGAAGTGGAATGCAACGCTGTCAGACATTGGATTAGCAAGATTGGGACCATCTGATGGGTTAACTCATTTCTCAACAGCGGTATGTTCATGTTTTCTTCATCTCTGATTTCATATATTAATCCATAATTTACATATGTGGATATGTGATAAGGGAGAGAGGAATTTGGTATGTGAATTGGGACCTAAGTTTAATGGTACCTTGAATAATGTATTCATCATGTTGTTGGAACAATGGGTTATGCAGCTCCTGAATATATTCAAACAAGACGTCTCACTTCAAAGATTGATGAATGGAGCTACGGTGTCTTCCTATATGAACTTATTAGTGGCAGGCGTCCTTTAGATCGAAGTCGCCCCAAGAGTGAGCAGAAGTTATTGGACTGGATAACACCATACAGACCTAGCATAAAGCTGTTCCGGCGAAAGTCGCGTGCTTAGTGTGGAGAATCTTTCAAAATAGAATTGTTATTAGAGACAACTTAAAGAAGACAACAGTTATTAGTAAAGGTATAAGTTTGTGCATTGGGGAGTGTGGTAAAGAAGAGTTGGTGTCCCATGTGTTCTTTGAAATAGTTAGTGATATGTGGAAAATGTTAATATTTCATTGTAATGGTGAAGTTTAGAAGTACAAATTATTATTGTTTCTGTAAAAATTACTTCCATCATTAACATCACATCAATAAAATATAGTTTGTATGCAATATATATCAGGTCATAATTATAAAAATCAATTTTAAAACTTGAATATTGGAAATAAATATAAATTACAAAGAAATTAAAGATAAACAAAATCAAAATTAGTAGTATTAAAATATAAATTTATGTTACTATTATTTTGTTCCATTTATACCATTGTTTTTACTATATTAATCAATTTTATTATTCTTTATGTCATTAATTATCTTTTTTAATATGATTCTTTATTTATAATTTACTTACATTTAGTTATTATTTTTCAACAAAAAAACAATTAAAAGTAAATAGATAAAATATATATTTCAACAACTTTGAAATTTCATAAAAAAAAATAACATATTTTTACAATATTTCAATTTATACTATATAATATATTGACTTTTCATTGATACAAGATCAATATACTAGACAATTTATTGGAAAATACTATAATTGTACTCTCTATTCTAAAAATATTAATTTATTTGTAAACAAATACTATAATTAATGATATCTTTAATACGTTATTAACCCTTTTTTTTCTGAAATTGATATTTTTGATCAAGTTATATAAATCAATTTAAATACATATTTATAAAAAATAATTTAAATAACTTAAATTATTTTTTTATAAATTTTCAAAAAATAATTTAAATAATTAAAATTTTATAATTAAATAGATAAAAAATTTATTATTTTATTTTAAAAGTTATTTTATGGATTATGAATATTATTGAGTGACAGTTATATTTATAATATTGATTATGAATATAACATGTTTATAATTGTTGCAACTTATTTATTAGTAGGAGTAAATTATAATAAAATTCAATTATATTATCCAACTTTCAAAATATTTTGACATTTATTAGAGATTGACCATTGCATGTTATTGTATTGTGCACATATTTTCATAATAATCATAACGTTTGAATTTTTTGAATTAAAAGCAGTACAACCATTTCAAACTCTACTCCTTTAATTTCTTATAAAAAAAGAAATAGTTAATTTAATTTTTATTTTTATTAATAAAATAATAAGTTAAAATATATTTGATTTAATTGATATATCTTAGATGAAAACTTATACTTAGAACAGGAAATATCCATCTTTTGTCACCAAATCTTTTTCTAGCTTCATAGGGTAAATCATCAAATAGATCAAGATAAATTATTTAATTAATTAATTAAAATTACTTAACATAAAAAAAAGTAAATCTAATAATTTTTTAAATATGAAAATCTTTTAGTATTGTATTATGTCGATTTTTTATGGTAACATGTATTATATCGATTCTAAAATAATTGAATTATTTGTAAAAGAAAATTTCAAATAAATGATTCATTTAATAAAACATTAAATATTTTTTATTTTTGAATTTCAAGGATCATAAGCATAAATTTGGATTCAATATATTTTATTATGCATTAAAGATAAATAAATATGAGTTTGACAATATATATATATATATATATATATATATATATATATAGGGTTCATATCCTATGAGAATGCCATTTTTATGTAAGAACATGAGAATGAATCTGAATCATTAAATTTTAAAATAAATGGTGAAGATTATGTGTGGTTTTTGCTTTTCTCTCTCCTCCATTATTGAAATAAATGATGGAGGAGAGAGAAAAAAAAACTGACACATAATCTCCACCATTTATTTTAAAATCTAATGGTTCAAATTTATTCTCATGTTCTCATATAAAAATGACATTCTCATATGATACGTTTTCTATATATATATATATATATATATATATATATATATATATATATATATATATATATATATATATATATATATATATATATATATATATATATATATATATATATATATATATATATATATATATATATATATGTATATATAGTATATATTTAAAATTATTTAGAGACAAAAAAGCAATTATATAATTATTTATAATTAATCTATATAAGAAAGTTTTAATATTTTAATGTTATAGAAAGTT
Source organism: Lathyrus tuberosus (assembly GCA_022829125.1). Lineage (NCBI taxonomy): Eukaryota > Viridiplantae > Streptophyta > Magnoliopsida > Fabales > Fabaceae > Lathyrus > Lathyrus tuberosus. Next base: position 1,818,328 of record JALAZF010000034.1, read on the forward strand.
TTAATGTTTTAATATATAAGAAAGTTTTAATATTTTAATTTTATAGAAAGTTTTAATGTTTTACTGTTTTAATGTCATACTCATTAATATATAATAAAGTTTTAATTAATTGTTTTAAAAATAAAATAAAGAAATAGAGAGAACAAATATGTTTTTGAAAGATTTTGTATCCGACATGTCTACTCAAATTAGTTTTTTAATATGAAAGATTTTACAATTTTGTATTTAGTCATACATAAATTCACTAAAAGAGTTCTATAATTAATAATAGAATAAATAAGAAATTCGTGTCACAATTTAATTTAAGTATTTATTTTAATGGATCCATTTTTATCTATATTAATAATAGATAATAATAGAATAAATATTATTTTCTATTTTTAAGTCTATTTTTTATTTTGTTTTGTTTGAATTTGATTTTACATTTGATATGTATTGAAAAATATAAATTTCAAAAGAGTTGTATTTTTATTTACAAAATTTATTACATTATAATTTTATTTTTTTATCATGTATCACCTCATTCTTACTATTATTATCAAAGCGTGTGTGTCACACCAGTACACGGGCAAACACACAAGTGCTGATATGGTACAACAATAATTACTTAAATTTTTATTTATTATAAACTATTTTGGTAAAACAATTTTGTTTTTCTTATTTATATTTTTTATTACATTTTAAAAATAAAAGTGTACGAACCACACAAGTAAGCGGACAAACACACGGGTACTAATATGGTACATGAGTATCATACTGATATTAAGTTAATTATTTAAATATTAAATAATAATGGGAACAACTTTACTATTGATTTGAATTTTTTATTTATTTCTGTTACTAATATTTATTTATACAATTAAAATAATATTTTCAAATACTATGTTATTAGTTGATATTTATAAAACTAAATGATTGCATATAATTGAAATTATTTTTAATTTGAGATACAATTTTTTTAAACATAATGTATGAAAAATTGAAATATATATTATTGATGTAAAAATATTTTGCTAAAACAATTTTGTTGTTATTTTAAAAATATGCCTTTCTTTTAAAAATAATTAACTATTTTGGTAAAACAATTTGGTTTTTCTTATTTATAGTTTTATTATATTTTAAAAACAAAAGCGTGCATGTCACACCAGTACCCGGGCGAACACAAGTATTTATTTATGTTGATAATATTTATTTATTAAATTAAAAAAATATTTACAAATACTATAATATTATATGATATTTATAAAACTAAATCATTGCATAAATATTTGTATAAAAATACCAAAAGATGCTCGCGGGTATTGATTCTTTTTTTTTTTAATATAAATTATATTTTTTATATTTATTAATTTTTATTAATTCTATTTTAAAAATAAATCAAATGCGCTTAACATACCATAATAGGGCGATCACACGTGTAGTGATATAGATATTGCACGACATAGATATTTGTAATAATACTTACATAAAATATATTTATTTATACAATTAAAATAATATTTACAAATACTATAATATTATTCGATATTTATAAATCTAAATCATTACGTTAATATTTTTATAAAAGATATCAACTGATATCTGCGGGTATTGATTCTATTTTTTTAAAATATAAATTATATATTTTTTATATTTACTGTTTCTTTCAAATATGTACTGTTTATTGAGTTAGAAATTAAATGGATGGATAATCATTTATAATTAATAGGAGATATTGAGTTTAATTTTTTTTAATATGACACTAATTATAGAGTTTCAAAAATTTATAACAAAAGAGTTATAAGTAATTTTTATTTTTATTAAGTAATAAATAACTAAAATTAAATTTATTATTTTGTCTTAAACTTTGAGCAAAAAAAGTTTTTTTTATAAATTTGGATGGTAGTGTTGTAGGTTAATCAGTACCCGGGCGAACACACGGATACTGATATGAGTATCCCACAAAATAGATATTTGTAATAATATTTACATAAATATTATGTTGATGATATTTATTTATTAAATTAAAAAAAATATTTACAAATACTATGATATTATTTGATATTTATAAAAATAAATTATTGCATAAATATTTTTATAAAAAAATATCAAACGATACCCATGGGTATTGATTTTTTATAAATATAAATTATATTTTTTGTATTTATTAATTTTTATTAATTCAAATTAAAAAAAATAAAAACAAATGTGCATAACACACCAGTACTCAGGCGATCACACGGATACTAATATGAGTATATTTCCTAACCAAATAAGATTAAACAATCATATTTTATATTATAAGTGATATAAATAGTATTAAGCATTTCTTTTCTTTTTTTTGTTGTCAAAAACTCCGTTTGTCATATAAATATAACAAGTTTTTAAAAAATTTGTATTAACTTTCTATTCAATTTATAACATATTAGAAAGTTAATACAATTTTTTTAAAAATATGTTATATTTATATAACATATTAGAAAGTTAATACAAATATGTTATATTTATATAACATATTTATAACTTTCTATTCAATTAACTTTTTATTCAATTTATAACATATTATTGACACCTGCGTTGATAATCAGGCTGAGATCCACCAAGAGATTTTAGATTATTACAGAGGGCTGATGGGCACTAAGGTCAACACTACTAGGCACATTGATGTAGATGCTATGAGAAAGGGGGCCCAAATATCTAAGGAAGATGGTGATAGACTGATTGCTCAGGTCTTTGAGAAGGAAATAACAGATGCTTTAAAAGACATTGGAGATTTGAAGTCCCCTGGTATAGATGGCTTTGGGGCAAAATTTTTCAAAGCTAGCTGGTCCATTATTAGGGAAGACTTTATTAAGGCTGTTCATGAGTTCTTTGATGGAGGGATATTGGCCAAAGAATTCAACTGCACTATTGTGACTCTCATTCCTAAAAATGAGAATGCTAAGTATATAAGGGACTATAGACCTATAGCAGGATGTACTACCTTCTATAAGGTCATCTCTAAGATTATGACTAATAGGCTTGGTAAGATGATACATAAGGTGATCCATCAGAGCCAAGCTGCTTTCATCCTAGGGCAAATTGTTCATAATCACATTCTTCTAGCTTTCGAGCTGATGAGAGGATATGATAGACAAGGGGGAACTCCTAGATGTATGCTTCAATTAGATCTACAAAAGGCATACGATATGATTGATTGGAATGCTTTGGAACTTGTCCTCAATGAGATAGGGATACCAAACACTTTTACTGCCTGGATCATGAATGTAGTTGGTACTGTAAGCTACAGATTCAATGTTAATGGTGATTTGACAGAGATTTTAAATGCTAAAAGAGGTATTAGACAGGGAGACCCTATCTCCCCTTTGTTATTTGTGATAATGATGGAATACTTGAACAGAATCATGGCGAAAATGCAGAAAAATCCAAATTTTAATCATCACAGTAAATGTGAAAACCTTTGTCTAACTCACCTTTCTTTTGCAGATGACATTCTATTATTTAGCAGAGGTGATCAAACATCCATTGAGATGATCCTTGAAGCTTTCCAGCTGTTTTCTGACTCTACAGGGCTGATCATTAATCCAGCCAAATGCAAAATGTTTTGTGGAGGCATGGCAGAGGACATTGTTCAAGCTATCAAGATGCAAACTAGTTTTGAAATAGGCAAGCTGCCTATTAGATACCTGGGAGTGCCACTGTCGAGCAAAAGGCTGAAAGTTGATCATTATTTGCCGCTGATAGAGAAGATTACTGCTAGATGCAAACACTGGTCAACTCATCTACTTAGTGCTGCAGGGAGAGTTCAACTTGTCAAGAGTATTTCTCAAGCCATAGCTCATTACTGGATGAGCTGTCTTCCTCTGCCTAAGATGGTTCTCCATAAGATTGATGCCATTTGTCGGTCCTTCATTTGGACTGAAAAGGATAATATTAGCAGAAAAAGGCCTGTCTCTTGGAAAAAGGTATGTAGCCCTATCAAAAATGGGGGTCTAAATGTTATTAATCTTGAGATATGGAACCTTGTTGCCTTGCTTAAATGTTTGTGGAGTATTTGTCTCAAAAGTGACAACCTTTGGGTAAAATGGGTTCACACCTATTATTTAAAAGGTAGTGATATTTTCAACTGTACAAAGGATAACAGTCGTTGTTCTTGGATCTTAATTAACATCCTTCAGCAGAGGAAATGGATTGTGAAGATTCAGAATCTTTGGGACTCTATGATCATAAACAAGAAGTTTCACATGATGAAAACTTATCTTTTTCTCATTGACGACAGTAATGATACCAGCTGGAAATCCTTGCTCTACCACAACATGGCCAGACCCCGAGCAATTCAGAACCTGTGGCTGGCTTGTCATGGTCGATTACCGACAAAAGTAAGACTGCAACGGCTTGGTTTACTCAATGAGGCCGGTTGTAGAATATGTAATGATGCGGCTGAGACCATGGAACACTTACTATTTGAATGCAGTGGTACTAGGGACATATGGGATCATTTTCTTGAGTGGTTGGAGATACCCCATAGACCTAAAAGATGGGATGAGGTACTGCCTTGGATAGTGCAGGCTACTAAAGGTAAAGGCTGGAAAAAGGAAATGTTGAAGACTGTCTTTACAGAGGTGACATACGGCGTTTGGAATTTTAGAAACAAAACAATTTTTGATGGTCCTGTTGAGAAGGACATAGTCATTAGGGACATTAAATTTAGTGTAGTTCATAGAGTCTGGCAAAAAGTTAAGTTTCGAACTCATCTTGCCAAATTACTTATGTAATTTTTGGTTTTCTGTGAGTGTCTGAGTCCTTTGGCTGAGGTTGGACCGGTTTGGTCGCCTGTCTTGTGCTTGTATTGTTTTTTTGAAATTAATATATTTCTTTCATTTCAAAAAAAAAAATTTATAACATATTAAATATATGAGTAATATATAAATTAATTTATTTTTTATTATCATTATAACATTTAATGTTTAATGAAAAGTAAAATTTTATTTAGAGCACTATAAATGATGGTTAATTGCATTTAAGATTCTCTTTAATATTTTAAAAACATTAACTTCGGTGGTATAGTAATTTAAATGATGCAAATACAAAAAACATTACGGGAAAGTTATGTTTTTTTAGATATTTAAACATATTTATAAGATAATACATTTCATTAATAAAATATCTTATAAATTAAAATAAATATTTTAAAAATATTTTTATAAATGATGCCTGAACAAAAATAATATTTGTATACGGGTAAAAATATATTACTTATCAAAATATGAGAAAAATATGTATCGTTTATTGAAATTTATCTAATTAAAATAATAATTGAATAAACCTGTGGCATTGTTAAAATAATTTTGTCTTCTTTTGTATATATTTTTTAAAAAATAAATATGCTTCACCAACCGGTATCCACATGTATTTATTCTATCTTTTTTAAAATATATATAAATTATAGTTTTTATATTTTAAATATTTTTATTAATTCTACTTTCTTTTTCAAATTTTAAATGTAAACAAATGCGCGTACAAATCCATTGTATAAATATCATTAAATACATTTTATTATGTATTAAATTTTTATAAAAAATATTGATAAATTTAACATTTTATTCTAGAAATGAGTTAAATATCAATATTTGAAATTTCAATTTTATTTTCAAAAATTGTTAATTATTTTCAATTTTATTACTTAATTATGATCTTTATGGGTATCCCACAAAAGATATATTTTTAATAAACCTTACATAAATTAGGAGATTGTAAGAGAAAATATATATCTACTTGCAAAACTGAATTGGTGAAATGGAGAAAATGAAATCATTTATAATATAGAAAAACATATGAGACAAATATTTTTACACAAGAAAAATTTGAATATTTTAGATTAAACTTTATTTTTATATATGAAAAAAAGTATATGGGTGACCCAAATAATTTTATAATTGAGAACAAGTGAAATATTTTATAAAATATTTTATAATATAATTGAGAACAAGTGAAATATTATTTATACAATTAAAATAATATTTTCAAATATTATATTATTGGTTGTTATTTATAAAGCTAAATCATTGCATAAATATTTTTATAACAAATACCAACCGATGCCTGCGGTATTGATTCTTTTTTTTTTTTTTAAATATAAATTATATTTTTTATTTACTAATTTTTATTAATCCTATTTAAAAAAATGCGCATAACACACAAGTACTCGGACGAACATACGGGTACTGATATGAGTATCCCACAAAATAGATATTTGTAATAATAGTTAAATAAAATATATTTATTTATGTTAATAATATTAATTTATACAGTTAAAATAATATTTACAAATACTATGATATTATTTGATAATTATAAAACTAAATTATTGCATAAATATTTTTATAAAAAATACCAACCGATGCTCGCGGGTATTAATTCTATTTTTTTTATAAAATATAAATTATATTTTTTATATTTACTGATTTTTATTAATTCTATTTTGTTTTCTCCAAATTTTAAATGAAAATAAATGCGCGTCACCGACGGGTACCTGTGCGAATGCGCGAGTATCTCGCTAGTTTTATTGAGAGGATAAGGTGGGGCGTAGGGCCTCTCCGGCGGTGACATGTGTCGCCACTGTGGACACTTGTCACCGTCTGGTGCATCTCCCCATGATACAGTGTGTGTGCCTCCAGGTTTGTTACTACGCACTCCCCATCCGGTCCATTGGATGATTGCCAAAGGTTAATCCAATGGCTCAGGTTAATTGCTAGGTCACGAGAGACCACCGTGCACCACCAGGCTTTGGGTGTTTCTTGAGCTTATTTTTGTTGCTAATCACACCCCATGTGTGTGGCCCAAGGCTTGTTTGAATTAGGATTTTACCTATGTGCACCCCCTATATTCTTCCTTTTTTTTTTTGTTTTTTTGTATGCGTTTCAAAAATGGTTTTTAAATATACTAAAAGTTGTTCTAAAGTTGTAAGAAAATTCATGGGAGTTCTTGAGGGTTTTAATGAATTTTTAGTGAATTTTATTTTCACTTTTGGGCACGTTTAATATTTTTTCTCAATTTCTGAATGTGATGTGTTCGTTTTGGGATACCTTGTAGTGAAAGCCATAAAAGGGGACCTTCCTCTAATGTTTTGAGTCTGATTTTTGGTGTGTGATTAGACATTGAATTGATTAATATGTTGATGCTTGTTTGATGCATTATCCATAAATTTTGGAGTGCTTTTGAGTTCTATTTTTTGAACCTTGCTTTGTATGATCATCTTTGGAATATGCTTAGTATTTGCAATTACTTGAGTGCCTTTGGTTCATGAATTGGATTCAATCTTTTGCACATGATTACCTATTGGACTTAACATAGCTTGGTTGATTGTTCATAATTTTTTGAAGCCTTTAACTATTTTTCATTGAATATTGTTTGGTGGCCTATATGATTGGTGATGCTTAGAAGTATGGTTGATTTTGAGACCTTTGTGAAGCTTCATGATCGTTAAAATAGCAAGTGTACTATTTTTATGATGTAGTAATAATAGGGGTTATCCCCAGAATCGATCTCGAGGATTGTGTGTGATTGTAAGTGCAGATGCTAATTCAATTAAACAAAAATTCCTTGGGTTTTGATTGTTTAAAAATTATAACTACGAATAATAAAATGAACAAAATTATAAACTTTACTTAAAACAGATATGAGAAGCATGCTAGAGGAAGTGTATGAATTGCACTGCAAAAAACTCTAAATCATTATTCGATGAAACATTACTCTAAACAAACCTTACCGATTCTTAAGGTTATTTTTCCCTAATTCCTTAGCAGAAAAACCTTTGAGATTCTATCTTTACCCTAATTCCTTAGCGGTCAAGAAAGAATCACAAGCATTATATTTGATCAAGAATAATTCAGTTATCAGGTATCCCCATTCCTAGGCAATATCTACTGTAATATTATTATACAAAAGCGTTAGGTTGGTTGGTCCGACCTAAACCCTAACCGTAAATCAATTTCAATTTGTCCGATCTAAAAGCGTTAAAAACATTGCATAACAAAAGATTAAGGGAAAAAGTAATATTTCATAGAACAATGGAAATTCAAGTCATTACAGTGCAATTCAGGGACACCCCTAGCATTGGGGGGTTTAGCTACTCATAATACCAAAAAAAATTACAAAATAGTAGATAGACATTACAAGATTAACAGATGAATTAGATCTTCAATTGCGGATGCTCATGAAAAATCTTCCTTCTCCCGATCACTTGATAGCATTCAAACTCTCACGTAAAACCTTTCGTAAAATCAAAAGTCCCTTTCTCCTTCACAGAAAGTGTCTAAAATACTCTCAGGTCCAATACATTAATGGGGAAATGCCCAAAATACCCTCATGGAACACAAAGGTCAAAAATCCAAGAAAATAAGAAGATGAAGCGTCCAAGCCAACACGGGTCATGTTAGCTGACACGGGCGGCCGTGTTGGCTCCCTGTTATTCCGAAAATAAAATTTTTCAGTGCCAGACTTGCTGACACGGGCACCCGTGTCAGCCCATTGTTTTTCTTCATATTTTCGTTCTTTTGGCTTCTTCCTGACACAGCCAGTGTCAGGTGACACGGGTGGCCGTGTCAAGCCACTGTCTTCATTCCAATTTCATTCCGAATCTTGCAATTTTTCTCATTTTTTCGCTCCGATTCCTCCTGAATGTTTATATGAACCTGAAAACACTAAAGAACACAACCAAGGCATAAAATGCGATAAAAGAGATATAAAACAAATAAACAATCACAAAATATTAACTAAAAAAATAGTGAAATAACGTACGAAAACCATTGATCAAACTCCCCCAAACTTAAATCGTTGCTTGACCTCAAGCAACAAGCTTGCATAAAGATTTTTCAGATCAAACAGTACATATCAAATGAAAGACCTGTGAAGGTAAGGTGTGTCGATACTCATACGTGAGGCCTTGTTCCGATTGGCTAAAACTAGTTCTCTTGGTAATCGTCTGTTAACGAAGGTATTATACAAACACATACTGCGATAAAACCATGGACCTAAATCCCCCTTTCGGTTACCTCTCCAACTATGCTTTGGGCTTAAGTCTTTTCTTCGATTTTCTACCCCTTTCATTCGGATAATCAGATTAAGGCATTTTTTTTTGTTTTCCCTCACATGTACAATATTGATAGAAACTTTTATAGGCACGATTATATTTTTTTCTCGCTCATTCTTATTTATTAGTCCACTTTGGGATGACAATTGAGACTCAACCGCTGTTAGGCTAAGTAACCGGGTAAGGGTTACCCAACTTAGAAGGACAAGTTGTCTTTATCGCCATTCTTCACCTTTTCGGTGCCTTAAGTCATTCTCTTAATCAACCCTATACATGCAATTCTTTTTAGTCATGTCGGACTATCACTATGAACTAATCGGGGAATACTTCTCAAATACAAGTACTATGGCAAAAATCTACACGTTGAACTCGTTTTCTTACTTCGGGGAATCTAGGGTGTTCGGGTCATTCCTAAGTTTTCAAACTTTCCCAATGTCCCTAGTTTTAACTTCTCTTCCCTCGAACTCTATATAATTTCCTGACTACCTCACACATCACATAATTCACAAGAAAAATTTTCGGCTCTAATTCGAGGGGAATTCACAGTGGTTTCAACATACAAAAATACAAATAACAAGTCTAAACAAAAGAACTAAAAACAGTAAATCCTCCCCCAAACTTGAACCGCACATTGCCCCAATGTGTTAGAATAAGAGCGAGAGAGGTTACTCACAGATATCCTTACTGAGGAGGCGGACGACGACGCAACATCAACAACTACATCATAGCTCGCACCCGTAAGGTTTTATTTATTTCCTGCAAACAAAACAAAACAAACAACAAAAAGAAAGTAATCAATCAGGAAAGCGTGGGTTGCCTCCCACGTAGCGCTTCGTTTAACGTCGCATAGCTCGACGGGTTACTCCCCAATGCTATGGGGGATACTTCAGCTTACACATTTTGTTGCTTGACTTTTCCGCAACAGAGCACAGGTCAGATTCAGAAACAAGAGTTACATTTTGATTCAACTCACATCCAACTTCCACATTTGTCCTTTGATGTTTTTTTCTCTTTTTTCTTTGATGCTTCTTCCTTTTATTGACTTCTCGACTGGATTTTGGAGTCTTGCCATGTGCAATAGATGACTCAGATGGTGCAACCTGATGGATTATTCTAGAGAATTTTTCATGAAGTGGTTTTAAGCTTTTGCTTTTTTTTTCTACTGTTCGGACCATTCCACCTGAGGGGTGGTAACCTTCCTCTTGACCTTGCTTCTCGAGCTCCAACACTTTTAAGGTTCTTTCCTCCTCAAAATATTTCAAGGTTAGAGTACCAGCTTCAATATCCACACTGCACCGACTAGTCATCAAGAATGGTCGACCCAGTATAATAGTTGACTCCTCATCCTCAGGTAGATCAATGATCTCAAAGTCTACTGGATAGGTGAAGTTATCAATGGCCACAAACACATATTCTGCTAAGCCGTATGACACTTGGTTGTGAGGTCGGAAAACTTCAGATTTGTTCCCGTTTCACTTATTTTTTCTATAACCAGCTTTTTGAAAATTGAGAGGGGCATGAGACTCACACTAGCACCCGAATCAATCAAGACTCTCTTAAAAGTTTTGTCCTTTATGGTACATGGGATTGATACAGAACCAGGATCTTTTCGTTTGATGGGAATTCTCATACCTTGTGATCCCCCACTGCTCTCCTCATTTATACTTTTTAGCTCATCTCCACTAGGTTTCTTTTTCCCAATGACCTCTTTCATGACTTTCTTATATAGAGGCATTTGTTCAAGTGCTTCAAAGAAGGGTATATTAATCTCTAACTTTTTGAACAATGAGCTGAATTTCTCAAAGTCTTTTTCTTGTGTCTCCTTCTTTGTCACTCTTGAGGGGTACGGTAACCTGATTTTTGGTTTAATTGCCTCTTTACTTTTCTCTTTGATTAGCTTTATTGGTGGCCTGTCTTCTTCTGACTCTCTCTGACTTTCTCGCACTTCCAGATCCACCTCTATACACTGATACTCATTATCTGCTACTTTTTCTTCTGTAACTTTCCGGCTTCTCGTGGTAACAACATTGACATTCTCATGGCTCTTTGGATTTGGTATGGTGGCACTTGGGAGGGAGCCTGGTGCTTGAGAATTTGCAAATTGTTGAGCTATCTGACCCAATTGAACCTCCAGATTTTTGACGGAGGCTGTGGTATTCCTTTGGTTATTCCGGGTCTCTTCCTGGAATTGCATGTTGTGAGCTGCCATCTTTTCAATGGCAATCTCCCACTGCTCTTATTGGGGAGCCTGTTGTTGTTGTTGTTGTTGTTGTTGTTGTTGTTGTTGTTGTGGGTATTGGTGTTGATTCTGATCTTTCCAAGAGAAGTTAGGATGATTCTTCCACACCGGATTATAAGTTTGAGCATAATGAAATAACGTATGAAAACCACTGATCACTTGCCTTGAAGTGAGATCTTTGACATGATTAGGCATACTCCATAGGACCTTTTGTGCCTTGTTATGATGCTTTGACATAGGTGTTTGGACCATGATTCATATGCTCACTCTTAAGTCATTGTTGCATACACGATGCTTGTCTAATATTTGCCTAATTGCTTGAATTTTGAGGATGCATCTATGCAATTCATTAATGATCTTTGGTTCATTGGTTTACATTGTTAATACATGAATTAAAGCCTTGTAATTTCATTTTATAGGTCATCGTTGGAGGTTTGAAAATGGTTTGAAACTTGTTTGAACATGACTTCTAATGTGCATTAACTTTGGCTATTCTTTTTAGGTCTTGTGTATATACTTTGTGATCATTATTTTAACACTTAACATGCAACATTAGAGGTCCTTACCTACTGACTTGGTTACTCATACATGTGTATATGCTTTATGTGTTCCATCTTTACTTGACTTACAAGTTACAAGTCCTTAGAAAATATTTAAAGCTTGTTTGGTACCTTACTTGTTTTGACTTCTACAAGTGCATTGACATGGAACTTTCATGATGACTTGAGGTCATTTTTAAACATATAAATGTGCATTCACTTCTGACCTATACCATTTCACATGCATACTTTTCATGATTGTTTATGCCTTGTTTGATCAAACATGTTGTTACATCTTAAGTGAACTACTTGTGTATAGATTTGTATAACTCTTAAGGATGCTTTGACATGCTACTTCCATGACAACTTGAGGTTACTCCCATATCTTGAACACATCTTTTAAGTTCTGACCCATGTCATTTACTTTTTCATCTCATACTTTTGTGTATCATACAACCTCAAGTGATTGATTCATCCTAAGTGAAACATCTTTGTGTAAGATTTCCTAAACTTTTGAATGTGGTTTGGTATGAATGTCATGGTAACTTCTTCGCATCTTAAACTTCATTTCTCATGGTGTACACTACTGACCTCATCTCATATGTGTGCCTTAATTCAATTCATGTGACCTTTAGACACCAACTGTGCATAGTTTGTGAATGACTTCTGTTTGTGAGCTAACTTAGGACACAACTTGGAATTATTTAATATTCCTTAGGATACTAATTTAGATAGGATTAAACTTAGGTTAGCTACTGAACTATATAGGATCTTATCATCTTAGGACCTATTTCACTTTGTTTGTGGTTTGCCATTGCATCTAGAGCCATTGTAGGGTATTTGCATTAGTTTTAGGACATAGTTTGCATAAAATTTCAACTAGTAATTAGTTGAGCTTGTTTGCATAAACCTCTCAACCATTGATTGGTTAAGCTTGGGTGTGAGGTAAGTCTCTTTAATTTGATGTTTACATTCTTATGCTACTTCCTTTCCATCTCATCTCTCTTCCTTGTTTGAACATTGGATTGATTCACTTATTGTTTACTTGTGCAATAACATGATCCCTTTGGATTCCTAGTTTGGTTTTAATTTTTGATTAAGACAAAAGTAGGATAAACATTAGGTGAGCAATACTTGGCATGATAACAAGTAGGTTAGTCCCCTCTTAACCTTAAACATAGGGCCACCATTGTATGATAACATTAGGACCTAGTCTCCCTTAGTGTTTTTCTTTCAACCTTGAGTCTTTCTCCTCTCATCTCAAAACAAAATCAAAAACATGTAATAAATATAACGAGTATTGTACGCCATGAGCCTTAAGTACATGGGAAATGAAGGGTGAATGATCTCTCTTCACTTTCCTAGAGTGTTTAGCATACGTCCTTTTGGGGGCGACCATGCGACGCATTCGCTCCTATGTCATAGACTTTAGTGCAATGCGAGTTTCAAACTAACTTCAAGACACTTTCTTCTAAAAAACAAAAACAAACAAACATCTTCCTTCAGGATTCTCTTCTCATCTCCCTCACTCCATTCGAAAAGGATACGTCACTTTCGTTCTACCGCAAACAAGTAAACGCGTAAGACTCCATACAACGAGCGACAACACCTAAACTGCTGGAATGCGAACGTTGTCGTTTTCCACTAAAAAACACAAAACAACAAGACCCTGTTAGGTCGAATTACGATTGCTCTAATTTCCTCTTTCTCGTTAGATTGAGGATACGTAGGCACAAGACGACGATGTCTTGGCGAGCAAACTTCCCCCCATTAGTGCATAGTCCGTTGAACTACATCGACTCTGATTCTTCATTCGTCCATGAAGATACGTAGGCATAGGATTGCGATGATCCTTACGAGTCCTCTTTTGGTTTTCACCTTCCCTTTTCTCCCGTTCCGTTTCCAGTTAGCATTTGAGATTCAGATAACTTACACCCTTTGATCGATAACAACAAGCGTGGATCCCATTGAGTACGATGGACGCGATGGGGAACTAATACCTTCCTCTCGCGTAACCGACTATTGAACCTAGGCTATGGTTGCGATGATCATTCCTTTCCCTTTGTTGAGTTTTTCTTTGATCGTTTCCTTTCCCTGCGTCGGGATAAATGACGTTCGGTGGCGACTCTTCTGTTCTTCTCCGCCGGTTGATTTTCGAAGATGCGACACCTGGTTCCTCCCAAACTAAGAGTAGTCCAGTTCCCTTGCAGTACAAGAGATTTTCCACTATAATCAAATCATGATTACAATTGCTCATGCCCCTCAGCATAAGACTTTTCTACTTAGACCCTTAGCCCAAAACTTCCTACTTAAACCCCTCAGGTTCAAGACTTTCTGCTTAGACCCTCAGCATAAGACTTCCTACTTAGATTCCACGAATCTAAGACTTCATGCTCAAACCCCTCAGGTTCAAGAATTCTGCTCAGACCCACGATCCAAGACTTCCCTACTCAAATCCCACGGATTCAAGACTTTTGCTCAAACCCTTCAGGTTCAAGGCTTCTGCTCAGACCCACGGTCCAAGACTTCCTTGCTCAAATCCCATGGATTCAAGACTTCAGCTTAGACCTACAGTCCAAGACATCCTTGCTCAATCAATAACTGATTAAGACTTCAATGTTCTATCACATACCAGGAGACTTACTTGGCTCAAACTCACAGCAAGAGGCTTTAATGCTCAAGAACATAGCAAGAGACTTTATCTAGACTACTAAACAACTTGTTTAGCAGAATAGAGAACAAGGTGTACTTGATATATTATCAGATGTACAGGGTAAATAACCATAACAAAGATCACAACCCTTAATATTTCTAAGATATTTAATGTTTAAGAAATATTAAGGCTTTGTATAATTTATAACATATAACATAAAATCTGCATACTCGATTGTGTTGCCATTGTTGATCTTGTTACTCTTCCATTCTGATAGAAGCGTGAAACACTTATTTCTTCTTGGCTCTCCTTCTTTATTTTCCTTGTTCCTTTTTTATTCTAGATTAAATCTTCAGCTACTTATATAGTAGTTGCAGAACCATGGCCGTTGGAAGAGATAAATTGCACAAGTGTCTTTGTTACTCCATAGTACAAGAGACGTTAAAGATAGATACACCAAAAGATCTTTATCCATTGTGTAACTCTTTTAACCATAGCGTCTTCCTTGTGATCTTGTACTAAAGATCTGTTGAGAATAGATATCCGTAAAGCATGTCAACTCTTCTTGAGCCATGTGAACACAGACTCTAGCTAACAAACTGATTTGACATTGTAGCTTGCTTTTTGTAGTACGGATAACTTAGCTTAGTCTTTGGTTTTGAATCATCACCAGAAGTTGATATGTTCACTAAGTGTAGAGATAATACATTTCTCTTCTGATGTTGATACCTTTAGCCCCAGAGTCTATGCAAACCTATATCATCAGTGTTCACTTAATAATGTGCATCAGTTCTGAACCACCAAAGCCAGTAACTCAGTTTCTCTCAAGTGCGTCCTTATATCTGATTCTGAATGATTTTTTCTTAAGCTTTAGAACCTGCAAACTTAGAACACAAATTAGATAACACCATTGTTCTTTCAACACTTTGTTATCATCAAAACCCAAAGGATATATGTCATGAATAAATCTTGTTCTAACAATCTCCCCTTTTTTTTATGATGAAAAACATAAGTATTTAAAGAACAATGTTAGACTATTTTAATTTTCTTGGAAATGTCAGAGTCTGAGGTCTGTAAGCTCCTCCTGAGTCTAATAGTCAAAGGTTGAGGTTTATAAGTTCCCCCTAAGTTCAATATTCAAGAAAACTAAAATAAATCAATGTTGGGCTGTTTTAATTTTCTTAGCAACATCAGAGTCCGAGGTTTGTAAGCTCCCTCTGAGTCTAATAGTCCAAGGTTGAGGTTTGTAAGCCCCCCCTTAGTTCTATATACAAGGAAACTAAAATAAATTAATGTTGGACTATTTTTATTTTCTTAGCTACATCAGAGTCTGGGGTTTGTAAGCTCCCTCTGAGTCTAATAGTCCAAGGTTGAGGTTTGTAAGCTCCCCCTTAGTTTTATATACAAGAAAACTAAAATATATCTCCCGGGAAAAATAAAAAAAAATAGAAATAACAGAATTTTAAAAATAATTAAAATAAACAACATTTAAAAATTGAATGGGTTCAGATTCTTTATTAAATACTTCTATATCTTTCTCCCCTTTTTGTCACATCAAAAAGAATAAAAAAGAAAGACGAAAAGAAAGACATTCATAAATGTAAACCAGATCATCATTACGTGATCGGTTCCCAAGGAAGAGAAAACGATTCAAGTAATATAGAGCATTAAAAGATTGTACAATGCAACTTTAATAATTATTGGTCGTAACACTTCCAAGGATCAAGAAAAGGATTTTATTCCATCGTTTGGGTTACTCAGGCTCCACTATAAAAGCACTCAAAGCATAAGTCATTTTCATCAAACATCCTTCAGAGCAACATGGAAGCAACATCTAAGAGCACCAACATCTCTATCATTACAGAAATTTCAGAGGATACTACTAGTTTGGAGATGCAGAGTCTTCAAAAACCATCAAGTTTTGAAGCTTCTGAAAATGGATCCTTATCTACTATATTGAAGTCTTCTGAAGAGGGTTCATCATCGTCTGCAGTGAAACCTTCTGAAGCAGGTTCATTAGCATATTTTTTTAAACCTAAGAAGAAATCATTGAAGAAGAAGAAGAACAAAGACGGGGTAATCTTTCAGATGATTATTTCGGATTCTAAGGAATGGATGAGGATAAGCCTGACTGTGATTGGGGAAACTGGGTAGGTCGTAAGGAATTAGAGGATTTAGATTAATGTAATTTTAGTATTCTCTATCCTTATTTGTAATCACTTTTTTTATCAATGAAAAAAATATATTTTGTCCAATATTAAATTTGCATGCGTACACTTTTTACTTTTCCCTTTGATTTTCTGAAAAATACATAAACGAAGTAAAAAGAAGAACAAATGAAATAATAAAACCAACGAATAAATCTTAAGATGGTATTTATAGTTGTCTTAAGAGAATCTTTATTAGGACTATATACTAGACATCATTTCCCAAGAGTCAGACGTTAAAAGATTGATTTGAATAATCAATATTGAAACTCAAAACACTCAAGGTAATGGATGAATAGACTCTATAAAACATTCAAAAAACTATCTTTCTGAATCACTTAATCTTTAGAACACCGAAAATGTATAAGCGGAAGCAAATCTGGGTTCCAAAGAGAGATTTTAGAAAGACGACAATACTGAAAGCAGCAACTCAACCAAACGAGAAGCATGTAGCAACTGAAGCATCTTCAAGCAAGCATATTCCTTTAGAGGCACATACATCTACAATAACCTTTATTGAGACACAAAGAAGAAAAATAACTTCTAGGTCAAAACACAAAAATCTTCTGAGGAAGGAAGCTGTTGAGTTTGCAAAGAAAGATTGGGAGGATTATTTAAACAATCTAGATATGTCAGATGAGCCTAGGGAATCCCTTAGAAAAGATCCAGATGTGTAGAAATTATTTGATAATATGTAATGGCTACCAATCTTTCAATGAGTATGTTGCATGTTTTTTGAGTTTTAATCCTAATTTTTATTCTCCAAACAACATAAGAAATGCACATATAACAGTTAAGACACGCAATAATATGAACATGAACAAGAACATAAAAAATGCACATATAACAGTTAAGACACCAACCTTGTTCAGAAACAATCTTCCAGAAGTTAAAACCTAGCTTAAGAAGCTCTTCAAAATCCACAAACTTTTCATTGACGACAACTAGTTGATTTGGTGAAGAATTAACTAGAGAATTCATCTCATGTTTGGTTTGATTAACGCACTAAAGAAAAAAAAAATAAAAAAAAATTTGAACAAGATTCTGACCATAGAGGAATAAGAATATTGTCAGAGGGACAAAAAAAGGTGACACGAAATGATGTTTCACAAAGACAAGGGATAGAGACCATAGACGTATAAAATAAGAAAACATCATTACCCAAGGGTCCTTACCTAGCAGACTTCTTGAACATACTAAATGATTTTCAATTTTATGGAATTTTAAGTAAGACATGTTTTTTAAAAATAATTCTTACTTAAACTGCTTTATTAGAAGTAAATATTCCTTTTCTGAGTCTCGGAAAGTGACAATTTTTCAGAAGGTATCTGTCATCAGAGTCTAGTAGGATTAGACTTCGAGTGAGACAACTTCTGTTAGTCATCAGTCTTTGATATTCTATTCAGAGTCAAACATTTTCTCTTGAATTTAGAGTCACTACTACGAAAAACACATATAAGAACGGTTACTAAAGACCTATAATAACGGTTGAACAGCCGTTGTTAGGTAAGGTGTGGTTGTAAGTGGGTTATTTACAATCACGGTCTATTGCCCGTGGTAGTAAACTAGATAGAGCGCTTCATACAACCACAATTGTATTAAACAACCGTTGTTGTATGTCTTTTAATAAAATAAAAAATACAACAGTAGAACAACAACAACAACAATAGTAAGAACAACAACAAGAACAACAAAAACAACAACAACAACAATGACAACAACAACAACAACAACAATAACAACAATGAGAAGATAAAAAAGAAGAAGAAGAATAAGAACAACAACAATAATAAAAAGAAGAACCACAGTTGTCATTTATGTTACGCTCTTTACTTATTGCAATTTACTTTATGCTTTTGCTTTAGAATTTCATATCATATTATTATACTTCTTTTTTCTTTGTCCACTTGGAATTGTGTTTATGCTTGTGCTCTTTTTATTTTGTCCATTTGGATTTTCTCTTAAAACATTAATAAATATTAAAACTATTAAAAAACTTGGTTACTTTCATGGACTTGATGTTGCTACCCTATGCATTGATGTGGAGTTTGGACTTAGAATTAAGACCTTGGCCTTGGCTTGGAAGTACATCTTAAGAACTATTTGGATTCATCTGGTACCCTTGGCTTAAGGATTCTTTTGAAGACTCATCCTGGTTATTATTGATTTCATCTGATGCTTGGATGTTATTGCTTATTTGGCTTGCTTAAGGCTTAATCCAAAGGAGGGAATTCTTGATTGACTTATGTCATGGGGCTTACTATCTTCTCGTGGTTAGATCTTTTTATTTCCTATCTTTTATTTTATGTTTTAGGATAGTCTCTTCATCTTCCCCCCTTCTTAAATTTTCAAAATCTTCTCTCTATTTCAAAAATCTTCTTCTTTCAAACTAGAACCACTTTTATAATAAAACCTTTGCTTTGTCAAGTACATTTTCAAAATCTTTTTCTTTAATAAATGCTAATACATCCAAAGCATATTAAACCATTTTAAAAGACTTAAAAAAATACAATAACTCACTTAATCATTTTGTGCCTTTGTGCACTTTTCCTTTTAAAACTTTTCATAAAGTTTAGACATGAGTCATTTCCATAGTTGAGATGTAATTCTCATATCCCCATAGTATAGATGGTATTTCTTGTCCACTTGTGAGAGTTAGTGGCATACTTGTCGATTTTTATCCAAGTTGGAGCCCTTCTCCTTATGATGCAAAGTTCTCATTACTTGTGGGTGATTAGTTGTAGTATTCTCCTTAAAATGACAACTTGTCTTTTCATTTAAAATGAACCAAATAAACCATTTTGTTATTTCTACCATGAACTACGAGGTTTTGATCCTCCATTGCATTTTGTGGGTATGTAGGCACGAGACTCAGAAAGTCTTGTCAAACACAAAATTATAAAAAATACTTCTTTTCTCACCTCCCCAATCTTTTGCAAGCAAACCATTTTTTTTCAAACAAAAAAGTGTAGATATTTCAAAGAGGTTCCTATAGAGTACTATAGATATTTTGGGTGCTAACATCTTCCCTTTCCATAACCAACCCCCTTACCATCTCTCTGTTTGTTGTTAGTTTTGCTTTAAAACTTCTTAGGGTTTTGTTTGTTCTTTTCCCCTTTTCTTTGGAAATAATAAAAGCGCGGTGGCGACTATTGCTTTATGAGTTAAGTTAATCAATATCTTATACTTACAATTTTTACCGCTAGATTGTGGAAAGAATAATAGATGCATGTAATCGTATAGTAAATTCTTCCACAAAAGAATTGTATACGATTTTGTTATGCATTTCAGGAAAGTGTGCAAAAAGTGTCATAATTTGTTAAAATATGTTGAAAGCATAATTCTTGACCAGATGAAAGAGAAAATTGTTTGTGCTTGGACTGATTAAGTTAGACACCTTAGAAATACAACAATTGTTCCGGACTGGGCCGACGCCTGCCCAATCGTCGGGCAGGCCCATCCCAATACTGGTACGGCCCAATATGGCCCCTCAAATCGCCAGTGCCGAGCATACCCCTATCAGCACCGAGCACGCTCGTGTCTTCCTCTCGTCGACCACATAGTAGGCACCATCATCGATCAAAAGCTCAGAGTCAAGGAGAACACCTCTCTCCTCGACCTCCACGTACTCCTCCCCGTGAGGACACGTCGTCTTGTAACCTCCCACCTCTGAAGGAATAGGTCTGCCCACCTTCCGGAGATCTCAGAACCGTTACCCCAGGGCGAAGACCACGTGCTGGTCTTCCCTACGCCATGTAAGCCCTGGCAGTCACCTGGATTGGGCCTTGCAATCTAGCCCAGTGCAGGAGACCGTTGGCCCCGCGCTGGGGGCATTCTATAAATACCCTCTCACTTGAGAGGGTCAGGTTACGTTCATTCTAACTCTCACCTATATTCTGTACTTGCTCACTCCCGTTACCTGACTTTGACATCAGAGTACCTTGCAGGTAAACCCCCCCGCCATATCATCATCACCGGAGGTGAAGACCATACGACGTTGCTAGCCGCTGACATATTTTCTGATCCAAGTACGACCAGTGGCGCCGTCTATGGGAAAAACTGCTTCCCCGTTTTTCCTTCATCGTTAAACCAAAGCAATCTCCATTCATAACCAACATGGCCAGAACCTAGTCTGGGAACAAAGCTCCGGACACCGTCCTTGCGCGACCCGAGAACGGGGACCATCGGGAGGACAACACTGCCATCCACGTCGAAGAGGTCGACATCAGGGACGGCCAGACCGCCTCCCCATTTTTCGAAGACGCGGCTTACGATGCCACCCAGCAGGATGTCCCACAAGTCATCTATCAGCTAGTTGCTCCGCCGCAAAATGCAGATCCGAGCACCGTGGAGATGTTTGCCTTGGTCAACCAGACCAACCAGTTGATTGCTCACCAGAATCTCCAAATTGAAGCACTCGAGAAAGGGCGACCACGACGATCTTCCCCGTGAAGACATCATCATCCGCCATCTCCCCATCGTTCTCCTTCCCTGCGGAGGACTCCCCGGGCAGGATCTCGGAGCCCCTCACCGCTGGAACGACCACGCTTGGAACGACCCCAGCCGGTGGTCTCTCAGAAGCCTCATCGCTCCCCCCTCAGCAGGAGCCTAGGCGCTCGTCGACCACAAAGAGGAACAGGGCCGATGTCGAAAAGCCGAAGAGCCATTCCAGATCCTCTCCTCAACAACATGGACCAGGTCGAGACCATCGCTCCCTGTCACGGTCGCCAGCCAAAAGCGATGAGGACGACCAGAGGACCCCCTGTCCAGGGAGATCATGGACACCCGTATCCCCGTGGGCATGGAGAAGCCCCCGCCACTGGGGACCTATGACGACACAACGGACCCCGACGATCACGTCGAAAGCTTTGAAGCCATGCTCGACTATAGGAACGTCAGGGGAGCTATTAAGTGCAGGCTTTTCCCCACCACTCTTCGGAAGGGCGCCATGACTTGGTATAAGAGTCTCGCGCCTGAATCGATCACATCTTGGAGACAACTAAAGGGACGTTTTACTAAACATTTTACTGCGTCTCGCCGACATCCGAAGACGGAGGCTGCACTGGAAGGCATCTTCCAGGGGAAGAATGAATCTCTCAGAGACTACATTGAGAGATTCAACAGAGAAGTTGTCGAGGTCCACACAATCGACGACATGAAGAAGTTCCTGATCATGCGGGGACTATGCCTTGGAACCGAGTTTTCCAAGTCTGTTGGCATCCACAGGCCTCGCAGCTTAGAAGGCCTCCTCTATCGGGCTCAATCATACATCGAGTTCAAAGAGTCAGAGGCAGCCCAAATCACCCTCGACTAGAGGCGACGGGAAGGCTCCCGCGGCCACAGAGACGAAGGCTCTCCTCCCCCTGACGCGGGGGAGAGAGAAGATGAGAAGGTCGGTCCAGGGAGTCTCGCGAATCGCGAGGACCAGCTGGCCGGTTCACGGAGTATACTCCGCTCAATACTCCCCGCGAGTGAATTTTCAACGAATGCGCCAACTCAGAGTTTCAGAAAGGGGGTGTCCGCTTTCCCAAGCCGACAGCCCCCAAGGCTAACACCGACAGGTCCAAGTACTGTAGGTTCCACTAGAGCCATGGACATGTCACAGAAGATTACGTCCACCTCAAGGATGCAATAGAAACTCAGATCAAGGAAGGGCACCTAAAGAAGTATGCCAAGAGGAACGACGCTCCTCGTCCCAGTGCCCGGGAAGCCCAAAGCGTCGAGGAGACAACACCTCCTCCCAATGAGATCCGGTTGCAGGTCGCCCTCAGCGTCACTCGACCCGAAGACTTCTTTGTCCCCGAGGGCATCTAGGGCCAAGAGGCACTTCGCAGCATGTGGGTAAACTTCCCCCACGAAGACCCCGTCACTTCCCGCAGCACGTGGGAAAGTTTCCCCAAGATGATGGTCATATCCGGAGGAGGTTACGAGAAGGTGTTCGTCGGGTCGATCAAGCGGAAGTTTGACGAACTGGAGTCCGCCACCTCGGCGAAGACCACCACCCTCGAGAAGGTGCAAGGGAAATCAAACCCGATCACCTTCTACCTCGAGGAGCTGCCGGGAGGAGCGCCCAACGCCACTATCCCCCTCTTGGTCAAGGCACATATGGTGAATTTTGACGTCCGCAGGATCCTTGTCGACCAGGGAAGCTCGGTCCACATTATGTACGCTCACCTTTTCGGGACTCTCCAGCTCGACGAGAGGCATCTGACCCCTTATGTGGGTTCGGATCTGCAGGGGTTCAACGGCACCACCACCAGACCATGGGGCTATGTTGAACTGATGGTCACATTTAGGGCCAAAGACACTGCCCGTCAAGTCAAGACCCGCTTCTTAGTGGTCGAATGTCCATCCCTCTACAACTGCTTCCTTGGGAGGACCACCCTGGCCGAACTCACAGTAGTACCATCAATGGTCCATCTCAAGATGAAGTACTACACGGCCAGGGGACGGGTCGTTACGATGCATGGGGACATAGACGCGGCTAGGAGATGCTTTGACGCCGCGACCAAAGGTCTGAGTTCCATCAGCACCAGGCCCAAGACTGGAGCGAAGTTATCCCCGGACGCTGTGTAGAAGACACTCCCGCGTGTCAACGCGGTCGACCTCAACAGCGGGTTCTCTGGTGAGCAGGAAGAAGGCGGAGCAGCAGACCACGACCTCCAAGCGGAAACCAACGGGCAGCCTCTCCACCCAGCGCGCCCCATTCCAGACGGAGACTTCGAGCTCATCGCCCTCGGAGACGATCTAGACCGAAGCGTGAAGATCGGCACCAGACTCCCCGGCCTGGCGAAGAAGCAGCTGAAGGCATGTCTCTGGGAGAACGCTGATCTGTTCGCATGGAGTGCCTCCGAGATGCCTGGCCTTGACCCCGAGGTGGCCTGCCATCAGCTCACCGTAGATCTGACCACTAGGGCCATAGTTCAACGTAGGCGTAGACAGTCTCCCAAAAAAGCGGAGGCTGCTGAAAAAGCTGTAAAAGACCTCCTAGAGGCGAATTTTATTTCGGAGGCCAGGTACACGACCTGGCTGTCCAACGTTGTACTTGTCAAAAAGAGTAATGGAAAATGAAGGATGTGCGTTGACTATACCAATCTTAACCGGGCATGCCCGAAATACTCTTATCCTTTTCCTAACATCGACCAGTTGGTCAACAATTCTACATGTTTCAAGCTATTGTCCTTCATGGACGACTACTCGGGGTACAACCAAATCCCCATGGATAAGTCCGACAAGCAGCATATTGCCTTCATAACCGAGTCGGGCAATTACTACTACAACGTAATGCTCTTCGGCCTGAAGAACGCTGGCACAACCTACAACCGGATGATGAACAAAGTCTTCCGGGGAAAGATCAACGACATGTTCGAGATATATATGGATGACATGATCATCAAATCCGCAAAAGAAGTCGACCACACTGCCCATCTCAAGAAGGTATTCGACACGGCGAGGAGATGCCGTATGAGGTTCAATCCCGACAAATGCACCTTTAGCGTTCGGGCGGGCAAGTTCCTCGGTTTCTAGCTCACAGAGCGAGGAATCGAGGCCAACACCGACAAGTGTAGGGCTTTCTCCCAGATCCCGACCCCGAACTCGAAGAAGTCGATATAATTACTGAACGGGATGCTGACCGCCCTCTCCCGCTTCATCGCCAAATCTGTACAATACGCACTCCCATTTTTCAAGCTTCTTCGACAAAAAGACACGTTTGAATGGAGCAAGGAGTGCGAGCAGGCGCTCCTCCACCTCAAACAAGTCCTGTTGCAACTCCCGGTCCTCTCACGGCCAGAGAGCAGGGATACACTGTTCTTATATCTCGCCATCGCGAGTGAAGCGGTCAGCGCTGTCCTCATCCGGGAAACCCCCGATGGGAAGAAGCTGATTTACTTCACGAGCAAGGCCCTCGAAGGCCCCGAGCTCAGGTATCAGCAGACCGAAAAGGTCTCCCTCGCCCCCGTCACCGCGGCCAGGAGGCTGCGCCATTACTTCTTAGCCCACACGGTCATTGTAACAACCGAGTAGCCAATAAGGCAGCTCCTCGGTCGACCAGATATGGAAGGGAGGATGCTCATATGGTTGCTCAAACTCGCCGAGTTTGACATTCTGTACGAAGGAAGGAAAGCCCTGAAGGCTCAGGCGTTGGCCGACTTCGTGGCGGAAATGACCGTCCCGGAACCTTCGACCAACGGATCCCAAAAGTGGACAATCTATGTCGATGGGGCATCCAGCACGAAGGGGAGCGGGGCGGGCATTATCCTCGAGAACGAGGAAGACATCCTGATCGAGGTCTCCCTCGAATTGTCCTTCCTGATGTCAAACAGCCAGGCAGAGTATGAGGCTTTTCTCGCCGGGTTACGGTTGGCTGAGGACCTCGGCGCCAAAGAGGTCAAAATCTTCACCGACTCCCAGCTCGTAGCCCCTCAAGTCTGAGGAGAGTACCAAGCCAAGAACGACTGCCTCGTCGAATACTTGACCTTGGTGAACTAAAAGATGAAGAACTTAACCTCCGCGGAAGTAACCCACATCCCGCGCGAGCACAGTACCCGAGAAGATGTTTTGTCCAAATTGGCGAGCACAAAGAAGAAAGGCGGGAACAAGTCCATCATACAGGAAGTACTTTCTCACCCGAGCATCGACAAACCCGCTTCTGCGATGAACGTGAACGCCATCGGGGACAACAATTACTGGATGACCCCGGTATACGAATACCTCGCGACGGGCAAGCTACCCGACGATCCCAAGGAAGCGGGGATGGTTAAGCGACGAGCATGCTCGTACACAATAGTCAAGGACAAACTATACCACCGTGGGTTTTCTATCCCCCTCCTCAGGTGCATCGAAGAGACCAAGGTCCCCGGTATACTCCAAGAAATCCATGAGGGGATGAATGCCCAGCACCTCAGCGGGTGATCCTTAGCCCGTAAGGCACTTCAGGCAGGGTATTACTGGCCCACCATGCAACAGGACGCCAAGGAGCACGTCAAGAAGTGCGATCGATGCCAACGACACGGGGACATGCACCTTGCTCCTCTAAACGAGCTCAAAATACTATCGTCCCCATGATCGTTTGCATTGTGGGGAATGGATATCCTCGGGCCCTTCGTCATGGGGTCATACCAAAATAAGTACCTCATCATCGGCGTAGATTATTTCATGAAGTGGATCGAGGCGGAAGCCTTGGCCAAAATCACGACCTTCAACATACTCCGCTTCCACAAGAGGAACATGCTCGCCTGATTCGATGTGCCCCAAGCGATTGTCACCAACAACGGGACGTAGTTCACCGACAGGAACTTCCAAGACTTCGTCACCAAACTGGGCACGAAGCAGCACTTCACGTCAGTCGAGCATCCTCAAACGAACGGGCAAGCCGAAGCAGCAAACAGAGTGATCCTTCGAGGATTGAAACGCCGACTAGGAGACGCCAAGCAACGATGGGTCGAGGAACTAGACATCGTCCTTTGGGCCTACCGAACAACCCCACATTTCACGACCGGGGAGACCCCCTTTCGTCTGACCCACGGAACAGAAGCAGTGATCCCCGTGGAGATCAGGGAACCCTCGAGGAGGACGGAGGCCCCCCTCGACGAGGGCACGAATAGCGAGGCCCTGAGGGAAGAGCTCGACTTCGTCGAGGAGATACGGACGGGCGCATCCCTCCAGGAAGCCTCAATTAAGCAGAAAATAACTCTACGTTATAACAATAAAGTTATTAAACGAGATTTTCAAGTAGGCACCCTCGTCCTACATAGGAACTGTCGCATCTGCGAAAATCAACCGGCGAAAAAGAACAGAAGATTCGCCACCGAACGTTATTTATCCAGGCGCGGGGAAAGGAAACGATCGAAGAAAAACCTCAAAAAAGGGAAAGGAATGGTCGTCGCAACATAGCCTGGGTTCGGGAGTCGGTTACGCGAGAGGAAGGTATTAGCACCCCCTCGCGTCCATCGTACTCGATGGGATCCACGCTTGTTATTATCGATCAAAGGGTGTAGGGTATCTGAAGCTCAACTGCTAACTGGAAACTGGAAACAAAAGGTGAAATGGAGAAACGGGGGGAAAAGAAAAGAGGAAGAAAGGACACAAAGGACTCGCAAGGATCATCGCAATCCCATGCCTACATATCTTCATGGACGAACGGAGAATCAGAGTCGACGTAGTTCGACAGACTACAGTTTTATGGGGAAAAGGTTGCTCGCCAAGCGTCGCGCCTATGCCTACGTATCCTTAATCTAACCAGAGAGAGCAAGTCAGAGCAGTCGTAGTTTGACCTACGGGTCGGTTGTTTTGTTTTGGTGAAAGAATCTCGATCGCACTGGCGCGAGAGAAAAGGGTTTGATAAATAAGATTGTGCTCGCAAAGATCTTGCGCGATCTCCTGCCTACGTATCTCCATTAACCAATGAAGAATCAGAGCGACGTAGTTCCCCTCACTAGGGATGACTTTGCTTTGTTTGTGTTTTTTAACAGAAAACATCAAGGTTCGCGTTCCAGTAGTTTAGGTGTCGCAGCTCATTGTACGGAGTCTTAGGCATTTACCTGTTTGCGGTAGAATGAAAGTGACACATCCTTTATAAGGGAATGAAATATGAGAAGAGAATTGTTGTTTATTTTTGTTTTTAAGAAGAAGTTTGTTTATTTTTGTTTGCAATATGCCTCGTGCTAAAGTCTATCACGTGGTAAGTACTTTGCGTAACGAGTCACACGTCTCGCGCAACAAAGTATACTATGTACTTAAGGCTCATGGCACACGAATCACACTTTTAATTGTTAAGTGTTTTGAGATTTTCTTTATAGAGAGAAGAGATACTCAAGGTTGAAAAATAAAATCTAAGGGGAGACTAATATGATCCTAATGTTAGCATGCAAAGGTTGGTCCTATGTTATGTTTTCTAACCTATCTAACTTGGACAAGTTAGAATAGGTATCCTAATGAGGAAGCAAAAGCTAAAACAAACCATACAATGATATCACATATCAAAGTAGATCAATAAAAAAGATATGAATGAGATCACATAAGCGTCAACATCGGTCGATGTGAGATAATGACAATGAGTGGGGGTCGGTTGCGAACCCTATCTTCCACTTGACCGACTCGATAACAGGATCAGGTGATGTTCAAAGCTTTAATCATGTAATGAGAGCTAAGAACGACTCAACTAGAATAACAGGGGTCGATTGCGAACCCTATCTTCCGTCAATTTTCTTCTTGGAGGTCTTACAAGGGGATACGGGAATGGGATGCCTCTTTGGAGGTCTTAGGCACAAAAGAAAAAAATGCGAAATTAGTAAAAGGGAAGAAAAGTAATACCGAACGGATAGCAATCCGTAGCAATGCAAGCAAAGTATAAGCAAATCGACAAACTTCTAGTAATCTAGCATAAATGAGCAAAAGTGTCAGGAAGAGGAACGGATCCGTGAAAGGCAATAAACCATAAACAACAGCAACAACAGCGCTCCAGCACCTGCATAGCTATAAAAACCAGCAACAAGCAAAAACAGCCTATAACAGCTACCATTTCCAGAACAGAATAGGTGTATATGCAATTAGACAGAATAACAACATTTTACAGCACACTTTGTTCACAGCAGCTATGTATGTGGCAGCAGTTCCTACCTTGTAAACAACTTATCAAAACAAGTGAGAATCACTACAAAACAAACTCAAAAGTTAGTCAAAGCAATCAATGAAAATAACCAAAGTTAGCAACTAAGATCAAATGGAAATATCAATAAGAAGTAATTGAAATCAATACTAAAATGTAAGCAACAATTATTCAAAAATCTATGCAAAACATATTAAAGACTATTAACAAAGTTAACTAATGAGACTACTAAGAATACTAGTCAATGTTAGCATTAAATCTAAATTTATTCTATGTTAGAACAAAATCAATTCAAGCTAATGTCAAAATCAATTAGTTCAAAGTTATTTCTAATTCTAAAACTAGTTAGTGGACAATTAAGCCAAAAATCATTAGTGAACTAGTAAGCAAAAAATCAATTAGGAAATGATTAAACCAAAATCAATTAATGAAATTAAGCAAAAAAAATCAATTATCAAGCAATTAAGCTAAAAACAATTATCAAGCCATTAAGCTAAAAAAACAATTATCAAGCCATTAAGCTAAAAAAACAATTATCAAGCCGTTAAGCTAAAAAACGATTATCCAAAAACATCATCGAAATCCTAATCTACTAAAGGTTAGAATTAATTTTTTAGAAAATCTAATTCTAAAAATTAAAACTATTCTAAAATTAAAACCTAATTCTAAAACTAATACTAATTATCTTAAATCAATTAATCAAAATTAATCACTAATTTTATAAAATCTCTACTTCTAATTCTAAAATCAACTAGAATTAATCTAGTTCAAAAAAGCAACTAACAAAGCAATTATGCCAAAAACTCAATTAGTTCAATTAAACCAAAAAAAAAATTACGCAATTAAGCCAAGAAAAATAATTATCAAAATCTAAACTTAATTAATCAAAATTACAACTAATTAACTAAACCTAAAATCTAAAAAAACTAGAAAGGAATTAACTAAACAAACCCTTAACAGGGGGTGCGGGGAGAAGTTTAGGGTGTGGAAATCAACTCAGGCCCAATGGCCTTTGGTTCCCATTCAGTGAAGGTGTAGGATAGTGTTTATGGTAGTGTGGGTAGAAAAACCGTGGGCCTAAGGCCCTAGACCCGGTCCACCATTATTCATGTTAACCTAAGGATAAGAGCAAAGTTGAAACGCCACACAACAACTTGCCATTCTTCTTCTCCTTCCTCTACACATCTCCGTCAAATCGCCGACGACGGAATCTGAAGGTGTGAAAAACGCAAGAAATGGGGGTTTGAATTGGGTTTTTAAAATAAATGAGTTTCTTTTAAATTTTTTTTATAAAAACGTATGACTCTTTCCTAAGACTGCTAAGGACCTCTATCAAGAACAAATGGATAAACACGTTATGTTTATACTAGTTCACTTGAGAAATACTCAAGCTAGTCTAGTCCACCCGCCAAGGTGATTTTGCATCTCTCAACGAGGTCTTAATCAACTATCCAATCAATTCAGTACACTGCACGAGCCAACACAGTTGGTGACTAACATAACTTCTAAAACTCTCAAGTTCTAGACTTCTCAAGTAATACAACCACACACAGGCCTTACTTAAGGAATAACCTCTAAGACACGCGCCCTAGACTTCTCAAGAATCATGACCACACGGTCTTTCTTAAGGAACACAAACCTAAGTTTGAAAAGAAAAACGTTTACAAAGAAGTGCTTCTATACAAACTGAAATGTAAACACGTTTAGACCAGAATAACTTAAGAAAGATATTGAGTTAGAAAGTATTGTTGTGTTTTGTTCGTGTGTTGTTCGTATGTATCTTTCTTCAGTCTTGAGCTTCCTTTTATAGCCGAGTAGAAAGAGCCGTTGGAAAGTAATCATTATAGCTAGCTAGGCTGGCGGCTAGAAGCGTGAGAACACAAAAGAACTTTTGTGTGCTGCTGTCTTTTGTGTCAGAATATCTTCGTTTGTACCGTTGCACTGTTTCCAAGATATTTTCTCCTTTAATTGTGGTGCACTGTACTATGTAGCTTTTGTCTTCTTGGCTTCTTGACTTCAGAGGCTTTAGTGAGCATGAGTAAGAAGGGAAAACGTAGATTGGTTCTTGGAATTTGTAAGTCTTCGGAATTCTCATATCAGCAGTTCCGAACCTTTTTAGCTTCAGACTTCAGAACCTTTTTCGCTTGCTGCTTTGTCTTCACAACTCTAGAGGCTTCTGATAGTATCTGATTGAAGCATGAGTAGAGACGTTGACCAGGTCTTCAGAACCTTGATTAGAGAGCGTACATCTTCAGCATCTGGACTTCGTTCTATCAGAACCTTTGTCTTCAGATCTTCAGAACTCGTTCTCTTTTCCTTTTATATCAGAGTCTTGTGAATTTTGTATTATCACGAAATGAGTTTAGCTTTTCAAGTGTGTAGGCGAAGTATATTTCTTTAAGCATTGTATTCGCGCCATTTTATGGAAGCATATCCTGTTGGTTAAGTTCTCACAAGTAGCAAACATCAGTTGCACAAAATTATTCATACACAAATACTCTTTTGATATCATCAAAACTTAAGGATAATATTACAGAACCAAAACTTGTTCTCACAATCTCCCCCTTTTTGATGATGACAAAACTATGTATTTTTGTAGCGAGTGATTTTTGACGTGGTTCTTAAGCACTGTCGCTCTTTTGGGGGAACTACAGGTCGATTCATTTTTTATCCAATTGAGCTGACTAAGGAAGGGAAATAGATGTCTCCAATTAACCCTGCTTGCATACTGAGATTAAACAGCAGTCTGTTAGGTTACGGATGCTATATGGAAATGGGGCCTTTTTCTTCTTACTTTGTTTAGAATGAAACGTTGAGACTGTTCATGGGGAATTTGGTTAGGATACTGCGCCAGACTGATTGATGTATGGGATTTTGGGTTTTTTTTATTAGTGTGCTCGCTAAGATTTTTCTTTCAATCTTATGCCTACGTATTCCCGTTTACAGAAACAGGGAAATCAGAGCGATCGTAGTTCCTCCTATTCTATGGGAGGAAATGGTGTTTTGGTGTCTTGTTCAAAGCCCAAGACAGGAAGCTAAAGGTTGTTTGTATCTTGTTCAAAGCCCAAGATGTGAAGCTGAAGGGTTTTTGACTTTAGAGAGAATTTGTCATCTCTAAAAGGGGTCTATTTGTCACAACAGTTGGGTGACTGATTATAAAGGAGGATTACTTTAACTGGGATATGTGCATCCAGCAATGCCATAATTTCCTTTATAGGGGTTTTTGACCTGAAGGATAAGACTTTAACTCAGTTTAGAGCAATGCCATCTTTCCTTAAGAATTTCTCATACTAAAAGAGGGACAGTGGAGTGGATGTAAATAATCTAGAGGCTTGTCGCTTACATCAATTAGATAGGGAAAAGGAGTTGTTGATGTTTGTATGTTGTGACCAAAGCATGATCTGATGCTAAAAGTTTGATTGACTCAACCAGGGTCTCCTTATACAAAGCCTAAAAGGAGGCTAAAAGGCTGACTTTTCCGGGGAAAATGTTCTTTCTGTCTTGTACAGAGCCCAAGATTTAGGCTAAAAGGGTTTGACTCAACAAGAGAGTTTTTTTTGTATGTCTTGTACTAAGCCCAAGACAGGGCGAAAGATGTTTGACTCAACAGGAGAGTCCTTTTGTATCTCGTACAAAGCCCGAGATGGAGGCTAAAGATTTTGACTCAACAGGAGAGTTCTTTTGTATCTCGTACGAAGCCCGAGATGGAGGCGAATGGGTGATTCAACGAGATAATCTTTTATACTCAACAAGAGAGTGTTTTTATGTCTTGTACGATGCCCAAGACGGAGGCGAAAAGTTTGGGTGACTCAACAAGAGAGTCTTTTATACTCAACAAGAGAGTGTTTTTGTATCTCGTACGAAGCCCGAGATGGAGGCTAAAGGATGACTATTTCAGTTGAGTGACAGGTCCAGTATGTTGGTTCAAAAGAGAAAATCAGTTCTTATATGAGTAATGTTATACTCGTGGATTTGATCAGAGGATCAAGGTTATCTCCTGTTCTTTAAGGAAACGGGGAATCCAAATAGTGTTAGACTGTCCGAGTCTACGAGTGTCTTCCCTATCTTTGAAAGGGGCTTGAGGATGTTTTTGTGACTTTGGGGTCTTAGACTGTCTAAGTCTAGAGTTTTATCTTTTGTACTATGGTTGAGAGAAATTAAGAGACAGTACATTTGCGGTAGAAAGGTCTAGACTCTTTGAAAGACCGTTCTATTAAGATGATTAATTTCTGTTCCTATAACTCTAGGATGTCGTCGGGACAATTTGTATGAAGCCCAAGAGGAGGCTAGAAACTTTTAAGAAGCCGAGGGACAATTTGTACGAAGCCCAAGAGCAGGCTATCTTCCCGGAGGAAGAATCATTATACGAAGCCTAAGAGGAGGCTGTGAAAACTTCTAAGAAGCCGACGGGTCCTTGTACAACGCCCAAGAGGAGGCGGGGATGCTTTTAGGAAGCCTGTGGGTCTCCAAACCACGAGAAGTTCAAGACATGCTATTCACAGAGAATAGATCAAGCCAGGAAAGTTCGAGGATTTGGAAGAAACTCAAGAGATGCCATTCACAGAGAAAAAATCATCTCCGGGGAGTTAGAGTTTCTTTGACAATTTCTAAGGGTGACAGTTTGAGAAAAGGTTCACCGAGAATACTGCCTTTCTCTTTGTTCCATATTGTTTAACCCCAAGAGGAGGGAAGACTGTGTCTGGTAATCCTATGGGGATCTAGTTTTGTCTATTTTTAAGAGTGATCAACAAGCTTTACCTAGTGCTAGACGTAGTTGCCGGGGAAACTCTAAATATCTATACTAGTATTACACAGTTGATATGAGTTTATGAAAGAAGACTTACAGTGAAACAGCCCCACAGTACAGTTATATACATATGAAAGCGGGTAAACACTTACTCGGTTGTAGAGCTTCCATGCTGTTTTGTTAGTTATCCAACAAAGAAAGATCGAAAACAACAGTATATTATAAAGTCAAAGGAGAAAGTGCTTTTGAAAAGATAATTGGGGATTACAGCTCAAGGAGAGGCCCAAGTTTTATCAGTGATCGCACTGTTGTTTTGGATTTGTACAGAGGGACTTATACAAGTGACTGGGGCCCAAAAAGGTTTTATGTACAAAGGGATGGGTCTTACACTCTCTCAAGAGGCCCAAAAGTGTTTAAAGAAAAGGAATGGGTCTTACTACTTGAGGGTAGGCCCAGATGGTTTGTTTTAAACGGGCGATGATCGCGCCGAACTTTTTGAAATACAATGGGACTTATAAAATAAGTGAGACCCAAAATGGTTTGTATTTACAAAGGATTGGGTCTTACACTCTATTAGAGGCCCAAAAGTTTTAAATGGGTCTTATAGCTCTAGGAGATGCCCAAATGATTTATTTTTAAACGGGTGATGATTGTGCCGTTGTTTCTGAAAATACAGTGGGACTTATACAATAAGTGAGGCCCAAAAAGGTGGTGTATTTACAAAGGGATTGGGTCTTACACTCTAATAGAGGCCCAAAAGTGTTTGAAAAAGTTTGATGAGGGTTGAATTAATCAAAAACCCTAATTTGTTTTCAAAATGTTCTTTAATTGAATAAAAATTCAATTAAAATGATCAAAATTGTTTAACATATGGAAAACAAATTGTGATCTTGGATAAATGTTTCAAAAATCAAATTTTGACCTACAAAATGATTAGAAATCATTAAAATTTGCAAAATCAAGAAGGAAAAAATATTTTAAATGTCAAAAACAATTAAATTATTAATTCTTTGCAAAAATATCAATTATATGAAATAAATAATATTTTTGGGATTTTTTGGTAAAATTAAATATTTTAACATTTATGTGAATTATTAAAAAAAGAATCAACTCAAAATCATTAAAACTCAGAGAGAAATTAATTTTTGAATCAATTAAATAAAATCACAAAATTCAAATATTCATATATTTGAAAAAGGGCGCCAAGAACATGGCAAGGACACGCGCCCTTCCTCTGTTTCTGTAGATTTGCGTTTTCTATCCAATCTCACTGAATACTTGATTATATCATGCAATCTACATATCAATCTACTCGTTTCAACCTCACGATCATGTCTATGGTCTTTAATTTCATTTATTTTAAACATGGAATAAGAAATCAAAGAGAAACCTCAAGAACCCTAAAATTTGCATGAAGGTTCAGAAATTCCATACATGATTCAAACAAAGCAATTGATTAAGGGTAAACACTCTATGCATGATTATGAACATATGGCCAAATTATTGTGCAGCAAAAAATGCATGGATCATAGAGTTAGAAGAGCTCATGCTTACCTCTTGCAGCTGGTGATTGTGTTTTGTGTTGGAGGTGTTATAGCTAGGTTCCAATGATGTGGATAGCTTCCCTAGGGGCCATGGAGTGTGTCTGGATGCTTGGAGTGAATTGAAATGATCTGGAACTTGAGATGGTACCCCAACTGCAAATCTGTCAAGAACTTGAGCAATTGGCTAGTGATTTTGTGATTTTGGTGTTCCAGATGTTATGTGAGTGTTTGGATCACTTCTATATGATGTATATGAGGTGTGTGTGTGATTGGTTTGGTTGGAATAGCTCTCAAACTCAAAACCCGATAGTGACTTGCTTTTGAAGGCAAAATTGGAGTGAAATAAGAGATTTTGAGGAAAGCATATGTTTGATGGCTTTGGTGTACTCAAACTAAGCACAAATGAGCTCTATTTATAGTAGAGCAAGTTTGTTTTGGGATCAATAGTGAATGGCAACCACAGCAGAGGTTTGGCCAATGTTGATCAATGAGAATCCAAGTCTCCTCTAGCCATTGACTAGAGGTTAGAGCATAGAGCTGTGGTTCCCTAGTTGTGGGATCATTCTTGACTGAATTCAGTTGCAAATATGTCAGTCTATGCCACCTCTAAGCATCTATTAAATGCTCCAATCCAAAATTGGAGTCTTGTCCCTCTTTTAGGGATTTCTAGGTTTGGCATGCTACTTCTTGTTCCAAAGACTTTGGAGGCTTGAATCAGTGTTGGTTCCCTTTAGATTTGATCCTCAGATGTTTCCAAAGTAATGACAAGGCTTGGAATTATCTGATTTTGCCAAATCGAGCAAAAGTGCAAAATTCTGCCTAGCCTTGGCAGTTTTCAGCAAGGCATATTGCCCTTGTCATATCTCATGGCTCAAGTGGAGTTTGGTGATGTTCTTGGTCATTTTGGAAAGCCCTCATATGATACAACAACTGTTTAATCATAATTGGTTTTGATACTTTTTGGATCCAAGTGAAAAATGCCCCTACATTTGGAAAAAAAGTAAGGCAGATTCTGACTTAGTGAAAATTTCGCCAAGTGTTGGAAAAAAGTGACATTTTCACTTTTCTTGATTTTGATAATTCCATAACTTGAAATCCATGAGGAATTGGAATGAGTTCAGTTTGAAGCTTTTGTAGAGGGTAATGAGAGCTATAAATCCAGCTTTGGATGGGGAAAAATGACCTTGTGGTTTAGGAGTTATGATCCTCCAAAGTTGGTACCCTAGCCACTTTGTTCCATAACTTAGAAAATTTTCTAAGTTTTTATGGTTACCCCTTTTACAAGTTATCCCACTTTTCTTGTTTTTTCTTGATGAATGATGATTCTAATCACACATTAACATCATTTTAGGGTTAAAAAACCATTTTTATGAAAAATCTCAAAAAGTCAAAGTTTGACTTTTGTGCACAGTTGACTTTTTGTCAGATGAATTCCAAACTGTGTGATCCTCTATGAAATCAAGTCCTTGACCTAAATCAAACTTGATGGATTGACTTCATAGGTGTTATAGGGTGTATTGAATCGTGTCCTAGGGTTTGGGAGCATGTCCTGGTCAAAAGTCAAAGATACAATTGACTTTTCTCGCGAAACCCTAATCGTGGTGCAGATGAAATTGAGACTTGTTGATCAAGCTTCTTGGATCAATCCATTGTTGCAAATGGATCAATATGGTGTGTTAGGGACCCTCAAATATTCTCCTGAGGTCTTGGCTCATGATTTGTCCCAAAAGTCAACTCAGGGGTGAATTAGGTCAAGAAACCCTAATTCCTGATTTTTGATGAATGCATCCCCTGAAGCTAAATTGACTTGATGATTGGCTTTATGATGTCCCTTGGAGCATCATAGGTTATGCTTTGAAGCATTGGCTCATGCCCAGAGGAAAATTTCCATCTGGAGGCCTTGGTCAACCAAAACCTTAATTTGGTGATACTGACGATCTTGAGGCTTAATCCACCTAGAAGGGAGTAGCCTTGTGCTTAATCCTTGAAGTGGGAGTCCTCTTGATCCATTATGGATCTTTAAGAGGCTAGAAAAGTTGAAGATCATGTCATTCCTTGATTGATCCTTTGTCTGAGAGTTCTGAGAGGGCTTGAAACCCTAATCTTTTGTTGTAGTGAATGCTCACCCATCTTTGGGGAGATTAATGAGTATGAAAGTTCATCCATATTGTGGTGGTGATTTGCACAATGATGGGAATCTTAGTGGTCAAAATTTGGGGTATGACAGATGCCCCTATTTAATCTTCTTGGACCCGAAGGTGTGAATGACGAAGGTATTCGGGCATTCGGGGTGCAAGAGGATTAAATATCGGAATACCCGAAATTTTGATGGCGGTTATGGATGGCAGCTTGCGCATTCATCTTCTTTTGCTAAGTAATGATGCTTAAAAAAGGTAAAACTTCCCCTCGATCCTGGTTTCCTACCAAGGAGCTGGTCTTAGTTTCTGAAATAAACTTCCCCTAGTTCTTGGTTTCCTACCAAGGAACTGGTCTCAGTTTCTGATATAAACTTCCCCTCGTTCTTGGTTTCCTACCAAGGAACTGGTCTTAGTTTCTGAAATAAAGTTCCCCTCGTTCTTGGTTTCCTACCAAGGAACTGGTCTTAGTTTCTAATATAAACTTCCCCTCGTTCTTGGTTTCCTACTAAGGAACTGGTCTTAGTTTCTTTTGTCAATAAAATTTACTGACAAGGGATGCTATGCGCAGCGGTTTTTTCCTCAAACTTTTCGCCGAATTTTCCCGGGGAGATGCCATTTGATGGGAAAAGCTTTGATGTCAGACTTGCTGGGGAATCCCATTCGTCTGAGCTGTAGAGGTGTTCAAACTTCTCTGTTAGAGATGTCATTTGTCGACCCTACTGGGGGAAATGAGTCTCTGGAGAGACTGCCTTCACTTGGGGGTATTACATCATACTTTTCTCGAGGATCTTCTCGGAGAAATGCCATATGACGTGATCCAACTTTGAGGTGCTGATGACCTTTTTGTCAGCGGAGTTTTCGGAGAAAAACTGTTGTATTGTCGAATTTCTGATTACGAGGCTTTCTCTGGGGATTTTCCTTAATCCGGGAAAGCAAAGATATCCTCTTTACTGGCGAACAGTGACGTTTGTCGAAGGTTTTCTTGCCTCTTCAGAGGTTCAAGTTATCAAATTGGTCAAGGACCGTCTCTAATACAAAGATAAATGGGAGGGAGATTACTTAGATGATTCACTTCCCGACGAGGAGAGGATTGACAACTCGATTGAGAGGACTTTTATCACTAGGGAATAAGACCGGCTGGAGTGATATTGATGTGACATGAATATGCATGTAAATTAATAATGCATGATGTATGTATGTTTATGCTGACAAAACTGACGCGACATACAGACTAAAAGACGAACACGACTGGATACTCGGCCACTACGGGAGATGAAAAGTATCACTAGTTCATAATAGCAATTCTACCTAGCTTAGGAGGGATAGTCCTTGTTGGGAGCAACCGTTGGTCGGGCTTAGGAGGTAAGAACTATGCCGAAGATGTCAGATGGAACATTCGCATCTGACATTGCTGTTCCTTCATTCAGGTATCCTGGCTTAGAATGAGTACTTTGATTCTGCACTTTGAGGTTCGATTACTTCTGGAGAAGCGATCGATGTTCTTCTGATGTTCAACAGTCAAAAGAAATTGCCATCTTTATAACAGCAGAAAAATTTTACAATTAAATTCATTTTGTTTTATTTCAAGAATCGTTGATCATGTTAAAATGTCGTTTTGTAAAGCTAAGACAAGTAAGAATTACAAACAAAAGCACAAAGGGCTCGAATTTTATTGATAGGATGGAAATCAGCCAAACGCGTGATTCCAAAGAGTATATACTAAGTTAGAAAATGGTAATTTACAGGGAAAAGGGCTACGTTGAAACAAACGACCGCTATCCTTCTATCAACTTTGAATTCTGGACATCCTGAGCTTCTGTCGAAGATGACCCTGATCAAGATGTCCTGATGGATGGTGTAACTGCTGCTGAGGGATTTGCCCCTGTTGGACATAGTTAATTGCCATTATTCCCTAATTTTTGCCTGGATTGTACTTGTAGATTTCCAATCCACCGGGATGATTTTTTATCATGTCTCTAATTTTTGCCTGGACCGCCCTTTCGGGTTTTCAATCCACCGAGACGTTTTTTTTAGGTGAAGTATTTCTTAACTACATCAACATTTGTGGGGTAGGCAAATTCCTCTCCGTCCATGGTCGCAAGTCTCAAGGCGCTGCCTGAGAAAGCTTTCTTGACCACATAGGGACCGTCATAATTTGGGGTTCATTTACCCTGGGAATCAGTGAGAAATGATTGTATCTTCTTGAGCACGAGGTCTCCTTTTCTGAAGACCCGGGGTCGAACCTTTTTGTCGAACGCCTTCTTCATTCTTTACTGATACAACTGACCATGGCATAGAGCCGTTATTCGCTTTTCCTCGATCATATTCAGTTTGTTGTGTCGACTTTGACACCATTCAGCTTCTGTAAGCTTAGCTTCTATCAACACCCAGATTGATGGGAGTTCTACTTCGATGGGGAGCACTGCTTCCATGCCATAAACTAGAGAGAAAGGGGTTGCCCCTGTTGAAGTGCAGACAGATGTGCGATAACCGTGAAGAGCAAAGGGTAGCATCTCGTGCCAATCTTTGTAAGTTACAACCATCTTTTGAACGATCCTCTTGATGTTCTTGTTAGCCGCTTCTACCGCTCCGTTCATCTTAGGTCGGTAAGGAGATGAGTTATGATGCTCGATCTTGAACTCAACACACAACTCATTTATCATCCTATTGTTCAAGTTAGATCCATTATCAGTAATGATCTGGCTTGGAACACCATAACGACAGATGAGATTGTTCTTGATAAATCAGACCACCACTTGTCAGGTTATATTGGCGTATGATGCTGCTACGACCCACTTGGTGAAGTAATCAATGGCTACCAGGATGAACCGATGTTCGTTTGAAGCCTTGGGCTCAATTATGCCAATCATGTCGATTTCCCATATGGAAAAAGGCCATGGGGAAGAGATAACTTTGAGATGCGTTGGCGGTACATGGATTTTGTCTGAGTATATCTGACACTTGTGACATTTCCTCATGTACTTATAGCAGTCAGATTCCATGGTCAACCAGTAGTACCCTGCTCTCAGAATTTTTCTCGCCACTGTGTGTCCGTTGGCATGAGTGCCAAAGGATCCTTCATGAATTTCTTTCATTAGCATGTCTGCTTCTGGTCTGTCTACGCACCGGAGCAAGACCATGTTGAAATTTCTCTTATAGAGTGCGTCACCGCTCAGGAAGAAGCTGCTTGCCAGTCTTCTGAGGGTTTTCTATCTTTTCTGGATGCCCCAGGTGGGTATTCTTGTTTCTGAAGGAAGCATTTGATATCGTGATACCAGGGTTTGTCGTCTATGACTGCTTCAATCGTGAAGATGTAAGCGGGTAGTTCAAGGCGCGTGATGCCGATCTTAGGTAAGTCGTTCCATTGGCCTACGCTAATCATGGAAGAAAGAGTGGTTAATGCATCAGCCATGTGATTCTCTTCACGAGGGATGTGATGAAACTCGATTCTGTTGAAGAAGGGTAACAACCTTCTTGCATAGTCTTTGTAAGGAATCAATCCTGATTGGTATGTGTTCCAATCTCCTTTGATCTGATTGGTAACCAGGGCTGAGTCACCATAAACATCCAAGTTTTTGATCCTTAAGTCGATCGCTTCTTCGAGACCCATGATACAAGCTTCGTATTCGGCCTCGTTGTTTGTACACTTGAATGTCAGTCTGGCGGTGAAAGGAATGTGGGTACCCTGAGGTGTTATGATGATTGCCCCAATTTTGTTTCCGTAATGATTGACATCTCCGTCAAAGATAAGTCCCCATTGGGAACCTGGTTCTGGCCCTTCACTGGGTAGCGGTTCATCGCAATCTTTCATTTTCAAATACATGACATCTTCTTATGGGAAATCAAACCCGACTGATTCTTGATTGTCAATCGGTTGATGAGCTAAATGATCGACTAAAATACTTCCCTTAACAGCTTTCTGAGCGTGATACTCGATGTCATATTCGGATAACAACATCTGCCAACGGGCAATCCTTCCTGTGAGAGCAGGTTTTTCGAAGACATACTTGATTGGATCCATCTCAGAGATTGACCAAGTAGTGTGACGAATCATGTATTGGCGAAGACGTTTGGCTGCCCAAGCCAAAGTGCAGCAAGTTTTCTCGAGCATAGTGTACCGAGTTTCGCAGTCGGTGAATTTCTTGCTCAAATAGTAAATGGCAGACTCTTTCCTTTTGGTTTCGTCTTGTTGGCCAAGTACACAACCCATCGAGTCCTCTAGGACTGTTAAGTAGATGATCAATGGTCTTCCTTCCACTGGTGGTGATAGAATCGGTGGGTTCAATAGGTATTCCTTGATACTGTCGAAGGCGGTTTGACAGTCTTCTGTCCAAACGCAGTCCTGGTTCTTTTTGAGTAATTTGAAAATCGGCGCACATGTCGCGGTCATGAGGAATATGAATCTGGAGATGTAGTTCAAACGTCCCAGGAATCCCCTGACTTGTTTTTCAGTTTTCGGAGAAGGCATTTCTTGAATGGCCTTGACCTTGTCAGGATCAACCTCAATTCCTTTCTGGCTGACGATGAACCCTAAGAGTTTCCCTGAACGGACACCGAAGGTGCACTTGTTGGGATTCAAGCAGAGTTTGTACTTTCTCAACCGCTTGAATAGTTTTGACAAGTGGGTCACATGCTCCTCTTCTGTTCTAGATTTGGAAATCAAGTCATCGACATACACCTCGATCTCTTTGTGTATCATGTCATGAAACAGAGTAGTCATGGCCCGTTGATAGGTTGCCCCGACGTTCTTCAAGCCGAAAGGCATTACCTTGTAGCAAAAGGTACCCCATGGGGTAATGAAAGAAGTTTTCTCCATGTCTTTCGGCGCCATTTTGATTTGATTATAGCCCGAGAATCCATCCATGAAGGAGAAAACTTTGAATTTCGCTGTACTGTCTACCATCATGTCAATGTGTGGTAAAGGAAAGACGTCCTTTGGACTAGCCTTGTTTAGATCTCTGTAATCAACACACATTCTGACCTTTCCGTCCTTTTCGGAACGGGTACGACGTTGGCTAACCATTGAGGATATTCTGATGTGGCGAGGAAGCCCGTGTCAATCTGTTTCTGTACTTCCTCTTTAATTTTGATGGCCATGTCCGGATGAGTTCGTCTCATCCTCTGTTTTACTGGCGGACATTCCGATCTTAACGGTAGATGATGTTCCACGATGCTGGTATCCAACCCTGGCATATCCTGATAGGACCAAGCGAATACATCGGGAAACTCTTTGAGAAGCTTCGTCAGGCTCTCTTTGGCAGTTGGACTAAGCAGTGCCCCAATCCTGATTTCTTTTCTCTCTTTTTCTGAACCCAAGTTTACCGTTTCCAACGGCTCTTTGTGAGGTTCAATGGACCTTTCCTCTTGTCTGAGTAGTCGGGAGATCTCTTCTGGAATTTCGTTGTCAACTTCTTCTTCAGCCTCGAATACCGGGAATTCAAAGTTGGGAGAAGGCATCGGATCGTATGTTTCAACGGGGTTTAAAACAAGCAATCTGCATGACGTGATGATTTGTTTTAGAAGAGATAGAGAGAATGCAAGAGTGTGTGCAGTGTATTTTTTTTGTTACTGCTTGTTTATTATTATTTGTTCTTTAGAATTACCATTTTCTGAGAAAAGCAAAAAGAGAAAACAGCAATTAATGCGGAAATTACAGAACGACATTATTTTATTTATGAACAAGTCGACTCTTGGAACTACAACCCTATAAAACAAAACTCTCTCGCTTCGGGCAAAGGGAAGAGGGATATTTACAGAAAGTGAGCCCTATCAAAACATCCGTTTCACCTGGGCAGGGTGAAAGGTTAAAGATAAAGACGGCAATTACTTTGACTTATGAACGATCTTCGGAATGTCGACAGCGACCCATTGGTGGCGAACTCCTCGGTGAATCACAAAGTCTAGCACCTTCTTCCTTGGCTTTTCTTCAGAAATAACGCTGATTTCTGGTGGAGCAGGATCATTGGAATCGGTTTCCTATGCAGAGTTGTCGTAGGAAGATTCCTCTGTTGTATTTTGCATAGTATTTGTGCTCTCAGTTGTATCTCCCCATCCAGTTGGCTGGATGTCTTCGAGCCTGATATGAGAGCTTTCAGGAGCGGTGTACTTGACCAAGTAGTCGAATTTTCCACTCGGTTGTCCCAAGGTGTCCCATACTTCTTTGGAACTGGAGGAGTCATCCCTCTCGATGACGTTGACCTCGGGAAAAGCATAATTAATGAATTCCAGTCATGCAAACGTTGTGAATTCATCATCGTGTTGAGTATTTTCAGGATAACCTGGGTGTTGATCCCATGACATGGTGGGGACGCAGGTATTCTTTTCAATGATGCTCAGCTGATTTTCGTTGTTCGGCTGGCTTTCTTGCCCCAAGTTTCCTGGGTATGGCTGCCAAATTGGCAGGCCATCCATCGGGCCATAGTAGCCGTGATCAAAGTGGTCTTTCATCAGAGTGTCCTTCTCTAATAAATTTGGCGGAGCACGACATCCTTCCGGATCACAATCTCCGTATATCATTTCGACGTTTGATCTTGGTATGAATCTCGGACTCTGTGCAGGAAAGCAGAAGGGAATCTGCATTTCCTCCTGGGATGTATAACCGTCCTCGTTAAGATAGGACTTCCATTCTTCCTCCGAATCGGAGGAATCACCTTCGTTGATGGTATGCACTTCTTGAGTTACTGGGTGAAGGAAGCCTCCACTGCGGAAGAAGTCCTGAATGGGATGAAAACTTTCATCATTGGTAGCAGTCTAGGTACAGGTTGCGGAAAAACCAAGACCCTTCTTTTCCTTATTATCGGTAGGAATGACAAGATGTCCCCACCCCTTTGCATTATTACTTTCAACTGCTTTGATAGTCTCTTTGTACGAGGAAATCGAAATTCCCCCTTCGAATTAATCGTCATTGTGTAGCGAAAGCGCTTGGAACTGAGTTCCAATTACCCATTCTGGTTCTACAACAGTGGACAACGATAAGTTACTCACGAACAAGGCTTGTTCCCCACAGACTGTGACGAGTTGGTCGTTCTTGACGAACTTTAGCATTTGGTGGAGGGTTGAAGTGACCGCCCCAGCCTGATGTATCCAAGGTCTTCCTAATAATCAACCGTATATTGCCCGGATGTCCATGACCTTGAAAGTGACTTGGAAAGTGTGAGGACCAATAGTTATGGGAAGGTCGACTTCGCCGATAACTGTTTTTCTGGATCCGTCGAATGCTTTGACGACGACTTCGCTGGTTCTCATCGGAGGGCCTTTGAATGATAATTGCATCAAAGTGGACTTCGGCATAACATTCAGGGTTGACCCTGTGTCTACCAGTACGCTGGCTAAAGCATCGTCCTGGCAGTTGACTATAATGTTGAGCGCCATGTTATGACAGCGACTTTCTTTAGGTAATTCCTCATCAATAAAT
Source organism: Lathyrus tuberosus (assembly GCA_022829125.1). Classification (NCBI taxonomy): domain Eukaryota; kingdom Viridiplantae; phylum Streptophyta; class Magnoliopsida; order Fabales; family Fabaceae; genus Lathyrus; species Lathyrus tuberosus. The sequence goes on from JALAZF010000034.1 coordinate 1,862,487, forward strand.
CCCAAATTATTGCAGGAAGTGATGTTCGAGACAATGTTATCGAACTGTCTGATTGTTACATCCTATTCCACAAAGGCTTGCTCCAAGACTTTCTGTAGAGCCTCCCTGTGCGCTTCTGAACCGAGTAACAGTGATAATACCGAGATCTTTGAGGGAGTCTATAACAATTGATTAACAATGTTGTATTCACTCCTTTGGATGAGTTTCAGCATCTCATCATTGTTTTTTGGAAGGTCGGGACCACTGGATTGACCGACCGGTGGATTGGGAGCTTCTGTCTGAAGTTCCTTTTCTTTGTTAGGTTCCCTAACTCCTCGGTTGAAGATTCGACCCCTCCGTGTTACTCGACTGATGTTTGCAATATTCACAATGGAGGGTAATGAAATTTCCTTTCCATTCTAAATTATCGTTGCACCGTATTTGTAAGGGATAGCCGTAGTTGATTCATACAGTAATGGTCCCGACAGATAGATGACTATGGGAACCTTCTGGTTTTTATGACCATCGTAAGTAATTTTGATCTGTTCCTAGTTGGGAACTCTCGATTCGTCAAGTAGAGGAATGATGGCACAAACATCCCTACCCCTCCGATGATCAGAGATTATGACAACGTCCTCGATTTGATCAGTGAGGTGGTCCGACGCCCAGTTGATTGGCTCGGAACCCTGACATGGGCGAATCTCTCTACGATCCACCTGATCTTGAAGAGCTGCCCGCACAAAGTAGCATCCTTGGTTATTCTCTGAGCAGACCCTATAGCGTTCATAGTTGTGTGGTGGCACCTGGCCACGTCCACTTTGAATGCAATGTAACCTCACCAGGTCAGTTCCCACAGATCGGACATCTCGACTTTGATGCCGAGTAGGGTTCCCATTGGTGATACTAATTTGCTGGGTGTCTTCATCCATATAGATTGGAAGCCACCAGTGGTTCAACAAGTGCTGAAGTGTTTCCTGGACAAGGGCACAACCTTGATCGTTTTCGCAACCCGCTTTACAGCTCTGATAATCATGTGATACCAAGAACCCGAGCCGGACCTGTTTAGCATGTAGCTCCACCAAGCTGGTTTTCATCAAGTGAATATCGAAGATTTGGATCATATTGATCTAATAAGGATTTTTATCATGGCAGTCCTGGATCCATCCAAGATCCATCTGACGCTGGAGGGCCTCTTGTACAAAAGAGCATCCCTGATTGTTTGTTGAGAAGATCGGACAGGCCTTGTAATCATGTCGTGGCAGACCGTAGTGTTGACTTTGCCTTGAGTGCATCTTAACCAAGTTGACATTCATTGCTAGAATAATTCTGAATGATGTTGGAATTCGTATAAGTTATGTTGACCCCACGAACTCGGTGCTCTTGGATCCATCTGAGATCCATTTGTTCCTGTAGAGCTGATTGCACCACAAAACATCCTTGATTGTTTTTAGAGCAGATATCACACTGGTGATAATTATGAGGTGGCACATGGCCATATCCACTCTGTCTACAATGTATCTTGACCAGATTGGCCCTTAATAAGAGTACATCATGAATTTGATAGACGTTGTTATACTTTCTTTTTATCAAATTGACTGCAACTTTCTCGTGTTGAGGCAGCGGGTTCATAAGAACATTCGGATTCGTATCTTTGAAAGATAAGACCCCGCTCCGAACAAGCTTTTGCACATCAGATTTGAAATTGAGATAGTTCTCTATGTTATGCCCCGATCCTTCTTAATGGTAAGGGCAAGTCTGATCCACCTTAAACCAAAAAGGCGGTTTTTCCGGTACTGCAAGAGGAGACTTAGTCTGCACACGCCCCTTGGCCAGTAGTAACAGAAATAGTTCTGCGTACGATACGGGTATAGGATCAAATCCTGGTGGCTGCGTTGTACGGTTGTTGTTGTATTGAGGACGAGCCTGCTGAAGAGGTTGTTGTGTCTTTTTCTGATATGGTTGTTGACTAGGTTGGCTCTGTGCAACCTGAGGTTGATACGTAGAAACAGGCGCATGATTGATAGTAGGAGTTATCGCTGCTACTGGTTGATATCTTCGCCTTTGCTTTCCGAGAGAGATATTCCCGATATCTTACTTTTTTTCTTAGGGAGAGCACTACCGTATCGTTTTGTGCTACTTGATGATCCAGTATCTTTGATTAGACGTCCTTCTCGAACGGCTTCCTCGAGACGTACTCCCATACCGACCATCTTGGTGAAATCACTGGGCGCACTGGCGACCATTCTGTCGTAGTAAAATGAGCTCAAGGTCTTTAAGAAAATCTTTGTCATCTCTTTTTCCTCGAGAGGTGGACAAATTTGAGCGACAATTTCACGCCATCTCTGAGCATACTCCTTAAAGGTTTCTTTGTCCTTTTGCGATATTGACCTGAGTTGATCTCTGTCTGGCGCCATGTCCAAATTGTATTTATATTGTTGGTCGAAGGCAGTTCCAAGATCTCTGAAAGTGATGATCGTAGCGCGGTTTAAACCCATGTACCATTTTAAGGCGGCATCGGTTAAACTATCCTGAAAGTAGTGAATCAGTAGATCCTGATTCTCCGTCTGAGCTGACATTCGCCGAGCGTACATCACCAAATGGCTTTGAGGGCAAGAGTTACCCTTGTACTTTTCAAAATCGGGCACTTGAAATTTGTGCGGGACTTTTACATTGAGGACCTAGCAAAGATCTGCGACGTCCTTTCCAAATAAATCCTGACCGCGAATAGCTTGCAGTTCCTTCTGCATTTCCAGGAACTGCTCCTGGAATTCATCCATTCTGTCAAACATAGTTTCCTTTCTACCAGAAGGTATCTGTGGAATCTGTCCTTCCGGGACAGTGTGCACCACAGGGGGTGGTACTGTGACTACGGCAGTGAATCTTGGCGTTTCCCGAAGTTTGTAACCTTCAGGAGTTATTGGTATGCCTTTGGCATCTTCGCTTTACCGAAGTTTGTAACCTTCAGGCCCAACGGCTCCTACTGAAGTTTCTGGATCTCCAGCGATCGGCGGAATATATCCTTCTGGGATATAGTTAGGTGGCATGCCCTAGGGACGATCTTTCGGCGTCCTGTACCTAGGATCATACTTCTCCACTATGGGCATTGAAGTGATCTCTGAGATCACAGTTCTTTGTAGTTGAGCTTCTGCCATGGCTTGCATGTCATTACGAAGCTTTCTCAGATCCTCTTTTAGAGTGTCGATCTCTTCCCTCAACTCTATGTTCTCTTCCTCAAGATCATCCATCTTTTTCTGACGACTGGCCCGAGTATTATACGAATGAGACAGTTTGACTCTAGAACCTAGACACAAACGTGAGATTCGTAGGGAAGAAGAATACGTGTCGTGAGAATGATGAATGCAATGATCATATTAATTGTTTTTTGGTTTAATCAAAATAAACTTCGATAATTAGATTGCAAATATCAAATAGTGGGGAAACCCCGTTTTATTGAATTCGAAGGATTGCGGAAATGGAAATACAGTAAATTACAAAGTGCGGAAACTGAAACCTAAGCTAATGGGTCCCGAGTCCTCTCTGAGGAGAACTCGGGTGCTGATTCTGGTATTTTTCTCTTCTTTGACAGGGGCTCTTGGGCTGTTGTCGGGTTGTCATTCCTTTGCCAAGTGAAAGGAGCGAGCAAATTCCTCTGGTCATCCTGATTTTCTACAGCATGTTGCTCCAAAATCTCAATTAGAGCATCCTTATCTTTCAGTAGTTGCTGTATTTTGGTACACTCCAAATTGAGAATGCGGTACTTGTTCTTCCAAGACCTCCTCTCCTGTTGAACTTTGTTGAGAGTAACCTGAATTTTTTCCGTTTCAGTCATGAAGTACATGACAGATTCCCTTGGCGGAAGAACTCCATGACGAGGATAAGGCATCTTTAGCTTGAGAGCTCTAGTCTGTACCTAGTGGAGATAAGGCTCCACCGAGACACAGTCAGGTTTTCCTAGAGACTCCCATCATTTCTTATGAACATGTTTCCAAGCATGCACTATTTCCATCTTTAGTGCCCTGTCATTTTCTCCTTCTTTGAAGAAAAGACCTTCCAGATGAGCATTACGCGGGACATGCCTCATCGGGTATCCAAATTGACGACGAACCAATACTGGATGGTAATTGATTCCTCCCTTAGTTCCTATGAGGGGTACGTTGGGGAAGTTTCTACAACGGTCAATGATCCTGATCCCGTCATAAATCCTATTGCACTAATCTATGTCAGAGTTGGTAAGAGACATGATTTTCTGCGACCAACGTAAGGCACTCTTATGATCCCAAAAAGCAGCAGATTTAGGCAAATGGGAGATAAACCATTTGTATAGCAGGGGTACACAACACGTGATCTCTCCTCCGTTGTACAAATTCCCTAAGTGTACAGAATGATACGTATCTGCGAGCAAAGTTGGTACGACATTTCCAATGAGAAAAACCTTAATGGCATTGACATCGACGAAGTTATCAATGTTGGGAAACAGAAATAAACCGTAGGTGAGTAAAACAAAGATGCTTTCAAAAGCAATCATGTCCCATATACTAGCAAAATATAGAGCCTTCTTTACCAGAAGCTTGGCTGCTAAACCCGGGATTCCACCCTTAGTGGTCATGTGAGTCTTGACTTCCGACTCATCTAAATAAATTGCCCTTGCAATGGTATGATCCTTTGGAATTTCTTCCAGTCCAGAAAAGGGAGCTCGATCAGTGATATGTAAATCAGTCAGATGAGAATACTCTTCCAGCGTTGGTGTGAGTTGGTAATCCGGGAATATGAAACAGTGATAGACCGGATCGTAAAACTGAATGAGTGCTTCCAGGATTCCCTCAATTACATGGACCCTTAACAGAGGTAACAGACCTCCGTGTTTGGCTCTGAAAGCGTCAGGGTTAGTAATCATCCTTGCTAATCCTCTCAAATCCTCTAGTTTTGGAACCTTGAAGGTATACTTGTGAGTTCTTCATCTACCGAAATCCATTAGCGCAATCTTTTTCTCTCTCTGACATTTGCAATCATTGTCTCAATTTAATTTGAAAAAGAGAGACTAGAAGAGAAAATTTTCTTTGTTTAATGTTTTTAAAAAAATGAATGCATGAATGCAACACACAAAACATAGGAAAAACATGGGGTCAAAGGGTCGGTGTCATGAAGTCAAGGCTCTACCCCCCCCCCCCAAAGGTTTATACTAGTGATTTTTGTACCTGTCTCTCAAAATCATTAATTCTTGTCGAGATCACATTAGCGGGCCGGGAACCGTGCTAGGTGATGTAATTCGAAGAATCTCAGAAGAGGGTAGTATCGCGTAACAACTATTTCCGATAGCTTCCGCACTACTAAAAGAGGTTTTTCCTAGGTGTATACTCACTCTTTCCACATGCGGCATCACACACATTCCCATTAGCAGAAAAATAAACACAGATATCAATTAGGAAAAGCAGTATATATATTTGTCCTAATGTCCTAACAGAAAATGGCTCCCCGACGGAGGCGCCACTATGTGGTTCCTTCCCTATTTAAAAGTTTTAACCTAAGATCCTAGTGAAGGCCGATCCTAGCAATAATGACATTCCCCGAAGAAACCGTCATGAAAATAACCTGTCCAAGGTTTTACCTAAAACTGTAAGAAAGAAACTATAAGGCCCCACGGTGGGCGCCACTTTTCTGTAGCGAGCGATTTTTGACGTGGTTCTTAAGCACTGTCGCTCTTTTGGGGGAACTACAGGTCGATTCATTTTTTATCCTATTGAGCTGACTAAGGAAGTGAAATAGATGTCTCCAATTAACCCTGCTTGCATACTGAGTTTAAACAGCGGTATGTTAGGTTATGGATGCTATATGGAAATGGGGCCTTTTTCTTCTTACTTTGTTTAGAATGAAACGTCGGGACTGTTCATGGGGAATTTGGTTAGGATACTGCGCCAGATTGATTGATGTATGGGATTTTGGGTTTTTTTATTAGTGTGCTCGCTAAGATTTTTCTTTCAATCTTATGCCTACGTATTCCCGTTTACCGAAACAGGGAAATCAGAGCGATCGTAGTTCCTCATATTCTATGGGAGGAAATGGTGTTTTGGTGTCTTATTCAAAGCCCAAGATAGGAAGCTAAAGGTTGTTTGTATCTTGTTCAAAGCCCAAGATGTGAAGCTGAAGGGTTTTTGACTTTAGAGAGAATTTGTCATCTCTAAAAGAGGTATGTTTGTCACAACAGTTGGGTGACTGATTATAAAGGAGGATTACTTTAATTGGGATATGTGCATCCAACAATGCCATAATTTCCTTTATAGGGGTTTTTTGACCTGAAGGAGAAGACTTTAACTCAGTTTAGAGCAATCCCATCTTTCCTTAAGAATTTCTCATACTAAAAGAGGGACAGTAGCGTGGATGTAAATAATCTAGAGGCTTGCCGCTTACAGCAATTAGATGGGGAAAAGGAGTTGTTGATGTTTGTATGTTGTGACCAAAGCATGATCTGATGCTAAAAGTTTGATTGACTCAATCAGGGTCTCCTTATACAAAGCCTAAGAGGAGGCTAAAAGGCTGACTTTTCTGGGGAAAGTGTTCTTTCTGTCTTGTATAGAGCCCAAGATTGAGGCTAAAAGGGTTTGACTCAACAAGAGAGTCTTATTTGTATGTCTTGTACTAAGCCCAAGACGGGGCGAAAGATGTTTGACTCAACAGGAGAGTCCTTTTGTATCTCGTACAAAGCCCGAGATGGAGGCTAAAGGTTTTGACTCAACAGGAGAGTCCTTTTGTATCTCGTACGAAGCCCGAGATAGAGGCGAATGGGTGATTCAACGAGAGAATCTTTTATACTTAACAAGAGAGTGTTTTTGTGTCTTGTACGATGCCCAAGACGGAGGCGAAAAGTTTGGGTGACTCAACAAGAGAGTCTTTTATACTCAACAAGAGAGTGTTTTTGTATCTCGTACGAAGCCCGAGATGGAGGCTAAAGGATGACTGTTTCAGTTGAGTGACAGGTCCAGTATTTTGTTCAAAAGAGAAAATCAGTTCTTATATGAGTAATGTTGTACTCGTGGATTTGATCAGAGGATCAGGGTTATCTCCTGTTCTTTAAGGAAACAGGGAATCCAAAGAGTGTTAGACTGTCCGAGTCTACGAGTGTCTTCCCTATCTTTGAAAGGGGCTTGAGGATGTTTTTGAGACTCTGGGGTCTTAGACTGTCCAAGTCTAGAGTTTTATCTTTTGTACTATGGTTGAGAGATATTAAGAGACAGTACATTGCGGTAGAAAGATCTAGACTCTTTGAAAGATCGTTCTATTAAGATGATTAATTTCTGTTCCTATACCTCTAGGAGGTCGTCGGGATATTTTGTATGAAGCCCAAGAGGAGACTGGAAACTTTTAAGAAGCCGAGGGAAAATTTGTACGAAGCCCAAGAGGAGGCTATCTTCCCGGAGGAAGAATCATTATACGAAGCCTAAGAGGAGGCTGTGAAAACTTCTAAGAAGCCGACGGGTCCTTGTACAACGCCCAAGAGGAGGCGGGGATGCTTTTAGGAAGCCTGTGGGAATCCAAACCACGAGAAGTTCAAGACATGCTATTCACAGAGAATAGATCAAGCCAGGAAAGTTCGAGGATTTGGAAGAAACTCAAGAGATGCCATTCACGGAGAAAAAATCATCTTTGGGGAGTTAGAGTTTCTTTGACAATTTCTAAGGGTGATAGTCTGAGAAAAGGTTCACCGAGAATACTGCCATTCTCTTTGTTCCATATTGTTTAACCCCAAGAGAAGGGAAGACTGTGTCTGGTAATCCTATGGGGATCTAGTTTTGTCTATTTTTAAGAGTGATCAACAGGCTTTACCTAGTGCTAGACGTAGTTGCCAGGGAAACTCTAAATATCTATACTAGTATTACACAGTTGATATGAGTTTATGAAAGAAGACTTACAGTGAAACATCCCCACAATACAGTTATATACATATGAAAGCGGTAAATGAAAGCGGGTAAACACTTACTCGGTTGTAGAGCTTCCATACTGTTTTGTTAGTTATCCAACAAAGAAAGATCGAAAACAACAGTATATTATAAAATCAAAGGAGAAAGTGCTTTGGAAAAGATAATTGGGGCTTACAGCTCAAGGAGAGGCCCAAGTTTTATCAGTGATCGCACTGTTGTTTTGGATTTGTACAGAGAGACTTATACAAGTGACTGAGGCCCAAAAAGGTTTTCTGTACAAAGGGATGGGTCTTACACTCTCTCAAGAGGCCCAAAAGTGTTTAAAGAAAAGGAATGGGTCTTACTACTTGAGGGTAGGCCCAGATGGTTTGTTTTAAACGGGCGATGATCGCGCCGAACTTTTTGAAATACAATGGGACTTATACAATAAGTGAGGCCCAAAATGGTTTGTATTTACAAAGGATTGGGTCTTACACTCTATTAGAGGCCCAAAAGTTTTGAATGGGTCTTATAGCTCTAAGAGAGGCCCAAATGATTTATTTTTAAACGGGTGATGATTGCGCCGTTGTTTCTGAAAATACAGTGGGACTTATACGATAAGTGAGGCCCAAAAAGGTGGTGTATTTACAAAGGGATTGGGTCTTACACTCTAATAGAGGCCCAAGAGTGTTTGAAAAAGTTTGATGAGGGTTGAATTAATCAAAAACCCTAATTTGTTTTCAAAATGTATTTTAATTGAATAAAAAGTTCAATTAAAATGATCAAAATTGTTTAACATGTGGAAAACAAATTGTGATCTTGGATCAATGTTTCAAAAATCAAGTTTTGACCTACAAAATGATTAGAAATCATTAAAATTTGCAAAATCAAGAAGGAAAAAATATTTTAAATGTCAAAAACAATTAAAATATTAATTCTTTGCAAAAATATCAATTATATGAAATATATAATATTTTTGGGATTTTTTGGTAAAATAAAATATTTTAACATTTATGTGAATTATTAAAAAAAGAATCAACTCAAAATCATTAAAACTCAGAGAGAAATTAATTTTTGAATCAATTAAATAAAATCACAAAATTCAAATATTCAAATATTTGAAAAAGGGCGCCAAGAACATGGCAAAAACACGCACCTTTCCTCTGTTTCTGCAGATTTGCGTTTTCTATCCAATCTCACTGAATACTTGATTATATCATGAAATCTACTTATCAATCTACTCGTTTCAACCTCACGATCATGTCTATGGTCTTTAATTACATTTATTTTAAACATGGAATAAGAAATCAAAGAGAAACCTCAAGAACCCTAAAATTTGCATGAAGGTTCAGAAATTCCACACACGATTCAAACAAAGCAATTGATTGAGGGTAAACACTCTATGCATGATTATGAACATATGGCCAAATTATTGTGCAGCAAAAAATGCATGGATCATAGAGTTAGAAGAGCTCATGCTTACCTCTTGCAGCTGGTGATCGTGTTTTGTGTTGGAGGTGTTACAACTAGGTTCCAATGATGTGGATAACTTCCCTAGGTGCCATGGAGTGTGTCTGGATGCTTGGAGTGGATTGAAATGATCTGAAACTTGAGATGGTACCCCAACTATAAATCTGTCAAGAACTCGAGCAATTGGCTAGTGATTTTGTGATTTTGCTGTTCCAGATGTTATGTGAGTGTTTGGATCACTTCTATATGATGTATATGAGGTGTGTGTGTGTGTGTGTGATTGGTTTGGTTGGAATAGCTCTCAAACTCAAAACCCGATAGTGACTTGCTTTAGAAGGCAAATTTGGAGTGAAAGAAGAGATTTTGAGGAAAGCATCTGTTTGATGGCTTTGGTGTACTCAAACTGAGCACAAATGAGCTCTATTTATAGTAGAGCAAGTTTGTTTTGGGATCAATAGTGAATGGCAACCACAGCAGAGGTTTGGCCAATGTTGATCAATGAGAATCTAAGTCTCCTCTAGCCATTGACTAGAGGTTAGAGCACAGAGCTGTGGTTCCCTAGTTGTTGGATCATTCTTGACTGAATTCAGTTGCAAATGTGTCAGTCCATGCCACCTTTAAGCATCTATTAAATGCTTCAATCCAAAATTGGAGTCTTGTCCCTCTTTTAGGGATTTCTAGGTTTGGCATGCTACTTCTTGTTCCAAAGACTTTGGAGGCTTGGATCATTATTGGTTCCCTTTAGATTTGATCCTCAGATGTGTCCAAAGTGATGACAAGGCTTGGAATTATCTGATTTTGCCAAATCGAGCAAAAGTGCAAAATTCTGCCTAGCCTTGGCAGTTTTCAGCAAGGCATATTGCCCTTGTCAAATCTCATGGCTCAAGTGGAGTTTGGTGATGTTCTTGGTCATTTTGGAAAGCCCTCATATGATACAACAACTGTTTAATCATAATTGGTTTTGATACTTTTTGGATCCAAGTGAAAAATGCCCCTACATTTGGAAAAAAGTAAGGCAGATTCTGACTTAGTGAAAATTTCACCAAGTGTTGGAAAAAAGTGACATTTTCACTTTTCTAGATTTTGATCATTCCATAACTTGAAATCCATGAGGAATTGGAATGAGTTCAGTTTGAAGCTTTTGTAGAGGGTAATGAGAGCTACAAATCCAGCTTTGGATGGGGAAAAATGGCCTTGTGGTTTAGGAGTTATGATCCTCCAAAGTTGGTACCCTAGCCACTTTGTTCCATAACTTAGAAAATTTTCTAAGTTTTTATGGTTACCCCCTTTTACAAGTTATCCCACTTTTCTTGTTTTTTCTTGATGAATGATGATTCTAATCACACATTAACATCATTTTAGGGTTAAAAAACCATTTTTATGAAAAATCTCAAAAAGTCAAAGTTTGACTTTTGTGCACAGTTGACTTTTTGTCAGATGAATTCCAAACTGTGTGATCCTCTATGAAATCAAGTCCTTGACCTAAATCAAACTTGATGGATTGACTTCATAGGTGTTATAGGGTGTATTGAATTGTGTCCTAGGGTTTGGGAGCATGTCCTGGTCAAAAGTCAAAGATACAGTTGACTTTTCTCGCGAAACCCTAATCGTGGTGCAGTTGAAATTGAGACTTGTTGCTCAAGCTTCTTTGATCAATCCATTATTGCAAATGGATCAATATGGTGTGTTAGGGACCCTCAAATATTCTCCTGAGGTCTTGGCTCATGATTTGTCCCAAAAGTCAACTCAGGGGTGAATTAGGTCAAGAAACCCTAATTCCTGATTTTTGATGAATGCATCCCCTGAAGATAAATTGACTTGATGATTGGCTTTATGATGTCCCTTGGAGCATCATAGGTTATGCTTTGAAGCATTGGCTCATGCCCAGAGGAAAATTTCCATCTGGATGCCTTGGTCAACCAAAACCCTAATTTGGTGACACTGGCGATCTTGAGGCTTAATCCACCTAGAAGGGAGTAGCCTTGTGCTTAATCCTTGAAGTGGGAGTCCTCTTGATCCATTATGGATCTTTGAGAGGCTAGACAAGTTGAAGATCATGTCATTCCTTGATTGATCCTTTGTCTGAGAGTTCTGAGAGGGCTTGAAACCCTAATCTTTTGTTGTAGTGAATGTTCACCCATCTTTGGGGAGATTAATGAGTATGAAAGTTCATCCATATTGTGGTGGTGATTTGCACAATGATGGGAATCATAGTGGTCAAAATTTGGGGTATGACAATTTTGATGACACAATTTTGTTTATATATAATTCAGGGAAGGTAATAGATTCTGAAAATAACTTATCCTCCATATGAAGTGCTCCCCCTGAGTCTTAGACTTGACAAATTTTTGTGCTTGGGCTCCCCCTGATTTTGTTACTTTAAGTGCGGAAGTCATATGTTCATCATAGTCTTGAGTCTTTCTTCAACTGAGTTCTGATTCATCACTGGTGATGCTTGTATTTGTGTCAGGATTCCTGAAGTAGAACTGAAACAGAAAAATAGTCTAATAGATAATAACAGTTATAGTTTATATGTAAGCATCATTGTTTTTCAGAGATTTGACATGGAATCAAAATATCACATTATACTTTCTCTCCCCCTTTTTGTCATATATCAAAAAGAGAAAACAAGGGTGAAAAACAAGGATCTAAGATCAAGGTTGAGAAACAGGAACCTAAAAGACTTAAACAGAGAACTTGAGGAAACATGATTAATTGCTGCCAGAAGGCATCTTGTTCAATATTTCCTGAAGCATGCACTGAAGATTTTCATTGACAGAGTCTTGCTTCTCAAATCTGTCTCTGAACACCTGTTATTCAATTCTGATTCCATCAATCGCTTTTTCCAATCGCGTTATAGCAGGATCAGATGTGGGAACAACTGCAACATCTTCTTTAGCCTTTTTTGCTTCTTATGCAATTCTAGCTTCTTCAGCAACCTTTTCTGCTAGAAGTTTTGCTTCCTCGGCAACCTTTTCTTCTACTTCTCTCTGTCTTGTAGCCAAGAACTTGAATTGTTTGATTCGTTCTTCGGCTTCAGCTCTTTCTTTTGCCATCTGAAGCCCAGCAGCTATAGAGCCTTCTGAAAAACTTACAAGTCTTGTAAGTTCAGATTTTAACCATTTATGGAAGCTTTGACAAGTACTTTGAAGCTCTAATGGCTTAGTACTTGTGCCTTATCACCAAGTTGTCTCAAGCATTCTTCGAAGGATTTTGGAGGGGGTTCACTATAGAGCACCAAAGCTAGGTTAGATTCAGCTGGGTTAGTTTCAGGCGGTGTTTGCTGAGATGAATAAATCTCAGTAGGAGCTGGTTCAGAGATCAGTTGATTAGCAGGAGAGGTTACTTCAAGAGTGCCTGAGCCTGTGAGGGTTTCAGGTGCGGTAAGCTCTAGAGATTTATAGATGGTTGCCTCAAGGCTGGATTCAATGTTGAGAACTTGAGATTCAGAAATTAGGTTTGTAGGATCCTGTTCATTTGGCTGAATGGTTGAGGTGTTTATTGTTGAGGTGTTGATTTGAGCAATGTCAATCGAGATGGGAGTGCTGATTGATGAGTTGAGTGAAGATAGGATGGTGGCAGTTGGAGGAGGAATTGAAAAGGATGGTGGTTTAAACTTCACCTATAGATTTGAAGTAGGAATGACTGAGGTGTGAGATGTTGTTGGTGCGACAACAGATTCAGTGACACTCATGTGAATAGATGTATTATTAGCGGAGTAGTTATTTTTCTCAGGAGAAGGAGATTCTTGTCTGGAGGTTTCAGTTTCATTCTTTTTCTTCTTTGTACCTTCTAAATTCTCGCCAGTTTGCTTCCTCATACTTATGGTGATATACTTTGATTTTGAAACCGCATCTTTAACTCCGGGTTTTAGTATTGTAGCAAGTGATTTTTGGATGTGGTTGCGAAGCACGATCGCTCTAGTACTACAGTTCGATTCATTTTTTATCCTATTAAAGCTGATGAAGGAAGGGAAATAGATGTCTCCAATTAACCCTGCTTGCATACTGAGATTAAACAGTCAAAACTGTTGGTTTTCAGATGCTACAAAGATCCGGGGTTTGTCCTAGGTTATTTTGTTGACGAGGGGTGCTTTAAGCTATTGGTTGAGATGTTAGGACGGATATATATGAAAGTATGGGATTTTGGGTTTTTGTTTAGTGTGCTCGCTAAGATTTTTCTTTCAATCTTATGCCTACGTATTCCCGTTTACCGAAACAGGGAAATCAGAGCGTTCGTAGTTCCTCCTATTCTATGGGAGGAAATGGTTGTTTTGGTTCTTGTTCAAAGCCCAAGACGTGAAGCGAAATGTGGTTTGTATCTTGTTCAAAGCCCAAGATGTGAAGCTGAAAGGTCTCAACTTTAGAGAGAATTTGTCATCTCTAAAGAGGGGTTTGTCTGTTACGATTGTTTATAAAGGAGAATTACTTTAACCGGGATTTGTGAATCCGGCAATGCCATAATTTCCTTTATAGGGGATTTCAACCTAAAGGAGAAGACTTTAACTCAGTGTAGAGTAATGCCATCTTTCCTTAGGAATTTCTCATACTAAAAGAGGGACATTGGCATGGATTTAGATGATCCAGAGGCTTGCCGCTTACAGCAGTTAGATGGAGGAGAAGGAGTTGTTGATGTTTGTGTACTGTGAACAAGGCACAACTTTGATGCTAAAAGGTTGATTGGATCAACCTGTGGTTTTCTTATACAAAGCCTAAGAGAAGACTATTATGTGTCTCGTACAAAGCCCGAGAGAGAGGCTAAAAGGTTTTGACTCAACGAGGGAATCTTTTGGTATCTCGTATAAAGCCCGAGATGGAGGCTAATTGACTCAACAAGAGAGTTTTTTGTATCTCGTACGAAGCCCGAGATGGAGGCGAAAGGGTGATCGACTCAACGAGGGAGTCTCTTATGTATCTCGTACAAAGCCTGAGAGAGAGGCTGAACGTTGTTTGACTCCGCTGGGGAGGATCATTGTATAAAGCCCAAGAGAGAGGCTATTGTAACTGGAGAAGGATCATTATACAAAGCCTAAGAGGAGGCTGTGGCGACTGTTCAGTTAAGTGACAGGTCCAGTAGACTGATTGTTAAAGAGAAAATCAGTTCTTATATGAGCAACACTGCACTCAAGGATTTGATTCGAGGATCCGAGTTATTCCTGTTCTTTAAGGAAGTGGGAAATCTGAAGGGTATTGAGACTGTCCGAGTCTACGGGGTTTCTTCCTATTCTTGAAGGGGTCACTTGAGAATGTCTTTGAGACTCAAGGAGATTAGACTGTCCAAGTCTAGAGTGTCATCTTTTGTACTGTGCTTTGAGAAACAGTAGTAGACTCTATGAAAGGACTGTTCTATGCAGATGATTAAGTTCTGTTCCTATACCTCTAGGAGGTCGTCGGGACAATTTGTACGAAGCCCAAGAGGAGGTTGGAAACTTTTAAGAAGTCGACGGGTCCTTGTACGATGCCCAAGAGGAGGCTATCATTCCCGGAGGAAGAGATCATTATACGAAGCCTAATAGGAGGTTGTGAATACTTCTAAGAAGCCGAGAGGTCCTTGTACTGAGCCCAAGAGGAGGCACAGTTGCTTTTAGGAAGCCTGTGGGTCCTTGTACGATGCCCAAGAGGAGGCCGGTGCTTTTAAGAAGCCCGTGGGTCCCCAAACCCCGAGAAATTCAAGGCAAGCTATTCACAAGGAATAGATCAAGTCAGGAAAGTTTGAGAATTTGGAAGAAACTCAAAGATGCCATTCACGGAGAATACATTCATCTTTGGGGGTAGAGTCTCTTGACAATTCCTAATGAGGACAGCCGAAGAGAAGACTGTATCTGGTGATCCTATTGGGGATCTAGTTGTCTATTTCTACGAATAAACGAAACGGCGTCACCTATTTCTAGACGTAGTGGCCGGGGAAACTTTAAATATCTATACTATTATTACACAGTTGATATGAGTTTATGAAAGAAGACTTACAGTGAAACAACCCCACAAGACAGTTATATGTATATGAAAGCGGTAAATGAAAGCGTATAAACACTTACTCGGTTGTAGAGCTTCCATGCTGTTTGGCTAGTTGTTCAACAAAGAAATATTGAAAACAACAGTATATTCAAAATCAAAGGAGAAAGTGCTTTGAAAAATAAATATTTGGGGTTTACAGCCCAAGGAGAGGCCCAGGGTTTTATCAATGAGCGCACTGTTGTTTTTGTACAGAGGGACTTATACAAGTGACTGAGGCCCAAAAATTGTTTCCTGTACAAAGGGATGGGTCTTACACTCTCTCAAGAGGCCCAAAAAGGTTTAAAGAAAAAGAGTAAGGCTTATAACACGAGGGTAGGCCCAGTTGACTTTTCGTTAAAAATGGCGATCACGCCGAGATTTTCTTTTAACGCGAAGGGGCTTATACAATATCTGAGGCCCAAATGATTTTGGCTAAAAGGGGATTGGGTCTTACACTCTATTAGAGACCCAAAAAGTTTTAAATGGGTCTTATAGCTCGAGGAGAGGCCCAAAAGGTTATTTTTCAAAAGGCGACGATCACGCCGTTTGTTTTTGACGGTATTGGGACTTATACAAGACACTGAGGCCCAAGGATGATTTGATCAAAAAAAGGATTGGGTATTACACTCTATTAGAGGTCCATGAGTGTTTGACAATGATTTGTTTGAGTGAAAATCAAAGAAACCTAATTTTATTCTTTAAAAGTAAATATTTAAAGAAAATCAATGAAAAATACCAAATAGGTTTGAATAAACCACTTGTGATTTTTGTTTAAGGTTTGAAAAATGAGGTATAAATCACAAGAGATATTAAAACTCATTTGGTCTTGATTTTTCAAGATGAATATTCATTTTAAAATGTTTAAAAACAAATAAAAGTGAATTTATTCACAAAAATACTAATTATATTAAATAAATAATATAAATTCAATTTTTTGTGGAATAAAATATTTCAACATTTTTGTGATTTTTTGCAAAAAGAACCAATAAAAAATAATTAAAATTGAAAGAGTTATTAATTTTCCAATTAATTAATAAACCATGAAAATATTGGAAAAAATGGCAAAATGTGAAAAAACACAAAATGGCATGGGTGGGGTTTGAACCCAAGACCTCAAGGTTACAAGGCACGCGCCTTACCACTGGGGTGGTGATACATCCATTGTTTGAAACAAAACAACAAATATACATGGCATGACTTGGTTTTAGGCCTGGCCCAAGGCAAGTTTTGGCTCAGAAACGTGAAGGTCATAACTTTCTCAATTCTTAATGGTTTGAGACAAAATTTATATGCATCTGGACCAGAATTTCATAAGGAATCCAATGGTGGTGGTATTTTTTTCAGATCACACTCCCTCCTCAAAACCCGATAGTGGTTTTGAAAATGACCTATAAATGCATTTTCTATGCTACAACTTGGTACAAGCATGGATTACATGGTGAATTAGCTCAAACATAACATATACAACATGTATGATATGTTCATGATCAATGGACTTCAAAGCATTGCATGTTTGAAAGATTCCAAGTTGTGAGGCTTACCTCTTTTTTGAGATTTTGGAGTTTTTGTGCAATATGTCAAACCTCTTGTTCCAGAAATGATTTGATGCTTTAGACACACTCAAATGACCCCTTAGAAGTTTTTAGGATGATTGGAATTGACTGGTACCTGCAAAAACACAAACAGTCCCTTTCTTACAAAAGGGGTTAAAAGTGACCAAAATAGCAACTCTCTCAAATGGTGTTCCAGATGAGGGGAACCATTTGGGACAGTTCAAGGATGATATTTGGAGTGTGTTTGAGGTTTTATCTGGTTTGGAAAGTGACTGAATCAAGACATGGCTTGAAAAGTGCAAAAAAAGCCTATTTTGAGGTTTTGAGAAGTGACTTTGTGATTTTGTGATTACAGGTCACTTGTGATAGTTTGCACAGCTTACATATGATATATATGAGGTGTGTGTGTGATTGATTGTGATGAAAAAGCTCTCAAGCTCAAAAACTCAAAGTTGCCTTGCTAAAGAAGGCATTTTTGCCAAGAGAAAGAGGTTTTGAGGAAAGCATCTGTTTGATGGCTTTGGTGTACTCAAACTGATCACAATTGAGCTCTATTTATAGTAGAGCAAGTTTGTTTTAGGATCCACAGTGAATGGCAACTGCAGCAGGTGTTTGTTCAATGTTGGCCAATGGAAATCCAAGTCTTCTCTAGCCATTGACTAGAGGTTAGGGCACAGGGATGTGGTTCCCTTGGTCTTGGATAAGTCTTAACTGAATTCAGTTGCAAATGGCTCAGTCCATGCCACCTTGATGCTTCCATTGAATGCTCCAATCCAAAATTGGAGTCTTGTCCCTATTTTGGCCATTCTAGGTTCAACATGCTATTTATTGTTCCAAAGACTTTGGAGGCTTGACTCAGTGATTGTCCCCTTTAGATTCAATCCTCAGAGGTGTCCAAGTGGATAGGAGCATTTGGATTTGGCTGATTTTGGCAAATCGAGCAAAAATGCAAATTCTGCCTTGCCTTGGCAGATTTCAGCAAGGCAACTTTCCAATGTCATATCTCATTACTCAAATTGAATTTAGTAATGTTCTTGGTCATTTTGGAAAGCCCTTACATGATACAACAACTGTTTGAACATATTTGGTTTTGATCTCTTTTGAATCCAAGTGAAAAATCCCCCTACATTTGGCAAAAAGTAGGGTAAAATCTGACTTAGTGAAATTTTCACTAAGTGTTGGAACAAAGTGACTTTTCTTGATTTTGATCACTCCATAACTCAAAATCCATGAGGAGTTGGAATTAGGCCTAGTTGAAGTTTTTGTAGAGGACAATGAGATCTACAAATCAAGCCTTGGATGGGAGAAAATGGCTTTGTGGTTTAGGAGTTATGACCCTCCAAAGTTAGTACCCTAGCCACTTTATTTTTAACTTGAAAATTTTCTAAGTTTTTTATGGTTACCCCTTTTACAAGTTATCCAACTTTTCTTGATTTTTCTTGATGAATGATGATTCAAATCATACATTAACATCATTTTAGGGTTAAAAATCCATTTTGGTGAAAAATCTCAAAAAGTCAGAGTTGACTTTTGTGCACAATTGACTTTTTATCAGATGAATTCCAAACTGTGCAATTCTTCAGGAAATCATGTCCTTGACCTAAATCAAACTTGATGGACATGTTCCATGTGTGTCATAGGGTATATTGATGCATGTCATAGGGTTTGGGAGCATGTCCTGGTCAAAACTCAAAGTTACAGTTGACTTTTTTCCTTAAAACCCTAACTATGGTGCCGATGAAATTGAGACTTGTTGCTCAAGCTTCTTGGATTAATCCATTGTTGCAAATGGATCAATATAGTTCATTAGAGACCCTCAAACCCTCTCTTGAGGTCTTGGCTCATGATTTGCCCTAAAAGTCAACTTAGGGGTGAATTAGGTCAAGAAACCCTAATTCCTGATTTTTGATGAATGCATCCCCTGAGGCAAAATTGACTTGATGACTGGATCCATGAGGTTTCATGGAGTATATTAGGTTAGGTTTTGGATCATTGGCTTGTGCCCAGATGAAAATTTTCCATCTGGAGGCCCTGGTCGACCAAAACCCTAATTTGGTGACACTGTCAATCTTGAGACTTAATCCACCTAGAAGGGAGCAGCCTTGTGCTTAATCCTTGAAGTGGGAGTCCTTTTGATCCATTGTGGATGTTTGAGAGGTTAGACAAGTTTAAGATCATGTCATTACTTGATTGATCCTTTGTCTAAGCACTCAGAGAGGGCTTGAAACCCTAATTTTGATTGTAGTGAATGCTCACCCATCTTTGGGGAGACTGATGAAGTATGATGGCCCATCCATATTATGATGATGATTTTCACAATGATGGGAAATCTTAGTGGTCAAAATTTGGGGTATGACAGATGCCCCTATTTAATCTTCTTGGACACGAAGGTGTGAATGACGAAGGTATTCGGGCATTCGGGGTGCAAGAGGATTAAATATCGGAATACCCGAAATTTTGATGGTGGTTATGAATGGTAGCTTATGCATTCATCTTCTTTAGCTAAGCAATGATGCTTAGAAAAGGTAAACTTCCCCTCGATCCTAGTCTTCAGCCAAGGAACTGGTCTCAGTTTCTAAAATAAACTTCCCCTCGATCCTGGTTTCCTACCAAGGAACTGGTCTTAGTTTCTGATGTAAAATTCCCCTCGATCCTGGTTTCCTACCGAGGAACTGGTCTTAGTTTCTTTCGTCAATAAACTTTACTGGCAAGGGACGATATTCGTAGCGGCTTTCCTTCAAACTTCTCGCCGAATTTTCCTGGGGAGATGCCATTTGAGTGGAAAAAGTTTCGATGTCAGACTTGCTGGGGAACCCAGTTGTCTGAGTTGTAGAGGTGTAAAAACTTCTCTGTTGGAGATGCCATTTGTTGACTCTACTTGGGGGAATGTAAGTCCCTTGAGAGACTGCATTCGCCTGGGGTCTTTACATCATACTTTTCTCGGAGATCTTCTCGGAGAAATGCCATATGTTGTGATCCAATTTTGAGGTGCCGATGACCTTTTTATCAGTGGGTTTTTCGGAGAAAAACTGCCGTACTGCCGAATCTCTGATTTAGGAGGCTTTCTCTTGGGATTTTCTTTAATCCAGGAAAACAAGGATATCATCTTCAATGGCGAAGAGTGATGTTAACTGAGGGCTCTCTGGTCTTTCAGAGGTTCAAGTTATCAAAGTGGTCGAGGACCCAACTTCAATCCAGAAATAAAACTGGAGGAGAGAGAATGTTCAGACGTAACACTTCCTGACGAGGAAAGGTTTGACAACTCGATTGAGAGGACTTTTATCACTAGGGGACAAGACCGACTAGAGTGATAGTGATGCAATATGAAATGTGAATGTAAATCAATAATGCATGATGCATGTATGTTTATGCTGACAAAACTGACGCGACATACAAACTAACAAGTGAACACGACTGGATACTCGACCATCGCAGGGCGAAGAAGTACCGTTGGTTCAGAATAGCAATTCCGCCTTGCTTAGGAGAGATAGTCCCTGTTGGGAGCTAAGTTGGTCGGGCTTAGGAGATGAGAACTCGGTCGAGGCGTGTCAGATGAAACAAGGTCTCTGACACAGTTGATCCCTTCATTCAGGCGTACTGGTTAGAATGAGTACTTTGATTCTGTACTTTGAGGTTCGATTACTTCTGGAGAAGCGACCGATGTTCTTCCGATGTTCAACAGTCAAAAGAAATTGCCGTCTTTAAAAAGCAGAAAAAGTTTTAACAAGTAAATTCATTTTTGTTTTATTTCAAGAATCGTTAATCATATTAAAACGCCATTATGTAAAGCTAAAACAAATAAGAATTACAAACAAAAGCACAAGGGCTCAAATTTTATTGATAAAATGAAGATTAGCCAAACGCGTGATTCCATTGAGTATTTACAAAGTTAGAAAATGGTAATTTACAGGGAAAAAGGCTACGTTGAAACATAACGACCACTATCCTTCTACCAACTTTGAATTCGGGACATCCTGAGCTTCTATAGAAGATGACCTTAACTGGAGTTTTCCTCCGATGGATGATGTAACTGCTGCTGAGGGACTTGCCTCTGTTGAACTTAGTTACTTGCCATTATCCCTAACTTTTGCCTGGATTTTACTGTGATGTTTCTGTCACACCTCGAAAAATTCATCGAGAAAATACAACCCTCGCGCGAAAGGCGGGGAAAACGGTTCGACACAGTCGCCACCGAACTTTATTTATCCCAAAAGAGGGAAAGGAAAATATCGAGAAAACCTTTAAGGATCGGATAATAACATGGTCATCGCAACCACATTCTGGGTTCGGGAGTCGGTTACGTGAGGGGAAGGTACGCGCACCCCTTCACGTCCGTTGTACTCAACGGGAACCTCTTGATTCGAATCGCAATACTCGTTAGCTAAGTTTCTCTATTTTCTTCTCAAAAATAAATGCAAAACGGTAAGATAAAAGGGAAAAGATGCTAAGGGGGAATGTGTAGTTTTAGGATAGGGTGCTCGGCAAGATCATCGCGACCTCGGGCCTACGTATGCTCATTCGGACGAGAATGAGAAATCAGAGCAATCGTAGTTTGACTACGGGGTTTGACGGAAAAGGATGGAAGTGTGGAGGGAAAACGGAAGATGGAGGGAAGGTAGACGCAAACGGAAAAACGAAAAAGTGTGGACGCAAACGGGGGAAAAAGAAAAAAGGTAGCTCGCCAAGATCATCGCAATCTTGTGCCTACGTATCTTTATTCGGACGAGAATAAAGAATCAGAGCAGTCGTAGTTCGTGGTATGCCCACGAAACAAAAGGGAGAGTTGGGTTGGTTTAGATGACGATTACTTGAACTTAAGAAAGATTCCTCGGGCCCAAGTAATCAGGAGAGTGAGTCAAAGATTTGGCTCTCTCTCTTTTTTATCTAAGGTGGTTGAGTTTTAAAAGAGGCATCAATTACTCACACACGAGTAAGAGAAGTCGCACCCAAACAATCGAAGGAAGATCATAGACTTGAACCCCCATTTTTCACCTTGAAAGAGTTTCGATAGTTGTTAGTCGTTTTGAGGTTTATTTGTGAAAATCCGCTTGACGTGGGATCAAGGGTTTATTGTATGCGCTTGGTTATTTTGAAAAGGATTTGATTTATTAAAAGAAGAGGCGTCAACTGCTCCCACACGAGTAATAGAACTCGCACCCAAACAATCGAAGGGAGATCAAAGACTTGAACCCCCATTTTTCACCTTAAAAGAGTTACGATAGTTATTAGTTGTTTTTGAACTTTGATTATGAAAATCCGCTTGACGTTGGATCAAGGGTTTATTTGAGAAAAGAGTTTGATTTGAAGATGACTCGACGACGAATCGAGGGTTAGTTGAAAATGACTCGACGACGAATCGAGAATTTGGTTTGAAAAGAGGTTTGTTTGAAAATGGCTCGACGACGAATCGAGTATTAGTTTGAAAACGGGTTGTCTATGCTAGTCCCTAGGGGTGCTCCTAGTAAACAAACCACAATCAAAACAATATTAAGTGCGTACATCGGAATGGGGGAGGGATACATGTAAATTACAAGTGTTGACAGAAATAAAGGGTCTCGTTGTAAGGTAGCCCAAGAGAAAGCCGTGTGTGTGCGAAGGTGTCCTAAACTAAACCTTAAGCAAGCGTCGAGCAAGTGGATGATCATAATCAACAGTCCATTAGTTATTGTTTTTAGGGTTTCGATATTTGTTAATTGTTTTCGATTAAAGTATGTACAAATGAAAAGAGGATTAGATGAATAAATATGGATAGGATATGAACAATAATAATAAGATAAAATGGACAAGAGATAGTATTGACATAAAATCGGTCTCGTCTTAATCGCGATTTAATCGGTAAATTGATAATCGAATTTTTGACCTTCATTGACCAAATATGAATAAAAGAATATGAAAAATAATAGAAATGAAATAAATAATCGAAAATGACAATAAAAATAATAAAGGTCTCACCTTTATCAAGATTTAAAATCGAAAAATCGAAAAATCTTAATATTTGGTTTTCATTGACCCAAAATGAATATAAATGATAAAAATGAAATAAAATGAATAAAATGATAAATACAAATAAATCGAAATGAATAATAAAAAAAAGGTAGGTCTCATATTAACCAAGATTATAGATCTATTTGCATAAATCCAAATCATGATGGTTGTTATATCATTAGCCCAAAAAATTGAAAATCTAAATAAAATAAGATTGAAATTAAAAAAAAACATAAACGTAAAAAGCTACGAAATTTAAAAAAAACACTCTTGAATAAGAAATTTCAAAAATATATTAAAAAGCTGTAGAAAAAAACAAACTAACAATAAAAACACGGAAGGGAGGTGCGCTAGAATTCTGAAATGTGAAAACAAATGGGAATCATTTGGGCTTAAAGTCCATCATCCCTTGCCAAAAGGAATCCGGCTAAAAGAAAAACTTAAACAAAATTTTTCTCCTTTTCAATGTACATGTGTCGGTTTAATAGAACAAAAATACGCAGTCACAAAATCGAGAACGAAAACGAAACAAGGCAGACGGAATCGATCGTGTTCTCAACCTTCTCTCTCGGATCTGTTTGTGGAAATGTTGAGGTTTGTTTTTCACTCTCGTTTACTCTCTGCGTTTGGATCTCTCTCTACTTTTCTTCAACTTCTGGTTCACGATTTATGATTTTGGGGGTTGTGAGTTGTGGTTCTGTTTCTGGGTTATTTACAGTTGTTTCATATCTCTTCATCTCATTCTGATTTTTCTGTTTTTGGTTTGATCTGAAGGGGGTTTGCGTTTGGGTTTTTGGTTGTTTGTTGTTCAATTCCATTTCTGTTCTGGTTGAGATAGGTTTTGGCTTTGGAGGATTTGTGGGTTGTTTCGGTTTTGAAGAAAGGTTGGGGGTGAAGAAGGTCGAACGATTTGGTTGAAGTTTGGGTTGTGGACTGGTTCTTTCTAATATCTTCTCCTTCTACTCTCTTCTCACACGGTGGATCTCTGATGTGGCCTCGGCGGCGGTTTTCGGCATGAACAAGGCGGTGTGTTTTGAAGACGAAAATGGAAGTATGTTGTAATTATTTATGCAGTGTTGCTGGAAAAGGTTGAGGTTAAAACGTTGTGAGGTTTGGAAGTTTGATTAATGGAGGTTGTGGCTTGATTGGTGGTCGAAGGTGGATGGTTGTAAGTGTTATGTGATGGTTAGTGAAAAGAAAAGAAAAAAAAAAGGAAGAAGGATTTGATGGTGAAGATGTAATGGTTGGTTTGCTATATGATTGTAAGAGCTTGAAGTTGATGTTCAAAGTGTGCTGACGAAGGTTTTTCGTAAGGAAGTTTGTGTTGGTTTATGGTGTAGAAAATGTGAGATGTTGTTGTAAGTGCAACACTATTGTATGAAGCTCTTGGATTTTTTTGGAGATTAAAAGTTTATGCGTTGTTTAGTGGTGAGAAGAGAGCATGAAGATTGTAAGAAGGTTTTGATGGGTGGTTAATGGTGAAGTGGAGGGAGTATGGAATAGGAGGAAGACGCAGGTTTGGAAGTAAGGTCCGTTTTCAATTCCCTTCCTCCCATCTTTAAAACAACATCAGATTTCTTTTCTAAGTCTTTGGTACCACCAATTTGTCCTGTTGTTGATATGTCCTATCCATCTCATGTGCAGGTTGTGTTGGTAGCAGCAGAAGAATCTTGCCATTTTGGTGCAAGGACTTGGTTGGTGTTATACGCAGGATGCGAGTTGTCGCTGTTACTTGTGTTGTGGCTGCAGCAGGTTTGGGATGTGGAGAGTTGAATGAGTTTATGTGATTCTCTTTTTTGTTTTGAAAATTTTATTTGTAATGGGCCTATGAATGGGCTTTGGGTTTTTTTGTGTGGAAACTTTGTAAGACAAAATATGTTGGTAATGGGTCTTGTAATAGACTTTGTGAATTTTGGATAACAATGGTTTTTTTTTGCTAATTTTTGTAATATGAAAAAGTAATGGGCTTTGTAATTTTTGTGATTTTTCTCATTGTAAAAAAAAATTAATGGATTTAATGACATGGTTTTTATGGACATTTGAAATCATTAGGATAATAAATAGAAATTGGAAATTAAATATGAATTGGAAATAAAATGGATGTGAAAGTGGATTTAGAAATATTGATGGATTTTAAAAGATAAAGATGAATTAGATTAAAAATGGGTGAAGTGACTTGGATAATGGGCATGAATTAGAAAAAAGATTAAATGGATAAAGTGGACTGGACTTTAAAATGGATAATTGAAATAACATGTGGATAAATGGATTAAAAATGGGCTTAATATGGATTATGGATTTGTAAAATGGATATGTTAAATAGATATAAAAAATGGATATTGGATAATGGTCGAATAGCAAAATGGTTAATGAATAAATAGATAACTAACTTGAATTGAATTTGGATATGTAAATGGTTCAAATGGATATTGAATTGGATGAAAAATAAAAAAAGGTTAAAAAAGTGGATATGACTTAAAATAAAAGAGAGATGAAGTTGAAGGCAACATATTTTTTGGATTTTTGAATAATGATTAGTGAGTGGATGCACAGATGAAAACTATAAACAGGTAGGACAAATTTGGGGTATGACAGATGCCCCTATCTAATTGGCTTAAACTGAGTTAGATGAACTGCTGCGATGTTCAGTCTTATCGAGGTATAAGTCAATTAGATATAAAATGACCACAAATTTGCCTGAAAGAAAGAAAAGGGATTGGGAAGTTGAAATACGGGAAACCTGACACCAAAAGGATGACAGGCCTATCACCAAAAGGATGATAGTGAACACACACACACAAATACCCTTCCACCAAAAGGATGGAAATGAGGTCAAAGCCTGCTATTACCAACGAGATAATAGGGCACACACGCACATCCTGCTATTACCGACGAGATAATATGGCACACAACACACAACCTGCTATTACCGACGAGATAATAGGGCACACACACACAGACCCTTCCACCAAAAGGATGAAAACGAGGTCAACGCCTGCTATTATCGACGAGATAATAGGGCACACACATAGTTTGCTATTACCGACGAGATAATAGGGCACACAACACAGCCTGCTATTACCGACGAGATAATAGGGTACACAACACAGCCTGCTATTACCGACGAGATAATAGGGCACACACACAAAGGTTAAAGTAAAGAAATCAATGAGGAGAGTCCACGAAAAGGAAAGGGAAACAGCGAAAAATGGAGAAGGTAAACAGCGAAAGAAAAAAAAAAGGAAAAGGTAAACAACGAAAAAAGGAGAAGGTAACCCGCCAAGATCTACGCAATCTTGTGCCTACGTATCTTTACTCGGACGAGAATAAAGAATCAGGGCAGTCGTAGTTCGACCTGAAGAAAAGATTCAATGAGGAACGCCCCCAGATTGGTGAAGATGATGCCCCTGACTGGGCTGAAGATCGTCTTGAAATCTTGAGATTGATCCTGGATCTTGACTATGCATATGAATGCTTGATGATACTTCATGTCGAATGGAAATGCAAATGCAAATGCTGACGCGCGGAGATGCAAGTGCTGGGGAAGTATGATTTGTTTTTTGTATGCATATGATGCAGATGATGCTCACGATGACAAATGCGATGCGTATGATGCGTATGATTGCAAACGGGTGATTGGATATTTTTGGAAGGTGCCAGCGTGGTAGTCTTTTGGTAAGTTGCCAATAAGGATTGGACTTTTGGGTGGTGGGAGGGATTTGATTTCCTCGACACTCAGTTTGTTGAAGACGCCATGATTGAAGCAAACGAAGATGCTCTTTGAAGCCTTAAACTTGATCATTTATTGATAAGTCACGGTGTTCGTTCTGAGGGAACCACAACTTTGTGCTTGATGGTCAGGATGGTCTGAAAAGATACAGAGAGGGTATGCCTTCTGCGATGGGTCTTGCCCCAGTCTGAACATGGTAATGGTCTGCCCCTGATTAACCAGTTCTGAAGCGATTTGATCTTTGGATGTTGAGCCTTGATGTGCTTTGAGATGGCTTGCCCCTGATTGAGTTGTTGAAGGGTTTACCCCAGCCTGCGGGTTTTGAGGGAATCTTGCTTCGGGTCGGCACCGCTGAAATTTCAAGTTCCTCTTTGATTGCCCCTTGTTGGAATTGCTTTGATGCCTAGCACTGATTTACAGTTAAAATTGCGCATTCACAAATGGTAATCTTAATATAATGCTCATGCAAGTTTTGAAAAAGTGTCGTTTATTGGAGTGTCGTGAAAGTGAGACGAATGGACCGTTAGCCCAAACGTGTGCTGATTTCGATGGTGTGAAAGATATAGCAAAGAGAATGACACCAATGCTGAAGATTAGCAAATATGGGGAGTCAGGTTTACGTAACCTTGCGATAGTATGCTTTCAGAATAAACCTCGCCTCAATTAGGTCTTTTGAGGGTTGTAACATGGTCTGGTTCGCGGTTTAAGAAACAAAGGATATTAGGCTCAAAGTATGATTTGTACCCACCCCTTCTTCGTGATGAACTCCAGTCCTACGTTTAGTTAATTCTGCACATATTTGCACTCTAAAAGGGTTAATGGTGTAAGAGTGGTAATTCAAGGCTTGCTCGACATGGCAGTCACCTTATTTTATTTTTGATGGGTGTCAGTGATCCTTTGGTTTTGATTTGGTGGTCACTGAGTCTTATTTTGTTTTTGGTGAGGATTTGAGGGCCTCTTTTGATCTTGTTTTTGATCCCTATCTTTTGCATGGACTAATTTTGCTTGCCGAGTCCATCAGGGTAACCTTAATTTTTGCCCAAGTCTCCTTTGAGGTGCTTGACTTAGCAGGCTTTTGACTTTTTTGTTTTTTTGTTTTGTTTTGTTGGAGGATTGTGACTGCCAAGTCATGGGTATTGATGAACAACCGTCATGTCTTTTGGATTTTGCTTTGTGATTCGAGTGCGTAATTGGATTAACTGAACACTACCCTGCCCCAGGTTGAGTGTAAAGGTTTGTATATCCGAAGGAAACTGCTACTTCTAGGCTCGAAGTGGTTTACTAGGGATTAACTCCTTGTCTCTCTAGTGTTTGGGGATTGAAACAATGCCTGTACATCATCGACGAGATTTTATCCGAAAGCGTACGGTTTGTAATTATGGGTATTTCGTTGTCATCATCCTCCCTCCAATCATTGTTAAAACAACAGTTTGATATAGAGAGTGAAGTGGAGATATATGTGTCAGTGTTTTGCAGTAAATGAAAAAAAAAGAGTGAATACGACATAACTGATTCAAAACATGTATAATCAATACATTAAGAAAACCAAATACAAATGGCAATGTTCAAAGCATACCGTACTTAAACAAATAAAGACGAAAATACAAGAATGCAAATGATGGGATGGCAACATGACTGCCTTCTTCGAGGAATAAACTTGACTTGACTTGACTTGACTAGATGCTGGCACTAGCGTGGCGGCGGCATAGGGTTGTTGATGACATTTGGAGTCTTCCCATTGAACACGAGATACTTTGAGTTGATCATGTCTTGAACCTTGTGTTTGAAAGCTCTGCAGTTCTCGATTGTATGCCCTGGAGCACCCTTATGAAACTCACAATGAGCATTAGCATCATAATCTGGGGGAATGACAGTTGGAGGAGCTAGGTCCCTTAGAGCGATTGCCTTCTTCTCCATCAACTGAGAAAAGATCTGAGCATATGTCATTGGCAGACAATCAAAGTCTCTATCAGACCTCCTTGTCCTCTGCTGATTAGGCTGGCGTTGTTGAGCAGCTCTCTGTTGTTGATGTTGAGGAGGATACTGATACCCTTGCTGGTTGTATGACTGTTGCTGAGGAGCCTGTTGCTGAGGCGTTGGAGTTTAAACAACTTGAACAGTTGGCTGATACGGCATCAGAGCATATTGTGCAGCAGCAACATATGGATACTGGAAGTACGGAATTTGATAAGGCATTGGAGCCGGAGCTTGTGGAGCTT
Source organism: Lathyrus tuberosus (assembly GCA_022829125.1). Lineage (NCBI taxonomy): Eukaryota > Viridiplantae > Streptophyta > Magnoliopsida > Fabales > Fabaceae > Lathyrus > Lathyrus tuberosus. Next base: position 1,891,308 of record JALAZF010000034.1, read on the forward strand.
GCCCCTTCTGAGCATAGACAGCATTTGTTTCGCCCTGTTTCTTTTTGAATCCATTGCTGAAAGGTTTCTTGGCTTGAAACTGGCTGCTAGAACCTCCTTGGATCTTTCCGCTCTTCAGACCCTCTTCGATTCTCTCACCGACAATCACCAAATCAGAGAATCCAGCAGAAACATTACCAATCAACTTCTCATAGTATTGGCCTTGCAAAGTACCCATGAAGATGTCAATCAGTTCACGGTCAATCAGAAGTGGATGCACCCTTGCAGCTAGCTCTCTCCAGCGTTGTGCGTACTCCTTAAAGGACTCATTGTCCTTTTGAGCCATACTCTGAAGTTGAGTACGATTCGGAGCAAGGTCAGTGTTGTACTTGTATTGCTTGACAAATGCATCAGCTAGATCATCCCAAGTACGCACATTGCTACGCTCCAGCTGCATGTACCATTCGAGTGATGCTCCAAACAGACTGTCTTGAAAGCAATGGATCATCAGCTTTTCGTCTTTGGCATGGGCAGCCATCTTGCGGCAGTACATCCTTAGATGCATGTGGGGACAACTGAGGCCTTTGTACTTCGGGAACTCCTGTACCTTGAACTTGGGAGGAATGACAACGTCTGGTACCAAGCACATATCCAGAGCATTCAGAGATTTTGAGTTACGCCCCTCCATGACTCGGAGTTTCTCGGCTAGATCACGACACATTTTCATGGCTTCAGAATCCTGAGCAGCAGTAGGATTGCCAATTGGGATAGCAGCAAGGTAATTATGTACCTCATCATACTGATCCACCAGATTTTCTTCGGCATGAGGAATAGGAATCTGAGTGACAACAGGTTGGGCTTGCGGAATAGCTCCAACGGCGACTCCAGATGTTGGAGGTGGTTGAGAAATGGCTCCTTCAGTGGCAGGAGTGAAGTTCATTGGTATCCCATAAGTGATGGGGTTGGGAACAGGAGCTGAGAGCCTTGAGGGTGACCCTTGAACCTGTGCATTGTTGTTGGCAGCAGTGGCTTCACGCAGTTCTTCTTCTCTTCTGGCCGCCATGATGGCTTCAAGAATTTGATCAATCTTTCCCTTCATAGAATCTATCTCTTCTCTGAATGCAGCTTGCTCTTGCTGAATCTGCTCCATCGTTCTTCTTATATTAGCTCGAGTTGCGTACTGGTGTCGAGGAATCAGCTTGATTTACTGGAGAAGGAAGGAAGCTGAAGTGAGATTCTGAGGTTGAAAATATAATGCAAGATGCATAACAGATGCAATACAATGCAATGATATAAGATGCAATGCAAGATGCAAGATGCAAGATCCAGGATCGCAGAATCAAATAGCTTTAAATAGTTCTGAGGTTGGTCGGAGAAACGGGTCAAGAACCACAACTAGGATCAAGAAATCCCAAAGGTAGGTTTCTAAGATGGGTAGGTGCCTAGAGTTATGGATATATTTCGAAAACATTATAACCAAGATGAAGAGACACCCGACTATAATATCCTCGAAATAATCTCGTCTAGGTGAGGTCTTCGTCTCTTCCCCACGAGAAAGATTCCTCGGAGGCGCCCACTACACAACCATCGACACACGGGTTCTAAATAGGGTTCTCAGAATCCTAGATCGAGGTCAAAAGTATTACTGTCAGGAAGTAATACGTTCGAGGGATCTCATCTGATTGGGGCGTTCGCATTAACTCACATAGAATTATCGCTACCAACCACCATGGGTAAATTAGGTTAATGGTCCTTGGGATCGACGACCCACCTCGAAGATATTACCACCATGGCAAAGATTCACCACAACAATATTATCTCCAAGGGAATCTACTCTAAGCGGTGGTTTTCGCTTCAACTCACGCGGAAGAGACCACGTAAGCCTACACTACATAACCACCATCCTAATCCTTGGGTTTTTCTCGACTCGGGTGTAGAGTCATCTCACAAAGTTCCCAATGTCAGCACAACCCAATAAGGCCGCAAAAGGTAACACAAGTAAATAAGCAAACGAACAAACGAGAAGAAAATAAATAAACAAAGCTAAAGGGCTAGCGATTCGAATTAAGATAGGCTCGACTCTCTCTTGCATGGAGCAAAATTTTCCCCAGCAGAGTCGCCATCTGTCGAACCTCGAAAAATTCATCGAGAAAATACGACCCTCGCGCGAAAGGCGCGGAAAACGGTTCGACAGAGTCGCCACCGAACTTTATTTATCCCAAAAGAGGGAAAGGAAAATATCGAGAAAACCTTTAAGGATCGGATAAGAACATGGTCATCGCAACCACATTCTGGGTTCGGGAGTCGGTTACGTGAGGGGAAGGTACGCGCACCCCTTCACGTCCGTTGTACTTAACGGGAACCTCTTGATTCGAATCGCAATACTCGTTAGCTAAGTTTCTCTATTTTCTTCTAAAAAATAAATGCAAAACGGTAAGATAAAAGGGAAAAGATGCTGAGGGGGAATGGGTAGTTTTAGGATAGGGTGCTCGGCAAGATCATCGCGACCTCGGGCCTACGTATGCTCGTTCGGATGAGAATGAGAAATCAGAGCAATCATAGTTCGACTACGGGGTTTGACGGAAAAGGATGGAAGTGTGGAGGGAAAACGGAAGATGGAGGGAAGGTAGACGCAAACGGAAAAACGAAAAAGTGTGGATGCAAACGGGGGAAAAAGAAAAAAGGTAGCTCACCAAGATCATCACAATCTTGTGCCTACGTATCTTTATTCGGACGAGAATAAAGAATCAGAGCAGTCGTAGTTCGTGGTATGCCCACGAAACAAAAGGGAGAGTTGGGTTGGTTTAGATGACGATTACTTGAACTTAAGAAAGATTCCTCGGGCCCAAGTAATCGGGAGAGTGAGTCAAAGATTTGGCTCTCTCTCTTTTTTATCTAAGGTGGTTGAGTTTTAAAAGAGGCATCAATTGCTCATACACGAGTAAGAGAACTCGCACCCAAACAATCGAAGGAAGATCAAAGACTTGAACCCCCATTTTTCACCTTGAAAGAGTTTCGATAGTTGTTAGTCGTTTTGAGGTTTATTTGTGAAAATCCGCTTGACGTGGGATCAAGGGTTTATTGTATGCGCTTGGTTATTTTGAAAAGGATTTGATTTATTAAAAGAAGAGGCGTCAACTGCTCACACACGAGTAAGAGAACTCGCACCCAAACAATCGAAGGGAGATCAAAGACTTGAACCCCCATTTTTCACCTTAAAAGAGTTACGATAGTTATTAGTTGTTTTTGAACTTTGATTATGAAAATCCGCTTGACGTTGGATCAAGGGTTTATTTGAGAAAAGAGTTTGATTTGAAGATGACTCGACGACGAATCGAGGGTTAGTTGAAAATGGCTCGACGACGAATCGAGAGTTTGGTTTGAAAAGAGGTTTGTTTGAAAATGGCTCGACGACGAATCGAGTATTAGTTTGAAAATGGGTTGTCTATGCTAGTCCCTAGGGGTGCTCCTAGTAAACAAACCACAATCAAAACAATATTAAGTGCGTACATCGGAATGGGGGAGGGATACATGTAAATTACAAGTGTTGACAGAAATAAAGGGTCTCGTTGTAAGGTAGCCCAAGAGAAAGCTGTGTGTGTGCGAAGGTGTCCTAAACTAAACCTTAAGCAAGCGTCGAGCAAGTGGATGATCATAATCAACAGTCCATTAGTTATTGTTTTTAGGGTTTCGATATTTGTTAATTGTTTTCGATTAAAGTATGTACAAATGAAAAGAGGATTAGATGAATAAATATGGATAGGATATGAACAATAATAATAAGATAAAATGGACAAGAGATAGTATTGACATAAAATCGGTCTCGTCTTAATCGCGATTTAATCGGTAAATTGATAATCAGATTTTTGACCTTCATTGACCAAATATGAATAAAAGAATATGAAAAATAATAGAAATGAAATAAAAAATCGAAAATGACAATAAAAATAATAAAGGTCTCACCTTTATCAAGATTTAAAATCGAAAAATCGATAAATCTTAATATTTGGTTTTCATTGACCCAAAATGAATATAAATGATAAAAATGAAATAAAATGAATAAAATGATAAATACAAATAAATCGAAATGAATAATAAAAAAAAGGTAGGCCTCATATTAACCAAGATTATAGATCTATTTGCATAAATCCAAATCATGATGGTTGTTATATCATTAGCCCAAAAAATTGAAAATCTAAATAAAATAAGATTGAAATTAAAAAAAACATAAACGTAAAAAGCTACGAAATTAAAATAAAAACACTCTTGAATAAGAAATTTCAAAAATATATTAAAAAGCTGGAAAAAAAAACAAACTAACAATAAAAACAGGGAAGGGAGGTGCGCTAGAATTCTGAAATGTGAAAACAAATAGGAATCATTTGGGCTTAAAGCCCATCATCCCTTGCCAAAAGGAATCCAGCTAAAAGAAAAACTTAAACAACATTTTTCTCCTTTTCAATGTACATGTGTCGGTTTAATAGAACAAAAATACGCATTCACAAAATCGAGAACGAAAACGAAACAAGGCAGACGGAATCGATCGTGTTCTCAACCTTCTCTCTCGGATCTGTTTGTGGAAATGTTGAGGTTTGTTTTTCACTCTCGTTTACTCTCTGCGTTTGGATCTCTCTCTACTTTTCTTCAACTTCTGGTTCAAGATTTGTGATTTTGGGGGTTGTGAGTTGTGGTTCTGTTTCTGGGTTATTTACAGTTGTTTCATATCTCTTCATCTCATTCTGATTTTTCTGTTTTTGGTTTGATCTGACGGGGGTTTGCGTTTGGGTTTTTGTTGTTTGTTGTTCGATTCCATTTCTGTTCTGGTTGAGATGGGTTTTGGCTTTGGAGGATTTGTGGGTTGTTTCGGTTTTGAAGAAAGGTTGGGGGTGAAGAAGGTCGAACGATTTGGTTGAAGTTTAGGTTATGGACTGGTTCTTTCTAATATCTTCTCCTTCTACTCTCTTCTCACATGGTGGATCTCTGATGTGGCCTCGGCGGCAGTTTTCGGCATGAACAAGACGGTGTGTTTTGAAGACGAAAATGGAAGGATGTTGTGATTGTTTATGCAGTGTTGCTGGAAAAGGTTGAGGTTAAAACGTTGTGAGGTTTGGAAGTTAGATTAATGGAGGTTGTGGCTTGATTGGTGGTCGAAGGTGGATTGTTGTAAGTGTTATGTGATGGTTAGTGAAAAGAAAAGAAAAAAAAAAGGAAGAAGGATTTGATGGTGAAGATGTAATGGTTGGTTTGCTATATGATTGTAAGAGCTTGAAGTTGATGTTCAAAGTGTGCTGACGAAGGTTTTTCGTAAGGAAGTTTGTGTTGGTTTATGGTGTAGAAAATGTGAGATGTTGTTGTAAGTGCAACACTATTGTATGAAGCTCATGGATTTTTTTGGAGATTAAAAGTTTATGCGTTGTTTAGTGGTGAGAAGAGAGCATGAAGATTGTAAGAAGGTTTTGATGGGTGGTTAATGGTGAAGTGGAGGGAGTATGGAATATGAGGAAGACGCAGGTTTGGAAGTAAGGTCCGTTTTCAATTCCCTTCCTCCCATCTTTAAAACAACATCAGATTTCTTTTCTAAGTCTTTGGTACCACCAATTTGTCCTGTTATTGATATGTCCTATCCATCTCATGTGCAGGTTGTGTTGGTAGCAGCAGAAGAATCTTGCCATTTTGGTGCAAGGACTTGGTTGGTGTTATACGCAGGATGCGAGTTGTCGCTGTTACTTGTGTTGTGGCTGCAGCAGGTTTGGGATGTGGAGAGTTGAACGAGTTTATGTGATTCTCTTTTTTGTTTTGAAAATTTTATTTTTTATGGGCATATGAATGGGCTTTGGGTTTTTTTTGTAGAAACTTTGTAAGACAAAATATGTTGGTAATGGGTCTTGTAATGGACTTTGTGAATTTTGGATAAAACATGGATAACAATGGTTTTTTTTGCTAATTTTTGTAATATGAAAAAGTAACGGGCTTTGTAATTTTTGTGATTTTTCTCATTGTAAAAAAAATTAATGGATTTAATGACATGGTTTTGATGGACATTTGAAATCATTAGGATAATAAATAGAAATTGGAAATTAAATATGAATTGGAAATAAAATGGATGTGAAAGTGGATTTAGAAATATTGATGGATTTTAAAAGATAAAGATGAATTAGATTGAAAATGGGTGAAGTGACTTGGATAATGGGCATGAATTAGAAAAAAGATTAAATGGATAAAGTGGATTGGACTTTAAAATGGATAATTGAAATAACATGTGGATAAATGGATTAAAAATGGGCTTAATATGGATTATGGATTTGTAAAATGGATATGTTAAATAGATATAAAAAATGGATGTTGGATAATGGTCGAATAGCAAAATGGTTAATGAATAAATAGATAACTAACTTGAATTGAATTTGGATATGTAAATGGTTCAAATGGATATTGAATTGGATGAAAAATAAAAAAAGGTGTAAAAGTGGATATGACTTAAAATAAAAGAGAGATGAAGTTGAAGGCAACATATTTTTTGGATTTTTGAATAATGATTAGTGAGTGGATGCACAGATGAAAACTATAAACAGGTAGGACAAATTTGGGGTATGACAGTTTCCAATCCACCAGGATGATTTTTTTATTTATTTTGTCTCTAAATTTTGCCTGGACCGCCCTTTCGGGTTTTTAATCCACCGAGATGTTTTTTTTAGGCGAAGTATTTCTTGACTACATCAACATTTGTGGGGTAGGCAAATTCCTCTCCGTCCATGGTTGCAAGTCTCAAGGCGCCGCCTGAGAAAGCTTTCGTGACCACATAGGGGCCACCATAATTCGGAGTCCACTTGCCCCGAGAATCAGTGAGAAATGATTATATCTTCTTGAGCACAAGGTCTCCTTTCCTGAAGACGCGAGGTCGGACCTTTTTGTCGAACGCCTTCTTTATTCTCTGTTGATACAGCTGACCATGGCATAGTGCCGTGATTCTCTTTTCTTCGATCAGATTCAGTTCGTCGTGTCGACTTTGATACCATTCAGCTTCGGTGAGCTTAGCTTCCATCAATACTCGGATTGACGGGATCTCTACTTCTATGGGGAGCACTGCTTCCATGCCATATACTAGAGAGAAAGGGGTTGCCCCTGTTGAAGTGCGGACAGATGTACGATAACCGTGAAGAGCAAAGGGTAGCATCTCGTGCCAGTCTTTGTAGGTTACAACCATCTTTTGAACGATCTTCTTGATGTTCTTGTTAGCCGCTTCTACCGCTCCGTTCATCTTGGGTCGGTAGGGAGATGAGTTATGGTGTTCAATCTTGAACTCAGCGCACAACTCCTTCATCATCTTGTTGTTCAAATTAGATCCATTATCAGTAATGATCTAGCTCGGAACACCATAACGGCAGATGATGTTTTTGATAAATCGGACCACCACTTGCCGGGTTACATTGGTGAATGACGCTGCTTCGACCCACTTGGTGAAATAGTCAATGGCTACTAGGATGAACCGATGTCCGTTTGAAGCCTTGGGTTCAATCAAGCCAATCATGTCGATTCCCCATATGGAAAAAGGCCACGGGGAAGAAAGAACTTTGAGATGCGATGGCGGTACATGAATTTTGTCGGAGTATATCTGACACTTGTGACACCTCCTCATGTACTTGTAGCAGTCGGATTCCATGGTCAACCAATAGTACCCTGCTCTTAGAATTTTTCTCGCCATTGTATGTCCGCTGACATGAGTGCCAAAGGATCCTTCATGAATTTCTTTCATAAGCATGTCTGCTTCTGGTATGTCTACGCATCGGAGCAAGACCATGTCAAAATTTCTCTTATAGAGAGTGTCACCGCTCAGGAAGAAGCTTCCAGCCAATCTTCTGAGGGTTTTCCTATCTTTCCTGGATGCCCCAGGTGGGTACTCTTGTTTCCAAAGGAAGCATTTGATATCGTGATACCAAGGTTTATCGTCTATGACTGCTTCAATCGTGAAGATGTAAGCGGGCCGTTCAAGGCGCATTATGTCGATCTTAGGTAGGTCGTTCTATTGACCTACACTAATCATGGAAGAGAGAGTGGCTAATGCATCAGCCATGTGATTCTCCTCACGAGGGATATGATGAAACTCAACTCTGTTAAAGAAGGGTAACAACCTTCTTGCATAGTCTTTGTAAGGAATCAATCCTGATTGGTATGTGTTCCAATCTCCTTTTATCTAATTGATAACCAAGGCTGAATCACCGTATACGTCCAAGTTTTTGATCCTTAAATTAATTGCTTCTTCGAGACCCATGATACAACCTTCGTATTCGGCCTCGTTGTTCGTACATTTGAACGTAAGTCTGGCGGTGAAAGGAATGTGGGTACCCTGATGGGTAACAATTATTGCCCCAATTCCGTTTCCATAATGATTAACTGCTCCGTCAAAGATTAGTCCCCATTGGGAACCTTGTTCTGGCCCTTCACTGGGTAACGGTTCATCGCAATATTTCATTTTTAGATACATGACATCTTCGTCTGGGAAGTCAAACCCGATTGATTCGTGATTGTCAATCGGTTGATGAGCCAAATGATCGGCTAAAATACTTCCCTTAACGGCTTTCTGAGCTGGTACTTAATGTCATATTCTGATAACAACATCTGCCAACGGGCAATCCTTCCCGTGAGAGCAGGCTTTTCGAAGACGTACTTGATTGGATCCATTTCGGAGATTAACCAAGTAGTATGACGAATCATGTATTGGCGAAGACGTTTGGCTGCCCAAGCCAAAGCGCAGCAAGTTTTCTCAAGCATCGTGTACCGAGTTTCGCAGTCGGTGAATTTCTTGCTCAAATAGTAAATGGCAGACTCTTTCCTTTTGGTTTCGCTTTGTTGGCCAAGTACACATCCCATTGAGTCCTCTAGGACTGTGAGGTAAATGATCAGTGGTCTTCTTTCCATTGGAGGTGATAGAATTGGAGGATTCAACAGATATTCCTTGACACTGTCGAAGGCGGTTTGACAATCTTGTGACCAAACGCAATCCTGGTTCTTTTTGAGTAATTTGAAAATCGGCGCACAGGTCGCGGTCATAAGGAATATGAACCTGGAGATGTAGTTCAAACGTCCCAGGAATCCTCTAACTTGTTTTTCAGTTTTCGGAGAAGGCATTTCTTGAATGGCCTTGACCTTGTCAGGATCAACCTCAATTCCTTTCTGGCTGACGATGAACCCTAGTAGTTTCCCTGAACGGACACCGAAGGTGCACTTGTTGGGATTCAAGCGGAGCTTGAATTTTCTTAGACGTTCGAACAATTTTGACAGATGTTCAACGTGCTCACTCTCTGTTTTAGATTTTGCAATCATATCATCGACATACACTTCGATTTCTTTGTGTATCATGTCATGAAAAAGAGTAGTCATGGCCCTTTGATAGGTTGCCCCAGCGTTCTTCAAACCGAACGACATTACCTTGTAACAAAAGGTGCCCCATGGGGTAATGAACGAATTTCTCTCCATGTCTTTCGGCGCCATTTTGATCTGGTTATAGCCCGAGAATCCATCCATGAAGGAGAAAATTTTGAACTTTGTTGTGCTGTCTACCAGCATGTCAATGTGTGGTAAAGGAAAGTCGTCCTTTGGACTAGCCTTGTTTAGATCCCTGTAGTCGACACACATTCTGACCTTTCCGTCCTTTTTGGGAACGGGTACGATGTTGGCTAACCATTGAGGATATTCAGATGTGGCAAGGAAACCCGCGTCAATATGTTTCTGTACCTCCTCTTTGATTTTGATGGCCATGTCCGGGTGAGTGCGTCTCAACCTTTGCTTTACTGGCGGACATTCCGATCTCAACGGTAAGTGATGTTCCACGATGCTGGTATCCAACCCTGGCATATCCTGATAGGACCAAGCGAATACATCAGGGAATTCTTTGAGAAGCTTTATCAAACTCTCTCTGGCAGTTGGACTGAGCAGTGCCCCAATCCTGATTTCTTTTCTCTCTTTTTCTGAACCCAAGTTTACCGTTTCCAACGGCTCTTTGTGAGGTTAAATGGACCTTTCCTCTTGTCTGAGTAGTCGAGAGATCTCTTCTGGAATTTTTTCGCCATTTTCTTCTTCAGCCTCGAATACCGGGAACTCAAAGTTGGGAGAAGGCATCGGATCGTATGTTTCAACGGGGTTTAAAATAAGAAATCTGCATGACGTGATGATTCGTGTTTAGAAGAGATAGATAAAATGCAAGTGTGTGCAGTGCTTTTATTTTACTGCTTGTTTTTATTTGAATTGTTTTTTAGGATTACCATTTTCTGAAAAAGCAAAAAGAGAAAACATCAATTAATGCGGAAATTACAGAACGACGTTATTTTATTAATGAACAAGTCAATTCTTGAAACTACAACCCTATAAAACAGAACTCTGTCGCTTTGGGCTAAGTGAAGAGGGATAATTTGTAGAAAGCGAGCCCTATCAAAACATCTGTTTCACCTGGGCAGGGTGAAAGGTTAAAGATGGCAATTACTTTGACTGATGAACGATCTCTGGAACCTCGACGACAACCCATTGGCGGCGAACTCCTCGGTGAATCACAAAGTCTGGCACCTTCCTTGATTTGTCTTCAAAAATAACGCTGATTTCTGGTGGAACAGGATCATTGGAATCTGTCTCCCAGGCAGAATTGTCGTAGGAGAATTCCTCAGTTGCATTTTGCATAGTATTTGTGCTCTCAGCTGTATCTCCCCATCCAGTAGGCTGGATATCTTCGAGCCTGATACGAGAGCTTTCGGGAGCGGTGTACTTGACCATATAGTCGTATTTCCCACTCGGTTGTCCCAAGGTGTCCCACACTTCTCTGGAACTGGAGGAGTCATCTCTCTCGATGACTGTCACACCCTAATTTTTGACCCTAAAATTTGGTACTTTTCCATGTCGTATATTTCGTATCGATCATTTTAGTGTACTCGATTTATTTTTTTCGATCACTTGCGCGTCTGTTTTTTATTTATTTGGGGTCCGTTTATTTTAATTTTTTTAACTAATATTATTTAGAATAAATAATTATAGTAATTAGCATTTTATTTTAATTTTATTTTAAATATTTATTTTCACTTTTATTCTTATTTTTTAATTTAAATAATGTTTAGAATAGATAAATAAGATAATTAGTATTTTTATTTTAAATATTTATTTTTATTTTTAACTAATATTGTTTTTCATAAATAAATAGGATTTTTAGTGTCTGTTTTAAATTTATTTTAATTAAATTGTTTAAATTTCATTTAGTTTAAATTTTTATTTAATTTTAATGTTATTTTGGGCCTCAAATTGGATATTAGGGATATTATTGGCAACTAAAAGATAACCCTAATTTATTTTATTATATATATGTGTGCTAATGCTAAGAAGAGGGGACCGAAAAAATAAAAAAAGGCGGAAGAGAGACCGGAAAAAATACGAGCGCAGCTGTTCAACAACACAATCAACGTCTCAATTGCCATTATCACTCGGTACCTATTGATGCATATATTATACAATTTCTATCTGCTAAGATGATGACGGTATCATATACATATATTGCGCAGTGCCATTTTTTTTGTAATACTTTATACTGTAACAATTTCCATGATGGTATCATATATATGCATTACACTTTGCCAGCATCTTTTTTAAATATATATATATATATATATATATATATATATATAATGTTAATACGATTTTTATTTATGCTTCGACTATGTTTTCGGATCGAATTACGTCGATGCGCTGTCTGCATATATGTGCATGATGCGTGACCTTTATATTTAGTTCGATCCGACTGCGATGATCGCGTTTTGCGTAGCAACATTATTGTTTTAAAACTTTTTATTTTAAAATTTATTTTTTCATGCATTCTCTATCTCTAAAAAAATTTTTCCTTACGATTTAGATCCGGTTGCAATGATCGCATTTTTGCGTTAGCAACATTGTCGCTTTAAAATGTTTTAAAATTTATTTTTCTATGCATTTTCTATCTCTAAAAAAATTTTAGATCCTTACGATTTAGATCCAGTTGCGATGACCGCGTTTTCGCGATAGCAACATTGTTGAGGGTTTTTTATCAAAGTTAAATTTCTCTTTTTTTTTTAGTTGCTTTTTTTGTTATATTTGGATCCGTATAATTCGGATCCGGTTGCGATGACCGCATTTTCGCGATAGCAATGTTGTTGAGGCCGTATTTTTTTTTCCTCTTGGTTGGTTAATGAAAGGCTAAATAAAATATTATCGATTTTATCGAGTTAAATCTTGATTTAGACGAAACCACCTTTATTTTCACTTTTCTTTATTTTTGGCCTATGATATTACAAAAATCATGACTGAGTGGATTTATTCAAAATGACTAAAAGTCTTGATAAGTATGAGGCCACTCTTTTTTATTTATCTTTATTGGTCGATGAAAGTCAAAAATCCAAGATTATCGATTTGTCGATTAAATCTTGATTAAGACGAGACCAATTTCATTTTCATTTTGATCCCATTTTTTCTAAATGCACCCCACTTATTTGTTATTTCTCTTAAGGCCATTCCTTTTCTTTATTAATTTTTGATGTTTAATTTAATTTCTTTTAATTTTATATTTTATTAAATAAAAAAAACTCAAAAAATAATTATTAAGTAACTTTTGATTAATTTTATTAAATTCTTTTATTTAATACTAATTAATCCATTAAAGGATTAATTTTATTAAATATTTGACTTTAATTCAATTAATTATTTTAAATTAATTTTTCCTTAATCCTAAAAATTTCAAAAATACTGCTTATTTAGTTCTCAGTTCTAAATTTTCTTTTTTTAGATATTACCTATTTTAATTTTAATTTTTAAATAACTTCTTCTCCTTATTTCAAGCGATAAATAACATAAATAATAACAAAAGGTTCCTGTAGAGTACTACAGACGTTTAGGATGCTAATACCTTTCCTAGACGTAACTAACCCCCGAACCTTAGATCTCTTAGGTTTTTTTCGTTCTTTAAACCTTTCCTTTGGATAAAATAAAGATCGGTGGTGAATTTCAAAAATTGTGATTCAAGTTAATCCAATAGCTTGATATCCAATTCTCACCGCGACAGAAATGGCGACTTCACTGGGGACTTTCGAGGGTTTCCCCTAACTTGTTTATATCTATGTTATTTATTTACTTACTTGCCTATATATCTTTATATCTGTATATATACCTGTTTTGCTTGGTTTTTCTGTGTGCAGGGTACTATTTGTGTGGTGAGACAAAGTCCTACACCCGGACTAGAGTGAAATTAAGATAGGAAAACGGTGAGACTTCAACGATACTTTGAGGGAGTCGATTCCTGAAAAAGTAAATTGAGACTTCACCACTCAGTCTAGGCCCTCTCGAATAAAATATTTGTCCAACGAGTTCATTCGTGAAGACGATATGGTTTCGATCTAAAGGCCCTCGGGACTGGGGACCGTAGTTACCTTTAACCCAACTTGGCCTATTAGGATGTAGTGCGGGGACTATGCGGGAGTCTATTTCTGCAATAGTCGCTACGCGATACTACACTCAGACGAGATTCTCTTGAGAATATTATTGACTACCAAGTGATTTGGAAAATCGATAATATCCGAAAGATGGATTGTAGACTCTGGGAACTTTGTAGAACCCGTTCGAAAGGTACAAATAAACCTCTAGTACATACCTTGGGAAGGGTAGACCATGGCTCCATGCTCGTGATCTTCAAGCCTAGGCCTTTGTTTGCCTGTATATGTGTATACCTGTGCTTATGCATCCATTCATGCATTCATGCATAACCATTCGGTTTCAAGAAACTCAATTGTTCTTTCATTTGCAAAATCAATAAAAAAAATCCTGGATTATAAAATGAAACTTTTTTCAGCCTTTCCGAAATGTTTGCAACCTACTATTGAGTTCCTTGAAACCATTACATTGCATTGCATATCATTTGCATGATTCATTGCATACATCCGTTTGTCCAGCAACTCATTTCCAGCTATCTTTATCTTCAGTGTCACCTGTGAGTCGTCAAGCTGATTCCTCGACATCGATACCAGACTAGAGCTAACTACAAACGCATAATGGCAGAGCAAGAAGCACACAATACTGAGATGCGAATGGAGATCGACGACCTTAAGTCAGGCATGGCAAAGCTCACTGAAATGCTCCAAGTTTTGATTGCTAGAGGAGAACCACCTCAAAGGACTCTCATTCAGGAAGTTTCAAATGTAGATCCTCATCCTGTTCAGGTGCAACCTTCAACTTCGCCAGAGTTTGGTTTACCTTCCAACTACTCGCCACCTCTTGCATCTACTGGTATGATTGGTCAGACTGCTGGACCAGTTTTTCAAGCTCCTATTTTTTCCGAGCCTCAACCTACAGTTCAGACTACTCGGGCTCCTTTTGAGAACCCTCTCTATGAGTACAATGCTGCCAGTGCTCAGGGTGAAGACCGTGAAGACTTTGTTGAACCTGAGGTTGTCCGTGAACAGTTTCAGACTATAGATAAGAGACTTAAAGCTGTAGAGGGTACTGATTTCTTCAACATTGATGCAGAAAACATGCACTTGGTTTCTGACCTTGTTATGCCTGCTAAATTCAAGACTCTTACTTTCGAGAAGTACAAAGGTGATTCTTGCCCAAGAGCTCATTTGGTCATGTATACTCGAAAGATGGCTGCTCATGCCAAGAATCAGAAATTGCTTATCCACTATTTTTAAGATAGTCTGAGTGGAGCTTCTCTCAAATGGTATATGAATCTTGAACAAAACAGCATTCACTGTTTCCAGGATCTTATTAATGCCTTCATGACGCAATATAAATATAACCTTGACATGGCTCCTGATCGCCGTCAGCTTCAAAACATGTCTCAGAATGATAAAGATTCCTTCAAGGAATATGCTCAGCGCTGGAGGGAACTCGCTTCTCAAGTTGAACCTCCTTTGGCAGAGAAAGAATTAACTGGATTGTTTATGGACACACTGTCTCCATTCTACTGGGAGAAGATGATTGGTAGTGTTTCCTCTAATTTCACTGACTTGGTTACTATTGGCCAAAGACTCGAGGAAGGTCTTAAGAAAGGTAAAGTGTCAAAAACTGCTGAATCTTCTAATGGTGCGAAGAAATCCTATGGGAACTTCCAGAAGAAGAAAGAAGATCAGACTAATGCTGTCATATTTGAAACAAGAGGGCCTCGACCCCAACCTCATTATTCTGATCACCCTGCTGTTGCTGCTGTTACTCCCGTGATTACTGCTCCACGATCGGCTCAAGCTACTCAACGTTCGGCTGTTAGACAGAATCAGTACCATAATAGGAGTAATTTTGATCCAATTCCAATGACGTACACTGAATTATATCCTGGTCTGGTTCAGAAAGGTTTGATAACTACTAAGGCTTTGCCTCCTCCTCCAGATCCACTTCCACCTGGATTCAGATCTGATCTCCACTGTGCATTCCATGAAGGTGCAGCAGGCCACGACTTGGAACATTGCTATGCACTAAAGGCTAGAGTGTGTGACTTGATTAAGGTCGGAATCATCAACTTTCGTGACACCAATCCTAATGTCCAGACGAATCCTCTGCCAGAGCATGCCAAGTGAAGCTTCAGTTGACTTCAGCAGACTATCTTCCAAAAAGCCAGTGTTTCAGACATGACAACTCATCTTTGTTTCTGATTAGTCACTAAGCCATGTTTCTTATTGTTTGCATTTTCCTTCTTTGTATTAGTTGTTTGCTTCCGACTTATGTTTGTACTTTCATAATTAATAAAATGAGCATTGCAACTTTTGGATTCAATTCATTTGCTTTTGTTATTTATATCTTTATGCTTTACCCAAAAAAAAAAACAAAAAAAAAAATATATTTTATCTCTTTTCCACTTTCTTCTGATTATGTAAAGATTTGAGGGAGGATGATGAATACAAAATACTCATAATTGATGTTGGTATGCTTTCAAATCAAAACTTTGCTGAAGATGTAAGGCATTGTTTCGATTCCCAAACACTGGAGAAATAAGGAAGATAATCCCTCGTCAACCCCTTTGAGCCTCGAAGTAGGAGTTTCTTTTCTTTACAAATAAAAACCCGCAATCTTAACCTGGGGCAGGGTAGTTCTCAGTTAACTTGATTGTGCATTCAAATACAAGAGTTTCATGCAAGACATCTTTCAACAAAAAGGTGGCATTCTCAATTTTTCCTTCACACGCAACAAGCAAGTGTTGAAGGTGTCTTTCAAGTCAAAAGTCGATGATGGTTCGCCGTAATCATTAAGCCAAGCAGTCACTTTATTTAAAAAAAAGAGATAAAAAAATCAAAAAAAGGAAAAAGCCCGCTAAGTCGAAACCTGTGAAGGAGACTTAGGCAGACAAAAAACTGGGGCATCCCGCTGACTGTAAGATTCACGAGAAACAGTTCAGGCAAAAGTTAGGGATAATAAAAAGGAGAAATCTTTAAATCCTTACCATGAAATCCTCAATGAAAAAAAAAACAACCAAGAGTTATAAGGAAGTAATGACTGTCACCTCAAAAGTCCCTTAACTTCTGAACCATCATCACTATCATCAATGCAATCCCTAACCTATGGGAACCTGAGTGCAAAGCCTGAGTTAACTGAGTGTAGGACTGGAGATCATCACGAAGATTGGGTGGGTACAAATAAACTTTGAGCCTTTATCCTTTGTTTCTTAAACCGTTAACCAGGCCACGTTATAACCCTCTAAAGACCTAATTGAAGCAAGGTTATTTTGAAAGCATACTACAACGAGGTTGCGTAAACTGACTCCTAAAGATATTTGCAGATCATTTTTGTTGGCATCACGCCTTTTTGCTTTATCTTTCACTTTTAAATGTCTTGAACCACCGTGTTTTGACCAGTGACCCTATTGTTTTACCTCTTTCCAAAAATGATTTTGATTTCAAAAGTTGCATGAACTTTGCATTTACTATGTTTGTATGAACACTTTTGTTTGCAATCTGGCTTCCGCTTAAGGAATTTTCAAACATTTGAGAAACTTGGTCAGTGATCCAATCAGGGGCAAGTTCCTTCCAGATCCTATTAAGAATCAATTCAAGATTTGTTCAGTGCAAGTACTTCTCGGAATTGGTTTATACAGAAGACTTTTTCAAGACTCATACTGGGGCAAGTTTTCCAAGTGCACGGTAATTCAGTCATTTTCAGCATCAATTCAAGCTGAAGCAATTATCAGTTCATATACAACAGTCAACTAATCCGGGGCAGTTTACTTGAAGAATCCCCATGCAGCTTTCCATTCTTTCTACAAGGATCGTCAACTTAATACAGTTTACCAGTGTGGCAGAGTCGTGTTCAGTAGTAGCATCTGTAGTCCCTAAGCAGAATGGCAGTGACATCCGTGTTGAGGAATCAGTCTTCCAGTCTTGTCTTCTTCACAAAAGAGTCGAGCCGTGTCGTCGACATCTGCATTACATTTACATTTGCATTTGATCATATATCATCTGCATAATTCATATACATATACATAGCATGAGTGATTCATCCTCATTTGCATTTCTCCATAGGTCGTGTTGTTATCCACGTCTTACCTTGTCGTCTAAGTCCAACTTACTTGGCACCTACCAAACAGATATTGTCGCGTCTATCCAATGCTTTCTTGGGTATATCTTTGTTCACATTCATCTAAATCCATTATTAGATATTGTGATTGTACCTTCCATTCAAGGCCATTATTGGATGTCTGGTTTCTTTTCCATCTGACGTTTTTCCAGATGGGTCCCTCTATCCGATGTTCTTCTGGATATGTACTTTTGTTCTGATGTTCTTCCAGAACATTCTTTGTGTCTATCTGACGTTCTTCCAGATATGACATTGTGTCTGACGTTCTTCCAGATATGACGTTGTGTCTGACGTTTTTCCAGATATGTCCTTTATTCTGATGTTCTTCCAGAATTTATCTGATGTTCTTCCAGATATTACCTTTGATTCTGATACTTTTCCAGAATTGCTCCGATGTTCTTCCGGATATGTACTTTTATTCTGATGTTCTTCCAGAACCTATCTGACATTTTTCCAGACATTCATATCGATTCTGATGCTTTTCCGGAATCTATCCGATGTTTTTCTGGATATGTCTCTATTTCTGATGTTCTTCCAGATTGAGTCTTTGTTATCTGATGTTCTTCCAGATATATCACCTTGTTTATCTGATGTTCTTCCGGATATGTGACTTTATTCTGATGCTTTTCCGGAATGACCTTGCTTTTATCGTCTGATGTTTTTCCAGATGTGTCTGCTCCTGATGTTTTTCCAGAGCCCTTTTATGTCTATCTGATGCTCTTCCAGATATGACCTTGTTTATATGATGTTTTTCCAAATATGATGTTCCTTATCTGACGTTCTCCCAGATATGTTTTCAAATCTTCACCCGTACATTTAATGCTTTTCTAAATGTTTCAGATGTAACTTTTGGATCTCTGTCTTTCATTCTATATCATATCATAAGGTATTTTAGGGCCAAAAATTGTGCATGTTTGTATTTAAGTCTCTCCTATTGCGTCGAGATGAAGATTTCAATCTTCATATCTCCGGATAGAAGAAACTTAAATAGGGGCATCTGTCACACCCTAATTTTTGACCCTAAAATTTGGTACTTTTCCATGTCGTATATTTCGTATCGATCATTTTAGTGTACTCGATTTATTTTTTTCGATCACTTGCGCGTCTGTTTTTTATTTATTTGGGGTCCGTTTGTTTTACTTTTTTTAACTAATATTATTTAGAATAAATAATTATAGTAATTAGCATTTTATTTTAATTTTATTTTAAATATTTATTTTCACTTTTATTCTTATTTTTTAATTTAAATAATGTTTAGAATAGATAAATAAGATAATTAGTATTTTTATTTTATTTTATTTTAAATATTTATTTTTATTTTTAACTAATATTGTTTTTCATAAATAAATAGAATTTTTAGTTTCTGTTTTAAATTTATTTTAATTAAATTGTTTAAATTTCATTTAGTTTAAATTTTTATTTAATTTTAATGTTATTTTGGGCCTCAAATTGGATATTAGGGATATTATTGGCAACTAAAAGATAACCCTAATTTATTTTATTATATATATGTGTGCTGCTAAGAAGAGGGGACCGGAAAAAAAAAAGAAAAAAGGCGGAAGAGAGACCAAAAAAAATACGAGCGTAGCTGTTCAACAACACAATCAACGTCTCAATTGCCATTATCACTCGGTACCTATTGATGCATATATTATACAATTTCTATCTGCTAAGATGATGACGGTATCATATACATATATTGCGCAGTGCCATTTTTTTTGTAATACTTTATACTGTAACAATTTCCATGATGGTATCATATATATGCATTACACTTTGCCAGCATCTTTTTTAAATATATATATATATATATAATGTTAATACGATTTTTATTTATGCTTCGATCAGGGGCGGAGCCATGTTTGCACCAGGGGATGCAACTGCACCCCCTCAACTTTATGATTTCATACATATTTTTATATCTTATCTAAATTTTGCACCCCCTGAAAAACTGTCCTTTGCACCACTGCACCAGTCCATATCTCTCATAAGTTAAAACTATTTTATCTCCTTTCTTTTGCACCTATACCTATAAATCTTGCATTTATCTTACTTTCTTTCTTTAACCGGTTAAAGTTTTATTATTATAATAAATAATAAATAATTACATTTATTATTAATAATTGCACATATCAATAAACACAATTTAAATTATAATTAAATTAAACAAATTTAAAAAAATTAGAGATTGAAATAGAACTTATATTTCAAAATTAATACATAATTTAAGTAGTCAAGTCAACAAACAAGTATCTACGATAGAGGGATAATGCAAAAAAGTGTTTAATTGAATTTTCTAAATTTAAAATAAATATATTAAATTTTTATTAAGATTCATTGTGAATCCCTACAATGTTTTTTTTAACCTTTAGCTTAAGATGCCTAAATTAAATTTATTTTACTTATCCTATTTTATCTTTTATCTCTTATTTATATTTTTTAAAATTTATTTCACCTTTCAAATGTTAAAAATTAAATCTTATTTATGGAAATAAAAAAATAGATAATTTTAGTGTTATTATTTTAAAAAAGTTTTAACTATTTTATAAAAAAAAAGAAAAAATTATAAATTTCATAGTTTAAATTAAATATTAAATTGGATTAAATTTTTTATATATAAATATATATATATATATATATATATATATATATATATATATATATATATATATATATATATATATATAATATTTTATCTAAAAATATCTTGCACTCCCTGATCCAAGGTCTTGGCTCCGCCCCTGGCTTCGATTATGTTTTCGGATCGAATTACGTCGATACCCTGTCTGCATATATGTGCATGATGCGTGACCTTTATATTTAGTTCGATCCGACTGCAATGATCGCGTTTTGCGTAGCAACATTATTGTTTTAAAACTTTTTATTTTAAAATTTATTTTTTCATGCATTCTCTATCTCTAAAAAATTTTTTCCTTACGATTTAGATCCGGTTGCGATGATCGCATTTTTGCGTTAGCAACATTGTCGCTTTAAAATGTTTTAAAAATTATTTTTCTATGCATTTTCTATCTCTAAAAAAATTTTAGATCCTTACGATTTAGATCCAGTTGCGATGACCGCGTTTTCGCGATAGCAACATTGTTGAGGGTTTTTTTATCAAAGTTAAATTTCTCTTTTTTTTTAGTTGCTTTTTTCGTTATATTTGGATCCGTATAATTCGGATCCGGTTGCGATGACCGCATTTTCGCGATAGCAATGTTGTTGAGGCCGTATTTTTTTTCCTCTTGGTTGGTTAATGAAAGGCTAAATAAAAGATTATCGATTTTATCGAGTTAAATCTTGATTTAGACGAAACCACCTTTATTTTCACTTTTCTTTATTTTTGGCCTATGATATTACAAAAATCATGACTGAGTGGATTTATTCAAAATGACTAAAAGTCTTGATAAGTATGAGGCCACTCTTTTTTATTTATCTTTATTGGTCGATGAAAGTCAAAAATCCAAGATTATCGATTTATCGATTAAATCTTGATTAAGACGAGACCAATTTCATTTTCATTTTGATCCCATTTTTTCTAAATGCACCCCACTTATTTGTTATTTCTCTTAAGCCCATTCCTTTTCTTTATTAATTTTTTATGTTTAATTTAATATCTTTTAATTTTATATTTTATTAAATTAAAAAAACTCAAAAAATAATTATTAGGTAACTTTTGATTAATTTTATTAAATTCTTTTATTTAATACTAATTAATCCATTAAAGGATTAATTTTATTAAATATTTGACTTTAATTCAATTAATTATTTTAAATTAATTTTTCCTTAATCCTAAAAATTTCAAAAATACTGCTTATTTAGTTCTCAGTTCTAAATTTTCTTTTTTTAGATATTACCTATTTTAATTTTAATTTTTAAATAACTTCTTCTCCTTATTTCAAGCGATAAATAACATAAATAATAACAAAAGGTTCCTGTAGAGTACTACAGACGTTTAGGATGCTAATACCTTCCCTAGACGTAACCAACCCCCGAACCTTAGATCTCTTAGGTTTTTTCGTTCTTTAAATCTTTCCTTTGGATAAAATAAAGATCGGTGGTGAATTTCAAAAATTGTGATTCAAGTTAATCCAATAGCTTGATATCCAATTCTCACCGCGACAATGACGTTGACCTCAGGAAAAGCATAGTTGATGAATTCAAGTCCTGCAAACGTTGCGAATTCATCTTCATGTTGAGTAGTTTCTGAATGACCTGAGTGTTGATCCCATGACATGGTGGGGACACAGGTATTCTGTTCAAAAATGGTCAGCTGATTTTCATTGTTCGGCTGACTCTCTTGCCCCAAGTTTCCTGGGTAAGGCTGCCACATTGGCAGACCATCCATTGGGCCATAGTAATTGTGGTCAAAGTTGTTTTTCATCAGAGTGTCCTCCTCTAATGAATTTGGCGGAGCACGACATCCTTCCGGATCACAATCTCTGTAGATCATTTCGACGTCTGACCTTGGTATAAATCTCGGACTCTGTGCGGGATAGCAAAATGGCGTAGGCACCTCTTCCTGAGACATATAACCGTCCTCGTTCAGATAGGACTTCCATTCTTCATCTGTGTCGGAGGGATCTTCCTCATGGATAACATGTACTGCTTAAGACACCGGGTGAAGAAAACCTCCACTGTGGAAGAAGTTCTGAATAGGATAAAGACTTTCATCGTTGGCAGCTGTCCGGGTACAGGTTGCAGAAAAACCAAGACCCCTCTTTGTTGCCTTGCCAGTAGGAATGACAAGCTGTCCCCATCCTGTTGTATCGGTACTCTCGACCGCTTTAATAGCATCTTTATATGAGGAAATCGAGGTTCCTCGTTTGAACTGATTGTTCTTGCTTATCGACAGTGCTTGGAACTGAGTTCCAATAACCTCCTCGGGTTCTATACCAGTAGATGATGACAAGTTGCTTACAAGCAAGGCTTGTTCCCCACAAACTGTGACAAGTTGATCGTTCTTGACGAACTTTAGCTTTTGGTGGAGGGTCGAAGTGACCGCTCCAGCCTGATGTATCCAAGGTCTTCCTAATAAACAACTGTATGTTGCCCGGATGTCCATGACCTGGAAAGTGACTTGGAAAGTGGGAGGACCGATAGTTATGGGAAGATCAACTTCGCCGATAACTGTTTTTCTGGATCCGTCGAACGCTTTGACGACGACCTCGCTGATTCTCATCGGAGGGCCTTTGAATGATAATTGCATCAAAGTGGACTTCGGCATAACATTCAGGGCTGACCCTGTGTCTACCAGTACGCTGGCTAAAGCATCGTCCTGGCAGTTAACTGTGATATTGAGTGCCATGTTATGACGGCGACCCTCTTCGGGTAATTCCTCATCACTAAATCCCAAATTATTACAGGAAGTGATGTTAGAGACAAATGCTATCAAACTGTCTGATTGTTACATCCTGTTCCACAAAGGCTTGCTCCAAGACTTTCTGTAGAGCCTCCCTGTGGGCTTCTGAACTGAGTAACAACGATAATACCGAGATCTTTGAAGGAGTTTGTAACAGCTGATCAACAATGTTATATTCACTCCTTTGGATGAGCTTCAGCATCTCATCATCGTTTTTCGAAAGGTCGGGATTACTGGATTGACCGACTGGTAGATCAGGAGCTTCTGTCTGAAGTTCCTTTTCTTTGTTAGCTTCCCCAACCCCTCGGTTGAAGATTCTACCACTCTGTGTTACACGACTGATGTCTGCAATATTCACGGCGGAGGGTAATGGAATTTCCTTTCCATTTTCAACTATCGTTGCACCGTATTTGTAAGGGATAGCCTTAGTTGATTCATACGGTAGTGGTCCCGGTAGATAGATGACTATGTGAACCTTCTGATTTTTCTGACCATCATAATTAATCTCGATCCATTCTTGGTTGGGAACTTTAGATTCGTCAAGCAGAGGGATAATGGCAAAAACATCCCTGGTCCTGTGATGACCAGAGATCGTGACAACATCCTTAACTTGATTGGCAAGGTAGTTCGGCGTCCAGTTGATGGGTCCAGAACCCGGATATGGGTGAATCTCTCCACGGTCTACCTGACCCTGAAGAGCTGCTCTCACAATGTAACACCCTTGGTTACTTTCCAAACAGACGCCGCAACGTTCATAGTTGTGTGGTGGCACCTGGCCACGCCCACTTTGAATATAATGTAACCTCACTAGGTTAGCTTCCACAGATCGAACATCCTGACTCTGACGCCGAGTGGGGTTTCTGTTATTGATACTAATCTACTGAGTATCTTCATCCATATAAATTGGCATCCACCAGTGATTTAACAAGTGCTGGAGTGCCTCCTGGACAAGGGTACAACCTCGATCGTTTTCGCAACCTGCCTTACAACTTTGATAGTCATGTGATATTAAGAATCCGAGTCGGACCTGCTCAGCATGTAACTCTACCAGGTTGGTATTCATCACGCGAATATCGAAGATCTGAACCATGTTGATTTGATAGAAGTTCCTATCATGGTAGTCTTGGATCCATCCAAGATCCATCTGACGCTGGAGGGCCTCCTGTATGAAAGAGCATCCCTGTTTGTTTACCGAGCAAATCAGACAGGAACTGTAATCGTGCCACGGCAGATTATGATACTGGCCTTACCTTGAGTGCATCGCCACCAAGTTGACATTCATTGCACGGATATCGTGGTTCTGAATGACGTTAGAATTCGTGTAAACCATGTTAACTCCACGAACTCGGTGCTCTTGGATCCATCCGAGATCCATCTGTTCTTGTAGAGCTTCTTGCACCATAGAACATCCCTGATTGTCTTTAGACCAGATATCACACTGGTGATAATTATGACGTGGCACATGGCCATATCTACTCTGTCTACAATGCATCTGGACCAGACTGGTTTTCAACAAGAGCACATCGTGAATTTGATAGACATCGTTAGTCTCTCCTTCTATCAAATTGACTGCAGCCTTCTCGTGTTGAGGCAGCGGATTCGTGAGAACATTAGAATTCGCATCTTTGAAAGATAAGAGCCCGCTCCTAACAAGCTTTTGCACATCAGATTTGAAATTGAGACAGTTCTCTATGTTATGCCCTGATCCTCCTTGAAGATAAGGGCATGTCTGATCCACCTTAAACCAAAAAGGTGGATTTTTCGGTACTGTAAGAGGAGACTTAGTCTGAATGTGCCCCTTAGCCAGTAGTAATGGAAATAGTTCTACGTACAACATGGATATAGGATCAAACCCTGATGGTCGTGTTGTACGGTTGTTATTGTATGGAGGACGAGCCTGCTGAAGAGGCTGTTGTGTCCTTTGCTGATTAGGTTGGCTTTGCGCAACCTGAGGTTGATACGTAGGAATAGGCGCAGGGCTGATAGCAGGAGTTACAGCTGCTACTGGTTGATAACGTCGCCTTTGCTTTCCGAGAGAGGTATTCCCAATATCTTGCTATTTTTTCTTAGGGAGAGCACTACCGTATCGTTTTGTACTACTCGATGATCCAATGTCTTTTGCCAAACGTCCTTCTCGGACGGCTTCCTCAAAACGAACTCCCATGCCCACCATCTCGGTGAAGTCACTGGGCGCACTGGCAACCATTCTGTCATAGTAAAATGAGCTTAAGGTCTTTAAGAAGATCTTTGTCATCTCTTTTTCCTCCAGAGGTGGAAAAATTTGAGCGGCAATCTCACTCCACCTTTGAGCGTACTCCTTAAAAGTTTCCTTGTCCTTTTTCGACATCGATCTGAGTTGATCTCTGTCGGGTGCCATGTCCAAATTGTATTTGTATTGTTGGATGAAGGCAGTGCCAAAATCTCTGAATGTGCTGATCGTGGCACGGTTTAAACCCATGTACCATTTAAGTGCGGCACCGGTTAAACTATCCTGGAAGTAGTGAATCAGTAGGTCCTGATTCTCAGTCTGAGCTGACATTCGCCGAGCGTACATCACTAGATGGCTCTGAGGGCAAGAGTTACCCTTGTATTTTTCAAAGTCGGGCACTTGGAACTTGTACTTTCACATTAGGGACCAGACAAAGGTCAGCGGCGTCCTTTCCAAATAGATCCTGACCGCGGATGGCTTGCAGTTCCTTCTGCATTTGCAAGAACTGCTCCTAGAATTCCTCCATTCTGTCAAACATAGTTTCCTTCTTACCAGAAGGTATCTGTGGAATCTGTCCTTCCGGGACAGTGTGCACCACAGGGGGTGGGACCGTGACTACGGTAGTGAGTCTTGGCATCTCCCGAAGTTTATAACCTTCAGGCCCAGCGGCTTCTGTTGTGATTCCCTGATCTTTAGTGATCGGCGGAACATATCCTTCCGGGATATAGTTAACAGGCATGCCCCAAGGACGATCTTTCGGTATTTGATACCTAGGATCATACTTCTCCACTATGGGCGTCGAGGTGATCTCTGAGATCACAGTCCTTTGTAGCTGAGCTTCTGCCATGGCTTGCATGTCGTTATGAAGCTTTCTCATATCCTCTCTCAGAGCGTCGATCTCTTCTTTCAACTCTCTGTTTTCTTTCTCAAGATCATCCATCTTTTTCTGACGATTGGCCTGAGTATTATACGAATGAGACAGTTTGACTCTAGAATCGAGACATAAACATGAGATTCGTAGGTAAGAAGAATACGCGATGTGAGAATGATGAATGCAATGATTATATTAATTGTTTTTTGGTTTAATCAAAATAAACTTTGACAATTAGATTGCAAATATCAAACAGTGGGGAAACCCCTTTTTATTGAATTCAAAGGATTACAGAAATGGAAATACAGTAGATTACAAGGTGCAGAAATAGAAACCTAAGCTAATGGGTCCCGAGTCCTCTCTGAGGAGAAACCGGGTGCTGATTCTGGTATCTTCCTTTTCTTTGACCGGGGCTCTTGGGCCGTTGTCGGGTTGTCATTCCTTTTCCAAGTGAAAGGAGCGAGCAAATTCCTTTGGTCATTCTGATTATCCACAGCATGTTGCTCTAAAATTTCAATCAGAGCATCTTTCTCTTTCAGTAGTTGCTGTATTTTGATGCACTCCACATCGAGGGTGCGATACTTGTTCTTCCAAGACCTCCTCTCCCGTTGAACTTTGTTGAGAGTAACCTGAAGCTTTTCAGTTTCCGTCATGAAGTACATGACAAATTCCCTCGGCGGAAGAATTCCGTAACGAGGATAAGGCATCTTTAGCTTGAGAGCTCTAGTTTGTACCCAATGGAGATAAAGCTCCACCGAGACACAGTCTGGTTTTCCCAGAGACTCTCGTCCTTTCTTATGAACATGCTTCCAAGCGTGCACTATTTCCGTCTTTAGTGCTCTGTCATTTTCTCCTTCCTTGAAGAAAAGACCTTCCAGATGAACACCCCGTGGGACGTGTCTCATCGGGTATCCAAATTGACGGCGAACCAACACCGGATGATAGTTGATTCCTCCCTTAATTCCTATAAGGGGTACGTTGGGGAAGTTTCCACAACGGTCAATGATCCTGATTCCATCATAGATCCTATTACACCAATCTATATCAGAGTTGGTAAGGGACATGATCTTCTGCGACCAACGTAAGGCACTCTTACAATCCCAAAAAGCAGCAGACTTGGGCAAGTGAGAGATAAACCATTTGTGAAGCAGAGGCACACAACATGTGATCTCCCCTCCGCTGTACAAATTTCCCAAGTGTACAGAATGATACGCATCTGCGAGCAAAGTCGGCACAGGGTTTCCAATGAGAAAAACCTTAATGGAGTTGATATCGACGAAATTACTAATGTTGGGAAACAAAAATAACCCGTAGGTGAGCAAGACAAAGATGCTTTCAAAAGCAGTCACGTTTCCTATACTGGCAAAATACAGGGCTTTCTTTGTCAAGAACTGGGCTGGCAAACCTTGGATGCCACCCTTGGTAGTTAGGTGAGTCCTAACCTCAGACTCGTCCAAATGAATTGCTCTTGCAATGGTCTGATTCTTTGGAATTTCATCCAGTCCAGAAAATGGAGCTCGATATATGATATGTAAATCAATCAGATGAGAATACTCCTCCAGCGTTGGTGCGAGCTGGTAATCTGGGAATGTGAAACAGTGATAAACCAGATCATAAAACTGAATGAGCGCATCCATGATTCCCTCAATCACATGGACTCTTAACAGTGGTAGCAAACCTCCGTGCTTGGCTCTGAAAGCCTCTGGGTTTGTGATCATCCTTGCTAACCTTCTTAAATCCTCTAGCTTTGGAACCTTGAAGGTGTAACTATGAGTTCTCCTTCTACCGAAATCCATTAGCGCAATCCTTTTCTCTGATATTTGCAATCACAATCTCAGTTTAATTTGAAAAACAGAGAGACTAGAAGAGAAATTTTTTGAATGTTTTTAATGTTTTTTAAATGAATGCATGAATGCAGCACACAAAAACATAGAAAAAACATGGGGTCAAAGGGTCGTTGTCATGAAGTCAAGGCTCTACCCATCCCCAAAGGTTTATACTAGGGTGACTTTTGTACCTGTACTCATTATCATCAGCTCCTCCCAGGAAAGCAAAACAACAAGCGGATCGCCAGCGAGTTGTAGAGCAATCTTAGAGTAAGTGCCATTCACCGAGAATAGATCACCAGCCTCAAATGAGGGTAGTATCGCGTAACAACTATTCCCGATAGTTTCCGCACTACAAAAGGGTTTGGCTCCTCAACTTCTCAGACATCACAATCGGCCCATTGTCTAGGTGAGAGAATGGGTTGCATTGGTCAGCCTCCACTGAGGTTGATGGTCGACCTCGTCGCCATCACTTATCTTAAGTGTATACTCGATCTTTCCACAGCGGCATCACACGCATTCCCATTAGCAGAAAAATAAACACGTATAGCAATTAGGAAAAGCAGTATATATATTTGTCCTAATCATCCTAGACTTTTAAAAGCTAAGAATCTTAAGTTCCTGACAGAAAATGGTTTCCCGGCAGAGTCACCAATCTGTGGTTTCATTCCAAATTAACGGCGTTTTGACCTAAGATCCTAGTGACGTCAAGGTTTCCACCTAGGGGACAAAAAAGAACAAGATCCCTCAAGAGACTCTTTTTCCCCAACAGAGTCGCCATTTTTCTGTAGCAAGTGATTTTTGGATGTGGTTGCGAAGCACGATCGCTCTAGTACTACAGTTCGATTCATTTTTTATCCTATTAAAGCTGATGAAGGAAGGGAAATAGATGTCTCCAATTAACCCTGCTTGCATACTGAGATTAAACAGTCGAAACTGTTGGTTTACAGATGCTACAAAGGTTTGTCCTAGGTTATTTTGTTGACGAGGGGTGCTTTAGGCTATTGGTTGAGATGTTAGGACGGATATATATGAAAGTATGGGATTTTGGGTTTTTGTTTAGTCTGCTCGCTAAGATTTTTCTTTCAATCTTATGCCTACGTATTCCCGTTTACCGAAACAGGGAAATCAGAGCGTTCGTAGTTCCTCCTATTCTATGGGAGGAAATGGTTGTTTTGGTGTCTTGTTCAAAGCCCAAGACGTGAAGCGGAAGGTGGTTTGTATCTTGTTCAAAGCCCAAGATGTGAAGCTGAAAGGTCTCAACTTTAGAGAGAATTTGTCATCTCTAAAGAGGGGTTTGTCTGTTACGACTGTTTATAAAGGAGAATTACTTTAACCGGGATTTGTGAATCCGGCAATGCCATAATTTCCTTTATAGGGAATTTCAACCTGAAGGAGAAGACTTTAACTCAGTGTAGAGTAATGCCATCTTTCCTTAGGAATTTCTCATACTAAAAGAGGGACATTGGCATAGATGTAGATGATCCAGAGGCTTGCCGCTTACAGCAGTTAGATGGAGGGGAAGGAGTTGTTGATGTTTGTGTACTGTGAATGAGGCACAACTTTGATGCTAAAAGGTTGATTGGATCAACCAGTGGTTTTCTAATACAAAGCCTAAGAGAAGGCTATTATGTGTCTCGTACAAAGCCCAAGAGAGAGGCTAAAAGGTTTTGACTCAACGAGGGAATCTTTTGGTATCTCGTATAAAGCCCGAGATGGAGGCTAATTGACTCAACAAGAGAGTTTTTGTATCTCGTACGAAGCCCGAGATGGAGGCGAAAGAGTGATCGACTCAACGAGGGAGTCTCTTATGTGCCTCGTACAAAGCCCGAGAGAGAGGCTGAACGTTGTTTGACTCCGCTGGGGAGGATCATTGTATAAAGCCCAAGAGAGAGGCTATTGTAACTGGAGAAGGATCATTATACAAAGCCTAAGAGGAGGCTATGGCGACTGTTCAGTTAAGTGACAGGTCTAGTAGATTGATTGTTAAAGAGAAAATTAGTTCTTATATGAGCAACACTGTACTCAAGGATTTGATTCGAGGATCCGGGTTATTCCTATTCTTTAAGGAAGTGGGAAATCCGAAGGGCATTGAGATTGTCCGAGTCTACGGGTTTTCTTCCTATTCTTGAAGGGGTCACTTGAGAATGTCTTTGAGACTCAAGGAGATTAGACTGTCCAAGTCTAGAGTGTCATCTTTTGTACTGTGCTTTGAGAAACAGTAGTAGACTCTATGAAAGGACTGTTCTATGCAGATGATTAAGTTCTGTTCCTATACCTCTAGGAGGTCGTCGGGATAATTTGTACGAAGCCCAAGAGGAGGCTGGAAACTTTTAAGAAGACGACAGGTCCTTGTACGATGCCCAAGAGGAGGCTATCATTCCCGGAGGAAGAGATCATTATACGAAGCCTAAGAGGAGGCTGTGAATACCTCTAAGAAGCCGAGAGGTCCTTGTACTGAGCCCAAGAGGAGGTACGGTTGCTTTTAGGAAGCCTGTGGGTCCTTGTACGATGCCCAAGAGGAGGCCGATGCTTTTAAGAAGCCCGTGGGTCCCCAAACCCCGGGAAATTCAAGGCAAGCTATTCACAAGGAATAGATCAAGTCAGGAAAGTTCGAGAATTTGGAATAAACTCAAAGATGCCATTCACGGAGAATACATTCATCTCTGGGGGTAGAGTCTCTTGACAATACCTAATGAGGACAGCCGAAGAGAAGACTGTATCTGATGATCCTATTGGGGATCTAGTTGTCTATTTCTACGAATAAATGAAACGTCGTCACCTAGTTCTAGACGTAGTGGCCGGGGAAACTCTAAATATCTATACTATTATTACACAGTTGATATGAGTTTATGAAAGAAGACTTACAGTGAAACAGCCCCACAATACAGTTATATGTATATGAAAGCGGTAAATGAAAGCGTATAAACACTTACTCGGTTGTAGAGCTTCCATGCTGTTTGGTTAGTTGTTCAACAAAGAAAGATTGAAAACAACAGTATATTCAAAATCAAAGGAGAAAATGCTTTGAAAAAGAAAGATTTGGGGCTTACAGCTCAAGGAGAGGCCCAGGGTTTTATCAGTGCCGAGGAGAGGCCCAAAAGGTTATTTTTCAAAAGGCGACGATCGCGCCGTTTGTTTTTGACGGTATCGGGACTTATACAATACACTGAGGCCCAAGGATGATTTGATCAAAAAAAGGATTGGGTCTTACACTCTATTAGAGGCCCATGAGTGTTTGACAATGATTTGTTTGAGTGAAAATCAAAGAAACCCTAATTTTATTCTTTAAAAGTAAATATTTAAAGAAAATCAATGAAAAATACCAAATAGGTTTGAATAAACCACTTGTGATTTTTGTTTAAGGTTTGAAAAATGAGGTATAAATCACAAGAGATATTAAAACTCATTTGGTCTTGATTTTTCAAGATGAATATTCATTTTAAAATGTTTAAAAACAAATAAAAGTGAATTTATTCACAAAAATACTAATTATATTAAATAAATAATATAAATTCAATTTTTTGTGGAATAAAATATTTCAACATTTTTGTGATTTTTTGCAAAAAGAACCAATAAAAAATAATTAAAATTGAAAGAGTTATTAATTTTCCAATTAATTAATAAACCAAGAAAATATTGGAAAAAATGGCAAAATGTGAAAAAACACAAAATGGCATGGGTGGGGTTTGAACCCAAGACCTCAAGGTTACAAGGCGCGTGCCTTACCACTAGGGTGGTGATACATCCATTGTTTGAAACAAAACAACAAATATACAAGGCATGACTTGGTTTTAGGCCTGGCCCAAGGCAAGTTTTGGCAAGTTTTGGCTCAGAAACGTGAAGGTCATAACTTTCTCAATTCTTAATGGTTTGAGACAAAATTTATATGCATCTGGACCAGAATTTCATAAGGAATCCAATGGTGGTGGTAGTTTTTTCAGATCATACTCCCTCCTCAAAACCCAATAGTGGTTTTGAAAATGACCTATAAATGCATTTTCTATGCTACAACTTGGTACAAGCATGGATTACATGGTGAATTAGCTCAAACGCAACATATACAATATGTATGAGATGTTCATGATCAATGGACTTCAAAGCATTGCATGTTTGAAAGATTCCAAGTTGTGAGGCTTACCTCTTTTTTGAGATTTTGGAGTTTTTGTGCAATCTGTCAAACCTCTTGTTCCAAAAATGATTTGATGCTTTAAACACACTCAAATGATCCCTTAGAAGCTTTTAGGATGATTGGAATTGACTGGTACGTGCAAAAACACAAACAGTCCCTTTCTTGCAAAAGGGGTTAAAAGTGACCAAAATAGCAACTCTCTCAAATGGTGTTCCAGATGAGGGGAACCATTTGGGACAGTTCAAGGATGATATTTGGAGTGTGTTTGAGGTTTTATCTAGTTTGGAAAGTGACTGAATCAAGACATGGCTTGAAAAGTGCAAAAAAATCCTATTTTGAGGTTTTGAGAAGTGACTTTGTGATTTTGTGATTACAGGTCACTTGTGATAGTTTGCACAACTTACATATGATATATATGAGGTGTGTGTGTGATTGATTGTGATGAAAAAGCTCTCAAGCTCAAAAACTCAAAGTTGCCTTGCTAAAGAAGGCATTTTTGCCAAGAGAAAGAGGTTTTGAGGAAAGCATCTGTTTGATGGCTTTGGTGTACTCAAACTGATCACAATTGAGCTCTATTTATAGTAGAGCAAGTTTGTTTTGGGATCCACAGTGAATGGCAACTGCAGCAGGTGTTTGTTTAATGTTGGCCAATGGAAATCCAAGTCTTATCTAGCCATTGACTAGAGGTTATGGCACAGGGATGTGGTTCCCTTGGTCTTGGATAAGTCTTGACTGAATTCAGTTGCAAATGGCTCAGTCCATGCCACCTTGATGCTTCCATTGAATGCTCCAATCCAAAATTGGAGTTTTGTCCCTATTTTGGCCATTCTAGGTTCAACATGTTATTTCTTGTTCAAAAGACTTTGGAGGCTTGGCTCAGTGATTGTCCCCTTTAGATTCAATCCTCAGAGGTGTCCAAGTGGAGAGGAGCATTTGGATTTGGCTGATTTTGGCAAATCGAGCAAAAATGCAAATTCTGCCTTGCCTTGGCAGATTTCAGCAAGGCAACTTTCCAATGTCATATCTCATGACTCAAATTGAATTTGGTAATGTTCTTGGTCATTTTGGAAAGCCCTTACATGATACAACAACTGTTTGAACATATTTGGTTTTGATCTCTTTTGAATCCAAGTGAAAAATCCCCCTACATTTGGCAAAAAGTAGGGTAAAATCTGACTTAGTGAAATTTTCACTAAGTGTTGGAACAAAGTGACTTTTCTTGATTTTGATCACTCCATAACTCAAAATCCATGAGGATTTGGAATTAGGCCTAGTTGAAGTTTTTGTAGAGGGAAATGAGATCTACAAATCAAGCCTTGGATGGGAGAAAATGGCTTTGTGGTTTAGGAGTTATGACCCTCCAAAGTTAGTACCCTAGCCACTTTATTTTTAACTTAGAAAATTTTCTAAGTTTTTTATGGTTACCCCTTTTACAAGTTATCCAACTTTTCTTGATTTTTCTTGATGAATGATGATTCAAATCATACATTAACATCATTTTAGGGTTAAAAATCCATTTTGGTGAAAAATCTCAAAAAGTCAAAGTTGACTTTTGTGCACAGTTGACTTTTTATCAGATGAATTCCAAACTGTGCAATTCTTCAGGAAATCATGTCCTTGACCTAAATCAAACTTGATGGACATGTTCCATGGGTGTCATAGGGTATATTGATGCATGTCATAGGGCTTGGGAGCATGTCCTGGTCAAAAGTCAAAGTTATAGTTGACTTTTTCCTTAAAACCCTAACTGTGGTGCAGATGAAATTGAGACTTGTTGCTCAAGCTTCTTGGATTAATCCATTGTTGCAAATGGATCAATATAGTTCATTAGAGACCCTCAAACCCTCTCTTGAGGTCTTGGCTCATGATTTGCCCTAAAAGTCAACTTAGGGGTGAATTAGGTCAAGAAACCCTAATTCCTGATTTTTGATGAATGCATCCCCTGAGGAAAAATTGACTTGATGACTGGGTCCATGAGGTTCCATGGAGTATATTAGGTTAGGTTTTGGATCATTGGCTTGTGCCCATATGAAAAATTTCCATCTGGAGGCCCTGGTCGACCAAAACCCTAATTTGGTGACACTGTCGATCTTGAGACTTAATCCACCTAGAAGGGAGCAGCCTTGTGCTTAATCCTTGAAGTGGGAGTCCTTTTGATCCATTGTGGATGTTTGAGAGGTTAGACAAGTTGAATATCATGTCATTCCTTGATTGATCCTTTGTCTAAGCACTCAGAGAGGGCTTGAAACCCTAATTTTGATTGTAGTGAATGCTCACCCATCTTTGGGGAGACTGATGAAGTATGATGGCCCATCCATATTGTGATGATGATTTTCACAATGATGGGAAATCTTAGTGGTCAAAATTTGGGGTATGACAAGTATGTCATGTTCTACTTCCTTCATGAGAGCAATGTAAGACACAATCGTGGTTGGGGTATCTTCTTTGCGATAGAAGGGATAATTCTCTACCGGATGCCGGATTTTGATCACAGTATCGTGAGGAATAGGTGTTGGTTTTACATAAACACTTGTAATCATTTTCATATGCTTAAGATTTACAGCATTGAAAGCTTCTCCAACTTTACCTTTCAGATATTCTGTATATCTAGCTTCCTCGGCTAGATATTCCACTATTCCACTTTCAACCAGAATATCAGAGATAAGTCTTCCAAAAGGAATATAGTTAACAATCTTCTTGTTTGGTGAAGCTGTTGTTCTTGTCTTGCACACCATGTCTCTCAGGTAGTATAATAGAATGGATGAAAGACACATCTTCTCATTCTTGTGCAAGTAGTACAGCATGTACTTTTGATTTGAGTTGGCGAAATCCGTAGAACTCTTTGAAGGTCTTGGGTTAATACAACCAAGAATGATCTTGTGCCAGATCCTCAGATTGTCAGGCAAATTCTTGCTTTTGCATTCTGTTGTTCCAAGTTGACAGCTTTTGAAGATTTCCTTGTTGATGACAAAATCAGATTTTTTAGATTTCCCATAAACCCTTTTTCCTTCCAAGAACTTCATTCCTAGTAATTCTGAGATAGACTTTTCAGTAACGATAATCTTTTGATCCAGAACAAAGGATACCACATGAAAATCGTCTGTTTTAGCGTGTCTCTAGAATTATTTTACTAAGTCATCAAAGGTTGGACCTCTAAGTCTGTCAAAGTAGGTATTCCAACATTGAGCATTTAGTTGATCAATTAGGTCAAACCCATTATCACGAAGATTGTTGAAGTCAACATCTAGCTCTTTTAGAACCACTAGTTCATCTGCATGCACAACACAAGTAACATAGAAAGTTCTCTGAGTTACGTGGTTCGCATCAATCGAGGGAAGAGATGGTTGTGTTGAATCAATCATTTCGGTGTTTGCGGGAGATGTGGATGGTGCGATGGATGAGGAAGGTGTTTCTTGAGAAAGATGAACAATGTCTTGTTGATTGGTGTTTATTATGAAGGTAGTTAGGTTTGAAGAGGTGAGAATCGGACTTGAGATGATTTCAAAGGATAGAAGGCGATTGAGATTTTTAGGGTTTCCTTTTGATTTAGAGAGAGAGAAGAACCTGAAGAGATAGACGCCGTACGAGGGAAGAGTGAGTAAATGTAATAAATTTTTGAGTCAATCTCGAGACAAACGATGTTCATTTGATTTGAATAAATGTGGTTGATTAGATATGATTTAATCACATGCAAAAATGATTTACTAATTAAATGACACATCAGAGCTGACTGGACAACTAAGAAGCATTTAATCAGAACTGGGATAAAAATGGTTCTGATGATTTTAAAAGTGTTTCTGACTAAACACATATGGTTCTAAAAAAAAGGTTTTCTTATTCTAAGCAATTTATCATTTTCAGGTGTTTTAAAATAATTAGAAATCTATCTTTAGCCAGGGGTTTTGTAAAGATATCAGCCCACTGATGGTCTGTATCGATAAATTTTAAACATAGAGTTCCCTTCTGAACATAGTCTCTGATAAATTGGTGCTTTATTTCAATGTGTTTAGCCCTAGAATGTAAAATTGGATTTTTACTTAAACAAATAGCAGCAGTATTATCACAGAAGATAGGGATGTTACTCTCATATATCTGATAGTCTTCCAGCTGATTTTTCATCCATACCATCTGAGTGCTGCATAAGGAAGCTGATATGTATTCTGCTTCTGCTGTTGAGAGAGCAATTGTAGATTGTCTCTTGCTTGACCATGAGATTATATTGCTTCCTAGGAACTGACAGTTACTGGAGGTACTCCTTCTTTCTAATCTGTCTCCAGCATAGTCTGCATCGCAATAACCAGAAAGAATATACTCTGATGTTTTCTCATACATCAGGCCAAGGTTAGTTGTTCCTTTTAGATACCGTAGAATTCGTTTAACAGTAGTTAAATGAGATTCTCTGGGATCTGATTGGAATCTTGCACATAGATGTACACTGAATAATATATCAGGTCTAGAAGCAGTTAGATACAAGAGTGATCCTATCATACCACGATAGAGTTTTTGACAAACCTTATCTTCTGTTTCTTCCTTTCTCATCACACATGTTGGATGCATTGGTGTTTTAGCTTCATTACAATCCATCATATTAAATTTCTTCAGAAGTTCTTTTGTGTACTTGGTTTGATGAATGTAGGTTGCCTCTGGTTTCTGATCATTTTGAATTCCCAGGAAGAACTTGAGTTCACCCATGAGGCTCATTTCGAATTCTGCTTGCATTAACTTCGAAAAATCTTCACATAAAGAAGGGTTAGCAGAACCAAAAATAATATCATCTACATAAATTTGAACTATAAGAATATCATTCTTATATGTTTTGCAGAAAAAAGTTGTGTCAACCTTCCCTCTGGTGAAATTGTTTTCTAAAAGAAATTTGCTCAACCTATCGTACCAAGCTCTGGGAGCTTGCTTTAAACCATAGAGTGACTTTTTGAGCTTAAACACAAAATCTGACTTTTCTGGATTTTCAAAACCAGGAGGTTGTTTGACATAAACTTCTTCTGATATATAAACATTTAAGAATGCACTCTTAACATCCATTTGATATAGGGTGATGTTATGATTTACTGAAAAAGAGATTAATAGTCTTATAGCTTCAAGTCTAGCGACTGGAGCAAAAGTTTCATTGTAATCAATCCCTTCTTGTTGACTATATCCTTGAGCAACAAGTCGAGCTTTGTTTCTGACAACTTCTCCTTTCTCATTAAGCTTGTTCCTGAATACCCACTTAGTTCCAATTACATGAATATTTTCAGGTTTTGGGACTAAATCCCAAACATCGTTCTTTGAGAACTGGTTAAGTTCTTCTTCCATAGCTAGAACCCAGTCCTTGTCCATAAGCGCTTCTTCAGCTGTAGTAGGTTCGATTAGTGATACTAATCCTAGAAGTGTTTCTTCTGGTGGTCTGAAGGCTGATCTGGTTCTGATTGGAGCATCCTTGATACCAAGAATCAGTTCCTCAGGATGAGAAGTAGATACTCTTCTTTTCCTTTGAAATGGGGTATTCGGAGTTGCATTAATGGTATCTGGAATAGAGTCTTGCTTTTCTTTAACTTCATCTACCTTTTCTTTAGGTTCAGAAAAGCTAATTTCCAAATCTGCAAGTTTTTCAACTAGCTCTGACTTTTCTGAGTTAGGCTTGTCATCGAATCTAACATGAATTGATTCTTCCACAATTTGTGATTCTGTGTTAAAGACTCTGTAACCTTTTGATCGTTCAGAGTATCCTAACAGCAGACACTTCTGTGCTTTGGAATCAAACTTGCTAAGATTATCTTTAGTGTTAAGCATAAAACATGTACATCCAAATGGATGAAAATAAGAAATATTGGGAATTTCGTTCTTCCACAGTTCTTAAGGAGTTTTATTCAAGATAGGTCTGATAGAGATTCTATTTTGAATATAACATGCTGTGTTGATTGCTTCTGCCCAAAAGTGCTTAGCCATGTCAGTTTCTTGAATCATGGTGCGAGCCATTTCTTGTAAAGTTCTATTCTTTCTTTCTACAACTCCATTTTGTTGTGGAGTTCTAGGGCAAGAAAAATCATGAGATATTCCATTTGAGTCAAAAAAAATTTCAAAATCTTTGTTTTCAAATTCCCCACCATGATCGCTTCTGACTTTGACTATTTTACAGTTTTTCTCGTTTTGTACTTGAGTGCAGAAGGAAGCAAACACAGAATGTGACTCATCCTTGTGTCTTAAGAATTTTACCCATGTCCAACGACTGTAATCATCAACGATGACTAGTCTGTATTTCTTACCATTGATAGGGGCAATTTTCACTGGTCCAAAAAGATCAATGTGAAGAAGTTCTAATGGTCTGGAGGTAGTAAAAATATTCTTTGTTTTAAAAGACATTTTTGAAAACTTGCCTTTCTGACATGCTTCACAAAGAGCATCTGAAGAGTACTTCAGATTTGGCAAGCCTCTGACAAGACCAAGCTTGTTCAGCTAAGAGATTCTTCTCAGACTGACGTGACCAAGACGTCTGTGCCAGACCCATTGCTCCTCATTCACATAAAGAAGGCATTTTACATTTTGGTGTTTTAAGTTTGATAATTTAATTTTATAAGTATTGTTCTTCCTCTTTCCATTGAACAGGACGAAGCCATCCTTCTGACTTACAACTTTACAAGACGTTTGATTAAAAATGAGATCATAACCATTGTCACTAAGTTGACTGATTGACAATAGATTATGCATTAGACCTTCGACTAACAGAACATTTTTAATGGAAGGAAACTTACCATTTCCAACAGTTCCGGAGCCAATAATTCTTCCTTTCTGATTTCCTCCGAAACCGACGACACCTCCAGGCTTAAGTTTTAGATCTTGGAACATATGCCTTTCTCCCGTCATGTGTCGCGAGCATCCACTGTCCAGGTACCATGATTGGTGTTTCAATGGTGCCATCAAGGATGTCTGCAACATAGATTATCTTATTTTTAGGTACCCATTTTGTGGGTCCTTTCACATTAGCTTTTCCATAATTTTTAACACTTTTGGATTTCCTTATATTAAGATAATAGTGTGAGGTTTGTGCATAGTGTTTGGGTTTATGAGTTTTCTTTAGTGTATGTGTTTGTGTAAGGCTAGAGTTTGAACCTTTTGGTTCTGAATTTTTCAAGTTGGTGCCAGAGAGTACAAAGTGCTTGGACAGAGGTATTATCTTAATGCTCCTAGTCTTATCATAAGGTTGTGAGGGTCCTGAATATCCTAGACCTCTACAACCATTCCTGCTGACTCCATAGATCATTGAAGCCATTTTACTTCTATCTATGCTTTTGGCAAGGAAGTGTTGAAAGGCTTTATCATACTTTACTTCTTCATTAACATTAGTTAAGTTAGATGTGATTTCCTCTTCTAACCTTGAGATTTTACACTTTAAGGTAGTATTTGAATTTTATAAACAAAGCAATTTGTTATTTAACTCAGAGATGGTTTGCTTGCTTTTAATAAGGTCTTCTGAAGGGACCACAGATTTCCTTTTTAGAGTTTTGTGTTTTCTTAGAAGTATTTGATATCTTTCCATGAGTTCAGATAATCCTATTTCAAGTTCAGAACGAGATAAGGAAGAAAGTACCTCTCTTTCATCGTCAGAGTCTGATAACTCTTCTTCTGATAGATTATCTCGGGTTTCTGCCATGAATGCCATGTTGATACGTTCTTCATCAGCATCATCCTCGGACTCTGAATCATCCCAGGTTGCCATGAGTCCCTTTTTGGCTTTTCTCGGTCTTTCTTCTTTCTTAACTTTTGGACAATCATTTTTTAAATGCCCAGGTTCCTTACATTCAAAACATGTGATGTCCTTTCCATAGTTTCTCCTTTGACTGGATGTAGATTCAGATTTTCTTCTTGGTCCCCTAAACTTATTCTTTCTATACTTCCATAGTTGACTTATTTTCCTTGATATGAGGGATATGTCATCTTCTTCTGAATCTTCTTCAGATTCCTCCATTTCTTCTTCTGCTTGATATGCCTTTTTCTTCTCAGATTTGGCCTTTAGTGCAATGGATGTAGTTTTCTTCTGAGGTTAATCTTCTTGCAGTTCAATTTCATGACTTATTAAAGAACTGATAAGTTCTTCGAGACTTATGTTATTCAAATCCTTTGCAAGTTTCAAGGCTGTCACCATTGGTCTCCATTTGGCAGGAAGGTTTCTGATGATTTTCTTGACATGATCAGCAGTAGAATAACCTTTGTCCTGAACTCTGAGTCCTGCAATGAGCATTTGAAATCTTGAGAACATGGCTTCTACAGATTCATCATCTTCCATTTTGAAGACCTCATATTTCTGAATTAATGCAAGAGCCTTTGTTTCCTTGACTTGAGCGTTGCCTTCGTGCGTCATACGAAGAGAGTCAAAGATAGACTTTGCAGTTTCCTTAATTGTAATTTTTTCATATTCAGTATATGAAATTGAATTTAACAAAATAGTTCTTGCTTTGTGATGATTTTTGTAATTTTTCTTTTGTGCATCTGTAAATTCACTTCTTTCAATCTTTTTGCCTGTAGAATCTACAGGATGGCTGTAGCCATCAACTACCATATCCCAAAGGTCTAAGTCAAACGACAAGAAATAACTTTCGATTCTATATTTCCAATAATCGAACTTTTCGCCATCAAAAATAGGAG
Organism: Lathyrus tuberosus; assembly: GCA_022829125.1. NCBI lineage: Eukaryota > Viridiplantae > Streptophyta > Magnoliopsida > Fabales > Fabaceae > Lathyrus > Lathyrus tuberosus. The sequence continues at coordinate 1,931,886 of JALAZF010000034.1, forward strand.
GTTTTGCAGTGTAAGACTCTCTTTCAATGACAGTTGTTTCAGGAGCTGATGTAGTCATTGTTTTTCACACTTGGATCGATACTGAACACAGTTAAGTGCTTGATAAAAAGTTTCACCTTTTATCACTTCAGAACCGGAGCTCTGATACCAATTGAAGGTGTGAAAAACACAAGAAAGGGGGGGTTTGAATTGGGTTTTTTAAATAAATGAGTTTCTTTTAAAACAATTTTATAAAAACATATGACTCTTTCCTAAGACTGCTAAGGACCTCTATCAAGAAAAAATGGATAAACACGTTATGTTTATACTAGTTCACTTGAGAAATACTCAAGCTAGTCTAGTCCACCCGCCAAGGTGATTTTGCCTCTCTCAACGAGGTCTTAATCCACTATCCAATCAATTCAGTACACTGCACGAGCCAACTCAGCTGGTGACTAACACAACTTCTAGAACTCTCAAGTTATAGACTTCTCAAGTAATACAACCACACACAAGTGTCGCATCTGTGAAAATCAACCGGCAGAAACGGAACAGAAGAGTCACCACCAAACGTTATTTATCCCGACATAGAGAAAGGAAACGATCGAAGAAAACCTCAACAAAGGGAAAGGAATGGTCGTTGCAACCATAACCTGGGTTCGGGAGTCGGTTACACGAGAGGAAGGTATTAGCACCCCCTCGCGTCCATCGTACTCGATGGGATCCACGCTTGTTGTTATCGATCAAAGGGTGTAGGGTATCTGAAACTCAACTGCTAAACTGGAAAAGGAACGGGAAGAGAAGAAGAAAAGAAAAAGAAGTGACTCGATAGGACATCGCCGCCCTATGCCTACGTATTCCCTCGTGCAATGGGAAAGTCAGAGTCAACGTAGTTCGGACAGACTACGAACTAAGAGGGGAGGTCGCTCGCCAAGACATCGCGTCTTGTGCCTACGTATCCTCAATCGGGCTAGAGAGAGGAAATCAGAGCAGTCGTAGTTCGACCTAACAAGGGTCGGTTGGAAGACAAAAGGGTTAATGAAAAAAAGTTGTGCTCGGAGAGATCTCGCACGATCTCCTGCCTACGTATCCCGCTCGCACGCGAGAATCAGAGCGACGTAGTTCCCCTCACAAGGGATGGCTTTGCTTTGTTTGTGTTTTTCAAATGGATTACATCAACGTTCGCGTTCCAGCAGTTAGGTGTCGCAGCTCGTTGTATGGAGTCTTAGGCATTTACCTATTTGCGGTAAAACGGAAGTGACGCATCGTTTACAAGGGAATGAAAGGGATGAGAAGAGAATTGTTGTTTATTTTTGTTTTTCAGAAGATGGTGTTTTGAGGTTTGTTTGTAACTCATATTGCACTGAAGTCTATGACATAGGAGCGAATGCGTCGCATGGTCGCCCCCAATGGAACGTATGCTAAACACTCTAGAAAGGTGAAGGGAGACCCTCCGCCGTCCAATTCCCATGTACTTAAGGCTCATGGCGTACAATATTTGTTGCCTTTATTACATGTTTTTTTATTTTGTTTTGAGATGAGAGAAGAAAGACTCAAAGGTGTAAGAAAAGATCTAAGGGGAAACTAGTTATGTTCTTAATGTTATCATGCATTCGTTGGTCCTAAGGTCGAGGTAAGAAGGGGAGCATCTACCTAAGTTAGCATGCAAAAGAGAAACGAAAACAAGAAAAGAAACTAAAAGACAGCAGCTACGACAGCACTCCAGCACCTGCACAGCGGTAAAATCCAGCATACAAGCAAGACAGCTTTAACAGCACACATTCAGCACAAAAGGAGGTGTAAAAAGCCAAACAGCAGCACATACAACAGCACGTATGCACAAAGACATCAGTGGAAACAGGGCAGCATGCAATACAAACAAATAGTCATGCAAGCAATGATTGCAAATGAGTATGCATCACAAGACAAACCAAGCATAGAGATTGCAAACATCAAGAATGAACAACAAATATCATGTTAACAAATTAAGAACAATTGTTCAACAAAATTGCACAACTCAAACATTGATCAAAACAACATGCATAAGCAAGCACATAAGCAATCAATAATCATGTATCACATGTCCAACAAGTCAAGCATTAATCAACAATCAACATGGTTCTAATGTATGTGCAACAGGTTCATCGCATCAAGTAGTCAACAACGCAAACATAAATGTCCAACAATGAGAAACCAAGAATCACGTGTCGAAGAATCATGTTCATGCAATAATGTGAAGTGAAATAGCTCAAGAATGATCCACAAAACATCAACATATTAATCCATGAAGTTTAAACATGCAAAAGATCTCAATCAAACAAGAAAATGCAAGAAAAAACACATTCTGTCCCAGAGTAACCGGTTAACGTATGGTGAGTAACCGGTTACTCAGTTCAAAATCAGACAAATTACGCAAAATTACAAAGGAGTAACCGGTTAACGTACGGTGAGTAACCGATTACTCTGGGACAGTAGTAAAAAAAACCTGTTTCAAAAGCACTTTTCAGCAGCAAATCACTTCTCCAAACATCCAAATGATCACACAATCAATTAATCACGAAATTCACATCGAATTACAGTCATCAAACATCAATTAGATCCAACAAACAACAACATCAAGAAAAAAATTCAAGCAAATGGATCAAAACACATCAAAAGTCATGGATCTACATTGAATAAGTTGTAAATAAGCTAAAACAAGTATAGATCTAAAGAAAACCAACTTACAAAGCTGAGATTTGCTTTGGTGATTGTTGCAAACGAAAATTGATGAATCCAACCAAGAAATCCAAGATCTACGCAAGAAATTTCAAGATCCTAGTAAAAAACTTCAAGATCCAAACAATGTGATGGTTTTGCTTCAAGCTTCCTCCAAAATCAGTTCCAAAAGCTCAAAATCAAGAGTTAAACAGCAGCAAATTCAAGATCCTTTCAAGAATTGGTGAATGGATGAAGGTTTAGTTCCAAGATCAACAAATTTCAATGCAAAATTTGTTGAACTTTTGATGAAGGAACTTTGAGTGAGGGTTTTGGAATGAGAGAAAAGTTGAGAGAAAATTGGAGAGAGATGTGTAGAAAATTCAGAAAATGGATCAAAGTTATGTGTGGTTTGGAATGAATTAACTTAAATAGAAGCTAGGTTAGGAATTCAAATGTGGTTTAGAGTATGGGTTAATGAGTGGTATGAAGATTAGGAAGGAAATTTGGAAAAAAGAGTGGGGAATTAGAGTGGAAAGTGATGGAGGGAATTTGAATTTTGGGTTGAAAATGATGAAAATGAATCAATTCTAGATCCTTCCCACACATGCACAAGCCAAGCACATGATCACTAATGATGCAAACTTAATTTTTTTCAAAATGTGCTCAGAGTAACCGGTTAACGCATGGTGAGTAACCGATTACTTAGTTCAAATTTGCCGAGGATGCGCAGAAAAACAAAGGAGTAACCGGTTAACGCATGGTGAGTAACCGGTTACTCAGTTCAAGTTTTGAATTTTGGCGCCTTTTGGAGGGAAACTTGGAAAAGTGACTTCTGACAGTTGTTTTGAACCCGTTAAGCCTCTGAAACTCAAAACTTGATATTGCTACTGAGTAACATTTGGAATGAAACACAAATTCTTGCTGACACCTCAGAATATCCAGTTGAATTAATAATGCCTGATATCGAATCACTTGATCAGAAAATGACTGTTGAAGCTTCTGATTATCAAAAAATCTAATGACCAAAATAAAAGCTCCAAAAGACTTGGAAAATTATCTGCTTAGCTCTAAATACTGCTGAAAACGGTACTGGAACTGATAACGCCATGGGTTATCGGAGTAATACCTTGATACCATGCCCTAAAGAAACAGTGATATGCAAAGATGACAATGCAAGAATGAAATGAAACATAAGCTAGTTAGCGCTAAAAGACAGAGGGAAAATTTGAGGTGTTACAGCTGCCCCTATTCAATCAACTGTGGACCTGAAAGGATGAGAGCGAACGGCTATCAGATGTTCAAGGGACATAGGGATTGAATACAAAAATAACCAGAAAATTTGCACTCTGTAGGTAAAAGGAAGAGATATATGACAAACAAAGCAATTGTTGGAGAAGAGATATTTATGGAAAAGAGTCCAGAACAAAATGAAACCCAAAGGATGTCTGTCGAGAACGACTGAAATTTTCCTGTCGGGGACGGCTGAAGTTTGAAACCTATGGCATACCTATCGGGAACGGTAAATGGGCCTGTCGGGAACAACTAGGTTTAAAACTCAAAGGTCGCCTGTCGGGAATGGCTGAAGTTTGAAACCTATGGCATATCTGTCGGGAACGGTAAAGGGGCCGGTCGAGAACGGCTAGGTTTAAAACTCAAAGGTCGCCTGTCGGGAACGGCTAAGGTTGAAAACCTATGGCATACTTGTCGGGAACGGTAAATGGGCATATCGGGAATGACTAGGTTTAAAGTCAAAGGGTTCCTGTCGGGAACGACTGAAGTTGAAAACCTATGGCACACCTGCCAGGAACGGTAAATGGGCCTGTCAGGAACGGCTAGGTTTAAAACTCAAAGGTCGCCTGTCGGGAATGGCTAAAGTTGAAAACCTATGGCATACCTGTCGGGAACGATAAATGGGCCTGTCGGGAATGGCTATGTTTAAAACTCAAAGGTCGCCTGTCGGGAACGGCTAAAGTTGAAAACCTATGGCATACCTGTCGGGAACGGTAAATGGGCCTGTCGGGAATGACTAGGTTTAAAACTCAAAGGGTGCCTGTCGGGAACAGCTAAAGTTGAAAACCTATGGTATACCTGTCGGGAACGGTAAATGGGCCTGTCGGGAAACGGCTAGGTTCAAAACTCAAAGGTCGCCTGTCGGGAACGACTAAAGTTGAAAACCTATGGCATACCCGTCAGGAACAGTAAATGGGCCTGTCGGGAACGGCTAGGTTTAAAACTCAAAGGGTGCCTGTCGGGAACGGCTAAAGTTGAAAGTCTATGGTATACCTGTCGGGAACGGTAAATGGGCCTGTCGGGAATGGCTAAGGTTGAAAACCTAAGGCATACCTGTCGGGAACGGCAAATGGGCCTGTCGGGAACGGCTAGGTTTAAAACTCAAAGGTCTCCTGTCGGGAACGGTTAAACTTGAAAACCTATCGGGAATGGTTAAGGTTTTCCTGTCGGGAATGGCTAAGGGAATCCTATCGGGAATGGCAGTGGAAATACACGGTTAAGATGTAAGATCAAAAGGATCTACAAACCGAAAGAATGGACTCTGGTGAAGAGAAAAGAGGAGTGAAACCTTGGTACTGCTCTGAAAAGTTTATTGGGGAATGAGCGAGGCATTCTTTCTGGTTTTGTCAATCTGATCGAAGAAGAAATAATCTTGGGCTCTCGCACGAGGTACTAAAACTGGCTTATGCTTCGCATGCATATGTTTGAATTTTACCATGGCGTAATACTCCATCTCAAATGGAAATGCTACGCGTTTTTTGAGGATGCAATGATTACTACATGCAAAATGCAAGGAGGCTCCTCAGCAAAATAAATGCTGAGGACAAAGAAGGCAACTCCGCTGGGGATAACAAACTGGATTATCCTTGTAGTCACAAACTGTGCTGAGGGAACAACCATTAGTCTGATCTCTTGACAGCCTGTTGGAAAATATTAATTTAGCAGGAGGAACGTCGGACCGATCTGGGCTTTGAACTGGACAAACTCGCTGAGATTTACTGTAAGGAAGGATGATCTCAAGGAATAACTTTTCTGTTGGGGAACCCACTTCTACTTGGGGAAGATTTACAAATAAAAACTGGCTAGTGTCCCCCTAGAAAAGAGGGTGCTCAGGCATTCTGTTGGAGAGAAGTATCATACTGGACCTTGCTGGGGAAAAGGGACCAAGGGCATCTCATGCTATTTAGGCTGATCAGTGAATGCTAACACCTGCAAACAAAAAGATGCATGCACCACCCAATAACACCTAACATCTAAAGCAATTTTGAGTTTTTTTTCGCAAGTCATTGTAGAGTTCTCAGTGTTTTAAATGCAATGTTTATCGCCAAAAATCAGACATTTTGTAAACAAAACTATAAAGATGAAAACAAAAAGGACAGCTATTTTGAATAAAGAGAATTTTATTGATTGAAAAGCCTGTAAATAGGCACTTCCATCAGGAGGCAATTCCTAGAAAGAGGTAATTGCTTAAAAGAGAAAAGAAAATATCCTAATGGCAATGTGGAAAATGGAAATCCATTGAGTTTCAATTCTGTTATGGCTCATATGCCTTCCCGACTGTCCAAGTGCTTCGCTTTCTGAGAAGAGTGATTGGACTGATTCCTATCCTTCAAAAATGCCCTTTGTTGAAACGAGATAAAATACAGGTCACTCAGATTGCAGCCTTTCGCTTAAATCCCTCTTTCGCCTAGATCGCCCTTTGCGGGATTTCAATCCACCGGGATACCCATTTTTGCCTAAGTTGCCCTTTCAGGTTTTCAACTTACCGGGTGTACTCAATTTTTTTATTTTTATCCCTAATTTTTGCCCGAACCTTTTTCTTCTTTTTTTTTATGGTTCGCCGGGATGCCCTTTTTTGCCTGGACTCTCTTTTTATTGTCCAGCGGGTCTCTTTATGCGAAGTATTTTTTGACTGCATCTGAGTTCACAGGCGACGGAAAATCCTCACCATCCATAGTTGTAAGCATCAAGGCTCTGCCAGAGAAAACCTTCTTGACAACGTATGGACCTTCGTAATTCGGAGTCCATTTGCCCCTGTGATCTGTATTAGGAGGAAAAATCCTTTTCAACACCAAGTCACCTGTCTAATAATTCTGAGGACGCGCTTTCTGATCAAATGCCCGCTTCATCCTTCTCTGGTATAATTGCCCGTGGCATACAGCTGCTAACCTCCTCTCTTCTATAAGGCTCAACTCATTGAATCTCGTTCGAACCCACTCGGCCTCGTCAAGGTTGACATCCATCATGACCCTCAGAGAAGGAATCTCAACCTCAACCGGTAAGACTGATTCCATACCATACACAAGAGAAAACGAGGTTGCCCCAATGGACGTACGTACCGAGGTACGGTACCCATGAAAAGCGAAAGGCAACATCTCATGCCAATCCTTATGTGTTACAACCATCTTTTGCACAATCTTCTTGATGTTCTTATTAGCTGTCTCAACAACACCATTCATCTTTGGGCGGTACGGAGAAGAATTGTGATGTTCAATCTTGAAGCTCTGGCACAGCTCTTGCATCATTTTATTATTAAGATTAGAACTATTATCAGTGATGATCCTCTCAGGCACCATATAACGACAAATGATCTCTTTCTTGATAAACTAGGCAACCACCTATTTGGTGATATTAGCAAAAGAAGTAGCCTCTACCCATTTGGTGAAATAATCGATGGCGACTAGAATAAAAAGATGTCCATTAGAGGCAGTGGGCTCAATCTTCCCAATCATATCAATGCCCCACATGGCAAAGGGCCAAGGAGAACTCATCACGTTTAAAGGATTTGGTGGCACATGCACTTTATCAGCGTAAATCTGGCACTTGTGGCATTTTCGAGCATATTTGAAACAATCAGCCTCCATGGTCATCCAGTAATAACCGGCTCGCAACGATTTCTTTGCCATGGCATGTCCACCAGCATGGGTACCAAAAGAACCTTCATGCACTTCTTACATTAACATGTCTGCTTCGTGCCTATCCACGCATCTGAGCAAGACCATGTCAAAATTTCTTTTGTACAATACACCATCTTCATTCAAGAAGAAACTACCAGCCAACCTTCTCAAAGTCTTCTTATCATTATTGGATGCCCCAGCCGGATACTCTTGACTTTTCAAAAAACGCTTGATATCGTGATACCAAGGTTTATCATCGGCCACTGTATCGGCTGCGAACACATGAGTAGGTCTATCAAGCTGCATCACATCAATTTTAGGTATATGATTCCACCAGCTCACTTGAATCATGGAAGATAATATTGCCAAAGCGTCTGCCATCTAATTTTCATCACGAGATACATGATACAGTTTTACTGTTTTGAAGAAAGTCAACAGTCTTCTCGTATAATCTCTGTAAGGAATCAAGTTGGGTTAATGAGTGTGCCAATCACCATTGACCTGATTGATCACTAGAGCAGAGTCTCCAAATACATCAAGAGTCTTGATCCTTAAATCAATTGCTTCTTCAATACCCATAATGTAGGCTTCATACTCGGCTTCATTAATGGTGACATCAAAAGTTAGTCTGGCAGTGAAAGGTATATGAGAACCTTTCAGAGTTATGAGAACTGCCCCAACGCCATTACCATTCATATTAACAGCCCCATCAAACATCAGTTTCCACTTGTCATCAGGATCTGGTCCTTCATCAACCGGTGGCTCTTCACAATCTTTCATTTTCAAACACATGATGTCTTCATCAGGGAATTCAAACTTCATTGGCTGATAATCATCAATTGGTTGCTCAGCGAGATAATCAAACAGAACACTACCCTTGATGGCTTTTTGGGAAGTGTATTGTATGTCATATTCTGTCAAAACCATCTGCCAACGGGCGACCCTTTTAGTGAGAGCTGGCTTTTCGAAAATGTACTTGACTGGATCCATCTTTGATATCAATAGAGTTGTGTGAGTCAGCATATATTGTCTCAAACGCTTAGCAGCCCATGCAAGTGCATAACATGTCTTCTCAAGAATTGAATATCTAGACTCGCAATATGTGAATTTCTTGCTCAGGTAGTGGATGGCATGTTATTTCCTACCTGTCTCGTCGTGTTGACCGAGAACACAACCCATTGAATTTTCCTGTACCGACAGATACATTATTAGTGGTCTCCCTAGAACTGGAGGCATAAGAATCGGATGCTTCTGCAAATACTCTTTTATTTTATCAAATGCCCTTTGGCAATCATTATTCCAACAAATTGATTGATCTTTTCTCAACAATTTGAATATTGGCTCGCAAGTGGCTGTAAGATGAGAGATGAATCTAGCAATGTAGTTTAATCTCCCTAAGAAACCGCGAACCTGCTTTTCTATTATTGGCTCGGGCATCTCTTGGATAGATTTCACCTTTGCTGGATCAACCTCGATTCCCCTTTCACTGACAATAAAGCCCAACGGCTTACCAGATCTCACCCCAAAAGTACACTTATTTGGGTTTAGCCTCAGTTTGAATTGTCTCAACCATCCAAAAAGCTTTTTCAGATTCACCAAGTGTTCCTCTTCAGTCCGCGACTTAGTAATCATATCATCAACATAAACTTCAATCTCTTTATGAATCATGTCATGAAAGAGTGTCACCATAGCACGCTGATAAGTTGCCCCTGCGTTTTTCAAACAAAAAAGGCATCACTTTATAACAGAACGTGCCCAATGGCGTAATGAATGTTTTTTTCTCCATGTCTTCCGGCGCCATCTTAATCTGATTATAACCGAAAAAACCATCCATGAAGGAAAACACCGAGAATTGATCTGTATTATCCACCAAAACATCAATATGAGGTAACGGAAAGTCATCCTTCGGACTTGCTCGATTCAAATCATGGTAGTCAACACACATCCGGACCTTGCCATCTTTCTTAGGTACCGGGACAATATTCGCAACCCATGGTGGATAATTGGTGACGGCCAAGAAACCTGCATCCAACTGTTTATGTACCTCCTTTTTTATCTTGATGGCCATTTCTGGCTTCGTTCTTCTGAGTTTCTGCTTGACAGGCGAGCAACCTTCTTTAAGAGGCAACCTATGCACAACAATATCGGTGTCCAACCCTGGGATATCTTGATAAGACCAGACAAAGACATCAACATATTCACGCAACATCTCAATCAGCCCTCTCTTCACATTCTCTTCCAGGTTCGCCCCTATCTTGACTTCTTTCTTTACCTTCTCGGTACCAAGGTTGATAACTTCTAGTGACTCTTGATGAGGTTGAATAGTTCTCTCCTCCTGTTTCAATAATCTGGCCAGTTCTTCGAGAAGTTCACAATCTTCCTCACCCTCCTCTTCGGCTTGGTAAATTGGATTATTAAAGTCATATCGAGCCATAGCAGAACCGTTATCAATAGAATCCTGAGGATTGTTTCTGCGTGAATGATGATTCATGCTTTATTTTAGAAAGAGCTTTTGAAAAATGAAAACAATGAAGAAAGAGAAAAACATTGCCATTTTTATTGAAAAATAAAATGAAAGACAGGGAACACAATTTTTGAAAACAAAACGTCCTTTCATTGATGATAAACTTGCATATGAAACAAATGTGGCCCTACAATGAAATCACTAAGCCTTGGGCAGGGGTCTAGGATTTTTCATGCAAAATGAAAAAACAAAGAAAATTACTCTTTCTGCAGAGTGACTTGAATGATGTCTTCAGAGAACCAATTATTCAACTTCTGCCCCGGGTCACATGGGCGCACCCAATTGTCCATATCGTCGTCACTGTCTCCATCCTCTTCACTTGTAGCATAGACTTGACCATGATTAATGATCCCTCCATTAGAGAAAGTGATAGGTCTTTGACGCTCTTGGCCCTTTGGCTGCGAAGCTCGAGGAGGCTGATAACCGATTCCACACTTATCTTCCTTAAAAGGTAATTCAACCAACTGGCCCCACCCCTCAGTACGACATGATTGTACTACTTCGAGAGCTTGTTTGTAAGAAGTTATGGAAGTTCCTGTCTTTACTTCCTGGGAAGGAGAATCTTTTACAATGTTCACCGCCTCGAATGCCTGACATAGGGTTTCATGAATCTCGTCATCCATCTCCACATATTTGAACGATGACAAGTGGCTAACAAAGATATCCTCCTCTCCACATACTGTAACAACCTGACCATCCACAACAAACTTGATCTTTTGGTGAAGTGTTGATGATACGGCCCCCGCAGCATGGATCCAGGGATGTCCTAACAAACAGCTATAAGTTGGCTGGATATCCATCACATAGAAAACCGTGTTGAACACTTGAGGACCAACCTTTACAGGTAACTCCACTTCTCCGAAAACTGACCTCTTGGAACCATCAAAGGCTCGCACAACCAAATCACATGGTCGAAGCACGACCCCTTCAACATCCAGTTTTACTAGAGCCTTCTTTGGTAGTACATTCAAAGACGAGCCAGTATCTACCAACACATGGGACAGAATTACCCCTTTGCACTCCATGGAGATATGAAGGGCCCTATTATGATTCCTTCCCTCTGGTGTCAAGTCAAAATCAGTAAAGCCCAACCTATTACTGGCATTAACGTTGGCAATAACACCCTCAAGCTGATTAACCGATATTTCCTGAGGAACATACGCCATGTTTAAAATCTTTAGTAGAGCATTGCGATATGCCTCGGAACATAACAACAAAGACAAGATGGAAATTTTGGAGGGAGTTTGATGTAGGTGATCCTCTATCTTGTAATCGCTCTTCCTAATAATCCTCATAAACTCTTCAGCGTCTTTCTCAAAGGAATTATCAGGTTCTGCCCTTTGTGTTGGCTCTTCATTCACTACTTGCTTTCCTTTGGCTTTTGCCAAGGCTTCAACATCATCATTTCAGAGAGTCTGCGGGGCGAAGAGTCTTCCACTCCGAGTAAAACCACCCATACCTCCTACATTATCCACACTTAAACCAGTTACCACAGGATTCTCTATCACTTGCTTATGTCCTTGGTAATAAACGTCAGCCTCGTAATGCCACGGTATCGCCACTGTGCTTTCAAATGGAATAGGGCCAGGAACAGTTATAGTCACTGGGGCTAGTTGTTCAGGCACGGGGATCTGTACCAGTGTAGGTACAGAAATTTCTGCCGGTGTAAAGTAAATAGTGATTGTTGAGACTGTATCCTCCTTCTTCATCATTTGATCAAACTGCATGCGTCCTTCATCTATTAAATCCTGAACACATTTCTTCAAGTTATCATAATCATTCATCGCGATCAAACATTCTGAACAATTTTCAAGAAAACCGGGGAACACACCCCCTTTTAATAAACGCTTCTTCACAACAAACAATGAAGTTTTGACATTATTGATATCCAACACCAAATTCAAACCACTATCTTCTTCAATTGCATTGACTTTAGCCCCACCATGCGGAGACATGGGATTCTTGATCACATTGGGATTATGAGCAAAGTTGATAGCTTTAGAATCAACCAAGTCCTAAACTACATGCTTAAAAGCTTTGCAGTTCTCTATATTGTGGCCAGGCGCACCTGAATGGAATTCACATTTCGCATTAGCATCGTATCCATAAGGCAACTTGCCCACAGGCGGGGCCAGAGTTCTTAAATGTACTAACTGTAAGCGGAGAAAATTCTGTAACATCTGACTATAAGTCATTGGCAAAGTGTCAAAGTGGCGATCACTCATTCTTTGTCTCGGTTGATATTGTCTCTGAGATTGTGGCTGAGATTCGGCGGCTGGAACCTGAATAGTTACAGCTGCTGCTTGATGGTACGGGCCTTGACGTCTTTTTCCCTTACCCCCTTGTTCATATGTAGCGTTCGTCTCACCTTCATGTTTCCTCGAGCCATTCCCGAAAGGCCTCTTTGTATTAGAAGAGCCTGCCCCACTACCATCTTGAATTTTCCCCAACTTCAAAAGATTTTCTATCCTCTCACCTGCTATCATAATATTTGAAAACCCGGTGGATGGGCATCCAGCCAAACGATTCAAAAATGGGCCCTGTAGTGTACTCATAAACATATCAGCCATCTCTCTTTCCATCAGCGGGGGTCGCACTCGAGCTGCCAGCTCACGCCACCTCTGGGCGTATTATTTGAAACCTTCTTTTGGATCCTGTGTCATGTTCTGCAATTAGGTGCGATTGGGGGCCATATCAATATTATATTGATACTGTTTCAGAAAAGCCTCGCCCAAGTCCTTCCAGTTTTTGATGAATGCTCTCTCCAACTTCATATACCATTCTAATGAAGCTCCTGACAAACTGTCCTGGAAGAAGTACATCCAAATCTTTTCGTTATCAGAGTAGGCGGAAATTTTCCTGAAATATGCCTGAATATGAGTCTTTGGACTAGTACTGCCATTATACTTGTCAAAGGTCGGAGGCTTAAACTTTGGAGGGATTCTCACCCCTTGCACCAGCCCCATGTCAGCAACATCAATCCCCATGGAGTTTTGACATTCCATGGCTCTTATCTTCTTAGTCAGCACTTCATACTTTCTGTCATTACTATCATTCTGAAACCCTATGTCAGCATTCAACACAGTAAACTGATCATCTTGATTGTCCTCCACACGAGGATTTAGAATAGGAATAAAGCCACCATGAACTCCGCCAGGAGGATTACCTGCTACTCCGCCAAGAGGATTAACTGCTACCCCCGCCAGGAGGATCAACTGCCACTCCGCCTGGAGGATTACTATGATTATCCCCAACAGGGATTTCCACTTCCAATCTTTGAACCACAGCTCTTAAATCCTGCTGCCCCTGGGCCACACCCTGCATGAGGTTCATGAATTGCTCCATACGGGCCCTCAATTCAGTGAGCTCAGCCTGCATCTGTTCCGTTACTCTGGCTTGATTTTGTCGGGTCGCGTAACGATGAATGTTGAGATCAGCTATTCTGCCTGCAACCAAATAAAGGTTAGAAAATCCCGGGACGAGCACCTGCAATGCAAAATGATATGTATGAATGTATGCAAATGACATGTTTTAATATTCACAGGGCGATCCCTCCTTGATTCTGGTTTTATCCGAGTGACCGTCATACATAGTTGAGAGTGTATTACTGAGAAGAGAATATTGTGATAGTGTCGTGAGCATTCATGTTGAGAAAGATAGCGACGTTCATGCGCACTGTGAAGATACCAGTGCGAGAACAAGATGGCGAGAAAATAACCACTCATATCATATTAAAGAAAGGCAACCACGTGTTGAGGAGTCATACAATGAGTTCATAAATTGGAAATACATCAAAAGAGTGGCTCCATCGACAGGCCTGATGGTAACCACGGTTCATCAACAAAAGTTATTCTTGGTGGAATGGCATTATCATTCATGAAACCTCAGATTTTTCAACACCTCACTGGAACGTTTGATCTCCTCAAAAAGTACTTCAGTGCTCTGATGATCTGGATTCTTAATCAATTCCTTAATCAGGATATCTCTCTGCTTGAGAGCTTTAACCAGAGATTCAGCATGCATCAAGAGAACCTCGTCATCGCTCACCGCCTTACGCCTCTTCAAACCAGCTTGCATTTTGAGTTCTTCCATCTCTGCCCTAGCATCTTCAAGTTCTTTCTTGGAATCTTCCAACTCATCCCTCACATTTTTCAATCGTTCATGGCTTTTACCGAAGTCCTCACGATGTTTTCTTCGCTGCTCATGTGCTCTTTGAAGCTCGTCATCTTTGATCTTTAATTGCTCTTGCAGCTCCGCGTTCTCAATTCTGACTTCGTCCCATACTTGCTGAAGTTTAGCGAGCTTGGCTTTTACCTCGGCCAAGGACTGTTTAGTCTGCCTATAAGTTTGAGCAGAAGTTTCGGCAACCATATTAACTTTCTGATAATGTCTGGCTCTGTCGGTAAAATCCTTTTCTTTTTCTGTTAAGACCTTTACTGCGTCTTGGGCTTTCCATTCCAATTCCTTGTTGGTATGTAAAGCGTCTTGAAGACGACTGCTCAAATCGTAATTCTCTACTCGAAGCTCTTTCACCAGAGTTTGCAATTTGTTGAATTCCTCAATGGCCACTATGGTAGGTTGTTTCGGCATCACCAGATACAGAGGTGGCTCCCTAGAGAAAGGCAAGAGTGCCTTTTTTACCCTCTTCTGTATCCATACATCATAGGGGGAAAGGTCCGGTTGTCACTCTTCCCAAAATAATCCTTCCCCTTTTTGTGGAGCTCCTCCCAAGCGCTTGTAGCTTCCTTTAACAACTCTTGATTGCCCTCACTACTTATAAACAAGGATTCCTGGATATCATGCTCTTTGGGTGATGCTTTCAGAGCATACCCGAACTGCCTAGCAGCAAGGATGGGATTGTAATTAATCCCGCCCTTCCTGCCAATCAAAGGTACATTCGGAAAGTTGCCACAACTGGTGATAATCTCTTTGCCTAATAAATCCCAGTTGACCGAAACCAGATTAGGTGCTCTGAGACCCATCAATCTTTTAGGCCAGTCATGCGTCTCTTGAGTATCCACGAATGCCCCAGTTTTAGGAAGACGATCAGTAAACCACTTATAGAAGATCGGTACGCAATAATATATGGGTCATCCCCTCGTCTTCTCATTCTTATAGTGCACTAAATGATACAGATCACCGAGCAAAGTAGGCACTGGATTCTTCATGACAAATATACGGACTGTATACATATCTATGAAGTCCTTCACATTCGAAAATAAAACTGTCCCATAGGCACATAAAGCCAAGATTGCTTTGAAAATTGACCACCGCTTAGCCTTAGCGTGCATAGCAGCCTGACCCATTAAGAATTTCATGTGGAACCCTTTATACCCTCCTTTGCTAGAAATGTTACCTTCAAGAAGAGATTTATCCAAATGTAAAGCAGCAGAGACTTTTTCCAGATCAGGAATTTCCCCTGAAGGATAAAAAGGAGCTTCTTCTTTGATAGATACACCCAAGATGCGAGCGAATTCTTCCAATGTCGGTGCCAGAAGATAGTCAAGGAATAGGAAGCACCATAAAGAAGGGTCATAGAACTGTACTAGAGTGTGTAGAGCCCTATACTCATAGTCAGTGATGTTACGGGTAAAATTCAGAATTCTTCTGTACTCTCCCCTGAAATCTGCTAACACCCCAGGTTCTGCCATAGCCACCACTTTGTGAAGAGAATCCAAAATAAGCTGAGGGAACTTGTACAGTACGAGATTCTTCCTCTCTTCAGTATCCATCTTCGATAGTCTTCAGAAACTGGAATCAATTATGGGATATGACTCTACAAACAAATAAAACATGTTAGAATGCAAGATGGTGATGCTTATGCACACATGGTATCAAGGCAACCACAAGACTCTACACTGTTGTTGTACTGTTGGCTGAATAAGGCTCATATTCCTTCAGATTAGAATACCCAAAAAACCAGAAATCCAGAATTATGATTTGCTTCACATATCAAGATGTCAATATAGTAGATCCATACTGATAAGAAATCCAGAATACCGGGTAGGATGAAAGTCAAGGTTACCTGCAAACCTGTAAACACCCTCCCATTCTCTCATGTAGGTACTAAAACGCGGGATCCTCAGTTTTGGATTCTCGATTTGAGAAGCAATAGTACATTCATCCTGATGGGTACAATACTATCGCCAATCAAAGAGGTCGTCCACTGATTCCCCCAAAATAAAGTCATCCTATGGCAAGTTCTCAGCTCCGGGTCCTCGGATCGAGAAGCGTAATGGGTTTGCCATTTCTGGTATGCCATTATCGCCCCTCGGGAGGAGTGCCTCAACTGAGTCCTCGGAAAATGGTCGCTAGAGTCAACAGCTCTCTAGGTTATGTTCTAACGTCTGCACCAATGCGTAGGAAAGAACATTACCAAAGAAAACCTCGTCTGGATGTGGAATTTTCGTGTATACTAAGTCTGGCCGAATGCCACACAAGTCACACTACTTTCCACGCTAATCATAGGTGTATAATCAAGCCTAGGTATTGGGCTTATCTCTCATAGAACCAACCCACCCAACAACACAATAGCAGCAGTACAGTATATGATATATGGCAACAGTAAATGAAAATCAAGTAAATGTAATAAAACAGTAAACATGCAACAATGCCATAAATAAAGCAAGTAACGTAAACAGATAAAACACCCTAAAATCGAAAATAAACAGGCGCTAGAAATGACTCGGTTAGGGATGGGAAAGTCCTCAGTAGAGTCGCCAGCTGTCGCATCTGCGAAAATCAACCGGCGGAAACGAAACAGAAGAGTCACCACCGAACGTTATTTATCCCGACACAGGGAAAGGAAACGATCGAAGAAAACCTCAACAAAGGGAAAGGAATGGCCTTCACAACCGTAACCTGGGTTCGGGAGTCGGTTACGCGAGAGGAAGGTATTAGCACCCCCTCGCGTCCATCGTACTCGATGGGATCCACGCTTGTTGTTATCGATCAAAGGGTGTAGGGTATCTGAAACTCAACTGCTAAACTGGAAAAGGAACAGAAAGAGAAGAAGAAAAGAAAAAGAAGTGACTCGATAGGACATCGTCGTCCTATGCCTACGTATTCCCTCATGCAATGGGAAAGTCAGAGTCAACGTAGTTCGGACAGACTACGAACTAAGGGGGGAGGTCGCTCGCCAAGACATCGCGTCTTGTGCCTACGTATCCTCAATCGGGCTAGAGAGAGGAAATCAAAGCAGTCGTAGTTCAACCTAACAAGGGTCGGTTGGGAGACAAAAGGGTTAATGAAAAAGAGTTATGCTCGGAGAGATCTCGCACGATCTCCTGCCTACGCATCCCGCTCGCATGCGAGAATCAGAGCGACGTAGTTCCCCTCAAAAGGGATGGCTTGGCTTTGTTTGTGTTTTTTAAATGGAATACATCAGGCGTTCCAGCTGTTAGGTGTCGCAGCTCGTTGTATGGAGTCTTAGGTATTTACCTGTTTGCGGTAGAACGGAAGTGACGCATCCTTTACAAGGGAATGAAAGGGATGAGAAGAGAATTGTTGTTTGTTTTTGTTTTTTAGAAGAAGGTGTTTTGAGGTTTGTTTGTAACTCATATTGCATCAAAGTCTATGACATAGGAGCAAATGCGTCGCATGGTCGCCCCTAATGGAACGCGTGTGTCATACCCTAATTTTTGACCATAAGATTCCACCATCTGAGTGCATTATCTTGCATAACATCTTCAGGTCATAGGTCTTGTGTGTGCGTTTATCATCACTAACTAGTTTGTGCGGGTACAATAGTCTCAAGCGTTTGTTCCCTCTGTCAAGAACTTCAAGATGTGACCAGTTGATTCTGAAAGATCCTAAGATTTTCTACTGTTTATTTGCCTCAAAATTCCTCAACATCTTCAGTATACATCTCAAGAAGATCAGGGTTGCCTTATTTTCGACGTTTGAGCTGTGTTAATTAAAGATCAGGCATGCCAGGGTTTCTTTCAAGGATTCGTCAAAGCATTGTTTTCTTTTCAAGTTCTCATTACTTGTGATGCAAGTGCAAGTCGGTTTTCATTGAATTTTGGTGGTTTGGAACCCTCTGACTTGTCAAGAAGTGTTCAAGCATATTTGCGCCATGAATATACAAGTTACAAGTTCAAGTATGTGTTAAAGTCCTATGAATTCAAGATCCAAATTCTATTTTTTTTTAAGTTAAGTTGTCAAGCCATGATTCAAGCCAAAACATTTAAGTTAACGTCATCAAAGATTAAGGAAGCATTATTTTAATTGAGTTCAAGTGGCAATCCTCCATTGTTAAGGTGTGCATGCTAATTCTAAAAGGGAACATGGTAAGAAAGGTTGTTGCCTTGGTTTAACATCCTTGTTGGTATTTCCAGCCGATCAATCTTCTGGTTGCATACAAAACAATAGGAAATGAAGCAAAGAAGTGTAGGAAATTTCATTAAGCATTCCATTAGGGAGATTCCTTAGTGCAACCGTTTTTCCAATAGCTATCACTTGTATCTTTTTGTTGTTCATCATGGTCACGTATCCACTATTCCCCTAATTCATCATGTTATGTTCAATGCATTGCTTATAAAAATCTCATCAAAAGCTCTGAAGCATGCGGTGCTTGTGTTTGAAACAAAACTTCTATAGTACACCAAGTCATCATTCAAGAATTCCACGTGTTACCAAAATTCACTACCCATACAAATTCAAGTCCAAATTTTGTATTACAGTAAAGCTTCACAAAATACAAGAAAATTCAAGATGGTACTCAAGAAGCTCATGATTCTTCTCTAGGCATAAACTTGTACAATTTTGCAGACCAAGACAACACCTAGAGTCCCATCGCATGACAGAAGAATTTGAGACGTTCATGTCCTGTTTGATAATGATGAAAAAAAGAAAGTCCATTAATTCGTGAATCATCAAAATCGGTTCGGTTATTTTCCAAATCAATCCACAGACACGTTCCTTTTGAAAATAGATATTCATTCATCATGAAATCATGTTCAGGTAGCAGCTATGTTTCTTTCCAAAACGAGTTCCGACATGATATCTCGCAGTTAATTTCGAAATCGGAACTTCAAATATCTGAGCCTATATAAAGTGAAAGATCAGAATGTGTACAAAGCATGCCGAAATGAAAATGGAAAGAAATCATGGGCATTCCAAAACAGTGCGTAAACATGTCGGTACCAAAACAGAAAGCATTCATCAGACAACCGACAAGCAAATCAAATCATGACCAGCATTCAATTCATTTTACTTCGTAAGCCTATAAAAGGAGCATAATTTCATAGACACAGAGACACAAAAACATTGAGGAGTCTCACATACACACTGCAGTAAAAAAAAGAAAAAAGAGAAACACACACCAGAAATACCATTCACGAAGCAGTATCAGAATTCATAGTTTCACACCAAAGAAATTCACCCAAGCAAACTCGCAAATTCGCAGCAGAACAACAAACAACACACATCATACGCACGGTCTGGAGGCATGGGCATTGAAGAGTTAAGAATCGAAATTTCATAGCAAGAACTCAAGAAGACACACAGATTCAAAAATTCACATGCGAGGTTTGGAGAGATTCATAGCAGAACAAGAGGAGACAATACCAAAAAATCAGAAGTCAATCATACTCACACCAGTCACCACAAAAAGGACTCAAACAACACGCATCATGGCAAATTCACGTCATCACAAAGCAATCTTCAAGAGTCAAAATATCAATTCGGAAACGTCGCAAAGCATTGCCAGCATTCACGCGTTGGAGATTGAAAGGAGCAGATGACAATTACCTGAAAACTATCATCGTCGATTCACCGTGTCGAAATCTTCGTCGAAATCTCCAAAGGTACGCAATTTCCGTGATTAATCTTGTGAAATATGCTTGCGAACTGGTAGAGGCTTCAATTAGGAATTTTAATTCGAATCCGTGTCGAACTTCTTTGCACCGCAAATTGTGAGAGGGAAAGGTTTCGTCCAGCCGCCGCCGGCAGCAATCCATGGCGCGGCGGGGTCTCTGGGCATCGGCGATACGAGCGGATGAGAGAAAGAGCTTGCGCATTTTTCGACGTAAATTTTGTGTGTACTGAGAGAAAAGGTTTCATTGTGAGAGAGAAATGGATACTGAGGATGTGTTGTTGATGATCATTTTCTTTTGTTTAAGGGATAGATTGGTCTCATGATGGATCGGATGGGCTTCAGAATATATGGTCCACTTGTTTCTTTAAACCCACCACCTTTGGTTTAAATAATTAAGTTTATTTAATTTTAATTAGGATTAAATTAAGTTTAGTTTTAATTAGAGTCGGGTTAGATTTAGGCTTATTTAGTTTTAATTTAGGTTTTGATTTTAGTTTATTTGGTTTTTAAATTAAATTTTAATTTAAGTAGTTATTAGATTTTATTTATTTTTTAAATTGGATTCTACCTAATTCTTAGTTTAATCCCCGATTCTCTTATTGTTTAGTCCTTGATTTACATTTGTAAATTTATCTTCATAATACCGATCTCGTATATCCCCTGTCGCCTATATCAATTCCAACGGAAAGGTTTCCCTCTATTGACCACCACGTCATAAACTTAGGATAACTATTAACTTCCTTACCCATTTATCCTAACCTTAGGATCGGATTCACCGCACTCTATACATATGTTCCACCGTGGACACTTAATCCTCCCTTTCAACTTAATTTTAACTTTAGAGTCACCGCACTCTATGTAGTATCTTGCCATAGACGCTACCTCCCCCTGGAACCTTGACCACCGTCAAGAGTTCCTCACCCAAGAGTTCCTCACCCTCTTTGAGGGGAACTACGAATACTCTGATTCCACTCCCGTCAGGATACGTAGGCACAAGATGCGATGTCTTGGCGAGTATACTTAGATACTAACCCCTAGGTCTTTACCTTAGCAGACACCCTTAGCAAGCAAACAATAAATAACATAAATAAAACAAGAGGTTCATGTAGAGTACTACAGACGTTTAGGCTGCTAACGCCTTCCCTAATCGTAACCAACCTCCGAACCTTAGATCTCTTATTAGGATTTTCGATCTTTAACCCTTTCCTTTGGATAAAATAAAAACCGGTGGTGAACATTAAGATTTGTGATCATAGTTAACATAATAGATATGGTATCCGATTCTCACCGCGACAGAAATGTTGACTTCACTGGGGAATTTCGAGGGTTTCCCCTAACTTGTTTATATCTATGTTATTTATTTGCTTATTTGCCTATATATCTTTATATCTGTATATATACCTGTTTTGCTTGGTTTTTCTGTGTGTAGGGTACTATTTGTGTGGTGAGACAAAGTCCTACACCCGGACTAGAGTGAAATTAAGATAGGAAAATGGTGAGACTTCAATGATACTTTGAGGGAGTCGATTCCTGAAAAAGTAAATTGAGACTTCACCACTCAGTCTAGGCCCTCTCGAATAAAATATTTGTCCAACGAGTTCATTCGTGAAGACGATATGGTTTCGATCTAAAGGCCCTCGGGACTGGGGACCGTAGTTACCTTTAATCCAACTTGGCCTATTAGGATGTAGTGCGGGGACTATGCGGGAGTCTATTTCTGCAATAGTCGCTACGCGATACTACACTCAGACGAGATTCTCTTGAGAATATTATTGACTACCAAGTGATTTGGAAAATCAATAATATCCAAAAGATGGATTGTAGGTACATTTGAAACCATAGTACACACCTATTGGGAAGGGTAGACCATGACTCCATGCTCGTGATCTTCAAACCTAAGCCTTGGCTTGTTTACATGTGTATGTGTATATATGTATATCTGTGTTTATGCATTCATTCATGCATTCATGAATAACCATTCGGTTTCAAGAAACTCAATTGTTCTTTCATTTGCAAAATCAATAAAAAATCCTGGATTATAAAATGAAACTTTTTTCAGCCTTTCCGAAACGTTTGCAACCTACTCTTGAGTTCCTTGAAACCATTACATTGCATTGCATATCATGTGCATGATTCATTGCATACATCCGTTTGTCCAACAACTCATTTCCAGCTATCTTTATCTTCAGTGTCACTTGTGATTTGTCAAGCTAATTCCTCGACATCGATACTAGACTAGAGCTAACTACAGACGCATAATGGCAGAGCAAGAAGCACATAATGCTGAGATGCGAATGGAGATCGACGACCTTAAGTCAAGCATGGCAAAGCTCACTGAAATGCTCCAAGTTTTGATTGCTAGAGGAGAACCACCTCAAAGGACTGTTATTCAGGAAGTTTCAAATGCAGATCCTCATCCTGTTCAGGTGCAACCTTCAACTTGGCCAGAGTTTGGTTTACCTTCCAACTACTCACCACCTCTTGCATCTACTGGTATGATTGGTCAGACTGCTAGACCAGTTTTTCAAGCTCCTATTTTTGCCGAGCCTCAACCTATAGTTCAGACTACTCGGCCTCCTTTTGAGAACCCTCTCTATGAGTACAATGCCGCCAGTGCTCAGGGTGAAGACCGTGAAGACTTTGTTGAATCTGAGGTTGTCCGTGAACAGTTTCACACTATAGACAAGAGACTTAAAGCTGTAGAGGGTACTGATTTCTTCAACATTGATGCAAAAAACATGGGTTTGGTTTCCGACCTTGTTATGCCTGCTAAGTTCAAGGCTATCGATTTTGTGAAGTACAAAGGTGATTCTTGTCCAATAGCTCATTTGGTCATGTATACCCGAAAGATGGCTGCTCATGCCAAGAATCAAAAGTTTCTTATCCACTATTTTCAAGATAGTCTGAGTGGAGCTTCTCTCAAATGGTATATGAATCTTGAACAGAACAGCATTCACTGTTTCCAAGATCTTATTAATGCCTTCATGAAGCAATACAAGTATAACCTCGACATGGCTGCTGACCGCCGTCAGCTGCAAAATATGTCTCAGAAGGATAAAGAGTCTTTCAAGGAATATGCTCAGCGCTGGAGAGAGTTGGCTTCCCAAGTTGAACCTCCTTTGGCAGAGAAAGAATTAACTGGCCTGTTTATGGACACCTTGTCTCCATTCTACTGGGAGAAGATGATTGGTAGTGTTTCATCCAGCTTCACCGATTTGGTTACTATTGGTCAGAGACTCGAGGAGGGACTTAAGAATGGTAAAGTATCCAAAGCTGCTGAATCTTCTAATGGAGCGAAGAAATCCTATGGGAACTTCCAGAAGAAGAGAGAAGATCGGACTAATGCTGTCATATTTGAAACAAGAGGGCCTCGACCCCAGCCTCATTATTCTGATCACCCTGCTGTTGCTGCTGTTACTCCCGTGATTACTGCTCCACGACTGGCTCAAACTACTCAACGTCCGGCTGTTAGACAGAATCAATACCATAATAGGAGTCATTTTGATCCTATTCCAATGACGTACACTGAATTATATCCTGGTCTGGTTCAGAAAGGTTTGATTACCACTAAGGCTTTGTCTCCTCCTCCGGATCCACTTCCACCTGGGTTCAGATCTGATCTCCACTGTGCATTCCATGAAGGTGCCGCCGGCCATGACTTGGAACGCTATGGACTAAAGGCTAGAGTGCGTGACTTGATTAAGGTCGGAATCATCAACTTTCGTGACACCAATCCTAATGTCCAGACGAATCCTCTGCCAGAGCACGCTAAGTGAAGCTTTAGTCGACTTCAGCAGACTTCAGTGTTTTAGATGGGACAGCTCACCCTTGTTTCTGATTAGTCACTAGACCATGTTTCTTATTATTTGCATTTTCCTTATTTGTATTAGTTGTTTGCTTTAGATTTATGTTTGTACTTTCATAATTAATAAAATGAGCATTGCAACTTTTAATTCAATTCATTTGTGTTTGCTATTTTACGCTTTATATTTTAAAAAAAACACAAAAAAACATTAAAAAAAAAATTCTCTTTTCCACTTTCCTTCTGATTATGCAAAGATTGGAGGGAGTATGATGAAAAAGTTATACTCATAATTGTTGTCGGTATGCTTTCGAATCAAAACTTTGCTGAAGATGTAAGGCATTGTTTCAATTCCCAAACACTGGAGAAATAAGGAAGATAACCCCTCGTCAACCCCTTTGAGCCTTGAAGTAGGAGTTTCTTTTCTTTACAAATAAAAACCCGCAATCTTAACCTGGGGCAGGGTAGTTCTCAGTTAACTGGATTGTGCATTCAAATACAAGAGTTTCATGCAAGACATCTTTCAATAAAAAGGTTGCATTCTCAAATTTTCCTTCGCACGCAACAAGCAAGTGCTAAGATGTCCTTCAAGTCAAAATTTGATGATGGTTCGCCGTAATCATTAAGCCAAGCAGTCACTTTCTTTAAAAAAAGATGAAAATTAAAAAAGGAAAAACCCGCTAAGTCGAAACCTATGAAGGAGACTTAGGCAAAAATTGGGGCATCCCGCTGAGTGTAAGATTCATGAGAAATAGTTCAGGCAAAATTTAGGGATAATAAAAAAGGAGAAATCTTTAAACCCTTACCATGAAAGTCCTCAATGAAAAAACAACTAAATGTTGTAAGGAAGTAGTGACCGCCATCTCAAGGGTCCTTTAACTTCTGAACCATCAGTGCAATTCCTAACCTCTTGGGAATACGAGTGCATAGTTTGAGTTAACTGAGTGTAGGACTGGAGATCATCACGAAGATTGGGTGGGTACAAATAAACTTTGAGCCTTTATCCTTTGTTTCTTAAACCGTGAACCAGGCCACATTACAACCCTCAAAATACCTAATTGAAGCAAGGTTATTTTGAAAGCATACTACAGCAAGGTTGCGTAAACTGACTCCTAAATATTTTTGCAAATCAATCGTTTTGGCATCACACCTTTTGCTTTACCTTTCACCTTTAAATATCTTGAACCACCGTGTTCAGACCGATGACTCATATGCTTTTGCATCTTCCTAAAAATGATTTTGATTTCAAAAGTTGCATGAACTTTGCGTTTACTATGTTTGTCTGAACACTTTTGTTTGCAAACTGGCTTCCTCTTAAGGAATTTTCAAACATTTGAGAAACTTGGTCGGTGATCCAATCAGGGGCAAGTTCTTTCCATATCCTGCTGAGATTAGTTCAAGATTTGTTACAGTGCAGTCCTTCTCAAAATTGGTTTATACAGAAGATTTCAAGACTCAGACTGGGGCAAGCTTTCCAAGAGTACAATCATTCAGTCATTTTCAGAATCAGACAAGCTGAAGCAGTAATCGGTTCTTCTACAATAGTCAACCAATATGGGGCAGTTTACTTGAAGAACCCCCATGCAATTTTCCATCCTTCCTACAAGGATCATGAATTTTGATACAGTTTACCAGTGTGGCAGAGTTGTGCTCAGTAGCATCTTTAGTCCCAAGCAGAATGGCAGTGATCTCCATGTTGAGGAATCAGTCTTCCGGTCCTGTCTTCTTCACAAAAGAGTCGAGCCGTGTCTTCGACGTCTGCACTACATTTTACATTTGCATCTGATCATATATCATCTGTATAATTCATATACATATGCATAGCAAGAGTGTCACCCTCATTTGCACTCATTTGCATCCTCCATAGGTCGTGTTGTTATCCACGTCTTATCTTGTGGTTAAAGTCCAACTTACTTAGCACCTACCAAACATATATTGTTGTACCTATCTGATGTTATTCCGGATATGTACTTTTGTTCTGATGTTCTTCCAGAACTCCCTCTGTGTCTATCTGACGTTTTTCCAGATACGACTTTGTTTCTGATGTTTTTCCAGAACTTATCTGATGTTCTTCCAGATATTACCTTTGATTCTGATACTTTTCCGGAATCTATCCGACGTTCTTCCAGATATGTATATTTGTTCTGATGTTCTCCCAGAACCGTCTTTGTGTCTATCTGAAGTTCTTCCAGATATGACTTTGCATCTGATGATTTTCCAGATGTGTTTCTATTTCTGATGTTCTTCCAGATTGAGTCTTTGTTATCTGAGGTTCTTCCAAATATATCGCCTTGTTTATTCTGATGCTTTTCTGGAATATCATTGCTTTTACCATCTGATGCTCTTCCGGATGTGTCCCTCTTTCTGATGTTCTTCCAGATCGAGTCTTTGTTCAGTCATCTAAAGCCATTATTAGATATTGTGATTTTACCTTTCATTCAAAGCCATTATTGGATGACTGGTTCCTTTTGTCCGATGCTTTCTTAGATTTCTACCTTGTTCAGTCATCTAAAGCCATTATTAGATATTGTGATTTTACCTTTCATTCAAAGCCATTATTGGATGACTGGTTCCTTTTGTCCAATGTTTTCTTGGATTTCTACCTTGTTCACATTCATCTAAAGCCATTATTAGATATTGTGATTATACCTTTCATTCAAAGCCATTATTGGATGTTTGATTTCTTTACCTTGTTCACTTTCATCTGAAGCCATTATCAGATATTGTGAGTGTACCTTTCGTTCAAAGCCATTATTGGACGACTGGTTTCTTTGTGTCCGATGCCTTCTCGGATTACATTATTTTGTCTCATTATCATCTGTTGCCTTCTTAGATATTGTGAGTTTACCTTTCATCCAAAGCCATTATTGGATGTTTGGTGCTTTTTTCATCCAATGTCGTTCTTGGATGATGTATTCCAGATACTTTGCTTTGTTTCCATTCATGTCTAACACAACTGTAACGCCTTTTCCCATGTGGTACCATTCCCCAAAGGATCCCTGTCTTTGCATTCATCTTATATCATATCATTCCATGACATATCATATGCATTTGTGGCATCTTATGGCCAAAAAAACTGTGCATGTTTGTATTTAAGTCTCTCCTATCACGTCGAGACGAAGATTTCAATCTCCATATCTCCGGATAGAAGAAACTTAAATAGGGGCATCTGTCATACCCTAATTTTTGACCATAAGATTCCACCATCTGAGTGCATTATCTTGCATAACATCTTCAGGTCATAGGTTTTGTGTGTGCGTTTATCATCACTAACCAGTTTGTGCAGGTACAATAGTCTCAAGCGTTTGTTCCCTCTGTCAAGAACTTCAAGATGTGACCAGTTGATTCTGAAAGATCCTAAGATTTTCTACTGTTTGTTTGCCTCAAAATTCCTCAACATCTTCAGTATACATCTCAAGAAGATCAGGGTTGCCTTATTTTCGACGTTTGAGTTGTGTTAATTAAAGATCAGGCATGCCAGGGTTTCTTTCAAGGATTCGTTAAAGCATTGTTTTCTTTTCAAGTTCTCATTACTTGTGATGCAAGTGCAAGTCGGTTTTCATTAAATTTTGGTGGTTTGGAACCCTCTGACTTGTCAAGAAGTGTTCAAGCATATTTGCGCCATGAATATACAAGTTACAAGTTCAAGTATGTGTTATAGTCCCATCAATTCAAGATCCAAATTCTATTTTTTTTAAAAGTTAAGTTGTCAAGCCATGATTCGAGCCAAAACATTTAAGTTAACGTCATCAAAGATTAAGGAAGCATTATTTTAATTGAGTTCAAGTGGCAATCCTCCATTGTTAAGGTGTGCATGCTAATTCTAAAAGGGAACATGGTAAGAAAGGTTGTTGCCTTGGTTTAACATCCTTGTTGGAATTTCCAGCCGATCAATCTTCTGGTTGCATACAAAACAATAGGAAATGAAGCAAAGAAGTGTAGGAAATTCCATTAAGCATTCCATTAGGGAGATTCCTTAGTGTAACCGTTTTTCCAATAGCTATCACTTGTATCTTTTTGTTGTTCATCATGGTCACGTATCCACTATTCCCCTAATTCATCATGTTATGTTCAATGCATTGCTTATAAAAATCTCATCAAAAGCTCTGAAGCATGCGGTGCTTGTGTTTGAAACAAAACTTCTATAGTACACCAAGTCATCATTCAAGAATTCCACGTGTTACCAAAATTCACTACCCATACAAATTCAAGTCCAAATTTTGTATTACAGTAAAGCTTCACAAAATACAAGAAAATTCAAGATGGTACTCAAGAAGCTCATGATTCTTCTCTAGGCATAAACTTGTACAATTTTGCAGACCAAGACAACACCTAGAGTCCCATCGCATGACAGAAGAATTTGAGACGTTCATGTCCTGTTTGATAATGATGAAAAAAAGAAAGTCCATTAATTCGTGAATCATCAAAATCGGTTCGGTTATTTTCCAAATCAATCCACAGACACGTTCCTTTTGAAAATAGATATTCATTCATCATGAAATCATGTTCAGGTAGCAGCTATGTTTCTTTCCAAAACGAGTTCCGACATGATATCTCGCAGTTAATTTCGAAATCGGAACTTCAAATATCTGAGCCTATATAAAGTGAAAGATCAGAATGTGTACAAAGCATGCCGAAATGAAAATGGAAAGAAATCATGGGCATTCCAAAACAGTGCGTAAACATGTCGGTACCAAAACAGAAAGCATTCATCAGACAACCGACAAGCAAATCAAATCATGACCAGCATTCAATTCATTTTACTTCGTAAGCCTATAAAAGGAGCATAATTTCATAGACACAGAGACACAAAAACATTGAGGAGTCTCACATACACACTGCAGTAAAAAAAAGAAAAAAGAGAAACACACACCAGAAATACCATTCACGAAGCAGTATCAGAATTCATAGTTTCACACCAAAGAAATTCACCCAAGCAAACTCGCAAATTCGCAGCAGAACAACAAACAACACACATCATACGCACGGTCTGGAGGCATGGGCATTGAAGAGTTGAGAATCGAAATTTCATAGCAAGAACTCAAGAAGACACACATTTTCAAAAATTCACACGCGAGGAGACAATACCAGAAAATCAGAAGTCAATCATACTCACACCACTCACCACAAAAAGGACTCAACCAACACGCATCATGGCAAATTCACGTCATCACAAAGCAGTCTTCAAGAGTCAAAATATCAATTCGGAAACGTCGCAAAGCATTGCCAGAATTCACGCGTTGGAGATTGAAAGGAGCAGATGACAATTACCTGAAAACTATCATCGTCTATTCACCGTGTCGAAATCTTCGTCGAAATCTCCAAAGGTACGCAATTTCCGTGATTAATCTTGTGAAATATGCTTGCGAACTGGTAGAGGCTTCAATTAGGAATTTTAATCCGAATCCGTGTCGAACTTCTTTGCACCGCGAATTGTGAGAGGGAAAGGTTTCGTCCAGCCGCTGCCGGCAGCAATCCATGGCGCGGCGGGGTCTCTGGGCATCGGCGATACGAGCGGATGAGAGAAAGAGCTTGCGCATTTTCCGGCGTAGACTTTGTGTGTACAGAGAGAAAAGGTTTCATTGTGAGAGAGAAATGGATACTGAGGATGTGTTGTTGATGATCCTTTTCTTTTGTTTAAGGGATAGATTGGTCTCATGATGGATCAGACGGGCTTCAGAATATATGGTCCACTTGTTTCTTTAAACCCACCACCTTTGGTTTAAATAATTAAGTTTATTTAATTTTAATTAGGATTAAATTAAGTTTAGTTTTAATTAGAGTCGGGTTAGATTTAGACTTATTTAGTTTTAATTTAGGTTTTGATTTTAGTTTATTTGGTTTTTAAATTAAATTTTAATTTAAGTAGTTATTAGATTTTATTTATTTTTTAAATTGGATTCTACCTAATTCTTAATTTAATCCCCGATTCTCTTATTGTTTAGTCCTTGATATACATTTGTAAATTTATCTTCATAATACCGATCTCGTATATCCCCTGTCGCCTATATCAATTCCAACGAAAAGGTTTCCCTCTATTGATCACTACGTCATAAACTTAGGATAACTATTAACTTCCTTACCCATTTATCCTAACCTTAGGATCGGAGTCACCGCACTCTATACATATGTTCCACCATGGACACTTAATCCTCCCTTTCAACTTAATTTTAACTTTAGAGTCACCGCACTCTATGTAGTATCTTGCCATAGACGCTACCTCCCCCTGGAACCTTGACCACTATCAAGAGTTCCTCACCCTCTTTGAGGGGAACTACGAATACTCTGATTCCACTCCTGTCAGGATACGTAGGCACAAGATGCGATGTCTTGGTGAGTATACTTAGATACTAACCCCTAGGTCTTTACCTTAGCAGACACCCTTAGCAAGCAAACAATAAATAACATAAATAAAACAAAAGGTTCCTGTAGAGTACTACAGACGTTTAGGATGCTAACGCCTTCCCTAATCGTAACCAACCCCCGAACCTTAGATCTCTTATTAGGATTTTCGATCTTTAACCCTTTCCTTTGGATAAAATAAAGACCGGTGGTGAACATTAAGATTTGTGATGCTAGTTAACATAATAGCTATGGTATCCGATTCTCACCACGACAGTATGTTAAACACTCTAGAAAGGTGAAGGGAGACCCTCCGCCGTCCATTTCCCATGTACTTAAGGCTCATGGCGAACAATATTTGTTGCCTTTATTACATGTTTTTTTAATTTTGTTTTAAGATGAGAGAAGAAAGACTCAAAGGTGTAAGAAAAGATCTAAGGGGAAACTAGTTATGTTCCTAATGTTATCATGCATTCGTTGGTCCTAAGGTCGAGGTAAGAAGGGGAGCATCTACCTAAGTTAGCATGCAAAAGCGAAACGAAAACAAGAAACGAAACTAAAAGACAGCAACTACGACATCGCTCCAGCACCTGCACAACGGTAAAATCCAGCATACAAGCAAGACAGCTTTAACAGCACACATTCAGCACAAAAGGAGGTGTAAAAAGCCAAACAGCAGCACATACAACAACACGTATGCACAAAGACAGTAGTGGAAACAGGGCAGCATGCACTACAAACAAATAGTCATGCAAGCAATGATTGCAAATGAGTATGCATCACAAGACAAACCAAGCATAGAGATTGCAAACATCAAGAATGAACAACAAATATCATGTTAACAAATTAAGAACAATTGTTCAACAAAATTGCACAACTTAAACATTGATCAAAACAACATGTATAAGCAAGCACATAAGCAATCAACAATCATGCATCGCATGTCCAACAAGTCAAGCATTAATCAACAATCAACATGGTTCCAATGTATGTGCAACATGTTCATCGCATCAAGTAATCAACAATGCAAACATAAATGTCCAACAATGAGAAACCAAGAATCGTGTGTTGAAGAATCGTGTTCATGCAATAATGTGAAGTGAAACAGCTCAAGAATGATCCACAAAACATCAACATATTAATCCATGAAGTTTAAACATGTAAAGGATCTCAATCAAACAAGAAAATGCAAGAAAAAACACATTCTGTCCCAGAGTAACCGGTTAACGTATGGTGAGTAACCGGTTACTCAGTTCAAAATCAGACAAATTACGGAAAATTACAAAGGAGTAACCGGTTAACGTACGATGAGTAATCGGTTACTCTGGGACAGTAGTAAAAAAAACCTATTTCAAAAGCACTTTTCAGCAGCAAATCACTTCTCCATACATCTAAATGATCACACAATCAATTAATCACGAACTTCACATCGAATTACGGTCATCAAACATCAATTAGATCTAACAAACAACAACATCAAGAAACAAATTCAAGCAAATGGATCAAAACACATCAAAAGCCATGGATCTACATTGAATAAGTTGTAAATAAGCTAAAACAAGTATAGCTCTAAAGAAAACCAACCTACAAAGCTGAGATTTGCTTTGGTGATTGTTGCAAACGAAAATTGATGAATCCAAGCAAGAAATCCAAGATCTACGCAAGAAACTTCAAGATCCTAGCAAGAAACTTCAAGATCCAAACAATGTGATGGTTTTGCTTCAAGCTTCCTCCAAAATCAGTTCCAAAAGCTCAAAATCAAGAGTGAAACAGCAGCAAATTCAAGATCCTTTCAAGAATTGGTGAATGGATGAAGGTTTAGTTCCAAGATCAACAAATTTCAATGCAAAATTTGTTGAACTTTTGATGAAGGGACTTTGAGTGAGGGTTTTGGAATGAGAGAAAATTGGAGAGAGATGTGTAGAAAATTCAGAAAATGGATCAAAGTTATGTGTGGTTTGGAATGAATTGACTTAAATAGAAGCTAGGTTAGGAATTCAAATATGGTTTGGAGTGTGGGTTAATGAGTGGAATGAAGATTAGGAAGGAAATTTGGAAAAAAGAGTGGGGAATTAGAGTGGAAAGTGATGGAGGGAATTTGAATTTTGGGTGGAAAATGATGAAAATGAATCAATACTAGATCATTCCCACACATGCACAAACCAAGCACATGATCACTAATGATGCAAACTTAATTTTTTTCAAAATATGCTCAGAGTAATCGGTTAACGCATGGTGAGTAACCGGTTACTTAGTTCAAATTTGCTGAGGATGCGCAGAAAAACAAAGGAGTAACCGGTTAACGCATGGGGAGTAACCGATTACTCAATTCAAATTTTGAATTTTGGCGCCTTTTGGAGGGAAACTTGGAAAAGTGACTTCTGACAGTTGTTTTGAACCCGTTAAGCCTCTGAAACTCAAAACTTGATATTGCTACTGAGTAATATTTGGAATGAAACACAAATTCTTGCTGACACCTCAGAATATCCTGTTGAATTAATAATGCCTGATACCAGATCGCTTGATCAGAAAATGACTGTTGAAGCTTCTGATTATCAAAACATCTAATGAACAAAATAAAAGTTCCAAAAGACTTTGAAAATTATCTGCTTAGCTCTGAATACTGCTAAAAATGGTACTGGAACTGATAACGCCATGGGTTGCCGGAGAAATACCTTGATACCATGCCCTAAAGAAACAATGATATGCAAAGATGACAATGCAAGAATGAAATGAAACATAAGCCAGTTAGCGCTAAAAGACAGAGGGCAAATTTGAGGTGTTACAGCAGGCCTTACATAAGGAATAACCTCTAAGACACACGTCCTAGACTTCTCAAGAATCACGACCACACGATCTTTCTTAAGGAACACAAACCTAAGTTTGAAAAGAAAAACGTTTACAAAGAAGTGCTTCTATACAAGCTGAAATGTAAACACGTTTAGACCAGAATAACTTAAGAAAGATATTGAGTTAGAAAGTATTGTTGTGTTTTGTTCGTGTGTTGTTCGTGTGTATTTTTCTTCAGTCTTGAGCTTCCTTTTATAGCCGAGTAGAAAGAGCCGTTGGAAAGTAATCATTATAGCTAGTTAGGCTGGCGGCTAGAAGCGTGAGGACACAAAAGAACTTTTGCGTGCTGCCGTCTTTTGTGTCAGAATATCTTCGTTTGTACCGTTGCACTGTTTCCAAGATATTTTCTCCTTTAATTGTGGTGCACTGTACTATGTAGGTTTTGTCTTCTTGGCTTCTTGACTTCAGAGGCTTTTGTGAGCATGAGTAAGAAGGGAAAACATAGCTTGGTTCTTGGAATTTGTAAGTCTTCGAAATTCTCATATCAGCGCTTCAGAACCTTTTTAGCTTCAGACTTCAGAACCTTTTTCGCTTGCTGCTTTGTCTTCACAACTCTAGAGGCTTCTGATAGTATCTGATTGAAGCATGAGTAGAGACGTTGACTAGGTCTTCAGAACCTTGATTAGAGATCGTACATCTTCAATATCTGGACTTTGTTCCATCAGAACATTTGTCTTCAGATCTTCAGAACTCGTTCTCTTTTCCATTTATATCAGAGTCTTGTGAATTTTTTATTATCACGAAATGAGTTTAGCTTTTCAAGTGTGTAGGCGAAGTATATTTCTTTAAGCATTGTATTCGCGCCATTTTACGGAAGCATATCTTGTTGGTTAAGTTCTCACACGTAGCAAACATCAGTTGCACAAAATTGTTCATACACAAATACTCTTTTTATATCATCAAAACTTAAGGATAATATTGATGAACCAAAACTTGTTCTCATAGAATCCTCTCCCCTCTGCCTCGTTTACTTCCTATTCATCCCTTTTCGCCGCCCTCCATTTCTCCTTCTTTCATCTCCATATTCTCCTCCCTCAAATCATCATTTTACCTTTTTTTCTTCACTATCTCTCGCTGTCTCTCCATCTCCATCCACAAAAACTCAATGCCGCGCCGGCTCGCCTCGTGGCAGCGGCGGCGGCCATGCCACCTTATCCTACTCAACCTTAACTTAAACTCCCTCTGCGAATCTCACGATATCGCCTTCGTGACAACTCGACACTTCTCTAATCCACCTCTCAGATTCGATTCGTGCTAATGAACACTCACCGAAACTCATCGCAAACACACATACATATTAACGCGAATACAAGAATAGAATCAGAGTTCAAAACGAAGATACCATGATTTTGTGACGACGACGATGACGTCACAATTCAGGTATGAAACTTGTTATGCTTTCGCTTCCGCTATTGCTTCGTATTGAATTCCTTCTCCGCTAATTCCTTGCGATCTTGCGTAATGTTGAATCTTGGCTTCAACTCGTTCGCAAGAGTGTTGTTGCGTGTGATTATTCATGCGTGAATTGCTGAAGGTGCATGCTGTTTGATATCTGGTTGCAATTTCTTGTGATGATTTCCTCTGAATTCGTTCTTTGCTATATTTGCAGAACCTTACAGTGAGTTGTTTGAGGAAGATGATTCAAAGTTGAAGATGATTAAATGGTTTTTTTGAAGATTGTGAAGAATCGTGAAGGTGAAGATATAGGTGTGTTGAAGGTTATGGAGAATGGTGAAGATTGAAGAAGATTGTTAGTGGTTAGGAGAATTGGTTAGAAATCGGTTAGAGCTCTGCTATTGTTTTCTGTTAGAGTTAGTTTTGTGTTATAACTGTTAAGGATGATTTTGACAGTTGGTTTTTGTTGAATTTTGCAGGTTAGATGATGATGAAGGTTGGAGAGAGGTTCAAGATGGTGAATGAAGGTTGATGGGGAAGTGAAACTGTTAGCAAGTAGTTAGGGTGGTTATGGCAGTTAGGAATTGGTTATATCAGTTGGATAGGGACTGGTTTGTAACTGTTATGAAAATTTAAAGCAATTATGAATTGTCTCTGTTATCAAAATTGGGTTTTTATTTTCTGTTAGTAGTTTTGGAATAGGGTAGGTTCTGTTATGAAGTTTACTCTCTAATTTCTGTTATGTATTCTTTTTCTTCTGCTATGCGTAAAACACTAATCATGTAATCCCGGTCACTGCACAATGAAGACATGCTATGAAATTTTTTTTTGTGAAACTTATTCTTCCTTCGGCTATGTAGTATTCCCCTGTTAGGACCTTATTTTATGTCAATTATGGACAAAATGCTTAAATTTTTCAATGGTCGGTCTTATATCAAATACTTCACCTTCTTTGGCAGGAACTCCTTGATTATGTTGCAGACCCATGAAGTAAGAACAGTGCAGAGGTCTAGATTTGTCTGAAAAATCATCAGGATGTGGATGACACTGAAGCATGCCATTAGTGTCCCTCTCAGTCTTCAATGTTAACTGGCGCAAGTGGGACATAACCCAGCCTTTCCAGTTTCTAAGATCATCAGGATTCTTGGCTGAAATGTCTTTTTCTGTTATGTATTTATTTTCTATGATGTAAACTCTTCTTGTGCAACAGATTTATTTTGCCACCGCTTGCAATTGAAAGTAGGTACCTTAGTACTTCCCAGCTTCCATAGTTAACAGACGAGATTCCCATATCCAATGATAACCCTGTGAGCCATGATATTAGTAATGAGCATTGGTTCCATCAAACATGTTCAGGCCATCCAATGCAGTATTTGCGGCATGGCTAGACACTATGTCCATCAGAACAAGCAGGCCTATTTCATGGGCGCTGTCTATCAGAGACTTAAGATCTTCTGGAGTTCCAAACCGACTGCTAGGTACAAAGAAATTAGTAACACGGTACCCAAACTAGCATAATAAGAATGTTCTTGGATAGGCATAATAGCCAAGCTTTTTAATATTATTTCTAAAATTAGCATATGTGTTGATCTTTGGCTTCGGGCTACCCGTTCCAATGTGTGACTCATATGTTTCAATTGATTGTGGTCGTTTTGGCTATGGATGTTTGAAATTGAAATCATGGATTTAAAATTGAAAAGTGGATTTGAAATTGAAATGGATTGAAATTAGTAATGGATTTGGGATATGATTATGGAGTGAAAAATGGATATTTGGAAAAAATGTGGGAAGTATTTATTTATTTATTTATTCATTTTGACATCAGGTTTTGGATTGAAAATGGATTTGAATTAAGGATGGGATTTGAAAGAAAATGGATAAAAATGGGTTTTAGAAATGGATAATTGATGGATAATGGAAAATTGAAAATATGGATATGGTTTTAATGGGCTCGTCTCTTGAATTCCAAGTAACCCGTATGGATCCTTTCGCATACCCCGTAAGCTCAAAATACGTGACCAATTGAATATCTTTGATTCCAAACCAAACTTTAAATCCAAATCAAACTTGCCTTCATTGTGAATCCCCAACTTCAATCTCAAATCCACACTAATTTGCGTTACGAGCAATAAGCAATAAGCAACTGAGAGCACAACACTGCCTTGACCAGAATATGAGTCCACAACTCGATCTTTATGTCTTGTCTTTCTTACTTTGAATCTTTGAATCTGAATGGTGAAGCATGAACGCGCACTGATGAAGAAATGACTTGATACTCTTGGGAGAACTTGAAGAAGAGGCGCCTAATAAGAATTCAGCCTTCGCTTCAAACTTGCTTGAAGTAGGAACCACCTGAATCACCTCTGCCTAGGGCAATCACCGACAACACGAAAATCTTCAATCCCATATCTCAGAAGACCAATACAATGAATGAAAATGAGTTATGACCTAATGGATATGCAGATGAATGCGAAGCGAAAGCTAGAACAAAGGTTGAAAAAGATAAGGCAAATTTTGGGGTGCTACAGGAACCAGAAAGATTCGCGAGAAGGCAAGCTCGCCGCGAACTGGGAGGGCCCGTACCGCGTCCGCGGAAAACCGGGGACAAGAGCCTACTACCTCAAAAATCTACATGGGGAAGAACTTGCTCGACCATGGAACGCTGAGAAGCTTAAGCAATACTACAGTTAGACACTGCCCGCGATACGCCAACGTCGCGATTACGGGGGCACGCTAGGGTACAAGCGCGATACCTCTATACGAGACACGATGATTGTAATGCCTATATATAAATACATACATCAAAGCATATATCATACATGATTAATACGTTTGGTACTGAAATATACAAGTTCCTAGTAACACAGTATACATATAAATGCCCAAAAAAACCTAATACAACAACTATGGCATGTTATATATACAAGATGTTCAAAAGATAAAACTAAGAACTAGATCACTAATGATCTCAAAATCTCCACAACGGAAGCCTTGCCACACAAAAGATACGATCCGTAAGGAAAAGTCAAACCACTTTGTCCTCACCCTTCGCCGAACCTGTAGTACCTGTGATGTAAACAACAACGTGGGGTGAGATACATCAAATCTCAGTGAGTTATATATCTTATATGTCCTCTCGGCTTTATAAGGTTCTAACAAGCCTAACTCAAGTCAAAAGGGAAGGGGAGTGACTTTGAGTACACACACACTATATGGAAACATGTCATGAGTTCATCAACTCACAATATCACTAATCGGTAACCACACCAAGGCATCCCCTGTTCCCGTCCGCTTCTACGTCTAGAAGTCGACCCGAGTCATGGATCCTGGTAACCTACTTGACATACGAATGGATTCGGGTTCTACGGGCCATTAACCGTTATGAACCGTCACTTCACACGGGCCATTAACCGTCACATGCATACGCTCCCAGAGCGCCATTCGTACTGCATGCGGGAATCAAACCTGCCAAGTAGTTGTGCACATGTTTCAGAGGAGCTCGAGACCCATGAAACGCACTCACAAGATAACCGGTTATGATTACATGATCTCACACACAAACGTGATTGTATTCGACAATCACAAGGCCATAACGCCTTATCACAACCACAAAGGTTAACACACATGTTCCATACTAGTGTTTATTCATTCTATGACATTAGTATCTGACACACGCCTCGGCACCGTATGCACGATCGTTGTCATTATGTCATTCCACACTTTCCGACATTGTTTACGGTAATATTCCTCACTCTACCTATTTTGTATTTAATCATGCATACATATTCAAACATGTTTCATAATAAGAGCATAGGCATATAATCATCAATCGTACAATGGGAACACATAATTCAATATACCACAGATTACACTAATTCACGGTTCCCTCCGATTTATTTAATCGGGCAATAAACTGATATTTCTTACTTCCATTAGCTAGAATATGTTCCTAGCTTCACAACGATACCAAGAATACTCACATTGGATAAATGAGTCAAAAGTTATGAAAGAAACAAGTTGGAGGATCTGTCATGTTTGCAATGCGAAGCAGCCAGCGAATGCTCGCTTCCACATTCGCAGTGCGAAGCTCCTAGTGAATGCCTAGCCAACACTGGTTCGCTGCCCCATTCGCAGTGCGAACGTCTGGCGAACCAAGGCAGAACCAAAACAAGGTAAAGTTCGCAGTGCGAACCTCTGGCGAATGTTCGCCTTCACACTCGCCGTGCGAATGTCCAGCAAACGCTCGCTTTCCCCTTCGCTAGGGGACTCGCAGTGCGAACCTGCGAATTCTGGGTTTTCCAGCAGCGTGAAAACAGAGCTTTGTGACCAATTTCTCATCCCAAAACTTCACCAACATGCAAACATATATTAACAGATGATCCTACATGGCTAGTGAGTATACTACACAGGTTATACCGCATTTCAACCGTTAAATTCAAGATTTTGCAAGATTATCCATTTTCTTACAATTCTAACCTAGGTTCTAGAATCCAAGAAAATCTAAAACAAAAGTTTCTATCTATAACCCACCTTGGATAGATGATGATGATGAAGATTGGAAGATGATTCGGTGAAGAATGGGTGATGGTTGATGATCTTGTGTTCTTGAGCTTTTCTCCTCTTCTTTCCTTTCCTTTCCTTTCTCTCCCACTTCTTTCTATCTTTTTCCTCTTTTGCTCCTAAGTATGGAAATAGAGTGGAAAGGAAAATGATATAGTAAAATATCATCAATTAGTAACACTACTAATTGTCCAAATAGTCTCTAAAGCTCCCACACTTAAAACCTCAGAGTCAGATAATATTAATTGGGTCTGCTCTGAGCTCATCAGTTTACTCTAATTATTTTATCAAATAAATTTTTGGAGTAAACCGGAGCGCAGTTGATCATACCAATATCATCCAGAGTAAAATAATTTACGGGGTATTACATCCTCCCCCCCTTAAATAGAAATTCGCCCACAAATTTAAAACAATTACCTGAAAAGATGGGGATACGCGTCTCACATCTCTGATTCTAGTTCCCACGTTGCATCTCCCGGATGCGTCTCATCCCACTGAACTTTAACTAGAGGAATCTCCTTATTCCTTAACACCTTAGTTTCTCTTCCCGTGATACGACTCGGTCAAGGCTCAAACGTTAAATCTGCTTCTATCTCAATAGTATCGGGTAGAATTGGCTGAAGAGGATTTGGAACAAACTTTCGAAGCTGAGACACATGAAAGACATCGTGCATCTCTGAGAGAGAAGGCGGTAAGGCTAATCTGTAAGCTACGTCTCCAATTCTTTATAAGATTTGATACGGTCCCACGTATCTTGGACTTAACTTCTGTGATTTAAATGGTCCTTTCAATCTCAATCTCGGAGTAACCTTCAAAAATACATGATCACCCTCATCAAATTCCAAAGGTCTCCTACGGTTGTCCGCATAGCTTTTCTGGCGATCTTAAGCTTGTTTAACTTTTTCACAAATCATTCTAATCTTTTTCGTAGTCTCGTGAATAACCTCGGGTCCCAAAATCCTATCTTCGCCGACCTCCGCCCAACACAATGGTGTTCTACACTTCCTCCCATATAATGCCTCATAAGGAGCCATACCAATACTTGCATAATAACTGTTGCTATAAGAGAACTCAATCAACGGCAAAAGTTCTATCCAATTCCCTCCACTTTCAAGTACACAAGCTCTCAACATATCTTCCATGGTTTGTATTGTCCGTTCCGTCTGACCATCCATTTGCGGGTGATTCGACGTACTCAAACACAACTTCGTTCCCATAGCTTGTTGAAAAGCTCTCCAAAATCTAGAAGTAAACTTTGGATCTCTATCCGAAACAATATTAGAAGGTACACCATGTAATCTCACAATTTCCGAAATGAACAACTTTGCGAGATGACTCGCCTTATAAGTAGTCTTTACGGCCAAGAAATGAGCAGACTTCATTAACTGATCTACAATTACCCAAATCGAATCATAACCAACTTGCGCACGGGGTAATCCCACTCGAAGTTGTTAGGTGTGAAAATGTGTTTATTTTCATAGGTTATTTGTACACCTTTTGAGCTCTGTTAATCGCTTTAAACGAAAAACGACTTATTAATTAAGCTGGTCTGGCATTTTTGTGGCCATATGGTGCTTTGATGTGTTTGCTACTTTTTGCAGGTATTCTGGTTGTGTAATCGCTTTCAATTCGACCTGTTTTTGAAGTGGTGAAAAATTCATGTTTTTGGTCTTGGGCCTCTTGACCGCCCGGCGATGCAGAGGCGGTAGGCTCCCCCAAAATTCTCAAGTTTTCATACCAAGTTCCAATAACTTGGCACTGCTTCGCCTCTTTGACCGCCCGGCGGTACATGTCTTTCGCCCGACGCTTGGGATTTTTCGCCCGGCACTCCACAGGCGCAACTTCGCCCCAAATCCCCAATGTTTCATACCAAGTTCCAGTAGCTTGGCACTGCTGCGCCTCCTGCTTCGCCCGGCCGTTAATTGCACATCGCCCGGCGCTCTTGGAAAAATATCTGTCCCACTTGTGGCTTGGTAGCTGTCACGTGAGCTGGAAAGTGTCTTTCGCCCGGCCGTCTGTGCACCGCCCGGCGCTCCTTTCTGGGAAATACCTCTATTTAGGCTGATGTTGTTTCATTTGGAGGACACACTACATTACCTACTACTTTTCATCTTCTCACTTTTGTACTAGAGATATTTTTGAGAGAAAAACTCCATTGAAACCCATTTTCTAGTTTCTTAGTTTTTATGCTTCAATCTTTGATTCTTGAAGATTGATGCTCCAAAAACTTTGTCCATTACTTGTTGTGCAAGCTACCATGAAGATGTGTAGCTAATCTCTCTTTTGTGTCAAGGTTAGATGTAGGTAAACCTTTACTTTGTATGTATATGGATTGATCCTATCTTATGAACTCTTGGATGATGAATGTATGATGATAAACCTTGTTTTTATGTTTATTCTTTGTGTTGGATCATGATTGAGAAATATGCTCCAACTCTTTACCTAGGTTTGTCATCCATCAATGTACATTGGCTAGAGATAGCAATGTGTGTGATGTTCACCAAATATTGAACTTTAATGTTGTTATTTTGATAGTTTGTGTGAGAGATCAACAAAGGATCAAAGTGGCAAAACTCACAATATGTGTTAGAGATAAACATATTGGGAGGATATGTGATTATATTTATCATTTGAGCAAGTTCATTAGCTTTATCGATTATATACGTACAAAGTGGTTTGCCGAACCCTAATCTTGACATGCTTTTATAAACCGTTAAAACAATCTTTTTACAGCTTTTAATTAACTTTGAATGCAAACGCTACGAAAACAATCTAAAAACCCCTTGTTACTTTAAAGTTTGAAACGTTACGATTGTAGAACGGCGGTAATATCACCAAACAATCTCTGTGGAACGATAACTAAAACCCTAACTCTATTTTTACTTCAACAGAAGTCCATCGAAATACTATCCCATTTCCACACCGAAATTTCTAAAGGTTGCAACAAGCCACCCGGTCTTTGCTGTTCAATCTTCACTTGTTGGCATACCGCACATTCTGACACATATACCACGACATCCTTTTTCATCCCGGACCACCAATAGTCTCTCTTTAAATCTTGATACATCTTCGAAGCACCAGGATGTATAGTAAAAGCACCCTTATGCGCTTCTTCCAAAATCCTTCTTTTCAACACCGCATCATCCGGAACACAAACTCTTTGGTCAAACGAAATGATCCCGTCGGTAGTTCGCACAAAACCCGGTTGAGTCAACATCTCTTGTAACTTCTCATCCAACTCTTGTCCTTGTCGGATTTCCTCCCTAAGAGTAGAGGTGACATTCAAATTCCCCATAATCACACAATTAGGAGTCCAGTTAAATTGAAGATTTAGATCTCTAAACTTTTCCATTAAGGCATACTCTAACATCATCAAGTTGGCACTATGCAACACTTTCCTGCTTAAAGCATCTGCCACCTTATTCGCTTTACCTGGATGGTACTTTAGTTCCAAATCATAATCCTTCAAATACTCCATCCACCTCCTTTGACGCATGTTCAATTCTTTCTGATCGAAAAGGTACTTTAAGCTATTGTGGTCACTGAACATGTCAAAACGTACACCATACAAATAGTGACGCCATACTTTCAAAGTAAATACAACTGCCGCCAATTCTAAATCATGTGTTGGATAGTTCTCCTCATGGACTTTCAACTGTCGAGAAGCATAAGCCACTACATGTCCATCTTGCATTAACACACCGCCTAATCCCTTCTTCGATGCATCACAATATACCTCATACGACTTGCTAGGATCAGGAATAACCAAAACAGGAGCGGTCGTCAATCTCTCCTTCAAACTCATAAAACTTCTTTCACAAGCCGAATCCCATTCATACGAACAATCCTTCCGAGTAAGTCTCGTCATCGGTAAAGCCAGTTGGGAAAAGCCTTTAATAAACCTTCTATAATTACCTGCTAATCCCAAGAAACTCCTAACTTCGGAAACGTTCTTCGGTCTCTCCCAATTAATCACCGCCTCTACTTTTGATGGATCCACTGCCACACCTCCCTGAGATATGACGTGACCAAGAAAGTTTACCTCCGACATCCAAAATTCACACTTACTTAGCTTGGCAAAAAGTTGCCTCTCTTGCAAGATAGATAAAACGATTCTTAGGTGTTCTCCGTGCTCTTGAGAATCACGAGAATAGATAAGAATATCATCAATAAAGATCACCACGAATTGGTCCAAGTAAGGTTGAAATATCCGGTTCATATAATCCATGAAAATTGCCGGAGCATTCGTCACACCGAAAGGCATTACTAGGAATTCATAATGACCATAACGGGTCCTAAACGCAGTTTTCGGTACATCCGAACTTTTCACCCGAATCTGA
Organism: Lathyrus tuberosus; assembly: GCA_022829125.1. Taxonomy (NCBI): domain Eukaryota; kingdom Viridiplantae; phylum Streptophyta; class Magnoliopsida; order Fabales; family Fabaceae; genus Lathyrus; species Lathyrus tuberosus. The sequence continues at coordinate 1,975,105 of JALAZF010000034.1, forward strand.
TGATAACCCGACCCTAAGTCAATCTTCGAGAACACACAGACTCCTTTCAATTGATCTAACAGGTCGTCTATCCTTGGAAATGGGTATTTGTTCTTGATGGTGACCTTATTCAACTGACGGTAATCAATACACAACCGCATTCCACCATCCTTCTTCTTTACCAATAATACTGGAGCTCCCCAAGGTGAAACACTTGGTCTACCAAAATGCTTAGCCATCAATTCTTCCAATTGATCCTTTAATTCTCTTAACTCGAGTGGTGTCATCCGATACGGAGAAATGGATATTCGAGCCGTTCCCAGTATCAGGTCAATAGAGAATTCCACTTCCCTCTCCGGAGGAAGAGAAGTGATATCCTCGGGAAAAACTTCCGGAAACTCGCAGACTACTGGAATACTCAGAACCTGAAGGTTGTCATTCTCCTCCTTAGTGAGAACCAAAAGAACAGATTTTTCATTTTCAAACAAGAAATTAATCATTCCCACCGTACATTCCAAAATAGTAGTCAACACATCCTTCGGAGTAGCCTCCTTGGACGGAATAATAATTAACTTCTCCTCATAACCGATAAAAACCGAATTAGCAGAAAGCCAATCCATTCCCAAAATAACATCCATTTTCTTAAGCAGCAAACAAATAAGATCAATCTGGAAAACTCTTTCATTCACCGATAGAACACAATTTTCACACACTAACGGCGTTTCAACAATCTCATCCATGGCAGTAGTAACCACCATGGGTGGAGACAATGGAATAGCTTGCAACCCCAGTCGCTTCGTACATTGCACTGATATAAAGGAGTACGTTGCTCCACAATCAAACAAAACAAAGCAAGAATTTCCATTAACCAAACACGTACCAGCAATCAAGGAATTATCACCCTTTGTTTTCCTTGCATCCATTGTGTAAACTTGCCCGGTATTTCTCCTCTGAGGACAGTCTCTCGCCAAATGGCCCATTTTCTGACACTGATAACACCTCATTCCTTCGATACCACACCTCCCCTGATGATTTCTACCACAATGACGACATACAGGAGGTGCACTAGTCCTAGAACTCTGAACTTGCTTCCCTTTGAAAGATTGTTGCCTTGGTCTGAATTATTGATTCGATCTCCCTCGGTCACTTGGATTCAACCTACTCAATTCTCCTTCCGCCTATACCTTCTTCAAACTATGCTCCGCCACATAACACTACCTTAACAATTCAGCATAGCTAGTGAATTCCCTTTGAGATACGCTATGTGAAATTTCAGCCCTTAAACCAAACAGAAACTGGTCGATCTTCCACCTCTCATCAGGAGCATACATGGCTTGTCTAGAATAAGTAGCCATGGTCTCAAATGTCTCCGCATAAGAAGCCACAGTCAAGTTTCCTTGTCTCAACTGTTAAAACTCGAATTCTTTCTGAGACCTTAAGGAACTCGGAAAATACTTCTCCATAAAATTCATCTTAAACTGCTCTCATACCTTCGGTACCTCTTGAATTGTCATTAAGGCTGAAGCGCTTTCCCACCACCTCATGGAAGGACCCTTTAACAAGTGAGAAGCGAATACCACCATGTTTTCCCCACTGTACTGAACTATTAAGAAAATCCGTTCCATACCAGATATTCATTCATGCGCCTTCACCGGATCTAATCCTCCCTGAAACTCCGGAGGGTTCATACGAATGAAATCCCTAAAGGTTCCCCCTGCAGCTTCAGGAACAACCACTGGAGGATGCAGACCACCAGCCATTTGCTGTACCATTTGTTGCACAAACTGATTTTGTTGCTGCTACATGAATTGATACAAAGGGGCATTCTCCCCATCACCTGGTGGATTAGTCCCGGCTGGAGTGGTTCACAGTCTACCTCGGTTATTTCTGCGTCTGTCGGCCATGTTCCTAAATGTCATACAGATAGGATTAAGTTGATCAGGCTCAATACCATAAATATAACACGTAAGACCAATGGCGACACCACACATATGAAACGGAAAGAAAATACTTATACTATTTCATGGCTAGGTCAAGGATACGACCTGCTCTGATACCAACTGTAACGCCCATATATAAATACATACATCAAAGCATATATCATACATGAATAATACGTTTGGTACTGAAATATACAAGTTCCTAGTAACACAGTATACATATAAATGCCCAAAAAAACCTAATACAACAACTATGACATGTTATATATACAAGATGTTCAAAAGATAAAACTAAGAACTAGATCACTAATGATCTCAAAATCTCCACAACGGAAGCCTTGCCACAAAAGTCAAACCACTTTGTCCTTACCCTTCGCCGAACCTGTAGTACCTATGAACTAAACAACAACGTGGGGTGAGAAACATCAAATCTTAGTGAGTTATCTATCTTATATGTCCTCTCGGCTTTACAAGGTTCTAACAAGCCTAACTCAAGTCAAAAGGGAAGGGGAGTAACTTTGAGTACACACACACTATATGGAAACATGTCATGAGTTCATCAACTCACAATATCACTAATCGGTAACCACACCAAGGCATCCCCTATTCCCGTCCGCTTCTACGTCTAGAAGTCGACCCGAGTCATGGATCCTGGTAACCTACTTGACATACGAATGGATTTGGGTTCTACGGGCCATTAACCGTTATGAACCGTCACTTCACACGGGCCATTAACCGTCACAAGCATACGCTCCCAGAGCGCTATTCGTACTGCACGCGGGAATCAAACCTGCCAAGTAGTTGTGCACATGTTTCAGAGGAGCTGAAGACCCATGAAACGTACTCGCAAGATAACCGGTTATGATTACATGATCTCACACACAAACGTGATTGTATTCGACAATCACAAGGCCATAACGCCTTATCACAACCACAAAGGTTAACACACATGTTCCATACTAGTGTTTATTCATTCTATGACATTAGTATCTGACACGCGCCTCGGCACCGTATGCACGATCGTTGTCATTATGTCATTCCACACTTTCCGACATTGTTTATGGTAATATTCCTCACTCTACCTATTTTGTATTTAATCATGCATACATATTCAAACATGTTTCATAATAAGAGCATAGGAAAATAATCATCAATCGTACAATGGGAACACATAATTCAACATACCACAGATTACACTAATTCACGGTTCCCTCCGATTTATTTAATCGGGCAATAAACTGATATTTCTCACTTCCATTAGCTAGAATATGTTTCTAGCTTCACAACAATACGAAGAATACTCACATCGGATAAACGAGTCAAAAGTTATGAAAGAAACAAGTTGGAGGATCTGTCATGTTCGCAATGCGAAGCAGCCAGTGAATGCTCGCTTCCTCATTCGCAGTGCGAAGCTCCCAGTGAATGCCTAGCCAACACTGGTTCGCTGCCCCATTCGCAGTGTGAACGTCTGGCGAACCAAGGCAGAACCAAAACAAGGTAAAGTTCGCAGTGCGAACCTCTGGCGAATGTTCGCCTTCACACTCTCCGTACGAATGTCCAGCGAACGCTCGCTTTCCCCTTCGCTAGGGGACTCGCAGTGCGAACCTGCGAATTCTGGGTTTTCCAGCAGCGTGAAAACAGAGCTTTGTGGCCAATTTCTCATCCCAAAACTTCACCAACATGCAAACATATATTAACAGATGATCCTACATGGCTAGTGAGTATACTACACAGGTTATACCGCATTTCAACCGTTAAATTCAAGATTTTGCAAGATTATCCATTTTCTTACAATTCTAACCTAGGTTCTAGAATCTAAGAAAATCTAAAACAAAAGTTTCTATCTATAACCCACCTTGGATAGATGATGATGATGAAGATTGGAAGATGATTCGGTGAAGAATGGGTGATGGTTGATGATCTTGTGTTCTTGAGCTTTTCTCCTCTTCTTTCCTTTCCTTTCCTTTCTCTCCCACTTCTTTCTATCTTTTTCCTCTTTTGCTCCTAAGTATGGAAATAGAGTGGAAAGGAAAATGATATAGTAAAATATCATCAATTAGTAACACTACTAATTGTCCAAATAGTCTCTAAAGCTCCAACACTTAAAACCTCAGAGTCAGATAATATTAATTGGGTCTGCTCTGAGCTCATCAGTTTACTCTAATTATTTTATCAAATAAATTTTCGGAGTAAACCGGAGCCCAGTTGATCATACCAATATCATCCAGAGTAAAATAATTTGCGGGGTATTACAATGATCAAGGGACGCGTTGTGTGTGCGCGAGGACTTTTGATCCGACGAGGACCCCTCGACCGAGCTCCGTCGTCATCGTACCAATTAGGCAGAACGTCCAGTTTGCGATGGGAAGTTCACGCCACGAAGCTAAGACCTCGACCGAGCTCTTAGCCTCGGTGAAGGTCGGGATACACCTCCGGCCACTAGACCAGTTCCCCCACACAGTCGAGGATCAACAAAGTCGAGCAATCTCCCAAATTACCAACACTTAGACAAAAAAATAGCATCACACACACAAGCAAAAACATACAAGCATCACACGCGCAAATACGCAAAAATCAAAGCATTAACCGGGCAGAAGCCCATTGTACAGGTATTACAAAAAATATCAAAAAGCCCTTGGCATACAGGTCGGGCAAAAGTCATCACAAGGCCAAACAAAGATCAAAAAGTAATGGCACGCAGGCCGAACAAACAAGAACTAAACAGCGATCTCCTCTTCAATCCGGCCATCGGTCTCCCCATCCTCCTCCTGCGGCACGTCCAACTTGTCGTCGACCACATGAATGAACGGATTGATCCTGTCGAGATCAAGCTGGACATCTGGATTCTTGGCCTTAACCTGCGCCACAACATTTTTGAAGCCTATCTTGAGGGCCTCCAGACTATCCTGCTGAAGCTCTCGAATCTTGACGATCAGAGCCACGCGGCTGGTGAAACCTTTCTCTTCGGCGGACTCATTCTCGACAGGAAGGGCAGCAGCTTCCAGCTCAGCAACCCTGGTCCGAAGGCGGTCACGCTCCTCTTGAGTCACCTTCAGTGCGGCGTTGGCCTCGTTCAGCTCGTGGAGTACGTTGGCATGATTCTCACACTTGGACTGGGCCTCTTGTAGAGCAACCTCGAGCTTGTTCTTCTCCTTATCAAGGGCAATGTATTCGTCCTTTAGCTTCTGTAGCTCGGAGGCAGGGGAGGTCTCCTTGTTCAAGACCAAGGCAGTCTCGAAGATCCGCATCATGGCCGCTAGGTCCTCGACCAGCGCCTTCTTTCGGGCCTCTCCATCCATCCCCAGGACTGCCCACACCTCGGCCTCAGCAACAATGTGAGGGCTTCCCCCCCGAAGAAATCCCGCGGAAGATGACAGGCGGGGTAGCAGAAACTTCTCCGTTGGGACAGGGCTTTCGAGGTCCACGAGGACGGGTCTCTCTGTCCTCGCCCTCTTGGCAGGGGTGCCCTCCGAAGGAGGAGACTGACTGCACTGAGGAGAAGAAGAGTCGCTCGTTCCTCCAAGGGGCACGACATCCTGAATAACCTCGCGAACACGACTCTTTGGTCATGTGGGGGGCCGGTCAGCAGCCATCTTCATGATGCGCTCGGTGGCATTCGACATTTGACCTGCAAGGGAAAACATGAAACAAATTAGCACAGGGAAACAAAACTATGTAAACGCCCGAGCAGAACAATGGGCTCCTACCTAAGAACCTCTTGGCCTCGTCGGAGGACTTGCACTCAAGGAGAGCCTTGGTGTTTATGTAACGGGTCTCCGTCATAACTAGGGGTGGCAAACGGGCATGCCCGCCCCATTTAGGCCCGCCCCGCAAATGCCCGCAAAAAAACGGGGCGAGGCGGGGCTGTCATAGTTGAGGATGCGGGCCTAAAACTTAGGCCCACCCCGCGAAAAAGTGAGGGCGGGGCGGGGAAAACCCGCGGGCATTGCACCTTTTAAGCTTAAAAATACAAAATTTTATGTAAATGCTCGTGCCCGCAAAAGCCCGCGAAGAAAATGGGGCGGGGCGGGGCGGACACATTAGAGGGTGAGGGCCTAAATCCTTGGCCCACCCCGCACTAAAGTGCGGGTAAAACGGGCATGCCCAACGGGCCGGGCCCGTTTTGTCACCCCTAGTTATAACCCTTCCCCGGGAGTCGAGGATAGTTTTTCCATCCCTAGTTATACACACTGCCCGGCTGAAGCTGGTGACATACGCGACCAGCTTTGCGTACGCTTCTTTGTCCTCCTCCGATAGATCGCCGTGCTTCACGAGGTAGGAATCCGTGCCACACACGAAGTGCGCATCCTCCCACTCCAGGGGGAACTTGGACACAAACCTCTCCTCCCCGACCTCGTCGGTCACAATATCGTAAAGCGTGCCCATAACCTCGTGCGTCGCGGGCATGACATAGAAAAATCTATCCTTAAAGTTCCGAATGGAATCCGAGTACACCTTGAACAGCTTCCTCGGCTGCTTGAAGGAGACCTAGTTGTGTCGCCCTTGATCGGTTGACCGTTGAAGATGGAATATACGGAAAAAGAGGGAGAGAGTGGTCCCAATGTTGAGATAGTCGCACACGATCTCGAACGCCCGCATGAAGGCGAGCGCGTTAGGATGGAGTTGAGACGGCGCCAGGTGTAACCGGTTGAACACCCCCAACTGAAATTTTTTGAAGGGGAGACAAATGTCGGCCTCTTTAAATGCAAACTCGTACATAGGGAACCTTAACCCACAGTAATTCGAGCAAATACGGTGGTGTTCCCTAGGCTGAAAGACCGTCCATTTCGTCTGCTCGCCCACAACGACGTCCTCGACGATAGCGAAAACGTCTGTGTCGTCACGGGCAAATCGCGAGCAAATACGTAAAGGCTCATCGCCGGCCCAGTCGACAGCCGGACATAGGGGCTCCTCCCCGGGGAGCTACGTGGGTCTGTCCACGTCACGTTCGGTGTCTATCTGGATGATGCCCGCAAGCCTCACGTCCATTTTTTACGTGAAAAGCAAAGGAAATAGGTGAATTCGTTGGCCACGAACAAATCCACCCTTCCACTGCCAATCAAGTGAAAGGGCAATGAGAGCGGGGAGCTGCTCGGAGCATGGGGAACTACCCAATACCTTTATCCCGTCCGGGGACCTTCCTCAGGTCCACGATCCTCTCTCGTCTCATCTCCTCGGGACATTCATTTCATGTCCTCAGGAAATTCATCGCATGTCCTCGAGGCATTCATCGGGTCCCTGGGACATTTATCCCAAACCTCTGTCAAATCAAGCGGAACCCTAGAAACGTCCCGCTATTTTAGCCGGAATCTTCATGGCGTTACCGGGAACTTCATCAGTTCACTGGAAAACCACCAAAGGAAAAACAAAACGGAAAAGAAGAGGATTAGAAGCTTACTTGGGATGGTGGTTAAGGGCGGACCGGTGTGGTGGAAGCGGCGACGTACGGCGATGAACGGCGGTTGAGCAGCGACGGAGAAAAGAAGAAGAGATTGAAGCGAAAAAAGTGGGAACGTGCAAATGACACGAACTCAAGCCCTTTTATAGGTCCCTCACGGGACTCGAGGAGTCCCTAGGCTCTTGAGTGCCATAGGCCTAGCCGCCCCTAGGCATTAATGGCAGGCGACACGTGGCACACATGTTCCCGCGTTAATCCTTTCATCTACCTTGGTCCTCGGGTCCACAACCCCTCATCTCCACGCGTCACCGTCCAACGGCGACACCACAATTCGTGTAGTCCAAGATTCCTGCCTGTTTATCAACCCTTGCTCGTGGCCTTCCTACTGCATTAGCCCGGTGACTCGGAGACACCTCCCTGATGAGACGTATCCCTAGCAGAGGGTCACCGACACGGATCGAACAGTCACCTTCATATCGGGGAATCGAGCACGCTTACGGTCTCCTCGTCATGGGGGCCGATCCTTAAGTCATTACTCCGACACCTCGGAGCAACGACTTGAGGGGCTCCTGTTCCAGACTGGGCCGACGCCTGCCCAACCGTCGGGCAGACCCAACCCAATGCTGGTACGACCCAATATAGCCCCTCAAATAGCCAGTGCCGAGCATACCCCTATTAGTGATGAGCACGCTCGTGTCTTCCTCTCGTCGACCACATAGTAGGCATCATCGTCGAGCAGAAGCTCAGAGTCGAGGAGAGCGCCTCTCTCCTTAACCTCCACATACTCCTCCCCGCGAGGACACGTCGTCTTGTAACCTCCCACCTCCGAAGGAAACGGTCTGTCCACCTTCCGGAGATCTCGGGACCGTTACCCCAGGGCGAAGACCACGTGCTGATCTTCCCTACGCCACGTAATTTTTTACATTAGCGGTATCATATGTGGATGCTGGTAATTGTTTTGTTGTTGCAAATATTTGATGATCCACTACATATTATCATAAGCTATTTTGACCACTGTCTTCTCGTCTTTTTTATGTTGTCAAAGGGGGAGAAGAATGAATACAAATCTACAGAAACGTTAAACCGGATGTTAAAGTGTTAAAGACAGGAGGAGCATTGATCATCTCAAATTACATCTCTCGTGACAATCAAAGAAGTGTTGCCATCATAAAAAGGGGGGAGTATGTGAGGGATATCCTTCTAGCTTTCTTGTTTTAATGATGTCAACAAATGCATTAGATTGTAATTTGAGCATATCACTTCACGTGTCGGGCATATAGCGTCTTGTCGTTGTTGGTCATGTGTCTAGATGCATAGGATCTTATTCTTTCCAAAAATATATGTCCACAAGTGATCTAATAGTGTCTAGCATGTATGTTTGACCTTGGTCTAGTGAAAACAATTCAAAAAATGAAATTTCTTAAAAAATTGGCCATCATGCGCTGACCTCAGAACTTATGCGTCAACCTCAAAAATCACGCGCTGACCCCCAGAAGTCACGGGTAAGCGCATAAGTCTGAGAACTCAAAATTGACACCCTATGCGTCGACGCATAGACTCCATAGGTCGACGCATGACTCTGTTTTGTGCACCTTTCCACTTAACTTCGTTTCTGTTATTTTCTGCTATTTCTTTTGGTCATATTTTTTGATATAAATAGTTTTGGGTCTTCATTTTTTATACACAACAAGAAACGTGAAAAATATATGTCAGTTCTCTCTTCATCTTCATCTTCTTCATTGTGCAAACAAACAATCACACACAATCATCTTTGTTTGTGTCGCCCATTGTTCGAAGTGATAACGTTCAGAATTTAGGAAGTGTGATCTTCATCTTCTGGGTTGAGAGTTTGGCAGGTGTTTCTTGAATCAAATCAGTTGGGTTTGTCCTCTAAGAATCGAGGAGATTTTGGGGGTTTTTGTACAAACTGTTCTTTCTACAGGGATTCGGCTGGGCGAAGGTAACCGGAAATTGGCGCAACTGTTTCGGTTTAGTAGTTGTAATCAGAGGATCGTAGAAGAAGGTTTGGGTTCGAATTCTTGGAAGATTTCAATTGACCGAGTGAAGGTAACTGAAGAACAGAGTTTTCTTTCGGTTTAGTAGCGTGGGACGGTAATTGAATCAACCAAATTCGGAGCACTTGATTCATCTTGAATCAAGGGAAGAGAAAATTCTGCATCAACGATCGAAGACGTTCGGGGTTTGTATGTTCATAGTTTTCTCTTGTAATAAACAATTTGCAACAGCAACAATATATATATATATCTCAATTCCTTTTGCGGAGTTGGGGGCAGACGTACCTAAAGCGAGGACGATTGGGGAACTGCCTAATCAAATCTCGGGTGTTCTCTCTCTTTCCCTTAACTCTTTTACATTTCAGTATCGTTCGATTTTGTGACATTGCAAACTATCGTAATTTCTATCGTAGAATAATTGTACGCTGATAAACTGTTTTGTTAAATCAATACAATTCGTTGAATTGTCTTTTGGAACAGCTGCACATTATTCTCTATAGAAATTCTGCATATAGTGTGTTTACGCACACTAGGTGTTTGATAATTTGTGTCCAAGCAAAATTCGAACGCGTAGCTTTAAATTGCTTATTAATTAATCTCATTGGATTGGAATAAACATCAAGCAAGTGATTAATTTGTTGTCTGCGTTTGTAAGTGAAATATTCAGAACTGGATTTTTCTCATTCGTACTCATCCAAAATATATTCGTGCATATCCGATCCTTTTGGTAGAAGGTTCGTTGTAGACGTTTTATCCAGTGGTAGCTTCCGTTAAACAAATTTTTTTAAAACAGAATTTTGTAGTCCATTTGCGTGTAAAACTCAAGGGATTTATTCAACCCCCCTTCTAGATCCATAGCCATCGTATAACAAGATTTTCCACTGACCTCACCAGGCCAGCAATAGAGATAAACACCCCGCAATCCAAGACAGTCATTCCTTATCATTCTCTCGTATGATAACCTGGAATACTTCTGATTTATGGTGAATCTCCGCTTCTAAACGCATCAAGAATCAGACTTCCATGCAATCAACTTGTGATCCACTTCAATCTTCACAAAACACTTACATCCACCTTCCAAGGCAATCCTTCTACTCTATCATTCTCCCGGATGATAATGTAGATACTTCTTGGACACGATGCAAGTAACCAGTTCCTCACATAACCTGAAATCTTTCACCAAGGATATCCAACCCAAAGATGTCCTAACATCAGTTATGACATCTTCCACATATCACAGACACCACACACCATGGTTCTTGATATGCTTCACTACTGGACTTACTATCAGCATAGTAATTTAAACTGAAGATTTTCACACAACATTGCGCCACCAGCTTGAACAAAGAAGACTTCAGAAACCCAGAGAGAAATAAACTCTCAACCACCAAAAAAGGTATGCTTTCATTCTCAACCCAGAACTTCTGCCAAAAGCTCCCAGATAACCAGAGCCTCCTTGCAATTTCAACCAGCTACTCTTCTACACAAGAGCAATTAGTTTCAAGCATCCTGCCTGAACGCACATTGTGAAACCAATCAAATGCCACCTTTTGATTGACCTCACTTATCTTCAGAACTCCCACAAGATACACTGATCTACTAATGAAATCAGGTCTTCAAGTCACACGAACTACTTGCCCTATAGCAAGACATCTTGGATCCACCAAGCCTCTTAGTCATGTAACATTTTCCCATCCACAACTCCTGCAAAATGCATGAGATAGATCTTTTTGAAGAATCCATAACTCTCATTCTCCTGTAGATCACCTTATCTTAAGGTGATGTGCCACATCACCAGCTGAGACTTCTGATGTTAAGCTAGATGTCAGAACATTATGACATCCAACTGTTGAATTCAACTCTTCCTTCTGCCACTTAGAAGAACCTCCTCCCTTTGCAGAAACAGATTTCCATGCTCTCATAGACTTGATTCAACAATCAAGTTTAAGTAGACAACCTTCATCCTGCTTTGAAACTCCAAAGACTTCAAACCTGCCACATCTGAATCTTCAGAAAATAAGTAGTCCAAGACTACCCCATAGTAATACCAAAGAATGCCACTTCCCTTAGTAGAGCCGTCAGTAGAAAGCCAGAGATAACTGCCACTTATCCTCGACCTTCACAACCAGAGCAAAGAGCATGCTCCAAAGCACCTAGATCAGAAATAAACTGATCCAAGCTAAAACCATCAAGATTATGATGTCTTCATCTTCATCTTCAACAGCATCAAAGTTCAGACGAGTTTCTTGCCAGGAAACTCTCCAGAGAACACATACTTCTGTCACACCCGACTGAAGCCACTTCTTAGGTCACCACTTAAGACTCTAACAGATGCTAAAGTGTATGCAGTACCCCTCCCATGATTCTGTATAAACTCTGATGATGAGATGTTCCAACATCTTGTTGAACATCAGCAATCTTGACTTTCAAGGATAATCAATTAAATACTTGTGGATTCACAAATAGCAATTGATCTTAAATCCTTGTACAATAACCCTTATTCACTGCTGTAGCCGAGCTCCACCACATCATGTCATGAATACTTATAAAGTATTCAATCTTTTTGCAAGTATCTTCTTCAAGGACAAAGTTGAGATACCAAGGCTGCCACCCTTGACTCAAGTAACTAAGACTTTCTCTGAACAAATCTTATTTACCTCAACAAATCTTCAATCAAATTGGATCCACTCTTAGGGTCAAGAGATATGAATCCTTCCTTGCTGTTTTTGGATGGTGAAAATAAATCACCTCCATGTTCTTCAAATTATGTTTCAAGGAAACACCTTCTAGTCAGAAGAGTAACTAGAAGACTCCAGATACACAACATAGATGTCTTTTTGAGTGGACTTGAGAGAATTCTCAAGTATCTTTGACAACCTAGCCGACCAATCATTTATCAAACTCCTTGAGCAAGAACCTGATAAACTTAACTCAATTCCTCTCCTCTTCAACTGACTTCAAACTGCACCAGGAAACCAAGCTTCCAAGTACCAAGTCATCATACCAGATATCTAACCACAACTTTCTTCACTCCATCGCTCCCGACTTTGGAATAAAAGAATGCAGATATCTTCGAATATAGAGGCCGACGATTGAGACCTTCCACCGACTGTCTTCAATAACAACTCCAGAATCTCATAATTCTAGAGCTCTTCCATCAGAAACACATGCAGCGGAACCACCAAGGAACAGGTCCTGCTTGCCCTAATAAGATGTCACAATATCTTATAAGACACACCAACAAGAGAACTAGCCATTTCTCCTGTAGTTGATGTAGAACCTCCTCATCAACATGAACAACCTCCGGGTTGCTCCCTTCGATCAAGAACATTTATCTCATCCATTAATATCCTTGAGTATGTCTGAGTTGATTGATCTGATCTCCAAAACTCCTCCTCGTTTAAACGCCAGAAAGTATCTCCCATGGATCTCATCCAGAACCAGACAAGATGCCTGCTCTGATACCAATTGAAATTCTGGCCTATGCAGACAGCAGATGTCCTAACACATGTCAAGACATTGTGCTACATAATCTTTTAAACTTGGAGGCGCAACTGCAGACGGATACCTTGAATATCAGAACTGCACCCTCACAGATGTCACAACATCTGATCCAACATGTTCATCATGAACCCTAACAGAAAACGTAAATATGTAGAATGATAAAGAACACAATAATTGTTAACCCAGTTCGGTGCAAACTCACCTACATCTGGGGGATACCAAACCAGAAAAAAAGACTCTAATATGTGTAGACTATTACAAAGTTAAACTCCCGCGTTTACAACTTTATCCCTAACATCTAACATCTAACCCATGAACATCTTTACCAAGGTTAAACTCAAACCTTTAGAACCCTGATACGAGATACCCCACTCACTTCCCTTAATCACCAACTGTGATTTCTACATCATCCCTGTCAATACAGAATTCTGTCAAGCCTACTTGACAAACAAGATAACTCGGATTTTCTTAAAAGCTTCATCCAAGAACAATACACAATCCAATACCTCAAGGCTTATGGATCTGTGTGACACCTATATCTGCCACAATGTATCAACTGATATAAAGGGAGACTTATAACCTAGAGAGCCAACGACTCTCAAAACCCTAAACCCTTGTTTCTTACGCAAGAAAACAAGGTTACAACAGGCGTTCTAAGGCATATAAAAACCTAGGTCTAAGTCTTCTATTTATAGTGTCTTCTGCTTCCTTTGGGCTTCAATCTTCTGTTCGTTGATTCCTTGATCCATGCACTGAATGCTTCCTTAAATCTTGCCACAGATTTAGAAACATCCTGCAATATCAGATACAGATGTCGAGACATTTGTTAAGACATCATCTCTGACCAGTCTTATTTCATCAGACTTCTTCAAGTTTAAACATCTCTTTTGACATTCTGTTTTTCCCAAAAATTTGCTCAAATCAGTAGAGCTTTCAATATGTAATTATGTCAATATTAATTAAGTGTAATATATTCAATTTTTTAATATTTTAATATAATATAATTGATCTTTCCAACAACATTTGTTTATTTGTCAAACAAATTCTTCAAATAAGTTATGTTTCCAATGGTTCTGTTTTGGAACTGGTTCAGAATAACAAGATAATAGGTTGCGGAACCGGAGATATATCTCCGGAGTCAGCATGTCAAATTTTGAATGGTCCAAATTTGACTACTGCTTCTATAAATTTAAGTGCTCTGGTTTTTTTATTTCACACAAACACAAAATGTCTCAAATGTCCCAAATAAACATCATTTGGTATGTCGCAAATGTCTCATTCTCTAGCTCGACACCCGGACGAAACTTTAAGCTCACCGAATACACCTTTCTCGCAGATCTGAAATACAAAGTCCATATTCTCCTACCTTACGGAGAAAATCGAAAAATTGTAAAGCTCGAACACTGTTCACCGTCGATTGCCAACAGAGGGAAGATTGAGTTCTGCTATTTTGAGATCAAAACGAATGCAAATGTAAGGGGTATGTGGAATATGTATTTCCGTTTCGAAACAAAAGTTATGCTCAAGTTGGAAGCGACGATTTCAAAATCGGTGAAAAATATTATGAAGATGTTGAAGCGTCTACTGGGGGCGTTTGCGGGTCGGTTTGGTTCTATTTCAGGAGAACCTGATGCCCAAACCGATCAAAAATATATGGATTGGTTTGGATTGGATTCGCAGATTTTTGTGATAAAATCCAAACCGAACCAAACTAATAAACAATGGGTTGGTTTGAGTTGCATTGATCGGATATATTAAAAACAACTATGCTAAAATATTGTTTAAAATATCTAATTTACATCACAAATGGTGTTTCATTTTTTTCTTGAAATTAAATATTTTATTCTAATTTCCATGATAATGATGATATATATTATACTAATTAATTATGATTGGTTCGAGTATATGGGTTTGCGAGTAGAATTTTGGAAATCCGTTGCCTGAATCAATTAACACCAGGTTTTATTGGTTTAGTTTGGTTTTGCCTGAACCAAAAAAAATACCTGAACCAAACACCATGGTTTGGTCTGGATTTCTGTTTAGTTCGGATTTACCCAAATCAATGAACACTCATAACGTCCACTTGAATATTGAAGTGTAATGTCGGATTTTATGTTGAAATCACCTATGTAATGTTTATTTTATGGTATGAATGTTAATTTCATTTTATCAAATTACTAGTTATTTGTTTTTGCCTCTGCGTTACGGAAATGTATTTACGAAAATATACCGGAGATATATCTCTGAGATTTAAAAAATTCAACTAATTGGACGCCACTTAGAATGATTTATGTTGTGTGTATATTAAATGCGTCCGATGATATATCTCCAAAATCTAAAAGACATTTTAGTATTTTTTTAAGTGATGCATAAATAACAAATAGGTGCATTAAGAAATGGCCTATTAAAATTATATATTTTTTAATGAGACACTTTAACATTAAATCCGATTATGGCATGAGTGTCGGACACGGACACAATACAAAACATGCCTAATCCAAGAGTTTGTGACGTTTGACAACAAGCTTGTATCAGACAAAAGAAGGGTTAAATATACAAACCCCCTGCAATGTTAGCGAGTTCTCATTTTAGCCCTTGGCAAAGTTTTTTTTTTTTAAAACCCCCTCATCTTAATTAGATTCTCTCACTTAGGCCCCTGACTGCCACATTGCAGCAAAGATTCCTTTCTATTGCTTGCGTGGCAGTCCACGTGGCATTTTTAATATTTTTTTTTAAATTTTTTTAATTATTTTTTATTTTATTTTATTTGTTTTTATTATAATTTTTTTAATTTTTTTTCTTTTTTTTTCGTTTTTATTTAGATATTTTTTATTTTTTTATTTTTTTTTATTTTTCGTTTTTGAACCTAATTTTTATTTTTAATTCTATTTTAAACAAATTGTTATTTTAAAAATTAGTTTCATTATACTAATCCATTTATTTCAATTTATTATTATACTAATCCATTTATTCTCATACTAATTTCAATTCAACAATACTTATGAGTGATTTCTTTATAAACACTAATGGTGTCCCCTAACCAACCGATGTGGGACATTGAAAACACTTCAAACCTGTTGAAACTTTACCAGCAAAAATACTTCATATATGTTAATAATTTGAGAGGAGAACAGAAACACCACATACTTCTTCCCTTATATTACAACACTCATCAACCATCTTTATAACCTCTCTCCACTTCTTTTTTCGCTACAGTATTGTTTCATTTCTTCTCCATTGTTTTCAATACTCATCAACCATCCAAAACTCAATACAAAGCATACTCACAACACAACAATACCACACACCCTAATAAACAAGAATCTCAAGCTCTCATCACTCTCCAAACCTCCATCACCATATTGTAACATCATATCTATACTATAACCATAACACAACCGTCCACATCCTCATGAAAATGGTAACTTGCTACTGCCATGTTCACACCATAAGTTATGTTCATACAATATAAAAAGTTATCAACTTCATTACAGTCCACCACCTTCAAAAAAATCTTTCTCTTATTAACCATTTTAAACCTCTTAACACCATATATCACTCACACACATAATGTAGCAACATCACAACAACAAACCTTCACTCCATCGAAACAACATAACAACTCAACCTTGCTGCAACAACCATCACCCCCATCTTGTATCTTTCCTTTCTCGAACTCAACCCACACAGTTCCACACGACCATCTCCATCAACTTAGAGTGTATGATATAATATAGTTTTCAACTTACTATATCATTATCCTTTGGTATGAACAATTTTTTGTACAAAGAACATATGAATGTGCATGTAAGGGGAGGATAAGGATGTTGTATCTATCTTGAATCCAAAGAGAAGAGTCCAAAAGGCTAATACTCACAAGAGTCTCACATCGAAAACTATTTACTAAATGAAAGTGTTTATATATGTTACTTGTCAATCATATAACAAATGAAATAATATATGAGTCAGAAAAAGTGGAGTTATAATGGACTTGTGTGTGTGTTTGTTTGTGGCTTAATTAAACTAATTTTTAAAATAACAATTTATTTAAAATAGAATTAAAAATAAAAATTAGGTCCAAAAACGAAAAATAAAAAAAAAAGTAAAAAAATAAAAAATATATAAATGAAAACGAAACAAAAATTAAATAAAAAAGAAAAAAAATTATAAAAATTATAAAAATTATAAAAAAAAACAAAAATAAACGTAAAAAAAATAATAAATAAAATTTAAAATAAAATAATAAATAAATAAAAAAATAATAAAAAAATAATAAAAAATAATAAAAAATAATAAAAAAATAATAAAAATAATAAAAATAAATAAAAAATAAAAAATAATAATAAAATAATAATAAAAATGCCACGTGGACTGCCACGCAAGTAATAGAAATGAATCTTTGCTGCAATTTGGCAGTCAGGGGCCTAAGTGAGGGAATCTAATTAAGATGAGAGGGTTTTTAAAAAAAAAACTTTGCCAGGGCTAAAATGAGAACTCGCTAACATTGCAGGGAGGCTTTGTATATTTAACTCACAAAAGAAACACCTTGTTCCAATGTAGTAGCATCAATAAATTAATCAAAATGTTCTCATTTATGTGAAAGATAAAACATTATTCCAGAAATTGATTCATTCCCTCTAAGTTGCCCCTGCACTTATTATTATTGTACGAATAAACTTAACTAGGCTCTCAAATTGCTTCACCAACATCTTATTAGAAAGAAACTGTTATAACTGGCCAAAACAAGGGAATTTTGGGTCGGTTTTCTGAATTTATATTCCACAATCAACTTTACTGTGGACAAGAATTTTCAAAACAGAGTTACAATCACAATTACAACTAAAAGAAACTGAAGCAAATTACATAACTGCTAAGGAAATACATAACTGCCCGCTAAACTATCTAATGAGCAATTTCAATCCCTTTCCTTTAATACACATTTCGTGTAAGAGGTTTATCATAAACTTTTACCATCACATTCTGAATTTGTCCAACATGAGACTTGCAAAGTTGAAGAAGTTGCAACTGATAACAAAACGTGTCGTGCAGTTTGAATGTGGTTAGCATACCTAAAGGCCCAGATTAGAAAAGATCAAATTCTTTTGACTTGGCTCTAGAATTCTCAAATTCTTCCTGTTCAGTAACAAACCAATTGTAAGGAAGTTGGATTTTAGTTCCAGACTTCATGTTTGTTTTTTGTACATAATCAAAGAAAAGTTGGGGCGCATCAGTTTCCAGTACGTGTTCCAAGAAGTTAGGGAAAATATATGATTTCAATAGATCCTTCGTTATCAAGCGCAATCCCCATTTCTTTATTAACAAACCTGGGCAGGCTTTAAATGTGATATGCGCTCCAGTTTTTAAGAAATGGCAGTGCTCTTGAGAGATATAGATTAGCCAAAGATGGTTGAAGCCATCAATTTTGTTCAGTTCCAAATTGAGCGGCATATCGAAGCGTTCCTCTGTGTATTCACTTTCAAAAGAAAGATATAAAGGATGTGGGAGTGCTGAGGAAAATGAACCCTGTGGAGAATCAGAATTCGCAGGACGATTGTTTACCTCAAATGCCACACAGAAGGCAAAGCCAAACTTCTTGTCAAACTCATCAAAATCTACTATCCTTACTATTGAATCGCCGTCAAATTGGTGATTGAACCATTTTGGAATACAACTATGTGACCAAAAAACAGTGTTTTTCCAATCCCAAGGAACAACAATGTCAAAGCCACCCCGAAAGTGTTGGGGGTTCTGGTACCAGAAGAAAAATAACACATAAGTATATTAGAGCTAGAGAGTGCAAAGAAATGGTATATAATTATTAGTCACAAAAAGTACTAAGTAGCTTGCAGATAATGATTGGTCAACTAAATGCAACCAAAAAAATATATATAAATACCACATCGGAAAACCATTCTAGAATAACTTGTTAGTAATGAGAGCATGAAAAAATATTTGAGTTTATGAGAATGCAACAAGTTGATTTAAATATGTTGCATTAGAGTTCTTCCTTATTGCACAAGTTAGATCGGGATTTTTTTTATAAATAATAAAATACAATGAATGTAAGCAATGTACGCACCAGAAGTAGTCTTCGTAACCACACATATTCTATGGGTGGATTTTGGGATTCACCCATGAACTTAGGGCAGTCAAATATATAAAATCCTGACCTATGATCACGAGATCCCGCTGCTATGTTAAAATATCTTCCTCCAGAAGAAACAATTGGTGAAAATAAGAGATCAATACTTTCAAGCTCATGGCAATGAGATAAGTTTAGATATGCAAGGTTTTCAAGATCAAAGACATTAACCGGTAGTGAACGGAATTTGTTTCCTTGTAGATTTAGTCTTTCTAACGTCTTTAACATTCCAATAGTATATGGTACTCCATGAAGATTGCAAAAGCTTAAATCTAGACAAATCAAAGATCTCATATGATCAGAAAAAGTCCATTTCAGTGGTAGAATTGTAAGACTTGAGCAGCCGCAAAAATCTAGAGTTACAAGGGCTGCCATCCTCTTAATCCTATCGGGTATTTCAACCAGATTTGTGCAGTTTCTCAAACCCAAGAATTTAAGGTTTGTCAAATCCCCAATGGATTCATGAACTTTGGATAAAGTTGTACATTCATCCATATCAAGGTAATCAAGATTTGATGCCCCGGTAAAATCTGGCGTCTTTTCAAGTTTTGTACAACCAGAAAGGCGTAGAACTCTCAAACAACTTAATATTGATACACTACCAAAATCAAGGTCAACCAAACTGCTGCAGTTTTGCAAACTTAAAAAAACAAGTTCAGAAAGATGTCCAATTGATGGATGGACCTGTATTAAGTTTGTGCATCCTGTAAAATCTAGCCGCTCGAGTTTTGGGGTCCAAACAAAATTTGGAGTCTCTATAAGACACTTGGAGTTGCTCAAATCCATCCTTTTCAAATAAGGGAGATCCTATAAAGAGAATTAGCAACCATCAGTTAAAACATTTCATTAAGACTTGAATTTTCAAAATTAAGTGCAAACTTTTATAAAACAATGCTATGTAATTAGTAATAAGAGTTACCTAATCTCTCGAGCTTAAGTTATTGTCTGATAATTAGGAAGATAGTAATAATTTAATTTAGTAACACACTTAGGGGTTGTTTGTTGTTATAGGATTAAGTGGTGTGATAATCTAAGGTGTTGCAACACACTACAGCAGTAATAGAATGAGGAAATTGCTCACCTACTATATTTTATTTTTATTTAGTGATTTGATATATTAGTTATTATTTTATATTCTTATGTTTTAGGAACTTTTTTGGACCATTGAGATTATGACATATGGATGACTAACATCTATATAGAATATTATATTAAATTTAGTGTTTTCTTTTGGAAATACAATTAAATGAATGAAGAAAAAAAAATTATTTTGTTAGTTAATTTCTCTTCTTTTTCCTCTTTCTTAGATTTAGAATCCTAATTTTTAGTTTTCATAATCTTAGCATAAAATAGCCTAACAGATACATTATCAAGTAATTTTAAATGATTGTATTAAAAACTTTATATAAAATAAAAAATAAAAAACTAGATGTCGCTACAAATTTTAAATTTATATGAAACTTTGAGTGTTTGATAATATGACAATAATCAACAATTAAAATGGTCAAATTTAAAAGTAAAAGGTATCCATGCCACAAAAGATAATATTGCTCAAAATTCCAAATTTACTAGAGTACCTTGCGACCTTCCCACAGTCGTTGAATGCTACTATTAGACATATTCAATTCCACAAGATAATATGGCTCAAAATTTGACAGCAAAGAAGTAAAAGGGTATCCATGCCACAAAAGATATCGCAAGTTGTTGGAAAGAAAATCTAAATTTCCTGAAAAGTTGTTATGATACAATATAAGAAGTGCAAGGTTCCTCATATTTGAAAATCCTTGAGCTCTACATTTGGAGAAACTTTCCTTTTGATCAAGAACTATAGCTTTAACTTTATTGTTTGTTCCCTGGAAAAATAACACAATAAGCATAACATGGAAAGAAAGAAAAAACTGAAATTACGTGAACTACCCATGTTAGAAACATTATGCTACCTATATATCCAATATTACAATGTCCAAACTTTTAACGAAATAAGAAAATCATGGAATCAAATGTGTTTAAATTAACTGTGAAAAAACTACATAGTAATTGGTTTTCTTAAAATTGTATTTTAAAACTAGTTTCCATTATGAATGTTACTCGAAATGAACTCCATGATGATGGTCTAGGGAAAAAATTGGTCTTACTATTTTGTTTTTAAATCTATCTAATATTTGCTCATATTGAAATTAGTCAACATACTACACAATTAATTTCACTAAGGACTAACAACATACACTCTAAAACTACACTAATGATGACCTAACACAACTTTTTTCAATGTTCTTAGGATATAAAGTGACAAAAAAAATGGATCATTTCTTAATACACCACCCAACTTTCTTATACACCACGTGAAACTTCGTTTTTGCCCCCTGAAAAAACGCTGATGTGTTCCGGATGTGCACATCCGGAAACATAGTATAACTTTATTTTTTTAAATTCCGGAACTGCAGATCTGGAAAATAGCATAACTTTATTTTATTTTTTTAAAAATCGGTTTTGTCGGTTGGTCGCATACGTTAATATATCATCGCAAGTTAATATACATTCGAATGAGGGAAGCGAGAATGGATTAGGTTTCCCGCCCAGAGAAAACTTTGTTCTTCGTATCTCTTCAATAGAAAACTGATCGTGAAGGCTGGATCAGATCCTGTTGAAGTGGGCCACCAAGAACGTCTGAGATGCTGGGCGTATGGAGAGGAGGAGGGGTGTACCTGCACGGCACTCTGACGCTCAAGTAAGAAAGGGTCAGAGAAAAGGGGCAAGTACAAAGTATTAGTTCGTAGGGTGAATATTTGATACCTGACCCTCTCAAGCGAGAGGGTTTATATAATGCCCCCAAGCGCGTGGCCAACGGTCCTATTTTCGAGGCGAAATAACCGTTTTCCCGAAGAATAGGTAACTGCCCAAAACTAGCCGTTATGTCGGGCAGGGTGCCCAAAACTAGCCGTTATGTCGAGCATAGGCGTAGTGTCGGGCACATGCCCCTGGCTGTTCGGGGAGTGAAGAAGCCGTGCGGAACGGGCAGCATTTTCGGGGAGGAGCGATGCAGTCCTTGCGCGGTTGGAGGGCAGAAAGGTAACTTTTGCCCCTTTGTGGATTGGACTTAGGCAATTGGGCCGTTCTGGGAGCAGAGGTGGATTGGGCCATGTCTAGCCATTGGTCCAGTCCAGAACAGGAGTCCCCCCAAGTCGTTGCTCCCGAGCATGGGAGTGATGACTTAAGCACAGCTCGTGGCTCCGGGGAGTTAACACAGGAGGTTTGTCTCGTGATGCCCGTCGCCTTTGGTGCCCGTGATGTTCCTGGCCGTGATAGAGCTGCCCGTTGTCTGGGGAGACTAAAGGTTAGTTAGAATTGGAAACGTTAGGGCGCCACATGTGTCTAGAGCTCCGTGTAGCAGTTACTAGGCAATGATAGCTAGTTAATAGCCATCATGACCTACGAGCGTGTGCCACTGCACGTGCCTCTCGGTATAAAAGGGGAAAGTCTGTTTCATTTTGCACTTTTTCGCATTTGTTTCTCTTCGTCTTCTTCAGAGCTCTTTCCCGTCACCGCCGTTTGCTACTCCGACCACCGCATCAACTTCCGGATAACCGTTTTTCATCTTCAAAATCAAGTAAGTTCACTTATTTTTTGCTCTTTTACGCATTTGTCGGTCGTTTGTAGTCTTGCATGCGGTTAGGCTTAGGTTAGGAAGATGAAATAGATTAGTTTCCGGTGATTGTTGGTGGCGGACGGTGGTTGTGCCATTTTCCGCCACCGATGAGGCCGCTAGGTGTTAGGATATTCTGGTGAATCAAGCGGTTTTCGGCGTCATTACGATGTAACCGCCGTGATCATTTGGATTCAGGAGTAGCGATGAAGTTTCCGGCGAGCCTCTGCAGTTTCCGGTGGAGCTTTGCAGTTTTCAGCGGAGCTTCAAACAGAGACTGGGAAGTGGCTCGAGGAAGTTCCCCGTACTGAAGTTTTTCGGGCATCTCCTCGTGGGAGACTCTTAGAGTTTTTGTTCGATGTTAGGGCTTAGGCCGGGGACGTCATCCTCAGCCCTTTGCGCGCCCTTTCACTTGACTAGCGGTGGAAGGGTGGATTTGATCTATCGTCGAATTCACTTTTTTCTCTGCTTTTCAGGTGATCGATATGGCGACTGGGCCAGATGGAGAAATTATCCTGGACTCGTCTGAGGAAGAAGCAAGTTCCTCGGACAGCAGTAGTTCGACGACTTCAAGTATCCCCAGCGAGGTCGGGGAGGAAGAGGAAATGGAAGATATGGAAGAGGATGTCGTAGAGGACTCCGCGGAGGAGTGGTAGGTGGCCGAACCAGCCGAGCACAGGTCCACCTTCGCGAAGTACTTAGGGGATGTTTTTACAGAAATCGGGCCGGAGGGGGAGTGGAAGGTGCACTTTCCCTCCAAGGATGATCGGGTTTGCACGGATTTCGGGGATCGCTTCACTATGTACGAATATGCCTTCAAAGAGCTGGGATTGAGATTGTCGTTCACTGATTTCCAGCAGTCAGTGTTTGTGCACTTGAAGTTGGCCCCTACGCAGCTGCATCCGAACTCGTTGGCCTTTATACGGGTGTTTGAGCTGACCTGTAATTTCTTGAAGATAGGGGTTACTCTTCCCTTGTTCTTCATAGTCTTCAACCTTCAACAGCAGCTGTTGGGGAGGAAGTACGGTTGGGTCTCGTTGAAGTAGCCTCGCAAGCTGTTCAAGCCTTTCTCTAAATCAATATGGACGTTCAAGGAGAGGTACTACATTATCGAGCCCGTATCGAAAGCTGCCCAGGACAGCACTTATCTCTGGGAGATCGAGGTTGATGAAGAGGGAAACGAGCTGTGTGACGAGGCTGGGAAGTTCATCGGAGAGAGAGTGTACAAGTTCCCCATCCACTAGGGACCTGGCCATTTCACCAAGAAGCCTGGCGATTATGTTCTTCAGCCGCACGAGTTAGACGGGCAGGATGTCGTTGCGTACGAGACACTGGTGAAGTACGTTAACTCCTTCTTGCTCGCCGAATGCTGGACGAAGAAGGGTGAACCGATCTTCGAGGAGGACGGTAGCCAGAGGGCTGAATACCGCTTTATCAATACCAAGGCACTCCTGGAGTGCAAGACTCCTGCGGAAGTCCAGAAGCTGCTCGGTAGTCTTAGTTATTTTAATTTTCCCGGACTATTTTCTTTTCTCGTATCTAACATGCTCGTATTCTGTTTGTGCAGGTGAGATGCCTCAGGCTCACGAGAGGATGGTGAAGAATGCTCTTGTGAGGAACAAGCCCGAAACGGCTCCTCCGAAGTCTCGGTTTGCCAATGCGCGTACTCCCACTCCTGCTCAGTCTGCTGTGGGGGCCTCTTCTCCAACTCCTGTTCCTCGGGGATCTCCCCTGCCTTTGGCCTCACGAACCAAGCGGCCGAGGGCCAATGACGATGTGGATCTCAGCCGGGCACCAAAGAAAGGGAAGTTCAACCTCCCCCCTTGCATACTTGATAGAAGATTCTTTGAGGGGAACTCCTTGGTCGTGCCGCGGGCGAAGTCTCTTCGGCTGGAAAGTATGGATCGCCCGAGCAAGAGGGCTTTGGTGGCCCAAGATGCCTCTGCACTGGTCAGAGTTCTGGAGATGGCAGCCATATATGCTGAAGGGGACTCTGCAACTGAGGCTGAACTCCAGGCTGCTCGGGCTACCGTGGCATCTCTCACGGAAGAGGTGAAGAGTGCTGGCGATGCCCGAAAGAAGGCTGACGAGGAAGTGGCCAGGCTGAAGAAGGAGAATGTCACGCTGGGTGCGGAGAAGAAAGTGGCTGAGGAGTTGGTCCAGCAGTTAAGGGTGGTCAATGCTCCGGTCGAAGATGAACCCGAGGATGTGAAGGAACTGAAGACAAGGTCTGAGCTAGTTGCCCGTATGCTGGCGGCCGAGGATGATAATATCGTCATTGCGGACGAATCCTTCAAGAATTCCGTGTCTCAATTGCGGGTGGTGAACCCCAGACGTGTCTTTTCCACCGAGGGTACTTATTATCTGGCGCATGTTGAAGATGGCCGAATCTCTATGCCTGACTCCCTTCTTGAAGAGCATGCCGAGGATCAGCCCGCGGAGAACCAGGAGCATCAGCCCGAGCCTGCCGACCAGATGGATGAGTGAAGGATTTCCCTGTTTGTTGTTGTAATTTTTCCGGCCTGCGTGTCGTGTATTTGTTGTAATCTATTGGGGGGGCGTGGCGCCCAGTTTATGTAATCCAGTATAATCATGGTCCTAGTGGCCATTTATCACGTTTAAGTTATGTGTCCGGTCCTGGTGGCCGGTTTTGCTATTTGCATGGTTTTACTTGCTTTTATTTTCTGCTAAGTGTTGTACTCATGCTTGTTGTGAATGTATGTTTGCCCGTGTTAGGGAGTATTTGACTTATGTGAAGTTTCAGGGGATTGCTCGTTGTAGATGTGTTAGGCAGTGAGGGGTACTGGTCAAACGGCTGGGGAATGTCCTGGTGGGGATGCGGAGCTCAGGTCGTGTTTGAGGCCTGAGTTCGCGGCGTGAACGTCCCATCGCGAGCTGGGGTTCTGCCAGTCATGGTACTTTGATGACGATGATGCTCGATTGAGGACCGCTGTCGAGCAGATACTCGGCTCGTTACTGGGCGGGGTTCTGCTTTATTGGTATGCGACGCTTGTACCTAGGCGTGCATAATGGTCGATAGCTGACGTTCGTCGTCGCGACGGGTCGAACCGAGAATTAAGGCCTTAGCTATAATATTGTTTTAGCTTTTCGGTGTTCCATGGTCGAGCAAGTTCTTCCCCGTTGAGACGTTCTAGGTAATAGGCCCCATTTTCCGTTTTTGCTCGGACACGATAGGGTCCTTCCCAGTTAGCGGCTAGTTTGCCCTCGCGAGAGTCTTTGTGGTTTCTCCTTAGAACAAGGCTTCCCACGTTGAACTCTCGTCGTATCACCTTGGCATTGTGCCTGATGGTAATTTTTTGTTTTAATGAAGCTTCGCGGAGGGCTGCCCCAGTTCGGATTTCCTCGACAAGGTCGAGTTCCTCTCTTAATGATTCGTCGTTTATCTCCTCGTCTAGAGGTGACTCTGTCCGCCTGGAGGGTACGTAAACTTCGACGGGGATTACAGCCTCGGTCCCGTATGCTAGACGAAAAGGTGTTTCCTCAGTTGTAGAGTGTGGAGTTGTGCGATATGACCATAACACATTGTGCAGCTCCTCGACCCAAGCCTTCTTTGTTTCGTCCAGCCTTCGTTTGAGGCCTCGAAGGATGACTCGGTTAGCTGCTTCATCCTGCCCGTTTGTTTGAGGGTGCTCGACGGATGCGAAGTGCTGCTTCGTGCCCAGTTGGGCGACGAAGTCCTGGAACTTCCTGTCCGTGAATTGCGTCCCATTGTCTGTTACTATCGCTTGGGGGATGCCGAAACGCGCGAGGATGTTTCGGTTATAGAAACATAGTATATTGATGGCAGTTATTTTGGCCAGAGCCTCCGCTTCTATCCATTTTGTGAAGTAATCTACGCCCACTATTAAGTATTTGTTCTGATTCGATCCTACCACGAAGGGTCTTAGGATGTCTAGGCCCCACCCGGCAAATGGCCACGGGGAGGACATAGCCTTGAGCTCGTTAGGTGGAGCCAGGTGCATGTCCTCGTGCCGTTGGCATTTATCACATTTCTTCACATGTTCTTTAGCGTCGTGCTGCATGGTTGGCCAGTAATATCCTGCCCGGAGGGCCTTTCGGGCAAGGGACCTTCCACCGAGATGTTGGGCGTTGATTCCTTCGTGGATTTCACGCAAGATGTGAGTGACCATTTCTTCTTCGACGCATTTGAGCAGTGGAATGGAAAATCCTCGCCGCTAGAGTTTATCTTCGACTAGGACATAAGAGCAGGCTCTTCTCCTGACCACACTGGCCTTCTTGGGGTCGGACGGGAGTTCGTCCTTGGCGAGGTAGTTGTAAACGGGGGTCATCCAACAATTGTTGTTGCAGATCACGTGTACGTTAAGGTTCGGGGAAGCCTTCTAGATGCTGGGTCGAGGTAGAACCTCCTGTATGACGGACTTGTTTCCGCCTTTCTTCTTCGTGCTGGCCAGTTTGGACAGAACATCTGCTCGGACATTATGTTCGCAGGGAACATGTTTCACTTATACCGTTGTGAACTTCGCCATTTCCTTTTTGACCAGGGCTAAGTATTCGGTCAAGTTGTCATTTTTGGCTTGAAATTCTCCTCGGACCTGAAGGGCCACGAGTTGTGATTCTGTGCAAATGACGATTTCCTCTGCACCCAGGTCCTCGGCTAGACGCAATCCAGCGAGGAAGGCTTCGTACTCAGCCTGGTTGTTAGAGGTGGGGAAGGACAAGGTGAGCGACACTTCAACGATGATTCCTTCGTTGCTTTCCAGTATGATGCCCGCACCGCTTCCTGCCGAACTGGAGGCACCGTCCACGAAAATGGTCCATCTGTGAGCCTCACTTGCAGGGGAGTCTGCGAACATCATTTCTGCAACGAAGTCGGCCAGAGCATGGGCCTTGAGGGCGTTCCTGCTTTCATATTGGATGTCAAATTCGGACAGTTCAAGCGACCATTTGAGCATTAGACCGGCCATATCTAGTCGTCCCAGCAGCTGCTTTATGGGTTGATCTGTTCGAGCCACGATCGTGTGGGCTAGGAAGTAGTGTCTTAATCTTCTGGCTGCGTTGATGAGGGCCAGAGCCACTTTCTCTATCTGTTGGTACCTTAACTCTGGTCCTTACAGTGCTTTGCTCGTGAAATATATGGGATTCTGTCCGTCAGGTGTCTCGCGGATGAGAGCGGCGCTTACTGCTTCGGTTGCTACGGCGAGGTACAGGTACAAAGTTTTGCCATTGTCTGGGCGAGAGAGGACTGGTGGCTCTGAGAGAGCCCGTTTTAGATGGAGAAGAGACTTGTCACATTCCTCGGTTCATTCGAACGCTGCCTCCTTGCGGAGGAGTTTGAAGAATGGTAAGGCATGCTAGGCAGATTTGGCCATGAAACGAGATAGTGACGCGAGCATCCCGTTGAGGGACTGGATGGATTTCTTTGACTTGGGCGTTGGAAACTCGGAGAATGCTCGACACTTATTGGGATTGGCTTCGATTCCTCGTTCCGTTAAGTAGAAGCCGAGGAACTTGCCTGCCCGGACACCGAACGTGCACTTCTCCGGGTTAAAACGCATTTTATATTTTCTGGCCTGTTCGAAGACCTTTCTCAAATGGGCAGTATGATCGGTTTCCTCGTGGGATTTTACAATCATTTCGTCCATATATACTTCGAGTATGGCGCCTATCTCTCCCCGGAAGACCTTGTTCATCATTCTTTGATAGGTCGCTCTGGCGTTCTTCAGGCCGAAGGGCATTACGTTGTAGTAATAATTGCCCGATTCGGTCATGAAGGTCGTGTACTTTTTGTCGGCCATCGCCATTGGAATTTGATTATAGCCTGAGTAGGAGTCCATGAATGATAAAAGTTTAAAACCGGCAGAATTATCAACAAGTTTATCAATATTGGGGAGGGGATAGGCATCCTTCGGGCATGCCTTATTAAGATCGGTGTAGTGAATGCACATTCGCCATTTGCCATTAGATTTCTTTACAAGTACAACGTTGGACAACCAAGTGGTGTACTTGGCCTCCGAGATAAATTTGGCCTCGAGGAGCTCCCTTACAGCTTTTTCTGCAGCCTCTGTTTTCTCCGGAGACTGCTTTCTCCTACGTTGTGCTACTGCTTTTACGGTCGGGTCAATTGTGAGTTGATGGCAGGCGACGGACGGGTCCAAGCTGGGCATCTCGGCGGCGCTCCAGGCGAAGAGGTCGGTGTTCTCACAGAGGCATGCTTTGAGCTGCTTCCTC
Source organism: Lathyrus tuberosus (assembly GCA_022829125.1). NCBI lineage: Eukaryota > Viridiplantae > Streptophyta > Magnoliopsida > Fabales > Fabaceae > Lathyrus > Lathyrus tuberosus. The sequence goes on from JALAZF010000034.1 coordinate 2,003,936, forward strand.
GCGATGTCGGGCAGGTCTGCTCCAATCTTCACTCCCCACTGAGGTTCATCACCGAACAAAACGAGCTCGAAGTTACCATCCAGGATTGGGTGCATCGGATGGGAGTTGTTGTTGGACGAGGTAGACGAGCTGGCTGAAGCTGCTTGGTTCCCCTGTTGGTCTTCTTCGGGGAAGCAGCTGTCGAGGTCAATGGAGTCGACCTGAGGCAGGGGCTTAGCTTCCTCAGAGCTGCTGGGCAATGTTGGCTTGCTCGATACTTTTGGATTGGACGCAATGGCGTTGAGCCCCTTTGTGGCTGCTTCGAAGCACTGTCGTGCAACTTCGATGTCGTCGTGGAGGATGGCGACCATCCCTTTTGAAGTGTAATACTTCATCTTGAGGTGGACTGTTGAAGGCATCGCTACCAACTCGGCCAGAGTTGGTCTTCCGAATATGCACTGGTAAAGCGACGGCAGTCGATTACCAGAAATTGTACCTTGATGGATCTGGCCGTCTCAGCTGATCCAAAGGTTACAATCAGTTCGACGTATCCCCATAGCTTGGTCACTGATCCATTGAATCCTTGTAAATCAGACCCCACATAGGGGGTAAGGTGTGATTCATCCAGCTGAAGTGTTGAAAACAGCTGGAAGTATATAATGCCGACCGAGCTGCCCTGGTCGACGAGGATTCTGCGAACGTCGAAGTTCGCCATTCGGGCTCTGACGAGCAAAGGTATGCTCGAGTTTGGAGATCCCCCGAGGAGCTTTTCCCGATAGAAGGATATTGGGATAGAGCCCTTCTGGGCCTGATCGAGCGTGGTCACCTTATTGGAGCTTGTGTTGATCAGATGCTCGAATTTTCGTTTCACGGAGCCCACCGTGACTTTGTTGAAGCCTCCGCCAGAGATAACAATGGCGGAAGAAAACGTCTCCCACGGGCTGTGGGCCGTGAAATAAGCAGGGGCGCTGAGCTTGTCCGGGACATAGAAGTCCTCTGGTCGCGATACGGACATAGCGACCTGGATGTTGGCCTCTTCCGAGGAGGGTACCTCTTCCTCTATTTTCTTGGACTCCTAGGCGTCCTGCCGAGGAATGTCTTTCTTCTTCGCGAACTGTTTCAGGTGGCCGTCCCTGATTAGTATCTCGGTAGCATCCTTTAGATGGATGCAGTCTTCAGTAGTGTGGCCGTGACTTTTGTGGAAACGACAGTACTTCGATTTGTCGGCGTTGGGTTTGGCCGGTAGTTGTTTGGGGAAGCGGACCCCTGCCTGCTTGAATTCCGAATTCGCACACTCGGACAGTATATTCTCCCTGGAGACGGTCAAGGGGGTATAGTCTTGGAATCGCCCAGAGGCTCCCTTGCCGTCGTGGGAGTCCCGAGGACGGTCCTCGCGCCTCCTTTCGCCTCGACGAGATGTCGAGGCTTCCTCGCCTATGGAGGCCCGAGCGTTCTCCTGATGGGGTGATGCTCGGACGTTGCTGGCCGCACCCTTCTCTTCGTACTGAATGTGCGATTGGGCTTTGAGGAGGAGGGCATTTAGGTTCCTCGGAGGTACGAGACCGACGGCCTTAGAAAACTCTGAGCCCGGGCGGAGTCCTTGCTCGAGCAGGAACTTTTTCATCTCGTCCGTTGTAGGGACATGTACTGCTTCTTTGTTGAACCTCTTGATATATGCGCGGAGAGGTTCGTCCTTTCCTTGGATTATGGCTCCAAGGGAGGCCTCAGTCTTGGGGTGACGGCGAGAAGCAGTGAAATACCGTGAGAACATTCTACCCAGTTTCCTCGATGAGGTAATGGATTCTTCGGGCATCTGCTTATACCACATCATCGCCCCTTTTCGGAGCATGGTCGGAAATAGCCGGCACTTGATGGCGCCCCGTACGCCGCGGTAGTCCAATAGCGCATCGATGTTCTCGATGGGTTCATCGGGGTCAGTAGTCCCGTCGTATGTGCCCAGTGATGGGGGCTTCTCCAGGCCCTTAGGGAGACGCGGGTTGCCAAGATTTCCTGGGACAATGGGTCGCGAGGCTCATCGTCGCTGCTGGAACTGGTGAATGACGGGGACCGAAGGGTACACTCGCGGCGGCGGTTCCTTTGGGGAGAAGGTGATTGGGCCCGACCTTTAGACTTGACCGGGGGTGACTGTTCGTCCCTTCGGGTCCTCTTGTGACCGGGAGAGTACAGGTTACACGGGGAAACTTGGCCATGCTTCTGGACGACGCGAGAGTCAGGTTCTTGGCGCAGTCTTCGGTCGATATCTCGTTGGGGCTGCGGGCTCCTTGATCGTCGTTGGTTCCTCCTCGGAGGAGGGGATCTTGGACAGTTGGATTCTTCTAGCGCCCCGATCTTCTCGTTCTACTGTAGGATCAGGGTGTTGGTTTTGTTGTTCGACTCCAGGAGGGCCACCACGGCCGGGTCGGCGTTGGGCGGAACAGGAATGGGCTGGATGTCCAACGAAGGCTGATCGTTGTTGCGGTCAGCAGGGGTAGGGGAAAGAGAAGCTGTGGCCCCGTCCCTCAGAAAACGGGCATCTCCGAGAAGAGACGACGGGCCGTCAACGTCAGTCTTGTTGACGGGGAGGACAGCGGGTTAAAGAACACCTTTGGCGTGATCTTGAGAGGCCATGATGATGATCTTGAAATTTGCTTTGATCTTCGGTTTCCGGGGAAAGAAAGATGGGGAAAACAATGGTTCCCATAGACGGCGCCACTGATCGTGAAGGCTGGATAAGATCCTGTATAAGTGGGCCACCAAGAACGTCTAAGATGCTGGGCGTATGGAGAGGAGGAGGGGGTGTACCTGCAAGGCACTCCGACGCTCAAGTAAGAAAGGGTCAGAGAAAAGGGGCAAGTACAAAGTATTAGTTCGTAGGGTGAATATTTGATACCTGACCCTCTCAAGCGAGAGGGTTTATATAATGCCCCCAAGCGCGTGGCCAACGTTCCTATTTTCGGGGCGAAATAACCGTTTTCCTGAAGAATATGTAACTGCCCAAAACTAGCCGTTATGTCGGGCAAGGTGCTGTCATACCCCAAATTTTGACCACTAATATTTCCCATCATTGTGCAAATCATCATCACAATATGGATGAATCATCTTGCCTCATCAATCTCCCCAAAGATGGGTGAGCATTCATTACAATCAAAATTAGGGTTTCAAGCCCTCTCTGAGCTTTAGACAAAGGATCAATCAAGGAATGACCTGATCTTCAACTTGTCTAACCTCTCAAACATCTAAAAAGGATCAAGAGGACTCCCACATCAAGGATTAAGCACAAGGTTGCTCCCTTCTAGGTGGATCAAGCCTCAAGATCACCAGTGTCACCAAATTAGGGTTTTGGTCGACCAGGGCCTCCAGATGGAGATTTTCCTCTGGGCATGAGCCAATGCTTCAAAACATGACCTAAAATACCCCTATGGAACCTCATGGACCCAAGCATCAAGTCAATTTGACCTTAGGGGATGCATACATCAAAAATCAGGAATTAGGGTTTCTTGACCTAATTCACCCCTAAGTTAACTTTTGGGACAAATCATGAGCCAAGACCTCAAGACAGGATTTGAGGGTCTCTAACATACTACATTGATCCCTTTGCAACAATTGATTAATCCAAGAAGCTTGAGCAACAAGTTTCATTTTCATCTAGACCACAATCAGGGTTTTGAGGAAAAAGTCAACAGTATCTTTGACTTTTGACCCAGGCATGCTCCCAGACCTTGGGACATGATTCAGTACACCCTATAACACCTATGGAATCAATCCATCAAGTTTGATTTAGGTCAAGGACTTGATTTCATAGAGGATCGCACAGTTTGGAATTCATCTGATAAAAAGTCAACTGTGCACAAAAGTCAAACTTTGACTTTTTGAGATTTTTCACAAAAATGGTTTTTTAACCCTAAAATGATGTTAATGTATGATTTGAATCATCATTCATCAAGAAAAATCAAGAAAAGTGGGATAACTTGAAAAAGGGGTAACCATAAAAACTTAGAAAAATTTCTAAGTCATGGAACAAAGTGGCAAGGGTACCAACTTTGGAGGATCATAACTCCTAAACCACAAAGCCATTTTCCCCATCCAAAGGTATACTTGTAGCCCTCATTACCCTCTACAAAAGCTTCAACTACACCTCCCTCCAATTCATTATGGATTCTGAGTTATGATTGGGCCAAAGTGACTAAAACATGAAAATACATCATTTTCCAACACTTAGAAAAATTCTGGCCAAGGCAGATTTTGTTGAAACACCAAAACTTGTGAGATCTTTTCACATAGTTGCAAGCTGAATCATGTCCAAAGGTAAACATCAATGTTGTTGCATATGTTTCTAAGAATCCAAAGAGCTTATCAGCATGAATTGATTCAACTTGAGCCAAGAGAAATCCATGCCCAAAGTCATGCTGCTGCAAGCTGTTTTGGAAAAATCAGTTTGCATGTTTGCTTGTCACACACGATTTCTGAATCAAAACTGAGGATCATTGTGCCACATGCAATCAAACCAATCACAATACATCTGATCCAACCAACAAAGCTGAGTCAAAAGGCCAAGGAATCTTCCAACTTAAAGTTCATGCATTTTATCACATTTTACCTTGAATTCAAAGAGCATTAATGTGGAATAGTGCATTGTCAAGATTCTCACTCTCCTCAGTCAAGTTCACTGATTAAACAACAATTAAAATGACTGAAGAATGTGATTTCAGTCAAGGCATAACTGATCTATTTGGAGTAGCTGTTACACCTAATGCAAGAGGCATTTATGCCCAACCAATCCCTTTGAATGTGATCTGATCCAGCAGCCATTCACTATTCCTCCAAGACAAGAATTGATCACCTATAAATAGAGGTTCCAATGGATCATTCAAGGTACACCAAAGCCAGTTATAGCACTGGTTTCTCTCAATCTCTCTTAAGTGCCAAATTTCTTTGTTTTTGAGCAACCACTATCGGGTTTTGAGTTGCAGCCATAAACAATCCACTCCAATTGCTCAATAACATCACATATGATGTATTTGACGTGTCCAAACACTTAAACACCAACTGTAACACCCCTAGCTCAAAATCACCCTTCAACCAAGCCATTATGCCTCAATTATGCAGTTGGAGTGCTCCAGCTTGATCCAAAGACTTTCGAAGTGTTCCAAAGCTTGAAACACACTCCATAACATCCATTGAAGCTGTATGGATCATAAAATTGCATCTGGAACACTATCTGTGCAGAGTTCCATTTCAGCTTGCATCAAGGTAAGCCTCAAACTCCAACTTCATGATCCATGCATATTTCCTCGCATGATATTTTTGCCAATTGATTGCCATCATATGCTGAGTATTTCCCCTAAAAAAATTTGATCATAGCACTCATAATCATGTCTGCTCAATTGCTTTTGCAAAATTAGGGTTCATACGGCCACAATGATATAACTTGTTATACATTGAAACTAAATAAAATTGGGTATTACCATCTTATTCCTTGTGAAAAAACGCTGAGTTTGGTGTTTGAATCATGTCAAATGGTTGAGAAACGAGGGAGATAGAGGGCTTCATGCACGAACTGGAGGAAGAAGATGGGCATGACGCCATTCTTCAGGTTTTCCAACCAAGTTCTCTATATAATTATCATTTGCCCTACAATATTTGAATTGGCATTGCGCCCTATGGTTGATCAGCTGGTTTGTGTGTATTAGCAAGAGAGAGGTCTGGGGTTCGAATCCCCCTCGCCCCAGATATCTTTTTTATCACTTTTTCCTATTTTCTTATTTTTCATATTATTTTGTTAATGATTTGAAAAATTAATTTCTCACTCAATTTTAATTATTTTTTATTGGTTCTTTTTGTAAAAAGTCACAAAAATGTTGAAATATTTTATTTCACAAAAAAATTAAATTTATATTAGTTATTTAATATAATTAGTATTTTTGTGAATAAATTCATTTTTAATAATTTTTAAACATTTTAAAAGTGAATATTTACCTTGAAAATCAAAACCAAATGAGTTTTAATATCTCTTGTGATTAAAACCTCATTTTCCAAACCTTAAACAAAAATAACAAGTGGTTTATTCAAACCTATTTGGAATTTTTATCATTTTTATTTGATTTTCTTTAAATATTTACTTTTAAAAAGAAAACAAATTAGGTTTTCTTTGATTTTCACCCTCACAAAACATTTTCAAACAGCTCTTGGGCCTCTAATAGAGTGTAAGACCCAACCCTTTTTGTACATAAATAATTTGGGCCTCACACATTGTATAAGTCCCTCTGTACATTTTCAAAGTTCAGCGCGATCGCCGCCTTTTTAAAATAAACATCTGGGCCTCTCCTCGAGCTATAAGACCCATTCAAAAATAAACTTTTTGGGCCTCTATTAGAGTGTAAGACCCAACCTCCTTTGAAAACCAAATCCTTTTGGGCCTCAGGCATTGTATAAGACCCACTGCGTTTTCAAAAATCTCGACGCGATCGTCATTTCAAACAAATGACCATGGGCCTCTCCTAGAGTTGTAAGCCCCACCACTTATACAAAAATAAATCTTTGGGCCTCTATTAGAGTGTAAAACCCAATCCCCTTTTAACCAAAACCATTTTTGGGCCTCAGACATTGTATAAGTCCCTTTGCGTTAAAAGAAAACCTCGGCGCGATCGCCAATTCAAAACCTAATCATTTGGGCATACCCTCGTGTTATAAGCCTCATTCTTTTTCTTTAAACACTTGGGCCTCTTGAGAAAGTGTAAGACCCATCCCTTTGTACAGAAAACCTTTTATGGGCCTCAGTCACTTGTATAAGTCCCTGTACAAAATGATAGTGCGATCACTGTTAAAAACCCTGGGCCTCTCTTTGAGCTGTAAGCCCCAACATCTTTTTAAAATACTTTCTCCTTTGATTTTGAAATATACTGTTGTTTTCAATTTTTCTTTGTTGAACAACTAACCAAACAACATGGAAGCTCTACAACCGAGTAAGTATTTATACGCTTTCATTTACCCGCTTTCATATACATATAACTGTATTGTGGGGCTGTTTCACTGTAAGTCTTCTTTCATAAACTCATATCAACTGTGTAATAATAGTATAGACATTTAGAGTTTCCCCGGCAACTACGTCTAGAACTAGACAGAACCTCGGATGTTTCAACACAACCTAAACAGTAAAGAACTTTTTAGATAACTAGATCTAAGAAATCTTCCCCTTTGAACAGTTCATATACAGAAGGCCATTGTCCCATGGGAAACCCCTTCTGGAACTGTTCATCAGCCTTCTCTTGGGCTTAGTGCAAGGACCCGTAGGCTTCCTAGAAGCATCCCCGCCTCCTCTTGGGCATTGTACAAGGACCCGTCGGCTTCTTAGAAGTTTTCACATCCTCCTCTTATGCTTCGTATAAGGATTCTTCCTCCGGGAATGATAGCCTCCTCTTGGGCTTCGTACAAATTGTCCCACGGCTTCTTAAAAGTTTCCAGCCTCCTCTTGGGCTTCGTACAAATTGTCCCGACGACCTCCTAGAGGTATAGGAACAGAAATTAGTCATCTTCATAGAACAGTCTTTCAAAGAGTCTAGATCTTTCTACTGTGAACATGCTACTACTGTTTCTTTAAGCATAGTACAAAAGATAAAACTCTAGACTTGGACAGTCTAATTTTCGTGAGTCTCGGAGACATTCTCAGGGAAGGAAACACCCGTAGACTTGGACAGTCTCAAATACCCTTTGGATTTCCCATTTCCTTAAAGAACAGGAAATAACCCTGATCCTCTGATCAATCCCAAAGCACAGCCTTACCTTTAATCAGTCTCTTTATAAGAACTGATTTTCTCTTAACCAACATACTGGACCTGTCACTCAACTGAAACAACACCTTTTTAGCCTCCATCTCGGGCTTTGTACGAGATACCAAAAGACTCTCTTGTTGAGTCAATTTCCTTTTTAGCCTCCATCTCGGGCTTTGTACGAGATACCAAAAGAGTCTCTTGTTGAGTCAATTTCCTTTTAGCCTCCATCTCGGGCTTTGTACGAGATACAAAAAGACTCTCTTGTTGAGTCAATCCCCTTTTAGCCTCTATCTCGGGCTTCGTACGAGATACAAAGATCCTCTTGTTGGGTCACAACCTCTTTAGCCTCCATCTCGGGCTTCGTTCGTACGAAATACAAAAGCACTCTCTTGTTGAGTATAAAAGATTCTCCTGTTGAGTCAACCCTTTTAGCCTCTCTCTCGGGCTTCGTACGGGACACATAAAAGCACCCTCTTGTTGGGCCAATAGCCTCCTCTTAGGCTTCGTATAAGGAAAACCCTGGTTGAGCCAGTCAACCTTTTAGCATCAAAACTGTGCCTCGTTCACAGTATACAAACATCAGCAACTCCTTTCCCTTCATCTAATTGCTGTAAGCGGCAAGCCTCTAGATTATTTACATCCATGCCACTGTCCCTCTTTTAGCATGAGAAATTCCCAAGGAAAGATAGCATTGCTCTACACTGAGTTAAAGTCTTCTCCTTCAGGTTGGAACTCCCATATAAAGGAAATTAAGGCATTGTCGGATTCACATATCCCGGTTAAAGTAATTCTCCTTTGTAAACAGTTGTGACAAATAGACCCTCTTTAGAGATGACAAATTCTCTCTAAAGTCAACACCCTTTTAGCTTCACATCTGGGGCTTCGAACAAGATACAAATAGACCCTTCAGCTTCACATCTTGGGCTTTGAACAAGATACAAACCACCCTTTAGCTTCACGTCTTGGGCTTTGAACAAGACACCAAAACACCCATTTCCTCCCATAGAATAGGAGGAACTACGATCGCTCTGATTTCCCTGTTTCGGTAAACGGGAATACGTAGGCATAAGATTGAAAGAAAAATCTTAGCGAGCACACTAATCCAAAACCCAAATCTCGTACCTTCATACATCAATCGAAAGATATCAGCCCTAGCATCCTAACAAATTCCCCATGAACAGTCCCAGTTTTCCATTTTAAACAAAGTAAGAAGAAAGAGGCCCCATTACTATATAGCATCTGTAACCTAACAGACCGCTGTTTAAACTCAGTATGCAAGCAGGGTTAATTGGAGACATCTATTTCCCTTTCTTAGTCAGCTCAATAGGATAAAAAATGAATCGACCTGTAGTAACCCCAGAGCGACAGTGCTTAAGAACCACGTCCCAAAGTCGCTCGCTACAGAAAAATGGCGTCCACCGTGGGGCTCTTCTCTCTTTCATACAATTTAAACTTCAGACTTCACTGGGATAGGACTTTTGTTGACTTCACTAGGATCTTAGGTAAAAAAAAACCTTTAAGTGGGGAAGGTACCATAGAATGGCGACTCCGTCGGGGAGCCATTTTCTGTCAGGAACATAGGATTCATAGCTCTTAAAAGTCTAGAACATTAGGACAAATATATATACCGCTTTTCCTAATTGATATATGTGTTTATTTTTCTGCTAATGGGAATGCGTGTGATGCCGCATGTGGAAAGATTGAGTATACACCTAGGAAAAACCTCTTTTAGTAGTGTGGAAGCTATCGAAAATAGTTGTCACGCGATACTACCTTCTACTGAAGGTTCTTCGAAAAACATTCACCTAGCACGGTTCCCGGCCCGCTGGTGTTTCTCGACAAGAACTGGTGATTTTGAGAGACAGGTACAAAAATCACTAGTATAAACCTTTGGGATGGTTAGAGCCTTGACTTCATGACAACGACCCTTTGACCCCATGTTTTTTTTATGTTTTTGTGTGTTGCATTCATGCATTCATCTAAAAAACATTAAAACAAAGAAAAACTTCTCTTCTAGTCTCTCTTTTTCAAATTAAAATAAGACAATGATTGTAAATGTCAGAGAAAAAGATTGCGCTCATGGATTTCGGTAGAAGGAGAACTCACAAGTACACCTTCAGGGCTCCAAAAGTTGAGGATTTGAGAAGGGTAGCGAGGATGATCACTAACCCTGAGGCTTTCAGAGCCAAGTATGGAGGTCTGCTACCTCTGTTAAGAGTCTATGTGATTGAAGGAATCATGGATGCACTCATTCAGTTTTACGATCCGGTCTATCACTGTTTCACGTTCCCGGATTACCAGCTCGCACCAATGCTGGAGGAGTATTCTCATCTGATCGATTTACACATTACTGATCGAGCTCCATTTTCTGGACTGGAAGATATTCCAAAGGATCGGACCATTGCAAGAGCAATTTATTTGGATGAGTCAGAAGTCAAGACTCACATGACCACTAAGGGTGGGCCCCCAGGTTTACCAGCCCAGTTCTTAACCAAGAAAGCTCTGTACTTTGCCAGTATAGGGAACATGGTTGCTTTTGAAAGCATCTTTGTCTTTCTCACCTACGGGTTATTTCTATTTCCCAACATTAATAACTTCGTAGATATCAACGCCATTAAGGTTTTTCTCATTGGGAACCCTGTGCCAACCTTGCTCGCGGATGCGTATCATTCTGTACACTTCGGGAATTTGTACAGTGGAGGGATGATCACGTACTGTGTGCCCCTGTTATACAAATGGTTTATCTCCCATTTGCCTAAGTCTGCTGCTTTTTGGGATCATAAGAGTGCCTTACGCTAGTCGCAGAAAATCATGTCTCTCACCAACTCTGACATTGATTGGTGCAATAGGATTTATGACGGGATCAGGATCATTGATCGTTGTGGAAACCTCCCTAACGTACCCCTCATAGGAACTAAGGTAGGAATTAACTACCATCCGGTATTGGTTCGTCGTCAGTTTGGATACCTGATGAGGCATGTCCCGCGTAATGCTCATCTGGAAGGTCTTTTCTTCAAAGAAGGAGAAAATGACAGGGCACTAAAATGGAAATAGTGCATGCTTGGAAACATGTTCATAAGAAAGGACGAGAGTCTCTAGGAAAACCGCACTGTGTCTCGGTGGAGCCTTATCTCCACTGGGTACAAACTAGGGATCTCAAGTTAAAGATGTCGTATCCTCGTCACAGAGTTCTTCCACCAGGGGAATCTATCATGTACTTCATGACGGAAACTGAAAAGCTTCAGGTTACTCTTAACAAAGTTCAACAGGAGAGGAGGTCTTGGAAGAACAAGTACCACACCCTCAATGTAGAGTGTACCAAAATACAACAACTACTGAAAGAAAAGGATGCTCTGATTGAGATTTTAGAGCAACATGTTGTGGATAATCAGGATGACCAAAGAAATTTGCTCGCTTCTTTCACTTGGCAAAGGAATGACAACCCGACAACGGCTCAAGAGCCATGGTCAAAGGAAAGGAAAGTACCAGAATCAGCACCCGAGTTCTCCTCAGAGAGGACTCGGGACCCATTAGCTTAGGTTTCTGTTTCCGCACCTTGTAATCTACTGTATTTCTATTTTCGTAATCCTTTGAATTTCAATAAAATGGGGTTTCCCCATTGTTTGATATTTGCAATCTAATTGTCGAAGTTTATTTTGATTAAACCAAAAAACAATTAATATAATCATTGCATTCATCATTCTCACATCGCGTATTCTTCTTACCTATGAATCTCACGTTTGTGTCTCGATTCTAGAGTCAAACTGTCTCATTCGTACAATACTCGGGCCAATCGTCAGAAAAAGATGGATGATCTCGAGGAAGAGAACAGAGAGTTTAGAGAAGATATCGACACTCTGAAAGAGGATCTGAGAAAGCTTCATAGCGACATGCAAGCTCTAGCAGAGGCTCAAATGCAGCAACAAAGGACTATGATCTCAGAGATCACATCAACGCCCATAGTGGAAAAGTCAGATCCTAGGTACAAAATGCTGAAAGATCGTCCCTGGGGCATGCCACTTAACTATATCCCGGAAGGATATATCCCGTTGATCAATGAGGATCAGGGGACTGCAGCAGGAACCGCTGGGCCTGAAGGTTACAAACTTCGGGAAAGCGAAGATGCCAGGGGCATGACAGCAACTCCTGAAGGTTACAAACTTCGGGAGGCACCGAGAGTCTCGGCCATAATGACCATACCACCGCTTGTGGTACACACTGTCCCAGAAGGACAGATTCCCCAGATACCTTCTAGTGGGAACGACATGTTCGAAAGAATGAATGAGTTCCAGGAACAATTCCTGGGAATGCAGAAAGAACTGCAGGCCCTTCGTGGTCAGGATTCTTTTGGAAAGGACGTTGCGGACCTCTGCTTGGCCCCAAATGTGAAAGTTCTACACAAGTTTCAAGTGCCCGACTTTGAAAAGTACAAGGGTAACTCTTGCCCTCAGAGTCACTTGGTGATGTACGCTCGGCGAATGTCAGCCCAGACAGAGAATCAGGACTTACTGATTCACTACTTTCAGGATAATTTAACCGGCGCCGCATTAAAATGGTACATGGGTTTAAACCGCGCTACGATAAACACTTTCAGAGATCTTGGCACTGCCTTCGTCCAACAATACAAATATAATTTTGACATGGCACCCGAAAGAGATCAACTCAGATCAATGTCACAAAAGGACAAGGAAACCTTTAAAGAATACGCTCAGAGATGGCGTGAAATTGTCGTTCAAATTTGTCCACCTCTTGAGGAAAAGGAGATGACGAAGATATTCTTAAAGACCTTAAGCTCATTTTACTACAACAGAATGGTTGCCAGTACACCCAGTGACTTCACCGAGATGGTGGGCATGGGGGTTCGTCTTGAGGAAGCGGTCCGGGAAGGACGTTTAGTTAAAGACGCTGGATCATCAAGTAGTGAAAAACGATATGGTAGTACTCTCCCTAAGAAAAAAGAGCAGGATATTGGGAATATCTCTCTCGGAAAGCAAAGGCAACGTTATCAACCAGTAGCAGTTGTAACTCCTGCTATCAACCATGCACCTGTTTCTACGTATCAACCTCAGGTTGCGCAGAGCCAACCTAATCAACAGCAGTTTCAACAAAGGACACAACAGCCTCTTCAGCAGGCTCGTCCTCAATACAACAACAACCGTACAACGCAGCCACCAGGGTTTGACCCTATACCCGTACCGTACGCAGAACTATTTCCGTTACTACTAGCTAAGGGGCATGTCCAGTGGTGGGGGTCTCTCCATGCCCGCAGGGATTGGGACGTTCATGATTTCCCATGACAGAGGGGTCCTCTGGTCTTCGTCGTCGCTTCCGGCCGAGGATCTCGAAGGGGATCGATGATGTCGTGAAGGGGAATTCCTCGAACGGTTCCTCGGTCTCTCCTCGATGGTTTTGGACTTCTTGGTGGTTGAGGGCCTGGGTTCCTTCCTAGGCGGGGAACGATGGCGCTTATGGGATATCACCGGCTGGGGGCGTTCAAGGCGTGGCCGACGGCCCTCGCGCACCGGCGAGGGGGTTCGAGATTCTTCGGAATGAGTCCTTCGCGGGGAAGGAGAGCGGCGAGGTGAGGGCGGACGTTGATGTCTTCGCGGGGAAGATCTCCGTGTCCGCCCCCGCTCTAGTGCTTCAATTCTGGTATTCTGGTGTGCGATCAGCTGATTGGTCTGATTGATGAGGGCAAATAGGGCCACGGTGCTCGAATCTGCATTGGGCGGAGGAGCGACTGGCTGGAAAATGGCTTGCTGGTCGTCCTGGCGGGCGGCGTCGTAAGCCGTGTCTTGCGAATCCGGGGAGGCTGTCTGCCCGTCTCTTACGTCTCCTTCATCGACGTTGAGGGTAACAGCGTCCTCACTGTGGTTTCCGTTCTCAAGCTGCGCGAGTACGGTGTCCAGAGCCTTGGTAGCAGACGGATTGCTGGTCATGCTGGTGATGAATGAGAGGATTGCTTTGGTTTATCGAGGGAAAAATGGGGAAGCAAAATGTTCCCATAGACGGCGCCACTGATCGTACCTAGATCAGACAGTATCTGGTGGCCAACAACGTCGTCTGGACTTCAGCTCCGGTGAGGTTGAAAAACGGTCGGGGGGTGGTGTACCTGCAAGGTACTCCGACGCTCAAGTAAGATATCGGTCAGAAAAGGCAAGTACAAGGTTAGAGAGTATGAAAATGTGTGTAACCTGACCCTCTCAAGTGAGAGGGTATTTATAGAGAGCCCCCAGCGCGGGGCCAACGGTTACTTGCATTGGGCTGGATTGCCAGGCCCAATCCAAGTAACTGTCAGGGCTTACGTGGCGTAGTGAAGACCAGCACGTGGTCTTCGCCCTGGGGTAACCGTTCCTAGATCTAAGAAATTAGGGCAGACCGATTCCATCGGGAGTGGGTGGTTACATGAGAACGTGTCCTCACGGGGAGGAGTCTTGCGTGTCGGGGAGAGACGTGTCCTCGCGGGGGAGGACTCACTTGCGGGCGGAGATGGCTCCTCTCGGGGAGGAGCACATGAGCGCTGAGGAGAGGCGAGCCCGGGGAGGCTTAGAGCCTATGCCCGACGATCCATGTTGTGCGTTCCATACACACCCGAGGTTAGGCGTGTGCCCGACACTGTGGAGGTGAGCACGTGCTCGACAGTGGTCCTGCTAGGAGTCCTTATTGGGCCCTCCCAGGACGTGTGGGTTGGGCCTGCTCGACTGATGAGCATGCCCCGGCCCAGTCCAGAACAGTGATTATAAGAGCTTGAGGTATCTGTTTGATCAGAAGGAGATGAATATGAGACAAAGAAAATGGTTAGAATTCTTAATGGATTATGATTACGGCTTGAATTATCATCCCGGTAAAGCTAATGTCGTGGTCGATGCTTTGAGTCGGAAGACCTTGCATATGTCTGCTAGGATGGTTAAATAGTTGGAATTGATTGAGCAGTTCAGAGATATGAGCTTAGTTTGCGAACATACACCGCATAGTGTGATGTTGGGTATACTGAAGATCAACAATGAATTTTTTAATAGTATCAGAGAGAGTCAGAAGTTGGATGTGAAACTGGTGGATTTGATGATTGGAAATGAACAGGCAGAAAGTAACGAATTTAGAGTGGATGAACACGGTGTGTTGAGATTTCGTGATAGGATTTGTATTCCTGATGATTCTGAGTTGAAAAGAATGATTCTAGAAGAAAGTCATAGGAGTAGCTTGAGTATCCATCCAGGAACTACAAAGATGTATCAAGATTTGAAGAAGATATTTTGGTGTCCTAGATTGAAGCGTGATGTGGCTAAGTTTGTGTATGCTTGTTTGACTTGTTAGAAGTCGAAGGTGGAACATCAGAAACCTGCTGGTTTGATGCAGCTGTTAGATATTCCAGCGTGGAAGGGGGATAACTTTTCGATGGATTTTGTGACTGGATTGCCTAATACTCCGAGAGGGCATTGCGTTATTTGGGTAGTGGTGGATAGACTGATGAAGTCAGCACATTTTATTCTGATTAATATCGGTTTTCCTTCGTAGAGGCTGGCAGAGATTTATATTCGGGTGATTGTGAAGTTGCATGGAGTTCCGTTGAGTATTGTGTCAGATAGGGATCCAAGGTTCACTTCCATATTTTAGGAGAGTTTGCAAGAAGCTTTGGGATCGAAGCTGAGATTGAGTTCAGCTTATCACCCGCAGACGGATGGACAGACGGAGAGAACTATACAATCTTGGGAGGACTTGTTGAGGGCTTGTGTGCTTGAACAGGGGGTGCTTAGGATAGCCATTTGTCATTTATTGAGTTCACTTATAATAACAGTTATCATTCCAGTATAGGGATGGCGCCTTTTGAAGCTTTGTGTGGTCGGAGGTGTCGGACACCTTTGTGTTGGCATGAATTTGGTGAGAGTGTAGTACTTGGACCTGAGATTGTTCAGCAGACTACTGAAAAGGTGAAGCTGACTCGGGAAAAGATGAAAGCTTCGCAGAGTAGGAAGAAGAGCTACCATGATAAGAGAAGCAAGGATCTTGAGTTCCAAGAAGGGGACCATGTATTCTTGAGAGTGTCACTCGATGACCGCTGTTAGACGCACTTTGAAGTCGAGGAAGCTTACTCCTCGTTTCATTGGTCAGTATAAGATTTTAGAGAGAGTTGGATCAGTTACTTATAGGGTGGAAAACTAAATTTGTTGAATTTACATGACGTATTCCATGTTTCACAGCTTCAGAAGTAGGTTCTAGATTCGTCGCATGTGATTCTGTGGGATGAGGTTGAGGTGAGAGATAATCTCACGATTGAGGCTTTACCAGAGCAGATTGAAGGTCGTGGGGTGAAGCAGTTGAGAGGCAAAGAGATCGCTCTCGTGAAGGTAGTATGGGGAGACACTACCGGTGGAAACATATCTTGGGAGTTAGAGAGCAGGATGCGGGAGTTGTATCCGGAGTTGTTTGTGTCAGGTGAATTTTCGAGGACGAAAATATTCTAAGTGGGGGAGAGTTGTAACGCCCCGTTTTATTTTAATTATTATTCGTAATTATATTCATGTGTTGATATGTATAATTATGTGATTATGTGTATTTTGTGATGTCTTGGGGGTAGTAGCCTTAAGAATAAGTTTCAAGGTGTTAGGGGTGTGTGAGCAAAAGTGTAGAACTTGGTGGTGTGAGGAGTATAGCTACTTATTTAAATTAGTTACTATTTATTTAATTAAATAATAGGAGGAGATTATTATTTAAATAAGTATTTAGTTTATTATTGTTGTTATTATTTGAAATAGTTGGAATAAATAATAATAATATAAGAAATAAGGGAAAAGAGAGAGAAAGTGGTTTTACGTGAAAACAAAAGAGAAGATGAGCTAGGGCAAAGGAGAAGAAGAGGGAGAACCTCCATTGCTAAGGTTGAAGTTTTTGGCAAAATTCTAAGGTAAGGGTGAGGTTTTAACTATCTAAGGATTGTCATGATGATTGGTGGGTAGTTTCTAACATGTAGGGTTTTGAATTTTCCTCTCTTTGTTCATGAATGTGATGGTTTTGATGAGTGATTGATTCTTGATAATTCAATGGATTGTATGTTGTTGTGTTGATGTAAGTTGTTGTTAGTGATGTCATTGAGCTATTATAGCACTGTTGTTGCATGCTGACCAGTATTGGTATGGTATAATGATTAAGATGAATATCATTGTACGTTGTATTGTTGTTGTTGTTGTTGATTGCTATATTATTATGTTGTTGTTGTTGAACTATTATAGCATGTATTTGGTGTGTGGTGGCCAGTACTGGCAGAGTACCTTGACTATGGTGTTGGTTATTGTGTTTGATGTTATTGTTGACAAGCATATCATGTTGCATAAGTTGTATGATAAGTTATGTTCCCATGTGGGGTGTGAGCGCCTTATCCGGATTCCTTGAAATAGAATCGTGTTGTTATTATTGTTGAGGTAATTGTGTGCCCATGTGGGGTGTGAGCAATTACAGGTGTTCGTGTGCCCATGTGGGGTATGATCGATCACGGATGTTGTGTGCCCATGTGGGGTGTGAGTGACTTATATGGAAATTCTGACGGGATTTATGATCATTAAAAAATGGATCTAATTGGTACCACATGCATTGAGTCGAGTTGTGAGTCTCATTGTATTGTATTGTATTGTAGTTGTGATCGTTGTTGTGTTTTGTTGATGGGATATTGAATGCGGGGATGTATGGGTTGAATGGGTGACTTATGCATGAAATGAACTGTTCTTGCTAATTATCATGCTTTCCTTTATCTAGTTATGATATCTCACCCCTTCTGTTTGAATGTTACCTCTACGCGGGTAACGTGCAGATGACCCACAGTAGGAGATTTGATGTGAGTGGAAGATGAAGTCTTCCATTTATGCTTTTAGTGTCGGCGTCTGCTCTGATATGTAACACTGGGGTTTTTGGAACGCTTTATGAGTATTTCTTTTGTTAAGAATTGTTTAATTTTATTTAAGATTGATGTTGACCATGTTACTTTAAATAGGTTATGTTTTATTATTAATGTGACGAAGCTTTTCTGCTGCTTTAATAAAGATGAACTTCAGACATGATTTTACTATTCACAATTATTAAATTTCAAATTGTACGTGTTACATGTCGTATATATGAGCAGGTGTTTGCTTGAAAGTAGCATCCTAAATGCAGTATGTTTTATTTTACTCTGATATTTTATTATAATTTCACGCGGGGGTTTTAGGGTGTTACAAACAGCCTCACAAGCCACACCATCCGGAGGTGGCACTGGCTCAGTAGCATCAGCAGTATAAGGTGGCATTAACTAAAAAGCATCATCTGTCGGACGTCGCACTGGTGCCTTGGGTACCACTGGTGACTCGGATATCTCTGGCGTCTGAATAGGTGAAACCTGACGCCTGTGGGAGGATGGAGGGAGTGATGCGTCAGTCGGTGAAACCTGTCTCCTACGGGAAAAAGAAGATGGAGAAGGTGAGGAGAAGCATGAGCCTTAAAAGTAGATGTCTCTGCATGGCCAGAGTGAATAGGAGTCTCTGAAACCTAACCCTTCTCCTGCCGTACTGATGTATGTTGTGCAAGTCTCCTGTGTCTCAGCCTATCATGTCTATCAACCATAATGCATGTACGTTAAAGTAAACCAGACAATTAGTGCAAGTAAGGAACACTACTGTAACACCCCATTTGAATTATCTAATTCTATAAAATAGTTTAATTCTATTGTATGTGTTTTGAATGATTGAGGTAGTAGGGGAGCCTTGGATATGAGTAGTGTCCCTAGAATATTAGAATTTTAAGTGAGGGGTGTGGTTGTAATTAACGAGAAGTAGGGGGTGTTGGACACAATGAGATTAATAGTATTGCTATTAGATTTAATTAAACTAATTTAGTAGTAGCAATAATAAATAAGTTAATATTTATTTAAAATAAAAATAATAATATAGAAAAAATATTGCTTTTATTATTATTTTATTGGATAGTTGGCCTAGTGATATGATTTTATATATATATATATATATATATATATATATATATATATATATATATATATATATATATATATATATATATATATATATATATATATATATATATTTGATTTTTTTGTTTGATTTAATATAATAATAATAATAATAATAAGATTTAAAAATAAATTTAAAATAAGGGATTTAGTTAGTCTATTTATAAGAAGGTGAGGAGAAAATAGAGAGTGGGGGAACGTATGTGAAAGAATTAGAAAACGGAGAGTTAGGGCAAGAGGCAAGGGTAGGAAGAAGAAGAAGAAGACTACCATTATAGAAGAGCTTGGAGCTTAAAATTATAAGGTAAGAGGGAAATTATTCTTATAAGGGTGTCTAATCATGCGAGGGAAGTGAGGGGTCCTCACCCTCTTAGGTTAATCTTATGTCATGTTATAATTGTTGTTGATTTGTGATCATGATTATGAGGAATGAATTGTAATTTTTGTGGCTATAGCAATTGATATTTGTTGATGATGAGTTTTGAATTGTTGTTAAATTTTATGTTTGTTGTATGTTAAGGATTTGGACTTTGGGATGATGATTATGATGATGGTAGGGTATGAAATTGTGAATTTATTGGTGTGATTATATGAATATAAGTGGTGACTGATATTGGTATGTTTATAATTGAGTTTAAAATCATGGAATATTTTTTGTGATAATTTCATGAACGTTTTTGGGATTGAAGAAGATGAAAATAGTGCTGGAAATTTGAGAAAACAACAACTGTTTAGTAACGCCTTTTAGCATGGATTACATATTTATATGGTTCATAGTAGACTCGGAAATTAACTACCAATTTGTTTTTTAAAATTTAGTTTGTAATTAGTGTTACAATCTAGTCATTAAATAAAAGTCTGTTGTTAACTTGCTGCTAATTTCATGAATCATTATAATCACATGAAATGATGTTCCATGTTAGAATCAACCTTAAGTTTGATATGGCTATTTCATTTAAAATTTTGCCCATACCAATTAAAGTAATGATCATAAGATCTTTTAAGTGAGTCATACATTCCATTCCATGATCTCATTTAATCTTCAAAATAAAGCCTTTGAAACAAATGATTATAAAAGTACTCACTAAATAAGTCGAGTTAAACTAAGTCAAGGAAGTAATCAAACACAAACAAGACAAGTTTTATCGAATGAAGAATGCTACGACGTTGGATTTGATCAATTCAAATTAAATCGTGTAAAATTAGACTGAATCAGATCAAAATTTTTTTAACAAATCATCTAAAATCAAACCACAAGTAAAATTATCTTTAAAAATGATGGGTTTTTACTCAAATTTAATCCAAACTGCATCACAAATTCCCTAGTTGTAATAGTAACACAAAGCTTCTCAATCCTTGTGCACCAAATTCTCTAAAAGAATTAGTTGTTATAGTAACACAAAAATTCTCATTCCTTGTGCACCAAATACTCTAAAAGAATTAGTTGTTATAGTAACATAAAACTTCTCATTCCTTGTGCACCAAATACTCTAAATGAATCAACATATTTATCACTGGAGTGTAGATCCCAGATCTTTCTTCATACTATATGTGTTCTTGACACAACCTTCATTTTAAATGAACTCATGAATCACCATAAAAACCATCAAATGAAGTTCCCTTATATCTCTCATTATCATCATTAAACCGATTCCATGAAACTTCCAATACCATATCTTCTAGCATCCTCCCTATTCTTGATCACATCTATCGCTACGCAAAAAATGACACAGAGTCGCCACCAATTTTATTTTTTTCAAGTGGAAAGGGAAAATAAGGATAAAACCCCCTAAAGGTGAAAAATGGTCTCGCAATCAAATTTGGGTTTAGAAGTCGGTTATGTGAGGGGAAGGTATTAGCACCCCCTCACATTCATCTTACTCGATTGGAACCATCTAAGTTGTCTAGCTCGAATGGGTGTTCTAATCTAAAAGTCTACTTGCTAAAGGGAAAGAGGGTTGGTTTTTTATTAGGGTGCTCGCCAAGGATTGGAGCCCTTGTGCCTATGTATTCCCTTGTGCAATGGGAAAGTCAGAGCAATTGTAGTTCGAAGGACTATGGTGAAAAGTGGAAAATGTGGTTCACCAAGGATCGGGGTCCTCGTGCCTACGTATCTTCACTTGAACGAAGTGAAGAATCAGAGTGTTCGTAGTTCATGAGACTACGGTTTGTTGGTGTTTTTTATGGATGATGATAACGTTTGCATTCTAGTAGTTAGGTGTATTGCTGCTCACTCGTGGAGTCTTATGCGTTACCTGTTTGCGGTAGAACGGAAATAACATGTCCTTTTTTAAAAGGGTTTTTGAACGAATCCCGAAGGATGAAAAGGTTTGGATTTGTCGAAGTGTTTTTGTTAGGGTTTTGAAAAGAATTTTGAGATGCGTATTATACTGAAGTCTATGGGTAGATGTGAATATTTCGAACGACCAAGCTGAGCGTCTTGTGTTCAAAATACTCGGAGTGAGTGTGGGAAAGCTCCATTCGCACTCCTTATCCACCACGTACTATGCGCATTGTGTTTATTAAGTGTTTTTGGATTTTTTTTATCAAGAAAAGATTTAGATGTAAAAAAGAAAATCTAAGGGAGACTAAATCCTAAGTTGTCATGCAAAGATTAATGCCTAATGTCTATCCTACTTCAATCTTAATAAAAAATTAGGTTAGACTAGGAGATCTAAGGGAATATGTGAAAGTAAAGCTAGCAAATAATCGAGACATATACACATGAAGCACAAAGCATGTCAAGGATCAAGGAATCCTCAAGAAGATGTATCATCATAAAAAAGATTCATCAAGAGAGAAACATCAGGCTCAATCAAAAACATCAAGACTCGAGTAAGTACATGAACATGTAAATGTGTCAAGTAAAAGGCAAAGCATCGAGAATTAATCAACCGCCATCAAGAATTAATCTGAGGCGTCAAAAATTTCATGGCATCAAGATAAAATATCAAGAGTTAATCACAAAGCCACATCAAGGAAACAATCGTAAGCACATCCCAAGGACTAAACAAGATTAAATACCAAGAATTAGTTAAAGTCTATGTGAAACAATTATCAAAACAAAATCAAAATTAACTAAAAATTAACAAATATCTTAACAAAATAATTAGCAAAAATTTTAAAGAAAATAATTAACAAAAGTTTAAAGAAATAATCAACATAAAGTTTTAAAGAAATAATTAAAATTGAAATATAACACTTAAAAAATTGAATGAAAATTAATATATATATATATATATATATATATATATATATATATATATATATATATATATATAATAAAATAAGAAAAGAAATAACAAAAAAAAGGAGTGCAAAAGTGATTGTGGATTGCACATAGAAAACGCATTTGCGTCGTTTTAGCCAGATCCAAACTGAAAAGAAGAAAAAGCAATTAAAGAAAACCTAAGGCTATGTTTGGATTGATGAAAAATAACGGAACGGAGCGGAGCGAAATGGAGTGGAGCGGAATGGAATATGGATGGAACAAGAAATGGGGATTTGGATGGAATGGGATGGAATGGATTCCATTATGTTTCATTCCATTCCATCAATTATTTGCATATCCAAACAATGGAATCACATTAGTTACCACTCCACTTCATTCCATTCCATCCCATTCCACCAATCCAAACATACCCTAACTCTTATGGAAACATTCAGCATAAAAACTCTTGCCCTTCACTGTCTCCTTCAAAACGTCAATACTAACCCTTACTTGTCGTTCTGCCACAACTTTAAACCGTCGACGACTGTGACCTACATGTCGCTACACCTCACTTGCCTTCATCTTTCGAATCACCCCACTCTCTACGCAAACAAACTCCATAACCTATCTTGGACTTGTTTTGACAAATTGAATGGAAATATTTTCAACTGAGACCTATGCTGTGAAATACGACAACCACCAGAAGTAGAAATGATGACTCGAAGAAGCTTATGCGTTGAATAATGCGCTTCGAGCACACTGACATGTCCGTCGAATAAAGATTGCAAGTATACAGTTGTTTGCGTAGTTTTAAAAAGGTTGTCAAACCCACAGGGAAGGGATAATCAAACTAATGCAAACTATTGTTGCAGTGCAAAGCTAAGGCTGAGGATTAACAGATTTTAAACGGGAAGAAAGAATTACTAATTCTAGAGGTTTTAAGAAATAACAATAAAAACGAGTCCGGAATATGGATTCTGCGTACCTAAGGGACTTGTGGAAATCGGGTGCTAATTACGACTAAACTTCGTTCCGTAGAAAGTCCTAACTTAAAGATTATGTCTCACACTCTCGCGCTATCGACAGGAACCACACATTTCAACCACAGGATTTTTCTCTCGCTCGCCCGTTTTAATTGAAAAGCGTATTTTAAAATTTAATGAAATTCTAAACGATGCCTAAAGCGCTCTCGCTATTTTTAGGATCGATGCCTAGTTTCCACTATCAGTTCATTCCTCATACTCTTGCGATATCGGTCTTAACTTAGTATATTCCGCACTCTCGTGTTGGAATAATAAGACATAAAAATTAGAAACAAAGACCAAAACTAACATACAATCAATAATTTCGCACCTAAATTTTCTACGGAGTCCCATCGGTAATGACGGTCCTCATACTTCGAACTCAAATAATTTAGCAAGACATGGTATTTTTCATAGCAAACATGTTAACAGTAATTGGAATTAAAATTAACATTGCATACAAAATTAAAATAAATTCAAATGCAAAAGTAAAAACAAGAAATAACCTGTAGAGTAAAAATACAGAACTGAATTGAAATAATGTCGGCAGGCTTGTTCGTAATCCAAAAGTACAGTAACGAAAGGAAATTACAATAAAAGTGCGACAATTCCTCGATGTGAGTAATTGCCATTTTGAAACTAAATTTATGCCTAAAAATCTAAATGGAATTTTAACAGAGCTTCCGCGCAAATCTGGGGTGTCTGGAATATGACCAGAGAGTCCTATATTTAGAGGAAGTGTTGATCTCAACTGCCCAGGTCGTGGTTTTGAGTAGAGGGAAAAGAGAGAGTGAAATAACCGCTCAAAACGATTGCAGAATTTGAATTCTGCAATTGCGCTGCTATGACGAACGCCATCAGGTCATGGCGAACGCCATGTCCTTGCTTCATTTAATTACGTGGCAGGTTGATGTATGGTGAACGCCATATAGCCATGGCGAACGCCATATCAGCAAAAAGGCCAGAATTCATCCATTCTGCTGCATTTTCCTCTTCTTTCACTCTTTTTCTGCTCCGCTCACGATTCTGCAACAGATGAAGCTATCAACTGCAAAACACATAAAACAAAGTAAAATGCAAATAAAATGCGATAAAAACGGACGAATAATATGCCCAATGAGCCTAAAAATATGATACGATTTCTCGTTATCATTGAATAGGAGATTTGCTCAAGTATGTATGAATCTTTACTTTCGCGGCTACGTATTATTTTTCTCTCTTCGTCTCGTTACAACTATTGTTATTGATTGGCAGTGTCAATGAATGGTGGTTTTGAGGTGTTGAAAAGGAATTGAAGAGTGAGGAAGGAACCGAGATTTTATTGTTCGGTTATTGAAAAAATGGATTTTGTTTGAAGTTGAGAGGTTTGGTGGTAGTTAATGGTTGATTGCATTTGAAGTGGCGAAGTTGTAAGTTTGTGAAAGATTGATGAAGGTTGTGAGGGAGTTATGTATTTTTAAATATGAGGTTAAAGAAATGTTGGTGGTTTAACAGAATAACAGTGAGGGAATGTCACCGGGAGAAATAAGGCGGGAGATGTCTTTAATGGAGTGTTTGGGAAAAAATTTAAGGTTAAGTGGGAGGACACAGTGGAGATGGAGAAGATTGTAGGTGATGGTGAGGTTAGAATGAAGAGAGAATTTCTCCCTATTTTCTTGTTCCAAGGAGTGCAGAGAGAGTGTTGTGGGTCTTAAAACGTGGGAGAGAAGGATTGTGTGGCTAGTTTGGCAAATGAGTGAGAGATAAGAAGAGCATAAAAGTTGAAATAAATATGGGAGAATTCTTCTAGTTTTATTCTAATTACAAGATAAGTATTTAATAGTTACAAATAGAGGAAGAAGTGTGTAGATGCAGTAGGAAATGATTATTGTCGTGGTAGAAAAGAAAAATGCAGGGATATCGATGGAGTTTTTTTGGTTAACAACGAAAGAAGGGTAGACGAAGATGGTGTGGAGATTGTGAACTGTGCTCGGATTTGGCGTGTATGTGTAGAAAACGATGATGTTGTTGCGGTTGCGGCTTGAACAATGTTGCAGTGCAGTTATGGTTGTGTTGTTCATGAAAGTGTAATGAAGGAGAGAGTTTGGAGTTCCATGGAAAGCGAGTTGTCTTGATGATTTTGTATATTGATGGTCATGAAAAATTTTGGGAGGAATTTGGACATGGTTTTAAATATGAAGGTGAGTTTTTTATGTCCTTCTTTCTTTTCTTGCTACTGTCCCTTTTCCTCTCTTTTAAAAACCATTTCAAAACTTGTTCCTTAAGCTTGGTTTTGACTTGTTGTTGTGTGTTGTTACTTTCATGGCAGGTTGTAGAGTGTTTTGGAGTTACACCAGTGGTCGCGCAGGATGTGTCATTGTCTGGTGTAGTAGGATGTAGCAGGAGCTTAGGCATGTTGTTGTTGTTTGTTTGTGTAGGTTGTATGGTTAAGGTGTGATGTGTTCGTATGGTTCTTGTAGTGGTGATGTTTGGAGTGTTTTGTTTGCAAAATGGGGTTGCTGTCTTGTTCAGACGTGTACCATTACATGGCAGTAGCATCTTGTATTTTTCTTTATTTCACTTTTGTGGCAAATATTGTTACAGAAGAAGCTAGTGGGCTTTTGTTTATTTTTGGTGTAGATGGACTTATTTTGTAATGAGTTGAAGAATAATAAGAAAACAATGGGCTTTTATTGTGAATTTTTTGGATCATGAATATTTTGGACAAATACTTTGTAGAATAATTTGAAACAAATTTGAAAAAAAAATGTGGAAATTGGAACTAGTTTAGAAACATGAATATTGGAAAAAATGTAGAATGAAATTGGAATTGAATGAAACTTGAATAGTTTTAGAATGTTTGAACTGAAACTTGAAATTGGTTTTGAAAAATGAAACTTAAATACTTGAACTTTGAGACTTGAATTAGATTGAAATATACTTGAAACTGAATAGAATTGGAAATTGGAAAGAAAATTGAAAAATTGAATCTTGACACAGAATTATAAATTGAATTAAGCTCTTTGGCGAAGAGATGACGATTTGATATTTGAATGAAGTGTTGAAATGAACTTGAATTTGACTTTTGAAATTTGACACTTGATACGGACTTGAAAATTTGGAACTTGAATGAAGTTGAATTTGATCCCTCGAGTTTGAATTGGAATGAAACATGAGGTCTTGAATTGAAACTTGAACACTTTGACATGGACCTGAACTTGCACCCTTCATTTTATTCCTGAATGACACTTGAAAATTAAATCCTGAGAATTTGTACTTTCCACATGAAATAACTTAGAATCTTGAATCAATTCCTCGGGAAATAGAATCAAGCATAACTCGATCCAGAGCCTTGACGAATTAATTAATGAACCAACCAAATTTTGAACTTTGACCAAACTTGAATTAAACCTTGCATCCGACTAAGAGTGAGCCAATTCCTGAGTCTTAATCATTTTTGAACAAATTTTTGAGATATGACTGAAATTGAATCCATCTTAAAATCATCTTAAATAAATGACACAATAAATCATCCTCGAAACTCACTTTCAACAACTTGAACTCTTCATTACAATCAGGACAAAAATGCATTGAAACCTTGAAACAATTCTACACCACCTCCTGATCCCATCTTGAATTGAATAAAAAACTTAAATTCTTCTGGATCCTCAAACACAAGTACTTGAATTTAATCCACACTTGTCCTCAAAATAGCCAATGGCACAGATGACTTGAGATATGAACTGCAGCGACTAGACCAAAACCCTATTTAAAAATGAACTGGCCCTGATGATTATCCACCTTGAAACAACTGCCTTTTCCACAGCCTGCTAACTTGATACTAAAGCCATTCACTTCTTTGACCAAGATTAGGTCAAACTTCCATTGAATTTCAGCCAACAATGCACATACCCTTGACTTGGTAACTTTTCCTAAACCTCGATTCGATCTTGTGGCACTGGATTTAGACAAAAAGGAAATGAAAGTTGAAACAACATACTTTGGAATTTTTTTAATGAGGGTTAGTAAACGGACAGAAACACAAATGAGGGTATTTACAGGTAGGAAAAAATTGGGGTATAACAGCTGCCCCTATCTAAGTGGCTTAAACCTAGTAAAGTGAACTAGAACAGTTCATGTTTTCAAGGTAGAAGTCTATTAGATACGGAGAAGACTTCGAATTTGTCTGAAGAGAAAGAAAGTGAAATAGAAAATCAATGTCGACCCTCGAGTGGACACTGAACAAAATAATGATAGAAGTTAACGACACCAAAGGATGATGGTTTAACTCAAAACTGCGACTGTCATTACCAAAAGGATGATGATCAGGTATCAAGACCAAGGTCAGCATCACCAAAAGGATGATAAGATGACCAACAAACTGAAAGATCGCTATTACCAAATAGATAACAACTATCACCAAAAGGATGATGAATAATTCAAAATTCAAAGATCACTACCACTAAAAGGATGATAGATATCACGCTGAAAGTTGCTATTACCGAAAGGATAACAGGAAGATCATTACACAAAGTTGGCTACCACCAAAAGGATGATATTAAACTCAAACGTCTTCAATTATTGCCATCACCAAAAGGATGAAGGTTAAATCTGAATGACAAGGATCGCCATCACCAAAAGGATGATTGTTGGATCATAATGACTCTTGCTAGCACCAAAAGAATGACAGAAAGGCCACAAATTGCAAGGATTTCCATTGACAAAAGGACAATGGTCAGATCATAACTGCAAAGATCTCCGACACCAAAAGGATGATGGTAGGATCATACGCACTCCACGCTGACTATCACCAAAAAGATGACAGTGAATACACAACTTAATGACTTTCCACCAAAAGGATTAGGTCAACAGATTGCTGAAGATATTCCAACACCAAAAGGATGATGGACACCACCAAAAGGATGATGACAAGGATTAACAACATAATTTGCTACCACCAAAAGGGTGATAGTAAATTTCCGACTTCAATGGACACCGACACCAAAAGAATGAAGGCTAAAAACATTATCTTCTACCACCAAAAGGATGATAATAAATTGTTTGGAGGAATATTGGTACACCACTGAGTATGACTCGCTTGGATACATTAACAAAAGGTTGAAGAGAACAACTCAATGGGGAACGCCCACTGAATAACGTCTGGTAAGAACTCTGCTTGGATAAATACCACTAGCTTAGTTGAGGATTGATCTGAAATCTCGTGATTGATCCTGAGTCCTGACCTATGCATGTATGCATGTTTAATTTTGTAAATGTATTCCATATGATGCAGATGTTGATGTATTGAGATACAAATGTTGGGGATATGAATTTCTGGTTTATGTATGCAACGATGCAGAACAGTTATGATGATATGCTATGATATGCATGATATGGATGTATGAAAGACTATCTGGTTTCCGATAATGGGGTAATGGGAACAGTGAAAGGTAAGATAGAAGAAAATTGATATTAACGGATCTACGATCCAAAGGAAGATAAAGGGAGACAAGATCTACTAACCTATGGAAAAGAAGCAGGATCAACGAATCTACTACCCAAGAACGAAAAGAAATAATATCAACGGATTTGTGACTCAAGAAAGATCAACGGACCTATGGAAAATAAGCAGGATCAATAGATCTATAACCCAAGAACGAAGAGAAACAATATTAACGAATTTGTGACTCAAGAAATATCAACGGACCTATGGAAAGAAAGCAGGATCAACGGATCTACAACCCAAGAACGAAGAGAAACAATATTAACGGATTTGTGACTCAAAAGCTAGGGAATGGGAAGTAAGATCAACAACTTTACAATCCAAGAAAGTGAAAGGGGATTAGGATTAACGGATCTAAAAAATAGGAAGTAGGATCATCGGATCTACAACCCAAGAAAATGACAAGAGTGACAAGATCAACAAATCTAAACACATGAAATAAAATTAACGGATTTATAAACCGTGAAAAGAGGATAACTCCACTGGGGGGATTAAGGATAAACAGAGAGTAAGATCGACGAATATATGGCCTTGGGAATTGGTTGAAATATTTACTGGGGAATGGACTTAGAATTCTCTGTGGGGATATATTATTATCATGATTGAGGATTGATGCAGGATTGTAAGGTAACAAATCTGGCTTATGCTTCGAATGCATGTTTGAATTTTTCTATGGCGTAATGATCCATATCTAATGGAAATGCTACGTGTTTTCCAAGATGCAATGCAATGATGATTATGTATGCAAAATGTCGATGTAAGCTCGGGCCGCTGGGGATAAGAGGATATGTGATCAAAGGGTTAAGATGGTGCCAAGTATGGTTGGGCTTTGGTTAGACGTAGGACCAGATTGATGGTGATTGATTTTTTTAGGGATTTTATTCTTGTTTGCCAATGAAAATGGACTTTGATGGTGAGTCACTAGACGAGAACTGGTTTTCAAGGGGTAGACTACCAGGCGAGAACTGGTGACAAAAGGTTAAGGTGTCAGACAAGAACTGACTTCTTATTTTTGTATTAGACGGGAACTAACTTTATGGTTTTCCAGACGAGAATTGGACTTTGAAATGGTGTTTACCAGACGAGAACTGGTCTAAAAGCTGTCTACCAAGCGGGAACTGGTATCTTGAGATGATTTACCAGACGAGAACTGGTTTTGAAGTGATTTGGGTTTCAAGGTTTTTTGATGTTAGATTCATGTTGTGGGGTTAGGCCTGATGAATGAAATGATGTGTATGGCCTTATGTTATAGAGAAGCAACATGACTAATGTATTAGACTACCAGGCGAGAACTGGTGACAAAAGGTTAAGGTGTCAGACGAGAACTGACTTATTATTTTTGTATTAGACGGGAACTAACTTTATGGTTTTCCAGACGAGAACTGGACTTTGAAATGGTGTTTACCAGACGAGAACTGGTCTAATAGTTGTCTACCAAGTGGGAACTGGTATCTTGAGATGATTTACCAGACGAGAACTGGTTTTTAAGTGATTTGGGTTTCAAGGTTTTTTGATGTTAGATTCATGTTGTGGGGTTAGGTCCGATGAATGAAATGATGTGTATGGCCTTATGCTATAGCGAAGCAACACGACTAATGTATGCAGATGATTTATGCAATGATATGAAGGTTTCTAGAAACGGAAGGAAGGTCTTTTGTGAGCAAGGCTTCTGTTGACAGGCAAAGGTTGGGATGGTAGCATGATTTCTCGGCACTCGACTTGAACTCAAAAGTTGTTGACAAAATTTGCTTGCTTGAGCAGCTTGAAAACATAGAGAGGATTTGCCCCTATGTGGCTTATCTTACCCCAATCTGTTAGGTCTTTGAAGAAATTTCCTTTGAAAGGAAGTTGGAAGCAACTGTACCATGAGATGACCTCGAGATTACTTACCCCAGAATTCTAAATCATGAAAGGATTAGTCCTTGATTAACCAAATTTTGGAGTGGTTGCCCCTGAACGAGCGTTGAAGGGACTTGACTTGTGATGACTGAGCGCTATAGGGACTTTTCCTTAGTCAAAAGAAACTTTGGGTGGTCTGCCCCAAGTTGGTAAGGTTTTGAGATGATCCTCTCTGATTGACCGATCTTTGAATGATGTGCCCCATAATCAACTGATGCGTAGGGACTTGCTTTAGACTGGTTCCATAATCATTGGATGTCAATGCCCCTGATCCATAGGGTCATAAGGTGTTCTTGATTATGATCAATTTTCCTGAATGATCTAGTCCTCTTCGATTACTCCTCTTTGAAATTTCCTTGATGTCAAGCACCGACTTGTAATTAAAAATTATTTATTCAACAAATGGTAATCTTAATACGATTCTCATGCAAGTTTTGAAAAATCATTTATTTGAATGATGTGACATTGTGTCACGAATGGACCTTTAGTCCAAACCCAATGATGATTTAGCTAATGTGAAAGATATAGCTAGAATATGACACCAAGATATGTGATTAGCAAATATGTGGGGAGTCAGTTTACGCAACCTTGCTATAATATGCTTTCAGAATAAACCTTGCTTCAATTAGGTCTTTTAAGGTTTGTAACATGGTCTGGTTCACGGTTATAGAAACAAAGGATATAAGGCTCAAAGTTTGATTTTTACACATCCCTTCTTCGTGATGTTCTTCAATCTTACATTCAGTTAAATTTGACACACGCATCTAGAGTTTGACGGTGTGGTGTAAGAGTGAAGATGAGGATTCAAGATTTGCTTGAAATGTCAGTCACCTTATTTTGTTTTGCTTGAGGATTTTAGGACATCTTTTGATTGATTTTTCTTTTGATCCCTAACTTTTGCCTGGACTAATTTTGTTTTTCGAGTCCATCGGGATTGCCTTGATTTTGCATAAGTCTCCTCTTTGGTTATTTGACTTAGCAGGATTTCTCTTTTTTTTTGGAAGGGCTTGTGACTACCAAGTAATTCACATGTTTCATCTTGTAGCTTTGAACACATAGTTTAATTAACTGAACACTACCATGCCCTAGGTTAAGTGTAAGGGTTTTAAAGTCCGAAAGAAACTCCTACTTATAGGCTCGAAGTGGTTTAACAAGGGATTAACTTCTTATCTCTCCAATGTTCGGGGATTAGAAACAATGCTTGTACATCATCAGCAGGATTTTATCTTAAAGCATACCAGCCGCAATTATGAGTATATCATTTTTGTCATCCTCCCTCTAATCTTTGTTAAAACAATTGTTTGATAAAAAATGTGGACGAGAGGTGTATGAATATATTTTTTTTCTTCGATATAAGAGAAGAAAAAATGAGCGAATGCGACATGACTAATTCAGAAAAAAGCATGATTACTTCATTAATATTACCATTCAAAACAAACAATGTTTAAAACAAGTAGCAAATAATAGGAAATAAACTACAAATGCAATGATACATGTCCAACAATTGCCAATGTTGAGGACGTCTTCCTATCTGGATCCCTGGTTTTAGGAGATCTCTCTGAAGTCTTCGAACTCAAATAGATGAGATGTCGACGTGCACAACCAGGCTTCCTTCTGGAAAGGATGTGTACCCTTTGTCAATCAATTGTTGCACTTTGGCTTGGAAAGCTTTGCAATATTCAGTTGAATGCCCTATTGATAGCATGGCACTAGAACTGATGACTGATGAGAAGATGAGGGACCGTAAGTTTTTGCTGGTGCATCTTGAGAATACTCAATATTTGCTATGACTGCATTGGTTTCATCCTCCTCTTCCTCTTGGGAATTTCTGAGAGATTCAGTCTTGCTAGCTTGGCTGCTCAAGGCGCCTTGAATTTGTTTAATTTTGAGGTAGCTCTCGATGCGTTCTCCTACTATCACAAGGTCCTAGAAGCTTGAAAATGCACTGCCAGCCATTCTTTCAAGATAAGAGCCATGCAGACTGTATATGAACATGTCAATCAATTCTTTGTCCAAGAGTGGTGGTTGCACCTTGGCTGCCAATTTTCTCCATCATTGTGCGTATTCCTTGAAGGATTCGCTACTCTTATGAGATAGGCTTTGCAACTGGGTACGACTAGGAGCCACGTCCAATTGTACTGGTATTGCTTTAGGAAGGCATTGGCTAAGTCCTTCCATGATTGGATATGACTTCTTTCTAAATCCATGTACCAACTCAAAGATGCTCCACCCAAACTATCTTGAAAATAGTGAATCATCAACTTATCGTCGTGGATATAAGAGGTCATTTTTTCAGCGGAACATCACCAAATGAAGCTTTGGGCAGCTAAATCCTATGTACTTCTCGAAGCTGGGTACTCTGAATTTCGAAGGAATCACCAAGTTTGGCACTAGGCACATATCAGCAGCATCGAGACCAGGCGTATTATGCACTTCCATAGCTCAGAGTTTCTCCTCAATTGTACAAAGTTTTTCCTTCATGGAATCAGTCAATGGAATTCTTTGGGGTCGAGTAGGAATGTTCACTTGTTGAGGATCATCATCAGACAAAAGAACATACAATGGATTATCTGTCACATTAAAACCGGGTGGGAGTCAACTTTTTCCATCAAAACACGCTGAAGGTTGTTCTCTGACATAGCTACCACAACTTCCAACTTGACTTGTCTTATTTTCCTTTCAAGGTGTCTATCTTCCTCTTATCTCTACTTGATCTTGCTTCACAGCTACCACTGGTTCAGTGTGAGTGTCGGGAAATCAACTGGAAGGTCATGGACAAAGGCGGAATGAGCTTTCTGTGGAAATGGTCTGTATGCATGATGATGAGATGAAAATGCAATGGAATGAATGCAATGCATTTTTTTCAAGTACAGGATCTCAGGAGTCCAAGGTACGAATGGAGGATAAAGGCTAATTGTTTATAACACACGGTTCTCACCGGATGTGGTCTAAGGTTTAATAGGGAACCCAAAGTCATGGGTTCAAACAAATGTTTATCACACACGATATGAGCATGTCATTTGATAACTCCATCACATGAAACTCGTTTGGGTGAGATCTTCATATCGAACCTCGTGAGAAGAGCTTCTCGGGGACCCATAGTACGAGACCATCGACACTGGGCTCCAAACAAGGGTTTCAGAGTCATGGACTTTCTTAACTGTTTGTTACGTATGTCAATCATTGCCAGGCAACAACTCCATTAGGAAAGTATCTTCTAAATGAGGTCTTCTTATTGATCCTCGCGAGAAGAGCTTCTTGAGGACCCATACTACGTGACCATCAATCTTAGTTGGCCAATGGTTAAGGGTTCTACAAAGGTCCTTAGATTCATGGATTCCTAAGAAAACATTGATCAAACATGCCAAGAGCTTGACAGTTGTCAATATCATCAATGGAATCTACTCTAAGCGAGGTTCTCGTATCGACTTTCACGAGATGAACATCTCGGAATCCCACACTACTCAACCTCTCCTATCTCAATTTTACACTTTAGACTCGGGTGTAGAGTCTTTCCCTCATAGTTTGCCATCAAGGTACCCAATTCATACCACAGTATTAAGAGCCACACAAGATAAGATACAAATATATATATATATAAACAAAAGGGAAAGCAATAAAGCAAGCAAAGAAATAAAGAGAAAACACCCAAACATGCAAAAAATAACCTAGGCTAGGCTTGACTTGCTTAGGTAGTCCCCAGCAGAGTCGACAGCTGTCGCTACACGAAAAATGACACAGAGTCGCCACCGAATTTAATTTATTCCAAGAGGAAAGGGAAAATAACGATAAAACCCCCTAAAGGTGAAAAATGGTCTCGCAACCAAATTTGGGTTCGAAAGTCGGTTATGTGAGGGGATGGTATTAGCACCCCCTCACATCCATCGTACTCGATGGGAACCATCTAAGTTGTCTAGCTCGAATGGGTGTTCTAATATAAAAGTCTACTTGCAAAAGGGAAAGAGGTTTGGTTTTTTATTAGGGTGCTCGCCAAGGATTAGGGCCCTTGTTCCTACGTATTCCCTTGTGTAATGGGAAATTCAGAGCAATCGTAGTTCGGAGGACTACGGTGAAAAGTGGAAAAGGTGGCTCGCCAAGGATTGGGATCATTGTGCCTACGTATCTTCACTTAAACAAAGTGAAGAATCAGAGCGTCCGTAGTTCGTGAGACTACCGTTTGTTGGTGTTTTTTATGGACGATGCTAACGTTCACATTCTAGCAGTTAGGTGTATTGCCGCTCGCTCGTGGTATCTTATGCGTTACCTATTTACAGTAGAACGGAAATAACATGTACTTTTTGAAAAGGTTTTTTGAAGGAATCCCGAAGGATGAAAAGATTTAGATTTGTGGAAGTGTTTTTGTTAGGATTTTGAAAAGAAGTTTGAGATGCATATTGTACTGAAGTCTATGGGTAGAGGTGAATATTTCGAACGACCAAGTCTAGCGTCTTGTGTTCAAAATACTCGGAGTGAGTGTAGGGAAGCTCCGTTCTCACTCCTTCTTCACCGCGTACTATGCGCATCGTGTTTATTAAGTGTTTTTGGATTTTTTTTATTAAGAAAAGATTTGGATGTAAAAAAGAAAATCTAAGGGAGACTAAATCCTAAGTTGTCATGCAAATATTAATGCCTAATGTCTATCCTACTTCAATCTTAATCAAAAATTAGGTTGGACTAAGAGATCTAAGGGAATATGTGAAAGTAAAGCTAGCAAATAATCGAGACATATACACATGAAGCACAATGCATGTCAAGGATCAAGTAATCCTCAATAAGATGTATCATCTTAAAAAAGATTCATCAAGAAAGAAACATCGGGCTCAATCAAAAACATCAAGACTCAAGTAAGTACATGAACATGTAAATGTGTCAAGTACAAGGCAACGTAACGGAAATTAATCCACCGCCATCAAGAATTAATCTGAGGCGTCAAACATTTCATGGCATCAAGATAAATAATCAAGAGTTAATCACAAAACCACATCAAGGAAACAACCTTAAGAACATCCCAAGGACTATACAAGATTAAATACCAAGAATTAGTTAAAATATATGTGAAACAATTATCTAAACAAAATCAAAATTAACTAAAAATTAACAAATATCTTAACGAAAAAATGGATGTTGTTTGAAGTTGTGAGGTTTGGTGGTAGTTAATGGTTGATTGCATTTGAAGTGGAAAAGTTGTAAGTTTGTGAAAGATTGATGAAGGTTGTGAGGGAGTTATGTATTTGTAAATATGAGGTAAAAGAAATGTTGGTGGTTTAACGGAATAGCAGTGAAGGAATGTCACCGGGAGAAATAAGGCGGGGAGATGTCTTTAATGGAGTGTTTGGAAAAAAATGTAAGGTTAAGGGGGAGGACACAGTGGAGATGGAGAATGTTGTAGGTGATGGTGAGGTTAGAATGAAGAGAGAATTTCTCCCTATTTGCTTGTTGCAGGGAGTGCAGAGAGTGTGTTCTGGGTCTCAAAACGTGGGAGAGAAGGATTATGAGGCTGGTTTGGAAAATGAGTGAGAGATAAGAAGAGCATAAAAAATGAAAGAAAACTGGGAGAATTCTTCTGGTTTTATTCTAATTGCAAGATAAGTATTTAATGGTTAAAAATAGAGGAAGAAGTGTGTAGATGCAGTAGGAAATGATTGTCGTAGTAGAAAAGAAAAAAGCAGGGATAGCGATGGAGTTTGTTGGGTTAACAGCGAAAGAAGGGTAGACGAAGGTGGTGTGGAGATTGTGAATTGTGCTCGGATATGGCGTGTATGTATAGAAAACGATGATGTTGTTGCAGTTGCGGCTTGAACAATGTTGCAGTGTAGTTATGGTTGTGTTGTTCATGAGAGTGTAATGAAGGCGAAAGTTTGGAGTTCCATGGAAAGGGAGTTGTCTTGATGATTTTGTAGATTGATGGTCATGAAATTTTTTGGGAGGAATTTGGACATGGTTTTAAATATAAAATTGAGTTTTTTATGTCCTTCTTTCTTTTCTTGCTACTGTCCCTCTTCCTCTCTTTTAAAAACCATTTCAAAATTTGTTCCTTAAGCTTGGTTTTGTCTTCTTGTTGTGTGTTGTTACTTTCATGGCAGGTTATAGAGTGTTTTGGAGTTGCAGCAGTGGTCGCGCAGGATGTGTCATTGTCTGGTATAGCAGGATGTAGCATGATGTAGCAGGAGCTTAGGTATGTTGTTGTTGTTTGTTTATGTAGGTTGTATGGTTAACGTGTGGTGTGTTCGTACGGTTCTTCCAGTGGTGATGTTTGGAGTGTGTTGTTTTCAAAGTGGGGTTGTTGTCTTGTGCAGGTCGTGTACCATTACATGGCAGTAGCCTCTTGTATTTTCTTTATTCCACTTTTGTGGCAAATATTGTTAAAAAAGAAGCTAATGGGCTTTTCTTTATTTTCGGTGTAGATGGACTTATTTTGTAATGACTTGAAGAATAATAGGAAAACAATGGGCTTTTATTGTGAATTTTTCGGCTCATGAATATTTTGGACAAATACTTTGTAGAATAATTTGAAACAAATTTGTAAAAAAAATATGGAAATTGGAACTAGTTTAGAAACATGAATATTGTAAAAAATATATAGAATGAAATTGGAATTAAATGAAACTTGAATAGTTTTAGAATGTTTGAATTGAAACTTGAAATTGGTTTTGAAAAATGAAACTTAAATACTTGAAATTTGAGACTTGAATTAGATTTAAATATACTTGAAACTGAATAGAATTGGAAATTTGAAAGAAAATTGAAAAATTGATTCTTGACACGGAATTGTAAATTGAATTAAGATCTTGATGACGATTTGAGATTTGAAAGAATTGTTGAAATGAACTTGAATTTGACTTTTGAAATTTGACACTTGATACGGACTTGAAAATTTGGAACTTGAATGAAGTTGAATTTGATCCCTCAAGTTTGAATTGGAATGAAACATGAGGTCTTGAATTGAAACTTGAACACTTTGACATGGACCTGAACTGGCACCCTTCATTTTATTCCTGAATGACGCTTGAAAATTAAATCCTGAGAATTTGTACTTTCCACATGAAATAACTTAGAATCTAGAATCAATTCCTCGGGAAATAGAATCAAGCATAACCCGATCCAGAGCCTTGACGAATCAATTAATGAACTAGCCAAAATTTGAACTTTGAACAAACTTCAATTAAACCTTGCATCTGACAAAGAGTGATCCAATTCCCGAGTCTTAATCATTTTTTAACAAATTCTTAAGATTTGAGTGAAACTGAATCCATCTTAAAATCATCTTGAATAAATGGCGCAATAAATCATCCTCGAAACTCATTTTCAACAACTTGAACTCTTCGTTACAATCGGTCCAGAAATGCATTGAAACCTTGAAATAATTCCACACCAGCTCCTGATCCCATCTTGAAATGATCTTGAATGGAATAGAAAGCTTAAATTCTTCTGGATCCTCAAACACAAGTACTTGAATTCAATCCACACTTGTCCTCAAAATAGTCAATGACATGAGATATGAACTGCGGCGACTACACCAAAACCCTAATTAAAAATGAACTGGCCCTGATGATTATCCACCTTGAAACAATTTCCTTTTCCAGAGCATGCTAACTTGATACTAAAGCAATTTACTTCTTTGACCAAGATTAGGTCAAATTTCCATTGAATTTCAGCCAACAATGCACATACCCTTGACTTGGTAACTTTGCCTGAACCTCGATTCGATCTTGTGGCACTGGATTTAGACAAAAAGGAAATGAAAGCTAAAACAACATATTTTGGATTTTTTTGAATGAGGGTTAGTAAACAGACAGAAACACAAATGAGGGTATTTACAGGTTGGACAAATTTGGGGTATGACAACATCATGCGACACATACCACATCCACCATAACTATATACAAAACCAACCTTCTTCCTTACAAACCCCTTCTCAGCCCACTAATCAAAACCACTATATCTTCTTCAAGCCTTTAGTAGCATTCAAACCTTAAGGAAAAAAGAAACACAAAAGAAGGTAGCTACAGGATAAGTGTGTGTGCGTGTGTGTGTGTGTGTGTGTGAGAGAGAGAGAGAGGGAGGGAGATATATATATATATATATAGAGAGAGAGAGAGAGAGAGAGACGGGACTTCAGATTTATGCTTCAACAAGTACGCTAAACCTTCCAAGAAAAATATTTTGGGAAAGTCAAGAAATTCCTTGCACCACCCTTGGAAACCTCTTTGGTAGGCCCCCACACATCTGAATTCATAAAATTCCCTTTGTTTTATGATTTTCTATCTTGAATCGAATATAACGTTTTTCCCAAGTACACAAAACTTGCACAAATATATCTTGCAATTATGAACGCCATTGGATATATTTCTCTTATAGAGTTCCATCAGCTCACGCTCACTAAGATGACACAAACGCATATGCCATAGTTTGGTTACATCATTATCAAACTCAACTGGTGCAACATCACTTACAGCATTGTTCCTCAACAGTTTCTTGATGTTACTTGTAGTCCTCATTGCTCTCATCACAATTAAGGCATCATTGCTAACCTCCATAATGTCTCTATCTCAATCAAACATGTAAGAGAAACCATTTACTTGTAGAGTACCTAGAGAAATCGAGTTCCTTCTCAATTCTGGAATAAATCTAACATCTTTCAATGTTCGCACGCCACAATCATCCATGAAAATTTTAATGTCTCATTTCAATGATAGTACATGCTTTATCATCACTCAGATAAACAAATTCAAAATTACGTGACCTGAATGTTGTGAACCATTCCTGGTGCAACGTCATGTGGTAAGAGTAACCAAAGTCAAGAATCCATGCATCTGCGCACTTGCTGGATAAAACACATAGTATATCTGCTTCACTGCCAGAATCATCGGTTAGAACTACATTTATATAATTGGATGAGCTATGCTTTCTATTTGGACAATCCTTATTCCAATGCCCAATTTGTTTGTAACTAAAACACTCAAGTGTTTTCTAATTCTTGGATTTATACCTCTTATTTCAAGAA
Organism: Lathyrus tuberosus; assembly: GCA_022829125.1. NCBI lineage: Eukaryota > Viridiplantae > Streptophyta > Magnoliopsida > Fabales > Fabaceae > Lathyrus > Lathyrus tuberosus. Next base: position 2,043,292 of record JALAZF010000034.1, read on the forward strand.
CCTGCTTTACCCTTGTTTCGCCCACGATCGTGACCCCCATTCACATACAGAATGTCGCAGAGACTAACATTGAACTCTACAACAGTTTCATCCTCAAGCATCTTCACGTTCTCAAATTTAGTGGTGAAGAGTTAAAACCTTGACATCCGAGCATTGGAACTCATGAGCCACTTCAAGAGTTTCACATGCCACTTTAGCACTGATGCAAATGTTAATGATTTTTAAAATGTTCTTGTCAAATCCATTGAAATAGCATTAAGAGCGCAGTAACAACTTTCAAGGTTTGGTTGTCCATAGACTTGAGAAAAGCAACCATGTAAGCCTTACAGTATCTAAAATTCGTTCTATCAAGAATTGATGGACGAATGATAGAGACTCCTTCCTCGATACGGTCCATCTTAAACAAAAAAGATTAGTCACACTAGAAAACACCCAAATTGAACAAAGGGTACTGCTCTGATGCCAATTGAAAGTATGTTTGATGAGAGACAAGATGTCACACACAATGTTAAATTAACGAGTGAGACACGATAGTTTGAAATAATATATAAACAATTAAACAAAGTATTAAATAAAAGACACCCAGTTTGATGCAATTGTCATCTACGTCTTAAAGGCGTTAGCCTGGTGGAAAGAGAAATCACAAATATAAATAGTCAATAGTACAGGATGGTCTTATCTAAACTTTCACCAGTTTAAAACCTTTTTTTCTATTACTACCGATAAACAATTCAGATCCTCCTAAATCTGAGATCCCTTCACATCCACTCAAAAACTCTGCCAAGTGTTTGTAAATCTCAATATACTAAGACGTGCTAAACTTCATGAAATAAAATCAAAACTATCTCTCAGTGAATGGTGGAAAATAACACATGACATGATTAAACATAAGCAAGACACACACCTTATTTCTTGATCATCAAAACATCCACGACAAGTGCTCCTTATAAGCGAATGATCTCTTTCTTTTTATAGAGCAAATACGTCAGCAAACCCATTAGGGTTCCATAAACAAATCCACAACAAATTCAATTTAGAACCAACTAAAATTTTCCAAAATAAACGTTTCCAAACAAAATCTTTTCAAAGCATATCCAATTCAGAAAAAATTAAATATTTTCAAAATAAATCACACAATGTGGAACAAAATAAAGTACGAAATGTTCTCAAAAAATCATGCAAAATCTAAAGCAAAAGATTCTTTTACAAAAAATACCGTATCAATTGATAACGAAGTCAAGATGTCTCAACAATTTTCGTAACAATATAAATGACACCTTAGTTTAATGTTTTGCCTATTAAAATAAATCAAAACCATATGTAATAACATTTTTTTATGAAAACAAATGAAATGTAATTTAAATCTCTTATCGATAAGACATGAACTTTAATGATTTCTTTATATAGGAAAAATAATGTATTTATTAAATATGAAACAATTAACACAAGCACAAGATGTAGCAGTTCAATGAGTGTAATAGAAAGAAATGTTGCACATATTAAAGAAGCAGCGTGAAGAAAAAGAAAGAAAAAAAAAACAAAAGCAAAGAGGTTATTGGCAAACAAAGAAAACAAAACCAGCAACCAATAACAACTATTGAAATATGAATGAATCGTCTCAATTCAGTGAAAGATAAAACATAATTCCAGAAAGTTATTTATTCCTTCTCAACTGTCCCTGCACTTTTTACTATTGAAAGATAAAACATAATTACAGAAACACAATACAAACTTAACTGCAAAGGAAATACATAACTGCCCGCCAAACTATCTAATGAGCAGTTTCAATCGAAAACTTATACCATCACATTCAGAATTTGTCCAACACGAGACTTTCAAAGTTGAAGAAATTTCCGAGTTGCAACTGATAAAAAACATTCATTCATATTTAATAAGAGGAATCTATATGGAACATTTATAATTAATTATTAATTAGCAATGGTAATACATTATTAATTAGCAATGGTAATACTTAACAATAGGTCACTGCTTAGGTAAGATAATTACCTCAAGGCTCACAAATGTGTTGTGTGTTTTGACTGTGATTGGCATGTTTAAAGACCCATTTTAAAAGAAAAAATCTATATGGAACAACCGGAAGGGTTTGTGATCCATGGAAAAAAAAATAAGTTATGTAAGTGGGACAAATATTTTTATGGACTAAAACAAGCTCCTAAGCAGTGACATGAAAAGTTTGATAACTTAATGATATCGAAAGGATACAAAGTGATTGAAAGTGACAAATGTATTTATTATAAGTCTGAAAATCACATTTGCACTATCATATGTCTTTATGTAGACGATCTACTCATATTTGGATCAAACATTCAGACCATTAATGATGTGAAATCAATGTTGTGCAACAACTTTGATATGAAAAACCTCAGAGAAGCAAGCGTGATCCTTGGTATCAAGATCACGAGATCCGAACAAGGAATTTCTTTAGATCAAGCACACTATGTGGAGAATAACTTAAAGAAATACAAATACTTTGATTGTAAACCTGTGTGCACACCATATGATCCAAGTGTGAAACTATTTAAGAACACTAGTGAAAGTGTCAGACAAACAGAATATGCGAGCATCATTGACAGTCTTTGGTATGCCACTGATTGTACTAGACTCGACATTACATATGTCGTAGGATTGTTGTGCAGGTTTACGAGTAAACCAAGTAACGAGCACTGAAAAGATATTGAGTGAGTCATGAGGTACCTTAAAAGGACCATGGATCTCGGCCTACATTATTAGAAATTTCATGTTGTATTAAAAGGGTACAATGATGCAGATTGGAACACTTTATCGAATGATTCCAAAGCTACTAGTGGTTATATATTTAGTATAATTGGGAGAGTTGTATCTTGAAAATCAAAGAAACGTACTATCCTGGCTCAGTCTACAATGGAGTCTGAGATGATAGCACTAGCCTAAGCTAGTGAAGAAGCAAGTTGGTTAAGACGCTTGCTAGCAGAGATCCCTTTGTGGGATAAACCTATGCCAGTTGTGTTGATCCACTGTGATAGTACCACGGATATTTCAAAAATTGAGAACCATTATTATAACGGTAAGTGACGTCAAATAAAGAGGAAGCACAACACTGTTAGAGACTGTGTCTCTAAAGTAGTTGTAAGAGTGGATCATGTCCACACTGATGAAAAATTTAGCAGATCCTTCGACGAAAGGATTAGCTAGAGAGGAAGTCTATAATACATCGAATAAGATGAGACTAATGTCTATAAAGAAATGAGTTGCTCATGATGGTATCCCGACCTAGATGACTGGAGATCCCACGAAATGAGTTCAATGCGTAATAACAAGTTGCGAGGAATATGAGATGATCATGCAAGTGATGCATGAATCCTGAAGTAATAAGAGGATGAGATAATCGAAGCTCTTTACGAGATCTATACTCTATATGAGGTGGACAACAATTTCTAGAGGTGGACAGCAATCCTTAGAGCTCAATTCCATTGATACTTGGAACACTTTGGCTGAAAAATTTATATCCAAGTATTTTTCTCCTGTCAAGAATGCAAAGATGAGAAATGAAATCACTTCATTCAGACAAGGAGAAGATGCGTCCATGATCGATGCATGGGAAAGATTCAAGGAGTTGCTTAAACAATGCTCTCGCCACGGGATACCTATTTGTATACAGCGTGAAATGTTTTACAATGAGTTGGTTCCATCTTCAAGAAACATGTTAGATGCCTCTAGTGGTGGAGCTTTGTTGTCCAAATCTTATGAAGAATGATACAAGTCTATAGAGAACATCACGACCAACACTTACCAATGGCCTGTTACATGAGCTGGAGGAAGTCAAACATCAAAGAAACCTGTTATTGTCCATGAAGTTTCTGAATCCAATGCTCTTGCTGCTCAAATAGGACAAATTCATCAGATGATGAAGAATATGATAATTGTCCCTGATGTAGCAAAACCTAAACTAATCAAGGTGGTTGTTGACGCGACAACAATTGCCTGTGTATACTGTGAAAGAGCACACTTATTTAAAGAATGTTCATCAAATCTTATGTTTGTTAACTATGTTGGCAACAACAAATATAACAACCCGTACAGCAACACATACAATCCAAACTGGCGCAATCATCTTAGGTAGTTAAATAGTTAGGAATTAGGAAATGAGTTACTTTTACAATTTCTTGTTTTACAACTAATAATCATTAGTGATGAAATAATATAGCTGTAAGTGTGCTTAGTCCTCATGTAATCATCATGCATATAAGGTAAGCTTGTGCCATAATCAATCTAAGAGAAATTCATTGTCCCATTCTTTCTTTGAGCTCAAGAATGCTCTAAATTTGTTAACTCATAATAAGTTGATTTCATTTAAATAAATTATAAATTAAGGTATATTAATCCTTCTCATTCTTTATCTATCTATCAATCTGCTATCAAATAAATGATAATAACGTAATCAAAGTTTATATATTTAATCTTTTCATTAATCATCATTCTTAAATATTGAAGATGAGTATGTTTCTATGTGAAAAGACATATGTATATGTAACAATATTTTAAATATTTATTTAAAATATAATTATATTACTTTTAAAAGCTTTTTTTTTCAAAATTTAATAGGTGTTGGAATTAAAGAAAAAGTTTTAAAAATTTTGTGATCGTGTTACAGACGCATAAAGATTTTCACAATTTTGGTCGGTACAAATGTTGCGATACTGATTGTGATCGTCGGACTGTAAATTAACCATAATTTATTCTTCAACACAAAAACAGTAAATAATAGTATCGGTATTGACATCTACCAACACCGTTTTATCGCGACCATTTTCGCGGTCATATACCATTTTTTAAAACCTAAAAATGAGTTTTGTTTTTCAAGACACTTCTCTAAATCTGACACGGGCTGCACGAACATAGTCAGGAGTGTCAGACACGAACACCAAACATTCCTAATCTAATCTAAAGAGATTGTGACATTTGACAATAAGCTTGTTAAAAGAAAAAAAAGAAGAAAAAAAAACTATTCCTATGTAGCAGCGTCAATAAATGAATCAAAATGTTCTCATTTCAGTGAGAGTAAAAATATAATTCCATAAATTGATTTATTCTCTTAGTCCCCCTGCACCTCTTATTACTATTGTACGATTAAACTTGAGTAGCCTCTCAAATTGTTTCACCAACATCTTATTTGAACGAAACTGATACAAGGGAATTGTGGGTCGGCTTTCTGAATTTATATTTCAACAATCAACATTGCTCTGGACAAGAATTTTCAAAACAGAGTTACAATCACAATTACAGCTGAAAGAAAGTGAAGCAAATTACATACAAACAGAAACACAATAATACTTAACTGCTAAGGAAATACATAACTGCCCCTTAAACTATCTAATGAGCAGTTTCAATACTTTTTTATACACATTTCGTGCAAGAGGTCTAACAGAAATTTTTACCATCGCATTATTTGTCGAACATGAGGCTAAGAACCCAGACTTGCAAAGTTGAAGAAGTTGCAACTGATAACAAAACGTGTCGTGCGGTTTGACTGTGGTTAGCATACCTAAAGGCCCAGATTAGAAAGATCAAATTCTTTTGACTTGGCTCCAGAATTTTCAACTTCTTCCTCTTCAGTAACCAACCAATTGTAAGGAAGTTGGATTTTAGTTCCAGACTTCATGCTTGTTTATTGTACATCATGTAAGCAAAGTTGGGGCGCATCAATGTCCAGTGAGTGTGCCAAGAAGTTAGGGAAAACATATGATTTCATTAGATCGTTGATTACCAAGCGTAATCCCCATTTCTTTATGGACAAACCTTGGCAGGCTTTAAATGTGATATGCGCTCCAGTTTTTAAGAAATGGCAGTGCTCTTGAGAGATATAGATTAGCCAAAGATGTTTGGAGCCATCAATTTTGTTCAGTTCCAAACTGAGCGGCATGTCGAAGCGTTCCTCTGTGTGTTCACTTTCAAAAGAAAGATATAAGGGATGTGGGAGTGCTGAGGAAAATGAATCCTGTGACGAACCAGAATTCACAGGACAATTGTTTACCTCAAATGCCACACAGAAGGCAAAGCCAAACTTCTGAAACTTACCAAAATCTAATATCCTTACTATTGAACCGCCATCAAATTGGTGATTGAACCATTTTGAAATGAAACTATGTGATAGAATCAATGTTTTCCCAATCCGAAGGAACAACAATGTCAAAGCCTCCCCGAAAGTGTTGAGGACTCTGGTACCAGAAGAAAAATAACACATAAATATATTAGAGCTAGAGAGTGCAAAGAAATGGTATATACTAGTAATTATTAATCAACTAAATGCAACCAATAAAAAATTATATAAATACCACATCTGGAAAACCATTCTAGAATAACTTCTTAGTAATGAGAGCATGAAAAAATATGAGTTTATGAGAATGCAACAAGTTGGTTCAAATATGTTGCATTAGACGACTTCCTGATTGCACAAGTTAAATCGGGATTTTTTTTATAAAAAGTAAAATACAATGAATGAAACCTAGAAAATTGGGGGAATGTAAGCAATGTACACACCTGAAATAGTCTTTGTAACCATGAACACACTATGAATTGGTTTTTGGATTTACCCATTACCTTACGGCAGTCAAATATATAAAATCCTGACCTATGATCACGAGATCCCGCTGCTATGTTAAAATATCTTCCTCCAGAAGGGGAAAGGATCCCCTAACTTTATGGCGGCAACTGCATTCTAACCTTCAACAATTTTAGTTCATTGGATCAATCCAAGAATCTATTATATGCCACATGATTAAAATTGTAATTTTTATTTAAAAAAAAAACAGAATAAAGAGTTTAAATATGAAAATAAAAAATAACTATTATGTTGTGGCTCTTTCATTTTCTTCATTGCCGTGCACACTGTAGCTTCTCATCACAATGACATTTATTCATCATCATCTTGTCTTTGATTGTCATCACAATCACTGCTAAGCTTTGTTATCACCAAATGTGTTCTTTGTTGTTCAGTTTCGTCGTCGCCGTCGCCGTCGAAGTTCACCGTTGCAACATCTTTGATCATCGCAACTGTTAAGTTTTTTTATATGTACTCATTGTTGTATTTGTAAAATCACCTCTATTTCATATTTTCAATTTTCTCCTTCTTTCTTTTTATTTTCTATATCACTGTGTACTTGTTTATGCATTTCTTTTTCATGTTCTTTTTTTCATTTTCTATATTACTGTGTGTTTCTTTGTAATGAAAATTATTTTTAATCTTCTATTTGTTATTACATTGAGTTTTTATAGATATTTCATATTACTTTGTTTCAGAGTATTGATTATTATGGCATCTTCAAGTATTTATTGGAAGCCATTCATTGGTATGAAATTTGACTCCATAGAGACGGCTTATCAATTTTGGCTCGCATATGGTGCACATGTTGGCTTTGGTGTCAGAAAACGTTATGTGAACAAGAGTAACAAAGATGGTTCTATATCATCATGTAGGTTTGTTTGTAGTAAGGAAGGATTGCGACAACCTGACAAGAGAGATGTCTTTGTTAGCAACCATAGAGCTGAGACCAGAACTGATTGTAAAGCAAGGATCGCTCTTGTATGGAAAAATGAAAATTTTGTCATCCATGAATTTGTACAAGACCATAATCACTCTTTACAACCACCGGAAACAACACACATGCTTGCATCACATAGAAAGATAATTGAAGTTCAAGCGCATGAGATTGATCTAGCTGATGACTCTGGATTGAGACAAAAATCAACATTTCAACTCCTGAGCAGACATGCGGGGCACAAATCTAATCTTGGATATACAGGCTTGGATGTAAAAAATTATCTTAAAGCAAGAAGACAAAGAAGTATGGTGTATGGCGAGGCCGGATGTCTTTCACAATATTTTCAACAACAATTGTTGGAGAATCCATCTTTTTTTCACGCATACCAGATGGATATAGAAGAACAAATCACCAATGTATTTTGGTGTGATGCAAATATGGTGTTGGATTACAGATATTTTGGGGATGTTGTGTCATTAGATACTACCTATTGTACCAATCATGCTAATAGGCCACTTGCTCTATTTTCAGGATTCAACCACCACAGGGGTTCAATCATTTTTGGTGCTGCACTATTGTATGATGAGACAATTGAATCATTTAAATGGTTGTTTGAGACATTCTTGCAAGCACATAGTAAGAAAAAACCAAATACCATCTTTACTGATCAAGATCAGGCAATGTCTAGAGCTCTTGCTGAAGTGATGCCTGAGACTTACCATGGTTTATGCACATGGCACTTGTCGCAGAATGGAATTAAACATCTTGGAAACATGATGAAAGGAGGAAGTTATTTTTTAAGAGATTTCAAGAAATGCATGTATGAGTTTGACACTGAAGAAGAATTTGAGACAGCTTGGAAGGACTTGGTCAATCAATATAATCTTCATGAGAATAGATGGATCAATTCAATTTATGTTATCAAAAGAAAATGGGCTTCGTGTTACATGAAGAAAGCATTCACACTTGGCATGCGAAGTACCCAACTTAGTGAAAGTTTGAATGCTCACTTCAAATCTTGCATGAAACCAAATGTGGATATTATACAGTTTTTCAAACATTTTGAACAAGTTGTTGAGGAGAAAAGAGGAAACGAATTAACTTGTGAGTATGAGTCCAAACACAAGCTTGCAAGGTTGAGATATGAGACATCTCCAATATTAATACAAATGGGAAAAGTTTATACACATGCTGTATTTGATTTGTTCCAAAACGAGTTTAAGTTATTCTTAGCAATGAGCATACTAGAGAGAAGTGAATCTCCCACTTTATGCAAATATACCATCACTATGGACAATCATGGAAAATCTTGGAAAGTATTATTTGACCGTGCTTCATCCTCCATATCTTGCAGTTGTAGAAAGTTTGAGACATTTGGCATACTTTGTTCACACACATTAAAAGTGTTTGAAGCAAATGATGTTAAGGTCATTCCTGATGAGTATATTTTAAGAAGGTGGACATTAGAAGCTCGTTGCGGTGTTGTGCAAGATTTGAGGGGGAAAGAGGTAGTAGGAGATCCAAAGTTATCTATCACGCAAAAATTTAGAAATGTTGTTTCTAAATTCATTAGAGTAGCAGCCGGAGCATCTCCTTTTGAAGAGTGTCTTGAGATTGTAGATAACACGGTAGATTTATTGAGTAAGCAATTAATGGAATTTCACTTACAAGCTAGAAACAACAATGGTGATGATCCGACATCAGTGACTACTGATGTTACGCAACCCAATGGATTCAAGATACGACCTGGCTCAAAAGGACGAAAGAGACGTAAAAGTTGGATTGAAATTATGCAAAATAGAAAGAAAAATGTACAACCTAGAAGAAAACAAAACTGTCAAATACTTAAGGTAATATATGTTGACATATACATCACTATTTTTAATTTTGTATGTATAGTCACTTAGTTTAATTTTACATAATCATTTTAGGATAGAGAAGTAGCAAGTCATCTTTCTCAAGGAGTATCTTGTTCGGCACCTCCAACTTATGAGCTCCCTCATATACAAGATGGCCAATTTAATTTTACAGCATTCTTGATGGTAATTTTACTGTATTCTTGGTGCATAATTTGGCTGCAGAATTTGTATAACTTTGTATAATGTTGCTGCAGAATTTGTATAATGTTGTTGCAGAATTTGTATAATGTTGCGGCAAAATGTGTATAACGTAGCTGCAGAATTTGTGTAATGTTGCTACAAAATTTGTATAATGATGGCTGCAGAATTTTTATAATGTTTGTTACAGAATTTGTATAATTTTGGCCGGCAAAATATGTATAATTTTAATGCAGAATTTGTATAATCGTATTGCAGAATTTGCCTGAATTTTGTATAATTTGCCTAAAGAATCTATATAAATTTCTAGAATTCTATTGTATAATTTTGTAATATTTGTCTGCATAATTTTGTAACATTCTGTTCCATAATTTTACAAGATTTTCCAACATAATTTTGCAACTTTATGTTGCATTCTGCTATATAACTTAGTAACATTCTGTTCCATAATTTTACAAGATTTACCAACATAATTTTGCAACTTTATGTTGCATTCTGCTATATAACTTAGTAACATTCTGTTCCATAATTTTACAAGATTTTCCAACATAATTTTGCAACTTTATGTTGCATTCTGCTATATAACTTAGTAACATTCTGTTCCATAATTTTACAAGATTTTCCAACATAATTTTGCAACTTTATGTTACATTCTGCTACATAATTATGTTTTGACTGCATAACTTTGTAATAATATTGATTAGTTTGTATTATTATGCAGGCACCTTTCAATGATACAAACATTGCAACATTGGATTAATTGATTCAACAACAATCTAAAAAAAAAAGAGTTGTTTGATGATAATATTACTTTTTGGTACTTATATTATTTTGAGATGGCTTTGTATTCTAGTTTTTTGAAGTAGTGAATTTCAACCAAACTAATTGTAGAATCACAGTTATAGTTCATACAGTGTGTATTCTATGTATTATGATACTTATGATACTATTTTGTATTATAATATTTTAACTTCATAATTTTAATTCATAGTTACAACATTTACAACAGACAATCTCATAGTTACAATATTCTAACAATAACAGAAACATAACAGAGACCTCATCAAACCAAAATAACAACATTTACACAGACAATCTCTTGCAATACCAATGCAAACAAAAGCCTTGAGATCTCTTGCAATAGCACAATACAGCCAATACCAATGCTAAACATACAACAGTGCAACCAATGCTGGGTTTCATTTGATAATACTCTTGGTTGCAGTTAAATATATATCTGATTCATCTGAGATCTGCACATCTTGATGATAAGATCAAAGTCAATTACACCATTAATCATAAAGTGCTGGTGAGCTATCAGTACCAGAAGAAACAGATTCAATCTTTGCTTGTGAAAAAGAAGAAAAAAAATTATTGATATGTTATTCCTCAAAAGATTGCATAGAAATTTTCTCCAATTGTAGTGGCCAATCTTCTCCAAGTTGCTGCGGATTTAGCTCCATCGCAACTTTAAAGTCTTGTAAAGATACCGAGAACTGGGGTCTGTGTTCAGGTTCAGATTCTGCTAACCTACCAGCATTCTGCGCATGTAAATGATTATGTGGCATTATGTGACATCATTACAAGAGATCCTGCAAACTTTGACAAAACCGCAGATCCTAAAAGACAAAGTCGCTTTGAAGCTTAGATACGGCGGCGACGAATAATAAATACACAATCGTTTCAAAGCTTGGATAAGGAAGTCATGGCAACGAAAAGATGCAGCAACAGAGTCGAATATGAATGCCGGCATGAAGGAAAGCTACAAAGAAATAGAATAGCAGCATGGCAGACGACGACGTTCAAAAGTGTGTCGCGAGATGAAGCGTCCCTGAGAAAGAAGAATAAATGGAGCATAATTGAGAAACAAAGATTCACAATTTTCAATCAAATTGGGAATAATAACAAAGAAAGAGGATTTTAGGTTTTAAAATAGACATAGTGATTTTTTTTAGAAAGAGAAACGGTAAAAATCTGAGAATTTTAGGTTTTAAAATAAGAATAGTGTTTTATTTGTTTTTTTAAAACAAAAATAAAAATTAATACGTGGCAACCTATCATTCGTAAAGGTAGAAGGCAGTTCGCGGGCTAAAGGCAGAGAATCCGTTCCCCTCCAGAAGAAGCACTTTGTAAAAATAAGAGTTCAATAGTTTCAAGCTCATGGCAATGAGATAAGTTTAGATACGCAAGGTTTTCAAGATCAAAGAAATCATCAGGCAGTGAACAGAATTTGTTTCCTTGTAGATTTACTCTTTCTAACGTCTTTAACCTTCCAATAGTATTCGGTACTTCATGAAGATTGCAAAAGCTTAAATCTAAAAAAATCAAAGATCTCATATGATCAGTACGAGTCCATTTCAGGGGTAGAATTGTAAGACTCGAGCAACCGCAAAAATCTAGAGTTACAAGGGCTGCCATCCTCTTAATCCTATCGGGCATTTCAACCAGATTTGTGCAGTTTCTCAAACCCAAGAATTTAAGGTTTGTCAAATCCCCAATGGATTCATGAACTTTGGATAAAGTTGTACATTCATCCATATCAAGGTACTCAAGATTTGATGCCCCGGTAAAATCTGGCGTCTTTTCAAGTTTTGTACAACCAGAAAGGCGTAGAACTCTCAAACAACTTAATATTGATACACTACCAAAATCAAGGTCAACCAAACTGCTGCAGTTTTGCAAACTTAAGAAAACAAGTTCAAAAAGAAGTCCAATTGATGGATGGACCTGTATTAAGCTTGTGCATCCTGTAAAATCTAGGCGCTCCAGTTTTGGGGTCCAAAAAAACTTTGGAGTCTCTATAAGACACTTGGAGTTGCTCAAATCCATCCTTTTCAAATAAGGGAGATCCTATAAAGAGAATTAGCAACCATCAGTTAAAACATTTCACTAAGACTTGAATTTTATTAACTTGTTGTGGTGTGATTTCAAAAGTAAGTGCAAACTTTTATAAAATAATGCTATGTAATTAGTAATAAGAGTTACCTAATCTCTCGAGCTTAAGTTATTGTCTGATAATTAGGAAGATAGTAATAATTTAATTTAGTAACACACTTGGGGGTTGTTTGTTGTTATAGGATTAAGTGGTGTGATAATCTAAGGTGTTGCAACACTCATTACAGCAGTAATAGAATGAGGAAATTGCTCACCTACTATATTTTATTTTTATTTAGTGTTTTGATATATTAGTTATTATTTTATATTCTTATGTTTTAGGAACTTTTTTGGACCATTGAGATTATGACATATGGATGACTAACATCTATATAGAATATTATATTAAATTTAGTGTTTTCTTTTGGAAATACAATTAAATGAATGAAGAAAAAAAAATTATTTTGTTAGTTAATTTCTCTTCTTTTTCCTCTTTCTTAGATTTAGAATCCTAATTTTTATAGTTTTCATTATCTTAGCATAAAATAGCCTAACAGATACATTATCAAGTAATTTTAAATGATTGTATTAAAAACTTTATATAAAATAAAAAATAAAAAACTAGATGTAGGTGTTTGATAATATGACAATAATCAACAATTAAAATGGTCAAATTTAAAAGTAAAAGGGTATCCATGCCACAAAAGATAATATTGCTCAAAATTCGAAATTTACTAGAGTACCTTGCGACCTTCCCACAGTCGTTGAATGCTACTATCAGGCATATTCAATTCCACAAGATAATATGGCTCAAAATTTGACGGCAAAGAAGTAAAAGGGTATCCATGCCACAAAAGATATCACAAGTTGTTGGAAAGAAAATCCAAATTTCCTGAAAAATTGTTATGATACAATATGAGAAGTGCAAGGTTGGTCATATTTGAAAATCCTTCAGCCCTGCATTTGGAGAAACTTTCCTTTTGATCCAGAACTATAGCTTTAACATTATTGTTTGTTCCCTGGGAAAATAACACAATAAGCATAACATGGAAAGAAAGAAAAAAATGAAATTACGTGAACTAACATGTATATATCCAATATTACAATGTCCAAACTTTTAACGAAATAAGAAAATCATGGAATCAAATGTGTTTAAATTAACTGTGAAAAAACTACATAGTAATTGGTTTTCTTAAAATTGTATTTGAAAACTAGTTTCCACTATGTATGTTACTCGAAATGAACTCCATGATGATGTTCTAGGGAAAAAATTGGTCTTATTATTTTGTTTTTAAATTTATCTAATATTTGCTCATATTGAAATTAGTCAACATACTACACAATTAATTTCACTAGGGACCAACAGCATACACTCTAAAACTAAACTAATGATGACCTAACACAACTTTTTTCAATGTTCTTAGGATATAAAGTGACCAAAAAAATGACTTCATCTATTGCTTATTATTTACCGTATCTAGAGACATATTTTTGTTTGTATTTTCTTATTAATTTTAAATTCAATACATTATTAATCTTAATATCTTTGATAATATCATTAGTTATATTTCAAAAAATAAATAAATAAAATAATGAATTATTAAATATATTATACATAAAAAAAAAATAATAGTAATATTAAAAATAACAAAATTTATTAAATGCTTTAATATGCAAAAAAATCAAATAAATAGTATGTAAAAAGAAATAGAACAATTATATGAATTGAAGATGAAATTGGTGTATCCTTAGTGAACAAAGCAACTTAAAATATATATTACACACTCCTCCATTTTAAAATTAATGACAGTTTAAAGTTTTTGTTCACATGATTGTAATAAAATTGTCAAAAGATACTACTTTTATGTAGTTATTAGTAACATGTTGGAACATGTGTACACAATAATAATTAAAGGGCATAAGTGAAAAAATATCAATCATTTTTTTTGTTAAATAGCTTAGTGACTGGAGTCACTCCCCTGCACTCGATAACCAACTGAGCTATTTTAACAGGAAAAAAAGTGAGAATGCATTTATTTTAAAATAAATTTTATTTACTAAAACAACATTTATTTTAAGACTCAAAACGCTCTATGTAATAATCAATGATTATTATCATTTTCCCGGCATGACCCCACACAAGTTAAATTCACTCAAAAAGCATAAATGGCACCCTCTAGATTTTAAAACATAACTTTTTTTTACCGTTTTTGTCTCCAAGATATCATAGAAATCATTGCATCGCCATACTCTACTCCACAATTCTGGATCGTCTAGAAACTTGTGCCGAACAATTTTCTTCCCAAGTTCTTGTAACATATCATGCATATGAATCTCTTGGTTTTTAATGGTAATGAGTGACTTCTCAATGACTCTTTGAATTCCTATGTGAGGTATAATCCACATGCATCTAGAATTCTCTTTACATAATCTTCCCTCTCCCCTTTAAAAAAACAAGCAATGTGCAGAAATATCTCCTTCTCTTCATGTTGTAGCCCATCAACACTCATCTGAAGCACATCCATAATTTTACTGTCTGGATTGTTCTTCAGTCTATCCAAAGCATCTCTCCACTGAGTAGCATCTCGTGTACACAAGAAAGAGCCCACTACTTTAATTGCTAATGGAAGATTTTGAGCATATTTTAGTATCTCTGGAATCACCTCAACACAATTGCTGCTTGTCGAAGAATTTGTCTTTGCACAGCAACAATGCCACCATCCATATAAAGTTTGCTTGTGTTATTAATAAAACAATGAGCATCAAACTGATACGAGATTCTGTCATACAAAACAGTAGCATTTGTTGTCTTTCCTACTCCACTCATCCCCAAAATTCCTAGAACTCGGAAGTCATCATCCTTTGAGCTCAACTTTAGAAGATTTTCTAATTCTTCTATGCGAGGTTGCATCCCAACAAGATCGCTGGTAAACCCTGAGAATTTATGATTCAAAGATTTTATTACTGCTTGAACAATTGTTTCAATCTCTATAGACTCTGGCCTGAAAGAGCAAAAACAAAAACACAAAACTATCATCTTAAAATACAAGATATATTTATGGAGTTTTAAATTTTGTGAGTGAAAGAGTGCAAGTTGAACGATGAAAGTTGATATGATGACATGCTATGAAGCAGTGACACATACATCGGACATTGTGATTTAAATAAAGGTCTGAAACCGCTATTGTTATTGAGGCTGCATAGACCACATTTCTCCATAATATCAAGGATTGCATTGCAACTAAAACTATTATTGCAACTGTTTAAAACCATGCTGACTAGATTTGATAATAATTTGAAGAAACAGAAATAATTGAATAAAACTATATGCGTGTAAACGTCATCAATAATAACAATAACAATAACAAGTGTAGGTGCTAGGCAGCTGGCTAGTTATTTGCTTGAGTAGCACAAGCATCAGTATAACAAGGGAAAAAGAGTAAACAGAACATGGCCTTTCTGAACAGGAAACATCGCCTTTTTTTTTGTCCGTAGATTAATTGGTAATAACCACTAGAAACTCACACACACAACCGTGAGTACCAGGGTTGGAATCCTGGTGATGTCATCAAACCTAACAATATCGGCTTTTGCCAGTTGAACTAGGATTTGCGGACCATCGCATATTTTTTTTGGTCCGTAGACCATCGCATATTTATTTTCATAAAAAATGTATGACAAAATTTGAGAGAAGAGTGTTTTATTTTTTACTTACTTATCTCTAACATCAAATCCAACCAATTTGCCCAACTCAAGCATAGCTCTCTGCCATTGATCAACCTTGTTACTTGGTCATATTTGAATTTCTTAGTGTGTAAATAATAAGCATCTTTGAAAACCTCAATATACTTTTTGAACATGAGATGGATCAACACCGTAGAAAATAGGGATAACAGTTTTTTTCAAAATTTGTGCGGCATTCTGCGATAGCAACCACATTTCATCCAAACATAATGTTGACTTAGAATATTTGAGAAGACAACTATACTATAGAAACCCTTGAATCTCAAATGTCTTGTAAAAGTTGTGGTGAAATTAATACTCCTTTCTTGAGAGCTAGATCGTCCTTGAATCCTTGAATACAGAAATACCACTTTTGATGAGATGGTGATAGAGATGATCAGTGAAAGTGTTGCAAGTGTCAGGGCCTTGGAGACTGAGAAACGTGTCGTATTTATATATTTAGAGAGTTGTTGCTAGTAGAATCCATAGTAACAACTCACGAGAAATATCATTTTTTATTCAAGAACATGAGGTTAAAGAAGCACGGAAAAGGATGGGTAATGGAAAGGCATTTGGGCCCGACAACATATCTATTGATGTATGGAGAAGTCTGAATATCACTTAATATTATGACTTCATTTATTAATGTAGCTTATCCCATTTAATGATAAAAAGCTTGACTAATGTTGTAGTTGTACTAATTAGAGTTAATTTAGTAAAATTAATGTGTCTATTAGCCAATTTTTGCAATTCTTAAATGTTTGCGTAGATCTTAAACGTGATTGATAATTTTGTAAATTTATTTATCACGCAGAAGAATTAAATAAACAGGCTGGATTTGTTACTGACAATAAAAAAGGAATAACAGAGGGAATCAAAGTAGAAAATGTAAAACAAGTAGGCAACAAAGGGAATAACACTTACTTGTTCCTGACATCCCAACCAACTAATTCAGCCAAACTGCCCATAGCTTCCATCCATCTCGCAACCTTGTTTGGATCACGTATGAACTTCTCAATGTGTAAATCAAAGTCATTGTGGTACACCCCGGTCTGTTTTCATACATGAGACGGATCGACATCATAAAAAACAGGAAACACTTTTTGATTGAGTTCTACACAGCATTCAGCAATAGTAGCCATCTCTTCTAAACACCACGTAGACTCAGCATATCTTTCAGAGAAGACAACAATAGAAATCCTAGAATTTTGAATAGCATGAAGAAGTTGCGGAGAAAGGGATTCTCCTTTCTCAAGCCTTTTATCATCCATGAAGGTGAAAATACCCTTACTTGTTAGATGAGCATAAAGATGATCAACAAAAGTGTTGCGGGTGTCAGCCCCTCTAAAACTGATAAACACATCATATCTATAGCTATGGACACAATTGGAACCGGTGTAAGGACGAGAAGAAGCTGAACCTCGCTGGCCCAAATTGGAATCAATAGAAGGACGAGAAGAAGCTGAACCTCGCTGGCCCAAATTGGAATGCGAAAAACAGCCCAACACTGTCCGAAATGGTTGCAAGAGCAAAGACCTCCGTGAGTGCGGCGTGTCTGTTGTATATGAAATGAAAGTGCATCTCATCAAATCAATCAAATAATAATAGTAATAATAAGAGAAAACCTTCAATTTAGTCTCTAAATTACTATCAGTTTTTCCTATTTGATAGATTGAGAGAAGAATTTAAGGAGAATTTATTACATTTGTATAGTTTACCAAATAAAAGAGAATAGAGTGATAGTTTAGGTAACAAAGCTCAGACATAAGCAGAAAGAGAAACCTAATAATGAATAACATATATAAAAGAGGGGAAAAGGTTATGGTATGGTATATGAAGTTAATTTTACTTGAAAATCTAGAGTTTGAATCCATCTTGTTTGAATTCGCGGGCTTGAAAACTTCACTGCACAACCTTCGGAAGAACGGTTGTCACTGCTCTGAAAGGGTGAATCGCTTTAGTGTAAGAAGGTAGGTCAAGAATTTCATGCTAACCTGAGTAGCAAAGTTCTTGGTTCGTCGGCGAAGAGACGAGGAAATGGTGATGTAAAGTGAGTGGACTTGATGCTTCATTGGTGTAGATTTTTCATTCACTCGGTCCCACTAGGCAATGGCAACTGGCGCGACGTGGAATGGCGGGGCTGATTTTGACTTCCATACCCAGAGCTCCATTCATTGTTAAGATTGAAATTTGAAGTCTCGTCATTTTCCGTATCTATTTTATTTGAAATTAAAACATTTAATAAAAATAAAATAATTTATTTATTAAAAATATTTAAAAGTGTTTTAATGACATTAGTTAACATATATATATATATATATATATATATATATATATATAATTTGAGAAAATACTAGAAGTAGATGTAATGTGACATAAATTAATTTTACATTGAAATTTATTAAATTTCTTATTCGTCAAATCTTTAAAATATATTAAAATTAATTTGATTAAATGAAAAATTAATAATTTTTTATTGAACAATCGTGTTAAAATACATGTTTATTAAACTCATACAATTATAAATAAATTATAAATATTAAATTATCTGTCGAACACTTTTTTTTTTAATTTCAAATATCATTTTTTTTAGATTCAATAAATTACTCCTAATAATTGCTTTTGAATACATCAAACAAATGCTCCATTTAATTTGGAAAGGGTTGGTCATTCTTGGCATAATATTGGTCATTTTGAATCTTATTCTTTAGAGATGGTTCCGGTTAAGGGTGGTGTTTACCCTGGAAATTGGTAAACAACCGTTAATCTTCTAAAACAACAAAGTTCTAGTAACTTACAGGATCGACCAGATTGATCCTAGGACATGTGCTATGAGTGTATTTAAAATGTTTCACTAATGCATAAAACAATCATTTCGACAATGCTTGCGTGCAAAAAGGATGTTTTGAAATGTGAATGAAAAGTAATAAGAAGCAAGAAAACGTTTGGGTCGAAACAAGAAACTTAAAGAAAGACTGAAATGTAAAGACAAGTTTGATAAAAACTGAACTTTAAATGGTAAAAGAAGCGCATAAAATCTTGAATAAACTGCAGAAATATAAATGCTTGAAGGTAAAAGCTTTATAATGTAAGAACTGCAAAGTAAAAACTTTGTAATGTAAAATGCTTAGAAGTAAAAGATTGAATTAAAGGACTTCAAAGTAAAGGATCTAAGGTAGAAACTTCAAAGTAAATTGCATTGCAATGAAAGATAATGGTGATTACAATCACGTACATTCTCGCTTCACCCTTTTCTCTACACGCTGGATACTTTGAGTGATTATGGAGTTACTTGTACAACACGATTTTTCACACCCATTCTAACTCTAGAACTAACCTATTTATAATACTCTAAAATAACCACCATTTGACAGTTTACTCCTAAAACACGCCCCTTAGCACTTTGCATGTCTTCAACTTCTGGATCTTCGCCACTTGTCCTTTTTTCAAATTCAAAATAGTAGAAAATTCCCTCCACTAATTATTTGTAACTGCAGCGCATCATCCCGTCGAACTGACTTCCTAGACTTAGAAATACTTGAAGTCTTAAGACTTCTTTCTTCGACCCAAGCTTTCACCAAGTATGGTCGAAGCCTTTTTCTTTTAGCTTATTTATTTTTAAAGAACAACTTCTTTAAAGCCAAATTTGTTTGAAACAGGTAGCGTCGAAATTAGGAGCTAACAAATTGCCCCCCAAAAATGTCCTTTCCCCAGTATTGGTAGGAAGGTCATTTTTTGATAGAACAATTTTCGACGCTTACTCATTCGACTATGAGAAGACGTGGTCATAACTGTTTAGCCCACGATCTAGAAACTATTCAGTTTCTTTCAACCACGCTTATGACGTCATATCATAATGGTGAATCTTCAAACGTCTTTTCAGCCGTATCTTTGATCAGTATTCATCATTACCTTTTCTTGAAACTAGACATTTCACAGTCTGATCATAACTGCCACCACTCAAAAATTTCCAAAAAGAAGACACGCGTCCCACGACTGGACTTGCTTTGACGGTGGACTAACAATCCTTTGAACTTCCAAACGCTTATAAATACTCATTTTCCACAACTTGCCAAACTTTTACGTTCTCAGAATTTCTTGTAACTCATTTCTTCATCCTTCAAACTTTCTTCAAGAAACCCAGAACACCATTTCATTTCTTCTCTAACTCCCAACAATGGCGTCCTCACAAACCGCTCATCAAGAAAAGAAAGGTCAAAAAGGCAAGGTCACACAGTTCAAACAATCTCTTTCACCATTTTCGAACCTTCCAGGACCTAAGATGGTAAATAATCACCAGTTCATGCCAGAACCCCATGCTGCAGAAGTAAGGAGTATCTATGAATCTCAGGTAATGATTCCTCTTATTATTTCTGACAAACCTTATGCTTTATCTGGTCCTTTATCCGATGCTAAAGCTTCTGATGAAAAAATCAGTGAGTTTTTTCCTTCCTATCGCAAATCAAGGCCATTAGGGCAAAAAAGTAACCCTAAAATAGGTGAAACTTCCCCTGATAAACCCACCTTAACCAAGATGGATCTTAGATATCTCCAAGATGGCACTAGATTAGTGAGAGCGGTTAGCCCGTTGAAAGATTTTGACCTTTGGATGACCAGGATGGAAAAGGTAAAATCTGAACATTGGAAAACAATAGGAATTTATGACTTGCTCATGCTGTAGAAAACTAGTATTCCTTATTGTTTAAACTTGCTGGCAGCATCCCTTTATTTTTGGGATATGTAGCGAGCGATTTTGGACGTGGTTCTTAAGCACAGTCGCTCTAAAGGGGTGACTACAGGTCGATTCATTTTTTATTCTATTGAGCTGAATAAGGAAGGGAAATAGATGTCTCCAATTAACCCTGCTTGCATACTGAGTTTAAACAGCGGTCTGTTAGGTTACGGATGCTTTGTGGTCGTGGGGCCTTCTCAGGTTTATTAACTTAAATACACAAGTGTCAGGATCATTTACAGGGCTTTTGGGTTAGGACACTGCTCCAGATTGATAGATGTATGGGAGTATGGGTTTTTTGATAGTGTGCTCGCTAAGATTTTTCTTTCAATCTTATGCCTACGTATTCCCGTTTACCGAAACAGGGAAATCAGAGCGATCGTAGTTCCTCCTATTCTATGGGAGGAAATGGTGTTTTTGTGTCTTGTTCAAAGCCCAAGACGTGAAGCTGAAGGTGATTTGTATCTTGTTCAAAGCCCAAGATATGAAGCTGAAGAGTTTATTTGTATCTTGTTCAAATCCCAAGATACGAAGCTAAAGGGTATATTTGTATCTTGTTCAAAGCCCAAGATATGAAGCTAAAAGGGTTTTGACTTTAGAGAGAACTTGCCATCTCTAAAGAGGGGTATTTGGTCTGTTTGTCCCAACTGTTGGATGACTGGTTATAAAGGAAAATTACTTTAACTGAGATATGTGAATCCAACAATGCCATAATTTCCTTTATAGGGGATTTTCCACCTGAAGGAGAAGACTTTAACTCAGTTTAGAGCAATGTCATCTTTCTTTGGGAATTTCTCATACTAAAAGAGGGACAGTGGCATGGATGTAAATAATCCAGAGGCTTGCCGCTTACATCAATTAGATGGGGAAAAGGGAGTTGTCTCAACCGGGGTTTCCTTATACAAAGCCTAAGAGGAGGCTATTGGCCCAACAAGAGGGTGTTTTTATGTGTCTCGTACGAAGCCCGAGAGAGAGGCTAAAAGGGTTGGCTCAACAAGAGAGTCTTTTTTATGTGTCTTATACAAAGCCCAAGACGGAGGCTAAAAGTGGGTTGACTCAACGAGGGAGTCTTTTATACTCAACAAGAGAGTGTTTTGGTGTCTCGTACGAAGCCTGAGACGGAGACTAAAAGTTGTTTGACTCAACAAGAGAGTCTTTGTATCTCGTACGAAGCCCGAGATAGAGGCTAAAAGTTTTTGTATCTCGTACGAAGCCCGAGATGGAGGCGAAAGGTATTTTGACTCAACAAGAGAGTCTTTGTATCTCGTACGAAGCCCGAGATAGAGGCTGAAAGTATTTTGTATCTCGTACGAAGCCCGAGATAGAGGCTGAAGGTATTTTGACTCAACAAGAGAGTCTTTGTATCTCGTACGAAGCCCGAGATAGAGGCTAAAAGTATTTTGACTCAACAAGAGAGTCTTTGTATCTCGTACGAAGAGATAGAGGCTGAAAGTGGTTTGTTGTTTCAGTTGAGTGACAGGTCCAGTGTGTTGGATAAAAGAGAAAATCAGTTCTTATATAAGGAAGAAACGATTAGCTCTGCTGGGGAAAATCATTGTACAAAGCCCAAGAAAAGGCTATCTTACTGCTGAGGATTCTTGAGATCTTGAAGCAGGTCCAAAGGTGAGGAACTCTCCTAAGAGAGACTGGGTTTCTTCCTATGCTTGTAGGGTACTTGAGAATGTCTTTGAGACTCAAGAGGTTTCAGACTGTCCAAGTCTAGAGTTTCATCTTTTGTACTATGCTTGAGAGAAAGTACGCTTTTGGTGTGAGGGACTAGACTCTTTTGAAAGACTCCTCTATTAAGATGATTAATTTCTGTTCCTATACCTCTAGGAGGTCGTCGGGACAATTTGTACAAAGCCCAAGAGGAGGCCGAAAACTTTTAAGAAGCCGAGGGACCCTTTTGTATGAAGCCCAAGAGGAGGCTGTAAAAACTTCTAGGAAGCCGAAGGGTCCTTGTACAACGCCCAAGAGGAGGCGGAGGTGCTTTTAGGAAGCCCGTGGGTCCTTGTACGACGCCCAAGAGAAGGCGGAGATGCTTTTAAGAAGCCGATGGGTCCCCAAACCCCGAGAAGTTCAAGACAGGCTATTCACAGAGAATAGATCAAGCCAGGAAAGTTCGAGAATTTGGAAGAAACTCAAGAGATGCAATTCACGAAGAAGAGATCATCTCTGGGGAGTAGAGTTTCTTGACAGTTCCTAAGGAGGACAGCCGAAGAGAAGACTGTATCTGGTGCTCCTATTGGGGATCTAGCTTGTCTATTTCTAAGAATGATCGAAACAGCTTTTCCTAGTGCTAGACGTAATTGTCGTGGAAACTCTAAATATCTATACTAGTATTACACAGTTGATATGAGTTTATGAAAGAAGACTTACAGTGAGCAGCCCCACAATACAGTTATATTTATGAAAGCAGTGAATGAAAGCGGGTAAACACTTACTCGGTTGTAGAGCTTTCATGCTGTTTGGTTAGTTGTTCAACAAAGAAAGATTGAAAACAACAGTATATTGCAAAATCAAAGGAGAAAAAGCTTTGAAAAGAAAAAGCATTGGGGCTTACAGCTCAAGGAGAGGCCCAAGTTTTATCAGTGATCGCACTGTGGTTTCGAATTTGTACAGGGACTTATACAAGTGATTGAGGCCCAAAAAGGTTTTCTGTACAAAGGGGATGAGTCTTACACTCTCTCAAGAGGCCCAAGAAGTTTTTTAAAGAAAAGAAATGGGTCTTACTACTCGAGGGTAGGCCCAGTTGGTTTGATTTTGAATTGGCGATCGCGCCGAGATTTTTAAAAATACAGTGGGACTTATACAAGTGACTGAGGCTCAAAATTTTGGTATTTACAAAAGGGCTTGGGTCTTACACTCTATTAGAGGCCCAAAAAGTTTTTAAAGAAAAGAAATGGGACTTACAACACGAGGGGAGGCCCAGTTGTCTTTATTTTCAAGATGAATATTCACTTTTAAAATGTTTAAAAAAACAATTAAAAATAAATTTATTCACAAAAATACCAACTATATTAAATAAATAATATAAATTTAATTTTTTTGTAGAATAAAATATTTTACTATTTTTGTGATTTTTCAGAAAAAGAACCAATAAAAAATAATCAAAATTGAAGGAGTTATTAATTTTCCAAATCATTAAAAAATAATATGAAAAAATATAAAAAAGAGGGGTTGGGTCTTACACTCTATTAGAGGCCCAAAGTGTATTTTTGTACAAAAAATGGGGCTTACAACTCAGGGAGAGGCCCAAGGTTTATTTTGAAAAGGCGACGATCGCGCCGTGATTTTTGAAAATGCAGTGGGTCTTATACAATGACTGAGGCCCAAAATTGTTTTGGTTAAAAGGGGATTGGGTCTTACACTCTAATAGAGGCCCAAGTGTTTGAAAAATATTTGTTAGGGTGAAAATCAAAGAAAACCCCAATTTCATTTTTTAAGGCATTTTTCCAAGAAAAATTAAGTAAAAAATGATAAAAATATCAAATAAAAATCATTAAATAATGATTAAAAAAATTTATCCACATGAATATTTAAAATCATTTTGGTTTTTTTAAAAAAATCAAGAAAAAGAAATTATTTTAAAAGAATTTAAAACAATTTAAACAATATTTTTAAATATATTAAAAATAATACTTTTTTTGTGATTTTTTGCGGATTAAAATATTATAGGGTATGAATTGGAAAATGATGATTTTTTGCTATGTAAAAGAATTGGTTGAGTTTTGAAAATAAAAATAAGAAAAAGAGGAAAGATGTCACAAAATCATCTCCGACATCTCTTACGGGGTAAAAACTAGTACCGAAACTTTAATTTTCAACACGTTTTTTATCAAATTTCAAACACTCATAACTCTCTCAATTTTTATCGGAATCAAAATCCGGAAGTACCTATCTTGACCGATTTTTCGCAAGGAATCCAATGGTACCACACATACACACTGAAACTCGACGTACAAAACACGCAAATCGAAAAACCAGAACTACTATGTTAATTGAAAACATCGTTTCGTGTCAAACTTTCGACGCACGTAACTCTCTCGATTTTTAACCGAATTAAGATTTGAAAGAGTCTATCTTGACTGATTTTTCGCAAAGAATCCAATGGTATCGCACATGTACGCTGAAACTCAACGTACAAAATGCAGAAATTAAAAAACCAGAACTGCGCGTGTTTTTAAAACATTGTTTCGCGCCAAACTTCCGACGCGCGTAACTCTCTCGATTTTTAACCGAATTAAGATCCGAAAGAGTCTATCTTGACCGATTTTTCGCAAGGAATCCAATGGTATTACTCACGCACACGGAAACTCAACATACAAAATGCAGCAAGCAAAAAACCAGAACTGCTATCGTTAATTCGACGTCGTTTCGCGTCAAATTTCCAATACGCGTAACTCTCTCAACTTTCATCGGAATTGAAATCCATAAAAACCTATCTTGACCAATTTTTCGCAAGGAATCCAATGGTGTTACTCATGCACACTAAAACTTAATGTATAGAACACACCAATCAAAAAAACCAGAACTGGACATGATTTTGAAACAACCAAAATTCCACATAAAAACATGTCAAAATGAAAACAGTGAAGGGATCATAACATACACATTAAGGACTACATTTTTTATTCAAGAATTGTTCAATATGATGCATGTATGTGGTCATTAAAGGAGAGCATGATTCAAAGAATTCAAGTTGTGAATTTTACCTCTTTTTTGGAGATTTTGTGCAACCTACCAAGTGCTTTGTTCCAGAAATGATTTGATGCTTTGGACACCCTCAAATGACCTCTTAGAAGCTTTTAGGATGGTTGGAATCAGCTGGAACCTGCAAAAACACAAAATGGCCCTTTCTTGCAAAAGGGGTTAAAGTGGCCAAAATGCCAACTCTCTCAAATGATGTTCCAGATGTGTGGCACCATTTGGGACAGTTCAAGGATGATATTTGGAGTGTGTTTGAGGTTTTATCTGGTTTGGAAAGTGACTGAATCAAGACATGGCTTGAAAAATGCAAAAAAGTCCAATTTTGAGGTTTTGAGAGGTGACTTTGTGATGTTGGTGTTATAGGTCACTTGTGAGAGTTTGGATCACCTACATATGATGTTTATGAGGTGTTAGGATCATGAGCTGTGATGGAAATGCTCTCTAACTCAAAAACTCAGAAATTCCTTACTAAAGAAGGCATTTTGGCCAAGAAAAAGGGATTTTGAGGAAAACATCTGTTTGATGGCTTTGGTGTACTCAAACTGAGCATAAATGAGCTCTATTTATAGTAGAGCAAGTTTGTTTTGCAAACAATAGTGAATGGTGGCTGCAGCAGAGGTTTGGCCAATGTTGGCCAATGAAAATCCAAGTCTCCTCTAGCCATTGACTAGAGGTTAGAGCACAGGCTGCTGGTTCCCTAGTTGTTGGAGGAATCTTGACTGAATTCAGTTGGAGAAAGCTCAGTTCATGCCACCTCTAAGCATCCATTAAATGCTCCAATCCAAAATTGGAGTCTTGTCCCTCTTTTAGGGTTTTCTAGGTTTGGCATGCTATTTTTGGTTCCTTGGACTTGGGAGGCTCATGGATCAGATCATCCCCCTTGGATTTGATCCTTAGATGTGTCCAAAATGATGACAAGGCTTGAAAATTCGTGTGGCACAAGAAAGTTGCAAATCTTCCCCTGAAAAATTCAGCTGCAGCAAGCCTTTTTGTAAAATCCATAACTCCTTGCTCGAGTATGTTATATGGACGTTCTAGGACTTTCTGGAAAGGTGAGATGACATACTTTAACTTTGATGTTTGGCCCTAGACCTAGTTCAACTTGGATCATGGAGAAAAACAACCTTGAAGTTGAGACATTGTGCTAAAATTACAAAGCATATTTTGGCTAAGTGCTGAAAAATGTCAATTTTAGGTTTTTAGCCATTTTGATCCAACCATAACTCAAAATCCATGATGAATTTGGGGAGAGGTCAGTTTTAAGCTTTTGTAGAGGGCCATGAGAGCTACAAATCAAGCTTTGGATGGGGAAAAATGGCTTTGTGGTTTAGGAGTTATGATCCTCCAAAGTTGGTACCCTTGCCACTTTATTTCATAACTTAGAAAATTTTCTAAGTTTTTATGGTTACCCCTTTTTCAAGTTATCCCACTTTTCTTGATTTTTCTTGATGAATGATGATTCCAATCACACATTAACATCATTTTAGGGTTAAAAAACCATTTTTATGAAAAATCTCAAAGTCAAAGTTTGACTTTTGGGCACAGTTGACTTTTTATCAGATGAATTCCAAACTGTGCGATCCTTTATGAAATCATGTCCTTGACCTAAATCAAACTTGATGGACATGTTCCATAGGTGTTATAGGGTGCATTTAATCGTGTCCCAAGGTTTAGGAGCATGCCTGGGTCAAAAGTCAAAGGTACAGTTGACTTTTCTCGCGAAACCCTAATTGTGGTTCAGATGAAATTGAAACTTGTTGCTCAAGCTTCTTGGATCAATCCATTGTTGCAAATGGATAAATGTGGTGTATTAGAGACCCTCAAATCCTCTCTTGAGGCCTTGGCTCATGTTTTATCCCAAAAGTCAACTTAGGGGTGAATTAGGTCAAGAAACCCTAATTCCTGATTTTTGATGAATGCTTCCCCAGAGGCTAAATTGACTTGATGATTAGGTTTTTTTTATGTCCTTTGGAGCATCTTAGGTTATACTTTGAAGCATTGGCTCATGCCCAGAGGAAAATTTCCAACTGGAGGCCCTGGTCGACCAAAACCCTAATTTGGTGACACTGGCGATCTTGAGGCTTAATCCACTTGGACTGTTACAGCCTTGTGCTTGATCCTTGATGCGGGAGTCCTCTTGATCCATTGTAGATGTTTGAGAGGCTTAGACAAGTTGAAGATCATGTCATTCCTAGATTGATCCTTTGTCTAAAAGCTCTGAGAGGGCCTGAAACCCTAATTTTGATTGCAGTGAATGCTCACCCATCTTTGGGGAGACTAATGAGGTACAAAGGTACATCTATATTGTGCTGATGATTTGCATAATGATGGAAAATCTTAGTGGTCAAAATTTGGGGTATGACAGGATAGTACCCACTTTACCTTTCATCTTCCCTGTGGCATGGTCACCCCTACCCTCTTCGACATGGCTGCCATCACCGGACTTCGACCAAATGGCATTTCTTATATCCCTGAAACTAACGCAGAGGATACAATAGGGATCTCCAATTCCAAACTCACCTACACACATTTCATAAACCATCACTTCAAACGCGGCACTGAAGAAGTATCTGACCAAGAACACATTGCATTCTTGACTATATGGCTGTCTAGGTATGTGTTTTGCCCTAAATCTCTGCAAGTGGCTAAGAAGTATCTAACTCTAGCCAACCAACTCCACAACAACAGAGGGGTTTGCCTTAGTGAATTGATCCTGGCAAACCTCTATGAATCTATCAGCGAAGGGGCATCTCGACTCAAAGATTTAGAGGCCCAGGGCACTATACACCTGAATGGCCCCCTCTGGCTGCTTCAACTATGGCTTAACGCAACTTTTGAAGTCAGTCTTCCCAGGAAAGGGAGAGTCGATGAAAATTCTACTGAAATCCAGGAGAGGAAGGTCAAAGGGACTCGCTTGGTCAAGCTCACCCCTAATGATGATGGGGAAACTCTCAAAGGATCCTTCTCCAGCTACATCATGATGTTTGCCAAACGGTATGAGTTCACACCAAGCATGCCCCCTTTTGCTGAGAGAAGATGTGGCCCAGAATGGCTCACAAGGCCATTCCCTAATTTAAACAAAAAGCTCCATACTGAATCTGTTTCAATCTGGGAGGCTTTCCTGATTCCTAGATTTATCGTCCATAGGCTGAATCTTGGAAAAGATATAGCAACCTTGATTACTTACTAACCAAACCTTGTCTCTCGACAATTTGGGTTAGCCCGGATTTTCCCTAAATGCCTATATGAGAAAAAGGACCATGTTGTTCTTCACACTTCCAGCTTCGACGAGGGAGGTGTTGCAATTCACTTCGACCGGTTGAATGCTCGAAAAGCAGTCATTTCCCCTGTGTACTTTCAACCCAGTTTTTTGTGCACTCAACCATTTCACGACTGGTGGTCGAAGCACTACAATGAACAATTTCTTGATGTTGCTGCCTTCTCCTCATTACTTGACCAAGTTTTCCTTGATGTGCAGGAGAATACCAGGAAGAGTAAGTTCACTCATATTAAAGAAATT
Organism: Lathyrus tuberosus; assembly: GCA_022829125.1. Lineage (NCBI taxonomy): Eukaryota > Viridiplantae > Streptophyta > Magnoliopsida > Fabales > Fabaceae > Lathyrus > Lathyrus tuberosus. Next base: position 2,072,446 of record JALAZF010000034.1, read on the forward strand.
CAAGCCTTCCAAAGGTACTTTGAAACTGTCTATCGACCAGATGATATTAGTCGAACCGTTCGTGAGGCTGCTGTCACTTTGAAGGAGAAATTTCTACAAAAAATGGATAAGTTAAAAATCCCTTCCAACGTTCCTCTTGAGAGACGTTATGAGATGGCTTTTAAACTCTTTCCTCCAAAGTTCCCTCGACTGTCTAACGCTGATTTTGGAATGGCACTCGCCCCTCCATTTCTAGACTGGTTTGTCTGTGGTGATTCCATAAAAATCCTTCGACAGCAGTCTCAACCGAAAGCCAAAAGGGTGGTTGCGACTAAGCATACGCTGGACAGTTTCAAAAGACACCTTCATATAGGGATTGAAGATGTTCGCATCGAATCCGAAATATATGAAGGTTTGAGACCCTCGATTTGTGATTTATAACTAACCACTTAATTATTAACTTGTAATAATTGTCTTTGTCTTTTCAGCTATGCCCAGGAAGACCAAACCAGCTAAGAGTGCTGCTGTGAAGGTCGAGAAGGAATCTAAAGGCACAAAGGTATTTTATATCCCTTGCCTAAGTCTTCTTTATGTGATCACCTTCTAATGTTCGCATCACCTTTTTAGACTGCTCGAAAACCTCCAACACCTCAAAAGAAGACCAAGAAAGGTGCTCAAACAGTCATTCCTTTAGATGCTGATGATGAATCTCCTGAGGAGGTCATAGCTAAAAGGAAAAGGAAGCTTACCAAAGCTTCTGGAGCTACTAGCCAACCTTCTTCGAAGGCAGCCAAAATTCTTGAAAAGACACCTACCACTAGTGGTGTCGAGAAATAATCCTCCAAGGTCGCGTCAAAATCGAACGCTGGCACTCATGAGAGTGAAAACTCAAGCCCTGATGTTTCAAATGCTCAGGTATGCACACCATCTTTCTCATAGTATTTGTACTCTTCACTCAAATCTCCTTCAATCTTATTTTCCTTACTTGTGGTTTCAGGCTGATGTAGGTGATTCTAACCCACCACAAACTACGTCGACCTCTGCACCAACTCTTCTGAATAGCCAAGGTGGGCCAACTTATCACCCCACTTCTGACCTTGGTTCTAGGTACAACTCAATAAGCGAAATTAACCAACCTATCCTCCTTACAGTTCCTTCCTCTGCGACGGTCGAAACAAACAAAAACTCGCATGTCAAGACCACCACTAAACAATCCCAGACTGATGGCTTTAATTTTGAAAAGGATGATGTTTCTAGCCAACAACCTACAGAGGTCGTTGCCATGGAAGAAGAGAGAACACTGGTCGAAGAAGAAGAACGTCTTGAAAATGAACCAGATAATGATCACCTTAATCAAACTGCCCATGAAGGGATGGACAATATGGGAGAACCCTCATTCCAAACTACATCTGATGATGATCAAGAGAATGACAACCAAGACAATGAAGAAGGAGACGAAGAGGAAGAAGAAGAAGAGGTAAAAGATGAAGAGGAAAAAGAAGAGGATGAAGAGGAAAGAACTGAGAAGGACCAGTCCACTTCACCTGTAACTGAAAAAAGTCCTGTCAAAACTCCAACTCCTAAACCTACAGGCACTTTGACCACTGGAGGACCCACTATTGAAGATCCACTGGCTGCCCTTAGATGGTCGAATCCTCGAGAGTACGCCAAAATGATACTTGGGAAAAAGTACAGCTCCTCTGGTAGCAATCTTAGTACCTCGACCACTTCTGGGGATCCAACTCCAGATGACTTTGCTGGCCCTATCCTTCATAAAATTAAAAACAAATTCTTCAAGGGAGACATCCACAGCATCTTAAATGCAGATCAAACTGCTCATCTCTTTCTGAAAGACACCCTCTAGAAACTGGACCTCTCGACCCTTAAGAAAGAGGTATCTGATTTCCTTATAGAGTTAACTACTTTAGTGAATCAGATGTCTGAAGACTTCAAGCTTCTTCCCAACATTCAAAACACCATTGAAAATACAACTGCGCTGGAACATCTAGCTTGGGATGAAGCACATGCATCAGAGGCCAAAGTCGGAGACCTGGAAATGGCCCAAGCTAAAAGGCAGAAAGAGATAGTGTCGAACGAAAAGGATATTGACACATGGAGACAGCAAATCACAGAACTGCAAAACAAAATTTCTGATGCTGAAAAGCGTAATCTTGAGCTGAAGAATTTCGACGACACTGAACTGGCCAAAGAGCTGAAACGCACTATGGACTTCATTGATAATGCCCAAAAGCTTGAAAAAGAACTTTCAGCAGCCAAACTCGACAAAGCTTTATGCGAAACACGCCTTCAGACTCACAAGGTCAACTTTCTTCAGTTGAAGTCGAAGCTCCCCTTTTGATCATCTCATGACTTTTGTTTGTAGTTCTTTTTTTTCACCATATTTTCTGGCCCTTTTGAGGCCTTATGTAATGACAATTTTAATGCCCTCTTGCATCTGTTTGAATACTTTTATTTACTGTTCACTCTTCGGCTTGCAAAATTTTTGGAAATTATGGCACATTTTCTTTTAAATGTTTTATTAATGGCCTCAAACTTTGTTAATCTTTGTGATTAAGGTACTCGGCCTTTTTCCTTGGAAATCATGAAAACAACGCAGCTTTAGCAGGCTAGTGCTCCAATGGCACAAGTCTCTATTCCATAAAGAAATATTAATAGCGTAACCCTAGGGTATATTTCCAAGAGTAATTTCACGTGTTTCCATTGTTGACTGGCCAATCCTTACAAGGCATTGCCCCTATAAAATCCTCTTCACATGAGCCATATTCTGCACTCACTGAAGCAAGTATGAGTACTTCCTCAAAGAAAACAATAACCAAGAAGGTGGCTAAAGAAACACAGAAGGATGAAGCAACCACCCCTGCCTGCAATATCACTTCAACTGGAGCAACTTCCCAGGCCAAGAAGCGAGAAATTAAGATGAAGGTCCCCAAGAAAGGGCGTTCTAAAGCACAAGATCCTGATGATGAAGCTGACGAAGATTACCTCACCTTTCTCAACTCCATCAATTGGAGAGACTATGAATGATCCTTCTTCTGGGTTTGGCGTTATTGTACTTGTTTCTTTTCCTTTGTACGCCATTTTGGCCTTATATAGCCTATTTTGGCTTTTACAATCTTATCAAAACTTATGTTCTAATATGAATCTCTTGCAAAATAGGCTTATATTTTTCAAATATTTCCCATTTACCCTTAAGACTCTTAGATCACTCTCAATCTCCTGAACCTCGTAAGCATTATTACTGAATGCCTTAATAATTTGAAAAGAACCTTCCCACTTAGGAGACCACTTCCCTAAAGATCTGGTCTTTCGATCCATAAGCAAGCTCACTTTCCACACCAATTCCCCAACTGAAAAGGTTTTAATCTTGACCTTTTTGTTATAAGACTTCTCCACCCTTTTCTTTTGCCTTTTCAGCAACTCCAACGCATGGAGCCTTTCTTCGTCTAAATCCACTAACTCATCAAGCATCATATTCCAATAAGACTCAGATGGGATCTGATGATGCCTTTGGATCCTTATGGACTGAAGATGAATTTCTACCGGCAAAACTGCATCATGACCAAATGTCAGTCGAAATGGGGTAGTATTAGTTGCCTCTCTTGGGGACGTTCGACATGCCCAAAGTATTTGGTCCAACGTCTTATGCCAATTTCTTGGCCTTTTCCCACATGTTTTTTTATCAACCCAATAACTACTTTATTGGCCGCTTCGACTTGGCCATTAGCTTGAGCGTAATAAGGTGTGGACGTCAAAAGCTTGAATCCCATTTCTTTGGAAAATTCTTGCATTTTTTGACCAGTGAAGACTGATCCTTGGTCTGTCGTAACTGTCTCTGGGATTCCAAACCTATAGATGATGTGTTTCTGAATGAATTCAATCACATATTCCTGATTAACATTTGGTAAAGGGATAACTTCGACCCATTTGGTAAAATAGTCAATACCCACCAAAATGTACTTATGATTTTTTGATGATGCTAGTCTGATTTCTCCAACCAAATCCAAAGCCCATCCTCTAAAAGGCCAAGGTTTCACTATAGAGTGTAATTCACTTGCAGGGACATTTTGAATGCCAACGTGGACTTGACATTCCTGACAACCCTTAGCAAATTCAATGCAATCTTTTAACATGGTAGGTCAATACATGCCTTGTCGAAATAACAACCATTTCATTTTATGGTCTACCTGATGTGCTCCACATGTCCCACTATGGACAGTCGAAAGGGCCAAGTACGCGTCTGCCTCACTAAGGCACTTAAGCAATACTCCCTCATGAGTCTTTTTGAATAATTCATTACCCAACAAGACATAACTCAAAGCTTGATACTTGATTTTCCTTTCTGTCGAAGCTATTGGATTTTTTAGATAATCTACTATAGGTTTTCTCCAATCCTTGTCAGTTATGCTATCAACTGCCAGAATTGCAAAATTATCTTCATCAGCGTATCCAAGCTTCGTTTCTTCCAAGTCTGATGGGGCTAATCCTACTGACACCACCTTTCCTCTGACTTCAACTTTGATTGCATCTTGTAATTTGTCTTTCGAAACTTTATACCCTGATGCAATCTGAGCCAAGTCATTAGCGACCTGGTTTTCCAGTCTAGGGATGTGTCGAAAACTAACTGCGTCAAACTTTTTCAATAGTCGATTCACAACTACAAAGTACATAATCAAGTTTTATTTTATGCACTTGTATTCCTTGGTAACTTAGTTTATGAACAACTCTGAATCTCCCATTATTTTGACATGAGTTGCCCCCAATTCCAACAATACTTCAAGTCCAGCAATTAAAGCTTCATATTCAGCTTCATTGTTAGAACAACGACCTTCGTTTTTATACTTAAGTGTTGTTGGAAATTTATTAGGAGAAATAACAAGCACTCATATGCATGTCCCATCTTTGTGGCTCGACCCGTCGAAGTATAACTTCCAAGGTTCCACTTCAAGATAGTTCAGAGGGGTTTCATTTATAGAATGGTCGATTATAAAGTCTGTCACTACTTGTCCTTTAACAGCTTTTAAAGGCTTATAGGTTAAAGAATATTCAGTTAATGCTAATGGCCATTTTCCAATTCGACTGTGCAAAATAGGTTTGGACAACATATGTTTAATAACGTCATAACGAGAAGAAACATAAGCAACAACTGGTTTTATATAATGCTTCAATTTTGTACAAGAGTAATACAAACATAAGCATAATTTCTCGATCACGTTATATCTAGTTTCTGCATCATTTAAAACTCTACTAAGGTAATAGATGGCTCTTTCGACGCCATCATCGTCCTCTTGAGCTAACATGCTCCCTAAAGTTCTATCTAACGCAACTATGTACAATCTCATACTCTTATTCCCACAAGGTGGTGAGAGAATTGGGGGGTGACTCATGTACTCTTTGATCTTATCGAAGGCTTCCTGTTGAGCTTGTCCTCAGTTGAACCCATCCTTGCTATCTCGAAGCAATGGCGAAAAGGCTTGCGTTTTCCCGCTCAAGTTGGATATAAATCTCCTCAAGAAATTTATTTTGCCCAAAAGAGACTGCAATTCCTTCTTTGTTGATGGCGCTTTCGCATCCATAATGGCTTTGGTTTTATTCTGGTTAATTTCGATCCCCTTCTTGTGGACCACAAAGCCTAAAAAATCCCCTACCTGCACACAAAAAGCACATTTGAGAGGATTCATTTTAAGACCATGTTTTCTCATCCTTTCAAAGGAATGTCGAAGATGGCTTAAGTGATCTATTCCTGAAAAAGACTTAACAACAATATCATCAATATAGATCTGCATAAAAGTCTCAATAAAATCATGAAAGATCGAATTCATTGCTCTCTGGTAAGTTGCCCCAGCCTTTTTTAGACCAAAAGGTATTACTACCCATTCGTAGGTGCCTAATGCTCCTGGACATCGAAAAACAGTCTTTGGGACATCTTCCTCAGCAATGAATATTTGGTTATAACCAGAATAACCATCCAACATACTCAAATATTCATGCCCTGCAGCAGAATCAATTAGCATTTCTGTTACAAGCATAGAATATTCATCTTTAGGGGTTGCAGAATTTAGATCTCTAAAATTTATACAGACCCTCAAAGAACCATTCTTTTTAATGACTGGTACAATATTAGCTAGTCATTCGACATACCTAGCTGTACGGATGAACCTGCATCTAAGTAGCCTTTCAATTTCCTCTTTGATCTTTGAAAGGATTGTTGGGGCAAACCGTCTTGGATTTTGCTTGACTGGCCTTTTCCCAGGTATGATTGGCAACTTATGTTCAACAAGCTCTCTTTTCAAACCAGGCATTTCATCGTAGTCCCAAGCGAAGCAATCCTTAAATTCCTTCAATAGTTGGACCATTTCGACTTTGAGTTGTGGGTCAAGGTTAGCACTAACATAAGTAGGCCTTTTTACTCCCCCTTTACCCAAGTCAATTTCTTCCAAAGGATCTTGCGCCAGCATTTTAATGTTATCTGACACTGGATCCTTTTCAAAACCCAAAGGCTCATTATCATAAATAGCATCAAGCCTTTGATTTTGGTCTTCGATTTGAGACCCATCAGGTGGTTCAGGCTCAAAGTCCTTACCAGGCCCTACTTCAAAAATTTAAGTTTTGGCTTCGACAGCCATGTGGTTCTGTGCAGCCTCCAAGGCCGCTTGTAATTTAGATTTGGCCACATAGGCAGAAATTCTTTGTAGTGCATCGAATTCAGTCATTTTTACTGAATTCACTTCCCCAGTTTGTGGGGTCTACATCATGCTCCCCACAGTATGGGACATTGTCTTCTTCCCTTATGACCTCTCTATCCCATCGAAATCCCTCCATAGGGTGCAAGTATAATGAGCAGAATGCATGGTCATCTGGGGTGAAATCAAATTCTGCTGGAGTACAAGGTGCAATATGTGCCAAGTTTTTGTCAAACTCAACACCATCAACATGATTAACAGGCACCTTAAAATACCCTTGATCACCTTCAATGTTTTCGACTATGCCATCAGGCCTCCAGATTGTTATCCGCTGGTTCATTGATGAAGGCACTGCTCTAACACCATGGATTCATTCCCTCCCCAGTAGAAGATTATAGTTAGCCTTGCTTTCGACTACCATAAACAAGGTAGGTCTTGTTACTGTTCCCACAGTCAAATCAACCCGCAGGACGCCCAGAGTGGTCCCAATTTTCCCTTCATAGTTATAAAGGACCATGTTGTGGGGCTTAAGATTAGAATCGAATTTACCAATCTTGCTTAGTAGGAAATGTGGCATTAAATTGACTGTAGCCCCACAATCTACCAAGATTTTATTCACAGCCACATTCTTTACTTTCCCTGTAATGTACAGAGGTTTCAAGTGCCCTTTCATAGCCTCAGTTGGTCGTTCGAAGAAGGCATTCTGCTCTTCGACACAACCATTGTTCATCACATAGTAGCACACAGGTTGGTGCGCTGCCATTTCATCCTCAGCATTGGCGTCTAAGTTTTCCACTTCAGTTATCCTATCATATTCTCTTGGCATCACCGAAACCACATTAACAATGATGTTTAAAGAGGCATCAGAGTCGGAATCAAAGTTGTGAGTCAAATCTTCGTCCTCAGCTGCTTCGACTGCAAACCTCTCAGCTTCTTCCTTCTTGGAAGTAAATAACCTACGCCCCATAGGCATCTTATTCATTATCTTTGTCCCAACATCTTTATTGCTAGCAGACAGAACGTTGGTATTCATTTCAGTTAGATCTTTGGCCTGAGCTTCCCTCAAAGCCTTTCTTCGTCTCTGTTCCCTTCTCCATTGGGACCTGGACATAGGATTTTTACCCTTGTAATTCTCAGAAATATAGGAAAATTTATTAGAGGACTTGAATTCTTTCTGATACTCCATTGAAGAACCTCTTGCCACGTCGAAATTCTTCCATCTCTGTTTCCCTTTCCCTGCTGCTTCAACTGGTTTGACCCACTTTCCAGTTGGTACCTCACTGCTAGGCTTGAAAGTAGCCTGCTTAGCCCTTAGCATATATGGCCTTTGGCCATGTTGTCTTTGGGTAGTTTTCCTTTAGTCGAAACCCCCTGGCCTTTGAGCAGCTCTTTTCTCACATCCAGTATTGGCTTCTTTCCCCACTTGGAGGCTATGAGCAGTCTCTTTGTCAAAGATAGCGCTGCACCTAGGACATAGCATGACTTCAGAGTTTTTTCCTTAGCACCTGTGGAGAAAATCAACAATGATTTCATCTTCTCTGGGATAAGCCAGCTTGTAGCAGTCTTCTTGACGAACCTGTTCATCCACATCCATCGCCTGTCCGTTAGTAACTTCGATCATGTTTATGTCAACTTCATCCTTCAAACGCATTTTGGAGAAGTGGACCTCAAGGCCTTCAGCAGCCTCATCCACCTGTCTGAAACGGTCAGCAGTTTCTTTTGTTACCATCTGCAATTTCGACGCTTCAGCTTCGTCATGGGTCTCAACTGTGGACTCAACATCAAACCTTTGGACTTCAGAAGATGTCTTAAAGTAGTGTTCAGCTGCCATACATATCAAATGCTCAAGCTGGCAACCATCCATTTTTTCGATTTCTCTAATAAACACGACATCGTTGGCAAGGTCCTCAGTAACCTCGACCACTGTGGCATTTCTGCCAAGAGCTTCATTGGTGCTAACACTATCTGAGCTGCTGTCAGATTCCTCAGCTAGTTCGACCATGTTAACCTCATGGGGCTCTGTGTAATTTGCTTCAGCTACTTCAAGAGGGTTGGTATCAATTTTCATCTGGGTCTTAGTCTTCTCCCCAAATTTGAGTCTGTCTTCCTGAATAGCATTCTGCACCAGATCCCTGAAAAGAAAACATTGAGAAGTTTTATGACCCAAATAATTATGGTATTTACAAAAACCTCTCTTTTTCCTTTGCTCTAAAGGTGGTATTTTAGCACCAGGAGGCACTAGTATTTGACCATCCTTAACTAACAAATCAAAAATTTCGTCACATTTAGTGATGTCGAAAGTGTATGTTTTCTTTGGGAACCTATCGTTCTTTTCGGTTTCGACAGGATTTTTCCCATTTGAAGGGACTAATAATTTACAAGAATAAGGAGGGCCTTGCTTAAGTTCAGCAAGATCTATTTCGTTTTCGTTAAATTTAATAGGCTCATCATATAACTCTTCGATGCCCTCCTGGTTTCGACGTAAGCTATCTTCTTGTTTTTGTTCGTCCTAGCTTTCTCGTCCTTGAGACGCTCTAGCTGTCGAACTCTATCAGTCAATTGGGCCATATCCCTCAAATACTGGGTGTCCAATTTTTTCCTGATAGAGTAATCAAGGCCACCAGCGGCCATTTCGACAAGTTCATGCTCAGGCACTTGTGTAAAGCACCTAGCCTTGAGTAGTCGAAACCTATTCAAGTAATCATCTATTGGCTCATTGAACTTTCGTTTCACACTAGCCAATTCCTTCAAACTAATTTTAGTCTGCCCCATGTAAAATTGCTCATGGAATAGACGTTCTAACTAGGTCCAGTTACAAATTGAGCCAGATGGTAATGTAACCACGTGAATGCATTTTTAGTGAGGGAACTAGGGAAATACTTCACCCTTAGACTCTCATCATTTGCAATCTCGCCAGCTTCGATCAGGTAGCGCGCCACATGTTCGACGGTAGACTCTGTAGTGTCCCCTGAAAACTTTGTAAACTTTGGTACTTTCGTCCTGGGGGGCAATTCAGCTTGGAGTATATAGTCTACTATAGGCGAAGTGAAGTTTGGCCTAGAAAAACCCATATTCAAACCATTTCGAGCCATTATTCTCTCGACCATGGCTGCCAAATTGTTCTCCGCTGCTATATTATTACGTCGAACCTGATTCACTACACGATCAGCATTTTGATTTCTGTTTACTAGTACCACCCTTGGTTCCTCCTCTTCGAGTATAGGTATTTGATTTCTAGGAGGCTCCTCCCTAGGTGGTTCGACCAACTCTGGATTCACCGGATTCACTTGTTGAGCGTTTTCCCTCATCTCGACTCCTTGATTTTGGTGTTGAACAGGAGCGGGCATTCCCATGAATTCTGCTATATGCGTCATCTGGGCTGTCATCATTTGATTGGTTTGAGTAGTATTCTGGATCAATGGCTGGAAAATCTCTCCCATTGTCTGAGACAAAGTATGTACCATTTGCATGTTGCTCTCATCCATCTGTTGCCTCAAATATGCTGCAGATTCGTTTGTTAAGCTGGGCCCTTGAGCAGAATATCCCACACCTATAGACTGGCTATTTCGACCCATATTAATTCCAGAACCTGACTCCTGTAAAGGGGAAGATATCACATTCTCTGAAAATACTGGGGGTGCATTACGAAAATTCTGCATCATCGACGTTGGCATGCCATAGATTGGGTTCCTAGGCAGAGGCTGTGAAAATCCTGGGGGAGGAAATTGCATAAACGTCAAAATTCCTCCTGGTGGAGTCTGAGGATTTGTCACTGATGAGCCAATGTACTCCAGGACTGGCTGTGTGTAAGGCCTCACATATGTCGCTTCTATTACCGCTGTCGAAGACATTGGCTCTGTCACCATGGTTGATACTGTTGGCCCTCCTGAATAAGGAACCGGAGTTGGTGCCACAGTACTTCTTGGTAATTCTTGAGGATTGATGGTGCTGTTCTGAGCGCTTGAACTGCTTAGTTGAGGATTCGTCCCAGCAGAACTGGGGTTTGGATTCCCTTGGCTAGATGCCATTTTCCTCGTGTTTCTTCTCTTTGGTCTATATTCGTTTGAATTGGCTACCTTTCCACTTCTCAAGTGCATACAATGAAGTTTGCCACAATCTCGACCAATGAAACGAAAAAATTTCAAAAAGGCAGTTATAAAACTTCCTTTTAACAGTTATTTAAAAGCTACAAACTTCCAAATACACGTTTAACACTGTCCCACTGGGCGTGCCAATTTGTTTACCCTGGAAATTGGTAAACAACTGCTGATCTTCTAAAACAACAAAGTTCTAGTAACTTACAGGATCGACCAGATTGATCCTAAGACATGTGCTATGAGTGTATTTAAAATGTTTCATTAATGCATAAAACAATCATTTCGACAATGCTTGCGTGTAAAAAGGATGTTTTGAAATGTGAATGAAAAGTAATAAGAAGCAAGAGAACGTTTGGGTCGAAACAAGAAACTTAAAGAAAGACTGATATGTAAAGACAAGTTTGATAAAAAACTGAACTTTAAATGGTAAAAGAAGCGCATAAAATCCTGAATAAACTGCAGAAATATAAATGCTTGAAGGTAAAAGCTTTATAATGTAAGAACTGCAAAGTAAAAACTTTGTAATGTAAAATGCTTAGAAGTAAAAGACTGAATTAAAGGACTTCAAAGTAAAGGATCTAAGGTAGAAACTTCAAAGTAAATTGCATTGCAATGAAAGATAACAATGATTACAATCACGTACATTCTCGCTTCACCCTTTTCTCTACACGCTGGATACTTTGAGTGATTATGGAGTTACTTGTACAACACGATTTTTCACACCCATTCTAACTCTAAAACTAACCTATTTATAATACTCTAAAATAACCACTATTTGACAGTTTACTCCTAAAACACGCCACTTGACACTTTGCATGCCTTCAACTTCTGGATCTTCGCCACTTGTCCTCTTTTCAAATTCAAAATAGTAGAAAATTCTCTCCACTAATTATTTGTAACTGCAACGCATCATCCCGTCGAACTGACTTCCTAGACTTAGAAATACTTGAAGTCTTAAGACTCCTTTCTTCGACCCAAGCTTTCACCAAGTATGGTCGAAGCCTTTTTCTTTTAGCTTATTTATTTTTAAAGAACAACTTCTTTAAAGCCAAATTTGTTTGAAACAGGTAGCATCGAAATTAGGAGCTAACAGGTGGACAGCGATCGGTTTGGATTGGATTCGGGCCCAAAACGTCAAACCGTTCGAAACCATGGATGCAACTTCAAGGCCCAATTCCGACTGAAATTTTAATCGGTTTAATCAGATTCGGTTGAATCGGTTTATCGGTTGAATCGGTTTATCGGTTAAAATGGATCGGTTATTCGGTTAATTGACATAAAAAATTCTGTTACTTTTTAATTTTAATTTTTAAATTAAAGCAATATTAAATAATAACTTAAAAGCAATAATAAAAATAACAAATTTCATATTTTAACACTATAACAAAATTTAATCACACAGCCTAATTTACTATCATCCAAACTCCTTGATTGTTTATGCCAGTGATCAATTATCTAGTTATATTAACAAATTCAAAACTTATTTAGTTACTGCTATGATTTGTTAAAGAATGCCTAATTGCATTGTCTATTCATAAAGTTGCTTAATAGAGGTAAAAAAAAAGAAATCATTAACCTGATATGCAGCACATTCTGTGATGCAATTAAAAGAATAAAGTATCACATCTCAGGGAATAATGGTGGTGTGTATGAAAATGACTGTTGAAGTAGAGCAATTACGGGAGCTAGACTAACATTCTTGCACGCTTCACATTCCCTCTCAGTTGCTACAATCATCCAAATCAACTTTGATCTAAACTTCTTGATTGTTCATGGTTTTCTCTAAGATAAGCGGCTTCTACTTCTTTATTCTAATCCATGACCTCCTGAACAAGAAAACATGATTGAACAAATTGTAATTCAACTTCAAGTTGCAAGAAGTTATGCATGCTTAAGCAGACTGAGGTAAACTAGAAATATTTTGCATTATTCCTATGCTACCAATTATGATTAATGTGAGGAAGAAATTAAACATAACATCAAGTGATGATAGGTGCATGCCATCAATTTCACCTTTCCATTCAACACTACACTAGGAACCGGAAAAATTATCAAAATCTGAAATATTTAAGGATGTGTGAAAGAGGTTCCTGGGGGTAGATGATACATGAAACTATGATATCAAAATTTGAATTTCTTCACTTTCTGTTGAATCAGGCAACAAAACAAACTCAAGTAAAATAGAAGAAAACACAAAAATGACTCAACTCTGTTCATACATCTGAAATTCTGCATACATGAAACTCAACGGTATCAAACAATTGAGCGGGAAGGGAAGAGAAAGGCAACTGAACAAGAAAACATGTTTGAATGAATAAAATTGAAATTCACAAAGTGTAATAAGAAACAACATGAGTTAATGCATATACGAATCCAGCAGTACTACTTAATCAACCATATATTATCCCACAAAATCAAAAACTAATTCATCTCAAACAATTACAAAATTTGCAAAGAACTATACATTCTCAAAGCAATTGAAATTATGCAACAAAGAACTAAATATTTCAAAGTTCAATCTTTATTTTATCAACATTTCAGATACTCTAAACACAACAATCCTTTTTCTTTACACTTCTTTTCAAAAATAATAATAAAGAAGAAAGAATTTATGTTGAAAATATATCTAAGAGGAAATAACTTTTAATATTATGTTTCATAATTGATATATAACTACAATGTTTGAGGACTGAGAAATTTAGGATGAGTCTTAAATGCAATTAGTCTTAAGAAAATTGAAAAATAAACAAAATAAAGGCAACCAACCTTATTTTCCAACAGATTTACACTCATGTGTGTTTGTAGAATTGCCATGATTTCTAATCTTCCATAAACAAACACTCCTGCATCAAAACACTAAAATTTGTTCAAGTACAGAAAAACAAATGAGAGCCAGGTAATAAAATATGAAAACAATGCATACTAGGAATAAAAAAACAAGTTTTAAGTTTGAAAAACACAGGTTCATTCAACAAATACGTATATTATCATAAACATGGCCAAATCTTCTTTACATCCTAGTTCATTCAACAAGCTTTGTTGTTCTACCTCAACCATCTAGAACAAAGATTCTAGAGTGTTAAATAACAAGATTTAACCATTTGCGTTTTGTGGGTTTGAAATAGATTTCATAAAAATGGAAGCTTTGTGTTGTCTGAGAGAGAAAAGGAGAAGCAGACAGAGAACAAGGACGAGAGAACAAAACTTACATGATCGGTGGTGGCGCGGTGGGCGTGTCGGCAGTGGTGAACTCGAGGATGAAGATGGAAGAGACCATAAAGAGAGAACTGTGTGTGTTTTGATGCGAAGAGAAGTGAGAATTGAACAAATGAAAACCCTAAAAGACAAGTGTATACATTTCTGTTTTGGGTCAAGCCAAGTGACCCAGTCCACTCTATTATAAACTAGTAATCAGATAAAATAAGTAATTGGGCCGGTCGGTTTAGGTTTTCTTTGGGCTCAATTCTTTCATCTGAAACCGACCACTTAAACCCATGTAAATCCAACAATGGCCAACCCGCTAACCCGAAAACCGACCCAACCCAAATCGTGCATGTGCGGGCCTCATGGATCGGCCGGTTTGGACCGGTTAAAAAAATTATGTCCAGCCCTGGTTCTGGTGTTAATGTTGGTATTACTTTTGGAATACTTAAAGATACTTACGCACCTTAGTAAAAAATCAACAAAATATTTTTCATAGATGCAACTAAGGTCAAGTCTTAGATTTAAATCATAGATGAAAATATTTAGAGGTTAAGTTTAGTAATTTTGTCGAAAGTTAACTTTCGGAATCTTTCATGTTATCCCATATCAGAAACAAATGCTGAAATGAAAAAAACAACAAAAGTTAACATAAATCTTTGTTAAGACATACATAAAATACATAACATTATATATATTTTCGTAAATGTAAATCTAACTTTACATTTAATCAACAAGAGATGGTTAAGGACATTTCAACATCATTAGAATATCGTCAATCGATCTTGTAACAGTCGCATCCACCTCGTTCGAACCTTCTTTTTCGTAACGGTAAAATGTACTCTACATAACTATTAAATCTTCATATGTCTTAAGCTCAAACTTGTTGAACTATATCTTCCCTACATTGTCAATTAAGGGTGATCGATAATGGAGCTTCACAATTCTTCGATTATCGGTATATCGCAAGAGATTCTCTAGTGTGAATTTTATATCGACAATACGAGTGATCTCTATGAACCTAAATTCAAGAGGGGATTTCTCTCCGTTGAAGTAGACAAATGGATATATGAATATTGAGACATTTTAGGGTGATTTAGTTCACAACATAAGGAGCACCCATATTTATATATGTTTTAGATCAATAATGACCTCAAAAACCCAACCTTATCTCAGAGGATATTCAAAAATTTAAATTCCAAAAAAACTCATTTATGTCTAAAAAAACACAAGAAAAATGGTGGTCTGGAACTTAAATTCTGGATTAACCCCTGTTAGTAGTTATTTTACATAAATTATTTTGGCATAATATTTTATTCAAAAACAAAAACTTGTTTCATTAACATAGAAAATTTTATAATTCATATTTTTATAATTAATGCTGGATATAGATTAAAAAGTATCAAAATGTATCTATATTACATTGTTTATAATAACAATCCAGCATTACATATAAAAAAATGATGTTTGATAGATAAAAACTAAAATGCATCAAAACATGTGTCACCGCTTAAATGTATATTTATGGGTGGTTCCACCTTTAATTTATGTTTATTTAATTCTTTTTCAATCTCACTCAACTTGGTGAATTCTTCCATCTTATTCAAAAAAGTTATCCTGCCAAGTTTCAGTTTTCTTTGTGGAATGAGTTGTCCACTATGGTAATGTTCATGGTAAATGACACCTCTAATTCAAATAAACTTGAACACTGTAGTGATTCTGAAAGTCGTCCAATATATATAATGTTTCCAGTTGAATTTTGAGGTGGACCACTCCGAAGTGGAAAAAATGTTTTTGAGAAGCCATATATTGTTAGGTTAATACACACCATATTATATGCATTTGCTATAAGATGACTCATTTTAGGGAAGCGCGTCCATTTTTTTTCCGGTGTCGAACCGCTAACGCAAGGAATAAGAGATTAATGAATTGCATCGAAATGTTCTTTTATTTTTTGCGAATAGTGTTGTGTATGATTTCTTATGCGCCTTCAACTCTTTGAGAAGTTATTGGCATATAAGTGTATGATTCTCATCACCTCTACCGAGCAAAGTTGAAACATCGTGATAAGTGCAATTATCGCCACCCTTAACATCTACAGTCCATTCAATGTATTTGTGCATAAAAATCGACATCTCTTTAATGTGTTTGATTTTTTGGTAAAGGTGGCAGAGGAGATGGTTTGCTAATGCAAGCACTTTTGAAAACACTTTTTGAGATTTTAAAGTTTGGAGAATCCGGAAAATGTGTGTCGACATGTTAGAAATAAGAAGGACACCGCTTTATTGAATTGTCCCTCTGTGTGGGTTTGAACTTATTAAGAGCACCCTTTATTTTTATCAGTTCCGAGGGTAGTTTCAAATATGTGGTTTTTGAAATCATCATAAGTCTAAAATATATCTCGAAATGTTTCTCCATCCTCACACATTGTGTACCTAGATACATAATGATCATCATCCAAAAGCTTCAACAGTTATTGCATTTCAATTCTTGGACCTCCTATGGGAATAAATAAAGATCGGTGGCGACTCTGTTAAGTCCATCCTGCGAGCGTGCGATTGCGCTTCGCGAGGTCGTTCTCATTTTTTGAGGTACGACACAATGCATCTCACTCACAACTATGGCGACCATTCATCCATGACACACACCTAGGTATCATAGCATGAATGTCACCCTATAGTGTTATCTAAATCATACTTGTAACTTATTTCTCTTTTTAATCCATTTCTTACTTTTAAGCCTAGGTTTCCTCACTGATCTTCTTAGTGTTTTAAGCATGTTATCACACAATCAAACATATGAACTTATATATATATATATATATATATATATATATATATATATATATATATATATAATACAGAAAATACGTATAGTGACATAACAAGTCAAGTATAAATAATGCACACAAGACGTAAGATCATCATAATAAATAGGACTTTCGGAGCCAAGCCCCTCATCAAAATAGGACTTTTAGGACAAGAGTCTCTCACCAAAATATCAAACCATTTCACATGGTGCTTATCACAATACTAGGTGTTCATCTTCACTCGTTCACATATTATTTCACATTCAATCAATCCAATACTATTCAAATAATCGAACATCTATATCCATATTTTCACTTTTTATCACGTAGAGCATTGGAATAGCTTTCCAACATTTTCGATCGCGCCTCAATCCGAGTTACAGTTCACAAGATACGAAGAAAACAAGAAACGGGAAAACTGCACCCTGTCATGGTCACACAGCGCGCAGAAGGCGAGGCTGGCTCACTTTCAGTTTGCACAGCGACCCAAAGGCGATGGATAGGCAGCACTAAATTTGGTTCATGGTCGCACAACGACGGCAAAGCGAACAACTCGCTTTCCGTTCTTTGAGGCTCGCACAGCGGCCGTAGCAAAACTCAGGTCGCCTAGAGCTCGCACAGTGACTCATACGAAATCTAGAATTCCAGCAACGTGAAATAAAGGCACCCATGGTCAAAACCTCAACCCACAACACCAAAACACATCCAAACACTCCTACAAATATGGTAGAACACGATTAAACATACAATTCATCAAAACATCATGCATCAACATCAAATTTCACATTTAAACATATTTTTCACACAAAACCTAACCAACCCATTTTTCATATTTCCCCCCCAATTCTATGCTATCTAATGGAACTCACCTTGCAATGGAGAAAATTGGATGAATTGATGATGAATCCAAGAATCTCTTCCTCTTCCTCTATGAGTTTTCTTCTTCTTCTTCTTTCTCTCCTTTCTTACTATCTTTCTTCTTTCCTTTTCATAAATATACACCAACATATATATAATATAGTATTATATAATAATATAAAAATATCTCCTTATGATATTTGTCATCAGACACCAATTGACCAATTATTAACGTTACCAAAATATCCTCTCTTATGCTTATTAATATTGGTCTGTCTCTTTTATCAATAATTGATCTCTTCAGAGTTAACTAGTTACTCTATTGGTTCTAACTGATAACTTTTAGAGCATCTTGGAACTTCCAATTGTTCCAATTAACAAAAGATAGAGTACATAGAAATTCAATTGATCTCAACTGACACCCATTTGAGCATTTAAGAGAATGTGAGATATTATATTTCAAATCTTTTTCTGTCCGACATATTGGGCCTCATTGTAAATAGTCCTTTACTAAGTTAACTATGGTTATTATTTGGTTAGATTAGTTTAATATTCTGTTAGAAGGTAGTTAGACATATGCTAGTTAGTTAGCTTACTGTATTGTATAAAAACACTTTTCTGTCATTTCAATGCATTAGAAGATTATTTCCAATAATTCTCATAATCGTATCATGGTATCAGAGTAGAGAAATCTGTTCTGAATGCCCAATCTTCTCTGATTTTTCTCACAATCTCCTTCCCCCTTTCTGAAAACTTCACTTTTTCTTCAATCTTCTCTCTCGTTTTTTTTTTACAATGGATGATAGTAGTGATTCTGATTCATCCGCTGCATCTTTTTCACGCCATAGATCCTTGAAATTGAAGGATCCAGCGCTTCTCATCACAAGCCCTTACTACCTTCATCCCGCTGAAAACCCTAGCGCAGTCTTGGTTTCACAACCAATGAACGGCAACAACTATGATTCATGGAGCAAGAAAATGAAACGAGCTTTACTCACGAAGAACAAGATCAAATTTGTTACCGGAAAGATCAAACCTCCCTCTGAGGATGATCCTCTTTTTGATGCTTGGGAGCGTTGCAATGGCACCGTGGTTTCTTGGATTACAGCATCGTTGATACCGGAAATTGCGCAAAGCATCGACAACGTTGAAAATGCAACGGATCTCTGGAACGAATTGAAGGTTCGATTTTCCAAAGGTGATCATTTTCGTTTATCTGATTTGTTTCAAGAACTTCATTCTATGAAACAAGGTGAGAAAACTGTTAGTTCTTACTATACTGATTTGATGGTTGTCTGGGAAGATCTTGAAACCTTACGCCCTATCCCTTCTTGCACTTGTGATGCCCTGAATTCCATGAAAATTCAACGTGATAAGGAATACGTAATTTGTTTTCTGAAAGGTCTTAATGATCAATTTAATACTGTCAAAACTCAGATATTGATGATGGAACCCTTGCCTTCCATTAGCAAAGTTTTTTCCTTGACTTTACAACAAGAAAGACAACTCAATGGTAGCATTCTAGGTGAAGCTCCTAAGGCTCTTATGGCACATTCTAAAGGTATTAACAGTGGTCAAGCTAGGGGATTTTCTCCACAAGGTCAAGTTCGTGACAAGTCTCATTTTCATGGTAGAGGAAATTCCAACAATGCTGCCAAAGTTTGCTCATTCTGTGGAAAAAGCGGGCACACCGTAGATCAATGCTACTTCAAGAATGGTTTTCCCCCCACTTTTAAATTCAAGGACAAGAAGGTATCTGTTAATCAAGCCAATGCAGAACCTGAACCGTGTGATAACGAGATTGATCCCACTCCACAACAACAAAATAATACACATGTTACTCTTACTTCTGAATTTTACAATCGACTTGTGGATTTGATGAACTAGAATGAGATTTCAACCACGGGAAATAGCCAAGTCAGTCATGTCACTACATCAGCAATTCACCACAGTTCAACTACTCCTCAAGGTATTTCTTCTTCTCATTGGATTATAGACACCGGTGCCACTGATCACATATGTCATTCTTTGACATTATTTTACTCATACCATGAAATCAAACCCATTGCCATACACCTGCCTAATGGTTCCACTACATATGCCACTTTTTCTGGCACTGTTATGTTTAATAGTTCTCTAGTTTTGCATAGAGTTCTTTTTGTCCCTGGTTTTGGTTTCAACTTGCTTTCCGCATCTCGCCTTGCTTCCTCGCTCAATTGCAAACTAATTTTTTATTCCACTTCCTGTCATATACAGGAAATCTCTTCATTGAAGACGATTGGGCATGCTAGAGCTATCCACAACCTATATGTGTTGAATCCAGCTCCTAGTTATATTCTTGCTTTTACTGCAAATGTTAATACCATTCTTTGTAATCACATAGTTTCTTCTGATTTTGCCCTATGGCATCATCGATTAGGACATCCTTCACACAATGTAATAAAACAAATTTCTTCTCAATTGTCCTACATTCATAGTTCATCAAATAAAATTTGTGATTGTTGTCACTTTTCCAAACAACATCGTCTGCCGTTTACTCTTAGTTCTATTAAAAGTGTTGCTTCTTTTGATCTAATACACATGGACATTTGGGGCCCTCTTGCAATTCCATCTGTCCATGGTGATTTCTATTTCTTAACTGTTGTAGATGATTTTACACGACATACTTGGTTATTTCTCATGAAGACAAAATCTGAAACAAGGCAACTTGTTAAGAATTTTTTGTCCTTGGTTAATACACAGTTTGGTGTCAAGGTGAAGTGTATCCGGACTGACAATGGACAAGAATTTCTCATGACCAATTTTTTTGATGAGCAAGGCATTCTGCATCAACGTACTTGTGTTGAGACCCCTCAGCAAAATGTTGTGGCTGAACGCAAGCACAAGCATATTCTCAACGTTACAAGAGCTTTAATGTTTCAGTGCAAATTGCCTACTGTTTTTTGGTGCTATGCAGTAAAACATGCCGTTTACTTGATTAACAGGCTGCCTTCCCCTGTTTTAGACAATAAATCACCCTTTGAGGTGCTTCATGGTATGGTTCCTAATTTACAAGATCTCAAAGTTTTTGGATGCTTAGCATTTGCGTTTACTCTTCAGCAAGGTCGACTTAAGCTTGATCCTCGAGCAAGAAAGAACTTGTTTCTGGGCTATAAACAGGGTGTTAAGGGCTTCATTTTATTGGACTTACACACCAGACAAATCTTCATTTCTAGACATGTTGTCTTTTATGAAGATTCTTTTCCTTACATAGTTCACGACCCCGTATCTACAACAACACCTACTCATACATCCTATGATTTAACAATTTTTAACACTCCCGTCCATCATTCCCGTGCATCTTTACCTACCCATCCTAATCCATCACCATCATCTTTACCGTCACCTACACCGTTATCCTCTGTCCCTTCTAATGAATCTCCCACCCTGCCTAATCAAAACTCTCCTCCTCCTATTAGACGTTCCATTCGACCACATAAACCACCTTCACATCTCAATGATTACATTTGTAATTCTGCCGTCACCACTGCCTCCACTCTTTATCCTATTCACTCCTATTTAGGATATGACAAATTTCAACCATCTCATAAGATTTTTGCTCTTTCTATTTCTGCTCAAAAGGAACCATCAACTTATAGTCAAGCTTCTAAGCATGATTGTTGGAATCAAGCCATGACTGCTGAATTGCGAGCTTTAGAACAGAATCACACTTGGGAGTTAACTGATCTTCCCATTGGCAAGACTGCTATCGGTTGCAAATGGGTGTACCGAATTAAGCATCGAGCTGATGGCTCCATTGAGCGTTACAAAGCTCGCCTTGTTGCTAAAGGCTATACACAAATTAAGGGCATCGATTTTCTTGATACATTTTCCCCGGTTGCCAAAATGACCACTGTTCGACTCTTACTAGCTATTGCAGCTTCCCAAACTTGGCATCTCCACCAGTTAGATGTAAACAACGCTTTCTTACACGGGGAATTGGATGAAGAAGTATACATGCAGCTTCCTCTTGGATATTCTCCAAATAAACCCAACAAAGTATGTCGACTTTTAAAGTCTTTATATGGTCTTAAGCAGGCAAGCAGACAATGGTTTGCTAAGCTCTCCTCTCTCTTGGTTTCCATTGGTTATGTTCAATCTCAGGTTGATCATTCTCTTTTCACACGTTCCAATGGCACTTCTTTCACTGCTCTCCTCATTTATGTGGATGACCTTATCTTAGCAGGAAATGATTTAGTTGAAATTTCTGCTGTCAAGACTCAGTTAGATTCTGCATTCACTATTAAAGATCTTGGTACTCTCAAATACTTTCTTGGTTTGGAAGTGGCTCGCTCACAATCCGGTATATCTCTGTGTCAACGAAAATATGCTCTGGATTTATTGGATGATTCTGGTATGTTAGGTGCTAAACCCACGTCCACACCTATGGTTAAGCCTTCTAAGTCCCTTTTGGACGCCTCTCCATCTGTCGATCCTAGCATTTACCGTCGCATGATTGGCAAACTCCTCTATCTCACTACTACTCGCCCTGACATTAGCTTTGCTATTCAGCAACTAAGTCAATACATGGCTGCTCCTACAGAGATCCATATGCAAGCTGCCTCTCGTGTATTGTGTTACATCAAACAAGCCCCTGGTCAAGGCCTGTTTTTTCCTGCATCTTCTTCCCTTCAATTGAAGGCATTTAGCGATTCAGACTGGGCTGCCTGCGTCGAAACTCAACGTTCAGTCACTGGTTTTTGTGTGTTTCTAGGTGACTCCTTGATTTCATGGCGCTCCAAGAAACAATCTACTGTTTCACGCTCTTCGTCTGAGGCGGAGTATCGTGCTCTTGCTTCTACTGTTTGTGAAATTCAGTGGTTGACTTTTCTTCTACAGGATCTTCGTGTCCCATTTATCACGCCTGCTCTCCTTTACTGTGACAGTCAGTCGGCACGTCACATTGCTGTTAATGCTAGCTTCCATGAGCGCACTAAACATCTTGATATTGACTGTCACGTGGTGCGCGAGAAGCTTCAAGCTGGTCTCTTTCATCTGCTTCCGATTCCTAGTTCTGCGCAGCTGGCTGACATTTTGACGAAACCATTGGATCCTCAGCCATTCGGTTTTCTACTTTCCAAGCTTGGAGTGCACAATCTGTACTCTCCAGCTTGAGGGGGGGTATTGGGCCTCATTGTAAATAGTCCTTTACTAAGTTAACCATGGTTATTATTTGGTTAGATTAGTTTAATATTCTGTTAGAAGGTAGTTAGACATATGCTAGTTAGTTAGCTTACTGTATTGTATAAAAACACTTTTCTGTCATTTCAATGCATTAGAAGATTATTTCCAATAATTCTCACAATCGTATTACGACACGTCATCTTTACATGCGTGACTGACCTTTGATTGATCTCCATGTGTCCCTTACAATTTGGATAAGACCAAAAAGCAATTGCTTCAGTCTGAAATGTTAATCCACTTTCGATCGAACCCCTTCGACCAACTGACCTTGACGCATTACTAAATTTCTTAAAATTTTATCAAGTCCCAAACCAGGCTCCTTGAGGTTGAAATGCTGTTGTTCTCCTAGCAAGCTTTTGGTCGAAAGTTACCTTGACTTCACCTTTTGTTCAGAGAAATTCCAACCGGCTTTTCTGTCAAATCTTTTGGAATTTCTTGACTAACAATTATATATTACAATAGTTTCAAGTTGTCAACAGGCTGCTCTACTTTCTTTCATGAAGCACTGTTTGCTTTATATAGGCAAAATAATATCTTAAATATGAAACAAGGAGCACAGGCATAAGATTATGAAAAAATAAAAAAAATAATAAAAAAATGTTGTAAAAACCAAAGAAAAAAAAACCAAAAGC
The DNA here is from genome assembly GCA_022829125.1 of Lathyrus tuberosus. NCBI lineage: Eukaryota > Viridiplantae > Streptophyta > Magnoliopsida > Fabales > Fabaceae > Lathyrus > Lathyrus tuberosus. The sequence goes on from JALAZF010000034.1 coordinate 2,095,946, forward strand.
ATAAAGACTATTGTCCAAAAGTACTAGGTAACTAGCCAACCAATAACACATAATCAACAACTACATAAATATGCTAAGAACACCCGAAATCAAGCTAATTTATCAATTAAAGAGAAATACTTGGCTTACAAAAGTCGGATATCCTATATACTAACAATCATATCACTACTTATACCTTTAGGCTCATGGAAGATGTTATGTGTTTTGGCTTTGGTTGGCATGCATATTTAAAGGCCCAGATTATAAAGATCAATTTATTTTAACTTGGCTCGACAATTCTCAATATCCTCTTCCTCAGTAACCAACCAATTGTAGGGAAGCTGGATTTTAGGTGCAGATCTGCTGCTGCTTGTAAAGAATCAAAGAAAATAAAATAATGTGTGCATCAGACACTGTTAAGCAATTTAATAAGCCAGGGGCAGACTCCATATGAAACAACTCATGTGTTTTTGTTCTTGATCAGCATCCTCAATCCCCATTTCTTTATGATCAAGCCTGGACAGGCTTTAAATGTGATATGAGCTCCCGGTTTCACAAAATGGCAATGCTCACGAGAGATGTTGATTAGACAAAGATGTTTGGAGCCGTCAACTTTCTCTAGTTCCAAGTTAAGTGGCATGTCAAAGCGCTATTCTGTATGTTCGCTTTCAAAAGAAAGATAAAAAGAATGTGGTAATGCCGAGGAAAATGTATCTTGTAGAGAAACGGAATTCGCAGCACCACTGTTTACCTCAAATGCCACACAGAATGCAAAACCAAACCAATTCTCATTCTCTTTGGAAGCTACTATCTTCACTACTGACCCTGCGTCAAATCGGTTATTGAACAATACTGGAGTGTCATTCCAATCCCAAGGAACAACAATGTCAAAGCCACACCGAAAGTAATGGGGGTGCTGGTACCAGAAGATAAAAAAACGCGTTCATATGTATAAGCCCTCCAATAACAGCAGGTAGTTCATGAAGACTGCAAAAGCTTAGATCCAGAAAAATCAAAGATTGCAGATGACGAGAATATTGGAAAGTATGCTCTAATGGTAGAGTTTTAAGCTTCAAGCACCCGTGTAAATCTAGAGTTACAAGAAATATCATCCTATTACTGTTATCGGGCATTTCAACAAGATTTGTACAGCCTCTCAAACTCAGGAATTTAAGGTCTGCAAGAGCCTCAGACTCATTCATAACATCATTGTTTGGATTGTTCCTCAACCTATCCAATGCATCTCTCCATTGGGTAGCATCTCGGGTACACAAGAAAGAACCCACTACTTTAATTGCCAATGAAAGATGCTGTGCATATCTGAGTACCTCAGGAATCAACTCAACACAAGTGCTACTTTGGCCTTCATTTTGGAAGGCCTTTTTACAAAAAAAGTTCACAAGCATCATTACTATTCAACAATGGAACCTCATACACTTCATGCGCTCCAAACACTTTTAGAATATGTGAATCCCTAGTTGTAATGATCATTCTACTTATTGGGTGAAGAAATTTGGGATCAATTGCCAGCTCTTGCACTTGCTTTAATCCATCAACATTGTCGAAAAATATAAGGACATTTATGTTGCTAAGTCTATTTCTTAAAATTCCAGATACTTCAGAAGGACTGAATCTCTCTAAAGCTTATAAACACATCATATCTATAGTTTTGAGTGAAATCAGAATCCATGGAAGAAACTGTATCTCCGGGGGTGGAATCGGAAAATGAAAAAGATCCAACAGAGAGCAAAAAGGTTGCAGGAGCGTGGAGCTCCATGAGAGAAACAATTCTGTAATATTAGAGTTTGAATCCATCTTCTTTGGATTCCTTGGAGCTATCCCTCACGGTCTCACCTCAAAAAATTACTGCAAATAAGAGAAATGAATATAGTAGAGATCATTCAAAGAAAGAGAGTCAACGAAGTGGGTGGGACGTAGTGCCTTCCTCGTAGCCAAATTCTTTAGTCACCACAGGAACAATGACGAAATTGGATAAAGTGGCTTCTATGTACTAATTAGTGTATAAATATATTAGCAAATAAACTAGATTTTCAAAATAATTATCGAAGTAATTATGTTTGAGAAAGAGAAATAAAAAAGTCGTCATTTGAATTGGTACACCCTCCGTCCCATATTATAAGCAAAAGTTACTTTTTAGATACATTGAATAATTAATGTATCTGGTCTATACATACCACACATGCACATAGGCGCCAATTCATATGGTTTTTACATATATCATGTGCCATATGAATTAGCACATGCTTTCCCATGCATGCACCATTTGATATTGCTACCTCTTTCTACACATTTTCTATAAATACAACACCTCTCTTCTTCATATTTTGCAGTTCCTCTTTACATTATCCTTTCATTTCTATAATCTCTTTTCATTTTTCTTTCAAAATGTCTTCATATATGTGTCTCTATATTCATAAGAGAAATATCGATTTAATTTATTCGACTGTATTGCCTCCGATGAAGATCCGACTCTAGAATACACTGACGTTCAAACATCTTAACAGAAGCCTAATCCTTTGGTTAGATGGAGACATTGCCGAGGGTGAAAAGATCAGAAGAATTCAGACGCTTGTTACCACGTTCAACAAAAATGGTGAAGTTCGTTTCTGAGAGAATGTTAAAACTGACAAAGATGTTTACTCATTGATGTATAGTTCTCAGGAAATTGTCCTGATGATCGTAATCACATAGTTATGTTGTTTAGTCGTTGTATTTGTTTGTTTTGTTGTTTAATTGTTGTTTAAATCATTGTTTAGTCATTTTTTTTTATATTATTGTAACTTGAATGTTATGATATTTATGAAATGAAAGTTGTTTTTAATATAAATCAAAACGATTACAAGGGTAACACATTATATGTCTTGTGTTCAATATAGATATAAGATAAAAAATGTAATTATACATATGATCATTATCATAGAAAAGTTATGTCAGATCACACGACATTATCCTCACTTGGGTAGCAGTGATGCGTTGTTAGATACCGCTCACTGTTTATAATATTAAATGAGTGATTTAATATTATTTCCAACGACGACAACCTACAAAGTCACATGCATATAGTACTGATAATGGAATGAGCGATTAAATTAGATAAGATTTAATTTAATTATGTGTTAATTGTATTTAAATTATTGAATACATTAACACATATATAATTTATTTGATTAAATGTGTTTTAATTAAATAAATGAAAATCGACAGTTAATTAAATAAAATATAATTTAACTTAATTAATATTTTTTATTTAACCAAAAGTGTTTAATTAAATAAAAATGAGCTTATTTTGAAAATGTCCAAAATAAGAGCACTAGGGTTTTAGTAGATCTTTATAAATAAAGAAGCTTTTTTCCCTTGCAACCATAATCATCATCATTCTCAGAAAAGAAAAGGATAACACCATTTTCCATTTGATACTTGCGTAGACTTCGTAGAGACAATGATATTTTCCACGTTCGTGATCAAAGTTAAAACATGTTTCAAGCGGTATTTCGATAATTCTGATTATGTTTGTTTCGTGATTACTGATTTAATCGAGATCTATTCATTAGAATTTTTTCGATAAGAGGATCCATTTGTTTGAAAACCCCCTCTTAAATACCTTCATCCATTCACACATTCTTGTAATATATTCTCTCTTAATGCATTTCGAGGAGTGTTGGATGATAATTTGGCCCAAGACCCTCAATCTCCCTCGTCTAGAAAATGGTTGTGCTCTCTCTGTTGCCCGACAATTTCTTGGGTTCCCTGACCCTTAACCTTTCTCTACCTCTTTGGCTAGAAGTTCTTCTTCATAGTTTATGAAAGGTTTCACCTTAGTTACAAGATCATTTAGGATTATGGTTCCTTCCATCCCTAACTTTTTGTGAACATGCAATCCACCCTTAGACCATTCTTCAATATCCAACATGTCAACCTGTCACTTGTGTAACGCCCCAGTTTTGCCAATTTTATTTTATTGAGTCTTTTGATTATTTTATTATTATTTTATTTTATTTTCGACTTTTATGTGAAAATATGTTATTTTTCGCAGTGATTATATTTTATCGCGTTTTGGGAACGTTTGCGAGATATTTGAGTGTGAGGGTATTTTGGACATTTCATAGATATTTTTACTAAGTTAGTAAGAAAAGAAAATAGAAAAGAAAAGGGAAAGAAAAATAGAGAGAAAGAAAGAAGAAAGAAGGAAAAAAAGAGAAGAAAAGAGGAGAAGAGAGAAAATTGGAGAAAGAGTGGAAAATCATCAAGAACAATTTCTAGGAATCGATTAATCGGGTAAGGGTGCGAAACTCGATTATTCTATGATTGTATACGATTATGTATGTGTTTTGCTTTTGTTTTTGGATTGATTTGGAGAATATTAGTAAAACCTAGATTGTGTAAAAATTGATTAGAAATGAATTTGATTGTGGTAAAAATCTTGTTGAATGCATTGTTGATTGTTCATACATGTTTGTGGTATGTTATTACACTTCAAATTGCTGTTTTTCTGAGTTTTAGGTGAAGAAATTGGATGATTGGGGTGGAAAAACGCAGAAATTGTTCTGCAGAATTTTTCTGGGTCTGTCCTGGCCATACGCGTAAGGGGTTTGCCAATACGCGTATGAGACCAGGCGATACGCGTAACATTGTGCTGTTTTGGGGGTAATACGCGTATGAACTTGCATGTTTTACCGGCCCTCTGGTGATACGCGTATGGGCGAGGCCAATACGCGTATGGTTTTTGGCAACGTGGTTTTGTGAAGGAAAATTGCTCTGTCAATACGCGTATGGGAATAGGTGGTACGCGTATGGACAGGAGATTTGCAAAAATGTGATTTTTCAAAATGTGTTTTCGGTTTTGTCCGTAACTTTGGTTCCGATTATCCGATTTTGGTGTTTTTGGTGTCGTTGGAAGGTATCGAGTAGTACTTTATGATTATGAGGTTTTGAGAATTGTTAGCCGATTTAATTATGTCGGAAAGTCGGGAAATGTGAATAGTGTCGAATCTCGACTTTTGTTGTTTTAAATGGTGCGTATTTGACGTGTATTATGTTATAAGTTGGTGAATTGGATGTGTATGCCTTATGTGCTGTTGTGGGGATGAATTGTGGCCGAAAGGCAAGAAAATGCTAAGTGCTGTATTTGATGATATATGCATGATTATGAATATGTGCATGGATGCAATGTGAATGTCATGAGTCATTGTATGCCAAGCATCATAGTGTGCATTGTTGAACGTCTTGAGTGACGGTTTAATTCCCGAGGGAAATTGCTATAACATCGTGTGCCTCAAAAATATGAGGCGATGCCTGAGGACCTAAAGCGGTGGTTATAGACGATTGTGGGCTCCTTTGGAGACTTAAAGCAATCCTTAACGTCGTGTGCCTCGAAAATATGAGGCGATGCCTGAGGACCTAAAGCGACGGGTGAACATCATAGGCCCGACGGGGAGTTACTTGAGATTCTCAGTAACGAGCTATGGTTCCAATAGTTCCTGAGTGAACTGATGATGAGACATGAGACAATGAAAGTCGGTACCCGCATGGCATGTGCATAGAGTCGTTGTGTCGGTCTCTGTGCATTTGCATAATCATGGATTAAATGTGCATATTAATTGTGTGCGTGAATAATGTGATTGGAATATGTGTAATTGTATTGTGTTATATCTGCTTGTGGTGCATTTGTGGTGAGAAGATGTTATTTGTGCATTCCTGGTGTTAATATATAATTTTATGCAATTATATTATGGTTGTTTTTCTCACCCTTCTGCTGTTTTATAACGCTCTATGAGGCGTTGCAGATTAGAGTTGCTGGAGGTATTCTTTTTGTGAAGCTTTGCGTCTTCATTCTTTTGGTCGGTCGGCTCTGATAGGTGACTCAGGGTAGTTAGGGTGGCCGCGTGCTATTATTTTGTATATCCGATGATATATTGTGGTTTTATATGTATAACTGGATGTATGATAGACATGTTTATATGTATATATGTATATATGTTGTTCAGATTTTAGATTTTCCGCTTTAATTCTAATTTCTGAAAAGTGGGTGTAAGGAACAAAGTTTCCTCTGTATGATTGCTACCCCACAGTTGCATATCATTATGGGCAGGTGTTGCATGTTATGTGTATGTTTGGTTACAGTTGATGTGATTCCTCCCTTTCTATGCCGCGAATTCAAATGTACTCTGACGAAATTTCGAATTTTCTTTTAGTGCTTTAATTGCATGTTAATTGGGGGTATAGATTGGGGGCGTCACAACTTGTCCCTCCAATTTCTACCCCAACTTTGGTGAACCAGTCTATGTACTCCTGTAGAGTTTATTTCTTCTTTTGTTTGATTCCAATGAACACGACTTTGTAGTGTGTTGTTGTTTTAAGGTGGTGAATTGGGCAGAGAATGAGTCATAGAGCTCCTTCGAGGAATTTATGTAACCGTCCAGTAGGGTCTTGGACCACATCATGACGACTACTTTGAGGGTAAACATGAATAGTTTGCACTTTAGAACTCCAAGGGCGTGGTGGCAGTCAGGCCTGATATCTATGTACTTATCTTGATCTCTCGCGCCATTTTAGTTATCCAAATTCATAGGTTTCTTGACACACTTTGGGATCCTACTATCATGGATTTTCCTAGAGAGCGGGTTCCTCCTCTGGTCATGAACCAATACTATAGTCTCGTGCGTGTCCCTTCTTCGGGAGTGTTGTGATGACGACTGATGGGGACGATGATCCCTCGATAGAGTATGCCTGCCACCTTCTCATCTATAATCGTGTGGGAAAGTCTGGTGTTCTTGATGCTTGATATGCTATGGTGATCAAGGGACCCTTATGTGCGGAGAAACAATGTCAAGAAGTATCAGTTCCACTACAACTCTCTAGTTGTCGCATGAAGTTGCTTCGAGTGCATAGTGGTTCGTGTAAGGAGTGTATTGTAGGTTCTCTTTGATTCAAAGTAATCGTTCATTCAAGAAGTGTAAATTCTGTTACTATACTAGGTTGTAAACACTGTTAAGCAAATTGTTTTCCCTTTGCATGCCTAAGTTGGCTTTCAATTGTTGGAGGCTCCAAAGCATCTCTTTATCCGGGGATCTATGGCTGTATCGAAGGTAGTTTTGAGGATTAGCCTTGAAGTAGTTGCTAAGAAGACCATATAATTTCAAGCGTGCTCTGGTTAGTTGTTAGAGGAACTAGATTCAGAGGAATAGGAGTATAAGGAGAAAAAACTAGGATTGAATTGTGCTCAATCGTTGGAGGAATTGAAGCCTTTCTCAAGAGATCAATATCATTAACTATTATGACAACCACGACGATGTTGTTACATTAGGCGACTAATCGAGCAAATTTTGATGCTGAATTGTGTGAATTGACAATGGTTTTTAGGTAGATTCGAGGGAATTATATGTCGGTTCCCACAAACATCGCCACTGTTCCAAGATGGAATAAAGAGTGTGAAATGAAATAAGAGTGAGAACTCCTAGTCTGGTGATGAGTGCTTGCGGTACGGTGGAATGAGGTGGACTCGCAATGCAATGTTAGCACTTCAACACCCAAGTCAGTGATATATTTGAAAAATAGTTTAGAGTGAGAATGAAAAAATACCTAAAACTGACACTCGTGAGGCTTATAACTGCTCCACCAACTTTTGTTGGTCAACAAGCACCACATCCCTATGCTCTGATTAATATCCAGGTTGTTATCCATACTTTCTCCATCTTTCCTTTTGATGATCAATGGTATATGAACAACATAGCAACTTGTTGTTTAACCTGACTCATTGTGCGGATCATCGTTCGATTAGATCAGACGATGAAAGATAAGTTAGATTAGTGAAGTATTTCCTACTTGTTGCACACACCTTCCGTGTTGGACCCTATGATTGGACACTTCGTCTAAGGCCCGACCAGAAACACATTAACTATCACTAGCGCAAAAACGGTTTTAGACAGCGCTTTTTTAGCCTTTAGACAGCGCTTTAAAGCGCTGTATAAGCCAGCGACGCTATAGGTTTAGACAGCGCTTCTGGTATTACCAAAAGCGCTGTCTAAAGGGGCGTGTATTTAATGAAAAGCGCTGTCTATGGTACCTTTAGACAGCGCTTTTTCACATTATATGGATTACTTTAGACAGCGCTTTCTCCAAAAGCGCTGTCTAAGACCTTCCTTTTTTTGACTTTTTTGGTACACCTTAGACAGCGCTTTCTCCATAAGCGCTGTCTAAGACCTTCCATTTTTGACTTTTTTAGTACACCTTAGACAGCGCTTTCACCATAAGCGCTGTCTAAAGTGGACCTTAGACAGCGCTTTCACCAAAAGCGCTGTCTAAGGTGTACGAAAAATTTTATATAATTTTTTTTTAACCACAATTTTACCAGGTTTTTTCAACCAGAATTTGACCTGTAATTTTCAACCAGCAATTTTTTTCAGAATTGGCAATTCAAACCATTGGCCTTTCTACACCAAAATTATATATCCAAAATTGGCATTTCATACCAATATATATATTTAAAATTACAAACCAAAATTGTATATACACCTATTTATAATTACAAATCATTACATTTTTCTACAAATGCACATTTTACTTATTCACCAAAATTGCATCCAACCAAAGCATTGCTTCCAACCAAAGTTATTGCTTCCAACCAAAGCATTTTTTCTACAATGCACATATTACTTATACACCAAAATTGTATATACACCAAAATTGCATCCAACCAAAACATTGCTTCAATCTACATTATAGGTCCTGAAAACACAAAGATTGTAATTCAAAGTATTAAAATTCAAAGTATATACACCAAAAATTGTAATTCAAAGTATATACACCAAAATTGTAATTCAAAGTTTGTAATTCAAAGTATATACACCAAAATTGCAATTCAAAGTATATACACCAAAATTGTAATTCAAAGTATATACACCAAAATTGCATCCAAAATTGTAATTCAAAGTTTGTAATTCAAAGTATATACACCAAAATTGCAATTCAAAGTATATACACCAAAATTGCATCCAACCAAAGCATTACTCCAACCAAAGTTACACATATTAAAATTCTCATCAATTAAAGTAAGAGTATAATATTATACCTTAAGTTTGTAAAATTCCGAGCTCCATAATGTATTGACACCACTCCTCTTTGATTTCATCCAATAGAGCCTTTGTGTAAGTAGCACTCCTGAATTCTTCAAAATACTACATAATAATATAACATATAGTTTGATTTAGTTTTAACTATTTCATTAGACAATATGAGAGATATGTGTTAAAATAACTCATAAGTTAGAAATACATACATCGGGTGGAATCTCCATTCGATCCAACGAAATAGTGTCTCTCATAAATCTCAACATGAAATAGCCGCAATCTATTTGATTGCGTTGCCGAGGACACTACAAATGAAAATAAAATATGGATAAATTCTAAGTTTTATCAAGTAAGCATCACTAATATAATAAAACATGTGATAATTAATATACCTTCACATAATTCCATGTAATGGTGTGGTCGATTCCCCGATGTTCTAGGAATGCTTGTATAGTGCTAATAAAATATAAATGAATATTTAGAACAATTCACATAAATAAATAAATATACACATTTCTATTTAGAACAATTTCACTTACGTGTCAATACAGTCCTTCATATCCGGGTATGTGGTCCAATCATTTCCTAAGGAATCCAGATAATACACTACTCCGCGGATAGGATTGATTGCAACCAACAACCAATGTCCACTGTAAGATTAAACAAGTGTTAGATAGAAACTTTCTACACGAAGTCAAAATACAAAAAAAAAATATAATAGATGAATTTAGAATGAAAATCTAACCCAGTATTAAACGGTAAAAAGTACAACTTTTTCGTTTCTTGGTTGTCCATAAAGACGTTGCGTATATACGCATGGACCTCATTTGGTTTCGTCAATATTTCGGTTAAGTTGACAGCGCTGGGGCATAAGAATGCAAATCTTTGCTCCAATCCCCGGGGGAGCATAAAACTGTCATACAGAAACCTGAAATAAAAACATCATTAACATTAGAATATTCATTTGAAAAATAAAGTAAATAAGTTGTTCAATTACCAAAGTAGATCGGATATACCTCAAGTATATATTGACAACAGTGACGCCCAATTCTGTATGTTGGAAAACTTGCTCGAAGTCTTCATTACCAACATTCTGGTCAAATTCAAAGCCATACAAATTCAAGTATATAACAAATTTTACCTCTTTCACTAACATCTCTTTCTTTTCTTGGTTGGAATATGAATTACTTGTTTCTTATCAATGCGGACGGATGAATGGATCCAAATTCCCTCGTTATGGTCATTTCTGATATATGACCCATCCGCTATAAGATCCTCATCTTGATCATTTCTATTCAACCCATTCTCAACATCAATATCACATTGATCTACACCGCTATCACATTGATCTACACCGCTATCATCAACCACTTTGTTAGATAGAAGCACTATAGACCATTTCATACTCGTCGGGTCAGTGACATAGAACACTTGTCTAGCTTGCGATGCTAGAATAAAAGGCTCATCTTTGTACCCCACCCTATTAAGATCCACTTGCAAAAATCCAGACTTATCCATTCGTATGCCACTACTATTTACCCACTTGCAACCAAAGATTGGAATCTGAAACTTCTCGTAATCAAACACCCAAATGTGCTCAATAACTCCAAAATATGACAGATTTGCATATTTGGGGTTTAAGTCCTTCATACTTGATATGTGCATTGCTTCAGCTAGGACGGTGACACCACTATTTTGCATAGTACTTTTATCGTCTTGTTCTTTGGTATAAAATGTGTATCCATTAATTGCGTATGCGCTATGAGAATACACATGCAAAGTTGGACCATATGCCAAACATCTCAACCTTTCTGTTACTGAAGCAGGATCTGAAGAGCGCTTCAAATAAATATGATCCTTTAACCATTGTATGAAACTTTGATTGTGCTCTCGTACTATCCAATTTTCATTTCTGTTCTGATTTAACCTTCGGAGTACATTCTTGTGCATCTCAACATATGGCTCAACCTCATTATCATTGTGCAGAACATACAAATGCACTTGATCCCGTTCATCCCTTGATACTGTCACAATTTTATTTCCAATTAATTTTTTACCATCCTTTTTTTCGAAAATATGAGCTTTGGGGAGTCCAATCGATTGAACATTGGACAAATATTCAGTACAAAACTCAACCGCTTCTTCAACAATGTATCGTTCAACAATACACCCCTCTGGTCGACTTCGGCTTTTCACGTACCCTTTTAATATTTTCATATAACGTTCAGCAGGGTACATCCATCTCATATAAGCTGGTCCACACATCTGTGTCTCTTTCACAAGATGAACAACAAGATGTACCATTATGTCAAAAAAAGAGGGAGGAAAATACATTTCAAGCTCACACAAGGTAATAACTATCTGTTTTTGTAGTGTTGGTAAGATATCGGGATCGATTACCTTACTACAAATTGACCTAAAGAAAAAACACAAATTAGTTATGGCGCTTCTTACTTTCACTGGCAAAATAGAACGTATACCTATTGGTAGAAAGTGTTCCATTATAACATGGCAGTCGTGTGTCTTTAAACTCTTCAACGTGAGATCTTTCATAGACACAAGTCTTCTGACATCTGAAGAGTATCCTTCTGGAGCTTTAACTTCACTCAGAAACTTACACAATATTTTCTTCTCCTTTCTAGACAGAGTAAAAGCAGCAGGTGGTAGATATGTCCGTCTTCCTTTCTTCACGGGTGCTAATTCAGTTCTAATCCCCATCGCTTCCAAGTCTTTTCTTGCTTTAAGGCCATCCTTAGTCTTTCCTTTTATATTGAGTAACGTACCAATAACACTTTCAAATACATTTTTCTCAATATGCATAACATCGAGAAAATGTCTCACGTACAAAGACTTCCAATATGGCAATTCAAAAAATATCGACCTCTTTTTCCACCTACCTTTGACAACCTTATGTGCAAAAGGTTTGCCAAACTCAGTACGCATATCTTTCACCTTTTTAAAAACTTGGTCACCTGACAACATAGGTGGAGCTCTACCTTCTTCGGTGTCTCCATTGAATTCTTGACTCCACCCACGGTAGTGATGTTTGGCATTTAAGAATCTACGATGACCGAGAAAGACATTCTTATGACCAAAGTCCAATCGCTTCGAAACTGTTTTATCTTCACAAATAGGACACGCTTTTTCACCTTTTATGCTGTACCCTGATAGATTCCCGTAAGCTGGAAAATCATTAATTATGCCAAACAACATCGCCCTCAAATTGAAACTTTCTTTCCTATATCCATCATAAACCTCCACACCGTTCTCCCACAATATCTTTAAATCTTCGATCAAAGGTGTCAAGTATACGTCTATGTCATTCCCTGGTTGTTTAGGCCCAGAGATTAACATAGATAACATCATGTACTTACGCTTCATGCATAGCGACGGAGGTAGGTTATAAATCATAAGAATCACAGGCCATGTGGTATGTGAGATACTTTGAAGACCATGCGGGTTCATTCCATCAGTAGATAATGCCAGACGAAGGTTTCTTGCTTCTTCCCCAAAGTCAGGATAATCATTATCAATTTTCGACCACTGTGGTGAATCAGCCGGATGTCGCAACTTTCCATCAATAATTCTTTCATCTGCATGCCAAGTCAGGTGTCTTGCATCGGTTTCACTACGAAACATGCGCCTAAATCTCGGTATTATAGGAAAATACCATAAGACCTTGGCTGGAGACAATTTTTTCTTATATCGAGACAAACCGCATTTAGGGCACTCAGTTAACGATGCATATTCCTTTCGAAACAAAACGCAATCGTTTGGACAAGCATGTATTTTATCATAGCTCATGCCAATAGAGCACAACATTTTTTTGGCCTCATAGGTTCGATTGGGAAGAACATTATCTTCCGGTAGCATTTCTCTCAAAAGGGCCAACAACTCTGTGAAACTTTTATCCGACCATCCATTGCCCGCCTTTAAGTTGTACAACTTCAATACCGCAGACAGTCTTGTGAATTTAGTGCAACCTTGATAGAGCGGTTTCTCTGCATCGCTTACCAACCTCTCAAACATTTCGGGACAATCATGAAGATCTTCTACAACTGCTTCTGCAATCTCTTCGACTCGATCACAATCGTATGTTTCCGTGTCTTTGTCATCTGAAGCATAGGTTGTATTACTTTTCCTCGTCGGTTCAACATTCTCGTTAATTTTCTCACCATGATGTATCCAACACTTATAACTTCGATCAATTCCATTCATCAGTAAATGCGATTTCAACCCATCTGCGTCAACCCTACCAACATAACAACAACCCAAGCAAGGACATTTTATTCGATTGAGCTCTTCAGCGTCAGCGTGTTGAACAACAAACTTAACGAAATCCAATACCCCATTCTCGTACTCTTTGGACAATCGATCGGCATCCATCCATTTTTTATCCATGGTTTTCCTACTTATTAATCCTAACAGTTAGAAAGAATTTAACATTAGCATAACAAGTCCAAACTAAGAAATTCAAAGCAATTAACTTCATTAACAAAATTGCTTTGAATTTCGGTTCTTTAGAACAACAACCTCAAGAATTTACATTATTAACATTAACACTAACACTAACACTAACACTAACACTAACCTAACACTAACACTAACACTAACCTAAACTAAACTAAACTAAACAAACACATTATATAGCAATAGTTAACAATGTAGAAAAATGTTAACAAGAACAAACTATAATAGATGTTCTAAACTAACACTAACACTAACACTAACACTAACCTAAACTAAACTAAACAAACACATTATATAGCAATAGTTAACAATGTAGAAAAATGTTAACAAGAACAAACTAAACTAACACATTATATTGATTCTATTCCTATATCACCAAAAATGAAGTTAGCACATATTTTATTCTTATATCCAACAACAGTCCAACATTAGCAACAACATTAACAACATTAGCAACATTATCAACATTAGCAACAGTCCAACATTAGCAACAACATAAACAACATTATTATCAACATCAACAACAACATTATTATCAACATCAACAACAACATTATCAACATTATCAGCAACATTATCAACTGAAACTCTGAAACTCTGAAACTTCCAAACTGAAACTCTGAAACGTGTAAAATGTGTAATACTCTGAAACGTGTAAAATGTGTAATACATCAACAACAACATTATTATCAACATCAACAACAACATTATCAACAGCAACATTATCAGCATACCTTATAAAATGTGTAATAATCTGAAACTCTTAAACTTCCAAACTGAGTGACGAAAACGCGAAATGAGAGAGGAACAGACGGTCACGGTGGAGTAAAGGTCGTCGGAGTCGCGAAATGAGGGAGGAACGGTGGACGACGGCGCGGTGGACGACGGCAAGGGTTTAGCTCAGGTTCGCAAGTATCCGTTCGCAACAGGGGAGGGAGAAGAAATAGCGCAAAACTGAAAATGAAAACTGAGTATATTCATATATTTTAATTTTATTAGACCTTAGACAGCGCTTTTAAACAAAGCGCTTTCTAAGGTGGCCCTTAGACAGCGCTTTAAAAGCGCTTTCTAAGATTGGCCTTAGACAGCGCTTTTGTTTTTATTTTTTTAAATATTTAAGACCTTAGACAGCGCTTTCCTTAAAAGCGCTGTCTAAGGTCTTATATTTTTTTTAAATTTAAAAGGCCTTAGACAGCGCTTTTAAGGAAAGCGCTGTCTAATATTTTCCATTAAATTTTTTTAAAAATTTAGAAGGCCTTAGACAGCGCTTTTCACTAAAGCGCTGTCTAAGGTCTTATATTTTTTTGCGCTTTTCCTTTATTAAATTAATAGATTCCGTGTTTTTGACCTATAGCAGCGCTTTTGCAATAAAGCGCTGTCTAAGGTGAGATGTTATAAGTCCTTTTTGTTGTAGTGTATTCACGTTTTTCAAAAAATTTTCCATATTTACAATAAAATAAAATAGATGTGATAAAAAAGGAAGAAGTATATAAAGCTTAGTTAACAAATGTCAAAAAACAATAATTTTAAAAAACTTTAATAAAAAATATTTTTTATTAAAAATTAAACATTTTATTTCCGTTTCATACTCATAATTCAAATTTCAATCTTAACAATGAATGGAGCTCTGGGTATGGAAGTCAAAATCAGCCCCGCCATTCCACGTCGCGCCAGTTGCCATGCATAGTGGGACCGAGTGAATGAAAAATCTGCACCACAGTGAAACCGTCCACTCGCTCTAAATCACCATTTCCTCGTCTCTTCGCCGAAGAATCAAGAACTTTGCTACTCAGGTTAGCATTAAATTCTTGACCTACCTTCTTACAATAAAGCGATTCACCCTTTCAGAGCAGTGACAACCGTTCTTCCGATGGTTGTGCAGTGAAGTTTTCAAGCCCGTGAATTCAAACTAGATGGATTCAAACTCTAAATTTTCAGGTAAAATTAACTTCATATACCATACCATAAGCTTTTTCCCCATTTGTTTATATTATTTATTCATCATAACTCTTTCAATTATTGGATAACCTAGGTTTCTCTTTCTGCTTATGTCTGAGCTTTGTTACCTAAACTATCACTCTATTCTCTTTTATTTGGTAAACTATAGAAATATAATAAATACTCCTTAGATTCTTCTCTCAATCTATCAAATAGGAAAGAATGATAGTAATTTAGAGACTAAATTGAAGGTTCTCTCTTATTATTACTATTATTATTTGATTGATTTGATGAGATGCACTTTCATTTCATATACAACAGACACGCTGCACTCACGGAGGTCTTTGCTCCTGCAACCATTTCGGACTGTGTTGGGCTGTTTTTCGCATTCCAATTTGGGCCAGCGAGGTTCAGCTTCTTCTCGTCCTTCTATTGATTCCAATTTGAGCCAGCGAGGTTCAGCTTCTTCTCGTCCTTCTATTGATTCCAATTTGAGCCAGCGAGGTTCAGCTTCTTCTCGTCCTTACACCGATTCCAATTGTGTTCACAGCTGTAGATATGATGTGTTTATCAGTTTTAGAGGGGCTGACACCCGCAACACTTTTGTTGATCATCTTTATGCTCATCTAACAAGAAAGGGTATTTTCGCCTTCATGGATGATAAAAGGCTTGAGAAAGGAGAATCCCTTTCTCCACAACTTCTTCAAGCAATTCAAAATTCTAGAATTTCTATTGTTGTCTTCTCTGAAAGATATGCCGACTCTATGTGGTGTTTGGAAGAGATGGCTACTATTGCAGAATGCTCTAAAGAGCTCAATCAAAAAGTATTTCCTGTTTTTTATGATATCGATCCGTCTCATGTACGAAAACAGAATGGGGTGTATCTGAACTACTTTGATTTATACAAGAAGATATTCGAACATGATCCAAACAAGGTTGTGAGATGGATGACTGCTATGAATATTTTAGCTAACTTAGTTGGTTGGGATGTCAGGAACAAGTAAGTGTTATTCCCTTTGTCGTTACTTGTTTTACATTTTCTACTTCAATTCCCTTTGTTATTCCTTGTTTAAGATCTCCACAAATATTTAAGAATTTCAAAAAATTGGCTAATAAACACATTAGTTTTACTAAATTAACTCTATTTACTACTGCTACTACAATAATAGTCAAGCTTTATATCACTAAATGGGATAAGCTACATGAATATATGATGTCATAATATTTCTATTCAACCCATTAATCACTTCTATATCTTTGTTAATAGAATCTCTTAAAGTTTTTCTTGGCCTTGCTCTATTTTTTAGCAATTTGTTTACTCTTCATCTGATCTCCTTTCTTTACTACAAAATCTGTCGATCTTCTCCCTATATGTCCAAGCTACCTAAGCTTAGTTTCCACTATTTTTTCTCCGGTAAGTGTTATCCCAACTTTCTCTCTAATATTGTCTAATCCTACCACACATCCCTCGAAACATCCTCATTTTTACTACACTTATTTTATTATCGTATTGGTTCGTTACTTCCCAAACACTTAATCCGATACAAAGCTTGTCTTATAGTTGACTTATAAGTTTTTTCTTTAGATGTACTTTTGTATTACATAAAATATTTGAGACCATTTCTCCGTTTCAACCACCTCGTTTAAATTCAATGGTTTACATCACCTTTTATTTCTTCGTTGTTATGTACAATGGACCCTAGATATTTAAACCGTGTAACTTGTGGTATGCCATAATTTCCAACTTTCACCTCAAGTTTGAAATGCTTCGCCTTTTGTTAAAATTGCTTTTCATATATTTTATCTTGCTTCTTCTCAGGAGAAACCGCGTGCTTCTAAGGCCTGTCTCCAACCTCCCATTTGATTCCTTTCTCAATTCTCTAAGTAGGATTATATCATCTACAAAAAGTATGCATCCCAGTGCTTGGTTTTAGATGCGTTCTGTAAGTGCATCCACAACTAAAATTAAAAGATAAGACTTTCGAGTTGATCCTTAGTGCTTGCTCTTGACAATTCAAACAAGACAATCTTAACCTCTTTCTTTTCTAGAACTTTACACAAAATCTTGCTAGACATTCTATCACACACCTTCTCTAAATCAATGAAAACTAAGTGCTTGCCTTTTTGATCCATCTGATATTGCTCCATGCATATAGTTTTATTCGGTCATTTCTGTATTTTCAAATTATTATCAATATCTATTCAGCATGGCTTTAAATAGTTGTAGTTGCAATGCAATCCTTGATATTGTGGAGAAATGTGGCTTATGCAGCCTCAAGAACAATAGTGGTTTCAGACCTTTATTTAAATCACAATGTCTGATATGTGTCACTGCTTCATAGCATGTCATCATATCAACTTTCATAGTCCCACTTGCACTCTTTTACTCTCACTAAATTATAAACAATCCATTAATATATCTTGTAATTTAAGATGATAGTTATGTGATTTTGTTTTTCCTCTTTCAGGCCAGAGTCTATAGAGATTGAAACAATTGTTCAAGCAGTAATAAAATCTTTGAATCATAAATTCTCAGCGTTTACCAGTGATCTTGTTGGGATGCAACCTCGCATAGAAGAGTTAGAAAAGCTTCTAAAATTGAGCTCAAAGAATGATGACTTCCGAGTTCTGGGAATTTTGGGGATGAGTGGAGTAGGAAAGACAACTCATGCTACTGTTTTGTACGACAGAATCTCTTATCAGTTTGATGCTCGTTGTTTTATTAATAACACAAGCAAACTTTATATGGATGGTGGCATTGTTGCTGTACAAAGACAAATTCTTCGACAAGCTCTAGACGAAAGAAATCTTGACTCATACGATACTTGTGAAGTTTTCGGAATTATGATAAATAGGCTTCACAGTTGCACTAAGGTCCTTCTAGTTCTTGACAACGTTGATCAATTAGAGCAATTGCAGGAATTAGGTATAAATCCTAAATTACTTGGGAGTGGCAGTAGAATAATCATAACCACAAGGGATGAGCATATTCTAAGAGTGTATGGGGCTGATAAAATTCACAAAGTTCCCCTGTTGAATAGTAATGATGCCTCGGAACTTTTTCATAGAAAAGCTTTCAAAGGTGAAGACCAAAATAGTAATTGTCTTGAGTTGATTCCTGAGGTACTAAAATATGCTCAAAATCTTCCATTAGCAATTAAAGTGGTGGGCTCTTTCTTGTGTACCCGAGATGCTACTCAGTGGAGAGATGCTTTGGATAGATTGAAGAACAATCCAGACAGTAAAATTATGGATGTGCTTCAGATGAGTGTTGATGGACTAGAACACGAGGAATTGGAAATATTTCTGCACATTGCTTGTTTTTTTAAAGGGGAGAGGGAAGATTATGTAAAGAGAATTCTAGATGCATGTGGATTATACCCTCACATAGGAATTCAAAGACTCATTGAGAAGTCACTCATTACCATTAAAAACCAAGAGATTCATATGCATGATATGTTACAAGAACTTGGGAAGAAAATTGTTCGGCACAGGTTTCTAGATGATCCAGGATTGTGGAGTAGAGTATGGCAATGCAATAATTTCTATCATGTCTTGGAGACAATAGCGGTAACAAATTTTGCTTTCAAAACTAGTGGGTGCGATTTATGCTTTTTGAGTGAATTTATTGTGTGGGGGTTATATGGGGAAAATAATAATAATCATTGATTATTTCATAGAGCATTTTGAATCTATATTTTAAGTGATTGCTTTATTAATTAAAGATACACCAATTTAAGCTTCACTTCATATACTTCTATTTCTTTTTACATACTAATTTTTTTTTTATATATATCAAAGCAATCAATAAACTCTGTTATTTTAACATTATTTTTTCCTTTTTGTATAATACACTATATAATTTATCATTTTATTTTACTTATTTCTTTCTTAATAATATATAGTAACTACTAACATTATTAAAAAAATCTATAATTAATATTGTATTGAATTTTAAAAATGATAAGAAATACGAACAAAAGTATTTCTCTAGATACGACAAATAATAAGAAATAGAGGAAGTAATTTTTTTTTGTCGCTTTATATCTTAGGAACATTGGAAAAATTGTTTTTGATCATCATTAGTTTAGTTTTAGACCGTCTATCCTATTAGTCCTTAGTGAAATTATTTGTGTAATATTGTTGCCTGATTTTCAATATGAGCAAATATTTGATAGACTTACAAACAAAATAATAAGACCAAATTATTTCCTAGAACATTCATACTGAAAACTAGGTTTAAATAAACAATTTTAAGAAAACCAATTACTATGTAGTTTTTTCACACTTAATTTAAAATCACTTTAATGATTCCATGATTTTCTTATTTCATTAAAATTTAAAAGTTTCGACATTGTAATATTGGATATATATCAAATATAATGTTTTTAACATGGTTAGTTTAGATCAAGTAGTTTCATTGTTTTCTTTCTTTCCATGTTATGCTTATTGTGTTATTTTTCCAGGGAACAAACAATAATGTTAAAGCTATAGTTCTGGATCAAAAGGAAAGTTTCTCCAAATGCAGGGCTGAAAGATTTTCAAATTTGAGCAACCTTGTACTTCTCATATTGTATCATAACAACTTTTCAGGAAATTTGGATTTTCTTTCCAACAACTTGCGATATCTTTTGTGGCATGGATACCCTTTTACTTCTTTGCCATCAAATTTTGAGCCAGATTGTCTTGTGGAATTAAATATGCCTGATAGTAGCATTCAACGACTGTGGGAAGGTCGCAAGGTACTTCAATAGTTCATTTCCATTAAAAATTTGTAGCTATCTAATCTTAGAGTCACATCTAGTTATTTTTTTTTTAAAGTTTTAAATACGATCATTTGAAATTACTCCCTACGTTTCAAAATACCTCTCGTTTAAGGTTTTTGCACACAGATTAAGGAATGCAATAATGTTATCATAAAATATTACACTTTTACTAAATTAACCTTATTAATGTATTGGAAGTAGTGTACATAGTAATAATTAAAGGACACAATTGGAAAAATAGTAATCATTACATTGAAAAGTGAAAATGAGAGTCATTTTGAAACAAATTTTATTTGTTAAAACGACAGTCATTTTAAAACTTTAAAACGGAGGGAGTACTTGATAAAGTATTTGTTAGGCTCTTCTATGCTACGATTATAAACGCTATAGAAATTAGGATTCTAAGGGGAAGAAGAAGAGAAACTGATATACAAAATAATTGTTTTTTCTTCATTCATTTAATTGTATTTCACAAAGAAAACATTATATTTAATATAATATTCTAAATAGATGTTAGTCATTCATGTATCATAATCTCAACGATCCAAAAAAGGTTCTTAAAAGCATAAGAATATAAAATAACAACTAGGCTAACTAATATACCAAAACTCTAAATAAAAATAAAATGTAGTAGGTTAGAGAAAGAGAGATTACAACACCTTACAGCATTTAGTCTTCTAGCAATTTCATCATTCTATTACTTTTATAGTTAGTGTTGCAACACCTTAGATTATCACACCACTTAATCCTACAACAACAACCCCTTAGTGTGTTATTAAATTAAGTTACTGCTGATTGCCTAATCATGAGACAATAACCTAAGCTTGAGAGATTAGGTAACTCTTATTACTAATTACATAACATTTTTTTTATAAAAATTTGCACTTAATTTTGAAATCACACCACATAGTGAAACATTTTTACTGATGGTTGCTAATTTTCTTAATAGGAGCTGCCTAATTTGAAAAGGATGGATTTGAGCAACTCCAAGTATCTTAAAGAAACCCCAAAGTTTTATTGGACCCCAAAACTGGAGCGGCTAGATTTTACAGGATGCACCAACTTGATACAGGTCCATCCATCAATTGGACATCTTACAAAACTTGTTTTCTTATGTTTGCAAAACTGCACCAGTTTGGTTGACCTTGATTTTGGTATTGTATCAAGATTAAGTTCTTTGAGAGTTCTACGCCTTTCTGGTTGCACAAAACTTGAAAAGACGCCAGATTTTACCGGGGCATCAAATCTTGAGTACCTTGATATGGATGAATGCACAACTTTATCCAAAGTTCATGAATCTATCGGGGCTCTGTCAAAGCTTAGATTCTTGAGTTTGAGAAACTGCACAAATCTGGTTGAAATGCCCGATAGGATTAAGAGGATGGCATCCCTTGTAACTCTAGATTTTTGCGGTTGCTCGAGTCTTACAATTCTACCCTCAAAATGGACTCATACTGATCATATGAGATCTTTGATTTTTCTAGATTTAAGCTTTTGCAATCTTCATGAACTACCAGATACTATTGGAACATTAAAGACGTTAGAAAGACTAAACCTACAAGGAAACAAATTTCGTTCACTACCTTATGGTTTCCATAATCTTCAAAACCTAGTATATCTAAACTTATCTCATTGCCATGAGCTTTTAACTATTTGTTTCCTACCTATAACTAGTGCTTCTTCTGGAGGAAGATATTTTAACATAGCAGCGGGATCTCGTGATCATAGGTCGGGATTATACATATTTGACTGCCCCAAGATCATGAAGATTACCAGAAACCAAATCATGGAAAACCAAATGATGGGATATATGTCGTTTGAAAGACTGCATAAGGTGTGTATGTTGCTTACCTTCCCTAAATTCTCTAGCTTTGATATATTAATTCAGTATTCTTTTTTATTTCTTTCTGATCTAACATGTACAATCCGGAAGACCTATAATGCAACATATTTAAATTAACTTGTTGCATTTCCTTAATAAGGAGAAGTTATTCTAGAATGTTCTCATGATCTGGTAATTATATATTTTTTTACCACCTCTAGTCGACTAGTTATTATCTGCAAGCTGCAAGCTACTTAATTTCCTTGCACTCTCTAACTCTAGTATATTTGTCTTATTTTTCTTCTAACAGAATCCCCTAAACTTTCGGGGTGGCTTTGACATTGTTTTTCCTTCGGATTGGAAAAACATTTATTTTCCATCACATAGTTGTATTCCAAGATGGTTCAATCACCGATTTGATGGCGGTTCAATAGTAAGGATAGTAGATTTTGATGAGTTTGACAAGAAATTTGGCTTTGCCTTCTGTGTGGCATTTGAGGTAAACAATCGTCCTGCGAATTCTGGTTCTCCACAGGATTCATTTTCCTCAGCACTCCCACATCCTTTATATCTTTCTTTTGAAAGTGAACACACAGAGGAATGCTTCGATATGCCGCTCAGTTTGGAATTGCACAAAATTGATGACTCCAAACATCTTTGGCTAATCTATATCTCTCAAGAGCATTGCCATTTTTTAAAAACTGGAGCGCATATCACATTTAAAGCCTGCCAAGGTTTGTCCATAAAGAAATGGGGATTGCGCTTGTTAATCAAGGATCAAGAATCATATCCGTTCCCTAGGTTCTCGAAACACTCATCGGACACTGATGCCCCCAAACTTTTCTGCGAGTATGTACAAAAAACCAGCATGAAGTCTGGAACTAAAATCCAACTTCCTTACAATTGGTTTGTTACTAAAGAGGAAGAAGTTGAGAATTCTGAAGCCAAGTCAAAAGAAGCCAATTTTTCTAATCTCGGCCTTTAGATAAACCAGCCATAGCCAAATTGTACGACACATTCTGTGAGCCTTGAGGTAATTATCTCACCTAAGTAATGACATATTGTACGTAATCATTCATTACATTGCTAATTAATAATTAAATTTATGACTAATGATATGAATTATAAGTATAGCACATTCATCTTTTGCATTACAAGTTTATCCAATAATTTCTCTTTAATTAGTACTCCCTCCGTCCCAAATTATAAAACGTTTTGGGTTTTTCACACAAATTAAGAAACTTAATTATTACTTTATGGGAAAGACAAATTATGTATAACTTTACAGTAATGCCCCTCATAATTATATAGGAGAGAGAAATTAAAAGAGTTAAAAGAATAAATAATAATAAATATTTGAGGGTATATTAGGGAAGATGTCATTTACATTGCATTGGGAATGTAATGTGAGTTATAATTTGGGACAAATTTTTTTGACAAAGTGATTTATAATTTGGGACAGAGGGAGTATATTGAGACTTTTTTAATAATTTGAGTTTTGTCCAGTGAATATATGCCTGATTATTTTGAGGTTAAGGTTCTGTCATGAACCTGATCAGGGGAAAGAAGACATGATGGGTGCTGTTATTCTATGTTTGTGGAGGATGAATGTTGTTATCAGTTGCAATTTAGGAATTTCTTCAACTTGGTTAGTGGGTTCGTAGTATCATGTTGGACAAATTCAGAATGTGATGCTAAAAGTTTGCTTCAAATAAGATGCTGGCAAAGCAATTTGAGAGGCTACTCAAGTATACTCGTACAATGATAAGAGTTGCAGGAGGAATTGAGGGGGAACAATCAATTTATGGAACTAGGTTTTTACTGTCACAGAAATGATGTTAATTTGATTCATATATTGATGCTGCTACGTTGGAATAGGGTGCTTTTTTGGCCATTCTAAGCTTGTTGTCAAATGTCACATCATGGACCACAAATTTGCCGCATTCACGTATTTGACATTTTTTGGTCATTAGATAAAGATTAAACTATTAAAATTTTAAATTAAATATTTTTTATTTAATATAAATTAAAAATTGGTTGAGTCAAAAACCCGTGCTTCGGAATTTGTGATTCTTCGGAATTGGTTAAATTAAATAATTTATTTAATATAAATTAAATTAAATATGTTGATTCTTTTAGAGTATTTGGTGCACTAGGGAATTTGTGATGCGGTTTGAATTGGTTGAGTCAAAAACTTGTTTTTTTTAAAGATAATTTTAGTTGTGTTTCGGTTTTAGATGATTGGTTATAAAATTTTCAATCTATTTCAGTCTAATTTTATGCGTTTTAATTTGAATTGATCAAATCCAACGTTGTAGCATTTTTCATTTGATAAATCTTGTTTTGTTCGTGTTTGACTACTTCCTTGATTTTGTTTAACTCAAGTTATTTAGCGAGAACTTTTAAAATCATTTGTTTCAAAGGCTTTAGTACGAAGTTTAATTGAAGATTAAATGAGATCATATCAACATGAGGTTGATTCTAACATGAAGATGGTAGTGAAACGAAGTTGTTTCCTTCAAGATTTAGCCTTTCTATATGTCTTAACTCTCCAATAACATTGTACTTAGATTACAAAAGCTTAGGTCCAAAAAAATCAAAGAATCCAAATGGTAAGAGGATATTAGCTCATCATTAAAGAGCACAATACTTTCTGCAGACACTGACGTGTTTCCCAGGAAGGGAAGATTCTCTAGTTTTAAGCAGCCGCATAAATCTAAAGTCACAAGAGAGGTTAAAGAATTAATGCTTTTGGGCATACTGACAAGATTGGTGCAGTATCTTAAACTCAACAGTTTAAGCTGTGTAAGATCCCCAATAGATTGATCAATCATTGATAATTCCGTACATTGATCAATGTCAAGATACTCAAGATTTGAGACACCGGTAAAATCAGGTAGTGTTACAAGTTTTGTGCAGTTAACCATCAAGAAGAAGCTTGACCAAACTGCTGCAGCCTTCCAAACTCAAAAAAGCATGTTTTTCCAGAAGACCAATGAATGGATGGACATACATTAGGTTTATGCATCCTGTAAGATCTAGCCCCTCAAGTCTTCGGCTTCCAGCAAAATTTGGAGACTCCACAAGATATTTGGAGTTGCTCAGATCCACCCTTTTCAAACAAGGGATATCCTGCGAAGACAGAATAAACAACCAACTGTTGGCGTGTTGTATCAAACTTGAATATAATAAATAAGAATTCGATAAATAGAAATCAACTAATTGTAATAACAAGAGTAAATTATCATTTTCTCCGCAGCAATTCGAGTGGTTTTCGGTTACAAAGGGGCCTATTCCCTTTCTATAACTGCCAATTTAGTTCAAAAACAAATGAAAATTACTACGAATGAGTCACTAACGATTCCCATCACTATTTATACACCTTTAACCCTTCTAGAATAAACGTGTAGAATAAGAGGCTTTATACACCTCATCTAAAGCTCTAACCATTTGTGTTTACTAACTGAATTTTGTTTGTGAAATATCGCATTCAGATTTACTTTGATTAAATGCCATTCCTTTATTATTCATAGCTCGTCACTATATGCATGCCTATTATTTAAAAAGTAATCTACAAATTGCATGGTGTAAAATTATTCTTTAACTAAAATGAGTAAAAATGAAATACATCATTACAATACCTTGTGACCATCCCAGAGTCGTTTGACGAGGCTACAAGGCATATTCAATTCAACAAGACGAAACGGCTCAAATTTTAATGGCAAAGAAGCAAAAGGGTAACCATACCAGAGAAGATACTGCAAGCTGTTAGATAGAAAATTCAGACTTCCTGAACAATTCTTATGATGTAATATAAGAATTTTAAGTCCCCTCATTATTGACAGTCCTTCAGCCCTGAACGGAGGATATTCAGAGATATGCTCTTTTTGATCTAGAATTATGGCTTTAACTTTGTTTGTTCCCTGAAAAAATTTAAGGATTAACGTCTTACAAAAGGAAAAAAATAAAATAAAATTTCTTGAAAGATAACTTGTAACTGTTTCTGTCATCATGACAGTGTAGAAATCCTCATAAAGCCACAATATACTCCATGATCTTTATTTGATGGTAAAATTTAAGCAATCTAATGTGAAAATAAGTTTTTATTTTTGAAATATAACTCGTTACCGTTTCTGTCATCATGACAGTGTAGAAATCCTCATAAAGCAACAATCTACTTCATGATCCAGGTTCGTCAGGAAACTGTTGCTGAACTATTTTCTTTCCCAACTCTTGCAACATTTCATGCATATGAATTTCTTGATTTCTAATAGTTATGAGAGACCTCTCAATCAAACTTTGAATTCCAATGTGAGGGTGAAACCCACAAGCCTCGAGAATTTGAGTCACATAATCTTCCTTCTCCCCTTTAAAGAAACTAGCAATATGCAGAAATATTTCTCTGTCCTTTAATCCCTCAAAACTTATCTGAAGTACTTCCATAACTTTGTTGTCTGGATTATTTATGAATCTATACAAGGCATCTCGCCACTGATTAACATTTTCACTAGAGAGCATTGAACATTGCGGAACTTCTTTTATTGAACAAGAACTTTGTGAGAAACACACCACATATTCACCCAAAACCTTAAGGTGATAGGTGTATGCGTTTTTCCACTTATAAATGTTGAAATATTAGATTAGATTTGATTTGATATGGTTAGATTTGATTAGATTTAATATTTAGATATAATCCAAGTTGTGTTAGCTCAAACCCAATTAGGATTGTATATAAATAGTCCTAACTTGTATCATTATTTACACGATTTAATAATACAAATCCTTATTTCCTTATTCTCTCTTTCTCTCCTCACTAAAAGTGCCTCACGCACTAACAAATTGGTATAGTCATGGAAAATCCTTTCTAATATTCGATACAAACACTGTAGGCTCAGTCATGGAAAAGGACTGGTGGTTCCAACAAATCCAAAGGCAAAGTCGACAAGACTCAAGGAAAGAAGTCTTGGTCGAACCCTCACAAGAATCAGGTCGAAGATAGAGCTTCTGAATCCTCAAAAAGAGGAAGAAGAAACTATTGAAAGGACAAAGAAGATAAGAAAA
Source organism: Lathyrus tuberosus (assembly GCA_022829125.1). Lineage (NCBI taxonomy): Eukaryota > Viridiplantae > Streptophyta > Magnoliopsida > Fabales > Fabaceae > Lathyrus > Lathyrus tuberosus. Next base: position 2,123,068 of record JALAZF010000034.1, read on the forward strand.
ATATGCAGTGTTATAACTGTGAAAAGTGGGGTCATTTGGCCAAACATTGTTGGTATAGGAAAGACAATGGATCGAAAAAAGGCAAGGACGAAGGAGCGAACCTTGCACGTCAAGATTCAGATGATTCTGGCAGATAACCATGTCGAATCCAAGATCTGGTTCCTCGATTCAGGCTGCTCAAATCACATGACTGGTCGAAAAGAGTGGTTGGCAGATTTTGATGAGTCGAAGAAGAGCAAGATAAAACTTGCTGATAACAGTTCGTTGCAAGCAGAAGGTACTGACAACATAGTCTTTCAATTGAGTAATAGAGCGAAAACTATGATCAGAGATGTGTTCTATGTACCTGAAATGAAGTGCAACCTGTTAAGTGTTGGACAACTGGTCGAAAAAGACTTCTTAGTTGTCATGATAGACGGAGCTTTGAAATTGTTCGACACCCATAACAATTTGGTCTTGAAATCTCTGTTGTCGAAGAACAGGACGTTTAAGACCATGATAAGTTCGACTGAAGTACAATGTCTAAAAACTGTAGTCGACCACAAGATAGTTGGTTGTGGCATTTGAGGTTTGGACATTTGAATTTTCGATCACTCAATCAACTGATTACTCAAGATATGGTATCTGGTATTCCAAGTCTTGAGATGCCTGACAAAATCTGTGAAAGTTGTTTAGTCGGAAAACAATCCATAAATTCTTTCGTTTCGACTATGCCAATGAGATCACCCTGCATACTCGAAGTTGTAAATTCAGATGTATGTGGTCCGTTCGAAGAACATACCATTGGTGGAAACAAATATTTTGTTTCGTTTGTTGATGAGTTTAGTCGAAAGTTGTTGATCTATGTGATCAAGAGAAAGGATTAAGTATTTGAAATCTTTAAGAGATTCAAGATGCTTGTCGAAAACCAGAGTGAGAAGAGGATCAAAGTTCTGCGAACCGATGGAGGAGGCGAATACACTTCGAAGATGTTTGAAAAATTCTATGCAGAACATGGTGTTGATCATGAGGTAACTGCTCCTTATACTCATCAACATAATGGAATTGTTGAAAAAAGAAACAGAACCATATTGGATATGGCGAGATATATGCTCAAGCAGAAGAATTTTCCAAAATCTTTATGGGGTGAAGCTGTTTCGACTGCAGTTTATATCCCGAACAGGTGCCCTACTAAGCAATTGAAGAACAAGGTTCCTGAAGAAGTGTGGAGTGGCAAACGACCATCAGTGAGTCATCTGAAGGTGTTTGGCTCTATGTGTTACAAGCATATTCCTGATGCAAGAAGAAGGAAGCTTGATGACAAGAGTGAACCTATGATTCTAGTAGGATATCATAAAACTGGTGCATATAGGCTATTCAATCCAATTAATGAGAAGATTGTGTTGAGTCGAGATATTGTGATTGATGAAAATTCTGCCTGGGATTGGAATTCTAGTAATTCAATTAACAAGCCATTGATGAGCTCTGATTTCGACGAAGAAACTGATGAAGTCAAAGTTGAAGAAATTGCTGAGAATCCAGTCAAAGTCGAAGTAGAAGCAGTTGCTGACATTCCCGATACAGAGGTTGTGGCTGAAACAAGCCAAAGACCTCGGCGAAATAGAGTTCCTCCAACAAGACTTCATGATTATGAAGTGACTGGTGATGATGAAGTCACACCAGATGGAGAATTAGTTCATTTTGCTTTACTTGCAGGTGCGAAACCAATCAACCATAACGAAGATTTAAAAATTCAACAGTGGAAGTTAGCTATGGTCGAAAAGTTACAGGCAATCGAAAGAAACAACACATGGGAGTTAGTCGAATTGTCAGCACATACAAAAGCTATCGAAGTAAAGTGGGTGTTCAAGTTAAAACACAATGTTGATGGGTCGATAGCAAGACATAAAACAAGATTAGTAGCTCGAGGGTTTCTTCAAAGAGAAGGACTTGACTACTCTGAAGTATTTGCTCCATTAGCAAGACTGAAGACCGTTCGACTAGTGGTAGCATTGGCATGTAACCAAGGTTGGTCGACATTTCACTTAGATGTGAAGTCAACTTTTCTGAATGGTCAGTTAGACGAAGAGGTCTATGTCACATAACCTCCTGGGTTTGTGATTCAGAAGGAAGCGAGTAAGGTATATAAGTTGCACAAAGCGCTCTATGGCCTCAAGCAGGCACCTAGGGCATGGAACAAGAAGATCAACTCATACTTAGTCGAATTGGGATTTGTCAAATGCAAGTCTGAGTATGGTGTCTATGTTCTGGTTGTAGCACAAGATATAACAATCATCTGCTTATATGTCGATGACTTGTTAGTAACTGAAAATAGCCTGAAGAACTTGTCGAAGTTCAAAGAGCCGATGAAGAAGGAATTTGAAATGTCGGATCTGGGAAAATTGTCTTATTTCCTAGGCATGGAATTTCATATGTCGAAGCAAGGTATGGTGCTACATCAAAGGAAGTATGTCAAAGAGATACTCAAGAGATTCAGAATGGATGATTTGAATCCTGCATCCTCACCTGTCGAACCAAACATGAAGTTGGAGAAGCATGGAGAGGAAGACAAAATTGATGTAACTTTGTTCAAACAAATAGTTGGATCTCTGAGATATGTGTGCAATAGTTGACCTGCTATAGGTTTCGCAGTCGGATTAGTGAGCAGATTCATGGGTGAACCAAGAGTGTCACACATGAAAGCTGCAAGAAGAATTCTGAGATACTTAAAAGGAACAACATATTTTGGAATTCTATTTCGACGAGAATCTGAAGGCAAAAGAGCAATAGTTAAATGCTTTTCAGATGCTGATTGGTGTGGAGATAAGGAAGATCGAAGAAGCAAAACTGGCTATTTCTTTCAAGTATTTGGTGCCCCAATCTCATGGTGTTCGAAGAAGCAACCTGTGGTGGCATTGTCATCGTGTGAAGCAGAATATATAGCAGGATCCTATGCTGTATGTCAAGCAATTTGGATCAGATCAGTACTTGAAGAAATGGAGGTCGAAGTGAAGAAACCTCTTGTGTTGCAAATCGACAACAAGTCAGCCATAAATTTGGCGACGAATCCAGTTCTGCATGGAAGGAGTAAGCATATCGAAGGCATATTTCACTTCTTGAGGGAAAAGGTAAATCTAGGTGAACTTGAAGTTAGACATTACTCAAGTGAAGCACAGTTGGGCGACATTTTCACCAAAGGATTGAAGATCGTCAGATTCCTGAATTTGGGAAAGAAATTAGGAATAGTTCAGTTGGACTATGACTAGCGTAGGCTCGACAACTTGGATTATGGGGGTGTGTTGAAATATTAGATTTGATTTGATTTGATATGATTAAATTTGATTAGATTTAATATTTAGATATAATTCAAGTTGTGTTAGCCCAAACCCAATTAGAGTTGTATATAAATAGTCCTAACTTGTATCATTATTTACACGATTCAATAATACAAATCATTATTTTCTTATTCTCTCTCTTTCTCTCCTCACTAAAAGTGCCTCACGCACTAACAATAAATGCTTAAGTCTCAACATTTCTAAACAATGTGGGACTATTACCATACTACTCACACTTACTATACTCAACAAGAAGAGCGGTGTAAGGAATAATTCCACTCAAAACTAATTCTGTTAGGAGCACATGGGAGGGGTGCCAGATGGCAGTGAGGAGAGAGAATCCATATCTGAGGGATTATATGCAGAAAGAATGTTCCTATGTCAGTATGCATGATTTGAGTCTTCGATTCCCTAGGAGAGATAAGACCTCTCGAAGAGCTTGCTCATTTTATAATAATCTCGTTTTCCTTTTCATGCAAATTAATTTTCAAAATCCCATATGAACTCTAGCCTTATCTCATTAATAAAATTCATCACCTTCATTATTTTTGTCACTGTTTGATTTCTATTTTTGCTAGACTACTAAATTGATCTTATCGATTTGGTATCTAAAGCCTTGGTTTCGTTTCCCTGTGGATGATCGTTACGAGAAGTGTTATGGAAAATCGTATTGAACTGATAGAAGAATGGATGGGTAACATGGAAGTGTCTATGGAGCAGACGCGTTAACTCGTTTTAGATCAACAATCATGACCTCGGGTCACTATTGATCTGATATGTCAACTCATGCAAGAACACCGAACGCGATGTCATTGGCTTCAAGGACGTGAGGACCTGCGAGACGACGATGGCGATGGAAGTGATATCAGCACGATGTCAGGGGAATCGCGACCGCGACAGCGTCATCATAACGATAACCAAAGAAGCAGGATTTTTGGAGGAATGAAACAGTTAGAGATTCTGGTATTCAAGGGAGAAGATACGTATGGGTGGTTGATGCGTGTGGAATGTTATTTTTGCCTCCACGAAATTCGTACACAAGATACAGTGGATACAGTGGTGCTGGTGATTGAGGACATGACGTTGAATTGGTTTCAGTGGTGGGAAGAACAAGCACCATTGAGGAACTGGGAGGAGTTCAAAATAGTTGTTATTAGAAGGTTTCAACGTGGGTTGCTGCATAATCCGCTAGGACCATTGTTGAGCCTAAAACAGACGACTACGGTCATGGAATATAGAGACAAGTTTGAACTATTGGTTGCTCCGTTACATAGAAAAGAGAGAGGTATGCTAGGGTCTATTTTTCTGAATGGATTAAAGGAAAAAATTCAAGCTAAGTTGAAGCTCTATGACAGTCAGGATCTGGCGGATGTGATGGATCATGCATTGTTGATTGAAGAAAAAAATGAAGTAATGAAAAGAAGGAGCACTGGGTGGAATTATAGAGGAGGGACTTATAAATTTAAGGACCATGGAGAAGTGGGTAGTAGTAAAACAGAAAGTGAGAAAAAAGGAGCAGGGCACACTGACAGATGAAGAATAAGATTAGACCCTGCAGAGCTGGAATAAAAGAGTAAAAAGGGGTTATGTTTCAAATGTGGAGACAAGTGGAAAAGTTCAAACACATGAGTTGGAGACTATGTGAAAGTAGTAGTGAGGAGGAAGGAGTGAAGAAGTCACTAGAGGAAACAGGGAAGGAGAGTGAAGTGATAGAAGAGATGAAGACTTTGCAATTGTCCCTGCAAAGTAGGGAATGATTTACTTCCAACAAATCTTTCGAGGTATGGGTAACTGGGAATGAGTGAAAGGTGTTAACCTTGATTGATTCAGGGGCTACTAGCAATTTCATTGACAGAGTTAAATTTAAAGGTGGTGGAGACTCCAGTCTATATGATTGAAGTTGGAAACGGTGAAAAAGTAAAGAATCAAGGGGTGTGTGAGAGGTTACAGTTTTAGATGCAATGTGTGGAATTTAGTCAACATTTCTTTTTGATGGAGTTGGGACAGTCTGACATGGTACTAGGAATGGATTAGTTGGCCAGCCTAGAAAAACATTGAAGCCAACTTTGGTGAGTTATGCTTGAAATGGAAGCTAGGAGGACATAAGTACAGAATACAAGGAGACCCTGCTTTGTGTACTGGACAAGCTTCATGGAAAGCTATGCTAAAAGCTTTGACAGATGATGGTGTGGGGTTTTATCTGCACTCCATGGAGGCCAAACAAATTGGAAATACAACTAAGCTAACAGAATGGGAGAGAATATTGCACCCATTTGAAGAAGTATTCAATCTACCATCAGGATTACCCCCTCTCAGAGAACATGACCATGCTATCCTATTGAAACCTGATGCTTCCATTCCAAATCTCATACCATATAGATATCCTTTTTATAAAAAAAATGGGATTGAAAATATAGTAAAAGATATGTTACAGGATGGAATCTTAAGGCATAACACCAGCCATTTCTCAAGTCCAGTTTTATTGGTGAAAAAAAAGATGGAGGGTGGAGATTTTGCGCTGAATATAGGGCTTTAAATAAGGCCACAATACCTAACAAATTCCCTATACCAGTTATTAAAGAGCTACTGGATGAATGAGGGGTGCAATGATATTCTCTATGTTAGATTTAAAATCTGACTATAATCAAATCAGGATGAAAGAAGATGATGTAGCCAAGACAACTTTTAGGACCCATGAGGGTCACTATGAGTATTTGGTTATGCCATTTGGGTTAACCAATGCTCTTTCAACTTTTCAAGCACTAATGAATGAAATGTTGAGGTCTTTTCTAAGGATATTCTGCCTAGTCTTCTTTGATGATATACTGATCTATATTAAGGGTAGGGAGGAACACCAACAACATTTGACTGATATTTTGCAGGTGCTGAACAACAAAATATTTGCTAACAAGAAAAAATGTTGATTTGCACAAGAGAAGATTGAGTATCTTGGACACATCATTTCTAGAAAGGATGTATCAGCTGACCCTAAGAAAATAGAAGACATGTTAAAATGGCCCATTCCTAAAGAGTCGAAAGGTTTGAGAGGTTTTTTGGGATTAACCGAGTACTACAGGAAATTTGTGAAAAATTATGGAAGAATTTCCTGGCCACTAACTTAATTACTCCAAAAGGATAGTTTTTCCTGGAGTAGTGAGGCTTAAGAGGCTTTTGAGAAGCTTAAGATGGCCATGACCACCATACCACTGTTAGCCATGCCAAATTTTTAAAAGGAGTTCATTTAAGAAATCGATGCATCGGGTAAGGGAATGTGAGTTGTTTTAATGCAAGAAGGGAGACCTATCTCATACATGAGTCATACCTTGTATGACAAGGCTCAGCAAAAGCCAGTATATGAAAGGGAGCATGGTTGTCAAGATCACGATCTCGATAAAGATCGTTAGGGTATGGAAATAACTAGGAAAAATAACCATAACATAAAATTCTAATTAACTTAATCATCAATAGCAAATATTCAATCCAAAAGCACATATTTTCCTCAAACATAATATTCTCGATAGCAACTAAAAAATAATTGTCTCAAACACATTATAAAAAACATCATCTTAACTCAAACATTATTTAAAATATATCATTTAGCAAGTCCTTCAAGGCATTATCATCTAAACAATTTGAAGATCTCTGTTTTGTAAGGAAGGAAGAGGTTTTTGAGTGCAGGGATGGAAAAGATGAGAAGAATAGAAAGATCTGATTTGAATTTATAGAAAAGATAGATGAAGGGTAATTCGTGATATAATTGATCGATACAGAATTCATTATGAGAGTTCCAATGGCTTTTGTGGCTGCATTGCCTGCTCAACTTTCACGATCGGTATTTTTGCACTTCTCAAAAGCTCATTTAAAACATTCTAATTCCAAAAACCCTAAAATACGTGAGAGCAGCCGTCAGGGTTTAATTACCGGATCAGTTTTTGGGCTAAATCTAATTATTAATGACGGGGTCAAATGGGTCGAAACAGGTCAAAATAAAAAAATGGATCGTTGGAATCTCACGATCCCATGATTTTACTATCTTCCTCTAAGCTTTCAACGCTCCAGCCAAACCCACAATCTTTGTGTAACTTAAAGCGGTGAATGGTTGCCAACTTGTAAGATCGTACGATCTTGGGAGTTAAAGCGACATCCCAACAACCATGTTTCAGACCTTTATTTAGATGACAATGTCTTATGTATGTGTCGTTGCTTTAACTTTCATAGTCCAACTTGCACTCTTTTACTCTTACTAAATTATAAACAATCCATTAATATATTTTCTTGTAGTTTAAGGTGATGTTTTGGAAATTATGCTTTGACTTTATTAAAAGTTTAGAGTTTATTTTTTTCATTGTTTTTTTTCGATACAAAATTTCTAGAAGTTTCTATTTGTGGGTTTCTTAACATGTACTTTTAAGATACAAGCTAGCATGAACCTTTTGTTTCCTCTTTCAGGCCAGAGTCTATAGAGATTGAAGCAATTGTTTAAGCATTTATAAAAGGTATGGTGGAGTATCAGGATGAGTTGCTTCTTAGAACAAGTCTTGAATCACATCATTCTTATAGCATTGTGTGTTATTTATTTTGATGACATATTCCTTCAAACACATTGAAAATTTTCATATTAAAATCTTAACATAAAGCTCTTCCAAATAAAAATATATCATAGCTTTTTAATTATATCCAATAATGGTTTACTAAGGATTATAGAAATATCATTCTTATATAAATATATTCACTTTGACTAGAACATACTCCATAAGACGATACAAATATTTGATGGAAATATCATCAAGTTGTAAGGACATTTATGTAGGACTATATGTGGTTTGTCTCCATCTTTTAAATTCTACTCTTAGAATTTCTCAAGATGGACTCTTCATCAATAAACTTCTCTTCTTTTGGTATTGCATCTCTTTCTATTTTCTTTTCTTTTTCAAATTCTAGGTCATGTTAAACTTCTTTCTCATTTTCTACTTCACACTCATTTTTAACTCCTTTCTTAATTATTCATCATTTTCATTATATTTTCTATTAATTTCAGAATTAATTTTACTTAGTTTAGTTATTCTAATGACTTTTAGTGCTTTAGAGTAAAAATACTCATCATTTGGTACTTAGAGAAAACATATGTTTAGCTTATGTTTTTTTTTTCATAAGCAAAAATATTATTAATAAGGAGAGTACTAGGGTTCTCCAACCCTTATAAATAATAAAAGATTAAAAAGATCCAAGAATAAAAGTAAATTTATGATACAACCAAGTAGATACAAAGAGGGGGGAATTTAATGACACCCTCCAAAAATAAAACCTCCAACACTAATCTTTATTGTTGGAGAAGTTTTTCAACTAGGGAGCATTAAACATTGTTGGACTACTTTTTTAGAACAACACATTTGTGAGAGACACACCACATATTCACCCAAAATCTTAAAGTGATAGGTGTGTGGGTTCTTCCACTTATAAATGTTCAAGTCTCCACATTTCTAGTCAATGTGAGACTATTACACATACCACTCACACTTGTTATACTTAACACTCCCCCTCAAGTGTGAATCTATCCACAATGCTTCCACAATGCTCCCCCTTAAGCAGAAGCTCTTTTATACTTCCACATACACTTGTATCGTCGTTGATACTCTTCAACGAGACACTCTACCCATAACCTGTGGGGATACTTTCGATACAACTGAGTCAGTCCCTTCCTCAAACCAAAGGCTCATGATACCACTGTTGGGGGAGATTTTTTACTAGGGAGCATTGAACTTTGTGAGACTACTTTGCTAGAGCAACACCTTTGTGAGAGACACACCACATACTCACCCAAAACCTTAAGGTGATAGGTGTGTGGATTCTCCTGCTTATAAATGCTGAAGTCTCCACATTTCTAGCCAATGTGGGACTATTACATATACCACTCACACTTGTTATACTTAACACTTATGAGTGACAATAGAAGCAACAAAATACTTATAAAATGGTTATAGAAAATCAAACAAAACCTACAAAATATATGGTAATTTAAGATTGATTCAACTTAACATTTTCGTGTTAAACTACTGCAGATTAATATCTTAGATTAGGGTGTGAAGATATAAAGTCACATTTAAGTGATGAAAATGATCAGTACTATAGAAGCTTTTTTACTAAATAAAAAGTGGTAAAGTTTTTACTGTAGAAAATTTAAGGATGAGAATAAGTTTCTCTTGTACCTTTAAATAAAATAGTAACAATAGCTATATAAATAGAAACTATTGCGATTCATCATGACATCTACATTGAGAGAAATATACAGAAAGAATAAATTAAAGTTTCTCATCTAAATTTTAGTTGTGTAATAATATTATGTTACTCTGGTACCCAACAGTGGTATAAAAGCATTTGGTTCGTTATCACTAACTCGCTGCGATTATTGTTCACGGTTACTATTCTCAAGTGTGGTTGTAAACTTTTGTAATGATTGTTAACATGTACTGGATTTGTTCAAGTACATGATAAAACATACAATATTAATTACGTATATTATACTATTCACGGTGAAATAGTGTAATCCGGTTCAAAACCATTGCAACAAAATTTAAGATTCAGAAATTTAATAGGAGTAATTTCTTATTGTGGAAATTAAAGATAAGGGCGGCTCTAAGAAAAGACAATTTCCTAGATGCAATTGATCGTAGCCCTGCTGATATCACTAATCAAAAGTGGAAAGAGATGGATGATAATGATGTTGCCAATTTTCACTTAGCAATGACCGACTCGGTATTGTCAAGTATTGTAGAGAAAAAGACTGCAAGGGAAATCTGGGATGGTCTTATTAAATTGTACGAGGTCTAGTCATTTCACACAAGAATTTTCATAAAAAGGAGGCTCTAAACTCTCTGAATGAATGAATTCATATAAACAAAAAATCACATAAACACCGTGAAAATGAACGTGCTGAACTTCTACTTCAGAGTTTACCTGAGTCATATGATCAACTCATCATCAACATTACAAACAACAATATTGTTGACTCTCTTCATTTTGACGACGTTGCTGGTGCAATTATTGAAGAAGAATATAGACACAAGAATAAGGAAGAAATGTGAGGAAAGCAAGCAGAGACTTTAGTGATGGCGAGAGGCAGATCAATGGAGCAAGGATCTAGTGGGAGTCAAGATTATGGTAGATCAAAACCTCAGAGAAGGAAGAATATCAAATGCTATAATTGTGGTATGAGATGGCATTTGAAGAGGGAGTGTTGAAACAACAAGAGGAATAGAGAGAAGACATCAGAAGCATCTGCCTCTCAAGGTTGAGTTACAAGTACCTCAGATGATGGAGAAATCTTGTATAACAGAGCAACAATTGGTTCTAAAGGTGGAAATGCCCTCAATGATGTTTGGATAATGGATTCAAGCGCCACATGGCATATGACTCCATGCAAGGATTGGTTTTGCACCTATGAACCTATCTCAGAAGGATCTGTATTCATGGGTAATGATCACACTTCAGAAGTTGTTAGGATTAGTACTGTTAGAATAAAGACACATGATGGTACTATTTCCAAAATACAAGGGGTGCGTCATGTAAAGGACGTGAAGAATAAATTATTGTCTATTGGGAAATTCGATGACCTCAGATGCAAGATCCACACTGAAGGTGGAAACTTAAAAGTAGTAAAGGGAAACCTTGTGGTGATGAAGGAAGAAAAACTCACAAATAATCTATACATGATTATGGGTGATACGTTGCAAGATGTTAATGCAATGGTTGTTGTAGCCAGCCAAGAAGAAACAACAATGGTGTGGCATCACAAACTGGGACATATGTCGGAACGTGGTTTGAAATTTCTTGCGGAACAAAATATTTTACTCGGGCTCAAGATAGTGAATTTGTTTTTCTATGAGTACTGTGTGACAAGCAAGCAACATAGATTGGAGTTTTCCAGAGTAAATACTAGAAGAAAATACATACTTGACTTGATACATTCTGATGTGTGGGAGTCAGCACAAACATCCATGTGGGGAGCAAAATATTTTGTGTCATTTATTGATGACTACTTAAGGAGATTATGGGTCTTGTCATACCCCAAATTTTGACCACCAAGATTTCCCATCATTGTGTAGATCATCACCATAATATGGATGTACTTTCATACCTCATCAATTTCCTCAAAGATGATTGAGCATTCACCACAATCAAGACTTAGGGTTTCATGCCCTCTTAGAGCACTTAGACAAAGGATCAATCAAGAAATGACATGATCTTCAACTGATCTAACCTCTCAAACACCCATAAAGGATCAAGAGGTCTCCCATATCAAGAATCAAGCACAAAGTTGCAACATTCCAAGTGGATCAAGCCTCGAGATCGTCAGTGTCACCAAATTAAGATTTTGGTCGACCAAGGCCTCCAGATGAAATTTTTTCTCTGGGCATGAGCCAATGCTTCAAATCATAACCTAAGGTATTCCAAGGAACCTCATGGACCCAATCAACAAGTCAATTTAACCTCAGGGGACGAATTTACCAAAAATCAGGAATTAGGGTTTCTTGACCTAATTCACCCTTAAGTTGACTTTTGGAGCAAATCATGAACCAAGACCTCAAGACATGATTTGAGGGCCTCAAACACACTACATTAATCCATTTACAATAATGGATTAATCCAAGAAGCTTGATTCACAAGTTTCAATTTCATCTGGACCACAATTAGGGTTTTGAAGAAAAAGTCAACTGTACCTTTGACTTTTGACCAAGACATACTCCCAAACCTTGGGACATGGTTCAACACACCCTAAAACACCTATGGAATCCATCCATTAGGTTTGAATTAGGTCAAGAACTTGATTGCACAAAGGATCGCACAGTTTGGATTTCATCTGACAAAAAGTCAACTGTGCACAAAATCAAGTTTGACTTTTTGGAAATTTTCACAAATATGGTTCCCCTAAGTCAAAAACAATATTAATGTATGATATTGATCATCATTCATCAAGAAAAATCAAGAAAAGTGAGGTTTCTTGCAAAAGGGGCAACCATGAGAAACCAAAATTTTTCTAAGTTATGGAACAAAAGTGGTTTTGTACCAACTTTGCAAGGTCATAACTCCTAAACCACAAGACCTTTTTCTCCCATTCAAAGCGCAAATGAAAGTCCATCTGACATACTTCAAATATGTCAACTACAAGAAATTCCAAATCTCCATGGATTTTGAGTTATGGATGGAGTAAAATCACTAAAAACATGAAAATACCACTTTTTCCAACACAGTGAAAATCTGCCTAAGTTAAAAACAGTCCAAAATCCAAAATGTAGAGGCATTTTTCACTATGATCCAAGGGGATTAAGAACTATAAGTAAACATCAAAGTTGAAGTATGTTATCCCAGTTTTCCAAAAAGTACAAGAACACTCAAAGATTCCATGTGACCAGGGAGATATGATTCTCCCAAGTTGCCCTGCTGCAACTGTCTTTAAGACAGATTTTGGGACATTTTTCCTGTACCACACGATTTCCATTTGCAAGTTTGTCATCTTTTCAAATCAATGAGGATCAGATTGAATCATATCAAACCTGCTAAGTTAGGCCAAGATGCTTCAAAGTTCATCCTTTGGCATGATGAGTCTTTGTATAAATACTTGGAATTCAAAGTGCATTTATGTGCAATAGTGCACATTCAATAAAGCTGATATTATTAGTTAAGATTCATGCTTAAACAACAATAAAAACATCTGAGGAATGTGGAATTGGTCAAAACATATCCTTATTGCTTGGAGGGGCCAATTTGCCTTGCATAAGAGGAAATGCCATTATGCCAAAGCCATTGAATGTGATCTGATCTTGCAGCCATTCACTATTCTTCCAAGACAAAACTTGATCACCTATAAATAGATGTCACATTGCCTCATTCAGATCACCCCAAAATAATACCACACTTGTTTTCACTCTCTTCTTGCTCTTGCTCCAAATTTTCACATTTTCAAAAGTGAGAATCATGGATTTCAAAACCAGAGCATTTCTGTCAAAACTAATGATTCAAACACCTCACATACATCATATGTAGGTGATCTAAACACTAAAACAACATCTGGAACATCAGAATCCAAAAGTGGTACCTCATTTGCACAAAATCCATAACCTGCTGTAGAAGGATTCGAGCTGGTCAGACCAAGAAGTTTCCAACCACTCCAAGCATTCAAACACATTCCTTGGCACCTAAGGAAGCTGTCTAGATCACTCAAACACTTCAAAAACACCTACAACTGAGAATTCAAATTTCTCTTGCACAGGTAAGCCTGAACCTATCATACTCAATGAATCATGCATCATAAACATGTTTTCAAGTTACCATTGTGTTTCTGGGTGCTCATAGGTCATTAACCCTCAATTAATTGATGTTTATAATTCGTGGATAAGATTTCATTCAGTTCTTGCAAATTTTAGGGTTCATCTGATTATCCCATGATACTTTCTATTACACTTAATTTAAATGAAATTAAAAAGAACCATTGCATTCCTTGTTTAAAAACGCACGAATTTCATCTTTACATCTTGCCAAATGGTTGAGAAATAAGAGAGATAGCCTAGGTTTTGCAAATCAGAAGTTTGGCTCGAGGAAGAAGATGAAGGCTGGCGCAAAAATTTGAATTTGCCACGCATTTTTCATATATTATGTGTTGGTTTGGTTTAGTTATCACCAGCACACGCTGGCTCAGTTGACAATGGCGTGTTTTGTGAGTTGGAGGGCGAGCGGTCGTGGGTTCAATCACCACCCATGATCAATTTTTTTATCACTTGTCCAGTTTCATTTCTTTTTTCATATTATTTTCTTAAATGATTTGAAAAATTAATTTCACTTTGAGTTTTTATGTTTTTGAATTAATTCTTTTTTTCAAAATTCATAAAAAATATTAAAATATTTTATTCTACAAAAATTTCACAAAAATATTACTTATTTTATATATTTAATATTTTAATAAAGAATTTATTTTATTTGTTTTTAAAACATTTGAAGATATTTCTTTTCTCTTGATTTTTCAAAACCAAATGAGTTATAAATCATCTTGTGATTAAAACATCATTTTTCAAACCTTAACAAAAAATCACAAGTTGTTCATTTAAACTTATTTGGTATTTTCATCATTTTTATGTAGTTTCCTTTTGAAAATTATAACTTTTAAATTCAAAATTTGGGTTTCCGTTAATTTTTTATTTTTCAAACATTTTTTAAATCACTTTGGGCCTCTAATAGAATGTAAGTCCCATCCTTTTGTAAATAATTTGATTTTTGGCCCTCAATCGTTGTATAAGTCCCGATACGATTTTAAAAATCTCGGTGCGATCGTCGTTTTCAAAACATTTTAACCTGGGCCTCCCCTTGTGTTGTAAGTCCCATTCTTTCTTTTCTTTCAAACAAATTTGGGCCTCTAATAGAGTGTAAGACCCAATCTCTTTTGTACATAAATAATTTGGGCCTCAATCATTGTATAAGTCCCTAGGCGATTTTCCAAAACAACGGTGCAATCACTGTTATTCTTGGGCCTCTCCTTGAGTTGTATTCCCTATTTCTTGTACAAAAATAAACTTTGGGCCTCTAATAGAGTGTAAGACCCAACCTCTTTGTAAATACAATAATTTGGGCTTCAGTCGTTGTATAAGTCCCGATACAATTTTCAGATCAACGGTATGATTACTGTTTTTCATTTGGGCCTCTCCTTGAGTATAAGCCCCAGTCTTCTCTTTAAAACAACTTTCCCCTTTAATTTAGATTCAAATTCATAGTTGTTATCGAAACTTTCTTTAATTTCTTGAACAACTAACCATACAGCTGTTACAATGGAAGCTTGCTCACCTGTAAGTTTTAAACATCTTTCTTTTACATACTTGTATATATATATATATATATATATATATATATATATATATATATATATATATATATATATATATATATATATATACCTGTTTATAATGCTGGAAGGTTGCTCACCTGTAAGTCCTCCTACACTCTTTTACATACTCGCCTATATATTTCATCTGTATATATGTCTGTGCATATCTTGCTTAGAGTTTTCCCCGGCAATTAGGTCTAGGATTAGATCAAACTAGTGGTCGCTCTTTCAACACAGTCAAAACTAGTTCCCCATAGGAAATTCCAGATACAGTCTTGCCTCCTCTTGGGCTTATACAATATGGAACAGAGAAAGGCATTCCCGGTGAAACTTTTCTCAAGACTGTCACTATTAGAAAATTGTCAAAGAAATTCATTTCCCCCAGAGATGATTAATTCCCGGTGAAACCTCTCTTGAATTTCTTCAAACCCTAGAACTGTTCACTAAAGGATTAATTCCCGGTGAAACCTTTCTTAAACTTTTCTTAGGTTTGGACCCACGAGCTTCCTAAAAGCATCCCCAGCCTCCTCTTGGGCTTTGTACAAGGACCCTTAAGCTTCTTAAAAGTTATCATGCTTTCTCTTGGGCTTAGTACAAGGACCCGAGACCTCTTACAGGTATAGGACAGAACTTAGTCATCCTTTGTGTTAGTTTCTTGGATTGGCTAGAATTTTGGTAAAACAAAGGTTGTTCAATGTTTGATGTCAAGGTGGTGATGTCACAACATTGAGTCTTAACACTGGGCTGTGTTAAGTGTATAAGTTACTGAAGTTTGGAGGTCTGATGTCACAAGCGATGTTGTGACATTAGATCTGCAGAATTAATAACATCAGGTTGTGATGTTGTTAGGGTTTGCGTGTTAGCTGGAATTATGGAGAGCAAGCTGTCTCATTGGATGCGAATATCTTGGGATAGATATTCTTCGCTGCATAGGAGACCTGGTACAGATTTGTAGGAGATTTAAAAGGTTGAAGATTTGAAAAGATTTCAGGAGAAAATCTGTTTTGAATATTCAGTTTTAAATAACAAATCAAGTCAGATATTGTAGCAGGTCCAAGCCCAATTCAGATAGCTATATAAAGCGCATCTGTAATGAAGAAAAAGTGACGAAGAAAGTGAGCTAAAGACTGAGTGTCATTTGTGTCTTCGTGTATGATTTGTAAACTATTCGAGTGTGAATTGGTATTGTTGTTTTGAGTTGTTCTTGATCAAACCTGTGAAGCAGAATCAAGTAGTGCTATTCAAAGTGTGTGATCTTTGAAGTATATCACTGAAGTGTTTTAGGGATTGAGTAGTGTTCTCATATCTAAGTGGTTTCTTAGGTAGAAAGTCACTAGTAGGAATTAAGATTAGGAGATTGTCAACTGGGTTGTTGAGTCTGTAATTTAATTCTACAAGTAGTGAATTTCATCCCTGACTTGGTAGCCCCCAGACGTAGGTAGTTATACCGAACTGGGTGAACAATTTTGTGTGTTATTCTGCTGTTTATTTTGCCCATTGTGCAGAGTGTGTTGTTGTGACATCGCACTTAACATCACACGTCTGATACCAGAATTTTAATTGGTATCAGAGCAGGCATCCTGTCTGTCTCTGGGTGAGATCTAGGGAAGTTACTTTCTGGTGTAAAGATGGACAAAGAAGTTGGAGGATTTGTCAACAGACCCCCTATTTTGGATGGATCCAATTATGATTATTGGAAGCCAAGGATGATCACGTTTTTGAAATCCTTGGACAGCAGGGCTTAGAAGGCTATAATTAAAGAATGGAAAGCACCTGTTGTGTTTGAAAAAGATGATGCTGGCAAAGATAAGAAGGTACCTCAAAACTGAAACCTGAAGAAGAATGGACCAAGGAAGAAGACGAGCTTGCCCTTGGTAATTCAAAAGCCCTAAATGCTATCTTCAATGGAGTTGACAAGAACATATTCAGGTTGATCAACTCATGTGAAGCTGCTAAGGTTGCATGGGATATTTTGAAGGCTACTCATGAAGGTACCTCTAGAGTTAAGATGTCAAGATTTCAGCTTCTAACATCTAAGTTTGAAAGCCTGAAGATGAAGGAAGATGAGACTATTCACGACTTCCACATGAGTGTTCTTGAGCTGGCCAATGCATCTTGTGCTCTTGGAGAGAAAATGTCAGAAAAAAAGCTTGTAAGGAAGATTCTTAGGTCACTTCCTAAGAGGTACAAGATGAAGGTGACTGCCATTGAAGAAGCACAAGACATCAGCCAGATGAGGGTTGATGAGCTCATTGGATCTCTTCAAACATTTGAGCTTGGGTTAAATGAAGAAGAACCTGAAAAGAAGCCAAAAAGTATAGCCTTGACTTCAAATGCTCAAGAAGAGAAAGGGAAGAGTATTGAATCCCAGGAGGATTTATCTCAGGCCATAGCTATGTTGGGAAGGCAGTTCAACAAGATGTTCAAGAGGATGAACAATAACTCCAGGCCTAACGTCAAGAATATATCGTCTGACATCAGCAAGTCAAAAGAGAAGGATGAAGAGAAAACTACCCAAGATAAAGGAGTTCAGTGCTTTGAGTGTGAAGGGTATGGACATGTCAAGAAAGAGTGTCCCACCTTCTTGAAAAAGCAGAAGAAGGGCATGACAGTTTCCTGGTCTGACTCTGATAGTGAAAGTGAAGGTGAGTCAGCAAAGCATGTTAGAGCTTTGACAGGAACTGTTGTTTCTGATGATGATTCTAGTGATGGGGAAATAACCTTTGAGGAGCTAGCTTCTACTTATCAAGAGCTTTGTCTGAAGAGTGCTGAAATCTGTCAAGAAAACAAGAGTCAAAAGGAACAGATTGCTCAGCTTGAGCCTGCTAAAGCTGACTTGGAAAATGAAGTCTCACTGGTCAAAGCTCATCTTGATCATATGACCAAATCTGTTAGGATGCTTAGATGTGGTACAGACACACTTGATAAGATCCTTCAGACAGAAAATGTCGCTGGTGATAAGTCAGGTATAGGATTTGTGGCTGAGAAAAAGGTTTCTGCTGAAGCAAGCACTTCAGGAACAAAGAAGGAGGTGTCCCAACCAATGTCTCATCATCAAACAAAGAGACAGGATCCTACCCCTAAGAAGGTTGTTCAGCTTCAGAATGTTGAGAAGAAGAATGGTCCTCAAGGAGCTAGTCAGTATATGCCTCTCCAATATCACAAGAGCATGCAAGCTGCCAGGTTCAAATAGAACATGTCTCATCAAATGTCTCAACATCAAAAAGACTGGTATGGTTATGGATATGGTTACAACAATGCTGTGCCTTATCACTATGAAAGAAGGAAGCCTCATCACCATAGAAGACAACCTAGGAGACAGCATCCTCAGCACAGAAGAAGATAATCCAATTATGGAAGAAGGAGACAACATTATGGGTGGCAGTCACATCATTATCATCAAAGTGGCAGAAGATTTAACCACTTCAGAGATAACAGAGTCAGATGCTTCTATTGTGGAAGGTTTGGACATATGCAGTACTCTTGTTTTAAATTCCATGGTTATCCAAATTCTGCTCCTCAACCCAGACAGAAGGAGGTCAGGCCCAAGGTGGTGAAACAATGGGTTCCTAAAGCTCAGGTCACATGTCTATTGGCTCATACCTCAGATGGACATTTTGCCATGGATGCATGGTACTTTGACAGTGGATGTTCAAAGCACATGACTGGATCCAAGGAACAGTTGGTGGAGTTCAATCCTTGCCATGAAAATAAGGTTGTGTTTGGCAATGGAGAAAAATAAGTAGTAGAAGGAGTTGGAAGAGTGAAGAATTATGATGGTCTTACTCTTGATAGTGTGATCCTTGTCCAAGGTTTGAAGGCTAATCTGATTAGCATAAGTCAACTATGTGATGAAGGGTACAAAGTCAGCTATTCCAAGGATGAGTGTCTGGTGACAAATGAAAAGGATGAAATAGTCATGAAAGGGGTCAAATCCAGATATAATTGTTATCTATGGATACCTATAGAAGTCAGCTCAACTATCGATGTTAAGACTAATGTTTTAACATTAGACTGTGACATCAAAAGTGAAAATCTGCTAGGGTTAAGTACTCTTAATGTGAATCCTTTTAAAATTTTAAAAGGAAAGTTAAATTGGAGGGAGAAGATCATTGATTGGGCTTTAAGGGATACACAAATTCAGGCGCCATACCTTAGACTATCATTCCCTATTATTGATTTCACACGCCATAACTATCTTCATCTGGACATCTTCTCCTCTAAGAAAAGAAATCCCAGCCCCTCTCTAATCATCAGTCGCCATACAGGAACAATGTCAAAACAAGTGTCTTCTTCATCTAAAACGTCTGAATCCAAAAGTTCCACTCATAAAAAATCTAGGGTTTTTACGAACAAAGGCTCTGTGGATGAAGCCTTGAATATAACTCCTTTATCTATGGTAGTGCCTGTTTCTGAGAACAGACCTGAGAAGTTTCAACCAAGAAGGGCTTCAACAGGTAACTCTTCTTCTAATCAATCGACTGCTAAGAAAATTGATGATAGCAATAGCAGAGCATTTGTGACTAGCATTCTGTTCGGAGATCGCTCTGTTCCCAAGACTACCACTCCTCCCTCTCAAGCCGTTGAGGAAAGAGTTGACATTGATGAAAGTCTCAATCAGATTGCCATAAAAATTTTGGATAAGGGTTTGTCGGTGAAAGGAATATTTATACCTCTTAGACAAATGCCTGCTGAAAAGGATGACATGCAGAATACTAAAACCAAGCTTCACACATTGGCTGTTTCAGTTATTGAAGATGCAGAAGTTGAAACTGAAGTTGAAGATACTCATGTAGAAGAGGAAGTTGATGTTGAACCTAATGTCAGAACATCACCTGCTAGGGATGATGATCCTAGCCCCAGAGAAAAGAAGAATGCTGATAAGGTGGATGTGATTGACCTTTCAGATAATGAAGTTATCAGAAAAGCTGTTCCTGGTATTGCCAAGAGAATAAGGTCGAGAAGAGGGAAGTCTACAGATTCTCCACGTAAGGAGAAACCTGAGAACAAAAAGAAGAAATCAACCATGGTGGTTCCTACTAAGACTTGGAGTAAAGTAGCTGTAAATTCCAAAAAGAGGAGGCTGAGAGAAGATTCAGACTCTGAGTTTGATGTTGAGGACGATGTTCAAGACATCACTCCTGTTAGAAGGTCAATATTGAAGAGAATTGCTGACAAGATTCCTGATGTTCCAGTTGACAACATTTCATTCCACTATGCTAGCAGTGCACCCATGTGGAAATTTGTCTGTCAAAGAAGACTGACACTAGAAAGAGAACTTGGTGGAGATGCTTTGGAAATCAAGGAAGTTGTAGAATTGATTGAAGTTGCTGGGCTAATGAAGACTGTTTCTGGATTGTCCAAGTGCTATGACGGGCTAGTCAAGGAATTTGTAGTAAACATTCCTGTGGCTATTAATGACAACAGAAGTGTGGATTTTAGAAAGGTATATGTTAGGGGTCAGTGTGTTAATTTTTCTCCTGAGATTATTAATACGTACTTAGGAAGAAAAGGGAAAGAGTATGTAGAGGTGGAAGAAACTGACAATACTGTGTGCAAAGAAATCACAGCAGGTCAAGTAAAAGTCTGGCCCTTAAAAGGAAAGTTGTCAGCCAGTTTGTTGAGTGTCAAATATGCTATTCTGCACAGGATAGGTGCTACCAACTAGGTTCCTACTAATCACAAGACCACTATTTCTGTTGGATTGGGGAAGATGATTTATGCTATTGGGACGAAGCAAAGATTTGATTATGGTTCCTATATCTATGATCAGACTATTAAGCATGCTGCTACAAATGCTGTGAAGATGCCTATTGCCTTTCCCTCTCTTATCTGTGGGATTATCGTGTCTCAGCATCCTGGTATTCTACAGGATTCAGATGTTTTTTGCAAAAGGGAGTCTGCCTTGTCAATCCATTACAAGTTGTTTGAAGGGAAACATGTTCCTGACATTGTCAAGACATCTGCTTCAACATCACAACAGTCACCCGCCAAGACTGGGTTGATTTCAGAATTGGAGGAGGCCGCAAGGAGTTAGATGAGGTCATAAGAGTTAGTACTGAAAGGAAACAAAAATTTGAAAGACTTATCATGACTCTGAGATTGGCAGAAAAGGAAGGTGAAGCAGTCAATACAAGTAAGGATGTTGATGATGGTCCTGGTGTAAGTGCCAATGCTGATAAGAATGATGAATCTGATAATGACAGCTCAAAAGAAGATGAAGAAGATGATGATGATCCCAGCT
Source organism: Lathyrus tuberosus (assembly GCA_022829125.1). Classification (NCBI taxonomy): domain Eukaryota; kingdom Viridiplantae; phylum Streptophyta; class Magnoliopsida; order Fabales; family Fabaceae; genus Lathyrus; species Lathyrus tuberosus. The sequence continues at coordinate 2,144,495 of JALAZF010000034.1, forward strand.
CAGATGATTAAAGCTTTTACTGTTTCTCTTAGATAGTAGTTTTAGTTTTATGTTGTTTTGTTTCTGCACTGATGTGCTTGGTTTGTAATTGAATATTGTGCTGTATATGCACCCCTTATGTTTTTGTTCTATGATTTGTTATGTCTTTTTGCTGACTGTGAGACTGACAATGAGAGCTAGGGTAGGACTAACTGTAGGGGTTGTCAAATTGTGGCTAAAAAGGGGGAGAAGTAGCCAAGAGAGCCGAGAATAGAGCCGAGAAGTTGAAGTGTATGAGCTAATTGCTGATGTTATAGAGCAGAAGTGGAGATATGAGGCTTCTGCAGAAATTGAGGGGGAGTAATTGCTGAACAGCTGCTATGCTGGTTTTTGAGAAGTGATTGAGGGGGAGTGCTCATTGCTGCTAATGTTGAGATATGTGCAGCTGTTTGAAGACTGTAGCTGTTGAAGATGGTGCTGCAGCAGAGTGTTGTGTGAAGTGAAGTCTTTTTGTATTGAAGATGCTGCTGCTTGAAGATTCAAAATTATTGAAGTTTTTTTCCGCTGCTGAAGTCTCTGAAGGTGCAGAGATTGTTTTAACCAAAATTAGCCAAAGGGGGAGATTGTTAGTTTCTTGGATTGGCTAGAATTTTGGTAAAACAAAGGTTGTTCAATGTTTGATGTCAAGGTGGTGATGTCACAACATTGAGTCTTAACACTGGGCTGTGTTAAGTGTATAAGTTACTGAAGTTTGGATGTCTGATGTCACAAGCGACGTTGTGACATTAGATCTGCAGAATTAATAACATCAGGTTGTGATGTTGTTAGGGTTTGCATGTTAGCTGGAATTGTGGAGAGCAAGATGTCTCATTGGATGCGAATATCTTGGGATAGATATTCTTCGCTGCATAGGAGATCTGGTGCAGATTTGTAGGATATTTAAAAGGTTGAAGATTTGAAAAGATTTTAGGAGAAAATCTATTCTGAATATTCAGTTTTAAATAACAAATCAAGTCAGATATTGTAGCAGGTCCAAGCCCAATTTAGATAGCTATATAAAGCGCATATGTAATGAAGAAAAAGTAACGAAGAAAGTGAGCTAAAGACTGAGTGTCATTTGTGTCTTCGTGTATGATTTGTAAACCATTCGAGTGTGAATTGGTATTGTTGTTTTGAGTTGTCCTTGATCAAAGCTGTGAAGCAGAATCAAGTAGTGCTATTCAAAGTGTGTGATCTTTGAAGTATATCACTGAAGTGTTTTAGGGATTGAGTAGTGTTCTCATATCTAAGTGGTTTCTTAGGTAGAAAGTCACTAGTAGGAATTAAGATTAGGAGATTGTCAACTAGGTTGTTGAGTCTGTAATTTAATTCTACAAGTAGTGAATTTCATCCCTGGCTTGGTAGCCCCCAGACGTAGGTAGTTAGACCGAACTGGGTGAACCATTTTGTGTGTTATTCTGCTGTTTATTTTGTCCATTGTGCAGAGTGTGTTGTTGTGACATCGCACTTAACATCACACGTCTGATACCAAAATTTCACTTTGTTAGAGCAGTCTTTCCAAAGAGTCAAAACACCAGACCAATTTAGGGTTGATTCTCATCCCTTAAAACACTTGCCTCCTCTTGGGCATCATACAAAGATAAACCCTTTCATACCAGTAGACTTGGACATTCTCATCTCCTCAAGGAAAAAAAGAAACCCTGATCATTTCATCAATCACCAACAGAGTTTAAACTTTTCATTCCTAAATTTCCCCATCTTGGGTCAGCTTACTATCAATACAACACTATCAGAACCTCAATGCATCTGATATCTCAACTCCTCTGTAATCCTCAGTAAGAGTTGATTCCCCATTTTGGACCTGTCTCTGGATCTCAATAATCCTCAGCAGAAGATAGCCTCCTCTTAGGCTTTGTATAAAGATCTTTCCTCAGTCTCTTTTTAGCCTCAATCTTGGGCTTTGTACAAGACAGATAAAAACACTCTCTTGTTGAGTCAGTCTCTTTTCAGCCTCAATCTAGGGCTTTGTACAAGAAAAATAAAAACACTCTCTTGTTGAGTCAGTCAATAGCCCTTTAGCCTCAATCTTGGGCTTTGTACAAAACACCTGAAATATCCTTAGTTGAGTCAATCATCCTCTTTTTAGCCTCAATCTTGGGCTTTGTACAAGACATATATAAAATCTCCCTAAGCAGAGTCAATCCTCTTTTCAGCCTCAATCTTGGGCTTTGTACAAAACAAATCATACTCTCCAGCAGAGTCAAACTTTTTTTAGCCTCAATCTTGGGCATTGTACAAGACAGATAAAACCTCTCACCAGTAGAGTCAGTTTCTTCTTTCAGCCTCAATCTTGGGCTTTGTACAAGACACGTACACATATTCCCCAGTGGAGTCAAAACCCCTTTTTTAGCCTCAATCTTGGGCTTTGTACAAGACAGACAAAATATTTTTCGGAAAAGTCAACTTTCAGCCTCCTCTTAGGCTTTGTATAATGATCTCCCCAAAAGAGTCAGTCTCTTTTCAGCCTCAATCTTGGGCTTTGTACAAGACAGATATAAAACTCCCTAAATAGAGTCAACCTTTTTAGCTTCAACCTTGGGCTTTGATCAAGACACACACATAAAACCAAAATCCCCTCAGAGGAAATCAACATTTCTCTCTAGGAAGACATTTCTCTGTACATCACACATCAAAATAGAAAATCAAACAAAACCCTAATCCCAGATAACTGTTGTAAATGGTACACTTGTTGATTCAAAAATCCAAGTTGCAGTCCATCTCTTATCCTGGTAATCCCCTTCTTTCATCCAAATGCTGTAAGCGACAAGCCTCTGGATTATTTACATCCAAGCCCATGTCCCTCTCCTAGCATGAAAGATTCCTAAGGAAAAATGGCATTGCTCAACACTGAGTTAAAGTTTTCTCCTTCAGGACAAAACCCTCATAAAGGAAATTATGGCATTGCTGGATTCTTATATCCTAGTTAAAGTAATCCTCCTTTATAATCAATCACCCAACAACTATGATGAACAAGTGAGATATCTCCATTTAGAGATGACAAATTCTCTCTCAGTCAAACCTTTATCTTCAATCTCGGGCTTTGAACAAGACACAAATAACCTTTAGCTTCAATCTTGGGCTTTGAACAAGACACAAATACTCCTTTAGCTTCAATCTTGGGCTTTGAACAAGACATCAAACATTTTTTCCTCCCATAGAATAGGAGGAACTACAATTGCTCTGATTTCCTTGTTTTCTTTAACGGGAATACGTAGGCATAAGATTGCAAAATTTAGCGAGCACACTAATTATAAGACCCTAATTTTTGACCCCTAAGATTCCACATATCATTCACATTTTCATTTGTATCTTTACCACAAACAAGATCACACATTGGTTCCCTCGTCCCTCTCATATTTGGGTTTATGCCTTGCAGGGTTTACTGATCATCTGTGTGTTTTCTTATTCACTTTATTGCTTTATTTGTTTATATTTTACTAACCTTAACCAAAACCCAAAAATATTTTTTTGCTTTCTTTCACTAACATTTTCAGGGGAAGAACAGGTCAAAAATGCCAAAATAACAGTCCCACAACTCGAATGAATTTTATATGAGAAAAGTCAAAGTTGATCAGCAATCATGTCAAATTTATCTGATCAAGAGTTTCCAAGATTTAATTGATTATTATTCCAAGAGACTCCAAGGTTCATATGTTTATTTCCATGCCTTCTTTGACGAGCAAAAGAATCGAGCCGAACCACAGCAGTGCATTCGAAAAGAGCATTTTTTCAAAATTTGCACTAAGTAACCGGTAAGCAAATATGCAGTTACCGGTTACCCTCGTGAAAATTTGAAAAATGGTGGCAAACTCAAATTCAGCAATTGGCACCAATCTCAGCCCTTGATCACATTTGGAATATTCTAGACCATCTCATTTTAATTCCCCTACATCACTTTGATCATTTCCTACCATACACCTCCACTAATCACCACTCTTTTATTAATTTCCCTCCAAATTCAAATTCCAATCCTAATTTTCATTTCCAAACCAAAATCCAAACCACCAAATTTTCCAAGCCTAAACTCTATAAATAGAGGCCTCATTTCATTCATTCTTCAAGCTTTTGAGAGCCAAATTCACCTTGCTAAAATTTCTTCCCAACCACAAATTCACTAAAGCTCATTTTTCTTCTTTGGAAAGTTAACAAGAATTCATATTGAATCTTGTTCAACTTTGAGCTAAACCTTTATCCAAACTTGTTTTCTTAATCAATTCTCATAGATCAAGGCTTTGGTGTTTGGATCTTGAAGCAATTTGAAGGAATTTTCAGATTTGAAGTGGTAATTCATCTTTCACCATTGTTGAAACTTCATCTTCATCTTCCATAATGTAGATCTTTGGAGATATTTGTTACTTGATCCTTTGGATCTTGTAATTATATTTAATTGCTGGTTTTTGCTGTTATTTTACTTTAAATTTCGTGCAATTTCAGTTCCATGATCACAAAGTGTTTGTAAAAAGTTTTGAAAGTGGATCATGCTGAATTTTGCACAATTTTATGCATTCTGGTGCAAAGTAACCGGTTAGCAGATATGCAGTAACCGGTTACTCTGTGTTAATTTTGAAAAACCTACGCTTATTTTGAACTAAGTAACCGGTTAGCAGATATGCAGTAACCGGTTACTTAGAAACATAATGCACATTTTGGCTTGTTTTTGGCACTGTTTTGGTTCCTTTTCCATTTTCTTCCCTTTCCTTTTGTTCTTAGCCTTAGATCACATAATTGTGTGGTTTAATTTGGCTTTCTGTTCATCTATTTCTCTTTCCTTTTGATCGATGAAAGTCTTATGGATCATAGAATTCCGTTGTTGAATTTTGATCAAGACTAGATCGCTACCTTCTTTTCTTTTCGTGCGGTATTGCTTTCAGATGACGATCTACATATCGTTCATCTAGCATGCATTAGCACAAAGAGCTATTGACCAACCTTATTGTAGGGTAATTACTCCGTAAATTACTCGGCGATTGCTTAACATAGCACAACATTATGTCCCTTATCGGAAAACAACTCAATGTTGATTGATCTTTTGTATTAGGTTCAAAATCTATGAAGTTTTTTGTTGTAGAGGGTTTGATTCTATCAATTTTCTAACAAGTCTTCATTAACCTTGACCTAAGTACACTATTCAATCATTGTTGATCACTTACTCTAACAACTAACACCTAATTACTAACTTCTAACTTCTTTACAATTCCTTCTCGCTCCCTATCTCTCCTTTACTTTTATGCAATTTTTCCTTTGTCCGTTGGACACATGTTTATGCTTCCGCATATTTTTCCTTTGTCCGTTGGACACATGTTTATGCTTTTGCATATTTTTTCTTTGTCCGTTAGACACATGTTTATGCTTATGCCTTTTTCTCTTTGTCCACTTGGACCAAAAACATTAATAAATGCCAAAACCTCTAAAAAACTCGTGCTTCTAATCTTGAACTATGGTTACTATCCTTTGCAATGGAAATGGAATTTTGCACCTAGACCTTGGACTTCAATGCTATTCTTGGACCCTTGGACTTAGAACTAGGACATCCAATGCTATTCTTGGAACCTTGGACTTAGAACTAGGACCTTTTCCTTTTGCTTTGTAATTATGGTTCGAAGACTTTGAAGACTTGTGTTTTTGCTTGGTTTATGGTGAAGCTTACATTTGTGGTTAGATCTTTCTTATCCTTAGCTTTTACTTTGTGCTTTAGGATAGTCACTTCTTCTCCACCCATTCTTCAATTTTCAAAATTCTCTCTCTTTTTCAAAACTTTCTTGATTTCAAACTATCACATCTTTCATAATTAAACCTTGACTTTGTCAAGTGATTTAACTCTTTTCTTTTCATTTCTTAACAAATGCTAAACTACATAAGCATATTGACACCTTTTTCAAAAGACTTAAAAAAAAACACCAAACTCATTCAAACTCCTTTTTGTGCCTTATGCACTTTTCCTTTAAAACTTTTTTTTCATAAGTTTAGACATGATTCATTTCTTTAAGCGGAATTATTCGTTTGGAAATGATGACTTGTCTTTACATTTAAAATTAACCAAAACAAACAAATTTCATTCTTTGTACCACGAACTACGGGGTTTTGATCTTACATTGCACATCGTGGGTACGTAGGCATGAGATGACAAGTCTCTCCAAACACAAAAATCTTAAAAAAAAATTTCTCTTCTCATCTCCTCAATCACTTTTCAAGCAAACTTTTTCAGACCAAAAGCCTAAATATTTCAAAGGGTTCCCGTGGAGTACCACAGATGTTTTGGGTGCGTAAAACCTTCCCTTTACATAACCAACCCCCCTTACCCAGTCTCTCTTCATTTGTTCTTGTTTTAGAGCTTGTGTAGGTTTTGTTCGCTCTTTTCCCTTTCCTTTTTGGATAAAATAAAAGTGCGGTGGCGACTCTTGCTTTTCGAGTTAAGTTAATCAATAGCTTACACTCACGATTTTGCCGCTACAGGAAAAGTGGCGACTCTGCTGGGGACTTCCTCCCTTGAGGGGTTTAGCCTACTTTGATTTATTTACTGCTTTTTGCCTGATTTGCTTGTTACTTGATTGTTTTGTTTGGGAGTTCCTCTGTGTGTACGAGATAGGTCCTATACCCGGGCCAGAGTTTACTTTGAGATAGGAGAATAGTATAGTCAAGGGAGCTTTGAGGGAGTCGAATCCCGAAAAAGCAGAACTTGAGAATCTATCCACTCGGTGGTTGGCTCTTTGGAATTACTGATGTCGATCGAGCGATCGTTGAAGGCTTTACTTTTTCCATAGAAGCCTATAACACTGAGGACCGTAGTAACCCTTAACCCATCTTAGCCTTTTTAGGATCGTGGTGCAGAAGCTATGAGGATGCAAATCCGACTTAGCTGTTACGCGATGCCATACTCAGGTTAGATTCTCTTGAAGATAACTACCAACCTCCAAGTAAATCAGTGCGCTGGTGTGCCTGATAGTGAATTATGGACCCTGGGCACTCTGTGTTAGAACCGCTGATTTCTGCAGGTACAATGAAGAAAAAACCTTAGTACACACCTTTTGTGGGTTGGTTCTTAACCTTGGCTTCATGCTCGTGACTTGAACCCTGACCTGTGTGCTTTGAGTGATCTTGGTTGTGGTTGTTGCATCCATGCACTCTTGCATCCATAAGCATACATCTGCATTCTTCCTAGTTGTCCAGAAACTCATTTTAACTGTCTCCTTCTTCAGTTATCTGTTCACCGTCAAGCTATTTCCTCAACACAACTACGGCACTAGAGCTGCTGTCAGATTGAGAATGGAAAACCAAGAATAACACAATGCCGAAGTTAGAATGGAAATTGATGAGTTGAAGGCCGGCATGACCAAACTCACAGAAATGATGCAAGTTCTGATTACTAGAGGTGAACCACATCAGAGGACTGTGATCTCTGAAATCTTGCCTGCTGCTGTTGACCCTCCACTGACTCAGCAACCAGCTTCTACTTGGCCAGAATTTGGGTTACCTCTGAATTACTCGCCACCCTTTGCAACTACTCTGATGGTTCGCCCGTCTATACTGCCAGTATCTTCAGCTCCATCGTTCACTGAACCTGGGCCTGTTGTGCATTCTGTTGCTCAAGCTATTCCTGAGAAACCTCCTTTCGTGTACCATGCTGCTGGTCCACAATCTGAAATTTTGGGAGAACCTGGATACATTGAAGAAGTCAGAGAGCAATGGAAAACTCTAGACAAAAGGATAAGAGTCGTAGAAGGAAGTGATGTCTTTAGTGCTACCGCAATGGACATGTGCTTGGTTCCAGACTTGGTTATGCCTGCAAAATTCAAAACTCCTGATTTTGAGAAATACAAGGGGCACACCTATCCCAGAAGCCACTTGGTGATGTACTGCTGCAAGATGGCTGCTCATGCCAAAAACGACAAACTGCTCATTCACTGTTTTCAAGACAGCTTGAGTGGGGCTTCAATGAAATGGTATATGGGACTTGAGAAGAACCGTATCCAAAGCTAGAAAGACTTGGCTGATACTTTCTTAAAGCAGTATAAGTATAATCTGGACATGGTACCTGACCGCCGTCAATTGCAAAATATGTCTCAGAAAGAAAAAGAATCCTTTAAGGAGTACGCTCAGTGCTGGAGAGAGCTAGCTGCTCAGGTGGAGCCACCCTTGGCGGAAAAAGAATTGACTGGATTGTTCATGGACACCCTCCAGCCACTCTTTTGGGAAAAGATGATAGGCAGTGTATCATCTGGTTTTGCTGACCTAGTCACTATTGGAGAAAGACTAGAAGAAGGTATAAAGAAAGGAAAGATTGCCAATGCTGAAGCCTTTAGTGGTGCTAAAAAGTATGCTGGGAATTTTCAAAAGAAAACGGATGGTGAAACCTATGCTGTTTCAGTTGAAGGGAAACCTCGTCGCAGGCAACAACAATATGTAGCTACAGTTACTCCTGTTGTCAATGCTCAACCAGTTTAATCTCCCCGTCAAACTGTTAGATAAAATCAAAATTGCAATAGGGTTAACTTTGATCCTATCCTGATGTCCTACACTGAGTTGTACCCATGTCTTGTAAAGAAAGGTTTGATTACAACGAGGGATCTACCTCCTCATCCAAATCGTCTTCCAGCCGGCTATAGGGCTGATCTTCACTATGAGTTCCATCGAGGTGGGGTAGGCCATAACTTGGAAGGCTGCTATGCATTGAAAGCTAGAGTACAAGAATTGGTGAACTCAAAGATTCTGACTTTTCTTGATGAGAATCCCAACGTTGTCAACAATCCCTTGCCAGAGCATGTCAAGTGAAGTTTGAGTCAGTTCAGACGGATTATCTCCTAAAGCCAGTGTTTCCGACAGGACAACTCATCCTTGTTGCTGATTAGTCACTAGGCCTTGTTTCTTTCTGTTTGCATTTTTCTTTGATTGTATTGACTGTTTGCTTTTGAAATTTATTTGTACTTTCATGGTAATTTCAATGAAATGAGCAATGCAATGTTTTGATTCAAATTCATTTATATCCACTGTGTGCATATTTATGCTTTCTTTTTCACAAAACAAAAATGTATCTCCTGTTCACTTTCTTTATCAAGCTTTTGTTTATGTAAAGATTGGAGGGAGGATGATGAAAGCGAAATACCTAAAATTGGTAAACTGTATGCTTTCAATTAAAACTTAGCTGATGATGTACAGGCATTGTTTCAACTCCCAAACACTGGGGAAATAAGGAAGTTAATCCCTTGTCAACCCCTTGGAGCCTAGAAGGTGGAGTTTCTTTCTATACGAAAAAACCCGCAATTTTAACCTGGGGTTGGGTAGTTCTCAGTTAATTTGACTGTGTATTTAAACACAAGAGAATCATTATAATCACAAGTTTTCCTTCACACACATCAAAGAAGTGTCAAAGATGTCTTCCAAATCGAAAGTCAATAATGGTTCACCATAATCATTAAGCCAGGCAGTCACTACCTTTCAAAAAAAAAAGAAAAAGATGAAAAACTCAAAATAAAAGCCCGCTAAGTCAAAACCTATGAAGGAGACTTAGGCAAAAATTGGGGCATCCCGCTGACTGTAAAATCAAATGACACAGTTCATGCAAAAGTTAGGGATAACAAAATCAAATCAAGGGGTTACCAAAATCCTCAAAGACAAAAAGATTTGATTGAGGTCCTCATAAAAAAAACAACAAAATGTTATAAGAGAGTGATTGCCATCTCAAAAATCTCTTGAGCCATCATCATAACAGTGTTGCAATTCCAAAATCTCCTTGAACCTGAATGTATAAGCTTGAATTAACTGAGCATAGGACTGAAGGTCATCACGAAGAATGGGTTGGGTACAAATAAACTTTGAGCCTATATCCTTTATTTCAAAAAACCATGAACCAGACCATGTTACAACCTTCAAAAGACCTAATTGAAGCCAGGTTTCTTTTGAAAGCATACTACAACAAGGTTGCGTAAATTGACTCCTATGTTTGTTGCCAATCATTTGCTTTGATGTCATACCTTTGCTTTCTCTTTCATTTTGAATGTCTAAATCACCATGTTTTGACAACTGATTCATTTTGCTTTACATGAATAATATCATCCCAAAAATGATTTTTGATTTCAAAATTGCATTGAGCCTTGCATTAGAATTACCATGCTTGTTTGAATAATCTTATTTGCAAGCAAATTTTACTTATCAAGAAATTTTCAAACAGTTGAGAAACTTGGTCAGTGATCCTATCAGGGGCACATTACTTCCAGACCCTGTTATGAATCAGTTCAAGATTTGTTTCTCAGTGCAAGTTATTCACAGAATTGGTTATCCAGAATATCTCTTTCAAGATTCATACTGAGTTTAGCCTTCTCAACATTCATTTCAAGAACTGAAGCCATGATCAATTCATCCCAAGAACTGAAGCCATGATCAGTTCATCCCCAGCAACTGAAGCCATGATCAGTTTATTCTCAACAATCATTTCAAGAATTAAAGCCATGATCAGTTCATTCTTCCCCTGTAGCAGTCAGACTGAAGCTATGATCAGTTTTTTTCTTCATCAGTCAATCAATATGGGGCAATCTTCTTCAAGAATCCTCAAGATGTCTTTCCTCAAAAGACTATTAGCATGATATAATTCATACGTGTGATAGAGATGTGTTCAACATCTTCTCTCCAAGCAGAGTGGGCAGTGTTCCCTGTGTTGAGGAATCATAATTCCTTTCTTCCCTCACAAAGGAGTCTATCTCAATTGTCCCTACCATATGCGTTGCATACATAAATCATTCATATACCATACATAGAAAGATTTTCATAGCTCGAAGTGTGCTTCGCGTTCATATGCATTTCCCGAGGTCCTGCTGCTTTTAACATCTTACCCTGTGGTCAAAGTCCAACTTACTTGGCACCTACCCAAACATTACCTGTATTTTCACCCAGTGCTATTCCTGGATGTATTGTTTATTTTTTTTCTTTCCAGTGCCATTCCTGGATGTTATCGTTTCCCTGTGCATCTATTGCTATTGTTAGATTTTTGTTTTTCTTTCACTCTAGTGCCATTCCTGGATGTCTGTCTCTTTTGATCTCCAGTGTCATTCCTGGATACCTCGTTCCTCTTGTTTCTCCCAGTGCTATTCCTGGAAGTTTTTCCTCTCTTCTATAATCCCCATCAGATTTTCTTAGATATCTTTCAGTGCCATTCCTGAAAGTTTTATCTATTCATTCAGTGCCATTCCTGAATGAATTTTCTCCTTTGCATTCAGTGTCATTCCTGGATGTCTTTCTCACTATCATTCAATGCCATTCTTGAATATAGTGATTTACCTTTATCTTTCAGTGCCATTCCTGAAAGTCCCTACTCTTTTTATCCAATGCCATTCTTGGATACTTCTAATATATTTTCCAGAACTTTTCTCACTTTATCCAATGCCATTCTTGGATGTTGAGATTCTTTTGTCCAATGCCATTCTTGGACGCCTTTTCCCCAGCCAAGTCCAATGCTATTCTTGGATATCTCTGATGTTTAACCTTGCCATCCAATGCCATTCTTGGATGTCCCCAGTGAAGTTGTTTAAATGGAATTTTCAAATCCAATGCTATTCTTGGATGTCTCTGATGTTTGTTGTTGCCTCATTCAATGCCATTCTTGAATGTTGTCGTGCCCTTATCCAATGCCATTCTTGAATATTTTACCCCCAATAGAGTGTTTTTCACCTCCATCCAATGCTATTCTTGGATGTCGCTGTTTTTTTTACCAGAAACTTCCTTGTTGATTGTCCAATGCCATTCTTGGACATCTTTTGACATACCTTTTGTCTCGTTCATAGTTTCCATCCAATGCCTCTCTTTCCAACTATTGATGGATACTTCTTATCACCTTGACAGATCTCCAAAAATAGCTCGTGTTTCCCAGTGTGTCTTTTCGCGTCTTCTCTCTCAATTTACCGTAACTCTCTTGTTTCAAGTTTCCCCGCAGTCTGTTTTATCCTTTGCATTCATATCGTCTTGTGGCATCTCAGGGATAAAAAATATAGATTTTGTATTTAAGTATCTTCATATCTCCCGATAGAAGAGACTTAAATAGGGGCAACTGTAAGACCCTAATTTTTGACCCCTAAGATTCCACATATCATTCACATTTTCATTTGCATCTTTACCACAAACAAGATCACACATTGGTTCCCTCGTCCCTCTCATCTTTGGGTTTATGCCTTGCAGGGTTTACTGATCATCTGTGTGTTTTCTTATTCACTTTATTGCTTTTGTTGGTTCTGTATTGGCAACAATTTTGGTAAAACAATGTGTTGCATCAAGATGTTCTACTTGATGTCTTGACATGCTGTCTCTAACATTCTGCAGGTAAAGTGTTGGCGGTGTTTGTTAGTATTGCAGACTGTGTGCATGATGTCAAACACGATGTTCTAACATCAGTTGACAGAACTTCCAGTTCTGGTTTTAGGTTTTATTTGCTGCGCTATTTTTAGCAATCTTTTGTGTGTTTATGTTATCTGATTGTTGCGAAATTTACTGAAGTGGTAATATATTGGAGTGTTATTTTTGGAGGCAATCTGTTTATGAAGAATAGGGAGTTGATATTTTCATGCATAAAGATTTGGAGATTAATTTGCTTTTATTGGAAATTGAATCAAGGATCTCCAATTGCCCAAGCCCAAGGAATGTATTGCTATTTATATATTATCAACCCTAACTGCTGGTTGCGGAGAATAAGGATTGTGAGAGCTGTGTTTAAGTTTTAGGGTTTGTGTTTTGTGTTTGTTTTGTGAGCCATTCATTCATCTGTTTTGATGTTTGAATTGGACTGATTTAGTTGAGTTGTAATTTGTCCACTCAAAGCTTTTAAGCACGAATATATTGTTCTTGGTTGAAGCTTTTAAGCAAGACCAAGGTGTGTCTTTGAAGTGTGTCTTCTACTTTCATTATTGTAAGTTGTTATCACTGCTGTGATTGAGGGGGAGTGAGAGGTGTCTCATATCTGAGAGTTCCTTAGATAAAAGTGTCATTGGGTAGTGATTAAGTGAGTAGATTGTCAACTGGTGTGTTAGCTGTAGAGTCTATGAATTGATACTACTAATAGTAGACTTCCTTCCTGGCTTGGTAGCCCCCAGATGTAAGTGTGTTTACACTGAACTGGGTCAACAATTAATTTTGTTCTTTACTGTTGTTTTCTGCATTTTCTACCTTGTTCATTATTGTTAAGATATAAGTGTCGTGACATCACGTTCGACATCTCATATCTGTTGCCAGAATTTCAATTGGCATCAGAGCAGGCACGCTGTTCTGTTTCTGGGTGAGATCTAGGGAAGTTAATTTCTGGTTCTATGGACAAGGAAGGAGGATTTGTGAACAGACCACCCATCTTGGATGGATCTAACTATGATTATTGGAAACCACACATGGTGGCCTTCTTGAAATCTTTGGATAGTAGGGCCTAGAAAGCTGTCATAAAAGGATGGAAACATCCTGTCATTGTTGGGAAAGATGGACTACATCTGAACTGAAACCTGAGGAAGAATGGACTAAGGAGGAGGATGAACTGGCTCTTGGAAATTCTAGAGCATTGAATGCCTTGTTCAATGGAATTGACAAAAATATATTCAGATTGGTGAATAATTGTGAAGTTGCTAAAGATGCTTGGGACATACTCAAGACTACTCATGAAGGTACCTCTAAAGTGAAGATGTCAAGACTTCAGCTACTGACTTCCAAATTTGAAGAGTTAAAGATGAAGGAAGATGAAAGCATACATGACTTTCATATGAATGTTCTTGAAATAGCCAATGCTTCAAGTGGCCTTGGTGAAAAGATGTCTGATGAAAAGCTGGTGAGAAAGATACATAGGTCTCTTCCCAAGTGGCCTTTGCTATGAAGGTGACTGCCTTAGAAGAAGCTCAAGATATCAGCAAAATGAGGGTGGATGAACTTATTAGATCTCTCCAAACATTTGAGCTAGGAATAAGTGACAAACCTGAAAAGAAATCCAAGGCATAACATTTGTGTCCAAGGCTGAAGAGGGAAAGGAGGAATGTGATCAGGAAACCAATGAAAGTATGTCTAACGATATAGTTCTGCTAGGAAGACAGTTCAACAAAGTGATGAAGAGGATGAACCTAAAGACTAGGTATAATGTCAAGAACAACTCATCTGACATCAGCAGGTCTAGTGGTGATGGGAGAAGAACTAGGTATGAAGAAAATTCCTCTAAAGGGAAAGGAATTCAGTGCCATTAATGCGAGGGGTTTGGTCACATCAGAACTGAATGTGCTACTTACCTCAAGAAACAAAAGAAGAGTCTAGCTATTTCCTGGTCTGATGAGGATTCAGGTAGTGAAATTGAAGAGGAATCTGCTAATCATGTGACAGCTTTGACAGGAAGTTATGTTTCTGATGGAAATTGTAGTGATGAGGAATTAACCTTTGAAGAGCTTGTAGCTTCGTACCAAGACCTATGTAGCAGAAGTAAAGAAGTGTGTCAAGAAAGTGAGGAGCAAAATAAACTCATAATCCAACTAGAAGCTGATAATGCTGAATTGGAAAATGAAGTCAGCTTGCTGAATTCCAAACTTGATCAAATGACCAAATTTCTTAGAATGCTGAATAGTGGAACTGACACATTGGAAGAAATACTTCAATATGGAAGAATGGCAGGAGATTTGACTGGGTTGGGTTTGGAGAAGGATTACTCTGCAGAGGTTGTTTCTTCTGAGCCTAAGCAAAACATGTCTCATCCGATGTCTCAACATCATGGGAAAGTTCATATTCCTGAACCTAAGAAGTTTATGCCTCATCAGCTGCCACAACATCATGGAGGAAGAAAACCTCAACATCATGGGAGAAGACATCCAAATCACTTTAGAGGAAGGTTTCAGAGATGAAGATGTCATTATTGTGGAAGGTTTGGTCACATAAAACCTTTTTGCTTCAGACTGCGTGGATATCCTAAGCCTGATCATCAACTTAGACAATATCAGAACAGACCTACAAATGTGAAACAATGGGGTCCCAAGGCTGCTGCTACCAGTTTGTTAGCTCACATGTCTCTCAGAGGTGATACCAAATAAGACTGGTATTTTGATATTGGATGTTCTAGACATATGACAGGTATTGAAGAACTGTTAGCTGAGATCAATTCTTACTCCACTAGTTATGTGAATTTTGGTGATGGAGCCAAGGGTGAAATCAAGGGGGTTGGAAAATTGAATTGTTCAGGAGTTCCTAATCTTGATAGTGTGGTGCTTGTGAAAGGGTTGACTGCAAACTTGATAAGCATCAGTCAACTGTGTGATCAATGGTTCAAGGTCAACTTCACAAACTCTGAATGTTTGGTTACTAATGAAAAGGGTGAAGTAACCATGAAGGGAGTCAGATCTCAAGACAATTGCTACTTGTGGGTTTCTTAAGATGATAAAGGTAAACTGTGTCATCAACAAGAAATGAAAAGGATCACCTCCTTGGGAGATGTCAGAGGAATACCTAAGCTAAAGTTGAAAGAAGGAAGAGCTTGTGAGAAGCAAACTAAGAGTAAGATGTTACACCAGAAGTCTCAACATCTCACTACTTCAAAAGCATTGGAACTATCTCACTTGGACCTAAGGGAATCTAGAAGTGATGAGGAGATGATTAAACATTGTGTTCAGCAAAAGCAGTCAGAACCTGAGATATGCCTGGGTGATAAGTTAACTTATTGTCTTAAACAGATGGATGTTTTTACTCTCTTATCTCAGAGTAGATATGGCTAGAAAATTCTTAAGAAGTTTTGGATGCTGACTAAGTACAATGTCAAGCAAGATGTCATGACATTACACTATGACATCCTGAGCACATTGATCAGAAGTCTGGTGGAAGATAATGTGGTTACTGTGAAACATGTTAGCACTGAAAGAAAATTGGCTGACAATTTAACAGAGGGTATGGATGCAAGTCAGTTTGAACTCTTAAGAAGAAAATTGAGACTATGTATATGTGTAGACTTATAGCAATTAAAGGCGTGTGGGAAAATCTTTTTAATTTTTAAGGGTCGTTTAATGTTTTGTGGAAATATCATTAATTTCCTTTTCAAAAAGCAGCCCCCTATCTTAGGTAATCATTTCAACATATTGCTCCCACACGCAACATACGTATCGCACCTTATTTGCCCTGTTCGTTCACCTTCCTTCTCAGAGAAAGAAACCCTTCTGCTCCAAACTCTATCCTTTGCAAGATTTCTACAATATCTCAACAACGCTCCTCATCTTCGTCCAAGCATGTTTCTGAACAAACTCCTACGAATCCTAGGGTTTCCTCTAAAGATGTTCATACTGATGCGTTTCTTGACGTTGCTCCTCTTTCTATGATTTCCCCACCTGAAGCTAAGAAGACTAAACCCAGAAAGCTGCATGCAAGAAGCTCCAAACGCACTCCTGCAGGTAACTCTTCTGATTCCTCTGAGAATAAAAAGTATGATGATAGCTCTGTTCGTAGCATAGTTACTGGTCTCTTGTATGGAGACAATAGGATTCATGGAATCACTATTCCTCTGTCTCAAGAGGATCAAGGAAAGGAAGGAGTCTTCTCTGTTGATAGAAGTGTGGATAGGATTGTCTCTAGGGTTCTGGATGAAGGGTTTGTCGTTGCTGGGATCTCTAAGCCCCTTGCACAAATTTCTGCCTCTCATACTTCTGAGGCTAACCAAGAAGGTAGACATCAAACTGGGACATCTGGTTCTGATAAAAATGGTTCAGAAGATAAACAAAAGCTGGCTACCTCTGTTCTGGAGGATGCAGGAAAGGATGTTGAACCTGATGTTGGAACATCTACTGCTGAGAAAAGTTCCCCTAACAAGTCTGATGCTTCAGGTCTTAAAGGAAAGCAGACTGTTAATGAAGAGAATATTGTGAATATTGATTATCCATCTGACAATGAGTTGATTGTTAATGTGCATCCGGGTATAGCAAAGAGGTTGAAGGCTAGAAAAGGAAAATCTGTGGACACATCTCCAAAAGAGAAAGTGGTCAGTAGTAAGAAAATGACTACAGTTGTAGGTCCTCCAAGATCTTGGAGTAAAGTGTCAACTCCCTCCAAAAGGAGGAAAATCAGGACTGAGTCTGATTCTGATTGTGATGTTGAGGATGATGTCCAGGACATCACTCATGTGAAGAAGGCAGTTGTGAATAGATCTTATGATAAAGTCCCTGAGGCTCCACTAGATAATATCTCCTTTCATTCTGTGGAGAGTGTGAAAAAAATGGAAATATGTTTATCAGAGAAGGCTTGCCCTGGAAAGAGAACTTGGTAAAGATACCCTTGAGATTAAGGAAGTTATTGAGATGATTAAGTTTGTTGGGCTGATGAAAACTGTATCTGGTTTTTCCAAATGTTATGATATGCTAGTCAAGGAGTTTATTGTGAACATTCCTATGGACATTGCTGATAGAAGGAGTGTGGATTTCAGAAAAGTGTATGTGAGGGGTAAGTGTATTGATTTTTCTCCTAAGGTTATCAACAATTACCTAGGAAGGAATGAGCAAGAAGATAGAGAGTTGGAAGTTACTGACAATCAAGTGTGCAAGGAGATCACTGCAAAACAAGTGAATGTTTGGTCGTTGAAGGGAAAATTGCCTGTTGGTCTACTCAGTGTTAAATATGCTATCTTACACAGGATTAGTGCTGCAAATTGGGTCCCCACTAATCATAAAACTGCAATCTCTGTTGGCTTAGGGAAGTTTATTTATGCTGTTGGCACAAAGAAGAAATTTGATTATGGGTCCTATATTTTTTATCAGACTGTTAAGCATGCTGGAACAATGGCTGTGAAGTTACCCATTGCATTTCCTTCTTTAATCTGCGGTATTATTTTGAAACAACATCCTGGGATCTTGTCTAGTGCTGATAGTGTTAGCAAAAGGGAATCAGTCTTGTCCCTTCATGAAAAATTGTTTGCATGTCAACATGTCCCAGACATTGTTGTGACATCTGCTTCTGATGCTAACCAGCCCACTACCTAGGCAAGTGTGATTGTTGAGCTAAAGGAGGCATGCAAAGATCTTGATGCAGTGATTCGTGTAAATACTGAAAGGAAATTCAAGCCTGAAAAATTAATCAAGTCCCTGCAATTGGGTGAAGGTGTTCTTGAGGGTGATGACAATGAGGAAGTTGGCGCTGAAGAGGAGAAATCTGATGGAGATGCTGATGCTGAGGAGAACAACCCTGATGGAGAGGAGGAAAGTGATGAAGGAAGTTCTGAGTTTGATGGGTCTGAAGATGACTAGTTTTTGTTTTTCTTGGTGGTTCTTTGCTTTGTTTTGTTTTTCTTTGGAATTCTGTTCTTGGCACCTTAGTGTGCATATGTTCTAGTTTGTACTCTTGATGTACTCTTTTTTTTTTGGATTTCTGATGTCAGCCTCAGTTTGCTACGTTTGATGACATTTTTTTTGCTTTTGCTGGTTTTCTGTTGTGCCTTGCTTCTGAGGGTGTTTGTCCAATTGTGGCTAAAAAGGGGGAGAGTGGTGTAGTAGTTGTTTTGCTGGTTTTGCAGATGGTTTTCTAGTGTGCAGGTGCTGGTTTTCTTGATTTTTTTCTGTGCTCCTTGGCTTGAGGTGGAGTTTCTGTTTTTCTGAGAATGTTAGTTGTGTTTGTGTGGGTTGCTGCAGGGATCTCTGATATGGAGTTGTTTTAGCCAAAATTTGCCAAAGGGGGAGTTTGTTGGTTATGTATTGGCAGCAATTTTGGTAAAACAATGTGTTGCATCAAAATGTTCTACTTGATGTCTTGACATGCTGTCTCTAACATTCTGCAGGTGAAGTGTTGGTGGTGTTTGTTAGTATTGCAGACTGTGTGCATGATGTCAAACACGATGTTCTGACATCAGTTGACAAAACTTCTAGTTCTGGTTTTAGGCTTTATTTGCTGCGCTATTTTTAGCAATCTTTTGTGTGTTTATGTTATCTGATTGCTGCGAAATTTACAGAAGTGGTAATATATTTGAGTGTTATTTTTGGAGGCAATCTGTTTATGAAGAATAGGGAGTTGATATTTTCATGCATAAAGATTTGGAGATTAATTTGCTTTTATTGGAAATTGAATCAAGGATCTGCAATTGCCCAAGCCCAAGGAATGTATTGCAATTTATAGATGATCAACCCTAACTGCTGCTTGCGGAGAATAAGGATTGTGTGAGCTGTGTTCAAGTTTTAGGGTTTGTGTTTTGTGTTTGTTTTTGTGAGCCATTCATTCATCTGTTTTGATGTTTGAATTGGACTGATTTAGTTGAGTTGTAATTTGTCCACTCAAAGCTTTTAAACACGAGTATATTGTTCTTGGTTGAAGCTTTTAAGCAAGACCAAGGTGTGTCTTTGAAGTGTGTCTTCTACTTTCATTATTGTAAGTTGTTATCACTGCTGTGATTGAGGGGGAGTGAGAGGTGTCTCATATCTAAGAGTGTCTTAGATAGAAGTGTCATTGGGTAATGATTAAGTGAGTAGATTGTCAACTGGTGTGTTGGCTGTAGAGTCTATGAATTGATACTACTAATAGTGGACTTCCTTCCTGGCTTGGTAGCCCCCAGATGTAAGTGTGTTTACACTGAACTGGGTCAACAATTGATTGTGTTCTTAACTGTTGTTTTCTGCATTTTCTACCTTGTTCATTATTGTTAAGATATAAGTGTCGTGACATCACGTTTGACATCTCATATCTGTTGCCAGAATTTCAGCTTTATTTTTTTATATTTTACTAACCTTAACCAAAACCCAAAAATATTTTTTTGCTTTCTTTCACTAACATTTTCATAGGAAAAACTTGTCAAAAATGCCAAAATAACAGTCCCACAGCTCGAATGAATTTTATCTGAGAAAAGTCAAAGTTGATCAGCAATCATGTCAAATTTATCTGATCAAGAGTTTCCAAGATTTAATTGATTATTATTCCAAGAGACTCCAAGGTTCATGTGTTTATTTCCATGCCTTCTTTGACGAGCAAAAGAATCGAGCCGAACCACAGCAGTGCATTCAAAAAGAGCATTTTTTCAAAATTTGCACTAAGTAATTGGTTAGCAAATATGCAGTAACCGGTTACCCTCGTGAAAATTTGAAAAATGGTGGCAAACTCAAATTCAGCAATTGGCACCAATCTCAGCCCTTGATCATATTTGGAATATTCTAGACCATCTCATTTTAATTCCCCTACATCACTTTGATCATTTCCTACCATACACATCCACTAATCACCACTCTTTTATGAATTTCCCTCCAAATTCAAATTCCAATCCTAATTTTCATTTCCAAACCAAAATCCAAACCACCAAATTTTCCAAGCCTAAACTATATAAATAGAGGCCTCATTTCATTCATTCTTCAAGCTTTTGAGAGCCAAATTCACCTTGCTAAAATTTCTTCCCAACCACAATTTCACTAAAGCTCATTTTTCTTCTTTTGAAAGTTAACAAGAATTCACATTGAATCTTGTTCAACTTTGAGCTAAACCTTCATCAAAACTTATTTTCTTCATCAATTCTCATAGATCAAGGCTTTGGTGTTTGGATCTTGATGCAATTTGAAGGAATTTTCAGATTTGAAGTGGTAATTCATCTTTCACCATTGTTGAAACTTCATCTTCATCTTCCATAATGTAGATCTTTGGAGATCTTTGTTACTTGATCCTTTGGATCTTGTAATTGTGCTTAATTGCTGGTTTTTGTTGTTATTTTACTTTAAATTTCGTGCAATTTCAGTTCCATGATCACAAAGTGTTTGTAAAAAGTTTTGAAAGTGGATCATGCTGAATTTTGCACAATTTTCTGCATTCTGGTGCAGAGTAACCGGTTAGCAGATATGCAGTAACCAGTTATTCTATGTTAATTTTAAAAAAAATGCGCTTATTTTGAACTAAGTAACCGGTTAGCAGATATGCAGTAACCGGTTACTTCGAAACAGAATGCACTTTTTGGCTTGTTTTTTGGACTGTTTTGGTTCCTTTTCCATTTTCTTCCCTTTCCTTTTGTTCTTAGCCTTAGATCACATAATTGTGTGGTTTAATTTGGCTTTCTATTCATCTATTTCTCTTTCCTTTTGATCGATGAAAGTCTTATGGATCATAGAATTCCGTTGTTGAATTTTGATCAAGACTAGATCGCTACCTTCTTTTCTTTTCGTGCGGTATTGCTTTTGGATGACGATCTACATATAGTTCATCTAGCATGCATTAGCACAAAGAGCTATTGACCGGCCTCATTTTAGGGTAATTACTCCGTAAATTACTCAGCGATTGCTTAACATTGCACAACATTATGTCCCTTATCGGAAAACAACTCAATGTTGATTGATCTTTTGTATTAGGTTCAAAATCTATGAAACTTGTTGTTGTAGAGACTTTGATTCTATCAGTCTTCTAACACGTCTTCATTAACCTTGACCTAAGTACACTATTCAATCATTATTGATCACTTACTCTAACGACTAATTACTAATTACTAACTTCTAACTTCTTTACAATTCCTTCTCGCTCCCTATCTCTCTTTTACTTTTATGCAATTTTTCCTTTGTCCGTTTGACACATGTTTATGCTTCCGCATATTTTTCCTTTGTCCGTTGGACACATGTTTATGCTTCCGCATATTTTTCCTTTGTCCGTTGGACACATGTTTATGCTTATGCCTTTTTCTCTTTGTCCACTTGGACCAAAAACATTAATAAAGGCCAAAACCTCTAAAAAACTTGTGCTTCTAATCTTGGACTATGGTTACTATCCTTTGCAATGGACATGGAATTTTGCACCTAGACCTTGGACTTCAATGCTATTCTTGGACCCTTGGACTTAGAACTAGGACATCCAATGCTATTCTTGGAACCTTGGACTTAGAACTAGGACCTTTTCCTTTTGCTTTGGAATTATGGTTCGAAGACTTTGAAGACTTGTGCTTTTGCTTGGTTTATGGTGAAGCTTACATTTGTGGTTAGATCTTTCTTATCCTTAGCTTTTACTTTGTGCTTTTGGATAGTCACTTCTTCTCCATCCATTCTTCAATTTTCAAAATTCTCTCTCTTTTTCAAAACTTTCTTGATTTCAAACTATCACCTCTTTCATAATCAAACCTTGAGTTTGTCAAGTGATTTTACTCTTTTCTTTTCATTTCTTAACAAATGCTAAACTACATAAGCATATTGACATCTTTTTCAAAAGACTTTAAAAAAAAACACCAAACTCATTCATACTCCTTTTTGTGCCTTATGCACTTTTCCTTTAAAACTTTTTTTTCATAAGTTTAGACATGGTTTATTTCTTTAAGCGGAATTATTCGCTTGGAAATGACGACTTGTCTTTACATTTAAAATCAACCAAAACAAACAAATTTCATTCTTTGTACCACGAACTACGGGGTTTTGATCCTACATTGCACATCGTGGGTACGTAGGCATGAGACGACAAGTCTCTCCAAACACAAAAATCTTAAAAAACAATTTCTCTTCTCATCTCCTTAATCACTTTTCAAGCAAACTTTTTCAGACCAAACGAGTAAATATTCCAAAGGGTTCCCGTGGAGTACCACGGATGTTTTGGGTGCGTAAAACCTTCCCTTTACATAACCAACCCCCCTTACCCAGTCTCTCTTCACTTGTTCTTGTTTTAGAGCTTGTGTAGGTTTTGTTCGCACTTTTCCCTTTCCTTTTTGGATAAAATAAAAGTGCGGTGGCGACTCTTGCTTTTCGAGTTAAGTTAATCAATAGCTTACACTCACGATTTTGCCGCTACACTAACAAAAAAACCGAAATCAACGAAGACTCTCTCTCTCAACACTCCCAAAGGAGAAACAATCCCAATAAACAGTCAAACACCAGTAAATAGAAAATAGTAGAATTGCTAACGATCTATGGATAATCATATATAGGATGGGTAATTGATAACTCCCCATTGTATAACCTGACACCGGACCCCCCAATCTCTTAAGCATTTGTTAAAGAAAACATTTGCGTACAAGGTTAGTTTTAGATAGCTTCCCTTTCCTTTCCAGCTTCATAGGATAAATAAGAAATCAAAAAGTAGCACCCAATTCCAACCATGGCAATAAGGTGGTCGCGTCACCGACAGAAATCATACGCCACAGAAAAATGGCGACTCTGCTGGGGAGCCATACTAGGATTAAAATTCCTAAGAGGTCTAGGTTGTTAGCAATCATACTATATACTATATACTATATACTATATACTATATATATTTATTGCTATTCCTACTTGATATCCGTGTTTATTTTCTGTCAATGGGAATGCGATTGATACGCATGTGGAAAGTTTAAGAGAACCCTAAGATAAGGGGTGGCATAGAAGGGTGGACTTATAGGGAGTGAATCCCGAATAAGCGATCCTGGTAGACCACCAAATCAGACGAGGGCCCGTGTGGATACTTACTGTTGAACGACCCATGGTCGTGAAAGCAGAGTTTTCCCAGTGCGGCACCCGTGACCCTGAGGATTTAGTAGGCATTAACCTTATGACCACTTAGTAGTGCGGTGACTATCAGGAATAGTTGATACATAATACTACACTCAAATAAGATTACCCTAGGATGCTACAGCTCGCTCGGGTGAACCAGCTTGCTGTCGATATCCCTAGGGGGGTCAATGACTTTGGGAACCTTATAACCCGTTCTACAGGTGCAAAAATTGACCAGAATACAACCTTTGGGGATGGGTAGAGCCATGACTCCATGCTCGTGATGTTGAACCTTTAAACCCATGTTTTTTCAATGTTTTTGTGTGATGCATTCATGCATTCATCTAAAAAAACTCTTAAACAAAGAAAAAACTTCTTCCTTTTTTTTTTCTTTCAAATTAAACTAAAATAATAATTGCAAATATCAGAGAGATTGCATTATGGATTTCGGTAGAAGGAAGACGCACAAGTACACTTTCAAGGCTCCGAAACTAGAGGATTTAAGGAGGTTGGCAAGGATGATTACCAACCCTGATGCTTTCAGAGCTAAGCACGAAGGACTGTTGTCTCTGTTAAGGGTCCATGTAGTTGAAGGAATTATGTCCATACTAATTCAGTTTTACGATCCGGTTTACCACTGCTTCACATTCTTGGATTATCAACTGGCACCAACGTTAGAAGAGTACTCTCATCTGATTGATTTACCTATCACTGATCAAGCTCCTTTTTTTGGACTGGAAGAAATTCCAAAGGATCGGGTCATTGCAAGAGCCATCTATTTGGACGAGTCAGAAGTAAGGACTCACATGACCACCAAAGGAGGAATCCAAGGTTTACTAGCCAAGTTTTTAGTAGAGAAAGCTCTGTACTTTTCTAGTATAGGAAATGTAACTGCTTTCGAAGACATCTTTGTCCTACTCACATACGGGTTATTCCTCTTTCCCAACATCGACAACTTCGTTGATACCAACGCTGTTAAGATATTTCTGATTGGAAACCCCGTACCAACCTTGATCGCAGATGCTTATCATTCTGTACACTTAAGTAATTTGTACAGCAGAGGAATGATCACATGTTGTGTGCCCTTACTCTACAAATGGTTCATTTCCCATTTGCCCAAGTCTGCTGCTTTTTGGGATCACAAGAGTACCCTACGTTGGTCACAAAGGATTGTGTCTCTTACCAACTCTGACATAGATTGGTATGATAGGATTTATGAGGGGATAGAGATCATCAACAGCTATGGAAATTTCCCTAACGTACCCCTCATTGGAACTAAAGGAGGAATCAACTACCATCCAATCTTAGTTCGCCGTCAACTTGGATACCTGATGAAGCATATCCCACATAATGCTCATTTGGAAGGTCTTTTCTTCAAGGAAGGGGAAAATGACAGGGCACTAAAGAAGGAAATAGTGCACGCCTGGCAACATATTCACAAGAAAGGAAGAGAGTCTCTAGGAAGACCTAATTGTACCTCCATGGAACCTTATCTCCACTGGGTGCAAACTAGAGCTCTCAAGCTGAGAATGCCTTACCCTCGCCAAGAAGTTTTTTCGTTAAAGGAATCTGTCTTTTATTTCATGTCTGACACGGAAAAACTCCAGGTAGCTCTCAACAAAGTTCAACGTGAGAAGAGCTCTTGGAAAAACAAGTACCGAATCCTCAACATGGAGTGTACCAAAATTCAGGAACTGTTAAAGGACAAGGATGCTCTGATTAAGATATTAGAGCAGCGTGTTGTGGAGAATCAAGAAGACCAAAGAAATTTGATCGCTCCTTTCACTTGGAAAATAACTGACAACTCGACAACGGCTGAAGAGTCCCGGTCAAAGAAGAGGAAAATACTGGAACCAGCATCTGAGCTCTCTTCAGAGAGGACTCAGGATCCATAAGCTTAGCCATTTTCCTTACGGCATTTTGTAAACTATTGTACTTTTCCTTACTGTAATCTTTCGAATTCAATAAAAAAGGGTATTCCCCACTGTATGATATTTGCAATCTATTTGTTAAAGTTCTTTTTTATTAAAGCTAAAAAATATATAACTTTTCATATCATTCATCATTCTCGCATAACGCGTCTTCTTATCTTCGAATCTCACGTACGTGTCACGATTCTAGAGTCAAACTGTCTCACTCATACAATACTCGGGCTAATCGACAAAAGAAAATGGACGATCTCGAGGAAGAGAACAGAGAGCTGAGAGAAGAAATCGACGCTCTAAAGGAAAGTTTGGAAAACTTCACAATGACATACAATCCCTGGTAGCATCTCAGAAGCAGCAACAAAAGACTGTAGTCTCGGAGATCACATCTACGCCCATAATGGAGACATGTGAGAATCATCCTCGGTATAACATGCCTAAAGGTCGCCCCTGGGGCATGCCTCTCAACTTTTTCCCTGAAGGATAGATTCCGCCGGTCACTGAAGACCCAGAAACTGCAGCATGAACCATTGGGCCTGAAGGTTACAAAATTCGGGAAAATGAAGATGCAAGGTTTACGACAGCAACACCTGAAGGTTACAAACTTCAGGGCACTGAAGCGCCAAGATTCACCGCTGTAATGTCTATACCACAACCAGTGGTACACACTGTCCCTGAAGGACAGATCCCACAAGCCATTCCTGGTGGAAACAAAGACATGTACGAAAGGATGAATGAGTTCCAGGAATAATTCTTGGAAATACAGAAGGAACTGCATGTCATTCGCGGTCAAGACCTATTCGGAAAAGATGCCACCGACCTATATTTGGTCCCTAACGTAAAGATCCCGCATAAATTCAAGGTGCCTGACTTTGAAAAATACAAAGGCAACTCTTGTCCTCAAAGTCATTTGGTGATGTACGCTCGAAAAATGTCAACTCAGATAGAAAATCAATAGCTACTGATCCATTATTTTCAAGACAGTTTAACCGGTGCCGCACTCAAATGGTACATGGGTTTAAACCGTACCAAGGTCAGTACTTTCAAAGATCTCTGCTCAGTTTTCATTCAGCAGTATAAATACAATTTGGACATGGCACCAGATAGGGATCAACTCGGAGCGATGTCGCAGAAGGATAAAGAAACTTTTAAGGAATATGCTCAGAGATGGCGTGAAATTGCCGCCCAGATCTGTCCCCCTCTTGAAGAAAAGGAGATGACAAATATCTTCCTAAAAACCCTAAGCTCATTCTATTACGACCGAATGGTCGCCAGTGCGCCCAGTGATTTCACTGAAATGGTGAACATGGGAGTACGCCTTGAAGAAGCAGCCCGAGAAGGACGATTGGTCAAAAACGCAGAGCCATCAAGCAGTACCAAAAGATATGGTAGTACTTTCCAAAAGAAAAAAGAGCAAGATATTAGTGATATCTCTCTGGGAAAGCAAAGGCGAAGGTATCAACCAGTAGCGGCAGTAACTCCCGCTATCAACACTGCGTCGACATATCAACCTCAGGTTGCTCAGAGCCAACCAAGTCAACAACAGTATCAGCAAAGGACACAACTGCCTCTCCAGCAGGTTCGTCCACAGTACAACAGCAACAATCATACAATACAACCATTAGGGTTTGACCCTATACCGATGTTGTACGCAGAACTATTTCCACTCTTACTGGCCAAGGGGCACGTCCAAACTAGGTCCCCTCATACAGTACCGGAGAATCCGCCTTTCTGGTTCAAAGCATATCAAACTTGCCCTTACCATCAAGGAGAATAGGGGCACAACATTGAGAATTGTATCAGCTTCAAGTCTGATGTACAAAAGCTTGTCAGGGGCGGGATCCTCTCTTTCAAAGATACTAACCCAAATGTTCAGACGAACCCGTTGCCACAACATGAGAAGGCTGCAGTGAATTTAATAGAGGAAGAATTTAGCCGCAGTTATCAAATTCATGATGTACTCATATTAGGAACCAATCTCGTCAGGATACATTGCAGACAGAGCGGGTACGGTCATGTACCACCTCACAATTATCACCAGTGTGATATCTGCTCAAAGAATAATCAAGGATGTTCCATAGTGCAATCGGCTTTACAAGAACAAATGAATCTAGGTTGGATTCAAGATCACCGAATCCGCGAGGTCAACATGGACCACGCAAATCCCAACATTATTCAGAACCGCGACATCCGTGCAATGAATGTCAATTTAGTGGCAATGCTCTCAAGGAAAAGTCAATACCATAATCTTCCACGACACGATTACAATGCATGTTCGATCTGCTTAACAAGCAATCAGGGATGCTATTTTGTACAAGAGACCCTCCAACGTCATATGGATCTTGGATGGATTCAAGATTACCGTGAGAGAAGTAGCCATCAAGTTAATATGATTCAGATCTTTGATGTACGCTTGATGAATACCAGTCTGGTAGAACTACATGCTAAGCAAGTCAGGCTCGACTTTCTGGCTTCACATAATTATCAAGACTGTGAAGAATGCCGTGAAGACGACCAAGGATATGCACTTGTCCAAAGAACACTTCAACACTTGATGGACCACTGGTGGCTTCCAATCTACTTGGATGAAGCTACACAAGAGATTAGTATGACTGATGGAGATCCTGATAGGCATCAAATTTAGGATGTCCGCTCAATGGAAACAGATCTAGTAAAGATGCACTGCATACAAAGCAGGCGTGGTCGGGTGCCACCCCACAACTATGAGCGTTGTAGAGTTTGTTCAGAGAACAATCAAGGATACTACCTCATACGAGCGGCTCTTCAAAATCAGTTGGACTAAAAAGAGGTTCGACCATGTTTAAGTTCTGAGTCGATCAACTGGATACCAGAATATTTCCCTGATCAAACCAAAGACGTTGTCATAATCTCTGATTATGGAAGGACCAAAGACGTTTGTGCCATAATCCCTCTACTCGATGAATCAAGAATTCCTCTTGACAGTAGAAAAGTTCCCAACCAGGAACTGATTGAAGTTGCCTATAATGGTCAGAGAAATCATAAAGCTCCCGTGGTTATCTACTTGCCGGGTCCAATACCGTACTGTCATACCCCAAATTTTGACCACTAAGATTTCCCATTATTGTGAAAATCATCACCACAATATGGATGTACCATCATGCCTTATCAATGTCCTCAAAGATGATTGAACATTCACCATGATCAAGAATTAGGGTTTTGAACCCTCTCAGGATACTTAGACAAAAGATCAATCAAGAAATGACATGATCTTCAACTTGTCTAACCTCTTAGAACATCCACAAAGGATCAAGAGGACCCTCACATCAAAAATCAAGCACAAATTTGTGGCATTCCAAGTGGTCTGAGCCTCGAAACACCCGGTATCGCCGAATTAGGGTTTTGAACGACTGGGGCCTCCAGAATGAGATATTCACAAGAGGATGAGCCAAGACTTCAACATGTGGCTCAATATGCTCAAAATAACCCTAGGGATCCATTTGCAAAGTTAAAAAACACTCAGGAGATGTATTCCCCAAAAATCGGGAATTAGGGTTTTACGCGCCGAACCGATCCAGAGCCAAAAGTCAAAACATGACTTTTTTTTGGCAAAAATGATCCTTATGATTCATGTTTTCATAAAATGTGACTTATAATGTCATTTGAACAAGAATTGATGAAGAAATCATGATAACTTATAAAAGGGGTAACCTTGAAAAATTGAAAAATTTTCTAAGTTACTAAATTTGAATGGTTTTGGTACCAACTTCCAAGGATCATAACTTCTGATCCAAGCAACCATTTTGAGTGATCCAAAGCCTGATTTGTAGATCTTCCTACACTCTAAAAAAGCTTCAACTACCTCAAACTTCAATTCTTCATGGATTTTTAGTTATGGAGTGATCAAAATGACAAAAAAATAAGAAAATGGCACTTTTTCAACACTTAGTGAAAATCTGCCTCAGTTAGCAGCTTTGGACATCAATGCTCATGAGGATTTTTCAATGGGATCTAATTAGTTTCAAGACAAACTATGATCACACATGTATTGCATCATATGAGGGCTTTCTAAAACGCACAAGAGCCTCTCATAACTCAACTTGAGCAAGGAGGTATGATCCCCTCAAAACCACAGTTTCAAACTGTCTTGTGCAAGACAGAATTTGGCAAATTTGCTCGAATTGGAAAATTTGGACAAATTCAAGAATGGTTATCCATCTGCATACCTCAAGGGGGAACAACCAAGGGACAAACATTGATTCATCACCCTCACAAGTCCATGGATCTATGTTTAGGTATGACACTCCTAAAAGCTCAAGATGCTTCAAATGGTCAATTTTGTTTTCAAGCATTTAATTGATGCATAGAGGTGGCATTCATCAAGACAATGTTATTCAAGTTCAGTCAAGACTTATCCTTGAACTAGAGGACTCATAGCCTGTGCCCTAACCTCAAGTCAATGGATAGAGGAGACTTGAGATTCCATTTGATCACCATTGGCCACAGACCTGTTGCAACTGCCATTCACTATTACTTGCAAAACAAACTTTCTCTATTATAAATAGAGCTCATTTGTGCTCAGTTCAAGTACCCCAAAGCACTACAACACTTGCTTTCCTCAAAATTTCTCTTTCACTCCAAAAATGCCTTCTTTTGCAAGTCACCACTGAGTTTTTGAGTTAGAGAGCAATTACACCATAGCTCATGATCCAAACACATCCAATGTATCATATCTAAGTTGTTTAAACACTCACCTTTGATCTGAAACACCAAAATCAGAAAGTCAATCTCCAAAACCTCAAATTTTGACTTTTTTGCATTTTTCAAGCCATGTCTTGATTCAGTCACTTCCAAAACCAAACAAAGCCTCAAACACACTCCAAATATCATCCTCAAACTGTCCCAATTGGTTTCCCTCATCTGGAACACCATTTGAGAGAGTTGCCATCTTGGTCACTTTTGCCCCTTTTGCAAGAAAGAGCCAGTTCTTGCTCCTGAGGATTCCAGCTGGTTTTGATCATCCTAAAAGCTTCTAAGGGATCAATCAAGAGAGTTCAAAGCATTGAATTACTTCTGGCACAAGGAACTTGACAGATAGCACAAGACGCTTCAAGAGGTAAGTGCATCATAACTTGAACTCTTTAAACCAAGCATTCCTTTGATGTCCATTGATCATAAACATCTCATACATGTTATATATGTTGTGTTTAAACCAAATTACCATTGTTGCCTATGTGATGAGGTAGCAAAGAACATGCAAATTTAGGCCTATATTGAAACCACTATCGGGTTTTAAAATAGGGACATTTTCTGAAAATTCCAAGAGCACCATTGGATTCCTCATGAAATTCTTGGCAGGATGCACCTAAATTTTGTCAAAATCCATGGAGAAATGAGGAAGTTAGAGCCTTCATGCAAGAGGCAAAAATCAGGCCTTGCCTTGGGCAAGGGCCAGGCCATGGCGCCTTGGCCAGGCCTAAAACCAAGGCCCCTATATATGCACATGGGGTGGTTTTGATACACGGATGTATCACCGCCCCAGTGGTAGCGCGCATGTGTGTTTGGTTCAGAGGTCGTGGGTTCAACACCCACCCAGACCATTTTGCCATTTTCTCATATTTTGCTATTTTTTGCTATTTTCATGGTTTTATTAATTAATCCAAAAATTAATTTCTCTTTCAATTTTAATTATTTTTTATTGGTTATTTTTTCAAAAAATCACAA
The DNA here is from genome assembly GCA_022829125.1 of Lathyrus tuberosus. Lineage (NCBI taxonomy): Eukaryota > Viridiplantae > Streptophyta > Magnoliopsida > Fabales > Fabaceae > Lathyrus > Lathyrus tuberosus. The sequence goes on from JALAZF010000034.1 coordinate 2,175,525, forward strand.
AAATGTTAAAATATTTTATTCCACAAAAAATCAAATTTATATTATTTATTTAATATAGTTGATATTTTTGTAAATAAATTCATTTTTAATTATTTTTAAACATTTCAAAAAATGAATTTTCATCTTGAACTTTCAAAACCAAATGAGTTTTAATTCATCTTGTGATTAAAACATCATTTTTTAAACCTTAACCAAAAATCACAAGTTGTCCATTCAAACTTATTTGGTGTTTTTATAATTTTTTTAATTAATTTTCTTTGAAAAATTACTTTAAAAAATGAAATTAGGGTTTCTTTGATTTTGATCTTTTTCAAAACATTTTACAAACACTCATGGACCTCTAATAGAGTGTAAGTCCCATCCCTTTTTGTAGAAAAACCTTTTTGGGCCTCAGTTATTGTATAAGTCCCGATACGTTCAAAAAATCTCGGCACGATCGCCAATTTTCAAACAATTTTCATCAGGGCATCTCCTTGAGTTGTAAGCCCCATCTCTTGTACAAAAGTAAACTTTGGACCTCTTCTTGAGTGTAAGCCCCAATCTTTTCAAAACAACTTTTCCTTTTTGATTTTGTTTCAAATTCATAGTTGTTATCAAAACTTTCTTTAATTTCTTGAACAACTAACCATACAGCTTTTACTATGGAAGCTTGCTCGCCTGTAAGTTTTAAACAACTTTCTTTTACATTACTTGCACATATAATATATTTGTTTGTGCTGGAAGCTTGCTCACTTGTAAGTCCTCCTACCCTCTCTTTTATATACAGTCTATATATCTGTACATATATACCTGTATATTATCTGCTTAGAGTTTTCCCCGGCAATTAGGTCTAGAACTAGATAAAGCCAGTGGTCACTCTTTCAACACAGTCAAAACTAGTTCCCCCATAGGAATTCCAGATACAGTCTTGCCTCCTCTTGGGCTTATACAATATGGAACAAAGAGAAAGGCATTATTCCCAGTGAAACTTTTCTCAGACTGTCACTATTAGAAATTGTCAAAGAAATTCAATTCCCCAGAGAGGATTAATTCCCGGTGAAACCTCTCTTGAATTTCTTCAAACCCTAGAACTGTTCACTAAAGGATTAATTCTCGGTGAAACTTTTCTTGAACTTTTCTTAGGTTTGGGACCCACAGGCTTCCTAAAAGCATCCCCGCCTCCTTTTGGGCGTTGTACAAGGACCCTCCGGCTTCTTAGAAGTTCTCATGCCTCCTCTTGGGCTTAGTACAAGGACCCGAGACCTCTTAAAGGTATAGGACAGAACCTAGTCATCCTTTGTTAGAGCAGTCTTTCCAATGAGTCTAAACCTTAGACCAATTTAAGGGTTAACTCTCATCCCTTAAAGCACCTGCCTCCTCTTGGGCATCATACAAAGATAAACCCTTTCATATCAGTAGACTTGGACAGTCCAATTTCCTCTTGGATCTCAAAGACATTCTCAAGTTCCCTACAAACATCGGAGAAACATTGATCATCCGATCAATCTCCCACTGAGTTAAAACCTACATAGGTTCTAAAACCTCAATTTTTTCATCCAAATTTCCCCAGCTAGGTTCATCTTACCATCAATACAACACTAGCCCTTTATCAGAACCTCAAGGCATCTGATATCTCAACTCTTCTTTCCCCAGGAAGAGTTGATTCTCCACTTTGGACCTGCCTCTGGATCTCAATAATCCTCAGCAGAAGTTAGCCTCCTTTTAGGCTTTGTATAATGATTTTCCCTCAGCGGAGTCATCCTCAATCTTGGGTTTTGTACAAGACAGATAAAAAACACTCTTTTGTTGAGTCAATCTCTTTTCAAAATACTCTCTTGTTTAGTTGATAAAAATCTTTTGTTGAGTTCAAAACACTCTTTTGTTGAGTAAAAACACTCTCTTGTTGTGTCGAACCCCATTTTAGCCTCAATCTTGGGCTTTGTACAAGACAGATAAAGACTCTCTTGTTGGGTCAATCACCTTTCAATACTCTCTTGTTGAGTCACTTTTCTCATAAACACTCTCTTGTTGAATCAATCACCTTAAAACACTCTCTTGTTGAGTCAATCCTCTTTTCAGCCTCCTCTTAGGCTTTGTATAATAATTTTCCTCAGTAGAGATAGCCTCAATCTTGGGCTTTGTACAAGACACCTGAAATATCCTCAGCTGAGTCAGTTCCTTCTCTTCAGCCTCAATCTTGGGCTTCATACAAGACACATATAAACTTTCTTCAGTAAAGTCAAAACCTCTTAAACTCTGTATACATATTCCCCAGCAGAGTCAATTCTCCCTAGCCTTCCTTTAGGTTGTGTGAATAAATCTCCCTAAGCAAAGTCAATCTTCTTTTAGCCTCAATCTTGGGCTTTGTACAAGACACCCATACTCTCCAACAGAGTAAATAACTTCTTTTAGCCTCAAATCTTAGGCTTTGTACAAGACGGATAAAAACCTTCCTCAACAGAGTCAATATTCAGCCTCCTCTTAGGCTTTGTATAATGATATCCCCAAAAGAGTCAGTCTCTTTCCAGCCTCAATCTTGGGCTTTGAACAAGACAGATAATAATCTCCCCAATGGAGTCCATCAACCTTTTAGCTTCAACCTTGGGCTTTGATCAAGGCACATATAAAAACCAAAATCCCCTCAGAAAAAAATTAACCTCTCTGTAGGAAGACATTTCTCTGTATATCACCATCAAAACAAGCATTCAAAACAAACTTTAAATCCAGATAATTGCTGTAAGTGGCACACTTGTTGATTCAAATATCCAAGATGTTGTCCATCTCTTATCCTAGTAAATCAACTTCCTCTTTCATCTAAATGCTGTAAGTGGCAAGCCTCTGGATTACAAATATCCAAGCTACTTTCCCTCTCTTAGCATGAAAGGTTCCTAAGGAAAAATGGCATTGTTCAACACTGAGTCAAATTTTTCTCCTTCAGGACAAATCCCTTATAAAGGAAATTATGGCATTACTGGATTCTCATATCCCAGTTAAAGTAATTCTCCTTTATAATCAATCACCCAACAGTTGTGATAAACAGACGAGATGTCTCTCCCTTAGAGATGACAAATTCTCTCTAAGTCAAACTCCTTTTAGCTTCAATCTTGGGCTTTGAACAAGACACAAATAACCTTTTAGCTTCAATCTTGGGCTTTGAATAAGACAAAAATATTCCTTTAGCTTTAATCTTGGGCTTTGAACAAGACACCGAACATCATCTCTTTCCTCCCATAGAGTAGAGGGAACTACGATTGCTCTGATTTCCCTGTTTATCTTTAACGGGAATACGTAGGCATAATATTGCGAAATCTTAGCGAGCACACCAATTCAAAAACCTTAGGTCCAGTACCTTCATACATCAATAAAAAACATTAGGTTTCATACCTTATCCAAAACATCGGAACAAACCCGATATCAACAAAAACTCCCTCTCAACCCTCCCAATGGAGAAACTTTCCCAATTGACAAACAAACACGAGTAAGTAGTAAACAATTATGATTGCTAACGATCTATGGATAACCACATATAGGATGGGTAATTGACAACTCCCCATTGTATAACCTGACCCCGGACCCCCAATCTCTTAAAAGCATTTGTTAAAGAAACCATTTGCGTGCAAGGTTAGTTTGAGATAGCTTCCCTTTCCTTTCCAGCTCACAGGATAAATAAGAAATCATAAAGTAGCACCCAATCCCTACCATTGCAGTGAGGAAAACCCATGGCAATAAGGTGGTCGTGTCACCAACAAAAATCGCACGCTACACGTACAGATCAGAAAAGGCTATCCCTTACAAGTATGGTGCAACAACCATCGAAAATGGAAAGGAAATTCCATTACCCTCCGTTGTTAACATTGCCGACATTATTCGAGTCACATGGAGCGGACGGATCTTCAATAGAGGAGTGGGAGAACCCGCCAAAGAAAAGGAACCTCAAACAGAAGTTCCAAATCAACCAGATAGTCAATCTATACAGAACAACGATGAGATGCTGAAGCTCATCCAGAAAAGCGAGTACAACTTTATAGACCAACTATTGCAAACTCCATCTAGAATCTCTGTGTTATCTCTCCTGCTTAGTTCCGAAGCTCACAGGGAAGCTCTGCAGAAAGTCTTGGAGCAAGCTTTCATAGAACAAGATGTGACGGTAAGGCAGTTTGACAGCATCATTTCCAACATCACTTCCTGCAATAATTTAGGATTCAGTGATGAAGAACTGCCAGAAGAAGGAAGAAATCACAACATGGCGCTTAACATTACAGTCAACTGCCAGGACGATGCCCTAGCCAGCTGGTAGACCACCAAATCAGGTGAGGGCCCGTAGGATTCAGCCTGTTGATCACAATCGTTGTTGAAATCATATTTTTCCTAATGCGGCGCCTGTGAACCTGAGGATTTAGTAGGCTTTAACCTTATGACCACTTGGTAGTGCGGTGACTATCGGGAATAGTTGACACGCGATGCTACTCTCAGATGAGATTATCCTAGGATGCTACAGCTCGCTCGGGTGAACCAGCTTCTTGTTGTTATCTATAGGGGGCCAATGATTCTGGGAACCTTAGGATCCGTTCTACAAGTACAAAAATTGACCAGAATACAACCTTTGGGGATGGGTAGAGCCATGACTCCATGCTCGTGACGTTGACCCCTTGAACCCATGTTTTTTCTATGTTTTTGTGTGTTGCATTCATGCATTCATCTAAAAAACTTTTAAACAAAGAAAAATATTCTCTTCTTATCTCTTTTTTTTTTTCAAATTAAACTAAAACAATAATTACAAATATCAGAGGGAGATTGCGTTATGGATTTCGGTAGAAGAAAGACGCACAAGTACACCTTCAAGACTCCGAAGCTAGAGGATTTAAGGGGGCTGGCAAGGATGATTATCAACCCTGATGCTTTCAGAGCTAAGCATGGAGGACTGCTGTCTCTGCTAAGGGTCCACGTAGTTGAAGGAATCATGTCTACATTGATTTAGTTCTACGATCCGGTTTACCACTGCTTCACATTTTCGAATTACCAACTGGCGCCAACGTTGGAAGAGTACTCTCATCTGACTGATCTACCTATCACCGATCGAGCTCCTTTTTCTGGACTGGAAGAAATTCCAAAGGACCAGGTCATTGCAAGAGCCATTAGTTTGGACGAGTCAGAACTTAGGGCTCATATGACCACCAAAGGAGGAATCCAAGGTTTACCAGCCAAATTCTTGGTAAAGAAAGCCCTGTACTTTGCCAGTATAGAGAATGTAACGGCTTTCGAGAACGTCTTTGTCCTGCTCACATACGGGCTATTCCTTTTTTCCAACATAGACAACTTCGTTGACACCAACGCTGTTAAGATATTTCTAATTGGGAACCCCGTACCAACCTTGCTCGCAGATGCTTACCATTATGTACACTTAAGGAATTTGTACAGCAGAGGAATGATCACATGTTGTGTACCCTTGCTTTACAAATGATTCATTTCCCATTTTCCCAAGTCTGCTGCTTTTTGGGTTCACAAGAGTACTCTACGTTGGTCACAAAGAATCATGTCTCTTACCAACTCTGACATAGATTGGTATGACAGGATTTATGAGGGAATAAAGGTCATCGACAGTTGTGGAAATTTCCCTAACGTACCCCTCATAGGAACTAAAGGAGGAATCAACTACCATCCAATCTTAGTTCGCCGTCAACTTGGATACCTGATGAAGCATATCCCACATAATGCTCATCTGGAAGGTCTTTTCTTCAAGGAAGGGGAAAATGACAGGGCACTAAAGAAGGAAATAGTGCACGCCTGGCAACATATTCACAAGAAAGGAAGAGAGTCTCTAGGAAGACCTAATTGTACCTCCATGGAACCTTATCTCCACTGGGTGCAAACTAGAGCTCTCAAGCTGAGAATGCCTTACCCTCGCCAAGAAGTTTTTTCGTTAAAGGAATCTGTCTTTTATTTCATGTCTGACACGGAAAAACTCCAGGTAGCTCTCAACAAAGTTCAACGTGAGAAGAGCTCTTGGAAAAACAAGTACCGAATCCTCAACATGGAGTGTACCAAAATTCAGGAACTATTAAAATAAAAGAATGCTCTGATTAAGATATTATAGCAGTTTGCGGTAGAGAATCAAGAAAATTGAAGAAGTTTGCTCGCTCCTTTCACTTGGCAAATGACTGACGACCCGACAACGGCTAAAGAGCCCCGGTAAAAGAAAAGGAAAGTACCAGAACTAGCATCTGAGCTCTCTTCTGAAAAGACTCAGGATCCATATGCTTAGTTATTTTCCTTACAGCGCTTTGTAAAATATTGTATTTCCCTTTCTGCAATCTTTCAAATTCAATAAAAAGGGTATTCCCCATTGTATGATATTTCAAATCTATTCGTTGAAGTCTTTCTTGATTAAAGCTAAAAATATATATATCATTGCATATCATTCATCATTCTCACATAACACGTCTTCTTATCTTCGAATCTCACGTCTGCGTCACGATTCTAGAGTCAAACTGTCTCATTCGTACAATACTCGGGTCAATCGACAAAAGAAAATTGACGATCTCGAGGAAGAGAACAGAGAGCTAAGAGAAGAAGTTGACGCTCTAAAGGAAAGTTTGGAAAAACTTCACAACGACATGCAATCCATGGCAGCAGCGACAACAAAAGACTATAATCTCAGAAATTACAACTACACCCATAAGGGAGACGCAGGAGAATCCTCGGTACAACATGCCTAAGGGTCGGCCCTGGGGCATGCCTCTCAACTTTATCCCTGAAGAATACATCCCTCCGGTCGCTGAAGACCAAGAAACTGCAGCAGGAACCGTTGGGCATGAAGGTTACAAACTTCGGGAAAGCGAAGACGCAAGGTTTACGACAGCAACACCTGAAGGTTACAAACTTTAGGACACTGAAGCTTCAAGAGTCACCGCAGTAATGTTTATACCACAACCGGTGGTACACCCTGTCCCGGAAGGACAGTTCCACAGATAATTCCTGGTGGAAACGACAACATGTATGAAAGGATGAATGAGTTCCAAGAATAATTCTAGGAGATGCAGAAGGAACTGCATGCCATTCGTGGTCAAGACTTATTCGGAAAGGACACCGCAGACCTCTGTCTGGTCACTAATGTAAAGATTCCGCATAAATTGAAGGTGCCTGACTTTGAAAAATACAAGGGCAACTCTTGCCCTCAAAGTCATTCGGTGATGTACGCTCGAAAAATGTCAACTAAGACAAAAAATTAACAGCTACTGATCCATTACTTCCAAGACAGTTTAACCGGTGCCGCACTTAAATGGTACATGGGTTTAAACCACACCAAGATTAGTACCTTCAGAGATCTTAGCGCAACCTTTATTCAACAGTATAAGTATAAACTGGACATGACACCATATAGGGATCAACTCAGAGTAATGTCGCAGAAAGACAAAGAAACTTTCAATGAGTATGCTCAGAGATGGCGTGAAATTTCCGCTCAGATTTGTCCCCCTCTTGAGGAAAAGGAGATGACAAAGATCTTTTTGAAAACCTTGAGCTCATTCTACTATGACTGAATGGTTGCTAGTGCGCCCAGTGACTTTACTGAAATGGTGAACATAGGAGTACGTCTTGAAGAAGCAGTCCGAGAAGGACAATTGGTTAAAGGCGCAGAACCATCTAGCAGTACCAAAAGATACGGTGGTGCTTTCCCAAAGAAAAAAGATCAAGATATTGGTAATATCTCTCTCAGAAAGCAAAGACGAAGGTATCAACCAGTAGCGGCAGTAACTCCTACTATCAACCCTGCGCTGGTTCCGACTTATCAACCTCAGGTTGCTACGAACCAACCAAGTCAACAACAGTACCAGCAAAGGACACAACAACCTCTTCAACAGGCTCGTTCACAGTACAACAATAACAATCGTGCAACACGACCATCGGGGTTTGACCCTATACCGATGTTGTACGCATAGCTGTTTCCACTTCTACTGGCCAAGGGGCACGTCCAAACCAGGTCTCCTCTTGCAGTACCGGAAAATCCTCCTTTTTGGTTCAAAGCGGATCAAACTTGCCCTTACCATCAAGGAGGATCGGGGCACAACATTGAGAACTATATCAGTTTCAAGTCCGATGTACAGAAACTTGTTAGGAACGGGGTCTTATCTTTCAAAGATACTAATCCAAATGTTCAGACGAACTCGTTGCCACAATATGAAAAGACTACAGTAAATTTGATAGAGGAAGAGTTGACCTGCAGTTATTAAATTTACGATATACTGCTGTTGGAAACCAATTTGGTCAGGATGCATTGTAGACAGAGAGGGTACGCTCATGTACCACCTCACAATTATCACAAGTGTGATATCTGCTCAAAGAATAATCAGAGGTGTTCCGTAGTGCAAGCAGCTCTACAAGAACAGATGGATTTGGGCTAGATCCAAGATCACCGAGTCTGTGAGGTCAATATGGCTCATACAAATCCCAATATTATTCAGAACCATGACATCCGTGCGATGAATGTCAACTTAGTGGTGATGCACTCAAGCCAAAGTCAATATTATGATCTGCCACGACATGATTACAACGCCTGTCCGATCTGCTCAACAAACAATCAGGGATGTTATTTTATACAAGAGGCCCTCCAACGTCAGATGGATCTTGGATGGATTCAGGACTACCATGATAAATGTAATCATCAAGTTAATATGATTTAGATCTTCGACATACGCTTGATGAATACCAGTCTGGTAGAACTACACGCTAAGTAAGTCAGGCTCGGCTTTCTGGCTTCACATGATTATCAAGACTGTGAACAATGTCGTAAAGAAGATCAAGGATGTGAGCTTGTACAAAGAACACTTCAACACTTGTTAGACTACCGGTGGCTTCCAATATACTTGGATGAAGCCACGCAGCAGATCAGTGTGACTGACAGAAATCCTGGTAGGCATCAAAGTCAGGATGTTCGCTCGATGGAAACAGATCTTGTAAAGTTGCACTACATACAAAGCGGGTGTGGTCGGGTGCCACTCCACAACTACAGGCGCTGTAGAGTTTGTTCAGAGAACAACCAAGGATGTTACCTCGTACGAGCAGATCTGCAAAGATAGTTGGATCACAAAGAAATCCGACCATGTTCAAGTTCTGAGTCGACCAACGGAATCCCGGACTATTTCCTTGATCAAAGCAAAGACGTTGTCGTAATCTCCGATCATGGGAGGACCAAAGACGTTTGTGCCATAATCCCTTTACTCGATGAATCAAGAATTCCTCTGGACAGGAGAAAAGTTCCCAACCAGAAACCAATTGAAGTTGCCTATAACAGTCAAAAAAGTCAGAAAGTTCATGTGGTTATCTACTTGCCAGGTCCAATACCGTACGAATCAGATAAGGTTATCCCTTATAAGTACGATGCGACAACCATCAAAAATGGAAAGGAAACTCCATTACCCTCCGTCAAAAAAATCGCCGACATCAGTCGAATCACACAGAGCTGTCGAATCTTCAACAGAGAAGTTGGAGAACCCGCCAAGGAAAAGGAACCTCAAACAGAAGTTCCTAATTAACCAGACAGTCGACTTGCAAAAGACAGCGATGAGATGCTGAAGCTCATCCAAAGAAGCGAGTACAACATTGTGGACCAACTGTTGCAAACTCCATCTAAAATCTCTATGATTTCCCTCCTTCTCAGTTCTGAAGTCCACAGGGAAGCTCTGAAGAAAGTCTTTGACCAAGCCTTCATAGAACAAGATATGATGGTAAAACAGTTTGACAGCATCATTTCCAACATCACTTCCTGCAACAATTTAGGGTTCAGTGATGAAGAACTGCCGGAAGAAGGCAGAAATCACAACATGGCTCTTAACATTACAGTCAAATGTCAGGACGATGCTCTAACCAGCGTACTGGTAGACACAGGATCAGCTCTGAATGTTATGCCAAAGTCCACTTTGATGCGACTATCATTTTAAGGATCTCCGATGAAAGGCAGCGAGGTCATCGTCAAAGCCTTCGATGGATCCAGAAAAATAGTTATCGGCGAAGTTGATCTTCCCATAACCATCGGTCCTCACACTTTCCAAGTCACTTTCTAGGTCATGGACATTCGGGCAGCCTACAACTATTTATTAGGAAGACCTTGGATACACGAGGCTGGGGCAGTCACTTCGACACTTCACCAGAAGCTGAAGTTCGTCAAGAATGACAAGCTAGTCACAGTATGTGGAGAGCAGGCCTTAATCGTAAGCAATTTATCGTCATTTCTCTATGTAGAACCCGAGGAGGTTGTTGGAACTCAGTTTCAAGCACTGTCAGTGAGCAAAAAGAATCGACCAGAAAAAGGGACGTCGATTTCCTCATACAAAGATGCTCTCAAAGCAGTCGAAAGTAACGACTCAAAAGGATGGGGACAACTCAAAATTCCTACGGATAACAAGACAAAGAAAGGTCTTGGTTTCTCTTCAGCCTGTACCCAGACTGCCAAGAAAGATGAAAATGTTCATCCCATTCAAGACTTCTTCCACAGTGGAGGCTTCCTCCAGCCAGTGTCTCAAGAAGTACACACCATCGATAAAAGTGACTCCTCCGATATGAACGAGGAATGGAAATCTTATCTCAACGATGATGGTTATATGTCTCAGGAAGAAATGCACACGCCATTCTGTTTTCCCACACAGGGCCCGAGATATATACCAAGATCAGACGTTCGAATGATCTATGGGGATTGTGATCCCGAAGGATGTCGTACTCCACCCAATTCATTAGAGGAAGACAATCTAATGAAAGATAATTGTGGCTATGATTCCCTGGATGACTTGCCTATCTAGAAGTCGTACACAGTAGACTTGGAGCAAAAGAGTCAGTCGAACGATGCCCATCAGCTTAATAATAATCATATTCCCACAGAGTCATGGGATCATTACTCAGAATATTTTGAAAATATTCAACATCATGATGATGAATCTGCAAGGACTGCGGGACAAGAATTCATCAACTATGCTTGTCCTGAGATCAACGCCATTGAGAAAGATGACTTATCTTCCCCCACTGAAGTATGGGACATCTTAGGACAGCCGAGTGGCAAGTACAACTTCTTGGTCAAGTACACCGCTCCTGAAAGCTCTCGTATCAGGCTCAAAGACATCCAGCCGATTGGATGGGGAGATTCGCCTGAAAGTGAAAACACTATGCAAGATATAGCTGAAGAAACCTCCTATGACAATTCTGCATGGGAAGAAAACTCCAACGATACTGCTCCGCCAGAAATCAGCGTCATTTCTGAAGACCAATCAAGAGGGAAGGTACCAGCATTTGTGATTCACCGAGGAGTTCGCCACCAATGGGTTGCGGTTGATGTCTCGAAATTCGTCCACAAGTCTAAGTAATTGCCATGTTTGTTTTAGCCTTTCACCCTGCCCAGGTGAAACGGATGTTTTATAGGGCTCGCTTTTCTGTAAATGTCCCTCTTCGCTTCGCCCAAAGTGACAGAGCTTTGTTTTATCGGGTTGTATTTCAAGAATTGATAAATCATAAATAAAATAATGTCGTTTTGTAATTCCCGCATTAATTGCTATTTTCACTTTTCGCTTTTCAGATAATGGTAATCCTAAAACAGCACAAAAATAAACAACAAGCATTTTTCAAAAAGAAATACACTGTACACACTCTTGCATCCTCTCTATCTCTTCTAAAAACGAATCATCGCGTCATGCGGATTGCTTGTTTTAAACCCCGTTGAAACACGTGATCAAATACCTTCTCCCAACTTTGAATTCTCGGTATTTGGAACTGAAGAAGAAGAATACGTAGAAATTCTAGAAGAGATCTCCCGACTACTCAGGCAAGAGGAAAGGCTCATTAAACCACACAAGGAACTGTTGGAAACGATCAACTTGGTTCAGAAGAAGAGAGAAAAGAAGTCAAGATTGGGGCACTGCTCAGTCCAACTGTCAAAGAAAGTTTGATAGAGCTTCTTAAAGAGTTTCCCGATATATTTTCTTGATCCTATCAGGACATGCCAGGGTTGGATACCAGCATCGTGGAACATCATTTACCACTAAAGTCAGATTGTCCTCCGGTGAAATAGAAATTGAGACGAACTCACCCGGACATGGCCATCAAAATCAAAGAAGAAGTGCAGAAACAGATTGATGATGGTTTCCTCGCCACTTCAGAATATCCTCAATGGCTAGCTAACATAGTACCAGTTCTGAAAAAGGACACAAAAGTCAGAATGTGTGTAGATTACAGGGATCTGAACAAAGCAAGTCCAAAGGACGACTTTCCCTTACCACACATTGACATGCTGGTAGACAATACAACAAAGTTCAAAGTCTACTCCTTCATGGATGGATTCTCGGGCTATAATCAAATCAAAATGGCGCCGAAAGATATGAGAAAACTTCATTCATCACCCCATGGAGAACCTTTTGCTAGAAGGTAATGTCGTTCGGTTTTAACAACGTCGGGGCAGCCTATCAAAGGGCTATGACTACTCTGTTTCACGACATGATGCACAAAGAAATCGAAGTGTATGTTGATGACATGATCGCCAGATCTAAAATAGAAGAGAAGCATGTGACCCACCTATCAAATTTATTTGAGCGTCTAAGAAAATACAAACTCCGCTTAAATCCCAACAAATGCACATTCGGTGTCCGCTCAGGAAAACTTTTAGGGTTCATCATCAGCCAAAAAGGAATTAAGGTTGATCCTGACAAGGTCAAGGCCATTCAAGAAATACCTTCACCAAAGACTGAAAAACAGGTTAGAGGATTTCTAGGATGTTGAATTACATTTCCAGGTTCATATTCCTTATAATCGCGTCATGCGCGCCAATCTTCAAATTGCTCAGAAAGAATCAAGACTGTGTATGGACAGAAGATTGCCAAAAAGCCTTCGACAGTATCAAAGAGTATCTGTTGAATCCACCTATCCTGTCACCTCCAGTAGAGGAAAGACCACTGATCATATCCCTAACAGTCTTGGAAGACTCTATGGGTTGTGTACATGGCCAACAAGATTAAACCAAAAGAAAAGAGTCTGTCATTCACTACTTAAGCAAGAAATTCACCGACTGCGAGACTCGGTACACTATGCTTGAGAAAACTTGTTGCGCTTTGGCTTAGGCAGCCAAACGTCTTCGCCAGTACATGATTCGTCGCACTACTTGGTTAATCTCTAAAATGGATCCGATCAAGTACGTCTTTGAAAAGCCTGCTTTCACGGGAAGGATCGCCCGTTGGCAGATGTTGTTATCAGAATACGACATCGAGTATCGTGCCCAAAATGTCGTCAAAGGAAGTATTTTAGCCAATTATTTGGCTCATCAACCGATTGACGATCAGAAATAAGTCGGATTTGACTTCCCAAATGAAGATGTCATGTACCTGAAAATGAAAGATTGCGATGAACCGTTACCCAGTGAAGGGCCAGAACCAGGTTCCCAATGGGGACTTATTTTTGACGGAGCTGTCAACCTCTATGAAAACGGAATTGGGGCAATCATCATAACACCTCAGGGTATTCATATTCCTTTCACCGCCCGACTGACATTCAAATGTACAAACAACGAGGACGAATACGAAGCTTGTATCATGGGTCTCGAAGAAGCGATTGACTTGAGAATCAAGAACTTGGATGTGTATGTAGGGGTGTTCGTGGGCCGATTTGGTTCGGTTTTGAGATAATCCGATACCCGAACCAATGAAAAATAAATGGATTGGTTTGGATTGAATTTTTATATTTTTGCAATAAAGTCCAAACCAAACCGATCCGAAAAACAATGGATTGGTTTGGATTGAATTGATCGGATATATTAAAAATAAATATTCAAAAAATATTTTTTTTTATTATTTGTCTACACGCTAAAATATGAAAAATAAATATTGAACACATGACACACATATTTTTAAGCAAGTTATGACCACCATAGTCATATAGTTGTTGTATATCACTTAAATATTCAATAACTTAAAACAATTTTACTGCATACTCATACTCCATTCCATAGCATAAAGTTGAAGGTCTAAAGTTTGCAAATACTTGTGATATGAGGATTTGCAATTTGGGAAGAAGCTTGTGGTTTGCGGATACTTATAGTTTGCAATTTATGAGTTTGATTTATAATGGTTGTGATGTTTGGTTTCTCTATATTTCATCATTGATTGATAGGCTTGTGATAATTTGAAAGATATTGTTCCGTTTTTTATTAGAAATGTCCAGAGACTATGCCTCTTTATTTCTTTCATTATGGTTTGTACTTGCTAATTGCTATAAAAATTATTCTCTTCATTCAAATAAATAAGTAATAACTCAGTTAAAATTAATAATTTATTATATAAATTAATTATGTTTATTGTTATTGGTTTGGTTCGGGTTTACGGGTAGCAAATTAGAAATCCGTTGCCCGAACCAATTAACCCAGGTTTTAATTGGTTCGGTTTGGTTTTTGTCCGAACTGGAAAAATGCCCGACCCAAACACATTGGTTTGGTTTGGATTCCGGTTTGGTTTGGATTTGCCGAACTAATGAACACCCCTATGTGTATGGAGACTCAGCCCTGATTATCCATCAGATCAAAGGAGATTGGAACACGTACCAATCAGGACTGGTTCGTTACAAAGATTACGCGAGAAGGTTGTTACCTTTCTTCAACAGAATCGAGTTTCATCACATCCCTCGTGAAGAAAATCACATGGCTGATGCATTAGCCACTCTCTCCTCCATGATTAGTGTAGGTCAATGGAATGACGTACCTAAGATCGACATAATACGCCTGGAGATGCCCGCTTACATCTTCACGATTGAAGCTGTCATAGACGACAAACCTTGGTATCATGATATCAAATGCTTCCTTCAGAAACAAGAATACCCGCCTGGGACATCAAGAAAAGATAGAAAGACCCTCAGAAGACTGGCAGACAACTTCTTCCTGAGCGGTGACACCCTCTACAAGAGGAACTTTGACATGGTCTTGCTCTGATGCGTAGACAGAACAGAGGCAAACCTGCTGATGAAAGAAATTCACGAAGGATCCTTTGGCACTCATGCCAACATACACACAATGGCGAGAAAAATTCTGAGAGCAGGATACTATTGGTTGACAATGGAATCTGATTGCTACAAGTACATGAGGAAGTGTCATAATTGTCAGATATACTTAGATAAAATCCATGTACCGCCAATGCATCTCAAAGTTCTTTCTTCTCCGTGGCCTTTTTCTATATGGGGAATCGACATGATTGGCATGATTGACCCCAAAGCTTCAAACGGACACCGGTTCATCCTGGTATCCATTGACTACTTCACCAAATGGGTCGAAGCAGCGTCATACGCCAATGTAACCTGACAAGTGGTAGTCCGATTTATCAAGAACAATCCCATCTGCCGCTATGGTGTTCCGAGCCAGATCGTTACTGATAATGGATCTAACTTGAACAACAAGATGATGAGAGAGTTATGCGCTGAGTTCAAAATCTAACACCATAACTCATCTCCCTACCGACCTAAGATGAACGGAGCAGTAGAAGTGACTAACAAAAACATCAAAAAGATCCTTCAAAAGATGCTTGTAACCTACAAAGACTGGCACGAGATGCTACCCTTTGCTCTTCACAATTATCGCACATCTGTCCGCACTTCAACAGGGGCAACCCCTTTCTCTCTAGTATATGGCATGAAAGCAGTGCTCCCCATAGAGGTAGAGATCCCATCAATTCGGGTATTGATGGAAGCTAAGCTAACAGTAGCTGAATGGTGTCAAAGTCGACACGATGAACTGAATCTGATCGAAGAAAAATGAATAATGGCTCTATGCAATGGTCAGTTGTATCAGCAAAGAATGAAGAAAATGTTCGACAAAAAGGTCCGACCTCGTGTCTTCAGGAAAGGAAACCTCGTGCTCAAGAAGATACAATATTTCCTCACTGATTCCCGAGGCAAATGGACTCCGAATTATGACGGCTCATACGTGGTCAAGAGAGCCTTTTCAGGCGGCGCCTTGAAACTCGCAGCCATGGATGGAGAGGAATTTACCTACCCCACGAATGTTGATGTAGTCAAGAGATACTTCTCCTAAATAAAAAAAAACGTCTCGGTGGATTGAAACCCCGAAAGGGCGGTCCAGGCAAAAATTAGAGACATGATAAAAAATCATCCCGATGGATTGGAAATATCAAAATACAATCCAGGCAAAAGTTATGGATTAATGGCAAGTAACTACGTTCGACAAGGTTAAATCCCCAGCAGCAATGCCATTCATCAGGAAGACTTCAAGTCAAAATCAGCTTCGACAAAAGCCCAGGATGTCCAGAATACAAAGTTGGTAGAAGGATAACGGTCGTTATGTTTCAACGTAGCCCTTTTCCCTTAAAATTACCATTTTTAAACTTTGTAAATACTCTATGGGATCACGCACTTGGCTGATTTCCATCCTATCAATAAAATTTGAGCCTTAGTGCTTTTGTTTGCAACTCTTATTTGTTTTAGCTTTACAGAATGACATTTAAACATGATCAACGATTCTTGAAATAAAACAAAAATGAATTTACTTGTCAAAAAAATTTTTGCTTTTAAAATAAAGATGGCAATTCCTTTTGACTTTAAGCGCGAAAGGAACATCGAGGGTTTCTCCGAAGATGATCGAAGCTCAAAGTGCAGAATCAAAGTATTCCTTATAAACCAGTACGTCAGATTGAAGGATAGACTGTTTCAGATGCGAATATTCCGTCTAACATCCCCGACAGAGTTCTTACCTCCTAAGTCTGACCAACGCTTTTTTCCCCCGCAGGGACTACCTCTCCTGAGCAAGACAGGATTGCTATTTTGAACCAATGATACTTTTCATCCCCCGCCGTGGCCGAGTATCCAGTCGTGTTCATCACTAGTCTGTATATCGCGTCAGTTTTGTCAGCATAAACATACATACATCATGCATATTTGATTCACATTCATATTTATATTGCATCACTATCACTCTGTTCATACTCGTCCCCAAGTGATAAAAGTCCTCTTGTCAATCGAGTTGTCAGTCCTTTCCTCGTCAGGAAATGTATCGTCTGGGTAATCTCTCCCCCAGTTTATTTCTGGATTGGAGACGGTCCTCGACCACTTTGATAACTTGAACCTCTGAAAGGCAAAAAGACATTCGACAAACGTCACTCTTCACCATTGAAGATGATATCTTCGCTTTCCCGGATTAAGGAAAATCCCCAGAGAAAGCCTCTTAACCGCAGATTCTCGGCAATACAGCAGTTTCTCTCCGAAAGGTTTGCTATCAACAAGGTCATCAACACCTCAAAATTGGATTACATCACATGGCATTTCTCCGAGAAGAACTCGAAGAAAAGTATGATGTAATATCCCCAAGCAAAAAATAGTCTCTCAAGAGACTCGTTTTTTCCCCAGTAGAGTCAACAAATGGCATCTCCAACAGAGAAGTTTGCACACCTCTACAGCTCAGACGAATGGGTACCCCCAGCAAGTTTGACATCAAATCTTTTTCCATCAAATGGCACCTCCCCAGTAAAAAACTCGGCGAGAAGTTTGACGAAAACCGCTACACATAGCATTCCTTGTCAAGGAAGAAATTCGACAAGAAGAAACTGAGACCAGTTCCTTGGCTGAAGACTAGGATCGAGGGGAAGTTTATTTCAGAAACTGAGACCAGTTCCTTGGCTGAAGACCAGGATCGAGGGGAAGTTTATTTCAGAAACTGAGACCAATTCCTTGGCTGAAGACCAGGATCGAGGGGAAGTTTTACCTTTTTCTAAGCATCATTGCTTAGCAAAAGAAAATGGATGAGCGAATCACCATTCATAACCACCGTCAAAATTTCGGGTATTCTGATATTTAATCCTCTTGCACCCTGAATGTCCAAATATCTTCGCCATTCACCCCTTCGGGTCCAAGAAGATTAAATAGGGGCATCTGTCATACCCCAAATTTTGACCACTAAGATTTCCCATTATTGCACAAATCATCACCACAATATGGATGTACCATCATGCCTCATTAATCTCCTTAAAGATGATTGAACATTCACCATGATCAAGAAATAGGGTTTTGAACCCTCTCAGGATACTTAGACAAAAGATCAATCAAGAAATGACATGATCTTCAACTTGAGTAACCTCTTATAACATCCAAAAAGGATCAAGAGGACCCTCACATCAAAAATCAAGCACAAAGTGGTGGCATTCCAAGTGGTCTGAGCCTCGAAACACCCGGTATCGCCGAATTAGGGTTTTGAACGACTGGGGCCTCCAAAGTGAGATTTTCACAAGAGGATGAGCCAAGACTTCAACATGTGGCTCAATATGCTCAAATTAACCCTAGGGATCCATTTGCAAAGTTAAAAAACCCTTAGGAGATGCATTCCCCAAAAATCGGGAATTAGGGTTTTACGCGCCGAACCAATCCAGAGCCAAAAGTCAAAACATGACTTTTTTGGCAAAAATGATCCTTATGATTCATGTTTTCATAAAATGTGACTTATAATGTCATTTGAACAATAATTGATCAAGAAATCATGATAACTTGTAAAAGGGGTAACCTTGAAAAATTGAAAAAATTTCTAAGTTACTAAATTTGAATGGTTTTGGTACCAACTTCCAAGGATCATAACTTCTGATCCAAGCAACCATTTTGAGTGATCCAAAGTATGATTTGTAGATCTTCCTACACTCTACAAAAGCTTTAACTACCTCAAACTCCAATTCTTCATGGATTTTTAGTTATGGAGTGATCAAAATGACAAAAAAACAAGAAAATGGCACTTTTTCAACACTTAGTGAAAATCTGCCTAAGTTAGCAGATTTGGACATCAATGTTCATGAGGATTTTTCAATGGGATCCAAATAGTTTCAAGACAAACTATGATCACGCATGTATTGTATCATATAAGGGCTTTCTAAAAAGCACAAGAGCCTCTCATAACTCAACTTGAGCAAGGAGATATGATCCCCTCAAAACCACAGTTTCAAACTGTCTTGTGCAAGACAGAATTTGGCAAATTTGCTCGAATTGGCAAATTTGGACAAATTCAAGCATGGTTATCCATCTGCACACCTCAAGGGGGGAACAACCAAGGGACAAACACTGATTTATCAGCCTCACAAGTCCATGGATCTATGTTTAGGCATGACACTCCTAAAAGCCCAAGATGCTTCAAATTGTCAATTTTGTTTTCAAGCATTTAACTGATGCATAGAGGTGGCATTCATCATGACAATGTTATCTAAGTTCAGTCAAGACTTATCCTTGAACCAGAGGACTCATAGCCTGTGCCCTAACCTCAAGTCAATGGATAGAGGAGACTTGAGATTCCATTTGATCACCATTGGCCACAGACCTACTGCAGCTGCCATTCACTATTACTTGCAAAACAAACTTGCTCTACTATAAATAGAGCTCATTTTTGCTCAGTTCAAGTACCCCAAAGCACTACAACACTTGCTTTCCTTAAAATCTCTCTTTCACTCCAAAAATGCCTTCTTTTGCAAGTCACCACTGAGTTTTTGAGTTAGAGAGTAATTCCACCACAACTCATGATCCAAACACATCCAATGTATCATATCTAAGCTGTTTAAACACTCACCTTTGATCTGAAACACCAAAATCAGAAAGTCAATCTCCAAAACCTCAAATTTTGACTTTTTTGCATTTTTCAAGCCATGTCTTGATTCAGTCACTTCCAAAACCAAACAAAGCCTCAAACACACTCCAAATATCATCCTCAAACTGTCCCAATTGGTTTCCCTCATTTGGAACACCATTTGAGAGAGTTGTCATCTTGGTCGCTTTTGCCCCTTTTGCAAGAAAGAGTCAGTTCTTGCTCCTAAGGATTCCAGCTGGTTTTGATCATCCTAAAAGCTTCTAAGGGATCAATCAAGAGTGTTCAAAGCATTGAATTACTTCTGGCATAAGGAACTTGACAGATAGCACAAGAAGCTTCAAGAGGTAAGTGCATCATAACTTGAACTCTTTAAACCATGCATTCCTTTGATGTCCATTGATCATAAACATCTCATACATGTTATATATGTTGTGTTTGAACCAAATTGTCATGTTACTGTTGCATGTGTGATGAGGTAGCAGAGAACATGCAAATTTAGGCCTATTTTGAAACCACTATCGGGTTTTAAAATAGGGACATTTTCTGAAAATTCCAAGAGCACCATTGGATTCCTCATGAAATTCTAGGCAGGATGCACCTAAATTTTGTCAAAATCCATGGAGAAATGAGGAAGTTAGAGCCTTCATGCAAGAGGCAAAAATCAGGCCTTGCCTTGGGCAAGGGCCAGGCCATGGCACCTTGGCCAGGCCTAAAACCAAGGCCCCCATATATGCACATGGGGTGGTTTTGATACACGGATGTATCACCACCCCAATGGTAGCGCGCATGTGTGTTTGGTTCAGAGGTCGTGGGTTCAACACCCGCCTAGACCATTTTGCCATTTTCTCATATTTTGCTATTTTTGTTATTTTCATGGTTTTTATTAATTAATCCAAAAATTAATTTCTCTTTCAATTTTAATTATTTTTTATTGGTTCTTTTTGCAAAAAATCACAAAATGTTAAAATATTTTATTCCACTAAAAAATCAAATTTATATTATTTATTTAATATAGTTGATATTTTTGTAAATAAATTCATTTTTAATTGTTTTTAAACATTTCAAAAAATGAATTTTCATCTTGAACTTTCAAAACCAAATGAGTTTTAATTCATCTTGTGATTAAAACATCATTTTTCAAACCTTAACCAAAAATCACAAGTTGTTCATTCAAACTTATTTGGTGTTTTTATCATTTTTTAATTAATTTTCTTTGAAAAATTACTTTAAAAAATGAAATTAGGGTTTCTTTGATTTTGATCTTTTTCAAAACATTTTACACACTCATGGGCCTCTAATAGAGTGTAAGTCCCATCCCTTTTTGTAGAAAAAACATTTTTTGGCCTCAGTTATTGTATAAGTCCCGATACATTGAACAAATCTCGGGGCGATCGCCAATTTTCAAACAATTTTCATCTAGGCCTCTCCTTGAGTTGTAAGCCACATCTCTTGTACAGAAGTAAACTTTGGGCCTCTCCTTGAGTGTAAGCCCCAATCTTTTCAAAACAACTTTTCCTTTTTTATTTAGTTTCAAATTCATAGTTGTTATCAAAACTTTCTTTAATTTCTTGAACAACTAACCATACCGCTGTTACTATGGAAGCTTGCTCGCCTGTAAGTTTTAAACAGCTTTCTTTTACATTACTTGCACATATAATATATTTGTTTGTGCTGGAAGCTTGTTCACCTGTAAGTCATCCTACCCTCTCTTTTACATACAGTTTATATATCTGTACATATATACCTGTATATTATCTGCTTAGAGTTTTCCCCAGCAATTAGGTCTAGAACTAGATAAAGCCAGTGGTCAATCTTTCAACACAATCAAAACTAGTTCCCCCATAGGAATTCCAGATACAGTATTGCCTCCTCTTGGGCTTATACAATATGGAACAAAGAGAAAGACATTATTCCCGGTGAAACTTTTCTCAGACTGTTACTATTAGAAATTGTCAAAGAAATTCAATTCCCCAGAAAGGATTAATTCCCGGTGAAACCCTTCTTGAATTTCTTCAAACCCTAGAACTGTTCACTAAAGGATTAATTCTCGGTGAAACCTTTCTTGAACTTTTCTTAGGTTTGGGACCCATAGGCTTCCTAAAAGCATCCCCGCCTCCTCTTGGGCGTTGTACAAGGACCCTCTGGCTTCTTAGAAGTTCCCATGCCTCCTCTTGGGATTAGTACAAGGACCCGAGACCTCTTAAAGGTATACGACAGAACCTAGTCATCCTTTGTTAGAGCAGTCTTTCCAATGAGTCTAAACCTCATACCAATTTAAGGGTTAACTCTCATCCCTTAAAGCACCTGCCTCCTCTTGGGCATCATACAAAGATAAACCCTTTCATACCAGTAGACTTGGACAGTCTAATTTCCTCTTGGATCTCAAAGACATTCTCAAGTTCCCAACAAATACTGGAGAAACCCTGATCATCCGATCACTCTCCCACTGAGTTAAAACCTACCTAGGTTCTAAAAACTCAATTTTTTCATCCAAATTTCCCCAGCTAGGGTCATCTTACCATCAATACAACACTAGCCCTTTATCAGAACCTCAAGGCATCTGATATCTCAACTCTTCTATCCCCAGCAAGAGTTGATTCTCTACTTTGGACCTGCCTCTGGACCTCAATAATCCTCAGTAAAAGTTAGCCTCCTCTTAGGCTTTGTATAATGATTTTCTCTCAACAGAGTCAGCCTCAATCTTGGGCTTTGTACAAGAAAGATAAAAAAAACTCTTTGGTTGAGTCAATCTCTTTTCAAAATACTCTCTTGTTGAGTTGATAAAACTCTTTTGTTAAGTTCAAAACACTCTTTTGTTGAGTAAAAACACTCTCTTGTTGAGTTGAACCCCTTTTTAGCCTCAATCTTGGGCTTTGTACAAGACAGGTAAAAACTCTCTTGTTGGGTCAATCACCTTTCAATACTCTCTTGTTGAGTCACTTTTCTCATAAACACTCTCTTGTTGAGTCAATCACCTTAAAACACTCTCTTGTTGAGTCAATCCTCTTTTCAGCCTCCTCTTAGGCTTTGTATAATGATTTTCCTCAGTAGAGATAGCCTCAATCTTGGGCTTTGTACAAGACACCTGAAATATCCTCAGCTGAGTCAGTTCCTTCTCTTCAGCCTCAATCTTGGGCTTCGTACAAGACACATATAAACTTTCTTCAGTAAAGTCAAAACCTCTCAAACTCTGTATATATATATTCCCCAACAGAGTTAATTCTCCCTAGCCTTCCTTTTGGCTATGTGAATAAATCTCCCTAAGCAGAGTCAATCTTCTTTTAGCCTCAATCTTGGGCTTTGTACAAGACACACATACTCTCCAACAGAGTAAATAACTTCTTTTAGCCTCAAATCTTGGGCTTTGTACAAGACAGATAAAAACCTTCCTCAACAGCGTCAATATTCAGCCTCCTCTTAGGCTTTGTATAATGATATCCCCAAAAGAGTCAGTCTCTTTCCAGACTCAATCTTGGGCTTTGTACAAGACAGATAATAATCTCCCCAGTGGAGTCCATCAACCTTTTAGCTTCAACCTTGGGCTTTGATCAAGGCACATATAAAAACCAAAATCCCCTCAGAAAACAATCAACCTCTCTGTAGGAAGACATTTCTCTGTACATCACCTTCAAAACAAGCATTCAAAACAAACTTTAAATCCAGATAATTGTTGTAAGTGGCACACTTGTTGATTCAAATATCCAAGTTGTAGTCCATCTCTTATCCTGGTAAATCAACTTCCTCTTTCATCTAAATGCTGTAAGTGGCAAGCCTCTGGATTACAAACATCCAAGCTACTGCCCCTCTCTTAGCATGAAAGGTTCCTAAGGAAAAATGGCATTGCTCAACACTGAGTTAAAGTTTTCTCCTTCAGGACAAATCCCTTATAAAGGAAATTATGGAATTACTGGATTCTCATATCCCAGTTAAAGTAATTCTCCTTTATAATCAGTCACCCAACAGTTGTGATAAACAGACGAGATGTCTCTCCCTTAGAGATGACAAATTCTCTCTAAGTCTAACTCCTTTTAGCTTTAATCTTGGGCTTTGAACAAGACACAAATAACCTTTTAGCTTCAATCTTAGGCTTTGAACAAGACACAAATATTCCTTTAGCTTCAATCTTGGGCTTTGAACAAGACACCAAACATCATTTTTTTCCTCCCATAGAGTAGAGGGAACTACGATTGCTTTGATTTCCCTATTTATCTTTAACGGGAATACGTAGGCATAAGATTGTGAAATCTTAGCGAGCACACCAATTCAAAAACCTTAGGTCCAGTACCTTCATACATCAATCAAAAACTTTAGGTTTCATACCTTATCCAAAACATCGGAACAAATCCGATATCAACAAAAACTCTCTCTCAACCCTCCCAGTGGAGAAACTTTCCCAATTGACAAACAAATACCAGTAAGTAGTAAACAGTTATGATTGCTAATGATCTGTGGATAACCACATATAGGATGGGTAATTAACAACTCCCCATTGTATAACCTGACCCCGGACCCCCCAATCTCTTAAAAGCATTTGTTAAAGAAAACATTTGCGTGCAAGGTTAGTTTGAGATAGCTTCTCTTTCCTTTCCAGCTCACAGGATAAATAAGAAATCATAAAGTAGCACTCAATCCCTACCATTACGGTGAGGAAAACCCATGGCGATAAGGTGGTCGCGTCACCGACAAAAATCGCACGCTACACGTACAAATCAGAAAAGGCTATCCCTTACAAGTACAATGCAACAACCATCAAAAATGGAAAGGAAATTCCATTACCCTCCGTTGTTAACATTGCCGACAATAGTCGAGTCACACAGAGCGGAAGAATCTTCAACAGAGGAGTGGGAGAGCCGCCAAAGAAAAGGAACCTCAAATAGAAGTTCCTAATTAACTAGACAGTCAATCTATAAAGAACAACGATGAGATGTTGAAGCTCATCCAGAAAAGCGAGTACAACATTGTAGACCAACTATTGCAAACTCCATCTAGAATCTCCGTGCTATCTCTCCTGCTTAGTTCCGAAGCTCACAGGGAAGCTCTGCAGAAAGTCTTGGAGCAAGCTTTCTTAGAACAAGATGTGACGGTAAGGCAGTTTGACAGTATCATTTCCAACATCACTTCCTGCAACAATTTAGGATTCAGTGATGAAGAACTGCCAGAAGAAGGCAGAAATCACAACATGGCGCTTAACATTACAGTCAACTGCCAGGACGATGCTATAGCCAGCGTACTAGTAGACACAGGATCAGCTCTGAATGTTATGCCAAAATTCACTCTGATACGACTATCATTTCAAGGATCTCCGATGAGAGGCTGTGAGGTCATCGTCAAAGCCTTTGATGGATCCAGAAAAATAGTTATCGTCGAAGTTGATCTTCCCATAACCATCGGTCCTCACACTTTCCAAGTCACTTTCTATGTCATGGACATCCGGGCAGCCTACAGTTGTTTATTAGGAAGACCATGGATACACGAGGCTGGGGCAGTCACTTCGACACTTCACCAGAAGTTGAAGTTCATCAAGAATGACAAGCTAGTTACAGTATACGGAGAACAGGCCTTAATCGTAACCAATTTATCATCATTTCCCGGTGTAGAACCTGAGGAGGTTGTTGGAACTCAATTTCAAGCACTATCAGTAAGCAATGAGAATCGGTCAGAAAGAGGGACGTTGATTTCCTCATACAAAGATGCTCTCAAAGTGATCGAGAGTAATAACGTAAAGGGATGAGGACAGCTCATAAATCCTACGGATAACAAGACAAAGAAAGGTCTTGGTTTCTCCTCAGCCTGTACCCAGACTGCCAAGAAGGATGAAAGTTTTCATCCCATTCAAGACTTCTTCCGCAGTGGAGGCTTCCTCCACCCAGTGTCTAAAGAAGTACACACCATCGATAAAAGTGACTCCTCCGATACAGACGAGGAATAGAAATCCAATCTCAACGACAACGGTTATATGTCTCAGGAAGAAACGCACACGACATTCTGTTTTCCTAAGCAGGGCCCGAGATATATACCAAGATCAAACGTTCGAATGATCTATGGAGATTGTGATCCTGAAGGATGTCGTACTCCACCCAATTTATTAGAGGAAGACAATCTAATGAACGACAATTGTGGCTATGATTCCCTAGCCTCATTTTCTCTGTTCTCTTCACTTCTTACGATTGCACAGAATAACTCCCCTAATTTCCACTTTTCCTTTTTGTCAAACCTACCCCTTGGACCCTAATTATGATTTACCCATATTATCCTCACTTAACCTTCTCAATATTATCGTCTTACCCTTAATGGTTCTCTTAATTATTTTAAATAATAATAATAATAATCTAAATATTCAAATTATTCTATTATTATTATTACTAATAAAATAATCCTAATTAATTACTAATTCTAAATGCCTCAATATTCCCTTAACTCAGACTACCCTACAACACCGCACAAAGTCACCATGCGTCATAATATTCACCAAAATTCACCAAAACACCGAATAATCATAATAAATCAATTAAATAAATATTATAATTATTTTGGGGCGTTACAACGATGATGAGGTAAACTATAATAAAAGATATCGATGCGGAATCATACCATTGAATCGTATATTATGTGTTAAAGAACATAAAATGTGCTGAATGAGGCGAATGCGATTCGAAAAAAATTGGTGTGTTTAAGTTGATTTTCAAGAATAGTTTAATTTTTCAGATTATATATTTCTTTGCCAATTTGAATGGTTGTATTTCTTTAAATAGGTGTATGGTAAACCAAGCAATATACATTTGTATATAATAAATTATGGGTACTTTCTACGACAGTTGTCTACATTAACTGTCATCTAATGTAATTAATTTGCTGTTGCTGGGTTTCGAACTCAGTACCTTATCTATCACAACGGTTGTTAAGCATAACTGTTGTGATATACTGCGCGCTTTTTAGAATACAACAACGGTCGCAGGGTCGTAATTATAAGTAGCGCATTTACCACAACACTCTACATAACAACGCCTTGATCTGCGTTATTATATGTATTTTTCAACCGCTGTTAAAGGGGTTTTCCGTAGTAGTGTGTAGACATATACTTTTCAAACTCGACCTAAGATGATGATCTATTGGTTATGGGAAATGGTCTAAATATTCACGCATGTGTGTCGGAACTTAATGTTCCGTTTTGTTTTGTCGCGTGAGATATCACCTTCGAAAGAACGTGGTTGATCTCTCGTACGTTGCGTTAGACATAACCTCCGTTTGTGAGCGATACGTGGGGGTTTTGACGAGTATTAGGGTGAGTGCATTTGATCGATAGGTTTTCTCTCGTACATGATGGGTATTAGGAAATGCAACTCCTGATGAGTTTCTCCTTTCTAAAGAATGTGTTTATTTATTTGCTTTTATGCTTTTAATTTCCGCATGTTACCCTTGAAAAACCATTTCAAACCCAAGCTTAGATACGTGGAGATTGTCGAACAACATTCTTTCCCTCGAACCGATCCCTGTGGAGACGATAAATCCCAGAATTCTTTCAAACTTAATTTTTGTTTGTTGTTTTACTGCACCAGTAGTTGCCCGAACCAATTAACATAGAGTTTTATTGGTTTGGTTTGGTTTTGCCTAAACTAAAAAAATAGTTGAACCAAACAACATGGTTTGCTTTGGATTCCTGTTTAATTCGTATTTGTCCAAACCAATGAACACTCATAACTTCCACTTGGATATTGAAGTGTAATGTCGGATTTTATGTTGAAATCACCTAATGTAATGTTTATTTTATGATATGAATATTAATTTCATTTTGTCAAATTACTAGATATTTGTTTCTGTCTCTGCCAGCATACGTTATAGAAATGTATTTACGAAAATATACCGGAGATATATCTTCGAGATTAAAAAAACCCAATTAATAGGACGCCACTCAAAATAATTTATATTGTATGTGCATTAGATACGTCCGATAATATATCTCCAAAATTTAAAAAGCATTTTAGTATTATTATGTGGTAGATAAGTAACATATAGATGAATTAAGAAATGGCCTATTAAAATTATATTTTTTTAATGAGACACTTTAAAATTAAGTCCGACTATGGCATGAGTGTCGGACACGGACACAACACAGAACATGCCTAATCCAAAGAGTTTGTGACGTTTGAAAACAAGCTTGTATCAGACAAAAGAAACACCCTGTTCCAATGTAGTAGCATCAATAAATTAATCAAAATGTTCTCATTTATGTGAAAGATAAAACATTATTCCAGAAATTGATTCATTTCCTGCACTTATTATTATTGTACGATTAAACTTGAGTGGGCTCTCAAATTGCTTCTCACCAAAACAAGGGAATTGTGGGTCGGTTTTCTGAATTTATATTCAACAATCAACATTACTCTGGACAAGAATTTTCAATCACAATTTCAGCTAAAAGAAACTGAAGCAAATTACATACAAACAGAAACAGTAAAACATAACTGCCAAGGAAATACATAACTGCCCGCCAAACTATCTAATGCGCAGTTTCAATCCCTTTCCTTTATTACACATTTCGTGTAAGAGGTTTATCAGAAACTTTTACCCTCAGATTCTGAACTTGTCCAACATGAGACTAAGAACTCAGACTTGCAAAGTTGAAGAAGTTGCAACTGATAACAAAATGTGTCGTGCAGTTTGACTGTGGTTAGCATACCTAAAGGCCCAGATTAGAAAGATCAAATTCTTTTGACTTGGCTCCAGAATTTTCAACTTCTTCCTCTTCCGTAACCAACCAATTGTAAGGAAGTTGGATTTTAGTTCCAGACTTCATGCTGGTTTTTTGTACATAATCTATGAAAAGTTGGGACGCATCAATGCCCGGTGAGCGTTTCAAGAAGCAATGGACACAATGTAATCCATATAAATCCTCTATTACCAATCGTAATCCCCATTTCTCTATTAACAAACCTGGGCAGACTTTAATTGTGATATGCGCTCCAGTTTTTAAGAAATGGCAGTGCTCTTGAGAGATATAGATTTGCCAAAGATGTTTGGAGCCATCAATTTTGTTCAGTTCCAAACTGAGCGGCATATCGAAGCGTTCCTCTGTATGTTCACTTTCAAAAGAAAGATATAAAGGATGTGGAAGTGCTGAGGAAAATGAATCCTGTGGAGAATCAGAATTCGCTGGCCGATTGTTTACCTCAAATGCCACACAGAAGGCAAAGCCAAACTTCTTGCCAAACTTATCAAAATCTATTATCCTTACTATTGAATCACCATCAAATTGGTGATTGAACCATTTTGGAATACAACTACGTGACCGAAAAACAGTGTTTTTCCAATCCCAAGGAACAACAATGTCAAAGCCACCCCGAAAGTGTTGGGGGTTCTGGTACCAGAAGAAAAATAACACACAAGTATATTAGAGCTAGAGAGTGCAAAGAAATGGTATATAATTATTAGTCACAAAAAGTACTAAGTAGCTTGCAGATAATGATTGGTCAACTAAATGCAACCAAAAATATATATATATAAATACCACATCGGAAAACCATTCTAGAATAACTTGTTAGTAATGAGAGCATGAAAAAATATTTGAGTTTATGAGAATGCAACAAGTTGATTTAAATATGTTGCATTAGAGTTCTTCCTTATTGCACAAGTTAGATCGGGATTTTTTTTTATAAATAATAAAATACAATGAATGAAAGCTAGAGAATTAGGGGAATGTAAGCAATGTACACACCAGAAGTAGTCTTCGTAACCACAAATGTCCTATGGATTGATTTTTGGATTCACCCATGAACTTAGGGCAGTCAAATATATAAAATCCTGACCTATGATCACGAGATCCCGCTGCTATGTTAAAATATCTTCCTCCAGAAGAAACACTTTTTGAAAATAAGAGATCAATACTTTCAAGCTCATGGCAATGAGATAAGTTTAGATATGCAAGGTTTTCAAGATCAAAGAAACCAACAGGTAGTGAACGAAATTTGTTTCCTTGTAGATTTAGTCTTTCTAACGTCTTTAACGTTCCAATAGTATTTGGTATCTCATGAAGATTGCAAAAGCTTAAATCTAGAAAAATCAAAGATCTCATATGATCAGAAAGAGTCCATTTCAGTGGTAGAATTGTAAGACTTGAGCAGCCGCAAAAATCTAGAGTTACAAGGGCTGCCATCCTCTTAATCCTATCGGGCATTTCAACCAGATTTGTGCAGTTTCTCAAACCCAAGAATTTAAGGTTTGTCAAATCCCCAATGGATTCATGAACTTTGGATAAAGTTGTACATTCATCCATATCAAGGTAATCAAGATTTGATGCCCCGGTAAAATCTGGCGTCTTTTCAAGTTTTGTACAACCAGAAAGGCGTAGAACTCTCAAACAACTTAATATTGATACACTACCAAAATCAAGGTCAACCAAACTGCTGCAGTTTTGCAAACTTAAAAAAACAAGTTCAGAAAGATGTCCAATTGATGGATGGACCTGTATTAAGTTTGTGCATCCTGTAAAATCTAGCCGCTCGAGTTTTGGGGTCCAAAAAAAATTTGGAGTCTCTATAAGACACTTGGAGTTGCTCAAATCCATCCTTTTCAAATAAGGGAGATCCTATAAAGAGAATTAGCAACCATCAGTTAAAACATTTCACTAAGACTTGAATTTTCAAAATTAAGTGCAAACTTTTATAAAACAATGCTATGTAATTAGTAATAAGAGTTACCTAATCTCTCGAGCTTAAGTTATTGTCTGATAATTAGGAAGATAGTAATAATTTAATTTAGTAACACACTTAGGGGTTGTTTGTTGTTATAGGATTAAGTGGTGTGATAATCTAAGGTGTTGCAACACTCACTACAGAAGTAATAGAATGAGGAAATTGCTCACCTACTATATTTTATTTTTATTTAGTGATTTGATATATTAGTTATTATTTTATATTCTTATGTTTTAGGAACTTTTTTGGACCATTGAGATTATGACATATGGATGACTAACATCTATATAGAATATTATATTAAATTTAGTGTTTTCTTTTGGAAATACAATTAAATGAATGAAGAAAAAAAAATTATTTTGTTAGTTAATTTCTCTTCTTTTTCCTCTTTCTTAGATTTAGAATCCTAATTTTTATAGTTTTCATAATCTTAGCATAAAATAGCCTAACAGATACATTATCAAGTAATTTTAAATGATTGTATTAAAAACTTTATATAAAATAAAAAATAAAAAACTAGATGTCGCTACAAATTTTAAATTTATATGAAACTTTGAGTGTTTGATAATATGACAATAATCAACAATTAAAATGGCCAAATTTAAAAGTAAAAGGGTATCCATGCCACAAAAGATAATATGGCTCAAAATTCCAAATTTACTAGAGTACCTTGCGACCTTCCCACAGTCGTTGAATGCTACTATCAGGCATATTCAATTCCACAAGATAATATGGCTCAAAATTTGACGGCAAAGAAGTCAAAGGGTATCCATGCCACAAAAGATATCGCAAGCTGTTGGAAAGAAAATCCAAATTTCCTGAAAAATTGTTATGATACAATATGAGAAGTGCAAGGTTCCTCATATTTGAAAATCCTTCAGCCCTGCATTTGGAGAAACTTTCCTTTTGATCCAGAACTATAGCTTTAACATTATTGTTTGTTCCCTGGGAAAATAACACAATAAGCATAACATGGAATGAAAGAAAAAAATGAAATTACGTGAACTACCCATGTTGGAAACATTATGCTACCTATATATCCAATATTACAATGTCCAAACTTTTAACGAAATAAGAAAATCATGGAATCAAATGTGTTTAAATTAACTGTGAAAAAACTACATAGTAATTGGTTTTCTTAAAATTGTATTTTAAAACTAGTTTCCACTATGAATGTTACTCGAAATGAACTCCATGATGATGTTCTAGGGAAAAAATTGGTCTTACTATTTTGTTTTTAAATCTCTCTAATATTTGCTCATATTGAAATTAGTCAACATACTACACAATTAATTTCACTAAGGACTAACAGCATACACTCTAAAACTAAACTAATGATGACCTAACACAACTTTTTTCAATGTTCTTAGGATATAAAGTGACCAAAAAAACGACTTCATCTATTGCTTATTATTTACCGTATCTAGAGAAATATTTTTGTTTGTATTTTCTTATTAATTTTAAATTCAATACATTATTAATCTTAATATCTTTGATAATATCATTAGTTATATTTCAAAAAATAAATAAATAAAATAATGAATTATTAAATATATTATACATAAAAGAAAAATAATAGTAATATTAAAAATAACAAAATTTATTAAATGCTTTAATATGCATAATAATCAAATAAATAGTATGTAAAAAGAAATAGAACAATTATATGAATTGAAGATGAAATTGGTGTATCCTTATTGAACAAAGCAATATATATTACACACTCCTCCATTTTAAAATTAATGACAGTTTAAAGTTTTTGTTCACATGATTGTAATAAAATTGTCAAAAGACACTACACTTTTATTAGTTATTAACATGTTGTCCACAATAATAATTAAAGGGTATAAGTAAAAAAATATCAATCATTTTTTTTTTTGTTAAATAGCTTAGTGACTAGAGTCCACCTTATTAAATAAGTGGGATGTTGCAGGCTCGAACTCGCGCCCCTGCACTCGATAACCAACTGAGCTATTTTAACAGGAAAAAAAGTGAGAATGACATTAATTTTAAAATAAATTTTATTTACTAAAACAACATTTATTTTAAGACGTAGGGAGTAGACTCAAAACGCTCTATGTAATAATCAATGATTATTATCATTTTCCCGGCATGACCCCACACAAGTTAAATTCACTCAAAAAGCATAAATGGCACCCACTAGATTTTAAAACATAATTTTTTTTACCGTTTTTGTCTCCAAGATATCATAGAAATCATTGCATCGCCATACTCTACTCCACAATCCTGGATCGTCTAGAAACTTGTGCCGAACAATTTTCTTCCCAAGTTCTTGTAACATATCATGCATATGAATCTCTTGGTTTTTAATGGTAATGAGTGACTTCTCAATGACTCTTTGAATTCCTATGTGAGGGTATAATCCACATGCATCTAGAATTCTCTTTACATAATCTTCCCTCTCCCCTTTAAAAAAACAAGCAATGTGCAGAAATATCTCCTTCTCTTCATGCTGTAGCCCATCAACACTCATCTGAAGCACATCCATAATTTTACTGTCTGGATTGTTCTTCAATCTATCCAAAGCATCTCTCCACTGGACAGCATCTCGAGTACACAAGAAAGATCCGACTACTTTAATTGCTAATGGAAGATTTTGAGCATATTTTAGTATCTCTGGAATCAACTCAACACAATTGCTGCTTTGGTCTTCACCTTTGAAGGCTTTTCTAAGAAAAAGTTCAGAAGCATCATTACTATTCAACAATGGAACTTTGTGAATTTTATCAGTCCCATACACTCTTAGAATATGCTCATCCCTTGTGGTTATGATTATTCTACTGCCACTCCCAAGTAATTTAGGTTTTATACCTAATTCCTGCAATTGCTCTAATTGATCAACATTGTCAAGAACTAGAAGGACCTTAGTGAAACTGTGAAGCCTATTTGTCATAATCCTGAAAATTTCACAAGTGTCGTATGAGTCAAGATTTCTTTCATCTAGAACTTGTCGAAGAATTTGTCTTTGCACAGCAACAATGCCACCATCCATATAAAGTTTGCTTGTGTTATTAATAAAACAATGAGCATCAAACTGATACGAGATTCTGTCATACAAAACAGTAGCATTTGTTGTCTTTCCTACTCCACTCATCCCCAAAATTCCTAGAACTCGGAAGTCATCATCCTTTGAGCTCAACTTTAGAAGATTTTCTAATTCTTCTATGCGAGGTTGCATCCCAACAAGATCGCTGGTAAACCCTGAGAATTTATGATTCAAAGATTTTATTACTGCTTGAACAATTGTTTCAATCTCTATAGACTCTGGCCTGAAAGAGCAAAAACAAAAACACAAAACTATCATCTTAAAATACAAGATATATTTATGGAGTTTTAAATTTTGTGAGTGAAAGAGTGCAAGTTGAACGATGAAAGTTGATATGATGACATGCTATGAAGCAGTGACACATACATCGGACATTGTGATTTAAATAAAGGTCTGAAACCGCTATTGTTATTGAGGCTGCATAGACCACATTTCTCCATAATATCAAGGATTGCATTGCAACTAAAACTATTATTGCAACAACTGTTTAAAACCATGCTGACTAGATATTGATAATAATTTGAAGAAACAGAAATGATTGAATAAAACTATATGCGTGGAAACGTCATCAATAATAACAATAACAAGTGTAGGTGCTAGGCAGCTGGCTAGTTATTTGCTTGAGTAGCACAAGCATCAGTATAACAAGGGAAAAAGAGTAAAGAGAACATGGCCTTTCTGAACAGGAAACATCGCCTTTTTTTGTCCGTAGATTAATTGGTAATAACCACTAGAAACTCACACACACAACCGTGACTACCAGGGTTCGAATCCTGGTGATGTCATCAAACCTAACAATATCGGCTTTTGCCAGTTGAACTAGGATTTGCGGACCATCGCATATTTTTTTTGGTCCGTAGACCATCGCATATTTATTTTCATAAAAAATGTATGACAAAATTTGAGAGAAGAGTGTTTTATTTTTTACTTACTTATCTCTAACATCAAATCCAACCAATTTGCCCAACTCAAGCATAGCTCTCTGCCATTGATCAACCTTGTTACTTGGTCATATTTGAATTTCTTAGTGTGTAAATAATAAGCATCTATGAAAACCTCAATATACTTTTTGAACATGAGATGGATCAACACCGTAGAAAATAGGGATAACAGTTTTCTTCAAAATTTGTGCGGTATTCTGCGATAGCAACCACATTTCATCCAAACACAATGTTGACTTAGAATATTTGAGACGACAACTATACTATAGAAACCCTTGAATCTCAAATGTCTTGTAAAAGTTGTGGTGAAATTAATACTCCTTTCTTGAGAGTTAGATCGTCCTTGAATCCTTGATCACAGAAATTCCACTTTTGATGAGACGGTGATAGAGATGATCAGTGAAAGTGTTGCAAGTGTCAGGGCATTGGAGACGGAGAAACGTGTCGTATTTATATATTCATAGAGTTGTTGCTAGTAGAATCCATAGCAACAACTCCCGAGAAATATCTTTTTGATTCAAGAACATGAGGTTAAAGAAGCACGGAAAAGGATAGATAATGGAAAGTCTGAATATCATTTAATATTATGACTTCATTTATTAATGTAGCTTATCCCATTTAATGATAAAAAGCTTGACTAATGTTGTAGTTGTACTAATTAGAGTTAATTTAGTAAAACTAATGTGTCTATTAGCCAAATTTTGCAATTCTTAAATGTTTGTGTAGATCTTAAACGTGATTGATAATTTTGTAAATTTATTTATCACGCAGAAGAATAAAATAAACAGGCTGGATTTGTTACTGACAATAAAAAAGGAATAACAAAGGGAATCGAAGTAGAAAATGTAAAACAAGTAACAACAAGGGGAATAACACTTACTTGTTCCTAACATCCCAACCAACTAATTCAGCCAAACTGCTCATAGCTCTCATCCATCTCACAACCTTGTTTGGATCACGTATGAACTTCTCAACGTGTAAATCAAAGTCATTCATGTACACCCCGGTCTGTTTTCGTACATGAGACGGATCGACATCATAAAAAACAGGAAATACTTTTTGATTGAATTCTTTATGGCATTCAGCAATAGTAGCCATCTCTTCCAAACACCACGTAGACTCAGCATATCTTTCAGAGAAGACAATAATAGAAATCCGTGAATTTTGAATAGCTTGAAGAAGTTGCGGCGAAAGGGATTCTCCTTTCTCAAGCCTTTTATCATCCTTGAAGGCAAAAATTCCCTTTCTTGTTAGATGAGCATAAAGATGATCAACAAAAGTGTTGCGGGTGTCAGCTCCTCTGAAACTGATAAACACATCATATCTATAGCTGTGGACGCAATTGGAATCGGTGTAAGGACGAGAAGAAGCTGAACCTTGCTGGCCCAAATTGGAATCAATAGAAGGACGAGAAGAAGCTGAACCTCGCTGGCCCAAATTGGAATCAATAGAAGGACGAGAAGAAGCTGAACCTCGCTGGCCCAAATTGGAATGCGAAAAACAGCCCAACACAGTCCGAAATGGTTGCAGGAGCAAAGACCTCCGTGAGTGCAGCTTGTCTGTTGTATATGAAATGAAAGTGCATCTCATCATATCAATCAAATCAATCAAATAATAATAATAATAATAATAATAATAATAATAATAATAATAATAATAATATTAATACATGATCATAGATTTTTTGCCCAGGCACAAAGGCTGTTTGGCTCTGCTAATGATGTTACTCAACACTCTACTCAGTCTAGTGGCCAACACCTTTGAAATAATCTTGTACACAGTTGTTCAGCAGGAGACTATTTTGAGTGAAATAGGGTGCCCGTGGCTGTTTATAAAGTGGATTATGAATGTTGTTACAACTGTGTCTTACCAGTTTAGTATCAATGGTAGGAAAACCAAAGTGATGCAAGCCAATAGGGGTCTGAGGCAAGGGGATCCAATATCCCCTTTGCTATTTGTGATCATAATGGAGTACCTGCACAGGAAGTTGGAGGAGCTTACCAAAAACCCTGATTTCAGTTTTCACAGGAAATGTGGAAAGGTGAAAATTATTGATGTTAGCCTATGAAGCATGGGTACTTCTAAAATGGTGAAGTACCGGTACCGGGTACGCACCCGTACCGGATACTCGTACCGTACTCATGATACTTCATTTTTTTCTCATTATTTGATTTTGAATGAAATTTGTAGCTTTCTCAAATATCTATATAGTCTATTTATGTATTTTAATTTTTTTAATATTGTGTCTTATCATTATTTTTGGTTTTTTCAATTTTTTAGAGTTTGTATTTTTTTATGAACCTAATAATTTAGTCCTCTATTCATACATTTTATAGACAATTTTTATTTCTTATTAACGTACCCGTATCTTGATTTTTTTTAAAAATGCCGTATCCCGTACCGGTACCAGTACCCGTACCTATGCATCATAGATGTTAGCTTTGAAGATGATCCGCTGCTTTTTAGCAGAGGGGATGAGAAATCTGTTCAGCTTTTGATGGATAGGTTCGGAGATTTCTCTGCATCCACTAGTTTGTTTGTGAACCAGGGTAAATGCATGCTTTATTGTGCAGGTCTAAGTGAGAACATGGAAAACAGGATAGCAGACATCACAGGGTTTGCAGCAGGAAAATTATCCTTCTCTGGGTATTCCTTTGTCCAGCAAAATGTTAACCAGCAGTCAACGTATCAGCCTGGTGAAAAAAATTGGGAAGCGGATTCAGCATTGGAGTGCACAACTTTTAAGCTACTCGGGCAGGTTACAGCTTATAAACAGTGTGCTGTTTGGTACGCTGGACTATTGGCTCCAATGTGTGCCTTTACCAAAAGGTGTCACTAGGAGGATTGAGGCTATATGTCGTAGTTTTCTATGGACAGGTACTAGCAACATTTCCAGGAAGAGCCTGATAGCATGGAGCAAGGTTTAAATGTGGTAGACATAAAGGAGTGGAATAATGCTTGTCTCATAAAGTTGCTTTGGAACCTTAGTAATAAGGAAGATAGTTTATGGTTCAAGTGGATTCGTGCATACTTTGTCAAAGAGGAAAATGTTATGAGTATGGCCATCAAAAGCAGCTGCTCTTGGATGCTTAAGAATATTCTGAAGCATAGGGAACAAATTCAGGTGATGAGCCAATGGCAGGAACTCAAGACAACACAGAAATTTAGAACCAAAACTATTTACTATGGTTTATTAGAGCAATGTGATAAAGTGCCTTGGAGGAAAGTTTTTTATGACAATAATGCAAGACCAAGGGCGAGATTTGTTTTGTGGCTGGCTTGTAATAATCGATTAGCAACAAAGGAGGAGAGGCTAATGAGGTTCAATATGATTTAAGAGAATAGCTGCAATTTTTGTGAACAGCTAGAAACTTTGAACCACCTGATTTTTGAGTGAGAAATGAAGTGAATTTGGCCAGAGGTACTAATTTGGTTGAATATTGAGTATAATCCGCGGAATTAGAAGCATGAGCTGGACTGTGGACTGGATTCTCCGTGTGAGCAAAAGAAATCATTGGACAAGCAAGATTATGAAGATTGCTTTTACGGAAACCGTTTATGAATGTTGAAAGCATAGAAATAACTAAGTGTATAGCAATAGTGATCAAAGTGATAACAGAGATAGTCATACAAAGATTATAGATATAATAATCCATAGGGTGTGAATGAAAACCCACCTTAGAGA
This sequence comes from Lathyrus tuberosus, assembly GCA_022829125.1. Lineage (NCBI taxonomy): Eukaryota > Viridiplantae > Streptophyta > Magnoliopsida > Fabales > Fabaceae > Lathyrus > Lathyrus tuberosus. The sequence continues at coordinate 2,213,464 of JALAZF010000034.1, forward strand.
TCACGTAGCTCATCTTCTTATGAGTTTTATGAGTTAGTGTTTTGTGGTGGGGGTGTTAGTTTGGGATCGACTTCCTCAAAGAGTAAGTTTTTTTAATTTATTTCATATCATATTCTTTAAATTGAATATAATATAGTGGTTAAATTAGCATTTTTACTTATAATCATTCGAATAAATTTAATTTAAAAACTATGACTCTGGAGTAAGTTATAAAAATTTACTCTTGGAGTAAGTGCATTATATATATATATATATATATATATATTCTTATTTTTAAAAAAAAAAAATAATAATAATAATAAGAGAGAACCTTCCATTTAGTCTCTAAATTAGTATCATTCTTTCCTATTTGATAGATTGAGAGAAGAATTTGAGGAGTATTATTATATTTTTATAGTTTACCAAATAAAACATAATAGAGTGATAGTTTAGGTAACAAAGCTCAGATATAAACAGAAAGAGAAACATAGGTTATCAAATTATAATGAATAATATATACAAAAGGGGGAAAAAGCTTATGGTATATGAAGTTATTTATACCTGAAAAATTCGATTCTGAATCCATCTTGTCTATATTCATGGGGTTAAAAAATTGACTGCACAACCATGGGAAGAACGATTCTCAGGATGAATCGCTTAATAGGAGAGCGAAATTAATATAGTGCAGGTTGTTCTCAAGAATTTCATGCTAATCTGAGTAGCAAAGTTCTTGATTCTTCGGCGAAGAGACGAAGAAATGATTATGTAAAGTGCGTGGACTTGATGCTTCACAGATTTTTCATTCACTCGGTCCCACTAGGTGTATGGCAACTGGCGCGACTTGGAATGGTGGGGCTGATTTTGTCTTCCCCGCCCCGATTCGACTCCATTTATTGTAAAGTTCGTATCTATTTTATTTGAAATTAAAATATTTATTAAAAATAAAAATTAATTAATTAAAATTTTTTTAAAGTGTTTTAATGACATTAGTTAACGAAACGGTATATATATATATATATATATATAATTTGAAAAAATAATAGAAGTAGATATAATGTCACGTAAATTAATTTTACATTGAAATTCAATCAATTTCTTATTCGTCAAATCTTTAAAATATATTAAAATTAATTTGATAAAATGAAAAATAATATTTATTTATTAAAAGTGTTAAAATACTTATTTATTAAACTGATTCAATTATAAATAAATTATAAATATTAAATTATGTGTTGGAACACTTTTTTTTTTATTTCAAAAATCATTTTTTTTAGATTCAATGAGTTATTCGTAATAATTGCTTTTGAATACATTAAACAAAAGCTCCATTTTGAAAAGGGTTGGTCAATCTTGACGTAATATTAGTCATTTTGAATCTTATTCATCGGGGATGATTCCGCTTTTAATGTTGGTATTACTTTTGGGATACTTAGTGGAACTTACGCAACATAATAAAAACTTAATAATATTTTTTTAAAACTTAACTTTTAAATGTATCAAGATCCAACCACTATTATAAAACGCGTAAACAACGTTATGATCATCACGTTTTTTCTTACACCGTTGTGATATTTTTAAACTAAGGCACTATCATAATATTATTGTTATTTGATTAAAAATTATTTGTATATAACAATGGTTAAGGAGCCAACTGTTATGATACCTTCAAATTTTCATGGGTTCGAACCTCAGAGTCCTCATATATGTTATTTCTTTAATGTTAAGTGGCGCATTTTCTTTTTTAATTATTTTTAAATAAAAAACTTAAAAGTTTATGACGACGGTTGAAGAGTTTCACCGTTGTTAAGTCGCGTCTTTTCATTTTTAATTATTTTTAAATAAAAAACTTAAAAGTTTATGACGACGGTTGAAGACTTCACCGTTGTTAAGTCGCGCCTTTTCATTTTTAATTGTTTTTAAATAAAAAACTTTAAAGTTTATGGCTACGGTTGGTAATTACAACTGTTGTGATATATTTTGTTTTTTATTTAAAATTTTTAATTGTAAATACTCTAGCGTTTTTTTATGAAATTTCACTATGAAAGTAAAATATCACTACGGTTGCATGTATTGGCCGTTGTGGTACCTTGATAATATTATACACTCCTGGTTAGCTTGTCTCTTTAGTATCTTTTTTTCGATTGCAAATAGAAACTAGATGAAACAATACACGATTTCAACCCAAACCCTAACGTTTAATACTGTGAAACATTACACGATTTCATCCAAAACACCATCGTTCACCCTTCACTGTGTATTTATCATTGTCGTCATCATCGTCAACCAAGTTGACAAGACCATCACGATCAACCAAGTTGTTACCGTCTAGAAGGAAAACAACAACAACACCGTCGTCACCACAAGGAAGGAAGACAACACCATCACCAACACCAACATCATTTACTTAGTCATCACGTTTAGGGTACGTAAAATATTTTTCTCCATGCATCTATAGTAAAGTTCATTTGTCATTGTTGTGGTTGTTGTTGTTTTATTTTGTGGTTGATGTTTATGTTCTTGTTGTTCATGTTGTTGTTGTTGTTTTTGAACTTAGATGTCGACCTTGTCGAGTTCTACATCAGAAACTAGCGAAGAAATTCAAACAAATGAGAGTTTAGCCAATGAAACTCAAACGAAAATATCACAAAGAAGTGTCACAATGATGCCCCAATTCACATCAGTCTGGAACTCATCAGGTGAAAAAATTCCTATCCAGTTTGATTCGTTGTACAGAGTAGTGGATTGTGAACATTACTCTACTTTTAATAGTTATGTTCCGTTCCTTGCACGTAGCAAGGTCAGTATATTGATTGATGATTGGAAACAAGTTGATGATAACGTCAAAGAAAACATATGGACTGACGTTAAGGTATTACATACTATAATTTTCATATATCGCCGATATCAATATCTATAATTTCTAAAACATACTTATATATTAATTTAAATGTAGTTGAATTTTGAGTTTACCGATGACTCAAATTTGAAAAAAAATATATCATATGCTGGTACTCGTCGGAGGGGATTTAAGGCATAGCTCACGACTGACTACATTAGGAGGCCTAAGAGCGGTCTTGCTCGTCCATGGAGTCGATATAGTTTTATATCGAAGAAGCAATGGAAAAAGTTGGCAAAGATACGTCGTTCTGAGGAATTCAAGGTTAGTACTATTCTCATGTAACCGATAATGTTATGCTAATGAGTTATGGATACTAATCATATGTTTTTTCCCTATGCTTGAAAAACAATCAGAAATAGGAGATGATCGCATCCCATCTCCACCTTCAGATATGAGAAATGGAAGAGGGCTCGATTAAGACCAGATGGAGAGTACACCTCTGAGGCGTCAAGAGTAGTTGCCGAAAAAATTGTAAGTATGATTTGTTTTGTTTATGTTATTTATGATTTAAATGTGTTGGTAACAATATATGTAAGTTTCTCATGTTGTGTAAGGTAAGTTGGTTAAGGCAGCCCGTGAAGGAACATTTGTTCCGGAAGCACGACATGACATATTAGTAGAAGCTATCAGATCAAATGAGCATGGTGGGCATGTCTGTGGTGTTGGAGAAGGTGTCGGCTTGAGGTCATTCTTTGGGTCTCAAAGAAAAAGTACCGAAAGCCTGGAATTTATTGCACAAAGACAAAAGATTGAAAATTTTAAGAAGCAATTGGACGAACAACGGAGAATGTTAGAAGAGGAGAAGGAAAAAAGGGAGAAAGATATGGAAAGGTTTCAAGAGTTATATTCGGTATGTACTTTACTTGAGATGTTAGTGTTTTATCGGAAATGTATGATATATATTGTGCTTATTTTTGTTTTATGTTTTAATTGGATAGTATGATGTAGAGATTAAGTGAAAACCTTGAACAATGGACAAATGAAGATCACCGTAATGTTGATGGTGATGACAATGATCGAACTCCAAGTAGAAGTGTTGTACGTCATACTTCTACAAAAGGAAGTAATTGTTCAGCCCATCCCCCCCATGTGGATAACCGCAATGATATAATCGACCCTAACCCAAATGAAATCACAACGTTATACTTGAAAGTTGCGGTGATAAATGAAACGCAACTTCTCCCGCTAGAACATTGTCCACGTTTGGAGTTATTCTATTACAGTCCTGAAGATGTAAGGGATTTTCTTGGTGGGTATAAGTGGTTGGACGTCGGGATATTGCAAGTTTGGTGCACGTAAGTATATAGTTGAATACACATGTCATTATAGAACATTATCATTTATAGAACATCACCCCTAATTTATTCATTTTCTTTAACCATTTAGGTATATTCACCGTGTTTGTATAGAATTGAATAAATCGAGTACTTACGGAATCTTGGATCCGTTTTTTATTCAACGGGCTTTTAATCCACCAAAAGATATCCGAGAGTACTTGAAAACACGGTTAAATGAGGGAGGAAAAGAATGTTACTTAGTACCATTTCTCTGTTCGTAAGTATTTTTGGAATTGATGTTTATGTATTTATATTTAATTTTGTTTTAGCAGATACCATTAATATATATGCTCTTGTTTATTCAGTGGTCATTGGCAATTGATCATTATATCATTTAGGACGAATACGATAACTTTTATGTGTTCCTTGCATGATCCACTGGAAAAGGACATGAAAGATATTATTAATTCGCAAGTGTATGCTTAATTCATTTTCTTTGACATTGTAATTACTTTAGGGTTAATAGCCATTTTGCCCCCTGCCATATAGGCGCTTTTCGAAAAACCCCCCTGTAAAAAAAACTTGCAAAAAAAACCCTAACATTTGAAGATTCTCTCAATTTTGACCTTCGTCACATTTAGTCACCAAAAACCTGCCATTTTGACCCCTGCCATTTTGGCAGCGTTTTTATTTTGACCCCTGCCATTTTGGCAGCGTTTTTATTTTGACCCCTGCCATTTTGGTATTTTTGGTGACTGGATGTGATGAAGGTCAAAATTGAGAGAATCTTTAAATGTTAGGGTTTTTTTTGCAAGTTTTTTTTACAGGGGGGTTTTTCGAAAAGAGCCTATATGGCAGGGGGCAAAATGGCTATTAACCCATTAGTTTATCATGTAATATGTTTAATTCAAATTCAATGTACAGTGTTGTGGAGCAAGTGAATATGATGAACAATGTTAGAAGAAAGCCCACATGGATCTATCCTAAAGTAAGTAGTCCGATTACATGTTTCTTTCATTTATATTCATGTGTGGTTGTATTCATGTCATTTTTACTTAAATTTGTAGACAAGGAAATAACCCGGGACTTACGAGTGTGGTTATTATGTCATGAAACACATGTTAAACATTGTCCTTGCCAGCATTGTTGATTCATGGGATAAGGTATACATGTTATAAAATGTTTACATATATTAATATATAAGTTGACTATTGAATTATTATCATACATGTTATTGGCTCTTTCTTATGTAGATGTTTAACGACGAAACCCCATTCCCCGTTGAGGACTTCGTAGATCTTCGTAAACGTTGGGCGTATATCCACAATGTTCTTAAGGGTCTTGCTGATTGATAATGTGAATAACACTTTTCTGTAGAGATGATGTGAATAACACTTTTCTGTATTGATGACATGAATATAGTGTTTGATGTAAATATAGTTATAATAGTTATAATACTTACAGAATTAATAATAGGAAGAAATTTTGGCTTTTGTCAATGAACAATGTTAGCTGTATTTTATGCTCTTTATGCATGTATACCTTTTCTGTTATCGTTAAAATGGTTACAGGTTAAAAAATGGGATGAATTTGAATTGCTGAGAAATGCATATTTAAAACATATGAAGTTTTGACAGCGGTTATAAAACCTAGTTGTGGTTGTATATTTGTGTCTATAGAATATATAACGACGGTTATATAATTTGACCGTCGTAATATCTCGCACGCTGCACACACAAAAAATATCAAAACGGCACAGCTGGGAATCGAACCAAGGACCAATATATTTATCATAACGGTTCGTTTGAATAACCGTTGTGATAGGGCGCGTTGTTTCCAGGTTATTACAACGGTTAATGGGCCATGATTATGAGTATCATTTTACAACGACGCTCTACATAAAAACGCATGCGCCAACATCATTATATACCTTTCTCAACCGTTGTTAATTGGTTTTTACGTAGTAGTGAACTAAGGTTAACTCTCAGACTTAGGCCATAGATGAAAATATTTGGATGTTAAGTTTCGTAATTTTTTCGGAACTTAAGTTTCGAAATCCTCCATGTTATCCCACACCAGAAACAAGTGCTGAAATGAGAAGAACAACAAAAATTAACATAAATCTTTGTTAAGACACACATAAAATACATAACATTACATATATTTTCGTTAATGTAAACCTAACTTTATAATTAATCAACAAGATATGGTTAAGGACATTTCAACATCATTAGAATATCATTAATCGATCTCGTAACAGTCGTATCCACCTCATTCGGACCCATTTTTTTCGTAACGATAAAATGTACTCTACATAACTATTAAATCTTCATATGTCTTTAACTCAAACTTGTTGAATTATATCTTTCCTACATTGTTAATTGAGGGTGAACGATAATAGAGCTTCATAATTCTTTGATTATCGGGAAATTGCAAGAGACTCTCTAGTGTGGATTTTAGATCGACAATATGCGTGATCTCTATGAACCTAAATTCAAGATGAGGGTCTCTCTCCGTTGAAGTAGACAAATGTGATATACGAATATTTAGACATTTTGGAGTGATTTTGTTAACAACATAAGGGGCACCCAAATTTATATATGTTTTAGATCAATAATGACCTCAAAAACCCAATCTTGTCTCAGGTGATATTCCAAAACTTAAATTCCAAAAAAACTCATTTACATTTAGAAAACACAAGAAAAACGGTGTTCTAGAACTTAAATTCCGGATTAACCCCTGTTAGTAGTTATTTTGCAGAAACTATTTTGGCATAATATTTTATTCAAAAACAAAAACTTTTTTCATTAACATAGAAATTTTTATAATTAATGCTGGATATACATTAAAAAGTATCAAAATGTATCTATATTACATTGTTGACGATAATAATCCAGCATTACATACAAAAAAAAATGATGTTTGTTAGATAGAAATTAAAATGCATCAAAACATGTGTCACCGTCTAAATCTATATTTATGGGTGATTCCGCCTTTAATTTTTGTTTATTTGATTCTTTTTCAATCTCACTTAACTTGGTGAATTCTTATATCCTATCCAAAAAGTTATCCGGTCATGTTTCAGCTTTCTTTTTGGAATGAGTTATCCACTCTGGTAATGTTTGTGGTAAATGACATCCCTATTTCAAATAAACTTGAAAAATGTATTGATTTTGAAAGTCATCCAATATACATAATGCGTCTGGTTGAATTTTGAGGTGGACCACTCCGAAGTGGAAAATGTTTTCGAGAAGCCATATCTTATCAGGTTAATACACACCATATGATATGCATTTGCTATAAGATGACTCATTTTAGGGAAACGCATCCATTTTTCCTCCGGTGTCGAGTCGCTAATGCAAGGAATAAGAGAGTCATGAATTGCATCAAAATGTTCTTTTTTTCCGAATTATGTTGTGTATGATTCCTTATGCGCCTTCAACTCTTTGAGAAGTTGTTGGCGGACAAGTGTATGATTCTCATCACCTCTACCAAGCAAAGATGAAACATCATGATAAGCGCAATTATCGCCACCCTTTACATCTACAATCCGTTCAATGTATTTGTGCATAAAAATCGACATATCTTCAATGTGTTTGATTTTTTTGTAAAGGTGGCGAAGGAGATGGTTTACTAATGCAAGCACCTTTGAAAACACTTTTTGAGATTTTAAAGTTTGGAGAATCCAAAAAATGTGTGTCGACATATTTGAAATAAGAAAGACACCGCTTTGTTGAATTGTCCCTCTGTGTGTGTTTAAACTTATTATGAGCACCCTTTGTTTTTACTGGTTCCGAAGGTAATTTCAAATTTGTGGTTTTTGGAATCATGAGGAGTCCAAAATATATTTTGAAATGTTTCTCCATCCTCACACACTATGTACCTAGATACATAATGATCATCATCCAAAAGCTTTAATAGTTGTTGCATTTCAATTTTTGGACCTCCTATCGCCTTATTGTTTCGAGCACGAATATTATATACTTGCTTAATATTTGATTGAGACATTATGAGGTCTTTTCCATTTCAAAGTTGCAAGTATTTTTTGGGTTGCAGCGTGTTCAATGTCATGTCAGAAACAAGATCCTTTTCTTCAGAATTAAAGTGACATATAATGGGATTATCGGCTAACTTGTAAAACAAATCATGATTATGAATATTACAAACCACATTAACTATCCATGTATTATTTGTCTTAAGGTGCTCGCACAACTTAAAAGGACACTCACATTTTTTCGAATCGGTTTTATCATGTTTCAACTTCTGGATAAGTTTTGTGTACTTGTCACTTCTTTCACATCTCATTGTCACAAATTTTGGTATTCTATCACGACCAAAATCCAACCTCCTGATAACAATGTTAAGCCCCAATTTTGTAATCTATGTATGGATTAATTTGAGCATATTGTCGCAACGCGAAAAACAACCGGCGGAAAAACAGAGTCGCCACTGAACGTTATTTATCACGACGAGGGAAAGGAAACGATTGAAGAAACCTCAAAAGGGAAAGAACATGGTCTCGCAACCAAATTCCGAGTTCGGGAGTCGATTACGTGAGGGGGAGGTATTAGCACCCCCTCACGTCCGTTGTACTCAACGGGATCCACTCTTGTTGTTCTAATCAAAGGGTGTGTTTGTCTAAAGCCTACTTACTAACGGAAACAAAAAGGAAAAAAAAACAAAAGGAGACTCGATAGGCCTTCGCCGTCCTATGCCTACGTATTCCCTCGTACAATGGGAAAGTCAGAGTCAACGTAGTTCGGACGACTACAGGTGAATGGGTGGAAGGGTGCTCGCCAAGACTTCACCGTCTTGTGCCTACGTATCTTCATTCGAACGAGAATGAAGAAATCAGAGCATTTGTAGTTTGGCCTATGAATTATTAAGTGTCTTTTATGAGCGATGCTAAGTTCGCGTTCTAGCAGTTAGGGACGATGCCTGTTTGCGGTAGAACGGAAGTAACATGCCTTTTTTGAAAAAAGGTTTAAAAAAGAATCCCGAAGGACAAAATGGTTTGCATTTGTTCAAGAGTTTTAAAGAAGTGGATTGACTTCGTTTGAGATGCACATTGCACTAAAGTCTATGACATAGGATCGAATACTTCGCGCTAATGATACAAACATCTCGCGCACAAAGTACCCTAAGATGAGGTTAGAAATGCATTCACTCATCTTTTCCCATGTGCCTAAGGCTCATGACGCACTATGCACATCATATTTATTAAGAGTTTTGATATGGTTTGAGAGAGAGAGAGAGAGAGAGAGAGAGAGAGAGAGAAAAGAAAGACTCAAACAACAAAGAAAAATCTAAGGGATCTCATACCTAGATGTTATCATGCCAAATGGTCCTATAGTTGAGGATGATAAATGGAATTCTATCCTAATGTTATCATACAAAGAATGGACCTAAGGTTAAGATCAAGAAGGGAGCTAACCTAATGTTGCCATGCAAAGGATTGAGAGCCTAATGTCTATCCTACTCCAAGCTTAATTAGAAATTATGTTGGACTAAGAGCCTTAAGGGAGCATATGAGAAAATCACAAGTAAACATTACACAACTCAATCATAAACAACATCAAGTACTCAAGACTTACAGAAAAAAGAAAAGAGATGAAGAGGAAAGATGTCAAAGAAACACAAGGTAAGGAGATTCAACTATAAATTCCCTTGTGTCAAACATCAAAGTTAAATCAAGACATGCTTATCATATGAACCAAGACAATCAAGATGGACAAAGCAAACACCTATGCACATATTTCAATCATTATAAGTCATGCTCAAAGGATTCACACATCAAAGTATAAGAACTTAAGCAAAGACAAACAACTAGTGCATAAGCATTTATGATTTGAACATTAATCAAACATCATTAAGTAGCATACCAAAACATAATGATCCAAGCAATATGAGAACCAAGGAAGGTCAGCAGCTACATCACATCATGATCAACACACTTCAAAGATTAGGAAATAATCACATGAGTATTAAACATGAATCATGTCAATAGCCAAACAAATATCAACAACTAGCTCATAAGAAACAAGTCCTAAATGATTCACATAATGAAATTAGGGTATGAGATTGAGATGAGGCAGTAGCACAAACATGAACATTAATTCTAAATCAAGCTCAAAGTATGAAGAAAATTTCAACAAGGATCATGTTTAAAACATGCATACAACACTAAGCATTTATCCACCAACATTAACTTCAAAGGAAAACAAACATCCAAGTAAGGTGCAAGAAGCAATTGATCATGTAATGGACATCAAGACATAAAGGTCAAAACCTCAAACAATTCATTCAAGTTACATAATAGTCATGAACGTCAAAGGATCACACAAGAGAGCAAAACTCAAAAGACTAGGGCAAGAACAAACAAGTATCATGCTCAACACATCATCAAATTAAAGCCTCAATCAAAAATAGTTAAATGACCAAATAAATATAGATCTAAGGCTCTAACTCATGACAAATAAATCAATATCAAGTATGAAATAGATCCAAAAAATAATTAGACAAGTGCATCCTCAAAATCATCCAACAAGTTCAAGACATTTCATCAATCGAGCATATATCAAGGGTCAATTAAATCCATAAGAAAGCATACAAAAATTCATCATCCAAGCACCAAAACAACGCTCAAACATTCATCAATCAAGTGCCAAAGTATGGCCAAAAAATTGGATCAAGAGGGCAAGCACAAAGCATCAACAATCAAACCCTAGTTCAAGGACAATTATGTAAAAACACCTCACAAAATTAAATCAAGATAAAATATAAAAAATACATGAAAAATAAAATAAAAAATAACAAAAATATCTCAAGATATTAAATGATCAAAAATATATTTTTAAACATTTTTCATGTGAAAAGAAAAACAAAAATAAAATCAGAATAGAAAATAAGAAGAAAATGAAAAATAAAAAAACAAATCATGCAAGGGGGTGGATCAGCAATTCACCAATGAACTATGATCATATTAACACCCGCATTGGGCCAAAACAAGGGGTGTGAATAACAACACAATGCCAAGCCCAAACCAACCAAACACACTCAGCTTTGTCGCGCAAGATTCATTAATTGAGTTAGCAACACATCAGCATGACTAGCGAACCAAAACAAGACATGCAATATCATTCAAATTCAAAAAGTGGCGCTCAGGCCACATCATCAACCCCTGGCCTCCAGATGTCGGAGCCCTAGCTCCAGTCGTCTTCTCCAGCGAGCTGGCCACCGGAGCCATCACAAAATACCCAGAATTAAAAACCAAGACCACCACTCCACTGGAAATTTCAATGCTGAGTTCAAGTCCATCATTATTTTTCACAAATAACCATTGCAAGGCAATGGATCGAAGAAATAAATAAAACCCTAAAAGTTGCAAACACACATACAATGCACATACTGAACATATTTCATAGGTTTTCAGCTCATGAACACAATAAGGAAAAACAATGCAACAAAAATGAAGTGAAAACGTGCTTAAACAAGAGTATTCAAATAGCCCGTGATGTTACCTAACGGAGAACAGTTTGTTGCTTCTTCTTAGCAAGAGATAGAGCCACAAAAGGATGAGAAATCACTTGAAGGTGATAGATCTAAGATTGCTTTGCTTATAGTATCACTACAAATCTTCAACCAAATTCAAGCTAGAAATGGAAGAAATTGAACTTGAGATGCTCAAAATAGTAGTTACAGATGCTTGTTCTTGCATTCAAAAGGTAGAAGATGTCTTATAGAACGTGATTCACACAAGAAAATGCAGAGAAACCTCACAAATTGAAGATCTCGAAGATGAGAAAATTGAGAGAGTTTGGAAGTTCAGATCTGAAAAAAAAAAGTAATGAAGCTCGGGTTTGGAATTGATTAGCTTATTTATGGATTAATTTTAGGGTAGGAAAGAGGTTAGGACACGAGGCAAAGTGGTTGGGGAGTTTGTTATTTTGACTTGGAAGCAAACATGAGTGAAATGCACATGTGTGGTATGGCTCGAGTTCTAGGTTTGGGAGAGGTAGTTTTATTGCTTTTTGTTGGGCAAAATAAGTGAGAATGAACATGAAGAAAATACGATGATATGCAGCATGTGGGAAGGAAAGTGAGGCAAGTTTGTTGTGTAAAAAAATCAATGTCTATTTTAGCAAAAAGTAGCATGAGGTGTGCATGGGATGTATGTGTATTGTTTGGTCGTATTTGGCAAGGTTATATGTACAATGTGTGTGGTGTTGATGTGGATGAAGCATGCTACAAGAGAGGTTCACCATGTGCCAAGAAAAAAAATGACATGAAGCATCAAGACAACATGTGATGTAGCCAACTTTGTGTGATCATAACTTGATGAATTCTAAACCAATTGATGCATTCTTGTGCTCAAGAGAAAGTAGGAAGATCAATGAACATCTTTTATGTTGAAAATGTAACGCCCATATATATATACATACATCAAAGCATATATCATACATGAATAATGCGTTTGGTACTGAAATATACAAGTTCCTAGTAACACAGTATACATATAAATGCCCAAAACCCTAATACAACCACTGGAGCATGTTATATATACAAGATGTTCAAAAAGATAAAACTAAGAACTAGATCATCTAATGATCTCAAAATCTCCACAACGGAAGCCTTGCCACACAAAAGATACGATCCGTAAGGAAAAGTCAAACCACTTTGTCCTTACCCTTCGCCGAACCTGTAGTACCTGTGATGTAAACAACAACGTGGGGTGAGATACATCAAATCTCAGTGAGTTATCTATCTTATATGTCCTCTCGGCTTTACAAGGTTCTAACAAGCCTAACTCAAGTCAAAAAGGAAGGGAAGTGACTTTGAGTACACACACACTATATGTTTTCATGCTATTGAGTTCATTAACCCGAAAGTGTAATACTATCGCTAACCCTGTCAAGGTATCCCCTTTCTCCCGCCCTCTTCTACGTCTAGAAGTAGGAACGAGTCATGGACCCTCGTAGATTTCTTGGCATACGAAATGGATTCGGGAGCATCGGCACGTACACCGTGATCTGTCACTTCACACGGCCCGTACACCGTCACAAGTCTCTTTACCCGTAGGCTTCATTCGTACTATAACATTGGGAATCAAACCTACCAAGAAATCGTGCATTCATTACAGAGGAGCTCGTTACTCATGAAATGGCACATAATAGAATAGTGGTTACGATTTCTTGATTCCACATACAACCATTCGGTAATAGACGCACGCCTCGGCCTCTTATGCACGAGCGTCGTCGTAATTGTTATTCCACACTTTCCGACAATTGTTTACGGTAATGTTCCTCACTCTACTTATTTTGTATTTTAACATGCATTCATATTCAAACATGTTTCATAATAAGAGCATAGGCAAATAATCATCAATCGCATAACGAAAACACATAATTCAACATACCACAAATTATACCAATTCACGGTTCCCTCTGATTTATTTAATCGGGCAATAAACGGATATTTCTCACTATCATTAGCTAGAGGATGTTCATAGCTTTACAACAATACCAAGAATACGCACATCGGATAAACGAGTCAAAAGTTATGAAAGAAACAAGTTGGAGGATCTGTCATGTTCGCAATGCGAAGCAGCCAGCGAATGCTCGCTACTTCATTCGCAGTGTGAAGCTCTCAGCGAATGCCTAGTCAACACTTGTTCGCTGCCACATTCGTAGTGCGAATGTCTGGCGAACCAAGTCAGAACCAAAACAAGGTAAAGTTCGCAGTGCGAACCTCTGGCGAATGTTCGCCTTCACCTTCGCCGTGCGAATGACCAGCGAGTGTTCGATTTCCCCTTCGCTGGGGGATTCGCAGTGCGAATCTGGGAAAATGCAGAAATTCTGCAGCGTGAAAATAGAGCATTGTGACCAATTTCTCATCCCAAAACTTCACCAACATGCAAACATATAATAACAGATGATCCTACATGGCTAGTGATTATACTACACAGATTATACCGTATTTCAACCGTTAAATCCAAGATTTCTCATTTTCTCACCATTCTAACCTAGATTCTAAACCTCAAGAAAATCTAAACCAAAGGTTTCTATCTATAACCCACCTTGAATAGATGATGATGATGAAGATTGGAAGATGATTTGATGAAGAATGGGTGATGGTTGATGACTTGTGTTCTTGAGCTTTTTCCTCTTCTTCCTTTTCCTTTCCTTTCTCTCCCACTTCTTTCTATCTTTTTCTTCCTTTGCTTCTAGTAAGGAAAAAGAGTGGAAAGGAAAATGATATAGTAAAATATCATTAATTAGTAACACTACTAATTGTCCAAATAGTCTCTAAAGCTCCAACACTTAAAACCTCAGAGTCAGATAATATTAATTGGGTCTGCTCTGAGCTCATCATTTTACTCTAATTATTTTATCAAATAAATTTTCGGAGTAAACCGGAGCCCAGTTGATCATACCAATATTATCCAGCGTAAAATAATTTACGGGGTATTACATCCTCCCCCCCTTAAATAGAAATTCTCCCACAAATTTAAAACAATTACCTGAAAAGATGAGGATAAATGTCTCGCATCTCTGATTCTAGTTCCCATGTTGCATCCCCCGGATGCGTTTCATCCCATTGAACTTTAACCAGAGGAATCTCCTTATTCCTTAACACCTTAGTTTCTCTTCCCGTGATACGACTCGGTTGAGGCTCAAACGTTAAATCTGCTTCTATCTCAATTATATCGGGTAGAATTGGCTGAAGAAGGTCTGGAACAAACTTCCGAAGCTGAGATACATGAAAAACATCGTGCATCTCGGACAAAGAAGGCGGTAAGGCTAATCTGTAAGCTACTTCACCAATTCTTTCTAAGATCTGATACGGTCCCACGTATCTTGGACTTAACTTCCGCGATTTAAATGGTCCTTTCAATCTCAATCTCGGAGTAACCTTCAGAAATACATGATCACCCTCATCAAATTCCAAAGGTCTCCTACGGTTGTCCGCATAGCTCTTTTGACGATCTTGGGCTTGTTTAACTTTTTCACGAATCATTCTAATCTTTTCCGTAGTCTCGTGAATAATCTCGGGTCCCAAAATCCTATCTTCGCCAACCTCCACCCAACACAATGGCATTCTACACTTCCTTCCGTATAATGCCTCATAAGGAGTCATACCAATACTTGCATGATAACTGTTGTTATACGAGAATTCAATCAATGGCAATAGTTCTATCCAATTTCCTCCACTTTCCAATACACAAGCTCTCAACATATCCTCTATAGTTTGTATTGTCCGTTCCGTCTGACCATCCGTTTGCGGATGATTCGACGTACTCAAACACAACTTCGTTCCCATAGCTTGTTGAAAAGCTCTCCAAAATCTCGAAGTAAACTTTGGATCTCTATCCGAAACAATACTAGTAGGAATACCATGCAATCTCACTATCTCCGAAATAAACAAATTTGCGAGATGACTCGCCTTGTAGGTAGTCTTCACAGCTAAGAAATGCGCGGATTTTATTAACCGATCCACAATTACCCAAATCGAATCATAACCACCTTGGGCACGGGGTAATCCCACCGGGAAATCCATCGAGATACTATCCCACTTCCACACCGAAATTTCTAATGGTTGCAACAAGCCACCCGGTCTTTGGTGTTCGATCTTCACTTGTTGGCACACCGTACATTCCGACACATACACCGCAATATCCTTTTTCATCCCGGACCACCAATAGTCCCTCTTTAAATCTTGATACATCTTTGAAGACCCCGGATGTATAGTAAAAGCACCCTTATGCGCTTCTTCCAAAATCCTCCTTTTCAACATCGCATCATCTGGAACACAAATCCTTTGATTAAATAAAATGATTCCGTTGGTAGTTCGCACAAAACCCGGTTGTGTCAACAATTCTCGTAACTTCTCATCCAACCCTTGCTCTTGTTGGATTTCTTCCCTAAGAGTAGAATTGATATTCAAATTTCCCATAATCACACCATTAAGAGTCCAAACAAATTGAAGATTTAGATCTCGAAATTTTTCCAACAAAGTATACTCTAGCATCATCAACTCGGCATTATACAACACCTTCCTGCTCAATGCGTCTGCCACTTTATTTGCTCTACCCGGATGGTATTTTAGCTCCAAGTCATAATCTTTCAAATATTCCATCCACCTCCTGTGATGCATGTTCAACTCTTTCTGGTCAAAGAGGTACTTTAAGCTCTTGTGGTCGCTAAACATCTCAAAACGTACACCATACAAATAGTGACGCCACACTTTCAAAGTAAATACAAATGCCGCCAATTCTAAATCATGCGTTGGATAATTCTCTTCATGGGCTTTCAACTGTCGAGAAGCATAAGCCACCATATGTCCATCTTGCATTAACACACCTCCTAATCCCATCTTCGATGCATCACAATATACCTCATACGACTTGCTAGGATCAGGAATAACCAAAATAGGAGCGATCGTCAATCTCTTCTTGAATCCCATTCATACGAATAATCCTTCCGAGTAAGTCTCGTCATCGGTAAAGCCAGTTGAGAAAAGCCTTTAATAAACCTTATGTAGTAACTTGCTAATCCCAAAAAGCTTCTAACTTCAGACATATTCTTCGGTCTCTCCCAATTAATCACTGCTTCAACTTTTGATGGATCAACTGCTACACCTCCCTGAGATATGACATGTCCAAGAAAATTAACCTCCGACATCCAAAACTCACACTTACTTAGCTTGGCAAAAAGTTGTCTCTCCTGTAAGATAGATAAAATAATCCTTAGGTGTTCTCCATGCTCTTGAGGATCACGAGAATAAATAAGAATGTCATCAATAAATATCACCACAAATTGGTCCAAGTAATGTTGAAATATCTGGTTCATATAATCCATGAAAACTGCCGGAGCATTAGTCACACAGAAAGGCACTACGAGGAATTCATAATGACCATAACGGGTCCTAAACTCAGTCTTCGATACATCTGAACTCTTCACCCGAATCTGATGATAACCCGACTGTAAATCAATCTTCGAGAACACACAGGCTCCTTTTAATTGATCTAACAAATCGTCTATCCGTGGCAATGGGTATTTGTTCTTGATGGTGACCTTATTCAACTGACGGTAATCAATACATAACCGCATTCCACCATCCTTCTTCTTTACCAACAATACTGGAGCTCCCCAAGGTGAAACACTTGGTCTAACAAAATGCTTAGCCATCAATTCTTCCAATTGATCCTTTAATTCTCGTAACTCGAGTGGTGCCATCCGATACGGAGAAACGGATATTGGAGCCGTTCCCGGTACCAGGTCAATAGAGAACTCCACTTCCCTCTCCGGAGGAAGAGAAGTGATATCCTCGGGAAAAACTTCCGGAAACTCACAGACTACTGGAATACTCAGAACCTGAAGGTTGTCGTTCTCCTCCTTGGTGAGAACCAAAAGAACAGATTTTTCATTTTCAAACAAGAAGTTAATCATTCCCACCGTACCTTCCAAAATAGTAGTCAACACATCCTTCGGAGTAGCCTCTTTGGACGGAATAATAATTAACTTCTCCTCACAACCGATAAAAACCGAATTAGCCGAAAGCCAATCCATTCCCAGAACAACATCCACTTTCTTAAGCGGCAAACAAATAAGATCAATCTGGAAAACTCTTTCATTCACCGATAGAACACAATTTTCACACACTAACGGCGTTTCAACAATCTCATCCATGGCAGTAGTAATCACCATGGGTGGAGACAATGGAATAGCTTGCAACCCCAGTCGCTTCGTACATTGCACCGATATAAAGGAGTGCGTTGCTCCACAATCAAACAAAACAAAGCAAGAATTTCCATTAACCAAACACGTACCAGCAATCAAGGAGTTATCACCCTTTGTTTTCCTTGCATCCATTGTGTAAACTCGCCCGATATTCCTCCCCTGAGGACAGTCTCTCGCCAAATAGCCCACTTTATGACACTGATGACACTCCACTCCTTCGAAGCGACATCTACCGTAATGCATCTTTCCACAAATACAGCACACCGGAGGTGCATTAGTCTTAGAACTCTGAACTTGCTTCCCTTTGAAAGATTGTTGCCTCGGTCTAAATTGTTGATTCGATCTCCCTCGGTCACTTGGATTCAACCTACTCAATTCTCCTTCCGCTTGTACCTTCTTCAAACTATGTTCCGCCGCATAATATTGCCTTAATAATTCAGCATAGCTAGTGAATTCCTGCTGAGATACGCTATGTGAAATTTCAGCCCTTAAACCAAACAGAAACTGATCAATCTTCCACCTCTCATCAGGAGCATACATGGCTTGTCTATAATAAGCAGCCATAACCTCGAACTTTTCTGCATAGGAAGCCACGGTCAAGTTACCTTGTCTCAGCTGCTAAAACTCGAATTCCTTTTGAGACCTTAAGGAACTTGGAAAGTACTTCTCCATAAAAGTTATCTTAAATTGTTCCTATACCTTCGGTACCTCTCGAATTGTCATTAAGGCTGAAGCGCTTTCCCACCACCTCATGGCAGGACCCTTCAACAAGTGAGAAGCGAAAACAACTTTATTTTCCTCACTACACTGAACTATCAAGAAAATCCGTTCCATACCGGATATCCATTCATGAGCCTTTACTGGATCTAACCCTCCTTGAAACTCCGGAGGATTCATACAAATGAAGTCCCTAAAGGTTCCCCCTGCAGCTTCCGCAACAACCACTGGAGGATGTACGCCACCAGCCATTTGCTATACCATTTACTGCACAAACTGATTCTGCTGTTGCTGCATCTGTTGCATGAATTGATACAAAGGGGCATTCTCCTCGCCGCCTGGAGGATTTGTCCCTGCTGGAGTAGTTCTCGGTCTACCACAGTTGTTTCTACGCCGGTCGACCATGTTCCTAAATGTCATACAGATAGGATTAAGTTGATCAGGCTCAATACCATAAATATAACACGTAAGACCAATGGCGACACAACACATATGAAACGGAAAGAAAATACTTATACTATTTCATGGCTAGGTCGAGGATACGACCTGCTCTGATACCAACTGTAACGCCCATATATATATACATACATCAAAGCATATATCATACATGAATAATATGTTTGGTACTGAAATATACAAGTTCCTAGTAACACAGTATACATATAAATGCCCAAAAACCCTAATACAACCAATGGAGCATGTTATATATACAAGATGTTCAAAAAGATAAAACTAAGAACTAGATCAGCTAATGATCTCAAAATCTCCACAACGGAAGCCTTACCACACAAAAGATACGATCCGTAAGGAAAAGTCAAACCACTTTGTCCTTACCCTTCGCCGAACCTGTAGTACCTGTGATGTAAACAACAACGTGGGGTGAGATACATCAAATCTCAGTGAGTTATCTATCTTATATGTCCTCTTGGCTTTACAAGGTTCTAACAAGCCTAACTCAAGTCAAAAGGGAAGGGAAGTGACTTTGAGTACACACACACACTATATGTTTCCATGCTATTGAGTTCATTAACCCGAAAGTGTATCACTATCGCTAACCCTGTTAAGGCATCCCCTTTCTCCCGCCCTCTTCTACGTCTAGAAGTAGGAACGAGTCATTGACCCTCATAGATTTCTTGGCATACGAAATGGATTCGGGATCATCGGCCCGTACACTGTGATCCGTCACTTCACACGGCCCGTACACCGTCACAAGTCTCTTTACCCGTAGGCTCCATTCGTACTATAACATTGGGAATCAAACCTACCAAGAAATCGTGCATTCATTACAAAGGAGCTCGTTACTCATGAAATGGCACATAATAGAATAGTGGCTACGATTTCTTGATTCCACATACAACCATTCGGTAATAGACACACGCCTCAGCCTCTTATGCATGAGCGTCGTCGTAATTGTTATTCCACACTTTCCGACAATTGTTTACGGTAATGTTCCTCACTCTACTTATTTCGTATTTTAACATGCATTCATATTCAAACATGTTAGTTCTTGGATTGGCTGGAATTTTGGTAAAACAAGGTATGTTCAATGTTGTTGTCAAGGGTTGATGTTGCAACATTGAAGTCTTAACACTGGGCTGTGTTAAGTAAGTAATTGCTGAAGTTGGATGTCTGATGTCACATAGGCGATGTTGTGACATTAGATCTGCAGAATTAATAACATCAGGTTATGATGTTGTTAAGGTTGCGTGTTAGCTAGAATTGTGGAGAGCAAGCTGTCTCATTGGATGCGAATATCTTGGGATAGATATTTGCTGCTGCATAGGAGATCTGCTGCAGATTTGTAGGAGATTTAAAAGGTTGAAGATTTAAAAAGATTTTAGGAGAAAATCTGTTTTAATATTCAGTTTTAAATAACAAATCTGGGAGATATTGTAGCAAGTCCAAGACCAATTCAAGGAGCTATATAAAGCGCACAAGACCAAGGGAAAAAGGGACATAAAACATTCAGAAGATCAGGAGTTGGAGGCTTAGTGTCTAGAGTTTGTTTAGAGTGCTTATATTTACACTATTCAAGGGTTTGAATAGGTGTTGTGTTTCTGTCCTCTCTAGAAGCTGTGAAGCAATAGAGAGTGGTTGCTTGATCAAAGCTGTGAAGTAAGATCAAGGTTACTCAAAGTGGTTTCTTTGAGAGTTTGTAAGGGATTGAGTGGTGTTCTCATACCTAAGTTGTTTCTTAGGTAGGAAGTCATTAGTATAGTATAAGTTTAGGAGATTGTCAACGGGTTGTTGAGTCTGTAAATTATATCTACAAGTAGTGAATTCCATCCCTGGCTTGGTAGCCCCCAGAGTAGGTTGGTTGTAACCGAACTGGGTCAACAATTCTTGGTGTTATTTTACTGTTATTGTTGTCCATTGTGCAGAGTGTGTTGTTGTGACATCGCACCTTAACATCACACGTCTGATACCAGAATTTTAATTGGTATCAGAGCAGGCATCCTGTCTGTCTCTGGGTGAGATCTAGGGAAGTTACTTTCTGGTGTAAAGATGGACAAAGAAGTTGGAGGATTCGTCAACAGACCCCCTATTTTGGATGGATCAAATTATGATTATTGGAAGCCAAGGATGACCACATTCTTAAAATCCTTGGACAACAGGGCTTGGAAGGCTGTTATTAAAGAATTGAAAGCACCTGTCATGTGTGAGAAAGATGATGCTGGCAAAGACAAAGAAGGCACCTCTAAGCCAAAGCCTGAAGAAGAGTGGACCAAGGAGGAAGATGAGCTTGCCCTTGGAAATTCCAAAGCTCTAAATGCCATCTTCAATGGAGTGGATAAGAATATCTTCAGGTTAATCAATACCTGTGAAGTTGCTAAGGAAGCGTGGGATATCTTGCAGGCTACTCATGAAGGAACGTCTAGAGTCAAGATGTCAAGACTTTAGATTTTAACATCAAAATTTGAAAGCCTGAAGATGAAGGATGATGAAACTATTCATGACTTCCACATGAATGTTCTGGAGCTGGCTAATGCATCCAGTGCTCTTGGTGAGAAGATGTCAGATGAAAAGCTTGTTAGGAAGATCCTTAGGTCCCTACCTAAGAAGTATAAGATGAAGGTAACTTCCATTGAAGAATCACAAGACATCAGCAAGATGAAAGTTGATGAGCTCATTGGATCTCTTTAAACTTTTGAGCTTGGGTTGAATGAGGAAGAACCAGAAAAGAAGCCAAAAAGTATAGCCTTGGTGTCAAATGATGCAGAAGAAAAAGGGAAGAGTTCTGAATCCCAGGAGGATCTAGCTCAGGCCATAGTGATGTTGGGAAGACAGTTCACCAAAGTATTCAAGAGAATGAATAATAACTCCAGGCCTAATGTCAAGAACATGACTTCTGACACCAGCAAGAAGGATGAAGAGAAAACTGCCCAAGATAAAGGAGTGCAGTGCTTTGAGTGCGAAGGGTATTGACATGTCAAGAAAGAATGTCCCACCTTCTTGAAAAATCAGAAGAAGGGCATGACAGTTTCCTGGTCTGACTCAGATAGTGAAAGTGAAGGTGAGTCAGTAAAGCATATGAGAGCCCTAACAGGAGCTGTTGTTTCTGATGATGATTCTAGTGATGGAGAAGTAACTTATGAGGAGTTAGCATCTACTTATCAAGAGCTGTGTTTAAAAAGTGCTGAGATTTATCAAGAAAACAAGTGCCACAAGCAACAGATTGCTCAGCTAGAGAATGAAAATACTGATCTGGAAAATGAAGTTGTGCTAGTTAGAGCTCACCTTGATCAAATGACCAAGTCTGTTAGGATGCTGAGCTGTGGTACAGACACACTTGACAAGATCCTTCAGACAGAAAAGGTTGCAGGTGATAAGTCTGGTATAGGATATGTGGCAAGCACCTCAGGAGCAAAGGAGGAGGTATCCCAACCTATGTCTCAAACAAAGAGACAGGATACTACCCCCAAGAAGGCTGTTCAGTCTCAAAATGTTGAGAAGAAGACTGGTCCTTATCAGAAGAGAAAGCAGCCACAAGGAGCTAGTCAGTATATGCCCCCACAATACAACAAGAGCATGCAAGCTGCAAGGCTCAAACAGGACATGTCACATCAGGTGTCTCAACATCAAGACAACTGGTTTAGTTATGGGTATGGATACAACAATGATGTGCCTCATCACTATGGAAGAAGAAAGCCACACCATCATGGGAGACAATCCAGGAAACAACATTCTCAGTTTGCTTATGGGAGAAGATACCAACACAATAGAAGGCAGGCCAGTTATGGTAGGAGAAGACCTCAGTATGGATGGCAGCCTAAGCAATCTCATCTTGGGAGAAGATTCAGAGAAGAAAGGGTGAAATGTTATTATTGTGGAAGGGTTGGACATATGTAGTACTCGTGCTACAAGCTGCATGGATACCCTCAGCCTCAAAGCAGATGGAGAGAGTACAGACCCAAAGTTGTTAAACAATGGGTACCTAAGGAGAAGGTGAAGTGCTTATTGGCTCACTTGGCTGACAAAGAGGCTAAAGAAGGAACATGGTATTTTGACAGTGGGTGTTCCAAACACATGTCTGGATGTAGATCCATGTTTGCTGAACTTAGACCTTGTCCCTCTCTTGAAGTTGTTTTTGGCAATGGAGAAAAAGGTGTTGTTGCAGGAGTTAGGAAAATGAAAGGTGATGGTAGACCTGAACTTGACAATGTTCTGTTTGTTAGTGGTTTAAGTGCAAATTTGATCAGCATAAGCCAGTTGTGTGATGAAGGTTACAAGGTAAACTACACTAAGGATGATTGTGTGGTTTCTAATGAGCATAATCAGGTTGTTATGAAGGGTGCCAGAACCAAAGACAACTGCTATCAGTGGACCTCTCTTGAAAGAGATTCAACTAGTGATGTTCTAGTTTATGTTATAACATCAGACTATGATATCGGGATGCTGAAAGGTCACTCAGAGTTAACAAGTTCTGATGTGAATGTTTTAAAAGGAAAGTCTTTATGGAGGGAAAAAGTCATTGACACTCCAAATCAAGCTCCTAGCCTCAGAACCCCTTTTCCCGGTACTGCAACATCACACTTCTTCAAAGCCCTGTTCTCGCAACAAATTAACTTCTTCGCCTTCAAGAATCAACCTTCTCTAAAAGGATTCATGGCATCTCCTTCTAAGAAATCTGAGTGTCAGTGTTCCATAAAAGGAAGAGCTAGGGTTTCCACTGACGAAGGTTCAGCTTCCGATCCTATGGACATTGAGCCCCTCTCAATCATTCTTCCTAAATCAGGTACTACGAGACCCACTAAACTAACTCCCAAGAGACCTGGTACTATCTTTAAGGATCCTGAAACAAAGAAAGTTGTTACTAGTGTGTTGTTTGGGGACAAACCTAGAACTACTAACCCTCGTCCACAAACGGCTGAGGAAAGGGTAGATGCTGATAAGTGCATGGGGCAGATTGTTGACAAAATTCTTGAGAAGGGACTTCCTATTAAGGGTATTTCTAGACCCCTGAGACAAATGGTTGCTGATCAGGGTGACATGCAATCTTACTGATTCAAATCTTCACAGATTGGCTGTCTCCGTAATCGAAGATGCTGAGAAGGAAGTTGAAGTTAATGCTGAAGCAGATGATACTCATGTTGAAGGGGATGTCAGAACATCGCCTAGTAGAGATGATAAGGCTACTCCTGGAGGAGACAAGAGTACTGATGTGATTAATGTTGATGACTTATCTGATGATGAAGTCATTGGAAGAGCAGTGCCTGGTCTGGCTAAGAGACTAAGGACAAGGAAAGAGAAGCAGGGTGAATCTTATCCTAAGAAGGCTTCAGATGTTAAGAAGAAAAAGACTGTTGTTGGGCCAACAAAAGCTTGGAGCAAGGTCGAGGTGACTCCAAGAAAGAGGAAGATTGTGGAACAATCTGAGTCTGAGCATGATGATGAGGATGATGTTCAGAACATCACTCATGTCAGAAAATCTATTGCAAAAAGGATTGCAGACAAAGTCCCAGATGTACCTGTGGATAACATCTCCTTCCACCGTGCAAGCAATGCCTATATGTGGAAGTTCATTTGCCAAAGGAGAATTGCTCTTGAAAGAGAGATTGGCAAAGAAGCCATGGAGATTAAAGAGGTGATGGAAGGAATTAAATCGGCTAGGTTAATGAAAACTGTGTGTGGATTTTCAAGGTGCTATGATGGCTTGGTAAAGGAATTCATAGTAAATCTTCCTATAAATATCTCTGACAAGAGCAGTCCAGATTATATGAAGGTCTTTGTCAGAGGAAAATGTGTTGAGTTCTCACCTAAGATTGTCAACAGCTACTTAGGAAGAGAGGATGCCGAGTATACAGAACTGGAGGATACAGATAATGAAGTGTGCAAGGAAATTACTGCTGGACAGGTTAGAGTATGGCCATTAAAAGGAAAACTACCAACTAGCAAACTGAGTGTGAAGTATGCTATACTACACAGAATTGGAGCTGCAAACTGGGTGCCCACGAATCACAAAACCAACATAGCTGTTGGATTAGGAAGGCTTATCTATGTTGTTGGTACTCAGAAAAAGTTTGACTATGGCACATACATATTTGATCAGACTGTAAAACATGCAACAACAAATGCTATTAAAATGCCCATAGCATTTCCTTCTCTCATTAGTGGAGTCATTCTGAGTCAACAACCAGGAATATTGGCTTGTGCAGATAAAGCATGCAAGAGGAAGTCTCCATTATCCTTGCATCAGAAATTGTTTATGGGAAGCCATGTTGCAGATATTGTGTTAACATCAAATGCAAGTATCAAGAAGAAAACTTCCAAGGCTGATTTGCTAGCTGAGCTGAAGGCAACTCACAAAGACTTGGATGTTGTGATTAATACCAGTCTGGCTAGAAAAGAAAAGATTGAGAAAATGATCCAAGTTTTGGAACAAGATGATCATGCTGACTCTGATGATGAAGGACAAGATAGTGCAGATGAAGCAAGTTCAGAAGAAGACTAGCTTATTTGCTTCTGCTTCTAGTAGCTTTTGTTTTTGGACCTGCAACTTTTTTCTGTTTTGCACTTGTTGGTTTTGTAACTTGAATTTTGTGCTGTTTTTGCACTTGTTTATGTTTTTAGTTTTCATTCTATAATTTGTTGTGCCTGGTTACTAACTGTGAGGCTAACAATGAGAGCTAGGGTTTACTGACTATAGTTAATAGGGCTTGTCTAATTGTGGCAAAAAAGGGGGAGAAAATAGCCAAGATAGTCAAGAGTTTCAAAAGTGTGTTACTGCCAAATGCTGCTAATGAGATGCAGATATTAAGGGGGAGTTTTGACTGAACTAGTGAAGATATCATAACATTTGAAGAGTGCAGCCAAGCAGACATCAAGGGGGAGAGAAGTGTTGCACATTGTGAGCTACTGAACAGCTGTGATGCTGGTTCATGTTTTTGAGGGGGAGTACCAATTGGCTGTTGTCAATAATGAAGATGGTGCTGCAGCAGATCTAGTAATGAAGACTATGAAAACTGTCAAACTGCTGCTGATGAGAGTTTCAAAAGATTTATTGATTGAAGTCTTTCCGCTGCTAAAGTCTTTGAAGGTGCAGAGTGCAGAGATTGTTTTAGCTAAAATTGGCCAAAGGGGGAGATTGTTAGTTCTTGGATTGGCTGGAATTTTGGTAAAACAAGGTATGTTCAATGTTGTTGTCAAGGGTTGATGTTGCAACATTGAAGTCTTAACACTGGGCTGTGTTAAGTAAGTAATTGCTGAAGTTGGATGTCTGATGTCACATAGGCGATGTTGTGACATTAGATCTGCAGAATTAATAACATCAGGTTGTGATGTTGTTAGGGTTGCGTGTTAGCTGGAATTGTGGAGAGCAAGCTGTCTCATTGGATGTGAATATCTTGGGATAGATATTTGCTGCTGCATAGGAGATCTGCTGCAGATTTGTAGGAGATTTAACAGGTTGAAGATTTAAAAAGATTTTAGGAGAAAATCTGTTTTAATATTCAGTTTTAAATAACAAATCTGGGAGATATTGTAGCAAGTCCAAGACCAATTCAAGGAGCTATATAAAGCGCACAAGACCAAGGGAAAAAGGGACAGAAAACATTCGGAAGATCAGGAGCTGGAGGCTTAGTGTCTAGAGTTTGTTTAGAGTGCTTATATTTACACTATTCTAGGGTTTGAATAGGTGTTGTGTTTTTGTCCTCTCTAGAAGCTGTGAAGCAATAGAGAGTGGTTGCTTGATCAAAGTTGTGAAGTAAGATCAAGGTTACTCAAAGTGGTTTCTTTGAGAGTTTGTAAGGGATTGAGTGGTGTTCTCATACCTAAGTGGTTTCTTAGGTAGGAAGTCATTAGTATAGTATAAGTTTAGGAGATTGTCAACGGGTTGTTGAGTCTGTAAATTATATCTACAAGTAGTGAATTCCATCCCTGGCTTGGTAGCCCCCAGAGTAGGTTGGTTGTAACCGAACTGGGTCAACAATTCTTGGTGTTATTTTACTGTTATTGTTGTCCATTGTGCAGAGTGTGTTATTGTGACATTGAACCTTAACTTCACACGTCTGATACCAGAATTTCAAAACATGTTTCATAATAAGAGCATAGGCAAATAATCATCAATCGCATAATGAAAACACATAATTCAACATACCACAAATTATACCAATTCACGGTTCCCTCCGATTTATTTAATCGGGCAATAAACGGATATTTCTCACTACCATTAGCTAGAGGATGTTCATAGCTTTACAACGATACCAAGAATACGCACATCGGATAAACGAGTCAAAAGTTATGAAAGAAACAAGTTGGAGGATCTGTCATGTTTGCAATGCGAAGCAGCCAGCGAATGCTCGCTACGTCATTCGCAGTGTGAAGCTCTCAGCGAATGCTCACTACTTCATTCGCAGTGCGAAGCTCTCAGTGAATGCCTAGCCAACACTTGTTCGCTGCCCCATTCGCAGTGCGAATGTCTGGCGAACCAAGTCAAAACCAAAACAAGGTAAAGTTCGCAGTGCGAACCTCTGGCGAATGTTCGCCTTCACCTTCGTCGTGCGAATGGCCAGCGAGTGTTCGATTTCCCCTTCGCTGGGGGATTCGCAGTGCGAATATGGGAAAATGCAGAAATTCTGCAGCGTGAAAACAGAGCATTGTGACCAATTTCTCATCCCAAAACTTCACCAACATGCAAACATGTAATAACAGATGATCCTACATGGCTAGTGATTATACTACACAGATTATACCGCATTTCAACCGTTAAATCCAAGATTTCTCATTTTCTCACCATTCTAACCTAGATTCTAAACCTCAAGAAAATCTAAACCAAAGGTTTCTATCTATAACCCACCTTGAATAGATGATGATGATGAAGATTGGAAAATGATTTGATGAAGAATGGGTGATGGTTGATGACTTGTGTTCTTGAGCTTTTTCCTCTTCTTCCTTTTCCTTTCCTTTCTCTCCCACTTCTTCCTATCTTTTTCTTCCTTTGCTTCTAGTAAGGAAAAAGAGTGGAAAGGAAAATGATATAGTAAAATATCATTAATTAGTAACACTACTAATTGTCCAAATAGTCTCTAAAGCTCCAACACTTAAAACCTCAGAGTCAGATAATATTAATTGGGTCTGCTCTGAGCTCATCAGTTTACTCTAATTATTTTATCAAATAAATTTTCGGAGTAAACCGGAGCCCAGTTGATCATACCAATATTATCCAGCGTAAAATAATTTATGGAGTATTACAGAAAACAATTTGAGATAAAGCTTGGAATCATGTGAAAATGGGATTTGAAGTTGGCTTCATGACATTGACCCATGACCTATAATTTTGACCACTTGAAAAACCCTAACTTTGAGACATCATAACTTTAGTTCTAATGGTCCAAATGGAGAGTTCTTGGTATCAAAAGAAAGCTTGAAGAATGAGGAACAACTTTCATATGTTCACGGATAACAAACTCTTATTTATTTGTAAATTGTTTATCAACATCAACTGGTTTAACATCCATAGACATTATAGATTTGGGTACATCCTCGGGCTTGACATTAACTAATTTAACATTCATAGACACAATAGCTTTGGATACAGTGTTCGGGTGCACCATTGCTACAACCATTAATAACATAACCAAATTTAAATTCAACCTGAAAAATAATCCTAAATTAAACTTCCTAGAAAATATGTCCACTGGTAGTAGGAAAATAAACACATTAACGTGAGTTCTAAATGTGTCTGGGGGCTAGTCTAGAACTTAACATACGGGATCAATACAAATGTTAACTTCTGTACTAAGTTTTGACAAATAGAAACGGATCATTTACGAAGTGTTTTGGTGTGTTATGGGGCATCATGAAGTTAACTTTTGCATTATTTCAAGGAAATTTAATTTCCTAAGAATGACTCTTCACCGTTCAGAGTGGGAAGAGCAATATTTGTTAATGTTTGAGAGGATATTTTCCTAGACAACACCACTTGGCTTGTTTCCACTACTTTTATTTAAGTCAAAATGCATCGATGAAAATAAAATGATGAGATGTGCTTATCAATACACAAGTTAACATAAACACCAAACAAATGAAAATTGTAAATAGGCACATGCTAAACCAGTGTTTCTCCATCAACTTAAAATACAATAGATTAAGTAAACTAAAAAAGATTAAGCAAGTGATAAGCAAAATTACTACCACCACCTACTTCAAACATGAGATAATCAAGCCACACTTTAGCAACCAAACACCCCGAATCAATAAAAGCCAACCTGAGTTCTAAATGTGCACCGAGTAGAAATTTTAGCATAACAATTACCAAGCAGCCAAGGATTAGCTCCTCTGTACAACCTGAAACTCAATAAGAGCACATCTCAGTGCAAAATTTAACATTCCGACTGACATCTTGAGAAGATGAGAAATATATTTCCATCTTAAAAATCAAGAATTTCTTCTTCTTTTTCTTCTAACTGAATTGTATGACCATGATGTTCAAATTTAACTCATTTATGGGCATATAATTTTGCGAGCATAGATGCCAATAAATAATACTTACGCGCGGTCTTGCCTGCTCGGTTAGGTTCGGATTGGGCTTAAACTTGGAATTAATTCTATTTTTTGACACTAGAAACTTTAATATTTAAAAAGAAATTAATTCCATATTGACATGTCATCCCGTATGTTCAGTTTGAAGCGAGCACACTTATTTTCACAATGGTCAAAACATTTTGTATGTTCATTCATGGGACCGAGCTGAATTTTTTGTCATTTGTTATAAATGAAGGGAAATTCTTTTGACACCACCCTTGTTTCTTAGGCACCAACTGAATTTTCGGTTTTGCCCATTTATTCTGGATGTGCACATCCGGACGCACCATTTTTTTAAAATTTTCATTTTTTTGAAGTTCGTATTTGCAAATCCGGAAAAAACACTGAAGCAGAACACCAGAACCACAAATGTTTCTCACATTCATAAAATAAAATCGGGATTACATTGAGAAAATCGGCATGGTATCGACAAAAATTTAAATATTACAAGATCAATAGCCCGGTGGACGCTTGCACATCTCTAAGATGTCATCGACCGTTCTTCGGATTGTGACGGTCGCCTCGAACTCGAACGAGAATTGTTCCTCGTAACCCAAATAAGTTTGCCACATCGCTCTAACATCGTCTTGATTCTTGAGCTCAACAAGGATGTAAGTGACATTCCCTTCGTTGTCAACCGAAGGTGAACGATACTGAAACTTCGCAACCTTCCGCTTGTCTCCGTAAGGTAGGAGATGTTCGATGTCGTCAATGATTTGGTCGAGGGGGATGTCCCTCATTATCGTAAACTTTTGACCGCGTGTTTTGTCTTCGGTGAAAGAGACACTTGCGGCATACCAACGGATTTTGATTTGATACAATTGAGACATTTTGAGGTTTTGTGAAAGATATCAAATGAAACCCCTAATTTAAAGAAAAGTTAGGGTAAAGTTATTTCTGCCCAAGTTCGTTCCGGATGTGCAGATCCGGACAAACCCTACAAATACTATTTCTGGATGTGCATATCCGAAAATTGTCCGGATCTGCAAATCAGAATGTTTTACTGATACAATTTTAAAACAGAATTGACAGCTTATGCAGTCACTTGGTGTAGGCTTCAGTGCAATAAAATTCGTAAGTGTATTAAAAAGACATATGGATAAAAGTACAATATATTTCACTTCAATAATGTACATTGTGTCGTATGATTATACAAAAGAGTTAAAACAAAATTCTCCGTCTAAATCTATCGGAGCTAGAACTTTCGATTTTTCCGCATTTGATGCCTTTTCAATTGCTTGCAATCTTTCGAATTCAACCGTCCTTTCGACAAAACTATCTGGCCACGACTCGGCAATTGCGGTTGCATGCGTCGCCCATTGCGGTGATTTAGGTGGTATCGGACATCCGGGTTTCAAGATAACTTGTACGAAATGTCTTGATTTCGCAAGCCATCTGATACACATGATGCGATCATTTGGATTCGACGGAGGTGCGGTGTGTAGTGGAAAAAAAGTTTCCGAAAATCCGTATCTCGTCAAGTCGATACACACCATATCGTATGCGCATGCTATAAAATGACCCATCTCGGGGAAGCTCATCCATTCCGATACCGGTGTCGGACCACTCAACCCCGGAACAAGTGACTCGTGAACCTTGTTGTAATTTTCTTGATTTTCATAGAGACGCAAGTATGCTTCTTTATGCGTCTCCAACTCTAGGATAAGTTGATGACGTACAAGTGCATGACCTTCCTCTCCTTTACCGAGTAGAGCCGACACGGCTCGGTAACCGCAATTACCATCCCCTACAACATCGATTATACCGTCGATATGCTTGTGCATAAAAACCGGCATCTCGTCAATAAAGGAAATCATACGTGTAGTTGGAGTCGGAGTCGGAACTTGTGGAATCGGTGTCGGAGCCGGTTTGGAAATGCGAGCTCCTTTCACGACACTTTGTAGAGATTTAGGAGTCGGAGAGTCCGGAAAGATTTGGTCAACGTGCTCATAATACGAAGGATACCGAGTTGTTGAGTTGTCATTTGGTGTAGGCTTCAACTTCTTCAGAGCACCCTTTGTCTTAACCGGTTGAGACGGAGGTATCATTGCGGTTGTTTCGGGGAAGCCAATCTTCCTCAAATCTTCTTTGATGTGTAGCTTCATATTGTCGTCGGTGTCGCGGCCGGCTAAAAATATTCGAGTCGCCATCGTATTTTTTTAAGGGAAAATAATGATAAACCTAAATATCCTAATCCTAAGGTAGAGATTCCTACGGTTCGGGAGTCGGTTAAGTGAAGGGAAGGTGTTAGGCACCCCTCACTTCCATTGTACTCAATGGGATCCACCTTTGAGTTTAGGGTATGTTTGTTTGTCTAAATGAAAAGAAAACCTAAGTTTTTTCCTAATTATACTCGCTAGGGTTGGCTTGCAACCCTATGCCTACGTACCCTCAAAATGAAGGATCAGAGTAACCGTAGTTCACCTCCCCTATTCCTACCCCTAATCCTATTCCTAATCCCAAATCCTATCCCTAAATCCCATCCACTATTTATACTCTTGGATAAAGAGTTCTATCCCTTAAATCTAGTGTTTATACTCCTAGATGAGGAGTTCTATCCCTTAAATCCCTTAAATCCCTTAAATCCATATCCATTATTTAGACTCTCGAAGGAAGAGTTTTATCCCTTAATCCTTTTATTTATACTCTCGGATATCAAGAGTTATATCCCTTAAATCTAGTGTTTATACTCCTAGATAAGGAGTTCTATCCCTTAAATCCCTTAAACCCTATCCATTATTTAGACTCTCTGAGGAAGAGTTTTATCCCTTAATCCTTTTATTTATACTCTCAGATATCAAGAGTGTTATCCCTAAATCCTTATCCCCTATCCCTTATTTAGGCTCTCGGACCAAGAGTTTTATCCCTTAATCCTTTTATTTATACTCTCGGATATCAAGAGTTTTATCCCTTATCTCATCCTTTATTTACGCTCACGGACCAAGAGTTTTATCCCTTAATCCTTTTATTTATACTCTCGGATATCAAGAGTTCTATTCCTAAATCCAAATCCCTTATCCCATCCTTTATTTAGGCTCTCAGACTAAGAGCTTTATCCCTTTTGTAAATCCCTTAAAACCATTATACTTTTAAAACCAAATTCTAATTTTTACAAAGACGAATTTAAACAACAAAAATCCAATAACTTAATATAGCAAAAAAACCTGAATTAATCCAAGATAAAGTTCAAATTCCAAGTAATTCTTAAGAGAATATTTTTATCCCACAAATAATGTTAAAATTATCTTTTTAATTCCCACCCCTATTTATCCTTCTTTTTTTTTTTTAAAATAAATTTCCTTAAAAAAACAAACCTTTATATATAAAACCTAAAATAAAATTTATTTACACGAGTTATAAAAATAATTTAATTACAACCAAGTTTAGACCTAAATTGGCAAATTAAATAAGAAACATTTTTTACACAATTTGAATCAAGGAATTGATTCAATTGTAAATTAATAAAATAAGTTTAACAATATAAAATTTCCATAAAAAAAAAAAATCCAAGAATAAAAATCCCTAATTCTCAATTTCATTTATATTAAAAAAAAAATTCCAATTTGACCAACAGTAATCAATAAGATAATTATATCAATTAATTAAAAAAAAATTATTACAATTAATAAAAAAAGACTTAATTAGGGGGGGTGCATCCCTCTTTTAAAGACTAGTAAAAGGCCGTGAGAGGGGTGTAAATAGTGAACTGGACGCTAGGCCCAGTTGCTCTGAGTCCAAAAGAACAAAAAAAAAAATAAATCCTAACATTGAGTCAATCGGTTGACTCGCTTGAGACGTCTGATGGAGATCAGACGGTTCCAGAGTTTCGTATTCACGGACCGTTGATTTTGAATACCTGTTCAGGCACCTTAATCCAACGGTTCCAAGGCTTCAGTCAACGAGGGAGCACGGTGCTCTTACCTCTACAGAATCACAACGGTCACCTAATCCCATGATTATAATTATCCAATTAGTTTATGTTAATTAAATATTTACTTGTTATTATTTTATTTTTACCTAGATTATAACCCTTAACCATTTTGAATAAAAACCTAACCATAGCCCTAACATTGATTATTAATCCTAACATTATCTTAATGAAAACCCTAATTATAAAATGTTATTTTTTTGGATATTTTCTTATTGTATTAACTATAGATAGAAAAATAGCTTGTCTTACATAATTTTATTTCAATCCATTCATTTTTAGATTTGAATTTTCTTTATCCAAAGTCTCACTTAAATATATATAGATAATATGATATGATATCGTGACAGTGTAGTATTACTAGGATCTGCTTTAGTCACATGGTCTTATTTAAATTCTTAATAACTACTACCATTAAAATGATGAAAGTAACTAGTAATCCATGTTTAGAAAGTTTTCTTCCTATATCACGAAAAATCATGAAAACCAGCGCATAGATAGCCAATAATGGTTCTCTCTATTCCAATTTCTCTTAATAAAAATAAGATAAAATAATAACAAAACAAAATATAAGTACTAGTACAAAGGGTATGCGCCTCCCTTTTATTCATCAGCAGCAACAAGATCCACAAATCCATCAACTCCCCACATGAACATGACGTGTGGCACATAAAATAATAAAAGAAAAAAAAATGAAATAAAGAAACTTTAATATATAGACATTTGGAGAGAGAGACCTTTTTCCTCTTCTTCTTCTCAACGGGTTTTGTCTCTCTCTGTGTAGTGTCAAGCAACCCAAAAAATTGAATAGAACAACAACTCCCCTCTCCCTCAAATAAAACCAAACACAATTAAACGAAACTTCATAAACATATACGCACCAGCAAATCGAGAATGGAAGCAAAAAGGATTACCGGATGTATTGTCGGTGGAGAATGTTTACCACCATGATCGAGAACGCGAACGAAATGTCGTCGAAAAGCTTCTCGCAGTGGTGGGCTTCCAGGTGGCGTGCAGGCGCGGTCGCGGGTGATGATGATCACGATCTGTAGTGAACGACCGTCGTGCAAGGCGGCTCGTGGTCGGAGGTTGGTTTGTAACTGTCGGCGTGAAGGCGACGCAAGGATCGTACGAGGTTTTGAGCTTGTTCGATAATCCGTGAGTTTTCCGGCGAGCTGTGCTGTGTCGTGATGTTGTTGTTGTTTGGGTTTAATTTGTTATTGTTGATGTTTGATAGTGTTGAGGATAGGTCGTCGAGTGAAATTATGGTTGTTTGAAGATGGTGGTGGCATGAGAGCCGAAACGTCGGAAGGATTATTTGTGTGAGGGATGGATTAAGTACGTGTAGTTTGGATTTTTTGGTGTCTAGTTTTCAAGAAAAACGTGAGAACTTTTTAGAGGCTATTTTCTGAAGCTTTTTCTTTTCCGCCTCCCCCCTCTCCATGATCTCATTCATGGCCTATTTATAATTGGACATTAGGTTAAAGATTTTAATTGTGATTTATTCTAATTTTATGTTTGATTGGAATATTTTGGGATATTTTCTATCCGAGTTGATTTTGTGACTTATAGCATGTATTCACAAATTTTAGCTTTAATCTCCATTTAATTTTGCAATATCAATTTGGGAAGTATTTGATATTTGGATACCTTTTGGAATTGGATGGAGATACGTTTTAAAGCAAGAGGATATTAGATCTGATTTTTCATCTCATATTTTACGATAACAACGCTATTCGTTTCTTCCCTTTTTCTATTTCTTACATTAATAGATACCTATACAATTAAGTGTTAATAATATCGTGATAAGAATAATCCCTTTTTCTATTTCTTACATTAATAGATACCTATACAATTAAGTATTAATAATATCGTGATAAGAATAAGCGGAAATATGATTAATAATACTAAAAATGATTCTTAATGCTTTTTATGAAATAGACCCAAAATAATATTAATTCCACCAACCTTAAAATAAATTAACCCCTAAAATAAAATAAAAATCCTAAAAACCCAAACCCCCAAAATAATACCTTAAAACTGAAATGGGCCTAAAAGTGCCAATAGGCCCATACTGTCATCTAAATGCCACTCCCTGTTAGCACAAAAATCTAAAAATAGTAACAAATCTCTGGTCAAAATTTAGGGTACTACAGTCGGCCTTCGAAAATCTCATTTGAATCGCTTCCAATTCGGCCAAAGTAGAGATATCAGTTTATCTTCTTCCTTACAAGCATCATCATCAAAACTAAGTCTCATCCAATGAGGGAAAACTTCGTCAATTTGTATTGGGTCACCTAGTTTCAACTTTTTAGCAATGGCACAAGCACAAGGAAGACCATAGGTTTTCACAATAGTGCAACCACACTTTGCACTATCGGAACCTACCATTTCGGCTATACATGTCATCTCTTTCGCCTTGAGCCGACATACACTTGGATGACCTTCTAGCTTTGAGCACATTTCGTGGTTATGTATACCACAACGAACGGTAAATCTCCATTTCTTGAAAACTAACATGTAACCACCAATCTTAAAAGGGCACTCACATCTTCTAGTACCGGTCTCGTCTTTCTTTAACTTCCGTAGAGGTGCTTGATATTTGCCGCTTCTTTCGCACCCCAAAATTACAAAAGCTTTTCTTCTATCCGACCCATTATCCGATCTCCCGATATTTACACCGAAGCCGAGCTCAATAGCCGTCCTACGAATGTATGCGATCATGCTTTCACGATCATCAAAGTCTTGCTTGTTGTTAAAGTCACCGCCGACATCAACCGACTTTACGAGCATACCTTCATCTTTCGAGGAAATCGGCGCAACTAATTCTTTTGTCATGTTATCGGGATGCACCATCTCTATTTATAAACAAGAATAGAACAATTAATATGTATAAATAAGATTTATTCAAAAATGCTGAAAACTTAAATTAATTAGCTTCAGGGGTTTTTCCGGATGTGCACATCCGGAAAAGTTCATGCTAAATTATTTTCGGATGTGCAAATCCGGAAGTAGCGTAACTTGTTTTTCCAAAAATGTAGATTGATAATGTGAGCAATGTAGTGGATGAAGTTGAATGTTTACCTGAAATTCAGTCTTTCCTTGCTCCCTTTGATTTGTTGCACCAAAAATTTGAACTTTTTGAGTGAGAAATGAGATTGATGAAGTAGGGTTTTTTGACTTGGTGAGAGTGAGTGAGGAAGAAGAAGGTTGATTATGGGAAGGGGGAGTGATCGGGCAGCTTTAAATATTTCAGAATATCTTCCGGATATACAGATCCGGAGACATTTCGGATGTGCACATCCGGAAAAAGGTTTTAATTCTTAAGGATCCGGTGCGTCCGGATGTGCACATCCGAAATTTGGGGGCAAAAAAATAATTTCACATGGTGCCTAAGAAACTTGGGTGGTGCATTAAGAAAGGTCCTAAATGAAAACCTTCGGTAACTTCTTAAATAACATCAAAACTTCACAATTTTCATCTTCGCTCTCTTTTTTTACTCTTTTATGTTTTCAAAGCTCCTTCTTCCCTTTCTATTTATTGAACTTTCCGAGTATATTTTTGTTGCCTTTAAAAATTCTCTTTGAAGAAAAGTTACTTTTGAAAAAAATGTTTATTCGTCAAAGAAATTATTATGAGTGATCTTACACCCAAATTTCAAAGATGTATTTTAGAACGATGCCTAAAGTGTATTAGGATACCGTACAATTTGCCTAGATTATCTAATCCTAAGGACTTTGTAGCTGATACTGCTTGCACAATTTTGAGAACTGTCGCAAAACACTTGAAAGAGAGTGTCATAGTGTGCGACTCAGTGAGTAATATCTTTGGTGACTTAAAGTGTGTATTGGGATAATTTTGTTAAACCTAAGAGAAGATAATCCAAAGGCAAGTTAAACATACTTGCATTGGGCGAGCACAAAGGTAGTGTCGCGGGCCGCCCAAAGTTTTGTCCCTAATCTCCATAAAAACACATACAAGTGAAATATCACATAACGCTTGAAACAATGTTCGGGTTGGACAAGAGCGCGGAGATAGTCAAGGTCAAATACCTCGTAGTAAACGCCTCATCAACATAAAACATCATCGTGTGGAGGTCTGCACTCAACCTGCTCGGAGTCGTCATATTCACTCTACATTTAAGCATGAAGTACCCACTACTTAATGGGCAAGTTGGAGTGGTTCAAAGGGACCAAGAGATAGCCTTGGAATATTATCAAAGCAGTCTTAAAATAAGAAGAGAGGTGTGTTAGACGAAGGCGACTTATCTAGAGGGGGTGAATAAATACCCAAAAACAATTTGTTTTACAAAAACTATTTTAAAAAATAATGGCTAACGGAGGTGACTTGGATTGATTTGTCTAAACCGAACCTCTATCGAAAAACTCGGATATGCGTATTTGAAAACCAATCGAAGATAATGATAAGCAACTCAATCAATTTGTGTTAATCACAATCCCTTGAAGGCTACTCAACAAGTAATGATACTTCCAATGAAAATTCACATAAAAATACTATTGAGACAAATTATCGAACATCTTGTGTGCAATCAATTTTGTTTGGAAATTTGTATAGTTTTATTGATCTTAAAATCCAACCATAATCTAAAGGATTGTGATCAACTCAACAAACGTTTTTCAAATGGTTTTCAAAAGAATTTACCAAACGAATTAATCGCACAAATGATGAACTCAATAATTTGCAAATGAAATGTAAAAGAGATAAAGGGAGAGAGAGTACACAAGGATTTGTTTAGACAGTTCCCCAATCAGTCTCGCTATGGGTACGTCTGCCCTCAATTCAAACTCGAATTGAGATAGTGAAATTAACCTTACTTTGCAAAAATAGTTTACAATAGCAATGTAGCAATGCAACCCTACAAACCCTAAGCTTGATGTTGATTCTAACACTTTCTCTTCCCTTGATCTGAGCTTGATCAAGTCACCCAACAATACCAATTTGATTCACCGTCTCACGCTACTGTGCAAGAACCACCATTCTTCAAAGTCTTCACTCGATTGAATCCAAATTGCAATTTGTTGTAACCAAAGATGTACCAATTTGATTCATTGTCTCACATTGTGCCTTTGCAAGAACCCCTCGCTCTTCAAAGATTTCACGATCGAATCCAACTTGCATAATCTTGTCCAAAACCTTCAAATCCCTAATTTGATCTTGAAGGAAAACCCAACCTTGGTTTTCTTATTTGAAATCCCCCAAAGATCTCAACCCAATTTACAATAACACAAGCTAAATTGGACGTTATCAACTTGATTCTATATGGCACCAAAACAATGAATGATTATATGTACTCTGTTTTTGTGTATGCATAAAATCAAGGTTGAAGATGAAGAAGACTCTTTGTATATTCCAGGTTTCGTTTATGATTTTTACCAAAATCATTAGAAATAAATGATGCATGCAATAGGTATATATATGTTAGCAAGAGTGAAGCAAAAGAAATGGAAAACAATGCAAATTTTAAGATTTTTGATGCATGTGTCGACCTATGTAAGTCATAGATCAACCTGTAAAGGTCATGTGTTGACCTGTAGAGGCAACGTATCTAACAGAGCCTACAGGCTTTAAAAATACATTACATGAGCCGACCTATAAAATGTATACGTCAACCTATAGAAGAAATTTATTTATATGTGTCGACCTATAATGCGTATGTGTCGACATGTAGAAGAACTTTCCTTCTATGTGTTAACCTATGATGTGTATGTGTCGACTTGTAGGTTGTTTTTCACATAAAATGAGTTTTTGATGCATGAATATTTTCTAAACCTTTTTCAACACGTTGTTCTGCTTCCTAATGCTAAAATGCATAACTAGACTCAGATGATACCGTCCAACGTACATAAATGCTAAAGTATCCTAGTTTTGACATCATACAAAATACACCTAACGGAAAGTTGTACTCATAAGGAGGTGGTTTCCCTTCCACGTCGATGCACGCAGAAAATGGATGACACAAGTTTAGATCCTATAGTGGAGACAAAGAATGAAAGACTCACTCTCCTAGAGGATATAAAAGAGGTCCAGATTGGATCCCTAGATTTCCAGGTCACCAAACTAGGAAGCTCTCTGTCTAAAGTCAAGGAGGAAGAATTGGTGACCCTATGAAGGAGGAATGTTAACTTATTCTCTTGGGCACTCACCAACATGCCAAGAATAGACACCAAGGTGGTATGACATTGTCTCGCTATTGATTCCATCATAGATTCAATATCTAGGAGAAAGCATAAAGTGGGTAAAGAGAAGCGGACGACTATTGGTCGGCCTTTTAGCCATTTTGTTGTTAGAATCTAGGTTTTGGTTGTTACCAGAATCTTGCATCTATGTGAACACTTTCTTTTAGCGCTGATATTTTTGCCACTGTGTTTGAGTCATTGGATTTTTTCCCTTGTAATTGGGATTATAAGGATGATTCTTGGTGGCCTAAGGATTGTTCAGGCGTTTCCAAGTTCTTTCCAGGGCTAGTACATCCCCCTTATTTTAGTTGGTGCCTGCTTTGTTGTTGGGGTGCAACAATTTCCCCACAGGTGCCTTCGACTGAGGCGTAAAGGTTCTGGGTCGATCACCATTGTGACTTGCGGCCACATTTTGTGTATGATTCACCAATATACACACACCACCCTCACGTATCACTATGCGATATTTCCCAAACATCACAACATCATTTTAACACGCTGTGTCCATACCAAAACTGAGAACTCACACAACCTATACAATATGCCAAAACGAGCAGCAATACACACCACAATCTGCACACATACGACAAAAACAAATAGCAACAC
Source organism: Lathyrus tuberosus (assembly GCA_022829125.1). Taxonomy (NCBI): domain Eukaryota; kingdom Viridiplantae; phylum Streptophyta; class Magnoliopsida; order Fabales; family Fabaceae; genus Lathyrus; species Lathyrus tuberosus. Next base: position 2,253,828 of record JALAZF010000034.1, read on the forward strand.
AATCCTTTGCAAAAATCAATCCGTACACAGCAGCACACAAAATGCAAAACCGTTACGCATCAACGCACAATACACACTGGAATCAAAATTTCCAACTCACGATTTCTTTTTAAATCTTTCCTCAAATACCCTCATATTCTCTCTATAAAGGACACCCTCCTCACTCTCAGTCGGGAAGCTTGAGGAGCCGAGTAGACGCTGCCAAAATTCACCTTCATCCTTACTCTAAACATAAACCTCCGATTCACCCTTCAAGCCTTTCAACACCCCTTTCGTTTAACCTTCCTCTTCTTCACCCATTCCAAAATCCAACTCACTAACCGAACCAGAAAAAGAAAGTGAGATGAAGAGAGATCAAGACGAAGAACAACAACACCAACGAATATAAATCGAAACAAACCTAATTGAGATATCGCAAGCAAACCATACACGAACCAAACTCAGAAAACAGACCGAACGCGATTCGAAGCCTGAAAGAAGTGATTCATAGGGTGGTTCTCGCAAAAGAGAAAGTTGGAGCGAGATGTTTTTGTTGTTGTTGTTGTTTCATTTTTTCTGGATTTCTCATAGTCATGTTTTTCTCCGCGTTTTGTTTCTTTTTCAATTTTGATGATACAAGTTCTGATGATGTTGTTTTATCCCTTCGTTGACCTAAGTCCCATTGAAATATCATGGGTTGATTCATGAAGTGGGCCTTGCTTCCCACGTTAATCATTAGTCACACACCATATAAACTTTTTGCACCACTTTTTTTTTGTTTAGCTAAACCGTGTTCTTTTTCTTGTGTGGGGGTGAATGGGCTTAAGGCCCACAATGATTCCATATTAGCACATACATAGTTTCAGCACCCCTCCCCTTGTTCCTCTTTGCCTTTTTTTCTTTTTTTCTTTTTAATTTTCTTTAAAAATTCTGCTCCTTTGTTTTTTTAATTTTCCAAATTTTTTTTTTGTTCCTTCTAAAGGTTTAGAAGTTTGATTTTAATTTCCTTTTAATTGATTTTCCATTAATGTTTTGAATATCTTGTTTTTCCTTTTCATTTCCATTTCGATTTTATTTTGATTTTCGGTCAATGAAGTCTAAATATCACGAATGTTGATTATTGAGGTTGTTTAATCTTCATTATTTCAAATCTATAGGGATTGATCCTTTGGATCATTTTCTATACTCTAGGATCGTGATAGGTTACCTTCAATTAATCGATAAAAGTTTGTGATTTGACCGACCTCCCATAGCATGATCTTCCTCATAGATCGTGCTACGATGGCCTAGTGCTAAAGTGAACCCGATTTGAAAAGTGATCATCCGATCAATAACAATTAACAACTAACAACTCACTTTAATTTATGTTCACTATTATCTAGCTTTATCTTTCTGTCAATATATCACAGTTCTTATATTATTGTTCATATTATCATTGTTCATGTCATAGTCATCTTATTCTTATCTTGTTCATCTTATTCAAAAACACAAAAACATGACAAAACTATCGAAACTCTAAAAAAACTTTCAATTGGTGGACTGTGATTACTATCCCGAGCAATGGAGTTTGGAATATGTACAAAAACCCTAGCAAAGGAGATTTTGTTTGTACTTCTGTTTATTGCCTAGTTTAGAACACCTTGCACGCACACGACTTCCTCTTGGGCTACCTGACAATGACCTCATTTATTTCTCGCAATCCCGTCTACCTTACATATACCCCGCTTCCTTTCCGATATATGCTCCTTACTTACTATTCTTTGATTGTGGTTCTGTTTACTAGGAGTACCCCTAGGGACTAACATAAACTAAACCATTTTCAAACTAATTCTAGATTCAATGTCGATCCACTTTTAAAGACACCCTCGTAAGTCAATTGCTTTTTAGCATCGACATCAACCTAATGCACACACTTGCACCTTTTCTTTGTGGTATCGTTACTAGGAGCACCCTTGGGGGCTATGATCGATCCTTACCTCTTTCGCAAACCCTTGGTCCAATACCAAGTATCATTTTCAAATCCGATTCAATCACTTTATCAAACCTTTTCTTAATCAAATTACGAAAGAAGAAGGTTATTGGAGTCTCGCATTCCTTGAAACTTCGAATGAATGGATCTTGAGGCACACGCCTTGGGTTGTTTTTCATTCAATCTTTCGAATTTAAAACACTTAATCTTTCCGAAACCTTTTCTTAATTAAATCACGAAGGAAATGGGTTCTTGGAGTCTCGCATTCCTTGAATCCATGAATGACTGCTCTCGAGGCACCCATTGGGTTGTTTGTCGTTCAATCTTTCGTTTCTAAAACACAAACCAACCACCTGTAGTTCCACGAACTACGAACACTCTGATTCTTCACCCTCATCCGAATGAAGATACGTAGGCACAAGGGCCCCAATCCTTGGCGAGCTACCTTTTTCTTTTTTCACCTTTCGCTACCTTTCATTTTTCTACCTTTTTCTTTTTTCACCTTTCGATACCTTCCATTTTCTACCTTTTTTTCTTTTTCCACCTTTTCTGTTCTCTAACTTTTGTTTTTTCCACCTTTCGCTACATTTTCTTTTCTCTACCCAAACCTTTCTCCCATAGTTCGAACTACGGATGCCCTGATTTTTCATTCTCGTCCGAGTGGGAATACGTAGGCACAAGGGCCCCAATCCTTGGCGAGCACCCTAATCAAAAACCACTCATTTCCCTTAGCATCGAAATCTCTTTTCTCTTACCCTTTTCACATTACTCATTTAGATGAAAACAAATAACCTTAGCTAACATTTATCACAAATCGAACTAAGAGGTTCCCGTTGAGTACAACGGACGTATGGGGTGCTAATACCTTTCTCTTGCATAATCGACTCCCGAACCCAGAATGTGGTTGCGATGACCATGTTCTTATCTCTTAAAGGTTTTGTCGATATTTTCCTATTCCTTCATTGGAATGAATAAAGTTTGGTGGCGACTCTGTCTGAACAATTTTTCCGCGCCTTTTGTGCGAAGGTCGTATTTTTGGAAGTGCGACAGCTAGAGACTCTGTTGGGGACTACATTGCTCCATGCAAGAGAGAGTTAAGCCTAACGTTGTGCGATTTATGAGGAGCGTTAGCTTCTCTTGTTTGTTTTTTTCTTGTTTGTTTTCTCCTATTATTTTTGTATTTGCTATTTTATTACTCTATCTTTTATATATGCTCATTATCATGCTTATTTGTTGGATACTGGGATGGTATCATGAGTAAAACTCTACACCCGAGCTTTGGAAAAAGAAGAGGGAACACCTAGTTTAGACTTGGAAGTTGAGTAGTGTTAGTCCCCGAGGACTCGCTCCTTGTGTGCCTAGCATGAAAGCTCCCCTAAAGGAGACCTTTTCGTAGATCTTGTTGTAATGCAGCTAGCCTAATGCACAACTTGATTCATGAAGGGTCCGTGAGTCTGGGAACCACTCTTAGAACCAGTTTTTGTATTGCTGGTTGTGTAGTGTTAGACTCCAAGGACCCGCTCCTTGTGTGCCTAGCATGAAGACCCTGCTCAGGAGAGAACTTTTTGTCACTCTCGTCATAATACACTAGCCTGTTGCATGACGTTGATGCGATTAGTGTCTGTGATCCTAGGAACCTTATCCATCAACATAGAAGCTATCCCGTGAGTGGTTTTATGGGTAAAAAACTTAGAACTTTCCTCATAGAGCCTACCTATAGGGTTTCTTTGATCAGAGACTTTGGTTACTTACCCGTAAGTGTGACCAATCTCAGATTTGATTGAACTTGTGATCCTGGAATCTTGCATTGCATTGCATCAGTTATGCATCTTGCATTTCATTTCAAAATCAGAAACTCATTTCACATTCCTTCATCTCTATTAAATCAAGTTGATTCCTCGACACCAATATGCAACTCGAGCCAACACTAGACGAATGATGGAACAAATTCAACAAGAGCAAGCTGCTTTCAGAGAGGAGTTGGACCCTGTTAAAGGTAAGATCGACCGGATTCTCGAAGCCATAACTATGGCCAGAAAGGAAGAAGAACTGTGTGAGGCTGCAGCCACAAACAACAATGTTCCTGTGCAAGGGTCTACCTCAAGGCTTTCGGTTATTATTCCTAATCTCATCATCTATGGAATGCCTTTGAACTTCACTCATGAAGTTGAAGGAGCCACTACTCAGCCATTTCCAATATCTGGAGTTACTGTTAGAGCTATCCCGCAAGCCCAACCCACTGTTACTCAGATTCCCATTCCTCATGCTGAAGAAGATCTGCAAGATGAGTATGAGGTGCAAAACTATCATACGGTTGTTCCGATTACCAATCTTGTTGTTGCTCAGGATTCTAAAGCCATCAAGATGTGCTATGATCTAGCTGAGAAACTCCGAGTCATGGAAGAACATAACTCAACTTCTTTAAATGCCTTGGAAATGTGCTTGGTGCCTGATGTCATAATTCTACCCAAGTTCAAGGTGCCTGAATTCCCAAAGTATAAGAGTCTCAGCTGTCCCAACATTCATTTGAAGATGTACTGCCACAAGATGGCTGCATATGCCAGAGACGAAAAGCTGATGATTCATTGCTTCCAAGACAACTTGTCTGGAGCATCTCTCGAATGGTACATGCAACTGGAGCTTAGCAGTGTGCGTACTTGGGCTAAGTTAGTTGAAGCTTATGTTAAGTAGTGCAAATAGAACACTGACCTTGCTCCGAATCGTACTCAACTTTAGAGTGTGACTCAAAAGGACAACAAATCCTTTAAGGAGTACGCACAACGCTGAAGAGAGTTAGCTGTAAGAATTTATCCACTGTTGGTCAACCGTGAGCTAATTGACATCTTCATAGGTACCTTGCAAGGCCAATACTACGTAAAGCTGATCAACAGTGTGTCTTCTGGATTCTCTGACATGGTGATTGTCGATGAGAGAATTGAAGAGAGTCTGAAGAGCGGAAAGATCCAATGAGGCTCTAGCAGTCAGACCGGATCGAAGAAGCCTTTCAATGGATACAAGAAGAAGGAGAGCGAAACGAATTTCATCTCTTCTTAGGGGGACAAGCTCAACAGAGAGCTCCTGCTCCAATGCCTACTCAAATTCCTTATTTCCAGTATCCATATATTGCTGCTGCGCAACATGCTCCAATGCCCTATTAGCAAGCTGTTCCCACTCAGATTCTTAGGCAGATACTGTAAGAACAAGATTTGGTTCGACATCTGGCCTTTGAGTTTTGATGATAATTGCACATGTTATCTAAGAGAATAATTCTGTATGATATGGTTTCTGTCTAGTGTGTGGTTGTTGTCAATATGATTATGGCTTTGATAAGAAGGTGTGTGACATCATCAGACTCTGTTATCAACACTCTGGAAGAAAACATATGTGTGTACAAGAAAAAGTCAAGATTCATGAATGTTTCTAATACAACGGTTCTAATAAACGTTAGTTATAAACATTCTAATTGAGACTTTATGAGAAAGACCTATAAGGCTTTCTAATGTGATGTGCTTCAAATGTTACAAGTTCTAAAGATTCTGAAGACGTGGTTCAGGTGAACATGGTTCTGAAGATTCTGAAAGACACAATTTTTAAAGATCAAGTTCTGAAGAGTTTCTGAAGACAAGGTTCTGATTGAACGAAATGCTGAAGACTCTGAAGACAAAGAACGTGCTTAATGAAATCTGAAGACTCTGAAGACAAGGTTCTGAAGGAACAGGTTCAGAAGACTCTGAAGATAATGCTTCTAAACGAACAAGTGCTGAAGATTCTCAAGATAGATTTTGCTGAACAAAGATCTTGGAATTCTGAAGATTGGGTTTCTAAAGACTACATAAAGAATTACTCATCTACAACACGCTTCATCAAGTTAATATCTTAAGCCTCTGAAGATGCTAGAAGACTGAAGATCATAATGGTTTTGAGCTGATTATAATAGTATTAAAACTTTGTAACCTCTACCTTGAAAAGGTGGTGCAGGAGCAACTTTTTTTGTACAGTGATGTTGACCATTCCTTCATGTGAACATTGGGATATTGTTGTTGGAATATGTTTCCAAGAATACCCCTTAACGGATATATTCTCTCCTTCTCTATAAATTGAAGACCTGGAACCTTGAAGAAATGTTGCTCATGGCTTATTGCTTGAAGCAGTCGCTGATCATAAAGAGAGAAAGATAAAAAGGTTGTTGGTTGTTGTTTATACAAAGGATTATTATTCAACAAAATAAACAATCAAGATGTAGCAAGCAAAGATGAAGTTGCTACTACAAGTGTGCACAAACGATAATCATGCTAACACCATATGAAACTACTCAAGTGAGACATAAATAAGTGAATCATAGTAGCTTAGTTGAAGTTGATGGTTGAATTGGAAAAAGCATTATATGCTCATGAAAGGAGAACAAGATGCTGCAAGCTGAAGCTTAAACGAAGAATGCTCAATGAAGAAGAAGCTGAAGCAGAATGATGAAGAATGCACAACGATGCAACATGCTAAAGCCATGTGAAACTCATCAAGTGAAACATCAATAAGTGAAGCATAGTAACTTAGTTGATCTTGATAGTTTATCTAGAAGAAGCATTAACTACTCAGAAGGAGTACATCAGAAAGAAGCTTAAAGCTCGTGATAAGAAGTTGCAATGCTCTTAAGAAAGCTTTTAAGCAATACAAAACTAGGGTGCTTTAAAATCTCTTAGAGATTTATTTTTAGATAGTTTCTGTATTAGAAAACAAGGAGTTGTTACTCATATCTTGCTATAAACACTTAGGTATTATTGTACTTCATTTGTGTAATCAGCTTGCAAGAAGCATATATAGTGCACACAAAAATCCTTGAAAAAGGTAATGTTCCTTGAGTGGTCGAGTGAAGACCAGAGAGCTTGAGAGGGCCAGGTCGTTGTTGAACGGCTTGGAGGTTGATTCTTTGAGCGGTCGAGTGAAGACCAGAATGCTTGAGAGGGCTAGGTCATTGTTGATCGCCTTGGAGGATGATTCTTTGAGAGGCGATTAAAGCCAGGATTCTCAAGAAGGCAATGGAAGGTATCCATTGTAGTTGTAATCATTTTGATGATTAGTAGATTAAGTCCTTGTGATAAGGTGAAATCACCTTGAGGGGTGGACTGGAGTAACTTCGTTAACAGTGAACCAGGATAAAAATAGTTGTGTTCATTTACTTTTATTTACTAGTTAACATTATTAATTCTAATTCCGCAGAAGGGGACGAAAAATGAAACCTAATTTAAACCCCCATTTCTTGTGTTTCTCAACCTTCAATTAGTATCAGAGCTCCAATTTTGTTATTGATGTTTATCAAACACTTAACCGTGTCAGATAAAGATTTAGATGAGTTTGAGAAACGCTCTGGTTAATCTTCTCCACCATCTACAGGTTCAGTCTCATACAATGATGAAAAGATTGAGTACTAAAATGACAAACCAGAAAGGTTTATTCTGGATTATGTCACTGATTCTTAGAGCTGGTTGCTATTGACAATATAATCTTCTCTTATGGCACTTGCAAGAAGATTAAAAGCAAGTTGAAGAATCAGCTGGTAAAAAGATAATAGACTCATCAGATAATTAGAAGAATCTGATGAATGCTATTCTTGGAATACGTTAGTTAAAGACTACGTATCTCATCAAGCTGATGCCTAGACAAGGCTTAAGAAGGATGATCTAAAATGGATCAACAAGAATCATCAGGAAGCAAGAAATCTTGTTTGCTGAAATTTATTCTTTCTGAGTATGGGATGTTTTTAACAAACAGACTCAGTCTACCGTTGACTTTCTCAGTATTACTCATTAGGAACTCTTTCATGTGAAGAAGAGAAAAATGCTTGAGTCATGATTTTGAAGCATGAACACTTCAAGATGAAGTATGTTGAAGATGTCAGAAATCTTGTTATTGAGATTTTAAATCATGACTGTAGAATTTAAGATTCTGAATGATGATTTCTTAGTCAGGATTCTGGAAGAAAATGATCAGAAGCTTGCTATTTGAATAGAAGCTTATGGCAACTGATCAAGCACGCAAAAGATATCTCCAAAAGATAAAATAGTTTCTTATGCAATAGAAACTATCTTTAATGAAGATGCTCTCAATGGTATAGTCAAAACACTGGTCGTGTTATCAGGATTCTGACTGTCTGCACAAAATGAAGACATCTACTCAATTATGGAAAACTTCGCAGATTACTAAAATGATCGGAAAGGAAGATCATCAAGCTGTCAGAAGTTTGGAAGAACAACACACGCAAGATCAGATTTTATGAGTTCTCATGTTAGCTTGAGAAAGGTATCTCAGCTGAACAAAATTAAGTTGGTCAGAATGTCTTCCATAGTTTCTTTTCAGAAGCTCCTGATACGTGAATGTATCTTTTCATGATCACTACTTTCTGAACTCATGTGAGTGAGTGAAAGTATGAGATTGTTCAAGACAAGAATTCATCTTGGTCAAACAATCAAAGAACATTCATCTTGGGAACCTATCTAATAAGAAAGAGATTATCCTGTTCTAGTTCTTCACAATCAGATAAAGATGTAGAAGATAGAACAAGCTCTTAAGAAGAAGTTATTAGTATCATGATTCTATCATGACAAATATTTCTTAAGAAACTAATGCATGCTATATTCATAATGAAATATGGTTCAAATATATACTGAATGCATTATGGCCATAATGCTCTGAAAGTTACATCATCTTGGCGTGGAAGTACTTCTACTGGTGAATCAAATCAATGTCAGATTTGATGATAAGCTTGGAAACCAGAAATCATAGCTTATTGGAAGATTGTAAATCCAAAAATTACATATTCAGAATGATAAAGGTAATGGAGCTACTTAAGAAGTACAAGATGAAGATATCAAAGGATGCTCAATCAGAAGTCGTCACAGTTCATACTCCCATGAGAAAGGAAAGTAAAAAATTGTTACTTTCTGATGAACTGATTTTAGTTAATAAGACCAAACTTGTAAGAACAAGATCAACATTCAAACCCTCATAAGATGCATCTCGTGGTTTGATGTTCATGATGATATCTTCATCCATTGAAGAAGAACGTCATGTCAAGAAATTGACTTAGGCAATACAAGATTGATTTTAGCCAGTTTATGGTGTTTAGGATTTTACCTAAAACCTGAAAGCTAAATTGAATAATCCGAGAAAATTTCTGGAAAGTATGCCTGCGTGAAGAAATGAAGCACGAAGATAAAAGAAAGCTCTCAAGTCCTCTAATGATCCATATAGAATAAACATCAGAAGAGATGTTTCATCATCAAAATGAGAAGTTCAAAGAAGAATTAAAGATAATCTTGTCGCAATACAAGATAAAGAAGACTAATGTGCATCCAACACACATTCTAAAAATGAGAATCAGAGAAGAAAGAAGATAGATGATGAAAGAAGAAATGATTCTAATGGTCCAGCTAGAAGAACTCATCAACGACTGCAGAAGTCGAACACATGGTGATTCTGAAGAAGCCTCTACATCAGAAGCTGGGAATCTACAAAAGTATTGAGTAATGTATTTGTAACCCCTATATTTAATTAAATGGTTTAGAAATCTATTATTATATACTAGAACTATAAATTTTGAGAGTTCAGAAGGAAGTCATTTTTTTATAATTATGGTTCTTTAAAATAGAAAATTATTTCTTTAAGAAATATATCTTGAGTGTTAAAGATCATGTAAACATTGAGATCTTTGTAACCGTTAGGAACTGAGAAGTTAACTCTTTCAACACGTTGTCAGGTATGTGAAGAGGTTATGCCTCGTTTTAAGACATTTGTCTTTTTGAAATCCATGCTCAGTAATTATTTCCCTAAATGACTAGACGTGTCTTGGGATTACATGCTAAATCTGATCTTACCTTCATCTATGTCTAATCGTTTCTTTTCTCAGTATTTATAATCATCAAAATTATCTCTATTTATTTTCACATCACATCACACACCTATGCTACATCTTGTCACAATTTTATACTTCAACCCACTTTGTTCTTTCAACCCTAAATCGTGTGTTCTTTCATCAAATGGAAACCTTAACTGTGGACCAAAAATTGGCTCTCCAAAATCAGCAATTGGAAAATCATCTGAACGATGATCCAAAAGTAAAATTGGCTCCACCTATTGAACTTCTCTATGTCATTTCTGAACATAATGTAGACTTTAGAGATCTCACCGTACATGGTTTTGACTTCTCAGAAACGCTTGATATTCAAGGATGAAATACATACTTTGATCTTCTTAAAGGACCAACCTATCCAGAACTGGTCAAAGAATTCTGGGAGAACGCCTATGTTATGAATAACATTTTGGTGTGCTCAAATATTAAAGGCCATGGTGTAAACATTCAGTTGGGTGACATTGCTAAACTTATCTCTTATGACAACATTGGATTTCAATGTCACAACAGAAGGAAAGCTATACTGAGCAACAGTCTGAGTTTTTCTGAGCATATTCGATTGATCCCTCATACCATATTCAAATATGGTAAGGATTCCAACTTGACCTCAAAACTGTATGATAATCTAAAAGTCTGGCTCAATATCATCTATGGAAGCATTTATCATACACCTAGGTAAAATCCAACAAAATTTGATCTTGATCTAGAGTACATGTTGTTCTATCTGACCAAAAGAAAGAAGATCAATCTACCAGCCTTTCACTTCAACTATTTACGTGAATCTATCTATCGTTCAAAGGAAATATTACCAACCCAAAGAACCTAGATTCCTTATGGAAGGCTAATCTCTGCTCTTCTCACTGACAAAAATATCATAGAATTGGTAAACCCTCCAGTAGAACCAGAAATTGAATACGAAAAATACTTTCACAGCGAAAATTTGGAAAATTTGGGACTAGCCAGGACATTTGTGTCATACCCCAAATTTTGACCACTAAGATTTCCCATTATTGTGCAAATCATCATCACAATATGGAGGAACCATCATACCTCATCAGTCTCCCCAAAGATGGGTGAGCATCCACTACAATCAGAAATAGGGTTCCAAGCCCTCTCAGAGCTCTTAGACAAAGGATCAATCAAGAAATGACGTGATCTTCAACTTGTCTAGCCTCTCAAACATCCACAATGGATCAAGAGGACTCCCACAACAAGGATTAAGCACAAGGTTGCTCCCCTCCAGGTGGATTAAGCCTCAAGATCGCTAGTGTCACCAAATTAGGGTTTTGGTCGACCAGGGCCTCCAGATGGAAATTTTCCTTTGGGCATGAGCCAATGCTTCAAGGCATGACCTAAACTACCCCATGGAATCTCATGAACCTAAGCATCAAGTCAATTTGACCTCAGGGGATGTATACATAAAAAATCAGGAATTAGGGTTTCTTGACCTAATTCACCCCTAAGTTGACTTTTGGGACAAATCATGAGCCAAGACCTCAAGAGAGGATTTGAGGGTCTCTAACATACCACATTAATCCATTTACAACAATGGATTAATCCAAGAAGCTTGAGCAACAAGTCTCAATTTCATCTGAACCACAATTAGGGTTTCGCAAGAAAAGTCAACTGTAGCTTTGACTTTTGACCAGGACATGCTCCCAAACCCTCAGACATGATTCAATACACCCTATAACACCTATGGAATCAATTCATCAAGTTTGATTTAGGTCAAGGACTTGATTTCATAGAGGATCGCACAGTTTGGAATTCATCTGACAAAAAGTCAACTGTGCACAAAAGTCAACTTTGACTTTTTGAGATTTTTCACAAAAATGGTTTTTTAACCCTAAAATGATGTTAATGTATGATTTGAATCATCATTCATCAAGAAAAATCAAGAAAAGTGGGATAACTTGTAAAAGGGGTAACCATAAAAACTTAGAAAATTTTCTAAGTTATGGAACAAAGTGGCAAGGGTACCAACTTTGGAGGATCATAACTCCTAAACCACAAAGCCATTTTTCCCTATCCAAAGCTAGATTTGTAGCTCTCATTACCCTCTACAAAAGCTTAGAACTGACCCCCTTCCAAATTCATCATGGATTTTGAGTTATGGGATGATCAAAATCACAAAAAGTGAAAATGTCACTTTTTTCCAACACTTAGTGAAATTTTCACTAAGTCAGAATCTGCCTTCACTTTTCTCCAAATGTAGGGGGATTTTTCACTTGGATCTAAAAGGTATCAAAACCAACTATGATCAAACCGTTGTTGTATCATATGATGGCTTTCCAAAATGGCCAAGAACATCACCAAACTCCACTTGAGCCATGAGATATGACAATGGCAATGTGCCTTGCTGAAAACTGCCAAGGCTAGGCAGAATTTTGCATGTTTGCTCGATTTGGCAAAATCAGATAATTCTAAGCCTTGTCATCACTTTGAACACATCTGAGGATCAAATCTAAAGGGGACAAACACTGAGCCAAGCCTCCAAAGTCTTTGGAACAAGAAGTAACATGCCAAACCTAGAATTGCCTTAAAGAGGGACAAGACTCCAATTTTGGATTTGAACATTTAATGGATGCACCAAGGTGGCATGAACTGAGCCATTTCCAACTGAATTCAGTCAAGACTTATCCAAGACCAAGGAAACCACAACCTTGTGCCCTAACCTCTTGTCAATGGCTAGAGGAGACTTGGATTCCAAAGTGCAACCATTGGCCAAACCTCTGCTGCAGTTGCCATTCACTATTGATCCCAAAACAAACTTGATCTACTATAAATAGAGCTTAATTGTGATCAGTTTGAGTACACCAAAGCCATCAAACAGATGTTTTCCTCAAAATCTCTTCTTTCACTCCAATTTTGCCTTCTAAGGCAAGTCACTATCGGGTTTTGAGTTTGAGAGCTTTTCCAATCAAACCAATCACACACACACCTCACATACATCACATAGAAGTGATCCAAACACTCACATAACATCTGGAACACCAAAATCACAAAATCACCAGCCAATTACTCAAGTTCTTGACAGATTTGCAGTTGGGGTACCATCTCAAGTTCCAGATCATTTCAATCCACTCCAAGCACCCAGACACACTCCATGGCACCTAGGGAAGCTATCCATATCATTGAAACCTAGCTGTAACACCTCTAACACAAAACACGATCACCAGCTGCAATAGGTAAGCATGAACTCTTCTAACTCTATGATCCATGCATTTTTTGCTGCACAATAATTTGGCCATATGTTCATAATCATGCATGGAATGTTTTCCCTCAATTAATTGCATTGTTTGAATCGCGTGTGGAATTTCTGAACCTTCATGCAGAAATTAGGGTTCTTGAGGTTTCTCTTTGATTTCTTATTCCATGTTAAAAATAAATGAAATTAAAGACCATAGACATGATCGTGAGGTTAAAACGAGTAAATTGATATGTAGATTGCATGATATAATCAAGTATTCAGTGAGATTGGATAGAAAATGCAAATCTGCAGAAATAGAGGGTGGCGCGTGTTCTTGCCCTTGTTCTTGGCGCCTTTTTTGAAAATTTGAATATTTGAATTTCGTGATTTTATTTAATTGATTCAAAAATTAATTTCTCTCTGAGTTTTAATGATTTTGAGTTGATTCTTTTTTTAATAATTCACAAAAATGTTAAAATATTTTATTTTCCCAAAAAATCCCAAAAATATTATTTATTTCATATAATTGATATTTTTACAAAGAATTAATATTTTAATTGTTTTTGACATTTAAAATATTTGTTCCTTCTTGATTTTGCAAATTTTAATGATTTTTAATCATTTTGTAGGTCAAAACTTGATTTATGAAACATTAATCCAAGATCACAATTTGTTTTCCACATGTTAAACAATTTTGGTCATTTTAATTGAATTTTTATTCAATTAAAATACATTTTGAAAACAAATTAGGGTTTTTGATTAATTCAACCCTCATCAAACTTTTTCAAAATCTTTGGGCCTCTAATAGAGTGTAAGACCCAATCCTTTGTAAATACAAACCATTTTTGGGCCTCACTTATTCTATAAGTCCCGTTGTATTTCAAAACCTCGGCGCGATCGCCAGTTGAAAAATCAAACCTCTGGGCCTACCCTCGTGTTATAAGCCCCATTCTTTAAAAATAAATCTTTGGGCCTCTTGAGAGAGTGTAAGACCCATCCCTTTGTACAGAAAACCTTTTTGGGCCTCAGTCACTTGTATAAGTCCATGTACAAAACGACAGTGTGATCACTAATAAAACCCTGGGCCTCTCCTTAAGCTGTAAGCCCCAACATTTATTTCAAAGCACTTTCTCCTTTGACTTTGAAATATACTGTTGTTTTCAATTTTTCTCTATTGAACAACTAACCAAACAGCATGGAAGCTCTACAACCGAGTAAGTGTTTATACGCTTTCATTTACCGCTTTATACATATAACTATATTGCGGGGTTGTTTCACTGTAAGTCTTATTTCATAAACTCATATCGAATGTGTAATAATAGTATAGATATTTAGAGTTTCCCCGACAACTACGTGTAGAACTAGACAGAACCTCGTATTCCGACGTTCTCCCAGACATTTCAACATAACCCAAACAGTAAAGAACTTTCTAGATAACTAGATCTAAGAAATTCCCCCTTTGAACAATTCATATACAGAAGGACATTGTTCCATGTGAAACCCCTTCTGGAACTGTTCATCAGCCTCCTCTTGGGCTTAGTGCAAGGACCCACAGGCTTCCTAAAAGCATCCCCACCTCCTCTTGGGCATTGTACAAGGACCCGTCGGCTTCCTAGAAGTTTTCACAGCCTCCTCTTAGGCTTCGTATAAGGATTCTTCCTCTGGGAATGATAGCCTCCTCTTGGGCTTCGTACAAATTGTCCCTCGACTTCTTAAAAGTTTCCAGCCTCCTCTTGGGCTTTGTACAAATTGTCCCGGCGACCTCCTAGAGGTATAAGAACAGAAATTAGTCATCTTAATAGAACAGTCTTTCAAAGAGTCTAGATCTTTCTACCATGAACGTACTACAACTGTTTTTTTAAGCATAGTACAAAAGATAAAACTCTAGACTTGGACAGTCTAAGACCCTTGAGTCTCGAAGGCATTCTCAAATAGGGAAAATCAACCCGTAGGCTTGGACAGTCTCAATACCCTTTGGATTTCCCGCTTCCTTAAAGAAAAGGAAATGACCCTGATCCTCTGATTAATCCCAAAGCATAACAATACCTTTAATCAGTCTCTTTATAAGAACTGATTTTCTCTTTTAACCAACATACTGGACCTGTCACTCAACTGAAATAGTAAACCTACTTCCAGCCTCCATCTCGGGCTTCGTACGAGATACTCTCTTGTTGAGTATAAAAGACTCTCTTGTTGAGTCAAACCTTTAGCCTCCATCTCGGGCTTTGTACGAGATACATAAACACTCTCTCGTTGAGTATAAAAGATTCTCTCGTTGAGTCAAACCCTTTTAGCCTCTCTCTCGGGCTTCGTACGAGACATATAAAAGACTCTCTTGTTGAGTCAAACCTTTAGCCTCCATCTCGAGCTATGTACGAGATACACAAACACTCTCTCGTTGAGTATAAAAGATTCTCTCGTTGAGTCAAACCCTTTTAGCCTCTCTCTCGGGCTTCGTACGAGACACATAAAAACACCCTCTTATTGGGCCGATAGCCTCCTCTTAGGCTTTGTATAAGGGAGCCCCGGTTGAGTCAATCAACCTTTTAGCATCAAAGTTGTGCCTCGTTTACAGCATACAAACATCAACAACTCCTTCATCTAATTATTGTAAGCGGCAAGCCTCTGGATTATTTACATCCACGCCACTGTCCCTCTTTTAGCATGAGAAATTCCTAAGGAAATATGGCATTGCTCTACACTGAGTTAAAGTTTTCTCCTTCAGGTTAAAATCCCCTATAAAGGAAATTATGGCATTGCCGGATTCATATATCCCAGTTAAAGTAATTCTCCTTTATAACCAGTCACCCAACAGTTGTGACAAACAGACCCCCCTTTAGAGATGACAAGTTCTCTCTAAAGACAACACCTTTTTAGCTTCACATCTTGGGCTTTGAACAAGATATAAACCACTTTCAGCTTCACATCTTGGGCTTCGAACAAGATACAATAGACCTTTCAGCTTCACATCTTGGGCTTTGAACAAGATACAAATCACCTTCAGCTTCACTTCTTGGGCTTTGAACAAGACACCAAAACACCATTTCCTCCCATAGAATAGGAGGAACTACGATCGCTCTGATTTCCCTGTTTTGGTAAACGGGAATACGTAGGCATAAGATTGAAAGAGAAAATCTTAGCGAGCACACCACATCAAAAACCTCAGGTCCTAAATCTTCACACATCGATCAAAACATCTGAATCCGTATTCCCCACCAGAAGTCTCCATTCAACCAAAATAACCTAAGAGAGGCCCCCCCATATTGATCGCATCTGTAACCTAACAGACCGCTGTTCAAACTCAGTATGCAAGCAGGGTTAGTTGGAGACATCTATTTCCCTTTCTTCATCAGCTCACAATAGGATAAAAAATGAATCGACCTGTAGTAACCCAGAGCGACAGTGCTTAAGAACCACGTCCCAATATCGCTCGCTACAGAAAAATGGCGCCCACCGTGGGGCTAACTTGACTTCTCTTAGGAAGAAACTGAAGACTGAGGACTTCACTGGGATAAAACTTTTTGCTGACTTCACCAGGATCTTAGGTCAAAACCTTTAGGTTGGGATGGTACCACAGAATGGTGACTCCGTCGGGGATCCATTTCCTGTTAAGATCATAGGATTCATAGCTTATGAAAGGTCTAGGACATTAGGACAAATATATATACTGCTTTTCCTAATTGATATTTGTGTTTATTTTTCTGCTAATGGGAATGCGTGTGATGCCGCATGTGGAAAGATTGAGTATACACCTAGGAAAAACCTCTTTTAGTAGTGCAGAGGCTATCGGAAATAGTTGTCACGCGATACTACCCTCTTCTCATGGTTCTTCGAAAAAACATCACCTAGCACGGTTCCCGGCCCGCTGGTGTTTTCTCGACAAGAACTGATGATTTTGAGAGACAGGTACAAAAATCATTAGTATAAACCTTTGGGATGGGTAGAGCTTTGACTTCATGACACCGACCCTTTGACCCCATGTTTTTTCTATGTTTTTGTGTGCTGCATTCATGCATTCATCTAAAAAACATAAAACAAAGAAAATTTTCTCTTCTAGTCTCTCTTTTTCAAATTAAACTAAGACAGTGATTGCAAATGTCAGAGAAGAGGATTGCGCTCATGGATTTCGGTAGAAGGAGAACTCATAAGTACACCTTCAAGGTTCCAAAACTAGAGGATCTGAGACAATTAGCAAGGATGATCACTAACCCTGACGCTTTCAGAGCCAAGTACGGAGGTCTGCTACCTCTGTTAAGAGTCCATGTAATTGAAGGAATCATGGAGACACTCATTCAGTTTTACGATCTGGTTTATCACTGTTTCACATTCCCGGATTACCAGCTCGCACCAACGCCGGAGGAGTATTCTCACCTGACTGGTCTGTATATTACTGATCAAGCTCCATTTTCTGGACTGGAAGAAATTCCAAAGGATCAAATCATTGCAAGAGAAATCTATTTGGACGAGTCAGAAGTCAGGACTCACATCACCACTAAGGGTGGCATCCGAGGTTTGCCAACCCAGTTCTTGACAAAGAAAGCCCTGTACTTTGCCAGTATAGGGAATGTGACTGCTTTTGAAAGCATCTTGTTTTTACTCACCTACGGGTTGTTTCTGTTTCCCAACATTGATAACTTTGTAGATATCAACGCCATTAAGGTTTTTCTCATTGGAAACGCTGTGCCAACTTTGCTCGCAGATGCGTATCATTCTATACACTTGAGCAATTTATACAACGGAGGAATGATCACATACTGTGTCCCCCTGCTATATAAATGGTTCACTTCCCATTTACCCAAGTCTGCTGCATTTTGGGATCAAAAGAATACTTTACGTTGGTCGCAGAGAATCATGTCTCTTACCAACTCTGACATCGATTGGTACAATCGAATCTATGACGGGATCAGAATTATTGGCCGTTGTGGAAATTTCCCAAATGTACCCCTTATAGGAACTAAGGGAGGAATCAACTATCATCCGTTATTGGTTCGTCGTCAATTTGGATACCCGATGAGGCATGTCCCACGGAATGCTCATCTGGAAGGTCTTTTCTTCAAAGAAGGAGAAAATGACAGGGCACTAAAGATGGAAATAGTGCATGCTTGGAAACATGTTCATAAGAAAGGACGGGAGTCTCTAGGAAAACCAGACTGTGTCTCGGTGGAGCCTTATCTCCACTGGGTACAAACTAGAGCTCTCAAGCTAAAAATGCCTTATCCTCGTTACGGAATTCTTCCGCCAAAGGAATCTGTCATGTACTTCATGACTGAAAAGGAAAAACTTCAGGTTACTCTCAACAAAATTCAACGGGAGAGGAGGTCTTGGAAGAACAAGTATCGCACCCTCAATGTGGAGCATACCAAAATACAGCAACTATTGAAGATAAAGATGCTCTAATTGAGATTTTGGAGTAACATGCTGTAGAGAATCAGGATGACTAAAGGAATTTGCTCGCTCCTTTCACTTGGAAAAGGAATGACAACCCGACAACGGCCCAAGAGCCCCGGTCAAAGAAGAGGAAAGTACCAGAATCAGCACCCGGTTTCTCCTCAGAGAGGACTCGGGACCCATTAGCCTAGGTTTCTGTTTCCGTACCTTGTAATTTACTGTATTTCCATTTCCGCAATCCTTTGAATTCAATAAAACGGGGTTTCCCCCACTGTTTGATATTTTCAATCTAATTGTCGAAGTTTATTTTGATTAAACCAAAAAAATAATTAATATAATCATTGCATTCATCATTCTCACGTCACGTATTCTTCTTACCTACGAATCTCACATTTGCGTCTCGATTCTAGAGTCAAACTGTCTCATTCGTACAATACTCGGGCCAATCGTTAGAAAAAGATGGATGATCTCGAGGAAGAGAACAAAGAGTTGAAAGAAGAGATCGACGCTCTGAGAGAGGATATGAGAAAGCTTCGTAACGACATGCAAGCCATGGCAGAAGCTCAGCTGCAAAGAACTGTGATCTCAGAGATCACCTCAACGCCTATAGTGGAAAAGTATGATCCTAGGCATCAAATGCCAAAAGATCGTCCCTAGGGCATGCCTGCTAACTATATCCCGGAAGGATATGTTCCGCTGATCACTGAGGATCGGGGAATCATAGCAGAAGCCGATGGGCGTGAAGGTTACAAACTTTGGGAAAACGAAGATGCCAGGGGCATGACAACAACTCCTGAAGGTTACAAACTTCGGGAAGTGCCAAGATTCACTGTCGTAGTAACGGTACCACCCCCTGTGGTGCACACTGTCCCGAAAGGACAGGTTCCCTAGATACCTTCTGGTGGAAACGAAAACATGCTCGACAGAATGAATGAGTTCCAGGAACAATTCCGAGGAATGCAGAAAGAACTGCAGGCCCTTCACGGCCAGGATTTATTTGGAAAGGACGCCGCAGACCTTTGCTTGGTCCCTAATGTGAAAGTCCCGCACAAGTTTCAAGTGCCCGACTTTGAAAAGTACAAGGGTAACTCTTGCCCTCAGAGCCATCTGGTGATGTACGCTCGGCAAATGTCAGCTCAGACGGAGAATCAGGACCTACTGATTCACTACTTTCAGGATAGTTTAACCGGTGCCGCATTAAATGGTACATGGGGTTAAACCGTGCTTCGATTAACACTTTCAGAGATCTTGGCACTACCTTCATCCAACAATACAAATATAATCTGGACATGGCACCAGACAGAGATCAGCTCAGATCAATGTCGCAAAAGGACAAAGAAACCTTTAAGGAGTACGCTCAAAGATGGCGTGAAATTGCCGCTCAAATTTATCCACCTCTTGAGGAAAAAGAGATGACAAAGATCTTCCTAAAGATCTTAAGCTCATTTTACTACGATAGAATGGTTGCCAGTGCGCCCAGTGATTTCACCGAGATGGTGGGCATGGGAGTTCTTCTTGAGGAAGCCGTCCGAGAAGGACGTTTGGTTAAAGACGCTGGATCATCAAGTAGTACAAAACGATACGGTAGTGCTCTCCCTAAGAAAAAAGAGCAAGATATTGGGAATATCTCTCTCGGAAAGCAAAGGCGACGTTATCAACCAGTAGCAGCTGTAACTCCTGCTATCAATCCTGCGCCTGTTTCTACGTATCAACTTTAGGTTGCGCAGAGCTAACCTAATCAACCAAGGACACAACAGCCTCTTCAACAGGCTCGTCCTCCATACAACAACAACCGTACAATGCGGCCACCGGGATTTGATCCTATACCCGTATCGTACGCAGAACTATTTCCGTTACTACTGGCTAAGGGGCACATCTAGACTAAGTTTCCTCTTACAGTACCGGAAAATCTGCCTTTTTGGTTTAAAGTGGATCAGACCTGTCCTTACCATCAAGAAGGACCAGGGCATAACATCGAGCACTGTCTCAATTTCAAATCCGATGTACAAAAGCTTGTTAGGAGTGGGGTCTTATCTTTCAAAGATACGAATCCTAATGTTCTCACAAACCCGCTGCCTCAACATGAGAAAGCTACAGTCAATTTGATAGAAGAAGAGCCTAACAACGTCTATCAAATTCATGATGTACTCTTATTGAGGACTAATCTGGTCAAGATGCATTGTAGACAGAGTGGATATGGCCATGTGCCACCTCATAATTATCACCAGTGTGATATCTGCTCTAAAAGAAATCGAGGATGTTCTGTGGTGCAATCAGCTCTACAGGAACAGATGGATCTCGGATGGATCCAAGAGCATCGAGTTCGTGGGGTTAACATGACCTATATAAATTCCAACATTATTCAAAACCACGACATCCGTGCAATGAATGTCAACTTGGTGGCAATGCACTCAAGGCAAAGCCAGTATCATAATCTGCCGCGGTACGATTACAATTCTTGTCTGACTTGTTCGGTAAACAAACAGGGATGCTCTTTCATACAGGAGGCCCTCCAGCATCAGATGGATCTTGGGTGGATCCAGGACTACCATGATAGGAATCATTATCAAATCAACATGATTCAAATCTTCGATGTTCGTTTGATGAATACCAGCTTGGTAGAGTTACATGCCAGGCAAGTCCAACTTGGTTTTCTCACTTCTCACGATTATCTAAATTGTAAAGTATGTAGTGAGAGTAACCAAGGGTGTGCTCTTGTTCAAAGAACTTTACAACATCTGTTAAACCACTCGTGGCTTCCAATCTATCTGGATGAAGACACACAACAAATCAGTGCGCTTAATGGAAACCCTACTTGGTGTCAAAGTCAGGATGTCTGATCTGTGGAAACTGACCTAGTGAGGTTACATTGTATTCAAAGCAGGCGTGGCCAGGTGCCACCACACAACTATGAATGTTGTAGAGTCTGCTCGAAAAATAACCAAGGATGCTATCTCGTGCGCGCAGCTCTTCAGGGTCAGGTGGATCGTAGAGAGATTCGCTCCTACCCGGGTTCCAGACCAATCAACTGGACGCCAAACTACTTTGCCGATCAGATCAGAGACGTGGTTGTAACCTCTGACCCTGAGAGGAACAAGAATGTTTGTACCGTCATCCCTATACTTGACGAATCAAAGGTTCCCAACCAGGAACGGATCGAAATTACTTACGATGATCAGAAAAATTAGAAGGTTCCTATAGTTATCTATCTGTCGGGACCATTACCGTATGAATAATCTAAGGCTATCCCTTACAAATACGGTGCAACAATAATTGAGAATGGAAGGGAAATTCCATTACCCTCCATCGTGAATATTGCAGACATCAGTCGAGTAACACGGAGCGGTCGAATCTTCAACCGAGGAGTTGGAGAACCTAACAAAGAAAATGAACTTCAGACAGAAGCTCCTGATCCACCAGTCGGTCAATCCAGTAATTCCGACCTTTCGAAAAACAATGATGAGATGCTGAAGCTTATCCAAAGGAGTGAGTACAACATCGTTGATCAGCTGTTGCAGACTCCTTCAAAAATATTTATGCTATCTCTTTTACTCAGCTCCGAAGCCCACAGAGAGGCTCTACAGAAAGTCTTAGAGCAAGCCTTTGTGGAACAAGATGTGACAATAAGACAATTCGACAACATCATCTCCAACATCACTTCCTGCAACAACTTAGGGTTCAGTGAAGAAGAACTGCCGAAAGAGGGCCAAAATCATAATATGGCACTCAATATTACAGTAACTGCCATGACGATGCTTTAGCCAGCGTACTGGTAGACACCGGATCGACTCTGAATGTTATGCCGAAGTCCACTTTAATGCTACTATCATTTAAAGGATCTCTGATGAGAGGCAGTGAGGTCATCATTAAAGCATTTGACGGATCCCGAAAAATAGTTATCGGCGAAGTCGACCTTCCCATAACTATCGGTCCTCACACTTTCCTAATCACCTTCTAGGTCATGGACGTCCGGGCAGCATACAACTATTTATTAGGAAGACCTTGGATACACCAGGCTGGGGCAGTCACTTCGACGCTGCACCAAAAGCTGAAGTTCGTCAAGAACGATCAACTCGTCACAATTTGTGGGGAACAATCCTTGCTCGTGAGTAACTTGTCATTATCTACTTGTGTAGAACCTGAGGAGGTTGTTGGGACTCAGTTCCAAGCACTGTCAGTGAGCAATGACAATCAATCAGAAAAGGGAACCTCGATTTCCTCATACAGAGATGCTCTCGAAGTGGTCGCAAATAACAATACAAAAGGGTGGGGACAATTTGTCATTCCCACTGATAACAAAACAAAGAAGGGTCTTGGTTTTTCTTCAGCCTGCACCCAGACGGTTGCTAACGATGAAAGTATTCATCCCATTCAGGATTTCTTCCACAGTGGAGGTTTCCTTCACCTAGTGTCTCAAATAGTCCATACTATCAACAAGGGAGATCTCTCTGATACAGAGGAAGAGTGGAAGTCCTATCTTAACGAGGACGATTATATGTCTCAGGAAGAGGTGCCTACGCCATTTTGCTATCCCGCACAGAGTCCGAGATTTATACCCAGGTCAGATGTCAGAATGATATATGGAGATTATGATCCGGAAGGATGCCGTGCTCCACCAAACTCATTAGAGGAGGACACTCTAATGAAAGACAACTTTGACCATGACTATTATGGCCCAATGGATGGCCTGCCTATCTGGCAGCCGTATCCAGGAGACTTGGGGAAAGAAAATTAGCCGAACAATGAAAATCAGCTGAGCATCATTGAACAGAATACCTGCGTCCCACCATGTCATGGGATCAACACTCAGGTCATTCCAAAAATATTCAGCGCGACGATGAATTTGTAAAGTTTGCAGGACTAGAATTCATCAACTATACTTTTCCTGAGGTCAACGTCATCGAGAAGGATAACTCCTCCAGTTCCACATAAGTGTGGGACACCTTAGGACTACCAAGTGGAAAATACGACTATATGGTCAAATACACTACTCCTGAGAGCTCTCGTATCAGGTTTGAAGACATCCAGCTAACTGGATGGGGAGATCTACCTGAAAGCACAAATACTATGCAAAATACAACAGAGGAATCCTCCTACGACAACTCTGCCTGGGAGACAGATTCCAATGATCCTGCTCCACCACAAATCAGTGTTATTTTTGAAGACAAATCGAGGGAGGTGCCAGACTTTGTGATTCACCGAGGAGTTCGCCGCCAGTGGGTTGCTGTCGAGGTTTCGAAGGTCATTCATCAGTCAAAGTAATTGCCATCTTTGTTTTAACCTTTCACCCTGCCCAGGTGAAACGGATGTTTTGATAGGGCTCACTTTCTGTAAATCTCCCTCTTCGCTTTACCCAAAGCGACAGAGTTTTGTTTTATAGGGCTGTAGTTTCAAGAATCGACTTGTTCATTAATAAAATAACGTCGTTCTGTAATTTCCGCATTTATTGTTGTTTTCTCTTTTTTCTTTTCTCAGAAAATGGTAATCCTAAAAAATAATCAAATAAAAAAAACAAAAAAACAACAAGCAGTAAAAGAAAATACACTGCACACACTCTTGCATTTCTCTCTATCTCTTCTAAACACAAATCATCACGTCATGCAGATTGTTTATTTTAAACCCCGTTGAAACATACAATCCAATGCCTTCTCCCAACTTTGAGTTCCCGGTATTTGGGGCTGAAGAAGAAGTTGACGAAGAAATTCCAGAAGAGATCTCCCGATTACTCAGACAAGAGGAGAGGTCTATTGAACCTCACAAAGAGCCATTGGAAATGGTCAACTTGGGTTCAGAAGAAGAGAGAAAAGAAGTCAAGATTGGGGCACTACTTAGTCCGACTGTCAAAGAAGGATTGATAAAGCTTCTCAAAGAATTTCCCGATGTATTCGCTTGGTCCTACCAGGATATGCCAGGGTTGGATACCAGCATCGTGGAACACCATCTACCGTTAAGATCGGAATGTCCGCCAGTAAAACAGAGGTTGAGACGGACTCATCCGGACATGGCCATCAAAATCAAAGAGGAGGTACAGAAACAGATTGACGCTGGTTTCCTTGCCACGTCAGAATATCCTCAATGGTTAGCCAACATCGTGCCTGTCCCGAAAAAGGACGGAAAGGTCAGAATGTGTGTCGATTACAGAGATCTAAACAAGGCTAGCCCAAAGGACGACTTTCCTTTACCACACATTGACATGCTGGTTGACAGTACAACAAAGTTCAAAGTTTTCTCCTTCATGGATGGATTCTCGTGCTATAATCAGATAAAAATGACGCCGAAAGACGTGGAGAAAACTTCCTTTATCACCCCATGGGGGACCTTTTGTTACAAGGTAATGCCGTTCGGTTTGAAGAACGCCGGGGAAACCTATCAAAGGGCCATGGCTACTCTGTTTCATGACATGATACACAAGAAAATTGAGGTATATATCGATGATATGATTGCAAAATCTAAGACAGAAGAGGAGCATGTGACCCACCTGTCAAAACTATTCGAGCGATTGAGAAAGTACAAACTCTGCTTGAATCCTAACAAATGCACCTTCGGTGTCCGTTCAGGGAAACTCTTAGGGTTCATCGCACTACGGGAAAAGAGGGAAAAGAGGGCGCTTTTTTTGCCCTATAAAAGCGCTTAAAAACGCTGTCTAAGCCTACGCTGTCGTAGGTAAAGACGACGCTTTTTTATTTATGAAAAAACGCTCTCTAAAAGGGAACTTTAGACAGCGCTTATAAAAGCTCTGTCTAAAGTATACGTTTAAAATTATTTTTTTTTTTATAAACTTTAGAAAGCGCTTTTTCCTTCAAAAGCGCTCTCTAAAGGTGCTTTTAGACAGCGCTTTTGAAAGCGCTGTCTAATGTATACTGAAAATGATTTTTTTTATATACCTTTAGAGAGCGCTTTTCCCTAAAAGCGCTCTCTAAAGGGTACTTTAGAGAGCACTTTTTCCTTAAAAGCGCTCTCTAAAGTATACCTATAATTTTATTGGTTTTTTCTACGTATAAAAAAATCCCATTTTAGCCATTTTTTTTTATGCAGAAACCTGCATAGTTTCAAACCAGCATTTCTTATATAATTTCTTGCAACAACAGAATTCTTATACATTTCAAGAAATAGAATTCTTGCAACAACAGAATTCATATATACATTTCAATAAAATTAACATTCACAAAACTTACAACAGAATTCACAAAATTTACAAAATTCTTGCAACAACAGAATTCATATACATTAACAGAATTCACATAATTTACAACAGAATTCTTCTTGCAACAGAATTTTCTTAGATTCACAAAACTAAAATTTACATTCACAAAACTATACATTCAAAAAATTCTTCTTAGAAGAAAGAATTCGCACAATTCTTCCGTAATATAATTCAATTGTTTCCTTGTGTAAGAAGAACACGCCATATCTTCGAAATACTACATAACAAAACAAAATACGCATTATTTAGTTAAAAATAATAAATTATATGACATATCCGATAAATATTAAAATAAATCCTAAGTTATAAAACCATGCATACCCTAATAGGAATCTCCAATTGTCCCATTTGAATGATTTCTCTCATGAACCTCAAAACGAAGTACCCGCAGTCTATGCCATTACGCTGACGAGGGCACTACACATAGACAAACAAATAAGAAATAATATATAGATGTTTTGTGTTATTAAGTAGCATCACTAATATTGTGAAAATTAATATACCTCCACTTTGACCCATGTAATATTGGTTGATCTAGCCCGTGCTACTCGAGTCTCTCTTTGTGCACGGTATAGTAGTATAGCTCTATAAAAGAAATACGTAAACTTAGAACAATGTCACAAAAATAATTAGATATACAAATACACACGAATATTTCGAACAGTCTCACTTACGTGTCAATCACATCCTTCATATTCTGATATGTGGACCAATCAGTATCCAATGAATTAAGGTAATAGACCACTTCTGTTATAGGATTAATGGCAACCAACAACCAGTGTCCACTGTAAAATATAACAAAAGTTTAGATGGATAATTTCTACGCAAAAGATACAAATTAAAGATTAGAATAAAATTATAATGAAAATCTTACCCGTTTCCAGTATTATACGGTAAAAGAAACAGACATTCTGTGCTGCTGGCCGTAAATCGCTCAAGTAAGTGGTCTCTTACTTCAATTGCATTCATACCAATTCTCGGTGCATTAACAAGGTTGCAAGAGAAGAAACGGAATTTGTTTGACAAATCCGTCCCCCGGATGAATTTTTCATACATGCAGCTTAAATAAAAACATAATAAACATTAGACTATTATCATTGAAATGTGTAAATAAATTGTTCAACTAAATAAATAAAAGATTGATTGGAGTACCAGATGTATGACTGCATAACACCGATGCCTAACTCAGTATGATTGAAAACCTGCTCCATGTCCTCTTTTCCGATTATCTCGGAATGAGGAAAACCAAAAACACCTTCGTCCATGTTAATTTGACGAATAGCACCTTCCATCAAATTTGACATTGACAAAAGTGTTTCTAGACACGTCTGAAAGTGAGGTATTTTTTCCTTCACGGTCCTTGTAGGAGCTTTTTTCTTGCCGGTCTGTTGTGAAGGTTGAGCAGGAACCTAACAATCATATAAGTTAGGTAAAGTAGAAAATCATGAATTCAGATAATAGAATAACACTTAAAAGCTACCTCTCTGTGTAATTCAACAGACTCGTTTTGCAGCAAAACCCCTTTATTCTTTGCTGCGGGTTTTATAGGAGTCTAACATTACCATGTAAAAAAATGTAAGTAATGGTTCAGAATGATTTTCATAATCGTTCAGAATTGACATTTGAATACTAAGAGATTCGTAATGGTTTTCAACATACCTCATCACCTATGGAAATGAGGTTTAACGGCCATGCAACAAACGAACCTATTGCATCCCGCAACAATGTAACCTCTGAAACCGAGTCTGGTATCGGTAGTAACGCATCCGTATCTAAAGCGATATCAACCGACACTTTCAGATAACCTTGTGGGAGAGGATGATGGTGAAGTAACGCTCCCGCAAAGTTATGCACTTTTCCCTTGCCAACCATGCGATAAGTCAGAAACGACAAATACAGCTGGCAAGATGAAATGCCATGAAGCAATAATAAATATGTAACTGTTAATATGTATAAAGGTCAAATAAAATAAATGTGTTAATTTAATTAAAATAAATATGTGCTAATTACCTCGGGAATTTTAATTGGAGAATTGATACTAGCTTTGTCACTAGCATCTTTCAAACCGGAACCGCGCCTTTCCGCCTCATATCTCTCTTTATCCTGCTGCAATGCTTGGACTTGCGCTTGTAGTGCCATCACAGTTTGCATGATTTCTTGGGTGGTGGGATTTTTTTTCTTTGATTGCTTATACAAGGATGATGGAGTCACACCAAATCCTTTACCTCTCACCCGACCGGGATACTCAGGAACATTTAGTACTCGACTAAGAATGCTCCTGTAATCATCCTCACCTGCGGGTATGGATTTAGATAGATTCTCCTGAAATTCATTGATATATCAAAAATTATTAGTGGGGATTAAAAATTAATTATAATTTAATAAAATTTCAATTAACTCTGAGACATAATGTTATACTTACACATTCTTCATAAACATGCTGAACATCTTCTGTAACAGCTCCACCCTTACCCACGCGAGCTTCCTTCCACAAAACATGGTCCGGAAGTGATGATTCTTCACTTTTAGACTCTTCTAACTACACATTTAGTTAAATAATAAGTTCATCAATTACAACACAATAATACAATTAATAAAATCATAGCATTAATATATACTTACCAATTTTTGTTGTAATCGTGCATATCCCAAACGCCCTTTTCTGTATGGATACGCGGGGTTTGATGCTCTTTCGTAATTAATGGCACTCAATTTCTGGATAAAAAATTTTAAGTCATATCAAAACAAACTAATAAACACATATATAATACAATCAATAGACATGACAAGACAACATTACATTGAATTCTTCGGTTTTCCGATTGTCTACAAAAATGCCCCATTCTTGCGGTGTAATCACATCCACATACAACGGTGGAAGTTCTGCTTCAACAAAATTTTTGTTCTCATCCTTAAGATATTTGTTTGATAATAAGGCTCTAAACCCTCTGTGTCTCTTTCCGGCCAATTGAAGACAATACTTTTGCCGGCTTTCTTCAATATTAAAGGACCTCTACGAAAAAACATACACATATAAACATAAAGTGTTTTAGTATAAGTAAATTAAAGACTTAATCGTCAACAAAAATCTAATAACATCAATCATATTTGGTAAGTACCTGTATCTCAGTCCATATCTTTTCTTTACTGGCATCCAACGATTTACTCCTCTAATTATCACTAGTGATTGAAATGTGCTGACGGACAAGTGAACCAATGTATGAAGATAACATTGAACCGTTAGGCTCAACTAGTTGGTTCTGGTCACTCCAATGTACATCAAATCTCATCCCTTTATCTCTAGCACGGATGATTCTCTTCATAATGGTTTTTCCTCTTTTTATTTCATGTTCTACATTCGAAGCTTCATTCTGAGCTTCCTGTGTATCTTGTGTCTCGTGGGTGTCTTCCTGGTTATTAGACATTTTACCTGTAAGAAAGAAAAAAACAAAAATTAAATGACAAATATAAACTCATAAAGCAAAAGAGTTTCTTACCTAGCCCTTTCATCACACATACTACCAAGAAATATAAACTCATAAAGCAAAAGTGTTTCTTACCAACACCCTCACTTCACTGTTAATGAATACTTACAACTTACAGAGCCTAAGCAAGTTAAAGTGAAAATTGAAAAGGAAAAGAAAAATAATTAATAAACACTGAAATTGATACTTGTTAGTAATAGGTACCAAGTAAATAAACACACACCCTTATAAAAGAATGATAAGATTCCGAGTTTCTAATTCTAACAAGAAATTGATACTTGTTTGATGTTTTCAAACAGGTTATTGAAAACATCTTACAAGATTCTGAGTTGCTGAAAACATCATTAACAGGTTACTTTCACTTCATTCTCAACCCTTTATCTAATATTCCTTCCATTTTAATTATCATATATAGTTGTTTGTTATTACTATAAAATAAGTATCTAAATAAAAACATGGCTAAGTTGGTACACAAACATCATTAACAGGTTACTTTCACTTCATTCTCAACCCTTTATCTAATATTCTATTATATATACCAAACAAGAACAACAATAATAGTTTAAAAATCAAGAGAAATAATTTTATAAACAAAAAACATCAACAAAAATGTTGTTTTACGTTTCTTTTAAAAAGAAAAGAAGAAAAAGTTGCAGGTGGTGGTAAGAAACAACGACGAACAACAATGAACAACAGTAACATGCAAGAACGATTGACAATAACTATGACAAGAACAGCAACAACGAACAATGTTAGAAGTAAGAACAGCAACAATAATGTACCTCTTCTTCGTTACGACGGCAGCAGAACGACGACAGCAGTGAAGTCACGACAATGAACGATGGCAGAAGAACGACGGCAACCGCGAATAAACGACGACAATGGCGGATGAACGACGGCAATGGCAAAGGGTTTTAGCAGAGAAGAAAGAGAGCAAGGGTTTCAACAGAGAAGAAAGAGAGCAAGGGTCGAGAGAAGAAAATGATTAGACGCAGTTTCAGATAATGAAATGAAATGTGTTTTATATTTTAATTAATAAATGACCTTAGAGGGCGCTTTCCCTAAAAAGCGCTTTCTAAAGTGAGACCTTAGAGGGCGCTTTTTTTAAAAGCTCTTTCTAAGGTTAAACTTTAGACAGCGCTTTTTTAAAGCGCTTTCTAAAGGTTAATTTTAGAAGGCTTATAACAGCGCTTTGTCCTTAGGAAGCGTTGTCTAAGGGTAACCTGAAAATCTAAAAAAATATAAAAATGAGTCTGGGGCGAGGGGGATTCGAACCCCAGACTCAAAGCATGGCAAACAAACACACAAACCTCCTTGACCGGTACTACGCCCTCATCCATTGATTATACTCACTCCATAAATATATAAAATAAGGTGTCAACATATATATTTAAATATATTATTTAAATAATTTTAAATATAATTTAAAATAAATTAAAATATAATTTAAAATAATTTAAATATATTAAATATAATTTGATATATTAATATAATTTAAAGTATATTTTAAATTATATATTAATATAATTTATATATATTAAATATAATTTAAATAAGTTAAAATGTTTGTATTTAAAACATATATATTTAAATATATTATTTGAATAATTTTAAATATAATTTAAAATAAATTAAAATATAATTTAATATAATTTAAATATATTAAATATAATTTGATATATTAATATAATTTAAAGTATATTTTAAATTAATATATTTTAAATTATATATTAATATAATTTATATATATATATTAAATATAATTTAAATAAGTTAAAATATTTGTATTTAAAACATATATATTTAAATATATTATTTGAATTATTTAAAATATAATTTAAAATAAATTAAAATATAATTAAAATATATTAAATATAATTTGATATATTAATATAATTTAAAGTATATTTTAAATTAATATATTTTAAATTATATATTAATATAATTTATATATATTAAATATAATTTAAATAAGTTAAAATATTTGTATTTAAAACATATATATTTAAATATATTATTTGAATAATTTAAAATATAATTTAAAATAAATTAAAATATAATTTAATATAATTTAAATATATTAAATATAATTTGATATATTAATATAATTTAAAGTATATTTTAAATTAATATATTTTAAATTATATATTAATATAATTTTTATATATTAAATATAATTTAAATAAGTTAAAATATTTGTATTTAAAACATATATATTTAAATATATTATTTGAATAATTTAAAATATAATTTAAAATAAATTAAAATATAATTTAATATAATTTAAATATATTAAATATAATTTGATATATTAATATAATTTAAAGTATATTTTAAATTAATATATTTTAAATTATATATTAATATAATTTATATATATTAAATATAATTTAAATAAGTTAAAATATATAATTTAAATATATTAAATATAATTTGATATATTAATATAATTTAAAATTCATTTCCCTACCTAAAGGGCGTGGGTTCGACCCCCCCTTTTGCCATTTTTTGTGATTCTTGATGTTTAGAATTGTTTTATATTTTAATTAGTAAATGACTTTAGAGGACACTTTTCCTTAGAAAGCGCTTTCTAAAATTAAAAGAAATTGAGCCCTATTAGAGCGCTTTCTGAAAGCGCTTTCTAAGGTGATACCTATAACAGCGCTTTTTAAAAGCGCTCTCTAAAGTGATACCTATAGCAGCGCTTTTTGGAAAAGCGCTGTCTAAGGTGGCACTCTTTTACATTCTTTTACAGCGCTTTTGTAAAGCCTTTCTTTTAAGGCGCTTTTTTTTAGCGAAATTTTTTTATTCTTTTTAGCAGCGCTTTTGCATAAAACCGCTGTCTTTTTGGTGCTGTCTAATCATATTTTTGGCGTAGTGTCGTCAGCCAGAAAGGAATTGAAGTTGATCCTGACAAGGTCAAGGTCATTCGAGAAATGCCTTCTCCGAAAATTGAAAAACAAGTCAGAGGATTCCTGGGACATTTGAACTACATTTCCAGATTCATATTCCTCATGACCGCGACGTGTGCGCCGATTTTCAAACTACTCAAAAAGAACCAGGACTGCGTTTGGGCAGAAGATTGCCAAACCACCTTCAACAGTATTAAGGAATACCTGTTGAATCCGCCGATTCTATCACCCCCAGTGGAAGGAAGACCATTGATTATTTACTTAACAGTCTTGGAAGACTCCATGGGCTGTGTACTTGGCCAACAAGACGAAACCAAACGGAAAGAGTCTGCCATCTACTATTTGAGCAAGCAATTCACCGACTGCGAGACTCGGTACACTATGCTTGAGAAAACTTGCTGCGCTTTGGCTTGGGCAGCCAAACGTCTTCGCCAGTACATGATTCGTCACACTACTTGGTTAATCTCAGAGATGGATCTAATCAAGTATGTCTTTGAAAAACCTGCTCTCACGGGAAGGATTGCCAGTTGGAAGATGTTGTTATCAGAATACGACATCGAATACCACGCTCAAAAAGCCGTTAAAGGAAGTATCTTAGCCGATCATTTGGCTCATCAACCGATTGACGATCAGAAATCAATCGGGTTTGACTTCCCAGACGAAGATGTCATGTATTTGAAAATGAAAGACTGCGATGAACTGCTACCCAGTGAAGGGCCAGAACCAGGTTCCCAATGGGGAGTTATCTTTGACAGAGCAGTTAATCATTACGGAAACGGAATTGGGGCAATCATTGTTACCCCTCAGGGTACCCATATTCCTTTCACTGCCAGACTTACATTCAAGTGTACAAACAACGAGGCCGAATACGAAGCTTGTATCATGGGTCTCGAGGAAGCGATCGACTCAAGGATTAAGAACTTGGACGTATATGGCGATTCAGCCCTGGTTATTAATCAGATTAAAGGAGATTGGAACACATACCAATCAGGACTGATTCCTTACAAAGACTACGCAAGAAGGTTGCTACCTTTCTTCAACAGAATTGAGTTTCATCACATCCCTCGTGATGAGAATCACATGGCTGACGCATTAGCCACTCTCTCTTCCATGATTAGCGTAGGTCAATGGAATGACTTACCTAAAATCGACATAATGCGCCTAGAACAGCCCGCTTACATCTTCACGATTGAAGCAGTCATGGATGACAAACCTTGGTATCACGATATCAAGTGCTTCCTTCAGAAACAAGAGTACCCACCTGGGGCACTAAGGAAGGACAGAAAAACCCTCAGAAGGCTAGCAGGCAGCTTCTTCCAAAGCGGTGACACACTTTATAAGAGAAACTTTGACATGGTCTTGCTCTGATGTGTAGACAGACCAGAGGCAGACATGCTGGTGAAGGAAATTCATGAAGGATCCTTTGGCACTCATGCCAACAGACACGCAATGGCGAGAAAAATTCTAAGAGCAGGGTACTGCTGGTTAACCATGGAATCCGACTGCTACGAGTACATGAGGAGGTGTCACAAGTGTCAGATATACTCCGACAAAATTCATGTACCGCCAACGCATCTCAAAGTTCTTTCTTCCCCATGGCCTTTTTCCATATGGGGAATCGACATGATTGGCATGATTGAGCCCAAGGCTTCAAATGGACATCGGTTCATCCTGGTAGCCATTGACTATTTCACCAAGTGGGTCGAGGCAGCGTCGTACGCTAATGTAACCCGACAAGTGGTGGTCCGCTTTATAAAAAATAATATCATCTGCCGTTATGGTGTTCCAAGCCAGATCATTACAGATAATGGATCTAACTTGAACAATAAGATGATGAAAGAGTTGTACGCAGAGTTCAAGATCGAACACCATAACTCATCTCCTTACCGGCCTAAGATGAACGGAGCGGTAGAAGCAGCTAACAAGAACATCAAGAGGATTGTTCAGAAGATGGTTGTAACCTACAAAGACTGGCACGAGATGCTACCCTTTGCTCTTCACAGTTATCGGACATCTGTCCGCACTTCAACAGGGGCAACCCCTTTCTCTCTGGTATATGGCATGGAATCAGTGCTCCCCATAGAAGTAGAGATCACATCAATCTGGGTATTGATGGAAGCTAAGCTTACAGAGGCTGAATGGTGTCAAAGTCGACACGATGAACTGAATCTGATCGAAGAAAAGAGAATCACGGCTCTATGCCACGGTCAGTTGTATCAGCAAAGAATGAAGAGGGCGTTTGACAAAAAGGTTCGACCCCGTGTCTTCAGGAAAGGAGACCTCATGCTCAAAAAGATACAATCTTTTCTCACTGATTCTCGGGGCAAGTGGACTCCGAATTATGACGGCCCCTATGTGGTCAAGAAAGCTTTCTCAGGCGGCGCCTTGAGACTTGCAACCATGGATGGAGAAGAGTTTTCCTACCCCACAAATGTTGATGTAGTTAAGAAATACTTCGCCTAAACTAAAAAAAAAAACGTCTCGGTGGATTGAAAGCCCGAAAGGGCGGTCCAGGCAAAAATTAGAGACATAATAAAAAAAAATCATCCCGGTGGATTGGAAATCTCAAAGTACAATCCAGGAAAAAGTTAGGGATAATGGCAAGTAACTATGTCCAACATAGGCAAATTCCCCAGTAGAAGTCATGCCATCCATCAGAAAAACTCCAGTCAAGGTCATCTTCGGCAGAAGCTCAGGAGGCCCAGAATACAAAGTTGGTAGAAGGATAGTGGTCGTTATGTTTCAATGTAGCCCTTTTCCCTGTAAATTACCATTTTCTAACTTTGTAAATACTCTTTGGAATCACGCGCTTGGCTGATCTCCATCCTATCAATAAAATTTGAGCCCTTGTGCTTTTGTTTATAATTCTTATTTGTTTTAGCTTTACAGAACGACGTTTTAACATGATTACCGATTCTTAAAATAAACAAAAATGAATTTACTTGTTAAACTTTTTCTGCTTTAAAATAAAGATGGCAATTTCTTTTGACTGTTGAACATCGAAAGAACATCGATTGCGTCTCCAAAGGTGTTCGAGCCTCAAAGTGCAGAATCAAAGTACTCCTTCTAAACCAGTACGCCTGAATGAAGGATCAGCTATGTCAGATGCGAATACTCCATCTGACATCTTCGGCCGAGTTCTCATCTCCTAAGCCCGACCAGTGTCGCTCCCAACAGGGACCGTTTCTCCTAAGCAAGGCAGAATTGCTATCTTGAACCAGCGATATATCTACATGCCCCACTGTGGTCGAGTATCCAGTCGTGTTCATCAGTTAGTTTGTATGTCACGTCAGTTTTTGTCAGCATATACATACATACATCATGCATCTTTGATTTGCATTCGTATTCATATTGCATCACTATCACTCTAGTCGGTCTTGTCCCCTAGTGATACAAGTTTTCTCAATCGAGTTGTCAGTTCTTTCCTCATCAGGAAATGTCGCGTCGAAACAACCTCTCTCCTCCAGTTCATTCCTGGATTGAAGATGGCCCTTGACCACTTTGATAATTTGAACCTCTGAAAAACCTGAGAACCTCCTACGAACATCACTCTTCGCCATCGAAGATGATATCTTCACTTTCCCGGATTAAGGAAAATCCCCAGAGAAAGCCTCTTAATCGGAGATTCGACAATACAGCCATTTTTCTCCGAAAAAACCGCTGATAAAAAGGTCATTGGCACCTCAAAATAGGATCACATCATATGGCATTTCTCCGGGAAGATCCCGAGAAAAGTATGATGTAAGACCCCAAGAGGAAGTAGTCTCTCAAGAGACTCATTTTCCCCAGTAGAGTCGACAAATGACGTCTCCAACCGAGAAGTTTGTGCAACCCTACAATTCAGACGAATGGGTTTCCCCAGCAAGTCTGACATCAAAACCTTTTCCGTCAAATGGCATCTCCCCATGAAAATTCGGCGAGAAGTTTGAGGAAAACCGCTACAAATAGCATCCCTTGTCAAGAAAGTTTATTGACAAAAGAAACTAAGACCAGTTCCTTGGTAGGAAACCAGGATCGAGGGGAAGTTTACATCAGAAACTGAGACCAGTTCCTTGGTAGGAAACCAGGATCGAGGGGAAGTTTACATCAGAAACTAAGATCAGTTCCTTGGTAGGAAACCAGGATTGAGGGGAAGTTTATATCAGAAACTGAGACCAGTTCCTTGGTAGGAAACCTGGATCGAGGGGAAGTTTATATTAGAAACTGAGACCAGTTCCTTGGTAGGAAACCAGGATCGAGGGGAAGTTTATTTCAGAAACCTAGACCAGTTCCTTGGTAGGAAACCAGGATCGAGGGGAAGTTTATATCAGCAACTGAGACCAGTTCCTTGGTAGGAAACCAGGATCGAGGGGAATTTTTTTAACTTTTCTAAGCATCATTGCTTGGCAAAAGAAGAAGGATGTGTGAACTACCATTCTTAATCACATCAAAATTTTGGGTATTCCGATATTTAATCCTCTTGCACCCCGAATGCCCGAATACCTTCGCCATTCACACCTTCGGGTCCAAGAAGATTAAATAGGGGCATCTGTCATACCCCAAATTTTGACCACTAAGATTTCCCATTATTGTGCAAATCATCATCACAATATGGAGGAACCATCATACCTCACCAGTCTCCCCAAAGATGGGTGAGCACCCACTACAATCAGAACTAGGGTTCCAAGCCCTCTCAGAGCTCTTAGACAAAGGATCAATCAAGAAATGACATGATCTTCAACTTGTCTAGCCTCTCAAACATCCATAATGGATCAAGAGGACTGCCACAACATGGATTAAGCACAAGGTTGCTCCCTTCCAGGTGGATTAAGCCTCAAGCTCGCTAGTGTCACCAAATTAGGGTTTTGGTCGACCAGGGCCTCCAGATGGAAATTTTCCTCTGGGAATGAGCCAATGCTTCAAGGCATGACCTAAAATACCCCATGGAATCTCATGGACCCAAGCATCAAGTCAATTTGACCTCAGGGGATGCATACATAAAAAATCAGGAATTAGGGTTTCTTGACCTAATTCACCCCTAAGTTGACTTTTGGGACAAATCATGAGCCAAGACCTCAAGAGAGGATTTGAGGGTCTCTAACATACCACATTAATCCATTTGCAACAATGGATTAATCCAAGAAGCTTGAGCAACAAGTCTCAATTTCATCTGAACCACAATTAGGGTTTCGTGAGAAAAGTCAACTGTAGCTTTGACTTTTGACCAGGACATGCTCCCAAACCCTCGGACATGATATGGAATCAATCATCAAGTTTGATTTAGGTCAAGGACTTGATTTCATAGAGGATCGCACAGTTTGGAATTCATCTGACAAAAAGTCAATTGTGCACAAAAGTCAACTTTGACTTTTTAAGATTTTTCACAAAAATGGTTTTTTAACCCTAAAATGATGTTAATGTATGATTTGAATCATCATTCATCAAGAAAAATCAAGAAAAGTGGGATAACTTGTAAAAGGGGTAACCATAAAAACTTAGAAAATTTTCTAACTTATGGAACAAAGTGGCAAGGGTACCAACTTTGGAGGATCATAACTCCTAAACCACAAAACCATTTTTCCCCATCCAAAGCTAGATTTGTAGCTCTCATTACCCTCTACAAAAGATTAGAACTGACCCCCTTCCAAATTCATCATGGATTTTGAGTTATGGGATGATCAAAATCACAAAAAGTGAAAATGTCATATTTTTCCAACACTTAGTGAAATTTTCACTAAGTCAGAATCTACCTTCACTTTTCTCCAAATGTAGGGGGATTTTTCACTTGGATCCAAAAGGTATCAAAACCAACTATGATCAAACAGTTGTTGTATCATATGAGGGCTTTCCAAAATAGCCAAGAACATCACCAAACTCCACTTGAGCCATGAGATATGACAATGGCAATGTGGCTTGCTGAAAACTGCCAAGGCTAGGCAGAATTTTGCATTTTTACTCGATTTGGCAAAATCAGATAATTCCAAGCCTTGTCATCACTTTGAACACATCTGAGGATCAAATCTAAAGGGGATAAACACTGAGCCAAGCCTCCAAAGTCCTTGGAACAAGAAGTAGCATGCCAAACCTAGAATTGCCTAAAAGAGGGACAAGACTCCAATTTTGGATTGGAGCATTTAATGGATGCACCAAGGTGGCATGAACTAAGCCATTTCCAACTGAATTCAGTCAAGACTTATCCAAGACCAAGGGAACCACAGCCCTGTGCCCTAACCTCTAGTCAATGGCTAGAGGAGACTTGGATTCTAAAGTGCAACCATTGGCCAAACCTCTGCTGCAGTTGCCATTCACTATTGATCCCAAAACAAACTTACTCTACTATAAATAGAGCTCAATTGTGATTAGTTTGAGTACACCAAAGCTATCAAACAGATGCTTTCCTCAAAATCTCTTCTTTCACTCCAATTTTGCCTTCTAAGGCAAGTCACTATCGGGTTTTGAGTTTGAGAGCTTTTCCAATCAAACCAATCACACACACACACACACACCTCACATACATCACATAGAAGTGATCAAAACACTCACATAACATCTGGAACACCAAAATCACAAAATCACCAGCCAATTGCTCAAGGTCTTGACAGATTTGCAGTTGGGGTACCATCTCAAGTTCCAGATCATTTCAATCCACTCCAAGCACCCAGACACACTCCATGGCACCTAGGGAAGCTATCCACATCATTGGAACCTAGCTGTAACACCTCTAACACAAAACACGATCACCAGTTGCAAGAGGTAAGCATGAGCTCTTAACTCTATGATCCATGCATTTTTTGCTGCACAATAATTTGGCCATATGTTCATAATCATGCATGGAATGTTTTTCCTCAATCAATTGCATTGTTTGAATCGTGTGTGGAATTTCTGAACCTTCATGCAGAAATTAGGGTTCTTGAGGTTTCTCTTTGATTTCTTATTCCATGTTAAAAATAAATAAAATTAAAGACCATAGACATGATCGTGAGGTTAAAACGAGTAGATTGATATGTAGATTGCATGATATAATCAAGTATTCAGTGAGATTGGATAGAAAACACAAATCTGCAGAAATATAGGGTGGCGCGTGTTCTTGCCCTTGTTCTTGGCGCCTTTTTTGAAAATTTGAATATTTGAATTTTGTGATTTTATTTAATTGATTCTTAATTTCTCTCTGAGTTTTAATGATTTTGAGTTGATTCCTTTTTTAATAATTCACAAAAATGTTAAAATATTTTATTTTCCCAAAAAATCCCAAAAATATTATTTATTTCATATATTTGATATTTTTACAAAGAATTAATATTTTAATTGTTTTTGACATTTAAAATATTTTTTCCTTCTTGATTTTGCAAATTTTAATGATTTATAATCATTTTGTAGGTCAAAACTTGATTTATGAAACATTAATCCAAGATCACAATTTGTTTTCCACATGTTAAATAATTTTGGTCATTTTAATTGAATTTTTTATTCAATTAAAATACATTTTGAAAACAAATTAGGGTTTTTGATTAATTCAACCCTCATCAAATTTTTTCAAAATCTTTGGGCCTATAATAGAGTGTAAGACCCAATCCTTTGTAAATACAAACCATTTTTGGGCCTCACTTATTGTATAAGTCTCGTTGTATTTCAAAACCTCGGCGCGATCGCCAGTTGAAAAATCAAACCTCTGGGCCTACCCTCGTGTTATAAGCCCCATTCTTTAAAAATAAATCTTTGGGCCTCTTGAGAGAGTGTAAGACCCATCCCTTTGTACAGAAAACCTTTTTGGGCCTCAGTCACTTGTATAAGTCCCTGTACAAAACGACAGTGCGATCACTAATAAAACCCTGGGCCTCTCCTTGAGCTGTAAGCCCCAACATTTCTTTCAAAGCACTTTCTCCTTTGATTTTGAAATATACTGTTGTTTTCAATTTTTCTTTGTTGAACAACTAACCAAACAACATGGAAGCTCTACAACCGAGTAAGTGTTTATACGCTTTCATTTACCGCTTTATACATATAACTGTATTGTGGGGTTGTTTCACTGTAAGTCTTCTTTCATAAACTCATATCGACTGTGTAATAATAGTATAGATATTTAGAGTTTCCCCGGTAACTACGTCTAGAACTAGACAGAACCTCGTATTCCGACGTTCTCCCAGACATTTCAACATAACCCAAATAGTAAAGAACTTTCTAGATAACTAGATCTAACAAATTCCCCCTTTGAACAGTTCATATACAGAAGGACATTGTTCCATGTGAAACCCCTTCTGGAACTGTTCATCAGCCTCCTCTTGGGCTTAGTGCAAGGACCCACAGGCTTCCTAAAAGCATCCCCGCCTCCTCTTGGGCGTTGTACAAGGACCCATCGGCTTCTTAAAAGTTTTCACAGCCTCCTCTTAGGCTTCGTATAAGGATTCTTCCTCTAGGAATGATAGCCTCCTCTTGGGCTTCGTACAAATTATCCCTCGGCTTCTTAAAAGTTTCCAGCCTCCTCTTGGGCTTTGTACAAATTGTCCCGGCGACCTCCTAGAGGTATAGGAACAAAAATTAGTCATCTTAATAGAACAGTCTTTCAAAGAGTCTAGATCTTTCTACCATGAACGTACTACAACTGTTTCTTTAAGCATAGTACAAAAGATAAAACTCTAGACTTGGACAGTCTAAGACCCTTGAGTCTCGAAGGCATTCTCAAATAGGGAAAATCAACCCGTAGGCTTGGACAGTCTCAATACCCTTTGGATTTCCCGCTTCCTTAAAGAACAGGAAATGACCCTGATCCTCTGATCAATCCCAAAGCATAATAATACCTTTAATCAGTCTCTTTATAAGAACTGATTTTCTCTTTTAACCAACATACTGGACCTGTCACTCAACTAAAACAGTAAACCTACTTTCAGCCTCCATCTCGGGCTTCGTACGAGGTACTCTCTTGTTGAGTATAAAAGACTCTCTTGTTGAGTCAAACCTTTAGCCTCCATCTCGGGCTTTGTACGAGATACACAAACACTCTCTCGTTGAGTATAAAAGATTCTCTCGTTGAGTCAAACCCTTTTAGCCTCTCTCTCGGGCTATGTACGAGACACATAAAAACACCCTCTTGTTGGGCCGATAGCCTCCTCTTAGGCTTTGTATAAGGGAACCCAGGTTGAGTCAATCAACCTTTTAGCATCAAAGTTATGCCTCGCTCACAACATACAAACATCAACAACTCCTTCATCTAATTGTTGTAAGCGGCAAGCCTCGGGATTATTTACATCCACGCCACTGTCCCTCTTTTAGCATGAGAAATTCCTAAGGAAAGATGGCATTGCTCTACACTGAGTTAAAGTCTTCTCCTTCAGGTTAAAATCCCCTATAAAGGAAATTATGGCATTGCCGGATTCATATATCCCGGTTAAAGTAATTCTCCTTTATAACCAGTCACCCAGCAGTTGTGACAATCAGACCCCCCTTTAGAGATGACAAGTTCTCTCTAAAGACAACACCTTTTTAGCTTCACATCTTGGGCTTTGAACAAGATATAAACCACTTTTAGCTTCACATCTTGGGCTTCGAACAAGATACAAATAGACCTTTCAGCTTCACATCTTGGGCTTTGAACAAGATACAAATCACCTTCAGCTTCACGTCTTGGGCTTTGAATAAGACACCAAAACACCATTTCCTCCCATAGAATAGGAGGAACTACTGTCGCTCTAATTTCCCTGTTTCGGTAAACGGGA
The DNA here is from genome assembly GCA_022829125.1 of Lathyrus tuberosus. Classification (NCBI taxonomy): domain Eukaryota; kingdom Viridiplantae; phylum Streptophyta; class Magnoliopsida; order Fabales; family Fabaceae; genus Lathyrus; species Lathyrus tuberosus. Next base: position 2,295,547 of record JALAZF010000034.1, read on the forward strand.
ATACGTAGGCATAAGATTGAAAGAGAAAATCTTAGCGAGCACACCACATCAAAAACCTCAGGTCATAAATCCTCACACATCGATCAAAACTTCTGAATCCGTATTCCCTACCAGAAGTCTCCATTCAACCAAAATAACCTAAGAGAGGCCCCCCCACATTGATCGCATCTGTAACCTAACAGACCACTGTTCAAACTCAGTATGCAAGCAGGGTTAGTTGGAGACATCCATTTCCCTTCCTTCATTAGCTCACAATAGGATAAAAAATGAATCGACCTGTAGTAACCCAGAGCGACAGTGCTTAAGAACCACGTCCCAAAATCGCTCGCTACAATTTGTAGTGCACAATCCAGAAACAGGTTCAAGTAGAAAAAGGAAGAGAGCAGTTGGTAAAGACAGTTCGACTAAGGAGAAAGAAGTGACTGAAGAGGTTGTCATTGAAAAGGATTTTGCAGAAACCTCCTTAAATCAAGCAACTCAATCTGATGAGCCACACTCCACTGAAGTTAATCTGTTCTCTCAAGTATTGAATACTTTAATAGATGTGCAAAAAGAACAGAAGGGACTCCAAGCAAAAATTGATAAGCGAGAAGAGGTCAACAAGAGTATTCTGGATATGGTCACTCAGCTGTATCAAAGAACCTTTTCAACCCCCAAACCTTAGGCACTATAGAATACCTTTGCTTTATGCTCTATTTTGCTCTTTCAATGATTTTTTCATACCCTTATTGTTTCTCATTATCTCTATTGAATATTAGTGAAATTTCTTTTTCATATTTCTTTGTTAATTTCTTATCTATACCTTTTTAATTTTTGACAAAGGGGGAGAAAGTGATATATGATTTTGATATCCAATCTAAAGAATCCCATCTCAAAATATAATTAAATATGTTTTAATTCTAACCATATGTTTGAGAGTTGATCAGGAACTTCACAAATGTTCATTGTATGTTAGAACAGGTTATCAGATGATAGAAGACAAGACATATCAGAAGCTATGATATATTAGAATACATAATTTATACTAGATAAAAAGATCAAAAGATATAATAGTCAGAAGACATGTACAAGAAAGAAGAATACCAAACAAGCTTAATCTGATAATATATTAATATCTGGTGTTGACCACTAAGTTATCAGAAACAAGAGATGTCCATGAATTTCGCGCCGATAACCAAAACTTGTCAGAAGTTGTTAACTTTCTGAAAGAATGATTCAACTGGTATCTAAAATTAAATGGTATCCAAACCTCAAATGGTATCTAGACTCTAGCGTTAAAAGAATGTGAATTCTTCAGAGATGAGATCAAGTCATGGTCATAAAAGAAAATATTTGGTTTCTGAACCATCAAATGACATGAGGATATGTGCACCTGGTGGTGATCTGTGCTAAGATATTGAAGATTTGGTTTTGATACATGATGTGTGGCATGTAAGAAAGTATCTACCAGTTTCTGATATATAATGCAAGACATCAAGTCTGATAAGACAAATCAAGTTCTGATACGTCTACAATATTCTGATAGCAAGCTTGGTTCTGAGATGAAGACCAGCCAATTCTAGTCAGAGTCTGATGAGACGTCACTGAGAAGTAATCCTTCTCTATTGACATGATTCTACTTCAAAATCATTTTTGTGAGTCTTGGGACTAGGGGGAGACTCTGAACAAGCATAAATGAATTTTGAGAGTAACAAAATCAGGGGGAGCTTGTTAAGCTTATCTCGGACTCTGTGGATTTATGGTGATTACCCTATATGAATTGCTATATCAAAATGCAATATTTGTCATCATAAAAAAGGGGAGATTGTAAGAACAAGATTTGGTTCTACATCTGGCCTTTGAGTTTTGATGATAATTGCACATGTTATCTAAGAGAACAATTTTGTATGATATGGTTTATGTCTAGTGTGTGGTTATTGTCAATATGATTCTGACTCTAATAATAAGGCGTGTGACGTCATCAGACTTTGTTATCAACACTTTGGAAGAAAACATATGTGTGTATAAGAAGTCAAGATTCATGAATGTTTCTAATACAACGGTTCTAATGAATGTTAGTTCTGGACATTCAAATTGGGACTTTATGAAAAAGGCCTATAAGGCTCTCTAATCTGATGCGCTTCAAATGTTACAAGTTCTGAAGATGTGGTTCAAGTGAACATAGTTCTGAAGATTTTGAAAGACACAATTTACGAAGATCAAGTTCTGAAGAGTTTCTGAAGACAAAGTTCTGATTAAACGAAGTGCTGAAGACTCTGAAGACAAAGAACGTGCTTAATGAAATCTGAAGACTCTAAAGACAACGTTCTGAAGGAACAAGTTCAGAAGACTCTGAAGATAATGTTTCTAAAAGAACAAGTGCTGAAGATTCTCAAGATACATTCAGCTGAACAAAGATCTTAGAATTCTGAAGACTGGGTTTCTGAAGACTACACAAAGAATGACTCATCTACAATACGCTTCATCAGATTAATATCTGAAGCCTCTGAATATGCTAGAAGACCGAAGATCAAAATGGTTTTGAGCTGAATATAATAATACTAAAACTTTGTAACCTCTACCTTGAAAAGGTGGCGCATGAGCAACTTTTTTTTGTACAGTGATGTTGACCATTCCTTCGTGTGAATGTTGGGATATTGCTGTTGGAATATGTTTCCAAGAATACCCCTCAATGGATCTATTCTCTCCTGCTCTATAAATTGAAGACCTGGAAGCTTGAAGAAATGTTGCCCATGGCTTATTGCTTGAAGCAGTCGCTGATCATAAAGAGAGAAAGATAAAAAGGTTATTGGTTGTTGTTCATACAAAGGATTATTATTCAACACAGCAAATAATCAAGATGTAGCAAGCAAAGATGAAGTTGCTACTACAAGTGTGCACAAATGATAATCATGCTAACACCATATGAAACTACTCAAGTGAGACATCAATAAGTGAAGCATAGTAGCTTATTTGAACTTGATGGTTGAATTGGAAAAAGCATTATATGCTCAAGAAAGGAGTACAAGATGCTGCAAGCTGAAGCTTAAACAAAGAATGCTCAATGAAGAAGAAGCTGAAGCAGAATGATGAAGAATGCACAACGATGCAACACGCTAAAGCCATGTGAAACTCATCAAGTGAAACATCAATAAGTGAAGCATAGTAACTTAGTTGATCTTGATAGTTAAGTTGGAAGAAGCATTAACTACTCGGAATAAGTACATCAGAAAGAAGCTTAAAGCTCACGATAAGAAGTCGCAGTGCTCATAAGAAAGCTTTTAAGCAATACAGACCTAGGGTGCTTTATAATCTCTTAGAGATTTATTTTTAGATAGTTTCTGTATTAGAAAGCAAGGAGTTGTTGCTCACATCTTGCTAGAAACACTTAGGTGTTATTGTACTTCATTTGTGTAATCAGCTTGTAAGAAGCATATACAGTGCACATGAAAATCCTTGAAAAAGGTAATGTTCCTTTAACGATCGAGTGAAGAACATAAATCTTGAGAGGGCCAGGTCATTGTTGAACGACTTGGAGGTTGATTCCTTGAGCGGTCGAGTGAAGACCAGAATACTTGAGAGGGCCAGGTCATTGTAGAATGGCTTGGATGATGATTCCTTGAGAGGCGAGTAAAGATAGGATTCTTAAGAAGGCAATTGAAGGTATCCATTGTGGTTGTAATCATTTTGATGATTAGTGAATTAAGTCCTTGTGATAAGGGAAATCACCTTGAGGGGTGGACTGAAGTAACTTTGTTAACAGTGAACCAGGATAAAAATAATTGTGTTAATTTATTTTTATTTACTAGTTAACATTAATAATTCTAATTCCGCAAAAGGGGACGAAAAATGAAACCTAATTTAAACCCCCCTTTCTTGTGTTTCTCAACCTTCAAATACCTCATCAACAGGCTCCTCAGCAATGAGCTCCACCTTAACACGCTCCACAGTAGCGCGAAACTAAGGATGAGGAGGCCAGAAAGAAACTTTGATCATCTACCTGTGTCATATTCTCAGGTCTTTCTCAACTTCTGAAGGATAGGGCAATTACCCCGAGAGACCTAGCTCCACCAACTGTCTTTCCTCCAGACTATGATGTTAATGCTCATTGCGAGTATCATAAGGGCGCTTCAGAGCACACAATTGAGAACTGCCGAACCTTCAAGCACCCAATTCAAGACCTGATTAAGTCGAAGATTCTCACATTCACTCAGAGGACTCCAAATGTCACAACCGATCCCTTGCCACCGCCAAGCTAATTCAAGCATCAAGCCAAGGAAGGAAGACCATTTTCCCAGAAGAAGGCAGTCATCATGCTATCCCATCATTTCGCATTATTGTATTTTGTTTGTATAAGTACTATTTGCTTTAAACACTGTCATTTGTATTTGGTTTTATTAATGAAGTGATTATGCAGGTTCTGAATTAGTTATGTTGTATTTACTCATTTTTCCCATTTACTGCAAAGCACAGACACGTATTTCTCCACTTCACTCTCTTTATCAAACTGTTGTTTTAGCAAAGATTGGAGGGAGGATGACGAAAACAAAATACCCATAATTGTGAACCATATGCTTTTGGAAAGAATCATGTCGATGATGTACAAGCATTGTTTCAATCCCCAAAACACTGGAGAGACAAGGAGTAAATCCCTAATTAACCACTTCGAGCCTAGAAGTAGGAGTTTCTTTTGGATTTACAAACCCTTACACTTAACCTGGGGCAGGGTAGTGTTCAGTTGATCTAATTATGCACTCAAACCACAAAGCAAAATCCAAAAGACATGTCGGTTGTTCTTCAATAATCAACGACTTGGCACTCACAATCCTCCAATCAAAATCAAAAAAATCAAAAAAAGATTAAAAGCCTACTAAGTCGAATGCCTCATAGGGAGACTCGGGCAAAAATCAAGGCAATCCCAATGGACCTGAAAAGCGAAATCAGTCTATGCAAAAGTTAGGGATCAAAAGCAAAAGCAAAAAAGGTCCTCAAATCCTCAGCAAAAAAAAGTAAAATCTAGTTCTCACCGTGTCAAAGCCAAAGGGACACTGACATCCATCATAAAACAAAATAAGGTGACTTCCATTTCGAGCAAACCTTGAATCATCACCCTTACACCGTCAACCCTTTTGGAAGACAAATGTGTGCAGAATTAATTGAACGTAGGACTGGAGATCATAACGAAGAAGGGGTGGGTACAAATCAAATTTGAGCCTAATATCCTTTGTTTCATAAACCGTGAATCAGACCATATTACAGCCCTCAAAAGACCTAATCTTCAGCATTGGTGTCATTCTTCTTGCTATATCTTTCACACACTAGCTAAATCATCACAACGCTTAGACTAATGATCCATTCATCTCACACTATCACAGTCACTCCAATAAACAAATTTTTCAAAACTTTCATGAGCATTGTATTAAGACTACCATTTGTGAATGAACAATTTTAACTGTAAATTAGTGTTTGACATCAAGTAAATTCCAATAAGGGGCAATAAAAAAGTAACTTGTACTTTTAGTGGTGCCGACCCGAATCAAGACTACCTCAAAACCCTCAATCGGGGACAAATCCTTCAAAAGCTCAATCAGGGGCAAGCCATCTCAAAGCACATTAAAGCTCAACTTTCAAAGATTATACCATTGCGAGAATTGGTTAATCAGGGGCATACCATTACCTTATTCAGACACTGGGGAAAATCATGTCATGGTAACTCCTAAGAGTTTCCATTCAAGGAGACTTCTTTCAAAAACCCTACAGACTGGGGCAAAACCAAGAAGATCTTCTTCATACCTTCAAGTTGGACAAGCAGACCTTGCCAGACACTAGCAATCATCAAGTTTAGAGCAAAAGCAGAATCTTCATGGGTTGATCACGCCGCTATGCTCATTTTTAGGTCATCCTAACCCTCAGGCATAAGAGTTGGGGTTCTCTCAGAATGAACACTATAGCGAGCGATTTTGGACGCGGTTCTTAAGCGCTGGTCGCTCTCTGCGGTTTGAGCTTAAAACTACAGGTCGATTCATTTTTTATCCTATTGCGAGCTGAATAAGGAAGGGAAATAGATGTCTCCAATTAACCCTGCTTTGCATATTGAGTTTAAACAGCGGTCTGTTATGTTACGGATGTTATCAATGTGGGGGGCCTTTGTACTGGTTATTTGTATTTTCGCCAATACGGTTTTCTTTCTTTTTTACCTGGGCAAAGGGTTTTTGACGGGGAACAAGGATTAGGATGTTAGGACTGATTACTGCTTTTGATTGATGGAGATGTGAGATTTGGGTTTTTTGTTGATTGCGCTCGCTAAGATCTTTTCTTTCGATCTTATGCCTACGTATTCCCGTTTTCCGAAACAGGGAAATCAGAGCGTTCGTAGTTCCTCCTATTCTATGGGAGGAAATGGGTGTTTTGGTGTCTTGTTCAAAGCCCAAGACGTGAAGCGAAAGGTGGTTTATATCTTGTTCAAAGCCCAAGATGTGAAGCTGAAAGGTATATTTGTGTCTTGTTCAAAGCCCAAGACGTGAAGCTGAAAGATCTCGACTTTAGAGAGAATTTGTCATCTCTAAAGAGGGGAGAAGGAGAATTACTTTAACTGGGATACGTGGATCCGAGCAATGCCATAATTTCCGAAGAAAGGGTTTTAACCTGAAGGAGAAGACTTTAACTCAGTGTAGAGCAATGCCATCTTTCCTTAGGAATTTCTCATGCTAAAAGAGGGACAGTGGCATGGATATAGATGATCCAGAGGCTTGCCGCTTACAGCGATTAGATGAAGGGAAAGGGGTTGTTGATGTTTGTATACTGTGAACGAGGCACAACTTTGATGCTAAAAGGTTAATTGGATTAACCAGTGGTTTTCTTATACAAAGCCTAAGAGGAGGCTACTTTCCGCTAGGAAAATCATTATACAAAGCCTAAGAGGAGGCTATTTTGTGTCCCGTACAAAGCCCGAGAGATAGGCTAAAAGTTTTTGACCCGACGATGGAGTCTTTTGGTATCTCGTATAAAGCCCGAGATGGAGGCGATTTGACTCAACAAGGGAGTTTTTTGTATCTCGTATGAAGCCCGAGATGGAGGCGATTGTTTGTTTGGCTCAATGATAACCTTTTTGTATCTCGTACAAAGCCAGAGATGGAGGCGAAAGGGGGATTGACTCAACGAGGGAGTCTCTTATGTGTCTCGTACGAAGCCCGAGAGAGAGGCGAAAAGGGTTGTTTGACTCCACTGGGGAGGATTATGGTATCTCGTACGAAGCCCGAGATGGAGGCTATTGTAACTGTTTCAGTTGAGTGACAGATCCAATATACTGGTTTTAAAAGAGAAAATCAGTTCTTATATGAGCAACACTGTACTCAGGGATTTGATTTGAGGATCCGGGATATTTCCTGTTCTTTAAGGAAACGGGAAATCCAAAGGGTGTCGAGACTGTCCGAGTCTGCGGGTTTCCTTCCTATTTAACGAAGGGTGCTTGAGAATGTCTTTGAGACTCAAGGAAGTTAGACTGTCTGTGTCTAGAGTTTTATCTTTTGTACTATGCTTTGAAAAATAGTAGTAGACTCTACGAAAGGACTGTTCTATGAGGATGATTAAGTTCTGTTCCTATACCTCTAGGAGGTCTTCGGGATAATTTGTACAAAGCCCAAGAGGAGGCTGGAAACTTTTAAGAAGCCGACGGGTCCTTGTACGAAGCCCAAGAGGAGGCTATCATTCCCGGAGGAAGAGATCATTATACGAAGCCTAAGAGGAGGCTGTGAATACTTCTAAGAAGCTGTAGGGTCCTTGAATAATGCCCAAGAGGAGGCCGATGCTTTTAAGAAGCCCGTGGGTCTATCATCTCCTTTCCATTAGGAGAGATAACTCTTTTAAAGATAACAACCACTGGTAAACGTGCGAGGTTTACTATCCAGCGACTTTTAGCTTTCAAAGAGGGTTCCTTAGTTAAGGTCCAAGATTATGACCGTAGTGGGTACCCAAACCCCGAGACATTCAAGGCAAGCTATCCACGAGGAATAGATCAAGTCAGGAAAGTTCGAGAATTTGGAAGAAACTCAAAGATGCCATTCACGGAGAATACATTCATCTTGGGGAGTAGAGCTTCTTGACGATTCCTAAGGAGGACAGCCGAAGAGAAGACTGTATATGGTGCTCCTATTGGGGATCTAGGCGTCTATTTCTACGAATAAATGAAACGGCGTCACCTAGTTCTAGACGTAGTAGCCGGGGAAACTCGAAATATCTATACTATTATTACACAGTAGATATGAGTTTATGAAAGGAGACTTACAGTGAGCAGCCCCACAATACAGTTTATAATAGGAAAGCAGTAAATGAAAGCGATAACCACTTACTCGGTTGGAGTGCTTCCATGCTGTTTGGTTAGTTGTTCAACAAAGAAAGATTGAAAACAACAGTATATTCAAAATCAAAGGAGAAAGTGCTTTGAAAAAGAAAGATTTGGGGCTTACAGCTCAAGGAGAGGCCCAGGGTTTTATCAGTGAGCGCACTGTTTGACTTTGTACAGCGGGACTTATACAAGTGACTGGGGCCCAAAAAGGTTTTCTGTACAAAGGGATGGATCTTACACTCTCTCAAGAGGCCCAAAAAGGTTTAAAGAAAAGAGTGGGGCTTATAACACGAGGGTAGGCCCAAATGATTTTTCATTTTAAAAATGGCGATTGCGCCGAGGTTTTCTTTTAACGCAGAGGGACTTATACAATAAGTGAGGCCCAAAATGTTTTGGTTAAAAGGGGGATTGGGTCTTACACTCTAATAGAGGCCCAAAGTGTTTTGAATGGGTCTTATAGCTCAAGGAGAGGCCCAGATGATTTTTATTTTTAAACGGGCGACGATCGCGCCGTTTACTTGTACAGAGGGACTTATACAATGAGTGAGGCCCAAAAAAGTTTTTGTACAAGGGGGGATGGGTCTTACACTCTCTCAAGAGGCCCAAAAAGGTTTTTTAAAAAGGTTTGGGTCTTACACTCTCTCAAGAGGCCCAAAAAGGTTTTTTAAAAAGGTTTGGGTCTTACACTCTCTCAAGAGGCCCAAAAAGGTTTAAAGAAAAGAGTGTGGGGCTTATAACACAGGGTAGGCCCAAATGATTTTTCGTTTTAAAAATGGCGATCGCGCCGAGGTTTTCCTTTTAACGCAGAGGGACTTATACAATAAGTGAGGCCCAAGATGTTTTGGTTAAAAGGGGGATTGAGTCTTACACTCTAATAGAGGCCCAAAGTGTTTTGAAAATGATTTATGAGGGTTGAATTAATCCAAAACCCTAATTTGTTTTCAAAATGTATTTAATTGAATAAAAATTCAATTAAAATGATCAAAAATTGTTTAACACATGGAAAACAAATTGTGATCTTGGATTAATGCTTCAAAAATTAAGTATTGACCTACAAAATAATTAGAAAGCATTAAAAGTTGCAAAATCAATGTAGAAAAAATATTTAAAATGCCAAAAATAATCAAAATATTAATTCTTTACAAAAATATCAATTATATGAAATAAATAATATTTTTGGGATTTTTTGTGAAAATAAAATATTTTAACATTTTTGTGAATTATTAAAAAAAGAATCAACTCAAAATCATTAAAACTCAGAGAGAAATTAATTTTTGAATCAATTAAACAAAATCGCAAAAATTCAAATATTTGAACATATGAAAAATGGCGCCAAGAACACACCAAGAACACGCGCGTGTTCTGGGTTTGGCTGATTTGCGTTTTCCATCCAATCTCACTGAATACGTAATTATATCATGCAATCCACATATCATTATGCTCGTCTCAACCTCACGATCATGTCTATAACACTTAATTTCATTTAAATTAAACATAAAACATGAAATCACGAAGAAACCTCAAGAACCCTAATTTCTGCATGAAGGCTAGGATTTTTGATACACGATTCAAACAATGCAATTAATTGAGGGAAAACATTCCATGCATGATTATGAACATATGGCCAAATTATTGTGCGAGGAAATATGCATAGATTGAGAGATGACCAAGTATGTGCTTACCTCCAAGTCGTGACAGCAAGTGCAATGTGATTTTTGATTTGGAGGTGTTACAGATGAGTGGTGATGATCTGAACAGCTTCCCTACACCCTATGGAGTGTGTTTGGATGGTTGGACTTGATTGAAATTGGCTGGATCATTTTGTGGTACCTCAGCTGCAACTTGTTTGAAAATTTGAGCAACCAGCTGGTGATTTTGTGAAATTGATGTTTCAGAAGTAATCTAAGTGTTTGATCAGCTCATATGTGATGTATGCGAGGTGTGTGAGTGATTGGTTTGATTGGAATTGCTCTCAAACTCAAAACCCGATAGTGACTTGCCTTAGAAGGCAAAATTGGAGTGAAAGAAGAGATTTTGAGGAAAGCATCTGTTAGATGGCTTTGGTGTACTTAAAATGACCACAATTGAGCTCTATTTATAGTAGAGTAAGTTTGTTTTGCAAGGAATAGTGCATGGCAGCTGGTAAGTAGGTTTGGCCAATGTTGGCAAATGAAAATCCAAGTCTCCTCTAGCCATTGACTAGAGGTTAGGGCACAGAGCTTTGGCCCCCTTGGTCTTGGATAAGTCTTGACTGATTTCAGATGAGAATGGCTCAGTCCATGCCACCTTGATGGTTCCATTGAATGCCTCATTCCAAATTTGAAGTCTTGTCCCTATTTTGGCCATTCTAGGTTCAACATGCTATTTCTTGTTCCATGGACTTTGGAGGCTTGGCTCAGTGATTGTCCCCTTTAGATTCAATCCTCTGAGGTGTCCAAGTGGATAGGAACTATTGAAATTGGCTGATTTTGGTAAATCGAGCCAAAATGCAAATTCTGCCTTGCTTTGACAGATTTCAGCAAGGCAACTTGCCAATGTTGTATCTCATGATGTAGGTTGAATTTGGCAATGTTCTTGGCCATTTTGGAAAGCTCTTACATGATACAACAACTGTTTGAACAAGTTTGGTTTTGATCTCTTTTGATTCCAAGTGAAAAATCCCCCTACATTTGGCAAAAAGTGAGGCAGAATCTGACTTAGTGAAAATTTCACTAAGTGTTGGAAAAAGTGACATTTTCACTTTTCAGCCACTTTGATCACTCCATAACTCAAAATCCTTAATGAATTGGAATGACTTGTAGTTGAAGTTTTTGTAGGTGATAATGAGGGCTACAAATCCATCTTTGGATGAGAAAAAATGGCCTTGTGGTTTAGGAGTTATGGTCCTCCAAAGTTGGTACCTTTGCCACTTTATTTTTAACTTAGAAAAATTTCTAAGTTTTATGGTTACCCCTTTTACAAGTTATCTCACTTTTCTTGATTTTTCTTGATGAATGATGATCCAAATCATACATTAACATCATTTTAGGGTTAAAAATCCATTTTGGTGAAAAATCTCAAAAAGTCAAAGTTGACTTTTGTGCACAGTTGACTTTTTATCAGATGAATTCCAAACTGTGCAATTCCTCAGGAAATCATGTACTTGACCTAAATCAAACTTGATGGACATGTTCCATGGGTGTCATAGGGTATATTCAATCATGTATTAGGGTTTGGGAGCATGTCCTGGTCAAAAGTCAAAGTTACAGTTGACTTTTCCCTTAAAACCCTAATTGTGGGGCAGATGAAATTGAGATTTGTTGCTCAAACTTCTTGGATCAATCCATTGTTCCAAATGGATCAATATGGTATATTAGAGACCCTCAAATCATGTCTTGAGGTCTTGGCTCATGGTTTGTCCCAAAAGTCAACTTAGGGGTGAATTAGGTCAAGAAACCCTAACTCCTGATTTTTGATGAATGCATCCCCTGAGGCAAAATTGACTTGATGCATGGGTTCATGAGGTTCCATGAAGTATATTAGGTTATGTTTTGGATCATTGCCTTGTGCCCAGATGAAAATTTCTATCTGGAGGCCCTGGTCGACCAAAACCCTAATTTGGTGACACTGTCGATCTTGAGACTTGATCCACCTAGAAGGGAGCAGCCTTGTGCTTAATCCTTGAAGTGGGAGTCCTTTTTGATCCATTGTGGATGTTTGAGAGATTAAACAAGTTGAAGATCATGTCATTTCTTGATTGATCCTTTGTCTAAGCACTCAGAGAGGGCTTGAAACCCTAATTTTGATTGTATTGGATGCTCACCCATCTTTGGGGAGACTGATGAAGCATGATGGTTCATCCATATTGTGATGATGATTTTCAAAATGATGGGAAATCTAAGTGGTCAAAATTTGGGGTATTACAGATGCCCCTATTTAATCTTCTTGGACCCGAAGGTGTGAATGACGAAGGGATTCGGGCATTCGGGGTGCAAGAGGATTAAATATCGGAATACCCGAAATTTTGATGGTGGTTTTGAATGGTAGCTTACGCATTCATCTTCTTTAGCTAAGCAATGATGCTTAGAAAAGGTAAACTTCCCCTCGATCCTGGTTTCCTACCAAGGAACTGGTCTCAGTTTTCTTTTGAAATAAACTTCCCCTCGTTCTTGGTTTCCTACCAAGGAACTGGTCTTAGTTTCTTTTTTAAACTTCCCCTCGTTCTTGGTTTCCTACCAAGGAACTGGTCTTAGTTTCTGATTTAAACTTCCCCTCGATCCTGGTTTCCTACCAAGAACTGGTCTTAGTTTCTTTTGTCAATAAACTTTATTGACACGGGACGCTATGTGTAGCGGTTTTCCTTCAAACTTCTCGCCGAATTTTCCTGGGGAGACGTCATTTGAGTGGGAAAAGATTTGATGTCAGACTTGCTGGGGAACCCATTCGTCTGAATTGTAGAGTTGTACAAACTTCTCCGTTGGAGATGCCATTTGTCGATTCTACTGGGGAAAACGAGTCTCTTGAGAGACCGTTTTCGTTTGGGGTTACATCATACTTTTCTCGGGATCTTCCCGGAGAAATGCCATATGATGGGGTCCAATTTTGAGGTGCCAATGACCTTCTCATCAGCGGTTTTTCGGAGCAAAACTGGCGTGCTGCCGAATCTCTGATCACGAGGCTTTCTCTGTGGATTTTCCTTAATCCGGGAAAGCAAGGATATCATCTTCAATGGCGAAGAGTGATGTTTATTGAAAGTTTTCTCTGGTTTTTCAGAGGTTCAAGTTATCAAAGTGGCCACGTGCCAACTTCTTTCTAGAATTAAACTGGAAGCAAGGTTGTTCCGATACAGTATTTCCTGACGAGGCAAGAACTGACAACTCGATTGAGAGGACTTCTACCACTAGGGGACAAGACCGACTAGAGTGATAGTGATGCAATATGAAATGTGAATGCAAATAAAAAATGCATGATGTATGTATGTATATGCTGACAAAACAGACGCGACATACAAACTAATGGATGAACACAATTGGATACTCGGCCATCGCGGGGCGAAGAAGTACCGTTGATTCAAAATAGTAATTCTACCTTGCTTAGGAGAGATAGTCCCGTTGGGAGCTATGTCGATCGGGCTTAGGAGATGAGAACTCGGCCGAGGCGTGTCAGACGAAACAAGGTCTCTGACACAGTTGATCCTTTCATTCAGGCATACTGGCTTAGAAGGAGTACTTTGATTCTGCACTTTGAAGTTCGCTTACTTCGGGAGAAGCGATCGATGTTCTTCTGATGTTCAACAGTCAAAAGAAATGCCATCTCTAATTTAAAAGCAGAAAAAGTTTAACAAGTAAATTCATTTTTGTTTTATTTCAAGAATCGCTGATTAAGTTTAAACAACATCGTTCTGTAAAGCTAAAACAAGTAAAGAATTACAAACAAAAGCACAAGGGCTCAAATTTTATTGATAAGATGGAGATCAGCCAAACGCGTGATTCCAAAGAGTATATACAAAGTTAGAAAATGGTAATTTACAGGGAAAAGGGCTACGTTGAAACATAACGACCACTATCCTTCTACCAACTTTGAATTCGGGGCATCCTGAGCTTCTGTCGAAGATGACCTTGACTGGAGTTTTCCTCCGATGGATGGTGTAACTGCTGCTAAGGGACCTGCCTCTGTTGAACATAGTTACTTGCCATTATCCCTAACTTTTGCCTGGATTGTACTATGAGATTTCCAATCCATCGGGATGATTCTTTTCATGTCTCTAACTTTTGCCTGGACCGCCCTTTCGGGTTTTCAATCCACCGAGACTTTTTTTTTAGTTTAGGCGAAGTATTTCTTGACTACATCAACATTCGTGGGGTAGGCAAATTCTTCTCCGTCCATGGTTGCAAGTCTCAAGGCGCCGCCTGAGAAAGCTTTCGTGACCACATAGGGGCCATCATAGTTTGGGGTCCATTTGCCCCGAGAATCAGTGAGAAATGATTGTATCTTCTTGAGCACAAGGTCTCCTTTCCTGAAGACACGAGGTCGGACCTTTTTGTCGAACGCCCTCTTCATTCTCTGTTGATACAAATGACCGTGGCATAGTGCCGTGATTCGCTTCTCTTCGATCAGGTTCAGTTCGTTGTGTCGACTTTGGCACCATTCAGCTTCGGTGAGCTTAGCTTCCATCAATACTCGGATTGATGGGATCTCTACTTCTATGGGGAGCACTGCCTCCATGCCATATACTAGAGAGAAAGGGGTTGCCCCTGTTGAAGTACGGGCAGATGTGCGATAACCATGAAGAGCAAAGGGTAGCATCTCGTGCCAATCTTTGTAGGTTACAACCATCTTTTGAACGATCTTCTTGATGTTCTTGTTAGCCGCTTCTACCGCTCCGTTCATCTTGGGTCGGTAGGGAGATGAGTTATGGTGTTCGATCTTGAACTCTGCACACAACTCTTTCATCATCTTATTGTTCAAGTTAGATCCATTATCAGTAATGATCTCGCTTGGAACACCATAACGGCAGATGATATTGTTTTTGATAAATCGGACCACCACTTGTCGGGTTACATTGGCGTATGACGCTGCTTCGACCCACTTGGTGAAATAATCAATGGCTACAAGGATGAACCGATGTCCGCTTGAAGCCTTGGGATCAATCATACCAATCATATCGATTCCCCATATGGAAAATGGCCACGGGGAAGAAAGAACTTTGAGATGTGATGGCGGTACATGAATTTTGTTGGAGTATATCTGACACTTGTGACACCTCCTCATGTACTTATAGCAGTCGGATTCCATTGTCAACCAATAATACCCGGCCCCGAGAATTTTTCTCGCCATTGTGCGTCCGTTGGCATGAGTGCCAAAGGATCCTTCATGAATTTCTTTCATGAGCATGTCTGCTTCTGGTCTGTCGACGCATCGGAGCAAGACCATGTCAAAATTTCTCTTATAAAGAGTGCCACCGCTCAGGAAGAAGTTTCCAGCCAATCTTCTGAGGGTATTTCTATCTTTTTTGAGTGCCCCAGATGGGTACTCTTGTTTCCGAAGGAAGCATTTGATATCGTGATACCATGGTCTGTCGTCTATGACTGCTTCAATCGCGAAGATGTAAGCGGGCCGTTCAAGGCGCATTACGTCAATCTTAGGTAGGTCATTCCATCGACCTACACTAATCATGGAAGAGAGAGTGGCTAATGCATCAGCCATGTGATTCTCATCACGAGGGATGTGATGAAAGTCAACTCTGTTGAAGAAGGGTAACAACCTTCTTGCATAGTCTCTGTAAGGAATTAATCCTGATTTGTATGTGTTCCAATCTCCTTTTATCTGGTTAATAACCAAGGCTGAATTGCCGTATACGTCCAAGTTTTTGATCCTTAAATCAATCGCTTCTTCGAGACCCATGATACATGCTTCGTATTCGGCCTCGTTGTTCGTACATTTGAACGTAAGTCTGGCAGTGAAAGGAATGTGGGAACCCTGAGGGGTAACAATGATTGCCCCAATTCCGTTTCCATAATGATTAACTGCTCCGTCAAAGATAAGTCCCCACTGGGAACCTAGTTCTGGCCCTTCACTGGGTAGCGGTTCATCGCAATCTTTCATCTTTAGATACATGACATCTTCGTCTGGGAAGTCAAACCCGATTGATTCTTGATCGTCAATCGGTTGATGAGCCAAATAATCGGCTAAAATACTTCCCTTAACGGCTTTCTGAGCATGGTACTCTATGTCATATTCTGATAGTAACATCTGCCAACGGGCAATCCTTCCCGTGAGAGCAGGTTTTTCGAAAACGTACTTGATTGGATCCATTTCGGAGACCAACCAAGTAGTATGACGAATCATGTACTGGCGAAGACGTTTGACTGCCCAAGCCAAAGCGCAACAAGTTTTCTCAAGCATTGTGTACCGAGTTTCGCAGTCGGTGAATTTCTTGCTTAGATAGTAAATGGCAGACTCTTTCCATTTAGTTTCGTCTTGTTGGCCAAGTACACATCCCATTGAGTCCTCTAGGACTGTGAGGTAAATGATCAGTGGTCTTCCTTCCACTGGAGGTGATAGAATCGGAGGATTCAACAGATATTCCTTGATACTGTCGAAGGCGGTTTGGCAATCTTCTGACCAAACGCAATCCTGGTTCTTTTTGAGTAATTTGAAAATCGGCGCACACGTCGTGGTCATAAGGAATATGAATCTGGAGATGTAGTTCAAACGTCCCAAGAATCCTCTGACTTGTTTTTCAGTTTTCGGAGAAGGCATTTCTTGAATGGCCTTGACCTTGTTAGGATCAACCTCAATTCCTTTCTGGCTGACGATGAACCCTAGTAGTTTCCCTGAACGGACACCGAAGGTGCACTTGTTAGGATTCAAGCGGAGCTTGAATTTTCTTAGACGTTCGAACAATTTTGACAGATGTTCAATGTGCTCATCCTCTGTTCTTGATTTTGCAATCAAATCATCGACATATACCTCGATTTCTTTGTGTATCATGTCATGAAACAGAGTAGTCATGGCCCTTTGATAGGTTGCCCCGACATTCTTCAAACCGAACGGCATTACCTTGTAACAAAAGGTACCCCACGGGGTAATGAACGAAGTTTTCTCCAGGTCCTTCGGCGCCATTTTGATCTGGTTATAGCCCGAGAATCCATCCATGAAGGAGAATACTTTGAATTTTGCTGTGCTGTCAATCAACATGTCAATTTGTGGTAAAGGAAAGTCGTCCTTTGGACTTGTCTTGTTCAGATCTCTGTAATCAACACACATTCTGACCCTTCAGTCCTTTTTGGGAACGGGTACGATGTTGGCTAACCATTGAGGATATTCAGCTGTAGCGAGGAAAACTGCGTCAATCTGTTTCTGTACCTCCTCTTTGATTTTGATGGCCATGTCCGGATGAGTGCGTCTCAACCTTTGCTTTACTGGCGGACATTCCGATCTTAACGGTAAATGATGTTCCACGATGCTGGTATCCAACCCTGGCATGTCCTGATAGGACCAAGCGAATACATCAGGGAATTCTTTGAGAAGCTTTATCAAACTCTCTTTGGCAGTTGGACTGAGCAATGCCCCAATCCTGATTTCTTTTCTCTCTTTTTCTGAACCCAGGTTTACCGTTTCCAACGGTTCTTTGTGAGGTTCGATGGACTTTTCCTCTTGTCTGAGTAGTCGGGAGATCTCTTCTGGAATTTGGTCGTCATTTTCTTCTTCAGCCTCAAATACCGGGAACTCAAAGTTGGAAGAAGGCATCGGATCATATGTTTCAACGGGGTTTAAAACAAGCAATCTGCATGACGTGATGATTCGTGGTTAGAAGAGATAGAGAAAATGTAAGTGTGTGCAGTGTTTTGATTTTACTGCTTGTTTTTATTATTGAATGTTTTTTAGGATTACCATTTTCTGAAAAAGCAAAAAGAGAAAACAGCAATTAATGCGGAAATTACAGAACGATGTTATTTTATTAATGAACAAGTCGAATCTTGAAACTACAGCCCTATAAAACAAAAATCTATCGCTTCGGGCAAAGCGAAGAGGGAAAATTTACAGAAAGCGAGCCCTATCAAAATATCCGTTTCACCTGGGCAGGGTGAAAGGTTAAAGATGGCAATTACTTTGACTGATGAACGACCTTCGGAACATCGACAACAACCCATTGGCGGCGAACTCCTCGGTGAATCACAAAGTCTGGCACCTTCCTTGATTTGTCTTCAGAAATGACGCTGATTTCTGGTGGAGCAGGATCATTGGAATCTGTCTCCCAAGCAGAATTGTCGTAGGAGGATTCCTCTGTTGCATTTTGCATAGCATTGGTGCTCTCAGGTGTATCTCCCCATCCAGTTGGCTGGATATCTTCGAGCCTGATACGAGAGCTTTCGGGAGCGGTGTACTTGACCATGAAGTCGTATTTTCCACTAGGTTGTCCCAGAGTGTCCCAAAATTCTTTGGAACTGGAGGAGTCATCTTTCTCGATGACGTTGACCTCGGGAAAAGCATAGTTGATGAATTCTAGTCATGCGAACGTTGCGAATTCATCTTCATGTTGAGTAGTTTCTGAATGACCTAAGTGTTGATCCCATGACATGGTGGGGACACAGGTATTCTGTTCAATGATGCTCATCTGAGTTTCATTGTTCGGTTGACTTTCTTGCCCCAAGTTTCCTGGGTAAGGCTGCCACATTGGCAGGCCATCCATCGGGCCATAGTAATTGTGGTCAAAGTTGTCTTTCATCAGAGTGTCCTCCTCTAATGAATTTGGCGGAGCACGGCATCCTTCCGGATCACAATCTCCGTAGATCATTTCGACATCTGATCTTGGTATAAATCTCGGACTTTCTGTAGGAAAGCAAAAAGGCATAGGCACCTCTTCCTGAGATATATAACCGTCCTCATTAAGATAGGACTTCCACTCTTCATCTGTGTCAGAGGGATCTTCCTCATTGATAGCATGAACTGTCTGAGACACTGGGTGAAGAAAACCTCCACTGTGGAAGAAGTTTTGAAGGGGATGAAGACTTTCATCGTTAGCAGCTGTCTGGGTACAGGTCGCAGAAAAACCAAGACCCTTCTTTGTTTTATTGTCAATAGGAATGACAAGCTGTCCCCATCCTGTCGTATCGGTACTCTCAACCGCTTTGATAGCATCTTTGTATGAAGAAATTGAAGTTCCTTCTTTGAACTGATTGTCCTTGCTCATCGATAGTGCTTGGAACTGAGTTCCAATAACCTCCTCGGGTTCTATACCAGCAGATGATGACAAGTTGCTTACAAGCAAGGCTTGTTCCCCACAAACCATGATAAGTTGATCATTCTTGACGAACTTTAGCTTCTGGTGGAGGGTTGAAGTAACCGCTCCAGCCTGATGTATCCAAGGTCTTCCTAATAAACAACTGTATGTTGCCCGGATGTCCATGACCTAGAAAGTGATTTGGAAAGTGTGAGGACCAATAGTTATGGGAAGATCAACTTCGCCGATAACTGTTTTTCTGGATCCGTCGAATGCTTTGACGACGACCTCGCTGACTCTCATCGGAGGGCCCTTGAATGATAATTGCATCAAGGTGGACTTCGGCATAACATTCAGGGCTGACCCTGTGTCTACCAGTACGTTGGCTAAAGCATCGCCCTGGCAGTTAACTGTGATATTGAGCGCCATGTTATGACGGCGACCCTCTTCAGGTAATTCCTCATCACTAAATCCCAAATTATTGCAGGAAGTGATGTTAGAGACAATACTATCGAACTGTCTGATTGTTACATCCTGTTCCACAAAGGCTTGCTCCAAGACTTTCTGTAGAGCCTCTCTGTGTGCTTCTGAACTAAGTAACAGTGATAATACTGAGATCTTTGAAGGAGTCTGTAACAGTTGATCAACAATGTTATATTCACTCCTTTGGATGAGCTTTAGCATCTCATCTTTGTCTTTTAAAAAGTCGGGATTACTAGATTGACCGACTGGTGGATCAGGAATTTCCGCCTGAAGTTCCTTTTCTTTGTTGGATTCTCCGACCCCTCGGTTGAAGATTCGACCGCTCCGTGTTACACGACTGATGTCTGCAATATTCACGACGGAGGGTAATGGAATTTCCTTTCCATTCTCGATTATTGTTGCACCGTATTTGTAAGGGATTGCCTTAGCTGATTCATACGGTAGTGGTCCCGGTAGATAGATGACTATGGGAACCTTCTGATTTTTCTGACCATCATAAGTAATCTCGATCCGTTCCTGGTTGGGAACTCTAGATTCATCAAGTAGAGGGATGATGGCAAAAACATCCCTGGTCCTGTGATGACCAGAGATTGTGACAACATCCTCAACTTGCTCGTCAAGGTAGTTCGGCGACCAAATGATGGGTCCTGAACCTGGATATGGATGAATTTCTCCATGATCGACCTGACCCTGAAGAGCTGCTCTCACAAGGTAACACCCTTGGTTACTTTCCGAACAGACGTTACAACTGTCATAGTTGTGTGGTGGCACCTGGCCACGCCCACTTTGAATACAATGTAACCTCACTAGGTTACCTTCCATTGATCAGACATCCTGACTTTGACGACGAGTAGGATTCCTGTGATTGATACTAATCTGCTGAGTATCTTCATCCATGTAGATTGGCATCCACCAGTGATTTAACAAGTGCTGAAGTGCCTCCTGGACAAGGGTACAACCTCGATCGTCTTCGTAACCCGCTTTACAATTTTGATAGTCATGTGATATTAAGAATCCGAGTCAGACCTGCTCAGCATGTAACTCTACCAGGTTGGTATTCATTACGCGAATGTCAAATATCTAAACCATGTTGATTTGATAGGAGTTCCTATCATGGTAGTCTTGGATCCATCCAAGATCCATCTGACGCTGGAGGGCCTCTTATATGAAAGAGCATCCCTGTTTGTTTACCGAGCAAATCAGACAGGAACTGTAATAGTGCCGCGGCAGATTATGATACTGGCTTTGCCTTGAGTGCATTGCCACCAAGTTGACATTCATCGCACGGATGTCGTGGTTTTGAATGACGTTGGAATTCGTGTAAACCATGTTAACTCCACGAACTTGGTGCTCTTGGATCCATCCGAGATCCATTTGTTCCTGTAGAGCTGCTTGCACTACAAAACATCCCTGGTTATCTTTAGAGCAGATATCACACTGGTGATAGCTATGAGGTGGCACATGGCCATATCCGCTCTGTCTACAATGCATCTTGACTAGATTGGTCCCTAATAAGAGTACATCGTGAATTTGATAGACATTGTTAGTCTCTTTCTCAATCAGATTGACTGCAGCTTTCTCATGTTGAGGCAGCGGGTTCGTGAGAACATTAGGATTCGTATCTTTGAAAGATAAGAGCCCGCTCCTAACAAGATTTTGCACGTCGGATTTGAAATTGAGACAACTCTCAATGTTATGCCCTGAACCTCCTTGATGATAAGGGCATGTTTGATCCGCTTTAAACCAAAAAGGCGGATTTTCTAGAACTGAAAGGGGAGACTTAGTCTGAATGTGCCCCTTAGCCAGCAGTAACGGAAACAGATCTGCGTACGTTACGGGTATAGGATCAAATCCTGGTGGCCGTATTGTACGGTTGTTGTTATATGGAGGACGAGCCTGCTGAAGAGGCTGTTGTGTCCTTTGTTGGTCAGGTTGGCTCTGCGCAACCTGAGGTTGATACGTAGGAATAGACGCGGGGCCGATAGCAGGAGTAACAACTGCTACTGGCTGATAACGTCGTCTTTGCTTTCCGAGAGAGATATTCCCAATATCTTGCTCTTTTTTCTTAGGGAGAGCACTACCGTATTTTTTAGTACCGCTCGTCGATCCAGTGTCTTTCACCAAACGTCCTTCTCGGACGGCTTCCTCAAGACGTACACCCATGCCGACCATTTCGGTGAAATCACTGGGTGCACTGGCAACCATTCGGTCATAGTAAAATGAGCTTAAGGTCTTTAAGAAGATCTTTGTCATCTCTTTTTCCTCAAGAGGTGGACAAATCTGAGCGGCAATTTCACGCCACCTTTGAGCATACTCCTTAAAGGTTTCGTTGTCCTTTTGTGACATTGATCTGAGTTGATCTCTCTCGGGTACCATGTCCAAATTGTACTTGTATTGTTGAACGAAGGCAGTACCAAGATCTCTGAATGTACTGATCGTAGTACGGTTTAAACCCATGTACCATTTGAGTGCGGCACCGGTTAAACTATCCTGGAAGTAGTGAATCAGCAGGTCCTGATTCTCCGTCTGAGCTGACATCCGCTGAGCGTACATCACCAGATGGCTTTGAGGGCAAGAGTTACCCTTGTATTTTTCAAAGTCGGGCACTTGGAACTTGTGCGGGACTTTCACATTTGGGACCAAGCAGAGGTCTGCGGTGTCCTTTCCAAATAGATCCTGACCGCGAATGGCTTGCAGCTCTTTCTGCATTTCCAAGAACTTCTCCTGGAATTCATCCATTCTGTCAAACATAGTTTCCTTCTTACCAGAAGGTGTCTGTGGAATCTGTCCTTCCGGGACAGTGTGCACCACACGGGGTGGTACCGTGACTACGGTAGTAAGTCTTGGCGCCTCTCGAAGTTTGTAACCTTCAGGAGTCTTCAGTATGCCCCTGGCATCTTCGCTTTCCCGAAGTTTGTAACCTTCAGGCCCAGCGGCTTCTGTTGCGATTCCCTGATCTTCAGTGATCGGCGGAACATATCCTTCCGGGATATAGTTAACAGGCATGCCCCAAGGAAGATCTTTCGGCATCTGATACCTAGGATCATACTTTTCTATGATGGGCGTTGAGGTGATCTCTGAGATCACGGTTCTTTGTAGCTGAGCTTCTGCCATGGCTTGCATGTCGTTACGAAGCTTTCTCATATCCTCTCTTAAAGCGTCGATCTCTTCTTTCAACTCTCTGTTTTCTTCCTCAAGATCATCCATGCTTTTCTGACGATTGGCCCGAGTATTATACGAATGAGGCAGTTTGACTCTAGAATCGAGACACAAACGTGAGATTCGTAGGTAAGGAGAATACACGATGTGAGAATGATGAATGCAATGATTATATTAATTGTTTTTTGGTTTAATCAAAATAAACTTCGACAATTAGATTGCAAATATCAAACAGTGGGGAAACCCCTTTTTATTGAATTCCAAAGGATTACAGAAATGGAAATACAGTAGATTACAAAGTGGAGAAACAGAAACCTAAACTAATGGGTCCCGAGTCCTCTTCTTTGACCGGGGCGCTTGGGCCGTTGTCGGGTTGTCATTCCTTTGCTAGGTGAAAGGAGCGAGCAAATTCCTTTAGTCATCTTGATTCTCTACAGCATGCTGCTCCAAAATTTCAATCAGAGCATCTTTCTCTTTTAGTAGTTGCTGTATTTGGATACACTCTACGTCGAGGGTGCGGTACTTGTTCTTCCAAGATCTTCTTTACTTTTGAACTTTGTTGAGAGTAACCTGAAGCTTTTCAGTTTCCTTCATGAAGTACATGACAGTTTCCCTCGGTGGAAGAATTTCGTAACGAGGATAAGGCATCTTTAGCTTGAGAGCTCTAGTTTGTACCCAATGGAGATAAGGCTCCACCGAGACACAGTCCGGTTTTCCCAGAGACTCTCTTCCTTTCTTATGAACATGTTTCCAAGCTTGCACTATTTCCATCTTTAGTGCTTTGTCACTTTCTCCTTCTTTGAAGAAAAGACCTTCCAGATGAACACCCAGTGGGATGTGTCTCATCGGGTATCCAAATTGACGAAGAACCAATATCGGATGATAGTTGATTCCTCCTTTATTTCTTATGAGGGGTACGCTGGGGAAGTTTCCACAACGGTCAATGATTCTGATTCCCTCATAAATCCTATTACACCGATCTATATCGGAATTGGTGAGAGACATGATCTTCTGCAACCAACGTAAGACACTCTTGCAATCCCAAAAAGCAGCAGACTTGGGCAAGTGAGAGATAAACCATTTGTAGAGCAGAGGTACACAGCATGTGATCTCCCCTCCACTGTACAAATTTCCCAAGTGTTCAGAATGATACGCATCTGCAAGCAAAGTCGGCACAGGGTTTCCAATGAGAAAAACCTTAATAGCGTTGATATCGACGAAGTTATTGATGTTGGGAAACAAAAATAACCCGTAGGTGAGCAAGACAAAGATGCTTTCAAAAGCAGTCGTGTTCCCTATACTAGCGAAGTACAGAGCCTTCTTTGTCAAGAACTGGGCTGGCAAACCTTGGATGCCACCCTTAGTAGTCATGTGAGTCCTGACCTCAGACTCGTCCAAATGAATTGCTATTGCAATGGTCTGATTCTTTGGAATTTCTTCCAGTCCAGAAAATGGAGCTCGATCAGTGATATGTAAATCAGTCAGATGAGAATACTCCTCCAGCGTTGGTGATAGCTGGTAATCCGGGAATGTGAAACAGTGATAAACCGGATCGTAGAACTGAATGAGCGCGTCCATGATCCCCTTAATCACATGGACTCTTAACAGTGGTAGCAAACCACCGTGCTTGGCTCTGAAAGCCTCTGGGTTAACGATCATCCTCGCTAACTTTCTCAAATCCCCTAATTTTGGAACCTTGAAGGTATACTGGTGAGTTCTCCTTCTACTGAAATCCATTAGCGTAATCCTTTTCTCTGATATTTGCAATCACAGTCTTAGTTTAATTTGAAAAACAGAGAGACTAGAAGAGAAAGTTTTTTGAATGTTTTAATGTTTTATTAAATGAATGCATGAATGCAGCACACAAAAACATAGAAAAAACATGGGGTCAAAGGGTCGTTGTCATGAAGTCAAGGCTCTACCCATCCCCAAAGGTTTATACTAAGGTGATTTTTGTACCTGTACTCATTATCATCAGCTCCTCCCAGGAAGGCAGACAACAAGCAGATCGCCAGCGAGTTGTGTGCAATCTTAGAGTAAGTGCTATTCACCGAGAATAGATCACCAGCCTCAAATGAGGGTAGTATCGCGTAACAACTATTTCCGATAGTTTCCGCACTACAAAAGGGTTTAGCTCCTCAGCTTCTCAGACTTAACAACCGGCCCATTGGCTATAAGAGTGAATGGGTTACGTTGGTCAGCCTCCATTGAGGTTGATGGTCGACCCCGTCGCCATCACTTATCTTAAGTGTATACTTATTCTCACCACATGCGGCATCACCCGCATTCCCATTAGCAGAAAAATAAACACGTATAGCAATTAGGAAAAGCAGTATATATATTTGTCCTAAACATCCTAGACTTATAAAGCTATGATTCCTAAGTTCCTGACAGAAATGGGTTCCCCGGCGGAAGCCCCAATCTGTGGTTCTCAGCCTAAGAGATGGACCAGCATAGGTCAATCTTTCTCTTCGGTAGAGTTCCCATTTTCCGTAGAAAACGGGGATGATGCCCTAAGGCAGAAAATGACTCTGGCAAGGAATCCCCAGCAGAGTCGCTATTTTACAAGGAAAACAGAAAGAAAGAAAGATGATGGCCCCACGGTGGGCGCCACTTTTTCTGTAGCGTGCGATTTTGGACGTGGTTCTTAAGCGCTGGTCGCTCTCTGCGGTTTGAGCTTAAAACTACAGGTCGATTCATTTTTTATCCTATTGTGAGCTGAATAAGTAAGGGAAATAGATGTCTCAAATTAACCCTGCTTTGCATACTGAGTTTAAACAGCGGTCTGTTAGGTTACGAATGCTATCAATGTGGGGGGCCTTTGTACTGGTTATTTGTATTTTCGCCAATACGGTTTTCTTTCTTTTTTACCTGGGCAAAGGGTTTTTGATGGGGAACAAGGATTAGGATGTTAGGACTGATTACTGCTTTTGATTGATGGAGATGTGGGATTTGGGTTTTTTGTTGATTGCGCTCGCTAAGATCTTTTCTTTCGATCTTATGCCTACGTATTCCCGTTTACCGAAACAGGGAAATCAGAGCGTTCGTAGTTCCTCCTATTCTATGGGAGGAAATGGGTGTTTTGGTGTCTTGTTCAAAGCCCAAGACATGAAGCAAAAGGTGGTTTATATCTTGTTCAAAGCCCAAGATGTGAAGCTGAAAGGTCTATTTGTGTCTTGTTCAAAGCCCAAGACGTGAAGCTGAAAGATCTCGGCTTTAGAGAGAATTTGTCATCTCTAAAGAGGGGAGAAGGAGAATTACTTTAACTGGGATACGTGGATCCGAGCAATGCCATAATTTCCGAAGAAAGGGTTTTAACCTGAAGGAGAAGACTTTAACTCAGTGTAGAGCAATGCCATCTTTCCTTAGGAATTTCTCATGCTAAAAGAGGGACAGTGGCATGGATATAGATGATCCAGAGGCTTGCCGCTTACAGCGATTAGATGAAGGGAAAGGGGTTGTTGATGTTTGTATACTGTGAACGAGGCACAACTTTGATGCTAAAAGGTTAATTGGATTAACCAGTGGTTTTCTTATACAAAGCCTAAGAGGAGGCTACTTTCCGCTAGGAAAATCATTATACAAAGCCTAAGAGGAGGCTATTTTGTGTCCCGTACAAAGCCTGAGAGATAGGCTACAAGTTTTTGACCCGACGATGGAGTCTTTTGGTATCTCGTATAAAGCCCGAGATGGAGGCGATTTGACTCAACAAGGGAGTTTTTTGTATCTCGTATGAAGCCCGAGATGGAGGCGATTGTTTGTTTGGCTCAATGAGAACCTTTTTGTATCTCGTACAAAGCCCGAGATGGAGGCGAAAGGGGGATTGACTCAACGAGGGAGTCTCTTATGTGTCTCGTACGAAGCCCGAGAGAGAGGCGAAAAGGGTTGTTTGACTCCACTGGGGAGGATTATGGTATCTCGTACGAAGCCCGAGATGGAGGCTATTGTAACTGTTTCAGTTGAGTGACAGATCTAATATACTGATTTTAAAAGAGAAAATCAGTTCTTATATGAGCAACACTGTACTCAGGGATTGAATTTGAGGATCCGGGATATTTCCTGTTCTTTAAGGAAACGGGAAATCCAAAGGGTGTCGAGACTGTCCGAGTCTGCGGGTTTCCTTCCTATTTAACGAAGGGTGCTTGAGAATGTCTTTGAGACTCAAGGAAGTTAGACTGTCTGTGTCTAGAGTTTTATCTTTTGTACTATGCTTTGAAAAACAGTAGTAGACTCTACGAAAGGACTGTTCTATGAGGATGATTAAGTTCTGTTCCTATACCTCTAGGAGGTCTTCGGGACAATTTGTACGAAGCCCAAGAGGAGGCTGGAAACTTTTAAGAAGCCGACGGGTCCTTGTACGAAGCCCAAGAGGAGGCTATCATTCCCGGAGGAAGAGATCATTATACGAAGCCTAAGAGGAGGCTGTGAATACTTCTAAGAAGCCGTAGGGTCCTTGAATAATGCCCAAGAGGAGGCCGATGCTTTTAAGAAGCCCGTGGGTCTATCATCTCCTTTCCATTAGGAGAGATAACTCTTTTAAAGATAACAACCACTGGTTAACGTGCGAGGTTTACTATCCAGTGAATTTTAGCTTTCAAAGAGGGTTCCTTAGTTAAGGTCCAAGATTATGACCGTAGTGGGTACCCAAACCCCGAGACATTCAAGGCAAGCTATCCACGAGGAATAGATCAAGTCAGGAAAGTTCGAGAATTTGGAAGAAACTCAAAGATGCCATTCACGGAGAATACATTCATCTTGGGGAGTAGAGCTTCTTGACGATTCCTAAGGAGGACAGCCGAAGAGAAGACTGTATATGGTGCTCCTATTGGGGATCTAGGCGTCTATTTCTACGAATAAATGAAACGGCGTCACCTAGTTCTAGACGTAGTAGCCGGGGAAACTCGAAATATCTATACTATTATTACACAGTAGATATGAGTTTATGAAAGGAGACTTACAGTGAGCAGCCCCACAATACAGTTTATAATATGAAAGCAGTAAATGAAAGCGATAACCACTTACTCGGTTGGAGTGCTTCCATGCTGTTTGGTTAGTTGTTCAACAAAGAAAGATTGAAAACAATAGTATATTCAAAATCAAAGGAGAAAGTGCTTTGAAAAAGAAAGATTTGGGGCTTACAGCTCAAGGAGAGGCCCAGGGTTTTATCAGTGAGCGCACTGTTTGACTTTGTACAGCGGGACTTATACAAGTGACTGGGGCCCAAAAAGGTTTTCTGTACAAAGGGATGGGTCTTACACTCTCTCAAGAGGCCCAAAAAGGTTTAAAGAAAAGAGTGGGGCTTATAACACGAGGGTAGGCCCAAATGATTTTTCGTTTTAAAAATGGCGATTGCGCCGAGGTTTTCTTTTAACGCAGAGGGACTTATACAATAAGTGAGGCCCAAAATGTTTTGGTTAAAAAGGGGATTGGGTCTTACACTCTAATAGAGGCCCAAAGTGTTTTGAATGGGTCTTATAGCTCAAGGAGAGGCCCAGATGATTTTTATTTTTAAACGGGCGACGATCGCGCCGTTTACTTGTACAGAGGGACTTATACAATGAGTGAGGCCCAAAAAAGTTTTTGTACAAGGGGGGATGGGTCTTACACTCTCTCAAGAGGCCCAAAAAGGTTTTTTAAAAAGGTTTGGGTCTTACACTCTCTCAAGAGGCCAAAAAAGGTTTAAAGAAAAGAGTGTGGGGCTTATAACACAGGGTAGGCCCAAATGATTTTTCGTTTTAAAAATGGCGATCGCGCCGAGGTTTTTCTTTTAACGCAGAGGGACTTGTACAATAAGTGAGGCCCAAGATGTTTTGGTTAAAAGGGGGATTGGGTCTTACACTCTAATAGAGGCCCAAAGTGTTTTGAAAATGATTTATGAGGGTTGAATTAATCCAAAACCCTAATTTGTTTTCAAAATGTATTTAATTGAATAAAAATTCAATTAAAATGATCAAAAATTGTTTAACACATGGAAAACAAATTGTGATCTTGGATTAATGCTTCAAAAATTAAGTATTGACCTACAAAATAATTAGAAAGCATTAAAAGTTGCAAAATCAATGTAGAAAAAATATTTAAAATGCCAAAAACAATCAAAATATTAATTCTTTACAAAAATATCAATTATATGAAATAAATAATATTTTTGGGATTTTTTGTGAAAATAAAATATTTTAACATTTTTGTGAATTATTAAAAAAAGAATCAACTCAAAATCATTAAAACTCAGAGAGAAATTAATTTTTGAATCAATTAAACAAAATCACAAAAATTCAAATATTTGAATATATGAAAAATGGCGCCAAGAACACACCAAGAACACGCGCGTGTTCTGGGTTTGGCTGATTTGCGTTTTCCATCCAATCTCACTGAATACGTAATCATATCATGCAATCCACATATCATTATGCTCGTCTCAACCTCACGATCATGTCTATAACACTTAATTTCATTTAAATTAAACATAAAACATGAAATCACGAAGAAACCTCAAGAACCCTAATTTCTGCATGAAGGCTAGGATTTTTGATACACGATTCAAACAATGCAATTAATTGAGGGAAAACATTCCATTCATGATTATGAACATATGGCCAAATTATTGTGCGAGGAAATATGCATAGATTGAGAGATGACCAAGTATGTGCTTACCTCCAAGTCGTGACAGCAAGTGCAATGTGATTTTTGATTTGGAGGTGTTACAGATGAGTGGTGATGATCTGAACAGCTTCCCTACACCCTATGGAGTGTGTTTGGATGGTTGGACTTGATTGAAATTGGCTGGATCATTTTGTGGTACCTCAGCTGCAACTTGTTTGAAAATTTGAGCAACCAGCTAGTGATTTTGTGAAATTGATGTTTCAGAAGTAATCTAAGTGTTTGATCAGCTCATATGTGATGTATGTGAGGTGTGTGAGTGATTGGTTTGATTGGAATTGCTCTCAAACTCAAAACCCGATAGTGACTTGCCTTAGAAGGCAAAATTGGAGTGAAAGAAGAGATTTTGAGGAAAGCATCTGTTAGATGGCTTTGGTGTACTTAAAATGACCACAATTGAGCTCTATTTATAGTAGAGTAAGTTTGTTTTGCAAGGAATAGTGCATGGCAGCTGGTAAGTAGGTTTGGCCAATGTTGGCAAATGAAAATCCAAGTCTCCTCTAGCCATTGACTAGAGGTTAGGGCACAGAGCTTTGGTCCCCTTGGTCTTGGATAAGTCTTGACTGATTTCAGATGAGAATGGCTCAGTCCATGCCACCTTGATGGTTCCATTGAATGCCTCATTCCAAATTTGAAGTCTTGTCCCTATTTTGGCCATTCTAGGTTCAACATGCTATTTCTTGTTCCATGGACTTTGGAGGCTTGGCTCAGTGATTGTCCCCTTTAGATTCAATCCTCTGAGGTGTCCAAGTGGATAGGAACTATTGAAATTGGCTGATTTTAGCAAATCGAGCCAAAATGCAAATTCTGCCTTGCTTTGACAGATTTCAGCAAGGCAACTTGCCAATGTTGTATCTCATGATGTAGGTTGAATTTGGCAATATTCTTGGCCATTTTGGAAAGCTCTTACATGATACAACAACTGTTTGAACAAGTTTGGTTTTGATATCTTTTGATTCCAAGTGAAAAATCCCCTTACATTTGGCAAAAAGTGAGGCAGAATCTGACTTAGTGAAAATTTCACTAAGTGTTGGAAAAAGTGACATTTTCACTTTTCAGCCACTTTGATCACTCCATAACTCAAAATCCTTAATGAATTGGAATGACTTGTAGTTGAAGTTTTTGTAGGTGATAATGAGGGCTACAAATCCATCTTTGGATGATAAAAAATGGCCTTGTGGTTTAGGAGTTATGGTCCTCCAAAGTTGGTACCTTTGCCACTTTATTTTTAACTTAGAAAAATTTCTAAGTTTTATGGTTACCCCTTTTACAAGTTATCTCACTTTTCTTGATTTTTCTTGATGAATGATGATCCAAATCATACATTAACATCATTTTAGGGTTAAAAATCCATTTTGGTGAAAAATCTCAAAAAGTCAAAGTTGACTTTTGTGCACAGTTGACTTTTTATCAGATGAATTCCAAACTGTGCAATTCCTCAGGAAATCATGTCCTTGACCTAAATCAAACTTGATGGACATGTTCCATGGGTGTCATAGGGTATATTCAATCATGTATTAGGGTTTGGAGCATGTCCTGGTCAAAAGTCAAAGTTACAGTTGACTTTTCCCTTAAAACCCTAATTGTGGGGCAGATGAAATTGAGATTTGTTGCTCAAACTTCTTGGATCAATCCATTGTTCCAAATGGATCAATATGGTATATTAGAGACCCTCAAATCATGTCTTGAGGTCTTGGCTCATGGTTTGTCCCAAAAGTCAACTTAGGGGTGAATTAGGTCAAGAAACCCTAACTCCTGATTTTTGATGAATGCATCCCCTGAGGCAAAATTGACTTGATGCATGGGTTCATGAGGTTCCATGAAGTATATTAGGTTATGTTTTGGATCATTGCCTTGTGCCCAGATGAAAATTTCCATCTGAAGGCCCTGGTCGACCAAAACCCTAATTTGGTGACACTGTCGATCTTGAGACTTGATCCACCTAGAAGGGAGCAGCCTTGTGCTTAATCCTTGAAGTGGGAGTCCTTTTTGATCCATTGTGGATGTTTGAGAGATTATACAAGTTGAAGATCATGTCATTTCTTGATTGATCCTTTATCTAAGCACTCAGAGAGGGCTTGAAACCCTAATTTTGATTGTATTGGATGCTCACCCATCTTTGGGGAGACTGATGAAGCATGATGGTTCATCCATATTGTGATGATGATTTTCACAATGATGGGAAATCTAAGTGGTCAAAATTTGGGGTATTACAAACACACGACAAATCAGCAAGTAATCAAGCTCAAGGCATCAAGAGCATCTTCGTCTGCTTCGATCATGGTGTCTTCAAAGACAAGATGTCAAGGAAGTCAAACCCTCCCACCACCCAAAGTCCAATCCGCATTGGCAACTACCAAAAGTCCACCATGCTGACACCTTTACAAAACATATCCAATCACATGTCTGCATTCAAATACGAATAACATACATCACATTCGTCGTCATAAACATCATGTGCATCATATGCATACATGGACCAAATTATACTTCCTTAGCACTTGCATCTCAGTGCGTCAGTATTTGCATTGCATTTCCATCTAACATGGAATATCATTACAAAATCAAACATGCATACATGCATAAGTCAAGATTCAGGATCAATCACGAGATTCCAAGGCAATCTTTAACCCAACCAGGGGCATCTTTTTCAAGTCTGTGGGATTTCCTCATGGAGTGGTTTCAAACTTTTCTTGACAATCACGAGATTCCTAAGATGATCTTTAGCCCAACCAGGGTCATCTTCTTCAAGTCCATGGAAATTCCTCATAGAGTTATTTCAACCTTTTGTTAATGAAGCTGCGATCTCCAAGCGAGTCAGTGGGTGTTCCCCATTGAGTTGTTTCCCTCAACCTTTTGATGAAGTTGTTACCCCTAGCTCAGCCAGTAGTATTTCTTCGAGTCAGTGGGCGTTCCCCATTGAATTGGTTCTCTTCAACCTTTTGTTGATGAAGTTGCTATCTGTAGCACCCCAAAATTTGCCCTCTTTTTCCTAACTCTAACTGGCTTATGTTTCTTTTCATTTGCATTGTCATTTTGCATTCTGCATGGTTCTTTCGGGCATGGGATTAAAGTATTTCTTGCACTCTAGTGTTTCATCCAATTCAGAGGACATTTCAGTAGTACAAAGCTAAGCAGATGGATTTTAAGGTCTTTTCAAGCATTTATTTTGCTCCCTGGATGATTTGATTATCAGAAGTTCTGACAGTTATTCTTGCTCAGTGATTCGGCACCAGACAGTATTACTTCAGTAGAGTATTTTGAGGTGTCAGGAAGAATTTGTGTTTTATTTCAGGTGTTACTCAGTAGCAATATTAATTATTGAGTTTCGGAAGCTTAACAGGGTTCAGAACAGCTGTCAAAGGCCATTTCTCCAGGATTCCCTCCAAAAGGCGCCAAACTCAAAATTTGAACTGAGTAACCGGTTACTGCATATAGAGTAACCAGTTACTCTGGGCGTATTTTGAAAAAAATTAAGTTTCAGCATTGGTTCAAGTGTGTTGTGAGCTTGCATTTGTGAGAAGGATCTAGAGTTAATTCAATTTTGGTTCATTTTCACAATTTTCACCATTTCCCTCCATAATTCAAACACTCCATTTCTAATTCCACTCCTAATTTCCATTCCTCTTACTAACCCACACTCCAAACCACATTTGAATTCCTAACCTAGTCCATATTTAAATCAAATTGCTCTAAACCTCACTCATTCACACTCATTTTCACCCTCATTTTCAGAATTTTCTCTCAATTCTCTCTCATATTTTCATTCTCCATCTTCACCTTCAACCTCTCACCAAAGCTACATATTCATAGATTCACAAATTCTTCATTGGAATTTATGAATTCTTGAGCTAAACCTCCATCACATCACCATTCTTGGTTCAATTCTGCAGTAGCAACTTGTTTGGATCTAGATTCAAGGTTTTGGAATCACTTCAGCTTTTTCTTATTTGTGGATTATTGTTTGGATCTTCAAGTGTTCTTGGTAAAGCTTCATAGATCTCTGGATTTCTTGCTTTGATTCGTCAATTTTCGTGTGCAACACTTACCAAAGCAATTCTCAGCTTTGTAGGTTGGTTTTTCTTAGATCTATGCTTGATTTACCTTAATTTCAGCTTATGCAATGTAGATCCTTGGTTTTCAATATGGTTTGATCCATTTGCTTGATTTGATTCATGATCTTGTTATTTGATTGATGTAATTTGTGTTTGACTACTGATATTTGATGTAATTTCGTGCTTATTTGATTACATGATCATTTGGATGTTTGGATAAGTGATTAAGCTGCTGAAAAGTGATTTTGAAAGTTGAATTTCTGATTCTGTTACAGAGTAACCGATTACTGCATATAGGGTAACCGATTACCCTGTTGTTTTTTTACGTGTTTTGGCTGATTTTGAACTGAGTAACCGGTTACTGCATATAGAGTAACCGGTTACCACTGTTGCTGGATGACCTTTTTCATGCTTTTTAATGTGTTGATGATTTATGGATTATTCTTGAGCTATTTCACTTCACAACACACTTTGAATGCGATTGTCTGACACGCGGTTTTTGGTTTCTGTAATGAGTATGCATGATCCTTTGGTTTTGCATTCTTGATGGGTTGTTTATGTTGCATAATCACATGTTTCATTTTGATTGCTTGATCTTAATGTTTGCATTACTGAATGTATGACTCGTGTTCATGGTTGCATTCGATTCCATGGTTGCATGTTCATTCTAAATGATTAAGTGTCGATTTCGTGGATCATCCATGTTGCTTTTGAAAAATGTTAATGTATGCAATGTCTTTGGGTCGTTCATGTCTATTTGCTTGATGCTTAATTGGATGCATGCTTGACATGATTGTGCATTATTGAGATCTTTCCATGAGCATTTGTTTGGATGCGTTGTTTGCTGCTTGAGTTTTTACAGCTGTTGTCTTGGATTGTTATGTGTTGTCAATTGTATATCCTTGCTGCCTTGTTGCTTTTTACACCTGTTTTGTATTGAAAACTTGAGCTGTTAAATGTTGTTTGGTGTATTTGCTGGATTTTACCGTTGTACAGGTGCTGGAGCACTGTTGTTGCTGCTGTTTTAGGTTTATTTTCTTGGTTTTGGTTTGGTTTTGCATGTTCCCTCTAGTTTTGGAACCTTGAAGGTATACTTGTGAGTTTTCCTTCTACCGAAATCCATTGGCAATCTCTTTATCTGATATTTGCAATCATTGTCTTAATTTAATTTGAAAAAGAGAGACTAGAAGAGAAGATTTTTTTCTTTGTTTAAAGTTTTTTTAGATGAATGCATTACACAAAAACATAGAAAAAACATGGGGTCAAAGGGTCGGTGTCATGAAGTCAAGGCTCTACCTATCCCCAAAGGTTTTATGCTGGTGATTTTTGTACTTGTCCTCTAAATCATTGACCCCTCCTTAGGATACCAACAACAAGCGGATCACCAAGCGAGCTCGTGTATCTTTTAGAATAGTCTCAAATAAGGGTAGTATCGCGTGACAACTATTTCCGATAGCTTCCGCACTACAAAATGGTTTTAGTCTACTAAAATCCTCAGCTTCTCAGATAACCCAATGGAACAATCTGCTTTCAACAACCAAAGTCGTATTGGAATTGAATCCGCAAAGGGCATCTCCACTAATTCGATGGTCGACCGGGACCTCTTATCTGGGATTCACTCCCCGTAAGATTACCCGTATAGTGCCATCACTTATCTTAGGTGTATACTCAATCTTTCCACACGCGGCATCACACGCATTCCCATTAGCAGAAAAATAAACACAGATATCAATTAGGAAAAGCAGTATATATAATTGTCCTAATATCCTAGACCTCTATAATCTTATGATCCTATACAGACAATGACTCCCCAGCAGAGTCACCATTTCTATGACACTTTGTGAATTTAAGGGGTTCCCCTTGGGAATGCAAGAAAGAATGTCTCCCACTATGGTCGCCATTTTTCTGTAGCGCGGTTTTTGTGGTTTCGAATCACTATCTCTTTGGTACTACAGTTCGATTCATTTTTTATCCTATTGAGCTGATTAAGGAAGGGAAATAGATGTCTCCAATTAACCCTGCTTGCATACCGAGGTTAAACAGTCAAAACTATTGGTTTACAGATGCTATCTAAATGGTGGGTCTCTCCAAGGTTATTTTGCTTAAGAATAAAGTGTCTTGATAGTTCATGAGGATTTAGGTGAGGTACTGGATTTGATGTTTTTGATTAGTGTGCTCGCTAATATTTTGCAATCTTATGCCTACGTATTCCCGTTTAAACGAAACAGGGAAATCAGAGCGATCGTAGTCCCTCCTATTCTAAGGGAGGAAAGAGATGTTTTAGTGTCTTGTTCAAAGCCCACGACATGAAGCTAAAGGTGATTTGTATCTTGTTTAAAGCCCAAGATATGAAGCTAAAGGGATCCTGAATGAAAGGGAATTTGTCATCTCTAAAGAGGAGTTGTTGATGTTTTTATGCTGTGAGTAAAGTACCAATTTGATGCTAAAAGGTTGATTGATTCAACCAGGGATTTCTTTATACAAAGCCTAAGAGGAGGCTGGAAGTTTGACTTTTCCGGGGAAAATTTTATTTCTGTCTTGTACAAAGCCTAAGATTGAGGCTAAAAGGGTTCACTCAACAAGAGAGTGTTATCTGTCTTGTACGAAGCCCAAGACGGAGGCTAAAAAAAGGCTGATTGACTCAACAAGAGAGTCTTTTATACTCAACAAGAGAGTGATTTGCTGTATCGTATGAAGCCCGAGATTGAGGCTAAAAAAGATATTGACTCAACAAGAGAGTCTTTTATACTCAACAAGAGAGTGTTTTTCT
Organism: Lathyrus tuberosus; assembly: GCA_022829125.1. Taxonomy (NCBI): domain Eukaryota; kingdom Viridiplantae; phylum Streptophyta; class Magnoliopsida; order Fabales; family Fabaceae; genus Lathyrus; species Lathyrus tuberosus. The sequence continues at coordinate 2,331,699 of JALAZF010000034.1, forward strand.
ATCTCGTACGAAGCCCGAGATTAAGGCTAAAAGGAGGTTGACTCAACAAGAGAGTCTTTTATACTCAACAAGAGAGTGATTTATATGTCTTGTACGAAGCCCAAGATGGAGGCGAAAAAGGGGTTGACTCAACAAGAGAGTCTTTTATACTCAACAAGAGAGTTTTTATGTGTCTTGTACGATGCCCAAGACGGAGGCTAAAGGGTTAGCTCCGCTGGGGAGAAGGTTAGCTCCGTTGGGGAGAATCATTTGTACAAAGCCCAAGAGGAGGCTGTCTTACTGCCAAAGGTCACCGAGATTCCTAGGCAGGTCCAAGTGTGGGGAACTCTCATGAGAGAGACTGGGCTTCTGCTTATGTTTCGGAGGAACTTGAGAATGTCTTTGAGACTCCAGCGATTTAGATTGTCCAAGTCTAAAGTTTTATCTTTTGTACTATGCCCAAGAGAAGGCATGGGCATTAAGGGATGAGTATCAACCCTAAAATGGCCGGAGTTTTGACGCTGGAAAGACTACTCTATCAAAGGATGACTAAGTTCTGTCCTATACCTTTAAGAGGTCATCAGGGTCCTTGTATTAAGCCCAAGAGAAGGCATGAGAACTTCTAAGAAGCCGAAGGGTCCTTGTACAACGCCCAAGAGGAGGCGGGGATGCTTTTAGGAAGCCTGTGGGTCCCCAAACCACGAGAAGTTCAAGACATGCTATTCACAGAGAATAGATCAAGCCAGGAAAGTTCGAGGATTTGGAAGAAACTCAAGAGATGCCATTCACGGAGAAAAGATCATCTTTGGGGAGTTAGAGTTTCTTTGACAATTTCTAAGGGTGACAGTCTGAGAAAAGGTTCACCGAGAATACTGCCTTTCTCTTTGTTCCATATTGTTTAACCCCAAGAGGATGGAAGACTGTATCTGGAATCCTATGGGGGATATAGTTTTGTTTGTATTCAAGAGTGACCAACAGGGCTTTACCTAGTGCTAGACGTAGTTGCCGGGGAAAACTCTAAATAACTATACTAGTATTACATAGTGGATATGTGACAAGTATATAAAAGGATGTGAAAGAAGACTTACAGTGAAACAGCCCCACAATACAGGTATATAAATATGAAAGCGGTAAATGAAAACGGATAAACGGTTACCCGTTGAAGAGCTTCCATGCTGTTGTTAGTTGTTCAACAAAGAAAATTTTTGAATAACAATTGTATATTTGGATTCAAAATCAAAGGAGAAAGTGTTTTGAAAAGGATTGTTGGGGCTTACAGCTCAAGGAGAGGCCCAAGGTTTTATCAGTGATTGCACTGTTGTTTTGAATTTGTACAGGGACTTATACAAGTGACTGAGGCCCAAAAAGGTTTTCTGTACAAAGGGATGGGTCTTACACTCTCTCAAGAGGCCCAAAAGTGTTTAGAGAAAAGGAATGGGGCTTATAACATGATGGTAGGCCCAAATGATTTGATTTTTGAACTGGCGATTGCGCCGAGATTTTTCTTTTAACGCAGAGGGACTTATACAAGATCTGAGGCCCAAAAAGTTTTGGTAAAAAGGGGGTTAGGTCTTACAGTCTATTAGAGGCCCAAAAAGTTTTATTTTTGTACAAGAGATGGGGCTTACAACTCAAGGAGAGGCCCATATGATATTTGTTAGAAAGGCGATGATCGCACCGAACTTTTTGACGGTATCGAGAATTATACAATACACTGAGGCCCAAATCATTTTGGTTTTCAAAAAGGGGCTGGGTCTTACACTCTATTAGAGGCCCATGAGTGTTTGAAAAAGATTTGTTTGGGTGAAAATCAAAGAAACCCTAATTTCATCATTTTAAAAGTAAATTCTCAAAGAAAATCAATAAAAAATGATAAGATACCAAATAAGTTTGAATAAACAACTTGTGATTTTTCGTTGAGATTTGAAAAATGATGTTTTAATCACAAGATGAATTAAAATTCATTTAGTTTTGATTTTCAACATGAGAATTCACTTTTAAAATGTTTAAAAATAATTAAAAGTGAATTTATTCATAGAAATACCAACTATATTAAATAAATAATATAAACTTGATTTTTTTGTGGAATAAAATATTTCAATATTTTTGTGATTTTTTGCAAAAATAACCAATAAAAAATAATTAAAATTGAGTGAGTTATTAATTTTTCAAATCATTAAAAATAATATGAAAAATAACAAAAAAGTGGAAAAAGCATTAAAAAGGGGTCTGGGGCGAGGGGGATTCGAACCCTAGACCTCTTGTGTGCAGTGCGCGCCTCTTACCACTGGGGTGGCGATACATCCGTGTATTGAAACACAACCACAAATATACAAGGCTTGCCTTGTTTTTGGCCTGACCCAAGGCAAGGCAAGGTAAGATTTTGGTTAGAAACGTGAAGGCCATAACTTTCTCATTTCTCCATGGATTGGGACAAAATTTATATGCATCTGGCCTAGAATTTCACAAGGAATCCAATGGTGGTGGTAGTTTTTTCAGAAAACAAATCCTCCTCAAAACCCGATAGTGGTTTTGAAATAGGCCATATTTTGCATTTTCTGTGCTATCTCTTGGTACAGGTATGAATTACATGATAAATTGGTGCAAACACAACACATATAACATGTATAAGAGATGCATGATTAGTGGACTTCAAAGCAAGGCATATTTCAAAGAGTACAAGTTGTGATGCTTACCTCTTTTGGAGCTTTTTGGGCTATCTGCCAAGTGCTTTATTCCAGAAATGTTTTGATGCTTTGGACACTCTCAAATGACCCCTTAGAAGCTTTTAGAGTGGTTGGAACCAGCTGGAAACCTCAGGAATGGAAACTGGCCCTTTCTTGCAAAAGGGGCAAAAGTGACCAAAATAGCAACTCTCTCAAATGGTGTTCCAGATGTAGGGAACCATTTGGGACAGTTCAAGGATGATATTTGGAGTGTGTTTGAGGTTTTATCTGGTTTTGAAAGTGATTGAATCAAGACATGGCTTGAAAAAGCACAAAAGTCCTATTTTGAGATTTTGAGAGGGGACTTTGAGATTTTGGTGTTACAGGTCACTTGTGAGAGTTTGGACAGCTTAGATATGACATATTGGATGTGTTTGGATCATGAGCTATGATGGAATTGCTCTCTAACTCAAAAACTCAGAGTTACCTTGCTAAAGAAGGCATTTTTGCCTAGAGAAAGAGATTTTGAGGAAAGCAAGTGTTGTAGTGCTTTGGTGTACTCAAACTGACCACAAATGAGCTCTATTTATAGTAGAGCAAGTTTGTTTTGCAAGCAATAGTGAATGGCAATTGCTGCAGAAGTTTGGCAAATATTGATCAATGGGAATCCAAGTCTCCTCTAGCCATTCACTAGAGGTTAGAGCACAGGCTGCTGGTTCCCTAGTTCTTAGATTAGTCTTGACTGAATTCAGTTGGAGAGGGCTCAGTCCATGCCACCTTGGTGCATCCATTAAATGCTCCAAAACAAAATTGGAGTCCTGTCCCTGTTTTAGGCATTTCTAGGTATGGCATGCTACTTTTGGTTCCAAAGACTTGGGAGGCTGATGGATCAGTGTTTGTCCCTCCTTGGTCTCCCCCTGAGGTGTTCAGATGGATAGAGTTGTTTGTCATTTGCAAAATTTGCCCAAATCGAGCAAAATGCACAAATCTACCTTGTTATGACAATTGCATCAAGGCATTTTGTCATTGTTATATCTCATGGCTCAAGTGGAGTTTGATGGAGTTCTTGGCCATTTTGGAGAGCTCTCATATAATACAACACATGGGTGATCATAGTTTGTCTTGACACTTTTTGGATCCAAGTGAAAAATGCCCTTACATTTTGGAAAAAGTGAGACAGATTCTGACTTAGTGAAAATTTCACCAAGTGTTGGAAAAAAGTGACATTTTCACTTTTCTTGATTTTGATCATTCCATAACTTAAAATCCATGAGGAATTGGAATGAGTGGTAGTTGAAGCTTTTGTAGAGTGCCATGAGAGCTACAAATCCAGCTTTGAAATGGAGAAAATGGCCTTGTGGTTTAGGAGATATGATCCTCCAAAGTTGGTACCCTAGCCATTTTGTTCCATAACTTAGAAAATTTCTAAGTTATTTATGGTTACCCCTTTTACAAGTTATCCCAATTTTCTTGATTTTTATTGATGAATGATGATTCCAATCACACATTAACATCATTTTAGGGCTAAGGGACCATAATTGATCAAAAAATCAAAAAGTCAAACTTTGACTTTTTGGCACAGTTGACTTTTTATCAGATGAATTCCAAACTGTGCGATCCTCTATAAAATCAAGCCCTTGACCTAAATCAAACTTGATGGATGTATTCCATAGGTGTTATAGGGTGTATTGACTTATGTTCCAAGGTTTGGGAGCATGTCCTGATCAAAAGTCAAAGGTACAGTTGACTTTTTCCTCAAAACCCTAACTATGGTCCAGATGAAACTGAAACTTGTGTATCAAACTTCTTGGATTAATCCATTGTTGCAAATGGATTAATGTGGTATATGGGAGACCCTCAAATCATGTCTTGAGGTCTTGGCTCATGTTTTGTCCCAAAAGTCAACTTAGGGGTGGATTAGGTCAAGAAACCTTAATTCCTGCTTTTTGGTAAATGTATCCCCTGAGGTTAAATTGACTTGATGATTGGGTCCATGGGGTCCCTTGGGGTACTTTAGGGTATGTTTTGAAGCGTTGGATCATGCCCAGAGGAAAAATTCCATCTGGACGCCCTGGTCGACCAAAACCCTAATTTGGTGACACTGGCGATCTTGAGGCTTGATCCATTTGGAATGTTGCAACCTTGTGCTTGATTCTTGATGTGGGAGTCCTCTTGATCCTTTGTGGGTGTTTGAGAGGTTAGATAAGTTGAAGATCATGTCCTTTCTTGATTGATCCTTTGTCTAAGGGCTCTGAGAGGGCTTGAAACCCTAAGTTTGATTGTAATGAGTGCTAACCCATCTTTGGGGAAGACTAATGAGTATGAGAGGTCATCTATATTGTGATGATGGTTTTCACAATGATGGGAATCTTGGTGGTCAAAATTTGGGGTATGACAGATGCCCCTATTTAATCTTCTTGGACCCGAAGGTGTGAATGACGAAGGTATTCGGGCATTCGGGTGCAAGAGGATTAAATGTCGGAATACCCGAAATTTTGATGGTTTGTTATGAACTGGTCTCGGTTTCTGATACAAACTTCCCCTCGATCCTGGTTTCTTACCAAGGAACTGGTCTCGGTTTCTGATACAAACTTCCCCTCGATCCTGGTTTCCTACCAAGGAACTGGTCTCAGTTTCTGATACAAACTTCCCCTCGATTCTGGTTTCCTACCAAGGAACTGGTCTCAGTTTCTGATTTAAACTTCCCCTCGAGCCTGGTTTCCTACCAAGGAACTGGTCTCAGTTTCTTTTGACAATAAACTTTTTTGATAAGGGACGCTGTTCGTAGAGGTTTTCCCTCAAACTTCTCGCCGAATTTTCTTGGAGAGATGCCATTTGATGGAAAAAGTTTTGATGTCAGACTTGCTGGGGAAACCCATTCGTCTGAGTTGTAGAGGTATACAAACTTCTCTGTTTGGAGACGCCATTTGTCGACTATACTGGGGAAAACGAGTTTCTTGAGAGACTTCTTCCCACTTGGGGATACTACATCATACTTTTCTCTGAGATCTTCTTGGAGAAATGCCATACGATGTATCCCAATTTTGAGGTGCCGATGACTTCATTAATATTGACCTTCTGGAGAGAAGAACCAATGCGTTGCTGAGAGTCTTTAGTTGCGAGGCTTTCTCTGGGGATTTTCCTTAATCCGGGAAAGCGAAGACATCATCTTCAATGGCGAAGAGTGACGCTTGTTGAAAGTTTTCTTGTTTTTCAGAGGTTCAAGTTATCAAAGTGGTCGAAAGCCCACTACAATCCAGAAATAAACTAGAAGAGAGACTGTTTGGATGCAACGTTTCCTGACAAGACCAGAACTGACAACTCGATTGAGATGACTTTCATCACTAGGGGATAAGACTGACTAGAGTGATAGCGATGCAATATGAATATGAATGTAAATAAATAATGCATGATGTATGTATGCATATGCTGACAAAACTGACGCAACATACAGACTAATAGATGAACATGACTGGATACTCGGCCACAGTGGGAGATGAAAAGTATCACTGGTTCAAGATTGCAATTCTGCCTTGCTTAGGAGAGATAGTCTACGCGGGGAAAACCTTTGGTCGGGCTTAGGAGGTAAGAACTCTGTCGGGGGTGTCAGATGGAATGTTCGCATCTGAAATAGTTGATCCTTCATTCAGTCGTACTGGCTTGGAAGGAGTACTTTGATTCTGCACTTTGAAATTTAACCACCTCAGGAGAAGCGATCGATGTTCTTTCGATGTTCAACAGTCAAAAGAAATTGCCATCTTTATTTTAAAAGCAGAAAAATTTTACAAGTAAATTCATCTTTGTTTTATTTCAAGAATCGTTAATCATGTTAAAATGTCGTTCTGTAAAGCTAAAACAAATAAGAATTGCAAACAAAAGCACAAGGGCTCAAATTTTATGGATAGGATGGAGATCATCTAAACGCGTGATTCCGCAGAGTATTTACAAAGTTTGAAAATGGTAATTTACAGGAAAAGGGCTACATTGCAACATAATGACCGCTATCCTTCTACCAACTTTGAATTCGGGGCATCCTGAGCTTCTGTCGAAGTTGACCTTGATCGAGATTTCTGTCGGATGGCACGACCGCTGAGGAGTTAAACTGATCAGACGTAGTTACTTGCCATGAATCCCTAATTTTTGCCTGGATCGTACTTTGCGATTTCCAATCCACCGGGATGATTTTTTTATTATGTCTCTAATTTTTGCCTGGACCGCCCTTTCGGGTTTTCAATCCACCAAGACGTTTTTTTTCCTCTTCTTTTTATTTTTTATTTTTTAGGCGAAGTATTTCTTGACTACATCAACGTTTGTGGGGTAGGCAAACTCTTCTCCATCCATGGTTGCGAGTCTCAAGGCGCCGCCTGAGAAAGCTTTCTTGACCACATAGGGACCGTCATAATTCGGAGTCCATTTGCCCTGGGAATCAGTGAGAAATGATTGTATCTTCTTGAGCATAAGGTCTCCTTTCCTGAAGACACGAGATCGGACCTTTTTGTCGAACGCCTTCTTCATTCTTTACTAATACAACTGACCATGGCATAAAGCCGTCATTCGCTTTTCTTCGATCAGATTTAGTTCATCGTGCCGACTTTGACACTATTCAGCTTCTGTTAGCTTAGCTTCCATCAATACCCGGATTGATGGGATCTCTGCCTCGATGGGGAGCACTGCCTCCATGCCATATACTAGAGAGAAAGGGGTTGCCCCTGTTAAAGTGCGAACAGATGTGTGATAACCGTGAAGAGTAAAGGGTAACATCTCATGCCAGTCTTTGTAGGTTACAACCATCTTTTGAACAATCTTTTTGATGTTCATGTTAGCCGCTTCTACCGCTCCGTTCATCTTAGGTCGGTAGGGAGATGATTTATGGTGTTCGATCTTGAACTCAGTGCACAACTCTTTCATCATCTTCTTATTCAGGTTTGATCCATTATCAGTAATGATCTGGCTTGGAACACCATAACGGCAGATGAGATTGTTTTTGATAAATTGGACCATGACTTGTCGGGTTACATTGGCGTATGACGCTGCTTCGACCCACTTGGTGAAGTAGTCAATGGCTACCAGGATGAACCGATGTCCGTTTGAAGCCTTGGGTTCGATCATGCCAATCATGTCGATTCCCCATATGGAAAAAGGCCATGGGGAAGAAAGAACTTTGAGATGCATCGGCGGTACATGGATTTTGTCTGAGTATATCTGACACTTGTGACATCTCCTCATGTACTTGTAGCAATCGGATTCCATGGTCAACCAATAGTACCCTGCTCTTAGAATTTTTCTCGCCATTGTGTGTCCGTTGGCATGGGTGCCAAAGGACCCTTCGTGAATTTCTTTCATCAACATGTATGCTTCTGGTTTGTCTACGCATCGAAGCAAAACCATGTCAAAATTTCTCTTATAGAGTGTATCTTCGCTCAGGAAGAAGTTTCCAGCCAGTCTTCTGAGGGTCTTTCGGTCTTTTCTGGATGTCCCAAGTGGTACTCTTGTTTCTGAAGGAAGCATTTGATATCGTGATACCAGGGTTTGTCGTCTATGATTGCTTCAATCGTGAAGATGTAGGCGGGCCGTTCAAGGCGCATTACGTCGATCTTAGGTATGTCATTCCATTGACCTACACTAATCATGGAAGAGAGTGTGGCCAATGCATCAGCCATGTGATTCTCTTCACGCGGGATATGATGAAACTCGATTCTGTTGAAGAAAGGTAACAACCTTCTTGCGTAATCTTTGTAAGGAATCAATCCTGATTGGTATGTGTTCCAATCTCCTTTGATCTGATTGATAACTAGGGCTGAGTCGCCATATACATCCAAGTGTTTGATCCTTAAGTCGATCGCTTCTTCGAGACCCAGGATACAAGCTTCGTATTCGGCCTCGTTGTTTGTACACTTGAATGTCAGTCGGGCGGTGAAAGGAATATGGGCACCCTGAGGTGTTATGATGATTGCCCCAATTCTGTTTTCGTAATGATTGACAACTCCGTCAAAGATTAGTCCCCATTGGAAACCTGGTTCTGGCCCTTCACTGGGTAGTGGTTCATCGCAGTCTTTCATTTTTAAATACATGACATCTTCGTCTGGGAAGTCAAATCCGACTGATTCCTGATCGTCAATCGGTTGATGAGTCAAATGATCGGCTAAAACACTTCCTTTAACAGCTTTCTGAGCATGGTATTCTATATCATATTCTGATGACAACATCTACCAACGGGCAATTCTTCCCGTGAGAGCAGGTTTTTCAAAGACGTACTTGATTGGATCCATTTCTGAGATTAACCAAGTAGTATGACAAATCATTTAGTGACGAAGATGTTTGGCTGCCCAAGCCAAAGCGCAACAAGTTTTCTCAAGCATGGTGTACCGAGTTTCACACTCCGTGAATTTCTTGCTTAAATAGTAGATGGCAGACTCTTTTCTTTTGGTTTCGTCTTGTTGGCCAAGCACACAACCCATGGAGTCTTCCAAGACTGTCAAGTATATGATCAACGGTATTCCTTCTATTGGAGGTGATAGAATTGGTGGGTTCAACAGATATTCCTTGATACTGTCGAAGGCAGTTTGGCAGTCTTCTGTCCAAACGCAGTCCTAATTCTTCTTGAGTAATTTAAAGATTGGCGACTTGTCGCGGTCATAAGGAATATGAATCTGGAAATGTAGTTTAAATGTCCCAGGAATCCCCTGACTTATTTTTCAGTCCGCAGAGAAGGCATTTCTTGAATGGGCTTGACCTTATCAGGATCAACCTCAATTCCTTTATGGCTGACGATGAACCCTAGCAGTTTCCCTGAACGGACTCCAAAGGTGCACTTGTTAGGATTCAAGTGGAGTTTGTACTTTCTCAACCGCTCGAATAATTTTGACATATGTGTCACATGCTCCTCCTCTATTTTAGATTTTGCGATCATATCATCGACATATACCTCGATTTCTTTGTGTATCATGTCATGAAACAGAGTAGTCATGACCCTTTGATAGGTTGCCCCGGTGTTCTTTAAACCGAACGACATTACCTTGTAGCAAAAGGTACCCCATGGGGTAATAATGGAAGTTTTCTCCATGTCTTTCGGCGCCATTTTGATTTGATTATAGCCCGAGAATCCATCCATGAAGGAGAAAATACTGAACTTTGCGGTACTGTCTACCAGCATGTCAATGTGTGGTAAGGGAAGTCATCCTTTGGACTGGCTTTGTTTAGATCTCTGTAGTCCACACACATTCTGACCTTTCCGTCCTTTTTCGGAACGGGTACTATGTTGGCTAATCATTGAGGATATTCCGATGTGGCGAGGAAACCTGCGTCAATCTATTTCTGTACCTCCTCTTTGATTTTGATAGCCATGTCCGGGTGAGTCCTTCTCAACCTTTGTTTTACTAGCGGACATTTTGATCTTAGTGGTAGATGATGCTCCACGATGCTGGTATCCAATTCTGGCATGTCCTGATAGGACCAAGCGAATACATCGGGAAACTCTTTGAGAAGCTTTATCAAATCTTCTTTGACAGTTGGGCTGAGCAGTGCCCCAATCTTGACTTCTTTTCTTTCCTCTTTTGAACCCAAGTTGACCATTTCCAACGGCTCTTTGTGAGGTTCGATAGACCTCTCCTATTGTCTGAGTAGTCGGGAGATCTCTTCTGGAATTTCTTCATCATTTTCTTCTTCAGCCTCGAATACCGGGTGTTCAAAGTTGGGAGAAGGCATCGGATCGTATGTTTCGATGGGGTTTAAAACAAGCAGTCTGCATGACGTGATGAATTGTGTTTAGAAAAGAAAAAGAGAAATGCAAGAGTGTGTGCAGTGTTTTTTTAAAACTTCTTGTTTATTGTTATTTGTTTTTTAGGATTACCATTTTCTAAAAAAACGAAAAAGAGAAAACAACGATTAACGCGGAAATTACAGAACGACGTTATTTTATTTATGATCAGTCGATTCTTGAAACTACAGCCCTATAAAACAAAACTCAGTCGCTTTGGGCGAAGCAAAGAGGGATATTTACAGAAAGTGAACCCTATCAAAACATCCGTTTCACCTGGGCAGGGTGAAAGGTTATGACAAAGATGACAATTACTTTGACTTATGAACAATCTTCGAAACGTTGACTGCAACCCATTGGCGGTGAACTCCTCGGTGAATCACAAATTCGGGCACCTTCTTTGATTTGTCTTCAGAAATGACGCAGATTTTTGGTGGAGCAGGATCATTGGAATCGGTTTCCCAGGCAGAATTGTCGAAGGAGGATTCCTCAGTTGTATTTTGCATAGTATTTGTACTCTCAAGCGTATCTCCCCATCCAGTTGGCTGGATGTCTTCAAGCCTGATACGAGAGCTTTCAGGAGCGGTGTATTTGACCATAAAGTCGTATTTACCACTAGGTTGTCCCAAGGTGTCCTACACTTCTTTGGAACTGGAGGGGTCATCCCTTTCGATGACGTTGACCTCGGGAAAGGCATAGTTGATGAATTCTAGTCCTGCGAATGTTGCAAACTCATCATCGTACGGGGTATTTTCAGAATATCCTGAGCGTTGATCCCATGACATGGTAGGAATGCAGGTATTATTTTCAACGATGCTCAGCTGATTCTCATTATTCGGCTGGTTCTCTTGCCCCGAGTTTCCTGGATACGGCTGCCAGATAGGCAGGCCATCCATCAGGCCGTAATAGTCATGGTCAAAGTTGTCTTTCATCAGAGTGTCCTCCTCTAATGAGTTTGGTGGAGCACGACATCCTTCCGGATCACAATCTTCATATATCATTTTGACGTCTGACCTAAGTATAAATCTCGGACTCTGTACGGGATAGAAAAATGGCGTAGGCACCTCTTCCTGAGACATATAACCGTCTTTGTTGAGGTAGGATTTCCATTCTTCCTCCGTATCGGGGGAATCACCTTCATTGATGGTATGCACTTCTTGAGAAACTGGGTGAAGGAAACCTCCACTGTGGAAGAAATCCTGAATGGGACGAAGACTTTCATCGTTGGCAGCAGTTTGGGTACAGGTTGAGGAGAAGCCAAGACCTTTCTTTGCTTTGTTATCAGTAGGAGTGACAAGCTGTCCCCACCCTTTCGTATTGTTACTTTCAATTGCTTCGAGAGTGTCATACCCCAAATTTTGACGACTAAGATTTCCCATCATTGTGAAAATCATCATCACAATATGGATGTACCTTTGTGCCTCATCAATCTCCTCAAGGAATTATTGAGCACTCACTACAATCAAGCTTAGGGTTTCAAGCCCTCTCAGAGCCTTTAGACAAAGGATCAATCAAGGAATGACATGATCTTCAACTTGTCTAACCTCTTAAAATCCCACAAAGGATCAAGAGGACTCCCACATCAAGAATTAAACACAAGAGTGCAACATTTCAAGTGGATCAAGCCTCAAGTTCATCTAATACAAAGTCAACTGACGCAGAAAGTCAAAGTTTGACTTTTTGTCAACTTTGAGCTTCACAAGCCATTACTTAAGAAAATATGATGGATGATTTAATTTGATCAAATTTAAATCAAGAAATCATGGAAAATTGCAAAATTGATCAAATTGAAGGAAACTTAGAAATTTTTTCTAAGTTAAAATCATGCTCAAGTGCACAACTTCTCAAGGTTGTAACTATTGATCCAAGCATCCATTGATTTTGCTTAAGGGCTACTTTTAAAGAGGGTATTTGATACTTCAACATTGTAGAAGGAATCAACTCAAAATATCATACGGATGGAAAGATATAAGTGATCAAAGTTGGGAATTCTTAATGTCAAATGTTCCGACATTTCATAGGACATCATTAATTATTTTTCTAGCAAGAATGTCCCAACTTCAAGGATGTTTTTCTCCATGATCCAAGTTGATTCAAGCCAAACCTTGAACATCAAAGTTGAAGTACGTAATCTCACCTTTCCAGAAAGTCCTAGAAAGCTCATTTATCATTCTCGAGCTGAAAGTTATGGTCTCTGCAAAAGGCATTGATAAAACAGAATTTTCATGACAGCTTTTAGGACAGATTTGATCACACAAGTTCAAGGTCATTTTTGGCAACTTTACAAGTCTTATCTTCATAAACCTTGAACATCAAAGTTGAAGTACGTTATCTCAGCTTTCCAGAAAGTTGTAGAACGTCCATTTATCATTCTTGAGCAAGAAGTTATGGATTTTACAACAAGGCTTGCTGCAGCTGATTTTTAAGACATGTTTCAGGACAGATTTGCACATTTCTTGTGCCACACAAATTTCCAAGCCTTGTCATCATTTTGGACACATCTGAGGATCAAATCCAAGGGGGATGATCTGATCCATAAGCCTCCTAAGTCCAAGATTCCACAAGTAGCATGCCAAACCTAAAAAACCCTAAAAGAGGGACAAGACTCCAATTTTGGTTTGGAGCATTTAATGGGTTTTTAGAGGTGGCATGAACTGAGCTTCCTCTAACTGAATTCAGTCAAGATTCCTCCAACAACTAGAGAACCAGCAGCCTGTGCCCTAACCTCTAGTCAATGGCTAGAGGAGACTTGGATTTTCATTGGCCAACATTGAACAAACCTCTGCTGCAGCCACCATTCACTATTGCTACCAAAACAAACTTGCTCTACTATAAATAGAGCTCATTTGTGCTCAGTTTGAGTACACCAAAGCCATCAAACAGACGCTTTCCACAAAATCACTTTCTCTAGGCAAAAATGTCTTCTTTAGTAAGGTAATTCGGAGTTTTTGAGTTAGAGAGTATTTCCATCACATCTCATGATCCTAACACCTCATAAACATCATATGTAGGTGATCCAAACTATCACAAGTGACCTGTAACACCAAAATCACAAAGTCACCTCTCAAAACCTCAAAATTAGACTTTTTTTGCATTTTTCAAGCCATGTCTTGATTCAGTCACTTTCCAAACCAGATAAAACCTCAAACACACTCCAAATATCATCCTTGAACTGTCCCAAATGGTTCCCAACATCTGGAACACCATTTGAGAGAGTTGTCACTTTTGCCATTTTAACCCCTTTTGCAAGAAAGGGCCAGTTTTTGTTTTTGCAGGTTCCAGCTGATTCCAACCATCCTAAAAGCTTCTAAGAGGTCATTTGAGGGTGTCCAAAGCATCAAATCATTTCTGGAACAAAGCACCCGGTAGGTTGCACAAAATCTCCAAAAAAGAGGTAAAATTCACAACTTGAATTCTTTGAATCATGCTTTCCTTTGATGTCCACATACATGCATCATATTGAACAATTCTTGAAGCAAAAAATGCAGTCCTTAATGTGTATGTTATGATCCTCATACTGTTTGCACTTTAACATGTTTATATGTGGAGTTTATGTTGTTTTAAACTTAAGGTGCATATCTGGTTTTTTGCCTTGTGTGTGTTGTACATTAAGTTTCATTATGTATGAGTGATACCATTTGATTCCTTGCGAAAAATCGGTCAAGATAGGTTCTTACGGATTTTAATTTTGTTAAAAATTGAGAGAGTTATGAATGTTTGAAGTTTGATAAAAAAGATGTTGAAAACCAAGGTGCAGTTCTGGTTTTTTAAGATGTCGAATGTGATGTTGTGACATCTTCCCTTTTTCTCTTATCTTCAAAACTCATGAAAGATGTCGAATGTGATGTTGTGACATCTTTCCTCTTTTTCTTAGTTTATCTTCAAAACTCAACCAATTCTTTTATATAGCAAAAATCATCATTTTCCAATTTTGTTCTACACACTTCTTATTCATACTCCATAATATTTTAATCCACAAAAAATCACAAAAAATAGTATTATTAGATATATTTTTAATATATTCAAAAATATTGTTTTAAATTGTTTTAAATGCTTTTAAAATGATTTCTTTTTCTTGATTTTTAAAACCAAAATAATTTTAAATATTCATGTGGATAAAATACTTTTTCATAAACCTTAATCATTGTTTATAACATGATTAATGATTTTTATTTGATATTTTTATCATTTTTTACTTGATTTTTCTTTGAAAAATGCCTTTAAAAAATGAAATTGGGGTTTCTTTGATTTTCACCCTAACAAATCTTTTTCAAACACTCATGGGCCTCTTGAGAGAGTGTAAGACCCATCCTTTGTAAATACAAACCTTTTTTGGGCCTCTAATAGAGTGTAAGACCCAACCCCCTTTTTGTAAATAAATAATTTGGGCCTCAGTCATTGTATAAGTCCCAGTACAATTTGCAAAAATAACAGTACGATCACTGTTTTCACTTGGGCCTCTAATAGAGTGTAAGACCCAATCCTTTGTAAATACAAAATTATTTTGGGCCTCACTTATTCTATAAGTCCCGTTGTATTTCAAAAAGTTCGGCGCGATCATCGCCCGTTTCAAAAAAAACCAACTGGGCCTCTCCTTGAGCTGTAAGCCCCAACAATTTCTTTTTCAAAGCACTTTCTCCTTTGATTTTGAAATATACTGCTGTTTCAATCTTTCTTTGTTGAGCAACTAACCAAACAGCATGGAAGCTCTACAATCGAGTAAGTGGTTATATGCTTTCTTTATCCGCTTTCATATACATATAAACTGTATTGTGGGGTTGTTTCACTGTAAGTCTTCTTTCATAAACTCATATCAACTGTGTAATACTAGTATAGATATTTAGAGTTTCCCCGGTAACTACGTCTAGTAGCTAGGTGAAGCCTTGTCGATCACTCTTAGAAGTAGACAAAACTAGATCCCCCATAGGAGCACCAGATACAGTCTTCTCTTCGGCTGTCCTCCTTAGGAATCGTAAAAGAAACTCTACTCCCCAGAGATGATCTTTTCTCCGTGAATGGCATCTCTTGAGTTTCTTCCAAATTCTCGAACTTTCCTGGCTTGATCTATTCTCGGTGAATGGCGTGTCTTGAACTTCTTGGGATTTGGGGACCCACAGGCTTCCTAAAAGAATCCCCGCCTCCTCTTGGGCATTGTACAAGGACCCGTCGGCTTCTTAGAAGTATTCACAGCCTCCTCTTAGGCTTCGTATAAATGATTTCTTCCTCCGGGAATGATAGCCTCCTCTTGGGCTTCGTACAAATTGTCCCTCGGCTTCTTAAAAGTTTCCAGCCTCCTCTTGGGCTTCGTACAAATTGTCCCGACGACCTCCTAGAGGTATAGGAACAGAAATTAGTCATCTTAATAGAACAGTCTTTCAAAGAGTCTAGATCCTGCTATTGCTGTTTCTTAAGCATAGTACAAAAGATAAAACTCTAGACTTGGACAGTCTAATTCCCTTGAGTCTCAAAGACATTCTCAAGTTCCTTTAAAAAAATAGGAAGAAAACCCGCAGACTCGGACAATCTCAATGCCCTTTGGATTTCCCATTTTCCTTAAAGAACGGGAAATAACCCTGATCCTCGAATCAAATCCCTGGGTACCACATTACTCATATAAGAACTGATTTTTTCTTCAAATCAGCATATGGGACCTGTCACTCAACTAAAACAACATCTTTCAGCCTCTACCTCGGGCTTTGTACGAGATACAAAAAGTCTCTTGTTGAGTCAAACCCTTTTAGCCTCCATCTTGGGCGTTGTACAAGATACACATATAAACACTCTCTTGTTAAGTAAGTTAGCCTCCTCTTAGGCTTTGTATAAAGAAATCCCCGGTTGAGTCAAATCAACCTTTCAGCATCAAAATATGCTTTGCTCACAGCATACAAACATCAACAACTCCTCTTTGGAGATGACAAAACCCCTCTCAATTAGGACACCTTTAGCTTCACGTCTTGGGCTTTGAACAAGACACCAAAGCAACCCTTTCCTCTTTTTTAACATCCGACGCTTTCCCGGATATTCCTTTTCTTTACATCTGACGCTTTTCTAGATATTCCCTCTATTTTCATCCGATGTTTTTCCCGGATATTCATATCTCTTCACTCTTTTCAATCAATTCCCACAAACACCCTTTTAGCTTCAATCTTGGGCTTTGAACAAGACACAAAATACTCAACCCTTTAGCTTCATATCTTGGGCTTTGAACAAGATACAAATCACCTTTAGCTTCATATCTTGGGCTTTGAACAAGATACCCAAATATTTTTTCCCTCCCATAGAATAGGAGGAACTACGATCGCTCTGATTTCCCTGTTTCGGTAAACGGGAATACGTAGGCATAAGATTGAAAGAAAAATCTTAGCGACCACACCACATCAAAAACCTCAGGTCCCATACTCTCACATAATCATCAAAAACTCCACGTTTAGCACCTGCACATATTAGTCAAGAAAAACAAATCAATATCCTAACCAAAATCCTCCCTACCAGACAAAACATTCCCTCCTTAAACAAAATAAGCCTAAGAAAGACCCCCCATCTCAGGTAGCATCTGTAAACCAACAATCATCTGTTTAATCTCAGTATGCAATCAGGGTTAATTGGAGACATCTATTTCCCTTCCTTAATCAGCTCACAATAGGATAAAAAATGAATCGAACTACAGCCCAACGGTGTGACTCGCAACCACAAAAACCGCGCTACAGAGAGCATCTTTGTACGAGGAAAACGAGGTTCCTCTTTCTGACTGTTCGTCATTTCTCACCGAAAGTACTTGGATCTGGGTTCCGATTACCTCCTCCGGTTCTACACAAGTGGATGACGATAAGTTACTCACGATCAAGGCCTGTTCTCCGCATACGGTGATGAGTTGGTTGTTTTTGACAAACTTCAGCTTTTGGTGAAGTGACGAAGTGACTGCCCCAACCTGGTGTATCCAAGGTCTTCCTAATAAGCAACTGTATGTTGCCCAGATGTCCATGACCTGGAACGTGACTTGGAACGTGTGAGGACCGATGGTTATGGGAAGATCGACTTCGCCGATAACTGTTTTCTAGGATCCGTCAAACGCTTTGACGGTGACATCACTCCCTCTCATCGGAGATCCTTTAAATGATAATCACATTAATGTAGATTTTGGCATGACATTGAGAGCTGATCCGGTGTCTACCAGTACGCTGGCTAATGCATCGTCTTGGCAGTTGACTGTAATATTGAGCGCCATGTTGTGACGGTGGCCCTCTTCTGGCAGTTCCTCATCACTGAATCCCAATTTATTGCAGGAAGTGATGTTGGAGACGATGATATCGAACTGTCTGATTGTTACATCCTGTTCCACTAAGGCTTGCTCTAAGACTTTCTGTAGAGCTTCCCTGTGAGCTTCTGAACTGAGTAAAAGAGATAGTACCGAGATTTTTGAAGGAGTTTGCAACAGCTGATCAACAATGTTGTATTCACTCCTTTGGATGAGCTTCAGCATCTCATCATTGTTTTTGGAAAGGTCGAGACCAATAGATTGACCGACTGGTGGATTGGGAACTTCAATTTGGGGTTCCTTTTCTTTGATGGGTTCTCCAACTCCTTTGTTGAAGATTCGACCGCTCCGTTTCACTCGACTAATGTCTGCAATATTCACGACGGAGGGTAATGGAGTTTCCTTTCCATTCTCAATTGTTGTAGCACCGTATTTGTAAGGGATAGCCTTATTAGACTTGTACGGTATTGGTCCCGGTAGATAAACAACTACATGAGCCTTTTGATTTTTCTGACCATTGTAAGTGATTTCAATCGGTTCCAGGTTAGGAACTTTTGAGTCATCAAGTAAAGGGATGATGGCACAAACATCTTTGTTCCTCTGATGATCAGAGATTACGACAATGTCCTTGATTTGATCAGCGAAGTAGTCTAGCGTCCAGTTGATTGACCCAGAACTTGGACATGGTTGAATTTCTTTATGATCTAATTGACTTTGAAGAGCTGCCCGCACGAGGTAGCATCCTCGGTTATTCTCCGAGCAAACTCTACAGTGTTCATAGTTGTGTGGTGGCACTTGGCCACGTCCGCTTTGGATGCAGTGTAACCTTACTAGATCAGTTTCCATAGATCGAACATCCTGACTTTGACGCCTAGTAGGGTTCCCATTAGTCACACTGATTTGTTGCGTGTCTTCGTCTAGATAGATCGGAAGCCACCAATGGTTTAACAAGTGTTGAAGCGTTCTTTGAACTAGAGCACACCCTTGGTCGCTCTCACGGCATCCCTCACAGCTCAGATAATCATGGGAAGTGAGAAAACCGAGTTGGACTTGCTTGGCGTGTAACTCCACCAAGCTGGTATTCATCAAACGAATATCGAAAATTTGAATCATGTTGATATGATAAGGATTTTTCTCATGATAGTCCTGGATCCATCCAAGATCCATCTGACACTGGAGGGCCTCTTGTATGAAAGAGCATCCCTGATTGTTTACCGAGTAAGTCAGACAGGAATTGTAATTGTGCTGTGGCAGATTATGATACCGACTTTGCCTTGAGTGCATTGCCACCAAGTTGACCTTCATTGCCAGAACATTGTGATTCTGAATGATATTGGAATTTGTGTAAGTCATGTTGACTCCACGAACTCGGTGCTCTTGGATCCATCCAAGATCCAACTGTTCCTGTAGAGCTGATTGCACCACAGAACATCCTTGATTGTCTTTAGAGCAGATATCACACTGGTGATAATTATGAGGCGGCACATGGCCGTATCCACTCTGTCTACAATGCATCTTGACCAAGTTGGCCCTTAATAAGAGTACATCATGAATTTGATAGATGTTATTAGACTCTCCCTCTATCAAATTGACTGTATCTTTCTCATGTTGAGGCAGCGGGTTCGTGAGAGCATTAGGATTTGTATCCTTGAAGGATAAGACCCCGCTCCTAACAAGTCTTTGCACATCGGATTTGAAACTGAGACAGTTCTCTATGTTATGCCCTGGTCCTCCTTGATGGTAAGGACAAGTCTGATCCGCTTTGTACCAAAAAGGCGGATTTTCCAGGATCGCAAGAGGAGCCCTGGTTTGGACATGCCCCTTGACCAGTAGTGATGGAAACAGTTCTGCGTACAACATAGGTATAGGGTCAAACCCTGGTGATCGCGTTGTACGGTTGTTGTTGTTGTACTGAGGACGAGCCTGCTGAAGAGGTTGTTGTGTCCTTGGCTGATATTGTTGCTGATTCGGTTGGCTTTGAGAAACCTGAGGTTGATATGTAGGTACAGGCACAAAGTTAATAGCAGGAGTTATAGCTGCTACTGGTTGGTACCGTCGCCTTTGCTTTCTGAGAGAGATATTCCCAATATCTTGCTCTTTTTACTTAAGGAGAGCACTACCGTATCTTTTGGTACTGCTTGATGATCCAGCGTCTTTAACTAAACGTCCTTCTCGGACTGTTTCCTCAAGACAAACTCCCATGCCTACCATTTCGGTGAAGTCGCTGGGCGCACTGGCAACCATTCTATCGTAGTAAAATGAACTCAAGGTTTTCAGGAAGATCTTTGTCATCTCTTTTTCCTCGAGAGGTGGACTAATCTGAGCGGCAATCTCACGCCATCTCTTAGCGTATTCCTTAAAGGTTTCCTTGTCCTTTTGTGACATGGCTCTAAGTTGATCTCTATCCGGTGCCATGTCCAGGTTATATTTGTACTGTTGTACGAAGGCAGCGCCAAGATCTCTGAAAGCACCGATCTTAGTGCAGTTCAAACCGATGTACCATTTGAGTGCGACACCGGTTAAACTATCCTGGAAGTAGTGGATCAGTAGCTCCTGGTTCTTTGTCTGAGTTGACATCCTCCGAGCGTACATCACCAAATGGCTTTGAGGGCAAGAGTTACCCTTATATTTCTCAAATTCGGGCACTTTGAATTTGGGCGGAACCGTCACATTGGGAACCAAACATAGGTCCGCGGCGTCCTTTCCAAATAGGTCCTGACCACGAATGGCTTGCAGCTCCTTCTGCATCTCCAGGAACTGTTCCTGGAACTCCTTCATTCTGTCATCCATACTTTCGTTTCCACCAGAAGGTATCTGTGGAATCTGTCCTTCTGGGACAGTGTGTACCACGGGTGGTGGTATAGTCATCATGGCAGTGACTCTAGGTGCTTCCCGAAGTTTGTAACCTTCAGGAGTTATCGTCATGCCCCTGTCATCTTCGCTTTCCCGAAGTTTGTAACCTTTAGGCCCAGCGGCTCCTGCTGCGGTTCCTGGATCTTCAGTGATCGGCGGAACATATCCTTCCGGGATATATTTAATAGGCATACCCCAGGGACGATCTTTTGGCATTTTATACCTGGGATCATACTTCTCCACTATGGGCGTTGATGTGATCTCTGAGATCACAGTCCTTTGTTGTTGCATCTGAGCTTCTGCTAGAGCTTGCATGTCGTTATGAAGCTTTCTCAGATCCTCTTTCAGAGTGTCGATTTCTTCTCTCAACTCTCTGTTCTCTTCCTCGAGATTATCCATCTTCTTTTGTCGATTAGCCCGAGTATTATATGAATGAGACAGTTTGACTCTAGAATCGAGATACAAATGTGAGATTCGTAGGTAAGAAGAATGCGTTACGTGAGAATGATGAATGATATGCAATGATTATATTAATTAAAATTTTTAATCAAAATAAACTTCGACAATTGGATTGCAAATATCACACAGTGGGGAAAACCCCGTTTTATTGAATTCAAAGATTACGGAAATAGAAATACAGTATTTTACATAGTGTTGTAAAAGGAAATCTAAACTTATGGGTCCTGAGTTCTCTCTGAGGGGAGCTCAGGTTCTAGCTCTGGCATTTTCCTTTTCTTTGACCGGGGCTCTTGGGCCGTTGTCGGGTTGTCATTCCTTTTCCAAGTGAAAGGAGCGAGCAAACTCCTCTGGTCTTCTTGATTCTCTACAGCATGTTGCTCTAAAATCTCAATCAGAGCATCTTTATCCTTCAGTAGTTGTTGTATTTTCTTGCACTCCACATTGAGAATATGCTACTTGTTCTTCCAAGACCTCTTCTCCTGTTGAATTTTGTTGAGAGTCACCTGAAATTTTCTGTATCAGACATAAAATGAAGGACAGGGTCCCTCAACGGCAGAACTTCTTGACGAGGGTAAGGCATCCTCAGCTTGAGAGCTCTGGCTTATACCCAGTGGGGATAAGGTTCCACCGAGACACAGTCTGGTTTTCCTAGAGACGCTCGTTCTTTTCTGTAAATGTGCTTCCAAGCATGCACTATTTCTATCTTTAGTGCCCTGTCATTTTCCCCTTCCTTGAAGAAAATACCTTCCAGATGAGCATTATGCAGGACATGCCTCATCGGGTATCCGAATTGACGACGAACTAAAACTGGATGCTAATTGATTCCTCCTTTAGTTCCTATGAGGGGTACATTAGGGAAGTTTCCACAACGGTCGATGATTCTGATCCCGTCGTAGATGCGATTGTACCAATCGATGTCAGAGTTGGTAAGAGCCATGATTCTCTGCGACCAACGTAAAGAACTCTTAGGATCCCAAAATGTAGCATACTTTGGCAAATGGGAAGTGAACCATTTATACAGCAAGGGTACACAGCACGTGATCATTCCTCCGCTGTATAAATTCCTTAGGTGTACAGAATGATACGCATCTGCGAGCAAGGTTGGTACAGGGTTTCCAATCATAAAAACCTTAATGGCATGGATATCAACGAAATTATCAATGTTGGGAAACAAAAATAACCCATAAGTGAGCAAGGCAAAGATGCTCTCGAAAGCAGTCCCGTTCCCTACACTAGCGAAGTATAGAGCTTTCTTTATCAAAAACTTGGCTGGTAGACCCGGGATTCCACCCTTAATGGTCATGTGAGTCCTGACTTCTGACTCATCCAAATAGATAGCTCTTGCAATGGTTTGATCTTTTGGAATTTCTTCCAGTCTAGAAAAGGGAGCTTGGTCAGTAATGGGTAAATCAGTTAGGTGAGAGTATTCCTCTAACATTGGTGCTAGCTGATAATCCGGGAATGTGAAACAGTGATAGACCGGATCATAGAACTGAATGAGCGTAGCCAGGATTCCTTCAATTACATGGACCCTTAATAGAGATAACAGACCTCCGTACTTAGCTCTGAAAGCCTCAGGGTTGGTGATCATCTTTGCCAACGCTCTCAAATCCTCTAGTTTTGGAACCTTGAAGGTATACTTGTGAGTTTTCCTTCTACCGAAATCCATTGGCAATCTCTTTATCTGACATTTGCAATCATTGTCTTAGTTTAATTTGAAATAGAGAGACTAGAAGAGAAGATTTTTTTCTTTGTTTAAAGTTTTTTTAGATGAATGCAGCACACAAAAACATAGAAAAAACACGGGGTCAAAGGGTCGGTGTCATGAAGTCAAGGCTCTACCCATCCCCAAAGGTTTTATACTGGTGATTTTTGTACTTGTCCTCAAAATCATTGACCCCTTCCGATAGCTTCCGCACTACAAAATGGTTTTAGTCAACTAAAATCCTCAACTTCTCAGATAACCCAATGGAACAATCTGCTTTCAACAACCGAAGTCGTATAGGAATTGAATCTGCAAAGGGCATCTCCACTGATTCGATGGTCGACTGGGACCTCTTATCTGGGATTCACTCCCCGTAAGATTACCCGTATAGTGCCGTCACTTATCTTAGGTGTATACTCAATCTTTCCACATGCGGCATCACACGCATTCCCATTAGCAGAAAAATAAACACAGATATCAATTAGGAAAAGCAGTATATATATTTGTCCTAATATCCTAGACCTCTAAAATCTTATGATCCTATACAAACAATGACTCCCTAGCAGAGTCGCCATTTCTGTGACACTTTGTGAATTTAAGGGTTCCCCCCTTGGAAATGCAAGAAAGAATGCCTCCCACTGTGGTAGCCATTTTTCTGTAGCGCGGTTTTTGTGGTTTCGAATTACTATCGCTTTGGTACTATAGTTCGATTCATTTTTTATCCTATTGAGCTGATTAAGGAAGGGAAATAGATGTCTCCAATTAACCCTTCTTGCATACCGAGGTTAAACAGTCAAAATTGTTGGTTTACAGGTGCTATCAAAATGGTGGGTCTCTCCAAGGTTATTTTGCTTAAGAATAAAGTGTCTTGATGGTTCATGAGGATTTAGGTGAGGTACTAGATTTGATGTTTTTGATTAGTGTGCTCGCTAAGATTTTGCAATCTTATGCCTACGTATTCCCGTTTAAACGAAACAGGGAAATCAGAGCGATCGTAGTTCCTCCTATTCTAAGGGAGGAAAGAGATATTTTGGTGTCTTGTTCAAAGCCCACGACATGAAGCTAAAGGTGATTTGTATCTTGTTTAAAGCCCAAGATGTGAAGCTAAAGGGATCCTGACTGAGAGGGAATTTGTCATCTCTAAAGAGGAGTTGTTGATGTTTGTATGCTGTGAGCAAAGCACCAATTTGATGCTAAAAGGTTTATTGATTCAACTGGGGATTTCTTTATACAAAGCCTAAGAGGAGGCTGAAAGTTTGACTTTTCCGGGGAAAATTTTATTTTTGTCTTGTACAAAGCCCAAGATTGAGGCTAAAAGGGTTCACTCAACAAGAGAGTGTTATCTGTCTTGTACGAAGCCCAAGACGGAGGCTAAAAAAAGGTTGATTGACTCAACAAGAGAGTCTTTTATACTCAACAAGAGAGTGATTTGCTGTCTCGTACGAAGCCTGAGATTGAGGCTAAAAAAGAGATTGACTCAATAAGAGAGTCTTTTATACTCAACAAGAGAGTGTTTTTCTATCTCGTACGAAGCCCGAGATTGAGGCTAAAAGGAGGTTGACTCAACAAGAGAGTCTTTTATACTCAACAAGAGAGTGATTTATATGTCTTGTACGAAGCCCAAGACGGAGGTGAAAAAGGGTTTGACTCAACAAGAGAGTCTTTTATACTCAACCAGAGAGTTTTTATGTGTCTTGTACGATGCCCAAGACGGAGGCTAAAGGGTTAGCTCCGCTGGGGAGAAGGTTAGCTCCGTTGGGGAGAATCATTTGTACAAAGCCCAAGAGGAGGCTGTCTTACTGCCAAAGGTCACCGAGATTCCTAGGCAGGTCCAAGTGTGGGGAACTCTCATGAGAGAGACTGGGCTTCTGCTTATGTTTCGGAGGAACTTGAGAATGTCTTTGAGACTCAAGCGGTTTAGACTGTCCAAGTCTAGAGTTTTATCTTTTGTACTATGCCCAAGAGAAGGCACGGGCATTAAGGGATGAGTATCAACCCTAAAATGGCCAGAGTTTTGACGTTGGAAAGACTGCTCTATCAAAGGATGACTAAGTTCTGTCCTATACCTTTAAGAGGTTGTCAGGGTCCTTGTATTAAGCCCAAGAGAAGGCATGAGAACTTCTAAGAAGCCGAAGGGTCCTTGTACAATGCCCAAGAGAAGGCGGGGATGCTTTTAGGAAGCATGTGGGTCCCCAAACCACGAGAAGTTCAAGACATACTATTCACAGAGAATAGATCAAGCCAGGAAAGTTAGAGGATTTGGAAGAAACTCAAGAGATGCCATTCACGGAGAAAAGATCATCTTTGGGGAGTTAGAGTTTCTATGACAATTTCTAAGGGTGACAGTCTGAGAAAAGGTTCACCGAGAATACTGCTTTTCTCTTTGTTCCATATTGTTTAACCCCAAGAGGAGGGAAGACTGTATCTGGAGTCCTACGGGGGATATAGTTTTGTTTGTATTCAAGAGTGACCAACAGGGCTTTACCTAGTGCTAGGCGTAGTTGCCGGGGAAAACTCTAAATAGCTATACTAGTATTACACAGTGGATATGTGATAAGTATATAAAAGGATGTGAAAGAAGACTTACAGTGAAACATCCCCACAATACAGTTATACACATATGAAAGCGGTAAATGAAAGCAGATAAACACTTACTCATTGTAGAGCTTCCATGTTGTTGTTAGTTGTTCAACAAAGAAAAGTTTTGAATAAAAATTGTATGTTTGGATTCAAAATCAAAGGAGAAAGTGTTTTGAAAAGGATTGTTGGGGCTTACAACTCAAGGAGAGGCCCAAGGTTTTATCAGTGATTGCACTGTTGTTTTGAATTTGTACAGGGACTTATACAAGTGACTAAGGCCCAAAAAGGTTTTCTGTACAAAGGGATGGGTCTTACACTCTCTCAAGAGGCCCAAAAGTGTTTAGAGAAAAGGAATGGGACTTATAACACGAGGGTAGGCCCAGATGATTTAATTTTTGAACTGGCGATTGCGCCGAGATTTTTCTTTTAACTCAGAGGGACTTATACAAGATCTGAGGCCCAAAAAGTTTTGGTAAAAAGGGGGTTGGGCTTACACTCTATTAGAGGCCCAAACAGTTTTATTTTTGTACAAAAGATGGGGCTTACAACTCAAGGAGAGGCCCAGATGATTTTTGTTAGAAAGGCGATGATCGCGCCGAACTTTTTGACGGTATCGGGACTTATACAATACACTGAGGCCCAAATCATTTTGGTTTTAAAAAAGGGGTTGGGTCTTACACTTTATTAGAGGCCCATGAGTGTTTGAAAAAGATTTGTTTGGGTGAAAATCGAAGAAACCCTAATTTCATCATTTTAAAAGTAAATTCTCAAAGAAAATCAATAAAAAATGATAAGATACCAAATAAGTTTGAATAAACAACTTGTGATTTTTGGTTGAGATTTGAAAAATGATGTTTTAATCACAAGATGAATTAAAATTCATTTATTTTTTATTTTCAACATGAGAATTCACTTTTAAAATGTTTAAAAACAATTAAAAATGAATTTATTCACAAAAATACCAACTATATTAAATAAATAATATAAACTTGATTTTTTTATGGAATAAAATATCTCAACATTTTTGTGATTTTTTGCAAAAAGAACCAATAAAAAATAATTAAAATTGAGGGAGTTATTAATTTTTCAAATCATTAAAAATAATATGAAAAATAACAAAAAAGTGGAAAAAGCATTAAAAAGGGGTCTGGGGCGAGGGGGATTCGAACCCCAGACCTCTTGTGTGAAGTGCGCGCCTCCTACCACTGGGGTGGTGATACATCTGTGTATTGAAACACAACCACAAATATACAAGGCTTGCCTTGTTTTTGGCCTGGCCCAAGGCAAGGCAAGATTTTGATTAGAAACGTGAAGGCCATAACTTTCTCATTTCTCCATGGATTAGGACAAAATTTATATGCATTTGGCCTATAATTTCACAAGGAATCCAATGGTGGTGGTAGTTTTTTCAGAAAACAAATCCTCCTCAAAACCCGATAGTGGTTTTGAAATAGGCCATGTTTTGCATTTTCTATGCTATCTCTTGGTACATGTATGAATTACATGATAAATTGGTGCAAACACAACACATATAACATGTATAAGAGATGCATGATCAGTGGACTTCAAAGCAAGTCATATTTCAAAGAGTTCAAGTTGTGATGCTTACCTCTTTTGGAGCTTTTTGGGCTATCTGCCAAGTGCTTTGTTCCAGAAATGTTTTGATGCTTTGGACACCCTCAAATGATCCCTTAGAAGCTTTTAGAGTGGTTAGAACCAACTGGAAACCTCAGGAATGGAAACTGGCCCTTTCTTGTAAAAGTGAAAAAAGTGACCAAAATAGCAACTCTCTCAAATGGTGTTCCAGATGTGGGGAACCATTTGGGACAGTTCAAGGATGATATTTGGAGTGTGTTTGAGGTTTTATTTGGTTTTGAAAGTGACTGAATCAAGACATGGCTTGAAAAATGCACAAAAGTCCTATTTTGAGGTTTTGAGAGAGGACTTTGAGATTTTGGTGTTACATGTCACTTGTGAGAGTTTGGACAGCTTAGATATGACATATTGGATATGTTTGGATCATGAGCTGTGATGGAATTGCTCTCTAACTCAAAAACTCAGAGTTACCTTGCTAAAGAAGGCATTTTTGCCTAGAGAAAGAGATTTTGAGGAAAGCAAGTGTTGTAGTGCTTTGATGTACTCAAACTGACCACAAATGAGCTCTATTTATAGTAGAGCAAGTTTTTTTTTGCAAGAAATAGTGAATGGCAACTGCTGCAGAAGTTTGGTAAATGTTGATCAATGGGAATCCAAGTCTCCTCTAGCCATTGACTAGAGGTTAGAGCACATGCTGCTGGTTCCCTAGTTCTTGGATGAGTCTTGACTGAATTCAGTTAGAGAGGGCTCAGTCCATGCCACCTTGGTGCATCCATTAAATGCTCCAAAACAAAATTGGAGTCTTGTCCCTCTTTTAGGCATTTCTAGGTTTGGCATGCTACTTTTGGTTCCAAAGACTTGGGAGGCTGATGGATCAGTGTTTGTCCCTCCTTGGTCTCCCCCTGAGGTGTTCATATGGAAAGAGTTGTTTGTCATTTGCACAATTTGCCCAAATCGAGCAAAATGCACAAATCTGCCTTGTTATGACAATTGCAGCAAGGCATTTTGTCATTGTCATATCTCATGGCTCAAGTGGAGTTTGACGGAGTTCTTGGCCATTTTGGAGAGCTCTCATATGATACAACACATGGGTGATCATAGTTTGTCTTGACACTTTTTGGATCCAAGTGAAAAATGCCCTTACATTTTGGAAAAAGTGAGACAGATTCTGACTTAGTGAAAATTTCACTAAGTGTGGGAAAAAAGTGACATTTTCACTCTTCTTGATTTTGATCATTCCATAACTTAAAATCCATGAGGAATTGGAATGAGTGGTAGTTGAAGCTTTTGTAGAGTGCCATGAGAGCTACAAATCCAGCTTTGAATGGGTGAAAATGGCCTTGTGGTTTAGGATATATGATCCTCCAAAGTTGGTACCCTAGCCACTTTGTTCCATAACTTAGAAAATTTCTAAGTTATTTATGGTTACCCCTTTTACAAGTTATCCCACTTTTCTTGATTTTTATTGATGAATGATGATTCCAATCACACATTAACATCATTTTAGGGTTAAGGGACCATAATTGATCAAAAAATCAAAAAGTCAAACTTTGACTTTTTGGCACAATTGACTTTTTATCAGATGAATTCCAAACTGTGCGATCCTCTATAAAATCAAGCCCTTGACCTAAATCAAACTTGATGGATGGATTCCATAGGTGTTATAGGGTGTATTGACTTATGTCCCAAGGTTTGGGAGCATGTCCTGATCAAAAGTCAAAGGTACTGCTGACTTTTTCCTCAAAACCCTAACTGTGGTCCAGATGAAACTGAAATTTGTGTATCAAACTTCTTGGATTAATCCATTGTTGTAAATGGATTAATGTGGTATACGGGAGACCCTCAAATCATGTCTTGAGGTCTTGGCTCATGTTTTGTCCCAAAAGTCAACTTAGGGGTGAATTAGGTCAAGAAACCCTAATTCCTGATTTTTAGTAAATGCATCCCCTGAGGTTAAATTGACTTGATGATTGGGTCCATGAGGTCCCTTGGAGTACTTTAGGGTATGTTTTGAAGCATTGGCTCATGCCCAAAGGAGGAATTCCATCTGGAGGCCCTGGTCGACCAAAACCCTAATTTGGTGACACTGGCGATCTTGAGGCTTGATCCACTTGGAATGTTGCAACCTTGTGCTTGATTCCTGATGTGGGAGTCCTCTTGATCCTTTGTGGGTGTTTGAGAGGTTAGACAAGTTGAAGACCATGTCCTTTCTTGATTGATCCTTTGTCTAAGGGCTCTGAGAGGGCTTGAAACCCTAAGTTTGATTGTAGTGAGTTCTAACCCATCTTTGGGGAAGACTAATGAGTATGAGAGGTCATCTATATTGTGATGATGGTTTTCACAATGATGGGAATCTTGGTGGTTAAAATTTGGGGTATGACAGGGTCTCCCTTCACTCTTCTAGAGTGTTTAGCATACATCCCATTGGGGGCGACCATGCGACGCATTCGCTCATATGTCATAGACTTTAGTGCAATGTGAGTTTCGAACTAACTTCAATCCACTTCTGTCTAAAAAAAACAAACCAAGTTCAAATCATTTTTATCCTTCGGGATTGTTGGGTTTCAAGTCATTTTCAGAAAAGAGCACATTATTTCCATTCAGTTGCAAACACGCATCGACCCTAACTACCAGACGCGAACCTAACGTCGCTCATAAAAAATACCTTTCTTTCCGTAGTCCACAAACTACGGATGCTCTTATTTCCTCTCTCTGGTTAGATTGAGGATACGTAGGCACAAGACGACGATGTCTTGGCGAGTAACCTTCCCCCCATCCACCCATAGTCCTCTGAACTACATTGACTCTGACTTTCCCATTACACGAGGGAATACGTAGGCCTAGGACGATGATGTCCTATCGAGTATCTTTTTCTCTTTTTGTTTTCCATTCCCATTTAGCAGTAGGCTTTAGATAACACACCCTTTGATTAGACAACAAGCGTGGATCCCATCGAGTACGATGGATGCATGGGGGTGCTAATACCTTCCCCTCGCGTAAACGACTCCCGAACCCGGACTATGGTTGCGATGACCATGTCTTCTCCCTCTTCAAGTTTTCTTCGATCATTTCCTTTCCATGCGTTGGGATAAATAACGTTCGGTGGCGACTCTTATGTTCTATTTCTGCCGATTATTTTTTCGCAATTGCGACAGCTGGCGACTCTGCTGGGGATCTCTGGTTCCCTATGCGAGTCAACTCTAGCGCTTGTCTGTTTATATTTCATTGGGTGTTTATTTTTGTGCATTATTTGTTGTATATTACTGTATTTTACTGCATTTATCGCATTTGATTATTGTTATCATATTGCTCAGCTGCTGTTGTGCTGTTGGGTAGTTTGGTTCCATGAGAGATAAGCCCAATACCCAGGCTTGAGTATACACCTAGGATTAGAGTGGAAAGTGGTGTGACTTGTGGGGCGTCTGGCCAGACTTAGTACGCATGAAAACTCCAAATCCATACGAGGTTTTCTTTGGTAATATTCTATCCTGCGCGTTGGGGCAGACTATAGAACATAACCTAGAGAGCTGTCGACTCTGGAGACCATTCCCCGAGAACTCAGTTGAGGCACTCCTCCTAAGAGGTAGTAATGGCAGACCAGAAATGGAAAACCCATTATGCTTCTTGTTCCGAGGACCTGAAGCTGGGAACTTATCATATGATGACCTTTTTTTAGGGGAATCAGTTGATGCCTCCTCGATTGATAATGATGCCAAACCAGAAACGGTGACCGTATCATCATTTATCGACCTGAGAGTCCGTGACACTGAGGATCCTCAGTTTTTTTAGTACCCATATGTGAGAGGGGCTGGGTGTTTATAAGTTTACAGGTAACTTCGACCTCCAACCTACCCGGTTTTTTTGGTTGTCTTATCAGTATGGATTTATCATCCTGATATCCTGGTATTCCAATTGGTCCGTTATTCTGGATTTCTGGGTTTCTGGTATTCTAGTCATAATGGAATATGGGTCTCATTCAGTTAGTAGTACAACAGCAATACAGAGCTTTATGGATACCTCGATCCCATGTGTGCATCTGCATCATCATTTTGCATTCTAACATGTTTGTTTATTTTCAGGGTTTACATCCTATCCTTGATTCCGGTTTCCAAAGATTGTCAGAGATGAATACTGAAAAAGAAGAAGAAGATCATAGTGTACAAATTCCCGCAGCTTACTTTGAACTCTGTTCTCAAACTGATGGCTATGGAAGATCCCGGTGTTTTAGCAGACTCCAGGAAAGAATATGGAAAGATTCTAAATTTTTTCTACAACATCACTGAATATGAGTTTAGGGCCCTACACACTCTAGTGCAATTCTATGGCCCTCCACTGCATTATTTCTTATTTTCTGATTATGTTCTGGTCCCGACATTGGAGGAGTTTGCTCTTATTTTGGGTGTCTCTATCAAGGAGGAAGCGCCTTTCTATTATTCTAAGGAAGTTCCTAATTTGGAGAAGGTCGTTGCTGCTCTGCACTTGGATCAGTCTCTTTTGGAAAGTAATGTCGCTAGTAAAGGAGGACATAAAGGGTTTCATATGAATTTTTTGGTTGGTCAAGCTGATGTATATGCTAATGCTAGGAGCTGGCCAGTCTTCAATGCAATCTTGGCCCTGTGTGTTTATGGGATTGTTTTATTTCAAAATGTGAAGGATTTTGTGGATATGCACGTTGTCATGATATTCATCATGAAGAATTCGGTACCTACCATGCTTGGTGATTTGTACCACTCGTTGCACTATAAGAATGAAAAGAGGAGAGGAGGGGCCATCTCTTGCTGTGCACCAATTTTCTATAAGTGGTTTGCTGATCGTCTTCCTAAGTCTGGGGCATTTGCGGATACTCGAGGGACGTTAGAATGGTCTAAAAGGCTGATGGGTCTAAGAGCAGATAATTTGGTATGGGCAATCGTGATTTATTGGGGCAAAGAGATCATCGTCAGTTGTGTAAATTTTCCGAACGTGCCTCTGATAGGAAGGAAAGGGGGAATTAATTACAACCCTATTCTTGTTGTCAGGCAATTCGGGTACGCCTTGAAAGAACCGCCAAAAGAGGAGGACGTTCGAGAATCCCTATTTTTGAGTGGGGAAGTTAACCCAGATTTGTAAAGGAAGTCGTATATGCTTGGGAAGATGTTCATAAGAAAGGGACAACTTCTTTTGGGAAGAGAAACAACAGAACATTTCCTCCATATGAAGAATGGATACATAATAGAGTAGAAAATGAGCTCCTGCCTTTCTCCATACAGCCACCGTCGTACCCACTGATGATTGAGCAACCTACTACGATTGAGATGGAAAGATATAACAAGTCGTGGGCTGAGAAAGAAAAGTTGCGTGAAGAGAATAATGAACTGAAGAGAGAGATCAGCCAGTTGAAGCATGATCGTAGTGAGGCTATCTACACTGCTAGGGTGAAGACAGAACTTTTGGCCAAGAGGAAGGAAGAGTTAGCTGAAGAGATCACAGTCAGGCAACGCGTATGTCAAGCTTTGAAAAGCACTAGTAGTGTGCTTAAGTCCAAGAAGGAAGAGTTGGCCAGAGCCCTGGTTAGAATTCAAAAGTTCAATGCTCACCGAAGCACCGCAATGGCTGCTAACAAGCAAAAGGAAGACGAGTTTATGGATCAAATCGAGAATTTGAAGATGAAGCTTAGAAAGAAAGAGGAAGAAATCAGAACAGAGATATTTTAGAGGCGAACAACAGAAGATCGACTTAACGAAGCCTTATCTGCGATAGAAGAGCTTAAAATTCGAGCAAAGGTGAAAAAGCCAAGAAGTGAGGGTCCTCAACTGGAAGATGCTTTTGGAGAAGATGCTTGGGAATTGCATTGTCGTTACTTGGAGGGGATCATGCACAGGCGAGATGTTCTTATTCAAGAGCTGATTCAGAGGCCAAAGCACCCCGACACTAATTCAAAGAAGTCCAAGACTGGAGCAGAGAGCACAAAGGCTGGGGAGGGTTAACCTTGGTGGAGATGGAGGATATACCTTAGTTGATTTTCCCCTTTGTATTCGATCACCGCCAGACTTGTTGGTTGGGATCCCTGACTATTGTACTCAGACATCTTTCTATATCTTGGGCTGTATGTATTGACAGGTGCTTATTCTTCGGTTTTCTAATATATGAGCAGATATTGTTGGTATTCCGTTCCGTCTTGATGCTTATTATTAAACTGGAATCAAGGGGTGGATCGCCCTGTGAATACTCAAACATGTCATTTGCAATTGCATTCTCATACTCATGTGCATAGCAGGTGTTTCTATTTGGTCTCCTTATCTCTGCCTGATGTTTTGTAGCAGGATTGCTGAATTTTGCACTCGCCGCTACGCTACTCGCAACAATTAACAAAGAGTCATGGAACAGGTTCAAGGTGAGCTCCAGGAAGTCCGCAATAGCATGAATCAATTTATGGACTTAATGCAGAACGTTGTCCAAGGCCAAGAACAACTAAGGACTCTTGTTTAGCCCTTGATAGCCAGGGTCGATGAAGATGGAATTGTTCATGGAGGTATTCAGACTAATGTTATTCCTCCGGGAGGAGGTGGTAATGGTGGTGTCCATGTTGGTCCTCCGGGCCGAGGTATTCCTATCCCTAATGTTGTTATTCCTCCGGGCGGAGGAGCAGCTATTGATATTCCTGCAGTGGTTGGAGATGGTAATAGTGTGTGTGCAGTGCATGGAGCTAGGGGCCATCACTGGATAGAAGATCAACAAGATGATGTTTTTTCTATGCAAGGTGGGGATGCTGGCCACCAGTCTGATGCTGACAAAAGGTTCAAGATGATTGAGGAAAAGATGAGGGCTTACGAGAGTCAGAACTCGTTGGGTCTGGATATGGATGATTTGGGATTCGTTCCTAGTGTGAAGGTCCCTCCTAAGTTCCAGGTGCCTACCTTTGACAAATATAATGGTGTTACATGCCCAAAGACTCATGTTAGGGCCTATTACAAGAAGATGTCTACCTACTCGGAGGACGAGAAGCTGTTAATGCATTTCTTCTAGGATAGCCTGGTTGGGGCATCCCTGGAGTGGTACATGTAGCTTGAAAGGGGTCGTATCAGCAGTTGGCGCAAATTTGCTGAGGCATTTGTTAGACATTATCAATATAACACAGATATGGCTCCCAATCGCATGCAGTTACAGAGACTTTCACAAAAGAACAATGAAAGCTTCAAAGAGTATGCCCATAGGTGGCGTGAATTGGCCACCAGGGTTTAACCTCCCATGGTAGAGAGGGAGTTGATTGATATGTTCATGGCCATTCTTCCGGGGCCTTACTATGAAAGACTGGTAGGTTGTTTATCTGCTGGGTTCTTAGATTTGGTTCTAGCTGGTGAAAGAGTGGAGAGTGGAATTAAGATTGGAAAGATACTGACCAATGATGGACCCTCATCTGGAGGAGGTAAGAAACCATACGCTGGGAATTATAAGAAGAAAGAAGGGGATGCAAGTTCCATTTCATCTTACTGTGGTAAGGGAAAGGCTTATCAGAATCATGCCCGACAGGTTGCTACAGTGGCTATTCTAGCCGCACTGCAACAACAAAACTCTACTCCGCACAGATATCAAGACAGGCCTAAGCAAGACAGGCATTTTGAGGCATCACCCATGCCCTACTCTCAATTGTTGCAACATCTATTACAATTACAGTTGGTTCATAAAAGGACTTTGGCTTCTCTTACCAGCAATCCTCCACCCGGTTATGACGCCAATGCCCGTTGTGCGTTCCATTCTGGAGCACCGAGACATCATATTGACAACTGTAAGGCATTCAAGTACAAGGTCCAAGATTTGCTTGATTCGAAAGCCATAAACTTCACCAATGATACTCCGAATGTTATTCAAAACCCCATGCCAAATCATGGCGGGCCAAGGGTTAATGTTGTAGAAGATGGAGAGCCTTTGGATCTAATAGTTATTGTGAATGAGTTGAAGACTCCTTTGCCGGTGGTTAAAGAAAGATTGTTGAAAGGGGGAGTATTTCCAGGGTGTGCAGATGATTATCCAGAATGTTTGCTATAATCTAAGGGTTGTGCTTTGCTAAAGTCAGGTATCCAGAAGTTGATCAATGAAGGGCGGTTGCAGTTTGACTGGGTTAACAGTCAAAGGAAAGTTGTTGATGAGGGGGATGACATTGCCACAATATCCATTCCATACAGAACAATCAATATATCAGCACCAGCGAGACCAGCGCCGGTTATCATCACTGTGCCAGGACCAGTACCTTATGAGAGTACCAAGGCCATTCCATGGAATTATGGGGCCGAGGTGTTCTGTAATGGGAAGAAGCAGGAGCTGGTAGGGTCGTCAGTTGTGGGTTCAGGAATTGAAAATACTGTTGAGGCTGGAGCTATCACAAGGAGTGGTAGAGTTTTTTCTCCATCTAATGACCAAGTGGGTAGTTCAAAATAGGACAAGGGAAAGCAAGTAGTTGATGATTCTGTACAAAGACCAGTTGTGAATGATTCGGTATCAAAGCCGGTTGATAATTCTTTTTCAGAGAATGTAGAAGAATTCATGAGATTGATAAGAAAAAGTGACTATAAAATTATAGACCAGCTCAATCAAACGCCGTCGAAGATCTCCATTTTGTCATTATTGTTGTGCTCAGAGTCACACAGAAATGCTTTGTTAAATGTTTTGAACGCGGCGTATGTACCACAAGAAATATCAGTGAATCAGTTGGAAGGGGTTGTAGCGCATGTAAACGCCAGAAATGGTTTGGGCTTCACAGATTTAGACTTGACTCCGGCAGGGAGGAATCATAACAATGCTTTGCATATTTCTTTGGAATGCAGAGGTTCTTTGATGTCTCATGTGTTGGTTGATACAGGGTCTTCATTGAACTGTTTCCAAAGAAAGCTTTAATGAAACTAGATACACGAGGTTTGATCTGTACGCCAAGTGATTTGGTTGTGCGAGCTTTTGATGGGTCGAAGAGGTCCGTATTTGGGGAGATTGTGTTACCCATTAAGGTTGGCCCCGAAGTTTTTAACACTACGTTCTACATCATGGATATCCAACCTGCATACAGTTGTTTTTTGGGCCGCCCTTGGATCCACGGTGCTGGGGCAGTGATGTCAACATTGTACCAAAAGTTGAAGTATATGGTGGAAGGCCATGTGGCTACAGTTTGTGGCGAGGAAGATATAATGGTGAGTCACTTGTCAACATTCAAGTCTGTGGAAGTAGATGGGGAAATACATGAGACTTTGTGTCAGGCTTTTGAAGCTGTCTAGATTCCTAAGGAACCTCCGGCGGAGGTTAATCAGCCTGAAGTTTCCATGTCCTCATTTAAGGAGGCGCGTGTAGTGGTTGAAGCTGGCAACTCCCAGAAATGGGGTTAAGTTATTGACGTGCAGATGAAGAAGGATACCTATGGTTTGGGATACAAGCCACCTAAATGGTCTCAAGGGCCTCCTAGGTATAATGGTCCGATTCAGTTTACAAGTGCCAGGGTTTTCTTCAATAGGATCAACGCAGTCGGGGATGAAGGTGACAGTGATTGTGATATGGATGAGTGGATCCGTCCTTGCATTCCTGGTCAAAATTTGTGCAACTGGTCTTCTGAGGAAATCATCCAAGTTACCAGCAAAGAGTAATTGTTATTGTTTTCTGGATGTGTTAAGTCCTACGTTCTGCCCAAGACGTAGTGATTCTTTTCTGTAGGGCCATGATGTTTTGCTTTCAATTTCATCATTAATAAAGGACGTTTTTTCGCATTCAAATATTTTGATCTCTGTTTTTCTATTTTTACTTTTTTGCATTTATTCAAAGTAAAATGGCAATGTGTTTTGTTTGTTGCATTCATAATAAACATAAAACATCAATCATGCAGGTTTATTTGTTCAGATTCTACCAATAATGATTCAGCTATGGCTCGATATGACTTCGACAATCCCATTTATCAGGCTGAAGAGGAGGCCGACGAAGATTGTGACTTTCTTGAAGAATTAGCCAGATTGCTGAAACAGGAGGAACAGATTATTTTACCTTATCAGGAGGACATTGAGACTGTTAATCTGGGCACCGAGGATGTGAGAAAAGAGGTAAGGATTGGGGCCGCCTTGGAAGACAGTGTTAAGGGTAGATTGGTTGAAATGCTTCGAGAGTATGTGGATATCTTCGCTTGGTCTTACCAAGATATGCCCGGGCTTGACCCAGATATTGTTGTACACCGGTTGCCGCTAAAAGAGGGTTGTACTCCGATTAAGTAGAAATTGAGAAGAACAAAACCGGACATGGCTGTCAAAATCAAAGAAGAGGTTCATAAACAGTTAGACGCTTGTTTTCTTGCTGTAATGAATTATCCTCCGTTGGTTGCTAATATCGTTCCTGTACCGAAGAAAGATAGAAAGGTCAGGATGTGTGTTGATTATCTAGACTTGAACAGAGCAAGCCCGAAAGATGATTTCCCGCTACCCCACATTGACCTATTAGTGGACAACACCATTAATATTCTGTATTTTCCTTCATGGATGGCTTCTCTGGGTATAACCAAATCAAAATGGCCCCGGAGGACATGGAGAGGACGACGTTCATAAACTGTGGGGAATATTTCGCTACAAGGTAATGCCCTTTGGATTGAAGAATGTTGGGGCAATCTATCAGCGGACGATGGTGACTCTCTTTCATGATATGATTCACAAGGAGATTGAAGTCTATGTTGATGACATGATTGCAAAGTCACAAACGGAGGAAGAACACTTGGTGAATTTACATAAGCTGTTTGAAAGGTTAAGGAAATTCATATTGAGGTTGAATCCGAACAAGTGCACCTTCGGTGTGAGATCTGGTAAATTGCTGGGATTTATTGTTAGCGAAAGGGGTATCGAGGTAGATCCTGCTAAAGTAAAAGCCATACAAGAAATGCCTGAACCGAGAACGGAAAAAGTGGTTCGTGGTTTCTTAGGGAGATTGAACTACATTGCTAGATTCATCTCTCATCTTACATCCACGTGTGAACCAATATTCAAATTGATGAGAAAAGATCAAGAGGTCAAGAGGAATGAAAATTGTCAAAAGGCATTCGATAAAATAAAAGAATATTTGCAGGAACCTCCGATCCTTATGCCGCCAGTGCCAGGAAGACCGTTGATTATGTATCTTACGGTTCTTGAGAATTCGATGGGGTGTGTGCTCGATCAACACGACGAGACAGGTAGGAAAGAACATGCCATCTACTACCTGAGTAAAAAGTTCACTAATTGTGAGTCGAGGTACTCTATGCTGGAAAAACATGTTGTGCACTCGCTTGGGCAGCCAAGCGTTTGAGACAGTATATGTTAAACCACACAACCCTGTTGATTTCAAATATGGATCCAATTAAATATGTGTTTGAGAAGCAAGCACTTTCTGGGAGAATAGCTCATCGGCAGATGGTTTTGACAGAATACGATATTCAGTATGTTTCCCAGAAGGCCATTAAGGGAAGTGTTCTGTCAGAATATCTCGTTCAACAACCGATCGAGGATTATTAACCGATGAAGTTTGAATTTCCGGATGAGGATATCATGTTTCTGAAGATGAAAGACTGTGATGAGCCTTTGCCTGACGAAGGACCTGAAGTTGGATCTCAGTGGAGCTTAGTCTTTGATGGGGCTGTTAATTCATATGGTAACGGAATTGGGGCAATCATTACAACTCCAAGGGGTTCCCATATACCTTTCACTGCCCGATTAGCGTTCATATGCACCAACAACGAGGCAGAGTATAAAGCATGCATCATAGGGTTGAAAGAAGCTATTGATTTGAGAATCAAGAACCTCGATGTGTATGGTGATTCTGCGTTGGTGATTAATCAGATCAAAGGAGAATGGGAGACTCGTAAGGAAAATTTGGTGCCTTATAAGAATTATGCCAGAAGGTTGTTACCGTTCTTTGATAGGGTGGGCTTTCATCATGTACCCCAGACTGAGAATAAGATGGCCGATGCGTTGGCAACGTTGGCTTCCATGTACAAGGTGAATCGGTGGAATGAAGCTCCGTCAATCAGAATTATGCGTCTTGATAGACCGACTTTTGTGTTTGCATTTGAAAAGGTATCAGATGGCAAGCCTTGGTATCATGACATTAAGTATTTTCTCAAGAGTCAAGAGTACCCAGTTGGGGCATCTACCAAAGATAAGAAAACTCTGAGGAGACTAGCAGGCAATTTCTTTCTGAATGAAGACAATGTGATGTACAAGAGGAACTTCGACATGGTCTTGCTAAGTTGTGTTGATGAACACGAGGGAAGCCTGTTGATGGAAGAGGTTCACGAGGGTTCTTTCGGTACTCATGCCAATGGGCATGCTATGGCTAGAAAATTGTTGAGGGCAGGGTATTATTGGATGACTATGGAGTCTGATTGTTTCAAATACGTCAGGAAATGCCATAAATGCCAGATTTATGCTGATAAGGTGCACGTACCGCCTACTCCTCTAAATGTATTGACATCTCCTTAGCCCTTTTCCATGTGGGGAATTGACATGATTGGAAAGATTGAGCCGACTGCTTTCAATGGGCATTGTTTCATCTTGGTTGCCATTGATTATTTCACGAAGTGGGTGGAAGCAGCCTCGTATGCCAACGTCACCAGACAAGTGGTAGCCCGATTTATAAAGAAGGACACTATCTGTCGTTATGGGGTCCCGAAGAGAATCATTACGGATAACGGGTCGAATTTGAACAATAAGATGATGAAGGTGCTATGCTAGAGCTTTAAAATTGAACATCACAATTCTTCTCCATATCATTCGAAGATGAATGGTGTTGTTGAGGCGGAAAATAAGAATATCAATAAGATTGTGCAGAATATGGTGGTAACGTATAAGGACTGGCATGAGATGTTGCTTTTTGCTCTACATGGGTACCATACTTCGGTGCATACATTAACCGGGGAAACTCCTTTCTCACTGGTGTATGGTATGGAAGCAGTCCTACCATTAGAGGTTGAGATTCCTTCTTTAAGAATCATGGCAGATGTAAAGCTTGATGAAGTCGAATGGGTACGTTCCAGGTTGGATCAACTGAACCTTATTGAGGAGAAGAGATTGGCGACCATTGCACATGGCCGGTTGTATCAGAGCATGATGAAAAAGGCCTTTGATTAGAAAGTGCGTCCTCGGTGTTTTTAGACAGGCGAGTTAGTTTTGAAAAGAATCCTTCATCCTCAGACAGATCACAGGGGCAAGTGGACTCCAAACTACGAAGGGCCATATGTAGTAAGAAAGGTTTTCTCTGGTGGAGCCTTACTACTTTCGACTATGGATGGCGAAGATTTTACATCCCCTGTGAACACAG
This sequence comes from Lathyrus tuberosus, assembly GCA_022829125.1. Lineage (NCBI taxonomy): Eukaryota > Viridiplantae > Streptophyta > Magnoliopsida > Fabales > Fabaceae > Lathyrus > Lathyrus tuberosus. The sequence goes on from JALAZF010000034.1 coordinate 2,371,835, forward strand.
ACGCAGTCAAAAAATACTTCGCATAAAAAGAGACCCGTTGGACATAAAAAGAAAAGTCCAGGCAAAAAAGGGTATCCCGGTGAACCATAAAAAGGAAAGGTTCGGGCAAAAATTAGGGATAAAAGAAAAAAAAAAGAATAAACCCGCAAAGTTGAAAACCTGAAAAGGAAACTTTGGTAAAAATGGGTATCCCGGTGGATTGAAAACCCGAAAGGGCGATCCAGGCAAAAGTTAGGGATTTGAAAGCAAGAGGCTGCGGTCTGCGTTCGATCTATGAGCACTTTTGACATTTGGGAATTTCGAAGGAAAGGAATCAGTCCAGTCAGTCTCTTCGAAAGTCAAAGCATCTGTGGATAAGCAAGGCATATGGGTCATAGCCGAATCGAAGCATGGTGGATATTTGTTCCCACATTGTCGACATGTGTACTTTCTTTTCACTTTTTGTGCAATTACCTCTTTTCAGGAATTGCTTCCAATTGTAAAATGCCTATTTACAGGCCAATTCATTCAATAAAGATTTCATTTCACTCAAAGAGCTTTCCATTTTTGTTTTTACTTTTACTGTTTTGTTTGCAAAAACGTCCAATATTTTTTATAAACATTGCATGTGAAAACGTTAAGCTTTGCGGAGCATATCGGAAAATAATGAAAATTGCTTAAGCAATGGATATTGTGGATGGTAACTGAGGTAGCCATTTTGCATATAGAACATTCTATTGTTGTTGTGTGTTTGCAGGGTAGCAAGATTGTTTCTCCCCAGTAGAGTTTTCTCTCCCCAGCATTGAAAATTTCATCATCCTCAGTAGAGCATACTCTCCCCCAGCAAGAGTCCAGAGGATTATTTTCCCAGGTCAGATTAGTTTATTATTCCCCATCAAGCATTCAGCAGCTGATTGCCCCATGGTGGACAATATTACATCTCCAACAGAAGCTGGTTGGATATCTTTCCCAGGCCGAGATTTTATCTTCCCCACAGAGTCTTGATTCTACTTTCCTCAGCAAGTCAGAAAGTGTAATTTCGCTAGCAATGGTGTACTCTTATCCCCAGCAGGGTAAGCTTAAAGTCATTCCTCCAGTAGCAGGGTAAGTTCAATGATATCCCCCGGCGGGTTTGGTGTTATTGACTTCTTTCCCCAAGCAGAGTTTGGTGTTAATCCTCTCAAAGGTTTTTTCAACGGTGGTTGACATCCCTAGCAGGTTTTAAGTCCAATTGTTATTGGCATTTTTCAATATCATATTTTTGGGTTTTACCTTCAGCAAGGGTTGTTTGTAGTCCCCAGCAAGGGGAAAGTTCTCTTTGGGTTTCATCTGCAGCAGAGGTTGTGATCAGGAAAGTCGTTCAGTATGATTTTCTCAGCAGGGTTTATGACTCAGAGGACAATTCAGTTTGTCGTCCCCGGTGGAGTTACCTTCGTTTTCAGCGTTTATTTCGCTGAGGTGTTCTTTTTACATATCATAAGCATCATTTACATTGCATCCTCCAAATGCGTAGCATTTCCATTTCGTATGGAGCATTACGCCATAGAAAAATTCAAACATATGCATCTGAAGCATAAGCCAGGTTTGATATCCTTTGCCAGACTTTTTCCCAACAAAAAAATTGCATAACTCAAGAGATGTTGTTTAACTTTATACCCCAACCAATGGATTCGTCCTTCCTTTTGTTGCTCTCTTCCGGAGGAACTATCTCATGCTCCCTTGCAGAGTTGTTTATTAAGATTTCTCTTTTCCCCAGCGGAGTCATCTTTGTAGATCTGTTGATTCTACTAACTTTGGGATATGAGTCCGCCTTCGTGCCGACATTCCCTTTTGAAAATCCATCTTGTGATGGTAACCTCTGGTTATGAGACTGCCTTCGTGCCGACCTACCTTTGTAATTAGGATCTGAGTCTGCCTTCGTGTCGACATTCCCTTTTGAAATCCATCTTGTGATGGTAAACTCTGGTTATGAGACCGCCTTCGTGTCGGCCTACCTTTGAGTTTAGGATCTGAGTTCGCCTTCGTGCTGGCATTCCCTTTTGAAAATCTATCTTGTGATGGTAACCTCTGATTATGAGACCGCCTTCATGCCAGCCTACCTTTGTGTTTGGGATCTAAGTCCGCCTTCGTCCCGGCATTCCTTTTGAAAATCCATCTTGTGATGGTAACCTCTGGTTATGAGACCGCCTTCGTGTCGGCCTACCTTTGTGTTTGGGATCTGAGTCGGCCTTCATGCCGACATTCCTTTTGAAAATCCATCTTGTGATGGTAGCCTCGGGTTGTGAGTCCGCCTCTGGGTCGGCATTCCTTTGTGTTTGGGATCTAAGTCCGCCTTCATCTTGGCATTCCTTTTGAAAATCCATCTTGTGATGGTAGCCTCAGGTTGTGAGTCTTCCTCCGTGTCGGTATTCCTTTGTGTTTGGGATCTGAGTCCGCCTTCGTGTCGGAATTCCTTTTGAAAATCCATCTTGTGATGGTAGCCTCGGGTTGTGAGTCCGCCTTCGTGTCAGCATTCCTTTGTGTTTGGGATATGAGTCTGCCTTCGTGTCGGCTTTCCTTTTTCTTGCGATGATATGAGTCTGCCTTAGGCCGGCATTCATATGTTAACCTTTGGTTGTGAACCCACCTTCGGTTGATAAACCTTTGTGTAGGGATCTGAGTCCGCCTTTGTGTTGGCTTTCCTTTTTCTTGCGATGATATGAGTTTACCTCCGGCTGGCATTCATCTATTAACCTTTGGTTGTGAACCCACCTTCAGATGGCAAACCTTTGTGTAGGGATCTGAGTCCGCCTTCGTGTCGGCATTCCTTTTTATTGCGATGATATGAGTCCACCTCTGGCCGGCATTCATCTGTTAACCTTTGGTTGTGAACCCACCTTTGGCTGGTAAACCTTTTGTTTCATTGTGAGTCCGCCTTCGGCCAGCATTCCTATTGAAAATTCACCTTCGTTTAATGTGAGTCCGCCTCTGACCGACATTCTTCTTAAAAGCACACTCTCTGCTTTTATGTGAGTCCGCCTCCGGCCGGCATCCTTTCCTTCTTAAACCATTTTATTGCAAGTCCACTTTCGAGTGGCATCCCCACTTTGAGTCCACCTTCGGCTGGAAAACACTCTCTAATATATTTCCCCACATGTTGAAAATTTATGAGTTCTTTTGATATTCAATCTCCGTGCATCCTGAAGGTCTAAAAGTCGCTACTGTCATTCCTTCAGGACCAGGTCGGTTGAATAGGGGCAGCTGTAGCACCCCAAAATTTGCCCTTTTTGTCCTAACTCTAACTGGCTTATGTTTCTTTTCATTTGCATTGTCATTTTGCATTCTGCATGGTTCTTTTGGGCATGGGATCAAAGTATTTCTTACACTTCAGCGTTTCATCCAATTCAAAGAACATTTCAGTAGTACAGAGCTAAGCAGATGGCTTTCAAGGTCTTTTCATGCATTTATTTTGCTCCCTGGATGATTTGATTATCAAAAGTTCCGACAGTTATTCTTGCTCAGCAATTCGACACCGGACAATATTACTTCAGCAGGGTATTTTGAGGTGTCAGGAAGAATTTGTGTTTTATTTCAGGTGTTACTCAGTAGCAATATCAATTATTGAGTTTCGGAAGCTTAACAGGGTTCAGAACAGCTGCAAAGACCATTTCTCCAGGATTCCCTCCAAAAGGCGCCAAACTCAAAATTTGAACAGAGTAACTGGTTACTGCATATAGAGTAACCGATTACTCTGGGCGTATTTTGAAAAAAATTAAGTTTCAGCATTGGTTCAAGTGTTTTGTGAGCTTGCATTTGTGAGAAGGATCTAGAGTTAATTCAATTTTGATTCATTTTCCCAATTTTCACCATTTCCCTCCATAATTCAAACACTTCATTCCTAATCCACTCCTAATTTCCATTCCTCTTACTAACCCACACTCCAAACCACATTTGAATTCCTAACCTAGTCCATATTTAAATCAAATTGCTCCAAACCTCACTCACTCACACTCATTTTCACCCTCATTTTCAGAATTTTCTCTCAATTCTCTCTCACATTTTCATTCTCCATCTTCACCTTCAACCTCTCACCAAAGCTCCATATTCATAGATTCACAAATTCTTCATTGGAATTTGTGAATTCTTGAGCTAAACCTCCATCACATCACCATTCTTGGTTCAATTCTGCAGTAGCAACTTGTTTGGATCTAGATTCAAGGTTTTGGAATCACTTCTTGGAGAGCTTTTGCTTATTTGTGGATTATTGCTTGGATCTTCAAGTGTTCTTGGTAAAGCTTCATAGATCTCTGGATTTCTTGCTTTGATTCATCAATTTTCGTGTGCAACACTTACCAAAGCAATTCTCCGCTTTGTAGGTTGGTTTTTCTTAGATCTATGCTTGATTTAACTTAATTTCAGCTTATGCAATGTAGATCCTTAGTTTTCAATGTGGTTGATCCATTTGCTTGATTTGATTCATGATCTTGTTGTTTGATTGATGTAATTTGTGTTTGACTACTGATATTTGATGTAATTTCGTGCTTATTTGATTACATGATCATTTGGATGTTTGGATAAGTGATTAAGCTGCTGAAAAGTGATTTTGAAAGTTGACTTTTTGATTCTGTTGCAGAGTAACCGGTTACTGCATATAGGGTAACTGGTTACCCTGTTGTTTTTCTGTGTGTTTTGACTTATTTTGAACTGAGTAACCGGTTACTGCATATAGAGTAACCGGTTACCACTGTTGCATGCCTAAACTTCATGGATTAATGTGTTGATGATTTATGGATTATTCTTGAGCTGTTTCACTTCACAACACACTTTGAATGCGATTGTCTGGCACACGATTTTTGGTTTTCGTAATGAGTATGCATGATCCTTTGGTTTTGCATTCTTGATGGATTATTTATGTTGCATAATCACATGTTTCATTGCGATTACTTGATCTTAATGTTTGCATTACTGAATGTATGACTCGTGTTCATGGTTGCATTCGATTGCGTGGTTGCATGTTCATTCTAAATGATTAAGTGTCGATTTCGTGGATCATCCATGTTGCTTTTGAAAAATGTTAATGTATGCAATTTCTTTGGGTCGTTCATGCCTATTTGCTTGATGCTTAATTGGATGCATGCTTGACATGCCTGTGCATTATTGAGATCTTTCCATGACCATTTGTTTGGATGTGTTGTTTGCTGAGTTTTTACAGCTGCTGTATTGGATTGTTATGTGTTGTCAATTGTATATCCTTGTTGCCTTGTTGCTTTTTACACCTATTTTATACTGAAAACTTGAGCTGTTAAATGGTGTTCGGTGTATTTGCTGGATTTTACCGCTGTGCAGGTGCCGGAGTTCTGTTGTTGCAGCTGTTTTAGGTTTATTTTCTTGGTTTTGGTTTGCTTTTGCATGTTCCCTTAGGATTCCCTAGTCCAACTTAATTTTCGATTAAGCTTGGAGTAGGATAGACATTAGGAGTTAATCCATGTATGCTAACATTAGGTAGAATTCTCCTTCTTACCTCAACTATAGGGTCACCATTGCATGAAAACTTCTAGGACGGAGATCCCTTAGTTGTTTTCTTTTCAACCTTTGAGTCTTCCCTTCTCATCTCAAAAACAAGTCCAAAACACTTAATAAATACAACGAGCATTGTACGCCACGAGCCTTAAGTACATAGGAAATGAAGAATGAGGGGTCTCCTTTCACTCTTCTAGAGTGTTTAGCATACGTCCCATTGGGGGCGACCATGCGACACATTTGCTCCTATGTCATAGACTTTAGTGCAATGTGAGTTTCGAACGAACTTCAATCCACTTCTGTCTAAAAAACACAAACCAAGTTCAAATCATTTTTATCCTTCGGGATGGTTGGGTTTCAAATCATTTTCAGAAAAGAGCATGTTATTTCCGTTCAGTTGCAAACAGGCATCGACCCTAACTGCCGGACGCGAACCTAACGTCGCTCATAAAAAACACCTTTCTTTCCGTAGTCCACGAATTACAGACGCTCTGATTTCCTCTCTCTGGTTAGATTGAGGATACATAGGCACAAGACGGCGATGTCTTGGCGAGCAACCTTCCCCCCATCCACCCGTAGTCCTCCGAACTACGTTGACTATGAATTTCCTATTGCACGAGGGAATACGTAGGCCTAGGATAGCGATGTCCTATCGAGTCTCTTTTTCTCATTTTGTTTTTCGTTCCCGTTTAGCAGTAGGCTTTAGATAACACACCCTTTGATTAGACAATAAGCGTGGATCCCATCGAGTACGATGGACGCGTGGGGAGGCTAATACCTTCCCCTTGCGTAACCGACTCCCGAACCCGGACTATGGTTACAATGACCATGTCTTCTCCCTCTTCAGGTTTTCTTCGATCGTTTCCTTTCCCTGTGTCGGGATAAATAACGTTCGGTGGTGACTCTTCTATTGTGTTTTCGCCGGTTGTTTTTTCACAGTTACGACACTATCCTCAGACTAGTCAGTGGTTTTTCTATAAACCTATTTTTACCTTCCTCTTGGATGTTCCCCAGTGAGTTGGTTCCTTTCAACCTTTTGTTGATAAGGATGGTGTTACTCAGTGACTTCTTTGCTTTAACCTTTTATTGATGTCTCCAAACAAGTCTTACTCATCAAACATCCAACTTGACCTTTTGTCAATGATCTTACTATCACCCTTTGGATGGTAGCCAAATCCTGTCAATTCAACCTAACCTTCATCCTTTTGGTGTTGGTGATTCTCGAAATTGGGAAGTTTCTATCATCCTTTTGGTGGCAGTGATTCGTGTTGTCTGATGTTACCGTCATCCTTTTGGTGTCGATGATCCGTGAATATTTGGTATGTGTATCATCCTTTTAGTGAATGACAACCTTTGATATCATATTATCATTTTGGTAATAGCAAGTCTTGTTGACCTCACTTTCATCCTTTTGGTGAAGGGTCATCGAGTCGTGTGCGCTCACTATCATCCTTTTGGTGATAGATCCATCATCCTTTTGGTGTCGGAGTTGTGTGTATCCACTAGCATCCTTTTGGTGATAGATCTGTCATCCTTTTGGTGATAGATCTGTCACCCTTTTGATGTCGAAAATTCGTGGATCTTTGGGTTGTGTATCATCCTTTTGGTGAAGGACAACATCTGATACCATTGTGTTCTTACTATTATCCTTTTGGTAATAGTAAGTTTTGACCTCATTTTCATCCTTTTGGTGAAGGGTCAATCATTATGTGCTTATTGTTATCCTTTTGGTAATAGCGAGTCGAGTCGTGTGAGCTCACTATCATCCTTTTGGTGATAAGTCTATCATCCTTTTGGTGTTGAAAATCGGAGTCGTGTGTTCACTATCATCCTTTTGGTGATAGATATGTCATCCTTTTGGTGTCAGAATCATATGCGTGTGTTCTCTATCATCCTTTTGGTTATAAATCCGTCATCCTTTTGGTGCCGGTAATCCTTGGATATTTAGTTTGTGTATCATCCTTTTGGTGAATAACAACAACTGATACCATTGTGTGCTTATTGTTATCCTTTTGGTAATAACAGGTTTTCACCTCACTTTCAACCTTTTGGTGAAGGGTCATTGTGTGTACTTACTATTATCCTTTTGGTAATAGCAAGTCCAATCGTGTGAGTTCACTATTATCCTTTTGGTGATAGGTTTGTCATCCTTTTGGTGTCAGCATTTTCCGTTATTATCCTTTTGGTGATAACGACCTTTGAAAGTTATTCTGTGTCAACTCGAGGGTCGACGTTGATCTGATATTCTACTTTCCAAGCTTTTTTCTTTCTTTTCAGACAAATTCGGAGTCTTTTTCATATCTAATTGACTTTTACCTTGAAAGAATGAACGTCGTAGCAGTTCATCTTACTAGGTTTAAGCCAATTAGATAGGGGCATCTATCATACCCAAAATTTGTCCTACTTGTATATTACCTTCATTTGTACTTCCATCAACTTACCATTACTCAAAAAATCCAAAAATATGTTGTTTCTGCCTACCTAAATCCAGTTTTCAGTTGAGGGCATCAAGGCTAGGGTATGCAAGATTTATGTGGTGTGTGTCTGAAGCCTCAATTAGGGTTTATGCCAATTCAAGTCGTCTGTGTATGGGTCAGGTTATCAGGTTGTAATAATTTCATATGCTTTATGGTTGAGGATCATATGAGATCAGTTCATTTCCAATTAGGGTTTTGGGAAGTGTAGTTCACATCTCAAGTCATTATCTTCTGATTTCAAGGCATATTGCTGACTGAGCATTTGGTTCACGGTGAAAGATTTAGTTTATCAATGCAAGTGACAAATTTCAAGAATGATTTGCGAATGATTCATGTTTGGCTCGTTTCTCAAGAATTGATTCAAGGTTTTAAATTCAAAATTCAAGATTGATTCATGGTGGCCCAATTCAAGTTCTAATACAAGAGTTTTGGAATTTGATTTCTGTGGATCCAATGGGAATTCAAGTTGTCATGGTCAATAATCGAGAATTACTGAAGGTGTAAGAAAAACACAAGAAAGGGGGTTTTAATTGGGTTTTACACTCTTTAATAATTTTTCCCCTTGAACTATTGTTGCGTTAATACATCAGAGTTTCGTTGAGAAACTTCAGACTTGCGATGCGGAAGCATATCAGAGTTGTGTGGTTCTGACTTCTTATGCGAGGTTCTGGTAAACGATACATAAATACAAACAATAAAGTAAAGCATAAGTAAGAATACAGAACACACAATATATCCTGGTTCACTTGAGCAATCCTCAAGTTAATCCAGTCCACCCTTCCAAGGTGATTTCGCCTTAGACAAGGACTTAATCCACTATAACCAAACTGATTACAATCTGTACGGGCAACCGCCGATGACTAACCTCTAATGAACCGTTCAGTGATCCAACTGGATATAACATTCATTAACCCAACAGAATCCAATCTCTCAAGATCTCCTATCAGGATTTCAATGATATCCATCAGTGATCTCACAAGAGTCTAACCTTCACTCGGTCATCTTTGAGATATGACTATCATTCATCTCAAGTCTACTGATCTTTTACTCGGTCACTTGAGGAACAACTAATTCTAAAAATAGAATTGGTTTTCTGGAGGTTACATGAGTTTTTCTTAACAAGCAGAATTCTCCTAATTTAAGTACAGAATTACACAATAGTGTTTGAGCAAGATATGAGCAATAACTCCTTGCTTTCTACATGATTCTATGTGTTGTATATGATTTGCAGTTGAGTTCCTATGATGACACCAACAACAGTTGATGGGTTGATTGTTCTCGAACCAACAACACATACAAATGCCTTCTCTTCATTTTATAGCCAAGGAAAATAGAGTCGTTGGAGGATAGCTGGACGTTGAAGAGATTCGTTACACAAGGATGAAAATAGTACAACCACCTTTGTCCTTTTTCCATAATTTACGGTAGTGGAGAGGTAGTGGGATAAAGCATCTTCGTACAATGTATTTTCCTTGCTAACGGTAACATTGTCTTCTAATCTTCAGAGGCTTCTGATAGTATATGATTGAAGCATGAGTAGAGACGTGATAGTTGGGTCTTCAGAATCTCAAGTATTCATTCTTCAGAACTTGTTCATTCAGAAACTTGTCTTCAGCACTTAAGCACTTGTCTTTGAAACCTTTTGTCTTCAAGTCTTCAGAGTCTTCAGAACCTTGTTCACTCAGAACGTTGTCTTCAGAGTCTTTAGCCCTTGATCTTTAGAACCTCAATCTTCAGATCCCTTAAGTCTTCAGAGTCTTTCTGCACTTGGTCTTCAGAGCCTTCAGCCTTCAGAACTTCAAGTCATTAGAGTCTTCAGCACTTAGATCTTCAGAAGATTGTTTCTTCAGGAGCTCTGCTTATCTTCAGAATCCGAAACACGTTCAGAACAGAATTCACAAGAGCATTGTAACAGCAATATCGAAATCCTTGGATCTTTATGATTGTTATCAGATACAGAAGCAAACTTGCTTCTTCAGCACTCTTGCGACTTGTGTTACACATAGTAACTCACTTGTAATCTTTTACGCACATCTTGATATTGTTTGTTTGATCTTATATCTTTAATAATTATGATCTGCACAAAAACAAACATCAGAACATAAAATAGTTCTTTCACAAATACTCCATTGTTATCATCAAAACATAGAGACGACTTGCAGAGACAACTTTTGTTCTTACAATCTCCACCTTTTTGATGATGACAAAACCATGTATTTTGATAAAGCATTTTATACAGGATAATCACCAAACGTAACATATTCAGAGTCCAGAATAACAGCCCCCCCTGAATGTGTTAACCCAAAAAATTTATTTATGATCATCTAGAATCTTATCTGATCCAAAGACTCACAGAATAACAATTTTGAGTTGTCAGAACATAGAATAGGGAAGAAATACTTCCCTATCATTTAGAAGGACATAAGTCTTCAGCATCTGGACTTGTTCATCAGAACTTCTTGTCTTCAGATCTTTAGAACTTGTTTCCTTTAGACATCATATCAGAGCCTCATAACTTCAGAGTTTTCTGAAGCAAATACCATTGTTCAGTAGAACATATGTAACGTTGATACCAAATGATTCTCTTTCTGATAAGATATCAATTAGTTCTCTTTCTAATAACTTAGCCACACTATTTATCATAACAGAAACTTTCTTTCACATAAGAAACTCCCCCTGAGTTTCAGACTTGGTGAAGATTATAAATTCTGACATGTGAATCTTCTGGGTAGTCTCCACTTGATTGCTATAAGTCAGATATTGGGATCTTCAGAATCTTTATTCAGATATACCAATTTTGTTCAACAATTAAGATCATGACTTTTCAGAGTTTGAATAGACAACAGTCCTTCGTCTCAGAACCATGTTTCTATCAGAACTCGATGGTAGGTCAAAGCTTGATTCTTGATCTGAGTGAAGGATATTTGTATGATCAATCGAAGCTTGATTCTGAACCTAATACCAACGTAATCTTGATTCTCAGTCTGATACCATTGTATGCTGAGTCTGATACTAATGAAGGTATTTTGAGATCAGTCACAACTTGATTTTGAATATGATATCATTGTAGACTGAGTCTGATACCATTAATACTATACTTCTTAGAATATCAGAGTTTGTCTTGACAGAACTTCTTCTTCTTGGATCTTCATATCCATATTTTTCAGACAGTTTTCAACTTTTGATTTGCTCAGTTCTTCTGAAAAGCATCTCTGAATGTAGACTTTGTCTTGACTGCTTTCAGTAAGACTTCTACTTTAGATTCTTATGTTCTGAATATCACATTCTCAGATAGTTTACAGCTTCTGAACATTATGATACCAAAATCATGATAACTTTGACTTTCAGAAGGTTCTCAACCTCTGAACAGTACTGGGTCTATCTGATTCTGAACATATGTTCATGAAGTGTACAACTTCGATTATATGAACAAACAGTTCTTAAGAACTTAAAGAGAATTCTTTTATTTTAAACCTGTCTTAGAATGCCTAGTGAACTTGTTCAGAGTTCCTTGGTTAAAATCAAACAAACGTTAGTGGTAAACGCATTTTAAATCATTTATTTGTTTGAGTTTTTCATTCTCTTAAGATCTATCAAAATCATACATTCTATTTCTCCCCCTTTTTGACATCATCAAAAGGTTAGAGCATGTTAAGCATTTTTAAATCATGATATGATAATGAAACTCTAATTGTATATATAGAGCATTTAATGCATATTTCATTCATGGAAAAAGATAGATTATCCTTAATCCTACTGAGTTTGGAACATTCAAAACATAAACTTTAAGAACAATATCCTAAGGGATAGCCTAGAATATGCCTAAGGATTGGGAGGATGTGGAAGATGAACCACCAGACTCAACAGTTCTTAAAGCAGGCGTCTGTTTATCTTCAGCTTGTTTAATTACCAACTGCTTGTTCTTCACAATTTCTTCAGATATCCATCCATGAAATTCAGTCCAGACATTTTCCAGAGTTGTGGGATCCATACTGGAGATTGAGGCATCTAGTAAATTTTGGATTCTGTTAAGAGCATTATCCTTGAAGATTTACAAAGTTTCATATGTACTCTTTGGTCTTTTTGCAGATGGCCTTTCGTCATCAGCACATCTCTTCTTCTTTCCCTTTTTCCTCCAATCTGAGATCTCTTGAAGTTGATCTGTAAGGTTCTCCAAATAAATCCATACTCCAATGGCTTCAAATTTGAATTTTCTCAGATAGTTTATAGCTACTACTTGATCATGTGATTGGTTGAAGTTAGGAAACCCTTCAACAGGAACTCTCATTGCTATAATGCCTCGCTTGGGTGACGCAACATCAAGATCAGCATCTTCTTTCTTTTTCCTTAGATTCTACCATCTAAGAACTTGTCCTGCACTTTTGAGAAGTTTGCTTGACTCTCCTTCGTTGACCAGAATGTCATCAACTATTCCTGATTCCACAAGAATGTCAGAGATGAGTCTCCCATATGGAATATGACGAATTTCCATGCTAGAACCAATTCTGGATTCCTTGATGGATTCTTTCAGAAGTTTGAATAAGATTGCTGGGAGATGAATCTTTATTCCTTTTAAAAGAAGGTATAGGACACACTTCTGAGTCTCATTGAGTTGATCTAAAGGAAAGTGATGAAACACATTTCCTTGCAGGATTCTGAACCATACTTGTAAAGGATCCTTTAGACTTGAGAATATTGGATCCTCAGCATCAACCACAGTTTCTTCTTTAAAAATAGAAGCCCTAACTTTTTCTTCTCTTTCCTTGTTTAGTTGAGCCTTGATGATTCTTATTCCGGTATCATCATGCATTAGTAAATCTGAGAGGGTCTTTTCAGATATTACTATTTTTCTCCCAAACACAGAAGATACTATAACATTTGTGTCGGTTGTAGAATGGATACATAATTCTTTGACCAGACGAGCATAGGTTGGTCCTTCCAACCTTTTGAAGTAGTTACTCCACCCCTGAACTTCCATGGAGTGAGTCACATCGCATCCATTTGCTTTCAAACTCTTAAAATTCACCATTGTCTTAGATTTAACAATGAGCTTCTCAACTGGTGTCTTGGCAGTGATGGGACATACACTTTGACAGAAGGAGGCCATTGTTGATGATGAAGAAGGTAAATCTTACTAACAGAGCTTGCCTAAGATTTTTATAGAGAAGGAGAATGTGGAGTGTGAAAATGTCGATGAAGGGTGATCCAATTTATAGATTAGGGCGAGTAAAGGTTCAAGGAATTGATATGAATGACGATTGATATTTTCTAGGAAGTAATGAGTGCATAGAGACACTAAGAGACATAGGTAACTGGAAAAGCCACGATTATACTCTTGTATGAGGGAATATAAACCAATTGTGAATGATTAGAAGGTAATTATTACATAGTAAAGGCATAAAGAGTGATGCTTTATTTCCAAAATTTTTTTACATATTCAGTATTACTGATGCATGTATTTGAATGCAATGAGTAAATATTATTAAACTTTAATAATATATAAACTCTAAGTCAAGCAATGCACAACGATCAGATAAACCTAAGATTAAGCATTCTTAAGAATAAGCAGTTCATAGACAAGATAATTCCATCCTTCAGATAATTATACATGGATTGGGGCAAGTTTATTTTGATCCTAGAAACTAAGAAGAAAAGAAATAACCTTTCCTTGTCAGATAACCATCCTGCTCCTCTTTCTCTTGGCCTTAAATTAGTTACCATTAATTTATACCAATCTTTAGCTACAGGAGTGGGAGTACAAGGTTGAGTGGGATGACCTTCAGTCTCAAAAATGGCATGCAAGTGCTTGTCGAAACAAGCGTTGTTGATGTGGCTTTCAAATGTCAAAGCACCTTTATTACACGTAATGGCTTTGGCAATGATGGTAGGATTGATCATGACTGGATAGCCAGCAACCACAGACAAAATAGCATTCTTGCCATAATCATACTTTAGTACTCGAGCATTTTTCCAGAACTCAGTTACAAGCTCAGGAAAGACATGCCCAACAAGCATGTTGAAATAGTTTTCCCAGTTCTGAAATTCAATTCCAGAGAGGATACTTGTTTTATTGAGTTGAGACAGATGACTTAATTTCAGAGTGTATTCCTTCAGGAGTTCAAGATTAGAAATTTCTCCTCTGATGTTGTGGGAAGACATCTTGAACAATAGTAACTTTGTTTGAGGGAAAAAGATTATAGAAGAAGGAATTTAAAATATGAGATAGTTAAAGAGTGACTCTTCTTTGAATAGAGGAAATATGAGAAGGACTTAAGATCAATAGCTATTTAATGAGTTGGAACAAACAAGGTTCATTAATTTCAAGACTAGCTATAAGTAGTGATGGCAGTGTATAGATATAGTCAGCTTCAAAATGGAAAGATGTGTGATAGACTCTATAGAATGGTTGTTAGAACAGATCCCAAATAAGAATACGAATCGATGTATACTTATGAACCGTAAGGGAGTGGCTGACACGGAGTAATCATAAATGTTTATTTTCAAGAATAATGAACTCTCAATATCCGTCTATCATAAATGAATGCTCAATGAAGGAATTGCGTGAGAATCTTACTCTATTTTCAATCATTCTTACGAAACCTAATGTGTCAGTGAATGATCTGTGATTATGACAAGATTTACAATTTTTATTTGACAATGAATATTGCTATTGTTCAATATTCAGAGAATAAGGATGGTCATGGATAAAGAAAATCATACCTTAGAGATTCTGAAATCTTTTTACAGCGATTCTATATCTGAGTGCTTTCTATTATGATTCCGTCTTGAGTTTAGGCTTCTGACTTTCCTTAGATTCTCTTCATTCTGGTTTCTCGTGTGTCTAATAGAAGCGTCCTTAATAAAGCTTCTGATCAGCCTTGTTCTGCATCTTCTTTCCTTAGATTGATCTATCAGAGGTTCTGAACAAGTACCTTATGATTTCTTCCATTCTTCAGAAATTCTCTGTATTTCGATTTTGAAGAGTGTAGATATCTTCAAAATTCTGATCTCTAGTCTGAGAACTAGAATTAGTCTTCTCTACAGATGATCTCTTCATTCTTCTCTTTAGATGATCTCTTCATTCTTCTGTTCAGACTTATCCATCTGATTTCTGAGAACAATCTTCAGAGATAGATATTCTGATCAACAGAACATCTTTCTTCCATCAAGATCTCTTCTAACCAAATGCTTGTTTTTAAAAGATCAGTAATTCCTTAGCTTGAACATAACTTCTGAGATATTATGTGCTTGAGAAAATTAACTGACATCTCATAACATTTTCTGACTTCGTTTCCACGAGCAGATGTAGAGCTTGTTCAGATACACGTATCATCAAACTTGTGTGTAACACATGACGAGTTTGAATGATAACCTTGTTCTTGCAATGCTGGTCTAACTTGTTTAGAATTAGTCCATCAAAGGATTAACAACATATCTACTTCTGAAAAGAATGTCTACTGATTTCTTCATTCTGAGAAACATCAGTGACTTAAATCCTTTTGAGTCAGAATAGATGACTTCTATTTTTGCATCTTGCCGAGCATCTTCTGATTTCAGGATTCATGCATCATGAATTTCTGAGAGGGATATCAGATGACAATCTGAAACTTTACAGTTTCTTCAACTGAGATAGAATCTCAAGTTAACAAAACTTGATTGTCTATGTTAGTTCAATCAATAATCAGAATTCATCCTTAATAATATTCCTGATGAATCAACAGATTTTCTATTTCCGAGTTTTCTTCAGTTTTCTATAAAGCTTCTCAAGGAAACAGTATTCAATTCTTCGTTGAATCTTCTAACTGCTTGATCATTTAAGCTTCAGATGTTGAATCACTTCTAAGGATTTGAATTCCTCAGTTCATGATTTCTGACTTTTTCTTCATACTTCTTCATGAAGTTCTTATTCATCAGAATCATAATTTAACAATCTTTCTTCTTTACTTCAGAAAATTCCTAATGAGTTTTTCCTGAGAAAGTCATGAGTGGACTAATCCGTTCCTTGAAAACATCTCATACTCACAAGGAATTAATCTTCAACAAACAAGATTTCTTGTTTTCTGATGATTAGATCTTGAGCAAATGCATTGTTCATCCAATCGTATTTCTAAGATAGGCATTCAACAGATATTACTCCTTATCTGATGAATCTATCTTGTCAGCTGATTCTTCAATCTTCTTCCAAGCTTCAGTGGAGAAGATTTTGTTGTTGACAACTTCAAGACTTCAAGAATCAATAACTTGCTCAAGGTAATCCATTTGATTACAATTCAGTATTCAATCATCTTCTGATATGAGACTTAATTTGTGAGTGGATTGAAATCTTACCCAGAGTATTTCTTCACACCGCATCTGGATCTTTTTCTGACACTGTTAAGTGTTTAATATCCATCAATAACAGAACCGGAGATCTGATACCAATTGAAGGTGTAATAAAAACACAAGAAAGGGGGGTTTGAATTGGGTTTTACGCTCTTTAATAATTTTTTGCCTTGAACTATTGTTGCGTTAATACATCAGAGTTTCATTGAGAAACTTCAGACTTGCGATGCGGAAGCACATCAGAGTTGTGTGGTTCTGACTTGTTATGCGAGGTTCTAGTAAACGATACATAAATACAAACAATAAAGTAAAGCATAAGTAAGAGTACATAACACACGATATATACTGGTTCACTTGAGCAATCCTCAAGCTAATCCAGTCTACCCTTCCAAGGTGATTTCGCCTTAGACAAGGACTTAATCCACTATAACCAAACTGATTACAATTTGCACGGGAAACCGCTGGTTACTAACCTCTAATGAACCGTTCAGTGATCCAACTGGATATAACGTTCATTAACCCAATAGAATCCGATCTCGGAAGATCTCCTATCAGGATTTCAATGATATCCATCAGTGATCTCACAAGAGTCTGACCTTCACTTGGTCCTCTTTAAGATATGACTATCAGTCATCTCAAGTCTACTGATCTTTTACTCGATCACTTGAGGAACAACTAATTCTAAAAATATAATTGGTTTTCTGGAGGTTACATGAGCGCTTCTTAACAAGCAGAATTCTCCTAATTTAAGTACAAAATTACACAACAGTGTTTGAGCAAGATATGAGCAAAAACTCTTTGCTTTCTACATGATTCTATGTGTTGTATATGATTTGCAGTTGAGTTCCTATGATGACACCAACAACAGTTGATGGGTTGATTGTTCTCGAACCAACAACACATACAAATGCCTTCTCTTCATTTTATAGCCAAGGAAAATAGAGCCGTTGGAGGACAGTTGGTCGTTGAAGAGAGTCGTTACACAAGGATGAAAATAGTACAACCCCCTTTGTCCATTTTCCATTATTTACGGTAGTGGAGAGGTAGTGGGATAAAGCATCTTCGTACAGTGTACTTTCCTTGCTAACGGTAACCTTGTCTTCTAATCTTCAGAGGCTTCTGATAGTATTTGATTGAAGCATGAGTAGAGATGTGATAGTTGGGTCTTCAGAATCTCAAGTCTTCAGTCTTCAGAACTTGTTCATTCATAAACTTGTCTTCAGCACTTCAGCACTTGTCTTTGAAACCCTTTGTCTTCAAGTCTTCAGAGTTTTCAGAACCTTGTTCACTCAGAATGTTGTCTTCAGAGTCTTCAGCCCTTGATCTTTAGAACTTCAATCTTCAGATCCCTTAAGTCTTCAGAGCCTTCAGCCTTCAGAACTTCAAGTTATTAGAGTCTTCAACACTTAGTTCTTCAGAAGATTGTTTCTTCAGGAACTTTGCTTATCTTCAGAATTCGAAACACGTTCAGAACAGAATCCACAAGAGCATTGTAACAGCAATATCGACATCCTTGGATCTTTCTGATTGTTATCAGATACAGAAGCGAACTTTCTTCTTCAGCACTCTTGCGACTTATGTTACACATAGTAACTCACATGTTATCTTTTACACACATCTTGATATTGTTTGTTTGATCTTATATCTTCAATAATTATGATCTGCACAGAAACAAACATCAGAACATAAAATAGTTCTTTCACAAATACTCCATTGTTATCATCAAAACATAGAGACGGCTTGCAGAGACAACTTTTGTTCTTACAATCTCCCCCTTTTTGATGATGACAAAACCATGTATTTTGATAGAACATTTTATACAGGGTAATCACCAAACGTAACATATTTAGAGTCTGGAACAACAACTCCCCCTGAATGTGTTAACCCTAAAATTTTATTTATGATCATCTAGAATCTTATCTGATCCAAAGACTCGCAGAATAACAATTTTGAGTTGTCAGAACATAGAATAGAGAAGAAATACTTCCTTATCATTTAGAAGGACATAAGTCTTCAGCATCTGGACTTGTTCATTAGAACTTCTTGTCATCATATCTTTAGAACTTGTTTCCTTTAGACAGCGTATCAGAGCCTCATAACTTCAGAGTCTTCTGAAGCAAATACTACTGTTCAGCAGAACATATGTAGCGGTGATACCAAATGATTCTCTTCTGATAAGATACCAATTAGTTCTCTTTCTAATAACTTAGCCACACTATATATCAGAACAGAAACTTTCTTTCAGATGAGAAACTCCCCCTGAGTTTCAGACTTGGTGAAGATTATAAATTCTGACATGTGAATCTTCTGGGTAGTCTCCACTTGATTGCTATAAGTCAGATATTGGGATATTGAGAATCTTGATTCAGATATACCAATTTTGTTCACCAATTAAGATCATGACTTTACATAGTTTGAATAGACAACGGGCCTTCATCTCAGAACCATGTTTCTATCAGAACTGGATGGTAGGTCAAAGCTTCGTTCTTGATCTGATTGAAGGATATTTTTGTGATCAATTGAAGCTTGATTCTGAACCTAATACCAACGTAATCTTGATTCTCAGTCTGATACCATTGTATGCTGAGTCTGATACTAATGAAGGTATTTTGAGATCAGTCACAACTTGATCCTGAATATGATATCATTATAGACTGAGTCTGATACCATTAATACTATACTTCTTAGAATATCAGAGTTTGTCTTGATAGAACTTCTTCTTCTTGGATCTTCATATCCATATTTTTCATACAGTTTTCAACTTCTGATTTGCTTAGTTCTTCTGAAAAGCATCTTTGAATGTAGACTTTGTCTTGACTGCTTTCAGTAAGACTTCTTCTTCAGATTCTTATGTTCTGAATATCACATTCTTAGACAGTTTACAGCTTCTGAACATTATGATACCAAAATCATGATAACTTTGACTTTCAGAAGGTTCTCAACCTCTGAACAGTACTGGGTCTATCTGATTCTAAACATATGTTCACGAAGTGTACAACTTCGATTATATGAACAAACAGTTCTTAAGAACTTAAACAGAATTATTTTATTTAAAACCTGTCTTAGAATGCCTAGTGAACTTGTTTAGAGTTCCTTGGTTAGAATCAAACAAACGTTAGTGGTAAATGCATTTTAAATCATTTATTTTTTTTAGTTTTTCATTCTCTTAAGATCTATCAAAATCATACATTCTATTTCTCCCCCTTTTTGACATCATCAAAAGGTTAGAGCATGTTAAGCATTTTTAAATCATGATATGATAATGAAACTCTAATTGTATATATAGAGCATTTAATGCATATTTCATTCATGGCAAAAGATAGATTATCCTTAATCCTACTAAGTTTGGAACATTCAAAACATAGACTTTAAGAACAATATCCTAAGGGATAGCCTAGAATATGCCTAAGGATTGGGAGGATGTGGAAGATGAACCACCAGACTCAACAGTTCTTAAAGCAGGCGTCTATTTATCTTCAGCTTGTTTAATTGCCAACTTCTTGTTCTTCACAATTTCTTCAGATATCCATCCATGAAATTCAGTCTAGACATTTCCCAGAGCTGTGGGATCCATACTTGTAGCGAGCGATTTTTGTCAGTGATGCGACCACCTTATCGCTGAAGTTGGGTTTTCCTCCTCGCAGAGAAAGGGGTGCTACTTTCTGATTTCTTATTCATCCCATGAAGCTGAAAGGGAAAGGGAAGGTATCTAAAACTAATCTTGCACGCAAATATTTAACTAAACAAACGCTTAAGAGATTCGGGGAGTCGGGGTCAGGTTATACAATGGGTAGTTATCAATTACCCATCCTATATGTGGTTATCCACAGGATATTAGCATTAGGTTTTATCGCTTTGTAATTAATGGTGTTTATCTGGTAATGGGTTGGGAAAGTTTCTCGGGAAAGAATGATAGGGAGAGTGAGTTTTTGTTGATGTTTTTGGTAAGGTACTAGACCTAAGTTTTGATTGAGGTGTGAAGGTACTGGACCTAGGGTTTTTGATTAGTATGCTCGCTAAGATTTTGCAATCTTATGCCTACATATTCCTGTTTAAATGAAATAAGGAAATCAGAGCAATCATAGTTCCTCTTATTCTAAGGGAGGAAAAAGATGTTTTGGTGTCTCGTTCAAAGCCCAAGATTTAAGCTAAAAGGTTTGACTGAGAGAGAACTTGTCATCTATAAAGAGGGATTGGACTTCCTCTGAGGGAATTTTTGATTTTTGTGTGCCTTGATCAAAGCCCAAGGTTGAAGCTAAGAGATTGATTGACTCAGCTAGGGGATTTCCTTATATAAAGCCTGCGAGGAGGCTAAATATGAATGACTCAACAAGAGAGTGTTTATATCTATCTCGTACAAAGCCCGAGATTAAGGCAAAAAAGAGACTGACTCTTTGGGGATATCATTATACAAAGCCTAAGAGGAGGCTAATCGTTGACTTTTTCGGGGAAAATGTTCTTTCTGTCTTGTACAAAGCCCAAGATTTAGGCTAAAAGGGATTTTTGACTCCGTCGGGGAGTTTTGTATGTGTCTCGTACAAAGCCCAAGATAGAGGCTGAAATGGGAAATTTAGTTGACTCTGGTGAGGATATTTTAAGTGTCTTGTACAAAGCCCAAGACGGAAGCTAAGCAGTTTTGACTCTGCTGGAAAGCACTATCTATCTTGTATGAAGCCCAATATGGAGGCGGAAAAGAGTTTAACTCTGCTTGGGAGTTTATTCTTCAAAGCCTAATGAAGGCTCGGAGGAATTGGCTTCGTGGGAGAAAATGTTCTTCCCAAGCTTATGAAGGTTTATATCTCGTACAAAGCCCAAGATGGAGGCTAAAAGGGTTTGGCTCAACAAGAGAGTACTTTTATTTGTCTCGTACGAAGCCCGAGATAGAGGCTAAATAAGCTGGAGAAAGCCTACGAGTAGGCTAACTTTGCTAGGGAGGGAAACATTATACAAAGCCTAAGAGGAGGCTATCGACCCAACAAGAGGGTGTTTTTTATTTGTCTCGTACAAAGCCCGAGATAGAGGCTAAAGGGGCTGACTCAACAAGAGAGTGCCTGACTCAACGAGAGATTTTGAAAAGTGATTGACTCAACAAGAGAGTCTGAGACTGCGATTTGACTCAACAAGAGAGTCTTGAGAATTGACAGACTCAACAAGAGAGTCTGAAAAGGTTAGCTCTGCTGGGGAGAATCATTGTACAAAGCCAAAGAGGAGGCTGACTTCACTGAGGAAGGATCTTTATACAAAGCCTAAGAGGAGGCTACCTTTCTGCTAGGGATTATTGAGATCCCGAGGCAGGTCCAAGTAGGGAATCGACTCTTTCAGGGGAATGCAGAAGAGTTGAGAGATTAGAAACCTTGGGGTTTTGATTTGAGATAGTGTTATACTAGTGATACACAGACCCTGGTTTGGGAATTTGGGAGAGAGACGGGGTTTTAGAGCCCACAAGTTTTAACTCTTGCTGGAGATTAATCCAGAATCCGGGGTTTCTCCTATGTTTGGTAGGGAACTTGAGAATGTCTTTGAGACTCAAAGGTATTTAGACAATCCAAGTCTAATGGAAGAGTTTTATCTTTTGTATGATGCCCAAGAGGAGGCCGACTCTTTTAAGGGATGAGTATCAACCCTAAAATTAGTCTGAGGGTTTTTGACTCCTTTTTAGAAAGACAGCTCTAACGAAGGATGACTAAGTTCTGTCTTATACCTTTACGAGGTCTTCAGGGTCCTTGTATTAAGCCCAAGAGAAGGCATGAGAACTTCTAAGAAGCTGAAGGGTCCTTGTACAATGCCCAAGAGGAGGCGGGGATGCTTTTAGGAAGCCTGTGGGACCAAACCAAGAAAAGTTCAAGAAATGCTATTCACCGAGAATAGATCATTTAGTGAAAGTTTGAAATTTGAAGAAACTCAAGAGATGTTATTCACCGAGAATAGATCAACTCCGGGGAGTAGAATTTCTTTGACAATTTCTAGGAGTGACAGTCTGAGAAAAGGTTCACGAAGAATACTGCCTTTCTCTTTGTTCCATATTGTTTAACCCCAAGAGAAGGGAAGACTATATCCGGTAATCCTATGGGGATCTAGTTTTGTTTGTATTAAAGAGTGACCAACTGGCTCTACTTAGTTCTAGACTTAGTTGCCGGGGAAAACTCTAAATAACTATACTAGTATATATACAGTTGATATATGACGAGTATTTAAAAGGGGTATGAAAGAAGACTAACCATGCACAACTTCCCACAATACAGTTATATACATGAAAAGCAGTAAATGAAAGCGGATAAACACTTACCCGTTATAGAGCTTCCATGCTGTTTTGTTAGTTGTTCAACAAAGAAATTAAATAAAGTTTTGATAACAACTATATATTTGGATTCAAAATCAAAAGGGCGGTTGTTTTGAAAAGATTGTTGGGGCTTACAGCTCACGGAGAGGCCCAAGATTTTACAGTGATCGTCGTTGTTTGAAGATCGCAGAGGGACTTATACAACGACTGAGGCCCAAAGTTGTTTATTTACAAAAGGGGTTGGGTATTACACTCTATTAGAGGCCCAAAGATTATTTAAAGAAAAGTAATGGGACTTACAACACGAGGGTAGGCCCAGTCGATTTAAAAAAGGGCGACGACCGCGCCGAACTTTTTGAAAATGTACAGAGGGACTTATGCAATATGTGAGGCCCAAAATTGGTTTATTTACAAAGGATGGGACTTACACTCTATCAAGAGGCCCAAAAAACTTATTTTTGTACAAGAGAGGGGCTTACAACTCAAGGAGATGCCCAGATGATTTGTTTGAAAACAGCGATCGCGCCGAGGTTTTCGAAAACACATTGGGTCTTATACAATGACTAAGGCCCAAAAAAGGTTTTGGTTAAAAAGGGGTTGGGTCTTACACTCTATTAGAGGCCCATGAGTTTGAAAATGATTGATGAGGGTTGAATTAATCAAAACCCTAATTTTGTTTTAAAAGGAATTAATTTTATTTAAAAATTAATAAAAATTATTGAAAACATGTGAAAAATGAGTGGTGATCTTGGATCAATGTTTCAAAAATCATGTTTTTTTCCACAAAATGATTGGAAACTAATTAAGTTTGGAAAATCAAGAAGGAAAAAATATTTTAAATGTTAAAAAAACAAATAAACATTAATTCTTTGCAAAAATATCAAATATATGAAATAAATAATATTTTTGGGAAAATTTTATAAAATAAAATATTTTAACATTTTTGTGAATTATTAAAAAAAGAATCAACTCAAAACCATTAAAATTCAGAGAGAAATTAATTTTTGAATCAATTATATAAAATCACAAAATTCAAATATTTGAATTTTTGAAAAAGGGCGCCAAGAACACCCAAGAACACGCGCGTGTTCTGAGTTTTGCCCAGATTTGCATTTTCTCTCCAATCTCACTGAATACTTGATGAAACCACACAATCCACATATCAATCTGCTCGTTTTCACCTCACGATCATGTCTATGGTCTTTAATTTAATTTATTTTAAGCATGGAATAAGAAATCAAAGAGAAACCTCAAGAACCCTAAATTCTGCATGAAGGCTCAGAAATTCCACACACGATTCAAACAAAGCAATTAATAGAGGGGAAACATTCTATGCATGATTATGAACATTTGGCAAAAGTATTGTGCAAGGAAATATGCATAGATTAAGAGATGACCAAGTTTAGGCTTACTTGAAGGTCGTGGCAGCAAGAGCAATTTGATCTTTGAGTTGGAGGTGTTACAGATGAGTTGTGATGATCTGAACAGCTTCCCTACACCATATGGAATGTGCTTGAATGCTTGGAATGATTTGAAATGGACTGGAACAGATTATGGCACCTCAACTGCAACTTGGTTGAAAACTTGAGCAATTGGCTGGTGATTTTATGAAATTGGTGTTCCAGATGTTGTTTAAGTGTTTGGATCACTTCTATATGATGTTTATGAGGTGTGTGTGTGATTGGTTTGGTTGGAATTGTTCCCAAACTCAAAACCCGATAGTGACTTGCTTTAGAAGGCAAAATTGGAGTGAAAGTGGAGATTTTGAGGAAAGCATCAGTTTGGGTGCTTTGGTGTACTCAAACTGATCAAAATTGAGCTCTATTTATAGTAGAGCAAGTTTGTTTTGCAAGGAATAGTGTATGGCAACTGGTACATGTCTGTGGCCAATTGGATCATTTTGGAATCTCAAGTCTCCTCTAGCCATTGACTAGAGGTTAGAGCACAGGCCTATGGTTCTTTGATTCAAGGATAAGGCTTGACTGAAGTGTTCATCTTTGCTCTGATACATGCCACCTCTAAGCATCCATTAAATGTTCCAAAACAAAATTGGAGTCTTGGCCTCCTTTAGGCTTTTTAGGTTTGGCATGCTACGTGTAGTTCCAAAGACTTGGGAGGCTTATAGATCAGTGTTTGTTCCTCCTTGCCCCCCCCCCCCTGAGGTGTGCATATGGATAAACTTGTTTGTCATTTGCACAAATTGAGCAAATCGAGCCCTTGTGCACAAATCTGCCTTGTAAGACAGTTTGCATCAAGGCTTATTGCAACTGTCATAACTCTTAGCTCAAGTGGAGTTTGATGGAGTTCTTGGACATTTTGGAAAGCTGATA
Source organism: Lathyrus tuberosus (assembly GCA_022829125.1). Taxonomy (NCBI): domain Eukaryota; kingdom Viridiplantae; phylum Streptophyta; class Magnoliopsida; order Fabales; family Fabaceae; genus Lathyrus; species Lathyrus tuberosus. Next base: position 2,396,722 of record JALAZF010000034.1, read on the forward strand.
TATCCTATTTTATCATGATGTCCAACTTTGGTATTGATCCAACTTGAATTACATTGAAAACTTCCTCTACTTTTGGAAAAAAAAAGGCAGATTCTGACTTAGTGGAAATTTCACTAAGTGTTGGAAAAGTGTCACTTTTGTGTTTTCAGCCATTTTGATCACTCCATAACTTAAAATCCATGAGGAATTGGAATGGACTGTAGTTGAAATTTTAAAAGTATGCCATGAGATCTACAAATCCATCTTTGGATCATCCAAAATGGTTGCTTGGATCTCAAGTTATGATCCTTGGAAGTTGGTACCCTAGCCACTTTGTTCCATAACTTAGAAAAATTCTAAGTTTTTATGGTTACCCCCTTTTACAAGTTAACCCATTTTCTTTGGTTTTTCTTGATGAATGATGATTCAAATCACACATTAACATCATTTTAGGGTTAAGGAACCTTGGTTGACCAAAAAATCAAAAAGTCAAACTTTGACTTTTTGGTACAGTTGACTTTTCTAGCAGATGAAATCCAAACTGTGCGATCCTCTATGAAATCAAGTCCTTGACCAAAATCAAACTTAATGTATGGATTCCATAGGTGTTATAGGGTGTTTTGACTCATGTCCCAAGGTTTGGGAGCATGTCTTGGTCAAAAGTCAAAGGCACAGTTGACTTTTTCCTTGAAACCCTAATGGTGGTCCAGATGAAATTGAAACTTGTGAATCAAGCTCCTTGGATCAATCCATTGTTGCAAATGGATCAATGTAGTATATTAGAGACCCTCAAATCATGCCTTGAGGTCTTGGCTCATGTTTTGTCCCAAAAGTCAGCTTAGGGGTGAATTAGGTCAAGAAACCCTAATTCCCGATTTTTGGTAAATGCATCCCTTGAGGCAAAATTGACTTGGTGATGGGGTCCATGAGGTCCCTTGGAGTATCTTGAGTTATGCTTTGAAGCATTGGCTCATGAACAGATGAAAATTTTCTTCTGGAGGCTCTGGTCGACCAAAATCCTAATTTGGTGACACTGACGATCTGGAGGATTAATCCACTTGGAATGTAGCAACTTTGTGCCTGATCCTTGATGTGGGAGTCCTCTTGGTCCTTTATGGATGTTTGAGAGGTTAGACAAGTTGAAATTCTGGCACAGATATCAGATGTCCTACACAGATGTTGAGACACTGATATCCTACACAATGAACAAGATAGCAATAAAAATAACAGTGCAGAAAGTAAATAACACAGTGATATGTTTACCCAGTTCGGATCAACAATCCTACTCTGGGGGCTACCAAGCCAGGGATGAAACCAATATACGATAGTATCAATTCATAGATCATACAAACACCGAATAATCTGCTCACTTAATCACTACTCTTCCTATGACTTCTACCTAAGACTCACCTAGGTATGAGGCCCTCCTCAAATCCCTCTACAACCACAACCCGTGATTGGTTCCTTTCAACACAAGCAACAAAAACGAAAGTCACACTTTCAAAACACACAATTCTCAATACTTCACAGCTTATGAGAATTGACACACAAGAAACTCAATGCTTAAAAGCTTATAAGTAACTTGACAGAACTTACAACACAAAAATCAGTCCTTATACTGTTATCAAAATGGTACCAGTTAGGCTCACAAAATACACTCAAAAACACTAAAAACACACGTAAGTTCCACACCTAAAACTAGGTTTACACCAGTCAATATATAGCATTAAATCTGGACTGGTATGGGCTTCAAAAATGCAGCAAATAGACTGCTCACAAATCTGCAAAAATAACTCCAACAAAATAGGACTTCAATCCAAAGTTTCCTAATATGTCTCCATAATTAGAAAATGTTGAAAATCCGAAAATCACACAAATAAGCACAATCCAAAAATGCGTTGGATGCCACATAGGATAACCAAATATTCAGAAAATATTCAGTAACAATTAGTCAGCAACAAAATCTTCTTTAAAACTGAAATCACAGCGCGATGTCCTATGAGCAGGTATGGGACATCTTCATTCGACATGTTGAATGCAGCAAACTAGAACTTCTTGTTTCAACATCTTGCTGCTAGAACAGTTTTAGCAAAATAAATGCCAACCACAAAATCAAGGAAATAACAATCTCCCCCTTTGGCTTATTTTTGCTAAAACTACACACAAAATAAATCTTTGCACAAGTAAAAAAAATCCATATCAGATACAGCAGCGGAAAACCAACACACACCACACATAGCAGCAAAAAAAACATAGCAGCACTCCCCTTCAACTGCAAACAACACACCAGCATTCAACATACTCAATACTCCAGCAACACAAAAAAAACTCCCCCTCAACTGCAGCAACACAAACATTCCACATACTCAACACTCTCCCCCTCAGCTGCAGCACAAGCACACAAGCCAAATACAAACATACTACTCCCCCTTTTTAGCCAGAAATATGACAAAGGCAAGTAGAACAGATAAAAATAATTAAGAAATGATCAAATCATAAACCAGAATAAACAACATCAGAGAGTAGATGCACACCAAATCACATGACCAAGTGTCATGCACAAACTTCAGCATTTCCTCCAGCACATACTGCACTACCAGAACCTCCTTTAATCTGGCAGTCAGAAGGAACATTAATTTCTATGGTTCTTCATGAATACAAACTCCAAGTCTACTCCTCATATTTTCAAACAGCACTGCATCCAGAGCCTTGGTAAATATGTCAGCAAGCTGATTTTCTGTGCTCACATGTTCAAGAGTTATGACTTTGTCCTCCACAAGTTCTCTGATGAAGTGATGCCTGATGTCAATGTGCTTAGTCCTACTATGTTGAATAGGATTTTTTGAAATATTAATAGCACTCAGGTTGTCACAAAACAATGTCATGACATCTTGTGTGACATTATACTTAGATAGCATTTGCTTCATCCACACCAGTTGAGCACAACTACTTCCAGCTGCTATGTATTCAGCCTCAGCAGTAGACAGAGATACAGAATTTTGTTTCTTGCTAAACCATGAAATAAGATTATTTCCCAAAAATAAACATCCTCCAGAGGTACTCTTCCTATCATCTGCACTTCCAGCCCAATCAGCATCACAGTATCCTACTAAGATGGAACTTGAGTCATGGGAGTACAACAACCCATAATCACATGTACCACTCACATACTTAAGAATTCTCTTAACTTGATTGATGTGACTGACCTTGGCTTCTGCTTGGTATCTTGCACATACGCCAACAGCAAAGGTTATGTCTAGTCTGCTTGCTGTAAGATACAACAAACTTCCAGTCATACTTCTGTATAAGCTTTGTTCAACATTCACTCCCTTTTCATCTTTGGATAACTTCAAGTGAGTAGGAGCAGGAGTTCTCTTATGCTTGGCATTATCCAGTCCAAACTTCTTCACAATATTCCTCGCATATTTGCTCTGACAAATAAAAATGGAATCATCCATCTGCTTGACTTGTAATCCAAGAAAGTAAGTCAATTCACCTACCAAGCTCATCTCAAATTCAGACTTCATTTGGTTGACAAAATGTTGGACCATTTCATCCGACATCCCACCAAACACAATATCATCTACATAAATCTGAGCAATCATTAGTTTCCCATCCTTCTCCTTGACAAAAAGTGTTTTATCAATACCACCCTTCCTGTATCCATGGTTGACTAAGCACTCAGTCAACCTTTCATACCAAGCTCGTGGAGCTTGTTTCAACCCATACAGCGCCTTCTTTAGCTTGAAAACATGATCAGGAAAATTTGGATCCACAAACCCTTTAGGCTGCTCAACATAGACTTCCTCATTAAGATAGCCATTCAGAAAGGCACTCTTGACATCCATTTGAAACAGTCTGAATTTCAACAAACATGCCACTCCTAGCAGCAATCTGATGGATTCCAAATGAGCCACAGGAGAAAATGTTTCATCGAAGTCTACTCCTTCAATCTATGTGTATCCTTGAGCAACTAATCTGGCTTTGTTCCTGGTAACAACTCCTTGTTCATCAGACTTGTTCTTATAAACCCATTTTGTTCCAATCACATTTGTTCCTGCTGGTCGTGGTACCAGTTCCCAGACTTTATTCCTCTCGAATTAACAAAGCTCATCTTGCATAGCCCTTATCCAGAACTCATCTGTCAATGCTTCTTTGACATTCTTTGGTTCAATCTTTGAAACAAAGCATGCATTTGACATAGCCTCCCTCGTTCTGGTTCTTACACCTTCATTCAGATTTCCAATAATCAATTCCTTAGGGTGATCCTTCTGGATCCTTACAGATGGTCCCTTGTTAGCACCTTCTACCTCTTCATTCTCAGGTCTAGTGTCGGTCTCCTGAGCATTATTTTCTACAGACTCAGTGTCTTGTGAGATTTCATTGTTCATGGGAAAACATGCTCCAACATCATCTAGGACATCTTCGTCTTGGCCAGAGTCATCAACCACCACATTTATGGATTCCATCATCACCTTAGTTCTGGAATTAAATACCCTATATGCTTTACTGTTTGTAGAGTATCCCAAAAATATCCCTTCCTCGCTCTTAGGATCCATCTTTCGCCTCTGTTCACGATCTGCCAAGATGTAGCACTTACTCCCAAACACATGGAAATACTTCACATTTGGCTTTCTACCTTTCCATATCTCATAAAGTGTAACAGAAGTACCTGATCTGATAGTCACCCTGTTGTGTATATAGCAAGCGGTATTCATGGCTTCAGCCCAAAAATGATATGGAAGCTTTTTGGCATGAATCATGACCCTTGCACATTCTTGTATAGTCCTATTCTTGCGTTCCACCACACCATTCTGCTGAGGAGTGATTGGTGATGAGAATTCATGAGTGATTCCTTCAGATAAGCAAAACTCTTCAAACCGGCTATTTTCGAATTCTTTCCCATGGTCACTTCTGATTCGAACCACACCACAATCCTTTTCCCGTTGAATCCTTTGACACAACTCTTTGAAGGCTGCAAATACTTCAGACTTTTCTCTGATAAAACTTATCCAGGTGAATCTGGAGTAATCATCAACGACAACATAGGCATACTTCTTCCCTCCAAGACTTTCAACCTGCATAGGTCCCATTAAGTCCATGTGAAGCAGTTCCAGAACTCTAGAAGTTGTGGTAAGATGTTGAAGCCTCTTGTGTGACACCCTTGTTTGCTTCCCAACTTGACATTCACCACATATTTTATCCTCATCAATCTTCAGCTTGGGAATACCTCTAACAACTTCACTTGACATAACTTTCTTCATCCCTTTCAGGTGTAAGTGACCCAATTTCTGATGCCACAATTTGGTTTCATCTTCCTTTGACATCAAACAAGTAGACACACTTTCAGGTTCTTGAGGATTCCACAGATAGCAGTTATCCTTAGACCTGGTTCCCTTCATAACAACTTCATCTTTCTCATTGGTTACTAGACATTCAGATTTGGTGAAATTCACTTTGAGACCTACATAACACAGTTGACTTATACTGATTAAATTTGCGGTCGGCCCTTTGACAAATAGAACACGATCCAGATTTGGTTGTCCTGTGTAGTCCAGCTTTCCAACACCTTTTATTTCACCCTTTGATCCATCCCTAAAAGTGACATAATTGGTGGAGTGAGGCTTGATATCTGACAGGAATTTCTTCACACCAGTCATGTGTCTTGAACAACCGCTGTCAAAGTACCAATCTTCCCGTGCGGATGCTCTAAGAGAGGTATGTGCTATGAGACCGGCCATCATATTTTTAGGAGTCCATCTCCTCTTCACTGTAGCCCGACTCTGTCCTTTACTTTGTTGATGAGCAGTTTTGGGATGGCCGTGTAACTTGTAGCAAAAGGCCTTCAAGTGACCAATCTTCCCACAGTAATAACATCTCCATGGTTTATACTTAGAACTACTTACTCTTTTCTGATGCTTCATCTGATGTCGAGACATGTGATTTGACATCCCCTCTTCTTGCTTTGTTTTCTGAGGAACAAACTTTAATACAGGCTTCTTGTAGTTCTCTGCTTGATAGTTAAAACCAAGGCCTTGCACATTTCCAGCATCTTTCCCAGTCTGAAGAATCTCATCCAGCTGCGTGGTACCATTGTTCAGCATTCTTATTGATTTGGTCATATTGTCAAGTCTTGACTTTTGCCATACAACCTCCTCTTTCAGATCAACAATGATTGATAGATGTTCTTCCTTCTCAGCTTCTAGTTGAGCTATCAGAACCTTCTGTTCTAATATTATCTGGCACCTTTCTTCATTCTTGATACACAACTCTGAGAACCCAGTGAAGACTTCTTCCTTAGTGCGTTCTCCAATATAAGATTCTTTGTCAGAGTCAGACTCACAAGTAGTTTCTCCATCAGCCTTACATATCCCAGTCAAGGCTGTCACCAATTTTGCTGATTCTTCTTCAAGATCACTCTCAGACTCTCCTTCTGACCAAGACACAGATAAGCCCTTCTTCTGCCTTTTGAGATACGTGGGACACTCAGTCTTTATGTGCCCAAATCCCTCACATTCGAAACACTGAACTCTCTTCCCTTGATTGGAGTCTTCTTCAGTTCTGAACCTTCTGCCTCCATCCTGGTTTTTACTGATGTCGAGTGACTTGTTCTGAGCATTTGCTCTCGACTTCCAGTCAATCCTTTTCAACACTTTGTTAAATTTTTTTCCAAGCAATACCAAATCTTTAGACACCCCTTCATCTCTGGCCAGGTCACCTTCATCTTCTGAGTCACCAGCATTTGACACAAAAGCTATGCTCTTCTTCTTTTCAGACTTTTCACTGATCCCTAATTCAAATGTTTGAAGAGATCCCACAAGTTCATCCACTTTCATCTTGTCTATATCCTGAGCTTCCTCTATAGCAGTCACTTTCATGTCAAATCTCTTAGGTAGAGATCTGAGGATTTTTCTGACCAGTTTGTTGTCAGACATCTTTTCACCTAGGGCACCTGAGGCATTAGCTATCTCAATAATGTTCATGTGAAAATCATGAATGCTCTCATCCTCCTTCATCTTTAAACTCTCAAACTTGCTAGTGAGAAGCTGAAGTTTTGACATCTTCACCTTTGAAGTCCCTTCATGAGCAACCTTCAAGACTTCCCACGCCTCTTTTGCAATGGTGCAATGTTCAATCAACCTGAAGATATTCTTATTGACACCATTAAACAATGCATTCATGGCTTTGGAATTTCCCACGGACCCTTTGTAGTCTGCATCATCCCAATCTTCCTCTTCCTTCACCACATCAGTAGGGGCACCTTTTTCATGTTTAACCTTTGGGGTTCCCATCCTTTTATAACAACTTTCCATGCTTGATCATCCATGGATTTGATGAAAGCTATCATCCTCGGTTTCTAATAGTCATAGTTGGAACCATCAAGCAGAGGTGGTTTGTTCAAAAATCCTTCATCCTTGTCCATTGTACCAGAAAGTACCTTCCCTGAATCTCACCCAGAACCAAACAAGGGTGCAAGCTCTGATACCAATTGAAATTCTGGCACAAATATCAGATGTCCTACACAGATGTTGAGACACTGATATCCTACACAATGAACAAGATAGCAATAAAAATAACAGTGCAGAAAGTAAATAACACAGTGATATGTTTACCCAGTTCGGATCAACAATCCTACTCTGGGGGCTACCAAGCCAGGGACGAAACCAATATACGATAGTATCAATTCACAGATCATACAAACACCGAATAATCTGCTCACTTAATCACTACCCTTCCTATGACTTCTACCTAAGACTCACCTAGGTATGAGGCCCTCCTCAAATCCCTCTACAACCACAACCCGTGATTGGTTCCTTTCAACACAAGCAACAAAAACGAAAGTCACACTTTCAAAACACACAATTCTCAATACTTCACAGCTTATGAGAATTGACACACAAGAAACTCAATGCTTAAAAGCTTATAAGTAACTTGACAGAACTTACAACACAAAAATCAGTCCTTATACTGTTATCAAAATGATACCAGTTAGGCTCACAAAATACACTCAAAACCCCTAAAAACACACGTAAGTTCCACACCTAAAACAAGGTTTACACCAGTCAATATATAGCATTAAATCTGGACTGGTCTGGGCTTCAAAAACGCAGCAAATAGACTGCTCACAAATCTGCAAAAATAACTCCAACAAAATAGGTCTTCAATCCAAAGTTTCCTAATATGTCTCCATAATTAGAAAATGCTGAAAATCCGAAAATCACACAAATAAGCACAATCCAAAAATGCGTTGGATGCCACATAGGATAACCAAATATTCAGAGAATATTCAGTAACAATTAGTCAGCAACAAAATCTTCTTTAAAACTGAAATCACAGCGCGATGTCCTATGAGCAGGTATGGGACATCATCATTCGACATGTTGAATGCAGCAAACTAGAACTTCTTGTTTCAACATATTATTTCAACATCTTACTGCTAGAACAGTTTTAGCAAAATAAATGCCAACCACAAAATCAAGGAAATAACAATCTCCCCTTTTGGCTTATTTTGGCTAAAACTACACACAAAACAAATCTTTGCACAAGTAAAAAAAAATCCATATCAGATACAGCAGCGGAAAACCAACACACACCACACATAACAGCAAAAAAACATAGCAGCACTCCCCTTCAACTGCAAACAACACGCCAGCATTCAACATACTCAATACTCCAGCAACACAAAAAAAACTCCCCCTCAACTACAGCAACACAAACATTCCACATACTCAACACTCTCCCCCTCAGCTGCAGCACAAGCACACAAGCCAAACATAAACATACTACTCCCCCTTTTTAGCCAGAAATATGACAAAGGCAAGTAGAATAGTTAAAAATAATTGAGAAATAATCAAATCAGAAACCAGAATAAACAGCATCAGAGAGTAGATGCACACCAAATCACATGACCAAGTGTCATGCACAAACTTCAGCATTTCCCTCAGCACACACTGCACTACCAGAACCTCCTTTAATCTGGCAGCCAGAAGGAACATTAATTGCTATGTTTCTTCATGAATGCAAACTCCAAGTCTGCTCCTCAGATTTTCAAACTGCACTGCATCCAGAGCCTTGGTAAATATGTCAGCAAGCTGATTTTCTGTGCTCACATGTTCAAGAGTTGTGACTTTGTCCTCCACAAGTTCTCTGATGAAGTGATGCCTGATGTCAATGTGCTTAGTCCTACTATGTTGAATAGGATTTTTTGAAATATTAATAGCACTCAGGTTGTCACAAAACAATGTCATGACATCTTGTGTGACATTATACTTAGATAGCATTTGCTTCATCCACACCAGTTGAGCACAACTACTTCCAGCTGCTATGTATTCAGCCTCAGTAGTAGACAGAGATACAGAATTTTGTTTCTTACTAAACCATGAAATAAGATTATTTCCCAAAAAGAAACATCCTCCAGAGGTACTCTTCCTATCATCTGCACTTCCAGCCCAATCAGCATCACAGTATCCTACTAAGATGGAACTTGAGTCATGGGAGTACAACAACCCATAATCACATGTACCACTCACATACTTAAGAATTTTCTTAACTTGATTGATGTGACTGACCTTGGGTTATGCTTGGTATCTTGCACATACGCCAACAGCAAAGGTTATGTCTAGTCTGCTTGCTGTAAGATACAACAAACTTATAATCATACTTCTGTATAAGCTTTGTTCAACATTCACTCCCTTTTCATCTTTGGATAACTTCAAGTGAGTAGGAGCAGGAGTTCTCTTATGCTTGGAATTATCCAGTCCAAACTTCTTCACAATATTCCTCGCATATTTGCTCTGACAAATAAAAATGGAATCATCCATCTGCTTGACTTGTAATCCAAGAAAGTAAGTCAATTCACCTACCAAGCTCATCTCAAATTCAGACTTTATTTGGTTGACAAAATGTTGGACCATTTCATCCGACATCCCACCAAACACAATATCATCTACATAAATCTAAGCAATCATTAGTTTCCCATCCTTCTCCTTGACAAAAAGTGTTTTATCAATACCACCCTTCCTGTATCCATGGTTGAATAAGCACTCAGTCAGCCTTTCATACCAAGCTCGTGGAGCTTGTTTTAACCCATACAGCGCCTTCTTTAGCTTGAAAACATGATCAGAAAAATTTGGATCCACAAACCCTTTAGGCTGCTCAACATAGACTTCCTCATTAAATAGCCATTCAGAAAGGCACTCTTGACATCCATTTGAAACAGTCTGAATTTCAACAAACATGTCACTCCTAGCAGCAATCTGATGGATTCCAAACGAGCCACAGGAGAAAATGTTTCATCGAAGTCTACTCCTTCAATCTGTGTGTATCCTTGAGCAACTAATCTGGCTTTGTTCCTGGTAACAACTCCTTGTTCATCAGACTTGTTCTTATAAACCCATTTTGTTCCAATCACATTTGTTCCTGCTAGTCGTGGTACCAGTTCCCAGACTTCATTCCTCTCGAATTGACAAAGCTTATCTTGCATAGCCCTTATCCAAAACTCATCTGTCAATGCTTCTTTGACATTCTTTGGTTCAATCTTTGAAACAAAGCATGCATTTGACACAGCCTCCCTCGTTCTGGTTCTTACACCTTCATTCAGATTTCCAATAATCAATTCCTTAGGGTGATCCTTCTGGATCCTTATAGATGGTCCCTTGTTAGCACCTTCTACCTCTTCATTCTCAGGTGTAGTGTCGGTCTCCTGAGCATTATTTTCTACAGACTCAGTGTCTTGTGAGATTTCATTGTTCATGGGAAAACATGCTCCAACATGATCTGGGACATCTTCGTCTTTGCCCGAGTCATCAACCACCACATTTATGGATTCCATCATCACCTTAGTTCTGGAATTAAATACCCTATATGCTTTACTGTTTGTAGAGTATCCCAAAAATATCCCTTCCTCGCTCTTAGGATCCATCTTTCGCCTCTGCTCACGATCCACCAAGATGTAGCACTTACTCCCAAACACATGGAAATACTTCACATTTGGCTTTCTACCTTTCCATATCTCATAAAGTGTAACAGAAGTACCTGATCTAATAGTCACCATGTTATGTATATAGCAAGCGGTATTCATGGCTTCAGCCCAAAAATGATATGGAAGCTTTTTGGCATGAATCATGACCCTTGCACATTCTTGTATAGTCCTATTCTTGCGTTCTACCACACCATTCTGCTGAGGAGTGATTGGTGATGAGAATTCATGAGTGATTCCTTCAGATAAGCAAAACTCTTCAAACCGGCTATTTTCGAATTCTTTCCCATGGTCACTTCTGATTCGAACCACACCACAATCCTTTTCCCGTTGAATCCTTTGACACAACTCTTTGAAGGCTGCAAATACTTCAGACTTTTCTCTGATAAAACTTATCAGGTGAATCTGGAGTAATCATCAATGACAACATAGGCATACTTCTTCCCTCCAAGACTTTCAACCTGCATAGGTCCCATTAAGTCCATGTGAAGCAGTTCCAGAACTCTAGAAGTTGTGGTAAGAAGTTGAAGCCTCTTGTGTGACACCCTTGTTTGCTTCCCAACTTGACATTCACCACATATTTTATCCTCATCAATCTTCAGCTTGGGAATACCTCTAACAGCTTCACTTGACATAACTTTCTTCATCCCTTTCAGGTGTAAGTGACCCAATTTCTGATGCCACAATTTGGTTTCATCTTCCTTTGACATCAAACAAGTAGACACACTTTCAGGTTCTTGAGGATTCCACAGATAGCAGTTATGCTTAGACCTGGTTCCCTTCATAACAACTTCATCTTTCTCATTGGTTACTAGACATTCAAATTTGGTGAAATTCACTTTGAGACCTACATCACACAGTTGACTTATACTGATTAAATTTGCGGTCAGCCCTTTGACAAATAGAACACGATCCAGATTTGGTTGTCCTGTGTAGTCCAGCTTTCCAACACCTTTTATTTCACCCTTTGATCCATCCCCAAAAGTGACATAATTGGTGGAGTGAGGCTTAATATCTGACAAGAATTTCTTCACACCAGTCATGTGTCTTGAACAACCGCTGTCAAAGTACCAATCTTCCCGTGCGGATGCTCTAAGAGAGGTATGTGCTATGAGACTGGCCATCATATGAGTAACTTGACAAAACTTACAACACAAAAATCAGTCCTTATACTGTTATCAAAATGATACCAGTTAGGCTCACAAAATACACTCAAAAACCCTAAAAACACACGTAAGTTCCACACCTAAAACTAGGTTTACACCAGTCAATATATAGCATTAAATCTGGACTGGTCTGGGCTTCAAAAACGCAGCAAATAGACTGCTCACAAATCTGCAAAAATAACTCCAACAAAATAGGTCTTCAATCCAAAGTTTCCTAATATGTCTCCATAATTAGAAAATGCTGAAAATCCGAAAATCACACAAATAAGCATAATCCAAAAATGTGTTGGATGCCACATAGGATAACCAAATATTCAGAGAATATCCAGTAACAATTAGTCAGCAACAAAATCTTCTTTAAAACTGAAATCACAGCGCGATGTCCTATGAGCAGGTATGGGACATCTTCATTCGACATGTTGAATGCAGCAAACTAGAACTTCTTGTTTCAACATCTTATTTCAACATCTTGCTGCTAGAACAGTTTTAGCAAAATAAATGCCAACCACAAAATCAAGGAAATAACACAAGTTGAAGATCATGTCATTTCTTGATTGATCCTTTGTCTAAGGGCTCTGAGAAGGCTTGAAACCCTAATCTTTGGGTATGACAGATGCCCCTATTTAATCTGCTTGGACCCGAATGTGTGAATGGCGAAGGTATTCGGGCATTCGGGGTGCAAGAGGATTAAATATCGGAATACCCGAAATTTTAATGGTTGTTATGAACGGTAGTTTGCTCGTCCATCTTCTTTTACTAAGCAATGATGCATAGAATAGGATGAAACTTCCCCTCGATCCTGGTCTTCAGCCATGGAACTGGTCTTAGTTTCTCATGTAAAGCTTCCCCTCGATCCTGGTTTCCTACCAAGGAACTGGTCTCAGTTTCTAATATAAACTTCCCCTCAATCCTGGTTTCCTACCACGGAAGTGGTCTAAGTTTCTGGTGTAAACTTCCCCTCGATCCTGGTTTCCTACCAAGGAACTGGTCTCAGTTTCTTTTGTCAATAAACTTTCTTGACAAGGGACGCTGTTCGTAGCGGTTTTCCTCAAATTTCTCGACGAATTTTCCTGGGGAGACGCCATTTGATGAAAAAGTTTTGATGTCAGACTTGCTGGGGAACCCATTCGTCTGAGTTGTAGAGGTGTTCAAACTTCTCTATTAGAGATGCCATTCGTTGACTCTACTGGGGAAAACGAGTCTCTTGAGAGACTGCTTGCTGCTTGGGGATTTTACATCATACTTTTCTCGAGGTCTTCTCAGATAAATGCCATGTGATGTAATCCAAGTTTGAGGTGCTGATGACTTCATTAACATTGACTTTCTGAGGTACTGAGAGTCTTTAGTTGTGAGGCTTTCTCTGGGGATTTTCCTTAATCCGGGAAAGCAAAGATATCATCTTCAATGATGAAGAGTGACGTTAGTCAACTGTCTTCTTGCCTTTCAGAGGTTCAAGTTATCAAAGTGGTCGAGGACCAACTCTAATCCAGAAATACACTGGAGGAGAGATTGCTTAGATGATTCGCTTCCTAACGAGGAAAGAACTGACAACTCGATTGACAAGAGGACTTTTACCACTAGGGGACAAGACTGACTAGAGTGATAGTGATAGTGATGTGAATGTGAATGTAAATTAATAATGCATGATGTATGTATGTTTATGCTGACAAAACTGACACGACATACAGACTAGTGGATGAACACGACTGGATACTCGACCACTGTTGGGGACGAAGAAGTATCATTTGTTCACGATAGCAATTTTGCCTTGCTTAGGAGAGATAGTCCCTGTGGGGAACACCGTTGGTCGGGCTTAGGAGATAAGAACTCTGCCGGGGATGTCGGACGGAATATTCGCATCTGACCAGCTGATCCTTCGTTCAGGCGCACTGGCTTAGAAGGAGTACTTTGATTCTGCACTTTGAGGTTCTATTACTTCTGGAGAAGCGATCGATGTTCTTTCGATGTTCGACAGTCAAAAGAAATTGCCATCTTTATTTTAAAAGCAGAAAAGGTTTAACAAGTAAATTCATTTTTTTTTATTTCAAGAATCGTTAATCATATTAAAACATCGTTCTATAAAACTAAAACAAAAAAGAATTGCAAACAAAAGCATGAGGGATCAAATTTTATTGATAGGATGGAAATCAGCCAAGCGCGTGATTCCATAGCGTATTTATAAAGTTAGAAAATGGTAATTTAAGGGAAAAGGGCTACATTGAAACATAACGACCACTATCATTCTACCAACTTTGAATTCTGGACATCCTGAGCTTCTGTCGAAGATGACCCTGACTGGAGTTTTTCGATGGATGGCATTACTGCTGAGGATTTGAACTAACCAGACGTAGTTACTTGACATTAATCCCTAACTTTTGCCTGGATTGTACTTTGAGATTTCCAATCCACCGGGATGATTTCTGATTATGTCTCTAATTTTTGCCTGGACCGCCCTTTCGGGTTTTCAATCCACCGAGACGTTTTTTTTTCTCTTTTTTTTAGGCGAAGTGTTTCTTGACTACGTCAACATTTGTGGGATAGGCTAATTCTTCTCCATCCATGGTTGCGAGTTTCAAGGTGCCGCCAGAGAAGGTTTTCTTGACCACATAGGGGCCGTCATAGTTCGGAGTCCATTTGCCCCGGGAATCAGTGAGAAATGATTGTATCTTTTTTAGCACGAGGTCTCCTTTCCTGAAGACATGGGGTTGGACCTTTTTGTCAAACGCCTTCTTCATCCTTTGCTGATACAACTGACTGTGGCATAGAGCCATCATTCGCTTTTCTTCGATTAGATTCAGTTCATTGTGTCTGCTTTGGCACCACTCAGCTTCTGTTAGCTTAGCTTCCATCAAAACCCGGATTGATGGGATCTCTACTTCTATGGGAAGCACTGCTTCCATGCCATACACTAGAGAGAAAGGGGTGGCCCCTGTTGAAGTGCGGACGGATGTACGATAACCGTGAAGAGCAAAGGGTAACATTTCATGCCAATCTTTGTAGGTTACAACCATCTTTTGAACGATCTTCTTGATGTTCTTGTTAGCCGCTTCTACTGCTCCGTTAATCTTAGGTCGGTAGGGAGATGAGTTATGATGTTCAATCTTGAACTCAGTGCCCAACTCTTTCATCATCTTGTTGTTCAAGTTAGATCCATTATCAGTAATGATCTGGCTTGGAACACCATAACGGCAGATGAGATTGTTTTTTATAAAGCGGACCACGACTTGTCGGGTTACATTGGCGTATGACGTTGCTTCGACCCACTTGGTGAAGTAGTCAATGGCTACTAGGATGTACCGATGTCCGTTCAAAGCCTTGGGTTCAATCATGCCAATCATGTTGATTCCCCATATAGAAAAAGGCCACGGGGAAGAGAGAACCTTGAGATGTGTTGGCGGTACATGGATTTTGTCTGAGTATATCTGACACTTGTGACACCTCCTCATGTACTTGTAGTAGTCGGATTCCATGGTCAACCAGTAGTACCCTGCTCTCAGAATCTTTCTTCCCATTGTGTGTCATTTGGCATGAGTGCCAAAGGATCCTTCATAAATTTCTTTTATCAGCCTGTCTGCTTCTGGTCCGTCTACACATCGAACCAAGACCATGTCAAAGTTTTTCTTATAGAGCGTGTCACCGCTCAGGAAGAAACTGCCTGCCAGCCTTCTGAGAGTCTTCCTGTCTTTTCTGGATGCCCCAGGTGGGTATTCTTGCTTCTGAAGGAAGCATTTGATATCGTGATACCAGGGTTTATCATCTATGACTGCTTCAACTGCAAAGATGTAAGCGAGCCGTTCAAGGCGCATTATGTCAATCTTAGGTATGTCATTCCATTGACCTACACTAATCATGGAAGAGAGAGTGGATAATGCATCAGCCATGTGATTCTCTTCACGAGGGATGTGATGAAACTCGATTCTGTTGAAGAATGGTAACAACCTTATCGCGTAATCTTTGTAGGGAATCAATCCTGATTGGTATATGTTCCAATCTCCTTTGATATGATTGATTACCAGGGCTGAGTCGCCATATACATCCAAGTTCTTAATTCTCAAGTCAATCGCTTCTTCGAGACCCATGATACAGCTTCGTATTTGGCCTCGTTGTTCGTACACTTGAATGTTAGTCTGGCAGTGAAAGGAAGATGGGTACCCTGAGGTGTTATGATGATTGCTCCAATTCCATTTCCATAATGATTGACAGCTCCGTCAAAGATTAGTCCCCATTGGGAATCTAGTTTTGGCCCTTCACTGGGTAGCGGTTCATCGCAATCTTTCATTTTCAAGTACATGACATCTTCGTCTGGGAAGTCAAATCTGACTGATTCTTGATCGTTGATCGGTTGATGAGCCAAATGATCGGCTAAAATACTTCCTTTGACGGATTTTTGAGCATGGTACTTGATGTTGTGTTCTGATAACAACATCTGCCAACGGGCAATCCTTCCCGTGAGAGCAAGTTTTTCAAAGACATACTTGAACGGATCCATTTCGGAGATTAACCAAGTAGTGTGATGAATCATATACTGGCGAAGACGTTTGGCTGCCCAAAGCCAGAGCACAGTAAGTTTTCTCAAGCGTAGTGTACCGAGTTTCACACTCGGTGAATTTCTTGCTCAAATAGTAGATGGCTGACTCTTTTCTTTTGGTTTCGTCTTGCTGGCCAAGCACACAACCCATGGAGTCTTCCAAGATTGTTAGGTAGATGATCAGTGGTCTTCCTTCCACTGGAGGTGATAGAATCGGTGGGTTCAATAGGTATTCCTTGATACTGTCGAAGGCAGTTTGGCAGTCTTTTGTCCAAATGCAGTCCTGATTCTTTCTGAGTAATTTGAAAATCGGCGCACACGTCGCGGTCATGAGGAATATAAATCTGGAAATGTAATTCAAACATCCCAGGAATCCCCTGACTTGTTTTTCAGTCTTTGGAGAAGGCATTTCTTGAATGGCCTTGACTTTGTCAGGATCAACCTCAATTCCTTTCTGGCTGATGATGAACCCTAAAAGTTTCCCTGAAGGGACACCGAATGTGCACTTGTTAGGATTCAAGCGTAGTTTGTACTTTCTCAGGCACTCAAATAGCTTCGACAGGAGGGTCACATGCTCCTCTTTTGTCTTAGACTTAATAATCTGTAGCGAGCGATTTTGGACGCGGTTCTTAAGCGCTGGTCGCTCTCTGCGGTTTGAGCTTTGACTACAGGTCGATTCATTTTTTATCCTATTGTGAGCTGAATAAGGAAGGGAAATAGATGTCTCCAATTAACCCTGCTTTGCATACTGAGTTTAAACATCGGTTTGTTAGGTTACAGATGCTATCAATGTGGGGGGACCTTTGTACTGGTTATTTGTATTTTCACCAATACGGTTTTCTTTCTTTTAATCTAGGCAAAGGGTTTCTGAAGGGGAACAAGGATTAGGATGTTAGGACTGATTACTGCTTTTGATTGATGGAGATGTGGGATTTGGGTTTTTTGTTGATTGCGCTCGCTAAGATCTTTTTCTTTCGATCTTATGCCTACGTATTCCTGTTTACCGAAACAGGGAAATCAGAGCGTTCGTAGTTCCTCCTATTCTATGGGAGGAAATGGGTGTTTTGGTGTCTTGTTCAAAGCCCAAGACGTGAAGCGAAAGGTGATTTGTATCTTGTTCAAAGCCCGAGATGTGAAGCTGAAAGGTCTCGGCTTTAGAGAGAATTTGTCATCTCTAAAGAGGGGAGAAGGAGAATTACTTTAACTGGGATACGTGGATCCGAGCAATGCCATAATTTCCGAAGAAAGGGTTTTAACCTGAAGGAGAAGACTTTAACTCAGTGTAGAGCAATGCCATCTTTCCTTAGGAATTTCTCATGCTAAAAGAGGGACAGTGGCATGGATATAGATGATCCAGAGGCTTGCCGCTTACAGCGATTAGATGAAGGGAAAGGAGTTGTTGATGTTTGTATACTGTGAACGAGGCACAGCTTTGATGCTAAAAGGTTAATTGGATTAACCAGTGGTTTTCTTATACAAAGCCTAAGAGGAGGCTACTTTACGCTAGGAAAATCATTATACAAAGCCTAAGAGGAGGCTATTTTGTGTCCCGTACAAAGCCCGAGAGAGAGGCTAAAAGTTTTTGACCCGACGATGGAGTCTTTTGGTATCTCGTATAAAGCCCGAGATGGAGGCTATTTGACTCAACAAGGGAGTTTTTTGTATCTCGTATGAAGCCCGAGATGGAGGCGAAAGGGGGATTGACTCAACGAGGGAGTCTCTTATGTGTCTCGTACGAAGCCCGAGAGAGAGGCGAAAAGGGTTGTTTGACTCCACTGGGGAGGATTATGGTATCCCGTACAAAGCCCGAGATGGAGGCTATTGTAACTGTTTCAGTTGAGTGACAGATCCAATATACTGATTTTAAAAGAGAAAATCAGTTCTTATATGAGTAACACTGTACACAGGGATTTGATTTGAGGATCAGGGATATTTCCTTCTCTTTGAGGAAATGGGAAATCCAAAGGGTGTCGAGACTGTCCGAGTCTGCGGGTTTCCTTCCTATTTAACGAAGGGTGCTTGAGAATGTCTTTGAGACTCAAGGAAGTTAGACTGTCCGTGTCTAGAGTTTTATCTTTTGTACTATGCTGTGAGAAATAGTAGTAGACTCTATGAAAGGACTGTTCTATGAGGATGATTAAGTTATGTTCCTATACCTCTAGGAGGTCGTCGGGAAAATTTGTACGAAGCCCAAGAGGAGGCTGGAAACTTTTAAGAAGCCGACGGGTCCTTGTACGAAGCCCAAGAGGAGGCTATCATTCCCGGAGGAAAAGATCATTATACGAAGCCTAAGAGGAGGTTGTGATTACTTCTAAGAAGCTGTAGGGTCCTTGAATAATGCCCAAGAGGAGGTCGGTGCTTTTAAGAAGCCCGTGGGTCTATCATCTCCTTTCCATTGGGAGAGATAACTCTTTTAAAGATAACAACCACTGGTAAACGTGCGAGGTTTACTATCCAACGACTTTTAGCTTTCAAAGAGGGTTCCTTAGTTAAGGTCCAAGGTTATGACCGTAGTGGGTACCCAAACCCCGAGACATTCAAGGCAAGCAATCCACGAGTAATAGATCAAGTCAGGAAAGTTCGAAAATTGGGAAGAAACTCAAAGATGCCATTCACGGAGAATACATTCATCTTGGGGAGTAGAGCTTCTTGACGATTCCTAAGGAGGACAGCCGAAAAGAAGACTGTATCTGGTGCTCCTATTGGGGATCTAGGCGTCTATTTCTACGAATAAACGAAACGGCGTCACCTAGTTCTAGACGTAGTAGCTGGGGAAACTCGAAATATCTATACTATTATTACACAGTAGATATGAGTTTATGAAAGGAGACTTACAGTGAGCAGCCCCACAATACAGTTTATAATATGAAAGCAGTAAACGAAAGCGATAACCACTTACTCGGTTGTAGTGCTTCCATGTTGTTTGGTTAGTTGTTCAACAAAGAAAGATTGAAAACAACAGTATATTCAAAATCAAAGGAGAAAGTGCTTTGAAAAAGAAAGATTTGGGGCTTAAAGCTCAAGGAGAGGCCCAGGGTTTTATCAGTGAGCGCACTGTTTGACTTTGTACAGAGGGACTTATACAAGTGACTGAGGCCCAAAAATGGTTTTCTGTACAAAGGGATGGGTCTTACACTCTCTCAAGAGGCCCAAAAAGGTTTAAAGAAAAGAGTGTGGGGCTTATAACACGAGGGTAGGCCCAAATGATTTTTCGTTTAAAATGGCGATCGCGCCGAGGTTTTCTTTTTAACGCAGAGGGACTTATACAATAAGTGAGGCCCAAAATGTTTTGGTTAAAAGGGGGGATGGGTCTTACACTCTCTCAAGAGGCCCAAAAAGGTTTGAAAATGATTTATGAGGGTTGAATTATTCCAAAACCCTAATTTGTTTTCAAAATGTATTTAATTGAATAAAAATTCAATTAAAATGATCAAAAATTGTTTAACACATGGAAAACAAATTGTGATCTTGGATTAATGCTTCAAAAATTAAGTATTGACCTACAAAATAATTAGAAAGCATTAAAAGTTGCAAAATCAATGTAGAAAAAATATTTAAAATGCCAAAAACAATCAAAATATTAATTTTTTACAAAAATATCAATTATATGAAATAAATAATATTTTTGGGATTTTTTTATAAAATAAAATATTTCAACATTTTTGTGAATTATCAAAAAAAAGAATCAACTCAAAATCATTAAAACTCAGAGAGAAATTAATTTTTGAATCAATTAAACAAAATCACAAAATTCAAATATTTGAATTTCTAAAAATGGCGCCAAGAACAAGCTGAAGAACACGCGCGTGTTCTTGGTTTCTCAGATTTGCGTTTTCTATCCAATCTCCATGAATACGTAATCATATCATGCAATCCACATATCATTATGCTCGTCTCAACCTCACGATCATGTCTATGTACTTTAATTTCATTTAAATTAAACATACAACAAGAAATCACGAAGAGACCTCAAGAACCCTAATTTCTGCATGAAGGCTAGGATTTTTGATACACGATTCAAACAATGCAATTAATTGAGGGAAAACATTCCATGCATGATTATGAACATATGGCCAAATTGTTGTGCGAGGAAATATGCATAGATTGAGAGATGACCAAGTATGTGCTTACCTCCAAGTCGTGACAGCAAGTGCAATGTGATTTTTTATTTGGAGGTGTTACAGATGAGTGGTGATGATCTGAACAGCTTCCCTACACCCTATGGATTGTGTTTGGATGGTTGGACTTGATTGAAATTGGCTGGATCACTTTGTGGTACCTCAGCTGCAACTTGTTTAAAAATTCGAGCAACCAGCTGGTGATTTTGTGAAATTGATGTTTCAGAAGTAATCTAAGTGTTTGATCAGCTCATATGTGATGTATGTGAGGTGTGTGAGTGATTGGTTTGATTGGAATTGCTCTCAAACTCAAAACCCGATAGTGACTTGCCTTAGAAGGCAAAATTGGAGTGAAAGAAGAGATTTTGAGGAAAGCATCTGTTAGATGGCTTTGGTGTACTTAAACTGACCACAATTAAGCTCTATTTATAGTAGAGCAAGTTTGTTTTGCAAGGAATAGTGCATGGCAGCTGGTAAGTAGGTTTGGCCAATGTTGGCAAATGAAAATCCAAGTCTCCTCTAGCCATTGACTAGAGGTTAGGGCACAGAGCTTTGGTCCCCTTGGTCTTGGATAAGTCTTGACTGATTTCAGATGAGAATGGCTCAGTCCATGCCACCTTGATGGTTCCATTGAAAGCCTCATTCCAAATTTGAAGTCTTGTCCCTATTTTGGCCATTCTAGGTTCAACATGTTATTTCTTGTTCCATGGACTTTGGAGGCTTGGCTCAGTGATTGTCCCCTTTAGATTCAATCCTTTGAGGTGTCCAAGTGGATAGGAGCAATTGAACTTGGCTGATTTTGGCAAATCGACCAAAGTTGCAAATTCTGCCTTGCCTTGACAGATTTCAGTAAGGCAACTTGCCAATGTTGTATCTCATGATGTAGGTTGAATTTGGCAATGTTCTTGGCCATTTTGGAAAGCTCTTACATGATACAACAATTGTTTGAACAAGTTTGGTTTTGATCTCTTTTGATTCCAAGTGAAAATCCCCCTACATTTGGCAAAAAGTGAGGCAGAATCTGACTTAGTGAAAATTTCACTAAGTGTTGGAAAAAGTGACATTTTCACTTTTTAGCCACTTTGATCACTCCATAACTCAAAATCCTTTATGAATTGGAATGACTTGTAGTTTAAGTTTTTGTAGGTGATAATGAGGGCTACAAATCAATATTTGGATGAGAAAAAATGGCCTTGTGGTTTAGGAGTTATGGTCCTCCAAAGTTGGTACCTTTGCCACTTTATTTTTAACTTAGAAAAATTTCTAAGTTTTATGGTTACCCCTTTTACAAGTTATCTCACTTTTCTTGATTTTTCTTGATGAATGATGATCCAAATCATACATTAACATCATTTTAGGGTTAAAAATCCATTTTGGTGAAAAATCTTAAAAAGTCAAAGTTGACTTTTGTGCACAGTTGACTTTTTATCAAATGAATTCCAAACTGTGCAATTCCTCAGGAAAACATGTCCTTGACCTAAATCAAACTTGATGGACATGTTCCATGGGTGTCATAGGGTATATTCAATCATGTATTAGGGTTTGGGAGCATGTCTGGTCAAAAGTCAAAGTTACAGTTGACTTTTCTCTTAAAACCCTAATTGTGGTGCAGATGAAATTGAGACTTGTTGCTCAAACTTCTTGGATCAATATGGTATATTAGAGACCCTCAAATCATGTCTTGAGGTCTTGGCTCATGGTTTGTCCCAAAAGTCAACTTAGGGGTGAATTAGGTCAAGAAACCCTAACTCCTGATTTTTTATGAATGCATCCCCTGAGGCAAAATTGACTTGATGCATGGGTTCATGAGGTTCCATGAAGTATATTAGGTTATGTTTTGGATCATTGCCTTGTGTCCAGATGAAAATTTCCATCTGGAGGCCCTGGTCGACCAAAACCTTAATTTGGTGACACTGTCGATCTTGAGACTTGATCCACCTAGAAGGGAGCAGCCTTGTGCTTAATCCTTGAAGTGGGAGTCCTTTTTGATCCATTGTGGATGTTTGAGAGATTAGACAAGTTGAAGATCATGTCATTTCTTGATTGATCCTTTGTCTAAGCACTCAGAGAGGGCTTGAAACCCTAATTTCTGTTGTAGTGAATGCTCAACACTCCTTAAGGCATTTGATGAGGCATGATGGTACATCCATATTGTGATAATTATTTGCACAATGATGGGAAATCTAAGTGGTCAAAATTTGGGGTATTACAGATGCCCCTATTTAATCTTCTTGGACCCGAAGGTGTGAATGACGAAGGGATTCGGGCATTCGGGGTGCAAGAGGATTAAATATCGGAATACCCGAAATTTTGATGGTGGTTATGAATGGTAGCTTACGCATTCATCTTCTTTAGCTAAGCAATGATGCTTAGAAAAGGTAAACTTCCCCTCGATCCTGGTTTCCTACCAAGGAACTGGTCTCAGTTTTCTTTTGAAATAAACTTCCCCTCGTTCTTGGTTTCCTACCAAGGAACTGGTCTTAGTTTCTTTTTTAAACTTCCCCTCGTTCTTGGTTTCCTACCAAGGAACTGGTCTTAGTTTCTGATTTAAACTTCCCCTCGATCCTGGTTTCCTACCAAGAACTGGTCTTAGTTTCTTTTGTCAATAAACTTTATTGACACGAGACGCTATGTGTAGCGGTTTTCCTTCAAACTTCTCGCCGAATTTTCCTGGGGAGACGCCATTTGAGTGGGAAAAGATTTGATGTCAGACTTGCTGGGGAACCCATTCGTCTGAATTGTAGAGTTGTACAAACTTCTCCGTTGGAGACGCCATTTCACGATTCTACTGGGGAAAGCGAGTCTCTTGAGAGACCATTTTCGTTTGGGGTTACATCATACTTTTCTCGGGATCTTCCCGGAGAAATGCCATATGATGGGGTCCAATTTTGAGGTGCCAATGACCTTCTCATCAGCGGTTTTTCGGAGCAAAACTGGCGTGCTGCCGAATCTCTGATCACGAGGCTTTCTCTGTGGATTTTCCTTAATCCGGGAAAGCAAGGATATCATCTTCAATGGCGAAGAGTGATGTTTATTGAAAGTTTTCTCTGGCTTTTTGGAGGTTCAAGTTATCAAAGTGGCCACGTACCAACTTCTTTCCAGAATTAAACTGGAAGCGAGGTTGTTCCGACACAGTATTTCCTGACGAGGCAAGAACTGACAACTCGATTGAGAGGACTTCTACCACTAGGGGACAAGACCGACTAGAGTGATAGTGATGCAATATGAAATGTGAATGCAAATAAAAAATGCATGATGTATGTATGTATATGCTGACAAAACAGACGCGACATACAGACTAATGGATGAACACAATTGGATACTCGGCCATCGCGGGGCGAAGAAGTACCGTTGATTCAAAATAGCAATTCTACCTTGCTTAGGAGAGATAGTCCCGTTAGGAGCTATGTCGATCGGGCTTAGGAGATGAGAACTCCGCCGAGGCGTGTCAGACGAAACAAGGTCTCTGACACAGTTGATCCCTTCATTCAGGCATACTGGCTTAGAAGGAGTACTTTGATTCTGCACTTTGAAGTTCGCTTACTTTGGGAGAAGCGATCGATGTTCTTCTGATGTTCAACAGTCAAAAGAAATGCCATCTCTAATTTAAAAGCAGAAAAAGTTTAACAAGTAAATTCATTTTTGTTTTATTTCAAGAATCGCTGATTAAGTTTAAACAACGTCGTTCTGTAAAGCTAAAACAAGTAAAGAATTACAAACAAAAGCACAAGGGCTCAAATTTTATTGATAAGATGGAGATCAGCCAAAAGCGTGATTCCAAAGAGTATATACAAAGTTAGAAAATGGTAATTTACAGGGAAAAGGGATACGTTGAAACATAACGACCACTGTCCTTCTACCAACTTTGAATTCGGGGCATCTTGAGCTTCCGTCGAAGATGACCTTTGACTGGAGATTTCCTCCGATAGATGATGTAACTACTGCTGAGGGACTTGCCTCTGTTGAACATAGTTACTTGCCATTATCCCTAACTTTTGCCTGGATTGTACTATGAGATTTCCAATCCATCGGGATGATTCTTTTCATGTCTCTAACTTTTGCCTGGACCGCCCTTTCGGGTTTTCAATCCACCGAGACGTTTTTTTTTTAGTTTAGGTGAAGTATTTCTTGACTACATCAACATTCGTGGGGTAGGAAAATTTTTCTCCGTCCATGGTTGCAAGTCTCAAGGCGCCGCCTGAGAAAGCTTTCGTGACCACATAGGGGCCATCATAGTTTGGGGTCCATTTGCCCCGAGAATCAGTGAGAAATGATTGTATCTTCTTGAGCACAAGGTCTCCTTTCCTGAAGACACGAGGTCGGACCTTTTTGTCGAACGCCCTCTTCATTCTCTGTTGATACAAATGACCGTGGCATAGTGCCGTGATTCGCTTCTCTTCGATCAGGTTCAGTTCGTTGTGTCGACTTTGGCACCATTCAGCTTCGGTGAGCTTAGCTTCCATCAATACCCGGATTGATGGGATCTCTACTTCTATGGGGAGCACTGCCTCCATGCCATATACTAGAGAGAAAGGGGTTGCCCCTGTTGAAGTACGGGCAGATGTGCGATAACCATGAAGAGCAAAGGGTAGCATCTCGTGTTAATCTTTGTAGGTTACAACCATCTTTTGAACGATCTTCTTGATGTTCTTGTTAGTCGCTTCTACCGCTCCGTTCATCTTGGGTCGGTAGGGAGATGAGTTATGGTGTTCGATCTTGAACTCTGCACACAACTCTTTCATCATCTTATTGTTCAAGTTAGATCCATTATCAGTAATGATCTCGCTTGGAACACCATAACGGCAGATGATATTGTTTTTGATAAATCGGACCACCACTTGTCGGGTTACATTGGCGAATGACGCTGCTTCGACCCACTTGGTGAAATAGTCAATGGCTACCAGGATGAACCGATGTCCGTTTGAAGCCTTGGGCTCAATCATACCAATCATATCGATTCCCCATATGGAAAATGGCCACGGGGAAGAAAGAACTTTGAGATGTGATGGCGGTACATGAATTTTGTCGGAGTATATCTGACACTTGTGACACCTCCTCATGTACTTATAGCAGTCGGATTCCATGGTCAACCAATAATACCCGGCCCTGAGAATTTTTCTCGTCATTGTGTGTCCGTTGGCATGAGTACCAAAGGATCCTTCATGAATTTCTTTCATGAGCATGTCTGCTTCTGGTCTGTCGACGCATCGGAGCAAGACCATGTCAAAATTTCTCTTATAAAGAGTGTCATCGCTCAGGAAGAAGTTTCCAGCCAATCTTATGAGGGTCTTTCTATCTTTTCTAAGTGCCCCAGATGGGTACTCTTGTTTCCGAAGGAAGCATTTGATATCGTGATACCAAGGTCTGTCGTCTATGACTGCTTCAATTGCGAAAATGTAAGCGGGCCGTTCAAGGCGCATTACGTCAATCTTAGGTAGGTCATTCCATCGACCTACACTAATCATGGAAGAGAGTGTGGCTAATGCATCAGCCATGTGATTCTCATCACGAGGGATGTGATGAAAGTCAACTCTGTTGAAGAAGGGTAACAACCTTCTTGCATAGTCTTTGTAAGGAATCAATCCTGATTGGTATGTGTTCCAATCTCCTTTTATCTGGTTAATAACCAAGGCTGAATCGCCGTATACGTCCAAGTTTTTGATCCTTAAATCAATCGCTTCTTCGAGACCCATGATACATGCTTCGTATTCGGCCTCGTTGTTCGTACATTTGAACGTAAGTCTGGCAGTGAAAGGAATGTGGGAACCCTGAGGGGTAACAATGATTGCCCCAATTTCGTTTCCATAATGATTAACTGCTCCGTCAAAGATAAGTCCCCACTGGGAACCTAGTTCTGGCCCTTCACAGGGTAGCGGTTCATCGCAATCTTTCATCTTTAGATACATGACATCTTCGTCTGGGAAGTCAAACCCGATTGATTCCTGATCGTCAATCGGTTGATGAGCCAAATGATCGGCTAAAATACTTCCCTTAACGGCTTTCTGAGCATGGTACTCTATGTCATTATCTGATAGTAACATCTGCCAACGGGCAATCCTTCCCGTGAGAGCAGGTTTTTCGAAAACGTACTTGATTGGATCCATTTCGGAGACCAACCAAGTAGTATGACGAATCATGTACTGGCGAAGACGTTTGGCTGCCCAAGCCAAAGCGCAACAAGTTTTCTCAAGCATTGTGTACCGAGTTTCGCAGTCGGTGAATTTCTTGCTTAGATAGTAAATGGCAGACTCTCTCCTTTTAGTTTCGTCTTGTTGGCCAAGTACACATCCCATTGAGTCCTCTAGGACTATGAGGTAAATGATCAGTGGTCTTTCTTCCACTGGAGGTGATAGAATCGGAGGATTCAACAGATATTCCTTAATACTGTCGAAGGCAGTTTGGCAATCTTCTGACCAAACGCAATCCTGGTTCTTTTTGAGTAATTTGAAAATCGGCGCACATGTCGCGGTCATAAGGAATATGAATCTGGAGATGTAGTTCAAACGTCCCAGGAATCCTCTGACTTGTTTTTCAGTTTTCGGAGAAGGCATTTCTTGAATGGCTTTGACCTTGTCAGGATCAACCTCAATTCCTTTCTGGCTGACGATGAACCCTAGTAGTTTCCCCGAACGGACACCGAAGGTGTACTTGTTGGGATTCAAGCGAAGCTTGAATTTTCTTAGACGTTCGAACACTTTTGACAAATGTTCAACGTGCTCATCCTCTGTTCTTGATTTTGCAATCAAATCATCGACATATACCTCGATTTCTTTGTGTATCATGTCATGAAACAGAGTAGTCATGGCCCTTTGATAGGTTGCCCCGGCATTCTTCAAACCGAACGGAATTACCTTGTAACAAAAGGTACCCCATGGGGTAATGAATGAAGTTTTCTCCATGTCCTTCAGCACCATTTTGATCTGGTTATAGCCCGAGAATCCATCCATGAAGGAGAAAACTTTGAACTTTGCTGTGCTGTCAACCAGCATGTCAATGTGTGGTAAAAGAAAGTCGTCCTTTGGACTTGCCTTGTTCAGATCTCTGTAATCAACACACATTCTGACCCTTCCGTCCTTTTTGGGAACAGGTACGATGTTGGCTAACCATTGAGGATATTCAGCTGTAGCGAGGAAACCTGCGTCAATCTGTTTCTGTACCTCCTCTTTGATTTTGATGGCCATGTCCGGGTGAGTGCGTCTCAACCTTTGCTTTACTGGCGGACATTCTGATCTCAACGGTAAGTGATGTTCCACGATGCTGGTATCCAACCCTGGCATATCCTGATAGGACCAAGCGAATACATCGGGAAATTCTTTGAGAAGCTTTATCAAACCCTCTCTGGCAGTTGGACTGAGCAGTGCCCCAATCCTGATTTCTTTTCTCTCTTTTTCTGAACCCAGGTTTACCGTTTCCAACGGTTCTTTGTGAGGTTCGATGGACCTTTCCTCTTGTCTGAGTAGTCGGGAGATCTCTTCTGGAATTTGGTCGTCATTTTCTTCTTCAGCCTCGAATACCGGGAACTCAAAGTTGGAAGAAGGCATCGGATCGTATGTTTCAACGGGGTTTAAAACAAGCAATCTGCATGACGTGATGATTCGTGTTTAGAAGAGATAGAGAAAATGTAAGTGTGTGCAGTGTATTTATTTTTACTGCTTGTTTTTATTTTTGAATGTTTTTTAGGATTACCATTTTCTGAAAAAGCAAAAAGAGAAAACAGCAATTAATGCGGAAATTACATAACGACGTTATTTTATTAATGAACAAGTCGAATCTTGAAACTACAGCCCTATAAAACAAAACTCTGTCGCTTTGGGCAAAGCGAAGAGGGAAATTTATAGAAAGCGAGCCCTATCAAAATATCTGTTTCACTTGGCAGGGTGAAAGGTTAAAGATGGCAATTATTTTGACTGGTGAACGGCCTTCGGAACATCGACAGCAACCCATTGGCGGCGAACTCCTCGGTGAATCACAAAGTCTGGCACCTTCCTTGATTTGTCTTCAGAAATGACGCTGATTTCTGGTGGAGCAGGATCATTGGAATCTGTCTCCCAAGCAGAATTGTCGTAGGAGGATTCCTCTGTTGCATTTTGCATAGCATTGGTGCTCTCAGGTGTATCTCCCCATCCAGTTGGCTGGATATATTCGAGCCTGATACGAGAGCTTTCGGGAGCGGTGTACTTGACTATAAAGTCATATTTTCCACTCGGTTGTCCCAAGGTGTCCCACATTTTTTTGGAACTGGAGGAATCATCCCTCTCGATGACGTTGACCTCGGGAAAAGCATAGTTGATGAATTCTAGTCCTGCAAACGTTGCGAATTCATCTTCATGTTGAGTAGTTTCTGAATGACCTGAGTGTTGATCCCATGACATGGTGGGGACACAGGTATTCTGTTCAATGATGCTCAGCTGAGTTTCATTGTTTGGCTGACTCTCTTGCCCCAAGTTTTCTGGGTAAGGCTGCCACATTGGCAGACCATCCATCGGGCCATAGTAATTGTGGTCAAAGTTGTCTTTCATCAGAGTGTCCTCCTCTAATGAATTTGGCGGAGCACGGCATTCTTCCGGATCACAATCCCCGTAGATCATTTCGACATCTGATCTTGGTATAAATCTCAGACTTTCTGTTGGAAAGCAAAAAGGCATAGGCACCTCTTCCTGAGACATATAACCGTCCTCATTAAGATAGGACTTCCACTCTTCATCTGCGTCAGAGGGATCTTCCTCATTGATAGCATGAACTGTCTGAGACACTGGGTGAAGAAAACCTCCACTGTGGAAGAAGTTTTGAAGGGGATGAAGATTTTCATCGTTAGCAACTGTCTGGGTACAGGTCGCAGAAAAACCAAGACCCTTCTTTGTTTTATTGTCAATAGGAATGACAAGCCGTCCCCATCCTGTCGTATCGGTACTCTCGACCGCTTTGATAGCATCTTTGTAAGAAGAAATTGAAGTTCCTTTTTTGAATTGATTGTCCTTGCTCACCGATAGTGCTTGGAACTGAGTTCCAATAACCTCCTCGGGTTCCACACAAGTAAATGATGATAAGTTGCTCACAAGCAAGGCTTGTTCCCCACAAACCGTGACAAGTTGATCGTTCTTGACGAACTTTAGCTTTTGGTGGAGGGTTGAAGTAACCGCTCCAGCCTGATGTATCCAAGGTCTTCCTAATAAACAACTGTATGTTGCCCGGATGTCCATGACCTGGAAAGTGATTTGGAAAGTGTGAGGACCAATAGTTATGGGAAGATCAACTTCGCCGATAACTGTTTTTCTGGATCCGTCGAATGCTTTGACGACGACCTCGCTGACTCTCATCGGAGGGCCCTTGAATGATAATTGCATCAAGGTGGACTTCGGCATAACATTCAGGGCTGACCCTGTGTCTACCAGTACGCTGGCTAAAGCATCGCCCTGGCAGTTAACTATGATATTGAGCGCCATGTTATGACGGCGACCCTCTTCAGGTAATTCCTCATCACTAAATCCCAAATTATTGCAGGAAGTGATGTTAGAGACAATACTATCGAACTGTCTGATTGTTACATCCTGTTCCACAAAGGCTTGCTCCAAGACTTTCTGTAGAGCCTCTCTGTGTGCTTCTGAACTGAGTAACAGTGATAATACTGAGATCTTTGAAGGAGTCTGTAACAGTTGATCGACAATGTTATATTCACTCCTTTGGATGAGCTTTAGCATCTCATCTTTGTCTTTTGAAAAGTCGGGATTACTAGATTGACCGACTGGTGGATCAGGAATTTCTGCCCGAAGTTCCTTTTCTTTGTTGGATTCTCCAACCCCTCGGTTGAAGATTCGACCGCTCCGTGTTACACGACTGATGTCTGCAATATTCACGATGGAGGGTAATGGAATTTCCTTTCCATTCTCGATTATTGTTGCACCGTATTTGTAAGGGATTGCCTTAGCTGATTTATACGGTAGTGGTCCCGGTAGATAGATGACTATGGGAACCTTCTGATTTTTCTGACCATCATAAGTAATCTCGATCTGTTCCTGGTTGGGAACTTTAGATTCATCAAGTAGAGGGATGATGGCAAAAACATCCCTGGTCCGTGATGACCAGAGATCGTGACAACATCCTCAACTTGCTCGGCAAGGTAGTTCGGCGACCAAATGATGGGTCCTGAACCTGGATATGGATAAATTTCTCCATGATCGACCTGACCCTGAAGAGCTGCTCTCACAAGGTAACACCCTTGGTTACTTTCTGAACAGACGCTACAACTGTCATAGTTGTGTGGAGGCACCTGGCCACGCCCACTTTGAATACAATGTAACCTCACTAGGTTACCTTCCATTAATCGGATATCCTGACTCTGACGACGAGTAGGATTCCTGTGATTGATACTAATCTGCTGAGTATCTTCGTCCATATAGATTGGCATCCACCAGTGATTTAACAAGTGCTGAAGTGCCTCCTGGACAAGGGTACAACCTCGATCGTTTTCGCAACCCGCTTTACAATTTTGATAGTCATGTGCTATTAAGAATCCAAGTCGGACCTGCTCAGCATGTAATACTACCAGGTTGGTATTCATCACGCGAATGTAAAAGATCTGAACCATGTTGATTTGATAGGATTTCCTATCATGGTAGTCTTGGATCCATCCAAGATCCATCTGATGCTGGAGGGCCTCTTGTATGAAAGAGCATCCCTGTTTGTTTACCGAGCAAATCAGATAGGAACTGTAATCGTGCAGCGGCAGATTATGATACTGGCTTTGCCTTGAGTGCATTGCCACCAAGTTGTCATTCATCGCACGGATGTCGTGGTTTTGAATAACGTTGGAATTCGTGTAAACCATGTTAACTCCACGAACTCGGTGCTCTTGGATCCATCCGAGATCCATTTGTTCCTGTAGAGCTGCTTGCACTACAGAACATCCCTGGTTGTCTTTAGAGCAGATATCACACTGGTGATAATTATGAGGTGGCACATGGCCATATCCACTCTGTCTATAATGCATCTTGACCAGATTGGTCCCTAATAAGAGTACATCATGAATTTGATAGACATTGTTAGTCTCTTTCTCAATCAGATTGACTGCAGCTTTCTCATGTTGAGGCAGCGGGTTCGTGAGAACATTAGGATTCGTATCTTTGAAAGATAAGAGCCCGCTCCTAACAAGCTTTTGCACGTCAGATTTGAAATTGAGACAAGTCTCAATGTTATGCCCTGAACCTCCTTGATGATAAGGGCATGTTTGATCCGCTTTAAACCAAAAAGGCGGATTTTCCGGAACTGAAAGGGGAGACTTAGTCAGAATGTGCCCCTTAGCCAGCAGTAACAGAAACAGCTCTGCGTACAACATGGGTATAGGATCAAACCCTGATGGCCGTATTGTACGGTTGTTGTTATATGGAGGACGAGCCTGCTGAAGTGGTTGTTGTGTCCTTTGTTGGTCAGGTTGGCTCTGCGCAACCTGAGGTTGATACGAGGAATAGACGCGGGGCCGATAGCAGGAGTAACAGCTGCTACTGGCTGATAACGTCGTCTTTGCTTTCCGAGAGAGATATTCCCAATATCTTGCTCTTTTTTCTTAGGGAGAGCACTACCGTATTTTTTAGTACCGCTCGTCGATCCAGTTTCTTTCACCAAACGTCCTTCTCGGACGGCTTCCTCAAGACGTACACCCATGCCGACCATTTCGGTGAAATCACTGGGTGCACTGGCAACCATTCGGTCATAGTAAAATGAGCTTAAGGTCTTTAAGAAGATCTTTGTCATCTCTTTTTCCTCAAGAGGTGGACAAATCTGAGCGGCAATTTCACGCCACCTTTGAGCATACTCCTTAAAGGTTTCCTTGTCCTTTTGTGACATTGATCTGAGTTGATCTCTGTCGGGTGCCATGTCCAAATTGTACTTGTATTGTTGGACGAAGGCAGTACTAAGATCTCTGAATGTACTGATCGTAGTACGGTTTAAACCCATGTACCATTTGAGTGCGGCACCGGTTAAACTATCTTGGAAGTAGTGAATCAGCAGGTCCTGATTCTCCGTCTGAGCTGACATCTGCCGAGCGTACATCACCAGATGGCTCTGAGGGCAAGAGTTACCCTTGTATTTTTCAAAGTCGGGCACTTGGAACTTGTGCGGGACTTTCACATTTGGGACCAAGCAGAGGTCTGGGGCGTCCTTTCCAAATAGATCCTGACCGCGAATGGCTTGCAGCTCTTTCTGCATTTCCAAGAACTGCTCCTGGAATTCATCCATTCTGTCAAACATAGTTTCCTTCTTACCAGAAGGTGTCTGTGGAATCTATCCTTCCGGGACAGTGTGCACCACAGGGGGTGGTACCGTGACTACGGTAGTAAGTCTTGGCGCCTCCCGAAGTTTTTAACCTTCAGGAGTCTTGAGTATGCCCCTGGCATCTTCGCTTTCCCGAAGTTTGTAACATTCAGGCCCAACGACTTCTGTTGCGATTCCCTGATCTTCAGTGATCGGTGGAACATATCCTTCCGGGATATAGTTAACAGGCATGCCCCAAGGACGGTCTTTCGGCATCTGATACCTAGGATCATACTTTTCTATGATGGGCGTTGAGGTGATCTCTGAGATCACAGTTCTTTGTAGCTGAGCTTCTGCCATGGCTTGCATGTCGTTACGAAGCTTTCTCATATCCTCTCTTAGAGTGTCGATCTCCCCTTTCAACTCTCTGTTCTCTTCCTCAAGATCATTCATCCTTTTCTGACGATTGGCCCGAGTATTATACGAATGAGACAGTTTGACTCTAGAATCGAGACACAAACATGAGATTCGTATGTAAGGAGAATACGCGATGTGAGAATGATGAATGCAATGATTATATTAATTGTTTTTTTGGTTTAATCAAAATAAACTTCGACAATTAGATTGCAAATATCAAACAGTGGGGAAACCCCTTTTTATTGAATTCCAAAGGATTACAGAAATGGAAATACAGTAGATTACAAAGTGGAGAAACAGAAACCTAAACTAATGGGTCCCGAGTCCTCTTCTTTGACCGGGGGGCTTGGGCCGTTGTCGGGTTGTCATTCCTTTGCCAGGTGAAAGGAGCGAGCAAATTCCTTTGGTCATCTTGATTCTCTACAGCATGCTGCTCCAAAATTTCAATCAGAGCATCTTTCTCTTTTAGTAGTTGCTGTATTTGGATACACTCTACATCGAGGGTGCGGTACTTGTTCTTCCAAGATCTTCTTTCCTTTTGAACTTTGTTGAGAGTAACCTGAAGCTTTTCAGTTTCCGTCATGAAGTACATGACAGTTCCCCTCGGTGGAAGAATTTCGTAACGAGGATAAGGCATCTTTAGCTTGAGAGCTCTGGTTTGTACCCAATGGAGATAAGACTCCACCGAGACACAGTCCGGTTTTCCCAGAGACTCTCTTCCTTTCTTATGAACATGTTTCCAAGCTTGCACTATTTCCATCTTTAGTGCTCTGTCACTTTCTCCTTCTTTGAAGAAAAGACCTTCCAGATGAACACCCAGTGGGATGTGTCTCATCGGGTATCCAAATTGACGAAGAACCAATATCGGATGATAGTTGATTCCTCCTTTAGTTCCTATGAGGGGTATGCTGGGGAAGTTTCCACAACAGTCAATGATTCTGATTCCCTCATAAATCCTATTACACCAATCTATATCGTAATTGGTGAGAGACATGATCTTCTACGACCAACGTAAGACACTCTTGCAATCCCAAAAAGCAGCAGACTCAGGCAAGTGAGAGCTAAACCATTTGTAGAGCAAAGGTACACAGCATGTGACCTCCCCTCCGATGTACAAATTTCCCAAGTGTACAGAATGATACGCATCTGCGAGCAAAGTCGGCACAGGGTTTCCAATGAGAAAAATCTTAATAGCGTTGATATCGACGAAGTTATTGATGTTGGGAAACAAAAATAACCCGTAGGTGAGAAAGACAAAGATGTTTTCAAAAGCAGTAGTGTTCCCTATACTGGCGAAGTATAGAGCTTTTTTTGTCAAGAACTGGGCTGGCAAACCTTGGATGCCACCATTAGTAGTCATGTGAGTCCTGACCTCAGACTCGTCCAAATGAATTGCTCTTGCAATAGTCTGATTCTTTGGAATTTCTTCCAGTCCAAAAAATGGAGCTCGATCAGTGATATGTAAATCAGTCAGATGAGAATACTCCTCCAGCGTTGGTGATAGCTGGTAATCCGGGAATGTGAAACAGTGATAAACCGGATCGTAGAACTGAATGAGCGCGTCCATGATCCCCTTAATCACATGGACTCTTAACAGTGGTAGCAAACCACCGTGCTTGGCTCTGAAAGCCTCTGGGTTAACGATCATCCTCGCTAACTTTCTCAAATCCCCTAATTTTGGAACCTTGAAGGTATACTGGTGAGTTCTCCTTCTACCGAAATCCATTAGCGTAATCCTTTTCTCTGATATTTGCAATCACAGTCTTAGTTTAATTTGAAAAACAGAGAGACTAGAAGAGAAGTTTTTTTTTTTGAATGTTTTAATGTTTTATTAAACGAATGCATGAATGCAGCACACAAAAACATAGAAAAAACATGGGGTCAAAGGGTCGTTGTCATGAAGTCAAGGCTCTACCCATCCCCAAAGGTTTATACTAAGGTGATTTTTGTACCTGTACTCATTATCATCAGCTCCTCCCAGGAAGGCAGACAACAAGCGGATCGCCAGCGAGTTGTGTGCAATCTTAGAGTAAGTGCTATTCACCGAGAATAGATCACCAGCCTCAAATGAGGGTAGTATCGCGTAACAACTATTTCCGATAGTTTCCGCACTACGAAAGGGTTTGGCTCCTCAGCTTCTCAGACTTAACAACCGGCCCATTGGCTATAAGAGTGAATGGGTTGCGTTGGTCAGCCTCCACTAAGGTTGATGGTCGACCCCGTCGCCATCACTTATCTTAAGTGTATACTCATTCTCACCACATACGGCATCACCCGCATTCCCATTAGCAGAAAAATAAACACGTATAGCAATTAGGAAAAGCAGTATATATATTTGTCCTAATCATCCTAGACTTATAAAGCTATGATTCCTAAGTTCCTGACAGAAATGGGTTCCCCGGCGGAAGCCCCAATCTGTGGTTCTCAGCCTAAGAGATGGACCAGCATAGGTCAATCTTTCTCTTCGGTAGAGTTCCCATGTTCCGTAGAAAACGGGGATGATGCCCTAAGGCAGAAATATCTTGGCAATGACTCCCCAGCAGAGTCGCCATTTTACAAGGAAAACAGAAAGAAAGAAAGATCGGCCCCACGGTGGGCGCCACTTTTCTGTAGCGAGCGATTTTGGACGCGGTTCTTAAGCACTGGTCGCTCTCTGCGGTTTGAGCTTTGACTACAGGTCGATTCAATTTTTATCCTATTGTGAGCTGAATAAGGAAGGGAAATAGATGTCTCCAATTAACCCTGCTTTGCATACTGAGTTTAAACAGCGGTCTGTTAGGTTACGGATGCTATCAATGTGGGGGGCCTTTGTACTGGTTATTTGTATTTTCGCCAATACGGTTTTCTTTCTTTTAATCTAGGCAAAGGGTTTCTGACGGGGAACAAGGATTAGGATGTTAGGACTGATTACTGCTTTTGATTGATGGAGATGTGGGATTTGGGTTTTTTGTTGATTGCGCTCGCTAAGATCTTTTTCTTTCGATCTTATACCTACGTATTCCCGTTTACCGAAACATGAAAATCAGAGCGTTCGTAGTTCCTCCTATTCTAAGGGAGGAAATGGGTGTTTTGGTGTCTTGTTCAAAGCCCAAGACGTGAAGCGAAAGGTGATTTGTATCTTGTTCAAAGCCCGAGATGTGAAGCTGAAAGGTCTCGGCTTTAGAGAGAATTTGTCATCTCTAAAGAGGGGAGAAGTAGAATTACTTTAACTGGGATACGTGGATCCGAGCAATGCCATAATTTCCGAAGAAAGGGTTTTAACCTGAAGGAGAAAACTTTAACTCAGTGTAGAGCAATGCCATCTTTCCTTAGGAATTTCTCATGCTAAAAGAGGGATAGTGGCATGGATATAGATGATCCAGAGGCTTGCCGCTTACAGCGATTAGATGAAGGGAAAGGAGTTGTTGATGTTTGTATACTGTGAACAAGGCACAGCTTTGATGCTAAAAGGTTAATTGGATTAACCAGTGGTTTTCTTATACAAAGCCTAAGAGGAGGCTACTTTACGCTAGGAAAATCATTATACAAAGCCTAAGAGGAGGCTATTTTGTGTCCCGTACAAAGCCCGAGAGAGAGGCTAAAAGTTTTTGACCCGACGATGGAGTCTTTTGGTATCTCGTATAAAGCCCGAGATGGAGGCTATTTGACTCAACAAGGGAGTTTTTTGTATCTCGTATGAAGCCCGAGATGGAGGCGAAAGGGGGATTGACTCAATGAGGGAGTCTCTTATGTGTCTCGTACGAAGCCCGAGAGAGAGGTGAAAAGGGTTGTTTGACTCCACTGGGGAGGATTATGGTATCTCGTACGAAGCCCGAGATGGAGGCTATTGTAACTGTTTCAGTTGAGTGACAGATCCAATATACTAATTTTAAAAGAGAAAATCAGTTCTTATATGAGTAACACTGTACACAGGGATTTGATTTGAGGATCAGGGATATTTCCTTCTCTTTGAGGAAACGGGAAATCCAAAGGGTGTCGAGACTGTCCGAGTCTGCGGGTTTCCTTCCTATTTAACGAGGGTGCTTGAGAATGTCTTTGAGACTCAAGGAAGTTAGACTGTCCGTGTCTAGAGTTTTATCTTTTGTACTATGCTGTGAGAAACAGTAGTAGACTCTATGAAAGGACTGTTCTATGAGGATGATTAAGTTCTGTTCCTATACCTCTAGAAGGTCGTCGGGACAATTTGTACGAAGCCCAAGAGGAGGCTGGAAACTTTTAAGAAGCTGACGGGTCCTTGTACGAAGCCCAAGAGGAGGCTATCATTCCCGGAGGAAGAGATCATTATACGAAGCCTAAGAGGAGGCTGTGATTACTTCTAAGAAGTCGTAGGGTCCTTGAATAATGCCCAAGAGGAGGCCGATGCTTTTAAGAAGCCCGTGGGTCTATCATCTCCTTTCCATTGGGAGAGATAACTCTTTTAAAGATAACAACCACTGGTAAACGTGCGAGGTTTACTATCCATCGACTTTTAGCTTTCAAAGAGGGTTCCATAGTTAAGGTCCAAGGTTATGACCGTAGTGGGTACCCAAACCCCGAGACATTCAAGGCAAGTTATCCACGAGGAATAGATCAAGTCAGGAAAGTTCGAAAATTGGGAAGAAACTCAAAGATGCCATTCACGGAGAATACATTCATCTTGGGGAGTAGAGCTTCTTGACGATTCCTAAGGAGGACAGCCGAAGAGAAGACTGTATCTGGTGCTCCTATTGGGGATCTAGGCGTCTATTTCTACGAATAAACGAAACGGCGTCACCTAGTTCTAGACGTAGTAGCCGGGGAAACTCGAAATATCTATACTATTATTACACAGTAGATATGAGTTTATGAAAGGAGACTTACAGTGAGCAGCCCCACAATACAGTTTATAATATGAAAGCAGTAAACGAAAGCGATAACCACTTACTCGGTTGTAGTGCTTCCATGTTGTTTGGTTAGTTGTTCAACAAAGAAAGATTGAAAACAACAGTATATTCAAAATCAAAGGAGAAAGTGTTTTGAAAAAGAAAGATTTGGGGCTTACAGCTCAAGGAGAGGCCCAGGGTTTTATCAGTGAGCGCACTGTTTGACTTTGTACAGAGGGACTTATACAAGTGACTGAGGCCCAAAAATGGTTTTCTGTACAAAGGGATGGGTCTTACACTCTCTCAAGAGGCCCAAAAAGGTTTAAAGAAAAGAGTGTGGGGCTTATAACACAGGGTAGGCCCAAATGATTTTTCGTTTAAAATGGCGATCGCGTCGAGGTTTTCTTTTTAACGCGGAGGGACTTATACAATAAGTGAGGCCCAAAATGTTTTGGTTAAAAGGGGGGATAGGTCTTACACTCTCTCAAGAGGCCCAAAAAGGTTTGAAAATGATTTATGAGGGTTG
This sequence comes from Lathyrus tuberosus, assembly GCA_022829125.1. NCBI lineage: Eukaryota > Viridiplantae > Streptophyta > Magnoliopsida > Fabales > Fabaceae > Lathyrus > Lathyrus tuberosus. Next base: position 2,435,524 of record JALAZF010000034.1, read on the forward strand.
AATTAATCCAAAACCCTAATTTGTTTTCAAAATGTATTTAATTGAATAAAAATTCAATTAAAATGATCAAAAATTGTTTAACACATGGAAAACAAAAATTAAAATGTATTTAATGCTTCAAAAATTAAGTATTGACCTACAAAATAATTAGAAAGCATTAAAAGTTGCAAAATCAATGTAGAAAAAATATTTAAAATGCCAAAAACAATCAAAATATTAATTTTTTACAAAAATATCAATTATATGAAATAAATAATATATTTTGGATTTTTTGATAAAATAAAATATTTCAACATTTTTGTGAATTATCAAAAAAAGAATCAACTCAAAATCATTAAAACTCAGAGAGAAATTAATTTTTGAATCAATTAAACAAAATCACAAAATTCAAATATTTGAATTTCTAAAAATGGCGCCAAGAACAAGCTGATGAACACGCGCGTGTTCTTGGTTTCTCAGATTTGCGTTTTCTATCCAATCTCCATGAATACGTAATCATATCATGCAATCCACATATAATTATGCTCGTCTCAACCTCACGATCATGTCTATGTACTTTAATTTCATTTAAATTAAACATACAACAAGAAATCACGAAGAGACCTCAAGAACCCTAATTTCTGCATGAAGGCTAGGATTTTTGATACACGATTCAAACAATGCAATTAATTGAGGGAAAACATTCCATGCATGATTATGAACATATGGCCAAATTATTGTGCGAGGAAATATGCATAGATTGAGAGATGACCAAGTATGTGCTTACCTCCAAGTCGTGACAGCAAGTGCAATGTGATTTTTGATTTGGAGGTGTTACAGATGAGTGGTGATGATCTGAACAGCTTCCCTACACCCTATGGATTGTGTTTGGATGGTTGGACTTGATTGAAATTGGCTGGATCATTTTGTGGTACCTCAGCTGCAACTTGTTTGAAAATTTGAGCAACCAGCTGGTGATTTTGTGAAATTGATGTTTTAGAAGTAATCTAAGTGTTTGATCAGCTCATATGTGATGTATGTGAGGTGTGTGAGTGATTGGTTTGATTGGAATTGCTCTCAAACTCAAAACCCGATAGTGACTTACCTTAGAAGGCAAAATTGGAGTGAAAGAAGAGATTTTGAGGAAAGCATCTGTTAGATGGCTTTGGTGTACTTAAACTGACCACAATTGAGCTCTATTTATAGTAGAGCAAGTTTGTTTCGCAAGGAATAGTGAATGGCAGCTGGTAAGTAGGTTTGGCCAATGTTGGCAAATGAAAATCCAAGTCTCCTCTAGCCATTGACTAGAGGTTAGGGCACAGAGCTTTGGTCCCCTTGGTCTTGGATAAGTCTTGACTGATTTCAGATGAGAATGGCTCAGTCCATGCCACCTTGATGGTTCCATTGAATGCCTCATTCCAAATTTGAAGTCTTGTCCCTATTTTGGCCATTCTAGGTTCAACATGCTATTTCTTGTTCCATGGACTTTGGAGGCTTGGCTCAGTGATTGTCCCCTTTAGATTCAATCCTCTGAGGTGTCCAAGTGGATAGGAGCAATTGAACTTGGCTGATTTTGGCAAATCGACCAAAGTTGTAAATTCTGCCTTGCCTTGACAGATTTCAGCAAGGCAACTTGCCAATGTTGTATCTCATGATGTAGGTTGAATTTGGCAATGTTCTTGGCCATTTTGGAAAGCTCTTACATGATACAACAACTGTTTGAACAAGTTTGGTTTTGATCTCTTTTGATTCCAAGTGAAAAATCCCCCTACATTTGGCAAAAAGTGAGGCAGAATCTGACTTAGTGAAAATTTCACTAAGTGTTGGAAAAAGTGACATTTTCACTTTTTAGCCACTTTGATCACTCCATAACTCAAAATCCTTAATGAATTGGAATGACTTGTAGTTGAAGTTTTTGTAGGTGATAATGAGGTTTACAAATCCATATTTGGATGAGAAAAAATGGCCTTGTGGTTTAGGAGTTATGGTCCTCCAAAGTTGGTACCTTTGCCACTTTATTTTTAACTTAGAAAAATTTCTAAGTTTTATGGTTACCCCTTTTACAAGTTATCTCACTTTTCTTGATTTTTCTTGATGAATGATGATCCAAATCATACATTAACATCATTTAAAGGTTAAAAATCCATTTTGGTGAAAAATCTTAAAAAGTCAAAGTTGACTTTTGCGTACAGTTGACTTTTTATCAGATGAATTCCAAACTGTGCAATTCCTCGGGAAATCATGTCCTTGACCTAAATCAAACTTGATGGACATGTTCCATGGGTGTCATAGGGTATATTCAATCATGTATTAGGGTTTGGGAGCATGTCCTGGTCAAAAGTCAAAGTTACAGTTGACTTTTCTCTTAAAACCCTAATTGTGGTGCAGATAAAATTGAGACTTGTTGCTCAAACTTCTTGGATCAATCCATTGTTCCAAATGGATCAATATGGTATATTAGAGACCCTCAAATCATGTCTTGAGGTCTTGGCTCATGGTTTGTCCCAAAAGTCAACTTAGGGGTGAATTAGGTCAAGAAACCCTAACTCCTGATTTTTGATGAATGCATCCCCTGAGGCAAAATTGACTTGATGCATGGGTTCATGAGGTTCCATGAAGTATATTAGGTTATGTTTTGGATCATTGCCTTGTGCCCAGATGAAAATTTCCATCTGGAGGCCCTGGTCGACCAAAACCCTAATTTGGTGACACTGTCGATCTTGAGACTTGATCCACCTAGAAGGGCGCAGCCTTGTGCTTAATCCTTGAAGTGGGTGTCCTTTTTGATCCATTGTGGATGTTTGAGAGATTAGACAAGTTGAAGATCATGTCATTTCTTGATTGATCCTTTGTCTAAGCACTCAGAGAGGGCTTGAAACCCTAATTTCTGTTGTAGTGAATGTTCAACACTCCTTGAGGCATTTGATGAGGCATGATGGTACATCCATATTGTGATGATGATTTGCACAATGATGGGAAATCTAAGTGGTCAAAATTTGGGGTATTACACAATCATATCATCGACATACACTTCTATTTCTTTGTGTATCATGTCATGAAACAGAGTAGTCATGGCCATTTGATAGGTTGCCCGGCGTTCTTCAAACCGAACGGCATTACCTTGTAACAAAAAGTGCCCCATGGGGTGATGAATGAGGTTTTCTCCCTATCTTTCAGCGCCATTTTTATCTGATTATAGACCTAGAATCCATCCATAAAGGAGAAAACTTTGAACTTTGTTGTACTGTCTACCAGCATGTCAATGTGTGGTAAGGGAAAGTCATCCTTTGGACTGGCTTTGTTCAGATCCTTGTAGTCTACACACATTCTGACTTTTCCGTCCTTTTTCGGAACTGGCACTATGTTGGCTAGCCATTGAGGATACTCTGATGTGGCGAGGAAGCTCGCGTCAATCTGTTTTTGCACTTCCTCTTTGATTTTGATGGCCATGTCTGGATGAGTCCGTCTCAACCTTTGTTTTACTGGTGGATATTCTGATCTCAATGGTAGATGATGTTCCACGATGCTGGTATCCAACACTGGCATATCCTGATATGACCAAGCAAATACATCGGGAAACTCTTTGAGAAGCTTTATTAAACTTTCTTTGATAGTTGGGCTGAGCAGTGCCCCAATCTTGACTTCTTTTATCTCTTCTTCTGAACCTAAGTTGACCGTTTCCAATGGCTCTTTGTGAGGTTTTATGGACCTTTCCTCTTGTCTGAGTAATCGGGAGATCTCTTCTGGAATTTCTTCTTCATTTTCTTCTTCAGCCTCAAATACCGAGAATTCAAAGTTGGGAGAAGGCATTGGATCGTATGTTTCAATGAGGTTTAAAACAAGCAATCTGCATGACGTGATGATTTGTTTTTTTAGAAGAGATAGAGAGAAATGCAAGAGTGTGTGTAGTGTATTTTCTTTGGAAAACTGCTTGTTTTTATCATTTGTTGTTTTTTAGGATTACCATTTTCTGAAAAAGCGAAAAGAGAAAACAGCAATAAATGCGGAAATTACAGATGAACGTTATTTTATTTATAATTTGGTCGATTCTTGAAACTACATCCCTATAAAACAAAACTCTGTCGCTTTGGGCAAAGCGAAGAGGGACATTTACAGAAAGTGAGCCCTATCAAAACATTTGTTTCACCTGGGCAGGGTGAAAGGTTAAAACAAAGACGGCAATTATTTAGACTTATGAACGATCTTCGGAATATTGACAGTAACCCATTGGCGGCGAACTCCTCGGTGGATCACAAAGTATGGTACCTTCTTTTTTGACTTGTCCTCAGAAATAACGCTGATTTCTGGCAGAGCATGATCGTTGGAATCTGTCTCCCAGGCAGAGCAGGATCATTGGAATCTGTCTCCCAGGCAGAGCTGTCGTAAGAGGATTCCTCTATTGTATTTTGCACAGTGTTTGTGCTCTCAGGTAAATCTCCTCATCCAGTTGGCTGGATGTCCTCGAGCCTAATACGAGAGCTTTCAGGAGCGGTGTACTTGACCAAGTAGTCGTATTTTCCACTTGGTTGTCCTAAGGTGTCCCACACTTCTTTGGAACTGGAGGGGTCATCCCTCTCGATGACGTTGACCTCAGGAAAAGCATAGTTAACGAACTCGAGCCCCGCAAACTTTGCAAATTCATCGTCGTGCTGGGTATTTTCTGAATGTCCCGAGTGTTGATCCCATGACATGGTGGGGACGCAGGTATTCTTTTCGATGATGCTCAACTGATATTCATTGCTCGGCTGATTCTCTTATCCCGATTCTCCTGGGTACGGCTACCAGATCGGTAGGCCATCCATCGGGCCATAATAGCCGTGGTCAAAGTTGTCTTTCATTAGAGTGTTTTCCTCTAATGCGTTTGGTGGAGCGCGGCATCCCTCCGGATCACAATCTCCGTAGATCATTTTGACGTCTGATCTTGGTATATATCTCGGACCGTGCGTGGGGAGACAGAATGGCGTAGGCGCTTCTTCCTGAGACATATAACTGTCCTCGTTGAGATAGGACTTCCACTCTTCATCTGTATCGGAGGAATCACCCTCGTTGATGGTATGTACTTCTTGAGACACTGGGTGAAGGAAACCTCCACTGTGGAAGAAGTCCTGAATAGGATGAAAACTTTCATTGCTAGCAGCAGTCTGGGTACAGGTTGAAGAAAAACCAAGACCCTTCTTTTTTTTGTTATCAGTAGGAATGACAAGTTGTCCCCATCCTTTTGCGTTGTTACTTTTGATCACTTCAAGAGCATCTTTGTACGAGGAAATCGAGGTTCCTTTTTCTGATTGATTCTCATTACTCACCGACAGTGCCTAGAACTGAGTTCCAACAACCTCCTCGGGTTCTACATAAGCGGATGATGATAGGTTACTCACGATCAAGGCTTGCTCCCTACAGACTGTGACGAGTTGGTCATTTTTTACGAACTTTAGCTTCTGGTGAAGCGTCGAAGTGACTGCCCCAGCCTCATGTATCCAAGGTCTTCCCAATAAACAGCTGTATGTTGGTCGGATGTCCATGACCTGGAAAGTGTGAGGACCGATAGTTATGGGAAGGTCGACTTCCCCGATAACCATTTTTCAGGATCCGTCAAATGCTTTGACGATGACCTCACTGCCTCTCATCGGAGATCCTTTAAATGATAGTTACATTAGAGTAGACTTCGGCATAACATTGAGAGTCGATCCGGTATCTACCAGTACACTGGTCAAAGCATCGTCCTGGCAGTTGACTGTAATATTCAGCGCCATGTTGTGAGTTTTGCCTTCTTCTGGCAGTTCCTCATCACTAAACCCCAAGTTGTTGCAGGAAGTGATGTTGGCGATGATGCTGTCGAATTGTCGTATTGTTACATTCTGTTCCACAAAGGCTTGCTCTAAGACTTTCTGTAGAGCCTATCTGTGGGCTTTGGAACTGAGTAAAAGAGACAGCACAGAGATTTTTGAAGGAGTTTGTAACAGCTGATCAACAATGTTGTATTCACTCCTTTGGATGAGCTTTAGTATCTCATCATTGTTCTTTGAAAGGTCGGGATCATTGGATTGACCGACTGGCGGAATGGGAACTTCTGTTTAAGGTTCCTTCTCTCTGGTAGGTTCTCCAAACCCTCTATTGAAGATCCGACTGCTTCGTGTTACTCGACTAATGTCTTTAATATTCACGACGGAGGGTAATGGAATTTCTTTTCCATTCTCAATTGTTGTTGCACCGTACTTGTAAGGGATAGCTTTATCAGACTTGTACGGTATTGGTCCCGGCAGGTAGACAACTACAGGAGCCTTTTGATTTTTCTGACCATTGTAAGTAATTTCAATCAGTTCCTGGTTGGGAACTTTTGATTCATTAAGCAGGGGGATTATGGTACAAACATCTTTGGTCCTCTCACGATCAGAGATTACGACAACATCTTTGATCTGATCAGCGAAATAGTCAGGCATCAAGTTGATTGACCCAGAACCTGGACACGGTTGAATCTCCTTGCGGTCCAACTGACTCTGAAGGGTTGCTCGCACGAGGTAACATCCTTGATTATATTCCGAACAAATTCTACAACTTTCATAGTTGTGTGGTGGCACCCGACCACGTCCGCTTTGAATGCGGTGTAACCTTACTAGGTCAGTTTCCATTGATCGGACATCCTGGCTTTGATGTCTCATATGGTTCCCGTTAATTATACTGACTTGTTGCGTGTCTTCATCTAGATAGATCGGAAGCCACCAATGGTTTAACAAGTATTGCAAAGTTCTTTGAACGAGAGCACATCCTTGATCGCTCTCACGGCATACTGTACAGTTCTGATAATTATGCGAAGTCAGAAAACCGAGCTGGACTTGTGTAGTGTGTAACTCCACTAAGCTGGTATTCATTAAACGAATATCAAAGATTTGAATCATGTTGACTTGATAAGGATTTCTATCATGGTAGTCCTGGATCCACCCAAGATCCATCTGACGCTGGAGGGTCTCTTGTATAAAAGAGCATCCCTGTTTTTTTACCGAGCAAGTCAGACAGGAATTGTAATCGTATCGCGACAGATTATGATACTGGCTTTGCCTTGAGTGCATCGCCACCAAGTTGATATTCATCGCACGGATGTCGTGGTTCTGAACGATGTTGGAATTTTTATAAGTCATGTTGACTCCACGAACTCGATGGTCTTGGATCCATCCAAGATCCAATTGTTCCTGTAGAGCTGATTGCACTATAGAACATCCTTGATTATCTCTAGGGCAGATAGCACACTGGTGATAATTGTGAGCTGGTACATGTCCATATCCGCTTTGTCTGTGATGCATCTTGACCAGATTAGCCCTTAATAAGAGTACATCATGAATTTGATAGTTGTGGTTAGACTCTCCCTCTATCAAATTAATTGCAGCTTTCTCGTGTTGAGGCAACGGGTTTGTCTGAACATTTGGATTTGTATCCTTGAAGGATAAGACCCCGCTCCTGATGAGCTTTTGCACATCGAATTTGAAACAGAGATAATTTTCTATGTTATGCCCCGGTCCTCCTTGATGGTAAGGACAGGTCTGATTCGCTTTGAACCAAAAAGGTGGATTCTCTGGTACTGTAAGAGGAGCCCTGGTTTGGACATGCCCCTTGACCAGTAAGAGTGGAAGTAGTTCTGCATACAACATCGGTATAGGGTCAAACCCAGGTGGTTGCGTTGTACGGTTGTTGTTGTACTGAGGACGAGCCTGTTGAAGAGGCTGTTGTGTCCTTTGCTGATATTGTTGTTGATTCGGTTGGCTCTGAGCAACCTGAGGTTGATACGTAGGAGCAAGCGCAGGGTTAATAGCAGGAGTTACAGCTGCTACTGGTTGGTATCGTCGCCTTTGCTTTCCGAGAGAGATATTTCCAATATCTTTCTCTTTTTTCTTAGGGAGAGCACTATCGTATCTTTTGGTACTGCTTGATGGTCCAGCGTCTTTAACTAAACGTCCTTCTAGAACTGCTTCCTCAAGACGAACTCCCATGTCGACCATTTCAGTGAAGTCGTTGGGCGCACTGGCAACCATTCTATCGTAGTAAAATGAGCTTAGGGTTTTCAAGAAAATCTTTGTCGTCTCTTTTTCCTCAAGAGGTGGACAAATCTGGGCAGCAATTTCACGCCATCTTTGAGCATATTCCTTAAAAGTTTCCTTGTCTTTCTGCGACATGGCTATAAGTTTATCTCTGTTCGGTGCCATGTCCAGATTATACTTATATTGTTGAACAAAGGCAGCGCCAAGATCTCTGAAAGTGACGATCTTAGTGCGGTTTAGACCCATGTACCACTTGAGTGCGGCACCGGTTAAACTATCTTGAAAATAGTGGATCAGTAGTTGTTGGTTCTCTGTATGAGTTGACATCCTCCGAGCGTACATCACCAAGTGACTTTGAGGGCAAGAGTTACCCTTGTACTTTTCAAATTCGGGCACCTTGAACTTGTGCGGAACTTTCACATTGGGGACCAAACAAAGGTCGGCGGCGTCTTTTCCAAATAGATCCTGACCGCGAATGGCTTGCAGTTTCTTCTGCATCTCCAGGAACTGTTCCTGGAACTCCTTCATTTTGTCGTTCATACTTTCGTTTTCACCAGAAGGTATCTGTGGAATCTGTCCTTCTAGGACAGTGTGTACCACGGGTGGTGGTATAGTCATTACGGCAGTGACTCTTCGTGTCTCCCAAAGTTTGTAACCTTCAGGAGTTGTTGTCATGCCCCTGGCATCTTCGCTTTCCCGAAGTTTGTAACCTTCAGGCCCAACGGCTCCTGTTGTAGTTTTCGGATCTTTAGTGATTGGCGGAATATATCTTTCCGGGATATAGTTGAGTGGCATGCCCCAGGGACGATCTTTAGGCATGTTATACCGAGGGTCAATCTTTTCCACTATCGGTGTTAATGTGATCTCTGAGATCACAGTCTATTGCATCTGAGCTGCTGCCAGAGCTTGCATGTCACTGTGAAGTTTTCTCAGATCCTCTCTCAGAGCGTCGATTTCTTCTCTCAGCTCTCTGTTCTCTTCCTCGAGATTATCCATTTTCTTTTGTTGACTGGCCCGGGTATTGTACGAATGAGACAGCTTGACACTAGAATCGAGACACAGACGTGAGATTCGTAGGGAAGAAGAATGCGCTTATGCGAGAATGATGAATGATTGCAATGATTATATTTAGTTATTTTTTTTGTTTAATCAAAAGAAACTTCAACAATTGGATTGCAAATATCAAACAGTGGGGAACCCCGTTTTATTGAATTCAAAGATTGCGGAAATGGAAATACAGTTATTACAAAGTGCTGTAAAAGGAAATCTAAACTTATGGGGTCCCGAGTCCTTTCTGAGGAGGGCTCAGGTGCTAGTTCTGGTACTTTACTTTTCTTTGACCGGGGCTCTTGAGCTGTTGTAGGGTTGTCATTTCTTTGCCAAGTGAGAGGAGCGATCAAATTCCTTCGGTCTTCTTGATTTTCTACAGCATGTTGCTCTAAAACTCGATCAGGGCATCTTTATCTTTTAACAGTTGATGTATTTTCTTACACTCCACATTGAGAATACGGTACTTGTTCTTCCAAGATTTCTTCTTCTGTTGAACTTTGTTTAGAGTAACCTGAAGTTTTTCCGTATCAGACATAAAATAAAGGACAGGTTCTTTTAACGGAAGAACTTCTTGACAAGGGTAAGGCATCCTCAGCTTGAGAGCTCTAGTTTGCACCCAGTGGAGATAAGGTTCCACCGAGACACAGTCCAGTTTTCCTAGAGACTCTTTTCCTTTCCTATGAACATGTTTCCAAGCATGCACTATTTATGTCTTTAGTGCCCTGTCGTTTTCTCCTTCCTTGAAGAAAAGACCTTCCAGATGAGCATTGCACGGAACATGCCTCATCGGGTATCCGAATTGACGACGAACTAAAACTGGATGATAATTGATTCCTCCCTTAGTTCCAATGAGGGGTACATTAGGGAAGTTTCCACAACGGTCAATTATTCTGATCCCATCATAGATTCGATTGTACCAATCGATGTCAGAGTTGGTAAGAGACATGATTCTCTGCGACAAACGTAAAGTGCTCTTATGATCCTAAAATGCAGCAGACTTAGGCAAATGGGAAGTGACCCATTTGTATAGCAGGGGTACACAGCATGTGATCATTCCTCTGCTGTACAAATTCCTTAAGTGTACAGAATGATAAGCATCCGCGAGCAGAGTCGGTACAGGGTTTCCAATCAAAAATATCTTAATGGAATTGATATCAACGAAGTTATCAATGTTGGGAAACAGAAATAACCCGTAGGTGAGTGTAGCGAGCGATTTTGGACGTGGTTCTTAAGCGATGGTCGCTCTCTGCGGTTTGAGCTTAAAACTACAGGTCGATTCATTTTTTATCCTATTGTGAACTGAATAAGGAAGGGAAATAGATGTCTCCAATTAACCCTGCTTTGCATACTGAGTTTAAACAGCGGTTTGTTAGGTTACGGATGCTATCAATGTGGGGGGCCTTTGTACTGGTTATTTGTATTTTCGCCAATACGGTTTTCTTTCTTTTAATCTAGGCAAAGGGTTTCTGACGGGGAACAAGGATTAGGATGTTAGGACTGATTACTGCTTTCGATTGATGGAGATGTGGGATTTGGGTTTTTTGTTGATTGCGCTCGCTAAGATCTTTTCTTTCGATCTTATGCCTACGTATTCCCGTTTACCGAAACAGGGAAATCAGAGCGTTCGTAGTTCCTCCTATTCTATGGGAGGAAATGGGTGTTTTGGTGTCTTGTTCAAAGCCCAAGACGTGAAGCGAAAGGTGATTTGTATCTTGTTCAAAGCCCAAGATGTGAAGCTGAAAGGGCTATTTGTGTCTTGTTCAAAGCCCAAGACGTGAAGCTGAAAGATCTCGGCTTTAGAGAGAATTTGTCATCTCTAAAGAGGGGAGAAGGAGAATTACTTTAACTGGAATACATGGATCCGAGCAATGCCATAATTTCCGAAAAAAGGGTTTTAACCTGAAGGAGAAGACTTTAATTCAGTGTAGAGCAATGCCATCTTTCCTTAGGAATTTCTCATGCTAAAAGAGGGACAGTGGCATGGATATAAATGATCCAGAGGCTTGCCGCTTACAGCGATTAGATGAAGGGAAAGGAGTTGTTGATGTTTGTATACTGTGAACGAGGCACAGCTTTGATGCTAAAAGGTTAATTGGATTAACCAGTGGTTTTCTTATACAAAGCCTAAGAGGAGGCTACTTTACCCTAGGAAAATCATTATACAAAGCCTAAGAGGAGGCTATTTTGTGTCCCGTACAAAGCCCTAGAGAGAGGCTAAAAGTTTTTGACCCGACGATGGAGTCTTTTGGTATCTCGTATAAAGCCCGAGATGGAGGCTATTTGACTCAACAAGGGAGTTTTTTGTATCTCGTATGAAGCCCGAGATGGAGGCGATTGTTTGTTTGGCTCAATAAGAACCTTTTTGTATCTCGTACAAAGCCCGAGATGGAGGCGAAAGGGGGATTGACTCAACGAGGGAGTCTCTTATGTGTCTCGTACGAAGCCCGAGAGAGAGGCGAAAAGGGTTGTTTGACTCCACTGGGGAGGATTATGGTATCTCGCACGAAGCCCGAGATGGAGGCTATTGTAACTGTTTCAGTTGAGTGACAGATCCAATATACTGATTTTAAAAGAGAAAATCAGTTCTTATATGAGCAACACTGTACTCAGGGATTTGATTTGAGGATCAGGGATATTTCCTTCTCTTTGAGGAAACGGGAAATCCAAAGGGTGTCGAGACTGTCCGAGTCTGCGGGTTTCCTTCCTATTTAACGATGGGTGCTTGAGAATGTCTTTGAGACTCAAGAAGTTAGACTGTCCGTGTCTAGAGTTTTATCTTTTGTACTATGCTTTGAGAAACAGTAGTAGACTCTATGAACGGACTGTTCTATGAAGATGACTAGGTTCTGTTCCTATACCTCTAGGAGGTCGTCGGGACAATTTGTACGAAGCCCAAGAGGAGGCTGGAAACTTTTAAGAAGCCGACTGGTCCTTGTACGAAGCCCAAGAGGAGGCTATCATTCCCGGAGGAAGAGATCATTATACGAAGCCTAAGAGGAGGCTGTGAATACTTCTAAGAAGCCGTAGGGTCCTTGAATAATGCCCAAGAGGAGGCCGATGCTTTTAAGAAGCCCGTGGGTCTATCATCTCCTTTCCATTGGGAGAGATAACTCTTTTAAAGATAACAACCACTGGTAAACATGCGAGGTTTACTATCCAGCAACTTTTAGCTTTTAAAGAGGGTTCCTTAGTTAAGGTCCAAGATTATGACCGTAGTGGGTACCCAAACCCCGAGACATTCAAGGCAAGCTATCCACGAGGAATAGATCAAGTCAGGAAAGTTCGAGAAATTGGAAGAAACTCAAAGATGCCATTCACGGAGAATACCTTCATCTTGGGGAGTAGAGCTTCTTGACGATTCCTAAGGAGGACAGCCGAAGAGAAGACTGTATCTGGTGCTCCTATTGGGGATCTAGGCGTCTATTTCTACGAATAAGTGAAACGGCGTCACCTAGTTCTAGACGTAGTAGCCGGGGAAACTCGAAATATCTATACTATTATTACACAATAGATATGAGTTTATGAAAGGAGACTTACAGTGAGCAGCCCCACAATACAGTTTATAATATGAAAGCAGTAAACGAAAGCGATAACCACTTACTCGGTTGTAGTGCTTCCATGTTGTTTGGTTAGTTGTTCAACAAAGAAAGATTGAAAACAACAGTATATTCAAAATCAAAGGAGAAAGTGCTTTGAAAAAGAAAGATTTGGGGCTTACAGCTCAAGGAGAGGCCCAGGGTTTTATCAGTGAGCGCACTGTTTGACTTTGTACAGCGGGACTTATACAAGTGACTGGGGCCCAAAAAGTTTTTCTGTACAAACGGATGGGTCTTACACTCTCTCAAGAGGCCCAAAAAGGTTTAAAGAAAAGAGTGTGGGGCTTATAACACGGGGGTAGGCCCAAATGATTTTTCGTTTTAAAAATGGCGATTGCGCCGAGGTTTTCTTTTAACGCAGAGGGACTTATACAATAAGTGAGGCCCAAAATGTTTTGGTTAAAAGGGGGATTGGGTCTTACACTCTAATAGAGGCCCAAAAAGTTTTTGGATGGGTCTTATAGCTCAATGAGAGGCCCAGATGATTTTTTAAACGGGCGATGATCGCGCCGTTCACTTGTACAGAGGGACTTATACAATGAATGAGGCCCAAAAAGTTTTTGTACAAGGGGGGATGGGTCTTACACTCTCTCAAGAGGCCCAAAAATTCAATTAAAATGATCAAAAATTATTTAACACATGGAAAACAAATTGTGATCTTGGATTAATGCTTCAAAAATTAAGTATTGACCTACAAAATAATTAGAAAGCATTAAAAGTTGCAAAATCAATGTAGAAAAAATATTTAAAATGCCAAAAACAATTAAAATATTAATTCTTTACAAAAATATCAATTATATGAAATAAATAATATTTTTGGGATTTTTTGTGAAAATAAAATATTTTAACATTTTTGTGAATTATTAAAAAAAGAATCAACTCAAAATCATTAAAACTCAGAGAGAAATTAATTTTTGAATCAATTAAACAAAATCACAAAAATTCAAATATTTGAATATATGAAAAATGGCGCCAAGAACAGCTGAAGAACACGCGCGTGTTCTTGGTTTCTCAGATTTGCGTTTTCTATCCAATCTCCATGAATACGTAATCATATCATGCAATCCACATATCATTATGCTCGTCTCAACCTCACGATCATGTCTATGTACTTTAATTTCATTTAAATTAAACATACAACAAGAAATCACGAAGAGACCTCAAGAACCCTAATTTCTGTATGAAGGCTAGGATTTTTGATAAACGATTCAAACAATGGAATTAATTGAGGGAAAACATTCCATGCATGATTATGAACATATGGCCAAATTATTGTGCGAGGAAATATGCATAGATTGAGAGATGCCCAAGTTTAGGCTTACCTCCAAGTCGTGACAGCAAGTGCAATGTGATTTTTGATTTGGAGGTGTTACAGATGAGTTGTGATGATCTGAACAGCTTCCCCACACCCTATGGAGTGTGTTTGGATGGTTGGACTTGATTGAAATTGGCTGGATCATTTTGTGGTACCTCAGCTGCAACTTGTTTGAAAATTTGAGCAACCAGCTGGTGATTTTGTGAAATTGATGTTTCAGAAGTAATCTAAGTGTTTGATCAGCTCATATGTGATGTATATGAGGTGTGTGAGTGATTGGTTTGATTGGAATTGCTCTCAAACTCAAAACCCGATAGTGACTTGCCTTAGAAGGCAAAATTGGAGTGAAAGAAGAGATTTTGAGGAAAGCATCTGTTAGATGGCTTTGGTGTACTTAAACTGACCACAATTGAGCTCTATTTATAGTAGAGCAAGTTTGTTTCGCAAGGAATAGTGAATGGCAGCTGGTAAGTAGGTTTGGCCAATGTTGGCAAATGAAAATCCAAGTCTCCTCTAGCCATTGACTAGAGGTTAGGGCACAGAGCTTTGGTCCCCTTGGTCTTGGATAAGTCTTGACTGATTTCAGATGAGAATGGCTCAGTCCATGCCACCTTGATGGTTCCATTGAATGCCTCATTCCAAATTTGAAGTCTTGTCCCTATTTTGGCCATTCTAGGTTCAACATGTTATTTCTTGTTCCATGGACTTTGGAGGCTTGGCAGTGATTGTCCCCTTTAGATTCAATCCTCTGAGGTGTCCAAGTGGATAGGAGCAATTGAACTTGGCTGATTTTGGCAAATCGACCAAAGTTGCAAATTCAACCTTGCCTTGACAGATTTCAGCAAGGCAACTTGCCAATGTTGTATCTCATGATGTAGGTTGAATTTGGCAATGTTCTTGGCCATTTTGGAAAGCTCTTACATGATACAACAACTGTTTGAACAAGTTTGGTTTTGATATCTTTTGATTCCAAGTGAAAAATCCCCCTACATTTGGCAAAAAGTGAGGCAGAATCTGACTTAGTGAAAATTTCACTAAGTGTTGGAAAAAGTGACATTTTCACTTTTTAGCCACTTTGATCACTCCATAACTCAAAATCCTTAATGAATTGGAATGACTTGTAGTTGAAGTTTTTATAGGTGATAATGAGGGCTACAAATCCATCTTTGGATGAGAAAAAATGGCCTTGTGGTTTAGGAGTTATGGTCCTCCAAAGTTGGTACCTTTGCCACTTTATTTTTAACTTAGAAAAATTTCTAAGTTTTATGGTTACCCCTTTTACAAGTTATCTCACTTTTCTTGATTTTTATTGATGAATGATGATCCAAATCATACATTAACATCATTTTAGGGTTAAAAATCCATTTTGGTGAAAAATCTTAAAAAGTCAAAGTTGACTTTTGCGCACAGTTGACTTTTTATCAGATGAATTCCAAACTGTGCAATTCCTCAGGAAATCATGTCCTTGACCTAAATCAAACTTGATGGAAATGTTCCATGGGTGTCATAGGGTATATTCAATCATGTATTAGGGTTTGGGAGCATGTCCTGGTCAAAAGTCAAAGTTACAGTTGACTTTTCTCTTAAAACCATAATTGTGGTGCAGATGAAATTGAGACTTGTTGCTCAAACTTCTTGGATCAATCCATTGTTCCAAATGGATCAATATGGTATATTAGAGACCCTTAAATCATGTCTTGAGGTCTTGGCTCATGGTTTGTCCCAAAAGTCAACTTAGGGGTGAATTAGGTCAAGAAACCCTAACTCCTGATTTTTGATGAATGCATCCCCTGAGGCAAAATTGACTTGATGCATGGGTTCATGAGGTTCCATGAAGTATATTAGGTTATGTTTTGGATCATTGCCTTGTGCCCAGATGAAAATTTCCATCTGGAGGCCCTGGTCGACCAAAACCCTAATTTGGTGACACTGTCGATCTTGAGACTTGATCCACCTAGAAGGGAGCAGCCTTGTGCTTAATCCTTGAAGTGGGAGTCCTTTTTTATCCATTATGGATGTTTGAGAGATTAGACAAGTTGAAGATCATGTCATTTCTTGATTGATCCTTTGTCTAAGCACTCAGAGAGGGCTTGAAACCCTAATTTTGATTGTATTGGATGCTCACCCATCTTTGGGGAGACTGATGAAGCATGATGGTTCATCCATATTGTGATGATGATTTTCACAATGATGGGAAATCTAAGTGGTCAAAATTTTGGGTATTACAGATGCCCCTATTTAATCTTCTTGGACCCGAAGGTGTGAATGACGAAGGGATTCGGGCATTCGGGGTGCAAGAGGATTAAATATTGGAGTACCCGAAATTTTGATGGTGGTTATGAATGGTAGCTTACGCATTCATCTTCTTTAGCTAAGCAATGATGCTTAGAAAAGGTAAACTTCCCCTCGATCCTGGTTTCCTACCAAGGAATTGGTCTCAGTTTTCTTTTGAAATAAACTTCCCCTCGTTCTTGGTTTCCTACCAAGGAACTGGTCTTAGTTTCTGATTTAAATAAACCTCCCCTCGTTCTTGGTTTCCTACCAAGGAACTGGTCTCGGTTTCTCTTGTCAATAAACTTTACTGACAAGGGACGCTATTCGTAGCGGCTTTCCTTCAAACTTCTCGCCGAATTTTCCTGGGGAGATGCCATTTGACAGAAAAAGGTTTGATGTCAGACTTGCTGGGGAACCCAACGTCTGAGTTGTAGAGTTGCACAAACTTCTCTGTTGGAGACGCCATTTGTCGATTCTACTGGGGAAAGCGAGTCTCTTGAGAGACTATTTTCATTTGGGATCTTTCATCATACTTTTCTCGGGATCTTCCCGGAGAAACGCCATATGATGGGGTCCAATTTTGAGGTGCCAATGACCTTCTCATCAGCGGTTTTTCGGAGCAAAACTGGCGTGCTACTGAATCTCTGATCACGAGGCTTTCTCTGTGGATTTTCCTTAATCCGAGAAAGCAAGGATATCATCTTCAATGGCGAAGAGTGATGCTTATTGAAAGTTTTCTCTGGCTTTTCAGAGGTTCAAGTTATCAAAGTGGCCACGTGCCAACTTCTTTCCAGAATTAAACTGGAAGCGGGGTTGATCCGACACAGTATTTCCTGACGAGGCAAGAACTGACAACTCGATTGAGAGGACTTCTACCACTAGGGGACAAGACCGACTAGAGTGATAGTGATGCAATATGAAATGTGAATGCAAATAAAAAAATGCATGATGTATGTATGTATATGCTGACAAAACAGACGCGACATACAGACTAATGGATGAACACAATTGGATACTCGGCCATCGCGGGGCGAAGAAGTACTGTTGATTCAAAATAACAATTCTACCTTGCTTAGGAGAGATAGTCCCATTGGGAGCTATGTCGATCGGGCTTAGGAGATGAGAACTCGGCCGAGGCGTGTCAGACGAAACAAGGTCTCTGACACAGTTGATCCCTTCATTCAGGCATACTGGCTTAGAAGGAGTACTTTGATTCTGCACTTTGAAGTTCGCTTACTTCAAGAGAAGCGATCGATGTTCTTCTGATGTTCAACAGTCAAAAGAAATGCCATCTCTAATTTAAAAGCAGAAAAAGTTTAACAAGTAAATTCATTTTTGTTTTATTTCAAGAATCGCTGATTAAGTTTAAACAACGTCGTTCTGTAAAGCTAAAACAAGTAAAGAATTACAAACAAAAGCACAAGGGCTCAAATTTTATTGATAAGATGGAGATCAGCCAAACGCGTGATTCCATAGAGTATATACAAAGTTAGAAAATGGTAATTTACAGGGAAAAGGGCTACGTTGAAACATAACGACCACTATCCTTCTACCAACTTTGAATTCGGGGCATCCTGAGCTTCCGTCGAAGATGACCTTTGACTGGAGATTTCCTCCGATAGATGATGTAACTACTGCTGAGGGACTTGCCACTGTTGAACATAGTTACTTGCCATTATCCCTAACTTTTGCCTGGATTGTACTATGAGATTTCCAATCCATCGGGATGATTCTTTTCATGTCTCTAACTTTTGCCTGGACCGCCCTTTCGGGTTTTCAATCCACCGAGACGTTTTTTTTAGGCGAAGTATTTCTTGACTACATCAACATTCGTGGGGTAGGCAAATTCCTCTCCGTCCATGGTTGCAAGTCTCAAGGCGCCGCCTGAGAAAGCTTTCGTGACTACATAGGGGCCATCATAATTTGGGGTCCATTTACCCCGAGAATCAGTGAGAAATGATTGTATCTTCTTGAGCACGAGGTCTCCTTTCCTGAAGACATGAGGTCGGACCTTTTTGTCGAACGCCCTTTTTCATTCTCTGTTGATACAACTGACCGTGGCATAGTGCCGTGACTCGCTTCTCTTCGATCAGATTCAGGTCGTCGTGTCGACTTTGACACCATTCAGCTTCGGTGAGCTTAGCTTACATCAATACCCGGATTGATGGGATCTCTACTTCTATGGGAAGCACTGCCTCCATGCCATATACTAGAGAGAAAGGGGTTGCCCCTGTTGATGTACGGACAGATGTTCGATAACCGTGAAGAGCAAAGGGTAGCATTTCGTGCCAATCTTTATAGGTTACAACCATCTTTTGAACGATCTTCTTCATGTTCTTGTTAGCCGCTTCTACCGCCCCGTTCATCTTGGGTCGGTAGGGAGATGAGTTATGGTGTTCGATCTTGAACTCTGCACACAACTCTTTCATCATCTTATTATTCAAGTTAGATCCATTATCAGTAATGATCTCGCTTGGAACACCATAACGGAAGATGATATTGTTTTTGATAAATCGGACCACCACTTGTCGGGTTACATTGGCGAATGACGCTGCTTCGACCCACTTGGTGAAATAGTCAATGACTACCAGGATGAACCGATGTCCGTTTGAAGCCTTGGGCTCAATCATACCAATCATATCGATTCCCCATATGGAAAATGGCCACGGGGAAGAAAGAACTTTGAGATGTGATGGCGGTACATGAATTTTGTCGGAGTATATCTGACACTTGTGACACCTCCTCATGTACTTGTAGCAGTCGGATTCCATTGTCAACCAATAATACCCGGCCCTGAGAATTTTTCTCGCCATTGTGCGTCCGTTGGCATGAGTGCCAAAGGATCCTTCATGAATTTCTTTCATGAGCATGTCTTCTTCTGGTCTGTCGACGCATCGGAGCAAGACCATGTCAAAATTTCTCTTATAAAGAGTGTCACCGCTTAGGAAGAAGTTTCCAGCCAATCTTCTGAGGGCCTTTCTATCTTTTCTGAGTGCCCCAGATGGGTACTCTTATTTCTGAAGGAAGCATTTGATATCGTGATACCAAGGTCTGTCGTCTATGACTGCTTTAATCGCGAAGATGTAAGCGGGCCTTTCAAGGCGCATTATGTCAATCTTAGGTATATCATTCCATTGACCTACACTAATCATGGAAGAGATAGTGGCTAATGCATCAGCCATGTGATTTTCATCACGAGGGATGTGATGAAACTCGACTCTGTTAAAGAAAGGTAACAACCTTCTGGCATAGTCTTTGTAAGGAATCAGTCCTGATTGGTATGTGTTCCAATCTCCTTTTATCTGGTTAATAACCAGGGCTGAATCGCCGTATACGTCCAAGTTTTTTATCCTTAAATCAATCGCTTCTTCGAGACCCATAATACAAGCTTCGTATTCGGCCTCGTTGTTCGTACATTTGAACGTAAGTCTGGCAGTGAAAGGAATGTGGGAACCCCGAGGGGTAACAATGATTGCCCCAATTCCGTTTCCATAATGATTGACAGCTCCGTCAAAGATAAGTCCCCACTGGGAACCTGGTTCTGGCCCTTCACTGGGTAGCGGTTCATCGCAATCTTTCATCTTTAGATACATGACGTCTTCGTCTGGGAATTCAAACCCGATTGATTCTTGATCGTCAATTGGTTGATGAGCCAAATGATCGGCTAAAATACTTCCTTTAACGGCTTTTTGAGCATGGTACTCTATGTCATATTCTGATAACAGCATCTGCCAACGGGAAATCCTTCCCGTAAGAGCAGGTTTTTCGAAAACGTACTTGATTTGATCCATTTCGGAGATCAGCCAAGTAGTATGACGAATCATATACTGACGAAGACGTTTGGCTGCCCAAGCCAAAGCGCAGCAAGTTTTCTCGAGCATCGTGTACCGAGTTTCACAGTCGGTAAACTTCTTGCTCAGATAGTAAATGACAGACTCTTTCCTTTTGGTTTCGTCTTGTTGGCCAAGTACACATCCCATTGAGTCCTCTAGGACTGTGAGATAAATGATCAGTGGTCTTCCTTCCACTGGAGGTGATAGAATCGGAGGATTCAACAGATATTCCTTGATACTGTCGAAGGCGGTTTGGCAATCTTTTGACCAAACGCAATCCTGGTTCTTTTTTAGTAATTTGAAAATCGGCGCACACGTCGCGGTCATAAGGAATATGAATCTGGAGATGTAGTTCAAACGTCCCAGGAATCCTCTGACTTGTTTTTCAGTTTTCGGAGAAGGCATTTCTTGAATGGCCTTGACCTTGTCAGGATCAACTTCAATTCCTTTCTGGCTGACGATGAACCCTAGTAGTTTCCCTGAACGGACACCGAAGGTGCACTTGTTAGGATTCAAACGGAGCTTGAATTTTCTTAGACGTTCGAACAATTTTGACAGATGTTCAACGTGCTCATCCTCTGTTCTTGATTTTGCAATCAAATCATCGACATATACCTCGATTTCTTTGTGAATCATGTCATGAAACAGAGTAGTCATGGCCCTTTGATAGGTTGCCCTGGCATTCTTCAAACCGAATGGCATTACCTTGTAACAAAAGGTACCCCATGGGGTAATGAACAAAGTTTTCTCCATGTCCTTCAGCGCCATTTTGATCTGGTTATAGCCTGAGAATCCATCCATGAAGGAGAAAACTTTGAACTTTGCTGTGCTGTCAACCAGCATGTCAATGTGTGGTAAAGGAAAGTCGTCCTTTGGACTTGCCTTGTTCAGATCTCTGTAATCAACACACATTCTGACCCTTCCGTCCTTTTTGGGAACGTGTACGATGTTGGCTAACCATTGAGGATATTCAGGTGTAGCGAGGAAACCTGCGTCAATCTGTTTCTGTACCTCCTCTTTGATTTTGATGGCCATGTCCGGATGAGTGCGTCTCAACCTTTGCTTTACTGGCGGACATTCCGATCTCAACGGTAAGTGATGTTCCACGATGCTGGTATCCAACCCTGGCATATCCTGATAGGACCAAGCGAATACATCGGGAAATTCTTTGAGAAGCTTTATCAAACCCTCTTTGATAGTTGGATTGAGCAGTGCTCCAATCCTGATTTCTTTTCTCTCTTTTTCTGAACCCAGGTTTACCGTTTCCAACGGTTCTTTGTGAGGTTCGATGGACCTTTCCTCTTGTCTGAGTAGTCGGGAGATCTCTTCTGGAATTTGGTCGTCATTTTCTTCTTCAGCCTCGAATAACGGGAACTCAAAGTTGGAAGAAGGCATCGGATCGTATGTTTCAACGGGGTTTAAAACAAGCAATCTGCATGACGTGATGATTCGTGTTTAGAAGAGATAGAGAAAATGTAAGTGTGTGCAATGTTTTGATTTTACTGCTTGTTTTTATTATTGAATGTTTTTTAGGATTACCATTTTCTGAAAAAGCAAAAAGAGAAAACAGCAATTAATGCGGAAATTACAGAACGACGTTATTTTATTAATGAACAAGTCGAATCTTGAAACTACAGCCCTATAAAACAAAACTCTATCGCTTCGGGCAAAGCGAAGAGGGAAAATTTACAGAAAGCGAGCCCTATCAAAATATCCGTTTCACCTGGGCAGGGTGAAAGGTTAAAGATGGCAATTACTTTGACTGGTGAACGGCCTTCGGGACATCGACAGCAACCCATTGGCGGCGAACTCCTCGGTGAATCACAAAGTCTGGCACCTTCCTTGATTTGTCTTCAGAAATGACGCTGATTTCTGGTGGAGCAGGATCATTGGAATCTGTCTCCCAGGCAGAATTGTCGTAGGAGAATTCCTCAGTTGTATTTTGCATAGCATTTGTGCTCTCAGCTGTATCTCCCCATCCAGTTGGCTGGATATCTTCGAGCTTGATACGAGAGCTTTCGGGAGCAGTGTACTTGACCATAAAGTCGTATTTTCCACTTGGTTGTCCCAGAGTGTCCCAAACTTCTTTGGAACTGGAGGAGTCATCTTTCTCGATGACGTTGACCTCGGGAAAAGCATAGTTGATGAATTCTAGTCCTGCGAACGTTACGAATTCATCGTCGTACTGGATGTTTTCTGAATGCCCTGAGTATTGATCCCATGACATGGTGGGGACACAGGTATTCTGTT
Organism: Lathyrus tuberosus; assembly: GCA_022829125.1. Lineage (NCBI taxonomy): Eukaryota > Viridiplantae > Streptophyta > Magnoliopsida > Fabales > Fabaceae > Lathyrus > Lathyrus tuberosus. The sequence continues at coordinate 2,457,848 of JALAZF010000034.1, forward strand.
CAATGACGCTCAGCTGAGTTTCATTGTTCGGTTGACTTTCTTGCCCCAAGTTTCCTGGGTAAGGCTGCCACATTGGCAGGCCATCCATCGGGCCATAGTAATTGTGGTCAAAGTTGTCTTTCATCAGAGTGTCCTCCTCTAATGAATTTGGCGGAGCACGGCATCCTTCCGGATCACAATCTCCGTAGATCATTTCGACATCTGATCTTGGTATAAATCTCGGACTTTCTGTAGGAAAGCAAAAAGGCATAGGCACCTCTTCCTGAGACATATAACCGTCCTCATTAAGATAGGACTTCCACTCTTCATCTGCGTCAGAGGGATCTTCCTCATTGATAGCATGAATTGTCTGAGACACTGGGTGAAGAAAACCTCCACTGTGGAAGAAGTTTTGAAGGGGATGAAGACTTTCATCGTTAGCAGCTGTCTGGGTACAGGTCGCAGAAAAACCAAGACCCTTCTTTGTTTTATTGTCAATAGGAATGACAAGCTGTCCCCATCCTCTCGTATCGGTTCTCTCGACCGCTTTGATAGCATCTTTGTATGAAGAAATTGAAGTTCCTTCTTTGAACTGATTGTCCTTGCTCACCGATAGTGCTTGGAACTGAGTTCCAATAACCTCCTCGGGTTCCACACAAGTAGATGATGATAAGTTGCTCACAAGCAAGGCTTGTTCCCCATAAACCGTGACAAGTTGATCGTTCTTGACGAACTTTAGCTTTTGGTGGAGGGTTGAAGTAACCGCTCCAGCCTGATGTATCCAAGGTCTTCCTAATAAACAACTGTATGTTGCCCGGATGTCCATGACCTGGAAAGTGATTTGGAAAGTGTGAGGACCAATAGTTATGGGAAGATCAACTTCGCCGATAACTGTTTTTCTGGATCCGTCGAATGCTTTGACGACGACCTCGCTGACTCTCATCGGAGGACCCTTGAATGATAATTGCATCAAGGTGGACTTCGGCATAACATTCAGGGCTGACCCTGTGTCTACCAGTACGCTGGCTAAAGCATCGCCCTGGCAGTTAACTGTGATATTGAGCGCCATGTTATGACGGCGACCCTCTTCAGGTAATTCCTCATCACTAAATCCCAAATTATTGCAGGAAGTGATGTTAGAGACAATACTATCGAACTGTCTGATTGTTACATCCTGTTCCACAAAGGCTTGCTCCAAGACTTTCTATAGAGCCTCTTTGTGTGCTTCTGAACTGAGTAACAGTGATAATACTGAGATCTTTGAAGGAGTCTGTAACAATTAATCGACAATGTTATATTCACTCCTTTGGATGAGCCTTAGCATCTCATCTTTGTCTTTTGAAAAGTCGGGATTACTAGATTGACCGACTGGTGGATCAGGAATTTCTGCCCGAAGTTCCTTTTCTTTGTTGGATTCTCCAACCCCTTGGTTGAAGATTCGACCGCTCCGTGTTACACGACTGATGTCTGCAATATTCACGACGGAGGGTAATGGAATTTCCTTTCCATTCTCGATTATTGTTGCACCGTATTTGTAAGGGATTGTCTTAGCTGATTCATACGGTAGTGGTCCCGGTAGATAGATGACTATGGGAACCTTCTGATTTTTCTGACCATCATAAGTAATCTTGATCCGTTCCTGGTTGGGAACTCTAGATTCGTCAAGTAGAGGGATGATGGCAAAAACATCCCTGGTCCTGTGATGACCAGAGATTGTGACAACATCCTCAACTTGCTCGTCAAGGTAGTTCGGCGACCAAATGATGGGTCCTGAACCTGGATATGGATGAATTTCTCCATGATCGACCTGACCCTGAAGAGCTGCTCTCACAAGGTAACACCCTTGGTTACTTTCCGAACAGACGTTACAACTGTCATAGTTGTGTGGTGGCACCTGGCCACGCCCACTTTAAATACAATGTAACCTCACTAGGTTACCTTCCATTGATCGGACATCCTGACTTTGACGACGAGTAGGATTCCTGTGATTGATACTAATCTGCTGAGTATCTTCATCCATGTAGATTGGCATCCACCAGTGATTTAACAAGTGCTGAAGTGCCTCCTGGAGAAGGGTACAACCTCGATCGTCTTCGCAACCCGCTTTACAATTTTGATAGTCATGTGATATTAAGAATCCGAGTCGGACATGCTCAGCATGTAACTCTACCAGGTTGGTATTCATTACGCGAATGTCAAGGATCTGAACCATGCTGATTTGATAGGAGTTCCTATCATGGTAGTCTTGGATCCATCCAAGATCCATCTGACGCTGGAGGGCCTCTTGTATGAAAGAGCATCCCTGTTTGTTTACCGAGCAAATCAGACAGGAACTGTAATCGTGCCGCGGCAGATTATGATATTGGCTTTACCTTGAGTGCATTGCCACCAAGTTGACATTCATCGCACGGATGTCATGGTTTTGAATGACGTTGGAATTCGTGTAAACCATGTTAACTCCATGAACTCGGTGCTCTTGGATCCATCCGAGATCCATTTGTTCCTGTAGAGCTGCTTGCACTACAGAACATCCCTGGTTGTCTTTAGAGCAGATATCACACTGGTGATAATTATGAGGTGGCACATGGTCATATCCACTCTGTCTACAATGCATCTTGACCAGATTGGTCCCTAATAAGAGTACATCGTGAATTTGATAGACATTGTTAGTCTCTTTCTCAATCAGATTGACTGCAGCTTTCTCATGTTGAGGCAGCGGGTTCGTGAGAACATTAGGATTCGTATCTTTGAAAGATAAGAGCCCGCTCCTAACAAGCTTTTGCACGTCGGATTTGAAATTGAGACAAGTCTCAATGTTATGCCCTGAACCTCCTTGATGATAAGGGCATGTTTGATCCGCTTTAAACCAAAAAGGCGGATTTTCCGGAACTGAAAGGGGAGACTTAGTCTGAATGTGCCCCTTAGCCAGCAGTAATAGAAATAGCTCTGCGTACAACATGGGTATAGGATCAAACCCTGATGGCCGTATTGTACGGTTGTTGTTATATGGAGGACGAGCCTGCTGAAGAGGCTGTTGTGTCCTTTGTTGGTCAGGTTGGCTCTGCGCAACCTGAGGTTGATACATAGGAACAGGCGCGGGGCCGATAGCAGGAGTAACAGCTGCTACTGGCTGATAACGTCGTCTTTGCTTTCCGAGAGAGATATTCCCAATATCTTGCTGTTTTTTCTTAGGGAGAGCACTACCGTATTTTTTAGTACCGCTCTTCGATCCAGTGTCTTTCACCAAACGTCCTTCTCGGACGGCTTCCTCAAGACGTACACCCATGCCGACCATTTCGGTGAAATCACTGGGTGCACTGGCAACCATTTGGTCATAGTAAAATGAGCTTAAGGTCTTTAAGAAGATCTTTGTCATCTATTTTTCCTCAAGAGGTGGACAAATCTGAGCGGTAATTTCACGCCACCTTTGAGCATACTCCTTAAAGGTTTCCTTGTCCTTTTGTGACATTGATCTGAGTTGATCTCTGTCGGGTGCCATGTCCAAATTGTACTTGTATTGTTGGACGAAGGCAGTACCAAGATCTCTGAATGTACTGATCGTAGTACGGTTTAAACCCATGTACCATTTGAGTGCGGCACCGGTTAAACTATCCTGGAAGTAGTGAATTAGCAGGTCCTGATTCTCCGTCTGAGCTGACATCCGTCGAGCGTACATCACCAGATGGCTCTGAGGGCAAGAGTTACCCTTGTATTTTTCAAAGTCGGGCACTTGGAACTTGTGCGGGACTTTCACATTTAGGACCAAGCAGAGGTCTGCAGCGTCCTTTCCAAATAGATCCTGACCGCGAATGGCTTGCAGCTCTTTCTGCATTTCCAAGAACTGCTCCTGGAATTCATCCATTCTGTCAAACATAGTTTCCTTCTTACCAGAAGGTGTCTGTGGAATCTCTCCTTCCGGGACAGTGTGCACCACAGGGGGTGGTACCGTGACTACGGTAGTAAGTCTTGGCGCCTCCCAAAGTTTGTAACCTTCAGGAGTCTTCAGTATGCCCCTGGCATCTTCGCTTTCCTGAAGTTTGTAACCTTCAGGCCCAGCGGCTTCTGTTGCGATTCCCTGATCTTCAGTGATCGGCGAAACATATCCTTCCGGGATATAGTTAACAGGCATGCCCCAAGGACGATCTTTCGGCATCTGATACCTAGGATCATACTTTTCTATGATGGGCGTTGAGGTGATCTCTGAGATCACGGTTCTTTCTAGCTGAGCTTCTGCCATGGCTTGCATGTCGTTACGAAGCTTTCTCATATCCTCTCTCAGAGCGTCGATCTCTTCTTTCAACTCTCTGTTTTCTTCCTCAAGATCATCCATCCTTTTCTGACGATTGGCCCGAGTATTATACGAACGAGACAGTTTGACTCTAGAATCGAGACACAAACGTGAGATTCGTAGGTAAGGAGAATACGCGATGTGAGAATGATGAATGCAATGATTATATTAATTGTTTTTTTTTGTTTAATTAAAATAAACTTCGACAATTAGATTGCAAATATCAAACAGTGGGGAAACCCCTTTTTATTGAATTCCAAAGGATTACAGAAATGGAAATACAGTAGATTACAAAGTGCAGAAACAGAAACCTAAACTAATGGGTCCCGAGTCCTATTCTTTGACCGGGGCGCTTGGGCCGTTGTCGGGTTGTCATTCCTTTGCCAGGTGAAAAGAGCGAGCAAATTCCTTTGGTCATCTTGATTCTCTACAGCATGCTGCTCCAAAATTTCAATCAGAGCATCTTTCTCTTTTAGTAGTTGTTGTATTTGGATACACTCTACGTCGAGGGTGCGGTACTTGTTCTTCCAAGATCTTCTTTCCTTTTGAACTTTGTTGAGAGTAACCTGAAGCTTTTCAGTTTCCGTCATGAAGTACATGACAGTTCCCCTCGGTGGAAGAATTCCATAACGAGGATAAGGCATCTTTAGCTTGAGAGCTCTGGTTTGTACCCAATGGAGATAAGGCTCCACCGAGACACAGTCCGGTTTTCCCAGAGACTCTCTTCCTTTCTTATGAACATGTTTCCAAGCTTGCACTATTTCCATCTTTAGTGCTCTGTCACTTTCTCCTTCTTTGAAGAAAAGACCTTCCAGATGAACACCCAGTGGGATGTGTCTCATCGGGTATCCAAATTGACGAAGAACCAATATCGGATGATAGTTGATTCCTCCTTTAGTTCCAATGAGGGGTACGCTGGGGAAGTTTCCACAACGGTCAATGATTCTGATTCCCTCATAAATCCTATTACACTAATCTATATCGGAATTGGTGAGAGACATGATCTTCTGCGACCAACGTAAGACACTCTTGCAATCCCAAAAAGCAGCAGACTTGGGCAAGTGAGAGATAAACCATTTGTAGAGCAGAGGTACACAGCATGTGATCTCCCCTCCGCTGTACAAATTTCCCAAGTGTACAGAATGATACGCATCTGCAAGCAAAGTCGGCACAGGGTTTCCAATGAGAAAAACCTTAATAGCGTTGATATCGACGAAGTTATTGATGTTGGGAAACAAAAATAACCCGTAGGTGAGCAAGACAAAGATGCTTTCAAAAGCAGTCGTGTTCCCTATACTAGCGAAGTACAGAGCCTTCTTTGTCAAGAACTGGGCTGGCAAACCTTGGATGCCACCCTTAGTAGTCATGTGAGTCCTGACCTCAGACTCGTCCAAATGAATTGCTATTGCAATGGTCTGATTCTTTGGAATTTCTTCCAGTCCAGAAAATGGAGCTCGATCAGTGATATGTAAATCAGTCATATGAGAATACTCCTCCAGCGTTGGTGATAGCTGGTAATCCGGGAATGTGAAACAGTGATAAACCGGATCGTAAAACTGAATGAGCGCGTCCATGATCCCCTTAATCACATGGACTCTTAACAGTGGTAGCAAACCACCGTGCTTGGCTCTGAAAGCCTCTGGGTTAACGATCATCCTTGCTAACTTTCTCAAATCCCTTAATTTTGGAACCTTGAAGGTATACTGGTGAGTTCTCCTTCTACCGAAATCCATTAGCGTAATCCTCTTCTCTGATATTTGCAATCACAGTCTTAGTTTAATTTGAAAAACAGAGAGACTAGAAGAGAAATTTTTTTGAATGTTTTAATGTTTTATTAAATGAATGCATGAATGCAACACACAAAAACATAGAAAAAACATGGGGTCAAAGGGTCGTTGTCATGAAGTCAAGGCTCTACCCATCCCCAAAGGTTTATACTAAGGTGATTTTTGTACCTGTACTCATTATCATCAGCTCCTCCCAGGAAGGCAGACAATAAGCGAATCGCCAGCGAGTTGTGTGCAATCTTAGAGTAAGTGCTATTCACCGAGAATAGATCACCAGCCTCAAATGAGGGTAGTATCGCGTAACAGCTATTTCCGATAGCTTCCGCACTACGAAAGGGTTTGGCTCCTCAGCTTCTCAGACTTAACAACCGGCCCATTGGCTATAAGAGTGAATGGGTTGTGTTGGTCAGCCTCCACTGAGGTTGATGGTCGACCCCGTCGCCATCACTTATCTTAAGTGTATACTCATTCTCACCACATACGGCATCACCCGCATTCCCATTAGTAGAAAAATAAACACGTATAGCAATTAGGAAAAGCAGTATATATATTTGTCCTAATCATCCTAGACTTATAAAGCTATGATTCCTAAGTTCCTGACAGAAATGGGTTCCCCGGCGAAAGCCCCAATCTGTGGTTCTCAGCCTAAGAGATGGACCAGCATAGGTCAATCTTTCTCTTCGGTAGAGTTCCCATTTTCCGTAGAAAACGGGGATGATGCCCTAAGGCAGAAAGATCTTGGCAATGACTCCCCAGCAGAGTCGCCATTTTACAAGGAAAACAGAAAGAAAGAAAGATCGGCCCCACGGTGGGCGCCACTTTTCTGTAGCGAGCGATTTTGGACGCGGTTCTTAAGCGCTGGTCGCTCTCTGCGGTTTGAACTTAAAATTACAGGTCGATTCATTTTTTATCCTATTGTGAGCTGAATAAGGAAGGGAAATAGATGTCTCCAATTAACCCTGCTTTGCATACTGAGTTTAAACAGCGGTCTGTTAGGTTACGGATGCTATCAATGTGGGGGGCCTTTGTACTGGTTATTTGTATTTTCGCCAATACGGTTTTCTTTCTTTTAATCTAGGCAAAGGGTTTCTGACGGGGAACAAGGATTAGGATGTTAGGACTGATTACTGCTTTCAATTGATGGAGATGTGGGATTTGGGTTTTTTGTTGATTGTGCTCGCTAAGATCTTTTCTTTCGATCTTATGCCTACGTATTCCCGTTTACCGAAACAGGGAAATCAGAGCGTTCGTAGTTCCTCCTATTCTATGGGAGGAAATGGGTGTTTTGGTGTCTTGTTCAAAGCCCAAGACGTGAAGCGAAAGGTGATTTGTATCTTGTTCAAAGCCCAAGATGTGAAGCTGAAAGGGCTATTTGTGTCTTGTTCAAAGCCCAAGACGTGAAGCTGAAAGATCTCGGCTTTAGAGAGAATTTGTCATCTCTAAAGAGGGGAGAAGGAGAATTACTTTAACTGGGATATGTGGATCCGAGCAATGCCATAATTTCCGAAGAAAGGGTTTTAACCTGAAGGAGAATACTTTAACTCAGTGTAGAGCAATGTCATCTTTCCTTAGGAATTTCTCATGCTAAAAGAGGGACAGTGGCATAGATATAGATGATCCAGAGGCTTGCCGCTTACAGCGATTAGATGTAGGGAAAGGAGTTGTTGATGTTTGTATACTGTGAACGAGGCACAGCTTTGATGCTAAAAGGTTAATTGGATTAACCTGTGGTTTTCTTATACAAAGCCTAAGAGGAGGCTACTTTACCCTAGGAAAATCATCATACAAAGCCTAAGAGGAGGCTATTTTGTGTCCCGTACATAGCCCGAGAGAGAGGCTAAAAGTTTTTGACCCGGCGATGGAGTCTTTTGGTATCTCGTATAAAGCCTGAGATGGAGGCTATTTGACTCAACAAGGGAGTTTTTTGTATCTCGTATGAAGCCCGAGATGGAGGCGATTGTTTGTTTGGCTCAATAAGAACCTTTTTGTATCTCGTACAAAGCCCGAGATGGAGGCGAAAGGGGGATTGACTCAACGAGGGAGTCTCTTATGTGTCTCGTACGAAGCCCGAGAGAGAGGCGAAAAGGGTTGTTTGACTCCACTGGGGAGGATTATGGTATCTCGCACGAAGCCCGAGATGGAGGCTATTGTCACTGTTTCAGTTGAGTGACAGATCCAATATACTAATTTTAAAAGAGAAAATCAGTTCTTATATGAGCAACACTGTACTCAGGGATTTGATTTGAGGATCAGGGATATTTCCTTCTCTTTAAGGAAACGGGAAATCCAAAGGGTGTCGAGACTGTCCGAGTCTGCGGGTTTCCTTCCTATTTAACGAAGGGTGCTTGAGAATGTCTTTGAGACTCAAGGAAGTTAGACTGTCCGTGTCTAGAGTTTTATCTTTTGTACTATGCTTTGAAAAACAGTAGTAGACTCTATGAACGGACTGTTCTATGAAGATGACTAGGTTCTGTTCCTATACCTCTAGGAGGTCGTCGGGACGATTTGTACGAAGCCCAAGAGGAGGCTAGAAACTTTTAAGAAGCCTACGGGTCCTTGTACGAAGCCCAAGAGGAGGCTATCATTCCCAGAGGAAAAGATCATTATACGAAGCCTAAGAGGAGGCTGTGAATACTTCTAAGAAGCCGTAGGGTCCTTGAATAATGCCCAAGAGGAGGCCGATGCTTTTAAGAAGCCCGTGGGTCTATCATCTCCTTTCCATTGGGAGAGATAACTCTTTTAAAGATAACAACCACTGGTAAACGTGCGAGGTTTACTATCCAGCGACTTTTAGCTTTTAAAGAGGGTTCCTTAGTTAAGGTCCAAGATTATGACCGTAGTGGGTACCCAAACCCCGAGACATTCAAGGCAAGCTATCCACAAGGAATAGATCAAGTCAGGAAAGTTCGAGAATTTGGAAGAAACTCAAAGATGTCATTCACGGAGAATACATTCATCTTGGGGAGTAGAGCTTCTTGACGATTCCTAAGGAGGACAGCCGAAGAGAAGACTGTATCTGGTGCTCCTATTGGGGATCTAGGTGTCTATTTCTACGAATAAGTGAAACGGCGTCACCTAGTTCTAGACGTAGTAGCCGGGGAAACTCGAAATATCTATACTATTATTACACAGTAGATATGAGTTTATGAAAGGAGACTTACAGTGAGCAGCCCCACAATACAGTTTATAATATGAAAGCAGTAAACGAAAGCGATAACCACTTACTCGGTTGTAGTGCTTCCATGCTGTTTGGTTAGTTGTTCAACAAAGAAAGATTGAAAACAACAGTATATTCAAAATCAAAGGAGAAAGTGCTTTGAAAAAGAAAGATTTGGGGCTTACAGCTCAAGGAGAGGCCCAGGGTTTTATCAGTGAGCGCACTGTTTGACTTTGTACAGCGGGACTTATACAAGTGACTGGGGCCCAAAAAGGTTTTCTGTACAAAGGGATGGGTCTTACACTCTCTCAAGAGGCCCAAAAAGGTTTAAAGAAAAGAGTGTGGGGCTTATAACACGGGGGTAGGCCCAAATGATTTTTCGTTTTAAAAATGGCGATTGCGCCGAGGTTTTCTTTTAACGCAGAGGGACTTATACAATAAGTGAGGCCCAAAATGTTTTGGTTAAAAGGGGGATTGGGTCTTACACTCTAATAGAGGCCCAAAAAGTTTTTGAATGGGTCTTATAGCTCAATGAGAGGCCCAGATGATTTTTTAAACGGGCGATGATCGCGCCGTTCACTTGTACAGAGGGACTTATACAATGAATGAGACCCAAAAAGTTTTTGTACAAGGGGGGATGGGTCTTACACTCTCTCAAGAGGCCCAAAAAGTTTTGACAATGATTTATGAGGGTTGACTTAATCCAAAACCCTAACTTGTTTTCAAAATGTATTTAATTGAATAAAAATTCAATTAAAATGATCAAAAATTGTTTAACACATGGAAAACAAATTGTGATCTTGGATTAATGCTTCAAAAATTAAGTATTGACCTACAAAATAATTAGAAAGCATTAAAAGTTGCAAAATCAATGTAGAAAAAATATTTAAAATGCCAAAAACAATTAAAATATTAATTCTTTACAAAAATATCAATTATATGAAATAAATAATATTTTTGGGATTTTTTGTGAAAATAAAATATTTTAACATTTTTGTGAATTATTAAAAAAAGAATCAACTCAAAATCATTAAAACTCAGAGAGAAATTAATTTTTGAATCAATTAAACAAAATCACAAAAATTCAAATATTTGAATATATGAAAAATGGCGCCAAGAACAGCTGAAGAACACGCGCGTGTTCTTGGTTTCTCAGATTTGCGTTTTCTATCCAATCTCCATGAATACGTAATCATATCATGCAATCCACATATCATTATGTTCGTCTCAACCTCACGATCATGTCTATGTACTTTAATTTCATTTAAATTAAACATACAACAAGAAATCACGAAGAGACCTCAAGAACCCTAATTTCTGCATGAAGGCTAGGATTTTTGATACACGATTCAAACAATGCAATTAATTGAGGGAAAACATTCCATGCATGATTATGAACATATGGCCAAATTATTGTGCGAGGAAATATGCATAGATTGAGAGATGCCCAAGTTTAGGCTTACCTCCAAGTCGTGACAGCAAGTGCAATGTGATTTTTGATTTGGAGGTGTTACAGATGAGTTGTGATGATCTGAACAGCTTCCCTACACCCTATGGAGTGTGTTTGGATGGTTGGACTTGATTGAAATTGGCTGGATCATTTTGTGGTACCTCAGCTGCAACTTGTTTGAAAATTTGAGCAACCAGCTGGTGATTTTGTGAAATTGATGTTTCAGAAGTAATCTAAGTGTTTGATCAGCTCATATGTGATGTATATGAGGTGTGTGAGTGATTGGTTTGATTGGAATTGCTCTCAAACTCAAAACCCGATAGTGACTTGCCTTAGAAGGCAAAATTGGAGTGAAAGAAGAGATTTTGAGGAAAGCATCTGTTAGATGGCTTTGGTGTACTTAAACTGACCACAATTGAGCTCTATTTATAGTAGAGCAAGTTTGTTTCGCAAGGAATAGTGAATGGCAGCTGGTAAGTAGGTTTGGCCAATGTTGGCAAATGAAAATCCAAGTCTCCTCTAGCCATTGACTAGAGGTTAGGGCACAGAGCTTTGGTCCCCTTGGTCTTGGATAAGTCTTGACTGATTTCAGATGAGAATGGCTCAGTCCATGCCACCTTGATGGTTCCATTGAATGCCTCATTCCAAATTTGAAGTCTTGTCCCTATTTTGGCCATTCTAGGTTCAACATGTTATTTCTTGTTCCATGGACTTTGGAGGCTTGGCTCAGTGATTGTCCCCTTTAGATTCAATCCTCTGAGGTGTCCAAGTGGATAGGAGCAATTGAACTTGGCTGATTTTGGCAAATCGACCAAAGTTGCAAATTCTGCCTTGCCTTGACAGATTTCAGCAAGGCAACTTGCCAATGTTGTATCTCATGATGTAGGTTGAATTTGGCAATGTTCTTGGCCATTTTGGAAAGCTCTTACATGATACAACAACTGTTTGAACAAGTTTGGTTTTGATCTCTTTTGATTCCAAGTGAAAAATCCCCCTACATTTGGCAAAAAGTGAGGCAGAATCTGACTTAGTGAAAATTTCACTAAGTGTTGGAAAAAGTGACATTTTCACTTTTTAGCCACTTTGATCACTCCATAACTCAAAATCCTTAATGAATTGGAATGACTTGTAGTTGAAGTTTTTGTAGGTGATAATGAGGGCTACAAATCCATCTTTGGATGAGAAAAAATGGCCTTGTGGTTTAGGAGTTATGGTCCTCCAAAGTTGGTACCTTTGCCACTTTATTTTTAACTTAGAAAAATTTCTAAGTTTTATGGTTACCCCTTTTACAAGTTATCTCACTTTTCTTGATTTTTCTTGATGAATGATGATCCAAATCATACATTAACATCATTTTAGGGTTAAAAATCCATTTTGGTGAAAAATCTTAAAAAGTCAAAGTTGACTTTTGCGCACAGTTGACTTTTTATCAGATGAATTCCAAACTGTGCAATTCCTCAGGAAATTATGTCCTTGACCTAAATCAAACTTGATGGACATGTTCCATGGGTGTCATAGGGTATATTCAATCATGTATTAGGGTTTGGGAGCATGTCCTGGTCAAAAGTCAAAGTTACAGTTGACTTTTCTCTTAAAACCCTAATTGTGGTGCAGATGAAATTGAGACTTGTTGCTCAAACTTCTTGGATCAATCCATTGTTCCAAATGGATCAATATGGTATATTAGAGACCCTCAAATCATGTCTTGAGGTCTTGGCTCATGGTTTGTCCCAAAAGTCAACTTAGGGGTGAATTAGGTCAAGAAACCCTAACTCCTGATTTTTGATGAATGCATCCCCTGAGGCAAAATTGACTTGATGCATGGGTTCATGAGGTTCCATGAAGTATATTAGGTTATGTTTTGGATCATTGCCTTGTGCCCAGATGAAAATTTCCATCTGGAGGCCCTGGTCGACCAAAACCCTAATTTGGTGACACTGTCGATCTTGAGACTTGATCCACCTAGAAGGGAGCAGCCTTGTGCTTAATCCTTGAAGTGGGAGTCCTTTTTGATCCATTGTGGATGTTTGAGAGATTAGACAAGTTGAAGATCATTTCATTTCTTGATTGATCCTTTGTTTAAGCACTCAGAGAGGGCTTGAAACCCTAATTTTGATTGTATTGGATGTTCACCCATCTTTGGGGAGACTGATGAAGCATGATGGTTCATCCATATTGTGATGATGATTTTCACAATGATGGGAAATCTAAGTGGTCAAAATTTGGGGTATTACAGTGAGCAAAACAAAGATGCTCTCGAATGCAGTCACGTTCCCCATACTAGCAAAGTACAGGGCTTTCTTTATCAAAAACTGGGCTGGTAAACCTTGGATTCCACCCTTAACGGTCATGTGAGTCCTGACTTCTGACTCATCCAAATAGATTGCTCTTGCAATGGTCTGATCCTTTGGAATTTCTTCCAGTCTTGAAAAGGGAGCTTGGTCAGTAATAGATAAATCAGTCAGGTGAGAGTACTCCTCCAGCGTTGGTGCTAGCTGATAATCCGGGAATGTGAAGCAGTGATAGACCGGATCGTAAAATTGAATGAGTGTGGACAGGATTCCTTCAATTACATGGACCCTTAGCAGAGACAGCAGTCCTCCGTACTTAGCTCTGAAAGCCTCAGGGTTGGTGATCATCCTTGCCAACCCTCTCAAATCCTCTAGTTTTGGAACCTTGAAGGTGTACTTGTGAGTCTTCCTTCTACCGAAATCCATAACGCAATCTTTTTCTCTGCTATTCGCAATCATTGTCTTAGTTTAATTTGAAAAAGAGAGACTAGAAGAGAAAATTTTCTTTGGTTTAATGTTTTTTAATGAAATGAATGCATGAATGCAGCACACAAAAACATAGAAAAAACATGGGGTCAAAGGTTCGGTGTCATGAAGTCAAGGCTCTACCCATCCCCAAAGGTTATACTGGTGATTTTTTGTACCTGTCCTCAAAATCATTGATCCCTCTTGGGATAACAACAGCAGGCCGGAATCACCCGAACGAGCTGATGCATCTTAGAGCAATCTCAAATGAGGGTAATATCACGTGACAACTATTTCCGATAGCTTCCGCACTACAAAATAGTAACATGGTCTTAGTCTACTAAAATCCTCAGCTTCTCAGATAACCCAATCGAACAATCTGCTTTCAACAACCGAAGTCGTATAGGCATTGAATCCGCAAAGGGTATCTCCACTGATTCGATGGTCTACTGGGACCTCTTATTTGGGAGTCACTCCCTGTAAGATTACCCGTCTCATGCCATCACTTATCTTAGGTGGCACTCAAACTTTCCAGATGCGGCATCACCTGCAGTCCCATTAGCAGAAAAATAAACACGGATATCAAGTAGGAAAAGCGGTATATATATTTATCCTAAAACTAACATCCTAGACCTCTTAAGAGCTATAATAATCCCAGTATTAAACAGCCAAAGACGTCCCCAGCAGATTCGCCATTTTACTGTAGCGAGTGATTTTTGTCGGTGACGCGACCACCTTATCGCTGAAGTTGGGTTTTCCTCCTCGCGGAGAAAGGGGTGCTACTTTTTTATTTCTTATTCATCCCATAAAGCTGAAAGGGAAAGGGAAGGTATCTAAAACTAACCTTGCACGCGAATGTTTAACTGAATAAACGCTTAAGAGATTCGGGGAGTCGGGGTCAAGTTATACAATGGGTAGTTGTCAATTACCCATCCTATATGTGGTTATCCACAGGATATTAGCATTCAGTTTTATCGCTTTGTAATTGATGGTGTTTATCTGGTAATGGGTTGGGAAAGTTTCTTGGGAAAGAATGACAGGGAGAGTAAGTTTTTGTTGATGTTTTTGGTAAGGTACTAGACCTAAGTTTTGATTGAGGTGTGAAGGTACTGGACCTAGGGTTTTTGATTAGTATGTTCACTAAGATTTTGCAATCTTATGCCTACGTATTCTCGTTTAAATGAAACAGGGAAATCAGAGCAATCGTAGTTCCTCCTATTCACCTTCAATCTTATGCCTACATATTCCTGTTTAAATGAAATAAGGAAATCAGAGCAATCATAGTTCCTCTTATTCTAAGGGAGAAAAAATATGTTTTGGTGTCTCGTTCAAAGCCCAAGATTGAAGCTAAAAGGTTTGACGGAGAGAGAACTTGTCATCTCTAAAGAGGGATTGGACTTCCTCTGAGGGAATTGTTGATTTTTGTGTACCTTGATCAAAGCCCAAGATTGACTCGGCTAGGGGATTTCCTTATATAAAGCCTGCGAGGAGGCTAAATATGAATGACTCAACAAGAGAGTGTTTATATCTATCTCGTACAAAACCCGAGATTGAGGCAAAAAAGAGACTGACTCTTTGGGGATATCATTATACAAAGCCTAAGAGGAGGCTAAACGTTGACTTTTCCGGGGAAAATGTTCTTTCTGTCTTGTACAAAGCCCAAGATTGAGGCTAAAAGGGATTTTTGACTCCGCCGGGGAGTTTTGTATGTGTCTCGTACAAAGCCCAAGATAGAGGCTGAACTGGGAAATTTAGTTGACTCTGGTGAGGATATTTTAAGTGTCTTGTACAAAGCCCAAGACGAAAGCTAAGCGGTTTTGACTCTGCTGGAAAGCGTTATCTATCTTGTACGAAGCCCAAGATGGAGGCAGAAAAGAGTTTGACTCTGCTTGGGAGTTTATTCTTCAAAGCCTAATGAAGGCTCGGAGGAATTGACTTCGTGGGAGAAAATGTTCTTCCCAAGCTTATGAAGGATTATATCTCGTACAAAGCCCAAGATGGAGGCTAAAAGGGTTTGACTCAACAAGAGAGTACTTTTATTTGTCTCGTACGAAGCCCGAGATAGAGGCTAAACAAGCTGGAGAAAGCCTACGAGTAGGCTAACTTTGCTAGGGGGAATCGTTATACAAAGCCTAAGAGGAGGCTATCTACCCAACAAGAGGGTGTTTTTTATTTGTCTCGTACAAAGCCCGAGATAGAGGCTAAAGGGGCTGACTCAACAAGAGAGTGCCTGACTCAACGAGAGAGTCTGAAAAGTGATTGACTCAACAAGAGAGTCTGAGACTCCGATTTGACTCAACAAGAGAGTCTTGAGAATTGACCGACTCAACAAGAGAGTCTAAAAAGGTTAACTCCGCTGGGGAGAATCATTGTACAAAGCCTAAGAAGAGGCTGACTTTGCTGAGGAAGGATCTTTATACAAAGCCTAAGAGGAGGCTATCTTTCTGTTATGGATTATTGAGATCCCGAGGCAGGTCCAAGTAGGGAATCGACTCTTGCAGGGGAATGCAGAAGAGTTGAGAGATCAGAAACCTTGGGGTTTTGATTTGAGATAGTGTTATACTAGTGATACACTGACCCTGGTTTGGGAATTTGGGAGAGAGACGGGGTTTTAGAGCCCACAAGTTTTAACTCTTGCTGGAGATTAATCCAGAATCTGGGGTTTCTCCTATGTTTGGTAGGGAACTTGAGAATGTCTTTGAGACTCAAGGGTATTTAGACTGTCCAAGTCTATTGGAAGAGTTTTATCTTTTGTATGATGCCCAAGAGGAGGCCGACTCTTTTAAGGGATGAGTATCAACCCTAAAATTAGTCTGAGGGTTTTTTACTCCTTTTTAGAAACACAACTCTAACGAAGGATGACTAAGTTCTGTCTTATACCTTTAAGAGGTCTTCAGGGTCCTTGTATTAAGCCCAAGAGAAGGCATGAGAACTTCTAAGAAGCTGAAGGGTCCTTGTACAACGCCCAAGAGGAGGCGGGGATGCTTTTAGGAAGCCTGTGGGACCAAACCAAGAAAAGTTCAAGAAATGTTGTTCACCAAGAATAGATCATTTAGTGAAAGTTCGAAGTTTGAAGAAACTCAAGAGATGCTATTCACCGAGAATAGATCAACTCCGGGGAGTAGAATTTCTTTGACAATTTCTAGGGGTGACAGTCTGAGAAAAGGTTCACGAAGAATACTGTCTTTCTCTTTGTTCCATATTGCTTAACCCCAAGAGAAGGGAAGACTGTATCTGGTAATCCTATGGGGATCTAGTTTTGTTTGTATTAAAGAGTGACCAACTGGCTCTACTTAGTTCTAGACTTAGTTGCCGTGGAAAACTCTAAATTACTATACTAGTATATATACAGTTGATATATGACGAGTATTTAAAAGGGGTATGAAAGAAGACTAACCATGCGCAGCTTCCCACAATACAGTTATATACATGAAAAGCAGTAAATGAAAGCGGATAAACACTTACCCGTTGTAGAGCTTCCATGCTGTTTTGTTAGTTGTTCAACAAAGAAATTAAAGAAAGTTTTGATAACAACTATATATTTGGATTCAAAATCAAAAGGGCGGTTGTTTTGAAAAGATTGTTGGGGCTTATAGCTCACGGAGAGGCCCAAGATTTTACAGTGATCGCAGTTGTTTTGAAGATCGCAGAGGTACTTATACAATGATTGAGGCCCAAAGTTGTTTATTTACAAAAGGGGTTGGGTCTTACACTCTATTAGAGGCCCAAAGATTATTTAAAGAAAAGTAATGGGACTTACCACACGAGGGTAGGCCCTGTCGATTTAAAAAAGGGCGACGATCGCGCCGAACTTTTTGAAAATGTACATAGGGACTTATACAATATGTGAGGCCCAAAATTGGTTTATTTACAAAGGATAGGACTTACACTTTATCAAAAGACCCAAAAAACTTATTTTTGTACAAGAGAGGGGCTTACAACTCAAGGAGATGCCAGATGATTTGTTTGAAAACAGCGATCGCGCCGAGGTTTTCGGAAACACACTGGGTCTTATACAATGACTGAGGCCCAAAAAAGGTTTTGGCTAAAAAGGGGTTGGGTCATACACTCTATTAGAGGCCCATGAGTGTTTGAAAATGATTGATGAGGGTTGAATTAATCAAAACCCTAATTTTGTTTAAAAAGGAATTAATTTTATTTAAAAATTAATAAAAATTATTGAAAACATGTGAAAAATGAGTGGTGATCTTGGATCAATGTTTCAAAAATCATGTTTTTGTCCACAAAATGATTGGAAACCAATTAAGTTTGGAAAATCAAGAAGTAAAAAATATTTTAAATGTTAAAAAAACAAATAAACATTAATTCTTTGCAAAAATATCAAATATATGAAATAAATAATATTTTTGGGAAATTTTTGTAAAATAAAATATTTTAACATTTTTGTGAATTATTAAAAAAAGAATCAACTCAAAACCATTAAAATTCAGAGAGAAAATAATTTTTGAATCAATTAAATAAAATCACAAAATTCAAATATTTGAATTTTTGAAAAAGGGCGCCAAGAACACCCAAGAACACGCGCGTGTTCTGAGTTTTGCCCAGATTTGCAATTTCTCTTCAATCTCACTGAATACTTGATGAAACCACACAATCCACATATCAATATGCTCGTTTTCACCTCACGATCATGTCTATGGTCTTTAATTTCATTTATTTTAAGCATGGAATAAGAAATCAAAGAGAAACCTCAAGAACCCTAAATTCTGCATGAAGGCTCAGAAATTCCACACACGATTCAAACAAAGTAATTAATAGAGGGGAAACATTCTATGCATGATTATGAACATTTGGCAAAAGTATTGTGCGAGGAAATATGCATAGATTAAGAGATGACCAAGTTTAGGCTTACTTGAAGGTCGTGGCAGCAAGAGCAATTTGATCTTTGAGTTGGAGGTGTTACAGATGAGATGTGATGATCTGAACAGCTTCCCTACACCCTATAGAATGTGTTTGAATGCTTGGAATGATTTGAAATGGACTGGAACAGATTATGGCACCTTAACTGCAACTTGGTTGAAAACTTGAGCAATTGGCTGGTGATTTTCTGAAATTGGTGTTCCAGATGTTGTTTAAGTGTTTGGATCACTTCTATATGATGTTTATGAGGTGTGTGTGTGTGTGATTGGTTTGGTTGGAATTGTTCCCAAACTCAAAACCCAATAGTGACTTGCTTTAGAAGGCAAAATTGGAGTGAAAGTGGAGATTTTGAGGAAAGCATCAGTTTGGGTGCTTTGGTGTACTCAAACTGATCACAATTGAGCTCTATTTATAGTAGAGCAAGTTTGTTTTGCAAGGAATAGTGTATGGCAACTGGTGCAGGTCTGTGGCCAATTGGATCATTTTGGAATTTCAAGTCTCCTCTAGCCATTGACTAGAGGTAAGAGCACAGGCCTATGGTTCTTTGATTCAAGGATAAGGCTTGACTGAAGTGTTCATCTTTGCTCTGATTCATGCCACCTCTAAGCATCCATTAAATGTTCCAAAACAAAATTGGAGTCTTGGCCTCCGTTAGGCTTTTTAGGTTTGGCATGCTACTTGTAGTTCCAAAGACTTGGGAGGCTTATGGATCAGTGTTTGTTCCTCCTTGGTCTCCCCCTGAGGTGTGCAGATGGATAAACTTGTTTGTCATTTGCACAAATTGAGCAAATCGAGCCCTTGTGCACAAATCTGCCTTGTAAGACAGTTTGCATCAAGGCTTATTGCAACTGTCATAACTCTTAGCTCAAGTGGAGTTTGATGGAGTTCTTGGACATTTTGGAAAGTTGATATATCCTATTTTATCATGATGTCCAACTTGGTTTTGATCCAACTTGAATTACATTGAAAACTGCCTCTACTTTTGGGAAAAAATAAGGCAGATTCTGACTTAGTGGAAATTTCACTAAGTGTTGGAAAAATGTCACTTTTGTGTTTTCAGCCATTTTGATCACTCCATAACTTAAAATCCATGAGGAATTGGAATGAGTTGTAGTTGACATTTTTAAAGTATGTCATGAGATCTACAAATCCATCTTTGGATCATCCAAAATGGTTGCTTGGATCTCAATTTATGATCCTTGGAAGTTGGTACCCTAGCCACTTTGTTCCATAACTTAGAAAAATTCTAAGTTTTTATGGTTACCCCTTTTACAAGTTAACCCATTTTCTTTGGTTTTTCTTGATGAATGATGATTCAAATCACACATTAACATCATTTTAGGGTTAAGGAACCTTGGTTGACCAAAAAATCAAAAAGTCAAACTTTGACTTTTTGGTACAGTTGACTTTTCTTGCAGATGAAATCCAAACTGTGAGATCCTCTATGAAATCAAGTCCTTGACCTAAATCAAACTTAATGGATGGATTCCATAGGTGTTATAGGGTGTATTGACTCATGTCCCAAGGTTTGGGAGCATGTCTTGGTCAAAAGTCAAAGGCACAGTTGACTTTTTCCTTGAAACCCTAATTGTGGTCCAGATGAAATTGAAACTTGTGAATCAAGCTCCTTGGATCAATCCATTGTTGCAAATGGATCAATGTAGTATATTAGAGACCCTCAAATCATGCCTTGAGGTCTTGGCTCATGTTTTGTCCCAAAAGTCAGCTTAGGGGTGAATTAGGTCAAGAAACCCTAATTCTCGATTTTTGGTAAATGCATCCCCTGAGGCAAAATTGACTTGGTGATGGGGTCCATGAGGTCCCATGGAGTATCTTGAGTTATGCTTTGAAGCATTGGCTCATGCCCAGATGAAAATTTCTGTCTGGAGGCCCTGGTCGACCAAAACCCTAATTTGGTGACACTGACGATCTGGAGGCTTAATCCACTTGGAATGTAGCAACTTTGTGCCTGATCCTTGATGTGGGAGTCCTCTTGGTCCTTTATGGATGTTTGAGAGGTTAGACAAGTTGAATATCATGTCATTTCTTGATTGATCCTTTGTCTAAGGGCTCTGAGAGGGCTTGAAACCCTAATCTTTGATGGTAGTGAATGCTCACCCATCTTTGGGGAGACTAATGTGGTAGGATGGTTCATCCATATTGTGATGATGATTTGCACAATGATGGGGAATCTTAGTGGTCAAAATTTGGGGTATGACAATACTGGAGCTTGAGGCATCTAGTAAATTTTGGATTCTGTTGAGAGCATTATCCTTGAAGATTTCGAAAGTTTCATATGCACTCTTTGGTCTTTTTGCAGATGGTCCTTCGTCATCACCACATCTCTTCTTCTTTCCCTTTTTCCTCCAATCTGAGATCTCTTGAAGCTGATCTGTAAGGTTATCCAAATCAATTCATACTTCAATGGCTTCATCTTTGAATTTTCTCAGATAGTTTATAGCTTCTACTTGATCATGTGATTGGTTGAAGTTAGGAAACCCTTCAACAGGAACTCTCATTGCTATAATGCCTCGCTTGGGTGACACAACATCAAGATCAGTGTCTTCTTTCTTTTTCCTTAGATTCTTCCATCTAAGAACTTGTCCTGCACTTTTGAGAAGTTTGCTTGACTCTCCTTCGTTGACCAGAATGTCATCAACTATTCCTGATTCCACAAGAATGTCAGAGATGAGTCTCCCATATGGAATATGACGAATTTTCGTGCTAGAACCAATTTTGGATTCCTTGATGGATTCTTCTTTAAAAATAGAAGCCTTAACTTTTGCTTCTCTTTCCTTGTTTAGTTGAGCCTTGATGATTCTTATTTCGGTATCATCATTAGTAAATCTGAGAGGGTCTTTTCAGATATTACTGTTTTTCTCCCAAACACAGAAGATACTATAACAGTTGTGTTGGTTGTAGCATGGATCCAGAATTCTTTGACCAGACGAGTATAGGTTGGTCCTTCCAACCTTTTGAAGTAGTTACTCCACCCCTGAACTTCCATGGAGTGAGTCGCATCGCATCCATTTGCTTTCAAACTCTTAAAATTCACCATTGTCTCAGATTTAACAATGAGCTTCTCAACTGGTGTCTTGGCAGTGATGGGACATACACTTTGACAGAAGGAGGCCATTGTTGATGATGAAGAAGGTAAATCTTACTAACATAGCTTGCCTAAGATTTTTAGAGAGAAAGAGAATGTGGAGTGTGAAAATGTGGATGAAGGGTGATCCAATTTATAGATTAGGGCGAGTAAGGGTTCAAGGAATAGATATGAATGACGATTGATATTTTCTAGGAAGTAATGAGTGCCTAGAGACACTAAGAGACATAGGTAACTGAAAAAGGCACGATTATACTCTTATATGAGGGAATATCAACCAATTGTGAATGATTAGAAGGTAATTATTACATAGTAAAGGCATAAAGAGTGATGCTTTGTTTCCAAAAAAAAATTTACATATTCATTATTACTGATGCATGTATTTGAATTCAATGAGTAAATATTATTAAACTTTAATGAATGTATAAACTCTAAGTCAAGCAATGCACAACGATCAGATGAACCTAAGATTAAGCATTCTTAAGAATAAGCAGTTGATAGACAAGATAATTTCATCCTTCAGATAATTATACATGGATTGGGGCAAGTTTATTTTGATCCTAGAAACTAAGAAGAAAAGAAATAACCTTTCCTTGTCAGATAACCATCCTGCTCCTCTTTCTCTTGGCCTTAAATTAGTTACCATTAATTTGTACCAATCTTTAGTTACAGGAGTGAGAGTACATGGTTGAGTGGGATGACCTTCAGTCTCAAAAATGGCATGCAAGTGCTTGTCGAAACAAGCGTTGTTGATGTGGCTTTCAACTGTCAAACCACCTTCATTACACTCAATGGCTTTGACAATGATGGTAGGATTGATCATGACTAGATAGCCAGTAACCACAGACCAAATAGCATTCTTGCCATAATCATACTTTAGTACTCGAGCATTTGCCTAGAACTCAGTTACAAGCTCAGGAAAGACAGGTCCAACAAGCATGTTGAAATAGTTTTCCTAGTTCTGAAATTCAATTCCAGAGAGGATACTTGTTTTGTTGAGTTGAGACAGATGACTTAATTTCAGAGTGTATTCCTTCAGGAGTTCAAGATCAGAAATTTCTCCTCTGATGTTGTGGGAAGACATCTTGAACAGGAGTAACTTTGTTTGAGGGAAAAAGATTATAGAAGAAGGAATTTAAAATATGAGATAGTTAAAGAGTGACTCTTCTTTGAATAGAGGAAATATGAGAAGGACTTAAAATCAATAGCTATTTAATGAGTTGGAATAAACAAGGTTCATCATTTTCAAGACTAGCTATAAGTAGCGATGGCAGTGTATAGATATAGTCAGCTTCAAAATGGAAAGATGTGTGATAGACTCTATAGAATGGTTGTCAGAACAGATCCCAAATAAGGATATGAATCGATGTATACTTATGAACCGTAAGGGAGTGGCTGACACAGAGTAATCATAAACGCTTATTTTCAAGAATAATTAACTCTCAATATTCGTCTATCATAAATGAATGCTCAATGAAGGAATTGTGTGAGAATCTTACTCTATTTTCAATAATTCTTACGAAACCTAATGTGTCAGTGAATGATCAGTGATTATGACAAGATTTACAATTTTTATTTCACAATGAATATTGCTACTGTTCAATATTCAGAGAATAAGGATGGTCATGGATAAAGAAAATCATACCTTAGAGATTTTGAAATCTTTTTACAGCGATTCTATATCTGAGTGCTTTCTATTCTGATTCCGTCTTGAGTTTAGGCTTCTGACTTTCCTCATATTCTCTTCATTCTGGTTTCTCGTATGCCTAATAGGAGCGTCCTTAATAAAGCTTCTGATCAGCCTTGTTCTGCATCTACTTTCCTCAGATTGATCTATCAGAGGTTCTGAACAAGTACCTTCTGATTTCTTCCATTCTTCAGAAATTCTCTGTATTCCGATTTTGAAGAGTGTAGATATCTTCAAAATTCTGATCTCTAGTCTGAGAACTAGAATCAGTCTTCTCTACAGATGATCTCTTCATTCTTCTGTTCAGACTTATCCATCTGATTTCTGAGAACAATCTTCAGATACAAATATTCTGACTAACAGAACATCTTTCTTCCATCAAGATCTCTTCTAACCAAATGCTTGTTTTTGAAGATCAGTAATTCCTTAGCTTGAACATAACTTCTGAGAGATTATGTGCTTGAGAAAATTAACTGACATCTCATAACATTTTCTGACTTCGTTTCCACGAGCAGATGTAGAGCTTGTTCAGATACAAGTATCATCAAACTTGTGTGTAACACATGACGAGTTTGAATGACAACTTTGTTCTTGCAATGCTGATCTAACTTGTTTAGAATTAGTCCATCAAAGGGTTAACAGCGTATCTACTTCTGAAAAGAATGTCTACTGATTTCTTTATTCTGAGAAACATCAGTGACTTAAATCCTTTTGAGTAAGAATAGATGACTTCTGTTTTTGCATCTTGTCGAGCATCTTCTGATTTCAGGATTCATGCATCATGAATTTCTGAGAGGGATATCAGATAACAATCTGACACTTTACAGTTTGTTCAACTGAGATAGAATCTCAAGTTAACAAAACTTGATTGTTTGTGCTACTTCAATCAATAATCAGAATTCATTCTTAATCATATTCCTGATGAATCAACAGATTTTCTATTTCTGAGTTTTCTTCAATTTTTTGCAAAGCTTCTCAAGGAAACGGTATTCAATTCTTTGTTGAATCTTCTAACTGCTTAATCATTTAAGCTTCAGATGTTGAATCACTTCTAAGGATTTGAATTCCTCAGTTCATGATTTCTGACTTTTTCTTCATACTTCTTCATGAAGTTCTTATTCATCAGTAATTTAACAATCTTTCTTCTTTACTTCAGAAAATTCCTAATGAGCTTTTCCTGAGAAAGACAAGAGTGGACTAATCCGTTTCTTGAAAACATCTCATACCCACAAGGAATTAATCTTCAGCAAACAAGATTTCTTGTTTTCTGATGATTCAATCTTGAGCAAATGCCTTGTTCATCCAATCGTATTTCTAAGATAGGCATTCAACAGATATTACTCCTTATCTGATGAATCTATCTTGTCAGTTGACTCTTCAATCTTCTTTCAAGCTTCAGTGGAGAATATTTTGTTGTTGACAACTTCAAGACTTCAAGAATCAGTAACTTGCTCAAGGTAATCCGTTTGATTACAATTCAGTATTCAATCATCTTCTGATATGAGACTGAATTTGTGAGTGGATTGAAATCTTACCCAGAGTATTTCTTCACACCGCATCTGGATCTTTTTGTGACACTGTTAAGTGTTTGATATCCATCAATAACAGAACTGGAGCTCTGATACCAATTGAAGATGTAAGAAAAACACAAGAAAGGGGGTTTGAATTGGGTTTTACACTCTTTAATAATTTTTCGCCTTGAACTATTGTTGCGTTAATACATCAGAGTTCGTTGAGAAACTTCAGACTTGCGATGCGGAAGCATATCAGAGTTGTGTGGTTTTGACTTGTTATGCGAGGTTCTGGTAAACGATACATAAATACAAACAATAAAGTAAAGCATAAGTAAGAGTACAGAACACACGATATATTCTGGTTCACTTGAGCAATCCTCAAGCTAATCTAGTCCACCCTTCCAAAGTGATTTCGCCTTAGACAAGGACTTAATCCACTATAACCAAACTGATTACAATCTGCACGGGCAACCGTCGGTGACTAACCTCTAATGAAACGTTCAGTGATCCAACTGGATATAACGTTCATTAACCCAATAGAATCTGATCTCGCAAGATCTCCTATCAGGATTTCAATAATATCCATCAGTGATCTCACAAGAGTCTGACCTTCACTCGATCCTCTTTGAGATATGACTATCATTCATCTCAAGTCTACTGATCTTTTACTCGATCACTTGAGGAACAACTAATTTTAAAAATAGAATTGGTTTTCTGGACGTTACACGAGTGCTTCTTAACAAGCAGAATTCTCCTAATTTAAGTACAGAATTACACAACAGTGTTTGAGCAAGATATGAGCAACAACTCCTTGCTTTCTACATGATTCTATGTGTTGTATATGATTTGCAATTGAGTTCCTATGATGACACCAACAACAGTTGATGGGTTGATTGTTCTCGAACCAACAACACATACAAATGCCTTCTCTTCATTTTATAGTCAAGGAAAATAGAGTCGTTGGAGGACAGCTGGCCGTTGAAGAGAGTCGTTACACAAGGATGAAAATAGTACCGCCACCTTTGTCCTTTTTCCACAATTTACAATAGTGGAGAGGTAGTGGGATAAAGCATCTTCGTACAGTGTACTTTCCTTGTTAACGGTAACATTGTCTTCTAATCTTCAGAGGCTTCTGATAGTATTTGATTGAAGCATGAGTAGAGACGTGATAGTTGGGTCTTCAGAATCTCAAGTCTTCAGTCTTTAGAACTTGTTCATTCAGAAACTTGTCTTCAGCACTTCAGCACTTGTCTTTGAAACCCTTTGTCTTCAAGTCTTCAGAGTCTTCAGAACCTTGTTCACTCTGAACGTTGTCTTCAGAGTCTTTAGCTCTTGATCTTTAGAACCTCAATCTTCAGATCCCTTAAGTCTTCAGAGTCTTTCTGCACTTGGTCTTCAGAGCCTTCAGCCTTCAGAACTTCAAGTCATTAGAGTCTTCAGCACTTAGTTCTTCAGAAGATTATTTCTTCAGGAGCTTCGCTTATCTTCGAAATCCGAAACACGTTCAGAACAGAATCCACAAGAGCATTGTAACAGCAATATCGGCATCCTTGGATCTTTCTGATTGTTATCAGATACAGAAGCAAACTTGGTTCTTCAACACTTTTGCGACTTGTGTTACACATAGTAACTCACATGTAATCTTTTATGCACATCTTGATATTGTTTGTTTGATCTTATATCTTCAATAATTATGATCTGCACAGAAACAAACATCAGAACATAAAATAGTTCTTTCACAAATACTTCATTGTTATCATCAAAACATAGAGACGACTTGCATAGACAACTTTTATTCTTACAATTACATGGTATCCATCATGATGCAAAAAGTCTACAAAGTCCAAAAAGGCTAAGCCCATTCACTATTGTCAAAAAGGTCTTGCTCATGAAATTCAAAAATAATATGTGGAGTCCATTACCACAAAAGTTACAAAAATCCACAAAGTCCAAATGCTCCAAAAGGAATTTATTATAATGCCCGTGTTAGTTTTATCTACATTACAAAGAAAATTGGCACAAATTTGTTATATCATACAAGAGCCTATTGTCATAACAAAAATCCCATAAAAATGTTCCAAGCCCATCACAACAATATACATTCATCTACACAAAACATGCTCCCAAAAATAGAGTCTATTGGGCCCATGTATTTTTGCTTAAATCCATTTACATAATCCATAAAAAAAAACCATAAGCCCATATTCATACCAAAAAAAAGTCTAAAGTCCATTGTCATAAAAGCTCTTCAAAATGTTAAAAAATACACTAGCCAGGAAAATCTATGATGCAGCCACATACAACCCATTACCATCTTACAAACTAATTCAAAACCACCAAGTTACACATTCGCAAATCGCAACCAACATGATTCGTAACACCCACGCTTTGCCTCCCTACACAACAAAATTAAATAGCTTGCAATGAGCACACAACAAATCATGTACCTGCATAAACCATCACAAAATAAAACATAATTCACCAATATACTCACATCACTCTCACGTATCACCGTGCGATATTTCCCAAAGACCACAACATGATTTCAACACGCTGTGTCCATACCAACTGAGACCTCACGCAACCTGTACAATACGCCAAAACAAGCAGCAATACGCACCACAATCCGCACACATACGACAAAAATAATCAGCAACACAATCCTTTTAAAAAATCAATTCGTACACAACACCACACAAAACGCAAAAACCGTTACACATCAACGCATAATACACACTGCAATCAAAATTTCCAGCTCACGATTTCTATTCAAATATTTCCTCAAATACCCTCATATTCTCTCTATAAAGGACACCCTTCTCACTCTCAGTCGGGAAGCCCAAGGAGCCAAGTAGACGCTGCCAAAATTCACCTTCATCCTTACTCTAAACACAAACCTCTGATTCACCCTTCAAGCCTCTCAACACCCCTTTCATTTAACCTTCCTCTTCTTCACCCATTCCAAAACCCAACTCACTAACCGAACTAGAGAAAGAAAGTGAGATGAAGATAAATCAATACGAAGAACAACAACACCAACTAATATAAACCGAAACAAACCTGACTGAGCCATCGCAAGCAAACCATACACGAACCAAACTCAGAAAACGGACAGAACGTGATTTGAAGCTTGAAAGAAGTGATTCAGAGGATGGTTCTCGCAAAAGAGAAGGTTGGAGCGAGATGTTTTTGTTGTTGTTTCGTTTTTTCTGGATTTCTCATAGTTTTATTTCTCTCCTCGATTTGTTTCTTGTTCAATTTTGATGATACAAGTTCTGATGATGTTGTTTTATCCCTTCGTTGACCTAAGTCCCATTGAAATATCATGGGTTGATTCATGAAGTGGTGGGCCTTGCTGCCCACGTTAATCATTAGTCACACACCATATAAACTTTTTGCACCACCTTTTTTTTGTTTAGCTAAACCGTGTTCTTTTTCTTGTGTGGGGATGAATGAGCTTAAGGCCCATAATGATTCCATATTAGCACATACATAGTTTCAGCGCCCCTCCCCTTGTTCCTCTTTGCCTTTTTATTTCCTTTTTTCTTTTTAATTTTTTATAAAAAAAAATTCTCCTTTGTTTTTTTTAATTTTCCAAATTTTTGTTTTTGTTCCTTCTAAAGGTTTAGAAGTTTGATTTTAATTTCCTTTTAATTGATTTTCCATTAATGTTTTGAATATCTTATTTTTCCTTTTCATTTTCATTTCGATTTTCGGTCAATGAAATCTAAATATCACAAATGTTGATTGTTGAGGTTGTTTAATCTTCATTATTTCAAATCTATAGGGATTGATCCTTTGGATCATTTTCTATACTTTAGGATTGTGATAGGTTACTTTCGATTAATCGATAAATGTTTGTGATTAAGACGAGACTGTTCTCTTTTTCTTTTCGTGTGGCACGATTTTTGGAGAATGATCAACATATCATTTCTCTATCGTGTTTTAGCACAAACATTGTTATTTGACCGGCCTCCCATAGCATGATCTTTCTCATAGATCGTGATACGATGACTTTGTGCTAAAGTGGACCCGATTCTAAAAGTGATCATTCGATCAATAACAATTAACAACTAACAACCGACTTTGATTTCTGTTCACTATTATCTTGCTTTATCTTTCTGCCAATATATCACTGTTCTTATATTATTGTTCATATTAGTGTTCATATTATCATTGTTCATATCATATTCATCTTATTCTTATCTTGTTCATCATATTCAAAAACACAAAAACATGATAAATCTATCTAAACTCTAAAAAGACTTTCAATTTGTGGACTGTGATTACTATCCCGAGCACTGAAGTTTGGACTATGTACAGAAACCCTAGCAGAGGAGATTTTGCCTGTAATCCTGTTTATTGCTTAGTTTAGGACACCTTGCACACACAAATGGCTTCCTCTTGGCTACCTGACAATGGCCCAATTTATTTCTCGCAATCCCGTGTAACTTACATGTACCTCGCTCCCTTTCCGATGTATGCTCTTTACTTGCTATTCTTTGATTGTGGTTCTGTTTACTAGGAGCTCCCCTAGGGACTAGCATAAACTAAACCATTTTCAAACTAATTTTCGATTCAATGTCGAGCCACTTTTCAAAAAACCCTCATAAGTCGATTGTCTTTTAGCACCGCCATCAACCTAATGCATACACTTGCACCTTTTATTTGTGGTATCGTTACTAGGAGCACCTTTAGGGACTAGGATCAATCCTAACCTCTTTCACAAACCATTGGTCCAATACCAAGTATCATTTTCAAATCTGATTCAATCACTTTATCAAACCTTTTCTTAATCAAATTAAGAAAGAAGAAGGTTCTTGGAGTCTCGCATTCCTTGAAACTTCGAATGAATGGCTCGAGGCACACGCCTTGGGTTGTTTTTCATTCAATCTTTCGACTTTAAAACACTTAATCTTTCTGAAACCTTTTCTTAATTAAATCACAAAGGAAATGGGTTCTTGGAGTCTCACATTCCTTGAATCCATGAATGACAGCTCTCGAGGCACGCCCCTTGGGTTGTTTGTCGTTCAATCTTTTGTTTCTAAAACACAAACCAACCACCTGTAGTTCCACGAACTACAAACGCTCTGATTCTTCATTCTCGTCTGAATGAAGATACGTAGGCACAAGGGCCCCAATCCTTGGCGAGCTACCTTTTTCTTTTTTCACCTTTCGCTGCCTTCCATTTTTCTACCTTTTTCTTTTTTCACCTTTTGCTACCTCCCATTTTTCTACCTTTTTTCTTTTTCCACCTTTTCTGTTCTCTACCTTTTGTTTTTTCCACCTTCCGCTGCCTTTTCTTTTCTCTACCCAAACCTTTCTCCCGTAGTCCAAACTACGGATGCTCTAATTTTTCATTCTCGTTCGAATGGGAGTACATAGGCACAAGGGCCCCAATCCTTGGCGAGCACCCTAATCAAAAACCACCCATTTCCCCTAGCATCAAAATCTCTTTTCTCTTACCCTTTTCACATTACTCACTTAGAAGAAAAGAAATAACCTTAGCTAACATTAATCACAAACCGAACTAAGAGGTTCCCATTGAGTACAACAGACGTAGGGGGTGTTAATACCTTCCTCTTGCGTAATCAACTCCTGAACCTAGAATGTGGTTGCGATGACCATGTTCTTATCTCTTAAAGGTTTTCTCGATATTTTCGTATTCCTTCATTGGAATGAATAAAGTTCGGTGGAGACTCTGTCCGAACAATTTTTTCGCACCTTTTGCGCGAAGGTCGTATCGTATTTTTTTCGAGGTGCGACAATCAGAGCACGTAAACTAAAATACAGAAGAAGAAAAAATGAAGAAACAACTTCATCCATTCCTCCAACTCTAAGCAGCTACTCAGTTACCTGGTTATTTGTACTCCGAAGAGGAGCATAAACCACATCAACAACAAAGGGGTGAGAAATCACAAAAAAATAAAAAATAATAATAGACATATATTGCAAGGTATGATATCAAACATTACATGTTCTACACAAACTAATTCATAGTATATCATAATACATTCTCACACCCATACTCATCAACCAATCACAACTCAGCAATTATGTATATGAATCATTATGCAATGCAACTCAACTAATGCAACTCTATGCATATGCATATGGTAGCAACTCAATATTTCATTCTTTATGGAACCGGATCCCCTATTATAAGCTCTAATCCTCCTCTTCTAAGCTTGAGACTTGCCACTAGTCCCCTCCCTGAACTAGCATACATGCCTCTTAACACAACTCAATGATGCATGCTCATACACATCAAATCAATGTGTTAAGTCCCCTCTCTGATCTTAATATACTGTATGACCAACTCAAGTAATCCCCTCTCTATATTACCCACCCACAACAATTCACATTTACACAACATCATACAATTTAGTTCAACTCAGGTAAATAATCAATCTCTTTAATTAGATTATTACTCATACATGCAACAATACAATAGTCATAAATATCATCTCAAAATATAATGACATCATAACACTCTTATTTCGCACGATAACATCATTATAAAAACATCATCATCGTCAACGTAACTTACCAACAATTAACATTACACTAGTTATTATCTACCCAACACTTCGAACAACGTCTCATTTGGACTTACGGGACAAAAGTTACTGTCAAAATCGTCGGACATTGCAACAAAAGACAAAACAAACATTCTGGCAGTTTAGGGTCGACCCCAGTCAGTTATGGGTCTACCCCAAGCACCTATGGGTCAACCCAACTATGTTGTTTTTAAAATTTTCTTTTATGTTAATTTAGGGTCAACTCCAAGCACGTATTGGTCAACTCCAACTGTTGTTTTTGCCTAAGAACCCGTTTTTAATGCACATGGAGAGTCTTTTACTGTTATAAAACCATCCAAACACTTCTTAACACAAAAAACCACTTATTTCAAGCATCCATTTTCTCATAATCAAACCTCACTCTTATAAGCCTTAATTCTATTAATCAACACACTAATTGACTATCAATTCACTAAATACTCATATCTCTAAAACCTTCTACATTCAACAATTATAAAACACACATACAATATACAAAACTTTCAGACATCAATTCACACGAAATTCACATCAATATAATTAGGAGAATATCACTCCTCAAGAACACGCATAGAAATTATCACAATCATCATCCTTATTGGAGGTTAAGGACTCATCTTTCATACCCCTCAAGCATAAGCCCTTATTGAAGGTTATTCTCCCCCTTACCTTAGATTTCTTCAGCAAAATTCTTCAAAGCTTTTTCAATGGATGCTCTTCCTATGCCCTAGCCCTTGCCTCTTCCTCTTTCCACAAAATTCTAATTTTACGTATGAAAACTCTCACAACTCCTTACTAACCTTTTTATTAGTAACCTAATCCCTCAATTAGAGACTTTCAACATTACCTTCACTTATCCCCCTATTCACCAAAATGCCCTTATCATCTCTAATTTTATTTTAATAAATATACTACTAATACTCCTTATTTTTCTATTATTCTATTTTCTCATTTTAATGAAATAATTTGATTAAAATACTATTATTTAATTATTAAAATAGACTCTAATAATTCTAGCTCACCTCTATCAATCTCTAATCACTCTCCACACTCCCACCTCAAGGTCACACATCCCAGACACCCATATTAATCAATTATCATACATAATAATTAAATTAAATCATAATAATTCAAATAATTTGATAAATCAATAATTAGGGTGTGACAACTCTCCCTACTTAAATAATCTTTGCTCATGAAAATTCTCTTAAGCAAACATAGTCGGATACGGCTCCCTCATCTGGCTCTCTAGCTCCCAAGTCACGTTTCCATTAGCAGGTCTTCCCCAAGCCACCTTCACCAAGGTAATTTCTTTATCATGCAACTGCTTCACTTCCTCATCCTTTATCCTCATGGGTGATGCCTCAACAGTCATGTTATCTCTTGCATGCACATCATCCACTTGGACCACATGAGATAGATCTAGAATGTATCTCCTCAATCGAGATACATGAAACACATCATGAAGATTAGCAAGTGACGATGGTAAAGCAATCCCATAGGCCACTTCTCTTATCCTCTGCAAAATCTGTATGGACCAATGAAACATGGAGTGAGTTTTTGAGACTTCAAATCTTGACCAACACCATTTATCACAGTAACTCTAATAAACACATGATCGCCCTCTTAGAACTCAAGTGCTTTCCTCCTCTTGTCATGGTAACTCTTCTAGAGACTCTGCGAAGCTCTCATCTTCTCTTGAATCACTTTAATATTCTCTATCGTCTGTTGGATAATCTCAAGTCCAATTACATCATTCTCCTCCGATTCATACCAATACAAAGGTGTCATATACCTTCTACCATCCAATGCCTCAAAAGGTCTCATTCTGATACTCGAACGAAAACTGTTGTTGTAGGTAAATGACGAATTCTCGGCAAGTGTACCGATAGTGTCACAGTAATAAAAAGATCGAACCTACAAGGACTGTGTTCGAACAAGACAATGATTTGTGCAATTTAAAGTAAAACAATAAAAAAGGGTGTTGCGGTGAGAATCGGAGACCATATCTATTAGGTTGGCTAGGCTCGCAAAATATAATATATCACCACTGATATTTGATTTATCCAAGGGAAGGGGAAAATAAAGAAATACCCATAAATATGCAATGCAAAACAATGCAATAAAAATATCTAAGGTTCGGGGGTTGGTTATACTAAGGGAAGTTATTAGCACCCTAAGTATCTATAGTATATTATAGGAACCTCTTGTTGTATTTATGTTATTATTAAGTTGTTTTCTAATTGGGATTGATTGGGGAGACGAGAAGATAATTGTTTTTTTTAATTATTTTTGTGTTTGGCAAGACACAAAGTCTTGTGCCTATGTACCAATAAAGGATCAAAACCTCGTAGTTCGGGGTACAAATTGAAAAGGATTTGTTATGGTGAATTTTGATGAAGAAGAGACAAGTTGTCATCTTAAGGAGAATACTCAACTTAAACCACCACATACATGTGGAAGAAAGATCTTTGCTTCACATTGAGAGAAGAGCTCCAACTTGGATATATAATCAACAAGTATGCCACATACCTCTCTCAAATGGAAAAGAATTAAGTTTTTTCTCAACAATGTTATGGGGTAGTGGATTTATATCTCAACTAGAGATGACTAATGTCTTATCTATTTTGAAAAGGTTTTAAATTTCAAAGCCAAAGTGGCAAAAGGTTTGAATTGAAGTTTGTGTTTTTTAGTGTTTGTGAAAGGGTTTTGAATATGCTTAAGATGTCTTGAAGCATTTGTTAAGAAAAGAGCTGAAAAGATCAATGACCAAGGGTCAAAGTTTTTATTGAAAGTGGTTTTGAGTTTGTAAAGAGGGGGAACCCCTAATTGAATTGTCTAAGTTGAAGATATTCCTAAGGGAGACTTCCTAAGGGATAGTAAGTTCTAGGATTACAAGTTAAGAGATATATGTAAGGATGCAAATGCAAATAACAAAGATGTCAACAACAAGTCTCTCCCTTGGATCTAGGCAACATGGTACACAAATATGAACAACCATTAAATCAAAGAGGTAAACATGAAATCATGGATTGACATAGATCATAGATACACTTATTTACAAGACAAGTATCAACAAGAACAAGTTTAAGAATCAAGGCATGATTTAAAACAAACATGGTGTAACACATTATTTACAACACAAAGACATTTATCATCATGAGAATCAAAGATCAAAAGCATTGTTTCAATCACATTTTAGGTCAAGGATGCAAATCCTAAACAAATTGAACAAAACATGAACAATTATCAACAATTCAAGGCATCCAAGCAAAACCAAACAAATCATGGCATCAAAGGCAAGCAAGTTACCAAGGTGAACATCAACTTTTAGGGCAAAGGACAAATCTTAAGGATCAAAGAATGATTAATCACACAAAACCTTAAATCAAGGCATGAACATTTAACAAATTGAAAATGGTTTTAACAAGTAATAAAATGGGGAAAATAAATGAACATGGTATTTATCAAACAAGAAATTAAGTGAAATATTTTTTTTAGACATTTTAAGATGAGAGAAATAAAATAAAAGAGAAAGAAAAATATATTTGAGATTTTTAAAGGTTAATTTTAAATAAATAATATAAATGATAAAAATATAAACAAAATTTAATATAGGTGAGAAAAATAAATATAAGGGTGGGATAAAATAATAAAATATTTTTTTGTGTATTTTTAATGTATTAAAAAAAGCTTTTAAGATTAAATAAAATGATTAAAATTGATTAATTAAAATAAATAAAATGAGAAAGAAAAGT
Organism: Lathyrus tuberosus; assembly: GCA_022829125.1. Classification (NCBI taxonomy): domain Eukaryota; kingdom Viridiplantae; phylum Streptophyta; class Magnoliopsida; order Fabales; family Fabaceae; genus Lathyrus; species Lathyrus tuberosus. Next base: position 2,492,771 of record JALAZF010000034.1, read on the forward strand.
AAAAATGGAAAAGTGGTAAAAAAAAAAGGAATTGACACCCATAGGGATTGAACCCATGCCATGGTGCTCCCAACCCAAAACACTGGCCACTCAGCTAGGTGTTTCAGTGTGAAATAACACGCGTGCATATCATAATATATAATGCTTCAATGTAAAATGAACTAAAAAAAATAAAATCAAAAGGCCTGGGGCGAGGGGGATTTGAACCCCAGACCTTATGCTCACACACAAACACATAAATGTTAGTGTCTCCAATAGGGCGCAATGCCAATTCGATACTTATGTTGCAAACACAAAATAATATATTAAACATGCTTTTTAAAATGGAAAGCACGCTCCACATGAATTCACCTTCTTCCCACGACTTCCACCATTTTTTATTTTTGCAGAAACTCTAACTTCCTTATTTCACAACCATTTTCAAAAGTGTAAAAAGCAAAAGTGCTCAGAAATCAATGAGGAACACAATGGCACCAATTAATTGCATTTATATTCATTTTATAGCAAACAATTATTCTAAGATCAATATCAACCCTAAAATCAAAATTTAAAATAAAATCATAAACATCACAGATTCAGTCCAATTGACAAAGGGGTTTTGATCTCTACATTATAACAAACAGTTTGGTAACTCACATGAATGAAAATGATGCAAGGATCATGGAGTTTTAGAGGTGTGTGGACTTACCTATTGGAGTAGGTCCAATGCTTCTTAAATCCAGCTGCCAAAAGATGTTTGATGATGCAAATAACTTTTATGGACCTCTAGGATGCTTTTAGGATGCTTGGTTTGTGTTGAAACAGGTCTCACCTTCTTACACGAATCTTTTTGCAAATGTGAAAAATGTGAATTTGATCTTGATGCAAATGGTATTACAGATGCAAAATGATGCTTTGGACAGTTGGTATGAAGTCTATGGATGGTGTTTGGGTTATCAGATTGAATGGAAATGGTTTGTATGAAGAGTTATTTTGTTTTGGCTAAAAAGTCAACAAATATGGTGGTGAATGTTGACTTTCTAGTTTACGTGTTTTCTGAGGTTATGGTTGGTTTAGACAGTTGAGAGGGATAATTTTTGGTGTGTTTCGATAGTTGGTTTGGTTGTTTTGTGACTGTGGAAGGTTTTGGCAAGTTTTGTGGAAATGGTACGAAAATGGAGAGCAATGAGAACTTGGTATGCTTGATGTGATTTGAGGAAGTTTGGGAGCTCAATGTTGTGTGTTTTTGCTGTGATTTGAGGCTCTATTTATAGTTGAACTCATCTGATGCAAGTGGCAAGAGCTTGGACAAAGATCCAATGGACATTTCACCTTTTGGCATAAAGTAACTTCAAGTACAAGAAAAAGGGGTTTTTGCTTTCTAGCTTCTAGAGTTAACATTGCTTCCGATATCTCTCATGGATGCACAACTTGTACAAGTTGTTTCTGATGTATGTGAGATCTCCTTGAATCATGGAGAGTGGTTGGGAGCAAAAAGTGGCTTTTGGTCCATTGTCCATAAGTCAAACAAGATAGCATGTTGCTTGATGCTTTTGCATAATGAAACAAGATCCAATTCTGCAGAAAATGGTACCATTTGAAGGATTTTGTGCCAAGGAATAAGTTTCAAGTTGGCGACTTGTTCATAAAATTCTTGGAAAATGGGCAAAAGTATCCTTGAACTCATGTGAAATCATAGTGCACAATTTTGCCTTGAACCAAAACTGCCTACCATGCTCACTTTGGAAAATCATAACTTCATGTGTAAGCCATATATTTTCTTTATATTAGTACCATTAGAAAGAGGGTATCAAAAACTACAACTTTGATGTTGATCACTTGAAAAGAATCAATTTGGATCATGGAGAAAAATGGCCACAAAGATTGAACTTTTCACTGATTTATACTTAGAAAAATTTCTAAGTATTTGACATTTTGATAACTTGTAAGAGCTCAACTTTAAACAACCATAACTCTCAATTGGTAGATGATATTGAGTCCATTCTTTCACCAAATTCAAGTGTGTAATACCACCTTTAAAATTAATCCTCAAGTATCTCCATTGGTTGCTTGAGGAGAAAGTTATGAGCTTGGAAAGTGGGGCAAAAATCATAGAATTTTCATAACTTAGAAAAATCAATAAACCCTAATTTTTCCAAATCATGATCTTTGGATGTTTTCTTTGATTTTATTGATTAATCATGATCCAGATCACATACTTTTCATGATCCTTGACTTGTAGAGTCCATGTTTGACCAAAAATCTCAAAAGTCAAACTTGATCTTGACCAACAGTTGACTTTTTCCAAATGAACCTAATTTTCTTCAATTGCTCATGAATCAAACTTATTGAATCAATCCAATCATATGAATGGACTAATATGATAAATTTGAGGTCCTTGAAACATATCTTGAGGTATTAGATCATGCCTTGCTTCAATAGTCAACCCAGGGACTGAATTAGGTCAAAACCCTAATTTGGTTGCATCAGATGATTTAGGACTTGTTGACCTTGCTTCAATAAAATATTGCACTTGATTATTTGATGAGAGGAGACTCATGATCAATGTTAAATGAATTAGGGCTTGAAAGATTGAGGATCCCACAACCCTTTGATTGGTCAACTTCTTGATCTTCTTGACACCAAAACCCTAGCTTATGATCAGAGCAAAACCAAAGCACATGTTCTTGAACTTTAAAGGGGTTAGTGAATACATAAAACACACACATGAGATGATGTATGCTATGCAAAATGATGCAATTGAGGTGGGATCTTAGGGTTAAAAATTAGGGGGTGACAGGTGGTTTTGCAAGTTTCAGTGGAAAAAGTAAATAAACGAGAAAACAATGTCACAAAAGCGGCCAGGTTGTGTTTTAGAATCCCTTTATCCTCTCTTGTTGATGTATGATTCCATGTATGAATGGTCGTATCCTTATAATCTCATGGCAAATTAACAAAACCGTTATAGCCAGTCCCCCATGAAATAACTCACTAACAACTACTCAGAGCTTTCTATCCCCAGTCCTCTAGCATAAACATTGTTGGGCGATGTACGGACCCTTAATTCCCTATGCCACTACTCAGGGTCTCCTATCCCTATTCAACCAGCGTAAGTAGAACAGTTGCCCTAGGTCCAACACATAGGCTACGGGTCAGGAATCCCTAAAGTATTAAGCATAAGCAACAATTGAATAAACTTATAATTCAAAGGATTCATACAAAGTAAAACCAACATATAATGCCAACAAGACTGAATAAGGTTCATCATCACACAACCTCACCTAAGAGAATTTAGCTACACATTATTTAGAAAAGAATACCACAATCGATAGATAAAAATAACATGAGAAGTCCCTTGAAGAGATGGCCTCCAATGTCTTCATATGCTTTAAAAATCTCCTTTTGTGCTCCCAAATTCATGCTCTAGTCTCCACATTTCATAACCCTTGTGAAAGTGCAGAATTTCCCTTTTTAAAGGCGTCAAAATGGACCAGAACGTGTTAGAAAAAGGCCCAGAAAAGTGACCATCGCGCACACCATATTTGCGTCGTGCGCGCGATGCATATTTTAATACCTCATCACGTGCGCGATGCTGGATGTGATTATTTTAGAAGCTTCACTATTTTTTTGCTCATTTTTCACTCAAATTTTCACTAAGTCCACAATTTGCATTCTTAACTATTTTCCCTCATTCTTTGGTCATTCCTCCTCATATTTGCTCGACTTTCACTTATTTTTCTTCGATTCTTCGACTAAATATATGCAATGACAGAGTATCATCACAACCCCAAACTTGAATCGTTGTTTATCCTCAAGAAACTCGTCTGTAACTGCACATTTCCACATAGAACAAGTCGCACAATAACAATCGAACATCACCAAATTAAATTTTTCTTTTACTTGACCATGTTCTAGCATCCAACTTCTACCGACGAATTCATAAAACGTACTCACCCTGTCTCTGAGCTCACTATAACTCACTCACTGGATAGGGTAATCACTCAATCAACATGAAAAATCAATTAAACTTAATTTGATCATGTTCTAATAGAGTTAATCATAGAAATCACAACACACACATTAAAGGACTTTTTCTGGTTGTAACTAGGCTTATGTTAGGGTAGGATATATTTAGGAAAGTAGGGTTAAAACTTTGGAGTTAGGTTCCTAGTTCTCCTCCATTCATCATACCTTTTTGTTAGAACTATATATTTGTGATCCTTCTTATAATGTGATTATTTTTCTTTTGTCATTTATTCTTTTTTTTGTTTGAAGAAATGTCTTTTTCCACTTTTTTTCTCAACAAATTTTGAAATTTTGGTTCATATTCTCTAGTACCCCAACCCCAAACTTAAAACGTTTCTCATTTCCAAGAGAAACCCCAAACATAATATTGTTCATACAACTTTAAGAACTATAACTCTACCTAACTCCAAAGAGAGGGTGGAAAGAAAAGATCTTTCAAGTAATATGGCTAAGAATTTAACGCTACATCACAAAATAAATGCTTAGGCTCAAAGTGTTTAGCAAAGAATAATTCTACTACTAAAGGATGGTTAACAAATGTTCAAAGTTATAAACGAAAAATTGCCTCATTGTGTGTTGATCAAACTTGATAACTTAATCAGAAATAAATCAAACCAGATAAAAGAATAATGCATGGATACACTCATAAAGAAAGAAAAGTGAACAATGGAAATATTTGGCTCGATCGCAACTGCGAAAAACACCCGACGGAAAATACAGAAGAGTCGCCACCAAGCGTTATTTATCCTGACGGAGGGAAAGGAAACGATCAAAGAAGACCTGAAAGAAAGGGAGAACACAAGGTCATCGGAACCAAGTCCTGGGTTCGGGAGTCGATTATGCAAGCGGAAGGTATTAGCACCCCTCACGTCCGTTGTACTCAACGGGATCCACGCTTGTTGTCTAATCAAAGGGTGTGTCATCTAAAGCTCTACTACTAAACAAAAATGAAACGGGAAAAACAAAAAGAGACTCAATAGGACATCGCCGCCCTATGCCTACGTATTCCCTCGTGCAATGGGAAAGTCGGAGTCAACGTAGTTCGTCGGACTACGGGTGGAAAAAGGAAGGTTGCTCGCTAAGACATCGTCGTCTTGTGCCTACGTATCCTCATTTGGACGAGAATGAGAAAGTCAGAGCAATTGTAGTTCGACGTACGAGTCGATAAGTGTTTTTTATGAGCGACATTAGGTTCGCGTTCCAGCAGTTAGGATCGATGTCTGTTTGCGGTAGAACGGAAAATAACATGCTCTTTTCTGAAAATGATTTGACACCAATCCCGAAGGATAAAAAGGTTTGCAGTTTGTTTGTGAGTTTTAGATAGAAGTGGATTAAGTTAGTTTGAAACTCGTATCGTACTAAAGTCTATGACATAGGATCGAACTCTTCGCAAAGATCGACCCAAGACGGGACGTATGTAAAACACCCTAGACAAGGTAAGAAGAGACTCCTGCTTATCACTTCCCGTGTATTTAAGGCTCATGGCGCACAATACTCATTGTATTTATTAAGTGTTTTTTATTTGTTTTGAGATGAGAAGAGAGAGGACTCAAAGGTTGCAAAGAAAACAACTAGGGGAATCTCGTTCTTAATGTTGTCATGCACAATGGTCCTAACGTTGAGGTTGAAAGGGAGTATCCTAATTGTTGTCATGAAAAGGATTGAGAGCCTAATGTCTATCCTACTTCAAACCTAATCAAAAATTAAGTTCAAACTAGGAGCCTTAAGGGAGCATGTGATCAAACACAAGTAAACACCAAGCAAACTCAATCACAACAACAAAAGAAATCCAAGACTTAAATGGGATGTAGAAAGGATATGCAAAAGCAACAAACATGAGCACATCAAGACAAAAACAACAGCAACAACAGCGCTTCTAAAAATGCTTAGCCATAAAATCCAGCAAATACACCAAACAACATTTAACATCTCACATATTCAGCACATAACAAGTGTAAAAAGCAGCAGGCAGCATGGATGCACAATTAACAGCATGTTAAAATTCAGAATAACATGTGTGAAAAGTCAAGCAGCATGTGTACATGAACTCTTAAACAATACACCAAGCAAGCAACGATTGCAAATGAACATGCATAGCAAGATGAATCGAACATGGAGATTGCAAGCATCAAGATGAGCAACAATGATCATGTCAATAATTCAAGAGCAAGTAGGATTAACAAAGTTGCACAACTTAAACATTCACCAAAACATCATGCATAAGCGAAATTAGACACAAACAATGATCATGCATCATAAGTCCGGCAAGTTAAGCATTAATCAACAATTAACATGATTCAAATGTATGTGCAACATGTTCATCACATCAAGAAAGTAACACCATAATCATAGATGTTCATCAACAAAAACCAAAAGTCGTGTGTCGGAAAATCAAAAGCATGCTATCAAGAATGATAAAATAGGTAAAAAATAATCCACATAAATGCATCACATCAATCCATGAAGTTTAGGTATGAAAAGGAACTCAAACAAGCTTGAAAATGCAAGAAAAAGCCAAAATGTCCCAGTGGTAATCGATTCCCTCATCCTGGTAATCGATTACTCTGATGAAAAAAAGCCCAGTAATGTTAAAAATGCACAAGGTAATCGATTACCACTGAGACACTAGCAGAAAAAACTAGTTCAGAATCACTTTTTAGCAGCTAATCTCTTATTTAATCAACCACATGCATACATGTTCGATTGTGCACAAAAATTACACTAAATCACAGTCATTAAACATCAATTGCAGCAATTAAACAACAAGATCAAAGATCAAATCAAGCAATGGACAGATTCACAACAATAAATTAATGATCAACATTGCAAAAGTTGGAAATAAGCTAGAACATGTTTATATCTGAATTTAACCAACCTATAAAGCCGAGAATTGCTTTGGTAAGTGTTGTTAGGCTGTAATCAATAATCCAAGTAAGAAACCGAGAGATCCAAGAGCTTCTTGCAAGAATAGTTGGAAAACCAAGCAATAAGCTAGAAATGCACCAAAATCATTGAAATAATCACTTCCAAAATTCCAGATCTAGATCCAAACGAAAATCTACTGTGGAATCAAGTAATGGAATGACAATGAGATGAGGCTTTAGCTCAAGGATTAACAAATTCCAATGAGGAATTTGTTAACTCTTATGGAAGAGCTTTGGAGTGAGGTTGAAGATGAAGTGAAAAAGTGAAAGAGAATTGAGAGCAAATTCTGAAAAATTGAGAGTGAAAATTAGGGTGAATGAGAATTAATTGAGGTTTGGAGTAAACTTGGTAAAATAATCCCTAGGTTAGGAATCAAAATATCGTTTGGAGTATGGGTTAATGTTTGGAATGGAAATTAGGAGTGGAATTAGGAATGGGAGTGTTTGAATTTTGGAGGGAAATGCAATTAATTTGTGAAATTGGAGCAATTCTAGATCCTTCTAATTGATGTACAAGGAGATCACATGATATAATTTTGGTTCAAATTCTATAGTGCTGAAAAATGAACAATCTGGGCAAAATTTGCACAGGGTAATTGATTACCCAGATCATGGTAATCGATTACCACCTTCAAAAATTCAAAAATTTGGCGTCATAAGGAGGGAACCTTGGAGAAACGCCTGTCGCCACTTGTTCTGAGCCACCTTAGACCTCTGAAACTTGTTATTTGACATTGCCACTGAATCATACTTGAAATATGTTGTGAACTCCTTTCTGCACTCGAAGTATTCTGCTGAATAATACTGTCTGGTGCCGAACCGCTGAGCAAAAATAACTGCCAGAGCTTCCGATAATCAAACCATCCATTGAGCAAAATAAATGCTCGAAATGACTTTGAAAGCTATCTGTTTAGCTCCGAATACTGATGAAATAACCATGAACTGGAGAAACCCTGAGGAGCGGGAAAATACCTTGATCCCATGTCTAGAAAACCAATGCAAATGCAAAAGATGAAAATGCAAATGAAATGAAGCATAGGCCAGATTAGGTCAGAAACGAGAGGGCAAATTTTGGGGTGCTACAGCTGCCCCTATTCAATCAATTTGGACCTTAAAGGATGATAGGAACGACTTTCAGACATTCAAGATAGAAGGAGAATGAATACAAAAGAACCCAAAAATTTACAGACTGTGGGGATAAAGAAACTCGGTCGAAAGCGGACTCACAACCAAGGATGACGACCCTACTGGGGATTTTACAGGAACGTCGGTCACAAGCGGGCTCACAAACCCAAATACCAACCAAGAGTTTGGATAAAATCAGGAATTACTAACCAAAAGTTAGGAATAATATTTAGAGGATACGATACCAACCAAGAGTTGGGATTCACAATCACAAGATACAATCAAAGGATACCAACCAAGAGTTGGAGTAAACAATCACAAGATACCAACCAAGAGGTGGAATGAACAAAGGATATCGACCAAAAAATAGAATACAACCGTGGAAACTAACCAAGAGTTGGGATATAATCGAAGGATACCAACCAAGAGTTGGAACAATAACCAAAGGATACCAACCAAGGGTTGGAATAACAACCAAAGGATACCAACCAGGAGTTGGGATAAGGATCAAAGCACACCAACCATGAGTTGGGATAAAAAACCAAAGGATATTAACCAAGAGTTGGGATAAGGACTAAAGGATACCAACCGAGAGTTGGGATAAAAAACCAAAGGATACTAATCAAAAGGGATAAGGACTAAAGGATACCAACCGAGAGTTGGGATAAAAAACCAAAGGATACCAACCAAGAGTTGGGATAAGGACTACTAACCAAGAGTTAGAATAACAACCAAAGTATACCAACCAAGAGTTGAGATGAAACTGAAGTATACCAACCAAGAGTTGGATAACAAACGGCAATCAAAGGCAAACTCTCAACCAAGAACACCAATCAAGAGTTGGGATACATCAAAAGGGCACCAACCAAAAGTTGGAATAAAATATACTAACCAAGAGTTAGGATACAATCAAGGAGACCAACCAAAATTTGGGATACAACAGATAATACTAACCAAAAGTTAGGATACAACAAAGGTTACCAACCAAGAGTCGGGATAACAACTAAAGGATACCAACCAAGAGTTGGGATACAATCAAAGGATACCAATCAAGAGTTGGAATAGAAGATACTAACCAAGAGTTAGGATACAATCAAAGGATACCAACCAATAGTTGGGATAACAACCAAAGGATACCAACAAAGAGTTGGGATGAAATAAAGGGGATACCAGCCAAGAGTCAGAATAACCAAACGTTGACCGAAGGCGAATTTCCACAAAGGGTACCAACCAAAAGTTGGGATAACAGTCGAAAGATACCAACCAAGAGTTGGGATAAAGGATACCAACCAAGAGTTGGAATTTAATAAAAGGGATTAACCAAAAGTTAAGATACAACCACAGATTACCAACCAAGAGTTGGAATAAAACCAAGGGGATCACAGGAAGTGGAATCAACGGATTCACGACCTGAAGAGAATAAGATGACTCCGCTGGGGAAGAGAAAAGCCTAAACAGACCACTCTGCGGGGAAGAATACGACGAACACATCCATTGGCGACTTTGCGGGGGATAAAGTAAAATAGAGACTCCGGAGTTACACGCCTTCTGCTGGGGAAAATGAGTCTGGCGAAGAGAAAATCAAACCTGGCTTATGCTTCGAATGCATATGTTTGAATTTTTCTGTGGTGTAATGCTCCATACAAAATGGAAATGCTATGCATTTGGAGGATGCAATGCGAAAATGCTTATGATATGCGAGAGAACACTCCACCGGGAGAAGTGTCGAGAAAACCGAGAACAAAACTGTTGGGGAAGACAAACCGACCAGCCTTCCTGCTCACAATCTCTGCTGAAGAAGAACCCAAACTGAAATTCCACTCTGCTAGGAATTACAAAAATATCCATCTGTTGGGGAGTCGTCCCAAAAAACCTGATACGGAAAGGTGCCAATAACAATTGGGCTTAGGACCTGTTGGGAGAAACCAACTTGTGTTGGTTTACCTGTCGAGGAAAACGGTAGCAACTCTGCTTGGGGGGAACAAAATTAATGATACAGGTACTGCTGGGGAGTACCCTCCAGAGATATCCTCCTGCTGAGGAAATATCCTTTAATCCTACCCTGCTGGAGATAAAAGCACACCACTGCTGGCGAAATTACCCTTCTTGACCTGACGAGGAAAGTAGATACCTGCATTATGTGGGGAACACCAACCTGCTAGGGGATGATACTGAACTTATCCTTCGATTGAGGAAAATATATCTAGCCTTACCCTACATAGGATAACAACTCAAAACATCATTATCCTGTCTGGGGTAGCCAACTTCAGGATACTCGCTGGGGAGTAATAATCAAGTCCCAACTCTGACTGGGGAAATCCACTTCCTGGGCTCCTGCTAGGGGAGCGAGCAGAAACTTCACCACATCCTTGCTGAGGATGATGTAACTGTAATGGGGAAGAGCAAACAAGGGTCTTACCAATCTGTTGGGGATGTCAAAAACTTTAATGATCTCCACCAGGGAGAGAAACTCTACTGGGGAGAAGGACCACGTCACCCTTCAAACATATAGCAAGAACAGAATATGCTATGGAAACCTCAGTTACCATCCAAGAAACCCATTATCCAAGTAATTTTCATTGTTTTCAACATGCTTTATAAAGCCTTAACATTTTCACATGCAATGTTTATCAAAAATATCGGACGTTTTTGCAAACAAACAGCAAAAGTAAAAACAGCAATGAACAACTTTTTGAATGAAGTGAATATTTTATTGATTGAATTGGCCTGTAAATAGGCAATTACAATTGGAAACAATTCCTGGAAAGAGGTAATTGCACAAAAATGAAAAGAAAATACACATGTCGGCAATGTGGGAACAGACTTCCACCATGCTTCGATTCAGCTATGACCTGTATGTCTTCGACGCTCCCAGATGTTTTGACTTCTGAAAAGACCGATTGGACTGATTCCTATCCTTCGAAATTCCCATGTATTAAAATGTGTTCAGAGATCGAACGCAGACCGCATCCTCTCACTTTCAAATCCCTAACTTTTGCCTGGATCGCCCTTTCGAGTTTTTAATCCATCGGGATACCCATTTTTGCTAGAGTTGCCTTTTCAGGTTTTCAACTTTGCGGGTTAATTCTTTTTATTTTTCTTTTATCCCTAATTTTTTCCCGAACCTTTTCTTTTTGTGGTTCGTCAGGATGCCCTTTTTTTCCTGAACCTTTTCTTTTTATGGTCCAGCGGGTCTCTTTTATGCGAAGTATTTTTTGACTGCGTCTGCGTTCACAAGGGACGTAAAATCTTCGCCATCCATAGTTGATAGTAGCAAGGCTCCGCTAGAGAAAACCTTTCTTACAACATATGGCCCCTCGTAGTTTGTAGCCCATTTTCCCCTGTGATCTGTCTGAGGAGAAATGATCCTTTTCAAGATTAGGTCACCCATTTGGAAGCACCGAGGACGCACTTTCTGATCAAAGGCTTTCTTCATCCTGCTCTGGTACAACCGGCCATGTGCAATGGCTGCCAATCTCTTCTCTTCAATGAGTTTTAGCTGATCCAACCTAGATCGTACCCATTCGGCTTCATCAAGCTTCACATCTGCCAAAATCCTTAAAGAAGGAATCTCAACTTCTAACGGTAGAACTGCCTCCATACCATACACCAGTGAGAAAGGGGTTGCCCCTGTTGACGTATGCACCGAAGTAAGATAACTGTGTAGAGCAAAGGGCAACATCTCATGCCAATCCTTATAGGTCACAACCATCTTCTTGATATTTTTGTTTGCTACCTCAACAACACCATTCATCTTCTGACGATATAGAGAAGAATTGTGATGTTCAATTTTAAAGCTCTAGCATAGCTCCTTCATCATCTTGTTATTCAAATTTGAACCATTATCAGAAATGATTCTCTCCGGGATACCATAACGACAGATGATGTCCTTCTTTATAAAGCGTGCGACTACTTGTCTGGTAATGTTGGCAAACGAAGCCACTACCACCCACTTGGTGAAGTAGTCAATAGCAACCAGTATAAAGCGATGCCCATTGGAGGCAGTTGGCTTAATCTTTTCAATCATATCAATGCCCCACGTAGCAAAGGGCCAAGGAGACGTCAAAACATTCAGAGGTGTTGGTGGCACATGCACTTTATCAGCATAAATCTGGCATTTATGGCATTTCCTGGCGTATTTGAAACAATCATACTCCATAGTCATCCAGTAATACCCCGCTCTCAACAATTTTCTGGCCATGGAATGCCCATTAGCATGAGTACCAAAAGAACCCTCGTGGACCTCCTCCATTAACAGGCCTGCCTCGTGTTCATTAACACAACGCAGCAAGACCATGTCAAAGTTTCTCTTGTATAACACATTGTCCTCGTTCAAAAAGAAATTTCCTACTAATCTCCTCAGAGTTTTATTATCTTTGCTGAAAGCCCCAGATGGGTACTCTTGACTCTTGAGAAAGCGTTTGATGTCATAATACCATGGCTTGCCATCCGATACCTCTTCAACTGCAAAGATATAAGCAGGCCTGTCGAGGCGCATAATCTGGATTGCTGGTACCTCATTCCATCTATTCACCTTGTACATCAAAGCTAACATTGCCAACGCATCTGCCATTTAATTTTCAGCCCGGGGTACATGGTGGAAGTCAACCCTATCAAATAAAGGTAACAACCTTCTGGCGTAATTCTTGTAAGGCACCAAGTTTGCCTGACAAGTTTCTTACTCTCCTTTAATCTGATTGATCACCAACACAGAATCACCATACATATCAAGGTTCTTGATTCTTTAATCAATTACTTCTTTTAACCTTATGATGCATGTTTCATACTATGCTTCGTTGTTGGTGCATATGAACGCCAATCGGGCAGTGAAGGGTATATGAGAACCCCTCGGAGTTGCATTGATTGCCCCGATTCTGTTACCATACGAATTGACTGCTCCGTCAAAGACTAAACTCCATTGAGATCCAATCTCCGGCCCCTCGTCAGGCAAAGGCTCATCACAATCTTTCATCTTCAGAAACATGACGTCTTCGTCTGGAAACTCAAACTTCATCGGTTGATAATCCTTAATAGGTTGTTGAGCGAGATATTCTGACAGAACACTTCCCTTGATGGCTTTCTAGAAAACATACTGAATATCGTATTTTGTCAAAACCATCTCCCAACGAGCAATCCTTCCTGTGAGCGCTTGCTTTTCAAACACATACTTTATCGGATCCATCTTCGATATTAACAGGGTTGTGTGATTTAACATATACTGCCTCAAATGCCTGGCTGCCCAAGCGAGTGCACAACATGTCTTTTCCAGCATTTAGTACCTCGACTCACAATCAGTAAACTTTTTACTCAGGTAGTAGATGGCATGCTCTTTTCTACCTGTCTCGTCGTGTTGACCGAGCACACACCCCATCAAATTCTCAAGAACCGTAAGATACATAATTAAAGGTCTCCCTACTACCGGAGGCATGAGGATCAGAGGCTCCTGCAAATACTCTTTTATCCTTTCAAACGCTTTTTGACAATTTTCTTTCCACCTGACCGCTTGATCTTTTCTTAATAATTTGAATATTGGCTCGCACGTGGCTGTAAGATGAGAGATGAATCTAGCTATGTAGTTCAACCTCCCCAAGAAACCACAAACCTCTTTTTCCGTTCTCAGCTCAGGCATCTCTTGTATAGCTCTTATCTTGGCAGGATCTACCTAGATACCTCTTTCACTCACAATGAACCCCAGCAGTTTACCATACCTCACCCCGAAGGTGCACTGTTCGCATTCAACCTCAGCTTGAATTTCCTCAACTTTTCAAAAAGTTTCTGAAGATTCACCAAATTCTCTTCCTGCGTCTGTGACTTCACAATCATGTCATCAACATAGACCTCGATCTCTTTGTGAATCATATCATGAAAGAGAGTCACCATTACCCGCTGATAGGTTGCCCCAACATTTTTCAATGCAAAGGGCATTACCTTGTAACATAAAGTCCCCCACGGTGTTATAAAAGTAGTTTTCTCCATGTCCTATAGGGCCATTTTGATTTGGTTATACCCAGAGAAGCCATCCATGAAGGAAAAAATAGAAAATTGAGCAGTATTGTCCATAACACGTTAATGTGAGGGAGCGGGAAATCATCCTTTGGGCTTGCTCTATTCAGATCCCGATAATCAACGCACATCCTAACCTTTCCATCTTTCTTAGGTACAGGAATGATATTAGCAACCCACAGAGGATAATTAGTCACAGCAAGAAAACCAGCATCTAATTTCTTTTGAACCTCTTCCTTGATATTGAGGGCCATGTTCGGTCTCGTTCTTCTCAGCTTTTGCTTAACTGGAGGATAACCCTCTTTGATAGGCAAACGACGCACGACGATGTCCATATCAAGCCCTGGCATTTCTTGGTAAGACCAGGCGAATATGTCCACATACTCTCGAAGCATTTCAACCAATCTTCCCTTGACACTGCCTTCCAAAGCAGCCCCAATTCTGACCTCTTTCTTACTGTCCTCGGTGCCCAGATTGACAACTTCAATATCCTCCTGATGAGGCTGAATGATCCTTTCCTCCTGTTTCAAAAGTCTGGCTAATTCCTCAGGCAATTCATAGTCTTTGTCAATCTCTTCTTCAACTTAATAAATGGGATTATCAAAGTCATACTGAGCCATAGCTGAATCATTATCGGTGGAATCTGAAACGAGAAATCTGCAAGGATGATATGCTATGTTTGATTAAGGATGCAATAATGAATAAACAAACAAAACACATTGCCATTTTTTTGTAAAAGCAAAAATGAAAAACAGGGACCAAAACATTTGAATGCAAAAACGTCTTTTATTCATGATGACAACAGTGTGGCCCTACAGAATGAGTCACTACGTCTTAGGCAGAAGGTAGGACTTAACATATGCAAAAAACAATAGCCATTACTCTTCGTAGATTACTTGGATGACTTCTTTGGCAGACCAATTGCATAATTCCTGACCAGGAGCACAAGGGCGGATCCAACTATCCATGTCACAATCACTATCCACATCTTCATCCCCTATTGCATTGATCCTGTCGAATATAACCATGACACTTGTGAATCTGACGGGACCTTTGTACCTCGGGGGATCTTGTGATGACTTTGATGGCTTGTACCCGAAGCCATATGTATCCTGCTTTATTTTTACATCAAGCACTTGGCCCCACTTCTGAGAACTTCTAGCCTAAACTACAACACGCTCCTCTTTGAATGAAGACATCGAAACCTCAGGCCCTTTATCCTCCACAGGAGGCTCCTTCTGAATCTGAACAGCTTTAAAGGCCTGACAGAGGGTTTCGTGGATCTCTCCGTCAACCTCCATATACTTAAACGTCGACAAATGGCTAACCATTATATCATTCTCTCAACATATTGTGACAACTTTCCCTTCCACCATATACTTCAGTTTCTGATGCAACGTCGATGTTACTGCCCCAGCATGATAAATCTAGGGGCGGCCTAACAAACAAGAATAGACTGGCTAAATGTCCATGATATAGAAAGTTGTGTCAAAAACCTCCGGACCCACCTTGATAGGCAAAACGAATTCTCTAAACACTGACCTTTTGGAACCATCAAAAGCACTCACCACCAAATCACTATGCGTGCAAATCAAACCTTGTGTGTCCAAATTCATTAGGGCTTTCTTCGGAAAAACATTCAACGAAGAACCAGTATCCACCAACACATGCGACAACAATGAACCCCTCCACTCCATGGAGATGTGTAGAGCGTTATTGTGATTTCTCCCTACAGGAGTCAGATCCAGATCGGTAAAACCCAAGCCATTCCCAGCATTCACATGGGCCACAACCCCCTTAAGTTGGTTCACTGAAATCTCTTGCGGTACGTACGCGGCATTCAACACCTTTAGCAACGCATTTTTATGAGCTTCTAAACACAACAGCAATGACAGAATAGAAATTTTTTATGGCGTTTGATTAAGTTGATCAACAATCTTGTAGTCACTCTTTCGAATTAACCTTATAAACTCTTCCACGTCCTTCGAGAAGGAAGCATCATCAAATTGTTTCTGCGCGGAGTCATTAACAACTTGTTTAACTTTGTTTTTACTCGAACTACGCGTATTCTTATTTGATGGTGAAAACACGCTACCACTGAGAGTGATTCCGCCAGCCTCGACGATATTCTCAACACTTGAACCAACATCAGAAGATCTAACCAGCTTTTTCTTCTGTCCATTACAGAATACCTCAGCGCCATAGTTCCATGGGATCGTTTTAGTACTCTTGTAAGGAATTGGTCCAGGAACAGTAATGATAACAGGTGTCTTCCGCACCGGCGCTGAAATATGGATCGTTTTGTAGGGGATAGATATCGTAGCAATATCATTATCACCTTCATCATCAACCTTCTTCTCAATATCTATCCTGTTGAACTATAGTTGATCTTCATCGAGCATTCTCTGTATCCCTAATTTTAGCGAGTCACAACCCTCTGGCTGTAGCAGACACTCTTGATAATCGCTTGTACACCCCGAAAACATTCCACCTTTCAACAAATGTTCTTTGACAACCGACAAAGGAGTTTTCAATTCATTAACATCAAGTATCAAATGCAACTTCTCTCCATCTCCAATGGAATTAGCCCTTGCAACACCATGATTATGCATAGGGTTCTGAATTACATTTGGATCGTAGTTAGTGAAATTAATTGCCTTAGAGACAAGAAAGTCTTGCACCTTATTCTTGAAGGCTTTGCAATTGTCGATATGGTGATCTGGAGCCCCAGAATGAAACTCTCAGTGTGCATTGGCGTCATAACCTGACGGAGGATACCAATGAAAGGAGCCAAAGTCCTTTTCTGCACTAACTATAATTGGAGAAGATGTTGCAACAACTGAGAATATGACATTGGTGGAGCCTTAAAATGCTGATTGGCCATTCTTGGTCTATCCGGGTATCGGCGAGGAGCATTGCCCTGTTGCTGAGGCGCCGCCAGGAAGGCTACGGTGGCAACCTGTTGAGTATAATTTTGCTGAATCCTTCCTCACCATGATAGGAGGAAACATAATTTATGTCACCCTCCCTCTTCTTGGAACCTTCCGCATATGGCTTCTTACTTCCTCCAGCTGAGGATCCACTTCCGCTTGGTATCTTACCAGTCTTGATACCACTTTCAACTCTCTCCCCAGCCAAAACCAGGTCTGAAAATCAAGCCGACAAACATCCCACTAGCTTTTTGTAATAAGGCCCCTGAAGTGTGGCCATGAACATATCGATAAGCTCTCTCTCCATCATCGGAGGTTTAACTCTCGCTGCTAGTTCACGCCAACTCTGGGCGCACTCTTTGAAACCCTCATTACCCCTCTGCGAGAGATTCTATAGTTGCATTCTGTTGGGTGCCATGTCTGTGTTATATTGGTAATGCTTGACAAATGCCTCAGCAAGTTCCCTCCAACTATGGATATGCGTCCTCTCTAGTCGCATATACCACTCTAAGGATGCCCTAGCTAGGCTATCCTGGAAGAAATGCATCAGCAGCTTCTCATCATCTGAATGGGCTGACATTTTCCTGAAATATGCCCTAATGTGAGTCTTAGGATAGGTGGTTCCATTATACTTGTCGAAAATAGGCACTTTGAACTTTGGAGGAATTTTCACACCTGGTACAAAACCCAAGTCATCCATATCAAGACCAAAAGTGTTTTGATTTTTGTAGGCCCGCATCCTCTCTTCAATCATTTTGAATTTCTTGTCAGCCTCAGATGGGAGACCGATATCCATACCTTACATGTAGAAAACGTCGTCTTGACGATCTTCCTCCCAGTGATGGCCACCAGCACCATGAATAGCACAATTATTTCCTCCCCCACTAACAGGGACTCCACCAGCAATACCTCCACCCGGAGGAATGACGACACCAGAACCACCTCCGCCTGGAGGATTGGCGCCATCAGTAACACCTGCCGCTGTAGGAATAGCACCGACAGCACCATGTATAACACCCTTATTGTCGACCCTCAGAGTATCAATCAATGGTTGAACCAGACTCCTCAATTGTTCCTTCCCTTGGGCGACATTCTGCATCAACTCTAGGAATTGATTTATACGGGTCTTGACTTCCAGAAGTTCGCCCTGCATCTAATCCATAGCTCTTTGTCGGTTGTTGCAAGTTGCGTACCGATGAATGCGAGATTCCGCAATCCTGTTATAGACAACCAGCCAGAGATAAGAAAACCAATCAGGAACACCTGTTATGCATATGAATATGAAAATGCAAATGCAAATGCCATGTTTGAATATTTCCAGGGTGGTCTACCTCTTGATTCCAGTTTAAAAAAAAATAACAGAATACAAGAGATGGATAGAACACCGGTAATGTTGCTCGTAGATTATCAAATAGAGGAACAATATCAAAGTCAATACAACATGGTACAAAGAAATACAACCGAATACAATAGTCAGCGACCCCAACCAATAAGCCTGGCGATGATCAGATACAAAAAGAAAGACAAACCACTAAGGTATATCATTCCCCAAAAGTGTCTTCACGTTTTGGCCTCTTCACCTCCACACGAACCTGGAGCTCCTAGAGGGCTGCCAACGCCTCCTTAAGCTACTCCTCACCCTGCGAGATGTTTCTTCTTTGACCTCTCTATCTTTGATATTAAGTTGAATCTTCAACTTCTCAATCTGGTCTCGAAAATCATCTTCTCTCATCTTGTGCGTTGTCAAGGTGGCGTTCCACTGACTATTGAACTTCGATATTTCAACGCGAGCTTTCTCCAAGTCTTTCTTCCTCAATTGAAGTAGGTTATTGGCGCTTCGCAGGTCTAGACCTACTCGCTCTCTGTTCTTGACCTCGTCTGACAACTCTTTCTCCTCCTTGGATAGCAGCTCTGTCTTCATTCTGGCTACATAGATAGCTTCATCTTTAACATACCCCACGTGGGCAACCTCCATCTTTAGCTATTCGTTCTCCTTACGTAGTTCTTCCTTTTCAGCCTTAAGCTTGTTATACTTCTCCATTTCCACTGTAGTAGGTTGTTCAGTCATTGCTGGGTATAAAGGTGGTTCTACCGAGAAGGTCAGGGGCACCCTTCCACCCTATTCTGAATTCATTCCATGTAAGGAGGGTAAGCTCTGCAATTACTTTTCCCCAACGAATCCTTTCCCTTATGGTGGATATCTCCCCACGCACCTACAATTTTCTAGAGCAACTCCTGATTTTTAGTACCTTGAAAGAACAAAGATTCTTCAACATATTGGTTCTTTGGAGGCTCTCTCAACGCATATCTAAATTATCTGACAGCTAAAGAAGGATTGTAATTGATGCCACCCTTCCTTCCCACCAACGACACATTTGGGAAATCTCCACAACTGCAAATGATCTCCATACCCAACAGTCTATGATCAAACTAGACAATGTTATCAACACTCAACCCCATTATCCTCTTGGACCTCTTCAAAGAATCCTTAGTATCCACAAATGCACCCGATCGAGGAAGATGATTCATGAACCATTTGCACAAAAGAGGTGCACAGCAACTTACAAGTTCTCTCTTCCTATTCTCATTCTTTACGTGTACAGAGTGATATAGATCACCAAGGAGAGTTGGTATCGGATTCTTCATGACAAAGATCCTGACGGCGTTCATATCCATAAAATCATATATGTTTGGGAACCAGACGATTCCATACACACACAAATCCAGAATATTATTAAAGACAGTCCAACTTTTTGCTTTGGCATACTTGCGAGCTTGACCAACCAGAAAATCCAAATGAAATCCCAGAAAACCTCCTTTGCTGACAACATTATCATCCAAAATAGACTGGCCCAAATAAAGGGCAGCTGCGACCTCTTCCAAATCAGGGGTTTCCTTAGAAAAGAAAGGTACCACCTTTTTGATGGGGACCCCCAAAATGAAGGCAAATTCCTCCAAAGTCAGAACCAACAGATAATTTGGGAAAGTAAAGCATCTTAGCGGGGGATCATAGAAGTGCAAGAGCGTGTGAATAGCATCATGCTCATACTTTGTGATTTTGCGAAGAACATTCAAAATTTTCCCATTATCTCTTATGAAATCATCCAAAACATCCGAGTCAGCTAAAGCAACCAATTCATGAAACAAACCCAAAGTCGGTACTGGAAACTTGTATGCCACATTTTTCTTTTGCTCAGTATTCATCCTTGAAGGTCTTCAACCAATGGAATCAAAGATAAGATACAAACCCTGAAAATAAATAAACATGTATGTTAGAATACAGGTATGTTATGCAAAGTGTAAACATGGGATCAAGGTATCCAAATGCTCTGAATAATTATTGTGATGTTGACTGAATAAGGTCCATAATTCCGCTCTGACAAGAAACCCAGAATACCAGAATATCAGAATAACTGGAATACCAAAATACCAAGTTCAAAGGTCCACACTGATAAGAAAACCAGAAAACCGGGTAGGTTGAAAGTCAAGGTTTCCTGCAAAAACCCATCCCCTCTCCCATGTGGGTTCTAGTCATGGACAAGCCATGCATCCTAGCAGGTCCTCAGTATCACGAACTCTCAGGTCAAGAAATGATGATACGTTCACCATTTCTGGTCTGGCATCATCACCAATCAAGGAGGCCTCAACTGATTTCCCATGAACGGTCCCTAGAGTCATGAGCTTTCTAAATTGACACCGCGACATGCCCAAGATGTACATGTCAGAATACCTCCCCAGAAAACCTCGTCTGAATGTGGGCCTCGTGTAAACCAAACATACCAAGACGCTACGCAGGCCACACTACTATCCACTATAATCCTAAGTATATACTCAAGCCTGGGTATTGGGCTTATCTCTCATGGAACCAACCCACCCAACAACACAGCAGCAACAACACAATAGGATAACATCAATGCAAATAATGCAGTAAAATGCGATAATATGCAACGAATAACGTATAACAGATACAACATACAAATGCGCATAAAATAAACACCCAATGAAATAGAAACACACAAGTGCTAGGATTGACTCGCATAGGGAACCAGAGTCCCTAGCAGAGTCGTCAGCTGTCGCAACTGCGAAAAACACCCGGTGGAAAAAACAGAAGAGTCGCCACTGAACGTTATTTATCCCGACGGAGGGAAAGGAAACAATCGAAAAAAACCTGAAAGAAAGGGAGAAGACAAGATCATCGCAACCAAGTCCTGGGTTCGAGAGTCGATTACGCAAGGGGAAGGTATTAGCACCCCTCACGTCCGTTGTACTCAACGGGATCCACGCTTGTTGTCTAATCAAAGGGTGTGTCATCTAAAGCTCTAATGCTAAACGGAAACGAAATGGGAAAAACAAAAAGAGACTCGATAGGACATCTCCGCCCTATGCCTACGTATTCCCTCGTGCAATGGGAAAGTTAGAGTTAACGTAGTTCGACAGACTACGGGTGGAAGGGGGATGGTTGCTCGCCAAGACATTGTCGTCTTGTGCCTACGTATCCTCATTCGGACGAGAATGAGTGAAATTCTGGCATACAGATCTTCAGATGTCCTAACCAAATGTTGAGACATTGATCTCTGCATCATATAAACAAGGATAGAACACAACTGACTGATACTCTGAATATCAGCAGCAAAGTTACAATAGATGTTACAACATCTAATATGACATGTTAATCAACAACAAACTCAGAACTTGTAAATTTGCATAATGATAAATAACACAAGATATGTTAACCCAGTTCGGTGCAATTCACCTACATCTGGGGGCTACCAAGCCAGGAAGAAGACTCCAATATCTGTAGTATTATTATAAAGCTAAACTCCCCCATTTACAACTTTATTTCTTAATCACTACCCAATGAAATCTATATCTCAGACCTATGTCTTCGATAAGAGAAACCTATCTCACTTCCTTCAATCACCACCTGAGATATATCTAACAGCTACAACAACAGTAGCTGGTTCATCCAACTTGAAAGAATCCTCTTTCAATGCAAAGTTAAGCAAAGCTACCTATGCTAACAATCCTACTCGGATTCTATTGGATTTGCTTCAAAGCTTCATCCAAGAACAATATATAATTCATTACCTAAAGGTTTTTGAATTTGTATAAACATCTATGTCTACCACAATGTATCCAACCGATACAAAGGGAAACTTACAATACAAGAAAGTTCTACGACTCTCAAAACCCTAATCCCTTATTTCCCTTTTACAAAAGTGTTACAAGGATTAGTTCATCTGTCCTAGGTATAGGTCTTCCTTTTATAACCATAAAGAAGACTGGAAAAACGCCGCAACTCTGTTCCTCAGAATCTACAAAATATTCTCCTCAAGAATAGTTTCTTCAATCCTAAGTTTCCTAAAATGTTTCCACACTTTAGAAACGACACATCTTCAAATTCCAAGAGAATCTCTGATTCCTTAATCTGAATGCTACCAAGGATACACAACCAATCTTCTGCAATCTGAATTTAAATTAACAGATTCAAACCAGATTTAAAAACTATAACAGACAAAGACGTCGAGTAACCCTGTTAGGACTTCTTGTTCTTCAAGTTCTGCTACATGTTAAGACATCTTGTCCAACATGTTTCTGTCAGGTTTGTTTTACCAAAATTAATGCAAATAAAAAACTAAAGAGCCTTCAATCTCCCCCTTTGGCAGATTTTGGCTAAAACAAACCAAATAACCCTTTCATGAAAACACACAATAGTTAGAGGCAAAAATCAATCAGTAGAACAGCAGCCAGCAACCAATGATTACTTAGGTTAGTACTACTCCCCCTTTTTAGCCATAATATGACAAAGGTATATTACTAACTAAGCAACCACACAGAAGCAAATATGTAAAGTACAAGCAAGCACAATTCTCTGACCAATATGTTAAGACATTCCTTCAGACATCTTCCAGTTAACAACAAAGACTCTCATGAGCTTCTGCAGAGAAAAATAAATCTCCAAGACACAATCAATGACTCTCAGGATACTCCCAAGAAGCTTGTGCAACTCTGATTCAATCCATTGACACCCAATGACAGAACCAAAATTAACTTGTCAAGTCCACTAAGAACTATAAGATTAACACAATGTCATGACATCTTGTCTGACATTACACCCTCACCAGAGGTATTCTATCCCAAACTGCTTGAAACCACAAACAATCTTGATAAACCATTGCACTGTTGTAGCAACAGATCCAGAACAGAAGTCCAACTCCCCCTGTCGTAGATAACCAGTGCTCCTTTGCAAGAAGAACACTTTAAAATGAATGGAAAACATAAGACGCATCTTCATGTCTTCAAGAGCGCACCCTCTGTTCAACACACCTGCTGAACGCATTCACCTAATGCCTAATCCTCAAGCAATCCATGTAGCACACTAGTACATTTAACAGACAGAAGTTCTCCCCTATCTTTCACAAAAGATGCTTCTTCAGCAAGAAACACCCAAAATCACCACATAATATCCCATGACAACTTCATGATCATATAGTGAGGAAGTACTAGGATCACATCCTTGTACCATAACCAACAAACTCTTAGATTGAGACCAAAATCACCATTGATCCCACTCATCCAGAAACCATCCATACCCTGTATAAATCCACCTTGAATTTTACAGCCATAGATATCCTTGTTCCTTGAGATACAATCCAATTGAAACTGGAATGCTTCACATTCCTCAAAGAGACATACAAAGCCTCTTAGTTTGCTAGCTCGCCCATATGTTCTTCTCACTTGAAGTACATCAAACACATGCTCCAGAAATCCTCAGCTTATTTGCTTCACAAGCACCAAACTGATCCACTTCTCTCTAGTATGACTTGTAGCAGAAGAAACCATCTCTCCACAAGCATTATGACCCCAGCAAGAGTTAGTCTTCCAGATAAACACCCCATGATCCAAACAGTCTTCAATTTATCATTCTCCCATATGATAAGATAGAACACTTCTGATTCAACTGGTGAATATCAGCTTCCATATTCTAAACGCATCAGAATCCAGACCTTCATGCAATCAACCCATGATTCACTTCAGTCTTACTAAAACTTCACATCAGACTCCAAGACAGTCCTTTCCTTATCATTCTCCCGTATGACAAGATAAAATTCTTCTTAGACAATATGTGAACCTCAAGTTCTACACACAGAACTTAGAATCCTTCTCAAAGGATAAACCAAACCAGAAGATGTTCTAACATTAGTTAGGACATCCTTCACATATCACAGACACCATACACCATGATTCTTGATATGCCCACCACTGGACTTACTACTGCATAGTAATCCAACTGAAGATCTTCAGAGAGCACAACTCCACAAGCTTGATCAATAAGAGCTCCAGATAACCGTTGAGACAAATAAACTCTCATACATCCACCAAAAGAAGGTAACCATCTATTTAGCACCTTAGGGATTCTACCACAAGCTCCAAGATATGAATAGAACCAGAACCTTCTCAAGTCTTCAACCAACCACCCTTCTGCACAAGAGTAATTTGTTTCAAGACATTGCACGAATTCACCCATGAAAACAACCAAATGCCACAATTTGATTGACTCGTCTTCCTTGAATTCTCATATGAGAATAACCAAATGCCACTTTTTGGTTACCTCAACTTTCTCCAGGGCTTCCAAAAGATTCACTTATCCACCAATGAAACTTGATCTTCAAGTTACATGATCCACTTACTCCATAGCAAGTCATCTTAGATACACTAAGATTCAGATATATAATATCTTCTCCTACTTGCAGCTCCCGTAAACTGCATGAGATAGATCTTTTTTAATATCAACACCTTCCATTCATGTGTAGATCACTTTATCTTAAGTTGATATGCCACAATATCAACTGAGACCATGATATTTAACTTGATGTCAGAACATTCTGATATGACATCCAGCTGTTGAATTCTGCTATTCCTTCTGTCACTTAGAAGAACCTCCTCCCTTTAACAGAACAAGAATTCCATGTTCTCATAAACTTGATTCAGCAATCAAGTTTGAGTAGACAACCTCCATCCTATAGACTGTACCACAGTTATTCAATTCAAGCTCACACCTTGATGAATATCTGCCACATAACACTAAAGGAATCAAACATGCCAAGGTTTGGTCCTTCAGATAAGGTATTCATGGACTACACAACAGCTATACCAAAAGAACGACCACTTTTCTTTAGTAGAGCAATCTTCACGATGTCAAGAATACTGCCACTTATCCTTGACTTCCATGATGAACACGATCATATGCTCCAAAGTATCTAGATCAGAAATAAATTGACCCAACCAATACTATCATCAGCACTAGATTCTAGACATGTCTCTTGCCAGGAAACTTTCTAAATAAACATCAGATGCCTCTGAACACAAGTCTGAAGAAGATTCTCACCACCTTAGGTCAAAACCCAAGGTAAGATTCCCAGAACATATGCAGTACCCCTCCCATGATTCTGCACAAACTCTGATGAAGAGATGTTCCAACTTCTGATTGAACATATGTCCCTTCAATAATGAAGTCTTCATTGATGATCTTCTCCAAAGAAAAACAGATTCACAAAGAACAAGTCCTTAAGCTGTTTGAAGGATAATCAATTAAATACTTGTGGATACCACAAATAGTAATTGATCTTAAATCCTTGTTAATAAAACTTCCAAATATCAGCACTATGTGAACACCAATTAAGTATTCTATTTGTGCTAGTATTTTCCTTGTCAAGCAAGGTGTTGTGATATCAAGGTTATCACCCTTGACTCAAGCAACTAAGATCCTCTCTAAAAGAACCCTATTTACCTCAACAGATCTGAAATCTCCTTTCAGATTGGATTCATCATTTGGTTTGAGGAAGATGAACCCTTCCTTACCAATGTGAGTGGTGAAAATGAATCACCTCCACTTTCTTCAATTTTATGTTTCTCAGAAACACCCTCTAGTCAGAAGAATAACTAGAAGCCTCCAGAACCACGACTGAGATGTCTTTATGAGTGGACTTGAGAGAATTCTCAAGTATCTTTGACAACTTCATCGAAGAGAGTATTTTCCAATTTCATAGAACATGAATTTGATAAACACAATCTCACTCACCTTCTCTTCAAACTGACTTCAGAGTACATGATGGAACCAAAACCTCCAAGTACCAAGTCAATAATAGTAGATATCAATAAACTACACTCTTCATTCTATTTCTCCCGACTTTGGAATGACTAACGCTTTCAAAAGATGTTGATAGCTTTAAGAACAGAAGTCAACGAGTAAGATCTTTCACCATCTTTCTTTTTTCACAACTCCAGAATCATATGAATACCAGAGTTCTCCCATCAAAAACATATGCAGCGGAACCACCAAGGAACATCTTCAGCATGCCCTAATAAGATGTCTGAACATCTTATAAGACACTATACAGGAGAACTAGCCACTCCACCTGCAGTTGCTGTAGAAACTCCTCAAAAAACTTGAACAACCAATAGTAGTCGTTACCTTCGATCCAAAACATCCATCCCATTCATTAATACCCGTGAGTATGTCCGAGTGAATGATCTGATCTCCCAAACTCCTCCTTGTTTAAAGCGCCAGATAGTATCTCCCAAGATCTCATCCAGAAACAGACAGGATGCCTGCTCTGATACCAATTGAAATTCTGGCATATAGATCTTCAGATGTCCTAACCAAATGTCGAGACATTGATCTCTACATCATATAAACAAGGATAGAACACAACATATTGATATTCTGAATATCAGCAGCAAAGTCACAACAGATGTTACAATACTTGATATGACATATTAATCAACAACAAACTCAGAACTTGTAAATTTGCAAAATGATAAATAACACAAGATAAGTTAACCCAGTTCGATGCAATTCACCTACATCAGGGGGCTACCAAGGCAGGAAGAAGACTCCACTATCTAAAGTATTATTATAAAGCTAAACTCCCTCATTTACAACTTTATCTCTTAATCACTACCCAATGAAATCTTTATCTCGGACATATGTCTTCGATAAGAGAAACCTATCTCACTTTCTTCAATCACCACCTGTGATATCTAACAGCTACAACAACAGTAGCTGGTTCATCCTACTTGAAAGTATCCTCTTTCAATGCAAAGTTCAGCCAAGCTACCTTGACTAACAATCCTACTCGGATTCTATTGGATTTGCTTCAAAGCTTCATCCAAGAACAATATACAATTCATTACCTAAAGGTTTCTGAATCTGTATAAACATCTATGTCTACCAAAATGTATCCAACTGATACAAAGGGAAACTTATAATACAAGAAAGTTCTACGACTCTCCTTATTTCCCTTTTTCAAAAGTGTTAAAAGGATTAGTTCATCTGTCCTAGGTCTAGGTCTTCCTTTTATAACCATAAAGAAAACTGGATTTAGGCTTCAAAAACGTAGCAATTCTTTTCCTTAGAATCTGCAAAATATTCTCCTTAAAAATAGTTTCTTCAATCCTAAGTTTCCTAAAATGTTTCCACACTTTAGAAATGGCACATCTTCAAATTCCAAGAGAGTCTCTGATTCCTTAATCTGAACGCCACCTAGGATACACAACCAATCTTCTACAATCTGAATTTAAATTAATAGAATCAAACCAGACTTAAAAACTGTAATAGACAAAGATGTCGAGTAACCCTGTTAGGACATCTTGTTCTTCAAGTTCTGCTACATGTTAAGACATCTTGTCCAACATGTTTCTGTCAGGTTTGTTTTACCAAAATTAATGCAAATTAAAAACTAAAGAGCCTTCAATGAGGAATTCAGAGCAATCGTAGTTCAACGTACGAGTCAATAAGTGTTTTTTATGAGCAACGTTAGGTTCGCGTTCCAGCAGTTAGGGTCGATGCCTGTTTGCGGTAAAACAGAAAATAACGTGCTTTTTTCTGAAAATGATTTGACACCAATCCCGAAGGATAAAAAGGTTTGCAGTTTTTTGTGAGTTTTAGACAGGAGTGAATTAAGTTAGTTTGAAACTTGTATCGCACTAAATTATATGACATAGGATCGAACGCTTCGCAAGATCGACCCAAGACGAGACGTATTCAAAACACCCTTGACAAGGCAAGGAGAGACTCCTGCTTATCCCTTCCCATGTACTTAAGGCTCGTGGCACACAATACTCGTTGTATTTATTAAGTGTTTTTTATTTGTTTTGAGATGAGAAGAGAGAGGATTCAAAGGTTGCAAAGAAAACAACTAGGGGAAGCTCACTCCTAATGTTGTAATGCACAATGGTCCTAACGTTGAGGTTGAAAGGGACTATCCTAATTGTTGTCATGCAAAGGATTGAGGGCCTAATGTCTATCCTACTTCGAACCTAATAAAAAATTAAGTTCAAACTAGGAGCCTTAAGGGAGCATGTGATCAAACATAAGTAAACACCAAGCAAACTCAATCACAACAACAATAGAAATCCAAGACTTAAATGGGATGAAGAAAGGATATGCAAAATCAACAAACATGAGCACATCAAGACAAAAATAACAGCAACAACAACGCTTCTATAATGCTCAGCCATAAAATCCAGTAAATACACCAAACAGTATTTAACAGCTCACATATTCAACACATAACAGGTGTAAAAAGCAGCAGGCAACATGGATGCACAATTATCAACATGTTAAAATCCAGAACAGCAGGTGTGAAAAGTCAAGCAGCATGTGTACATGAACACTTAAACAATACACCAAGCAAGCAACGATTGCA
This sequence comes from Lathyrus tuberosus, assembly GCA_022829125.1. NCBI lineage: Eukaryota > Viridiplantae > Streptophyta > Magnoliopsida > Fabales > Fabaceae > Lathyrus > Lathyrus tuberosus. The sequence goes on from JALAZF010000034.1 coordinate 2,521,469, forward strand.
AATGAACATGCATAGCAAGGCAAATCGAACATGGAGATTGCAAGCATCAAGTATGAGCAACAATGTTCATATCAACAATTCATGAACAAGTAGGATTAACAAAGTTGCACAACTTAAACATTCACCAAAACATCATGCATAAGCGAAATCGGACACAAACGATGATCATGCATCATAAGTCCAGTAAGTTAAGCATTAATCAACAATTAACATGATTTAAATGTGTGTGCAACATGTTCATCACATCAAGAAAGCAACACCATAATCATAGATGTTCATCAACAAAAACCAAAAGTCGCGTGTCAGAAAATCACAAGCATGCTATCAAGAATGTTAAAAAAGGTATAAAAAGAATCCACATAAATGCATCACATCAATCCATGAAGTTTAGGTATGAAAAGGAACTCAAACAAGCTTGAAATGCAAGAAAAAGCCAAAATGTCCCAGTGGTAATCAATTACCTCATCCTGGTAATTGATTACTCTGATGAAAAAAAACCCAGTAACGCTAAAAATACACAGGGTAATCGATTACCCTGTTGTGGTAATCAATTACCACTGAGACAGTGGCAGAAAAAACCAGTTCAGAATCACTTTTCAGCAGCCAATCTCTTATTTAATAAACCACATGCATACATATTCAATTGTGCAAGAAAATTACACTAAATCACAGCCATTAAACATCAATTGCAGCAATCAAACAACAAGATCAAAAATCAAATCAAGCAATGGACAGATTCACAATAACAAATTAATGATCTACATTGCTAAAGCTAGAAATAAGCTAGAACATGTTTAGATTTGAATGTAACCAACCTACAAAGCTGAGAATTGCTTTGGTAAGTGTTGTCAGGCTACAATCAATGAATCCAAGTAAGAAACCCAGAGATCCAAGAGCTTCTTGCAAGAACAGTTGGAAAACTAAGCAATAAGCTAGAAATGCACTAAAATTATTTCAAATAATCACTTCCAAAATTCCAAATCTAGATCCAAACGAAAATCTACTGTGGAACCAAGTAATGGAATGGCAATGAGATGAGGCTTTAGCTCAAGGATTAACAAATTCAAATGAAGAATTTGTTTACTTTTATGGAAGAGCTTTGGAGTGAGGTTGAAGATGAAGTGAAAATGCGAGAGAGAATTAAGAGCAAATTCTGAAAAATTGAGAGTGAAAATTAGGGTGAATGAGAATTAGTTGAGGTTTGGAGTAAACTTGGCTAAATAATCCCTAGGTTAGAAATCAAAATATGGTTTGGAGTGTGGGTTAGTGTTTGGAATGGAAATTAGGAGTGGAATTAGGAATTAGAGTGTTTGAATTTTGGAGGAAAATGCAATTAATTTGTGAAATTGGAGCAATTCTAGATCCTTCTAACTAATGCACAAGGAGATCACATGATATAATTTTGGTTCAAATTCTACAGTTCTGAAAAATGAACAATCTGGGCAAAATTCGCACAGGGTAATCGATTACCCAGATCATGGTAATCGATTACCACCTTCAAAAATTCAAAAATTTGGCGCCATAAGGAGGGAACCTTGGAGAAACGTCTGTCGGTACTTGTTCTGAGCCACCTTAGACCTCTGAAACTTGTCATTTGACATTGCCACTGAACCATACTTGAAATATGTTGTGAACTCCTTTCTGCACTCGAAATATTCTGCTGAATAATATTGTCCGGTGTCGAACCGCTGAGCAAAAATAACTACCGAAGCTTCCGATGATCAAACCATCAATTGGGCAAAATAAATGCTCGAAATGACTTTGAAAGCTATCTGTTTTGCTCCAAATACTGCTGAAATAACCCTGAACTAGAGAAACCCTGAGGTGCAAGAAAATACCTTGATCCCATGTCTAGAAAACCAATGCAAATGCAAAAGATGAAAATGCAAATGAAATGAAGCATAGGCCAGATTAGGTCAGAAACGAGAGGGCAAATTTGGGGTGCTACACTTACCAAATGAGGTATCTGTAGGTTGAGTGCAAGTTTGTTGATTCTTTTCTCATCCTTCGCCTTTAAGTTTCTAGTTGTTATTGTGATGATAAAGTCTCTTTTGGATCATTTTCTTAATGCAAAAGTATTAAACTGACAATCTAAAAAAAAAACATAAACAGCTACGAACTTCTTAATTATAGAGAATAGATATCTTCTTGGAAAATTTTATGCTTGAGTAGCTTCTTCCTCTTGGTATGGTCTTGAATATAAATTCAATAAATTCTGCAAAACAAAAACTAATTAAAATTTAATGGGTTGCCTCCCATTAAGCGCTTCTTTAAGGTCTTAAGTTTGACCTTTTGATTTTTGTGTTAGGGTGGCATATGTGACAAGAAAAACACATCATCCTTCTTCTTCCATTTGTTTGGTATGAATTCCATCACTTTCAAGAATTGAATGTTTTTCTTCCATATTTTCTTTAGTTTGAGTGTATCGAACAAGGCATAAATCTCATAAGATACTTCATCTATTTCTTCTCTTTTATCAGCCTTGTTGCTAGGTGTAGGACTATTCTTTTGTTGAAGATCCTGTAGTTGGACATCTACGTCTAAAGGAATTATTGAATTTGGGGCTTCATCCAAAACTATATATTCTTCATATTGCATTCTTGTTCTTTTCCCACATATAATTTTCACCTCTACTTCTTCTATTATTGCTTCTATTTCTTAACTTTTTTAGCTCTTTATGGGTTTTTTTTGACTTTTTCCCTTTTCCCGTTGGAAACATCAAAGTTTGTTGGTGACTCTTGCTTTTCAAGTTAAGTTAATCAATAGCTTAAAGTCAATGATTTTTCCCGCCGCGATAATAAGCAACAACTGAATAAAATTAGAATTCAAAGGATTCATACAAAGTCAAACCAACATATATTGCCAACAAGATTGAATAAGGTTCATCATCACACAACCTCACCTATGAGAATTTAACTACACGTTATTTAGAAAAGAATACCACAATAGATAAATAAAAATAACATGCGATGTCCCTGGAAGAAATGACCTCCAATGACTTCAAATGCTCTAAAAATCTCCTTTTGTGCTCCCAATTTCGTGCTCTAGTCTCCATAATTCATAACCCTTGTGAAAGTGTAGAATTTCCCCTTTTAAAGGCGTTAGAATAGACAAGAACGCGTCAGAAAAATTCCCAGAAAAGTGACCATCGCGCGCAAGATACCTGCATCACACGCGCGATGCCACTTTTAATGCATTATCGCTTGCACGATGGTGGATGTGATTATTTCCGAAGCTTTACTATTTTTTACTCCTTTTTCGCTCATAATTTCACTAAGTCCACAATTTGCTTCCTTAGAGCTATATTCCTCTCATTCTTTGGTCATTCCTCCTCATAATTGCTCGAATTTCACTTGTTTTGCTCCGAGTCTTCAACTAAATATATGTAATGAAGGATTGTCATCAGTAAAATCTATCTACGGTAAAAATCCACCCCAAACACCTTCTTTCTCAAGCACGCAAGCTCTTAACAAGTCTTTTAAAGATTGGATAGTCCTCTCCGTGTGACCATCCGTCTATGGATGATAAGCAGAACTCAGTCATAACTTTTACCCAACGCTTTCTGTTAGCTCTCCCATAACCTTTAAGTAAACCTCTGATCTATATCATCTACGATACCGGAAGAAATACCATGCTGACTGATGAAGATGGCTGGTTTCTACCTGAGTGAATCGCACACTAAAAGATACAACAGAGTCGCCACCGAACTTTATTTAGTCCCAAAGGATAGGGAAAATATCGATAAAACCCAAGGGGAAGAGAAACGGCAACGGGGGGTCGGTTATGCGAAAGGAAGGTATTAGCACCTAACGCATCCGTCGTACTCGACGGGAACCATTTCGATTGCTTCTAGGCTTTGATGGGTTATCTATCTAAACGCTTCTAGCTAAAGAAAGGAGAGGGAGAAGAAAGAGGAAAAAGAAAGAAAGGAAAGAAAGTGCTTACGGAGGAACAAGGTCCTCGTGTCTACGTACCCTCATAGTGCAATGAGGAAATCAGAGCGCCGTAGTTCTTGGAACCAGGGGACGAAGAAAAGGAAAGAAATGAGGAAGACGGAAGAAAGGCGAAAGTGTGCTCGCCGAGATCATTGCGATCTCATGCCTACGTATCATACATTCAAAAGAATGCAGAATCAGAGCTTTCGTAGTTCGTGGGACCAAGACGGAAAAAGAAAAGGAAATGAAAGTGGTGTCAAAACCAAGAACAAGAGAAGAAAAACCGTCCAGAAAGAGCAACCAAACTGGGGAAAATAAAGGAAAACAGTGTCGAAACCAAGAGTAAAAGAAGGAAGAGATCCGCTGGGAAAAAAACAACAGTGGTGTCAAAACCAGAATATAGGGAAACAATAGTGATAGAAGAAATTCCACTGGGGAACAAAAGGGTACAGAAAACGTGCTGAGGAACAGAGGGTAGATGCTCTGTCAAGGAATAAACAGAAGTATGGTGTTAAAACCAAGAAAAAGGTTCGGTACGTTAACTGACTGGCAGTGGTTAACCGAAGAAAAAGAGATAGACTCAGTGGGGAAAGAACAAATGAATGGTGTCAACAGACAGACTGTGAGGAACCAAAAAGGAGAACAAAGAGTACTGAACCAGGATAAGGTGTTTGACTCTAAGGGGATCGTTGATCCTGACTGAATAACAGTAACTGATCAACAAAATGAGTACTGAACCAAAAGAGGTTGCCAACTTTGGGGAACAAATGTTTTTAACAGATAAACTGTGATTAACCAGAAGAAAACGAGTGATTAACCAAGCAAAGGTGATTAACTCGAAAGAGAGTATCAGTATTTTAACAGACTGACTGTGGTTAACTGGAGGCAAAGGTGATTAACCTAGAGAAGGTGATTAACTCAAAAGAAGCTCAGTATTTTAACAGACGGACTGAGAAAGAGTGCAGATTAGTGTTTTAATTGATAAGCAATGGTTAACCAATCAAAGGAAGAGGAACCAAAGAAAAGGTTGCGAACTCCTGGGGAAATGTCAGTTGTTTAACCGAAGAAAAGAATAGCAACTCTGCAGGAGAATCTAAAGACAATGATTGACCACGAGAACAGAGTAATGAGGTAAGAGACAGGAGTTAAATCCAAGCAATGATCTTTAACCAAAGAAACTGGTGATTGATCAAGAGAAAAGTTGCAGGAGGTAAGAGTGAGAATGATCAAGGATCAACTCGACTGAGGAGGAGAAAAGACGCTACCACTTGAGGATAAAGGTAACTATTCTTGAAGAGAGGACAAGACGTCCTTACCAAGGAAATAGCCAGGATGAGGATAGAAAGAATCCATCCACATTCCTTCTCTAGCACTCAAAGGTGTAGCGCGTAAATTGAAACGGACAGAACAACAACTTTAATTTGTACAGTGCTCTAGCGTGTTGAGAAATAGACAGCGTATCAGCTTCGATTTGTACAGCGCTCCAGTGTGGTGCGTTTTGCATCGTGCAAAACTCCAACTCCGCGGGGAATCAAGAAAGAAAAGGTCTAAAGAGATCCTAAAGAGAAGGAAAGGGGAGATTAACTAATCGAAACATGGTTTCAATCAATTAATAAAAGGGATTGGTTTGCTAACAATTTTCCAAAGAGAACGAAAAATCATTAAAGCAAATGGTATGAATTATTGATTAAACAAGATTAAATTTGTTCAATAAAGAACAAACTTAATGCAATCAAGGAATAAGTGTGCAAAACAGTACCAAAAGAACAATTAGCATGCAATGCAAACATGTTAGCAAGTGATCAAATAAAATGCAAGATGTTTATGAACAAATATTGCCAAAAATATGAACAAGTTGAATAATCAAAATCGTGCATCAAAATTTTATGGACATGCTTCAACCAGAGGTTAAATGACACTTAAAACATCCATAAAAATGAAGCACATTGATCCATGGAAGTTAGAAGAAGAAAGGATACCAAACAAGCTTGAAAAAACTCAAAATTGGCCATTATGTTCAGTGGTAACCGGTTACAGCATGTCTGCTAACCGGTTACATGCTTGAAAATCAGCGTATTTGTTGAAAATTAAACTGTGTAACCGGTTACAGCATAACTGCTAATCGGTTACCACTGAGACAGTGGCAAAAATAACGGCAAAAACAGCTTTTCAAAAGTGATTTTCAACACATAATCACTTATGCCAACCACCACATGCTAGGAAATGAATTTGTGCACGAAAATTAAACTTGAAAACAACAAATAAACAGTGATAGAATCAACTAACACATTAAGATCATGGATCAAACAAATGCAAAACACAATCACACATAATAATTATCGACTACATTGCGAACGATACGAAAATGCGCGAAACAGTAAAATTAGTTAGATCCACCAACCTACAAGCCGGAGATTTGGCTTGGTAAATGTTGCAAAGAGATCTTGATGCAGAAAATCAAAGAAACCCAGAGGATCCTTGATTTGTAGACGAACAGCGTCGAAACCGATCAAAAATGCAAAAATGCACCGAAATCGAACTTGCACCAAATTGAAAGTTGCAGAACTCTTGGATTGAAGTAGAATAAGATGTAATTCCAGAAATCCAACCAAAGAATGTCAAATGATGGAGGTTAAGCTCAAGAATTAATCACTTTCAATGTGAAAAGTGATTATCCTTCAAGAATAAGAGCTTTTGGTGAGGTTTTGGGATGAGAATTGAGATGAAGATGTAGAAGTTGCAGAAAGTTCAGAGAGAAATTGAGAGAATTCAGAGTGAAATGTGAGAGAAATGGTTGAGAATGAATGGTCCTTTGAAAAATGAGTGAAGGTTTGTTTATATAGACTTTTGGTCTGGAGTGTGAGAGCTTTGGAGCTAGCTTTGGACTTAACTTTGGGAGGTTTGGAGTTAGGGTTGGAGTTAGTTACACTTGACTCACTGAGCCAAGGTAGTTAACTCGGTTAGTTAGGATCAACTCGGTAACAATCCCAATGTGAGCTTCAAAATCCAAAGGTTGACATGCTTGGAAATTAAGGAACACGGTGCACTTGATTTAGAGTGAAGCATTGGAATAAATGCAAGTGAAGTGTCTTGAATGGTCTTGAAATGTCTAGAATATTCCACATGCTGCTAGAACAATGTAGAATAAAAGACCAAAGAGTGTGCATAGTTGCTGTCCCAATAATGCGGCAAAATCTGCAAGTTTGTACAGAGTAACCGGTTACAGCATATCTGCTAACCGGTTACATGCTTGAAAACCTGCATTTCTGGTGAAAAATACACTATGTAACCGGTTACAGCATATCTGCTAACCAGTTACTTCAGCCCAATTCACCCAAATTTGCTTGGAAATGATGTTGAAGTCCGGGTTTCGATTTTCCACCTCTTGTTTTGATGAGTAAACATGGAAATTTTTATTTTCAACTTGTTTTGATGATGAAATAATCTTGAGAGGATGTGATTAATCGGGTTTGGAAAACCTGAAGATCCTGCAACAAGAAACACACAGAGAAAAGTGTGAATGCGTATGTTGACGATGCTAATGCATATGCTTATGCAAAAGGCAAAAGAGGAGGTCAAATTCGGGTTACGACAACTGACAATCCTCTCAATATACATCTCCGCTAGTTTCTCCAATGGATAATTAAGTCTCGTCGAAAGGAAATGAGCCAATTGAGTCAAATTATCGAAGATGACTTAAATCGTATCATAACCTTTCACTGTCCTCGGCAACCCAGATAGAATATTCATCGAAATATTGTACGAATTGCGCTAGCTTTTCGATGATTCAAGGTAGAAGGGGATTAAATAAAAGAGTGGCTCGAAAATTTGGCCGACGACGACAAAAGGAGAAGCGCAAATGAAAGGTGCAAAGTTGGCCGAAAATCTGCTGGGAGATAAGTCAGGCAAGCAAGGAAGGGAGTATGCTATGATGCATATGCTATGTATGCGATTCTACATGGTGCTTGATTTTATGCAAATGCAAAGGCACGAGGTAAGGCACAATGATCGGGCAAAAATCATAGCAAAACGACTTTGACACACTTGGTTGAGGAAAAAACCCACAGATGAAGATGATCCCTGCTAGAGGAAAGAGTCTGCAGGGGATGATAACTTCGCTTGGGGTCATATCTTTCCAAAACCTGGCTAACCTTGCTGAGGAGAACCAACGCTGCTGGGGAAAGAATTTCGGATTGCTGGAGATGATGTACAACCCTTACTGGGGACACGAGAGCAAAGTCTCTGCTGGGAATTCTTTGGCAACCTGTTTGGGGACATTGCAAATCTGTCAGAGAAAAGAGACGTAAATCAATTTTCTAACAAATTGCAATAGCGCCCGCTGAGGAAAAACGATAGCTCCGTTGAAGAGGAAACTGCATCTTCTAGGAACCATCATAATGTTGGTCGAGTATCAAGCCTGTTGATGGATATGACCGATCATCCTGTAAGAGTTATCAGTGAAAAATGCAATGCATAATGCTTTCTCCACTGATGTAGCTTTCATTATTCTCAACATTTTTTTAGTATTAAGTGATCACAAATAATTGTTTATTTTGCAAACAAAATACTGGAAAGGAAACGATTGAGAAATCAAATGATGAATTTTCATTGAAATGTGAAAAAGTTTGTACATAAGATGTGTACAAGGATGCAAAAATCCTTTATGAGGAAATTTGCAATAAATTGAAAAACAAATGTAAATGGCAAAGGGAAATCATGCTTTGCATTGATTACAACATTGACCACCATCCACAGTAAGTCTAGGTTCCAAAATGCCTTGCACCAGTTGATGATGATTTGACTGCTCTGTTACTGTCTGAGGTCCAGCTATGATGAAGAGAGGCTCAAGTGTTTACAGTCAAATGCCTTTATCCCTAATTTTTGCCTGGACATTATTATATTTTTTTTTGTCCACCGGGATACCCATTTTTGCTTAAGTCTCCCTTTCGGGTTTTCAACTTAGCGGGCTATTATTATTTTTTCATTGTCCCTAACTTTTGCACGGACATTTCTTTTTTTGGTCCATCGGGACGCCCATTTTTGCCTAGATTGTCCTTGCGGATGTCAATCTAGCGGGCTACACCATCTATTTTTTTTAGGCATAATATTTTTTGACTGTATCAGAATTCACGGGTGATGGCAACTCCTCCCCATCCATGGTGGTGAGGATCAGGGCTCCGCCTGAGAAGGCCTTCTTGATAACGAAAGGTCCTTCGTAGTTGGGAGTCCACTTGCCTCGTGGATCCGAATGAACAGGTGAATACCTCTTAAGCACGAGCTCGCCTTCATGGAGTGTTTGAGGGAGAACTTTCTTGTCAAAAGCTCGCTTGAGACGTCTCTGATACAATTGACTGTGACAAACGGCTGTAAGGCGCTTCTCTTCGATGAGATTCAGCTAATCATATCTGGATTGAACCCATTCAGCTTCGTCAAGACAAGCTTCCATGATGACTCTGAGAGAAGGAATTTCAACTTCAATGGGCAGAACAGACTCCATACCATACACCAGCGAATACGGAGTTGCCCTGGTAGAAGTACGAACTGAAGTTCTGTAGCCATGTAGCGCAAAAGGAAGTATTTCGTGCCAATCCTTGTAAGTCTTGACCATTTTTTGGACCATCCTCTTGATATTCTTGTTTGATGCTTCGACGGCGCCATTCATTTTGGGCTGATAAGGCGAAGAGTTGTGGTGCTCGATCTTAAATTCTTGACACAACTCCTTCATCATCTTGTTGTTCAGGTTGCTTGCATTGTCAGTGATAATGCTACTAGGAATACCATAGCGGCAGATTATCTCTTTCTTGATGAATCTGATAACCACTTGTCGTGTTACATTTGTGTAAGAAGCAGCTTCAACCCACTTGGTAAAGTAATCGATAGCCACTAAAATGAATCGATGACCGTTGGAAGCTTTCGGTTCGATCATTCCAATCATATCGATACCCCACATAGAGAATGGCCAAGGTGAAGTCAAAACATTCAATGGAGTAGGAGACACATGGATCTTGTCTCCGTAGATTTGGCACTTGTGACATCTTTTGGCAAAGTTGTAACAATCTACCTTCATTGTTGTCCAATAATACCCAGCCCGAAGGATCTTCTTGGCCATAGCAGGACCTTTAGCATGTACACCCTCGCAGCCCTCATGTATGGACCTTATGATCGTGTGTGCTTCGTGTCTATCCATGCATCTGAGCAACACATAATCATAATTCCTCTTGTACAGTACACCGCCACTTAAGAAGAATTTGGTGCAGAGCCGCCTAAGAGCTTTCTTGTCAGTGATAGTGATACCTTCGGGATATTCCTGTTTTTCCAGATATCTCTTAATGTCGTAGAACCAAGGCTTATCATCAGACTCGTCCTCGATTGCTAAACAGTGTGCTGGTTTGTCCAAATGATCAATGCAGATAAAAGGGGCTTTGTTGCGGTGAAAATCGGATAACAAATTATTAATTAATTTGCATCATTTTCTTTTACAACCGACTTTGATTTATCCAAAGGAAAGGTTCAAGATCGTTAGAAAAACCTAAAGGGAAAGATCTAAGGTTCGGGGGTTGGTTACGCCTAGGGAAGGTATTAGCACCCTAAACGTCCGTAGTACTCTACGGGAACCTCTTGTTAAATGTTATCTTATGTTTGCTAAAAGTTCTATGCTAAAGGCTGAAAACCCTAGGGGTTAGTATCTAAGTATACTCGATAAAGCATCGCACTTTACGCCTACGTATCCTCGGGAATAGAATCAGAGTATGCGTAGTTCTACTTCTACTGAATGATTGACTGTGGCCAATATTCAGAGGGGAAATGAGTACAAGCTCATTGTAGAGTTTAAGAACTCTCTAAATCTAGTTGTAATGGACCTATGTTGAAGTTTTAGTCAGTAGGGGAAGTGATAAATTCATTAGGATGAATATCACTAAGAGTTGAAGAACTCTCTCCTAAAGCTAGTTATGATTCGTGGCCCTTGATGAGGCCAAGAAATAAAGTTTCTCCTAAGAGGTTGCTTAAGGTTAAGGTGGGGGCTATGACTTTTAGAGTCAACACTAATCACCTTCCTTTGGAATAGGGGGAAAATAGTTGATAATATAACAATAGATAAAGACATGATAAAAAGATAAAACATTGATACAAAGCAACACAAGCATAAGGATGGCAGGATGCTTCATGATAAAGTATGGATAAGATGGACATGATCATTATAGAAACACGTAAATAAAGACGTATCAATATGTTTCAATCTTAAGGAAGACAAGCATAAAGAACAATCACAAGATAAAGAGAATGATATTAATTAAGGATGATGGTTTAAAGGAGAACCAAATTCACACATCCAAGTCAGACACATAAAGAATTTAAACATGGATAAATTAGTTCAAGACTTAAACAAACCATTAGTGAAATAAACCCTCACAAGATCAACAAGATGCTCATAAACAATGTTAACAATTAATCCAAAGGTGATAATCAATTAACAATTAACAATTAATGATACAATTAAAATTAACAATTAACAATTAAAATACATATTGACAATTAAAATTTAAAAGTTAACAATTAACAATTAACAATTAAAATACATATTGACAATTAAAATTTAAAAGTTAACAATTAACAATTAACAATTAAAATACAAATTAACAATTAACATTAAAATTAATTAGCAATTAGAATAAATTGCTAATTAAAAAAAAAAGATTAGAAAATATTTTTGAAGTTTTTGAAATAGAGAAAATATTTTAAATAACTAAATAAAATAAAAAGCTTTTTAAAAAAAAAGGATTTGAAATGGAAATGATTTGAAAATAGGAAAATAAAATAAAAACGCAGGGGGTGCATTAGTATTTGAATTAGTTAAAAAAACACAAGGGAGAGAGACTTGGGCCAGAAACTGGGGGGTGGTGATAGCACAGGCCCAAGGTCCAAACAAGCTGAAAAGAGAAAGAAAAAAAAATAAATAAAACGCACAGCATGGGTCTGGGGCGAGGGGGATGGACCGGGTCAACCCGGTTTGGTTACTGAAATGGGAAACAAAAAGAAACAAAGCCTAATTTCTACACAGCCGTGAAAATTCTCCTAAATCCTTCTACTCAGTACCCTAAGTATCTCATCTTCTTCCTCGCGATTCCGCTTCGCGCTTTAAACCTTGACCACTGCCTCCATCTCCCTCATCTCTCGTGACCTCCCTCGTCTATCTCACTCTCTCCCGGATCCTCTTTGTCAAACAAACGCAGACGAGCTTCGATTCTACGGTGGCTGGTTACAAAGGTTCGATCGGAGGATGATAAACAAGTCCAAACGGAATCCGGCGATGAATCGGAGAACATCAAGAACGCAACATAAATGTGAAAAGTAAAAACAAATACCTGTCGGCAATTACAGGTATGATGTAATCCAAGGTAAGATTCTGTACTTTACTCTCCTTCTTTGACCATACTAAGACCTTCTTCTACCTCTTCCGAATGATTATGGGTTTGATTTGTTGGAGGTTTGGGTACTTTATGAAGGGTGGCGATGATTTGGTTGTGGGTTAAAGAGGGTTGAGACGATGAGGTTCCGGCGAAGGTTTTTTCGTACGCGTGAGAAAATTGGTGAAAGTTTTGTTGGGTGTTGCGTGTGTGTGTGGTTTACTGAAGTGAGGGTCGACGATGGTCAGAAGTTTTCCACGGCGCAACTACTCTTTTCTTTTCTATCTTTTTCGAACTGATTCGAAATTAAGTCCGTTATACTGTGTTTTTTAAGGTTTGAGTTTGCGTCGAAAGTTGACGAAGATAGAGATTGGGATTTGGTTTTAAGAAGGTTGAAGAAGGGAGGATTTGAAATTGCTCTGAGTGATTGAGGAAGGAAGTTTTAAGAGTGATATTGGCTTTTTGGGGTTTGATGAGGTTTGTTGAGGTTGATGCGTGGAAGGTTTGGGATTGAAAGAAGAAAAAAAAAAGTGGTCGATGGTGGTTCTGAGGTGTTGGGAAAGAGGGTTCAAGGTTGTAATTTGTTGAAAATAAAGACAGAGGGAGGTTTGGTGTTTTTATTTTCTGAAGCCGGTTTCGCCCCCCTCACTCTTTGTTTCCTTTCCTGCTATTTAACCTCTTGAAAAAAACAGAACCTCTCTTCAACTTTTAATTTTTTTATCATTGTGTGTAGTTGTTTTCATTGCAGATTTGCAGGTTTGGCGCAGGGCTGTGGTGGAAGCAGGTTTACGTTGGAGAAGGCTGGCAAAAGGACAAGGCGTGCGTACGGTTTGTGCAGAGATGGCAAAGGATGGGTCTAAGACCTCTTGTTTTTTATATCTTATTGTTTTATTGAATTTGGATTTTAAGACATTCTTGATTTGCAAAAAAACGCCAGCGACTTGTAAAAACACGGCCTAAGTTATCACTTTGTTTTCTTTTCTTTTAATAACAAAACAAGAGTAAAAAAAAACAAATTAATGTAATGGATTTTTAAACTTCTTAAATTAGCTTAAAACTAAAAACAAAGAAACAAGAAACGAAAATTTGTTTAATCTTAAAATCAAAATAATAATTAAAATTAAAAGCGAATAAAATTAAACCAAGTTAATCAAAAATTAGACTAATTAAAATTAGACTAAAATTAGAGTCAAAATTAAGCATAAACTAATTAACAATAAGATTTGACTAAAATCAAACATAAATTATACTAAAATAAATCTAATTAGGTCTCAACAGAAATTAAAAGTTAAATCAAAATTGCATTAAAACAATATTGAAAATATACTAATTAAATATTTATTAAATTGAGACATAAACCATATAAGTTCTAATTGAATCTAAGGCAAAAAACAAAATCTAAAAAACATGATAAAAAACACTTAAAGTACATGATTGACGATTAATGACATGTTGACTAAAATGCAAAGATATGCTGGCTCAGAATGATATGAAAAAGATCAGACGAATCTGAGGGTAAAATTTGGGGTGCAACAGTTGCCCCTATTTAAATATCTTCACCTGATGACATGAGAGATGAAGATCCTCATGGAATCAAAAGTGAAAGATATTTAAATACAGATAACCGAAAATTTTGCCCTCAGATGCGCAAACATGCAATGCAACAAACATGATGCCAAGAAGATGCAAAGAAAATGCAGACACAACAAGACACCAAGGGATAAACAGGAAGCAAAAGGACCAGAGAGCTTCACTGGGGAAGGATGAAGGTTAGTATCCATGAGAAACGCCTCACTAGGGATACAAGCTAACCAACAAAAGAGACCCACCGGGGAGACTCCAAAGAAATACAGGGGAAAAGACCACAGACAATCTCCACTGGGGAAAGATCCGGGGGATAGACTACTGGGGACAAAACAAACCCACACTCTTCCTGGGCATGAAACCAAAAAGAAAAACCTGATCACTAGGGATCAGTCAAAAAGACAGACAACCAAGCAAAGACTTCCTGGGGATTCTTATATTGAAGAGTTCAAAATGGGATCTTTAAGAAAAGCCAGGAAGACAGAGACAAACTCTGCGCACCGGATAAGAACCTTATAAGGTTGAAGAAATTTGTTCCAAGAAACTTAACTTAAAGCAATTCCAGAAAAGAAACGGGATAAGGGGGTGTTCAATGTCCGACACGATTCGAACAAGAACGGTTTCAAAACAAAAGACGATGCTTGACACGATTCAAGCAAGGTCCCAATTCAAGTTCGACACGATTCGAACAAGAACGGTTTTAAAACAAAAAGGGGGTCAGTGTCCGACACGATTCGAACAAAGACTCTGTTCAGGTTTGACATGATTCAAACAAGAACACAGTAGACAGTGCTTGACGCGATTCAAACAAAGTCTAAGTTCAAGTTTGACACGATTCAAACAAGAACACAGTAGACAGTGCTTGACGCGATTCAAACAAAGTCTAAGTTCAAGTTTGACACGATTCAAACAAGAACACAGTAGACAGTGCTTGACACGATTCAAACAAAGTCTAAGTTCAAGTTTAACACGATTCAAACAAGAACACAGTAGACAGTGCTTGAAACGATTCAAACAAAGTCTAAGTTCAAGTTTGACATGATTCAAACAAGAACACAGTAGACAGTGCTTGACGCGATTCAAACAAAGTCTAAGTTCAAGTTTGACATGATTCAAACAAGAACACAGTAGACAGTGCTTGACGCGATTCAAACAAAGTCTAAGTTCAAGTTTGACATGATTCAAACAAGAACACCTCTGAAAATCCTTTAAAGTTAAACTTCTTGGGGAACAGAAAAAGGTTTTTAAAGATTCAAATCTAGCGCGCAGAGGTTAAGACCGAGCAAGCACGACACAAAGCAAACCGGGAATGTCTTTACTTCGCAGGGGAGATAAAGACAAACGCCAACAAAAGACCACCAGCAAAACAAAGCAAAAAGATGCGAAGATGCTAGGGTATGATGCACATGCTTAGCTATATGCTAGAAACGACGTGAACGATGCAAAACAGGAAAGAAGAAAGGAGAGCACAAGCCAACACCCTGAAATCCAAACATCAAGGATAACCGGGGTAATCTTCTTTTCTCTGGAGATGGCAGATCCATGCCAAAAATACAATATTGCTAGTTCTTCTTGTACAAACTTGATTCCAAAACGTCTTGATACTAGAGTAAAACTTAGTTTATCTTTGTGTTTACTTAGAACTTCCGCTTCCAAGAATCAGATGAAAATGACGAAGTTATTGTATTCAAAGACCAATAACCATTCCAGTGACTAAGAATTATGTCGTCTAACAGCTGACTTCTCTGGGGATTCTTGCATAAAGAGCTGGGGTTTAAATGGGAACATGGTTAATGAGTCAAGAATAGACTATGGTACTCAAATAAGAGTTGGTTGAGATAGCACATAATCTGCTTCATGAAGAAATACCGGTAGTAGCCAGAAAGGTAACCTCATTGGAGATAGAACCAAGAAATGGGCTCCAATAAAGGTATCTAGAATGATTGATCATCAAGGCTAGATGACAGTTTAGAAAGGGTCCGCAATGAAGGTTGAACCGAAAAACGGTCTTCACTGGGAAAAGACATCCAAAGTGATAGAACAACAGGTTCAAGCATGACCGGTTGGTACTTTGGAAAAAGAAGAACCTTATTGGAGATTGAACCAAGAAATGGGCCCCAATAAAGTATCCAGGATGATTGATCATCAAGTCAAAACATGACTAAATGACATCCTAGAAACACCTCTAAAGTGATGGAACAACAGGTTCAAGTATGACCGGTTGGCTCTTTAGAAGTAACCTTGTTGGAGATAGAACCAAGAAATGGGCTCCAACAAAGTATCTAGAATGATTAATCATCAAGGCTACACGCGACTAGATGACATTCTAGAAAGGATCCGCAATGAAGGTTGAGCCGAAAAACGGTCTTCATTGGGAAAAGACATCCAAAGTGATGGAACAACAGGTCCAAGCATGATCGGTTGGCACTTTGAAAAAAGAAACCTTATTGGAGATAGAACCACGAAATGGGCCCCAATAAAGGTATAAAATCTGGTAGGTTAGTACCGTGATTGTGTAACTGAAGATAAGGCTTCCTGGGGAATACCCAATTACGGTTGCGAAGAGGTTGAATAGTACCAGAGATAGATAAGCTGCTTATAAGAGACTGTCGAGCTTTTTCAAGAGATTGCTGCTTCAAAGATATGTTGATATCACAATAATGTTGGAGAAATAAAGTCTTCAATGAGGATCATCAAAAGATTCTTCTTGCGAGAAACGGTGCAAAATAAATGCACGTTCAAAGATAGGTTAAAACCACACCTGCCAGGGACCAAAGTTCGATCTAGGAACAAGCTAGAGAGAAACGGTCAAACAAGACTCCAATTGAGGAAAGAACTTAAATGGGGTTTATCTTATCCACATGTGGAAAAGATAACTGAACCAACCATCATCCACGAGGATAAAACTCTGTGGGGAATTCAGAAAAGAATGGGCACTTTATGCCTAAGGACTGACAACTCTATTTGAGAGAATAGACTAACCCAGTCACTTGGGGAGATAAACGCCAAAGTGAACGAAGACAGGTAAACACCAGAAAAGGAAGAAGAAATGCTGAGATGCTACACATATGAGTGCTCATGCCATGCTTATGCTTATGCTGACAAAACAGACAAGAAGCGAGACCGGGGATGAAAGAAACATCTCGACAAGGGATACCCATCCAAACTCCACAGGTTAGACCAATACTGGGGATGGAGAAGAATCAACAACTTCATTGGTGAAAATAGTATTCCACTTGGGGTGTAACATCATGAGTATTGCCATCATGAGCTTGATTTCTCTCTGTTGGTAGAGGATCCATGGAGAATGGCCAAGATTAGCTGAAGTAACAGCTTATTGGGGAGCTAGCAAAGGATACCGGCATAATGATCATCTTCAAATCTTATATGCCCCAGGCTACATGGTCTGCCAGAAGACGATAACAAGAGGATCTTATAGAAGAATTGGCATACAAAGTGTTTCAATATCTTCAAACTCTTGGAGAGATCTCGGCATAATTGCCCCAGATTAAATGTATTCAAGGTCCTTGATCTTGCTTCAGACTGGTTGTTTGATGATTTGGGGAACAAACTTTGCCCCTGTCAACTTGGTTGATCTATGAAGGAGATGTCGTTGCCTTTTAGAGATTTATCGAATCTCGACTGGACTGTCTCTGATTAACTGGTTTGTAGTCAAAAGGATTTTACAGAAGAATTGGCATACCAGATGCTTCAATGTCTTCAAACTTTTGAAAAGAAATGAACCTAGGCATATTTGCCCCAGTTCAACTGTAGTCGCCATACAGAGTCCTTTAGACTGTGGTAGAAACAATTGGGGAACAACACTTGCCCCTGCTGGTAGATCACTAGAGTCTATACTTGTCATAAGATGATCTGGAGAAGACTTGCCCCAATATTCTGAATAGCAGAGTTCTGCCTCTGATTTGTCAACTCTTGGGATAATAGATTGGCAAGCCTCACACTTGGCAGCCCCTTGACTGAGTAAAATTCCCTTTATCGAGTTCAAATCCTTGACTGACCGCATTTGTTGGGATTCCTTGATATCGAATGGTATTGCAAACAAGTGTTGTTCATTAAAATTGGCAATGTTTAATGCAAAGTTTGAAAATAAAGCTTTTGATGGAAGCACACGCTGATCAAGAATCAAAGGTGGATCTGATTATTACAGAAGAAATAATCAACACACGCGAAATAGCAAAGATTATTAGGAGTCAGGTTATTCAACCTTGCTGTAGTATGCTTTTCAAAACATCCTTACCTCAATTAGGTCTTTTAGGGGTTGTAATGTGGTATGGTTCACGGTTTATGAAACAAAAGATAAAGGCTCAAATCCTACGCTTAGTTAACTCAAGATATACGTTCAAATCTCCCAAAAATAGGAAGTCACTTGATTTGAAAGCTGACTGGCGCCTTATGTGAAACGCTCGTGTTTGAATGCATAACCGAATTAAACTGAGAACTACCCTGCCCCCAAGGTTGAGATTTAAGGATTTTTGTTTTGAAGAAACTCCTACTTCTAGGCTCGAAGGGGTTAACGAGGGATAAATTGAAACAATGCCTTACATCCTCGGCGAGGTTAGTTTGAAGGCATACCACAACAATTATGAACATGAGATTTTCATCATCCGCCCTAATCTTTGCTTGAAAAAGGGGTGAAAAAGATATATATTTTTTGCTTTTATGAAAATAAAAGTAAATGAGTGAAACGAATGGATTTAACCAAAAGATGCATAAATACTTCGTTAATGTTGCCAATTTGAAAGTACAACAAAGCTCGTAAGCAAATACAAATTCAAAGTGCAAAGGAAATACAATAAAATTGCTGAAGCAGCCAACAGATTGCCAACTTTAGGGAATCAAATGCAGAAAATCAAAGAGGGGCTCAATCACAGTCCATCTTGGTCTTGATATATCTTCCACAGCATTACTTATCTCATGAGCGGGTAAGGATCGTTCTGATGATAGGCTGAGAGCCATCGAAAGACAAAATGTTTCTCTCTACTAAGTCCTTCACAATATGCTTCAAAGCAAAACAACCTTCTAAGTTGTGGCCTGGTGCGCCTTCATGGAATGCACAATGAGCATTGGGATTATAAGAAGGTGGAAGCGGATTAGGAGGTGGGCCTGATGACCTTGTAGTTATTAATCCTTGTTGCATCAGAATAGGATACAATGCTGTATACGTCATAGGAATGGGAGGAATCGGAGGCCTTCCACCCTTTCTTTTGCATGGAATGTTCTGACGAGAAACTTGAGTCCGTTGGCAATAAGCAGGAGCGTTGGGCGCTCGTTGATACATTAGTGGTTGAGGAACCGGCTGATAAATAGAAGCTGGACGGTTGAAAGTTGGCGCGATGGCGGCCATATAAGGTTGCTGAACGGAATAGCACTGTTGTTGCTGTTGACGTTTCCAGTACTGATTTTTCCTCTTTTTGTTTGTCATCACTGCACTGGTTTCTCCTTCCCTTTTGAAGGATTTCTTGGCATCATCGCTCGGACTATCAACTCTTTTGGTCATTTTTCCGCTCTTCAGACCAAGCTCTACTTTAATCCCCACAGCCACAATATCGAAAAAATTAGCGGACACGCTACTGATCATCCTTTCGTAGAATTCTGGTCTAACCGTGTCAACGAACCAATCAGTTAACTCTTTTTCGGATAAAGGTGGCTCTACCTGTGAAGCCAGCTCTCTCCATCTCTGTGCATACTCTTTAAAAGACTCAGTATCGCACTGTGACATGCTCAATAATTGTCTACGATCTGGCGCCAGGTCCATGTTATATTTGTAATACTTTACGAAAGCATCAGATACATCTTGAAAACATTGGATCTTAGATTGGTCCAAAGTCAAATACCACTTTGCAGCCGCTCCTTTCAAACTATCTTGGAAGCAGTGGATCATCAACTTATCATTATCCATAAATGCAGTCATTCGACGATAATACATGACTAAATGCGAATTAGGACAGGTCGTTCCTGAGTATAAGTCGAAACTGGGTAGCTTGAACTTGGGTGGAATTACCAAGCCTGAGACTAAGCACAATTCTTTAACACTAATATTAGATACATTGCTCCTCTCCATTGCTTCAAATTTCCTCTGCATTGTCTCTACACTTTCCTTCAACCTTTTATGTTGATTATCTCCTTCTTCAGATCTAATGGCATGATCATGAACCGGATGTGGATTCTGAAAAACTGGGTGCATCTGGGCTTGCACTGTTGTTGGAGTGAAGGTAGGAATAGCTTGAAAAGCCTTACTAACCAAAGGAACAGCTTGTTGAGTAGAAGTGACGGTCGGATCACGCATGAAGTTAAAAGGCATGCCCAAAGTGGGGTTCATAATAGTAACGGGAGGCTCTACAGTTGTAGTGATAATCTCGGAGACTACTGTCGCTTGTGTATCCATCCTTGCACTCATAACTTGAATTGCTTCCAGAATCTGCCCCATTCCTCCTCGGAGCTCACTCAATTCATTATTGACTCTGTCCATCTCGCAGTATTGTTCAGACATCCTTTGTCGAGTTTGGACTTGGGTAACAAATCAAAGACGATTCTGAAGGGAAAACGACGACATGAGACGAAGACAAAGAGGAAATGCACATGCTACGATGCAAATGAGATGCTAATGCAAGCCAAATGGTTTCAAGGAACTCAAAGGCAAGTTGCGAGAAGTTTTTTGGAAAAACTGAAGAAGTTTTTTTTTAGTTTTAAAATCCCTGATCTGTATTGATCTTTTGAAAAGGAAACAAACATTTAAGTTCCTCGAGACCAAAGGGCTAGGAATGCTTGAATGTAGAGATGCACAAAGCACACAAGCACAAACAAAACATACAGATCCTAGGTTTAGCGTCTCATGAATGGAGCCATGGTCTACCCATCCCAATAGGTATGTACTACTGGTTTTCACCTGCCGAACAAGGTTCTAAAAAGTTCCCAGAGTCTACGTAAATCTTTCGGATATTATCGGCCCATGTAACTACATACACGAGTTAACAATATTCTCAAGATAAACTCGTCTGAGTGTAGTATCGCGTGACAACTACTCAGGACTGGCTCCCTCATAGTCACCGCACTACATCCTAAAAGGCCAAGTGGGGTAAAGGTAACTACGGTCCTCAGAATCTACGGCTCCCAATTGAAAAAGTAATATCAATGTGACTTCTCACATCAGACATCAACAATCCCAAAGGGCCTCATCTGAGTGTGGTCATCATATGCCATAGATTGTTGGTACTACTGCCAACAACCGACTATTGATTACACCACGATCCAATAATAATGTGCTCTCAAGTCCGGGTTAGGACTTATCTCACTCATAGATACCATGTCAACCCAAAAGATCAAGCAAGAACAAATATACAGATATGTAAGCAAATATGACATACATAAGCGTATACAAGCAAATAAGCAAACATGAATAACATAAAAGCAAGATAGGCTTAACCCTCTTAGGAAAGGACCAGCAATAGGTCTAACTCTCCCCAGTGAAGTCGCCATTTCTGTTGCGGTGAAAATCGGATAACAAATTATTAATTAATTTGCATCATTTTCTTTTACAACCGACTTTGATTTATCCAAAGGAAAGGTTCAAGATCGTTAGAAAAACCTAAAGGGAAACATCTAAGGTTCGGGGATTGGTTACGTCTAGGGAAGGTATTAGCACCCTAAACGTCTGTAGTACTCTACGGGAACCTCTTGTTAAATGTTATCTTATGTTTGCTAAAAGTTCTATGCTAAAGGCTGAAAACCTTAGGGGTTAGTATCTAAGTATACTCGATAAAGCATCGCACTTTACGCCTACGTATCCTCGGGAATAGAATCAGAGTATGCGTAGTTCTACTTCTACTGAATGATTGACTGTGGCCAATATTCAGAGGGGAAATGAGTACAAGCTCATTGTAGAGTTTAAGAACTCTCTAAATCTAGTTGTAATGGACCTATGTTGAAGTTTTAGTCAGTAGGGGAAGTGATAAATTCATTAGGATGAATATCACTAAGAGTTGAAGAACTCTCTCCTAAAGCTAGTTATGATTCCGTGGCCCTTGATGAGGCCAAGAAATAAAGTTTCTCCTAAGAGGTTGCTTAAGGTTAAGGTGGGGGCTATGACTTTAAGAGTCAACACTAATCACCTTCCTTTGGAATAGGGGGAAAACAGTTGATAATATAACAATAGATAAAGACATGGTAAAAAGATAAAACATTGATACAAAGCAACACAAGCATAAGGATGGCAGGATGCTTCATGATAAAGTATGGATAAGATGGACATGATCATTATAGAAACACGTAAATAAAGACGTATCAATATGTTTCAATTTTAAGGAAGACAAACATAAAGAACAATCACAAGATAAAGAGAATGATATTAATTAAGGATGATGGTTTAAAGGAGAACCAAATTCACACATCCAAGTCAGACACATAAAGAATTTAAACATGGATAAATTAGTTCAAGACTTAAACAAACCATTAGTGAAATAAACCCTCACAAGATCAACAAGATGCTCATAAACAATGTTAACAATTAATCCAAAGGTGATAATCAATTAACAATTAACAATTAATGATACAATTAAAATTAACAATTAACAATTAAAATACATATTGACAATTAAAATTTAAAAGTTAACAATTAACAATTAACAATTAAAATACATATTGACAATTAAAATTTAAAAGTTAACAATTAACAATTAACAATTAAAATACATATTGACAATTAAAATTTAAAAGTTAACAATTAACAATTAACAATTAAAATACAAATTAACAATTAACATTAAAATTAATTAGCAATTAGAATAAATTGCTAATTAAAAACAAAAGATTAGAAAATATTTTTGAAGTTTTTGAAATAGAGAAAATATTTTAAATAACTAAATAAAATAAAAAGCTTTTTTAAAAAAAAAGGATTTGAAATGGAAATGATTTGAAAATAGGAAAATAAAATAAAAACGCAGGGGGTGCATTAGTATTTGAATTAGTTAAAAGAACACAAGGGAGAGAGACTTGGGCCAGAAACTGGGGGGTGGTGATAGCACAGGCCCAAGGTCCAAACAAGCTGAAAAGAGAAAGAAAAAAAATAAATAAAACGCACAGCATGGGTCTGGGGCGAGGGGGATGGACCGGGTCAACCCGGTTTGGTTACTGAAATGGGAAACAAAAAGAAACAAAGCCTAATTTCTACACAGCCGTGAAAATTCTCCCAAATCCTTCTACTCAGTACCTTAAGTATCTCATCTTCTTCCTCGCGATTCCGCTTCGCGCTTCAAACCTTGACCACTGCCTCCATCTCCCTCATCTCTCGTGACCTCCCTCGTCAGTCTCACTCTCTCTCGGATCCTCTTTGTCAAACAAACATAGACGAGCTTCGATTCTACGGCGGCTGGTTACAAAGGTTCGATCGGAGGATGATAAACAAGTCCAAACGGAATCCGGCGATGAATCGGAGAACATCAAGAACGCAACATAAATGTGAAAAGTAAAAACAAATACCTGCCGGCGATTACAGGTGCGATGGAATCCAAGGTAAGATTCTGTACTTTACTCTCCTTCTTTGACCATACTAAGACCTTCTTCTACCTCTTCCGAATGATTCTGGTTTTGATTTGTTAGAGGTTTGGGTACTTTATGAAGGGTGGCGATGATTTGGTCGTGGGTTAAAGAGGGTTGAGACGATGAGGTTCCGGCGAAGGTTTTTTCGTACGCGTGAGAAAATTGGTGAAAGTTTTGTTGGGTGTTGCGTGCGTGTGTGGTTTACTGAAGTGAGGGTCGACGATGGTCAGAAGTTTTCCACGGCGCAACTACTCTTTTCTTTTCTATCTTTTTCGAACTGATTCGAAATTAAGTCCGTTATACTGTGTTTTTTAAGGTTTGAGTTTGCGTCAAAAGTTGATGAAGATAGAGATTGGGATTTGGTTTTAAGAAGGTTGAAGAAGGGAGGATTTGAAATTGCTCTGAGTGATTGAGGAAGGAAGTTTTAAGAGTGATATTGGCTTTTTGGGGTTTGACGAGGTTTGTTGAGGTTGATGCGTGGAAGGTTTGGGATTGAAAGAAGAAAAAAAAAAGTGGTCGATGGTGGTTCTGAGGTGTTGGGAAAGAGGGCTCAAGGTTGTAATTTGTTGAAAATGAAGACAGAGGGAGGTTTGGTGTTTTTATTTTCTGAAGCCGGTTTCGCCCCCCTCACTCTTTGTTTCCTTTCCTGCTATTTAACCTCTTGAAAAAAACAGAACCTCTCTTCAACTTTGAATATTTTGATCGTTGTGTGTAGTTGTTTTCATTGCAGATTTGCAGGTTTGGCGCAGGGCTGTGGTGGAAGCAGGTTTACGTTGGAGAAGGCTGGCAAAAGGACAAGGCGTGCGTACGGTTTGTGCAGAGATGGCAAAGGATGGGTCTAAGACCTCTTGTTTTTTATATCTTATTGTTTTATTGAATTTGGATTTTAAGACATTCTTGATTTGCAAAAAAACGCCAGCGACTTGTAAAAACACGACCTAAGTTATCACTTTGTTTTCTTTTCTTTTAATAACAAAACAGGAGTAAAAAAAAACCAAATTAATGTAATGGATTTTTAAACTTCTTAAATTAGCTTAAAACTAAAAACAAAGAAACAAGAAACGAAAATTTGTTTAATCTTAAAATCAAAATAATAATTAAAATTAAAAGCGAATAAAATTAAACCAAGTTAATCAAAAATTAGACTAATTAAAATTAGACTAAAATTAGAGTCAAAATTAAGCATAAACTAATTAACAATAAGATTTTACTAAAATCAAACATAAATTATACTAAAATAAATCTAATTAGGTCTCAACAGAAATTAAAAGTTAAATCAAAATTGCATTAAAACAATATTGAAAATATACTAATTAAATATTAATTAAATTGAGACATAAACCATATAAGTTCTAATTGAATCTAAGGCAAAAAACAAAATCTAAAAAACATGATAAAAAACACTTAAAGTACATGATTGACGATTAATGACATGTTGACTAAAATGCAAAGATATGCTGGCTCAGAATGATATGAAAAAGATCAGACGAATCTGAGGGTAAAATTTGGGGTGCAACAGGCTTCATTCTTCCACTTGACTTTGAACATGGATGCTAGAGTTGCTAAGTGCGTCAGCTAGTTGATTCTCCTCTCTGTGAATATGATGAAAAGAGATTTCATCAAAGTAAGGAATCAACTTCGCTATGTGTTTTTGATACGGAACCAGCTTGGAATCCCGAGTCACAAAGTTCCCTCTGACTTGGCCGATAACCAAAGCAGAATCTCCATAGACCTCAAGAATCTTGATTCTCATATCAATTGCTACTTCAATACTGTAGATACATGCTTCGTATTCAACCATATTGTTGGTGCATGCAAAGCATAATCTGGCAGTGAAGGGAAGGTGAAAACCCGTTGGAGAGATGAGGATAGCCCCAATTCCACGACCTTTAGCATTGGAGGCACCGTCGAACACGAGCGTCCATCGCTCCCCTGGTTCGGGTCCTATATCAGGGTCTGGAGTCTCATAATATCTGATAAACATAACATCCTCATCAGGAAAGTCAAACTTCATTCGTTGATAACCCTCTACAAGTTTATGAGCAAGGTAGTCAGACAAGACGCTCCCTTTTATTGCTTTCTGGGTAACATGCTGGATATTATACTCAGTTAACAGCATTTGCCACCGAGCAATCCTTCCAGAGACAGCAGGCTTTTCAAGTATGTACTTTATTGGATCCATCTTGGATATCAACAAAGTAGTATGGCAAATCATGTATTGTCTTAGGCGTCGAGCAGCCCAGACCAGAGCACAACAAGTTTTCTCCAAGAGTGAGTATCTGGTCTCACAGTCAGTGAACTTCTTGCTCAGATAGTAAATTGTATGTTCTTTCCTGCCAGTGTCATCATGTTGACCTAATACACATCCCATCGATTCGTCGAGAACGGTGAGATACATAATTAATGGCCTGCCAGGAACCGGCTGTACTAAGATCGGTGGCTCTTGCAAGTATTGTTTTATTTTGTCAAATACTTCTTGACATTCATTGTTCCATTCAACCGATTGATTTTTTCTTAGTAATTTGAACATTGGTTCACAGGTAGCCGTCAAATGTGAAATGAATCTTGAGATGTAATTAAGTTTACCCAGAAAGCCACGGACTTCTTTTTCTGTTTTGGGAGGCGGCATGTTCTGAATTGCCCAAACTTTGTCAGGATCAACTTCAATGCCCTTCTGACTCACAATAAAGCCCAACAGTTTACCAGATCGAACTCCGGAGGTACACTTCGCAGGATTCAACCGCAGTCTAAACTTCCAGAGTCTGTCAAACAGTTTCCTCAGATGAACCAAATGATCATCTTCGGTCTTGGACTTGGCAATCATATCGTCCACGTAAACCTCAATCTCTTTATGAATCATATCATGAAATAGGGTTGTCATGACACGTTGGTAAGTTTCCCCTATATTCTTTAGACCAAATGGATGACCTTGTAACAATATGTACCCCATAGGGTGATGAAAGTAGTATTCTCCATATCATTCGGGGACATCTTGATCTGATTATATCCAGAGAAACCGTCCATGAAGGAAAAGACCGAGAATTGTGCGGTATTGTCTACCAAGACGTCAATATGAGGCAAAGGAAAATCATCCTTCAGGCTTGCTCTGTTGAGATCTCGATAATCCACACACATTCTAACCTTCCCATCTTTCTTAGGAACTAGGATGATGTTAGCAATCCATTCAGGATATTCAGAAGTGGCTAGGAATCCAGCGTCAAGTTGTTTCTTTACCTCTTCCCTAATTTTGAGTGCCATGTCGGGTCTAGTCCTTCTGAGTTTTTGCTTGACAGGAGGACATCCGGTCTTGAGTGGTAAGCGATGTTCAATGATGTTGGTATCCAACCCAGACATATCTTGATAAGACCAGGCGAATATATCAACATATTCTTTCAATAGCTTGACCAACTCGGAGTGTACAGGCTCTGCAAGGGATGCGCCAACCTTGACTTCTCTTCTAACTTCATCAGTACCAAGATTGACAACTTCCACTGGCTCTTTGTGTGGCTGAATCTCTTTCTGCTCGTGCTCAAGGAGCCTTGCTAGTTCAGCCGGTAATTCACAATCTTCCTCACCATCTTCTTTGGCTTGGTTAATTGGAATCCCAGAATTACAACGGATGTTTGCCGTGTTGTTATCAATGCATTTATTAGTTCTGCATGTTTATGAATATGTTTAGAATGAACTATTTGAAAAGGTAAAAGAAAATAAACTTTTGCCAATTGTTTGTGAAAAAGTAAAATAAAGAAAGAAATAAAGCAAGATTTTGAATGCAAAAACTTTCATTTATTGATCACATAATATTTCAAAAACGTGTGGCCCATTACAAGTTATCCACTCGTCTCGGGCACAGACGAGGGAAGGAAAAAGCAAAATGCATTACATGTTCATGGGAAAAACCACAGGAGTCACAGTAGATGTCCAATTATTGAGCTTGAAACCTGGCGGACACTTGCGCACAAAGTTTGAAGTCTGATTACTAGTACCAGCATCATCAGTAGCTGCCACAATGTCACCTTGCTGGAAACCCGCGCTATGGAACTTGAAAATTTTGTACTGCTTCTGACCAGAGGAACCAGATCGACGACTAGGACGATAGCCCAATCCAAATCGATTATGCTTTTCAACCACATCGATCACATGCCCCCAACCTGACAAAGTACCTTTCTAAATAGCCTCCTTGGCACTTTTAGCAGACGCTAAAGCCAATTGTGGTGATCTACTCGTTGAAGCTGAACTGACACCTTCGAACTCGAGACATTGCAACGGCACCTTAGCTATGCCTTCCTCAGTCTCAATATATCGGAAAGACGACAATTCACTCACAATCATATACTCCTCACCACAGACGATGACCAACTGATCGTCATACATAAATTTCAGTTTCTAGTGCAAAGTGGACGTAATTGCCCCAGCGGCGTGGATCCATGGTCGGCCCAAAAGACAGCTGTATGCTGGGTTGGTATCCATCACTTGGAAAGTAATGGTAAACAAATGCGGTCTAACTTTGATAGGTAGGTCCACCTCTCCCATGACTTGCCTTCGAGAACCATCAAAGGCTCTGACAACCAAGGAGCTTGGCCTCATCTCGCTTCCCTCCACCAGTAATTGACTTAATGTGCCCTTAGGCCTGGCATTAAGGGAATAACCGGTATCAACTAGAACACGGGATAAGAGGTTGTCTGCACAAGTTACAGATATGTACAATGCTTTGTTGTGAGCGGCTCCTTCAGAAGGCAATTCTGATTCATTGAAACCCAAATATCTGCTTGTGGATATATTGGCGACTACATCATCGAAATCAATGACGGATATATCATGCATAACATGAGCAGTGTTCAATACTTTCAGCAAAGCCGATCGATGCACGGGTGAACTCATGAGTAAAGACAAAATAGAGATCCTAGAAGGAATCTGCCCTAGCTGATCCACAATTTTGAAATCACTTTTCTTGATTATTTTAAGGAATTCCTGATCATCAAGTGTTTCTTTGTTCTTCAAAACATCCCCAGACGGAATATTCGGCACTGGAATTACAGTAGATGCCCCTTGCTGAATAGCAGGGGTAGTAGATGCAGGCTTATCCTATGAGGAAACAACTATTGGAACCTGAACTGGCTTTGAAGTGACTTTCGGAGCAAACACACGTCCGCTACGAGTCATACCTCCAGTGGTGACGTTCACAATCTCGGATTCAGGAAACCTTACCTCCTGACCTCCGAAAAACACCGTAGACCCGTACCTCCAAGGTACCTCCTTAGAATTCTGGTATTGAAATGGTTTTGGTGGGCAAACAACAATAGGTTGTACCTTCCTCTGTTTGGTGGATTCAACAGGGACCTTTCTGTAGATAATAGTGAATGGCTCAATGGTAGCAACCTCTTCGACAGGCTGAGATCTGGCAAACTGAACCTCACCTCAGTTCATCAGGGTTTGGACACATCCTTTCAGCCTTCGACACTGGTTAGGATTGTCATCACAGATCTGACATTTGCCATGCAAACCTTTTAACAGCCCGTGCTCTTTCAATTTCTTGAAAACCACAACCATTGGAGTCTTTACCTCATCGACGTCCATGATTAATTCTGCCTTAAGATTATCATCAATCATGCTCACAGCAGGCCCTCCGTGATCGGGTAAAGGATTGAGCTGAACATTGGGACCTTCCTCAGCAAAGGTCAAAATCTTTCGATCAATAAGCTCTTGCACCTTGGTTTTGAAAACAAAACAATCCTCCGTTGCATGCCCTATGTATCCAGCATGATAGGCACAAGATGCATTTGGATTGTGTTTCGGACCAAATGGAGGAATAGTAGGTGCAATTGCTTTGGGAACAATCGCCCCTTGATGAACCAAGTAGGGGAACAATTCAGTATAAGGCACCGGAATTCTGTCGAAATTCGGCCGCTTACGATTTCCATGATTATTGTTCTGACAATTCTGATTCTGTTGATTCTTAGTATTCTGATGAGACTGTTGTTGTTGTTGCGGTTGTTGTTGATTCTGAGCAGGTTGTTGCGGATGATACTTATAAGGAAGTTGTTGATAATGCGCATCAACAATATAAAGATATGGATAGTAAGGCATGAGAGCTTGATATTGAGGAGAAACTTGAGTTGTCACGACATTAGCTTCACCTACCTTCTTTTTTGGTTGACTGTTTTGAGGTTTTCTAGTAGCAGGCTGCTGAGAACCAGATCCAGAAATCTTTCCAGTCTTTAAACCATTCTCGATTCGCTCACTGATAGTTACAATGTCAGCAAAGTTTGAAGAAGAACTGCCCACCATTTTCTCATAATAATATCCTTGCAGAGTACCCATAAAGATATCCACCAATTCATTATCAGAGAGAGCAGGTCGCACACGAGAGGCCATTTCATGCCACCTTTGTGCGTACTCCTTGAATGTTTTAGCAGAGCGTTGAGATTGATTCTGCAATTGCAATCTGGTAGGTGCCAGGTCGAGATTATATTTGTATTGCCTCACAAATGCTTCCGACAGATCCCTCCAAGTGCGAATTTTGTTGCGCTCTAGGCCCATGTACCAGTCCAATGAAGCTCCGGACAAACTATCTTGAAAACAATGAATCAGCAGTTCATCATTATCAATATGGGATGCCATCTTTCTACAGTACATAGTGATGTGACTGCGCGGGCAACTCAAACCTTTATACTTTGGAAGATCAGGTACCTTGAATTTCTGTGGCACAACAACATTTGGAACTAAGCATAAGTCCTTGGCCTCCAAGCCAAAAGCAGAAAACCCCTCGATGGCTCTGATGCGGTCTTCCAACAGCTTGTAATCACCAGGTCTACCTTGATTAGTGGGCCTGACAAGAACCTGAGGATTTGGCAGCTGAGATGCGGCCGGAGCGCACACTTGCGGAGTAGTGAACTGAGAAGGATACACCAAACCCTGATTAATCATCTGACCAACATTCTAACCCATCTGAACACCATACGGATAATACGGAGGAGGTAACATAGCAGAAGAAGATGCCCTGGGATAGACCATTCCAGGATGAACATTCTGAACAGCGGTTTGGGCAGCCTGAGATAAAACCGAAACATGAATAGAAGGACCCCTATACACATGATCTTCTTCATCAGGAGCTTCAATATCAACCGACCCAGGATTCTGATTCTGACCTTGAAGATTCTCATGATCATCATTCACCACTGGAGGTGGAACCGGAGTACGCATACCCCACAGATATGCAGCAGCATTTCCATTAGGCATGGGCGCAACAAAAGGCTGATATGGTATGAAGGCACCATTGCTTGCAATCTGAGGAGTGTAATTCGGAGGCATGCTGTAACACCCTGTTTATTTAATTAATTATTTAATTAAATATATTCGTATATTTGGTGTTGATTTGTGTTGATTATCGGAATTGTGTGGTGTTGAGTTGCTAAGTTGGTTTTAGCCGAATTAATTTGATTAAGTTGATTTGAGTCGTGTTGTGGTGGGTTGAATTAATTAAGCTGAATTGGGTTGTATGTTGTTATTATATTAGAATTATAAGAGAAAGTATGTGGGCTTGGTTGGTAGTAGCAATGTTGGGGGTGTAGTTGGTTGGCCCAATAGAAATAAGAAATAAGTGGAGTTAGTGAGGAAAAGGAAGTTACAGGAATATAAGAAGTTATTGGAAAAAGTCTTGGAGGAGAAAAATAGGTTTTTGGAGAATACGAGAAGTTGCAGAGAAAGTGGAGCAAGAGGTTTTGGAGAATTACGTGGGAATTGCAGAACCGGAAATCCAATCGAAGAGTAGAGCGACCTTCAATCCAAGGTAAGAGTGGGGTTCTGACTCTATAATTGGGTTTATGATAAATGGTATGTGAGATTGGATTTGTGTAAAATTGCTTCTGTCATGTGTGTGTTGAGTCGTTAAAGTTGATTGCCTAAATTGGTTGATATGGTTGAATTAGTCGTAGAATCATTTGATCGGTGTGGTTTTGTGTGATTTTGTTGTATTGTTGTAGCATTGTGATGATATGAGAATTGATACTGAAGGTTGGAGGAATTAATTGATGTTGTTAAATTAATCGTAGGATAATTAAATTATGTTGTTTGAATATAATTATCAACGTTGTTGTTGTAATATGTTATTGTGGAACTGAAGCGAAGAGGAAAGTCTGGACTGCATGAGCGAACAGAGGAGAAGAGTGAGAGAAACAGAGAGAACGCAGGTTTTGGAGTCATGACGACCGTCATGGAAGGGTCACGACCGTCACACCCACGAACAACATCACGACCGTCACACTCTCATGACGAGCGTCACGCGGGCAAATTCTGGGCTGTGTGGAAAATTGGAGATTCTGTTTCGTGGTCTTTTGGTTTGTGTAGCTTGGCGTGGTTACTGATATACTTTCGTTGAGTACAAAGCCGTAATTGAAATGAGTAAATAATTATTAGAGGTTTAATTAGTGAATTAGAACCACTATAAACAATTAATAGTCGTGTTGCGATGAATTAGTAAGAAACATAATTAAGTTGAACATCAGTATAAGTAGCAGTAGTAATACAAACCAGTGGAGACTGTAAGGAATTGATAATAGTACTGTGACTAATTAATAGGAGTATAATTAGGTAACCGTGATGTAGAATTTAGTAGTATATTTTGGTAAATTGTTGCTGACCCGAATGTAACAGGGGAATGATAAGAAGCTAGTAAGAAGTGGAAATGATAGAGTTTAGCAAAGGAGTTGGTTAATTGGTTTAGTCAGAAAATTATACAAATAGTAATGCGATATAATTGGTTGTTCTTTGCGTTGGGTTCCTTGTTGAGAGTTATGAAGTTGTTAGTTGTGGATTTTGTTGCAGAACCTTATTAGTTGTTGTTGTTAATTAAGTTATAGGCCTATGGCCAGTGTTGATTTGCTGCGTTGTTAAGTTGTTTGGCAGTTACAGGTCTTATGACCAACGTTGTTAAGTTGTTTTGCTGTTGCAGGTCTTGTGACCAATGTTGATTAAGTTGTTTGCAGTTGTTGTATTTTGTCGTTGTTGTGCTGTGTTTAATAAGTTGATGTTGTGGTTGTTGTCGCATGCATAGCATTTGCATATTACGTTGGCCTGGATTGGCAAAATTATTACGTTGGCCTGGATTGACAAAATTATTACATTGGTCTGGATTGGAAAAACTGCGATGAAGGCTTATGCCTTGGCCTTGATTGGCAATTTCTAAGTTGGGAGTTCTGCTCCGTTTTAAAGTTGGGAGTTCTGCTCCAATGGTACCACATGCATGTGCATAGTTGAGTCACATCTTGAGTTGTATGTTAGAGTTGTGGTTATTGTTAAGTTGTGATAATTTGAAGTTGTATATTATAAGTTGTTACGTCGATGTGTTGGTTTATTAAAGTTGTTGTTGTTATTAAGTTGTGTTGATTTAAGTTGTTTGTTAGTTGTTGTATAATTGTGGTTATAAAGTGGTGATATTTGTATGATCTGATCTAACATATTGTTTATCATACACTTTATTATATTGTTAGATATCTCACCCCTTCTGCTGATATTTCCCCTACCATGGGAAATGGGCAGGTACTCAAGATTTGCAGTGGAAGTTCGAAGTAACTTTATGAAGTCTTTTATTGCTCTATGGCAAGTCAAAAGGGTATTGCTCTGATACGTAACACTCGGGGGATGGACGCTTGTTGTTTATTGTTGAATATGTTTTATATTGCTGAATTTTTAAGTTGAATATATTAATTATTATGTTGTCTTGAAGCTGTTTTAGTCGAACAAAAATGTTAAGTGAATCAAAGTTGAATATTTATATCTTGAAGTTGTTTTGCTTTGAAAAGAAGATATATATGAATTTTGTTGTTATCGGTTCATCCGATCAAAGTGTTATATATCTGTTCATATGAAATTAATCGAAGTTGTTTTTAAGATGAAAGTGTAGCATCCTATTGTTTGTTGAAATTTTATAACTCTGATTTTACTATTATCTGCCGGGTAGAAATGAGGTGTTACATTAGTGGTATCAGAGCAGGTCGGTCTGTCCGGCCAAGTTGTCTAATGTTGTTTATCCCTTAGTGCGCGACAAGTGTGTGGAACATTGTCGGTACTTGTTTGTTTTCCTAATCGATGACATGCAGGAGTTGGTTTGAAATAAGTGGGGGAGAAGCTTGCTTCCCGGAAAGGTGGATGGTATGTGGAGTTAATTCAAGGTGACATTGATTGCAAAAGTGCAAATGTTATTGGAACTGTGTTGTTGCGAACCGGCGAGAGTATGGACTCAGGATTCTTATCGGTCGGTCGAGTTTGGGATGTGCGTAGACTACAGATGGTGAATTAAAGAGATGATTGAGAATAAGGATCTATTCCAAAGGAAAGGATAAGTTGATAGATCAATTTGGTGGATTAGTATGCCTTGAGTATAATGGGATTAATTTCGGACGATTTTCAGAGTTGAGTGAGAAGCAAGGATAGTTGGAGTATCTTGGAAGCAAGAGATAGAGAGGTAGAACTCATGTTCATCAATTTTTATTTTTATTTTCGTAACTATGGAGTAGCCTTCAGAAAAAGGGGCATAACTTTTTACTCGTTACTCTGATTGAAGCGATTATGGACTTTTTGGAAAGCTTACGAAATTCCCTACAGTTGGCATATAAATTTGGCCTTCGGCAAGTTTTCGAAGAGGGAGAAAAACGCGTTTGAATGTGTGGGTCTGGTGCTGATATTTGTAGAATTCTGCATACGGGATTTCTTGACCAGTCCCATTGCGAGGATGATAACTTTTTACTCGTAACTCGGATTTAAGCGATTCTTGAAGTTCTGGAATCTAAACGAAATTCCCTTCATTTTGAAATATAATTTTGTGTCTGGGAGGTCTGTAATGAAGAAGATAATCGTGTTTGAAGTTGGACAATTCTTGCTGGAAATAGTAAGATGAAGTCAAGTATAAAATGTTTAGTAATAAGAAGAATAGTATCGGAGAAGCACATGGAAGTGCGGCGTATAATAGTTGAGAATGATTAAAGTATAGAAATCTTTGAGAAGGGTTAAATAGTGAAGTGGATTGTGTGTTACGGGCGAGATGTGTCGACATGAGTCGAAAAATTTTGGAAGTTCTATCACCAACCAGATGATGAGACGGTATTGTTGAGATTGTGATTGGAATGAGAATCAAATGTGAAACTATATGGATCATTGAAGGTATGAGATTAAGAAGAAAGATGAAGGACTTGTTAGTGTTATTAAGGCTCTTAACTTGAATAAATGTTTCGGTGGAAGTGGACCGATTGGATGGTACTTTATGTGGTAGCAATTCCAGTATTAGAAGGATATTTAATGATTGTGTTGTGCAACTAACTTATATAGGAGAATATGTGTTAGATTTTGGGACGTTGTGTATCACTGACAAAGTTGGAAATAAAGAAATTAAGAAAACGTTTGTAAGCCTTAGATGAATGGTGGAGCAGTATGCTTAGGTAATCTGGAGCACAAGGTAAAAGACGCTATTTTAGTTGGATAATGATGATTTATGCCACCATTATGGTTGTCGCCTGTCTATTGACAAATTGAGGAACTAATCACCCTTAATCTCTTGTTGATAGTAGACGGAATCATGTGGATGGAGTAGATGTGTCTTGCCAACTAGAATAGTATGCACAGTGAATTGTTCGGAGTTGAGCCAAATGCTTATGAATTGTTTGAGTTGTCGATGCAGATTCCTATATAGGGAAATGAGGCGGATTTGAGGATGTTAGTATGAGGTTGCGGGTTGATCGGTGAGTAGTTTGAAAATTCATAGTTGTGTTCTGGATAATTTGGGTTTTGATTTGTGGTGGATCGAGAATTCGATTGACATGAGACTTGAAGAATTGTAGAAATGATCCAAGTAGGAATTAAATGGAAATGTAAGACCATAATTTGACAAGGAGGTCGGATAAAAAATGGTGGTGGCTGGTATGCCTTAACGTGTACATAGGAAATATGAATTGTATTTCCCATACTTGTTCTTATAATGTTATAGCTGGTGTTCATTGTGGATGTTCTAATATGCTATGTAATCAGAAGGAGTGCACGTAGGGTATTTGAGAGTCGAGTTGCCAGTATTGAAAGAAGTGAAGTTATATGTTGAGTTATCAAAGTGTGATTTTGATTCGTAAAGATGAGTTTACTTGGCTGTGTTACTTCGGATGAGGATCATGAAGAATTGTGCTAGTATGAGTAGGACTTGATGAATTAGTTTGTTTGATTGGTTTGGTTAATATGTCATGTTAAGTGTAGGTTTTGAGGCTAAACCTATGGCTATTGGGTGTTAAGCACTGTTGGAAAGACGTTTTTTTAGATTAATTGGTCACATGTATCCTTACGTTGTTGTAATGTTGTTATGCGTTGAGATGAGTTTTGACGATGTGTTAATACAAGATGGTGAAGTTGTAGCTTATGTTGACGATAGTTGGGAATTCTTGAAAGTATCTATCCTATTCAAGATTTGGGATTAGTCGCAGTTGTAGTTGTGTGGGATATTCTGAGGTATTATTTATGGATCTACGTTCGAAGTAGTCAGTAATCAAAGCGTAGAATACCTGTTGGTCGGAACTCCGAAGAATTAAGTCGGAAGTTTTTATGACTGCTTTGCTAGTCGGAAGTGGATGGGAACTTGGTAGATTTGATGGTTGCAAGTAATCAGAGAGTGCAGCGAAAGCGCGGTGTAGAGCAGTTGGTTCTTATGCGGGTAACAACGATGTTGGTGGTTTGATTACGTTGAAGTTGTGTTAGGGGATTTTGTATTTTGTTGTTGCCTCGTTACCTAGGGTGATGGTTCGAGTGCGAATAGCTAATTCCTATGATGGGGAATTAGGGGAGTGTTGCCTATGGTGATGGTAACGATTGTGTTGTGTTCTGGTCCGTAGTGAACCTGTGTGTTCTTATTTTGGTGATTTATGTGATTTGAGTTAGTCGTTGGGTGCGTTACGTGAGCATTGTTTCGTGTTATCGTTGTCGTGATATGATGTAGTGTGTTTGGTGTTAGACGTGGGGTTGCCTCTATGGCAGGAAAGTTGAATTGTCAGATGCGATAACGTATCTGGAGTGTGGTGCAGCGAGTAAATTTTCGAGGACGAAAATATCCTAAGTGGGGGAGAGTTGTAACGCCCTGTTTATTTAATTAAATATATTCGTATATTTGGTGTTGATTTGTGTTGATTATCAGAATTGTGTGGTGTTGAGTTGCTAAGTTGGTTTTAGCCGAATTAATTTGATTAAGTTGATTTGAGTCGTGTTGTGGTGGGTTGAATTAATTAAGCTGAATTGGGTTGTATGTTGTTATTATATTAGAATTATAAGAGAAAGTATGTGGGCTTGGTTGGTAGTAGCAATGTTGGGGGTGTAGTTGGTTGGCCCAATAGAAATAAGAAATAAGTGGAGTTAGTGAGGAAAAGGAAGTTACAGGAATATAAGAAGTTATTGGAAAAAGTCTTGGAGGAGAAAAATAGGTTTTTGGAGAATACGAGAAGTTGCAGAGAAAGTGGAGCAAGAGGTTTTGGAGAATTACGTGGGAATTGCAGAACCGAAAATCCAATCGAAGAGTAGAGCGACCTTCAATCCAAGGAAAGAGTGGGGTTCTGACTCTATAATTGGGTTTATGATAAATGGTATGTGAGATTGGATTTGTGTAAAATTGCTTCTGTCATGTGTGTGTTGATTCGTTAAAGTTGATTGCCTAAATTGGTTGATATGGTTGAATTAGTCGTAGAATCATTTGAACGGTGTGGTTTTGTGTGATTTTGTTGTATTGTTGTAGCACTGTGATGATATGAGAATTGATACCGAAGGTTGGAGGAATTAATTGATGTTGTTAAATTAATCGTAGGATAATTAAATTATGTTGTTTGAATATAATTATCAACGTTGTTGTTGTAATATGTTATTGTGGAACTGAAGCGAAGAGGAAAGTCTGGACTGCATGAGCGAACAGAGGAGAAGAGTGAGAGAAACAGAGAGAACGCGGGTTTTGGAGTCATGACGACCGTCATGGAAGGGTCACGACCGTCACACCCACGAACAACATCACGACAGTCACACTCTCGTGACAAGCGTCACGCGGGCAAATTCTGGGCTGTGTGGAAAATTGGAGATTCTGTTTCGTGGTCTTTTGGTTTGTGTAGCTTGGCGTGGTTACTGATATACTTTCGTTGAGTACAGAGCCGTAATTGAAATGAGTAAATAATTATTAGAGGTTTAATTAGTGAATTAGAACCACTATAAACAATTAATAGTCGTGTTGCGATGAATTAGTAAGAAACATAATTAAGTTGAACATCAGTATAAGTAGCAGTAGTAATACAAACCAGTGGAGACTGTAAGGAACTGATAATAGTACTGTGACTAATTAATAGGAGTATAATTAAGTAACCGTGATGTAGAATTTAGTAGTATGTTTTGGTAAGTTGTTGGTGACCCGAATGTAACAGGGGAATGATAAGAAGCTAGTAAGAAGTGGAAATGATAGAGTTTAGCAGAGGAGTTGGTTAATTGGTTTAGTCAGAAAATTATACAAATAGTAATGCGATATAATTGGTTGTTCTTTGCGTTGGGTTCCTTGTTGAGAGTTGTGAAGTTGTTAGTTGTGGATTTTGTTGCAGAACCTTATTAGTTGTTGTTGTTAATTAAGTTATAGGCCTATGGCCAGTGTTGATTTGCTGTGTTGTTAAGTTGTTTGGCAGTAGCAGGTCTTATGACCAACGTTGTTAAGTTGTTTTGCTGTTGCAGGTCTTGTGACTAATGTTGATTAAGTTGTTTGCAGTTGTTGCATTTTGTCGTTGTTGTGTTGTGTTGAATAAGTTGATGTTGTGGTTGTTGTCGCATGCATAGCATTTCCATATTACGTTGGCCTGGATTGGAAAAATTATTACGTTGACCTGGATTGGCAAAATTATTACGTTGGCCTGGATTGGCAAAACTGCGATGAAGGCTTATGCCTTGGCCTTGATTGGCAATTTCTAAGTTGGGAGTTCTGCTACATTTTAAAGTTGGGAGTCCTGCTCCAATGGTACCACATGCATGTGCATAGTTGAGTCACATCTTGAGTTGTATGTTAGAGTTGTGGTTATTGTTAAGTTATGATAATTTGAAGTTGTATATTATAAGTTGTTACGTCGATGTGTTGGTTTATTAAAGTTGCTGTTGTTATTAAGTTGTGTTGATTTAAGTTGTTTGTTAGTTGTTGTATAATTGTGGTTATAAAGTGGTGATATTTGTATGATCTGATCTAACATATTGTTTATCATACACTTTATTATATTGTTAGATATCTCACCCCTTCTGCTGATATTTCCCCTACCATGGGAAATTGGCAGGTACTCAAGATTTGCAGTGGAAGTTCGAAGTAACTTTATGAAGTCTTTTGTTGCTCTATGGCAAGTCAAAAGGGTCTTGCTCTAATACGTAACACTCGGGGGATGGACGCTTGTTGTTTATTGTTGAATATGTTTTATGTTGCTGAATTTTTAAGTTGAATTTATTAAGTATTATGTTGTTTTGAAGTTGTTTTAGTCGAACAAAAATGTTAAGTGAATCAAAGTTGAATATTGATATCTTGAAGTTGTTTTGCTTTGAAAAGAAGATATATATGAATTTTGTTGTTATCGGTTCATCCGATCAAAGTGTTATGTATCTGTTCATATGAAATTAATCGAAGTTGTTTTTAAGATGAAAGTGTAGCATCCTATTATTTGTTGAAATTTTATAACTCTGATTTTACTATTATCCGCCGGGTAGAAATGGGGTGTTACACATGCCCCAAGGAAAACCAGCAGGCATCTTGTTCAAACCAGACTGAGCAATAGGCTGATTCACAAGCTCGATTGGCACTTCAACAGTAGTAGGAGAAGGTACAACAGCAGGAACAGGCGTAACAATAGGAAAAGCGGTAACAACAGTTGCCTCAATGACAGTTGCAACAGCAGAGGCAGCATCTCTTTGAGCACGAAGGAGTTCCATAATGACATCCATGTTCGTCTGAAACTGATCCATCCGACCTTGGAATTGGGCCAGAGTTTCCTTATAAGCAGCGTTCTCAGCTTCAAAGTCAGCCATGATTCTGGATTTGTTTGAGCGGGTAAAATACCGATGTCGAGTCGTCGTCTTGCTACAAGGCATAAATGATCAGAGTAAGCAAAGGTTCCTGGATGAAGGACATGCATATTCGGGCATGAATGAATGCAATTTATGCAAAAAATAAAGTTTTAAAATGCTTATGCAAAAATTAATTTGACATGATGGGATGATGTGCAACACCGGAATCAACAAGCCAGCATAGTCTGAATAGTCGAATCTGAACATCTGCAAAGGTAGTGCTGCGTTGGTGCGAGATCTGAAGCAATGAGAGAACAAAGGTTGGAAGAGTCTTGGTTTCCTGTAGAAAAACCCAATATCCCCCTCACATGTATGATATAGAAAGCGGGATTCTCAGTTTCGGATTCTCGATTTGAGAAGCAATAGTACATTCATCCCTCGGGGTACAATACTATCGCCAAACAAAGAGGTCGTCCACTGATTCCCCCAAAAAGGTCATCCTATGCCAAGTTCCCAGCTTTGGGTCCTCGGATCAAGAAGCGTAATGGGTTTGCCATATTTGGTCTGCCATTATCGCTCCTTGGGAGGAGTACCGCAACTGAGTCCTCGGGAATGGTCACCAGAGTCGACAGCTTTCTAGGTTAACACCCCGAAATGCACAAGACGCGCAAATCAGAACATCTCCCAAGAAAACCTCATCTGGGTATGGATTTCATGTAAACCATACGTACCAAGACGCTACGTAGGCCACACTACTTTCCACTCTAATCCTATATGTACTCTCAAGCCTGTGTAATGGGCTTATCTCTCAAGTAGCAACCCAACCGACAACAGCAAAGAAAATAATAGATATCCATAATATATAGCATATGAGTATTTAAAGCAGTAAAGAAATGCAATAAATAAGCAAATAAAGTGTAAAGATAAAACTAGTAAAGCGCAGAAGATAAACACCCAAACGAGCAAGAAAGCAAACAAAACTAGGCAAGACCCCTCAAGGGATGGACCAGCAAAAGGTCAACCAGAGACTCTGGGTTCGATCCCCAGTAGAGTCGCCAGCTGAAGATGGCTGGTTTCTACCTGAGTGAATCGCACACTCAAAGATACAACAGAGTCGCCACCAAACTTTATTTAGTCCCAAAGGACAGGGAAAATATCGATAAATCCCAAGGGGAAGAGAAACGGGAACGGGGGGTCGGTTATGCGAAAGGAAGGTATTAGCACCTAACGCATCCGTCGTACTCGACGGGAACCATTTCGCTTGCTTCTAGGCTTGGATGAGTTATCTATCTAAAGGCTTCTAGCTAAAGAAAGGAGAGAGAGAATAAAGAGGAAAAAGAAAGAAAGGAAAGAAAGTGCTCGCGGAGGAACAAGGTTCTCGTGCCTACGTACCCTCATAGTGCAATGAGGAAATCAGAGCGCCGTAGTTCTTGGAACCAGGGGACGAAGAAAAGGAAAGAAAGGAGGAAGACGGAAGAAAGGTGGAAGTGTGCTCGCCGAGATCATTGAGATCTCATGCCTACGTATCATACATTCAAAAGAATGCAGAATTAGAGCTTCCGTAGTTCGTGGAACCAAGACGGAAAAAGAAAAGGAAATGAAAGTGGTGTCAAAACCAAGAACAAGAGAAGAAAAACCGTCCAGAAAGAGCAACCAAACTGGGGAAAACAAAGGAAAACAGTGTCGAAACCAAGAGTAAAAGAAGGAAGAGATCTGTTGGGAAAAAAACAATAGTGGTGTCAAAACCAGAATATAGGGAAACAATAGTGATAGAAGAAATTCCACTGGGGAACAAAAGGGTACAAAAAACGTGCTGAGGAACAGAGGGTAGATGCTCTGTCGAGGAATAAACAGAAGTATGGTGTTAAAACCAAGCAAAAGGTTCGGTACGTTAACTGACTGGCAGTGGTTAACCGAAGAAAAAGAGATAGACTCAGTGGGGAAAAAACAAATGAATGGTGTCAACAGACAGACTGTGAGGAACCAGAAAAGAGAACAAAGAGTACTGAACCAGGATAAGGTGTTTGACTCTGAGGGGATCATTGATCCTGACTCAATAACAGTAACTGATCAACAAAAGGAGTACTGAACCAAAATAGGTTGCCAACTCTGGGGAACAAATGGTTTTAATAGATAAACTGTGATTAACCAGAAGAAAACGAGTGA
Source organism: Lathyrus tuberosus (assembly GCA_022829125.1). Classification (NCBI taxonomy): domain Eukaryota; kingdom Viridiplantae; phylum Streptophyta; class Magnoliopsida; order Fabales; family Fabaceae; genus Lathyrus; species Lathyrus tuberosus. The sequence continues at coordinate 2,563,140 of JALAZF010000034.1, forward strand.
TTAACTAAGCAAAGGTGATTAACTCGAAAAAGAGTATCAGTATTTTAACAGACTGACTGTGGTTAACTGAAGGCAAAGGTGATTAACCAAGAGAAGGTGATTAACCCAAAAGAAGCTCAGTATTTTAACAGACGGACTGAGAAAGAGTGCAGATTGATGTTTTAATTGATAAGCAATGGTTAACCAATCAAAGGGAGAGGAACCAGAGAAAAGGTTGTGAACTCCTGGGGAAGTGTCAGTTGTTTAACAGAAAGATTGTGTTTAACCGAAGAAAAGAATAACAACTCTGCATGGGAATCTAAAGACAATGATTGACCACGAGAACAGAGTAATGAGGTAAGAGACAGTAGTTAAATCCAAGCAATGATCTTTAACCAAAGAAACTGGTGATTGATCAAGAGAAAAGTTGCAAGAGGTAAGAGTGAGAATGATCAAGGATCAACTCGACTAAGGAGGAGAAAAGACGCTACCACTTGAGGATAGAGGTGACTATTCTTGAAGAGAGGACAAGACGTCCTTACCAAGGAAATAGCCAGAATGAGGATAGAAAGAATCCATCCACATTCATTCTCTAGCACTCAAAGGTGTAGCGCAAAAAATGAAACGGACAGAACAACAGCTTCAATTTGTACAGTGCTCTAGCGTGTTGAGAAATAGACAGCGTATCAGCTTCGATTTGTACAGCGCTCCAGTGTGGTGCATTTCGCGTCGTGCAAAACTCCAACTCCGCGGGGAATCCAGAAAGAGAAGGTCTAAAGAGATCCTAAAGAGAAGGAAAAGGGAGATCAACTAATCGAAACATGGTTTCGCTCAATTAATAAAAGGGATTGGTTTGCTAACAATTTTCCAAAGAGAATGAAAAATCATTAAAGCAAATGGTATGAATTATTGATTAAACAAGATTAAATTTGTTCAATAAAGAACAAACTTAATGCAATAAAGGAATAAGTGTGCAAAACAGTACCAAAAGAACAATTAGCATGCAATGCAAACATGTTAGCAAGTGATCAAATAAAATGCAAGATGTTCATGAACAAATATTGCCAAAAATATGAACAAGTTGAATAATCAAAATCGTGCATCAAAAGTTTATGAACATGCTTCAACCAGAGGTTAAATGACACTTAAAACATCCATAAAAATGAAGCACATTGATCCATGGAAGTTAGAAGAAGAAAGGATACCAAACAAGCTTGAAAAAACTCAAAATTGGCCATTCTGTTCAGTGGTAACCGGTTACAACATATCTGCTAACCGGTTACATGCTTGAAAATCAGCGTATTTGTTGAAAATTAAACAGTGTAACCGGTTATAGCATAACTGCTAACCGTTTACCACTGAGACAGTGGCAAAAATAACGGCAAAAGCAGCTTTTCAAAAGTGATTTTCAACACATAATCACTTATGCCAACCACCACATGCTAGGAAATGAATTTGTGCACGAAAATTGAACTTGAAAACAATAAATAAACAGTGATAGAATCAACTAACACATTAAGATCATGGATCAAACAAATGCAAAACCAAATCGGACACAACAATTATCGACTACATTGCGAACGATACGAAAATGCGCGAAACCGTAAAATTAGTTAGATCCACCAACCTACAAGCCGAAGATTTGCCTTGGTAAATGTTGCAAAGAGATCTTGATGCCGAAGACGAAACGCGTCGAAACCGATTAAAAATGCGAATTGAGAGTGAAGATGTAGAAGTTGCAGAAAGTTCAGAGAGAAATTGAGAGAATTGAGAGTGAAATGTGAGGGAAATGGTTGAGAATGAATGGTCCTTTGAAAAATGGGTGAAGGTTTGTTTATATAGACTTTTGGTTTGGAGTGTGAGAGCTTTGGAGCTAGCTTTGGACTTAGCTTTGGGAGGTTTGGAGTTAGGGTTGGAGTTAGTTACACTTGACTCACTGAGTCAAGGTAGTTAACTCGGTTAGTTAGGATCAACTCGGTAACAATCCCAATGTGAGCTTCAAAATCCAAAGGTTGACATGCTTGGAAATTAAGGAACACGGTGCACTTGATTTAGAGTGAAGCATTGGAATAAATGCAAGTGAAGTGTCTTGAATGGTCTTGAAATGTCTAGAATATTCCACATGCTGCTAGAACAATGTAGAATCAAAGACCAAAGAGTGTGCATAGCTGCTGTCCCAACAATGCAGCAAAATCTGCAACTTTGTACAGAGTAACTGGTTACAGCATATCTGCTAACCGGTTACATACTTGAAAACCTGCGTTTCTAGTGAAAAATACACTATGTAACCGGTTACAGAATATCTGCTAACCAGTTACTTCAGCCCAATTCACCCAAATTTGCTTGGAAATGATGTTGAAGTCTCGGTTTCGATTTTCCACCTCTTATTTTGATGAGTAAACATGGAAACCTTTATTTTCAGCTTGTTTTGATGATGAAATAATCTTGAGAGGATGTGATTAATCGGGTTTGGAAAACCTGAAGATCCTGCAACAAGAAACACACAGAGAAAAGTGCGAATGCGTATGCTGACGATGCTAATGCATATGCTTATGCAAAAGGCAAAAGAGGAGGTCAAATTCGGGTTACGACAACTGACAATCCTCTCAATATACATCTCCGCTAGTTTCTCTAATGGATAATTAAGTCTCGTCGAAAGGAAATGAGCCAATTGAGTCAACCTATCGAAGATGACCTAAATCGTATCATAACCTTTCACTGTCCTCGGTAACCCAGATAGAATATTCATCGAAATATTGTCCCATTTCCACTCTGGAATAGACAACATTTGCATTAAGCCTAACGACTTATGATGCTCTACCTTTGAATTCTGGCAAGTCAAACACACATACAAAAAACTAGCAACCTCCTTCTTCATTCCTGGCCACCAAAAGAAACTCTTCAAATCTTGATACATCTTAGTAGCACCGAGATGAATACTCAAGCCAATTATGTGACCTTCATCAAGAATAATGTGCTTAGGCTCTAGCGCATCTGGAACACACACACGGTCTCGAAATATTATCACTTCATTCTCGTCGTTTATGAAATTACCACCTTGACCTTGAGTGATTAAAGTTAACTAATCAATCAATTCTAATTTCATCTTCTGACCTTCTCGAATTTCTTCAAGAATATCTGTAATACCCTAATTTTTACCCCTAAGATCCCACATGTCATTTGCATTTTTTGCATACCACAAACAAGATCACCAGTATCCATGTATTTTTATTACTTGCTTTATGTTTGTTTATATTTACTAACCTCTAACCAAAATACCAAAAAAAAAAATAATATGCTACCGTTTGCTTGTTTCTTCTCTGTGTGTTGTGCAGGTTTGTCAAAGGCAATTAAGTGATTTCAAGTCACATGTGGCTGCTCGTTCATGATCCAGTTCAGATGGATGTTTGACTTAATCTTGGTCAAACTATCAAGCAATTTGTTTCAAGGGCAAGTTATTAGTGCCAGTGGCTATTCTCTCAAGCAGTGACTGTCAGGTTGTTGTGTGGTGATATTCATCAGGTTCATCTGAGTTCATCAATCAAGACTGTGTTCATCTGTGGATTTATTTTCCAAGATAATTGATTCAGATGAATTTTGAAGTGATTCAGAACTTATTCAAATGGCCATTGTTCAGTTGTGGCTTGTTCAAGTGGTAGCTGTGTTTTATCAGAGGCTTGTGAAAAGGAGTCAAGATTGGTTTTGGGCTAAAAATAAAGATTGATCATCCATGATCCATATCCATTCCCATTTTTGGCTATCCAATTTCTAAACCTTTTTTTATTCACTTTTAATCTCTTTTGTCACCTTTCTAATACCCATATTTTTTTTCAATATCCATTTAGAGACCCACTTCCATTTTCCAATTTTTTCTAAATCCACATTTTTTTTATCCAATATTAAATCCATTTCCATTTCCATTCTAATATCCATTTTTTTTAATAACCATTTTTTATCCAAATTCAATTCATTAGAGTTCTCCATATAAACCATCTTTCATTCTAAACCATACCATTTCCTATTCAATTTCCCAATTTTCAATTATCCAATTTTCCTATATCCATTAAATCAACTACCCATTTTTTTAGTTATTATTTTCATAAACCACATCCAATTTCAATAATCCAATTCTAAAAAATTCATTTTATTCATTATCCATAATTTCATTTCTATCCAAAAACCAATATCCATTTTTTTCTAAACCAATATCCATATCCTTTTTTTTTTAAACCATTTTTATCCAATTTCACTTCCATAAAATTTTTCTATTTTCTATTTTAAATCACATCCAAATTTTCATTAGTCATTAATTACCAAAACTTTTTTCTAATCTATTTCCATTAAGCCCAATTCCAATATATTAGACCCATTTACCAATTCTTACTTCCAAAAGATTCATGTACATGAAAAAATATTTTACAAAAACAAAAGATTGAAGCAAGCCGTGTTCCAAGTCATTAACTGCTATTACTCCAAGCTTATAAAGCCACTTTCATGCTACTATCACAAGCCAAATTGGCATCACAAGCTTCGGAAAAAAACGGCTTCCAGCCGCAAGCCATCACGCACCAAAGCCGGTTCAATCTCCCAGCCATAACACACACAAACTCCAGCCGTGTAAGTTCAAACAAAACGCAGCAAATTATTTCCAAAACGACACAAAAAAGTCACGCAATCAACATGAATTCGGGTGACGACATTAAACGTTTTCGAAGCAACTTGGAATTCATCAAAACGCAAGCCAAAACAAGTTAAAACGCAGAGCAAAAAAATCAAAATGGCGACATCATGGATCATATTTCATTCTCTAATTCATCTATAAATAAGAGCTCCCTCTCATTCAATGATTCAAGCTTTTCAAGCCAAAACCATGCTGTGAAAATTTCTTCATAAACACCATTCTTCCATTGTTGTAATTTCAAGCTTCAAGAGTAAAAAAAAATTCCAATCAATTCCATCTTCCACCCATAAATCTTCAACAACAACCACATAATTACAACAACAACACACAAAGAAAAAGAAAGGAAGAATTGAAGCTTCATTTACTTGAATTTTGAAGGTAGTGAATTTTTTCCGACGAAACTTTGATCTCCGTTTGCGTTGCATTTCGTTTACGACGGTTGAAATCAATTACATATTCGGAATCCTCTCGCTCTCCCGGTCGTAACGGTACCACATCGGAGCTCCGTCGCTCCGATCCGGCGGAACTCCATTTTACTAGCTATGGATGAATAGTAGCGCATGGCACTTGGAGAAGAAGATGTCTCGTTTTCTCATCTTTTCTTTTTCTTATTCCACCATTTTTTTTTATTTTTTGATGTGTAGTAATTTTGGTTTTGGGCCTAGGCCCGTGTGCATTCCAAATTATTCACTACACCACCACCATTCTATTCTTACTTTTTTTTATTTTCTTAAAGATATTTTCAAGATGTTTCTATTTTTTTTAGTAAGCTTTTGAAATTAAATTTTACTTTTAAATTCTGTTTTAGAAAAATCTCTTGAAATTTATTTGAATATTTTGTTCTTGTTTTTTATTTTCCTTTTGATATTGGATTTGGATCACATTTTAAGAATTTATTTCTCTTTAAATTCATTGGACTTAGGGTGTAGATGAAGTTGGATAAATGTTCACTAATTCAAATCTACCTTTAAAGTGAATTATTTAATTCACTTTAGGTGCTTTGAGTTAATGATATATTTAGCACTTTAATCCACCAAAATGAGTGAATGAACTTAAAGATGGAATTGTCTTGAATTTGTAATTCAAATTTAGTTTCCTCTTTCTTCTATTTCTTTTATTTTTTATCGATGAAAGTCGAAGTGATCGTGAAATTTCTTTGTTGAATTTCGATCGAGATGAGATCATTACCACTTTTTCTTTTCGTGTGGCATCGCTTTAGGATAACGATCTCTATATCGTTTATCTCGCGTGCATTAACACATATATCTCATGGCCGGCCTCATTCGTAGGGTAATTGCTCGAACAAATTACTCGGCGTGCGCTTAACATAGACCAAAATTTGTCCCGCCTCGGAATAAATATCAAAAATAGTTGATTATTTGTCTTATGGTTCACAACTCATGAAACTTGTTGTTAGGAGGCTTTGGTCTTATCAATCCTTTAATGAGTTTCATCAACCTTGACCTAAGTGCAATTATTCAATTGTTATTGATCACTAACATTAACAATTAACCACTAACTTACTAACAATTTTATTATATTAATTTTGTTTATGATTCCTTCTCGCTCCCTATCTCTTTTATTTTTTTTATTTTTTTATGCTTCATTATTATCATTCCATATCATGTTTATGTTTCCGCAATTTTTCCTTTGTCCGTTGGACATATGTTTATGCTTCCGAATTTTTTCCTTTGTCCGTTGGACATATGTTTATGCTTATGCCATTTTTCTTTTGTCCATTTGGACTTAAAACATTAATAAAGGATTAAACCATAAAAAACTTAATTCTCTTCATTTTGGACTATTGGTTACTATCCTATGCTTTGGAGTGATCTCTTTATGGACCTCTTTTGAAGTGATATTGGACTTATGGACCTAGAATTAGGCCTTCTCATCCCTTTGCTTGGAGTATTGATTGAAAACTTGCCCTTATTCGGCCAATTTGCTTAAGGATGGAATTCTTTTAATATTACTTTGAAGTGGCTCCATTTTGGTTAGATCTTTCCTTTCCCTAGCTTTTACTTTATGCACTAGGATAGTCACTTCTTCTCCTCCCCATTCTTAAATTTTCAAAATCTTCTCCCTTTTTCAAAATCATCTTCTTGTTTTCAAACTTAAAACCACTTTCATAATAAAACCTTGACTTTTGTCAAGTGACTTTTTAAACTTTGTTTTCTTAATAAATGTCAATCCATTTAACTATATTTTGACTATTTCATAAAAATAAATAAAAAATACAAAACTCATCCAAATTCTTTTGTGCTTTTATGCACCTTTTTCTTTTAAACTTTTCAAAAAGAATTAGACATGAGTCATTTTTTTGATGAGATGTAAAACTCCTAACCATGGTATTTTGTTGAAAGTATGGTCATTTTCCACTTAGATGTTGAAGTGATTAGTCTTGTTGATGTTAATCCAAGCAAATCCTCCATCTTAATGTGAAGCAAATGTCACTTTCCCATACCTTTGGGTAATTAGTTGAGTATTCTCTCTTGAGAATGACGGGTTGTCTTTTTCAAGATAAAATAAACCATAACCAATAATTTTCGCTCTTTGTACCAAGAACTACAGGGTTTTGATCCTACATTGCACATCGTGGGTACGTAGGCATGAGACGATAAGTCTCTCCAAACACAAAAATCTTAAAAAATAATTCTCCTCTCATCTCTTCAATCTCTTTTTCAAGCATACCTTTTTTTTAGACCAAAAAGCAGTGAATACATCAAAGGGCTCCTATAGAGTACTATAGATGTATTGGGTGTGTAAAACCTTCCCTTTACATAACCAACCCCCCTTACCCTTATCTCTTTAGGTTTTGCTCGCTCTTTTTTCCTTTCCTTTATGGATAAAAATAAAAGTGCGGTGGCGACTCTTGCTTATTTTTGAGTTAAGTTAATCAATAGCTTACACTCATAAATTTCCCCGCTACAATATCATCTGTAAGCTTCAACATACCTAACTTCACACTCTACGACATAACGTCACAAACCAAACTCGAGTCTCTAAACTCTTTGATCAGATCCAACCCTCTAGCCATCAATGTCGACATATGTAAATTCTTGCGACTCAATGCATCAATTACAACATTGGCTTTACCTGGATGGTAACTAAAACCAAAGTCACAATCCTTCAGAAACTCAAGCCACCTTCTCTGTCTCATATTCAACTCTTTCTGGTCGAAAAGATACTTCACACTCTTGTAATCACTCTACACCTTGAATCTCGAACCAAATAAGTAATGTCTCAAAATCTTCAACACGAACACAACTGCATCACAAAGAAGTCTGAACTTTAAGGTCAAAATTCAAAATCATAACCCTTCTCTCATTAAACTGGGTAGTGGTAAATAATCTTTCTAAGAACTTATCCTCCAGCTCCTTCAATGTTCGAACGATTCCATTTGGAAGGCATTGCAACCAATCTTTAGCCCTTCTAATAAGCGAGAAACCAAACAACCACAACTTCACTTGATCGTCCGTGACATTATCCGGCTTACACATCGAAGCGGTTTCGTAGAAGCATGTAAGATGAGCTCACGAATATCTGATAGCGTTCCCGTCGAACTGATTTTCTCTTAGACCTTAAAGCACATAATTTTTAATATCAAAGTTTATAGGATCTTCCGGTACAAACCCTCTAGAAACTTGACCGTCGTCGGTCCTCTTGGAGTAATCTCCCATAGTTGGGAGTTGTGGGGCAGCCATGTTATTCTCGTCTTTCAAATCCGAAGAAAGTATTGGTGGATCTACTTCGGGTTGGTCTCTGTCAGCCAGAATTTCTTCTTTAGCTATTTTTCTGAGGGCACGTGTAGTTCTTTTAATTTCTGGATCGAATGGTAGTAAGGTCGATCCTGAACTGCGCATACACAAACAGAAAATACCTCAGCAGCACTATGATAAACAAGAAAAAAACCAAAAAATAAAAACTAAAATTAAAATAAAATAAGAAAAATATGTTGCACAAAAACGTTGCCCTGTTGTAATCAACAGTCCCCGATAACGATGCCAAAAACTGGATGACTTCTTGGCAAGTGTACCAATAATTTCGTAGTAATAAAAAGATCGAACCCACAAAGATTGTGTTCAAACAGAACTATAATTTGTGTAATAATAATTAAAAGCAGTAAAAAAGGGGTTTTGCAAGTTTCAGTGCAAAAAAGGTAAAATTAAGGGAAAACAAGGTCACAAAGGCAGTTAGGTTGTGTTTTAGAATCCCTTTATCCCCTCTTGTTGATTTATGATGCCTTGTATGAATTATCTTATCCTTATAATTTTACGGCAAACTAACAAAACTGTTATACGCAGTCCCCTAAGAAATAACTCATTAACAACTACTAGAAGCTTTCTATCCTTAGTCCGCTAGCGTAAGTAGTGTTAGGCGATGTATAGACCGTTAGTTCTCTGTGCCACTACTCGAGGTATCCTATCCCTATTCAACCGACATAAGTATAACAATTGCTCTAGATCTAATACATAGGCTAAGGGCCAGTAACCCATATGCATATAACAATATATTAATAGAGTATCTCAAACAATACGCATTAAGCAAAATAAACAACTGAATAAAGTTATAAGTGATAAGCTTCATAAAAAGTCAAACCACCATATAATGCCAACAAGGTTGAATAAAGTTCATCACACACCTAACCTATAAGAATTTAGCTACACATAGTGAAAATTACAATACCAATTGATAAAAGATGAATAACATGTGAATGTCATTCAAGGATTGACCTCCAATGACTTCCAATGCTCTCAAAATTACCCTCTGATGCTGTAAAATCGTGCACTACAAAAGCATTGCGCGCACGATGGTCCCTTTACATTTTTATCGCGCGTGCAATAGGGCGTGATGTTGCGCGTGATTATTCCAGTAGTTGCGTGTTTTCATCCCCTTTTCACCAAAATTTCCACTAAGTCTCATTCTTCCATACTTGGTCATTTTCACTCATTCTTGGGTCTTTCTTCATCACTTTGGCACCTCTTTTGCTCGTTTTTCCCCGGTTCTTCGACTGAATTTATGTAATGACGGACTGTCATAAACCTTTTACCATACTTAAATTCTGGTACATGTGCAGAGTTCAGATGTCCTATGACATGAGATTCGACATCTGGTCTGACATGAACATAAATGGCAAGGTATAAATCCATAATCATGGTACTGAAAAGATAAAAACACGACACACAGAATTGTTAACCCAGTTCGGATCTAACTATCCTACATCTGGGGGCTACCAAGCCAGGGATGAAGTCCACTATCAGTAGTATCAATTCAAAGCTAAACTCTCCGTTTACAACTTATCACTCAATCACTACCCAATGACCCCTCTACCTAGATCCTCTCTAGATATGAGAAACACTTCTCACTCCCAATCATCGCAATGATGTCTAGCAGTCGACAATCCGCCACTGCATCAACAGTTCTTTACCTGTACTACAATCCAACAAGGAAGACACATTTCCAAGACACAACTAAGAGTTACTTAAAAGCTTCCTCCAAGAACAATACTCCTCTTACTTAATAGTTTCGAGGATCACACTAACAAACTATCCAACTCACAGGTTGAGTGGTACAGGAACCAACCCTAATAATAGAACTTTTACATCTTCGGTTGCGTTACAATTCTAGGTTACAAATCATCTATATATAACCTATTCCCAACTGGATTTGGGCCTACAAAAACACATCAAATGAGCTGCTACAAATCAGCAGAAACTTCTGCTACATATCAGGTCTTCAAATCACTAACTTCCTAAAATATCTCCATATTTAGAAAGTCTCAGTTCTTCAATATTTTCTCTCCATCTTGAATCTTCAGACCTAAAAATCAGCGCCTCATGATTGCATAATATTTCAGAATATTCTGCATTAGTTAAAACCTAACAGAATTAACAATCCACTTCAGTTCTGGCGCGATGTCAAATGGACCTGCATGGGACATCTTCTTCGACATGTTGTTCCAGTTGTTGAATAACTTCAACACAACATGTTCCACTTCACAATAGGACTTCTTGCTCAACCTGTTCTTCTTTAGCAAGATAAAACATCCTATCTAACATATTGCTGTTATTATTTGTTTTACAAAATTAATGCCAACCTTTAAAATTAAAGAACTAACATCTCCCCCTTTGGCAAATTTTGGCTAAAACAAATACATAACCATTACACTCAAATTACAGCAGCAATCACAACCTTACACTATTGTCACTAGTCATCAGCAACTACTGAACCTAACAGTAACCATCAGTAGCTACTGTGAGCAGCAATCCTGGAGAAACATCTTCTAGGGAATATTTGAATGATGTTAGGACATCATGCCTGACAACTCTTTTGGCAGCGCATTTCTATGAGCTCCATAACATCACTTTCGAGCATCCCACCACAATCACTTCAGGCAGTCCATCAGGAGGTAAAAAGTAGAAAGTCCCGAAGTTATGCACATGAGGAAGAAGATATCTGGTGTACATGAGGAAGAATATTTCTGACTCCCCCTTGATCCCACACATTTCTTTTTCCTTCCAGCTCAGGCCTGGATAATTGTAGAAGACTCCTCCAGAAAATAAACGCCTGTCTTCACACAAAGGACCAATGGTGGCATACGAGATTTTTACACACCTTTCTTGATCAGACGCCCCCAGTCAACCTATGGCATAAGATAAAACTTAAGCAGTATCAATCTATCAATCCAGGTAACTCAGAACACAAGTCACAACTGTGTTCATAACTCAGGACACAAGTCACAAAGACTCAACATCAACACAGGGAAAGGACACCCTCTTCGACATCTCTGCACACAAATGGACCTGCAGACTCCAGACAAGGCATCTGCACATCTGCACACACCCTTTCTCCCCCTTTTTAGCCAAAAATTGGCAAAGAAGGCCCTCACAAAACCAAACCCAAGCAGTGCTCACCCAAACTCGAACAAACGGCATTAGACTTATGAAACAAAACACTCACTTGGCTGAAGGAGAAGAGAACAATCCCTATAAATATCTGACTAGTAACTTTGGAATTAACGAGCCTTGAATAGGTCAAGGTTCTTGGTCAAAGAAAATGCTATTTTAGGTAAAAAAAAAAACTCCATTCAATATTCAATGCCTACTTTCCAAAACAGCCTTGACTACCTTTAATGTTTCTCAACTGAATCTTGCCATAAATTAGGCCAATAACGTTCCATGCATATGCAGAGACACGTGTACCACCTTATCCTTACATTACCGACCAGAAAAATTCCTTGTTTGGCTTAAGAGAAACATGTCCTGTACCATGTTCTGACATCTTACCAAAGGTACACTATCATAGATTGCATGAAACCACAAGCAATCTTGACAAACAACTGTACTACTTCAACAATATATCCAAAACAAAAGTTCAACTCCCCCTGTCACGGGTAACTAGTGCTCCTTTGCAAGAAGAACACCTTAAATGAATGGAAAACATAAGACTCATCTTCATGTCTTCAAGAGCGCACCCTCTGTTCAACACACCTGCTGAACGCATTCACTTAATGCTTGATCCTCAAGCAATCCAAGTACCACACTAGTATATTTCACAAAAGTTCTCCCCCTATATTTCACAAATGATGCTAATTCAACATCAGACATTTGCACATTTGCTCCACAAGCACCAACCTGATCCACTTCTAGCATGTCATATTCACATCAGACATCCAAGACAGTCCTTAACTCATCATTCTCCCATATGATAAGATAAATACCTCTAAGACAAAATGTGAACTCAGAATCCTACTCCAAGGATAACTAACTCAAAGATGTTCTAACATCGGTTAGGACATCTTCCACACATCATGGTTCTTGATATGCTCCACCACTGGACTTACTATCTGCATAGTAATCCAACTGAGGATCTTCAAACACCACTGCGCCACCAGCTAGAACAAAGAAAACTTCAGAAACTCAGAGAGGAATAAACTCTCATCCACCAAAAGAAGGTATGCTTCAACCCAGAACTTCTGCCACAAGCTCTCAGAGAACCAGAACCTTCTTATAATTTCAACTAACTACTCTTCTGCACAAGAGCAATTAGTTTCAATCATCCTCAAGTTCACACTGCCTTCCACTGAACTCTAAGTAAACTCCTCTTACTTAGAATTAATAACACACACCAAGACAAGTGTAACATCTCCCATCACCACAGATCCTCACAGAGTTCTTTCAAAATCTGTAGAGAAAAATAAATTCTCCCTGACACAAACAAAATTGTCCTTTAGACTCCTCCTCAGAAGCATGTGCGTCCATGATTCAAACAATTAGCTTCACATGGCTAGAACCATACACGTCCTATAAAGAACACACCAAAACGCTATCCAACAACCTAATGCTATAGCATGTTATCTGACATTATATCCTCATAAGGGGCAACCAATCTCCACAATCTTGATCAGCATGCAAGCTTCACAATATATGCACATTTGCAGCAAAATCCATAGACAAGTACTCCCCCTGTCATGGATAACCAATTCTCTTGATGGAGATGAACATTTGAGCACCAGATCTCCACACACTCGGGAACCTACATACTCTACATCTCAAGAATCTTCTTCTCAATCTTCTAATGTTCAGACCTCCTGTCTGACTTTGAGATGTTGGATGTCATCCTTCTGCACCTAAAAAGGAGATTCCCTCTAACAGGTTTCTGGAGCATACAAAAAAAATTTGACTGGTCATCATAAACAAATTGTTCAGAAAAAAATGCTTCTCCCAGTACACAAGGATCCCCTTCAATCCACATGTTCCATTATATGAGGACAACACAAAACTGACCCCTAGCACAAAGAGGAACTTCCCATGTAGATACCAGGGAACCATAATCCTTTGGTCCAAAAATAACTCTTCCTTGCTTTACACAACTAAAGTGCTCATAATCCCTTGAACGATCTTCCACAAGAAAACTATAGCACAACCTCTGCACTCAAGCTCACTTAGATCAGAAATAAACTAATCCAAGTTGTAACCATCAAGATTATGATGTCTTTATAGTCTGCCATCTCCATCTTCAACAGCATTACCATCGGACACCTCCTTCACAATACTTTCCAGGAACAGACGCTAAGCCAATAAACCCAAGTCAACACTTAGGAGACTTTTCTCAAGCGAATGTAGAACCCCTCCAATGATTCATCAGACCTCTGATGAAAAGATGTTAGAACATTTGACAGAACATCCTCAATCTTGAATCTCAAGGATAATCAATTAAATACTAGTGGATTCCATAAATAGCAATTGATCTTAAATCCTTGTACAATAACCCTTCTTAACTGCTGTAACTGAGCTCCACCAGATCATGTCATGAACATTTATAAAGTATTCAGTCGTGTTGCAAGTATCTTCTTTAATGATACTGTTGAGATATCAAGGCTGTCACTCTTGACTCAAGTAACTAAGACTTTCTCTGAACAAGTCTTCTTTACCTTAACAAATCTTCAATCAGATTGGATTCACTCTTAGGGTCAAGAGAGATGAATCCTTCCTTGCAGTTTTTGTGAAAGGTGAAAATAAATCACCTTCACGGTCTTCACTCCTATGCTTCCTAGAAAGCACCTCCTAGTCTGAAGAATAACTAGAAGACTCCAGAACATGACTCAGTTGCCTTGATTGGACTTAATCATCATATCAAGTGTCTTCAACAACTTAATCAACAAGAAATCATCAAACCCCTAGAGCATGAGTTTGATAATTCACCTTACCCTTCAATCTGACTTCAGCATACATGATGAAGCCACTCTCCCATGCACCAAGACTCAACCATCATAAAGACACCCTTCTGCTCCTGACTTTGGAATGCTATGTGATATCACACCGGTTGACATCTACACGAACAAAAAACGAGTAAGGACAGCTACAATCATAACTCCAGAATCTAGAGATCTTCAATCAGAAACTCATGCGGCGGAACTACCAAGGAAACAGATCCTGCTTGCCCTAATAAGATGTCAGAACATCTTATAAGACACATCAACAAAAGAACTAGCCACTTCTTTCGTAGATATTGTAGAATCTCCCCCAACAATAAGAACAACCAGGAATTTTCCATCAGATATATATATGCAGCGGAACACACACCAGAAAATTCCTCTACAATCTTCAGACATGCCACTGCCTGTCACAAACAGTCCATCCTCCACTTCTAGGGACCATTCTCACACCTATATGAACTACTCCAAGTTCAAACAACTTTTCAGTAGAAAGCTTCTACCTTGACCATGAACTAGAAAGTATCTTCCCTCGGATCTTATCCAGATACAGAACAGAATGACCTGCTCTGATACCAATTGAAATTCTGGTACATGTGCAGAGTTCAGATGTCCTATGACATGAGATTCGACATTTGGTCTGACATGAACATAAATGGCAAGGTATAAATCCATAATCATGGTACTGAAAAGATAAAAACACGACACACAGAATTGTTAACCCAGTTCGGATCTAACTATCCTACATCTGGGGGCTACCAAGCCAGGGATGAAGTCCACTATCAGTAGTATCAATTCAAAGTTAAACTCTCCGTTTGCAACTTATCACTCAATCACTACCCAATGACCCCTCTACCTAGATCCTCTCTAGATATGAGAAACACTTCTCACTCCCAATCATCGCAATGATGTCTAGCAGTCGACAATCCGCTACTGCATCAACGACTCTTTACCTGTACTACAATCCAACAAGGAAGACACACTTCCAAGACACAACTTAGAGTTACTTAAAAGCTTCCTCCAAGAACAATACTCCTCTTACTTAACAGTTTCGAGGATCACACTAACAAACTGTCCAACTCACAGGTTGAGTGGTACATGAACCAACCCTAATAATAGAACTTTTACATCTTCGGTTGCGTTACAATTCTAGGTTACAAATCATCTATATATAACCTATTCCCAACTGGATTTGGGCCTACAAAAACACAGCAAATGAGCTGCTACAAATCAGCAGAAACTTCTGCTACATATCAGGTCTTCAAATCACTAACTTCCTAAAATATCTCCATATTTAGAAAGTCTCAGTTCTTCAATATTTTCTCTCCATCTTGAATCTTCAGACCTAAAAATCAGCGCCTCATGATTGCATAATATTCCAGAATATTCTGCATTAGTTAAAACCTAACAGAATTAACAATCCACTTCAGTTCTGGCGCGATGTCGAATGGACCTGCATGGGACATCTTCTTCGACATGTTGTTCCAGTTGTTGAATAACTTCAACACAACATGTTCCACTTCACAATAGGACTTCTTGCTCAACCTGTTCTTCTTTAGCAAGATAAAACATCCTATCTAACATATTGCTGTTATTATTTGTTTTACAAAATTAATGCCAACCCTTAAAATTAAAGAACTAACACATACAACGCCTCAAACGGTTCCATTCCGATACTCGAATGGAAACTGTTGTTGTATGTAAACTCTATATTTCTTGTAAAAATCCATCCCAAACACCTCATTTCTCGAGCACGCAAGCTCTCAACAAGTTTTCTAAAGATTGGATAGTCAGCTCCGTGTGGCCATATGTCTGTGAATGATAAGCGAAACTCAGCCGTAACTTCGTACTCAACGTTTTCTGCATGCTCTCCCAGAACCTTGCAGTAAACCTCAGATCTCTATCATCTATGATACTAGAAGAAATACCATGCAGATTGACAATCCTTTCAATATACATCTCCGCAAGTTTCTCCAATGGATATTTAAGTCTCATCGAAAGGAAATGAGCCGATTTAGTCAACCTATCAATGATGACCTAAATCGTATCATAACCTTTCACTATCCTCAGCAACCCAAATAGAAAATCCATTAAAATTTTATCCCATTTCCACTATGGAATATACAACGAATGCATCAATCCCAACGACTTCTGATTCTCCACCTTCGACTTTTGGCAAGTTAAACATGCATACGCAAAACTGGCAACCTCCTTCTTTATTCCTGGCCACCAAAAGACCTTTTTCAAGGCTTAATACATCTTAGTAGCACCGAAATGAATACTCAAGTCACTTCTGTTCCCTTCATCAAGAATACTCTGTTTAAGCTTTGGCACATCCAAAACACTCACACAGTCTCAAAATCATATCACTCTATTCTCGTCAATTATGAAATCACCACCTTGATCTTGAGTGATTAAAGTTAATTGATCAATCAATTCCAAGTTCATCTTCTGACCTTCTCGAATTTCTTCAAGAATATCATTGGTAAGCTTCAACATACCTAACTTCACACTCTACGGCGTGACTTCACAAACCAAACTCAAGTCTCTAAACACTTCGATCAGATCCAACCCTCTAACCATCAATGTCAACATATGTAAATTCTACTGACTCAATGCATCAACTACAACATTGGCTTTACCAGGATGGTAACTAAAACCAAAGTCATAATCCTTCAGAAACTCAAGGCACCTTCTTTGTATTGTATTCAACTCCTTCTGGTTGAAAAGATACTTCAGACTCTTGTGATCACTGTACACGTTGAATCTCTAACCAAATAAGTAATGTCTCTAAATCTTCAACACGAACACAACTGCGGCCATCTCTAATTCAAGTGTTAGATAATTCCTCTCATGTAGTTTGAGTTGCCTTGAAACATAAGCTACAAATTGACGATTCTATATCAACACACCTCCAAGACCCATCAAAGATGCATCATAACTCACAACAAAAGATTAAGTCGGACTTGGCAAAATTAGAACAGAAGCCGACATCAACTTCTTCTTGGATCTTGTAAACTTTCTTCGCACGATGCATCCTAAACAAAAGCTTGACATTTCCTCGTTACAAGTCAGCCACCACCACCACCAGTTGTTACAAGTCAGTCACCACCACCTATTGTTACAAGTCAGCCACCACCCAAAACTAAAAAAAAACTACATAAGGGTGCCAAGCCTATTTCAAGTCAACCTTAATCATTATTATGATGTCTGCTCAAATTTGTAATGTCATTTTGTTATGCCTTTTAATGGCCTATCTATTTTATTTTTGTAAGGCACATTTTGGAATGTCATTATGTAAGGCACATTTTGGCTAATTTACAATGACCCATCTGTTTTGTAGTTGTACCACATTTTGGAATGTCATATTAATGCCTTATAATGACCTTTTGTTATTGAATCAATTATCTATCAAACTGCACATCTGTTAATGAAAGTTGAAATGACTTATAATGCCAAGTTATATTACTGTATGGTTTTCATAAAGTCCCTTAATTTTATAATTTGTTGCAAATTAGCCTATTTTCTATTTTGATTCATCCCAATTATTGGTCATTGAGCTGCATTTTAAAAAGTTAAATTTTAAGACAAATCTGTACCAATTATGTATCACAAAATTGTACAAGTTATGTAGCACAGATAATTATGTTGAAATAGACACATGCATTATTCATTAAACCAACTTAACAATACATTATTCATTAACACAAACTTAACAAAACATTGAAAATGTGAAAATATAACATTGAACTACCCTAATTCTAATTGAAATACATTGTTACAAACACAAGATTCAACCCTAAGCTCAATATCCCAACCACAATGGACATTTTCAGCCATCCTTTAGTGTAGATAACCTCATTATTCAATTTGTTAATTTTCTTCTTTTGTATTTCAAGTTTCAAATTCCTTTCGTCAACAAACTCATCACCTAACCACTTTAAGAAATTACAACCCTTTTCAATGTAATTTCTGTAATTTCTACGACCCCAAAATTTTCTCCCCTTGTTGGCACTGTTCACATCATTCACTGTTCTAAGAACACTTTCATCTTGACAAAAATACTCCATTTTCTTGTTTCTACAAATCACAGATCCAGATGTACCATAACTTTGGTTATTTGAAGTTGAAGTATTGCTTAATCTTTGACATTGAACCCTAATTTGGAAAAGAAAATGGAAGATGCAAGAAGGAAGAAATAAGATGGTGATTTAACCCTAATTTGAAGAAGAAAATGGAAGAAGAGGAAATATGGAAGATGATGGACACAACAAATGAAAGATGGTGGAATATAAGAACCCTATGTAACGCAATATAACGATGTGTTGATGTGCAATTAGATATTTACTTACTTGGCATGTCATCTCACACAATGATAATTTTTTTTTGACACAAACTAACGGAAGAGATCAAATAATTTAACGGAACTTAAGTTAAATGATCATTATATAACATTTTTTAATTTAATTTGATCAAACATAAGAGACCCAGAAATTAATTATGACAAAACTCAATTTTGAAAAAACAATAGAGATCAATACTGAATGCAGTCTCTTAGAGGAAAGACAAAATCACCGCGCCAATTGTGAAGGCTAGTGGGACCGCTTGAGTGAGAAATCTGCATCACAGAGAAGTCAAACAATTAACTATTCTATCTACGCTTGCGTGTTTTCATTCTTTTTCATCATCACTTTCTCGTCTCTTCGCTCATGAACGAAGAACGTTGTAAAGAGCAAGTTACTGATAGTAACCCTTCTTCTCGTAGTTTTCAAGTAATTTTCTGAGGCCAAGATGGATTCAAACTCTGAATTTTCAGGTGAAATTTATTTCTTATACCATACAATGTGATTTTGGATTTTGCCCCTTTTGTTTATATTCTTCGTTATAATTTCATCATAATCTAATAGTTTACACATAACATTAAATTATTACTAGAGTAAACCTCTATAAAAATCCTTAAATCATTATTATTTGATTTGGTGAGATGAGATGCATTTTCTTTTCAGAAACAACACACGTATTGCTCTCATCATGGAGGTTTTTGCTCTTGCAACTCTTTCGAACTGTATTCGGTCGTTTTTGGTTTTTCAATTTGGGCCAGGGAGGTTCTGCTTCTTCTAGTCATTCCACTGCTTCCAATCGTGTCCATAGCTATAGATATGACGTGTTTATCAGTTTTAGAGGGGCCGACACCCGCAACACTTTTGTTGATCATCTTTATGCTCATCTAACAAGAAAGGGTATTTTCGCCTTCATGGATGATAAAAGGCTTGAGAAAGGAGAATCCCTTTCTCCGCAACTTCTTCAAGCTATTCAAAATTCTAGGATTTCTATTGTTGTCTTCTCTGAAAGATATGCCGAGTCCAAGTGGTGTTTGGAAGAGATGGCTACTATTTTTGAATGCTATATAGAACTCAATCAAAAAGTATTTCCTATTTTTTATGATGTCGACCCGTCTCATGTACGAAATCAGAATGGGGTGTATCAGAACTACTTTGATTTATACAAGAAGAAATTCAAACGTGATCGGAATAAGGTTGTGAGGTGGACCAATGCTATGAACTTTTTAGCTAACTTAGTCGGTTGGGATGTCAGGAACAAGTAAGTGTTATTCCCTTTCTTGTTACTTGTTTTACATTTTCTACTTCAATTCCCTTTCTTATTCCTTGTTTAAGATCTCCACAGATATTTAAGAATTGCAAAAAGTTGCTAATAGACACATTGGTTTTACTGCAACAATAGTCAAGCTTTATATCACTAAATGGGATAAGCTACATGAATAAATGAAGTCATAATATTATGTTGGGTTAATACACATTTTAGACCCTGTCATAGGGGGCGAATTCGAAAAAGGGCCTTGTAAAAAAAAAATTTAGATTCCGTCCCTGCCATTTGAAGATTCTTTCATTTTGCCCCCTCAGTCCACACAATCAGCATTTTTTTATTTTATTTATTTTTTTAATGTAACTTGGCGCTTACTTGAATTTTTATATTTATTTTCTTTATATTTTAATTACACGCGTGACATTTTAGTATTATTTTATTATTTGAATGTTGAAATATTTAAAGATCAAAAATCAAAATTTTAGACTTCACCAAGGTTTGAACCCATATTCTCATGGTTGCAAGAAGATACTCTTCCACTAAGTTATTTAGTTCATCTTGTCTATTTGTTAACGTCAAATGTATATATTACAACATTTCAATTAACAATTAAATTAACACTTAAATTAACATATTAAATACATAAATGACTTTAAATAAATACTATAACTTATTATTATTTTATTTTACGATCAATTTTTTATTTTATTTATTTATTTTGTTAATTTCAGTTTAATATTTTATTTTATTTATTTATTTTATTTTATTTCAGTTTTATTTATTTTATTTAAAAATATACGTAAATATTTATTTTCAGTTTATTTTCAGGTAATTTATTATTTAATATTTATATTTATATTCAGTTTATTTATTACTAAATTTATTTTCAGTTTATTTATTATTTATTTTCAGTTTATATTTATATTTAGTTTATTTATTTAATATTTAGTTTATTTATTTATTTATTTAGTTTATTTATTTATATTCAGTTTATTTATTAATAAATTTATTTTCAGTTTATATTTATATTCAGTTTATTTATTTAATATTTAGTTTATTTATTTATTTAGTTTATTTATTTATTTAAACTAAATATTATTTTTTATTTAATATTTAATAAACAAACTGAAAATAAATAAACTAAATATAAATATAAAAATAAATAAGTAAATAAACTATATATTAAATAAATAAACTGAATAAATAAATAAATAAATAAACTAAATAAATAAATAAACTAAATAAATAAATAAATAAACTAAATAATAAATAAATAAAATAAATATTAAATAAATAAATTGAATAAATAAATAAATAAATAAACTAAATAAATAAATAAATAAACTGAAAATAAATAATAAATAAACTGAAAATAAATTTATTAATAAATAAACTGAATATAAATAAATAAACTAAATAAATAAATAAATAAACTAAATATTAAATAAATAAACTGAATATAAATATAAACTGAAAATAAATAATAAATAAACTAAAAATAAATTTAGTAATAAATAAACTGAATATAAATATAAATATTAAATAATAAATAAACTGAAAATAAATATTAACGTATATTTTTAAATAAAATAAATAAAACTGAAATAAAATAAAATATTAAACTGAAATTAACAAAATAAATAAATAAAATAAAAAATTGATCGTAAAATAAAATAATAATAAGTTATAGTATTTATTTAAAGTCATTTATGTATTTAATATGTTAATTTAAGTGTTAATTTAATTGTTAATTGAAATGTTATAATATATACATTTGAAGTTAACAAATAGACAAGATGAACTAAATAGTTTAGTGGAAGAGTATCTCCTTGCAACCATGAGAACATGAGTTCAAACCTTTCAAAAATTTTGATTTTTGATCTTTAAACAAGTAAGCGCCACGTCACATTAAAAAAATAAATAAAATAAAAAAATGCTGACTGTGTGGACTGAGGGGTTAAAATGAAAGAATCTTCAAATTGCAGGGACGGATTCTAAGTTTTTTTTTTTACATGGTCCTTTTTCGAATTCGCCCCATATGACAGGGTCTAAAATGTGTATTAACCCTATTATGTTATATATCATATTTCTATTCAACCCATGAATCACTACTATATCTTTGTTAATAGAATCTTTTAAAAAATTCTCTTGGTCTTGCTCTAATTTTTAGCAACTTGTTTACTCTTCATCTGGTCTCCTTTCTTTACTACAAAATCTGTCGATCTTCTCTCTATATGTCCAAACTACCTAAGCTTAGTTTCCACTATTTTTTCTCCAGTAAGTGTTATCCCAACTTTCTCTCTAATATTGTCATTTTTCATCTTATTTTCTCTAACCCTACCACACATCCCTTGAAACATCCTCATTTTTACTACACTTATTTTATTATCGTATTGGTTCGTTACTTCCCAAACATTTAATCCAATACAAAACTTGTCTTATAGTTGACTCATACGTTTTTTCTTTAGATGTACTTTTGTATTACATAAAATATTTGAGACCATTTCTCTGTTTCAACCACCTCGTTCGAATTCAATGGTTTACATCACCTTTTATTTCTCCGTTGTTATGTACAATGGACCCTAGATATTTAAACCGTGTAACTTGTGGTATGCCATAATTTTCAACTTTCACCTCAAGTTTGAAATGCTTCGCCTTTTGCTAAAATTGCTTTTCATATATTTTGTCTTGCTTCTTCTCAGGAGAAACCATGTGTCTCCAGCCTCCCATTCAATTCCTTTCTCAATTCTCCAAGTAGAGTTATATCATATAAAGTTTTATTTTTTTGTTACAATATTATAAATATATAATAAACATAATTTTAATTTATATATATATATATATATATATATATATATATATATATATATATATATATATATATATATATATATATGTTGCCCCCACTTGTAAAAAACTCTGGCTCCGTCCCTGTGCACTATTAGAGTGATTGAAGTAATTAATGATAGATACATCCCAAGGGGTAAAAATACTTGGACCATAAGAATAAGTGTGGTAGGATGAAGTTTTCTTCTTAATAGACATATAGCATAAGTTTGCTAGAATGCATGTGTGTATTTCTGATATAGTCTACCTATATGAGAATGAAGTGGTGCCGCTTCATAGAGTTCAAGGGCTTGACTCTTAAATTCTCATGAAAAAGATATGAGACACAAGGTCTTATTAAATGTGTCATATTAATAATTCGATCAATGGTATCGAGATTTCATGTGTGAGTTATGCAGGTTTGTTCTAATGAATAATTGGTTCAAAGCTTGTCTACCAATCTATTCGGGGATGAGGAAAACTTAACTTACTAAGTATTGGTTTAAATCGTAAGATACCTTTATCTGAAACCATGAAATTTCCTGAATAATGAATTTAGATATATTTTGAAAATGGTGGGGGATTGTTGGAGAAATTTACAAAATATTAAATTGATAAATATTAATGGTTAAATTAACAAAATAAATGGCCAAAAGTTGCAACTGTCTAGAATAGAACCAGAGACCCTATAATGATTGAGTGCATGATCAAAAGGTGCAGCCACCAGATTAACACAAATTTTCATGAAAAAGTTTGTTGATATTGATTACAATGGTTTGTGAATGGTCATGTTGGAATCAAATGAAACATTGTTTCTCCACACTAATCGGTACAAGTTTTCTTATAAATAGATATACTTGTCAGCCATAAAACACACAAAAAAAATTACTTGTTTCAAGTGGCAAAAATTATATTTAAGTCATTCTTTTATTTTTCTAGTGCACAAGAATAAATAATGGAACTTTATTCCGTAAAATATCGTTGATCGATATGCTTAATTTGAATATACTATTCATGTTAAGGTTTCTAAAGTATCTTGAAGGAATCGGGTAACCCATTTGCATCCAATTTGTCTAAATTGGTGGGGGCGAATCGAACCTAAAGCTTAGTGTAAACACGTTTTGAAATTTATTTTGTGTAACTTTCATCGTACATTTTTCATCTTCTTCTTGTTCATGTTTTGCAACCAGACCCCCAACCGAAGATCTAACAAAGATTGTATCATGAACAAAGATGGTATGAAGAAAGATCTGGGATCTACACTCCGGTGCTAAATGTGTTGATTCTTTTAGAGTATTTGGCGCACAAGTATGAGAAGTTTTGTGTTACTATTACAACTAGGGAATTTGTGATGTGGTTTGAAATAGTTAAGTCAAAAACTCATCTTTTCTAAAGATAATTTTACTTGTGGTTCGATTATAGATGATCGGTTAAAAAATTTCCGATCCAATTCAGTCAAATTTTAACGATTTAATTTGAATTGATATATCCAACGTCGTAGCATTCTTCATTTGATAAATCAGTTTATCTTGTTCGTGTTTGACTACTTCCTTAGACTTCGTTTAACTCAAGTTATTTAGCGAGTACTTTTAAAATCTTCTGCTTCAAAGGCTTTAGTTTGAAGATTAAATGAGATTATGGAATGGAATGTATGGCTCACTTAAAAGATCTTCTGATTATTATTTTAATTGGTCCAGGAAGAATTTTAAAACTAACATAGCTATATCCAACTTGAGGTTGATTCAAACATAAAACATCATTTCACGTGTTTCATAATTGTTCATAAAATTAGCAGCAAGTCAACAACCGACTTTTATTTGATAACTCGACTGTAAGACTAACTACAAACTAAATTTTAAAAAAACTACAAACTAAATTTATAAAAACAAATTCGTAGTTAATTTACGAGTCTACTATGAACCATGTAAAGAGGTAATCCATGCAAAAAGCTACCTCAGATTGATTGTATGTCTTATATTCCTACTTTACAGTCAAAATTAATGTGGAGGTTATATAAATATTGACAAATCTTTAATGAGATCAACTCAATGTAAATGTCTAATGGACGAGAGGGATATATGTACAACTAGCATCACCTATGTGGTAAGGCCCATATTCCAGAGATGATTTTGTTTCACATTCACTTCCCTATTCTCGTTTTCCGATTCCTCAATAACATGCCAATTATAACGAAGCTGAATTTTAGAGTTTTCATCTTTCTCAGAAACACCCCAGTTATAAGGAAGCTGGATTTCGGCCCTGCTGCTGCTTTCGTGTACATGTATCGGGCAAAGATTGCTTTGTTGACGAACCTCGTATCTCCCCAACTCAAATGTACTAGAGATATCATTCTCGAATACATCGTGTAACACTCTGGAATTTCGTACCCACAAACAATAATGTCAAGGCCTCACCAGAAATGACAAGGATTCTAGTACCAAAGGAAAAAAAACACAATATATCAGAGATTGACAGAAAGAGGATGGGGTAGGGGAGAGGGAAGAATGAAAATTGTGCACCTTCACTAAATTTTTTAGCCACGAAACTGCCAAGCCATCTACACTTTGTTATGTCATCATCAATCGAGGACAGTTGAAAATATATAATCCTGACCTATGATTATGAGATTCGGATATCATTTTAAAATACCTTCCCCCAGATGAAGAAATAGCACACAGTTGAAGCTCAAGCAAAGATTAAAGCTTTCTGCAATGCGCCAAGTTTTAATATGCTAGACTAGAAAGCCTCCCCACTGAAGATGGTAGTTCAAGATTTAGCCTTTCTAAATGTCTTAACTCTCCAATAGCATCAGGGGCTGTACTTAGATTGCAAAAGCTTAGGTCCAAAAAAATCAAAGAATCCAAATAGTAATAGGATATTAGCTCATCATTAAAGAGCACAATACTTTCTGCAGACACTGATGTGTTTCCCAGTAAGGGAAGATTCTCTAGTCTTAAGCAGCCGCATAAATCTAAAGTCACAAGAGAGGTTAAAGAATTAATGCTTTTGGGCATACTGACAAGATTGGTGCAGTATCTTAAACTCAACAGTTTAAGCTGTGTAAGATCCCCAATAGATTGATCAATCATTGATGATTCCGTACATTGATCAATATCAAGATACTCAAGATTTGAGACACCGGTAAAATCAGGTAGTGTTTCAAGTTTTGTGCAGCCAGAGAGGTGTAGAACTTTGAGAGAATATAAGTTAGATGCAGTGTCACCATCAAGAACAAGCTTGACCAAACTGTTGCAACCTTCCAAACTCCAAAAAGCAAGTTTTTCCAGAAGTCCAATGGATGGACATTCATTAGGTTTATGCATCCTGTAAGATCTAGTCGCTCAAGTCTTCAGCTTCCAGCAAAATTTGGAGACTCTACAAGATATTTGGAGTTGCTTAGATCCACCCTTTTCAAACAAGGGATATCCTGTGAAGACAGAATAAGCAACCAACTGTTGGCGTGTTGTATCAAACTTGAATATAATAAATAAGAATTCGATAAATAGAAATCATCTAACTGTAATAACAAGAGTAAATTATCATTTTCTCTGCAGCAATTTGAGTAGTTTTCGGTTACAAAGGGGACTATTCCCTTTCTATCTTGTTAAGTTTGCAATTACGATTTTACACAGTGGGTAATGTTGTAGGTAACCTATGCAGGGGAATACAACTAATTAATGTGATTATTTTGATTGGCTGTGTGCTGAAGTGAAAGATGACAGGGACATGTTTATCAAAAATCAAAAAAAGAGGTTGGAATGCTTAGCAAAAGAGAATGAAGAATTACAACAGAAATTGATTAAATCTGAAGTATTAGTTGAAGAACTATATGGGGCTCTCAATAACACAATGAAGTGGAAGACATTTTGGAGAAATTTACTTTTTGTTGCTTTAAGTGTATTAATCTACAATTTGTTAATGTAATTGTACTTCTCCAAAGGTTGTTCTATGGGATGAATGGGTTGTATTTCTACAATATTGTTTTATGAGATCAATGAAATGGAATTGTGCAATGTTATTTATTACATGGTATGTTGTTTATAATGGTATAATTTGTCTATCAAAATTGGAATTGTGAAATGGTATAATTTGTCTATCACGTAACTGGTATAATTTGTACCAAAACATAACAGAATATTTGCAAAGTATGTCTTTCAATATAGTACCAATATAAGCCTAAAACATGTACCATTGTAAGCAAAATATGTTTTTCAATAAGCCTAAAACATAACAAAACGAAATATAAGCAAAATATGTCTTTCAATAATCCGAAAACACAACATAATATAAGAAAAATATGTTTTTCATTATAGTACCAATATGTCATAACAGAATTCTCACATAAGGCTTACAACATAGCAGTAAAACATGTACCATAGTACCAATATGTCATAAAAGAATTCTCATATAAGGCTTACAACATAGTACCAATATAAGCCTAAAACATGTACCATTGTACCAAAACATAGTAGCAAAGCATAGTACAAAACATAGACCTAAGACAACACATTGTACCAAAACATAGTACCAAAATATGTGACATTACAGACCAAAATATGGGACAACACATTGTATCATAACAGAAATATCTATTTTTTCTTGCTCGCTTAGAGATGAAGTGAGCCTATTTGTAGGGTCTGCCACATTCCTTGATGCAGTTAACCTAGTTGTAGGGTCTGGTGATACCACACTTCTAGTTGGCCTCCTAATGGGTAAGTTCTTGTCTGGAGTCTTGGAACCACTTGCTTTAGCCTTAGTGTGATCTTTATCCTGAGATTCTTGTGTATGAGCCTGAGTTGGTTGTGTCTGAGCCTGAGTTGGTTGTGTATGAGCCTGAGTTGGTTGTGTCTGAGCAGCAGATTGTTGTGTCTGAGTTTGAGATTGTTGTGTCTGAGTTGGTGGATGCTTGCAAGTAAGCTTGTTATAACTAGTTTTTTTTGCACTTACTACATTTAATAAGGAGTCCAGTCCTCCTTAGTTTTCGATCAGAGCCATCAACTTCACCTTGCTCCAAATTCCTTTTATTTTTTTGCCTTCCTGACATTTTTCTGAAAACTGGTGGTTGCACATCATTGTAGTTGGTCCTTTTCCAGAAGTTAGAACCATTAACAGGATAAATGACATGACTATATACTTCCCGATATTTGCCATTTTTTTTCCAAATCTAGTATGTAACTTTCTACCTTGAAGTTTATGCTTTTGTACAAATCTGGTAATGTATACCTCCTTAGCCACATTAAGCTCAACATTATTATCTCATACCTCACCCTCACTCATATCCTTAGCCCCATTAACATCAACATTATTATCCTCTTCCTCACACTCACTCATAACCTCAGCCCCATTAACATCAACGTTTATGCCTCCAACCTCAACCTTATTCAAGTCACTTACACTATCTCCTTTACCATTGACAACTTCTTCAATCAGTTTTCCAATGACATCTTCAGTTTCATCAACATTAACTATGTTTTTAGTCTTATCCTCTATAGGTCCATTATAATAATCAGGTTGAGAAACTGAATGTTTCACATACAAATGAACAACCTTATGTACCTTACATAAATCAACTATCTCTAAAGCACCTTTATCATCACTCAAAGTAAACAAACCAAATGTTGGGTCCTTGTATATTATTGTTCAAACATCCTCATATCCTAGTTCTTTAACAATCCCTAACACCTCAAAATATCTCCACTTATCAACATCACACTTCACCTCACCAACTGAACCCACATAACTTGACTCATCATCACCTTCGAAAAAAACTCCATAGTGTATAACTACATGAACATATTCATCCATAACAAACCTAAAAATTACAACATTTGAAATCAGGTACACAAAACCCTAAATCCATGACAAACCCTAAAATGCAAACACATACGAATCCTAAAATAAAAATGGGTGAAGATTAAAAACAAAAAAGACAACATTACCAATATTTTCTTCAGAAATCCCTTGTCTTTGTGCTTTCTGCATTCTTCACTTCCTTCGTCAAAATCATCTTCCTCGTTCAACTGAGTGAGTGAGTTTCAGACAAGTGTGAAAAATCTGGGCATATACCTTTTATATATTACATTGCCATGTCATAAAAAATAATACACGTGTGTGCCAGCTTTGCATCTCAATTGACTTTGACTAACGTTTTGGACGGTAAGGATAAACGTGAACCACTTTAAAAAACTGAGGGACCAAAATGATCATTTTTAAAATTAAGGGACTAGAATGAACCCTACACAAAAGATGAGAGACGAAAAATGGTATTAAGCCAAAAGAAAAATACAAAAATATTTTATTTACATAGTAGAATATTTTTAAGAGATTATGATTGAATTACCTTTTTATACATTCTTTACGGAAATCATGGTGATTAAGTGGAGAGGATTTGGGTTCAATTCTCCTGCCATGCATAACATTTATTTTGTTTAATCAGCTCATCATTGACCCATCATTGACTTATTTTGTTTAATTAACTCATCATTAACCCATCATTAATTGACACGTGGCACACATAATTTATTAGTTAATATTATTTAATTTAATAATTATCAATTATATAAAATTAAATAATATTATTAAATTAATTTTTTAATTTAAAAATATAACATGACATTTTATGATGTGCTGCCACATACACATAAGGGTGGAAATATGTTAGGCTAGACTAGGTTTTAGAAGGCATATGTCTGACCTATGATAAACTTACAAGACTTGAGTTTGGTCTATGGTTTACTATAGACTTTTTTTTTGTCTGGTCCGACATTTTTAAAAGTTTGGCCTGACCTAAAAGCCTATTTAAAAACTTGTTTTTTATTAAAGTTTTCAATTAATCCATATTAATTAAGAAACCTTATACGTCGGTCTATATATGCATATATAGTATATGCCAACCTATTTAACATTTTTTCTAATATACCCTATCCGTTCTATTTTATAAGTAAATTTTACTTTTTAAATATATTGAATAATTAATGTATCTGATATATATATATATATATATATATATAATTATTCAATGTATCTAAAAAGTAAAATTTGCTAATAATATAGAACAGAGGGAGTGTATGCATATGTAGGTCAACCTATTTAGTATTTTTTTCTAATATATATGCATATATAAGTCAGTATATTTAGACTATTTTTAATATATATGAAAATATATGTCTATCTATAAGACTTCGTATGTTTTTTTAATAGTCTAAGTTTGGTCTATTTAATTAAATAGATTTTTGAAATTTTTACTAAAATAATCCAGTTTAAAAAAAAAAAATCTCAAAATAGCTCACATTTAAAATTATTTTCCAAAATACTCCACTTTGAAGTGGGCTTGAAAGGGGTCGCCAATTGAATTGGAGACACCTCATTGATGATTGTGTATAAAACTTACAAAAATATCGCCAATTAAGATGAAGAAACCTTTGTAAATTTAACACTCAATCGCCAATTGAAATGACTATAGGTGTATGTAGACGGGTCGACCTATTCCCATCTCTACAGAACATCATATGTGAAGGATAAAAATGAATTTTCACTCAAAAATAAATTAAAATCAAATAATTAAGGGTTAAATATACAAACCCCCCTGCAATGTTAGCGAGTTTTCAATTTAGCCCCTGTAAAATTTTTTTTAAACACCCCCTCTTAATATCCAGATTCCCTCACTTAGAGCATCTCCAATGGTGCAACTCATATTTGGGTTCTTTGTGGGACCTATTAAGCCACATCACCTTTAAGGTGACATATTTAATTTTCACTCCAATGGTACAACTTTAAAGAACTCATATTGGGTCATACCATTCTATCTCATATATTGATAAAAATTAATATTTTATAACATTAAACATTAAATTTAATACATTAATAAACAAACATTAGTTTTAAAAA
This sequence comes from Lathyrus tuberosus, assembly GCA_022829125.1. NCBI lineage: Eukaryota > Viridiplantae > Streptophyta > Magnoliopsida > Fabales > Fabaceae > Lathyrus > Lathyrus tuberosus. The sequence continues at coordinate 2,593,832 of JALAZF010000034.1, forward strand.
AAGAAAAACAAATATATTTAATCATGACCGTCCTGTTTTTGCAGGCAATGAAACGTTGCTTCATAATGCAACGATAGCGCCACGCTGGTTATTATGGAAAGGTAAATTGTGGAAAAAGTATGTGACATGCTGGCGAACTAGTACAAAGCAACGACCGTTGACATATTACAACAAAGATTCTTTTCTATTGCTTGCGTGGCAGTCCACGTGACATTTTTAATATTTTTTTATTATTTTTATTATTATTTATTATTTATTATTTATTTTAAATTTTCTTAAATTATTTTTATTAATATTTTTTTATGAAATTATATTAATTTAAATTTAATATTAAAATTTTAAATTTGGACTTAAAGCCTAATATTTTAGAAGTCCAAGACTTGAAGTTTTACAATGTGTTATGTTTTAGAGATATATAAACTATTTCATTTGCTAAACATTTTTAGATGTGGGACAATTCAAAGCCACCAGCAGCTTGCTACCATTATGCAAAGCAACATCACACTACCTCTGCTACAAAAACTACACTTTCCACCACTCCTAAACAAAAACAATAACCATTTGCAAAATCACAGCAGCCCCACAACTTACAAAAACCTGCACAAAAACAATTGATATTTTTCATTCCAAGACTTTCAAACAAGACTTTCAGGAACAAATTGATATTTTTCATTCCAATTTAGGTTTTAATTAAAAAAAAACCACAGCATGAGAATTAATAACTACACAAAAGAAATGACCAGGAAAATAAATAAGTTTGCATGGTTACTTTTTTTCCAGATCCATGTTGAATTTGGATTAAAGATGGATCAAGAAAAACTTACCTTGTAACGCCAAAGAAGATCACCGCAAGCCTTAACCTTGAAACGATTTTCGTAGAAATGTTGACGAACAGCTTCAACTTGAGCTCTCTCCTCAGAAGAACCAACATCAGGATCAAACTCCCATGTCTGTCTCCCTACAAAGTTATTTGTGTTGAATATGTTTGGATTCTTTCCACAACGTCCTATCTTCAGCCTCCACATCTTATTATATATATATTATACTATAAGTTTCAGCATATAATATATTCAGCAAACAATACGTGTATATATAATGAGCCTCAAGAAACTGTTTATCTCTTCTCTCTAAAACTACCAACTCAATTGTAAAAGATAATTCTGTCAAAGTTATTCACCCGTTTTTAATACTTTTATGCCTCAAAGTTATTCACCAGATTCTGAATTTATATCTATTTATAATTAAAGGCTTGAAGCTCGTGTTTAATGCCATCTATCTTTCTATCTACCTCAATATATTAAGCTAGGTATAACCATCATATGCATACGTATTATTCTACTATGCCAAGAACATTTAGCATATAACTACTAAGCCTAGAATATCATTAAATCCTTGATTAAAATAGATAATAAACTTTTCTAAATACAAAGATTGTTATATCTTTACCAATCACTGTCTATTACAGTAGCAGAAAAGATTCACCAAAAACTATGATTGAAAGAAAGAGTAAATTGAAATAGTTACTTCCAATGTTCTTTAATCCTCGCAATACAAACTGCTCTATTTCCTGTTAGGACAATCAACATCATGGGATACTTGGCAGGAAATAGTAAGGGATGGTGTGTCTAGTTGTTTGAGGGAGAGAGAAGTAGATGTGTGTTTGAATTTGTAAACTAATTATGCAGGTTGTCTGTGTTAATATTGTCCCACATCGAAAATGGAATTAGATAAGTAAGTGTTTATATATTTATCTTGGTCACTAAAATGTAAAAGAAGAATAAATGGGTTAGAAAAGTGGTGTTGGAAATGGGCTTGTGAAGCTTTGAGAAGGCCTAATAATACATTTTGATATTTTAAAAAATTAATTCATAAAAAATATTAGGCTAAAATACAGTTTTGGTCCCCCTGTTTTTCAAAATTCACAGTTTTGGTCCCCCTGTTGTTTTTTTTAACAGTTTTGGTCCCCCACCCCAATTTTGGCCCAAAAAAAGTGATGAACAGTAACTTGTCTGTACATGTCCGTACATGAACAGTACACGTCCGTACATGAACAGTGAGGGGTGGGGGACCAAAACTGTTAAAAAAAAAAACAGGGGGACCAAAACTGTGAATTTTAAAAAACAGGGGGACCAAAACTATATTTTAGCCAAAATATTAATTAATTAAAATAATTTAAGAAAAGCAAATTTTAAAAAAATAACATAAAAAAATTTAATATTTAAAAAATAAAATAAATTAATTTAAAAAATAAAGAAAGTCTACGTGGCATTTAAAAATAAAATAAAAAATAAAATAAAAATTTAGTTGGACAGCTAAGTCACTAAAAATTGGAATCTTTTTTGTACATGGGGTATTTGAAGGAATCTGGAAATTGCGAGAGTTGTTTTACAAAAAAAAACTTTACCAAGAACTAAAATCAAATCTCGTTAATATCACAAGGGGGTGTTGTATATTTAACTCAATAAACGTCGACACATCATCATATAAGTCAACTCTGGTTGAATCTCGAAGAAGGAAATAATTAAACGACGACACAGCATCATATAAGTCTACTTGGTTGGAATTTTCTACTCATTCATATCTGTAGTGAGGATGAGTTGATCTCTCGGAACTGCCATGGCTTCTACTAGCAACAACTCCTCCTCTCACCGAATCTGCAAATACGACGTGTTCCTCAGTTTCGGAGGCCCCGACACTCGCAACACTTTCATCGATCATCTCTATCACCATCTTATCAGAAAAGGTATTTCCGTCTTCAAGGACGATCGTACCCTCCAGAAAGGAGAATCCATTTCCCCGCAGCTTCTACAAGCAATTCGAAACTCTAGGATTTCTCTAGTTGTTTTCTCACGAAATTATCCTCAGTCAACATGGTGTTTGAATGAAATGCTTGCTATTGCTGAATGCCACAGAGAATTTAAACAAACCGTTATCCCGATTTTCTACGGTGTCAATCCATCTCATGTTCGAAACCACACTGGGGCTTTCAAAATTGGTTTTAATAATTCAAACAAGAAGTTCAAATATGACCCAGACAAGGTTGATCGATGGGAGAGAGCTATGACTGAATTGGCCTATTTGGTTGGATTTGATGTTAGAGATAAGTAAGACAATTTCTTTACTTTCATATTCATGCTTGTTCTCTTCTACCAACTACACTTCTATTTTCCCAAATTATGACCAAAATCTAATCAACATGGTTGTATATAGTTGTCGCAATAACCGTTACGCATCGCGATTCTTGATTTTGTTTTTACTCTTTCAGGCCAGAGTTTACAGAGATTGAAAAAATTGTTCAAGCAGTAATAAAAGCATTGAATCATAAATTCTCAGGGTTAAACAACGATCTTGTGGGGATGCAACCTCGTGTAGAAGAATTAGAAAAGATTCTAAAATTGAACTCAAAACATGATGATTTTCGAGTTCTCGGAATTTGGGGGATGGGTGGAGTAGGGAAGACAACTCATGCTACAGTTTTGTATGATAGAATCTCTTATCAGTTTGATGCACGTTGTTTTATTAATAACACAAGCAAACTTTATATGGATGGTGGTATCGTTGCTGTACAAAAACAAATTCTTCGTCAAACTCTAGACGAAAGAAATCTAGACTCCTATGATACTTGTGAAATTGCCAGGATTATGTTAAATAGGCTTCACAGTGGCATTAAGGTCCTTCTAGTTCTTGACAATGTTGATCAATTAGAGCAATTGCAGGAATTGGGCATAAATCCCAAATTACTTTGGAGTGGTAGTAGAATAATCATAACCACAAGGGATGAGCATATTCTAAGGGTATATGGGGCAGATACAATACACAAAGTTCCCATGTTGAATAGTAATGATGCCTGTGAACTTTTTCGTAGAAGAGCCTTCAAAGGTGAAAACCAAAGCAGAAACTGTGTTGAGTTGATTCCAGAGATACTAAAATATGCTCAAAATCTTCCATTAGCAATTAAAGTAGTGGGCTCTTTCCTGTGTACCCGAGATGCTACTCAGTGGACAGATGCTTTGGATAGATTGAAGAACAATCCAGACAGTAAAATTATGGATGTGCTTCAGATGAGTGTTGATGGACTACAACATGAGGAGAAGGAAATATTTTTGCACATTGCTTGTTTCTTTAAAGGGGAGAGGGAAGTTTATGTAAAGCGAATCTTAGATGCCTGTGGACTGCACCCTCGCATTGGGATTCAGAGGATCCTTGAGAAATCTCTAATTACCATTAAAAACCAGGAGATTCATATGCATGATATGTTACAAAAATTAGGGAAGAAAATCGCCCGGCACCAATTTCCCGAAGAGCCAGGATCATGGAGTAGATTATGGCAATACCATGATTTCTATCAAGTATTGAAAACAGAAACGGTAACAATTATTTTTCCAAAACTAGGGGTGCAATTTATACTTTTTGAGTGAATTTAACTTGTGTGGGGTTTTGTGGGGGAAATGATAATTTTAGCATTCATTTCTGATTCCACGTTATTTATTTGTTGGTTTATATCCTTGAATCTGTTAGACTTTCAGAATTACTAGGAATTAAAATAGAATGTGGTTGTTCTATTATGCCAGTTACAAGCATATGAGCAGTCTTATTAAATGTTATTTGTAGCAGTTAGAGAGTCTAAGAGCAGCCATTAGTATTATTAGAGTAACAATTATTATTATTAGGAGCAATTACAAAACTCAGGTAGAATAAAAAGGAAAACAGAACCATGTTCTAGGGGACTGAAAATTAGAAAGAGGTTATATTTTAGAGGGAGAGACCAAGCTCTCGAATTCTTGGAAGGATAGAACCAAGACTCTCGAATTTCTTGGAAACTCATTGTAATTACTCTTAAATTTTATTGTTTATATATCAGTTTCTATCAACTGGTATCAGAGCAGTTTCCTTCCGGGACTGGAGGCCAGATTGGAAATTCTCGAACGTGGATTTGAAGCGTTGTTAGCAATGAAAGAAACAACGCGGAGAAGACCGTGTGGAGCGAAGAGAGGTTAGGCGACAAATGATGGAATTAGTCGAAAGTGTTTGTCGCATGAGGCACCAAAGTCCAGCAGGATCACGACACAGCGAGGACCGAACTGATGAAGAGGATGTGTCTGTGAATCATCGACATCCATGGTCCTGCAAAGAAAGATGGCGAAAGTTGGAAATTCCAATTTTTGAAGGTACTGATGCATACGGTTGGTTGAACTGCGCCGAGCTTTATTTTGACCTGAAACGAGTGGATGAAACAGAGAGACTGCAGGCAGCGATGGTAGCCATGGAGGGAAAAGCACTTGCTTGGTACCAATGGTGGGAGGTGTCGTCACCAAACTCAACTTGGGAGGAATTCAAAACAGCCATCCTTAAATGTTTTCAACCCTCAATGATCCAAAGTCCCTTTGAATTGTTGCTGAGTCTCAAACAAACAGGAACAGTGGAAGAATATAGAGAGCAATTTGAGCTATATGCAGGCCCCTGAAAAGTGCTGAGCCCTCTTACTTAAAAGGAATTTTTTTGAATGGACTCAAAGATGTGATAAGGGCTGAACTAAAGCTTCATCCAGTTGAAAGATTATCTAAATTAATGGATTATGCACAAAGGATGGATGAGAAAAAATAGCTTGTAGAATAAAAGTCATCCACAAACTGTTTTCAGTGCTGCAAGTTCCACATGTGAGGCAAATCAGTCACAACCAAATTTTTTCAAAGGCAAAGGCTTTAGAAGGTTGACAGATAATTGCAAGATAAATCACTTAAAGGATTATGTTTCCGATGTGATGAGAAGTTTAGCCCTGAACATGTATGTGTAAACAAACAATTTCAAGTCTTGCTATTCGAGGAAAATGTGGAAGATGAGAACTATGGTGAGAAACCCAAAGAAGTGGGGTGTGAATTCAAGTTTTGGGACCCTGGGGACTGAAAATTAGAAAGAGGTTATATTTGAGAGGGAGGGACCAAGCTCTTGAATTCTTGGAAGGGAGAGAACCGAGACTCGAATTTCTTGGAAACTCATTGTAATTAATCTTAAATTTTATTGTTTATATATCAGTTTCTATCAGAATCATAGCAAAAGCTGTTTTTGCTCATCATTAGTTTAGTTTTTTAATATCTATCATTAGTTTAGTTTTAGTGTATACTATTTCACCCGAGTGGAATTAATTCCGTAACATGTGACTAATTTAAACATGAACAATTTTTTGTTTGTTTAAGGAACATGGACAAGTATCAAAAGAAGGATTAAAAACAACCTAGTGATTGGACTCAAGTGGTTAATGAATTTTAGTTAAGGATGAATTGTTTGGGAGAATCCGAGTTTCAATATTGACTGGAACAATCACTGGCTAAACTTTACTTACCCCCTAGCCAAACTCTGGATGATGAGGTAGGTCCCTTTCCCCTAGAAACCGAAGGGTAAAGACAAAAAAAGAGAGACAAAAAACAAAATAATAAGGAACATTTTTTTGTCTTTTGATGATTCAAGATTAAAACTAATCAAAGATTTTTGTAAGGAACGAACTGAAAATGGTTACATTTATAGCAACTAAAATTTTATTTCAGCTATTTTTATTGTAAGTGAAATATTATGTCGAGCTCACTTTATTCTGGTGGTACCAATATGGGATTTCATTTAATTATATAAAAGATGTTAAAAATAAAGTATATAGCATTATGTTACAATTCATGGTTAGCAAATAGTTCACTGTCCAAACTCGTCTGAGGCATTCTAATGTAGTGACTAGTGACGTATCGGTTAGTAAGGATGACTAGTACTCAAGTCGTTGATCTTATGCCTTCATGTATTGTTATAGAAGTTGTTAATGATATGGCATAAGTTTGTTTCTTTAATAGTAAAACATTATGTTACAATTCCTAGGTGGTAGTCAATGGAGATGAGTAAGGCGCCCTGAAAAATTCAGAGGTTTGTGTATCTACTCACTTCTTTGAGGGAGATAAATGTAATTACAACTCTGTGAGGGCTCAGAATAGTTTTTGAGCCAATAGGTATTCTCTGCCTTGTACCTTTGATCTGGTAGCATCCTTTACCATGATTTTCCTTTCATAAAATAACAATTTGTTGCTAAAATTTGCTTTATGCCAAATATATATTTTGTTTTTGAAGAGTTTTTTCTATACTTTTTATATATTATCATTTTGATAATCTTTTGGTTATCACAATTTTACCAAACTTTCCTAGAACATCCACATCATACGACATATAGTAGATTTCAATTAACATTCATACTGGAAACTTGTTTTTAATAAACAATTTAAAGAAAACCAAATATTATGTAGTTTTTACATTACACAGTTAATTTAAACACAGTTTGATTCCATGATTTTCTTATTCCATTAAAATTATGACATTGTAGTATGGGGTATTTTGGTAATTTTTTTGTTTCTAAAATGGTTAGGTCAAGTAATTTCATTTTTTTTCTGCCTCTGTTATGCTTACTCTCTTCCTTTCTCAGGGAACAAACAATGTTAAGGCTATAGTTCTGGATCAAAAGGAAAGTTTCTCCAAATGCAGGGCTGAAGGATTTTCAAATATGAGGAACCTTGCACTTCTCATATTGTATCATAACAATTTTTCAGGAAATTTGGATTTTCTTTCCAACAACTTGCGATATCTTCTGTGGCATGGATACCCTTTTACTTCTTTGCCCGTCAAATTTTGAGCCATATTATCTTGTGGAATTGAATATGCCTGATAGTAGCATTCAACGACTGTGGGAAGGCCGCATGGTATTTTAATTATTATTACATTTCTATTATTATTACATTTTGTTAAGAGTTCCGCATCGGACAATATATCGCCTGAACATGTGCTTATAAATCCTCCTCTTACAAGCCGGTTTTGTAGGGATGTGTTAGGCCCAACCCACACATTCTAAGATGGTATCAGAGTCTCGTTTAAGATCCGTTGGGCCACCTACTATCGGGCCACCCACCATTTAGTTCCACGCTCCAGACGTTCAATCCTGGGAGTGATAGGAGGTATTAAGAGTCCCACATCGGACAATATATGGTCTGAACACGTGCTTATAAATGGAGACAATCCTCACCCTACAAGTTGGTTTTGTAAGGATGAATTAGGCCCAACCCACACATTCTAAGACATGTCAACACTAATTTATTTATTAAGTTGACTTCTTATTCTGCAAAGTAATCTCTATTAAAGATGCTCTTATGCACTTATTGAGCAACAATTAAAATGCGAGTAAACTTGCATGAGAATTTTTTAAATTTTGCATTTACTTGGAAAGCACACCACAACAAATTAATGAAATTCATGTTTTAACGGAAAATCTTTATTGATAGGTGCTATTTCTCTTTACAGGATCTCCCTTATTTGAAAAGTATAGATGTGAGCAATTCCAAGTATCTTAGAGAGACTCCAAAGTTCTTTTGGACCCCAAAACTAGAGCGTCTAGATTTTACAGGATGCACAAACTTAATACAGGTCCATCCATCAATTGGACATCTTACAGAACTTGTTTTCTTAAGTTTGCAAAACTGCAGCAGTTTGGTCGACCTCGATTTTGGTAGTGTATTAAATTTAAATTCTTTGAGAGTTCTACGCCTCTGTGGTTGCACAAAACTTGAAAACACGCCAGATTTTACTGGGGCATCAAATCTTGAGTACCTTGATATGGATGGTTGTACAAGTTTATCCAAAGTTCATGAATCTATCGGGGCTCTGTCAAAGCTTAGATTCTTGAGTTTGAGGGATTGCATAATTCTTGCTGGAATACCCAATAGCATTAATACCATGACTTCTCTTATAACTCTAGATTTATGCGGCTGCTTGAAACTTAGTACTCTGCCGCTGAGCCAGACTTTCAGTTCTTCTAATATGAAACTTACGACTCTGCCCCTCAGACGGACTCCGAGTTCTTCTCATATGGAATCTTTAATTTTTCTTGATGTAAGCTTTTGCAATCTTCATGAAGTACCTGATGTTATTGGAGAGCTACGGTGTTTAGAAAGACTAAGTCTACAAGGAAACAACTTTAAGTTACTACCCCGTACTTTCAGTAAGCTTGGAAGTCTGGCATATTTGAACTTGGCTCATTGCCATGAGCTTCAAACTTTTCCACATATAAATGCAGTAAAAAATTCATCTCTAGGGGGAAGTTATTTTAAAATGACATCGGGATCGCGTGATCATAGGTCAGGATTATATGTTTTCGACTGCCCCAAAGTGAAGTTCTTCCTATTTAATCCCCAAGAATATTTTACAAAGTATATTTATCAATGGTTAGAAAGACTTCTTAAGGTCAGTACTTTGCATAACATCCCTCTCTTTAAATTTGTAGGTTAGATAGTTTTTCTCTACCTTCGATATTTATGTTTTTTCTCTGATATATCTTTTGCAATCAAGGTCTACTATGAAACATACTTAAACTCGTTCGCTTGCTGCATTGACATTAGCTTTAATGTTTTTCTACTTCCTAGTCATTATGTGGACTTTTAAAATGGTTTCCACTGTTAGGATTATGTATTTATAGTTTTTAGCCAACTGGTTGTTATCCGGCAACAGCAAGCCACATCACACTTTTTCATAGCAAAAACTTTCAAGATCTGTCTGACCTTTGATTTTTCATTGGTACTAGGAACCCCGTCACTTTCGGTGTGGCTTTGACATTATTGTTCCTTGGCCTAAAAAAGTTAATTATCCAACCACCCATCTTATTCCAATGTGGTTCCGTCACCAATTTAAAGGGCATTCAATAGTAAGGATAGTACAGTCTAAACTGGGTGACGACTGGATTGGCTTTTCCTTTTGTGTAGCATTTGAGGTAAACAACCTTTCTGCAAATTCTGGTTCATCACATGGTTCATTGTCCTCGGAACTGCCACATCCTTTTTATCTTTCTTTTGAAAGTGAACAAACGGAAGAACGCTTTGATATGCCACTTAGTTTGGAATTGGACAAAATTGATGGATCTAAACATCTTTGGGTAATTTATATTTCTCAAGAGCATTGCCACTTTGTGAAAACAGGAGCACGTATCACATTTAAAGCCTGCCCAGGTTTGATCATAATGAAATGGGGATTGCGCGTGCTTGTCGAGAAGAAGGGTGCAGTAAAACTATCTTCTCATGACTCTGAAGAATCTGATGTGCACCATCTTATGTTTGATTACGTGGAAGAAAATATCCGCAGGCATGAGCCTAAAATACAGCTTCCCTACAATTGGTTGGTTACTGAGGAAGAGGAAGTTGAGAATTCTCAAGCCAAGTCAAAAGAAACTAATCTTTCTAATCTAGGTCTTTAGATATGACAGCCACAGCCAAAACACATCTTCCTTGAGCCTTGAGGTAACTATCTCACCTAAACAGCTACACATTATTAAGTAATAATCCATCACCGTTGTTAATTATTAATTAATCATTATTTACAAAAATGATATGAATTACTAGTATTGTGCATCTAACTTTTGTTTACCAAGTTTATCTAAGAAATTCTCTTTAACTAATATTTTTAGGCCTCTTTTATTATTGTTCAATTTTGCCACTCCTTTCATGAAGATGTTAAATTGGAAATCACGGTGCAATTTGGCTAGCTTGGATCTCGAAATTAACACAAGGGTCGGTATTTTTTGAAGGTCTTTGATTTGGATTGACATTGTACCAACAATGAGGTTAAGGTTCTCTCATGAACTTGATGAGGTGAATGAAGACATGATAAATAATAGGCACGGTTATTCTATGTTTGTGAAGGATGAATGTTTTTAATTAGTTGTGATTTGGGACTTCTCTCAACTTCATTTGTCTGGGTTCATAATCTCATGATGGAGAAATTCAGAATGAAACTGTACGAAAAGTTTCCTTCAAATTAGATGGTGTTTGTGAAACAATTTGAAAGGATGCTCAAGTTCAATAGTACAATAAGAGGTGTAGGGGGAACTGAGAAGGAATAATCAATTTCTGGATTATATTTTTACTTCCCCATTCATTTATATTGATGCTGCTACATTCGAGTAGGGTGCTTTTTTTTGCCACACATCCCTTGTTTTGGCCAGTTCTGTTGGCCAGATGTTAGTGAAGCAATTTGAGACGCTACTCAAGTTTAATCGTACAATAATAAGAGGTGCACTGTCAAATGTTTCTTGGCCTATTTCTATAGTTGTAATTGGTTGCTGGTTTTGTTTTCTTTGTTTGTCAATAACCTTTTTTGCATTTGGGTTCGTTTTTTGGATGCTGCTGCTTTGGTTTGTATTCTGTCACTCTGAGCAAACTCAGTCACATCTTGTGGTTGTTTTAATTGTTTCATATTTATAGCATGTTTGGTTTAGCGGCACGGTAGGGGAAATCACAGTGAAAACTTACGGTATCCTAGAAGCGAAGCTCCCCTTTGTAGCTTTCGATTTTTCACGGTGAAATGCCATCTATTCCTGTGGTGGCGGTGAAAAGAAGTTATACCAAACATGCTATTAATGCACTATTTTTGCCTAAAAAATAAATTATTGAAGATTCATTATGCCTTCTCAGTAAGAGATTTAAATGTTTCACCCGTTTACGTAGAGAAAACATAAGACGTGATTAGGCTTGACACAATGACTAATTCTGATCATTGTGTTTGTGAAGAGATTTGAAGATGGTGAGTTAATCACACTGTTGTTGTATGAGGATACGTTGATTATAGGACAAAATAGTGAGAAGATGGACAAATTGAATAAGTATTTTGTTTTGAAATACTTGTGACCGGCAAATCGTATTTATAGTATGTCTGATCGGAAGGAACACAAGTTGTGACTATCACAAGAAAAATATATCAAGGTGTTGGAGCGGTTCCACATAGAAAAGGCAAAGTCAATTGTTACTCTACTTGCTGGTCACTTTTGTCTTAGTTTAAAGAAGAGTCCTACAAATAAAATTGAAAAGTAGGAGATGAACAAGGTGTCATATGTCTCAGTTGTTGGATATATGCAATGGTATGTACACGAGCAGATATAAGACAAGCAGTTGGTGTTATTAGCATATTCTTGGCCAATTTAGGAAAGAAACATTGGAATGTTGTGAAGTGGATCTTGCAATATCTCAGAGGAACATTTAAAGTGAGTTTGTGCTTTTAAAGTAGAAAGCCTAAACTAATTGGCTACACATATATAGATATAGTACTGTTTATTGTGAATTTTGGTAAACAACCTCTGGTCTATCAAATTTAAATAAAACATACTAACTTGCAGGATCGACCACACAAATCTTAGGACATGTGCTAAATTTTAAGAGAGAGTGAATATAACTTGAAATAAAGGAAATGTAAACTGAACCCCACGTTCGACAATGCTGAAAAAAGAAACCTAAGTGAACTCCACGTTCGACTACTTGCAGTAAAGTAAAAGCTTGGAAGTTAAAAGGCTGTAAATAAAGAATGCATAATTTAAAGGCGTCGAAAGTAACAGACAAGAAGTTAAAAGCTTTAAAAATAAGGCTTGAAGATAAAGACTTGAATTGATAAAAATGCAGGAAGATAAATTACTGTCGAAGATAAATGACAAAAATGTAAAAGTGCTTGAACTCCACGTTCTTGAATATAAAAGATGCAGAAAAATAAATGACTGTCGAAAGTAAATGACGAGGAAATAAATGACTTTAAAAGTAAATGCAATGATGTAAAAGCTTTTGAAGATAAAATGCAATGAACTCCACGTTCTTGAAAATAAAGACTGGAATTGATAAAAGTGCAGTCGAAAGTAAATGCGGAAAGATAAATGACTTTAAAAAATAAATGACTTGAAGATAAAAGACTTTGAAAGTAAATGCTTGAAGATTAAATGCTTGAATGTAAAGATGCAAGAAGATAAATGTCGAAAGCTTTTAAATGAAAGTAAAAACAAGGTTTAAAATAAACTTGGCTGAAAATAAAGATTCAAGGAAAAATTAAGACATGAAAGGTAAAGTTCAGGAAAATGTAAAGTGCTGAAACATAAACATGATGAAGATAAATTGCATTGATGAACGAAAGTGGTGTTACATTGCGTACATTCTCACGAACTCGTTTCTCTACACGCGGGTACTTTGAGTTTCTTTGAGTAACTTGTACAAAAATACGAACACCCTTATTCTATAGAAATAACTCCTATTTATAGTGCTAAGAAATAACTACTAAGTGGTGGTTATGCTTCCAAATGTGTCCTCTTGGCGCCTTTCTCCATTTCAACTGCTCCCACGTTCAGCAACTGATCCTTTTGAAATTCAAACATTTGAAATTTTCCCTCCAGCCTTAATGTGATAACTGCAACGCGCGTTTCAACATTCTCACGGTCGAAGCATCTCCCAACACTTAGCCATTTTTTAGGCTTTCAAAACCCCTATTCGACTCAGGCTTCACCAAAACTGGGTCGAAGCCTTCTTTATGTTAAAAATAATTTTTTAACTTAAAATAGCTTTGATTCATTCTAGCGTCGAAAGTGAGGGTTAACAAATTGCCCCCCAAGAAATGTCCTTTCGCCAGAATTGGTGAGAAGGTCATTTTTTTGATTCAACACCCACTTCGACGCTTGTTTGCATGGCTTCAACTGAATAATCCACTAATCACTCAGTGGCTCAACTGTTCAGTTTCTTTAACCCACGCTTATGACATCATGCCATCATGCCATCATGACAAACCCTTAAACGTCTCTTCAGACACACTCATCATAACTCCTTTGCTTTGTATGCCATATTAGCCCGAGTTGGCCTATTTTGGCTTTCCTTTCTTAAAATAAAACTTACGTTTTAATATGAATCTCTTGCAACATAGGCTTATATTTTTTCAAATACTTGCCATTTACTTTCAAGATTCTTTTATCTTTGTCTAACTCTTCCACTTCATAAGCTCCATTAAAGAAAACTTATATGACTTGGAATGGACCTTCCCACTTAGGAGACCATTTGCCTAGTGTTCTATCCTTTCGATCCATAGGCAAAATCACTTTCCAAACTAAATCCCCACATGCAAAAGATTTAGACTTAAACTTTTTGTTGTAGGATTCTTCGACCCTTTTCTTTTGTCTTCTTAACAACTCCAAGGCTCTAAGCCTTTCTTCATCCAAATCCACTAATTCATTCATCATCATTTCCCAATAATCCTCAGAGGGAATCTCATGATGTCTTTGAACTCTTATAGATTGTAAATAAATCTCAACAGGAAATACTGCATCATGACCAAAAGTAAGTCGAAATGGGGTAGTATTAGTAGCCTCTTTAGGGGATGTTCGACATGCCCAAAGAACTTGGTCTAATGTCTTGTGCCAATTTCTAGGCCTCTTTCCCACATGCTTCTTAATTAGTCCAATCACTACCTTATTGGCAGCTTCGACTTGCCCATTGGCCTGAGCATAATAAGGTGTAGAAGTCAATAACTTAAAACCTATTTCTTTGGCAAACTCCTGCATCTTTCGACCAGTAAACACTGATCTTTGATCCGTAGTGATTGTTTCACGAATACCAAATCTATAAATAATGTGATTTTGAATGAATTCAATAACATCTTCTTGACTTATATTCGCCAGTGGTATTGCTTCAATCCACTTGGTGAAATAATTAATTCCCACCAAAATATATCTTTGGTTCTTTGAAGATGCTGGTCGAATCTCTCCCACTATATCCAAAGCCCATCCTCTGAAAGGCCATGGTTTCACTATGGAATGTAATTCACTTGCTGTATGCCAGCATGAATTTGACATTCTTGGCAACCCTTAGCAAATTCTATGCAATCTTTCAGCATAGTCGGCCAATACATGCCTTGTCGAAACAACAACCATTTCATCTTCTGGCCAACTTGGTGTGCTTCACATGCCCCACTATGTACTGTCGAAAGAGCCAAATATGCCTCTACTTCACTAAGGCATTTCAATAAGACTCCCTCAGGGGTCTTTTTAAACAATTCATTACCCAAAAGTACATAGCTTAAAGCTTGATACCTGATTTTTCGCTTTGTTGAAGCCGTTGGATTTTGCAAATATTCACCTATAGGCTTCCTCCAGTCTTCATCTGTCAAATTATCTATAGCAAAAATTTCAAAATTTTCGCCATCTATGCATCCAAGCTTAGTTGTTTCTAAGTCTGATGGGCACAATCCAACAGCCACCACTTTACCTCTTGCTTCAATTACTTCTTGAAGATTTTCCTTCGACACTTTGTATCCAGAGGCAATTTGAGCCAAGTCATTAGTAACTTGATTCTCTATTCTAGGTATGTGTTGGATGACCACTACCTCAAATTTCTTTAATAATCTATTGGCTATCACAAAGTACATAATGAGATTTTCTTTAACACATTTATATTCCTTTGTGATTTGTTTTATAACCAATTATGAGTCTCCCATTATTTCGACTCTAGTTGCCCCCAATTCTAACAAAATTTTAAGGCCAGCAATTAATGCTTCATATTCAGCCTCATTGTTAGAGCAAGGTCCTTCGACCTTGTACTTGAATTTAGTTGGAATTTTTTCAGGAGAAATAATGTATATTCCCACTCCTGTTCCATTTTTATGACTTGATCCATCAAAGTATAACTTCCAGGATTTTAATTCAACATAATTCAAATCATTTTCACTTATGGAGTGGTCAACTATAAAGTCTGCAACTATTTGCCCTTTCACAGCTTTTAAAGATTGATATGTTAGAGAAAATTCTGTTAATGCTAATGCCCATTTGCCAATTCGACTATGCAAAATAGGCTTAGATAACATATGTTTTACAACATCAAAGTGAGAAGAAACATACACATCAACTGACTTTATATATTGCTTCAATTTAGTACAAGAGAAATACAAGCATAAACATAACTTTTCAATCATGCTATACCTAGTTTCTGCATCATTTAAAACTCGACTAAGGTAATAAATGACTCTTTCGACTCCATTTTCATCCTCCTGAGCTAACATGCTCCCTAGAGTTTTATCTGATGCAGCTATATACAATCTCATACTCTTGTTTCTACAAGGTGGTGAAAGAATTGGAGGGTGGCTTAGGCACTCCTTGATTTTGTCGAAGGCTTCCTGCTGTAATTGCCCCCACTCAAAACCATCTTTGTTGAAACGAAGCAATGGCGAAAAGGCTTGTGTTTTGCCACTCAGGTTGGATATAAACCTTCTTAAGAAGTTGTCTTGCCCAGCAACGACTGCAACTCCTTTTTAGTTGACGGCGCTTTCGCCTCCATTATTGCTTTGGTTTTATTCTAATTTATTTTGATCCCTTTCTTGTGGACCACAAAGCCTAGGAAATCCCCTGCCTGCACACAAAAAGCACATTTGAGAGGATTCATTTTAAGACCATATTTTCTCATCCTTTCAAAGGACTGTCGAAGATGGTCAATGTGACTCTTCCCAGAAATAGATTTTATCGCAATATCATCAATGTAAATTTGCATGAATGTGTCTATAAAATCATGGAAGATTGAATTCATCGCCCTTTGATAAGTGGCACCAACATTTTTGAGACCAAAAGGCATCACTACCCATTCATAGGTGCCTAAGGCTCCAGGGCATCTAAAAGCAGTTTTATGAACATCTTCCTCAGCAATGAATATTTGGTTGTAGCCAGAATATCCATCCAGCATACTAAGATATTCATGTCCTGCTGCAGAATCTATTAACATTTCTGCTACTGGCATTGAATATTCATCTTTATGAGTTGCAGAGTTTAAATCTCTAACATCAATGCAAACTCTCAAAGACCCATTTTTTTAATAACATGTACTATATTAGCCAACCATTCGACATACCTTGCCGTGCGAATGAATTTGCAACGAAGCCGTCTTTCGACTTCCTCTTTGATCTTTGACAATATCTCTGGTGCAAACCGTCTTGGATTTTGCTTGACTGGTTTTTTTCCAGGTGTCATAGGTAACCTGTGTTCGACCAACTCCCTGCTCAAACCAGGCATCTCATCATAATCCCAGGCGAAGCAGTCCTTGAAATCTTTCAACAATTGAACCACTTCAACCTTCAATTGGGGATCAAGGTTGGCACTGATGTAGGTAGGCCTTTTGGTTGTCCCCTCACTGAGGTCAACTTCTTCTAAAGGATCTTGTGCTAGCATTTTGATATTATTCGCCAACGGATCCTTCTCAAATCCCAAAGGCTCATCTTCATAGATGGCGTCGAGCCTCTGGCTTTGCTCTCCAATTTCATCCTTATCTGGAAGTTTTGGGTAGAAGTCCTTACCAGGACCTTCTTGATAAAATTCAGAAATGGCTTCGCCAGCCATATAGTCATTGGCAGCTTCCAAAGCCGCTTGTAGTTTTGTTTCAGCCATATAGGCCGAAATTCTTTTTAAAGCTTCGAACTCAGTCATGATCACTGAATTCATTTCTCCATCCCGTGGGCTCTATTGGAGGTGAGCCTAAGCATGACAACCTTCCTCCTGGTACTTCCCTGTCCCATCTGTAACCTTCGACAAGGTGTAAATACAATGAATAAAACGTTTCTTCATCAGGCGTAAACTCAAAGTCGGCTGGAGGACATGGAGCAATGTTCGCCAAATGTTTCTCAAACTGTCTACTATCCACATGATTAATAGGCACCTTAAAGTACCCTTGATCAGCTTCAATATTTTCAACTATCCCATCTGGTCTCCAAATGGTGATTCTTTGATGCATAGATGAAGGTACAACTCTTATTCAATGAATCCATTCCCTACCCAAGAGTAGATTGTAGCTTTCGTCTCAACGACCATAAAAACTGTTGGTCTGGTAATGGTTCCCACAGTAAGATCCACTTGAATCACTCCTAGAGTGGAACCAACTTTTCCTTCATAGTTCGACAGAACCATGTTGTGGGGTTTGGTATCAGTCTCAAACTTCCCAATCTTGCTCAGCAAAAATTTTGGCATTAAATTAACAGTTGCACCATAATCCACCAAGATTTTGTTAACAGGAACATTTTCTACTTTTCCAGTAATGTAGAGAGGCTTCAGATGACCCTTCATTGCCTCTGTGGGGCGTTCAAAAAAAGCATTTTGTTCTTCGACGCACCCATTGTTCATGATGTAATAACACACAGGCTTGTGTGCCAACATTTCTAATTCAGCCGTTTGATCCAAGTCTTCGACCTCTAAAACTTGACCAAATTCTTTTGGCATTACTGATACCACATTCACAATGTCGAAATTATCAGTCATATTCTCATCATCTTCAACTTTCTTCTCTGGCTGAACATTAAACAGCTTTCGCCTTATGGGCATCTGCTCAATTGTCCCAGCTTGATTATCAATATTGGCGCTTAACTCTCCTTGTACCTGAGTCTCCCTGATAGCCTTTCGCCTACGTTGCTCTCTTCGCCATTGTGATCTAGACATGGGATTTTTACCCTTGTAATTTTGAGAAATGTATGCTGACCTGTTGGTGGTATGGTTCTCTTTTCTATACTCAAATGAAGAACCTCTTTCCATATCAAATTTCTCCCACTTCTTCTTCTGTCCTCTTCCTTCGATAGGCTTGATCCAACTACCTGTTGGCACATTCGCAGCTGGTTTGAATGTACCTGGCCTAACTCCTGGTACTTGGTTTTTCAACCCTGTCGAAAGTGGTCCATGGTCAAAACTTCTGGGACCTTTATTTACCTTCTGCCCCCAGCTTCCACCAGCTTTTTTGACACCTTCTAACTTGTGGGCAGCTTTCTCATCAAAAATGGCGCTGCATCTAGGACATAGCATTACTCCAGAACCTTTCGTCTGGCAACGGTGCAGAAAATCCACAATTGTCTCCTCTTGCTTAGGATAAGCTATTTTGTTGCGCTTTTCTTGTTCATCTGCCTTACTCACTGCTTTTTGATCTGTAATTTCGACCATATTGACCTCAATTTTATCCTTTAAGCGCATCTTGGAGAAATGAGCTTCAAGACTTTCAGTGGTCTTCGCCAGACAACCACCACTTGCTGCTGCTCTTGCAGCCTTTTGGGAAGCCTTCTGCCAAGCAGTCTTTTCAGGTTCGACCATTTCCTCAGCATTGACTCTTTCAACATTAGGAGATGTCTTGAAGAATTGTTCAGCAGCCATACATATCCAGTTTTCTACCAAACAACCATCCATGTCTATCATCTCTCCTACCAATAGCATGTCATCTTCCAACTCTTTAACAACTTGGACTTTGGGGGCGTTCCTGCCCATAGCCTCGTTAGTACTGATACTGCCTGAGCTAGCATCAGATTCTTCAACCAATTCGACCATGTTAATGCCCTCAATAGCATTTATCTTCAATTCGCTTACTGCCATATCTAATATCTTGGCAGCATTATCCATCTCAACAAACTTGTCAGCAGCTTTTTGGTTACCAACATTAAACTGGCACCATCAGCATTCAAGCCATTCGCAACCTTATTAAAACCTTCAGTTACTACAGGATTGGTGGCAAAGTCCTCAGTGACTTCCACCATGTTGACTGACTGATCAAATCCTTTTGTGGCTTCGACCATCTGAACCTCATGAGGCTCTGTATAGTTAGCCTCTGCAACTTACAATGGATCAGAGTCAATTTTCATCTGAGCTTTGCCTTTGTCACCAAACTTCAGCCTCCCTTCTTGAATAGCATTTTGCACCAAATCCCTGAAAAGAAAACATTGAGAAGTTTTATGACCCAAAAAATTATGGTACTTACAAAAACCTTTTTTCTTTATTTGTTCTAAAGGTGGCATCTTAGCACCAGCAGACACTATCATTTTCCCATCTTTAACTAACAAATCAAAAATTTCGTCACATTTAGTGACGTCGAAAGTGTATGTTTTCTTAGGAAATTTGTCGTTAGATTCGACATGATTTTTTCCATTTGAAGGAGCTAATAATTTGCAGACATAAGGTGGACCTTGCTTTAACTCAGCAATGGCAACCTCATTTCCGTCGAAATAATATGTTTCATCATACAAGTTCTCCACATCTTCATTACATTCGACAAAGGCTACTTTTTTACCCCTGCTGAATTTAGCCTTTTCCTCTTTTAGCCTTTCTAGTTGTCGGACTCTATCAGCTAACTGGGCCATATCTCTAAGATATTGGGTATCTAATTTCTTCCTAATGGAATAATCAAGACCCCCAGCAGCCATTTCAACCAACTCATGTTCTGGTACTTGTGTAAAGCACCTGGCTTTAAGAAGTCGAAAGCTATTCAGGTAATCATCAATTGGCTTAGTAACTTTGCGTTTGATGCTAGCCAATTCTTTCAAACTAATCTTAGTTTACCCCATGTAGAACTGTTTATGAAACAAACGCTCTAACTGGGTCCAATTGTATATGGAATTTGGAGGCAAAATAGTGAACCATGTGAAGGCATTCTTGGTAAGGGAACTTGGGAAGTATTTGATCCTAAGGCTTTCGTCAGCTGCAATTTCGCCTGCTTCAATCAAATACCTAGCCACATGTTCGACAGTAGATTCAGTAGTATCTCCTGAAAACTTGCTGAACTTTGGAACCTTCGTCCTAGGGGGTAATTCTGCTTGGAGAATATAATCCACTATAGGCGAAGTATAATTTGGCCTTGTGAAGCCAAGATTCACACCATTTCTGGTCATTATCCTTTCAACCATGGCTGCAAGATTATTTTCTTCTGCTTGATTTTGATGTCGAACCTGTCTAAGGAGCTGATCAGCATTTTGGTTCTTGTTCACCATCACTACTGGCTCTTCCTCCATCTGGATCGGCATCTGGTTTCTTGGTGGTTCGACTCTAAAATGATCAATCATCTCTTGATCTTCCAAGTTCACCTCAGGTAGATGACGTCTTGGGATATCTTCGACAACAGTTGCTCTTCGATCCACCGCTGGTACTCCCATGAAATCAGCCATGCGTGCCAATTGTGTAGCCAATTATTGGTTAGTTTGAGTTGTATTCTGAATCAAGGGTTGAAAAACTTCTCCCATTGTCTGAGACAACTTATGCACCATTTGCATGTTACTTTCATCCATCTGCTGTCTCAAACATCTTATGGATGTATTTGTAAGACTAGGCGCTTGAACGGAATAACCAACACCTATACTCTGATTGTTTCGACCCCCTGATCCTGATCCTTGTAATGGCGAGGACACTACATTCTCTGAAAATACAGGTGGAGCATTCTGCAGATTTTGCATCATTGATGTAGGCATACCATAGGGTTGACTCCTTGACCCTGGATGTGGAAAGCCTGGAGGAGGGAAATGCCGGTACATTGAACTTCCTCCTGGGGGGTGTTGGTGAATTAGGACTTTGTGGTCCTATGTATTCTATCACAGGTTGAGTATATGATTTTGTGCATGTTGATCCTGGTTCAGACACTACTAATGAAGGTGACGTCTGTCCTCCTGTCGAAGACACTGGTGATGGTGTGCTTTGAGACCCCATACTGCTACTTGACTGATTGTTTGAAATACTCCCTTGAGGATCAACTAGTTGGTTGGCATTAGTTGCTATTCTCTTAGTGTATCTTCTTTTTGGTATTCCTTCGTTTGTTGTGGCTAACTTCCCACTTCTCAATAACATACAACGAAAGTATTTCTTCACCAAGAAAGATAAGGTTAACAAAAAGTATAGTCCCACTGGGCGTGCCAATTTGTTTACTGTGAATTTTGGTAAACAACCTCTGGTCTATCAATTTTAAATAAAACTGACTAACTTGCAGGATCGACCACACAAATCCTAGGACATGTGCTAAATTTTAAGAGAGAGTGAATATAACTTGAAATAAAGGAAATGAAAACTGAACTCCACATTCGACAATGCTGAAAAAAGAAACCTAAGTGAACTCCACGTTCGACTACTTGCAGTAAAGTAAAAGCTTGGAAGTTAAAAGGCTGTAAATAAAGAATGCATAATTTAAAGGCGTCGAAAGTAACAGACAAGAAGTAAAAAGCTTTAAAAATAAGGCTTGAAGATAAAGACTTGAATTGATAAAAATGCAGGAAGATAAATTACTGTCGAAGATAAATGACAAAAATGTAAAAGTGCTTGAACTCCACGTTCTTGAATGTAAAAGATGCAGAAAAATAAATGACTGTCGAAAGTAAATGACGAGGAAATAAATGACTTTAAAAGTAAATGCAATGATGTAAAAGCTTTTGAAGATAAAATGCAATGAACTCCACGTTCTTGAAAATAAAGACTGGAACTGATAAAAGTGCAGTCGAAAGTAAATGCGGAAAGATAAATGACTTTAAAAAATAAATGACTTGAAGATAAAAGACTTTGAAAGTAAATGCTTGAAGATTAAATGCTTGAATGTAAAGATGCAAGAAGATAAATGTCGAAAGCTTTTAAATGAAAATAAAAACAAGGTTTAAAATAAACTTGACTGAAAATAAAGATTCAAGGAAAAGTTAAGACATGAAAGGTAAAGTTCAGGAAAATGTAAAGTGCTGAAACATAAACATGATGAAGATAAATTGCATTGATGAAAGAAAGTGGTGTTACATTGCGTACATTCTCACGAACTCGTTTCTCTACACGCGGGTACTTTGAGTTTCTTTGAGTAACTTGTACAAAAATACGAACACCCTTATTCTATAGAAATAACTCCTATTTATAGTGCTAAGAAATAACTACTAAGTGGTGGTTATGCTTTCAAACGTGTCCTCTTGGCGCCTTTCTCCATTTCAACTGCTCCCACGTTCAGCAACTGATCCTTTTGAAATTTAAACATTTGAAATTTTCCCTCCAGCCCTAATGTGATAACTGCAACGCGCGTTTCAACATTCTCACGGTCGAAGCATCTCCCAACACTTAGCCATTTTTGAGGCTTTCAAAACCCCTATTCGACTCAGGCTTCACCAAAACTGGGTCGAAGCCTTCTTTATGTTAAAAATAATTTTTTAACTTAAAATAGCTTTGATTCCTTCTAGCGTCGAAAGTGAGGGTTAACAGGTACGAGATATTGATTTTAAGAAATCAACTTAGGCTACACATATATAGATATGGTGGGAGATATTGATTTTAGGAAATCAACTTCTGAATTCTTGATTATATTTTCAAGGGGAGTTGTATCATGGCAGTCGAAGTTACAAAAGTGTGTTGATTTATCTACCATAGAGGAAGAATTCATTGCAATAGCACAAGCTTGCAAGGAAATGTTATGGATGAAGCGTTTTTTGCATGAATTGGGGCAAAAACAGCAGAAGTATGTCACACATTGTGATAGTTAGAGCGCAATCCACTTGAGCAAGAATTCAAGTTTTCACAAGAGGTCAAAGCATATTGAAGTGAGATATTATTAGATACGTGATATGTTGAATTTCAAGTAATTACAACTTGAGAAAATTCATAGTGATGACAATTGCTCAAATATGATGACCAAATCCTCACCTAAGGACAAGTACGGGGTCTGTAAAAGAGTTGTTGAAGTGGTGAAACCCTCCACCTAAATCTAAAAAGTGGATTTATGGGTTTCCTCTTTAAAAGGAGAGAAAACAGAGTAAACCCTATAACAAATCGTAAATAAAATAAAAGTACATGAGAAATCATAGTAAACTGATGGAAAGAAAAAGAGAAAACTTCTTATATCATAACCACCTATTTGTTGCATGCATTGACTATAAAAGTATCATTTGTTTCATTTCTATAATCATCAGAGTGAAAATCTTTTGAGAGAAAAACCAAAAGAGTGTTTAAGTACCATATGTGTTAGCGAGATTGTAATAACCATTTTTGTATTCTCATTCAAGACTGCAGTAATATGGGCTTACTTGGAAAAAATCTATGGGAATTTCTTAATGCATAATATGTATTACTAGGGCATCACGTGAAAATACAAAAAAAACCCAGAATTCAGAGATGCATTTCCGGTTGTATAATATGTATTACCTTTTCCCTTAAGAAGTGAAATCTAGCTTCAATATTGATCTTACCGGTTGATCAGAACCTTGAAGTGGGCCAGAAGCGTCGTCTATGATGCTGGGCGTAAGGAGAAGAGGAGGGGGTGTACTTGCAAGGCACTACGTCGCTCAAGTAAGAAAGGGCGGAGAAAAGGGGCAAGTACAAAGTATGAGTTTCAAGGGTGAACAATGGATACCTGACCCTCTCAAGTGAGAGGGTTTATATAGTGCCCCCAGTGCATGGCCAATTGGTCCCTATTATTTGGGCGCGGATCGCGGATCTCCCAAAAATAGGTAACTGCCATAACTAGCCGTTGGAATGTGCAGGTCTGCTCGGAACTAGCCGTTGTGTTGAGCATAGGAGTGTTTCCGAGCAGGTGCATTCCGGGCAGGTTCTGGATGACTGTCCGTGTATGACGGGCAGAGTTGAGATAGAGGGCAGAGATGGGCAGCTGTCCATGGAGGGCAGAGAGGGGCAGACCTGCTCGGAACTAGCTTGTTGCTTTGGGCAGGGGAGTGTTTCCGAGCAGGTGCATTCCAGTCAGGTTCTGGATGACTGTCCGTGTTTGACGGGAAGAGTTGAGATGGAGGGCAGGGCTGCCCTTCTATCCCTAGAGATCAGTTGGTCAGCCTTCCTTAGCATAGGGGCAGGAGGAAAATGGCTTTCCTTTGTCCTTAACTGGCTGGATCGAGACTGCTGGGTCGTTCCGGGCAGCGTCCTCGGCAGAGGGGCAGGAGATGATTCCGGGCAGAAGCATTATGGCCATCCCTGGATGTCTTCCCTGTGCGTGAGGGGCAGGAATGTGATGGATGGGCAGAGATGGTCGGCTGGCCATCTCTCTTCGGTGGAGGGGCAGAGGGACATTTGGTTCCCTCTGTTCTCAATTGGATGGATCTAGGCTATTGAGCCGTTCTGGGCAGCCTCCTCGGCGGAGGGCAGGAGTACTACGACCATCCCTGAATTTTTGCCCTGTGCGTGACGGGCAAGAACGCTGAGGAAGAGCAAGTGACCTTGAGGTTCATCTGTCCACAGGTGCCCGGTAGAGGGGCAGAAAGGTAAATGTTGCCCTACCTCAGCTGGACTTAGGCAATTAGGTCGTTATGAGAGGAGAAGTGGATTGGGTCATGCCTAGCCAGTGGTCTAGTCCAGAACAGAAGCCCTCCAAGTCGTTGCTCCTGGGCACAGGAGTGATGACTTAAGAGTAGCTCGCGATCTCGGGGAGAACTGTGCACGGTTGATGCATGTTTGTGGAGATGACGACGTTCCATGGTGCCCATATGTGGACGCGCTTGAGGAACGAAAGCGTCGCCTTGTCTACTAGAGACGTTTTCACTCGCTTGTTATCGCTAAGTATTGCACGATTCTCGTCGTGAGTGCTCATTTGTATGAGCAGTTTTATATGGATTATTCATAGTGTTTTGGGGTTTGCTCGGTAGTTATTTCATTTGTACGACCAATTTGGGGAACTGGTTCAAAGAGGCCAGGGTTGTTTCTGGGCACGAGAACGGTGCTCAGGTCATGATTGTGGCCCGAGCTCCACGGCGTGAACGTCCCATCGCGGACTGGGTGTTTTGCCAATCATGGTACGATGACGATGTCGGACTCGGTCGAGTATCCGACGTGTGACATGATCTTCTCGTTCAAGAGTAGAGGTCTGCCTTGTTAAACTTTTTGGTATGCAATGCTTGTACCTAGGCATGCATTTATGGTCGATACGTTGCACTTCGTCGCTTAGACGGGCACGCCGACTATACTGGCTTTAGCCGTAATATATCAAGCAAGTTGTTCCCCATTGAGGTGTTCTAGGTATTGGGCCCCATTTTCCGTTTTTGCGCAGACTAGATAGGGACCCTTCCAATTTGCGGTGAGCTTGCCTTCACGAGAATCTGTGATTTCTCCTCAAGACGAGATGGATGACTTTGATATTTTGTCGTATGACTTTGGCTGCCCATGCTGGACGGGCAGAAATGTGAAGGAGGGCAGCGGTGCCCCTGCTGATCTTGGGTGTCAGCTGACCAGCCTTCCTCGGTGGAGGGGCAGAAGGAAAAATGCTTTCCTTTGTCCTCAATTGCCAGGAACTAGTCGTTGTAATGGGCAGACTGCTCGAAGCTGGTCGTTACGCTGGACAAGGGCGTAGTTGCGGGCAGGAGCATTTCGATCGTCCCTGGGTGGTTGCCCATGCTTAACAGGCAGAAATGTGAAGGAGGGCAGCGGTGCCCCTGCTGATCTTGGGTGTCAGCTGACCAGCCTTCCTCGGTGGAGAGGCAGAAGGAAAAATGCTTTCCTTTGTCCTCAATTGCCAGGAACTAGTCGTTGTAATGGGCAGACTGCTCGAAGCTGGCTGTTGCGCTGGGCAAGGGCGTAGTTGCAGGCAGGAGCATTTCGATCGTCCCTGGGTGGTTGCCCATGCGTGACGGGTAGAATTGTGAAGGAGGGCAGCGGTGCTCATGCTGATCATGGGTGTCAGCTGACCAGCCTTCCTCGGCGGAGGGGCAGAAGGAAAAATGGTTTCCTTTGTCCTCAATTGCTAGGAACTAGTCGTTGTAATGGGCAGACTGCTCTAAGCTGGCCGTTACGCTGGGCAAGGGTGTAGTTGCGGGCAGGAGCGTTTCGATCGTCCCTGGGTGGTTGCCCATGCGTGGCGGGCAGAATTGTGAAGGAGGGCAGAGGTGCTCCTGCTGATCTTGGGTGTCAGCTGACCAGCCTTCCTCGGTTAAGGTGTTCGTGGAGAACATATGTTTGCTTGGTTTGTGCGTTCGCGTGGAACAGTTCGTTTATGCGCTCGGCTCGTCGAGGAGCCTGGTGAGGCCATCGCTGCTTTGGTCGGGTCGTTGCCGAGGAGGATAACCTCGAATTATCTGTGTGGAATGGGGGGAAGGGGACTGGAAGGTTCCGCGCTGCCAGTTAGTGTCGAGGAGATGGGCTTCTCGATCTGCCCTTCACTTCTTGGCCACCGGATGGGCATCCATGAAGGGCAGCAAAAACCGGAAGAATTATCAACTATTTTTATTTATGTTAGGGAGGAGATATGCGTCTTTCGGGAAAGGCCGATCAGAATGGCCAGATCAGCGTTGGGCGGAATAAGAATAGGTTGGGGACCCTCCGGTGCTCTTCCGGGGATCAGTCTGGACCCATTGTGCTCTGGGCGTTGGTCCTCCATCTCGTGGCGATCTAGAGAGGGGGAAGTAGTGACTCTGTCCCTTTGAACGGGGACGTCGTCCTCGAGGGAAGGAATGGCTCCTTCGCAGTCAGTCTTGCTGATTGGTGAGATGACTGTGTTATGAGCATCATGGACGTTGCTGTGGTTGGCCATGATCGGAATCTTGAATATCTGCTTTGATCTTTGGTTTCCGGGGAAAGAAAGATGGGGAGAGTAGGTTTCCCACAGACGGTGCCACTGATCTTACCGGTTGATCAGAACCTTGAAGTGGGCCAGAAGCTTCGTCTACGATGCTGGGCGTATGGAGAGGAGGAGGGGGTGTACCTGCAAGGCACTCCGACGCTCAAGTAAGAAAGGGCGGAGAAAAGGGGCAAGTACAAAGTATGAGTTTCAAGGGTGAATAATGGATACCTGACCCTCTCAAGTGAGAGGGTTTATATAGTGCCCCCAGCGCATGGCCAATTGGTCCCTATCATTTGAGCGCGGATCGCGGATCCCCCAAAAATAGGTAACTGCCAGAACTAGTCGTTGGAATGGGCAGGTCTGCTCGGAACTAGCCGTTGTGCTGAGCAGGGGAGTGTTTCCGAGCAGGTACATTTCGGCTAGGTTCTGGATGACTGTTCGTGTATGACGGGCAGAGTTGAGATAGAGGACAGAGATGGGCAGCTGTCCATGGAGGGCAGAGAGGGGCATACCTGCTCGGAACTAGCCTGTTGCTTTGGGCAGGGGAGTGTTTCCGAGCAGGTGCATTTCAGCCAGGTTCTGGATGACTGTCCGTGTTTGACGGGCATAGTTGAGATAGAGGGCAGGGCTGGCCTTCTGTCCCTAGAGATCAGTTGGTCAACCTTCCTTAGCATAAGGGCAGGAGGAAAATGGCTTTCCTTTGTCCTTAACTGGCTGGATCGAGACTGCTGGGTCGTTCCGGGCAGCGTCCTCGGCAGAGGGGCAGGAGATGATTCTGGGAAGGAGCATTACGGCCATCCCTGGATGTCTTCCCTGTGCGTGAGGGGCAAGAATGTGATGGATGGGCAGAGATGGTCGGCTGGCCATCTCTCCTCGGTGGTGGGGCCGAGGGACATTCAGTTCCCTCTCCTCAATTGGATAGATCTAGGCTATTGAGCCATTCTGGGCAGCCTCCTCGGCGGAGGGGCAGGAGTACTACGGCCATCCCTGGATTTCTGCCCTGTGCGTGATGGGCAAGAATGCCGGGGAAGAGCAAATGACCTTGAGGTTCATCTGTCCACAGGTGCCCGGTAGAGGGGCAGAAAGGTAAATATTGTCCTACCTCAGCTGGACTTAGGCAATTGGATCGTTATGAGAGGAGAAGTGGATTGGGCCATGCCTAGCCAGTGGTCCAGTCCGAAACAAATATGCTTACTTCTTCCATGTAGAACTGGATTCTCCGCTAGATTTATAGCTGAATTGTTGTCGATTTACAACACAAGAGGTTTCTTCACTTCGACCTCCATTTCTTCAAGTACAGATCTGATCCAAATTGCTTGACATGCAGCATAGGATCCTGCTATATATTCAGCTTCACACGATGACAATGCCACCATAGGTTGCTTCTTCGAACACCAAGAGATTGGGGCACCAAATACTTGAAATAAATAGCCAGTTGTACTTCTTCGATCTTCCTTATCTCCACACCAATCAGCATATGAAAAGCAATTAACTATTGCTCCTCTGCCTTCAAAATCTCGTCTAATCCAAATCTGTTGTTCCTTTTAAGTATCTCAGAATTCTTCTTGCAGCTTTCATGTGTGACACTCTTGGTTCAGCCATGAATCTGCTCACTAATCCGACTGCGAAACCTATATCAGGTCAACTGTTGCAAACATATCTCAGAGATTCAACTATTTGTTTGAACAAAGTTACATCAACTTTGTCTTCCTCTCCACGCTTCTCCAACTTCAAGTTTGGTTCGACAGGTGAGGATGCAGGATTCAAATCATCCATTCTGAATCTCTTGAGTGTCTCTTTGACATACTTCCTTTGATGTAGCACCATACCTTGCTTCGACATATGAAAATCCATGCCTAGGAAATATGATAACTTTCCCAGATCCGACATTTCAAATTCCTTCTTCATCAGCTCTTTGAACTTCGACAAGTTCTTCATGCTATTTCCAGTTACTAACAAGTCATCGACATATAAGCAGATGATTGTTATATCTTGTGCTACAACCTGAACATAGACACCATACTCAGACTTGCATTTGACAAATCCCAATTCGACTAAGTATGAGTCGATCTTCTTGTTCCATGCCCTAGGTGTCTGTTTGAGGCCATAGAGCGCTTTGTGCAACTTATATAGTTTACTCGCTTCCTTCTGAATCATAAACCCTGAAGGTTGTGTGACATAGACCTATTCGTCTAACGGACCATTCAGAAATGCTGACTTTACATCTAAATGAAATGTCGACCAACCTTGGTTACATGCCAATGCTACCACTAGTCGAACAATCTTCAGTCTTGCTACTGGAGCAAATACTTCAGAGTAGTCAAGTCCTTCTCTTTGAAGAAATCCTCGAGCTACTAATCTTGCTTTATGTCTTACTATCGACCCATCAGCATTGTGTTTCAGCATTGTCTCTCACAAAGGTGCCTAATCCTACACTATGTGTCAATGTTCCCCAGCCTAAAAACTCCCCTAACATGGTATCATGAGCCTTGGTTCATAAAGGGACTGGCTTACTTGTATCAAAATGCCAAGGAAGTGGTGTTCCATTGAAATCGACGCCCAGGAAGAGGTGTATTGAAATGCCCTTGAAAAAGGTGTCAACGGCGATACAAGTTTATCAAAAAAATGGGAACATTGTGGAATCACACTTGAGGGGGAGTATTGGAATAATATAGCAAGTGTGAGTAAGTGGGGAAATAGTCCCACATTGGATAGGAATGTGGTGACTTGAGCATTTATAAGTGGGAGAACCCACTCACCTATCACCTTAAGGTTTTAGGTGGACAAGTGGTGTGTCTCTCACAAAGGTGCCTAATCCTACACTATGTATCAATGTTCCCCAGTCTAAAAACTCCCCTAACAAATTCAAGGCTGACTTAATGTGAAAAAACTACAGAGATGCATCTTCGTAAACATTACGGAGACGCATCTTCAAAAAATGCCTATACATAACGCACCATAACTCTTCTTCTTCGTCATTTCTTAAAAAACAAAATTTTCTCTAAAATTCTCTCAAAATCACATTGTCTCAAAATCAATCAAGCAACATCAAAGCTTCTTCAATCAACATCAACTACATCAATTTCAAAGATTCCTCACTTCTTGTAAATTTTTTATTAGGCAAAATATCATTTTTGGTCCCGTATTTTAACCCCGAGGTTCATTGTGGTCCCTTAATTTTACAAAGGTCCATATTGACCCCTTAACTCTTCAAAACGTTCCATATTAGTCATTTTTGTCCTATTAGCGACGGAAAAATTCAAAATTCAGTCGCTAAATTCGTCGCTAATTAGACAAAAAAGACTAATTTTGAACGTTTTGAAGAGTGAAGGGACCAATATGAACCTTTTTATAGTTAAGGGACCAAAATGAACCCCAATGTTAAGATACAGGACTAAAAAGGGTATTTTGCCTGAAAATTATAAAATTTTTTGAGGTTTTACATAAATTTGTAGAAATTGATGATTAGGTATTGAAATACATAGTATATGCATGTTTGATAGTTGATACATTATGAAAAATGTGTTTCATAGTTAAAAGTAGTGATCAAGGCATTATTTTTTGGGTCTTGGTAGACTGCATTAGCGCAATTGACAAAAATGAAAGTTGCAGAAAATCTGGAGATACTTCTTCATGTTTTTTTCAACGTTTGGATTTCTAGGAACCGAAGATGCATCTCCGTATTTTATCAGTCTGCATTTTTTTTCTTGCTTGTAGTAATTGTGTGACACTTGTCTGGTTGACTTACAGACATTATGGCCGACAGAGATGACAGATTGAGGCATGACAGGATTGCACAACATGCATTTCTCCAAAGGGGAAAAAGTTAGGTTTCATAGGCTCCTATTCCTTCTAGCCTAGTTGATGCGGAGGCATCGACTTCTGGAGCTCACATTTGTCCACCTTCTTCTTCCCATAGGCTAGTAACTCATCTTCTCTCAAGTGCGTCCTTATATCAAATTGTGAACGTATTCTCTTTAAGATTTAGAATCTGCATACTTAGAACACACATTAGATAACACTATTGTTTTTTCAATACTTTGTTCTCATCAAAACCCAAGGGATATATGTCACGAACAAATCTTGTTCTAACAACATGAAAGCACCCTCACTAGCAGTTGGAGGAACAAAGTTCTAAGGCATACCCCAAAGACAAGTAGCAATGTTACCATTCAGCCCAGAAGTCGAACTTAACTGATCGATAGCAAGTTGCATGGCAGTATCAGCAGGAGTCGCAACGGAAACAGAAGTTACAACTGCAGCAGAAGTGGCAACTTCCTTTTGAGTATGAAGGTACTCTAGAATGAAGTCTATCTTACTCTAAAATTGGGCCAGAGTCTCCTTGTATGTAGCATTCTCTTGTTCAATATCAGCCATAATCTTTTGTCTGTTTGCTCTTGTGAGATACCGGTGGCGGGTCGTCATTTTTACTAGATAATTGGAGAAAGAAGACGTAAGCATTTTGGTTTTCTGTATGAAATTCATATGTATGCGTGAATGAATTAGTGCATGAAAAAATTAAGAGTTTCAAAATGCACATGCAAAAACTAGTTTGACATGATGAGATGATATGTAACACTATGGGTTCAAAGGTTCAGTGTATCCTTGGATAATCTGCATATGATTCTCAAGGTAGTCGGGGTTTCAAGTTTTCCTACAAAACAAAATCCCATTTCCCCTCACAGGTGAGTTCTAAGGCAATATGAAGGTTCTTAGAGTCATAGATTCGTATTAAGAATACCCTCATCAGTGCAAAAATAACTTACAAAGCCAATGATACTCCCAAGGGAATCTTCTCTAAGTGAGGTCACCCTCAACTTCGAAAAGCCATGGGTTTACTAAAGGTCCTAAGAGTCACAGATCCCTTTTGAAAGTATTGTCGTCCTCGGCAGAGGGGCAGGAGATGATTCTGGGCAGGAGCATTACGGCCATCCCTGGATGTCTTCCCTGTGCGTGAGGGGCAGGAATGTGATGGATGGGCAGAGATGGTCGGCTGGCCATCTCTCCTCAGTGGCGGGGCAGAGGGAAATTCAATTCCCTCTCCTCAATTGGATGGATCTAGGCTATTGAGCCATTCTGGACAGCCTCCTCAGAGGAGGGGCAGGAGTACTACGGCCATCCCTGGATTTCTGCCCTGTGCGTGACGGGCAAGAATGCCGAGGAAGAGCAAGTGACCTTGAGGTTCATCTGTCCACAGGTGCCCGGTAGAGGGGCCGAAAGGTAAATTCTGCCCTACCTCAGCTGGACTTAGGCAATTGGGTCATTATGAGAGAAGAAGTGGATTGGGCCATGCCTAGCCAGTGGTCCAGTCCGAAACAAATATGCTTATTTCTTCCATATAGAACTAGATTCTTCGCTAGATTTATAGCTGAATTGTTGTCGATTTACAACATAAGAGGTTTCTTCACTTCGACCTCAATTTCTTCAAGTACTGATCTGGTCCAAATTGCTTGATATGTAGCATAGGATCCTGCTATATATTAAGCTTCACAAGATGACAATGCCACCACAGGTTGCTTCTTCGAAAACCATGAGATTGGGGCACCAAATACTTGAAAGAAATAGCTAGTTGTAATTCTTCGATCTTCCTTATCTCTACACCAATCAACATATGAAAAGCAATTAACTATTGCTCCTCTGCCTTCAAAATCTCGTCGAATCCAAAATCTGTTGTTCCTTTTAAGTATCTCAGAATTCTTCTTGCAGCTTTCATGTGTGACACTCTTGGTTCAGCCATGAATCTGCTCACTAATTCGACTGCGAAACCTATATCAGGTCAACTGTTGCACACATATCTCAGAGATTCAACTATTTGTTTGAACAAAGTTACATCAACTTTGTCTTCCTCTCCACGCTTCTTCAACTTCAAGTTTGGCTCGACAGGTGAGGATGCAGGATTCGAATCACCCATTCTGAATCTCTTGAGTGTCTCTTTGACATACTTCCTTTGATGTAGCACCATACCTTGGTTCGACATATGAAAATCCATGCCTAGGAAATATGATAACTTTCCCAGATCTGACATTTCAAATTCCTTCTTCATCAGCTCTTTGAACTTCGACAAGTTCTTCATGCTATTTCCAGTTACTAACAAGTCATCGACATATAAGCAAATGATTGTTATATCTTGTGCTACAACCTAAACATAGACACCATACTCAGACTTGCATTTGACAAATCCCAATTCGACTAAGTATGAGTCGATCTTCTTGTTCCATGCCCTAGATGTCTGTTTGAGGCCATAGAGGGCTTTGTGCAACTTATATAGTTTACTCGCTTCCTTCTGAATCATAAACCCAGGAGGTTGTGTGACATAGACCTCTTCGTCTAATGGACCATTCAGAAATGCTGACTTTACATATAAATAAATGTCGACCAACCTTGGTTACATACCAATGCTACCACTAGTCGAACAATCTTCAGTCTTGCAACTGGAGAAAATACTTCAGAGTAGTCAAGTCCTTCTCTTTGAAGAAATCCTTGAGCTACTAATCTTACTTTATGTCTTGCTATCGACCCATCAGCATTGTGTTTCAACATTGTGTTTCAGCATTGTCTCTCACAAAGGTGCCTAATCCTGCACTATGTGTCAATGTTCCCCTGCCTAAAAACTCCCCTAACATGGTATCATGAGCCTTGGTTCATAAAGGGACTGGCTTACTTGTATCAAATGCCAAGGAAGTGGTGTTCCGTTGAAATTGACGCCCAGGAAGAGGTGTATTGAAATGCCCTTGAAAAAGGTGTCAACGGCAATACAAGTTTATCAAAAAAAGGGGAACATTGTGGACTCACACTTGAGGGGGAGTGTTGGAATAATATAGCAAGTGTGAGTAAGTGAGGAAATAGTCCCACATTGGATAGGAATGTGGTGACTTGAGCATTTATAAGTGGGAGAAACCACTCACCTATCACCTTAAGGTTTTAGGTGGACAAGTGGTGTGTCTCTCACAAAGGTGCCTAATCCTACACTATGTATCAATGTTCCCCAGCCTAAAAACTCCCCTAACAAATTCAAGGCTGACTTAATGTGAAAAAACTACAGAGATGCATCTTCGTAAACATTACGGAGACGCATCTTCGGGAAATGCCTATACATAACGCACCAGAACTCTTCTTCTTCGTCATTTCTTAAAAAACAAATTTTTCTCTAAAATTCTCTCAAAATCACATTGTCTCAAAATCAATCAAGCAACATCAAAGCTTCTTCAATCAACATCAACTACATCAATTTCAAAGATTCCTCACTTCTTGTAAATTTTTTATTAGGCAAAATATCATTTTTGGTCCCGTATTTTAACCCCGAGGTTCATTGTGGTCCCTTAATTTTACAAAGGTCCATATTGACCCCTTAACTCTTCAAAACGTTCCATATTAGTCATTTCTGTCCTATTAGCGACGGAAAAATTCAAAATTCAATCGCTAAATTCGTCGCTAATTAGACAAAAAGGACTAATTTTGAACGTTTTGATGAGTGAAGGGACCAATATGAACCTTTTTAAAGTTAAGGGACCAAAATGAACCCCAATGTTAAGATACGGGACTAAAAGGGTATTTTGCCTAAAAATTATAAACTTTTTTGAGGTTTTACATAAATTTGTAGAAATTGATGATTAGGTATTGAAATACATAGTATATGCATGTTTGATAGTTGATACTGTAATACCCCAAAATTTGCCCTCTCATTTCTTCATATCATTTAGCATGAGCTTTCATTTCATTGCATTGCATTCAAGCATAGGAAAATAAAACATCAAGCATTGCATTGCATCTTGCATAAGGGCATGTGATCAGTTGTTTCTGAAAGGTGTTGATCATCCAAAGCTAAAGAATAAGAGCCAAGTGTTTCTCACAAGTCTCAAGGGTCCTTTAAGCCATGTATCATCTCACTTTGATCCACAAGGCATGGGAAGAGGAGAATTCATAAAAAAGATTGGGCAGTGCATTATCTCCTACAAAAGGCAGTAAAAAATTGGGATCTGACCCACAAATGGGCAAGCTCTTTGAGTTTTTATCACCTCTAAATGGCGCATCTCATCATTGTTTGAGAGGATGTACATCATATTCATAGCAATTTGAATTTGGAGGATGTGTTATTTCCTCCTAACCAGAGGGTGCCAAAATTAGGGTTTGACTTAAAATTAGTTTATCTCTGATTTTTTGGACAAAACATAATCTCATGGTATTTCTTATGTTCTTAAGTGGATATGGATGGAAAATTGCTCATCAATTGGTTTCAGGTGTTTCAATTGGTCAGTTGCTTGATAATCAAGAAATTGGGAAAAAGTCAACTGTGCAGTGAAAAAAGTCAACTCCTGACTTTTTGAGGTCAAATTCATGAAATTCATGTTACATATGTTCAATGGACAAAATTTGATCAAGAAATGATGGAGGAATAATGAAAAATCAAGAAATCACAAAACTGCCAAAAATAGAAACTTTAGGGTTGCCAAAAATAGTAAGTTTGAACCATTTTGCACCCTACTTTGAGGCTCTCTTTCTCCAAGATAAAAGCTTCAAACCTCAGGCCCAAGTTGAGCCAATTAAAGTTCATGTTCTAAGCTTCAAATCCATATAAAGAACTCTTCCATTGGATCAAAATTGAGGGAGTTATGATCCATTAAAGTTTGACAAAACTAGGTCAAAAACCAAGTCATGGCAAGACAAGTGCAGGCCCATGCGCCATAATTTTGTCGAACACTTGGTGTGCCAAATGTCCAGCCACTTTTCTCAGTGATGGAAGCTCCAAATGAAAAAATGTTGAACATCAAAGTTGTTCATCTCAATGTCCTCTTCAACTTTGATGTTGGACATTTTTCCATTTGAGCAAATTATAGTGGGGTTATGATGGTCCCAAGTTGACGTGTTGATGCTGAATTTTCCAAGTCAGGTTGCCATGCAAACCTACCAACTTGCCACGCCCATGCACCAGTTCTGAGCCATGATGTTTGGAGTCATTTTACACCACCCTACAAGCCTCTATTTAATTCAATTTCAACATCAAACTTATTCTCATATATCTATTCTTTCATTTGCCACCAAAATCACACATTTCCATTCAATAAAGTGAGAGATATTCATTACCAAACTTCCTTGTTTTAATTGATATTAAGCTGCTATAAAATCAGAAAAATAACATTGTTGTTGTTGTTAATTCAAATATTCACATACATACTACACACCAGTCCACCTTTTACTTCATTAAACTAAACATTTCCTTGCATCACCACCATCCACTTTAAACCTCACCATACACTTCATAAACTCACCCACACCATAGTAAATCTTCCCAACTCACCTCTAAATGTCATGACTCAGTTAGTTAGAGTCTACTCAGTTAGCCTCACACCAACTCACTTAACCAACTCAGTTAACCATGGTTAAACACATTTAACCCTAACTATATAAACAAATTTACACACAATTTCAACTCTCTCTCTCTCTCTCTCATTTTTTCCACATTCTCAGAAATTATTCTCAATCATTCTCTCCACTCTCTCTCTCTAATCTCACACATTCCTCACATTTTCATCACAATCTCTCTCAAGAAATCTCAAGTTTTTCTCTCACTATCAAGAGTTCAGATCAAGATTTCTCTCTCGTTTCTTCATCATTTTCGAAGATTTTTGGAGCAGCATCATCTTCATAACCTCCTCTTTCTACTGTATGCATTGGATTTGCTTGAATCTACCATTGAAAAATCTCAAGTTTCACTCATCACTCCAAATTTCTACTCCAAGCAAGTATTGGATCTGGTTTTAGCCTTTATTTGGCTCAAAGTGTTGATTGGAAGATCTTGCAAGAAGTTCTTGGATTTCTAAAACAAAAATTACATCTCACAAGGTTAGAGATATTGAAACTTTTCTTTTATTTCATCATGATTTTAGAGATTTATAATGTGAAATTAGTATTCATACATTGCATTTAGAAGTCCTGAAATGATGGCACACCACTGTTTGTTTAATTTGGAATTTATGTGATTTTGTGATTTTTGTGAAATTCATGTTGAATATGTCACTTTCGTGCCATTTTTCTTGATGTTAGAATGATCTTTTTGAGATTTAATTAGCATATTCATGATCTATGAAGTTTGGGCTTCAATTTGGTATTTTATTTTGCTAATTTTCGTTAAGAATTGATGGAGATATTTGGTGTGTAAGTTGAGTAAAAATCCTGCATTTTTGATGTGTTGTATGAGTTTAATTTCCACTTTGAATGAACTAATAATGAGGATGATGAGGTGTCCGTGCGCTATTGGATGTGTTCTTGATTAATTAATTATTAAACGATCATGAAGTAATGATAGGGAGAGAGAGAGGAACCGCATGGCACAATTTGATTGGTGAAGAGACTTTACTTTGTGGCTGACCAATAAAAAAATAGCAGCACATTAATGAACTTCACTATCTTCTCACGTGTTGAATATTACGGCTTCAGTTTGTTCCAGTGCATGTGCGTGCATAATAACTAGTGTGTGCGTGCGTTGTGATTTGTTACTAGATCATCATGGCATGATCGTGTGGATGCGATTGAGTATGTATGGCATTGAGTGTGCACCGTCACTACACCCAAGTATGCACCTTAATAGGTTGGATTGATTTGTTTTTCGCACCCCCATGTTAAGCCCAATAGTAATTCTAAACTAAAAACTTACTAATGCTGCACACCCCTTTTCTATTTCTTTTGTTGTTTTAGTTTCTTTCACATATAGTTTCACTTTCATTTTAATAAAAATACTAAAATTCATCATAAAATTCCAAATTAATTCACAGGTGTTCTTAACACAATTAATTAATTTTTCACTATTTTTAATTCAGATTTTAATAATACTGGAGCATATTTTCATAATTTATTTTCATTTTCTTTTTCAAGTGAACTTTTCCTTGATACTTGCACTTGTACATTTTATTTCTCCCACTCCCCACAACATTTTTTACTCATTCTTTTTGCATTGATTAGATAACATACTTAAACATATGAAAACATTTTGTTTGAATTTTTAACTCACTTTTATCATGTGTTTTGATGTGCATATTTGGGCTTTCTTTAGAGATGTTTCAAAGTGAAGTTGTGAGCTCATTTGAGCACTTTTCTTGTTGATTTTTGTACTGTGATTTTTACATGTGATTAAATTCTGACTTAATTGATTTGTGTTCCATTTTCATAATTTTTCAAATCCATTTGCTATTTGTCTATGCATGCTAGATTAGGAGACCTTTTATGAAGTTATGTTAACATCATTCTCACATGTTTTGGTAGGCATTCATGCCATCTTATTAGGATTTGTCTATGAATCTTTTGTATATCATTTCTATGATATTATAGGTCACCTTTGTTGCATTATAGGTCACCTTGACTTGCATTTGCATTAGACATGAGTTTATGTGTTATAACTTGAAACTTGGACATGTTTTCATTCCTTATATCTTCTTGTGCTCTTCTTGCTTTATGCTTACATTTTGTATGATGTTTTGCTCATTCCATTAGCATCTTATCATTAGTATGCCACTTCCAAAATGCATTCTCTAATCATGTTACATGTTATGCATCTTTGATATGTCATTTTGTGCATTTAATTGAACATGTTTCTTTCTCTTACTTCTTCTCTTTCTTATCCCTTCTACTTGTAATCTTTTAACCATAAGTTGTATGATATTTCATATGCTTTATAAGACCTTTGTCAATTGATTGTAATTCTGACCTTGACCTTTCATGAGGCATAAATGCATGCTCACTTTGCATTCCCATCCATTCTTCATCTATTCTTTTCATAATGTAATTCTTTAGTGATTAGGACATTACTTGTACATAGTTGATTTGTGTTTGATGTCTTAACATTAGAGAGTACTCTTATTGTTTAGATTCTGACTTTGATTAGTTTGTAACTCTTAGGATCCTATTTCCTTAGTCCTTAATTGATTTGATCATTACTTGTTGTTTCTTCCATTATTTCCTACTTGTAAATAATTTTGTGAGCTAACCTTTTCATGTAGGTGCTAAAGGTAAGTAAGTGTGTGGGCTTAGTTCCACATACATCTCTTTCTCTTATATTCTCTTATTTCTTTTAAATAATTCAATTTGTGTTTGATAAGCATTTACATGCTTTCTTTGAATAACTTCTTCTTCATCCCTCCTTAAGATCAACTTAACTTCCTTTTTGGAAGTAAGTTGTTTCTTTTGCTCTTCTTCTTCTTTCTTTTAGAAGTAGGTTTCTTAAACCTCGCTAAACCTTTGGATCACCATGTATGATAAAATTAGGATTGAGTCTTAGTCTCCCTCATTAGATTCTCACCTTTGGTCCTCTTTTGAGTCTCTCATCTCTCATCTTATAATAAAAGTAAAAAAAACACTTAATAAAGGCATAACACCTATTGTATTTAGGCCTTTCATGTGGGAACAAGGAGGTGAAGGGTCTTCTCTCATTTCCTTGGAATGTTTAGCGTACGTCCCATCTTGGGTCGATATGTAAGGCATTCGATCCTATATGAAGGACTTAAATACAATACGAGTTACAAAACACAAAAACAATCAAAACACTTCTTTCTTAAAAGTCAAAGACAAACAAACAATGACGTCTTTCCTTCGGGAATTCTTTTCTCATCTCATTCATTGTCAGCGTACGAACGTGCTTCTTCTCGTTCTCTTGCAAGATGGTAATGCACTCGGACCAGCGAGTCTGCAACACCTGAGCTAGAACGTTAGCCGTTCCTTAAAAAACACAAACAATCCATCCCTAGTGAGGGGAACTACGTCGCTCTGATTCTCATGTTCCCAATGAGATACGTAGGCAATGGGGTAGGGCCCATTCGAGCACTTCTTTTATTTTCCCTACATTTGTTTCTCTTTCTCTCTCCTTTCCTTTTCCAGTATCTTTCCTTACACCCTTTGATCGAGACAAGCAAGCGTGGATCCCATCGGGTACGATGGACGCGTGGGGGTGCTAATACCTTCCTCGCACGTAACCGACTCCCGAACCCAGTTCTCTTGGTCGCGAGACCATGCTCTTTCCTTTCCTTCAGGTTTATGTGGTGTTTCCTTTCCCTCTCTTGGGATAAATACACATTGCTGGCGACTCTGTTTCAGTGCCACTTTCGCGTTTGTACCTGGATGAAAATCCCGGGAGCGACAGCTGGCGACTCTGCTGGGGACCGAACCCAAAATCTCTGGTTTCCTTAGCAAGTCAATCCTAGCGCTTGTCTGTTTTTCTTTCATTGGGTGTTTACTGTTGTGATGTATTTACCATTTTATTGTATGGTTATTTACTGCTTTACTGTACATTACTGTATTTACTGCATTTTTAGCATTACATATCATATTATTACTGTTGTGCTGGATTGTACTGTTTTCTGTTTGGCGGGATGGGATTTCTGAAAGATAAGCCCATTACACAGGCTTGAGTATACACTTAGGATTAGAGTAGAGAGTAGTGGGACCTACGTTCCATCTAGAGTGCGTTGGGTATTCATGAAATTCACAGCCAGACGAGGCTATCTTGGGACATGTTCTGACGTGCGTATCTTGCGCATTTCAGAATGTCGATCTAGAGAGCTGTCGACTCTGGTGACCATTCCCGAGGACTCAGTTGCGACACTCCTCCCGAGATGTGACAGTGGCAGACCACATTCTGTGGCAAACCTATTGCACACTCTCGATCCGAGGACCCAATACTGGGAACTTGCTATAGGATATCCTTTTTGAAAGGGAATCAGTGGAGGCACTCCTCGATTGGTGATAGTACTATACCCCGAGGGATGAATGTACTATTGCTTCTCGACCTCAGTGCCTGAAGCTGAGGATCTTTCGTTTTGTGAATCAGTTGAGGCCTCCTCAATTGATGATGATGCCAAACCAGAAATGGTGAACGTATCATCGTTTCTCGACCTGAGAGCCCGGGATACTGAGAATCTTAGTACCCACATGTGAGAGGGGCGGGATGTTTACAGGTTTGTAGGTAACCAAGCTTCCTACATACCTCGTCCTGTTGGTGCTATTGTACAGATGGTGTATCCTATTACAGTGGTTTGGTGCTCGCCTACAGAAATGTTATCATATCTATTCAGACACAA
Source organism: Lathyrus tuberosus (assembly GCA_022829125.1). Taxonomy (NCBI): domain Eukaryota; kingdom Viridiplantae; phylum Streptophyta; class Magnoliopsida; order Fabales; family Fabaceae; genus Lathyrus; species Lathyrus tuberosus. The sequence continues at coordinate 2,634,987 of JALAZF010000034.1, forward strand.
TGCACACAGTCCAGCACAGACACTTGATTACCTGATCACATTGCCCTTTTGCATTGCATTATCATATCATAACGATTGTGTTTGTCATTTACAGATGCATAATACACTTCTGATTCCAATCCATGGGTTCAACAGAGAATGACGAGAGAAGAAAGAATAATGTTTCTTACAAGTTTCCAGACCCTACCTTGGATTCACTGCTCAAAGTTATAGACATGGCTGGCCTGGGTGTTCTTGATAGGTTTCAAAAGAAGTATGGGAATTTGGTTAAGATGGTCCGTACTATCACAAAGTATGAACATGATGCTTTGCACACTCTGCTGCAATTCTACGAGCCTTCGCTGAGATGTTTCCTCTTTCCAGATTACATTTTGATGCCAACGTTGGAAGAATTCTCATTTATTTTGGGGATTCTGATCATGTCGGCAATACCGTTCTTTTTTGGTAGCTCTTCTAGTACGAAAGAAATTGCTGCTGCAATGCAAATAGATCAGTCGGTGATAAAGACTGGTGTGAGTAGCAAAAATTGAGTTGACGGATTTCATCTGGAATTCCTCTCTGAGCAAGCTCAAGAGGCTGCTAATGCTAAAAACTGGATGATTTATAATTCCATTCTGGCTCTCTGCATATATGGCCTAGTTCTTTTTCCCAATCAGCAAGACTTTGTGGATATGCAGGCGACGAGAGTTTTCGTTCTTAAAAATCCAGTCCCTACTTTGTTAGGGGATTTTTATCATTCTGTGCATTACAAGAACGAGAAAAGAAGGGGAGGACCTGTTAGTTGTTGTACTCCACTGATGTGCCATTGGCTTTTCAAGCATTTGCCTCAAACAGGTGCCTTTGTGGAAACCATAGATGTTGCGAAATGGTCCAAGCGAATGATAGGTTTAACTGCTGATAATATTGTCTGGTTTGATCATCGGTTGTTGAGAATAGAGCTTATCACAAGATGCTGAAGTTTTCCAAATGTACCTCTGATTGGCAGAAAAGGAGGGATCAATTATAATCCAGTTTTGGCCATCCGACAGTTCGGGTATGCTTCCAGGGATCCTCCTACGAAGCAAGATGTTGAAGAATCTTTGTACTTTACAGGAACTAAAGATGATAAGGTGGCAGAAGTAGTAAATGCTTGGAAATATAAGCATAAAATTGGAAAAATGGTTTTTGGGAAAGGAGATTGTAGGTCTTATCCTGAATATGACAGATGGATCGAGATGAAAGTAAAAGAGCTGCTTTTACCCTTTTCAAGGGAACCCTTCTTATGTTCAGGAAATCCAGAACAACCGCCCATGGTAGCTATTGAAGAGTACGAAAAGTGGCAGAAGATAGTTAAAGAGCTTTAAGTAGAGAACGCTGGTGTGAGTAGCTGTCTCCAAAAAGCCCTGCATGACAATAAATATTTAGAAGGAATAGCTCAGAAGGCAGAGAAGATCTTAGCAGCCAAAGAGAAATATTTTTATGAAAGACACAAAGGAGTGTGTGATGATGAAGCTTTGATGCTGCATATGAGTTCCTTAATAGAGGCTCTGGAGAAAAGGGATGTTTTGATCAAAGAGATGATTGAAAAGCCGAATCACCAGCGTACTCGCATACTCTTTGAGGAGATCAAATACACAAGTGATAAGCTGAAAGACGTGGAATTATCAGACTGATGTTCTTTTTCTTGTAATTTGTTGTTAATGGTTACCATCAGGCTTGTTGATGGATCCGTATTTCCCTTGTATTTCATTTGCTGATGAACCTCTTTTGAATGTACTTGAATACTTTGTTGAATAGGGATGAGCAGTTTTATTCAGAATTAGTCCTTATCAGATATCTGTGCACAAGCACATGACCACAACACGTCTCTTTATATCACGATTTCTGATCTTCAGATTTCTGTGGTTAAGATTGGAATCAGGGTGTAAAGCACCTCGGAAATGATGAACATGACATTTGCATTGCATTGCATATCATTTTGCATTTTTGTTGCTTGCTTTTCAGGTACCTGTTGCGGGGTCTCTAACCTTTATTTGGTTTCAGGCATTATAGCTGAGAATCATATTCACCGATACTCAACTCGAAGAAACCAAGCAAGGATTATGGATCAAGTGCAGAGTGATTTGGATGAAATGAGGGCACACATGGACCAGTTTATGACTCTCATGACTGGTATGGCACAAGCTCAGGAAAGATTGAGGCTTCTGGTCGAGCATCCAAAAACTACGCCTGAAGGTAATCAAGTGGATAATTCACAGATAAGGATCACTCCTCCTCTTGGTGGTAATCCTCCTCCTGGTGGTAACCCTCCTCCTGGTGGTAATCTGGGTAATGGAAATGGCAGAAATGGTGGTGTTATTCAGGAAGATGCTCAGGAAGACCAGTTCACCCTACTGGATGCTGATATGGGTAACCCTAGTGACCGAAGGTATGATGAGTTAGCTGACAAGATCTGGGCCATAGAGTGCAAGAATTCTATGGGTATTGATGTTACTAGTCTGGGGCTGGTACTAGGAGTCAGGATTCCTCCAAAATTCAAGCCGCCTACTTTCGACAAATATCATGGCAATACGTGTCCCCAGACACATATTTAAGCTTATTTTGGGAGGATTTCAGCCCATACAGATGATGAGAAGTTATGGATGCATTACTTTCAAGACAGTCTGGCTGGGGCTTCCTTGACCTGGTATATGAAATTGAACAGAGCTACTGTGAGAAGTTGGAAGGATCTGGCAGAGGCATTCCTAAAGCAGTACCAGTACAATATTGACATGGCACCCAACCATACTCAATTGCAAGGGTTATCACAGAATGCTAAGGAAAGTTTCAAGGAATACGCTCAAAGGTGGAGAGAGATGGCTGCACAGGTTCAACCTCCTTTGCTGGATAGAGAAATGGCAGACATGTTTATGGGTACCCTGCAAGGGGCATACCTTGATAGATTGGCGGCCTGTCCATCAACAGGATTTTCTGACATCGTGATTGTCGGTGAAAGAATAGAGAGTCTGTTGAAACTTGGAAAGATCCAAGATGTGAGTGGGGCTGGCTCTTCTGGGATGAAGAAACCATTTGCTGTATATAGAGGACGAGGCAAAGGACGTTCTCAGGCCTACCATCAAGTAGGTGCAGTGACAATCCCAACGCCATCTGTTCAACAACAACAACCACAACAACAAGCTCAGCAGTAGCAGCAGCAGCAACCTCCTTTCCAACAGAGGTCTAGGCAGAGGGATCGTAAGATTAACCCTCTCCCTATGACGTATTCAGCGCTGTTACCACAATTACTCAAATTGAAGTTGGTTGAGCTGCGTACTATGAGACCTCCTGCCGCTGGCAACTTGCCACCTAATTTTGATGTTAACGCTCGCTGTGAGTTCCACTCAGGTGCTCAGGGGCACACCATTGAAAAATGTTGGGCGTTTCATCATAAGGTACAAGATTTGATTGATGCTAAAGCAATCAATTTCTCGTTACCTCCTAATATTCTCCAGAACCCCATGCCTGATCATGGTGTGGCAGATGTGCGTGCTATTGAAGACGGAAAGAGGTTAAATTTGGTAACGAATATCAGTCAGGTGAAGACTCCATTGCTAGTGGTAAAGGATCATTTGTTGAAGGGACATGTGTTCCCGGGATGTGATCAAGATTGTTCTGAATGTATGAGTCAGGAGAATGGCTATGATAAGTTGAGAATTGGTTTGCAGAGTCTGATTGACGAGGGACGTCTATAGTTTGACCGGGCTGTGAAAAAAACTGATGAAGTGTCAACTGTGACCATTTACTATACTCCTGCTGAGATCCAGGTGCCTGCAGGTACAGCTCCCGTAGCAAGTGTTGTGCTAGAAAGACCCAGTCCTGTTACCATCATGGTGTCAGGACCTGTTTCGTTTACAACTACGAAGGCAATCCCATGGCACTATGGGGCAGATGTGTATTATGAAGGGAAAAAGCAGGAAGTCGGGACATCAGCCAGTTCAAATATTGATAATGTGGGTGGTGTAGGAGGCTTTACAAGAAGCGGAAGATTGTTTGCTCCCCAAACTTTGCGCAGTGATAAAGAAGCTGAAGCTGCAGCAAAAATCAAAGGAAAATAGGTGGTCGAGAGTGTGCCTATACCTGAAACAGAGACAAAGATTGCCTTTGACAATGAGGTGGAAGAGTTCATGAGGATAATAAAGAAAAGTGATTATAAGATTGTCGATCAACTGAACCAGACGCCCTCGAAAATTTCAATTTTGTCATTGTTGATGTGTTCTGACACGCACCGGGAGGCTTTATTGAAAGTGTTGAAGAGAGCATATGTTCCACAGGAAATCACCGTTAATCAACTTAAAGGCGTGATCTCTAATGTCAATGTCAGCCACGGATTGGGTTTCACAAGCAGAGATTTGATGTCTGAAGGGAGAAACCACAATAAAGCTTTACACATTACAATGGAGTACAGGGGTGCAGTGTTGTCTCATGTACTGGTAGACACTGGTTCCTCGCTCAATGTCTTGCCTAAGAAGGCGCTAATGAAGCTAGAGGTTGATGGTTTGATTTTAAGGCTCAGTGAGTTGGTTGTCCGAGCGTTCGACAGAACGAAAAGATCTGTGTTTGGTGAAGTGGAACTGCCCGTGCAAATTGGACAGCAAGTGTTCAAATCTACATTCCATGTGATGGACATACAGCCTGCGTATAGTTGCTTATTAGGCCGCCCTTGGATTCATGCGGCCGGGGCTGTTACATCCACCTTACACCAAAAGCTGAAGTACGAGTTTGAGGGACAAGTTTTGACAGTGTGTGGTGAAGAAGATATCTTTGTTAGTCATTTGTCCACATTTAAGTATATTGAGATGGATGGGGAAATTCACGAGATGCTTTGCCAGTCGTTTGAAGCGGTGAATATTGATAACGTGCCTGAATCTTCCCTTGCACCCGATAGAGCCGGTACATCCATTTCTTCCTATAAACAAGCTGTCGAGGTCGTCAGAGCAGGCAATGCCCAAGGCTGGGGCAAGCTGATAGAGACACCAATGAAGAAGGACAAGTTTGGCATTAGATATCATCCCTCTATGACTTCTGCTGCAGAGAACAGTGGACCTATCACTTTCAGTAGTCGGGGAATCATTTACCCAGAGCAGTCTTGTGCAGCTACAGAAGATGGCATTGACAGTGGCTGTGACTTGGACAACTGGGTACGTCCACGCGCTCCGGGACAACCATTGCAGAATTGGCCTGTGAAGAAGTCATCCGGGTTACTCTTCAAACAGAGTAATTTTCTTTGTTTTTCTAACCATAATGCATGTTAAAATCTTGCGCTCTGCCCAAGGCGTATAGATTCATTTGTAGGGCCACCCTGTTTGCATTTGCAATTTTAATCATCAATAAAGGACGTTTTGCAATCAATTTTCGTTCTCTGTCTTTCATTTTTATTTTTGCACAAAAGATAATAAAATGGCAATGTTTCATTTCTTTTTGATTTACAATAAAATAAATTATAAAATAAAGCATGAACCCGTTCATGCAGACTTGATCCTCCGGATTTCATTGATAACGGTTCTGCTATGGCTATGTATAACTTTGACAAACCGATTTATCAAGCTGAAGAAGGGGATGAGAAAGGCTGTGAACTCCCTGAGGAACTGGCCAGATTGTTAAAACAAGAGGAAAGGACCATCCAGCCTCATCAAGAGACCATAGAGATCATCAATATTGGTACCGAGGATGCTAAGAAAGAGATCAAGATTGGCGCCTTCCTGCAAGCAGATGTGAAGAAAGCTTTGACTAAGATGCTATGTGAATATGTTGATATCTTCGCCTGGTCGTATCAAGACATGCCAGGGTTGGATACTGATATTGTTGTGCACAGGCTGCCATTGAGAGAAGAATGCCCGCCAGTCAAGCAGAAACTTCGTCGGACTTATCCCGATATGGCTATAAAGATCAAAGAAGAAGTTCAGAAGCAGTGGGACGCAGGTTTTCTTGCTGTGACTAACTACCCTCCCTGGGTCGCCAACATTGTGCCAGTGCCAAAGAAAGACGGGAAGGTTAGAATGTGTGTGGATTATCGAGATCTTAACAAAGCTAGTCCAAAAGATGATTTTCCACTACCCCACATCGATGTGCTGGTTGACAATACAACTCAGTTTTCAGTGTTCTCGTTTATGGATGGTTTCTCCGGATACAACCAGATTAAGATGGCGCCTGAGGATAAGGAGAAAACCACGTTCATTACTCCATGGGGTACGTACTGTTATAAGGTGATGCCTTTTGGGTTGAAAAACGCAGGGGCAACGTACCAGCGGGCAATGGTAACATTGTTTCACGACTTGATTCACAAAGAGATTGAATGTTATGTGGATGACATGATTGCCAAGTTGAGAACAGAAGAGGAACATCTGATTAACTTGAAAAAGCTGTTTGAAAGGTTGAGAAAATTCCGTTTGAGATTGAATCCAAACAAGTACACTTTTGGGGTGCATTCTGGAAAGCTACTGGGTTTCATTGTGAGCGAAAAAGGGATTGAGGTTGATCCTGCCAAAGTGAAAGCAATACAAGATATGCCTGAACCAAGAACGGAAAAAAAGGTTCGTGGTTTTTTGGGTAGATTGAACTACATTGCAAGGTTCATATCTCACCTAACAGCCACATGCGACCCAATATTCAAACTTTTAAGAAAAGATCAAACGGTCAGGTGGAATGGCGATTGCCAATTGGCATTCGATAAAATAAAAGAATACTTGCAGGAACCTCCAATCCTCATGCCTCCAGTTGCAGGAAGGCCTTTGATAATGTATTTGACAATACTTGAAGGTTCTATGGGTTGTGTTCTCGGTCAACACGACGAGACAGGTAGGAAAGAGCATGCTATATACTACCTGAGCAAAAAGTTCAATGACTGCGAGTCCCGATACTCAATGCTTGAAAAGACATGCTGTGCACTTGCATGGGCTGCCAAGCGATTGAGGCAGTATATGATTAGGCACATAACCTTGTTGATTTCAAAAATGGATCCTATCAAATACATTTTCGAGAAACCAGCACTAACAGGCAGAGTTGTACGGTGGCAAATGGTTCTGACAGAATACGATATCCAGTATACTTCTCAAAAGGCCATCAAAGGAAGTATCTTGTTAGACTATCTTGCGCAACAGCCGATTGATAATTACCAACCCATGAAATTTGATTTCCCTGATGAGGACATCATGTTTCTCAAAGCTAAAGACTGCGAGGAACCACTCCCGGAGGAGGGGCCAGACCCTGAATCCAAATGGAGTCTGATGTTTGATGGGGCTGTCAACATGAGTGGGTGCGGAGTTCGAGCAGTTCTTATCATGCCGGAAGGTGTTCATATGCCTTTCACTGCCCGAATAACTTTCGGATGCACCAACAATGAAGCAGAATACGAAGCTTGTATAATGGGAATTGACTAGGCGATTAATTTGCGAATTAAGACCCTTGATATTTTTGGTGATTCAGCTTTGGTAATCAATCAAGTGAAAGGGAGTTGGTACACGCACCAAGCAAATCTAGTTCCTTATAGAGATTATACAAGGAGATTGCTGACATTTTTCACAACAGTAAAGTTGTACCATATTCCTCGAGATGAGAATAAGTTTGCTGATGCCCTGGCCATGTTATCTTCCATGATCAAAGTGCAAAGATGGAATCATGTACCTAAGATTGAGGTATCTTATCTTGACAGACCTACATTTGTGTTTGCTGTTGATGCAACGTCTGATGACAAGCCATGGTTTCATGACATCAAGTGTTTCTTGAAAAGTCAAGAGTACCCGCCGAGGGCATCTACTAAAGATAAGAAGACGTTGAGAAGGTTATCTGGTAGCTTCTTCTTGAATCAGGATGACGTGTTGTACAAATGGAATTTTGACATGGTTCTGCTCAGATGCGTGGATAGACACGAAGCAGACCTGGTAATGCAGGAAGTACATGAAGGCTCTTTCGGTATCCATGTCAGAGGTCACGCAATGGCTAAGAAACTATTGAGGTCGGGGTATTATTGGTTGACAATGGAGTCAGATTGTTGCAAGTACGCCCGCAAGTGTCACAAATCCCAGATCTATGCAGACAAAGTGCATGTTCCTCCAAATCCGTTGAGTGTCATGTCCTCTCCTTGGCCTTTTGCCATGTGGGGCATTGATATGATCGGGAAAATTGAGCCTACTACTTCAAACGACCATCGTTTCATCTTGGTCGCCATTGATTATTTCACTAAATGGGTAGAAGCAGCATCTTATGCCAATGTGACTAAGCAGGTGGTAGCTCGTTTCCTGAAGCGGGATATCATTTGTCGCTATGGCGTGCCCGAGAGAATCATTACTGATAATGGTTCTAATCTGAACAACAAAATGATGGCTGAGTTGTGCCGGGACTTCAAAATTGAACATCACAATTCTTCTCCGTATCGCCCGAAGATGAATGGCGCTGTGGAGGCGGCCAACAAGAATATTAAGAAGATTGTGCAGAAAATGGTGGTCACATATAAAGATTGGCATGAGATGTTACCATTTGCTTTGCATGGGTACCGAACGTCAGTACGCACGTCCACTGGTGCAACACCATTCTCACTTGTATACGATATGGAGGCAGTACTACCGGTTGAAGTGGAGATTTCATCCCTCAGAGTCATGATGGATGTCAAGTTAGACGAAGCGGAATGGGTTCGTGCCAGATTTAATCAGTTGAGCCTTATTGAGGAGAAATAACTGATAGCTGTATGTTATGGGCAGTTATACCAACGGAGGATGAAGCAAGCATTCGACCAAAAGGTGCGTCCTCGGGTTTACAAAGTGGTAGATGTGGTACTCAAAAGGATCCTTCCTCCTAGTACAGATCACAGGGGCAAATGGACTCCCAACTATGAAGGTACATTCGTGGTTAAGAAGATCTTCTCGGGCGGAGCCTTATTACTTACAACCATGGATGGCGAAGACTTTTCATCCCCTGTCAACTCAGACGTAGTCAAAAAATACTTCGCATGAATAGACCCGCTGGACAAAAAAAAAAGTCCAGGCAAAAAAGGGCATCCTGGAGAACCACAAAAACAAAATAAAAATGTTCGGGCAAAAATTATGGATAATAAATATAAAAAAAATTGTACACCCGGTGAGTTGAAAATCTGCAAGGACAACTTAGGCAAGAAAGGGCATCCCGGTGGATTGAAAACCCGAAAGGGCGGTCCATGCAAAAGAGGGATTTAAGCGAACGACTACGTTTTGGGTTATCTGTACTCCATCACTGTTTCAGCAACTGACATTCCAAAGGGTAGGAATCAGTCTGATCATTCCTCAGAAGGCAAGGTCGGGGAGTCTTGAAGACATACTGGCCATAGCAGAATTGAAACTCAGTGGAATGTCATTTCCACATTGCCATTAGGATAGTTTCTTTTCTTAATTTTCAGCAATCACCTCTTTCCAGGGATTGCTTCCTGATGTAATTGCATATTTTGGGATTTTCTTCAATAAATTGAATTTCAGTCAATAGCTTCCTATTTTGTTTTTATTGCTTTGTTTGCAAAAACGTCCTAATTTTTGATAAAATATTGCATTTGAAAACATGGTGGCTTTACAATAACATGCGCAGAAAAAACATTTGAAATTACTTTGAATGTTGAATAATCCTGGATGATGGATTCAAACCACGCAATATTGCGGGGCATGTGTGTGTATTCTTTTGTTGCAGGTAATAGAGCCAGATGATTTCAAGCACAAGACGAGTAATCACTTATTCCCACGCAGAAGACTGGGGCAATCATGTTCTAGGAAGGGTTCATATGTCACCCTTTTGTCACAACGTTTACTAATTGAGTCCATCATGCGGGCGGCGGTCGGTCACGACGTTTCGATATTGGTAAATGGAGTTCAATGGGATGGTGTTGTAGCTTATTAAGTCGATTCTCTCATTCAGTACTTCCAACATCTACAAGCTTTTCTGTGTCGATAACGGTTGCGAATTCCCCAGTAGAGTTGCTTCGCAGACACCGAAGTTGATGGTCAATGCCCAGTGAAGTCGCCAGGAGTTTGAAGATGCTTAATCTTCTGTAAAATCCTCTTGGGACGTTCCTTCAGGTAAGTCTGGTATCATGGAGCAGGAAGCAAGTTGTTGACCTTCCTAAGCATGGGGCATTTTGAATTTCCCCAGCAAGAAATGTTCTCGATCTATTATCCCCAGTAGAGTTTGAGGACATTTGGTCTTCTGTAAAATCCTCTCAAAAGGCATTCCCCAGCACGAGATGCTTGGAAATGGTTTTCCCCAGTAGAGTTTGTTATAAACTCATTATCCCCAACGGAATCGTCAAACGGAAAGCTCGCCTAACATGGGGCATTGTGGTACTTATCCTAAGCTTGACAGTCGTATTCCTCAGCAGACTACAGTGGAGTTGCTTTGGGTTTCCCAGCAGATTTCTAGGGACTCTTTTCCAGCAAGTTGTAGTGAAATGTTCTAACCAGGATTTGCATATCCTCGGCAGAGTAGCCCTGATTCCCAACAAGATCGTATCTCTGATAGTTGCATTCCTCACAGAGTTTAGCATTGAATCTTGTCAACAATATTCCCCAGCTGAGTTGTTGTTTTGCGCCCCACAGAGGCTTTTTGATCAACATAATTTATTCCTCAGCAAGGTGATAGTACTTCCTTTCCCCAACCAGGTTAGCAGGTGGATTCTCCCCGCAAAGGATCTCGGGTTTGATAGATCCTCATGCAGAGTTTTAATGACTTTTCTTCCCTAGCAGGGTGTCATTCAAAGGTTCTCATCCCCAGCGGAGTTACTGTGACCAAAATTCACCCCCGAGCAGATGAAGTAGTTCCTGGCAGAATCATCACTCCCCTCATATCTCAAAGTCCAATTTATTTTTGGCAGGCGTAATGATTCGAAGCATACGGATTGTCCATTCATTATCCAGTAGAGATATTATCCTTTCAAGACTCTCTGAAGTCAAATCATTGATCATTGTTCCTCAGCAGAGTCAGCAGAGATGTCTGACACGGATGCAGAGGGTAATCCAGTATTCAAATTCTTAAAGTCCAACCGTAGATTGGCAAAAGGTCCATCCAAGGGTGGCAAATTCTTAAAGTCCAACCGTAGATTGGCAAAAGGTCCATCCAAGGGTGGTAAATTCTTAAAGTCCAACCGTAGATTGGCAAAAGGTCCATCCAAGGGTGGCAAATTCTTAAAGTCCAACCGTAGATTGGCAAAAGGTCCATCCAAGGGTGGCAATTTTTTAAAGTCCAACTATAGATTGGCAAAAGTCCACTCGTAGTGTGGCAAGTCAGTAGTCATCTGACTCTCTTTAAAAGACTGCAGCTAAGTCCAACCGTAGATTGGCAAAAGACCATCCAAGGGTGGCAAATCATCGGCAAGTCCAACCGTAGATTGGCAAAAGTCCACCCGTAGCGTGGCAATTCAGCTGCAAAGTCCAACCGTAGATTGGTAAAAGTCCACCCATAGTGTGGCAGGCCAGTAGTCGTCTGGCGTTGTACAAAAGACGTTGTTAAAGTCCACCCGTAGCGTGGCAGGCCAGTAGTCGTCTGGCGTTGTTCAAAAAGACGTTGTTAAAGTCCACCCGTAGTGTGGCAGGCCAGTAGTCGTCTGGCGTTGTACAAAAGAAGTTGTTAAAGTCCACCCGTAGTGTGGCAAGCCAGTAGTCATCTGGCGTTGTTCAAAAAGACGTTGCAAAAGTCCACCCGTAGCGTGGCAGGCCAGCAGTCGTCTGGCGTTGTACAAAAGACATCTCTCTGGTGTTATTTTTCCCATCAGAGTTTTCTTCAGGTAGAGTTCATTTGGTTGGGTTTATATCCCTTTTCTTTTTCTTCACAGAGTGCAAATTTTCTGGTTATTTTCGGTATTTAATCCCTCCATACCTTGAAAGTCTGACAGCAATCACTATCATCCATTCAGGTCTACAGTGATTGAATAGGGGCAGCTGTAATACCCCAAAATTTTCCCTCTCATTTCTTTATATCATTTAGCATGAGCTTTCATTTCATTGCATTGCATTCAAGCATAGAAAAACAAAACATCAAGCATTGCATTGCATCTTGCATAAGGGCATGTGATCAGTTGTTTCTCAAAGGTGTTGATCATCCAAAGCTAAAGAATAAGAGCCAAGTGTTTCTCACAAGTCTCAAGGGTCCTTTAAGCCATGTATCATCTTACTTTGATCCACAAGGCATGGGAAAAGGAGAATTCATCAAAAAGATTGGGCAGTGCATTATCTCCTACACAAGGCAGTCAAAAATTGGGATCTGACCCACAAATGGGCAAGCTCTTTGAGTTTTTATCACCTCTAAATGGCGTATCTCATCATTGTTTGAGAGGATGTACATCATATTTAGAGGAATTTGAATTTGGAGGATGTGATATTTCCTCCTAACTAGAGGGTGCCAAAATTAGGGTTTGACTTAAAATCAGTTTATCTCTGATTTTTTGGACAAAACTTGATCTCATGGTATTCCTTATATTCTTAAGTGGATATGGATGGAAAATTGCTCATAAATTGGTTTCAGAGGAGTTTCAATTGGTCAGTTGCTTGATAATCAAGAAATTGGGAAAAAGTCAACTGTGCAGTGAAAAAAGTCAACTCTTGACTTTTTGAGGTCAAATTCATGAAATTCATGTTACATATGTTCAATGGACAAAATTTTATCAAGAAATGATGGAGGAATAATGAAAAATCAAGAAATCACAAAACTGCCAAAAATAGAAACTTTAGGGTTGCCAAAAATAGTAAGTTTGGACCATTTTGCACCCTACTTTGAGGCTCTCTTTCTCCAAGATAAAAGCTTCAAACCTTAGGCCCAAGTTGAGCCAATTAAAGTTCATGTTCTAAACTTCAAATCCATATAAAGAACTCTTCCATTGGATCAAAATTGAGGGAGTTATGATCCATTAAAGTTTGACAAAACTAGGTCAAAAACCAAGTCATGACAAGGCAAGTGCAGGCCCATGCGCCATAATTTTGTCGAACACTTGGTGTACCAAATGTCCAGCCACTTTTCTCAGTGATGGAAGCTCCAAATGAAAAAAAATTGAACATAAAAGTTGTTCATCTCAATGTCCTCTTCAACTTTGATGTTGGACATTTTTCCATTTGAGCAAGTTATAGTGGGGTTATGATGGTCCCAAGTTGACGTGTTCATGCTGAATTTTCCAAGTCAGGTTGCCATGCCAACCTACCAACTTGCCACGCCCATGCACCAGTTCTGAGCCATGATGTTTGGAGTCATTTGACACCACCCTACAAGCCTCTATTCAATTCAATTTCAACATCAAACTTATTCTCCTATATCTATTCTTTCATTTGCCACCAAAATCACACATTTCCATTCAATAAAGTGAGAGATATTCATTACCAAACTTCCTTGTTTTAATTGATATTAAGCTGCTATAAAATCAGAAAAATAACATTGTTGTTGTTGTTAATTCAAATATTCACATACATACTACACACCAGTCCACCTTTTACTTCATTAAACTAAACATTTCCTTACATCACCACCATCCACTTAAAACCTCACCATACACTTCATAAACTCACCCACACCATAGTAAATCTTCCCAACTCACCTCTAACTGTCATGACTCAGTTAGTTAGAGTCTACTCAGTTAACCTCACACCAACTCACTTAACCAACTCAGTTAACCATGGTTAAACACATTTAACCCTAACTATATAAACAAATTTACACACAATTTCAACTCTCTCTCTCTCATTTTTTCCACATTCTCAAAAATTATTCTCAATCATTCTCTCCACTCTCTCTCTCTAATCTCACACATTCCTCACATTTTCATCACAATCTCTCTCAAGAAATCTCAGGTTTTTCTCTCACTATCAAGAGTTCAGATCAAGATTTCTCCCTCGTTTCTTCATCATTTTCGAAGATTTTTGGAGCAGCATTATCTCCATAACCTCCTCTTTCTACTGTATGCATTGGATTTTCTTGAATCTACCATTGAAAAATCTCAAGTTTCACTCATCACTCCAAATTTCTACTCTAAGCAAGTATTGGATCTGGTTTTAGCCTTTATTTGGCTCAAAGTGTTGATTGGAAGATCTTGCTAGAATTCTTGGATTTCTAAAACAAAAATTACATCTCACAAGGTTAGAGATCTTGAAATTTTTCTTTTATTTAATCATGATTTTAGAGATTTATAATGAGAAATTAGTATTCATACATTGCATCTGGAAGTCCTGAAATGATGGCACACCACTGTTTGTTTAATTTGGAATTTATGTGATTTTGTGATTTTTGTGAAATTCATGTTGAATATGTCACTTTCGTGCCATTTTTCTTGATGTTAGAATGATCTTTTTGAGATTTAATTAGCATATTCATGATCTATGAAGTTTGGGCTTCAATTTGGTATTTTATTTTGCTAATTTTCGTTAAGAATTAATGGAGATATTTGGTGTGTAAGTTGAGTAAAAATCCTGCGTTTTTGATGTGTTGTATGAGTTTAATTTCCACTTTGAATGAACTAATAATGAGGATGATGAGGTGTCCGTGCGCTATTGGATGTGTTCTTGATTAATTAATGATTAAACGATCATGAAGTAATGATAGGAAGAGAGAGAGGAACCGCATGGCACAATTTGATTGGTGAGGAGACTTTACTTTGCGGCTGACCAATAGAAAAATAGCAGCACATTAATGAAATTCACTAGCTTCTCACGTGTTGAATATTATGGCTTCAGTTTGTTCTAGTGCATGTGCGTGCATAATAACTAGTGTGTGCGTGCGTTGTGATTTGTTACTAGATCATCATGGCATGATCGTGTGGATGTGATTGAGTATGTATGGCATTGAGTGTGCACCGTCACTACACCCAAGTATGCGCCTTAATGGGTTGGATTGATTTGTTTTTCGCACCCCCATGTTAAGCCCAATAGTAATTCTGAACTAAAAACTTACTAATGCTGCACACCCCTTTTCTATTTCTTTTGTTGTTTTAGTTTCTTTCACATATAGTTTCACTTTCATTTTAATAAAAATATTAAAATTCATCATAAAATTCCAAATTAATTCACACGTGTTCTTAACACAATTAATTAATTTTTTACTATTTTAAATTCAGATTTTAATAATATTGGACCATATTTTCATAATTTCTTTTCATTTTCTTTTTCAAGTGAACTTTTCCTTGTTACTTGCAATTGTACATTTTATTTCTCCCACTTCCCACAACATTTTTTACTCATTCTTTTTGAATTGATTAGATAACATACTGAAGCATATGAAAACATTTTTTTTGAATTTTTAACTCACTTTTCTCATGTGTTTTGATGTGCATATTTGGGCTTTCTTTGGAGATGTTTCAAAGTGAAGTTGTGAGCTCATTTGAGCACTTTTCTTGTTGATTTTTGTACTGTGATTTTTACATATGATTACATTATGACTTAATTGATTTGTGTTCTATTTTCATAATTTTTCAAATCCATTTGCTATTTGTCTATGCATGCTAGATTAGGAGACCTTTTATGAAGTTTTGTTAACATCATTCTCACATGTTTTGGTAGGCATTCATGCCATCTTATTAGGATTTGTTTATGCATCTTTTGTATGTCATTTGTATGATATTATAGGTCACATTTGTTGCATTATAGGTCACCTTGACTTGCATTTGCATTAGACATGAGTTTATGTGTTATAACTTGAAACTTGGACATGTTTTCATTCCTTATATCTTCTTGTGCTCTTCTTGCTTTATGCTTACATTTTGTATGATGTTTTGCTCATTCCATTAGCATCTTATCATTAGTATGCCACTGCCAATATGAATTCTCTAATCATGTTACATGTTATGCATCTTTGATATGTCATTTTGTGCATTTAATTGAACATGTTTCTTTCTCTACTTCTTCTCCTTCTTATCCCTTCTACTTGTAATCTTTTAACCATAAGTTGTATGATATTTCATATGCTTTATAAGACCTTTTTCAATTGATTGTAATTCTTACCTTGACCTTTCATGAGGCATAAATGCATGATCACTTTGCATTCTTATCCATTCTTCATCTATTCTTTTCATAATGTAATTCTTTAGTGATTAGGACATTACTTGTACATAGTTGATTTGTGTTTGATGTCTTAACACTAGAGAGTACTCTTATTGTTTAGATTCTGAATTTGATTAGTTTGTAACTCTTAGGATCCTATTTCCTTAGTCCTTAATTGATTTGATCATTACTTGTTATTTCTTCCATTATTTCCTACTTGTAAATAATTTTGTGAGCTAACCTTTTCATGTAGGTGCTAAAGGTAAGTAAGTGTGTGGGCTTAGTTCCACATACATCTCTTTCTCTTATATTCTCTTATTTCTTTTAAATAATTCAATTTGTGTTTGATAAGCATTTACATGCTTTCTTTGAATAATTTCTTCTTCATCCCTCCTTAAGATCAACTTAACTTCCTTTTTGGAAGTAAGTTGTTTCTTTTGCTCTTCTTCTTCTTTCTTTTAGAAGTAGGTTTCTTAAACCTCGCTAAACCTTAGGATCACCATGTATGATAACATTAGGATTGAGTCTTAGTCTCCCTCATTAGATTCTCACCTTTGATCTTCTTTTGAGTCTCTCATCTCTCATCTTATAATAAAAGTAAAAAAACACTTAATAAAGGCATAACACCTATTGTATTTAGGCCTTTCATGTGGGAACAAGGAGGTGAGGGGTCTTCTCTCATTTCCTTGGAATGTTTAGTGTACGTCCCATCTTGGGTCGATATGCGAGGCATCCGATCCTATATGAAGGACTTAAATACAATACGAGTTACAAAACACAAAAACAATCAAAACACTTCTTTCTTAAAAGACAAAGACAAACAAACAGTGACGTCTTTCCTTCGGGAATTATTTTCTCATCTCATTCATTCTCAGTGTATGAACGTGCTTCTTCTCGTTCTCTTATAAGATGGTAACGCACTCGGACCAGCGAGCCTGCAACACCTGAGCTAGAACGTTAGTCATTCCTTAAAAAACACAAACAATCCATCCCTAGTGAGGGGAACTACATCGCTCTGATTCTCATGTTCCCAATGAGATACGTAGGCAGTGAGGTAGGGCCCATTCGAGCATTTCTTTTATTTTCCCTACATTTGTTTCTCTTTCTCTCTCCTTTCCTTTTCCAGTTCCTTTTCCAGTATCTTTCCTTACACCCTTTGATCGAGACAAGCAAGCGTGGATCCCATCGGGTACGATGGACGCGTGGGGGTGCTAATACCTTCCTCGCGCGTAACCGACTCCCGAACCCAGTTCTCTTGGTCGCGAGACCATGCTCTTTCCTTTCCTTCAGGTTTATGTGGTGTTTCCTTTCCCTCTCTTGGGATAAATACACATTGCTGGCGACTCTGTTTCGGTGCCACTTTCGCGTTTGTACTTGGATGAAAATCCCGGGAGCGACAGATACATTATGAAAAATGTGTTTCATAGTTAAAAGTAGTGATCAATGCATTATTTTTTGGGTCTTGGTAGACTGCATTAGCGCAATTGACAAAAATGAAAGTTGCAGGAAAATCTGGAGATACTTCTTCATGTTTTTTTCAACGTTTGGATTTCTAGGAACCGAAGATGCATCTCCATATTTTATCAGTCTGCATTTTTTTTTCTTGCTTGTAGTAATTGTGTGACACTTGTCTGGTTTACTTACCGACATTATGGCCGACAGAGATGACAGATTGAGGCATGACAGGATTGCCCAACATGCATTTCTCCAAATGGGAAAAAGTTAGGTTTCATAGGCTCCTATTCCTTCTAGCCTAGTTGATGCGGAGGCATCGACTTCTGGAGCTCACATTTGTCCACCTTCTTCTTCCCATAGGCTAGTAACTCATCTTCTCTCAAGTGCGTCCTTATATCAAATTGTGAACGTATTCTCTTTAAGATTTAGAATCTGCATACTTAGAGCACACATTAGATAACACTATTGTTTTTTCAATACTTTGTTCTCATCAAAACCCAAGGGATATATGTCATGAACAAATCTTGTTCTAACAACATGAAAGCACCCTCACTAGCAGTTGGAGGAACAAAGTTCTAAGGCATACCCCAAGGACAAGTAGCAATGTTACCATTCAGCCCAGAAGTCGAACTTAACTGATCGATAACAAGTTGCATGGCAGTATTAGCAGGAGTCGCAACGGAAACAGAAGTTACAACTGCAGCAGAAGTGGCAACTTCCTTTTGAGTATGAAGGTACTCTAGAATGAAGTCTATCTTACTCTAAAATTGGGCCAGAGTCTCCTTGTATGTAGCATTCTCTTATTCAATATCAGCCATAATCTTTTGTCTGTTTGCTCTTGTGAGATACCGGTGGCGGGTCGTCATTTTTACTAGACAATTGGAGAAAGAAGACGTAAGCATTTTGGTTTTCTGTATGAAATGCATATGTATGCGTGAATGAATGAGTGCATGAAAAAATTAAGAGTTTCAAAATACACATGCAAAAACTAGTTTGACATGATGAGATGATATGTAACACTATGGGTTCAAAGGTTTAGTGTATCCTTGGATAATATGCATATAATTCTCAAGGTAGCCGGGGTTTCAAGTTTTCCTACAAAACAAAATCCCATTTCCCCTCACAGGTGAGTTCTAAGGCTATATGAAGGTTCTTAGAGTCACAGATTCGTATCAAGAATACCCTCATCAGTGCAAAAATAACTTGCAAAGCCAATGATACTCCCAAGGGAATCTTCTCTAAGTGAGGTCACCCTCAACTTCGAAAAGCCACGGGTTTACTAAAGGTCCCTAGAGTCACAGATCCCTTTTGAAAGTATTGTCATCATCACAAAGTGACTCACGAGCCAACAATACCACATTAGGAATCTACTCTAGGCGGGGTCTTTGCACCAACTCATATAGACAACTACATGTGATGAATCAATAATACACGACCATCATCTTATCTTAGGTGTTCTCTCTAAGCCTTGGTAGTGGGCTTATCACTCAACAACATCACGAAACCCATCCCACAATAGAGGATATAACAGATACATCCAAAATATAATATATGAATATTTGAAGCAGTAAACTAATGCAATAAATAAAATATAGATAAGGCAAGTAAAGCGTAAAGATAAACATCCAAACAAGCAAGGAACAAACAAAACTAGATGAGACTCTCTCTTGCAGGAGCAATTAAATCCCCAGCAGAGTCGCTTGCTGTGCGACACAAAAATTACCCGAGCGTATCTCACGCTCGATGACACAATACATTCGCCACTGTACTTTATTTATTCCAAAAGGAATGATAAAATATCGGTAAAACCCAAGGGAGAGAGAAACGGGTAAGGGAGTCGATTATGCGAGGGGATGGTATTAGCATCCCTCACACTCGTCGTACTCTACAAGAACCATTTTCTTATTCTTTGCGTGGATGGGTGTTACTGTCTAAAAGTTACTTGCAAAAAGGGAAAAAGGTTTTTAATTAATGTGCTCGTGGAGGATTAGGGCCCTTGTGGCTACGTATCCTCATAATGCAATGAGGAAATTAGAGCTCCGTAGTTCAGAGAGTTAGGGGTAGGAAATAAAAAAGGTTGTGAAAAGAAAAAAGGCTGCTCGCGAAGATCTCGCGATCTTGTGCCTGCGTATCCTCATAGAGCAATAAGGAAATCAGAGCTCCATGGTTCGGAGAACTAAGGGTGAAAAATAAGTGGTGTTATAACCAAGAGAAGGAATAAGAGTGATATGAATGGTGTTCAAACCAGAGAAGAAGTAGAGTTTAAAAGAGATAACAAAAATGGTGTTTTAACCAATAATCGATGATTAACCAAAGAAAGGAGTTGTAGGGTTTGTTAACCAAGAAGTGGTGATTTACCCTAAGAAGGATACATTGGTATTTTAACAGTGAATCCCTGATTAACCAAGGAAAGGAAAAGTTGGTCTTTTAACAGAGAATCAATGATTAACATAGGAAAGGGTATTTTTAACCAAAAGGTGATTAACTCAAAATGAAAGAAGATGGTCTTTTAATCGAGAATCGGTTATTAACCAAGGAAATGATATTTTAACCAAGAGGTGATAAACCCAAAAGGAAAGAAGATGTTCTTTTAACCGGGAATCGGTGATTAACCAAGGAAAGGGTATTTTAACCAAGAGGTGATTAACCCAAAAGGAAAGAAGATGGTATTTTAACCAAGAATCGGTGATTAACCAAGGAAAGAGTATTTTAACCAAAAGGTGATTAACCCCAAAAGGAAAGAAAATGGTCATTTAACCAAGAATCGATGATTAACCAAGGAAAAGGTATTTTAACCAAGTGGTGATTAACCCAAAAGGAAAGAAGATGGTCTTTTAACCGAGAAACGATGATTAACCAAGAAAAGGGTATTTTAACCAAGAGGTGATTAACCCAAAAGGAAAGAAGATGGTATTTTAACCGAGAATTAGTGATTAACCAAGGAAAGGGTATTTTAACCAAGAGGTGATTAACGCAAAAGGAAACAAGATGGTCTTTTAACCGAGAATTGGTGATTAACCAAGGAAAGGGTATTTTAACCAAGAGGTGATTAACCCAAAAGGAAATAAGATGGTCTTTTAACCGAATATAGGTGATTAACCAAGGAAAATGTATTTTAAACAAGAGGTGATAAACCCTAAGAAGGAGAAGTTATTATTTTAACTGAGACTCGGTGATTAACCAAGGAAAGGAGAGAATGGTTGTTTAACCGAGAATCAGTTATTAACCAAGGAAAGGTATTTTAACCAAGAAATGATTAACCTAAAAGGAAATAAGATGATCTTTTAATCGAGAATCGATGATTAACTAAGGAAATGAGTTATAGGGTATTTTAACCAAGAGGTGATTAACCCAAAATGAAAGAAATTAGTCTTTTAACCGAGAATTGTTGATTAACCAAGGAAATGGTATTTTAACTAAGAGGTGGTTAACCCTAAAAAGGAGAAGTTGATATTTTAACTAATACTTAGTGATTAACCAAGGAAATGAGAGAATGGTCTTTTAACCGAGAATCGATGATTAACTAAGGAAAGGGTATTTTAACCAAGAGGTGATTAACCCAAAAGGGAAGAAATTGGTCTTTTAACCGAGAATCGATAATTAACCAAAGAAAGGAGTTATAGGGTATTTTAACTAAGAGATGATTAACCCAAAAGGAAAGAAATTGGTCTTTTAACAGGGAATTAGTGGTTAACAAAGGAAACAATATTTTAAACAAAAAAGTGACAAACCTAAGAAGGAGAAGTTGGTATTTTAACTGAGATTCAGTGATTAACCAAGAATATGAGAGAATGATCTTTTAACCGAGAATCGGTGAATACCCTAGGAAAGAGTTTTTTAACCAAGAAGTGATTAACCTAAAAGGAAAGAAATTGGTATTTTAATCGAGAATCCGTGATTAACCAAGGAAATGAGTTGTAGGGTATTTTAACCAAGTGGTGATTAACCCAAAAGGAAAGAAATTGGTCTTTTAACTGAGAATCAGTGATTAACCAAGAAAATAGTATTTTAACTAAGAGGCTATTAACCCTAAGAATGAGAGGTTGGTGTTTTAACTAAGACTCAATGATTAACCAAGGAAAGGGTATTTTAACCAAGATGTTAGTAACCCAAAAGGAAAAAGGTTGGTTTTTTAACCGAGAATCGGTGGTTAACCAAGGAACGAGGAGAATATCCAAAGAAGAAAGTATGGTTGATGAAGCAGTGTTGCAATGGTGGAAGATTTGAATGTTGTCCAAAGGTGGAAAAATATACTTGATTGGTTGTGATTGATTTTAAGTGGGTGACAAGCATCAGACCACAAGCTAAGTACATCATGTAATCCAAGTACTTGGGAGTTGAGGGGACAAAGGTATCCCAACCTCTCTCTTTTCATCCAAAAAGTTTGCGTATGAAATTTGTAAGGCGAGTTTAATCGTTGGTACTTAGAGGGAGACAAATATCTAACCACAAGCTAAGTACGGATGATAATTAGAATACTCGGGAGTTGAAAGGATAATGGTATCCTAACCCCTCTTTTTTTCCCTATGAGGACCGAATTAAACTCATTTTATTCATAAGTGTTTTTGAATGAAAGACAAGCATCGGGCCACAAGCCAAGGAGGGCAAACAACCCAAGTACTTGAGAAATGGCGTGCAAAATTACGCACACCCCATCCTTTTTCCTCCAGTTTATTGTGAAAATGTTTTGAAAATGACTTGACGTTGGATCAAGTGTTTGAAGTTTGAAATCTGAATGTGTGTGGAATTAATGGAAGGGTGAGGATTATAGGAGTGTAATGGAAGGAATACTTGATGTTTGATCAAGTATTTGCGTTGCGTTTGATTGAATTTGATTTGGAAAATACTTGACGTTGGATCAAGTTTATTTTTATCTTTTGAAAAGGTTGTTTTTATCATTTTGATTTTATCTTGATTATTATAATCCAAAGGAAAACGGTTAAGAAAATAAATCCTATGCTATTACATGTTCATGGGAGTGGGGGAAATTTTACCCACAATGGGGGATGAATCATAAACCATGCATGAAGTAAATCCATACAAGCATACAATCATTAATCATCAACCATGCAAGGTAAAAATAACAAAAAAAGTGCAAAATACTAAAGAAATAAGCACACAATACAACCATATCAAATTAAAAACGACAAGGATATTTCTAAAGTTATTTATCTAAAAAATATTCTAGAAAGGTATCCTCAAAATTATTGGTTAATTCTAACTATATGCATTATTATTTATTTTCTTAAGATATGAATTAAAATTAAAAAAAATCCTAAAATCTAAGCATGTTATTTTCTAAGTATTTTTCATGCTAATAATGTATTAAAAGTTATTCTAAAATAAAATTAAAACAAAATAAAGAAAAAGAAATAAATAAAAAAAAACAAGAGGGACAGAGGGTGTTGGAATGAATAAGGGTGATGTACTTAGAAAATCTAGGCGCAGACCCATATGCCTGTAAGGCCCAGTTTGCCAAAAAACACTCTAGTCAACAAAAAACGGGAAAGGTCAACGTAGAAATGCATAGTGACCATTTGATGAGAGGACGTGAGATCAAAGGGTGATGGTGGCAAGTGCACACTGCACCTTGCTACACAAGATCAGGCTGTTTTGTTTCTACTCCTATTTTGTCTTATTAGGCTGTGGTGGACCAGCACACTATGCCGCAACCTAAAAAAAATGAAAAAAGGTAAAAGGCACGAACACGTGTCATAATTCTGGGAGTTCTGGATTTTATCATTAATGTTCTTTTATTTTTTACACACAATCATAAATTTTGATCTACTAAAAATGATTAAGTCAAAATTAAATATGCAAATCATATATCACTGGACTAGATTTTTCGCGAGGAATCCAAACATGCGGTCGAATTTTGCAAATGAGCCACGAATTTCAAAGATTTGGGCAAAAAGGTGAAAAACAAAGCATGTAAAGAATCAATCAATTTGCATTCGTTATTATGATTAGTGAAAAATTAATCACATATTCATAATCGTGACGAAAAATCGTTTTTAATGATATATTCACATGTAATTAACGGTTAAGACTTAAAAAATCACTATTTTTCAAGATTATGCATTTTATGCAAATATAAGTGATAATTCAATAAGCAATTCCAAAATAGTAGCTTAAGTTAAATCAACCATTAAGCATCCAATAAATCATGGCAAGAATATGGAAGGATTAAAGAATTACTGACGAAGCGGAGGTTTGCTCCGGTTAGTGTTGAAATTCGGCGTGTCAAAGTGTAATATGGAAAACTTCAAGAATAAGCTCCAATTAACTTCCAAGACTTGATGATTATTTTTTATGATGGATGAACATAGAAGATGAGTCTTGATGAACTTTGGATGATAATTGTTGATGAAACTTGATAAACTTGCTTGAATTGTTGAAACTTGATTATTGTTGAATGATTGTGGCTAATTTCTACTAACTTAGAACTTCAATGTGAAGTTCTAAAATGGTGATGAACATGAACTTTGATGAAGGTTAAGGAATGAAGAGAATGATGAGAGATTGTGAGAGATAGTGAGAAAGTGTTAAAATAGTTCAAAGTGGTTAACCCCAAAATTATGAAAATTGACATGTTTATATTGACTTGGTAGATAAATAATAACCCTTGGATAAGTAATGGTTTTATCAATGGTTAGAAATTAATTTAATCATTAGTTATAGATCACCAATTTCAACCATATGATTAATTGTCAAGAGTGGTTAAGATTGAATGAAAAAATGGTAGTTGAGATTTGTGTTTGTTTGGAAGTTTTATGTTAGTTTGGTAGTTAGAGAAGTTATGAGTAATTAGGTAAATCTGTTCTGGACTGGGCCCGAGGCTGCCCCACTATCGGGCACAGCCCAACCCATCTCCCCGTCGGAGAGGGCCCAACAAAGGCCTAACTCATTAAATCATCCGGGGAGCACTCACGCGTCTCCCTCACGGTCTCTACGTGCCCCTCACGTGGGGACACGTCATCAACTAACTACACACAAGCGAAAGAATAGGTATTCCCTCTTCCGAAGTTCATGGGTAGTTGACCCAGGGAGAAGACCACATGTTGGTCTTCCTTACACCACGTAGTCCCTGACAATTATTCGTATTGGGCCTAGCGATCCAACCCAATGTAAGTAATCGTTGGCCCAGCACTAGGGGCACGTTATAAATACCCTCTTTCACTAGAGGGTCAGGTATTCTATTCACACGTTTTTTCTGTACTTGCTTACTTGTGCTCTGAACTCATTTAGGCATCGTAGTATCTTGCAGTAGCACCCCATCCTCTTCTCCACCACATGCGAACTAGGAGCTCACGTCATGCTTACTGGCTGCTGATCACTCTCTGGTCCGGTAAGATCAGATGGATTATGGAGAAATCAGTATTTAAGGGTGGTTAGAGACCATTGGTTTTGGAGTTTAGCAAAAGTATCAAGTTAAGATGTGAGGCAAATGGTCACTAGTAATTAACTTGAATTTGAATGCTTTTGCCTTGATTTTTCTACCACTTTTGGATTGAATTTTTAGTGAATCATCCCATGATTTTAAGTGCCTTTAAGAATTGATTTTATGTTGAAAATAAGCACTTTTGAATTGTAAACTCATGGATCAAATTCTGAATTTTTTTGGGTATGAATCAACTTTGGAAAGTGTTGAAAAACAAGTATTGAATTTTGTCAGAAATTAGCACTTGACATAATCGTGACACAATCCATTTGTGATGAATGATGATGAATCCCTTGATCAAATTCTTGTAGAATAGGTCCAGGAAAATTCAAGAATCAAAACCGAGTTTATGGTCGACAGTTGACCAAAAAGTCAATAGTTGACCAAAAAGTCAACTATTTGACCAAAAAGTCAATTATACCCAAAAGATGTAATTTTTTATCCTCTTTCCTTGTAATTCGTTCAATCAACTTGTATCTCAAGTAATAATCGTTATACCATGAATTTTCCTGAATGAATGAAGTATTCTTTGAATTTCCAACTTTGGCTTTTATTTTGAATCCAAACAAACTTTTGAATTGAGTGACAATCTGTCGAATCTCCCAACTAACCATGAATCTCAAATAAAGAGATTATCTGCACCACAAGAAAAATGGAAAATAAACCTGAATAATTACCAAATAATATCCGCCTTGAAAATCCATTTAAACTGATAACATCCATTACTACTGAACCTTTGGCCCAAATTTGTTATGATATGAAAATGCCGATGAATGACCTAAATGCACGATCAAATAGAAAAATGTATGCAAATGAACAAAACCATAAGCCATGCGAATTGAACGAGGAGGTAGGGAAGATTTTGGGGTATGACAAGTTTGGTTAGATTCTTGAGAGGGATTTGAGAAATTGTCAAAGAGGATAAATCTTCTTAAGCGACCAAGTTTGGCACGACCTTAAGGAGTCAATGACCATCATATTTCTTAGGGAACCAAGTAGGTCATAATTCTTAAGAAATCACTGACAGACTATCATTATTTTATAATCAGATTAATTATTGGATTAAGTCATTTTTTAAGAAGAAACCACTCATATGGGTGGACTGGAGGTAACCTAGTTAGTGGTGAACCTGGATAAAAATACTTGTGTCTTTTATCATTTTCCTTATTATTGTTGTTGATATTCTTGTGTTTGTTCTAGGAAAGGAAAAGTTTTCATACATGAAACCCAATTCAAACCCACACTTTCTTGTGTTTCTTACACCTTCAAAGACCTTCACCGGTGTCGACCATCATAATTTCTACTAGTTTGACAAAATGTGTTATCTCGACTTTTAGAGGATCTGGATTAATCTGCATTGTAGGCTTGGGTTTGTCACCAAACTTTAGCCTCCCATATTTCAAAGCATTTTGCACCAAATCCATGAAAAGGACACATTGAAATATTTGATGACCAAGAAAATTATGATATTCACAAAAACATATTTTCTTTATTTGTTCCAATGGTGGTGTTTTTAGGTCTGTCGACACTATGATTTGACCATTGACAATTTGAAGATCAAAGATCTCATCACATTTAGTTATGTCAAATATATAGGTTTTTGTAATAACTTTTTCATTTTTACTTGGTTCGACATAATTTTTCCCATTTGAAGGTATTAGAACCTTGCAAACACATGGAAGCTATGGATTTAATTCTGTCTGATTAACCTCGTTTTCTTCGACACATTCAAAACTATGTCAATCTCTTGACCATTTTTGTCTATCTCTACATAAGCAACTTTTTCCTCCTAGGGTATCAATTTGCTTTAGCCTTATAAGCCATCAAGTACTCGACTTGTCGAACCCTATGTGCTAATTGAGCCATGTCCCTTAGGTATCGTGTATCTAACTTCTTCCTAATTGAATAGTCTAAGCCACACACAACCATCTCGAGTAACTCATGTTCATGAACTGTAGTAAAACATCTCACCTTCATTAACCTAAACCTATTTAGATAGTCATATATTGACTCAGAATTTTCTCTTCACAATAGCTAATTATTTTAGACTAATTTTCGATTGACCCATATAGAGTTGCTCATGGAATACTCTTTCTAGTTTATTCCATTTATATATGGAGTGTGGAGGAAGGGTGGTGAACCATGTGAATGCCCTCTTAGTTAAGGAATTATGGAAATATTTCATTTTTAAGTTTTCATTATTGGCCAAATCACCTGCCTTTGATTGATATAAAGTAATATGCTCAATATTAGATTCCTTAGTATCGCTTGTAAACTTAGTGAACTTAGAGATTTTCCAACCCCTTAGGACTTAAGTGTGAAATACATACTCAAAAAAGGCAGACACGAAATTTGGCCTATGAAGACCAATATTAAGACACGAGGGAACTAGTAGTTAAGGGTGGTATAACCTGAGGGACATATCCTAATCCTCATTGGGGTTGTGCAATTTGACTAGGATTGCTAGTAGCAGATCCTGATGCTAAGTATTGATTAACAAGAGATGTAATATTCATTGCATTATCTGCATATGTAGATGCATTTGTTTGAATACTTACCATCATTGCAGTTGGCATGCCATATGGATATTCCCTACTACAGTGGTAATGTAAAGCTTGGAAGGAGAGAAGACCTAGAGTCTCCTATAGTAGTTTGTGTAACCCTGGGAGTAGTTGGAAAATTGGTTGTTTTTGGTTGGGAAACCACCAAATCTGGAAACGTTGTCAAAATTGACATTTGAATTATAACATGAGTGATTACTCCAATGAACGTTGAAGTTCCTACACCACTAATTGTCGATCTGATTGGTTGTTCGTATACATTTAGAGCATCATTATGGGGAAGGGAGAAACTTTTTTGACGTTGGAATAGCCATCATGGGAATTTTATCAATCCTCAGGCGCATAAACACTTAGGCATTGAAAACATTGCATTTAGGAAGAACAAAAGGATCCCACTGGGCATGCCAATTTATTTAATGTTGTTTTTAGTAAATCAAATCAAAAGTTTTAATTTAATTACATAATTAAACTCGAAAAAATCTTAAAGACATATTATGCAAAAATGTTTGAGAAAGTGGATTCGTGCAGAAGGTGAGAAAAATACACAAAAAGA
Source organism: Lathyrus tuberosus (assembly GCA_022829125.1). Lineage (NCBI taxonomy): Eukaryota > Viridiplantae > Streptophyta > Magnoliopsida > Fabales > Fabaceae > Lathyrus > Lathyrus tuberosus. The sequence goes on from JALAZF010000034.1 coordinate 2,662,977, forward strand.
GGGGTTAAATTGCGTTATCTGTTTTTATTTTGCTTCTGAACAGAGTTCAGATTCTAAACCACTATTTAGATTCTGATAATAAGTTGCATCGGAATAATAACAGAAGCAAATAAATAACAACAGAACACATAGAGATTTATCCTGGTTCCCCTCAAACTGAGAGTAGTTTAGTCCCCTTGCAGCACAAGAGATTTCCCACTATAGTCAAATCATGATTACAATTGCTTATCCCTAAAAAATAAGACTGTTCTTCTCAGGCCCTCAGCCCGAGACATCCTGCTTAAACCCCTCAGGTTCAAGACTTTTTGCTCAGATTCCATGAATCCAAGACTCCCTTTCTTAAACCCGTCAGGTTCACGACTTCTGCTCGTACCTTCGAGTACAAGACTTACCTGCTCACATTCCATGAATCCAAGACTTCCGCTTAGACCTACAGTCCAAGACTTCATGCTTAAATCCCATGAATTCAAGACTTCTGCTCATACTCTCAAGTACAAGACTTTCCTGCTTAATCAACAACTGATCAAGACTTCAATGCTCAAGCACATAGCAAGAGACTTACTTGGCTCAAGCACATAGCAAGAGACTTTGATGCTCAAGCACATAGCAAAAGACTTTTTCTAAACTACTAAACAACTTGTTTAGCATAATAGAGAACAAGGTGTACTTGATATACAATCAGAGGTACAAGGTAATAACCATAACAGAGATCACAACACTTAAGATTTCTAGGATATTCAATGTTTAAGAAATCTTAAGGCTTTGTACAATTTACAACATATAACAAAAATTATGCAACCAGGAACTCTTCGCCACGAAAAACCCTTTGGTCGTGCCCGAGGCAGAGGCTAAATCGATTATGGGGGTCGACCAGGAAACTAGAAGAAAGGCGATGTCCGAGGACGCGACTGTTGTGGTGAGGGTCCTTGAGACGACCTTGGCTCTCAATGACGGGAGTCGTCCCCTCGCTGAGGTGAAGAAGCTGAGGACGAAGATCGCGACCCTCGAGGCGGAGAAGGTCAAGGTGGAGAATGACTTCGTTGACTACAAGGAGAGGCTTAAGATCCAAATCAGTCTCTACCGTGAGCCCGAGGAGATGCGGCAGAAGGTGACTAAAGCCGACAATGAGAAGGAACGGCTCCAGGAGAGGGTCGCCGAACTGGAGGCCTCTGCCACGCCCACCGAGGATGAAACTGCTGACAAGAAGCTCTTGGTAACCAGGGGCAATTTAGTCTCTCGGATCAGGGAGCTCGAGCAGGATTTCCTAGGCATCCTCGAGATGGGCTTCAACATGGCAGTGAAGCAACTTCAAATTATCAACCCCGGGCTCCAGTTCGTCACAGATGGGACTGGTCCTTTCCACCGGGTGGTCGATGGTCACGTAGTTGCTCCCGAGGTGTCCGACAGTGGAGCTGACTAGACTGACGGGGAGACCCGGCCCGAGGATGAAGCTACTGTTTAGTTCTTTAGCTGTTTGTCCTGCGCCCCATTTTAAATTTTGACTTTACTCGGCCTGTGTGACGTACTTTGTAATCTGACTTTACTTGGCCTACGGGCCATGGGTTTTTGATATTTGTTGTAATGTTTGAACAATGGACTTTGCCCACCCTAATGCATTGTTTATTTTATTGTTAGTCTTTTCTGCATTTGGTGTGTGCTATTTATTTCCCATTGATATGTATGTAATATTGTGTTTTCCTATTTTTATTAAGTATTAGGGCCTTTGCTTGACATGATTGATCCTTGACTGTTCGGAGTACTGGTCGAGTGGTCAGAGGTGGATTCCGACCATTGACCAAGCCAAAAGCTCGGTCGAGGTCTTTGCTCCGTGGCATGAACTTCCCATCGTGAGCAGGGCATTCTGTCTAATTGGTATGACAATGGTGGAGCTCAGTTGAGGTGTCCCCGTCGAATCAAGAGTTCGCTCGCACACACAAGAGCGGGCTCTTATATTTTTGTTGATTTAGGAGTCGCGCTTGTACCCTAGCGCGCTCCTGTGGTAGGGATACAATTCGTCGCGGTTAAACCAAGTACATCGCGGGCAGTGTTTAACTGTAATACTGTTTGAGCTTTTCAGTGTTCCATGGTCGAGCAAGTTCCTTCCCGTGCAGGTTTTCGAGGTAGTAGGCCTCGTTTTCCGTTTTTGCGCGGACGCGATAGAGGCGTACCCAGTTTGAAGCGAGTTTTCCCTCGCGTGAGTCTTTCTGGTTCCTTCGTAGGACCAGGTTGCCTACTTGGAATTTGAGTTTAATGACTTTGTTGTCATGTCGCAAAGTTATCCTTTGTTTGAGCGAGGCTTCACAGAGGGATGCTCCGACCATATTTCTTCAACTAGGTCGAGCTCCTCCCTTAGGGCCTCGTCGTTTGTCTCCTCGCCGAGGGGAGATTCGGTCCTCATAGAAGGTTCCCTTATTTCTACCAAAATTACTGCCTCGGTTCCGTACATTAGTCTGAATGGGGTCTCCCCGATGGTCGAGTGTGGGATCGTCTTGTAGGCCCAGAGCATGCTGTGTAGCTCTTCGACCCACCTCTTCTTGGCTTCGACTAGTCTTTGTTTTCAGGCCTCGCAAGATCACTATGTTCGCAACTTCAACCTGCCTGTTTGTTTGCGAGTGCTCGACAGACGTGATATGATGCTTTGTGCCCAACTTAGTAACAAAGTCCTGGAATTTTTTGTCGGTGACAATTTCTTGGGGTACGCTGAACCAGGCAAGTATGTCTGTTTGTAGAAGCGGATTATATTATACGCCGTGATTTTGGCGAGGGCTTTGGCCTCTATCCACTTCGTGAAGCAGTCGACGCTGACTATCAAATATTTATTCTAGTATGATCCTATAGTGAAAGGTCTGAGGATATCCATCCCCCACCATGTGAAGGGCCACGGGGATGAAAGCGACTTGAGCTCGTTGGGAGGTGCCAGGTGCATATCCCCGTGGTGTTTGAACTTTTCGCACTTCTTGACATGCTCCTTAGCGTCTTGTTGCATGGTGGGCTAATAGTATCCTGCTTGCAGAGCCTTACGGGCGAGGGATCATCTGCCGAGGTGCTGGGCTTTGATCCCTTTGTGGATCTCCTGTAGTACGCGAGGGATCTTGGATTCCTTAACTAAGTCTAATGTAGCCTAAACAACTATCTACAAATCAAAAAATAAAAAGAAGGAGAAGTAGTTACCTAATCAAAATGATGAGAAGTAGTATGAATGTTTGAGATGCTGGAAAGGAGGAGAAGTTTCAATGTTGCAGAGCTCCAATGAATGGTGTTTGGATGAATGGGTGAGAAGGTTCATTGTTGTAGAGCTCAAATGTTGTTTTAAGATATTTTTTTAGAAAATGGAGAAGGAGGAAGAGGGAAGGTCTAGTGCGGGATATGAAACATTACCATTCGAAGATGCATTTCAGAACCACCCATAAACTTTTGAATAAATGGTGTTTATAAAGATGCATCTTTGGACACACTTTTTATACATACAAAGATGCATATCTGGATTAATTTTTGGCACAATAAGGGTGCTTGTTCAATTTGGCATGAGAAATGGCTAAAATATATGTGTTCGGAGATGCATCTCCAAATTATAAGGACAGTCTAGACTTTTCATGATGGTGTGGGAGCACCCTTAGGGTAAAAAGAGTATTCCCCTTATTTATTTATATAAAGAAAATTTCGACGGTTGATCAGTAGGTGAGTAGAATCATGTACTCTTTTTCATAGAAATGGGTTCATAGTAATTTATTTTAAGACCAAATGGAGTCTACTATCTACCCATCAAAAAAGAATTGCATGATTTTACTAATTAACCCTTTCTATTTTCAAAATTTACACTATCAAAAGGGCATTTATGTAATCAATAAATGTTACCATTTATTTATCCCTTAATCCATTTACATCATGCCAAGTGTTAAGTTTACACCCTCTACAATCAATTATAAGTTGACACCTGGAATCACTAGATCAATTACACTTTCATTCTCCCTCTCATTTCTCTCACGGATTCATTTTGAAACTCTCTCTCTGTCTCACACACGTTTTCTCTCATTTCTCTTTCCCATGAAACCCTACATTGCCGCCCCCTTTCTCCCTCGTCTCTATTTCTCTCTTCTTCTATCTATTTCATATTTCATGTTGTGTTAGAAATTTCAATTAAGTCTTCGCCGTTAAAGTTTTCGTTGAGCTTTTTCGAAGCTACAATGGCTTCAACAGTGATGTTGAGCTTTATCGTCGGTATTCTTGGTGTTTACCTCACCATGCCAGATTCCGATGTCGTAGCTTCCATGATCTTTCACTTCTACGGTAAAAACCTTTTTAGCATATTATCCTCGGTTCCATTTTTTATTACGTACTTGCTAAATTTTGCTTTCCCCGGAGAAAACATTTTCATCCATATTCTTCTCTATATTATATTTTCTACGAATTTGTTTTAAATGTGATTAATTGTTGAATAAAATTGTTGAATGAATCTGAAGCAATATTGTTGTTTCTGTTTAATTATGATTTTTCACATCAGATTTGGAAGAGATTCATGTTTAGGTTTTAATCTTCTATTTTTGTTTGTTGAATGTTGCTTTGAATCAATAATCAAAAAACGATTGATCGAGATTGCATAACACGATTCTCAGATTTGTAGAAAAGAAATATGGATCGTAATGTAGAATGGAAAGTTTGAGATTATAAATTATGTATTTGTGTTTGTAGAGATAACCTTGAGAGCTATACAAGTGACTACAGAGCACAAGTCTTGGTGGGATACTGTGTGGTTTATATATTCACGCTGACTTTCATGATTCACAGGACTGTGTTCATGTCATTGTTTGCCGGAGCACTTTTTGGTGCCTTTAAAGGCGTGGCTCTGGTTGTATTCACGGCCACGACGGAAGCTTCTTCGTGCTTTTTCATGTCAAAAATAATTGGAAGACACATTCTTTTGTTTTTGGCCAGACAAGTTGAAGTTCTTCCAAACACAGGTTTGGTTCAACTTTAATGTTCGACCACATTGAATTTAATTGAATTGAGTTGACAGGAAAATAATTTTTTCCTTTTTGTTTTTTAGGTGGCTAAGAGAAGAAAGAGTTTCTTGAACTAGGTTAGTTTCTTCTTTTGTTTTATTGATATATTCATATCTATTTTTTAATTGGTGAAATCTACATTTTTTTGTTCTGAATTTTTTATTAGGTGTAATCTGTTTTTTATTAGGTGGAATCTATTTTGTAATTGTTTATGGTTGTCCTTGATTGAGGGGTTGGCTAGATAAATACCTCATTTTCATGTAGGTTGGAAATAAATGGTTAGTACTTCAGTTTAAATGACTTTTGGTTGGATGTATTATAAATAACAAAAGAAATGGAATGGCTATGTTCAAGCACAACACTGAGACTCCATTTTTTTTACTGCACTATGTAAGTTCTGTACTAACTATTTAATTTTGTAATTCTTTTGACTCTTATATGTATATTCATTTGAGTTATTTCCATTACCTCATTTATGACCCTAGTATATTAATTAAATTTTTTTCAGTAGAGCATTTCAACTCCTGCTCTTTTTAACATACTAAATAAGACCTTAAGTGATACCTTTGAAAGGAAGAATGGAGATATACCTCAAGTAAGTGAACTAAATGCTTTTGCAATAAAGAAATGTCCAATGTTACTACGTTTCTTTGTCTAGCAAAATAACATTTGATTATGCCACTGTGCAATTGTTCAATTTTCCATTTATTTATATGTTTCTAGGCTCAGCATGCAGCATGCCTTTTGAGAAAAATTCTACAAGTAGTTGAATTTAATTTGCAGAAAGCATGAAAATTTTAAGTTCAACATTATTTATGCTTTTTTTATTGAATAATATTCGTTTTATACGTTTTATTGAATACTGACTAATTTAATTTGTTGCATACCTGCTTATTTAATTTTAAAAAGTTTTCTTCAATTTTATAGGTTGGATTTAGAAGTTGAAGGTGCAAACCTACCTCAATTTCTATATTTGAGTTTAAGATAATGGATGTGATTATCCTCTTGGCCTTCCGTGTAGGGCAGCAATGATGATGGTATGAGAGGAGGGAGGTGTACCTGCAAGGTACTCTGATGCCAAAGTAAGTATGGGCAAGAGAGAGAGAGAGAGAGAGAGAGAGAGAGCAAGTATAAACTGTTTAGGTATGAGTTAGAATGATTTGAATATCCAACCCTCTCAAATGAGAGGGCATTTATAAAAAACCCCCAGCGCGAGGGCAAGGTCTCCAATGTGGCCAAAATATCTGGTCGACTAATGAGAGACTGCTAAGTGGAAGAACTAGCGTGTGATCTTTTGACTTGGTCCAACTGTTCTTGTGAACTCCGAAGGGGCAGTTAGTCGCGTGAACTGTCAAGTGCATGAGGAGGATGTCCATAACGGTTATATTCTCCCCAACGACTATATTGTGCCCAACGACTATATTTTGGCCAACGACTAGATTGTCTTAATCTCGTTATTGGGCCTTTCCTAAAGTTGGACTGGATTGGGCCTTGCCCAGCTGTGGGCCATGTGCCAGTCCAGTCCAGAACAGGAGCCCCCAAAGTCGTTGCTCTAAGGTGAAGAGTAATGACTTGAGTTAGCCTGTTGTTCGACCGATGGGCAAGAGTTACGTCGCGGGGAGGCTTTTTGAGGTTGTTATTTTCGAACAAAAATCTCCAGAAAAGTGCTCTTCAATTGTCTATGGCAAGTGTGGTCGACTGTTGGTTATTCATAATCCTAAGGATTTCTTGGGAAGCGAGGACGTGCTCGCGGAAAGGACGTTTTGCGTCAACCAGACTCGCGGAGAGGATATTTTCCTGTACGACTTGTCGAGGAGGATGTGCCCGCGGAGAGCTAGAGGGAACTTGCCTTGGGAAATGCTAGGTTTCAGCCTTGAAAATGCCAAACGAAAGATTCCCATCTGACACGCGTGACAGCGCAATTAATTTTTGTTAAGGCCTAGGGGGTCTAGGCTAGCTAGGTAATGATGGCTTCTGCCCTTTGCGCTTCTCTATGCGAGCAAATGCTTATAAAAAAAGGGGAGGGGGCGAGGATTCACTTTCACACTTCACGCAATTTTCTCTCCTCAACCTCTTTTGCTCTGCAACTTGTGGTCTCCCATTCTTCGCCGGAGTTCTTTTTGCTGACGTCAATCTTCATCTTCTTCCTCCAAATCTTCATCTTCAACCTTCCGATTCAAGCCAGTTCTTTATCCTTGCTAGTTAGAGCTTAGGGTAGTTTTTAAATTTCTAGAAACTAGCTTGAATTTCCCGGTGAAGCATGAGTTTTTCGGTTGAAGTTCATGTGTTCTTCGATGAACACATGAATTTTCTGGGAAATTCATGAAGAACCTGAAGAACATGAACCTAGGATAAATGTTTTAGGATGTTGGGTAGAACTGTGTATATCTTCCTAGGTTTTTGTTGGAAATAGCTTATGTTTGTACTCGGGCATTAGGCCTCTCGTCGTCGAGAATTTATTCCCGTACCTGTTAAGTTTTAGTTGTCGAGGAGACTCGTCCCCCTAGGAGCCTTTCATAGAGTCACGAAGACTCGTCCCCGCTCTTCGAGGAGAAGATTACGCCACGTCCCTGTGCTGTCGACAAGGGCTCGAGTCGAGGACACGTCCTCGTACTTATTCCTCCCCCTTTCACTTGACTTGCGATGGAAGAGTGGATTTGATCTCTATTGTCGATTCACTTTTGCTTCCTCTACTTTTCAGGTGAAATGGCTGATAGGAACGAGGAGATTGTCCCCGACGTAGAAATTGCTAATGACGAAGTTGTGCATCCTGTCGAGTATGTTAACGTCAGGGTTGCTAAAGGGAATCTTAGCTGGATCGCCCAAGAGCCCTTGGTGACAAAGTTAACTTTCACCGAGGAGGAGGCCAGCTCTTTCACTCTCCTTGAAGATCGGGCAGAGGGGGCACCTGCGAGCTGGAAGGCGATCAGCCCCATGGAGAATGATCGAATATGCTCAATATATCTCGGGAGAAGATTTCTGATGTACAAGTTTGCTTTCAAGGAGGCGGGGTATCGTTTTCCCTTCACTAATTTTCAAGGGGCAATTTTCTGTCACCTCGAGTTGTCTCATGCCCAGCTTCACCCGAATGCTCTGGCGTTTATTTGGGCCTTCAAGGTGGTGTGTCGGTACTTAAATATCGGAGCTAGCGTGGAGCTCTTTTTCTGTATTATCCAGCTTCAGAGAAGCACGGATGGTCCGAAGCAAAGCTGGGTATCCTTCAAACAACAAAGCAGGTTGTTATGGCTGTATTCGGAGTCTGTTCGAAATTTTAAGTTCAGGTTCTTGATCGTGAAGCCTCTCTCGGAGGAGGCCAAAGATTCTGTGGTCACCATGGAAGCTATGGAGGAGGATGGTCAGGAGGTGATGAGGCCAGTGTCAAAGTTTCCACTAGAGTGTGTGTTCGCCCATTTCAGATACAAACCGACCAGTTCCTCGTAAAGCACGACCAACTGAGCACCGAGGATAAGAAATCTTTTTTAGCGTTGACGGCGTTCGTGGAGAGCTTTATCCCCGCTATAGTGGTGGACAAGGACAATAATTTTCTTTATGCAGAGGACGGGGAGCCTGCTCGGGCGACCCGTTATATAAACACTAAGGCCCTCCTTGACTGTAAAATCGAGTACGACGCATTCGAGCTTCTAGGTATAGATTAGTTTTTTTTTTATACTGCTGATGTTTTATGGAATGTGCTAACCCCTTTTCCTCTTTCTGTAGGGAAGATGTCAAACATGCGCGAGCGTCTTGTGAAGTCTGCAGCGGCCAAGAATCTTAAGAAGGCGCCGATGTCCAGGGTTGACGCAGTTAAGCAGCAGGCGACGCTGGAGAAGTTCGACAGTGGTACCTCTCCTTCTCCGGGCGGTACCTCGACTCCCCCTACCCCGAATCCTTAGAAGAAAAGGAAACAGGATGATCTCAGCTCTTCCCCGATCGAAGGCTCAAGTGGCTTTGTCAGGGGAAAGATTATTTTGCCACCTTGCTATTTGCAGGAGAAGATCTTCGATGGGGAATGATCAGTTGTTGTCCCTGACCTTGAGGCGTCAACTATCTTGTCTGCTGATCCTAAGGTGAGGAGGAAACTTCTGTGCCAGGATGCAGCGTCAGTGATGAGAGTGTTGGAGGCGGCGCTGGCCCTGAGCGACGCGGAGACAGTTCCGCTAAAGGAGTTTAAGAAGGTAAAGGCTAGGGAGACTGAGCTCGAGATGGAAACTACTGAACTGTTTAATAAGCTGACGACTCTTCAGGGCAACTATGAGGCCAAGGTCGAGCTCCTGAAGGACATGAACAAGATGACAGAGGATATGAAAAATATGAAGGAGGCGAACGCCATTCTGAAGGCGAGGATCGCTGAACTAGAGGCCTCATTGGGTGTCGGTCAGGATGAGACTGAGGAGGAATAGTCCGTGAGGACTCGAGGAGACCTGATAGGCAGAATTCGCATCCTTGAACAAGATAACCTGGGGGCGGCCGAATTAGGGTTTACTACTGCCGTGGAGCAGATGAAGGCTCTGAACCCTGACGTCCAGCTGGTTACCAATGGGATGGGTGTTTTGCAACATGTTGTTGATGGCCAGGTGGTCCCTCCTAAGCTTCCAGCCGGGGATGCCTAGTTTCTCCTTGTAACTTAGTATTTCTTGGCCTGCGCGCCATTCTTGTTATAAATTTTGATTGTCAGGCTTGGCCCATATTTTGTAATATTTTGACACTTTCCGACCTGGTGGTCGGATATATATATATATATATATATTTATGTTTGACATTGTATGCCTTATTATTATTTTTTGTATAGGTGTTTGCCTTTTATGCTAATTTTTGCGAGTTGTGTTCGCTAAATATATGAGTTTGCTCGACTCGTTATGATGCTCGAAAATTTAGGGAACATGTCGAGGAGGTGAAGTAGTTTCGCTAGTCGTAGGACTAGGATCTCGGTCGAGGTCCTGATCACACAGGGCTTGGACTATTCCCATCATGAGCTGGGTGTCCTGCCATACTGGTACGACAACGCTGGAGCTCGATTGAGGTATCCCCGTTGGGCATAATGTATGATCGTTCCATGAGCAGAAACTTACCTTTGTTGTAAATTTAAGGATTGTGCTTACAGCAGGGCACATTCCCTTGGCCGAGCTACCTCTCCGGTGTTGGGATAGTTCGTCGGCAGTTAGTCCCGACTGATTGTTGGTCCTAACTGTAATATTGTTTAAGCTTTTCAGCATTCCATGGTCGAGCAAATGGTTCTCCGTTTAGATGTTCGAGATAGTAGGCGTCGGTGCCTGTTTTTGATTTTACCCGGTAAGGGCCTTCCCAATTTACGACCAGCTTGCCCTCACATGAATCTTTTTGATTTCTGCGTAGGACCAGGCTGCCAACTTGGAAATCGTGCTTTATGACTCTGGCGTCATGGCGCAATGTTATTTTTTGTTTTAGTGAAGCTTCGCGGAGGGCTGCCCCTAATCGGATTTCTTCGACCAGATGGAGTTCTTCTCTTAATGCTTTGTCGTTCAGTTCCTCGTAGAGAGGAGCCTCTATTTGCCTAGAGGTTTCTCTGATTTCCGCGGGGATTACTGCCTCGGTTCCGTATGCTAGTCGGAAGGGAGTCTCCCCGGTGGTTGAGTGTGGAGTTGTTCTATAGGCCCAGAGTACGCTATGTAGCTCCTCGACCCATCTCTTTTTGGCTTCGACTAATCTTTGTTTTAGACCTCGAAGGATCACCCTATATCTGGCCTCTGCTTTCCCGTTGGTCTGAGGATGTTCGACGGATGTGAAATGTTGCTTGGTGCCTAGTTTGGCGATGAAGTCTTGAAACTTCCTATCCGTGAACTAGGTCCTGTTGTCGATCACAAGGGCCTGGGGCAAACCGAATCGTGCGAGGACGTTTCTTTTGTAAAAATGAAGTATGTTGAATGCCATGATTTTGGCGAGGGCTTCGGCCTCGATCCATTTTGTGAAGTAATCGACGACCATGATAAAAAATTTATTCTGATAGGTCCCCATCGTGAAGGGGACGAGGATGTCCATCCTCCACCAAGCGAAGGGCCATGGTGAGTACAAAGTCTTTAATTCGTTGGGGGGTGCTAAATGCATGTCCCCGTGGCGTTGGCATCTGTCACATTTTTTGACATGCTCCTTTGCGTCATGCTGCATAGTCGGCCAGTAATATCCTGCTCGTAAGACTTTTCGTGCCAAGGATCTTCCTCCTAAGTGTTGTGTGTTGATCCCGTCGTGAATTTCTTGGAGAATGTCGGGGACCTTGTCCTCCTCAACACATTTTAGGAGGGGGATGAAGAATCCTAGTCGGTAGAGCTTCTCTTCGACTATGACGTATGAGCAGGCCCTTCGCTTAGTTATACTAGCCTCTTTACTATCTACAGGCAACTCCCCTGTGGTGAGATAGTTGTACACCAGAGTCATCCAGCAGTTACCGTCACCAATGGCCTTGACGTCGAACAGCCCTGTTGGTTTTTTGATACTTGGGCGGGGAAGTATCTCTTGTATAACAGACTTGTTGCCACCCTTTCTCCTAGTGATGGCCAATTTTAATAGGACGTCTGCCCCGAGTGTTTCATTCGCGGGGGATCCACTGGACTTCCCATATGTCGAACCTAGCTATCTTTTCTTTTACCAGCGTTAGATATTCGATGAGATGATCATTTTTGGCCTGATATTCTCCCCGTACTTAGGAGGCCACGAGCTGGGAGTCCGTGAAGATTTTTACTTCTTTGGCGCCCAGGTCCTCGGCCAATCGTAAGCCTCTGAGGAATGCTTCGTATTCGGCTTGATTGTTCGAGGTTGGGAAGGACAAGACCAACGATACTTCGATTAGGATATCTTCTTCGTTTTCGAGGATGATGCCCGCCCCACTTCCTATGGAGCTGGATGCTCTGTCGACAAAGATGGTCCACTTGTGTACTCCGCTTGATGGGGACACTGGAGGTGTCATTTCCGCCACGAAGTCGGCTAGGACTTGTGCCCTAATGGTTTTCCTGCTTTTGTAATGGATGTCAAACTCTAACAGTTCTAAAGACCATTTGAGCATCCTACCGACCATATCTGGTTTACCGAGCAGTTATCTTATGGGTTGGTCTGTTCGCACTACTATCGTGTGGGCTAGGAAGTATTGCCGTAATCTTCTTGCAACATTGATGAGGGCCAGGGTGACTTTTTGGATCTACTGTTATCTGAGTTCTGGCCCTTACAAGGCCTTTCTAGTGAAATATATTAGCTTCTGCCCGTCGAGGGTTTCTTGAATGAGGGCAGCATTGATGGCCTCGTTAGTGATGAAGAGATAAAGGTAGAACGTCTCCCCCTTTTCTAGTCGTGAAAAAACTGGTGGTTCAGACAAGGTTTTCTTGAGGTGGAGCAGATCCTGCTCGCATTCCTCTATCCATTCGAATGTTGTCTCTTTTCATAGAAGGTTGAAGAAAGGCATAGCGTGTTGGGCAGACTTGGCCACAACGTGAGATAGCGAGGTAAACATCCTGTTTAGGGATTGTATAGATTTCTTCGAATTTGGCGTGTGGAACTCAGAAAATTCTCGATATTTGTCAGGGTTGGCCTCGATCCCCCTCTCAGTGAGGTAGAAGCCGAGGAACTTCCCCGCTCACACGCCGAAGGTGCATTTCTCTGGGTTAAATCGCATTTTGCATTTCCTCGCTTGGTCGAAGACATTTTGCAAGTGGATCGTATGATTGCATCCTCTTGGGATTTCACGATCATGTCATCCATATACACTTCGTGCATGTCTCCGATTTCTGATTGGAAGACTTTGTTCATCATACGGTGGTACATGGCCCCAGTGTTTTTCAGACCGAAGGGTATTACGTTGTAGTAATAGTTCACCGACGAGGTGATGAAAGTGTTGTATCTCTTGTACTTTTCGGCCATGGGAATTTTGTTGTATGCCGAGTATGCATCCATGAAGGACAAGATTTTGAAACCGAAAGAATTAATTACTAACTTATCAATGCTAGGCAAAGGATAAGCGCATTTCGGGTAAGCCTAATTGAGATCGGTGTAATCAATGCACATCCTCCACTTTCCATTATGTTTTTTTCACTAATACAATGTTGGACAACCAGGTTGTATACCTGGCCTCCGAAATGAATTTTGCCTCTAAGAGGTCTTTTACAATTTTCTCTGGAGTTTTTGCCTTCTCTTCAGACTGTTTGCGTCTATGCTACGCCACTGCTGAGCTGATGGGTTGATGGTGAGCTGATGGCAAGCAGTTTCAGGATCAAGGTCGGCCATGTCTGCGGCGCTCTAGGCAAATAAATCTGCGTTATCTCTCAGGCATATCTTCTGCTGCTCTTTCACCTCCTCGAGCAGTACTACACCTATCTTGACTCCTCTGGTGGGATTGTCCCCGAAAGTGATCACTTCGAAGTCCCCGTCTAGTACTGGGCGCATGACAGTTGATGTAGGGGAGCTTCCAGTCAATGCTGGAGTGTCTTCGCTGCTATCCTCCTCGCCTTCCACTGAGATTCGGTTGTCAAAATTAATGGTGTGGACCGGGAGTGCTGGCTTTTTTTCGGGCTGGCTCTCTTTGCTGGGAAGTTCTTCGTCTCTTGCCCATTTAACGACTTTCATATTGTGCCAAACGAACTTTGCCCTCTGGTAGTTACTTCAAAGCATCTCATTGCAGCCTCGATATCTCCATGCAAGGTGGCGATGTGACCTTTCTAGGTGTAGTATTTCATCTTGAGATGAACCGTGGAAGGAACGACGATCAGCTCAGCGAGGGTAGGCCTCCCCAAAATACACTGGTACAAAGAGGTGTTAGAACAAGAGTTGTCTCTGCAAGTCATCTCTATGTTTTGATGATAACAATGAGTATTTGTGAAAAAATTATTTTATGTTCTAATGTTTGTTTATATGCAGATCATAATTATTGAAGATATTAGATCAAACAAACATGTGCAAAGATGTGCGTAAAAGATTACATGCGAGTTACTATGTGTAACACAAGTCGCAAGAAGCAAGTTTGCTTTTGTATCTGGTGACATGTAGAAAGAACCAAGGATGCCGATATTGCTGTTGCAATGCTCTTGTGGTTTCTGTTCTAAAGATGTTTCAGATTCTGAAGATAAGCAAAGTTCCTGAAAGAATAGTCTTCTGAAGAACCAAGTGCTGAAGACTCTGATGACTTGAAGTTCTGAAGGATGAAGGCTCTGAAGACCAAGTGCAGAAAGACTCTGAAGACTGAAGTGTTTTGAAGATTAAGATTCAAATGATCAAATGCTGAAGACTCTGAAGACAATGTTCTGAGTGAACGTGGTTCTGAAGACTTGAAGTGATGAAGACAAAGGGTTTCAAGGCAAGTGCTGAAGTTCTGAAGATAAGACTCGGAATGAGAAAGTACTGAATACTGAAGACTTAAGATTCTGAAGACCCAACTAAAGTCCCGACTCGTGCTTCAACTAAATACCATCAAAAGCCTCTGAAGATTTGAAGACAAATGTTACCGTTAGCAATGACTGTACACTGAACTAAAAAGATATATCCCATCAATTCTCTACAGTAAAAAGAAGATATGGCAGTACAACTTTCATCATTGCATAACAAATTTTTTCAAATAGCCAACGACTCTTTAACGGCTCTATTTTTCACTCGACTATTTAAAGGAAAGAAGGAAGTGCTTCTGAGTGTCGTGCGATCGTGCAGTCGTGATGTTGCGAATCGAAGTCATTTTTACGATCAAGATCATCATCATCAAACACAGTTGTTGCTATTAAAATGGAAACACGACCATTGTTGTTTAAACACAAAGAATCATCTATCAACACAACAATCAGAAAGTACAGAAGTTGATGAACAAAGACATTGTTTGAAAACAATTAAGTCATCAACCACGTCGTCATCTGAGCTACATTGAAGATCTGAAGCAAGGAGTTGTTGCTCGAAGCTTGCTCAACGAAGAAGATGAAGAATATCTACAAGATGTCATCAACTGTAAAATCAACATACATCTTTGTAGAATCTGAAGAAAACAAGGAGTTGTTGCTCACATCTTGCTAGAACACTTGTGTGTTCATTTGTACTTAAACTTAGGAGTTTATTAGCTTATTAAGAAGCAATCAATGTAATCTCCAGAACAACTAATTCTATGTGAATTAGGATTCCTCAAGTGATCAGTGTGATCAGAGACTTGAGAAGACAATGACTGAGTGTCATTGTGGAAATCCTAAAATATGGTCAACGATAGTCATATCTCAAAGATGACCAATTGTGAGTCAGAATCTTGTGAGATCACTGATGGAACTCGTTGAAAATCCTGGAAAAATGGTTAGTAAACGTTATATCCGTTAACTCGAATCCCTGAATGTTTAGCTGTGAAAATCCTGATAGGAGATCTTGCGAGATTGGATTCTGTTAGGTCAATGTTTGTTATATCCATTAACTTGGATCCCTGAATGGTTCATTGTGGGTTAGTCACAGTTGCGGTTGTGCGGGTTGTTAGTCACTGGCGTTAGCCCGTGCATCTGTAATCGGATTTGATTATAGTGGATTAAGTCCTTGTGTTCAAGGCGAAATCACCTTGGAAGGGTGGACTGGACTAGCTTGAGAGTTGCTCAAGTGAACCAGGATATATCGTGTGTTCTTTACTCTTGCTTATGCTTTGATTTATTGTTTATGTTTCTGTATCTGTTCTCAGAACCTAGCAAAGCAAATCAGAACCTTACAACTTAACTCAGATAAGCTTCCGCATTGCAAGTCTGATTAATGCATCACTAATTCAGATTCTCCTTGTTGCTTATGCTTCTGCATAGCACAGTCTGAATGACGCATTGCAAGTCAGAGTCTCTCAACGAAACTCTGATATTCTCCTAGTGCATCAACGATAAGAGGAGAAAAGTTTTTAAGAGTTAAAACACAATTCAAACCCCCATTTCTTGTGTATTTCTTACACCTTCAGTTTGAACATCATAACGAAGTCTGCAGAAGAAGCCAGAAAACTGAAGAATTCAATTTCTTATAAGTGATTCAACATCTGAAGCTTAACAGATCAAGCAGTTAAAAGATTCAACGAAGAATTGAATTATGTTTCCTTGAGAAGCTTTGCAGAAGACTGAAGAATATTCATAAAGAAAAAATCTAGTGATTCCTCAGGAATCTGATTTAGGATGAATTCTGAAAAATAACATATGAAATTCTATCTCAGTTGAACCAACTGTAATTTGTCAGAATATTATCTGATATTTCTCTATAAAGTTCTTGTTGTATAAATCCTAGAACCAGAAGATGCTTGAATAGATGAAAAGACAAAAGTCATCTACTCGAAGCCAAAAAGGATTTAAATCTCTGATGTTTTTTAGAATAAAGAAATCAGTAGACATTCTGTTCAGAAGCAGACATGCTGTCAATCCTTTGATGGACTAACTCTAAACAAGTTAGATCAGCATTGCAAGAACAAGATTGTCATTCAAACTATGTCATATGTTACACACATGTTTGATGATACTTGGTTCTGAACAATTTGTTTGAGGAAGCAAAGTCAGAAGCTTTATTAAGGACACTCCTATCAGACACACGAGAAACCAGAATGAAGAGAATATGAGGAAATTCAGAAGCCTAAACTCAAGGCAGAATCAGAATGGAAAGCACTCAGATATATAATCGTTGTAAAAAGATTTCAGAATCTCTAAAGGTATGTTCTCCTTATCTATGACTGATTAAATAATATTGCAAGTCCAAACTGTGAATTTTCTGATGAGTAAAATATTCATGATGTGAAATATTCTCTCTTTCCAAGAGAAAATCTTTTGATCAAATCTCTGGACAGTGTGTGCACTCTATGTGACCTCAGTCATAATTACGAATCTTGAGTAATCACGATATATCTTTAAAAATATAAGATTTCTTGAAAATAAGCAAGTCTGTTCAATTTCTTTATTACTAAATGCTCATTGTTTTCGAAATCTTATCCGAAATCCAAACAATACTTTCCTTTTTACATAGACTGTTCACGTCATCAAAAACTCTTGTCACTTGATGTGTACTTGATCTATGTCATCCCTAGGATAGGCACAACTCTTATTACTTGTTTAGATGTATATAAGTCACCTCTTCCTATTAACAGATATAACACTTAAGTCTTTCCATCATAAAACCATTAGTGTCAAAATTCTGTCTTCCACTTACCATTATGCCTCCACTAACCTTTCTAGGAAACGAAGACCTTCTTGAAATTATTTCTGAAAAACAATTTGTGATAAATGTTCCTCCTCTTACTAGTAACATAGTTAATAGCCTAGTAGATGTATGTTATAATCAACAGTGGACTAGATACTCCACCATGTTAGAGAAACCCACTTACGTAAATCTAGTTAAGGACTTCTGAAAGCATGCATACCTTGATCATGAAAGTAGGTGTATCACCTCTTATGTTTTTTAAGTCCCCATCTCCATCACTCCCTTCTCAGTCACTCTTGCAACTGGATGTGAAAATGTTGGAATCACTGTTGACTTTGACAGAAATAAGTTTTTTGCTGCTAAAAGATTTGTATTTCTTCATAACCTATCATTAGGATATAAACCGTCTAATCCTGAAAACATTTTACCCATTCCCAAAGCTTGGTACAAGCTCGTGCTGTCCATTTTCCTTCCCAAAGGAGAAAACCATGACATACTGCGATATCATGACCATGAATTCATTTATTTTCTGATGAATGACATTCAGATAAACCTACCACACACAATCTTCATCTGTCTCTGGAAATCCATCTCTGAGTCCAGAAATCGCACAAAGTCTTACATTCCTTATGGAAGAGTTTTGTTTGAGATTTTCTTCAGAGAAGGAATAGTGAATATAATCAAAGATAAAATTACAGAGGATGGTCCAGAAAAACTTTCCAGAAGACTGCTTGTTGAAGACAAATTGTGAAGTCTTTAGTGACTAGGAAAACAAGACTTATCCCTGTTTAACAGTGTCTGTTTTATGCATGTCCTTCTTATAATTTTCTAAATCGTATCTATTCTAGTCGTTGTACTCGTGTCAGTTTGCCCTTAAATTATTTAGGTCTGATGAATAGTTAAATCTATGTATGTGAACTTTATTAATTAATGAAGTATTTCCTTTTCTGTTAAGTAAATGGTTCATGTTCTTAAGAATGCTTATTTCTCACATTTATTATATCACTTTGCACTGCTTAAAGTTGAATTTGGATAATTCAAGAATCTGATATATATTAAGAGAAATTTGGATTTATTTAAATAAGTCTCGAATGCATTTTTACGTGTATCTATTAAAAAGATATATGAAAAGTTTTGAGTTCCTCGGGAAACCGCCATCATTAAAATGTGTCTATCACCTTTACCACTCATAGGAAAACAATCATCATTCACGATCGGTTGATATTCCGTCATTAAGTAATTAACTGCTCCTTTTCATTTTCCATGTATCTATGTCTCGTAGCATACCCTAGGCAATCATAACTTACCTAGGAAATAGTAAATACAAATCTTTTGTATTGATTCAGATGTTACTTTCATTCCCTTATAAATAGTAGGAATTCCCATTTCATCTCATTCCATCTTCAACCTAAAATTGTCATCTTCCCAAAACCTCATTTGAACTATAACAATGTCTGCTCCAACCTTTACTGGAAACATAGAAACCCTATAAGTTATATCAGAAAAACGACAAAACCTTGCTTGACTCAAAAACTACAGCATGGACATAGTTATGAGCCTGCAAATCCAATCTTGGTCTGGTTACTACTACTTGTTAAATAGACCTATCTATCATGTCCTTGTAAAGGAATTTTGGAAATATTCCAGAATCAGCGATGATGGCAACACTGTCAGGTCGGAAGTTTATCGACTTCCAATCTCTATCACAATGTCCTCAATCGCGAATGTCACAAAGTGTGTCTCATCTGGAGTCACTATTGAAGACTTTTAATATGATCTTGGTATGGTAGAGAAGTGTAGGATCCTTTTTGATGGTTCAACTCCTTTTGAACCAAACAATCCTGAATACCTTCTTCCTTCTGCCAAGACTTGGTTTTGATTCTCCCTAACTAATCTTCGCCCTCGAGCAACAGCAAGAAGCACTCTGACTCATGATGACAGAATCTTTGTTTTTCTTTTGATGCATCACTTCAAAATTGATCTTCCCAAAACCATCTTCAATCACCTGAAGCACTCTATCGAGGTTTCAAGAAAACAGACCCAATCCTTCATTCCATACAGAAGGATTATATCTGAAATTATGCTTAAAAAAGGTTTCTGGGGATTGTTAGGCAGAATTGGACCAGAGCATGCAATAACTGAAACAAGATGTGTTAGAGTGGACAACGTTGAATATTTTGATGATTAAAGTCTCTTTATGAGTGTCTAATAAGTTCTTGTTATAATTAGGTCTAAGTTCTTGTGATTAACAGTTTATTTTGTTCATGCCTTGTACTTGCGATTAAATTAATGAGGTATGTGTTTCCTTCTGTTCTAATTTTGAATAATTTTTTATACTCATAATTGCACTGCTCTATCCTTTGTATTGAATAAAATTAACTCTGGATATTCATTAAAATTCATTATCATATTTAATCATGATTTAAAATGCTTAACATGCTCTAACTTTTTGATGATGTCAAAAAGGGGGAGAAATAGAATATTATTTTGATATATGTTAAAAGAATGTTAAAAGAATGCTAAACATCAACTCTAATTTAAAATGCGTTTACCACTAACAGTTGTTTGATGTTTAACCAAGGAACTCTGAACAAGTTCACTAGGCATTCTTAAAATAGGTTAAATTGAATGAACTCTGTTAAAGTTCTTACGAACAATTTGTTCATATAATAGAAGTTGTACACTTTGTGGATATATGTTTAGAATCAGATTAACCCAGTACTGTTCAGAAGGTGAGAACTTTCTTAAAGTCAAAGTTATCGTGATTCTTGTTTCATATTGTTCAGAAGTTGTAAGCTTTCTGAAAATGTGATATTCAGAACATAAGAATCTAAAAGCAGTCAAGACAAAGCCTACATTTAGAGATGCTTTTCAGAATAACTGAGCAAATCAGAAGTCAAAGACGGTCTGAAGAACTGGATAGAAGATTCAAGAAGAAGAAGTTCTGATAAACCAATAATTGGTATCAAACTCAGTAACTTTGGTATCAGACCAAAAATCTAGATTACGTTGGTATCATATTCAGAATCAAGCTTTGACTGATCACAAAAATATTCCTCAATCACATCAAGAATCAAGCTGTGATCCTCCATCGAGTTCTGATAGAAATATTGTTCTGAGATGAAGACCTGTTGTCTATTCAAACTCTGAAAAGTCATGATCTTAATTGGTGATCAAAATTGGTATATCTGAATCATGATTCTGAAGATCCCAATATCTAATTTATAGCAATCAAGGGGAGACTACCCAGAAGATTCACATGTCAAAATATACAATCTTCACCATGTCTGAAACTCAGGGGGAGTTTCTTAAAAGACAGTGTCTGTTTATGATAAATAGCATGGCTAAGTTATTAGAAGAGAGCTGTTCTATCTCTGTGCTACATTGATTCTGCTGAAAAGTAGAAATTGCTTCAGAAGACTCTGAAGTTATGAGGCTCTGATACGATGTCTAAAGGAAACAAGTTCTAAAGATCTGAAGACAAGAAGTTCTGATGAACAAGCCCAAATGTTGAAGACTTACGTCCTTCTAGATGATAAGGAAGTATTCCTTCTCTATTCCATGTTCTGACAACTCAAAATTGTTATTTTGTGAGTCTTTGGATCAGATAAGATTCTAGATGATCACAAATAAAATTTTGGAGTTAACACATTAAGGGGGAGCTGTTGTTCCAGACTCTGAATATGTTCAGTTTGGTGATTACCTTGTATAAAACGTTATATCAAAATATATGGTTTTGTCATCATCAAAAAGGGGGGGATTGTTAGAACAAGAGTTGTCTCTGCAAGTTGTCTCTATGTTTTGATGATAACAATGAGTATTTATGAAAGAACTATTTTATGTTCTAATGTTTGTTTAGTGTGCAGATCATAATTATTGAAGATATTAGATCAAACAACATGTGCAAAGATGTGCGTAAAAGATTACATGCGAGTTACTATGTGTAACACAAGTCGCAAGAAGCAAGTTTGCTTATGTATCTGGTGACATGCAAAAAGAACCAAGGATGCCGATATTGCTATTGCAATGCTCTTGTGGTTTCTGTTCTGAAGTTGTTTCAGATTCTGAAGATAATCAAAGCTCCTGAAAGAATAATCTTTTGAAGCACCAAGTGCTGAAGACTCTGAAGACTTGAAGTTCTGAAGGCTGAAGGCTCTTAAGACCAAGTGCAGAAAGACTCTGAAGACTAAAGTGTTCTGAAGATTAAGATTCAAATTATCAAGTGCTGAAGACTCTGAAGACAATGTTCCGAGTGAACATAGTTCTGAAGACTCTGAAGACTCTGAAGACTTGAAGCAATGAAGACAAAGGGTTTCAAGACAAGTGCTGAAGTTTTGAAGACAAGACTCGGAATGAGCAAGCACTGAAGACTGAAGACTTAAGATTCTAAAGACCCAACTAAAGTCTCGACTCATGCTTCAACTAAATACCCTCAGAAGCCTCTGAAGATTTGAAGACAAATGTTACTGTTAGCAATGACTGTACACTGAACTAAAAATATCTATCCTAGCACTTCTCTACAGTAAAAAGAAGATATGGCAGTACAACTTTCATCATTGCATAACGAATCTTTTCAAATAGCCAACGACTCTTTAATGGCTCTATTTTTCACTCAGCTATTTATAGGAAAGAAGGAAGTGCTTCTGAGTGTCGTGCGATCGTGCAGTCGTGATGTTGCGTATCAAAGTCGTTTTTACGATCAAGATCATCATCGTCAAACACAGTTATTGCTGTTAAAATGGAAATACGACCATTGTTGTTGAAACACAAAGAATCTTCTATCAACACAACAACAATCAGAAAGTACATAAGTTGATGAACAAAGACATTGTTTGAAAACAATCAAGTCATCAACCACTTCATCATCTGAGCTACATTGAAGATCTGAAGCAAGGAGTTGTTGCTCGAAGCTTTCTCAACGAAGAAGATGAAGAAGATCTACAAGATGTCATCAACTGTCAAATCAACATACATCTTTGTAGAATTTGAAGAAAGCAAGGAGTTGTTGCTCACATCTTGCTAGAACAATTGTGTGTTCATTTATACTTAAACTTAGGAGTTTATCAGCTTATTAAGAAGCAATCAATGTAATCTCCAGAACAACTAATTCTATGTGAATTAGGATTCCTCAAGTGATCAGTGTGATCGGAGACTTGAGAAGACAATGGCTGGGTGTCTTTGTGGAAATCCTGAAATATGGTCAATGATAGTTATATCTCAAAGAAGACCAATTGTGAGTCAGACTCTTGTGAGATCACTGATGGAACTCATTGAAAATCCTGGAAGAATGGTCAGTAAACGTTATATCCGTTAACTCAGATCCCTGAACGTTTAGCTGTGAAAATTCTGATAGGAGATCTTGCGAGATTGGATTCTGTTAGGTCAATGTTCGTTATATCCATTAACTTGGATCCCTGAACGGTTCATTGTGGGTTAGTCACATCTGCGGTTGTGCAGTTTGTTAGTCACCGGCGTTAGCCCATGCATCTATAATCGGATTTGATTATAGTGGATTAAGTCCTTGTGTTCAAGGCGAAATCACCTTGGAAGGGTGGACTGGACTAGCTTGAGAGTTGCTCAAGTGAACCAGGATATATCGTGTGTTCTTTACTCTTGCTTTGCTTTGATTTATTGTTTATGTTTCTGTATATGTTCTCAGAACCTAGCAAAGCAAATCAGAACCTTGCAACTCAAATCTGATAAGCTTCTGTATTGCAAGTCTGATTAATGCATCACTAATTCAGATTCTCCTTGTTGCTTATGCTTCTGCATAGCACAGTCTGAATGACGCATTCCAAGTCAGAGTCTCTCAACGCAACTCTGATATTCTCTTAGTGCATCAACGATAAGAGGAGAAAAGTTTTTAAGAGTTAAAACACAATTCAAACCCCCATTTCTTGTGTCTTTCTCACACCTTCAATTGGTATCAGAGCCTGGTTCTGTTATTGATGGATATCAAACACTTAATAGTGTCAGAAAAAGATTCAGATATGGTGTGTAGAAATACTCTGGGTGAGATTTCAATCCACTTACAATTTTAGTATCAGTTCAGAAGATGATTGTGTACTAAATTGTAATCAAAATATTACCTGAGCAAGTCACTAATTCTTGAAGTTTTGAAGTTGTCAACAACAGAATCTTCTACACTGAAGTTTGGAAGAAGATTAAAGAATCAGCTGACAAGATAGATTCATCAGATAAGAAGTAATATCTGTTGAATGCTTATATTAAAAATAAGTTTGGATAAACAACGTATTTGCTCAAAGATTAAATCATCAGAAAACAATAAATCTTGTTTGCTGAAGATTATTTCTTTATGAGTTTTGAGATGTTTTCAAGAAACAGATTAGTCCACCCTTGACTTTCTCTATTTAGAGCTCATTAAGAAATTCTTCATGTAAAGAAGAGAGATTGTTGTTCTATGATTTTGAACATCATAACGAAGTCTGCAGAAGAAGCCAGAAAACTAAAGAATTCAATTTCTTAGAAGTGATTCAACATCTGAAGCTTAACTGATCAAGCAGTTAAAAGATTCAACGAAGAATTGAATTCTGTTTCCTTGAGAAGCTTTGCAGAAAACTGAAGAATATTCATAAAGAGAAAATCTAGTGATTCCTCAGGAATCTGATTCAGGATGAATTCTGAAAAATAACATAAACGAATGAGTTCTGTTAACTTGAGATTCTATCTCAGTTGAACCAACTGTAATTGGTCAGAATGTTATCTGATATTTCTCTCTAAAGTTCTTGTTGCATAAATCCTGGAATCATAAGATGCTTGACTAGATGAAAAGACAGAAGTCATCTATTCGAAGCCAAAAAGGATTTAAGTCTCTGATGTTTTTCAGAATGAAAAAATCAGTAGACATTCAGTTTAGAAGCAGACATGTTGTCAATTCTTTGATGGACTAACTCTAAACAAGTTAGATCAACATTGCAAGAACAAGATTGTCATTCAAACTATGTCATATGTTACACACGTGTTTAATGATACTTGGTTCTGAACAATTTATTTGAGGAAGCAAAGTCAGAATCTTTATTAAGGACGCTCCTATCAGATACACGAGAAACCAGAATGAAGAGAATCTGAGGAAAGTCAGAAGCCTAAACTCAAGGCAGAATCAGAATGGAAAGCACTTAGATATAGAATCGCTGTAAAAAGATTTTAGAATCTCTAAAGGTATGATTCTCCTTATCTATAACTGATTAAATAATATTGCAAGTCCAAACTGTGAATTTTCTGATGAGTAAAATATTCATGATGTGAAATATTCTCTCTTTCCAAGAGAAAATATTTTGATCAAATCTCTGGACAGTGTGTGCACTCTATGTGACCTCAGTCATAATTACGAATCTTGAGTAATCATGATATATCTTTAAAAATATAAGATTTCTTGAAAATAAGCAAGTCTGTTCAATTTCTTTATTACTAAATGCTCATTGTTTTCGAAATCTTATCTGAAATCCAAACAGTACTTTCCTTTTTACATAGATTGTTCACGTCATAAAAAATTCTTGTCACTTGATGTGTACTTGATCTATGTCATCCCTAGGATAGGCACAACTCTTATTACTTGTTTAGATGTATATAAGTCACCTCTTCCTATCAACAGATATCACACTCAAGTCTTTCCATCATAAAACCATTAGTGTCAAAATTCTGTCTTCCACTTACAATTATGCCTCCACTAACCTTTCTAGGAAACGAAGACCTTCTTGAAATTATTTCTGAAAAACAATTTGTGATAAATGTTCCTCCTCTTACTAGTAACATAGCTAACAACCTAGTAGATGTGTTTTATAATCAACAGTGGACTAGATACTCCACCATGTTAGAGAAACTAACTTACGTAAATCTAGTTAAGGACTTCTGGAAGCATGCATACCTTGATCATGAAAGTAGGTGTATCACCTCTTATGTTTTTGAAGTCCCTATCTCCATCACTCCCTTCTTAGTCACTCTTGCAACTGGATGTGAAAATGTTGGAATCACTATTGACTTTGACAGAAATAAGTTCTTTGCTGCTAAAATATTTGCATTTCTTCATAACCTGTCATTAGGATATAAACCGTCTAATCCTAAAAATATTTTACCCATTCCCAAAGCCTGGTACAAGCTCGTGCTGTCCAATTTATTTCCCAAAGGAGAAAACCATGACATACTGCGATATCATGACCATGAATTCATTTATTTTCTGATGAATGATATTCAGGTAAACCTACCACACACAATCTTCAACTGTCTGTGGAAATCCATCTCTGAGTCCAGAAATCGCACAAAGTCTTACGTTCCTTATGGAAGAGTTTTGTCTGAGATTTTCTTCAGAGAAGGAATAATGAATATAATCAAAGAGAAAATTGCAGAGGATGGTCCTGAAAAACTTTCTAGAAGACTGCTTATTGAAGACAAATTGTAAAGTCTTTAGTGGCTAGGAAAACAAGACTTATCTCTGTTTAACAGTGTCTGTTTTATGCATTACCTTCTTATGATTGTCTAAATCGTATCTGTTCTGGTCGCTGTACTCGTGTCAGTTTGCCCTTAAATTATTTAGGTCTGATGAATAGTTAAATCTATGTCTGTGAACTTTATTAATTAATGAAGTATTTCCTTTTCTGTTAAGTAAATGGTTCATGTTCTTAAGAATGCTTATTTCTCACATTTATTATATCACTTTGCACTACTTAAAGTTGAATTTGGATAATTCAAGAATCTGATATATATTAATAGAAATTTGGATTTATTTAAATAAGTCTCGAATGCATTTTTACGTGTATCTATTAAAATGACATATGAAAAGTTTTGAGTTCCTTGAGAAACCGCCATCATTAAAATGTGTCTATCACCTTTGCCACTCATAGGAAAGCAGTTATCATTCACGATCGGTTGATATTCCGTCATTAAGTAATGAACTACTCCTTTTCATTTTCCATGTATCTATGTCTCGTAGCATACCCTAGGCAATCATAACTTACCTAAGAAATAGTAAATACAAATCTTTTTTATTGATTCAGACGTTACTTTCATTCCCTTATAAATAGTAGGAATTCCCATTTCATCTCATTCCATCTTCAACCTAAATTTGTCATCTTCCCAAAACCTTATTTGAACTATAACAATGTATGCTCCAACCTTTACTGGAAACATAGAAACCCTAGAAGTTATATCAGAAAAATGACCAAACCTTGCTTGACTCAAAAACCACGGCATGGACATAGTTAGGAGCATGCAAATCCAATCTTGGTCTGGTTACTACTCCTTGTTAAACAGAACTATCTATCCTGTCCTTGTAAAGGAACTTTAGAAATATGCTAGAATCAACGATGATGGCAACACTGTCAGGTCGGAAGTTTATCGAATTCCAATCTCTATAACTATGTCCTCAATCGCGAAAGTAACAAACTGTGTCTCAACTGGAGTCACTATTGAAGACTTTCAATATGATCTTGGTATGGTAGAGAAGTGCAAGATCCTTTTTTATGGTTCAACTCCTTTTGAACCAAACAATCCTGAATACCTTCTTCCTTCTGCCAATACTTGGTTTAGATTCTCTCTAACTAATCTTCACCCTCGAGCAACAGCAAGAAGCACTCTGACTCATGATGGCAAAATCTTTGTTTTTCTTTTGACGCATCACTTCAAAATTGATCTTCCCAAAAGCATCTTCAATCACCTGAAGCACTCTATCGAGGTTTCAAGAAAACAGACCCAATCCTTCATTCCATACAGAAGGATTATATCTGAAATTATGCTTAAAGAAGGTTTCTAGTGATTGTTAAGCAGAATTGGACCAGAGCATGCAATAACTGAAACAATATGTGTTAGAGTGGACAACGTTGAAGATTTTGATGATTAAAGTCTCTTTATGAGTGTCTAACAAGTTCTTGTTATAATTAGGTCTAAGTTCTTGTGATTAACAGTTTATTTTGTTCATGCCTTGTACTTGCGATTAAATTAATGAAGTATGTGTTGCCTTCTGTTCTAATTTTGAATAATTTTTTATACTCATAACTGCACTGCTCTATCCTTTGTATTGAATGAAATTAACTCTGGATATTCATTAAAATTCATTATCATATTTAATCATGATTTAAAATGCTTAACATGCTCTAACTTTTTGATGATGTCAAAAAGGGGGAGAAATAGAATATGATTTTGATATATGTTAAAAGAATTTTAAAAGAATGCTAAACATCAACTCTAATCTAAAATGCGTTTACCACTAACGGTTGTTTGATGTTTAAACAAGGAACTCTGAACAAGTTCACTAGGCATTCTTAAAACAGGTAAAATTGAAAGAACTCTGTTAAAGTTCTTATGAACGCTTTGTTCATATAATAGAAGTTGTACACTTCGTGGATATATGTTTAGAATCAGATTAACCCAGTATTGTTCAGAAGTTGAGAACTTTCTGAATGTCAAAGTTATCGTGATTCTTGTTTCATATTGTTCATAAGCTGTAAGCTATCTGAAAATGTGATATTCAGAACAAAAGAATATGAAAACAGTCAACACAAAGCCTACATTCAGAGATACTTTTCAGAAGAACTGAGAAAATCAAAAGTCAAAGACTGTCTGAAGAACTGGATAGAAGATCCAAGAAGAAGAAGTTCTGATAAACCAAGAATTAGTATCAAACTCAGCAACTTTGGTATCAGACCAAAAATCTAGATTACATTGGTATCAGATTCAGAATTAAGCTTCGATTGATCACAAAAATATTCCTCAATCAGATCAAGAATCAAGCTGTGATCCTCCATCGAGTTCTGATAGAAACATGGTTCTAAGATGAAGACCTGTTGTCTATTCAAACTCTGAAAAGTCATGATCTTAATTGGTGATCAAAATTGGTATATCTGAATCATGATTCTGAAGATCCCAATATATGACTTATAGTAATCAAGGGGAGACTACCCAGAAGATTCATATGTCAAAATATACAATCTTCACCAAGTCTGAAACTCAGGGGGAGTTTCTTAAAAGACAGTGTCTGTTTCTGATAAATAGCGTGGCTAAGTTATTAGAAGAGAATTGTTCTATCTCTGTGCTACATTGATTCTACTGAAAAATAGAAATTAATTCAGAAGACTCTGAAGTTATGAGGCTCTGATACGATGTCTAAAGGAAACAAGTTCTAAAGATCTGAAGACAAGAAGTTCTGATGAACAAGTCCAGATGCTGAAGACTTACGTCCTTCTAGATGATAAGGAAGTATTCCTTCTCTATTCGATGTTCTGACAACTCAAAATTGTTATTCTGTGAGTCTTTGGATCAGATAAGATTCTAGATGATCACAAATAAAATTTTGGACTTAGCACATTCAGGGGGAGCTGCTGTTCCAGACTCTGAATATGTTCAGTTTGGTGATTACCTTGTATAAAATGTTCTATCAAAATACATGGTTTTGTCATCATAAAAAAAGGGGAGATTGTTAGAACAAGAGTTGTCTCTGCAAGTCGTCTCTATGTTTTGATGATAACAATGAGTATTTGTGAAAGAACTATTTTATGTTCTAATGTTTGTTTCTGTGCAGATCATAATTATTGAAGATATTATATCAAACAAACATGTGCAAAGATGTGCGTAAAAGATTACATGCGAGTTACTATGTGTAACACAAGTCGCAAGAAGCAAGTTTGCTTCTGTATCTGGTGACATGCAGAAATAACCAAGGATGCCGATATTGCTGTTGCAATGCTCTTGTGGTTTCTGTTCTGAAGATAAGCAAAGCTCCTGAAAGAATAATCTTCTGAAGAACCAAGTGCTGAAGACTCTGATGACTTGAAGTTCTGAAGGCTGAAGGCTCTGAAGACCAAGTGCAGAAAGACTCTGAAGACTGAAGTGTTCTAAAGATTAAGATTTAAATGATCAAGTGCTGAAGACTCTGAAGACAACTTCCCCTTTCTTGTGTCTTTCTCACACCTTCAAGAGGGATATTCGATGACTAGGAATTGTGTTTTAATCGTTTTGGAGGCCTCTTCCTCCCCGAAGGTGACTAAGAGTTCCACCTACCCCCAAGGACTGGTAGTAGCCCCATTGAATCCCTACAGGTTTGATCCCACATACAGATATTTGTTCTTCTGATCGAGCTTAAGGGAGTGGAACAAGATGGTATACATAATGTCCACCGAACTCCCCTGGTCGACCAGGATTCGTTGGACATATGTGTTGGTCAATCTGGCCCTGATGAGTCGAGGGATGTGCGAGTTGGGGGAGCCTCCAGGGAACTCTTCACAATAAAATTTGATGGGATGAGAGCGTCCTTAGAACTTCTCGAGTGTAGACATTCGGTCAGGGCTGCAATCGATCAACTGATCGAACTTCATTTTGACCGATCCTACCGTGAGCTAACTATACCCGCCACAGGAGATGACCATCGCAGTGGGGAAGGCCTCCCACGAGCTGTGTGCGGAAAAAACAGAGGGTCCTCGAGATAGTCAGGGATAAAGAAGTTCTATGGCCGTGAAACAGACATGGCAACTTGCGGGGGAGGACTAGAAGGTGAAGCTTCTGTTTTCGTCTTCTTAGAATCAGATGTCTCTCGTCGAGAGGCTTCTCCCTTCTTCGTGCACTGCTTCAAATAACCCTCCTTGACGAGGATCTCGATGGCGTCCTTTAGATAAACACAATCTTCGGTCACGTGGCCATGACTGCGATGAAAGCAGCAATACTTGCTTTTTTTCGTGTTGCCCTTCAATGCTGTCAGCTTGGGGAAACGAGCACCTCCTTGCTTAAACTCAGCGTTGATCCATTCAGAGAAGATACGCTCGCGGGGAGCTGTTAGCAAAGTATACTCAGTAAAGCAACCAGCAGGTCCTTTATGTTCACGGGGACAGTCATCTCGTCGTCTCTCTTTGTCACGTCGGGGAGCTTCTGACTCATCCTTTTCTGAAACCTTGGAATTTTCCTGGTTCCTCGAATCTCGGGCCTTATAAGCAGTTTCTTTTTCCTTATATTGTATATAAGCTTGGGCCTTATGGAGGAGTTCGGCCAGAGAATGAGGCGTTTCAATACCCACTGCTTTGCGGAAATCACTATTTGGCCTCAGCGCCTTCTCAAGGAGGTATTTCTTCATGTGATCCGTTGTGTGGATCTCTACTACCTCCTTGTTAAACCTCTCAATGTATACATGTAGGGGTTCATCTTTACCCTGGATAATGCCTTCAAGTGTGGCTTCTGACTTGGGATGACGTCTGGAAGCGGTGAACTGTCGGGCAAATTGGTTTTTTAGATCCCTCCACGAGGTGATCGAGCCCCGAGGAAGATTCTTATACCAGGTCATAGTGCCCTTTCTAAGGGTGATGGGGAACAATCTGCACTTGATTAATATGCCTACGTTGTGATAGTGAAGCATGGCTTCAATGTTATTTATATGGTCACCAGGATCTGTGGTGCCATCATAGAGAGCTAAAGGGGGTGGCTTCTCCAGCCCATGAGGAATACAGTGAAGGTGTGAAAAACAAAAGAAAGAGGGGGTTTAAATAGTGTTTCTTTAAATTAAAATTCAAATTGTATGACTCTTCCTATGACCACTAAAGACCTTTGTTAAGAACAAATAGATAAACACATTATGTTTATACTAGTTCACTTGAGAAACACTCAAGCTAGTCTAGTCCACCCGTCAAGGTGATTTTGCCTCTCTCAATGAGGTCTTAATCCACTATTCAATCAAATTAGTATAATGCATGAGCCAACACAGCTGGTGACTAACACAACCTCTAGAACTCTCAAGTTCTAGACTTCTCAAGTAATACAACCACACACATGCCTTACTCAAGGAACAGCCTCTAAGACACACGTCCTAGACTTCTCAAGAAATACAACCACACGGTCTTTCTTAAGGAACACAAACCTAAGTTTGAATGAAAAATGTTTACAGAGAAATGCTTCTTATACAAGCTAAAATGTAAACAAGTTTAGACCAAAGTAACTTAAGAAAGATTTTGAGTTAGAAAGTATTGTTGCAGTGAGTTCGTGTGTGTCTTTCTTCAAGTCTTGTGCTTCCTTTTATAGCCGTGTAAATAGAGCCGTTGAAGTGTAATCATTATAGATAACTAGGCTGGCGGCTAGAAGCATGAGGACAGATAAGAACTTTTGCGTGCTGCCGTCCTTTTGTGTCAGGAAATCTTCGTTTGTACCATTGCACTGTTACCAAGATATTTTCTCTTTCTATTGTGGTACAACTATACTATGTAGCTTTGTCTTATTGGCTTCTCGACTTCAGAGGCTTTTGTGAGCATGAGTAAGAAGGGAAAAAGTATCTTGGTTCTTGTGATTATCAAGTCTTCGGAATTCTTATATCAGTGCTTTCAGAATCTTCAGCATTCGAACTTCAGAACCTTGTTCGCTTGGTGCATTCTCTTCATATCTTCAGAGGCTTCTGATAGTATCTGATTGAAGCATGAGTAGAGACATTTGATAGGTCTTCATAACCTTGATCAGAGAGCATGCGTCTTTAGCATCTGGACTTGTTCCATCAGAACCTTTTGTCTTCAGATCTTCAGAACTCGTTCTCTTTTCCTTTTATATCAGAGTCTTGTGATTTTTGTATTATCATGAAATGAGTTCAGCTCTTCTTGTGTGTAGGCGAAGTATTTTTCTTTAAGCATTGTATTCACGCCAATTTACAGAAGTATAACCTGTTTGTTAAGTTCTCACAAGTAACAAACATTAGTTGTACAAAATTGTTCATACACAAATACTCATTTGATATCATCAAAACTTAGAGATAATATTACAGAACCAAATCTTGTTCTCACAATCTCCCTCTTTTTGATGATGACAAAACTATGTATTTTGATGACACAATTTTGGTATATATAATTCAGGGAAAATAATAGATTCTAAAGATAACTTATCCTTCGTATGAAGTGCTCCCCTTGAGTCTTAAACTTGATGAATTTCTATGCTTGGGCTCCTCCTGATTTCATTGCGTCAAATACAGAATTCATAGTCATTATAGTCTTGATTCTTTCTTCAGCAGAGTTCTGATTCATCACTATTGATGCCTGAATTTGTATCAGGATTCCTGAAATAGAACTGAAACAGAAAAATAATCTAATAGAGAATAACAGTTTATCTGTTTAGCATGTAAACAACGTTGTTTTTCAGAGATTGACTATGGAATCAAAATATCACATTCATACTTCTCCCCCTTTTTGTCATAGATAAAAAAGATAAGTAGAAAACAAGGGTGAAAAACAAGGATCTAAAAACTTAAAAACTAAGGACACAAGATTAATCGCTGCCAGAAGACATCTTGTTCCAGATTTTCTGAAGCATGCTCTGAAGATTTTTATTGACAGAGTCTTGCTTCTCAAACCTTTCTCTGAACTTCTGTTGTTCGATTCTGATTCCATCAATCGCGTTTTCCAATCGCGTTATAGCAGGATCAGAGGTAGGAACAACTGCAGCATCTTCTTTGGCCTTTTCCATGGCTTCATCTTCTTGTGCAATTCTGGCTTCTTCAGCAGCTTTTTCTGCTAGAAGTTTTGCTTCTTCAACAGCCTTTTCTTCTGCTTGTCTTTGTCTTGTAGCCAAGAGCTTGAATTCCCTGATTCGTTCTTCAGCTTCAGCTCTTTCTTTTGCCATCTGAAGCCCAGCAGCTATAGAGCCGTCTGAAAAACTTACAATTCTTGTAAGTTCAGAAGCCAACCATTTCTGGAAACTTTGACAAGTACTTTGAAGCTCCAATGGCCTAGTACTTGTGCTAAATTCTGTTCTTAGCTTTGCAAACTTCCTTAATGCCTTTTCACTAAATTGACTTAAGCATTCTTCGAAATATTTTGGAGGTGGTGCACTATAGATAACCAAAGCAAGATTAGATTCAGCTGGGTTGGTTTCAGGTGGTGCTGGCTGAGATATATCAATCTCAATAGGAGCTGGTTCAGAGATTTGTTGATTAGAAGGAGAGGATATTTCTGGGTTAATAGAAACTATGAGAGTTTCAGAAGTTGGAGATAGAGGATCAGAATGTTAAGTTGAGGATTCAGTAATGGTTTTCTGATGAAAAGGATAATGCATTGGTGAGACGGAAATATCTGGTTGTAAGGTTGGGATGATTGTTGATGAAGTGTGTGTAGGAATTGCTACAGATTGGGTAGGTGTACTATTTGATGGAGATGTCATTTGTAAAGTTACAAGAATAGATATTAGTGGTAGTGGATTTAAGCAAGATGGTTGCTTGAGATGTAAATTGCGAATAGAGATAGTTGGTTGTGAATGAGGAATAGAACCTGATTCAGTTCTAGAAACAGATGGAGCAGGGGCAGACTTACAGGTTTTCTCTAATGCAGAGGTTATAGAAGCAGTCTTGGAGACTTTTGATTTTTCATTCTTCTTTCTTTTCTGAGGCTCAAAAGTAGCAGTAGCTTGCTTTCTTTTTCTTCTGAGGGACTCTGCAAGAGTTGTTTCAGGAGTAAATTCATCGGTCTCTTTAGTTTTCTCCCACTATTCTTCTTCATTTTTGACCTCAGATACATCATATCCTTTTACTTTCATTGCATCTATAAATGCAACAATTTCTTCTATGCGGTCGCTTCTATGATAGGCAGGATAGTCTTGTACTGCAATTCTGCGTTTGAGTAAGTCTTCAGATACAGAGAAAGGTTCCACCCTTACTTTATTAATTATTCTCATGTGCTTAAGAGTTGTAGCGTTGATTGATTCTCCAAGTGTTGTAGTCAGATCTTCT
This sequence comes from Lathyrus tuberosus, assembly GCA_022829125.1. Taxonomy (NCBI): domain Eukaryota; kingdom Viridiplantae; phylum Streptophyta; class Magnoliopsida; order Fabales; family Fabaceae; genus Lathyrus; species Lathyrus tuberosus. Next base: position 2,696,793 of record JALAZF010000034.1, read on the forward strand.
GTGAATTGAACATCTGAGATCAGAGTGTCTACTATCCCACTTTCATAGAATATATCTGAAAGCATTCTTCTAAAAGGAATGTACTTGGGTGTATCACTTTTTAGTTCACCAGATGTTCTGGTCTTCTTCACCATATCTCTTAAATAGTAAAATAAGATGGAGGGTAAGCACATCCTTTCCTTGATGATCAAATAATATAGCATGTACTTCTGATTTGCATTGAAGTAGTCTGCAACATATGTTGAAGGTCTTGGATTGATGCAGCCAAGAATGATCTTGTGCCAGATTTTCAGATTTACATGCAGGTCTTCTCTCTTGTACTCTATTTTGTTTGGTTGATAGTTGGTGTAAATGATTGGGTTGATAACCTTTTTCACAAATAGGGATTTATTGACCTTTCCACAGATTCTCTTGTTCTTCCGAAATTCCAGTTTCTAAAGTTCAACAATTGATTTTTCTGTGATGACAATTTTTCTTCCCAAGACATAAGAGACAACATGGAGTTTATCACAAACAGCTTGACTCCAGAAATCTTTTATGAGTGCTTCAAAAACTGGTCTTTTAAGCCTATAAAAGTAATTATTCTACCCTTGAGCTTCTACATCATCGATCAGATTAAATCCATTTTCAGCAAGATTCTTAAAATCTACATGCAGTTCCTTGAGTACAAGAGGATTCTCTATATTGCAGGTAACAGAGGCTTCTCTTTGGGTTACATGATCTTTGTTTACCCGAGAAGGCTGTGACGAAGATGGAGTAACTGTTGTAGTTGTTGTAGACATTGTTGAAGACGGTGCTGTTGAGGAGGTTAATAATCTCCTTGACGATGCTTCCATTTCTTGGGAAAACTTGACGGCTTCTTTTTGAATCGAGGTCATCATGATGATGGATGAGCATACGATCTATGAACGATTGAGAGACGATTAGGGTTTGTAGAGTTTGGAATTGGAAGTGAAGAGGTGTTTTTGAAAGATTGGGAACATATATTGGGAGTTACGAAAAGAGCGTAATAATGATATTAGGGTTTCTTTTAAAAGAGAGAGAGAGGGAAAAATAGAAGAGATAGACACCGTACAGGGGATGAGTGAATAAATGTAATAAAGTTTTGAGTCAATCTCGAGACAAATGTTGTTCATTTGATTTGAATAAATGTGGTGAATTAGATATAATCTAATCACATGCAAAAATAGTTTATTAATCACATGACACGTCAGAACTGACTGGACAGCTCATAAATATTTAATCAGAACTGAGATAAGTTTTCCAAAAGTGGTTCTGATGATTTTAAAAGTATTTGTTTCCTCTGACTAAACACACGTGGTTCTAAAAAGATTTTCTTATTCTGAGCAATTTACCATTTTCAGATGTTTTAAAATAATTAGAAATCTATCTTCAGCCAAGGGTTTTGTAAAAATATCATCCCATTGATGGTCTGTATCTATAAATTTTAAACATAAAGTTCCCTTCTGAACATAGTCTCTGATAAAATGATGTTTTATTTCAATGTGTTTAGCCCTAGAATGTAAAATTGGATTTTTACTTAAACAAATAGCAACAGTATTATCACAGAAGATAGGAATGTTACTCTCATATATCTAATAACCTTCCAACTGATTTTTCATCCATAGCATCTGGGTGCTGCATAAGGAAGCTGATATGTATTCTGCTTCTGCTGTTGAGAGAACAATTGTAGATTGTCTCTTGCTTAACCATGAGATTAAATTGCTTCCTAAGAACTGACAATTACCGGAGGTGCTCTTTCTTTCTAATTTTTCTCCAGCATAGTCTGCATTGCAGTAACCAGAAAGAGTATACTCTGATGTTTTCTCATACATTAGACCAAGGTTAGTTGTTCCTTTTAGATACCGTAGGATTCGTTTAACAGCAGTTAAATGAGATTCTCTGGGATCTGATTGAAATCTAGCACATAGATGTACACTGAATAATATATCAGGTCTAGAAGCAGTTAGATATAAGAGTACACCTATCATACCACGATAGAGTTTTTGACAAACCTTATCTTCTGTTTCTTCCTTTCTCATGACACATGTTGGATGCATTGGTGTTTTAGCTTCATTACAAATGTTGAATTTCTTCAGAAGTTCTTTTGTGTACTTGGTTTGATGAATGTAAGTGGCCTCTGGTTTCTGATCAATTTGAATTCCCAGGAAGAACTTTAGCTCACCCATGAGGCTCATTTCGAATTCTGCTTGCATTAACTTTGAAAAGTCTTCACATAAAGAAGGGTTAGCAGAACCAAAAATAATATCATCAACATAGATTTGAACTATAAGAATATCATTCTTATATGTTTTACAGAAAAGAGTTGTGTCAACCTTTCCTTTGGTGAAATTGTTTTCTAAGAGAAATTTGCTCAATCTATCGTACCAAGCTCTGGGAGCTTGCTTTAAACCATAGAGTGACTTTTTGAGTTTAAACACAAAATCTGACTTATCTGAATTTTCAAAACCAGGAGGTTGTTTGACATAAACTTCTTCTGATATATAACCATTTAAGAATGCACTCTTAACATCCATCTGATATAGGGTGATGTTATGATTTACTGAAAAGGATATTAATAATCTTATTGCTTCAAGTTTGACGACTGGAGCAAAAGTTTCGTTGTAATCAATTCCTTCTTGTTGATTGTATCCTTGAGCAACAAGTCAAGCTTTGTTTCTGACAACTTCTCCCTTCTCATTTAGCTTGTTCCTGAATACCTACTTAGTTCCAATTACATGAACATTTTTAGGTTTTGGGACTAAATCCCAAACATCATTTTTTGAGAACTGATTAAGTTCTTCTTCCATAGCCAGAACCCAGTCCTTGTCCATAAGCACTTCTTCAACTGTAGTAGGTTCGATTAGTGACACTAATCCTAGAAGTGTTTCTGCTGGTGGTCTGAAGGCTGATCTGGTTCTGATTGGAGCATCCTTGCTACCTAGAATTAGTTCCTCAGGATGAGAAGTAGACATTCTTCTTTTCTTTTGATGTGGAGTATTCGGAGTTACATCAGTGGTATCTGGAGTGGAATCTTGCTGGTCTTTAACTTCATCTTCCTTTTCTTTAGGTTCTGAGAAGCTAATTTCCAAATCTGCAAGTTTTTCAATTAGCTCTGACTTTTCTGAGTCAGGCTTGTCATCGAATCTAACATGGATTGATTCTTCCATAATCCGTGATTCTGTGTTATAGACTCTGTAGCCTTTTGAGCGTTCGGAGTATCCTAACAACAGACACTTCTGTGCTTTGGAATCAAACTTGCTAAGATTCTCTTTCGTGTTAAGCATAAAACATGTACATCCAAACGGATGAAAATAAGAAATGTTGGGAATTTTGTTCTTCCACAATTCATAAGGAGTTTTATTCAAGATAGGTCTGATAGAGATTCTATTTTGAATATAACATGTTGTGTTTATTGCTTCTGCCCAAAAGTGCTTAGCTATGTCAGTTTCTTGAATCATGGTGCGAGCTATTTCTTGTAAAGTTCTGTTCTTTCTTTCTACAACTCCATTTTGTTGCGGAGTTCTAGGACAAGAGAAATCATGAGATATTCCATGTGAGTCAAAAAGTTCTTCGAAATCTTTGTTTTCAAATTCTCCACCATGATCACTTCTGACTTTGACTATTTTGCAATTTTTCTCATTTTGTACTTGAGTGCAGAAGGAAGCAAACACAGAATGTGACTCATCCTTGTGTCTTAAGAATTTTACCCATGTCCAACGACTATAATCATCAACGATGACTAGTCCGTATTTCTTACCATTGATAGAGGCAGTTTTCACTGGTCCAAAAAGATCAATGTGAAGAAGTTCTAATGGTCTGGAGGTGGAAACAATATTCTTTGTTTTAAAAGACGTTTTCGAAAACTTGCCTTTCTGACATGCTTCACAAAGAGCATCAGAAGAGTACTTCAGATTTGGCAAGCCTCTGACAAGACCAAGCTTGTTCATCTGAGAGATTCTTCTCAGGCTAACGTGACCAAGACGTCTGTGCCAGACCCATTGCTCCTCGTTCACAGAAAGAAGAAATTTTACATTTTGATGTTTTAAATCTGATAATTTAATTTTGTAAGTATTGTTCTTCCTCTTTCCATTGAACAAGACGGAGCCATCTTTTTGACTTACAGCTTTACAGGAAGTTTGATTAAAAATGAGATCATAACCATTGTCACTAAGTTGACTAATTGACAATAGATTATGCATTAGACCTTCGACTAACAGAACATTCTCAATAGAAGGAAACTTACCATTTCCAACAGTTCCGGAGCCAATAATTCTTCCTTTCTGATTTCCTTCGAAACCGACGACACCTGCAGGCTTAAGTTTCAGATATTGGAACATATGCCTTTCTCCCGTCATGTGTCGCGAGCATCCACTATCCAGGTACCATGATTAGTGTTTCAATGGTGCCATCAAGGATGTCTGCAACATAGATTATCTTATTTTTAGGTACCCATTTTGTGGGTCCTTTCACATTAGCTTTTCCAGAGGTTTTGACACCTTTGGATTTCCTTATATTAAAATAATAGCGTGAGGTTTGTGCATAGTGTTTAGGTTTATGAGTTTTCTTTAGTGCCTGTGTTTGTGTAGTGCCAGAGTTTGAACCTTTTGGTTCTGAACATTTCAAGTTAGTCCCATAGGGCACAAAATGTTTGGACAGAGGTATTATCTTGATGCTCTTAGTCTTATCATATGGTTGTGAGGGTCCTGAATATCTTAGACCTCTACTACCATTCTCGCTGACTCCATAGATCATTGAATCCATTTTGCTTCTATCTATGCTTTTGGCAAGGAAGTGTTGGAAGACTTTATCGTACCTTACTACTTCATTAGTATTAGTTAAGTTAGAGGTGATTTCCTCTTCTAACCTTGAGATTTTACTTTATAGGGTAGTATTTGAACTTTCTAGACAAATCAGTTTTTTATTTAACTCAGAGATGGTTTGTTTGCTTTTAATAAGATCTTCTGAAGGAACCACAAACTTCTTTTTCAGAGTTTTGTGTTTTCTTAGAAGGATTTGATATCTTTCCATAAGTTCAGATAATCCTATTTCAAGTTCAGAATGAGATAAGTAAGAAAGTACCTCTCTTTCATCGTCAGAGTCTGATAGTTCTTCTTCTGATAGATTATCTCTGGCCTCTGCCATGAATGCCATGTTGACACGTTCTTCATCAGCATCATCCTCAGATTCTAAATCATCCCAGGTTTCCATAAGACCCTTTTTGGCTTTCCTCGGTCTTTCTTCTTTCTTAACTTTTGGACAATCATATGTCCAGGTTCCTTACATTCAAAAAATGTAATGTCTTTTCCATAGTTTCTCCTTTGATCGGATGTGGATTTAGATCTTCTTCTTGGTCATCTGAACTTATTCTTTCTGTACTTCCATAGTTGACTTATTTTCCTTGATATGAGAGATATATCATCTTCATCTGACTCTTCTTCAGATTCTTCCATTTCTTCTTCTGCCTGATACGCCTTTTTCTTCTCAGATTTGGCCTTTAGTGCGATGGATTTAGTTCTCTTCTGAGGTTCATCTTCTTGAAGCTCTATTTCATGACTTCTTAAAGAACTGATAAGTTCCTCAAGACTTATGTTATTCAAATCCTTTGCAAGTTTCAAGGCAGTCACCATTGGTCTCCATTTGGCAGGAAGACTTCTGATAATTTTCTTGACATGATCATCAGTAGAATAGCCTTTGTCCAGAACTCTGAGTCCTGCAATGAGCATTTGAAACCTTGAGAACATGGCTTCCACAAATTCATCATCTTCCATTTTGAAGACCTCATATTTTTGAATTAGCGCAAGAGCCTTCATCTCCTTGACTTGAGCATTTCCTTCGCGAGTCATATGAAGAGAGTCAAAGATAGACTTTGCAGTTTCCTTATTTGTAATTTTTTCATATTTTGTATATGAGATTGCATTTAATAGAATAGTTCTTGCTTTGTGATGATTTTTGTAACTTTTCTTTTATGCGTCTGTAAATTCACTTCTTTCAATCTTTTTACCTGCAGAATTTACAGGATGACTGTAACCATCAACTACCATATCCCATAGGTCTAAGTCAAATGACAAAAAATAACTTTCAATTTTATCTTTCCAATAATCAAACTTTTCGCCATCAAAGATAGGGGGTTTTGCAGTGTAAGAATCTCTTTCAATGACAATTGTTTCAGGAATTGGTGTAGTCATTATTTTTCACACTTGGATCGGTAATGAACACTGTTAAGTGCTTGATAAAAGAGTTCAACCTTTTTATCACTTCAGAACAGAGCTCTGATGCCAATTGAAGGTGTGAAAAACACAAGAAAGGGGGGGGGGGGGTTGAATTGGGTTTTCAAAAATAAAAGTGTTTCTTTAAATTAAAATTCAAATTGTATGACTCTTCCTATGACCACTAAAGACCTCTGTTAAGAACAATTAGATAAACACGTTATGTTTATACTAGTTCACTTGAGAAACACTCAAGCTAGTCTAGTCCACCCGCCAAGGTGATTTTGCCTCTCTCTACGAGGTCTTAATCCACTATTCAATCAAATCAGTACAATGCACGAGCCAACACAGCTGGTGACTAACACAACCTCTAGAACTCTCAAGTTCTAGACTTCTTAAGTAATACAACCACACACAGGCCTTACTCAAGGAACAACCTCTAAGACACACGTCATAGACTTCTCAAGAAATACAACCACAGGGTCTTTCTTAAGGAACACAAACCTAAGTTTGAATGAAAAACGTTTACAGAGAAATGCTTCTTATACAAGCTGAAATGTAAACAAGTTTAGACCAAAGTAACTTAAGAAAGATTTTGAGTTAGAAAGTATTGTTGCGGTGAGTTCGTGTGTGTCTTTCTTCAAGTCTTGTGCTTCATTTTATAGCCGTGTAAATAGAGCCGTTGAAGTGTAATCATTATAGCTAACTAGGCTGGCGGCTAGAAGCGTGAGGACATATAAGAACTTTTGCGTGCTGCCGTTCTTTTATGTCAGGAAATCTTCGTTTGTACCGTTGCACTGTTACCAAGATATTTTCTCTTTCTATTGTGGTACAGTTGTACTATGTAGTTTTGTCTTCTTGGCTTCTCGACTTCAGAGGCTTTTGTGAGCATGAGTAAGAAGGGAAAACGTAGCTTGGTTCTTGTGATTATCAAGTCTTCGGATATCTTATATCAGTGCTTTCAGAATCTTCAGCATTCAAACTTCAGAACCTTGTTCGCTTGGTGCGTTGTCTTCATATCTTCAGAGGCTTCTGATAGTATATGATTAAAGCATGAGTAGAGACATTTGATAGGTCTTTAGAATCTTGATCAGAGAGCATACATCTTCAGCATCTGGACTTCGTTCCATCAGAACCTTTTGTCTTCAGATCTTCAAAACTCGTTCTCTTTTCCTTTTATATCAGAGTCTTGTGAATTTTGTATTATCACGAAATGAGTTCAGCTTTTCTTGTGTGTAGGCAAAGTATTTTTCTTTAAGCATTGTATTCGCGCCAATTTACGGAAGCATAACCTGTTTGTTAAGTTCTCACAAGTAACAAACATTAGTTGTACAAAATTGTTCAAACACAAATACTCATTTGATATCATCAAAACTTAGAGATAATGTTGCAGAACCAAATCTTGTTCTCACATACGGGTGTCCATGATCTCTTGGGATAGAGGTCCATGGACGTCGTCCTCGTCGCTCGTGCTTGACGACCTGTATGGGGAATGACTATCCCCGCGACTCCTGCTGCGTCGAGGAGAGTGTCTGTGCCGACTACGATGCTCGCGAGGTTTCTCTGAAGGCTTGGTCTTCTTGGGGGGCGGAGAATGTCTTGTCCTTCGGGGGGAGATACGATGTCGTCTCATCATGATTTCTTGTCCTGGTTTCTCCACTTTCGATCGTTCCTTGACTAGGGAAATGCTTCGAGACTCGTCTCGCCGACGTTTCTGAGGGGGAGAACGAGAAAGGGGAAAATGACTGTGAGGCCTTTCTGAGGGACGTCGTTCTTGAAGGGCATTTTCTAGCATGTGGATCTTCTCGCCCTGCTGGAAGATCATGTAGTTGGATTTGTTGAGGGCGGCGATGAGAGCCGTAGTGTTGGGATCAGCATCTTGAGGAACGAGGATGGGCTCATAGACGTGATCGGAACTCTGGATGCGGGGTTTCACGTCGTCGGAGGATGGAGATGCAGTCTTTCCATCCCTGTGATCGGTCTCGTACACCACAACTCCAGGATTGGGGTTGTCGCCGTTATCCAAGGTGACAACGATGGCAGAATCTTGAGGGACATCATGTTACGGTGAGATGCCATGACGATCGAGGAAGGTTTTAAAAAGGAAAAGCTTTGGTCTTTGGATTGAAAAGATTGTGGATCTTAGTTCAAGAAAGACGAGAGAGCGGAGGTTCCAACAGACGGCGCCACTGATCTGGGGTGATCAGAATGGATCCTCGTGGCCTTCCGCGTAAGGCAGGAATGATGATGGTAAGAGAGGAGGGGGTGTACCTGTAAGGTACTCCAATGTCAAAGTAAGTATGGGCAAGAGAGAGAGAGAGCAAGTACAAAGTGTTTATGTATGAGTTAGAATGATTTGAATACCTGACCCTCTCAAATGAGAGGGCATTTATAAGAAACCCCTAGCGCGGGGCCAAGGTCTCCAATGTGGCCGAAGTATCTGGTCGACCAATGGGAGACTTCCAGGTGGAAGATCTAGCGTGTGATCTTTTGACCTGGTCCAACTGTCCCCGTGAACTCCGGAGGAGCAATTGGTCGTGTGAACTGTCAAACGCGTGAGGAGGATGTCTCCAACGACTCTCTCCAACGGCTATATTGTGCCCAACGACTATATTGTCTTAATCTCGTTATTGGGCCTTGCCTAAAGCTGGACTGGATTGGGTCTTTGCCCAGCTGTGGGTCATGTGCCAGTACAGTTCAGAACAATGACTAATTTAATGTGTTGCATACCTGCTTATTTAATTTTAAAAAGTTCTCTTCAATTTTTACAAATTATATTCTGAAGTTGAAGGTGCAAACCTACCTCAATTTCTATATTTGAGTTTAAGATAATGGATGTGATTATCATACATGTTTATTTAATTTTTATGGCTCTTTTTAATTCAAATTTTTGTTTTTTTTTAATTTATATTTATAGTCCTTTTTTAATTCAGATTTATGGCAAAAACACGAGATTTATGGCTCTTTTTAATTCGATTTATAACAATGATATAAGATATTTATGGTTCTTTTTAATATAGAGTTATAATTTTTATTTTATTTTTTTTATATAGGAACTATGATTCAATTAAAGGTACTAGACCGTTGTCAGGATTAAATGTTGAAGTTGGAGGTACTTTTCTCTCAATTTCTCTCATTTTTTCATTTTAAATTTCAAATTAAAAAAGCTATTTTTTTTCATTCTAGATGCAGTGTTTTTTAACTCAAGGAAAACTATTTTTTATTTGGGGAACAAGTTTCTCCTTAAATCCCTTTATGTTTCTTATTTGCAGACTTATATTTTCTTTTTGTTTCCATAGTTGAGCATATTTAAGGATGATGAAGTCAAATTTTTTAAATACACTTCTTTGTTGTTTGATATTTTTCTTGTTTACGTTTGATTTTGATTACCATCACATTTCAAATATTTTGCAAATGTCAAGTCCTGCAATATTTATTAATGCCCCTTGATCATTCAATGGTATTACACTTTTTTTCTAAATATATTATTCATTCAAGTCACTCTACAATACAAAACTCAGTTCAAATATGTGTGCAAATGTGTGTCATACATATTTTCTTTTTCTAATAATCCGTTGCATGTTAATTTAAGTGTTGATCACTCTATCATTGCACAACAGTCCATCAAACCAAATATCAGTTCAATAAATACTCTTTCTAAAATAACGATGTTGCAATCGGACTTGAAGATCATTTTACTGAGTCTCTAACTCCAAAGGAGTCATCCACCAAAGTCAAACACTTGAAAAAAAACGTAATCAAGAATTTGTTAAACTACATTTTCTGGAGTAATCAATCATCATAATTATTTTGCAGTTGAATGTTGTTGTGGTATTTTTTAATTTATTTTTTGGCCAAATCCCATTTTTCTTTATTAGACTATTGTTGTATATAAGGAAGTTTTTCACATAATTATTTCATATACTTTTCAATCATATATTTTTTTTAAATGTCTCTTATGAGTTGTTACTAGGGGTGTTCAAATCCAAACAAATCCAAATAAAAATCGCAAACCAATCCAAAAAAATCGAAAACCGCAAAAAACCGAAATTTTTTGGATGTATTTGGATGTCATTTTGTAAAAACCGATCGGTTCGGATCGGATTTCGAATTGATTTTTCAAAACCGATCCAAACCAAACCAAACCGCATGTATATATTTTTTATACTTATTTATTTTTTATTAGTATATGTGTTGTGTTAATTTAATATTAGATGATACTTATTGTTTTAAATAATATTTATTAGTTTGATTTAATCTATTTATTTTTATTATTTTCATCTTGTAATATTAACTTTTACTTTTGACTTTAACTTTTGATTTAGTATATTATATATTATATCAAATTATTATTTATTAGTACTTTTAGAATATTAATAAAGGATATAATTTGTAATTTGGATATCCAAAACACCGATCCAAAATAAACCGCATTAATATGGATTGGATCAGATCGGATTTTTTTAATCAATCATCCAAAACCGAACCAAACCGTAAGTAAATTTACCTTTGAATCGGATGATATTTTGCTTCAAAACCGATCCAAACCGAACCGCAAACACCCATAGTTGTTATACAAGTATTTTTTTTTTCAATTTACAAACTAAATCGTTGAGTTCATTTTTGAAGATTGATATTTGAAATCTCAACTCTTGAAATGTACTAACAATTGGTTGAAACACATATTATATTTTCATTTACCTGTTTGTTCTTATTTTGGATCATTGACATCCATTGTCAAATATACATTATATTTTGTGTAATCATATTTAAAAAAATTTGTTAAAATATTTTGATATTATAATTTTTCATTATAAATTCTCATTTAGAATGACCTTTTTACAAATATATCTCAAAATAATATTTTTAAAATACTAAATAAATTTATCCGTGCGAGAGTAGAAAATAAAATTAAAAGAAAAAAAAAAGAAAAAGAAAAAGACAAGTACGTAACAAATTATTGAAGTGATAACATGAGTGCAAAATATACGTCACATTGCAGCCATAAATTTACAGCTCTATATACGTTACATTGCAGCCATGGATTCAGTCAAAGCAACAATGACTCCTCCTTCTCCTCCTTTGCACATAGCAATGTTTCCCTGGTTTGCTATGGGACACTTAACTCCATATCTTCACCTGTCCAACAAACTAGCCAAAAGGGGACACAGAATCTCTTTCTTCGTTCCCAAAAATACACAAACCAAATTGGAACAATTCAACCTTAACCCAAACCTCATCACTTTTTTCCCTCTCAATGTACCTCACATTGATGGTCTTCCCTTTGGTGCTGAAACCACTTCAGATGTTTCTTTATCTTTAGCTCCCCTAATCATGACAGCCATGGATCAAACACAGCCCCAAATTGAACTTCTCCTAACTCAACTAAACCCTAAAATTGTGTTCTTTGATTTCACCTTTTGGCTACCGAAATTTGCTCAAACTTTAGGAATCAAATCTTTTCAATACTTCATTGTTAGTCCAGCAACTGTTTCATATGTTGTTTCTCCACCAAGAATGTGTAAAGGTACAAACTTGACTGAATTTGATTTTATGAAACCCCCAAAAGGTTACCCTATTTCTTCCTTTAATCTTTATTCTCATGAAGCAAAGCACCTTGCTTTAAAAAGAAAATTGGAATTTGGAAGTGGGGTTCTTTTCTATGACAGGTTATATAATGGTTTGAACTTCACTGATGCCATTGGTTTTAAAGGATGTAGAGAAATTGAAGGGCCTTATGTTGATTACATTGAAGAACAATTTGGTAAGCCTGTTCTTCTTTCAGGACCTGTTTTACCTGAATCACCAAAAACTGTTTTAGATGAAAAATGGGGTTCTTGGCTTGGAGGATTTAAGGATGGTTCAATAGTTTATTGTGCACTTGGAAGTGAATCAAAGTTAACACAAGAACAATTTCATGAATTGTTATTAGGACTTGAGTTAACAGGTTATCCATTTTTGGCAATTCTTAAACCTCCTATTGGTTTTGAGGCGATCGAGGATGCTTTGCCCGAAGGATTTAAAGAAAGGGTTAAGGAAAAAGGGATTGTTCATAGTGGATGGATACAACAACAATTGATTTTGGAACATTCTTCTGTTGGTTGTTTTGTAACACATTGCGGGGCTGGTTCGTTGACAGAGGGGATGGTAAATAATTGTCAGATGGTGTTGATGCCGCATTTAGATAGTGATCATATCATTAATACAAAGATTATGGGTAGGGAATTGAAGGTTGGAGTTGAAGTGAAGAAGGCTGAAGATGATGGGTTGTTCACTAAGGAAAATGTTTGTGAAGCTGTGAAAATTGTTATGGATGATGAGAATGAGATTGGTAGAGAAGTTCGGACTAATCATGCCAAATTGAGGAGCCTTTTATTAAGCCATGATTTGGAGTCATCCTATGTTGATAGTTTCTGTGAGAAGCTTCAAGAATTAGTCAGGTGATTTCATAACTAGTGGAAACTGTATCCAACTCTATTATATTGTATGCTTGAATGATTTCAATAAAAGAACATGCATATTCTTATCGATCTGATTGGATTCATATGAAAAGTTATGTGTTTATATATTGTTGTATGCTTGAAGATTATTATGAACAATTGATATGGCATTCTTACTTATAATCAAACTAAATTAGAAATATTTATTATAACTGTAACTGAAAATGCTAGAGCAAATCATAAAGTTTTTGACAGAAATTATCAATACATGAAGATTCTAAATTGTTGCTAAGGAGGAAGTTTCTCATCTTGTCATGATTTGCCCTCACTTCTCTTCCAACCACATTCTCATTATCCATCACAATCTTCACAGTTTCACACACACTTTCTTTTGTAAACAATCCATCTTCATCACCTTTCTCAACTTCCACACCAACCTTCAACTTTGTACTCATTACTCTTGCATTTACGATATGATCACCATCTACACGTGGCAAGAACACCAACTGACATGTATTAACGAGTCCCTCGGTAATAGAAGAAGCTCCACAGTGTGTTATGAAACATCCAACAGAAGGGTGTTCCAAAATCAATTGTTGTTGAATCCAACTTCCATAGACAATCCCTTTTCCTTTAACTCTTTCACTGAACCCTTCAGGTAAAGCTTCTTCAATAGATTCAAATCCATTAGGTGGCTTAAGGGCTGCAAGAAACGGAAAACCCGCTAACTCAAGGCCAAGCAACAACTCTTGAAACTGATTATGCTGTAATGGACTTTCACTTCCATATGCACAAAAAACCACAGAACCATGTTTGAATTCCTTAAGCCATGCAACCCATTTTTCCTCTAAAGTAGTATTTGGTGGCTCAGGTAATAGAGGACCTGAAAGCAAAACAGGTTTTTCATAAACAGTTTGAAGATAATCAGCATATATCCCATCTATTTCTTGACAACCTTTGAAAGCAAGTGCATCTGACAATTTTGCACCTATTCCCATACGATCGTATAATAAAACACCACTGCCAAACTCTAGTTGCCTTACTGAATTTAGGAATCGAAGTTCGTGTGAATGCAACTTGATGCAAGTATCAGGGAACTCAGAAGGTTGTTTCGTGAGATCAATTTCAGTTAAATCTCTTCCTTGACTTAGTCTTTCTAAATTTTCAACGTAAGCCACTATTAGTGGACCCAATATCATGTATTGGAGACTTTTGATGCCAAGGTTTCTAGTTATGTTTGGTAGCCAATATTGCCAATCAAAGAAAACTATTTGTGGCTTTACCTCCCTCAAAAGAAGCTCAATTTGGTCCTCAGTTTGGTCCATGGCAGTAGCAATAAGAGGGGCTAAAGAAAAGGGTACATCAGAAGTAGTTTCAGCATAATGAGGAAGGCCATCAACACGAGGAACTGTGATAGGGAAAAAGGTAATAAGATTTGGATGAAGGTTGAGATGAAGTAACTTGTTGAGTGTGTTTTTAGGAATGAAGAAAGAGATTTTGTGTCCCCTTTTGGCCAGTTTGTTGGAGAGGTGAAGATATGGAGTTAAGTGTCCCATAGCAAACCAGGGAAACATTGCTATGTGCAAAGGAGCATCCATGGTTGATTCTGAATGAAATGAACTAGAGGGACACAGATATGCAAATATAGATGTAGAAGTGATAAAATTTTGATGTATTATGAAGATTTTGTGGATGATGATGCAATTCTATATCAAAAAGAAATAACTTTTAAAAGTGTGAGTAGGTCCCACCACTCAGATATCGGCAAGCAATTTTAATCATACATTTGTGACTTTTGAGACATGCTATCGTTTATTAGAGCTAGATATTTATTCAAAGCACACCTAAAGTTAAACAAATGAGTGTAAAATAGATTTGAGAAATGTTATTTTTATACCATTTTTTACACTTACACCGTATTTTACTGTTCACCAATACAGTGAACAGTAAAATATAATAATATTAAATATATATTTTTAAAAAATATAAAAAAATATTATTTTTTTATTTTTAAATTAAATAATACTGATATGAAGTTGTGTTATTAACCAACTTCATAACTTTATTAACCAACTTTTTACATTATATTAACCAACTTTATTTTATTAGTAAAAATTATTTTTAATATCTGGACCTTTATTGACCAACTTTATCACTATATTAACCAAGTTTTTACATTTCATTAACTAAGTTTGATTTACTATTAAAAGTTACTGTGCACAGATACTGTTGACAGACACTGTTCACGGTACTGTTCATATCACTATTCATGTACGATTTTACTATTTACGATTACTGTTCATGTACGGTACTACTATTCACGGCACTGTTCATAGTATTTGTGAACAATTCATACGGTGTAAGTGTAAGTGTGGTGTAGGAATAACAATGCTAAAAAGATTTTTGATGGAGACTATTTCTATTGAAATAGTAGGCCAAAATGATACTAATATATTAGGAAGAAAAACGCTAAATTAACAAAACTATAAAAAAACATTAAAAATAAGAGAAAGATAAAACTAAACTATAAAAATTAAACTTCATTTCTTTTCATTCATGCTAATACAAATAGAGCATTACATTATATATACTACTTTAAATATATCTTAACCTTCCAAGTGACACAATCACAAGAACCTAAGAATATTCTAGAATACTATAATAATTAATCTAAACTAATATATTAAAATTCTAACCTAAAAATTTCTAACTAATATTTATTAATATTAATAAGACTCTCTATTATTGCCGACGGATTCACTTGAACCTTGTCCTCAAGGTTCTAAAATTAATACTTAAATAATGATATTATAATTTTTTTCTCACAAGAGAATGGATATATTTTTTTGAGTAGTAGGTGTGTTAGTTTGTAGAGTAGTGGAGCTTAGACTTTGCAGAATTTCTAATCCATCATTGATGCGTGTATAGAGGAGAATGAATTGATGTGTTAAAAGTGATTTAACACAAAGGACAAATCAGTCTGCATGCACAGTGCTCCATAAGGTAATTAATGAAAGAGAAAGTAGGAAGTAAGAACTTTTGTTGAAAATGTGATGCTGTATAGCTGGTTATGGGTTGGAAATAGAAAATTGGGTGGAAAAGAACCGTGTCTTAGTTGTTTGAAACAAAATTCAATGGACAAGTGTCGCCTTACTAGAGGCTGAATTGAATTTATGTGGATAATTCGTTCCACACTAAATTTTATCATTCCAATTACAATCTCTCATTTTTTTTCTCAACTCTTCCTATTCTCTCTCTCTCCTTCTTCTCTCAACTCTTCTTTTTCTCATTTTTTTTCTTTACAGAAACATGACACTTTTTTCGTTTCACTACTACTTCTTTTTTTTTCTCTTCGTTTCTTCTTTTTTATTTATTTATTTTTTCACGTTTTTTTTTCCACTTCCTCTTTCTTCTTCTTTCTTTCTTCTTTTTATTTTTATTTTTATAATACTAATAAAAAAATTAAAATGATAAAAGATGTTTGATAATAGTGGTGGCTCTGCCGATGGTCGTTGTAAACATGTTAATTTCTCCGGTGGCCGTTGCAAATTCTGTGGTGCTGCCGGTGGGTGTTCTAGATCCCAAAATTTTGCTGGTAATAGTTTTAGATTTGGTGATTTGGCCGGAGGTGGTTTGACCGGAAGTGTTGTCGGAAACAACAAATCTGATTGTTGTGGTAGTGGTGGTTCCGGTTGTGGATCTTGTGATTCCGGTAGCATATTTTTTTACAGATCCGACACCAAAAACGTCTTAGAAATCGATGCTGAAATTGATACCGGATATGTCGGCGGAGTTAACACCGGAAGTGACGCCGGAGGAGATGTCGGAAATTTCGCCGGAAAAGTTTTTGGTGAATCAAAATTTTTCAAATTCCTTTTTTCTTCTGTCTGTGTTTTTGTATTATGTTTGGACATACATTTTTCTTTCAATTTCTGTTGTGAATCAGAAAACTCTTGTGATGAAGTTTTGAGAGAATAACTCAAATTTTGAATCTGTTTTTTCAACTCTTCTCTATATTTGGTTGAGATTTCATGGGTTTGAATCAAATATTGTTTGAAAGTTTCTAGCTGTGAATAGAAATCTTGAGATTGAGGTGTTTTAGGTTGTGAATAGGAACTTGCAGGATATGAGTTTATGGATGGTGGAGCAGAAATGGTTGTTGTAGTGGAATAATATGAATGAGTGAAAATGGAGTAAAATGGATGAGTGTAGTAAGAATATGCCATGGCAGGGAGATTGAGGTTCAAGAATGAAAGCACCAAATTATTAGGAAGAAAAACTCTAAATTAACAAAACTATAAAAAAACATTAAAAATAAGAGAAAGATAAAACTAAACTATAAAAATTAAAGTTCATTTCTTTTCATTCATGCCAATACAAATAGAGCACTACACTATATATACTACTCTAAATATATCTTAACCTTTCAAGTGGCATAATCACAAAGACCTAAGAATATTCGAGAATACTATAATAATTAATCTAAACTAATATATTAAAATTCTAACTTAAATATTTCTAACTAATATTTATTAATATTAATAAGACTCACTATCATAATATACATATTATTGAGATATTGTGACATCGGTTAAAGTAATACATAAAATTTAACTTCCATCAACAAGTTCAAGCCTTTCAAAATATTGAACAAATCAAAATACTTTTTGATCTTATTAAAAGTAAGAAACATATTGCACCAATTTAGAATTTATGAAATATTAATCCAAAAGAGTTGGTACAAAATTGTTTGAAAAAATCAACGAAGATTGATTTAGTTCGTAGGAAAATGACTCATACTACGCAAAGTCACAAATTTAGCTCTCTTTTTATGTGAGGAATTTTTGTGTGAGTAATATGTAAGTATTTCTCTATGGTTATTTGATTTTTTAGGGTTATTCTATTTTTTCTAATAAAAAAAATGTTAGAAAACATTGATTTTTTTTTTGCATGATTTTTTTATAGCATGATTTTTTTTTACAAAAACAAACTTAACACATTTCATTCAATATATAATGTTTAATACAACGAGGAATCAAATTAATAACATTACGTCTAACCCAAGAATCGGTCGCATTCGCTAAGGAGTGGGCAACCATATTCGCTTGATGCTTAACAAACTTTACCTCAAAGTTAGGAAACTTTGTAACAAATTTTGGATAGAACGAAAAATTAAGCTAAACTCAGAAATACCACTATTATTTGATAGAATAGCTTGGATCACGCTTTGGGAATCACTTTCGAAGATAACATCAACCATTTGCATTTCAATAGCTCCTTGAATTGCCTCCTTGAGGGCCAAGGTTTCCGCTTCTATAATGCGATGGATACCAAATTCCTAAGCAACACCTGCAAAGACAAATCTTCTCAAGTGATCTCTCACATACCAACCTCTATTCGTAGTACCACAATTGATGTTAAAACCCGCGTCAACATTGCACTTTACCTTCCCTACATTAGGAAAGCACCAAGAAATTAAATTATGTTGGATAATATCACTATCATGATTCTCTTGAGCAAAAAGTCAATCTTTCCAATTCCAGAAAGCAAGCATACCAAGTCTAGATCCTTCCTCTCGAATATTATTTCAAACCAGATTATTTCTATTCTTCCAAAGCACATCTAACATAACAACAACTCTGCCTGCTGTCCTTCTATCCTCATGGCTACAAATATCAAGAATCAAAGAAATGTAAGCAGGGATCAATAATATTAGTCAAACCTGTTGTCCACCAACAATGATTGATGGCGTCACATCCAAAGAAAACATGCAAATCATCTTCCACCATATTCCCACAAAACTGGCAACCCGTCGGGCACTGGACATAATGCTGACGAAGTCTCAAGCGAGTCGGCAGACAACTCCTACAAATTCTCCACAAGAGAAGTTTAGCTCTAGGAGGAGCCTTAATATTCCACATGTTATTCCAATCTCCATCCTCCCTTCTATACCCCAAGTTCCTATGGATCTTCCTCCATATTCTATAACCAGTTTTCACACTATTGGAACCATTTCGCTCTTCCTTCCAAGTTCACTTATCTTCTACGACTTCCTCCACTAACAGAACCTGAAGGATGTCCTCGGCCACTGCATGATCAAACAATTCTCTTATCACCACAACATTCCATTGTTTAACATTAGGCAATATAAGATGTTGAACATTAATCTCATACGCACCTTGAGTTTGAGGACCGCTCAAACAGCCTTATACTCTGCCTCTAACTCAAGGTTCATTCATCACCATAATGTTACTTTCATCTCCAATACTCCACCTGCAACCAAGATTTAAAATATTCCTAGCTTGCCAAAGACTTCTCCAAACACAACTAGGATTAATACCCAAATTAGCTTCAAAGAAAGATGACATAGGATAATACCTTGCTTTAAGAACTCTGGAGACAAGGGATTGAGGTTTTGTCAACAAGTGCCACCCCTATTTAGCCACCATAGCCAAATTAAAAGCTCTGAGGTCTCAGAATCCCAGTCCTCCCTCACTCTTTGGACAAATCAACTTCCCCCACGCCATCTGTAACACCCCCTTTCTATACCCCCAAATAATCAAATAAATCATTTAGGCATGTATTGGAAATTTCATCAGAGTATAATTGTAAACACGGCATAAAAAGGCATGTCACATTATGCTTGAAATTAAAACATACAACACCTGCTCAACAAATGACATGCAACAGTGGGGTAACTTTCAACGTAGGAACTCAGTCCTTACACCCACATCTCATTATTTAGAATCAAAGCGGAAAATCTAAACATTGATAACACCAAACATATATACATTATATATATATATACATCAACAAGTATGATACAACAACATCATTCATGTTTATGTACACAAATTCATCAGCAAGATACATACACGAATGTATCACAAAAAGGAATCAAACATAAGCATCCTAGCTACCCGGTGCTACATATCAGAGCCAACCGACCAAAAAGGTATGAAGACACGCTTCACAAAAGACCACCAAATACCTAATCTGCAATGCCTCGTAGAGCATCATAAAACAGCAGAAGGGTGAGAAATATTATCATAATAACAATGCATATAATCATATATCCCAACACAAAAGTATACACATAACACATTCTCACCATTCTACCATTCCACATAAACATACATATTATATTAATTCTTCAATGCATCATTACAACGATATAATTCTTATCACAATTCATCACACCTCATTCAATATACTTCGCAAGGCATATGTATATATATATATACAAAACCAAGCATATTCATCACAATGCTTATCATTCAACATAAACACACATATTCATGTTTATCCATCCATGCACACCTGCACAATTCTACTCATTCCACATCAACATATACATCATGCATAATTCACCAATCCAATCAAGACCCGACAATACCACGCATCACATAACTGGGAATGACAGCATAGTCATTCTACCCCAATACATACCTCACTAGGAACGGCAACATAGTCATTCTACCCTAGTGCACCTCTCATTAGGAATGACAACATCGTCATTCTACCCCAATGAATATCCCACTAGGAATGACAACATAGTCATTCTACCCTAGTGGACACCACACTAGGAACGACATCAACGTCATTCTACCCCAGTGCACACCTCATTAGGAATGACAACCTAGTCATTCTACCCCAATGAGTATCCCACTAGGAACGACAACATAGTCATTCTACCCCAGTGGACACGACAACTCAATTGTACATCACTAAGAATGACATATAGTCATTCTACCCTAATGAGTACTCCACCAGGAACGACATATAATCGTTCTACCCCAATGGACCCAACGACACACTCGCACTTCACTAGGAATGACATATAAGCCATTCTACCCCAATGAGTACAACAACAACACTAGGAACAACATACAGTCATTCTACCCTAATGTGTTCGACCAAAACATTAATACCTCACTAGGAATGACATATAAGCCATTCTACCCCAATGAGTATTCTAACACAATTGGAATCCATTCCACACACCAAATATTACTATTATAGCAATCCCATGATAATCAATACCTTACCATTCATCTTGCTATGGATCTACGCCACAGAGGTCGCCATACCATACATTAATCATACACTCGAAACCACATACATTGATACTTACTTAAACAATGTATTTATCACTAACTACAACCCACAACAAATAGCATTTCATCCTTTACACCCATATCAATTCACATCAAGAATTACTCACCATCAACCACAACAATCCATCATCACAACATCTCATCATATATTCACAATCAACATGCATTATCATTTAACTCAAACAATGCATATATTCACCAAAGAGCCACAAATCACAAAGAATTCCCCAATCAAGGGTTCACTCCACAAGCATATCCACAACACATTCATAACCACACATTCATTTCATCAAAAACAACTATTCACGATTAATCGGTAAAGTCGGCCAAAAGTCGGCTAAAAATAATATTTCCCATCATCATCAAAAAGTACTCATTCACAGCTTCGATTCGATATAAAGAACACTTAAATCCGATAAACAACGAAGAAGATATGTATATTTCAAAATAACGCAAAAACATAAACCGGAGACCGGACACAACGAAACGTTTCGAAAATACTGTTCCGATTGGACCAGGTTCAGACCTCAAAACCATTTTTCCTAGAAAGAACATCTCGTTAGCTTCCCAACGCTTCGAACGGGGGTCAAAACCGACCTACGGTTCAAGAGATATGAATTTCCGAAGTTTTCCGAAAAATCAGGATTTTCCACCTACAGCACGCGTCCGCACGCCTGTGCACAAAACCAGAATTTCTGCTACATTCTGGTACAGCTGCGTAATCGCCCGAAACCCGACCGATTCAATTACTTTCTTTCGAATAAATACATGGTAATCCTCCATAAATACATACCAACATGTTAGGATCAAGAAAAACCCGATTCCACGACTTTTATTTTTCACCAAAATCTCAAATTCTCAAAACCCAAAAATGTCAAAACTCACAATATCAATCGATTTCAACCAAACTAGTTTCTATAATCTCGGCCTAACATCATACGACTAATCTACACAATCTATTCCGAATTTCATCCGCGAAAACATCGGTTTCTATCGATTATGTCCAAATCGACCTAAACGGTATTATAACGAAAACAACCAAAACGATTCCAACGAAACCATACATAAACACATACAATGTTAAGATAACAATATTTATCACCCTTACCCGATTAATCGCGCTTTAGACGGAGAAATAAACGATTCCCACAACTTTCCTCTTTTTCTCCTCTTCTTTCTCTTCTATTCTCTTTCATTCTCTTCTTTTTCTTTTTCTTTCTATTTCTCTCATTTTCTCTCTCTCTTTCTATTTATAAAAATATCTACCCCCCAAAAAGACCAAAATACCTCTCAGCTCAAATATCTCCCAAACGCTCTCAAAATGCGATAAAACATAAACAATGGTGAAAAATAATATATTGTCAAATAAAAGTCAAGAATAAAATAATATAAAACCAAAACCAATTAATCTACTCTATTAAATAAATCTAACAAAACTGGGGCGTTACACCATCCATTTGATCCCCTTATTATTATTTTCCGAACTGCACCATAAAGAATTAAGCATCTTTTCTATGTCATTCACCACCCCTTCAAGAATAATAAAGATGCTCATAATATAATTTGGGATAGACTGAAGAACTAATTTTATTATAACTTTTTTCCCTGCTTTGGACAGAGATCATCACCCTCAACGAATTAATTCTCTTCCAAATTCTATCTTTTATAAATGAAAAAGTAGCCTTCTTGCTTCTTCCTATCATAGACGGAAGGCCCGGATAAGTCCCTGTACCTAAAACATGTCGGACTCCCATAATGCGAGCAAGATCCTCATGTGCAGGTTTGCTAATATTCTTGCTATGTGCAAACCATGGAAACATTGCTATGTGTGTAACACCCACTTTTCCATCGCGAATAAATAATACATAATTAAATCAGAGTAAATAAAAATTTATTTTTCCGACAGAAACAAGGATGCCAGATTTTTAAAGAAAGAAAACACAAATCCTGCTCAATTATTTGATACATAACACAAAATGGAATAACCTCAAAGGGAAACTTTTTCCATACAAAAGGAAAGGTCAATTATGGAATAAAGCGGAAAGATCCATAACTGACTTGTTTTACAAAATAAATTGTTTTATAACATCAAAATATACATACAAAGGTAATACAAAATAAATCCCACAAAGGTATACATATACATAACATAATCGTTCCCCGACTCCCGTGTTACGCATCAGAGCAGACACCAAGACCGACAAACAGATGGAGAACTAATCTTCACAAAAGCCTCCAAGACACAAATCTGCAATTGCCTCATAAAGCAATAAACCACAGTAGAAGGGTGAGAAATAACAACTAAATCAAGATTGCATAATAATATGCAAACACACATTCAAACACATGTATAAATCATCTCACCCCAACCATCACATACTAACACATAAAGCATGCCACAAATACAAAACACATCACACATAATCCAACCACAATTATGACATTTGGAACCACACCACCCCATCACCACAAAATAGCATATATCAATTATCTCCACATAACCACATGTTCACACATAATGCATATGTCTATACACAAAACATATCATTCATAACCAATGCATTTAACACGAATGCATATCAATTCACCAATCCAATCACAAACTCAACACATAATTACTCCATTCACAAATGCATATCAATCATGCACAATCCATTTAGCACAAATGCATATCACAATTTCTCGCACATAATCAATCCATTCATGATTTTCCACATATAATCAATCCATTCATGATTCATGCAAATGCACAGAGACCGACACAACGACTCTATGCAATGCATATGCGGTACCATCCATCCATCAATCTCATCACTAGTTCACTCAGGAACTATTGGAACCATCGCTTGTTACTTAGTGTAACTCCCCGTCGGGCACACGATGTTCCCCGTCGCTCTCACCTCTTATTTTTTTTAAGGCACACGACGTTTATGGATCGCTCACACCTCTTTGTATAAGGCACACGACCCGATCGCTCACACCTCTTTGTATAAGGCACACGATCGTCCATAATCATCGCTCTCACCTCTTTGTATAAGGCACACGATGTTATAGCGGATTCCCTCTGGAATCGATTCGTCGCTCACACCCCCACAAGGGCACACGACATCACAAGATGCATATCATGATGCTTGACATACAATAACTCATGACAATCAAATGCATCACCATAATTCAATAATATAAATTATCTCATCATCATTATTCATGCATTGGAAATCAATTCAAACAATGCACTTACTTTCCATAAGGCCACCAAATAACACACATTGAATTTCACATAAACAATGCATTCCATCATAATCCACAACCACCACAATTAGCATTTTAGCATATACACTCATATCAACTCACATCAAGAATTACTCACCATCAACCACAACAATCACAACAACTTGTCACATGCTTCAACATAATACAAACCACAACAATCTCACAAAACATCATAACAACATACATTGATATTCAATCAAACAATGTATTTTACCACACAACAACATAATTATCACATGCATCGACATCATATAAACCACATAAAAGCTCCATGTTATATAACAAAAGCACAACACACTGTAAAACACCAACCACACGCATTTAACGCGATAAAAACCCGACAACCCGACTATTTTTCAAAAACACGAATTAATTAAATCATATTTTACCCTCCAAATCATTTTTAATAGAAATAATATTTCATTAGCTTTCCAACGCTTCGAACAGGGACCAAAACGGACTTACGGATCAAAAGTTATGAATTTTTGAAGTTTCGGAAATTTTTCATTTTTGCCCAGACCGCGCTGAGCAGACTCCTACCGCGCTGAGCGGGCTCCGCTCTGACTCATGAGATTGCATTTTTTTCAGAAGCGCGCTGAGCGGGCATCTGCGCGCTGAGCGTGCTCTGCAATTTTCAAAAAAACCCCTCTTCGAAAATCCAACCCAAAAATCCTATTTTTCACCCAAACTCAATTCCAACAGCAAAACAAATATCAATGATTGTTCATACACACAGTGTGATCATACAATACAGTTTATATCGATTTCTGACCGTGAAAACATCGATTTCTACTCGTTTATCTCATTTCGACCTAAAATGAAAACTAGAAGAAAATCACCAAACAATCCAAGAAAACATACACATATACATATACAAGCAAGATATAATCGAAACTTCTCACCCTTACCCGATTAATCGCGCTTGAAACGGAGTTTTCTCGATTTTCCTCTTTTTCCTCATCTCTCTTTTTCCTTCTCTTCTCTTTCTCTTCTTCCCCTTTTCTTTCTTTTCTTTTCCTTTCTCTCTCTTTTCTCTCTATTTCTCTTTTTATAACAAAATATCTAACTACCCAAAATGACCATTTTACCCCTCAGCTCAACTATCTCGCAAACGCTCTCAAAACGCGATAAAACATAAACATACCGATGAAATATATTTCGAGAAATAAAAGTTGAAAAGAAATTATAATTTATTGCAAATATTTTACCTATCAGAGAAATTAACCAATTAACTCAATTAGTAGGTAAAATACAATAAATTCACACATTTCACAAAATTCACATAAATGAAATAAATAAATAGAATTAACCAAATCGGGGCGTTACAACTCTCCCCTACTTAAACATTTTCATCCTCGAAAATATAACTGATACGAACAACTCCGGATACGACTCTCGTATCCGACTAACCAACTAACATGCCCACAAACGGCACACCGCGAACAACAGAACTGACAAACCACCTTGCTAACAGCAACTACAACAACGACACGACAACGACAACCACTACAACGACAAGATGCAAAGCCCATACAATGCACTTGACGACTAACTCACAACTCAAAGAATACACAAGTCACAACTACGCAGGTTCACTCTTGAACCGAAACACAACAAGATCGTTACCCTTACCAAAGGTAACACTCCCCTAATTCCCCACAAGGAATTAGCCACTTGCATTCGAACCATCACCATGGAAACGAGACCACAACACAAACAAGAACATAAAGTCCCACGATCCAACATAGTTTCAACAACCTCTACATAACCACAATACCAATACCCTTGTCACATGACCATATCGCAACAATGCTACGATTCCCCAATCGAACATATAACCAAAACATCCATCTACATAGTAGCCCATGAATAATATTTAACCCTTCCACCTAACACTTCCATTCTGAAACTTCCAATAGTCTCATCATTCCGACATGTTTCCAATGTTCAACCTATGGACTCTTACAAGTCACACACTCAAATACAAAACGTACCACATCACGCTTCCGCTGCGCACTCTGATTACTCGTAACCATCAAAACTACCAATCTCACGTCCAAAGTCTAACTCTTTCTCATATTCACCAAAAATCATTGTTCACTTTTAATATACCCAACTTCACACTCTACTGTGTTATCTCACACACCAGACACAAGTCTCTGAACTGCTCAAATAATTCTAATTCTCGGACCATCAAAACAGCCGTGAATAAAAACTTTTGACTTAACTCCTCAGGCACGACCTCCGCTTTTCCCGAAGGGTAATCCAAGCCAAATTCATAACTCGTCACGAATTCTAACCATCCTCGTTGTCTCATACTCTATTCCTTCCGACCAAACAGGTACTCAATATTCTTGTGATTACTAAACACTTTGAACCCAGGCCCATAAAGATAATACCTCCGATTTTTCCAACACAATACAACCGCAACCAACTCCAAATCCTAAATAGTATATATCCTCTTATGAATCCTCAATCGTCGTAAAGCATAAGCTGTGACTTTACCATCTTGCATTAACACACTGACTAAAATCATCAAAGACACATCACAATACCTCACAAACGGTTAATCAGGATCACACAGAATCAAAACTGAATCTGTTGACAAATTCTACTTCAGCTCTCTCAAACTTCCCCCACAATGAACACCCAAAGCGAACGACTTACCCTTTGCAATTCAACCGAAGTAACGAAAATGCGAACTTTGAAAAACCTTCCATAACCTCCGGTAATAACCAACTAAAGTCCAAAAAGCTTCCAATCATCTTAACCAACTTCGGAGCCTCTCATGTAGAACTACATCCACTTTCGATGGATCCCTAACCATACTCTCATTTGAAATAACATATCCAAGAAAACTAACATTTTTCAACCAAAATTCTCACTTGAATAACTTAGCATAAACTTCGTCTCTTTTCAACACTTGTAATTCAAATCTCAAACACTCTGCCTGTTCTTCCTCTGATTTTATAACAGATCCGAATATCCTTAATCAAAACCACTACTAACTTATCCAAGTAAATATAGAAGATACGATTCAAATACTCCACCAACATTACAGACGCATTACTAACACCAAATAATATCACTGTACGTTGTAATGCCCAACCAAATTCCAAAAGATATAAATTCTTAAAGCTTTGCAAAAAATTTCACTGGGTAACTGGTTACTCATATACAAGCTTAACCAGGTAAATAACAGCCTATCCCGATGATAACAAACATAACCGGTCTCATTAAATCGATCAAAGCCTCAACTCATACAATTCACCACTCTTATCAAACATCCCAAACAATTATAATTTCACTCAAACTCAACCAAACCATTCCGGTCATCTATTCTTGAAAGTGGACACTTGTTCTCAATCGTTACCTTATTCAACTATTAGTAATCCATACACAATTTCTTCTCTTGACAGTCCAAACTCCATAAATCCCAACATGTAGCAACAACCAAACAAAAAGAACTCTCAATATTACATCCACACCTAAGGGTTCTCTCAAGATTTCCATTAATGCTCTAAAATTCCAAAGACTCCAAACCTCAAATCCTCACCTTCGTCCAATTTGAGTTCACACTTTACTATCTAAGAACAACCATTAATAATACCCAATCATTCTCCCTCATAGACATTCCAACTTGACCAACATACAAAAACCTCGAATCTGCCTCACTTCAGATATAAGAATCTTCATCGACTTAACAAAGCAATCCGTAACCATTTTCTTAATTCCAAACAATTCATTGCACATACTATCAAAGCCGGAAGACACATCTATTCCATCCAACATAATTCCGTCTACTATCAACAAGAGATTAAGGGTGATCAGTTTTTTAATTTGTCAATAGACAACCGACAATCATGATGGGGCATAAACCGTCTTCACCAAACTATAATAGCCTTTCTTGCATCTCGTGCACAAAACTACCTAAGGCACAAATCCTTAGTTGACATAAACCTTACCTCCGCATTCCATCCGGAACCGGGAACAATACTGTCCAAACAACACTTACAATTCTTGCAACCAACGGCACACTGAGCCAACACTCCACAACTGAAGCAACTTGGAGAAGTACCAGCTTCTCCCCCACTTATCTTATTCTCAATCCTGCAGACAAAGGATTAGAAGAACCAGAAAGCACTGACAGTGTTCCACACACATATCACGTACTAAGGAACAAACAACATTGACAGTATTCAACTGTCACACCAACTGACTCAACAACATGGCCGGACGGACCGACCTGCTCTGATACCACTAATGTAACACCCCCTTTCCCATCGTGAATAAATAATACATAATTAAATCAGAGTAAATAAAAATTTATTTTTCCGACAGAAACAAGGATGCCACATTTTTAAAGAAAGAAAACACAAACCCTGCTCAATTATTTGATACATAACACAAAATGGAATAACCTCAAAGGGAAACTTTTTCCATACAAAAGGAAAGGTCAATTATGGAATAAAGCGGAAAGATCCATAACTGACTTGATTTACAAAATAAATTGTTTTATAACATCAAAATATACATACAAAGGTAATACAAAATAAATCCCACAAAGGTATACATATACATAACATAATCGTTCCCCGACTCCCGTGTTGCGTATCAGAGCAGACACCAAGACCGACAAACAAATGGAGAACTAATCTTCACAAAAGACTCCAAGACACAAATCTGCAATTGCCTCATAGAGCAATAAACCACAGCAGAAGGGTGATAAATAACAACTAAATCAAGATTGCATAATAATATGCAAACACACATTCAAACACATGTATAAATCATCTCACCCCTGCCATCACATACTAACACATAAAGCATGCCACAAATACAAAACATATCACACATAATCCAACCACAATTATGACATATGGAACCACACCACCCCATCACCACAAAATATAGCATATATCAATTATCTCCACATAACCACATGTTCACACATAATGCATATGTCTATACACAAAATATATCATTCATAACCAATGCATTTAACATGAATGCATATCAATTCACTAATCCAATCACAAACTCAACACATAATTACTCCATTCACAAATGCATATCAATCATGCACAATCTATTTAGCACAAATGCATATCACAATTTCTCGCACATAATCAATCCATTCATGATTTTCCACACATAATGAATCCATTCATGATTCATGCAAATGCACAGAGACCGACACAACAACTCTATGCAATGCATATGCGGTACCATCCATCCATCAATCTCATCACTAGTTCACTCAGGAACTATTGGAACCATCGCTTGTTACTTAGTGTAACTCTCCGTCGGGCACACGATGTTCCTCGTCGCTCACACCTCTCATTTTTTTTAAGGCACACGACGTTTATGGATTGCTCACACCTCTTTGTATAAGGCACACGACCCGATCGCTCACACCTCTTTGTATAAGGCACACGATCGTCCATAATCATCGCTCACACCTCTTTGTATAAGGCACACGATGTTATAGCGGATTCCCTTTGGAATCGATTCGTCGCTCACACCCCACAAGGGCACACGACATCACAAGATGCATATCATGATGCTTGACATACAAGAACTTATGACAATCAAATGCATCACCACAATTCAATAATATGAATTATCTCATCATCATTATTCATGCATTGGAAATCAATTCAAACAACGCACTTACTTGCCATAAGGCCACCAAATAACACACATTGAATTTCACATAAACAATGCATTCCATCATAATCCACAACCACCACAATTAGCATTTTAGCATATACACTCATATTAACTCATATCAAGAATTACTCACCATCAACCACAACAATCACAACAACTTGTCACATGCTTCAACATCATACAAACCACAACAATCTCACAAAACATCATAACAACATACATTGATATTCAATCAAACAATGTATTTTACCACACAACAACATAATTATCGCATGCATCGACATCATATAAACCACATAAAAGCTCCATGTTATTTAACAATAGCACAACACACTGTAAAACACCAACCGCACGCATTTAACACGATAAAAACCCGACAACCCGACTATTTTTCAAAAACACGAATTAATTAAATCATCTTTTACCCTCCAAAACATTTTTAATAGAAAGAATATTTCATTAGCTTTCCAACGCTTCGAACGGGGACCAAAACGGACTTACGGATCAAAAGTTATGAATTTTTGAAGTTTCGGAAATTTTTCATTTTTGCCCAGACCGCGCTGAGCGGGCTCCGCTCTGACTCGTGAGATTGCATTTTTTTCAGAAGCGTGCTGAGCGGGCTCTGCGATTTTCAGAAAAATCCCTCTTTGAAAATCCAACCCAAAAATCCTATTTTTCACCCAAACTCAATTCCAACAGCAAAACAAATATCAACGATTGTTCATACACACAGTGTGATCATACAATACAGTTTATATCGATTTTCGACCGTGAAAACATCGATTTCTACTCGTTTATCTCATTTCGACCTAAAATGAAAACTAGAAGAAAATCACCAAACAATCCAAGAAAACATACACATATACATATACAAGCAAGATATAATCGAAACTTCTCACCCTTACCCGATTAATCGCGCTTGAAATTGAGTTTTCTCGATTTTCCTCTTTTTCCTCTTCTCTCTTTTTCCTTCTCTTCTCTTTCTCTTCTTCCCCTTTTCTTTCTTTTCTTTTCCTTTCTCTCTCTTTTCTCTCTATTTCTCTTTTTATAACAAAATATCTAACTACCCAAAATGACCATTTTACCCCTCAGCTCAACTATCTCGCAAACGCTCTCAAAACGCGATAAAACATAAACATACCGATGAAATATATTTCGGGAAATAAAAGTTGAAAAGAAATTATAATTTATTGCAAATATTTTACCTATCAGAGAAATTAACCAATTAACTCAATTAGCAGGTAAAATACAATAAATTCACACATTTCACAAAATTCACATAAATGAAATAAATAAATAGAATTAACCAAATCGGGGCGTTACAATGTGCAAAGGAGCATCCATGGTTGATTCTGAATGAAATGAACTAGAGGGACACAGATATGCAAATATAGATGTAGAAGTGATAAAATTTTGATGTATTATGAAGATTTTGTGGATGATGATGCAATTCTATATAAAAAAGAAATAACTTTTAAAAGTGTGAGTAGGTCCCACCACTCAGATATCGGCAAGCAATTTTGATCATACATTTGTAGCTTTTAAGACATGCTATAGTTTATTAGAGCTAGATATTTATTCAACGCACACCTAAAGTTAAACAAATGAGTGTAAAAAAGATTTGAGAAATGTTATTCTTACATCATTTCCTACACCTACACCGTATTTCACTGTTCACCAATACGGTGAACAGTGAAATATAATAATATTAAATATATTTTTTAAAAAAAATATAAAAAAATATTATTTTTTTTATTTTTGAATTAAATAATACTGTTATGAAATTGTGTTATTAACCAACTTTATAACTTCATTAACCAACTTTTTACATTGTATTAATCAACTTTATTTTACTAGTAAAAATTATTTTTAATATCTGGACCTTTATTAACCAACTTTATCACTATATTAACCAAGTTTTTACATTTCATTAACCAAGTTTGATTTACTATTAAAAGTTACTGTGCACAGACACTGTTCACGGTACTGTTCACATCACTATTATGTACAATTTTACTATTCACGAGTACTGTTCATGTACGGTACTACTATTCACGGCACTGTTCACAGTATTTGTGAACAGTTCATACGGTGTAGTTGTAAGTGTGGTGTAAGAATAGCAATGCTGAAAAAGATTTTTGATGCAGACTATTTCTATTGAAATAGTAGGCCAAAATGATACTAATATACATATTATTGAGATATTGTGACATCGGTTAAAGTATACATAAAATGTAACTTGCATCAACAAGTTCAAGCCTTTCAAAAATATTGAACAAATCGAAATACTTTTTGATCATATTAAAAGTAAGAAACATATTGCACCAATTTAGAATTTATGAAATATTAATCCAATTAGTAAAAAATTGTTAGAAAAAATCAATGAAGATTGATTTAGTTCGTAGGAAAATGACTCATACTATGCAAAGTCACAAATTTAGCTCTCGTTTTTTATGTGAGGAATTTTTAGTGAGTAATATGTAAGTATTGTTGAGATATTAGATATAATCTAAGTTGAGTTATTTGGCGCCAAGCTTAAAGTTAATTAGGATTTAGGGTTTGTTACTTAGTTTGTTACTTAGTAGTCAAGTCACTTAGTTGTATATAAATAAATACTTTATAATTCAGTTTTATTATCATTCAATTCAATAATACAATCCTTATTGCTTTATTCTCTCTCTTTCTCTCCTCCCTAAAAGTGCCTTACGCACTAAGAAATTGGTATCTAGAGCTCCGGTTAGATTCTTGATCATGTTTTTAAGAATCACACGTCATAGATCGTGTTTTCGGGTTCGTAGGTTGTTATTGATCAATCACTGCAAAGATGAATGGTAATGGAAATTTACCAAACTCCCTTCCAACTATTAATGGCAAGAACTAGCTTCGATGGAGAAAACAAATGTAATCTCTATTTGACTTTCATGAAACCCTAGAAGTGGTTACAAATGGCGTTCCTACGCTTGGCGAAGATGCAATCGACGCATAGAGAACCACTCACAAGGATGCTAAGAAGAAGGATTGCAAGACATAATTTTAAATCCAATCGGCAGTTGATGCATCTAATTTCGACAGAATCGCTCATCCTGAATCGGTGAATGAGGCATGTGATATTCTTGTCAAGTATTATGAAGGAGGCGAGAAAGTCAAGGTTGTCAAGTTGCAAACTTTGAGATGACAATATGAATTGTTGTCGATGGGAGAAGACAAAAAGATTACAGGCTATGTGTCGAAGTTATAAAAACTCGTCAATCTCATGAAGGGTTATGGTGAAACCCTAACCGGTAAGATGATAGTTAAGAAGGTAATGCGTACGTTGACCTCCCACTTTGATCACGTTATCGTAGCTATTCAAGAATCCAACTGTCTTGAAACCCTAAAACTAGAAGATTTGGTTGGTTCGTTGGAGGTGCATGAGATTAGGATTATTGAAAGGAAAGGAGTTCAAGACTCGATACAACCACTACATGCCCAGTCATGGAACAAGAATGGTGGTTCCAACAAGTTCAAAGGCAAAATCGACAAGACTCGGGGTAAGAAGTCTTGGTCGAATCATCCCAAGAATAAGGTCGATGATAAAGCTTTTGAATCCTCGAAAAAAGGAGAAGGAAATTCCTATCTGAAAGACAAAGAAGAAGAAAAAATGTGTGCAGTGTTATAACTATGAAAAATGGGGTCACTTGGCCAAACATTTTTGGTAAAGGAAAGACAATGGATCAATAAAAGGCAAGGACGAAGGAACGAACCTTACACGTCAAGATTAAGATGATTCTGATGATATGGTGGTTATGGCTGCAGTTGCAGATGACCATGTCGAATCCAAGATCTAGTTCCTCGACTCAGGCTGCTCGAATCACATGACTGGTCAAAAAATATGGTTAGTAAATTTCGACGAGTCGAAGAAGAGAAAGATCAAACTTGACGATAATAGCTCGTTGCAAGCAAAAGGTACTGGCAAACATAGTTATTCAAAGGAGTAATGGAGCGAAAGCCTTGATCAAAGATGTACTCTATGTCCCTGAAATGAAGTGCAATTTGCTAAGTGTTAGACAATTGGTCGAAAAGGGGTTCTCAGTGGTTATGAAAGATGGAACCTTGAAACTTTTCTACATCCAGAATAACTTGGTCTTGAAATATCCTCTATCAAAGAATATAAAATTTAAGACAATGATCAATTTGGCTGAGGTACAATGGGTGAAAACAGTTGTCGACCACAAGAATAATTGGTTATGGCATATGAGGTTTGGCCATCTCAATGTTAGGTCGCTAAATCAACTGATCATTCAAGATATGGTAATTGATATACCAAGTCTTGAGATGCCCGACAAACTCTGTGAAGTTTGTCTAGTCGGAAAGCAGTCCAGGAAGTCTTTTGCTTCGACTATGCCAATGAGATCATCCTGCATACTCAAAGTTGTACATTCAAATGTGTTTGGTCCTTTTGAAGAGCATATCATTGGTGGAAACAAATATTTCATCTCATTTATCGATGAGTACAGTCAAAAGATCTAGATCTATGTGATCAAGCAAAAGGACAAAGTATTTGAAATCTTTAAGAGATTCAAGATACTTGTCGAAAACCTGAGTGACAAGAAGATCAAGGTTCTACAAACAGATGGAGGTGGTGAATACTATTCCAAGATATTTGAAGAATTCTGTGCAGAACATGGTATTGATCTTGAGGTAACTGCTCCTTATACTCCTCAACATAATGGAATAGCAGAAAGAAGAAACATGACCATATTGAACATGCCGGGATACATGTTGAAGTAGAAGAATTTGTCAAAATCCTTATGGGGTGAAACTGTTTCGACTGCTGTCTATATTATGAACAGGTACCCTGCCAAAAAGATGAAGAACAAAGTTCTTGAAGAAGTGTGCAGTGGCAAACAACCATTAGTGAGTCATCTGAAGGTGTTTGGCTCTATGTGTTACAAGCATATTCCTGATGCAAGAAGAAGGAAGCTTGATGACAAGAGTGAACCTATGATTTTGGTAGGATATCATAAAACTGGTGCATATAGGTTGTTCAATCTAATTAATCAGAAGATCATGATGAGTAGAGATATTGTGATTTATGAAAATTCTTCCTAGGATTGGAATTCTAGTGATGCAATTGACAAGCCATTGATGAGCTATGATTTTGACGAAGCAAGTAATGATGTCGAAGTTGAAGATATTGTAAATATTCCAGTAAAAGTCGAAGTTGTTGCTAACATACTCGACACAATCAAATTCAAAGAGGATATGGATAGCATAAGCCAGAGACCTCAAAGAACTAGAGCTCGTCCAGCAAGACTTCAAGATTATGAAGTGATTGGTGATGATGAAGTCACAACAGATGGATAACTAGTTCATTTTGCTTTACTTTCAGGTGCTGAACCAATCAACTATATCGAGGATTTAAAGAATATGAACTGGAACTTAGCTATGGTCGAAGAGTTACAAGTAATTGAAATAAATAACACATGGGAGTTGTTCAAATTTTTAGAACATACAAAAGCTACCGAAGTGAAGTGGGTGTTCAAGTTGAAAGACAATGTTGATGGGTCGATAGCTCGAGGATTTCTTCAGCGAGAAGGACTTGACTACTCTGAATTCTTTGCACTTATCACAAGATTGGAAACTGTTCTACTAATGGTAGCCTTGGCATGCAAGTAAGGATGATCGAAATTTCACTTAGATGTGAAATCAACATTTTTGAATGGTCCTCTAGATGAAGAGGTATATGCCATACATCCTCTTGGGTTTGTGAGGAAGCAAGGAAATTATTCAAGTTGAATAAAGCGCTCTATGGTCTCAAGCAGACACCTAGGGCATGGAACAAGAAGATCGACTCATACTTTGTCGAATTGGGATTCATCAAATGCAAAGTTGAGTATGGCGTCTATGTTCTGGTTGTGACACAAGATATAACAATCATCTGTTTATATGTCGATGACTTGCTAGTAACTGGAAATAGCTTGAAGAACTTGTCAAAGATCAAAGAGCTGATGAAGGAATTTGAAATGTCGGATCTGGGAAAGTTGTCGTACTTCCTAGGCATGGAATTTCAAATGTCGAAGCAAGGTATGGTGCTACATCGAAGAAAGTATGTCAAAGAGATACTCAAGAGATTCAGGATGGATGTTTCGACCCTGCATCTTCGTCCGTCGAACCAAATTTAAAGTTGGAGAAGCATGGAGAGAAAGACAAAGTTGATGTAAATTTGTTCAAACAAATTTTTAGATCTCTGAGATATGTGTGCAACAATCGACATGATATATATTTCTCAGTCAGATTACTAAGCAGATACATGAGTGAACCAAGGGTGTCACACATGAAGGCTGCAAGAAGAATCCTGAGATACTTAAAAGGATCAACAAACTATGGAATTTTATTTCGACAAGACTCTAAAAGCAAAGAAGTTATGGTTACTTGTTATTCAGATACTGATTGGTGTAGAGATAAGGAAGATCGAAGAAGCACTATTGGATATTTCTTTCAAGTATTTGGTGCCCCAATCTCATGGTGCTCGAGAAAGTAACCTGTGGTGGCATTGTCATCCTGTGAGGCTGAATATATAACAGGATTCTATGTTGCATGTCAAGTAATTTGGATCAGATATGTGCTGGAAGAAATGGAGGTTGAAGTGAAGAAACCTGTGGTACTGTAGATCGACAAAAAGTCAGCCATAAATCCGACGAAGAATCCAGTTTTGCATGAAAGAAGTAAGCACATCGAAGCTAGATTTCATTTCCTTAGAGAGAAGGTAAATCAAGGTGAACTTGAAGTGAGGCATTGCTCAAGTGAAGCATAGTTGGACGACATTTTCACCAAAGGATTAAAGTTCAACATGTTCCTAACATTGAGAAAGAAATTAGCAATAGTTCAGATCGAAAATGATTAATGTGTTTTGACAACTTGGATTATAGGCGGTATGTTGAGATACTAGATATAATCCAAGTTGAGTTATGCGACCCAAACCCAAAGCTAATTAAGATTTAGGGTTTGTTACTTAGTTTATTACTTAGTAGTCAATTCACTTAGGTGTATATAAATACATACTTTGTAATTCAGTTTTATTATTATTCAATTCAATAATACAATCCTTATCATTACTCATTGTGACCAACTATGAAATAACCAAAGCACCACAATTAAATAAAGTAACAAATAGAATTGACTAAAAAAATAAAAATCACTGTATCAAAAAATTCCTTTCAGTTTTGTCAATTGTTGCACTTCCAAAATAATTGATACAATGATTAATAATTCCAAAATAATTGCTTCCTACTAGTAATAATAACAATAAGTAGCATAACTCTAAAGATATTTCGGTAGAAAAGTGATTGTCATGATTTAATAGATCTACAATTTAGTAAATAATCATCAACTGAAGATTTTGCAACAATAACATGATGAAGCACACTGAATTAGCCAATTGGTAAACATGATGCAAACAATTGAATTAGCCAACAACACAATAACTTGATGCAAATCATAGAATAAACATAAACAAACTGAATTAGCCAATTGGTACCGTCAAACTCTAATTAAATTTCACCTTAAAGCCAACACTCCAATAAATCAGTTACCATTAAACTAATTAAAAATATATTGACTAGTAGTTTCCGAAATCAAACCGAACTCTTTGATACCATGTTAACAATAGTGAACACATAGAAACACAGAGAAGGAAATGGACCCTTTGGTTTAGGGTTTCAATAGATTGAGCAAAAATTAGAAAATAGCAGTTACAACATACTCCCTCTGTTTCAAAATGAATGTCGTTTTAGGGGAAATTTTTTGTTTCAAAATGAATGTCATTCTCACTTTTCAATGTAGTAATTATTGTTATTTTTCCAATTGTGTCATATAATTATTATTTTGTATACTATTTTCAACACACTAATAAGACTAATTTAGTAAAAGTGCAATATCTTATGACAATATCACTGCATTCCTTAATCTGTGTCCAAAAACCTTAAACAACAGTCATTTTGCCTGGGACCATGTGTGTGATACTGTAGCTGCTGGTGGTTGGAACGTAACTGCTCTTAGTGAGTGGAATATAGCAGCTATAGGCAAGCTTCTTTGGAACCTGTATGAGAAGAAAGATCATTTGTGGATTCAATGGATCCATGTGTATTATATAAAAACAGGTAATGTTGACAATTATCACCCGCCTATACACAGTTCCTGGTTTATGAAATCTATGTTTAAACATCGTGATGTGATTATATGTACTAGAGCTTGGCAGGATTTCCATCTGAGGGGTAAGTACAATACAGGGAAGATGTATAGGGTGTTGAGAGGGGAAAAACCAAGAGTGGATTAGAGGATAATGATTTATGGTAATGTTGCTAGGCCTAGGGCAGTTTTTTGTATGTGGCTGGTTTGCCTAAATCGTCAACCAACCAAAGATCGGTTAAGGAACCATGGTATACATAATGATGGTGAGTGTGTTTTCTGCAAAGAACCTGAATGTAGATCACACCTGTTCTTTGAATGTGAGAAGACGAAGAGGTTGTGGAACATTGTTTTGAATAGGTGTGGCTGGAATCATTTACCTGCTACGTGGGATTTAGAAATTCAATGGGTGTTGCAACATTCTAAAGGCAAAGGAAGTAAATCGAAGATTCTGAAGGCTGCATTTGCTGAAGTGATTTACCATGTTTGGTATGTTAGAAATAGGATTGTCTTCCAAAATGGGGACATAAATGAGTTGAATAGTGACTATGTTTTTGAGTTGATTATTGGTAAGGCTAGCTTAAATAAGAAGCTCAAAGCTTATTGTAATAGGCTCTAGCTGACTTTGTGGTTGCTTTGTACTTGTGTGCCTGGATCGTTTGATCGGCTTGTTTTTCGTGTTTTTTTGGTAATAATATTATCCTTATTCCAAAAAAACAGTCATTTTGAAACGGAGGAAGTAATATAAATACTATATGCTAGTAAAATACCAAACTACCCTTACAAAGACATAATAATAATAATAATAATAATGATAATGATAATGATAATAATAATAATAATGATAATAATAATAATAATAATAATAATAGTAATAATAATAATAATAATAATAATAATCCCTCCCTTCCACAATGAGTGACCCATTTAGAATAATAAAATGTCCCAAAATTAATGAACCATTTCAACTTACGATGCAAATTAATTATTATTTTTTCAATAGTACACTTTAATTATTACCACTTTCATCACTCTCCATACATGATAAATGATACTTTAGTAAAAACTTCATTCTTTCTCTTTAACTATTACACTTTTCTTAGTATGTATGAAATAGTCAACTAGGTCGGTCATTGTGTAATGGAGGGAGTAATAATAATAATAATAATAATAATAATAATAATAATGATAGTGATAATAATAATAATAAGGATTAATAGTGATTTACCCCCTGCCATATGAGCGTGTTTCGGTTTACCCCCTCACCGTTGCCAAAGGCAGGTTTTGGCAACGGTTTTTTTTGAAAAAACCGTTGCAAAAAGGCAGGGAGGGGGGAAGAGCAAAATTCGCTAACATTACAAGGGTGGAATTCACTATTAACCCTAATAATAATAATGTTGATAATGATAATGATGATGATGATAATAGGCAAAATATTCTTTTTTGGTCTCTTAACTTTACCTTGGGATACATTTGAGTCCCTTAACTTTTAAAAAGACCAATGTAGTCCCTTAGGTTTAAAAGGGCGTCATTTAGGTCCTTTTCGTCTAATTCTAACAAACGACGTCAACTTTTGTACGCGTGACATGTGACTTAGCGCTGATGTGGCATATGCTCATCACCAAATTCCATGTATTATTTTATTTTATTTTTTATTTATTTTAATCTTAAACAATTAAAATGAGGCCAAAATTAAAATTTTGCCACAAGCAAGGCTCAAACCCATGTTTATGAGGATATAGGGGCAATCAACCACCACATGAACTATTTGTCTATTGTTAAATAATTTCAAATGTTTTATATATGAATATTAATATGGTTAGTACAAGTTGCAAACAAGTTGCAGACAAGTTACAAATTAGTAAACATATTACTTTTTCAGTAGCTTGCCTAGCACCAAACGTTTCTTGCTTGTAATGAGCTCCCCAGTTTTGCTTGTAAACTAAAAATGCAGTAATTCTATTGAGGGAAAATATACTATACAGATTTTGTAGATCCACCTTGGTAATACACCATTTTCCATTTAAAAATTCAATAAAATATTAAGGTAAGAAGAAACCCTAGAATATAATATCAAACTTGAAACCCATAAAAAACATGGAATAACCTATTTTCTCCAAATCCTTCTCAGTAAAACAAAAAAACAAATCAACATATAAGAAAAAGAGTTTTGCTTCCCACGATCTCTCTTTATCTCTAACCTTTCGCCTCACTCTCTCGAACCGCCGCCAGCCGCACCACACAGATCCAAACGCCTTCATCCACTGTGTGTTTTCTAATATGGATTGTGTTGAGAGTGGTGGAATGTGTCACGCTCAGGCTACGAAAAATGGGGTTGATTTTTTCATAGCTGCAATAACAAATAGATCTTGTTTTGAATAATGTCATAGCTATAGTAACAATTAAATTTGTATATTAATGTCATAGCTACAAAATGTCTTGATACTGCATAAGTTTTGAATAAGTTGTTAATAATTTTCTTTGTTAATATATATATATATATATATATATATAATTTGTAAATCAAATAAACAAATTTGTGGTGACCTAATGGTGCACTATTGTTACAAGCAAACAAGTGGATGTGGGTTTGATTCTTGTTAAAGGTAAAATTTTGGGACTTTATTTTGAAATTTTGGTGACCTTGGAAATGGTAACATGCCACGTCAAATTCCACGTGTATGGACATATAGCCACATAAGCCATCAACAAAGTCACATGGACAGTCTTTCTGAACTCTCACTAACGGAAACAGACGGAAGAACAAACGTGCTCCATTTTAATACTTAAGGGATCTATTTGAACATTTTAAAAATTAAGGGACCAAAATGGATCACGAGGTAAAGTTAAGGGATGAAAATGTTATTTATCCATAGTAATAATAATAATAATAACAACAACAACAACGACAACGACAATGCCAACGACAACAATAACGACAACGACAACGACAATGACAACAACGACAATGACAACAACGACAACGACAACAACGACAACGACAACGACAACGACAACGATAACAACAACGACAACGACAATGACAACGACAACAACGCTGACGCCAACGATAACAACAACGACGACGACAATGACAACGACAACAACGCTGACGCCAACGATAACAACAACGACGACGACGACAATGACAAGGGCAACGACAGCAACGACAGCGACAACGACAACGAGAATGACAATGACAACGATAACGACAGGGACAGAGACAACGAGAACGACAACGACGACGACGACAACGACAATGACAACGACAACGACAACGACAATGACAATGACAATGAAAACAACAACAACAACGACAACGACGACGACAAAGAAGACAACGACAATGACAACGACGACGACGATGAAGACGACGATGACGACGACAATGACAGCGACAACGACAACAACAATGACAGCGACAACGACAACGACAATGACAACGACAATAACGACAACAGCAACGACAACGACAACGACCACAACAACGACAACGACAATGACAACTACAATGACAACGACAGCGACAACGACAATGACAATGACAGTGACAGCAACAACGATAACGACAACGACAACGACAATAACAACGACAACAACGATAACGACAACGATAACAACAATGACAATGACAGTGATGACGACAACGACAACGACAACGACAACGACGACAACAACAACAACAATGGCAACATTAACAACAACAACAAAAACGACAACAACAACAACGACAATGACAACGACAACGACAATGACAACGATAACGACAACGACAACAACA
The DNA here is from genome assembly GCA_022829125.1 of Lathyrus tuberosus. Classification (NCBI taxonomy): domain Eukaryota; kingdom Viridiplantae; phylum Streptophyta; class Magnoliopsida; order Fabales; family Fabaceae; genus Lathyrus; species Lathyrus tuberosus. The sequence goes on from JALAZF010000034.1 coordinate 2,738,455, forward strand.
ACATTGTTAACTATAGATAATAGTGAAGACATTATAAGACATTCATTCTCCTGTAGTATTGGTAGCGAGCTGGGAAACGAAAATGACATTTTGTTCTGGAAGGAAAAATGGGCAGGAAGTAGCCCATTTAAAGAGTTATTCTCATGTCTGTTTGAGGTTTCTAATTGCAAAAACTATAATACTGAAGGTGAAGAGTGGAAATTGAGGCTTGTATTTGTCACAGAATTAAATCCATAATTTCAAGCTGAAGAATTATATCCACTATTAATTTATTAAGCTCTATTTGTCTTGATGGGTTGGAAACCAATCCACATGTGACAATCAGACATGTGATTGCGATATGTGCTAACAAGAATTGGCCTCTGATACATCTGGATGTGAAATATACTTTTCTGAAAGGTCCATTGCAAGAAGAGGTATACATGTCACAACCTCCTGGATTTGTTAAAAAGAATCAGGAAGGGATGGTGTACATGTTACATAAAGCGGTATGGACTGAAGCAAGCTCCTAGAGCTTGGAATCTTAAAAACTGATTCATTTTTCAAACTCCAAGGATTCAGAAAGTGTGAGATGGAGTATGGCATTTATGTTCAACATACTTCTGAAGGCAATATGATTCTTGTATGTCTGTATGTTGATGACATATTCCTAATAGGGAGTTTTGAACATGAGATAGCTAAGTTCAAGAAGGTAATGATAAATGAGTTTGAGATGACTGATACAAGAAATATGACATATTTTCTAAGGATGAAGATTATGTACTCTGAGAAAGGTATAACTTTGCATTAGTAGAAGTATGAACTTGAGCTTTTGAAGAGATTTGAGTTGCTGAACTGTAAGGTTGTTGTCACACCTATTGAAACAAATCACAAGTTGGATCCTGAAGTTGAGGGTGATGATGTAGATGTTATAACTTTTAAATAGTTGGTTTACTCATTGAAATATCTTTGTAACACTAGACCTGACATCGGTTATGCAATTGGAATAATGAGTAGGTTTATGAACAAACCAAAGTGGTCACATTACCAAGCTGCTGTTAGGATTCAGAGGTATATTAAGGGGACTCTGAAGTATGGATTTTTGTTCCCTTCTGGTGAAAAGGCTAATTCAGAGCTGATGTGTTACTTAGGCTCTGATTTGTATGGAGACAGAGTTGACATAAGAGGTACGTCTGCATATTTGTTTAAGTATCTAGGAATTCCTATTTCTTGGTGTTCCAAGAAGAAAATAATTATTGCTTTGTAAACCTATGAAGCTAAAGACATTGTAGGTGTTGTGGTTGCATGTCAAGCTGTTTGACTTTTGAGTTTACTCCAGGATCTGAAGATCAAGGTAAACAAGCCTCTGAAGCTAATGATTGATAACAAGTCTGCAATCAATCTTGCCAAGAACCCAATGCTGCATGGGAAAAGCAAGCATATTGAGAATAAGTATCATTTTCTCAGAAGTCAGGTTCATAATTGAGAGCTAGAAGTTATGCACTATAGCACCCAGAAATAGCTGGCCAATGTTCTGACAAAAGCGTTCAAGACTGATTAATTTCTCCACTTGAGGGATGGAATTGGTGTTGTTAGTTTTGGCTAGCTTAATATAAATTAAGGGAATGTGTTATAAGCAATTCATATTTAGTAGTAGTATTAGTTTTGTTAAGCTTAACCGAGCTAGTGTAGGTTAGCCTTTTGCCTATGAGGCATTATTATTGTGTATATAAACAAGTGTAGCTTTCAATAGAGGTAGAGCGTAACCATTCACTGTAACCATTTTGCAAGAGTAGTGGAAGTTCATTATTCAATTATCTTCTCTCTCTCTCTCTCTCCCTCTCTCTCTCTCTCTCTCTCTCTCCCTCTCTCTCTCTCTCTCTTCTTCCATCTTCATCTTCTTCATCTTGTGCACCAAAATGAAATACCGACTTTAAAAAATAGGTACGGTCTCGGTACGTACCATATGCATACTGGTACCCGGTACTGATACTTTACCTAAAATGGAGTACCTGTGCTTCACAGGCTGTCATTCCCTATATTCGGCACTAGAATAACACACTACTACAAAAATTACCTTTCGTAACGCCACTAAATTTTATTTCACCATGACCAAAGGATTCACCATTGTAGAATCTATTCAATTAGGCGCTTTCCTTTTATTTTTATTTTTAAGGTCACTTTTCACCACGGTTGGAACTTATAACCGTGGTGAAAAGTTGCGCTTGGTCATGAGTTTGATCCTAACACATAGAATTTTGTTTATTATTTATTTTTAGGACACTTTTTACCACGGTTGGAACTTCTAACCGTGGTGAAAAGTGGTGCATGGCCATGAGTTCGAATCTTGCTGTTTTTGTTGTTGTTCTATGTTGCATTTTATTTTATTTTATTAAAAGACATACAACAACGATTATTTAATACAACTGTTGTTGTATGTAGCGCATTATTCACAGTTTTGTTTTTCTAACCTGTAATAACATTTTATTTTATTTTATTAAAAGACATACAACAATGGTAATTTAATATAACTGTTCTTGTATGTAGCGTATTGTTCACAGTTTTGTGTTTCCAACCTGTACTAACATTTTATTTTATTAAAAGACATGCAACAACAGTTATTTAATACAACCGCTGTTGTATGTAGCGCGTTGTTCACGGTTTTGTTTTTCTAAGTTGTACTAACATTGCACATTATTTAATATAAATCTTTTTCGTCCATAAACAAATCTTTGTCGTTCATTTAGTGATTATCAATGCTCAAAACACTACCATTAGTGATCCGCGTGAAACCTAAAACTTAGATGAACTTCCAACTTATACGAACGTTATCTTCTACCTCCAAACATCATCTCTCATTTACGACACTCTATTTCTCCACTAAACCAAGCTCGAAAATATTATTTCTTCCAAAAACAAAACTCTAAAATATCATTTCTTTCATTAACAAATTTTAGAACTCCATCATCTCTTCTCCAACTTGAATGAGACACAGAAAGTATGGATTCAAGTTAACAGTGTTAGTTGTTATTTTTCTTTTTTTTGTTATTATTGTTGTTGTTGTTTTTGTTGTTCTTGTTGTTATTATGGTTGTTCTTATTTTTCTTATGTTGTTGTTGTTATTGTTGTTGTTGTTATTGTTGTTTTTGTTATTGTTCTTCTTATTCTTGTTGTTGTTCTTCTTCTTCTTCTTCTTCTTATTCTTCTTGTTGATGTTGTTATTGTTGTTATTGTTGTTATTCTTCTTGTTTTTGTTGTTCTTATTATTGTTCTTGTTGTTGTTATTTTTGTTCTTGCTGCTGTTGTTGTTCTACTGCTGCATTTTTTTATTTTGTTAAAAGACATACAACAATGCTTGTTTAATAAAATCGTGGTTATATGTAGCGCGCTATCCAGTTTACTGCCACGGGCAATAGACTGTGATTTTAAATAACCCACTTACAACCACACCCTACCTAACAACAGTTATTATACCGTTATTATAGATCTTTCGCAATCGTTGTTATAAGTGTTTTTTGTAGTTGTGACATAATATTATCACACAACTAAAATTTAGATAAGAAGCTTTAATGTATTTTTTTTGTATATTTCTCTCAATGTAGATATCATGATGAATACACAATAGTTTCTATTTATATAGTTATTGTTACTATTCTATTTAAAGGTATAAGAGAAACTTATTCTCATCCTTAGAGTTTCTATGGTAAAAACTTTACCACCTTTTATTTTGTAAAAGAGCTTCTACGGTGATGACCATTTCCATCACTTATATGTGACTTTATATCTTCACAATCTCCCACTTAAAGTCAATTTTGTGAACTTTTCATCATGTCGTAGGAGGATCGGCACCAAGTAAATTTGTCAGCATTGATTGACTTTGTCATAACATCTGCTAGATTGTCTATGGTGTGAATTTTCTGCATATCAACACTCCCTTGCTCTACTACTTCTTGAACAAAATGGTATTGAACACCTATGTGCTTTGTTCTCAAATGAAAGGTTGGATTCCTTGCAATGAGAAAATCACTCTGACTGTCACAGTATACAACAATTTGTTGTTGATTGTGCCCGGGTTCTTCCATAGCCTTTGTATCCAAATAGCTTCCTTACAAGCTTGCGTAGCTTCCATATATTCAGCTTCTGTAGTAGATAGAGCTACGACATGTTGTAATTTTGACAACCAACTTACTCCTCTTACAAGTGTGAACACATAACCAGTAGTAGATCTTCTTTTATCAAGATCACCTGCAAAGTCTAAATCATCATAACCCTTACCAATAAATTCCAATCCTCTGAAAAATAATGCAACATTCGAGGTTCCTTTTATATATCTCAGGATTCTCTTAACAACATCCCAATGCTTTTTACCAGGATCCTCCATAAATCGACTGACCGCTTTCACTGCTTGTGCAATGTCTGGCCTTGTACATATCAAGGCATACGTAAGGTTTCCCACCGCTGATGCATAGGGTACTCGAGACATTTCCATCTTCTCCACTTCATTGCTAGGATTCATACTTGAGCATAATTTATAATTGATAGGAAATGGGGTAGATATTTTCCTACAGTCTTGCATGTTGAATTGCCGCAAAACTTTTCGTAGAAAATATCTTTGAGAAATTCAAATCTTCTTATCATTTCTATCTCGGTGAATTTGCATCCCTAAAATCTTATTTGTCGGCCCCAAGTCCTTCATATTGAACTCCCTAGCCAATTATGCCTTCAATTCTTGGACTTGATCTTTGTTGGGGCCTACCACCAACATGTCACCCACATACACCAACAAAATGATAAAATCATTATTACCAAACCTATTGTAGTATGAACAATGGTATGGATTAAGCCTATTGTATCCAAGGCTAACTATGAAAGAATAAAATCTCTTGTACCAACATCTGGGCACCTGTTTTAGACCATATAAAGATTTGATCAACCTGCAAACCAAGTTTTCCTTTACTTGTTCTTCAAAACCTTCTGGTTGGAGCATATATATTTCTTCTTCAAGCTCTCCATGAAGAAGAGCAGTTTTTACATCTAATTGTTCAAGATTTAAATCAAATGCAACACACATAGCCAAAACTATTCTGATAGTAGTGAGTCTAACAACTGGAGATAATATTTCATTGAAATCAATACCTTCTTTCTGAGCATACCCTTTAACCACCTGTCTTGCACGATATAGTTCTACTTGATCATTACCATCCCGTTTGATCTTGTATACCCGTCCATTTGTTCCCGATGGCTTTCTGACCCTTTGGAAGTTCAATAAGTTCCCATGTTTTGTTTCTATGCAAGGCTTCCATTTCTTCATGCATTGCTGTTATTCACTGTGAAACATCTTTGCTTTTTTTAGCCTCCTTGAAGGTTGATGGCTCTCATTCTTCTGTTAAAAGACAATATGCATCATGAGTTGTCATTACATAGTCTGAATGCCAGGCTCGTGTTATAATCTGACGTGATGATCATCGAACGTATGTATTATTGGACTCATGTGGTGCTTGTTCCTCTGGTTCTACTTCAGAAGAATCATCTTCTTTAGACTTCATTTCTATCTCAATAGCAGTAGTTTCTTTGCCAATGCTGTCATGTTTCTGTTCACTTTGTAGTTAATTTTCTACAAATACTACATCTATGCTAACAAAAAGCTTGTGAGTAGTGGGATCCCATAAGTGATACCCCTTCACGTTGTCAGCATAACCCAAGAATATACATTTTTTAGACTTTAGATCAAGTTTTGTTCTTTCTTAAGAGTTGTACATGGTGTACACAGTACATCCAAACACATGTAAGGAAGAATAATCAGGTGGATTTCTATTCTAAATCTCCATTGGTGTTTTCAAACCAATTGCAGTTGATAGAGATCGATTGATCATGTAAAAAGCAGTTTTCTCAGCTTCTGCCCGAAAGACTTGACCATTCTCTTTGTTCTAAACATAACTCATGTTTTATCTAGGAGAGTTCTGTTCATTCGCTTTGCTACACCATTCTCTTGAGGCATATGTGGAACTGTGAATTGTATTATAATACCCTCATGTTTGCAGAATATCAGAAAGTCACCATCTACATATTTTCCTCCATTATATGTTCTTAAACCCTTTATTCTTTTACCAGTTTCAAGTTCCACTTATGTTTTGAATTCCTTGAATACTGTAAACATATTTGACTTCTTCTTGATTGAGTACACCCATAATCTCCTTGAGTGGTCATCAATAAATGACACAAAATATTTTTCTCCCCCCATGGATATTTGTGGTGACTCCCACACATCAGAATGTATCAAGTCAAGTATGTATTTTCTTCTAGTAGTTACTCAGGAAAACTTCAATCTATGTTGCTTGCTTGTCACACAGTACTCACAGAAAAACAAATTCACTATCTTGAGCCCGGGTACAAGATTTTATTCCGCAAGAACTTTCAAACCATGTTTCGACATATGGCCCAGTTTGTGATGCCATACCATTGTTGTTTCTTCTTGGCTTGCTACAGCAACCAATGCATTAACATTTTGCAACGTATCACCCACAAGCATGTATAGATTATTTGTGAGTTTTTCTGCTTTCATCATCACAAGGTTTCCCTTTACTACTTTTAAGTTTCCACCTTCAGTGTGGATCTTGCATCTGAGGCCATCGATTTTCCCAATAGACAATAATTTATTCTTCATGTCCTTTACATGACGCACCCCTTGAATTTTGCAAATAGTACCATCATGTGTCTTTATTCTAACAGTACCAATCCTAACAACTTCTGAAGTGTGATCATTACCCATAAATACAGATCCTTCCGAGATAGGTTCATAGGTTCAAAACCATTTCTTGCATGGAGTCATATGCCATGTGGCGCCTAAATCCACTATCCAAACATCATTGGGGGCATTTCTACCTTTATAACTGATTGTTGCTCCGCTATACAAGATTTCTCCATCATCTGAGGTACTTGCAACACAACCTTGAGAGGTGGGTGCTTCTGATGTCTTCTACCCATTCCTCTTGTTGTTCCAACTCTCCCTCTTAAAATGCCCTCTCATACCACAATTGTAGAATTTGATATTCTTCCTTCTCTGAGGTTTTGATCTACCATGATCTTGACTCCCACTAGATCCTCGCTCCATTGATCTGCCTCTCGCCATCACTAAAGTCTCTGCTTGTTTTTCTCACCTTTCTTCCTTGTTCTTGCATCTAGATTTTTCTTCAATAATTTCACCAACAACGTCATCAAAATGAAGAGAGCTGACAATATTGTTGTTTGTAATGTTGATGATGAGTTGATCATATGAATAAGGTAAACTCTGAAGTACAAGTTCAGCACGTTCATTTTTAACTATCGTGAAATCTGACGCTGTGAGCTGAGCAAATAGTGTATTCACGATGTTTATGTGATTTGTTATTTATATGGATTCATTCATTCGGAGAGTGTAGAGCCTCCTTTTTAAGAAAATTCTTGTGTGAAGTGACTCGACCTCGTACAATTTAATAAGAGCATCCCAGATCTCCCTTGCAGTCTTTTTCTCTACAATACATGACAATACCGAGTCGGCCATTGCTAAGTGAAAATTGGCAACATCTTTATCATCCATCTCTTTCCACTTTTGATTAGTGATATCTGCAGGGCTACCATCAATTGCATCTAGGAAATTGTCTTTTCTTAGAGCCGCCCTTATCTTTAATTTCCACAATGAGAAATTACTCCAATTAAATTTCTGAATCTTAAATTTTATTGCCATGGTTTTGAACCGGAATACACTATTTCACCGTGAATAGTACAATATACATAAGTAATATTGTATGTTTTATCATGTGCTTGAACAAATCCAGTACACGTTAACAATCATTACAAAAGTATACAACCACACTTGAGAATAGTAACCGTGAACAATAATCCCAGCAGATTAGTGATAACAAACCAAATGCTCTGATACCACTGTTGGGTACCAGAATAACATAATATTATTACACAACTAAAATTTATATGAGAAACTTTAATGTATTCTTTCTGTATATTTCTCTCAATGTAGATATCATGATGAATCACAATAGTTTCTATTTATATAGCTATTATTACTATTCTATTTAAAGGTACAAGAGAAACTTATTCTCATCCTTAAATTTTCTACAGTAAAAATTAAACCATCTTTTATTTATTAAAAAAACTTCTATGGTGCTGACCATTTCCATCACTTAAATGTGACTTTATATTTTCACACCCTAATCTAAGATATTAATATGCAGTAGTTTGGCAAGAAAATGTTAAGTTGAATCAATGTTGAATTACCATGTATTTTGTAGGTTTTGTTTGATTCTCTATACCCATTTTATAAGTATTTTGTTGCTTCTATTGTCACTTATAAGGATTAGTGTTTAAGGTTTTATTTTTGGAGGATGTAATTAATTTCCCCCTCTTTGTATCTGTTAAATATGTAATTCATTGTTTTAGAAAGATTAAATTTGATTTAGAAAGATTAGATTAGATATTTTTGGACTTTTATAGTTTGGGCTTTAGCTTGAGATGCAAGTTAACCTAAATCTATAAATAGGGAGAAACCTTTATCATTGTAATCATCAAGTTTGATAATCACGATTTTGCTGTTGCAAAGTGATAATAAAATTCTACATTTGTGGGCAGAGAGTTACTTTGCAGTTCATACTCATCTTCTTTAAACGTGTTCTTGTTTTTTGTTCATTGTCATTACATAACAATCTTGAGATAAAGATTGAGAAGAATTCACCATAGATCGTGGTTGAATTCCAACATCTGGTATCTAGAGCTCTAGTTTTGATTCAAGGGAAGAACAACTGTGATGGCGATGAATCACCCAAACGGTCACTTTCTAGCAAATCTTCCTATTTTCAAGAAAGATAATTATGAGAATTGGTGCAAGCAGATTAACTGGTTTTCTGTTACCAGGATCTTTGGGATCTTGGGAAGGAGGGATTATCACTGCTTGCAGAAACTGCGACAGATCAAGAGAAAGCAGCATATAAAGAATTGAAGAAGAAAAATTATAAATCTCTCTTTATAATCCATCAATGTGTTGATCCAGATAACTTTGAAAAGGTTAGTGATGTAGAATCAGAAAAAGAAACCAACTACGCATTTCTTTCTCTGACTTTATTATGTTGCTTAACCTCCCACTAACTTTTTATAACCTCTTATTCCATTACTCTATTTTGTTCTTACAAAATAACTTACTCTCTTAATTAGTCACTTTCTCATAAATTTTTTTATTTTCTTTCTTTAACATTTTCACTGAAATTGTATTTCTTTATATCAAGTGTGGTTCCATATTATATTTGATTAGTTTCCTGTCACATACTTTTATACTCTTATGTTTCATCTCCTTTTTATACTCTTATGTTTCATCTCTTTGTACTATTACATTCTTATAATATACAGTATAAGACATATAATTCTTCATAGTATAATGGGTTTCTTACAAATTCTGCACATATAATTTTGCATTGGAGTTAAATACCTTATATTCTTCACTAAGGCATGAACCAAATTCCCAAATACAAATGTGTTTGCTACTGTCATCGTTTATGATAAAAACTTGGTGGTTACATATTATTCGTAGTTTTCCATTCTCAATCCATTCACTTACAAATAATGTATATTGAATTTATGTTTCACCTTTGTCTTGCTTTTATTTGTGGGATGTATAATGTATTTAATATCGATGTATAAATGAAAGTTACAGCATTATTTTTTATAGACTAAAGAGAAGGGGGCATTCACACTTTGACAGAAAGATAAGCAGCAGTATAAAGCATTTTTGGATGTGTTTGGTTCTAGAGTAAAATAATTCTTCTTGGAGTAGATCACATTTTTCAATTAACTTCAACTTGGAAGGTTGTACAACCACATCGCAGCAGCCGATTGATGTTCATGCAAATGCTTGACTACCATGAAAATGGAAGGATTGAAAGGTACAACATAGCATCTAGCGCATACATAATAGGATGTGTTTGTTTCAAGGTTGTAAAAAATATTTCCGGAAACATTATCATGGAAATGCAACATTCTTATGTTTGATTTAATTTTTAAAAAATTATTGCAAAGCATATTTTATTCTAGAAATTGTATTTACATATAGTTCTTCAATTTTTATTTCAAGGTTTAAAGAGTGGGAATAAAGTTTAACTAAATACAACTCTCCACTACTACTCAAGGTCTAAATCTCATGATAAAAAATGAAACATACATTTTTTGGTCTCTATTTTTCACTACACTCATCTTAAATCTTGAGCTAACTAAAAAGGTAAGGTATCCAGCGCAAAGTGCTTGAATTATACATGAAACACGATCAATTTGATGGCAAGGGAAACAAGAAAAAATTGAAGTGGAAGATATTAGAGGTCGGAACAAATTAGGATCAAATTAACAAAAATTAGTTAGAATTCGTATTTTCACTATTACGTCTTTACTTTGTGCATATTCATACAATATAAGAGATAGGATTGCTTCTTTGTATCACATTTGAAATATTTTGATTAGAAAAGTTATCACATTGATAAAAAGAATAGGATTTTTTGGTCTGGCCTTTTTATGATTCCACAATTACCTTTAAGTAACTTCCATTTTCAAATTCAACAACGGTTTACTATGCCTTACAATTAATTTTTGAACCATCCTCTCAAGTTATGTACTCCACTTTTGTAGTGACTTTGTATAATTAAATTTACAACTTCTATCCTAAATAACTTCCATCTAATTTCTTTGTAGAAACCAACTCGTGATCACTAACAATTACAATATTTTTCTCACTTTGCTTTTCTTCCATAACTGAAACATCTTCACATCAATTGGCATTAAAGAAGTGATTATTTATGAGGTCAAGATTCAGAAAAAATTCTATTTGATTTTTCTTGGTTTCATTTTTTAAATTTTACATGTTCAAATTTCTTTGTGAGGATGGACCTTTGAAATCTCTTTTATTTGATTGATTCTATTGATATAAATACTTTTACAGCAGTGACAAAAGAAGCCAGGATGAAAAATATTCTATTTGTTGGTATTATTTGAAACACAATTAGTTTTTAGTCAATGTAAATAAATTAAACACACATAAGTGACATGGTTGTTTTGTTGTGTGCAAGAGGAATGGAAAGGCGTCTGTTGATATATCTTAACGTTGAAAGCGCTTCCTGAACAAGTGTCAGAGAAATCAAACTCTTCAAAACAATGGATAGTAGAGCATGTGGGTTTTGATCTCCTTGCTGATACAATCACTTGGATTATATGGTTAATGTTCTTTATTTCAGTCATATCATGTATCTTTATTTTTCCATTTATTTTATTGAAAAATGAAAAAGTGTGTGATATATGTGATTTATAAAATGCAAATTTTTGTAAGGATGCTTATCATCTTATTCTTCTTCATCTTCAGCTTCTATATTATTTGGTAGCATTCTTTCACCTTCATCTTCATTTCTCCTCTTCTCTTTTGTGTGATTTAATTCCTTCTTTCATGTTTCTAATTTCTTTTTTATGGTTGTTGTTTGTAATTGTTTATATTTTATGTTTTACTCTAATGTTGATTTGATTTATAACTGTCGCGGCCGGCAAAAATATTCGAGTCGCCATCATATTTTTTAGGAAAATAATTATAAACCTAATATCTTAATCCTAAGGTAGAGATTCCTACGGTTCGGGAGTCATTTAAGTGAAGGGAAGGTGTTAGGCACCCTTCACTTCCATTGTACTCAATGGGATCCACCTTTGAGTTTAGGGTATGTTTGTTTGTCTAAATGGAAAGAAAACCTAAGTTTTTTCCTAATTATACTCGCTAGGGTTGGTTTGCAACCCTATGCTTACGTACCCTCAAAATGAAGGATCAGAGTAACCGTAGTTCACCTCCCCTATTCCTACCCCGAATCCTATTCCTAAATCTCAAATCCTACCCCTAAATCTCTTTGTCCACAGTTTATACTCTCGGAGGAAGAGTTTTATCCCCGAATCCAAATCCCTTATCCCTTATCCCATCCTTTATTTAGGCTCTCGGACCAAGGGCTTTATCCCCATGTGTAAATCCCTCAAAACCTTAAAAATCCCTTAAAAAGACCATCTAATTCCTTTTATAATAAAATAAATGATTAAATGACAAAAACCAGAAAATATACATATTAATCCAAATAAGATTTAACTTCCAAATAATCCCCAAAAAAAAAAAAAAACCAAATTTTATAACCCACCAAAACTTTATTTGCACCTCCCATTCTCATATTATCTTTTTTAAAGAAATAATATTTTGACAAAATACAAACCCTTATACAAAAAGTTCTAAAATTTAATTACCCTCCTATAAAAACTAAGAATTTTAGCCAAATTAAAAATAACAAAAATTCATCTTACAACTTGAACTAAGGAATTGATTCAATGGTGAGTTTTTTTAATAAAAGTCAAAGAAAATTTAATAATAAAAGAAAATATAAAATAAAATAAAATCCAAAAAATAAATCCTAAACCCTTTTTCCTTTAATTTCTTATTTTAAAAAAACTCTCCTAATTAACAAAAAAAAATCTTAAATAAAATAATTAAATAATTAATTGAATTAATTAAAAAAAGGAGGGGGTGTATTTCCTTTTAAAAAAATAGTAAATGGGCTAAGGTGGGGGTGCAAATAGTGAACTGGGCGCTAGGCCTAGTTGCTCTGATTCCAAAAGAACCAAAAAAAAAATCCTAATGTTGAGTCAATCGGTTGACTCGCCTGAGACGTCTGATGGAGATCAGACGGTTCCAGAGCTTCGTAATCACAGACCGTTGATTTTGAATACCTGTTCAGGCACCTTAATCCAACGGTTCCAAGGCTTCAGTCAACGAGGGAGCATGGTGCTCTTACCTCTACAGGATCACAACGGTCACCCAATCCCATGGCCCGTATAGAGCCACGTGTTGGAGATCTAAACCGCACGCGAGGGAGTATTTAAGGTCGAATTCTTCAGAAAAAGTTCATTTTTCCCATTTCTTTCTCTCTCTATCCTTTCTCACTTTCTCTCCCTTCTCTCTTCGCCTCACTCACTCTCTCCCTTCTCTCTGCTCCTTCACCGCCGGTGAGTTCCCAACCACCGCGCGCCACCAAACACCGCCCACAAAAAACCTCCGACCACCCTCAACCTCACAGGTTTCCAGTTGATCTTCAATCGGTACCTGCAAAAACCCAGCAACCCTTTGAAGATATGAACCCTAACCCTAGGGTTCTTCCCAAACCCAACGAAACCCCAAGAACACTAGGTTTTAACAAAGAACCCTAAATTCCCAGACGAACCCTAACCCTCAATCCTAAGAACCCTAGGGTTCTTCACGAACTCTAACCCTAAAAAACCCAGAACAAAACCCAGATTCAAACATACAAAAACAACCAATCAATCATCAAAGCTGGGTGATTCTTACCGTCCTTATCGTGAATCTTTTCGTATAATTTTCCTTTTTTCTTTTCCGATCTCAACTTCTAATCCCTTTTCTTGTTTGTATTGCAGGTCTAGCTCAAGGTAGTTTAGGGTTCTGATGATGAACCCTAAGTCCTTATTGTGGAAAGAGCTTTAGAAGAAAGGGTGGGATCGCGTAGCTGCAAGGAATTTCGTCTCGGGTTTTTTTTTTTCCGATCAAATTCTTCTGCTCTTTTATAGTTTAGATTTAGGTTTTTTAGATTTAGATTTAGAAATTTTTTATGTAAACAAATTTGATTTGATCCAATTTGATTTTTTCTGTAATTTTTGATCCAATCTGTGTAATGATTAAGATTTGGTTTGGAATTTTAATGAGATTTGATTTTTGTTCAATTTTAGATTTTGATCCGCTATCTTTTTTAGCCATCCAGATTAGGGTTTGTGAAATGAGGGAAGAAGAAGATGATGTACGGGACGGTCAACACGTTGACCAGCATAATTAATAAAATAAAATAATAAAAACACTTAATTACAACAAAAGTGACTAATGATCTTCCATAAATAAAACCGTACCAAATAAATAATAATTAACAAATAATGACTAAACTTAAACAATAATAATAATAATAATAATAATAATAATAATAATATATAATCACTTTAAATAAAACAATAAAATAAAACAATTAAGAATAAGAGAAAAATAAACGTGACCAAAACCTTGTCCCAAAAAAAATGTATCTCCTTAAATAATAATAGTAAATAATTACGTCAATTATCATAATTAATTTTCTAATTAAACAATAAAAAATATAAATTTTAATAAGAATAAAACTAATTAATAAAAGGACATTATTAATATATATTTACATAAGACCTAATTAAAAAAAATCCAAATATTCCTATATATATATATATATATATATATATATATATATATATATATATATATATATATATATATATATATATATATATATATATATATATATATATATATATGTAAAATGCTTAACAAATAATTCTAATTTACAACTAACAATAATAAAAACTTATTTAAATTCCCAACAAAAAGATTTTTAATAATTTTAAAACCTAACTATTTTCTAATTAATTTAAAACTTAAATTCCAAAATAAAAATCTATTCAAATTTTTCTACAATGATGACCTCTAAATTAAATTCTAAATAAAGTCCCAAATTTATTCTAAATAAATTTTAATCTTGAACACATGTAGATAAATAGATAAGATTTTAATGAAAAAGAAAAAAAACAATAAAAAGACCTTATACTAAAACAAACATAATGGGCCTAAACGCACTTACACATCCCCAAAACCCAAATAACACCTCCTATCAGCAAAAACTAAAAAACCCGTGGTCAAAATTTAGGGTACTACAGCTGCCCCTATTTAATTGTCTCCGGATTAGAAAGAGGAAGACGACGTGTCTTTCTCTTTTAAGGAGGAGATGATTAAATATAAGAAGGACCATAATTTTGACCGCCAAGCCAGACAGGTAACACGCTGACTATCCCTGAGATCCCTGAAAACAACCCGTGGTGAGATAACCGATTAAAACCCTTTACCCTGGAAGAAAATGATCTTATGCCATGTATGCAGGTATGAAAGCATGTATGCTCTTATGTATGATGCATTTGTTTGAGCTAACGCGTCTTTTGTGATATGCAGTGTATGTTTTTACGGAAACCATATCCTCCTGTAACATTCCAACTTCCCGACCCTTGAACCCTTAACTCCTTGTGACCAGTTATTTGCTCTTGACATCTGGAGATGCATAGAGAAACCATGATCCTTTTGCTGTTCCCGAATCGCAGTAAAATACCTTTTCTCTTTTTTTTTTAGCTTTTGATTATACCCAATGTTTCAATGCATTATTATAAATAAAATCAGCATTTCGTAATCAAGCAGAAAATTGAAAAGCAAAGAAAATTTTATTCATTGAGAAGTAGGCCTATAAACAGGCAAAAGTACATACGGAAAGCAAATCCTCATAAGGAGGAAGTACCACAACACAGAAAAGAAATGGCAATACGAAAAACAAATTTATCTATATCCCTATTAAACTTAACGCTGGCTAATATCCCTAAATCTCCGAGGTCTTGACACTTCGCTTCTGAAGATGATGACTGGGTTGATCATTCCTTTCTGAATTCCATTAGTGATATCAGTCTTATGCCTTTTGGATATCCTTAATTTTTCCTGGACCGTTCTTTTAGAATCTTAGTCCACCAGGATGCTATACCATTTTTTTTCAACTAAGCCACCCTTTAGGGTTTTCGGCTTGTTGGGTATCATTTTTCTAAGTCCCTAATTTTTGCCTAAATTGCTCTTTCGAGTTTTCAATTCACCGGGACGCCCTAACTTTTTCCTAAGTCGCCCTTTAGGGTTTTCGACTTAGCGGGCTTTTATCCTCTTTTTCTAGGCATAGTTTTTTTTTACTGAATCAAAATTTACCAGTCGGGGTAAATCCACTTCATCCATAGTAGTCAATATTAAAGCTCCTCCTGAAAATGCGCTCTTTACGACATATGGTCCCTCATAATTTGGAGTCCATTTGCCACGAGGATCTTTATGGATGGGTAGCACTTTTCTTAACACCAGGTCTCCTTCTTCAAATAGGCGAGGACGAACTTTCTTATCGAATGCTTTCTTGAGTCTCCGCTGATATAGTTGGCTATGACATACAGCAGCCATGCGCTTTTCCTCTATGAGATTTAGTTGATCAAGTCTATTCTGTACCCACTCTGCTTCATCCAGCTTAGCCTCCATTATGACCCTTAGTGAAGGAATTTCTACTTCAATCGGGAGGACTGCTTCTGTGCCATATACTAAGGAAAAAGGAGTAGCTCCTGTCGAAGTTCGAACTGAGGTTCTGTAGCCATGTAGTGCGAAAGGGAGCATTTCATGCCAATCTTTGTAAGTCTTCACCATTTTCTGGATGATCTTCTTGATGTTCTTATTAGCCTCTTCAACTGCGCCATTCATCTTAGGGCGATAAGGTGATGAATTATGGTGATCGATTTTGAAACTTTCACATAACTCATCCATCACTTTATTATTCAGGTTGAGCCCGTTGTCTGTGATGATTTTGTTAGGAACCCCATAGCGACAAATTATCTATTTCTTGATGAATCGTGCAATGACTTGTCTTGTCACATTGGTGTAGGAAGCAGCTTCGACCCATTTGGTGAAGTAATCAATAGTAACTAGAATGAACCGGTGTCCATTTGATGCCTTCGGCTCGATCATCCCGATTATGTCTATCCCCTACATAGAGAAAGGCCAAGGAGCTGTTAAGACATTCAGAGGAGTTGGTGGAACATGAATCTTATCTGCGTATATTTGACATTTATGGCACTTCTTGACATATTTGAAACAGTCTGATTCCATGGTTAACCAATAATACCCTGCTCGGAGAATCTTCTTAGCCATTGCATGCCCATTTGCGTGGGTTCCGAAGGATCCTTCATGTATTTCCTTGATAAGCATGTCATGTTCATGTCCATCCAAACACCGGAGCAACACCATGTCGTGATTTCTTTTGTAAAGTACCTCTCCATCTAGGAAAAACTGAGCAGACAGTCTTCTGAGTGTTTTCTTATCCACACTGGAAGCATTTGCAGGATATTCTTGTTTCTGGAGGAACTGTTTGATATCATAAAATCACGGTTTATCATCCACTTCTGCCTCTACTGCCCCACAGTAGGATGGTTCATCAAGGCGATCAATTCTGATGACTGGTGCTTCATTATACCATTTGACCTTGAACATGGACGCCAAAGTTGCCAAGGCGTCTACCAGTTGATTCTAATCTCTAGGAATATGATGGAAGGTGATCTCATCAAAGTACACTACCCTTCTCCAGACACAATCTCGATACCGAGTTAATTTGGTATTAAGTGTCCTACATTCCCCTTTGACTTGATTGATGACGAGAGCTGAATCTCCATATACCTCTAAGATCTTGATTCCCAGCTTGATGGCTTCATTAATTCCCAAGATACACGCCTCATATTCCGCCATATTGTTAGTACATGAGAAGCATATCCTGGCGGTAAAAGGTATGTGAAAACCTGTGGGGGAGGTTATGACAGCCCCCACACCATGTCCTTCTACATTTGAGGCTCCATCGAATATAAGCTTCCACCACAATCCAGGTTCAGGTCCTTCATAGGAACTTGGGATATCATCATCTCTTATAGCTATCACATCCTCGTCTGGAAAATTGAATTGCATCGGCTGATAATCGTCCAACGGTTGATGAGCAAGGTGATCAGCTAACACACTTCCTTTTATGGCCTTCTGGGTGACATACTGGATATCATATTCAGTAAGTAACATTTGCCACCGAGCCACTCTCCCAGTTACTCCAGGCTTCTCAAATATATACTTGATAGGGTCCATCCTCGATATTAGCAAAGTAGTATGGCACACCATGTATTGTCTTAATCGCCGGGCAGCCCATACAAGAGCACAACAGGTCTTTTCTAAGAGCGAGTATCTGGATTCACAATCTGTAAATTTCTTACTCAAGTAATATATTGCATGCTCCTTTCTCCCTGTTTCGTCTTGTTGTCCGAGTACACAACCCATCGAATTATTGAGCACCGTCAGATACATTATGAGCGGTCTTCCAGGTACAGGTGGTACCAATATGGGTGGCTCTTGTAAATACCCTTTGATTCGATCAAAGGCCTTTTGACAATGTTCATCCCATTCAAGGCTTTGGCCTTTCCTCAATAACTTGAAGATCGGCTCACAAGTAGCGGTAAGATGTGAGATGAACCTAGCAATGTAATTCAGCCTCCCTAAGAACCCTCGTACCTCTTTTTCAGTCCTCAGCGCTGGCATTTCTTGAATAACCTTCACGTTATCAGGATCAACCTCTATACCTCTTTGACTGAAGATGAACCCCAACAATTTCCCAGATCTGACTCCAAAGGTACACTTCGCAGGATTTAACCGTAGCTTAAACTTTCTCAACCGTTCAAACAGCTTTTGCAGATTGACTATGTGCTCTTCCTCAGTTTGTGATTTAGCGATCATATCATCCACGTAAACCTCAATTTCCTTGTGCATCATGTCATGAAAGAGAGTAACCATTGCCCTTTGATAAGTTGCCCCTGCGTTTTTCAGTCCGAAGGGCATCACCTTGTAACAGAAGGTGCCTCAAGGGGTAATAAAGGTAGTCTTTTCCATGTCGGAGGGAGCCATCTTGATATGATAATATCCGGAAAACCCATCCATAAATGAGAATACCGAAAATTGAGCCGTGTTATCCACCAATACATCAATGTGAGGTAATGGGAAATCGTCTTTAGGACTTGCTCTATTGAGATCTCGATAGTCTACACACATTCTGACCTTTCCATCTTTCTTCGGTACGGGCACGATATTGGCTTCCCATTCTGGATACTTTACTGCGACTAAGAACCCTGCGTCGAACTGCTTTTTAACCTCTTCCTTGATCTTGAGAGTCATATCTGGTCTAGTTCGTCTTAACTTCTGCTTGACCGGAGGACATTCGGGTTTAAGCGGTAGCTTATGTTCAGCAATATCTGTGTCCAAACCGGGCATATCTTGGTAGGACCAAGCAAACACATCCACATATTCCCGTAGCAACTTGATCAACCTCTCCTTTACATCCTCGTTCAACGAAGCTCCCACTTTGGCTTCCTTTTTATCCTCGTCAGTCCCCAGATTAATCACATCCACTGGTTCCTGATGAGGTTGTATCACTTTATCCTCTTGCTTTAACATTCTGGATAGCTCTTCAGGAAGTTCACAATCATTCTCATCACCCTCTTCCGCTTGGTAAATCGAGAACTCGAAGTTGTAAGGGATTACAGCAGTGTCATTTTAAATAAGTTCATTTTTAAATCTGCATGAGGAATATTTTTATGCTTATTATTTTTTGAATGAAAGTACTGAAAAGAAAAAAGGTGTATTGCCATTTTGAAAAAAGGAATAACTAAGAAAGAAACAAAAAGGGTCTTAATTGAAGACAAAATGCAACTTTATTATTAAATAATTCAAAGAAACAAAAGGTGGCCCTACGAAGCTTGTCCATTTGCCTTGGGCATAGCAAAGGACTTATTAATATTTTTTTTTAGAAAAAGTAAATTACTTTGAAACAGAAATCATCTTGGGAATCTCAATGGCTCTACAGTTGTTGAGAACTGTATCTGGAGAGCACTGGCATATCCAACATGGTATCCCCTTATCTTCCTCTTCAATTGCGGTCACTTGGTCTTCGTCTTTGAACCCAACACTATGGAAAGTTTCTTCAAGGGGAGGAAATATCATTGGACCAGTCTTGTGCTCTTCATTTTTAGCCGGCTTGTAACCCAGCCCGAATTGATCCTTCTTTTCATGTATCTCTATCACCTTGCCCCAGCCCCTAGTGTCCCCATTCTGAATCAAGTCTGTGATCCTTTTCGGCCTTCTTTCCTGTCGAACGACCTGTTTACGACTGACCGTTGCAACCTCCAAAGCTTGAAAAGGTACTTCAAGTGTCTCCCCATCTACCTCTATATATCTGAAAGATGCGAGATGACTGACGAACATGTCCTCCTCTCCATCAACAATTATTAAGCTATCTCCTGATATGAACTTCAACTTTTGATGAAGTGTTGAAGTAACTACGCCCGCAGCATCAATCCAAGGTCGTCCTAAAAGACAAGTATAAGAAGGATTGATGTCCATGAATTGGAAATTGATCATGAAGGTATGAGATCCTATCACTGTAGGTATATCCACCTCTCCAATTACCATTCTCTTTGAACCGTCGAAAGCCCTGACAACCAAAGAACTAGTCTTCATAAAAGTTCTCACCGATGTTAACTTCATTAGGGTATCCTTAGGCATGACATTCAGAGCAGACCCTGTATCCACCAACACTCTTGAAAGGACAGTGTCGTGGCATTTAATTGATATATGTAAGGCCTTATTATGCTTTTGCCCCTCAGGAGGTAATTCCTCGCTACTGAAACCCAGACAAGTACTGGCAGAGATATTGGAGACCACCTCGTCAAACTGTATCACTGAGATATCTTTAGTCACATGGGCTTCATTTAAGACCCTCGGCAAGGATTCCCTGTGTGCTTCTGAGCTTAATAAAAAGGACAGAATAGAGATCTTGGACGGTGTTTGATTTAGTTGGTCCACCACCCTATAATCGCTCCTCTTTATAATCCTTAAAAACTCCTCAGCGTCTTCTGGAGATATGTTCTTTTTGGAAGATCCTTCTCCTGTGTTGGTGGTCTCTTTCCCTTTTGAGCTTTCAGGAGTATCCTTCTTAGGTAGTTCAGATGAGTATACTCTTCCACTACGGGTCATCCCTCCAATACCAGCTATGTTAGTAACTGATGGTGACGACTCTATAGTCTTTCCTCCCACTGACGCCGTGGCGTCATATTTCCAAGGTACAGTTTTGGAGTTTTCATAGGGAAATGGCGTTGGTACATGGAACGTGATAGGTCCTTCTGACGTTGTAGGAACCGGGGCTTTGACTGGCGCAGGAACCGGTATTTAAATTGATATTCGTGCAGGCACCAGAATTATTATCTGAATAGGAACCTGTGTAGGCCTTGCAACTGGTATTTGGATGGGCGCCTGTGCCTGCCTGGGAACTTGTATTTGAATAAGCACTTGTGTAGGCCTTGCAACTGGTATTTGAATGGGAGTCTTGATTCCTCTTTTCTGGTATGGAACCTCAGAAGGTGCCTGCCCCTGGGAGTCTAAGGCAGCTACCTCATTCATATTCCTTAAGTACCCAATCTGTATTATCCCTTGGTCCATTAGTTGTTGGAGAACCTCCATCATCTTCTTACAGCTATTGGGATCAATCGCGTAATTCTCACAATTACCGTGCAACCTTTCAAAATCCTCGTACCCAATTAATGTTTCCCTCACTTTCGTCATAGGGGTCTTTACCTGCTCCACCCCTCTAATTATGATGTCCTCTCCTAGTCCCTCAACGGAGTTAACAGTTGGTCCAGCGTGCCCTGGGAACGGGTTATCTCCTACATTTGGAGTGTCATAACTGAAGTTAATAACCTTCTGATCCAGCAAATCTTGCACCTTAAATTTGAGAGCCAAACATTTTTCAGTCGTGTGCCCTGGCGATCCAGCATGGTAATCACATCTAGCATTAGCGTCATACCCTCGAGGAGTAGGCGTAGGAGGGGGCCCTAACGGCTTGATTTCTACCAATCCCTTTTGGATTAACATTGGCAGGATTTGAGTATATGTAGTGGGTATAGGGTCAAATTCGTTCCATGGTCTCTTCTGCTCCCTTCGGGGATACCTCTGTTGTAGTTGATTTTGCTGAGGTAGTGCCCTTGGTTGTTGCACTTGTAGTGTAGGAGTTGCATGATTGGGAGCCATAGCAGCCACATAAGGTGCAGCTGAAATGGCATTGGCCTCCTTCTTCGAACGGTTTTCGGAGTACCTTTTGTCGTTATGTTGATTGGAAGACGGTGTTCCAATGTTTCCACTTTTTAATCCATTCTCGATCCTTTCCCCAATGATAACCAAATCTGCAAATCCTGTTGAGACCGATCCAATCATATTTTCATAGTACAATCCTTGCAGAGTTCCCATGAATGTATCTACTAGCTCATTTTCCCGTAATGGAGGTTGCACACGAGATGCTAGCTCCCTCCATCTTTGGGCATACTCCTTAAAAGATTCATCCCTTTTCTGTGACATGTTTTGCAATTGCATGCGATTAGGGGCCATGTCTACATTATATTGGTATTGCCTTATGAAGGCACTTTCCAAATCATCCCAGTTCTTGATGTAGGTTCTTTCCAGCTGCATGTACCAGTCCAAGGACGCCCCACTAAGACTGTCTTGGAAAACATGCATCATCAGCTTTTCATCCTTAGCGTGTGCCCCCATCTTTCGGGAAAACATCCGAATGTGGCTTTTGGGACAACTAACCCCTTTGTACATCTCGAAGGTAGGCGCCTTAAACTTAGGAGGCACGACCACGTCAGGTACCAAGAACATTTCCAAGGCATCAATCACAAAGATCTTGGATCCTTCCGCAGCCCTTAACCGTTCCTCAATTATCTTATATTTTTCATCCTCCTTTCTTCCTTCCACGACAGCTGGTTTGGTTTCACGAACTACTTGCCTTGATTCTTCTTCTCCATATTGGAGGTGCCAGTCATTAGAGACCTCACGAGTGACAGGTATCTGTATGGGTCGTGATTCTCCATTGTGCCCGGGCGGAGGAACAGACCCTACAGGATGTTGAGTGTTAGTCTTCCCTTTACTAGCCTCTAAAGCCTCACGCTCCAAGTCAGCCACAAATCCCAAAAGAGGATTGCTATCTTCATATTGGGGAGGAGGGGTAGGAGCATTCCTACGGTTACTAGCCTCAGTGTCTCTTGCTATCATATTCTGGATAGCTCGAGTCAGCTGGTCGATTTTGTCCTTCATCTCCTCCACATTTCCCTTGACAATATCCACATCTCCCTTTAGAGCAGCGTGATTCTGTTCCATTTGTTCCATAGCTTTCCTCTGGTAAGCACGGGTGTTGGGTCGAGAAGTCAGATTATTGCGAAGATTCTGAGAAACAAAATGATTTCTGTTTAATGCCCTTTTCTTTTATATGTTATGCATGAATGAATCTATGAGTATGCCAAATGTTTTTTCAGGAATCTTAAATTTTCAACCAATTAAGAGTTAAACCAAAGATAATGGAAATTCAAACATCTTTATTAATGAAAGAGAGTACTTAGGGTCGAAGCCCCATTTATTACATAAGCAAAACCAAATTGGGGATAACCCTTAAAATATTCATAACAAAATCCCAAAAAGTAAGAAACCAAACATAAAAAGCCTAAATCCTTTTCCTAATTCTGGCTCTGAAGTCTTCCACCATCTCACGACAAAGTGTAAGGAAATCAGAAATCTCCTTCGCTGGCTTGAAAATAATGGCTATTTCCTCAGCTTCCCTTAATTTCTGAGGGATCTCATGTATAAGGTCATTGGTCAGAAAGGCCAACTTATCATATCTGTCTTCAAAGTATGCCTTTTCCCTTTGTAGATTATCCATGATCGCCAAGTCTTTTGCAACGGTGTGCTCCAATTGGCTATTGTGGACTTCAGCATAGTGGCCCCACTCTCTAAGCTCTTCATAGGACGCTTCCAATTCCTCATAGGCTCTCTTAAGTGCCTGTTTTTCCTCTTGAACTTGTAACCACCCTTCAGGTCATTGGGCAAGAAGTTCTTCAGCTGTTCTCATCCGCACGATCGCATCCAACGCTTGCCTTTTACTCCTGAGGAGAGCATTTGCCAAACTTTGAACCTCAGATTCTAAGTCAAAGATTCGCCTATCATACCCTTCTCTAACCTCCCTTTGTGTTGAGGACATCCATAAGTTTCTCCATTCGTCCCTTTGCCTCCAAGCCCTATCTAGGTCCGCTTGTTGAGTTTGAAGGCGTGAGCTCAAAGCTTGAAGATCAGCATGGGCACGCTCCTTCTTTTCCTCCTCTATTCGAGGTAATCCTTCATTGACCTTCGATTGTTCCATGGCTTCCTTAAGGCTCAACCTTAGTTGGCTACTTTCTCCAGTATCTTGGTAGAATTTAGCCTCCCATTCATCTTTTTATTTTGTCAATCTAGCAATGGTCTCCTTAAGCTTTTCACTTTCTTCCATGGAGATTGCGGTAGGTGGAGGAACCATGGGATCAACGGGACGATCTAAAGTAAAGGGAAGCTTTACCTTCCTTATCGTTTCCTCCATCCATTGTGAATATGGGACCTTTGATTCCTCTCTTGGCCTTTTCAGACTGCTCTTCCCTTTTATACCTTGCTTCCATGCTTCAGAAATCCTTAGGACGTCAGGATGATCTCCTTTCACACCTTGTAGGATGAAGCCTTTTAGTAACTTGTCTTCTGGCTTGTAGGACAAAGGGTGCCCTAGCTGCCTCATCGCCAACATAGGATTATAGCTTATGCACCCTCTTGAGCCAATCAAAGGTACATTAGAAAAGTTCCCACAGCTTAAGATCACGTCATCCCTTTGGATTATTTGAGGAAACCATAGGATATCTTTACCAACACGGGATACCAGATATTGGGACCACTCATAGGCCTTCATTTGTCTCATGTCCCTTATGTCCTTCACTAGATGGGAACACAACCACTTGTATAATAGCTGAGGACAATATAGCATAGTCCCTCCCTTCTTCTCAAGCCTACAATGGACAGTGAAGTATATGTTTGCAAGGAGAGCTGTTGAATAGTCTTCTTCTCCAAGGGTAACAACCAGAAATAGATTGACAGCGGTGATGTCTATGAAGTTTGGAACACTTGGGAATATGACCAACCCAAAGATAAGTAATACCATGATGGCGTCTAGGGCTACCCAATTCTTGCAAGCTGCAAAGTGACTAGCTTTACTCTCTAAGAACCATTTAGGGAACCCTTCGAAATCATCTTTAGTTTTCCAATGAGCTTGTAGGTCCTCTTCACGAATATACAAACAACTTGCCATCTCTTTTAATGAAGGTCTATACCCCAATGCTTTGAATGGACCTTTATTGTTTTTGGGGAAATCCAGTATCTTTCGAACCTCTTCTAAAGTAGGTGCTATTTGGAAGTCCTTGAATTGGAAACACCTTAACTCGGGATCATAAAATTGGGCCAAGGCAGTTAGACCCTCCTCTTGCATAGGAAATAGAACCAAGTCCAATATATCTCCATACCTACGAAGTATAGGCTTCATTCTTTCCTTGGGTAATTCAGCAGCATAAGTCTTTAGGCTTTTTATATCGGATATCCTTACTCTAATGGGGAGAGTTCTTTTTTTTCCAACTTCCATTGTCCTTTGATTTAATCCTTTTTGTAAAATTTTAAGATTCATGTGAATGCAAAAAAAAAAGAAAAATTTATGAGGATGATGAATGCACATGATGTCTTGATTAGGGTAAAGGTAAAGTGTAGGCATGCCCCTAGTAAGGTGGGCTTCCCTAGAACAGGCTGGATCTAAGTTAAGACTACCCAATCCCCTCACAGATAGGTTACCTAAATTTGGCCAGCATAACGACCCCAAAATGTTTAGACTATACCCTCGTTTTATCATGAGAAGGAGCAAGCCTTCCTACGGTAATCCTTCGGGATAAGTCTCATTTGCGATAGGACCCTAGTAACAACCCTTGAGGGTTGAATACATAAGGTCCATGATTGGTGTGGGGTAGGTTAAGGTTCTCAGAGTCTCGGACCACATCCAAATCATTCCACTACGAGAGGGGCTAGCCCTTTCGTGAGGACGACTTTGGAGGGATCTACTCTGAGTGTGGCATCAGCATTTTAGGGGACGTTGCGTCCCCCGCAAAAACATTTTCGTTCCACTTTAGGTTCTAGGGTTATCCTCCAAGCTTTGGGTTTTAGCTTCACTCCTCTTTTTTTTTTTATTGCCCCAATCCCTTGCATGATAACAAAATAAAACAAAATGTTAAATAAATAAATATATGAAATAAAAATAAATAAATAACAATAAAATAAAAAACCAAAAAAATAAACATCCAAGACAAACAAAACCCTAAATCCTAAGGCTAGGATTGACTCTCGCTAGGAAGGAGTCCCCAGCAGAGTCGCCAGTTGTCGCGGCCGACAAAAATATTCGAGTCGCCATCATATTTTTGAGGAAAATAATGATAAACCTAATATCTTAATCCTAAGGTAGAGATTCCTACGGTTCGGGAGTCATTTAAGTGAAGGGAAGGTGTTAGGCACCCTTCACTTCCATTGTACTCAATGGGATCCACCTTTGAGTTTAGGGTATGTTTGTTTGTCTAAATGGAAAGAAAACCTAAGTTTTTTCCTAATTATACTCGCGAGGGTTGGTTTGCAACCCTATGCCTACGTACCCTCAAAATGAAGGATCAGAGTAACCGTAGTTCACCTCCCCTATTCCTACCCCCTAATCCTATTCCTAAATCCCAAATCCTACCCCTAAATCCCTTTGTCCATTATTTATACTCTCGGAGGAAGAGTTTTATCCCCGAATCCAAATCCCTTATCCCTTATCCCATCCTTTATTTAGGCTCTCGGACCAAGAGCTTTATCCCCATGTGTAAATCCCTCAAAACCTTAAAAATCCCTTAAAAAGACCATCTAATTCCTTTTATAATAAAATAAATGATTAAATGACAAAAACCAGAAAATATACATATTAATCCAAATAAGATTTAACTTCCAAATAATCCCAAAAAAAAAAAAAACAAATTTTATAACCCACCAAAACTTTATTTGCACCTCCCATTCTCATATTATCTTTTTTAAAGAAATAATATTATGACAAAATACAAACCCTTATACAAAAAGTTCTAAAATTTAATTACCCTCCTATAAAAACTATGAATTTTAGCCAAATTAAAAATTACGAAAATTCATCTCACAACTTGAACCAAGGAATTGATTCAATGGTGAATTTTTTTAATAAAAGTCAAAGAAAATTTAATAATAAAAGAAAATATAAAATAAAATAAAATCCAAAAAATAAATCCTAAACCCTTTTTCCTTTAATTTCATATTTTAAAAAAACTCTCCTAATTAACAAAAAAAATCTTAAATAAAATAATTAAATAATTAATTGAATTAATTAAAAAAAGGAGGGGGTGTATTTCCTTTTAAAAAAATAGTAAATGGGCTAAGGTGGGGGTGCAAATAGTGAACTGGGCGCTAGGCCCAGTTGCTCTGAGTCCAAAAGAATAAAAAAAAAAACCCTAATGTTGAGTCAATCGGTTGACTTGCCTGAGACGTCTGATGGAGATCAGACGGTTCCAGAGCTTCGTAATCACAGACCGTTGATTTTGAATACCTGTTCAGGCACCTTAATCCAACTGTTCCAAGGCTTCAGTCAACGAGGGAGCATGGTGCTTTTACCTCTACAGGATCACAACGGTCACCCAATCCCATGGCCCGTATAGAGCCACGTGTTGGAGATCTAAACCGCACGCGAGGGAGTATTTAAGGTCGAACTCTTCAGAAAAAGTTCATTTTTCCCATTTCTTTATCTCTCTATCCTTTCTCACTTTCTCTCCCTTCTCTCTTCGCCTCACTCACTCTCTCCCTTCTCTCTACTCCTTCACCGCCGGTGAGTTCCCAACCACCGCGCGCCACCAAACACCGCCCCCAAAAAACCTCCGACCACCCTCAACCTCACAGGTTTCCGGTTGATCTTCAACTGGAACCTGCAAAAACCCAGCAACCCTTTGAAGATATGAACCCAAACCCTAGGGTTCTTCCCAAACCCAACGAAACCCCAAGAACCCTAGGTTTCAACAAAGAACCCTAAATTCCCAGACGAACCCTAACCCTCAATCCTAAGAACCCTAGGGTTCTTCATGAACCCTAACCCTAAAAAATCCAGAACAAAACCCAGATTCAAACATACAAAAACAACCAATCAATCATCAAAGCTGAGTGATTCTTACCGTCCTTGCCGTGAATCTTTTTGTATAATTTTCCTTTTTTCTTTTCCGATCTCAACTTCTAATCCCTTTCCTTGTTTGTTTTGCAGGTCTAGCTCAAGGTAGTTTAGGGTTCTGATGATGAACCCTAAGTCCTTATTATGGAAAGAGCTTTAGGTGAAAGGGTGGGATCGCGCAGCTGCAAGGAATTTCGTCTCGGGTTTTTTTTCCCGATCAAATTCTTCTGCTCTTTTATAGTTTAGATTTAGATGTTTTAGAAGTTTAATTTTAGATTTAGATTTAGAAATTTTTGATGTAAACAAATTTGATTTGATCCGATTTGATTTTTTCTGTAATTTTTGATCCAATCTGTGTAATGATTAAGATTTGATTTGGAATTTTAATGAGATTTGATTTTTGTTCAATTTTAGATTTTGATCCGCTATCTTTTTCAGCCGTCCAGATTAGGGTTTATGAAATGAGGGAAGAAGAAGATGATGTACGGGACGGTCAACACGTTGACCAGCATAATTAATAAAATAAAATAATAAAAACACTTAATTACAACAAAAGTGACTAATGATCTTCCATAAATAAAACCGTACCAAATAAATAATAATTAACAAATATTGACTAAACTTAAATAATAATAATAATAATAATAATAATAATAATATATAATCACTTTAAATAAAACAATAAAATAAAACAATTAAGAATAAGAGAAAAATAAACGTGACCAAAACCTTGTCCCAAAAAAAATGTATCTCCTTAAATAATAATAGTAAATAATTACCTCAATTATCATAATTAATTTTCTAATTAAACAATAAAAAATCTAAATTTTAATAAGAATAAAACTAATTAATAAAAGGACATTATTAATATATATTTATATAAGACCTAATTAAAAAAATCCAAATATTCCTATATATATATATATATATATATATATATATATATATATATATATATATATATATATATATATATATATATATATATATATATGTAAAATGCTTAACAAATAATTCTAATTTACAACTAACAATAATAAAAACTTATTTAAATTCCCAACAAAAAGATTTTTAATAATTTTAAAACCTAACTATTTTCTAATTAATTTAAAACTTAAATTCCAAAATAAAAATCTATTCAAATTTTTCTACAATGATGACCTCTAAATTAAATTCTAAATAAAGTCCCAAATTTATTCTAAATAAATTTTAATCTTGAATACATGTAGATAAATAGATAAGATTTTAATAAAAAAGAAAAAAAAAACAATAAAAAGACCTTATACTAAACAAACATAATGGGCCTAAACGCACTAACACATCCCCAAAACCCAAATAACACCCCCTATCAGCAAAAACTAAAAAAACCGTGGTCAAAATTTAGGGTACTACAATAACAATACATAAAGAGATGACTTGGTTTATTTTTAAAATTTTTCTTCTCTCACTATTACCAGAAAACAATATATCCTCTTCTCTGTTTGCAAATTAAGAAGTCAGATCAACAACTTTTATACAATATATCGCCTTGGAATATATGTTTATGTTTGTGTAATCCTCACGTAGTTGAAAAATGGTTTAAACCATAATAAGAGGAGTGTTTTATTGTCCTATTAAATGTGTACTTAGTTTTAGGATAAAATGAATAATATTTACAATAAAAAATTTGGTTTCTTTGTATGCATATATGAGAATATAGGGAGTGTGTATTCTCTATTTAATGTACACTCTGAAAGCGAAACCTATTGTGATGATTTTTGAGCAAGAAATAATGAATTTTAATTTATTTAATTATTATTAATTTATGTTTTGATCAATATTTTTACTTTCTACACTATATTTTTATCAAGTAGTATTTTTTTGTGACTAATGTGACATTCTAATGCAAGTTATTGAGTAGTTATTGCAAAAAAAAAAAATTCAAGAGTGAAACAACCAATAATCATATTTCAATTTTTGTGTGTGTGAGAGAGATCACTTTTTTTATTATAATCTTAATTATCTTTTTTTATTTCTATTTTTTATTGATGTTTCTAATGTGTTAAACTCATTTTTTTTATTCACATAAGTTCAACATGTAATGGGAGAGAGTGTATTATTAACAACAAAAGAAAGAAGGGAAGAAAGAAATTGAAAGTTTGAAGAAAATAATGAGAAAATAGGACGATCAAATAGATTTTTTTAATTATATTAATACATTAGTTATATTTGCATACGTTAGCGCAATAGAAAAAGCGGACAGACAATTTACTAAAAAAACAATATTATAACTATCACTCTTATTTGTTTTCTTGTTTAAATTAGTTTATGTTTTGAAGATGCTACTTCATGGTTAATTACTTTAAAAAAATTACTTCTAAAATATCATATATTTTAAATAATATTATTTTTAATGGGACGTATAACAAAAATTTCATTAAAAAAATACATACACTTTTTTCTCTGTTGTGCTCATTAAAAAAGCGGATATATAAAGAGAATACAAGTTTTTGGACTGACCTATTTATGTTCCAAAATTACCCTTAAATAATTATCTATTTTTTCATTTTTTTATTCATCATTTTATAAATTAATATTTAAAAAAAAAAAACTCTGAAACGGAACTTGAGCGGTTAGATGATATGTACTCCTTATATTGTTATCTACTTTAAAAAGCAGAATACTAGAAAGCAAAACACGGTTACTAACTAGCCACACAAAAAAAATTCTATTGACAGTTTCTGTCGGTTACATATTTTTTCAAGACATTAATTGAGTAGTGTAAGTATAGGTTGATAGGTTGATATAAATAAATACAATACAAAGACTCCTTATTCAACAATTTCTTTAACTGCATTATACACACATAGAATACAAAGTTAATTTTTATCATATAAAAATTACCAATGCAACACACATGGTAAACCCTTCTCCTATCTCTTCTTTCTTTTCATCTCTTTTTCATTCATGTGGAAAAATTTGTAAGAAGTTGATTTTTAATTTCTAAATATATTTTATGTTCATGTAATTTTGTATTGTTGTCAATCTTGTTGTGAATTACGACAAAATTCAATATCAATTTGTGAGGAAAAGAATAATAGCAACCAAAATAAATGGTCTTCAACAATAATAATCCGTACACAGGTAATATAACAGAATAAGGCAAGGAAAAACCGAAGGTTTGTTTATCCTGTTCGATCAAACGATCTACTCTGGGGAGAGAGCAGCTCTGCAATTCACTATACTCAGAAAGTTGTTACAAGAGATTACAGATGAGTTACAAGAAAATAGCCTCCGCCTTCAGGTTCCCAAGAACAACCCTATTTTCTACCTAAGTGTTTCCCAACCTCTCCAACTCTCAATATATGAATAACTCAAACCCAAGGTGTAACAGTGTTTCACAATAACCTTAAACAACTCCAAAGGTTTCCCTAAACCTTTGCTTTTTTAAGGTTTTCCTTGTGAATAGCTGAAACCTTATGCTATGCCTTTAAACCCTTACTTTTCCTTGTTGGTGTAAATTATAAGATTGTCACACACCAAGCATATAAGAGATACATATTTATAATAGCAAATACCCAACAAACAAAGCCCAAAATCACATGGATCCATGGACCGAATCGAAAAAGCCCGAAAACTCGAAAACACTATTCACCATACGAACAACACTATTCACCGTACAAACGTCACTATTCATCCATATGGATAGCACAATTCATCTGTACGGAATACACTATTCACAGACTGATTTTTTTTCCCGACTTTTCGTCCGACTTTCTAAAACTTCCGATTTTTGCGGTAAATGAAATCTCCAAAATATGTTTTCTTTCTCTTCATCAACAAAGGTTTTAAGACACATTTACAACAATATCCACCTTGACTTTAAACCGTGTTGATACCAATTTAACAATCAACAACATTCCTGCTCTCTACCAAGTTGAAACTTTAATCAATAACTTTGATCAAATTCAAGCAACCCTTGAATCTAGATCTCGCAACTTGCATCCACTTGGATATAATGAAAGTAGGGTCGGCCCATGAGTAAGGCGATTCAAGTAAGGGTTTTAAACCTCAAAATTTTGGGTTAAAAAAAGGCTTTAAAATTTTTTAATTTGATCATAAATATTTTAAATGGCATATTTCTTACATAAATCTTATTATTGAATTGGTAGAAGAGAGACCGTGTATCTTTTAGATCTTTGGTTTAACTCTTGTCAAGCACAAAATTTAATTTAATTTATTTATTTTGAATGTCTTATTTTAAAAATTTCTTTAAGCCCCTGAGCGGGTTGGGCCAACCTTGAATGAAAGAGCTATGATATATTTTTATTTGGAAGAGCTTTATGTTAAGATTTTAACACTACTACAAAATACACCTTCAGTAATATAATACTGCTACGATTATGCTTTCCACGTTGTAATATCAGAGACTGCATGCGCCTGATGTTTTTTTTTTTTAAGTTATTTAATCACGGTTGAGATAAACAACTATGGTGATAAAGTAAGTGTTACAAGGTTCGAATCCCAGCAACTACATTTTTTCCATTTTTCCTATTACAAAAAGTGTGTGTCACTTAAGTTCATAAATAAATAAAAATTTAAAAATTGTTTAACCACGGTTTTAATATTCAACCGTTGTAATATGATTTCTACAACCTTTCTCTTCTCAAAAGAGAGAAACGACTACAATGATGATTGAAATTTTTCTTCATTTCTCAAGACGGTCACAAGTCATTCAAGAATATCAACTATTAGAAGTAATCATTGTAAGCATTAAATCATCCAATGTTTTATATTCAACCTCTTCTATAAATGCACACTTTCATATAATTAATTTCCACTTATTCAAACTATTCTTCATAACTTCCTAGCTATAACAACATGAGTTATTCATCTCATAATGCTAAGAGAAATAGCTCAACAGAAGTCACTGTTGAGAACCAAACAACCACGACAATACAACACCACCAACAGACAACCGAGGAGGTTCAACCATCTTCCTCGATTGCTGTCAGGAATGCGCTGAGGGTGAGGAAAGCCCAGAAGAAGAAGAAGAAGAAAAAGAAGAGAAAGGTGCCGAGGAAGATTTTTTACTACGACTCATATGAAGGTAACGAGGAGCGAGTCATAGATTGGGAAGATTCTTGTAGAGCTAGGGGATATTGTTTTGATCTTGACAAAATTATGTAATGAAAAAATTATGTTTTATGTACTCTTTAGACTTTCTTTATTTTTGTTTTATAAAATCTTTCTTTTATATACTCTTTCCTCTTTACAAAAAAAAGTAGTTCACAGCCAACAAAAATAAAAACAACAACAACAATAATGAAAAATAACAATAACAACATTAAATAACTCTCTCACCATTAAATTCATAAATAAATAAGAAATTGAAAGTTACTTAACCACGGTTTTGTTAAATATGTAATTCATTGTTTTAGAAAAATTAGATTTGATTTAGAAAGATAAGATTTGATTTAGAAAGATTAGATTAGATATTTTTGGGATTTTATAGTTTGGGCTTTAGCTTGAGATGCAAGTTAAACTAAATCTATAAACATGGAGGAACCCTTATCATTGTAATCATAAAGTTTGATAATCAAGGTTTTGCAGTTGCAAAGTGATAATAAAATTCCACAGTTGTGGGCTAAGAGTTACTCTGCAGTTCAAACTCATCTTCTTTAAACGTGTTCTTATTTTTGTTCATTGTCATTACATAACAATCTTGAGATCAAGATTGAGAAGAATTCACCATAGATCGTGGTTGAATTCTAACATCTGGTATCTAGAGCTCCGTTTTTTATTCAAGTGAAGAACAACTGTGATGGCGATGAATCACCCGAACGGTCACTTTCCAGCAAATCTTCCAATTCTCAAGAAAGATAATTATGAGAATTGGTGCAAGCAAATTAAGGTGGTTTTCTGTTACCAAGATCTTTGGGATCTTGTGAGGAGGGATTATCACCGCTTGCAGAAACTGCGACAGATAAGGAGAAAGCAGCATATAAAGAATTGAAGAGGAAAGATTATAAAGCTCTATTTAAAATCCATCAATGTGTTGATCCAGATAACTTTGAAAAGGTTAGTGATGTAGAATCAACAAAAGAAGCTTGGGAGATTCTTGAAAAATCGTTTGGAGGCGCAGAGAAGGTGAAAGATGCGAGGTTTCAAACTCACAAAAGGACTTATGAATTGCTTCAGATGGAAGACAATGAAAGTATAACAGATTTCTTCACCAGAGTTACAAAGCTGGTGAATCAAATCAAGGTATGTGTAGAAGTGTTGACATCAAGATCAGTTGTGTCAAAGATCTTGAGGTCATTGAATCCAAAATTCGACCACGTGGTAGTATCCATAGAAGAGTCGAAATACTTATCGGTATTGACGAAGGAAGAGCTTCAAGGGGAGCTTGAGTCTCATGGACAAATGATGGCTGAAAGAGCTGCAGTAAAGTCGAAGAGTGATATGGTTTTGCAGGCGCAGTCAGAAAAAGAAAGGAAAGACAAAGGAAGCTGGAATGGAAACAAAGGTAGAAGAGGTTACACCAATTTGACTGGTCGAAATCAGCATGAAGGAAACTGGTCGAATCAGAGAAAACCCTGGAACCAAGTGTAGCGTGTGATTTTTGTCGGTGACGGGACCACCTTACCGCAATGGTTGGAATTGGGTGCTACTTTCTAATTTCTTATTTATCCTATGAAGCTGGAAAGGAAAGGGAAGATGTCTAAAACTAACCTTACACGCAAATGTTTTCTTAAACAAATGCTAAGAGATTGGGGGGTCCAAGGCCAGGTTATACAAAGGGAAGTTGTCAATTACCCAGTGTATATATGGTTATCCATAGACTTTCTTTGGCATGTTTAAATATTTTCTGGTGTTTATCTATTATGGGTAGGGAATGTTGAGAGAGTGTTTTTGTTGTTTTTGGGTTAGATACTGGACCTAAAGTTTTTGATTTGTGTGCTCGCTAAGATTTCGCAATCTTATGCCTACTTATTCCCATAAAGATAACAGGGAAATCAGAGCAATCGTAGTTCCTCCTATTCTATGGGAGGAAAGATGTTTGGTGTCTTGTTCAAAGCCCAAGATTGAAGCTGGATGAGTGTTTGTGCCTTGTTCAAAGCCCAAGATTGAAGCTAAAGGGGTGACTGAGAGAGAATTTGTCATCTCTAAAGGGAGATATCTCACCTATTCATCACATGTTGTTGGGTAACTGATTATAAAGGGAAATTACTTTAACTGGAGTATACGGAATCCAGCAATGCCATAATTTCCTTTATAAGGGTTATGTCCTGAAGGAATAAACTTTAACTCAGTGTAGAGCAATGCCATTTTTCCTTCGGAATCTTTCATGCTAAGAGAGGGAGATTGGCATGGATGTAAATAATCGAGAGGCTTGCCACTTACATCAGTTAGATGAAAGATGATTTTTACCAGGATAAAAGAGGCACCATAGCTTGGATTTTTAAATCAACAAGTGTGCCACTTACAACAGTTATCTGGGATTGGGTTTTTTTAATTGCCTGTTTGATGTGTGGTGTACAGTGAAATGCCTTCCTACAGAGAGAACTTTTGATTTCCTCTGAGGGGATGTTGATTTTTGTGTGCCTTGATCAAAGCCCAAGGTTGAAGCTAAAAGGTTGACTCTACTAAGGGAGTTTTATGGCTTTCTTGTACAAAGCCCAAGATTGAGGCTGAAAAGAATTGACTCTTTCGGGTAGGTTTTATATCTGTCTTGTACAAATCCCAAGATTGAGGCTAAAATATTTGACTCCATTGGGGAGAGGTTTTATCTATCTTGTATAAAGCCCAAGATTGAGGCTAAAAGGTTGATTGACTCAACTGGAGAATATGATCTGTCTTGTACAAAGCCCAAGATTGAGGCTAACTTTGCTGAGGAAAAATCATTATACAAAGCCTAAGAGGAGGCTGGTTGGGGAACTTCTTATATGAAGCCTAAGAGGAGGCTAGCTTCTGCTGAGGATTATTGAGATCCAGAGACAGGTCCAAATTGGGGAATCAACTCCTGTTGAGGATTTGAAGAAGAGTTGAAATATCAGATGCCCTGAGCTTTTGATTCTGTTAAAGTTTT
Source organism: Lathyrus tuberosus (assembly GCA_022829125.1). Classification (NCBI taxonomy): domain Eukaryota; kingdom Viridiplantae; phylum Streptophyta; class Magnoliopsida; order Fabales; family Fabaceae; genus Lathyrus; species Lathyrus tuberosus. The sequence continues at coordinate 2,774,362 of JALAZF010000034.1, forward strand.
ATTGATGGTAATTTCAGACTCTGCTGGAGATTGATGAAGTGTTCAGGGTTTTTTCCTGTGCTTTTAGTAGAGATGACTAATTTCTGTCCTATACCTGTAAGAGGTCTTCAGGTCCTTGTACTAAGCCCAAGAGGAGGCTGAGAACTTCTAAGAAGCATGTTGGACCTTGTACAAAGCCCAAGAGGAGGCTGGGGATGCTTTTAGGAAGCCTGTGGGTCCAAGCCTGAGAAAAGTTCAAGAAAGGTTTCACCGGGAATAATCTTTTCCTTAGTGAACAGTTCTAGGGTTTGAAGAAATTCAAAAGAGGTTTCACCGGGAATTAGTCCTCTTTAGGGAAATGAATTTCTTGTACACACATTTCTAAGTTCTTACAGTCTTGAGAAAAGTTTCACCGGGAATAATGCCTTTCTCTGTTCCATATTGTTTAAGCCCAAGAGGAGGCAAGACTGCATCTGGAATTTCCTATGGGGGAACTAGTTTTGACTGTGTTAAAAGAGTAACCATTGGTTTGATCTAAAACTATACCTACTTACTGGGGAAAACTCTAAGCAAATATATACAGTCATACATATACAGATGAAATATATAAACAAGTATGTATAGAAGAAATAGTAGAACTTACAGTTGTGCAAGCTCCAGCATTGTAACCACAGCTGTATGGTTAATTATTCAAGAATTTGAAGAAAGTTTTGATAATACTTTGAATTAGAATCTAAATAAAAAAAGAAAGTTGTTTTAAAGAAAGTTCGGGGCTTATACTCAAGAAGAGGCCCAGATGAATTCTTTCGAAAAGGCGACGATCGCGTCGTCATTTTGAAAACCACAGAGGGACTTATACAATGTTTGAGGCCCAAATTGTTGAATTTACAAAAAGGATGGGTCTTACACTCTATTAGAGGCCCAAAGTTTATTTTTAAACAAGAGATGAAACTTATAGCTCAAGGAAAGGCCCACATGAAAAACAATGATTGTACCGTTATTCTGAAAATTGTATCGGGCCTTATACAATGACTGAGGCCCAAATTATTTATGTACAAAGGGGGTTGGGTCTTACACTCTATTAGAGGCCCAAACATTTTTGAAAAGAATAAAGATGGGACTTACAACACAAGGGGAGGCCCAGTTGAAAATTGTTTTGAAAACGGCGATCGTGCCGAGATTTTTTTAAAATCGCATCAGGACTTATACAATGAATGAGGCCCAAATTATTTGTGTACAAAGGGAGGTTGGGTCTTACACTCTATTAGAGGCCCAAAAGTGTTTGAAAAAGAAGAAAAATGGGACTTACAACCAAAGGGAGACCCAAATTGTTTTTGTTTAAAAGGCGACGATCGCGCCGCGGTTTCGGAAAACGCAATAGGACTTATACAATGACTGAGGCCCAAAATTTATTTATGTGACAAGGGATGGGTCTTACACTCTATTAGAGGCCCAAAAATGTTTAAAAATGAAGGAAAATGAGACTTACAACCAAGAAGAGGCCCAAATGAAAATTGTTTTAAAAACGACGATCGCGCTGAGATTTTTAAAATCACATCGGGACTTATACAATGATTGAGGCCCAAAAATGGTTTATTTACAAAGGGGTGGGACTTACACTCTATCAAGAGGCCCAAAAGTGTTTTAAAAAATGTTTGTGAGGGTGAAAATAATAAAAACCCTAATTTGATTTTAAAATGCATTTTAATTTAAATTAAAATGATCAAAATTATCAAACATGTGTGAAAAATAAGTTGTGATCTTGGATTATTGATTGCAAAATTATGTTTTATCCATAGAATGATTTGAAAATCATTTGAATTTGGAAAATCAAGAGAAAGAAATATTTTTAAATGCTTAAAAACAAATAAAAATGAATTCTTTACAAAAAATATTAAATATATAAAATAAATAATATTTTTATGAAATTTTTGTAGAACAAAATATTTTTTAACATTTTTGTGAATTTTGAAAAAAAGAATCATTAAAAAATGATTGAAATTGAAAGAGAAATTAAATTTTGAAGTTATTTAGAAATTGTAAAAGAAAGTGAAGGAATTAAGTGGTAAAAAAGATGGGATGGTCCTCCCAAGGTTTGAACCCACGCCCTTGGGGTGGAGGGTTTAAAAGTTACCAACTGAGCTATGTGTTATAGCTTTTAGTACTATGAAGAGAGTAAATAATATATGAAAACATCCTTTGAAAATGGTTCAAAAAATAAAACCAAAAGGTCTGGGGCGAGGGGGATTCGAACCCCAAACCCTTCGCTCGCCACACACACATAAATACTAGTGTTTCCACTAGGGCACAATGCCAATTCAAACATATAATGGCAATGAAATAATATATAGTAAACATGGTTTTGAAAACCTAAAAATGGCGCCATGGCATCTTCTTCCTTGGACCATCATCAGAGTTGCAAAAGCAACTCTATCTCCTTCGTTTCTCAACCATTTTGGAAGATGTAAAAATGAAACTCGTTCATTTTTTAACAAGGAATTGAATGGTTCTTTTCAATTTTATTTATTTTAAGTGTATCAAGAGATACCATGCTATAACCAGATGAACCCTAAAAAATGCAAGAACTATATGAAATCTTATACACGTAAGATAAATAGCAATTGATTGAGGGTTAATGATCTATGAGCCACCAGAATCCTGATGATAACTTAAAACAACATTTATGATGCATGATTCATGGAGTTTGAAGGTTCAAGGCTTACCTCTGCAAGAAAGAATCGAATTCTACTTTGGAGGTGTTACATATGTGAAACAATGATCTGGATAGCTCCCCTATGTGTTATGGATTGTGTTGCAAGCCTTGGAATGATTTGAAACTTCTTAGAACTCTTGGCTCGAATCCATCTGTATATCGAAGCAATTGAGATATGGAGATGTAGATTATGGTGTTACAAAAGTGATTTAGAGGTTTAGATCACTTCTATAAGGTATATATATGATGTGTTTGGATCATTGGTTCAAGTTGCATTGCTTTCTATTTCAAAACTCGATAGCCACTTCTTAAGAAATTGGAATTTTGATGCACAAGAGGGAATTCAGAGAAAACAATGTTGGGATTGTTTTGGTGTGTGTTAAATGATCAAGTATGAGCTCTATTTATAGGTGAATAGATTTGTCAAGCATGAACAATTGGAACCTGAAGGATAAGAACTGAATTCAATGGTCTTTTCTTGGCATAATTGCTTCTTACACAAGGTACAATAGCTGTCCCAAATAGTTCAGCTATGTATTGACTCAACCCACATTCTGCAGTCCTTTTAAATGTTGTTTATTAGAGCATCTTGACTACAAGGGATAGGAATCTTGAATATGCACTATTTGCTCATAATTGCCCTTTGAAATTCAAGTCTTTGTACAAAGACTCATTATGCCAAATGATCAAGTTTTAAGCATCTTGGCCTAATTTTGCAGGTTGGATCAGAGTTGTGATGATCATATTGAATGTATTTGGCTCATTTAATCATTGTCCCTTGACTCAAAATCGTTGATAATAAGTTAATATCCAAACTGTCATGAAAACAGTTGCAATAATGCCTCTTGTGGCAGCCATAACTCTTGGTTCAAGTTAAGTTGTTTCATGCCAATGAACTCTTTGGATTGTTGGCAACATGTATGACAACTTTGATGTTAACATTTGAGATTGATTCTTCATGTAACTAGGTGTAAACATCTCCCATGTTTTGGTGTTTTACCTAAAATCTGTCTTTGACAGAATTTTGTTTAAGTGTTGGAAAAAGTGGTTATTTTCATTTTTTGTGATTTTGATCAATCCATAACTCAAAATCCATGAGGATTTGGAATCTATTGTAGTTGACACTTTTGAAGTATGTCATGTGAACTTTCATTTGAGCTTTGGATGGAAGAAAAATACCTTAGGGTTTGGGAGTTATGACCTTGCAAAGTTGATACCAAATCCAATTTGTTCCATAACTTAGAAAAATGTAAGTTTCTTATGGTTGCCCCTTTTGCAAGTTACCTCATTTTTCTTGATTTTTATTGATGGATGATGATCAAAACCATACATTAACATTGTTTTGGACTTAGGGGAGCCAAATTTTTGAAAAAATTCAAAAAGTCAAACTTGATTTTAGGCACAGTTGACTTTTTGTCATATGAAATTCAAATTGTGTGATCTTCTATGCAACCAAGTTCTTGACCTAATTCAAACCTAATGGATGGGTTCCATAGGTGTTGTAGAGGGTCTTGAATCATGTCTCAAGGTTTGGGAACATGTCTTAGTCAAAAGTCAAAGGTACAATTGACTTTTTCATCAGGAAAAGATGAATTTGAATATTATGAATCAAGCTTCTTGGATCAATCCAATGTTGTAAATAGATCAATGTGGTGTATTTGAGGCCCTAAAATCATGTCTTGAGGTCTTGGTTCATGTCTTGTCTCAAAAGTCAACTCAGGGGTGAATTAGGTCAAGAAACCCTAATTCTTGATTTTTTATGAATTCATCCCTTGAGGCTATTTTGACTGTATGATTGGGTCCATGAGGTCCCTTTGAGCTTCTTGGGTCATGTTTTGATGAATTGGCTCATGCCCATGTGAAAAATTTCATCTGGAGGCCTTGGTCGACCAAAACCCTAATTTGGTGACACTGGCGATCTTGAGGCTTGATCCACTTGGAATGTGGCATCTTTGTGCTAGATTCTTGATATGGGAGACCTCTTATCCTTTATGGGTGTTTGAGAAGTTAGACAAGTTGAAGATCATGTCATTTCTTGATTGATCCTTTTTCTAAGTGCTCTGAGAGGGCTCAAACCCCTAATTTCTGATTGTAGTGAATGCTCAACAATCCTTGAGGAGATTGATGAGGTATGATGGTACATCTATATTGTGGTAATGATTTGCACAGTGATGGGAAATCCTGTGGTCATAATTTGAGGTATGACATTTGTCTGAACTGCAGAGGTGTGCAAACTTCTCTGTGGGAGATGCCATTTGCAAACTTCTCTGATGACTTCATTGAAGGCAATTTTTCGGGGAGAAACCGCCGTATTGCCGAGAGTCTTTTAGTTAAGAGGTTTTCTCTGGGGATTTTCATTCATCCGGGAAAGCGAAAATATCATATTCAATGATGAAGAGTGATGTTCCAAAGGTGTCTATCGAACGCCTTTTTGCCTTTCAAAGATTCAAGTTATCAAAGTGGTCGAGGACAGGCTCAAATCCAGAAATAAACTGGGGGAGAAATTGCCCAGACGATATATTTCCGGATGAGGAAAGAACTGACAACTCTATCGGCAAGAGGACTTTATCATTTGGGGAAGAACATGACCAGAGTGATATTAATGCAACATGTGTATGAATATGAATCAATTATGCATGATGTATGGATGCTTATGCTGACAAAACAGAAACAATATACGGACTGGTGGATGAACACGACTGGATACTCGGCCACTGCGGGGGGGATAAAAAAGTATCATGGGCTCAAGATAGCGATCCTTTCTTTCTTAGGAGGGGTAGACCCTTCTGGGGAGAAAACCCATCAATTGGTCCTTAGAGGTAAAAACTCTGTCGGGGATATCAGATGGGACATTACATCTGAAACAGTTGATCTTTCATTCAAGCGTACTGGTTTAGAAGAAGTACTTTGATTTTGCATTTTGAGGTTTAATCACTTCCGGAGAAGCCATTGATGTTCTTTTTTGCGTTCAGTAGTCAAAAGGAATTGCCATCTTTATTTTAAAAGCAGAAGAAAATTTGACAAGTAAAATTCTTTTTTTTTGTGTTTCAAGAATCGTCGATCATGTTAAAAATGACATTCTGTAAATCTAAATAAATGAGAATTGCAAACAAAAGCACTAGGGCTCAAATTTTATTGATAGAATGGTAATCAGCCAAGCGCGTGATCCCATAGAGCATTACAAAGTTTAGAAATTGGTAATTTAAGGGAAAAGGGGCTACATTGAAACATAATGATCGCTATCATTCTACCAACTTTGGATTCTGGACATCCTGAGCTTCTGTCGAAGATGACCTTGACTGAAGTCTTTCGACGGATGGTGTTACCGCTGAGGATTTAACCTTGTCGGACATAGTTACTTGCCATGAATCCCTAACTTTTGCCTGGATTGTCTTTTGAGGTTTTCAACCCATCGGGATGATTTTTTGCTTATGTCTCTAATTTTTGCCTGGACCGCCCTTTCGGGTTTTCAATCCACCGAGACATTTTTTTTCTTCTATTTAGGCGAAGTATTTCTTGACTACGTCAATATTTTTGGGGTAGGTAAACTCCTCTCCATCCATGGTTGCGAGTCTCAAGGCGCCGCCTGAAAAGGCTTTCTTGACCACATAGGGGCCGTCATAATTCGGAGTCCATTTTCCCCGGGAATCAATGAGAAATGATTGTATCTTCTTGAGCACGGGGTCTCCTTTTCTGAAGACATGGGGTCGGACCTTTTTGTCGAACGCTTTCTTCATTCTTTGCTGATACAACTAACCGTGGCATAGAGCCGTTATTCGTTTTTCTTCGATTAGGTTCAGTTCATCGTGTCGACTTTGACACCATTCAGCTTCAGTTAGCTTAGCTTTCATCAATACCCAGATTGATGTGATCTCTACTTCTATGGGAAGAACTACCTCCATGCCATATACTAGAGGAAAAAGGGGTTGCCCTATTGAAGTGCGAACAGATGTGGGATAACCGTGAAGAGCAAATGGTAGCATCTCGTGCCAATCTTTGTAGGTTATAACCATTTGGTGAAGTAGTCAATGGCTACTAGGATGAACTGATGTCCGTTCGAAGCTTTGGGTTCAATCATGCCAATCATGTCGATTCCCCATATAAAAAAGGCCATGGAGAAGAAAAAACTTTGAGATGTGTTGGCTGTACATGGATCTTGTCTGCGTATATCTGACACTTACGACACCTCCTCATATACTTGTAGCAATCGGATTCCATTGTCAACCAATAATATCCTGCTCTCAGAATTTTTCTTGCCATTGTGTGTCCATTGGCATGAGTGCCAAAGGATCCTTCGTGAATCTCTTTCATCAACATGTTTGCTTCTTGTCTGTCTATGCATCTGAGTAAAACCATGCCGAAGTTTCTCTTATAGAGTGTATCACCATTTAGGAAGAAGTTACCTGCTAGTCTTCTGAGAGTCTTCCTATTTTTTCTTGATGCCCCAGGCGGGTACTCTTGTTTCTGAAGGAAGCATTTGATATCGTGATACCATGGTTTGTCATCTATGACTGCTTCAATCGCGAAGATGTAGGCGGGCCTCTCAAGGTGCATTATGTCAATCTTAGGTACGTCATTTCAATGATTTATAGCAATCATGGAAGAGAGAGTGGCTAGTGCATCAGTCATGTGATTTTCTTCACGAGGGATGTGATGAAACTCGATTTTGTTGAAGAATGGTAACAACCTTCTCGCGTAATCTTTGTAAGGAATCAATCCTGATTGGTATGTATTCCACTCTCCTTTGATCTGATTGATAACTAGGGCTGAGTCTCCATACACATCCAAGTTCTTTATACTTAATTCAATAGCTTCTTCGAGACCCATGATACAAGCTTCGTATTCAGCCTCATTGTTTGTGCATTTGAATGTCAATCTGGCAGTGAAAGGAATAGGGGTACCTTGAGATGTTATGATGATTTCCCCAATTCCGTTTCCGTAAGTGTTGATAGCTCCGTCGAATATTAGTCCCCATTGGGAACCTGGTTCTGGCCCTTCGTCTGGCAAGTCAAATGCGACTGATTCCTGATCGTCAATCGGTTGATGAGCCAAATGATCGGCTAGAATACTTCCTTTGACGGCTTTCTGAGCATGGTACTCAATGTCGTATTCTGATAACAATATCTGCCAACGGGCAATCCTTCCCGTGAGAGCAGGCTTTTCAAAGACGTACTTGATCGAATCCATTTTGGAGATTAACCAAGTAGTGTGACAAATCATGTATTGGCGAAGACGTTTGGTTGCCCAAGCCAGAGCACAACAAGTTTTCTCGAGCATAGTGTATCGAGTTTCACAGTCTGTGAACTTCTTTTCTTTTTGTCTTGTCTTGTTGGCCAAGCACACAACCCATGGAGTCTTCCAAAACTGTTAGGTAGATGATCAATGGTCTTCCCTCCACTGGAGGAGACAAAATCGGTGGATTCAGCAGATATTCTTTGATACTGTAGTAAGCTTTTTGGCAATCTTCTGTCCATACGCAACTTTAATTCTTTCTGAGTAGTTTAAAAATTGGCGCGCATGTCGCGGTCATGAGGGATATGAATCTTGAGATGTAATTTAGACGTCCCAAAAATCCTCTGACCTGTTTTCAGTCTTCAGCGAAGGCATTTCTTGAATGGTCTTGACCTTGTCAGGATCTACCTCAATTCTTTTCTGGCTGACGATGAATCCTAAAAGTTTTCCTGAGCAAACACCGAACGTGCACTTATTAGGATTTAAGAGGAGTTTGCATTTTCTCAGATGCTTGAATAGCTTTGACATGTGTTCTACATGATCTTATTCTGTTTTAGATTTGGCAATCATGTCATTGACGTACACTTCAATCTCTTTGTGTATCATGTCGTGAAACAGAGTTGTCATGGCCCTTTGATAGGTTGCCCCTACGTTCTTTAGACCGAACGACATTACCTTGTAGCAAAAGGTACCCCATGGGGTGATAAATGAAGTTTTCTCCATAACTTTGGGTGCCATTTTGATTTGATTGTAGCTCGAGAATCCATCCATGAAGGAGAAGACTTTGAATTTTGTTGTTCCATCTACCAGCATGTCAATGTGTGACAGGGGGAAGTCATGCTTTGGACTTGCTTTATTCAGATCCCTGTAGTCTACACACACTCTAACTTTTCCGTCCTTTTTCGGAACTGACACTATGTTAGCTAGCCATTGAGGATATTCTGAGGTGGCAAGGAAATTTGCGTCGATCTGCTTCTGCACTTCCTCTTTAATCTTGATGGCCATATCCAGATGAGTCCTCCTCAGTCTTTGTTTTACTAGCGAACATTCTGTTTTTAGTGGCAAATGATGTTCCACGATGCTGGTATCTAACCCTGGTATGTCCTGGTAGGACCATCAAATACATCTGAAAACTCTTAAAAAAGTTTTATTAGGTCTTCTCTGACAGTTGGATTTAGCAGTGCTCCAATCTTAACTTCTTTCTTTTCTTCCTCTGAACCCAAATTGACCATTTACAACGGCTCTTTGTGAGGCTCAATAGACCTTTCCTCTTGCCTGAGTAATCGGGAGATTTCTTCTGGAATTTCTTCGTCCTCTTCTTCTTCAGCTTCAAATACCGGGAATTCAAAGTTGGGAGAAGGCATTGGATCATATGTATCAATGGGGTTTAAAACAAGCAATCTGTATGACGTGATGATTTGTTTTTTAGCAAAGACAGAGAGAATGCAAGAGTGTGTGCAGTGTGTATTTTTTTGAAAAATGCTTGTTTTTTTATTTTGGGCTGTTTTTAGGATTACCATTTTCTGAAAAACGAAAAGTGAAAACAACAATAAATGCGGGAATGACAGAATGACATTATTTATTTATGATTTGTTGATTCTTGAAATACAGTTCTTTAAAACAAAACTCTACCGCTTTGGGCGAAGCGAAGAGGGACATTTACAGAAAAGTGAGCCCTATAAAACATTCGCTTCACCTGGGCAGGGTGAAAGGTTAAAACAAAGATGACAATTACTCTGACTTGTGGACGACTTTCGGGACATCGACAGCAACCCAATGGCGGCGAACTCCTCTGTGAATCACAAAGTCTGGTACTTTCCTTCTTGGTTTGTCTTCAAAAATAACGCTGATTTCTGGCAGAGTAGGATCATTGAAGTCTTCTTCCCATGCAGAGTTGTCATAAGCGAACTCTTCTGTTATATCTTCCATGGTGTTTTCACTCTCAAGAGGATCTCCCCATCCAGTTCGTTAGATATCCTCGTATCTGATGCGAGAACTTTCAGGAGTAGAGTATTTAACTAAGAAGTCATACTTTCTACTTGGCTGTCCCAAGGTATCCCAGGTTTCTGTGGGAATAAAGGAGTTATCCTCCTCAATGACGTTGACCTCAGGGAAAACATAGTTAATGAATTCTTGTACTGCAATCTTTGCAGGTTCATCACCATGGTGTCGGACATTTTCGGAATGTCCTAAGTAATAATTCCATGACTCTGTGGGGACATGGGTATTCTTTTCAATATTACTCAGTGATAGGCATCCTTCGACTGACTCTTCTGCCCCAAGTCTTCCGTGTATGACTTCCAGATAGGAAATTCATCCAGGGGATTATAATAATCATGGTCAAAGTTGTCTTTTATTAGATTATCTTCCTCTAATAAATTGGTTGGAGCACGACATCCTTCAAGATCACAATCTCCATAGATCATCCAGACATCTGATCTTGGTATATATCTTGGGCTCTGCTTAGGAAAACAAAATGGCGTGTGCGCCTCTCCCCGAGACCTATAACCCTCATGATTAAGGTAAGATTTCCACTCTTCATCTGTATCGGAGGAGTCACTCTCATTGATGGTGTGTACTTCTTTAGACACAGGGTGGAGGAAACCTCCGCTGTGGAAGAAATCCTGAATGGGACGAAAAATTTCGTCTTTCTTAGTAGTCTGGGTACAAGTTGGAGAGAAACCAATACCTTTTCTTGTCTTGTTATTCTTAGGAATTACAATCTGTCCCCATCCTTTTATGTCATTACCCTTGATCACTTCGAGAGCATCTTTGTATGAGGAAATCGACGTCCCTCTTTCTGGTCGATTCTCATTTCTCATCGAGAGTGCTTGAAACTAGGTTCCAACCACCTCTTCTGGTTCTACACAGGAGAATGATAATAAGTTGCTCACGATTAAGGCTTGCTCTCCACATACTGTGACTAACTTATCATTCTTGACGAACTTTAGCTTCTGGTGAAGTGTCGAAGTGACTACCTCAGCTTCGTGTATCCAAGGTCTTCCTAATAAACAGTTATATGCTGCCCGGATGTCCATGACCTGGAAAGTGACTTAGAAAGTGTGAGGACCGATGGTTATGGGAAGATCGACTTCGCTGATAACTGTTTTTCTAGATCCGTCAAAGGCTTTGACAATGATCTCACTGCCTCTCATAGAAGCTCCTTGAAATGATAGTCGTATCAAAGTTGATTTTGGAATAACATTCAAAGATGATCCTGTGTCCACCAGTACGCTGGCTAAAGCATCGTCTTGGCAGTTGATTGTAATGTTAAGTGCCATATTATGATTCTTGCCTTCTTCTGGCAGTTCTTCATCACTGAATCCTACGTTGTTACAGGTAGTGATGTTGGAGATGATGCTGTCAAATTGTCCTACTGTCACATCTTGTTCCACAAAGGCTTGCTCTAAGACTTTCTGTAGAGCTTCCCTGTGAGCTTCTGAACTAAGTAGGAGAGATAGTACAGAGATTCGAGACAGAGTTTGCAACAATTGGTCCATAATGTTGTACTCGCTTTTCAAGATGAGCTTGAGCATCTCATCGCTGTTCTTTACAAGTTCTGGATTCTTGGATTGACCGACTTATTGATTGGGAACTTCTGTTTGAGATTCCTTTTCTTTGGTAGGTTCTCCAACCCCTCTGTTGAAGATCTGGCCGCTCCGTGTGACTCGACTGATGTCGGCAATGTTTACAATAGAGGGTAATGGAGTTTCTTTTCCATTTTCGATGGTAGTTACACTGTACTTGTAAGGGATAGCCTTTCCTGACTTATATGGTATTGGACCCGGCAGGTAGATAACCACAGGGGCTTTTTGATTTCTCTGACCATCATTGGCAGCCTCAATTGGTTCGAGGTTGAGAATTCTTTTATTGTCAAGAGAGACTGTTGACTCGTCGAGCAGAGGGATTATGGCACATACGTCCTTGGTTATTCCATGATTGGAGATTACGACAGCGCTTTTGCTTTGACTAGAGAGGTAATCTTGTATCATGTTGATCGACCCAGAACTTGAACATAGTCGAATCTCCTTTCGGTCCAACTGATTTTGGAGGGCTGCTAGTATGAGATAACATCCTTGGTTATTTTTCGAGCATACGCTACAACACTCATAATTGTGCAGTGGTACCGGCCATATCCGCTTTGTACGCAGTGCATCTTTACTAGACCTGTTTCTATTTAGCGGATATTATGACTTTGATGTCTACCGGGATTTCCATCAGTTATGCTAATCCGTTGTGTGAATTCATCCAGGTAGATCAGAAGCCACTAGTGGTCCAAAAGATGTTGAAGGGTTCTTTGCACAAGCGCACACCCTTGGTTGTTTTTGCAGCATTCTTTACAGTCTAGATAATCATGTGAAGCCAGAAAACCAAGTCTGACCTACTTAGCATGTAATTCTACTAGACTGATATTCATTAGGCGTATGTCAAAGATCTGAACCATATTGACTTGATGGTCATTTCTTTTGCGGTAGTCTTGGATCCACCCCAGATCCATCTGACGTTGGAAGGCCTCTTGTATAAAAGAGCATTCCTGATTGTCCGTTGAGCAGATTGGACAAGCGCCGTAATCGTACCGTGGTAGATTATAATACTGACTTTGTCTCGAATGCATCGCCACTAAGTTGAGGTTCATTGTACGGATGTCGTGGTTCTGTATAATGTTGGGATGTGTATGGGCCATGTTTACTTCACAAATCCTATGATCCTGAATCCAGCCCAGATCCATTTGTTCTTGCAGAGCTACTTGTACTGCGGAACGCCCTTGATTATCCTTGAAGCAGACATTACACTGATGATAGTTGTGATATGGCACATGGCCATACCCGCTCTGTCTGCAATGCATTTTCACCAAATTGGTTCCTAAGAAGAGTACATTGTGAATTTGATAACTGTTTATAGGTTCTCCTTCTATCAAATTCACTGTAGTCTTCTCATGTTGCAGTAATGGGTTTGTCTGAACATTCAGATTAGTATCTTTGAAAGATAAAATCCCGTTCCTGACAAGCTTCTGTACATCAGACTTGAAGCTGAGATAATTCTCAATGTTATGTCCCGATCCTCCTTGATGGTAAAGGCAAGTTTGATCTACTTTAAACCAAAAAGGTGGATTTTCTGGTACCGCAAGAGGCGTCCTGGTTTGAACATGCCCCTTTTCCAGTAGAAGTGGAAATAACTCTGCGTACAACATTGGCATAGGGTCAAACCCTGATGGTCGTGTCGTATGATTATTATTGTTATACTATGGACGAGCCTGCTGAAAAGGCTGTTGCGGCCTTTGTCGATACTGTTGTTAACTTGGTTGGCTCTGAGAAACCTGAGGTTGATAAGTCGGAGCTGGCGTCGGGTTGATAGCGAGAGTTATCGCCGCTACCGGTTGGTACCTTCGCCTTTGTTTTCCCAGAGAGATATTACTGATATCCTGCTTTTTCTTCTTTTGGAAAGCACTACCATATCTCTTAGTACTGCTAGATGGTTTTACATCTTTGACCAATCATCCTTCTTGGACTTCTTCTTCAAGGCGTACTCCCATGTTCACCATTTCAGTGAAGTCACTGGGTGCACTGGCGACCATTCAGTCGTAATAGAACGAGCTTAAGGTTTTCAGGAAAATCTTGGTCATTTCCTTTTCCTCAAGAGGGGGACAAATCTGAGCGGCAATTTCACGCAATCTTTGAGCATATTCTTTGAAAGTTTCTTTGTCCTTTTGTGACATTGCTCTGAGTTGATCCCTATCCGGTGCCATGTCCAAATTGTATTTATACTGCTGAACAAAGGCTGCCCCGAGATCTCTGAAAGTACTGATCTTGGTGCGGTTTAAACCCATGTACCATTTGAGTGCGGCACCGGTTAAACTGTCTTGGAAGTAATGGATCAGTAGCTGTTGATTTTCTGTCTGAGTAGACATTTTTCGAGTGTACATCACCAAATGACTTTGAGGGCAAGAGTTGCCTTTGTATTTTTCAAAGTCAGGCACCTTGAATTTGTGCGGGATCTTTACATTAGGGACCAAACAGAGGTCAACGTCGTCCTTTTGATAAGTGCAAATTGTAACTATTTTTGTATATAAGTTTTGTTGCACTTATCGATACTTATTGTTAATATCGTACGAATAAACCCCGCTTTGTTTGTAAATACGTTTACTTTACATTATAGTGTATATTGCGTATCGTGTAAATATCATTGAGATTAATTGATTTTATCTCATTTTTGTAGGTATTCAAGCATAGATATTTTGCCATTGTTGTATAAAGCATTGAATAAGCTTTCCAACGCTTCCGACCGTGCGTCAATCCCAGTTAGGGTTCAGAAGTTGTGGTCAAAATAAGGGCTGGTGTGCTGTCAAGTTCGCTTTGCGAACTTAACAGTGAATGATCGCTTTGCGAACTTCCCAGCGAATGCTCCTAGACTTATGGCAATAGAAAAAGGGACCAAAGTTCGCTTTGCGAACTTTCCAGCGAATATTCTCTTTGCGAATAAAAGTTCGCTTTGCAAACTTTTGCAGAATTGCAGAGTCAGTTTAACTGTTCCTAAGGCACTTAGGTGCCAAAATTGATGTTCGCTCAGCGAATAAAAGTTCACTTTGCGAACTTGACTGATTTTTGAAATTTTATTTAAGTCATTTCATTCATTTTTTAGGTTATGGTTTTGGGGATTTTTGCTCCCAACTCCATCAAACTCATTTTTCAGTAGTATTAGCTTAGAAAACAACATTGAAGCTTGCACAGGGATGATCCGGGGTGGATTTCTCATCGACTGGCGTTGAAAAACCATGAGATGTTTGGTTTATTTCTTTTCTTCTTTGTGTATTTCTTCTTTGTTGGGTTGTTGTATATGTATTTACTTTGAACTCGTGTATATTTGTCGCCTATGGCGTTGTATCTAATTTGCTTTACAAAACTTTATCGGTGATTGTCCTTGATTTTTGCTTTATGCCTGGGATTTGGGTTGTGTTAGAGATAAACATCGCAAACTTTGATTAGGGATGATTATCTGTTAGTTTCTGGATGCTAGAGATAGATTTAGAGCTAACAATCTTTATGGGTGTCGAAGCTTAATGCCTCCGTATCTCGAGTCGGGTGCGAGAGTGTCAACGAGGGTAACACGGTTATTCTCTCAGCTCAGTGTGTCAGAGATGGACACTGTTGTGAGTGATGCTGGATGATATTGAGGAGTATTGTAGGTTGAGTATATTTGGTCGATAGGTTTAAGTTTGTGACGAGTCGATTATGTGCATGCCTGACATGTTTCTTCTCTCTGAAGAATGAATTCTTTTTGTGTTAATTTTTATTTTTCTGCATTTACTTTAAACCTATTTTAACCCAAACTCATTAATATTTAAATTGTCGAACGGCAGTTTAATACCACCGATCTCTGTGGACACGATAAATTCCCAGAAAAATACTTTCAAATCTTTTTGTTGCTTGCCGCTTTATCGCCCCAACAAAATGGCGCCGTTGCCGGGGATTGGTTTTGATATTGAATTGCATTGCGATAGTTTCGATGTTTTTGAGCTTTGTACATAATTGTTTATATTGTATATATGCTTGTATAGACACTTGTTTTGCTTTTATTTTACATTATGTTTGTTCAAATGTTGTATAAATTTTGTTCCCGTAACGTTTGTTCAAGTGTTTGGTTAGGACACTTGCTTTTGGTTTGCACGGTGAGGCATCACCATGGCATGAAGGGAGGAAGTTACTAGCTAAGCACAGTAAAGTCGTCGAGCTTACGACGTAAAACAAGCATGTTTAATTGTTTTTTGTTTCGTTATTACTTTTTCATTCTAGCTTAGGTAGTGTGGTAAACATTCATTAAACAAGTTGTACTCGGATTGTTCGAAAAATTCTCAAATCTTCACTTTACAACTTGTTTAATCCAATTTCACCCGGTCTTTTAGTTTGTTTATATTAATAGTTTTTGTGTTTGTCTAAGAGCTTGTTTTGAGTAGCTTGAGGAAATTTGAGGTGATGTTCCAAGTTTCATTGTTTCAACTTGCAGATGTATGGTAATGATATTGTTAAGTTTTGTACACGTCCAAGGTATGTGTTTATCGCTTTCCAGACTTTAGCATATTCATGATACTTAGCCTTTTTACAAACTTCCATTCCCTTCATTCTTTTGTATACTTATTCTTGATTTGAATCACTTTAGTTCCCACCTTTTTGTGAGGTAGCTTACCATTGTTCATATATGCGCGGAGTACCAACATTCTTGTTCTAACTGGATTTTATTATGCTTAATCTATTGTTTGTGTTGATTATGTGAAAGCATGAAAAGGATCAAGGCATTTAGTTTTATTTTGAGCATAATTACCTAGCCAAATAGTCATTCACCTTGTGAGCGTGTGACCATTCGTAACCCCTTTGTGCCTTTCTATCATTATCCATGTTGTTTGAACTTAATGCTTGTCTATGAGTATTGAATTCACTTTTTGTATGGATTTTGATTGATTGTTTTTTTTGAACCCTTAACTTTGTGTTCTTGTATGAATTTTTACCTTGCCTTAGAAAGTAGGGAGTATTCACATGATGATATGGTTGAATTCAAGTTGGGGAGAGAATGATTGTTTACTCATTGGTTGGTTTCTATGAGGTTGAAAAAGAAAAGAAAAGAAAAAAGAGAAAAATATGAAAAAGAAAAGAAAAGAAAAATGTGAAAAAGAAAAAAAAAGAAAATCCTTGTGAAAGGAAACAAAAAGAGTTCAAATAATTGTGTTAAATAAGTATTTTGTTTTGTGTAACACTTGGGATTTTGGAAGAAGTTGATTGGAATTTTGTGTTTGAGTCTTTGTGAGTTGATAACTCCCTTAGGTTTAGGCAAGTTTTTGTTTCAATTACCTTTAGAAATTGCCCCTTGTTTGTTTGCCCGACCACATTACAACCTTGAAAGCCCTTGTGATTCTTGCCTTTGTATGTTCAATGTGAATTTTTTGATGAATGCATAATTTAGTCTTTTGTTTGCAAGATTGTTGTGTGCGTGAAAAGTACCTCATTTTGTGTTTTTCATGTACCGATGATTATTTTTGCTAGTTGTGATTCACGTTTGAACTTGTGTTGTTTTAGGATGTTTGGCATGATTTTTGTGTTTTGCATTTGTTTCGTGACTATGTTATCCTCGTAGTTTAGTGGTAAGGTTTACTTTGTGTGTACCGTTTTTCATTTGAACCATACATTTGCTTCCGTTTTTCAAAACCCGTTGATTCGTGATTCTTTGGTTTTCACTTTGTTTCTTTGAGTAGCTTGATTCTTGTTTGAGGACAAACAAGTTTAAGTTGGGGAGATTTTGATAAGTGCAAATTGTAACTATTTTTGTATATAGGTTTTGTTGCACTTATCGATACTTTTTGTTAATATCGTACGAATAAACCCCGCTTTGTTTGTAAATACGTTTACTTTACATTATAGTGCATATATTGCGTATCGTGTAAATATCATTGAGTTTAATTGATTTTCTCTCATTTTTGTAGGTAGTCAAGCAAATATATTTTGCCATTGTTGTATAGATCATTGAATAAGCTTTCCAACGCTTCTGACCGTGCATCAATCCGAGCTACGGTTCAGAAGTTGTGGTCAAAATAAGGGCTGGTGTGCTGTCAAGTTCGCTTTGCAAACTTTCCTGCGAATGTTCGCTTTGCGAACTTCTCAGCGAATGCTCCCAGACTTATGGCAGTATAAAAAGGGACCAAACTTCGCTTTGCGAACTTTCCAGCGAATATTCGCTTTGCGAATAAAAGTTCGCTTTGCGAACTTTTGCAGAATTGCAGAGTCGGTTTAACTGTTCCTAAGGCACTTAGGTGCCAAAATTGATGTTCGCTCAGCAAATAAAAGTTCGCTTTGCGAACTTGACTGATTTTTGAAATGTTATTTAAGTAATTTCATTCATTTTTTAGGTTATGGTTTTGGGGATTTTTGCTCCCAACTCCATCAAACTTATTTTTCAGTAGTATTAGCTTAGAAAACAACATTGAAGCTTGCACACGGATGATCCGGGGTGGATTTCTCATCGACCGGCGTTGACAAACCGCGAGATGTTTGGTTTATTTCTTTTCTTCTTTGTGTATTTCTTTGTTGGGTTGTTGTATATGTATTTACTTTGAAATCGGGTATATTTGTCGCCCATGGCGTTGTATCTAATTTGCTTTACAAATCTTTATCGGTGATTGTCCTTGATTTTTGCTTTATGCCCGGGGTTTGGGTTGTGTAAGAGATAAACATCACAAACTTTGATTCGGGATGATTATCTGTTAGTTTCTGGATGCTAGAGATAGATTTAGAGCTAACAATCTTTATGGGTGTTGAAGCTTAATGCCTCCGTATCTCGAGTCGGGTGCGAGAGTGTCGACGAGGGTAACACGGTTGTTCTCTCAGCTCAGTGTGTCAGAGATGGACACTGTTGTGAGCGATGCTGGATGATATTGAGGAGTGTTGTAGGTTGAGTATATCTGGTCGATAGGTTTAAGTTTGTGACGAGTCGATTATGTGCATGCCTGACAAGTTTCTTCTCTCTGAAGAATGAATTCTTTTTGTGTTAATGTTTACTTTTCTGCATTTACTTTAAACCCATTTTAACCCAAACTCATTAACATTTAAATTGTCTAACTGCAGTTCAATAGCACCGATCTCCGTGGACACGATAAATTCCTGGAAAAATACTTCCAAATCTTTTTGTTGCTTGCCGCTTTACCGCCCCAACACGTTTCCGAATAAGTCTTGACCGCGAATGGCATGCAGTTCCTTCTGCATTTCCAAGAATTATTCCTGGAACTCATTCATCCATTCGTACATGTCTTCGTTTCCACCAGAAATTGCTTGTGGAATCTATCCTTCCAGGACAGTGTGTACCACTGGTTGTGGTATAGACATTATTGCGGTGACTCTTAGCACTTCAGTGACCTGAAGTTTGTAACCTTCAGGAGTTGCTGTCGTCACCCTTGCATCTTCATTTTCCCGAAGTTTGTAACCTTCAGGTCCAGTGGTTCCTGCTACGGTTTCTGGGTCTTCAGTGACCGGTGGGATATATCCTTCAGGTATAAAGTTGAAAGGCATGCCCTAGAGGCTCCCTTTAGGCATATTGTACCGAAGATGATTATCATGTGTCTCCAATATAGGTGTAGATGTAATATCTGATATCACAGTTCTTTGATGTTGTTGCTCCTGGGCTGCGGCTAGGGTTTGCAGGTTGTTGTGAAGTGTTTCCAAACTTTCCTTTAGAGCGTCGATTTCTTCTCTCAGCTCTCTGTTCTCTTCCTCGAGATCGTCCATTTTCTTTTGTCGATTGCCCCGAGTATTGTATGAGTGAGACAACTTGACTCTAGAATTGTGACACATACGTGAGTCTCAAGGATAAGAAAAATGTGTTATGTGAGAATGATGAATGATATGTAATGAAATAGTTTTTTAGTTTTTGTTTTAATCAAAAAGAAACTTTAACAAATAGATTGCAAATATCACACAGTGGGGGGTGGAGACCCCTTTTATTGAATTTGAAAGATTGCAGTATTTTACAAAGTGCTGTAAGGAAAATGTCTAAGCTCATGGATCCTGAGTCCTCTCTGAATAGAGCTCAGATGCCGGTTCTGGTATTTTCCTTTTCTTTGATCGGGCCTCTTCAGTCGTTGTCGGGTCGTCAGTCATTTGCCAAGTGAAAGAAGCGAGCAAATTTCTTCGGTCTTCCTGACTCTCTATAGCATGCTGCTCTAATATCTCAATCAGAGCATCCTTATCCTTTAACAATTCCTGAATCTTGGTACATTCCAAATTAAGGATCTAGTATTTGTTTTTCCAATAGCTCTTCTTACGTTGAACTTTGTTGAGAGTGACCTGGAGTTTTTCGGCATCAGACATGAAATAAAGGACAGATTCCTTTAAGGGAAAAACTTCTTGGCGAGGGTAAGGCATCCTCAGCTTGAGGGCTCTAGTTTGTACCCAGTGGAGATAAGGTTCCATGGAGGTACAATTTTGTCTTCCCAAAGACTCACTTCCTTTCCTGTGAATATGTTGCCAGGCATGCACTATTTCTTTCTTTAGTGCCCTGTCATTTTCTAATTCCTTGAAGAAAAGACTTTTCAGATGAACATTATGTGGTATATTCTTCATTGGGTATCCAAGTTGACGGCGAGCTAAAATTGGATGATAGTTGATTCCTCCTTTAGTTCCAATGAGGGGTGCGTTGGGGAAATTTCCATATTTGTCGATGATCTCTATCCCTTCGTAAATCCTATTGTACCAATCTATGTCAGAATTGGTAAGGGACATAATCCTTTGTGACCAACGTAGGGTACTCTTGTGATACCAAAAAGAAGCAGACTTGGGCAAATGGGAAATGAACCATTTGTAGAGTAAAGGTACAGAGCATGTGATCATTCCTCCGCTGTACAAATTCCTTAAGTGTATAGAATGATAAGAATCTGCTAGCAAGGTTGGCACGGGGTTTCCTATTAAGAATATCTTAACAACATTGGTATCGATGAAGTTGTCGATGTTGGGAAAGAGGAATAAACCATATATGAGTAGAACAAAGACGTCTTCGAAGGCAGTTATATTTCCTATACTAGCAAAGTACAGAGCTTTCTCCATCAGGAATTTAGCTGGTAAACCTTGGATTCCTCCTTTAGTGGTCAGGTGAGTCCTAACTTCTGACTCATCCAAAGAGATTGCTCTTGTAATGGCCTGATTATTTGGAATTTCTTCCAGTCCAGAAAATGGAGCTTGATCAGTGATAGGTAAATCAGTCAGGTGGGAGTACTCTTCCAGTGTTGGTGTAAGTTGGTAATTCGGGAAAGTGAAGCAGTGGTAAACCGGATCATAGAACTGAATAAACGTAAACATGATCCCTTCAACTATGTTGACCCTTAACAGAGACAACAACCCTCCGTGCTTAGCTCTGAAAGCCTCGGGATTGGTAATCATCCTTCCTAATTTCCTTAAGTCTTCTAGCTTCGGAGCCTTGAAGGTGCACTTGTGTGTCTTTCTTCTACTGAAATTCATAACGCAACCTCTGATATTTGCAATCATTATTTTAGTTTTTTTTGAAAAATATTTTTTTCTTGTTTGAAAAGAGTTTTTTAATGAATGCATGAATGCAGCACACAAAAACATTTGAAAACATGGGTTCAAGGGTTCAACGTCACAAGCATGGAGTCATGGCTCTACCCATCCCCAAAGGTTGTACTATTTTGGTCAATTTTTGTACCTGTAAAACGTGTTCTAAAAGGTTCCCAAAGTCATTGACCCCTCCTAGGGATATTAACAGCAAGCTGATTCACTCGAGCGAGCTGTAACATCCTAGGGTGAATCTCATTTGAGTGTAGTATCGCGTATCAACTATTCCCGACACTCACCGCACTACCAAATGGTCATATGGTTAATGTATACTAAATCCTCAAGGTCATGGGTACCGCACTGGGATAGACAATGCTTTCACGACAATCGATCGTTCAACATCGATATTTCTGAATGGGTACCTCGACTGATTCAGTGGACTGCCAAGTTAGATTGGTCGGGATTCACTCCCTATAAGAGTTTCCTGGATATGCCACCACTTATCTTAATGTTCTCACAAACTTTCTATATGCGTATTAATCGTATTTCCAGTTAACAGAAATTTAAACACGGGTATCAAGTAGTATAACAGTAAATGATATATATTATATAGTAGAAAGTATAGAAAATGCCAATAAAGCCTAGACCTCTTAGGAACTCTAATCCTAAAGACTCCCCAGCAGAGTCTCCATTTTTCTATAGCGTGCAATTTTTGTCAGTGACGCGACCACCTTACTGCAACGGTTGGAATTGGGTGCTACTTTCGGATTTCTTATTTATCCTATGAAGCTGGAAAGGAAAGGGAAGATATATAAAACTAACCTTGCACGCAAATGTTTTCTTTAACAAATGCTAAGAGATTGGGGGGTCTGGGGTCAGGTTATACAAAGGGAAGTTGTCAATTACCCAGTGTATATATGGTTATCTATAGACTTTCTTTGGCATGTTTAAATACTTTCTGGTGTTTATCTGTTATGGGTAGGGAATGTTGAGAGAGTGTTTTTGTTGTTTTTGGGTTAGGTACTGGACCTAAAGTTTTTGATTTGGGTGCTCGCTAAGATTTTGCAATCTTATGCCTACGTATTCCCGTAAAGATAACAGGGAAATCAGAGCAATCGTATTTACTCCTATTCTATGGGAGGAAAGATGTTTGGTGTCTTTTTCAAAGCCCAAGATTGAAGCTGGATGAGTATTTGTGTCTTTTTCAAAACCCAAGATTGAAGCTAAAGGGTTGACTGAGAGAGAATTTGTCATCTCTAAAGGGAGATATCTCACCTATTCATCACATGTTGTTAGGTAACTGATTATAAAGGGGAACTAGTAACTAACCCGTGCGTTCGCACGGGGTACGTTATTGGGTGGGATATGATTTTGGACGCGCATTTGTTTGCAGATTATCATAAAAATTGAAAGTTGAAAATAGAAAAAACTTAAGAATAATAAATTTGAGTTGAAATAGTAATACATGTAGAAGATGAAAGGTAAACAACAATATCAATAATAATAAGATTAAAAAAACTATTGAAACTTGTATTAGATAAATTAATTGTTTAAGTTTTTTAACAAATAAGACAATTATGTTATAAGAGAAAATACAATGGTCGATAAATTTCAATTATTCAATATTTGGATCAATAGTAAAGTTGATTCGGTTTATAACAATAGTATTTGTTTCCGTATATAAATATTTTAATCATTCATATATTTTTTCCCGTATATAAATATTAGTATTGTTTTGACATTATTTATAAATATATTTGATTCAATAGTAAAGTTGTTCCCGTTTATAAAAATATTTGAATCAAAATGTTATTTTTGTTTTGACACTGTTTATAAAAATATTTGAATCAATAGCGAAGTTGTTCACGTACATAAAAATATTTGAATAAATAATAAAGTTGTTCCCGTTTATTACAAAAATTGGACCAGTATATAAATATTATTTTTTTCAAGTTATTTAAATATTGTTTTTTTCACGTGATTTAAAAAAATATTTGAATAAATAGTAAAGTTGTTTCCGTATATAAAACTATTTGACTCAACAATGTATTTTTTTCGATATATAAATATTACTTTTGTTTTAATAATATTTATAAAAATATTTAAATCAATAGTAAAGTTGTTCCTGTGCATAAAAATATTTGAATCTACAATGTATTTTCTCTCGTATATAAATATTATTTTTGTTATGGACACGTAATTGTTTATCAAATTGAAAAAAGAAATTGTAAAATTATAAAAATAGATTTCACAAAATTGTCGAGAAATTTGTATTATTCAAAATTTGAATTAGTAGTATAGTTGTTTCCGTTTAAAATAATAGAAATTGTTTATGTATATAAAATTGTGTCCGTTTATAACAAATGTATTTTTTTTTGTATATAAATAAATTTGAATAAAAAAAAAGTTGTCGCCCGTTGATTACAATAGTATTTGTTTCGTAGATTAAAAAATTGAATCAAAATTAAAGTTGTGCTCGTTTATAACTATAGTATTTGTTTCGTTTATTAAAAAATTTGAATCCAAATTAAAATTGTGTCCGTTTATAACTCATGTATTTTTTTTGTATATAAAAAAAATTTGAATAAAAAAATAGTTACCGCCCGTTGATTACAATAGTATTTGTTTCATAGATTAAAAAATTGAATCAAAATTAAAATTGCGCTCGTTTATAACTATAATATTTGTTTCGTTTATTTAAAAATTTGAATCCAAATTAAAATTATGTACGTTTATAACATATGTATTTTTTTTGTATATAAAAAAATTTGAATAAAAAAAAAGTTGTCGCTCGTTGATTACAATAGTATTTGTTTCGTAGATTAAAAAATTGAATCAAAATTAAAGTTGCGTTCGTTTCACTACAACAAAAGTAAGTTATAACATCGCACCTTAGACAGCGCTTTAATACAAAAGCGCTGCTATAAGTTAAAAACAAGGAATCTATTCATTTAAAAAAATAAAAGCGCAAAAAATATAAGACCTTAGACAGCGCTTTGGTCAAAAGCACTTTCTAAGATCTTATAAATTTAAAAAAATATAAGACCTTAGACAGCGCTTTCCTAAAAAGCGCTTTCTAAAGTTTTATTAATTTAAAAAAAAAATTAAAGGAAAATATTAGACAGCGCTTTCATTAAAAGCGCTGTCTAAGGTCTTAAAAATTTAAAAAAAATAAAATCGAAAGCGCTGTCTAAGGCCAACTTTAGAAAGCGCTTTGAAAAGCGCTGTCTAAGATCCACCTTAGAAAGCGCTTTTATGACAAGCGCTGTCTAAGGTCTAATTAAATTAAAATATATGAATAGTCAGTATTCATTTTCATATTTCCGCTCTTTCTTCTCCCCTGCTAGCGAACAGAGCTCAAAACCCTTGCGAATGAAAAACCTTCACCGTCAACCGTCCTCCACCGTGCCGTCGTTCGTTGTTGTCGTCGTTGCATTGTCGTCCGTCCGTTTCTGCTCACTGCCGTCGTTTTCGTTTCTGCTCATTGCCGTCGTCGTTCGTTTCTCTTTCTGCTCTTTGATACATTTCGTTCTTGCATTGCCGTTGTTACCGTTGTTAAAGGTACGTCGTTGTTGTGAAGAATAGGGTTTTGTTGCTTTACATTGTTGTTGTAGGGTTTTGTTGCTTTACAATGTTGTAGTGAATGATTATGTTTGATGAGTTTTGTTAATGAAGTTATGTTGGACTGTTTTATTAATGAAGTTTTGTAGTGAATGAGTATGTTTGAAGTTTTGTTAATGAAGTTTTGTAGTGAATGAGTATGTTTGATGAAATCTTCTAAAAAACTCTTAAAATTGATGGAGTTTTGTTAAAATTGATGGAAATAGTTTAGTTTAGTTTTATTTTTTCCACCTCTTAAATCTTCTAAAAAACTCTTAAAATTGATGGAAATGTCCTCTGAATTTTAGAATTCAAAGCTTGTTTTTGAAGCCTCAAAATTCTAGAATTTGAGATGGTTGAGTTAATAAACAAATATAATGAACATAAACATTTCACTAAAACATAAGAAATTCAACCAGTTACATATCAAACACTATCAAACTTGTTCATTTCTTGATTAATATGGTTGAATTAATGTTATTTTGTTGACCTTAATAAGTAGGAAAACCATGGATAAAAAATGGATGGATGCCGATCGATTGTCCAAAGAGTACAAGAATGGGGTATTGGATTTCGTTAAGTTTGTTGTTCAACACGCTGACGCTGAAGAGCTCAATCGAATAAAATGTCCTTGCTTGGGTTGTTGTTATGTGGGTAGGGTTGACGCAGACGGATTGAAATCGCATTTACTGATGAATGGAATTGATCGAAGTTATAAGTGTTGGATACATCATGGGGAGAAAATTAACGAGAATGTTGAACCGACGGGGAAAAGTAATACGACCTATGCTTCAGATGACAAAGACACGGAAACATACGATTGTGATCGAGTCGAAGAGATTGCAGAAGCAGTTGTAGAAGATCTTCATGATTGTCCCGAAATGTTTGAGAGGTTGGTAAGCGATTCAGAGAAACCGCTCTATCAAGGTTGCACTAAATTCACAAGACTGTCTGCGGTATTGAAGTTGTACAACTTAAAGGCGGGCAATGGATGGTCGGATAAAAGTTTCACAGAGTTGTTGGCCCTTTTGAGAGAAATGCTACCGGAGGATAATGTTCTTCCCAATCGAACCTATGAGGCCAAAAAAATGTTGTGTTCTATTGGCATGAGCTATGATAAGATACATGCTTGTCCAAACGATTGCGTTTTGTTACAAAACGAATATGCATCGTTAACTGAGTGCCCTAAATGCGGTTTGTCTCGATATAAGAAAAAATTGTCTCCAGCTAAGGTCTTATGGTATTTTCCTATAATACCGAGATTTAGGCGCTTGTTTCGTAGTGAAACCGATGCAAGACACCTGACTTGGCATGCAGATGAAAGAATTATTGATGGAAAGTTGCGACATCCGGCTGATTCACCACAGTGGTCGAAAATTGATAATGATTATCCTGACTTTGGAGAAGAAGCAAGAAACCTTCGCTTGGCATTATCTACTGATGGAATGAACCCGCATGGTCTTCAAAGTATCTCACATACCACATGGCCTGTGATTCTTATGATTTATAACCTACCTCCGTCGCTATGCATGAAGCGTAAGTACATGATGTTATCTATGTTAATCTCTGGGCCTAAACAACCAGGGAATGACATAGACGTATACTTGACACCTTTGATCGAAGATTTAAAGATATTGTGGGAGAACGGTGTGGAGGTTTATGATGGATATAGGAAAGAAAGTTTCAATTTGAGGGCGATGTTGTTTGGCACAATTAATGATTTTCCAGCTTACGGGAATCTATCAGGGTACAGCATAAAAGGTGAAAAAGCGTGTCCTATTTGTGAAGATAAAACAGTTTCGAAGCGATTGGAGTTTGGTCATAAGAATGTCTTTCTCGGTCATCGTAGATTCTTAAATGCCAAACATAACTACCGTGGGTGGAGACAAGAATTCAATGGAGACATCGAACAAGGTAGAGCTCCACCTATGTTGTCAGGTGACCAAGTTTTTAAAAAGGTGAAAGATATGCGTACTGAGTTTGGCAAACCTTTTGCACATAACGTTGTCAAAGGTGGGTGGAAAAAGAGATCGATATTTTTTGAATTGCCATATTGGAAGTCTTTGTATGTGAGACATTTTCTCGATGTTATGCATATTGAGAAAAATGTATTTGAAAGTGTTATTGGTACGTTACTCAATATAAAAGGAAAGACTAAGGATGGCCTTAAAGCAAGAAAAGACTTGGAAGCGATGGGGATTAGACTTGAATTAGCACCCGTGAAGAAAGGAAGACGAACATATCTACCACCTGCTGCTTTTACTCTGTCTAGAAAAGAGAAGAAAATATTGTGTAAGTTTCTGAGTGGAGTTAAAGTTCCAGAAGGATACTCTTCAGATGTCAGAAGACTTGTGTCTATGAAAGACCTCACGTTGAAGAGTTTAAAGACACACGACTGCCATGTTATAATGGAACACTTTCTACCAATAGGTATACGTTCTATTTTGCCAGTGAAAGTAAGAAGCGCCATAACTAATTTGTGTTTTTTCTTTAGGTCAATTTGTAGTAAGGTAATCGATCCCGATATCTTACCAACACTACAAAAAGAGATAGTTATTACCTTGTGTGAGCTTGAAATGTATTTTCCTCCCTCTTTTTTTGACATAATGGTACATCTAGTTGTTCATCTTGTGAAAGAGACACAGTTGTGTGGACCAGCTTCTATGAGATGGATGTACCCTGCTGAACGTTATATGAAAATATTAAAAGGGTACGTGAAAAGCCGAAGTCGACCAGAGGGGTGTATTGTTGAACGATACATTGTTGAAGAAGCGGTTGAGTTTTGTACTGAATATTTGTCCAATGTTCAGTCGATTGGACTCCCCAAAGCTCATATTTTTGAAAAAAAGGATGGTAAAAAATTAATTGGAAATAAAATTGTGACAGTATCAAGGGATGAACGGGATCAAGTGCATTTGTATGTTCTGCAGAATGATAATGAGGTTGAGCCATATGTTGAGATGCACAAGGATGTACTCCGAGGGTTAAATCAGAACAGAAATGAAAATTGGATAGTACGAGAGCACAATCAAAGTTTCATACAATGGTTAAAGGATCATATTTATTCGAAGCGCTCTTCAGATCCTGCTTCAGTAACAGAAAGGTTGAGATGTTTGGCATATGGTCCAAGTTTGCATGTGTATTCTCATAGCGCATACGCAATTAATGGATACACATTTTATACCAAAGACCAAGACGATAAAAGTACTATGCAAAATAGTGGTGTCACCGTCCTAGCTGAAGCAATGCACATATCAAGTATGAAGGACTTAAACCCCAAATATGCAAATCTGTCATATTTTGGAGTTATTGAGCACATTTGGGTGTTTGATTACGAGAAGTTTCAGATTCCAATCTTTGGTTGCAACTGGGTAAATAGTAGTGGCATACGAATGGATAAGTCTGGATTTTTGCAAGTGGATCTTAATAGGGTGGGGTACAAAGATGAGCCTTTTATTCTAGCATCTCAAGCTAGACAAGTGTTCTATGTCACTGACCCGACGACTACGAAATGGTCTATAGTGCTTCTATCTAACAAAGTGGTTGATGATAGCGATGTAGATCAATGTGATATTGATGTTGAGAATGAGTCATGCATTAGACGGAATGAGTTGAATACAAATGATCAAGATGAGGATCTTATAGCGGATGAGTCATATATCAGAAATGACCATAACGAGGGAATTTGGATCCATTCATCCGTCCGCATTGCTAAGACATAAGTAATTCATATTCCAACCAAGAAAATAAAGAGATGTTAGTGAAAGAGGTAAAATTTGTTATATACTTGATTTCTTTATTATATTTGTTATATATTATGTCATATTTGTTATATATTAGTGAAAGAGCATTTTATTTTCATTTTTTACATGGTAATGTTATTTAGACTCCAACAAGATCCAAAACAAAGGATATAGCTGTTAATCTTACACTTGTTTAATCTTACAGTGGACATTGGTTGTTGGTCGCAATTAACCACAACGAAGAGTCAACCCCATTATTACATGGAATTATGTGAAGGTATATTAATTATCACATGTTTTATTATATTAGTGATGCTACTTGATAAAACTTAGGATTTATCCATATTTTCTTTTAATTGAATTACAATCTTTGTGTTTTCAGGACCTATAATGTAGATTTGAAGCAATGCTTTGGTTGGATGCAAAAGTATTAGTATAAGTAATATGTGCATTTGTAGAAAAAATGTAATGATTTGTAATTATAAATAGGTGTATATATAATTTTGGTTTGTAATTTTAAATATATATATTGGTTTGAATTGCCAATTGTTTTGCATATATAATTTTGGTGTAAATTGCCAATGGTTTGAATTGCCAATTTCTGAAAAAAAAATTGCTGGTTGAAAAACAGGTAAAATTCTGGTTGAAAAAACCTGGTAAAAATTGTGGTTTAAAAAAATTTATATAAAATTTTTCGTATACCTTAGACAGCGCTTCTGGAGAAAGCACTGTCTAAGGTAGGGCTTAGACAGCGCTTCTAACAAAAGCACTGTCTAAGGTAGGGCTTAGAAAGCTCTTTTGACAAAAGCGCTGTCTAAGGTATACCTAGAAAAATTCAAAAAGGTTGACCTTAGACAGCGCTTTTAGTGAAAGCGCTGTCTAAGGTATACCTTATAATGTCAAAAAGCGCTGTCTAAAGGTACCATAGACAGCGCTTTTCATTAAATATACCCCACTTTAGACAGCGCTTTTGGTATTACCCAAAGCGCTGTATAAACCTATAGCAGCGCAGGTTTATACAGCGCTTAAAAGCGCTGTCTAAGGGCAAAAAAAGCGCTGTCTAAGGTCTTTTTTGTGGTAGTGTTTATAACTATAGTATTTGTTTCCTTTATTAAAATTGAATCAAAATGTTTTCTCATATTTGGATCAGTAGTAAAATTGTTCCCGTTTATAACAATAGAATTTTTTCCCGTATATAAAAATATTTTAATCAAAAAATTGAATCAAAATTAAAGTTGCGCTCGTTTATAACTATAGTATTTGTTTCGTTTGTTAAAGTTGTGCCCGTTTAAAACAATAAAATTTTTGCGTATCTAAAAAATATTGAATCAAATTTAAACTTCTTCCCGTTTATAACAATATTATTTTTTCGTATATAACAAATTTTGAATTAACAATGTATTTTCTTCTTATATTTAAATATTATTATTGTTTTGACATTAGGCATTACAAAATTATGAATCAATAATATAGTTGTTCCGTTATAATTCAATAATTTAATCAATACCTTGATTTTCCCCGTTTCATATAATTTCAATATCAGGAGAACATAAAATTTATTATATGTTTAAATAAATATTATTTTTCTAATTAGCTATATATTCTTCACAAATATTCTTTTAATTATTTTAATAACCATAAAAATCCAATTTCATATTTGAATGTTTAATTTGTTTCGTATTCTAATAGTGAGATTTGATTGAATGAGATACAATAGATTTCATTATATTTCATTCAATTAAATCCATTATTTCCAAATTCAATTAATTGTGTTATTATTTCATTTAATTTTTGTTTATTATATTCAAATATTCTTTAAATTAATTTATTAGAATCATATATTAAAGTGGGAAATTAAAAGTTAAAAACATCAAAACATTAAAAAATCGTCAAAGAATCAAAGATATATTCAAACCTATATTTTATTGTGATATTTTAAACCTAAATTATATTGTGTTACCCTTAGAGTAGATACTTATGAGTACTTATGAGTATTGATAGATAGATGATTGATACTGATGACTGTCATCCTTGCATTGGCATTAAGAATGAGCTTTCAAGAAAGTCTAGTTTTTTTTCTTTTTCCAAATGCAATTACACAGAAAATAGAGCAAAGCAAATATAAAGATTAACCACTATTTCAAACCGAACATGCGCAAAAAAATTTGACCAACAAAGAAAAATAGCTCCACAATCCAAAACACGGCAAATTCTGAGCATTAAGTAGTAAGCTCCATAATGGCAGCAACAATGTCTCCATTAGCAACTTTGACAGCTTTAACAACTCTTGATCTTGGCCCACCAGCTTGAGTCACCACCAACTCGATATTCTTGGGATCAACACCAGTCTCATCGACGTCTTCCTCTTCTGGAGCAATACCAGAGGAATCTGGCTTCGCTCCAACATTGCTCAAATTAGGAGCCTTGAACTGCTCTGCTGCCTGACTTTTTACCTGTGAACTCAAGTCCTCATCTGATGAACAAATACAAAACAAACATTCAATTTAGACAAATACTAAATAATTATAACTCGGAAAAATCACTCAAGTTAAATAAATATGTCAAATGCTAACATTCTTGCTCTTCTTGACTGTCACACGGCTGACACCAGTAACATGTTTCATCCCAACTTTAAGCATTGCGTTGCGGCTCTTCTTTTCACTTCTGGTCTATTTGGACCTACAAGACGCATCACCTTCTAGTCCTGAATCTAACCAGCAAAAAAGAATCCACTGAACTATTACAGAAGAATAATATTTAACACCGAACATTAGTATGACTTTATAAAGGAAGATCCTAATTAAAAAATGAAATTCAAAAAGAATGCAGACAAATATTTTCAAGCACACAATTTAAAATTTAAAGATAGGTCACCTGAAGAACAATTTAAGAAAAACTAATCTAATTGACTACAAATTTTTTTAACTTCGAACTAATCCCTACCAAATTAATGGAGGAATGCCACTAAACCTTGGACAAATGCAAAATGGGGCAAGTCACAGAAACAACAACTATTAATCTTCATCATTCTAGAAATTACTTTTCTTAATAAAAGCAAGGCTACGAAAGGTTACAAAGAACCATGGTCACTTACACACCTCAAGAATACATAACTGGTTGTTTTCGGCAATGATTTTGTAGCTTGTGTGGTTTTGAACCCTACAGATTTGCAGTGAATATGACAGTGCTCCAAAAGAGAAGTGATATTGCCAAAGATGATTAACAACAACAGAGAGAAACAGAGAGATGTGACTGCATAGATGACAACCTTGTTACAAAATTAAAATATATCAAAACAGAGATGTGTCACTCATAAACGTTAGACTTTGTCAAGAATCATACATTCAAACAACAAAAAACTTGAATGCAAAAGTTGTATTTGTAAACATATATCAAAACCAAATTCATTCATATCGAAAGAAATCTATTTCATTCAAACTGGTGGATTCAGAAAGAAAGTTACAACATTAAGAAAAATAAAACTCCTAAATGTCAAATCTAAAAGGCCTGAACGACATGAAATTGCTCCAACCGATTGGTGCTAAGTCTTCATCATCTGAATCAAACGTACATTTCTTCCGTATCCTTCTTGCTCTGTTAATTCTCCTCCTCCTCCGTCTTCTTTCAACTGAGACCGACTGTAGCCTCTGCACAGCTTCCTCAGGCTGGACTTCTTGGGTATGAGCTGGTTGTTGGACATCAGAAGTGGGTCTCTGAACATCTGAGATTGGTTGTTGAACATCTGGACTTTGTTGTGTATGGACAGCATCACTGGAACTCATCTTCATTTTCCTTCTTGAATGATGTTGGTTGTGTGATAAAATGAAGAGGAAAAGGTTTATATAATGGTTTAGGTTGAGATTCTAAATGTTTTGTTTTGGGCTGTAATTATTGGTTGGGTAGTTCAATAACCACTGCTGGTAATTGAATATCAATGGTCAAGTTTATCATTTATTTTAAAATACATAATTATTTAATATAGGGCATTGGGAAGCAAAACATTGGTAAATATATTTCAAAAGCATAAATATAATTTGAATATTTCATACCTATATAAATAAAAATTAAGAAACACATAATAATATAAAACCATGGGATATTACATGTGCTATTTAAAAGAATAGAATGTTATGTTGCAGAAAGTACATGTACCTTATATATCGTCCAGGAAATTAAGAAACACAAAATTATATAAAACTATGGGAATGAAGAGGATGTAATGTAACATCTGTCACATTCAAATAATGAAGAGGATGTAATGTAACACCTGTGACATTCCAATAATGAAATAGTTAGTAGAATAACAGATTCAGGAAGAAACATCATCTGCAAAATATTCCGGAACGATGTTCAACGATACTTACACTATTCAGAAAACACTTCATTAACTTTGTATGGCCGCATCATCCAATCTGTTGACCATCTGAAAAAGGAAAAAAATTAATATCATTATAGATTGAGTTATGTATTCAAACATTACAGTGTCAGAAATAAATAATACAACACTACCAATGTTTAAACCGAAATGGAGTTACAAAGTTAGTAATCCAACTATTTCAAATCAATTCAATGTGTCCTTTTTCGAAGGATCTTGTAATTTCCTATTTTATGCTTGAGACAATCAACACAAAACAACTATTATCAATTGCATACACAAACATTTAATCAAACATTATCTGCAAAATAATGAAACAGTTAGTAGAAAAACAGATTCAGGAAGTCAATGTAACATCTGTGACATTCCAATAATGAAACAGTTAGTAGAAAAACAGATTCAAGAAGGAACATCATCTGCAAAATATTCCGGAACAATGTTCAACCATACTTACACTATTCAGAAAACACTTCATTAACTTTGTATGGTCGCATCATCCAATCTGTTGACCATCTGAAAAAAGGAAAAAACATTAATATCATTATAGATTGAGTTATGTATTCAAACATTACAGTGTCAGAAATAAATAATACAACACTACAAATGTTTAAACCGAAATGGAGTTACAAAGTTAGTAATCCAACTATTTCAAATCAATTCAATGTGTCCTTTTTCAAAGGATCTTGTAATTTCCTGTTTTACGCTTGAGACAATCAACACAAAACACTATTATCAATTGCATACGCAAACATTTAATCAAACATCTACCATTCGTAGATTTTCATCACAAACACCCAAGTGTCTCAACCTTCAAACTTCAGGTTTCTGATTTCAACATTAAATGAAAGAAGAAAAATAATGAAAACCAACTTATCTCTTTATTATTCGGCGTAAGCAATTACTAAGGATGGTATCTCAAAAGTACCACTTCTTTTCTCAGGTCCATTTTTTTCCACAGATCTTTTAAACTGTTAAGACATAAAG
Source organism: Lathyrus tuberosus (assembly GCA_022829125.1). Classification (NCBI taxonomy): domain Eukaryota; kingdom Viridiplantae; phylum Streptophyta; class Magnoliopsida; order Fabales; family Fabaceae; genus Lathyrus; species Lathyrus tuberosus. Next base: position 2,808,031 of record JALAZF010000034.1, read on the forward strand.
AAAAGCAAGGTTACTGCATCTACAAGAACTAAAATGTTTTTTTAACATACATTAAATTCACATGTTTTTCAGGTAAAAGCAAAAGCAAGCTTACTGCCTCTTCAGTCGAAAATCTGAGTTCTTTCTGCCATGATCACTCAAGCCCTAACCTGCAATGCTCTATAGATTGAAAGTAATAGATCAAAAAGACAAAATCCAAAAATAAATATCCAAAATAATGCCTTCGATGCTTCAAAATCGGAACCACAGAGAAGGACGAGCGAGAATGATAGATATGAATCTCAGATAACGATTTGACCTTAAAATCTGAACCACAGTTTTGTAGATCGAACTGATTTCTAACAAAAACAAACCCTAAACCCTAAAATAAGAAAAAGAAGAAAAACGATTACCAGATTTATCAAAGAAACGAAGTTGACGAAGAACAAACCCTTACCAGTTTTGCGACCATTTCCATCCTCACCACCATCGTCCGAACACAACAATGACGAAGACGAAGATCAGAGACAAAGCAAGCGAATCTCACGGTGTTAGTTAGAAAGAGAAAGAGGGAAAGACAAAGCATGAAAGAGAAATGAAGAGTGAGAATGAGAAAGAAGTTGCCACATACCGTGAAAGACAAATGAAGAGAAGAGAGACAAGACCTTGCATGTCAGCAACTTTTAATTAAAGTAAACTATAATAAATAATATAACTGGATATGAAGTAAATGACATCATCATTTGATTCAATTTTAACCAACAAAGACTTATAACAATAACTATATAGTTAGATTACAATAGTGTGACATCAATAGTTGGAAAAAGTAATTTTTGGACACTTTTTACCCTTAGAATTAGGATGTGGAATTAAAAGAGATAGGGGCAAAAATGAGTTTTTCAGAGCCCTTTCTTTTCTTATATTATAGATTACTTTAACTAGAGTATATGGAATCCAGCAATGCCATAATTTCCTTTATAAAGGTGATGTCCTGAAGGAATAAACTTTAACTCAGTGTAGAGCAATGCCGTTTTTCCTTAGGAAACTTTCATGCTAAGAGAGGGACATTGGCATGGATGTAAATAATCCAGAGGCTTGCCACTTACAGCAGTTAGATGAAAGATGATTTTTACCAGGATAAAAGAGGGACCACAACTTGGATTTTTTAATCAACAAGTGTACCACTTACAGTAGTTATCTGGGATTGGGTTTTTTTATTGTCTGTTTGATGTGTGATGTACAGTGAGATGCCTTCTTACAGAGAGAACTTTTGATTTCCTCTGAGGGGATGTTGATTTTTGTGTGCCTTGATCAAAGCCCAAGGTTGAAGCTAAAAGGTTGACTCTACTAGGGGAGTTTTATGTCTGTCTTGTACAAAGCCCAAGATTGAGGCTGAAAAGAATTGACTCTTCCGAGGAGATTTTATATCTGTCTTGTACAAAGCCCAAGATTGAGGCTAAAAGAATTGGCTCCACTGGGGAGAGGTTTTATCTATCTTGTATAAAGCCCAAGATTGAGGCTAAAAGGTTGATTGACTCAGCTGGAGAATATGATCTGTCTTGTACAAAGCCCAAGATTGAGGCTAACTTTGCTGAGGAAAAATCATTATACAAAGCCTAAGAGGAGGTTGGTTGGGGAACTTCTTATATGAAGCCTAAGAGGAGGCTAGCTTCTGCTGAGGATTATTGAGATTCAGAGACAGGTTCAAATTGGGGAATCAACTCCTGTTGAGGATTTGAAGAAGAGTTGAAATATCATATGCCTTGAGGTTCTGATTCTATTAAGGTTTTATTGATGGTAAAGGTTTAAACCTTGAGTATGAAAATCCATGGAGGTTTCAGACTATGTTGGAGATTGATGAAGTGTTCAGGGTTTTTTCCTGTGCTTTTAGGAAACTTAAGGGTCTCTGTGAAATTCAAGAGGAGATGAGACTTTCCAAGTCTACTGGTATGAAGAGGTTGACTCTTAACTGGAGAATGATCTTTGTATGATGCCCAAGAGGAGGCTGAGACTGTCCAAGTCTACTTGTATGAAGCCCAAGAGGAGGCTGGTGTTTTAAGGGATGAGAATCAACCCTAGAATGGTTTGACATTCTGGAATTCTGACTCTCTGGAGGATTGAACTAGTAGAGTTGACTAAGTTATGTCTTATACCTGTAGGAGGTCTTCAAGTCCTTGTACTAAGCCCAAGAGGAGGCTGAGAACTTCTAAGAAGCCTGTAGGTCCTTGTACAAAGCCCAAGAGGAGGCTGGGGATGCTTTTAGGAAGCCTGTGGGTCCAAGCCTGAGAAAAGTTCAAGAAAGGTTTCACCGGGAATAATCCTTTCCTTAGTGAACAGTTCTAGGGTTTGAAGAAATTCAAAAGAGGTTTCACCGGGAATTAGTCCTTTTTGGGAAAATGAATTTCTTGTACACACATTTCTAAGTTGTGACAGTCTTTAGAAAAGTTTCAATGGGAATAATGCCTTTCTCTGTTCCATATTGTATAAGCCCAAGATGAGGCAAGACTGTATTTGGAATTTCCTATAGGGAACTAGTTTTGACTGTGTTAAAAGAGTAACCACTGGTTTGATCTAAAACTAGACCTACTTGCTGGGGAAAACTCTAAGCAAATATATACAGGCATAAATATACAGATGAAATATATAAACAAGTATGTATAGAAGAAATAGTAGAACTTACAGTTGTGCAAGCTCTAGCATTGTAACCACAGCTGTATGGTTAATTATTCAAGAATTTGAAGAAAGTTTTGATAATGCTTTGAATTAGAATATAAATAAAAAAAGAAAGTTGTTTTAAAGGAAGTTTGGGGCTTATACTCAAGAAGAGGCCCAGATGAATTTTTTCGAAAAGGCGACGATCGCGTCGTCATTTTGAAAACCACACAGGGACTTATACAATGTCTGAGGCCCAAATTATTGTATTTACACAAAGGATGGGTCTTACACTCTATTAGAGGCCCAAAATTTATTTTTATACAAGAGATGAGACTTATAGCTCAAGGAGAGGCCCACATGAAAAATAGTGATTGTACCGTTATTCTGAAAATTATATCGGGACTTATACAATGAATGAGGTCCAAATTATTTATGTACAAAGGGGGTTGAGTCTTACACTCTATTAGAGGCCCAAAAGTGTTTGAAAATAATAAATATGGGACTTACAACACAAGGGGAGACCCAGTTGAAAATTGTTTTGAAAACGGCGATCGCCCCGAGATTTTTTTAAAATTGCATCGGGACTTATGCAATGACTGAGGCCTAAATTATTTATGTACAAAGGGAGGTTGGGTCTTACACTCTATTAGAGGCCTAAACGTGTTTGAAAAATAAGTAAAATGGGACTTACAACCAAAGTGAGGCCCAGATTATTTTTGTTTAAAAGGCAACGATCGTGCCGCGGTTTCGGAAAACACAATGGGACTTATAAAATGACTGAGGCCCAAAATTTATTTATGTGACAAGGGATGGGTCTTACACTCTATTAGAGGCCCAAAAGTGTTTAAAAATGAAGGAAAATTGGACTTACAACCAAGGGGAGACCCAGATGAAAATTGTTTTGAAAACGTCGATCGCGCTAAAATTTTTAAAATCGTATCGGGACTTATACAATTACTGAGGCTAAAAAATGGTTTATTTACAAAGGGGTGGGACTTACACTATATCAAGAGGCCCAAAAGTGTTTTGAAAAATGTTTGTGAGGGTGAAAATAATAAAAACCCTAATTTGATTTTAAAATGCATTTTAATTTATATTAAAATTATCAAAATTATCAAACATGTGTGAAAAACAAGTTGTGATCTTGGATTAATGTTTGAAAAATTATGTTTTATCCATAGAATGATTTGAAAATCATTTGAATTTGGAAAATCAAGAGAAAGAAATATTTTTAAATGCTTAAAAACAAATAAAAAATGAATTCTTTACAAAAAATATTAAATATATAAAATAAATAATATTTTAACGAAATTTTTGTAGAACAAAATATTTCAACATTTTGTGAATTTTGAAAAAAAGAATCATTAAAAAATGATTGAAATTGAAAGAGAAATTAATTTTTGAAGTTATTTAGAAATTGTAAACGAAAGTGAAGGAATTAAGTGGTAAAAAAGATGGGATGGTCCTCCCAAGTTTTGAACCCACGCCCTTGGGGTGGAGGGTTTAAAAGTTTACCAACTGAGTTATGTGTTATAGTTGTTAGTACTATGAAGAGAGTAAATAATATATGAAAACATCCTTTGAAAATGGTTCAAAAAATAAAACCAAAAGGTCTGGGGCGAGGGGGATTCGAACCCCAGACCCTTCGCTCGCCACACACACACAAATACTAGTGTTTCCACTAGGGCGCAATGGCAATTCAAACATATAATGGCAATGAAATAATATATAGTAAACTTGGTTTTGAAAACCTAAAAATGGCATCATGGCCATCTTCTTCCTTGGACCATCATCAGAGTTGCAAAAGTAACTCTATCTCCTTCATTTCTCAACCATTTTGGAAGATGTAAAAATGAAACTCGTTCGTTTTTTAACAAGGAATTGAATGGTTTTTTTCAATTTTATTTATTTTAAGTGTATCAAGAGATACCATGCTATAACCAGATGAATCCTAAAAAATGCAAGAACTATATAAAATCTTATACACGCAAGATAAATAGCAATTGATTGAGGGTTAATGATCTATGAGCCACCAGAATCATGATGATAACTTAAAACAACATTTATGATGCATGATTCATGGAGTTTGAAGGTTCAAGGCTTACCTCTGCAAGAAGGAATTGAATTCTACTTTGGAGGTGTTACAGATGTGAAACAATGATCTGGATAGCTTCCCTAGGTGTTATGGATTGTGTTGCAAGCCTTGGAATGATTTGAAACTTCTTAGAACTCTTGGCTCGAATCCATCTGTAGGTTGAAGCAAGTGAGATATGGAGATGTAGATTATTGTGTTACAGAATTGATTTAGAGGCTTAGATCACTCCTATAAGGTATATATGATGTGTTTGGATCATTGGTTCAAGTTGCATTGCTTTCTATTTCAAAACCCAATAGTCACTTCTTAAGAAATTGGAATTTTGATGCACAAGAGGGAATTCAGAGAAAACAATGTTGGGATTGTTTTGGTGTATGTTAAATGATCAAGTATGAGCTCTATTTATAGGTGAATAGATTTGTCAAGCATGAACAGTTGGAACCTGAAGGATAAGAACTGAATTCAATGGTCTTGGCTTGGCATAATTGCTTCTTATACAAGGTACAATAGCTATCCTAAATTGCTCAGCTATGTATTGACTCAACCCACATTATGCAGTCCTTTTAAATGTTGTTTATTAGAGCATCTTGACTACAAGGGATAGGAATCTTGAATATGCACTATTTGCTCATAATTGCCCTTTGAAATTCAAGTCTTTGTACAAAGACTCATTATACCAAATGATCAAGTTTTAAGCATTTTGGCCTAATTCTGCAGGTTGAATCAGAGTTGTGATGATCATATTAAATGTATTTGGCTCCTTTGATCATTGTCCCTTGACTCAAAAGCATGGATAACAAGTTAATATTCAAAGTGTCATGAAAACAGTTGCAACAATGCCTCTTGTGGCAGTCATAACTCTTGGTTCAAGTTAAGTTGTTTCATGCCAATGAACTCTTTGGATTGTTGGCAACATGTATGACAACTTTGATGTTTACATTTGAGATTGATTCTTCTTGTAACTAGGCGTAAGCATCTCCCAAGTTTTTGTGTTTTACCTAAAATCTGTCTTGGACAGAATTTTGTTTGTGTTGGAAAAAGTGGTCATTTTCATTTTTTGTGATTTTGATCAATCCATAACTCAAAATCCATGAGGATTTGAAATCTTTTTTAGTTGACACTTTTGAATTATGTCATGTGAACTTTCATTTGAGCTTTGGATGGAAGAAAAATTCCTTAGGGTTTGGGAGTTATGACCTTGCAAAGTTGGTACCACATCCAATTTGTTCCATAACTAAGAAAAATTTAAGTTTCTTATGGTTGCCCATTTTGCAAGTTACCCCACATTTCTTGATTTTTCTTGATGGATGATGATCAAAACCATACATTAACATTGTTTTCGACTTAGGGGAGCCAAATTTGTGAAAAAATTCAAAAAGTCAAACTTGATTTTGGGCACAATTGGCTTTTTGTCAGATGAAATTCAAATTGTGTGATCTTCTATGCAACCAAGTTCTTGACCTAATTCAAACCTAATGGATGGGTTCCATAGGTGTTGTAGAGGGTCTTGAATCATGTCCCAAGGTTTGGTAACATGTCTTGGTCAAAAGTCAAAGGTACAATTGACTTTTTCATCAAGAAACCCTAATTGGCCCAGATGAATTTGAATCTTATGAATCAAGCTTCTTGGATCAATCCAATATTGTAAATGGATCAATGTTGTGTATTTGAGGCCCTCAAATCATGTCTTGAGGTCTTGGTTCATGTCTTGCCTCAAAAGTCAACTTAGGGGTGAATTAGGTCAAGAATCCCTAATTCCTGATTTTTGATGAATCCATCCCCTGAGGCTATTTTGACTCTATGATTGGGTCCATGAGGTCCCTTTAAGCTTATTGGGTCATGTTTTAAAGAATTGGCTCATGCCCAGGTAAAAAATTTCATCTGGAGGCCTTGGTCGACCAAAACCCTAATTTGGTGACACTGGCGATCTTGAGGCTTGATCCACTTGGAATGTTGCATCTTTGTGCTTGATTCTTGATATGGGAGACCTCTTGATCCTTTATGGGTGTTTGATAGGTTAGACAAGTTGAAGATCATGTCATTTCTTGATTGATCCTTTGTCTAAGTGCTATGGGAGGGCTCAAAACCTTAATTCTTAATTGTAGTGAATGCTCAACAATCCTTGAGGAGATTGATGAGGTATGATGGTACATCCATATTGTGGTAATAACTTGCACAATGATGGGAAATCTTGTGGTCAAAATTTGGGGTATGACACCAAGGCAACCAAAGAGGTGGTGCTGCAGGTAGAGGAAGAGGTGGTGGTTGAAATCCTGACAAAAGTCACATTCAGTGTTTCAATTGTCAAAACTATGGTCACCATTTTAGTGATTGTCTAGAAAAGAAGAAGAATCAAGAAACTGATGCAAAGTTGGCGAAACATGAAGAAGAAGAGATGTTGCTGATGGTCACAACAAGAGACGAATAGGATTCCAGGACCAATGGTACTTGGACTCGGGATGCTCATCACACATGACTAGAAGGAAATATTGGTTTGTCAACATGAAGCCCTCGTCGAAGAAAACGATGAAGTTTGCAAATGACAGCACTCTAGCAGCTGAAGGTGTTGGTGATGTTCAGATCGTTAGAAAGGATGACGAGAAATCAATATTTCCAATGTGTTATACATACCAGGCATGAAAAGTAACCTGCTCAATATAGGACAGCTTGTCAAAAAGAACAACAAGGTAGTTGTTGAAGACAAGATGATGAGAGTTCTCGACGCAAGTGGTAGGTTGATCTTGAAGGCTCCAATGTCTCAGAATAAGACCTTCAAGATTGAACTCAGTGTGATGGAGCACAAGTGCCTAGCAACTGCAGCAAGCAGAGATGAGTGTTTATGGCATTTTAGACTAGGCCATCTAAACTTCAATGACATCAGAGAGCTAAAGAGAAGAAATATGGCTTCAGGATTACCTGAAATTGACATTCCTAGTGAAGTCTGTGAAGAGTGTGTTCAGTCGAAACATCACAAGAATAACTTCAGCAAAGATGCAAGAAGGAAGTCGAAGACAATTCTGGAAGTCATATACTCTGATGTAAATGGTCCAATCCAGGTGGATTCGACTGCAGGAAACAAATACTTTGTCACGTTCATAGATGATTACAATCGAAAGTCGTGGACTTACCTCATCAAGAAGAAAAATGATGTGATCGAGGTATTTTCCAGATTCAAATCTATGGTTGAAAGATAGAGTGGTCGAAAGTTGAAAATTCTGAGGACTGATGGTGGTGGAGAGTATGCATCGAAAAATTTCGATGCATTATGTGAAAAAGAAGGGATTGTGCACGAGGTGGTGAAACCCTACACTCCATAGTAAAATGTAATTGCAAAAAGAAAGAACATAACCATCATGGACATGGTGAGAAGTATGTTGAATGGAAAGCATCTACCCAAATAATTATGGGGAGAAGCAGTTTCGACAATAATATACATATTAAACAAATGTCCAACAAAGAAGCTTGAAGGAATCACACCAGAAGAATGTTGGTCTGGTGTCAAGCCTAGCCTTAGTCACTTGAAGGTGTTTAAATCTATAAAACATAGACATGTTCCAGATCATTTGAGAAGGAAGCTTGATGACAAGTCGAATTAAATGATTTTGATAGGATATCATTTGACTGGAGGTTATAAGTTGTTTGACCCAGTGAATAAGTAGGTAGTGATCAGTAGAGACGTGATCATAGATGAGCTTAAATAATGGGATTGGACTGAGAATGTCAAGAAGGATTCAGTGAGAATCTCTTGTGAAAAATTAGCCACTAAAGTTGAAAAAGAAGTTCGATAGGAATAAGTCAGAGATGAAGCAGGCCCAAGTAGACCTCGACGAACAAGACACATTCCTGCAAGGTTGCAAGAATGTGTGATTATATAAGATGATGTGGTCAATGAAGAGGGTGATCTAGTAAATTATGCTTTATACGTAGACGTCGAACCAGTTAATGTAGCTGAGGCATTGAAAGATTCGAAGTGGGTGAAAGCAATGAATGAGGAGTTAGACTCCATCGAAGTTAACAACACCTAGTCACTTGTCGAATTGCCTCAAGGCAAGAAGGCAATTAATGTGAAGTGGGTTTACAAGGTGAAGGTGAATCTTAAAGCAGAAGTAACTCGACACAAGGCGAGACTTGTGGCGAAAGGATTTCTTCAGAAGGAAGGAATCTACTTTGAAAAAGTGTTTGCACCTGTTGCAAGGATCGAAACAATCAGGTTGGTTGTTGATCTAGCAAATATGAACAATTGGCACACATGTCAGATGGATGTGAAATGTGCATTCTTGAATGGCCCCTTAGACGAAGAGGTTTATGTTGCATAACTAGTTGGGTTTGTGAAACAAGGCAAAGAAAGAAAGATGTATAGGTTGTATAAAGCCCTGTATGGACTTAAGCAAGCTCCAAGAGCTTGGAATAAGAAAATCGACAGCTTTTTAAGGGAGAATGAATTTGTGAAGTGTACGACTGAGCATGGAGTGTATGTAAGAAGAAGCAGTAGTGAATTGCCTATACTATGCGTGTATGTCGATGACCTGTTGATAACAGGAAGTTGCAAGAAGGAGATCGAAGACTTCAAACATAACCTAAGTGTGGAGTTTGAAATGTCATACTTGGGAAATCTCTCATATTTCCTTGGCATCGAATTCTACAAGAGTAGTAGAGGTTTGATGATGCACTAAAGAATATATGCAGGCGAAATACTCAAGAGATTTGAGATGCAAGATTGCAACCCAACTTCGACTCCAGCTGAGACCAGATTGCGAATGTCAAAGCAGCCAGATGAAGATGATGTTGACCTAACCCAATACAGAAGACTTATTGTGTCACTTAGAGACCTTTGTCACACAAGGCCTGACTTAGCATACAATGTGGGACTGGTAAGTAGATTCATGCAGAAGCCAAAGATATCACACCTAGCAGCAACGAAGAGGATACTAAGGTATCTGAAAAGGACTCTCGACTACGACATTTTGTTTCCTGCAGCTGATGAAGGAAAAGAATGTAAGCTAGTGGGATACACTGACTCAAGTTGGTGTAGTGATGCTGAGGATTGAAAATCCACAGCTGGGTATGTGTTTATGTTAGGTGGTGCACCAGTTGCTTGGAGTTCGAGAAAGGAGCTAGTAGTGGCATTGTCATCATGCGAAGCAGAATATATAGTTGCTTCAATTTGTGCATGTCAAGCAACTTGGATGGTGAACCTGGTCGAAGAGATCACAACGAAGAGTCATGGAGAAATTACCATGAAGATCGACAACATGTGAGCTATCAACTTGGCAAAAAATCCAATAGCACACAGTCGAAGCAAGCACATCGAAATAAGGTTCCATTATCTTCGAGAACAGGTAGCAGAAGGGAAGATGAACTTGGAACACTGCAGAACTGAGAATCAGATTGCAAACATCATGACGAAGGGAGTGCCAGTCGAAGTGTTCAAGAAGTTAAGGTCTATGATGAATGTAGATAGTTTAGACACAATGAATTAGGTGGTGTGTTAAATATGTAACTCATTGTTTTAGAAAGATTATATTTGATTTAGAAAGATTAGATTTGATTTAGAAATATTAAATTAGATATTTTTGGGCTTTTATAGTTTGGGCTTCAGCTTGAGATGTGAGTTAACCTAAATCTATAAATAGGGAGGAACCCTTATCATTGTAATCAGAAAGTTTTATAATCACGGTTTTGCAGTTGCAAAGTGATAATAAAATTCCACAGTTGTGGGCAGAGAGTTACTCTGCAGTTCAAACTCATCTTCTTTAAACGTGTTCTTGTTTTTGTTCATTGTCATTACATAACAATCTTGAGATCAAGATTGAGAAGAATTCACTATAGATCGTGGTTGAATTCCAATAGGTTTTATTATACAACCGTTGTAAAATTTGAAAATTGCATCACGGTTTTTCTTTGCCAACCGTGACGAAAGTGATAATTTTTAGTATATAAGCGAAAGTATCTATCGTTCAGTACATAACAACCATTTCTCTCAACAGAAAACCCTAACATATTTCAACCTTCAGATTCGTCTTCACCAATCACTACCTTGAGTTTTGATGTTCGTTCATTAAACTTATGTTTCGATTTCGTTTACATTTCTTGTTAAAATTGGGTTCTCATTTTTTCATTTGGTGAATGTTCTTATTTTTTCAGATTTGTCTTCACCACCTTAACAAAGTGCATACTTTGGCTATGGTACATATGGTTTGTGTTGCTATGAAGAAAAAATACAAGAAGTGTGAAGCTATTGTGTAATCTTCATTCACCTTGTACTTCTTCTTCATAGCATCATAAACTAGATGTAATTTATAATTTCTTCCAGTTCCACAATTAGTTTCAAAAAATGTGCGTTCTTGAAACATTTTATTATATATTGTCTTGTTGTATGTTGTTGTTGATTAATGTTCTCAGAACTTCATAATTTGTTTTTGTTTCTGTTTATTATATCTTGCGTTTTTTAACCTTATTTTTTTATTTGTTGTATATTGTTATGTTGTTGATAAATGTTGTTGTTGTCGATTAATGTTTTCACAACACGAAAAAAACATTGCAAAGTCACAAGAAAGAAGTTTCTTATGACTTAGCAATGTTTTGTTCTTTAAATTCTTATGCAGGTTTCACAGTGGATGAAGTTGAGTTTATTATATGCTATGTAGATTGTTTGTTTCACTAACCCTTCATTGAAAATACATTTCATTTAAATTGACATAGAAACTTATAATATGAAAATTAAGTTGTATTTGAAAACCAACTTATATCAATCAATATTTTCCGAATTGCATCTGTCTCACTATTCATCTCACGCTGTTTAACATTTAGAATGTGGTTCAATGACCTCATTACTTAGACAATTGAACCACATTCTATATGTTAAAGAACGGGAAATGAATGATGAGACGCATGCAATTTGGAAAATAATGGTTTGTTTAAGTTGGTTTTCAAGAATAGTTTAATTTTCAGATTATATACTTCTTTATCAATTTGAATGGTTGTATGTTGCTGTGAGGTTTATTGAAAAACAAGCAATCTACATAATATATAATAAACTCTGGGTACTTTCAACAATAATTATTTATTTTAACCGTGATGAAATATTATTTACCTAAATGTATATACCACAACGGTTGATACAAGTAACTGTTGTGGTAGGTAGCAAGCATCTTGCCTTACTATCACAGTCTCACGACCGTGGTGGAATTCATCATACATATAATCACCCCTTACCTCAAAAAGGTTTGTCAGACGTTGTGGTATCTGATCTTTCCGGTTGATCAGAACCTGAAGTGGCCAGAGACTTCGTCTGCGATGCTGGATTCCAAGGATGAGGAGGGGGTGTACCTGCAAGGCACTCCGATGCTAAAGTAATAATCGGGAGAAGAGAAGGCAAGTACAGAGTGAGTATGTCTTAGGATGATTTTTTGAATACCTGACCCTCTCAAATGATAGGGTTTTTATAATGCCCCCAACGCTTGGCCATTGGTCCCTATTTTCGGGCGAGATATTCGCTCCCTAAAAGTAGGTAACTGCCAGAAACTAGTCGTTGAGACGGGTATACATGCTCAGAACTAACCGTTGCTGCGAGCAAGGGCTTGGTTGCGGGCAAGAGCGTCGTGACTGTTCCTGGATGGTGGAACCGTGCGTGACAGGCAGAGATGTGATGAAGGGAAGCTGATCCTAGGGGTCAGCTGGCCAGCCTTCCTCGGCTGTGGGGCAGAAGAGAAAATGCTTTCCTTTGCCCTTCGTTGGCAGGGCTTAGGCTATTGGGTCGTCCTGGATGCATAAGTGGATTGGGCCGTGCCTAGCCATTGTGCCAGTCCAGAACAATATCCCTTTTCCAACTGTTGTGGTATGACTTTTGCGTAGTAGTGTAATATGAAAATTTTCAATGTGTTGAAGCAATATGTCATCAAAATAATAGCACACAATGTTATAAGATTGATGTGATTCAAGACTTGTTCTAAGAAGCAACTCAACATGATACTCCACCATACCTTTTAACATGTTATGTCCAAATTGTGAGCATGTTAAGTGCAAATAAATTATGGAAAATTGTTCACTTTTTCAATTGGCATATAGAACCACATAAATAAAATTGGCAAACAGAATTAAATTTTCATTCATTAACCAAATATGTTACAATATATTGGACAAAACATCACTTATTCATTTGTTACAACATAATCACATAAACATCACATAAGGACTTGATCAACTAAGCACTTCATGATCAATTAAAGAACAAATCAGCTAAAAATTTATTTCATTAGTGTTGAAGCAACTAAGCAAACAACATATTGAAGGTGATCATCCATTTGAGCTTCAGTTGCTTCTTCAATAAATTCATCTTCATCTCCATTTTCATTTATTCATCTTTTACTTTGACATCATCGACCTTTTGCTTCCCTACATTTAAATTCTAAAGTAATAAAAAGATTAATTCCTTTTCTCTAGAAATTATTTCTTCATCCAACCAAGCAAAATGCCTACATTCTTATAGCCCTGCAGCTGGAAACATTAATGGAGAAGAAAGAAGATTAATGAATTACAAAAAAGTAATTTGGATAAAAACAAGACAAGATCAAAATCGATCTACATAAATGAAAACCTACCTTATACATATCACAACCATAGAAACCACAATCCGAGTTCACACCAGCCCATGTTGTCATCAATGGAGTATCAATATGGCATTTGCATTCGTACCTCAAAGGACGAGATTTGTTTGCCATAGAAGAAGTTGAGTGCTCGACATGTTGAATAACAAGGATGATTGAATATGATCTGGTTTGCTTGGAGAGAACAAAGAAATTAGACATGACAATACAATCTGCCCTAGTCCAGACCCGACCACCACTGCCCCAAATTTAATGGGGAAAATCTAATTTAACTAAGGACAAGTGCGAGAAAAATCTAGTTTTTTATTATTGGTGTTGGGGCGGGGATGTTAGTACCCGTCACACACCCACTCCTGTCCAACCTATTAAATTTATTTTATGATATTTACTTTTTTTTTTTTTATAATTTTAATGAAAAATTATTTTTCTTAATCTTAATATAGCAAACTTTTTAGAATTATTATTCTTTTTTTTTGAAAATATTGATTAAATAAAAATGACCATTTATTATAATTATTATTAAATTGATCAAATATTTAATTTAATTATTATTTTTTTATTGTTATGAAAAAAATGTATTTTAAATTTTGTTAATAATTTTTGTGTGTGAATGTAAGGTGGAGGAGCGAAACCTGCTCCCGGGGAGCGGGCGTGAGTGGACATTTGTTACTCTCGAGTAAGGATAGGGTTGAGGCAGGGTTGATAATGGTTAAACGCATCTCCGTCTCGTCTGATGCCATGTCTAGAAGAAATCAAACTTATAAATTTTGGGGTTCGTATGAGACAAAGAAATGAGCATTTGCAAAATTTAAGAAATATTTAAAATATATATTAAATTAATTATTTGTTTTTTAAGTTATATTATAAATCCAATTAATATATATATATATATATATATATATATATATATATATATATATATAAAATTATAATTATTACTTATTTGACAACACAATGACAAACATATTACATGAGAACATGTGCAAAAGTGGAGCGATAAAAAACTCACGAGTAATATAAAAAGAAAATTTTATCTCATCCCCAATCTTTATTTCTATATAGTTATATTTTTATAAATGAAAATTTTTTAAACAAGATTTGTAAGAGAGTTATGGTAATCAATTTTTTAATATTTTTTAATATTTATTTTGTATATAAAAAGATTTTGTAAAAGTTTCGGTAGTCAGTTTTTATCGTTAATTTTTATTTTATATATTAGAAGACTTTGTAAAAGAGTTCTGATAATCAATTTTTAAATATTTTTAATTTTTATATTATATATCGAAAGACTTTGCAAAAAAGTCTGGTAGTCAACTTTTTTAACTTTCTCAAATTTTATTTTATCTATTGTAAGACTTTGCAAAAGAGTTTTGATGCTTATTTTTTAAATATTTTTTAGCTTTTATTTTGTATATCAGAAAATTTTATAAAAGAATTCTGATAGTCAGATTTAAAATTAATTTTAATTTTGTGTATCTGAATACTTTGCAAAAGGGTTTCGATAGTCAATTTTTTTAACATTTTTAACTTTTATTTTGTATACTGAAAAATTTTACAAAAGAATTTCGGTAGTTAATTTTTTTAAAACATTTTTTAAGCTTTAATAAATTATTTATATAATGGTATTTTGATTAAAAAAATATAATATAAGGGTAAAAAATAAATGATGGAGTATTGGATAAAATGAAAGGGAGGGATTAAAAGATGAGTTTTAAAGTAGGAGTTAAAAACTTAAAACCATCAAATAAAGAATTAAAAGTGAATTTAAAACAGTTTTTTTTAATTATATTTTACATGAAAACTTATTATATATCTATAAGAAAATATTACTTAAACTATGCCAAATTGAAAGATGAAGGATATCGAAATTGTGGTTCAATTAGTAGTTGTAACATTTGTACAACAGAGAATATTCAGTTCAGATTGACAAAGAACCATATAGAGTATGGATAATTCAGTTTTCTCAATGAGAAGAGATGTATGAAACACATACTCAAACACAGACACCGCGACACAGACACTTTGATACCGTATATCAAAAACCAAAGACACGGACACTGCTATATATATCATAGTATTTGAGTTTCATTTATTCATCTAATATTAAAAAAGTTAAAAATATTTTAATCAAAATTAATATCTTTAGTTTTTCATCGATATTGCTTCACTACATGTTTAACCCCCTAATTGTGCGTGAGATTTGTCTAGAAAATGTATAAAGTATGTTGAGGATAAGAAAAACACAATTTTTTTTTAAATAACACTTGTCTGAATTATCGAACACGTGTTGTTTGATTGTCATATAGGTATCGGACACAGATTGAAAATGTGTCAAAGCAAAGAAAAAAACCAATTTTTAGAAACATTTGTCTGATTTTTCCAAGACACTTGTTTGACTTTTACACCACGTGTCGTACAAGTGTCATACAAATTCAGACACCGACACGTGTCAGACACCGCAACTGGGCTACTTCTAGAGGTGTCGTGCTTTATAGGAAGAGATTATGTAGAAATTAATTTGCTTATAAACTGTTTGTCTTATGGTCTGACCTAAAATTGTTTAGATACCAGAATTTGCATATTTGGTTTGCTTTGCTTTGCATATTTTGGTATGAAGCGTTGCAAAATTGCAGAATTATCTGCTTCTTGGCTTTTGATGGAAGGAAGTGGGAGAAGATTTTGTGGATGAGTAAAAGTTGATGCAAATATTCTTTGTAAGAAGCTTCAAGAATTAGTCAGGTGATTTCCTAACTAGTAGACTCTGTATCCAACTGTAATTTTTAACTGTATGATTATATGATTGCGATAAAAATAATGAGTAAATTGAGATTCGAGAATGCAAAAGATGGTGTAAGTATTGTTTAAGGCATAAAAGTGTTGCTGAATTGAAATTGGAATACAGTTTTCTCCTTAGTTGAACTGATAGTCAATTCTTATTTATAAGCAAACTGAATCAGCAACATTCATTATTATTGTATCTGGAAATGCTAGAACAAATCATAAAGTTTTTGACAGAAACTGTCAACGCATGATGATTCTAAATTGTTGCTAAGGAGGAAGTTTCTCATTTTGTCATGATTTGCTCTCACTTCTCTTCCAACCTCATTCTCATCATCCATCACAATCTTCACTGCTTTGCACACACTTTCTTTTGTAAACAATCCATCTTCATCACCTTTCTCAACTTCCACACCAACCTTCAACTTTGTGCTCATCACTCTTGCATTCATGATATGATCAGAGCCGACAAGTGGCAACAAAACCAACTGGCACTTGTTAACGAGCCCCTCGGTTATAGAAGCCGCTCCACAGTGTGTTATGAAACATCCAACAGAAGGGTGTTCTAAAATCAGTTGTTGTTGAATCCAACTTCCATAAACAATCCCTTTTCCTTTAACCCTTTCATTGAATCCTTCAGGCAAGGCTTCCTCAATAGACTCAAATCCATTAGGTGGCTTAAGTGCTGCAAGAAACGGAAAACCTGTTAACTCAACACCAAGCAACAACTCTTGAAACTGATTTTGTTCTAATGGACCTTCACTTCCGTAAGCACAGAAAACCACAGAACCATATTTGAATCCCTTAAGCCATGATTCCCATTTTTCATCTAAAATAGTATTGGTGGCTCAGGTAATAGAGGACCATCAATTTCGTTGCTACCTTTGAATCCAATTGCATCTGCCAAGGTCGTACCTATGTGCAAACGATCGAAGAAAAATACACCGCTTCCAAATACATTTTTTGTTGTTGAAGCTAGGTATCGAAGTTCGTGTGAATGAAACTTGATGCAAGAATCAGGGAATCCTGACGGTGGTTTCATAAAATCAACTTCAGTTAACTCTCTTCCTTGACTTTGTTTTTGTATACATCCAAGATAAGCTGTTGATATTGGAGTTAATATCATGTATTGGAGAGTTTTGATGCCAAGGTTTTTAGCCATGTTTGGGAGCCAATATTGAAAATCAAAGAATACAATTTGTGGTTTTACTTCCTTTAGAAGAAGTTCAATATGTGTCTCAGTTTGATCCATGGCAGTAGCAATAAGAGGGGCTAAAGAAAAGGGTACATCTGAAGTAGTTTCAGCATAATGAGGAAGGCCATCAACATGAGGAACTGTGATAGGGAAAAAGGTAATAAGATTTGGATGAAGGTTGAGATGAAGTAACTTGTTGACTGTGTTTTTAGGAATGAAGAAAGAGATTTTATGTCCCCTTTTGGCTAGTTTGTTAGAGAGGTGAAGATATGGAGTTAAGTGTCCCATAGCACACCAAGGAAACACTGCTATGTGCAAATTGAATGGAATGAACCAGGGACACACCTATATAAAATACCTATGAAGGACGGATTCTGACATGGACATCAGGTCACGACACATACACTTCGACATCGATAATGTTAAAATATAGGACACCGACATCGCTATATAAAAGAAAGTATTTAAGTTTTATTTATTCATCTATGATCAAATAAATTGAAAATATTTTAATCAAAATTAATGTCTTTAATAATACACGGTTAACAATTTTAAATTTGTGTGCGATTTGTCCAAAATACGCATAAAAGTGTGTTGAAATAAAGAAAAAAACAAATATTTGTTTAAAATACTTGTCTGAATTGTCAAACATATGTGTTATGAGTGTCGTATGAGTGTCAACTATTAATTTGAAGAAAGCCGTATGAGTGTCAAACATTTTTTAGTGATATTTGTCTGACTTTTCCGACATTTTTTTAATTTTTCTGACACGTATCATACAGGTGTTATACAAGTGTCAGACGCCGACGCGTATCGAACACCGCGATACGCCTATTTGAGGTGCCCCTGCTTTATAGTAAAATACTAACGTATAAACTGTTTTAGCAATTTGATGCATAATGTTCCATAAAAAATTTGATATATAATGAAAATTGTGTTAGTTGCCTCTTCGATCGGTGGATCTAAATATTATTGTATTACTTTTTATTTTGTTGAACAAGAGACATGTTGGTACAAGACAGCTATATGAGTCGGTCATACTAATCAAATTCTTATTCAAACAATAAATTTGTTGGCCTTTTATTTCCGACATTTGTTGGCTTTTTTTATTTTTTTTATTATTATGTGGAAATGTCACAGGAATTGAACCCACATCCTTTTATTCAAAGTTTAAGCGACTATCACTATGCAGAAGGATTCATCTTGTAATGCAATTGCCTTTAAACATATATATTATACATTTGTATATTTGTTTTCATTTTGATCAATTACTATTAAAATATATTGTAACTATATTATATATACTATAACTATTATTAGAATATAATTAAAAAACGTATTGTAAACATTATACTATATTATACTGTAACTATATATAATTTTTCTTTTACATATTATACATATTCTAACTATATTAGAATATACATATTATACATATTGTATATTTAATATTTCAATTTAATATAAGATAAATATTAATTAATAATAAGATTTAATTGAAATACACTGACAGTGTAAAGAAGTTTTACACTGTCAGTAAATTATAGCCGTTAGATGTTAAAAGTGGTTTGACTTTTATTTTAAAAACTTATAAAGTCATACAAATGGATGATGGTGATGAATTGACAGTGTAAAATTTTTTACACTGTCAGTGCATAGCAATTAATTCCTTAATAATAAACTGAAATTAATTAATATATTTATAGTTTAAATATTTGTAAATATAGTTATAGTTAAATATTTATAAATATAGTTAAATATAGTTATTAACGTAGCTAAATTTTAAATATTTACTGTAGCTAAATTTAATTGATTATTTTACTGTAGCTAAATTCTTAATATTTACTAAATATTAATATTAAAACACATTTACTAAATTATTATTTATATTTTAATAATTATTAATTACAGTAAATAATAACTAAATAATTACTATTACTAAATTTATTAAAATATTAATTAATTTTACAGTAAATAATAACTAAATAATTACTATTACTAAATTAATTACTGTAATATTTATGTTAATAATCTATTGTAATATTTATGTTAATAATCACTAAATTAATTACTGTAATATTTACGTTAATAATCTACAATAATTTAATTTAATAATTACTGTAAATAATAATGAAATAATTACTATTACTAAAATTAATAATTAAATATACTGAAATTAATAATTAAATATGCTAAATAAATAAATAATTTCAGTATATTTAATTAATTATTTACTTATTTAAAATTTAAATATACTGAATTTAGTAAATAAATAATTAAATATACTGAAATTGTTTATTTAAAATTTACAGTATATTTAAAATTTAAAGACATTACAACATAAATTTCAGTATATTTAATTATTATTTACATATTTAAAATTTAATATTTAATTGAAAGTATATTTAAAATTTACAGTATATTTAATATTTAGTAAATTATTAAAAATATTTAAAAAATTATTAAATAACTAAAAAACTAATATTAGTTATTACAAAATATTAATTTAAAATAATTATAAACTAAAAAACATTATAGTTATTATAAACTAAAAAATATTGCCACGTTCCAATTTTTACTATAAGTTATTTTGTCACTTTCAACTTTATTAAAAAATATAATTAATTATTTGCAAACTAGCTCAATTAATAAAAATTCAATATTGTTAGGATTAACGTTTTTCAACAATAAATCTCATATGACAGGATTAACGTTTTTCAAAAATTATATAATATATATATTTAAGTAGAATATAATAACAAAGCAAAGCAGTTAATCTAGTGGTAGTGATCCATGGAATTAAATGGAAATTCCTAGGTTCAACACCCATTGTACATATGCATCTCCATATGAGAAAGACAAATTCTACAAATCATGACACATTGTAGATTCTATTGCTCAACCGTTGGCGATCAAATTTTATTAAATTTGATGATGTGGATGAAGCTATGGCTGATAATGGGGATGATGATGTTGATTGATTGCTTTATTGTTATTTTACTTTTAAATATTAACTTTTGTATAATATTCTTAATTATTTTAAATTTAATTATTTTAAATTGAAATTCACATTTCTAATTAATATTTGTAAATGTCAATATTTTTAACTGTAAAAAAATTAATATTTCTAATTATTTTGAATTTAATAAAAATATTTATATTTCTAATTAATAATTGAAATTAATAATTTTAAATTTTTTTAATAAAAAAATAATATGCGTCATAGCCAACACGACGCTAATTAATGACAATGTTTTTAAATTAATGTGGTGGAAAACACGTGGCAAAACTCATTTTTGTGTCATGAAAATCACATGGTAAAGTGTTGTGACGTGAAAATCACGTGGTAAAGTTGTGGCGTGATTTTCACGTGGACAAAATATTGCCACAAGTGCTCCTGCCTCGTGTTTCTCCAAGTCGCTAATTAACGTTTGTGACGTGAAAATCACGTCGCTAATAACTGTTTTTTTTTTGTAGTGCCACTTGAGAACCATCAAAAATAGGACAGCACAATTGGAGCATACTAAACTACAGTTTTTTTGGTATATGCAAAAAATCTAATATATCATACTTTCCTAAAAATCCAATTTTCAACACGTTTTTTTTTTCCCGAATTTTTAAGAATCTCCAAAAATAACAACGTAAATTTTTTTGCAGATTCCAGACTTTTCTAAAAAACCGTTAAAACTATAAAAGATTTCGGAGGTTTTTTAAAAATTAGGTAAATATTCAAGGGATATCCAAAATTTTCCAAAAAAAACAGGTTAAATTTTAAGGGATGTCAGGATTTTTTTTGAACAAATCCAATAAAACTGCATAACAATTTTGACTATTTGTCAAAAATACAATAAAACTTCTTCAGATTTCCAAATATTTGGAAAAAAATCTAATAAAACATCGTATCAGAATTTCAAATGTCCAGTAAAAATGCATAAAAAGACAACTTCATCGATTTTTTTACCAAATATTTTAAAATAACTACCGAATATTTTGTTTGTACCAGATTTTTATAGACATATTTTTTTACTGCAACGTGAAAATTTGGAAGGTAAACTAATGTGAAGGGTAAAATTGTTATTATAAAAAATTGTGGGAGTGCAAATACAATTTGGAGGATGGCAGGAAGATTTATCGAGGGAGGAATTTTAGGGTCCGTTTGGTTCAATCGAGGGGAGGGGAGGGGAGGGATTTTTATCAAGGGGAGGGGAGGAGAGGGGAAGGGAGGGGAGAGATTTTAAATATATATATGTTTGGTTCAAAATAGGAAAAGGGAGGGGAGGGGAGGCATTTTACTTACAAATATGTTTGGTTCACAAGGGGAGGGGAGGTATTTAAAACTAATTTACATTTTTATCCTTCTAATTTTATCATAAGACTCAGGATATTTATCATTTATAATTCAAACACAAATTCATTGACGAAATATAAAGTATTCAATCAGAGAACATCTTAAAAAAATTTATAAAAATTATAACGATTATAATATATAATTTTAAAAAGATTATCAAATATAATAAAATCTAATAAAAATTATTATAAACAAGAACATTACAATAATTAAAAAGTAACAATAAAATATAATAAATAAAATAAAAGGATTTAAACACATATAATAATAATAATAATAATAATAATAATAATAATAATAATAATAATAATAATAATAATAGTAATAATAAAAAGTATAAGAAATATAAAAGAAAAATAAAATTTGTTCAAAATATAACATTTAACATTTTAATAAGTTAAATTTATATTCAAATAAATAATAAGGATAAAAATGTAAATATAACTATGATTAAAGTGAATCCCCTCCCCTCCCCTCCAAATCCCCCCAAATTGGGGGGAAGCAAAAAGTGAGTCAGGAGGGATTTTGGTCCCCTCCATCTACCTCCCCTCCCCCTCTTAAAATTTGAACCAAACACAAAAACTATTAAATATCCCCTCCCCTCCCCTCCCCTCCCCTCCATCTACCCCCAACCAAACACACTATTAATGAAGAGAATGGAAGGGGAGGAAAGGTGAGGTATTTTTTTAATTTTATATATATATATATATATATATATATATATATATATATATATATATATATGGGTCATGCTAATGCACATCCATGTAGGTGTGCATTAGCAACATACACTTTAGTGTATTTTTGTGTGAGGTCCACCAATTTTGGGTGGGACCCACATTAGAAAGATGAAGAAAAAAATAGAAAGAAAATAGATGTAGTGTATTTTTGTGTGAGACCCAACAATTTTGGGTGTATGTTAACATTTCCCTATATATATAACGTATCTATGAGAATGTTATTTTTAAAATAAATGGTAGAAATTATGTGTCATTTTTTCTCTTACTTAATTTCAGGTTTCAGTTAGGTCCCTTACTTAATAAATGTTACATGTAAGTCCCTTATCAATTGTTCCGTTAACAACATTGGTCCTAACCGTTAAATTGGAGAAGAAAACGTTAAGTGAGATGAGGTGGCATGCCAGCAAGGATTATTAAGCAATTGTGAGTCAGCATTATGGCATTATATCAACGTTGGATTATTATTCATCCTTCTTCTTCTTCCAAAATTATATGTTATCTTCTTCATCCTTCTTCTTCTAAAACCTTTTTATCTTCTTCATCCTTCTTCTTCCAAAATCGTTTTCGTCCATTGTTCTCCCAAAATGTCAATGAACTCTAGAAACTCATCAAAATCAAACACCAAAAGCTATGAGACATTTTGATATGTGATAAAGAGAAACAAAAGGATGGATTGTTGGTGTCAAGAAGAATGTGTAATGCGTACTGTTACGGATCCGAATAGTGTCAATGTTGGAAAAAAATTTTGGGGTTGCAGGAATTATAGAAATCAACTGGAGAAGGGATGTAATTTTTTCAAATGGGTAGGATATGAAGTTGTAGATGGTATGGATTTGAAGATTGAAAGACAAAGGAAGAAGATTTTCAAGTTGAAGAATGAAGTTTTGAGCACAAGAGGGATGTTGAAAAATGCAATTGTGTTTGGCATTATTAGTTTAGAGTTTAATTTAGTTTTTGTTACAATGTATTTGAAATAGATTTGTGGCTAACACAACATGTATTTTTATGTTATGAAATGAAACTTGTTGAATGTTATTAATGTTATTCAGTTTTTGTCGATTGTTATTGGTAAAATTTGCAGAATGATAAGAGTTGCAAAAGTAAATGAAAATGTAAAAGAAATCAAATTGTCATTGTAAAAGTAAATGAAATTGTAATCAAAATGTTGATTGTATTTATATATGATAGGAGTTGCAATCAAATTGTTGATTGTATTTGTAAATGATAGGAGTTGCAATCAAATTGTTGATTGTATTTGTAAATTGTCACATCATGTATTTGTAATCAAATTGATATAATGTTCATTTAACTAAGTTGCAGAATAATAGGAGTTACAATCAAATTGTTGATTGTATTTGTAAATTGTCACAGCATGTATTTGTAATCAAATTCATATAATGTTCATTTAACTAAGTTGCAGAATAATAGGAGTTGCAAAAGTAATTGCATTATAAAAAAGCCAATATTCAGGTCTATTACATAACAGGTGCAGGTTGGCACCAATACTGGGTTAGCTCTATTACATATTCAGCATTATAAAAAGCTTAACCCTCAGTACAAAAAATCATAGTTAAATGTTACATAAACTTAACCATCAGTACAAAACAAGAGTAATTATGCAGCTGACACTAATACTTGTTCATTGACAGTAAGTAACATAAACTTAAAAGACTAATTATGCAGTTGCTTCAGGCTGAGTCCCATCAACCTAAGAAGGTGCAGGTTGGCTTGCTCTAGGCTGAGTGGCTTCAGGCTGACTTGGTCCTAGTTGAACTGGTTCAGGTTGAGTTAGTGGTGGCACTTTACAGGTTGCTTTGTTGTGCCCTATCATGTGACATCTGATGCACTTGATATCAAAATTAGCCTCTTAAGCTGAGTACTATCCCTTATACTCTCTGATGCATCTATAGTCCTCTTCTTCTTTGGCCTTCCTGGTTGTCTTTTGATTGGTGGTGGTTGTAATTCAGCATAACCCGTTTTCTCCCAAAGACTTTCCCCATTGACTGAAAAAATGACAGTTGCATAACAAGCCTGATACAAATCTTTCTTGTAGCAATCAGGCACATAACTGTCAATGTCCATTTGTTGAGATATCATGCAAGCCATAGCATGACAACATGGTAATCCTGTTAGCATCCATCTCCTACAAGAGCATAACCTGGTGGACAGATTAACAATGTATTTTTCTCCATTATATGATGTGTGCCTCACCTCATAATCATGCTCACCTGCACGGCTGTTTAGTTTACACAAAATGAAGTTAAAGCATACTAAATGATATACAACACACTAAATGATTTAAAACACAGTTTTTATTGAAAACATACCCCACAATCCAGTTGTTTGTTCTTGCAGATTCTCTTTCAATCTTTCTCTTAATATTGGGTAGAATGTCACCTTCATACTTGGCAATTTTCTGCCTGTTTGCCTCCCACCTTTGCATGAGATAAACCCTGATATCTTCAATCATTGTTATGATTGGTTTAGCCCTAGCTGACACAAAAACTGAATTAAAGGCCTCTGACATGTTGTTCACAAGGGTGTCACACAAAGGATTTGTCTTGAAGAAAGCCTTACTCCAAAACCTAGGTGGTATCTTTATTAAATGCTTGAAAGCCTCTTCATTAACACCCTTCATCTCCAACATGACTTTTTCAAAGGCATTTGTATAACTTGCTGTAGCAGCCTTCCACATTAACTCTTTGAGCTTGACTCCAGGGAATTTCTTCCTAAAGTTGTTGTATAGATGCCTTAATAAAACAAAATAGACAATCAACATATAATCATGAAATACCAATGTCAAAATGGACAGTCAACACATAATCATGAAATACCAATGTCAAAATGGACAGTCAACACATAATCATGAAATACCAATGTCAAAATGGACAGTCAATATATATAAAATACCAATGTCATAGAGATACCTGACACAGAATCTCTGGTCCACCTGTGGCAGCAATTCCTCAAGAGCTGGTAAGAGTCCCTACATGACAGAAACAGTCATTAAATATATGAGATATTAACAGACTGAAAAATGTAAACAAATTTAATGAAATTAAACAAGTACCTTTTGTTGGTCACTTATGAAAGTGTATGTTTTGCATATCCTTGTACCTCCTAGATCAGATATTAATAGTTCAAGGAACCAACTCCATGAATCCTTGGTTTCACCTTCCACTACAGCAAATGCAATTGGCATCATCTGAT
This sequence comes from Lathyrus tuberosus, assembly GCA_022829125.1. Lineage (NCBI taxonomy): Eukaryota > Viridiplantae > Streptophyta > Magnoliopsida > Fabales > Fabaceae > Lathyrus > Lathyrus tuberosus. Next base: position 2,833,637 of record JALAZF010000034.1, read on the forward strand.
CATTTAGATCCTTCCAATTGCAGCACGAATCGGTCCACCATAGTAGCCTTTCAAGAAGCATCCATCCAAACCAATTATAGGCCTGCACTTGAAAAAACTTTCCTTGCATGCCTTAAAACATATGTACATTCTTTGGAAATGAGGACTCAACTGAATTTCAGAATTCTCAATACTTTCTTCTCCACCTTGGAATGGTTGACTAGTAACTTTGACTGTAGAACCAGGATTGGAATTTCAGAATTCTCAATACTTTCTTCTCCACCTTTGCTTTCCCTTTTCCACCTTTGGCTTTCCCCTTCCCCTTTCTTTTACCCTTCCCTACTTTTTTTCCTTTTTCAATGGTCCCCTCAACCAACTCATCTTCAGAAACATGTTCATATTCAACTACTATATCTTCACTCATAACAACATCATCTTCAGAATCTTCAAAATTTATTCCCAAAGCACTGTCATCACTACCATCATCTATTCCATCATCTCCCTCAATGTTACAATTCAGTCCCTCATCTCCCTCAATGTTACAGGTCAGTCCCTCAGCTCCCTTTTTGTTATAGGTCAGTCCCTCAGCTCCTTCAACATTGTTATAGTTCAGTCCCTCAACTCCTACAACATGTTCAACTTCAGTGGTCTCATTGTCTCCATCATCCACACCATGTGGAACTTCAGTGGGCCCATTGTCTCCATCATCCACACCACGTGGAACTTCAGTGGTCCCATTGTCTCCATCATCCACACCATGTGGAACTTGAGTGGTCCCCTTCTTATTTAAGTATCCAACCTCCACATCATCTTCAACTACAATGTCTCATTCACCCATAACATTCTCAGTGGGCCCTTTATCACTATTGTCTCCACCTTCCATAACAATATCTACTTTGTCAATTTTAGTGTCTCCTACCTCTACATTGTACTCTAGTGATAATATGGGTTCCTCAATTACATCAGCCTGTAGTTCAGGATGCATAACATATAAATGAACTTCCCTTGTCAACTCAGTAATTATTTGCATCCTCCTAGCTCCATTGTCATCTTTGAATTCCCCTATGCTGTTACACTCCATTTGATTATAATACCAAAGGCTTTCTATGGTTGGATAACCTAAATCTTTTAACCCACCTAATACTTCAAAGTAACTCCAGTAATCCGGTTCTACATCTCAGGTTTCCTCAAGACCATTATACCCTAACGTAGTTAACTCAGCAAACTCGCCTCCATGATGAACAATGCACTTAAAACGACTATCCATGACCTAGAAATGGTAACTATATAAGTAATATACCAAATGAAGATAAAAAACCCTAACTAAGAAACATAACCAACAAAGATTAAAGACCCAATATGTATTTCGTACCTTAAAGGAAGATTCCACAAACCCTAACACAATGCAGATTCCAACGATCTTCTTCTTGTTCCCAGACGAAGATTCCAGAAACCCTAAAACGTGGCAAGATGAAGTTTCAGAAATGAACAAGGATTGAGATGGTGAAATGAACAAGGAAAGATTTGTTACCGTATCTATACGAATGAACGAACAAGGATCAAGCAAGGATTCGTTCCACTGATATTTCTTCTCGTTGTCTAGGGTTTTTTAGAGAGTTAAATGATACAAAATGAAACTAATGGTGAAGATTCTGAAATGAATTTCCTAAAAACGTTTAAAATTCCATAATTTGAAAATATTTTTATCTTACCTGGATATAATAAAGCCATGTCATTTCCTGAACAACGGCTGGATTGACACATTGGCAATAACTAATGAAATGTATGATTTTTTAACAGAAATAACTAGAATTATTAACAAAATAACAAATATGGAACTTGAAAGGAACGTTTATTGTATAAGGAACCTAACTGAAATCTGAAATTAAGTTTAAGGACTAAAGAAGGTATTAAGTGTTAGCGGAACAATTGAGGGGGTCAACGAGGGAGCATTTCTTATTTGGGACACACCTTTGTGAGAGACGCACCACATACTCACCTAAAACCTTAAGGTGATTGGTGTGTGGGTTCTCTCACTTATATAGTGTTCAATCTTCCCTTTTCTAATCAATGTGGGACTTCTTTCTCACACTTGATTCTCAACACTCCCCCTCAAGTGTGAGTTTATACACAATGCTCCCCCTCATGTGGAAGCTCTCTCTTCCACATACACTTGTATCACCGTTGAACTCAACGGAACACCTTCTACCCACACCTGCGGGAAGTGTTTCGATACAAGTAAGCCGATCCCTTTCTCGAACCAGGCTCTGATACCATTATTAGCGGAATAATCAAGGGGGTCAACGAGGGAGCATTTCTTATTTGGGACAAACCTTTGTGAGAGACACACCACATACTCACCTAAAACCTTAAGGTGATTGGTGTGTGGGTTCTCTCACTTATATAGTGTTCAATCTTCCCTTTTCTAATCAATGTGGGACTTCTTCCTCACACATGATTCTCAACACTCCCCCTCAAGTGTGAGTTTATACACAATGCTCCCCCTCATGTGTAAGCTCTCTCTTCCACATACACTTGTATCACCGTTGAACTCAACGGAACACCTTCTACCCACACCTGCGGGAAGTGTTTTGATACAAGTAAGCCGGTCCCTTTCTCGAACCAGGCTCTGATACCATTGTTAGCGGAACAATCGAGGGGGTCAACGAGGAAACATTTCTTATTTGGGACACACCTTTGTGAGAGACACACCACATACTCACCTAAAACCTTAAGGTGATTGGTGTGTGGGTTCTCTCACTTATATAGTGTTCAATCTTCCCTTTTCTAATTAATGTGGGACTTCTTCCTTACACTTGATTCTCAACATTAAGCATATATATATATATATATATATATATATATATATATATATGGGGTATATGTAATGAGAATGAGAATATAAGAATGAATAAGAACCATTAGATTTAAAAAGGAAAGGTTAAGATTAAAAGATATTTTTAAAATTTGATTAATGATTTCTCTTTCCTTTTAATGACATATGATTTAGTGAAAACCACGATTTAATCTCAACATTTCCTTTTTAAATCTGATGATTCTTATTCATTCTCATATTCTCATATAACTTACCTATTCCCACTAGATATGCCCCATATATATATATATATATATATATATATATATATATATATATATATATATATATATATATATATATATATATATATATATATATAATGTATCTATGAAAATGTTATTTTTAAAATAAATGGTAGAGATTATGTGTCATTTTTTCTCTCTCTCCTCCATCATTAAATAATTTAGACATTCCTTACAATATCAAAAGGATTACCTATGATTGCATTAACTCTTCGATCATGTGTATCAATTAGAATGGAGGTCACTTGATAGAATGAAGATAAAATTAACCAACTCAAAAAGCTAACTCTCTTTCTTTTTGCAGGTAAAATTACTCTGATTGCAAGTATAATTAGATATATCATGCAAACGGTTGAAATTCATGATGGGTCATCATGAGAGGGAAACATTCACATTGGGTCAAATACTTACCTAAAGGTCAAATACTCACCCAAATAAGTGAGAGAGACACCACATATTCACCCAAAACCTTAAGGTGATAGGTGTATGGGTCCTCTTACTTATAAAGTGCTTAACCTTCACTTTTCTAAGCAATGTGGGACTTAGAACTCACACTTGTTTCTCTACACAACTCACACTTGTTTCCCAACAATTTCCCCCTCAAGTGTGTGTCCATCCACTATGCTTCCCTCAAGCGGAAGTTTTTTCATCCACATGCTTGTACCGCCGTTGAGAGACACCTTTATCTTGTCTTGGGCACTTCAACAGAACACGCCTCCTAACCACAATGTCAGGAAGACTTTCGACACAAGAAGCCGGTCCCTTACTCGAACCAGACTCTTATACCACTGATGGGTCATCATGAGAGAAAACATTCACATTGGATCAAACATGAGAGAGACACTAGATATTTACCCAAAACCTTAAGGGTGCCCTTTTAGCTAGTTTGTTAGAGAGGTGAAGATATGGAGTTAAGTGTTCCATAGCAAACCGTGGAAACATTGCTATGTGCAAAGGAGAAGAAGGTGCACCCATGGTTGATTTGACACTTAACTGTTTTAGCAATTTGATCCATACTGTTCCATATAAAATTTGATATATAATGAAAACTTTGTTAGTTGCCTCCATGATCGGTGGATCTGAATATTATTGTAATGCTTTTTATTTTGTTAAATGAAAGACATGTTGATACAAGACAGCTATGTGAGTCTGTCATACTAATCAAATTTCTTATTCAAACAACAAAACAAATCCATCATCTAAGATTTTCAAGTTATTTTATATCTATTGATACCATTTTAATATTCCACGAGTTTGGTCATCACATATTTAATCGTTCCTTTTTAGTCTATATTTTTAAGATGTTATAATTTTGGCCTATCTGTTATTTTTAATAAGCTAAAATTTTATTGATGAGAAAGACAAATAATTCTACAAACATGACACATTGTAGATTATAAAACTATATATTGATCTTGAAAAAGCCAATGACCGAATAAAATGGAGTTTTATTGTGGAATCTCTTGATCGTTTAGAAATTCATGACAATACCAAAAGTATTATTACCTACCATTGCATTAAATTTTCAATAACGTGTATTAATTAGAATGGAGGCCACATCAATTTCTTTAATCCACATAGAGGTATTAGACAAAGGGACCCCTATCCCTTTACTTGTTTGTTCTTGCCATTAAAGATTGAATCACAAGATTAAGGATTTGGTCGATAATGACACTTGGAATCTGCTATGTTTTGGAAGAGGATTCTGACTACATCTATCTCATATTTGCTTCGCAGATGACTTAGTTCTTATTGTTGAAGCATCTTTGGACCTAACTCAGTCTTTGCTTGCAAGTATACCTGATTATATCATGCAAATTGTTGAAATTCATGCATCAATTTGTAATGAAGCTGAGCAATGTCGCAATTTCATTTGAGATAGCACTAATGAACAAAGGAAGTGTTTATCGCTTGTGAGCAAATTTGCAAACCAAAAAATGAGGGAAGACTTGGAGTTGTGAAATCTTTAGAACCTTAAATAAGGCCTACATATATAAGTTGGTGTGATAAATAGTAGGAGATCAAGACAAACACTGAGTTCAAATTATGCGCACCAAATATAAGTGTGGTTTTGGGAATATGTTTCATATGGACAGTAAAATTGTTTTTTTAATAAGCAAAGATTAATTAAGAACTCAAAGAAAAACCGAGTATAAGGGGTACTCGAAACCCTTAAAAAGATCAATTAGTGATACAAGTTAAGGGAAAAGAATTCCAATCCGAAAAGCTAAACTTTAAAGAAGATTTATTTTTAGCACGAAACCATTCCCACGAATTAATTTTAAACTTCGACCAACAATCCTCAAAATTCGGATTAATACCATTGAAAATGGCACCATTCCGCACCATCCAAATATTCCAAACGACTGCCAACCAAACAACACTAACCAAACGGCTAAACTTCGCCCTCTTCACCAGATGGTGGTTGAAAGGAAGCATAGCAAACTCCTCCAAATTCAACATGAAATCCGATCCAAGCCAAGTAACCATAAAACCCAAATTCTCCCGCTGAAAACACAATCAATGAACACATGATGTTTTGATTCTCATTTTATTAAGCTAGTCACGAGTAGGCGGCCTAATTAGAATCCAACGCCAACCGGAAAAAAAAGCATGTTCAACGGAGCCGGAATTTCCCACACCAAGTTAACAGCTTTTCTCTCCTTATCCGAAACATAACAGACTGCGTTCCTAGAGGTGATAACATCATAAGCGGAATTGACAAAAAAAACAACTCCTTCCTCACAGTCCATTCCACCTCGTCTTCAGAATCAATCGTCATTACGACATTCTCGAACAAATCTTTTAACATCAGCACCAGCCAATTACCGTCTTCTGCACCATTGTGAACTAGAGCATGCAAGTTCCACTGCTAAACGCCAAACACCCAATTCCCTGCATCTGCAACGTTGCTGTTGGGGTCTGCAGCAATATCAAATAACTCAGGGAAGGCCTCCTTTAAAGATTGGTTTCCCAGCCACTTACTAAACCAAAAAGCCGTATTTTTGCTGTCATAAACCTTGCAGAAAGTATTACCAGAAAAATAATTGCCACATTCAAAAGATTCCACCATCATAAGATCTCTCCACCAAATGGAATCACCTCGATTAGACGTTGAAGAATCGCTAATGAACATCTTCACTTGAGGTTTAATATATCTATGATTTATCAAATTTCTCTAAATTGCATCTTTCTCTTTGACTATCCTCTATTTCCATTTCAAAAGCAAAGTTATGTTAAGATCCTCTATATTGATTATGCCAAGACCTCTGTCTTATTTTGGTTTGCAAACACGCTCCGAGCTCACCCAATGAACGACTTTCTTATCCTCTAGACCATGCCATAAGAACTTGCCCAACAAGCTACGGATCTCATTTAGCACCTTGCGCGTAGCCTTATAAAAGGAGAGCGTGTAAATAGGAATAGAATTCCAAACAAAATTAGTTAGAACGACTCTCCCACCAAGCTAAAGGAACCTACCTTCCCACAAAGAAAGAGGATTTGTAATGTTTAGAAGCAACTCCTTCCATATAGAAAGTCCTCTAAGAATGTTGCCAACTTTAATTCCTAGAAACTTAAAAGGAAACACATCAATCCTGCAGGATAGAAACGCCGAAGCCACATCCATAGACCGATTGCTAATCTTGATTCCGTACACAAAACTTTTATAAAAATTAACGCGAAGATCAGAAATCAACTCGAAGCCTCTCAATATGGCCTTGATACTCAATAAATTGTCACTACTACCATCACCACGAATAATCGTATCATCAGCGAATTGGAGAATGTCCACTGATTCCTCTTCACAGATCTTAAAACCTCTAAACTCCTTACGCTCCACCACATAATCCACCAAACAAGTCAATCCTTCCATAGCTGGGACGAACAATAAAGGAGATAACTGGTCGCCTTGGCGCAAACCATGCTCCACCTTAAAATTTTTTGTCGCGCTACCATTAACTAATATCGTCATAGAGCTCATGAAAATGCAAACCTCCATCCAACGTAGCTATTTGCTGCCATATCCCATCTTGATAAGAAGAAATCTAAGATAGTTCCAACTCAAACTATCGTATATTTTTTCGTAATCAACCTTCAAAACCATGCAACTTCTATTCTCTCCTCTTGCTAGACCAATAACTTCATTCACCATAAGAACCCCATCCAGAATATTTTTTCTTGGAATAAACGCGGTCTATTTTTTAGAAATGACATTCCCAATAATAGCTCGCAACCTCGCTGCAAGCAACTTCGCTAATAGCGTGTATAAAGAGCCAATAAGACATATGGGTCTATATTCGGACAAACTTTGAGGATTTTGAACCTTAGGAACGAGAGTTAAGAACGAAGCCATACAAGCCTTAGTATGTCTTGGATTGCGGTGAAAATCTCTTACAAACAGAACAACATCTTCCTTAATAAACTCCCAGCACAACTTAAAAAAATTTGAAGCTATACTCGTCCGGCCCCACAAACTTATCGCCAATACAATTCCAGATGGCAGCCTTAATCTCCTTATCTGAAAACTCAATCTCGAGTTGCCTGCTATCAAAATCAGAAAGCCTTTTAAAGCTTAATATGTCTGGCAAGGGCTTGTCTTCACACGATTCCTTAAAGAACTCTTCAGAATGACTCTTAACGGCACGCTTGACATCCTTCACCTCCTCCAAGCAAGCCCCATTCGAATCCACCACATTAATGAAATTCCTTCTATAGCGGTCTTTTAACAAATTATGAAAAAAGCAAGAGTTGTTATCCCCCTCTTTTAACCACAACTGTCTCGATTTGTGTCTAAGCATACTCTTCTTAAGATCCAACAAATTCCACACAAAATCCACACAATTGATTATGTCTTCTACCAGCTTATCAATGCAGCCGCGATAATTATCTATGAAGGAACGGTCCAAAGCATTGATCCTTTTGACATCATTTTCCACTCCAAGATCAATCTAGCCAAAAACATTTTTTAAAATACTTTTTTATCATCAAAACCTAAGGGATATGCTCTGTTGAAAAGTAATTCGGGGGGTGTTTTTATCGTATCCACAGGGATTACGTGATATCAATGCTTTCCGTTCAATAGTCGAAACGTTTTAAGTAAGGGGGTTTCAAATAGTTCTTGGTTGTGTAACATCAATTTGGTAGCAAAGAAGTAAACTATAACAAAGATGTTGTAAGTTTTATAAAAACATGTCAAGATTAGATTTCGCTAATCCTTTTTATACGTATCTGATTAATCAAGCATATGAACTTAGTTTCGATCAATACAATCGCATATCCTCACGAATAAGTTTATGTCTAAAGCAAATTCGTGAGTATCGTTGTTTAAATCGTTAGATGATGTCTCACGCCAACAATCGAAACAACAACCATTAAGATCAATACAAAGCGAATAATAAACCCCAAATCTATGTCTAGAGTTTGGTTTTTAAGAGATGAAGGTATTAGGTCAAGATTTGGAAAATCTATGTCTAGAGTGATTCAAACCACAAATATATCATTAAGAACAAACAACTTCATCATATATTGATCATCAACCTTGTTCATATACAAAAGATCAAAAGAAATACATATAAGCAAGATTAACTACCTCTAATCTTAACACAAGATGTGTTTTGCTACACATATTCATGGTAGCTTGTATCACAAGTTTCTCTAGGAGATGAAAGAGCATCCGCGTCGAATAATCGAGATCGGATGCGATTTCAGCTTCTCTATGTGAAAAATCTCTCTTTGATGAAGAAAACTCAGAAAAATATGTTTTGGTGTGAAAAGGTGAAGTTATGATCCCAAGAAAATGTAAAAATCTATTTATAATGCACTTGGGATATGATGCATTCGCACTGCTAATGAAGAAAATGGCACCTGAAGTGCCTTTTGAAAGCTAAACCGCCCTTGTCTGTCTACGTGAGTTCGCAATGTGAACGTTTCATTCGCAAAGCAAACTACTCGCCAAAACATTCGCAAAGCGAATTTTGGGTCCTTTTGCTACTGCCATAGCCAAGGGTTCTTCGCCAGGACTTTCGCACAGCGAGTGAAGCAGTGAACATTCGTTGGAGTTCGCAAAGCGAACTCTGGTCCCTTTTCCCACTGCCATATTCTGGGACAATTCGCTGGAGACCTCGCTAGTTGTTCGCAAAGCGAACCTTCGCCAGCTAGTTCGCAAAGCGAACTTCTTGAAGTTGTCCTCTATTCTTTGGCAGCTTGCATCAATTCTTTGTGTCTTCTTTCTTTGATAAATTAGTGCACTTTCCTACACAATAGCACACACATTACAAGCACCAAAGGTATATATACAATGTTTGAAGAACAACAATAATTCACTACTAAAATCCACAATTAAAACATAGAAAGTGTTGAAAAATGCCAAGTATCAAATACAAATATATACAAACTCTCCCTAACTAACTCTTTGTTTGTCCTCAAGCAAAGTGTGCCTCTCATTGACACAAGAGGATTTGCTCGAGCATTTGATTCAACTAAGACAAGATAAATGGCTCAAATAAACAACAATTGTAACAAAGCAACAATTACACAATCCTAGAATCGACAATGCAAAAGAACTTGATTCTTAAAACAAATCTCAAACAATGTTTCAAGAGATAGCTAAACCATCATGCTCATGTTACTCTAACACTCCTCTTCGAAAAAGGATCAAAGGAAATTAACGCATTTCCAACTGTGGGGCAATTTAACTCGAATGACAAATGATGCAAATACAAAGCAATTCATACAATATCTAATCGATCACATAAGAAATCATGGAAGAAAGAGATCACTAAGGGCTTTTAAGGTTGTAGCTTGGTCGGGTTAACAACAAAGGGATATTTCTATAGGCCATTGAATCGAAGTTTCCGACGCAAAAGAACATTCACTATACAAGGTATTCACAGACATCTCAACTTCATTTACCAATTTTTCACCTTTATCACAAACCTTCTCAAACTTCCTCATGCACAATTATTGGTTTCTATTTTTCTCATTCAAGCAAGCATCCTTTTCTATTTTTTTCACATTCATATTCACATTCTCTTTTTCTTTTCATGCTTGCTTGAAATTTTTCAAATGTTTGAGCAATTTACCAATCTTCTTTTTCATTCTCCCCAACTTATTTTCAACTAAACCTTAAGTGAATGCTCCTTGCTTTTTAAGGCAAGGAAATCAATAAAACAAAGTTCCAAGGTTCAAGAATAATTTTTTTTAGAAACTCTCAAAAATTCAATGATGACTCGATTTTTAAATTATGTACAACACAAATTTCATCACTAAACGAGATCTAAACTATTTAGGCTCAACGAGGATTAACGAATACTCGCTACTCACGGGTAAATTACTATTTGGAAATGGTTGTGCTCAATATCAACAAGTGCCTTTGATCATTTCTAAAGCTTCCACAATATCACACAATTCACAAGATAAAGCATGAATTAAAAGTATAAAGCAAAATTCATCATCAATCCAAAGCATTTAGTATCACATGGAGGTTTCTCACTTTTGTGGTTTTTGGACCTAAATGACACAAGCAATCAATAAAGTTGTAACCAGAAACACAATTTCATTTGTACAAAGACAAAAAGTTCTAACACATTCTAAATTCTAGAACTAGGTAACTATGTACCTTGCCAACAATACATGCTTAAAATTACTATCATAGCCATCCAATCTTGGAAGAATCTTCTTTGATGCACAACAACACCAACCTAAAATTCTTCAAGTCAACACCAAAAGATGGAAATATTAAACTTCCACAAGCATACCAACATAAAGCGATAAAAAACATACCAACAATTTAAGAGTTAAACATTCGTAAACTGAAGAATTCAACTCTTAACAGCAATAATAATAAAAACTAAAATAAAAATGAAACTAAACATATTTAACTGAAAATAACATAATACTCATAATATCATAATAATGTAATGGTGTGAAAACACCTACAAAGTCAAAAGTACCTCATACGGGTACAAGTACATCAAAATATCAAAATAATCCACCGAGTGGATAAAGTACATCAATAAAAACTGAAACAAAAAGAAAAATACAAGTAAACTTCACTTTGATGCTCAAAGGAAGTACAAAATCAGAACAGCAAAATCAGCCCTTCTCGGACTCTGAACCGGACACCTCAACCAACTCTTCATCCTCTGAGCCAGAAACAGAACCAGACACCTCCACATCAGCACCATCTCCCTCCTCCTCATCAGCATCACCAGGACCAGCTGCATCTGCTCCCCCTCTGAAAACTGGCCCGGCCTCAGACCAACCAGCATGAGCATTGAACTGCTCCCTCGTCATCAAAGTATGATCAGCGGCGGGATCACGAATTTGTAGCTGAAGTACCTGCATGGAGTCATGTAAATCCATCATGGCACACTGAGAAGCCGCCATCCAATCCCAATTATACTGGCAAATCTCCTGCTGATAAGGGTAAAAACCTTGCGACCCAGAACCAGAACCATCACCAACCTTTGTGCTGGCATCAGCACCAGCACTCGATTTCTCACCCCTAGCCCCCTTTGGCTTGCAAAACTTGTCGACATAACGGTCATCAATAGCCGACGGGATAGTCACCTGACGGGGAGTGGGGAGATTAACCCCAGTATGCGCACACAGTGTCATGATGAGGCAAGGAATAGCAAGAGGGGAGTTCTTCCGAGAAGCAGAACCAAGACCACTCTCAACAACAACCCTTATCTCATCGGCGATAATTCGGGCTACATCAATTTGTACATTGGTTAAAATGCTATGGACAAGATGGGTTAGTGGTATAGGGATGGTTGATGTATGGGACTTCGGCTTAATGTTGGTTACCACCAAAAGCAAAATAAGTTGTGCCAAAGGTCTCATGTCTTCACGACGGTATCTAATGGCAACAGTTTTACCCTCTCGTAGAAGATCTCTAGTCATGGCAGGTATGTCTCGGTGAAGGTGCAAGTCTCGATGGAAATCATCTATCTGGCTAGATCTCAAAGGTAAGGGACTTCCAAGGACGGTATTAATTGTTCCACAATCAAATCGTACCACTTTTCTGCCAACAAAAGTTGTCCACCCAAATTGGTCCCCATCATCAGGAAGGGCGTTTGCATAAAACTCGCGGACAACCTCCACATTGTAACTATCGACTGGAGTTATCAGTCGTCTCCATTTTTTCTCTTCTAGAAGTGCAGCCACCGGCCGGTAATTCCCATTTTCACTCAGGTTAAATCTCTTTTCTGGCAAAATTATTCTCTTCTCCAAGGTTAGATACCTTGTTTCCTGCTTGGCTCCTCTGAAGTGATCACTATCAAACTGAATCGGCACTTGTCTTGAAGTGCTGGCCTTAAGCTTCTTAGCGGGATTAATCTTAGGACCCATCTGCACAAATCAATAAATAAAACAACAACAAGCAGCTAAACAGTCCCTTAGAAATGGGAGCCAAAACAAAATTCCAACTGAGGTAACATAAAAACATTTTAGAATTCTGATATGTTCGCAGCATAGTTCGCAAAGCGAAGGCTGGCGAACATTTTCCCCAGATTCGCAAAGCGAGTTTCTGGCGAATGCTCGCCCAGGTTCGCAAAGCGAACTGGGCAGCGAACCTGCGATAATTTTAAAAAATAATAGCATCCAATACTTCCAACATCAAAGGTTCAATTACAATACCATTTATATTCTAAGGTTTGCACAAAATTTAACATGCAATCAATCAAACCTTAAAACAGAGGTGAAACCCTAGAATCAAAAATGTCTCTAATGTTTAATCCAATAACCCTAACCACAATGTCTAATCAGAAAGTAACAGAGAGAAAGAAAACGAGATTCAAACCTGATCTTGTTGTTGATTTGGGGAAACTTGGTGAAATTTGAGTGAAACAGAGAGCGTGAGAATTTGTTCTTGCTTGTGCGTGTTTGTGAAAGTGAAAGAGTGAAAGTGAGAGTGTCCAAGGGAGTATGGGTTCCTTTCACAAGCTCAGAAAAAAGGACGGGTCATGGGCCCAAATGCTGGACCACCCATAAAGATCCCTTTTTAATGAGGTGGCAGCAGAAAAATATACATCTGTCTTGCTGAGTTCGCAATGCGAACAAGGCAGCGAATGCTCGCCTTAGGTTCGCAAAGCGAACCAACCAGCGAATGACAGAATTTTCAAAAATTTGTCTGCATCAGATGCTACCACACTACATGATTTCTAAACACTTAAAATCATTAAAACAGCAAAGAAAACATAAATACTTACAATGTTAGGGTGCCTCCCAACAAGCGCTTGTTTAACGTCGGCTAAGATCGACGGTTCAATGCAACCTCAAGGATCGCAAAATGGCACAACGGAGGGATTCCGCTCGAAATCACCATCGAGATAAATCTTCAACCTCTGACCATTTACAGTCTAAATCTCATTTGACTTTGTGTCTTCAATGACTATCGCCCCATATTGTTTGATCTCCCGAATTCGGAATGGACCAGACCACTTAGATTTCAATTTTCCAGGGAAAAGTTTTAATCGAGAATTGAAAGTAGGACCAGTTGCCCTACTTCAAACTATTTGGTCACTATCTTTCTGTCACGGTAAGTTTTTACTCGATCTTTGTACAGCTTGTTGGAATCATACGCTTGGAGGCACAATTCCTTCATTTCATGCAATTACATCTTTCTTCTTTCTCCGCTTAAAGTTGGATCAAAATTCATAAATTTCAAGGCCCAAAATGCCTTATGTTCCAACTCCACCGATAAATGACAATTCTTACCATAGACCAATTTAAAAGGTGTGAGACCAATCGGAGCTTTAAAAGCTGTTCGATAGGCCCACAAAGCATCGTCGAGCTTATTTGCCCAATCCTTTCTTGAGGATGACACCGTTTTTTCCAAAATTATTTTAATTTCCCAGTTTGATACCTCCGCTTGCCCATTGGCCTGTGGATGATATGGTGTTACAACTTTGTGCTTCACACCATATCGCTCCAAGGCTTTTTCAAGCTGAGTGTTGCAAAAGTGGGATCCTCCGTCACTTATCAACACCCGCGGAGTACCAAATCGAGAAAAAATGTTTTTTTTTTTCAAAAATTTTATCACAGTTTTTCCGTCCGCTTTAGCATATGCTATTTCCTCTACCCATTTGGATACATAATCAACTGCGACCAAAATATCCTCATTGGAAAACAATGATGGAAAAGGTCCAACAAAGTCGATTCCCCAACAATCAAACACCTCAATTTCCAACATGTTTTGTAAAGGAATTTCATGCCGTTTTGAAATTCCACCACTCCTTTGACACTTGTCACAACTTTGTGCATGCGCATGTGCATCTTAGAATAAAGAAGGCCAATAAAAGCCCGATTGGAGGACTTTTGTGTTCATTCTTATTCTGTTAAAATGCCCTCCATAAGGAGAGTTGTGACAATGCCAAAGTATGCTAGTGGCCTCTTCTTTTGACACACATCTTCTCAAAAGGTTATCGACACCAAGCTTAAACAAATATGGTTCATCCCAAACAAAATACTTGGCGTCAAATAAAAATTTCTTTTTCTGATGGTGAGTTAGACCATCCGGTATTAATCCGGCGGCTTTGTGATTAGCCATGTCGGCGAACCATGGTCTAACTTGCACCATATACAACTTTTCGTCCGGAAATTCCTCTTTGACCTCTAATTCATTTTTGGTCACTTCAACATTTACAAGGTGGGATAAGTGATCCGCCACCAAATTCTCAGATCATTTCTTGTCACGAATTTCCAAATCAAATTCTTGTAACAAGAGGATCCAACGAATTAGCCTTTGTTTTGAATCCGGCTTAGTGAGCAAATACTTAATCGCCGTGTGATCTATGTAAACCACTACTAGAGACCCAATTAAATAAGAACAAAATTTCTCCAAGGCATACACTATCGCAAGTAACTCTTTTCAGTTGTTGCATAGTTTACTTGAGCTTCATTCAAGACTTTGCTCGCGTAATGTATAGCATGAAAATTTTTTGTTTTCCGTTGACCCAAAACCGCACCCACCGCATAATCGCTCGCATCACACATGAGTTCAAAATCCATTTTCCAATTGGGCGCGATGATTATGGGTGTGGTAGTCAAACTTTGTTTTAAAGAATTAAAAGCGACCATGCAAGACTCATCAAAATCAAAGGACTTATCTTTATTGAGAAAATTGCTCAAAGGCTTTGCTATCTTTGCGAAATCTTTGATGAACCTCCGATAAAATCCTGTATGTCCAAGGAAGATCCTTATACCTTTTACATTCAATGGTGGTGGCATTTTCTCAATAACATCCACCTTGGCTTGATCGACTTCAAGGCCCTTTAAAGAAACTTTGTGGCCGAGCACAATTCCTTCGGTCACCATGAAGTTACATTTTTCCCAATTGAGTACCAAGTTGATTTCCACACACCGTTCCAATACCGCGTCCAGGCTTTTCAAACAAATATCAAATGATTGCCCAAAAACCGAGAAGTCATCCATAAAAACCTCAATTGTATTTTCGATCAAATATGAGAATATTGCTTGCATACACCTTTGAAAAGTCACCGGTGCATTACACAACTCAAACGGCATCCTCCTATAAGCAAAGATTCCAAAAGGGCACGTGAAAGTAGTTTTTTCATGGTCCTCCGGGTTCACAATAATTTGATTGTAACCCGAATAACCATCCAAAAAACAGTAGAATTGTTGACCGGAAAGTCTCTCGAGCATTTGGTCCATAAACGGGAGAGGGAAATGATCTTTCCTCGTAGCTTGGTTTAACCTACGGTAATCTATGCACATTCTCCACCCGGTCACGGTTCTTGTTAGGATTAACTCATTTTTCTCGTTTCAGATAACCGTCAATCCGCCTTTTTTTGGCATCACTTGTACCGGACTAACCCATGGGCTATCAGAAATGGGATAAATTATTCCGGCATCTAACATTTTTACCACTTCCTTCCTAACCACCTCTTTCATGGTAGGATTTAAGCGGCATTGCATTTGAGCAACCGATTTGAAATCTTCTTCCATGAATATTCGATGCATACAATAAGAGGGACTTATTTCTTTTAGATCGGAAAGAGTCCATCCCATTGCCTCTTGATTCTTCTTCAAAACACTCATTAATTTTTTCTCCTCCATTATGATTAGCTCCGTGCTTATGATCACCGGTTTATGCCCCTCATCATCAAGAAAAACATACTTAAGATGAAATGGCAACAACTTCAATTCAAGCTTAATTTCCGCATTGTTTTCTTTTTTCAAAATTTCCACCCTTTCTTTCAAAGGAGGAATTTCATCCCATTCTTCTAGTTCTCGCAAACACTTTTCGATCTCTTTTTCTTCGGCTTCATCGATACTTTGAAGAGCATTTATGAGAACTTTTTGTAATGGGGTTGGAACTTGTAATTGCTCCTTTACGTCTTCAATCGACTTCTCCATTGCATCTATTCTAAAACAATCGCCTTTGTCCTTTTTGTGCTCCATGGCCTTAAATAGATTGAAACAAGCCTCCTCATCTTGGACTCTAACCTTCATAAGACCGTCGTCCATATCAATGGCCATTCTAGCCGTTTTCATAAATGGTCTTCCAAGAATCAATGGAGCGTCTTCATCTTCCTCCATTTCAATCACCACAAAGTCGATAGGAAATAAGAATTTGTCCACCTTAACCAATACATCTTCCGCTACACCGTGAGGACGGGTAGTGGATTTATCGGCAACTTGCAATGTCATTTGAGTGGTTCTCAATTCCATTTGTCCCAACCTTTTCACAATAGACAAAGGTATCAAATTGATACTAGAACCCAAATCGATCAACCCGTTGCCAACATAGATATTTCCTATTGTAACCGGCAATGTGACTCGTCCCGTATCACTTTCTTTCCTCGAGAGAATCTGTTGAATGATAGCGTTACAACTAGCATCAACCATGATAGTCTCTTGATCCATATACCTCTTCTTTTTTGTGAGAATATCCTTCATGAATTTTGTGTATTTCGGCATTTGCTCCAAAGCCTCGGAAAATGGAATGTTTATTTGCAATTGTTTGAAAATATCCATAAACTGAGCATAGTGCATCACACTATATTTCTTTGACGGAGCATGAGAATATGGCAAATGTTGGATCAGAATAGTACTCAACGGTTCCTTCCCCTTCCTAGTATTTTTCAATTTTTCTTCTCTCTTTCTTTTTTCTTCTTCCTCACTTTTTTTCTTTTCATTTTCAACTAAATCTCCCTCAACATTTTTTTCTACTTCAATCTCATCACTATCTTTTTCTTTTTCAACTGCTTCCTCCTCCCCCACTACAACTTCACCTATGCCCATATCAATCTTTATTCCGCTTCTTGTTAGAATAGCCTTACAATGCTCTTTTGGATTTGGTTGAGTATTCGCCGAAAAAGTTCCTTTGTGTTGGTCGGCCAATTGTTTTGATAATTGTCCGACTTGCGTCTCAAGATTCTTTATGGCCGCATCGGTATTCTTTTGATTTGACATTGACATTTGCATAAATTGCGTGAGAGTGTCCTCCATCTTTGTATTTCCACTTGGAGCTAGTGGAGGTTGAGTGTAATTTTGATATTGTTCATGATTTGAAGGTCCGGCATCTTAAGGTCTCCACGGTTGTTGATAACCTTGATTACCTCTTGGTTGGTAACCTTGGTTGCCTTGTTGGTAATGAGGTCGAGGTTGGTATCCTTGATTTTGATTTACCGCATAATTTACCTCTTCCACTACCGGAGGATAATACCCGGTAGGGTGATCTCCTATACAAAGCTCACAACTCGCCATTAGTTGGTTATTGTTGGGAACTTCTTGCATCTCTTTAATTTGTTGTGGAAGTTTTGTCATTTGTTGCGTCAACAACTCCACTTGTTGTGATAACAGTTTGTTTTGTGAAAGAATTGCATCATTAGTTCCCAACTCAAGCACTCCCGTTTTCTTTTGTGAAGGGCCACGGTTATGGTTCCCTTGATGGTCACTTAGAGCCATCCTGTCAATGATAGAAATAGCCTCCTCGGCGCTTTTAGCCATTAACTATCCACCCGCGGTGGCATCCAACAATGTTTTATGAACTAATTGAATACCATTTCTAAAAATTTGAACTTGAGTAAGCTCATCGAAACCGTGCCCTTTACACTTTCTCAACATGGACATGAATCTCACCCAAGCTTCGTTGAGAGATTCATATCCACCCTGAGTGAAAACTGCAATTGCTGTTTTAGCCTCCATGAAATGATTGTGTGGAAAAAATCGTTCCAAAAACTTTTCCTCAAGCATGTTCCACTCCGTCATGATTGCCGTAGATTGGTCAAGATACCATTCCTTAGCCTTCCCAATGAGGGAATGCAGGAATAGTCTCTTGAACAAAGACTCTTCTACAGCTTCGAGTGCACCAGTCGCGCCCGCAATCTCATAGAACTTAGTCAGGTGTGTAAAAGGATCCTCGTGATCCATACCAGTGAAAGGATTCTGATATAGAAGCGAGAGGATACCAGTTTTCATTTCTGAATGCCGACCATTCTGAGTATTACGCGTAAATTGTGCAATATGTCTCGGACTATTAGTACAAGGAACTGAAGCAGGTGGTGGTGGTGGTGGTGGTAGTGGTGGAGCAGCCATAGTTGGCGGTAACTATGGTATTGGTGTCGAAGTTGAACTTTCGTCTCGTTCTTGTCTTTCCTTGGCAAGTTGCTTCCTCCGCCTTGTTCTGCTATTTAACTTACGCGTAGTTCTTTCGATTTCAGGATCAAAAAGAAGTTAGTCTGCGGGTAACTTCCCTCGCATAAAACGGAGTCTGCACACTAAACCAAACAAATTAACAAGCACAAGAAAAAGTTAAACAAGCTTAAAACTTAACAACTATTGTAATGCTTGCAATATCAAACAACAATCCTTGGCAACGGCGCCATTTTGTTGAAAAGTAATTCGGGGGGTGTTTTTATCGTATCCACAGGTATTGCGCGATATCAATGCTTGCCATTCAATAGTCGAAACGTTTTAAGTAAAGGGGTTTCTAATTGTTCTTGGTTGTGTAACATCAATTTGGTAGCAAAGAAGTAAACTATAACAAAGATGTTGTAAGTTTTATAAAAACATGTCGAGATTAGATTTCGCTAATCCTTTTTATACGTATCCTAGTAATCAAGCATATGAACTTAGTTTCGATCAATACAATCGCGTATCCTCGCGAAAAAGTTTATGTCTAAAGCAAATTCGTGAGTATCGTTGTTTAAATCGTTAGATGATGTCTCACGCCAACAATCGAAACAACAACCGTTAAGATCAATACAAAGCGAATAATAAACCCCAAATCTATGTCTAGAGTTTGGCTTTTAAGAGATGAAGATATTAGGTCAAGATTTGGAAAATCTATGTCTAGAGTGATTCAAACCACAAATATATCATTAAGAACAAACAACTTCATAATATATTGATCATCAACCTTGTGCATATACAAAAGATCAAAAGAAATACATATAAGCAAGATTAACTACCTCGAATCTTAACACAAGATGTGTTTAGCTACACATATTCATGGTAGCTTGTATCACAAGTTTCCCGAGGAGATGAAATTGCATCCCCGACGAATAATCGAGATCGGATGCGACTTCAGCTTCTCTATGTGAAAAATCTCTCTTTGATGAAGAAAACTCAGAATAATATGTTTTGGTGTGAAAAGGTGAAGTTATGATCCCAAGAAAATGTAAAAATCTATTTATAATGCACTTGGGATCTGATGCATTCGCCTAACGAATGAAGAAAATGGCACCTGAAGTGCCTTCTGAAAGCTAAACCGCCCTTGTCTGTCTGCTCGAGTTCACAATGCGAACGTTTCATTCGCAAAGCAAACTACTCGCCAAAACATTCGCAAAGTGAATTTTGGGTCCTTTTGCCACTGCCATAGCCAAGGGTTCTTCGCCAGGACTTTTGCACAGCGAGTGAAGCAGCGAACATTCGCTGGAGTTCGCAAAGCAAACTTTGGTCCTTTTCCTACTGCCATATTCTGGGACCATTTGCTGGAGACCTCGCTAGTTGTTCGTAAAGCGAACCTTCGCCAGCTAGTTCTCAAAGCGAACTTCTTGAAGTTGTCATCTATTCTTTGGCAGCTTGCATCAATTCTTTGTGTCTTCTTTCTTTGATAAATTAGTGCACTTTCCTGCACAATAACACACACATTACAAGCACCAGAGGTATATATACAATGTTTGAAGAACAACAATAATTCACTACTAAAATCCACAATTAAAACATAGAAAGTGTTGAAAAATGCCAAGTATCAAATGCAAATATATAGCATGTTTGACATCTAACATGCTACTAACCAATTTTGTTCTAACGGCTGCAGAAGTCACACTATGTATTTAATGTAAACTCTTCTCTTATATTTGTCCTAAGACATTTGATGTCGAGACGTGACTATTTTCTAATAAGGCTTTGAATTGTCTGAAAACATCAAAAGCATCATGTTTTTCATGCAAAAAGTTAATCCATGTCTGTCTACTAAAGTCGTATGTGAGTGTAATGAAATACCTGCTCCAATCATTTGAAGTATGCCTGATAGGTCCACATACATCTGAGTGGATTAACTCAAGCTTTTATTTGGCTCTCCATGTGGATTGCTTTGGTATGGCTTCTCTGTGTTTCTTTCCCATCAAGAAATCTAAACAAGTCTCCTCCAGGTCGTTCAAACTAGATATTCCCTTCACCATCTTCTTCTTGATGAGTATGTGAAGGCCTTTAAAGCTCTGATGGCCATATCTGCAATGCCACAAGTGCGTAATATTATCTAAAAAAATCTTCATGCACATGGGAAGAACAACATGTGTAGACATAACAAACATTCTATTGGATGAGATATTTGTGCTCATGATCAATCAATTATCAGCATGATGTACTTTGCAACCACCGTCTTTGAACATTATTGCTAGTTCATTTTGAATTAGATGACCAACACTTAGAAGATTACTCTTCAAGCATGGCAAGTAATACACATCAGTGATTACTTAAGTGATGTCATTCATGTGAAGCTTCAAATTTCCCTTTCCCGTTACTTGCTTCTTGGAATCATCCCCTAACTTGACAGATTCACGAAATCTTTCATCAAAATATAACAACCATTCTTTTGTTCAACCATATAATTACTACATCCTGAGTCAAGAAACAACACTTGATTGTTGTTTTTGTGTCTTTCTTTTGAGGCACGAGTAACAACTTTTAACTTACATCGAATTCAATAAATTTGGCATCTTTCTCTTTCCAACTTGGACATTCACTTTGATAGTTCCCTCTTTTGTGGCATTTGTAACATTGGATCTGATCTCTGCCCAGTCTTCCTCTGCCACGACCACAAAAGCCACCACGTCCCATACCTCGATTGTTGATACCACCACGACCATAACTCGCAATCTTTAACACATGTTTATCCTCCTTTTCTTGATTGATCTTCATCCTTTGCTCATGTTCCAAGAGACTACTTTGTAGCTCATCAGTGGACAATGTTGTGACATCATTTGATTCTTCTATGGAGCATGACACATAATTGAATTTTATGGCCATAGACCTCAAACCTTCTCAACGATGGTGCTTTTTTTCCATCTTCTCACCTTGAGCAGTCATCTTGTTTGCAATAGGCAAAGTTCTTGCAAAATATTCATCAAATGTTTCGTTATCCTTCATGCAAAGAAATTCAAACTCTCAACGCAAAGTCTGCAATTGAGCTCTCTTCACTTTCGTGGACCCTTGATACTTCCTGCGCATGGAATCCCAAATATCTTTGGTTGTGTCGCGATTCAGAATTGTTTCAATAATTGTTCGATCAATTGCTTGAAATAACTAGTTCTTGGCCTTGAGATCTTTGAGTTTAATTTCTTCTACAAATTTTCTTTGTTACGGCATTGCATCTGGCGGTGCAATTGTAACACCATTCTCTACCAATTCCCAAATACTCCTTGGATCTAAGAAGATTCTCCATAAGCATGACCCAATAATCGTAGAATCCATCGAATTTGACAATTGTTGGTGTCAAGAATTTTGATGAATCCGCCATAGAGATAATTTAGATAAGGGACTGGTACGAAAGGATAACAAAAATAATGACTTTCTCTCACCACAATATCTAAACTGCGTTTCTTGAATAAAAGAGGCACACCTAATTCATCAACTCGTTCTCTAAATACCACTTGTTAGAACATGAGAGAAAATTGTTATTGTATAATGCAACTTCAAGTTGTTGTTTACATAAATGATCAATTGCTTATATAATAAGAAATCACCATCATAACTAACTCCTAGTTAGTTATTCTATTAACCAATTATATTTGCTCACATCTTTTTGGTTAAGTGATATTTTCGTTGAATCCTACATATTTTTCTTTAATGAGGAAGGAGATATTATTGGTAACTAAAATAGAACTATTTGATCATTTCATAAGTGTTACATTGAAACTCTTATTATTGATACCTCATGGATCAGTCAAATCCTATTAAACTATAATATTGAATATTGAACAACAAATAAAACAAACCCTTTGTCACGATGCAACCATGTGAATTACCTTTTCCTCCATAGTCATTGATTAAGTATTAAATACTAAA
Organism: Lathyrus tuberosus; assembly: GCA_022829125.1. Classification (NCBI taxonomy): domain Eukaryota; kingdom Viridiplantae; phylum Streptophyta; class Magnoliopsida; order Fabales; family Fabaceae; genus Lathyrus; species Lathyrus tuberosus. The sequence continues at coordinate 2,856,278 of JALAZF010000034.1, forward strand.
GGTAGTGCCTTCTTATGTCACTAACTGTCTTATTCTTATTATATACTCACTCCAATTTACTTAAATATATTTAATCTTTTTATCAGATAAAACACATGATCTGTGTAACATTAAATAATATAGAAATCCATAATACAAGCACACAAAAATATATAATAGTAAAACACAAAATAATAACAACAATAATACAAATATGTGCAAAATGACTCACTACAACAAGTTTGTGATATTAAAACTCAGAAATTTAAATCAAACCTTGAAGCTTTTCACAGAAACTATCAACACATGAAGACTCTAGATTCTCACTCAACAAAAACTTCCTTAATTCATTCTTATTTTTTCTCACTTCTCTTCCAATCTCATTCTCATCATCCATCACAATCTTCACAGCTTTGCACACACTTTCTCTTGTAAACAATCCATCTTCATCACCTTTCTCAACTTCCACACCAACTTTCAATTTCTCACTCATCATTCTTGCATTCATTATATGATCAACACCGACACGTGGCAAGAACACCAACTGACACGTGTTAACAAGTCCCTCAGTTATAGAAGCAGCTCCACAGTGTGTGATGAAACATCCAACAGAAGGATGTTCCAAAATCAATTGCTGTTGAATCCAACTTCCATAAACAATCCCTTTTCCTTTAACTCTTTCACTGAACCCTTCAGGTAAAGCTTCTTCAATAGACTCAAATCCATTAGGTGGCTTAAGTGCCGCAAGAAATGGAAAACCTGTTAATTCAAGACCAAGTAACAACTCTTGAAACTGATTATCCTGTAAAGGACCTTCACTTCCATATGTACAAAAAACAACAGAACCATGTTTGAATTCCTTAAGCCATGAGACCCATTTTTCATCTAAAGAAGTTGTTGGTGATTCCGGTAATAGAGGACCTGAAAGTAGAGAAGGTTTTCCATAAAAATTTCCAAGAAATTCAGCATATGGTCCATCAATTTCTTTGCAACCTTTGAAACCTATTGCATCTGCTAAACTTGTACCTGTGTGCAAACGGTCGTATAAAAATACACCGCTTCCAAATACGAGTTTCCTTGATGAAGATAGAAACTCAAGTTCATGTTGATGAAGCTTGATATATGAATCAGGGTAGCCTGAAGGTGGTTTTCTGAGATCTTCTACCGTTAATCCTTTTCCTTGGCTTTGTCTAGGTCCATTCCAAAAGTAAGATATTGAAAAAGGACTAGCTATCCAGTATTGAAGACTTTTGATACCAAGTTTTTGAGTCAAATTCGGTAGCCAATATTGGAAATCAAAGAAAACTATCTGTGGGTTTAATTCCCTCAGAAGAAGTTCAATTTGGTCCTCAGTTTGGTCCATGGCTGTAGCAATAAGAGGGACTAAAGAAAAGGGTACATCTGAAGATGTTTCAGCGCCATGGGGAAGACCATCAACATGAGGAACGTTAAGAGGGAAAAAGGTGATGAGGTTTGGGTTAAGGTTGAGAAGTTGTAATTTGGTTTGTGTATTTTTGGGAATGAAGAAAGAGATTTTGTGTCCCCTTTTGGCTAGTTTGTTGGAGAGGTGAAGATATGGAGTTAAGTGTCCCATAGCAAACCATGGAAACATTGCTATGTGCAAAGGAGGAGAAGGTGCACCCATGGTTGATTTGATACTCAATGGAATGCAGTCAACAAATATATATATATATATATATATACGGTGCACATTGACTCTGTATAAAATTTCTTATAAAATGTATAGACACCATAGCTATAAAATAAAACAATATCACTACACGACATTTCAGTAGGTTGGAATTTTTTTTAAAACTCCTAGTTTGGTAGCTGTATATGTACTATTCATCCAAGAAAGACATTGAAAGTTTTATAATTAGGGACCACAGTTGCACCTCCTTTGTTTTTTTTTATAAAAGAAAGTTGTCCATTTTTCTCATCAATTTCCATGAATAATTTATTTTATTCTTTCTCATTTTTATGATTTTGGTTAGAGAATTGTAAAAAGTGGTTTTTGGTTATATATATGTTTAAAAAAGTTTAAATTGATGTATAACTTAAATTTTATTAACGAAATTATTTAATACTTGTAGTTCCGTTCATAGACTTCATAAATGGTTAAATGCAATTTTGACATAATGAAACACTGGTTTTTCCCGGCTTCCAATGCCCCAAGCACATTGAAGTCTCATTTTATGGGATGAAAAAATGACTTATAAAAAATTCAAAATATATTTTAAATTTCGGAGTTATTTCTTGGGACGTACGTTATCTTAACTCAAAACGTTAAATGCTTCGAATATGTATTTCTAAAATATTTTAACACATACTTCATGCATCCCTCTCTGAAAGAATCATTTTACATGTTTATTGTTTCGGAGATGTGTCTCTGTTTAAGGTTATGGAGATACATCTCTGCATTTGGATTTGTGTGATCAAGCTGTTTTGATCCTAGTGTTGTGACATCTGTCTCGACTTCTGGTACCTGCGTGCCAGAATTTCTATTGACATCATATCAGGCCACCTTGTTTTGTTTTTGGGTGAGCTTCGGGGAGTTTGTATTCTGGTACTATGGACAAGGAAGGAGGAGGAAATGTTAACAGGCCTCCAGTCTTGGATGACACTAACTATGACTATTGGAAGACACGTATGGTGGCTTTCTTAAAATCTATGGATATCAGAACAGGGAAGGCTATCGTCAAGGATTGGGAGCACCCTGTGGTAGGGCTGGACAAAATATTTGAAACCGGCCCAAACCGCCCTACCCATTTGGCCCGCGTGTTTTCGATTCGGGTAAACCGGTTTTTCGAATTACCGGGTTAGTGAATTCTGGGTTTACATGGGTTTATGCGGGTCGGTTCAGATGGTTGGCTTGGACCCTTAGAAAACCGAATCCGACTGGCCCAATAATTTTATTCTGCATTACTATTTTATTACTAGGCTGGGTTGGTGGAAATTGTACTCACTAACTTGGTTTGACCCAAGACAAAAAGATCAAAAAGACATCCTTTCATTAGTTATTCATTCTCATGCTTCTAGGGTTGCAGAATTCAGATAAAAACACAAAAACGCAACGCCGTTCGAGTTCATCTTCAAGCTCTTGATGTCGTCGCACCACCACCACACCACCACCGTTTAAGATCATATAAGTTTCATTTCCTTTTTGTTTCTGTCTTTCTTCTTCTTCCATCTTTTCTTTGTCTATCTCTCCCTAACAACTTAAAATTTCTATTTTTATGTCACCTCCACAAAACTGAAATGGTGAAATTCTTTTTCTTGAACATTCTGAAATCTTTTTTTCTTGAACTTTCTGAAATCTTTTTTTTATAGATGCTTGAGGTAAATAAACAGATTGATGAAAAATGTTTAATAGAAAAATATTTAAACTGATTAGTGAAATCTTTCTTTATCTATTTGTGTGAAACTTTTCTATTTGCGTGAATATTTTGTTTGATTGGCACTTGTTAATCCTATTTGAGGTATTCAGTTTGAAGGTCTGATGGCTGATATGCTCAACCATGATTCATTGTGATTGTGACTGGCTTTTTCTCATATAGTCAGGTTTAAAGGTCCTATTTGAGGCATCAATTTTTTCATCGTGATTCACTAATGATTTCAATTTTGTAAGTTTGTAACTTCTTGGTACATTAAGTTTCCTGTGAAAGTATGTTGATGGACAAAGAGTTGATAAATAGGGTGACTATGTCTTGTAATTTAGATTGTGCTTTTAGAAAATGTACAATTTATTTGTAATATGTTTTTAAATCAGAACATAGTTTAAAATGTTTGTAATCTTTAAGAGATGTACGATTCTAAATATATTTGCATTAATTAGAGACAAATCAGAAACATTTGAAATTTTGTTTAGAACTTATTCACAAATTAGAACTTCTATTTGAAACCTGAGTTTGTTTATGACTTATTGTTAACCAGGTTCTTATTGGGAATATACTTGCTGCTAATTTATCTCACTGTTACCAAAGAGGTATTTTTTTATTTTTCTGATTTAATTGGTTTTATGACCAGGCCAACAGGTTAGAATTTTCTGTTTGAAATTTTGTTTAAAACTTATTCACAATTTAGAATATATTGGTAGCTTTCAACTTATTAACAGATAATTGTTTAAAGAGTATTTATATCATTGCAGCATCAAACAGGGTGTATCAAACAAGAAAGAAATTGATATTGGTGTATGTCATGCTATATTTTGCCAACTAGAAAATGTTCCTTATTTTAAATTAGAATGGTCTTGCAATCTTTAAAAAAAATATTAATCTATATGGTATGATATATTTAATGTGGTTGACAATTATAAACCAAATCTCTTTGTAGGCATTGAATTAAATGGCCTCTAAATAATGATGCATCCAATTCTGCAGTCTTAGTTTCCAGTGAAGCACTGCCATAAATTTGGCAATTGAAGGACTCCTAAGAGTTAATTTTCCTATTGCAACTTTTTGTGAGAATGACTAATAGATAATTCACCATTAATTAATGTAGGTCATTTATAATATATGAAGGCTTAAATATATTTGTTGGATGTAAAAATGTTAAATTAGGTTTTTTTTTTAATTTGAAGGTCCAAGTTTTTATTTAACATTATTTAATTTAAAAAATTACAATGTAGCCCAACTTTTTTATGACTATTGAAAATCAATTAACCGAACAAATCGATCCGTTTTAACCGATTAACCGACTAAACCGAATTCGATCAAACCGGTTAAAAATTCAGTCAGAATTGGGCCTAACAAATCCATCCATGGTTTCTATAGATTTGACATATTGGGACCGAACCCAATCCAAACCGACCGATGTCCACCCCTACCCTGTGGTTAAATATAAGGATGGAAAGGAAACCTTGAATCCAGAAGAGGACTGGACCAAGGAGGAAGATGAGACTGCTCTTGGAAACTCCAAAGCCTTGAATGCTTTATTTAATGGAGTTGACAAGAACATGTTTAGGTTAATCAACACTTGTACTGTGGCTAAAGATGTTTGGGAAATTCTCAAGACAACTCATGAAGGAACATCCAAGGTAAAAATGTCTAGACTTTAACTTCTCACTACCAAATTTGAGAATCTAAAGATGAGAGAATATGAAAGTATTCATGACTTTCACATGAATGTGCTTGAAATAGCTAATGTCTTTAGTGCCTTGGGAGAAAAGAAGAAAAGCTGGTTAGGAAGATTCGTAGGTCTCTTCCTAAGAAATTTGACATGAGGTTACACCCATTAAAGAAGCCTAAAACATCAGCAGTATGAGAGTGAGCTAGTGGGATCACTTCAAACATTTGAATTGAACTTGAATGATAGAATTGAAAAGAAAACTAAAAGCATTGCTTTTGTGTCCAATGCTGAACATAAAGAGGGTCAAGCTAACCTGGATACTGATGAGGGACTGTCAAATACCATTGTTTTACTTGGGAAACAGTTCAATAGAATTCTGAAGAGAATGGACAGAAAAGGAAGATCAGGTGTCAAGGGCATCACGTCTGACATCAGGAAAAACTGTGAGTCTCAAAGGAATACCAGAACTGAAGAGAATGCAGATTAAGGTAAAAGGATTCAGTGTTATAAGTGCGAAGGATTTGGTCACATTAGGGCAGAATGTCCTAACTATCTGAAGAAGCAGAAAAGGGGTTGACAATTTCTTGGTCTCATGATGATGAGTTAGAAGATGAATCCAACACAAAGACTGTTGAACCTACTACTACTCTCTCTAGCAGATGGACTGATGAAATAGAAGCTTGTGATGAAAATAATCTCTTAAGATTTGGATGTGGACTGCAAGGAAACCTGCAGCAGGTGTGAGGAACATCAGAAGACAGAGGAAGTTCAGAGAAAGACCATAGCTGAATTTGAGAATGAGAAGAAGGAACTCTTAGGTGTTGTTTCTCATCTTCAAAGTGAGATAACTCTCCTGAATTCCAAGCTCAATAACGTAACAGATTCCTTAAGAAGGATGAAAAATAGGGCTGATCAAATAAAAGATATCGGAGATGCAAAAGTTCATTATCACCCTGATCATAGACAAAGAAGAATGTCTGAAGAAAAGTTATTTCCTTCTGAAAGGAAGAAGACGACCACAATGTTTAACCACATGTTACAACATTCTGGCAAACATAATGAACCTCCAAATAATTACCAATCTTGTTGGAGATGTCATTACTGTGGAGAGTATGGTCACATAAAGCATTTCTGTTACAAATTGTATGAAAATCAAATATCCTCAGTTCAGTCCAAGGATAAGCCAGCTAGCAAAAAGAGAAGTGTTAAAGATAGGGGTGTTAACCTTATCGCCCACGCATCCTTGAGAGCCTCAACTTGAGAAGACTGGTACTTTGACAGTGGATGCTCTAGACATATGACAGGGGTTCAGAAGTCGTTGATGAATATTAGGTCCCTGTCCACAGGTGCTGTCAGATTTGGTGGTGGTGTTAAAGGAGAAATTTAAGGAGTTGGTAAATTGACGGATGCTGGATCACCTAGGTTGGAAGATGTTCTTCTTGTGAAAGGACTAACTGTTAATCTCATCAGCATTAGTCAGCTGTGTGATCAGGGTTTGCTGGTCATTTTCTCCAGGTCAGAATGTCTAGTCAAAGATGAGAAAAATGTTGTTCTAATAAAAGGTATAAGGTCTAAAGACAACTGCTATCTTTGGGAACCTCAGATAAATGCTTACTCTTCCACATGTTAAAAAACTCAAGAGGATGAAGTGAAGTTGTGGCACCAGAAGCTTGGACATCTTCATCTCAAAAGAATGAAGGAAATCATATATGAAGGAGCCATTAGAGGAATGCCTGAACTCAAGGTTGAAGAAGGGAAATTTGTGGTGAATGTGAAATTAGGAAACAAACCATTATGTCACACCCAATGTTGCACCATCAGACTACTTCCAGGGTACTGGAACTTCTTCATATGGGTGTTATGGGACCTATAGAGGCAGAAAGCCTGGGTGGAAAAAGGTATGTCTATGTGGTTATAGATGATTTATCAAGGTTTACATGGGTAAACTTTCTTAAAGGAAAATCAGACATCCTGGAAGTGTTTAAAGATTTGTGTCAGAGTGTTCAAAAGGAGCAAAAGAGTAGGATTGTCAATGAAATTCTGGCACAGATCTCAGATGTCCTACACAGATGTTGGGACACTGATATCCAACACAATGAACAAGATAACAACAAAAGTAATAGTGCAGAAAGTAAATAACACAGTTATATGTTTACCCAGTTCGGATCAACAATCCTACTCTGGGGGCTACCAAGCCAGGGACGAAACCAATATACGATAGTATCAATTCACAGATCATACAAATACCGAATAATCTACTCACTTAATCACTACCCTTCATATGACTTCTACCTAAGACTCGCCTAGGTATGAGGCCCCCCTCAAATCCCTCTACAACCACAACCCGTGATTGGTTTCTTTCCACACAAGTAACAAACCGAAAGTCACACTTTCAAAACATACAATTCTCAATACTTCAAAGCTTATGAGAATTGTCACACAAGAAACTCAATGCTTAAAAGGTTATGAGTAACTGACAGAACTTACAACACAAAAACCATTCCTTATACTGTTATCAGAATGATACCAGTTAGGCTCACAAAATACACTCGAAAACCCTAACAAAAACACATGTAAGTTCCACACCTAAACTAGGTTTACATCAGTCAATATATAGCATTTAATATGGACTGAATTGGGCTTCAAAAACGCAGCAAATAGACTGCTCACAAATCTGCAAAATAAACTCCAACAAAATAGGTCTTCAATCTAAAGTTTCCTAATATGTCTCCATAATTAGAAACAGCTGATGAAAATCTGATAAACCAACATAAAAACACAATCCAAAAATGCTTTGGATGCCACATAGGATAACCAAATATTCACAGAATATTTAGTAACAATTTACAGCAACAGAATCTGCTTTAAAACTGAATCCAGACGCGATGTCCTATGAGCAGGTATGAGACATCTTCATTCGACATGTTGAATGCAGCAAATTAGAACATCATGTTTCAACATGTTGCTGCTAGAGTAGTTTTAGCAAAATAAATGCCAACCACAGAATCAAGGAAATAACAATCTCCCCCTTTGGCTTATTTTGGCTAAAACTACACACCAAAGAAAAACGCAAAGAAGCACAAAAACATCCATATCAGACAGCAGTGAAAAACCAACAACACACAGCAAAAACAACATCCAGCATAGCAGCACTCCCCTTCAACTGCATACAACACACATCCAGCATCATAGTAGCATAGCAAAACTCCCCTTCAACTGCAGCAACATTCCACAATCAATCTCACCCTCAACTACTGCATCAACATTCCACAATCAATCTCCCCCTCAACTACTGCAGCAGCACAAGCATACCACACACAAACATACTACTCCCCCTTTTTAGCCAGAAATATGACAAAGGCAAGTAGAACAGTTACTAATATTTGAGAAATGGTCAAATTATAAACCAGAATAAATAGCATCAGAAAGTAGATGCACACCACATCACATGACCAAGCGTCATGCTCAACCTTCAGCATTTTCCCCCCATTCACACACTGCACTACCAGAACCTCCTTTAATCTTTCCAATCTGGCAGCCAGAAGGAACATTAATTGCTATAGTTCTTCATGAATGCAAACCCCAAGTCTGCTCCTCAGTTTTTCAAACTGAACTGCATCCAGAGCCTTGGTAAATATGACAGCAAGCTGATTTTCTGTGCTCACATGCTCAAGAGTTAGGACTTTGTCCTCCACAAGTTCTCTGATGAAGTGATGCCTGATATCAATGTGCTTAGTCCTGCTATGTTGAATGGGATTTTTGGAAATATTAATAGCGCTCAAGTTGTCACAATATAATGTCATGATATCTTGTGTGACATTATACTCAGATAACATCTGCTTCATCCATACCAGTTGAGCACAACTACTACCAGCTGCTATGTACTCAGCTTCAGCAGTAGAAAGAGATACAAAATTTTGCTTCTTACTAAACCATGAAATAAGATTATTTCCCAAAAAGAAACATCCTCCAGAGGTGCTCTTCCTATCATCAGCACTTCCAGCCCAATCAGCATCACAGTAACCTACTAAAATGGGACTTGAGTCATGGGAGTACAACAACCCATAATCACATGTACCACTCACATACTTAAGAATTCTCTTAACTTGATTGATGTGACTGACCTTGGGTTCTGCTTGATATCTTGCACACACACCAACAGCAAATGTTATGTCTAGCCTACTTGCTGAAAGATACAGCAGACTGCCAATCATACTTCTGTACAGACTCTGTTCAACATTCACTCCCTTTTCATCTTTGGATAACTTCAAGTGAGTAGAAGCAGAAGTTCTCTTATGCTTGGCATTATCCAGTCCAAACTTCTTCACAATGTTCCTCGCATATTTGCTCTGACAGATAAAAATGGAACCTTCTATCTGTTTAACTTGTAATCCAAGGAAGTATGTCAATTCACCTACCAAGCTCATCTCAAATTCAGATTGCATTTGGTTGACAAAATGTTGGACCATTTCATCCGACATCCCACCAAACACAATATCATCTACATAAATCTAAGCAATCATTAGTTTCCTATCCTTCTCCTTGACAAAAAGCGTTTTATCAATGCCACCCTTCCTGTATCCATGGTTGACTAAGAACTCAGTCAGTCTTTCATACCAAGCTCGTGGAGCTTGTTTCAGCCCATACAAAGCCTTCTTCAGCTTGAAAACATGATCAAGAAAATTTGGATCCACAAACCCTTTAGGCTGCTCAACATAGACTTCCTCATTAAAGTAGCCATTCAGAAAGGCACTCTTGACATCCATTTGAAACAATATGAATTTCAACAAACATGTCACTCCTAGCAGCAATCTGATGGATTCCAATCGAGCCACAGGAGCAAATGTTTCATCGAAGTCTACTCCTTCAATCTATGTGTATCCTTGAGCAACTAATCTGGCTTTGTTCCTGGTAATAACTCCTTGTTCATCAGACTTATTCTTATAAACCCATTTTGTTCCAATCACATTTGTTCCTGCTAGTCGTGGTACCAGTTCCCATACTTCATTCCTCTTGAATTGACAAAGTTCATCTTGCATAGCACTTATCCAGAACTCATCTGTCAATGCTTCTTTGACATTCTTTGGTTCAATCTTTGAAACAAAGCATGCATTTGACACAGTCTCCCTTGTTCTGGTTCTTACACCTTCATTCAGATCTCCAATAATCAGTTCCTTAGGGTGATCCTTCTGAATCCTTATAGAGGGTCCCCTGTTAGCATCCTCTACCTCTTCATACTCAGGTCTAGTGTCGGTTTCTTGAGCATGATCTTCTACAGACTCAATGTCTCGTGAGATTTCATTGTTCATGGGAAGGCATGCTCCAACATCATCTGGGACATCTTCGTCTTTGCCAGAGTCATCAACCACCACATTTATGGATTCCATCATCACCTTAGTTCTGGAATTAAATACTCTATATGCTTTACTGTTTGTAGAGTATCCCAAAAATATTCCTTCCTCACTCTTAGGATCCATCTTTCGCCTCTGCTCACGATCCGCCAAGATATAACACTTACTCCCAAACACATGGAAATACTTCACATTTGGCTTTCTACCTTTCCATAGCTGGGACGAACAATAAAGGAGATAACTGGTCGCCTTGGTGCAAACCATGCTCTACCTTAAAATTTTTCGTCGCGCTACCATTAACTAAGACCGACATAGATCTCATGAAAAGGCAAACCTCCATCTAACGTAGCCATTTGCTGCCAAATCCCATCTTGATAAGAAGAAATCTAAGATAGTTCCAACTCAAACTATCGTATATTTTTTCGTAATCAACCTTCAAAACCATGCAACTTCAATTCTCTCCTCTTGCTAGACCAATAACTCCATTCACCATAAGAACCCCGTCCAGAATATTTCTTCCTAGAATAAACGCAGTCTATTTTTTAGAAATGACATTCTCAATAACAGATCGCAACCTCGTTGCAAGCAACTTCGCTAATAGCGTGTATAAACAACCAACAAGACATATGGATCTATATTCGGACAAACATTGAGGATTTTGAACCTTAGGAACGAGAGTTAAGAACGAAGCCATACAAGCCTTGGTATGTCTTGGATTGTGGTGAAAATCTCTTACAAACAGAACAACATCTTCCTTAATAAACTCCCAGCACAACTTAACAAATTTTAAAGCTATACTCGTCCAGCCCCGCAAACTTATCGCTAATACAATTCCAGATGGCAGCCTTAATCTCCTTATCTGAAAACTCAATCTCGAGTTGCCTGCTATCAAAATCAGAAAGCCTTTTAAAGTTTAATCCATCTGGCAAGGGCTTGTCTTCACACAATTCCTTAAAGAACTCTTCAGAATAACTCTTAACGGCACGCTTGACATCCTTCACCTCCTCCAAGCAAGCCCCATTCGAATCCACCACATTAATGAAATTCCTTCTATAGCGGTCTTTTACAAATTATGAAAAAAGCAAGAGTTGTTATCCCCCTCTTTTAACCACAACTGTCTCGATTTGTGTCTAAGCATACTCTTCTTAAGATCCAACAAATTCCACATAGAATCCACACAATTGATTATGTCTCCTACCAGCTTATCAATGCAGCCTTGATAATTATCTACGTAGGAACGGTCCAAAGTGTTGATCCTTTTGACATCATTTTGCACTACAAGATCAATCTAGCCAAAAACATTTTTGTTTCACCATTTCAACCTCTCTTTAAGCCTCTTCAGTTTCTCACAAAGCCTATAACCTCCTCTCTCAACCACTTCAATCTTGGCCCACACTAATTTGATGAAATCGATAAAATCGTCGTTCTTGAACCAATCATTGTTAAAGCGAAACGCTTTTGGCCCCAATCTAACTTACTAGATTTCAGCCAAATAGGGCAATGGTATGAGATATCCCGCAAACCTATCCATTGAGCCGTAATATTCCATATTGAAATCAAATTATCTGACAGAAGAAATATGTCTAGCCTGTTCATCACCTTGCCACAGCCACTAAACCAAGTAAACCTCCCACCCAAACAAGGCATATCAGTAAGATACATATCATCAATAAAACTTCTAAATTCCTCCATATCATAACTTCTACTAAGCAAACTAGAATAAATCATTTCCTCTAAATCAGACGTAGAATTAAAATCACCACCTAAACATCATTCCTCTGAGGGACGCAAATCCTTCCTCTTTAACAACTCAAACCACATGACTCTTCTATCCTTTCTATTACATGACGAATACACATTAATGAAGTTATAAGTGACCCCCTTCCAATCCACATTGTTCCCCACAAAGCCACCACCCCTAAAGCTAAAGTTAGGAGAAAACATACCTCTTATCCAAAGAATGACTAAACCACCTGAAGCACCCACCGAATTCGACGAAGTCCACTCGACATCCTTGTTACCTCAAAGAGCATTAGTCAACTTTTGTCGACATGTGTCTCTAAATTCTTTGGATTTGTTAGTCTTGAGGGAGCGATATTGGATCGAGTAAGAACTACAAGGTATTTCTACAATAACTTTATGGATTAGAAGTTTTGTTTGTTCTCGTCACTTAGAGATTATGAGTAGGGACAAGTGGAAGTCAAGCTTACAAAGGATTTCAAGTAAGAACCTGATTTGGGGGACCTTTTGAGAAAAATGATTGGATGTTCTTTCCAGTCAGTTCAAAACGAGAGGAGATGAAGTTTATTGGCTATTAAGAAGATACTATCACTTTGGAATTTAAGTAAGAATCTGATTTGGAGAACCATGAGAATATGGTTTCAATATCCTCATCTTCCTTCGTTCTGAACAGTTCATATTATTGAACCAAGAGATTAGTCTTTGTTTCCTTTACTTTTGATTCCCTTTATATGTAGCACATAGGGATTAAAAAAAAAATTGAGCAGTAGATTTCTCAATAAATCTTGATGTACTCAGAGTGAGGTAGAGCATCTACCAAAATGCCTCAAACTCTATGATGTTTCATATAAATCTTTTTCTTAGCAAGCGTGAAAGTTTTCATGTTAGTTACCATTCCTACTCCATTAACTCGAATATCAATGTTATCTTCAATAATGTCCCACAACTCATCATCAATACCTAAGATTTTTTTTGACACAAATCAATACCTTTGATATGAGTGTAAATCTTACTCTTTCACTATTCAAACTATGTAGAGTCTCCGCTGAAAGTTAGAGGTTTAGCAATATAGTTATTCTTTTTAGATGTACTATATAATCATGATTAATAGTAGCATGTGGGTTAGGAGTACCACTATCAGACTCAGATACTCCATACATGATTTAACATGTTTTTCTCTTAGGATCTTTTATGAACCACTGTTAATTTTTTATCATAAACCGTGCTCTGATACCAACTGAAGGTGAGAAAAACACAAGAAGTGGGTGGAATTGTGTTGTATTTTTCTTTTCTTTTTAAAGTTCTAGTCAAATTCTAAACACAAAGTATAGAATCTGAATCTGAGGTGAGTGATACAACCCGAATAAGAAATGAAAAAAGGAAGAGAGAAATACAAAGTTATCATGGTTCCTTTCACAAATCGAGAGTAGTCCTGACCCTTTGTACTTAAAAGATATTTTCACTATAATCATAAAAGATTACAAGTTTCTCAAGCACACAAGCAAGATACTTCCAATGCTCAAACACTAAGTAAGAGACTTTTATACTCAAGCACAAAAGCAAGAGACTTCTAATGCTCAAACACATAAGTAAGAGACTTCTATGCTCAAACACGCAAGCAAGAGACTTCAAATGCTCAAGCAATAAGTAAGAGACTTCTAACAATATATTCAACTAATACAAGATTGTTTGGAGAAATACACTTGATATACAATCAAAGGCGTAGACAAAATACAATACAAGAAGACTCTTTAAGACTTAGGGACTTCTAGAATAAACAAAGATAAGAAATCCTAATTTAAACTCGTGTTTATGTTTTGACAGAGTATCTGCTCTTTTAATGTCAATAGTTTGTTGTTTATTTTTTCTTCAAGTCTTCAGCTCCTTATATAGAGAAGGAAAAGAGTCGTTGGAGAGTTTTCATAAGAGAGTCTTAGAGAAGCTTAAATAGAGACGTTGAGATGTTTCTTAAAATGGTTAATGTCGTTGAAAGGCCATTCGAAATTCCTTTTCTTCAAAAGGAATTATCAGTTAATTCTCAATTATCTATATGAAAAATAGCTTAGGTCTTCACGTGATCAGAAGAAGACAAAATGGCCTCAAATTCTGACAGTAACCTATCAGAGTCACTTTGGTCTTTGTGCTTTGACTGGCTTCAGATTTTGACCTTCAGAAGCAGACTTATTCAAAGTCGGGTCTTTAGAAGCTGGTTTTTTCAGAGTCTGGTCTTCAGATGTTGACTTTTGATCATTCAATTTTTTATCTTCAAGTTTGTATTTAGATGTTCACTATCAGAACCAATACTTAGATTATTCCTGAATTTTTAGTCTATAGTCATGCACACTTGAACAAATATTAGTATACCCAATCGTTCTTAAAATACTTTTTTATCATCGAAACCTAAGGGATATGCTACTAACCAATTTTGTTCCAACTGTTGTCAATTGCCTATTGATGCCATAAAGGTTGCAGAAGTCACACTATGTGTTTAATGTAAACTCTACTCTTATATTTGTCCTAAGACATTTGATGTCGAGGCGTGACTATTTTCCACTAAGGCTTTGAATTGTTTGAAAACATCAAAAGCATCAGGTTTTTCATGCAAAAAGTTAATCCAGGTCTTTCTACTAAAGTCGTATGTGAGTGTACTGAAATACCTGCTCCCATCATTTGAAGTATGCCTGATAGGTCCACATACATCTGAGTGGATTAACTCAAGCTTTTCTTTGGCTCTCCATGTGGATAGCTTTGGTATGGCTTCTCTGTGTTTCTTTCCCATCAAGAAATCTAAACAAGTCTCCTCCAGGTCATTCAAACTAGACATTCCCTTCACCATCTTCAATGTGAAGGCCTTTAAAGCTCTGATGGCCATATCTGCAATGTCACAAGTGCGTGATATTATCTGAAGAAAACTTCATGCACATGGGAATAACAACATGTATAGACATAACAAACATTCTATTGGATGAGATATTTGTGCTCATGATCAATCCTTTATCAGCATAATGTACTTTGCAACCACCGTCTTTGAGCATTATTGCTAGTTCATTTTGAATTAGATGACCAACACTTAGAAGATTACTCTTCAAGCATGGCAAGTAATATACATCAGTGATTACTTAAGTGCTGTCATTCATGTGAAGCTTCAAATTTCCCTTTCCCGTTACTTGCTTCTTGGAATCATCCCCTAACTTGACAGATTCATGAAATCTTTCATTAAAATATAACAACCATTCTTTTGTTCAACCATATAATTACTATATTCTGAGTCAAGAAACCACACTTGATTGTTGTTTTGTGTCTTCCTTTTGAGGCACGAGTAACAACTTTTCACTTTCATCGAATTCAATAAAGTTGGCATCTTTCTCTTTCTAACTTGGACATTCAATTTGATAGTTCCCTCTTTTGTGGCACTTGTAACATTGGATCTGATCTCTGCCCAGTCTTCCTCTGCCACGACCACAAAAGCCACCACGTCCCATACCTCGATTGTTGATACCACCACGACCATAACTAGCAATCTTTAACACATGTCCATCCTCCTTTTCTTGATTGATCTTCATCCTTTGCTCATGTTCCAAGAGACTACTATGTAGCTCATCAATGAACAAGGTTGTGACATCATTTGATTCTTCTATGGAGCATGACACATAATTTAATTTTATGGTCATAGACCTCAAAACTTCTCAACGATGGTGGTTTTTTTCCATCTTCTCACCTTGAGCAGTCATCTTGTTTGCAATAGCCAAAGTTCTTGCAAAATATTCATCAAATGTTTCATTATCCTTCATGCAAATAAATTCAAACTCTCAACGCAAAGCCTGTAATTGAGCTCTCTTCACTTTCGTGGACCCTTGATACTTCCTGCTCATGGAATCCCAAATATCTTTTGTTGTGTCGCGATTCAGAATTGTTTCAATAATTGTTCGATCAGTTGCTTGAAACAATTAGTTCTTGGCCTTGAGATCTTTGAGTTTAATTTCTTCTACAAATTTTCTTTGTTACGGTATTGCATCTGGCGGTGCAATTGTAACACCATTCTCTACTAATTCTCAAATGCTCCTTGGATCTAAGAAGATTCTCCATAAGCATGACCCAAAGATTGTAGAATCCATCGAATTTGACAATTGTTGGTGTCAAGAATTTTATTGAATCAGCCATTGAGATAATTCATATGAGGGACTGGTACGAGAGGATAACAAAAATAATGACTTTTTCTTGCTATATTTCCAAGGTACGCGGTTGATATTGGATTCCATATCAAGTATTGAAGACTTTTGATACAAAGTTTTTGAGTCAAATTCAGTAGCCAATATTGAAAATCAAAGAAAACAATTTGTGGGTTTAGTTCCTTTAGAAGAAGTTCAATTTGGTCCTCGGTTTGGTCCATGGCTGTAGCAATAAGAGGGGCTAAAGAAAAGGGTACATCTGAAGATGTTTCAGCGCCATGGGGAAGACCATCAACATGAGGAACGTTAAGAGGGAAAAAGGTGATGAGGTTTGGGTTAAGGTTGAGAAGTTGTAATTTGGTTTGTGTATTTTTGGGAATGAAGAAAGAGATTTTGTGTCCCCTTTTGGTTAGTTTGTTGGAGAGGTGAAGATATGGAGTTAAGTGTCCCATAGCAAACCATGGAAACATTGCTATGTGCAAAGGAGGAGAAGGTGCACCCATGGTTGATTTGATACTCAATGGATTGCAGTGAACAAATATATATATATATATATATATATATATATATATATATATATATATATATATATATATATATATATATATATATATATATATATATATATATATATATATATATATATATATATATATATATATATATATATGGGTTTTGATCCACTTAATTTTATGAAGATGTGTTTTAATAAGTTTTAATTAAAATAAAGTTAAATATATCGTAAGGTGCATGTTATTAAAACACATTCTCTAAAAAGTAAGTCGATGTAAGTTAGCATTTTCTATAATACACTTATTTATTTTATAGAAGGAGTATGTTAGCAATTAATAATTAAAAATTCATTAAATACACCTTAAGGTGCATGTTGCTAAAACACACTTTCATAAAAATATCACACACAACATTTAAGTAGGTTGGAATTTTTTTTAAAACGCCTAGTTTGGTAGCTGTATAAGTACTATTCATCCAAGAAAGACATTGAAAGTTTTATAATTAGGGACCACAGTTGCATCCCCACTGTTTATTTTATAAAAGAAAGTTGCCCATTTTTCTCATCAATTTGCATGAATAATTTATTTTGTTCTTTCTCATTTTTATGATTTTGGTTAGACGGTTAGAGAATTGTAAAAAGTGATTTTTGGTTATATATATGTTTAGAAAAGTTTAAATTGATGTATAACTTAAATTTTATTAACAAAATTATTTAATACTTGTAGTTCCGTTCATAGACTTCATAAATGGTTAAATTCAATTTTGACCTAATGAAGCACTGGTTTTTCCCGGCTTCCTATGCCCCAAACACATTGAAGTCTCATTTTATGGGATGAAAAAATGTCTTACAAAAAATTCAAAATATATTTTAAATTTCGGAGATACGTCTTGGCACTACAAGAAAAATGGCCTACTGCCACGCCAAATTGTTCCACAGCTCAAAAACTGTGGCTACATATATGCTTTGGCCGGGGTTTTTAAACCGTGGAAATATGTTTTGAAATATTGAACCCAGATTGTGAAACGGTGGCATTTTCTTAAATTGCCACGTTTACAAAATGACAAATATATTTAGGCCACGCTTAATAACCGCGGCTTATAATTTTCGATTCAAACTGTGGCCTAAGCCCACATTTTATACCCCGCCAAACTTTCCCTCTTTTTTTTTTCAGTTTCCCTCTTTGTTTTTTATTTTATTTTCTAATTATATTTTATTAAAAAAAAAAAGAAAAAGAAATAGAAAAACTCTCTTCACTCTTTACTCTTCCGTCTCTTCACTCTCCCAACTCCCTTCTCCCTTCTCCGAAACACGACCTTCTCCGTTTCTCAGCCATCTACTCCGGTCAACTCTCTGCGTAAGTTTTCTGCTTCTCTCTTCATACCTTCGCCTGTTCTCACACATCTTCGTTCGCACCTCTGCATGTTTCCTGCACACATCTCCGTTCCCACATTCATCTCCGTTCCTCTTCTCTCTTCAAAGTCCAAATCCAAATTTTGACCTAATCCCCAAATTTTGTTTTGCATGCAGTTTTGATTTTTTTGTTGAGGTGTGGAGCGGAAGCTTTCAGTTGGAGCATTGCAAGGTTTTCATCTTTACCCTTATTTTTAGATTTTGTTATGTTGTTTTGAAACTGAGTTTTTTAGAGTTTCTTCTGTTGATGTTAGTGAACTGATCATTGAGTATGTTCGGATTGTATGATTTAGGGTTTGAATTAGTTAACTGATATGAAACCTTAAATTGATTTTCTGTTTGGATTGTATGATTTAATATATGTTTGGTGATGTGAACTGAACTAAAATTGTATGTTAGTATTTCTGTTTGGATTGGATTGTATGATTTTCATATTTGTTCCTCTAATTGCTGCCTTGACAAGCTCACTAGGGTTTTCTTTTCATATCTGATAATTTGTGTCTAAGTTTTAATACTGAAAGTATGTCGTTTTGATACACGATTGCCCGCGATACGAACTTCATTTGATTGAACCTGATTTTATCTAAATTGTTTGTTTCATTATTGAAATTGGGTTATAAGCAAATTTTTATCAGTATTGGAGTGATGGTTTTAGGTGTTTAAATCTTAAGGTTAACATTCCGATATTAGTGTTATTTGGTTGATGTTATCTTAATTTTGTTTGTTTAGATACTAGGAGTTACGAGTTTATCTATCGAATGATATGGATTATGTGCTTTGGTACTCGTTTCTGTTTGTTTAGTTATAGATAAAAAAATCTGTGTGGATTTAAGATTTGGATTTTTGAATATCATTGTGATCTGATTTTAGTGTGGAATTTGAGGTTGATGAACCTTGATTTAAGAAGTTGACTTTCTGTTTGGTATTTCTGTTCTTGTAATGTCAAAATGTTCAGTTTGTGATTGCTCAGTTTGTATATTCCCATGTTTTGGTTCTGTTTTGGTTCTGTTTTGTATATTCACATGTTTCTGTTTGTATATTGCTTCTGTTTTGGTTCTGTTTCGGTTTTGTATAGTGTGTTCTGTTTTGGTTATGTATTGGGTCTGTTTTGGGTCTGTTTTGAATCTATTTTGTGTTGTGTGTTTCAAATATTTAGATTATAAAGTGATGGACAAAGAGTGGACTAAATTTCCATGGTTTAGTCAAGAGTACATCAACGGTGTTACTCGATTTTTAGACTTTGCCTACACTAACGGTAGACCTCAAGGAGATGAGGTTTTATGCCCTTGTGCTATGTGTAAAAATTTGTATTGGAAAACAAGAGATATTATTAGGGATCACTTAATAGCCAAGGGTTTTCTAAAAGGTTATGACGTATGGTTGCACCATGGGGAGAAAGTACAAAGGTCTATGGAAATTGGTGTTGCGATGGAAGATCAAGAGGAATCACATGACGACATCCCTGGCTTAGTGCATGACATATATATCGATAGGGCAGAAGCACACGGAGTTCATGAAGGTCCCAATACGATGCTAGGAAGTTTTACAATTTGATTAAAGAGGCGAAAAAAGAACTGTACCCTGGATGCAAAGACTTCTCTACTCTATCATTCATGATTCGACTCTACTTGTTGAAATGTCTTAACGGCTAGAGCAATACCTCATTCACCGCCCTATTAGAATTGTTGAAAGAAGCAATGCCTGATTTAAACATTCCCGTATCATATTACAAGACAAAAGCTATGATAAGTGGTTTAGGCCTCGATTATAAAAAGATCCATGCATGCCCAAACGATTGCATGCTGTTTTGGAAAGAGCATGAAAACGACAATTCTTGCTCTGTTTGTGAAGCTTCGCGGTGGAAAGAAAATGCTCCAACTGAAGGATGTGAGTCTGAGCAATCAAAAAATGATTATAGAGTTCCTGCAAAAGTTTTGAGGCACTTTCCGTTGATTCCTAGACTACAAAGGTTGTTCATGTGTTCGAAGACAGCTAAGTCAATGAGATGGCATGAAGAACAGCGCTCAAAGGATGGGAAATTGAGGCATCCAGCTGATGGTAAAGCGTGGAAGGACTTTGACGAGCTTCATCTAGATTTTGCTAGTGATTCCCGCAATGTAAGACTTGGCTTAATGAGTGATGGGTTTAATCCATTCAGGACAATGAGCTTATCTCATAGTACGTGGCCCGTCTTGATGATGGTATACAACACACCACCTTGGTTGTCCATGAAACCTGAATATACAATGTTGTCATTGTTGATTCCTAGACCAAAATCTCCAGGAAACGATATCGATGTTTACCTCCAGCCACTGATAGAAGAGCTAAAGGAATTATGGGAATTCGGCATAGAGACGCATGATTCTTCAATGAATCAAACATTTCAAATGCGTGTAGCTCTTTTGTGGACAATTAGTGACTACCCTGCTTATGCGATGTTGTCGGGTTGGAGCACCAAAGGAAAAGTGGCGTGTGCATGTTGTAAATCTAACACCAATTCGTTCTACCTCAAACACAGTCATAAGATGTGTTATATGGACCACCGTATCTTTTTACCAAGAACTCATTCTTGGAGAGAAGATGTCAAATCATTTAATGGAGAAGAAGAACATAGGACTGCATAATGCATGTTAAACGGGGCAGAAATTCTTGAAACCTTAAAAGATTTCAATAATGAATTCGGGAAGACAAAAAAGAAGAAAGTTGATGTCCCGTGGAAGAAGAGGTCAATTTTTTTTGAGTTGCCTTATTGGGCTCAAAATACCTTGCGCCATAATCTAGATGTAATGCACATTGAAAAAAACATATGTGATAGTATTCTTGGAACTCTTTTGGACATCACGGGGAAGACAAAAGATCATATTAAAGCCCACTATGATTTGCAAGATTTGGGAATTAGAGAAAGACTTCATCCAAGGGAGATTGGTGGAGGACGTGTAGAGTTTGCTAAAGCATGTTTCTCAATGACTCCGCACGAGAAGTCAGTTTTTTGTGGAGTTATAAAGGTTGCCAAGTTACCGGATGGGACTGCATCAAATATTTCAAAATGCGTACAAGTTGCCGACAAAAAAATATCCGGTTACAAGAGTCATGATGCACATTTCATGTTACACTATTTGTTGCAAATTGCAGTAAGAAGCACAATGCCCAAGGAGGTGGCAACCCCACTAATTAGTCTTGGTTCTTTTTTCCGCTCTCTAAGTAAGAAAGTTATACAAGTGGAAGATTTAGATTACTTAGAAGAGGAGATTGCAGAGATACTTTGTCAATTAGAAGCAAGCCACCCTCAAATGCAAGCAAGCAAAGCAAGCCACCCTCAAATGCAAGCAAGCCACCCTCAAATGCAAGCAAGCCACCCTCAAATACACCGCAGCCAACTTCAAGTGCAAGGCAGCCACTTTCAAATGCAAATGCAAGTGCAAAGCAGAGTAATACAAAATGGGCAGTGCAAGATGATGGAAATTCAATGACAGAGCAAGGCAGTGCCCTAAAGAAGACAAAAAGAATCCCAATGTGTAGATCGACTTCAGTTGAAGAATTTCTCAACGAAAATGGGGTAACTCTTGAAGAAGTAGATCAATGTCAAGATCTTGAGGAGGAACAAAATGTAATGGATGAACAAAATGAGGAAATTGAAAGTGAAAAAACTGAAGGTATTAAAACTTGTTTATGTCATGCATTGTTTTTAATTATTGTTGCATTCAAATTCGATTTCGCATTTTAATAGTTTATCTAACACAGGGACAAATAAGAAAAAGACACGTGGACCAACACAATGTTTGAAAATCCATGCTAGAAATAGTGAGGATCGTGAAAAGGTTGTCTTAGATGATGATGGAGAGCCTATTGGACCCAATGATCGAACCATGTCAGATTTGAGTGGTTTCCTTGGCACTGTCGCGAGGAATTCAGACTTGTGTCCCTTAACTTATACAAACTTCAGAGCTTTAAAGAATGCTAACCAAGACCGTATATGGGAATTTGTTACTGTATGATCAAAATGAGTTATTTTCTCATTTTGTTACCTAATTTGTTACTTGTATATATCTAATTCCCTTCTTTGTTGTAGGATAAATTCATTATCTCTGAGCATGGACATAGAGCAGTTCTCTCTCGGATAAATGATGCTTGGAGGCGTTACAAGAAATGTATCAAAAAGAATTGCTTTTCAAAATACACTACTATGAGTGAAATATTGAAACATCGTCCCCAGACCGTACCTATAGCTCATTTCAAGCAATTGGTTGCCTATTGGAAAAATGGCAAAATCCAAGTAAGATAATTTTACGACTTATAGATTATAATTTTGGTTGCCTATTTGATATGTTATTGTCTAACATTTGGTTGCCTATTGGTTGCCTATTTGCTGTTCCTCAATGTAGAAAATTAGCAAAGTTAATGTTGTGAACAGAGCTAAGCTAAAGTATATGCATCGTATGGGACAAACAAACTTTGCAAGGATTCGTGCAAAACTGGTAGTGTGTTTATACATTCGTCAATTTATAATTCTGTATTGGTTGAGTGATTACTAATTGTATGTGTTTAATATCAACCAATGTAGCGTGCAAAGAAAGAGGACGGAGAGGAAGTTAGCCAAGCAGAGATGTTCATTGAGACTCGACAAATTCGAAAAGGAAAAAAAGTGGATGAGGAAACACAAACTGCAATTGTAAGTACAATTTATTGTTTTCAAACCTATCAACATCTGTAGGCTGAAACTGCTAGGTAGAAGCTGCTAGGTAGAAAATCTGGAAACTGCTAGGTAGAAAATCTGGAAACTGGTGTTGTATGTAGAAAATCAGGAAAATGGTGCTGTATGTAGAAAATCAGGAAAATTCTATTCCAACTGTATGTAATATTCTGTGGTTATAATGTGAATATTTTTTAATTAGGATAAGCTTCAAGATTCTGTTAAGAACTCGACCGAATCTGAGACATTTACGTCATTGTTCGGGAAAGAAAAATCTGGTCGAGTACGTTGCTATGGAAAAACAACTACACCAACCATGTTTAAAAGAAATCAAGAAATTCCGGTTATTAAAAAGCAGCATAGTGATGAAGTGGCTGGAATGAAGAGGGAGATGGATGGCATGAAGGTACTTTTTAAGACCATGATGAAGCAACAAAACCCGCATATGAGTGACGAGGAGATCTCTAATATGATGGCATCTGCGTTGGGAATTACCACTAGTACTACTGAACATCATGCTGGTCCTATTTCGTCGGCGTCAACTCATATTCCTCGTTGTGAAGAGGTATATTGTAAACTACAAATGGTGTTGTTCCTGTTTTTTCCTTGTACAATTCTGTTTTACTTGTTATGCTGTTGTTGTGATAATTTTATGCTGTTTTTTTGAGCATAAAATTATGTTTGAAGTTAGTTGTGTTAGAGAAGAGTTAGAATTTGAATTGAGATTTAGGAGTTAGATTGAAGAATGAAAAATAGCTATGATGTTAGAGTGAATTAGCTATTCTGTTAGTTTCTGCAGTTAGTGTGAATTAGCTATAATGTTAAAATGTAGGTTAGTTATGAGAGTCATGTTGAACGAATTAAAGTTAGTGAGTTAAACAAATGGAATTGTGACTGTCAGTAATTGCATGAAAACCTGTTAGAGTTGCTAAAGATTTTAAGGTGAGAAAGAAAAAAGTTAATGAAGTGGCCTTGAAGCTAGTCACAGTTAGTGTAGATATATTATGTTAGTTTGGCTGGTTTATAATTTGAAATTGCATTGAATGTGTGAAAAAAATGTTGCAGCTATTAGAACTTGTCATGATTGAGTTAGTGTGAATTGAGTTATGAATAATTATGTAGTGAAACTAACATTTCATGGTTTGGTACTGTTACAAAACTTCGTTGATATGGGAATTAATAAAAATGGAATTTTGAAATGGAATTGTTGGTTTCCTTGTTATAATTGGGTATATGTATGCATGATTGGGTAATTGTAATGTATGTATTAGCTTGTGGATCAAAATAAATTTGAATTTCTTAAATGCTATTGTTAGAATTTTGAAATCTAGTTAGAATTGTATGTTGAATTACTTAGATTGGTTGTTAGCTTGAGTTGTGTGAATGCTTGTTAAAAGGCAATGAACTAAACTAGAGATATTTGTATTAGTGTTTGGTTGCCCTGTTGTGTAACTGCCCTGTAAATGTATTAGCATGAATCAAAGTTATGTAAGGCATGTTATGCTTGCTACTAGAATGGTAATGGATGACAGTTATTGAACTTGTGAAACAAAATGGTTAGGATGTATAAATTTGTTTATACTTGGTTTTATTTTATCATTGCTAATTTTATACTTGGTTTTATTTTATCATTGCTTATTTATATATCATTTTTCTTGCAGAATGGTGATGAAGAAGCTTGTGATGATGATCAAGATATGGAAGAAGAACAAGAAGGAGGTTGTGATGATCAAGAAGAAGATGAATATTATGATGCATGAGTTTAAGATATACTAGCTAGTTTTACATGTTTTATGGGATGACTATTAAGAACCTTTGTTTTTAATTTGGGATGACTATATTTTGGCGACTTATTAGTCGGTAGCGCATTTGATGTAGACTTATATATTTTGGCGACTTATTAGTCGGTAACGCAATACTTGATGTAATAGTTTGGTGACTTATAAGAAAATGTCGCGCACACTAACATGTTTTTTAGTCAATATATTTTGGATTTGTGGCATAATGTTGCTTGTATAGTTAGATTTTAATTTGATCTAAAATAAACTTTTTAAGCCATTGCAGGTAGAACACAATTATATGGCACAAATAGAAAGCGTGGCAATACTAAATATAGTAAAACCATGTATAAAATTAGTCGCGGTTTAAATTGTGGCCATACCTGAGAAACTAGAGCACGTTTTACATTATATATGAACCGTGGCTAGTTTTACCCACTGTTTAAATTGTGGCCATACCTGGGAAACTAGAGCACGTTTTACATTATATATGAACCGTGGCTAGTTTTACCCACTGTTAAAAACTGAGGCAAAAGACAAACCGCGGCCATAACCTGCATGTGTAAAGCGTGGCCTCTTCTAGCCACGGATGTCTATAAAACGTGGCACAAACATGAAAACCGTGGACTATACTTTGGGCCACGGCCGCATATTCCACAGTTTGATTATCGTGGCTAAACCGTGGCAACATCGAATTGCCACGGTTATTTTGTATATAGCCTCGGTTTTTCGTGCGTGGTATCAGACCTTTTTTCTTGTAGTGTGGGTCGGACGTTATCTTAACTCAAAACATTAAATGCTTCGAATATGTATTTCTAAAATATTTTAACACATACTCCATGCATCCCTCTCGGAAAGAATCATTTTACATGTTTATTGTTCCGGAGATGCATCTCTGTTAAAGGTTATAGAGATACATCTCTGCATTTGGATATGTGTGATCAAGCTGTTTTGATCCCAATGTTGTGACATCTGTCTCAACATCTGGTATCTGCGTGCTAGAATTTCAATTGACATCAGATCAGGTCACCCTGCTTTGTTTTTGGGTGAGCTCCGGGGAGTTTGTATTCTGGTACTATGGACAAGGAAGGAGGAGGAAATGTTAACAGGCCTCCAGTCTTGGATGGCACTAACTATGACTATTGGAAGACACGTATGGTGGCTTTCTTAAAATCTATAGATAGCAGAACATGGAAGGTTATCGTCAAGGATTGGGAGCACCTTGTGGTTAAAGATAATGATGAAAAGGAAACCTTGAATCTAGAAGAGGACTGGACCAAGGAGGAAGATGAGACTGCTCTTGGAAACTCCAAAGCCTTAAATGCTTTATTCAATGGAGTTGACAAGAACATGTTTAGGTTAATCAACACTTGTACTGTGGCTAAAGATGCTTGGGAAATTCTCAAGACAACTCATGAAGGAACATCCAAGGTAAAGATGTCTAGACTTTAGCTTCTCACTACCAAATTCGAGAATCTAAAGATGAGAGAATATGAAAGTACGCATGACTTTCACATGAATGTGCTTGAAATAGCTAATGCCTTTAGTGCTTTGGGAGGAAAGAAGAAAAGCTGATTAGGAAGATTCTTAGGTCTCTTCTTAAGAAATTTGACATGAGGTCACACCCATTAAAGAAGCCTAAAACATTAGCAGTATGAGAGTGGGATCACTTCAAACATTTGAATTGACCTTGAATGATAGAATTGAAAAGAAAACTAAAAGCATTGCTTTTGTGTCCAATGCTAAAGATAAAGAGGGTCAAGCTAACCTGGATACTGATGAGGGACTGTCAAATACCATTGTTTTACTTGGGAAACAATTCAATAAAATTCTGAAGAGAATGGGTAGAAATGGAAGATCAGGTGTCAAGGGCATCACATCTGACATCGGGAATAACTATGAGTCTCAAAGGAATACCAGAACTAAAGAGAAGGCAGATTAAGGTAAAAGGATTCAGTGTTATGAGTGCAAAGGATTTGGTCACATTAGGGTAGAATGTCCTAACTATCTCAAGAAGCAGAAAAAGGGGTTGACAATTTCTTGGTCTCATGATGATGAGTTATAAGATGAATTCAACACAGAGATTGTTGAACCTGCTAATACTCTCTCTGGTAGATGGGCTGATGAAATAGAAGCTTGTGATGAAAATGATCTCTATGAAGATTTGGATGTGGACTGTAAGGAAACCTGCAGCAGGTGTGAGGAACATCAGAAGACAAAGGAAGTTCAGAGAAAGGCCATAGCTAAATTTGAGAAAGAGAAGAAGGAAGTCTTAGGTGTTGTCTCTCATCTTCAAAGTGAGATAACTCTTCTGAATTCCAAGCCCAATAACGTAACAGATTCCTTAAGAAGGATGAAAAATAAGGTTGGTCAAATAAAAGACACCGGAGATGCAAAAGTTCATTATCACTCTGATCATAGACAAAGAAGAATGTCTGAAGAAAAGTTCTTTCCTTCTGAAAGGAAGAAGATGACCACAATGTCTAACCACATGTTACAACATTCTGGCAAACATAATGAACCTCCAAATAATTACTAATCTTGTTGGAGATGTCATTATTGTGGAGAGTATGGTCACATTAAGCCTTTCTGTTACAAATTGTATGAAAATCAAATATCCTTAGTTCAGTCCAAGGATAAGCCAGTTAGCAAAAAGAGAAGTGTTAAAGATAGGGGTGTTAACCTTATCGCCCACGCATCCTTGAGAGCCTCAACTAGAGAAGACTGGTACTTTGACAGTGGATGTTCTAGACATATGACAGGGGTTCTTGATGTTTGCCAGAATGAATATTAGGTCCCTGCCCACAGGTGCTGTCAGATTTAGTGGTGGTGTTAAAGGAGAAATTTAAGGAGTTAGTAAATTGATGGATGTTGGACCACCTAGGTTGGAAGATGTTCTTCTTGTGAAAGGACTAACTATTAATCTCATCAGCATTAGTCAGTTATGTGATCAGGGTTTGCTGGTCATTTTCTCCAAGTCAGAATGTCTAGTCAAAGATGAGAAAAATATTGTTCTAATGAAAAGTATAAGGACTAAAGACAATAATATCTTTGGGAACCTCATATAACTGCTTACTCTTCTACATGTTCAAAAACTCAAGAGGATGAAGTGAAGTTGTGGCACCAGAAACTTGGACATCTTCATCTCAAAAGAATGAAGGAAATCATATATGAAGGAGCCATTAGAGGAATGCCTGAACTCAAGGTTGAAGAAGGGAAATTTGTGGTGAGTGTGAAATTAGGAAGCAAACCATGATGTCACACCCAATTTTACACCATCAGACTACTTCCAGGGTACTAGAACTTCTCCATATGGGGGTTATAGGACCTATGGAGGCAGAAAGCCTGGGTGGAAAAAGGTATGTCTATGTGGTTATAGATGATTTCTCAAGGTTTACATGGGTAAACTTTCTTAAAGGAAAATCATACATCTTGGAAGTGTTTAAAGATTTGTGTCAGAGTGTTCAAAAGGAGCAAAATAGTGGGATTGTCAAAATAAGAAGTTATCATGACAAGGAGTTGAAAATACCCAATTCACTGAATTTTGTGAGTCTGAAGACATCAGTTATAGCTTTTCTTCTCAGCTAGATGGAATGATTGAGCAAAAGACCTGGAATATACAAGATTCAGGGAAAGTCATGCTTCGTGACAGGCAAGTACCAAGTCATTTTTGGGCTGAAGCTATGAATACTGCTTGTTATATTCACAATAAGGTCACTCTGCGAGAGGGCACTTCAAGCACTCTCTATGTGCTATAGAAAAGAAGGAAGCCTACAGTGAAATACTTCCATATTTTTGGAAGCAAATGCCATGTCCTGACTAACAAAGCCCAAAAAGGTAAAATGGGTCCCAGAAGAGATGAAGGGATATTTTTGGGTTACTCTTCAAGCAGTAGAGCTTTTAGAATCTTTAACTCCTAAACTGGGATGATAATGGAATCTATCAATGTGGTGATTGATGATTCAGTTACAGAACAAAGGATGGATGTTAAGTACAATGTTGGAACGTCCTTTATGCAGACTAGTTAGACAATAAAGGAAATCTATAGTTTCTCTAGCATTATGTTGGATAACCCTTTAGCCAGTTCAGATAGTCATTCAGATCAATCCAAGAATATCACTGCCACACACCCTATTGAAAGAAACATTACTAGGTTTACAAAGAAAATATCAAATTGTTGTCCTATTGTCCAAGAGAAGAGGATCTTGAATTGCTTCATTGGAACAAGGGATTGTGATATGGATTACTTCTACAACACGAAGGTTATTATAAAAGAATTATGCAAGGTATAATGTGTGAGTGATATGACAAATAGTCTGACTGCCTGGATGAACAAGAAGCAAACATGTGTTTCGTGGTGTACTGCTGAAGCTGAGTATGGTGAAATCAAAAAAGGTTGCTTTCAATTAGTGTGGATGAAGTAGATACTGAAGAAACATGATGACAAGGCTGGTGTTCTGACATCATATTGTAAGGATATGAATGTTATTAGATATTTCATCTAATCAGTCTGGAACAATAACTCTGACAGGTATGATCAACTTATCAGGAATCGTGATAAAGGAAAGACAAAGGATGTGATTTTGAAGTGGGTGGAATGCAACACATATTGCTTATTTCCTCTATCCTTTAATGTTTGGTATGCCTGAGCAAGTGAAGGTTGTTAGTCGATGGAATAAAAGATCTTTGCAAGATAAAAGAACTAATTTGAAGAAGACACGTTTTAAGGATGTAACATGGAATATCAGTATCCACACTCCCATATTTTGTGACAGCTTCAAGGAGTGTATAAGGATCTTTGATAGGGGCAAGAGGTGGAAGATCATCTAAAAATGATCTGAATTTGTGTTTCCAATTGGTTGTTGTGTGTTTGTTTCCATTTGTGTGTTTGCTTTATGCTTGTGTGGTTCCATTTATTATTGTTTACATTTACTCTGTTTTCTTTTTGTCAATTTTTGGCTAAAAAAGAGGGAGTAAAGTGTTAGTTTATTTGCTGTTTCTAATGTTGGATCAGATGTTATGACTTCATGCCATGTGTTTTACTACTTCTTAGGAAGAGTAGTTTTTATTTGTTGTTGCTGGACTGTATGCAACTATTTAGGTGGAGCATGATAATCTGTTGTGTGTTTGTGATGAAGATCCACTATTGTTGGTGTGCAAGAATAGAATGCTTGATTCTTGTGTTTGGTTGTGTGTAAGTTTGAGTAATGGTGTTGTTGTGTCTGGGAGAATGCATTATTCTCTGTAGTAGGTTGTGATGTTCATGGGGAGTGTGCTTGTGTTTGTTTTTAGTTTGGATCCTTTGTAAGAACTTGCTAGAGTTCAAGTGTATTTTTCTTGTGATTTTGGTTTTTCCCTTTAGGGGGAGTACTAGTTGTGTATGACAGAGGGAGTAGTGTACCTATCTGATCTGTTGCTGCAGAGTTGCAGTTTGTATAAAGCATACATGTTCTCATGTAGCTTGTTTGGTTTTGATTGTTTTGTGATGTCAGACCTGGTGTCTTGACATTGTGCTGTCAGGTGTGCTCTATTGTTTTGACAATATTGTCCTTGGGTTTGTGGTTCTTGCTGTATGGGTTTTTGCGTTTCCTTTTGATTCCGCTGTGTATGCCTCTGATGTGTGTTGAGGTTGTTTTAGTCAAAATTTGCCAAAGGGGGAGATTGTAAGTTCTGTGATTTGTGGATTTGCTACATTTTAGTAAAACAACATGCTGTTAGCAAGATGTTACACCAGATGTTCTGCCATGACAGTCAGACATCATGTTCAGCATGATGTTGTGACATGTGCTAGGACATGTTATACCAGAAAGTTAGGGCATGACTATTTTGGTATTTTTAGTGTGATTTTTGAGTGTGTTCTGATTCACACATGTGCGTTATTCATGGGAGTATGTTGTGGGAATTTCTGTTATGACATATTCTGTTAGTTTTCATAAAAGGGATCTTTGAGCTTTTTTAGAAAAGTTTGTATTTTGTTCTTATTATTGTGTAGGGTGATTTGTCGTGAGATAAAACCGATTGCTGCTGTTTTTGCGCATAAAAGAAGCCCAAGTCAAGTGAACAGAAGGCTATTTAAAGAGAAAACATAACCCTATTGAAGATGGACATCACGTGAAGATTGAAGCATTGGGATTAGACGTGTTTTGCTTGGTCTTTAGGGTTTAGTGCTTGCTAATTGTATGTCACTCGTGTATCTTCTGGTGAATTAAGGTTGAATGATTGTTCATTGTTAACTGTCCACTTTAAAGTTTTTAAGCAAGATTATATTGTTCTTGGTTGAAACTTTTAAGCAAAACCAAGTATCGTACTTGGAAGGGTTGGTACTTCTATTTGTGGTAGTTGTTGAATTGTCACTGGGATTATGACTGATTAGGATGTGAGAGGGGGATCTCATATCTAGAGGGTGTCTAGGTAAAAGTTATGCAAGGTAGGGATTAGGCGAGAAGTTGTAAACGGGGGAATTTAGCTTTGAACTAATACTATCATAGTGAATTTCTTTCCTAACTTGGTAGCCCCCAGATGTATGTGAGTTGCACCAAACTGGGTTATCAATCACTGGTGTTAATTTTACTTTTCTGCCATTTAAATCTCTGCATTTGAATTTGTGTGATCAGGTTGTTTTGATCTGTGTTGTGACATCTATCTCGATATTTGGTATCTGTGTGCCAGAATTTCAATTAGCATAACTCATAATCCAGTTCAACATGACAGAACCAAACATATTGAGATTGATCGACACTTCATAAAGGAGAAGTTAGATGCCGGAATCATATGTCTACCCTTCGTGACTTCAAGTCAGCAAACTACGGATATCCTGATCAAAAGTTTGGCAAAACTTACTTTTGAGCATTTGATAGACAAGTTGGGCATGATAGATATCTATGCACCAACTTGAGGGGGTGTTGGAAAATATTTATTTCCGGTTTTATTATTTCCTTTAATACTACTTTTATTTTTCTTTATTTTCTTTTATTTTCCATTAAGGAGAAAATCAAGTGTAATAATTCTATCTTCGTTATATTAACCAACCTAAGGCTGAGGAATAAAATACAATAGCTCTTACCTATTTTTTTCAATATTAACAAAGATGCCTTCCAAGTCGATAACTTTGTTTTGAATCAATAGATAATTGGTTGTAAATGAAAATCCTTTAGTCTTCCTTTGAAAATTGGGACACCAAGATATGTGAAGGGAAGATATCCTTCTAACAAGCCAAACATCTGGGCCATTTGAGTTCATTTTTGGCAAGGGATAGAAACTGCATAATTTATGGACTTTTGAGGGTTTACTTGTTGACCTAAGCACTTAGCAAACCTAATAAATAAATTTTGAGGGCTTCAATGTTTGAAATTTTTGCTTTGCAGAAGATCATTATATCATCTGCATACAGGACATGGAATGACGCCCAATACCCTTTGGGTCCCTTGATGAGATCCAATTTTCCTTGTTTCACAAGTTTTGTGATGGCCTTGCAAAGAATTTATTCATCTTAGGAAAAAAAGTAAAGGGGAAAGGGGGCCAGGGCCGGCCCTGGGCCTGGGCAAGCAGGCCCACACCCCAGGGCCTCAAAAAAAGAGGGGCCTCAAATATTTATGTGTGGGCCTTATGAATTGTATTAAAAATTAATTATGTATATTTTATTGTGAAAGATTACTATATGTTGTCGCTGCACCCAGCGGAAAGAGTGTTTTACTTTCAAGCCAAAGTGGCCGGTTCAAACCTTGAAGGATGATTTTTACGCTTTTAATCAGTTATTTTATTAAAATGGCAAAATGACTTATATCTAGGATCAAACTTGTGTTATCCTCTGAAAAGTACATATGTTACCAACTAAACTAAGTCAATTCATTGTTATATACTGCTTTTATTATATGTTTTATATAAGTTTCATTAACTTTTTTATTTTATTTCCTTAATATAAATTTTAGATAATATTTAATTTTTGTAATTAAATATTTAAAGGTTTATTATGTGATTAAATATTTATTATTAAATTCTTAGGCTAAGAAATATCATATAATTATATAATTATTAGTGGTTTGATCTTGTTCTATAAAAAATATATATTGTTAAATTTTAGTTTACAACAATATTTTTAAAAAATTGGATATTAGTGTTATTTTTAATTAATTTTTTTTATAAATATATGGATAATAAATTAAATTAATAAATTTAAAATATTTATTTAGGTTAGTCTACGTGACACAATATTTATATGATTTTATAAAATTTTAATTAATTCAACTTTTTTCATAATACTACATCAATTACAATACATTTTAACGTTTATCAAAGTGTATCAAAATTAATTTTCTGACAGAAGATGACTATTTATGCATATTCTTTATTTATAAATATTTATAAAATTAATAAAAGATTATTGTTTTTGAATTTTTTGTGTTCTTTATTATTAGGGGTTAATTTTTTAAATTGAAATATGGCCTCCAAATTGTTTGAGAGGACCTTAGTTATGATTGATCTAATAGCTCATAGACATGGCAAAACTCGGTAACTAAATGAATTCTACACAAAATAAATTATGAAAAACAATAATTGTATGAGTTAAATTTTAGCAAAAATATTTCTTAATAACTGTGTGAGAATTATCTTAATTATACAATTAAAACCCATTGAAAAATATGAAAATAATTTGATGCTAATTTGGCTTATGTAGCCCTAACAACAACTAAAAAACATATCTCTATCTAATTACTACTAACAACTAGTAGAACACCCGTGCTCCCACACGGGTAAAAGCATGTCTACATCGGACGGAAAGGTAAGAGATTGTCTGTAACAGATTAGACAGAAAGAAATGTAGTATATATTAGAAATAATAATATGTAGAAAATCCCTAGAAAAAGTCTTATTATTTTAAAAGTTAGTGAAAAAAATGAAAAAATAATATAAGAAAAGTGGTTAATTGAACCACTTAATAATGTAAACAATAAAGTTAATGGGAAAAAAATTAATAGCAAATTAATGAATAAAAATGAATAAAAAATGTCATTGATTAACAAAAAAATGTAAAAATATATAAAAATTTGCTGGACTTGTAGTGTAATGAAAAAAAAATAAAGAGAATTTGGGTCACCAAATATGAAGGGTTTACGTGGCCCATGAAATGGACAACAGGGTTTAAAAGAGAATTGTCCAAGGTTTCAATGTCAGTTTCCACTCCGTACGGTTTACACGAAGAATCAAGTGGTGTTTCTCTGAAAGTGTTCGCAAGCTTTACGGGCGGGATGGCGATGAAAGAGGAAAAGCAGGATCAGGCAAGGTATGTACATTGTTGTTGTGTATGCTATTAGTAAAACAGTTCAATTTCGGGTTGTTATAGTATGTTGAATGTTTTGAAAATGCAATAGGTTTTCAACTTTAGTCGTTCCCGACAGGCGACCTTTGAGTTTTAAACCTAGTCGTTCCCGGAAGGCCCATTTACCGTTCCCGACAAGTAAGCCATAGGTTTTCAACTTTAGCCGTTCCCGACAGGTACCCTTTGAGTTTTAAACCTAGTCGTTCCCGACAGGCCCATTTACCATTCCCGACAGGTAAGCAATAGGTTTTCAACTTTAGTCGTTCCCGACAGGCGACCTTTGAGTTTTAAACCTAGCCGTTCCCGACAGGCCCATTTACCGTTCCCGACAGGTAAGCAATAGGTTTTCAACTTTAGCCGTTCCCGACGAGCGTACTAATCCTTAGACCTTAGCCGTTCCCGACAGGCGACCTTTGAACTTCATTTGTTCCGGACTCTTTTCCACCAACATCCATCACAACTGCTGTGTTTGTCATATATCCATTCTTTTACCCACAGAGCACAAATTTTCTGGTTATTTTTATATTCAACCCCTATGTACCCTGAATATCTGACAGTCGTTGCTCTCATCCCTTCAGGTCCACAGTTGATTGAATAGGGGCAGCTGTAATACCCCAAAATTTGCCCTCTTATCTCTCTCCAATAATTGGCTTATGTTTCATTCATTTGTATTTCATAATAGGTCATACTAAATCATATACATCATTGGTTGCAAGGCATGGGATCAGATGTCTCAAGGCATAAACAGTTCAAGGTCAAAGGACAAGAGAAAAGCCTTTTCAAACAAGTCACAAGGGCTTCTCATATCTCAATTCATCCCATTTGAGTCCTCAGGGTATCACAAGATGAGAATCCAATAGAAGATTGAAGGAAGTCATATTCTCCTAACCAGTGTAAATTAGGGTTTTGGAATTCTGAAGTATAACACACTGATGGGAAGATTCTTGAGCTTTTATCATCACTCAATGACATATCTCATCTTTGTTTGAAAGGATACACATCATACTCAGAGGAATTTGGATTTGGAGGATGTGCTGATTTCTCCTAGACTGAGGGGTCAAAATTAGGGTTTGCCATAAAATCAGTTGATTTCTAATTTTTTGGGCAAGGGTTGATTCTATGGTATTCTACATATCCTCAAGTGTTTAGGGATGAAGATTTGTCCATCAATTTGATTTGGAAGGGTTTCAATTGATCAATTGATTGAGAATCAGGAGAATTGGGAAAAAGTCAATTGTGCAGGGGAAAAAGTCAACTCTTGACTTTTTAAGGTCAAATTCATGCTCCTCATCTTAAATATGATCATTGGTGAAGACTTGATCAAGAAATAATGAAAGATTCATCAAAAATCAAGAAATGCACAAAGTTGCCAAAAATAGAAATTAGGGTTTCTATTTATGGCAAGTTTTGGCAAGGTGAGAGGTCAACTTTAGGGCTTTCTTTCTCCATGCTTCAAGCACCAAAGTGTAAGGCTAGGGAGGCCTATCAAAATTTCACATTTTAAGCTTCAAAACCATACCAAGAACATGCCCATTGGATAAAAATTGAGAGAGATATGAAGGATCAAAGTTGAGACAAATCAAGGCAAGTTTGCAAGTCATGACCAGCCAGCACGCAGTAATTTCAACAAACGCCTTATGTGCATGTTGGGTGCAAGTTCATAGCCAAATATCTCATTGATGGAGGCTCCAAATGGAAAAATGTTCAACATCAATCTTGTTCCTCTCAATCTCCTCTTCAACTCTGGTGTTGAAAGATTTTTATTTGGTCAACACATTGGGAGATATGGTAGCTCAAAGAGGAGACCTCCAACTGATTCATTCCCATGCACATGGCCAGACACGAGTAGGGAAAGATACAGGTATAACTCAGTTGCGACCAGGCATATTCATCATCATTTTTAGGTACTTTAGAGGTGTTATTTCCATTCATTTTGAACATCAACCTTGCTCTACTCCATGTCCTCTTTCCAAGGAGCCACTAACCATGCCATTTCACTCCATGTTCATGAAGATATCGTACTCTAAAGTCAACAACATACCATCTAATTTGCTTACATGCCAAGTAACCAAATGTAAGGAAAAATTAAGTTGCATTGTTGTTGTCATCTTGTATGCGCATCATCTACCATCAACTATCATTCAAACATTGCCTTAATTAACTAAACAAACACCATACATCACAGACCATGCCTTTGTACCTTCACTACCATATTTGCCCAAACATAAGAGAGAATAAAAAAATTTCAGAGCAAGCATCATTGCTACCATCAGTACATCATCACCTTTCATTTCTTAATCCACACCATAAGCTGCCATGATTCTTTCCACACTCTAACACAACACCATAACTCGTGCCCTAACTAATTTGACTCATCACTAACTCAGTTAATCAGAGTTTTAACTGTTAACCAAGGTGTTTAACAGTTAACTCACCCTATAAAACCATTTCATAGCAGAATTTGGAGGAGGCTTGGTTCATTCTACATTTTTTCTTCCTCTAAAACTTCACACTCTCTCTCTGAGTTTGGCATCAATCTCTCTCGTGCTCATCTTCTACAAGATTGTTCAAGTTTTCTTGAAGATTCATCATCATCAAAGGATCTTGAGACTGCTAGCATTGAAGCTTCAGATTGCATCTTCTTCTCCAAGTTTTCTTCCAAATCTCACTGATCCAAAGCACTACATAGCCTTTATTTGGTTAAGCTGAAGTTCAAGAAGCTATTGGAATCTCCTCTCTGGCATTCTTTTGATCAGAAGTAGCTTCAAAAGTACAGGTTTATACCTACATCTCTTGCTCTCATTATGCTTTAATTTGACTTGTTTTGTGTGTTTATGAGCTTAATAGAAGTAATGTGATAATCGACTAGTTAATAGGCACCATAGGTGCGTAGTTTCAAAATTCTAGGGCAAAATGTTTCCCTTCGAATCTCTCTGTGTGGGATGTGTTCGTGAATTTTGATGCGGGATCCATGATCTACATGACTTGAGGATTATTTTGATCTATGATTTGTTAAATTCTGGTGACCTGAAAGTTTGGCACGGTGGAGAAGTGGCCGGAGAAGATGACCGGAGTCTTCTCCGGCCGGTGGCATTCTTCAGCTCAGATGAACCCTAGCCCGTGTCCAGTTTAAGTCGTGGCCATTGATTTGTTTCTATCCAATGCTCCAGATCTTGCCAGCGAATAAATGATTCACATGCCTTACACGTGTTCTCAATTTGGAATATTTTTTTGACTCTGACAATCACGTGTGGTTGTTGCATCTTAATCTATCATGTGCGTGCATCTTGATTCATTTGATTGTTTGACTATGTTTGATCATCTCATGTGGACTGATCCATTGGTTCTCTTTGAGTCAACTTGTTGACTGAACTACATGCAATGCACTTCTCCGAACACGCTTTTGGACTGAGCTGATGTTGCGCTATTCACACCCTCCTTTTTTGAGCCCAAATGCAATTGAAATTGGTTTTTGCTCACGCTGCACCCCTGACCCATTCCTTTTGTGTTTTTATTTTCTTTTCCTACATGTTTGATTTTTAATTGTTAAAATTACTTTTAAGCATCCAAAAATTCCATAAAATTCATGAAGCATCTAGAAACATTTAAATAATTTTTGATTTTTTTTAATTTCTGATTTTATCATGTCTTGGCATATTTTCATGAATTTTCTTGTAATTTCTTTTGTATGTGCATTAAGTCATGACCTATGCTTCATTCCAAATTTGTTTGACATAGTTGTGCACTGAATTACTGCCTAATGATTGGTACATGCATTAATGATATGTTGAGGCATGTTATGCATTTTTTGTGAATTTTTCTAGTCATTTCTTGTTGACTTTTGAGTGAGGTCTTTGAACCAATTGTTTGTGTGTTTTGTATGGCATTATGAAACATCTTAGAGCATGATTCTTAATGATTTTTTAGCCATCCTCTTGGAGTATGCTTACACACTGATTGCACCTTAAGTTGATTTCCTTTTCTCAATTTTCTTATTATCTTGAGATGACTTTATGGATTGTGGGAAAGCATGTTGGTCTGTGTGAATGTAAAAGACTTATGTTTAGGTCTTAATGAGCATTGTGTGCTATCTTCTTTGACCATTTGTTGAGGCTTTTTAATTCATGTTTCATGAATATTATAGGTCACTTGACTCATGTTATAAGTCATTCTTGATGCATCTTTGTATGGTTTATGTGTACATGTTTGGACTTGAAATGTGTTATGGAACTTATGCATCTTCACTTGTCTTTCTTTGATGACTTGTTTGTATCATAACTTGCATGATCTTGCACAATCACTCCAACATGATTCATTTATGTTTATAATCATCCTCAACCACATTCCATGACCCTTAATTTCACTTTACATGTTTCTTAAGTTCATAAATCTTTGGATCTTTGCTTGACCTAACTTGAACATGTTTGCTCTTAATCATCAATGTGCTTCAATATGATATTTGTTTGGACATTGTGCTTACCTTCTTGACTATCAAACATCATGTTAAATGTCTTGAGCTACTGACTTGCATTCATATGGCATGATTATTCATTTTCCATTTTCATTTCCTATTTGCATTACAAGTATGCTTCATTGTTAGGACTTGAATGATGTTTGCTCACACTTTTTCCTACTTGTTCAATACTTGCATTCATGAATCATATACTATCTCAATGACATCTTAATGCATTAATAAATGTCATCCACTTCTGACTTGGATGTTTACATGAGCATTCATTCATGTTCATGAACCATATACATTCAAGTTACATAGTTTGTGCACAACTTGCATTTGTGTGAACTTTTAGTGCATAGTTTGACATTGTTTGCTTTCACTTGGCATGTTAACATTAGTGGAGATCCTTGAGACATACCTACTGACTTTTGTTGGTTCTTAACCTTTAAGACCCTTCCCTTTTGGTTTAAACATTGTTTGCTTTTTAAGTATTCTTCTTAAAACAACTAGCATTATTTTGTTTAGCTTCTTTCACTTGAATTCACTACTAGTGATTGATTATATACTAATCTTTGGTGTAGGGGCAGAGGTAATGCATTTGAGTATGTGGATGGTAATCCATACTCATCTCTTCTTTCATCTCTTATCTCTTTTACTTATCTTTCTCTTTAGCGAATAGCGTGATATAATACTTGATTGCGTAGAACTTTCTCACATCCCTTTGGGATCCTAGCTCATCCTTAATTTTTTTATTAAGGTGAGGTAGAATAAGCATTAGATAGTGCTATCCCTCTCTTTCCTTTAGACTTAGGTGGTTCTTATACCCCACACAACCATAGGACTTCCATGCATGACAACATTAGCATAACTAGTCCCCCAATTAGATTTTTTTCCTTTCGTCCCTTTGAGTCTCTCTTTCTCATCTCTAAACAAAAGCTAAAACATCTAATAAAGGATTAACATGTATTTCACATGAGCCTTGCATGTGGGAAATAGGATATTGGAGGATCTTCTTTCACTTTCTTAGAGTGTTTAGCGTACGTCCCGTCTTGGGTCGATATGCGAGGCATTCGATCCTATGTCATAGACTTTAATGCAATATGTGTTATAAACACAAAAAATAATCAAAACACTTCTTCTTAAAAGACAAAAACAAACAACAATCCTTCTCTCATCTCCTTCACTCCATTCTAAAGGATGCGTCGTTTCCGTTCTACCGCAAACAGGTAAATGCCTAAGACTCCGTACAACGAGCTGCGACACCTAACTGTTGGAACGCGAACCTTGGCGTCTTCTGTTAAAAGACACAAACAAGCAATAGTCATCCCTAGTGAGGAGAACTACGCCGCTCTGATTCTCGTGTGCGAGCGAGATACGTAGGCAGAAGATCGTGCGAGATCTCTTCGAGCACAATCCTTTCACTCTTCCCTAATCCGTAGTCCAAACTATGTTGACTCTGACTTTCCCATTCCACGAGAGAATACGTAGGCCTAGGACGCGACGTCCTATCGCGTCACTTCTTTTTCTTTTCTTCCTCGTTTCTTCGTTCCTTTCCGTTCCCGTTCCTCTCTTTTCCAGTAGCAGTGGAGCTCCAGATGACGACACCCTTTGATCGAGACAACAAACGTGGATCTCATCGAGTACGATGGACGTGTGGGGGTGCTAATACCTTCCTCTCGCGTAACCGACTCCCTTACCCGTTTCTCTTGGTCGCGAGACCATGCTTTTTCCTTTCCCTCAGGTTTACGCAGTGTTTCCTTTCCCTCTCTTGGGATAAATACACATTGCTGGCGACTCTGTTTCCGCGCCACTTTCGCGTTTGTACTTGGATGAAAATCCCGGAAGCGACACCTAATATGCATCTTCCACACTTGGTTTCCTTTGACCAGATCCTTGATAAGAATTAGAGCTCTTGACATACTTCTTTTCCTAGACAACCAAGCATTAGAACGTGTTACATGAAATAAGTTTACTCAAAACATAACGATAACTGAATATTGAGAACATTAAACACATTATGCAGAACTTGTTCTGTCCAGAAGCCATGTAAGGATGTATAACATGACATAAATGTTCATCAAAAGTCAGTTAACAAAACGTACTTAAAAAAGAAATGCTGAAAAATGAAGTCAATGTAAAGCTAAACAACATCAACGCAATATACAGAAGTGAGACGGTTTCCCGGTGAACATTTCTTAGGCTTCAACAACTCTTCAATATTAAGCAACATACACGGTTGATGATGAACAAATAAAATGAATGAAAAAGTTGCAGAAAGAGCAAAACACGGTAGATGTTGAACAGAAAAAAATGAATACTTGTTGTAGAAAGAGCAAAACACGGTTTCTGGTTTTCGACAGAAAACTGATTTAAACATAGGAGCTCACCTTCAACTTGGAATGCAGGCGCGGTGGTTTTTGGAGAGAGGGAATGCAAAATGAGATGAACGTGATGAATGAGTACCTTTTGGAAGATGAGGAAACTATGTATGGAGGGAATAGTCATATTATATTTCCGGACCAATGGGAACTAAACACCTGGCAGATTGTTGTGAAAAGGAAGCATATATATGTTTTGAATTTGCTAATTACGTTTTTATCCTTTTTTTAGTGGAGTTTTTATTTGGGGGAAGGGCACAAATGTCATTGCAAGGAACCTCTTTGTATTTGGTAGATAGTAGACTTCCACTCTCCTAATACGTAGATAGTAGACTTCCACTCACACAAATGCAATCATCAATATTTATACCTTTTATGAAGACTTTTTGCTCATTAGAGATAAGGCTAGACATGATTAGAGCAAGTCTGTCATCCATGACTTTTGAGATGAGCTTGAATTTAATATTTTTTAGGGCTGTAGGTCTATCTCGATATACTGATATGTAATTTGAGGATTTGAGAATGAGAACAATTAAGTTAGCATTCTAATTTGGGAGAATCCATCCTGTGGAGAAGAATTGAACTACTGCATTTATCACATTAGACTTAATAACCTCTCAATAATGTTGGAAAAAAAACCCTCCAAATCCACCAGGCCTTGGAGAACCATCCTTGTTTATAGCAAAGAGTGCACTTTGGAATCCCTCATGGCCAGGAAGAATAGTTAACAAAGCATTAGTTTGAGCATTGACAAGATTGTGAATTACCTCACCAATCGGGCCATTGTCCATGCACACATTGCATGCGTTGAAAAGCTGTTCAAAACGGCTAGAGAAAATATTTGAAATATCCTCAGGTTGTTTGATTAGAGGAATGGCTAATGGATACTCTGTTTTATACATACACTACTTTCAATCTTGATATAAGCAAAATATATTCATACTTTTTTATCTCAATCATAAGTACAATTTAATTTTTAATTAACTTACGTGTATTATAATAATTGTAGTGGGATATACTTTCACAAACACTTTCAATTCGGGAATTTGCATGCATGTTCATCGGCGAACATTCAGAGAATTGTGTTTCATTGCTGCGAGCAAGTGTAAGCTTAATTCTTATTTACCGATTAATATTTCAATTAAAGTGGCACTGATGAAACTTGTCATTGATAGAATTCTAACGACAAGAATGAAATTTTATGTCAAATTTGCAACAAAAAAAGACATGCTTCAATTCTTGAACGAAACATTATTTTAAGGTAGTAGAAATCAATAAAGCCAAATCAAGAGAAATAATGTAAATTGGAAAATCCTTTACTCTACAGAATTTGATGCAGAGTTCTTATTTATAGTCAAACTGAATTAACAACATTCAATTTCATTGTAACTGATAAATGCTAGAGCAAATCATACAATTTTTGACAGAAACTATCGACACATGAAGATTCTAAGTTGTTGCTAAGGAGGAGGTTTCTTATTTTGGCATGATTTTTTCTCACTTCTCTTCCAACCTCATTCTCATCATCCATCACAATCTTCACTGCCTTGCACACACTTTCTTTTGTAAACAATCCATCTTCATCACCTTTCTCAACTTCTACACCAACCTTGAACTTTGTACCCATTACTCTTGCATTCATTATATGATCAGACCCGACACGGTAGCAAAACCAACTGGCACGTGTTAACAAGTCCCTCAGTTATAGAAGCAGCTCCACAGTGTGTTATGAAACATCCAACAGAAGGGTGTTCCAAAATCAGTTGTTGTTGAATCCAACTTCCATAAACAATCGCTTTTCCTTTAACTCTTTCACTGAACCCTTCAGGTAAAGCTTCTTGGATAGATTCAAATCCAATAGGTGGCTTAAGTGCTGCGAGAAACGGAAAACCTGTTAACTCAAGACCAAGTAATAACTCTTGAAATTGATTTATTTCTAATGGACCTTCACTTCCATATGCACAGAAAACAACAGATTCATGTTTGAATCCCTTAAGCCATGATTCCTATTTTTCCTCTAGAGTAGTACTTGGTGGCTCAGGTAATAGAGGACCTGAAAGAAGAACAGGTTTACCAAAAACAGTTTGAAGATAATCAGTATATAAACCATCGATTTCTCTGCAACCTTTGAATGCAACTGCATCTGAAAGCTCTGTGCCTATGTCGGAGCGATTGTGTATTAAAACACCACTGCCAAATTCTAGCTTCCTATAAGAAACTATCATTCGAAGTTCGTGAGAATAAAACTTGATAGGTGAATGAGGGAAGTCTGAAGGTGGTTTCATGAAATCAACTTCCGTTAAGTCTTTTCGTCGACTTTTTCTTGGTATATTTCCAAGGTAAGCTGATGATATTGGATTCCATATCAAGTATTGAAGACTTTTGATGCCAAGGTTTCTAGTTATGTTTGGTAGCCAATATTGAAAATCAAAGAAAACTATTTGTGGCTTTACCTCCCTCAAAAGAAGTTCAATTTGTTGCTCAGTTTGGTCCATGGCAGTAGCAATAAGAGGGAATAAAGAATCGGGAACATCTGATGTAGTTTCAGCATTAGGAGGAAGGCCGTCCACGTGAGGAACTGTGATAGGATCACGGGGTTACTGCTGTGAGGAACACGTGAGAAATTCACCATTTAAAGATAAATAGTAAGATGTCGCGAGTTCGCTTCTCTACATATGATGTCGGGGTGGAAAAAAAACCGAATTAGACCCAAATCAGTTTGACCGAAGAATAAAAAAATGACATGGATAATAAAAATGATTGAATACAATAATTAATATTTTTAATTTAAAAGTTATGTTCTCTCTTGCTTTTCTATTTTTTTTCTACTTTTCATCCGTGACGGAGCCAAAAATTTTTAATAGCCGGGACAATTTATATAAATATTTTTTTCTGTTTGATTTTAAATGTTATATTTAAGTTTTGTATATTTTTTTATAAAATAATTATATTTAATAATAAAATTAATATCATTTATTAAAATATATTTTTAATTACAATTAACATAGGTAAAGCAAAATTCAATAAATAAAAATATATTAATAAAAATATATTATATTAAATATTGAAAAGTTATAATTATTTTGCGATTGAAAAAGTAAAAATATAATATTTTGAGACAAAATTCCACATTAATTTTTTATAATATTTATACTCCATAAAATTGTCAACAATTGAGCTTTCAGAAACTTTAAATATAACTCTTACAACAATATGGAAATTTTAAACTTTACATAAAAAGATTAATAACTGCTATAATTTTAATCTTTTAAACTTTAATATATTATTATTATTATTATTATTATTATTATTATTATTATTATTATATAATTAAATATAACTACAAACAATACTAAGAGATGTTGAAAATTATCTGAT
Source organism: Lathyrus tuberosus (assembly GCA_022829125.1). Taxonomy (NCBI): domain Eukaryota; kingdom Viridiplantae; phylum Streptophyta; class Magnoliopsida; order Fabales; family Fabaceae; genus Lathyrus; species Lathyrus tuberosus. The sequence goes on from JALAZF010000034.1 coordinate 2,900,504, forward strand.
ACTTACGTTATTAGATAATAATAATCTTTATTTTAGATTAATAGAACCTGTTTTCAATATAAAAATAACATGCATTGTTTTAATTAAAATAAATGTAGCAATGTAAAACATAATACTACTCCGTCCCTGCTTTTCATTATCAGTTACTACACTTCATTTTATAAATAAATTTTTTGCTTAAATGCACTTTTGGTCATTTAGTTTAGCAATTTTAAACTTTAGGTCTCTCTATTACAAAACCTGCAAATTTAGTCCTTTAAATTAGATTCATTATGCATTTACTTGGTCTCTCATACAATTTTGATGATGTGTCTTGTTTTTAATGACATGACTGTCCTGCAATGTTTTCCATGTCACCAATTCAATATTTTAATTAAAATAATAATAATAATATTATCTTTATTATTCATTTATATTAATTATAATAATTTTATTTATTTATAAAACCTTTTTTTAAAAATAACCTAACAACATAAAAAAAATAATGATCAAAGGAAGTGTCATCTTATTATTGATGTGTCTTGTATATTATTGATAGAATGAAGAAAAAATCCAACTAAAAAGAAGTATGTCACAATTTTACTTGAGGGAACATTAATGATCAAAGGAAGTGTCATCTTATTACACACGAGAAAATTCACAAACCATTGAAATATTAGAATCTTGAACAAGGGCTACATGTTTACGTTGGTGTGGCAATTAGTAGTAGATCAAGACATACTTTTGGTTCAAATCATGCGTACCAAATATAAGTATGATTCTATGAATACGCCTCAGATGAGCAATAAAAGTGTTTTTTCACGTGCTTGGAGAGCAATTCATAAAGAGAGTTTCTTAATACATTACTCATGTTTTTTAGACACCACTTGAATTTCCGTTTTTGTCCCCTGATTTCGGATGTGCACATCCGGACGCACCAATTTTTTAAAAAAACATTAATGTGTTCTGGATATGCACATCCGAAAAAATTCCGGATATGCAGATCCGGAAAAAAACAGAACTTTAATTTTTTTTTAAAAATCAGTTTTGTTGGTTGGTCGCATATGTTAATATATCGTTGCAACTTAATATACATTCGACAACATCCATATATAAAATAAAACGATATATATATATACATAATAAACCTCTATCAAAATACAGTACATACATGTAATAAAAAAAGAATACATAAAAAAAAACTACTGCGTATGGCGAAGGATCTCTCCTGGCTCCCCTGCTCCTCTGCCCCGACCCGCCGTCCTTGCTCGATATCTACGGTACTGAAGCGCCTCCCGAGCCATCTCAATAATCCTATCCACGACACGTCTGCCACCAGAGCCCTCAGGGAGGTGACCGTCCGCAATGGCCGCCCGCGCTATCTGCTCTATCTCACGACAGCGAGGTAGGACATCCTGAGTATGGTCCAGCTGAGACTGTCGCTCCTCTAATATCTCCTGATGAGCAGGTCTGGGTGGCGATCCCTCAGCAGTGGGCATCATGCATGGGTGTGAGACGGTGTAGAACCACATGATGTACCCGGCAGCAACGCTCCAATCTCTCGGCGCTCTGGTCGCCCGAGCATCTTTCGGTACCAAGTAGGACTGGAAGTCAGCATATATCTCATCTATCTGCACGTGGGTCAAGCCTGGAGGAGTAGACTCATGAGGCATCCTGGGGATCGTCTGCGTGTAATTGAACTGGCGCAAGACGCACTCCGGCAGGTATCGAGCAGTAATGGTCGAACTGCATGTCAACCATCCTGAGAACAGCGAAACCTCATCGAACGAGCACGTCACACGGTGATCGGCATAGGCGTCATAAAAACATCCTTAGCAGCCATCCGATCAAGATACACTCTGTAGGGGTCGGGCGCCTGGTTCCCTCTGAGCAGGAGAAATGCAGCAGCACGTGGCATATCCTCAGTGTACCCGTCGACACTCCCCAACTAGTAATCTTGGGAAAGTGCTGTAATATCCACGTCTGAAATGGAAAACATAACATCGGTGTCAAACATTATAATGAGTATAGACAGAAAAGAAATGAAAAAATGACTTAGAATATTAGATTGTTACCACGTATAACGTACAACTGCCTGCCACAGTCTTGGCTGCCCAACGGCAACCATCTGAGAGCCTGGAATAGGTGTATGCCAGTGCAGCCGCCCCCTAGTTGTACCCATGGATCTCTGTGGGATCCAAAAGGTACCTGAGGTAAACGACATCAACATAACTGGCGATGGTGTCCACAAACACTTGCGTGCCAAACAAAAACAGGTAGTAGCATCGCAAGACACACTGCCTGTGGATTGCCACCTCAGCTGGATCACCTGCTGCCTGTCCTACCTCTGCAAGCGCCGCACTAAATCTGCGTGTCAAAAAGGAGAACCGGACGTATGTGCCTCTCAACTGCGTCACCTTCGCAAGTGCCTCCTCTGGGGTAGCCCCAAGCTCCTCAATCAGCATCTCCATCGCGTCCCCCTTCGACATCCTACCGTGACGGAGAAGGGTACCCGTAATCGGTAGATGTAAAAGGCACGAGATGTCGTCGAGTGTGATCATGATCTCGTCGTACGGTAGATGGAATGAGGATGTCTCAGGGTGCCATCTCTCAACAAAGGCCATCAGCATACCGTACATGATCTGGGGATACCCAATCCTAGACAGACCTCCAAGACCAGAGGTAGCAAGTGCAGACGTGAACCACTCATCCCCTGGCAGCGCCGCAAGCATGTCCATAACCTTGCCCCCATGGTTATAGAACTTCTGTGTATCATTCTCTTGAAAATTTCCAAATAAAACAATGTTACAAATGAACATATTTTCAACGAATACAATTCTATAAATAAACCGAGAAAGGTTACCTGTCCTAGCCAGACATATCTGGCAGTATGCTCAGAGTACCCCACGAGTAGGGACATATCAGACGGTCCCTCGGGGTAACCGTCCAGCTCATCGAAATCGTCATCGGCGTCACCTCCCTCATGTGCTGGGTGATCACCCTCAGGAACATGAACAGGAACAGGGGATGGAGCTGGAGTCTCCCGATGACGCCTGCGTGCGGGATGGGAACCTAATGAACCTGCAGTAAAAGCCCGACGCCTCCGAGATGTAGAATCGGCGGCTAACGAGGGAGTGGCCTGAACCTGTGATGTGGAAGTGGCCTGAACATGTGACGTGGAAGGTTGTGGTGTAGGATGCCCCTTAGCTATAGGGGCTACGCCAACTCCCTCTGCGCCGGAAGCCTCGATTGTAGACTGCGTCCGCTCACGTCGGACAAATGCGTGCTGAGTTGTCCGTCCATGTATGATATGATCGTCTCTGCCAGCCATGTATTCTGCAAAGCATAATAAATAAATTATAATTTTTTTAAAATAATTTAAAAAAAATAGAGACCTTCCAGATTTGCACATCCGGAATTACTCAGAATATTTAACGTTGGGTTTTTTCGAATGTGCACATCCGGAAGCACTCAGAATATTTAACGTTAAAATCCTTCTGGATCTGCACATCTGGTACGTATTTTCAAGTTCAAATATTGCATCCATGGATGCTGTACCATGGAAAAGGGCATTTTAATGCCCTGATCGTCCGTTTGACGCAACAAACAATACCTACATTGTCTCTAACCTATGTTATTCATACTATCTAATAATTTCTACACCTAAATATCAACTCTAAATCGATTACTCGAAATATAACTCTGAAACTCTAAAATTCGAAAACTTACCGATTAAATTGAGATACAGAGGATTTAGAGTGTCTTGAACATTGAAGAAGTGGCTCTGCGCCGAACTCGAGTGAAAAAAGTCGAAATTTGTGTGATTGAAAATTTGAGAGTTTGAGAGAGTTTGGTGTTTGGAAAATGAAAATGTGAAGAATGAGGGGGAGGAAGAAGTCTGGCGCAAATTAATAAGAAATTGTTCCAGATCTGCAGATCTGAAATTTTTCCAGATATGCATATCCGGAACACATCAACGTTTTTTAAAAAATTGGTGCGTTCGGATGTGCACATCCGGAATCAGGGGGCAAAAAAGAAATTTCAGGTAGTGCCTAAGAAACTTGGGTGGTGTATTAAGAAATGCCCTTCATAAATCGTGACATTTTGTTGGAAATAACATTTGTTGGAGTATTAAATATGGTTAAGGTACAAAATTGTAGAAAGATAACTAAATGTCAAATTGAAGTCACTTGGAGAGCAGTTTTGGTAACATAATTCTTATTGGGGAAGATAATGTTAATATATTTAGCTACTGGGATAGGCAATCTTGGTCAAGTGACTCTAAACAAAAGAGTGACTGAATTATGTGGGTTTGAATAATTATTCTTGAATACATTATTTTCTTGCAAAATCAGAGTTTAAAAAGCTTTGGAAAACCAAATAGAGTAAAAGTAGTGAAAATAAAAAAATGGAAATTAAAGAGTTAAGGGATGAGAGAAAAACACTAGAGAATTATAAAGGTTCGGTCTAATGAAGTGACCTACTCCCCCAAGAATTTATTCTTGAGAGTTTACACTATGATGAGAACTTTTGACGAGATTTTTCCACGAACCTCCTTATATAAGGATTTGAGTTTTACAATGGCTAATTTCTCAACCAACACGAAATTTTAACTACAAGACCTCCACAACAAACTGAGAGCTTTTAACAATAGGTTAAGCTCACGAATTGACTGATAGTTTTAATAACGCAGACCTCCCCAACCAAATAGAGGTTTTAACTAGTTTACCTCGACAACTAAACAAGAGCCTTTCACTTGATTTAACTCACAACCAAAACAAAATTTCTCTTAATGAAAATTTACAAATATGGCCATATTCCAGACCAGAACACCTCATAAATATAAAGGTTTCACTCTCAAAAGCACTAAGGAAAATGTGAGAATATATATATATATATATAAAGAGAGAGAGAGAGAGAGAGAGAGAGAGAGAGAGAGATGAGAGTGACAGAGAGGTATCTCAAAATACGTTTTTTAGTTTGTTAGAAATTAGAAAAAAAACCCTCTATTTATATGACAAAAGTTGTCTAAAATATGAAAACAATTCATGGGCTTTTTAAAGACAACTATATTGCCATGTTCTGTTTTATCAAAAAGAGTCGTGAGAGAAAATAAGGACATCCTCCTCCATACTTTTATAAAGAACACTGTGAACGGAAAAATAGAAAGATGTATGTTCATAATATGTATTGCACTAACATCAAAGGATGCAAAAAGATATGGGTACTGTTGTGAATCTTGTTGTGAATTACGACAAAATTCAATATCAATTTGTGAAGCAAAGAACAATAGCAACCAAAATAAATGGTCTTCAGCAATAATAATCCGTACACAGATAATATAACAGAATAAGGGAAGGAAAACCAGAAGATTTATTTACCCAGTTCGAATCAAACGATCCACTCTGGGGGAGAGAGCAGCTCTTCAATTCACTATACTCAAAAAGTTGTTACAAGAGATTACAGATGAGTTACAAGAAAATAGTCTTCGCCTTCAGGTTCCCAAGAACAACCCTATTTTCTACCCAAGTGTTTCCCAACCTCTCCAACTCTCAATATATGAATCACTCAAACCCAAGGTGTAACAATGTTTCACAATAACCTTAAACAACTCCAAAGGTTTCCCTAAACCTTTGCTTTTCTAAGGTTTTCCTTGTGAATAGCTGAAACCCTATGCTATGCCTTTAAATCCTTACTGGGTGTAAACTCTAAGATTGTCACACACCAAGCATATAAGAGATACATATTTATAATAGCAAATACCCAACAAACAAAGCCCAAAATCACATGGATCCATGGACCGAATCAAAAATGTTTGAAAACTCGAAAACACTATTGATCGTACGGACAATACTATTCACTATACGGATGCCACTATTCATTCGTACGAGCATCACTATTCATCCGTAAGGACGATACTATTCACCGACCGATTTTTTTTCCCTTGACTTTTCATCCGATTTTCGCGGTAAATGCAATCTCCAAAATATGTTTTCCTTTTCTTCATCAACAAAGGTTTTAAGACACATTTACAATAATCTCCATCTAGACTTTAAACTGTGTTGATACCAATTTAACAATCAACAACATTGTTGCTCTCTACCAAGTTGAAACTTTAATTAATAACTTTGATCAAATTCAAGCAACCCTTGAATCTTGATCTCGCAACTTGCATCCACTTGTTCCCAATTACCCTTTTCTGCCTAGGTAATTTAACAAGCCTACAAGTATGATTTTTCAACCACCCTTGACTCCACCTGTTTTCAAATGCCTCCCTGAAGGTTTTTCTTCTTTTATTTTGCAGTCCTTCAACCACATTAAAAACATAATATCCAAGGCTAGCATAACCGTCCCTTTGAGATACTATAATAACCCTCCTTACGTTATCATGAGTCAAATGATAATCAGAGATCTCTGTAACCGTTCCCTCACTACTGCTAGTATCCATAGCCTCAAACTGAGTTTTCGCCGTTATAGTTTCTCCCTTGGTTTTCACTATTCTTCTTCTGGAGAAATTTTCTACCAACCAAGTAAGTTGTTTTAACCTTAGCTCTTCCCCAAAAACTCAATAAAAACTCAGTGGTAACATGCATTTTTATCCTTTGATTTCTGCAAAATTCATTGTACTCCTCTGAAACTTTCTCAAGGCATTCATTACACCTTAAACTCAAATCCCATAGCTCTTCCTTGTCACGAAAGCCTCCACTAGTTAACGATGAATAAATAATAACATTTGAACCTTCTAAAATATATAGACCACATATTTTAGACCCTTTAGTAATAATCAATTCATCACGCGAAATCTTTAACACTCCACGTTCAACTCTAGTATAATAGCCTAGATCATCAAACATACTTATAGATAACAAATTTCGCTTGAGTTCTGGAACATACCTCACATTGTGAATAAGAAATTCACGATCATTAAACATTTTAAATCTGACCGTACCAATACCATGAACCTTGCATGCCTTATTATTACCAAGGTGAACTACTCCACCTTGCACCATCTTCAAAGTTTCAAAGTATTCTATTCTTGGACATATGTGATAAGAGCAACCTGAGTCAATGACCCAACTATTTTCAGTTTCCAAACTCGATACTACTAGTGCTTCGACATCCTTATAACTTTCCTCACCCAATGCAACTACAACTTGAACAAAATCTTCATTGACCTTTCTTTCAGGACAATCCCTTTTAAAGTGACCGATTTTCTGACAATTAAAACATTTTATCTTTGACTTGTCAGACCTCTTTAATTTGGACATCACTTTACGCTCACCTCCTCCTCTTGACACATTTAAGCCTTCACCACTATCTTCAATCTTCAAATCTTTCGACTTTGAAAATTCTTTGGATTTCACCGCCGTCTGGACTTCATCGAAAGTAATAGTACCTTCCTTACCATAAAGAAGGGCATCCTTAAAGTTCTCAAAGGATCTGGGTAATGAACTCAACAGGAGAAAAGTCTTGTCCTCATCATCAATCTTCACTTTAATATTCTCAAGATCATCGATAATCTTGTGAAATTCTATAAGCTGCTCAACTGTGGATTTGTTCTTCACCATTCGGAATGAATAGAGTTGTTGTTTCAGATACAACCTGTGAGCCAAAGACTTTGTCATATACAATGATTCAAGTTTTGCCATATAGCAACCGCAATTTGCTCCCTGGCGACTTCTCTTAGAACTTTATCCCCGAGGCACAAGATAATGGCACTTCTGGCCTTATCCACCATCTCAGTCTTCTGTACTTGTGTAAGCCCTGCAGGCATCAATGCTTCACTCTTCAAAGCATCGATACACTTCTCTTGAATTAAATTGCTTGCATCTTAATTTTCCACAACCCGAAGTCGTTGTTACCAGAAAATTTCTCGATCTGCCATCTACTAACCATGGTGCTCACTTGTCAACAATATCTCTTTGCTCCACGCTCACCGCACCACTTGTTGTGAATTATGACAAAATTCAATATCAATTTGTGAGGCAAAGAACTATATCAACCAAAATAAATGGTCTTCAGCAATAATAATCCGTACACAGATAATATGACAGAATAAGGCAAGGAAAAATAGAATATTTGTTTACCCAGTTCGATCAAACGATCTACTCTAGGGGAGAGAGCAACTCTCCAATTCACTATACTCAGAAAGTTGTTACAAGAGATTACAGATGAGTTACAAGAAAATAGTCTTCGCTTTCAGGTTCCCAATAACAACCCTATTTTCTACCCAAGTGTTTCCCAACCTCTCAAACGCTCAATATATGAAACACTCAAACCCAAGGTGTAACAGTGTTTCACAATAACCTTAAACAACTCCAAAATTTTCCCTAAACCTTTGCTTTTCTAAGGTTTTCCTTGTGAATAGATGAAACCCTATGCTATGCCTTTAAACCCTTACTGGTGTAAACTCTAAAATTGTCACACACCAAGCATATAAGAGATACATATTTATAATATCAAATACCCAACAAACAAAGCCCAAAATAACATGGATCCATGGACCGAATCGAAAAAGCCCAAAAACTCGAAAACACTATTCACCGTACGGATGTCAGTATTCATCCGTACGGACGACAATATTCACTGGCTATTTCTTTCCCTCGATTTTTCGTCTGATTTTTGCGGTAAATGCAATCTCCAAAATATGTTTTCTTTCTCTTCATCAACAAAGGTTTTAAGGCATATTTACAACAGGTACCAAAGGTAGAAAAGTCAAATTGTTATGCAGATGAAGATATCGACAATTTCTCTTCAAGTGAAGAAATAAATATGTTTTATTGTTCCTCTTCTACGAGGGAAGAAATTCATTTGCCTAATAACGACAAGACAAATAGTTGGATCTTTGAGTCTTGGTAAGATCCCTAATCCCACCTTTTAGTTGTCTGTTAAGTACAAAATATGACTTAAATTGAACCATCTTTCTTGGCATTGTTTAACTCATTTCTCGTGTTTTAATGGATTCATTCCATGTTCTTGTGTGATTCTTCAATTATATTGCAATTACCTTTGGATGCTTTGATGTATGTGTGTTATTGTGCAAGATATAGGCATAAAACATCAATGATTAAGATATAAATGATTGGACAAGGAAGCCAAAGAAATGAAAAAGAATCAGCAAGTTCGCAGCGCGAACAACAGCGAGATCACTTTTGTGCCAACTTGATGGAAAACCACGTTTAACCCACTTTTCAGTGCGGGTTAAGCGCCATTTTAGACCAGGGCAGTAGCTGAGAGTTTCAAACTGTGCTTAGTGCGCTCTCGTCGCGCTTAGCGCGCTCTCTGTGTTTTTGCCGCCTTTGAACTGATCGCGCTAAGCGCGCTCTACTGGCACTTAGCGTGGTGCCACTTATAGGAATTTTTTGTAACTTGTATATAAGGGAACTTGCTAGATATTTTTTGTATCCAACTTTATTTCTCTTCATTCCAAACATATTTTAGAGAGAGAAACGAAACCCTATGAGGGAGCCAAAATCAAAGGAAATCGGAGCTTGATCTTCGAGTAAGTAACTTCGATCTCTTGTTGGGGTTGGATGTAATCGATCGGTACCTTATGTATTTTTTCTAATCTTTGTATTGTGAACTAGTTTTGATTCAATATTGATGTTGTCTTTGATTTCATATTTATGGGTTTGAGTGTGTGTTGAGAAATCTCTTTCAAATCCTAGATATAAGATATTCATATATCAATGAGCAAACTCTAGACATAGATTTGTGAGCTGGTATTCACTAGTATCAAGCTTTTATATTATTATGTTGATTGTTATCATGAGACATCATCTAGTGGCTAATACGGTAAGGTCCACGATAGCGCTTTAGATATAAACGGTATTGGGAGGATGCGTGATAATAAAGATGAAGAACTATGTTCACATACATAAATTAGTTGAATACATGTAAAAAGGGTTAAGCGTATATACGTATTCTAATCATGGTGTTTTATATGAAACAATTATTTATCTGATATGGGTGTCATCTTTGTTTACATGTTTATCTTTGATTTGAACCGCTATAGACATATACTCTTCAGATCTGGATTTAGGATGAATACCTGTTAGGTTCTAAACTCTAGACATAGATTTAGATTTAACATTTGCGTGAGTATCAGTCTTAATGTCCTGTGTTGTGGGTTGCGTGAGACATCACCAATGAGACAATACGGTTGTTCTCTCGACTTTGCGTTAGACTTAACCTCCGTTGTGGGTGATACATGATAGTATTTGACGAATGATTGATTTGTGTTTAACTGGTCAGGAGAATGCATGTGTTAACGATTGATGAAATTTCAATCCCAACAAGGCTCCATTTATTTTAAGTCTTTACTTTATATTTTCTGTCTTTATATTTTCCGCTTTTATCTATTGTACCTTGAATCTTTTAACCAAAAATTTGTCACAACAAGCTTAGAAGCGTAGAAACCTTTGAACGGCATTTGATCCCTCACACTGATCCCTGTGGATACGATAAAACCCGGAAAATTTCAAAACTTACTTTTGCTTGCCGCTTTAACGCATCAACATTGTCCGAATTAATTATAGCATTATTACCCAAGTTACTTAATATTAAGTAAGTTGTGTAACAAAGGTAATAAAGTATGTTTATTTCCTCTATATTGATGGTAAATAAACATCTTAATGTGAAATGCTTTTAAATCGTTTTTCGAAAGTATCATGGTTGTGGAAGAACTCATACATATAACCTTTGGTGAACTAACCCCCTAGTAGGTAGAAGTAGATGTTGTTATGTTTGCAGGTATCCCGTAGAGAATATTATTGGAAGATGACAATTAAGGAAAATAAAAATGTCAAAAGTCCAAATGAAGAAATTCAAGAAGTCAATTTATGAGAATCAATGTCTAACTAAAGAATAGACGACCATTAAGGACTATCTCACTTAAAATGCTAATGAATATGTTTCTAAAGGAAATACATCTCAACACTCCCTTAGTATGGATGTTTTTGATATCAAAAGATAGGAGAACTTCCTGAAATATCTATGGTGTCCAAGAAGAAGCGATTACCTGATGGTGTTTGTCTAGAAGTTCTTTACGTTGATGGTATCACTCAACGGCTGCGATCATGGGACCTATTAAAAGGTTAAGATGATGAATTTGTAATGGATTTATCAATCCTTTAGTTGAATCAACTCTCGTATCAAATCATTCATAGAGAAGGAAATTGAAGAGGTTTTTCGTTTCCTCGAAAGGGGAAGTTTCTCAAGTTACCTTGAGATTATGAGGTAGTACACTTAATAGAGATTGAAAAATCGGAAAATTCTGATTGATTCTCTAGTAAGTGCCTTATTAACTTTAGTCAATTAAATTTATTTTCTACTAACCTATGGTTCAGTTTCAAGTTGTTTTGGAGTAAAGAGGTGTCAAATACAACATGTCTAGAGTCCAATATTAATTTAAGACTCAAGAAGGATAAAAAGAAGTTGTCCAAATGATTTTCTAAGACGAGAGAATCTGAGAAAGAAATAAGTAGACAACATAATTCTCTCTCGGTATAGAAAGTTTCAAAGACTTTTAAGGTCTGTTCGAGAACGAATCAACGAGGTGAAGTTCTTCAAAGCTTACCTACCAGTTGTTTTCAAAGTTGAACGCTACCTTCCGTGGGGAGAAATAAATCTTATAGTTTTTACTTCTTACTCTAGACTTCTCATGTCCATAACTATAAGGTAATATGTTCCTTTTACATGGGATCTATGTGCTTTGATTACATTTTACCTTTTTGATTATGACAAAGGAGGAGAAGTATATTTTCGAGGGGAGTAAAGTATACTCTCTGCTTAATTGAGGAGGAGTTTAACTATTCCAATTATATATCTATATGTTTCTCTTTTACCACCTCTTTTGATGATGACAATACCAATGATTGTTGAAGAAAATAAAGTCGGTGGTAATTATTTTCTAACTGATCTTTAATGATGGTGACCAAACTTAATGATATCTCAAGCCTAAAAATTAACAAGAGATGCACCCACACAACGAAGCTTCACCCAACAGGAACCGAGCTAGAGCTCAGACCGCTAGACCCATCATCAAAAGACTAGGAGAACCGCAACAACAAAATCACTAATGAGAACAACCTGAAGCTAACTCGTGTGCATCATTCATGTTCTTTTACAGTTGAGTGCTTGAGTATTGTTCTAACATTTTGTACTACTATTTGGCTTAATATCTGCCCAAATCGATTATTTAACTTCCTTTGTCATGAGAATTTGCATGCATGTTCATCGGGGAACATTTAGAGAACCGTATTTCTTTGTTGCGAGCAAATGTAAGATTAATTCTTATTTAGCCATTAATATTTCAATTAAGGTGGCACTGATGAAACTTGTCATTGATAGAATTTTAAGGAAAAACTAAAATCTTTTACCTACAACAGAGTTCTGCAGATGCAACCTCTTCCTACATGATTTATGCTCCACTTGACGAATCATCATTGATACATCTGGCAAAAGAATCCTACCCAGACAATCCATTATTCCTGGAGGGTTACCAAAAGAGAGTGATGAAGGAAAAGACTATGGCAATTATATTGCTAACAATAAAGTTCTTCTTACTATCTCATTTCATCTCATTGATAAAGCTACCAGTATTACATGTATCCTTCCTGAATCAGTTCAAACTATCTATGGGATCATTAAAGACACTGTTTTTGTTTTAGCCGACTCAACAATTGTGCACAAGATGAATTGAAAAATGGATAAATAGTGTAGAGAGAAAGAATTAAATTAGGCATAATGTAATTTCGAAAATCCTTCAGTCTACCGAATTTGATGCAGTGTTCTTATTTATAATCAAACTGAATTAACAACATTAATTTTCATTGTAACTGATAAATGCTAGAGTAAATCATACAGTTTTTGACAGAAACTATCAACACATGATGATTCTAAATTGTTGCTGAGGAGGAGGTTTCTTATTTTGGCATGATTTGTTCTGACTTCTCTTCCAACCTCATTCTCATCATCCATCACAATCTTCACAGCTTTGCATACACTTTCTTTTGTAAACAATCCATCTTCATCACCTTTTTCAACTTCCACGCCAACTTTGAACTTTTCACTCATCATTCTTGCATTCATTATATGATCAGACCCGACACGTGGTAGCAAAACCAACTGGCACGTGTTAACAAGTCCCTCAGTTATAGAAGCAGCTCCACAGTGTGTGATGAAACATCCAACAGAAGGGTGTTCCAAAATCAGTTGTTGTTGAATCCAACTTCCATAAACAATCCCTTTTCCTTTAACCCTTTCATTGAACCCTTCAGGTAAAGCTTCTTCGAAAGATTCAAATCCAATAGGTGGCTTAAGTGCTGCGAGAAACGGAAAACCTGTTAACTCAAGACCAAGTAATAACTCTTGAAATTGATTTATTTCTAATGGACCTTCACTTCCATATGCACAGAAAACAACAGATTCATGTTTGAATCCCTTAAGCCATGATTCCCATTTTTCCTCTAGAGTAGTACTTGGTGGCTCAGGTAATAGAGGACCTGAAAGAAGAACAGGTTTTCCAAAAACAGTTTGAAGATAATCAGTATATATACCATCGATTTCTCTGCAACCTTTGAAAGCAACCGCATCTGAAAACTTTGTGCCTATGTCAACCCGATCATATAATAAAACACCACTGCCAAATTCTAGCTTCCTTGCAGAAGCTAGGAACCGAAGTTCGTGTGAAAGAAGCTTGATACATGAATCAGGGAACTCTGAAGGTGGTTTCATGAGATCAAGTTCAGTTAACTCTTTTCCTCTACTTTTTCTCGGTATATTTCCAAGGTACGCAGTTGATATTGGATTCCATATCAAGTATTGAAGACTTTTGATACAAAGTTTTTGAGTCAAATTCGGTAGCCAATATTGAAAATCAAAGAAAACAATCTGTGGGTTTAGTTCCTTTAGAAGAAGTTCAATTTGTTCCTCAGTTTGGTCCATGGCAGTAGCAATAAGAGGGAATAAAGAAAAGGGTACATCTGAAGTAGTTTCAGCATAATGAGGAAGGCCGTCAACATGAGGAACTGTGATAGGGAAAAAGGTAATAAGATTTGGATGAAGGTTGAGATGTTGTAACTTGTTGAGTGCGTTTTTGGGAATGAAGAAAGAAATTTTATGTCCCCTTTTGGCTAGTTTATTAGAGAGGTGAAGATATGGAGTTAAGTGCCCCATAGCAAACCAGGGAAACATTGCTATGTGCAAAGAAGAAGCTGATGAATCCATTGTTGCTACTGAATGGAATAAACAAGGGACACAAATATATATATATATATATATATATATATATATATATATATATATATATATATATATATATATATATATAAGTGGAAGTTAATTAAGTCCTTTCATCTTTTAAATTTGTGTATCATGATGATCTCTCCACCATATGAAAAAGACAAATAGAATGCTACAAAATATGCCGCCTATTTGGCATGCACGAAAATTTTTCTGAAATTCTTGGCTTAGAAACATATTGTGTATTATCAAAGGAATCTGATACGTACACTCCAAAAATGTTCAACCTTCATGCGTCCGCCTAGACATGGCAACAAAACCCATACCTGCGGATACCCACCCGAACCCGCTCCGAAGTTGACGGGAAAAATCCGCTTTGACCGGATTTGGGTTTTCCCCGATTAAAAGATATGGGACGGATCGGGTAATAGGGACACTAGTACCCACCCCGAACTCGTCCCCGAACCTGCCCCGTTTATTTTATTATGTATATTATTATTTAATTTAGTTAGTTTGGAATATTAAATATGTGGCCTAGATTTTAATATTTTTATTTGTATTAATTATTTAAAATATTTAAAATGTATGTAAGAATTTTCTGAGATTTTTTTTTATTATTTAAAATGTAATTTGATTTTGGAAAAAAAATTAATATTTTCTATTAAAAAATTAATTTTACTAAATAGATGGTGGCGGGGCGGGGATACCCAAACTCAACCCGAACCCATTTGGGACGGGTTTGAGTTTTAATTCTCCATCCCTATTTGGGTTTGGGGCGGAGAACGGGAATTGTTTGGAAATTCGAGTTTGAGTTTAGAGGAAGTAAAAACTGTCTCCGACCCGCCCCGTTACCATGCCTACATCCACCTACTATACCGAAGAATTAAAATCAAATTTAGTGTCTTCAAATCTTTCTATGACCATCACTATTTTGGCACATCTTTAACCATCATAGAAATCTCTAAAGAGTCTTTAAAAGTTAAAAAAAATAAAAAATAAAAAAATTATTGACACTCTAATCAGACACTGAACACGTCTAATCTCAGAAGTATTAATATAAGATAGTACGTGATATTGATACACCAAAAATACGTGTAGATATAGGGTCCGTTTGTTTTGGCTTTTTTTTAAAATGATTTTTATAGTGTAACATAATTTTGTGGAAATTTTTTTTACAAAGAACTGATCGTGAAGGCTGGATCAGATCCTGAGAAGTGGGCCACCAAGTACGTCTGGGATGCTGGGCGTATGAAGACTAGGAGGGGGTGTACCTGCAAGGCACTCTGACGCTCAAGTAAGAAAGGGTCAGAGAAAAGGGGCAAGTACAAAGTATTAGTTCGTAGGGTGAATTTTTTATACCTGACCCTCTCAAGTGAGAGGGTTTATATAATGTCCCCAAGCGCGTGGCCAGCGGTCCTATTTTCGGGGCGAAATAACCGTTTTCCCGAAAAATAGGTAACTGCCCAGAACTAGCCGTTATGTCGGGCAGGGTGCCTGATCGTACCTGGATCAGACAATTACTGGTGGCCAACGACGTCCGTCGAGCTCCGGCTCCGGTGAGGTTGAAGGACGGCGGGGGGGGGGGGGGGGGGGGGGGGGGGGTGTACCTGCAAGGTACTCCGACGCTCAAGTTAGGGAGTGCACAGAGTAACAGCAAATACAAGAAGAGTGAGAAAAGTGACTTAACCTGACCCTCTCAAGTGAGAGGGTATTTATAGAGAGCCCCCAGCGCGGGGCCAACGGTTACTTGCACTGGGCTGGATTGTCAGGCCCAATCCAAGTAACTGCCAGGGCTTACGTGGCGTAGTGAAGACCAGCACGTGGTCTTCGCCCTGGGGTAACCGCTCCTAGATTTCCGGGATTAGGGCAGACCGAATCCTGCGGAAGTGGGAGGTTACTTGGAACGTGTCCACGTGGTGCGGACCATTAGACACTCCTCGCGGGGGAGGAGCCTTCTGTGTCGAGGACCAATCAAGCCGTACGACGGACAGGGCCTCGCGGGAAGGAGCCATGTCTGTCGAGGAGTGATAGGTGTCATCCTCGCGGGGGAGAAGCTGGTATGTCGAGGATGTACCTCTCCGCCGGGGGCGAGGTTCTCCTGCCCTGTTGGCCCAAGTGCCCGACACTGAAGTGCTCGGGGGAACGTTGGTATGCTTGCCGCAGTCAAGTGCCCCGCAGAGGGGTCTTATTGGGCCTCCGACGCTCAAGTTAGGGAGTGCACAGAGTAACAGCAAATACAAGAAGAGTGAGAAAAGTGACTTAACCTGACCCTCTCAAGTGAGAGGGTATTTATAGAGAGCCCCCAGCGCGGGGCCAACGGTTACTTGCACTGGGCTGGATTGTCAGGCCCAATCCAAGTAACTGTCAGGGCTTACGTGGCGTAGTGAAGACCAGCACGTGGTCTTCGCCCTGGGGTAACCGCTCCTAGATTTCCGGGATTAGGGCAGACCGAATCCTGCGGAAGTGGGAGGTTACTTGGAACGTGTCCACGTGGTGCGGACCATTAGACACTCCTCGCGGGGGAGGAGCCTTCTGTGTCGAGGACCAATCAAGCCGTACGACGGACAGGGCCTCGCGGGAAGGAGCCATGTCTGTCGAGGAGTGATAGGTGTCATCCTCGCGGGGGAGAAGCTGGTATGTCGAGGATGTACCTCTCCGCCGGGGGCGAGGTTCTCCTGCCCTGTTGGCCCAAGTGCCCGACACTGAAGTGCTCGGGGGAACGTTGGTATGCTTGCCGCAGTCAAGTGCCCCGCAGAGGGGTCTTATTGGGCCTCCCCATGCTATATGGGTTGGGCCTGCTCGACTGTTGGGCAACCTCGGCCCAGTCGAGAACAGGAGCCCCCCAAGTCGTTGCTCTGGGGTGGCAGAGTAATGACTTAAGGGTTATTGGCATGTCGAGGATACGCCAAGAGAGGAACCGAGGAGGTCGTTCTCATGTGCGAAATTCCTTCGGCCGGATGAGCGTCGGGCGTCGGACAGATGTGCCTGGTCGTATGGTCGGGGAGATGAAGGGTTTCGGATTCGAAGCGTTGGGGAAAACCGAAACGACACGCGTGGGGAGATGGGCGACTGCATGCGTGCCACGTGTCGCCTGCCATTATTACCTAGGGAGGCTAGGGCGGCTGGCTAGGGTAGCGCACTCGAGTGCCCTATGCCCCTCGAGTCTCGCGAGAACCGCTTATAAAAGTCGCTCCCCTCGCTCATTTTTCACTTTTCCGCTTCTCTATCAAGAATCCTTCTCCTTCTCTCTCTAACCTCTTCCGTCGTAGCTCGCTGCCGTCAATCGCCGGACACTCTCTGCCGGAAGCCTTTCCTCCGCTACGATAGCCGTTCGCCGCCGTACCATTGCCGAAAAACTCCGTGCCGGAACCCTACACCGCCGCTTATCAGGTATTTGCTTCAAACCGGACCTTTATTTTGCGTTTTCCTTCAATTTTAACTAGTGTAGGACGTTTCCTTGGTGAATTGATGATATTCCCATGAGAAACGAAGGGATTACTGGCGAATACGGCGGGAATCTTTAGTTGTGGAGGGAGAGAGTGCGAAGAGCTTTGCTCGCTTTTGATGAATATCTCGGGGATCAGGGACGAACACGTCGGGGACCCGTTGAATGTCTCGGGGTCCTTAATAATCAGTATATTTGTTAGTGCCGCGGGGACACGGGGCAGAACCTTCTGGGGAGACGATGAGTTCCCCCGGTGGGCAAGTTGATCCTCGGCCGATCGCGTCAGGGAGTTGAGAAAGCCTTGCCCCTTCCTCGCCCGTTCGCTTGAACAGCGATGGAGGGGTGAATTTGATACGACCAATCGAATTCACCGTTTCCTTCTGCTTTTCAGGTAAATGGACGATTTGGCTGCGGAGGTGGCCGTAGGATATTTCGAGGAAAACGACGACGACCAGCCCGACTCCCCCATGGCTCACATGGCCTTTGCGCAAGAGAGGTCGCTCGAGGATTGGGTCTGTAACAAATCCCTGGAGATGTCGTCCATCTTCGTGTACCCAAATGTGGACGATGCTTTTTGCACCGTCGAGCACCGACTAATCGGAAGTGGCCAATCCTGGAAGGTTTTTCGTCCCGAGGAGCATCACCGGATATGCTCCCCTTACCGGGGAATGCGAGTCCCCTTATACGAGTTTATGTTCGAGAAGGCGGGGTGGAGGCTGCCTTTCACGGATTTACAGGAGGGGATCTTTGACTGGTTGAAGTTGGCCCCTTCGCAGGTTCATCCGAACTCGCTGGCCTTCATCCGGGCCTTCGAGCTCGTATGCAAATATTTGGATATCGTGCCGACCGTTCGCCTTTTCTTCCGCATATTCCACCTCCAACGGTCGTCGGCCGGAGGTCGACACGGCTGGGTGTCCTTCAAGCAGAGCAAGGCACTGTTCCATACTTACTTGGATTCCATCCGGGATTTCAAGTTCCGCTATTTCTACGTGAAGCCGGTCACCCTCGAGGCGATATATTCATTGTACCGGAAAGTCACTCGCGAGGTCGACGGCCGTTCCGAGGAGGTGCTGGAGCCAAAGTTTCCTCTGTACTGGACGGAGGAACATTTTAAGAAGGGAGTTGACAAATATAAAACGAAGCCTGTTCAGATGGAGGCCTACGAGCAGGAAGCCTACGATAAAATCGTAGCTTTCGTTGACAGTTTTACCGAAGCTCGACACGAGACGCTGGATGGCCAGCCTATAATAGGTGCAGATGGGCAGGTGAAGAAAGAACATCGCCTGATAAACACCCGCGTTCTGCTCGAGACCTTCTCCGACGAGGAAGCCATCGAATTGTTAGGTGGTGAAAACGTCCTCGCTTTAGGCCTTCCTCGCATCTGTGTTTCTCGCTTTACTAACGTTTTCTTTCCTTTTGCAGGAACAATGGCCGGAGCCGAGGAGAGGTTGAAGAAGCTGAAAGCGAAGAGGGCCCGGGAAGCGCAGGCCCGGGAAGAGGCGTCGCGCTCAAAAGATCAAGAAGTTGTCCCTTCTGGGGCCCCGCACGAGGGTGTTTCCACGGCCGCCGCCCCCGAAGGATCCACTCAGTCTCAGCCTGCTGCCGTTGTGTCGGGGACCGCGGGTGGTCGCACAACTCCTGCGGGAAGCCAATCCCCGGCTACCCAAGGGACTCCGAAGAGGCAACGCGTTGCGGAGGTCGTCGACCTGGGTGGTGAAGACAGTCCCCCGGTTCCTTCCAGCTTTGACCTTCCCCCCTGCCATCAAAAACCTCACTTCTTCTCCGAGGTCACTTATCCTCGCACCCTTCCCTCCGAGATCCAAACTGTGCTGGGGACTGCTACTGAAGTGAGGAGGAAGATGATTTTTTAGGACCTGTCGGCCGTCATGCGTATCTGCTCGACTGCTATCATTCTCAATGACGAGACCCGTCCTGCTGCTGAACTTGCCCGCTTGCAGGAACAGCTGGAGACGTTGGGCGCTGAGATGCTCGGTATGCGCAAGGAATTAAAGGAGTGCCGAGACCTGAACAAGGAACAAAGCGAGCAGCAGCAGCAGGTCGAGGACAAGCTTGAGAAAGTCGAGGAAAGGGAGACAGGCCACCTTGCCCGAATCGCCGAGTTGGAGGCGGAGGAGAAGCGGCTTAAGGAAAGGATTGCTGAGTTGGAAGATGTTGTGCGACCGGCCAAAGGGGAAACCGAGGAGGACAGGCTCCTAACCACTCGAGCAGCATTTGTGGTCCAACTCCGGAAGCTCGAGCAAGATCTCCGACTATCAGAGGACGATGCTATTGAAACTGCGGGCATAGGGTTCCGAAGTGCCGTGGCGCAGCTTCGGGTTCTCAACCCCGGCCTCGTCACCGAAGGGATTGACCCCGACACTGAGGTGGTGGATGGCCAGATAGTTCCGCTCGGTCAAGGCGGACACGGCAATGGTGGAGGCGGGCCAGACGCGACCGAGACTGCTGCCGAGGATGCTGCATAGGATTGTGTTTTTCTTGGCCTGCGTGCCACTTTGTTTTTGCCCGGCTTGTGGGCTTATTTTATGTACTATTTGCACAACGGTTATTTTTGCCTGGCTTGTGGGCTTATATTTGTAACTTTTTGGACTAAGGGTTTTGCCTGATATTCGTACTTTATAATACCTCTTTGTTAATTTTTCTTGTGTGTGATGTGGTGTTTGTTATACTTTATTTTTGCCTAAGTAATAAGGCTTCGGGATTTGCTCGACCTTGATAGTCCCTGACCGCGTGGAGAGCTGGTCGGGCGGCCGGAGGAGGACTCCGACCTTCAACGAGGCTAAGAGCTCGGTCGAGGTCCTAGTCTCGTGGCATGAACTTCCCATCGCGAGCTGGGTGTTATGCCCGGTTGGCACGACGACGGTGGGCCTCGATCGAGGTATCCCCGCCGGATCAAATGTCCTCGCGCATACACAACGCGGTCTCTGATCGTCGTGTTCTTATAGGGGTGTCGCGCTTGTACCCTAGCGCGTCCCCGTAATCGCGGTGCTAGTGAGCCGCGGGCAGTGTTTAACTGTAATATTGTTTTAGCTTTTCAGCGTTCCATGGTCGAGCAAGTTCTTCCCCGTGCAGATTTTCGAGGAAATAGGCTCCTGTCCCCGTTTTCGCGCGGACGCGGTACGGGTCCTCCCAGTTCGCGGCGAGTTTGCCTTCTCGCGAGTCTTTCTGGTTCCTTCGTAGGACGAGGGTGCCCACTTGAAAATCACGTTTAATGACTCTGTCGTTATAACGTAGTGTTATTTTTTGTTTAAGTGACGCCTCTCGGAGAGAAGCGCCCGAGCGTGTTTCCTCGACGAAGTCGAGTTCTTCCCTCAAGATTTCATCGTTCGCGTTCCCGTCGAGGGGGGCTTCCGTCCTCCTCGAGGGTTCTCTGATCTCCACGGGGATCACTGCCTCCGTTCCATAGGTCAAACGGAAAGGGGTCTCCCCGGTCGTGGAGTGTGGGGTTGTTCGGTAGGCCCAGAGAATGCTGTGTAGCTCTTCGACCCACCGTTGTTTGGCGTCGCCCAGTCGCCGTCTTAATCCTCGAAGGATCACTCTGTTCGCGGCCTCAGCCTGTCCTTTCGTTTGAGGGTGCTCGACCGACGTGAAGTGCTGCTTCGTGCCTAGTTTTGTGACGAAGTCCTGGAAGTTCCTGTCGGTGAACTGGGTCCCGTTGTCGGTGACGATGGCTTGAGGTACTCCGAACCGGGCGAGGATATTTCTTTTGTAGAAACGTAGTATGTTGAAGGCAGTGATTTTGGCCAATGCTTCTGCTTCAATCCACTTCGTGAAGTAATCTACCCCGACGATGAGGTATTTGTTTTGATACGACTCCTGGACGAAAGGTCCGAGGATATCCATCCCCCACCATGCGAACGGCCACGGGGAGGATAGCGACGTGAGCTCGCTGGGAGGAGCGAGGTGCATGTCCCCGTGCCGTTGGAATTTATCGCACTTCTTGACGTGCTCTTTGGCGTCTTGTTGCATGGTGGGCCAGTAATATCCTGCCCGAAGTGCTTTACGAGCTAGCGATCGTCCGCCGAGGTGCTGCGCATTGATTCCCTCATGGATCTCCTGGAGTATGCCGGGGACCTTGGTATCCTCGACACATCTGAGGAGGGGAATAGAGAATCCTCGCCGGTATAGCTTATCCTCGATGATAGTGTACGAGCACGCCCGTCTCTTGACCATTCTTGCTTCTTTGGGATCTTCGGGGAGTTTGCCCGTCGTGAGGTATTCGTATACCGGGGTCATCCAGCAATCGCTGTCCCCGATGGCGTTGATGTCCGAAACCATGCCCTGTTTGTCAATGCTCGGGCGAGAAAGCACCTCTTGTATGACGGATTTGTTCCCGCCTTTCTTCTTTGTGCTCGCCAATTTTGACAGGACGTCCGCTCGGGCATTATGCTCCCGGGGAATGTGAGTCACGTCCGCCGAGGTGAACTTTTTCATCTTCTCTTTTACCAAGGCCAAGTATTCTATGAGACTGTCGTTCTTGGCTTGGTACTCTCCTCGGACTTGCGAGGCTACGAGCTGGGAATCGGTGAAAAGTTTGACCTCTTTGGCGCCAAGGTCCTCGGCCAGCCTGAGTCCCGCGAGGAAGGCCTCGTATTCGGCTTGGTTGTTCGAAGTCGGGAAGGACAGTTCGAGGGACACCTCGATGAGGATGCCTTCCTCGTTTTCGAGGATGATTCCCGCTCCGCTTCCTTTCGGGCTGGATGCTCCGTCGACATAGATTGTCCATTTCTGCGACCCGTTGGTTCAGGGTTCCGGGACGGTCATCTCTGCTACAAAGTTGGCCAGTACCTGTGCCTTCAAGGCTTTCCTCCCTTCATATCGGATGTCGAATTCGGCCAGCTCGAGTGACCACCTGAGCATCCTCCCCGCCATATCCGGTCGTCTGAGGAGTTGCCTGATCGGCTGGTCGGTCCTCACGACGACGGTATGGGCGAGGAAGTAGTGGAGTAGTCTTCTGGCCGCGGTGACGAGGCCCAGTGTGACTTTCTCGATCTACTGATACCTGAGCTCGGGGCCTTAGAGAGCTTTGCTTGTGAAGTAAACTGGCTTCTGTCCGTCCGGGGTTTCACGAATGAGGACGGCGCTGACCGCTTCGCTTGTGATCGCAAGATATAAGAAGAGTGTTTCCCCGTTCTCGGGTCGCGAGAGGACCGGGGGTTGCGATAGGACTTGTTTCAAGTGTGCGAGGGCTTGTTCGCATTCCTCGCTCCACTCAAACTCTGCTTTTTGCCGGAGAAGTTTGAAAAATGGGAGTGCGTACTGTGCGGATTTGGCGACGAACCGGGAAAGGGCGGTGAGCATTCTGTTCAATGATTGTATTGACTTCTTCGAGCCCGGAGTAGGGAGCTCGGAAAAGGCTCTACACTTGTCGGGGTTTGCCTCGATTCCTCGTTCCGTGAGGTAAAATCCGAGGAACTTTCCCGCCCAGACACCGAATGTGCATTTGTCGGGATTAAACCTCATGCGGCATCTTCTCGCCGTGTCGAACACCTTCTGGAGGTGTGCGGCGTGGTTGACTTCTTCTGCAGACTTGATGATCATGTCGTCCATGTAGACTTCGAGCATGTCGCCGATTTCAGTCCGGAAGACCTTGTTCATCATCCGTTGATAGGTCGCACCGGCATTCTTCAGACCGAAGGGCATTACATTGTAATAGTAGTTGCCTGACGTGGTCATGAAGGCCGTGTGTTGCTTGTCCACCTTGTCCATGGGAATTTGGTTGTATCCTGAATAGGCGTCCATGAATGATAGTAGTTTGTAACCTGCAGAATTGTCGACCAGTTGGTCGATGTTAGGCAAGGGATAACAGTCTTTCGGGCAAGCCCGGTTGAGATCGGTATAGTCAACGCACATTCTCTATTTTCCATTATTTTTCTTAATAAGTACAACGTTGGACAGCCATGTCGTGTATTTGGCTTCCTAAATAAAATTTGCCTCTAGGAGGTCTTTTACAGCTTTCTCAGTAGCCTCCGCTTTCTCGGGAGACTGCTTACGCCTACGTTGTGCTATGGCCTTAGCGGCCGGATCTATTGCGAGCTGATGGCAAGCCACCTCGGGGTCGAGGCCAGGCATCTCGGATGCGCTCCACGCGAAGAGGTCAGCGTTCTCCCTCAGACATGCTTTCAGCTGCTCTTTGGCTAGGTCGGGGATCCCGGTGCCGATCTTCACGTTGCGATCTGAGTCGTCTCCGAGGGCCACGAGCTCGAAATCTCCATATGGGATGGGGCGCGCTGGGTGGAGAGGCTGCCCGTTGTTTTTCGCCTGGTGGTCGGGGTCTTCGACTCTGTCTTCATCGGGCTCGCCGGAGAACCTGCAGTCGAGGTCGACCGCGTTGACGCGCGGGAGAGGTACCTGTCCGACGTCCGGGGGTGGTTTAGCCACGACCTTAGGTTTGGGACCAATGGAACTTAGGCCTTTGACGGCGGCGTCGAAGCATCTTCTGGCCACGTCGATGTCCCCGTGCATCGTCACTACTCGTCCCCTCCTCGTGTAGTACTTCATTTTGAGGTGGACCGTCGACGGGACCGCCGTGAGTTCAGCAAGGGTGGTCCTTCCGAGGATGCAGTTGTAAAGGGATGAGCATTCAACCACCAGGAAACGGATCTTCACCTGTCGGGCCGTGTCTTCGGCCCCGAACGTAACCATTAGCTCCACGTAACCCCATGGTCTGGTGGTGGTTCCATTGAACCCCTGTAGGTCTGACCCGACGTACGGGGTCAGATGCCTCTCGTCCAGCTGAAGGGTCCCGAACAAATGAGAATACATGATGTCGACCGAGCTCCCCTGGTCGACTAGGATTCTTCGGACGTCAAAGTTTGCCATTTGTGCCCTGACCAGGAGGGGAATAGTGGCGTTTGGTGCACCCCCGGGGAGTTCCTCGAGGTAGAAGGTGATGGGATTGGAGTTTCCCCGCACTTTCTCGAGGGTGGTCGCCTTCGACGATGTCGCAGATTCCAGTTCGTCAAACTTCCGTTTGATCGACCCAACCGATATTTTCCCGGGATCGCCTCCGGAGATAACCATTGCTTTGGGGAAGCCTTCCCAGGTACTGCGGGCCGTGACGGGGTCCTCGTCGGGGAAAGTCGCCCACATGTTGCGGATTGCCTTTTCGCCCTCGATGATTGGGGGGACGAAGAAGTCCTCGGGTCGAGTGACGCTGAGGGAGACCTGAAGCTGGACGTCGCCGGGAGGAGGTGTTCCCTCCTCGACGTTCTGTGCTCCCTTTGAGCTGGGGGGCTCCTGTTCTGTTGGGCATACTTCTTCAAGTGCCCTTCTTTGATGAGAATCTCAATGGCATCCTTGAGGTGGATGCAATCTTCGGTCACGTGCCCGTGGTTTCGGTGGAACCTGCAGTACTTAGATTTGTCAACGTTTGGTTTGGGAGCCGCGGGCTTCGGGAAGCGAACTCCTCCTTTCACAAACTCAGAATTCTGGCAGTCTGAGAGGATTCGAGACCAGGAAGTGTTGAGCGGCGTGTACTCCGTGAATCGTCCAGCTGGCCCGCGCTGTTCCCGGGGATCTCGATTGCGGTTTTCTTTCTTCTTTTCTCCTCCCCGTCGGGGAGAAGCGTCATCGTCTTTGTGGCCGCGGGGGCCTTCTCTGCGTCTCGTCTCAAGAGCGATCTGGGCTGCTTCCGTCTCTTCGAGTTCGATGTACTTTTGGGCCCGAGCGAGAAGGTCCTCGAGACGCCGGGGTCTTCGGAGGCCAATGGATTTGGCAAAGTCCGACCCGGCGCGTAGTCCGTGAATAATTAAGTATTTCTTCATGTCGTCGGTCGTATGGACCTCGACGGCTTCCTTGTTAAACCTCTCAATGTAATTTCGAAAGGATTCGTTCCTCCCTTGGAAGATCTTTTCTAGGGCAGCCTCTGTCTTCGGGTGTCGACGAGACGCGGTGAAGTGTTTGGTGAAGCGTTGCTTCAGTTGTTTCCATGACGTGATCGAACCAGGTTCCAGACCCTTGTACCATGTCATGGCTCCCTTCCGCAAGGTGGTGGGGAATAGCCTGCACCTGATGGCTCCCCTGACGTTTCGGAAGTCGAGCATCGCTTCGAAACTCTCCACGTGATCGTCGAGGTCGGTCAGCCCGTCGTAGGTCCCCAACGGTGGAGGTTTCTCCATGCCTGGAGGGATTGGGGCGTCCATGATTTCCCACGACAAGGGGGTCCTTTGGTCCTCGTCGTCGCTACCAGCCGGGGATCTCGAAGGTGACCGATGGTGCCGTGGAGGGGAGTTCCTCGAACGGTTCTTTGGTCTCTCTTCGGTCTGCTTAGACTTCTTGGAGATGGTGGAGGCCCTGGGTTCCTTCCGAGGCGGGGAACGAGGGCGTTTCTGGGTGATCGCCGACTAGGGTCGCTCGAGACGAGGTCGTTGACCATGGCGTACGGGCGACGGAGTCCGGGAATCTTCGGAAGGGGTCCTTCGCGGGGAAGGAGAGCGGCGAGGTGACGGGGGACGGCGATGTCTTCGCGGGGAAGATCGTTGTGCCCGTCCTTGCTCCAGGGCTTCGATTCTGGTGTTCTGCTGCGCGATCAGCTGATTGGTCTGGTTGATTAATGCGAACAGGGCCACGGTGCTTGGGTCCGCGTTGGGCGGCGGAGCCACTGGCTGGAGAGGGGTTTGCTGGTCGTCCGTGCGGACGACGTTGATGGTCGCATCCTGGGAGTCCGGGGAGGCGGTCTGCCCGTCCCTTATGTTGCCTTCGTCGCCGTGGAGGATGATGGCGTCCTCACGGTGGCTCCCGTTCTCCAGTTGCGCGAGCACGGTGTCCAGAGCCTGGTTGACGGTCGGATTGGCCATGTTGGTGATGAATAGAGGAAGCTTTGGTTTATCGAGGAGAAAACGGGGAAGCTTATAGACCTTCCCACAGACGGCGCCATTGATCGTACCTGGATCAGACAATTACTGGTGGCCAAGGACGTCCGTCGAGCTCCGGCTCCTGTGAGGTTGAAGGACGGGGGGGGGGGGGAGGGGGGTATACCTGCAAGGTACTCCGACGCTCAAGTTAGGGAGTGCACAGAGTAACAGCAAATACAAGAAGAGTGAGAAAAGTGACTTAACCTAACCCTCTCAAGTGAGAGGGTATTTATAGAGAGCCCCCAGCGCGGGGCCAACGGTTACTTGCACTGGGCTAGATTGTCAGGCCCAATCCAAGTAACTGCCAGGGCTTACGTGGCGTAGTGAAGACCAGCACGTGGTCTTCGCCCTGGGGTAACCGCTCCTAGATTTCCGGGATTAGGGCAGACCGAATCCTGCGGAAGTGGGAGGTTACTTGGAACGTGTCCACGTGGTGCGGACCGTTAGACACTCCTCGCGGGGGAGGAGCCTTCTGTGTTGAGGACCAATCAAGCCGTACGACGGACAGGGCCTCGCGGGGAGGAGCCATGTCTGTCGAGGAGTGATAGGTGTCATCCTCGCGGGGGAGAAGCTGGTATGTCGAGGATGTACCTCTCCGCCGGGGGCGAGGTTCTCCTGCCCTGTTGGCCCAAGTGCCCGACACTGAAGTGCTCGGGGGAATGTTGGTATGCTTGCCGCAGTCAAGTGCCCCGCAGAGGGGTCTTATTGGGCCTCCCCATGCTATATGGGTTGGGCCTGCTCGACTGTTGGGCAGCCTCGGCCCAGTCCAAAACAGTGCCCAAAACTAGCCGTTATGTCGGGCGTATGCATAGTTTCGGGCACATGCCCTTAGCTGTTCGGGGAGCGAAGAAGCTGTGCGTAACGGGCAGCGATTTCGGGGAGAAACGATGCAGTTCTTGCCCGGTTGGAGGGGCGGAAAGGTAAATTTTTCCCCTTTGTGGATTAGGCTTAGGCAATTGGGCCGCTCTGAGAGCAGAAGTGGATTAGTCCGTGTCTAGCCATCGGTCCAGAACAGGAGCCCCCTAAGTCGTTGCTCCCGAGCATGGGAGGATAACTTAAGGACAGTTCGATGCTCTGGGGAGATAGCGTGAAGTCGTCGTTTGGAGACGAGGAGGATTGTCTTGTGGTGTCCGTGACCCCTGGTGTCTGTGGCATTCATGATTGTGACCGTGTTGCCCGTCGTCCAGGGAGACTAACGGTTAGTCAGAATTGGAAACGTTAGGGCGCCACGTGTGCCTAGAGCTCCGTGTAGCAGTTACTAGGCAATGATGGCTAGTTAATAGCCATCATGACCTACGAGCGCGTGCCACTGCACGTGCCCCTCTGTATAAAAAGGGGGAAACTCGTTCCATTTTGAACTTTTCGCTCTGATTTCTCTTTGTCTTCTTCAGAATTCCTGCTCGTCGCCGTCGTCTGCTATTCCGGCCACCGCACCAGCTTCCGGGGAACCGTTTTTATCTTCTAAATCAAGTAAGTTTGTTTATTTTGTGCTCTTTTACCCATTTAACGGTTGTTTGTAGTCTTTGCATACGGTTAGGTTTAGGTTTAGGAGATGAAATAGGCTGATTTCCGGTGATTGTTGGTGGTGGACGGTGGCCGTGCCATTTCCACTTTTGATACGTCGCCAGATGTTTTATTGGGGGGGGAGGGCGGTTCACGGCGTCGTTACGACGGCGATGCATGTGTAACCGCCGTGATTGTTCATCTTCTGAGTTGGTGATGAATTATCCGGTCGAATATTCCCAGATTCCGGTGAAGCTTTACGGTTTCCGGTCGAAGCTTCAAACAGAAACTGGGTATGAGTGCCGGGAAGCTCCTCGCCTGGGGATGACTTGTCTCGAGCGTCTCTTCGCGGGGAGGTTTCTGGGTTTTTCTTTTGATGTTAGGTCTTAGGTCGGGGACGTTGTCCTCAGCCCTTTGCGCGCCCTTTCACTTGGCCAGCGGTGGAAGGGTGGATTTGGTCTATTGTCGAATTCACTTTTTTCTCTGCTTTTTAGGTGATCGATATGGCGACGAGGCTAGATGGAGAAATTATTCTGGACACGTCCGAGGAAGAGGTGAGTTCCTCGGACATCAGTAGTTCGATGACTTCAAGTATCCCCAGGGAGGTCGGGGAAGAAGAGGAAATGGAAGATACGGAAGAGGATATCGTCGATGATTCCGCGGAGGAGTGGGAGGTGGCCGAACCAGCCGAACACGGGTCCACCTTCGCCACGTACCTTGGGGATGTTTTTACGGAGGTCGGTCCGGAGGGGGAGTGGAAGGTGCATTTTCCCTCCGAAGATGATCGGGTCTGCACGGATTTCGGGGATCGCTTTACTATGTATGAATATGCCTTCAAGGAGCTGGGATTGAGATTGTCGTTCATTGATTTTCAACAATCAGTATTTGTGCATTTGAAGTTGGCTCCCACGCAGCTGCACCCGAACTCATTGGCCTTCATACGGGCGTTTGAGCTGACCTGTGATTTCTTGAAGATTGGGGCTACTTTTTCCTTGTTCTTCACAGTCTTCCACCTTCAACGGCAGCTGTCGGGGTGGAAATACAGATGGGTCTCATTGAAGCAGCCACATAAGCTGTTCAAGCCTTTCTCTGAATCGATACTGATGTTTAAGGAGATGTACTACATTAACGAGCCCGTATCGGAGGCTGCCCAGGACAACACTTATCTCTGGGAGATCGAGGTTGACGAGGAGGGGAATAAGCTGCGTGACGAGTCTGGGAAGTTCATCGGGGAGAGAGTGTACAAGTTCCGCCTCCACTAGGGACCTGGCCACTTCACCAAGAAGCCTGACGATTATGTCCTTCAGCCGCACGAGTTAGACGGGCAGGATGTCGTTGCGTACGAGACGCTGGTGAAGTACGTCAACTCCTTTCGGCTCGCTGAATGCTGGACGAAGAAGGGGTCTCCGATTTTCGAGGAGGATGGTAACCAGAGGGTTGAGTATCGTTTTATTAATACCAAGGCCCTCCTGGATTGCAAGACTCCTGCGGATGCCCAGAAGCTGCTCGGTAGTCTTAATTATTTTAGATTGCCCGAACTGTTTTCTTTTCTCGTATCTAATATGTTCGTATTCGGTTTGTGCAGGTGAGATGCCTCCGGCACATGAGAGGATGGTGAAAAATGCTCTCGCGAGGAACAAGCCTGACGCGGCTCCTTCGAAGTCTCGATTTGCCAACGCGCGTGCTCCCACTCCTGCTCAGTCTGCTGCGGGGACCTCTTTTCCCACTCTTGCTCCCCGTGGGTCTCCCCTGCCTTTGGCTTCACGGACCAAGCGACCGAGGGCTAACGACGCCGTGGATCTCAGTCGGGCCCCAGAGAAAGGGAAGTTCGAGCTCCCTCCTTGCATACTTGATAGAAGATTTTTTGAAGGGAACTCCTTGGTCGTGTCGCGGGCAGAATCTCTTAGGCTGGAAAGCATGGATCACCCGAGCAAGAGGGCGTTGGTGGCCCAGGATGCCTCTTCACTGGTCAGAGTTCTGGAGATGGCGGCCATATATGCTGAAGGCGACTCTGCAAATGTGCCTGAACTCAAGGCTGCTCAGGCTGTCTTGGCGTCCCTCAAGGAAGAGTTGAAGAGTGTTGATGATACGCGAAAGACGGCTGTCGAAGAGGTGGTCAGGCTGAAGAAGGAGAATTCCACGCTGGCAGCAGAGAAGGCGGCGGCTGAGGAGCTGGTCCAGCAGCTGAGGGCGGTCAATGCTCCGGACGAGGATGAACCCGAGGACGTGAAGGAATTGAAGACAAGGTCTGAACTGGTTGCCCGTATGTTGGCGGCCGAGGATGACAATATCGTCATTGCGGACGAATCCTTCAGGAATGTTGTGTCTCAACTGCGGGTGGTGAACCTCGAACTTGAATTCTCCACCGAGGGTACTCACTACCTGGCACGAGTTGAAGATGGTCGGATCATCATGCCTGACGCCCTTCTTGCCGAGCGTGTCGAGGATCAGGCCGCGGAGACCCAGGAGCCTCAGCCTAACTCTGAGCAGATCGACCGAATGGACGAGTAAAAGGGTTTTCTTGTTGTTGTTGTAATTTGTCCGGCCTGCGTGCCGTGTATTGTTGTAACCTTATTTTGGGGGGGGCATGGCCCCCAGTTTATGTAATCCAGTACAATTATGGTCCTAGTGGCCATTCATCGTCTTTAAATTATGTGTCCAGTCTTGGTGGCCGGTTCTGTTATTTGCATGGTTTACTTGCTTTTATTTTCTGCTAAGTGTTGTGTTCATGCTCGTTGTGAATGTATGCTTGCCCGTGATAGGGAATATTTGACTTATGTGAAGTTTCAGGGGATTGCTCGTTGTAGGTATGTTCGGCAGTGAGGGTTACTGGTCGAACGGCCGGGGAATATCCTGGCGTGGGTGCGGAGCTCAGGTCGCATTTGAGGCCTGAGTTCGCGGCGTGAACTTCCCATCGTGAACTGGGGTTCTGCCAGTCATGGCACTTTGACGACGGCGATGCTCGATTGAGGACTGTTGTCGAGCAGATACTCGGCTCGTTACTAAGCGGGGTTCTGCTTTATTGGTATGCGACGCTTGTACCTAGGCGTGCATAGTGGTCGGTAGTTGACGTTCGTCGTCGCGACAGGTTGAATCGAGAATTAGGGCCTTAGCTGTAGTATTGTTTTAGCTTTTCCGCATTCCATGGTCGAGCAAGTTCTTCCCCGTTGAGATGTTCTAGGTAATAGGCCCCATTCTCTGTTTTTGCTCAGACACGATAGGGTCCTTCCCAATTGGCGGCTAGTTTGCCCTCGCGAGAGTCTTTGTGGTTTCTCCTTAGAACAAGGCTTCCTACGTCGAATTCTCGTCGTATCACCTTGGCATTGTGCCTGATGGTAATTTTTTGTTTTAGTGAGGCTTCGCGGAGGGCTGCCCCAATTCAGATTTCCTCGACGAGGTCAAGTTCTTCTCTTAATGATTCGTCGTTCATCCCCTCGTCTAGGGGCGACTCTGTCCGCCTGGTGGGTATGTGAACTTCGACGGGGATTACAGCCTCGGTCTCGTATGCTAGACGGAAAGGTGTTTCCCCGTTTGTAGAGTGTGGAGTTGTGCGGTATGCCCATAACACACTGTGTAGCTCCTCGGCCCAAGCCTTCTTCATTTCGTCCAGCCTTCGTTTGAGGCCTCGAAGGATGACCCAGTTTGCCGCTTCGGCTTGCCCGTTTATCTGGGGATGTTCAACGGATGCGAAGTGTTGCTTCGTACCTAGCTGGGCGACGAAGTCCTGGAACTTCCTATCCGTGAATTGTGTCCTATTGTCCATGACTATCGCCTAGGGGACGCCAAAACGTGCAAGGATGTTTTGTTTGTAGAAACACAGTATGTTGAGGGCAGTTATTTTGGCTAGAGCCTCCGCTTCTATCCATTTTGTGAAGTAGTCTACGCCCACTATTAGGTATTTATTCTGGTTTGATCCTACTACGAAGGGTCCTAGGATGTCTAGGCCCCACCAGGAAAATGGCCACGGGGAGGACATTGCCTTGAGCTCGTTAGGTGGAGCCAGGTGCATGTCCCCATGCCATTGGCATTTATCGCATTTCTTCACGTGTTCTTTAGCGCGTTCTGCATGAGCGGCCAGTAATATCCTGATCGGAGGGCATTTCAGGCAAGGGACCTTCCACCGAGATGTTGGGCGTTGATTCCCTCGTGGATTTTGCACAAGATGTGTGCGACCATTTCTTCCTCGACACATTTGAGCAGCGGAATGGAGAATCCTCGCCTGTAGAGTTTATCTTCGACCAGGACGTAGGAGCAAGCTCTTCGCCTAACTACGCTGGCCTCTTTTGGGTCGGACAGAAGTTCGTCTTTAGCGAGATAGTTGTATACAGGGGTCATCCAGCAGTTATTGTCGCCGATCACCTGCACGTCGAGTGTCGGGGAGGCCCTCTCGATACTGGGTCGAGGAAGTACCTCCTGTATGACGGACTTGTTTCCGCCTTTCTTCTTTGTGCTGGCTAGTTTGGACAGAACGTCTGCCCGGACATTATGTTTGCGGGGAACTGTCGCACCTCGAAAAAAATCGCTTAATCGAAGACACGACCCTCGCGCGAAAGGCGCGGAAAACGGTTCAACAGAGTCACCACCGAACTTTATTTATCCCAAAAGAGGGAAAGGAAAATATCGAGAAAACCTTTAAGGGAGGAGTAAGAACATGGTCGTCGCAACCACATTCCAGGTTCGGGAGTCGGTTACGTGAGGGGAAGGTACGCGCACCCCCTCACGTCCGTTGTACTCAACGGGACCCTCTTAGTTCGAATTGTGAGGAATGTTATCTAAGCTTGTTTGTTTTCTTCTCAACGATATATGCGAAAAGGTAAAGTAAAATGTTTCGATTACTAAGGGAAATGGGGTGGTTCTAGGAAAGGGTGCTCTGCAAGATCATCATGACCTCGGGCCTACGTATGCTCATTCGGACGAGAATGAGAAATCAGAGCAATCGTAGTTCGACTATGGGGTTTGACAGAAAAAGATGGCAGTGTGGACGCAAACGGGGGAAAAAGAAAAAGTGTGCTCGCCAAGATTATCGCAGTCTTGTGCCTACGTATCTTTACTTGGACGAGAATAAAGAATCAGAGCAGTCGTAGTTCGTGGTACGCCCATGAAAGGAAGGGAGTTGGTTGATTTTTAGGAGACGAAAGATTGAATGACATACAACCTAAGGGCGGTGCCTCAAGAGTAGTCACTCAAGAATCCAAGGAATGCCAGAATCCAAGAACTCAGTTCTTTCGTGATTAATTGCAAAAATGTTTGATAATGGTTAAGTGTTTTAAGTCGAAAGGATGAATGAATAACAACCTAAGGGGCGTGCCTCAAGAGTCATTCATTCGAAGATCCAAGGAATGCTAGATTCCAAGAATCTCCTCCTATCGTAAGTTGATTAAGAAAAACGTTTGAAAAAAAATTGAGTCGGATTGGTTGAGAAAAGAGGCGAGGTTCGATACTAGTCCCTAGGGGTGCTCCTAGTAATGAAACCTACGAAGTGTGCGAGTGTGCATTTTGACGACGAGGCAAAAGGCACTCGACTTACGATAATGTTTTGAA
Organism: Lathyrus tuberosus; assembly: GCA_022829125.1. NCBI lineage: Eukaryota > Viridiplantae > Streptophyta > Magnoliopsida > Fabales > Fabaceae > Lathyrus > Lathyrus tuberosus. The sequence goes on from JALAZF010000034.1 coordinate 2,934,089, forward strand.
GAGTGGCTCGACGACGAGTCGAGAATTGGTTTGAAAATGGTTTAATTTGTTAAACATTTTAGGGAGAACGACGATTATTCGATAAACGAGACGTCAGTCTCGCAACCAATTAATTGGTGCATTATTGGGATGCTAGATCCCAACGACACCTTTTTTATTCGATTAATTTTACGAAATATCGTTTGATGAACAACGAAAGTACCACGTGGAATGCTAGACTCCAATGGCATTCCTTTGTCCAAATAGTTAAGACGAGTGTTTTAGGAGCGAAAGGTCGAGTGATCGCCACCTAAGGCGTGCGCCCCAATGGTGGTCACTCAAGAACCCAAGAGGTGCGAAACCTCAAGAATTCAGTTCTTTCGCGATTTAATTAAGAAAAATGGTTTGAATATGTGTTGAGTATTTTAATCGAGAAGTAAGCGTTTGACCAAATAAAAATGGTTAGATAAACATGATATGAATATGATATGGACAATATGATAAAACATGAATAATATAATCGAGATAATATGAACAAGGCATAATAAAAATTGGTCTCGTCTTAATCGGATTTAATCGAGAAATCGATAATCAACGATTTTCGACTTTCATTGACTAATAAGTGAAAAGACATAAGATAATGTTTAAAGATAATTAACAAAATATATAATGAAACATTTACAAAACATATTATCAAGAAATTTCTTTTTTAACAAAATGATATTAACAAAGATTTTTTTAACAAAAATAATTTTAAAGAAAAGTTTAATAAAAGTTGAAAGAAATAATTAGCAAAATCCTAAATTAAAATTTCCAATCCAAAAAACTAAAAAAAAAGACTCTAATACTATAAATAAAATTAACATCCTAAGATTAAAATACTGTTAAAATTAAAATTTCCTAATTTAAAGTTATGATATTAATCCTAAATCTATACTTAAAATACTAATTGAAATTTGAAATACTAAATTAAAAAAAAAACTATAAAAAAAGGAAGGGAATGGAGAGAAACTGGGCTTGAGGCCCAATGTTACCAGCCTGCCCCATGGGGGACTTTGTGGGTTGGTTTCTGGGTCAGGAGGGACCCGGTTCGGCCAAGAAGAATGAAAGGGTTTTGAATACCCTAAAACTAAACAGCGGCTGTGTGAGAAAAATATGGGAGCAGACACACAAGACGCGATCTAGAGACATGCGTCTCTTCAATCTCTCAATCCCAAAATCTGGAAAAAAAAGACGAAACTTGCTCTCACCCTCCTCTCTCAGTTGCCGTTTTCTTTCGCGACCCTTCCTCGCCGTGATTCACCTCTGTTTCTTCCCCTCAAATGGCGGCGTGATTGTTATCTGAATCGATCAAAAGGAAAGGCGAAGACGCTTACCGAGAAGGACGTGAATCTCCCCGGACGTAGTTGCAGCGAACAACGAACATGATGCTAATACGAGAATTCAAACAATGTTTCAGAGAGGTGATCCAATCGAACTTGGATGTCCTTCAATATCCTTCTTCTTTTTATTTTGTTTATCAATTTGCTGTTATTCTGAGGTTGAGTAAGGGTGAGTTTATTGGTGGTTGGAAATCTTGAAGGTGGGTTATGCTCGAACGAAGGAATGACCTGAAAATTGTCCTTGCCGAGTTGAAAAAATGGAAGGAGATGGAAGAGATCGTTTCATGTAGCAAGGTGATGAGGAGTAGTGGTTTGAAATGAGTTGAAATGTGACGATTCGTGATGGTTTCTGGAGTATTGCGTTGTGGATTTCGTAGGTAGGTGGAGAGAACAAGGTTGAGGCAAAGGTTATCGTGAGCGAAGAAGTGATGCTTAGTGTCAAGGTGAATTTTCTTTTGAATTTCCTCCCTACTGTCTTTCTCAAATTCGTGTTTTGAAGAGAAAAAAAGAAACTTTTTTGTTCAGAATTTCCTCCTCCCTTTTTCAATTCTGTTCTCTCCTCTTTTTATTCAGAAAATCAAACTTCTTGGCTAAGCTTTAGAATTTGTCTTGGTGTTATGTGATGTCCTTTTCCATGCTCAGGTTTTGTTGACTGTAATAAGCATTGGTTGTGCCTTTTCAATGTGCAGGTTGGGTTTGTCTATTTTGGTACAAGGCTTGGTTGGTGTATCAATATGCGCAGGATGGTGAAGCATAGCAGGATGTTGAGGCAGCAGCAAGTACATTTGGGGTGTTGTGTGGAGCAGAAAATTGGAGCGTAGTGGTGGAGTAATTCGCGGTTTTTGGTGTTTCTATTTTCCATTTTTTTGTGGTATATAATGTAATGGGCTTGAAAAATGGGCTTTGGGGTTTTTCGTAGAAATTTTGTAAGAAAAAAATGGTTGGTAATGGGTCTTGTAATGGACTTTTGTCTTTGTGATTTTTTTCTTGTAATGACAAAATACAAATGGGCTTATGGTTGGGTGGATGATGGGCCTCCCATGTACATTTTGTAAAAACAACCTTATTTATTCGCACTCAAATGTTTTAAAAACTCGGCCATGAGGATCCTTGCACTTGATTCTTGATTGAAAATTAAGACTATTAAAATTGGAATCCCAATTAGAACCAAATTCTAACAATCTTGACTTGTTCATTTGAATGTGACCCTGAATTAATCCGTAAACCAACTTTGATCTTTAAATGAATTAGGGCCTTGAAAAATGAATCCACCTTGATCTTGTAGCAAAGAGCCTTCATTACAAACTAGATGATCAGAGATATGCTTTGCAATCAGAGGATTATGACTTGAAATGAAGTGCACTGCACAATGCCTTAATTGAAAAGTGAACTAGATTCTGATGACTATCAACCATGAAGCTCGGACCCTCACCACTGAAATCATGCATACCTTGGCCTTGATCAAGCAACAAACCCCTGCCTGACCATTGAACCTCAATCACTTCAACAACCAGAGACAACACACTTTTTTTTTGGATTTTCTGAACGATGGTTAGTGGGTGAATGTACAGATGAAAACTATACAAGGTAGGATAAATTTGGGGTATGACAGATGCCTCTATCTAATTGGCTTAAACCGAATAAAATGAACTGCTACGGTGTTTGCTTTTATGGAGGTATAAGTCAATTAGATATAAAAAGACCACGAATTTGTCCGAAAAGAAAGAAAATGATGGGGAAGTGAAATGATGGATCAATGTCACCCTCGAGTGGACACTGAATAAAACTTGCAAAGGGCGTTATCACCAAAAGGATGACAACAGGAAAATTCTGACGCTAAAAGGATGACAGACCTATCACCAAAAGGATGATAGTGAACACACGCACACAGACCCTTCCATCAATAGGATGAAAATGAGGTCAAAGTCGGCTATTACCAAAAGGATAATAGAGCACACACGCACAGCCTGCTATTACCGACGAGATAATAGGGCACACACACACACAGACCCTTCCACCAAAAGGATGAAAATGAGGTCAACGCCTGCTATTACCGACGAGATAATAGGGCACACACACACACCGACCCTTCCACCAAAAGGATGGAAATGAGGTCAAAGCCTGCTATTACCGACGAGATAATAGGGCACACACGCACAACCTGCTATTACCAACGAGATAATAGGGCACACATACACACAGACCCTTCCACCAAAAGGATGAAAATGAGGTCAAAGCCTGCTACTACCGACGAGATAATAGGGCACACACGCACACAGACCCTTCCACCAAAAGGATGAAAATGAGGTCAACGCCTGCTATTACCGACGAGATAATAGGGCACACACACCGACCCTTCCACCAAAAGGATGGAAATGAGGTCAAAGCCTGCTATTACCGACGAGATAATAGGGCACACACACAGACCCTTCCACCAAAAGGATGAAAATGAGGTCAACACATGCTATTACCGACGAGATAATAGGGCACACACACACAGACCCTTCCACCAAAAGGATGAAAATGAGGTCAAAGCCTGTCATTATCGACGAGATAATAGGGCACACACACAGCCTGCTACTACCAAAAGGATAGTATGGCACACAACACATCCTGCTACTACCAAAAGGATAATAGGGCATACACACACAACCTGCTACTACCAAAAGGATAGTATGGCACACAACACACAGCCTGCTACTACCAAAAGGATAGTATGGCACACACCACAGCCTGCTATTACCAAAAGGATAATAGGGCAAACACACAAAGGCTGTCACTCACCAAAAGGATGACACACAGACCAAGGGTTTATGGATCGGCAACACCAAAAGGATGACGGATCAAAACAAGCTACTACCACCAAAAAGGATGATAGGAACTTCTTATTTGTGAGGACCAACATCAAAAGGATGAAGGTTGAATTGAGTTGATTGGGTTTGGCTATCACCAAAAGGATGATAGTAAGGTAACTGACAAAAGTTCAAGTTTGCTGGGGATGTGACGAGATTTATTTGGAGACATCAACAAAAGGTTGAAGTAAAGAAATTAATGAGGAGAGCCCACGAAATGGAAAGGGAAACAGTGAAAAATGGAGAAGGTAACCCGCCAAGATCTACGCAATCTTGTGCCTATGTATCTTTACTCGGACGAGAATAAAGAATCAGGGCAGCCGTAGTTAGACTGAAGAAAAGATTCAATGAGGAACGCCCACTGACTCGGAGGAATGATTATTGGTTGGGATAAGGATGACGACCTCAGCAACAGAAGGTTGAGGAACACGACTCAGTGAGGAACGCCCACTGACTTGCTTAGAGACCACAACATTATCAATAAAAGGTTGAAGAACTTCATGGGGGACGCCCATGAACTTGAAGAAGATGCCCCTGACTGGGCTGGAGATTGTCTTGAGCTTGAGATTAACAAAAGGTTGAACAACTTCGTGAGGAACGCCCACGGATTTGAAGAAGATGCCCCTGACTGGGCTAAAGATGGTCTTGCAGTCTCGAGATTGATCCTGGATCCCGCACATGTATGAATGCTTGATTTTGTAATGATGTGCAATGCAAATGCTGACGCGCGGAGATGCAAGTGCTGGGGAAGTATGATTGGTTTTGGGATGCACATGATGCACATGAGGCTGAATGCGATGCATATGATATGTATGATTACAAATGTGATGCATATGATACGTATGATGCATATGATTGCAGAGGGGTGATTGGATATGTTTTGAGATAGTGCTAGCATGGTGGACTTTGGTAGTTGCCAATGCGGATTGAACTTTTGGGCGGTGGGAGGGATTTGATTTCCTCGACACTCAGTTCGTTGAAGACGCCATGATTGAAGCGGACGAAGATGCTTTTGAAGCTCTGAGTTTGACCACTAGTTTATAAGTCGTTTCTGAGAAGACCATGACTCTATGCTTGAGGGTCAGGTTGGCTTGAATAGAGAGGATATGCTTTCTGCAATGGTTCTTGCCCCAGTCTGAACATGGTAACAGTTTGCCCCTGATTAACCATTTCTTGAAGCTTTGATGTCTTTGAGATGACTTTGCCCCTGATTGAGTTGTTGAAGGAATTACCCCTGACTGAGGGTTTTGAGGGAGTCTTACTTCGGGTCGGCACCACTAAAAGTTCAAGTTCCTCTTCGATTGCCCCTTGTTGGAGTCGTCTTGATGTCAAACACTGATTTGCAGTTAAAATTGCGCATTCAAAAATGGTAATCTCAATGCAATGTTCATGTAAGTTTTGAAATAGAGTTGTTTATTGGAGTGTCGTGATAGTGAGATGAATGGACCATTAGCCCAAACATGTGCTGATTTTGATGGTGTGAAAGATATAGCAAGGAGAATGACACCAATGCTGAAGATTAGCAAATATGGGGAGTCAGTTTACGCAACCTTGCGATAGTATGCTTTCAGAACAAACCTCTCCTCAATTAGGTCTTTCGAGGGTTGTAACGTGGTCTGGTTCACGGTTTATGAAACAAAGGATATTAGGCTCAAAACTTGGTTTGTACCCACCCCTTCTTCGTGACGAACTTCCAGTCCTACGTTTAGTTAATTTTGCACATGTTTGTATTCCAAAAGGGTTGATGGTGTAAGAGTGATGACTCAAGGTATGCTCGAAATAGAAGTCACCTTATTTTGTTTTTGATGGATGTCAGTGACCCTTTGGTTTTGATATGGTGGTCACTGAGTCTTATTTTGTTTTTGTTGAGGATTTGAGGTCCTCTTTTGACTTTTGATCCCTATCTTTTGCATGAACTGACTTCGCTTGTTGCCTTGATTTTTGCCTAAGTCTCCTTTGAGGTGTTCGACTTAGCAGGCTTTTGATTTTTTGTTTTTTGTTTTTTTTTCGAAGGATTGTGACTGCCAAGTCAAGGGTCTTTGATGAACAACCGTCATGTCTTTTGGATTTTGCTTTGTGATTTCAGTGTGTAGTTGGGTTAACTGAACACTACCCTGCCCCAGGTTGAGTGTAAGGGTTCGAATATCCGAAGGAAACTGCTACTTCTAGGCTCGAAGTGGTTTACTAGGGATTAACTCCTTGTCTCTCCAGTGTTTGGGGGATAGAACAATGCCTGTACATCCTCGGCGGGATTCTATCTAAAAGCATACAGTTTGCAATTATGGGTATTTCGCTTTCATCATCCTCCCTCCAATCATTGCTAAGCGACAGTTGATAACGAGAGTGAAGTGGATAAATGTGTCGGTGTTTTGCAGTAAATGAAAAAATGAGTGAATACGACATAACTGATTCAAAACATGCATAATCAATACATTAAGAAAACCAAATACAAACGGCAATGTTCAAAGCATACAATACTTAAACAAATAAAGACGAAAATACAAGAATGCAAATGATGGGATGGCAACATGACTGCCTTCTTCGGGGAATAAACTTGACTTGACTTGACTTGACTTGATGCTGGCACTTAGTTTGGCGGCGACATAGGGTTGTTGATGACGTTTGGAGCCCTCCCACTGAATGTGAGAAACTTTGAGTCGATCATGTCTTGAACCTTGTGTTTGAAAGCTCTGCAGTCTTCGATCGTATGTCCTGGAGCACCCTTATGAAACTCGCAATGAGCATTAGCATCATAATCTGGGGGAATGACAGTGGGAGGAGCTAGGTCCCTCAGAGCAATTGCCTTCTTCTCCATCAATTGAGCGAAGATCTGAGCATATGATGTTGGCAGACGATCAAAGTCTCTATCAGACCTCCTTGTCCTTTGTTGATTAGGCTGACGTTGTTGAGCAGCTCTCTGTTGTTGATGTTGAGGAGGATACTGATACCCTTGCTGGTTGTATGACTGTTGCTGAGGAATCTGTTGCTGAGGCGTTGGAGTTTGAACAGCTTGAACAGTTGGCTGATAAGAAATTGGAGCGTATTGCGCAACAGCAACATACGGATACTGGAAGTATGGCATTTGAAAAGGCATTGTAGCTGGAGCTTGTTGTTGAGCTTGCCCTTTCTGAGCAGAGACAGCATTTGCTTCGTCCTCTTTTTTCTTGTATCCATTGAAGGGCTTCTTGGCTTGAGACTGACTGCTAGAACCTCCTTGGCTCTTTCCGCTCTTTAGACCCTCTTCGATTCTCTCACCGACAATCACCAAATCAGAGAATCCGGCAGAAACATTGCCAATCAATTTCTCATAGTATTGGCCTTGCAAAGTACCCATGAAGATGTCAATCAGTTCACGGTCAACCAGAGGTGGATGCACCCTTGCAGCTAGCTCTCTCCAGCGTTGCGCCTACTCCTTAAAGGATTCGTTGTCTTTTTGAGCCATACTCTGAAGTTGAGTACGATTCGGAGCAAGGTCAGTGTTGTACTTGTATTGCTTGACAAATGCATCAACTAGATCATCCCAAGTGCGCACATTGCTACGCTCCAGCTGCATATACCATTCGAGTGATGCCCCAGACAGACTGTCTTGGAAGCAATGGATCATCAGCTTTTTGTCTTTGGCATGGGCAGCCATCTTGCGGCAGTACATCCTTAGATGCATGTGGGGACAACTGAGGCCTTTGTACTTCAGGAATTCTTGTACTTTGAACTTGGGAGGAATGACAACATCTGGCACCAAGCATATATCCAGAGCATTCAAAGAAGTTGAGTTGCGTCCCTCCATGACTCGGAGTTTCTCAGATAGATCACGACACATCTTGATGGCTTCAGAATCCTGAGCAGCAGTAGGATTGACAATTAGGATAGCAGCATGCTAATTCTGTACCTCATCATACTGATCTACCAGGTTTTCTTCCGCATGAGGAATAGGAATCTGAGTGACAACAGGTTGGGTTTACGGAATGGCACCAACAGTGACTCCTGGGATTGGAAGTGGTTGAGACATGGCTCCTTCAGCGGCAGGAGTGAAGATCATTGGTATCCCATAGATGATGTGGTTGGGAACAGGAGCTGAGAGCCTTGAGGGTGACCCTTGAACCTGTGCATTGTTGTTAGCAGCAGTGGCTTCGCGTAGTTCTTCTTCTCTTCTGGCCATCATGATGGCTTCAAGAATCTGATCAATCTTTCCCTTCATAGAATCTATTTCTTCTCTGAAGGCAGCTTGCTCTTACTGAATATGCTCCATCGTTCTTCTTGTGTTGGCTCGAGTTGCGTACTGGTGTCGAGGAATCAGCTTGATTTACTGGAGATGAAGGAAGTTGAAGTGAGATTCTGAGGTTGAAAATGCAATGCAAGATGCATAACAGATGCAATGCAATGACATGAGATGCAATGCAAGATGCAAGATCCAGGATCACATATCACAGGTTCAAACAATTCTGAGGTTGGCCATTCACGGGTAGATGACCAAAGTCTCTGATCAAAGAAACCCTATAGGTAGGCTCTATGAGGAAAGTTCTAGGTTCTTTACCCACAAACCCACTCACGGGATAGTTTCTACGTTGACGGATAAGGTTCCCAGGATTACGGACACAAATCGCATCAGTGTCACGCAACAGGCTAGCTGCATTACGACGATAATGACGACAAGGTCTCTCCTGAGCGGGGTCTTCATGCTAGGCGCACAAGGAGCGAGTCCTTGGAGACTAACACTACACGACCACCAATATAGAACTTGGTTCTAAGAGTGGTTTATAGAGTCACGGACCCTTCATGAATCTAGTCGTGCACCAGGCTAGCTGTGTTACAACAGGATCTACGAAAAGGTCTACTCTAGGGGAGCTTTCATGCTAGGCACGCAAGGAGCGAGTCCTTGGGGACTAACACTACTCGACATCCAATTCTAAACTATGTGTTCTCTCTGCTTTTACCAAAGCTCGGGTGTAGAGCTTTACTCATGATATCCTCCCAAGATCTAACAGCCAAGAACAATAGGATAAAGCAATAAGAGAACAAATACGTAAACGAGAAGAAAATAAGCAAACAAAGATAACGCTCCTCACGAATCGCTCTAAGATAGGCTTGACTCTCTCTTGCATGGAGCAAACCTCCCCAGCAGAGTCGCCAGCTGTCGCACCTCGAAAAAAAATCGCTTGATCGAAGACACGACCCTCGCGCGAAAGGCGCGGAAAACGGTTCGACAGAGTCGCCACCGAACTTTATTTATCCCAAAAGAGGGAAAGGAAAATATCGAGAAAACCTTTAAGGGAGGAGTAAGAACATGGTCGTCGCAACCACATTCCGGGTTCGGGAGTCGGTTACGTGAGGGGAAGGTACGCACATCCCCTCACATCCGTTGTACTCAACGGGAACCTCTTAGTTCGAATTGTGAGGAATGTTATCTAAGCTTGTTTGTTTTCTTCTCAACGATATATGCGAAAATGTAAAGTAAAATGTTTCGATTACTAAGGGAAATGGGGTGGTTATAGGAAAGGGTGCTCGGCAAGATCATCGCGACCTCGGGCCTACGTATGCTCATTCGGACGAGAATGAGAAATCAGAGCAATCGTAGTTCGACTACGGGGTTTGACGGAAAAAGATGGCAGTGTGGACGCAAACGGGGGAAAAAGAAAAAGTGTGCTCGCCAAGATTATCGCAATCTTGTGCCTACGTATCTTTACTCGGACGAGAATAAAGAATCAGAGCAGTCGTAGTTCGTGGTACGCCCACGAAAGGAAGGGAGTTGGTTGATTTTTAGGAGACGAAAGATTGAATGACATACAACCTAAGGGCGGTGCCTCGAGAGTAGTCACTCAAGAATCCAAGGAATGCCAGACTCCAAGAACTCAGTTCTTTCGTGATTGATTGCAAAAATGTTTGATAATGGTTAAGTGTTTTAAGTCGAAAGGATGAATGAATAACAACCTAATGGGCGTGCCTCAAGAGTCATTCATTCGAAGATCCAAGGAATGCTAGATTCCCAGAATCTCCTCCTATCGTAAGTTAATTAAGAAAAACGTTTGAAAAAAAATTGAGTCGGATTGGTTGAGAAAAGAGGCGAGGTTCGATACTGGTCCCTAGGGGTGCTCCTAGTAATGAAAATTCGAAGTGTGCGAGCGTGCATTTTGACGACGAGGCAAAAGGTACTCGACTTACGATAATGTTTTGAAGAGTGGCTCGACGACGAGTCGAGAATTGGTTTGAAAATGGTTTAATTTGTTAAACGTTTTTGGGAGAACGATGATTATTCGATAATCGAGATGTCAGTCTCGCAAACAATTAATCGGGGCATTATTGGGATGCTAGACTCCAATGACATTCCTTTGTCCAAATAGTTAAGACGAGTGTTTTAGGAGCGAAAGGTCGAGTGATCGCCACCTAAGGCGTGCGCCCCAATGGTGGTCACTCAAGAATCCAAGAGGTGCGAAACCTCAAGAATTCCGTTCTTTCGCGATTTAATTAAGAAAAATGGTTTGAATATGTGTTGAGTATTTAAATCGGGAAGTAAGCGTTTGACCAAATAAAAATGGTTAGATAAACATGATATGAATATGATATGGACAATATGATAAGAACATGAATAATATAATCGAGATAATATGAACAAGACATAATAAAAATTGGTCTCGTCTTAATCGGATTGAATCGAGAAATCGATAATCAACGATTTTCGACTTTCATTGACTAATAAGTGAAAAGACATAAGATAAAGTTTAAAGATAATTAACAAAATATATAATGAAACATTTACAAAACATATTATCAAGAAATTTCTTTTTTAACAAAATGATATTAACAAAGATTTTTTTAACAAAAATAATTTTAAAGAAAAGTTTAATAAAAGTTGAAAGAAATAATTAGCAAAATCCTAAATTAAAATTCTAATCCAAAAGACTAAAAAAAAAAGACTCTAATACTATAAATAAAATTAACATCCTAAGATTAAAATACTGTTAAAATTAAAATTTCCTAATTTAAAGTTATGATATTAATCCTAAATCTATACTTAAAATACTAATTGAAATTTGAAATACTAAATTAAAAAAAAAACTATAAAAAAAGGAAGGGAATGGAGAGAAACTGGGCTTGAGGCCCAATGTTACCAGCCTGCCCCATGGGGGACTTTGTGGGTTGGTTTCTGGGTCAGGAGGGACCCGGTTCGGCCAAGAAGAATGAAAGGGTTTTGAATACCCTAAAACTAAACAGCGGCTGTGTGAGAAAAATATGGGAGCAGACACACAAGACGCGATCTAGAGACATGCGTCTCTTCAATCTCTCAATCCCAAAATCTGAAAAAAAAGACGAAACTTGCTCTCACCCTCCTCTCTCAGTTGCCGTTTTCTTTCGCGACCCTTCCTCGCCGCGATTCACCTCTGTTTCTTCCCCTCAAATGGTGGCGTGATTGTTATCTGAATCGATCAAAAGGAAAGGCGAAGACGCTTACCGAGAAGGACGTGAATCTCCCCGGACGTGGTTGCAACGAACAACGAAGATGATGCTAATACGAGAATTCAAACAATGTTTCAGAGAGGTGATCCACTTGAACTTGGATGTCCTTCAATATCCTTCTTCTTTTTATTTTGTTTATCAATTTGCTGTTATTCTAAGGTTGAGTAAGGATGAGTTTATTGGTGGTTGGAAATCTTGAAGGTGGGTTATGCTCGAACGAAGGAATGGCCTGAAAATTGTCCTTGCCGAGTTGAAAAAATGGAAGGAGATGGAAGAGATCGTTTCATGTAGCAAGGTGAGGAGGAGTAGTGGTTTGAGTTGAGTTGAAATGTGACGATTCGTGATGGTTTCTGGAGTATTGCGTTGTGGATTTCGTAGGTTGGTGGAGAGAACAAGGTTGAGGCAAAGGTTATCGTGAGCGAGGAAGTGATGCTTAGTGTCAAGGTGAATTTTCTTTTGAATTTCCTCCCTACTGTCTTTCTTAAATTCGTGTTTTGAAGAGAAAAAAAGAAACTTTTTTTGTTCAGAATTTCCTCCTCCCTTTTTCAATTCTGTTCTCTCCTCTTTTTATTCAGAAAATCAAACTTCTTGGCTAAGCTTTAGAATTTGTCTTGGTGTTATGTGATGTCCTTTTCCATGCTCAGGTTTTGTTGACTGTAATAAGCGTTGGTTGTGCCTTTTCAATGTGCAGGTTGGGTTTGTCTATTTTGGTACAAGGCTTGGTTGGTGTATCAATATGCGCAGGATGGTGAAGCATAGCAGGATGTTGAGGCAGCAGCAAGTACATTTGGGGTGTTGTGCGGAGCAGAAAATTGGAGCGTAGTGGTGGAGTAATTCGCGGTTTTTGGTGTTTCTATTTTCCATTTTTTTTGTGGTATATAATGTAATGGGCTTGAAAAATGGGCTTTGGGGGTTTTTTTGTAGAAATTTTATAAGAAAAAAAAATGGTTGGTAATGGGTCTTGTAATGGACTTTTGTCTTTGTGATTTTTTTCATGTAATGACAAAATACAAATGGGCTTATGGTTGGGTGGATGATGGGCCTCCCATGTATATTTTGTAAAAACAACCTTATTTATTCGCACTCAAATGTTTTGAAAACTCGGCCATGAGGATCCTTGCACTTGATTCTTGATTGAAAATTAAGACTATTAAAATTGGAATCCCAATTAGAACCAAATTCCAACAATCTTGACTTGTTCATTTGAATGTGACCCTGAATTAATCCGTAAACCAACTTTGATCTTTAAATGAATTAGGGCCTTGAAAAATGAATCCACCTTGATCTTGTAGCAAAGAGCATTCATTACAAACTAGATGATCAGAGATATGCTTTGCAATCAGAGGATTATGACTTGAAATGAAGTGCACTGCACAATGCCTTAATTGAAAAGTGAACTAGATTCTGATGACTATCAACCATGAAGCTCGGACCCTCACCACTGAAATCATGCAAACCTTGGCCTTGATCAAGCAACAAACCCCTGCCTGACCATTGAACCTTAATCACTTCAACAACCAGAGACAACACACTTTTTTTTTTGAATTTTCTGAACGATGGTTAGTGGGTGAATGTACAGATGAAAACTATACAAGGTATGACAAATTTGGGGTATGACAGGAACATGTCTTACCTCCACCGCTGCAAACTTCGTCATTTCCTTTTTGACCAGTGCTAAGTATTCGGTTAGGTTGTCGTTTTTGGCTTGATATTCTCCTCGGACCTGAAGGGCCACGAGTTGTGAATCTGTGCAAATGATGACTTCGTACTCAGCTAGACGTAACCCGGCGAGGAAGGCTTCGTACTCAACCTGGTTGTTGGAGGTTGGGAAAGACAGGTTAAGCGACACTTCAACGATGATTCCTTCGTTGCTTTCCAGTATGATGCCCGCACCGCTTCCTGCCGAGCTGGAGGCACCGTCCACAAAAATGGTCCATTTGCGCGCTTCGCTCGCGGGGGAGTCCGCGAACATAATTTCTGCGACGAAGTCGGCCAGAGCTTGGGCCTTGAGGGTTTTCCTGCTTTCATATTGGATGTCAAATTCGGATAGTTCAAGCGACCATTTAAGCATTCGACCGGTCATATCCGGTCGTCCCAGCAGCTGCTTTATGGGTTGGTCTGTTCGAACCACGATCGTGTGGGCTAGGAAGTAGTGTCTTAATCTTCTAGCTGCGTTAATGAGGGCCAGAGCCACATTCTCTATCTGTTGGTACCTTAACTTTGGTCCTTGTAGTGCTTTGTTCATGAAATATATGGGCTTTTGTCCGTCAGGTGTCTCGCGGATGAGAGCGGCGTTCATTGCTTCGGTTGCTACGGCGAGGTATAGGTACAAAGTTTCGCCATTGTCTAGGCGAGAGAGGACTAGTGGCTCTGAGAGCGCCCGTTTCAGATGGAGAAGAGCCTTGTCACATTCCTCGGTCCACTCGAACGTTGCCTCCTTGCGGAGGAGTTCGAAGAATGGTAAGGCGTGCTGGGCGGATTTAGCCACGAAACGAGATAGTGACGCGAGCATCCCGTTGAGGGACTGGATGGATTTCTTGGACTTGGGCGTTGGAAACTCGGAGAATGCTCGGCACTTATCGGGATTGGCTTCGATTCCTCGCTTCGTTAAGTAGAAGCCGAGGAATTTTCCTGCTCAGACACCGAACGTGCACTTCTCTGGGTGAAAACGCATTTTGTATTTTCTGGCCTATTCGAAGACCTTTCTCAAATGGGCAGTATGATCGGTTTCCTCATGGAATTTTACGATCATGTCGTCCATATAGACTTTGAGCATGTCGCCTATTTCTCCCCGAAAGACCTTGTTCATCATTCTTTGATAGGTCGCTCCGACGTTCTTCAGGCCGAAGGGCATTACGTTGTAGTAATAATTTCCCGATTCGGTCATGAAGGCCGTGTACTTTTTGTCGGCCATCGCCATTGGAATTTGATTATAGCCTGAGTAGGCGTCCATGAACGAGAAAAGTTTAAAACCGGCAGAATTATCAACAAGTTTATTAATATTGGGGAGGGGTAGGCTTCCTTCGGGAATGCCTTATTAAGATCGGTGTAATCAATGCACATTCACCATTTTCCATTAGATTTCTTTACAAGTACAACGTTGGACAGCCAAGTGGTGTACTTGGCCTCCGACATTAATTTGGCCTCGAGGAGGTCCCTTACAGCTTTTTCTGCAGCCTTCGTTTTCTCCGGAGACTGCTTTCTCCTACGTTGTGCTATGGCCTTGACGGTCGGGTCGATCGTCAGTTGGTGGCAGGCGACGGATGGATCCAAGCCGGGCATCTCGGCAGCGCTCCAGGCGAAGAGGTCGGTGTTCTCACGGAGGCATACTTTGAGCTGCTTCCTCGCGATGTTGGGCAGGCCCGCTTCAATCTTCACTCCCCGCTGAGGGTCGTCGTCGAACAAAACGAGCTCAAAGTTGCCATCCAGGATTGGGCGCATCGGATTGGAGTTGCTGCTGGACGAGGAAGATAAGCTGGACCAAGCTGCTTGGTCCCCCCTGTGTAGACATATATTTTCGACACCATGTCTTGGAAGGCAAAATTATGTTCCTTGACTAGAGATGATAACTACAGGAAAAGGAGGAAGAGAATGAAGGTATCCAGAAGACACTTCGACAAGATAAGAATTTCGACACTTCGACAGAAATATGAGGAAGTCTTCGTCAGACAGGTTTGAGGGACATTTATCATTTTTTGACAATTCGACAAGTCTGAAAGGACGCGTTTGTTCGACATAACTTGAAGATTCAAATTCAAGAGAATTATAACGTTTGGCAGAAAACGCGTGGAAGTATCTGGCGAAAGGAAGACATGCAGAAGGCAAGATGTCGAAATTTTAGGATTTAGTCGTTAATAGCAGTTATTTTGTTTATCTATAAATAGGATAGTTGTTATTAGAATTTAGTGTGAAAAAAACTTGTACAAAACTTCCTGCAATTACTCAAAGTACCCGTGTGAGAGAAAAGAGTTATTTGGAAAAATGTACGTGTAAACACCATCTTTTAATTTCTTTATCAATCAAAGTCTTTTTACCAATTCCTTTACATTTACCAGCATCTTTATGTTTTCTTCGTCATTTTATTTTAAAGTTCTTTCTTCGCCATTTTACTTTAAAAGTTCTTTTCAAAGTCACTTTCTTTTATCTCAGACTTTCCTTTAAAGTTAGTTGAAATCCTTTATTCCAAAAGACTTAAATACATAAAACCAAGAACCAAGATATCACCCTTAATTTAAAATTTATCACGTTGATCTAAGTTTTCGCCCGACGTCCTAGGATTTGTTTGGTTAATCCTGCAAGTAACCCAGATTTCACCATTCTGGTAAACCAGAGGTTGTTCGCCAAGATCAACAGCGAACAAATTGGCACGCCCAGTGGGACCAGTGCAATATAAAACTTAAATAAATTTTAAAAATTAAGGCTTTTTCTTCGTTGTATGATACTAAGAAGCGGTAAATTAGCCGTATCTGACGTAGAGAGACCCAAAAGAACTAGAGTAAGGAAAATGGCGAATCAGTCAAATAATCCTAACCCCAATTCAAATTCAAATGAAAATATTCCAGTTTCCAACCCTATACCTTCGGCAGGGGGAAATGTGGATTCAAACCCTGTTCTGGAGGAGATTATGCCTTCGTCAACAGGATTTACACCAGCGGTTTCGCTCTCCCAAAGTATGCCTAGTTCCTCCACAATGGGACATTCAAGGCCTTTGGGGACGCCTCCCCCGGGAGGACAAAATTTTAGGCCATTCCAGACAAATTTTTCCATACCTATGTTCGGAAGAGAACAACCATATGGAATGCCAACGTCAGTGATGGCAAATTTGCAAAGTGCACCACCCTTGTATTCTGACGCCATGGTCCACATGTCTTCGCCATTGCAAGGATCAGGATACGGTGGAAATATGAGTAGATTGAACCAATCCCTACCAAATTTCCAAATGCCAGCAATTACCAATAATTCTGCGCAAGTAATTCGACAACAAATGGACGAAAGTAATCATGATATGGTCCAAATGTTGACTCAACAAATGGGGGCAGTGTTTAACCCTTTAATACAAAACACTACCCAAACCAACCAATTGTTGGCTGCGCAAATGACGCGCATTGCTGACTTTTTTGGTGTTCCTCAAACACGACAAAGAGAACAAGTGATTCAAAACCAAGTAGTAAATGTCGAAGAGGAACCCACGATAAATCAAAGGCCTTTAGAGAATCCTCAGGCAAACCCTAGAAACCAAGAGGCAGTGGTCGAGCAGCCTCGTGTCGAAATCCCCGTTCAACAAGAACCTAGGAGGGTAATAGTCCAGAGAGGCCAAGATGCTGATGATGTGTTGTAGCAGCGAATACGATATAATAACTTTCCTGTCGAAAATAACATAACAGCCATGGTCGAAAGGATAATGGCCCAAAACGGTGTAAATATAGGTTTGCAAAGGCCTACTTATACTTCCCCATTGTCAGAACACATTCTGCAAGAGGAACTACCCCCAAGATGGAAAGTTCCTAAGTTTACTAAGTTTTCAGGAGATACTAGTGAATCTACTATAGAGCACGTAGCGCGTTATCTAATAGAAGCGGGAGAAATAGTCAATAACGAAAATTTGAAAATGAAGTACTTTCCAAGTTCCTTGACAAAAAATACATTCACCTGGTTTACATCCTTGCCCGCGAACTCTATATTCACATGGACCCAATTAGAAAGATTGTTCCATGAACAATTCTATATGGGTCAGACTAAGATAAGTTTGAAGGAATTAGCCAGTGTTAAGAGGAAATTTTCAGAACCTATAGATGATTACCTAAACAGGTTCAGGTTGCTTAAGGCAAGATGTTTCACACAAGTGCCAGAACGGGAGTTAGTCGAAATGGCTGCAGGGGGTCTAGATTATTCTATAAGGAAAAAATTAGACACTCAATATTTAAGAGATATGGCACAATTAGCAGATAGGGTAAGACAGATTGAGAGGCTAAAAGCTGAGAAATTCAGATCAAATAAAAATAAAAAGGAAAGAGTGGCCTATGTAGGAGTATGCCAGGATGATGATGGTGACGAAAATGAACTAATTTTGTTCGACGAGCAAGAAATTGATCTGGCAGAACTAAAGTCAGGCCCTCCATACGCCTGTAAAGTACTAGCTCCGTCGAATGGAAAAAATCCAGTCGAACCTGAAAAGAATGATAAGTTTCCCAAACGAACTTATACGTTCGACGTCACCAAGTGTGACGAAATTTTTGATTTATTGGTCAAAGATGGTCAGTTAATAAAGCCGCCAGGCGCCAAAGAACCGCCTGTCGAACAGCAGAAAAAGAGGGGTTTTTGTAAGTACCATAACTTTTTGGGTCATAAAACATCTCAATGTTTTCTTTTCAGGGATCTAGTTCAAAATGCTATCCGTGATGGAAGGCTGAAGTTTGGCGAGAAGCCAAAACAACAAATGGGGATTGATTCGAATCCCATGCAGGTTGTCGAAGCACACTATGCTAAACCATCCACTGTGAATATGGTGGAGATTGAAGTTGCTTCTGATGGCAGTTTCGAGATGGTGGAGGCTATGGAAGGTTTCGACACCAGTATCAACATGGTCGAGATCACTGAAGATCTTACAGGCCAGAACGAAGTCGAGGGTACTGAAGCGTTCGACAACGATAATGAAGTCAAAGTCACTGAAGATCTTGACAACAAAAACACAGTTGAAGTCACTGAGGACTTCGACGATGAAGGTAAGGTCGAAGCTACTGAAAGCTTTGAAAATCAGAAAACTACAGAGGGGTCCAACGAGAAGAACGATGACAGTGTTGTTGAAGACGTGGTGGTTCGACCGGGAGAAATCTGGGATTGCTTGGGACAGCCAAGTGGAAAATTCGACTACCTGGTGAAGTACACTATTCCTGCAACTTATCGCACCGACATCAGTGAAATCCGACCAACTGGTTGGGGAAGCGATTTTGATGACGATGGTGATTCCCCTATCGCCAAGGAAGAAGTTACTGAGGACTTCGTTGCTGAAAACAAGGCTACTAAAGGCCTTGATCTTGACAACATGAAGGAGGCCGATGTTGCAAATTACTGCATCAACATCATGGGACCTTTCGACAAGGAAGTCACAGAAATGAAAGAAAAAGCTGTACATGGCCGTGGGAAATCTGGGACTTATGGGATCCTACGAAGAATAAAAGAGGATCCTAAAGAAAAGTCAAACAAGTGTTGCTGCAAGCATGCTCCTAGGAACATATCCTGGTGTCGCTGCCCAGAAGGGAAGTTCGACTTGACGAAAAAGAAGGACAGAGTCGAAGAGGAAAAGCTCATTGAAAAGATGAACAGACTAACCATTGCTGACAAGCAAAACGTGGGAATCAATATGGTAGAAGTTTCGCAGAAAACTCAGGCAGCAGTAGATGAAGATCAACGTCGAGAGGAGTACCAAAAGCTGGCGTACCCCAAAGAAGATGAGAGTTTGGTCGAATTCATCAAAAGGTGCCAGAGAAGGAAGAGTGACGTGATGCTATGCCCTCGTTGCAGTTCCATTTTCGACAGAAAGGCTGCCACCCACTTGGAGGCAATAGATCAAGCAAGAAGGAAGGCGAATGAGGGAGCGACAAGATACGATCCAAGAAGGAGTGAGCACCACCAATGGAGGCGCAGAGACGGACACTATGGCACTTACAAGCCATCAAACAAAGTGATAGATGACAAATGGGTTCAACCCATCAGAGATGCCCAAGGCCAGAAGAAGTGGAAGAATTTCGATGTGCAGAGAGACACTTCAATGGAAAACAAGAAGGAGTTGGAGAAATATAAACCTAGGCCATATCCTTCAGAGAATTATAAAGGGAAGAACCCCATGTCGAGATCCCAGTGGAGGAGGTTCCAAAGGCAAAAGAGGTTTGAGAAGGAAGCTGCTGAAAAAGGTATGATGAGAAAAGTGGCTGGAAACAAGGATGAAGCAGAATGTAGCAGCAACGCTCAAATGGCGAACAAGAAGGAGCCTCTCCAGCAAATCAAACCAAACAGCGTGGCAGCGCAAAGTGTGCCCAAAGAGAAGAAGATGGAGGATGACGAGATGACAGATGATTTCAAGTCAGATTCGGAGGCATCCTTCGACGTTGGCTGTAATGTGGTCTCGGTCCTTCCCAGAGACTATGATAGGATCATGGAAGTCGAAGACGAAGAGGATGGGATGGAAGAGGAAATGATGGTGCACAAGCCCGTGTGTTACTACGTAATGAATAATGGTTGTGTCGAAGAGCAAAATGCTTTCTTCGAAAGACCAGACGATTCCAGGAAGGCGCACTTGAAGCCTTTGTTTATCAAAGGAAAGATTGAGAGTGTCGGTGTGAACAAGATCCTAGTGGATGGGGGTGCCGCTATGAATTTAATGCCCCATTTCATGCTGAAAAAGATTGGCAAAGATGACTCGGATGCAAAGCCCCACAACATGGTTCTGTCAAATTACGAAGGAAAGGTAGGAACAACCATGGGAGTTATTCAAGTGGATCTGACAGTTGGTACTATAACAAGGCCAACAATGTTTATAGTTATTGCTTCTAGGGCAAACTACAACTTGCTGTTGGGAAGAGAATGGATCCATGGTATAGGTGCTGTTCCCTCGTCGATGCACCAGAGAATAGTTATTTGGAGGCCAGATGGAATCGTCGAGAACATAGAAGCAGACCAAAGTTACTTCATGTCCGAAGTTAACAATATAAGCGATCGAAGTTTCGACAAAAACTTAGCCCACATACCCCCTTGCAGTCCGGCGAAATTCGACTTGAAGGCAACGGACAACGCGTACTGTTCCATGTATCTCCATCCTACACATGGTTTTCAGTGGGATAAGGAAGTCATTGGTGACTCCAACTACATGTGGGGGACTACCAACGTAGCACCGACAGGATGGGGGAATGAGTTCGACAATGATGATGAGTGAACAAGCAGTGCTCGACAAAATTACGGCTTACATAGCCGAAAACAAATTCAAAGTGGCTCTGGAGGCCGAAGTAAAATACATGGCTGTCGAAGCCAATCATGAAGATTCAAATGAACAGTGTCTCCAAAAAGACGTTGAGGAAAATAATAACAACAACCAAATAGACGAATGGCAAAACCAGAAACTTGACGCCATTTATGACGATGAACCTTTGGGGTTCGAAAAAGATCCAGTGTCGAACAACTTGAAGATGGTGGCGCAGGATCCTTTAGAAGAAATCAACTTGGGGCTGGGGGCAGAAAAAAGACCAACCTACATAAGTGCAAGGATGGATCCTCAGTTCAGAGTCGAAATAATCCAGTTGTTGAAGGAGTTCAAAGATTGCTTTGCATGGGATTATGACGAAATGCCGGGTTTGGACAGAAGTTTGGTCGAATTGAAGCTGCCAATCATAGAAGGGAAGAAACCAGTCAAGCAAACTCCAAGGCGCTTTGCACCAGAAGTTCTGTCGAAAATAAAAGAAGAGGTCGAAAGACTTCTAAAATGCAACTTCATCCGCACTACCAGGTATGTTGATTGGATTGCAAATATAGTTCCGGTTATTAAGAAAAATGGCAAACTTAGGGTATGCATTGATTTTAGAGATTTAAATTCTGCTACCCCAAAGGACGAATATCCTATGCCAGTCGCAGAAATGCTTATAGATTCTGCAGCAGGTCACGAGTATCTAAGCATGTTGGATGGATACTCTGGCTATAACCAAATTTTTATTGCTGAAGAAGATGTTTCTAAGACAGCTTTTCGTTGTCCTGGAGCAATTGGAACTTATGAATGGGTAGTGATGCCTTTTGGGTTAAAGAATGCTGGGGCCACTTACCAAAGGGCTATGAATTCAATTTTCCATGATTTTATTGAGACGTTTATGCAGATTTACATTGATGATATTGTAATCAAGTCTGTTTCAGGAAAAGATCATATAGACCATCTTCGACAATCCTTTGAGAGGATGAGAAAGTTTGGTCTAAAGATGAATCCCCTTAAATGTGCTTTGGGTGTGCAGGCGGGTGATTTTTTAGGTTTTGTGGTCCACAAGAAAGGGATCGAAATAAATGAAAACAAAGCCAAAGCTATAATGGAAGCAAAAGCGCCATCAACGAAAAAGGGATTGCAATCTCTACTAGGGAAGATCAATTTTCTAAGAAGATTCATCTCCAACCTCAGTGGAAAAACACAACCCTTTTCTCCTCTACTTCGACTAAAGAAAGAAGAATTCACCTGGGGGCAAGAGCAACAAGTGGCTTTCGACAAAATCAAAGAGTACTTGGCTAGTCCTCCAATCTTGATGTCCCCTTGTAGGAAAAGAAGCATGAGACTGTATATCTCTGCATCAGACAAGACATTAGGAAGTATGTTGTGTCAAGAGGATGAGAATGGCGTCGAAAGGGCCATCTATTATCTCAGCAGAGTCTTAAATGATGCTGAAACTAGATATAGTGCTATAGAAAAACTATGTTTATGTGTATATTTCTCTTGTATGAAATTGAAGCATTATATAAAGCCTGTTGATGTATATGTATCTTCTCATTTCGACGTAATAAAACATATGTTGTCTAAGTCTATTTTACATAGTCGAATTGGAAAGTGGGCTTTGGCTCTAACAGAATACTCCTTAAAATATTTGCCTTTAAAGGCTATGAAAGGACAGGTGGTGGCTGATTTTATAGCTGACCACTCTATAGTCGAAACTATAGAGTACGTCGAACAAGCACCTTGGAAACTATATTTCGACGGTTCCAGGCATAAGAATGGACTTGGTATTGGGATGGTGATTATTTCTCCTGACAAAATTCCAACAAAGTTCAAGTACAAAGTCGAAGGGCTGTGTTCGAACAATGAAGTCGAATATGAAGCTTTGATTGCTGGACTTGAAATCTTGTTGGAATTGGGGGCAACAAGAGTCGAAATAATGGGTGACTCTGAGTTGGTAATAAAGCAGTTGACTAAGGAGTACAAATGTGTGAAAGAGAATCTAATAATGTACTTCGTGATAGCAAGTAGACTTCTCAAGAAGTTCGACAATGTGGTTTTTAGGCACATTCCCAGGATGGAGAATCAAGAGGCGAATGATCTGGCTCAACTGGCATCAGGATACAAAGTGTCGGAGGAGAAGTTAGAAAAAGCCATTGAAGTCAAAGGAAGAGTCATATCTGTAGGTTTGTCCCCATCAGATTTAGAGACAATAAAATTGGGATATGGTGACGAAGAGAATTATGAGATTTGCAACGTAGATGATGCAGGAGTCGAAGACTGGAGAAAACCCATCAAAGAATATTTGCAAGATCCAAGTCAAAAAGTCGAACGAAAGGTAAAATATAGAGTTTTGAGTTATGTACTTTTTGGCAATGAATTGTTCAAGAAGACTGCGGAAGGAGTCTTGTTGAAATGCTTAGGCGAAAATGAAGCATACATAGCATTGTCAAATGTGCATAGTGGAGCGTGTGGCGCACACCAAGCAGGCCACAAAATGAAGTGGTTATTGTTTCGACAAGGAATGTATTGGCCAGCAATGCTAAAGGATTGTGTCGAATTTGCAAAAGGGTGTCAAGAGTGCCAAGTACATGCAGGCATACCACATGTTCCTGCAAGTGAGTTACATTCGATTGTAAAGCCTTGGCCGTTCAGAGGTTGGGCGTTAGATTTAATCGGTGAAATTCGACCAGCTTCTTCAAAAGGGCAAAGGTACATTTTAGTTGGAGTAGATTATTTTACTAAGTGGATTGAAGCCATACCATTGGTGAATGTAGATCAAGAAGCGGTTATGGATTTTATCCAAAAGCATATAATCTACAGATTTGGGATACCGGAAACAATAACAACAGATCAAGGATCTGTGTTTACCGGTCGAAAAATGCAGAAGTTTGCACAAGATACAGGTTTTAAGCTCCTTACTTCGACACCTTATTATGCTCAGGCTAATGGACAAGTCGAAGCAGCTAACAAGTTAGTGATAAATTTGATCAAAAAACATGTAGGTGGAAAGCCAAAAAATTGGCACAATACCTTAGATCAAATTTTATGGGCTTGTCGAACATCTCCTAAAGAAGCAACCAATTCGACTCCATTTAAATTAACTTATGGGCATGATGCAGTTTTGCCAGCCGAGTTGTATTTGCAATCAGTTAGGGTTCAAAGGCATCATCAGATCCCATCAGAGACATACTGGAGTATGATGATGGATGAATTGGTTGATTTAGACGAAGAAAGGCTACGTGCCTTAGATCTCATAAAGAGACAAAAAGAGAGAGTCGAAAAGTTCTACAATAGAAAAGTAAAATTTAAGACTTTTTCAATTGGTGATTATGTGTGGAAGGTAATTCTTCCTATGGATCGAAAAGACAGAGTTATGGGAAAATGGTCTCCCAAATGGGAAGGACCTTTCAAAGTTTTGAAAATATTTTCTAATGGCGCATATGAGGTCGAAGAAATAGGGAAAGACGAAAGGATATTAAAAATAAATGGCAAATATTTGAAAAAGTATAAACCAATATTGCAGGAAATAAAGATAGCAGTCGAATAAAATTGAAATTGAAAGTAAATAGTGTGCTGCCAAACAGATGGCGTTAAATCATTACAAATAAAGCCTCAAAGGGCTAGAAATTGACAGGAAAATTCGACTAAAGCTGAAGGTTTGCAAACTGTGCCTTCAAAGCGGTAAATTTGTCTTTCTGAAATTGAAGTCGACGATCACAGAGGTTCCTGTGAATATGGGCAACTTCAATCTCTTGGTTGATCTTTTGAGCGGTCTCTGCGTGTTGAATGCCAACCTTCAACTCTTCATCAATCTCGCTTTGCCTAGGCTGCTGAATAGAAGCTATGAGTTCCTCCTCTTTGGAAATTTTCTCTTGGAGAACTGCTATTTGTTTCTTCCATGTTTGAATGTGGTTATGGCAAGTAGCAATCTTCTTGGCAGAGGCTTCAGAAAGCTCTTGTAGTTTCGAAACCTTATTTGTCGAAACAGAAACAGAGTTCCATTCAGCAGCTTGTTGGTCCATTTTTTTCTTGATTTGTTGACATAAGTCCCTTCGACGGTGAAGATCTGCGCTGGATAAGTCAATCACAGTTGTCAGCTCTATCACAAAATTGCAGACTTCGACAGAAGCATCCAAGACGTTAACTTGCTTCAACAGTTTCTTCAACTCCATTGGAGCAATGGCATTTTCCTCTAGAACTTGGAACAAGTCAACATCAAGGATCTTTGCCTTGATCTGAGTCATGATATTGGGTAGAGACTGCACTTCAGAAGTGGCTCCAGAAGTAGTCGAACTGCTGTAGGAAGAGTCTTTAAAATTGAATCTGGTGCTAAGTATGGCTTTCAGGTAGTCCAGGGGTTTCTGCACTTTGAGACTTTCAAGCTCTTCATGAGAAAGACTAGTCGAACCAGTTGTTTGGGAACTCCTTTGAGTTTGGTCAGGAGTAGGCTGGTTGCTATGCTCTGAAGTTCGCCTAGCTTCCTGTTGCTTCGACAGATCTTCTTCGTCAGCAGTCTTCTCTTCAGGATCTCCTTTGACAGCAGTGTCTGCTTCAGCATCATCATCTTTTTGTTGCTCAGCGTGTAATCCAGGATGAGAAGGAGAGGTGTTATCAGAATCAGCTCCCACAGTAGTGTTGAATGCTTCGACCGTTTGTCTCTCAAGTTCTTTGATGGGAGTGTCCTCCTCTCGAACGACCTCCTCCTGGATTGTCTCAGGCTGTTTGTCGACGACCTTTGGCTTCTATCAAAAGAAAAAATTTCTAAGTTAGAAATGAAATAAAATAAATGAGAAGGGTCGAGATTGAAATTTACCTTGGAAGTCTCAGTTTTGGAGCTAGACTTTCCACTCCCCGTATCCTTCGGCTGATGTTTTGTAGCAGAACTGCTAGAAGATTCCCTTTTAGAAGATTTGACAATGGATTTTTGTGAGGCGATTTTTTGCAGTCTTTTCTTCTTTGGAGGAGGGGGATTTGGAGATGGAGACTCATCACTGGACTCTTCGACAGGGATTATCTCTGGTTTTTTCTTTCTTTTTTGGAATGTAGAGGTTTTTTGACTTACCTGATCATATAAATCAAAATAGTGAGTGTCTTAAAGAGATAAAAGAATAGATCAAAAGAGGAAGAGATTTATACCTTAGTCGAAGGTGTCTGGGCGGCACTTTGTGGAGTTTCGACGGAAGCTTTCTTGGCAGGCACTTTCACAGCTAAAAAAAAAAAAAAATAGAAAAAGGGGAAAGTTAGGCAATGAGAAATACGTGATAATAAAATGATAAAATTCGTGTTGTTGTTAACACCTTCAAGAATGGGATCTTCCACGCGAACGTGTTCTATTCCAATATGAAGGTGCCCTGGGTAGTTATCCAGATGATACTTAGTCGCAACCACGCGTTTAGCAGGTTTTTTATAACTTTCACGAAGAATTTTCATATGATTCCCACATGTGAACCAATCTGGGAATGGAGGACTTAAAGCCACACCAAATTCAGCAGATGGTAAAGGTGGAAATTTAGGAGGGTAATAGCTGAAAGCCAAGTTGTAACGCACTTCTGGTCGAATGTTTGGAGGCAGTGTCAACTTCTCCAACTTCTCCGTGAATTTTTCTTTTAAAGTAACCGCTGCTTCGCGTATGGTTCGACTAAGATCATCAGGTCTGTAAACGGTTTCAAAGTATTTTTGAAATTTTTGTATTTCTCGGATATGTCTTTGTGTACCTTTTTTAGTCTGTTCCTGCACAAGAGCAAAAGCATTCGTCAGATGGGTGGTGAAAGCTTTTACGTCGAAAAATTTGGTAGCATAGTATTCCCTCCACCATGCGTCGAACTCAGGAGTGCAAAGGAATGATGGTTGAAAAACCACCGGTCGAATATCCAAAGATTCGTCAGTCAGCTTTTTCAACAATTCCCTGCTGGTGGCTTCGTCGTGGAAGGAGTTGTAGAAAATGATGGCCCCTTTTTTAGGGAAAAGAGGTCGAGGCATGATTTGAATTAGGCCAAATTGCCTGGCGACCAAGTTAGGTTGATAAACTATTAAGGCAATCTGGGGTTTCGTAGTACTGCGGTGGGAGAACAGGAGTCTAGGGGTCAAAAAGGATTCCCAGACATTTAGGAAGATATTTTCATCTTTTTTGGTTTGCAAGGGGAATTGTCGTGAAAACCATTCAGGTCTAATTGTTCTGTCAGCAAATGGAGCCATAGTCGAAGTAAAATGATGTCTCTCAGCAAACATCATTACGTAGCTAGTAAAGGCCCGCCGAAGACTAATTGCTTCATCAGTTGGTGTCAATTGCACCAATCTAGGCCATTCGACACTCCTGTTTTTGAATTCCCCTTCATTTATGTCATGCTTCACAGGAATAAAGGCTTCGAAAGTGGCATTCAGCCATAGTTGCAAGAGCCAAAAGGGGCCTTCCAAATTAAGCTTCCCTTTGTCCTTCAATGTCTTCAAAGAACGCACGCTTTCACTCAAGGACTCATACAGGTTCGCCAAGATTACCTCACTCAAGCATAATTTGATCCCAGCGTGGAGTTGGTTCGCCATAGTGATGAACCTCTTAGCCACTTGAAGTGAGCGGGAGCAAAAGACGAATTTGGTCAGCCACAAGGTTAGAAAAGCTATGTGCTCTTTGTCAGAAACTTCTTGGTCATTTTCGCCATGGTAGTGAGACATAAAAAGGGAGTATGGGGCGAAACTAGTGTCGAAATCTATGGAGTCCTCGTTCAGGTGAGTGGGGTCGAAGTCAATGCCAACTGGACTAAGGCCAACTATGGCGGCTATGTCGAACAGCGTAGGGGTAACCATCCCGCAGGGGAGGTGGAAGGTGTTATACGTACTATCCCAAAAGTAAAGGGAGGCTAGCAGCATGTTAGGGCAAACATTGGGTCCTGCTCTTGATAATTGTATCAAGTCAAAAATTCCTATTTCTTTCCAAAATTTTTCTTTAACGTTTTCAACTCTGTTCAACCAAGACAAGTAGTCTGAAAGGTCTTTCGACCAAGGGCAAGTTCTAAAAATCCTAGTATAATTCAGATAAGTTAAATTTATTGCTTCCTCATCTTTTTCGCTTGAACCTTGAGGTTCAGTTTGTTCTACTGGTTTCTCTAGAGTGGGGGGTTTCACCCCAGCACCTATGGGTTTTGTGTGAGAATAAGTAGGAAAGAACTCTTGTAAACGCTCAGGTTTAATGTCTGGGTTAGGGAGTGGTCCTAACATAGCATAGTGATTACCAGAAATAATAACAGGGATGAGTACCTGGGATTTAAAAATGCAGTCTTTTTCCCTCGCATTTGGAGGCTCAGGAATGTAATGTTGATCCCCAATCAGTGTTGGTTCATCCAACCTATGCGCAGGAGGGATGATGGAAGGTTGCTCACTTTTGGAAGGTTTGCTGCTTGATAATTTTTGAAAGGCCATTGTTGAATCAGAAAGTTTTAGAAAGAAGATGAAGATTTGAAGCAGTTGTGAAGAAGAAGAGTTCAAACGCGTAAAAAAGAAAGAGAAATAATGGTTCAGGTATTTATAAGAGATTATCAAAAGCCCTTTAGGTTTAGTGGTGATCATGGAGGGCATGTGGCATCATCTTAACGGTGATGATAAAAAGTGGAAGTTGAAAAAAGCATGGCTAGCTAGGTTTTAGGGGTATGGACATCATGTCTGAACGTGGGATTTGATGGAACGTTTTCAGAGAAATGCAATGATGAATTTTCTTGGGACTGAACAAAGGTCACGTCTTGAAAACCAGCATCATTAATGCAGGTAACATGGCGTCGAAATAGCTTCGACAGCAAATGATGGTTTCTCCAGAAATAAGTCGAAACATCTTTGCTGGGGGGCAATTTGTAGACATATATTTTCGACACCATGTCTTGGAAGGCAAAATGATGTTCCTTGACTAGAGATGATAACTACAGGAAAAGGAGGAAGAGAATGAAGGTATCCAGAAGACACTTCGACAAGATAAGAATTTCGACACTTCGACAGAAATATGAGGAAGTCTTTGTCAGACAGGTTTGAGGGACATTTATCATTTTTTGACAATTCGACAAGTCTGAAAGGACGCGTTTGTTCGACATAACTTGAAGATTCAAATTCAAGAGAATTATAACGTTTGGCAGAAGACGCGTGGAAGTATCTGGCGAAAGGAAGACATGCAGAAGGCCAGATGTCGAAATTTTAGGATTTAGTCGTTAATAGCAGTTATTTTGTTTATCTATAAATAGGATAGTTGTTATTAGAATTTAGTGTGAAAAAAACTTGTACAAAACTTCCTGCAATTACTCAAAGTACCCGTGTGAGAGAAAAGA
This sequence comes from Lathyrus tuberosus, assembly GCA_022829125.1. Taxonomy (NCBI): domain Eukaryota; kingdom Viridiplantae; phylum Streptophyta; class Magnoliopsida; order Fabales; family Fabaceae; genus Lathyrus; species Lathyrus tuberosus. Next base: position 2,963,013 of record JALAZF010000034.1, read on the forward strand.
GTTATTTGGAAAAATGTACGTGTAAACACCATCTTTTAATTTCTTTATCAATCAAAGTCTTTTTACCAATTCCTTTACATTTACCAGCATCTTTATGTTTTCTTCGTCATTTTATTTTAAAGTTCTTTCTTCGCCATTTTACTTTAAAAGTTCTTTTCAAAGTCACTTTCTTTTATCTCAGACTTTCCTTTAAAGTTAGTTGAAATCCTTTATTCCAAAAGACTTAAATACATAAAACCAAGAACCAAGATATCACCCTTAATTTAAAATTTATCACGTTGATCTAAGTTTTCGCCCGACGTCCTAGGATTTGTTTGGTTAATCCTGCAAGTAACCCAGATTTCACCATTCTGGTAAACCAGAGGTTGTTCGCCAAGATCAACAGCGAACACCCTGTTGGTCTTCTTCGGGGAACCGACTGTCGAGGTCAATGGAGTTGACCTGAGGCAGGGGCTTGGCTTCCTCGGAGCTGCTGGGCAATGCTGGCTTGCTCGATGCTTTTGGCTTGGACACAATGGCGTTGACTCCCTTTGTGGCTGCTTCCAAACATCGTCGTGCAGCTTCGATGTCGCCGTGGATGGTGGCAACCATCCCTTTTGAAGTGTAATACTTCATCTTGAGGTGGACTGTTGAAGGCACTGGTACCAACTCGGCCAGAGTTGGCCTTCCGAATATGCACTAGTAAAGCGACGGGCAGTCGATTACCAGAAATTGTACCTTGACGGATCTGGCCATCTCAGCTGACCCAAAGGTTACGATCAGTTCGACGTATCCCCATGGCTTGGTCACTGATCCGTTGAATCCCTGTAAATCAGACCCCACATAGGGGGTAAGGTGTGATTCGTCCAGCTGAAGTGTTGAAAACAGCTGGGAGTACATAATGTCGACCGAGCTGCCCTGGTCGACGAGGATTCTGCGAACGTCAAAGTTTGCCATTCGGGCTCTGACGAGCAAAGGTATGCTCGAGTTCGGGGATCCCCCGAGGAGCTCTTCCCGGTAGAAGGAGATGGGGATAGAGCCCTTCTGGGCCTGATCAAGCGTGGTCACCTTATTGGAGCTTGTGTTGATCAAATGTTCGAATTTTTGTTTCACAGAGCCCACCGTGACTTTGTTGAAGCCCCTTCCAGAGATAACCATGGCGGAGGGAAACGTCTCCCACGAGCTGTAGGCCGCGAAATAAGCAGGGGCGCTGAGCTTGTCTGGGACGTAGAAGTCCTCTGGTCGCGATACGGACATAGCGACCTGGATGTTGGCCTCTTCTGAGGAAGGCACCTCTTCCTCTATTTTCTTGGACTCCTGAGCATCCTGCCGAGGAGTGTCTTTCTTCTTCGTAAACTGTTTCAGGTGGCCATCCCTGATCAGTATCTCGATGGCATCCTTCAAATGGATGCAGTCTTCGGTAGTGTGGTCGTGACTCTTGTGGAAACGGGAGTACTTCGATTTGTCGGCGTTGGGTTTGACCGGCAGCTGTTTGGGGAAGCGGACCCCCGCTTATTTAAATTCTGAATTTGCGCATTCGGACAGTGTTTTTTCCCTAGATACAGTGAGGGGGGTGTAATCGTGGAATCGCCCAGAGGGTCCCTTGTTATCGCGGGAGTCCCGAGGACGGTCTTCGCGTCTCCTTTTGCTTCGACGAGATGTCGAGGCTTCCTCGCCTCTGGAGGCCCGAGCGTTCTCCTGATGGCGTGATGCTCGGACGTTGCTGGTCGCAACTTTTTCTTCGTACTGAATATGCGATTTAGCTTTGAGGAGGAGGGCATCTTGGCTCCTCGGAGGTGCGAGGCCGACGACCTTAGAAAACTCTGAACCCGGGCGGAGTCCTTGCTCGAGCAGAAACTTTTTCATTTCGTCCGTTGTAGGGACTTGTACTGCTTCTTTATTGAACCTCTCGATATATGCGCGGAGAGGTTCGTCCTTTCCTTGGATTATGGCTCCAAGGGAGGCCTCAGTCTTGGGGTGACGGCGAGAAGCTGTGAAATGCCGCGAGAACATTCTGCCCAGTTGTCTCCATGAGGTAATGGATTCTTCGGGCAGCTGCTTGTACCACATCATCGCCCCTTTTCAGAGCGTGGTCAGAAATAGCCGACACTTAATGGCGCCCCAGACGCCGCGGTAGTCCAATAGCGCATCGATGTTCTCGATGTGATCGTCGGGGTCAGTAGTCCTTTCGTACGTGCCCAATGACGGGGGCTTCTCCAGGCCCTTAGGGAGACGGGTTGCCAAGATTTCCTAGGACAATGGGCCGCGAGGCTCATCGTCGCTACTGGAACTGGTGAGTGACGGGGACTGAAGGGTACGCTCGCGGCGGCGGTTCCTTCGGGGAGAAGGTGATCGGGCTTGGCCTTTAGACTTGACCGGGGGAGACTGCTCGTTCCTTCGGGTCCTTTTATGGTCGGGAGAGTGCTGGTTACGCGGGGAAACTTGGTCACGCTTTCGGGCGGCGCGAGGGTCAGGTTCTTGGCGTAGTCTTCGGTCGATGTCTCTCCGGGGCTGCGGGCTCCCTAATCGTCGCTGGTTCCTCCTCGGAGGAGGGGATCTTGGACGGTTTGACTCTTCTAACGCCCTGATCCTTTCGTTCTGCTGCAGGATCAGGGTGTTGGTTTTGTTGATCGCCTCCAGGAGGGTCGGCGTTGGGCGGAACAGGAATGGGTTGGACGTCCAGCGAAGGCTGATCATTGTTGCAGTCAGTAGGGGTAGGGGAAGGAGAAGTTGTGGCCCCGTCCCTCAGAAAATGGGCATCTCGGAGAAGAGATGATGGGTCGTCAACGTCAGTCTTGTTGATGGGGGGGACAGCGGTTTGGAGATCACCATTGGCGTGATCTTGAGAGGCCATGATGATGATCTTTGAAATTTTCTTTGATCTTCGGTTTCCGGGGAAAGAAAGATGGGGAGAACAATGATTCCCACAGACGGCGCCACTGATCGTGAAGGCTGGATCAGATCCTGTAGAAGTGGGCCATCAAGTACGTCTGGGATGTTGGGCGTATGAAGAGGAGGAGGGGGTGTACCTGCAAGGCACTCCGACGCTCAAGTAAGAAAGGGTCAGAGAAAAGGGGCAAGTACAAAGTATTAGTTCGTAGGGTGAATTTTTGATACCTGACCCTCTCAAGTGAGAGAGTTTAAATAATGCCCCCAAGCGCGTGGCCAACGGTCCTATTTTCGGGGCAAAATAACCGTTTCTCGAAGAATAGGTAACTGCCCAAAACTAGCTGTTATGTCGGGCAGAGTGCCCAAAACTAGCCGTTATGTCGGGCATAGGCATAGTTTCGGGCACATGCCCTTGGCTGTTCGGGGAGCGAAGAAGCCGTGCGTAACAGGCAGCGATTCCGGGGAGAAACGATGCAGTTCTTGCCCGGTTGGAGGGGCAGAAAGGTAAATTTTGCCCCTTTGTGGATTAGGCTTAGGCAATTGGGCCGTTTTGAGAGCAAAAGTGGATTGAGCCGTGTTTAGCCATCGGTCCAGTCCAGAACAAAAACTTTTCATAAAAGCTTCAATTGAAAATTTGGTTTAAATAGTTATTCTTAAAATGTTATTTTAGGTATTTCATCATTTTATCGAAACATTTTTTGGATATCAAAATTTCAAAAAATCACTTAATTTTGAAGCTATTTCAAATAGCTTTTCATATAAATCATTTTTGAAATACAACTTTTTGAAAAAATTGTGATTATGACTATGTTTTGATCTTCAATAATGTATAATGTATATTTATGTTATAGAATTTCAAAACTAGTCTTTTAACTTATTAAAAACAAATTTAAAAAAACTTATAATATTTTAAAAAACGTTTTTGTAAAATTCATTTTCCAAAATATAAAAAAAAAATTATTTTTTTAAAGCTAAAACAAACTTATCCATAATATATTTAAAATACTTCACAAATATGTGCACATAGATTGGAAGAAGAGGGTGACAATTGTTAAACATCTAAGGAGATGTACATAGTTTACTTTAAAGTGGTGTTTGACTTGTTAAATTGACAAAGTTGTCTCTTGATGAATCGGACTAAGAAACTATATTTTGTATGGATGATGATAAATGGTAGATGTAAGCATACCATAAGGGGAATGTGGAAACACTCGAAACTAAAGGCCACTACACATTTGTGGAAAATTATAAATCCTACTACTCTTACTTAGCATAAGGAGGTGATATGTGTGTAGCAGTTACCTAAGGTATACATACATGATATATCACAAAATGTTTTAGGTTTTGAAATTTGGTTACTGATACCAATTATGTGGAATGATATGGTATGCGAAACACACAATTTTACAAGTGTCTTAAAATTGTAATTTCAAAACTACATTTGAAAATTAGAAGAAAAAAAAAACTTATGTAAAAATGTTTTATTGATTTACAAAAAACTAATCAAATTTTTTTAATTAATTAAAAATTAAAAATATAATATTCCCTCTCCTTCGTAATCACAACCACCTCATGAATCCAATTTAAAAATAAATTAAATTTTAAATAAATTTAATATTTTCTCTCTTCCTTATTGGTTGTTTGTAACAATAAGAATTTAAGTTCGTTTCTATGCAAGTTTTTCTCTGAAAATTAATCTTTTGGATGACATCTATTATATGTAAAATTTACATCTTTGAGTTCAAAGTAAAAAAGTCGAGAAAAAAACAGTTTTTCATTCGGATAGACAGACAATTCTCAAAGCATTATCCCATCAAAATTTGAAGACAATGTTGATATTCAGAAGCAGTTGACGGAAGTTACAAGTTCAAAAGAAATTATCTCATGAAACTTAAAATGACGCTTTCTCAAAAATGTCTTCAAGTTGGTTAAGTGTGGTTAATAGTCACATGATGCTCATGCAATTAGGGAGTTAGAATCCAGTTTTTTATAAGAAAAATGCGTTCGGTTGTGATTGTATTTCTGAGTGTCGAATATGATCATACATGTTGTATATTTATATGCAAAATAGGTATACACAATAGGTAATAACATAATTTACACTTATAACTAATTGAATGCAAATCAATATTAATTAATTTGTAACTGATTCTCAACACTCCCCCTCAAGCCGGATCGTATATATTGTATGATCCGAGCTTGTTAAAGATATAATTCACTTGAGAACCCTTAAGAGACTTGGTAAACATATCAGCCAATTGATCTCCAGATTTGACGGACTTTGTGGTTATTTCTCCTGGTAGTACTTTTTCTTTTACATAGTGACAATCTATTTCTATGTGCTTGGTCCGTTTATGGAATACCGGATTGGATGCAATGTGAAGTGCCGCTTGATTGTCGCATATGAGTCTTGTGTTCTAAAGGTCTCCTAACCTAAGTTCTGAGAGTAAATTCTTAAGCCACGCAAGTTCCTTCGATGCTGCTGCCATAGCACGATATTCAGCTTCATCACTAAATAGTGCAACTGTGTTATGTTTCTTGCTCCTCCATGAGATCACATTTCCTCCATGGGTGGAAGAACTACTCTCATTAAATCAGTTATGTCCAATCTTCCAATCCATTTCGTGTCATTTTATAAAGTGTCAAGTAAGGTGATTGGTATTCTTACGACCTTGCAACGAAGATTTCTTTGGAATGGTTCAACAAATAAAAAAGGTATAGCTTGGATTAGTTGGAACCGGGTGTGCAAAACTAAAGATCAAGGCGGCCTAGGTATTTTGGATATTCGTTACTTCAATTTAGCGTTAATCGCTAAATGGCTTTGGAAGTGCATTCATCTAAAAGACAGTTTATGGCATGGTATTCTTAAGGGTCGGTATGGACATTATAGTGAGGATTTGGTTCAAGGAGTTTTTCCAAAGTATAAAGTACCGTGTTCCATTTGGTGGCTGGATTTATTAACTATTTCTCATTCATTCGGTACCCAATCTTTTTTCGGTTTAACTTCATCCAAAGTGGGGAATGGTGAATATACTCTATTTTGGACATCTATTTGGTGTGGAAATAACAGTTTGGCTGCATCTTTCCCAGATTTGTGGGCAGTTGCTCTCACAAACAACAGCCGGATCGTGGATAATGGAGGTTGGGTAGGAGACCTTTGGGTCTGGAATATCAAATATGGTGAGTCTGTTTTAAATTTTCAATTACAGCAGGAGCATCTCAGGCTCCTTGAGAAGTTGGACGAAGTTGTGATATGTAGAGGGATTAACGACTTGGTGAATTAGCCTTTAGACTCCTCCAACATCTACTTGGTTAGCTCAGGTTATAGTTTTCATTTTCAATCCTGTTTTCCTGATACGAGTATGATAGGTCCTGCAGCAGTATTCAAGTTAATTTGGAAAGCAAAATCTCCTTTGAAAACTATATGTTTTGGCTGGCATTTATTCCATAATAGGTTACCGTCTCGTGATAACCTTGCTGACCGGGGAACTATTACAAACTCTCACGATAAAGTTTGTCCAATATGTTTCAATGCTGATGAAATTATCCTTCATCTGTTTCTCTTTTGCAATTCAACAGTAAAGGTGTGGGAAAAAATTCTTGGCTGGTTGGATATTGTCATGAGTCTGTCGTTGAGCTTGCAAGATCACTTAATACATTGGATTGATGCTCTTCTGCTGAATGGAGTTGACATCTCTAATGCGGTTAGGGTATGGCTGATAATTTATTGGTGTTTGTGGAGATGTCGGAACAATATTTTGTTTAACGATGAGGTTTGGAATGGCGGGTTAATAGTTGATAAGATAATTTTCTTTTCTTGGTGGTGGATTGGTACAAAATCGAAGAGAAAATTTACGTGTAATTATTATGAATGGTTTAAATCGCCTTGTGATTTTATGTAAAGGCGGTTTTGGGGGTGATTTTTTGTAAGTGAGTTTGGATACCTCTTTGTATCCTGTTAATATATTTTGCTTATTAAAAAAAATATTTCCTTCAATAAGAACACAATATCCGGAAGTGAATCTCCTATCCGACGATGATCCTGCCCAATCTGCATCTGAATAACACGTGATTTTAGCATCACCATTATCTTCATATAATAGGCCTCTTCCTGGTGCATTCTTTATATATCTGAGAATTCGAATAACTTCATTCTAATGAGTATCACAAGGAGCATTCAGAAATTGACTCACAATGCTCACTGCAAAAGTAATATTCGGTCTGGTGACGGTAAGATAATTGAGTCTACCTACTAGACATTGATATCTTCTCGGGTCTTTCAACAGCTCCCCCTGACCCAGAAGAAGCATGATGTTGGGATCTATAGGAGTATCAATTGGACGAAAATCAAGCATACCAGTTTCATTGAGGATGTCTAATGCATATTTACGTTGGTTAATTGCAATGCCTGATGAGGACTGAGCAACTTCAATACCCAAGAAGTATCTGAGTGGACCCAAGTCTTTTGTCTGAAAGTTGTTAAAAATATGAGTTTTGAGTCGTCGGATACCCTTTGTATCATCTCCAGTGATGACAATGTCATCAACATAGACCACAAGACAGATGCGTTAACTGGTGGAGGAATAAAGGAAGGAAACCGAGTGATCTGATTCACATTTAGTCATACCAATTGTATCAAGGTAGAGCTGAAGCGACCAAACTAAGCACGTGGAGACTGTTTCAGCCCATAAAGAGACCAACGAAGCCGACAAACAAGTTTAGAATTTCCAGGAACGGTAAAACCTGGAGGTAAGTCCATATATACTTCCTCCTCCAATTATCTATGTTTAAAGAGTTTTTAATGTCTAATTGATGAAGCGGTCAATGATTAATAGCAGCCATTGCAAGGAAGAGACGACCTGAACTAATCTTTGCCACTAGAGAAAAAATGTCACCATAATCAAGACCAAATATCTGTGTATATCCTTTGGCTACCAAACGAGCTTTTAAACGATCGATCTGACCATCTGGTCCAACCTTCACTGTATAAACACATCGACATTGTTGAAATACAAATAAAGTTAGGGTTTTGTTATCGATCCACAGGGATTGTTCGGTGATATCACAACCGTTCTACAATCGTAACGTTTCAAACTTTAAAGTAACAAGGGGTTTTAGGTTAGTTTCGTAGCGTTCGCATTCAAATGTAATTAAAAGCGGTAAAGAGATTGTTTTAACGATTTATAAAATCATGTCAAGATTAGGGTTCGACAAACCACTTTGCACGTATATAATCGATAAGCTAATGAACTCGGTTAAATGATAAATACAATCACATATCCTCCCAATATGTTTATCTCTAACACATATTGTGAGTTTTGCCATTTTGATCCTTTGTTGATTTCTCACACAAACTATCAAAATGACAACATTAAAGTTCAATATTTGGTGAACATCAACACACATTACTATCTCTAGCCAATGGACATTGATGGATGAAAAACCTAGGTAAAGAGTAGGAACACATTTCTCAATCATGAACCAACACAAAGAATAAACCATATAAACAAGGTTTTTCATCATACATTCATCATCTAAGAGTTCACAAGCTAGAATCAATCCATATACATACAAAGGAAAGGTTTACCTACCATCTAACCTTGACATAAGCGAGAAATTAGCTACACATATTCATGGTAGCTTGATCAACAAAAATCGGGAGAAGAGAATTGAGCATCAACGACGATTTCTCGACAAAATGATGCTTTCAATCTTCCAAAAATGAAGTGCTACAGTGTATAATGTATTTTAATCTAAAAGTGTACAAAAGGATCATCCAAATTTCTGAACAAAACAACTTAAAAAGGGACTGAGATTCGCGGAGCGCGCTGAGTGCCCGCTGAGCGGGTTCCACTTACAAGATAAACCGCCTAAGAGCGCGGTGAGCGGGCTAAGGACCCCGCTGAGCACGCAACCTTCTGTAACTACTTCTACCAGCACGCTGGGAGCGCGCTGAGCGCGCTTCAAGCATGCTCCAAAAATGCAAATTTCCCAAAACTGCTTTTGTGGGGCCTTCATAGCTCCATTCTTCACACTTCCATGCAAAAATCTGCATTAAAAACACAAAAGTCAAATAGATAAGTCAAATAACGAAATTAGCTAGAAAACGGTTATAAAACGGAAACAATGGGAAAAGGCTTGGATTTACAAATAAAGCTCACAAAAAGGTGCTAAAAACTAATCTAAATATTAACACTTTTTAGCACCTAACAACTCTCCCTAACTTGTTTCTTTGTTTGTCCTCAAACGAAGGTAAAATAGAATAGAAGCAAGCGGAAAACCGGAAACAAACACCAACAAAAATTAATGGTTCAAACCAAATTAACACGCACGCAAGTACCGCTCGGCCTTACAAAGAATGAAAACATGTAAATGAACTAACTTCTAAACATAATTAACAAGCACAAATCATAAGCAAACAAATGTTCAAATTGGAATCCCCTAATTTATTCAAATGAGCCTAGCTCAATATATACAAGGGACAAAACACACTCATTAGCAAAAGTGTCAGCATCCAGAACAATTCATGCATTTCATCAAACCAATTCAACAAGAAAACCAAGGAAACAAAGATCTCTTAAGGGCTTCTAAAGGTTGTAAATTGGCAAGGTTTAACAAGAAAGGGACATTTGTAAAAGGCCAAAGAAACAAAATGGTTAACAAAAATTTTCAACAATGAACAACATGCCAATAACCCACTTAGACAAACCTCACAACAATTCAATTCAATCCTTTCTTTTCTTTTCTATTCTTTTCTTATGGTGCACTCTTTCATTCTATTTAGAATGCTATTTTTCATTTTCTTTTCAAACAACTCCCTTTGGAGTGCAAAGCATAGCATAAAATAGTGTTTCATGTTTCTTTCTTTTTCACAAGAGGCACCAATTCACCTTTTCTTTTTCTTTTTCACAAGCTAGAACCACTCTCCCCAACTTTAAACCATACCATATTTAATGTGCAATGTTCTTCAAAAGTATGTTCAAACAAAGGGTTAAGTGTATAAAAAAAACTAGAATGAATCACATTGATTTTCTTTTTAGCATCAACAACCCACTATTGAGTGGATTCCTTTGATCATTCGATGGGTTGATGCAAGATTCATTCCAATTTCAAGGCTCAACATGGCTAGCAAGTGCTCACACCTCTCACAAGGTAAAATTGAAGTTTATTTGGATTGGTGGTTTTTCTCATAATAAAAAATTGCCTAGATCATTTCAATGTTTCCAAGGTTTGCAAATGAATACAAGATTAAACATGAATCATACGAGCTAAATAACAATTACAAAATCTCTCAATATTTATGAACAATGGAGCTCACATTTGTGGTTGTGTCCTAATTGATTCCAAAATGAACAAAAATGCAAAATGAAGAAAAGCTTGAAAATTATGTAAAGCACAAAGTTCATAAACGTACTGACATTCTACAAAGCACAAAACAGAGTACTTTGTGTGCACCAACTTAGAATTTTATCATCACCATCAATGAATGGTGAAGTGCATCACTTATTGTTCAAAGAAGCAAAATTGTTTCATCCACCAATTACCTTAAAAATAAAGGGCAAACAACAAAAAATTTATGTACAAACAAACCATAAAAACATAGAACAACATCCACCCGGATGTTAAATCCATTAATCAACAAAAATTTGAACAAATATTCAAACTCACATCCGCCCGGATGGAGAATACAAAATTCCTACACAAGGTAGTTAATACACAATCCAAACATAATAATTATACCAACAAAAAAAAACAAAATATAATAAAGGACTAATCAAACCCAACATCAGTCAAAACTAGAGCTAGACGCTCCATGACCCGCTCCATCATCACCGTCAACGTCATCATCACCGTCATCGTTATCGCCTGCCCCCTCCGGAAAACCAGGCCTGCCCTCAGGCCAACGAGCATATGCCATAAGGTCTTCGCGAGACCTTAATTGATGATCCACATGTGGTTCCTGGATCTGCAACTGCAACTGTATCATAGAATTATGCATAAATAATAAAGCCCGCTGATGAGCCTCGTGCATGGCCCAATTGGCCTCAGCACTTGGATCATAAGCGTGCCCTCGTCCGCGCCCACGCCCGCGAGCAGGGGCAGCAGCAGCTACAGGGGCAGCATCCTCTAAATTAATCACCCCCATACAATAACCGGTGACATAACTATCATCCAAAACCTGGAGCTTCACATTCCCATGGGCAGGTAATGCAACTTGCGCCTCATGGCATAAAGCCATAATCAACCCTGGATAAATAAGGGCGCAAGCTACACGATCTCCAAGTGGTGTACCGCTGGTGGTGTCGTACCTCAAAAAATACGATCCTCGCGATAGACGCGGAAATAACTGTTCGAAACAGAGTCGCCACCGAACTTTATTTATCCCAAAAGAGGGAAAGGAAAATATCGAGAAAACCTTTAAAGGATAGGGAAATGGTCGTTGCAACCAAGTTCGGGTTCGGGAGTCGGTTACGTAAGAGGGAAGGTATTAGCACCCTCTACGTCCGTTGTACTCAACGGGAACCTCTTGATTCGATTCGTGAGAAAGTTAGATACGTTTGTTTGTTATCTTCTTAAGGTAAAAGGATTAATTTTTTTTAAGAGGGAAAATGGGGTGGTTTTTTATTAGTGTGCTCGGCAAGGATTAAAACCCTTGTGCCTACGTATTCCCTCGTGCAATGGGAAAGTCAGAGCATTCGTAGTTCGTGGGACTACGGTTGGTTGGTTTGTGTTTTTCAGGCGAACGAGAGTTTAATTCGCATTCTAACTGCTAAACGTTGGCTTGTCTGCTCGTCATGGGAGGCTGAAGCACTAGTTCATATGCGCGGAAGAATGGATTAAACAATGTTCTTTTTGTGAAAAATTGTTTGAGTATGAATTAAGTATGTTAGAGATTTGATTGAGAAAAAGGTTTGATTCGGACGTGTTTTAGGCGAACGAGAGTTTAGGTTGCATTCTAACTGCTAAACGTTGGCTTGTCTGCTCGCTAGGGGAGGCTGAAGCACGAGTTCATATGCGCGAAAGAATGACTTAAACAATGTTCCTTTTTTGGGAAAGTTGTTTGAGTTGTGGATTAAGTGTATTTGTATTTTGATTGGATGATGATTACTTGAACTTAAGAAAGATTCCTCGGGCCCAAGTAATCGGGAAAGCGAGTCGAAGAACCGGCTCTCTCTCTTTTTCATCCTGAATTGTGAAAGAGTTTTAATATGGTTAGAGTATGTTAGATAGATGACAATTACTTGAACTTAAGAAAGATTCCTCGGGTCCAAGTAATCGGGAAAGCTAGTCGAAGAACCGACTCTCTCTCTTTTTCATCCAAGTGATTAGGAAAAGAAGATTTGATTTGATTTATTGTAAAAAGGGTTTGATATGTAATCGCGTTATGGATCTTTTAAAGAAGACAATTGCTTGAACTTAAGAAAGATTCCTCGGGCCCAAACAATTGAGGAGAAGAATCGAAGACTCCATTCTACTCCCTTTTCTTCTTTTATGAAATAGTATTTAAGTGTGGTTTAATGTATTTGATTTGATTTGAAAAATGCTCGATGTTGGATCGAGGTTGTTTATTGTTGTAAAAAAGAGGTTGATTTTAATCTTATGAGAGAGGGGTGTAATTAATCAAGTGGGGATAATCGAGCCATAATTAAAGTGAGCCAATCACATACACGCATGCAAACCAAAGTGAAATGTGCAACAAGTATCGTTGTATAAAGCCCAAGAGGAGGCATTGTGAGGTCGATTGCGATCGTGAAAACGATCGACTTACAAGGTATGAAAATGGCTTGACATTAAGTCAAGGTATTAGTTTGAAAAAGATCTTTGGTTTGGACAAGTGTAATATGAATAACATACATATAATCAAAGTATGAAATAAACCCACAAGAGAAAATTATACACACCATACAAAGATTATAAATCAAACAAAGTGGGGGGATAAATATAATCAAGCATGTTAGTTAGTTAGTATCCTAAATTCCTAAGATTAATCTAAGGAGGGGAAATCCTAAACTAAAAAATTTTGGGATTTTTAGAATTAAAATAGTTGAAATAAAAACTTAAATAATTAATTAAATTAAACTAAAATATTTAATAAAATTAACTATAAAAGTTAATTAATATTAAATAAAATAGTTTAATGGAATTAATTGAAAATTGGTTTATATAAAAAAATTTATGAATTAAATAAAAGGATTTTAGTTTTTTAGAATTAATGAAAATGTGAATAATTAAACTAATTATTAAGTTAAATAGGGTGAAATTAAAAATAAAATAGATTGAAATAAAATAGTTTTTTTTTGTTTTTTTTTTTATATATTATAAAAATAAAATGAACTAATTAAAAGACAAAATAAATAAATAAATAAATAAATAAAAGAAAATGGACTAAAAAGAGATAAATGGGCCAGGGTTAGTGAAGCAAAAAGGGGAGTGCGAACGGAAATCTCCCCCAGGCCCAGATATTTGGAGGCCCACACGGGGAGTCTACCATGGAACTGCGGCGGATGTGGGGCGTTGGATTCAATCAAAGAGTCAACCTTGACTCTGATCTAATGGTTGAAACGTGGGGTGCATGATACGGGGCTTTGAGGCTCACGCACCAGATCCAATCTCTGGTGGCCACTTGTTATCACCGGGCCACCACACCTCATAACCAAGTAACAGCAAGGCAAAGGTAACTTAAAAAAGAAAATGAAAAAAAGAACTGAAACTCAAAACGTTGAATTCACTCTCTCTCACTCATGAACTCTCACTCTTAATGCTATCTCTCTCTCTCTCACGCAACCCTAAATCGGCCGGAGAAGCGGCGACCGCCACCGTCTTCTCCGGCGACCACTACCAAACCACAAACGAATAAACCAAACCCTACGTTATTCTCCACCCTCTATTCAAATCTGGAATCGATTTCTCACAAAACCTCTTCAAACTCTCAAATCAACCCCATCCCAAATCGAAACCCTAATTCAAAAATTACAAAAAAAATAAACGAATCGAAGTATGAGAAGCAAGTACGTTGCTTTAGAGAGCAACAACAATATCAGAATGGAGCAAATCGGAGTTCTACCGGAGTACCTCTTGAAGAACCTCTCTGGGAAGTCTCTAAACGTCTCAGGTATTTCCTTTTCCTTCCTTTACGTTCTTCTTCTTCTCCTCCTCTTAATCTTTTCTTTGAATATTCGTTGCTGCGTGTTTGTTGTGAAGGTCGTAGCTGATTGAAGGTGATAGGTGTTTTGGTGGTGGTGTTTTGGGTTTACGACGAAGTGATGTTGATGGGCGGAGGTTTGCAAGAAAAGTGAAAACGGATGTGACCGACTGGTTTGGGATGTACTGTTCGCGAGTTGTATGAGGAATGTGAAGTTTTCTCGTGAGTTTGGTGTTGTTTATTCGAGAATGAAGAGGAGCGTTTGGAATTGCGAGTAGTGAAGGATACAAGTTTGTGAGGGAGTTTATTTAGTGATTGCAACAAGAAAAAAAATGAGGGATTTTGCACAGAGTTTTATTGGTTCTGCAGAATTTATTGATGCTGCTTTGTGGTGGTTTTGTTTATGGTGATGGCCGGTGGTGTTTGGTGGAAGGAGAAGGTTTTTTTTTCAATCTTTTGTGCAGAAAATCAAATGAAGGTTTGTACTGATTTTCCCTTCACTCTCCCCTTTCAAATTCGGTCCCCCCTCTTATTGTGGCTTCCTCCTTTTCAATCCCATTCAAACTTGTGGATTAAGTTTTTTGTATGATTCTTTTGTCCTGTTGTTGATGTTGTGTCTTTTTCATATACAGGTTTTTTTGTCATGGCTTGGATGGTATGGTCGCTGTTGCTTGTGTTGTTGGAGGTAACAGGTTTTGAAGGTACGGTTGATACAAGGCTTGAGGCAGAGGTTTTGGAATTTTGGTAGGTTAATGTAGAAAGGTCGCAGGCTAGCTGCAAAGTACTGGTCTTGTATCATTGTGTAGTCTTTTTTTTTACAGGGTGTTTTGTCTTGGAGTGGTACGGCTGGTAAGGTTGGTAAGGTTGGGCCAAAATGACGTGGAGGGATCACATACTTGTAGCTTAGAATTTAATGCCATGTTTTTTTCAATTCCAATCTTTTGTAAAAAAACTTCTTTTGACCTTTGCTTCTTTTGGAGTGTCTTGAACTTGTTTTGTAATTTGAAAAAGTTGGAATTGGATCCTTAGATTCCATTATCATTATTGTTGTGGATTAAACGTGAATCCTCACACGGTTCATACTACTTGCATGTTGCTTGAAAACAAATCCTTAATTCCTTAGCTCAATAAGGAAAAACAAATGGCTTGGCATAAAAACTTGGATATTGTAAACATAGGTTGAGAATAAAACGATCCACACCTTGCCAGCAAGGTCTGAACTTCATGATCCATTGAGAAAACAAAATCCAACTTGAACTATATGAACCATAGCCTCACCAATTTTAATTAAAGCTGGAAACCAATTTGAAGTTAGTAAAAAAAACGATTCTCCTACCTGGTTTACCAACGGCTCCCACTAATTCCAAAACCGTGTCTTGGTTGATCACACACCTTTAGCAACTTTGAAACAACACTTTAGAATCCTTTTTGAAATGTATCTTAAAAGTGTACTGGTTTGAAAAAAGTGTAATGGACTTTGTTTATGGGTTTTAGGCTCTTTAAAAAAAAAAAACAAAAAACAAAAAACAAAATAAACCAAATAAATTCAATTAAAATTCTAATTATCTAAACAAATCTAAGTTAACTCTAAATTAACTAAAAATAAATAATAAAAATAATAAAAGAAAATGATAAAATAACTGACATTAAATAAAACCCTAATTACCTAAATTAAAATTAAGTTAATTAAAAATATTTAAATAAAACAACTTAAGTCAATTCTAAATTAATTAAAATATTTTCAACTAAAAATTACTAATAAAATGAATGAAAAGTGAATAAAAAGTCGGGTATCGAAATTTCCGAACATAAACAAAACGCGCCAAAATTATCAGCATGGAATAAAATCACTTAGAAAATACAATGTTCTGTCGGATTTTGAAATTAATCGGGACCAACTTTTAGTTTGGCTGGTTCGTCTGTAAATCCGAGAATTCTACTCCGGCTGACATTTTAGGCAGTATGCACGATGAAGAACATGTTATGCTATACGGATGATGCGAAATGAAAATAAAATCGAATGCAAGAAAATTTGAAAAAGGTAGGACAAATTTGGGGTATGACAGGTGGCAGTTCTCTTCATCTCATTAGAAATAATCCGTACAAAATCCACGGTATGGCCCTCTATGCATAAATGAAAAATCAGAGTCGTGGTCTCCATGGTAATAGAGGAGGTGTGGCTTCTTGGTCGAAGGTTGTATAGAACAACAGACATGACAAGCTGTGAGGTATCATCCAACACTCTCCTTGCAAACTTAAGGGGCGCTCCATTTGCGCTTAAAGTGTAAGTACCCCCTCCTACGCACAAAACATCCCTAAGTTGGTCGGCATTCCAATTCCGCCGAGCCAACGTCTTTCCAAAGTCACACAACTCATCTTCTCCCAGCTGAAGTGGGTTTCCCAGGTAGGTATTGATGGAATCTCTTGAGAAATCGATTTCTTTCCCCCGAACCCAAGTTTTGAAAGTGAACGCATCACCAACGGAGGGTAAAGCATTAGCGTAAAACTCCCTCACAATGTCTATGTGGTACTCAGGAAAGGGAGAACCAAGCTTATCCCACGCACCACCCTGGACCAAATGGGCCATGTTTCTATGGGGACCATATGGATCAATCATAATTATCCTGTCCGGCCAAATCGATCTCTTTTCTAGTTGCTCGTATCGTTGTTGTTGCTCGAGGCCAACAAAATGCGTCCTATCGAATTGGCCAGCAGGAACTCGCCTGTTAGGATTTGACGTAGAACCAACGACTCGTTGCTTCTTTCTTCCCGACATCTGAAAAAAACAAAAAACAACATATACACAAAACAGTACCATACGTTAGCGAAAATAGCATGCTAAAATTCCTAAATTATATAAAAAAAAATACATAGCACAATCACAGCACAGCAGAACAGAATTAGGAAAAGGGGGGGATTTTCTGCAAATCTCAGAGCACGCTGAGCGCGCAGGAGCGCACTGAGCGGGCTCTGCGAAATGCAGAAAAAACCCCTTCTGCAACAGATGGTTCCAAAAGGTAAAAACTACATTCAATTCCACTACCCAGCCATATTTACAGAGAATTGCTCAAAACGAATTCACAAAAATCAAAAATAAATTAAACTTTTCACAAAACCTAATTTTTAAAATTTCATACCCTAAATTCTAAAATTCTAACTTCTAACAAACATGCAATCATACTAAATAACATTTATACTGAAACTAGTCTTAAACAGAAGCAAAGGAAAGAAGTAGAATAAAAACATTCAACATTTAACAACAATGTCCCAAAAATGGGTTTCTAAATGACAATGAAAAATTTAAAATTAAAGACTTACAGTGTTGAAGATGATGATGCTTAGTAGAAAAATTAAGAAAGATGTTGCAGGGAACTTGAAAATCCAAGGAGGTTTTGAAATTTTTTAAAGAGGAGAGAGCACAAGAGAGTTTTGAGAGAAAATGAGGGAAATGAGACAAGGGTTATGAACCCTAGCAACATAAACATCATTCTGGGCCGGGTACAGCTTTGTGGGCCCAGAAAAAAAAACAAATTATAGTTTTTTTTCAAAAAATCGCAGACTGCGCTCAGCGGTCAATAACCGCGCTCAGCGGGCTGCTTCCTGCCTGGAAGGGGTCCAAAATCTAAAGATCGCGCTGAGCGGGCACAACAATGCTCAGAATCCTCCCAGCTTGAAAATTTCAACTAACAGCAGTCCAAAACAACACTCTAAGCAGCATACAACATCAACTTTACAGGAAACACGATCTAAACAGTAAATGGACTATAAATACGATAAATACTTACAGTGTTGGGGTGCCTCCCAACAAGCGCTTGTTTAACGTCGGATAAGCTCGACGGTTCAAGATGCTCACTTAAGAACATCAAGAAGAACAGAGCAACACTCGCGATCGAAATTCCCTCCTAGGTAAATTTTCAGACGTTGACCGTTTACGGTCCAACAGTCTTTCTTCTCCAAGTCCTCAATCACGACTGCTCCAAAACTCTTTACTTCTTTGACATGAAATGGTCCCGACCACTTTGATTTTAATTTTCCCAGAAAAAGCTTTAACCGGGAATTGAACAATAGAACCAGCTGGCCAACTACAAATTCCTTATGCTTAATCTTCTTATCATGGTATCCTTTCACCTTTTCTTTGTACAACCAACTTGAATGGTATGCGGCATTCCGCATTTCTTCCAACTCAAGCAATCGCATTTTTCTTTTGTCACCGGCCAAGTTCTTATCGAAATTTAACATTTTCAAAGCCCACAAAGCCTTATGCTCCATTTCAACCGGTAAATGGCAAGTTTTACCACAAACCAATTGAAACGGAGTTAGACCTATGGGAGCTTTATAAGCGGTGCGATATGCCCATAAAGCCTCGTCCAACTTTTGCGACCAATCCTTCCTAGAACTTGACACCGTTTTTTCTAAGATTCTTTTAACCTCGCGGTTTGATACCTCAGCTTGACCATTCGACTGTGGGTGGTAAGGGGTCGCCACCTTATGCGATACACCATAGTGCTTTAAAACATTTTCAAGAGGTGTATTACAAAAGTGTGACCCGCCATCGCTAATGAGCACCCGAGGAGTGCAAAAACGAGAAAATATGTGTTTCTTTAAAAATTTGATCACCGTTTTGCCATCCACCTTAGGTGAGGCAATAGCCTCAACCCACTTCGATACGTAGTCAACCACTACCAACATATACTCGTTCCCAAAAGATGGTGGGAATGGACCAACAAAATCGATACCCCAACAATCAAAAATTTCAACTTCTTGTATATTTTGGAGGGGAATTTCATCACGTTTTCCATTTCCACCCATTCTTTGGCACATGTCACAACTTTTCGCATGGAGATGTGCGTCTTTAAAAAGGGAAGGCCAATAAAAGCCCGATTGAAGGACTTTAGTGGCCGTCCTCGCACCATTAAAATGGCCTCCATACGGCGAGTTGTGGCAATGCCAAAGAATGATTTGAGCCTCATCGCTCATGACACACCTTCTTAAAAGGTTGTCACTTCCTAATTTAAACAAATACGGGTCGTCCCACACGTAGTAATTACCATCCGAAAGGAACTTCCTTTTTTGGGTCCAAGTTAGGTCTTCGGGCACCCAACCAGTAGCTTTATGGTTAGCAAAATCTGCAAACCAAGGCCTAACTTGGACTTTAAAAAGTTTTTCATCAGGAAATTCTTCTCGGATTTCCTTTTCAGCTACGGTAACCTCAACATTGACAAGGCGAGACAAGTGATCCGCCACCAAATTTTCCGAACCCTTTTTATCTTTTATTTCTAAATCAAACTCTTGTAATAAAAGGATCCATCGGATGAGCCTTTGCTTCGAATCCGATTTGGTGAGCAAATATTTGATCGTCGAATGATCGATGTAAACAACAACTTTTAACCCGATGAGGTAGGATCTAAATTTCTCAAGCGCATACATAATAGCAAGTAATTCCTTTTTGGTAGTGGCATAATTAACTTGTGCCTCATTTAAAACTTTACTTGCATAGTGTATGGCATAGAAACTTTTTTCCTTCCTCTGACCAAGTACCGCTCCAACAGCATAATCACTCGCATCGCACATAAGCTCAAAATTTAAAGTCCAATTAGGAGCGATGATTATTGGAGCGGTAACTAACTTTTCTTTTAAAATTTCGAAAGCATGAAGACATTCATCGTTAAAAAGAAATACTTGTTCCTTGTTTAGCAAGTTGCTCAATGGTTTGGCCACTTTTGCAAAGTCTTTGATAAAACGCCGATAAAATCCGGCATGCCCAAGGAAACTTCGGATCCCTTTTACGTTGGTAGGAGGAGGCAACTTCTCTATCACTTCAACTTTCGCTTGATCTACCTCAAGGCCTTTGGAAGAAACTTTGTGGTCGAGCACAATTCCCTCCATCACCATAAAGTTACACTTCTCCCAATTTAGCACTAGATTTGTCTTCACACACCTCTCTAGAACGGTTTCCAAATTTGTCAAGCATAAATCAAATGAACCTCCAAAAACCGAAAAGTCATCCATGAACACTTCCATCGTCTTTTCTATAAGGTCGGAGAAGAAAGCTTGAACACACCTTTGGAAAGTTGTTGGCGCATTACATAAACCAAAAGGCATCTTCCGATACGCAAAAATGCCAAAGGGACATGTAAAGGTCGTCTTCTCATGATCCGCCGGGTCAACCGCAATTTGATTATGCCCCGAATATCCATCCAAGAAATAATAGAATTGCTGCCCGGATAACCTCTCGAGCATTTGGTCCATGAATGGAAGGGGAAAATGATCTTTTCTAGTTGCGGTATTCAACCTTCTATAATCAATGCACATTCTCCACCCCGTCACAATCTTGGTTGGTATCAACTCATTCTTATCGTTTCGGATAACGGTAATACAACCCTTTTTAGGAACAACGTGCACGGGGCTTACCCATGGACTATCAGAGATCGGGTAGATCATTCCCGCATCCAAAAGCTTCACAACTTCTTTCCTCACCACCTCTTTCATAGTTGGGTTCAAGCGGCATTGTGGTTGAGCAACCGCCTTGAAATCTTCTTCCATAAGAATCTTGTGCATACAATAAGATGGACTAATTCCCTTAAGATCGGAAAGAACCCAACCTATTGCATCTTGGTATTTCTTCAAAACTTGGATTAAACGGTCTTCCTCATTTTTGGATAAAACGTTGCTAATGATAACCTGCTTGTTACCACCGTCATCAAGAAACGCATATTTTACATTCGAAGGCAAGATCTTCAATTCAAGTGGTGATTTCTCATCTTTCACATCCTTCTTTAACTCTTCCATTTCTACTTCCCACGGTTGCAACTCTTTGATAGATTCAAGCTCTTTTAAACATTCTTCAAGAGCTCGTTCTTCTTCATAGGAAAACACATCAAAAGATTCATCAAGAGCCATTTCCAAAGGAGATAATATATGAACATGCTTTGAAACCTCCAAAGTTGCCTCTTCAATTGCATCGATACGAAAGCTATCATGCTTGTCTCGAGAATGTTTCATTGCTTCAAAAAGATCAAAGGAAACTTCTTCATTTTGAACCCTCACTTTCATTAAACCGTCATCCACATCAATCATCATTCGTGTGGTTTTCATGAAAGGTCGCCCAAGAATTAAAGGTGCATCCTCATCTTCCTCCATATCGATAACAACGAAATCAACCGGAAAGAAAAACTTGTCAACTTTTACCAAGACATCTTGAGCCAACCCATGAGGATGAGTTGTAGACTTGTCGGCTAATTGTAACATCATCTGAATGGCTTTCATCTCAATGTTCCCAAGCTTCTTCACAATGGACAAAGGAATTAGATTAATGCTTGAGCCCAAATCGATTAGGCCTTTCCCAACATAGACGTCACCAATTGTTATCGGCAAAGTAACATGCCCCGGATCAACTTCTTTTTTCGGAAGAGTTCTTTGGATGATGGCACTATAACTTGCGTCAAGGACAATAGTTTACGGTTCCGAATACCTCCGTTTCTTTGTGAGAATGTCCTTCATAAACTTAGCATATTTTGGCATTTGCTCCAAAGCTTCGGCAAAAGGAATGTTAATTTGCAACTGTTTTAAAATATCCATGAAACGAGCGTAATGCCGTTCATTTTCTTTCTTTGAAGGAGCATGAGGGTATGGTAAATGTTGGATCAGAATAGTGCTCACTACTTCCTTTCCCTTCTTCACTCTCCTAAGTCTCTCCTTTTTCTTCAACTCCTCACCACTATTATTTTCAACTTCAACTATTTCATCACTTTTATTTTCAACTACACCTTCATTTTCACTTTTATTTTCAACTACACCTTCATTTTCACTTTTATTTTCAACTACTTCCTCATCACTATCCTCCTCCACAATACCATCAATTTTTTCTTCATCAACCCTTTTCTCATTTTTAGTTACCAACCCCTTTCCACTTCGTGTAACGATTTCCTTGCAATGCTCCTTAGGATTCACTTGAGTATTTGCGGAGAATGAAGGACCTGGTTGTTGCTCGGCAAGTTGCTTGGCAAGTTGCCCCACTTGATTTTCTAGATTCTTAATCGCTGCATCACTACTCTTTTGATTGGCCATAGACATTTGCATGAATTGAGTCAAAGTGTCTTCCAACTTAGAGCTAGCAACCGGAGGTGGTGAAGGTTGATAAGGATTTTTCCGATTTGAAGAACCGCCACCATAACCTTGATTATGTTGATAGTTCGCCCTCGGTGGATATCCTTGATTGCCTTGGTAATGTTGTTGAGGATTGTGTTGTTGTTGATAAGGTTGTTGTTGTGGTCTTCCTTGATAGTCTCGTTGATTATTCATGTAGTTCATTTCTTCAAATCTCGGAGGAGGACAAAATCCGGTGTCATGCTCTCCTTTGCAAAGTTCACAACAAGCAACTTGTTTACTCTTGCTAGGTTCCTTCAATGCTTTAATTTGTTGAGTCAAAAGTTCCACTTGTTGAGATATGAGCTTGTTTTGTGCAATGATTGCATCATTAGTTCCCAATTCAAGTACCCCGGGCTTCTTTTGCGAGTTGTTACGGTTTTGACTTTGAAGATTATTGAGAGCCATTCTATTGATGATATCCGTAGCTTCTTCGGCACTCTTTGATAACAAAGATCCTCCAGAAGTGGCATCCAATAATGTCTTACAATTTGGTTGGAGACCATTCTTGAAGATGTGAATTTGTGTTAACTCGTCAAACCCGTGGCCTTTGCATTTGCGAAGCATGGATTTGAATCATTCCCATGCTTCATTCAGAGATTCACTAGTGCCCTGAGAGAACACAGAAATTGCAGTTTTTGACTCCATAAAACAGTTGTGAGAAAAGAACCGTTCTATAAATTTTTCCTCCAAAACGTTCCAATCGGTCATCACAGCTGGAGTTTGATCAAGATACCAATCCTTAGCCTTGCCAAGCAAAGCATGAGGAAATAGTCTCTTGAAAAGAGGTAACTCTTGCGCTTGATCGACTCCGGCCGCTAACGCGATCTCATAAAATTTGGTGAGAAAAGCGAAAGGGTCTTCATGATCCATTCCCGTGAACGGACTTCCATACAACAAGTTCAAAGTTCCAGTTTTCATCTCAGCTTGCCTTCCTTGATTGTTGTTAGCAAACTGAGCGGTGTGACGTGGGCTATTTACACATGGTGTGGAAGCGGGTGGTGGTGGTGGATCCATGATTGGCGTGAACTGTGGAATTGGTGGTGGTGTAGAAATTGAACTTTCTCCTTGTTCTTGCCTTTGTCTAGCTAGTTGCCTCCTCCGTCTAGTTCTGCTATTAAGTCTACGAGCGGTTCTTTCAATCTTAGGATCGAATAGAAGTTGGTATGCTGGTAGTTGCCCTCGCATAAACAAAGTCTGCACACTAAACAAAACAAATTAACAAGCACAAGAAAAATTTGTAACAAGTCTAAAACTTCACAACTATTGCAATGTTTGCAATGTCAATTAACAATCCCCAGCAACGGCGCCAATTTGTTGAAATACAAATAGAGTTAGGGTTTTGTTATCGATCCACAGGGATTGTTCGGTGATATCGCAGCCGTTCTACAATCGTAACGTTTCAAACTTTAAAGTAACAAGGGGTTTTAGGTTGGTTTCGTAGCGTTCGCATTCAAATGTAATTAAAAGCGGTAAAGAGATTATTTTAACGGTTTATAAAAGCATGTCAAGATTAGGGTTCGACAAACCACTTTGCACGTATATAATCGATAAGCTAATGAACTCGGTTAAATGATAAATACAATCACATATCCTCCCAATATGTTTATCTCTAACACATATTGTGAGTTTTGCCATTTTGATCCTTTGTTGATTTCTCACACAAACTATCAAAATGACAACATTAAAGTTCAATATTTGGTGAACATCAACACACATTACTATCTCTAGCCAATGGACATTGATGGATGAAAAACCTAGGTAATGAGTAGGAACACATTTCTCAATCATGAACCAACACAAAGAATAAACCATATAAACAAGGTTTTTCATCATACATTCATCGTCTAAGAGTTCACAAGCTAGAATCAATCCATATACATACAAAGGAAAGGTTTACCTACCATCTAACCTTGACATAAGAGAGAAATTAGCTACACATATTCATGGTAGCTTGATCAACAAGAATCGGGAGAAGAGAATCGAGCATCAACGACGATTTCTCGACAAAATGATGCTTTCAATCTTCCAAAAATGAAGTGCTACAGTGTATAATGTATTTTGATCTAAAAGTGTACAAAAGGATCATCCAAATTTCTGAACAAAACAACTTAAAAAGGGGTTGAGATTCGCAGAGCGCGCTGAGCGGGCTCCACTTACAAGATAAACCGCCTAAGAGCGCGCTGAGCGGGCTAAGGACCCCGCTGAGCGCGCAACCTTCTGTAACTACTTCTACCAGCGCGTTGGGAGCGCGCTGAGCGCGCTTCAAGCTTGCTCAAAAAATGCAAATTTCCCAAAACTGCTTTTGTGGGGCCTTCATAGCTCCATTCTTCACACTTCCATGCAAAAATCTGCATTAAAAACACAAAAGTCAAATAACGAAATTAGCTAGAAAACGGTTATAAAACGGAAACAATGGGAAAAGGCTTAGATTTACAAATAAAGCTCACAAAAAGGTGCTAAAAACTAATCTAAATATTAACACTTTTTAGCACCTAACAGACATCCTACTGTTGTTTTGTCGAAAGGTAAAGTAACAATATCCTAAGTGTTATTTGAATGCAATGCAGCCATTTCTTCCACCATCGCCTGACGTCAATTGGGATCAGTCACAACCTCACCTATAGACTTAGGAATAGACGAGAATCCAAAGCAGACACAAAAGACACATAGGAAGTAGAAAGGAGGTCATAATTTAAAAAACAGACATATTTAGGATTTGGAGTATGAGATCGAATACCTTTTTGTAATGCTATTGGGAGGTCAAGTTCAGGTGATGTAGCTAGAGGAACATTTGGAGCAGGAAGTGGTACTGGTGGATTAATATCATCTCTAACTTCCGATGGACGGATTGTTCGCCGCTGGTAGACCTTCAATGGAGGTTTAATGGGTGTGGGGATGACATAACGGACATCTTGAGCATCTAAGTTATAAGTCTCATTGGGTGACACAGAGGCATAGAAAATATAGGAAACCTTCAAAGAATGTTACATCAGAGGAAACAATGTACCGTTGAAGTTGAGGACAAAAATAACAATATCTTTTTTTGTATACATTTGAGAGATTTAGCAGAGAGTTTGTCTTTACCTGGACTAAGATCATGAACAAAGCATATGCAACCAAAGATGCGAAGCGGAATGGGGTAGAGGTCATATTGTGGATTCAAGATAGAGTATGGAATCTGATGTTGAAGGAATGATAAAGGAACTCGGTTGATAAGGGGACAGGCTGTGAGGAGAGCATCACCCCAAAAACGAGAAGGTACATTGTGGTTACGTAAAAGAGTCTGTGCGGTTTCAACTAAATGAAGATTCTTCCGTTCAGCAACACCGTTATGTTGTGGTGTATGAGCACATGATGATTGGTGAATAATTCCCTGTGATGTTAAAAAAGATTGAAACTGGGATAACATATATTCACGAGCATTATTAGTGTATAAAATTTTAATGGAAGTGTTAAACTGGTTTTTAATTTCAGCATAAAACTCTTGGAATATGAGGAGAACATCTAAACGATTTTTCATTAGAAATAACCAAGTACATCATGAGAAATCATCGATGAAAGTTATAAAATAGTAATATCCTAAGGTAGACTTCACACGACTAGGACCCTAAATATCATAATGAACTAAAGCAAAAGGTGATGCAACACTTTTATTTAGTCGTTGACAGTAAGTACTACGAGTATGCCTAATTGACACGAATGACACTCAAAAGATGAAAGCTCAGAAAATCCAGGAACTAAAAGACACATTTTATTAAGACTAGGGTGACCCAAACATTGATGTTTAAGGTCTTGAGAAGCAATCAAACCACATGCCACTGGTGGAGATAGATGATATAATCCTTCAAATTCACTCCCTGCTCCAATCGTTCGTCATGTACGTCGATCCTGGACATAAATAGAATTATCATTAAAAATGACTGAACAGTCAAGAGTACGAGTAAGCTTGTGAACAAATATCAGATTAAAAGGACAACCAGGAATGTAAAGAACAGACTCTAAAGATAAGTTTGGAAGTAGATGTGCCTGACCAAGGCCTTTGAACTTTGATTTTAGAACCATCAGCCATAGTGACAGAAGGCAAAGAATCATAATAAGACAAGCGAGATAAAAGGGATTTATTACTAGTCATATAATCAGAGGCACTGGAGTCAAGGACCCAAGGACTAAGAGAAGATATAGATATAAAGGCTACAGGATTACCCGACTGAGCAACAACGACAGATGATGATGGTTGATGGCTGCTTTCAATAGGAGGAAATCATTGTAATCAGCGGCGGGAATAGTAATGTCTTTAGTGTTTTTCGGTTGAGCGGCGGCAGCGACCCATGGTTGTCGTTGTTATTCTATTGCCTTTGTACGACAATCAACTTTAATGTGACTGTAATGATTGCAATAATTAGAATGAATACCATGATGTTGTCCACCTCGTCCTCTAGTTCGTCCACCACGACCATGATAGTGGGAAGCAAGAGTAGATGATTCAGTGGGAGATGGAGTAGAGACCGGTCCAAAGGCGTGAGGTGTAGCCAAATGTAGCATTTAATTTGTTCACTAACTACTTCATAGTTAGGAACATTGGATCCTGATAAAATCTGGTTCCGAAAGGAATCAAGCTCTAATGGTACTGGTAGTCTGGCAAGTTCCACAATCATGAAATACTTACTTTGTTGTTCAACATAAGTTATTGGATCTTTTGTAAAGGGCGTTAGGATTGTGAAATTTGCCTTTAACGCATCAATCTTACTCAGATAGGCTTGCATATCCATATTCTCCAATTTCAAAGAGTTGAGTTTGGTGATGACACTGTAAAGATTGTGGACATCATTGGAGAACACTTTCTTAGCCTTTTCCCAAACGTCATAGAAAGTGGTAAAGGCTTGGTATTGTGCATGGAGATTAGTTATTATGGAAAACCATAACACAATGCATAGAGAAGCATCTGTTTGTTTCCATTTATCGCGTTTGGCGCCGAAAATATTTTCTAATTTTGTAGTTAAGTGATCTTCATCTCTTTGACCATGAAACCACATTTTGACAGCACTAGCCCATATATTATAGTTGGTTGTTCCTGTGAGTTTCTCACACGGGATAAGTGGAACCTTTGTAAAAGTGGTGGAATCGGTATCTCCCATGATTTTGGGTTGCTTGGATGGAAAAACCGAGAGCAGATCTGGAAAGAGCACAAGAAGATGGTGTCGACGATGAAAACGGCGGCAGTAGAGGCGGCAGGACGCGCAATCACGCTTGGAGGGCAGGGTGGCGCATGAGGGTGCGTCATAAGGCAGATCGTGACGGCGATTTTGGGTACTGGCCGATTGGAAGAAGATGATGTCGGCGGTATGGTTACTTCACCGAAAAAGTTGTCGGGAGCGGTGATGTGCTCGTGCAGTGCCGTGAATGATTGGATATTTTGCGGAAACGAGAAAAAAATAATTTTGGAAGACAGTGGGTCAACCACCTCTAGATACCATGTTGTGATTATATTTCTGTGTGTCGAATATGATCACACATGTTGTATAATTATATGCAAAAATAGGTATACACAATAGGTAATAACATAATTTACACTTATGACTAATCGAATGCAAATCAATACTAATTGATTTGTAACCGATTCTCAACACTCCCAAATAAGATGACCAACAAGTTAATCAAGTTGGGATAACTTTAAGCAATCGAGATAGGTATTTGACAATTCCCATTATGGATTAATTGATTAACTCCGATCACTAGTTGATCTTGTCTTATAGGTTCAATCTCCCATATATGGATCAAGGGTTCCAGTAACCATTTGACTATCTAAAAATTAACGATTTTACCATCACTTAGTTGTCATATATTATTATCATTGTACTTGTAGTGAAAACATTACGAGTTACTCTGTCTGCGATAAGGTGTACAAGAAGGTTTAATGTGTTATGTTCTATAAAAATGGAATAAATCATCCAACTGTCTGACTGAGATTTTTAAAATGTAGTTACTTGATCCAAGAGTCATTGCGGAGATCAGTTGCGATGTTGGGGAATTCGGCCACACATGTGACACCCTAAAATTCAAAATCTTTTTTTTAGGAATATTTATTTAATATCATAAACAAGACATCACATCAACTACAAAACAACATCACACATGTCATATATGAGTATTTGTTTCAAACATTGAATCAAACATGGAAATTTAAAACTGAAATCCTGACTCCGATGTCACGATAACATAGTCTTATTACAACCAACATACTAGCTAACTTAACCGTTCATCAAACATAAAATACGAAAGAAAACTATTAAAGAGGTCTTCTACACCATCCTAAAAAAAGGTAATGCACTATTCCTCTATCTCGATATGAGGATATCTAGTGCATAGGTTCAATCATGGAGACATAGAAACAAAGGGGTGAGAATATAATTTTACAAATTATAAGGTATGAAAACAGCAAAGGGTGGCTTAAATTATAACAGGTAACGTTGCACAACCATACAACATTACACATAGTTACACGACATTAAGTAATATACAATGAATGCTTATGCAATTCACTTTATCCTCTAGTCTACACGTATGTGGTAGCGGTCACTGAACTCATAACATATTCTAGATGGACACGTGGGCTACCTTATGCACCACTACACTCTTCTTGAGTTCTATAGCTTAGGAGGACATGCGAGCTACGTACATACTACAACACTTATGCTAAACTCTATCTAGGAGGACATTCGAGCAAGTTTCGTACTTCAACTCCCTCTCTCTCTCTCTCTAGACGTTTGTGTACTCTCAACAGTCTATAAGTACATGTGAGCTACGTACGTACTACAACACTCTGACTAAACTCTAATCTAGGAGGCCATGTGATCTACGTCTGTACAACAACACTTTCTCTAGACATCTATAGACTCTCAATTGTCTAGGAGTACATGAGATCTATATACATATTACAACACTCTTGTTGGACGCAAACCTACTCCCAATATATTATGATGCATAATGATCAAACATACGTGAAGTTCCTCTCGAACCTCTTTCGACTCAATCAGAGTTTCTAAATTCAAGATATGACATTTTCAGTAACTCTTGAAACATGTTACCAATTACACATCTGGTTTAATCGATTACACTATTGTTTTTCCCAAGAAAATTCAAAAACTAGGGGTGGTAATCCATTACACTTTAGTGAAATTGATTAAATTGATGTTCTGCATGATTTTTACTAGTGTTGAAGGGGTGGTAATCGATTACATTCTGAGTACAATCGATTACACTATTTAAAATTTCACTTTTTTTTGCAGCAGTAATCACACACAAACCAAATCCAAACTTAGAAAGCAGTACAAACACGAAATCATAGAACATAATACATTACAACATCAATGAAACAACAACTTAACACCATCAAATTGTCAGACACATCTTCATTAAATCAAAACATGATATTAACATCCATATATTTGATTTAGGGGAAACACACCAATTTGTTCAATTAACCTAAATCATTGATGACATTAGAGAGATTGATAACTTATGGGTTATAAATTATCAATCTTTGGAGCATAACCCACTACCCTAACGATAAAAATATCAATATTATACAATAATCCCCCCTCTTACCTTATTATTGCAGAAACTTCTCCGCAAAGTTCTCAACAATGGCAGAAATTCTCCATTGCATAATCTCTACCGCAATTTTTTTTGTTAAGTTGAGGTCTTTCTCTTAGGTTTTTGGAGAAGAATGATTTATTTGAAGAAGAAGATAGTGGCTAGGGGTTTTTCTAAGATTAATACATGTTTCTCTTTTTATTTTCCTCTTTCCTCTGTTTCCCTCTTTTTTTTCTCTACTTCTCTCATTTTTTTTCTCTATTTCCCTCCCTTTTCTCTATTTCTCTCTTTATTTTCTAAATTATAAATAATAATAATAATAATAAAATCATCTAAACCAAAATAAAAATTAAATAACAATAAAATAGTATTTTAATTATTTTGGTGTGTTACAAGGCACTCTTGCTTTGACCTAGTAATAAGAGTGAGTGGGATGAGTCATTCTCAACAATAGGAGATGTGGTAAACCTATGACACTTGGAGTCTTTCAACTATTTTTGTGACATGTGGCTTGGCATTTTCTATCATTAGTTACCGAAAAAGTGTATTGGGTTGGGCTAGATCACGTGTTAGCCACTTGATTCTCGCCATTTAGCGCCCAAGTAAACTCTACATTATTTGAGGGTAAGAGAGTTGAAGGGTCGGGTTCTTTGCACATGTCAAAGTTATTTCAAGGGAGTTTCTTAATGCACCACCCAAGTTTCTTAGGCACCATGTGAAATTATTTTTTTGCCCTCTAATTCCGGATGTGCACATCCGGACGCACCGGATCCTTAAGAATTAAAAACTTTTTCCGGATGTGCATATCCGGGATGTCTCCGGATCTGTATATCCGGAAGACATTCTGAAATATTTAAAGCTGCACGATCACTCCCCCTTACCATAATCAACCTTCTTCTTCCACACTCACTCTCACCAAGTCAAAAAACCCTACTTCATCAATCCCATTTCTCACTCAAAAAGTTCAAATTTTTGGTGCAACAAATCAAAGGGAGCAAGGAAAGACTGAATTTCAGGTAAACATTCAACTTCATCCACTACATTGCTCACATTATCAATCTACATTTTTGGAAAAACAAGTTACGCTACTTCCGGATGTGCACATCCGGAACTAATTCAGCATGAACATTTCCGGATGTGCACATCCGGAAAAATGCCTGAAGCTAATTAATTTAAGTTTTCAGCATTTTTGAATAAATCTTATTTATACATATTAATTGTTCTATTCTTGTTTATAAATAGAGATGGTGCATCCCGATAACATGGCAAAAGAATTAGTTGCGCCGATTTCCTCGAAAGATGAAGGTATGCTCGTAAAGTCGGTTGATGTCGGCGGTAACTTTAACAACAAGCAAGAGTTTGATGATCGTGAAAGCATGATCGCATACATTCGTAGGACGGCTATTGAGCTCGGCTTCGGTGTAAATATCGGGAGATCGGATAATGGGTCGGATAGAAGAAAAGCTTTTGTAATTTTGGGGTGCGAAAGAAGCGGCAAATATCAAGCACCTCTACGGAAGTTAAAGAAAGACAAGACCGGTACTAGAAGATGTGAGTGCCCTTTTAAGATTGGTGGTTACATGTTAGTTTCAAAGAAATGGAGATTTACCGTTCGTTGTGGTATACATAACCATGAAATGTGCTCAAAGCTAGAAGGTCATCCAACTGTATGCCGGCTCAAGGCGAAAGAGAAGACATGTATAGCCGACATGACCTTGAACCTTGTCCCACTGAAGAATATACTTGCGACGTTGAAACGGAAAGAACCCGAAAATGTTGCAAACATAAAGCAAGTGTATAACATGCGGTATCGAATGAACAAGGCAATTAGGGGAGATAGGAATGAGATGCAACAACTGTTGAAAGTGTTGGAGGACAACGATTACGTGTCTCGGTACAGATGTCGCGATGATGGAATTACGGTACGAGATATTTTTTGGACTCATCCGGATTCCATCAAGTTGTTCAACACGTTCTCGACAGTGCTCATTCTCGATAGCACCTACAAGACAAACAAGTATCATCTTCCATTGTTTGATATGGTTGGAGTTACGTCTACGGATAAGACATATGCCGTCGGCTTTGCCTTTTTGGAGTGTGAGAAAGAGGACAATTTCACGTGGGCGTTGGAGACGTGTCGGTCACTTTTGAAGAAACATGTTCAAATGCCAAAAGCAGTTGTTACGGACCACGACAACGCCTTGATGAATGCGGTTGCGAAAGTCTTTCCGTCTTCCAATGCACTACTTTGTCGATTTCACATAACAAAGAATGTGCGAAGTCGGGTTAAGACCGCGGTGGGTGCGAAGCAAGTGGATTCGGAAGACGGAAAAGTGGTCAAGTCGGGTGTCATTGTAGAGAAAATTATGGATGCATGGACTCATATTCTAAATTCTTCCACAACGGAATTATATGCCGATTCGGTCATTAAATTTTGGAAAGTGTGTGAATGGTACCCCGCTTTGTTGAAATATGTTGAATCCACCATTCTTGATCAAGTGAAAAAAAAGATTGTTTGTGCGTGGACCGATAACGTACGACATCTTGGAAACACTACCACCAATAGAGTTGAGTCGGCACATGCCACTTTGAAGAATTGGTTGGGAAATAGAAAGGGGGATTTATGTCGGGATTGGGACTCCGTGCATCTAATGATCAAAAACCAACACAATGAGATACAAACCACTTTCGGTCGGAGCATCACAGTTTTGGAACATCGGTTTAAAGGTAACTTCCTCTACTCTCAATTGATCGGCAACATGTCTCGGGCGGGGTTGGGCTATATTTTTCACGAGGCCAACCGAGCCGAAACAGTAGGTTCCGATAGTGCAAAGTGTGGTTGCACTATTGTGAAAACCTACGGTCTTCCTTGTGCTTGTGCCATTGCTAAAAAGTTGAAACTAGGTGACCCAATACAAATTGACGAAGTTTGCCCTCATTGGATGAGACTTAGTTTTGATGATGATGCTTGTAAGGAATGAGATAAACCCGATATCTCTATTTTGGCTGAATTGGAAGCGATTCAAATGAGATTTTCGAAGGCCGACGACAATATGAAGCTACACATCAAAGAAGATTTGAGGAAGATTGCCTTCCCCGAAACAACCGCAATGATACCTCTGTCTCAACCGGTTAAGACAAAGGGTGCTCCGAAGAAGTTGAAGCCTACACCAAATGACAACTCAACAACTCGGTATCCTTCGTATTATGAGCACGTTGACCAAATCTTTCCGGACTCTCCGACTCCTAAATCTCTACAAAGTGTCGTGAAAGGAGCTCGCATTTCCAAACCGGCTCCGACACCGATTCCACGAGTTCCGACTCCGACTCCAACTACACATATGATTTCCTTTATTGACGAGATGCCGGTTTTTATGCACAAGCATATCGACGGTATAATCGATGTTGTAGGGGATGGTAATTGCGGTTACCGAGCCGTGTCGGCTCTACTCGGTAAAGGAGAGGAAGGTTATGCACTTGTACGTCATCAATTTATCCTAGAGTTGGAGACGCATAAAGAAGCATACTTGCGTCTCTATGAAAATCAAGAAAATTACAACAAGGTTCACGAGTCACTTGTTCCGTGGTTGAGTGGTCCGGCACCGGTATCGAAATGGATGAGCTTCCCCGAGATGGGTCATCTTATAGCATGCGCCTACGATATGGTGTGTATCGACTTGACGAGATACGGATTTTCGGAAACCTTTTTTCCACTACACACCGCACCTCCGTCGAATCCAAATGATCGCATCATATACATCGGATGGCTTGCGAAATCAAGACATTTCGTACAAGTTATCTTGAAACCCGGATGCCCGATACCACCTAAATCACCGCAATGGGCGACGCATGCAACCGCAATTGCCGAGTCTTGGCCGGATAATTTTGTCGAAAGGACGGTTGAATTCGAAAGATTGCACGCAATTGAAAAGGCATCAAATGCGGAAAAATCGAAAGTTCTAGCTCCAATAGATTTAGACGGAGAATTTTGCTTTAACTCTTTTGTATAATCATACGACACAATGTACATTATTGAAGTGAAATATATTGTACTTTTATCCATATGTCTTTTTAATACACTTACGAATTTTATTGCACTGAAAGTATTCCAAGTGACTGCATAAGCTGTCAATTCTGTTTTAAAATTGTATCAGTAAAACATTCTGATTTGCAGATCCGGACAATTTCCAGATGTGCACATCCGGAAATAATATTTGCAGGGTTTGTCCGGATCTGCAGATCCGGAACGAACTTGGGCAGAAATAACTTTACCCTAACTTTTCTTTAAATTAGGGGTTTCATTTGATATCTTTCACAAAACCTCAAAATGTCTCAATTGTATCAAATCAAAATCCGTTGGTATGCCGCAAGTGTCTCATTTACCGACGGCAAAACACGCGGTCAAAAGTTTACGATAATGAGGGACATCCCCCTCGACCAAATCATTGACGACATCGAACATCTCCTACCTTACGGAGACAAGCGGAAGGTTGCGAAGCTTCAGTATCGTTCACCTTCGGTTGACAACGAAGGGAACGTCGCTTACATCCTTGTTGAGCTCAAGAATCAAGACGATGTTAGAGCGATGTGGCAAACTTATTTGGGTTACGAGGAACAATTCCCGTTCGAGTTCGAGGCGACCGTCATAATCCGAAGAACGGTCGATGACATCTTAGAGATGTGCAAGCGTCCACTGGGTTATTGATCTTGTTATATTTAAATTTCTGTCGATGTCATGCCGATTTTCTCAATGTAATCCCGATTTTATTTTATGAATGTGAGAAACATTTGTGGTTTTGGTGTTCTTCTTCAGTATTGTTTCCGGATTTGCAAATACGAACTGTTACCGGATGTGCACATCCGGGAAAAAATGAAAATTTTTAAAAAAATAGTGCGTCCGGATGTGCACATCCGAAATCAAGGGGCAAAAACGAAAATTCACAAGGTATCTAAGAAACAAAAGTGGTGTGATAAGAAATACCCTATTTCAATCTACAGTCTCTTAAATACGAGGCTTGTAAAAGTGATATGATTTGAGTATAATATTTCATTCCACAATTTCTTAAGTGCGAGATCGGTAAAGACGATGTAATTTTGGATAGGATATTTCGGTCCAATTATCAATCAAATGCAATTTAGATTTGATATTTAATCAAATATTAAGTCAATGTGGTATCTCATTAAGTCTCAGTGTCTATTTTTATGTAAATTATTAAATATAATTAACAGTGTAAAAATGTAAAAAGATATTTTTTTTATTAAATTGGCATTAATAAATTATATAAAAAAGATAACTTAAAAAAAGAGTAAATAATCATAAATGACATAAAAGAAGAAAAAAATAAGTATATATTTTTGTTGAATTGATATTGTAAAACAAATTATAATTTAAGGCAAATGATATCTAAAAGTAACTTACAATTTGATATAGATATATTAAGAATTGGTTTCACTTATTGTTTAAATATTTTTGAAAGGATAATTAAAATAAAAGAATATATATTGTAAAATATTTTTATACTATCAATTAATGAAAGACGCGTATTGCTGATAAGGGTAAATTGTAGCTATTTTTGTATATAAGTTTTGTTGCACTTATCGATGCTTTTTGTTAATATCGTTCGAATAAACCCCATTTTGTTTGTAAATACGTTTACTTTACGTTATAGTGTATATATTGCATTATTGTGTAAATATCATTGAGTTTAATTGTTTTTCATTTATTTGTGCAGGTATTCAAGCAAGGATATCTTGTCATATTCATAAAGAGCATTGAATAAGCTTTCCAACGCTTCGAACCGGGCGAAAAACAGAGTTACGGTTCGAAAGTTATGGCCGAAACAAGAAAACAGAAAATGTTGTTTGTCTGCTCTCGCCCTGGGTTCGCCGGGCGAAGTAGAAGCGAGCCAGACAGACAAAAACGTGTAAAAAGTCTAGAATATGCTGCCTTAGCTCGCCGGGCGAACCAGAACTTCGCCGGGCCAATATTGACGGACAGAAACACCATTTAAGGGCTAAAAACACATTTTTTTAGAGGATGGTTTGGGTATTTTTTGCTCTCACTCCATCAAACATCATTTTTTCATAGGATTAGCTTAGAAAACAACTATGGAGTTTGCACACGGATGATCCGGGTTGGATTGATCATCGATCGACGCTGACAAACCGGAAGATTTTTGGTTCATTTCTCTTCCTCTTTGTGTATTCTCTCTTAGTTGGGTTTTATATATGTATTTACTTTGATCTTATGTATATTTATCGCTCATGGTGTTGTATCAAATTTGCTTTACAAATCTTTATCGGTGACTGTCCTTGATTTTTGCTTTCTGCTTGAGGTTTGGGTTGTGATAGAGATATGCTTCACAAACCTTGATTAGGGATGATTATCTGTTAGTTTCTGGATGCTAGAGATAGATTTAGAGCTAACAATCTTTATGGGTATCGGAGTTTAATGCTTTCGTGTTGTTTGAGTCGGGTGCGAGATCATCGACGAGAGTAATACGGTTGTTCTCTCAGCTCAGTGTGTCAGAGATGGACACTGTTGTGAGCGATGTTGGATGATATTGAGGAGTATTGTAGGTTGAGTATAACTGGTTGGTAAGTTTAAGTTTGTGAGGAGTGGATTATATGCATACCGGATAAGTTTCTTCTCCCTAAAGAATGAATTCTTTTTATGTTCATATTTACTTTTCTACTTTTACTTTAACCAATTTAATCCAAACTCATAAATGCGAGACTTGTCGAACGGCAGTTCAATAGCACCGATCTCTGTGGACACGATAAATTCCCGGAAAAATACTTCCAAAAACTTTTGTTGTTTGCCGCTTTACCGCTTCAACAAAATGGCGTTGTTGTCGGGGAGTGGTTTTGATATTGAATTGCATTGCGATAGATCCGATGTTTTGGAGCTTTGTACATAATTGTTTATATTGTATATATGCTTGTATAGATACTTGTTTTACTTTTATTTTCCATTATGTTTGTTCAAGTGTTGTATACATTTTGTTCCCGTAACGTTTGTTCAAGTGTTTGGTTAGGACACTTGCTTTTTGTTTGCGCGGTGAGGCATCACCATGGCATGAAGGGAGGAAGTTACTAGCTAAGCACAGTAAAGGCGTCGAGCTTACGACGTAAAACAAACGTGTTTTATCGTTTTTTGTTTTGTTATTACTTTTTCATTCTAGCTTAGGTAGTGTGGTGAACATTCATTAAACAAGTTGTACTCGGATTGTTCGTAAAATTCTCAAATCTTCACTTTACAACTTGTTTAATCCATTTTAGCTGGTCTTTTAGTTTGTTTATATTAATAGTTTTTGTGTTTGTCTAAGAGCTTGTTTTGAGTAGCTTGAGGAAATTTGAGGTGATGTTCCAAGTTTGGTCGTTTCAACTTGCGGATGTATGGTAGTGATATTGTTAAGTTTTGTACACGTCCAAGGTATGTATTTATCGCTTTCTAGACTTTAGCATATTCATGATACTTAGGCTTTTTACAAACTTCCATGCCATTCATTCTTTTGTATACTTGTTCTTGATGTGAATCACTTTAGTTCCCACCCTTTTTGTGAAGTAGCTTTCCATTGTTCATATATGCACGGAGTACAAACATTCTTGTTCTAACTGGATTTTATTATGCTTAATCTTTTGTTTGTGTTGATTATATAAAAGCATGAAAAGGATCAAGGCATTTTGTTTTATTTTGAGCACAACTACCTAGTCAAATAGTCAATTCACTTTGTGAGTGTATGAGCATTTGTTAAACCCCTTTGTGCATTTCTATCATTATCCATGTTGTTTGAACTTAATGCTTGTCTATGAGTATTGAATTCACTTTTTGTATGGATTTTGATTAATTGTTTTTTCTTGAACCCTCAACTTTGTGTTGTTGTATGAATTTTTACCTTGCCTTAGAAAGTAGGGAGTATTCACTTGATGATGTGGTTGAATTCAAGTTGGGGAGAGAAAGATTGTTTACTCATTGATTATTTTCTATGAGGTTGAAAAAGAAAAGAACAGAGAGAAAAATATAAAAAAGAAAAGAAAAAAAAAAAACAAAAAGAAAATTCTTGTGAAAGGAAACAAAAAAAGTTCAAATAATTATGCTAAATAAGTATTGTGTTTTGTGTAACACTTGGGATTTTGGAAGAAGTTGATTGGAACTTTGTGTTTGAGTCTTTGTGAGTTGATCACTCCTTTAGGTTTAGACAAGTTTTTGTTTCAATTATCTTTAGAAATCGCCCCTTGTTTGCTTACCCGACCACGCTATAACCTTGAAAGCCCTTGTGATTCTTGCCTTTGTATGTTCAATGTGAATTTTTGGATGAATGCATAATTTAGTCTTTTGTTTGCAAGATTGTTGTGTGAGTGAAAAAGCACCTCATTTTGTGTTTTTCATCTACCGATTATTGTTTTTGCTAGGTGTGATTCACGTTTGAACTTGTGTTGTTTTAGGATGTTTGGCATGATTTTTGTATTTAGCATTTGTTTTGTGCCTATGTTGTCGTTGTAGTTTAGTGGTAAGTATTTACTTTGCGTGTACCGTTTTTCATTTGAACCATTCATTTGTTTCTGTTTTTCAAAACCTGTTTATTCGTGATTCTTTGGTTCTTACTCTGTTTCTTTGAGTCGCTTGATTCTTGTTTAGGGACAAACAAGTTTAAGTTGGGGAGTTTGATAAGTGAAAATTGTAGCTATTTTTGTATATAAGTTTTGTTGCACATATCGATACTTTTTGTTAATATCGTTTGAATAAACCCCGCTTTATTTGTAAATACGTTTACTTTACGTTATAGTGTATATATTGCATTATTGTGTAAACATCATTGAGTTTAATTGTTTTCCATTTATTTTTGCAGGCATTCAAGCAAGGATATCTTATCATATTCATAAAGAGCATTAAATAAGCTTTCAACACTTCGAACCGGGCGAAAAACAGAGTTACGGTTCGAAAGTTATGGCCGAAACAAGAAAACAGAAAGTGTTGTATGTCTGCTCTCGCCCTGGGCTCGCCGGGCGAAGCAGAAGCGAGCCAGACAGACAGAAACGTGTAAAAAAGTCCAGAATAAGCCACCTTAACTCGCCGGGCGAACCAGAACTTCGTCGTACGAATCTGGACGGACAGAAACACCATTTAAGGGCTAAAAACACATTTTTTAGAGGATGGTTTTGGTATTTTTTGCTCCCACTCCATCAAACATCATTTTTTCATAGGATTAGCTTAGAAAACAACTATGGAGCTTGCACACGGATGATCCGGGTTGAATTGATCATCGATCGACGCTGACAAACCAGGAGATTTTTTATTCATTTCTCTTCCTCTTTGTGTATTCTCTCTTAGTTGGGTTTTGTATATGTATTTACTTTGATCTTATGTATATTTATCGCCCATGGTGTTGTATAAAATCTGCTTTACAAATCTTTATCGGTGACTGTCCTTGATTTTTGCTTTCTGCTTGAGGTTTAGGTTGTGATAGAGATATGTTTCACAAACCTTGATTAGGGATGATTATCTGTTAGTTTTTGGATGCTAGAGATAGATTTAGAGCTAACATATGGGTATCAGAGCTTAATGCCTCTGTGTTGTTTGAGTCGGGTGCGAGATCATCGACAAGAGTAATATTGAGGAGTATTGTAGGTTGAGTATAACTGGTCGGTAAGTTTAACTTTGTGAGGAGTGGATTATATGCATACCGGATAAGTTTCTTCTCTTTGAAGAATGAATTCTTTTTATGTTCATATTTAGGCTGCGTTTGTTTCAGATTTTTTTTGAAAAAAATCTATTTTTTTAGTTAAAAAATCATTTATTACTATTTTAAGAGTGTTTGTTTCAGATTATTTAAAAATGATTTATGGTAAAAAAAATGATTTTTTGGTTAAAAATGAGAAGCTAATCCAAGTAGCTTGTTAAAATTTCATTTTGCGATAGATGAGAGAGAAAGTGAAAATAGAAAACACGGAAGAGTGACTTCGTCGCGCAGTTACACATTTACCCTTAAAAAATTTCAGATTTCCGAAAATACCCTCAAGGTTTAGCTTCATTTTGCAAGCGAATCTGAAATGAAACTCGGTGAACAGTGAAGTTTCTTCCCCTCTGCTTCAATGGCGCCGGCGTGAACAGTGTTATTATCTTCTTCTTTGCAACGGGTAAAAATTCATCATTTATCTTCTCCTTCTTTAATGTTATCTGGGATTTTCGGTTTTTTTATCTCGTTTCTCATTTTTCATTAGAGGTAGTGATTCATTTGTTAAATTTGTGATATAGGGTTTTAAGTGATTCTGAAATTGATTTCTGAAACTTGAAGCTTTTGCTAATCCAGGTTAGAGCTCTTTGTCATTCTAATAAGTTAGTTGTTTTATGTGTAGTTACTAGTAAGAATTTGGTTTTGATAAATAAATGTTCCACTTGATTGACATGTATTTTTCCTGAAATTCATGACTTAAATACCTTCAAAAACCTTGATAACTCACTTTCCTCTCAGTTTGTTTCATAAATTTGGTTGAAAATCATTCACTCAAACAAGCAAGTGTCTTTACCATATATGATGGGGTAGTTCAGCTTCTTGAACTAAGCATCATTCCTGTATTATTATTGACAGTGTTCTTAAGAAAGTGGATTAGTGGATGAAATGTTGTTGTTTTTTATTTGTTTGTCTTTTTAGGTTGTGAACAATATATGTTTAAATTTTTTTTATGACTATGTACTTTCTCTCTGTTAGAATTGCTTAAACATTTTTTCTCTGTTAGAATTGCTTATAAACTATGAATGGAGTATTGTTCTATTTTATTTTGTATGTCCTATTTCATTTGGCTCATAATATTCGTAATGATTGCTGGTTTATCATCAAGTGAAATTGTGTTTACAGTAAAGAAAACAATGTTTTCTATATTTCAATTATTTTTCTTAATCTTGGTCCTTGAATTAAATAATA
This sequence comes from Lathyrus tuberosus, assembly GCA_022829125.1. NCBI lineage: Eukaryota > Viridiplantae > Streptophyta > Magnoliopsida > Fabales > Fabaceae > Lathyrus > Lathyrus tuberosus. The sequence continues at coordinate 3,003,690 of JALAZF010000034.1, forward strand.
ATTTTACTAGGAAATTGACAGTTAGCGTGATAGATTTTGATAGGTTGATCTTAAATGAAAGTGTGAAAGGAGAAGATAGGAACAAATGTAATGCGGAGATTTCTTGGCACAACATTGCTTGATTGTAAAATTTAAACATAAATGTCTTGCTAAATGGATGATAACTAACTTTTCATATTTTAAGAGACATGTTCATAATATGTTGGGTTTGTTGGTCCATTGTTAGCTAGATCCTCAGGTAAGAATTTTCATATCATAACTTCTTTGTTATCTTAAATTATGATATGAACCTTTGTTTGAGAAAGTTCTGTTGTAGAGAGTTACATATGTAGAAATTTCTCTACCGAGCCTATTTTCCTTATGTTCTTGTGGTCAAATATTTGAACAAGAGGAATATTGAAGATATATTTTTGTTTTGATGGAGTTGGTGATTGGAGGGCAGAAATGACAATATAATTCAATTTTTTCAGTTTGGAACTTTATAAAACCTTACTGGGATGTTTTTGTACCATCTTTTTCAAAAGGCAACTAAACACACCATGATGTCAAGATATTGTCTTGAATAAGAGTACTTCAAGTTGCCATGACAGTAGTGTCATTATTACATCAACCAAGATTTTGGTGGAGTCATCCCACAATAAAATTGCAATATAACTACTTACATACATACTATGCCTTACCTTTATGTTTTCCGAGGTTTTACTAGGTTTGTTGTTTATGGCACTCTATAATTTCACTGTACCGAGATAGTGTCGCTCAATCAGTTTTTTGGTTTGTTTCAAATTTCTAATGGGTTAGTGATAAATATTAATATTAATAGGTTTGTTTCAAATTTCTAATGTGTTAGTGATAAATATTAATATTGTATTTGATGACTAGAATGACATCTAAAAAAGATGTGAAAAGTTTAGAGAAGGATGGAAAGGTTGTTGCAAAATGGGGGGATGACAGTAAAACAGAAATGTTGCTGAAAATTTGCATTGAAGAAATAGAAGCAGGTAATAGGCCAACTACCCACTTCACTAAAGAAGGGTGGAAGAATATTACTGAAAAGTTTCAAAAGAATACCGAATATGCTTATGATCGCACTCAACTAAAAAATAGATGGGATACATTGAAAAGAGAGTTTTCATCATTTGCGAAGTTAGTGGATAAGCAAACTGGAGTAGGATGGGATCATGAAAAGAAAACTATCATGGCTGACGGTGATTGGTGGGCTGAAAAGAGTAAGGTATAGTTGTGTGAATGTATATTATACTAGTATTTAATTAATTGCATGAATTTTTCTATGATATATGTTTTGAATGTTTATTTATTTTTCAGGAGGATCCTGATATTTTGAAATGGAAACATGGAGGACCAAAGTTTATTGACTTGCTAGAAAAATGTTTCAAGGGTGCCATAGCTACTGGATTCGCCCTTTACAAACCATATGAAAATCAATTACCATGTGAAGGATCAGAATCTGTTTTTGAAGTCGGTCGTGAGAATAATACAGTTACTGAGGATGAAGGAGATACAGATAGTTTTGGTGTTGGAAATGAAGTACAACCCAACCCAACACCAAGTTCTTCCAAAAAGAGAAAGATTTTAGGGAAAGGAGAGAAAATCGGGGCAACAGAGAAACTTCAACGATCTCTTGATCGTATACTCGATGGGTTTGGGACAAGCCAACAAGGACTCCCAGAAGACAACATTAGTTATGCCAAATGTTTGAAAATGTTGGATGAAATTCCATCCTTGGTAAAAGGATCACGTTTACACTTTAAGGCTGTTAGAATCCTTGCCAATAAAGAAAATAGGACAGCATTTTCTTACTTCATGGATACCTCCACTGCTGATATGGCTCTTGATTGGATAGACACTTGTCCCGAGAAAAAAAATCCACGTGATCGTTGATAAGATTGTATGCTTCATAGGAAAAAACCATTAGTATTGGAACTATTATGTTTTGATTAGCTTGTATGACTCTGATAAGTGTATCCACTTGCTAGCTTCTGCTGCTTCTGTGAACCTCCTCGCGTATGCTATGATGATGTTGGAGTATGTTGTTATTACTCCAATTCGTGTGCTGCTGTTCTTGTTGCAAAAAAGAATGCCTTTTTTTCCTTCAATTTTGTGTGATACTGCTTGCGTGTTGTTCTGATGTTTTGCTTTTGATGATTTTTCTGTGCGTGTGGTTTCGTGACTGTTTCTCATATCACTGCTGCATTTGTATGTGAGTATGAACTGTAAGATACATGTTCGTTCTGTTAATGATATTGATTTGGGCTGATTCTAGTTTAGGGGTAGGCGTAAGAGTAGTTGAAGGGATTTAGATTTGGAGAGAATTCAGCAGAAGGATTTAGAATTTAGAAGATAGTTAAGCGAATGCTATGTTACTATCTGATGTTCTATGTCCATAGAGAAGCAAATAACTGAAAAATGATTGCTTGTCCTATATATGGCCTATTCCTGTTTGCACCACCTTTGTAAGCTATTGTATAGGCTCTTGCTTATTAAACTATACTCGAGCTACATAGTGTGATAGATGGGTAATGACCTAGCATTGGCGTCGTTTGTTGTTGAATCATGCATGTGATTTGACAAAGTTTTAGGTTGGTTTCTGATTGCTTAATACAACTCTTCTCTCTTACTGGGTTCGATATTAGTCATGTAAAATCTGGCATAACAGTATGATATGACCACAATTAATTAATGTCTTAGTTATAGTTTTAAGGCTTTAAGGTGTCATGATTTGTAACTATTCAAATTTTTATAATTTTACATTTTTGTGTAACAGGATGGCTGACAATTCAAATGAGAGTTTGGACGAGAGTTCTGATGATAGTTCATATGAGAGTGATACTTCTGAAATGGATATTGAAGTCCAACAGGTTAATAGAAATCAATATCAAATTGCAACAATGATGGCTGCTTTTATGGTTACAAACCATGTTTTGAAATACATTGTCAAAGAAAAGAAAACTACGTCAATTCTCTCCGGCCACCTATGGTATACTGAATTGATAAGAGGAAATGATAACAGGTTTTTTGAGCAACTTCGAATGAGGAAACAAGTTTTTCGACAATTGGTATGTGAGTTAACTAATAATTGTTGATTGACACCTGCTAAACACATTGGAGTTGAGGAAAGTGTTGGGATATTCTTATATATGATAGGGCAACCTTCCTCATATAGAAATGCCCAAGAGCGGTTTCTGTAACACCCCCAATCTATACCCCCAAGTAAACAAATAGATAATTAAAAATTCAATATTTCATCATAGTATATTTAAATCATCATGGCATAGACAAGCAGCATCACATCAATTCGAAACAAAACATGCAACACCTGCTCATAAAGATATGCAACAGTGGGGTAGCAATCAACAGAGGAACTCAGTTCCTTACACCCACATTCCATCAGATTTTAGAATAAAGCGGAAAATCTAAAACTGATTATCATAAATATAAAATGTTTGTCATACGCGTACAATCCAAAATATACATATTCATAATACGCAATAACCACAAACGACCACCCTAGCTACCCGATGTCACATATCAGAGCCGACCGACAAAAAGGGTGAAGACACAAAGCTTCACAAAAAGACCTCCAACAACTCTAATCTGCAATGCCTCATAGAGCATTATAAAACGAGCAGAAGGGTGAGAAAAATAACCATAATATAAATGCATATAATTATATATATCAACATAAAAATACACATATCAAATTTTCTCACCACAATTATCACATGCCTACACATAAAGCATATACAAATTATATTCACATAAACCCATATTCACACATCATGCATATGTTTATACACACAAAACATATCATTCATAAATCAAGGCATTTAACACAAATGCACAGCAATTCACAAATGCTATCACAACGTCTCGCACATAATCAACCAAATCATGAATTTCCACATATAACCAATGCAATCATAATTCATGCAGATGCAAAGAGACCGACACAACGACTCTCTATGCAAATGCATATGTGGTACCGACTCCAAGATTCATATCTCAATACTAGTTCCCTCAGGAACTCTGCAGAACTATCGCTCGTTACATCACTGTAACTCCCCGTCGGGCATACGATGTTCAACCGTCGCTTTAGGTCTCCACATGAGCACACGACGTTATGGATTGCTTTAGGTCTCCACTTGAGCACACAATCCGATCGCTTTAGGTCCCCACATGGGAACACGATCGTCTATAACCACCGCTTTCAGTCCTCAGGCTATTCATACCTTTCATATTTTCGAGGCACACGATGTTATAGCTGATTCCCCACCGGAACCGCCCTCACACAGGACGCAATTGCATATAACCATCGCTTTCAGTCCTCAGGCTATTCATACCTTTCATATTTTTGAGGCACACGATGTTATAGCTGATTCCCCACCGGAACCGCCGTCACTCAGGACGCAATGACAATGCATATCATGATGCTTGACACACAAGAACTCATGACAACCATGCATTTTCACACATATATGCAACCATAAACATGCATATATAATCAAATACAACATATTGCATTTATTTGTCTTTCGGCCACAATTCATCACCACAACCTGTCATCACATGCATTCACATCATACAACGTCATACAAGTCATACGATATCCATATCAAAAGCACATAGCATAATACACATCATTAAAACGACAAAAGTCGACAAAACGACACTATTCACATTTCCCGACATAATTTAATCGGCTAACAAATTCCAAACCGTCATACTAAGAAAGTACAGCTCAATAGCTTTCCAATGCATCAAACCACGCCTCAAACCGAACCACAGATCAAAAGTTATGCAGAAAACAAAATTACACAAACAGCACTGTTCGCTGGGCGAACCCTCTCGCGAGCATTCGCTAGCACCTTCGCTAGGAGAATGTTCCAGCGAACTAATTACTAGCTAAAAACAGACACAAAGTTCGCTAGGTGAACCCTTGGCGAACCAAGTCAGAACCAAACAGAACCAAAAACCTACAACCTTCGCTAGGCGAACCCCCGTAGCGAACCTTCGCTACCCTTCGCTGAATCGTTCGCTAGGCGAACCCGCGAAAACCTCACTCGCTGCCACCTTCGCCCCAGGTTCGCTAGGCGAACCAAGGAAAACCCAGAATTTTTCTGCGCTGTTTGAAACCCCAAAAGTGATATTTCCTAACCAAAACATTTCCCAATCAACATATATCAATCAGAACCTATTCTAATCATGCCAACAAGCAATCTACCACATTTACATCGATTTCCAACCGCTAAACCATCGATTCTACTCATTTTATCGTTTTCGACCTAGAAGTGAAAAACATGGAAAGCAAGAGAATCATCCACACACATACATACATAATCATATACAAGCATAGTATAATCGAGTTTCGCACCCTTACCCGATTAAATCGATTCCTAGAAGTTGTTTCCTTTGATTTCCAAGCTTTTCCTCTTCTTTTCTCTCTTCTTCCCTTCTCTCCTTTTTCCTTCTTTCTATTTCTTTCTCTCTATTTTCTCTCCTCCCCCTTATATTTCTATTTTCTTTCTCTCTAACTTAGTAAATAATTAGGAAAAGACCAAAATACCCTTACTCTCAATTATCTCCCAAACGATCCCAAAATGCGATAAAATATAATAACAGTGCAAAACAACATATTATCACACCAAAGTCATAAATAAAATAATATAATACTCCAAATAATTAAGTCGACTCGATTAAATAAAATGAACAAAACTGGGGCGTTACAACTCTCCCCCACTTGGAAATTTTCGTCCTCGAAAATATAACCGAGACGAACAACTCCGGACACGACTCTCGCATCCGACTAACAAACCAACATGCCAACAAAAGGCACACCACGAACAACACAAACGACAAACACCTTGCTAACAACAGATACAATCAACGACACGACAACGACAACAACAACACCGACAAGATGCAAAGCCCATACAATGCACTTGACGACCGACTTCCAACTCAAAGAATACACAAGCACAAACTCACTGGTTCACTCTTGAACCAAAACACAACAAGATCTCAACCACATCAACAAAACAAGAATACCAACCTCCTTGTCACACAACCTTATCCAAACAATGCTACGATTCACCAATCGAACATAGAACCAAAACATTCGTCTACTTAGTAGCCCATGAGTGCCATTCAAACCTTTCACCTACCACTTCCCCTCTGAAACATCCATTGGTCTTACCATTCCTACAGATTTCCAATGTTCAACCTAAGAACTCTTACAAGTCAGACACACATATACGAAATGTGCCACATCACGCTTCCGCTGCGCACTCTAATGACTCGTAACCATCAAAACTACCAATCTCACGTCCAAGGTCTAACTCTTCCGCATAATCACCAAAAACCACTGTTCACTCTTAATATTCCTATCCTCACACTCCTCTGTGTTATCTCACACTCTAGGCACTCGCCTCTGAACTTCTCAAACAACTCAAATTCTCGGACCATTAAAAATAGACATACATAGAAACTTCCGACTTAACTTCTCAGTCACAACAATCACTTTTCCTAAAGGATAATCCAAGCCAAATTCGTAGCTAATCACAAACTCTAACTATTCTCGTTGTCTCTATTCCTTCAGACCAAACCAGTAATCAATATTCTTGTAATTACCACACACTTCGAATCTAAAATCATAAAGATAATACTTCCTATAATCCAACATAACACAGCGACAACCAATTCCACAATAGTACTGATCCTTCCTTGAATCCTCAAATGTCGAAAAACACAAGCCACGACTTTACTCTCTTGCATTAACACACTGACTAAACTCATCAAAGATGCATCCCCAAATAATCGACTTCCCTTTTTGCAAGTCACTAAAGTAACGAAAACATTAATCTTGGAAAAGTCTTCCATACCCTTCGGTAATAACCAACAAAAGTCCAAAAAGTTTATAATCATCTTAACTAACTTCGGAACCTCCCATAGGAACACCGCATCCACTTCCGATTATAACAATATAACCCTTCACATAAAGTCGTTCTAAAGCCTCTACTTAAACAAATCACCATTCTTATCAAACATTCCAACAATTGTGATTCTAATCAAACTCAACCAAAAAGGACTCTTAATGAATTCACCACTTAACCACATACCAGAACCTCTAATCCATCTCATCTTCTGATATAAGAATCTTCATCGACACAACAAAACAATCTGTAACCATTCCCTTAAATTCCAAACAATTCATTGCACACACTATCAAAGCTAGAAAGACACGTCCATTCCATCCAACATAATTCCCGTCTGCTATCAACAAGAGATTAAGGGTGATCAGTTCCTCAATTTGTCAATAGACAGCCGACAACCATGATGAGGCACAAACCGTCTCCACCAAACGATAATAGCATTCCTTACATCCTATACACAAAACTACCTAAGGCACAATTCCTTAGTTGACATAATCCTTACCTCCGCACCCCTTCTTGAACCAGAAACCAAACTTATAATCTTGCAATTTACAACACACTGAGTCAGCGCTCTACACCTGAAACAACACGGAGAAGTACCAGCTTCTCCCCCACTTATCTCATTCTAATCCTTTCAACCGTAAACACACTAAATCCATTACAAATCCTTTACCATAAACAGTCAAAGAACAATTAGACAAACCCCAAGAGTAATTACCGACCCCTAGACAAAAGTGTCGATAACCATCACACCACCCCAAGAAGACACACAATTCAAACGCTTCGCGCACTCATACAAAATAAACGAATGAGTCGCCCTAATAACGAGAATAGCAAATAAAGACGTACTATTAATAAAACAAGTACCTTGAGTCAGACGATCCGCACTAGTAGTCTCACCTCCTGCCAATGCAACAACCTTCCTACCAGTCTGAGCTCCCTTCAGTTCCGTACACCTCGTACTGATATGACCTGTTCCACCGCAGTTGAAACACTTCACATTAATTCTCTTACAATCAGCTGCGACATGTCCCAAACCTCCACAATTAGAACATTTCAGTTTATTCCTCCTACAATCCAACTTACGATGCCCTACTTCCCCACACTTGTGACACTTAATGTAACACCTCAGAGGACTAGACATTCCTCCCCCACTACGAGACTGTTGTTTCCCTTTCCTGTCATTCACATTCTCATAGGGAGTAGCACGCACCTTACGATCCTCTCCGTAAATCCTACAATTGTCCACCAATTCAGAAAACCTTCTAATCCTCTGATAACCTATTGCCCTTTTAATCTCCGGACACAATCCGTTCTCGTACTTCACGCACTTAGAAAATTCAGCAGTCGCTTCCGGATAATGAGGATAGAACTGCACAAGTTCCACAAACCTTGCAGTGTAATCAACCACAGACATATTACCTTGTTTCAACTCTAAGAACTCAATCTATTTCTTTTCCTTCACACCCTCAGGATAATACTTCCTCTGAAACTCTCGACCAAATAAATCCCAAGTAACCTCTTCATCATCCTCTCCCAACACTTGGCGTAAACTAACCCACCAATCAGCTACTTTTTCCTCCAGCATGTGAGTACCCAGTCTTACCTTGTCCTCTTCAGCACAATCCATCACATGGAAGATTCTTTCAACCTCTTCAAACCAAAATTGTGCACCATCAGGATCATATCTTCCCTTGAAGATAGGCAGTTTGTTCTTCCTGAACTCATCATTACCCACAACATTCGGTACACCTTGCACAACTCGAGCCATATTCTGTTCATTTCCAATAACAACAACTATGGTTAAACAAACAGCTCACCGAACCACAAAGACCAACAAGGACTGACACAAACTGACACGGACTGGCTCTGATACCACTTAATGTAACACCCCCAATCTATACCCCCAAGTAAACAAATAGATAATTAAAAATTCAATATTTCATCAGAGTATATTTAAATCATCATGGCATAGACAGGCAGCATCACATCAATTCGAAACAAAACATGCAACACCTGCTCATAAAGATATGCAACAGTGGGGTAGCAATCAACAGAGGAACTCAGTTCCTTACACCCACATTCCATCAGATTTTAGAATAAAGCGGAAAATCTAAAACTGATTATCATAAATATAAAATGTTTGTCATACGCGTACAATCCAAAATATACATATTCATAATACGCAATAACCACAAACGGCCACCCTAGCTACCCGGTGTCACATATCAGAGCCGACCGACAAAAAGGGTGAAGACACAAAGCTTCACAAAAAGACCTCCAGCAACTATAATCTACAATGCCTCATAGAGCATTATAAAACGAGCAGAAGGGTGAGAAAAACAACCATAATATAAATGCATATAATTATATATATCAACATAAAAATACACATATCAAATTTTCTCACCACAATTATCACATGCCTACACATAAAGCATATACAAATTATATTCACATAAACCCATATTCACACATCATGCATATGTTTATACACACAAAACATATCATTCATAAATCAAGGCATTTAACACGAATGCACAGAAATTCACAAATGCTATCACAACGTCTCGCACATAATCAACCAAATCATGAATTTCCACATATAACCAATGCAATCATAATTCATGCAGATGCAAAGAGACCGACACAACGACTCTCTATGCAAATGCATATGCGGTACCGACACCAAGATTCATATCTCAATACTAGTTCCCTTAGGAACTCTGCAGAACTATCGCTCGTTACATCACTGTAACTCCCCGTCGGGCATACGATGTTCAACCGTCGCTTTAGGTCTCCACATGAGCACACGACGTTATGGATTGCTTTAGGTCTCCACATGAGCACACAATCTGATCGCTTTAGGTCCCCACATGGCCACACGATCGTCTATAACCACCGCTTTCAGTCCTCAGGCTATTCATACCTTTCATATTTTCGAGGCACACGATGTTATAGCTGATTCCCCACCGGAACCGCCGTCACACAGGACGCAATTGCATATAACCATCGCTTTCAGTCCTCAGGCTATTCATACCTTTCATATTTTTGAGGCACACGATGTTATAGCTGATTCCCCACCGGAACCGCCCTCACACAGGACGCAATTGCATATAACCATCGCTTTTAGTCCTCAGGCTATTCATACCTTTCATATTTTCGAGGCACACGATGTTATAGCTGATTCCCCACCGGAACCGCCGTCACTCAGGACGCAATGACAATGCATATCATGATGCTTGACACACAAGAACTCATGACAACCATGCATTTTCACACATATATGCAACCATAAACATGCATATATAATCAAATACAACATATTGCATTTATTTTCCTTTCGGCCACAATTCATCACCATAACCTGTCATCACATGCATTCACATCATACAACGTCATACAAGTCATACGATATCCATATCAAAAGCACATAGCATAATACACATCATTAAAACGGCAAAAGTCGACAAAACGACACTATTCACATTTCCCGACATAATTTAATCGGCTAACAAATTCCAAACCATCATACTAAGAAAGTACAGCTCAATAGCTTTCCAATGCATCAAACCACGCCTCAAACCGAACCACGGATCAAAAGTTATGCAGAAAACAAAATTACACAAATAGCACTGTTCGCTGGGCGAACCCTCTCGCGAGCATTCACTAGCACCTTCGCTAGGCGAATGTTCCAGCGAACCAATTACTAGCTAAAAACAGACACAAAGTTCGCTAGGAGAACCCTTGGCGAACCAAGTCAGAACCAAACAGAACCAAAAACCTACAACCTTCGCTAGGCGAACCCCCGTAGCGAACCTTCGCTACCCTTCGCTGAATCGTTCGCTAGGCGAACCCGCGAAAACCTCACTCGCTGCCACCTTCGCCCCAGGTTCGCTAGGCGAACCAAGGAAAACCCAGAATTTTTCTGCGCTGTTTGAAACCCCAAAAGTGATATTTCCCAACCAAAACATTTCCCAATCAACATATATCAATCAGAACCTATTCTAATCATGCCAACAAGCAATCTACCACATTTACATCGATTTCCAACCGCTAAACCATCGATTCTACTCATTTTATTGTTTTCGACCTAGAAGTGAAAAACATGGAAAACAAGAGAATCATCCACACACATACATACATAATCATATACAAGCATAGTATAATCGAGTTTCGTACCCTTACCCGATTAAATCGATTCCTAGAAGTTGTTTCCTTTGATTTCCAAGCTTTTCCTCTTCTTTTCTCTCTTCTTCCCTTCTCTCCTTTTTCCTTCTTTCTATTTCTTTCTCTCTATTTTCTCTCCTCCCCCTTATATTTCTATTTTCTTTCTCTCTAACTTAGTAAATAATTAGGAAAAGACCAAAATACCCTTACTCTCAATTATCTCCCAAACGATCCCAAAATGCGATAAAATATAATAACAATGCAAAACAACATATTATCACACCAAAGTCATAAATAAAATAATATAATACTCCAAATAATTAAGTCGACTCGATTAAATAAAATGAACAAAACTGGGGCGTTACAGTTTCAACATTCTAGTGAGACCATTCATAAACATTTCAATAAAGTTTTAGAAGCTGTATGCAAGTTGGGGAAAAAAGTCATTAAACCTGTTGATCTTGTTGACTCTTCTCAATATACCAGAGATGATAATCGATATTGGCCTTACTTCAAAGATTGTATAGGGGCAATAGATGGCACACATATTAAAATACATGTCCCAACAGAGAAACAAAAACCGTTTTTCAATAGGAAAGGATATACAAGTACTAATGTGATGGCTATGTGTGACTTCAATATGTGTTTTATTTTTGCATTGTGTGGATGGGAAGGATCTGTTCATGATGCAAAGATTCTTATGGATACTCTTCGTAAACCGGATTTGCGATTTCCTTATCCTGCAGAAGGTCAGTTTTTGGTACTTCAAATATTTTTATTAGTATAATAAATATTTTTATATTCTTGTCTGATATATTTTGTTTATATACACAGGAAAATACTATCTTGTAGATTCGGGGTATCCGTCACTTAAAGGTTTTTTAGCACCATACAAGAATGCAAGGTATCATCTTGCACATTTTAGACTTGCTCCAGGATTCAGATCAAGAAATGAAATTTTTAATTACTATCATTCTAGTTTGAGAAGTGTTATTGAAAGAACTTTTGGTGTGGTAAAAGCAAGATGGAAAGTATTACAAGATATGCCTAATTTCAAGCTTCAAACTCAAATGGCTATTATTTGGGCTTGTTTTGCCCTTCATAACTTTTTAAGAAGAACAGACTCAAGTGACTTGGATATTCTTGAAAGTTTAGAAAACATCAATGGTTTACAAGACAATGAGCAAGATTTCCATGAAGGAGATGGAAATGGTGTACCTACTCATGGTGAATGGCATGCTCCTACTCAAGCCGATGTTAGATATATTGAAGAAATAAGAAACACCATCAGAGATCAATTGCCAAGAAACATGGGACGACAACGACAATAGTTTTATTTGTATTTTTTTATGTTAGATGGCTTAAAAAAACTAGAATGAGACTTTAAAAATATGTAGTGTTATTTTTATGTTTGATGACTTTAAAGAAAACTAGAATGAGACTTTAAAATGATAGTTTTATTTTTATGTATTTATTTTATATTGCTTATATATATATATATATATATATATATATATATATATATATATATATATATATATATATATATATATATACATATATATAAAAGCATTATTATTTTTTAATTGTAAAGTAATATAAACATTTTTAAAAATCATGTACAATTATTAATTCATAATCATATATAATTATTTATGCATAAATATAAAAATTAATTTATATGTCCTTTTTGGTAAATTATAATGTTAAAAAATCATTTTTATATTGAAGTTGTCAAACAAAAAAAAAATTCAGTTTTAAAAGAAATCATTTTTATAATAGGAAACAAACACAAATTTGCTTCTATTTTTTTTTTAAATCTCTAAAAAAAAATATTTAGATTTTTTAATAAAAAAATCTATTTTTTTAAATCTAAAACAAACGGGCCCTTACTTTTCTTCTTTTACTTTAACAAATTTAATCCAAACTCATAAATGCGAGACTTGTCGAACGATAATTCAATAACACCGATCTTTGTGGACACGATAAATTTCCGGAAAAATACTTCCAAAAACTTTTGTTGCTTGCCGTTTTACCGCTTCAACAATTACAAATCATATTTTTAATTTTAAAATAGAGAAATGCTAACGAGTGCCTCGGGACACTGGTTAAGAGATTAAACAGGAAGTTGAACATTCTTTAAGAAACTAAAATAATATGTTTTTTTTTTTAAATAAATGTATTCAATGCACTGAATACATAAATAAGTAACTTTTTTTAAAGGATATTATATATATTTAATGTACTTGAGATATAATAATTTCTCTATGTAGAATTCTTAACTAGTGTTCGGATACTGATTAGCAAGACCCTTTAAAATATTAACATAACATAGTTGAATTTTATAATTTTACTGATAATATAAAACTATTTTACATCAGTATACTATCTTTAATCTTTTTAAAAAATATTTTTATATTATTATATATGAATTACAAGTCACATTTTTAATTTTAAAATATTAATTTGACATGGCTGAATTTTATAATTATATTGTATAATGTTATAAAAATTATTTTACATCAATAATACACTATTTTTAATCTCTTTAAAAAATTAATAACACCGCATTTTTCTCTTTAAATAAAAAATGTGTTTCACCAATAAAAAAGGAAGTAAGATAAAATATTAAACACATTTGCTGGTGCCGCCTATATGGTGTAGAATACTAATAAAGTGACAAAAACGCAACAATTATATATGTTGAGTGGCGACAACTTTCAGTAGAATATATTTTCTTTGACTAGTTTGGTGGAATATTAAACGGATAAATAGATATAGAATAAAATAAGCAAATTGAAAACCTTATAATTAAACAGAAAATCTCGCGTCCACGATTTGTTTGATTAAAAAATTAATCAGTATTAACTCATTTCATTGTCGTGTATCATTTATCAATATGTCTCTCCTTCACCAAAAGTAACAAAATAGTTAATAATCTTCAATGCAAATCCATGTAGGTGAGAATGGCAGTATAATTAATTGAGAGTATTTTATCGACATAATATTTAAAAATCAAATAGACATGTAAAAAGTTTAAGTGTTGACCAATTTATACAAAATCATACTCTAATTTTAAATTGACTCTCTATTAGTAAATATTGGTAAATATTGGGATTGATATTTGTGCGGGTAAATGTTAAAATTTCTGTTAATGCCACTCTTAGAGTGTACATGATGAGTATTAGAATAATAATTTATATTTTATTATATATTCACAAACTTAGTCATTAAGTTTGTTAGAGGGTATTTTAGTATTTTATTGTTGCTTTTGGTAACCCTAATTTTAGCTTATAAATAGGGTAGTTGTCATTCCAATCATTTGTATCCTTTTATCCTTTTGTAGCCGTCATTCAATATAATATATTCTCTTCTTCATCTTCATTATTTTCACCTTGTACACCAACAATTGGTATCAGAGCCTGGTTAGGATCAACGGGAAACACGAGTGAAAACGTGAGGATTTTTTCTTGTGTGATTGAATTTTGTTCTTGATTTGTGTTGAATCTTGAACGAAGTTCTGATCGGAATCATAAATTTGTGATTCTGTGGGTTGGGAAACACTGTGTGCGGTGAGATTCTGAGTGTATTGTACAAGGTTGAAGGTTGAAGATGATGAACGGCGGCGGCGGAATGAACACCAAGCTCCCAGTATTTGATGGCAAAAACTGGAATCGTTGGATGATTCAAATGCGTGTACTGTTCGGTGCTCAAGATGTTCTAGATCTTGTCACCGAAGGTTATGTTCCGGTAGCAGCAGATGCGACGGAGGAGCAGAAGAACGCGCAGAAGGATACAAGGAAGAAAGATCAGAAAGCATTGTTCTACATCCATCAGTGTGTGGATGCGAATGTGTTTGAGAAGATTGCAGATTCTACGACGGCAAAGGCGGCGTGGGACACACTGGTCAGATGTTACGGTGGTGACGCATCAGTGAAGAAGGTGAAGCTTCAGTCTCTACGTAAGCAGTACGAGAATCAGAACATGAAGAACAATGAGAAAGTTTCTGAGTACATCTCCAGAGTGATTCTGATCACTAATGAGATGAAGGCGTGTGGAGAAACTCTTTCTGAACAAGTAATCATTGAGAAGGTATTGAGATCCCTTACTCCTCAGTTTGATTACATTGTGGTAGCAATAGAACATTCTAAAGATCTGAGCACCATGAGAATTGAAGAGCTGCAAAGCAGTCTAGAAGCGCAAGAGTTGCGTCTGACTGAGAGAACTTCTGAAAGGGAAGTAGAGCAGCAGGCTCTGAAAGCAGTTTCTGATAGGAAGCATCAGAAGCAGTCAGAAGCTAGGAGAAGATCTGATGGTGGTCAGAAGTCAGAAACCTCAACTTCTGATAGGCAAAAGAATGCTCAGAAGGGAAAAGAGAAGTATGACAAGAAGAAGATCCAATGTTACTGTTGCAAGAAGTTTGGTCACTTTGCTAGAGATTGTTGGTCAAACAAGGAAAGGAAGTCAGAAGAAGCAAATATAGCCAGAAGTTCTGATGATGAATCTGTGCTATTGATGGCTTCTGAATCTGATGATACGAATTTGACAGACTGGTGGTATATGGACACTGGCTGCTCAAATCATCTTACTGGAAATAAGAAATGGCTGGTTGATTTTGATTCTGAGAAGAGAACAAAGATCAGATGTGCTGATGACAAATATCTTAACGCTGAAGGTATGGGAAATGTCAGAGTTGTTCTGAACAATGGGAAAACAGCATTGATTCAGAATGTGTGGTATGTACCTGGCATCAAAAGCAATCTGATGAGCGTGGGACAATTAATTGAGAAAGGTTTTTCAGTTACCATGAAGGACAATCTTCTGAAGCTGTATGACTGTAATCAGAAGTTGATTATGGAGTCAGAACAAGGAAGGAATAGAACATTCAAGGTGAATGTCAGAACTTCTGACTCTGAATGTCTTAGTGCAACAAGCGTTGTGAAAGAAAGTGAGCTGTGGCACAGAAGATTTGGTCATCTGAATTTCAGAAGCTTAGAACATCTGAATTCGAAGAAGCTGGTACATGGAATTCCTACAATTAAGAAGCCTGAGAAGTCATGCAGAGTGTGCATGGAAGGAAAGCAACCAAGATTGCCATTTGCGTCAGAAATTGCTCCAAGAGCAAAACATGCCTTGGGAGTAGTACATTCTGATGTGTGTGGTCCATTTCCAGTAGAATCGTTCGGAGGGAATAAATACTTCGTGTCATTTGTTGATGAATTCACAAGAATGATATGGGTATCCCTTATTAAGTTCAAACACGAGGTGTTTGGTGAATTCAAGAAGTTCCGAATGAAGGTTCAGAATCAGAGTGGTCAGACTCTGAAGATTCTCAGAACCGATGGTGGGGGTGAGTATAACTCCAAAGAGTTTCAGAAGTTCTGTGAGGAGAATGGAATTGAGCATGAGGTTACTGCTCCTTACACTCCTCAACACAATGGTCTTGCTGAAAGAAGAAATCGTACTTTGCTTGATATGGTGAGAAGCATGCTGAAGGAGAAGAAGCTTCCTCAGAACTTCTGGGGAGAAGCTGTTGCAACCGCAGCATATGTGCTCAATAGATGTCCAACGAAGAAGCTGAAGGAAATAGTTCCTATTCAGAAGTGGACGGGAGAAAAGCAAAGTGTTAGTCATCTGAAGGTTTTTGGTTCTGTTTGTTACAAACATGTTCCAGAAGCTAGAAGACAGAAGTTGGATGATAGAAGCAAAGTAATGTTACTGGTGGGGTACCACAGTACAGGTGCGTACAAGCTCTATTGTCCAGAAACTAATAAAGTTGAGTTCAGCAGAGACGTTATTGTGAAGGAATCAGAAGTTTGGAATTGGGATAAGTCTCAATCTGATTCTGATGTGAGAACTTCTGAAGAAAGGTCAGAAATAAGAATTTCTGAAACTGATGGTGATTCTGATTCTGAAGAAGACTCAGAAGATGAAGGTGATTCTGATGATCCAGATTCTGATGATGATCAAGATTCTGGTGGGGATTCAGATTCTGGGAATATGCCAGACTCTGAAGGTGGTCAAAGTTCTGGAGGAAGTCCAACTCCTGAAGCAAGAGGTTCTGAAGGAGAAACTTCTGAGGTTAGAACTTCTGAGGTTCAAGCATCTGAACAAAGTTCTGAACGAGGTCAGAGGCCACAGAGAATCAGAAACATTCCAAGAAGATTTGAAGAGTTTGACATGTTGCAAGACACTGAAGTAGATTCTGAGGGAGAGATTATTCAGTGTGCCATGTTAGTAGACTCTGAACCAGTGCGTACAGAAGAGGCTCTCAAGCAGAAGTTCTGGCTAAAGGCCATGAAAGAGGAACTTGAGGCCATAGAAAGAAACAAGACTTGGAAGCTGTCAGAACTTCCAAAGGACAAGAAAGCCATCAGCGTCAGATGGGTTTTCAAGCAGAAGCTAAAGCCAGATGGATCAATTGGCAAATACAAAGCGAGGTTGGTAGCAAGAGGATTTCTACAGAAACCTGGGCTGGATTATTCTGAAGTGTTTGCACCTGTAGCGAGACATGAAACAATCAGATTGGTGATTGCAATAGCTGCTAACAGGAATTGGCCTCTGATGCATTTAGATGTGAAATCTGCATTTCTGAACGGTCCATTAGAAGAAGAAGTTTATGTGTCACAACCTCCTGGATTTGTGAAAGAGAATCAGGAAGGGATGGTGTACAGATTACATAAAGCTTTGTATGGATTGAAGCAAGCGCCCAGAGCTTGGAATCAGAAGATCGATTCATTTTTCAAGAAGCAAGGGTTTCAGAAATGTGAGATGGAATACGGTGTTTATGTTCAGCATATTTCTGAAGGAAATATGATTCTGGTGTGTTTGTATGTTGATGACATACTGTTGACCGGAAGTTCTGAACAAGAATTAGCGAAGTTCAAGAAGGTGCTGATGAATGAGTTTGAAATGACTGATCTCGGGAAAATGACATACTTTCTAGGGATGGAGTTCAGATATTCTGAGAAAGGTATCATTTTGCATCAGCTGAAGTATGAACGAGAACTTCTGAAGAGATTTAAGCTGCAGAATTGTAAGGCTGCTATCACACCTGCAGATACAAATCAGAAATTAGATTCTGATTATGATGGTGAGGATGTGGATGCTACAACCTTCAAACAGTTGGTTGGTTCTCTGAGGTATTTGTGTAATACCAGACCTGATATTTGCTATGCAGTTGGAATGGTTAGTAGATTCATGAGTAAACCCAAGTGGTCCCATTACCAAGCTGCTGTCAGGATTATGAGGTATATCAAGGGAACTCTGAAGTATGGAGTGCTGTTCCCTTCTGGAAGAAAGATTGAATCAGAACTTCTGAGTTCTGGAAGGAAGATTGAATCAGAACTTCTGAGTTACTCAGATTCTGATTGGTGTGGAGACAGAGTTGATAGAAGAAGTACTTCTGGATACTTGTTCAAGTTTCTGGGAGGTCCTATTTCTTGGAGTTCTAAGAAACAACCTGTTGTTGCGCTATCAACCTGTGAAGCTGAATACATTGCAGGCGCTGTTACTGCATGTCAAGCTGTGTGGATTCTGAACTTGCTGGAAGATCTGAAGATCAAAGTTGACAAACCTCTGAAGCTGATGATTGATAACAAGTCTGCAATCAATCTTGCCAGAAACCCAGTGTTACATGGGAGAAGCAAGCATATTGAGACCAAATATCACTATCTGAGAAGTCAAGTTCAGAATGGAGTGTTAGAAGTTCTGCACTGTAGTACCCAGAAGCAGTTGGCAGATGTTCTGACGAAGGCTATCAAGACTGATCAATTCCTTCGCTTAAGGGATGGAATTGGAGTTGTTAGTTTTGAGGAAATATAAATTAAGGGATGGTATTAGAATAATAATTTATATTTTATTATATATTCACAAACTTAGTCATTAAGTTTGTTAGAGGGTATTTTAGTATTTTATTGTTGCTTTTGGTAACCCTAATTTTAGTTTATAAATAGGGTAGTTGTCATTCCAATCATTTGTATCCTTTTATCCTTTTGTAGCCGTCATTCAATATAATATATTCTCTTCTTCATCTTCATTATTTTCACCTTGTACACCAACAATGAGAAGGTTTGAGTCTGTTGAGAAATGGAGTGATTAAATAAAGGCATGAATGTTTTTTAAGAGGCTTTTGGTGTTGGTGAATGAGTGTCCTTCTAAGAAGATTAATATTCACATAGAACGTAAGCAGGGTGTTCCTTTGGCCCTTTTTCTCTTCTGCTTGATAGTGGGTGGCATGGGTTCTACGTTAAGGAATGTGGTACTGCTTGGGGGCATTTTTCAGAGTTTAAGGAGGACTATGCATGTTTCGAGGTGTCACGGTTTTGTATTTTGACGACACGGTTATTCTAGAGGATGCTTCATTGGAAAGTCTTTGGACCATTTACACTATCCTTTGAAGTTTTTCTTGGCTTTGATTTTAAGGGATACTATCTCCAAGAGTTGGCTTTATCATGTTAATATGGTGGGGTAATTTTTGAGGTTGGCTGAGAACTTTCTCGATTGTAGAAAACTCTTCCCTTTAAGTATATTGGTTTTTCGGTAGGAGTTAATCCGAGAATGAAGGCTATAATGGGCCCTTTATCAGCTTGGTTTTGAATATGCATGTCTCGTGGAAGAATTCGCTTATCAGTCTTGGGGGTAGGACAGTTATCATCAATTATGTGTTAAGTGGCATCCCTATTTCCTTTCTTTCATACGAGGATGTCTATTTTTGTGTGGAGGATTGTTAGCTTACGAAAGAAGATCATGTGGGGAGGTTCCATGGGTGGTGTTAAGATCGCTTGGATGAGATAGGAGGAAGTTTGTAAGCCTAAGCGTTTAGGTGGTATTGGTGTGCGAGATTTAAGGCTTGTAAATTTGTCTCTCTTAGGGATGGTCATGGAGGGTTATTTTGGATCGCCCGTCTCTTTGGAGTGATATTTTGGTTGATATGTATGGTCCTAAAGTTCCTCTGCCCCATTTAGGTAGACGCTCTATCAATCTCTATAGACTTTCCTCTTAGAGGAAGGATGCCTCTTTCTTGGGCTTCTATCTGTGCTTTTAGACAGTGTTACGGAGCTTCTAAACCAGTTATATTAGAACCTATCATGCTTGTTGAGTTGAAAGTACCCGCAGAATTTCAGGGAGCTGTCGCTGGTGAACTGAACAAGAGAAAATGTGTGATTGTTGGCAGTGATCAAGATGGAGATGATTCTATCATTAGAGCTCATGTCCCTATTAACAATATCTTTGGGTATTCTACAGTTCTTCGTTCTATGACACAGGGAAAGGGTGAATTCACAATGGGATACAAGGAACATTCACCTGTTTCTCATTATGTACAAACCCAATTGATAAACACATACAAGGGCAATAAGGCAGCTGAATGATTTGGCCTTGTTGAAGTATGCGGTCAGTGATATAGTTTTGTTTTGAAAGCCTATAAAAAGTTGCTAAGTAAGGTGGCTTCTATAAGATGTAAGTAGCAGTAGTTGCTTGTGAACTTCAAACGGTTATTCAAAGTGACGATTCCAATTACGATGGAGAAGCAGAAATAGGTTAGTTCATATTCAGTAATCAGTGTCAACTGGCAAGTCAATAGTTGAATAATTGGTTTTTCTTTTTTTCTTTTCCATATATGATGGTATGTTCTAATTTCATTTGCATGTGTTTCTTATTCACTGGTTTTGTATACATCGTATAGATTATTCGAATTTGAGTAGTGAGAATATTGAAAAAAGAGAGTTGCCGGATCATGAAGAATATTTCATCTTTTATATCATTTAAAATCAACAAGTTAATATAGTCTTCACTCTTCTGCAATTTCTAATCCAACTCTTTCTCTTGATTTGGCTTTATCAATTCTCTACGACCCTAAAGAACTTATGACGCATGTAACTCCTGGATATAGATATAAAAAATCATGGAAAGCTTCCTCTATTTCTTTGTATTTTTTGGTCTTGTGTTGGTTTTCCTTTTCTTTCTCACTATGGTTCATGCTGAATTAAATATATGTAAGATTTCCTTTGTATACAAAACAATTGCAGACCCTGTACTGTGACAGCAATAGTTGGTACAGATTATGCAGATTAAAAGGTTTTGTTCAAGAATTGATGCAGCTTTTTTTTCATTTTTAATAATAAAAAAGTATCAGATGCAAATGTAACATAAAATTGTTCTAGAAGAAAAATACATAAATCACAACAATTATAAAATCTGTAAAATCTAACACTTTATTACAAAAAAATTGTATCTCAACAAAACAACATTTTATTCCCTATTTTAAGGGAGCACATAAATCTCAACAATCATAAAATCTGTAAAATTTGTATAAAATCATCTCAATATTTATGATTATGGTAAATAAGGAGAAAAGAATGAGACAGAATGTATATAAAGTATCTGCATTGCACTATTTCTTTACCGCGCCATTTTTCAATTCATCTTGCACCCAATTGTTGAGTCGACTATGACACGATAATGCATCCTTTATAGCAGTAACAGTTTCTGTAATGATCCCATAGATAGTTTGAACCGATTCATGGGGGATACTTGTAACATCGGTGGCTTTATCAATAAGATGAAATGAGATAGTTAGAAGACTTTCATTGCTACCAGCATTATTGCCATTATCTTTTGGTAACCCTCCCGGAATAATAGCAAACCCTGAAGGAAATGCAATAACATTGTCTGGGTTTGATCCTTTTGCAAGATGAATCAATGCCGATTCATCTAATGGTGCATAAATCACGTAGGAAGTTGTCGCGTCGGCGTAACTCTTTTGTAGGTAAAAGATCTCAGTCTTGTCCTTAGAATCCTATCATTGACAAGTGAAAGAAAGTTAAATTTTAATGGCAAGAGTTTCACTTTGTATTTTGAATGATAAATAAGAGAAATTAAGCTTACACTTGCTCGCAGCAAAGAAACACGATTCTCTAGATGTTCGCCGATAGTCATGCACGCGAATTGTTCAATTGAAAGTGTTTGTGAAAGTATATCCCACTTCAAATAAATGATAATAATTAAAAGTGCACTAATGTTAATATATTGATTGATTTGTTTAGTTTTCGGAAGTACCTTGTTTCTGGACTTCTCATGACGAAGGAAGTTAAATAATCGATTTGGGGAGATATTAAACCAAATAGTAGTAGAAAAAACTATTGTTGTTCCAATGGGGTTATTTGAAGTACTAGGCATATTATTCTGAATCATAACTCTAACATCGGTTGAACTGGGAAAGGGAGCGAGTCGCATCCATGGATTGGTCGTTGTAGCGCTGAGATTGCCACAAAATTTTCTCATCATTCTATCAGCCAGTTTCAAGAAACTTGTCCTTCCAATTTGAGGTATAAAAGCTGTTTTTGTCAAAAAAACAAACTAAGTTAATGTGTTAGTGTGTTGTCTTTTATAGATTACATACACACAGATGTAAAAATTCAAGTCAAATCTCATTTGAACTCCAAATTATCAACTTTTTTACAAGGAAATTGATAGATTTAAACAAAAAAAACTTCTTCTATGCAAATGTTTCATCACCATTTAACAGAGCACTTATGGATGGACTAATCCGATCAACTTCTTTGATCATTCTTAAATATAGACATCAATACCCAATTTAAAAGACCAAATTGAGCATATAATCATTTACCTATAATAAAATAGTCTTTAGAATGTAAGGTATTTATGATAGAAAAAATATTTTTATGGTTCGGAACAAAGAAAACATACCCTTCCCATCAGAAAAAAATTGTGTAGCCTTAAGTGTTTCAGCCCACTCAAAGTGTCGAACAAGAGAAGCTAGCCATCGCGTTGCCCCAAAAGCCAAACCAGAGGTTACTAATGGCTTGAAAAGATCATTCAATTGGCTATGGTCTGTTTCAACATGCTCCACCCATGTAACCTAAATTAAATCAGACAGTATTAATAGAAAGCATTATCATATTCATTACAAACATGTTTCCTATGGGAGTTGGAGTTCTCGCAATTAGCAATTCACACGGTTAACTTGTCAACATATCAGTGGTTGTTAGACTGAAATTAAATGATCTAGATCGTTAAATTTACTTAAACATGTAGATCGTTGATAGCGGTCAATCCAAATTCTATTGAAATAACAAAGTAAGAAGATATTTTGCGTATAATTGAAATTGAAATGAGTATAAGTATAGAACCTTTGAGAATCCATTAGGCATTCCTTTAATCATACAACCTGAAGGCCTTTTTCGAAAATTGGTAGATGGATAAGGGAAAAGGTCCTCCAAAGATACATCAACAACAACCCAATCATTAGGAGAGAATTGTTTGCAGTATCTTACAAAACAACACTCTCGAGTCGGTACCACAGGACTAGGCAAATGAAATTCTGCATTCATCTACAATAAACAAACAAATATAATACAACTAAGGTGAATTTTTATTTACCCGTCACAAAAAGTTAAATACAGTGCTTTAGTGTTAAAATGCTTTAAAAATAATCAGAAATTATACTATTTTATAAAGGAGAATATTAACACTAATTTTGAAATCCTGATAGCCATAATTGTTGGAGGAAGTATATCTCAGAGGTATTATGGTCTTATAAAGTTATAATCTTTATTAATATCACAAAATATTTAGCATTTGTCTTAATGATATTATGCTCTAGGGTATATTCATAGCTCCTAATTATTATGTAACTCAATTCAGTAATTGTTGGAGGAAAATCTCATTGATTGCAATGCATTAATTCATAGGATCAAACAATTATCATAAAATCTTTGATGATATTTAATTTCTTATATGTACAACAACAAATAAATTCTCAATTTCTTCAATAAAAGAGTTATTAGCAAGAAAATAGCATGATAATAATAAATTTACCACATGCAATCTCCCATCATAACTTCCTTCCACTCCATTCATGAAGCTTCCAAGAACAGTTGCTCTTGAAACAATGTTGTGAAATGTCATCCCCCATTGATTCTAATTAATAGCAAAATAAAAATATTTCAAAGAGAGATACTATTGATAATTGTTGATTGCACTATAATAAAACCAAAAATAAATAAATAAACATGATTGAAGGAGAACAAAATCTACCACATTCATAAGTAATTCAATAATGTCATTCGGACCGGCGTTAATCATTGTTGTATCTCGCGAAGCTTCGATATGTAACCCTTGTACCGAATTTTCATTTGAAATTGAGTTGATCTGATTTCCATACGGATCAAAGCTAGGTAAAGCTTGAAATTCTCCGACCTCAGCCAATTTAACAATATCCATTAACGTGACATCAACCCGACCAACATGTTTCAAATATTCAATATCGTTAAGAATTTCGTATCGATTTGAATTATGTTGATGCCATAAAGGTTTACCTATAATTCCGATACTACACAATTCATTCATAGCTGAACTCGCACGATCAATAATTTTAAAGCTAATTGGTTCGGCGAACATTGACACGCCGAAAAGAAGATCACTTGCTCGTTGCATATTGAGTGAGGAGGTTTTGGCACAAAGTTCCAAATTCTTAACCCTAGATTTTGTTTGTATCCTAATTGTCAATCTTAGATATATATAAAAAATTAGTTTATATATTAACAACCTAGTGGGCTTCTGTCATTTGAGTTAGAGTAAGACCCAGCCAAAGTAATGTTATTTTGTTTCTTCCGAAAACGCATAATAATGAAACTCAAATAAAAATTAATATAATAAAACTAAAATAACGGTAAAGAGAAAGAAATAAAAGAAAAGCCCCTTTTCGCTCTTTCGCACTTGCTAGGGTTTTCTCAATTCGCATCTCAATTTTCTGATATTCTCCATGGATGAGGTAACATCGACTAAACTTCCGCACTAATTTTATATCAGATTATTTTGTGTGTTTTCTTCTGATGAATTCTGATTTGTTATTCAATTTTGATTTTTCTGGAATTTAGAATTGTTTGATTTCCGAGGTCAGTGGAGTTTGATTGGTTAATTGGAAGAGAATGAAACAAAGTCTGAGGCGCATTTGACTTCTGCTACGGCTTTTGTGGAAGGTGGAATTCAGGATGCTTGTGATGATTCTTGCAGTATATGCCTTGAATCCTTCTCTGACAGCGATCACTGATCAGTCATTACTGTAGTGTTGTTGTGTTCACTCTGTTTTTTATTGTTAAATTTTTCTGAACAATGTTGACTTAAATATTACTGGAGTATATCGGAGCCACAACATTGGATTAATACAGGAAGCACATTGAAAAAAACCTAGCTTTGGAGTGACGATTAATGTACCAGAACCAACTGCAGATGAAACCATACAAATACTGACTGGACTTAAGAGAACATTATGAGATTCACCAAAAGTTCCACTATACTGATGAAGCTCTTATAGCTGCTGCACAACTTTTGTACCAGTATATCAGGCTTGTCATGATTTGTCTATTCACTTTTATATTTATTTTGCATGTCATTTATGCTGAAGGTAGGATGAGAGGTCCATCATAAAATCTCCAAACTCATTAGTTACACCTTTTGCTACCATTGATTTCCTTTTCTTTCACTGCCATGGCTTTGGCAGTTGACAGCAACCAAAGCTCCTGCATTAGTTAATCTTAAACTAGCCAAATTTGCATGCACCACGGAAACAGTGTTGTGTCAGCGCAGTCACCACAAGCTACAATCTCCACTAGTAAAACCATTTTGGGTTCTCTGTGCTTTGGCTAGTAGCATCTCTTATGCATTGTGGCTCATTATTCATGTAAGTTTATACATATATGTTAATGATTAATATTTAAATTTCTAGAAAGTAGAGATTCTGGTTGATTAATTAATTAAGTGTAACAAAAAATTGGTGCTGATTTTTACGAAAGTAATTTGTATAAATGGTTCTTTTCTCCACCTTTGGTTGCTTTTATGTACTTGTTCTGGACTGGGCCGGGGACTGCTACTCAGTCGAGCAGGCCCAACCCACACATCCTGGGATGGCCCAACAAGGGCCTTTTGAACCGACCAATGTCGGGCACTTGCGCCTCCCCCATGGCGTCGGGCACACGCATGACACGGAGCGTCGGGCATGGCGTTACCTCCCCGAGTTCGTTTCTCCTCGACACTCCTATGCTCCTCCCCGCGAGGAGCCCACCTTCTGCACATGAGGGTCCTCCCCGCGAGGACACGTCTCTCCCCGACACGACAGAGTCCTCCCCGCGAGGACACGTTCTCATGTAACCGCTCCACTCCCGATGGAATCGGTCTGCCCTAATTCCGGATATCTAGGAACGGTTACCCCAGGGCGAAGACCACGTGCTGGTCTTCACTACGCCACGTAAGCCCTGGCAGTTACTTGGATTGGGCCTGACAATCCAGCCCAATGCAAGTAACCGTTGGCCCCGCGCTGGGGGCTCTATAAATACCCTCTCACTTAAGGGGGTCAGGTTAAGTTCACGTTCACGTTCTTCTTCTGTACTTGCTTTCTCCTCTGACAACCACCTTACTTGAGCGTCGGAGTACCTTGCAGGTACACCCCCCCCCCCCACCCCCCCCCCGCGCCGTCTTCCAACCTCACCGGAGCCGAAGCCCAGACGACGTCGTTGGCCACTAGAAACTGTCTGATCCAGGTACGATCAGTACTGTAACAAGAATTTGAAAGATGTGCACCCTGTGGTTGCGCATGAATACGGAAAGGGTTTACCTGCTGAGAGTGCTTGGGTTGGGATGCGAGATTATAGCCCTCAGCTTGTGGTACCTTCGATTTTGGAGTTCGTGAATCGGTTTGAAGGTGGAATTGAAGGGATTATGAGGAGGAACCATGATATGGTTGTGAAAATGAGGATTATGTTAAAGGAATCATGGGGAACAATTCTTAGTTCCCCGCCTGAAATGTGTGCCGGTATGTTTATGGTGGGTTTGCCTACGAAGCTTCGAGTGACGATGATGCTTTGAGGTTGAGGTTTTATCTTAGGGTTTATCATGCTATAGAAGTTCCTTTATATTACCAAGCCTTGAGAAATGCTGAAAGGGATCCTAGAGATAAGGATGGGTTTATAACTGGGTATGTGATGATTTCTCATCAGATGTATAACACTGTTGATGATTACCATAGGCTCCAGACTGCAATTGTTCAGATTTTGGAGGATGGAAAAATTTGCAGTGAACTTCCTAAAGAGTGATTGGATAAATAGAGAGAATAATGAGGTATAATATCTATAGATATTCTACACATCTGACTTGTTTTTTGTTTTTGGCTAACGTTTTATGAGTATGCTCATTTTTGTTGTTTTCGTGACACAATAATTGTAGCCCGAAATTCTCTGAAAATCTTATAAATGAAGATGTGTTACTATTCCTAGATGCTTTGTAAATTTGTATTGCACCTCAATCACTCTGATTTGGTTTCCATATTGTCTATAGTCGATCCTACTTATAATGCATAAAGGCATCTTTTTTTGGTAGATTGGTTTTAAATTTGATATTATGAATAATATTTTTATAGAAGTTTCTAAGAATTTCAAGTGATTAGTCAGGGTTCTATATTGAAATTTCATGCTACTATACGTTAAGTTTATACTTTTTCGTTTTCAATCTTGATGGTTTATTGTCCGACTTTCGAGTTTTGACCTCAAAGTTGACACGTTTTTGTTTAGGAAATTGCATAATATCATGAAACCATTAATCACGACTTGTCACGAAACAATGTTATTGGCCATTTACACATGTTTTCCGCCAAAGTCTTATTGAGCAGTTTTAGTCTAGATTTGTAAAAAGTAACGCGACGTTGGTGACTGACTGATTTTTGTCGTGACGTTGGTGACTGATTTTTGTAGTGACATATATCATTGCTCTTACGTTTTTCTGGTTTTAATTTTCCTGTATCTTTTATAAATCATGTAACCCTGGTGACACATTAGTCTCAATTCACACAGTTTTCCCTCAATTTGGCGTGCCTATAATTCTCTGGAGCTGCAGTTTTACTACTTTTTGCTTCTTTCAGTGTCAGATTGTCTTAGAGATTTTTGCAGGATTTTTTATAGTTCTTTATAAGTTTTTCCAGTAAATTGATTATTTAAAAAAACCCTTATCAGTGTTGTGGCTTGTTTTGAATCTTTGATAAAATTAAAGATGCTAAATTGTGTATCTTATGCTTCTCTCACCTGGTTTGGAATCATATTAAGCTTTTGGAATCTATTGATAATTAAAATTTTGGAACTCTTTCAATGGGGGATAATTTTAGTTACATTGGAGGATCTGTATCCGGGTGAAATGCGCGAAGTGTTTGTTTTGAAGCTTCCTCCGAAGTGTTTTCACAAAAAACTGTGAATTCTCTGGATCAATCTTCTTCAGCACTATGTTCACCAGTTCTTACAGCCATACAACTGATTCGTCCTCATATTTTGATACATAAGGTTTCTGTTAGTACAGTCAAGAACCAAGTCCAGCGTGTGAAATTTGACACATTTCATAAAAGAGTTGTATTTATTTACTGTTTAAGTAACAAGAAAATGTATTAAGTTTTTCCTCGTGAACATAGAATCATTACAGTATCAATAATTTTACTATTTATTTCATCTTTTGTATCATTCAAAATCAACAAGTTAATATAGTCTTCAATCTTCTGCAATTTCTAATCTAACTCTTTCTCTTGATTTGGCTTTATCGGTTCTCTGCGACCCTAAAGAACTTATACCGCATGTAACTCCTAGATATAGATATAAAACATCAGACTTCCTCTAATTCTCTGTATTTTTGGTCCTATATTGGTTTTCCTTTGCAGGCCCTATATTGTGACAGCAATAGTTGATACAGATTATGCAGATTAAAAGGTTTTGTTCAAGAATTGATGCATCTTTTTTTCATTTTTAATAATAAAAAAGTATCAGATGCAAATGTTACATAAAATTGTTTTTAGATCTCAAGAAAATTGCATAAATCACAACAATCATAAAATCTGTAAAATCTAACACTTTATTACAAAAAATTGTATCTCAACAAAACAACATTGTATTCCCTATTTTAAGGGAACACATAAATCTCAACAATCATAAAATCTGTAAAAAATTTATAAAACCATCTCTATTTATGATTATGGTAAATGAGGAGAATAGAATGAGACATAATATATATAAAGACTCTACATTGCACTATTTCTTTACCGCGCCATTTTTCAATTCATCTTGCACCCAATTGTTGAGTCGACTATGACATGATAATGCATCCTTTATAGCAGTAACAGTTTCTGTAATGATCCCATAGATAGTTTGCACCGATTCAGGAGGGATACTTGTAACATCGGTGGCTTTATCAATAAGATGAAATGAGATAGTTAGAAGACTTTCATTGTTACCACCATTATTGCCATTATCTTTCGGTAATCCTCCCGGAATAATAGCAAACCCTGAAGGAAATGCAATAACATTGTCTGGGCTCGATCCTTTTGCAAGATGAATCAATGCCGATTCGTCTAATGGTGCATAAATCACGTACGAAGCTGTTGCGTCTGCGTAACTCTTTTGTAGGTAAAAGATTTCAGTCTTGCCCTTAGAATCCTATCATTGACAAGTGAAAGAAAGTTAAATTTTAATGGCAAGAGTTTCACTTTGTAATTTGAATGATAAATAAGAGAAATTAAGCTTACACTTGCTCGCAGCAAAGAAACACGATTCTCTAGATGTTCGCCGATAGTCATGCATGCGAATTGTTCAATTGAAAGTGTTTGTGAAAGTATATCCCACTACAAATAAATGATAATAATTAAAATTGTACTAACATCACTATATTGATTGATTTGTTTAGTTTTTGGAAGTACCTTGTTTCTGGATTTTTCATGGCGAAGGAAATTGAATAATCGATTTGGGGAGATATTAAGCCAAATAGTAGTAGAAAAAACTATCGTCGTCCCAACTGGGTTATTTGAAGTATCAGACATATTATTCTGAATCATAACTCTAACATCGGTTGAACTGGGAAATGGAGCGAGTCGCATCCATGGATTGGTTGATGTAGCGCTAAGATTGCCACAAAATTTTCTCATCATTCTATCAGCCAGTTTCAAGAAACTGGTCCTTCCAATTTGAGGTATAAAAGCTGTTTTTGTCAATTAAAAAAAACTAAGTTAATGTGTTAGTGTGGTGTGTTTTATAGATTATGTACACACGGTTGTAAAAATTCAGATTTGAACTCCAAATTATCAACTTTTTTACGAGGAAAATGATATATTTAAACAAAAAAAAAACTTCTTCTATGCAAATGTTTCATCACCATTTAACAGAGCACTTATGGATGGACTAATCCGATCAACTTCTTTGATCATTCTTAAATATAGACATCAATACCCAGTCAAAAAGACCAAATTGAGTCTATAATCATTTACCTATAATAAAATTGTCTTTAGAATGTAAGGTATGTATGAAAGGAAGAGTATTTCTATAGTTCGGAACAAGAAAAAACATACCCTTCCCATCAGTAAAAAATTGTGTAGCCTTGAGTGTTTCAGCCCACTCAAAATGTCGAACAATAGAAGCTAGCCATCACGTTGCACCAAAAGCCAAACCAGAGGTTACTAATGGCTTGAAAAGATCATTCAATTGGCTATGGTCTGCTTCCACATGCTCCACCCATGTAACCTAAATTAAATCAGACATCAAACAAATTATTAAGTATTAATAGAAAGCGTTATGATATTTATTACAAACATGTTTTCTATGGGAGTTGGAGTTCTCGCAATTAGCAATTCATACTGTTAACTTGTCAATATATCAGTGGTTGTTAGCCTGAAATTAAATAATCTAGATCGTCAAATTTACTTAAACATGTAGATCGTTGATAGCGGTCAATCCAAATTCTATTGAAATAACAAAGTAAGAAGATATTTTGCGTATAATTGAAATTGAAATGAGTATAAGTATAGAACCTTTGAGAATCCATTAGGCATTCCTTTAATCATACAACCTGAAGGCCTTTTTCGAAAATTGGTAGATGGATAAGGGAAAAGGTTCTCCAAAGATACATCAACAACAACCCAATCATTAGGAGAGAATTGTTTGCAGTATCTTACAAAACAACACTCTCGAGTCGGTACCACAGGACTAGGCAAATGAAATTCTGCATTCATCTACACTAAACAAACAAATATAATACAATTAACGTGAATTCTTATTTACCCGTAAAAAAAAAAGTTAAATACAGTGCTTTAGTGTTAAAATGCTCTAAAAACAATCAGAAATTATACTATTTTATAAAGGAGAATATTAACACTAATTTTGAAATCCTAATAGCCATAATTGTTGGAGGAAGTATATCTCAAAGATATTATGGTCTTATAAAGTTATAATCTTTATTAATATCACAAAATATTTAGCATTTTTCTTAATGATATTATGCTCTAGGGTATATTCATAGCTCCTAATTATTATGTAACTCAATTTAGTAATTGTTGGAGGAAAATCTCATTGATTGCAATGCATTAATTCATAGAATCAAACCATTATCATAAAATCTTTGATGATATTTAATTTCCTATTACAACAACAAATAAATTCTCAATTTCTTCAATAAAAGAGTTATTAGCAAGAAAATAGCATGATAATAATAAATTTACCACATGCAATCTCCCATCATAACTTCCTTCCACTCCATTCATGAAGCTTCCAAGAATCGCTGCTCTTGAAACAATGTTGTGAAATGTCATCCCCCATTGATTCTAATTAATAGCAAAATAAAAATATTTCAGAGAGATACTATTGATAATTGTTGATTGCACTATAATAAAACCAAAAATAAATAAATAAACATGATTGAAGGAGAGCAAAATCTACCACATTCATAAGTAATTCAACAATGTCATTCGGACCGGCGTCAATCATTGTTGTATCTCGCGAAGCTTCGATGTGTAACCCTTGTACCGAATTTTCATTTGAAATTGAGTTGATCTGATTTCCGTATGGATCAAAGCTAGGTAAAGCTTGAAATTCTCCGATCTTAGCCAATTTAACAATATCCATTAACGTTGCATCAATCCGACCAACATGTTTCAAATATTCACTATCATTAAGAATTTCGTATGGATCTGAATTATGTTGATTCCATAAAGGTTTACCTATAATTCCAATACTGCACAATTCAATCATAGCTGAACTCGCACGATCAACGATTTTAAAGCTGATTGGTTCGGCAAACATTGAGACGCCGAAAAGAAGATCACTTGCTCGTTGCATATTGAGTGACCGGGTTTTGGCACAAAGTTCCAAATTCTAAACCCTAGATTTTGTTTGTATACTAATTATCAATCATTAGATAAATAAAAAGAGAGTTTCTTAATGCACCACCCAACTTTCTTAGACACCGCGTGAAATTCCTCTTATGCCCCTTGATTCCGAATGTGCACATCTGGATGTACCGTGACCTTAAAAAAAATTGTTCCGGATGTGCATATCCGGAAGGCCTCCGGATCTGCATATCCGGAATAATTGCTGATATATTTGAACCTGCATGATCACTCCCCCTTCCCATTCTCAACCATCTTCTTCCATACTCACCCTCACCAACCCAAAAAATCCTACCTCATCAATACCATTTATCACTCAAAAACTTTAACTTTTTGGTACAACAAATCAAAGGGATCAAGAGAAGATTGAATTTCAAGTAAATATTCAACTTCATCCACTATATTGCTCACATTATCAATCTATTTTTTTGGAAAAAACAAGTTACGCTACTTCCGGATGTGCACATCCGGAACGAATTGAGCATGAACATTTCCGGATGTGCACATCCGAAAAAGTGCCTGGAACTAATTAATTTTAATTTTGAGTAATTTTTAATATGTTTTATTTATACATACTTATTGTTCTATTATTGTTTATAAATAGATATGGTGCACCCCGATAACATGTCAAAAGAATTAGTTTCGTCGATTTCCCCGAAAGATGAAGGGATTATCGTTAAGTCGGTTGATGTCGGCGTTGACTTTAATAACAAGCAAAAGTTTGATGATCGTGAAAGCATGCTCGCATACATTCGTAGGACGACTATTGAGCTTGCCTTCGGTGTAAATATCAGAAGATCAGATAATGGTTCGGAAAGAAGAAAGGCTTTTGTAATTTTGGGGTGCGAAAGAAACGGCAAATATCAAGTACCTCTACGGAAGTTAAAAAAAGACGAGACCGGTACTAGAAAATGTGAGTGCCCTTTTAAGTTTGGTGGTTACATGTTAGCTTCCAAAAAATGGAGATTTAGCGTTCGTTGTGGTATACATAATCACGAAATGTGCTCAAAGTTTCAAGGCCATCCAAGTGTATGTCGGCTCAAGGCAGAGGAGAAGACATGTATTGCCGACATGACCTTGAATCTTGTCCAACCGAAAAATATACTTGCCATGTTGAAACGGAAGGAACCCGGCAATGTAGCAAATATAAAGCAAGTGTATAACATTCGGTATCAGACGAACAAGGCAATTAGGGGAGATAGAAGTGAGAGGCAACAACTGTTGAAATTTTTGGATGATAACGATTATGCGTCTCGGTACAGATATCACGATGATGGAATTACGGTCTGAGATATTTTTTGGACTCATCCGAATTCCATAAAGTTGTTCAACACGTTCTCGACAGTGCTCATTCTCGATAGTACCTACAAGACGAACAAGTATCAACTTCCATTATTTGAGATGGTTGGTGTTACGTCTACGGAAAAGACATATGCCGTTGGTTTTGCCTTTTTGGAGTGCGAAAAAAAGGACAATTTTACGTGGGCATTGGAGACGTGTCGGTCACTTTTGAAGAAACATGTTCAAATGCCAAAAGCAATTGTTACGGACCGCGATAATGTTTTGACGAATGCAGTTGCAAAGGTCTTTCCTTCTTCGAATGCACTACTTTGTCAATTTCACATAACAAAGAATGTGCGAAGTCGGGTTAAGACCGCGGTGGGTGCGAAACAAGTGGAGTCGGAAGATGGAAAAGTGGTCAAGTCGGGTGTCATTGTAGAAAAAATAATGGATGCATGGACTCATATTCTAAATTCTTCGACAAAGGAATTATATGTCGATTCGGTCATGAAATTCCGGAAAGTGTGCGAAAAGTGCCCCGCTTTGTTGAAATATGTTGAATCCACCATTCTTGATCAAGTGAAAAAAAAGATTGTTTGGGTGTGGACCGATAATGTACGATATCTTGGAAACACTACCACCAATAGAGTTGAGTCGGCACATGCTACTTTGAAGAATTGGTTGAGTAATAGCAAAGGGGATTTATGTCGAGATTGGGACTTTGTGCATCTCATGATTAAAAACCAACACAACGACATACAAACCAATTTTGGTCGGAGCATTACGGTTTTGGAACATCGGTTTAAAGGTAACTTTCTTTACTCTCAATTGATCGGCAACATGTCTCGGGCGAGGTTGGGCTATATTTTTCACGAGGCCAACTGAGCCGAAACGGTAGGTTCCGATAGCGCAAAGTGTGGTTGCACAATTGTGAAAACCTACGGTCTTCCGTGTGCTTATGCTATTGCGACAAAGTTGAAACTAGGTGAGCCAATACAAATTGACGAAGTTTGCCCTCATTGGATGAGACTTAGTTTTGATGATGATGGTTGGAAGCGATTCAAGCGAGATTCTCGAAGGCCGATGACAACATGAAGCTACACATTAAAGAAGAGTTGAGGAAGATTGCCTTCCCCAAAACAACCGCAATGATACCCCCGTCTTAGCCGGTTAAGACAAAGGGTGCTCCGAAGAAGTTGAAGCCTACACCGAACGACAACTCGACAACTCGGTCTCCTTCATATTATGAGCACGTTGACAAACTCTTTCCGGACTCACCGATTCCTAAATCTCTACAAAGTGTCATGAAAGGATCTCGCATTACCAAACCGGCTCTGACACCGGTTCTGACTGAATGTACCGCTTCCGACACCGACTCCACGTATAATTTCCTTTATCAACGAGATGCCGGTGTTTATGCACAAGCATATCGATGGTATCATCGATGTTGTAGGGGATGGTAATTGCGGTTACCGAGCCGTGTCGGCTCTACTCAGTAAAGGAGATGAAGGTCATGCACTTGTCCGTCATCAACTTATCCTAGAGTTGGAGACGCATAAAGAAGCATACTTGCGTCTCTATAAAAATCAAGAAAAACACGACAAGGTTTACGAGTCACTTGTTCCGTGGTTGAGTGGTTCGGCCCCGGTATCGAAATGGATGAGCTTCCCCGAGATGGGTCATCTTATCGCATGCGCCTACGATATGGTGTGTATTGACTTGACGCGATACGGTTTTTCGGAAACCTTTTTTCCACTCCACACCGCACCACCGTCCAATCCAAATGATCGCACCATGTGTATCGGATGGCTTGCGAAATCAAGACATTTTGTACAAGTTATCTGAAACCCGGATGCCCCATACCACCTAAATCACCGCAATGGGCGACGCATGCAACCCCAATTACCGAGTCGTGGCCGGATAGTTTTGTTGAAAGGATGCTCGAATTCGAAAGATTGAACGTAATTGAAAAGTCATCAAATGCGGAAAAGTCGAAAGGTCAAGCTCCGATAGATTTAGACGGAGATTTTTGTTTTAACTCTTTTGTATAATTATACGACAAAATGTACATTTTTGAAGTGAAATATATTGAATTTTTATTGATATGCCTTTTTAATACACTTATGAATTTTATTGCAATGAAAGCATTCCAATTGGTTGCATAACATAGTCAATTCTGTTTGAAAAATGTATCAGTAAAATATTCTGATTTCCAGATCTGGGAAATTTTCGGATGTGTACATCCAGAACCAATATTGTAGGGTTTTTCCGGATCTGCACATTCAGAACGGACTTAGGCAAAAATTTCTTTACCCTAAGTTTTCTATAAATTAGGGGTTTCATTTGATATCTTTCACACAAACTCAAAATGTCTAAATTGTATGAAATCAAGTTCCGTTGGTATGTTGCAAGTGTCTCCTACACCGACGGCAAAACACGCGGTCGCGCGTTTAAGCTAACGAGGGATATCTCCATCGGCGAGATCATTGACGACATCGAACATCTCCTACCTTACGGAGACAAACGGAAGGTTGCGAAGCTTCATTATCGTTCACCTTCGGTTGACAACGAAGGGAACGTCGCTTACAGCCTTGTTGAGCTCAAGAATCAAGACGATGTTAGAGCGATGTGGCAAACTTTTCTCGGTTACGAAGAACGATTCCTGCTCGAGTTCGAGGCGACCGTCAAAATCTTAAGAACGGTCGATGACATCTTAGAGATGTGCAAGCGTCCACCGGGCTATTGATCTTGTAATATTTAAATTTCTGTCGATGTAATGGCGAATTTCTGAATGTAATCCCGATTTTATTTTATGAATGTGAGAAACATTGTTAGATTTTTGGTGTTCTGCTTTAGCATTTATTCTGGATTTGCAAAAACAAATTTCTTCCGGATGTGCACATCCGGAAAAAATTGAAAAAAAAAAAAAATGTGCGTCCGAATTTGTACATCCGGAATGCAGGAGTATTTTCGTTAGCGCGCATGATGCCTAAGAAGGTTGGGTGGTGTGTTAACAAATTCTCAAATAAAAATATAAAATAACTTTGTGGGCTTCTATCATTTGAGTTTGAATTTACAACCTAGTGAATAACTTTGTTAGTTTATATATATTTACATTATTAGTTTATATATTTACATTCTAGGGCTTCTATCATTTGAGGTAGAATTAAAAAGGTAAAGAAATTGAGAAAAACTTCTACTTTTTAGAGATTTATTTGTTGATTAAGAGGAAAGAAGAGAAGTTTTCATAAGACAGTTGGAGGATAGTATGAATTTTCACTGATTAACAACTTCTTATACTCCCTATTTTGTAGTCGTCTTCTAATATTTAGAATGAAAAAACAGAACATATAACAAACTCCTATAAAGTCTATAACTATAGTATTGTAAACTAGATAAAATATCACAAATATTTAAACATAAAAAACAAAAACAAAATTTGTACAATTATGATCCATATGTTTGGTTATCTGTTTGTATAGTACGGCTAACCCTAAATTATTGCTAAATAATAGGACTATATTGTTAAATAATATGCGGTCCTCATACATTCATAATTACAAAATATAATTAAAAATATTTTTTATATATAAATAAAAATATTTCTAAAACTTTGTTTAATAATAATTTCTCAAATTTAGGGGTGTTTAAATTACAACTAAATCAAATGAAAACCGGAAATTAATCTAAACAAATCAAATAATCTTAAATGTATTAGGATTCTTTTTAATGAAAATTAATCTTATTAATTTGTTTTAAGAGAAAATAGGAGATGTGCGTACTATTTTAATTTATATCGTTATCTAATAAATTATGTGTATTTCACCAAATCATATTAATATTTTAAAATGATTTAGATGATTTGACAAATTGATGGTTTTTTTTATTGGATGATCGTATAAATTTTTTTACGCGACATATGCTTGTTGATATATGATTTGTTTTAGTATTATTTATTATTTTATTTATTTATTTTAATATTTTATTTGTTTCAAATACAATCGTTCTCATTTTTTAAATTTTAACTTGTATTACTTTAAATCTATTATTTATAGTATTTTATAATATTAATATTAATATCAATACACAAATTTAAATTTACAATTTGAAAATTTAAAAAATTATTCAAATTAAACCACAAAAAAATTAGATAGGTTTAAGTTTTCTTAACTACATGTCAAAAACTAAATCATAAATAATTTTATTTTTGAATAAATAAGTTTTCTCTCAAACTGATTCAAATCACGCTGAGAGCACTCATGGTCAAATTTAGTCATTGCAGGTAGGCTTAGAAAGTGGAATGTAGAGGTTTGTGGAAAACATGATTTGGAGGTTGAGGATTGCATGAAGGAGATCAATGAAGGTGATGAGGAGGCGGTTTTAGAGAATGGTTTGTTATCGGGTAATGCCATGGAGAATCGTAAGAAGGTGTCTAGACGTTTTTGGTTGAATTTGAGGGTTAAGGAGAATATTTTAATTAAAAAATCTAGACTTAAATGGATTAACGATGGTGATAACAATACTAGGTTCTTTCATTGTGTTATGAAAGAGAGAAGAAGGCGTAATCATATTGGGCATATCAATACGGATAAAGGATTGTTGACCACGGTTATCGAAGTGATGGAGGAGGTGCGGAATCATTTCGCTAATAAATTTGTTGAGCCCGATAGGGAGAGACCTATCTTGGAGGGAATCTCTTTCAACATGCTTTGTCAAGAGGATAAGGTGTTACTCGAGAGACCTTTCACGGAGGAGGAGATTAAATAAGCGGTGTGGAGTTGTGAGGGATCTAAAAGTCCGGGTCCGGACGGATATACTTTCATTTTCATTCAAAAGTGTTGGTATTTTAAAAAAAAAGATTTCATTAGTTTTTTTGTGGATTTCCATTGTGGGGCGATTTTGTCAAAGGCAATTACTTCTTCATTTTTGTCTTCATTTCCTAAATATGAGAGCCCTTTGGGATTAGATGATTTTAGGCCAATTTTTTTTAGTTGGATGCTTGTACAAGGCTTTACCTAAGTTATTGGCGGCAAGGTTATAGGTTGTTTTGCATTCTTTAATTACGGATACTCAAAGTGTGTTTGTTTCGGGTAGACAATTGTTAGATGGTGTTTTGGTGGCTAATGAAGTTGTTGATTATGCGAGTAAGGAGAACAAGGCGTGCACTC
Source organism: Lathyrus tuberosus (assembly GCA_022829125.1). Taxonomy (NCBI): domain Eukaryota; kingdom Viridiplantae; phylum Streptophyta; class Magnoliopsida; order Fabales; family Fabaceae; genus Lathyrus; species Lathyrus tuberosus. The sequence continues at coordinate 3,042,458 of JALAZF010000034.1, forward strand.
TATTCAAGGTGGATTTTGAAAAAGCTTACGACAAAGTTAGTTGGAATTTTCTTAGATTCATGATGGTTAGAATGGGATTTGGGGTGAATTGGATGAGGTGGATGAAGGCCACTATTTTTTCGAGTAAGATGTCCGTTTTGGTGAATGGTAGCCCTACTAAAGAGTTTGTGGTGCAGAGGGGGTTGAGGCAAGGCAATCCTCTTTCTCCGTTTCTTTTTGTTATGGTTGTGGAAGGTTTATCTGCTTTGGTTAAAAGGTCGGTATTGTTAGGGGAGTTTTCCGGTTTCATGGTGAAGATTGTTTGTTTCATTGACATTCTTCAATTTGCGGACGACACGCTTTTGGTGGGTGACGGGAGTTAGAAACATCTGTGGGCGATCAAAGCGGTGCTTAGAGGTTTTGAGATGGCTTCGGGTCTTGGAATAAATTTCCACAAGAGCAAACTCATCGGTATTAATGTTCACCCTAATTTTCTTGAAGCGGGAGCATTATTTCCTTCGTGTAGGACAGAATCTAAGGATTTCACTTTCCTTGGTATTCCAATCGGTTCGAATCCTCGAAGGATTTCTTCTTGGTATTCTTTGGTTTCTAAGATTTAGAGAAGGTTAACTTGTTGGCATGGTAAATTCTTGAGTTTTGGTGGTAGAATAACTCTTCTCAAATCGGTTCTCAATAGTCTTTCGATTTTTCATCTTTCTTTCTACAAATTACCGATGAAAATTTGGAAGATTATTATTAGACTTCAAAGTGGATTTCTCTGGGGTAGCTCGGAGGAGAATAGGAAAATTCATTGGATTAAGTGGGACAGCTTGTGTTTGCCTTTTGACAAGGGAGGTCTTAATTTGATGAGGATTGAAGATTTTAATGTGGCCCTTCTTCATATATGGAGGTGGAGAATTCTTGAAGGATCGGAGAGTTTGTGGTTTAAAGTCTTGAAGGCCCGTTATGGGGATATAGAGTTGATTATGTCTAATATTGATTCTATCATTCCTAAATGGAGTTCTCATTCAACTTGGTGGATGGATATTATAAATATTTTGAAGCATTATCCGGATGACATTTTTATTAACAATTGTTTGTTTAAGGTGGGAAACGGTTTTTCTACTTCTTTCTGGCATGTCAATTGGTTGGGATCTAGTAGTCTCAAGGCCCAGTACCCGAATCTTTATGCTTTATCGAGGCTGCAAGATGTGTCGGTAGGGTGTTTAGGAGGTTGGAAGGATGGAACTTGGGAGTGGGGTGAATTAGGCATTAATTTAAATGGTGTGGATTCTGATGGTAGCAGAAGCTTGGATCATGTTCAGGGTGGTTCTTGTTTAGCTGTTGTTACTGATGTTTTTATAGCAGTTCCAGCGTTGCTGAATGATGGAACGGTCTTGGGCGATGCTTCTGTTTCGACTGTGAGCGATGTGCATGGTTATATACAGGGTGGGTCCAGTTTAGCTGCTGTTGCTGTTGTTTTGAGAGCAGGTCCAACGCTGATGAATGCTGGAATGGTTTTAGGTGCTGCTACTGCTTCGAATGTGAGGGTTGTGGTTGCTTCGGATGTGTTGGATTTTCGTGCTCTGCGTCACAGGTTGGACAAGGTGGGGCTTAATTATTCGGATACGGACTCGATTGTGTGGCAGCAGGGATCGGTGACATCTTTTTCGATAAACTCCTTTTATCGGTTGTCTAAAGTGTTTCACATGCCTTTCGGTCCCTTTAATCGGGATGATAACGCGTTGGTTTTAGTGTGGAAAGTTCCGGTTCCTCTTAAAATAAAGGCGTTTGGTTGAAGATGTTTCTTGAATAGAGTTTCAACTAAGGATTTGTTTGCAATCAGAGGTATTTCACCTTCTACTGGCAACGTAAATTGTGTGCTTTGCAACGCTTTAGCGGAATCGTTGGATCATGTTCTATTTTCTTGTCCGGTAGCTATTATTGTGTGGAGGGAGATTTCAGAGTGGGTTGGTTTTCCAAACAACAGCAATATCGAGGCCAAAGGAAGTTTCATTAATTGGTTTGATTTTTGTAAACGCAGGCGCGTTAGAGCCGGTAAAGAAGGTTGCATTTGGCTAGCGGTGTGTTGGAATTTGTGGATGCTAAGGAATAGTATCATCTTTAAGAATATAGGATGGAATGTTTTGATACCGTTTGGTCGATCAAGATTTTGGTGTGGCGGTGGTCTAGCATTGGAGATATTACCCATCCAATTTGTAATTTGTATGAGTTAAACAAACACCCCTTGTTGTATTTATGTTAAGTTTCAATTGGTTTGTAAATTCTTCTCTTGTGCGAGTTTTTTTTTTCCGTTTCTTTTGTAATCAGGTTTGAATACCCTTTGTACTCATCTCAATATATTCCTTACTTACAAAAAAAACAAGATGGTATGGAGTATATTAAAAGATTGAGTTTCAAGAAGAGGAAGAAAATCAAAACTTGTTTGGTTGATCAGGATTTGGAAGTTACTCCAAGTTCCCCTGTCAATAGCCCCAAGGTATAAATCAAATTTGAATTAGTTCAAGTTTAATTATATTAATTATGATTTTATAATAAATATTTTAGGCTTTTATATATGAACCAGATAATCAAGGCAAAAGAGAAGGAAGAAATAGACCAATTTTATGAGGTTAGTTTGATAAATTCAATTAGCATTTACGATGATTTATTTTTTAGTAGTTTTATGTTTAGCTCGTTGATCTTTTGGAGTTGTTCAAACTCAAACAACATTAAAACTTGTTTTTCTTTTTTTGTGCGGCTAAAATGAAGTGTGGTCCATGTCTATTCTATATAAATGATGTTAAGATCCTCTTGCTTGAATCTGTAGAATGTAGTGTCTTCGTGTTTGGTGTGAGATGATGATTGGTTGGCTGCTTTTTCTCATTTGGTGTTAGGTTTTTCTTAAAGTTTTAAAACTATATGTAGGAATTTAAATTTCATTTACTATTCACTTCAATTGTGGCAAGAGGTTTAGGGTTTTTGTTTAATCACCCTCTACGAAGATATTCATCTAACACTATTTAATAATTGATATTGGTTGGGCGATAACACTCAAATCCATAAATGTCAAATATTTTGTTGTAGACACTCCTACAACTTCCTCACTGCTCGTTGTTGGTTGTGGTATAGCGGCAAGCAAGCAAAAATATTTATTTTTGGAAAAATTCCTTCCATGATTTATGTCGTGTCCACAAAGATCGGTTTGACGGAAAGAATGTCGTTCGACAATCTCTACTTCTCAGAGCTTTGGTTTTAAATAGTTTTAAAAGTAAATGCGGAAAAATAAACATTAAAACAAAAAGAAATCATTCTTCAGAGAGAAGAAACTTATCCGGCGTGTATATAATCGACTTCTCACAAACTTAAACTTATCGACCAGTTATACTCAACCTACAATACTCCTCAATATCACACAGCATCGCTCACAACAGTGTTCATCTCTGACACACTGAGCTGAGAGAACAACCGTGCTACCATCGTCGACACTCTCGCACTCGACTCAAGACACGAATGGCATTAAGTTCCAACACCTATAAAGATTGTTAGATCTAAATCTATCTCTAGCATCCAGAAACTAATAGATAATCATCCCTAATTGAAGTTCGCGATGTTTATCTTTAACACAACACAAACGCCGGGCGTAAAGCAAAAATCAAAGACAATCACCAATAAAGATTTGTAAAGCAAATTTCATACAACGCCATAGGCGACAAAAATACATGAGTTCATAGTAAATACATATACAACAACCCAACAAAGAAGAAAAACACAAAGAAGAAGAGAAATGAACCAAACATCTTGCGGTTTGTCAAACGCCGGTCGACGAGAAATCTACTCCGGATCATCTGTATGCAAGCTTTCATGTTGTTTTCTAAGCTAATCTACTGAAAAATGAGTTTGATGGAGTTGGGAGCAAAAAAAACCCAAAACCATAACCTAAAAATGACTGAAATGAACTATATACAATTTCAAATTCTGTCAAGTCCGCAAAGCGAACCCAAAAATATGGCACTTAAGTGCCTCAGAACAGTTAAACCGATTCTATTTTTCTGCAGAAGTTCGCAGTGCGAACGTTTTATTCGCAAAGCGAATACTCACTACAAAGTTTGCAAAGCGAATTCTTATTCCTTTTTCTTCTGCCTCAGGTCTGGAACCATTCGCTGGGACCTCGCCAGACATTCGCAAAGCGAACCTTCGCGGACGAACTCGCAAAGCGAACTTGCTGAAGTTTCTGCACTTTCTTCAGCTCCCTTTTATTGCTTCAAATGGCACATCTTGGAGCTTTTATTACTCATTGCTCCAACAATGCTTAATTACCTAAAAAATGAATGGAAAACTATTAATCTTTACATAAATGAATCAAAATCACAAGTATACACTAACTAATGTATTTATACACAAAAGTGGAGAATTATTCATCGAATGTACAATAAAAATTGATAAGTGTCGCAAAACTGTATACACAAAAACACTTCAAAATGACACTTATCAAACTCTCCCCAACTTAAACTTGTTTGTCCTAAAAAAAGAATCAACTAGCTCAAGAAACAAACGCAAAAACCAAAGAATCACGAATCAACAAGTTTTGAAAAACGGAAACAAATGTATGGTTCAAATGAAAAACGGTACACACAAAGTAAATACTTACCACTAAACTACTACGATAACATAATCACGAAACAAATTCAAAATACAAAAATCATGCCAAACCATCCTAAAACAACACAAGTTCAAATGTGAATCACGCCTAGCAAAAACAATCATCGGTAGATGAAAAACACAAAATAAGGTACTTTCACTCACACAACAATCTTGAAAACAAAAGACTAAATTATGCATTCATCTACAAATTCACATTGAACATACAAAGGCAAGAATCACAAGGGCTTTTCAAGGTTGTAGCTTGGTCGGGTAAACAAACAAGGGGCAATTTCTAAAGGTAATTGAAACAAAAACTTGCCTAAACCTAAGGGAGTGATAAATTCACAAAGATTCAAACACCAAAATTTCAATCAAACTTCTTCCAGAATCCCAAGTGTTACACAAAACACAATACTTATTTAGCACAATTATTTGAACTCTTTTTGTTTCCTTTCTCAAGGATTTTCTTTTTCTTTCTTTTTTTTTCTTTTCTTTTCTTTGTCAAATTTTTCTCTTTTTTATTTTCTTTTTCAACCTCATAGGAACCAACCAATGGGTAAATAATCATTCTCTCTCCAACTTGAATTCAACCACATCATCATGTGAATACTCCATACTTTCTAAGGCAAGGCAAAAATTCATACAACAACACAAAATTGAGGTCAAAGAAAAAACAAAATTCATTCAAAAATAAGTGAACTAAATACTCATAGACAAACATGAAGTTCAAATAAAACATGGACAAAAAAGCTCAAAGGGGTTACGAATTCTCACACACTCACAAGGTGAATTGACTATTTGGTTAGGTAGTTGTGCTCAAAATGAAACAAAATTGCCTTGATCCTTTTCATGCTTTCATATAATCAATACAAACAAAAGATTAAACATAATAAAATCCATTTAGAACAAGAAAGTTGGTACTCCGCGCATATATAAACAATGGAAAGCTACCTCACAAAAAGGTTGGGAACTAAAGTGATTCACAACAAGAACAAGTATATAAAATAATGAATGGCATGGAAGTTTGTAAAAATCCTAAGTATCATAAATATGCTAAAGTCAAAAAAGCGAGAAACACATACCTTGGACGTGTACAAAACTTAACAATATCATTACCATACATCCGCAAGTTGAAACGATCAAACTTGGAACATCACCTTAAATTTCCACAAGCTAGTCAAAACAAGCTCATTGACAACACAAGAATTATTAGTATAAACAAACTAAAAGACCAGGTGAAAATGCATTAAACAAGTTCACCACATTACCTAAACTAAACAACAACAAAAATATAATACAACATGCTTGTTTTACGTCATAAGCTCGGCGCCTTTACTGTGCTTAGCTAGTAACTTACTTCCTTCATGCCATGGTGATGCCTCACCGCGCAAACCAAAAGCAAGTGTCCTAACAAAACACTTAAACAAACGTTACGAGAACAAAATATACAACACTTGAACAAACATAATGAAAAATAAAAGCAAAACAAGTATCTATACAAGCATATATGAAATATAAACGGTAATGTACAAAGATCCAAAACATCGAAACTATCACAATGCGACTCAATATCAAAACCAATCCCCGGCAACGGCGCCATTTTGTTGGTTGCGGTATAGCGGCAAGCAAGCAAAAATATTTATTTTTGGAAGAATTCCCTCCGGGATTTATGTCGTGTCCACAGAGATCGGTTCGAGGGAAAGAATGTCGTTCGACAATCTCTACTTCTCAGAGCTTTGGTTTTAAATGGTTTTGAAAGTAAATGCGGAAAAATAAACATTAAAACAAAAAGAAATCATTCTTCAGAGAGAAGAAACTTATTCGGGGTGTATATAATCGACTTTTCACAAACTTAAACTTATGGACCAGTTATACTCAACCTACAATACTCCTCAATATCACCCATCATCGCTCACAACAGTGTTCTTCTCTGACACACTGAGCTGAGAGAACAACCGTGCTACCATCGTCGACACTCTAGCACTCGACTCAAGACACGGATGACATTAAGTTCCGACACCTATAAATATTATTAGCTCTAAATCTATCTCTAGTATCCAGAAACTAACAGATAATCATCCCTAATCGAAGTTCGCGATGTTTATCTCTAACACAACACAAACTCCGGGCATAAAGCAAAAATCAAAGACAATCACCAATAAAGATTTGTAAAGCAAATTTCGTACAATGCCATGGGCGACAAATATACATAAGTTCATAGAAAATACATATACAACAACCCAACAAAGAAGAAAAACACAAAGAAGAAGAGAAATGAACCAATCATCTCGCGGTTTGTCAAACGCCGGTCGACGAGAAATCCACCCCGGATCATCCTTATGCAAGCTTCCATGTTGTTTTCTAAGCTAATCTACTGAAAAATGAGTTTGATGGAGTTGGGAGCAAAAAAACCCCAAAACCGTAACCTAAAAATGATTGAAATGAACTACATACAATTTCAAATTTTGTCAAGTTCGCAAAGCGAACCCAAAAATATGGCACTTAAGTGCCTCAAAACAGTTAAACCGACTCTGTTTTTCTGCAGATGTTCGTAGTGCGAACGTTTTATTCGCAAAGCGAATACTCGCTACAAAGTTCGCAAAGCGAATTCTTATTCCTTTTTCTTCTGCCTCAGGTCTGGGACCATTCGCTGGGACCTCGCCAGACATTCGCAAAGCGAACCTTCGCTGACGAACTCGCAAAGCGAACTTGTTGAAGTTTCTGCACTTCCTTCAGCTCCCTTTTATTGCTTCAAATGGCACATCTTGGAGCTTTTATTACTCATTGCTCCAATAATGCTTAATTACCTACAAAATGAATGGAAAACTATTAATCTTTACATAAATGAATCAAAATCACAAGTATACACTAACTAATGTATTTATACACAAAAATGGAGAATTATTCACCGAATGTACAATAAAAATCGATAAATGTCACAAAACTGTATACACAAAAACACTACAAAATGACACTTATCAAACTCTCCCCAACTTAAACTTGTTTGTCCTCAAACAAGAATCATGTAGCTCAAGAAACAAACGCAAAAACCAAAGAATCAGGAATCAACAAGTTTTGAAAAACGGAAACAAATGTATGGTTCAAATGAAAAACGGTACACACAAAGTAAATACTTACCACTAAACTACGACAATAGCATAGTCACGAAACAAATGCAAAATACAAAAATCATGTCAAACCATCCTAAAACAACACAAGTTCAAATGTGAATCACGCCTAGCAAAAACAATCATCGGTAGATGAAAAACACAAAATAAGGTACTTTCACTCACACAACAATCTTGAAAACAAAAGACTAAATTATGCATTCATCCATAAATTCACATTGAACATACAAAGGCAAGAATCACAAGGGCTTTTCAAGGTTGTAGCTTGGTCGGGTAAACAAACAAGGGGCAATTTCTAAAGGTAATTGAAACAAAAACTTTCCTAAACCTAAGGGAGTGATAAATTCACAAAGATTCAAACACCAAAATTTCAATCAAACTTCTTCCAAAATCCCAAGTGTTACACAAAACACAATACTTATTTAGCACAATTATTTGAACTCTTTTTGTTTCCTTTCTCAAGGATTTTCTTTTTCTTTCTTTTTTTTTCTTTTCTTTTCTTTGTCAAATTTTTCTCTTTTTTCTTTTCTTTTTCAACCTCATAGGAACCAACCAATGAGTAAATAATCATTCTCTCCCCAACTTGAATTCAACCACATCATCATGTGAATACTCCATACTTTCTAAGGCAAGGCAAAAATTCATATAACAACACAAAATTGAGGTCCAAGAAAAAACAAAATCCATTCAAAAATAAGTGAACTAAATACTCATAGACAAACATGAAGTTCAAATAAAACATGGACAAAAAAGCTCAAAGGGGTTACGAATTCTCACACACTCACAAGGTGAATTGACTATTTGTTTAGGTAGTTGTGCTCAAAATGAAACAAAATTGCCTTGATCCTTTTCATGCTTTCATATAATCAATACAAACAAAAGATTAAACATAATAAAATCCAGTTAGAACAAGAAAGTTGGTACTCCGCGCATATATAAACAATGGAAAGCTACCTCACAAAAAGGTTGGGAACTAAAGTGATTCACAACAAGAACAAGTATATAAAAGAATGAATGGCATGGAAGTTTGTAAAAATCCTAAGTATCATAAATATGCTAAAGTCAAGAAAGCGAGAAACACATACCTTGGACGTGTACAAAACTTAACAATATCATTACCATACATCTGCAAGTTGAAACGATCAAACTTGGAACATCACCTTAAATTTCCACAAGCTAGTCAAAACAAGCTCATTGACAACACAAGAATTATTAGTATAAACAAACTAAAAGACCGGGTGAAAATGCATTAAACAAGTTCACCACATTACCTAAACTAAACAACAACAAAAATATAATACAACATGCTTGTTTTACGTCATAAGCTCGACGCCTTTACTGTGCTTAGCTAGTAACTTACTTCCTTCATGCCATAGTGATGCCTCACCGCGCAAACCAAAAGCAAATGTCCTAACAAAACACTTAAACAAACGTTACGAGAACAAAATATACAACACTTGAACAAACATAATGAAAAATAAAAGCAAAACAAGTATCTATACAAGCATATATACAATATAAACGATAATGTACAAAGATCCAAAACATCGAAACTATCACAATGTGACTCAATATCAAAACCAATCCCCGGCAACGGCGCCATTTTGTTGGTTGCGGTATAGCGGCAAGCAAGCAAAAATATTTATTTTTGGAAGTATTCCCTCCGGGATTTATGTCGTGTCCACAGAGATCGGTTCGAGGGAAAGAATGTCGTTCGACAATCTCTACTTCTCAGAGCTTTGGTTTTAAATGGTTTTAAAAGTAAATGCGGAAAAATAAACATTAAAACAAAAAGAAATCATTCTTCAGAGAGAAGAAACTTATCCGGGGTGTATATAATCGACTTCTCACAAACTTAAACTTATCGACCAGTTATACTCAACCTACAATACTCCTCAATATCACCCATCATCGCTCACAACAGTGTTCTTCTCTGACACACTGAGCTGAGAGAACAACCGTGCTACCATCGTCGACACTCTAGCACTCGACTCAAGACACAGATGACATTAAGTTCCGACACCTATAAAGATTGTTAGCTCTAAATCTATCTCTAGCATCCAGAAACTAACAGATAATCATCCCTAATCGAAGTTCGCGATGTTTATCTCTAACACAACACAAACTCTGGGCATAAAGCAAAAATTAAAGACAATCACCAATAAAGATTTGTAAAGCAAATTTCGTACAATGCCATGGGCGACAAATATACATAAGTTCATAGAAAATACATATACAACAACCCAACAAAGAAGAAAAACACAAAGAAGAAGAGAAATGAACCAATCATCTCGCGGTTTGTCAAACGCCGGTCGACGAGAAATCCACTCCGGATCATCCGTATGCAAGCTTCCATGTTGTTTTCTAAGCTAATCTACTGAAAAATGAGTTTGATGGAGTTGGGAGCAAAAAAACCCCAAAACCGTAACCTAAAAATGATTGAAATGAACTACATACAATTTCAAATTTTGTCAAGTTCGCAAAGCGAACCCAAAAATATGGCACTTAAGTGCCTCAAAACAGTTAAACCGACTCTGTTTTTCTGCAGATGTTCGTATTACGAACGTTTTATTCGCAAAGCGAATACTCGCTACAAAGTTCGCAAAGCAAATTCTTATTCCTTTTTCTTCTGCCTCAGGTCTGGGACCATTCGCTGGGACCACGCCAGATATTCGCAAAGCGAACCTTCACTGACGAACTCGGAAAGCGAACTTGTTGAAGTTTCTGCACTTCCTTCAGCTCCCTTTTATTGCTTCAAATGACACATCTTGGAGCTTTTATTACTCATTGCTCCAACAATGCTTAATTACCTAAAAAATGAATGGAAACCTATTAATCTTTACATAAATGAATCAAAATCACAAGTATACACTAACTAATGTATTTATACACAAAAGTGGAGAATTATTCATCGAATGTACAATAAAAATTGATAAGTGTCGCAAAACTGTATACACAAAAACATTTCAAAATGACACTTATCAAACTCTCCCCAACTTAAACTTGTTTGTCCTAAAAAAAGAATCAACTAGCTCAAGAAACAAACGCAAAAACCAAAGAATCACGAATCAACAAGTTTTGAAAAACGGAAACAAATGTATGATTCAAATGAAAAATGGTACACACAAAGTAAATACTTACCACTAAACTACTACGATAACATAGTCACGAAACAAATTCAAAATACAAAAATCATGCCAAACCATCCTAAAACAACACAAGTTCAAACGTGAATCACGCCTAGCAAAAACAATCATCGGTAGATGAAAAACACAAAATAAGGTACTTTCACTCACACAACAATCTTGAAAACAAAAGACTAAATTATGCATTCATCTACAAATTCACATTGAACATACAAAGGCAAGAGTCACAAGGGCTTTTCAAGGTTGTAGCTTGGTCGGGTAAACAAACAAGGGGCAATTTCTAAAGGTAATTGAAACAAAAACTTTCCTAAACCTAAGGGAGTGATAAATTCACAAAGATTCAAACACCAAAATTTCAATCAAACTTCTTCCAAAATCCCAAGTGTTACACAAAACACAATACTTATTTAGCACAATTATTTGAACTCTTTTTGTTTCCTTTCTCAAGGATTTTCTTTTTCTTTCTTTTTTTTTTCTTTTCTTTTCTTTGTCAAATTTTTCTCTTTTTTCTTTTCTTTTTCAACCTCATAGGAACCAACCAATGAGTAAATAATCATTCTCTCCCCAACTTGAATTCAACCATATCATCATGTGAATACTCCATACTTTCTAAGGCAAGGCAAAAATTCATACAACAACACAAAATTGAGGTCCAAGAAAAAACAAAATCCATTCAAAAATAAGTGAACTAAATACTCATAGACAAACATGAAGTTCAAATAAAACATGGACAAAAAAGCTCAAAGGGGTTACAAATTCTCACACACTCACAAGGTGAATTGACTATTTGTTTAGGTAGTTGTGCTCAAAATGAAACAAAATTGCCTTGATCCTTTTCATGCTTTCATATAATCAATACAAACAAAAGATTAAACATAATAAAATCCAGTTAGAACAAGAAAGTTGGTACTCCGCGCATATATAAACAATGGAAAGCTACCTCACAAAAAGGTTGGGAACTAAAGTGATTCACAACAAGAACAAGTATATAAAATAATGAATGGCATGGAAGTTTGTAAAAATCCTAAGTATCATAAATATGCTAAAGTCAAGAAAGCGAGAAACACATACCTTGGACGTGTACAAAACTTAACAATATCATTACCATACATCCGCAAGTTGAAACGATCAAACTTGGAACATCACCTTAAATTTCCACAAGCTAGTCAAAACAAGCTCATTGACAACACAAGAATTATTAGTATAAACAAACTAAAAGACCGGGTGAAAATGCATTAAACAAGTTCACCACATTACCTAAACTAAACAACAACAAAAATATAATACAACATGCTTGTTTTACGTCATAAGCTCGGCGCCTTTACTGTGCTTAGCTAGTAACTTACTTCCTTCATGCCATGGTGATGCCTCACCGCGCAAACCAAAAGCAAGTGTCCTAACAAAACACTTAAACAAACGTTACGAGAACAAAATATACAACACTTGAACAAACATAATGAAAAATAAAAGCAAAACAAGTATCTATACAAGCATATATACAATTTAAACGATAATGTACAAAGATCCAAAACATCGAAACTATCACAATGCGACTCAATATCAAAACCAATCCCCGGCAACAGCGCCATTTTGTTGGTTGGGGTATAGCGGCAAGCAAGCAAAAATATTTATTTTTGGAAGAATTTCCTCCGGGATTTATGTCGTGTCCACAGAGATCGGTTCGAGGGAAAGAATGTCGTTCGACAATCTCTACTTCTCAGAGCTTTGGTTTTAAATGGTTTTGAAAGTAAATGCGGAAAAATAAACATTAAAACAAAAAGAAATCATTCTTCAGAGAGAAGAAACTTATTCGGGGTGTATATAATCGACTTTTCACAAACTTAAACTTATGGACCAGTTATACTCAACCTACAATACTCCTCAATATCACCCATCATCGCTCACAACAGTGTTCTTCTCTGACACACTGAGCTGAGAGAACAACCGTGCTACCATCGTCGACACTCTAGCACTCGACTCAAGACACGGATGACATTAAGTTCCGACACCTATAAATATTATTAGCTCTAAATCTATCTCTAGCATCCAGAAACTAACAGATAATCATCCCTAATCGAAGTTCGCGATGTTTATCTCTAACACAACACAAACTCCGGGCATAAAGCAAAAATCAAAGACAATCACCAATAAAGATTTGTAAAGCAAATTTCGTACAATGCCATGGGCGACAAATATACATAAGTTCATAGAAAATACATATACAACAACCCAACAAAGAAGAAAAACACAAAGAAGAAGAGAAATGAACCAATCATCTCGCGGTTTGTCAAACGCCGGTCGACGAGAAATCCACCCCGGATCATCCTTATGCAAGCTTCCATGTTGTTTTCTAAGCTAATCTACTGAAAAATGAGTTTGATGGAGTTGGGAGCAAAAAAACCCCAAAACCGTAACCTAAAAATGATTGAAATGAACTACATACAATTTCAAATTTTGTCAAGTTCGCAAAGCGAACCCAAAAATATGGCACTTAAGTGCCTCAAAACAGTTAAACCGACTCTGTTTTTCTGCAGATGTTCGTAGTGCGAACGTTTTATTCGCAAAGCGAATACTCGCTACAAAGTTCGCAAAGCGAATTCTTATTCCTTTTTCTTCTGCCTCAGGTCTGGGACCATTCGCTGGGACCTCGCCAGACATTCGCAAAGCGAACCTTCGCTGACGAACTCGCAAAGCGAACTTGTTGAAGTTTCTGCACTTCCTTCAGCTCCCTTTTATTGCTTCAAATGGCACATCTTGGAGCTTTTATTACTCATTGCTCCAATAATGCTTAATTACCTACAAAATGAATGGAAAACTATTAATCTTTACATAAATGAATCAAAATCACAAGTATACACTAACTAATGTATTTATACACAAAAATGGAGAATTATTCACCGAATGTACAATAAAAATCGATAAATGTCACAAAACTGTATACACAAAAACACTACAAAATGACACTTATCAAACTCTCCCCAACTTAAACTTGTTTGTCCTCAAACAAGAATCATGTAGCTCAAGAAACAAACGCAAAAACCAAAGAATCAGGAATCAACAAGTTTTGAAAAACGGAAACAAATGTATGGTTCAAATGAAAAACGGTACACACAAAGTAAATACTTACCACTAAACTACGACAATAGCATAGTCACGAAACAAATGCAAAATACAAAAATCATGTCAAACCATCCTAAAACAACACAAGTTCAAATGTGAATCACGCCTAGCAAAAACAATCATCGGTAGATGAAAAACACAAAATAAGGTACTTTCACTCACACAACAATCTTGAAAACAAAAGACTAAATTATGCATTCATCTACAAATTCACATTGAACATACAAAGGCAAGAGTCACAAGGGCTTTTCAAGGTTGTAGCTTGGTCGGGTAAACAAACAAGGGGCAATTTCTAAAGGTAATTGAAACAAAAACTTTCCTAAACCTAAGGGAGTGATAAATTCACAAAGATTCAAACACCAAAATTTCAATCAAACTTCTTCCAAAATCCCAAGTGTTACACAAAACACAATACTTATTTAGCACAATTATTTGAACTCTTTTTGTTTCCTTTCTCAAGGATTTTCTTTTTCTTTCTTTTTTTTTTCTTTTCTTTTCTTTGTCAAATTTTTCTCTTTTTTCTTTTCTTTTTCAACCTCATAGGAACCAACCAATGAGTAAATAATCATTCTCTCCCCAACTATGTGAATACTCCATACTTTCTAAGGCAAGGCAAAAATTCATACAACAACACAAAATTGAGGTCCAAGAAAAAACAAAATCCATTCAAAAATAAGTGAACTAAATACTCATAGACAAACATGAAGTTCAAATAAAACATGGACAAAAAAGCTCAAAGGGGTTACCAATTCTCACACACTCACAAGGTGAATTGACTATTTGTTTAGGTAGTTGTGCTCAAAATGAAACAAAATTGCCTTGATCCTTTTCATGCTTTCATATAATCAATACAAACAAAAGATTAAACATAATAAAATCCAGTTAGAACAAGAAAGTTGGTACTCCGCGCATATATAAACAATGGAAAGCTACCTCACAAAAAGGTTGGGAACTAAAGTGTTTCACAACAAGAACAAGTATATAAAATAATGAATGGCATGGAAGTTTGTAAAAATCCTAAGTATCATAAATATGCTAAAGTCAAGAAAGCGAGAAACACATACCTTGGACGTGTACAAAACTTAACAATATCATTACCATACATCCGCAAGTTGAAACGATCAAACTTGGAACATCACCTTAAATTTCCACAAGCTAGTCAAAACAAGCTCATTGACAACACAAGAATTATTAGTATAAACAAACTAAAAGACCGGGTGAAAATGCATTAAACAAGTTCACCACATTACCTAAACTAAACAACAACAAAAATATAATACAACATGCTTGTTTTACGTCATAAGCTCGGCGCCTTTACTGTGCTTAGCTAGTAACTTACTTCCTTCATGCCATGGTGATGCCTCACCGTGCAAACCAAAAGCAAGTGTCCTAACAAAACACTTAAACAAACGTTACGAGAACAAAATATACAACACTTGAACAAACATAATGAAAAATAAAAGCAAAACAAGTATCTATACAAGCATATATACAATTTAAACGATAATGTACAAAGATACAAAACATCGAAACTATCACAATGCGACTCAATATCAAAACCAATCCCCGGCAACAGCGCCATTTTGTTGGTTGCGGTATAGCGGCAAGCAAGCAAATATATTTATTTTTGGAAGAATTTCCTCCGGGATTTATGTCGTGTCCACAGAGATCGGTTCGAGGGAAAGAATGTCGTTCGACAATCTCTACTTCTCAGAGCTTTGGTTTTAAATGGTTTTGAAAGTAAATGCGGAAAAATAAACATTAAAACAAAAAGAAATCATTCTTCAGAGAGAAGAAACTTATTCGGGGTGTATATAATCGACTTTTCACAAACTTAAACTTATGGACCAGT
This sequence comes from Lathyrus tuberosus, assembly GCA_022829125.1. NCBI lineage: Eukaryota > Viridiplantae > Streptophyta > Magnoliopsida > Fabales > Fabaceae > Lathyrus > Lathyrus tuberosus. The sequence goes on from JALAZF010000034.1 coordinate 3,058,327, forward strand.
TATACTCAACCTACAATACTCCTCAATATCACCCATCATCGCTCACAACAGTGTTCTTCTCTGACACACTGAGCTGAGAGAACAACCGTGCTACCATCGTCGACACTCTAGCACTCGACTCAAGACACGGATGACATTAAGTTCCGACACCTATAAAGATTATTAGCTCTAAATCTATCTCTAGCATCCAGAAACTAACAGATAATCATCCCTAATCGAAGTTCGCGATGTTTATCTCTAACGCAACACAAACTCCGGGCATAAAGCAAAAATCAAAGACAATCACCAATAAAGATTTGTAAAGCAAATTTCGTACAATGCCATGGGCGACAAATATACATAAGTTCATAGAAAATACATATACAACAACCCAACAAAGAAGAAAAACACAAAGAAAAAGAGAAATGAACCAATCATCTCGCGGTTTGTCAAACGTCGGTCGACGAGAAATCCACTCCGGATCATCCGTATGCAAGCTTCCATGTTGTTTTCTAAGCTAATCTACTGAAAAATGAGTTTGATGGAGTTGGGAGCAAAAAAACCCCAAAACCGTAACCTAAAAATGATTGAAATGAACTACATACAATTTCAAATTTTGTCAAGTTCGCAAAGCGAACCCAAAAATATGGCACTTAAGTGCCTCAAAACAGTTAAACCGACTCTGTTTTTCTGCAGATGTTCGTAGTGCGAACGTTTTATTCGCAAAGCGAATACTCGCTACAAAGTTCGCAAAGCGAATTCTTATTCCTTTTTCTTCTGCCTCAGGTCTGGGACCATTCGCTGGGACCTCGCCAGACATTCGCAAAGCGAACCTTCGCTGACGAACTCGCAAAGCGAACTTGTTGAAGTTTCTGCACTTCCTTCAGCTGCCTTTTATTGCTTCAAATGGCACATCTTGGAGCTTTTATTACTCATTGCTCCAACAATGCTTAATTACCTACAAAATGAATGGAAAACTATTAATCTTTACATAAATGAATCAAAATCACAAGTATACACTAACTAATGTATTTATACACAAAAATGGAGAATTATTCACCGAATGTACAATAAAAATCGATAAATGTCACAAAACTGTATACACAAAAACACTACAAAATGACACTTATCAAATTCTCCCCAACTTAAACTTGTTTGTCCTCAAACAAGAATCATGTAGCTCAAGAAACAAACGCAAAAACCAAAGAATCAGGAATCAACAAGTTTTGAAAAACGGAAACAAATGTATGGTTCAAATGAAAAACGGTACACACAAAGTTAATACTTACCACTAAACTACGACGATAGCATAGTCACGAAACAAATGCAAAATACAAAAATCATGTCAAACCATCCTAAAACAACCCAAGTTCAAATGTGAATCACGCCTAGCAAAAACAATCATCGGTAGATGAAAAACACAAAATAAGGTACTTTCACTCACACAACAATCTTGAAAACAAAAGACTAAATTATGCATTCATCCATAAATTCACATTGAACATACAAAGGCAAGAATCACAAGGGCTTTTCAAGGTTGTAGCTTGGTCGGGTAAACAAACAAGGGGCAATTTCTAAAGGTAATTGAAACAAAAACTTTCCTAAACCTAAGGGAGTGATAAATTCACAAAGATTCAAACACCAAAATTTCAATCAAACTTCTTCCAAAATCCCAAGTGTTACACAAAACACAATACTTATTTAGCACAATTATTTGAACTCTTTTTGTTTCCTTTCTCAAGGATTTTCTTTTTCTATCTTTTTTTTTCTTTTCTTTTCTTTGTCAAATTTTTCTCTTTTTTCTTTTCTTTTTCAACCTCATAGGAACCAACCAATGAGTAAATAATCATTCTCTCCCCAACTTGAATTCAACCACATCATCATGTGAATACTCCATACTTTCTAAGGCAAGGCAAAAATTCATACAACAACACAAAATTGAGGTCCAAGAAAAAACAAAATCCATTCAAAAATAAGTGAACTAAATACTCATAGACAAACATGAAGTTCAAATAAAACATGGACAAAAAAGCTCAAAGGGGTTACGAATTCTCACACACTCACAAGGTGAATTGACTATTTGTTTAGGTAGTTGTGCTCAAAATGAAACAAAATTGCCTTGATCCTTTTCATGCTTTCATATAATCAATACAAACAAAAGATTAAACATAATAAAATCCAGTTAGAACAAGAAAGTTGGTACTCCGCGCATATATAAACAATGGAAAGCTACCTCACAAAAAGGATGGGAACTAAAGTGATTCACAACAAGAACAAGTATATAAAATAATGAATGGCATGGAAGTTTGTAAAAATCCTAAGTATCATAAATATGCTAAAGTCAAGAAAGCGAGAAACACATACCTTGGACGTGTACAAAACTTAACAATATCATTACCATACATCTGCAAGTTGAAACGATCAAACTTGGAACATCACCTTAAATTTCCACAAGCTAGTCAAAACAAGCTCATTGACAACACAAGAATTATTAGTATAAACAAACTAAAAGACCGGGTGAAAATGCATTAAACAAGTTCACCACATTACCTAAACTAAACAACAACAAAAATATAATACAACATGCTTGTTTTACGTCATAAGCTCGACGCCTTTACTGTGCTTAGCTAGTAACTTACTTCCTTCATGTCATAGTGATGCCTCACCGCGCAAACCAAAATCAAATGTCCTAACAAAACACTTAAACAAACGTTACGAGAACAAAATATACAACACTTGAACAAACATAATGAAAAATAAAAGCAAAACAAGTATCTATACAAGCATATATACAATATAAACGATAATGTACAAAGATCCAAAACATCGAAACTATCACAATGTGACTCAATATCAAAACCAATCCCCGGCAACGGCGCCATTTTGTTGGGTGCGGTATAGCGGCAAGCAAGCAAAAATATTTATTTTTGGAAGAATTCCCTCCGGGATTTATGTCGTGTCCACAGAGATCGGTTCGAGGGAAAGAATGTCGTTCGACAATCTCTACTTCTCAGAGCTTTGGTTTTAAATGGTTTTAAAAGTAAATGCGGAAAAATAAACATTAAAACAAAAAGAAATCATTCTTCAGAGAGAAGAAACTTATCCGGGGTGTATATAATCGAATTCTCACAAACTTAAACTTATCGACCAGTTATACTCAACCTACAATACTCCTTAATATCACCCATCATCGCTCACAACAGTGTTCTTCTCTGACACACTGAGCTGAGAGAACAACCGTGCTACCATCGTCGACACTCTAGCACTCGACTCAAGACACAGATGACATTAAGTTCTGACACCTATAAAGATTGTTAGCTCTAAATCTATCTCTAGCATCCAGAAACTAACAGATAATCATCCCTAATCGAAGTTCGCGATGTTTATCTCTAACACAACACAAACTCCGGGCATAAAGCAAAAATCAAAGACAATCACCAATAAAGATTTGTAAAGCAAATTTCGTACAATGCCATGGGCGACAAATATACATAAGTTCATAGAAAATACATATACAACAACCCAACAAAGAAGAAAAACACAAAGAAAAAGAGAAATGAACCAATCATCTCGCGGTTTGTCAAACGTCGGTCGACGAGAAATCCACTCCGGATCATCCGTATGCAAGCTTCCATGTTGTTTTCTAAGCTAATCTACTGAAAAATGAGTTTGATGGAGTTGGGAGCAAAAAAACCCCAAAACCGTAACCTAAAAATGATTGAAATGAACTACATACAATTTCAAATTTTGTCAAGTTCGCAAAGCGAACCCAAAAATATGGCACTTAAGTGCCTCAAAACAGTTAAACCGACTCTGTTTTTCTGCAGATGTTCGTAGTGCGAACGTTTTATTCGCAAAGCGAATACTCGCTACAAAGTTCGCAAAGCGAATTCTTATTCCTTTTTCTTCTGCCTCAGGTCTGGGACCATTCGCTGGGACCTCGCCAGACATTCGCAAAGCGAACCTTCGCTGACGAACTCGCAAAGCGAACTTGTTGAAGTTTCTGCACTTCCTTCAGCTGCCTTTTATTGCTTCAAATGGCACATCTTGGAGCTTTTATTACTCATTGCTCCAACAATGCTTAATTACCTACAAAATGAATGGAAAACTATTAATCTTTACATAAATGAATCAAAATCACAAGTATACACTAACTAATGTATTTATACACAAAAATGGAGAATTATTCACCGAATGTACAATAAAAATCGATAAATGTCACAAAACTGTATACACAAAAACACTACAAAATGACACTTATCAAATTCTCCCCAACTTAAACTTGTTTGTCCTCAAACAAGAATCATGTAGCTCAAGAAACAAACGCAAAAACCAAAGAATCAGGAATCAACAAGTTTTGAAAAACGGAAACAAATGTATGGTTCAAATGAAAAACGGTACACACAAAGTTAATACTTACCACTAAACTACGACGATAGCATAGTCACGAAACAAATGCAAAATACAAAAATCATGTCAAACCATCCTAAAACAACCCAAGTTCAAATGTGAATCACGCCTAGCAAAAACAATCATCGGTAGATGAAAAACACAAAATAAGGTACTTTCACTCACACAACAATCTTGAAAACAAAAGACTAAATTATGCATTCATCCATAAATTCACATTGAACATACAAAGGCAAGAATCACAAGGGCTTTTCAAGGTTGTAGCTTGGTCGGGTAAACAAACAAGGGGCAATTTCTAAAGGTAATTGAAACAAAAACTTTCCTAAACCTAAGGGAGTGATAAATTCACAAAGATTCAAACACCAAAATTTCAATCAAACTTCTTCCAAAATCCCAAGTGTTACACAAAACACAATACTTATTTAGCACAATTATTTGAACTCTTTTTGTTTCCTTTCTCAAGGATTTTCTTTTTCTTTCTTTTTTTTTCTTTTCTTTTCTTTGTCAAATTTTTCTCTTTTTTCTTTTCTTTTTCAACCTCATAGGAACCAACCAATGAGTAAATAATCATTCTCTCCCCAACTTGAATTCAACCACATCATCATGTGAATACTCCATACTTTCTAAGGCAAGGCAAAAATTCATACAACAACACAAAATTGAGGTCCAAGAAAAAACAAAATCCATTCAAAAATAAGTGAACTAAATACTCATAGACAAACATGAAGTTCAAATAAAACATGGACAAAAAAGCTCAAAGGGGTTACGAATTCTCACACACTCACAAGGTGAATTGACTATTTGTTTAGGTAGTTGTGCTCAAAATGAAACAAAATTGCCTTGATCCTTTTCATGCTTTCATATAATCAATACAAACAAAAGATTAAACATAATAAAATCCAGTTAGAACAAGAAAGTTGGTACTCCGCGCATATATAAACAATGGAAAGCTACCTCACAAAAAGGTTGGGAACTAAAGTGATTCACAACAAGAACAAGTATATAAAATAATGAATGGCATGGAAGTTTGTAAAAATCCTAAGTATCATAAATATGCTAAAGTCAAGAAAGCGAGAAACACATACCTTGGACGTGTACAAAACTTAACAATATCATTACCATACATCCGCAAGTTGAAACGATCAAACTTGGAACATCACCTTAAATTTCCACAAGCTAGTCAAAACAAGCTCATTGACAACACAAGAATTATTAGTATAAACAAACTAAAAGACCGGGTGAAAATGCATTAAACAAGTTCACCACATTACCTTAACTAAACAACAACAAAAATATAATACAACATGCTTGTTTTACGTCATAAGCTCGACGCCTTTACTGTGCTTAGCTAGTAACTTACTTCCTTCATGCCATGGTGATGCCTCACCGCGCAAACCAAAAGCAAGTGTCCTAACAAAACACTTAAACAAACGTTACGAGAACAAAATATACAACACTTGAACAAACATAATGAAAAATAAAAGCAAAACAAGTATCTATACAAGCATATATACAATATAAACGATAATGTACAAAGATCCAAAACATCGAAACTATCACAATGCGACTCAATATCAAAACCAATTCCCGGCAACGGCGCCATTTTGTTGGTTGCGGTATAGCGGCAAGCAAGCAAAAATATTTATTTTTGGAAGAATTCCCTCCGGGATTTATGTCGTGTCCACAGAGATCGGTTCGAGGGAAAGAATGTCGTTCGACAATCTCTACTTCTCAGAGCTTTGGTTTTAAATGGTTTTGAAAGTAAATGCGAAAAAATAAACATTAAAACAAAAAGAAATCATTCTTCAGAGAGAAGAAACTTATCCGGGGTGTATATAATCGACTTCTCACAAACTTAAACTTATGGACCAGTTATACTCAACCTACAATACTCCTCAATATCACCCATCATCGCTCACAACAGTGTTCTTCTCTGACACACTGAGCTGAGAGAACAACCGTGCTACCATCGTCGACACTCTAGCACTCGACTCAAGACACAGATGACATTAAGTTCCGACACCTATAAAGATTGTTAGCTCTAAATCTATCTCTAGCATCCAGAAACTAACAGATAATCATCCCTAATCGAAGTTCGCGATGTTTATCTCTAACACAACACAAACTCCGGGCATAAAGCAAAAATCAAAGACAATCACCAATAAAGATTTGTAAAGCAAATTTCGTACAATGCCATGGGCGACAAATATACATAAGTTCATAGAAAATACATATACAACAACCCAACAAAGAAGAAAAACACAAAGAATAAGAGAAATGAACCAATCATCTCGCGGTTTGTCAAACGCCGGTCGACGAGAAATCCACTCCGGATCATCCGTATGCAAGCTTCCATGTTGTTTTCTAAGCTAATCTACTGAAAAATAAGTTTGATGGAGTTGGGAGCAAAAAAACCCCAAAACCGTAACCTAAAAATGATTGAAATGAACTACATACAATTTCAAATTTTGTCAAGTTCGCAAAGCGAACCCAAAAATATGGCACTTAAGTGCCTCAAAACAGTTAAACCGACTCTGTTTTTCTGCAGATGTTCGTAGTGCGAACGTTTTATTCGCAAAGCGAATACTCGCTACAAAGTTCGCAAAGCGAATTCTTATTCCTTTTTCTTCTGCCTCAGGTCTGGGACCATTCGCTGGGACCTCGCCAGATATTCGCAAAGCGAACCTTCGCTGACGAACTCGCAAAGCGAACTTGTTGAATTTTCTGCACTTCCGTCAGCTCCCTTTTATTGCTTCAAATGGCACATCTTGGAGCTTTTATTACTCATTGCTCCAACAATGTTTAATTACCTACAAAATGAATGGAAAACTATTAATCTTTACATAAATGAATCAAAATCACAAGTATACACTAACTAATGTATTTATACACAAAAATGGAGAATTATTCACCGAATGTACAATAAAAATCGATAAATGTCACAAAACTGTATACACAAAAACACTACAAAATGACACTTATCAAACTCTCCCCAACTTAAACTTGTTTGTCCTCAAACAAGAATCATGTAGCTCAAGAAACAAACGCAAAAACCAAAGAATCAGGAATCAACAAGTTTTGAAAAACAGAAACAAATGTATGGTTCAAATGAAAAACGGTACACACAAAGTAAATACTTACCACTAAACTACGACGATAGCATAGTCACGAAACAAATGCAAAATACAAAAATCATGTCAAACCATCCTAAAACAACACAAGTTCAAATGTGAATCACACCTAGCAAAAACAATCATCGGTAGATGAAAAACACAAAATAAGGTACTTTCACTCACACAACAATCTTGAAAACAAAATACTAAATTATGCATTCATCCATAAATTCACATTGAACATACAAAGGCAAGAATCACAAGGGCTTTTCAAGGTTGTAGCTTGGTCGGGTAAACAAACAAGGGGCAATTTCTAAAGGTAATTGAAACAAAAACTTTCCTAAACCTAAGGGAGTGATAAATTCACAAAGATTCAAACACCAAAATTTCAATCAAACTTCTTCCAAAATCCCAAGTGTTACACAAAACACAATACTTATTTAGCACAATTATTTGAACTCTTTTTGTTTCCTTTCTCAAGGATTTTCTTTTTCTTTCTTTTTTTTTCTTTTCTTTGTCAAATTTTTCTCTTTTTTCTTTTCTTTTTCAACCTCATAGGAACCAACCAATGAGTAAATAATCATTCTCTCCCCAACTTGAATTCAACCACATCATCATGTGAATACTCCATACTTTCTAAGGCAAGGCAAAAATTCATACAACAACACAAAATTGAGGTCCAAGAAAAAACAAAATCCATTCAAAAATAAGTGAACTAAATACTCATAGACAAACATGAAGTTCAAATAAAACATGGACAAAAAAGCTCAAAGGGGTTACGAATTCTCACACACTCACAAGGTGAATTGACTATTTGGTTAGGTAGTTGTGCTCAAAATGAAACAAAATTGCCTTGATCCTTTTCATGCTTTCATATAATCAATACAAACAAAAGATTAAACATAATAAAATCCAGTTAGAACAAGAAAGTTGGTACTCCGCACATATATAAACAATGGAAAGCTACCTCACAAAAAGGTTGGGAACTAAAGTGATTCACAACAAGAACAAGTATATAAAATAATGAATGGCATGGAAGTTTGTAAAAATCCTAAGTATCATAAATATGCATAAGTCAAGAAAGCGAGAAACACATACCTTGGACGTGTACAAAACTTAACAATATCATTACCATACATCCGCAAGTTGAAACGATCAAACTTGGAACATCACCTTAAATTTCCACAAGCTAGTCAAAACAAGCTCATTGACAACACAAGAATTATTAGTATAAACAAACTAAAAGACCGGGTGAAAATGCATTAAACAAGTTCACCACATTACCTTAACTAAACAACAACAAAAATATAATACAACATGCTTGTTTTACGTCATAAGCTCGACGCCTTTACTGTGCTTAGCTAGTAACTTACTTCCTTCATGCCATGGTGATGCCTCACCGCGCAAACCAAAAGCAAGTGTCCTAACAAAACACTTAAACAAACGTTACGAGAACAAAATATACAACACTTGAACAAACATAATGAAAAATAAAAGCAAAACAAGTATCTATACAAGCATATATACAATATAAACGATAATGTACAAAGATCCAAAACATCGAAACTATCACAATGCGACTCAATATCAAAACCAATCCCCGGCAACGGCGCCATTTTGTTGGTTGCGGTATAGCGGCAAGCAAGCAAAAATATTTATTTTTGGAAGAATTCCCTCCGGGATTTATGTCGTGTCCACAGAGATCGGTTCGAGGGAAAGAATGTCGTTCGACAATCTCTACTTCTCAGAGCTTTGGTTTTAAATGGTTTTGAAAGTAAATGCGAAAAAATAAACATTAAAACAAAAAGAAATCATTCTTCAGAGAGAAGAAACTTATCCGGGGTGTATATAATCGACTTCTCACAAACTTAAACTTATGGACCAGTTATACTCAACCTACAATACTCCTCAATATCACCCATCATCGCTCACAACAGTGTTCTTCTCTGACACACTGAGCTGAGAGAACAACCGTGCTACCATCGTCGACACTCTAGCACTCGACTCAAGACACAGATGACATTAAGTTCCGACACCTATAAAGATTGTTAGCTCTAAATCTATCTCTAGCATCCAGAAACTAACAGATAATCATCCCTAATCGAAGTTCGCGATGTTTATCTCTAACACAACACAAACTCCGGGCATAAAGCAAAAATCAAAGACAATCACCAATAAAGATTTGTAAAGCAAATTTCGTACAATGCCATGGGCGACAAATATACATAAGTTCATAGAAAATACATATACAACAACCCAACAAAGAAGAAAAACACAAAGAATAAGAGAAATGAACCAATCATCTCGCGGTTTGTCAAACGCCGGTCGACGAGAAATCCACTCCGGATCATCCGTATGCAAGCTTCCATGTTGTTTTCTAAGCTAATCTATTGAAAAATGAGTTTGATGGAGTTGGGAGCAAAAAAACCCCAAAACCGTAACCTAAAAATGATTGAAATGAACTACATACAATTTCAAATTTTGTCAAGTTCGCAAAGCGAACCCAAAAATATGGCACTTAAGTGCCTCAAAACAGTTAAACCGACTCTGTTTTTCTGCAGATGTTCGTAGTGCGAACGTTTTATTCGCAAAGCGAATACTCGCTACAAAGTTCGCAAAGCGAATTCTTATTCCTTTTTCTTCTGCCTCAGGTCTGGGACCATTCGCTGGGACCTCGCCAGATATTCGCAAAGCGAACCTTCGCTGACAAACTCGCAAAGCGAACTTGTTGAAGTTTCTGCACTTCCTTCAGCTCCCTTTTATTGCTTCAAATGGCACATCTTGGAGCTTTTATTACTCATTGCTCCAACAATGCTTAATTACCTACAAAATGAATGGAAAACTATTAATCTTTACATAAATGAATCAAAATCACAAGTATACACTAACTAATGTATTTATACACAAAAATGGAGAATTATTCACCGAATGTACAATAAAAATCGATAAATGTCACAAAACTGTATACACAAAAACACTACAAAATGACACTTATCAAACTCTCCCCAACTTAAACTTGTTTGTCCTCAAACAAGAATCATGTAGCTCAAGAAACAAACGCAAAAACCAAAGAATCAGGAATCAACAAGTTTTGAAAAACGGAAACAAATGTATGGTTCAAATGAAAAACGGTACACACAAAGTAAATACTTACCACTAAACTACGACGATAGCATAGTCACGAAACAAATGCAAAATACAAAAATCATGTCAAACCATCCTAAAACAACACAAGTTCAAATGTGAATCACACCTAGCAAAAACAATCATCGGTAGATGAAAAACACAAAATAAGGTACTTTCACTCACACAACAATCTTGAAAACAAAATACTAAATTATGCATTCATCCATAAATTCACATTGAACATACAAAGGCAAGAATCACAAGGGCTTTTCAAGGTTGTAGCTTGGTCGGGTAAACAAACAAGGGGCAATTTCTAAAGGTAATTGAAACAAAAACTTTCCTAAACCTAAGAGAGTGATAAATTCACAAAGATTCAAACACCAAAATTTCAATCAAACTTCTTCCAAAATCCCAAGTGTTACACAAAACACAATACTTATTTAGCACAATTATTTGAACTCTTTTTGTTTCCTTTCTCAAGGATTTTCTTTTTCTTTCTTTTTTTTTCTTTTCTTTGTCAAATTTTTCTCTTTTTTCTTTTCTTTTTCAACCTCATAGGAACCAACCAATGAGTAAATAATCATTCTCTCCCCAACTTGAATTCAACCACATCATCATGTGAATACTCCATACTTTCTAAGGCAAGGCAAAAATTCATACAACAACACAAAATTGAGGTCCAAGAAAAAACAAAATCCATTCAAAAATAAGTGAACTAAATACTCATAGACAAACATGAAGTTCAAATAAAACATGGACAAAAAAGCTCAAAGGGGTTACGAATTCTCACACACTCACAAGGTGAATTGACTATTTGGTTAGGTAGTTGTGCTCAAAATGAAACAAAATTGCCTTGATCCTTTTCATGCTTTCATATAATCAATACAAACAAAAGATTAAACATAATAAAATCCAGTTAGAACAAGAAAGTTGGTACTCCGCGCATATATAAACAATGGAAAGCTACCTCACAAAAAGGTTGGGAACTAAAGTGATTCACAACAAGAACAAGTATATAAAATAATGAATGGCATGGAAGTTTGTAAAAATCCTAAGTATCATAAATATGCTAAAGTCAAGAAAGCGAGAAACACATACCTTGGACGTGTACAAAACTTAACAATATCATTACCATACATCCGCAAGTTGAAACGATCAAACTTGGAACATCACCTTAAATTTCCACAAGCTAGTCAAAACAAGCTCATTGACAACACAAGAATTATTAGTATAAACAAACTAAAAGACCGGGTGAAAATGCATTAAACAAGTTCACCACATTACCTTAACTAAACAACAACAAAAATATAATACAACATGCTTGTTTTACGTCATAAGCTCGACGCCTTTACTGTGCTTAGCTAGTAACTTACTTCCTTCATGCCATGGTGATGCCTCACCGCGCAAACCAAAAGCAAGTGTCCTAACAAAACACTTAAACAAACGTTACGAGAACAAAATATACAACACTTGAACAAACATAATGAAAAATAAAAGCAAAACAAGTATCTATACAAGCATATATACAATATAAACGATAATGTACAAAGATCCAAAACATCGAAACTATCACAATGCGACTCAATATCAAAACCAATCCCCGGCAACGGCGCCATTTTGTTGGTTGCGGTATAGCGGCAAGCAAGCAAAAATATTTATTTTTGGAAGAATTCCCTCCGGGATTTATGTCGTGTCCACAGAGATCGGTTCGAGGGAAAGAATGTCGTTCGACAATCTCTACTTCTCAGAGCTTTGGTTTTAAATGGTTTTGAAAGTAAATGCGAAAAAATAAACATTAAAACAAAAAGAAATCATTCTTCAGAGAGAAGAAACTTATCCGGGGTGTATATAATCGACTTCTCACAAACTTAAACTTATGGACCAGTTATACTCAACCTACAATACTCCTCAATATCACCCATCATCGCTCACAACAGTGTTCTTCTCTGACACACTGAGCTGAGAGAACAACCGTGCTACCATCGTCGACACTCTAGCACTCGACTCAAGACACAGATGACATTAAGTTCCGACACCTATAAAGATTGTTAGCTCTAAATCTATCTCTAGCATCCAGAAACTAACAGATAATCATCCCTAATCGAAGTTCGCGATGTTTATCTCTAACACAACACAAACTCCGGGCATAAAGCAAAAATCAAAGACAATCACCAATAAAGATTTGTAAAGCAAATTTCGTACAATGCCATGGGCGACAAATATACATAAGTTCATAGAAAATACATATACAACAACCCAACAAAGAAGAAAAACACAAAGAATAAGAGAAATGAACCAATCATCTCGCGGTTTGTCAAACGCCGGTCGACGAGAAATCCACTCCGGATCATCCGTATGCAAGCTTCCATGTTGTTTTCTAAGCTAATCTACTGAAAAATGAGTTTGATGGAGTTGGGAACAAAAAAACCCCAAAACCGTAACCTAAAAATGATTGAAATGAACTACATACAATTTCAAATTTTGTCAAGTTCGCAAAGCGAACCCAAAAATATGGCACTTAAGTGCCTCAAAACAGTTAAACGACTCTGTTTTTCTGCAGATGTTCGTAGTGCGAACATTTTATTCGCAAAGCGAATACTCGCTACAAAGTTCGCAAAGCGAATTCTTATTCCTTTTTCTTCTGCCTCAGGTCTGGGACCATTCGCTGGGACCTTGCCAGACATTCGCAAAGCGAACCTTCGCTGACGAACTCGCAAAGCGAACTTGTTGAAGTTTCTGCACTTCCTTCAGCTCCCTTTTATTGCTTCAAATGGCACATCTTGGAGCTTTTATTACTCATTGCTCCAACAATGCTTAATTACCTACAAAATGAATGGAAAACTATTAATCTTTACATAAATGAATCTAAATCACAAGTATACACTAACTAATGTATTTATACACAAAAATGGAGAATTATTCACCGAATGTACAATAAAAATCGATAAATGTCACAAAACTGTATACACAAAAACACTACAAAATGACACTTATCAAACTCTCCCCAACTTAAACTTGTTTGTCCTCAAACAAGAATCATGTAGCTCAAGAAACAAACGCAAAAACCAAAGAATCAGGAATCAACAAGTTTTGAAAAACGGAAACAAATGTATGGTTCAAATGAAAAACAGTACACACAAAGTAAATACTTACCACTAAACTACGACGATAGCATAGTCACGAAACAAATGCAAAATACAAAAATCATGTCAAACCATCCTAAAACAACACAAGTTCAAATGTGAATCACGCCTAGCAAAAACAATCATCGGTAGATGAAAAACACAAAATAAGGTACTTTCACTCACACAACAATCTTGAAAACAAAAGACTAAATTATGCATTCATCCATAAATTCACATTGAACATACAAAGGCAAGAATCACAAGGGCTTTTCAAGGTTGTAGCTTGGTCGGGTAAACAAACAAGGGGCAATTTCTAAAGGTAATTGAAACAACAACTTTCCTAAACCTAAGGGAGTGATAAATTCACAAAGATTCAAACACCAAAATTTCAATCAAACTTCTTCCAAAATCCCAAGTGTTACACAAAACACAATACTTATTTAGCACAATTATTTGAACTCTTTTTGTTTCCTTTCTCAAGGATTTTCTTTTTCTTTCTTTTTTTTTCTTTTCTTTTCTTTGTCAAATTTTTCTCTTTTTTCTTTTCTTTTTCAACCTCATAGGAACCAACCAATGAGTAAATAATCATTCTCTCCCCAACTTGAATTCAACCACATCATCATGTGAATACTCCATACTTTCTAAGGCAAGGCAAAAATTCATACAACAACACAAAATTGAGGTCCAAGAAAAAACAAAATCCATTCAAAAATAAGTGAACTAAATACTCATAAACAAACATGAAGTTCAAATAAAACATGGACAAAAAAGCTCAAAGGGGTTACGAATTCTCACACACTCACAAGGTGAATTGACTATTTGGTTAGGTAGTTGTGCTCAAAATGAAACAAAATTGCCTTGATCCTTTTCATGCTTTCATATAATCAATACAAACAAAAGATTAAACATAATAAAATCCAGTTAGAACAAGAAAGTTGGTACTCCGCGCATATATAAACAATGGAAAGCTACCTCACAAAAAGGTTGGGAACTAAAGTGATTCACAACAAGAACAAGTATATAAAATAATGAATGGCATGGAAGTTTGTAAAAATCCTAAGTATCATAAATATGCTAAAGTCAAGAAAGCGAGAAACACATACCTTTGACGTGTACAAAACTTAACAATATCATTACCATACATCCGCAAGTTGAAACGATCAAACTTGGAACATCACCTTAAATTTCCACAAGCTAGTCAAAACAAGCTCATTGACAACACAAGAATTATTAGTATAAACAAACTAAAAGACCGGGTGAAAATGCATTAAACAAGTTCACCACATTACCTTAACTAAACAACAACAAAAATATAATACAACATGCTTGTTTTACGTCATAAGCTCGACGCCTTTACTGTGCTTAGCTAGTAACTTACTTCCTTCATGCCATGGTGATGCCTCACCGCGCAAACCAAAAGCAAGTGTCCTAACAAAACACTTAAACAAACGTTACGAGAACAAAATATACAACACTTGAACAAACATAATGAAAAATAAAAGCAAAACAAGTATCTATACAAGCATATATACAATATAAACGATAATGTACAAAGATCCAAAACATCGAAACTATCACAATGCGACTCAATATCAAAACCAATCCCCGGCAACGGCGCCATTTTGTTGGTTGCGGTATAGCGGCAAGCAAGCAAAAATATTTATTTTTGGAAGAATTCCCTCCGGGATTTATGTCGTGTCCACAGAGATCGGTTCGAGGGAAAGAATGTCGTTCGACAATCTCTACTTCTCAGAGCTTTGGTTTTAAATGGTTTTGAAAGTAAATGCGAAAAAATAAACATTAAAACAAAAAGAAATCATTCTTCAGAGAGAAGAAACTTATCCGGGGTGTATATAATCGACTTCTCACAAACTTAAACTTATGGACCAGTTATACTCAACCTACAATACTCCTCAATATCACCCATCATCGCTCACAACAGTGTTCTTCTCTGACACACTGAGCTGAGAGAACAACCGTGCTACGTCGACACTCTAGCACTCGACTCAAGACACAGATGACATTAAGTTCCGACACCTATAAAGATTGTTAGCTCTAAATCTATCTCTAGCATCCAGAAACTAACAGATAATCATCCCTAATCGAAGTTCGCGATGTTTATCTCTAACACAACACAAACTCCGGGCATAAAGCAAAAATCAAAGACAATCACCAATAAATATTTGTAAAGCAAATTTCGTACAATGCCATGGGCGACAAATATACATAAGTTCATAGAAAATACATATACAACAACCCAACAAAGAAGAAAAACACAAAGAAGAAGAGAAATGAACCAATCATCTCGCGGTTTGTCAAACGCCGGTCGACGAGAAATCCACTCCGGATCATCCGTATGCAAGCTTCCATGTTGTTTTCTAAGCTAATCTACTGAAAAATGAGTTTGATGGAGTTGGGAGCAAAAAAACCCCAAAACCGTAACCTAAAAATGATTGAAATGAACTACATACAATTTCAAATTTTGTCAAGTTCGCAAAGCGAACCCAAAAATATGGCACTTAAGTGCCTCAAAACAGTTAAACCGACTCTGTTTTTCTGCAGATGTTCGTAGTGCGAACGTTTTATTCGCAAAGCGAATACTCGCTACAAAGTTCGCAAAGCGAATTCTTATTCCTTTTTCTTCTGCCTCAGGTCTGGGACCATTCGCTGGGACCTCGCCAGATATTCGCAAAGCGAACCTTCGCTGACAAACTCGCAAAGCGAACTTGTTGAAGTTTCTGCACTTCCTTCAGCTCCCTTTTATTGCTTCAAATGGCACATCTTGGAGCTTTTATTACTCATTGCTCCAACAATGCTTAATTACCTACAAAATGAATGGAAAACTATTAATCTTTACAAAAATGAATCAAAATCACAAGTATACACTAACTAATGTATTTATACACAAAAATGGAGAATTATTCACCGAATGTACAATAAAAATCGATAAATGTCACAAAACTGTATACACAAAAACACTACAAAATGACACTTATCAAACTCTCCCCAACTTAAACTTGTTTGTCCTCAAACAAGAATCATGTAGCTCAAGAAACAAACGCAAAAACCAAAGAATCAGGAATCAACAAGTTTTGAAAAACGGAAACAAATGTATGGTTCAAATGAAAAACGGTACACACAAAGTAAATATTTACCACTAAACTGCGACGATAGCATAGTCACGAAACAAATGCAAAATACAAAAATCATGTCAAACCATCCTAAAACAACCCAAGTTCAAATGTGAATCACGCCTAGCAAAAACAATCATCGGTAGATGAAAAACACAAAATAAGGTACTTTCACTCACACAACAATCTTGAAAACAAAAGACTAAATTATGCATTCATCCATAAATTCACATTGAACATACAAAGGCAAGAATCACAAGGGCTTTTCAAGGTTGTAGCTTGGTCGGGTAAATAAACAAGGGGCAATTTCTAAAGGTAATTGAAACAAAAACTTTCCTAAACCTAAGGGAGTGATAAATTCACAAAGATTCAAACACCAAAATTTCAATCAAACTTCTTCCAAAATCCCAAGTGTTACACAAAACACAATACTTATTTAGCACAATTATTTGAACTCTTTTTGTTTCCTTTCTCAAGGATTTTCTTTTTCTTTCTTTTTTTTTCTTTTCTTTTCTTTGTCAAATTTTTCTCTTTTTTCTTTTCTTTTTCAACCTCATAGGAACCAACCAATGAGTAAATAATCATTCTCTCCCCAACTTGAATTCAACCACATCATCATGTGAATACTCCATACTTTCTAAGGCAAGGCAAAAATTCATACAACAACACAAAATTGAGGTCCAAGAAAAAACAAAATCCATTCAAAAATAAGTGAACTAAATACTCATAGACAAACATGAAGTTCAAATAAAACATGGACAAAAAAGCTCAAAGGGGTTACGAATTCTCACACACTCACAAGGTGAATTGACTATTTGGTTAGGTAGTTGTGCTCAAAATGAAACAAAATTGCCTTGATCCTTTTCATGCTTTCATATAATCAATACAAACAAAAGATTAAACATAATAAAATCCAGTTAGAACAAGAAAGTTGGTACTCCGCGCATATATAAACAATGGAAAGCTACCTCACAAAAAGGTTGGGAACTAAAGTGATTCACAACAAGAACAAGTATATAAAATAATGAATGGCATGGAAGTTTGTAAAAATCCTAAGTATCATAAATATGCTAAAGTCAAGAAAGCGAGAAACACATACCTTGGACGTGTACAAAACTTAACAATATCATTACCATACATCCGCAAGTTGAAACGATCAAACTTGGAACATCACCTTAAATTTCCACAAGCTAGTCAAAACAAGCTCATTGACAACACAAGAATTATTAGTATAAACAAACTAAAAGACCGGGTGAAAATGCATTAAACAAGTTCACCACATTACCTTAACTAAACAACAACAAAAATATAATACAAAATGCTTGTTTTACGTCATAAGCTCGACGCCTTTACTGTGCTTAGCTAGTAACTTACTTCCTTCATGCCATGGTGATGCCTCACCGCGCAAACCAAAAGCAAGTGTCCTAACAAAACACTTAAACAAACGTTACGAGAACAAAATATACAACACTTGAACAAACATAATGAAAAATAAAAGCAAAACAAGTATCTATACAAGCATATATACAATATAAACGATAATGTACAAAGATCCAAAACATCGAAACTATCACAATGCGACTCAATATCAAAACCAATCCCCGGCAACGGCGCCATTTTGTTGGTTGCGGTATAGCGGCAAGCAAGCAAAAATATTTATTTTTGGAAGAATTCCCTCCGGGATTTATGTCGTGTCCACAGAGATCGGTTCGAGGGAAAGAATGTCGTTCGACAATCTCTACTTCTCAGAGCTTTGGTTTTAAATGGTTTTGAAAGTAAATGCGAAAAAATAAACATTAAAACAAAAAGAAATCATTCTTCAGAGAGAAGAAACTTATCCGGGGTGTATATAATCAACTTCTCACAAACTTAAACTTATGGACCAGTTATACTCAACCTACAATACTCCTCAATATCACCCATCATCGCTCACAACAGTGTTCTTCTCTGACACACTGAGCTGAGAGAACAACCGTGCTACGTCGACACTCTAGCACTCGACTCAAGACACAGATGACATTAAGTTCCGACACCTATAAAGATTGTTAGCTCTAAATCTATCTCTAGCATCCAGAAACTAACAGATAATCATCCCTAATCGAAGTTCGCGATGTTTATCTCTAACACAACACAAACTCCGGGCATAAAGCAAAAATCAAAGACAATCACCAATAAAGATTTGTAAAGCAAATTTCGTACAATGCCATGGGCGACAAATATACATAAGTTCATAGAAAATACATATACAACAACCCAACAAAGAAGAAAAACACAAAGAAGAAGAGAAATGAACCAATCATCTCGCGGTTTGTCAAACGCCGGTCGACGAGAAATCCACTCCGGATCATCCGTATGCAAGCTTTCATGTTGTTTTCTAAGCTAATCTACTGAAAAATGAGTTTGATGGAGTTGGGAGCAAAAAAACCCCAAAACCGTAACCTAAAAATGATTGAAATGAACTACATACAATTTTAAATTTTGTCAAGTTCGCAAAGCGAACCCAAAAATATGGCACTTAAGTGCCTCAAAACAGTTAAACCGACTCTGTTTTTCTGCAGATGTTCGTAGTGCGAACGTTTTATTCGCAAAGCGAATACTCGCTACAAAGTTCGCAAAGCGAATTCTTATTCCTTTTTCTTCTGCCTCAGGTCTGGGACCATTCGCTGGGACCTCGCCAGACATTCGCAAAGCGAACCTTCGCTGACGAACTCGCAAAGCGAACTTGTTGAAGTTTCTGCACTTCCTTCAGCTCCCTTTTATTGCTTCAAATGGCACATCTTGGAGCTTTTATTACTCATTGCTCCAACAATGCTTAATTACCTACAAAATGAATGGAAAACTATTAATCTTTACATAAATGAATCAAAATCACAAGTATACACTAACTAATGTATTTATACACAAAAATGGAGAATTATTCACCGAATGTACAATAAAAATCGATAAATGTCACAAAACTGTATACACAAAAACACTACAAAATGACACTTATCAAACTCTCCCCAACTTAAACTTGTTTGTCCTCAAACAAGAATCATGTAGCTCAAGAAACAAACGCAAAAACCAAAGAATCAGGAATCAACAACTTTTGAAAAACGGAAACAAATGTATGGTTCAAATGAAAAATGGTACACACAAAGTAAATACTTACCACTAAACTACGACGATAGCATAGTCACGAAACAAATGCAAAATACAAAAATCATGTCAAACCATCCTAAAACAACACAAGTTCAAATGTGAATCACACGTAGCAAAAACAATCATCGGTAGATGAAAAACACAAAATAAGGTACTTTCACTCACACAACAATCTTGAAAACAAAATACTAAATTATGCATTAATCCATAAATTCACATTGAACATACCAAGGCAAGAATCACAAGGGCTTTTCAAGGTTGTTGCTTGGTCGGGTAAACAAACAAGGGGCAATTTCTAAAGGTAATTGAAACAAAAACTTTCCTAAACCTAAGGGAGTGATAAATTCACAAAGATTCAAACACCAAAATTTCAATCAAACTTCTTCCAAAATCCCAAGTGTTACACAAAACACAATACTTATTTAGCACAATTATTTGAACTCTTTTTGTTTCCTTTCTCAAGGATTTTCTTTTTCTTTCTTTTTTTTTCTTTTCTTTGTCAAATTTTTCTCTTTTTTCTTTTCTTTTTCAACCTCATAGGAACCAACCAATGAGTAAATAATCATTCTCTCCCCAACTTGAATTCAACCACATCATCATGTGAATACTCCATACTTTCTAAGGCAAGGCAAAAATTCATACAACAACACAAAATTGAGGTCCAAGAAAAAACAAAATCCATTCAAAAATAAGTGAACTAAATACTCATAGACAAACATGAAGTTCAAATAAAACATGGACAAAAAAGCTCAAAGGGGTTACGAATTCTCACACACTCACAAGGTGAATTGACTATTTGGTTAGGTAGTTGTGCTCAAAATGAAACAAAATTGCCTTGATCCTTTTCATGCTTTCATATAATCAATACAAACAAAAGATTAAACATAATAAAATCCAGTTAGAACAAGAAAGTTGGTACTCCGCGCATATATAAACAATGGAAAGCTACCTCACAAAAAGGTTGGGAACTAAAGTGATTCACAACAAGAACAAGTATATAAAATAATGAATGGCATGGAAGTTTGTAAAAATCCTAAGTATCATAAATATGCTAAAGTCAAGAAAGCGAGAAACACATACCTTGGACGTGTACAAAACTTAACAATATCATTACCATACATCCGCAAGTTGAAACGATCAAACTTGGAACATCACCTTAAATTTCCACAAGCTAGTCAAAACAAGCTCATTGATAACACAAGAATTATTAGTATAAACAAACTAAAAGACCGGGTGAAGATGCATTAAACAAGTTCACCACATTACCTAAACTAAACAACAACAAAAATATAATACAACATGCTTGTTTTACGTCATATGCTCGACGCCTTTACTGTGCTTAGCTAGTAACTTACTTCCTTCATGCCATGGTGATGCCTCACCGCGCAAACCAAAAGCAAGTGTCCTAACAAAACACTTAAACAAACGTTACGAGAACAAAATATACAACACTTGAACAAACATAATGAAAAATAAAAGCAAAACAAGTATTTATACAAGCATATATACAATATAAACGATAATGTACAAAGATCCAAAACATCGAAACTATCACAATGCGACTCAATATCAAAACCAATCCCCGGCAACGGCGCATTTTGTTGGTTGCGGTATAGCGGCAAGCAAGCAAAAATATTTATTTTTGGAAGAATTCCCTCCGGGATTTATGTCGTGTCCACAGAGATCGGTTCGAGGGAAAGAATGTCGTTCGACAATCTCTACTTCTCAGAGCTTTGGTTTTAAATGGTTTTGAAAGTAAATGCGAAAAAATAAACATTAAAACAAAAAGAAATCATTCTTCAGAGAGAAGAAACTTATCCGGGGTGTATATAATCGACTTCTCACAAACTTAAACTTATGGACCAGTTATACTCAACCTACAATACTCCTCAATATCACCCATCATCGCTCACAACAGTGTTCTTCTCTGACACACTGAGCTGAGAGAACAACCGTGCTACGTCGACACTCTAGCACTCGACTCAAGACACAGATGACATTAAGTTCCGACACCTATAAAGATTGTTAGCTCTAAATCTATCTCTAGCATCCAGAAACTAACAGATAATCATCCCTAATCGAAGTTCGCGATGTTTATCTCTAACACAACACAAACTCCGGGCATAAAGCAAAAATCAAAGACAATCACCAATAAAGATTTGTAAAGCAAATTTCGTACAATGCCATGGGCGACAAATATACATAAGTTCATAGAAAATACATATACAACAACCCAACAAAGAAGAAAAACACAAAGAAGAAGAGAAATGAACCAATCATCTCGCGGTTTGTCAAACGCCGGTCGACGAGAAATCCACTCCGGATCATCCGTATGCAAGCTTCCATGTTGTTTTCTAAGCTAATCTACTGAAAAATGAGTTTGATGGAGTTGGGAGCAAAAAAACCCCAAAACCGTAACCTAAAAATGATTGAAATGAACTACATACAATTTCAAATTTTGTCAAGTTCGCAAAGCGAACCCAAAAATATGGCACTTAAGTGCCTCAAAACAGTTAAACCGACTCTGTTTTTCTGCAGATGTTCGTAGTGCGAACGTTTTATTCGCAAAGCGAATACTCGCTACAAAGTTCGCAAAGCGAATTCTTATTCCTTTTTCTTCTGCCTCAGGTCTGGGACCATTCGCTGGGACCTCGCCAGACATTCGCAAAGCAAACCTTCGCTGACGAACTCGCAAAGCGAACTTGTTGAAGTTTCTGCACTTCCTTCAGCTCCCTTTTATTGCTTCAAATGGCATATCTTGGAGCTTTTATTACTCATTGCTCCAACAATGCTTAATTACCTACAAAATGAATGGAAAACTATTAATCTTTACATAAATGAATCAAAATCACAAGTATACACTAACTAATGTATTTATACACAAAAATGGAGAATTATTCACCGAATGTACAATAAAAATCGATAAATGTCACAAAACTGTATACACAAAAACACTACAAAATGACACTTATCAAACTCTCCCCAACTTAAACTTGTTTGTCCTCAAACAAGAATCATGTAGCTCAAGAAACAAACGCAAAAACCAAAGAATCAGGAATCAACAAGTTTTGAAAAACGGAAACAAATGTATGGCTCAAATGAAAAACGGTACACACAAAGTAAATACTTACCACTAAACTACGACGATAGCATAGTCACGAAACAAATGCAAAATACAAAAATCATGTCAAACCATCCTAAAACAACACAAGTTCAAATGTGAATCACGCCTAGCAAAAACAATCATCGGTAGATGAAAAACACAAAATAAGGTACTTTCACTCACACAACAATCTTGAAAACAAAATACTAAATTATGCATTCATCCATAAATTCACATTGAACATACAAAGGCAAGAATCACAAGGGCTTTTCAAGGTTGTAGCTTGGTCGGGTAAACAAACAAGGGGCAATTTCTAAAGGTAATTGAAACAAAAACTTTCCTAAACCTAAGGGAGTGATAAATTCACAAAGATTCAAACACCAAAATTTCAATCAAACTTCTTCCAAAATCCCAAGTGTTACACAAAACACAATACTTATTTAGCACAATTATTTGAACTCTTTTTGTTTCCTTTCTCAAGGATTTTCTTTTTCTTTCTTTTTTTTTCTTTTCTTTGTCAAATTTTTCTCTTTTTTCTTTTCTTTTTCAACCTCATAGGAACCAACCAATGAGTAAATAATCATTCTCTCCCCAACTTGAATTCAACCACATCATCATGTGAATACTCCATACTTTCTAAGGCAAGGCAAAAATTCATACAACAACACAAAATGAGGTCCAAGAAAAAACAAAATCCATTCAAAAATAAGTGAACTAAATACTCATAGACAAACATGAAGTTCAAATAAAACATGGACAAAAAAGCTCAAAGGGGTTACGAATTCTCACACACTCACAAGGTGAATTGACTATTTGGTTAGGTAGTTGTGCTCAAAATGAAACAAAATTGCCTTGATCCTTTTCATGCTTTCATATAATCAATACAAACAAAAGATTAAACATAATAAAATCCAGTTAGAACAAGAAAGTTGGTACTCCGCGCATATATAAACAATGGAAAGCTACCTCACAAAAAGGTTGGGAACTAAAGTGATTCACAACAAGAACAAGTATATAAAATAATGAATGGCATGGAAGTTTGTAAAAATCCTAAGTATCATAAATATGCTAAAGTCAAGAAAGCGAGAAACACATACCTTTGACGTGTACAAAACTTAACAATATCATTACCATACATCCGCAAGTTGAAACGATCAAACTTGGAACATCACCTTAAATTTCCACAAGCTAGTCAAAACAAGCTCATTGACAACACAAGAATTATTAGTATAAACAAACTAAAAGACCGGGTGAAAATGCATTAAACAAGTTCACCACATTACCTTAACTAAACAACAACAAAAATATAATACAACATGCTTGTTTTACGTCATAAGCTCGACGCCTTTACTGTGCTTAGCTAGTAACTTACTTCCTTCATGCCATGGTGATGCCTCACCGCGCAAACCAAAAGCAAGTGTCCTAACAAAACACTTAAACAAACGTTACGAGAACAAAATATACAACACTTGAACAAACATAATGAAAAATAAAAGCAAAACAAGTATCTATACAAGCATATATACAATATAAACGATAATGTACAAAGATCCAAAACATCGAAACTATCACAATGCGACTCAATATCAAAACCAATCCCCGGCAACGGCGCCATTTTGTTGGTTGCGGTATAGCGGCTAGCAAGCAAAAATATTTATTTTTGGAAGAATTCCCTCCGGGATTTATGTCGTGTCCACAGAGATCGGTTCGAGGGAAAGAATGTCGTTCGACAATCTCTACTTCTCAGAGCTTTGGTTTTAAATGGTTTTGAAAGTAAATGCGGAAAAATAAACATTAAAACAAAAAGAAATCATTCTTCAGAGAGAAGAAACTTATCCGGGGTGTATATAATCGACTTCTCACAAACTTAAACATATGGACCAGTTATACTCAACCTACAATACTCCTCAATATCACCCATCATCGCTCAAAACAGTGTTCTTCACTGACACACTGAGCTGAGAGAACAACTGTGCTACCATCGTCGACACTCTAGCACTCGACTCAAGACACAGATGACATTAAGTTCCGACACCTATAAAGATTGTTAGCTCTAAATCTATCTCTAGCATCCAGAAACTAACAGATAATCATCCCTAATCGAAGTTCGCGATGTTTATCTCTAACACAACACAAACTCCGGGCATAAAGCAAAAATCAAAGACAATCACCAATAAAGATTTGTAAAGCAAATTTCGTACAATGCCATGGGCGACAAATATACATAAGTTCATAGAAAATACATATACAACAACCCAACAAAGAAGAAAAACACAAAGAAGAAGAGAAATGAACCAATCATCTCGCGGTTTGTCAAACGCCGGTCGACGAGAAATCCACTCCGGATCATCCGTATGCAAGCTTCCACGTTGTTTTCTAAGCTAATCTACTGAAAAATGAGTTTGATGGAGTTGGGAGCAAAAAAACCCCAAAACCGTAACCTAAAAATGATTGAAATGAACTACATACAATTTCAAATTTTGTCAAGTTCGCAAAGCGAACCCAAAAATATGGCACTTAAGTGCCTCAAAACAGTTAAACCGACTCTGTTTTTCTGCAGATGTTCGTAGTGCGAACGTTTTATTCGCAAAGCGAATACTCGCTACAAAGTTCGCAAAGCGAATTCTTATTCCTTTTTCTTCTGCCTCAGGTCTGGGACCATTCACTGGGACCTCGCCAGACATTCGCAAAGCGAACCTTCGCTGACGAACTCGCAAAGCGAACTTGTTGAAGTTTCTGCACTTCCTTTAGCTCCCTTTTATTGCTTCAAATGGCACATCTTGGAGCTTTTATTACTCATTGCTCCAACAATGCTTAATTACCTACAAAATGAATGGAAAACTATTAAACTTTACATAAATGAATCAAAATCACAAGTATACACTAACTAATGTATTTATACACAAAAATGGAGAATTATTCACCGAATGTACAATAAAAATCGATAAATGTCACAAAACTGTATACACAAAAACACTACAAAATGACACTTATCAAACTCTCCCCAACTTAAACTTGTTTGTCCTCAAACAAGAATCATGTAGCTCAAGAAACAAACGCAAAAACCAAAGAATCAGGAATCAACAAGTTTTGAAAAACGGAAACAAATGTATGGTTCAAATGAAAAACGGTACACACAAAGTAAATACTTACCACTAAACTACGACGATAGCATAGTCACGAAACAAATGCAAAATACAAAAATCATGTCAAACCATCCTAAAACAACCCAAGTTCAAATGTGAATCACGCCTAGCAAAAACAATCATCGGTAGATGAAAAACACAAAATAAGGTACTTTCACTCACACAACAATCTTGAAAACAAAAGACTAAATTATGCATTCATCCATAAATTCACATTGAACATACAAAGGCAAGAATCACAAGGGCTTTTCAAGGTTGTAGCTTGGTCGGGTAAATAAACAAGGGGCAATTTCTAAAGGTAATTGAAACAAAAACTTTCCTAAACCTAAGGGAGTGATAAATTCACAAAGATTCAAACACCAAAATTTCAATCAAACTTCTTCCAAAATCCCAAGTGTTACACAAAACACAATACTTATTTAGCACAATTATTTGAACTCTTTTTGTTTCCTTTCTCAAGGATTTTCTTTTTCTTTCTTTTTTTTTCTTTTCTTTTCTTTGTCAAATTTTTCTCTTTTTTCTTTTCTTTTTCAACCTCATAGGAACCAACCAATGAGTAAATAATCATTCTCTCCCCAACTTGAATTCAACCACATCATCATGTGAATACTCCATACTTTCTAAGGCAAGGCAAAAATTCATACAACAACACAAAATTGAGGTCCAAGAAAAAACAAAATCCATTCAAAAATAAGTGAACTAAATACTCATAGACAAACATGAAGTTCAAATAAAACATGGACAAAAAAGCTCAAAGGGGTTACGAATTCTCACACACTCACAAGGTGAATTGACTATTTGTTTAGGTAGTTGTGCTCAAAATGAAACAAAATTGCCTTGATCCTTTTCACGCTTTCATATAATCAATACAAACAAAAGATTAAACATAATAAAATCCAGTTAGAACAAGAAAGTTGGTACTCCGCGCATATATAAACAATGGAAAGCTACCTCACAAAAAGGTTGGGAACTAAAGTGATTCACAACAAGAACAAGTATATAAAATAATGAATGGCATGGAAGTTTGTAAAAATCCTAAGTATCATAAATATGCTAAAGTCAAGAAAGCGAGAAACACATACCTTGGACGTGTACAAAACTTAACAATATCATTACCATACATCCGCAAGTTAAAACGATCAAACTTGGAACATCACCTTAAATTTCCACAAGCTAGTCAAAACAAGCTCATTGACAACACAAGGATTATTAGTATAAACAAACTAAAAGACCGGGTGAAAATGCATTAAACAAGTTCACCACATTACCTAAACTAAACAACAACAAAAATATAATACAACATGCTTGTTTTACGTCATAAGCTCGACGCCTTTACTGTGCTTAGCTAGTAACTTACTTCCTTCATGCCATGGTGATGCCTCACCGCGCAAACCAAAAGCAAATGTCCTAACAAAACACTTAAACAAACGTTACAAGAACAAAATATACAACACTTGAACAAACATAATGAAAAATAAAAGCAAAACAAGTATCTATACAAGCATATATACAATATAAACGATAATGTACAAAGATCCAAAACATCGAAACTATCACAATGCGACTCAATATCAAAACCAATCCCCGGCAACGGCGCCATTTTGTTGGTTGCGGTATAGCGGCAAGCAAGCAAAAATATTTATTTTTGGAAGAATTCCCTCCGGGATTTATGTCGTGTCCACAGAGATCGGTTCGAGGGAAAGAATGTCGTTCGACAATCTCTACTTCTCAGAGCTTTGATTTTAAATGGTTTTAAAAGTAAATGCGGAAAAATAAACATTAAAACAAAAAGAAATCATTCTTCAGAGAGAAGAAACTTATCCGGGGTGTATATAATCGACTTCTCACAAACTTAAACTTATCGACCAGTTATACTCAACCTACAATACTCCTCAATATCACCCATCATCACTCACAACAGTGTTCTTCTCTGACACACTGAGCTGAGAGAACAACCGTGCTACCATCGTCGACACTCTAGCACTCGACTCAAGACACAGATGACATTAAGTTCCGACACCTATAAAGATTGTTAGCTCTAAATCTATCTCTAGCATCCAGAAACTAACAGATAATCATCCCTAATCGAAGTTCGCGATGTTTATCTCTAACACAACACAAACTCCGGGCATAAAGCAAAAATCAAAGACAATCACCAATAAAGATTTGTAAAGTAAATTTCGTACAATGCCATGGGCGACAAATATACATAAGTTCATAGAAAATACATATACAACAACCCAACAAAGAAGAAAAACACAAAGAAGAAGAGAAATGAACCAATCATCTCGCGGTTTGTCAAACGCCGGTCGACGAGAAATCCACTCCGGATCATCCGTATGCAAGCTTCCATGTTGTTTTCTAAGCTAATCTACTGAAAAATGAGTTTGATGGAGTTGGGAGCAAAAAAACCCCAAAACCGTAACCTAAAAATGATTGAAATGAACTACATACAATTTCAAATTTTGTCAAGTTCGCAAAGCGAACCCAAAAATATGGCACTTAAGTGCCTCAAAACAGTTAAATCGACTCTGTTTTTCTGCAGATGTTCGTAGTGCGAACGTTTTATTCGCAAAGCGAATACTCGCTACAAAGTTCGCAAAACGAATTCTTATTCCTTTTTCTTCTGCCTCAGGTCTGGGACCATTCGCTGGGACCTCGCCAGACATTCGCAAAGCGAACCTTCGCTGACGAACTCGCAAAGCGAACTTATTGAAGTTTCTGCACTTCCTTCAGCTCCCTTTTATTGCTTCAAATGGCACATCTTGGAGCTTTTATTACTCATTGCTCCAACAATGCTTAATTACCTACAAAATGAATGGAAAACTATTAATCTTTACATAAATGAATCAAAATCACAAGTATACACTAACTAATGTATTTATACACAAAAATGGAGAATTATTCACCGAATGTACAATAAAAATCGATAAATGTCACAAAACTGTATACACAAAAACACTACAAAATGACACTTATCAAACTCTCCCCAACTTAAACTTGTTTGTCCTCAAACAAGAATCATGTAGCTCAAGAAACAAACGCAAAAACCAAAGAATCAGGAATCAACAAGTTTTGAAAAACGAAAACAAATGTATGGTTCAAATGAAAAACGGTACACACAAAGTAAATACTTACCACTAAACTACGACGATAGCATAGTCACGAAACAAATGCAAAATACAAAAATCATGTCAAACCATCCTAAAACAACACAAGTTCAAATGTGAATCACGCCTAGCAAAAACAATCATCGGTAGATGAAAAACACAAAATAAGGTACTTTCACTCACACAACAATTTTGAAAACAAAAGACTAAATTATGCATTCATCCATAAATTCACATTGAACATACAAAGGCAAGAATCACAAGGGCTTTTCAAGGT
The DNA here is from genome assembly GCA_022829125.1 of Lathyrus tuberosus. Classification (NCBI taxonomy): domain Eukaryota; kingdom Viridiplantae; phylum Streptophyta; class Magnoliopsida; order Fabales; family Fabaceae; genus Lathyrus; species Lathyrus tuberosus. The sequence continues at coordinate 3,087,988 of JALAZF010000034.1, forward strand.
TGTAGCTTGGTCGGGTAAACAAACAAGGGGAAATTTCTAAAGGTAATTGAAACAACAACTTTCCTAAACCTAAGGGAGTGATAAATTCACAAAGATTCAAACACCAAAATTTCAATCAAACTTCTTCCAAAATCCCAAGTGTTACACAAAACACAATACTTATTTAGCACAATTATTTGAACTCTTTTTGTTTCCTTTCTCAAGGATTTTCTTTTTCTTTCTTTTTTTTTCTTTTCTTTTCTTTGTCAAATTTTTCTCTTTTTTCTTTTCTTTTTCAACCTCATAGGAACCAACCAATGAGTAAATAATCATTCTCTCCCCAACTTGAATTCAACCACATCATCATGTGAATACTCCATACTTTCTAAGGCAAGGCAAAAATTCATACAACAACACAAAATTGAGGTCCAAGAAAAAACAAAATCCATTCAAAAATAAGTGAACTAAATACTCATAGACAAACATGAAGTTCAAATAAAACATGGACAAAAAAGCTCAAAGGGGTTACGAATTCTCACACACTCACAAGGTGAATTGACTATTTGGTTAGGTAGTTGTGCTCAAAATGAAACAAAATTGCCTTGATCCTTTTCATGCTTTCATATAATCAATACAAACAAAAGATTAAACATAATAAAATCCAGTTAGAACAAGAAAGTTGGTACTCCGCGCATATATAAACAATGGAAAGCTACCTCACAAAAAGGTTGGGAACTAAAGTGATTCACAACAAGAACAAGTATATAAAATAATGAATGGCATGGAAGTTTGTAAAAATCCTAAGTATCATAAATATGCTAAAGTCAAGAAAGCGAGAAACACATACCTTTGACGTGTACAAAACTTAACAATATCATTACCATACATCCGCAAGTTGAAACGATCAAACTTGGAACATCACCTTAAATTTCCACAAGCTAGTCAAAACAAGCTCATTGACAACACAAGAATTATTAGTATAAACAAACTAAAAGACCGGGTGAAAATGCATTAAACAAGTTCACCACATTACCTTAACTAAACAACAACAAAAATATAATACAACATGCTTGTTTTACGTCATAAGCTCGACGCCTTTACTGTGCTTAGCTAGTAACTTACTTCCTTCATGCCATGGTGATGCCTCACCGCACAAACCAAAAGCAAGTGTCCTAACAAAACACTTAAACAAACGTTACGAGAACAAAATATACAACACTTGAACAAACATAATGAAAAATAAAAGCAAAACAAGTATCTATACAAGCATATATACAATATAAACGATAATGTACAAAGATCCAAAACATCGAAACTATCACAATGCGACTCAATATCAAAACCAATCCCCGGCAACGGCGCCATTTTGTTGGTTGCGGTATAGCGGCTAGCAAGCAAAAATATTTATTTTTGGAAGAATTCCCTCCGGGATTTATGTCGTGTCCACAGAGATCGGTTCGAGGGAAAGAATGTCGTTCGACAATCTCTACTTCTCAGAGCTTTGGTTTTAAATGGTTTTGAAAGTAAATGCGGAAAAATAAACATTAAAACAAAAAGAAATCATTCTTCAGAGAGAAGAAACTTATCCGGGGTGTATATAATCGACTTCTCACAAACTTAAACTTATGGACCAGTTATACTCAACCTACAATACTCCTCAATATCACCCATCATCGCTCAAAACAGTGTTCTTCTCTGACACACTGAGCTGAGAGAACAACTGTGCTACCATCGTCGACACTCTAGCACTCGACTCAAGACACAGATGACATTAAGTTCCGACACCTATAAAGATTGTTAGCTCTAAATCTATCTCTAGCATCCAGAAACTAACAGATAATCATCCCTAATCGAAGTTCGCGATGTTTATCTCTAACACAACACAAACTCCGGGCATAAAGCAAAAATCAAAGACAATCACCAATAAAGATTTGTAAAGCAAATTTCGTACAATGCCATGGGCGACAAATATACATAAGTTCATAGAAAATACATATACAACAACCCAACAAAGAAGAAAAACACAAAGAAGAAGAGAAATGAACCAATCATCTCGCGGTTTGTCAAACGCCGGTCGACGAGAAATCCACTCCGGATCATCCGTATGCAAGCTTCCATGTTGTTTTCTAAGCTAATCTACTGAAAAATGAGTTTGATGGAGTTGGGAGCAAAAAAACCCCAAAACCGTAACCTAAAAATGATTGAAATGAACTACATACAATTTCAAATTTTGTCAAGTTCGCAAAGCGAACCCAAAAATATGGCACTTAAGTGCCTCAAAACAGTTAAACCGACTCTGTTTTTCTGCAGATGTTCGTAGTGCGAACGTTTTATTCGCAAAGCGAATACTCGCTACAAAGTTCGCAAAGCGAATTCTTATTCCTTTTTCTTCTGCCTCAGGTCTGGGACCATTCACTGGGACCTCGCCAGACATTCGCAAAGCGAACCTTCGCTGACGAACTCGCAAAGCGAACTTGTTGAAGTTTCTGCACTTCCTTTAGCTCCCTTTTATTGCTTCAAATGGCACATCTTGGAGCTTTTATTACTCATTGCTCCAACAATGCTTAATTACCTACAAAATGAATGGAAAACTATTAATCTTTACATAAATGAATCAAAATCACAAGTATACACTAACTAATGTATTTATACACAAAAATGGAGAATTATTCACCGAATGTACAATAAAAATCGATAAATGTCACAAAACTGTATACACAAAAACACTACAAAATGACACTTATCAAACTCTCCCCAACTTAAACTTGTTTGTCCTCAAACAAGAATCATGTAGCTCAAGAAACAAACGCAAAAACCAAAGAATCAGGAATCAACAAGTTTTGAAAAACGGAAACAAATGTATGGTTCAAATGAAAAACGGTACACACAAAGTAAATACTTACCACTAAACTACGACGATAGCATAGTCACGAAACAAATGCAAAATACAAAAATCATGTCAAACCATCCTAAAACAACCCAAGTTCAAATGTGAATCACGCCTAGCAAAAACAATCATCGGTAGATGAAAAACACAAAATAAGGTACTTTCACTCACACAACAATCTTGAAAACAAAAGACTAAATTATGCATTCATCCATAAATTCACATTGAACATACAAAGGCAAGAATCACAAGGGCTTTTCAAGGTTGTAGCTTGGTCGGGTAAATAAACAAGGGGCAATTTCTAAAGGTAATTGAAACAAAAACTTTCCTAAACCTAAGGGAGTGATAAATTCACAAAGATTCAAACACCAAAATTTCAATCAAACTTCTTCCAAAATCCCAAGTGTTACACAAAACACAATACTTATTTAGCACAATTATTTGAACTCTTTTTGTTTCCTTTCTCAAGGATTTTCTTTTTCTTTCTTTTTTTTTCTTTTCTTTTCTTTGTCAAATTTTTCTCTTTTTTCTTTTCTTTTTCAACCTCATAGGAACCAACCAATGAGTAAATAATCATTCTCTCCCCAACTTGAATTCAACCACATTATCATGTGAATACTCCATACTTTCTAAGGCAAGGCAAAAATTCATACAACAACACAAAATTGAGGTCCAAGAAAAAACAAAATCCATTCAAAAATAAGTGAACTAAATACTCATAGACAAACATGAAGTTCAAATAAAACATGGACAAAAAAGCTCAAAGGGGTTACGAATTCTCACACACTCACAAGGTGAATTGACTATTTGTTTAGGTAGTTGTGCTCAAAATGAAACAAAATTGCCTTGATCCTTTTCACGCTTTCATATAATCAATACAAACAAAAGATTAAACATAATAAAATCCAGTTAGAACAAGAAAGTTGGTACTCCGCGCATATATAAACAATGGAAAGCTACCTCACAAAAAGGTTGGGAACTAAAGTGATTCACAACAAGAACAAGTATATAAAATAATGAATGGCATGGAAGTTTGTAAAAATCCTAAGTATCATAAATATGCTAAAGTCAAGAAAGCGAGAAACACATACCTTGGACGTGTACAAAACTTAACAATATCATTACCATACATCCGCAAGTTAAAACGATCAAACTTGGAACATCACCTTAAATTTCCACAAGCTAGTCAAAACAAGCTCATTGACAACACAAGGATTATTAGTATAAACAAACTAAAAGACCGGGTGAAAATGCATTAAACAAGTTCACCACATTACCTAAACTAAACAACAACAAAAATATAATACAACATGCTTGTTTTACGTCATAAGCTCGACGCCTTTACTGTGCTTAGCTAGTAACTTACTTCCTTCATGCCATGGTGATGCCTCACCGCGCAAACCAAAAGCAAATGTCCTAACAAAACACTTAAACAAACGTTACAAGAACAAAATATACAACACTTGAACAAACATAATGAAAAATAAAAGCAAAACAAGTATCTATACAAGCATATATACAATATAAACGATAATGTACAAAGATCCAAAACATCGAAACTATCACAATGCGACTCAATATCAAAACCAATCCCCGGCAACGGCGCCATTTTGTTGGTTACGGTATAGCGGCAAGCAAGCAAAAATATTTATTTTTGGAAGAATTCCCTCCGGGATTTATGTCGTGTCCACAGAGATCGGTTCGAGGGAAAGAATGTCGTTCGACAATCTCTACTTCTCAGAGCTTTGATTTTAAATGGTTTTAAAAGTAAATGCGGAAAAATAAACATTAAAACAAAAAGAAATCATTCTTCAGAGAGAAGAAACTTATCCGGGGTGTATATAATCGACTTCTCACAAACTTAAACTTATCGACCAGTTATACTCAACCTACAATACTCCTCAATATCACCCATCATCACTCACAACAGTGTTCTTCTCTGACACACTGAGCTGAGAGAACAACCGTGCTACCATCGTCGACACTCTAGCACTCGACTCAAGACACAGATGACATTAAGTTCCGACACCTATAAAGATTGTTAGCTCTAAATCTATCTCTAGCATCCAGAAACTAACAGATAATCATCCCTAATCGAAGTTCGCGATGTTTATCTCTAACACAACACAAACTCCGGGCATAAAGCAAAAATCAAAGACAATCACCAATAAAGATTTGTAAAGTAAATTTCGTACAATGCCATGGGCGACAAATATACATAAGTTCATAGAAAATACATATACAACAACCCAACAAAGAAGAAAAACACAAAGAAGAAGAGAAATGAACCAATCATCTCGCGGTTTGTCAAACGCCGGTCGACGAGAAATCCACTCCGGATCATCCGTATGCAAGCTTCCATGTTGTTTTCTAAGCTAATCTACTGAAAAATGAGTTTGATGGAGTTGGGAGCAAAAAAACCCCAAAACCGTAACCTAAAAATGATTGAAATGAACTACATACAATTTCAAATTTTGTCAAGTTCGCAAAGCGAACCCAAAAATATGGCACTTAAGTGCCTCAAAACAGTTAAATCGACTCTGTTTTTCTGCAGATGTTCGTAGTGCGAACGTTTTATTCGCAAAGCGAATACTCGCTACAAAGTTCGCAAAACGAATTCTTATTCCTTTTTCTTCTGCCTCAGGTCTGGGACCATTCGCTGGGACCTCGCCAGACATTCGCAAAGCGAACCTTCGCTGACGAACTCGCAAAGCGAACTTATTGAAGTTTCTGCACTTCCTTCAGCTCCCTTTTATTGCTTCAAATGGCACATCTTGGAGCTTTTATTACTCATTGCTCCAACAATGCTTAATTACCTACAAAATGAATGGAAAACTATTAATCTTTACATAAATGAATCAAAATCACAAGTATACACTAACTAATGTATTTATACACAAAAATGGAGAATTATTCACCGAATGTACAATAAAAATCGATAAATGTCACAAAACTGTATACACAAAAACACTACAAAATGACACTTATCAAACTCTCCCCAACTTAAACTTGTTTGTCCTCAAACAAGAATCATGTAGCTCAAGAAACAAACGCAAAAACCAAAGAATCAGGAATCAACAAGTTTTGAAAAACGGAAACAAATGTATGGTTCAAATGAAAAACGGTACACACAAAGTAAATACTTACCACTAAACTACGACGATAGCATAGTCACGAAACAAATGCAAAATACAAAAATCATGTCAAACCATCCTAAAACAACACAAGTTCAAATGTGAATCACGCCTAGCAAAAACAATCATTGGTAGATGAAAAACACAAAATAAGGTACTTTCACTCACACAACAATCTTGAAAACAAAAGACTAAATTATGCATTCATCCATAAATTCACATTGAACATACAAAGGCAAGAATCACAAGGGCTTTTCAAGGTTGTAGCTTGGTCGGGTAAACAAACAAGGGGCAATTTCTAAAGGTAATTGAAACAAAAACTTTCCTAAACCTAAGGGAGTGATAAATTCACAAAGATTCAAACACCAAAATTTCAATCAAACTTCTTCCAAAATCCCAAGTGTTACACAAAACACAATACTTATTTAGCACAATTATTTGAACTCTTTTTGTTTCCTTTCTCAAGGATTTTCTTTTTCTTTCTTTTTTTTTTCTTTTCTTTTCTTTGTCAAATTTTTCTCTTTTTTCTTTTCTTTTTCAACCTCATAGGAACCAACCAATGAGTAAATAATCATTCTCTCCCCAACTTGAATTCAACCACGTCATCATGTGAATACTCCATACTTTCTAAGGCAAGGCAAAAATTCATACAACAACACAAAATTGAGGTCCAAGAAAAAACAAAATCCATTCAAAAATAAGTGAACTAAATACTCATAGACAAACATGAAGTTCAAATAAAACATGGACAAAAAAGCTCAAAGGGGTTACGAATTCTCACACACTCACAAGGTGAATTGACTATTTGGTTAGGTAATTGTGCTCAAAATGAAACAAAATTGCCTTGATCCTTTTCATGCTTTCATATAATCAATACAAACAAAAGATTAAACATAATAAAATCCAGTTAGAACAAGAAAGTTGGTACACCGCGCATATATAAACAATGGAAAGCTACCTCACAAAAAGGTTGGGAACTAAAGTGATTCACAACAAGAACAAGTATATAAAATAATGAATGGCATGGAAGTTTGTAAAAATCCTAAGTATCATAAATATGCTAAAGTCAAGAAAGCGAGAGACACATACCTTGGACGTGTACAAAACTTAACAATATCATTACCATACATCCGCAAGTTGAAACGATCAAACTTGGAACATCACCTTAAATTTCCACAAGCTAGTCAAAACAAGCTCATTGACAACACAAGAATTATTAGTATAAACAAACTAAAAGACCGGGTGAAAATGCATTAAACAAGTTCACCACATTACCTAAACTAAACAACAACAAAAATATAATACAACATGCTTGTTTTACGTCATAAGCTCGACGCCTTTACTGTGCTTAGCTAGTAACTTACTTCCTTCATGCCATGGTGATGCCTCACCGCGCAAACCAAAAGCAAATGTCCTAACAAAACACTTAAACAAATGTTACGAGAACAAAATATACAACACTTGAACAAACATAATGAAAAATAAAAGCAAAACAAGTATCTATACAAGCATATATACAATATAAACGATAATGTACAAAGATCCAAAACATCGAAACTATCACAATGTGACTCAATATCAAAACCAATCCCCGGCAACGGCGCCATTTTGTTGGTTGCGGTATAGCGGCAAGCAAGCAAAAATATTTATTTTTGGAAGAATTCCCTCTGGGATTTATGTCGTGTCCACAGAGATCGGTTCGAGGGAAAGAATGTCGTTCGACAATCTCTACTTCTCAGAGCTTTGGTTTTAAATGGTTTTAAAAGTAAATGCGGAAAAATAAACATTAAAACAAAAAGAAATCATTCTTCAGAGAGAAGAAACTTATCCGGGGTGTATATAATCGACTTCTCACAAACTTAAACTTATCGACCAGTTATACTCAACCTACAATACTCCTCAATATCACCTAGCATCGCTCACAACAGTGTTCATCTCTAACACACTTAGCTGAGAGAACAACCGTGCTACCATCGTCGACACTCTCGCACTCGACTCAAGACACGGATGGCATTAAGTTCTGACACCTACAAAGATTGTTAGATCTAAATTTATCTCTAGCATCCAGAAACTAACGGATAATCATCCCTAATCGAAGTTCGCGATGTTTATCTCTAACACAACACAAACTCCGGGCATAAAGCAAAAATCAAAGACAATCACAAATTAAGATTTGTAAAGCAAATTCCATACAACGCCATGGGCGACAAATATACATGAGTTCATAGTAAATACATATACAACAACCTTACAAAGAAGAAAAACACAAAGAAAAAGAGAAATGAAGTAAACATATCGCGGTTTGTCAAACGCCGGTCGACGAGAAATCCACTCCGGATCATCCGTATGCAAGCTTCCATGTTGTTTTCTAAGCTAATCTACTGAAAAATGAGTTTGATGGAGTTGGGAGCAAAAAAACCCCAAAACCATAACCTAAAAATGACTAAAATGAACTATATACAATTTCAAATTCTGTCAAGTTCGCAAAGCGAACCCAAAAATATGGCACTTAAGTGCCTCAGTACAGTTAAACCGACTCTGTTTTTCTGCAGAAGTTCGCAGTGCGAACGTTTTATTCGCAAAGCGAATACTCGCTACAAAGTTCGCAAAGCAAATTCTTATTCTTTTTTTATTTGCATCAGGTATGGGACCATTCGCTGGGACCTCTCCAGACATTCGCAAAGCGAACCTTCGCTGACGAACTCGCAAAGTGAACTTACTGAAGTTTCTGCACTTCCTTCAGCTCCCTTTTATTGCTTCAAATGGCACATCTTGGAGCTTTTATTACTCATTGCTCCAACAATGCTTAATTACCTACAAAATGAATGGAAAACTATTAATCTTTACATAAACGAATCAAAATCACAAGTATACACTAACTAATGTATTTATGCACAAAAGTGGAGAATTATTCACCGAATGTACAATTAAAATTGATAAGTGTCGCAAAACTGTATACACAAAAACACTACGAAATGACACTTATCACTCGTCCACCCTTCAACACCTTAGAAGATTCCTTGCCAAGGCTATACCTAATCATGAAGTATCTCTTGGATGATAGGTGTATAGGTTTCATAAAGGAAGTCTCAAAATTAAAAAAAAAAAAATTTGACAGTGATCGCATGCCCAACACTAAATTCTTACCCTTACACCGTGAATATTGCCTATTTGAACCCCTTAGAGGAGTATTCAAAAGATAGGTTGGTCCCTACTAAAGACATAAAAGAATCCTCGAGTCGCGATGAGATACAATTCATGTGTAGTTTCAATAGAAATGAAAAAGGTGATTCATAACTCAAGTAAATAATGGGGTCGGCTTAAGTTAGAAGAGTATTTCCTGACTGAAAAGGGTCATATAGGATGTGTGGGGAGTTGTCACATGGCACTTACAAATGGGATAAGCTCAACGGCGAGGTAATCCCTAAGTTTTGGAACTCAATGAGTATGAGGCACTATTATAGCTATTTTTTTTCTTAGTTAGTAGGGCAAAGATGTAAATAATCATGACTCTATTTCTTGTACTTATGGTTTATAACGTCAATAATGTAGCAGAGTGTCACTTTTTCCCCTATAAAAGAATGGGTTTTAACAATGCACCCTATTTATTAAGCTCTTCATCTCCTATAATTCAACCGAAGGCTATACATCAATATCATTGTGTCATATGGGGTATTGTTGCACCCTCTAGGATATTATTATACCATGTGGGGAATCATTGTACCCTCCAGAGTATCGTTGCGACTTTTGGAATATCATTGTGTCCCTCAGGATATCATTGCACCCTCTTGGGTATCATTTAACCCTCTAGAGTATCGCTGCATCCTTCGGAGTATCGCTGCGCCTTTCAGAGTAACATCTCATCTTGAAAAATACCATTTTATCCTCAGTGGCAGCTTAACTTTTTGCGAGAAGCTGTTGGCCTAAATATTTTCCCAAGTTAAATCTTACCTTCGACGTAAATTGAATTTTCAAGATAACATTATATTAGCAGACACTCGCCAAAAGTACTACCTCTAAAAGGAGGAAAAATAAAGAAACATATAAAACAACATACAAATATTAAATTCAATTAACATTAAATCCAAAATAAGGGCAAAATTATAAAAGTTGAGCCATAAGAAGGGAAAGATTACAAAAGTAATCTAAACAAAAATTAGCAAAAAAATAACAATGTGCAGTTCTCGGGCACAAAGAGGTATTATCCTCACCCATAGTGGGCCTAATCTCAACTTAAATAATCATCGACTCTTTTTTAAAGTGGGAATGATCTGAAGTAGGCATGATTTTATCCCAGAATATGGGGGAACCTCTTCCACGACGATATCCTCCTCTTCAGTTTCATATACAAGTTTTTCGTATTGGAAAATCTTGAAAATTGTGGCCTCACTCAAATTGAGTTCGAGATGTAGAAAGAGAATTTTTGCCTTTTCCTTCTCAAAGGCCAACAACACCTTGCTGAGATCAAATCTCTCTTTAATCGTAATCATATTTGTATTCCATTTTTCTCACATTCTTCTCATCTAGGTAATAGTTTTCAAACATATCTCTTCCCAGAAGAGTGCTCTTCAACATATAAGTTCTCATAGTTTCAAAAAATCTACTTCGAGGCTATTTCTTATCCATATGTAGGTCATTCGGTGCCTCAATGTGATCGTATATGAACTTGATATATTTAAAGCCCTTATCCCCTAAGAAATGCACCTTTTGATTTCTAGAAGTCGTAGAAGTTGCTCTTTGAGGGATCTCGCTACACCATTGTCCAACGAATCTCCTTTTTCCAAGTCTATAAGAGCACTCGCCTCCAAATCGATATGAACCTTCCCCGAGCTAGCCTTGTGTTTCTTTGAGCCATCTTTTTTGCACAAAAGCATCAAAGGTTAAAAGGATAATAAATAAAGAAGAACCAAGGCTGATATAAACAAAACATACTTACGTAAATAAGCATTAATCAGCGGTTTATCCTCTTTACACTTTAACAAATCCCTAACAATCATAACACATCATATTTTTAAAAACTCAACAATCTCTTTCTCCGCCTCATTGATTTTGTTTTTGTTTAATGTGATTCATCCTCCTAATAGATAAAATCGGGATAATTGATGCAACCTTACACTCTAACAAAGTTATCCTTCCAATTATTGTAATTCGATGATTAAAGGGTAAGCAGCCTCTACCAGAAATGGCGCTTAGGGAAACCTAACTACCCTTATCAACCCTCATTGTCACGTAAAAATGAAAAAAAAAACTCCTATAGTATAAGGTGTCTCAAAGGCATCACGGAGGATATATAAATCCCTTGTGAAGGTCCAACTCTTCGGATGGAGTTGTGAGGGTGAGACTTTGATCACCTTCAGAACGTCGACCTTTAAAATGGAGAAAGGGATTCCTAACCCCAAGTTAGTTAAAACACTCATATACAAATAGAAACATAAGGACTTTACCCTTGCATCAACATTAAATAAAAAATCGATGCTCGCCACTTCGTTGCAAAATACAACTAAGCTTGAATCTGATGTCGACATCGGTAATCCCATCAATCCTATGTAAAAAAACCCCAAAATAACATCATTACTGCTAATATTTTTGCTATCAGAGCTACTAGAACAACTATCATAACTCCTAAGCATCTCCATTTCAAAAAATCTCCAATTCCCTTTGTCATCCGCTCGTCTCGAACTCTCGCAATAATAGTTCCACAACTCTCACTTCCTCTCGTGAGTATCTGACTTAACTACAATACGACTAGCACCATAATCCCTGATAAATACCATCTGCTAAACAGGAAAGTGAAAAATACGTGAAAGAGTACAAGAAGAAAATATATGTGGTTGGAATTCATGAGAAGGTGAGGAAAACTGAGGTCGTAGAAGCACTCAAAATGGCAAGATAAAATGATTATTATGTGAAAACCATTACGGGGCAATGGTACGATGAGAATGGAAAATCAATATTCTGCTATATATGGGGATATAACCCATCAAGATTGAGTAGTTGTCAGTAGCGTATAGTTATCATAAGTAGTACAGAGTGTCAATGGACCTGTTCACCAATATACAAATCAGTGGATGACCCAGATTAGTCGGTCGTCCTCAAGGCATTTTTAATCATTTCTATCATTAATGGCACACTTAGTCTTCTAAAAAAGTCCATTGATCATAAAATCAGTCATCTGATCTATATAGACGACCGCAGTCGAATTTTGTCTCCAATCCACAGACGGATTCATTGTTACACCTCCCTTAACTTTTATCCCTTACAAGCCTCGTGCTTAAGGGTTTATGGACCATTATATTTTTCCTTAAACCATTTTTCCCTTATATACCGTGTTCTTGAGGGATAATAGGCCATAATATTTTTCCTTAAACCAAGTCACCCTTACAATGTTCGTGCTTAAGGGACCGTGGACCGTTATATTTTTCCTTCAACCAATTTTCCCTTACAGACCTTGTGCTAAAGGGACTAGGAATCGTTATGTCATCATAATCCAAGCCCATTTTGATATCATCGGTGACTTGGTATATGTGGCCCATCTCGCCCGCCAAGTGAAATGCAAGCTTCATGCTTCACCAAATTGATGGGTCATTATGAGGGAAAACATCCATATTGGGTCAAAAAATCATCTAAACAAGTGAGAGAAACGCCACATATTCACTTGAAACCTTAAGACATTAGGTATATGTGTTATCTCACTTATAAAGTATTCAACATTCATTTTTCCAAGCAATGCGAGACTTACAACTCACTTGTTTCTCAACAATCTCCCCCTCAAGTGTGAGTCCATCCACTATATTTTTCCTCAAGCAGAAGCTCTTTCATCCACATACACTTGTACCGTAGCTGACACTCTTACCACGTCGCGAGAGCACGTCACGAGAGTTTCAACGGAACACGTAGTTTAATTACTACCTTTTCAAGAAAACTTTCAATACAAGGAGACTGTCTCTTACTAGAACCATTGACTCTGATACCACTAATGAGACATCTTGAAGGAAAGCATCCATATTGGATCAAATACTCATCCAAACAAATGAGAGATCCATAAAGGTTTCAAATATTCACTATCGTTAAGAATTTCGTATGGATCTAAATTATGTTGATGCCATTATGGTTTACCTATAATTCTGATACTGCACAATTCATTCATAGCTGAACTCGCACGATCAATGATTTTAAAGCTGATTGGTTCGGCAAACATTGAGACGCCGAAAAGAAGATCACTTACTCGTTGCATATTGAGTGACCGGGTTTTGGCACAAAGTTCCAAATTCTAAACCCTAGATTTTGTTTGTATACTAATTATCAATCATTAGATAAATAAAAATATAAAATAACTTAGTGGGCTTCTATCATTTGAGTTTGAATTTACAACCTAGTGAATAACTTTGTTAGTTTATATATATTTACATTATTAGTTTATATATTTACATTCTAGGGCTTCTATCATTTGAGGTAGAATTAAAAAGGTAAAGAAATTGAGAAAAACTTTACTTTTTAGAGATTTATTTGTTGATTAAGAGGAAAGAAGAGAAGTTTTCATAAGACAGTTGGAGGATAGTATGAACTTTCACTGAGTAACAACTTCTTATACTCCCTATTTTGTAGTCGTTTTCTAATATTTAGAATGAAAAAACAGAACATATAACAAACTCCTAAAGTCTATAACTATAGCATTGTAAACTAGATAAAATATCACAAATATTTAAACATAAAAAACAAAAATAATTTTGTACAATTATGATCCATATGTTTCGTTATCGGTTTGTATAGTACGACTAACCCTAAATTATTGCTAAATAATAGGACTATATTGTTAGATGATATGCAGTCCTCATAAATTCATAATTACAAAATATAATTAAAAATCTTTTTTATATATAAATAAAAATATTTCTAAAACTTTGTTTAATAATAATTTCTCAAATTTAGGGGTGTTCAAATTACAACTAAATCAAATGAAAACTGGAAATCCATTGTTTGTAATCTTAGCTTGTAGGGTTTGGTGCTGTTTCTGTTTGTAGTGGGTTCTCTGCACCCCTTGTGCAGTTTTGGTGTTAATGAAATCCATTGATGGTTGAAAAAAAAAATGAAAACCGGAAATTGATCTAAAAAAAATCAAATAATCTTAAATGTGTTAGGATTATTTTTAATGAAAATTAATCCTATTCATTTGTTTTAAGAGAAAATAGGAGATGTGCTTACCATTTTACTTTATACAGTTTACCAATAAATTATGTGTATTTCACCCAATCATATTAATATTTTAAAATGATTTAGATGATTTGACAAATTGATGGTTTTTTTATTGGATGATCGTATAAATTTTTTTACGCTACATATGCTTGTTTATATTTGATTTGTTTTAGTATTATTTATTATTTTATTTATTTATTTATTTTAATATTTTATTTGTTTTAAATACAATAGTTCTCATTTTTTAAATTTTAACTTGTATTACTTTAAATCTATTATTTATAGTATTTTATAATATTAATATTAATATCAATACACAAATTTAAATTTACAATTTGAAAATTTAAAAAATTATTCTAATTAAACCACAAAAAAATTAGATAGGTTTAAGTTTTCTTAACTACATGTCAAAAACTAAATCATAAATAATTTTATTTTTGAATAAATAAGTTTTCTTTCAAACTGATTTAAATAACGCTGAGAGCACTCATGATCAAATTTAGTCAGTGCAGTAAAATGTGACATTGTAAATCTATTATTTATAGTATTTTATAATATTAATACAAAAATTTAAATTTACAATTTGAAAATTTGAAAAGTGATTCAAATTAAATCACAGAAAATTAGATAGGTTTAAGTTTTCTTATTCAAACCACGCCGAATCAAATCTAGTCTTTGCAATGACATTGTAAAAGAACTATAAATAAAAAATAATATATTTAGATAATTATTATTTTTTGTCTAATGATCATAACTATATCTCTAAAAACATGAATAAATGAGATGTTGAAAATTTCCTTGCAATGAAATGTTCTTACACTACCAACCTGACTTAAGAAAATTATATTTTTAAGCCTCCATAAACCTATTATCTTTTATTTTAAATCCCTTTATATATAGTGTCAAATACCCATTTTTTAACCAGACTAAGTTTAATGGAGAAAAATACTTGGAAGACTATTGTGTTACAAAAATATTTTAGATAGACTAAACAAATTATACATTTATAGAGAAAAAATCTTATTTAGTTTTAAAATTTTGAAATTTTTTAAAACAATCTATTAGTAGCCAACATATTTTTAAAGATACATTTTGCAATGGTCTATGGACAAAGCACAAGATGGTATGGACTATATTAAAAGATTGAGTTTCAAGAAGAGGAAGAAAATCAAAACTTGTTTGGTTGATCGGGATTTGGAAGATACTCCAAGTTCCCCTGTCAATAGCCCCAAGGTATAAATCAAATTTAAATTAGTTCAAGTTTAGTTATATTAATTAGATTTTATAATAAATATTTTTGGTTTTTATATATGAACCAGATATTCAGGCAAAAGAGAAGGAAGAAATAGACCAATTTTATGAGGTTAGTTTGATAAATTCAATTACCATTTATGATGATTGTTTTGGAGTAGTTTATTGTTTGGCTGTTTGATCTTTTGGAGTAGTTCAACCACATTTATTTTGTGTGGCTAAAATGAAGTAGTTGTTGGAAATAATTAAGTGTGTCCAAGACCCAATGGATCGTGTAAATAAAAAAAATAGAATTATTTACTATTTAGTCTAAAAGTTAAATTTGATAAGTCTTGATTAAAATTATAGACTTGTTATCATGATAGACTATGATAATGAGAAACAAATCTTTTGGCATTTTAATCTAAAATGTTCTTGATCGTAGAATTACTGTGAATAGGACCTATAGATCAATATATATGTGATGGATGGTCTTTATTGGATAGAGATTAATAGCTCTCATTTATTAAATTGCATATATAGATGATGCATATGTTGATATGATCATTGAACTAAATCAATTGAGATTTTCTAATGATTAATATTACCTTAATCTGTCAATAGAATATTCTCAAGAAGAAATATAATAATTTTCTTAGACTTGAGATTATCATAGTAATTAACAAGTTATTTATTGTATTTTGATTCTAGACACCTAATACCTTAGGGTGCTAGTTGAAAGGATATTGGATACAATTAAATACTTGTATAATTAATGAATAATCAAGATGGGATCCGTCAACTTTTGGTAATGAGTTTGAGCTCTATGATAAACTTAAAATCCTTGCCAGGAAAATTGGATGAACGAAGAAATGAGTTTCTTAAGTCATAGATATTAACTTATTAGAGTTTGACAATAATACCATACTCTAAAGTTAAGCAGAGCTGTAACGACGGAAGAAAATATTATATTATTCTTCTAGTGGTTCTTGAAAGTAAATAAATATTTCATACTATTCGGACGTTAAGAAGTGTTGCTAGACGCCTACCCTGATTAATATATTTGTTTATTATATTATCGATTTAGTAATGAACCTACAGGGTCACACACAAACGAGTGTTCTGATTTTTTCTAAAGAATTATTTTATTATAATTAAACTAGAGAATTTAATTAATAAAATAAAATATTCTAAGAAAATAATAAAATATTATAATTAAATAATTATAGTAATTTTTTGCTAGCACAAAATATATAAATAATATATATAAGAAAATTGAGCATATTTATTTTGTAGATAAATAAATTAAATATATATAAATACATTTGGAAAGTTACACGATTTTCAGACTCATTATTTTGAATTGTGATTCTTCAATTCTTAGAAAATAATGGTTACTAATATAATAATCATTATTAGATATAATGATGCATTATGATATTAATGTGTTGGGAATAGAAAAACGGTTTTTCTAATCAACATATCTATTATGCGTTATAATATTGAGAATAGAAAACGTATTGGGAATAGACAAAACGGTTTTTCTAATTAAAATGTATGATTGGAATACGAATCTATAAATAGATTCCAAAAGATTGTGCTAAAACACGGTTTTCCTTCTTTTGCTCAAAATATTCTTCTTCCACTAATCAAAAGGTTGATAGTTAAAATCAGTCTCAGTGTGGATACACATAGAGTCTTCATACCTTTGAAGAAATTTTATGATACACGAACTGATCAACAGGTACACTTTAGTATTCTATTTGAACAAAAATAATATAATTTAGTCATAAAATAGATCCAATTTTATTCTGTTGTATATGTTATGAACACAAGTATCCTTCAAATCCGCTGTATATGTTATGAACACAAGTATCCTTCAGTAGTTCATGTCTATTTTATGATGTTTAGATCCTCTTGCATGTATTTGTAGAAAGTAGTGTCTACATGTTGACGTGAGATGCTGATTGGTTTGCTGCTTTTTCTCATTTGGTGTTAGGTTCTTCTTAAAGTTTTAAAACTATATGTAGGAATTTAAATTTATGGTGTGTTTGGTTCGAGGTAGATGGAGGGGAGGGGAGGGGAAGGGAGGAGAGATTTTTAATTAAATATATTTGGTTCAATTTTTAAAAAGGGAAGGGAGGGGAGGGGAGCAAAATCCCTCCAAAACACATTTTTTGTTTCCCTCCAATTTGGAGGGATTTGGAGGGGAGGGAACATGAGTTTGGATATTTAAAAAATTATTATATTTACTAAAATATCATCAGTTTAATTTTAGTATTTCAAAATTATTCGTTTTCTTTTGTGTTACTAGTTTTTTCTGTGTGATTTTCTCGATTGCTTCCATCATCTTATTATAATTGCTATCTACATTCAAATTATTTTATAATTTTTGTACTTTATAAAAATTATAATCATTGCACTATTTTTTTTTGTTTTTAATTAAAAATATTATATTTAGTTACATTCGTTTTTTATTCTAATTTTGTTATGTATCATATCATATTTTTTTTATATCAAATTTTAAATCATTAATTTTTTTATTCATTTTATTAAAATATTTGAACCATTAATATTTAATAATAATTTATTTTATGTATTTGTTTTGTTAGATGATTCAACACGATTTAAACGTTGTTATCAGCATATTGTTTAATTTATATTAGAGAGTTATAATCTGAATCAAGTGTACTCAATTTTTTAACATTATGTGGTAAATAAATACTTTTTTAGGCACTCAATATTAAAAATTTTATTATCATAAAAAATATGCATGGATTTTTCACATATGAATATCATATCACCTATATAAGATCATAAGGATAAAAATGTAAATTATTAATAAAATCCCTACCCTCCCCTCCTGAACCAAACACATTTTTAATTAAAATCTCTCGTCTCCACTCCCCTCTTTTGAACCAAACATTTACTTGATTAAAAAAAATTCCTCACCTCTCCTCCCTTTCCCTTCCCTCCATTAAAATCCCTCCTCCCCTTCCCCTCATTTGAACCAAACGTACCCTTAATTTACTATTTATTTCAATTGTAGCAAGAGGTTTTGGGTTTCTATTTAATCACCCTCTATGGAGATATTCATCTAACACTATTTAATAATTGACATTGGTTGGGCGATAACACTCAAATCCATAAAGGTCAAATACCTAGTTGTAGACACTTCTTTGTCCTACAATTTCCCCACCAGTCGTCCACCCTTCAATACCTTAGAAGCCTCCTTGTCAATGTTATATCTAATCATGAAGTATCTATTTGAAGATGGATGTATAGGTTTCATAAAGGAAATCTCAAAAAAAAAAGTGACAGTGATCGCATGCCCAACATTGAAATTTTACCCTTACACCGCGAATTTCATGGATTTGAACCCTGTTAGTTCTCTTGTTTTAGGATTGGCTTAATTTTTGTAAAACAAATAATAGCAGCAATAATGTAATAGAGAATAGGTTATATAATCTTGCTAAGAAGAACAGGTACAACAAGTTGCCTGAACATGTTGTGTTGAAGTTATTCAACAACTGGAGCAACATGTCGAAGAAGATGTCTTATGAGGAAGCATTCGACATCGCGCCTGCTGAGCTGGATTAATGAGATTCAACTATGTTTTGAATTGTGCAAAATTTTAAGAGAAAATTATGCATTCTATGTGGCGCATATTTAAAGGTCTAGAAAATTCAATCAGAAATCAAGACTTTCTAAATATGGAGACATATTAGGAAATATTAGATTGAAGACCTATTTTGTTGGAGTCTATTTTGCAGATCTGTAACAGCTATTGAAGCTGTGATTAAAGGCCCAAATCCAGTTGGGTACAGGTTATAAATAGAAGGGTTTGTAACCTTGGTACATACGGCTCAAGATGTAGAAGTCTAGGGTTCTATCTAGGTAAACCTCCCGGCTTGTGGGAAGGTTACCCGTATCCCTCAAAACCTGTAGGTAAGAGGCAGTACGTATTATTCTTGGAGGAAGCTTTGAAGCAACTCCAGGTTGTGGTTTTAGTTAAGGGAAGAAGCTAACAAACGGTGGAGTTTGGCATCATACTTAGCTAAGTATTGTTCTCATCAGATGTTGATGTGTCTAGGAAGGGTGTCTTCCTTGCTGAATTGTTGTATAGGTAAAGAGTCGTTGATGCAGTGGCGGATTGTCAACTGCTAGACATCATTACGATGATTGGGAGTAAGAAGAGTTTCTCATATCTAGAGAGGATCTAGGTAGAAGGGTCATTAGGTAGTGATTAAGTGATAAGCTGTAAACGGGTAGTTTAGCTTTGAATTGATACTGCTGATAGTGGACTTCATCCCTGGTTTGGTAGCCCCCAGAGTAGGTGTGTTAGACCGAACTGGGTTAACAATTCTGTGTGTCTTGCTCTTATTTTTTTCAGTACCATGATCATTGCAATATACCTTGCCCTTTGTGATCATGTCAGACCAGATGTCGAACGGCATGTTCTAGGACATCTGAATTCTGCACATGTACCAGAATTTCAATTGGTATCAAAGCAGGTCATTCTGTTCTGTATCTGGATGAGATCCAAGGGAAGATACTTTCTGGTTCACGGTCAAGGTAGAAGCCTTCTACTGAAAAGTTGTTTGAACTTGGAGTAGTTCATATAGGTGTGAGAATGGTCCCTAGAAGTGGAGGATGGACTGTTCGTGACAGGCAGAGGCATGTGTTGAAGGCTATGAGTAGTTGATATGCTGCTGTGGTGTGGTTATGCTAGGTTTGATTTCAAACCTGTGGTGTCACCTGGATTATGATGCTAGGGGTGATATGTGACACCTGAAAGTTTTTTTAGGAGCTTGTGTTTTGATCCGCTGCGCTGCAATTGAGGAAGTTGTTCTTCTCTAGATGTATACACTATGGTGATGGGATATATGCAAAACTGCTTCAACTTACTCTGTCAACGATACTTTAAGTTTATTGTTCAAGTCCACTCCTAAAGGCATTGATAAGTGATGTGGTAAGGAAGAGATCTGATAAGTAATTCACTTTTGCTTCTATTCCTAATAAGGCTAATCTCCAGTCTTTGATCTCTTGATGTGTTTCTTGGAATGGTGTCCTATCTGGTGTTAGAACATCACGTCAGAAGTGTGCAGTATTTTGTTGTCCGAAGGAATGGCATAGCAGATGCTCTGGGTGCTAAACTAATGTGGTTTGATCACATGAGTTTGGAGCCTACTCCTGATCTGGAAGAGGAGGCATCTGGGTGGTATGTCTAAGAAGGTTCTGGCCCTGGAACTTATTTTAGATGTGTGAGTTGGTCAAGGTGTGATCAACGTGTTATTTACTCCTGAGGTCAGTTTATTTCTGGTCCTTGCTGCAGGAGTGGAGAACCTGAGATTCAAGAAGTATTATCTCTAGCAGACTTCTTGGACATGAAGGTCAAAGATCAAAAGGTCATGATTTTCCTCTGTTATTTGGAAGCATGTTCTGAATGATCTTGTGAATCTAGATCAGTATTGACTGTGTGTGCTTAGGATTGATATGATTTAATCACAGTCTGTGCTGGCTGTTTCTCTGAAGTGCTCTTGACAGGGAAAGTACCTGATGTTTTGGAAGACCTTGAAGACATGTCTCAAGCTTTCTGGATGATGAGAGTTGGATGAGAGAATACTACTCTCATGCTTCTGTGATGTGATGGCTGGTCCCAAGGCTTAAAAAGGGAAGTTTGGAGATTCTGGTTGTGAAATGGGGTGTTTTTCTTAGTGCAGCTAGATTCTTTTCATGATGTCAAGACTGATGTCTTAACATCTGTTGACAGAACATTCTGTTCAGAATGCTATGGTGTGTGTCTCCAGAGATCACAAGTCTCTACTTGACTTATGGACTGATGTAAGAGTCAAGCAGTAGGTGAATGTGTTCAGCAGGTGTGTTGAACAGAGAGTGCGCTCTTGAAGACATGAAGATGAGTCTCATGTTCTCCATTCATTTAAGGCATTCTTCTTGCAAAGGAGTACTGGTTGTCTTATATAGAGAAAAGTTGATCAGATTGAGATCATGTGAGTATTGGTACAAGTGATGATTGTGTTCAACTTGTGAGTTGAACAAAGAGTGAACTCTTGAAAACATGAAGATGCGTCTTATGTTTTCCATTCTTCAAGGTACTAAGAAGCACATGATAGGCGGAGAGTGTTACAATTCTATGCAGCTGGACGTGTGATGTTAAGGGGGAGATTGATAAATCTTCTGTTTTTGGTGTTAGCACTTATTTTGTAGCAGATTAAGAATTTGCAGACATAAGGATTTAGTATTGCTTTTGTTTAGTTAAATGGAACATAATTAAAATAGAATTTTATTGCATATTTTTTGAAAGCATACAAGATTTGTGAAAACACCATACAAAGGGTCTAAAGGTTATCCCAACCCCCCGAATCAAGAAATGTTTTCCAGTCTTCGTCCCATTCGTCATCAGAAGCTTGAAGTTGCACTTGGTTTCTCTTGATGGTCTTCATCCTTGTTTCTGATGTCTTGAGTGTTCTTGTTGCTCCTGAAGATGCTCCAGCTGTGGACAATGTTGTGTCCTTCAACTTCTGAGGATTTGGCTTCTTATCCTCCTGCATGTGTCTCTTTGCTGCATTCTTGGTAGACTGACTCATGATTCCTTCCTTAGTGTGTTGATAGGAGCGAGGAGGTTTGTTATTTATAATGGATAAAAAGTCATTGTTTGTATCGCCTGACCAGTCAAAATAGTCTTTGGTGTGGGAATCTGTCTTTCTTGAGAACCTGTTTTTCTTGTCTTTCTTGGGAACCTGTTTTTCTTCGATAGATTCAAATCCAATAGGTGGCTTAAGTGCTGCGAGAAACAGAAAACCTGTTAACTCAAGACCAAGCAACAACTCTTGAAATTGATTTATTTCCAATGGACCTTCACTTCCATATGCACAGAAAACAACAGATTCGTGTTTGAATCCCTTAAGCCATGATTCCCATTTTTCCTCTAGAGTAGTACTTGGTGGCTCAGGTAATAGAGTACCTGATAGAAGAACAGGTTTTCCAAAAACAGTTTGAAGATAATCAGTATATAAACCATCGATTTCTCTGCAACCTTTGAAAGCAACCGCATCTGAAAACTTTGTGCCTATGTCAACCCGATCATATATTAAAACACCACTGCCAAATTCTAGCTTCCTTGCAGAAGCTAGGAACCGAAGTTCGTGTGAAAGAAGCTTGATACATGAATCAGGGAACTCTGAAGGTGGTTTCATGAGATCAAGTTCAGTTAACTCTTTTCCTCGACTTTTTCTTGGTATATTTCCAAGGTACACGGTTGATATTGGATTCCATATCAAGTATTGAAGACTTTTAATACCAAGTTTTTCAGTCCAATTCGGTAGCCAATATTGGAAATCAAAGAAAACAATCTGTGGTTTTAGTTCCTTTAGAAGAAGTTCAATTTGGTCCTCAGTTTGGTCCATGGCAGTAGCAATAAGAGGGAATAAAGAAAAGGGTACATCTGAAGTTGTTTCAGCATTATGCGGAAGGCCATCAACATGAGGAACTGTGATAGGGAAAAAGGTAATAAGATTTGGATGAAGGTTGAGATGTTGTAACTTGTTGAGTGTGTTTTTAGGAATGAAGAAAGAGATTTTGTGTCCCCTTTTGGCTAATTTGTTAGAGAGGTGAAGATATGGAGTTAAGTGTCCCATAGCAAACCAAGGAAACATTGCTATGTGCAAAGAAGAAGCTGATGAATCCATTGTTGCTACTGAATGGAATAAACTAAGGACACAAATATATATACAAGTGGAAGTTAATTAAGTCCTTTCATTTTTTAAATTTGTGTATCATGATGATCTCTCCACCATATAAAAAAGACAAATAGAATGCTACAAAATATGCCGCCTATTTGGCATGCATGAAAAATTTTCTGCAATTATTGGCATAGAGACATATTGTCTATGGACAAGGAATCTGATACGTACACTCCAAAAAATTTCAACCTTCATTCATCCACCTACTATACCGAAGAATTAAATATAAAAGAATCAAATTTAGTGTCTTCAACTCTTATGATCATCACTATTTTGGCACATCTTTAACCATCATAGAAACGTCTAATTGAAACTCTAATGAGACATTGAACACGTCTAATCTCAGAAGTATTTGTACTTCAGAGCACACTATCAACCTTATTTTGTATGGATGATGATAAATGGTAGATATAAGCATACCATAAGGGGAATGTGGAAAATGCAATTGGAAAGAATCAAAAGTAAAGGCCACATACATGATATATCACAAAACGTTTCAGGTTTTGAAATTTGGTTACTGATACTAATGTTGTAGAATGATGTGGTATGCGAAACACACAAAAGTGTCTTAAAAATGTAATTTTAAAACTACATTTGAAAATTAATCTTTGGGATGGCATTTTTTTTTATAAGCCAAGTATATTGTAAAAGAGGTACTAGGGGTACCTCAACCCATATACAACCAACACTTAATTGAAAATTTTCACAAAAAATCCAAAGGATGCATATGCAAATCATAAAAAGTACAATGCATTTGCCCTTTAGCTAAGATTAGAATCCACCACCAAGAGAAAATTTTTATACGAGTGAAGCACAACTCAGGATCACAAATCTCATCTTTAAAAATGATATTGTTCCTAGTTAGCCAAATATTCCAACATACCACCAACCAAAGGCTACTAGCTAACTTTTTCGAAATTCTCCCGTCAAAGTTTAAGACCCAAGTTACCAGATGAATAGGAAAAGAATTTACTTGAATTCTGTTGATCCCCAACCAAACACAAACCTTCCTCCAAATTATACTCCAATGATAAGACAAAATTAAGTGTGTTACTTCTTCAACAGTCTGGAAACAAGAAGCACAAACAACATCGTGCTCATTAGAAATGATACCCCGACGAAACAAATTTTCTCGCATTGGTAATCTATTAAACAACAAACGCCAACCAAAAATTTTAATTTTAGAAGGAGTAAGAGACATCCAATTGAGCTCAAGAGCACCGAAACTGAAGAAACGAAAAACACAAGAAAGGGGGTTTGAATTGGGGTTTTCAAAAATTAAAGCAAAAAGAACACGTTGGTTATCCTGGTTCGTTTGAACTCAAACTACTCCAGTCCACCCGCTAAGGTGATTTCGCCTCTCTCTCTTGAGGACTTAATCCACTAATCAATAAGGATTACACAATCACATAGACAATTGTCTATGTCTTCTTGAGTTTTAACCACAACTCGGTTATCTTAAGGAATTACAAAGGTAAATGAACAAGTGTGTAGAAGGTGTTTCTAATAAGCTATATCACAACTGTGATGTTTACACAATATTTTGATCGAATTGGAAAACTGATGAAACTTGTTGAATTATAAGGAGTATGTGGGCAAGTGTATTTGTCATCTGTGCAAGGGCTCCTTTAAATAGATGAAATTATTTGATCCGTTGGAGACGTGAGAACTATTTTTGGAGGTTGATAAAATGCAATTGAATGCTCTTTCCAAAAATACATATTTTGTCTGGCACAATCCGTTACTTTGTGATATTCATAAATGTGAAGGATAGCGTATCAGAGTCCATGTTGATTTGTTGAATTATCAGAGTTTCTGGATCAAGGCAGCTTTGGTGCTGAAGCGTGACACATTCTTTATCAGAACTTCGCTTGTTTAGAACTTCGCTAGTTTAGATCTTGTGATACTTCCATATCAGAACTTCTTAACATTAGAACTTCCCTACATATCATAATAAATAAATTAAGGAGCATCAAGTTCTAAATAATATAGTGTTTGTTATCATCAAAACTATTAGGAATGTAGAATCAATTATTGTTCTAACATCTCCCCCTTTTTGATGATGACAAAAACTTATATTTTGATAATCAATTAAAAAAGTATGGAGTATAGAGGACTCCCCCTGAGTTGAAGATTTCCTTGAAAATGTTTTGATTTAAGATTTCCAAGAAGTTCTGATTGTCATTTTCCTGCTTTCTTAACAATATGTGGAAACAGAGAGGTTAAAATGTTCGAGACATAGTCCAGGTGCACTGTTATATTTCAAAATATTCTACGTTCTCCCCCTTTTTGTCATTAATCAAAAAGCAAAAAAATACATGAGAACACAAGTAAGCAACATGAGCAAGATAATAACACAAAATAAGCAAGATAAGAGAGACATAAAAGAATCTAAGGTTGAGGAGCAGGTGGAAGTCTTGTGAACAATGCTTCTAGAAGGCCTTTGATCTAATTAGCGGATTCTTCTTGCTTGCCAAGCATCCCTTTAATTTCTGTGTTTGTTTCATCCTGTTTGTCCAATCTTTTTCTTACTGCCTCATTCTCTTTCTTCAACTCATCCAGAGTTTTCAGCACTGAAGCAGATGAAGATGACTCTACAGAAGGTACCAAATCCTCAGAGCGTTTAGCAGAATCTTTCTTTGGAGAGGCTTCAGGTGATTTTTCTTTGACTTCAGCAATTACCAGAGTTTGATGTTCAGAGATTTCTTCCTGAGGTTCTACAACCATAGAGGTTTTCCAG
The DNA here is from genome assembly GCA_022829125.1 of Lathyrus tuberosus. Classification (NCBI taxonomy): domain Eukaryota; kingdom Viridiplantae; phylum Streptophyta; class Magnoliopsida; order Fabales; family Fabaceae; genus Lathyrus; species Lathyrus tuberosus. The sequence goes on from JALAZF010000034.1 coordinate 3,113,914, forward strand.
CCTAGATGAAGAATGGGTTTCTTTTCCCAGAATCTTAGAACTTGCTCATTGAAGATCTTCATATGGTCACAGAAGTTCTATTGGGCTATGTCATAGCTGAGTTCCTTCATCTTCTGAGATTCAGAATTAAACCACTTTCTGAATTTGGTCCAGATGTAGTCAGAAGCAGCTGGATTCAGATTATCCATACAACCCTGCTTTAGAAAGTTAAACCATTTCTGTATTTCCACCTCGAATGCCAATAAAGAGTTACCAACATCTGTTTTGGAGATTTTTGGTTTTGGAATGGCTATTTTGAGAGAGGTTGAGGTAAGTTTGTCTAGAGCTTCTAAGTCAATTATAGTTCTGAGGGGATCTTCTGAGAGATTTGTTGGAGGAGAGTCAGAAATGAGAATGGGAGAGGTAGGTGATGTAATTTCTGAAGAGATGACATCTTGTGGGGGACTGGTGAAATTAGGTGAGGGTTGAAAGAAGTTGAGAGGACAGTTGATACCAGGAATAGAGGTGTTTGGGAATGGTTCAGAGTTTTGAATTTGATGTTCTGGTTGGGAAGAAGTGAAGAGAGGTTCAAGATCAATGTTAGACAGAACTTGTGCAAGTTCTGGTTTGGTTGTGGGTCAATAAAATCAGAAGGAGTGGGGTCAATGTCGATGTCAAAATCGTCAAGGGTTTGTGGTGAAGGTGATGGATTTTCAGAAGGTTTAGGAGAAGATGAGGTTTCAGATGTTGATACCAATATGGATTCGACGACAGAAATGAAAGAAGAGTTACCTTTCTTTTTAGCAGCTTTGGGGGTTTTCTGAGGGGTTCCTTCAGAGGCTTTCCTTTTTCTTGATGTTCTGATGGCAACTTCTGGAGGTGCTTGCCTGAGCTGTTGCAAAGAAACTTCTGGAATGGTTCCATCAGATTTACACGCATCCAGATATCTGAGAACAATTTCTGGATGAGTATCTGCTGAGAAGAGAGGAAAATCTTTCAGAGGTATTTTCCTGGTGGTGATGACTTCCTTAGTGATTTGGGTTGGATCCTTCTTGATGGTCTCAATGATTTTCATCTTCTTGAGGTTCTTTGCATTGAGTGGTCTTCCAGCAATAGTTTCTAGATCAGAGATTTTCTGAGCTTCAGTTAGGTGTTCTATCAGTTTATTCTTTGTTAGAATATCTGAGATAAGTCTACCTAGAGGGATCCAATCTCTCTTGGTTCTTTCGTCTTCTCTTGTTTCCTTGACAGTGTTCTTCAGATGACTGAATAGACTGTGAGGAAGATTCACTTTGGTAAAGGTGGAGATGAGGTACAGAAGGTATTGTTGATCGTTGTTGATGTAGTCAGAAGAGCTTGTAGGTTTCCTGTGATAGATACAACCAAGAATGATTCTGGCCCAAATTTTGTGACGATCCTTTAGGTCTTTGATTTTGTTGGAGTGTTGCCCGGAGGTGAAGATTTCCTATGAGATAGTATTTAGGTCAGTGCTCTTTTCCATCTCACTGCATCTAATTCCTGATCCATCATGATCAATCAATTTACCAATAAGATCTTCAGTGATGACAATCTTCTTTCCCATTACATATGAAGTTACTTGATGATTAGAGATCGATACAAAAATCCAGAATTCCTTAACGAGTTTGGGAAAAACTGGACCCATTAAGCGATTAAAGTATTTGGTCCATCCTTGAAACTCAACCTCAGGAGTAAGGTCATACCCATTTTCTTTTATGCTTTCAAAATCCACGATGAGTTCACAGAGAACTTCAAGAGAGGCAATGGGAGTGAGAAGAGTTCTTGAGGGCTCAACGTACCTTTCTTCAATGATTTGGTCAGCAGATTCTTGAGACATTGCTTGTTGAGAGTAGGAGGCCATTGTTCACAGACTTAGGGTTTTGAAGAACACAGAGGAACAAGAAATGTAGAAACCAAAACAAGAATTGCAAATAAGAAGGAGAAAGCGATAGAGAGCTAAGTGAGTGATAGTGAGTGTGTGAGGGTGTTAGAAGTGACATATATATATAAGAGTGACCAAGAAATAAATAGCAATTAAAGACAATAAACATAATGATTAATAGCTGTAATGATTTCTGACAAGGGAGATAGCGTAAAAAAATTTGGGAACAGTTACCGATGTGACTTGGCGCCTCGATATGTCGACACAGACGTTTCAGTTTTCCAGAGTTTGACACGTGTTCATCGTCAGAGAAAATCTGGAGCGTAGGTTGACAGGTGTTTGCTAGAGTGAACTTAGAGATCTATCCTTGAAATGAAAAGTTCAGATCTTCTGAATAGATTCTGAGGCAATCTTTCTTCTCACTTCTGAAGAATTATTGGTCAGATGTTCACAAATCGAAATTCTGAGAGTTAAAAGTATAGAAATTACATTTTCATTCTGGACATAATTCCATACAGAGATTTTTTAGAATGAAATTAAATCTATCTTTAGCAAGGGGTTTGGTGAAAACATCAGCCCATTGATGGTCTGTGTCTATAAATTTTAAACAAAGAATTCCCTTCTGAGTATAGCCCCTAATGAAGTGATGTTTAATTTCTATATGTTTAGCCCTAGAATGCAAAATAAGATTTTTAGAAAGACAGATGGCAGAAGTATTGTCACAGAGGATAGGGATGTTACTCTCGTAAATGTGAAAATCTTCAAGCTGATTCTTCATCCAGAGCATCTGAGTACTGCATCCAGCTGCAGCTATATATTCAGCTTCAGCAGTTGATAGTGCAATGGTGGATTGTCTTTTGCTGGACCAAGAGATTAAGTTGTCTCCCAGAAACTGGCAGCTTCCAGAGGTACTTTTTCTTTCTATTCTATCTCCAGCAAAGTCAGCGTCACAGTATCCTACCAATTTGTATTCTCTGGACTTTCTATAGCAAAGACCAAGATTAGTAGTACCTTTCAGATATCTGAAAATTCGCTTAACTGCTATTAAGTGAGATTCTCTAGGATCTGATTGGAATCTAGCACAAAGATAGACGCTATAGAGAATATCAGGTCTTGAAGCAGTTAAATAAAGGAGAGAACCAATCATACCTCTGTAGAGCTTCTGTTCTACTTTCTTACTTACCTCATCCTTTTCCAGAATGCATGTGGGGTGCATAGGAGTTTTGGAAGGCTTACTTTCTGACATTTCAAATTTGTTCAGAAGATCTCTGACATACTTTCTTTGATGTATGTAAGTTCCTTCTGGAGTTTGATTGATTTGAATTCCCAAGAAAAACTTGAGTTCTCCCATTAAGCTCATTTCAAATTCTGCCTGCATAGTCTTAGCAAATTCTTTGCCCAAGGAGCTTTTAGTGGATCCAAAAATTATATCATCTACGTATATTTGACAAATCAAAATGTGATTTTTAAATGACTTACAGAATAGAGTTGTGTCCACCTTCCCTCTGGTAAAATCATTTTCTAAGAGAAAGTTACTTAGTCTCTCGTACCAAGCTCTGGGAGCTTGTTTTAGACCATATAACGATTTCTTAAGTTTATAAACATATTCTGGATGTTTTGTGTTTTCAAAACCAGGCGGTTGATGTACGTAAACTTCTTCATCAATGTAACCATTTAAAAATGCACTTTTGACATCCATCTGATAAAGAGTGATGTCATTATTTACAGCAAATGAAATTAAAAGTCTGATAGATTCTAACCTTGCGAATGGAGCAAAGGTTTTTGTATAGTCTATCCCTTCTTGCTGACTATAACCTTGTGTAACCAGTCGTGCTTTGTTTCTGACAACTTCTCCTTGTTCATTCAGTTTGTTTCTGAAGACCCATTTGGTTCCAATGATGTTGAAGCCTTTGGGTTTAGGGACTAGATCCCATACGTCGTTTCTGGTGAACTGATTCAATTCTTCCTGCATTGCAAGTATCCAATCATTGTCTGAGAGTGCTTCGTCAATAGAAGTGGGTTCAACCAGAGAGACTAATCCCATGAGAGATTCTTCAGTCTTTTTGAATAAGGATCTTGTTCTGATTGGGTCATCTTTCTTTCCCAGAATTTTGTCTTCGGGATGTGTTAGAGAACTTCTGGACTGTCTTTTCTGGATGGGTTCTTCAAAATTTATTGTGACATTAGAATTTCCTTCTGTTGTGTTTGAATGTTTTTCTGATGATCTGGTTTCAGTGCCTGTAATTTGAACTTCTATTTCTGCAAGAGATTCATCATGCTTTGACTTTTGAAGGCCAAGCTTATCATCAAATCTGACACAAATGGATTCCACCACATTTCGTGTTTCTGTGTTATATACTCTGTATCCTTTTGAGCGTTCAGAGTATCCTAACATGAAACACTTTTGTGCCTTAGAATCAAACTTGTTCAGAGGATCATTGGTGTTTAAAATAAAGCAAGTACATCCAAATGGATGAAAGTATGAAATGTTGGGCTTTATGTTCTTCCACAATTCATATGGAGTCTTTTCCAGAATAGGTCTTATAGAGATTCTATTCTGAATGTAACACGCTGTATTAACTGCTTCTGCCCAAAAGTGTTTAGCCATGTTAGTCTCATTGATCATGGTTCTGGCCATTTCTTGTAGAGTTCTATTTTTGCGTTCTACAACTCCATTTTGTTGTGGAGTTCTAGGGCAAGAGAAATCATGAGAAATGCCATTTTCATTAAAAAATATTTCTAAATTTTTGTTTTCAAATTCCCCACCATGATCACTTCTGACTTTTACAATTCTAAACTCTTTTTCATTTTGAATTTGGTTACAGAAAGTAGAGAATACAGAGAGTGACTCGTCCTTGTGTTTTAAGAACTTTACCCATGTCCATCTGCTATAGTCATCTACGATCACTAATCTATACTTCTTACCACTGATGAATGCAGTTTTCACTGGTCCAAACAGATCTATATGTAGAAGTTCTAGTGGTCTGGAGGTAGAAACAACATTTTTTGGTTTAAAAGAGGGTTTAGAAAACTTGCCTTTTTGACATGCTTCACACAGAACATCTGAGCTGAACTTCAGGTTAGGAAGTCCTCTGACCAGATTGAGTTTGTTAATCTGAGATATTCTTCTCATACTAACATGCCTCAATCTTCTGTGCCAGACCCATTGCTCATCGTCAGCAGACAAAAGACATTTTACATTCTGACTTTTTAGTTCAGAAAGTTTTATTTTATAAATGTTGTTCTTTCTCTTTCCATTAAAGAGGACTGTTCCATCTTTCTGACTAACTGCCTTGCAGAACTTTTGATTGATGATTATATCATAACCGTTACCACTTAATTGACTTATGGATAACAAGTTATGCATTAATCCTTCTACTAATAAAACATTAGATAAAGAAGGTAGAGTACCGTTACCTATGGTTCCCGAGCCAATGACTTTCCCTTTCTGATTGCCTCCGAAACCTACATACCCTCCAGCTTTAAGTTCCAGACTTTGGAACATATGCTTTCTTCCCGTCATGTGTCGCGAGCATCAAGAGTCCAGGTACCATGATTGGTGTTTCAATCTTGCTGTTAAAGACATCTGCAACGTATAGGATTTTATCCTTAGGTACCCATATTTCTTTGGATCCTTGTTTGTTAGTGTTTACAGAATTCTGATTGAGTTTTGGTTTCTCAATAGAATTTGAAGAGTAAGATTCACTAGTATATTTTATATCATGTTTGTGTCCATATGTGAAGTGAGAGTTTAAAGGTGCGTATTTTATGATCATATCATCAACTTGTTTAGGTTTATAAGGAGCTTCTCCTCTAGGATTAACATATCCTATGCCTTTTCTCCCATTTCTACTAACTCCATAGACCATTGAAGCCATTTTGCTTCTGTCTATGTTTTTAGCTAGAAATTTTTGAAAATCATAGTCGTAATGTTTTAAAATGTTATCAGAACTAGTGGGAACTACTGAGTCAGATTTTTTCTGAGATTTTTGAGATTCAAAGGAGTTGAGGTTTGAAATGGTTTCTTTTAACTCAGAATTTTCTGCTTTCAGATTTCTGTTCTCTTCAGACTCAGATACCAGACCATGTTTCAGGTTCTTATATTTGAGCTGAAGTTTCTGATAATTTTCAAGAATTTCAGATAGACTATCTTCTAATTGAGATCTAGAAAATTTAGAGAATACCTCTTTAGTTTCTGAGTCAGAATCTGATTCTGATGAGTTGGAGTCATCTGATATGTTGGCCATTAGGGCAATGTTGGCGTGTTCATTTTCTGATTCGGATTCTGCTTCAGAAGATTCCGAGTCATCCCAGGTAGCCATAAGACTTTTCTTTCTTTCCTTGTTAAACTTCTTATTTGGCTTTTCTTTCTGCAGCTTAGGACAATCACTTTTGTAGTGTCCAGGTTCCTTGCATTCGTAACACACAACCTTTTTGTTTCTTGACTTTTTGTGTCCAGAAGATGGTTCAGAATGACTGCTTGATCTTCTAGAGTTTCTGAATTTCCTTTGCCTATTTTTCCATAGTTGTTGGACTCTTCTGGAAAGGAGTGATAGTTCATCTTCTTCTGAGGAGCCACCAGAGCTTTCTTCTTCTGCCTGAAAAGCTTTAGTTTCATATTTATATTTAGATTTAAGAGCAACAGACTTACCTTTCTTCTGGGGTTCATCTTCTTCTAATTCTATCTCATGACTTCTTAGAGAGCTGATCAGTTCTTCAAGAGATATTTCGTTGAGGTTCTTGGAGAGCTTTAGTGCTGTGACCATGGGTCTCCACACCTTTGGTAAGCTTCTGATGATCTTCTTGACATGATCTGTTGTTGAGTACCCTTTATTCAGAACTTTTAATCCAGCAACCAGAATTTGAAACCTTGAGAACATTTTCTCAATTGTTTCATCTTCTTCCATTTTGAAGGCTTCGTACTTCTGGATGAGTGCCAGAGCTTTAGTCTCTTTGACTTGAGTGTTTCCTTCATGCGTCATTCTCAGAGAATCAAATATGTGTTTGGCTGATTCTCTGTTTGTGATCTTCTCATATTTTGTGTGAGAAATCGCACTTAGAAGAATCGTTTTGGCCTTGTGATGATTTCTGAAATCTTTCTTTTGTTAATTCGTCATATTTTTCCTTTCAATCTTTTGACCGTCTTTTCCAACAGGATGAGTGTAGCCATCAGTTACCATATCCCAGAGGTCGCCGTCATGAGCTAGAAAGAAACTTTCGATTAAGTCTTTCCAGTAATCAAAATTTTCACCATCGAACACTGGTGGTTTGCCACTGATTTTGTCATTGTTGTTCTGAAGGGATTCCGCCATAGTGTTTTTCTTTGAAGGATCTTTTTCTGACACGGTTAAGTGTTAGCACCCAGAACCAGGCGCTCTGATGTCAATTGAAGAAACGAAAAACACAAGAAAGGGGGTTTGAATTGGGGTTTTCAAACATTAAAGCAAAAAGAACACGTTGGTTATCCTGGTTCGTTTGAACTCAAACTACTCCAGTCCACCCGCCAAGGTGATTTCGCCTCTCTCTCTTGAGGACTTAATCCACTAATCAATAAGGATTACACAATCACATAGACAACTGTCTATGTCTTCTTGAGTTTTAACCACAACTCGGTTATCTCAAGGAATTACAAAGGTAAATGAACAAGTGTGTAGAAGGTGCTTCTAATAAGCTATATCACAACTGTGATGTTTACACAATATTTTGATCGAATTGGAAAACTGATAAAACTTGATGAATTATAAGGAGTATGTGGGCAAGTGTATTTGTCATCTGTGCAAGGGCTCCTTTAAATAGATGAAATTATTTGATCCGTTAGAGACGTGAGAACTATTTTTGGAGGTTGATAAAATGCCATTGAATGCTCTTTCCAAAAATACATATTTTGTCTGGCACAATCCATTACTTTGTGATATTCATAAATGTGAAGGATAGCGTATCAGAGTCCATGTTGATTTGTTGAATTATCAGAGTTTCTGGATCAAGGCAGCTTTGGTGCTGAAGCGTGACACATTCTTTATCAGAACTTCGCTTGTTTAGAACTTCGCTAGTTTAGATCTTGTGATACTTCCATATCAGAACTTCTTAACATTAGAACTTCCCTACATATCATAATAAATAAATTAAGGAGCATCAAGTTCTAAATAATATAGTGTCTGTTATCATCAAAACTATTAGGAATGTAGAATCAATTATTGTTCTAACAGAAACATCCACCAGTATATCATCACCTCCAACTACCAACCTGACATAAAATGATTTCACTGAATAAGAACTATTATGACCAATTGGCCACAACACAATATCGAATTGGTCTGTCAAAGGCTGGACAACTACTAATATGTCCCTTAGGTGACTAAGTTCAGCAGCTTCGACGACATCCAAAGGTTGTTGCAGTATAGAAAAATTCCAGACCCAATATGTACCATTTACATCTTCGAGTTCGAAGTAAAAAGCCTCATTAGGAGAAAAAAAAGTAGTTTTTCATTCAAACAGACTGACAGTTCTCAAAGAACTATCCCATTAAAATTTGAAAACGACAGTTATATTCCAAAACAAAGGAAGTTACGGTTGGAATTCAACCACAACCTATGGAGAATTTCACTTAATATTGATCTCAAGATTGTTTCACTCACGCAATGACAATGAAAATAAAAGGTTGAGAAAGAGAGAAAGAAAATAATGCTAGAGAAAAAGATGAATAATCTGTAGAGTTTCTCTCTTCCTACAAACTTTGTAAACTTCTTTACTCGCTTGCAACTACAAGTTGTGAATACAATATTATGATTTCTGAGTTATTTACAAAATAAGGGTTACTCCCTATTTATAGATTTAGGTTAGCTTGCACCCTAAGGCAAAGCCCAAAATTATAAAAGCCCAAAATAGCTAACATTACTAAAAAAATGCCTAAGTCGAAATCATGTGTGAAGCAACCTGTTTCGATACTTCGACACACTATTACAACTCGACACACACACATTAAGCTAGTTTTTGTCGAGCTATACTGCTTCGACACAAGGAATTACAACTCAACAGTTACAAGTTTAAAAGAAATTATCTCATGAAGCTTCCTCAAAAATGTCTTCAAGTTTGTTAAGAGTGGTTAATAGTCACATTATGATGCTTATGCAATTAGGGAGTTAGAATTCAATTTTCTATAAGAAGAAGGCTCCCAAATAAGATGACCAACAAATTAATCAAGTTGGGATAACTTTGAGCAATCAAGATAGGTATTTGTCAATACCCATTATAAATTAATTGATTAACTCCAATCACTAGTTGATCATGTCTTATAGGTTAAATCTCCCGCATATGGACCAAGTGTTCCCGTAACTATTTGTCTGTCTAAAAATTAACGATTTTACCATCACTTAGTTGTCATATGTTATTGTTATTGTACTTGTGGTGAGTACATTACGAGTTACCCTATCTACGATAAGGTGCACAAGAGAGTTTAATGTGCTCTGATCTATAAAAAGTGAATGAATCATCCAACTATCTGACTGAGATAAATAAAAATGTAGTTACTTGATCCAAAAGTTATTGCGGAGGCCAGTTGTGATGTTGGCAAATTCGGAAACACGTGTACACCCTAATATCTAAATTCTTTTTTTTTTCAAAATATTTATTTAATATCATAACCAGGACATCACATCAACTCAAAATAACATTACACATGTCATATATGAGTACTTGTTTCAAACATTGAATCAAACATGAAAATTTAAAAGTGAAATCCCCACTCCAATGTCACAATACCATAGTCTTATTACAACCAACATACTAGCTAACTTAACAGTTCAACAAACATAAAACACGAAAGAAAAATAATGAAGAGGTCTTATACATAATTCTCAAAAAAAGTATTAGACTATTCCTCTGTCTCGATATGAGGATATCCGACACACAGATTCAATCATGGAGACATAGAAACAAAGGGGTGAGAATACATTCTACAAATTATATTGTATAAAAACAGTAAAGGTTGGCATAAATTATAACACACAACATTACACGACATTAAATAATATACAATGAATACTTATGCAATGCACTTTATCCTCTACTCTACATGCATGTGGTACCGGTTACTGAACTCATAACATATTTTAGAAGGACATGCGGGCTACCTTACGTGCCATAACACACTTCCGGAGTTCCATTATTTAGGAGGACATGTGATCTGTGTATGTACTATAACACTCTCGCTAAATTCTAATCTTGGAGAACATTCAAGCTAGTTCCTATTACAACACTCTCTTTAGACGTTCGTGTATTCTCAACAGTCTATGAGTACATGGGAGCTACGTACATACTACGTACTATAACACTTTCTCTAGACATGTATAAACTCTCAATTGTCTAGCAGTACATGAGAGCTATGTACATACTAGAACATTCTTGCTAGACGCAAACCTACTCTCAATCTAGTATGATGCATGATGATCAAACATACGTGAATTTCCTCCTAAACCTCCTTCCTCTCTTAAAACACATTTACCTTGATTATCACATTAGGTTTTTCACAAGGTTTTACTACACTTTCACTTTGGTTTTTGCATTAGGGCTTTACAATGGTTTTATCAAACCTCGACTCGTTTGCCACATTTGGGTTTCACAATGATTTTATCAAACGTTGGACTCATGTTCTAAGGTTTACCTCACACTCATTTATTATTTACATTATTACTTGTACATAAAAGCATCATGAAACTTTACCACAAGATAGGTATTTTCATTAGCTTTCTAATGCATATGACCGGCCTCAATCGGAGTTTATAAACTCAATATATGACATTTTTAATAACTCCTCAAACATGTAATCAATATTATAGAATAATCTCCCCCTCCCCCTTGCCTTATTATTGCATAAATTCCTCTACGAAGTTCTCAACAATGGTGGAAAAACTCCTTGCATAACCTATACTGCGATTTTTTAGTAAATTGAGGTCTTTCTCTTAGATTTTTAGAAAAAAAATGGTTTATTTGGAGAACAAGAGATTGACTAGGGTTTTTTTCTCAGATAAATGCATGTTCTCTTTTTATTTCCTACTTTCCTCTATTTAGTTTTTTTTCTCTACTTCTTTCATTTTTTCTCTATTTCCCTCATTTTTCTTTATTTCTCTCCCTCTTCTATATTTCTCTCTTTATTTTCTAAATATAAAAAAAATCATATTAAAATCATATTAAAATCATATTAATAATAATATTAATACTAATAATAAATATAAATAAATCATCTAAAACACAAATAAAAATCAAATAATAATAATAAAATAATATTTTAATTATTTTGGGATGTTACAACGCACCTCTTGCTTTGACCTAGTAATAGGAGTGAGTGAGATGAGTCATTCTCAACCATAGGAGATGTGTTAAGTATATGACACTTGGAGTCTTTCAACTATTTTTGTGACATGTGGCATGACACAATCTCTCATTAGTTACAAAAAAAAAGAGTATTGGGTTGGCATGTATCACGTGCTCGCCACCTGACCGTGCTGTTTAGCGCCCAAGTAACTTCTACATTATCTATAATATAAGAACACAAATGTGTCCTAAACAGCTTTACATTTTGGGGTTAAATTATGTCCTAAAAATGTTTTTTCTAACTTATTGTCTGAATGGTCTAAATATAACTATCATTTTCATTGAAATTGTTTATTTGGTTCCCAATTTTGCTTTGCTTTTCCAATACACAATTTAATTTAAACCAATTGCCAACATTTGGGTTTCTTTCCTTCTGCACACTTCAAAAGCAAACGACACTTCTGTGTTGTTAGGTTTAATCCATCTGTTCACTTCACAAACCCATTTCCTCCAACTTCATCTACTTGTAGCTTCTACTCTCCAACTTTATCTACTTTCAGCTTCTACTCTCCAACTTCATCTAATTTCAGCTTCCTTTCCTACCATATCAACATGTTACACTCAATTTGGAAAAGAACTTTGAGGATGTAAGTATTTATATATCACTGTGTTGTGCGTATATGTTTTCCCCCCTTTTTCCATCATTTTCTTCATTATCTCCTCTAAGAACTAACTGTGTATCTGTAAAAACTATGAGATCGTGTCAGAAAAGGCGGATGTGAAGTGTAAACTAATGGTGGTGTTACGATTTTGCGTGTGGATTCACGGTGACTGTGTGCACTGATGATGGGGGTGACGCGAGTGAAGATGGAAGAGTTGACAGATATTTCAAGTAATTTCATATGCATTGTTGTTTATTGTAATATATTTCAAGTAATTTCTTTCTTTGAGATGATGTTTGATGTTTGTAAAAGTTTTTTCATTTTTCATCTGTTGATAGTTATGGTTTCAGTATTATTTTCTCAGATATGATTTCAAGTTTTTCATGAGGATGTGTTCACGAGTTATGTTGATACATCAAAATCAAATAAATGAGGAAGGTTGATACTCTACAGCAATAATAAAAATGGCATGCAAGATCATCACACTTTTTTTTCTCCTTCCAATCCCATCTTCTTCTTCTCTCTTCGTATTTGTTGTGAAAAACGATATCAGAATAACAAAGTATATTTGGTTTCTTGAACACCAAGAAATCCACAAGGGTAGAAAAGAAGGAAAAAGAATAGAGAATTGGTTAAATCTGTTTTACTATTCACTTTCTTAATAGGGTTCAAAGATTACAAGTGAATACCAACAATTAACCTCTCTCAACCTAATAAGGTTTTGTCACACCACATGAAGAGAGACTAGTATGCTATTTGTAATAAACCTAACATACTAAACTAATGGGTTTTTTAACAATTACCCATTACAAGCTAACTTAGTGTACAAGCTAACTTAAATAATTGGGCTTACAAGCAAAGCCCAATTCAATATGCTAACAAACCTAGCAGTATTGACTAATGCATGTTAGAACAAACTTCGACTACAACACGCATTACTCTGACAGAATACATGCGAATAAACTTCGACCTCATGCTTAATTCCTGTCGAACCAGAAGCTACCCTTCGACCATCCTGGAGTTCGATCCAATATCTCACAAATCTCCACCTTGGATCTAACTCTATATCCTCAAGAAATAAAATAGCTTTCTTCATGCAGCTTTATCAACTGCATATAGTGGAAAAACTTGCAACTGGGCAACATATTGGTGATCATATCAGCATCATTATGATCTATTGAAATCTTTAGCACTTGGATTTTTCCACGCTCGATTACCCCTCTGACGAAATGCAGCCTCACATCAATGTGCTTGGTTCGCTCATGATAGGCTAAATTCTTCGACGGGTGTATTGCACTTTGACTATCACATTTAACAATGATAACTGGACCTTGAAGTTTCAGCTCCTTTGCAAAACCTTCAAGCCACAATGCTTCCTTTACAGCTTCAGTTAGGGCGATATATTCCGCTTCAGTGGTTGATAAGGCAACAACCTTCTGAAGTGTTGCTTTCCAACTGATTGTTGTTCCAAACATAGTGAACACATATCCAGAAATATATTTCCTGGAATCCATACAACCTGCATAATCAAAGTTGACATATCCTTCGATTGTTGCTTTACTATCTTCACCCAAGGCTCCACCATAAACTAGGACTCTATTCAGAAACCCATTTGTGTACCTTAAAATCCACTTAAATGCTTGCTAGTGAGCCTTTCCAGGATTCGCCATGTACCTGCTTACAAGACTTACTGCATATGTTATGTCAGGTCTAGTACAGACCATAGCATACATCAAAGAACCCACTATATTAGCATATAGAATGCTATTCATATAAGCTCTTTCGACATCGGTACTTAGACACTAATCTATACTCAGATTGAATTGAGGGTTTGTCAGAGTCACAATAGGCTTTGAATTCTACATACCATACTTTTCAAGAATCTTCCGTAGGTATGCCTCTTGAGATAAGCATAATTTCAACTGCTTTTTATCTCTTCGGATCTCAATCCCAAGAATCCTGGATGTAGCTCCCAGATCCTTCATGTCAAACTCCTTATTGAGTTCAGCCTTCACCCTCATTACATCTTCGACATTGTTGCTTGTTATTAGAATATCATGCACATAAAGCAACAAAATAACAAATGAATTACTAGGTCAAAATCTGAAGTAAACACAGTGGTCGAATTGACTTCTAATGAAACTTATGTGTGCCATGAACTTGTCGAATCTCATATTCCACTGTCGAGGAGATTATTTCAGTCCATATAAAGATCTCTTCAGTTTGCACACATAATCTTCCTTCCCCTTTTCGACATACCCTTCAGGTTGCCTCATTATGATTGTTTCATCTAGATCACCATACAAGAACGCAGTCTTCACATCCATCTGTTCCAGTTCAAGGTCGAACTGTGCCACCATGGTGAACAACATTCTAATGGACCTGTGCTTCACAATAGGAGAGAATACATCATTGAAGTCGACACCTTCTTTCTGAGTGAACCCCCTAGTGACCAATCTTGCCTTGTATCTCTTCGACACCACTCATTCGATTCCTTCCTTAACTTTGAAAATCCATTTACAGCTGACTAACCTGGCTCTAACAGGTTTCTTGATCAGTTCTCATGTCTTGTTATCATGAAGAGATTTCATCTCATCATCCATGGCCTTCAGTCATTCAGTCTTCTTTCGACTCATCATAACTTCCTTATAGTCTCTAGGTTCTTCGTCGAGAACCTCACTTGCAGAGATTAAGGCATAAGTTATAAGATCTACATACCTAAGTCTCTGAGGCGGCTTGATGACTCTCTTCGACCTATTTCTTGCTAGCAGGTAGTCATTATCAGTCTCCTCATCTTTGACAACATCTTTTGCTTCTTCTTCGACTTCATCTGGGGTACGCAATTCAGCATCAACATGCTCCACCTCAACAGGAATTTTTCCCTGTTCCAGCTCTTCGTCAGCATCATCAGTTTTCTTGAAAGTCATCTCAGCTTCATTGAAAACTACATCTCGACTGGTGATACACCTCCTATGACCTAGCTCTAAGCACCATAGCCTATAAGCTTTGACTCCTTCAGGGTATCCCATGAACATGCATTTCAGAGCTCTAGGTTCGACCTTGTCTTGCCTAATATGAGCATAGGCCACATAGCCAAATACTCTCAGTCTGTCGATACTAGGTGGATGTCCCGACCAAAATTCTTCAGATGTCTTCATTCCCAAGGCAGTCGAGGGATATCTATTTATCAGAATAGCTGTTGTCGAAACAACCTCTGCCCAAAACACCTTCTTCAATCTAGCACTAACCAACATGCATCTAACCCTTTCAAGGATTGTTCTATTGAATCTCTCAGCTATGTTAAGGAGTATCTGCTATAGTTTTATGCCTTGCAATCCCAGACTCAACACAGTAACTGTCGAATGCTTCATTGCAGAACTCAAGGCTATTGTCGGTTCTCAACCTCTTAACTTTCTACCAGTTTGAGTTTTGACCAGAACCTTCAAACTTTTGAAAATCTCAAAAGTTTCATCCTTCATCTTCTGAATGAATACCCATAACTTTCTGGAATAGTCATCAACGATGGATATAAAATACCTTGCACCTGAGTGTGAAGGATTCCTTGCAGGCCCCCAAAGATCAGCATGAATGTAATTCAGGGATCCATGTGTTCTTTGCTTGCCATTGTTAAACTCCGCCCTACAGGATTTACCAAATACGCAAGATTCACAAAACTCCAACTTTTTGACTTTGTCACCACCTAGCAGGTTCTGCTTCCCCAATTCGACCAGGCTTCTTTCGCTGACATGGCCCAATCTCATGTGCCATAATTCTGTCTTCGACACAGGTTTCGTGGATGCAATATTTGTCGAACCACTTACAACCTCAGCCTCAAGGGTATACAAACCTTGTTTCTTCACGCCTCTCAAGACTTCCTTCGACCCTTTCATGACTCTTATGATACTTTTCTCTCCTTGGAAAACATATCCCTTCCTGTCGAGTTCACCAAGATAAATTAAATTTCTCTTCAAATCAGGTACATACCCGACTTCAGTCAATAACCTTATTGACTCATCATGGAGCTTGAATCTCACAGATCCAATACCTGCAATTTTGCAGAATTTGTTGTTTCCCAGCAGCACCGATCCACCATCTTGATCATATAGCTCCTCGAACAATTCTCTGTTTGGAATCATATGCCAAGTGCAACCTGAATCCATAATCCACTCTTTTCTTGAGTCATCGCTTGAAACTACAAGGACATCAGATGAGTCGAAGTCATCTTGAACAATGACTGCGTTGCCATTATCCTTACCTCCATGATATTTTAGGCGTTCTGTAAGACCCGTAAAAGTATATTAGCATGAATTAGAATTTGGGAATATTAAATAGTATTATGCTATTTTATTTTACCGATTTCCTATTTAATTATTTATTTTGACAAATTTTGTTGAAATTGTGTTGCATCTAAATGAGACTTTCACAATTGACACAATGACTATATTAGATTTAAATGTTTCTATTGTGTCGAAAATTCAAAAATATATTTCTTCTGATTCTTAAGAAAAAGACCAAAATATACTCGTCGTTTAAATTTTCACTGACTCCGATTGTCGTCAAAATTTAAATAATAGTTTTATATATCGCCTAAAATGAGAATTTAATCTCAATATATTTTTATAAGCTAAGGAACAAAAATTTATTCTAGAATTGTGTCTTGTTATAATTAAAATGTTACGGTAGAATTTTGTATGTTTTCGTAAAAGTTGTTTGCGAGTAAATTACAACTCGTCTGAGAGCAAACTAAGAGACTAAACGAGCTAATGAGATTAGATTATAAAAATATCTAAATATTTTGGATTATATTATTATTTATTAAAATTAATATATAATATTATTTATATATTTGGTTGGATATGTATGAATTATATATATTTTTGTTGATATATTATTATTTTATTGTTGGTGAGAGTGAGAATGGAGGGTAAAGATTGAACTCACATGTCTAATTATTTTAATCCAATGGTTTGTAAAGATTTTGGACTTTCTATTTAAACAAGTCTTTAAAACTCATATTTTCCATTCCTTCTCTTCTCTCTCACGTGAAAAAAAAACATTTCTTCTCAATACTTCTTTCTTTCATTTATGTTGTTTGAGTTAGTGAACAATGACAAAAATTAAGTGTTGAGATTAGGAGAGTTCCAAGATAAAAGTTACTTGTGATTGCTTGGTGAAGTTATTAGTATCATAGGAATTGTAAGTTTCTAACTCTTACTCCATTATCCGTTAGTTGCAGTAAGGTCATAGTATTATAGGGTTGAGAACTTTATTTTCCTTTTGTTGATATTATAGATTCATGCTAGTTAATGGTGGATCAAAAAAGAAATTTTTTTTATTTGACGTGATAAAATGGGAGAGTTTTAATTTGTGTTTTTATTTACTTAAAAAAAAAACTAATTAATAATTAATTTTAATGATTCACTTTAGAATAAAACAGAATAAGTGATATTTTATATATTATTAAATTTTGGATTCTACTCAATGTTTTGAGATTCTGAAATTTTAAAATTAATATATTGATTATGAGTTAATGCTATTTATAAAATTTGAAACATATATAGTTATATATCTTAAATGAATATTTCTCTACTCTGATTTGAAGTTGGAAATTTTTATAATTAGCTGGACCAAATTACTTTAACTTAAAATCAGCACAAAAGAATTAAGAAAAATACTTTGTTTTAAATTTTTGTTTTAAATTTCAAACAACCTGCCATATACTATATTAGCATGTTAATAGTATACCTTAACTCCTTTTATAAAAAAAAAAGAATAATGCTTAAAAACTTTAAGATATAAATAATTTATTCTAATTAAGGATTACCATTGTTATTTAGTTAATTTATTTTTTTGCATCTTATTAATTCAAGATGTGTATAGACTATGATACTTTTAGAGATAAAATTAAAATAATTATTATGAGTTAAATTAGTTAATGTTTTGTTGATACACATGATAATTCTAAGAAGTTAACCGTGGTTAGAGATTTTAATTTTAATTTCAAATAGTATGTTTAATTGTTAAATATAAGTTAATAACTAAATTTTATTTAGTTTGAAATCAATATTATTCAATTATATATTTAATTAGGATTTAATTATAATAATCTATTTTCAATAATATGATCAAAGTATTTGACACAATGGGATGCTCAAAATAATAAATGTTTTAAATTAGTGAGTAGAAACTTCTTTGAATTAATATTTTATTATTCTTTTGAAGAGAAAAATTATTTTCTATTTGAAAAGATGTACTTTAATGTAAAACGATTAAGTTAGTAAAGCGGTGATGAAACCTAAACCTAATTGATTAGGTAAGTGGCTAAGACAAATGTAGTTTGGTTTGTATTAACTTAAATAAGTTGTGTTATTTAAAAGGTTTAGAGTGTGAACCGGATTGGAGAGTCCATCGAGAGATATAGATTGGACTCGTATAATGTAAGATGAACTTGTTGGAAGCTTTCCCAGGTAAGGGCACTTTCTAACGATATTATATGTGATTGAATGTTGTTGGTATGAATAAATTGTGTGCCCAATTGAGGGTTTTGGTGATAATTGTGTGCCTGATTGAGAATGTTTGATATTGGTATGCCCAATTATGAATATGTGTTTATGCTATGATGCTAAACGTGCGAATATGCTTTCATATGATTTTGAATAAATATATGAATTGACATGTGGTTATGATTACGTATGATGAGATTATGTAATTGTTGCATTAGTATATGTAGGGAAAGCATATACTCATGCATATCATAGTTGCGTGTATGTCGAGGGGACAACACCGGGTGAGGACTGTAGGGAACACAGCCCACCTAATCCTGCGGGATTTTATTGAGTCGGTGTAGTAGAGAACGCTACACCTTTAGTGGAAAGGGTCCATGACTCTGCGGAGAGGTTAAATTCTGGAATTCATGCATGTGAGGAACCCGGTTAGGGCGATCACACTCATGTAGAGTCTGCATTAGGATATTTGCGCATTCCTCTATGTATTAAAATAATATTGTGACTGTTATATATCATGTTGTACTTGTATATGTGTGTATTCTTTCATATATGCTATTTTTAGATTGTGACCCTCTACTATTATTGTGGACTGGGCTTATGCCCTAGGTTCTAAGATGTTTGAGATGTTCTTAAAGACGTGACAGAACAGTTGCTGGATCGATGATCGAAAGCAACAAGTCTAAATTTTTACTTGTGGGTTTAGTACCCAGTCATCATCAGTTAGAGTCCAAAGATCAGCTTAGAGTTTTGTTTGAGAGTGAAGTCATTTCCATCTATTGTGAAGTATGTTGTTATAACATAAATGTTTATTGTGTAAGATGTATTGATCATTATTTAACGTCAAATACTTTTTGAGAAAGAATGTTTTTAGTATTGAAAATATTTTGCAACTTATGGCAAGTATTTGATTTTAACTTTGAAGAAGATTTTAAACAGGAAACTTCTACTCTGATTGTATTTTAAAAAGGGACCATCATGAATGCTTATTATTGTTTTGTTATTTAAAATGAAAAAAAATACACTCCTGCTGTTAAAAATCGGGGTGTTACATTGTGGTATCAGAGCTTTGGTCTAGATTTTCATGGGAATGTGAGTCGGATGTCCTAAGCTGATCAAGTGTCGAGTTTAATGGGAGTAAATGTTTGGAGTCTTATGTGCTATGTATTGTGTGTCTTAAGTCAAGCATGATATATGCTTAGGTAATCGATTGTTTCTTAACTGAAGTTAATGTACCCTATAGTACTTCAATAAGAAGGATAGTCAAGACCCTAGAGCATTAGTTGACTTTGGTCGACATATGTCTCTGAATTATTTTGATGTGTTGTTCTAGAGGGGACAAGATTGGATTGAGTAAAAACTACAAGGTATTTCTGCAATCACTCTATAGGTTAGAAGTTGTGTTGGTTGTGGTCACTCAGAGATGCTGAGTATGGACAAGTAGACATCTAAATTTCAAAGGATTTCAAGTAAGAATCTGATTTGGATGACCTTTTGAGAAAATAATATTAGATGTTCATTCTCCTGAGTTAGGGATGATACATAATGAATTTTATTTACTATTAAGAAGATGTTATTGCTATGTAAATGTGAAGCATATATGGATGTAAATAGAGGGTCTTCCATGAGAAGTAAGAGGGTGTTGCACAATAAGAGTGATTGAACCTAGTGAAGTTAGAAGACAACTATACGATTGAAAGGTACTTTAAGGGTTAAAGTTTGGTAATTAAACTATGTTAGATTTTTAACTAAAAGTATTAAGGACGAATCTTGTGATGATTGAAGGTAGGAGATAAAGTATCACATGGATAAGTGGTGATCTATAATTAGTTTAGGAGTTAGTGAGTATAAAGGCTGATATAAGATGAAGGTACAAGTAGCACCATGAATTTAAGTAATCATAGGAGTTAGATGGGAAAGTGTTAAATTATTCAAGTCATGGATGACAATGTTTGGAGATTTACTAGGAATTTGGAGGAATAATTCTTCAGAGCGTTAGATTGCGGAGACTTTGTTGGTTGGTAACTTAGTAAAGGTTAGAAATAAATAAGAAATTGGTGAGGGAATATATGTTTCAGGATGATTAGAAAGAACTTATGCACAAAAGATTGGTTTGCGTTATAAAAGGATATTACGACTTTTGGATAGTCACAATAATTAAAATGTTGTTTGCAATCAACAAGATAGAGGTCATGGTATATTAGGGAAACAACTATAGGCAGTTGGTTACTGAAATTTTGAAGTTGCAAATTTCTAGAAGATCGAAGATGATCTAATATAAGGATCTTTGGAGTTGTGACTTTGAAATGGTAGTTACTATAGAAGATTGATGTTGTACGCGAATAAGGAATGGGAATGGTTACTTGCATTTTAAGATAGGGGTTAATAACCTCGATGTTTTAATCAGTTAAATTTAAAGGAGTTGTAAGAAGGGCTGTAGTGATATACATCGGAAGAAAATGGGAAAAAGACTGGGCATTACTTCTAGGGTGTATGCTATAGATGATGAGGTTGCTCTCGGACGTAAAGCGGATATTTAAGAAGTGGTATAAGTGGCAAGAGACTAACCGTGCGATTGAAAATCTTACATCACCAGGATAATGAGTAATGTATTGGTGACTAAATGAAATGTTATAATTAGAATCAGGACAATGAAGTCACTAAGTGAAAAACATGTTAGAGAATTCCACATGAGACTTTGAAGTCGATACGAGGTTAAGTAATGGATAGAGTGAAAAGGCTAGTATTAGGAAAGTCGTATAAAAAATGTTGGAGAAGCGCATGGAAACACGACTTATGTCAATTAAGAATTCGTGCAAGGAATTTCTTTACCTATAATTTGGAAATTGTGATTATAAGTGTATGCTTAAAACTTAAAGGTACAACTTAAATGGATCACATGAGGTGCATTGGTCATATTGGGAAATAAAGAGAATCAAACATTTGTTTATTAGGACAATTCAAGTATGAGATAGAAAAGTTTGGTGGAGACTAGTAAGACTTGGATTCATTGTACTTGTTATAATGAATACTAACGTAGCATAGTGGAAAACAAGCGCTGAGAAAATAATGGACGTCATATGTTGACATCAAGAACAGTTAAATAATAGAAGATGAGATGTTGGAACAATCAAGAATGGCTATATTGACGAGCTCTTATGAGGAAAATAGAATTTAATGGTAAGAGGAAAGAAATTCAATATAGTTTTGAAGCAGATGTAGGATAACACGAAAGATGTGGTGTGCCAACGCTGACAGCCAACGAAGAGGAACATTTCATGTTAAGGCATATAAGAGTAAGTTAAGTAATGATTTGGAAGTAAGGTAGTTATGTTAGAGTGTGATGCAATAGTTTAAGACTGGTGTAAAGGGAATTCGTGTGTTGTAGATGGCATAGTGTTGGCATGTGAAAGAAAATTTGGGGAGTTTCAATCACCAACTAGATGTTGGGATGGTATTATTAAGATTGTGATTGGAATGAGTTTTGAATGTGAACATATATGAATCGCCACATTTATAAGATCAAAGTAGTAGGAAATTGATAAAGCGTTTAGTAAACCTCGAAATGACTATTGGACCCTTGTTCCTCGGATGACTTTGAGAAGAAATTGCAAAGGACACTATTGTAGTTGTAATGATGGTTTATGCCACCATCATGGTTGACGCCTACCTATTGACAAATTGAGGAACCGATCACCTTTAATCTCTTGTTGGTAGTAGACGAAATCATGTTGATTGGGATAGACGAGTCATGCCAGATGTGGTAGTGTGTAAAGTTAATTGGCATTCCATCAAGAGGATAGTATGTCACCGCTTCGAGTGAACCTAGTGGAATGGGCTGCGACGTGAAATTAGGAAGATGACTTTGAAACTTTGAGCATGAACCTAGGATCCTGGAGGACCTAACGTTTAAGAATGTGTTCTTGTAAGATTAATTTTGAGTGTTGAGCTCATAGTGTGATATCTAGCCTTACGTCTAGAGCCTGAGTCAATGCGACTTTGTGAAGGGTTGCGATAGATGCATGACCGTGTTAGTAATGAAATTAGTAATGACTAGTTAAGTTGTTACACTGCCTTAAGTTTCGAGGACGAAACTTATTTTATGAGGGTAGTAATGTAAGACCCGTAAAAGTATATTAGCATGAATTAGAATTTGGGAATATTCAATAGTTGGGTCATGGGGCACTGGTTAAGAATTATAAATAAGGAAAATATTAGATGTTTAGTTCATTAAATACATATAAGATTCTTAAAAAAAAGTTAATTATTTATGTTTTCAATGCATTGAATATACATATTTTTAGAAAAAACATGTATTTATAGTTTATTAAAAGATATTCAACTTACCTTTTAAATCTCTTAACCAGTGCCCCAGAGGCACTCGTTAGCATTTTCCTAAATAGTATTATGCTATTTTATTTTATCGATTTCCTATTTAATTATTTATTTTGACAAATTTTGTTGAAATTATGTTGCGTCTAAATGAGACTTTCACAATTGACACAATGACTATATTAGATTTAAATGTTTCTATTGTGTCGAAAATTCAAAAATATATTTCTTCTGATTCTTAAGAAAAAGAGCAAAATATACCAGTCGTTTAAATTTTCACTGACTCCGATTGTCGTCAAAATTTAAATAAGAGTTTTATATATCACCTAAAATGAGAATTTAATCTCAATATATTTTTCTAAGCTAAGGAACAAAAATTTATTCGAGAATTGTGTCTGGTTATAATTAAAATGTTACGGTAGAATTTTGTATGTTTTCGTAAAAGTTGTTTGCGAGTAAATTACGACTCGTCTGAGATCAAACTAAGAGACTAAACGAGCTAATGAGATTAGATTATAAAAATATCTAGATATTTTGGATTATATTATTATTTATTAACATTAATATATAATATTATTTATTAAAATTAATATATAATATTATTTATATATTTGGTTGGATATGTATGAATTATAGATATTTTTGTTGATATATTATTATTTTATTGTTGGTGAGAGTGAGAATGGAGGGCAATGATTGAACTCACATGTCTAATTATTTTAATCCAATGGTTTGTAAAGATTTTGGACTTTCTATTTAAACAAGTCTTTAAAACTCATATTTTCCATTCCTTCTCTTCTCTCTCACGTGAAAAAAAACATCTCTTCTCAATACTTCTTTCTTTCATTTATGTTGTTTGAGTTAGTGAACAATGACAAAAATTAAGTGTTGAGATTAGGAGAGTTCCAAGATAAAAGTTACTTGTGATTGCTTGGTGAAGTTATTAGTATCATAGGAATTGTAAGTTTCTAACTCTTACTCCATTATCCGTTAGTTGCAGTAAGGTCATAGTATTATAGGGTTGAGAACTTTATTTTCCTTTTGTTGATATTATAGATTCATGCTAGTTATTGGTGGATCAAAAAAGAATTTTTTTTAATTTGACGTGATAAAATGGGAGAGTTTTAATTTGGATTTTTATTTACTTAAAAAAAACTAATTAATAATTAATTTTAAGGGTTAAATATACAACACCCCCTGTAATGTTAGCGAGTTTTCAATTTAGTCCCTGGTAAAGTTTTTTTTGTAAAACAACCCTCGCAATTTTCAGATTCCCTCGGATACCCCCTGTGTAGAAAAGATTCCAATTTTTAGTGACTTGGCTGTCCAACTGGATTTTTATTTTATTTTTTATTTTATTTTTAAATGCCATGTAGACTTTTTTATTTTTTAATTTAATTTATTTTATTTTTTAAATATTAAATTTTTTTATGTTATTTTTTTTTTACGTTTTCTTTTCTTAAATTATTTTAATTAATTAATATTTTTATTAAATTATTTTTTTAAACTAACAAAATATTATAATGAACCCTTATTAAACATTCACAAACCCATTATTAACTTAATAAATTTTATAATTTTAGTAATGGGTTTGAGTTATATAAACTCCTAAAATATTTGTTTCCCAACCGATGTGGGACTTCTTCACTAAAAATCCTTTTGAAACTACAACTACTCTGAAACTGCAACTGCTTTTGTCGTGAGATTTGATACTCATAGAACAAGGAAAAGTGAACAAGTTGAACGCGGATCTAAATACTGCAGCAGATACACTTTTCGAGAAGACATATGAAACTTCTGTTAAGATTAGAAGAGTATTCAATTATGTGTATGCAATCGTAAAACCGAAACCTCATAATTCTAAAATTTAATATTCCGTCCTAGTCTGATGCTAAACTCTGCATATTTTGTAGGCACTCGGCATTGTTTGTTATGGCAGGAGTGATTCTTGTTTTGGCTTTAACTGGATTAGGTATGTCTTTATCATGACAACCTCTTAATCTATTGTTTTAATTCAAAGTTGTAACTTAATCCAAACAAAACCTCACATGAACAAATAATAGTAACAATATAACATAACATGAGTAAATTATTTATATTGCAGTACAATTTCTGATACATAAATGGCTATGGGAGAATGGGTAGAAAATCCACACAGAGAACGCCAATCTATTCCACTGCAAATGTAAATGTAACACAAGGTAATCCAGGTTTTTACAATCAGTCTGGGCCTTTTATGCCGCCACTATGCTATCCCTTTGACGATCAACTTCGAGAAAGAAATAATAGGAAGAAGAATAATATATAATACAACATAAACAAAAATATGTATATCTGGAAAATCGATTCTACTTAATAAATAATTTATTTAACTTATCGAACTCGTTGAGAAAACTTCCACTGTTGAAAGATCAAAAGAATCCCAAGAAGTGTTCCAACTCTCATTTATCAAATTGACACTAGCAGAATTTGAATTGACAGTAACAGGTATTAATTGATCATGATTATCACCCTCATTCAATGGTAACGACAATGGCATCGAGTAATTCATCTCCATTTGCATCATGGATGGTGGTTGTTGTTGCCATGTTGACATCAAATATCATAGACGAGCATCTTGACATGTTGGTATGAAAAAAGAAAACAATAGTAATAATGTTGTTGCCATGTTTTCAATTGTTTTTGTGCAGGTTTTTGTAAGTTGTGGGGCTGTTGTGATTTTGCAAATGGTTATTATTTAGGAGTGGTGGAAAGTGTAGTTTTTGTAGCAGAGGTAGTGTGATGTTGCTTTGCATAATGGTAGCAAGCGGCTGGTGGCTTGGAATTGTCCCACATCGAAAAATGTTTAGCAAATGAAATAGTTTATATATCTCTAAAACATAACACATTGTAAAACTTCAAGACTTGGACTTCTAAAATATTTGGCTTTAAGCCCAAATTTAATATTTTAATATTTAATTTAAATTACTATAATTTCATAAAAATAATTTAAGAAAATAAAAAAATAAAAAATAATAATAAAAAATTATTAAAAATGCCACGTGAACTGCCACCCAAGCAAGAGAAAAGAATCTTTATTGCAATGTGTCAATCAGGGGCCTAAGTGAGGGAATCTGGATATTAAGAGGGGGTGTTTAAAAAAAAAAATTTACGGAGCTAAATTGAAAACTCGCTAACATTGCAGGGGATTTTGTATATTTAACCCTTAATTTTAATGATTCATTTTAGAATAAAACAGAATAAGTGATATTTTATATATTATTAAATTTTGGATTCTACTCAATGTTTTGAGATTATGAAAATTTAAAATTAATATATTGATTATGAGTTAATGCTATTTATAAAATTTGAAACATATATAGTTATATATCTTAAATGAACATTTCTCTACTCTGATTTGAAGTTGGAAATTTTTATAATTAGCTGGACCAAATTACTTTAACTTAAAATCTGCACAAAGGAATTAAGGAAAATACTTTGTTTTAAATTTTTGTTTTAAATTTCAAACAACCTATCATATGCTATATTAGCATGTTAATAGTATACCTTAACTCCTTTTATAAAAAAAAGAATAATGCTTAAAAGAACAATCACAATTGAAAAGAACAATCTGAAAAGAACAATCACAATTGAAAGCAATCAATATCAACTTCAAAACTAAAACCATGAAGATGTTAGTAACACAAGAGAGATTAAAGCAGGAATAAACCATTGAAGAATTCCAAAATTGAATCGTTTATAATTGTATAGTTTTGAATTTAATAGCATAAAGCCAAGATATTAATATCCATAAGAGAACAACAAAACACTTAGTACCTATACCCCACTCTATATCTTGATTTAATTTTTATTTTGGTTAATCAAGGCATAGTTGTTTATAAAAGAGACAATATGGTTTACATCAATCAGATTCCTCAAAGAAGAACCCTAAATGAAGAAATGTTCATATCAGAAAATGGATCTTACAAATCCATGGAACAGTTGTTGGATGACTGAGAAAAAACTTGTAATGATTAAAGTAATAGAGTCTTCTTATGACCCTAACCATCTCTAACGTTAACCATAACAGAAAAGAAGAAATCTTACCGAAACGGTGGAGAACGGTGGAGTACGGTGGAGGACAATGGAGGAAGGACGACGGCGAGACTGTAATCAAGACAGTGGAGGACGGTGGCGAGAGTTGTTCTTCGTTCGTTCTCGTCGTTCGCAGTTCGCAGCAGAGAGGGAAATAATAGAGATATGAAAAATAGAATACTGATACTATTCAGTTTTTTATTTTAATTAATAAGACCTTAGACAGCGCTTTTTATAAAAGCGCTGGCTAATATAGGCCTTAATATGGGCCTTTAGCAACGTTTTTTAGATTTTTTTTTTTTTAATTTATATGACTCTAGAAAGCGCTTTTGAGAAAAGCGTTGGCTAATATAGGCCTTTAGCAGCGCTTCTCAGAAGCGCTGGCTAATGTGGTCCTTTACCAGCGCTTTTAAAAAAAGCGCTGCCTAAGGTAAGCCTTTTAGCAGCGCTTTTTACTCTTTTTCATATACAGTTTCCGTGTTTTATTTTTTATTTAACTTATAGCAGCGCTTTTACATAAAAGCG
Source organism: Lathyrus tuberosus (assembly GCA_022829125.1). NCBI lineage: Eukaryota > Viridiplantae > Streptophyta > Magnoliopsida > Fabales > Fabaceae > Lathyrus > Lathyrus tuberosus. Next base: position 3,141,198 of record JALAZF010000034.1, read on the forward strand.
CTGTCTAAGGTGCGCTAGTAAATGTCATTTTTGGCGTAGTGTTGCCATATGCTATATTAGCATGTTAATAGTATACCTAAACTCCTTTTATAAAAAAAAGAATAATGCTTAAAAACTTTAAGATCTAATAATTTATTCTAATTAAGGATTACCATTATTATTTAGTTAATTTATTTTTTTGCATCTTATTAATTCAAGATTTGTATAGACTATAATACTTTTAGAGATAATATTAAAATAATTATTATGAGTTAAATTAGTTAATGTTTTGTTGATACACATGATAATTCTAAGAAGTTAACCGTGGTTAGAGATTTTAATTTTAATTTCAAATAGTATGTTTAATTGTTAAATATAAGTTAATAACTAAATTTTATTTATTTTGAAATCAATATTATTCAATTATATATATATATATATATTTAATAAGGATTTAATTATAATAATCTATTTTCAATAATATGATCAAAGTATTTGACACAATGGGATGCTCAAAATAATAAATGTTTTAAATTAGTGAGTAGAAACTTCTTTGAATTAATATTTTATTATTCTTTTGAAGAGAAAAATCATTTTCTATTTGAAAAGATGTACTTTAATGTAAAAGGATTAAGTTAGTAAAGCGGTGATGAAACCTAAACCTAATTGATTAAGTAAGTGGCTAAGACAGATGTAGTTTGGTTTGTATTAACTTAAATAAGTTGTGTTATTTAAAAGGTTTAGAGTGTGAACCGGATTGGAGAGTTCATCGAGAGATACAGATCGGACTCGTATAATGTAAGATGAACTTGTTGGAAGCTTTATCAGGTAAGGGCACTTTCTAACGATATTATATGTGATTGAATGCTTATGGGTTGGTATGAATAAATTGTGTGCCCAATTGAGGGTTTTGGTGATAATTGTGTGCCTGATTGAGAATGTTTGATATTAGTATGCCCAATTATGAATATGTGTTTATGCTATGATGCTAAACGTGTGAATATGCTTTCATATGATTTTGAATAAATATATGAATTAACATGTGGTTATGATTACGTATGATGAGATTATGTAATTGTTGCATTAGTATGTGTAGGGAAAGCATATACTCATGCATATCATAGTTGTGTGTATGTCGAGGGGACAACACCGGGTGAGGACTGTAGGGAACGCATCCCACCTAATCCTGCAGGATTTTATTGAGTCGATGTAGTAGAGAACGCTACACCTTTAGTGGAAAGGGTCCACGACTCTCTACGGTGAGGTTAAATTCCGGAATTCATGCATGTGAGGAACCCGGTTAGGGCGATCACACTCATGTAGAGTCTGCATTAGGCTATTTGCGCATTCCTCTATGTATTAAAATAATATTGTGACTGTTATATATCATGTTGTACTTGTATATGTGTGTATTCTTTCATTTATTCAATTTTTAGATTGTGACCCTCTACTATTATTATGGACTGGGCTTATGCCCCAGGTTCTTAGATGTTTGAGATATTCTTAAAGACGTGACAGAACAGTTGTTGGATCGGTGATTGAAAGCAACAAGTCTAAATTTCTACTTGAGGGTTTAGTACCCAGTCATCATCAGTTAGAGTCCAAAGATCAGCTTAGAGTTTTGTTTGAGAGTGGGGTCATTTCCATCTATTGTGAAGTATGTTGTTATAACATAAATGTTTATTGTGTAAGATGTATTGATCATTATTTAACGTCAAATACTTTTTAAGAAAGAATGTTTTTAGTATTGAAAATATTTTGCAACTTATGGCAAGTATTTGATTTTAACTTTGAAGAAGATTTTAAACAGGAAACTTCAACTCTGATTGTATTTTAAAATGGGACCATCATGAATGCTGATTATTGTTTTGTTATTTAAAATTTTAAAAAATACACGCCCGCTGTTAAAAATCGGAGTGTTACACGTTCAGGGCACACGTTTCTTGTGTGGCCCTCCTTCTTACAGTGATAACATCGAATACCAGATGTTTCGCCACTATAAGACTTCTGCTGACTTTTACCTTTCTTCTTGTCGAACTTACCATCCTTTCGCAAGAATTTTCCCTTAACGGCCAAACCTTCACCAATTGTCGAAGGTTTATGCTCCTTCTGTTCGTTCAAATCCTTAGAATACAAGGTTGATTGAACTTCTTCAAAGCTCAGGGACTCCCTTCCATACAAGAGAGTTTCTTTGAAGTGAGCATGTGTTCTGGGCAAAGCACACAACAACAACAGTGCTTGATCTTCGTCATCGATCTTCACATCAATATTTTCAAGATCAAGAATCAGATTGTTGAACATATCCAACTACTCAGGAAAAACTTTGTCTTCACTCATCTTGAATGAATACAAAGCTTGCTTTAGATAGAGTCGATTCACCAGAGATTTAGTTATGTACAAACTTTCAAGTTTCAACCATAACCCCGATGTCGTAGTCTTCTTTGATACCTATCGAAGACCTTATCACCAAGGCTCAACAATATTACATCGTGGGTTTTCTCTATCATGGTCGTCTTTTCTTTTTCCGTTAACGCAGCATCCATGGTTGTCTCTCCCTTCAACGCTTCCAAACAACCCTGTTGAACCAGTAGGGCCTTCATCTTCAAGCGCCACAGACCGAAATCGTTCACTCCGGTGAACTTTTCAATCTCATACTTTGTTGAAGGCATCTTCTCCACGCTCACCGCTCCAATTTGTTGTTAAAAACAATACCGGAATAACAAAGTATATTTGGTTTCTTGAACACCAAGAAATCCACAAGGGTAGAAAAGAAGGAAAAGGAATAGAGAATTGGTTAAATCTGTTTTACTATTCACTTTTTCAATAGGGTTCAAAGGTTACAAGTGAATACAAACAATTAACCTCTCTCAACCTAATAAGGTTTTGTCTCAACCTAATGGGCTTTTTAACAATTACCCATTACAAGCTAACTTAGGGTACAATATGCTAACAAACCTAATAATATTTACTAATGCATGTTAGAACAAACTTCGACTACATCACGCATTACTCCGACATAACACATACGAACAAACTTCGACCTCATGCTTAAGTCCTGTCGAACCAGAAGCTACCATTCGACCATACTAGAGTTCGATCCAATATCTCACTATATTCTTTCTTCAGGTCTTTTGATGCTATTTAAATTCTTTCTTCCAACATAGCTTACGAAAATGATTTAGGCGGTGTGTTGTTATTGCGGTGGTAGATCTGTGGCGGCGACAAAAAGTTTCTGGTGGTGAATGTGATGGTAGTCGAATTCAAAATGGTTGTTGTGTTTTACCGACGATCCGGCGACTACCGTGCTATGACTTAAATGTTTTATTGTTAAGATCTGTAATTTTGTTATTTTGTTTGTGAATGTCCAAATCTAAGTTAGTTCCATGCAGAGCTGGTAAGCAGCGGTTGCAAGAAGCTATAACACAATTGCAGTATGTAAGTTTCATCTCAATTTCTTATATATATCATATTTAAAATTCCTCCCAGTAAAACAAGTCTTACCATTACTCCTTCTTTGAATCAGCTACTACATGTGAGAAATGTTTGAGAAACTCTCTGAAGAGGATTGGTTCTATGAAGATTGCCAAGATGCAGTGGAAGCTGATTATGGCTTGAGAAACTCCATGAAGGAAATTCTTCATTGAGAAGTCAATGGATTGAAAAAGTTCAATCCTCTTTAAGGTATGAATATTATATTTTTTTTGTTTAATTATAATGTGTATAGGTATGTTTATTTATATTGTCAAGTTCCACTGTAAATCCTATGAGATTTTAAATTCTTCATGCAATGATTTTGAGTCTAATAGATCCTTAGTTTTTTTTATGGGTGTAAGATTTGCTTTCATAATTCTCAAAGTAAGGCAAATTATTAATTAGATTTTTCTTCAATTGCAAAGTCTAGGTAATTAAATTGAAACACATCCTTATTCTCACATGACAATAATATTGTATCTAAAGAAGATTGAGATAACAAGGAGAGTGGTTGCTAAAGAAGGAATTTGTTTTTCCTCTTCTCCAATAGTGGAACCAGAGTCGTCTCAATTTTTTCGGAGGCCCTGTGTAGATTAGTTGTAATTTAATCATTGAAAAATAAATATAGGTCTTATTTAACCATTTCTTAACCATTATAAACATTTTACGAGGTCCTATTTAACTACGGATTGATCATGATATAGGTCTTACTTTAACATGACTACATACAGTTATGTATTCTAAGAAAATAACCAGAAATTCAAGAAGGAGGGATAACTTCATCTCAGCATTAAACTTAGGATTGGAGGAGGAGGCAGAAGTGGAGTCAGTTAAACAATTTATTCATGATCATTATGAAAATAAATATAAAAGCAGTGAAGATGGAAGTATAGCCATGGATTTGAATGGGCTGGAGAAACTAAATGAGGAGGATAATAATTACCTGACATAACCTTTTTTTGAGGAGGAGATTCGAGAGGCAATCAATTCATGCGACGACAACAAAAGCCCAGGTCCTGATGGGTTTAATTTGAATTTCATAAAGAAAACATGGGCAATAATTGGAGGAGATATTACCAAGTGCATAGCAGAATTCCATGAAAAAGCTAGCCTTCCAAAAACTTTCTGTTCTTCTTTCTTTGTTCTAATACCGAAGAAGGACAATCCCCAGTCAATAAATGAGTATAGGCTGATAGCACTGATTGGATGCATTCATAAAATCATTTCAAAACTGATGGCAAGAAGATTAAGAGGAGTTATTAGTAAATTGGTTTCCATTTCTCAATCTGCATTTATCCCTGGTAGACAGATTATGGATGGAGTTCTAGTGGCAAATGAAGTATATGATTACATGATGAAAAAGAAGAAAATAGGTTTTATGTTTAAGGTTGATTTTACTCAAGCTTATGATTGTGTTAAATGGAGTTTTCTTATAAGAATAATGGAGGCTATGAACTTTAATCAAATTTGGATAAGTTGGGTATCAGGAATAGTTTGCAACAGTTATGGCTCGGTTTTAGTAAATGGCAGCTCATCCAAGGATTTCAAAATACACAGGGGTCTCAAACAGGGAGATCCTCTATCTCCCTTTCTCTTTGTTCTGGTTACTGAGGGATTGGCACTGATGACAAGAAGAGCTGTGAACCTGAATATTCTAAAAGGTATGAAAATGGAAAATGAGCATATTCCTAATCTGCTACAGTTTGCAGACGACACATTAATAATGTGTAATGATTCTTGGTCTAATGTTTGGGCGTTAAAATCGATATTGAGAGGATTTGAAGTGGTTTCTGGATTGAAGATTAATTACTGCAAGAGTCAAATAATAGGATTGAATATTGAGGAAAATATGTTGGAGGCGGTATCTGAGTTTTTGGCTTGTAACATTGGAAAATCTCCATTCAAGTTTCTAGGTTTGGTTGTTGGAGGTAGACACAAGAAGAGAGCTTTTTGGCTTCCAGTCATTGAAACCATTAGAGCAAGGTTATCTAAGTGGAGGGGCAAACTGATTTCGATAGGTGGTCGAGTGACACTGATAAATTCCGTTATAGCTAATCTGCCTATTCATTTCCTTTCGTACTATGTGGCACCAGTGAGTGTTCTAAAAGAGATAAAAGCTATTCAAAGACAATTCTTGGGGGCTGGAGAAGGAGAAAAACGTTGTATTCCATGGGTTAAATGGTCGCAAGTATGTAAACCTAGGAATAAAGGTGGGCTTGGCATTAAAGATGTGTCAAAGTTCAACATTGGATTGATGGCTAAATGGCTCTAGAGATTTAACAAGGAAACGGGTGCAGGATGGTATCAAATTATTAAAGCCAGGTACGACAATGTTCTGCAAAATCTCTTTACTGAGTATGATAGACCTGTTCAAAAGCAGGGGTCGGGTTGGTGGAAAGATGTTCAGAGGTTAGGCAGGCCAAGCAATGATCAAGGAATTTTTAAGGCTTTATCTTGGAGGGTAGGTAACGGTAAAAAGATTTTGTTCTGGCATGCACGATGGATTGGTGGGAAGGCACTTAAGGTTCAATATCCAGGTCTGTTCTCTTTATCTCCAGAGCATAATATATTAATTCAAGATTGTGGAGAATGGATTGGAAACACTTGGAAATGGAATCTCAGAGGAAAGAATGTTATTACTGATACAATTGATGATGAGGAGAGTGCAAAATTATTTCAGTTGATTGAAGAAGTGGTTTTGGAATTTGATGTTGAAGATTCGGTTATATGGCCAAGAGGTGAGTATGATCAGTATAGTGTTAAAGTATGCTATGAATCATTAAATAGTAGTGAGGATTATGCAGAATTAGGCCAGAACAAAATAAAAGCTTTAGAGGTGTTATGGAAATAAAAAATTCCCCTTAAAGTCAAAGTCTTTGGTTGGAGAATGATATTAGACAGACTTCCTACAAGGCGAGCTTTAGAAAAGAGAGGAATTCTTTTGGAGCCTCAGCAGTCGGTTTGTGCATTTTGTGCTCAAGAGGTTGAAGATATATCTCATATTTTCATCTATTGTAGGGTTACACGACAAATATGGTGCAACATTGAGGCATGGATGGGTGTGAAGTTTCCTTTGGCAACAGACTATGTTGAGGTGATAGTGCAGAGCCACAATTCTCAAATTCTAAACAAAGAACTATGCTACATTTGGTTGGTAGGATGTTGGGAAATTTGAAGACATAGGAATTTGGCTATTTTCAAGAATGAAGGAGGCAATCATATTGACATTTTCTATTCTATCATAACCACTACTTGGAGATGGAAAAGCTTGGAGAATAAAAATTGTAGGAGACAGTCTTTTTATGAGTGGTACAAACTTCCTTTGGGTACATAATAAATACATCTATGTTAAGTTGGAGTTTAAAATTAATAACAATAAATAAACTGAATTTTTTTAAAATTAATTATAACATTAAATAAAAATAAATAATTTAGTTTTTATGATATAGATTTGAAATAAAATAAATAAATACATAATTTTTAAATAATAGCATTAAATAATTTTAGAAAAAATTCTTCATTAGTTCAGTTAAAATTATTTAACGCTAATAATTTTATTAGTTAAAAAATTATTAAATAAAAATTATTCATTTATTTAACGCTAATAATTTAGTATTAATTAACGTTTTAATATTAAATAATTCAGTATTAAAATTAATATTAATATTAACTTAACATATTAATATTAAATTTACAGTAATTAATTAATTAACGTTTTATTTTAGTATTAATATTAATATATAATTCATTATTAATATTTAGATTAATAGTTCAGATTAATAATTCATAATTAATCCTAGTTCAGATTTATAATGTAATATATAATTTTCAAAAGGGTAATATAACAAAACAATCAAGATGACCTAGTGATGGATAGTGCCCCAAGTAAACTTTAAGTCATGGGTTCGATTCTTATGAGTGACAAAATTTTGATATTTTGACATTTTAACATGCAATCAATAAAATATTAATAAAAATGTCATGCGTGTAATTAAATAAATAAAAAATAAAAAAAAAGCCAACAAAGTAGCGTCATGTCATTAATTTTGTTGATCAAATTTACTCAGGGGGCAAAACGAGGGAATCTACAAATGGCAGGAATGAAATCTGTGTTTTTTTTAGAGGGTTGTTTTTGGGATTTCACCTATATGACAGGGGGCAAAAGAGATATTAACCCTTGATATAATTATATTAAGATTTGGTTTCACTTATTGTTTAAAAATATTTTTGAGAGGATAATTAAAATAAATAAAAAAAGAATATGCACTTTTTAGTTTAAAATATTTTCACATAAATCTTATTTTTAATTAATTTTAAAATATTGATATAACATGATTGACTTAATTTTAAAATACTGATATAATATGGCCGAATGTTATAATTATAAAATATTGAAAATATCTGCTGGTGCCGCCTATATGGTGTAGAATACTAATAACGTGACAAAAACGCAACCATTATACATAGTGAGTGGTGACTAGTTTGGTGGAATATTAAACGGATATTAAATATAGACATAAAATAAAATAAGCAAATTGAAAACCTTATAAATAAACAGAAAATCTCGCGTCCACGATTTGTTTGATTAAAAAATTAATCAGTATTAACTCTTTTCATTGTCGTGTATCATTTATCAATATGTCTCTCCTTCACCAAAAGTAACAAAATATTTAAGGGTTAATACTCATTTTAGACTCTGTTATTTGGGGCGAATTTGAAAAAAAATACTGTAAAAAAAAACATAGATTCCGTCTCTACCATTTGAAAATTCTTTCATTTTAGACTCTGACACTGCTGCAATTTAAAAATTGTTTTATTTTAGACCCTGACGCTGCTTTGTTGATTTTTTTATTTAATTTTTATTCTTTTAATGTGACGATTGGGTTCGGGTTTGGGTTTTCTTTTAATTTTTATTCTTTTAATTAAAGAGAGAGATGGAGTGATTAAATTAAGGCATGAGTGTTTTTTAAGAGCCTTTTGGTGTTGGTGAATGAGTGTCCTTCTAAGAAGATTAATATTCACATAGAACGTAAGCAGGGTGATCCTTGTTAGAACATACACAAAAATAATTTGGTGAATTAATGGAGAAAAGTGGATTAGAGAGGATGAAGATAAGAATTGAGAAAGATTAGAGAGAGATATTGAAGGTGAGTAAGAATTGGCATTGGCATTAACAATAATAGGAGCATTACAAGGTCTTATATATGGCAAGTCCAATTAATGTGAGATATTACAAAACAGCTTATTTCAATAAGCTGAACTGAAATACAACTAAAACAGAAAAAACTTTGTGATCTGCTGTATCAAACGGGAATGGATAATTAAAACCTAAACTCATCCCAAACGGGTTCGGGTATCCCCGTCCTGCCACCATCCATTTAGTAAAATCAATTTTTTTAATAGAAAATATTTATTTTTTCCAAAGTCAAATTACATTTCAAATAATAAAAAAAAATCTCAAAGAAAATTCTTACATACATTTTAAATATTTTAAATAATTAATACAAATCAAAATATCAAAACATTGGCCACATATTTAATATTTTAAATTAACAAAATTAAATAATAATGTACATTATAAAATAAACGGGGCGGGTTTGGGGACGAATTCGGAGTGGGTACTAGTGTCTCCATTACCCGACCCGTCCCCATATTTTTTAATCAGAAAAAATCTAAACCCGAACCCAAACCCAATCAAAACGGGTTTTCCCCGTCAACTTTGGGGCGGGTTCGGATGAGTACCCCCGAGTATGGGTTTTATTGTCATGTCTATTCTCAACAGACTCAAACCTTCTCATCATGTACACTCTAAGAGTGACATTAACAGAAATTTTAACATTTACCCGCACAAATATCAATCCCAAATATATTTACCAATATTTACTAATAGAGAGTCAATTTAAAATTAGACTATGATTTTGTATAAATTGGTCAACACATAAACTTTTGACATGTCTATTTGATTTTTAAAAATTATGTCAATAAAATACTCTCAATTAATTATACTGCCATTTTCAGCTACATGGATTTGCTTCGAAGATTATTAAATATTGGGATAATACATATTTTGGACCCTGCTATTTGGGGTGAATTCGAAAAAAGATCCTGTAAAAAAACACAGATTTCGTCCCTGACAGTTTGGGTTTAGGGCGGGGAATGAGGATTGTTTGGGGGTTCGGGTTTGAGTTTAGGGGAGGTAAAAATCGTCCCCGACCCGCCTCGTTGCCATGTCTAGTTGAGAAATGGAGTGATTAAATTAAGGCATGAGTGTTTTTTAAGAGCCTTTTGGTGTTGGTGAATGAGTGTCCTTCTAAGAAGATTAATATTCACATAGAACGTAAGCAGGGTGATCCTTGTTAGAACATACACAAAAATAATTTGGTGAATTAATGGAGAAAAGTGGATTAGAGAGGATGAAGATAAGAATTGAGAGAGATTAGAGAGAGATATTGAGGGTGAGTAAGAATTGGCATTGGCATTAACAATAATAGGAGCATTACAAGGTCTTATATATGGCAAGTCCAACTAATGTGAGATATTACAAAACAGCTTATTTCAATAAGCTGAAACTGAAATACAACTAAAACAGAAAAAACTTTGTGATCTGCTGTATCAAACGGGAATGGATAATTAAAACCTAAACTCATCCCAAACGGATTCGGGTATCCCCGCCCTGCCACCATCCATTTAATAAAATCAATTTTTTTAATAGAAAATATTTATTTTTTCCAAAGTCAAATTACATTTCAAATAATAAAAAAAAATCTCAAAGAAAATTCTTACATACATTTTAAATATTTTAAATAATTAATACAAATCAAAATATCAAAACATTGGCCACATATTTAATATTTTAAATTAACAAAATTAAATAATAATGTACATTATAAAATAAACGGGGCGGGTTTGGGGACGAGTTCGGGGTGGGTACTAGTGTCTCCATTACCCGACCCGTCCCCATATTTTTTAATCAGAGAAAACCCAAACCCGAACTCAAACCCAATCAAAATAGGTTTTCCCCGTCAACTTCAGGACGGATTCGGATGAGTACCCGCGAATATGGGTTTTATTGTCATGTTTATTCTCAACAGACTCAAACCTTCTCATCATGTACACTCTAAGAGTGACATTAACAGAAATTTTAACATTTACCCGCACAAATATCAATCCCAAATATATTTACCAATATTTACTAATAGAGAGTCAATTTAAAATTAAACTATGATTTTGTATAAATTGGTCAACACATAAACTTTTGACATGTCTATTTGATTTTTAAAAAGTATGTCAATAAAATACTCTCAATTAATTATACTGCCATTTTCAGCTACATGGATTTGCTTCGAAGATTATTAAATATTGGGATAATACACATTTTGGACCCTGTCATTTGGGGCGAATTCGAAAAAAGACCCTGTAAAAAAAACACAGATTTCGTCCCTGCCAGTTTGGGTTTAGGGCGGGGAATGAGGATTGTTTGGGGGTTCGGGTTTGGGTTTGGGGGAGGTAAAAATCGTCCCCGACCCGCCCCGTTGCTATGTCTAGTTGAGAAATGGAGTGATTAAATTAAGGCATGAGTGTTTTTTAAGAGCCTTTTGGTGTTGGTGAATGAGTGTCCTTCTAAGAAGATTAATATTCACATAGAACGTAAGCAGGGTGATCCTTGTTAGAACATACACAAAAATAATTTGGTGAATTAATGGAGAAAAGTGGATTAGAGAGGATGAAGATAAGAATTGAGAGAGATTAGAGAGAGATATTGAGGGTGAGTAAGAATTGGCATTGGCATTATCAATAATATGAGCATTACAAGGTCTTATATATGGCAAGTCCAACTAATGTGGGATATTACAAAACAACTTATTTCAATAAGCTGAAACTGAAACACAACTAAAATAGAAAAAACTTTGTGATCTGCTGTATCAGACCAAGATGTCATGACATCTTCTTTCGACATCATGTATGACAGCAAAACAGCAACACAACTGAAATGCCAAAAACAGAATTTCAACACACCACCTCATTTCAGTTCTTCCAAGTCCAGCATGCTCAAGCTTTTCCTCAATCTCTTGAACACTTCATTTGTCACCCCCTTGGTAAACAAATCCGCTACTTGGTCTTCGCTCCAACAATATCCCAATTATAACTTGCCTTCACTCACTAGCTCCCTCAAATAATGAAACCGCATCTCTATATGCTTGCTCCTTCCGTGTGCAATCGGATTCTTTGCAAGATTAATAGCAGAAACATTATCCACCAGAAGTGTAGTAGCCTCACCCTCATTGCTACCTAACTCCTTCAATAGATTCATAAGCCACATTGCTTGACACACACACAACGAAGCCGCAATGTACTCGGCCTCACAAGACGAGAGTGCCACCACTGGTTCCTTCTTCGAACACCAAGAGATTGGTGTCCTACCAAACATAAATATGTATCCAGTCGTTGACTTTCTATCATCCTTATCACCACACCAATTGGAATCGGTGAAACCAAGTAAATTGCATTTTTACCCCGTATCTGATGCGGGAAAGAGAATTCCGCAACCAAGAGTCCCTTTAACATAACGAAGGATTCTCTTAATTGCTGCCAAGTGAGATGCCTTTGGTCTCTCCATGAATCTACTAGCAATACCGATGCTAAATGCCAAGTCCGGTCGTGTATTGCACAAATACCGCAATGATCCAATCAACCCCCTATATTGAGTTGGATCCACATCTTGCTCATCTTCACTTTTGGACAACTGTAGTCTTGCTTCACATTGTGTAATGGCAGCATTACAATGCTCCATTCCACACTTCTTCAAGATCTCAAGAGCATATCTCCTTTGATGCATGAGCAATCCCGTTTTTAACTTTTGGAACTCTATGCCAAGGAAATATGTCAGTATGCCGAGATCCGTCATCTCAAACTCATCCATAAGTTCACTCTTGAACTTTGATATGCTCTTCTCACAGCTGCTGGTAATCAACAAATCATTCACATATAAGCAAAGAATGATCATACCATCATTTGTATCCGATCTCACATAAACACCATGTTCGAACACACACCACTTGAAACCAATGTCAACAAGAAAGCCATCAATGCGTTTGTTCCAAGCTATTGGAGCTTGTTTCAAACCATATAATGCTTTATGCAATTTATAGTACTTCATTTCTTGGTTCTGAACTACAATTCCGGGGGGCTGCTCTACATAAACCTCTTCATCAAGTGGACCGTTCAAAAATGCAGATTTGACGTCCATTTGAAATATGTTCCAATCGTTGTTGTTTGCAATCGCAACAACCAATCGGATGGTTTCAAGCCTAGCCACTGGTGCAAACACTTCTTCAAAGTCTATTCTTTCACGTTGCAAAAATCCATTCGCTACCAATCGAGCTTTGTGCTTGATTACCTCGCCTTTGGGATTTGCCTTCATTTTATAGACCCATCGTACACCTATTGCTTTCTTTCCAAGCGGTAAATCGACCAACTCCCAAGTACCATTCTTCTCAATAGATTCCAGCTCCTCCTTCATTGCACAAATCCACTTTGGATCGCTTAGAGCCTCTTCCGTGTTAACCAGTTCGGATTCATCCATAAGCGCAAAGTGAACAAAATCACAATCATCATTGATTTCGTTATCCTGGAATACTTCACAATCTTGAAGTCTTTGAGGCAAACCTCTTTGCCTTGTTGGCCGTCTACTACTTTCTCCGCTTTCGGTTCGAATCTGCTGCTGTACCGCACTTTCAGGAGGCTGGAAATTCAAATTTTCTCCCAGGAAATCGATTCCTACCTCTGCATTTTGACTCCAGCAGCTCCAGGAGGCAAAATCTCGTGTGGGAAATCAATTTCTTGAACTGATATGGCAGTTTTTCTGCTGTCAAACTGCCGTATCTCATCCACGATCACACCTCGACTTATCACGATCTTCTTGCTACTCATATCAAACAACTTGTAGCCTCCGGTAGGATGATAACCAACAAGCAACAACATTTCACTCTTGTCATCTAGCTTCTTTCAAAGTTGTCCCGGACTGTGTCGAAACGCTATCGAACCAAAAACCTTTAAATGATTCAAGCTTGGTTTAATTCCAGACCATACCTCTTCTGGAGTTACTCTATCAAGCCTCTTTGTAGGACATCTATTCAATAAATATGCAGCTGTAGAAACAGCTTCTCCCCAAAGTTCTTTCGGCAAATTTTTCCCTTTCAACATGCTACGCACCATGTTCATAATCGTTCGATTTTTTCTCTCAGCAATACCATTTTGTTGTGGCATATAGGGTGGTACAACCTCACGCACTATACCCTCATCATCACAATAATTCTCGAATTCACTCGAAGTAAATTCACCTCCACCATCGTTTTGAGAATTTTGAGCTTGTGACCGCATTGCCTCTCCACCATGGATTTAAATCGTTTGAACACTTCAAACACCTCATCCTTCCTCTTAACAAGGTAAATCCATAGTTTCCAACTAAAATCATCAATAAAAGTCACAAAGTACCTATTGCCACCATACGAGTTGACTTGCATTGGTCCGCACACATCTGAGTACACCACCTCAAGATGAACCTTGGTCCTATGACCTGCATCCTTGCTGAAACTCTTCTTTTAGCATCTTCCCTTGCACACACTCTTCACATATCTCAGCTGGAATATTGATGTGTGGCAGCCCGGTAACCATACCATTCCTTTGCAATGCGTTGAGATCTCAAAAATTTAGATGACCAAGACGGTAGTGCCACAACCATTCTTCACGACTTGCCGTTGTAGCTAAGCACCTATGATATATGACTTTCAACTCAATCTTGAAAGTCCTATTTGCAGCCATAGGAGCTTTAAGGATCAAAACACCGTTTCGGTCCAAAACGCGCAAAACCTTGTTTTCCATCCGAATCAAGTAATCCTTCTCAAGCAATTGGCCAATACTCAAGAGATTACACTTGATTCCTGGAATGTACAGCACATCCTTGATCAAGGAATGACCACCATCCCTTCTCATGATCAAAACATCACCGACACCGTCGGCCGCTAAGTAGTGTCGTCCGCGAATTTAACTCTACTTCGCGTGGCTTGATTGATCTTCACGAACCAATCCTTTCTACTCGTCATATGAGTTGAACAACCTGAATCCAAGTACCAATCATCACTCCCTTGGACTCCATCTCGAAGGGTTACCATTGCGTTTTTCTCCGAATGCGTTTTGTCAACTTTTTCTGCACTGCAGTAGCTGTTGTCCAGCAACTTTCTACTGTCATAGTTGCTGTCCAACACCTCTCTAATGCCATGATTCTCTTCCGTAATCACTACAAGCAGCGTTTTATCATCATCCACATCTTGCCTAGCAACCTTGGCCTCGTCCGCATGATTTTCTCTTCGTTTCGCGTAGTAATCTTTTGCGAAATGCCCAAGCTTTTGACAATTGTAACACTTCATGGTACTTTTGTCGAACAGCTTGCTGTAGTTGCCTTGACTACCTTCTTTGGAGCTTCCCTCACCTTTTTCCCCATTGAACTATTTGAATTTTGTGGATCTTTTCCACCAAAATTCTGAAAACTCTTCTTTCCTCTAGAAGACCATTTCCCTTTCGATCTCTTATTCTTCTCATTGAAACGCGCTTGTAAAACAACCTCCACTTTAGCCTTATCGTTTCCTCTTTCGTCCATCCTTTGTCCATGAGCTTCTAAGGAGCTTTGAAGCTCATCTTTCGTCTTCGTCTTGAGATCCTTCGATTCTTCAATCGCAACCACAATATTGTCGAATCTTGGCGTTAAAGAACGCAGTACTTTCGACACAATATTCTGCTCCGTAACAGTTTCACCACACGATTTCATTTGATTCACCAAGCGTGTCACACGCATCACATATATAATCATTAATCGTTTCTTTTTCTTTCATTTGAAGTAACTCGAACTGTCGCTTGTGAGTTTGTAACCTCACCACCTTCGCCTTGTCAGCCCCTCCATAAGCTTTCTCAAGAATTTCTATGCCTTCTTCGCCGAATCACAATCGCCAACTTTCTCAAAATTGCCGCCGTCGACGCAAGAATGTATCAAGAAGAGAGCTTTGTAGTCTTTCTTCTTCTCTTCCTTGAAGGTAGCTTGTTGTGCAGTTGTAGCCTCTGCAACAAGTGGAGTAATGCCATCGGTAATCACATCAAGAACATCTTGATACCCAAACAAAACTTTCATTTGTTTGCACCACTTGTCATAGTTCTTCGAATCAAGAATCAGAAGGTTGGTAGGGAGTTTATCATTGGAAACAGACATGTTTGCAACGGAATTGGATCACAACCAAAGCTCTTGATGCCAAATGTTAGAACATACACAAAAATAACTTGGTGAATTAATGGAGAAAGGTGAATTAGAGATGATGAAGATAAGAATTGAGAGAGATTAGAGAGAGAGATATTGAGGGTGAGTAAGAATTGACATTGGCATTAACAATAATAGAAACATTACAAGGCCTTATATATGGAAAGTCCAACTAATGTGGGATATTATAAAACAGCTTATTTCAATAAGCTGAAACTGAAAAACAACTAAAACAGAAAAAACTTTGTGATCTGCTGTATCAGACCAAGATGTCGTGACATCTTCTTTCGACATCATGTATGACAGCAAAACAGCAACACAACTGAAATGCCAAAAATAGAATTTCAACAATCCTTTGGCCCTTTTTCTCTTCTACTTGATAGTGGATGGCATGGGTTCTACGTTAAGGAGTGTGGTATTGCTTGGGGGCATTTTTCTGGGTTTAAGGAGAACTATGCAGGTTTGGAGGTGTCACGGTTATGTATTTTGACGACATGTTTATTCTAAAGGATGCTTCATTGGAGAGTAGGGATGCTCAAATAAACCGGTTATTTTAAATAATCCATATCCATATTCAAATCCGGTTATTAAAAACCGGTTAATTATTAATATGATTTAAACCAAATCCATATTTTTGATATATTTTTAATATGGTTTTAACCAAATCCATAATTTGGATATCCATATCCAAAATAAAAATCAAATTAGTCAATAATTTTATAAAAAAACAAATTTTCTGAAAAAAAAAAAAAAATTTTGAAAAAAGTTTTTTTGAAAAATAATTTTTTTTTTGAAAATTAAATTATTTTTTTTGAAAAAAAAAATATATTTTTAATTTTTTTCAGTAAATTAATTTTTTTCAAAAAAATTTTAAAAATGATTTTTTTAAAATAAAAAAATATATTTTTTTCAAAAATTAAAAAAAAAATTGAACATAAATATTTTTTCTTAAAAAAATATTATTTTTTTGAAAAAAAAATCTTGAAAAAATCAATTTTAAAATAAAATTAAATCAAAACTAATTATAAAATTGGTTATGGATATAACCGGTTAATAACTGGTTTATAACTATTTTAAAAAATGAAAATCGGTTATGACAATTGGTTTTAATAACCGGTTATAACATATGAATTATTTATGGTTATGAATTGGTTATGCAAATTAACCGTCCATGAGCATCCCTAACCATGAAGAAATTATCAATACTCATTTAATAGTTAGGCCACACAAGTAAACTCAAATAAACATAATGACATATATGAGAAGTATAACTCTTTAAAATTATGAACCCTAAGAATTACATATCAATTGAAAACAAATCACAAAACATATCACAATTAGTTTAAATATTCATACTCCTTAAAACATAATATGTGACGAGTCATTTAGCTTAATATGATGTTTTAACATGGTAGATCATAACTTAAATCAAGATTAAACTTACTTCAACTCAGTATATGGACTAGATTACTTAAACATTATTGCTAAAGGGAATAACAGTTAAGCAAACAAAAAATTACACATAGAAATAATTACAAATAATTATTTCATGTCATTAATAATTACACATAGAAATATACATCACGACTAACACAAAAATATAATAATTTTAAAAATAATAATTAACACTTATAATCATATTAAATGAAAGAGAAATACTTATTTTAATTTATATTATATACTCGATAAATATTTCACCCTTACTTAGACATCATATATGAAATGATATAAGAAACTCAATAACTTAAGCATGATAATGAGTGGAAATTTCTTACCGCACCACCCAACTTTCTTAGGCACCCGCGCTGACGAAAATACCCCTACGTTCCGGATGTGCAAATCCGGACGCACCGTTTATTTAAAAATTTTCAGTTTTTTCCAGATGTGCACATCCGGAAGAATTCCTGATCTGCAAATCCGGAAAAAATCAAAATAATTTCATAAAATCATTTACTTCTAAATATAATTAAATCCAATATAATTAAAATCCAATATAATTAAAATTAATATCATTTTTTCAAAATAATTAAATCCAATATAATTAAAATCCAATATAATTAAAATTAATATGATTTTTTAATATAATTAAATCCAATATAATTAAATCCAATATAATTAAATTAATTTTAGAAGTAAATACCATATAATTTTAATTATAATTTAGAAGTAAATACCATATAATTTAGAAGTAAATACCAATATAATTAAATCCAATTTTAGAAGTAAATACTATATAATTTTAAATCCAATATAATTAAATTAATTTTTTCAATATAAAAAAAATAATTTAGAAGTAAATACCATATTAATCATTTAGAAAAAAGTCATATTAATTTTAATTATATTGGATTTAATTAAATTGGATTTAATTATATTGAAAAAATCATATTAATTTTAATTATGTTGGATTTTAATTATATTTGATTTAATTATATTTAGAAGTAAATGATTTTATGGAATTCTTTTGATTTTTTCCGGATTTGCAGATTAGGAATTTTTTCGGATGTGCACATCCGGAAAAACTGAAAAATTTAAAAAAAAAACGGTGCGTCCGGATGTGCACATCCGGAAATTGAAAGCAAAAACGAAATTTCACGTGGTATCTAAAAAATATGGGTGGTGTATTAAGAAACCCTCTAATGAGTGGAATCTAGTAGAAATAGGAATCATGTAGACATCATATTCAATCTTTTAACAATATAGGGGCAAGTATCATTGATTTAAAATAAATGATTCTTTATGATCTTAAAAAGTTATGAATTCCTATTTTAAAAACAAGTCATTTTAATAAAAATTTACTTGAATTCATAATATTGTTTAAAAACAAGTCATTTTTAAAAGAATGATTTAAAATAAAGGATTCTTTATGATCTTAAAAAGTTGTTTAAAAACTGGATTTCTTTTAAGAATATGAAGAAAAAAATTGTGTGTAAAATTCATTTATAAAACTGGATTTTTAAGTCAAAAACCGATTTTAGTTTAAAAACCAGTTGTAAGAAAATGAATATCCAGTTTTAAAAATTGGATTTTTATATCCAAATCCGGTTTTAAGTTGAAAACCGGTTATGAAATATATAACCGGTTATAAAATTTGATTATGGATATAACCAGTTTTGTAAAAACAAAACCATTCATATGGATTGATTATAATAACCGGTTAAGATAAATGGTTTTATATTGGATATTAATTGGTTATGGGAATAAACCAACTTTGAGCATCCCTATTGGAGAGTCTTTGGACCATTTACACTATTCTTTGAAGTTTTTCTTGGCTTTGATTTTAAGGGATAATATCTCCAAGAGTTGGCTTTATCATGTTAATATATGGTGGGGTAATTTTTGAGGTTGGCTGAGAACTTTCTCGATTGTAGAGTGAGACTCTTCTCTTTAAGTACATTGGTCTCCCGGTAGGAGTTAATCCGAGAATGAAGGTTATAATGGGCCCTTTATCAGCTTGGTTTTGAAGAGGCATGTCTCGTGGAAGAATAAGCTTGTCAGTCTTGGGGGTAGGACAGTTCTCATTAAGTGGCATCCCTATTTTCTTTCTTACGAGGATGTCTATTTTTGTGTGGAGGATTGTTGCAAAGGGGACTAATGTGTTCTTCAAAATATAATGGAAGAGAGAAGAAGTAGATTTGATTTGTGTATCTTAAGATCATTGCAATTACATAAACAAAATTATTAATATTAAAAATTACACACCTTTTGAAAGTAGATGACCATTGTTTTTCTAGCAAATATGTTGGATAACATTTAGGATTGGTCAACTGCCTACAAGACCGACTCAATTCACATAAGTACAATGTGTTTGTTGCTCTACCACATAAGTGGACTTATCTCCCACAACACTGCACATGAACACATTCCTCTCCATTCTCAGCCACAGGGTCTTCCTCCAACGTCAGAGAGTTATAACTTATAATAGTTTCATTATCAAAGAATCGCTAACCATGATCTCTCACTCCAAGAAAGTCACCTTCCTCAACAACTTGCTCAACTTCCTACACCGCATCCTCAGATTCCTCAACAGCATGCTCAATTTTCGTATCTCTCTATTGTTGATTTGTACGGGGAAGCATGGTTACATGAAGAAGAACAAGAAGCAAAGCAGTTTGTGGTGGCTAGAAGTAGCACAAAGGCTAAACTAAGAGTCATGGCAACAGGAATCTTGTGAAGGAATGTGGCTAAAGAGGATGGTTGAAAAGCTATGGTTTTAAATTGCGGTTGCAGTAGCGAATGCGGTTACAGTTGCAGGTGTTGTGATTGCGATCATTAAGGCTGCTGCGATGTGCATTGCAACCGTTGCGGATTTTGATTGAGAAGAGTTTTAAAAACACTTTTAAACAACACTTAATGTTATAAAAATTTAGATGTAAATTGAGTTTTGAGGTTCTAAATTTTGAGTTTTGATGAAAATACGTGAAGAAACCTGAGTGAATTTGTCGGATGCAGTTCTTTAAGTAGAAGGATGGGTGACTTCAAATCACACCGCAATTTTGGTCCGATATGGTTGCGGAGACTCTCGTATCAGCAATATTTTGCGGCCGCAATTGCGATGCAGACCGCAATTTAAAACCATGTGAAGAGTTGAACATGTGTGACAATAAGGTTTCTATTAGTACAGTCAAGAACCGAGTCCAACATGTGAAAATTGACACATTTCATAAAGGAGAGATTGATCATAACATCATTATGGTTCACCGCATTTCGTCATGTCATCGAACATCAGACATTTTGCCCAAAGCTCTATAAAGACACTAGCATGAATACCATATAACCAATTTTAATATGATAGATATCTATCACCCAGATTGAGGAGGTAAGAATATTAAGATTTCTCGTCTGTTTCAAATGCATTCTGATGAAATGCATGACATTCAAGAGGCCCATATGCTGGTCAAATAGTTGCAGTATTTGGGCCGGAATGTGCATCAGGAGATACTTTTATTGATGGGTTAGTTAAGTACACAATGACTTCTATGGCTATTCAATAAAATACAAGGTTTAAGTTATGTAGGCTCTTATTAGTTATAAACATTTGTAATATTGGTTATTTAGTTATTTCTTAAGCGGGTCAGGTTCCATGTGCATGCCCCAAACTTGAAGACAATAGTTTACCAAGAAGGAAACATGCTCCAACTGCGCGTGCATCTACATCGGGGCATTGTCAGGTTCCAGGCTGTGAAGTTGATATTTCTGGACTTAAAGGCTATCACTGGTGGCATAGGGTTTGTATTCGATGCGCAAATGCTGCTACTGTTCTTCTTGACTGTGAGGCCAAGATATACTGTCAACAGTGTGGAAAATAATATTGAATTTATTTATTGCTGATTGAATGTTTGCTTGTAGTGGGAATTGAGTATGTAATAAGAAAATGTACTAAGTTTTTCCTCCTGATCATTTGGTCATAGAATTATTGCAGTATCTACAATTTTACTATTTGTTTCATCTTTTGTATCATTAAAATCAACAAGTTAATATAGTCTTCACACTTCTGCAATTTCTAATCCAACTCTTTCTCTTGATTTGGCTTTATCGGTTCTCTACGACCCTAAAGAACTTATGACGCATGTAACTCCTCGATATAGATATAAAAAATCATGGAGGGCATCCTCTATTTCTTTGTATTTTTGGTCTTGTGTTGGTTTTTCTTTGCTTTCTCACTATGGTTCATGCTAAATTAAATATATGTAAGATTTCCTTTGTATACAAAACAATTGCAGACCCTATATTGTGACAGCAATAGTTGATACAGATTATGCACATTAAAAGGTTTTGTTCAAGAATTGATGCAGTTTTTTTTCATTTTTAATAATAAAAAAGTATCAGATGCAAATGTAACATAAAATCGTTCTAGGTCTCAAGAAAAATACATAAATCACAACAATCATAAAATCTGTAAAATCTAACACTTTATTACAAAATTGTATCTCAACAAAACAACATTTTGTTCCCTATTTTAAGGGAATACATAAATCTCAACAATCATAAAATCTGTAAAATTTGTATAAAATCATCTCAATATTTATGATTATGATAATTGAGGAGAAAAGAATAAGACAGAATGTATATAAAGTATCTGCATTGCACTATTGCACTATTTCTTTACCGCGCCATTTTTCAATTCATCTTGCACCCAATTGTTGAGTCGACCATGACACGATAATGCATCCTTTATAGCAGTAACAGTTTCTGTAATGATCCCATAGATAGTTTGAACCGATTCAGGAGGGATACTTGTAACATCGGTGGCTTTATCAATAAGATGAAATGAGATAGTTAGAAGACTTTCATTGCTACCCGCATTATTGCCATTATCTTTTGGTAACCCTCCCGGAATAATAGCAAACCCTGATGGAAATGCAATAACATTGTCTGGGTTCGATCCTTTTGCAAGATGAATCAATGCCGATTCGTCTAATGGTGCATAAATCACGTAGGAAGATGTTGCGTCCGCGTAACTCTTTTGTAGGTAAAAGATTTCAGTCTTGTCCTTAGAATTCTATCATTGACAAGTGAAAGAAAAGTTAAATTTTAATGGCAAGAGTTTCACTTTGTAATTTGAATGGTAAATAAGAGAAATTAAGCTTACACTTGCTCGCAGCAAAGAAACACGATTCTCTAGATGTTCGCCGATAGTCATGCATGCGAATTGTTCAATTGAAAGTGTTTGTGAAAGTATATCCCACTACAAATAAATGATAATAATTAAAATTGTACTAACATCACTATATTGATTGATTTGTTTAGTTTTCGGAAGTACCTTGTTTCTGGATTTTTCATGGCGAAAGAAATTCAATAATCGATTTGGGGGAGATATTAAGCCAAATAGTAGTAGAAAAAACTATCGTCGTTCCAACGGGGATATTTGAAGTACCAGACATATTATTCTGAATCATAACTCTAACATCGGTTGAACTGGGAAATGGAGCGAGTCGCATCCATGGATTGGTTGATGTAGCGCTGAGATTGCCACAAAATTTTCTCATCATTCTATCAGCCAGTTTCAAGAAACTGGTCCTTCCAATTTGAGGTATAAAAGCTGTTTTTGTCAAAAAAAAAAAAAAAAACTAAGTTAATGTGTTAGTGTGGTGTGTTTTATAGATTATGTACACACGGTATTATCAACTTTTTTACGAGGAAAATGATATATTTAAACAAAAAAAACTTCTTCTATGCAAATGTTTCATCACCATTTAACAGAGCACTTATGGATGGACTAATCCGATCAACTTCTTTGATCATTCTTAAATATAGACATCAATACCCAATTTAAAAGACCAAATTGAGTCTATAATCATTTACATATAATAAAATAGTCGTTAGAATGTAAGGTATTTATGAAAGGAAGAGTATTTTTATAGTTTGGAACAAGAAAAAACATACCCTTCCCATCAGAAAAAAATTGTGTAGCCTTAAGTGTTTCAGCCCACTCAAAATGTCGAACAATAGAAGCTAGCCATCGCGTTGCACCAAAAGCCAAACCAGAGGTTACTAGTGGCTTGAAAAGACCATTCAATTGGCTGTGATCTGCTTCCACATGCTCCACCCATGTAACCTAAATTGAATACAACATCAAACCTATTATTAAGCATTAATAAAAAGCATTAAATATTACTTATACTTGAAATAAAAAGTATGAATAAGTATAGAACCTTAGAGTATCCATTAGGCATTCCTTTAATCATACAACCTGAAGCTCTTCTTCGGAAATTGGTAGATGGATAAGGGAAAAGGTCCTCCAAAGATACATCAACAACAACCCAATCATTAGGAGAGAATTGTTTTGCAATATCTTACAAAACAACACTCTCGAGTCGGTACCACAGGACTAGGCAAATGAAATTCTGCATTCATCTACAATAAACAAGCAAATATAATACAATGAAATTCTTTGGTGTAAAATGTTTTAAAAATAATCAGAAATTATACTATTTAATAAATGAGAATATTAACACTAATTTTGAAATCCTAATGGCTATAATTGTTGGAGGAAGTATATCTCTTAAAGATATTATGCTATTATATAGTTATAATCCTAATTAATATCACAAAATATATAGCATTTCTCTTAATGATATTATGCTCTACGGTATATACATAGAGCCTCATTATTATGCAACTCAATTCAGTAATTGTTGGAGGAAAATCTCATTGATTGCAATGCATTAATTCATAGAATCAAACCATTATCATAAAATCTTTGATGATATTTAATTTCCTATATGTACAACAACAAATGAATTCTCAATTTCTTCAATAAAAGAGTTGCTTAACAAATTTACCACATGCAATCTCCCATCATAACTTCCTTCCACTCCATTCATAAAGCTTCCAAGAATCGTTGCTCTTGAAACAATGTTGTGAAATGTCATCCCCCATTGATTCTAATTAATAGCAAAACAAAAATATTTCAAAGAGAGATATTATTGATAATTGTTGATTGCACTATACTAAAACCAAAAATAAATAAATAAATAAACATGATTGAAGGAGAACAAAACCTACCACATTCATAAGTAATTCAACAATGTCATTCGGACCGGCGTTAATCATTACCGTGTCTCGCGAAGCTTCAATCTGCAAACCTTGTACAGAATTTTCATTTGGCATTGAGTTGATTTGATTTCCGTACGAATCAAAGCTAGGTAAAGCTTGAAATTCTCCAACCTCCGCCAATTTAACAATATCCATTAACGCCGCATCAACCCGGCCAACATGTTTCAAATATTCAATATCACTAAGAATTTCGTATCGATCTGAATTATGTTGATATCATAAAGGATTACCTATAATTCCAATACTACACAATTCATTCATAGCTGAACTCGCACGATCAATAATTTTAAAGCTGATTGGTTCGGCAAACATTGAGACGCCGAAAAGAAGATCACTTGCTCGTTGCATATTGAGATACCAGGTTTTGGCACAAAGTTCCAAATTCTTAACCCTAGATTTTGTATGTATACTAATTATCAATCATTAGATAAATAAAAATATAAAATAACTTAGTGGCTTCTATTATTTGAGTTTGAATTTACAACCTAGTGAATAACTTTGTTAGTTTATATATTTACATTATTAGTTTATATATTTACAATCTAGGGTTTCTATCATTTGAGTTAGAATTAAAAAGGTGAAGAAATTGAGAAAAACTTCTACTTTTTAGAGATTTATTTGTTGATTAAGAGGAAAGAAGAGAAGTTTTCATAAGACAGTTGGAGGATAGTATGAACTTTCACTGAGTAACAACTTATTTTGTAGTCGTTTTCTAATATTTAGAATGAAAAAACAGAACATATAACAAACTCCTAAAGTCTATAACTATAGTATTGTAAACTAGATAAAATATCACAAATATTTAAACATAAAAAACAAAAATAATTTTGTACAATTATGATCCATATGTTTGGTTATGGGTTTGTATAGTACAGCCAACCCTAAATTATTGCCAAATAATAGGACTATTTTGTTATATGATATGCGGTTCTCATAAATTCATAATTACAAAATATAATTAAAAATCTTTACTATATATAAATAAAAAATTTCTAAAACTTTGTATAATAATAATTTCTCAAATTTAGGGGTGTTCAAATTACAATTGAATCAAATGAAAATCGAAAATTGATCTAAAAATAATCAAATATTCTTAAATGTGTTAGGATTCTTTTTAATGAAAATTAATCCTATTGATTTGTTTTAAGAGAAAATAGGAGATGTGCTTACCATGTAAAATAACTTTACACCGTTATCTAATAAATTAGACCATTTCTTAATAAACCACCATAGTTTCTTATACACCACGTGAAATTATTTTTTTGCCTCCCAGTTTCGGATGTGCACATCCGGACGCACCGTTTTTTTTTTAAAACATTGCCTTGTTCTGGATGTGCAAATCCGGAATGACAAATTACGCGTATTCCGGATGTGCACATCCGAAAATATGGCTGAAACTTAAAAAGGTATAATAATAATATATTTATTTTAAGAAATAATAATATTTTATATTTTAAAAGAATAACGATCAACAGTAAAACATTAATTCTTTTACATTATCCGAACTCCCAAATCTATCATCGAAGATTGTAGGACAAATCAAGATCAACAGTAAAACATTACTTCTTTGACGTTATCCAAGATAAATGGCAGCAGAGTCGACACAAAGTTGGTGGTACTCCTATTACCACTTGCAGAACCAATGGACTGACTTTGGGTCACAAGATACAGAGGAATTGTTTCTGCTCAGGTTCATTGCGAGGAGATAATTTAAGATCTCTTTAAAATAACAGTGGATCCTTAGAAGAGAAATCGGCCCGCTGGAATGATAAGATAATTTTGTTAGATTTGTGTATTCCTCATGATAGGATAATTCAGGGAGTGACGTGTGGCTTTCTATAAATCAACTGGGTTTAAGCCTAAAAGGATTATATTTTACAGGTTCGCGTTGGTTTTTTCTAAATGATACATACTGATGTATATTGATGTATATGTATATATTATACTGTTTCAATGTCATTTATCTTGGATAACGTCAAAGAAGTAATGTTTTACTGTTGATCTTGATTTGTCCTACAATCTTCGAACCTGGAAAATATAATCCTTTTAGGCTTAAACCCAGTTGATTTATAGAAAGTCACACGCCACTTCTTGAAAACCATAATGGTAAATAATAATGAGTTATTTATGCATTCAAACACTTTTCTTGTATCGTGTAAGTTAGTAACTACTCTCAATAACGAAAAGGGTTTATCTCCGAAATATATTGAGTCCTAACTTTATCAGAATGCCGAAGACAACCATTATATTGACGGAGAGACTCCAACCCTAGAGTTTGTTATAACTTTTGATGACATTACTGCTACTGGTGCACCAGCCACATTACTTATTTTCAATAACGAAAAGGATTTATCTCCGAAATATATTGAGTCCATATGTAGTGTTGGACGATCAACAAAGAAAGATAACAGGAGCAGTGGTTACACTGGAGAGAAAGGATCAACAAAGTTTTCTATTGAAGAGATACGAAGAACAAAGTTTTCTATGGGCGGGAAACCTAATCTCTTCTCGCTCCCCTCATTCGAATGTATATTAACGTATGTGACCAACCGACAAAACCGATTTTAAAAAAATAAAATAAAGTTATGCTATTTTCCGGATCTGCAGTTCCGGAAATTATACATGATAAAACTATACTATGTTTTCGGATGTGCACATCCGGAACATATCAGCATTTTTTAAAAAAACGGTGCGTCCGAATGTGCATATCCGGAATCAGGGGGTAAAAACGAAATTTCACGTGGTGTATAAGAAACTTGGGTGATGTATTAAAAAATGGTCATAAATTATGTGTATTCCACCAAATCATATTAAACTGATGGTTTTTTTATTGGAGGATCGTATAAACTTTTTTATGCTACATATGTTTGTTGATATTTGACTTGTTTTAGTATTATTTACTATTTTATTTGTTTCAAATACAATCTGATCGTACCTGGATCAGACAGTATTCGGTGGCCAGCAACGTCTGGTGGACTTCAGCTCCGGTGACGTTGAAAGACGACCGGGGGGGAGTGGGGGTGTACCTGCAAGGTACTCCGACGCTCAAGTAAGATATCGGCCAGAAAAAGGCAAGTACAAGGTTAGAGAGTATGAGAGTGTGTAACCTGACCCTCCCAAGTGAGAGGGTATTTATAGAGAGCCCCCAGCGCGGGGCCAACGGTCACTAGCACTGGGCTTGATTGCCAGGCCCAATCCAAGTAACTGGCAGGGCTTACGTGGCGTAGTGAAGACCAGCACGTGGTCTTCGCCCTGGGGTAACCACTCCTAGATCTCCGGAATTAGGGCAGACCGATTCCATCGGGAGTGGTCGGTTACATGAAAACGTGTCCTCGCGGGGAGGAGTGTTGCGTGTCGGGGAGAGACGTGTCCTCGCGGGGAGGACTCTTATGTGCAGAAGGAGATGGCTCCTCGCGGGGAGGAGCATCTGAGTGTCGAGGAGGGGCGAGCTCGGAGAGGCTTAGCGCCTCTGCCCGACGCTCTATGTCGCGTGTGCCCGAACACCGCCGAGGTGTGGCATATGCCCGACACTGTTGAAGTGGGCCTGTGCTCGACGTTGGTTGTGATAAGAGGCCTTTGTTGGGCCACCCCAGGACGTGTGGGTTGGGCCTGCTCGATTGAGGAGCAGACCCCGGCCCAGTCCAGAACAGGAGCCCCCCAAGTCATTGCTCCGAGGTGTCGGAGTAATGACTTAAGGGCCAGCTATGTCGAGGACTTATCCAACCGGGGAAGGGACTCTAAACGAGGAACAGTTGGTAAACCGGGCGGAAACAAATAGACCTGCTCGCGCTAGACTGGCCGCAGATGGGCGATGTCGCGGTGATACGAGGAGTCTAGACCGAGGTGAACGAAAAGACGTGTTGGGGAATGAAAAGACGTGCCAGGGGAAGCGTGTGCCACGTGTCACCCCTCATCATTGCTTAGGGCGGCTACGCTAGGGTAGCGTAATCGATTGCCTAGGAAATCCTCGAGCCTCGTGAGGAGCCTATAAAAAGGGGCCGAGTTCGTGCCAGTTGCACGTTTCCACCTTTTTCGCTCCCCTCTTCTTTCTATCTCTGTCGTTGCTCCGCCGTACGTCGCCGTATCTTCTGCTCCGGTCAAGTTTCCACCACTGTTCCAAGTAAGCTTCTGATCCCTTTCTTTTCTGTTTTACTTTCTGTTTGTGGTTTTCCGGTGAACTGATGAAATTCCCGGTGATCCCTTGAGTTCCGACTGGGAACGGCGGGACGTTCCTAGGGTTCCGGTAGGATTTGCGGAGGTTTGGGATGAATATCCCGAGGACGCGATGAATACCCCGAGGACCCAATGAATACCCCGAGGACATGCGATGAATGTCACGGGGAACCGAGATGGTAGGGTTGGAGACCCGAGGAAGGGAGGGGTAACGGCCTCGGGCGGTTCGCCGTGTCCCCGAACATTTTCTTTGCTTTCGCTGCCCTTTCACTTGATTGGCGGTGGAAGGGTGGATTTGGTCGCGGCCAACGAAATCACCTTTTTCCTCTGCTTTTCAGGTTAAAAATGGTCGTGAGGGTTCCGGGGATTCTCCAAATAGACGCTGAACCCGATGTGGATGGACCCGCTCAGATCCCTGGGGAGGATCCCGTGCGTCCGGCCTCCGAATGGGCCGGGGAGGAGCCTCTGCGCCTAAAGTCGCGTTTCGATGTCGATGACACGGACGCTTTCGCTTTCGTCGAGGACGTCCCTGAGGGAGAAGAGGCGAAGTGGACGAATTTTCAACCTCGGGAACACCACCGCATATGTTCGAATTACCGAGGGTTGAGGTTCCCCATGTATAAGTTTGCCTTTAAAGAGGCCGGTATTCGTCTCCCCTTCAACAACTTTCAATTGGGGGTTTTCAACCGTCTGCACTTGGCGCCGTCCCAGCTTCATCCTAACACGTTTGCCTTCATGCAGGCATTTGAGATCGTGTGTGACTATCTCAGGATCGGGACCACCCTCATGCTCTTCTTCCGCGTCTTCCACCTCCAACGTTCAAGGAACCATGGGCGACATAGCTAGGTCTCTTTCAAACAACCGAGGAAGTTGTTCAAGGCGTACTCGGATTCGATTAGGAATTTCAAGGATAGGTTCTACTATGTCATGCCCGCGGCGCACGAGGCTGTGGGTACCCTCTACGACATCATGACCGACAGTTCCGGGGAGGAGAGGTTCGTGTCCAAGTGTCCCCTGGAGTGGGAGGACGCGCACTTCGCGCTCGGTACGGAGGACTACCTCGTTAGGCCCGGCGAGCTGTCTGAGGAGGACAAAGGAGCGTACGCCACGCTGGTCGAGTATGTCACCGGTTTTAACCGGGCAGAGTGCGTTGGTAGGGATGGAAAATACCTCCTCGACTCTCGAGGAAGGGTTGTGACCGCGGCCCGTTACATAAACACCCGGGGTCTTCTTGAGTGCAAGTCTCTCGAGGAGGCCAAGAGGTTATTAGGTAGGAGCTCCTTGTCCTGTTCGGGCATCCATTTAGTTTTGTTTCTTTATGCTAACTTTTTCCATGTTTTCTCTTGCAGCTCAAATGTCGAGCGCCACCGAGCATATCATGAAGTTGGCCACTGAACGGGCACCCAAGCGAACCAAGAGCCGCGTTCGAGAAGTTATTCAGACTGCGGCGTCGGCTGGGACGACGAGTGGCTCCGCCTCTCTATAGTGTAGCCAGTCTCCCCCTCCGGAGGGCACCCCTGCCAAGAAAGCGAGGACCGAGGGATCTGTCCTCGTGGATCTCGTGGACCTTGCCTCCCCGGAGAAGTTTCTGATGCCCGTCTGTCACCTTCAGCGGAATTTCTTCGGGGGAAGACCCCCTGTCATTGCTGAGGCCGAGGTGAAGGTAGTTCTGGGAATAGACGGTGCGGCCAGGAGAGAGGCACTTGTCGAAGACCTTGCGGCTATGATGTGAGTCTTTGAGACTGCCCTGATTTTGAACGAGGAGACCCCCTCTGCCTCCGAGTTACAGGAGCTGAAGGATGAATGCACTGCCCTCAAGAGGGAAAAGGGTGAGGTCATGGCTGAACTGCAAAAGGCCCAGGCTAAGTGCGAGGACTACGCCAACACCCTCCTCGAGCTGAATGAGGCCAAGGCTGCGCTGAAGGCGACTCAAGAGGAGCGTGATCGCTTTCGGACCAGGGTTGGAGAATTGGAAGCTGTTGTCCGTCCCGCAGAGAGCGAATATGCCGCGGAGAAAAATCTCGCCGACCGCGCAGCCTTGGTCGCCAAAATTCGGGAACTTTAGCAAGATAGTCTGGAGGCCCTGGAGATAGGCTTTAAGAATGCAGTGGAGCAGGTCGGTGCCGAGAATCCAGGTGTTCAGCTTGTGCTCGACAGATTCAGCCCGTTCCTTCGTGTGGTCGATGGCAAGGTGGCCCTGCCAGAGGAGGAGGAAGAGGAAGATGGAAGTCGGGTCGAGGATGAGATCGTCGTCTAGTTCTTTTGCTTGTTTGACCTGCGTGCCATTTTTTCTTTGTAATGATTTGTGCCCGGCCTGTGTGCCAGGGGCTTTTGATACCTTTGTAATACCCGTACACTAGGCTTCTGCCCGCTTTAATGCATTTTTGTTTATCTGCTAGTGTGCTGTTTGTATGGTTTTAATTGTGCGTGATGTTATTGCATTTGTTGTACTTTGCTTGTTTTTGTCTAAGTAATAGACTTTGGGAATTTGCTCGACTTTGATTGCCCCTGACCGCGTGGAGAGCTGGTCGGGTGGTCGGAGATGTGTTCCGACCTTCAACGAGGCTAAGAGCACGGTCGAGGTCTTAGCTTCGTGGCGTGAACTTCCCATCGCGAGCTGGGTGTTCTGCCTAATTGGTACAACGACGGCGGAGCTCGATCGAGGTATCCCCGTCGGACCAAAAGTCCTCGCGCACACACAACGCGGCCTTTGATCATCGTGTTCTGTATAGGGGTGTCGCGCTCGTACCTTAGTGCGCCCCCGTAATCGCGGTGCTAGTGAGTCGCGGGCAGTGCTTAACTGTAGTATTGTTTGAGCTTCTCAGTGTTCCATGGTCAAGCAAGTTCTTCCCCGTGCAGGTTTTCGAGGAAGTAGGCTCCTGTCCCCGTTTTCGCGCGGATGCGGTACGGGCCCCCCCAGTTCGCGGCGAGTTTGCCTTCTCGCGAGTCTTTCTGGTTTCTTCGTAGGACGAGGGTGCCCACCTGAAAATCACGTTTGATAACTTTGTCGTTATAATGTTGTGTTATTTTCTGCTTAAGTGAAGCTTCTCGGAGAGAAGCGCCCGAACGTGTCTCCTCGACGAAATCGAGTTCTTCCCTCAGGGCTTCGTCGTTCGCGTCCCCATCGAGGGGGGCTTTCGTCCTCCTCGAGGGTTCCCTGATTTCCACGGGGATCACCGCTTCCGTTCCGTAGGTCAGACGAAAGGGGGTCTCCCCGGTCGTGGAATGTGGGGTTGTTCGGTAGGCCCAGAGGACGTTGTGTAGCTCCTCGACCCACCGTTGTTTGGCATCGCCTAATCGATGTTTCAATCCTCGAAGGATTACTCTATTCGCTGCCTCGGCCTGTCCGTTCGTTTGAGGGTGCTCGACCGACGTGAAGTGCTGCCTCGTGCCTAGTTTGGAGATGAAGTCTTGGAAGTTCCTGTCGGTGAACTGTGTTTCGTTGTCGGTGACAATAGCTTGAGGCACGCCGAATCGGGAGAGGATGTTTCTTTTGTAAAAGCGTAATATGTTGAAGGTCGTGATTTTGGCCAATGCTTCCGCCTCAATCCACTTCGTGAAGTAGTCCACCCTGACGATGAGGTATTTGTTTTGATACGACCCCTGGACGAAAGGTCCGAGGATATCCATCCCCCACCATGCGGCCACGGGGAGGACAGTGTTTGGAGCTCGTTAGGAGGAGCGAGGTGCATGTCCCCGTGTCGTTGGCATCTATCGCACTTCTTGACGTGTTCCTTGGTGTCCTGTTGCATGGTGGGCCAGTAATACCCTGCTCGGAGCGCCTTACGGGCTAACGATCGCCCGCCGAGGTGTTGTGCATTGATTCCCTCGTGGATTTCCTGGAGGATGCCGAGGACCTTGGTCTCCTCGACGCACCTGAGGAGGGGGATAGAAAACCCTCGCCGGTATAGCTTTTCCTCGACTATCGTGTATGAGCATGCCCGCCGCTTGACCATTCCGGCTTCCTTGGGATCTTCGGGCAGTTTTCCCGTCGTGAGGTACTCGTACACAGGGGTCATCCAGCAATTGCTGTCACCAATGACGTTTACGTCCGCCGCTGGAGCGGGTTTGTCGATGCTCGGCCGGGGAAACACTTCTTGTATGACGTATTTGTTCTCGCCTTTCTTCTTTGTGCTTGCTAATTTGGACAAGACATCTGCTCGGGCATTGTGTTCGCGGGGGATGTGAGTTACTTCTGCGGAGGTGAACTTTTTCATCTTTTCTTTCACCAAGGTCAAGTATTCGATGAGATTGTCGTTCTTGGCCTGGTACTCTCCTCGTACTTGCGAGGCCACGAGCTGGGAGTCGGTGAAGATTTTGACCTCCTAGTCCGGCGAGGAAAGCCTCGTACTTCGCTTGGTTGTTCGACGTCGGGAAGGATAGTTTGAGGGATACCTCGATCAAGATGCCTTCCTCATTTTCGAGGATGATGCCCGCCCCGCTTCCCTTCGGGCTGGATGCTCCGTCGACATAGATCGTCCATTTTTTGGATCCGTTGGTCGAAGGTTCCGGGACGGTCATCTCTGCCACAAAGTCGGCCAATACATGAGCCTTCAGGGCTTTCCTTCCCTCGTATTAGATGTCAAACTCGGCGAGTTCGAGCGACCACCTGAGCATCCTCCCCGCCATATCCGGTCGTCCAAGGAGTTGCCTTATAGGTTGTTCGGTCCTTACGACGACAGTGTGGGCGAGGAAGTAGTGGCGTAGCCTCCTGGGGGGTGACGAGGGCCAGGGAGACTTTCTCTATTTGTTGATACCTGAGCTCGGGGCCTTGGAGGGCTTTGCTCGTGAAGTAAATTGGTTTTTGTCCATCCGGGGTTTCCCGAATGAGGACGGCGCTGACTGCTTCACTCGTGATTGCGAGATATAAGAAAAATGTCTCCCCGCTCTCAGGCCGTGAGAGGACCGAGGGTTGCGATAAGACTTATTTTAGGTGGAAGAGCGCCTTCTCGCATTCTTCGCTCCATTCAAACTCTGCTTTTTGTCGAAGAAGTTTGAAAAATGGGAGTGCGTACTGCGCAGACTTGGCGACGAA
This sequence comes from Lathyrus tuberosus, assembly GCA_022829125.1. Taxonomy (NCBI): domain Eukaryota; kingdom Viridiplantae; phylum Streptophyta; class Magnoliopsida; order Fabales; family Fabaceae; genus Lathyrus; species Lathyrus tuberosus. Next base: position 3,174,719 of record JALAZF010000034.1, read on the forward strand.
GCAGGAGAGGGCGGTGAGCATCCCGTTCAATGATTGTATTGACTTCTTTGAGTCCGGAGTAGGGATCTCAGAAAAAGCTCTACACTTGTCGGGGTTGGCTTCGATTCCTCGCTCTGTGAGGTAGAAGCCGAGGAACTTACCCGCCCAAACGCCGAAGGTGCATTTGTTGGGATTGAACCTCATACGGCACCTCCTCGTCGTGTCGAACACCTTCTTGAGGTGTGCGGCATGGTCGACTTCTTCCGCGGATTTGACGATCATGTCGTCCATGTAGACCTCGAGCATGTCGCTGATTTCATCCCGAAAAACCTTATTCATCATCCGTTGGTAGGTCGCACCGGCGTTCTTCAGACCGAAGGGCATCACGTTGTAGTAGTAATTACCCGACTCGGTCTTGAAAGCCGTGCGTTGTTTGTCGACCTTGTCCATGGGAATTTGGTTGTATCCCGAGTATGCGTCCATGAAGGATAATAGTTTGTAACCTGCAGAATTGTCGACCAGCTGGTCGATGTTAGGCAAATGATAGCACTCTTTCGGGCATATGCCCGATTAAGATCAGTATAATCAACACACATCCTCCATTTTCCATTATTCTTTTTGACGAGTACAACGTTGGACAGCCAGGTCGTGTACCTGGCCTCCGAAATAAAATTCGCCTCTAGGAGGTCTTTTACAGCTTTTTCAGCAGCCTCCGCTTTTTCGGGAGACTGCTTACGCCTACGTTGAGCTATGGCCCTAGCGGCCGGATCTACTGCAAGCTGATGGCAAGCCACCTCGGGGTCAAGGTCAGGCATCTCGGAGGCGCTCCATGCGAACAGATCAGTGTTCTCCCTGAGACATGCTTTCAGCTGCTCCTTCTCTAGGTCGGGGATCCCGGTGCCAATCTTCACGTTACGGTCTGGGTCGTTCCCGAGGACCACGAGCTCAAAGTCTCCGTCGGGGATGGGGCACGTTGGGTGGAGAGGCCGCCCGTTGTTTTTCGCCTTGGGGTCGAGGTCCTCTGCTCCGTCCTCTTCGTGCTCGTCCATGAACCTGCCGTCGAGGTCGACCGCGTTGACGGGCGGGAGAGGTCTCTGTACGGTGTCCGTGGATGGCTTTGCTCCGGTCTTAGGCTTGGTACCGATGGAACTCGTGCCTTTGATCGCCGCGTCGAAGCACCTCCTGGTTGCGTCTATGTCCCCGTGCCTCGTAACCACACGTCCTCGGGTCGTGTAGTACTTCATCTTGAGGTGGACCGTTGATGGCACTGCTGTGATTTCAGCCAAGGTGATCCTCCCGAGGATGCAGTTGTAGAGGGATGGACATTCGACCACCAGGAAACGGGTCTTCACTTGTCGGTCAGTGTCTTTGGCCCCGAATTTGAGCATTAGCTCAACATAGTCCCATGGTCTGGTGGTGGTGCCATTGAACCCCTGCAGATCTGAGCCGACGTACGGGGTCAGATGTCTCTCGTCGAGCTGAAGGGTCCCGAACAGATGGGCATACATGATGTCGACCGAACTTCCCTGGTCGACGAGGATCCTTCGAACGTCAAAATTCGCCATCTGGGCCCTGACTAGGAGGGGGATAGCGGCGTTGGGCGCTCCGTCGGGGAGTTCTTCAAGGTAGAAGGTGATAGGGTTTGATCTCCCTTGCACCTTCTCGAGAGTAGTTGTTTTCGCCGACGTTGCGGACTCCAGTTCGTCAAATTTCCACTTGATCGATCCGACGGACAACTTCTCGTAACCACCCCCAGAGATGACCATTGCTTTGGGGAAGCCTTCCCAGGTGCTACAGGCAGCGACGGGGTCCTCGTGGGGGAAGGTCGCCCACATGTTGCGAATTGTTTCTTGGCCCTCAATGATTACGGGGACGAAGAAGTCTTCGGGTCGAGTGATGCTGAGGGCGACCTGAAGCTGACTCTCGTCGGGAGGAGGTGTCGTCTCCTCGACGTTCTGGGCTTCCCGGGAGCTGGGGCGAGGAGCATCATTCTTCTGGGCGTACTTCTTTAAGTGCCCTTCCTTGATGAGGATTTCAATTACATCCTTGAGATGGATGCAGTCTTCCATGACATGCCCGTGGCTCCGGTGGAACCAGCAGTACTTTGACTTGTCAGTGTGCGATTTGGGAGTAGCCGGCTTCGGAAAACGGATGCCTCCTTTCAGGAATTCCGAGTTCTGGCACTCGGAGAGGATTCGCGCGCGGGGAGCGTTGAGAGGGGTGTATTCCGTGAACCGGTCAGTTGGTCCGCGCGGTTCACGAGGATCACGGGGGAGATTTTCTTTCTTTCTTTCTCCTCCTCGTCGGGGAAGAGAGTCTTCATCTTTGTGGCCGCGGGGGCCTTCCTTGCGTCTCGACTCAAGGGCGATCTGCGCCGCCTCCGACTCCTCGAGCTCGATGTACGACTGAGCTCATTGGAGGAGGTCCTCCAGACGGCGTGGTCTGCGGAGGCCCATGGACTTGGCAAAATCAGATCCAAAACGTAGTCCATGGATGATCAAATACTTCTTCATGTCGTCGGTCGTATGAACTTCGACAGCTTCTCTGTTGAATCTCTCAATGTAGTTCCGGAGAGATTCGTTCTTCCCCTGGAAGATGCTTTCTAGGGCAGCCTCCGTCTTCGGGTGTCGACGAGACGTAGTAAAGTGTTTGGTGAAGCGTTGTCTAAGTTGCTTCCAGGATGTGATCGACCCAGGTGCCAAACCCTTGTACCAAGTCATTGCGCCCTTCCGCAAGGTGGTGGGGAAAAGCCTGCACTTGATGGCTCCCCTGACGTTTCGGAAGTCGAGCATTGCTTCGAAACTTTCGACATGATCGTCGGGGTCGGCTAGACCGTCGTAGGTCCCCAGTGGTGGGGGTTTCTCCATGCCCGCAGGAATTGGGGCGTTCATGATCTCCCATGACAGAGGGGTCCTCTGGTCGTCGTCGTCGCTTCCGGCCGGGGACCTCGAAGGGGATCGATGATGCCGTGGAAGGGAATTCCTCGAACAGTTCCTCGGTCTCTCCTCGATGGTTTTGGACTTCTTGGTAGTTGAGGGCCTGGGTTCCTTCCTAGGCGGGGAACGATGGCGCTTCTGGGAGATCACCGGCTGGAGGCGTTCAAGGCGTGGCCGACGGCCCTCGCGCACCGGCGAGGGGGTTCGAGATTCTTCGGAAGGAGTCCTTCGCGGGGAAGGAGAGCGGCGAGGTGAGGGTGGACGAAGATGTCTTCACGGGGAAGATCGCCGTGTCCGCCCTCGCTCTAGTGCTTCAATTCTTGTGTTCTGGTGTGCGATCAGCTGATTGGTATGATTGATCAAGGCGGCCACGGTGCTCGAATCTGCATTAGGCGGAGGAGCAACTGGCTGGAAGATGGCTTGCTGGTCGTCCTGGCGAACAGCGTCGTAAGCCGTGTCTTGGGAGTCCGGGGAGGCGGTCTGCCCGTCCCTGACGTCACCTTCTTCGACGTTGAGGGCGGTAGCGTCCTCATGGCGGTTTCCGTTCTCGAGTTGCGCGAGGACGGTGTCCAAAGCTTTGGTAGCAGACGGGTTGTTGGCCATGTTGGTGATGAACGAGAGGATTGCTTTGGTTTATCGGAGGAAAAATGGGGAAGCAAGGTTTCCCATAGACGGCGCCACTGATCGTACCTGGATCAGACAGTATTCAGTAGCCAGCAACGTCTGGTGGACTTCAGCTCCGGTGAGGTTGAAAGACGGCAGGGGGGGTGTACCTGCAAGGTACTCTGACGCTCAAGTAAGATATCGGTCAGAAAAAGGCAAGTACAAGGTTAGAGAGTATGAGAGTGTGTAACCTGACCCTCCCAAGTGAGAGGGTATTTATAGAGAGCCCCCAGCGCGGGGCCAACGGTCACTAGCACTGGGCTGGATTGCCAGGCCCAATCCAAGTAACTGTCAGGGCTTATGTGGCGTAGTGAAGATCAGCATGTGGTCTTCGCCCTAGGCTAACCGCTCTTAGATCTCCGAAATTAGGGCAGACCGATTCCATCGGGAGTGGGCGGTTACATGAGAACGTGTCCTCGCGGGGAGGAGTGTTGCGTGTCGGGGAGAGACGTGTCCTCGCAGGGAGGACTCTTATGTGCAGAAGGAGATGGCTCCTCGCGGGGAGGAGCACCTGAGTGTCGAGGAGGGGCGAGCTCGGAGAGGCTTAGCGCCTCTGCCCGACGCTTTATGTCGTGTGTGCCCGAACACCGCCGAGGTGTGGCATGTGCCCGACACTGTTGAAGTGGGCATGTGCTCGACGTTGGTTGTGATAAGAGGTCTTTGTTGGGCCACCCCAGGACGTGTGGGTTGGGCCTGCTCTATTGAGGAGCAGACCCCGACCCAGTCCAGAACACAATCGTTCTCATTTTTAAAATTTTAACTTGTATTACTTTAAATCTATTATTTATAGTATTTTATAATATTAATATTAATATTAATAAACAAATTTAAATTTACAATTTGAAATTTTAAAAAGTTATTCAAATTAAACCACAAAAAATTAGATAGGTTTATGCTTTCTTAACTACATGTCAAAAACTAAACCGTATATAATATTATTTTAGAATAAATAAGTTTTCTCTTAAAACTAATCCAAACTGCGCCGAGAGCACTAATGATCAAATCTAGTCTTTGCAGTAAAATGTGACATTGTAAATCTATTATTTATAGTATTTTATAATATTAATATTAATACAAAAATTTAAATTTACAATATGAAAATTTGAAAATGTGAAAATTTAAAAAGTGATTCAAATTAAACCACATAAAATTAGATAGGTTTAATACATGTCAAAAACTAAACCGTAAATAATTTTATTTTTGAATAGATAAGTTTTTTCTCAAAATGATTCAAACCTTGCCGAGAGCACTCATGATCAAATCTAGTCTTTGGAGTAAAATATGACATTGTAAAAGAACTATAAATAAAAAATAATATATTTAGATGATTATTTTTTTTGTCTAATGATCATAATCATATCTCTAAAAACATGAATAAATGAGATGTTGAGAATTCCCTTACAATGAAATGTTCTTACACTACGTGACTTAAGAAAATTGTATTTTTAAGTTTCTATAAATTTGTTGAAATATTAAATCTAATTAAATCTAATATAATTTAATATTTCAATATACTCTCTACAATCTAAGTTGTCGAACCTATGTTAATCATAATCGATCTGAATTATTTTTAATTTTTTTTTCAAATTTAGGAATCTGTCGATCTTCAATCCTTTGGTGAAAATGTTGGCCAGCTGTGCTTCACTTGAGCAGTGTCTAACTTCAAGTTCATCTCGATTTACCTTTTCACTTAAGAAGTGAAATCTAACTTCGATATGCTTACTTCTTCCATGCATAACTGGATTCTTCGCAAAATTTATGGTTGATTTGTTGTCGATTTACAACACTAGAGGTTTCTTCACTTCGACCTCCATTTCTTCAAGTACCGATCTGATCCAAATTGTTTGACATGCAGCATAGGATCCTATTATATATTTCGCTTCACATGATGATAGTGCCACCACAGGTTGCTTTCTCAAGCACCATGAAATTGGGGCACCAAATACTTGAAAGAAATATCCAGTAGTGCTTCTTCGATCTTCCTTATCTCCGCACCAGTCAACATCTGAATAACAAGTAACCATAACTTCTTTTCTTTAAGAGTCTCGTTGAAATAAAATTTCATAGTTTTTCGATCCTTTTAAGTATCTCAGGATTCTTCTTGCAGCCTTCATGTGTGACATCCTTATAATCTAAGTTGTATTAACTCAAACCCAATTAGGGTTGTATACAAATAGTCATAGTATGTATCATTATTTATAACAACTCATTCAATAAATCCTTATTTCCTTATTCTCTCTTTCTCTCCTCACTAAAAGTGTCTCACGTACTAACAAATTGGTATCATGAGCCTTTGGTTCGTTCGTAAAAGGATCGGCTTACATGTATCGAAATGCCCAGGAAGTGGTGTCCCGTTGAAATCGAAATGCTTAGGAAGAGGTGTATCGAAATGCCTAGTAAGAGGTGCCTAATTATAAGTGTCAATGGCAGTACAAATATATCCCAACAAAACCTATCATCTTTTATTTTAAACCTTTTATATAGTGTCAAATGCCCATGTTTTAACAAGACCAAATTTAATGGACAAAAATACTTGGAAGACTATTGTTTTACAAAAGTATTTTAGATAGACTAAATAAAGTTATATATTTATGGAGAAAAAATCTTATTTAATTTTAAATTTTTGAGATTTTATACAATTTATTAGTAGCCAACATATTTTTAAATAAACATTTGCGATTTTTTAAAAAAATAACATAGGTATTCAAAAAATATCAAAATAACAAACTATTCAAATATATTACCAAAATGACATGTTTTCAAAAACAACTAACCTGGTGGCGTCAAACCATATAGCGCCTCAGTTGTCTTTTTTTTCCACACGCCATATGAAATGGCGCCTCAGTTGTAAGTCCATTGCCTAATTTCTTTTTTTTTATTAATTATTATTTTAGTAAGAAAATGAAGAAATTAAATGGAAAAAAAATAAAATTAATGGCTAGAAAATTAGATAACAATATTTACAATATAAGAATTTGTACAACAAATGGAAAAAAAATTCAATGACCGGTCCTATCGAAACGTCCACCGGTTCCACATGCCGGTGCATTTGCGTGGCGTCGAGTGTAACACCCCATTTCTACCCGGTAATTATAAGGAAATCAGAGTGCAAAATTTTCAACAAACAAATGAGATGCCACATTTTCAACTGAAAACAACTTCATATTAATCACAAATAATTCAGATACATAACACTGATTCGGATGAAGTGATAACAACCTGATTTATTCTTTTGAAAACAAAACAACTTTTATTAATAAGCGGCTTCACATAATTCAACTTATAATGACATAACCTCATGTCCAACTCAAAACAACTTTGAAACAACAATTCTTTAATAACAACAACTTAAGATTCAACTACTAAAACAATAACAACAAATAAACAACAATCGTTCATCCCCCCGAGTGCTACGTATCAGAGCAAGACCCTCTTTAGATAAGACAACCTAAAGACTCCATAAAGCCAAATCTTGAGCTTATACTTCTATTCTTGAATACCTGCAAGTTACCCACGTCGAGGCAACATTTTCAAGCAGAAGGGGTGAGATATCTAACAATATAATTGAATGCATGATAAACAATATGTTAGATCAAATTATATAAAATCACCACTTCACAAATTATAATAACAATTATAACAACAAAATCAACAACAACTATATCACCACAAAATTACTAACACAACATAACAACTATTTCACAATTTATAATAACAACAACAACTTAAATCAATCGACACATCAACATAACAACTTATCATTATGCAACTTCAAATGCAACTCAACTGTGCACATGCATGTGGTACCATAGGAGCAGAACCCCCAACTTAAAAATTGCTAGTTTATCGAGGCATCAAGGCATAAGCCTTCAACTTAATATTTTGCCAATCCAGGCCAACGTGGTGAGCATTAGCTCCAACTTAAAAATTGCCAATCCAGGTCAACTTAGTAATGCTATGCTATGCATGCAACAACAACCACAACATCAACTTATTCAACAACGCAACAACAATAACACAACAACAGCAACTTAACGACAATTCAACATTGGCTAAAAGCCTACAACTTAGCAACGATTCAACACTGGCCATAGGCCTACAACTTAGTATCAATTCAACAACAACAGCAACAATTATTAACAACAACAACATAACAACAAATATAATTCAGCAGCAACACAACAACAATTTAACATTGGCCATAGGCCTACAACTTAATTCTCGCCACTAGTAAGGCAATGCAACAAAATTCGTATCAGCTACTTCACAACTTAATCACGACGATATCACGACAACTTATATCCTACTCTGTACCAACCATCTTATACCACAAACGCTTCTTGAATTTATTCGGACCAGAATTCCAAAACCGGTTAATTATTCTTCTACTAAAATCATGTCATTCCTACTTCGCACTAAGGCCTTTATTATACCTCTATTAACTTTATGCTACACTGCCAGTAAATAAATTTCCAAAACCTGTTACTGATATTTCTGCTCAGCTCTGCTTTAATACTATTAAGAATATTCTGGTACTTGTCATACTACAATTCCTGCTATGTTTACTCACCACTGCCAGATTATCCTTCTACTAATTAACACTACTACTGTTACTAAAATAATATCTGCTAGATCGTAACCTTACTGTTATTATACCAATTCTGCTATGTTACTATACTGCCAGTTTATGTTCCTACTAAATTATCACTGCTACTACTGAAAACTACCTGTTAATCTATGCCTTGCTATTAATTTTTCTGTTAACTGAAACTAATAGTGACTATGTTATTTCCTGCTAAAGAATTCGCTAATTCTGCTTTTCCACTAATAACTGTCACTAACATATTAATATCAATAATATATGGTTTCTGCTACACATAATAATTTTCTGCTACATATATTAATTTCGTGCTAAGCATTTTAATTTCTGCTAACATATCAATTTTACGGCTAAACATATTAATTTTCTGCTAAGCATATTACCTACAAGTGGCTAAACATGTTATTTTCTTTTAAGGATACAGGTGGCTTGCGCCACCATTAACTTGTTAGGACACAGGTGGCTTGCGCCACCATATTCCCTTAACTATAGGTGGCTTATGCCACCATTAACATGCATTACCAGGTGGCTTGCGCCACCCTTTATGCCCAGGGACAAGGTGGCTTGCGCCACCCTTAATTGACACACAGGGGTGGCGTGCGCCACCCCCCCCCCCTTTTTTTTTTTAAAAAAAAAAAAACAACTCAGTTCAAAATTCCCTCGATCACAGACCCAACCACACAAAATTAGCATCATCAATTTTTTTTTGTCTCAGCACATATAATTTGTCAGAGATAACAATCAATTACGAAAGCAACCAAAATTCGGTATATTTATTGACATAATTCACACACAGTGACAATTTATACAAACCCAATCCTACATATTATTCATCAACTACCCAGTTATAGAGTCAGAACCCCACTCTTACCTTAGATTGGAGACCGCTCTAACCCACCGGTTGAATCCTTGTTCACCATAGCTTCAAACACGTTCTCTGCAACTCCTCCTCGTACGGCATCTTTGTTTTCTTTTCCTTTTTCCTTCGTAACTGCCTATTTCTTTTCTCCACACAAAACCCTTATTTCTTTTCTCGGGTACTTCTATGTACTGCAACTTCCTTCTTCCCTTTTACAAAAACCCTTATTTCACTAATTCCTGAAAATAATAATAATAATAATAATAATAGTATTATTTAATCTATTGGGCCTAATTCTTACACCTCCATTATTACTTCATACTACCATTTAAAATAAGCCCACATAAATAATATTATTTCTCCGATTAAACCGACTAATTACTCGACTATCCACTGAACAACTCAAACAACATAATAATCCAATTTCTCCTCCTAGAGTAATACCGACAATTTCCAATAATTAAATCCTTAATTAATTTAATTAAATAATTAATTAAATTCAGGGCGTTACAACTCTCCCCCACTTAGGATATTTTCGTCCTCGAAAATCTATCCAACACTCCCATCCTCAACTTCGCTTCCACTCTCTTTGATCCTTAGTTATGTTTGGCAACACTCCAACTACTACTTTCCGACACAGCAATAACCCACCATGATTTAACTCCGATACACGCCTGCTAATCATTCAACACCTTCGCGACTTAATCGATAATAACATATCAACCACTTCAAGAATATCTTGACATATCAACATTTAGAGTAGTAACAACAATACTTACTCATACTTGGATATACAACTTCATATCATCATCTTAACAACATTCTCAACACTACAACTCATACCCGGCTCCAATCCCATAATGTACATGTCAATTATCAACAAAACACCAACATCTCTACTCATATCACCGCATCATTCTTATAGTGACATCGACATAGCCAACATAATCTACTTCGTCATATTATGAAATATTACTTCTTACTTACAGTAACCAACAACAACATCATGACAACGAGAGCAAAATTATAACGTTAACTTAACAGTTTAATTCACGATTATACGCACAACTCCCCATCAACCAACAACCATAATAACATCATTATAGAATCAGCGAAATTTACGAGAAACACATTATTCTGACACATCATCCTTATATCAACAATTCACTAAATCTAACATGTAGATCAAGACACATCATTCACTTAGGCTTCTAATATTTATTCCTTCACTTCTAACGAGTCGCCCAAGCATAACAACTACACCACTTCACGCTTCAGCTACGCAACTCTGATCATCCATCTCAAGTCATCGTCCTCATTAAAATTTTCGTCAACTATATGGTTTACAACTTCAATCTAGTTTCAGACTTTCTTTAACATCCACCATAAAATCATTGTTCACTTGATAATCTCAATCTTTCACATTGCGACGTTGACTCGTATATAAACCTGCTACCCTGAATCGTTCAATACTCCTCAACTCTTTCCTGGCTACTTCTCTATTAATTCACACCAACTGGTGAGCAACTATTCTCAAGATGCAACATCCCTCACTCCCTGCACTATCAAGATAGCAAGTCAAGTCTACACTATCCAACACGATCTCGTCTACTATCAACAAGAGATTAAGGGTGATCAGTTCCTCAATTTGTCAATAGACAATCGGAAACCATAATGGAGTACAAACTATCATTACCAACATTAATAGTGTTCTTTTAGAACTTGTACTCAAGTCACTTAAAGCACCAAAATCCAATAATTTCCAATGAGGTCTACAAATACTCCCATAATTTCCCTCTCATTCGATCTTGTCGATGAGACACCAACGCTCAACATATTACACGGTCCATATTAAACTCACTTAGCCTCACACGAAGGTTAAGTATTCTCCAACTCAAGAATTACTACTATGCCAGTACATTACACGTCGTCTCGTTCCAATTGAAATCTCACAATATCGTTCCACACCGTTTTGGTCATAGAACCTCTCCACTTCTTCTTTTACACATGCCACTACCTTGGCATCACAAACACGACTATAATTCCTCTTAAAAGAATCTTCCTTTAAAAGGACATCTTCATTCTAATCATTGTTAATCATCATAAGCCACACCTCTATGCGCTTCTCCAATACTTTCACATCCTTTTTTTTTAATGCCGAACATTTCAGTTCTCAGCTTATTCGCCAACAACGTATTGCGTTTGACTCGTCTCGAACAACTGCGATAATAACCATTTATGCCCAAAAAGCCTTTAGTTCCACAACCGACTTCAGAGTCCCTCCATATAGGAATGCATCTACCGTATTTAAAACACTTTCATAGGATAAAATATATTTTTATCTCCTCATAGGTTCAAACAGAACATCAATCTGATACTCGGAACACAAGATATGAATTTCCAAAGTTATCCGAAAATGCGAACACCGACGTCATGCAACGACATACTATTACACACCTTACGATAACATCAGAACATAATTTCTTTGCACCAGTACCAACGCTTACCATCCTTGAAATCGTACTCATCTCCTCGCATTTTCTGACTCTGACTCGCGATTCAAAACATTCCAACAACATCAATAACTTTTTACAGTCGCTCACAAGGATCCCACGACACGGTCTACAGCAATCTGTCATTCTATCACCGTTCAAACGTCGACATCTTACGCAAGGGCTACTCAAACCGACAACTTCACAGTCCACCAGCAGCGCCGAACATCGCAACTTTCTAAATTCCATCTTCTAAAAATTATCTTTGTTACTTAACAATCACCTTCAGAAACATCAGGTATTTACACTCTACTCATATATCAACAACAGTTACATTGCTCCTCATCCTTTGAGAAGTAAACATCAACAATGTCCGATCATGCTCCATCAAGACGTTCCAACTTGATCCACAAACAAAATCTTGAATCTATGTCACCTTCGGATTCGGAAAACAACAAAGCTTCAACAACACTTGCACTATCACCATCAGCAGCATACAGAACTGACATCTTACAACTGAAGCATATCCGAGAAGCACAGTTTCTCCCCCACTTAGCTTCAAACCAACTCCTGCAACAAATGATCAGAAAAACAACAAGTACCGACAGTGTTGTACACACTTGTCGCGTACTAAGGGATAAACAACATTAGACAACACTGGCCGGACAGACCGACATGCTCTGATACCACTTATGTAACACCCCATTTCTACCCGGTAATTATAAGGAAATCAGAGTGCAAAATTTTCAACAAACAAATGAGATGCCACATTTTCAACTGAAAACAACTTCATATTAATCACAAATAATTCAGATACATAACACTGATTCGGATGAACTGATAACAACCTGATTTATTCTTTTGAAAACAAAACAACTTTTATTAATAAGCGGCTTCACATAATTCAACTTATAATGACATAACCTCATGTCCAACTCAAAACAAATTTGAAACAACAATTCTTTAATAACAACAACTTAAGATTCAACTACTAAAACAATAACAACAAATAAACAACAATCGTTCATCCCCCCGAGTGCTACGTATCAGAGCAAGACCCTTTTTAGATAAGACAACCTAAAGACTCCATAAAGCCAAATCTTGAGCTTATACTTCTATTCTTGAATACCTGCAAGTTACCCACGTCGAGGCAACATTTTCAAGCAGAAGGGGTGAGATATCTAACAATATAATTGAATGCATGATAAACAATATGTTAGATCAGATTATATAAAATCACCACTTCACAAATTATAATAACAATTATAACAACAAAATCAACAACAACTATATCACCACAAAATTACTAACACAACATAACAACTATTTCACAATTTATAATAACAACAACAACTTAAATCAATCGACACATCAACATAACAACTTATCATTATGCAACTTCAAATGCAACTTAACTGTGCACATGCATGTGGTACCATTGGAGCAGAACCCCCAACTTAAAAATTGCCAGTTTATCGAGGCATCAAGGCATAAGCCTTCAACTTAATATTTTGCCAATCCAGGCCAACGTGGTGAGCATTAGCTCCAACTTAAAAATTTCCAATCCAGGCCAACTTAGTAATGCTATGCTATGCATGCGACAACAACCACAACATCAACTTATTCAACAACGCAACAACAATAACACAACAACAGCAACTTAACGACAATTCAACATTGGCTAAAAGCCTACAACTTAGCAACGATTCAACACTGGCCATAGGCCTACAACTTAGTATCAATTCAACAACAACAACAACAATTATTAACAACAACATAACAACAAATATAATTCAGCAGCAACACAACAACAATTTAACATTGGCCATAGGCCTACAACTTAATTCTCACCACTAGTAAGGCAATGCAACAAAATTCGTATCAGCTACTTCACAACTTAATCACGACGATATCACGACAACTTATATCCTACTCTGTACCAACCATCTTATACCACAAACGCTTCTTGAATTTATTCGGACCAGAATTCCAAAACCGGTTAATTATTCTTCTACTAAAATCATGTCATTCCTACTTCGCACTAAGGCCTTTATTATACCTCTATTAACTTTATGCTACACTGCCAGTAAATAAATTTCCAAAACCTGTTACTGATATTTCTGCTCAGCTCTGCTTTAATACTATTAAGAATATTCTGGTACTTGTCATACTACAATTCCTGCTATGTTTACTCACCACTGCCAGATTATCCTTCTACTAATTAACACTACTACTGTTACTAAAATAATATCTGCTAGATCGTAACCTTACTGTTATTATACCAATTCTGCTATGTTACTATACTGCCAGTTTATGTTCCTACTAAATTATCACTGCTACTACTGAAAACTACCTGTTAATCTATGCCTTGCTATTAATTTTTCTGTTAACTGAAACTAATAGTGACTATGTTATTTCCTGCTAAAGAATTCGCTAATTCTGCTTTTCCACTAATAACTGTCACTAACATATTAATATCAATAATATATGGTTTCTGCTACACATAATAATTTTCTGCTACATATATTAATTTCGTGCTAAGCATTTTAATTTCTGCTAACATATCAATTTTACGGCTAAACATATTAATTTTCTGCTAAGCATATTACCTACAAGTGGCTAAACATGTTATTTTCTTTTAAGGATACAGGTGGCTTGCGCCACCATTAACTTGTTAGGACACAGGTGGCTTGCGCCACCATATTCCCTTAACTATAGGTGGCTTGCGCCACCATTAACATGCATTACCAGGTAGCTTGCGCCACCCTTTATGCCCAGGGACAAGGTGGCTTGCCCCACCCTTAATTGACACACAGGGGTGGCTTGCGCCACCCCCCTCCCCCCCCCCCCCCCCCCGTTTTTTTTTAAACAACTCAGTTCAAAATTCCCTCGATCACCGACCCAACCACACAAAATTAGCATCATCAATTTTTTTTTGTCTCAGCACATATAATTTGTCAGAGATAACAACCAATTACGAAAGCAACCAAAATTCGGTATATTTATCGACATAATTCACACACAGTGACAATTTATACAAACCCAATCCCACATATTATTCATCAACTACCAAGTTATAGAGTCAGAACCCCACTCTTACCTTAGATTGGAGACCGCTCTAACCCACCGGTTGAATCCTTGTTCACCATAGCTTCAAACACGTGCTCTGCAACTCCTCCTCGTACGACATCTTTGTTTTCTTTTCCTTTTTCCTTCGTAACTGCCTATTTCTTTTCTCCACACAAAACCCTTATTTCTTTTCTCTAGTACTTCTATGTACTACAACTTCCTTCTTCCCTTTTACAAAAACCCTTATTTCACTAATTCCTGAAAATAATAATAATAATAATAATAATATTTAATCTATTGGGCCTAATTCTTACACCTCCATTATTACTTCAGACTACCATTTAAAATAAGCCCACATAAATATTATTATTTCTAATATTATTTCTCCGATTAAACCGACTAATTACTCGACTATCCACTGAACAGCTCAAACAACATAATAATCCAATTTCTCCTCCTAGAGTAATACCGACAATTTCCAATAATGAAATCCTTAATTAATTTAATTAAATAATTAATTAAATTCGGGGCGTTACATCGAGGTCTACCACGATTTTGTTGAGGTGACTGTGGCCTTTGCGTGTTGACCTGTGGAAGAGGCATTTGTTGAGATGGTCTCAGCGTATCAGACAAATTTTGAAGCATCTGTCCCCAATAGCCGGGGGGTTGCCGCCAACGGGGCTTCCGTAATCCAGTTCCATACCTGTCGCGGTGAGAATCGGATACCAAGCTATTAATTAACTTGAATCACAAATCACAATTCACCAACACTCTTCGATTTTTTCAAAGGAAAGGGTAAAGATTGAAAGCCCTAATTGCAATGCAAAGTAATGCAAGAGATCTAAGGTTCGGGGGTTGGTTATACCTAGGGAAGGTGCTAACATCCTAGGTATCTGTAGTATTTTACAGGAACCTCTTATTTTATTGTGTTATCTATCATATGTTTGCTAAGGGTAAAAAGGGAAAGGAATACCTAAGGTGATATTCCTAAGTATGCTCGCCAAGACATCGCATCTCGTGCCTACGTATCCTGACGGGAATGGAATCAGAACATTCGTAGTTCCCCTCAATAAGGGCAAACAGGGTAAAAATAAAAAGGTTGCTCGCCAAGGATTGACGTTGTGCCTACGTATTCTCAAAAGAAACTTTGAGAAATCAGAGCGTCCGTAGTTCGGACTACGGATAAAAGCTATGTTTGTCGATTGGTTAGGAGAAGAGACAAGTTGTCATCTTAAGTAGAATACCCAACTGAACCACAACAAACATGCGGATGATAGATCTTTGCTTCACATTAAGAGAATGGCTCCGACTCGGATATCGGATCGACGAGTATGCCACATACCTCTCTCAAGCGGAAAAGAATCTACATCTTACTTAACTATGTCATGGGGTAGGAGAATTTCATCTCAACTAGGAATGAACAATGTCTAATCTCTCTCATGGGACAAAAAGGGAGACTAACTGTAAGTTGTCTAAGTTAACATCCTAAGAAAAACTGTTCTAAGGGAAACTACCTAAGAGGTATCTGTCTAAAGTCAAGAATCTAAGTATGTACATCCTAGAGGGAATCAACCTAAAAGGGAAACAGGGATCACACAAAAGGGTAAAAGATGAAGTGCAATGCACATGACTGTAAGTCAACCACAAGTCCTTCCCTTGGACTTAAACAGAGGCGATCGAAGATTCAAAAACCACAGGTGAATTTCAGACAAAAATAGGCATCATGACAATAATGTACAATGAGCAAATATCAAAGTTAAAAGCATGAATAAATAATAGTGTATGTACACAACAAAGATCAAGGTATGTAATCGAATTGCAGTGGATAGGCGTCATGAGTAAACATAGAAAAATCTGGCCCAAAATAAAGAAGAAAAATAATCACCAAAAATAAAATTAGGGCATCAGAGAATATACAAAATTAGCATCATGAAGAGAAATTAAAAAAAAAAACACATCAAGAATTAATTAAAAGGAAATTCGAGGATCCTAAATAAACCTAAATCTAATTAAAAACTAATTAAACTAAGTTCTAATTAAACTAATTAGCTAATATCTAACTAAAAACTAATTATACTAATTCTAATTAAATTTAATTAAACTAAATTCTAACTAAAATCTAATTAAACTAAAATCTAGTTAAAACTAAATAAACTAAGTTCTAATCTAAAACTAAATGAATTAAATTAATTTAAAAAGTAAATAAAATAAATTCTAGTCTAAAAAAGTAAATAATAAAAAAGGAGGGTGTCAAAGAATAAGGCAAGGCTGCAAGTAAGAACAGGCTTCTTGATGGGCTCTAAGGCCCAAATGTCCCAAACGAAATAAAAATAAAGAAGAAGAAAAAAAGGGCCACCCTCAGGCTATTAACTTAAGTGCCAAACGTGTATGCTAAAAAAAAAGGACCATGAACCAGTACCTGATGCTTTCACTAACGGACAAAAACGTTAACAATCAAAGTAAAAGAAACGTAACTCTTTCATCAGCATGAGATCCAATGACATATCTCAAAACACAACTCCTAGAAAGCAGCAATCAACGACCAAGTCTTAAGTGTCTATGCTCACAATCCAACCGTGCAAAATAATCACCAGCGGTAGCGAAGTCGAGGTCAGAACAAACAAGAAGCACAGTTGCAGCACTCATGACGTGACACACACTGCCTCTGCTTATGACGTGTGAACGCTGCGGTTTTGAGCTTGCCATGTTACTGCATGTGGTGTTTTTGTGGTTATGGTGAGCAGCGAAGGGTGGTGGCGAAAACATACCGTTGTTGTTGATTGAGATGCAGGTTACGTTGGTTGTTGAAGAAAACTGGTTTTTGTGAGTTAGGATTGAAAGGTTTTGGTGTTTATGAGTTTTGGTTTTGATGAGAAGAATGGTGAGTTATTGTAGTGGAGCTGCGGTTTCTGTTGGGAGGTTTCCGGTGTCAGTTTTAATGGCGAAGGATGAGGTTTGTTGGTGGTATTCTAGAGGTGGTGGAGTAAGAAAACAGTTTTTCGTCACTTTTTACACTGAACTTCCACTGGTGGTGGAAGTTATACTTAAAAACACTCCAATTTTACTGAAGGCACGTTTTACACTTAACTTCCACTGGTGGAAGTTATACTTAAAAACACTCCAATTTTACTGAATTCACTACAAACTCTTTTTTTCTGTTTTTCTTTTTATTACTTCAACTTAGCATTACAATGCCTTTATATAGGCTTTAAGATGAAACTGATAGAGTATACAATAAGTTGGTAATTAAGATGAGGACTCTTTGGTTCTCTCAATCTTAATGACTCTACCATAAATCTAAATAAAGACAATCATAATAATATGGTGATTAGAATTCTCTCATAATGCTTACTAATAACAGTGGTGGTTACAACACATTAACTTTAACACTCCCCCTTAATGTGTTGTTCTTTAACTCCCATTGCTTCTCTAAGTTGCTGAAATCTTCCTGTTGGTAGTGCTTTCGTAAATATGTCTGCTAGCTGGTCTTGAGAACTGCAGAACATTAACTGCACATCACCATCCTCGATCACACTTCGAATAAAGTGGTGCTTTATATTAATATGTCTTGTTCGACTGTGGAAAACAGGATTCTTCGCCATGGCTATTGCTGATTTATCGTCACAGTGGAGCAGCAGACTTTCTTCTTGCTTTTCTCCGATATCTTCAAGTATTCTTCTCAACCAAAGTGATTGTTGTGTAGCCAAACCAGCTGCTAAATACTCAGCTTCAGCTGAAGATTGCGTCACAGTATCTTGCTTCTTTGAGCACCAAGAGATCACACCTGAACCAAGGTTGAATACATAACCTGAAGTGCTCTTCATATCATCAACACTTCCGGCCCAATCACTATCACAATAGCCTTTAGCTTCAAGTTTAGAATTCTTCTCAAATCTGATTCCATGCTCCATGGTTCCCATGACATACCTTAGAACTCTTTTTGCTGCCCCAAGATGTAAATGACTTGGTTTACTCATGAATCTTGAGAGTAAACTAGCAGCAAACATTAAATCGGGCCTTGAAGCTGTAAGATAAAACAAGCTTCCAACCAAACTTCTATACATGCTTGCATCTACTAATCTTCCGCCATCTTCCTTCTTTAATTTTTCATTCACCACTAAAGGAATATCAACAGGTTTGCAGCCATACATGCCAAACTTTTTTAAAATATTTTCAGCATATCTCTTTTGACAAATAAAAACTCCATATTCATCTTGGTAAACCTCAATACCAAGAAAATGATGTAGTAAGCCAAGATCACTCATCTCATATTTTTTCATCATTTCTATTTTAAAATTTTCAATCATTTTCTTGTTGTTACTCGTATACACCAAATCATCAACATAAAGAGCAACAAGAAGGATATCATCTTTACCTTGATGCTTCACATATAAGGTAGGCTCACTTTGACTTCTTTGAAATCCTTGTTGAATGAAGTAGCCGTCAATTTCACTATACCATGCTCTAGGGGCTTGTTTCAACCCATAGAGAGCTTTCTTCAACTTGTAAACTTTCTCCTCTTGGCCTTTTGTCACAAAGCCTTGAGGTTGCTGCATATAGACTTCTTCTTTTAATTCTCCATTTAGGAAGGCTGATTTCACATCAAGCTGGTACAGGTTCCACCCTTTCTGAGCTGCTACTACAATAATTGTTCGTACAGTATCCAATCTTGCAACTGGGGCAAAAGTTTCACTATAGTCAATTCCAGGCTGTTGGGCATAGCCTTTTACCACCAATCTGGCCTTGGCTCTTTGAATTGACCCATCTAGATTATGCTTCAGCTTGTAAACCCATTTTACACCAATGGCCTCTTTGTCATTTGGTTTTTCTACAAGCTGCCATGTTTTGTTTTTTTTCAATTGCAGTTATTTCTTCCTGCATAGCATTCTTCCAAACACTTTCTTTTATTGCTTCTTCGAATTTTCCGGTTCGAAAACACAGAAATTGCATCTTGCATAAACATCACTTAAATCTTTTATTTTTACAGGAGTTGAACTAGGAGATGCTGAACTCGAACTCGATGCACTTGAGGAACTTGGTGAATTTGAGAAACTCGGTGAACGCGGGGCTGGTTGCTCACTTCCAACTGCTGGATTCTATTGTAACAACACTGCAGGGACTGTTTTTTCTTTGTTTTCTCTGTTTTCTTCCCAATTCATGGAGGTTTTCTCATCTAATACGACGTCCCGGCTGATGATGACTTTTCCTGTTTTCAAATTGTACAATCTGTAGCCTTTCGACATGGAACTGTAACCAATGAAAATACATTTTTCACTCGTTTCCTCCAGCTTCGTTCTCTTTTGTTTAGGAATTTTAGCATAGCAAACACACCCAAAAACTTTAAGGTGGTTAACTGAAGGTGTTCTTCCACTCCAAGCTTCAAATGGAGTCTTATTCCATAGAGCCTTTGTTGGACATCTATTCAGCAAATACACAGCAGTATTAACAGCCTCGGGCCAAAAGGTTTTAGGCATACCTTTCTCAAGTAGCATAGACTTCGCCATCTCCATCACGGTTTGGTTCTTTCTTTCAGATACACCATTTTGCTGAGGTGTATAGCCCACAGTGAGTTGTCTTTCAACACCTTCATCTTCACAAAATTTCTGAAATTCATTTGAGGTGTACTCTTTCCCTCTATCACTTCTCAATATTTTTATAAACCTACCACTTTGTTTCTCAACAAAAGCTTTAAACTTCTTAAAAATTACAAAAACTTCAGATTTTTGTCTCATGAAATATACCCAAGTCATGCGGGTAAAATCATCAATAAACAAGATAAAGTACCTGTTTTTGCCATGAGATAAGGTGTTCATTGGGCCACACACATCTGTGTGTATAAGTTCTAATGCTCGTTTAGCTCTCCAGGCTCCTTCCTTTGGGAAAGGTTGTAGGTGATGTTTACCTAGCACACAACCTTCGCACACACCAGATTTTTCTTTGATTATTGGCAGTCCATACACCATTTTCTTTTGATAGAGTAACTTGAGACTTTCGTAATTCAAATGCCCAAGTCTCCTGTGCCATAAACACGAGTCATTCTCTTCTCTGGCCATCATACTTACATTTTTCTCATAATTGAAAGATAGTGGAAAGCTCTTGTTGCTAGTCATCTTCACAACGGCAACACTTCTTCCTTTTGAGTCAAAAATTCTGCACTCTCTATTCTCAAAATTTAGAGAATAGCCGTGCTCTAGAAGTTGTCCAATGCTAAGCAAATTTTCGTCTAACTCCGGCACATAAAGCGTGTCATGTATGACTTTGCTTCCTTGCTTCGTGGTGACTCCAATGCTTCCTTTCCCTTTCACTTCGACATGTTCTCCATTGCCCAATTTAACTTTTGAGCTGAATGAAGAATCAATGTTTATAAATGGTTCCTTCTGTCCGGTCATATGGTTGCTACAGCCGCTTTCCAAATACCAAACATTTTTACCTTCTTCATGAAATGCTTTTTTACAAGCAAAAAACAAATTTCCTTCACCAGATTCTCCTTCTGCGTACGAAGCATGCTGCTGATTTCCAAGACGACAATCCTTTTGAAGGTGTCCGAATCTCTTGCAATTGTGGCATTGCGGTTTTCCTTTGTTCCAACAGTCCTTCTCGTCATGAGTTTTGTTGTTACAAATTCTGCACCATTTGTTGGATGCTCCTTCATGCCATCTTCCGCCATTCACGCCTCTTCCTCTTCCTCGTGCGTTTCTTCCTCTGCCTCTTCCAAATCTTCCACCTCTAGAAGACTCACCTCTATTTTGTATTGGAGGCTTATTTTCACCATTGCTGGGCTGAATGTTGAGTTTAGATTAAAAGGCACTCTCGATTGATTTTTCAGAGTGTCGTAACAACCTTTGCTCGTAGGATCTCAAAGACCCCATCAACCCTTGAACTGTCATGGTTGATAGATCCTTGATTTCTTCTATCACAGCCACCATTGGGTCAAATCTTACTATCAAACTGATCAGAATTTTATCAACAATTCTGCGATCTTCTATCGTATCACCATGCGGCTTCATCTGATTCACCAATTCGGAGAGTCTGTTGAAGTATTCGTTCAAGCTCTCGTTCTCTTTCTTCCTTTCATTTTCATAATTTCTCTTAAGAGATTGAAGCTTCACCGTTCGCACCTTTGAGTCTCCTTCAAACTCTTGTTGTAGGATACTCCAGGCTTCCTTTGATGTTTTAGCTCTCATAATCCTTAGGAAAATGGATATAGAGACTCCTCTTTGAATCATCCCGAGAACACCAGCATCTGTGATCTTCTTCTTCTTCAATTCTTCAAGTCGTTGGCTTGATTCTTCAGTCTTTTCTTTTGATTCTCCAGCCTCTGTTGGTACGGGTTCTTCATACCCGTTTTGGACAATCTCAGACACATCCAACGAGGTGAATAGAGTCTGCATTTTAATAGCCCAGAAATCATAATTCTCTCCTTCAAACAAAGGAACTTTAACATTGCTATAAGTTGTGGAAATGTTGCTAGTGGAAGCCATATTTTTGTTGGTTTTGCTGTAGCTGCAAGGATCTGCAGCTCTGATACCACTCTGTTGGTGGTATTCTAGAGGTGGTGGAGTAAGAAAACAGTTTTTCGTCACATTTTACACTGAACTTCCACTGGTGGAAGTTATACTTAAAAACACTCCAATTTTACTGAAGGCACGTTTTACACTTAACTTCCACTGGTGGAAGTTATACTTAAAAACACTCCAATTTTACTGAATTCACTACAAACTCTTTTTTTCTGTTTTTCTTTTTATTACTTCAACTTAGCATTACAATGCCTTTATATAGGCTTTAAGATAAAACTGATAGAGTATACAATAAGTTGATAATTAAGATGAGGACTCTTTGGTTCTCTCAATCTTATTGACTCTACCATAAATCTAAATAAAGACAATCATAATAATATGGTGATTAGAATTCTCTCATAATGCTTACTAATAACAGTGGTGGTTACAACACATTAACTTTAACAAGGTTTGAAATAGGATAATGAAACACGTTTATGTAGTGTTGTTGTTTCCTGTTGTGACAGAGGGTGCCGTGAGGAGCGTCGGGAAACTCGTCGGAGGTTAATATGGAGGGTAGCCGTGAGTTGGAGTTTAATATGGTGGTGGTGAGATTTCGCAAGGTGATGGGTGGAGGAAATGCGAACTGCTGCAATGTTTTGGTAGTGTAAAGAAAAAGAAGTTCTATCAAAGAAAAGTGGTGGCAAAGGGTTTCCAATGGGGTGTGGAAGGTTGTCGATGGAAGCTTATATGGTGGATGAGTGTCAAGCTGTTGTTTGAACAAGAACGGTGGCTTGGAGTTTGTTGAAGGAATTTAAAGGGTTGTTAGAGAGGGTGAAATAATAGAAATGGAGGAAATGGAAAAGTTTATGTTGCCTTTGTGTTTGTGATGTATGTGGTTTTAATGGAAGAGAAGAAGTGGTCTTCATGAAGTATATGTGTTATTTCAAAGTAGTTCTTCCTCATGAATATGCAGGTTTTTGTATTATTTGTGGAGTTGACGAAGTAATGGCAAGTGAGGTGAGTTTTTTTGTATATGGTGTACATGGAGATAGAGGGAGTAAATAATACGAGTATTGTAGCATGTTTTGGTTGTAGTTTTGGATGAGTGAGTCAATTTTGGAAGATGAAGATTCATAGGATTTTTGAATAAGTTTTCAAGTAGGTCCTTCTCTTTTTGTTTGGATTTTCTAGTCACTGTTATGTGAGAAGAATATGGTGGTGAAGCAGTTGTTTTTGTGTAGTGGCATTGGCCGATTTGGAACTAAAGGTTGTGGATGGTTTTGTACTGTTTGATGGAAAATAGAGGGAGGAACGTGAGTTCTATTCACAGAGTGGTTTGGAGGTGAAAGGTGTTGTGGTGATTAGAACCAGTTTCCGAAGGCTTCAAAGATCCGTGAGTTTTTTGACGGATAAGGTTTTATGCATGAGGAAAAATGGAAAAGATGATTATGACATAAGAGGAGAGATATGGTGTTATGAGGAGGAGAGTACGTGAAGTTTTATGGTTTTGTGTTTGGTGGATGAAATCTGGAGAGTTTGGGAAGAGAGATGAAAATGAGGAAGGCGGGATGTGTGGGTTATTGAGTTGAGATGGTAAGTATGGGAGAGAGAGATGATAGCGGTCTCTTTTTTTAATTTTCATATTAATGCTTCGAATTTTTTTTAAACTAACACACTTTTTTAAAAAAAATCCAAAAAAACCAACTTTTCAGATTAATTACAGAAACGACTAGATTTGAAAACGCAATTCTAGGGTGGCGCCATATGAAATGGCGCCTCAGTTAGAGGCCACAAGCCATTTCATATGGCGCCTCACGCCATAAAATTTTCCTCAAAAAATTCCCTGGGGTCAAACCATATGAAATGGCGCCTCAGGCTATTTTTTTTTAATGTTTGTTTTTAAATTTATGCAGAGGTATGGTTAGGAACAGTAGAAAAAGAGTGTAGGCATGCATTGTTGAGTCATGCAGAGTGTGATCTTGTCATAGTGTAGCCATGCAGAGTTGTGTGGTATTGTCAAGCTTAGTGTAGGCATGCAGTCTTGTATGGTCATGTCAAGGATAGTGTGTAGGCATGCAGAGCAGCACATGGCTCTTTGGCAATGCTTTTATGAAGCAATTAGACTAAAGAGACACGTTTCTTGTAATATTTTTCTGCCTATTAATACACATGAATTATACATCCTATCATCACTTACATTCAAACCAGTTACAATCTGCAAACTATTTTTCTTCCAAATTTTCAGATATGGCTCAAAGACCACAATACTTGATAACTGCACATATCCTTGGTGAGATATTTGATAGTCCAATGAGTGGTTTCAATTTTAGGGATACAGAAGTGACTAGGTTTTTAATTGATAGAAGAACAAATTTTTATCATTTGAAAGCTCGGTTAGAGAAGAAATTGCAGTGCGGTCCAGTTGGGCAAATTATATACAAAAACCCTATCTTTTTTTAGGGGCATGATGTGTGCAAATTTTTTCAGATGAAAATACGGGATGATGAAGATGTGCGTAATATGTTTCTCAGCCGTGAGCATTTCAGTTTCAATGAGGTTGAGTTATATGTTACGTTACAAAATCAACCACTGTCTCAACAACTTGAGGTATCGCAGGTTTTCAACGATTCTGACAACGAACAAGCTGAGGTGGATGCAGTTGATGAGGAGGAAGAAGAAGCGGAGGACGTTGTTGACGAAATGATAAACGGTGACGAGGCAGACCAATTGCCAGACAGTCATGTTTATCGCCCACCCCAACACATGACAACACTAAGCCTAGGCGACGATCAACCATCAACAGATATTTTTTACGACCTATACAAACAGACGGAGGGAGTACTAAAAGTTGGAGACAATTTTCGTACAAAAGAAGATTGTGTTCGAGCAATTAAACAATACCATATGACCTTGGTTGCAGATTATAGAGTCGATCGAACAAATCCGACTCTATACAAGATCTACTGCCACAACGAGGCCTGCCCCTTTAGACTAACGACATCTTTCCGGAAGCGAAGCGATTCTTGGAAGATAGGGTCAATAGGTCCGGAGCACACTTGCATACTAACCAATCCAAGTCAGGATCATCGCAAGCTCGGCTCTCAGATGATCTGCAACGAAATTCTATCAATCGTGAGCGACAACCCTTCTGTGAAAGTCAGTACCATCATAACTCATATGGAGCAAAGATACAACTATACTCCCTCGTACAGGAAGGCGTGGATTGCTAGGACGAAGGCAGTTGAAAGGATTTTTGGAAATTGGGAGGACTCTTACAAAGAACTCCCAAGATACCTTGTCGCCCTAAAACAATATGCTCCAGGTATTGTTGTCTTGTTAGAGACGTTGCCGGCATATACGCCTGACGAGATTTATGTAAGTGGAAATGGCATTTTCCACAGACTCTTCTGCGCGTTTGAACCATGCATCAAAGGATTTACTTTTTGTAAACCTATAATTCAAATTGATGGAACATGGTTGTACGGAAAATATAAGGGCACACTACTAATGGCCGTGGCACAGGATGACAACAACAACATTTTCCCTATCGCATTCGCTCTAGTTGAAGGGGAGACTGCTGGAGGTTGGAGTTTTTTCTTAAAAAATCTCCGACAATATGTTGCTCCCCAACCTGACGTATGTCTGATCTCCGATAGGCATCCCTCAATCGATAGTGCTTACAACAATCCTGATAACGGCTGGCAGGATCCTCCACCGAACCACGTGTATTGCATTAGGCACATTGGGCAAAATGTCCTGCGGGCATTCAAAGACAAGGGCCTAAAGCAGCTGGTTACTAACGCGGGATATGCATTAACAGAGCCTACGTTCAGATACTACCGGGGCGAGATCAGACAAACAAACCCAGAAGCATTGACTTGGATTGATAACATACCACGAGAGAAGTGGACAAGGGCGTATGACAATGGGCGGCGATGGGGCCATATGACAACAAACCTCGTAGAGTCTATGAACTCAGTATTCAAAGGCATCCGGAACCTGCCGATAATCGCTCTTGTGAGGTCAACTTATTTTAGGCTCGCTGTGCTATTTGATACTAGACGTGCTAAGTGGGTTTCGGTCATACAATCTGGGCAGCTGTTTAGTGACTATTCCATGGCATTCATGAAGGACGAGGCTGCAAAGGCTAACACACACGTCGTCACGGTCTTCGACCGTTTTGCAGGACACTTCAGTATTACAGAGTCTATTGATCACAACGAAGGATTGCCTAGGGGATCTTATCGAGTGGAACTAGATAGGAGTTGGTGTGACTGTGGAAAGTTTTAGGCATTTCGTATGCCTTGCTCCCATGTCATAGCAACCTGTTCCAAGGTCCGACTGGACCCAACCAACTATCTCTATGTTCTTCACCAAGTCAGTACTCTATGTAATGTGTACCGTAAAAGCTTTCAAGTAGTCGCAAAGGAGGACTATTGGCCTACATATGAAGGCAAAATTGTGTGGCATAATAACTTAATGCGAAGAAATAAAAAGGGTCGCCCTATCAGCAGCCGGATTCAAACGGAGATTGATACAGGTGAAAAAATGGTGAGGTTGTGTAGTTTGTGCCGCCAGCCAGGCCACAATCGTATTAAGTGTCCAAATGTATTAGGTCCTAGCACAGTGGCATAATTACTTATGTAATCTTGTCTATTTATAATAAGAACAAATTTCATTTCATTGATGGCATACATAACTCAATACAATAACATAACAAACCTAAACGAAGCATCACTTAATGAAACCTATTACGAAATCATAAAATAACAATAACAATAACAATAATAATAACAATAACAATAACAATAACAAAACATAAAAGCAGCTTATCTAGGCAATTACAACCATCAACTTAATTTCCTGTTGTAACATCATCATCATGAGGACGCCAGCATCATTTTCCACTTTCCTCCAAGTCTGGGTGACTCCGTCTGGACCAGACTTCTCAACCTGCCTCTCTATCTTCCTGATCTTTTCACCTGCCTGAAATTCTTCTGGTAGCCAGCGGCGAAGTTCCCTGTGCAAATGCTCCAACGTCTGGGTGTTCCAGAGTAGCATCTCCAACGGAGGCTTGACAGCTGAATATATAACTAGGGCATTTCGTTTCATCAGTGGAAACTCTGGCCACTTTTCCTCCGTTGCTGATGACGACGACAGCCGACTATTTGAGGATGAAGACATCGTGTTGAGTAAGGGAGAGTTTGGGATATTGGTGAGGGAAGGGAGGAAATTAGGGTTTGGGTGATAATTGTTGTGCAAAAACAAGTGAGGGAGAGCCCTTATTTATAGGCACAGCATAACATATAAAATAATATAATTTTTAGTATATTAAAAAAATATAAATTAAAAATAAAATTAAAAATAAAAAAAAAACAAATGGCCTGAGGCGCCATTTCATATGGCTTGACCTCAGGGAATTTTTTAGGGCAAGTCAAATGGCCTGAGGCGCCATATGAAATGGCTTGTGGCCTCTAACTGAGGCGCCATTTTATATGGCGCCACCCTTTTATTCGTTTTCCAAACCCAGCCATTTCAGTAATTATTCTGAAAAATTGGTTTTTTTTGTTTTTTTTTTTTGAAAAAGTGTGTTAGTTTAAAAAAAAATTCTATTGCTTCATTAAAAATGGAAACAAAGCATCTAGGCATTAAACCCATGCGCATAGTGGTAGTGTGAATCGATTCATGTATGCAAAGAAAATGTTATTCACAAAAAAAAATAAAAACAAAACAACTTTAACAAACTTGTTAATTAAGTTTTGTCACAAATGGAAAAAACCAAAAAAAAAATCAAAATATTAATAAATAAATAAAAATAAATAAATAAAAAAAGAGTTAAATGTGATTAAATAAATAATTTACAAATAAAATCTAAAATAATAAAAAAGATTACTTAATTAAAAAGAAATAAATAAAATGGTGAAAACGAATAATCGGTCCGACATCGAAGTGCTCCGAAAAATAAAACGAATACTCCAGAATAATCAACGCAAAATATACGTATCGGAAAAATACATCGTTCGGTCAAATTTCGAAATAAATTTTACCCGCTGAAAAGGCTTGAACTGTCCAGAAATGCGACCGAAAAGTGGTCAAAAATTTTAAACGAGCACGCCAGGTTAAACTACGCAAAACGTAGATTAATACCACTGACGTCTGCAGGCTCGATTTTAAAAATTCTCCGTCCACTAATTTTTCGCACTGTTGACTTTTATTTGACCGATTCGGCTATAAATCCAACAAATTCATTTTGGTTGATAAATTGGGTATTATACGAGATGAAATGTGATATGCTATGCAGACGATGCAAAAAGAAAAAAATGCATAATCTTATGGTCAAAAATTAGGGTGTGACAATGCCCATGTTTTCGTAGTTGGGACGGGGGGGTTAGGTTGGGTGTGGACGGTATGGTTGGCCGAATTGATACATTGAATCGTTTTAGTAATGATGCAATGGTTGTTGTGGGGTTCGGTAGTCAAATAGTGGATGTGTATGTTGGTGGTAGGACGATTGTGTGTTCATTTGTGGGGGGCTATGGTGGGCTAGGGTGGGTTCGAAAGAGTTATCAGGGCTATAGGCAGAAGTGAGGTCGGTGTCGGCAGGCTAGCGGTAGGGGTAAGGCTCTTGTTGTTGTGACTGGGTTGGTGGCATGAAAGGGTTGCGGTTCTGGAAGATTGATTCGGTTGGTATACTTGGTTGTTGGGTATAATACGGTGTTTGATGTTGGGCATGTGACTGTGAAGAAGAAGCACGTTGGCGCGGATCAATCAGATACGTCGGCTCAGACACAAAGTATTGTGGTGTTGTAACCGACCTAAACCAAATCATATATTGTTGAGTTGGACTAGCCCCTTCCAAAACAGGGTCAGCTAAGATGTGTCGATGTCGATTCTTCCATTGTTGACACGTCTTTTTTGCAAAGTTTTTCCAATGACCTACAACCCATTGTGTATCCACTCTACGTTGATGTCAGTCTCCCAAAGATGTCGGAGCGACTGGAATATCCTGATGCATTCCGAACTGCAGTTTCACCCGATCACTTTGATGCATCTCCACTGTAGTGAATCGAATGATCGATGTTTTAGATGTCCACACTACAACATCATCGGCGTTGGGCTGATGGTCGAGACCCTCATACGGTCTCCAGATAAACTACATGAACAAAAGATTTAATGAGAAAATCTGCGGTGTGGTAATTTATTAGACAAATTTATGGTAGTGTAAGAATAAATTACATCGTCGGGCCCAATGTGTTCTATAAGGTTGCGGTAGACGATTATTGAGTTCCTGGGATTTCGTTGGTAATTTATTCCCGGAACTGGCCACCTAAAAAAAAGTGACATAAATAAATTAGTTACAAATAAACATTTCATCAAAGTATACATGTTTGAGTTTTAAAAATAAACTTACTTGTTTGCATAGGGGAATGTGAAGGGATTCCGGTTAACAGGAGCTAGTGTTGGCATTCTAGACCAACCCCGCGCTTGAAGTAGACAGGCGCAGCCATAAAAAGTACAAGTATTTTTTTTTTGAATTTTTACATAGTGAACTATATAGATAGGCCAGGACAGCTGAACCCCAACTATAGTTGCACACTTTATTAATGTTGGATAACAATTGTAAATACATAATATTTACACTATTTCCAGTAATTTTTGGAAATAAAAAATGTCCAAATAAGATCATTATATAGCACCGAGTTTTAACTATCTTGTCATACTCAGTGGATTCCTCGTCTAATATAATATAATGATATTGTTCTCTTAGGTATTTTAAATTAATACCTTGGCCCCTAGGTCGACCATCACGTTCTGGCTGAGGTGTTTCGACACAAAGCGGGGTGCCCAACAAATCTTCGCAAAGTTGGTTATCAACACCAACTTGGCCGTTGACGGCCTTTTCATCGATGCGTAGGCCAAGTAACATATACACATCTTGTAGTGTGACCGTACATTCACCGAAAGGAAGGTGAAATGTGTGGGTCTCTGACCTCTAACGTTCTAGAAAAGCTAGAATAAATTTGGGGTCAAGTCAATATGATTTGATTTGTATCAAATCACCAAAGCCACATGCATTTAGGTATCCTTCTATGAATGGGTCGTGTGGTATATACTCATGCCCACGGCAATGAAACCTTGATACATCCTGACCAAAAATATATATAACCTTAGTTTTATAGAAAAATACAAATAAGTAAGGAAAGACAAAACAAATAAAGCAAAACACTTACAAACTCTGCAATGTTTTCAATTGTTCCTCTGTGATCGTTGCACATCGTGAGTAGAGACATTTTTTAGTAATTGGTATGAAGAAGAGTTTGTGATGGATGAGAAGAGTTTGTGATGGAAGAGAAGATTTTGTAATTTGAGGAGAAGAGTTTTTAATGGAGGATAAGAGTTTGGGATGAGAAGAGTTTGTAAAGTGATGAGAATGTATTTATAATGGTGAAGAATTTATTTATAATGGTGAAATGTGATGAGAGGAGTCAAATGAAAATGCATGGTGAAATGTGATGCACTTTGTGTAAGAAATCGTGTCAGTGTTCTCTTACAAGATTCTTGGTCATTGTCATGCAGAGAATCTTGCAGGCATTGCATGTGACGCCATTTAATATCTTGTAAGTGTAGTTGGTAAGACTTTAGTGTAGTCTTGGAATTGTAGTCTTAAAAGACTATTATGGTAGCAATGTGAATCTAACAAGTGTAGTCATGCAGAGATTCTTGGTAAGACATCTAAGAAGTGAATAAATATTTCGTATAGTGTGCTAAAGAAATAGTGTATAGGCATGATAAAGAATAGTGTATTTTTGCACCCCGTGTGAGATTCTTGTCATGCTAGTGTAGTCTTGTCATGCAGAGAATCACATGATGCATGCAAGACAATGATTTTGTTTTTTACTTTAATGTCTTGTAAGTGAAGTTGGTAAGACATGTAAGTAGTGAATAAATATTTCGTATAGTGTGCTAAAGAAAACAAGTGTGATTGCATATGATAATGAATAGTGAGCTAGAGAAGCTAAACTTCGTGTACACTTGTGATAGAAGGTAGGCATGCAAGACATCTAAGAAGTGTGATAAAGAATAGTGTATTTTTGTACCACATTTCGTATAAAGCATTCAAGACATGTGATAGTATTTAATAATAATAATAAGTATTTACAAAAAGTATTCATAATAGTAATAAAGTCTTTGTAGTAAGTTGTAAAGTATTGTGAAGCATTAAAACATGGAAGTGTAGTCATGTCATGCAGAGAATCACATGAGGCATGCATTAAATCAATGGTTTTGTTTTTTTACAACTTTAATGTCTTGTAAGTGTAGTTGGTAAGACTTTAGTGTAGTGTTTATGCATAGGCATGATAAAGAAGTGAATAAATATTTCGTATAGTGTATAGGCATGATAAAGAATAGTGTAGTCTTGTGAGATTCTTGTCATGGAAGTGTAGTCTTGTCATGCAGAGAATCACATGATGCATGCAGGATAATGGTTTTGTTTTTTACTTTAATGTAGGCATGTGAGAATCTTGTAGGCATGCAAGACTATATGGTAGTTTGTAGCCAAGATAAGAAGTGTGCATAAATTACAAGACATGTGAATAAATATTTCGTATCAAGCATTTGAATAATAAGTATTACTTTAAAATATTAGTGTCTTGGTTTTTATCACTTTAAGACTTTATTTTATGTGGTTTTGGAGATATAAATAAGACAAGACTGAAGATGGCTGGTTTATACCTGAATGAATCGCACACTTAAAGATAACACAGAGTCACCACCGAACTTTATTTAGTCCCAAAGGACATGGAAAATATCGATAAAACCCAAGGAGAAGAGAAATGGGAACGGGGAACGGGGGTCGGTTATGCGAAAGGAAGGTACTAGCACCTAACGCATCCTTCGTACTCGACGGGAACCATTTCGCTTGTTTCTAGGCTTGGATGGGTTATCTATCTAAAGGATTCTAGCTAAAAGAATGAGAGAAAAAAGGGAAAAGAGAAAAGGAAAGAAAGTAAGAAAGTGCTCGTGGAGGATTAGGGCCCTCGTGCCTACGTACCCTCATAGTGCAATGAGGAAATTAGAGCGCCGTAGTTCAGAGGAACTAGGGAAAGAAAAAGGAATGGAAGAAGGGCGGAAGGGTGCTCGCAAAGATCATCGCGATCTCCTGTCTACGTATCATACATTCGAATGAATGCAGAATCAGAGCTTCTGTAGTTCAGGGAACTAAGACGGAAAAAAGAAAAGGAAATGGGTGTCAAAACCAAGAACAAAAGAAGGTAAAAGGAAGGTCCGCTGGGGACAACAAAGAGGATTGAGGTCAAAACCAAGAGAGAAGAAATGCAGAAATAGGATAGAAACGACTCCACTGGGGAGGTAAGAGAACAAAGCGACAGTACTGGGGAGCAGAGGGTAGTGACCCTACTAGGGAACAAAGGAATAAGGATTCGGTATATTAACTGGCTGGCAGTGGTTAACCGGAGGAAGGGAGATAAAACTCTGATGGGAAAAAGAGAATTCTGCTAGGGAAACCCGAGCAGAAAGGGCGACCATGCTGGGGAAAAGTGAAAGGAGTGGTGTCCAAACCAAGAGAGATAGGACGCGGTATGTTAACTGACTAGCGGTGATTAACCGGAAGAAAAAAGATAAGAACTCTGGTGGGGATAACAGACTTGGTATCAACAAACAGACTGTGATGAACAAAAAAGAAAAGAGTACTGAACCAAGAGAAGGTGTTTGACTCTGCGGGGATCTTGGTATATTAACTGATAAATAGTGGTTAACCGAAGAAAAAGGTGTGGAACCAAGCAGAGGTTGTGACCCAAATGGGATGTTGATACTGACTGAACAAATAGTACTTGACCAACGAAAGGGCATTGAACCAAAAGAGGTTGCTAACCGCTGAGAGATTCGGTTTTAACAAAAAATTGTGATTAGCCGAAAAGAAATGAGTGATTAACCAAGAGAAGGTGATTAACTCGAAAGGGGTTCAGTATTTTAACAGACCGGCTGTGGTTAACTGAAGAAGTGGGTGATTAACCAAGAGAAGGTGATTAACCCAAGAAGAACTCAGTGTTTTAACAGGCTGGTTATGGTTAACTGAAGAAGTGGGTGATTAACCAAGAGAAGGTGATTAACCCAAGAGGAAACCCAGTGTGTTAACAGATAAACCGTGATTAACTGAGAAGGAAGTGCAAATTTGGTGTTTTAACCGACAAGCAGTGATTAACCAAACAAAGGGAGAAGAACCAAGAGAAGGTTGCGAACTCCTGGGGATACGGTTGTGACAGGAATACTGTGTTTAACCGAAGAAAAGGGAATTTGAGACTCTTCTAGAGAATCAAAAAGCAATGATTGACCGCAGGAAAAGAGTAGGGTATTGAAACAAAGAGAGTTTGCTAACCCAAGGAACAATGATCTTAACCAAGAATGGTGATTGATCAAAAGAGCGATTGAAAGAGATAGGAGTGATCAAGGATCGACTCAACTGGGGAAGGAGGTACACTACAGCCTGAGGATAGAGGTGACTAAGCCAGACACAGGGTCATTCGTCCCCTACCTGAAATAGTCAGAATGAGAGTAGGAATTCTCCCTTCTCATTCCTTCTCTAACATACAGGGTGTAGTGCAGAAATTGAAGCGAACAGCACAACAGCTCCAAGTTATACAATGCTTCAGTGTCGCTTGAAAGCTCCGACTCCACGGGGGAAGAAGGAAAGAAAGCTCTAAAGGAAGCCTAAGGAGAAACTCCAAAGGGGAAATTAACAATCGAACCGAAGTTTCGATTAATTAACCAAAGGGAGGCATATGCTAATAATTTTCCAAATGAATGAAAAATTATTAAAGCAAAAGGTGTATTATTGATTGTATAAGATTAAGTTTATTCTCTTGAGAACAAACCTAATGCAAAGCAAATAGAGAAAGTGCAAAACATTGCCAAATGATACACAAAATGCAACACAAAATCATGTTATTATGATCAAATAAAGTGCAAGAAAACATGTGTTCACATAATGCCAAGAATGTGATTAAATCGAAAAATCGAAATCGTGCATCAAAAATTCATGAATATGCTTCAAACAAAAGTTACATGACACTTAAAACATCCCTAAAATCAAACATATCAATATATGGAAGTTAGAACGAGAAAGCATGCCAAACACACTTGAAAAAGCAAGAAAATGGCCTTCTGGTTCAGCGTTAATCGATTAACATTTTTGCACTGCAAAGTGTTAATCGATTAACACTTGCAGAACAACGAAAAAAAACTGAAAAATAGAGTGTTAATTGATTAACACTTTTGCACTGCAAAGTGTTAATCGATTAACACTGGCACGGGGGCAGAAAAAGAGTTTTTCAAAAGTGTTTTTGGCCAACTTATTGATTGTGCAATCACTCCAATGCTAGGGCAAACAATTATGCACGAAAAATCAAGTTTAACAACAGTAAATAATCAGCAAATGAATCAATTAAATCATCAAGATCATGGATCAAGCAATGGCATAATCAATTCGCATGCAAAAGCATCGAAACTACATCGCGAATGATGCGAAAATGTGCGAAACAGAAAAATGAAAGAGATCTACCAACCTACAAGCCGGAGATTTGGCTTGGTGATTATTGCAAAGAGATCTTGATGAAGATAATCAAACAAAACCAGAGGAAATCTTCAATTATAGCCGAAGCGTATCGAAACCAAGCAAATTGCGACGAAAACTCCGAAATGAGAATTATCACTGAAGAAGCTTGAAGTAATCTCTTGAGATGAATCCAAAAGCTAATGAAGCTCCACAAAATCCAGTAGATTGGAATGATGATGAAAGTTAAGCTCAAGAAAAAGCACTTTCAATGTGAAAAGTAGCTTTCCTTCAATGGTGAATTAAGAGCTTTAATGAGGTTTTGGAAGATAATTGAGATGAAGATGAAGAAGTAGCAGAAAATTTCAGAGAGATTTGTGAGAGAATAGAGAGTGAAGTGTGAGAAATTTGTGTAAAAATGGTTTATCCTTTGAAAAGTGAGTGAAGGCTTGTTTATATAGACTTGTGGTTTGGAGTGTGAGAGGTTTGGAATTTGGTTTAGACTTAGCTTTGGGTGGTTTGGAATTAGGCTGGAAGTTTGTTAGGTTTGACTCACCGAGTTAAGCGGTTAACTCGGTTAGTTAGGATCAACTCGGTAACAATCCCAATGTGAGCTCCAACATCCAAAGGTCCATATACTTGGAAATCAAGGAACATGGTGCACTTTTTTGGAAATGATGCATTGGAGTAAATTTGAGTGAATTCTTGAAGATTCCAGAATGTTCCACATGCTACTAGACCACAGTAGAATTTCAAAATGTGGAGGGAAAGTTGCTGTCTTGAAAAAGCAGCAAATTCTATAAAATTTGCATATGTTAATCGATTAACACATTTGCACTGCAAATGGTTAATCGATTAACCAAGCCAAAAAATGCCCAGTTTTTCCTGATGAATAGGCATAGAAACCATTGTGTTTGTGCTTGTGTTGATGATGTGATGACTTCGTGAGGATGCGATTAATCGGGCTTGGAAAACCTGAATATTCCTGCAGCAAAAACACAGAAGAAAAGTGTGAATGCGTATGCCAG
Source organism: Lathyrus tuberosus (assembly GCA_022829125.1). NCBI lineage: Eukaryota > Viridiplantae > Streptophyta > Magnoliopsida > Fabales > Fabaceae > Lathyrus > Lathyrus tuberosus. The sequence goes on from JALAZF010000034.1 coordinate 3,210,415, forward strand.
CGATGCGAATGCACATGCTTATGCAAAAGGCAAAAAGGGAGGTCAAATTTCGGGTTACGACAGTTGCCCCTATTTAATCCTCTTGGACCTGAATGTTCAAATTGCACCAGCTTTTCGATAATTCGAGGTAAAAGGGGATTAAATAAAAGAGTAGCTCGAAAATTTGGTCGACGACGACAAAAGAAGAGTTTAGAGCGTGTTTGAAGTTTAGCTAAATATTTTCCAGAGATGAATCAGTCAAAAGAAAGGGAGTATGCTTGATGCATATGCCATGTATGTATCCAACATGATGCTTGATATCATGCGATGCAACAAGTGCGGGTCATGGTAATGTGCAGCGAGTCTAGCAGAAATTGTACCAAAACGAACTCGACATCCTCGGCTGGGAGAGGATCCACAGATGTAGACGGCCTGTTGGAGAAGAAGTCCATGAAAGGTGACAACTCTTGCTGGGAAAAAACCAAGAAATATCGAATTTCTAGGTTATCCCCGTTGACACTGCTGGGAATGAGATGATCAGATCAATCTCTCCATCATGAATTACCCTGACTAGGGAATGAAATATGAGAACTCCGATTTCTAAACTGCCACGAACTTCGTTGCCGGGAGTTTGCCAAGGTCCGGAGAATCTCCTCTGCTTGGGGGAAATAATGAAGAACCAAATCATATCGCTACTGAAGCGTGAAAGCTTCGACATGCTGGAAATGATGCCCAACCCATGCCGGGTAGAAGAACAAACATCTCTTTTAGGGGTACATCGTGACAATTTTTTGTTGGGCACCTTATGGACCTGTTGGAAATTGGAAGTTAACCAACCTTTCCAGAGAACCACAAAGGCGGTTGCTAGGGAAATGATGACTCTGCTGAGGCAACAACAGCTTCTTCAAAGATCCATCACATTGTCGGTCGGGCGTTAGGCTTGCCAATGGATATTACCGATTATCCTGCATGAGTCACCAGTAAAATATGCAATGCATAATGCTTTTTCCATTGATTTAGCTTTTTAATTTTCTCAACACTTTATAGTATTATGTCATCACAAATAATTGTTTATTTTGCAAACAAAATACTGAAAAGACAACAATTGAGAAAACAAATGATGTATTTTATTGAATGTGAAAAGATGTACATAAGGTGTGTACAAGGATGCAAAAATCCTTGATGAAGAAATTTGCAATAAAATTGAAAACAAATGTAAATGGCACAGGGAAATCATGTTTTGCATTGATTACAACATTGGCTACCATCCACTATAAGTCTAGGTCCCAACGCCTTGCACCAGTTGATGATGATTTGACTGCTCTGTTGTCATCTGAGGTCTAGCTATGAAGAGGAGAGGCTCAAGTGTTCACAGTCAATGCCTTTATCCCTAATTTTTTCCTGTACATATTTCTTTTTTTTCATCCACCGGGATACCCATTTTTGCCTAAGTCGCCCTTTCGGGTTTTCAACTTAGCAGGTTGTTATTTTTTTTTTCATTGTCCCTAACTTTTGCATGGACATTTCTTTTTTTTGGTCCATCGGGACGTCCATTTTTGCCTAGATTGTCCTTACGGATGTCTATCTAGCAGACTCTTATCCATTTTTTTCACGCATAGTATTTTTTTACTGTATCGGAGTTCACGGGCGATGGTAACTTCTCCCCATCCATGGTGGTGAGGATCAGGGCTCTGCCTGAGAAGGCCTTCTTGACAACAAAAGGTCCTTCGTAATTGGGAATCCACTTGCCTCGTGGATCCGAGTGAACAGATGAATATCTCTTGAGCACGAGTTCACCTTCACAGAACGTTCGAGGGAGAACTTTCTTGTCAAAAGCTCACTTAAGGCGTCTCTGATACAATTGACCATGACAAACTGCTGTAAGGCGCTTCTCTTCGATGAGATTCAGCTGGTCATGTCTGGATTGGACCCATTCAGCTTCATCAAGACCTGCTTCCTTGATGACTCTGAGCGAAGGAATTTTGACTTTAATGGGTAGAACTGCCTCCATACCATACACAAACGAATACGAAGTTGCCCCAGTAGAAGTGGGAACTGAAGTTCTGTAGCCATGCAGTGCAAATGGAAGCATTTCATGCCAATCCCTGTATGTCTTGACCATTTTCTGGACGAATCCTCTTGATGTTTTTGTTTGCTGCTTCAACGGTGCCATTCATCTTGGGCCGATATGGTGAAGAGTTGTGGTGCTCGATCTTAAATTCTTGACACAACTCCTTCATCATCTTATTGTTTAGGTTGCTTGCATTGTCGATGATAATGTTTCTAGGAATGCCATAACGACAGATTATCTCTTTCTTGATAAATCTGGCAACTACTTGTCGTGTAACGTTTGCGTAAGAAGCAGCTTCAACCCACTTGGTGAAGTTGTCGATAGCAACTAGAATGAATCGATGACTGTTGGAAGCCTTCGGCTCGATCATTCCAATCATATCTATACCCCACATAAAGAACGGCCAAGGTGAAATCAAAATGTTCAATGGAGTTGGAGGCACATGGATCTTGTCTCTGTAGATTTGGCACTTGTGACACCTTTTGGCAAAGTTGTAACAATCTACCTCCATTGTTGTCCAATAATACCCAGCTCGAAGGATCTTCTTGGCCATAGCAGTACCCTTAGCATGTACACCCTTGCACCCCTCATGTATGGACCTTATGATCGTGTTTTCTTCGTGTCTATCCACGCATCTGAGCAACACGGATTCATAATTCCTCTTGTACAATACACCACCACTTAAGAAAAATTTGGTGCAGAGCCGCCTTAGAGCCTTCTTGTCAGTGATAGTAATACCCTCGGGATATTCCTACTTTTCCAGATATTTTTTTATGTCGTAGAACCAAGGCTTGTCATCAGACTCATCCTCGATTGCTAAACAGTGTGCTGGTTCGTTCAAATGATCAATGCAGATAGAAGGGGCTTCATTCTTCCACTTGACTTTGAACATGGATGCTAAAGTGGCAAGAGCATCAGCTAGTTCATTTTCCTCTCTAGGGGTATGATGAAAAGAGATCTCATCAAAGTAAGGAATCAATTTTGCTATGTGTTGTTGGTACGGAACTAGCTTGGAATCCCGAGTCACGAAGTTCCCTCTTACCTGGCCAATAACCAAAACAGAATCTCCATAGACCTCAAGAATCTTGATTCTCATGTCAATTGCCGCTTCAATACCGTAGATACATGCTTCGTATTCAGCCATATTATTGGTGCATGCAAAGCATAATCTAGCAGTGAAGGGAAGGTGAAAACTAGTTGGCGAGATGAGGATGGCACGACCTTTAAAATTAGAGGCACCATCGAACACGAGCGTCCATCGTGCCCCTGGTTCAGGTCATATGTCAGGGTCTGGAGTCTCATAATCTCTGATAAACAAAACATCCTTATCGGGAAAGTCAAACTTCATTTGTTGATAACCCTCTACAGGTTGATGAGCAAGGTAGTCAGACAAGACGCTCCCTTTTATTGCTTTCTGGGTAACATGTTGGATATCATACTCAGTTAACAGCATATGCCACCGAGCAATCCTTCCAGAGACAGCAGGCTTTTCAAATATGTACTTTATCGGATCCATCTTGGATATCAACAAAGTATTATGGCAAATCATGTATTGTCTTAGGCGTCGAGCTGCCCAGACCAGAGCACAACAAGTTTTCTCCAAGAATGAGTATCTGGTCTCACAATCAGTGAACTTCTTGCTCAGATAGTAAATTGCATGTTCTTTTCTTCCAGTGTCGTCATGTTGACCCAATACACATCCCATTGATTCATCGAGAACAGTGAGATACAAGATTAAAGGCCTACCAGGAACCGACGGTACTAAGATCGGTGGTTCTTGCAAGTATTGTTATATTTTGTCAAATGCTTCTTGACAATCATTATTCCATTCGACCGATTGATTTTTTCTTAGTAATTTGAACATTGGTTCACAGGTAGCCGTCAAGTAGGAAATGAACCTTGAGATGTAATTAAGTCTGCCCAGAAAGCCACGAACTTCTTTTTCTGTTTTGGGAGGCGGCATGTTCTGAATTGCCCTAACCTTGTCAGGATCAACTTCAATGCCCTTCTGACTTACAATAAAGCCCAACAATTTACCAGATCGAACTCCGAAGGTGCACTTCGCAGGATTCAACCACAGTCTAAACTTCCGGAGTCTGTCAAACAATTTCTTCAGATGAACCAAATGATCATCTTCAGTTTTGGACTAGGCAATCATATCGTCTACGTAAACCTCAATCTCTCTATGAATCATATCGTGAAAGAGGGTTGCCATGGCACGTTGGTATGTTGCCCCTGCATTCTTTAAACTAAATGGCATGACTTTGTAACAATATGTACCCCACGACGTAATGAAAGTAGTCTTCTCCATATCAGTAGGGGACATTTTGATCTGATTATACCCTGAAAACCTGTCCATGAACGAAAAGGCAGAGAATTGCGTCGTGTTGTCTACCAAGACATCAATATGAGGCAAAGGAAAATCATCTTTCGGGCTTGCCTTGTTGAGATCTCGATAATCCACACACATTCTGACCCTCCCATCTTTCTTTGAAACTGGGACGGTGTTGGCAATCTATTCAGGATATTCATAAGTGGCGAGGAACCCAGCCTCAAACAGTTTCTTTACCTCTTCTCTGATTTTGTGTGCCATGTCGGGTCTAGTCTTCCTGAGTTTCTGCTTGACAGGAGGACATCCGGGCTTGTGCGACAAGTGATGTTCAACGATGTTGGTATCCAACCCAGGCATATCTTGATAAGACCAGGCGAAGATATCAACATACTCTTTCAATAACTTGACCGACTCGGAGTGTACATGCTTAGCGAGAGATGCACCAACCTTGACTTCTCTTCTGACCTCATCAGTACCAAGATTGACAACTTCCACTGGCTCTTTATGTGGCTGAATCTCTTTATGCTCGTGCTCAAGGAGCCTTGCTAGTTCAGCCGGTAATTCACAATCTTCCTCACCATCTTCTTCGGCTTAGTTAGTTGGAATCCCAGAATTACAACGGATGTTTGCCATGTTGTTATCAATGCTTTTATTAGTTCTGCATGTTTATGAATATGTTTAGAATGAGCTATTTTGAAAGTGAAAATAAAAGAAACTTTTGCCATTTGTTTGTGAAAAAGTAAAATAAAGAAAGAAAACAGAGCATGATTTTGAATGCAAAAACTTTTATTTATTGATCACATAATATTGCAAAAGCGTGAGGCCCTTTACAAGCTATCCACTCATCTCGGGCGAGGACGAGAGAACGAGAAAGAAAAATGCATTACATGTTATATGGAAAAACCACAGGAATCACGGTAGATGTCTAATTGTTGAGCTTGAAACCCGGCGGACACTTGCGTACAAAGCTTGAAATCTGATTACTAGGACCAGCATCATTAAGGGATGCCACGACGTCACCCATCTGAAAACCCGCGCTATTGAATTTGATCAAGTTGCATTGCTTCCGACCAAGTGAACTAGACTGTCGACCAGGATGATAACCCAATCCAAATTGATTATGCTTCTCAACCACATCAATCACATGCCCCCAGCCTGGCAAGGCACCTCTCTCGATGGTCTCTTTAGCACTCTTAGCAGATGCTAAGGTCACTTGTAGTGATCTACTTTGACTAGTTGAAGCAGAGCTGACATCCTCGAATTCGAGACACTGCAACGGCACCTCAGTTATGCCTTCCTCGGTCTCGATGTATCGGAAAGATAATAACTCGCTCACAACCAGATCCTCTTCACCACAGACGATGACCAGCTGATCGTCGAACATAAATTTCAATTTCTGATGTAAAGTGGATGTAACTGCCCCTGCGGCGTGAATCCACGGGTGACCCAATAGCAACTATACACCGGATTGATATCCATCACTTGGAAAGTAATGGTAAATAAATGCGGCCCAACCTTGATGGGTAAGTCCACTTCTCCAATAACTTGCCTTCGAGAACCGTCAAAGGCTCTGACAACCAAGGCACTCGGCCTCATCTCGCTCCCTTCTAACAGTAATTGGCTTAATGTACCTTTAGCCATCACATTGAGAGAAGAACCGGTATCCACAAGAACATGAGATAAGAGGATGTCTGTACAGGTTACGGATATGTGCAGTGCTTTGTTGTGGGTGGCTCCTTTAGGAGGTAATTCTGATTCATTAAAGCCCAAGTATCTGCTTGTTATTATGTTGGCCACTACATCATCGAACTCGACAACGGATATATCATGCATAACATGGGCAATGTTCAAGACTTTCAACAAAGCTGATCTGTGCGCAAGAGAGCTCATAAGTAAGGATAAGATTGAGATCCTCGAGGGTGTCTTTCCCAACTGGTCCACAATTTTAAAGTCACTTTTCTTAATCAATTTAAGGAACTCTTGATCATCAAGTGTCTCTTTGCTCTTTGGAATATCTCTAGACGGAATAGTCGGCACTGGAACTGTAGTAGATGCCCCTTGTTGAACATCAGGGGTTGCAGATGCAGGCGTCTCCTTGGGAGGAACAACAATTGGAACTTAAACAGGCTTTGTAGTGACCTTTGGAGCAAACACTCGTCCACTACGAGTCATACCTCTAACGACTGTAACATTTATAATCTCAGATTCCGCAAACCTTATCTCTTGATCTCCAGAAAACACAGTAGACCCATACCTCCAAGGTACCTCCTTAGAATTCTGATACGGAAACGGCTTTGGAGGGCAAACAAAGATGGGTTGTACCTTCTTCTGCTTAGGAGATTCAACAGGAATCTTCCTATAGACGATGGTGAACGGCTCGATAGTAGCGACTTCTTCAACAGGTTTAGATCTGGAAAATTGAACTTCACCTCGATTCATCAAAATATGGACACAACCCTTCAGCCTTCGACACTGGTTAGGATTATCGTCACAAATCTGACACTTACCATGCAATCCTTTCAACAACCCATGCTCATTCAACTTCTTGAAAACCACAGTCATCGGGGTCTTTACCTCATCAACATCCATGATCATTTCAGTCCTTGAATTATCCTCAATCATGTTAACCGCGGGTCCATCGTGATTTGGCAACAGATTATTCTGAATGTTATGTCCATCCTCAGCGAAAGTCAGAATCTTCTTATCAATGAGTTCGTGAACTTTAGTTTTGAAGACAAAACAGTCCTCTGTCGCATGTCCTATGTATCCAGCGTGATAAACACAGGACGCATTTGGATTATGCTTTGGGCTAAATGGAGGAATTGCAGGTGCGATCTGCTTAGGAACAGTTGCCCCTTGGTGAACCAAGTAAGGGAACAATTCAGTGTATGACACCGAAATTCTATCAAAATTCGGACGCTTACGATTTCCTTGATTGTTGTTGTCTTGACGGTTTTGATTCTGCTGATTTTTGTTGTTCTGTTGAGTCTGTTGCTGATGTTGCGGTTGTTGCTGATTCTGAGCATTCTGAACTGGTTGTTGTGGATGATACTGATACGACGATTACTGATATTGTGCCGCAGCAATGTACAGATATGGATAATATGGCATAGGTTCCATGGGTGCTTGATACTGAGGAGAAACTTGAGCTGTCACAGCGTTGTCTTCACCTTCTTTTTTCTTTGATTGACTGTTCTGAGATTTTCTAGTGATCGGCTGCTGGGAAGCAGCTCTAGGAATCTTTCTAGTCTTCAAACCGTTCTCAATTTGTTCACCAATGGTTACAACATCAGCAAAGTTCGATGAAGAACTACCCACCATTTTCTCATAGTATGACCCTTGCAATGTACCCATAAAGATGTCAACCAACTCATTGTCAGAGAGAACAGGTCGCACACGAGATGCCATCTCATGTCATCTTTGTACATACTCTTTGAATGTTTCAGCTGAGCGCTGAGACTGGTTCTGCAACTGTAATCTAGTAGGCACCAGATCAAGATTGTATTTGTACTGTTTCAAGAACGCTTCAGACAAATCCCTCCAAGTACGGATCTTGTTGCGTTCCAAGCCGATGTACCAATCCAATGAAGCACCAGACAAACTATCTTGAAAACAATGAACCAGCAATTCATCATTATCAATATAAGATGCCATCTTCCTGCAGTACATAGTGATGTGACTACGCAGACAACTCAAACCTTTATACTTTGGCAACTCAGGTATCTTGAATTTCTGTGGCAGCACAACATTTGGAACCAAACACAAGTCCTTGGCCTCCATGACAAAAGCAGAAAACCCTTCAATAGCTTTGATACGGTTTTCAATAACTTGTAGTCATCAGGTCTACTTTGATTAGCAGGCTTGACAAGAATCTGAGGATTTGGCAGCTGAGATGCAGCCTGAGCGTGCACTTGCGGAGTAACAAATTGAGAAGGACACACCAAACCCGTATTAACCATTTGACCAGCATTCTGAACCCCAAACGGATAATTCGGAGGAGGCATCACAGCAGTTGAGGAAGAGGCCCCAAGATAGAACATTCCAGGATAAACATTTGGGACAACAGCTTGAGCAGCTTGAGATGAGACCGAAATCTGAATAGGAGGACCCCTATACACATGCTCTTCTTCACCAGGAGTTTCAATGTCAGTCAACACAGGAGTCTGACGAGTCTGAACCTGAAGATTCTCATGATCATCACTCACCCCCGGAGGTGGAACTGGAGTAGGCATTACCCCATGGATACGCAACGACATTCCCACTAGGCACGGGCACAACGAGCGGCTGATATGGTACGAAGGCACTACCATTATTTGCAATCTGAGGAGTATAATTCGGAGGCATGCCCCAAGGAAAACCAGCGGGCATCTTATTTAAACCAGATTGAGAATTTGACGGATGAACAATAGACTGATTCACAGGCTCAACTAGCACTTCAACAATAGCAGGAGAAGGAATAACAGTAGGAGTAGTTGTAACAACTGGAGGAACATTCACAACAGGAGTGACAACGGTTGCATCAGTAGCAGTTGGAACAACAGTGGCAGCAGTAGCGGCATCCCTCTGGACACGAAGGAGTTCCATAATGACATCCATGTTCGTTTGAAACTGATCCATCCGACCCTGGAATTGAGCCAGAGTTTCCTTATAAGCAGCGTTCTCAGCTTTGAAGTCATCCATGATTCTGGATTTGTTTGAGCAAGTGAAATACCGATGTCGAGTCGTCGTCTTGCTACAGGGAAGGCAGACAAGGATGAGCAACGGTTTCAGATGAAGGGACGTGCATATATGTGCAAATGAATGTATGCTATGCATGCAAAAAATAAAGTTTTAAAATTCCAGGAATTCCTAAACTTATCTTTGTTGACAATATACAAGTAAAGGTGTGAAAGATAAGATTGGAGAGCAACTTCATTCATTCATTCAACAATAAGTCAAGTATACATCAAATATCTGCCATTTGGGCTACAACAAAATCCGCATGGATCCTATCAAATACCACAATACAAACAGACAAGAAGTGGAAAACAGCCCAAGGAAGCTGGTGTGGCAAAACATCAACATATGCATCTCTCAACAACCCAGGTAGGTCCTTCAGTGCATGCTCAGCAAATCCGGCTAGATGTCCATGTCTCTCACTCCAATACTTTGCATCCTTCATGAGGTTGTGCAACAAAGAATGGTTTGGTCCCTAAAGCAAATCTTGAAGAAAGGCCTCTTTCTGATCCAGGAGGATTTACAGATGACGGCTTTGATGCTCCCAATGAGTGCTCTATGTGTTGAGCTGGCTAATCTGCTCTTGGCTCTAATGTGCTTGATTCTGCAGCTTCTGAATCTCACCGAAGACTTTGTCGAACTCAGCTTGACATTGGGAAAAGTCCTTTGCTAACTGATTAGCACGGTCTTGCTCACTTTGCCACTTTGTCTTGAACTCTGATAACTTCCCTCGAAGCTCTTCAAGTTACTTTTTGTAGCTCAACTCATCCTTGTAGCCTTGATATTAGGTATCAGCGAGTTGTCTCTTCTTTGAGGCAAGTCCCTCATATGTGCTCTTCAAAGCATCACCCATTTTCCTACGCTTGTTCTATTCAACCTCCACCTCTTTGAACATGCGCTCACGCTTCTGGCGGAGCTCAATCTGTAGGCTTTCCTTCTCAGAAGTGACTCTATCAAGGTTGAGGCGAAGATCAGCATTCTCCTTCTTCAACTTTTCAATAGTTAGCTTGAGTTGGTCGACCTCAGATGGAGGAACAATGGCAAGTTCAGGAGGCTTGGCATTCATCGAAGGCTCGAAAGAGAATGGCAAAACAAGATCTCCTTGACGCGCTCTTTGACCCAAAGTGTGTAAGCTTCCTTGGCTACGCAATTCTTCTTACCCAAATCAGCTCTTCCTTCGGAGTGAATCTAAGTCCAAGCGGCACTAAACCTCTTCCACTACCTCAGGATCTGGCTTGGCAACCATAGGATATCCCAACTGTCGGAAGGCAAGTCTAGGATTGTAGTTAATTCCGCCCTTTATACCCAGGAGAGGTACATTAGAGAATTTCCCACAATGAAGAATAATCATAGTATCATCGAAGACTCGAGAATACCAAGAAATGTCATCAGCAGTAAGAGACATGATAATGTCAACAAAGGATAAGTCTTCGAAAACCTGGAAATGCACATGCAAAAAATTAATTTACATGATGATATGATATGCAACACAAGCAACAAGAAGCCAGCACTGTCTGAATAATCAAATCTGAATAATCCGGATATCTGCATATAATTTTGTGTCGGTGCAACATAGTCTGCTGTGTGTGCACAATCTGACGTGCGTGAGAACAAAGGTATGAAGTGGCTTAGTTTCCTACAAAAACCCATCCCCATCACAGGTGTGATCTAGACACAACAAGGTGGTCCCTAGAAAGGTCGCCCAAACCATAAGACTCAGAGTGAAAACACCCCGGCGTAGTGAATTCTCATAGGACGGAAGTATTCTCAGGCGAATCACGATCTGGGATGTGGCTCTCGTTGTAACCCAACACGCGAACTTCTGTATGCTAGGCCCGGTGTTAGGACTTTTCTCTCCAATAATATCTACCCATCCCAACAACAGCAGGAAATATAGCAGATATCCAGAATATACAGCATATGAATATTCAAAGCAGTAAAGAAATGCAGTAAATAAACATAAAGCATAAAGCAAGGAATAAAGCGCAAAAGATAAACACTCAAGCAAGCAAGAAAAGTAAACAAAACTAGGCGAGACCCCAACTTGCAAGAGCAAGGACACCCCAGCAGAGTCGTCAGCTTAAGATGGTATGGTTTATACCTGAGTGAATCGCACACTCAAAGATAACACAGAGTCGTCACTGAACTTTACTTAGTCCCAAAGGACAAGGAAAATATCGATAAAACCTAAGGGGAAGAGAAACGGGAACGGGGGTCGGTTATGTGAAAGGAAGGTGCTAGCACCTAACGCATCCGTCGTACTCGACAGGAACCATTTCGCTTGCTTCTAGGTTTGGATGGGTTATCTATCTAAAGGCTTCTAGCTAAAAGAATGAGAGAAAAAAGGGAAAAGAGAAAAGGACAGAAAGTAAGAAAGTGCTCGCGGAGGATTAGGGCCCTCGTGCCTACGTACCCTCATAGTGCAATGAGGAAATAAGAGCGCCTTAGTTCAGAGGAACCAGGGAAAGAAAGAGGAATGGAAGAAGGGTTGAAGGGTGCTCGTCAAGATCATCGCGATCTCGTGCCTACGTATCATACATTCGAATAAATGCAGAATCAGAGCTTCCATAGTTCAAGGAACTAAGACAGAAAAAAGAAAAGGAAATGGGTGTCAAAACCAAGAACAAAAGAAGGTAAAAGGAAGGTCCGCTGGGGACAACAAAGAGGATTGAGGTCAAAACCAAGAGAGAAGAAATGCAGAAATAGGATAGAAACGACTCCACTGTGGAGGTAAGAGAACAAAGCGACAGTACTAGGGACCAGAGGGTAATGACCCTACTGGGGAACAAAGGAATAAGGATTAGGTATATTAACTGGCTGGCAGTGGTTAAGCGGAGGAAAGGAGATAAAACTCTGATGGGAAAAAGAGACCTCTATTGGGGAAACCCGAGCAGAAAGGGCGACCATGCTGGGGAAAAGCGAAAGGAGTGGTGTCCAAACCAAGGGAGATAGGATGTGGTATGTTAACTGATTAGCAGTGATTAACCGAAAGAAAAGAGATAAGAACTCTGGTGGGGATAACGGACTTGGTATCAACAGCCAGACTGTGATGAACCAAAAAGAAAAGAGTACTGAACCAAGAGAAGGTGTTTGACTCTGCGGGGATCTTGGTATATTAACTGATAAACAGTGGCTAACCGAAGAAAAGGGTGTGGAACCAAGCAGAGATTGTGACCCAAAATGGATGTTGACACTGACTGAATAAACAGTACTTGACCAACGAAAGGGTATTGAACCAAAAGAGGTTGCTAACTGCTGAGAGATTCGGTTTTAACAAAAAAAACTGTGATTAACCGAAAATAAATGAGTGATTAACCAAGAGAAGGTGATTAACTCGAAAGGGGTTCAGTATTTTAACAGACCGGCTGTGGTTAACTGAAGAAGTGGGTGATTAACCAAGAGAAGGTGATTAACCCAAGAGAAACTCAGTGTTTTAATAGACTGGTTGTGGTTAACTGAAGAAGTGGGTGATTAACCAAGAGAAGGTGATTAACCCAAGAGGAAACTCAGTGTGTTAATAGATAGACCGTGATTAACTGAGAAGGAAGTGTAAATTTGGTGTTTTAACTGACAAGCAGTGATTAACCAAACAAAGGGAGAAGAACCAAGAGAAGGTTGCGAACTTCTGGGGATACGGTTGTGACAGAAATACTGTGTTTAACAGAAGAAAAAGGTATTTGAGACTCTTCTAGAGAATCAAAAAGCAATGATTGAGCGTAGGAAAAGAGTAGGGTATTGAAACAAAGAGAGTTTGCTAACCCAAGGAACAATGATCTTAACTAAGAACGGTGATTGATCAAAAGAGCGATTGAAAGAGATAGGAGTGATCAAGGATCGACTCAACTGGGGAAGGAGGTACACCACCGCCTGAGGATAGAGGTGACTAAGCCAGGCACAGGGTCATTCGTCCCCTACCTAAAATAGTCAGAATGAGAGTAGGAATTCTCCCTTCTCATTCCTTCTCTAACACACAGGGTGTAGTGCAGAAATTGAAACGGACAGCACAACAACTCCAAGTTGTACAATGCTCCAGTGTCGCTTGATAGCTCCGACTCCGTGGGGGAAGAAGAAAAGAAAGCTCTAAAGGAAGCCTAAAGAGAAACTCCTAAGGGGAAAATTAACAATCGAACCGGAGTTTCGATTAATTAACCAAAGGGAGGCATATGCTAATAATTTTCCAAATGAATGAAAAATTATTAAAGCAAAAGGTGTATTATTGATTGTATAAGATTAAGTTTATTCTCTTGAGAACAAACCTAATGCAAAGCAAATAGAGAAAGTGCAAAACAGTGCCAAATGATATACAAAATGCAACACAAAATCATGTTATTATGATCAAATAAAGTGCAAGAAACCATGTGTTCACATAATGCCAAGAATGTGATTAAATCAAAAAATCAAAATCGTGCATCAAAAATTCATGAATATGCTTCAAACAGAAGTTACATGACACTTAAAACATCCCTAAAATCAAACATATCAATCCATGGAAGTTAGAATGAGAAAGCATGCCAAACACACTTGAAAAAGCAAGAAAATGGCCTTCTGGTTCAGTGTTAATCGATTAACATTTTTGCACTGCAAAGTGTTAATCGATTAACACTTGCAGAACAACGAAAAAAACTGGAAAAACAGAGTGTTAATCAATTAACACTTTTGCATTGCAAAGTGTTAATCGATTAACACTGGCACGGAGGCAGAAAAAGAGTTTTTCAAAAGTGCTTTTGGCCAACTTATTGATTGTGCAATCACTCCAATGCTAGGGCAAACAATTATGCACAAAAAATCAAGTTTAACAACAGCAAATAATCAGCAAATGAATCAATTAAATCATCAAGATCATGGATCAAGCAATGGCATAATCAATTCACATGCAAAAGCATCGAAACTACATCGCGAATGATGCGAAAATGTGCGAAACAGAAAAATGAAAGAGATCTACCAACCTACAAGCCGGAGATATGGCTTGGTGATTATTGCAAAGAGATCTTGATGAAGATAATCAAAGAAAACCAGAGGAAATCTTCAATTATAGCCTAAGCGTATCGAAACCGAGCAAATTGCGACGAAAACTCCGAAATGAGAATTATCACTGAAGAAGCTTGAAGTAATCACTTGAGATGAATCCAAAAGCTACCGAAGCTCCACAAAGTCCAGTAGAATGGAATGATGATGAAAGTTAAGCTCAAGAAAAAGCACTTTCAATGTGAAAAGCAGCTTTCCTTCAATGGTGAATTAAGCGCTTTAGTGAGGTTTTGGAAGAGAATTGAGATGAAGATGAAGAAGTATCAGAAAAATTAAGAGAGATTTGTGAGAGAATAGAGAGTGAAGTGTGAGAAATTTGTGTGAAAATGGTTGATCCTTTGAAAAGTGAGTGGAGGCTTGTTTATATAGACTTTTGGTTTGGAGTGTGAGAGGTTTGGAATTTGGTTTAGACTTAGCTTTGGGTGGTTTAGAATTAGGCTAGGAGTTAGTTAGGCTTGACTCACCGAGTCAAGCGGTTAATTCGGTTAGTTAGGATCAACTCGGTACCAATCCCAATGTTAGCTCCAACATCCAAAGGTCCACATACTTGGAAATCAAGGAACATGGTGCACTTATTTAGAAAGGATGCATTGGAGTAAATTTGAGTGAATTTTTGAAGATTCCAAAATGTTCCACATGCTACTAGACCACAGTAGAATTTCAAAATGTCGAGGGAAAGTTGTTGTTTTGAAAAAGCAGCAAATTCTGCAAAATTTGCATGTGTTAATCGATTAACACATTTGCAATGCAAACGGTTAATCGATTAACCAAGCCAAAAATGCCCAGTTTTTCCTGAAAAATCGTGTTGTGGCCACGGTTCCGATTTCCCACCTCTTGCTTTGATGAATAGGCATAGAAACCCTTGTTTTGTGCTTGTGTTGATGATGTGATGACTTCGTGAGGATGCGATTAATCGGGCTTAGAAAACCTGAATATTCCTACAACAAAAACACAGAGGAAAAGTGCGAATGCGTATGCCAGCGATGCGAATGCACATGCTTATGCAAAAGGAAAAAAGGGAGGTCAAATTTCGGGTTACTATAAAGACAATTGCATAAAATGTGATAAGAAGGTATAAATGAGACAAGACAAATGCATGGAAGAAGAAGTACAATGATAATTGAGATAAAACAATAATATATTCCAACTATATTATTGAGATGGATTGATAATATTCAACTTGAGAAATGGACAAGGGCATACGACAATGGCCAGCGATGGGGCCACATGACAACAAACCTCGTTGAATCAATGAACTCTGCATTCAAGGGAATATGAAACCTACCGATAACCATTTTGGTAAGGTCAACATATTTTAGGCTCGATGCACTTTTTGATACCTGACGTACAAAGTGGGGTTCTGTCTTGCAATCTGGGCAGCTGTTCAGTAATAGTTCAATGACGTTCATGAAGGACGAAGCTTCCAAAGCCAACATACATGTGGTCACGGTCTTTGATCGTAATAAAGGTTGGTTCAGTGTTGCAGAGTCTATTGATCACAATGAAGGGAGGCCTAGGGAATGTTACCGAGTTGAACTAGATAGGAGTTGGTGTGACTGTGGAAAGTTTCAGGCATTTCGTATGCCTTGCTCCCATGTTATAGCAGCATGTACAAAGGCTCAGCTGGATCCAACCAACTACCTTTCTATTCTTCACCAAGTCATTACTCTATGCAATGTCTACAACACTAGCTTTCAGGTGGTAGCAAAGGAGGACTACTGGCCTCCATATGAAGGAGAAATTGTCTAGTATAATGATTTGATGTAAAAGAAAGAAAAAGGGTCGCCCTAATAGAACCCATATTCGAACGGAGATGGATGCAACAAACAAAATGGTGAGATTATGTAGTCCGTGCCGTCAACCGGGACACAATCGTACCAATTGTCCCAATGTGGGATCAAGCACAACATCATAGTTTCAAATATAACCTTGTCTATTTATAACAACAACAAATTTCATTCCATTTATAGCATACCTAAGCGATTACAATTAACAACGACATAACTTAACAAAGCATAACTTAATAGCTCAACAACAACAATTAACAACGACATAACCTTGCACGAAATCGGAAAATAACAACAACATACCCAAAAGAAACAACTCAATGAATCAACTTATTTAGGATATTACAACCATCAAGCTAATTTTTTTTGGTGTTAACATCATCATAAGGACACCAACATCATTTTCCATTTTTCTCCAAGTACGAGTAACTCCATTTGGGCTTGACTCCTCAACCAGCCTCTCAATTTTCCTGATCTTTTCACCTGCAGCAAATTCTCCTTCTAGCCAGCGATTCAATTCCCTATGCAAATGCTCCAAGGTCTGCATGTTCCAGAGTAAGACCTTCATCAGAGGCTTTGTTGGTGAAAAACAAACTAGGGCATTTCTTTTCATAAGTAGAAATGTTGGAAGTGGTTCCTCCGATGATGATGATAATGATGAACGCCGATTTAACCACTCAGACATAGTGGGAGGGGAGAGTTTAGGATATTGGTGATAATTGTTGTGGAGTAACAAATGAGGGTGCAGTCTTATTTATAGACACATGATATAGTGTATCTACCAATTTAAAAAAAATTAATTAGAAATGAAAAATAAAAAAACCAGGCTTTAAAAAAAAAGAAAAAAATAAGGATTGTACTGAGGCGCCATATCATATGGTGCCTCCTCAGAAAACTTAGGGCAAGAATTACACACTGGCGCCATATGAGATGGTATGTCAGTTGTTGTCCAAAATTTTTTTAATGCAGTCGCCAATTGGTATGGCGCCTGCATGTAGAAAATGTGTTAGTTTGGTAATTTTTCTGAAAAATGTGTTATTTTAGTTTTTTTTAAATACTATGTTATTTAAAAAAAAAAAACAACATTTGCAAAATGTGTCTATGGATGCTCGTTGCCTTGTACTTTGTATCCTATAGATATTATTTAATCTATTGAAATCTTAAATTTTTCTTTTAGGACTACTTCCTAGCATGGCAAGTCGACAAATATTCAATAGATAAAAACCATCTTATCCTTCTAATTCTAACAGCATTCATGACATTTTGTTCATTCATATGATGTCATAAAAACAAAACAAAAAACAAAAAAAATCATATAAAACTTCCACAACAAAATCATTAGGTTATGGCTTATAGTTATAGTTCAGAGATAACAATAAACTATGCTATAAGTTATTGTTGAGAATAAATTAGATAAGGCATAACAACGTATTTTTTCGTGTCTCACTCTTTTAAGTAGGTTTTGTTGGACTGAGTTAGACGCAACCAAAATTTTAATATGTTATTCGTTTATACGAGAACGGCGGAGCCACCCATTATCGAACAACTTGGGTCCCACTATATCTCTAGTCAGGCGTGTGAGCACATGCAATAGTGCAATATTGAAAAAAATTGCCTAAAAATCGAGATCGTTAGATCAAAATCAAACGGTTCAAATTTTAAATTCAATATTTTTAATTTTAAAGTATATTAAAAACTATGTTAATTCTAAAGCGTTTGATCTTGATCCAACGATAGCGGATGAGCTGAGTCCGTGAATTTGGAAAAATAGTAACAACGGGGAATCTGATTTAAATTGGAACCCCTCGAGATTAGCAAAACTACTAGCAATTACACTGCATGAACAAAGAAGAGTGAAAAAATGATAACTAAAACTATAACAAACATATCCAAAGTGTCATTGATGCAATGTCCCAAAACACACCAAAGCACTCATAATTTATGACTCTAAGATCGATTTTTTTTAAACTAACCATTATTTTCAAATATATTACCAAATAAACTAGCTTTTCAAAATAATTACCGAAGTAATCATGTTTGGGAAAGAGAAATAGAGAAGTCGCCATTTGAATTAGCGCATACATTGTACAAATGCTCATAGGCGCTAATTCGTATGGCTTGTACATATACTATGTGCCATATGAATTGGCGCATGCTTTCAACCACATTATGCATCCGCCATTTGAAATGGCTACCCCTTTCTTCACCCTTTATATAAATACACCACCCCTCTTCTTCATTTTTCGTAGTTCTCTTTTACTTTATCCTTCAATTTTTATAATCTCCTTCTATTTCTCTTTACAAATATCTTCATATATGTGTCCCTATATCCATAAGAGAAATGTCGATTTAATTTCTTTGGCAGTATTGCCTTCGATGAAGATTCGACTCTAGAATACACTGACGTTCAAACATCTTAACAGAAGTCTAATTCGTTGTTTAGATTGAGACATTGCAAAGGGTGAAAAGATCATAAGAATTCAGAGGTTTGTTGCCACGTTCAACCAAAATGGGGAAGTTCGTTTCTTGGAGAATGTTAAAACCGACGGAGATGTTTACACGCTGATGTATAGTTCTCAGGAAATTGTCCTGATGGTTGTAATCGCATAGTTATATTGTTTAGTCATTGTATTTGTTTGTTTTGTTGTCTAATTGTTGTTTAAATTATTGTTTATTCGTTGTTTTTAAATTATTGTAACTGAATGTTATAATATTTATGAAATGAAAATTGTTTTTAATGTAAATCAAAATGGTTACGTTTAAAATTATGTTGTTGTGCTTGGTCCAACATTTGTACAATTTGTACGATTGTGTCCGGGCTGACGACATGAGTTACACAATCTCACCATTTTGTACGTCGTATCCATTTGGTTCGAATACGCGTGCTGTTGGGCGGCTCTTTTTCTTTCTTCGCATAATTTCATTGTGCCAGACTATATCCTCTTCATATACAAGCCAATAGTCCTCTTTTGCTACCACTGGAAAGCTATTGTTGTAGACATTGCACAAGTTTAAGACTTGCTAAACAGGGGACAATAAGATGGAAGGGTCTTGGCGAGCCTTTGAACATGCCGCTATGACATGGGAGCAAGGCATACGAAAGGCTTGAATTTTTTCGCAGTTGCACTAAATTCTATTTAGTCCCACTCAGTATGATCCCCTCGGTCTCCCTTCATTGTGATCCATTGACTCTACAACACTGAACCAACCTTTATTATGATCAAACACTGTGACCACATGTGTGTTAGCTTTGGAAGCTTCCTCCTTAATGAATTTCATCAAACTATCACTGAACAGTTGCTCAGATGGTAAGACAGAACTCAACAACACTGAACCAACCTTTATTACGGTCAAACACTGTGACCACATGTGCGTTAGCTTTGGCAACTTCCTCCTTAATGAATTTCATCGAACTATACACTGACGTTTGAACATCTTAATAGAAGCCTAATCCATTGTTTAGATGGAGACATTGCAGAGGGTGAAAAGATCAGAAGAATTCAGAGGCTTGTTACCACGTTCAACCAAAATGAGGAAGTTCGTTTCTGGGAGAATGTTAAAACCGACGGAGATGTTTACACGTTGATGTATAGTTCTCAGGAAATTGTCTTGATGGTTGTAATCGCATAGTTATGTTGTTTAGTAGTTGTATTTGTTTGTTGTGTTGTTTAATTGTTGTTTAAATTATTATTTAGTCGTTGTTTTTAAATTATTGTAACCGAATGTTATATAATATATATATATATATATATATATATATATATATATATATATATATATATATATATATATATATATATATAATGAAAGTTGTTTTTAATATAAATCAAAACGGTTACATTTAAAATTATGTTGTTGTGCTTGGTCCAACATTTGGACAATTTGTACGATTGTGTCCGGGCTGACGACGTGAACTACAGAATCTCACCATTTTGTTCGTCGTATCCATTTCGATTCAAATACGCGTGCAGTTGGGGCGACCCTTTTTCTTTCTTTGCATAATTTCATTGTGCCAGACTATATCCCGTTCATATAGAGGCTAATAGTCCTCTTTTGCTACCACTGGAAAGCTATTGTTGTAGACATTGCATAGGTTTTAGACTTGGTAAACACAGGACAGTAAGATGGAAGGGTCCTGGCGAGCCTTTGAACATTCCACTATGACATGGTAGCAAGGCATACGAAAGGCTTGAAACTTTCCGCAGTCGCACCAAATTCTGTCTAGTTCCACTCGGTATGATCCCCTCGGCCTCCCTTCATTGTGATCCATTGACTCAGAACCACTGAACCAACCTTTATTACGGTCAAACACTGTGACCACATGTGTGTTAGCTTTGGCAGCTTCCTCGTTAACGAATTTCATAGAACTATCACTAAACAGTTGCCCAGATGGTAAGACAAAACTCCATTTTGAACGTATGATATCAAAAGTGACCTGAGCCTAAAACGGTTATCGGTAGGTTTCGAACGCCTTTGAAGACAAATTTCATTGATTCTACGAAATTTGTTGTCATGTGGTCCCATCGTTGTCCATTGTCGTATGCCCTGGTCCACTTCTCCAATGGAATATTGTCGATCCATCTTACTGCATCTATATTTGTCAATCTGATGTCTTCATGGTAGTGTTTGAAGGAAGGTTCTATTAATGCATACCATACGTTAATAACCTTCTTCCGCAGTGTCTTGTCTTTGATCTCCCGCATGAAATTTTGAGCGATGTGTCTAATGCAGTAGACATGCGTTGAAGGGGGATCCTGCCTGCCGTTATCAAGATTTTTATTTGCACTCTCATTTGATGCATGTCTGTCTGAAATCAAACATAAGTTAGGCTGAGGAGAAACATGTAATCGGAGATTTTTTAGGAAAAAACTCCACGCCCAGCAGTCTCTCCTTCAACTAGAGCGAAGGCGATTGGAAAAATGTTGTTGTTACCATCTTATACGACTGTCATGAGTAGCGTTCCTTTATATTTCCCATATAACCAAGTTCCATCAATTTGTATAATAGGTTTACAGATGGTAAAACCTTTGATACATGGTTCAAACGCCCAAAAGAGTCGGTGGAATATGCAATTTCCACTAACACAAGTCCCATCAGGGGTATATGCCGGCAAGGTCTCCAAAATGACAACAGTTCCTGAAGCATACTGCTTAAGTGCCATCAAATATTTTGGAAGTTCTTTGTACGACTCCTCCCAATTTCTGAACACCGATTCAACTGCCTTAGTCCTAGCTATCCATGTTTTCCTGTACGATGGAGTATAATTGTATCATGTAACGATATGCGAGAATATTGTACTCACCTTCAACGATGGCTTGTCGCTAATGATAGACAGAATTTCATTGCATATTAACTGAGAGTTGAGTTTGCGATGATCCTGCATCGGATTGGTGATTATACAAGTGTGATCTAGACCCGTAGACCCTATCTTCCTAGAATCACTCCTTTCCGGTAAGATGCTGCTAATCAGAACGGGCAGACCTCATTACGACAGTAGATCTTATACATAGTCACATCCGATCAACCCTATAATCAATTAATAATTCCATGTGATATTGTTTTATAGCTCTGACATGGTCTTCTTTGTTTGAAAATTGTCTCCCTCTTTTAATGCTCCTTGTGTTTGCATATACAAATTGTAAAAAAATATCTGACAATGGTCCATCTGCACCCAAGTTCAGGTTTGTCATGTGTTGAGGTGGACAATAAACATGACTAGCTGCTAATGGCTCTTCCTCGTGGTCGGTAGTGGAATCGTTTACCATTTGATCAACCAAGACCTCACATTCTTCTTCTTCTTCTTCTTCAACAACATCGACTTCAGCTTGCTCGTCGTCAGATTCACAAAA
The DNA here is from genome assembly GCA_022829125.1 of Lathyrus tuberosus. Taxonomy (NCBI): domain Eukaryota; kingdom Viridiplantae; phylum Streptophyta; class Magnoliopsida; order Fabales; family Fabaceae; genus Lathyrus; species Lathyrus tuberosus. The sequence goes on from JALAZF010000034.1 coordinate 3,232,174, forward strand.
AACTTGAGAAGGATCAATGAGTTGAGACATTTGATGTTGTGTTGTATAATATAAAGCTCAATATCATTGAAACCAGAATGTTCATGACTGAGAAACATACTATGAGCATCTTCCTCATCTCGGACCTTTAATTGGAAAAACTTGACTAGGTTGTCGACAAAAAATACTGGATTCTTGTATATGATCTGACCCACTAGACCAGATTGCAATTTCTTCTCTATTCTCTCTTTCAAATGGGAAAATTTTGATTTTCTATTAATTGAAAACCGAGTAACTTCGGTATTACGCAAATTGAAACCGGTTATAGTAGAATCAAATATCTCACCATTGATATGTGCATTGATAATGTATTGTGGTGTTTGAGCCATGTATGCAATATGTTAGTGGGTTGAGGTTTAATAGAATTGTATTCTGTTATACTTTTGTGAGTTCAGTTTGAAACGTGTTAATAGAATTCTATTAATGTACTGTTTTCTATATATTATTATTTACTTGTTTTCTTGTTGTAATATTTTATGCTTGTTTATATGGTGTATTATTTTCCTAGTTGCATTAGTCTTGTCTCCTTTATGACTACTAAGACCCTATTATTATCTTCTTATTTCATGCATTAGTTTTGTCTCCTTTATGACTACTAAGATCCTATTATTGTCTTCTTATTGCATACATTCATTTATGACTACTATGACCCTATTATTGTCTTCTTATTGCATGCATTAGTCTTGTCTCCTTTATGACTACTAAGACCCTATTATTGTATGCATGCATGCCATGATTCCTCTATTATGGCTTATCTTTAACTTTAGTTGCATGCCTTATCTTATTTGTCTTCTTATTGCATGCCTTACAAGATGTCTTACACGATTCCTTCTGCATTATTCCTTACATGATTCAATTCCCGCTCAAAAAGAAGGCGTCATTTCATATGGCGTAAGGATTTGAATTTGAACCTATGCGCCATAATTTGCACATACGCGCCATTTCATATGGTGTATGAATACAAATGGCCATGCAAAAAATTAATCATGTGAAGAAGCTAATTCCTTCTATAAATATTTCTCATAACTTACATATATTTCACACAACTTTCATCAAAACTTTCTCACAACTTTCACCCTTCTATAATCCTTCTGAAAAAAACCTCTTAATCTATCCACCTTCTAAGCCACATCTACCATTAAAAAAATGTCTCTCCTTACTATGTGTGATGAACACCATGGAACAATTGACAATATTGCAGCATTTGTAAATTTTTTAGTTTACTAGTTTTACTTACTTAATAGAGAGATATAGTTTCTTTAAGAATATGGTTTATTAGTTTTGCTAACTTAATTTATTCATATCTTTTGTTAGGATGTAAAGAGATTTCGATGTCGTGTGCATGAGTATGTACTACACGACCCAATCATAGAACCATGCCTATGATCATGCAGTTTCAGTCATGTACTAAACATAGTCTCGTACTCGGTTGATTACAAATTTATTCTTGCTTTGCTAGAACGATGGAGACCCGAGACCCACACATTTCACCTTCCATTCGGTGAATGAACCATCACACTGAGAGGTGTGTATATGTTGTTGTGCCTACGCATCGATGGTAAGGTTGTTAATAGTAAAGTTAACATGGATAACAAAATATGTGAAAATTTATTGGGTGCCCCTCTTTGTGAAAACACAACTCCGACATAATCTTCAGGTCGACCCAGGGGTCAAAGTATTAATTTAAAATACCTTAGAGAACGTTATTCCAGTTTAACATTAGACGACAAATCGAATGAGTATGAAAAGATAATTAAAGCTCGCTGTTATATTATGATTTCATTTTATCATTTTTTATTTTTCAAAAGTACTGGAAATACGGTAAATATTATGTATTTTCCGTTGTTACAGAACATAAACAAAGTAGGCAAATATCGTTGAGGTTCAACTGTTTTGGCCTATCTATATAATTCCTAGTAAAAATGCAAAAAAAACGACACTTTTATGTTTTATGCTTGCGCCTTTTTGCTACAAGCATGGGGTTGGTCAAGAATGCCGACACTCGCCCCGGCCAACCCGAATCCATTCACATTCCCCTACGCAAACAAGTTATTTTAAATTTTCAAAAGTCTACTGTAAATAATTTTTTTTCAATCTATAGAGTTTATTGTAACTAATAACTTTTCTATCTTTTGTTTTAGATGGCCAGTTCTGGGGATGAATTACAACCGATGTCCCAGAAATTCTATAATCCTGTATCACAGTCTTTTAGACCACATTGGACCAGATGATGTATTACAACTAAATTACTATAAATTTGCCTTAAAAATTAACATACTGCAATTCTTCTCATTATGTATTTTTATTATGCAGTTTGTCTGGAGGTCGTATCTGGGTCTCAACCATCAGCCTAACCCCGATGATTTTGCAGTTTGGACATCAAAAACATCAATCATTAGGTTCACTACAATGGAGATGCACCAAAGTGACCAAGTGAAACTGTAATTCGGCATGCAACAAGGTATTCCAGTCCCTCCGACGTGTTTGGGAGACTGACATCAACAAAGAGTAAATGCACAATAAGGTTATGAAGATTGGAGAGACTTTGCTAGAGAGATGTGTCGACATTGGTAGAATCGACATCGCCACATCTTAAACGAGTCTGTCGTGGAAGGGGATAGACCAACTCATAATTATCTGAATTAGTTTAGGTCGGTTACAACACAATAATTTATGTCTGAGCCGACGTATTTGATCGACCCGCGCCAACAAGCTTCGTCATCATACACCCAACAACAAACACCTGCCCATCAACCAAGCCCACACCATTACTAAACCCAACAATAATTTCTACCCACCCAATCCCATCTACCAACCTCTCAACGTCAACATGCCATGTACACCCAACCACCAAACATCTAAACCTACTGCCCATTCGTGCCACACACCCAAACACAACAACGCGGGCCTAACCCATACCGCCAACAACCACACACCGACACCACATCTGCCTATAGCCCCGATAACTCATTCGACTCCACGCCATCCCACCATAGCCCCCCACCAATGAATACCCAAACATCCCACCGCCAAACCATTATTTGACTTCCTTACCCCACAAGAGCCATTGCTTCGTTTCCAAAATGACTCAATGTACCAATTTTACCAACCATACCATCCTCACCTAAGCTAACAACTACAACCATACTTCAAAAACATGGGCACGTAACTGAATTACAGCAATGCCATTGGTAGCAACCCCCCGACTATTGGGGCCAAATGATTGAAAATTTGTCAAATACGTTGGGACCCTCACACCAACTACCTTTTCCGCAGGCCAATACTCAAAGACCACAAACACGTCAACAAATCGTTGTAGACCTTGTGAAATCAAGTTTCTATGTTGAATATTGTTTTGATGAAGACAAAATATCTTAGTGACAAGAAGTAACAAGAAGGCAAAAATGATCTTCAAGATGAATATATTTTATTCAAGACTTTGGTTTCAAGAAATTCACATTTCATGGAGGTATAGTGACAATTCTAATCAAATATTAAAGTCTTAGATGCTCAATCAATCAAACATCGTTGCATACTTCTTTCATGATCATGACATGTTTAGAATAGGCAATTCTCACTTTTTCACTAATGCAAATCGATTTGCAGAAGGGTACAATCGATTTTCACCTGAACATAAACGAAAAATCACTATCTTTCATAACACCTCTTCATGCCTCTCTTCATGGAACCTTTTCATTATGCATTGGCATTTGTTTATGATATTTTTACAGTCATTACCATGTTTCATAAGGGTGTTATGTGCATATAAATACATGAAATTTCAAATCAAATTTTCATCTACTTCAATAAAATCTTCATTCTCACATATTCACATTTCAAGTTTTTAAACTTTCATTCAAGAACTTTTCTGCATAATTTCATATCATCCAAAACAGAAAACTCTTGAGCAATCTAACGCTTTAGTGTTTGTGAATTATTGTTGTTAAAAGAGAAGATCAATCTTGTGATTGATATATTCAAAGAATCAAGTTTCAAACACTTCTATAAAAATTCAGATTTATTGTAAAAATTCTAAGTTCCAAGGATTGTTTGGATTTAGGTGTTGACTATAAGGAGAAGGATTGTTTCTCTTATAGGGTTTGTTGTTTTCCTTGTTTGTCAAGGTTTGTTGAAAACAAGAGGTTGATCTTGATAGGATTGTTCTCATTTCAACTACGCTGTAAAATCCAAGAGGTTGTTCTTGGTGTGAATTGTTAGAGTCTTGTATAGGAAGACTAGGTGTGTCTTGTCTTAAGATCTAACATTAGTGAAAATCTCTTTCGTGTTGAAAGGGGACTGGAGTACTCTCGGACTGTGAGGGGAACCAGGATATACCTCTGTGTCATTTACTTTCCGCACTTTACCGCATTTCATCACTTAGTAACTTTAGGAAAGTAAAAATCAATACCGTCGAAAAACCGAGAAAATTTACTAAGGAACCTAATTCACCCCCCTCTTAGGTATATTCCCACTTACAATTGGCATCAGAGCAGGTTATAGGTAACCTATTCCTACAGATCCAGTATGGCTTCCACAAGCGCAAATCCGGTTTTCAAAGATGGCGGTAGTAGCAACAAGCCCCCTCTATTTTCTGGAGAATATTTCGACTTTTGGAAAATTCGAATGAGAGCACACTTAGAAGCACAAGGAGATGGAATATGGGAAACTGTTGAAAATGGTCCACATCAACCAATGAGTGTAGTAAACAATGTTGCAACTCCAAAGGTTAAAAATGCTTATAATGAAGATGATAGAAAGAAATTGCTTGATGAAAAGAAAGCCATTAATATATTACAAAGTGCTTTATGTATGGATGAATTCTTCCGTATTTCACAATGTAAATCCGCGAAAGAAATTTGGGACACTTTGGTGGAAACTCATGAAGGAACTGCTGAAGTTAAACGATCTAGATTGAACACATTAAGTCAAGAATATGAGATGTTCAGAATGCAGCCCCGAGAATCAATCCTCGACTTGCAAAAAAGATTTATGCACTTGACAAATCATTTGAAAGCACTTGGTAAGACTTTTACTAACGATGAATTAAATCTTAAAGTGCTTAGATCTTTAAACCTGGAATGGCAACCAAAGGTGACGACGATATCAGAAAAGAAGAGTCTTTCTACCACGACATCTGCTTCCTTGTTCGGAAAACTTCAAGAGCATGAATTAGAACTTGAAAGATTGGAGAAGCATAAAATACAATTAAAATATTCAAAAGACGTTGCCTTAAAGACAAAAGTAAAAAATTATGATAGCAATCAAGAGGATGAGTCCAATAGTGATGAAAATGATTATCTTATCAAGAAGTTTGAAAATTTTCTAAGAAAAAAAACAAAAAAAGGATAGCATTAAAGGAGAAGCACCAACAAGAAAGATTAAATGCTTCGAATGTGGAGAAAAAGAACATGTTAAAAGTGAATGCCCTACATTTCAAAAGAAGAATAAATTCAAGAGAAAGAATCATAAAAAGGAAAAGAATGCTTATGTAGCATGGAATGACAATGAAATAAGTTCATCTTCAGATGAAGAACATGTAAATCTTGCATTAGTAGCAACACACCATTCCGATGAAGAAGAAAAAGAGGTTAGTAATGAAATATCTTCTTATGATAATGATACTTTAGGTGCTATTGAAGAACTCTTAAATGAATGCAAAGTATTCTATAAAATAATATCTTCACAAAAGAAACAAATTACATCTTTAGAAGAAAAAGTTGATATTATGGAAAAAGAAGCAAAAGATGAGAAACAAAAAAAAATTAGTGAAGAAAAACAAGAGTTGGTGTGTAAAAATTGTGAATCACTTTCTTTCCAAATTGTTCAATTAAAAAAAGTCCTTGAAAGACATGAGAAAAGACAAATTGGGTTAGAAGCAGTCCTTAGTCAACAAAGATATTCAAATGATAAAAGTGAACTTGGTTATTCAAAGTTTTCCAAACCTAGTTCTAGTAAAACAATCTTTGTTAAGGCTAGTGACAAATCTTCCAAAGAGAAAGTGAACAAACTTAGGAATGTGCATCCTTATCCTAAAAAGAAAAGATTTGTGAGAAAGAAATCTTTTGTTCCTAGATATAAGAGTAATTGTGTTCCTACATGTTTTTATTGTGGTATAAGTGGCCATACACCTAATGCTTGCTATGTTAGAAATGTTAGTGTGGCAAGTGGGCATTATGTGTGGGTTAAGAAGGGAACTAACTATGATGGACCCAAAGCACATTGGGTACCAAATCCAACTTAATTTGTTTTGTAGGTTTGCTTGAGGACCACTTTAAATCTATGATGTATTGATAAGTGGTGGTTCTAAGTTTTTGATGGAAGGAATAAACAAATTTTCAAATCTAGTTCTAGTACAAGGGTTATTTCAATTGGGGAATACCTTAAAGAAAAAATTCATGGCATTGGCAAAGTTGGAGCACTAACTTTCATTGAAGATGTACTTTATGTTAAAGGACTAAAGCAATATCTTCTAAACAAAAGCCAACCTTGTGACAAAGGCTTCAAGATCATGTTCGCCAAGGATGAATGTTTTGATGGAGGCAATCTTGAGGTAAATCTCATAGGTAAAAGTTGTTTTTATTTTTCATAATTTCTTTATATACTTCAAGTATTTTCCCATCCTTTTTGCTAATGACAAAGGGGGAGAAGATATATGTATATGTGTATGCCTTTCTCTAACATTTTGCAGCTAGCAACAAATTGTCAAGAACTCTCAATCAAGGATCAAGGGGGAGCATTGATTTAGGGGGAGTTATCTTTCTTAGGGGGAGCAAAGCCTTCATAATTTTCATGGTTTTCATCATCAAAAAGTAGGAGAATGTGAAGACAAACTTCCAATGTTTTTTGATGAAGACAAGCCCATTGATGAAAATCAAACTCAACAATGATATGATCAAAGAAGATTGTTTGTCATCATCAAAAAGGGTGAGAATGTGAAATCAAGTTTCTATGTTGAATATTGTTTTGATGAAGACAAAATATCTTAGTGACAAGAAGTAACAAGAAGGCAAAAATGATCTTCAAGATGAAAATATTTTATTCAAGACTTTGGTTTCAAGAAATTCACATTTCATGGAGGTATAATGACAATTCTAATCAAATACTAAAGTCTTAGATGCTCAATCAATCAAACATCATTGCATACTTCTTTCATGATTATGACATGTTTAGAATAGGCAATTCTCACTTTTTTCACTAATGCAAATCGATTTGCACAAGGGTACAATCGATTTGCACCTGAACGGAAATGAAAAATCACTATCTTTCATAACACCTCTTCATGCCTCTCTTCATGGAACCTTTTCATTATACATTGGCAATTGTTCATGATATTTTTACAGTCATTACCATGTTTCATAAGGGTGTTATGTGCATTTAAATACATGAAATTTCAAATCTGATTTTCATCTCTTTCAATAAATTCTTCATTCTCACATATTCACATTTCAAGTTTTTAAACTTTCATTCAAGAATTTTTCTACATACTTTCATATCATCCAAAACAGAAAACTCTTGAGCAATCTAACATTTTAGTGTTTGTGAATTATTGTTGTTGAAAGAGAAGATCAATCTTGTGATTGATATATTCAAAGAATCAAGTTTCAAACACTTCTACAAAAATTCAGATTTATTATAAAAATCCTAAGTTCCAAGGATTGTTTGGATTTAGGTGTTGACTATAAGGAGAATGATTGTTTCTCTTATAGGGTTTGTTGTTTTCCTTGTTTGTCAAGGTTTGTTGGAAACAAGAGGTTGATCTTGAGAGGATTGTTCTCATTTCAACTAAGTTGTAAAATCCAAGAGGTTTTTCTTGGTGTGAATTGTTAGAGTCTTGTATAGGAAGACTAGGTGTGTCTTGTCCTAAGATCAAACATTAGTGAAAATCTCTTTCGTGTTGAAAGGGGACTGGAGTACTCTCGGACTGTGAGGGGAACCAGGATATATCTTTGTGTCATTTACTTTCCGCACTTTATCGCATTTCATCACTTAGTAACTTTAGGAAAGTAAAAATCAATACCGTCGAAAAACCGAGAAAATTTACTAAGGAACCTAATTCACCCCCCCCCCCCCCCCCCCCCCTCTTAGGTATATTCCTACTTACAATTGGCATCAGAGCAGGTTATAGGTAACCTATTCCTACAGATCCAGTATGGCTTCCACAAGCGCAAATCCGGTTTTCAAAGATGGCGGTAGTAGCAACAAGCCCCCTCTATTTTCTGGAGAATATTTCGACTTTTGGAAAATTCGAATGAGAGCACACTTATAAGCACAAGGAGATGGAATATGAGAAACTGTTGAAAATGGTCCACATCAACCAATGAGTGTAGTAAACGATGTTGCAACTCCAAAGGTTAAAAATGCTTATAATGAAGATGATAGAAAGAAATTGCTCGATGAAAAGAAAGCCATTAATATATTACAAAGTGCTTTAAGTATGGATGAATTTTTCCGTATTTCACAATGTAAATCCGCGAAAGAAATTTGGAACACTTTGGTGGAAACTCATGAAGGAACCGCTGAAGTTAAACGATCTAGATTGAACACATTAAGTCAAGAATATGAGATGTTAAGAATGCAGCCCCGAGAATCAATCATCGACTTGCAAAAAAGATTTGTGCACTTGACAAATCATTTGAAAGCACTCGGTAAGACTTTTAGTTTTATAAAACATCTGCATCTTCTAAAAAAATTAGCACCAAAATAAATTTGAAGGAATTTTGAAGATAATCAGAATCCAATCTTTACACTAAGATGTCACACAATATGTGATAAACATCTTGCTCAACAAGGTGCGTACAATCAAATCTCTCTATCAAATACTTTAGCAGACACTTGGACCGAACAAAATATAAATTAAAAGAAAAAATATAAAAATATATTGCCTATAATTTAGAAGGATTATGAGGTTAAAATTTGGATTTTTCTTCTTATTGTTAGAGCAAGACCTTTGTGAGAGACACACCACATACTCATTCAAAATCTTAAAGTGATAGGTGTGTGGATTCTTCCACTTATAAATGTTCAAGTCACCACATTTAACGGTTATAACTTATGTCTCCTTATAGAGAAAGAGAATGTACTTTAAACTATTGAACCTCCTATTTTCCTGGATGACATATAAAAATTATTTTCATGTGCTAACCATCTAGTTTAGTCTTATGGGTCAAATAAGCAGACTTTTCATTTCGATACTTCATCTGATTATCCAAGATCACATAACTGTGCATAAGAGTGAAAATTGTTAAATAGATAAATAAACTTATCATTTCAATCCATCAACTGATTTTCTATAGCTATGCAAATTGTCAAATTGCAAGACAGAAACTTGATAATACTAAATCAAATACTTGTATCCAACAATGATAGGAAGCACAATGGTCTTATAAAGGACCTATAAGTGGAATTCCCACTATTCTAGGATATACGATTACTTAGACTTAATTAAAAATCAGCCAACGTAAAAATATTTCAACACAATTGCAAAATAGAAACAATAAATAAACTTAAATAAAATATAATTGTATTATTTAAGTTGAAAGGTAGCAAGAACAAGAACAAAACTAAAGAAGATGATTCAAACTCCTCCGATGTTAACACAAAGGAATGTGGAAGATGGAATGATTGACAAAGATTATTGTCCTGTTTATAGTATAAATCATTATAAGTTCTCATTAATCCTAAGTGGCTCCATTAAGTGACAATTGAACTCCTAATTTTGAAAGTTGGTGGGTAGCACGGTCGTATTGTCCAACATGGATTGGTCGTGTTACATGCTGTCGTGGTTGTTCTTATTTTGACTTTTGAAATTCTTTGTATTTTTCCAACTCGACAATATGGTTGTGTTGTACCAATACTATCTATGTTACTTCTTGATTTTCCCATTTTTCGAAAATCCTCTATCAATTCAACCCCATTTACTCAACAGTTTGGCCAAAACCTTTTTTGGTCTGTCTTTTTCTTTAGAGATATGATTCATGTTTTTGTTTCTGAAAACTAAAATCAAACAAAAAATAGTAAAAAGTTTCTAAAACTAAACTAGATGCATTACTGATGAATATTCAAGGGTTAAAAAGCTCTTATTTTACATGTCATTACTGATTAATTAAAAAAAATAGATAGATACAAATTAAAATATATTGTTATATTATAGAATAATCAGTAATAATAAGAATGGTGTATCGTGTCGAATTGAAAAGACTTTCGATTGAGGCAGAGTGAGTATAAGAGGATTACTATCTTTATTGTCGTCTAGGTTTTTCAGAGTATGTTAATTTTCTAATGGACGGCACTCAAATAGTTAAACGGTTGAGGACAAAAAACTCTTATTGGACTTAACTAAATGGTCCAACTCATCACGGTTCATTCAAATACAAAATCCAATTAAATAATTCATCAATAATTAATGTTTAATAATAATTGATCATACTATAACTAGTTAATAATTAATTATGTTAATCCATATTAAATTAATTAAATAATTAATCTAACAATCTCCCACTTGGATGACAATAATCAATTATTAAAAATATTTATTTTAATATTAGATTACTAACTATAGTCAAAACATTAATCAATTAAAATATAAGTAATCTTCAACGTTGTAAAAATTGTGTCCGATAGGAAAAACAATCATACATGTTAAAGATTCACATTTCATATAAAGAATGATTAATTTAGAGTAACATTTATGTTAAGAGAAATATGTTATAAAGAATGGCTGAAGCATAAGAATATGCTAATGATAAACTTTCACTAACCCAAAATATCATAAGACTTACTCATGTGTATAAGTCTTTGGGTAGACATTATACTAATGAGTTTTAACTTATAGATCATTGAATATCCACATAGGTCTAAGAATAGTAATTACATATAGGCGTATCCTATTAAGAGATTAATTGTATTTAATCATAAGTACTTTCATAACATAATATCATACTTGATAGGAGTATTGATATTATACTTGTACTTTCGTATTCATGGCCTCATGAGAGCGGATGTTGGAGATAGAATGACACAATATTATTACATGCTAAAAAATTATTGTGTCTTTTCAATATCGACATAAACATCAAATTATGATGTTTCCTGATATTACGAGAATCGTATATATTTCAATATAATAGAATAACACTTCTTAGAGTTATTGTATATTTTGCAGTCTTCTTAGAACATATCATATTTTATAGTGTGCATAATATATGACAATATGAGAATAATAATCTAAGTTTTTTTAGATTAATTGATTGTGTACACATGCACTCCGACTGATCCATCATGAATAAATAAGATAAATATTTATTAGAGTTCACTAGTATTAAATACTCTGATTATACACTGAGATACTAATTTTATTTTTAGTGCAAAACTATATAGAAAAATGGTTGTATAATATATCAACATTGAATTTTACAAACTGAAAATAGAATATATTTTTATTTAGATAATTTCACATGAAAGAATATTATGGTCATATAAAAGATTTACCATCTTTTGAGTGAGATCAAATTCATATAATTTTAAATAGCATATAAGATCTTATACAATATATTAATAACTCATTCAAAACTCAAATGTTACAAATATAACTATACACATTCAGAAAAATTTATGTTACATGCAGTGGAAAAAATATGAGACTTTAATTTATTTAATATTGAGAATATAACAAAAGTAGTCATAAACTTTCATCAACGACATAAGACTATAATATCCTTAACATAAATTGCTATAATAATACTATATTAAATAAATAATATTTATTTATCATTTATAATATAATTGACATGTTAAATTCTCTCACTTGATAGAGAATAATAGTTAAATTAAGATTAAGAGTTTTAAAAAATATTTTAAATAAATATTCAATTATTTTATCTACCATAAAATGATTATGTTAAGTAACGTCACACCGATAGGCTATATACATCACTTTCATATTACTTAGATAATTGAAATCCAGTTTAATTAAAGATTTAAAATAAATTATTGGATTTCATAACGTATTACATGTCTTTAAAATTATTTATCAAATAATAATTTCAACAATATTAAATAAGAAATATAACGTTGTACAAATATTATGTCACAAAAAATTCTAATACTGATAATGTAGATTTTTTTACCACATTGCCACTTTCTGAAAATAAAATACCCAAAATGCCACTAATTGAAAAAAATTTACCAATATGCCACGTTTTGGGTTTGGGCTCGTCCTTCCATTGGACGGCCCAATGCAAAATTTTTTGTCCTTCAAGGGTTCGGCCATTGGATGGCCGACCCATTGAGCCGTCCTTTTTTTTTTTTAATTTAATTTAAAATAATTATTATATTATATTCTAATATATTAATTGGTTTGAAAAAGAATAAATTATTATTATGTTTTAAAATATTATTGAATAAATATTATAATTAATTTTAAATTAGAATTAAATATATTTTACAATATGTAATTAATTAATTAATATAACATAATTATTAAATAAAATTATAAATATCATAAATTTTATTAATATTATTGGGTGAAAATATATCATTTTTGTCTAAACAAATGACCCCCAGTTCCACATTTTTTTGGAAAAATCACACGTTTTCCCCTTCTCATGTCTGGTTGTCGTCTTGTTGGCGATGAAGTAGAGTCGGAAAACAACTCTTCCTCTTCAGCTACACCCTCGTCTTCTGTTACACCCTCGTCGTCGCAGACATTTTCTGGTTGATGTGATGTATCGACGATAGGAACATCCGTAACTGAGAAACCTGGCCAGTCCATGAGCTGTTCATCAGTAAGGAGAAAATCGGGGACTGACTGGGATGGTTGGTCGAAGGCGGTGGGAGGGCTTTGTTGGATGGGAGGGTAATAAACCTCGTCAATACGGTAGGTAGAAGTGGCTTGAGAGAAAGAAGGGTTAAAGGGTTGTTGTTGGGATGGGGGGTAAGAGGAATCAAAGATAGGTCGTGGGATTGAGGTGAATTGGAAGGATGGTCGAAGTGTTGTTTGTTGTTGGTATTCTTGGTGGTAGTAGAAGTTTCCTTAAGGGGTGGGGGTGAATGGAGTTGGTTGTTGAGAGGAGGTGCCAAAGAATGTGTTTTGTTGTGTGGTCTGAGTGCGTTGAAATGTCGGTTGAGGTTGTGTGGGTTGTGGATGGTGGTATGTGGTTTGGGGGTTAAAAGAAGTCTGAGATTGAAATTGTGAGGGGTTCATCTGGGGGATTTCCTCCTGCGTGGAGGGCGAGGCTCTTTGTTGTGATGAAGAGGATGCATACTGACGGGGATCATCGAGGAACTGGGCTTGAGAAGCATGCATAAATGGAATGGATAAATACCATTGCATATATGTGGCGCTATGAACATAGTTACCAGTAACCATGTTACCTTTCAAGGTCAATTTTTTTCTGTTTCTCCACTCTTTGTTCTCTTCTCTATTTACATGGCGCCAATGGTCTCCCGATGTATTTGGCATTTCAGTCTCATGGTGTTGGCGTAGACATCTAGGCTCAGAAGGGATATCTTGTTGAAATCCAAATTGCATTTTAACCCTATCAGCATGATGCATTTCGACAATATGAAAACTGATAATATAAGTGGTGGCGCTCCAAATTTGGCAATCCTCTAGCACGCATTCCAGGTAATTTGGGTAGGGCCTCCAAATGAACTGTAACAGAAAATATAATAGTTAAAGTATGAAAATAGATTTTATCAACAACGCATAGAATGAAGATGGTAACAAACTTACGTCGTCTCCCCTCAATCTATCTATGTCTCATATCCGACCGACATCCGTCAATCAAGAGTGCTTACGATGATCCCGAAAATAGATGGCAGTATCCTCCGTCTTCACATTGCTATTGCATCAGACACATTACGCAAAACTTCATGCGTGAGTTCCGGGACAAAGAACTAAAGAAAATAGTTGGCAACATGGGTATGCCTACATCTTCATATGTTTATGATTCAATAAGTATTAATTAGCTAATTATTTGTCATATGTTTTATTGAATAATTTTTCTTATCATTTTTGCTACAGGATATGCAATGAATGCGGCAACATTTAACTACTACCGGGGTGAAATACGGAGAACAAATAAAGCAGCTTTGGAGTGGATAGACAATATTCCCAGAGAGAAGTGGGTGAGGGCGTTTGACGGAGGACAACGGTGGGGGCACGTGACATCAAATCTGGCTGAAGCGACGAACTCGGTTCTTAAGGCTACCCGAAACCTTCATATTACTGCACTGGTGAAGTCTACGTTCTATCGTCTGGGATCACTGTTTGGAAAACGAGGACATGATTGGACCAAAATGTTGGCATCCGGTCAAATTTTCACAGATAACTGTAACAAGGGAATGGCCGACGAAGCGCGTAAATCTAGCAGCCATAATGTCATCCAATTCGATCGCGAAAGATTTTGTTTTATGGTTGTTGAAAGGATTAATCAAAACGATGGCTGACCATTAGGTACTTTTGGTGTTGATCTCAGGAGAGGATCGTGCGATTGTGGGAGGTTTCAAGCATTTCATTTACCGTGCTCCCATGTCATCGCAACATGTGCTAGTATACGACAGGACCACAACCTCCACATACCAGATGTTTTCAAAGTTCTGACTGTTTTCAAAGTCTACAAAGAGAGCTTCCTTGGACTTCCACACCACGAGAATTGGCCGACTTATGACGGTTTTACTCTTTGCCATGACGACACGATGCGGAGGAATAAGAAAGGGCGTCCAAATAGTACAAGAATTAGAACCGAAATGGACGATCCTGAGAAAGAAAAAAGAAGATATGGGATTTGTCGAGAAATTGGTCATATGCGTAGAAAATGTCTGAATGTTGCAGGCCCGTCAAATAGGCCCGTCTAGATTAACTTGTTCGTTTTTTATTAAACTTTCGATTATTGTAACTTTACTTTTGTGGGATTTCAATTAAATTAAACCTTGCATTTTTCAATTAGCAAAACCATCACTTTACCGAAACAACTTTCATTGAACAATCGAAAATATCAAAAGACATAAACCGCATCCACACAAACAAGACAACAAACATAAGAACGATTTAAAATCTAAACATTCCTAGGAGGCTATTAAAACCATCAGGACAATGTCTGCTTCTCCACACATCATCATAACACAATCTAAATCACTTTCCACTTTTTTCCAGGCCTTCCCATCTCCATCTTTAACTTGCCTTTCAATTTTTTTATCTTTTCTCCTTCAGGAATTTCTCCTTCTAACCATCTGGTCAGGCTTCTCTGAAAGTGCTCGAACTTGAGTGTATTCCACAATCGGATCTTCAACGGTGGCTTCACAGGAGAAAAATTCACTACAGCATCTCTTTTGGTGAGAGGAGTATTTGGATCATAAAAATACTCCATTTTTGGTGAAACTGTTAAAACAGAAATGAAGCAATGGATTGAGATGATCTGAGATCTAGAGGAACCCAAAATAATGTTTTATATAAAAAATTAAAAATATTAAAATATTTCCGACTCGGCCAACGAAAGGACGAGCTCGCCTAATGAGTGGCCGAGCTTTCATAATAATAAATTTAATTATAATATTAATTAAAAAAATATTATATTTTTAATATTATTCTATTATTTATTAAAACATTTAATATTTTTTATATATATTTTTCACTTTTCAAATATTAAATTAAAAAAAAAAAAACACGCTCAATGGGTCGGCCATCCAATGGCCGAACCCTTGAAGGACAAAAAAATTTTCATTGGGTCGTCCAATGGAAGGACAAGCCCAAACCCAAAACGTGGCATATTGGTAAATTTTTTTCAACTAGTGGCATTTTGGGTATTATATTTTCAGAAAGTGGCAATGTGGTAAAAAAATCGATAATGTACTCGAATAATAATTTACATAATCATGAATCATAAATAAATTAAATAAAACAAATTATATTACTAATAATATACCGATAGGGTATAACTATTATCAATATAATATTTATTATAATTACAGCAAATTTAATTATTTTATTAAATAAAATTTGTAAAACTGTACCCACGATAGGCAAGTCACATTCATACAAATTAAAAATAATTATATTTTATCCAAAATAGAAAATTTTGTATAATTTTATCCAAGACAGGTGAGATTACAATTATACAAATGGTGATTACTTAATTTTCCAAAATAAAACTCTCAAATAATAAGATTTCTAATATATACTCATAAAAACTAGATTTTTTTTACTTATTTGATTATATAACAAGAAATCAATTTATAAAAAATAAATATGGAGTTTTGATTTCGGAATAATTTGAAAAAAATAATATTTTTATATAAATGCACATTTTATAATTTTAAAGAGTAGATAAGATTGTTGGGACATCATGAAGGAGAAGCATTCACATTTGGTCAAACTTTCACCTAAAAATCAAAGACTCACCCAAACAAATGAGATAGACATCACATATTCACCCAAAATCTTAAAGTGATAGGTGTATGAGTCATCTCACTTATAAAATATTCAACCTCCACTTTTTTAAGCAATGTGGAATTTAAAACTCGTGATTCTCAACAACTCATATTTTTCCCAACAATCTCCCCCTCAAGTGTGAGTTCATTCACTATACTCCCCTTCAAGCGGAAGTTCTTTCATCCAACAAATATGTGAAACAAATTTCTTTTTATATGCAATTATATAATTAGTCATAGGAGGTAAAAAAGAATAATAATCAAATTACGACTACCTTCAATGAATTTGATTTGCATCTATTTGTAGAATTTTTAAGACTTTGATAACTTATAGAGTATTATAATATCATCTAAAAAACGATTCATAAATTATGAGTAAATCATCATATGATAGTATAAAACTCTAACAATAAATCAATATGATTTATGTAAATAATAAATTAAAAGAATAATAATTTTATTATATATATATATATATATATATATATATATATATATATATATATATATATATATATATATATATATATATATATATATATATATATATATATATATATATATATATAACGTATCATATTAGAATGTCATTTTTATGTGAGAACATGAGAATGAATCTGAACCATTAGATTTTAAAATAAACGGTGGAGAATGAATCTGAATCATTAGATTTTAAAATAAATAGTGGAGATTATATGTCAGTTTTTTTCTCTCTCCTCCATCATTTATTTTAATAATGGAGGAGTGAGAAAAACAAAAACCACACATAATCTCCATCATTTATTTTAAAATCTAATGATTTAGATTCATTCTCATGTTCTTACATAAAAATGACATTCTCATAGGATATAAACCCTATATATATATAATACAAAATTTTAAAGCCAAAATTATCAGAATAATAGTTGGCTATTATTTAGCAAAAACATGAAGATTTGTGTGCTACTGTTTAAACTTGTTGCAAATACCAATAGGTGAGTAGGTGACCATATTTGTTCAACTTGTTGATCTCAATAATTAATTCTTATTCATATTCCCAATAATTACGGAATGTAGAGTACTATTTTAAAACTAACTAAAAGCATGTTAATGCACGAAAAAGAATAATAAATTGTTCAACAACACAAAATAGGAAGCACTTAGAACAATGGTAAATAAAAGAATTGTCACCTGCAAATACAATTTTGCTCACTCACGGCATAACAATATACTATTAACTAGGTTAACATGAATCAACGTTTGAAAAAAAAAAACAAATATATTGTTCTTGATATTCAAAATCACAATTCTTGTAATCAGATTTTGAAGATAAATCAACAATTCAAAATTCCATTTTAATTTCAAAAATAATACTCCCTCCGTCTCACAATAGGTGTCTTCTTTCATTTTATTTGTCTCAAATTATTTGTCCCTTTAGAATATCAATGTAATATTTATTATTTCTTTCCACTAACTTACCCTTATTTATTGTATTTTAATTCATTTAACTACTCCACTATCTATTATTAATAAGGTTATTTTAGTAAATGACACTCGTTTTATCATTGAAGTCAACATAATTAATCATTATCTTAAAAAGTGTAAAATTCTCAAAGAATACACCTATTGTGAGACGGAGGGAGTAATAGTCATAAATTATATTGAACCAGACTAATAACAGTATAATTGATCTATATAAAATTTGTATCAAACAAATAATAAATTAACTATATAATAATGAATTGTCATTACATATATAACACGCCGAAATATACTCCATAAATCCAAGATAACAAATAGCATCAAATAAATATAATGCGCAGGACATATGATATCAATTTATTTAGTTATAGAAGGAACACATAATATAATATTTATCTTGTAATAACCATAATTCGTATCTAACTAGACTCTAATACCAATTGATGAATTTAAAAAAAAAATTAAATAGATACAAATTATAGCATATTGTTATATTATAGAATAATTCATAATAATAAGAATGGTGTACCTTGTCGAATTGAAAAGAGTTCTAGTAGAGACAAAGTGAGTATGAAAGGATTACTACTCTCATTAACGTTTAGGGTTTTTAGAGTATGTTAATTGTATGATGGGGCGACACTTAAATAAATAAACGGTTGAGGGCGGAGACCTCTCATTGGACTTAGTTGAATGATTCTAACCCATCATAGTCTATTCAGATACAAAACCCAATTAAATCATTCATCAATAATTAATGTTTAATAACAATTGATCATACTATAATTAGTCAATAATTGATTATGTTAATCCATAATAAATTAATTAAATAATTAATCTAACAATTACATGTTAATTAACTCCTCTTAAACAAGTCATTTTTTTTTTTTGGAAAAATGGTGAATTTATTTAACCAAAATTGGAATAGACAGTACAATCAAAAGTGACACAAGGTTTAAACTTAACAAACTTGACTAAAAAACAAACTAATCTAACATTAGACAAGCAATATGCTTCCTTATTCTATGATTGGCCCAACCTCTATATATCAGTGTGTCTATTACTATATTCCCAATATTCATATTATTCACAGTGTTCCCAAAAGTATTTTCATTCCTATGCTTCCATGCTTCATACACCGTCTCCGCTGCCGCACTACGAAGAAGGCACGCTTTCCATCTTTTGTTTTTACCTTTTTGAATCAACCAACGGAGTTCTTCCTTCCATCCAACAGGATTATGTTGAAAACCCAGCCAATCAAGGACACATTTCCATATCTCTCGCACATGAGGACATTCAAAAAATAAGTGTTCTACGGTTTCGCTTTGTTGACAGAAGCTGCAGCAGTCGTCATCAATAAATCAGAATCGTTTCAGACGCGCGTTTGTTGCCAATCTATTATGACAGGCCAACCAAAACACGAATAAGGCTCTAGGTCTAGCAATAGTGCGGCATAATAGATGTCGCCATTCAACTTTTTGGAAACCTTCATTCAACTCCTCATAGACTTTTTTAGTGTCAAATTTGGTTACCATGTTATCCCACTCCGTCATCCCAAGTGCTACTGGCTGTTGCTTAATTATAGCTTTCATGATCCACGAAACCGACGTAGTAGGTTGGAATTGCAGAATATGTCTTCCTTTGAGATAGTAAGTATTCACCCACCTTATCCACATACTGTCTTTTTTTCCGCACAAATTCCATAGCAGCTTTGCCATACTAGCCCTGTTCCAGTCTTCCAACGAAACCACATTTAACCCTCCTCTATCTTTTGGGGTGCACACCTGCTTCCAGGAGACAGGAGATTTCCTCGACATAACGTCACATCCAGACCATAGAAAGGAGCGACATATCGATTCAATCTTCCTTACTACCTTTTTGGGGAATGGCAGACATTGCATCCAGTACGACGTCATAGATGTTATTACACTTTTTATAAGTTGTAGTCTACCCGCATAGCTTAGAAGCTTCGTACTCCAGTGCTTAAATCGCGACACTATTTTATCAATCAGCCCCATGTAATGACATATAGGTAGCTTCCTACTGTTAGTGGTATACCAAGGTATCGGAACGGCAGTGTACCTTCTGAGAAAGACGTAATCCGCATAATGCCATTTTTTACATTAGTATCTACGCCTCCAAAGAAAACTTTACATTTGCCTGGATTAACATATAAACCTGTGGCCTGCGAGAATTCAGCCATCCTGTCCATGAGCAGTTCAACAGATTTCACGTCTCCTCGAGCAAATAGTAACAGATCATCAGCAAAGCTTACATTTATGATCTGCAGCTTCTCGCACTTCGAATGAAAATTGAAATCTGGAATTGCATTCAGTTTGCGCAAGCTCCGATGTAGATATTCCATCACCACCACAAAAAGGAAGGGGGATATAGGGTCCCCTTGCCTTAGACCCCGCTTAGCCTTCATAGATCTAGTATACTCGCCGCCAATGTTAAATCTGTAAGATACCGTCGAAACAAGAAGCATAATCCACCTTATGAATTTTCCAGGAAAACCAAGCTCTTTTAAGATAGACTCTAGAGCATGCCAATCAACCGTATCATACGCCTTTTGTATATCCATTTGAAGCATACATCGTGGGGTACCACATTTCCTGCTATAACCTCGGATCAGCTCATAGGCAAGAAGGATATGGTCGTGAATATGCTGCCCGGGGACAAACGCAACCTGGCTAATATTGATGATGCTACTCAATACATTTCCCATCCTGCTTGTCAACACTTTAGAGATCATTTTATAAACTGTAGTACAACACGAGATGGGCCGGTAATCCTTTATGGTCTTCGCTTCCTTATTTTTGGGGATGAGAGTAACAACGGTAGTATTAAAAGCAAGATACATTCTCTCATTATCAAAGAAATCAATAGCAGCTGCTAGTAGATCATCTTTTATAACAGTCAGGGATGCCTTAAAGAATTTTGATCTGTATCCGTCCACGCCTGGTGCCTTTAGTTCATCAATATCCATCAATGCATTAATAACCTCCTGCTCAGTAATAGGGGCGGTCAACATCTTCCTTTGATGACAGTTAAGCTGGGGTCCCTCTCTCATCGCTACAATATCTATGCCATTCAAGGTCCCATTAGCTCGCCCCATAAGGGTTTCATACAGCCCCAAGACCTCACTTTCTATACCCTCCTTTGTATTTACTATGGTCCCATCCGCTCTGTATAAAGAATCAATAGCAGTACTCTCATGGTTGGCTTTAAGTTGAGCATAAAAGAATTTGTTGTTGCCATCTCCTAACCTTAACCAATTAATCTTAGATCTTTGTTGTAGTGTTTGTTCCTCAATCTCACTCCACTTGTAGACCTCATCAGTTCTGGTTTTTACCTCCTTGATAAGATTCTCATTTAGTTTATCATGAGAGAGCCTTTCTTGAGCTTCTAACAGGTGTGCTCTTGCAGTCTGCAATGTTTGAGTCGCTCCTGCAATAGGTTTGCTCATATCGCGAATGACAGGTTTCAGTCTCATGAGCTTTTTCCACAGAACCTGCATCGGACTTCCACCAGTTGGAATGTTCCAATTTCTGTCGACAGCCATATGATATCCACCCATTTCTGTAGCACTATTCATAAATTTGAAGACAGGTTTTCTTCTTGGTGTGATCCGAGTATGACAATTTAACTGTAGCAGTGCATGATCTGAGATCCCAGGCACCTGAATTTGACGGTTGGCATGAATATGATTTTGGAACCATTCAACATTGGCTAATAAGTGGTTAATCCTAGAGTATATGACACCATCAATATGCTTATTCGACCAAGTAAAATAGTAACCTGTAGTCTCCATTGCACTTATGTTAACATTGGCCATCATGTTGATTAAATCTTGATACTCTTTCTCTTGAACCAAATTTCCTCCTAGTCTGTCCATAGAGCACAAAACATTGTTAAAATCTCCAATCAGACACCACGGCCCCTGTTGGCATTGGTTGATTTGCTCAATATCCTTCCACAATTTCTTCCTTTTCTCCAGCTGGTTGAAACCGTATATCGCAGTAAACCAGTATAAGAACTTGCCCTGCACATCATACACTCCACTATGGATGTATTGTTCATTACAGTCCAGTTTTCTAACCTCCACTTCCTTATTGTTCCACCACACCCAAATGCGGCCATTTTCATGCTTGTCATAGTTGTCAATAAAACGCCCTTTAATCCTAAGCTGATCTCGGACCTTTGCAGCCTTACTCAGTTTTACTTTAGTTTCAATAATAACAGCAATGTTTGGGTTAAGTTTTGAGAGGCGGGAGCTAACCTCCATCGTCTTAACCGTCTTGTTCAGCCCCCTCACGTTCCAGGACACTATCATGGAACTTTTTTTTGACCTTCTAGAGGATCATTCCCAATCCCTAACAGTCGAAACCCGTTCTGACATTGAACTCCCACTGGTGTTGTGATTTTCCCTTTTTCTCTATTAGTAGTTGTCACTTTTGTCCAAGCATCTGCTTCTGAGATATCACCTTGTGGTTGCTCTGTATGTGGTTCTTGTGGCTTTTCTATAGTTAGAATTTGATTCTGCTCTGGTTGCTTCTCCTCCACCCTTGGCACAGTAGGTTGTTTTTTAGGCCTCCTTTCCTTGTTTACTTTCGGTTGTTTGTCGCAATTATGCCCAATTTTTTGACACTGCGCACAAAACAGCGGTCTCCATTCGTACTCGACAGGTTGTTTCAGTCTCTTTCCTTCAGCATCTTTGATGTTGATTTCGGCAATCAGCTCTTGAGTAATGTCTATTTCCACTAATATTCGAGCATACGACACTCTGTACTTGTTCGCAGTGCACTCATCGGTAACAATTGGTGTACCAATTGCACTCCCTATTTTGCTCAGGCTTCTAGCTCCCCACAAATGAAGAGGCAATTGAGGGAGTTTAACCCACAGTGGAATTGTACGCAACATATCCCTCTGCAAATTAAAGTCCGGTTTCCATTCCCGTAGGAGCATTGGCCTGTTATGGATAGTATAGGGGCCTTTCATCAATACTGAATCTCTATCTGAGAGCGAGTGGAATCTCAATATGAAATATCCGTCTTCATTGTAGAACATATCTGGAAGCTTCACAAAGTTCCAGTTCTTCACCATAAATTGTTTGACCGAATTCATACTCAACTCTTCCCCTAAAGCATACATGATTAGCGCCGATTCCCAGAATTTGACTTCTGCTTCGATATCATCTGCCTCAATTTCAATCTCGACTTCGCCGTCTACCATTTTCGGTGCCACAAACTCCATCCTTAAACCCTTCTCAGGGTTACGATTCTCATTAATCACATCAACCCATAGTTTCTTGCTTCCTGGAGTAGCTACTTGAGGGGGTTCTGTAGCATCTTCTTTGTTCTGGGATTTGTCGTTATTTGAATTACTTCTAATAATCTAATTTCCTTTAGACATTTTTTTATAAATAGACTTTTTTAAGCTTTGAGATAAGATAATGAGTTATCCAAAAGAAAATTTCCAAGTTTCTCTAGACTATATGGTGACTAAACTAAATTAATGACTAATTCAAATCATTAGTTGAAAGCTAAGTCCACCATAAAGAAAACTTTGGCATATCTTTGTTGTGCATGCTTGTTGGGATATCCCTCCTATTTGGAGTGACCCAAATGAAGGTGGGTTAGTATCTCATGTGTGTTTAAGTATTTTTTACTATAAAACAAAGATAATTAGGTCAACAATTCATAATGTGAGAAATAACAAAAGAAAAATAGAGAGAAGAGTGAAATTCCAGCATCGCAAATTCAGCACAGAGTAATCCCACGAGATTAGAGTTTTCTCATAATCCAACTATTAGATTGTCCTGATTTTTGGTGAAAGTGTTCACCACTCATAGAGGTACATTGTGAACGGTGGAAATTGGATTTTGTGCATTTTGAGTTTGTCTGACAAGTCCACTTCTGAAGTGCATTTTTGTGTGTGGTTGTTTTGGTTGATTATCTCTCTTAATTTTTGTTGTATTCCAAAATTGATTGTAGATCTTGATGATGTTGATGCATGCCTCTAAATAGTATTAGAGAGAATCTTGATTGTTTTTATTGTTTGATTATAGTGGAGATTTAAGTGGCCTACGGGTCCCATGGTTTTTTACTCTTAGTTAACAGAAGTTTTTCCACGCTAAAATTGTGGTGTGTTATTTGGGAGTGTTTTGTTGATTATCGCTACATTTTATATTTGGGATAGATTTTGTTGTTGGATTATTCTGCTGCATTGTGGACTTCCTCCTAACAAGTGGTATCTAGAGTCGTGGTATGATTTGTGTAACGATGGAGACGAACACATCTAGGATGGTGAGTTTGAATGGATCCAACTTTAGTGTTTGGAAAGGAAAGATAGAAGATTTGCTTTATGTTAAAGGCTTTCACGTGCTCATTTTCTCTAGTGAAAAAACCCGATGGAAAGAGTGATAAAGAATGGGCTTTGTTTCATAGACAAGTTTATGGTTATATTCGTCAATGGGTGAGTGATAATGATTTGAATCATGTGAGCTCGGTTACTCATGCTCGCTCTCTTTGGACCAAACTTAAGGAGTTGTATGCAAGAAATATGGATAACAATAAGTTGTTCTTGTTCAAGAAATTGATGTCATTGAGGTATAGTGATGGTTCACCAATGACTGATCACTTGAACACTTTCTAAGGGATTTTAAATCAATTGTCGATGATGAATCTTACTTTTGATGATGAAATTCAAGGTTTGTGGCTTCTTGGTACTTTTCCTAATTCTTGGAAGACTTTTAGGACATCATTGTCTAACTCCGCTATTAATGGTATCATCTCGATGGACTTGGCTAAAAGTTGTATGTTGAATGAGGAGTTGAGGGGTAAGTCACAAGGTTCTTTTTCACATTTCGAGGTGTTGGTTACCGAATCGAGGGGTAGACATCAAAATAGAGGTTCAAGTAATCGTGGGACATCGCATGGTAAATCACAAGAAGGCTCAAATAGATTCTCTAATATTTAGTGTCATCATTGCGGGGTAAAGGGACACATAAAAAGGTATTGCCAAAAGTTAAAAAGGGAAAACAAGAACAAGAACTACAACAACGACAAAAAGGAAGGTAACAATAATGAAGATGTTGCTATTGTTGATAATTTCCTTGTTCTTTGTGATAGCTGTATAAAGAATGTCAATCTATCATGTGATGATATGGATTGGGTGGTTGATAGTGATGCTTATACTCATGGAACCTCGAGACATGTTTTTTTTACAACTTACGAGACTGGTGACTTTGGGGTTGTTCGTATGGGAAATAATGGGTAAGCTAATGTCATCGAAATAGGATATATTTGTGTTGAAACTAGTAATGGGACTACTCTAGTTCTCAAAGGCGTGAAACACATTTCGAAACTTCGATTTAATCTTTTATCCGTTGGAAAGTTGGATAATGAAGGATATGATAATTATTTTTTTGGCCAATGAATGGAATTTAAAGAAAGGCTCAATAGTGATTGCTAAAGTAAAAAGGAATTCAAAATTGTATACCATCCAACTTAGGGTTTTGAAGTTCTACAACAACACTTGTGACAATGATAGCTCATCCGAATTATGGCATAAGTGTTTGGGTCATATGAGTGAAAAAGGTTTGAGTATTTTGGAAAAGAAGAATGTGTTGTATGGTGTTTCCGATGCAAAGTTGAGAAAGTGTTTGCATTGTTTGGTGGGTAAGCAAAGGAGACTTTCCTTTATGTCATCTGAACCAAAAAGGAAATCAGAAGTGTTGGATTTAGTACATTCCGATGTGTGTGTGGTCCGATGAAGACACGATCTCTTGGTGGGTCATATTTGTGACTTTCATTGATGATTATTCTCTAAACACATGAGCTTATACCTTGACGACGAAAGATCAAGTATTAGATACCTTTAAGTTGTTTCAAGCATTGGTTGAAAGAGAAACGGTGAAAAATCTCAAGTGTATCTGAACCGATAACGGTGGAGAGTATGTTGGACCTTTCGACAAGTATTATCAAGATCAAGGTATATGTCATCAAATGTCTCCTCCAAAGACACCACAATTGAATGGGTTAGTCGAAAGAATGGATAGAACTTTGGTGGAAAGTCTAAAATGTTTAATTTTCAATCAAAATTGTTGAAATACTTTTGGGGAGAAGCATTGAGTACGGTTGTACATCTTTTAAACCTGACTCCATTTGTTCCGTTGAATTTTGATGTTCTAAATCATGTTTGGAGTGGTAAATATGTTTCCTACGATCATCTTTGGGTGTTTGGGTGCATGGCTTATGTGCATATTCTGAAGAATGGGAGATCAAAATTAGATGAGAAGTCAAATAAATGTGTGTTTGTTGGGTATGGTCTTTATGAGTTTGGGTATCAATTCATTGATCCGGTTCAACGAAAGCTTATTCGTAGTCGTGATGTCATATTCATGGAGGATTATACCATTGAGGACATTGACAAAGTTGAGAATAAAGATTCAATTTTTGAATATGAAGAAATGGTTGATACAGACTCAACTACTATTACTCATACCTCTATCACTTTCGAATATGTTCCAATTGAATATCAAGGTATGAATTTGAATGTTGATAATATTTTAAATCCTAATGATATTGTTGATGTAGGTGTTATGGAAGACGTTGTTGAAAATGAGGTTAATCAAGAGGTTGAAAGTGTTGAGCAACCTGTTACTTCTAATGAGTTGAGGCGGTCTACTCGTGATAAAAAGCCTTTCGTTCGACACCTCTTGAACGAGTATGTTTTTCTTACCGATGGTGGTGAGCCCGAAAGCTCTGAAGAAGTTTTGGAGGATGAGAACAAAAAGGAGTGGATGGATTCCATGGAGGATGAAATGCAATTACTTCCTGGGAATAATACCTTTGAGTTAGTGAAGTTGTCAAAGGGTAAGAGAGCATCGAAGAATAGATGGGTTTATTAAATTAAGCAAGATGAGTGTACTTCTCAAAGAAGATACAAGGCTTATTTGGTGGTAAAAGGTTTTAAACAACAGAAAGGTGTTAACTTTGGCAAGATTTTTGCTCCGATTGAGAAGATACAGTCTATTCAAGTGGTTCTTGGGTTAGCCGCTAGCCTTGATTTGGAAGTAGAGCAAATGGACGTGAAGATGGCTTTCCTTCACGGTGATCCACATGAAGAAATTTACATGGAGCAACCAGATGGATTCCAAAAGAAGGGAAAAGAATATTATGTTTGGAAATTGGTAAAGAGTCTTTATGGTTTGAAACAAGCCTCTTGCCAATGGTATCAAAATTTCAACTCGGTGATGATTGAGCATGGGTACAAAATGACCAAGGCCGATCATTGTGTGTTTTTCTGGAATTTCTCCGAAAGTGATTTCATTATTCTCATGCTTTATGTGGATGATATGCTAATTGTTGGAAAGGATATTTCAAGAATTAAAGAGATGAAGAAAACTTTGAGTCAATATTTTGCCATGAAGGATTTAGGAGAGGCTCGAAAAATTCTTGGTATTGAAATTGTTCGAGATCGAAATAAGAAGAAGTTATACTTGTCACAAGAAAAGTATGTGGAGAAAGTACTTCGGTGTTTTAGTATGAATAAGGCTAAAGCGGTGAGCATTCCACTTGCTTCTCATTTCAAGCTTAGTCATAAACTATGCCCATCTACGGATGAAGAAAAGTTGAGTATGAAGAATATTTTGTACTCGTCGGCCATTGGTAGTTTGATGTATGTTACGGTTTGTACAAGACCTGATATTTCTCATGCTATGGGAATAGTGAGTTTTTATCTCTCAAATCCGAGAAAAGATCATTGGGATGCCGTGAAGTGGGTAATGAGATATTTGTGTGCCTCGTCGAATTTGAAGCTAACCTTTGGATGCAAGAAGCCTATGTTGGTTGGGTATACAGATTCGGATCTATATGAAAGCTTAGATGATTTAAAATCTACTTCAAGGTATATGGTGCCTTTTACCGGGGGAGTCGTGGTTTGGCAATCAAAGTTGCAAAAGTGTGTTTTACTCTCTAATACGAAAGCCGAGTTTATAGTCGTTGTGGAAGCGTCAAAAGAGTTGTTATGGTTGAGGAAATTTGAAATGGAACTTGGTGTGAATCAAAGAAAGTATGTCTTGTTTTGTGATAATCAAAGTGTCATTCACTTATTAAAGAACTCCTTCTTTTACTCGAGGTCAAAGCATAATGATGTTCGTTATCATTGGATTTGTGATGCATTAGATTCAAAGTTGAGGGAGCTTGTGAAGATTCACACCGATGACAATGATTCAGATATTTTTACGAAGGTGTTGCCTAGGGGAAAGTCTTATTTTGTCGCATGGTAGCCAGAGTGATGTTTCCCTAAAACTAGTCGGTCGGGGGAGTTTGTTGGGTTATCCCTCCTATTTGGAGTGGCCCAAATGTACATGGGTTAATAGCCCATGTGTATGTAAGACTTTGTAAATATAAAACAAAGAGAATTAGGTCAACAATTCATAAGTTGAGAAACAACAAAAGAAAAATTGAGAGAAAAGTGAAATTCCCATAGCCCAAATTCAACACAGAGCACTCCCACGAGATCGACGTTTTCTCACAATCCAACCGGCAGATTGTCCTGATTTTGTGGTGACAACGTTCAACACTCTTAGAGGTACATTATGAACGGTGGAGATCAGATTTTGAGCATTCTAAATTTGTCTGATGAGTCCACTTCTGAGGTGCAGTTTTTTGTGTGGTTGTTTTAGTTGATTATCTCTCTTGATTTTTGTAACGCCCCATTTTGCCTTATTTATTTAATCGAGTCGATTTAAATATTTTCGTTTTTATATTATTGTATTCTTGACTTTTATTTGGCAATATATTATTTTTCATCGTTATTATGTTTTATCGCATTTTGAGAGCGTTTGCGAGATATTTGAGCTGAGGGGTAAAATGGTCATTTTGAGATGTTAGATATTTTAGAAAAATTAGATATTTTTAATAAATAGAAAGTGGAGAGAAAAAGAGAGAAAAGAAAGGGAAAGGAAAGAAAGAGAGAAAGAAGGAAAAGGAGAGGAAAGAAATGGAGAAGAGGAAAAGAGGTGGAAATCGACATAGATCCGTTTCAAGCGCGATTAATCGGGTAAGGGTGAGAAGTTTCGATTATATCTTGCTTGTGTATGTATATGTGTTGTTTGTTGTAATTGTTTTGGTTGTTTCACAACGTTTTCTCATTGATAACTTGTGATCAATTAGATAGAAATTGATGTTTTCACGGATGAATTTCGATATAAATATTGTAGAATACTTGTTACTATGATTGGGATATGTTCTGGTTGTTATGCTATGGTTTGGAAGTGTTTTGGTGGATGAAATGTTAGGTTGGAGTGAACAACAGCGCTGCTGGGATTTTCTGGGTTCGTAGGTTCGCACTACGAATAGGGCAGCGAAGGGAAAGCGAAGGTTCGCGGGAGGTTCGCATTGCGAACTTTCTGCTGTTTTTTCTCTGCCACGGTTCGCAGTGAATTCGCATTGCGAAGGGAAAAGCGAATGTTCGCTGGGTGTTCGCATTGTGAACTTTATGCTGTTTTTTTCTCTGCCACGGTTCGCAGGGAATTCGCATTGCGAAGGGGAAAGCGAAGGTTCGCTGGGTGTTCGCATTGCGAACTTTATGCTGTTTTTTTCTCTCCCATGGTTCGCTGGGGGTTCGCATTGCGAATAGGAAAGCGAACATGACAGATTTTTCCATTTTGTTCTTGTCTTAACTTTTGGGTCGTAAGTCGGATTGAGGCGCCGTTGGATGCGTTGGAAAGTAATGAAACGTTCTTTCTTATAAAATGGTTTTGAGACTAGTGGCCGATTTAATTATGTCGGGAATTGGAAATGTGTCGTTTTGTCGACTTTTACCGTCGTAATTGTGTGTAATTGATGTGTTAACATGCGATACGCTTTTGACATATAACGTATAGCTTGTGTGCTGTTATATGATGTGAATGTATGTGATGAAATGTTGTGATGATGGTTTGTGGCCTTGTGGCAAATAAATGCATTGTGTTATGTTTGATTGTATATGCATGATTATGGATGTTGAAATGGTTCACATGGTTGTATATGTATGTTATGCATTGGATTGTCATGAGTCATTGTATGCCAAGCATCATGATATGCATTCTTGTGATGTCATGTGCCCTAGTGGGTGTGAGCGACGAAACGATTCCCGAGGGAATCTGCTGTAACGGTCGTGAGCCTTATACAAAGAAGACCGAAAGCGACATTATAGACGATCGTGAGCCTTATACAAAGAGGACCTACAGCGATCAGATCGTGAGCCTTATACAAAGAGGACCTAAAGCGATCCATAAACGTTGTGAGCCTTATACCAAGAGGACCTAAAGTGACGGGGAACATCGTTTGCCCAACAGGGAGTTACACTAAGTAACAAGCGATGAATCCAATAATTCCTGAGTGAATTAATGATGAGAATGATGGATGGAACAGTACCGCATTGGATTTGCATAGAGTCGTTGTGTCGGTCTCTTTGCATTTGCATAAATCATGAATGGATTGATTATGTGTGGAAAATCATGAATGGATTGATTATGTGTGGAAATTGTGAATTGATTGATTATGTGTTGAGCTTGTGATAACATTGGTGATTTGATATGAATTCGTGATAAATGCATTGGTTATGGATGATATGTTTTATGTATAGACATATGATATGTTTTGTGGGGATGTGTACATTACAATGATTGTATTAATTATCTATGGTATGCTATATATGAATATATGTGATGTGGTGGTGTGTTTCCATATGCCATAACCTTGGTATGCCTTATGTGTGAATATGTGATTATGTTGGTATAATTGATATATATTATGTTGTTGGATTATTAGAAATATGTTATGTATCTGTGGCATGCTATATGTATTGGTATGTGATGCTTGTGGTGAGAATAACTATGCATGTGAATTTATATGTGTTTGCATATTATTATGCAATCTTGATTTAGTTGTTATTTCTCACCCTTCTGCTGTGGTTTGTTGCTCTATGAGGCAATTGCAGATTAGTAGTCTTGGAGGCTTTTGTGAAGATTAGTTCTCCATCCGTTTGTCAGTCTGTCTGCTCTGATACGTAACACGGGAGTCGGGGAACGCTTTTGTTATATATGTATACATTTGTTGGATCTATTTTGTATTACCTTTGTATGAATATTTTGATGTTATAAAATAATTTATTTTGTAAAACAAGTCAGTTATGGATTTTTCCGCTTTATTCCATAATTGAACTTTCCTTTTATTGGAAAAAGGTTTCTGAATTATATTTATTCCATTTTGTGTTATGTATCAAATTTATGAGCAGGGATTGTGTTTGCTTTCTTTAAATGTGGCATCCTTGTTTCTGTCTAAGGATAAAATTTTTATTTACTCTGATTTATTTATGTATTATTTATTCGCGATGGGAATTTGGGTGTTACAATTTTTGTTGTATTCCAAGATCGATTGTAGATCTTGATGATGTTAATGTATGCCTCTATCTAGTGTTAGAGAAAATCTTGATTGTCCTCATTGTTTGATTATAGTGGAGATTTAAGTGGCCTACGGGTCCCATGGTTTTTTACTTCTAATTTACAGAGGTTTTTCCACGCTAAAATTGTGTTGTGTTATTTGATATGTTTTGTTGATTGTCGCTACATTTGATATTTGAGAGAAATTGTATTGTTTCATTATTCCGTTGCATTGTTTATTTTCTCCCAACCGCCTTATCAGGCCCGACCCTGTGCATGAGCAGCAGACTCTACAACACAGGGCCCCATATTTTAGAGGGCCCCAAAATGTTAAAAGGTATAATTTTTTTTATATTAATATTAATAAATATAAAAAATATTATTAAAAATCAAATCAATTAAAAAATACTATAATAAAAACCAATACATTAAAAAATGAGATTACTTAAAGTCAAAATAATTATAATTAAATTTTATTTTTATTAATACATAATTATTTTTTTATGTGTTAGTTAGTGTGACAGTTGAATATTGTCGATGTTGTTTGTTCCTTAGTATGAGATATGTGTGTGAAACACTGTCAGTACTTTCTGGTTTTTCTAATTCCTTGTTTGCAGGATTTAGAATGAGATAAGTGGGGGAGAAGCTTGTGCTTCTCCAAGTTGCTTCAGTTGTGGAGCGTTGGTTGCAAGATTGTAAGTGTTGTTTGGACAGTGTTGTTCCCGGTTCCGGAGGGAATGCGGAGGCAAGGTTTATGTCAACTAAGGATTTGTGCTTTAGGTAGTTTTGTGCACAAGATGCAAGAAATGCTATTATAGTTTGGTGAAGACGGTTTATGCCCCATCATGATTGTCGACTGTCTATTGACAAATTGAGGAACTGATCACCCTTAATCTCTTGTTGATAGTAGACGGAATTATGTTGAATGGAATAGACGTGTCTTTCCAGCTTTGATAGTGGGTGCAATGAATTGTTTGGAATTAAGTAAAGTGGTTACGGATTGTTTTGTTGAGTCGATGAAGATTCTAATATCGGAAGATGAGACGGATTAGAGGTTTTGGTATGTTGGTCCAGTTGGGAAGTCATTGAGAGAGAACGATTGTGTATCGTTAATGGTTGTTCTCAGAGAGTAGAGTGTGAACTCAAATTTGTCGAAGGTGAGGATTTGAGGTTTGGATCTGCTAAGTAAGTAGAAGAACTTTTAGGAAGTGAAACCCAGATGTTTGTCAGGTTTGTGATGATAGTGTTCTGGAAATTGGCAGGAAGCCACAGTGATGGGCCGTCAGTGGTGCATGGTTTTCAGATGGGTTTTTGGATGAAACATTAGTGTGTTGACTTGAAGAGGTCCAGCATGGTTGGTAAAGAAAAGGATGATAGCATGAGGTTGCGTGTTAATCAGTGAGTAGTATGGAAACTTGCGGTTGTGTTCTGGATAGCTTGAGTTTTGAATTGTGACGAATTGTGAACGATTTGAAGTTCCTTAATGGTATTACTTTTGTTATGGGTTGAGATCTCGTGTCAGCAGAAACCTTGAGTGAGTTGGAACCCTGTAAGAAGAATTGATATAGAATGTGGTAACCAGAGATTGTTAAGCTATTTTGGATAAATTATTTCGAGCTCAGAATGAATTTTGAAGGTTGTATATGTTATGGTTGTGGAGTATATGAATTGTATCTTCCATACTTGTTTGGATAAGTTTATAGTGAAATTTATTGGATGATATTCTGATTTATTTTAAATCAAAGGATGAGTATGTAGAGTATTTGAGAATTGAGTTACGAGGGTTGAAAGAGAGGGAGCTTTCTGCTGAATTATTGAGTGAGAATTTTGATTGCAAGAGGTTAGTTTTCGGGGATATGTTATTTCAGATGAGAGTATGGTTAAGGATCCATCGGAAATAGATGCAGTTCTACATTGAGAGATTCTAAAGTCGGTTAAGGAGATTAGAAACTTTTGGGCTTAGTTGGTTGTGACTGCAGGTTATGGAAGACTTTGCTAAGTTAGTGCTTCTGTTATCTCAGTTGACTTGCAAAGGGTAAGTCGTTTGTTTGGGGATGTTCGTTGTAAGGAAAGTTTCAGAGAGCTGAGGTGGAAGTTGTCTACGGCTCCAGTTTTGATTCTGTGTGATCCTAATAAACCGTTTGTGAGGTATTGTGATGTGTCTTTGATGAGTTTAGTCAGTGTGTTAATGCGAGAGGGTAAAGTCGTAGCTTATGCTTTACGACAATTGAGGATTCATAAAAAGGATTTATACTATTCAGGATTTGGAATTGGCTGCGGTTACTTTTGTGTTGAGAATCTGGAGGTATTATTTTTATGGTTTTGAGTTCAAAGTGTTTAGTGATCACAAGAATATTGAGTACCTGTTTGGTCTGAAGGAATAGAGTATGAGACAACGAGGATGGTTGGAATTCCTGATGAGTTATGACTTTAGCTGGAATTATCCTAATTGGTGAGGTTAGTGTCGTGCCTGATGAGTTAAGTTGAAAGTTTTTATATATGTCCGCTTTGATGGTTAAAGAGTGGGAACTTTTGGAAGCATTTACAGATTTGAGTTTGGTGTGTGAATTGACATCGGACAGCGTGAGGCTTGGTATGTTAAGGGTCACTAATGAGTTTCTGTTGACCGTTAGCGAGAAACAGAGGCTGGATGTGAAATTTGTTGATTTGATGACGGATGGAGATAAAGGTGTGAATGGTGACTTTAAATTGGATTATCAGGGTGTTTTGAGATTCCCCGGTAGAATTTGTATTCCTAATGGTTCAGAATTGAAAATGATGATTTTAGAGGAAGGACACCGGAGTAGTTTAAGTATACATCCGGGAGTTAATAAAATGTATCAAGATTTGAAGGAGATCTTTTGATGGTCAGAGGATTAGAATTATTTGAGCAGTCAGAGACTTGTGTTTGGTGTGTGAGATAACTCAGTGGAGTGAAAGGTTAGGTCTTTTAGAAATGAACTATGCTTTTTCTGGTGAATATTAGAGAAAGTCAGAAGTTGGATATGGAATTGGTAGATTTAATTGTTGCGAGAAATCTGAGTGCGCATCGAAAGTGTGAGGTGGCACATTTCGTATATGAATGTGTGACTTGTAAGGGTTCATAGGTTGAACATTGAAAACATGTAGGAATGATGAGACCATTGGACGTTTCAGAATGGAAATGTTAGGTGAAAGGTTTAAATATTATTCATGGGCTACTATGTAGATGGATGTTTTGGGTATATGTTCGATTGGGGAATCGTAGCATTGTTGCAATATTGTTGGGTGACAAGGATGTTGGTATTATGGTTATGTAGAAGTTGTTGAAACGATGTTGGGTCGTGGAACTTTATGTTCTTGCTTGTGTTGTTGCCTCGTTTCTATTGTGCTGGTTCGAGTGCGAGTAGCTAATTCTTGTGTGGGGGATTAGGGGAGTGTTACCTGGGTGTTGGTAACATGGTTTTCTTTGAGTCGTGAGTTAGTCATCAAGTGCATTGTATGGGCTTTGCATCTTGTCGTTGTAGTTGTCGTCGTTGTCGTGCCGTTGTTGTAGTTGCTGTTAGCAAGGTGGTTTATCAGTTTGTGTTATTCGTGGTGTGCCTTTTGTTGGCATGATAGTTTGTTAGTCGGACGCGAGAGTCGTATCCGGAGTTGTTTGCACCAAGTATATTTTCGAGGACGAAAATGTCTAAGTGAGGGAGAATTGTAACGCCCTATTTTGCCTTATTTATTTAATCGAGTCGATTTAAATATTTTCGTTTTTATATTATTTTATTCTTGACTTTTATTTGGCAATATATTATTTTTCATCGTTATTATGTTTTATCGCATTTTGAGAGCGTTTGCGAGATATTTGAGCTGAGGGGTAAAATGGTCATTTTGAGAGGTTAGATATTTTAGAAAAATTAGATATTTTTAATAAATAGAAAGTGGAGAGAAAAAGAGAAAAAAGAAAGGGAAAGGAAAGAAAGAGAGAAAGAAGGAAAAGGATAGGAAAGAAATGGAGAAGAGGAAAAGAGGTGGAAATCGACATAGATCCGTTTCAAGCGCGATTAATCGGGTAAGGGTGAGAATTTTCGATTATATCGTGCTTGTGTATGTATATGTGTTGCTTGTTGTAATTGTTTTGGTTGTTTCACAACTTTTTCTCATTGATAATTTGTGATCAATTAGATAGAAATCGATGTTTTCACGGATGAATTTTGATATAAATGTTGTAGAATACTTGTTACTATGATTGGGATATGTTCTGGTTGTTATGCTATGGTTTGGAAGTGTTTTGGTAGATGAAATGTTAGGTTGGAGTGAACAACAGTGCTGCTGGGATTTTCTGGGTTCGCAGGTTCGCACTGCGAATAGGGCAGCGAAGGGAAAGCGAAGGTTCGTGGGAGGTTCGCATTGCGAACTTTCTGCTATTTTTTCTCTGCCACGGTTCGCAGTGAATTCGCATTGCGAAGGGGAAAGCGAATGTTCGCTGGGTGTTCGCATTGCAAACTTTATGCTGTTTTTTTCTCTGCCACGGTTCGCAGGGAATTCGCATTGCGAAGGGGAAAGCGAAGGTTCGCTGGGTGTTCGCATTGCGAACTTTATGCTGTTTTTTTCTCTGCCATGGTTCGCTAGGGGTTCGCATTGCGAATAGGAAAGCGAACATGACAAATTTTTCCATTTTGTTCTTGTCATAATTTTTGGGTTGTAAGTCGGATTGAGGCGCGGTTGGATGCGTTGGAAAGCTAATGAAATGTTCTTTCTTATAAAATGGTTTTGAGACTAGTGGCCGATTTAATTATGTCGAGAATTGGAAATGTGTCATTTTGTCGACTTTTACCGTCGTAATTGTGTGTAATTGATGTGTTAACATGCGATGCGCTTTTGACATATAACGTATAGCTTGTGTGCTGTTATATGATGTGAATGTATGTGATGAAATATTGTGATGATGGTTTGTGGCCTTATGGCAAATAAATGCATTATGTTATATTTGATTGTATATGCATGATTATGGATGTTGAAATGGTACACATGGTTGTATATGTATGTTATGCATTGGATTGTCATGAGTCATTGTATGCCAAGCATCATGATATGCATTCTTGTGATGTCGTGTGCCCTAGTGGGTGTGAGCGACGAAACGATTCCCGAGAGAATCTGTTGTAACGGTCGTGAGCCTTATACAAAGACGACCGAAAGCGACGTTATAGACGATCGTGAGCCTTATACAAAGAGGACCTACAGTGATCGGATCGTGAGGCTTATACAAAGAGGACCTAAAGCGATCCATAAACGTTGTGAGCCTTATACCAAGAGGACCTAAAGCGACGGGGAACATCGTTTGCCCGACGGGGAGTTACACTAAGTAACAAGCGATGATTCCAATAATTCCTGAGTGAATTAATGATGAGAATGATGGATGGAACGGTACCGCATTGCATTTGCATAGAGTCGTTGTGTCGGTCTCTTTGCATTTGCATAAATCATGAATGGATTGATTA
Organism: Lathyrus tuberosus; assembly: GCA_022829125.1. NCBI lineage: Eukaryota > Viridiplantae > Streptophyta > Magnoliopsida > Fabales > Fabaceae > Lathyrus > Lathyrus tuberosus. The sequence goes on from JALAZF010000034.1 coordinate 3,269,005, forward strand.
TGTGTGGAAAATCATGAATGGATTGATTATGTGTGGAAATTGTGAATTGATTGATTATGTGTTGAGCTTGTGATAGCATTGGTGATTTGATATGAATTCGTGATAAATGCATTGGTTATGGATGATATGTTTTATGTATAGACATATGCTATGTTTTGTGGGGATGTGTACATTACAATGATTGTATTAATTATCTATGGTATGCTATATATGAATATATGTGATGTGGTGGTGTGTTTTCATATGTCATAACCTTGGTATGCCTTATGTGTGAATATGTGATTATATTGGTATAATTGATATATGATATGTTGTTGGATTATTAGAAATATGTTATGTATCTGTGGCATGCTATATGTATTGGTATGTGATGCTTGTGGTGAGAATAACTATGCATGTGAATTTATATGTGTTTGCATATTATTATGCAATCTTGATTTAGTTGTTATTTCTCACCCTTCTGCTGTGGTTTGTTGCTCTATGAGGCAATTGCAGATTAGTAGTCTTGGAGGCTTTTGTGAAGATTAGTTCTCCATCCGTTTGTCAGTCTGTCTGCTCTGATACGTAACACGGGAGTCGGGGAACGCTTTTGTTATATATGTATACATTTGTTGGATCTATTTTGTATTACCTTTGTATGAATATTTTGATGTTATAAAATAATTTATTTTGTAAAACAAGTCAGTTATGGATTTTTCCGCTTTATTCCATAATTGAACTTTCCTTTTATTGGAAAAAGGTTTCTGAATTATATTTATTCCATTTTGTGTTATGTATCAAATTTATGAGCAGGGATTGTGTTTGCTTTCTTTAAATGTGGCATCCTTGTTTCTGTCTAAGGATAAAATTTTTATTTACTCTGATTTATTTATGTATTATTTATTCGCGATGGAAATTTGGGTGTTACAATTTTTGTTGTATTCCAAGATCGATTGTAGATCTTGATGATGTTAATGTATGCCTCTATCTAGTGTTAGAGAAAATCTTGATTGTCCTCATTGTTTGATTATAGTGGAGATTTAAGTGGCCTACGGGTCCCATGGTTTTTTACTTCTAATTTACAGAGGTTTTTCCACGCTAAAATTGTGTTGTGTTATTTGATATGTTTTGTTGATTGTCGCTACATTTGATATTTGAAAGAAATTGTATTGTTTCATTATTCCGTTGCATTGTTTATTTTCTCCCAACCGCCTTATCAGGCCCGACCCTGTGCATGAGCAGCAGACTCTACAACACAGGGCCCCATATTTTAGAGGGCCCCAAAATGTTAAAAGGTATAATTTTTTTTATATTAATATTAATAAATATAAAAAATATTATTAAAAATCAAATCAATTAAAAAATACTATAATAAAAACCAATACATTAAAAAATGAGATTACTTAAAGTCAAAATAATTATAATTAAATTTTATTTTTATTAATACATAATTATTTTTTTATGTGTTATTTTTATTTATTATAATTTTTTTTGAATGTTGACTTATTTTAAAATTAGAACTAAGCCAGTTTGATTGGATCGGCCCTGCGCCTTATGATATAAATTGTCAAACTCTATTAATTTTGTTTTTCAAGATTCCAAAGTCGTCATACATTTCATCATCATAGTTATCTATATTAATTAACTCTTCGTTATTAACTTATTATATTTCGAATATACTCTTTATGTGTGCTTTATGTTAGAACAGCCACCAAACTCAACTAATTATTTCATCATATATTCGTTCAATTTTGTTGGTTTTTCAAAAATGAGTTCAATAAGCAAATCTCCTTTGAATGACAACATGATAAGTTTTGAGTCCTCAGAAGAGAATAGTTGGACTAAATACTTTGAGGATTTCTTTAACAATGATCATAATAATAAGAAATTTTTTACCACACCACCCAACCTTCTTAGGCATCATACGTGCTGACGAAAATACTCCTGCGTTCCGGATGTACAAATTCGGACGAACCGTTTTTTAAAAAAATTTCAGTTTTTTCCGGATGTGCACATCCGGTAAATGTTCATATTTGCAATTCCGAAATAAAACCTGATGCAGAACACCAAAATTCCAACAATGTTTCTCACATTCATAAAATAAAATCGGGATTACATTCAGAAATTCGTCATGACATCGACAAAAATTTAAATATTACAAGATCAATAGCCCGGTGGACGCTTCACCGCATTCATCAAGGCGTTATCGCGGTCTGTAACAATTGCTTTTGGCATTTGAACATGTTTCTTCAAAAGTGACCGACGCGTCTCCAACGCCCACGTAAAATTGTCCTCTTTCTCACACTCCAAAAAGGCAAAGCCGACGGCATATGTCTTATCCGTAGACGTAACGCTAACCATCTCAAACAATGGAAGACGATACTTGTTTGTCATGTAGGTGCTATCGAGAATGAGCATTGTCGAGAGCGTGTTGAACAACTTGATGGAATCCGGATGAGTCCAAAAAATATCTCGGACTGTAATTCCATCATCGCGATATTTGTACCGAGACACGTAATCCTTGTCCTCCAATAATTTCAACAGTTGTTGCATCTCACTCCTATCTCCCCTAATTGCCTTGTTCGTTTGATACCGAATGTTATACACTTGCTTTATGTTTGCTACATTTTCGGGTGCTTTCCGTTTCAACGTGGCAAGTATATTTTTCGGTTGGACAAGATTCAAGGTCATGTTGGCTATACATGTCTTCTCTTCCGCCTTGAGCCGACATACACTTGGATGGCCTTGAAACTTTGAGCACATTTCATGGTTATGTATACCACAACTAACGGTAAATCTGCATTTCTTGGAAGCTAACATGTAACCACCAATCTTAAAAGGGCACTCACATTTTCTAGTACCGGTCTCGTCTTTCTTTAACTTCCGTAGAGGTGCTTGATATTTGCCGCTTCTTTCGCAACCCAAAATTACAAAAGCCTTTCTTCTTTCCGAATCATTATCCAATCTCGCGATATTTACACCGAAGCCAAGCTCAATAGTCGTCCTACGAATGTATGCGACCATGCTTTCACGATCATCAAAGTCTTTCTTGTTGTTAAAGTCACCGCCGACATCAACCGACTTTACGAACATGCCTTCATCTTTCGGGGAAATCGGCGCAACTAATTCTTTTGACATGTTATCGGGGTGCACCATATCTATTTATAAAAAAGAATAGAATAATAAATATGTATAAATAAAACATATTCAAAATTGCTGAAAATCTAAATTAATTAGTTCCAGGCATTTTTCCGGATTTGCACATCCGAAAATGTTCATGCTCCATTCATTCCGGATGTGCACATCCGGAAGTAGCGTAACTTGTTTTTTCAAAAAAGTAGATTGATAATGTGAGCAATGTAGTGGATGAAGTTGAATATTTACCTGAAATTCAATCTTTTCTTGCTCCCTTTGATTTGTTGCATCAAAAATTTGAATTTTTTGAGTGAGAAATGAGATTGATGAAGTAGGATTTTTTGAGTTGGTGAGAGTGAGTGTAGTAGAAGAAATGTTGAGAATGGGAAGGGGGAGTGATCATGCAGCTTCAAATATATCAGCAATTCTTCCGGATATACAGATGTGGAGGCCTTCCGGATATGCACATCCGGAACAATTTTTTTTATAAGGTTACGGTGCGTCCGGATGTGCACATCCGGAATCAGGGGGCAAAAAAGAAATTTCACGTGGTGCCTAAGAAACTTGGGTGGTGTATTAAGAAATTCTCTAATAATAACTTGGGTGCCTTAAATACTTTGATCGATTCAATTAGCATTTTTTATGATTTAATTTTGAGTAGTTTACTATTTAGCTGGTTGATCTGTTGGGATGAGATGATGATTGGTTTCCTTCTTTTTCTCATTTGGTGTTAGGTCGTTAAGCTTTTAAGGTATATATAGGAATTTAAATTTAATTAGGATTCAATTCAACTGTTATGATGGTGTTTAAGTTATGATGAGTATTGTATTTTTATTGATTTCGTAAAATTGATTTAATTTAAAAATTAGATGCAACTGCATGTGTGACTAACAGTTGATATAATTTGTTACGGGCCTATTAGTGACCCATTTCATCTACCATGTCAAATGCGAGCTTGTCATGTCATCATACGTGATTGGAATGACTCATCTAACACTTTCCATCACAAGTGAGTCCACCACGTGTGAAGCAAACAAACACAATTCTCTGATTGACTAAACCATGTCATCTATATCAATGGAGTAAGTCATTTGCCACGTTGAACGAGAGTAAAAGTCAAGCTCTACATGGTTGGGTTCATAGGCGGAAAGGTCGATATCCTTCGAGGAAGGAAGGAGGCTATATATTCTCATGCAAAGAGCTAGGTCAGATGATCACATACCACTGACCCTTAAAGACATATAGCTTCACATATCGCAGACATGGTCTTTACAATTTTACTCTTTGTAAGTACACTTAGCGCTTAGTGTTGGGCTTTAGTAACACTGACCTAAGCCATTCTCTCTTAAGAAATTTCAATAGTCTGATCACCGTTTGACAATGGTGAGGTTTTCCTTAAGCAATGACAGTTTAGATGTCATAGTGAAGATGCATGCCGTTATGGAAGAGATACATAGTCAAAATGAAACCCTACATAATAGCGTATAAAACCTTTACCACCATCATCAACAACAACTAAAGGGCGGAAAATATGAGGGTATAGAGGCTCTAGACCCTCAACCTTTCTCCGCCAAGATCTGGGATGGACTAGTCCTAAAGAGCTTTAAATAGCCCTGATTGGTAGCTTGTGATGGAAAAAGTGACCCTTAAGAGCATGTGTTGCGGTGAGAATCGGATATCAAGCTATTAATTAACTTGAATCACACATCTTTGAAATTCACCACCGAGTTTTGATTTATCTAAAGGAAAGGGCAAAGAACGAAGAAAATCCTAATTGCGCTATGTAAAGACACAACTGAGAGATCTAAGGTTTGGGGGTTAGTTATACCTAGGGAAGGTGTTAGAATCCTAAGTATCTGTAGTACTCTACAGAAACCTCTTGTTAGTATTTGTGATATGTTATTGTTTGCTTTCTAAGGGAACTGCTAAGGAAAAAACCTAAGGGTATATACACTAAGTATGCTCGCCAAGACGTCGCATCTCGTGCGTACGTATCCTGACTAGGATGGAATCAGAGCATTCGCAGTTAACCTAACTAGGGTTGAGGAACTCTTGATAATGATCAAGGTTCCAAGGGAAAATGAGTACTCATAATCATGATACTCACATAGAGTTAAAAAAACTCTCTAAGACCAAGTTGTAAGACAAGATGGCTCGACAAGATATCGCATCATGTGCCTACGTATCCTGACTAGGAAAGAGGAATCAGAGCCTCCGTAGTTCGCCTAACTAGGGTTGAGGAACTCTTGATAATGATCAAGGTTCCAAGGGGAAATGAGTACTCGTAATCATGATACTCACATAGAGTTAAAAAACTCTCTAAGACTAAGTTGTAAGACAAGATGGCTCGACAAGATATCGCATCATGCGCCTACGTATCCTGACTAGGAAAGAGGAATCAGAGCCTCCGTAGTTCGCCTAACTAAGGAAGAGGAACTCTTGATAATGATCAAGGTTCCAAAGGGAAGTGAGTATTCATGATCATGATACTCGCGTAGAGTTAATAAACTCTCTAAGTCTAAGTCGAAAGACTAGCCTAAAGTTGACTTTAAACAAAGTCAAAAGGGGAACTGAATACACATCATGATGGTATCCACATAGAGTTCAAGAACTCTAACCTAAACCTAAGTTATAAAACAAAATGGCTCTAATAAGGCCAAGAAAGAAATGTAAGTATCTATAATGATAGTACTCACATAGGGTTCCAAAACCCTAACCTAAAACTAGGTTGAAGCGGGAAAAGGTGGCTCTAATGAGGCCAAGGGTAATGATCCTAAATAGGTCATGGAAGTGAAAAGGGAAAGGTCTAAACCAACTAGAAAATGACTTATGAGTCAACAATGAAACTTTCCTTTGGGATGAGGGACAAACTACTTGTAAAAAAAGTGTTGGAAAGAGAAGTTTTAAGATGAAGATGATAACAATCAAAGTATCAAGCCAAATGATTCAAATGTAATGACAAGACAAGAATGGCAGCAATTACATCATATCATGCTCAACATGCCAAAATGCTCAAGAACGATGTCAAACAAGCATCAACACAAGTATCAAATGAAACAAATGAGGTATAAACTCATGTCAAACATCACAAGTATCATGAAAGCAGACATCAAGTAATCAAGAACATGACATCAAACAACTAATAAGAGATGGAAATATCTAACCAAAAAGATAGTGCATGACAAGCATTCCCCTCTTTTGGACTAGTGAGCCAACAACACGCCATGCAATAACCAACATCAGATGAAAACAAAATATCCCGCACACAGAAAATTTTCCAATACAGACAAAGCAATTCAACTGGTCCAAGGTCGCCCAATCTCAACTCCAAAAGCATAAGGCAAGGGTCCTAAATCTAAGTCCACAGTCCAAAGCTCTAGACAGTAACCACAGTCCTCCAATTAACAGACTTTTAGGGTTTCGATATATTTATGATGTTTTTATGTTTTTGAATGAGATAAACAAGATGACAGTAAGAGTATAAACAATGATAATAATATGGACAGTGATATATATACAGAAATTAAAGTTAGTGGTTAGTGATTAATTAATCGGATGAATCGGGTCCAATGTAGTGCTAAACCATCGTAGCACGATCTATTGCGAAGATCACACTATAGGAGGTCGTGCAATTGATCTTTGTGCTAAAACACGATAGAGTAATGATATTGTGAATCATTCTCCAAAGATATCGTGCCACACGAAAAGAAATGGTGACAGACTCGTCTTAATCACAAACTTTCACCGATTAATCAAAGGTAACCTATCACGATCCCAAAGTATAGAAAGTGATCTCGATGATCACTCACTACAGATTTGAAATAATGAAGGTTAATAGCTTCAACAATCAACATTCGTGAATAGAAAGACTTCATCGATCGAAAATGAAATAGAAATAGAAGAAGATAATGTGAAATGAAAATCGAAAGGGAATCGAAATGGTCTCGTCTTAATCAATATTTAAATCGATAATCTATGATTTTAGACTTTCATTGACCAATAAAATAAAAAATGGTCTCATATTGATCAAGATTTTACAATCTATGATCTTTTGCTATATCATGACCAATAAAATTGAAATCGAAATAAAAATCAAAAAGAGAAATTAAAGAATTATGAGAATCCTACAAAATAGTAAAAAAAATCACAACATCTTAAAAGAACTTCTAAAATATAAAAATGACACAAAAAGATTAAAGAAAAGAAAAAAAAGTAAGAAGAATGGGATGTAAAAATGAAGAAGAGGGTCATATTGGCTCAGAAGCCCATCGCCTCCTCCAATAACTAAAATACGAAAATTTTACCCCATACCCCCACACTTATCCCTATACCCCTACAATTTTTTTAATATTCCAAAATTATCCTTTTCAAATTTTTTTTTTTACTTTTTACTGTACAGTCAAATTAGTCAAAAAAGTATTTTTTTTGGAAGTATACGACGCCAACCGGATAACATTAGGTAAACAAATCCGGAATCTATTATTTGCAAACCGGAAAACACACGTAGAAGAAATTCGGTTGTACAATTTAACAAACCGGATAACTTGTACGTGAGTTATCCGGTTCATATAATACGTTCCGAAAAACACGTTCATAAGTTCTCCGGTTTGTATTTTATACGTTCCGGATAACTTATGTAAAAGTGTTCCGGTTTAGTTTTTTTGACTTCCGGATAACTTTACCCCAAGTTATCCGGAACGTTTTTGTTATTTTTGTTTTATTTTTTTTTAATTTTTGTCACATTTATGTTAGGCATGCACAATTCTTTGATGATATGCGATAAAAACCAGACATGTGTAGACACGACTGAGATATTCTCGACTGCAGAAAAAGTTTTCACGCGAGATGAGGCGACTAGGTGGATTAGGGAAGTTGGAAACAGGACTTCCTCACGAGTCGACGGCTGTCGAGTCGGCCATCCCTCACTGTATCGTCGATAAATTCTTCCATCCCGTCCACGAATGCGAGCCACTAAAACAAAAATTAAGGTTGTACGATTCACAATTAAACCACTAAAACCCATTAGTTTTTAAACTAAAGCCCAATTAAACCACTCATACAGCCCACATAGCAGTCTCAGAAAGTAGTACGATTCACAAGCCCTCACGATTCACAAGCCCTGAATAGAATACGGTTCAACATTTTTACAAATTAAACTTTCCAAAATGAATACACAAGCGGATATTTCTCATCAAAAACACATTCTCAGAGGAACAACGACAACATGGCAATCGAGAAAAAAACATGGAAGAACACTCCGACCTTCGCCGCAAGGTCTCCGTCTCTCGCCTTCTTTTCCGATTCAGGTCTGTACGTTTTGGTTTGTTCGTCACACTCTCTCTTCTTCTCCGATATCACTCTGTCATTTTTGGGTTTCCAATCTTCTTCATCTCGATTCTGTTCTGGGTTTGTGTTCGATTAGTTTGTGGATTTTGATTTGGGGTGTGATTGTATGAAGAAGGCGAGGCGGGACATGTTTGGGAAAGGTTATGAGGCAGGTTGTGCGACGGATTCTTGGTGGAAGAAGGGTTCGCAGAGGTGTCGATGAGGATTGAGGTTTGTTATTGTTTAGTCCGTGCACGGAGGGAGACGAAGAGTGGGGATGGTGCTAAAGCTTATGTGATTTGAAGGTTAATGGTTGTTGAGGGTTCAGAAGATGGTTGAAGTTTGTTGTTTTTCAAGGTTTTTATGAGAGTTGTGTGCGGTAAATGATGAATATGGAGGGTCATGTTGTTTTGCGTTGAGAGAATGAAGAAGTTCATGAAAGTTTGATGGAATTTTTTACCTTGCAGACCCCTGTGTTCAGGTTTTTCTCCCCAACTCTTAATCCCTTTGAATTTGTCTATCTGTGAATTTCAAGGTTTTTCCGTTGTGTTGTTGTTTTTGTAGATGGAGGAAGGTTTATGTGGAATCAGTTGTTGAAATCACAGTAAGCGTGTGAGGTCAGTGTTGTGTTGCAGAGTCCAAGGCAAGGTATGAAGAGCAGGGTAGCAGAAGTAGCAGGTTTTGGGATGTTGGAAAACAGGTTTGGTTTTCTGAATCACATCGAGTTTTTTTCAGGCCATTGCGTGATTTTGTGCTTGGTTCGTACAATTTTTGGTTGTTGTATTGTCTTGTTTGACAGATTTATCTTCTTGACAGGCTGTATGGTTTGGAGTTGGGTTTGGCAATGTATTGCTTTTTGGAAAAACAAATGAAGAGCTGCAATGTGTACGACAAGGCAGCAGGTTATAGTTTGAGGAAATTTTGCAAGACATGGATGTAGCCTTTGGCATGGAGTCCTAGAGCAAGACTCCCCTTTTATTATAATTTTTTTTTGTCATGACTTGTAAGGGATTGACAAATGAAACAATGTATTTGGGCTTTTGTTTGGTAATTTTTATTTTGGTGACTTGGAAATTTTTAGAACAACAAATGAATGAATTTGAGATTTGTATGATATTTTGACTTAGAAATGGAGCAATTGATGATGGGCCTAAAAAAAGAGGTGACAAACAATGGACTTATGGACCCTTGAATTGAATTAGAATTAACTTGAACTTGGAAAGAAATTGAAAATTAAAATTGATTTGAATTGAAATTTAATTTGGATAGAGTTGAAATCCATGAAACTTGAATGATTTTTGAAAATTGAAAGTGAAAGTAAATTGGATTAGAATTGATCCTTGAAGATGAACTTGAATTAGAGACTGGAATGGACCTTGACATCTAATTGATTTTTGAATTTGAAATTTTGATATCTAACTGAAAATGTGGATTAATATGAAAGGCATGAAACTTTGCAAACTTTGGAACTCGATATGAAATTCGGAAAGAAACTTGAAACTTTGATTCAAATCCTGAGAAATAGCTAAAAATGAACCACTTGAAACAAAACCTGAATAAGTGACACTCCCGACTTGTACCAACAAATCATCCTTGAAATCAATTTTCAGCATCTTGAATTCTTCATCATACCAGAATTGCATTGAAACCTTGAATCAACTCTATGAGAAATAACACCATATCTTGACTCCATCTTGAAACAGTCTTGACAAGAACATGAACCATATAATCAGGGCTTGTGAATATCTTGAAAATTTGGCCAAATGTCTTGACTTTTAGTAGCTTTGTAACTTGATTTCATTAGATAACTCTTGATCTGGCGCAAAATCCTGATTTGGATCTTCAAACACGAGTGCTCGAACTCAATCCACACTTGTCCTCAAAATAAGCCAATGACCCGAATGACCTGAGACATGAACGGAGCGACTGATGGTTCCTCAACCACGAAACAAACTGCCTTTTCCATAACCTGATAACTTGATGCTAAAGCAAACCACCGCTTTGATCAGGATTAGGTCAAACTCCCCTTGAATTTCAAATCACACCGCACACACGCTTGACCTTAAGTGCACACTGATGAAACAATGACTTGCTGAGATCCAAATCCCTGATTCCTACCTTCGGATCTTAAGGAGCAAACCCTGGTTCCACATATGAAACGAAACAAAACAACAGCTGACAATTTGGTTAGTTATGCAAAAAAAGGTTTACCTAAGATGCTTATCCAAAAGATGATGACATCTAAGGGGTAAAATTTGGGGTATGACAGCATGTTACCTCCATCAACACCCAAATGGTAATATTATGCGCAAATAACTTTATAAAATGTAATATCCTTTTAGGAAAGATGAATGAGGGGGCCTTGGAAAGATGAAGAAGGAGGCCTTACGCTGGTACGCGAACCTCCCCAGGTTCTCCAATACTACTTATCACGACCTTTCGTGAAAATTAATCCACTAGTTCTTAGCATTGCAAGGTATCGACCCCGAGCTTCTTCAATGCATGTCATGGGCACTCTGAATCTTTACAACAATACCTGACGTGCTTCAATGAGGTGACGATCAAGGTAATCAATCATAACTAGAAAATGTTGGTAACAGGCTTAAAGTAGGGCATTTCAATGAATCCATTGTCTGAAATGTTGCAGATTCAATGGTGAAAATAATGGCAAGGGCTTAATGCTACTCGAAAGTGAAGAGAGAAATGCATAGAAGAGATCTAAAGATGTGAAGGAATGTAACAACAAGGGGTCAGAATTCTTTAATCAACTCACCAACTAATTCCCTCAATGGATCAAGGACCGGTGAACTACAAGCCACCCAAAAGGCCCACAGAGAACTACATACCATTAAACACCAATCAGGAACAAATTTGGTGGGAATTATACCATGATAAGGCCATTCCTGACACCCCGACCCCAAAGTTAGGGGGTGATGGGGGAAAGAGCCCAATAAGTGGTGTAAATACCATAAGGTCAATGATCACCAAAAAGACGAATCCCATCAGCTGAAAAATAAGATAAAAGGCGTATCATATGGCTTTGGATAAGGATCACAACCTTCAAGGTGTGAGAGCCCCAAATGTCCTCGGCGAAATAGAGAGAAAGAACTTGAGGAGTGACATGTGGATGAACCAAGAAACCAAACTCTAAACACCATCGTCGAAGGTTTTGCCATAGGAGTCGAGTCAAGTTTATCTTGTATGGGGTACGCCCGCCTAGTCATGAACGTGGTAGATCTTTCCTCAAGCCCATATTGATAGTAGCACCAAATGTTATCATTTCACTCAAGGATGTCACTAGCATACTAGCCCACAGAGATGATCACATGATCCTTAGCATGTGTTTATTTAGTTCGGATGTCAAATAGGTTCTCATCAATCCTGGAAGCTTTGTTGATGTCCTCTACTGGGACGCCTTCGAAAGATTATAGTTTAACTCAAAACACTTACAACTATTCAAGGGTTCTATGGTAGGTTTCTCGAGAGAATAGGTACAAGTCCTAAGACATATCTACATAACTATTTTTGGGTTGGGCGAGAGCGCCTAAATCTATAAGGGTCAGATGTCTAGTTACAGACCCCCTTTCGTCTTACAACATCCTCATTAGTCGTCCATCCCTTAACATCTTAAAAATGTACTTGTCTACAGTATAACTAACCATGAAGTATCCCTTTGAAAATGGGTGTATTGGTGTCATAAATGGAGACTAGGAAGTGTCCATGAGGTATAACCAGGTCAACTGCACAATAAAAAAGGAGACAATGATTGCATGCCCAAAATTGAAGTCTTACACCGTGAATTTTGTGGATTTGAACCTCGTAGATGAGTACTTGAAAGATAGGTTGATCCATACTAAAGAATTCAAAGAAGCTTATAGTATCTATGAAATACAACTCATATGTGTGTCCAAGAGAAATGTAAAATGTGATTCAGAACTCAAGTAAATTGTGGTGTCGACCTGAGTTGGAAGACTATTTCTTAACTAGGAATGGCCATATAGGATGTGTGGGAAGTTGTCATATGGCGATTAAAAATTGGAAGAGCTCAATGGCAAGGTCATCCCTAGGTTTTGGAACTCAACAAGTCTAAGGCACTGTTATAACTAATATTTAGTTTTTTTGTTTTAAGTTAGTAAGACGAAGATCTAAATCACCATGACTCCATTTCTTGTATTCATGGTTTATAACGTCAATAAAGTAGCAGGGTGTGACTCTTTCCCTTACAAAAGCATAGGTTTTTAATGATACATGTTGGTGCTAGAATAGCAGCAAGCAAAAATATATAAGTAACCCAGTTTTGTCGTATCCACAGGGAACAGTGCGAGGGAAAGAATGCCATTTGACGGTATCTATGTTTCTAAACTTATGGTTCAAAAGTTCTGGTTTAAAGCGGAACCAAAAGCAAATGCGGAAAATGTAAAGACGGAAAATATAAAATAAATACTGAATTATAAACGGAGCCTTGTTGGAATTGGATCTCATCAATTGATAACACATGCATTCTTCTGACCAATTTCATACATAAATCAAATATTCGCCTAATATCATCATATATCACTCACAACATACATATCCTCTCGGTCCCCGTATATTATGAGTGATTTTATACCGATCAATAATTGCTCTCGCACATCACCAATCAATACAAAGTATTTAAAGCCTACATGAATGTTAAGCCTAATCCATCTCTGGAATCAAAACCCAACAGATATTACTATAACATAAATATCAAACCAACGAGTAATTCATATACAAAGCCAATGATCAAAATACGTACACACGTTTAACCCTATTATACATGTATTCAACTAATTTGCCAAATGAATGTGAATGTCGTTTTTCATCACTATTCTCACGCACCCTCACGATACCATTTGTCAAGCGATATCACAGTCTCTTGTTGCATTAATTATTAGAAACTATTCAAACTAACAATCAACACAATGCTAAAAAGCTGAGATGCAAGTGTATACCAAATCACAAAACATTGTCAAAAGCTTGCTCAATGATAAATGAACATCTAAGATTGAAGATTTGAAATAGGTTTTGTCAAGACCAACAAATAAACAACCAAAGACAACCAAAAATAGAGAATCCAAACTAGTTCACAAACATAGATTAGATGAAATACAATAGGTATCAAAAGATTACATCCAAATCCAACGAGAGATTGAAGCTCTTACCTTCTCCCCCTTGGGATTTGAGTTTCTATGCTGAAAATAACAAGTTATGATCTTTCCCTCAAATTTCTATCTTGATAATCACCTAAAAAGTGTGAAAAATCTATTTATACACATTCAGGAATTTCACAGTTCGCAAAGCGAACCATTTATTTGCACAGCGAATGACAAAATTAGGCACCTGAGGTGCCTCTGAATAGTTAAACCGCCCCAGAAATTCTCGTGAGTTCGCAATGCGAAGGATCACTCGCAAAGCGAACACTCGCTTTCCCGTTTGCAAAGCGAACTTTAGTGCCTTTTTCCCCTGCTAAATTCTGGGACCATTCGCTAGAGACCTCGCCAGAGTTCGCAAAGTGAACCTTCGTTGATACTCGCTTTCATGTTCGCAAAGCGAACTAACTAATGTCTTCCTCTGTTCTTTGGCAGCTTGCACCATTTCTTGTGTCTTACACTTTTGATTAATTAGTGCCTTTTCCTGCACAATAACACACACATTACAAGCACCAAAGGTATATTCTCATTGTTAGAAGAACAACAACAATCATTAGCAAAACCAATGAAAACATGAGAAAAGAGTGGAAAAAGTGCAAGGAAAGATAGTTCATTTTTAGGTCAAATCCGCACCTAACAACTCTCCCCAACTTGATTTTTGCTTGTCCTCAAGCAAAGTATGCCTCTCATTAAAACAATAGGATTTTCTTAAGCATAAGATTCAACCAAAGTCAAGCATGAAAATACGCACAAGCAATGTTCACCACTCAATAGAATCGAACAATGACAAAGAATTAAGTTCTTAAAAAATATCATAATGGTTCAAAGAACAACTAAATTTTCATACTTGAATCACTCTAACACTCCTCTTCAGAATAAGAATGAAGAAATTGACGCGTTTGCAACCGCGGGGAAATTTCACTCACCTGACAAACAATGCAAATAGCAATCCAATTCATACAACATCTAACAATCAAAAATGAAAATATGGAAACAAAAAGATCACTAAGGGCTTTAAAGGTTGTAGCTTGGCCGGGTTCACAACAAAGGGACATTTCTAAAGGCCATTGAATCGAAATTACCGATGCAAAGAGAAACATTCACTATACATGGTATTTACACATCACAACTTCAATCACCATTTTCATTCCTTTACCACAAACCTTCTCAAACTTCCTTATGCACAATTATTTCATTTTCTATTTTTCTCATTCAAACAAGCATTCTTTTTCTTTTGTTTTTCACATTCATATTCACACTTTTTCTTTTCATGCTTGTTTGAACTTTTTCAAAAGTTTTAGCAACTCACCAATCTTCTTTTTCATTCTCCCCAACTTAAATTCAACCAACCCTTAAGTGAACGCTCCTTGCTTTTTAAGGCAAGGAAATCAAATTAAAGCAATGTTCAAAGGTTCAAGAAGAAATTTTTAAAACCTCACAAAATTCAATGATGAACTACACTTTCAAATTATGTACAACACAAAGTTCATCACTAAAATGAGATCTAGATTGTTTAGGCTCAAAGGGCTAACAAATTCTCACTACTCACAGGTAAGATACTTTTGGATACGGTTGTGCTCAATATCAACAAATGCCTTGATCATTTCTAATGCTTCCACAAAATCACAATAATCAAAAGATAAAGCATGAATTAAACGAATTAAACAAAGTTATCAGTCATCCTAGCATATAGTAAACAATGGAGGTTTCTCACAATTTGTGGCTTTTGGACCTAAGTGAAACAAGCATTCAAACAAGTTGAAAAATGAAACAAAAATACACATTTGCACAAAGCACAAAATTCTTAAATCATTCTAACATTCTATGAAGCAGTACAATTTACCTCGCAAACATTCAAATCTCACCATCTAGACTCGGTCGAAGTTTCATTGAATACTTTTATACAAATAGCAACCAATCTAGAAGGAATTCTCATCATTCCTGATCACACTAGAGAAAACATAAAAGAAAACAAATACATATAATATAAACAAATGTACAAAGCTCAAAAATATAGAAACTATCGCAATGCGATTCAATATCTAAACACCGATCTCCGGCAACGACGCCATTTTGTTGGTGCTAGAATAGCAGCAAGCAAAAATATATAAGTAACCCAGTTTTGTCGTATCCACAGGGATCCGTGCGAGGGAAAGAATGTCATTCGGCGGTATCTATGTTTCTAAACTTATGGTTCAAAAGTTATGGTTTAAAGCGGAACCAAAAGCAAATGCGGAAAATGTAAAGACTGAAAATATAAAATAAAGACTGAATTATAAACGGAGCCTTGTTGGAATTGGATCTCATCAATTGATAACACATGCATTCTTCTGACCAATTTCATACATAAATCAAATATTCGCCTAATATCATCATGTATCACTCACAACATACATATCCTCTCGGTCCCCGCATATTATGAGTGATTTTATAGCGATCAATAATTGCTCTCGCACATCACCAATCAATACAAAGTATTTAAAGCCTACATGAATGTTAAGCCTAATCCATCTCTGGAATCAAAACCCAACAGATATTACTATAACATAAATATCAAACCAACGAGTAATTCATATACAAAGCCAATGATCAAAATACGTACACACGTTTAACCCAATTATACATGTATTCAACTAATTTTCCAAATGAATGTGAATGTTGTTTTTCGTCACTATTCTCACGCACCCTCACGATACCGTTTGTCGAGCGATAGCGCGGTCTCTTGTTGCATTAATTATTAGAAGCTATTCAAACTAACAATCAACACAATGCTAAAAAGCTGAGATGCAAATGAATATCAAATCACAAAACATTGTCAAAAGCTTGCTCAATGATAAATGAACATTTAAGATTGAAGATTTGAAATAGGTTTTGTCAAGACCAACAAATAAACAACCAAAGACAACCAAAAATAGAGAATCCAAACTAGTTCACAAACATAGATTAGATGAAATACAATAGGTATCAAAAGATTACATCCAAATCCAACAAGAGATTGAAGCTCTTACCTTCTCCCCCTTGGGATTTGAGTTTCTATGCTGAAAATAACAAGTTATGATTTTTCTCTCAAGTTTCTATCTTGATAATCACCTAAAAAGTGTGAAAAATCTATTTATACACATTCAGGAATTTCACAGTTTGCAAAGCGAACCATTTATTCGCACAGCAAATGACAAAATTAGGCACCTGAGGTGCCTCTGAATAGTTAAACCGCCCCAGAAATTCTCGTGAGTCCGCAATGCGAAGGATCACTCGCAAATCGAAAACTCGCTTTCCCGTTCACAAAGCGAACTTTAGTGCCTTTTTCCCCTGCCAAATTCTGGGACCATTTGCTAGAGACCTCGCCAGAGTTCGCAAAGTGAACCTTCGCTGGCACTCGTTTTCATGTTCGCAAAGCGAACTAACCGATGTCTTCCTCTGTTCTTTGGCAGCTTGCACCATTTCTTGTGTCTTACACTTTTGATCAATTAGTGTCTTTTCCTGCACAATAACATACACATTACAAGCACCAAAGATATATTCTCATTGTTAGAAGAACAACAACAATCATTAGCAAAACCAATGAAAACATGAGAAAATAGTGGAAAAAGTGCAAGGAAAGATAGTTCATTTTTAGGTCAAATCCGCACCTAACAATACACCATATTTGTTAAGCTCGTCATCTCCTACAATTCAATTGAAGACTACACATGAATCTCATTGCGTCCTCTGGGGTATTTTTGCTTCCTCCATGGTATCATTGTGCACTCCATGGTATCATTGTGCCCTCTAGAGTATCGTTGTGTCCTCTAGAGTATTACTATAACCTTTGGGGGGTATCATTACCCCCTCCAAGGTAACATTGCCTCCTTTGAGGTATCCTTGCGTCCTTCAGAATACCACCTCACATTTTAAGATACCATATCACCCTCAATGGCACCTTAACTTTCTACAAGAATTTGTTGGCCCAAAAGCTCGCATAGGTTAAATATTACCATCGACATAAATAACATTTTTAAAATAACACTATATGAGCAGTCACTTGCCAAAAGTACTACATCTCAAAGGAGGAAAAATAAAGAAAAATATAACGCTACATAAAAAGATAAAATTACATAAACAATAAAGCCCTAAAAAGGGCAAGATTACAAAAGTCATTTACAAAAATTACAAAAAAATAAAAATTCGACTAAAAAATAACAATAATGATAAATTCGCAGGCACATGGGAGGAATTCTCTCCACCCTTAGTGGGCGTAGTCTCGACTTAACCAAGCTTCGGCCCTTTTTTAGAATGGGGCAGATCTGAAGTAGGCATGATTTCCTCCCAGAAGATTCAGGAATCACTTCCATAACAATTTCTACGTCTTCAGTTTCCTATACAAGTTTTCAATATTGGACAATCTTGAAAAGCTCGGGCTCACTCGAATTGTGATCAAGATGTTGAAAGAGAACTTCGCCTTTGCCTTCTCAAAGGCAAACATATCTCTTTATCTTACTTGGATTGGTATTCCATTTTTCTCCTTTATCTTACTTAGACTAGTCTTCCATTTTTCACACATTCTTCTCCTTTATGTCATACTCTTTAAACTTAGAAGTGCACTCTTCAACATATAAGTTCCATAGTTAGACAAATATGCCTCGAGCTTATTTTCTTGCACAATATAAGTAACTGGGAACATCGATTTAATCCTATATGAATACAATGTCGTCGAAGCATTATCCTAGAGGAAGACACCTCTTGACTTCTAGGAGAAGATGTATAAATTTCTTCTTTGGAGGATCCCACTACATCATCGTCTAAAGAAACTCCTTTTTTCAATATATAGGGCCCCCACTTCCAAGTCGATATGAACTTTCCTCAACCTGACCTTATGTTTTTTAGAACTAGTAGAAGACCTGGTATTTACGGGTGAAGGTCTCATAACTGAGACACACGTATCCTAAATGATTTTTCTATTGTTTATGAGTTTTCGTTTCTTCAAAATACGATTCAAGAAACCAGTTGAGCCACTTTATTTTCTGAAAATGACATGTGAGACATCTTCTTTGCATAAAAACACCAAACGATAAAAGGAGAATAAAAAAGGAAGAACCAAGGTGATACAAATAAAACATACTTACATAAATAAGAATAAATCACTAGTTCATCCTCCTTACACTCCAACGACTCCCTAACAATCAAAACATATAATAATTTTAAAAATTCAACAATATCATTCTCTGCCTCTCTGAGTTTATATTAGTTGAAACCCAGTACCGACATAGGCTCCCCCGACCAATAAAGAGGAAATTGATGTGATTCATCCTTTTCAAAAATAACACCGGGAGAATTTATGCCACCTTGCACTCAAACAAACGTATTCTTCCAATTCATGTAATTCAATTATTAGAGGGTGAGCAACCCCTACCAAAAAAAGGCGCTTAGAAAAACCTAGCTATATTTATCAACCCCATTTATCCCGTAAAAGTGAAAAATAAAACACCAGTATAGAAATAGAAATACTCCCCTAAACCCTTTTAGGACACGTCATTCAAGCTTTATCACCTTCCATGCATGGCTCTCGCAAAGTTTCATCTTCAATCATGGTGGATGAAATATACATATCCTAACAAAAGGACTTTACTATTTCTTCAACATAAGTAAGCAATCGATGCTCTCCACTTCGTTGCAAATGACAACCAAGCTTGTATCGAATGTTGCCATTGGTAGTTTCGCTAATAGCATAACTCTTGAACATCTCCATTTTGAAAAATCTCCAATTCACACTGTCATACGCTCTCCTTGAACTCTCACAATAACGGTTCAACAACTCCCACTTCCCTTTATGAGTATCAGGATTAACTACATTACCACTAGCGTCACAATACCTAAGAATACCATTTTCTAAATAGTAAAGCGAAAAATATGTGAAAGAGTACAAGAAGAGAATATATGTGGTTGGGCTTCGTGAGGATGTGAGGAAAACTAAGGTCGTAGAAGCAATTGAAATGGCAAGATAAAATAATTTCTATGTGAAAATGATTACTAGGAAAGGGTGCGATGAGAATGGAAAGCCAATTCTCTGGAATTTATTGGGAATAACCCCTTAAGCTCAAGTAGTCGTCAATGGCATATATCCATCATGAGTGGTACAAATTATTAATGGATCTGCTCACCGTCATACAAATCGATTAACGACTCATATTAAATGGTCATTCCTGAGGCATTTTTAATCATTTCTATCATTAATGACACACTCAGTCTTCTAATTTGGCCCATTGATAAAAAAAATTAATCCTTTGACATATTTAGACCACATGGTCGAATTCTATCTTTAAGCCACATATGGCATCATTGTTACACTACCCTTTACTTTTCACCTTCAAACCAATTCGCCCTTACAAGCTTCATGCTCGAAGAATTATGGATTGTTATATTTTTTAAGACCATTTTTCCCTTATAGGCCTCGTACTTGAGGGATGGTGTACAATTATATTTTTCCTTAAACTAATTCGCTCTTACAGTCTTTATGGTTGAGGGACCGTAGGCTATTATATTTTTATTCAACCATTTCACCCTTACAAGCCTCGTGCTAGAGGGACTGTGAATCGTTAAATTATAATCCAATCCCATTTTGATATCATTTGTGAATGCCTATTTATAGCATATTTCTCCTGCCATGTCAAACGGGAGCTTGCCACGTCATTTGACATGATCGAAAATGACTTATCAAGTGTTTTCCATCACCATTAAGATCACTTTATATGAAGTAGGAGTTGCAAAACCGGCTCGGCATGTCGGACATGCTTGTTTTTCTCGTACTTTAGTGTGAGGCGGGCCAAGGTTTTAGGCCCGCGCCCTCTAATATGCTCGCCTCACCCCATATTTTGCGGGTTTTTGCGGGTGCGAACATTAACATAAAATTTTCAATTTTTACACTTAAAAGATGCAATACTCGTATGCCTTCACACCCTCATTTTTTTGTGGGATGGGCCACTATTTTAAGCCCGCTAATATGTCCGCCCAATCTCACCCCGTTTTTTTTATGGGGAGGGCGTGCCCTTTTATGACCTCTAGTATAAAGGAACGAAATCAGATTCTTGATTGACTAAACAATGTCTTATATATTTAAGGAGTAAGTCATTACCCACGGTGAACGAAAGTAAAATTCAAGCTCTACGTGACCAAATTTATTGACAGAAAGATCGACATCCTTCAATGAAGGAGAGGCCATATGTATCGTAAAAAATAAGATCTTCTTCATTAATTTCTT
This sequence comes from Lathyrus tuberosus, assembly GCA_022829125.1. Classification (NCBI taxonomy): domain Eukaryota; kingdom Viridiplantae; phylum Streptophyta; class Magnoliopsida; order Fabales; family Fabaceae; genus Lathyrus; species Lathyrus tuberosus. Next base: position 3,289,849 of record JALAZF010000034.1, read on the forward strand.
CCTTTTTCGAAACTATTGCAACTTTGATTTCGTTTTTCTATAATTCCGTTCATATAAAAATTTGGGAGTAGTGTTCTGCCTAATATGCAAAGATAACAAATAAAAAACCAAAAAATAAAAAATAATATGCAAAGATAACAAATAAAAAACCAACAAATATTTGTCCTACATAATTTCTTTTATATATCACATGCAGAGTCTTTACTGTTGTACTCTATATATACAATGGTACTATAAATGAGACAAAATAATACGATCGTATTAAATTTAACAATAATATATAATACCAAATGTGTTTTATATTAAATCGGACATCATTGTATCATAAATCTCAAATTCTTGCTCATAGACTGAAACATAGTACTCGTGTATTGCAGCAGCCATGTAGACTGTGAAATGATTTGATGTTAGTGAATATTTTTCAACTTGGAGAAAGGAAATATCCAAAGAGAAAAAGATGAGAGGAAAGAAGTTGAATTTAATAAAAGGATACTAATAATGAGCATTCAGAAGAACTGAATAAAAAAGGCTTTTGCTTAGTTCCAATGTCTATGGTAATCACTAATCAACTATATATAAACATAATAATTAGTTATATATTATATAAAGCAAAAAACACATTTGCGCATCCAGGGAATCGAACCCTGGTCAGTACCGTGGGAGGGTACTATGATACCACTACACCAGATGCGCTTGTTGAAAGAAAGTTTGATATCTTCTTTTAAATACAATAAAATCTCAAATAAAAATGAAGAATGGTTTTAGTTTGCTATATATCTGAAAAGGTGCCCGTCAAATTTTAAATTTAAATTTTGATGTAAAATATTATAATAATATTTTGTTTGTTGATAAAAAAACATAATAAAACTTGTAATTGCGATAACTGGCTCCATTCTTAATTATAAAATTTACCTTTTTATTTTAATATATGGTAATTAAAAAAAAGTACTAATATTTTCTTTAAAAATACATTTATTTTATTTAAAAATGGAAAACATAAATTTATTATCTCTTATAATATCATTAATTGTATGGAATAATGGTATAAAGTAATATATTTTATACAAATTTATTATTATAATTTGTTTTTTTAAATATTTGTAAGTTTTGTAAGTGAATCTTATAATAAGAGAAAAATAATAATATATTGGATTATGAATATTTAATGTAAATCCAATTTTAAGTTGGCTTTTGGGACTCAAGTTGAACTTTGCTAAGAGGTGGTTACCCTTCTCTTTAAGTATATAGGACTTTTGGTAGATGTGAATCCGAGGAAGAAAGGGGCATGGGACCTTGTAGTTAAGCTCTTATCTACGTGACTCCCTTTCTGGAGGAATAGATTTGTGAGTCTTTAGGAGAGTGCTCATGTTGAATTTAGTGCTAAATTCCATCTGAATGTTCTTTTTGTCGTTCATGAAGATGTCTGTTTGGGCCTGGCAGAAGTTTGTAGGTAAGTAGAGAAGGTTTCTTTGGTGAGTCGGTTCCTCCAATTCAACCTGTAATGTCTACCGCTCCTCTAGTTGTGCATGTTGTGCCACAAGTAGAGGATATTGTTTTTCACACTGCTCTTGGTGAGAATCTGGATGTTTATGAGAGAATGGATGAATTCCAAGATCAATTTCAAGAATAGCAGAAAGAGTTGAAAGTTATGAAGGGGAAATGTATGTTTGGTAAGAACGCTCATGATTTGTGTTTGGTACCTAATGTCAAGATCCCTGTCAAATTCAAGGTCCCTGACTTTGACAAGTACAAAGGTAATTCCTGTTCTCAGAGTCATTTGACTATGTATTGTCGGAAGATGGCTACTCACACTGATGATGACAAGTTGTTGATCCATTATTTTCAATACAATTTGACTGGTGCAGCTTCAAAGTGGTATATGGGATTGGACAGTGCTCATATCAGTTCTTTCAATGACCTTGTAGAGGCATGTACGCCAGTATACGTATAATTTGAACATGGCTCCTAATCGTGACCAGCTTCATGCTATGTCACAGAAGGATAAGGAATCATTTAAAGAGTACGCTCAGAGGTGGCGTGAAGTTGCTGCTTAGATTAACCCTCTGATTGAGGAAAAGGGAATGAAGAAGATGTTTCTCAAAACTTTGACTTCTTTCTACTATGAGAAGATCGTTGTTAGCGCTCCAAATGATTACACTGAAATGGTTGGTACGAGAGTCAGATTAGAAGCAGGTGTCAAAGAGGGTCGTTTGACAAGATAATCGAATTCGTCAAGCGGAAGAAAGAAGTTTGGTAATAGTTTCCATAAGAAGAAAGAAAGGGATGCCAATGCTATTTCTCATGGGGGAAGGCAGCAAAGACCCAAAAATGGAGGTGGTCAGCAGAACCAATCTCAACAACAATATTATCAACAACCTCGTATAGTCTAGCTCCTGTTGTTCAGACTTATTTATAACATAATTAACAGCCTAATCGGAAACAGCAAGCTCGTGCTCCTAGGAAGGCTCGGTTTGACCCTATTCCTATGGCTTATACGGAATTGTATCCAACTTTGTTGCAGAAGGGGCTGATTCAGACTAGAGATTCTCTAGCCGTTCCAAATCCAATTACATGTTGGTCTAAACCTGAATCTCATTGTGCTTTTCATCAAAGAGCACTGAGGCATGATCTTGAGACATGTTTCTCGTTGAAAGCAAAAGTTTAGAAACTTGTCAAGAATGGTTTATTGAAGTTAATCCTCTACCAAAGCATGGTGGACCTTCTCTCAGCATGGTAGAAGCATGTCCTGGAGAGTATTTGGTTTCTGATGTTAACTTGGTGAAAACCCATTTGGCTAATGTGCATGCCAAGTTATGCAAGATCGGCTTATTCAAAAGTGATCATACAGATTTCCAGTTGAATGAGCAGAATCTTGAAGGGTGTGCGTTGGTGAAAAAAGATATCCAGGGCTTGATGGACCAGAATATTTTATAAGTCGGTGCTAAGCGTAAGGAAGATTAGGTAGCTGTTATTATTCCTCAGTTTGATATTCCAGAGCATTTAGAATTCACCTACCAGAGTGAGGGAAGTGTTGTGGATCCCTTGATAGTTTGTTTGCCGAAACCGTTACTGTATGAGTATGACAAAGCGGTTCCCTAGAAGTACAATGCTACTGTGTTGGAATAAGGTAGAGAGGTAATGATTGAATCAACACGAACTGTCGAAAATATAGCATATGCCAATGGTATGCCAGTGGATCTGACATGAAGTCATCCTCAACGTTGGCAATCTTTGGGCATTGTTATCATTTGCATTTGTATTTTCTTTGTCCGTTAAATTCTACTTATTATTAAACATTGTTGTCTTTAATAGTAATATTAATTAGGTGATCATGCATTTTATGAATCAATCCATTCGTATTCACTCTTGCTATTTTTTTGCTTCATTTATGCAACAAAAAAAACACACAAAAAAATATTTCTCCCATTCATTTGCTTTAACAAATTGTTGTTTAGCAAATATTAGAGGGAGGATGATGAAAACCAGATACCTGAAATTGTTGTTGTATGCTTTTAAATAGAACTTTGCCGATGATGTAAGGCATTGTTTAAAATTCCCAAACACCAGAGAGATAATGAGTTAATCCCTAGTCAACCACTTTGAGCCTAGAAGTTGGTGTTTCTTTCGAAATTAAAAACCTTTCATCTTAACCATGGGCAGGGTAGTTCTGTTCAGATAGTTTGACTATGCATTCATTCTTTGAGAGAATCAGTCCATCAACACACCATCTCATCTGAGGATTAATCACACACTTCGCACATAGCTTGAAGTGTCGAAGATATCATGAAAAGCCAAAAAAATTACAGTGGTTGATCCTTACCCATCAATAAAATGGCAGTCACAACCTTTTAGCAAAAAAAGAGCCCTCTAAGTCGAATACCAGAAAAGACGACTTAGGCAAAAAATCAGGGCATCCCGGTGGACCTAAAGCTTCAAAAAAGCGGTCCAGGAAAACTTAGGGATAAAAAATCAGTCAAAAGAGGTCATCAAAATCCTCAACAAAAACAAATAAGGTAACTGCCATTTCAAGACAAAATTCATCTTGAATCCTCATATTCACCTTTACACCTTCATACTCTCTTAAGATTTGAATGCGTGTGTCAAAAATTAACTAAACGTAGGAACTGGAGTTCATCAAGAAGAAGGGGTGGGTTAAAATTAAATTTTAAGGCTTATATCCTTTTGTTTCAAAAATCATGAACCATACCACATTACAACCCTTAAAAGACCTAATTGAGGCATGATTTATTCTGAAAGCATACTTCAGCTAGGTTGTGTTAACCTGACTCCAAACAATCTTTGTTAATTATTTGTGTTGATGTCACCATCTTGCACACAATGAATGGCTAGATCAACCTTTTGTTTGGGTCATTGACTTGTTCACTATGTTCATCAACTTGATATCAATAAATTTTGACTTCAATTTTTGCATAAGCACTGCATTAAAATTAACATTTTTAAATGAACTATTTTAATTGCAAGTCAGTACTTAGCATCAAGGGAATTCCAACAAATTATAGTCAGTTGAGGAACTTGATCATGAGAAAGAAGTCCAAATTTGGGCCAAATCACTTTGAGTATCGGTTAATCTGAGTCAATCACTCCAAGAGCAAATCTGCAAGAATCAGTCCAGGGCGAGCTACCATAAAAAGCTTAATGAGTCCAAGTATCCGAAGGATGGTCAATCAAAAGCCAGCCACTCCAATAGTCGTTAGTAAAAAACCACAGCAAAATTCAAATATTGGGGCAAGTCATCTCTAGGACATATTATGACTGGCTGCTAACAAACTTCTTTTAAGGAACACGCCTTCAAAGATGAGCCACATATGGGAAAGTCCTCTCCGTGCCTTCGAGATGCTCAAGCAAACTCTACCGACGTCAGCAACCATTGAGTTCAAGACGAGTGTCGGGGAATCATGCTAAGTACCTTATCAAATAACCTTTTGCCTTTTGGCAAGAGAGACCTTGTTGCAAAAAAGAACTTCTTCCATCTAGTACCCACATAGGGACATCTTTGGAAACCTTCGAGTCATTGCATAAATCATTCGCATGCATTAATCAAGTCGCTTCACTCCAGCGATAAGCCATGCATATCATCTCATTCATCAAGAATATTGTAACACCCTTTTCTACCCCACAAATAATCACGGCAAAAATACACAAAATATCTGAGTAAAATCACCTCATAAGGGTGCACATTCCTCAACAAAACTCAAATAAACACATTTGCTCCGTAAACAACGGGTTTTCATCAAAATAACTCAAAAGCCTTCTTATGGCAGCGGAACTCGATAATTCAAAATAAAAAGGTTTTTAATAGAAGCCCTCAAAATAGGCAGTAGATCCACCATAACCACAAACACTCAAAAAGGTTTTATACTAAACCATAACATCAAACAACAACAAATAATTCAACATGATTCGACTCGACGACCCAACCCGATGTTACACTATCAGAGCAAGACCCTCTACATCGACCAAAACCAAATAGACTTCAAGGTCCTCGAAAGCATCTGCAGCTAAACCTGATCACCTGCACGTTACCCACGTGGAGGCAACATTCAAACAGGCAGGGTGGGTAATCACAATTCATAATAATCATTATAAAACAAGATATACATAAAATGGCATTATCCTCATATACAACATCATCAGGGTCATCATCAAGGAAAACACCAGGAAGCACCATATCATAAAGTCATCAATGCCACATAAAATGCAATGCATAACAAGACTCATGCATGTGGTACCAATCGTCATAATCTATGGACACTAGGTCATCACCCCTCCAAAGATCCCCGTCAATAGGATCGATCCTGCAATCGGAACCGGAGCACGTCATAATTACCTCATATCCGCACAATGGGAATGAAGCGTCGTCACAGAGTATGCATATGAATGCATGATACACAAACGTCAATACTCATCATCATCAAAACATCATTATGTGCATCATCATTCATCAAAACATCATGTTCATCATGTCGTCATTTATTCATCAAAACATCATGCGTCATCGTCTTATCATCATACATCATACATAAACAACTCCTGGTCATCAATATACATCATATTAATTCATATCGTCAAGTAATCATCATACGTCAAATATACACAATTCATAATCATCAATATTCTCATGAAATTCATCTCATCAAGTACTCGTCAAAACATCACGAAATCATCACGTCATAATCATCATTAACGTCACTAACATCATGGTAAAACATCATAAATATCACAACATCAAACACCAGAAACGAAATCTTGCGAAACAGTAGACGTTCGCTCCAAGATTCGCTAGCGAACCTGTTTGCTAAAATCTTCGCTTGGCGAAGTGGCCAGCGAATCCCACAGACACCACACTAAGACACCAGAAAGCACCCTCTGTCATACTCGCGGGTTTATTCGCTTAGCGAACCCACTCGCTGGTTCATTCGCTTAGCAAGACTTCCAGCGAATCCCCACCTCCACTTCAGAATCATCTCAGTATCCCCACTCATGTTATCGTGCATTCGCTGCGCTGCTCGCTTCGTGGGCCTTGGGGAACATTCGCCCAGTGAAGCAATGGTTCGCCTAGCGAACCTGCGATTACAGCAAATCGCTGCTACGCATCAGTAGCCCCACAACCACCAAAGTACCTGCGATTGCAGCCCCAAATGACCCAAAAACATCCCCATAACAGTTCTAATATATCACGGAAGTCAAAGGCATAAAACCTACGTCTAATAGGTCGATTCGTGACCCTATGGGAACCTTAAATCCCCTAAACCTTCAAAACTCTCAAGCTTCCCATAAACTCCATAAATCCTCTCACCACAAGGTTAAAACTACAACGATGGGGAAATCGGCCCCAAGGTCTATTTTTATCCGATTAAATTCAACCCTTAATAATAGATTCACAAAATACCTTCAAATCATCAATTCGTCACTAAAGTCCCATAAACCCTCAAACACAAAACAACCACTTCAATTACATCAAATCCTATAATGAAAACAATGAAAGGTAATTACTCCCCATACCTTAGATTGTCGAATCTGAGCTTTCTCTATCGATCCTGCGAAAACCTTCACGAATCCTCGTTGTTTCCCTTCTTTCCTCAGAGCTCTGCACCTTCTTTCCTTCTTTTCACGATTAATCACAAAAAAAAAATCATAATTCTCCTCAATTCCTCCTTTTTGGGTTAATTTAACTCTTGGGCCTGAAATATGGGCTTTCCCCATAATACCCTCATTAATCCACCTCGAAAGTCCAATTTACCCTTAATTCCTCTAATATTATTTAAATTAATAATAATACTAATATATTCACATTATATACTATTATTTAATTAAAATAATCAAACTCCACCAAAATACCGACATCGACACAAACCACCATATTCACCGAAAATTCACCATCATTATATTTAAATAAATTAAATAAATATTCTAATAAATTTGGGGTGTTACAACTCTCCCCCACTTAAAGAATTTTCGCCCTCGAAAATTACCTCAAAGAAATAGAGTCGGATACAACTCCCTCATCTGATCTTCACATTTCCAAGTCCAACTTTCGCCAGTTAATCCACTCTACAATACCTCCACCAAAGTTATGTCTTTACCCCATAATTGCTTCGTCTCTCGACCGTCGACACGCACAGGCAATGCTTCCACAGTCAGATTATCCCTCACTTGTACATCATCCATCTGAATCACATGCGACGGATCCGGAATACACTTCCTCAACTGAGACACATGGAACACGTCATGCAAATTCGCAAGTGACGACGGTAAAGCAATTCGATAGGTCACCTCCCCTATCCTCTGCGATATCTGATATGGACCAACCAAAACGTGGAGTGAGCTTCCTATACTTTAAAGCTCGACCCACACCAGTCACTGGCGTTATCCTCAAAAACACGTGATCTCCCTCTTGGAATTCAAGCGCCTTCCTCCTCTTATCATGATAACTCTTCTGACGACTCTGCGAAGCTTTCATCCTCTCTTGGATCTTCTAACTCTTCTCTGTCGTCTCTTGCACAATTTCGGGTCCAAGTACCGCACTCTCGCCCGATTCATACCAACAGAAAGTAGTCCTACACCTTCTCCCATACAAAGCTTCATAGGGCGCCATTCCAATACTAGCATGAAAACTATTATTGTATGTGAACTCAATCAACGGTAAATGGCTATCCCAATATCCTCCATGATCTAACACACAAGCCCTCAGCAAATCCTCTAAAAATTGGATAGTCCTTTCTGTCTGTCCGTCCGTCTACGGATGATAGGCAGAACTCAACCTCAACTTAGTACTCAAAGCCTCTTGCAAGCTCTTCCAGAACCTCAATGTAAACCTCGGATCTCTATCCGACACAATACTCGAAGGTACCCCATGTAACTTCACAATCTCTTCAATATACATCTCGGCTAACTTCTGCATAGAAGGATTAATCTTCATCGGCAAGAAATGAGCCGACTTAGTTAATATATCCACGATCACCCAAATTGAATCATTTCCCTTAGCAGTCTTTGGCAATCCCACCACAAAATCCATGGAAATACTATCCCATTTCCATTCTGGAATCCTCAACGGCTGCATTATACCTAAAGGCTTCTGATGCTCAACCTTCAACTTCTGACAAGTCAAACACGCATAAACAAACTCTGCAACATCCTTCTTCATACCTGGCCACCAAAACAACTTCTTCAAATCCTGGTACATCTTCGTAGCACCGGGATGAATACTCAGTCTACTTCGATGCCCTTCTTCAAGAATGCTCTTCTTAATATCTGGAACATCTGGGACACACACCCTGTCTCTGAACATCATCACACCATTCTCATCAATTCGGAAATCTCCTCCATTACCTTGGTTGATCAAAGTCAACTGGTCAACTAGCTTCAGGTCAGATTGTTGTCCCACTCTGATCTCTTCCAGAATACCACTAGTCAACTACAACATTCCCAACTTCACACTGTCAGAGGTCTTCTCACATACCAAACTCAAATCTCTGAATTGCTCAATTAATTCCAACTCTTTCACCATGAGCATCGATATATGCAATGACTTCCTGCTCAATGCATCGGCCACCATATTAGCTTTGCCCGAATGATAACTCAAATCAAAATCGAAATCTTTCAACAACTCTAACCACCTCCTCTGCCTCAGATTCAATTCCTTCTGATCAAATAAGTACTTCAGACTTTTATGATCACTGAACACTTCGAATTTAGAGCCAAACAAATAATGTCTCCAAATCTTTAACACAAACACCACCACGGCCAATTCCAAGTCATGTGTAGGATAATTCCTCTCATGAACTCGCAATTGGCTCGAAGCATAGGCAACAACTTGTCCATTCCACATTAACACTTCACCAAGACCCATCTTCGACGCATCACAATACACCACAAAAGATTTACTCGGATTAGGTAAAATCAACATTAGAGCAGTAGTCAATCTCTTCTTCAATTCCACGAAACTCTCTTCACAAGTTACATCCCACACAAAAGCTTGAACCTTTCGAGTCAACTGAGTAAAAGGTAATGCCAACTTAGAAAAGCCTTCAATAAACTTGCGGTAATAACCCGCCAATCCCAGAAAACTTCATATCTCGGTAATAGACTTCGGAGTCTCCCACTGTAACACATCATCAACCTTCGAGGGATCAACAGCAATCCCGCCACTTGAAATCACATGGCCCAGAAAACTTACTTCCTTCAATCAAAACTCACACTTGGATAGCTTTGCATACAACTTCTTCTCATTCAGTACTTGCAACACAGTTCTCCAATGCTCAACATGCTTTTCTTCAGGCTTGGAGTATATCATAATATCGTCAATAGAAACCACCACAACTTATCCAAACACTCAAGAAAATTCCAATTCATATACTCCATGAATACCAGGTGCATTAGACACACCAAACGACATCACAGTATAGTCATAGTCACCATACCTTGTCTGGAAAGCTGTCTTCAGAATATCATCAGGCTCAACACGAATCTGATGATAACTAGACCTCAAATCAATCTTGATAAACACACATGCATCTACTAACTGGTCCATCAATTCCTCAATCCTCGGAAGCAGACACTTATTCTAGATTGTCACTTTATTCAACTGCCGATAATCAACACACAACCTCATACTTCCATCTTTCTCCTTCACCGACCACACAGGAGCACCCCACAGGAAAACACTCGGTCGAACAACTTCATCCCAAGAAATTCTTCCAGTTATTCCTTAAATTTTCCTAAATCAGAAACATACATCTCGTATGCAATCACCGACATCAAGCTTGCATCAAGTACCAGGTCGATAGCAAGTTCCACTCCACACTACGGTGGTACATCACTGATATCTCATAGGAACACCTCCAAATAGTCACACACCACCGCATCCCTTATGCCTTCCAATAATCCAACATCATAACACCTTTGCACCATCTTTCACAGACTCACCCACTTGCTTCACATAACAACAACTCTTCACCTTCGTCGAAATTAGATTCAGGTGGTCGTCAGGAATTACACACCCTCGGCATATCACTAGCCACCACCATGTTCTCTATCCCTCAAAAGCAGACATCAACAATACCTGATTGTTCTCCTCAAGATATCCCAACTTGACCGACAGTCAAGAGACTCTAGCTCACCTCCTATTTAAATCTAATAGTCTGCATCGACTCAACAAAATAATCCGCAAGCACTCGGTTTAACCCCAAAAATTCACTGCGCACACTACTCAAGTTTGCAAGACATGTCTATCCCACCTAACATGATCCCGTCTATTATCAACAAGAGATTAAGGGTGATCAGTTCCTTAATTTGTAAATAACAGCCGATATCATGAGGCGGTATTAACTATCTCCACCAACTATCACAACATCCAACACCACACTTAGCCAACGCTCCACACTCGAAACACCTTGGAGAAGCACCATCTTCTCCCCCACTTGTTCCATTCCCAACCTGCAAATGGAAAACAAAACAAGCATCAACAGTGTTTTTTTACACACATGTCGCACACTAGGGAAACAAACAACATTAGACAACCTGGCCGGACGGACTGACCTGCTCTGATACCACTAATGTAACACTTTTTTCTACCCCACAAATAATCACGACAAAAATACACAAAATATCAGAGTAAAATCACCTCATAAGGGTGCACATTCCTCAACAAAACTCAAATAAACACATTTGCTCCGTAAACAACGGGTTTTCATCAAAATAACTCAAAAGCCTTCTGTTGCGGTGAAAATTGGATAACGAGCTATTAATTAACTTGCATCATTTTCTTTTACAACCGACTTTGATTTATCCAAAGGAAAGGTTCAAGATCGTTAGAAAAACCTAAATGGGGGAGATCTAAGGTTCGGGGGTTAGTTACGCCTAGGGAAGGTATTAGCACCCTAAACGTCCGTAGTACTCTACGGGAGCCTTTTGTTTCATTATGCTTTTCTTAATATTTTTTATGTTTTTGCTTGCTAAGGTTATCTGTACTAAGGTAAAGACCTAAGAGTATGTACACTAGTTTTTGCTCGCCAAGATGTCGCATCTCGTGCCTACGTATCTGACTAACGAATCAGAGCAACCGTAGTTCACCTAACTAAGAGTGAAGGAAAAAACATTGACTATGGCCAACGTTCCAAAGGGAATGAGCATAAGCTCATATAGAGTCCACGATAACTCTCTAAGTCTACGTTATGAAAGGAGGAAGTGAATTCTCATGATAGTGAGAACCACACAGAGTTCATGATAACTCTGTAAGTCTGAGTAAAAGGTAAAGTGAGTTCTCATGATAGTGAGAATCACATGGAGTTCATGATAACGCCATCCTATTACTAAACTATGAGGGAAGCGGCTCTTATGAGGCCAAAGATGAAATAGGAAAGGTTTGTGACTTAGGAGTCAAAGTAGAGATCTTTCCTTTGGGAGGAGGGTCAAATGTGAACAATCATGAATATGATATGGTAATGATCAAAACATCAAAATCAAATGATAATAAATCAAAGAATGAAAGTATCTACATAATATCGTGTTAAAAGACAATGTCAGGCAAACATATATACATGCAGACAAAAAAAATGCATCAGTGTAAGTGAGCAAGAAATAGAGAGATCTGACCAGAATAGTGTATAAATACTTCCCATTGATGGGCCACTGACCAGTCAAGTGAAAAATCCGAAAACCGGAATACCAACTCCAAGAGCATAGGGTAAAAATCCTAAATCTAAGTCCTCAGTCCAATACAATAATAACCACAGTCCGGTCAATTGAGTCTTTTAGGGTTTCGATATTTATTAGTGTGTTTTATACGAACAAATGAAGTGAACGATATACACAGGATATAAATATGAACAGTGATAATATTTACAAGGATAATAATCAATCGTAAAGAATAAATCCAGATATGTATATATTGACTGAAAGTAAATTTAGTGATTTGTTGATTAATTTAATGGATCGATGTATTGGGTCCAATGTAGTACTGATCCGTCGTAATACGGTCTATGAGGAAGACCATACTATAGGAGGATGCACAATTTGATATGTGTGTTAAAACACGATAGAGAAATGATATAGAAGATCATTCTCCGATGAAATCGTGCCACACGAAAAGAAAAGGTGGAGACCTCGTCTTGAGTCACAAACTCTCGTTGATTAGTCGAAGGTAACCTATCACGATCTCAAAGTATAGAAAGCGATCTCGATGATCACTCACTACAGATTTGAAATAATGAAGGTTCGTTGCTTCGCTAACAACGTTTGTGGATAGAAAGACTTTCATCGGTCTAAAGATGAAGATGAAGATGAAGATGAAAGAAAATACCTCTGAAGTAGAAATAATGTCGGTCTCATCTTAATCTTGGTTCAATCGAGAAGTCGATAGCCTTGATACTTAACTTTCATCAACCAATAAAAATAAAAAGAGGTGGCCTCATATATATCACGACTTTTAGTAATTTGAGGAAACCGACTAAGTCATGAGTTTTGTGCTATCATCGGCCCAAAACAAAAGAAGAAGTGGGCTTGAAATGAAATAAAATTGGTCTCTTCTAAATAAAAATTTAGATCCTCATCGACCGATAAAAAATAAAGCAAAATGAGATAGAAATGAAACATAAAGTCGGTCTAGTTTAAATTAAGATTTTAAATCGATAAAATCGATAAACTTTAATTAAACTCTCATCGACCAACAAAAGAGAAAATAGGCCTCATATTCATCATAATTTATTGATTCAAATAAATCAACGAAAATTATGACTTTGTTATATCATAGGCCCAAAAATAAAATGGACTTGAAGTAAAAATAAAATTGGTCTTGTATTTAATCAAGATTCGTATCAGTAAACCGATAATCTCGATATTTACTTTCATCGACCAATAAAAGAAAATTTAAAATAAATATGAAGTTTAACAAAGTTAATAATAAAATGTTAGAAATTATTTTTAGAACTCAAAACAAGTTAAAACTACAAAAAAAAGAAGCAAAATCACGGGAGGGTGCATTCAAGATCACAACATGGGCCTTGAGCCCAACATCAATAACAAGCCAAGGTGTGGGTTTCTTTGATAAAAGGGGTGTCTGTTACAGCAAGAATGAGAGACACGGTTTTTAACTTTCTCCCCTTTTTCTTTAACAAATTGGTCAAAGGCACAAAACACAATCCACCTCCATTAAAACCGAAAAACTGTTCTCCGCTCAGCATCATCATCATCATCATCATCATCATCATCGCGTTCGTGCTTCAAATCAACAGTCGTGAACGAGGACGAAGCAACATCATCGTCACGTTCGACCCTTCTTGCGTCCGTTTTTGCTTCGGAACATCTCCTCGTCTCCTTAGATCTGAACAGGTTCGGTTTTGATTCTCGTTCATAATTTGGGTTGCGATTTAGGTTTATTTATTTTCTCCTCTTCTCAATCTCTCTCTGCTCTGTATGGTTCTGATTCGTTTTTTTTGTTTGATTTGTGTGTTGAAGGGTGGACGGATTTGGATAGAAGGCGGGTGCGAGATTAAAGTTTTGTTGTTGTTGTTTTGATGTTTTAGAATAAGTGGTGATGGTACATGGTGGTGATTGGCGGCGTTAACATTGGGTCGTTGGTGTTCGTGACGGAAGGGTCTCGTGGGAAGGTTTTGGGAATTTCGTGGTGGCGGAAGTTCTGAGGAGTGGCAGAGGGTTTGTTGTGGATGGAGGTGGATGTTGAGCGAGGCGAAGGTGGGTTGAATGGAGGAAGAGCATTGAGGGGTTTGAAAGTTTCAGGTGGGTCGTTCGAGATGATGAGAGGTTAAGAGCTGATGTTGTTGTCGTTGGTCCAGGTCGTGTGAACGAGTTTGTTGAGGGAAAAATAAAGAGAATGGAGAGCAAAATCACGTGTAGCTCTCGGAGGGAGTGTTGTATTTGTTGGTTTTTGAAAGCGATTTTGTGGTTTGGAAGATTTTGTGAGTTTTTTTTGAAGGTCAATGGTGGGATAGGGCGGTGGTAGACAGTCTAGGGAGAAGCGTGGGGACGTTTGGGAGATTGTGTAGCAGAGGAGATTGGATTGGAGGGTGTGGATAGTGGCGTGGTAGACAGTCTAGGGAGAAGGAAAAAGAATGTTCTCTCTTTTTTTGAATTTTGTTTTTCTGATTTTTTTGTTTTAATAATAAATATGAAAATGAGGTTAATGAAAATCATAATAATAATAATAATAATAATAATAATATAGAAATAAAAATGAAAATAACAATTTAATAAAAAAAGAAAATAGTAAAATAGAAAATGATAACAAAGGAAATTAATTTTAAACTAACCAAATAAAAAAACAAAATTCTATATTAAAACTTAAAGTCCTAAAAGTACTAGACAAAAATTACACCAAAATAGGGATGATCATATTCGACAGACTATATGACGGCACATGTTAAGACAGATGGCTAAAAAATGATATGACAAAAATCAGAGTATCTGAGGGTCAAAATTTGGGGTGCAACAGTTGCCCCTGTTTAAATATTTTTCACCGAATGACATGGAAAATGGAAATGGAAATTATGGTGAAAGATATTTAAATATAGATAACCGAAAATTTTGCCTTTAGATACGCCGAGATGCAATGATATGGAAGAAAACCAGTCTAATGTGCAGACATGCCATGAACTCTAGTATGATGATATGATGCCATGATAGATGCAAAATGCAAACAAACAGGCAAACAAATGCAGGTGGATAACACTGGGGGAGGATGAAGGTTAGTATCCCTGAGGTAAACTCACTGGGGATACAGGCTAACCAACAAAAAAGACTTGCTGGGGAGACCCCAAGGAAACACTTGGGGTAGAAAAACTGAGGGGAAACCCTACGAGTTCTTACTGGACATAGGACACTGAAAGGGTGTTCTCCACTGGGGAAATATCCAACTCCACTGGGGATGAGACACATTCTTACTGGGCATGAAACCAGAAAGAAGACATGACCACCATAGGGGATCAGTTTGATATAAAAGGATAGACATCCTACAAAGATTTTCCGGGGGATTCCTATATTGAAGAGTTCAAACGGGATCTTCAAGGAAAGCCAGAAAAGACAGAGGTGAAATATGGGTCAGATGATGAAAGGTGACTGGACCTTTGGCTGTGAACAAGGTTGACGAATAAAATGTACCAGAACTGGTTGAGATAACAAATATGATTCCATTTATGGAGGATGCCAGCGATGACTGGACTTTAAGTTCAAGCTTGACATGATTCAAGCAGGAACAAACTGAAATAAAAGCCTAAGGTTACTCGATTCAAACCAAAGACGGTGCCGACGATAGTTGGACTTTGGGTTCAAGCTTGACACGATTCAAGCAGGAACAAGATCTTAAGACAAGAAACAATGTTCGACACGATTCGAACAAGGACTCAGTTCAGGTTTGACACGATTCAAACAAGAACAAGATCATAAAACAAGAGACAATGTTCGACACGATTCGAACAAGGACTCGGTTCAGGTTTGACATGATTCAAACAAGAACGATATCTTACAACAAGAGACAATGTTCGACACGATTCGAACAAGGGCTCGGTTCAAGTTTGACACGATTCAAACAAGAACAAGATGAAATAAAAGCCTAAGGTGACTCGATTCAAACCAAAGACGATGCCAACGATAATTGGACTTTGGGTTCAAGCTTGACATGATTCAAGCAGGAACAAGATCTTAAGACAAGAGACAATGTTCGACACGATTCGAACAAGGACTCGGTTCAAGTTTGACACGATTCAAACAAGAACAAGATCTTAAAACAAGAGACAATGTTCGACACGATTCGAACAAGGACTCGGTTCAAGTTTGACACGATTCAAACAAGAACAAGATCTTAAAACAAGAGACAATGTTCGACACGATTCGAACAAGGACTCGGTTCAAGTTTGACACGATTCAAACAAGAACAAGATTAAAATACAAGAGACAATGTTCGACACGATTCGAACAAGGGCTCGGTTCAAGTTTGACACGATTCAAACAAGAACAAAATCTTAAAAGTCTAAGGTGACTCGATTCAAACCAAAGACGGTGCCAACGATAATTGGACTTTAGGTTCAAGCTTGACACGATTCAAGCAGGAACGACTTCAAACAACAGGAAAGATGCCAGCGATGACTGGACTTAAGGTTAGACTTCTTGGGGGATAAAATAAATATCCACTGCAAACCGAAGTAGCCAAAAATGAAGTTGTAATTGGAGATTCCAGAACTAAGGTCACCATTGAAATATCCACTTCATTGGGGAAAGCTCGGATCAAAGTTGCGAACTGAAGATGTCAGAGTTAGGACTTCATGGGGATGAAATAAACATCCACTTCGCTGGGGAAGGTTGGAGCCAAAGATATTTGTTGGGAATTCTTAGGTCACCAACTGGGGAATTCTTGCATCACACTTGCCATAACCACTGAAGTAGAGCTTCACCGGGGAATGGTTGTGATCGCTGTAGTATAGATTTGGTGGGGAATCATCACACCACTTGAGACAGAAGTTCAAAGTAGTTCTGCATTGGGAGTCGCCATTTCAAACAACAGTTGTTGTGAATGGATGAAATAATCTTCGATTCTCAAATGCCCCAGATTACATGGTTTGAGAGAAGAAGTCATCCCAAAAGGATTTTACAGAAGAATTGGCATACAAGGTGTTCTAATGTCTCCCAACTCTTGAGATATTTGCCGAATCTCGACACCATTGCCTACGATTGACTGCAAAGTTTCCAGCAGAGTCGCTGTCTGTCGCCACAAGGGAACAAGCTTCTCCAAGAGAATGCCACTTGTTGTTGGGTATGAATTCCAAAGAGATGTTGATATTACAACACTACCGGAGGAATAATTGTCTTCAATGGGGATCTGTAAGAGATTCTTCCTGCAAGACACGGTGCAAAATAAATGCACTTGAAAGTGGGTTCAGAAACCACTCCCGCCAGGGACCAAGGTTCAGTCTAGGAATAAGCTAGAAAGAAACGGCCAAACAAGACTCCAATTGAGGAATGAATTCAAATGGGATTTATCTTATCCACATGTGGAAAAGATAACTGAAACAACCGTCATCCACGAGAATAAAACTCCGTGGGGATTTCGGAAAAGATGGGCACTTTATGCCTAAGGCTGACAACTCTATTGGAGAGAATAGACATACCCAGTCCCTTGGGGATAAGTGCCAAAGTGAACAACACAGGTAAACACCGGGAACATGTGGCAAAAAATGATAATATGCTATGCATATGAGTGCTCATGCCATGCTTAAGCTTATGCTGACAAAACAGACGAGAAACGAGACTGGAGATGAAATAAACATCTCGACAAGGATACCCAGCCAAACTCATCAGATTGGACCGTTAATGGGGATGAATTTGCAGATGAAGCAGCTCTACTTCAAGGTTATGGCCTTCTCTGGGGAAAGAGTACTCCGCTTGGTATAGCATCTTGACTTCACTAGGATTGTCATCATGAGCTTGATTTCTTCACTGGAGATAAGAGATCCATTGAGAATCGCCAAGATTAGCTGAAGAGACAACTTTCTGGGGAGCTAGCAGAGACTTCACAAAAGCTGAGTAATTCTGCATGACTCATCTGCCCCAGGGTACATGGTCTGTCAGAAGAATACATCAAGAGGATTTTACAGAAGAATTGGCATACAAGGTGTTTCAATATCTTCAAACTCTTGGAGAGATTTACCAAATCTCGAGGTAACTGCCCCTGATTGACAACTTTGCACGATAGAGCCTGTGAACTAGTTACGTGTCTTGATCGAAACTCCAGGTTGAAGCTGAGAGGTTGCTTGGATTCCACTGGGAAAATCATTATACAAAGCCTAAGAGGAGGCTGGATTCCACCTGGGGAAATCATTATACAAAGCCTAAGAGGAGGCTATCTGTTAGTTTATACTCATCCCGGAGTGAAGATCATTATACAAAGCCTAAGAGGAGGTTGTCTGATAGTTTATACTCATCACGGAGTATCTTGTACGAAGCTTGGATTAACAGCGTCTGCACAACAAAATTCTTGGGTTAATTATCCAGTCTAGCTGTTGACAACTGGGGAATACACTTGCCCCTGTCAATTTGGGTTGATCTTGTGAAGAAGATGTCCCAGACTAGTTGACCTTTGAGGAGTTTGTCGAATCTCGACCTGACTGCTCCCGATTAACTGGTCTTGTGATGATAAGTCACCAAGAGGATTTTACAGAAGAATTGAAATGCCAGGTGCTCCAATGTCCTCAAACTCTTGGAAATATCCATAAGTCTTGACATAACTGCCCCAGTTCAACTGCATTCGTAACACAAAGTCCTTTAAACTGTGGTAGGTACAAACTGGGGAACGAACTTGCCCCTGTTGATGGGTCATTGGAGTTCAAAATTGTCATAAAACGACCTCAAGAAGGCTTGCCCTAATATTCTGAGCCTTGAAGAGTTCTGCCCCTGATTCAACAATTCTTGTAATGATGGATCAGCAGGACCTTCTGCTTAATTGCCCCTTGACTGAGCTTTCTTTATCAAATCAAATTCCCTAGCTGTCTGCATTTGTCGGGATTCCTTTGATGTTGAATCAATCCACAAACAAGTATTGTTCATTTAAAATTGGCAATTTCAGTGCAAAAATTTATGCAAGCTTTTGAAATCAAGTTTTATTGATGAAAGACGCACAGTGGAATGATTAAGTAATAAAAAACAAAGTGGATCTGGTCATTTACATAATGACAGATGAAGTGATCAACACACATAATTAGCAAAGATCATTAGGAGTCAGGTTAATCAACCTTGTTGTAGTATGCTTTCAAAACAACCTTTACCTCAATTAGGTCTTTTACGGGTTGTAACGTGGCCTGGTTCACGGTTTAAGAAACAAAGGATAAAGGCTCAAAGTTTATTTGTACCCACACATCTTCGTGATGAACTCCAATCCTACGCTCAGTTAACCTGACGCGAACACTTGCCTCTCAAAAGGAGTTTTTGATATGGTTGAGAAACCACTGAGGTTTTGGACATGACATCCACTCACTTATTTGCTTTTGGTGTTTGATCACACGACTCTGTTCTTTACTGAAGATCTTTCTTTGTGATCCTTTATTTTCGCTTTCACATTCTTTGTTTTATTCCCTAACTTTTGCCAGGACAAACTTTTGGATTTGAATTTGAAGTCCAGCGGGATGCCCCAATTTTGCCTAAGTCTCCTTTATAGGTTGTGACTTAGCGAGTTTTTTTTCTCTTTTTTGTATTCATGAACAAGTCGTGTGACTCTAAGTTATTTTGACTTTTTTGAAAGGATTGTGACTGCCTCACTCTTTAGATAGTCAAGGGAAAATCATTGTGGATTTGACTTCCGACCTCTTAAGCTGTAAGGGATAGATAGAGTGGATTCTCGGATGTTCACTCCTTTTTGAAAGTTTGGGTGCTCGATCAGCTTAACTGAACACTACCCTGCCCCTGGTTAAAATTGAGGGTTTTTTTTTATTTCGGAAAAGAAAACTCCTACTTCAAAGGCTCAAAGGGGTTAACGAGGGATTATCTTCCTTATTTCTCCAGTGTTTGGGAATTGAAACAATGCCTTACATCCTCGGCAAGGTTTAATCGAAAGCATACCACAGCAATTATGAATAATATTTTCGTCATCCTCCCCAATCTTTGCTTAAACAAAACAGTTTGATAAGTGGAAGGGAAGAAAAAAATCGCTTTTTTTTTTTTGTTTTTTTTGTTTTTTTGTTTTTTTTGGGTTTTTTTTTTGTTTTCAAACACAAAAAGTAAATGAGTGAAACGAATGAACTTAATCAAAAGATGCACAAGCATTTCATTAATCTTGCCAATTTGAAAGTACAACAATGCTTATAAGCGAAAATAGATTCAAACATGCAAAGAAAATACAACAAAATGCTGAAACAGCCAGATGATCGCCAGCTTTAGGGAACTGAAACTTCCTTCTTAATCTGCCAAGCTGAGCAAGTCATCTTTAGAGTTGATTGTCGAGATCCGCTTGAAAATTGTCTTCACATATATTCTCAACAATTTCTTCCACTTCAGAGCCTGGTGAATCTGACTGATTAGGTGACAGTTTGCTGATTTGGACGCCTTGAGGCGTGAATGAGAACCTCTCGTAGTCAAGCAGAGTCTGGACCTTGTTTCTGAATACCCTAAATCTTCAGTTGCATGCCTATGTGCCCCAGCATGGTAGTCACAACAGACGAGTCTGGAAAAGACAACTTCGAAAGCTACTTCAGGTCCAATGATGTCTTCAGGAAACCGGACGGGTTACAGACACGGGACGGACGAGACTCAGGGCTGAGAAATGCAGATGCAGTGCAGATGCGCATGCAATGAGAATGCAATGCTAATGCATGCCTAATGGTTTCAAGGAACTCAAAAGCAAGTTACAAGCTTTTTGGGAAACTGAAGAGTTTTTTTGTTTTTGTTTTTTTTTTTAAACCGTGATCTCAAAGGATCTTCGCAAAGAATAGAACGTCTGAGTTCCTTGAAAACATCAATGGATGCGATGAGATGTATGCAATACACAAACGTGGGCATACAAAAACATAGATATATACACGCGCAAGAGCGCACAAGCACAAACATATGTACACTGGTATTCACAGATATGCACACACAAACAAGAAGAGGACCTAGGTTTGAAGGTCACAGGCATGGAGCCAAGGTCTACCCATCCCATAAGGTAGTGTGGTTTCAAAATGTACCTGCCGAACGGGTTCTAAAAGTTCTCAGAGTCTACAATCCATCTTTCGGATATTATCGACTTCCCAAATTACTCGGTTAGTCAATAATATTCTCAAGAGAATCTCGTCTGAGTGTAGTATCGCGTGACAACTATTTGGAAATGGACTCCCGCATAGTCACCGCACTACGTCCTAAAAGGCCAAGTTGGGTTAAAGGTGCTACGGTCCTCAGTCTTAAGGGTTCTTGGTCGAAATTAATACCGTTTTCACGAATGGACTCGTTCAAACAATATTAAGTTCAAAAGAACCTAAACTGAGCGATGATTTTCTCAATTCGACTTTTCAGGAATCGACTCCGTCAAAGTACCCTTGACCATATCATCTCCTATATGTCACTCAAGTCCGGGTCTAGGACCCTCACCACTCAATAATGGCACCCTGCACACAGAAAATTCCAGCACAGGCAGAGATATATACAAATATATACAGATATACATGCAAATATGACATACAAGCAAATATACAAGTAGAATAAAGTTGTTTTTGAAGTTTGATTATGAAAATCCGCTTGACGTTGGATCAAGGGTTTATTTGTTATGAAAAGAGTTTGATGAAAGCGTGAAAACAAAATAGGCTTAACCCTCTTAGGAAAGGACCAGCATAGGTCTAACTTTCCTTTACCATTCCCCAGTGAAGTCGCCATTTCTGTTGCGGTGAAAATTGGATAACGAGCTATTAATTAACTTGCATCATTTTCTTTTACAACCGACTTTGATTTATCCAAAGGAAAGGTTCAAGATCGTTAGAAAAACCTAAATGGGGGAGATCTAAGGTTTGGGGGTTGGTTACGCCTAGGGAAGGTATTAGCACCCTAAACGTCCGTAGTACTCTACGGGAGCCTTTTGTTTCATTATGTTTTTCTTAATATTTTTTATGTTTTTGCTTGCTAAGGTTATCTGTACTAAGGTAAAGACCTAAGAGTATGTACGCTAGTTTTTGCTCGCCAAGATGTCGCATCTCGTGCCTACGTATCTGACTAACGAATCAGAGCAACCGTAGTTCACCTAACTAAGAGTGAAGGAAAAAACATTGACTATGGCCAACGTTCCAAAGGGAATGAGCATAAGCTCATATAGAGTCCACGATAACTCTCTAAGTCTACGTTATGAAAGGAGGAAGTGAATTCTCATGATAGTGAGAACCACACAGAGTTCATGATAACTCTGTAAGTCTGAGTAAAAGGTAAAGTGAGTTCTCATGATAGTGAGAATCACATGGAGTTCATGATAACGCCATCCTATTACTAAACTATGAGGGAAGCGGCTCTTATGAGGCCAAAGATGAAATAGGAAAGGTTTGTGACTTAGGAGTCAAAGTAGAGATCTTTCCTTTGGGAGGAGGGTCAAATGTGAACAATCATGAATATGATATGGTAATGATCAAAACATCAAAATCAAATGATAATAAATCAAAGAATGAAAGTATCTACATAATATCGTGTTAAAAGACAATGTCAGGCAAACATATATACATGCAGACAAAAAAAATGCATCAGTGTAAGTGAGCAAGAAATAGAGAGATCTGACCAGAATAGTGTATAAATACTTCCCATTGATGGGCCACTGACCAGTCAAGTGAAAAATCCGAAAACCGGAATACCAACTCCAAGAGCATAGGGTAAAAATCCTAAATCTAAGTCCTCAGTCCAATACAATAATAACCACAGTCCGGTCAATTGAGTCTTTTAGGGTTTCGATATTTATTAGTGTGTTTTATACGAACAAATGAAGTGAACGATATACACAGGATATAAATATGAACAGTGATAATATTTACAAGGATAATAATCAATCGTAAAGAATAAATCCAGATATGTATATATTGACTGAAAGTAAATTTAGTGATTTGTTGATTAATTTAATGGATCGATGTATTGGGTCCAATGTAGTACTGATCCGTCGTAATACGGTCTATGAGGAAGACCATACTATAGGAGGATGCACAATTTGATATGTGTGTTAAAACACGATAGAGAAATGATATAGAAGATCATTCTCCGATGAAATCGTGCCACACGAAAAGAAAAGGTGGAGACCTCGTCTTGAGTCACAAACTCTCGTTGATTAGTCGAAGGTAACCTATCACGATCTCAAAGTATAGAAAGCGATCTCGATGATCACTCACTACAGATTTGAAATAATGAAGGTTCGTTGCTTCGCTAACAACGTTTGTGGATAGAAAGACTTTCATCGGTCTAAAGATGAAGATGAAGATAAAGATGAAAGAAAATACCTCTGAAGTAGAAATAATGTCGGTCTCATCTTAATCTTGGTTCAATCGAGAAGTCGATAGCCTTGATACTTAACTTTCATCAACCAATAAAAATAAAAAGAGGTGGCCTCATATATATCACGACTTTTAGTAATTTGAGGAAACCGACTAAGTCATGAGTTTTGTGCTATCATCGGCCCAAAACAAAAGAAGAAGTGGGCTTGAAATGAAATAAAATTGGTCTCTTCTAAATAAAAATTTAGATCCTCATCGACCGATAAAAAATAAAGTAAAATGAGATAGAAATGAAACATAAAGTCGGTCTAGTTTAAATTAAGATTTTAAATCGATAAAATCGATAAACTTTAATTAAGCTCTCATCGACCAACAAAAGAGAAAATAGGCCTCATATTCATCATAATTTATTGATTCAAATAAATCAACGAAAATTATGACTTTGTTATATCATAGGCCCAAAAATAAAATGGACTTGAAGTAAAAATAAAATTGGTCTCGTATTTAATCAAGATTCGTATCAGTAAACCGATAATCTCGATATTTACTTTCATCGACCAATAAAAGAAAATTTAAAATAAATATGAAGTTTAACAAAGTTAATAATAAAATGTTAGAAATTATTTTTAGAACTCAAAACAAGTTAAAACTACAAAAAAAGAAGCAAAATCACGGGAGGGTGCATTCAAGATCACAACATGGGCCTTGAGCCCAACATCAACAACAAGCCAAGGTGTGGGTTTCTTTGATAAAAGGGGTGTCTGTTACAGCAAGAATGAGAGACACGATTTTTAACTTTCTCCCCTTTTTCTTTAACAAATTGGTCAAAGGCACAAAACACAATCCACCTCCATTAAAATCGAAAAACTGTTCTCCGCTCAGCATCATCATCATCATCATCATCATCATCATCGCGTTCGTGCTTCAAATCAACAGTCGTGAACGAGGACGAAGCAACATCATCGTCACGTTCGACCCTTCTCGCGTCCGTTTTTGCTTCGGAACATCTCCTCGTCTCCTTAGATCTGAACAGGTTCGGTTTTGATTCTCGTTCACAATTTGGGTTGCGATTTAGGTTTATTTATTTTCTCCTCTTCTCAATCTCTCTCTGCTCTGTATGGTTCTGATTTGTTTTTTTTTTGTTTGATTTGTGTGTTGAAGGGTGGACGGATTTGGATAGAAGGCGGGTGCGAGATTAAAGTTTTGTTGTTGTTGTTTTGATGTTTTAGAATAAGTGGTGATGGTACATGGTGGTGATTGACGGCGTTAACGTTGGGTCGTTGGTGTTCGTGACGGAAGGGTCTCGTGCGAAGGTTTTGGGAATTTCGTGGTGGCGGAAGTTCTGAGGAGTGGCGGAGGGTTTGTTGTGGATGGAGGTGGATGTTGAGCGAGGCGAAGGTGGGTTGAATGGAGGAAGAGCATTGAGGGGTTTGAAAGTTTCAGGTGGGTCGTTCGAGATGATGAGAGGTTAAGAGCTGATGTTGTTGTCGTTGGTCCAGGTCGTGTGAACGAGTTTGTTGAGGGAAAAATAAAGAGAATGGAGAGCAAAATCACGTGTAGCTCTCGGAGGGAGTGTTGTATTTGTTGGTTTTTGAAAGCGATTTTGTGGTTTGGAAGATTTTGTGAGTTTTTTTTTGAAGGTCAATGGTGGGATAGGGCGGTGGTAGACAGACTAGGGAGAAGCGTGGGGACGTTTGGGAGATTGTGTAGCAGAGGAGATTGGATTGGAGGGTGTGGATAGTGGCGTGGTAGACAGTCTAGGGAGAAGGAAAAATAATGTTCTCTCTTTTTTTGAATTTTGTTTTTCTGATTTTTTTGTTTTAATAATAAATATGAAAATGAGGTTAATGAAAATCATACTAATAATAATAATAATAATAATAATAATAATAATATAGAAATAAAAATGAAAATAACAATTTAATAAAAAAAGAAAATAGTAAAATAGAAAATGATAACAAAGGAAATTAATTTTAAACTAACCAAATAAAAAAACAAAATTCTATATTAAAACTTAAAGTCCTAAAAGTACTAGACAAAAATTACACCAAAATAGGGATGATCATATTCGACAGACTATATGACGGCACATGTTAAGACAGATGGCTAAAAAATGATATGACAAAAATCAGAGTATCTGAGGGTCAAAATTTGGGGTGCAACACCTTCTTATGGCAGCGGAACTCGATAATTCAAAATAAAAAGGTTTTTAATAAAAGCCCTCAAAATAGTCAGCAGATCCACCATAACCACAAACACTCAAAAAGGTTTTATACTAAACCATAACATCAAACAACAACAAATAATTCAACATGATTCGACTCGACGACCCAACACGATGTTACACTATCAAAGCAAGACCCTCTACATCGACCAAAACCAAATAGACTTCAAGGTCCTCGAAAGCATCTACAGCTAAACCTGATCACCTGCACATTACCCACGTGGAGGCAACATTCAAACAGGCAGGGTGGGTAATCACAATTCATAATAATCATTATAAAACAAGATATACATAAAATGGCATTATCCTCATATACAACATCATCAGGATCATCATCAAGGAAAACATCAGGAAGCACCATATCACAAAGTCATCAATACCACATAAAATGCAATGCATAACAAGACTCATGCATGTGGTACCAATCATCATAATCTATGGACACTATGCCATCACCCCTCCAAAGATCCCCGTCAATAGGATCGATCCTGCAATCGGAACCGGAGCACGTCATAATTACCTCATATACGCACAATGGGAATGAAGCATCGTCACAGAGTATGCATATGAATGCATGATACACAAACGTCAATCCTCATCATCATCAAAACATCATTATGTGCATCATCATTCATCAAAAAATCATGTTCTTCATGTCGTCATTTATTCATCAAAACATCATGCGTCATCGTCTTATCATCATACATCATACATAAACAACTCCTGGTCATCAATATACATCATATTAATTCATATCGTCAAGTAATCATCATACGTCAAATATACACAATTCATAATCATCAATATTCTCATGAAATTCATCTCATCAAGTACTCGTCAAAACATCACGAAATCATCACGTCATAATCATCATTAACGTCACTAACATCATGGTAAAACATCATAAATATCACAACATCAAACACCAGAAACAAAATATTGCGAAACAGCAGACGTTCGCTCCAAGATTCGCTAGGCGAACCTGATTGCTAAAATCTTCGCTAGGCGAAGTGGCCAGCGAATCCCACAGACACCACACTAAGACACCAGAAAGCACCCTCTGTCATACTCACAGGTTTATTCGCTTAGCGAACCCACTCGCTGGTTCATTCACTTAGCGAGACTTCCAGCGAATCCCCACTTCCACTTCAGAATCATCTCAGTATCCACACTCATGTTATCATGCATTCGCTGCGCTGCTCGCTTCACGAGCCTTGGGGAACACTCGCCCAGCGAAGCAATGGTTCGCCTAGCGAACATGCGATTACAGCAAATCGCTGCTACGCATTAGTAGCCCCACAACCACCACAGTACCTGCGATTGCAGCCCCAAATGACCCAAAAACATCCCCATAACAGTTCTAATATATCACGGAAGTCAAAGGCATAAAACCTACGTCTAATAGGTCGATTCGTGACCCTATGGGAACCTTAAATCCCCTAAACCTTCAAAACTCTCAAGCTCCCCATAAACTCTATAAATCCTCTCACCACAAGGTTAAAACTACAACGACGGGGAAATCGGCCACAAGGTCTATTTTTATCCGATTAAATTCAACCCTTAATAATAGATTCACAAAATACCTTCAAATCATCAATTCGTCACAAAAGTCCCATAAACCCTCAAACACAAAACAACCACTTCAATTACATCGAATCCTATAATGAAAACAATGAAAGGTAATTACTCCCCATACCTTAGATTGTCGAATATGAGCTTTCTCTATCGATCCTGCGAAAACCTTCACGAATCCTCGCCGTTTCCCTTCTTTCCTCAGAGCTCTGCACCTTCTTTCCTTCTTTTCACGATTAATCACAAAAAAAAATCCTAATTCTCCTCAATTCCTCCTTTTTGGGTTAATTTAACTCTTGGGCCTCAAATATGGGCTTTCCCCATAATACCCTCATTAATCCACCTCGAAAGTCCAATTTACCCTTAATTCCTCTAATATCATTTAAATTAATAATAATACTAATATATTCACATTATATACTATTATTTAATTAAAATAATCAAACTCCACCAAAATACCGACATCGACACAAACCACCATATTCACCGAAAATTCACCATCATTATATTTAAATAAATTAAATAAATATTCTAATAAATTTGGGGTGTTACAACTCTCCCCCACTTAAAGAATTTTCGCCCTCGAAAATTACCTCAAAGAAATAGAGTCGGATACAACTCCCTCATCTGATCTTCACATTTCCAAGTCCAACTTTCGCCAGTTAATCCACTCTACAATACCTCCACCAAAGTTATGTCTTTACCCCGTAATTGCTTCGTCTCTCGACCGTCGACACGCACAGGCAATGCTTCCACAGTCAGATTATCCCTCACTTGTACATCATCCATCTGAATCACATGCGACGGATCCGGAATACACTTCCTCAACTGAGACACATGGAACACGTCATGCAAATTCGCAAGTGACGACGGTAAAGCAATTCGATAGGTCACCTCCCCTATCCTCTGCGATATCTGATATGGACCAACCAAAATGTGGAGTGAGCTTCCTAGACTTTAAAGCTCGACCCACACCAGTCACTGGCGTTATCCTCAAAAACACGTGATCTCCCTCTTGGAATTCAAGCGCCTTCCTCCTCTTATCATGATAACTCTTCTGACGACTCTGCGAAACTTTCATCCTCTCTTGGATCTTCTAACTCTTCTCTGTCGTCTCTTGCACAATTTCGGGTCCAAGTACCGCACTCTCGCCCGATTCATACCAACACAAAGGAGTCCTACACCTTCTGCCATACAAAGCTTCATAGGGTGCCATTCCAATACTAGCATGAAAACTATTATTGTATGTGAACTCAATCAACGGTAAATGACTATCCCAATATCCTCCATGATCTAACACACAAGCCCTCAACAAATCCTCTAAAAATTGGATAGTCCTTTCTGTCTGTCCGTCCGTCTACGGATGATAGGCAGAACTCAACCTCAACTTAATACTCAAAGCCTCTTGCAAGCTCTTCCAGAACCTCGATGTAAACCTCGGATCTCTATCCGACACAATACTCGAAGGTACCCCATGTAACTTCACAATCTCTTCAATATACATCTCGGCTAACTTCTGCATAGAAAGATTAATCTTCATCGGCAAGAAATGAGCCGACTTAGTTAATATATCCACGATCACCCAAATTGAATCATTTCCCTTAGCAGTCTTCGGCAATCCCACCACAAAATCCATGGAAATACTATCCCATTTCCATTCTGGAATCCTCAATGACTGCATCATACCTAAAGGCTTCTGATGCTCAACCTTCAACTTCTGACAAGTCAAACACGCATAAACAAACTCCGCAACATCCTTCTTTATACTTCGCCACCAAAACAACTTCTTCAAATCCTGGTACATCTTCGTAGCACCGGGATGAATACTCAGTCTACTTCGATGCCCTTCTTCAAGGATGCTCTTCTTAATATCTGGAACATCTGGGACACACACCCTGTCTCTGAACATCATCACACCATTCTCATCGATTCGGAAATCTCCTCCATTACCCTGGTTGATCAAAGTCAACTGGTCAACTAGCTTCAGGTCAGATTGTTGTCCCACTCTGATCTCTTCCAAAATACCACTAGTCAACTACAACATTCCCAACTTCACACTGTCAGAGGTCTTCTCACATACCAAACTCAAATCTATGAATTGCTCAATTAATTCGAACTCTTTCACCATGAGCATCGACATATGCAATGACTTCCTGCTCAACGCATCAGCCACCATATTAGCTTTGCCCGAATGATAACTCAAATCAAAATCAAAACCTTTCAACAGCTCTAACCACCTCCTCTGCCTCAGATTCAATTCCTTCTGATCAAATAAGTACTTCAGACTTTTATGATCACTGAACACTTCGAATTTAGAGCCAAACAAATAATGTCTCCAAATCTTTAACACAAACACCACCACGGCCAATTCCAAGTCATGTGTAGGATAATTCCTCTCATGAACTCGCAATTGGCTCGAAGCATAGGCAACAACTTGTCCATTCCACATAAACACTTCACCAAGACCCATCTTCGACGCATCACAATACACCACAAAAGATTTACTCGGATTAGGCAAAATCAACATTGGAGCAGTAGTCAATCTCTTCTTCAATTCCACGAAACTCTCTTCACAAGTTACATCCCACACAAAAGCTTGAATCTTTCGAGTCAACTGAGTCAAAGGTAATGCCAACTTAGAAAAGCCTTCAATAAACTTGCGGTAATAACCCGCCAATCCCAGAAAACTTCATATCTCGGTAATAGACTTCGGAGTCTCCCACTATAACACATCATCAAACTTCGAGGGATCAACAGCAATCCCGCCACTTGAAATCACATGGCCCAGAAAACTTACTTCCTTCAATCAAAACTCACAATTGGATAGCTTTGCATACAACTTCTTCTCCTTCAGTACTTGCAACACAGTTCTCCAATGCTCAACATGCTTTTCTTCAGGCTTGGAGTATATCAGAATATTGTCAATAGAAACCACCACAACTTATCCAAACTCAAGAAAATTCCAATTCATATACTCCATGAATACTAGGTGCATTAGACACACCAAACGACATCACATTATACTCATAGTCACCATACCTTGTCCGGAAAGCTGTCTTCAGAATATCATCAGGCTCAACACGAATCTGATGATAACCAGACCTCAAATCAATCTTGATAAACACACATGCATCTACTAACTGATCCATCAATTCCTCAATCCTCGGAAGCAGACACTTATTCTAGATCGTCACTTTATTCAACTGCCGATAATCAACACACAACCTCATACTTCCATCTTTCTCCTTCACCGACCACACAGGAGCACCCCACAGGAAAACACTCGGTCGAACAACTTCATCCCAAGCAATTCTTCCAGTTATTCCTTAAATTTTCCTAAATCAGAAACATACGTCTCGTATGCAATCACCGACATCAAGCTTGCATCAAGTACCAGGTCGATAGCAAGTTCCACTCCACACTACGGTGGTACATCACTGATATCTCATAGGAACACCTCCAAATAGTCACACACCACCGCATCCCTTATGCCTTCCAATAATCCAACATCATAACACCTTTGCACCATCTTTCACAGACTCACCCACTTGCTTCACATAACAACAACTCTTCACCTTCGTCAAAATTAGATTCAGGTGGTCGTCAGGAATTACACACCCTCGGCATATCACTAGCCACCACCATGTTCTCTATCCCTCAAAAGCAGACATCAACAATACCTGATTGTTCTCCTCGAGATATCCCAACTTGACCGACTGGCAAAAGACTCTAGCTCACCTCCTCTTCAAATATAATAGTCTGCATCGACTGAACAAAATAATCCGCAAGCACTCAGTTTAACCCCAAAAATTCACTGCGCACACTACTCAAGTTTGCAAGACACGTCTATCCCACCTAACATGATCCCGTCTATTATCAACAAGAGATTAAGGGTGATCAGTTCCTCAATTTGTCAATAACAGCCGATATCATGAGGCGGTATTAACTATCTCCACCAACTATCACAACATCCAACACCACACTTAGCCAACGCTCCACACTCGAAACACCTTGGAGAAGCACCATCTTCTCCCCCACTTGTTCCATTCCCAACCTGCAAATGGAAAACAAAACAAGCATCGACAGTGTTTTTTTACACACATGTCGCACACTAGGGAAACAAACAACATTAGACAACCTGGCCGGACAGACCGACCTGCTGTGATACCACTAATGTAACACTTTTTTCTACCCCACAAATAATCACGACAAAAATACACAAAATATCAGAGTAAAATCACCTCATAAGGGTGCACATTCCTCAACAAAACTCAAATAAACACATTTGCTCCATAAACAACGGGTTTTCATCAAAATAACTCAAAAGTCTTCTTATGGCAGCGGAACTCGATAATTCAAAATAAAAAGGTTTTTAATAAAAGCCCTCAAAATAGGCAGCAGATCCACCATAACCACAAACACTCAAAAAGGTTTTATACTAAACCATAACATCAAACAACAACAAATAATTCAACATGATTCGAGTCGACGACCCAACACGATGTTACACTATCAAAGCAAGACCCTCTACATCGACCAAAACCAAATAAACTTCAAGGTCCTCGAAAGCATCTGCAGCTAAACCTGATCACCTGCACGTTACCCACGTGGAGGCAACATTCAAACAGGCAGGGTGGGTAATCACAATTCATAATAATCATTATAAAACAAGATATACATAAAATGACATTATCCTTATATATAACATCATCAGGGTCATCATCAAGGAAAACATCAGGAAGCACCATATCACAAAGTCATCAATGCCACATAAAATGCAATGCATAACAAGACTCATGCATGTGGTACCAATCGTCATAATCTATGGACACTAGGCCATCACCCCTCCAAAGATCCCCGTCAATAGGATCGACCGCAATCGGAACCGGAGCACGTCATAATTACCTCATATCCGCACAATGGGAATGAAGCGTCGTCACAGAGTATGCATATGAATGCATGATACACAAACGTCAATACTCATCATCATCAAAACATCATTATGTGCATCATTATTCATCAAAACATCATGTTCGTCATGTCGTCATTTATTCATCAAAACATCATGCGTCATCGTCTTATCATCATACATCATACATAAACAACTCCTGGTCCTCAATATACGTCATAATAATTCATATCGTCAAGTAATCATCATACGTCAAATATACACAGTTCATAATCATCAATATTCTCATGAAATTCATCTCATCAAGTACTCGTCAAAACATCACGAAATCATCACGTCATAATCATCATTAACGTCACTAACATCATGGTAAAACATCATAAATATCACAACATCAAACACCAGAAACGAAATCTTGCGAAACAGCAGGCGTTCGCTCCAAGATTCACTAGGCGAACCTGTTTGCTAAAATCTTCGCTTGGCGAAGTGGCCAGCGAATCCCACAGACACCACACTAAGACACCAGAAAGCGCCCTCTGTCATACTCGCGGGTTTATTCGCTTAGCGAACCCACTCGCTGGCTCATTCGCTTAGCGAGACTTCCAGTGAATCCCCACTTCCACTTCAGAATCATCTCAGTATCCACACTGTTATCGCGCATTCGTTGCGCTGCTCACTTCGTGAGCCTTGGCAAACATTCTCCTAGCGAAGCAATGGTTCGCCTAGCGAACCCGTGATTATAGCAAATCGCTGCTACGCATCAGTAGCTCCACAACCACCAAAGTACCTACAATTGCAGCCCCAAATGACCCAAAAACATCTCCATAATAGTTCTAATATATCACGGAAGTCAAAGGCATAAAACCTACGTCTAATAGGTCGATTCGTGACCCTATGGGAACCTTAAATCCCCTAAACCTTCAAAACTCTCAAGCTCCCCATAAACTCCATAAATCCTCTCACCACAAGGTTAAAACTACAACGACGGGGAAATCGGCCCAAGGTCTATTTTGATCCGATTAAATTCAACCCTTAATAATCGATTCACAAAATACCTTCAAATCATCAATTCGTCACAAAAATCCCATAAACCCTCAAACACAAAACAACCACTTCAATTACATCGAATCCTATAATGAAAATAATGAAAGGTAATTACTCCCCATACCTTAGATTGTCGAATCTGAGCTTTCTCTATCGATCCTGCGGAAACCTTCACGAATCTTCGCTGTTTCCCTTCTTTTCTCAGAGCTCTGCACCTTCTTTGCTTCTTTTCACAGTTAATCACAAAAAAAATCCTAATTCTCCTCAATTCCTCCTTTTTGGGTTAATTTAACTCTTGGGCCTCAAATATGGGCTTTCCCCATAATACCCTCATTAATCCACCTCGAAAGTCCAATTTACCCTTAATTCCTCTAATATTATTTAAATTAATAATAATACTAATATATTCACATTATATACTATTATTTAATTAAAATAATCAAACTCCACCAAAATACCGACATCGACACAAACCACCACATTCACCGAAAATTCACCAACATTATATTTAAATAAATTAAATAAATATTCTAATAAATTTGGGGTGTTACAAATATGCCCATAGCATGAAAAAAACAAACATCAAAAACCAGTTCTCGTCTGGTAGATTATTTGAAGGTTAGTTCCCGTATTACAGAAGTTTTTAAAACCAGTTCTTGTCTGGTAAATCATATTGAATGCCAGTTCCTGTTTGAAAGTCAATTTTCAAACACCAACTCTCGTCTGATAGTCTTTTCTTAAAACCAGTTCTCGTTTGGCAAAGTCAGTTCTCGTCTGACGATCAGTTTTTAAAACCAGTTCTCATTTGGTTGTTGATGGTAAAACCAGTTCCCGTATGGTAGCCCATTTTAAAGTCAGTTTCCATCAGACAATAAATCAAAAGAAACTAGTTCTCGTCAAGTAGAATATTTGGAAGTCAATTCTTGTCTGACAAACACAAACAAAAAAACAAGACACTAGTTCTTGTCTGGTAATCTATCCCTCAAGTCCAGTTCTCGTTTGGCAGTTCATTCTCTCAAGTCCATTTGTTATTTGGCACCCTTGAACCATTGTCCAGTTGTCGCTGACACTATGTCCAAAATCCATTTTTCATTTAACATCTTTTGGAGTCCGATTGTCACTAGTGTCGTTTCAAAGTTCAATCGTTATTGGTTTTCAAAATCCTATTATCATTGGTACTTACCTAATGTCCAATTGCAGCTGGTACCAAATCCATTAGAAGCCGATCGTAACCAATGCTTGTGGTCTAAGTCCAATTGTTATTGACACATACAGAGAGTTTGACTACCCTATTTTTCCTGATGGTTCCTAGAAAGTCATGTGTGACTAGTCATTTTGAGGAATTCCCAGAAGCTTGGATGTTTTTCTAATTAGAAAACTCCAATGATGTTTGTCTGGATTCTTTTCTTCATAAAGAATTGTCATATCCTCTTTTTGTGGATGATCTTCTTGTACTAATACTCCTAATTTTGTTTTGTTGTTTGGGTGATCTTCTCGTAAGAAGACTCATGATTTTGTTTTGTTATTTGGGTGATCTTCTCGTAAGAAGGCTCCTAATCTTGTTTTGTATGGATGATTTTCTAGTGAGAAAACTCCAATGTTTTGTGTGGATGACTTCCTAGCGAGAAAGCTCCAATGTTTTATGCATATGATTTTCTAGTGAGAAACTCCAAAGTTTTTTTGTGGATGACTTTCTAGTGAGAAAACTCAATGTTCTGTGTGGATGATCTTCTAGTAAAACAAACTCCAATTTATTCTTGTCTTGGATAAATTCCCTATTTGGAATCTCTAAAATATTGTATTAGATGAATTTCTTATGAGAAATCTCCAGAACGTTCAGTATATTCTAAAGTTCCTGCATGTCAGTTGATAACACACTTTGAGTATTCCACAATGTCTTTTTCCTAGCAATTTGTTATCCCCAGTGAGTCTTCACCCATTTGTCTTTGACATTTCCTGTGGATCGCCGCTACCATATGTCTCCATCATTCCCCACAAATTTTTCTATCGTCCACTATAAAAAAATCATGTTAGGGTTCATCTCATCTCACCTCATATCCCCAACAAACAAAAAAGAGTCCCTCATAAACTCACAATATTGCATATCATATCATTTCATCTTCATTCATGGAAAAAATTTGGGTCTTTATAATATTTAACTATCTTCCACTCCGATCATACGAAGATTAACCCTTTTCATATTCTCTAGTTGAAGATACTTAAATAGGGGCAACTGTCATACCCCAATTTTGACCCTGAATCGCCGAATAAATGCATTTATTAAATCATTAACATCATATGCATATCATAACATGCATTTCATTTTGCATAATGTCCAAATAGTAAGTCATAATAATTTTTCGGATTTAGAGACAGACCGGTCAAACTGAATCTCAACTGTGCGTAAAATCAGTGGACTAAATTTTCAAAATCGAGCTTGCAGATGTCAATTATATTAATCTACGTTTCGTGTTGTTTAACCTGGCGTGTTCGTTTTAATTTTCAACTACTGTTTCTGTCGCATTTTGATCAGTCTGAGCCTTTTAACCGGTCAAAATTTATTTCAAAATTATATCAAAAGTTGTATTTTCTGAGAGGTTTATTTTGCGCTGATCATTTTGGCGTGTTCAGTTTAATTTTTCGAACATTTTTGTGTCTGACTTTTATTTATTTTGAGTCCTTTTATTTTTGCGTTTTTGTCAAAATGTTTAGAAAAAATAAATAGGATTATTGGTGTTTTTTTTTTTTTAATTATTTGAAGTGCTTAATTTTATTTTAGTTTTAACTAATATTATTTATTTTTGTCTCTAAAATAAGTACTAAGGGTATTTGTGGATATTTAAAATTATTAAAAACCCTAGAATAACATATATATATTATTAGTGATATTGAGAGGAAACGGGACGACCGTTCTTGTGTGAGAGAGAGATCCACCATTTCTAAAGTTTCAAAATAAAAATAAAAGAGGAAGTGGTTTAGATAAGGGGAACAAATAGTAAGCTTTTTTAATTTTTTTTCTTTGAGTTACTATTCGTATCCATCATCTTTAACCATCTATTTCAATTCATTTCTAATCACTTACCAAAATCATTTTCAAAACTATTTAGCAATGCAAGTCAAAAGCTTGATCCAACGTCAAGTTATTTTCAAAATCATCTCAAAATCAACCCACTTCGAACTTTTCTTTTCCAATTGTTTCCAGTATCTTAATTTATCAACCATTCACATTCAAATCATTTTTCAAACACTAAAACCACTTCAACCTTTTTCATAACCATAAACAAACCTCGATCAACATTGAGTGCATTTCCCAATCAAAAACTTCAAAATATCTAATAAGATCAAAACACTTTCTTAATAAAGATGGAAACGGAATAGGGTGGATACCATAAGCTCCTGAGACTTGGATGCGAAATGGATATCTCGTTAATCCGGGCTCTCGCTATCACCAAAAAACACATCAAACCAATTAAAACCTTTTGCCTCTTGGCACACCTTAAAAACCTTTTCAAAATTGAAAGAAATTTTGTCTTAAGATGATGCAGAGCAATGCTTCATCCACAACCGTTGAGTTGAGATAAATGACATGGATGTGATTTGTAATCAATTCAATGTGGTACAAATGTATTCTCCTCACCTATTTTAGGTTAAACAATGTTTTACATTGATTAATGCAAGATAAATTTCGCTAAAATCGACCAACAAACAAACTTTTTTTACCCAGAACTACTTGTGCCTTGACTTCTCGTTTGAGATACATAGGAGCAGGATTGTGAAATCCTGTCAGGCCCCTTAGTAATAAAAACCTTTTTAGGTCCTTTTCTCTTTTCTCCCCCTTAAAAAATTGAGAAGCCTAGCATTTTAAGCAAACACTAACACACACAACTAACTAAACAGTTCCCGTTGAGTACAATAGATGTGAGAGGTGTAAGAACAAGATTTGGTTCTGTATCTTGTCTCTATGTTTTGATGATAACAATGAAGTATTTGTGTGAGAATAATTTTGGTGCTCTAACGTTTGTTATTCTGATTGTTTTAACAAACTGATTCTAACTCTGATAAAGACCATGTGCTACATCACTCTGACATTTTCTATGGTCACTTCTGTGTGAGGAAGCAAGATTGGTTCTAATCTACTGTGCGTCAGAAAGATTATGAGAAGACACTATGTTGCTGCTGTAACGTCTCTTGGGTTCTAATTTCTGAGCGTGACTCTGATGTTCTATTTATGAAGCCTGTATAGCTTCTAAGGTCGTTAACTTCTGAAGACTAAGTGCTGAAGATTCTGGAGACAAGGTTCTATTGAACGAAGTTCTGAAGACTCTGATGACTTAAGGATTCTGAAGATTAAAGGTTCTGAAAACTAAGTGCTGAAGATTCTGAAGACAAGGTTCTGCTGAACGAAGTTCTGAAGACTCTGAAGACTTAAGTATTCTGATAACTAAGGGTTCCGAGCAAGAAGTGCTGAGGACTCTAAAGACGAGGTTCTGCTGAACAAGTTCTGAAGACTCTGAAGACTCAAGACTCTGAAGACCCAATGATTCATTTTTCTGGTCATGCTTCAATTAAATCAATTCAGAAGCCTCTGATGAATAGAAGAAGATGAAACGTTTGTGTGGGAAAATAGTACATAGTACAGATAAAAACACGTTCCTCTCCACTACCCTGATTTGGTGGTACAGAGGACAACTTCAGTGTACGATTTTCAACCCAGCATAACAAAATTATTTTAATTCACCAGTACTCACTCTGATATTACTGATCTGCCCTTCAACGGATCTTTTTCTGGCTATATATAGACTTGATCATTCAATGAATCTGATGCTGATAAGTATGAGCATAAGAGAGCAGATGCATGCGTGCAAGCATGATTGAATGAAGTGAGCAACAAACGATGTAGTACTCAGTGTGAAAAGGAAAAATATCAAAAACACTTATTCACATGAAGAAAGAACTCAAGAAACAGAAGAAGATATGAGTGAACAGTAAAGCACCATAATACAAAGAAGAAGAATGTTTTTACTGTATAGTTTCGCTCTAAGTTAGATTGAGCTTAAAATGTATGTTTACCCTGCTTGTGTAGAAGCATCATTATTGTAAACAAACCTTTGTAACTAATAGGATGTTTGTGTTCCCTAAAGGACCAGTTGGGTCAGAATTTTTAGGGAGACTAAGACAGTGTGTCTTAGTGTTGTTAGTCACTTGTAGTTGGCTTGTGCGTTGTATTCCTTAAGAGACCAGTTGGGTCAGAATTCTTAAGAAGTCTAGGACTAGTGTGTCTTAAAGGTTGTTAGTCACCAGCAGTTTGCTAGTACAATTGTAATCAGTTTGGTTATAGTGGATTAAGTCCTTGTGTATAAGGCAAAATCACATTGGCGGGTGGACTGGATTAGCTTGATAGTTTTCAAGTGAACCAGGATATATCATGTGTCTTTCCATTGTTAGTTTTTTTTATGATCTTTGATTGAGTTTTGTAAAAAGCTTTCAAAATGGAAAACCCAATTCAAACCCCCCTTTCTTGTGTTTTTCTCACACCTTCAATTGGTATCAGAGTTCCGGTTTTGATTGTGATAAACGTTTTATCAGCACTTAACAGTGTTCAGTACCGATCCAGTTTTTGTGTGAGATATCATGGCAGCTCCTGCTAAAAACACTACTGGAGAGAAAGATCAGTACAATGCCAAACTACCAGTCGTTGATGGTGAAAAGTTTGACCACTGGAAAGACAAAATAGAAAGGTTCTTTCTTGGTTATAATGTAGATTCTTTGGGATTTGGTAGTTGATGGCTACAATCACTGAGTTGATGCTACATGTGCTAAAATATCCAGAAGTGATATAATCACCCAACAGAAGAAAGATTATAAGAATCATAGTGCTAAATGCTATCTCTTATACTAAGTATGAGAAGATGATGCCAAATCCATTTTTGATTCTATTAGGATGACTCATGAAGGAAATACTCAAGCTAAGAAGACAAAGGCGCTTGCCTTAATCCAAAAATTTGAGGCATTTAGAAACCGTCTCATCAGAAGAAGAATAGATTAAAGACTTCGCATTCTGAAGAATTGATTCTGGAAGTTAAAGCTGATCCAGTCAGAAACCGTTCATCCTTCAGACATTCCGAAGAAACTCTTCTGGATCTAGTGTCTCTGATAGAGCCAACAATAGTTGATGCAACTCTAAAAGAAAATGAGTGGATTCTGGCCATGCAAGAAGAACTGAATCAATTCACCAGAAATGACGTCTGGGATCTTGTTCAGAAACCCAAAGGTGTTCACGTCGTTAGAACTAAATGGGTGTTCAGAAACAAGCTAGATGAGAAAGGCTGAATTCTAAATGAATCTGATGGAAGAATTCAGATTTTTTCTGGGAATTCAAATTGATCAAAGATCAGAAGGAACGTACTTTCATCAGAGCAAGTATGCAAAAGAACTTTTGAAGAAATTCAACAAGATGGATTGTACACCAGCTAAGACTCCAATGCATCCAACATGTATTTTGGAAAAGGAAGAGGTAAGTGGAAAGGTTTGTCAGAAGCTCTATCGTGGTATGATAGGCTCTCTTCTGTACTTAACTGCTTCTAGACCTGATATTCTTTTTAGTGTTCATTTGTGTGCTAGATTTCAATCAGATCCTAGAGAATCTCATTTAACTGCTGTTAAAAGAATTCTAAGGTATCTGAAAGGAACTATTAACCTTGGCTTGATGTATGAGAAAACATCAAAGTACTCTCTTTCTGGTTATTGTGATGCAGATTACGCAGGAGACAGATTGGAAAGAAAAAGCACCTCTGGAAACTGTCAGTTTCTCGGGAAGAATCTGATCTCATGGTCAAGCAAGAGGCAATCAACAATCGCTCTCTCAACAACAAAAGTAGAGTACATATCCGCGTATCTGTGTAGTACTCAGATGCTATGGATGAAGAACCAGCTAGAAGGTTATCATATAAATGAGAGTAACATTTCTATCCTTTGTGATAATACTGCTGTTATATATTTAAGTAAGAACCCAATCTTACACTCTAGGACTAAGCACATAGAGATCATTTTATTAGAGATTATGTTCAGAAGGGAATTTTATGTTTAAAATTTATACACACCATCAATGGGATGATATCTTTACAAAACCCTTGGCTGAAGATAGAATTCTATTTATTCTAAAGCATCTGAAAATGGGCTATTGTCCAGAGTAAGATTTCATCAGAATCAGATATGTTTGGTCAGAGTATGAAGATATCAGATTCTCATTCAAACTAGGAAGTGTTTGTTTTAAACTTTAGTCATCAGAAGATGCTTTGTCAGAAGTGTCTCTGATCAGAAGGAAACTTTTTGGTTTTCCAGACTCTGAGGATATCAAAGCGTGTCCAAAAGACACCTAGAGCGTTGTGATTTTGTGAGACTAGGCTTCAAGTAATTATTACCTATTACTCATTAATATCATTTCTAACACATTGGATTTGAAAATGTAATTGATAAGTGTGCAAATCTTTACATCTTCTTTTCTCTTTAGGCATTCATAAAGAAGCATGTAAGACAAAGATTTCTTGGAACTTAACACTTGTCTTCCCTCCTTTATTCTCTGTCTGACTATTCCCTCTCATCTTCGAGTATACACTTATTTGTATTGATTAATTGATGCCATAATATCAATAACGTATACTAGTCCATAATCTTTTGGAAACTGATACACTTCTTCATCATTCCTATTTGAAATTCTGGTATAACAGATCCCAGATGTCCTACATGATATCGAGACATCTGGTCTAACATAAATAGCAAGGCAATAATAGACATTTAAAGAAGTTGCTGAAAAGTAAAGTGCACAGAGAATTTGTTCACCCAGTTCGGTCTAACAACCTACATCTGGGGGCATACCAAGCCAGGAAGGAAGTCCACTATTAGCAGTATCAAATTACATACTCAAAAAACCAGTTGACAATCCAGCAACTTAATCACTACCCAATGACCCTTCTATCTAAGTCCTCCCTAGATAAGAGACTCCATCTCACTCCCAATCATCGCAATGATGTCTAGCAGTCAACATCTCAGTCACTGCATCAACAACTTGATTTCTAAAAACTCTCCAAACACGTAGAAGACACTCTCCTATAACAATACCTAGACATGACCCTCATGACTAAGAATAATACTTAGAGTTGCTTAACAGCTTCCTCTTAGAACAATGACCATCTCACAATCCGAGTGGTTCACACATACCAACTCTCCTAGAGAGTGGTTCACAAACTCAGCCCTTATAATTTACATGATGGCTGGCTTACTAAAACTAGGTTACAATGCTTCTATTTATAACCTATTTCCCAACTGGATTTGGGCTTTAAATCTCAGCATATTAACTGCTACAAATTTGCAGAAGATTCTGCTACTAAATAGATCTTCAATTAAATCTTCAATCAAATCTTCAATTAAATCTTTAATTAAATCTTCAATTAAATCTTCTAGCCTTAAAAACAGTAACAAGATCTGCTCCAAATCTGATTGCAACTGAATATATATTTACCAATATATTCGCCTACAATCTCTCACTCTCTTCAGCAAAATATCTCTCCAATAATAAAAACACGCAGCCCTAATAAAACAACTCAGACTGATGTTTTATCAACTGATGTCTTAACATCGGGTTTGACATCAACACAGAATCTGCAACCATTTACAACTTAACACAACCAGAATGTTAGAAACTCATGTTGAAACATCAACCATGACATCCACATTGTTTTACCAAAATTCCAGCCAACTACAAGAACTAACAATCTCCCCATTTGGCTAATTTTGGCTAAAACACTTTCAGCTTGCAGTGGAAAAACACTTACTAACATTCACAGCACAACATGCAGCAATACCAACCAGCTGCAACAACTAGTAACTCAGCACAAAACAAATTCCCCCTCAAAGCAAGAACCATCATACCAGCTGTTCAAACACGATTACTCCGCCTCAAGCCTATACCAACAAAACTAGGCAACACATGGGCTAACTCTCCCCCTTTTTAGCCACAATTGGACACCCTCTGAATCTGACAACTAACATACTCAGAACAAAATCCAAACTCAATAGCTGAACAAACATTGGGGTAAATGTATACTGCTGATTCAATCCATTGACATCTTGTCTATAGAACCAGGTCTAAACTGTCAAGTACACCATGAACTTCACCAGTAACACAATGTCACGACATCTTGTCTGACATTACAACTTCTTCAACAAAAGATCAACTCTCCCTATCTAAGATAACCAGTGCTCCTTTGCAAGAAGAACACCTTAAATGAATGGAAAACATAAGACTTATCTTCATGTCTTCAAGAGCGCACCCTCTGTTCAACACACCTGCTGAATGCATTCACAAAATGCTTAATCCTCAAACAATCCAAGTACCACACTAGTACAGACAGAAGTTCTCCCCTTATATTTCGCAACTGATGCTCCTTGACCAGTACATTATAGCATTTGGAAAATCCAGACATAGTCTTCATTCATCCAGTCAGGAATGCTTCACATAATCATCCACAAGTTCTGAAGCACACACACAATGCCTTCCACTGAACTCTAAATAAACTCCTCTTACACACACCAAGACAAGTGTGACATCTCCCATCAACAAGGACCCTCACAAAGGTCTTCCAAAATCTGCAGAGAAAAATAAATTCTCCCATACACAACCAAAGTTGTCCTTCAGACTTCTCCTTAGAAGCATGTGCGCATATGATTCAAACAATTAGCTTCACATGGCTAGAACCATTCATGTCCACACCAACATGTCATCCAACAGCTTAATGTCATAACATGTTATCTGACATTATATCCTCATAAGAGGCAACCAATCTCCACAAGCTTGATCAGCATGCAAGCTTCACAATATATGCACCTTTGCTGCAGAATCCATAGACAAGTACTCCCCCTGTCATGGTTAACTAATGCTCTAGATGGAGATGAACATTTGAGCACACTTGCTGAGCACATTCAAATATTGTACTTTCACTTTTGGAGAACACAACCAAGTATCCTAACTTGTTTGACACTCCTCACAGACTCCATAAATTCTCTGCTTTACTGAGATCTAATCTCTTCAAGAGATACTTGTAGCAGAAGAAGGAACAACTCTAAAAAAAATGTTCTTATCAGATCACATCACAATCCCTCTACCATTACATCCACCAGTAGTTGTTGATACTAGTGAAGTCTTCAAAATTAGTAGTCATGCTTTGCCAGAACATACTACTAAAAACAAGCTCAGAATCTCCTCATTCTAATCCACATAGTCAGAAACACCTCTTCTGAAAATAATGCTTGAGCATCCAACTCCACACGCACACTCTCAATCATCTTCTAAATATAACCAACATCAATCATGATGTTACAACATCACCATTCAACAACATCTTTTGGGGACATCAGCTTCTCATTACCATTCAGAGGACTCATTTCGTATAGAAGTCCTTCAAGAAGCTCCCAATAAAACACAGTCAGAGCAGCTTATTCAGGTTAACATACACACCTGAATACCATGACCTCGCACACCCTCTCTGAAGCAAAGATTTCAGACTGTAAATTAGTATACTCACATGATTCCCTCTTGGTTTGTTATCTTCACATGCTCCAAAACTCCACATCTTGCCAGGCTGATCAACTACTCTCTAGCATGACTTGACAATAGGGCTATATCCCCTTCACATGCTTTTCTTCTGCCTTTAGCGACACACATCCAATAATCTATTTTTGACATTTAGATCAATTGATGAATATCCACATTCAGACTTTCAAGCAATCAATACCTGATCTACTTCAGTCTTCTCTACATTCTCCTTCCAAAGCAGACCTTCTACTTCATCATTCTCCCGTATGACTATGTAGACGCTCCTTAGGCATGATGTATGCACCAAGCTTCAGAACCAGAATAAAACCATCCTTCGCCAAGGATATTCAACCAGATAATGTCCCAACACAAGTTAGAACATTTGCCACACACCAAGATATCATCACCATGATTCTTGATATGCTCCACCAACTGGACTTACTATTGCATAGTAACCCAAAGAACTAGAGAATTAAACTCTCATCCACCTTCAAGAAGAATAATCTCCTTGAGTCTTCAACTCATCACCCTTCTGCCCAAGAGTAATTTGTTCCAAGACAATCCTCAATAATAACCAACTGCCACACTCTGATTATCTTGATTCTTCGAATCCGCTTCTGAGATCAACCAAATGCCACAGTTTGATCACCTCATTCATGAATCTTCATATGAAAACAACAAAATGCCACATTTTGACCTTTTTCACGTTTGTCAGAACTCTCCCAAAGATATCTTGATCCACCAAGGAAACTTGATCTTCAAGTCACATGTTCCACTTGCTCAAAAGCAAACACACTCAGACTCCCTAAGCCATGGTCATGTAACATCTTCTCCTTCCTGCAGCTCCCGCAAACTGCCATGAGAACGATCTTTTTGAAGCATCCTATAGTTCATTCCTGTAGATCACCCTATCATTAGCTCATGTGCCACATCACCAGCTGAGACTCTTGATGTTAAGCTAGATGTCAGAACATTATGTCATCCAACTGTTGAATTCAGCTCTACCTTCTGCCACTCAGAAGAACTTCCTCCCTTTGCAGAAACAGATTTCCATGCTCTCATAGACTTGATTCAACA
Organism: Lathyrus tuberosus; assembly: GCA_022829125.1. Classification (NCBI taxonomy): domain Eukaryota; kingdom Viridiplantae; phylum Streptophyta; class Magnoliopsida; order Fabales; family Fabaceae; genus Lathyrus; species Lathyrus tuberosus. The sequence goes on from JALAZF010000034.1 coordinate 3,334,713, forward strand.
ATCAAGTTTGAGTAGACAACCTCCATCCTGCTTAGAAACTCCAAAGACTTCAAACCTACCACATCTGAATCTTCAGAAAATAAGTAGTCCAAGACTACCCCATAGCAATACTAAAGAAAGTCACTTCCCTTAGTAGAGCCGTCAGTAGAAAGCCAGAGATAACTGCCACTTATCCTCGATCTTCACAATCAGAGCAAACACCATGCTCCAAACCACTTAGACCAGAAATAAACTGATCTAAGCTGTAATCATCAAGATTATGATGTCTTCATAGTCTTCCATCTTCATCTTCAACAGCACCACCATCTGGACAAGTCATCCATAATACTTTCTAGGAACAGATGCTAAGCAATAATCCCAGGTCAACACCTAGGCGACTTGTGAGCGAATGTAGAACCCCTCCCATGATTCTCCAAACCTCTGATGAAAAGATGTTAAACCAATAGACAGAACATCCTTAATCTTGTCTTTCAAGGATAATCAATTAAATACTTGTGAATTTCACAAATAGCAATTGATCCCTGTGGTTTAACCCTTCTTCAGATTCCAGCATCTTCTGAATCTTCTTCATGATAACCATTATGACAACCATTCATACCACAAAAGCCTTCTAGGTTAGGTCAGTGTCTTGATCTTTCACTCCACCCTGAGCAAAGAACTGAAATGATGTTTCAACATCAGTTCCGACATTAGTCTAAATCACATTAAACATCTACTAGGATTTGGATACTACAACCATAGTAATCCACACATATCTCTTGTAGGGAACACACGAGAACATATCAACATCTGATCAACTTCCAAGATCAGACCAACAAAACTGCAGTAACTTGCATAATACACTCTTCCAGAAGCTTCTTCTTATAAGCACAAGGTTCATACCTCTTGTCTAACTTAAGAGTGATAACATACCATAGACAATCTGCTACTTCCAATCCTTCAAGCCACAAAACTGAAAGAGCTCATGCATACACCAATTGACCACAGGCTGATTTATGTAACGCCCCAGTTATTGTTAGTTTTATTTAATCGAGTCTATTCAATTATTTTATTATTATATTATTTTATTCTTGACTTTTATTTGGCAATATATTATTTTTCATCACTGTTTATATGTTATCGCATTTTGAGAGCGTTTGGGAGATATTTGAGCGTAAGGGCAAAATGGTCATTTTGGGTAGTTAGATATTTTGTTATAAATAGAAATAGAGAGAGAGAGAAATAGAAAGAAAAGAAAAAGAAGAGAAAGAAAAGGAAAAGAAGAGAAAAGAGAGGAAAGAAAGGGAGAAGAAGAAAAGAGAAGAAAATCGAAGATTTCTCCGTTTCACTCGCGATTAATCGGGTAAGGGTGAGAAGTTTCAATTATATCATGCTTGTATATGTATATGTATGTTTTGTTTGAATGTTTGGGGGTGAAAATATATGTTTTCTATTTGGGTTAATTTGTGAGTAATTCATAGAAATCGATGTTTTCACGGATGAAATTCGATATAAACCGCGTAGAATACTCGTTGATTATGTCTAAACATGTTTTGGTTGTTCTAGTATGGATTAGAAGGGTTTGGGTGATAAAAATGATGTATTTTGGTCCCATATGACCTAGGTTGACGCTGCTGCGAATTCTGGGTTTCGCGGGTTCGCCTAGCGAACCCCAGCGAAGGAACGGGCGAATGTTCGCCTAGAGGTTCGCCTAGCGAACTTTATGACTGTTTTCCACTGCCTTGGTTCGCTAGGGTTCGCCTAGCGAATACTAGAGCGAGCATGATATTTTCCAATTTTGTTTTCGTCGTAATTTTCAAACCGTAAGTCCGTTTTGGTCGCCGTTTGAAGCGTTGGAAAGCTAATGAAAAGCTATTTCTATTAAAAATGGTTTGGAGGGCATTAGATGATTTATTTAGGTCGTGGTTTTGGAAAAGTGTTGGGTTGTCGGGTTTTTATCGCGTACAATGTGTGCGATTGATGTGTTAGCATGATATATGCTTGTGACGTGTAACGTGTAGCTTGTAGACCGTTACATGATGTGAATATACATGATGAAATGTTGTGATGATGGGTTGTGGCCCTATGGCAAATATGTGCATTGTTTTGGATTAGACTTCGATGCGTAATTTAACGATGTTGTTGGGTAGTAAAATACATTGTTTGATTGAATATCAATGTATGTTGTTATGATGTGTTGTGAGTAGCCTTTGTGGTGTGAATCCCTTGTGGAGGTAATTGTGGTTGTATGATTGTTGTGGTTCGTGATGATATGCATTGTTTATGTGAAATTCAATGTGTGTTATTTGGTGGCCTTTATGGTTTGAAATGCATTGTTTGAATTGGTTTGCAATGCATGAGTGTGATGATGTTGATTAATTCATATGGTGAAATAATTCATATTGATGAATTGTATGTGATTGTAAGAGATGAATGCATGACAATGTTTGTATACATGTATGCATTTCAAGAATGTTTTGAGTCATTTACGTGTGAAGCATAATGATGTGCATTCTTGTGTTGAGGGATTCTTATGAGAATCCGCTATAACATCGTGTGCCTTAAAAATAAGGGGTGTGAGCGATCGGATGGATCGTGTGCCTTAAAAATAAGAGGTGTGAGCGATGGGTATAGGCAATCGTGTGCCTTATACAAAGAGGTGTGAGCGATCGGGTCGTGTGCCTTAGACAAAGAGGTGTGAGCGATCCATAAACGTCGTGTGCCTTAAAAATAAGAGGTGTGAGCGATCAGATTGGATCGTGTGCCTTAAAAATAAGAGGTGTGAGCGATGGGGAACATCGTATGCCCGACGGGGAGTTACAGTGATGTAACGAGCGATGGTTCCAGCAGAGTTCCTGAGTGAACTTGTGATTATTGAGTCGGTACCCGCATTGCATTTGCATAGAGTCGTGAGTCGGTCTCTATGATTTGCATTTATCATCTTTATAATGGTGCATTGATGAATAAACATGTATATGTATGTTTATGCAGAATGATAAGAATTGTGAAAGTGTGCATGATGAATATGCTTGGCTTTATATATATATATATATATATATATATATATATATATATATATATATATATATATATATATATATATATATATATATATATACATACATTGTGATGTATAGGAGAGAGTTGTGATGACTTGTGGTGAGAATTGTGAATGGATGCGTTATGTGTGAAAAATCATGATTTGATTTATTATGTGTGATATGTTTTGTATGAGTGGCATGCTATATGTGTTAGTATGTGATGGTGTGGGTGAGATGATTTATGCATGTGTTTGAATGTGTGTTGGCATATTATTATGCAATCTTGATTTTAGTTGTTATTTCTCACCCTTCTGCTGTTTTATGATGCTCTATGAGGCATTGCAGATTAGAGTTGCTGGAGGTCTTTTGTGGAGACTAGCCCTCCGTTCTGTTGTCGGTCTTTGTGTCTGCTCTGATACGTAGCACGGGAGTCGGGGAAACGATTATGTTATTTATGTATATAATTGTTGAATATACTTGGTATTACCTTTATATGGAAAAGTTTCCCAATTGAGGGTAATCTATTTTATGCTATGTATCAAATTTATGAGCAGGGATGATGTTTTGTTTATTTAAATGTGGCATTCCTGTTTCTGTCGGAAAAATAAATTTTTAGTTACTCTGATTTTATTTATGTATTATTTATTCGCGACGGGAATAAGGGTCTTACAATTTACACTGCTACTGCACACAGACTCTTGGATGCATTTTCCCTATAAAATTGTCCTCATACATTTTAGCTTAAACAAGGATCATCTCCTTCTCTTCTGCTATCAAGATTACTACCTTTTCTTCAACCAGCTCCAACTGAAATGCTATGACATTATGAACACCATCTCAAAAATTGTTCAACTTCATAGCTTCAGTGATCCTTCAAAACAACTACAATCTAATAGGACTTTGACTCAGCATTTACCATAAACTGCTGATGTGTAGCGCGATGTCGAGACATTAGAATTGACATATTAAGCTCAGCTTCTTTCTTGATGAAACTTCCTCCAGTTCATGATTTTGAAAATCAGAAACATGTATCTTCACAAGAGAATTCATCTTCAGATATACCAGAACTACATTGGACATCATCACCAGGAAGATCCTCCTAATTAGGTGACCACAACTAAGCTTAAGAGATAACTTATCAAGATCTTCACTCCCGCATGAAAGATTTGACAGTGATACTCTTTTGCTTTGGCTCCACCCTCTTCTTTCACCATCAATGTTCTGGACAGATTGGTCTTGAATACCTGATTTGAATTATATTCTTCTTCAAAAAAAACTGAAACTTCCATGTCATACATTCTTTAATAAGATCCATTCACCTTCTGATCACTTCTTTCCCAAAACAAAGATATGAGATAATCCTCAAGTATCTTTGGCATCTCTAACCAAACGGTTGAAGCTGTCTTGCATAAACTACAACATCATAGAATATCCTGCTGAGGAGACCAAACCCTAATGTCTTTCCAAGAGAATACCTTCCTAGAATCTCACCACCAGAGATACAAGAACCAACCAGGGTTACATCAGATACCATGCAGCGGAACACACAACAACTCCTCAACACCCTTCAGGCACTACTCAATAATCCTTGCACACCATCACCATAATTCAAGTGCCAACAAAAAGGTTTGAAAATAAATCAAACTCACAACAACAGTTCTCCACCAAAGCTACACACCTGATAACAACAGACAGGTCTAATACATACCCTGTCATGAATAGTCCATCCTTCACTTCAAGGGATCAAACAAACAACTATATGAACTGACCAAGTCCATAACTCAGCAAAACTATCTTCCTTGCTCATGAACCAGAAAGTATCTTCCCTAAATCTCATCCAGAAACAGACAGGATGCCTGCTTTGATACCAATTGAAATTATGGTATAACAGATCCCATATGTCCTACATGATGTCGAGACATCTGGTCTGACATAAACAACAAGGCAATAATAGAAATTTAAAGAAGTTGCTGAAAAGTAAAGTGCACAGAGAATTTGTTCACCCAGTTTGGTCTAACAACCTACATCTGGGGGCATACCAAGCCAGGAAGGAAGTCCACTATTAGCAGTATCAAATTACAGACTCAACAAACCAGTTGACAATCCAGCAACTTAATCACTGCCCAATGACCATCTCACAATCCGAGTGGTTCACACATACCAACTCTCCTAGAGAGTGGTTCACAAACTCATCCCTTATAATTTACATGATGGTTGGCTTACTAAAACTAGGTTACAATGCTTCTATTTATAACCTATTTCCCAACTGGATTTGGGCTTTAAATCTCAGCATATTAACTGCTACAAATCTGCAGAAGATTCTGCTACTAAATAGATCTTCAATTAAATCTTCAATCAAATCTTCAATTAAATCTTCAATTAAATCTTCAATTAAATCTTCTAGCCTTAAGAACAGTAACAAGATCTGCTCCAAATCTGATTGCAACTGAATATATCTTTACCAATATATTCGCCTACAATCTCTCACTCTCTTCAACAGAATATCTCTCCAATAACAGAAACACGCAGCCCTAATAAAACAACTCAGACTGATGTTTTATCAACTGATGTCTTAACATCGGGTTTGACATCAGCACAGAATCTGCAACCATTTACAACTTAACACAACCAGAATGTTAGAAACTCATGTTGAAACATCAACTATGACATCCACATTGTTTTACCAAAATTCCATCCAACTACAAGAACTAACACTATTCTTGTTTGTATTCCTTGTATTGGAAATGATGAATTTCTCATCTCAATTCATCCAAGTCTTTATTGCTATTTATGGCTATCACTCCTCTATTGTCTTTATATACCACACTTCTCCTCTCAATTCTTCATCCGTTTCTATTGGTCGTTCACTTATACTCCTATTGCTTTCACCATGTCTATCAAAACCTTTGTCGGCAATGAAGAAACCTTGGAAGTCATTAATGAGAAAAGGCCAAGTCTCCCTAGACTGAAAGATGCAGGCATTTGCATTTCCACCTGCATGCAAATCCAAGGATGGTCAGGATATTTTGCAAGTCTGCATGGACCCATTTATCCTGTGATGATAAAATAGTTCTGGAAATATGTAAAGATTGGTGAAGACAACAACTCTGTTTGGTCTTCCTTTTTCGTTGTTCCAGTCATAGTAACACCCACCTCCATCGACCAAGCTATTCACTGTGTTCAATTAGGAGTGACTGTTGATGAATTCCATCTGAACTATTCTTTTGTTGGAGATATCATTAGGATTTATGATGTGCCTCGAGATAAGTATGAACCCTATGATCCTGAAGGACTCCTCCCTGATGGAAAGTTGTGGTTTAAACTACTGCTCACTAACTTTCTCCCCAGAGGTTTGGCCAAAAATACCTTGACTCATGATGATAGATTGTTTATCTATTTCATGATGTACAACGTCCGGGTGAATCTTCCACAAACCATCTTTAATCATCTGAAGAACTGTGTTGAAATCTCCATAAATCAACATAAGTCCTTCATACCTTATGGAAGAATTCTGTCTGAGTTATTCTACAGGGCTGAAATCATCATTTTATCCAGAATCCTTGGACCAGAAGATGCTACTTCTGAAGAAAGGTGTGAAAGGGTTGATGAGGTGGAGGATTTCTGATAACTGGTTGGTGAATGTGTCTCTTGGTCTTTTGGGTTGCTTGGTGTTTGGTCGCTCCTTCGTTTATCATTGGTTTTCCTGTTCCTTGTCCTTGTTATTGTTTCTTTCTCTATTTTATGAGTCTGTTTCTGTAATGCGCTCTGGCGCTTTGTTGGTTTGTCAATGAAGTGCTTTCTTTATTATCTTTATCTTGTCTTACTGCATTCCATAATGATTACCATAAAAGGAAGAAGATGACTAAACTTAACTTATCTAAATTCTTTCAAATCAAAATGATTTAGTTAAAATTTTGATAATATTTGAATGGTAATGGTAACAACTGTCAGACACATTGGGTTTCGTAAATCTCTTGAGAATAGGCAAAATTTTTTACGCATTTCCCTATATGACTGTGCATTCATAAATTATAAGACATATGTGAGTTAAGTCTTTCTTGAAAATAAGCTATACTCTCTTCTGTCTTTACTATATGTCAAATTTCAATTGCCACTTATAAGTATACATTTATTCAGAGTTATTGACTCCTGTCAGAACTTAAATAATGTATCTTTATTTGTGACCTTTTTGGATATTCAGTTTTAAGAGACTGCTACACTTCTTTCCTATTTCTTGATATTCTTGTCTCTTACTCTGTCACCGTGTCTTTGGCATATCTTATGCGTGATACGCATCTTGACCTAAGTCATTTTCTCAGTCAGTCACGGTTCACACACACACACACACACACACATATATATATATATATATATATATATATATATATATATATATTTCATTCCTTCTCTCATGATTCAACTGTCTGATCTTACTGATTCAAAATTAGCTTCACTGTCCAAATCTTCTCATCATGTCTCTAATTACTTTCCAAGGAGAGGAGAACCTTCTTAAGGTCATATCAGAAGAACAAATCAATCTTCCTCATTTTGGAAATAGAGAAATTGCTAGCAGTATCACCTCAATCATGCACTATCAAGAGTGGGCAAAATACTTCATCATTCTGGATAAACCAGTCAACTTAAATCTTGTAAAATATTTTTGGAAACATGCCTACATCAATGATGATAGTCGCTCAATTTCTTCTCGTGTTTTTGGTGTCCCCATAAAGATCACTCCCTTTACCATTGCTCTAGCAATTGGCTGTGAGAACACTGGCTTTACTGTTGAACATGTTAAGTCTAGGTATCTTATTTCTGAGGAACTAGCCTCTCTTCACAACACATCGTCCAAATATGAACCTCTCAATCCTGAAAAATCTTCTTCCCATTCCCAAAGCTTGGTTTAAGCTTTTGCTGACTAATTTTCGTCCTCGGGAAGAAAACAAAAATATCCTATTTCATGATGATCGGGTCTTCATTTTTCTCCTGATGGCTCAGATGCGAATTAATCTACCTCAGACTATCTTCAATTTTCTGCAAAAATCCATTACTGATTCCAGAAATGGCGATTTCATCAAGCCCTACATACCTTTTGGAAGAGTTCTATCTGAAATCTTCTTTAAAGAAGGAATTGTTGAACTTGTCCAGTCAGAAGGTCTAGAAAATGGTCTGTTGAAGAAACATTGTGAAATCTTTGATGGTTAATCAATAGCATGTCGTATTTTGTGTTTTCTGTCTCGTCTTTAGGATGCTATGTATTCGAGTCATACCAATGTATTTCGATCCATTATTAATGAAACTGTCTTTGTTTATGAGTGTTATAGCCTATCATAGAAATTTCTTTCTCACATATTTATCATAATACTGCACTATTTATTGCATTATCTTTTTTATTATGACAAAAAGGGGGAGAAAGTAAAATGATTTTGATAGTACTTATTCTCAGAATCTCGAACTCAAACATTACATAATGCTTATATAATGCTTTTTGTAACTAACTGTTTGTTTGATCTTTCAATTAAGGAACTCTGAAAAAGTTCACTTAGCATTCTAGACAGGTTGAATATAAAGATCCTACTCTCTAAAGATTGAAAATCTTTTGGATAATTTCAACTCTGATAATTCATGGTTAAGAAGTTGTACACTTTGAGAATACACGGTTATTTAAACAGATGTTCCAATACTGTTCAGAAGTTGTGAACTTTCTGAAAGTCAAGAAATCTTGTTTATTCAAACAGATGTTCCAATACTGTTCAGAAGTTATGAACTTTCTGAAAGTCAAGAAATCTTGTTTGATCAAACAGATGTTCCAATACTGTTCAGAAGTTGTGAACTTTCCGAAAGTCAAGAAATCTTGTTTGGTATCATAGTGTTAAAAAGTTGTAAACTTTCTGAAAGTATGAAATTCAGACTCAAGGCGTCAGAAGCAGAAATCTCCTTGAAAACAAGTCAAGTCAATTCTCTGATTCAGAAGATACGCTCTACAATAGATGATATTCTGATAAAATCAGGCAGGCTCTGAGTCTGATAAGATTGGTGAATTTAAGAAAAGATGGACAAAAGAGAAATCACTTCCAATCAAACTCTGATACTTAAGAAGTTGTGATTCTCCATCAAGATCTAATAAGAAGTTGTGATACGAGATGCGCGACATCATCTAATCAGATTCAAAATCAAGTTTTGATTTTTCATCAAAAGTCCTGATAGTAACCAGGTTCTGAGATGAAAACCTAGTGTTCTAGTCAGACTCTGATGAGTTGTTGTAGGGAAGTATTCCTTCTCTATTGTCATGTTCTGAAGAACTTAAATTTTATTTTGTGAGTCTTGGGATCAGGGAGAGACTCTGAACAAGCATAAATGAAATTTTGAGATTAACAGATTCAGGGGGAGCTGAGAGCTTAAACTCTGAATTTGTCGACTATGGTGATTACCCTGTATAAATTGTTCTATCAAAATACATGGTTTTGTCATCATCAAAAAGGGGGAGATTGTAAGAACAAGATTCGGTTATGCATCTTGTCTCTATGTTTTAATGATAACAATGAAGTATTTGTGTGAGAACAATTTTGGTGCTCTAACGTTTGTTATTCTGATTGTTTTAACAAACAGGTTCTAACTCTGATAAAGACTATGTACTACGTCACTCTGACATTTTCTATGGTCACTTCTGTGTGAAGAAGCAAGATTGGTTCTAATCTACTGTGCGTCAAAAAGATTCTGAGAAGACACTATGTTGCTGATGTAACGTCTCTTGGGTTCTGATTTTTGAGCATGACTCTGATGTTCTATTTATGAAGCCTGTATAGCTTCTGAGGTCGTTAACTTCTGAAGACTAAGTGCTGAATATTCTAAAGACAAGGTTCTGTTGAACGAAGTTCTGAAGACTTTGATGACTTAAGGATTCTGAAGATTAAAGGTTCTGAAAACTAAGTGCTGAAGATTCTGAAGACAAAGTTCTGCTGAACGAAGTTCTGAAGACTCTGAAGACTTAAGTATTCTGATAACCAAGGGTTCTGAACAAGAAGTGCCGAGGACTCTGAAGACGAGGTTCTGCTGAACAAGTTCTGAAGATTCTGAAGACTCAAGACTCTGAAGACCCAATGATTCATTCTTCTGATCATGCTTCAATCAAATCAATTCAGAAGCCTTTGATGAATAGAAGAAGATGAAACATTTGCGTTGGAAAATAGTACATAGTAAAAATAAAACACATTCCTCTCCACTACCCTGATTTGGTGGTACAAAGGACAACTTCAGTGTACGATTTTCAATCCAGCATAACGACATTATTTCAAGTCGCCAGTACTCTCTCTGATATTACTGATCTGCCCTTCAACAGGTCTTTTTCTGTCTATATATAGATTTGATCATTCAACGAATCTGATGCTAATAAGTATGTGCGTAAGAGAGCAGATGCATGCGTGCAAGCATGATTGAATGAAGTGAGCAACAAACAATGTAGTACTCAGTGTGAAAAGGAAAAATATCAAAAACACTGATTCACATGAAGAAAGAACTCAAGAAATAAAAGAAGATATGAATGAACAATAAAGCACCATAATACAAAGAAGAAGAATGTTTTTACTGTATAGTTTCACTCTAAGTTAGATTGAGCTTAAAATGTATGTTTACCATGCTTATGTAGAAGCATCATTATTGTAAACAAACCTTTGTAACAAACTGATTGTTTGTGTTCCCTAAAGGATCTGTTTGGTCATAATTTTTAGGATGACTAAGACAGTGTGTCTTCGTGTTGTTAGTCACTTGCAGTTGGCTTATGCGTTGTATTCCTTAAGAGACCAGTTGGGTCAGAATTCATAAGAAGTCTAGGACTAGTGTGTCTTAGAGGTTGTTAGTCACCAGCAGTTTGCTAGTGCAATTGTAATCAGTTTGGTTATAGTGGATTAAGTCCTTGTGTATAAGGCAAAATCACCTTGACGGGTGGGCTGAATTAGCTTGATAGTTTTCAAGTGAACCAGGATATATCGCGTGTCTTTCCATTGTTAGTTTTTTTTATGATCTTTGATTGAGTTTTGTAAAAAGCTTTCAAAATGGAAAACCCAATTCAAACCCCCCATTTCTTGTGTTTTTCTCACACCTTCAATTGTGAGAGGTGATAACATCTTCACCTTGCGTAATCGACTCTCGAACCCTAATAATGATTGCGATGACCATATCCTTGTCTTTCTTTTTAGGGTTTTTATTCGATATTCCCCCTTTCCCTCTACGAGAATAAATAAAGATCGATGGCGACTTTGTAAAGTCCATCCCGCAAGCATGCGATTACATTTCGCAAGGCCGTGTTCTCATTTTTCGAGGTACGACAGTTATCATAATATAAATTTTGTTTAAATTATAGGGGTTTAGCGACGAAAGACCATTTCCACAAGAAGATGTAGATGGCATCTTATCACGTTGGGCTGATGTCTTCATATCTTATTATGAATGTGATAAACACTAGTTTGTCTTGATTTACATTTATACACTAGCATTGTATAAAGGTTTTGTCATTATAGGTGCAAATATGTATAGGTTCAAATATGTATAGGTTCTCTTGGTAGAGATTTTGTGTATCTCAAATGTCATTATAAGTATTGTAAGCATTGTACACTTGATTTTGTAAATAATGCAAATTTGGTATTCTGTGTTATGTTCTTTATAAAATACAAATGATATGATTCAGTCGCATAATTTGTAAGTTTTGTGTAAAAAAATAATACAGCCCAGACAAAACGAGATTTAAAAAAAATTAGTTATAGCCCTCAGTTATTAACAAAATTCGACGAAAATACTGGCATTTCCCCATCGATTATTATCAAAAACTGAGATATATGACGCGCGCTACATATTTTTGAAAATACAAAATGTTATTGTTGGGGATCGAAACAATGACTTTTTCAACTATCCCCTCGGTTATTCAAAAACCATGTGGTAAGGTGGTAGGTTTTTATGTCGCCCTTCGTTACCCCCGCTTCTCTAAGCGAGGTAAAATGCCCCTTGCATCCGAGGTAAAATGTATATATTTGTAGTAGTGTGAGATGACCCAAACACATATGCCAGAGTTTGGTTGCATCATTATTTGACTCAACTGATGCAACATCCCCTAAAATAGTGTTCCTAAATAGTTTGTAGATGTTACTTACACTCCTCGTTTATCTCATCACAAGCAACATACTATTGCTAATCTTCATAATGTTTGTATCTTCACCAAACCTATTTGAGAAACCATTTTTTTGTTGAGTATATAGGGAAATCAAGTTATTCCTCAATTCAAAAAACATATCTAACATTATTCAATCCTCACACGCCACCATCCCCATGGCATTTTTAATTTGTACCACTCTAGTGATAATACATTTTTTATCATCACCCATATGAATAAATCTAAAATTATCTGACCTGAATGAGTGAACCATTCCCCGTGCGACATCATATTATAAGAACAACCAGAGTCAAGAATCCACGCATGTGTACACTTGCTAGATTAAATACACATTATATATGCTTCACTACTAGAATCATCTGTTTGAACCACATAGGTGATTAAATTCTGCATCCTTCTCCTTCATTACATTTCAATCGGTATCCCCAATGTCATTCGGTTTTTTCTCACACAATGTCTTTTGTAAACTTTTCTAAGTCAATAAATCATTAACTCTCGTTTGCCATAATCCAAAATTACATGTTCAATCGAAACCTTATTATTTCGAATTTTGCACCAAAATTAATCACCATATAATACCAATTGTTAGATAAGAACCGATTTAAAAAAATTATTAAAAAAAAACGAAAGTACAAAACAATTAAAACAGTAGCTTTTAGTTAACACAATATCTACCTTTACACCGAAGTTTATTTTATTTTGGCCAATGATGCCTTATCTACCCATAATAACCTCCGTATTAGTGGATACTTCTAAACACCTAAAGGTGAATTAATTTTTTTTAATTAGTTAATACAAAAGAAAAAGTATAAACCTAAAATATTAAATGGACGCAATCTAATAAATAAATAAATAATAAAATAATTATACTAAATTAATTAAGTATTATGTTTGTGCATAAACGGAAAGAGAAAGCACGCGTGTGTATGTGTCTGCATACTCGCACAAAAGCTAACCAACACTTGAAGAAAAAGCTCATTCTTCTCCTTCGATCTATCAAAAACATTTACATTCACCACTCAAATCTCAATCCATTGAGATTTGAGTTTTCTTCCTCTCTCTCATTCTTCATTTTCATTTTCTCGTGAAAATCTCACTCTCTCGCAATCATGATTACTGCAAGCAGAATCAAATCCGTCGATTTTTACAGGTCACAATCAAATCTCATTCTCTTCACCATCACCATTATTATTATTTTCCCCTTTTTTCTTTCGCATTTCTGCATTTCGCGTTTTTTGGATCATTTTGCGTTCGCATGCATATCGTCAGTTACAATGCCGTTATTTCCGTTATTTTGATCAGAAACATGATATTTCCAATTGCATTACGTTTATTTGGATCCTTTTTTGGATTAAAGGTTTTTTGTATTTATCGTTAAGCCCTATAAAATAACGATTTGCAGTGAAGGAAAATTAGCGATTTGGTTTTTGATAATACTGATTCTACACTGTGAGTGAACCTTGTCAGTGGCTACTATTTATATAATAAATGACTTATTACATTGTGATGCGATAATTCATTTTATATTGAAAAGGTTCAGAGTTTTAAATAATGATCACTGAATGACTTTTCCAATTTTGGTGGATACATGTTTTGCGACACTAATTGCGGTCGCCGTTGCCGTCGTGAGAATTAAATACAATTTATTTCTTATTACAAAAGAGTATAGACACCTTCCGATATCTTTTTGTCGCAGTCTTAAGAGCACGGTTAAATTAAATGTGGTAAAAATAATGTTAATAAGACACTCTCTTACGAATACTTTTCAACACATTATATTTATTGGTTTAAAATTTATATGGGTCCCACTAGATTCATATAAATTCATATGAAACCTATGTAATTTGGTGGGAGGGGCCCAATGAATTTTAACAATAAGCTTAGATTTCAGTATTCAATGGTGAATATCCTGTCATTTGTACTTTTTCCTTATTTTTAAATTCAGCTGGAATCTGGGAAAATATTGATTAAAGAGAGATGTTAGGTTTTAAAAAACTGTCGCGGTCGGCGGTTGTATAAAGGCTTTCACAATTTTGGTTGGTATAGGTGCTGCGACACTAATTACGGTCGTTACGGTGTGAATTAACCATAATTTGTTCTTTAACATAAAAACGGTTAGTATCGGATCGGTATTGGCACTTTCCAATACAGTTTTGTCGCGGCTGTTTTCGTGGTCGCTGACCCTTTTTTAAAACCTTTGAGACTGAAAAGCAAGACATGCTTGGTTAGATTGAAAGATATATTGAATTTGTAAAAGGAAAGGTTGTGAATGCATAGATATAACTTATAATTTGTCTTCTGTCAACAGAAAAATCCCAAGAGATTTAACTGAGGCATCATTATCTGGAGCAGGGTTATCAATAGTAGCAGCTCTCACCATGGTGTTTTTATTTGGAATGGTCTGTTGCTTTTACAACTTCTGTTTTATGTTTGTGACATTTCAACCATTTAACATATGCATACATTTGCCTTGGATTGATATATACTCTATGCCTGAATTTAGTTTTGTCAAAGTTTATTGCATAATTAGTTGTCAAGTATCATATTGATATATATCATGCAAACTTGTTGCAGGAACTTAGTGAATATTTATCTGTCAGCACCTCTTCATCCGTGATCATTGACAAGAGTTCTGATGGGGACTTTTTACGTATTGATTTCAATTTCAGGTAGAAGATTTCGATCTTTATTTGAATATAATGTTTCTCTAAGGGTGTTTGGAAGAGAGGGATTATAAGAAAATGAAAGGATGGATAACATGCTAAGTATTTAATTTCAAGTAAATACTGTATTGTATAAATTTTGAATTTTTTAGAGTGAAACCTAATGTCTTAAGTCCTTTTTCATTTTTATTAACACTTTGTAACCCTTTTAATTCAAAAATAAAAATCTCACCCTTCCTTCATTTTCCCTCCTAAACACAACCTAAGGCATCTGAATTTGATTGTTTATACAAAGTATTCTTCATGTTTTCAGAGTTTTGCATAATGCCAAAAACTTGGGCTATGTAATATTCGTGAGCAGTGGTTCTATTGTCACAAATGCATAACTATTATAGAATTTATATGTTTGATAAGTTTTTCACAAAATCTCGGTTAATATGTTGAAGAAAATGGTTATAAGACTTCGTTTTTTTTGGCAGAAATCATTATCATCAAGGAAGTGGTTAAAACTTAGCTGTTCAGTATTAATGATCTTATTTCTTCCTTTCAAGGTTATTTTAACTGAAATGGATGGGATGTTAAAACACTAAAACCCTGATTTATGTTTTTTGTATTGTGATGATTCATGAAATTGGCATGAAACCCAGGATTGATAGGGGACAATTTTGTTTCTCATATTTCAATATTTCATGATTATTTTCTAAGAGTTTCAATTCCTTGATCAATTTATGTAGCTAGAGTAGGTAGCTGTAGCATTTCTTTGAGTTCGTGCAATCAATTTTGGCTACTTGTAAGCTCTCATTTTCTCTCCCAGTTGTTTTTTGCTGATGGCTTCAATTTATCTTGTTTGTAGTTTTCCTGCACTTTCATGTGAGTTTGCATCGGTCGATGTGAGTGATGTGCTGGGAACAGTAAGTTTCTATTATTCCATTTGTTCTATATGACCATCTCTAGCAAAAAAATATTTGTGACTTCTGAATTAAGAAATTTTGCTCACTTAGGATTTTTTAACTTCTAGCCTTTGTAACAATTATTCATTAATGGACTTTAAAAGTTCTATTTGTACATTCTTATTCTTGCAATAATTTTCCTGTTAAGCGTGAGGCCAGGGCATAGAATTATTCGAAGTGCTTGATATGGATTTCGTGTTTCATTCATGTATTTATATTAAAAAATGACAAAATCTTCCTCTTCTCATGCATTTTATGATTTCCTAACCTATGATTACCTATGCTATAATACATCCGTATCTTCGATTCTTTGATATTCTTTTTTTTTTTTGCCACTTGTCCCCTAATTTGTGACTTCTGGATTTCAGAGCAGGCTGAATCTAACAAAAACAGTTCGCAAGTTTTCTATTGATTCAAATTTAAGATCCTCTGGGTTTGAATTTCATTCTGGCCCGGCTACTAATGTCATTAAGCATGATGAAAAAGTGGATGAAGAATCTGGTGAAGGTGCTTTTGTATTCACGACAGACAATTTTGATAAATATGCTCATCAGTAAGTGGGTCAATTATGTTGTTCATTTCATTCATTTAATTTTTAGAGTTTCAGTTATATGAGAGTTGAAGAGTTCTTTTCCTCGTCTCTCAAATTGTATAATAGTTGCACATTGTTTACAATTTTTTTTGCACTGGCAGATTTCCAATTACAGCTGTAAATTTTTATGCTCCTTGGTGTTACTGGAGTCAACGCCTGGTAAATATTTCATCTCCATTTCTCTCTTCCTCCTCAGTTTAACAAATAAGATGGTTCCTAATATCTTTATTGTTGTCTAATTACGTTTACTTCTATTTTTCTACAATCAACATTTTCTTATTCCTTTTGTGAATTTGATGAGATAAAAGAAACAAAAATATACAATGAACTATTAGATCATATGAACCAAAGTTGATACAGATGTAGCTTGTATGAGGACCCCAGAATGACTTAGTGAAAACTCTTGCAAATTTATGATTTGAACTAACAAAGCTTATGGTAGTATCTCCAAATATGATGTTTTCTCTTATAAAATGCTATTTCTCTCGATGCTTAGTCCTCCCTTAAACTAACTATTTG
Organism: Lathyrus tuberosus; assembly: GCA_022829125.1. NCBI lineage: Eukaryota > Viridiplantae > Streptophyta > Magnoliopsida > Fabales > Fabaceae > Lathyrus > Lathyrus tuberosus. The sequence continues at coordinate 3,351,620 of JALAZF010000034.1, forward strand.
AGCCAAATGAGCTTACAAGTAGCCGATGTCATGGTCATGGCATTTAACTTCATAATTTGCTTTTGAACTTGACCTTGCAACATTATTTTTCTCTCTTTTTATGGCAATAAGGTTTCTTCCAATGAATATACAATGCTCGAAAGTGGATTTCATATGTAATGGTTTTAGGTGTTTATGCGTATATTACTCTTTTATCTGTTTCCTTTCACTCTCTTCTGCATAATGGTTGAAGGTGGTTGTTTACATATCATTCTTTTATCTCCTTCCTTTCAGAAACCTTCATGGGAGAAGGCAGCTAAAATATTAAAAGAGAGGTACTCTACATTTTTCATGTTTTTCTTATTTCCTAGAAACTGCGATTGGAAATTCTACATTTTCATCTCTTTCATAAACTTAGTAACTAACTTGGCATCACTTTGCTAACTTAGTGTCTTGTTTGTACAATTGCGTTTTTATTTAGATATGATCCGGAAATGGATGGTCGAATACTTTTGGGGAAGGTGGATTGCACTCAAGATGTAGGCTTGTGCAGGAGGTGCCTTTTTCTTATGTTTTTTGAACGATTCCATTTCTTGCTTGCAAAATTTGCAACAATAGCCAGAAATTTATGATCATTCTTCATTGCAACACTTGCAAAATTTGTAATTCTAGTATATGCCAAATTCTCAGTTGTTAAATCTTTCTCCATTAGCTTCTTAATCCATGTGCAGAGAGATTGATTTTGCTGAAATTTAGTTTATTTTAATTACTCATATATTTCTTTTTTTATTTTCAAACAAGGTAATGTGATTTTAATCTCGACTCTTATCATTCTTCTGAAATCACTCCCTCCTCCTTCACCTATTACAAACAAAGTATTGGTCTTCGTAATTTTTCTTTCATACACCAAATATATCATAAGAAAGACATTAATTGAAACAGCTGAAACTACTTACTTGAATTTACCAGAAATTTGATGTACTAGAAATGCATGTTGTTTTCTCCTTTAGCTTTGGAAGATACTCATTCTTTTGACCATACTATGCGATGTATTATTTCATTGCATATAGGAGTTACTTCCAGGACGTTCCAACCATGTCTAAATTATGTACTGTTTCAAATAGATGTCATGATTTGCTATATGCTTAGCTTACTGTGAAGATGGAGATTAGCTTTAACAGTTAGTTGAACATTATTGGAAGTTCATCTTCATTGTAATTTGATATTTTCTGTTGTCACTTCCTAACTTTGTTATTTTTCTCTTATCATTTTCCATCTGATATCCAGGCATCACATACAAGGGTATCCATCCATTCGTATCTTTCGTAAAGGAAGTGATGTCAGGTAACAATGTAAAATCTTTTATATATAGGAAAGAATCACTACCTACTCATCTGCATATCCTTTTTGGATACTTTGTGCTTTTTTATTTTCTTAAACATACTACATTTCCCACGAGAATGATATAAGTTCCTTTTATGGGAATGATCAATTTCCAAAACCGTGTCTAGAATGGGAGTGATGCTCAAAGGCCAATAGTAAGGACAGAGACGGTTAGAGGATGTCAGGATGCAAGTACTATAGGTAGACCAGAGCTTAATATTGTACGAAAGACGTAGGATGTAAACTACTATAACCTATGTAATGTAATAGTAATGAAAGGTTACTTTGGGTTGTTTTGTTACGATTCCTCCATGAACTTGCCAATGAATCAATTTGATAGGCAATGAGATTTCTATTTCAGTATGAAGTTCACCTTTGTATTTATTTGTATAAATTCTATGTGATTAATATCATTAGAGTTTTCGTATATGTGCATCCTGAATATTTTACCACTTCGTTCTTTGATTGGGTTTCTAAAGTTCTGGATCTTTACACATATCTAGTTTTTATTTTTCAGAAGTGACCATGGACATCATGAACATGAGTCATATTATGGAGATCGTGATACAAATACCCTTGTTAAGGTACGAGTTATATTTAATTTACATTAGCCTGATTTGAATCAACTTTGCTTTGAAGTGTTTATACTTTGTGTAATTGAACATCACTGTTTATCATTAGAGTGCAATATTCCTTATATGAAGTGTCTCTACTGCAGACAATGGAGAATGTAGTGGCGTCTCTCCCTTCTCAGAAGCTAGCTTTGGGGGATAAATTAAATGTTACAGAGAATGCAAAAAGACCAGCACCACCAGCTGGGGGATGTAGAATTGAAGGATATGTACGTGTCAAGAAGGTAAACTCCCCTAAGGATACAATTAATCTTATAGTGCAGTGTGGAAAACTCCTTTGTGCTTCCTAGTTTTTGAATGTGAGCATGAACCAAGATTCTTTACATTGCTCTTGTTTTGAATTTGTCTTTTGCCTTTTAATAGAGGCTTCACTTGTCAATATTATAACAGTAGAAATAAATGATATAAGGCATATGGCATCCTATTCTTGTTTGTATTTTGATTATTATGCTGAATGGTAAGCTGTTTTACACTCTGCAGGTTCCAGGAAACTTGTTCGTCTCAGCAAGATCTGATAGCCATTCCTTTGATGCTTCTCAAATGAACATGTCGCATGTCATACACCATTTATCTTTTGGAAGTAAAGTGTCACCTAGGGTTATGAATGATGTCAAGCGCTTGATACCTTATGTTGGTAACAGCCATGACAGACTGAATGGTCTGTCATTCATCAATACAAATGATTTAGGAGCAAATGTCACTGTAAGTTAATATTTTACATAAAAGTCTCCTAATTTAGTAACTTTATTTGATTGAGCATGTGACTTTTTATGTTTGGCATCAGGAATATTTATCGTTGATGGCAGGTTTTATTGACCTGCATCTGCAAGAGCGAGATGTAATAGATAGCATCAATATACAGGGCCAGATGATGTTTTATTTATTTTTGGAGAATATAATAGACCTCTAAATCCTTCTTTGAAATGGATACCACGTGCCATTCCAGCACCTTTTTAGGACAAGATCGGGCCTTCCTCCTTATCCTCCAGTGTTAATTCATTTGGAAAATAATTGTGATACATTAGAGTCCCTTCTACAGTAACCAGAGCTTAGAGATCAAAAGCTTTGCTCCTTATGCTTGTGGAAGTTACATCACTTAAAGATCTCCCTTAATCTTCAGACTTCAATCTTGAAACTTTTCAACTTATAGTTGCACTATTTAAAATATGCAAGCTTTTTGGACCTGAAAATGTTTTGGTAGGCATAATTTAGGTGTTAGTATGCTCTGAGATAACTTAACTTATCAATTCTATGAATTTGGATTAGGCCTAACTAAACCTTACAAAACCGGTTTATAAGGTGAGAGTTGCCAAAACTTTATAAACACTACAGAGGCCGTATCTGTAGGCAATGTTGGAATAAATCCACCCTTTCACATTCAACACAATGAAGGTGTTGGAACTTGCAATGAATACAACCCAAATGCCACAGTTAGGCTACCCAATTGCCCCAATTAGGCAGCTAGGGGCGGACTGCAAATAACGCATAATTTCCAACATCACAAATGCAATCTCTGTTATCATTTGATGGCTTTGACCATAGTTATTCTTTTATGTATCGATGATGATAACTAGAGAAAGATGAGCATCTCCGGTGCTTGGAGTTTTATTTCTGTCAAAGTACTGCACATTAATTTGACTTCTATGTGTGCAGATGGAGCATTACCTTCAGATAGTTAAAACAGAGGTCATTACTAAAAAAGACTATCAATTAGTTGAGGAGTACGAGTACACAGCGCACAGCAATGTGGCACACAGTTTACACATTCCTGTTGCGAGGTTCCATCTTGAACTTTCCCCCATGCAGGTCTGCGTATGGCGATTATCTATTTCAATGACTTTCTGCTCTCTTCTAAATGTCTTGTTAATTTACTGTGTTTTCTGCGAGCAGGTCTTGATAACTGAACATCCGAAGTCCTTTTCACATTTTATTACGAATGTCTGTGCTATTATTGGTGGTGTTTTCACGGTTTGTATCTCAGATACTGTGGCTCTATACTTTTATCTTTGACAGAGTTGTGGTCCTATAATTATATTGTTCACTATTTGTTTAGTTAACTAGTCTTCCTTGTGGTTTCAGGTTGCTGGAATTGCGGAATCAATTTTTCACAACACTATCAGGATAATGAGAAAAATTGAGCTGGGAAAGAATTTTTGATAGATAGTTGGAGATTTTATCTATAGGTTAGGGATTTTGATTCACTTAACGCACTTCAATGAGCAAGTCTTTCGGCAGATTGTTATCTATAGATACTCTATATAAATCATAAAAATGTAGCATTTTTCTTTTCATTTGGTAAAATGATCATGCCATGGATTGGGAGCACCACCGCATTTTTATACTTGGTATCATTTTAGTAAATAGAATAATTGAGAACTTATTAGTTATATCAGCTTTAGTTGATACCTGATTTGATTATTATTGTTCTATTACTTATACCAATAATTTTTTCAAAGATAAAGAAGGAAAAGAAACAAATAACATCTGACATATTCACTGACTCTATGACTGCATAAAATGGGTATGTTTATTTCAAGTTCAACTTATTGAATATTTTTACAATACATCATGTAAGAAGCACACAAAAGGGTACACAACTATATTTTATCACCTTATTTCTCACTTATCTTCCAACAATTATCAAACGGTTCCATAAGAAGAAAAAAATACAGAAATCATTCTCAATAACTCATACTTTTTACTTAGAATAGAGGAGAAGTGAAACCATGAGTGCTCCAACAGAACAACCAAAGCTAAGCAAGATTGAAGAAGCAGCATTAGGAGGAGGAGGTTCAGAAACAGGAGATGTAGTTGGAGTAGCAGGATTTGTCACACCAGTTCCTAGCGGTGGAGCTGAACCTACTTGCTGAAGAGGTGGTGGAGATGAACCATCTAGCTGAGAAGGCGGTGGACCTACTTGCTGAAGAGGTGGTGGAGATGAACCACCTAGCTGAGAAGGCGGTGGAGACGAACCGTTTAGCTGAGGAGGCGGTAGTGAAGGAGTCAATGCATCTGATGAGTGCGAGGATAACGGTGAAGGAGAAGGAGAAACTGAAACAGAAGGAGAAGGAGAAACAGAAGGAGTTGTTGCTGTTTGGTTTGAGTTTCTGTTGGTTCTGTCAGCAAGAACAATCACCAATAGTTTCTCATTCTTGAGACAGTTATCTTTGTTTCCACTAATGAAGTAGTGAGGACCTGATTTGTCGAGTTTGATTACCGTGTGGCCATCAGAGGATTTTCCCGAAGATGATGCATCAGTATTGCAACTCTCATAGTCTTGTTGGCTGTTCACTTCAATTACTGAGTCTTTGCCAGATTGGTAATTGAACACTGCAATTGAAATGGGTGTAAGTTATAAAACATTAGTGCACAACTTCTTTAATAAAAACAAAAATAAGAGAGAACTATTATGAGAACAATGAAATCCAATATAGAATTATTATCTTATAACCAGAGACTGTATTTAATCATGATGTAACTATGATACATATTTTATCAGACCCTATTTGGTCACAGTTTAACTCTGATAAATTTTGGGCCATATGCGGCTGTCCGCCTTACACGTCCTCAAAGACGGCCGGCCTGACAATAACTCACCTAGAGAGTCTCCTACTTGAAACCTGCTCTTTTCTGCCCATTGATTGAAAGGGTTAGCATTAGGATCACTTGGAACACTCCAACCCTTTTGGCCTCCAACTACAAACTCATAGGAATTACCCTTATGCATCAAAACCAAGAAACAGAACATAACCAATGCATGTATTAAGGTAGCCATTTGAAAATAGGATTAGTCTGAGAAAATGGTTATAGCAACAAAAAAATGATGGAAATGTTGAAGCTTGAGTGATGCAATAAGATGGACCATTATCAGGGGTTTTTGTAGGTATCAGATGCATGAAAAGTTTACAAATTGTGGTAATGAAGCTTTTGAAACTTTTTCTTATTCTTTCATCTCATGTTGGTTTACTTTGATTCTGGTGCAAAGCATAAGTTCTCTTTTATATGTTAAGAGTTTGAGTCTCTGAGAACTTTTGTGCATGAGTTTATGCTTTGCCTATAGAATACATCTTTTACAAATTATGCTACAAACAAGATGAAATTATAATAAATATATTATCTTTTTTATTCTTTAATTATCATTTTAAAATTATTTCTACATACTAAAAAACAATATATTTTGCAATTATTCATAAAAAAGATAACATATTTAATTATTCATTACTATCTAATTAAACCCGTTATTGAGTTTTTACAACAACAAATTTTTTTAAAAAATTACAAAATTTCTAAACAACAGATAAAAAGAAAGAAATAGAATATATTAGCCAGCAAAGCTTTTTACAACTTAATGTTTGTAGGAATATAACCTGATGCCTTTCTGTTTGCAAGCAATGATGACTCATGTAATGATGGGACCCCAAATTAATTTTTTGTGTGAAAGACCTGTATAGGTGGTAGATTAATAGCACTATGCAACCATTTTTATATTCCTTGTTCGAATTCTTTTGGGAGTTTTAATTAACCTTTAGCTTTCTCTCCTTTTTGACATCTTAGTAATTTTCATTAACTTTTGTCAATGAGTAATTAGTAACTATCTTCTGTTTGATCTCCCACTTAAGGCTGTGCTGACCTCGAATATAAGGGAGCTCGCCTTTATCTCTCCACTAGCGTCCAAGCATTTTAGGTTAGATAGACATTTATTGTATTGTGCTTTGAAGATGAAGTAAGTGTCTAATTATAATAATTTTTGGATCGTCTTAGTTGTCGCCTCTATTATGTGCTTCAAATATGAAGTACGTGTCTAAGGCTGTGTTTGGTAAAACTAATTGGTAGCTGGTAGCTGTTAGCTGATAGCTGGTAGTTGGTAGTTGATAGCTTATAGTTGATGGTTGGTAGCTGATAAGTTAATTTGAGTGTTTGGTAAATTAGCTGTTACACTAGCTGATAATTACAAAATGGCATAAAAGGACATTTTAATTAAGAAATTGGTGATTTTATTATCTTGTTATATCGTATTATTAAATTAATTTTTATTATAAAAATAAATGTATTAATAACAAAATACAAAACAATGTTAATATATATGAAAAATTGAATATATCATCAAAATATATAAATTTGTATATAAATTTTATGAGCTTTGCTATTTTGTATGAATATATTGACAACGAAATTTAATGAATAAAAGAACCAGCAAATCATACATGAAGTACATGTATTTTATAAAGTCATTTATGAAGACATAAAAGTAAAAATTAATCCTAATAACTACGATTCTCAATCTGGTTAACTGATTCTTTCGTAAAATATAGATTTTTTTCTTTCTAATTTTATAATGAAATTTAATAAAATATGTGAAATAATAACATTGTAATTTTGAATTTATTTATATTAATCTAAAATAATAACAAAAACAAGTTTATTGTCTAATATTTTAAATTTTATTGATTTTCCTCCAATGTTTCACTAATTTGAGAATTATCAACAGTATTTCTAAATTAATTATATAATTTATATTTATTAAATAAAAATAATGTTTAATAAAATAAAAAAATTAGTAAAAATTTTCTATAACATTTTTCAAAATCTCTCTAAATTCAATCTTTTAAAATTATATATATATATATATATATATATATATATATATATATATATATATATATAAAATAATAAGGGTATAATTGAAATAAAAAGTCATAAACTAAAAGCTACAAGCTCAAAAGCTACTTTAAATAGCTTTTGAAAAAAAAACTAAAAGCTAGTTAAAAAGCTAAAAGCTAAAAGCTAAATGCAGTTACGAAACAGAACTTTTTAATAAAAATGAGCTGAAAAGCTAAAAACTAAAAACTTTTTTTCTGGTGTTACCAAACAGACTCTAAGTATAATAATTTTTGGACTGTTTTTCATTGGCGCCTCTATTTTGTGCTTGAAAGATGCATGGTGTGTTTGTTTCAGCAGTGGGAAACCCACAAACGGACGTTTGGCCCAGAAGTTACACTTTGTAGTTTTTGGTTTTCACGATAAATTGTCTTCAAATGGACGGTGGCAGTGGCATAGAAGCTAATTCAAACACACACGAAATACGTGTCTAATTATAATAATTTTGTCTTCATTGTCGCCTCTATTTTGTGCTTCAAAGATGAATGGTATTTGTTTCCGCGGTGAGAATCCCACAAACGCACGTTTAGCCCAGACGCTACACTTTGTTGCGTGGTTTTCACAGTAAATTGTCTTCAAACGTGCAGTGGCAGAGACATAGAAGCTAATTCAAACACATTCGAAATAAGTGTCTAAGTATAATAATTTTTTGATCATCTTCATTGTCGCCTCTATTTTGTGCTTTAAAGATGAAGTAAGTGTCTATTTTTGGATCGTCTTCATTGTCGTCACTATCTTTTACTGCCATTTTCTCCTTTGTGACATGTATAGGATACTATAATCAACATTCATTCAACTGATAAGTGTAAACAGAGATATTAAAATTAAAGTGGATGTAAAACATGTTGGAGAAATTTCTAAAATATTAAATTGATAAATAATAATGGTTAAATTAACAAAATAAATGGTCAAAAGTTGCAACTATTTAGAATAGAACTAGAGACCCTATAATGATTGGCCGCGTGGTCAAAAGGTGCAACCACCAGATCAACACAACTTTTTATGAAAAGGTTTGTTGTTATTGATATATAATGGTTCGTGAATGGTCATGTTGGAATTAAATGAAACATTGTTTCTCCACACCAATCGGTACAAGTTTTCTTATAAATAAAGATATTTGTGAGCCATAAAAGATATACGAAAATAAACATTTTCAGAGCAAAAAATTATATCTAAGTCATTTCTTTATTTTTCTAGTGCACGAGAATAAATGAGGAAACTTTATTCAGTAAAATATCATCAATCAATATGATTAATGTGAATGTGTGATTCATGTTAAAGTTTCCAAAGTATCCTGAAGGGGATTCGCCGGTTAACCCTTTTGTATCCAATTTGCATAAATTGGTGGGGGAGAATCGAACCTAAAGCTTAGTGTAAACACACGCTTTGAAATTATTTTGTGCAACTTCATCGTACCGTCTTCATCATCTTCTTTTGATTCATATTTTGCAGCAGACCCCAACACAAGATCTAACAATCTTTAGGTTCGAATTTCGATTTTGACTCATACTTTATATATAATTAGTATTAAAGTATACAATTTTAAAGTAGATGGTAACAACTTTCAATGATGGTGAAAGGTACATAATTAATTCATATAATTTTTAAAATTATAGAATTTTGATTTATGAATCTTTTTGTTTGTGGTTAATTTGTGACTACAACGGAGAAATGAACATTCATGCTTTCTTATTCATCAATATGGTGAAAGGTACATAATCATATTAAATAAATATATCATTTATATGATGTTTTAAATTCATGTAAAATATGTTGAAAATAATATTTATTTATGTTAAGTTTAACATGTGGAATAAATTTATATATGCATGATTTATAAATTATTCAAGAATGTGAATTTGAATAATTAAGAATATGTTTGGTTTGTGGTGTATACTTGAATATAAAATACATGCTAAATATTATTTTTGGTGCAAGTAATTTGTTTTAATTAATAATGCATTAATTTTGGATAAAATGATTTGGTGAAAAAAAAATCACAAATTTGAATGTATGGTGCATGTATTGATAACATGAAATGATGTAAATATAATGTTAGAAATATCAAGGACATGTTTAAATTGCCTTTTAGTTTGTTCAAAAATTTATTAAATTTAAAATGATTTATCTCATATTATATGTGTATCATAATATGAAAGTATTATTTCTTTTTCATCTTGATATTAAAAGTAATTTTGGTATATTTTAGATTATTGTAATTTGACAAATATTTATGGAGAAAAGTTATAGAAAATATTAATGATGTGAATTCATTGTTTACTTTGTATTGTGATTTTTATTTGGATATACCATAGAACATTGTTAAATATGAATATGAATTTATCACATAAAATTTGTTATGCATATTAGTTATGCAAGAAAATTGTTTACTTTAAAAGAATAGAAATGAATTCTATGGTGTTGTATTTATATGGAGTTTATGAATTACATGTTTGAATTCACTTCATGAAATAAAAGTTAGTCATGACAAATTTGTTTGATCGTGGTTGTCAATTGCTATAAATGTTTAATGCATTAAATATATTTCGGATATATTTAAGTGGAAGTAAAACTTCAAATTAAAAAGGTTAGCAAATAAAGAATGACATAAAATTTGTGTATATAACAAAATGAATGACAAAAGTTTCATGATGATAGTTGATCTTGACGGTTGATCAGAACCTGAAGTGGGCCAAGAAAGACGTCTGTGATGTTGGGTGTGTGAGATGAGAAGGGGGTGTACCTGCAAGGGACTTAGATGCTAAAGTAAGAATCGGGAGAGGAAAATGGCAAGTACAAAAGTATATGTTTCTTAGGATGGTTTTTGAATACCTGAGAGGGTTTTTATAGTGCCCCCAGCGCGTGGCCAACGGTCCCTATTTTCACGGCGAAATAATCGTTTCTCGAAGAATAGGTAACTGTAAAAAACTAGCCATTAGAACTGGCAGATGTGCCCGAAACTAGTCGTTGCCACGAGCAAAGACGTAGTTCCAGGCACGGGCGTCGTGGTTGTTTCTGGATGGTAGAGTCATGCATGACGGGCGGGAATGCCGAGGAGGAGCAGATGACCATGTGGGCCCTCTGACCATATGTGTCCGGCAGAGGGGCAGAAAGGTAAATGCTTCCCCATATTGGTTGGACATAGGCAATTGGTCCGTTTTGGGAGCAGAAGTGGATTGGGTCATGCCTAGTCATTGGTCTAGTCCAGAACAGGGGCCCCCCAAGTCGTTGCTACCGAGCACAGGAGTGATGACTTACGGATAGCTCGTAGTCCCGGGGAGAATCTGGAAGGGATCGTCGCTTGTCGACGAGGTAGAGCTGTTCTGTGGTGCCCAGGGAATTTAATACCCGCGGGATGCGTAACGTAGCTTGGTATGCCCGGCGTACGTGGATACCAACGGTTGAGGTAGTCTGAAGAGACGGGACATCACATGTGCCTCGAGCCTTGTGCAACATTAAATGCGTCATGATGGCTAGGCTAGGGTCATGATGATGCCCTAGCTGCACGTGCTCGTGCACGTGCCTTCAGTGTGCCTATAAATAGAGGGAGAAGCTGCTCATTTGCATTTTTCACTTCTCTCTCCTCCTTCAGTCTTCTTTCTGGGTTTCCAGTTCTTCGCCGCCGTCAGCCGCTGTATCCGCCGCCGTGCAAGTTCCGAGTAGCGTCTTCGACCCCTTAAAGCTACTTCGACCACGTAAGTTATTCATTTCTACTTTGTTTTCCAGCTTTTTTGCTTTCGTTTTATTAGAATGCATGCGGCTAGGATGACTTTAGGTAGATACCGTAGCAATTTCCGGCGACTGTTGGTGGTAGACGGTGGCTTGCCCAGTTTCTGCTGTCGTCGTGGTCGCTGGAGCTTTAGGGAACTGTAGATTATCAACGCCGTTACGACGATAAGCGTGAGCGTAACTGGTAGAGCTCATGAGTTTTGCGGCATTTTTATGAATTTTCCGGTGAGTTCATGAGTTTTCCGGTGAGGCTTCAAACGGAAAACTGGGTAATGGTCCAAGGAGAATCTTCCATCACGCGCAGGAGGGTTGCCCGGGCATCTCCCCACGTAGTATTTTTGTTCCATTTTATTAGGGATTAGGCCGAGGACGTCGTCCTTGGCCCTTCGCGAGCCCTTTCACTTGACTGGCGGTGGAAGTGTGGATTTAATTTTGCAGTCGAATTCACTTTTGTCCTCTGCTTTTTAGGTGAACGAGATGGCACGCGAACTCGAAAAAAAGATCCTTATAGACTCGTCCGAGGAGAGCTCCTCAGAGAGTAGAGACACTGAGGCTTCAACCTCCCCCAGCGATGTCGGGGAGGCTTCCCCAGATATGGCCTCCGCGGAGGAGTGGACAGTTGCGGAGCCTGCCGAGCATGCTTCCGTCTCCACTTCATATACCGGGGATGTCTTTACAACCGTGGGGCCAGAAGGGGAGTGGAAGGTGCACTTCCCAGGTGAATACGATCGTATTTGTACGGATTACGGGGAGATGTTCCCAATGTACGAGTATGCTTTCAAAGACATAGAGTTGAGGCTACCCTTCACTGACTTTCAGCAGTTTGTCTTTGTACACTTGGACCTGGCCCCGTCACAGATGCACCCTAACTCACTGGCGTTCATCCGTGCTTTCGAATTGACGTGTGAATTTTTGAAGATAGGAGCCACCCTCTCTTTGTTCTTCACAATCTTCCACCTTCAGAGGCAGGTTTCGGGGAGAAAGTACGGATGGGTTTCACTGAAGCAAGCAAGGAAACTGTTCAAGCCTTTCTCTGAGTCTATCCGGACCTTTAAGGAGAGGTTCTACATTATTGAACCCATGTCGGGGAAAGCCCAGGATACTACGTATGCCTGGGAAGTTTCAATGGACGAGGACGGTAATGATCTATATAACGAGCATGGGAAGTTGGTGGCGGACAGAGTTTTTAAGTTTCCCTTTTGCTGGAGTGGAGACCATTTTTCCTGGGGCACTGGCCATTACCTTGCCCAACGGGAGATGATGAATGAGGATGACAAAGTTGGCTACGCAGCGCTGGTAAATTACGTTAACAGTTTCAAACTTGCGGAGTGCTGGACCAAGAAGGGGGACCCGATCTTCGAGGAAGATGGCGGGCAAAGAGTAGAACTCCGTTATATCAACACGAAGGCACTCCTTGAGTGCAAGACCCATGATGATGCCCTTAAACTCGTTGGTATTCTTTATTTTTTAGCTTATCCAGATTATAGTTTTCCTCGAACGTTAACATGCCCGTTATGTTTTTGCAGGTGAAATGCCTTCGGCACATGAAAGGATGGTGAAAAATGCTTTGACAAAGGGCAAGGCGGGCGCGACTAATCCAAAGACTCGGCTTACTCAACGGGCGCCCCCTCCTCAGCTGGCGTCGGGGAGCTCCTCGCCCCTACCTTCATCTTCCCAGGGATCTCATGTGCCTGATGCGTGTTATCCGCAAGTATACGGATTACGTCAGAGTAATATAAAAGATTTATCGATCCCACAGAGACCAATGTCAATCTACCGATTACTATTGCTACGTTGTTTATCTAAGGCTAATAAAAATCAGAGTAATGGTTTTCACAGAACGAGAATAAAAAAAAATCAGATAAAGACTATACTGGAATGTAATTCACATCAATCAAACAGTACTCCTATTATCTAAGTAGTCATACTACGGGGCAATGTTTTCTTCTTTGAAAAAGAGTTAATTAAAAAGAATCTGCCGCGTCAGCGTGATCGGAAACAGACATAACCTTTAATCTATACCGGCCTCTCACACTGCACCTGTCGCTCCTTGCGTTAAAGTGATAAAGCCCTTTTTTATGTAACTACCTCTCAAACTTAGTTAAAAAGTGTTTTCGATTGAAAATGTTTAATACCAAAGGGTTTCCGGCATATGCTCGGCCAACCGGATCCTAAAGCTATGAACGCGTCTGAAAATAGTTTAAAATCTCTTTCTAGTAATATAAAACTTTCCTAATTAATTGATAAAGTGCTTCCGCTGTATTTATCAATTAAGAACTAACAAAACTCTTTTCTAAAATGTCGGACGGCTTTCGATCTTACCCGGTCTAGTCACAGTCATTACGTAAAAAAAAACACGGTCTCATTTACATAATGACCGATCAATTGAAGTTCAGAAGAGTTTAATTAAAACCAAATACAGCCCCTAAAGTATTTCTAAAAAAGATAACATGTGGAGTACCGTCGGAACGACGATCCTCACATCCCAGCACAAGGGATTTAGCTGGACATGGTAATTGAAAACATAACGGTAAATTGGTTTGCGAAGTAAGACATTTTTAGAATAAAAACGTGCGAAGTGTGAGAGTGTATTTCAAAGGAGTGAACACAAGTGTCACACTTCCGTTCAATACCTAACGATAAACAAATCACACAAATAACAGATAAACTAGCAGATCTCCAGACCACGCTAATCGTGCAGATCTGACCAGAGCAGAAATATAAAGTAATAGCAGAGACAATAAATAAATATAAAGCAGAGCAATAAAATAAATGAAAGTAAAGGCGATGCGAATAAAAGTAAACTGCAAATTATATAAAAAACCTGCTCCAAAGTCGGAGACTGAATCTGGTACAAAGCTGGAAAATAAATCCTGAAAGTAAATCTTGACTTGAAACGTAAATGACTTCAAAAGTAAAGCTTCTAACTACAATGCTCCAATCTAACTAACAACTATAATGCAATAACCCCTCGATGTGACGGATTATTGCTTTACAAAGTGAATTTATGCCTAAGGTTGGAAACTAGAATTGGATGATCAAAATGTGAAAATACAAGGCCTATTTATAGTGCTAGTGAGGTTGTAACGGGCACATAACGTTATAGAAAGTGGTTGAGGTAAAATCTCCAAACATGGGTGAATGCTTCTAACGCCCTTGACCACTTTCCCATTACAACGGTCGGCATCCGCCGAGCTCCCCTCTGCTTCCTCCGAGTGTGTAAATTGGAGAAGACGTGTCTCGTGACCATTGGAACGTGGGTGAAACCCACTACTCAAATGGCGTCCTCAATGGCGTTCGCTGAGTGAAACGGCTAGTGTACAATTGTGCAGGAAATCTCCGTTTTAGCCCCGTTTTGCGTCGTTTCTTCACTGCAGGCTCAAATCAGGCAATGTATCTGAAAGTAAGACAAAATACCATCATAACATGGGAAAATAACAAATAAACAACTAAAAATATGTGCAATCGGAGTCAAATATACAGTGTATTTTAGTGTTATTAAATTCTCCCACACTTAATCCTTTGCTTGTCCTCAAGCAAACTCTCATAAACAGAAAAAGAAAAACAGTAAACACACAAGTATCTTATCTGAGCTAAAGACTTAAGTTTGATCAATAGTGCATCAGTAGGTACTAACTTGTGAACCAAGGGTATCGTAATGACACTTTCCGTGATTTGCGGGCATAAGTTTCTCTCCTATACAAACCAATCCAAACCATGGTGTTATACTTAGGCCTAGCTTACTCATTCCTTTCTTACCTCTTTTCATTCAGTCGCATTCACATTAAGCCCGTTATCTTGCACTCGCATGGTGAACATAACCTGTGGTAATCCTGATCCTATTATTATATCAAAAACTTGATACTTTTTGCAATTTTTTTTCTTCATTCTTTTGATATATAATTTTTCTTGCAATTTTTCCAAAGATACTTTAGCATCTTTTTGGATTTTTCTTTCTCTTTTCTTTTTCTTTTGTAGGATCTTACCTATTTGCATCGGTTTGTCACTTAGAGGTGGCTAAGATGGTGTTGACTGCTAGAATAAACTACTTAAGGGTAAGTGATAAAGGGTGAGATTTTAAGGCCACCGTATAATAAAAACCTGGATAGGTTCCTATAATTGAGAAACTTACGGTGTAAAAACGATATCGATTTTTCAAGAGTTTTCCCAAGCCTTTGCAAATGATACTTACTTGTCCTAATAGCCCAAATTTTCAAAATAAATGATGTTTTATTTGTTCAAAAAGTTTATTTTTATTTTATTTTATTTTTTTGTTAAGGCTTAAGAATTGGGAAAATAGACAAACTACATGAAATGACTCGTCAAGCACATGTGAAAATTCTTAAAACAAACTAAACTACACTAGAAAGCAATAATAAAATAATAAAGAGAAAATAGAAATATTAAAGACAACTAAAAATAGTAAATATCTCCTCCCGCACTTAAACCGAACATTATCCTCAATGTTTCGATAAAAAGTGAGAAAGAGATAGGTGAAACCTGGTAATCACTCATGTCGGCCACTTGGGCCATCTCCACCATGCTCTGAACGTCTGGGATGACGACTCCTACTGCGGTGTCGGGTGGTATGTGACAGCTCCATCTGCTCAATCCTGTCTATTAGAGAGACATTTTGATCCCTAAGTGCTTGGAAGTTCTCGAGAGTGGATTGATGTGACTCCCGCATAAGATCCATCATCTTCTGCTGGTGTTGGTACATGGCATAGAAAATGCCATCACGCTCTTCTTCTCTGGCTTGCTGTGCTTGCCACATTTATTCAGTGATATAAAATCCAGAAGAAGTACCTGCAGAACGGTTAGTAATAGGTGGGGTGTGTGCAGGTGATAAATGAATAGGAGACTGGTCCATACGGTTAAACTCATCCTCCGTCTCGTTTCCTTCGTCCTCGGGGACGTTTGGTAGTAACGGACCTAAAATAGGAGCAGCCTTCAAATCATAGAGCCAGTTTCCTTTTTGGCGCACATCAGTGCGACTTGAGCAAGGTAAAGCAACACTCGGGATGGCAGCATTGCGAACCATGAGGATATAGCCTCCTTCCGGCCTCGTTTTGCACAAATGCATATCTCTGAGAAACCTTAAATCAACGGTGCGAGGCGGGAGTCACTACTACAAAATGTGTAAACAACGACGCCATGCTCACAACGCTTCATCCCTACACCGTTGTGACATATCTAAACTAAGGCGCAGTTGTATTTTATTTGTTTATTGAATAAAAATTATTTGTATATAACAACGGTTGATAAACCAACCGTGGTGATTATTTGTATATAACAACGGTTGATAAATAAACCGTGGTGATACCTTCAAGCTTTCATGTGTTCGAACCTTAGTGCATTCATATATATTATTCCTTTTATGTTAAAGCGCGCCTTTACTTTTTTATTTACTTTTAATTAAAAAAATTAAAAGTTATGACTGCGGTTGTTTATATACACCGTTGTGATATATTTTGTATGTTTTTTTAATTTTTAATTCTAAAAATAACTCTGGCGCTTTAATATGAAATTTCATTATAAAAATAATATATCATAACGGTTTAAATTGTTGACCGTCGCAGTAGTTTTTCAATATTCTCCAAGCTAGCCAGTTTCATTGTCTCTTCAGTATCCTTTTTTCCATTGAAAATAGAAACCAGACGAAACGTTACACGATTTCAACCCTAAACCCTAACGTTCAATACTGTGAAACAATACACGATTTCAACCAAAGCTTGCATCATCAGTATCCATTTGTTGTTATTTTCGTCATCATTGTCACCATCGTGAAGAAAATAGAAGATTACGCACATACCAATACCGTCGTCATCATCGTCACCGGCGAGAAGGAAGATAACAACAACACCTTCGTTGTCGTAAGGAAGGAAGACAACAACAACATCAACACCAACATCGTTTACTTCGTCGTCACGTTTAGGGTACGTAAAATATTTTCCCCATGCATCTACAGTAAACTCTTTTGTCATTGTTGTTCATGTTGTTGTTGTTGTTTTTGAACTTAGATGTCGACCTTGTCGAGTTCTTCATCAGAAACCAGCGTAGAAACTCAAACAAATGAAAGGTTAGCCAATGAAACTCAAACAACTGAAAGTCAAATGAAAAGATCACAAAGAGGTGTCACAATGATGCCCCAATTCACATCAGTCTGCAACTCATCTGGTGTAAAAATTCCGATCGAGTTTGATTCGCACTACAGATTAGTGGATTGTCCACATTACGCTACTTTTAGGAGTTATGTTGCGTTCCTTGCACGTAGCAAAGTCAGTATACTGATTGATGATTGGAGAGAAGTGGAGGTTAATGTCAAAGACAGCATATGGACAGACGTTAAGGTATTTCATACTATAATTTTCATATATTTGATATCACTACCTATAGTTTTTAATTCATACTTATATATTGATTTAATGTAGTTGAATTTTGAGTTTACCGATGACTCAAAATTGAAAAGAAAGTGGATAACTTATGCCGGTGTTCGTTGGAGGGGATTTAAGTCACGGCTCACGGCTGACTACATTACGAAGCCTAAGAGCGGTCTTCAACCTCCATGGATTCGGTATAGTTTTTTATTGAAGAAGGTGTGGTACAAGTTTGCGAAGAAATGCCGTTCTGAGGAATTCATGGTTAGTACTAGTCTTATGTAACCTATAATGTTATGCTAATAAGTTATACACATTTTTCACTATGTTAATAACATGCTAAAAGTGAAGTAGGAATTCAGAACAAGGCGAAAAACATGTACCCCCATAGATTGTCTCGTGGGGGTTACAGGAAACTTGAGAAGAGGATCCTGCAGGAAAAACTACAAGAAGGAGGAGGTGGTGACATTCCATCTCCACCTTCAAGACATGAGAAATGGAAGAAGGCTCGATTAAGACCTAATGGAGAGTACACCTCTGAGGCTTCAAGAGTAGTTGCTGAGAAAATTGTAAGTATATCTTTTGTTTAAATGTGTTTGCTTATGTAAGTTGCTCGTGAGTTGTTATTAAATGTGTTTGCTTATGTAAGTTGCTCATGTTATGCAGGATAATTTGGTTGCGGTGGCCCGTGAAGGCACATTTGTTCCGGAAGCACGACATGACATATTAGTTGAAGCTATCGGAATAGCTGAGCATGGAGGCTATGTCCGTGGTGTTGGAGATGGTGTCGGCTTAAGGTCATAGTTTGGATCTCAAAGAAGAAGCACCGAAACCGCTGAATTTCTTGCTCAACGACAAAATATTGAGAATGTTGAGAAGCAATTGGCAGAGCAAAGGAGGCTGTTTGAAGAGGAGAGGGAAAAAAGGGAGAAAGAAGTGGAAAGGTTACAAGAGTTGTATTCGGTATGTGTCGTAAATCACGCTTATTTTTGTATGATTTATATTGTATGTTCTAATTGAATATATTATGCTTATTTTTGTTTTATGTTCTAATTGAATGTTATGATGTAGAGATTAAGTGAAAGCCTCGAACAACGAACTAATGAAGATCATCGTTGCGTTGGTGATGATCAAACTCCAAGTCGAAGTGTCGTAAATCACGCTTCTACAAAAGGGAGTAATTGTACAGCCCATCCCCCCTGTAGATAACCGCAATGGGATATTAGACCCTAGTCTAAATGAAATAACAAGTTTATACTTGTCCATTTCAACAACAGACCTTGCGCAAGCTCTCCCGCTAGAACATTGCCCTAAATTGGATTTAGTGTATTACACTCCTGAACATGTGAGGGATTTCTGGCAGGATATAAGTGGCTTGACATATCTATTTTGCAAGTTTGGTGCACGTAAGTATATAGTCGAATATACATGTCATTATAGAACATTATAATTTTTTGTATTTTCTCCCTTAATTTATTCATTTTCTTTGACCATTTAGGTACATTCACCGTGTTTGTATAGAATTGAATAAATCAAGTACCTATGTAATTTATTTTTATATTCTATATTTAGTTTTGTTTTAGTAACAACTAATAATATATATATATATATATATATTCTCGTGTTCATTTAGTGGTCGTTGGCCGTAATATCGTTTAGGACAAATACGGTGACATTACTGTGTTCCTTGCACGATCCACTCCACAAACCAATGAAATATCTTGTATTAACGTAAGTGTCTTTGTTTAATATCATTTTCTTTGGCATTAATTGTAATTAGTTTATCATGTAATATGTTTAATTCAATTTTCAATGTGCAGTATTGTGGAGCAAGTTAATATATTAAATAATGTTAGAAAAAATCCCACATACCTTGCTCCTAAAGTAAGTGGCCCGATTACCTGTTTATTTCATTTACATTCATGCATGTGTGGTTGTATTCACGTTTTTATATTCATGTAATTTGTAGACGAGGAAACAACGCGGGAGTTATGAGTGTGAGTATTTTATCATGAAACACATGTTAAACATTGTCCTTGCCGACACTGTTGATTCATGGGATACGGTAATATATGCCATAAAATGTTTACATATATTAATATATAAGTTGACTATTGGATTATTATCATGCATGATCTTCAATCTCTTATATAGATGTTTAACGAAGAAACCCCATTCCCCGTTTAGGACTTTGTGGATCTTCTTAAACGTTGGGCATATATCCACAATGCGCTTAAGGGTTCTGCTCCAGTTGTATGATATATCAGCAACATTTTTTGATGCACATATTTTTTGCTTTTGATGCACATAATGTGAACAATAGTTTTGGCTTTTGATGCACATAATGAAATCAATAATATTGGCTTTTGATTTAAACAATGTTAGCAATTTAATTCTGAAATTCTGGTACATGTGCAGAATTCATATGCCCTATAACATATCATTTAACATCTGGTCTGACATGAACACGGCAAGGTATGGACATATAAAAACAGTACTGAAAAACATAAACAACACACAGGATTTGTTCACCCAGTTCGGTCTAACAACCTACATCTGGGGGCATACCAAGCCAGGAATGAAGTTCACTATTAGCAGTATTAATTCGAAGCTAAACTCCCCCGTTTAAAACTTCTCACTTAATACCTACCCAATGACCCTTCTACCTAAGTCCTCCCTAGGTAAGAGACTCCATCTCCCTTCCAATCATCACAATGATGTCTAGCAGTCAACATCTCAGCCACTGCATCAACAGCTTGATTTCCAACAATTCTTCAAACACATAAACATAGAAGATTCTCTCATATGCTAATACTCAGCCAAGACTCTTGACTAAGAACACCATCTTGAAGTTGCTTAAAAGCTTCCTCCAAGAACAATACATCTCTTACCTACAGGCTTCGAGATACACACAATGACCAACCCACAAACCGGGTGGTTCACACATACCAACTCTCCTAGAGAGTGGTTCACAATAACGAAACCCTAATAATTTTACATCTTGGAATCGTCCTTAAATCAGGTTACAAACACTCCTATTTATAACCTACATCCCAACTGGATTTGGGCTTCAAATCACAATAAAACTGGTGTTAAAAATCTGCAATAACTTCTGCACCAAAATAGGTCTTCAATCAATTCTTTCCTAAATTATCTCCATAATTTAGAGAGTCATTATCCTTATTGATTCTGACTTGAATCTTCCAGACCAAACAAAACAGTTCCACAAAGAGTAACATAATATTCCCAGAATATTCTGCATCTGTTAAATCATAACAGAATTTAACTGTCAGCTCAGCACAGGCGCGATGTCCTATGATCCAGGATGGGACATCTTTATTCGACATGTTGAATGCAGTAAGTTAGAACATCTTGATTAACCATCACATGACAGCAAACCAGCAACACCTTAAAACAACCATGCACTCAAATCAGCTTAGTGCGGCATAACATGTCAAGACATCACACTTGACATCTCCACAACCTGCAACTAATCTAATATGACAAATACTGAACATAACTAGTTAGTGCAGAACAACATGTTAGAACAACTTCAGTGACATAAAGCTATCATATAGGTTTTAACAAAATTTAGCCAACACAAATACTGCATAGCTGCAGAACTAACAAACTCTCTGATTCATTTAGCTTTTGATGTAAATTTCTTTTGATGTAAATTCTCTGATTCATTTATAAGGATAAAATATAGGAAGAATTGTGTTTGATGCACATATTGTGTTTGCATGTAAACAGAAGCTGTTTTGACAGGATAAATTATAGGAATAATTTGATAAGCAGATAAATTTTATATTTAAAACAGGCTATTTTTGACAGCGGTTATAAACCTATCCGTAGTTGTATGTCAAACGCTAATATAAATAAAAAATGTTGTTGCTGAGAATCGAACCAGATCACAGTTTAGTTATATCACAACGGTTGACTAAACTAACCGTCGTGAAATGGTGCGCGTATACTGGAATACAACAACGGTCCCAGGAACGCCATTGTACGTACCTCATATACAACAACACTCTACATAACAACGCCTTCGCCCTCGTCATTATATGTCATTTCCAACCGTTGTTAAATGGATTTTTCGTAGTAGTGAGTGGTTCCAATGTGGCCAACTCGGTGTCCAGATGGAGGGCTCGTGCAATGAAGGTAATCAATCCTCCAAATGACACGGTGCTGCCCTTTTTTTCAATAGCCCGCATATGTGCTATCATAAATGGCACAGGATTTAATCTTTTTCTAAGTAAAGCAGCCTGTAAAAATATAAATTCTTTGGAGTTCAACTTGTTAGAATTTTCACGAGCAAAAATAGTATCAGCTAATAAATGGCGGAACACTCGTATGACTGGGTTATGGATGTCGGAGGCCAAATTTCCGTCAAAATAGTAGGTGGTCCGACCTGTGATGTCTTTCCACAGTTGGAAAGCCTCAATTGGCCAATTAGTGTCTATGGGTGCCTCACAAATGGCACCAACCCCATAATGGAATCCTAATAACTCAGCAAGTGCATCAGTGGTATAAATGTATTCAGCATTGAACATCCTAAACCTCACTGTGCCTACAGTGCTAGCAGTGTTATCTCTGACAGTGTACTCCAAAGAACTCAAAAACTCGCGGGTTAGCCTTTCATAGGTAGGCTCCTTGCGAATAAAAATAATCTCTAATTTTAAATTCTCTAACAGATAAAATACGCTATACCGTATACCAAGGTTATACAGACAGATATCATCAATGTACCTCTTCGCAAGAATATTGCGTGTCTGCAGTTTGTCCCATTTCTCCCATTGCTTGACTCCATCATCTCCATCTCGAAAAGTTATGTTTCCTTGTTCCTCCGCTGCCATTGTTGACTTGAAATGAAGGTTTAGTGATGGAAATGGATAAATTTGGATTTTTGTAGATTTGGAGATTTTTGGGTGAAATCTTTGGTTTTTATAGAGATAATGTGAAATGGAAGTGGTAATGGTAGTGGGGTAGCTATGAAATAAGGGATGTAAGTGGTTTAGTGGGGTTTAATGGTGGTCAAAAATGGAGTTATTGGAGGTGGGAGGTGAAGAGAGTGGTCAAAAATGGAGGTTTTCCCATTCTGGTTCATTAATATCGCAGGATGCCTCCGCGTCCGCCAAGCAAGGGTCTGCGTCCGCGGACTGTGTAAATCAGGCTGGCACGGGACTGGGCTTTGGTTGGTCCATGTATCCTTCCTTGAGGTGTTTATAGCATATTTGGGGCTGCTTCTTCATAGGTGTGCATGTAAGAAACATAGAGAATATTGTTTTGCATGATATAAGTGTAAAATGTGAATGTAGAAATTAAATAACAATAATATTAGTAACTCTCAAAAATTTTAAAATATGAGAATGAATCAAATAAATTTTTAAATATTACCAATAAATTGCAATAATGTAAGAATTTACTATAACTTGAAATAATATGACACTTGCATATAGCAGATGGATGCAGTGTACCATAAAATTCAAAATATTAGTAACAATGAGTCTAATAATAACGATGGAAAATTAAATCTACTAATAGTCTAATAATAATGATAATAATGGTAAAAATAAATGATAATAATAAGAATGTGGTAAGTCTCCCCCACACATAGTTTGAGCTATGACCTAGAGCTCCTGAATATCTTCTAGAACGACTGTCGGCGGACACCCTGATTCAGGTGAGGACAAAATACCCGTGCATCTGCAAGCTGGCGCCTGAGATCGCAAATCTCCTGATATAAGAAATCATATAATGAAGCATTTGTTGCGTCTGAGACCTCCATCTGTAAGGTAAGCTGGGCGCATTCGTCGCGAAGAGAAATGATCTCCTTGCGCATAGCATCAAACTCTAAATATATGTTCCTGCGTTGCAGATTGACGTTAGAAGAATAGACAGTAGTCCTTTCAGGATAGGGTGTAGGATGCTACTCAGGTAAAGGTGGGGTCCTAGGTCGGATGGGTGTCTCGTCTTGGCCTTTCAAAGCGTATGACCAGTTAGTTTTGTCATGGACACTTGTCCGGGTGTGGTTTGGTAAACCAAAGTAGTGAACAACTTCGTCGTCGATCAGGAGCTTATAGTTATCAGCACTGAAAAATGTTCTCCTGATAAGGCCACGGTCAAGGCAATGACTAATGTCAATTAAGGTGCAGCCACAATGGGGGGTAAGATGAGTTAGCTTGTTGGCTAGACCTAGGGCATAAGCTATATGTGTAACAGTGCCATCTATATGGATGGGTCCTTCGGATGATTCGGCAGTTAAGTATAAGTTATACATCAGAAAATTACCACTGGCTAAAGGACGTGACTCAGTAGTACAAAAGAGCATCAGAATCTCTTTTTGCAGTAACCTGGTTCTCAGTTTCACTTCTACCAAAGAAAGTCTCGGCTAGGATCATTGGGAAGTAACGAAAGGCTGGGTTATGGATTTTGTTTATTAATTGGGTGGAAGGATCAGGTCATCCTCCACCGGTGATTTTGCTCCAGAATCCGTCAAGCTCATCCTGCATGACATTAACCTCATGCATAAAATGAATGGCATCCATGCCACACTGAAAACCAAGTAATCTAGCAAAATCCCTGTGGTTAAGGGTATACTCATTTCCAAATAGTCTGAATTTTATGCTTCCACTCTTGTAACCGCTTCCACTGTAGGGATCATACATGAGCGGACTAAGGAACTCTAAGATTAAATGCTTATAGGTTACATTCATTGCATCAGAATACACATCCCACTGGAGCTGGTGACAAAGGTACCTCACACTGGCCTCAATACCTAAGGCTTCTAAACATCTGGGGTCAGGGTACCTAGTGGGTAGCATCGGTCTCTCAGAAAGGACTACATATCTTTTCCTCTGTGCGTCATCTCTGAACACGATGTGCATGTCATCATAGCTCTGCATCCTGAAAAGAAAGTTAGTGTAGAAAATCTGGGGTGATGTGATATGTAACCTGTAAACATGGACATTTCATAAGTCAGTCCAGTTAGTCAAATAATATCAATAATAAATCTTTTTCTTTTTCTGAAATCAAGTAAATAATATGCATAAATAAGAAAGATAATGAAATGAAAGTTGTGGGTTGCCTCCCACGTAGCGCTTGTTTAACGTCGTTAGCTTGACGAATGTAAAACTTACATAGTGGATGTTGCTATAGGTGAGTCTATCAGAGTGTGACCAGAGTAGTAGGTGGGGATGTCACCTCTATAGTAGAGTTTCAATCTTTGTCCATTCACTATAAAGGGACTGCATAAATGATTTGTAATTTCAAGTGCTCCATATTTCAGGACTTTGGTGACCTCATAGGGGCCAGTCCATCTCGAGCGTAACTTACCGGGAAACAAACGTAACTTGGAATTGAAAAGAAGTACATGATCGCCTATGTTGAATTCTTTTTTGGCAATCCTTTTGCCGTGCCATGCTTTGGTTCTCTCTTTATATATTATGGCATTTTTATAAGCATTTCGGCGTAACTCTTCTAATTTGTGGATATCTATAATGCGTTTATCTCTGGCCGTCAAGTAATCCATATTAAGAGCTTTTATGGCCCGGTAAGCCTTATGTTCAAGCTCGAAGGGTAAACGACAAGATTTTCCATAAACTAATTGATATGGGGTTATTCCTATAGGGGTCTTAAAAGCGGTTCTATAAGCCCACAAGGCTTCTTGTAGTCTTAAGGACCAATCTTTTCTAGACATCGATACAGTTTTCTCTAAGATTTGTTTTATTTCCCTATTTGATACTTCTGCTTGTCCACTGGTCTACGGATGGTATGGTGTGGCTACTCGGTGTTTAACTTCGTATTTTTTTAAAAGGTTTTTGAATATCCTAGATATGAAGTGCGGTTCTCCATCGCTTATAACTAATCGAGGTACTCCAAACCTAGGGAATAAATATTTTTTAAACAGTTTAATGACTACACGAGTATCGTTGGTGGGTGAAGCTACAACTTCAATCCATTTGGATACGTAGTCAACGGCTACTAAGATATACTTATTTCCCATCGAAGATGGAAAAGGTCCCATAAAATTTATACACCAAACATCGAAGAGTTCTACCTCCTGAATATTCCTCAGAGGCATTTAATCTCTTCTTGAGACGTTCCCAGTGCGTTGGCATTTGTCACATCTTACAATGTAGGCATGAACATCGCGCCATAAAGTTGGCCAGAAAAGGCCTGCTTGAAGTATCTTAGCGCATGTTTTGGACGAGCCTAAATGTCCACCGTATGGTGAAGAGTGACAATGCTTCATTATAGTTTCTACTTCTTCTTCAAGGGCACAGTGACGGAAAATACTATTCGCGCCTCTCTTGAATAGAAGGGGTTCGTCCCAATAGAAGTGTTTCACATCATGAAAGTACTTCTTCTTCTGTTGGTAATTTAGATCAGGGGGTATGATATCAGCTGTTAGATAATTAACAAAATATGCGTACCAAGGTACGGTTGTCACTGCGAATGCTTTTTCAATATCTAATTCTAAATAGGGGTCAGGATTATCACTATGGAAGGTTCTGACTGCTCCTACTAATCTATCATAAATGAAAACATCATTGATAGGAACATGATCTGTCTTTAGATATTCAAGCCTTGAAAGGTGGTCAGCAACCACGTTTTTGGTGCCTTTCTTATCTTGGATTTCCAAATCAAATTCTTGAAGTAAAAGGATCCAGCGTAGTAATCTAGGCTTAGCGTCCTTTTTGCTTAATAGATATCTGATCGCAGCATGATCAGTGTAGACTATGATTTTTGCTCCTACTAAATAGGACCAGAATTTGTCGATTGCAAAGACTACTGCCAGGAGTTCCTTCTCGGTTGTGGCATAATTAAGCTGAGCCGCATCTAAAGTCCTACTGGCGTAGTAAATCACATGGATTTTCTTATCCTTCTTTTGTCCTAAAACAGCACCAACAGCGTAATCGCTAGCATCGCACATAATTTTGAAAGGTTGATTCCAATCAGGAGGTTGAATGATAGGTTCAGAAATCAGTGCTTGTTTTAGGTATTTAAAGGCTTCAAGACATTTATCATCGAATTTAAATTCGGCGTCTTTCATAAGTAAGTTAGTTAACAGTTTAGTTATTTTGGAGAAGTCTTTAATGAAGCGTCGGTAGAAACCGGCGTGTCCAAGAAAGCTTCGGATTTCTCTAATGGTTTTGGGTGGTTGAAGGTTTTCTATGGCTTCTATTTTGGCTTTATCAACCTCAATGCCTCTTTTGGACAATATGTGTCCTAGTACTATTCCTTCAGTCACCATAAAATGTCACTTTTCCCAGTTTAGAACAAGGTTGACTTCTACGCATCTTTCCAGGATTTTCTCAAGGTTTGTTAAACAGTTTTTAAAACTGGATCCACATACCGAGAAATCTTCCATAAATACTTCCATGATCTCATCAAGGAAATCTGCGAAGATTGGCATCATACAGCGTTGGAAAGGAGCTGGGGCATTGCATAGTCCAAATGGTATTCGTCTGTAAGCAAATGTTCCATAGGGACATGTAAAGGTTGTTTTCTCCTGATCATCAGGGTGAATGGGTATTTGGAAGAATTCTGAGTATCCATCCAAATAGCAAAAGTAAGAATGTCTAGCTAAACGTTCGAGCATTTGGTCTATGAATGGAAGTGGGAAGTGATCTTTCCTAGTTACCTTATTGAGCTTTCTGTAATCGATACACATCCGCCAACCATTTTCTATATGTTTGGCTATTTGTTCTCCTTTTTCGTTTTGTACAGCGGTGGCACCTCCCTTCTTAGGTACCACGTGTATGGGGCTTACCCATTTACTATCGGATGCTTGGTATATTATTCCAGCCTCTAACAACTTTAACACTTCCCTTTTCACTACGTCACTCATTATACGATTTATCCTTCGTTGATGTTCTCTAGAGGGTTTTGAATCTTCCTCCAACATAATTCGATGCATACACACGGAAGGACTTATTCCTTTGAGATCGGAGATATTATAACCTAGAGCTGAGGGATATTTTCTTAAAACATCTAAGAGTTGATTAGTTTCAGGATCATCTAACGTGGCACTGACTATGACTGGGTGGTTTAATTCTTTGTCTAAGAAATCGTATCTTAAATTCTTAGGTAGCTCCTTAAGCTTTATTGATGGTTTCTTCGGACATGGCATATGATCTGGGGTGAGTGCCAAGCATTCGTAAAGACTGTTATCTATGTAAGGTTCAAATAAGCATTCAAATCTGTCGTCCTCCAGTATGGGGATCGAAGGTAATTTGATGGTTTCTACTGGATCTTCTTTAT
This sequence comes from Lathyrus tuberosus, assembly GCA_022829125.1. Taxonomy (NCBI): domain Eukaryota; kingdom Viridiplantae; phylum Streptophyta; class Magnoliopsida; order Fabales; family Fabaceae; genus Lathyrus; species Lathyrus tuberosus. The sequence goes on from JALAZF010000034.1 coordinate 3,379,644, forward strand.
CCAACTCTCTTATGCATTCATCAATGATATCGATGGCATAACATGAGTCATCTATGACTGGTGCATTTAACAATTGGGATAGTATAAATTCTACTTTTTCATTACCTACCTCAAATGTCATTTTTCCTTTCTTGACATCTATTATGGCTCCAGCTGTAGATAAGAAGGGTCTACCTAAAAGGATTTGGATATCATCGTCTTCTTTAATGTCCATTACGACGAAATCCGTTGGAATATAGAGTTTACCAAGCCTAACTGGGACGTCTTCCAAAATTCCAATTGGATATTTAACTAAACTATCGGCTAATTGAAGAGACATCCTAGTTGGTTGCATTTCTCCTAGGTTTAACCTCTTACAAACGGCTAAAGGCATTAAGCTTACACTTGCTCCTAAGTCCAGAAGTGCTTTATCGATAACTTGGTTTCCTAAAACACAAGGTATAGAAAAACTTCTTGGGTCTTTCTCTTTCTTAGCAAGCTTATTCTCAGCAATTGAATTACATTCTAAAGGTTTAAGATCATCTAATCTTTGTTTGTTGGTTAGAATATCTTTAAGGAATTTGGCATAAGATGATATTTGGGTAATGGTTTTGGTGAATGGAATCTCTACATGGAGTTTCTCAATCACTTTTATGAATTTCTTATATTGGTTATCTAATTTGGTTTGTTTAAGTCTTTGTGGGTATGGAATCAGAGGTTTGTAAGGAGGAGGTGATACATAAACTTTTTCATTCCCTTCTCTTTCCTTATCCTTAACTTCCGTATCCTTAGATTTCTCAGATTCCACCGATTTCTCAACTTCTTTCTTAGGTGTGGCTACAACCTCTTTCCTAGGAGGTTCTGGATTATTCAACCTAGGGTTTGTAGGTCCATCGTAAGTGGTCCCACTCCTTAGAGCGATAGCATTAACGTGCCCTTTAGGGTTAGGTTGAGGTTGTTTAGGGAATTGTCCTCCTGGTGCAGCATGAGTGGATTGTTATTATGCTACTTGAGAGATTTGGGTTTCAAGCATTTTATTATGGGTAATTACAGAATCGAGTTTAGTACCCAACTGAGTAATTAGTCCATTCATATGAATGCTTTGGTTCATGAAATCCTTGTTCTGCTGTAATTGAGTTGAGATGAATTCGTCCATCTTTTTCTCAAGATTTGACTTCTGAGGGGCATATGATGCAGATTAGTTGGGTCTTTAAGTTTGGAAACCGGGTGGTTTTTGAGGTGTTGAATTTTGAACAGGGTTATTATTCTTATAGGAAAATTTTGGGTGATTCCTCCATCCAGGGTTGTATGTGTTTGAATAAGGGTTTCCTTGGGCGTAATTGACCTGATCTGTGGGACCGTCGGGTAAAAGGTTGCATTCAGCTATGGTATGTCCTGGGGTTCCACAGATCTCGCATACGGGTTGTATTGCTACTACGGTTGCTGTGGGGTTGATAGTCAAGTTTTCTACTTTTTGGGCTATAGCGTCCATCTTTGCGTTCATATGGTCAAAACAACTAACTTCATACACGCCTCCTTTGGTCTCTTTCTTCTCTACGTGTGCTCGTTCGGTCCCCTATTAGTAATGGTTTTGTTCCATATCCTCAATGAGAGCGCAGGCCTCGGGGTAGGGTTTGTTCATTAGAGCGCCGCCAGCGGCAGCGTCTATGGTCATCTTGGTGTTGTAGATGAGTCCATTATAAAAGGTATGGATTGTGAGCCATTGTTCTAAGCCATGATGTGGACATGCTCTTAATAGTTCCTTGTATCTCTCCCAAACGTCGAAAAGTGATTCTCCCTCACTTTGGGTAAATCGGGTTATTTGGTTTCGTAGGACAGCGGTTTTACTCGGTGGAAAGTATCTAGCAAGGAATACTTTCTTTAGGTCATTCCAAGTGGTTATAGAGTTGGCTGGAAGGGAATCTAACCACGATCAGGCTCTATCTCTGAGGGAAAAAGGGAATAGTCTTAGACGTATTGCCTCAGGAGGAGCTCCGTTCGCTTTTAAGGTATCGGCTAGTTGAATAAAGACTTTAAGATGTTGGTTCGGGTTTTCCGTAGGAAGACCTGCGAACTGGTTCTGTTGCACTAATTGTAACAGAGATGGTTTTAATTCGAAGTTATGGGCTGGTATAGCTGGGTTAACTATACTAGAATGAGGTTCTTCATTAGAGGGTAGGGCGAAATCCTTAAGAGGTTTAGCGTTTTGATCTTATGTCGTTGCTCTTTTGAGTCTTCAAAGTAAAAGACGAGCTCAGGCGTATCATTCGGGTTCTTCTATTGGATCTACTAAGTTTCCGGTACTGCGAGTTCTTCGCATTGACCGGCTAAGGGATGCCTTAGTCTAGACGGTGTAACAACAGGGTACGAAATTTGGACGTAATTGCTCCCTGGAAACAGCGCCAAAAACTTGATGCGTGTTATCCGTAAGTATACGGATTACATCAGAGTAATATAAAAGATTTATCGATCCCACAGAGACCAATGTCAATCTATCGATTACTATTGCTACGTTGTTTATCTAAGGCTAATAAAAATCAGAGTAATGGTTTTCACAGAACGAGAATAAAAAAAATCAGATAAAGACTATACTGGAATGTAATTCACATCAATCAAACAGTACTCCTATTATCTAAGTAGTCATACTACGGGGCAATGTTTTCTTCTTTGAAAAAGAGTTAATTAAAAATAATCCGCCGCGTCAGCGTGATCGAAAACAGACCTAACCTTTAATCTATACCGGTCGCTCACGCTGCACCGGTCGCTCCTTGCGTTAAAGTGATAAAGCCCTTTTTTATGTAACTACCTCTCAAACTTAGTTAAAAGTGTTTTCGATTGGAAATGTTTAATACCAAAGGGTTTCCGGCATATGCTCGGCCAACCGGATCCTAAAGCTATGAACGCGTCCGAAAATAGTTTAAAATCTCTTTCTAATAATATAAAACTTTCCTAATTAATTGATAAAGTGCTTCCGCTGTATTTATCAATTAAGAACTAACAAAACTCTTTTCTAAAATACCGGACGACTTTTGATCTTACCCGATCTAGTCACAGTCATTACTTAAACAAAAACACGGTCTCATTTACGTAATGACCGATCAATTGAAGTTCAGAAGAGTTTAATTAAAACCAAAAACAGCCCCTAAAGTATTTCTAAAAAAGATAACATGTGGAGTACCTTCGGAACGACGATCCTCACATCCCAGCACAAGGGATTTAGCTGGACATGGTAATTGAAAACATAACGGTAAATTGGTTTGCGAAGTAAGACATTTTTAGAATAAAAATGTGCGAAGTGTGAGAGTGTATTTCAAAGGAGTGAACACAAGTGTCACGCTTCCGTTCAGTACCTAACGATAAATAAATCACACAAACAACAGATAAACTAGCAGATCTCCAAACCACGCTAATCGTGCGAATCTGACCAGAGCAGAAATATAAAGTAATAGAAGATACAATAAATAAATATAAAGAAGAGCAATAAAATAAATGAAAGTAAAGGCGATGCGAATAAAAGTAAACTGCAAATTATATAAAAACCTGCTCCAAAGTCGGAGACTGAATCTCGTACAGAGCTGGAAAATAAATGCTGAAAGTAAATCTTGACTTGAAACATAAATGACTTCAAAAGTAAAGCTTCTAACTACAATGCTCCAATCTAACTAACAACTATAGTGTAATAACCCCTCGATGTGACGGATTATTGCTTTACAAAGTGAATTTATGCCTAAGGTTGGAAACTAGAATTGGATAATCAAAATGTGAAAATACAAGGCCTATTTATAGTCCTAGTGAGGCTGTAACGGGCACATAATGTTATAGAAAGTGGTTGAGGTAAAATCTCCAAACATGGGTGAATGCTTCTAACGCCCTTGACCACTTTCCCATTACAACGGTCGGCGTCCGCCGAGCCCCTCTCCGCATCCGCCGGGTGTGCAAATTGGAGAAGACGTGTCTCGTGACCGTTGGAACGTGGGTGAAACCCAATACTCAAATGGCGTCCTCTATGGCATTCACTGACTGAAACGGCTAGTGTACAATTGTGCAGGAAATCTCCGTTTTAGCCCCGTTTTGCGTCGTTTCTTCACTACAGGCTCAAATCAGGCAATGTATTTGAAAGTAAGACAAAATACCATCATAACATGGGAAAATAACAAATAAACAAATAAAAACATGTGCAATTGGAGTCAAATATACAGTGTATTTTAGTGTTATCAGTTCCTGGGGCTTTAAAGTTTAAGCGGACTAGGCAGAACGAGCTGGTGGATCTCAGCCGGGCGACGGAGAAGAGCAAGTTTAAGCTTCCTCCTTGCCTCCATGATAGAAAGTTCTTCGAGGGTTCATCCTTGACGGTTCCTCGGGCAGAGTCCCTAAAGCTTGAGGGGATGGACCGCCCGAGCAAGAGGGTGATGCTGGTGCAGGATGCCTCTGCGCTGATCGGGGTATTGGAGATGGCGGAGGTTTACACCGAGGAAGACTCCTCCTTCGAATCCGAGCTAAAGAAGGCCCAGACGGCGATATCAGCCCTGGAAGAAAAGTTGAAGAAGGCCAAGGAGGAGGCCAAGGCCGCTGATGACGCGAGGAGGAAATCCGAGAGGAGGCTGCCAAGTTGAAAGGGGAAAATGACACCTTAATCGCTGAGAAGAAAGTTGTTGAGGACTTGGTCGAGAAGATGAGGTCCGTGGCGGCTCCGACTAAAGATGAATCTGACGAATTGAAGGCGCTAAAGACTCGGGCTGAGCTGGTTGCTCGCATTATGCGGGTGGAGGATGATGTCTATGCCATTGGGGAGGAATCCTTCAACACTGTTGTGGCTCAGCTCAAACTTGTGAATCCAAGGGTTCAGCTGTCCACGAAGGGGACCCGTTTTCTGAGTTATGTTGAGGATGACAAGATTGGTAATCCATACTTCCTCCAGATTGGCGATGAGCATACCCGTATCCTTGACGAAGAGCCTCAGCCGACGCAGCCTATCCCTGAGGGGGCCGAGCAGATGGAGGAATGATGTCTCCCTTTTTGTTGTTGTGATGTTTCTGGCCTGCGTGCCATGTTTTTTGTAATTTTAATTAGTGTGGGGCGTGGCCCCTTTATCATGTAACAAGCACAATTGTGGTCCTCGTGACTACTTAATTATTTCCAAATGAATGTGTCCGGTCGTCCTGGTCGGTTTTGTGTGTTGTATATTCGTGCATGGCTTTATTCGCTTTTTATTTTCGCTAAGTGTAGTCACTTTGCTCGATACGTGTGTGTGCCGTAATAAGGGTAACTTCGAATTGTTTATTGTTTTCGGGATTTGCTCGACTTAGATGTGTTTGACAGTGAGGGGGACTGGTCAAACGGCCTGGGTAGCTTCCGGGCATGAGAGCGGAGCTCAGATCACGTTTGAGGCCTGAGTTAGCAGCGTGAACCTCCCATCGTGAGCTGGGTGTTCTTCCTATCATGGTACTTTGACGACGGAGGGCTCGGTTAAGGAATCGTCATCAGACAGGGGTCTTGCTCTCTCTTGAGCGGGATCCTACCTTAGTTGGTATGCGACGCTTATACCTGGGTGTACATCGTAGTCGGGTGTTATGTCCGTCGCTCCGACGAAGCAAACCGACGATCAGGGCCTTAGCTATAATATTGTTTTAGCTTTTTGGAGTTCCATGGTCGAGCAAGTTCTTCCCCGTTGAGATATTCTAGGTAGTAAGCCTCATTCTTCATCTTTGCTCGGACGCGATAGGGTTCTTCCCAGTTGGCGGCGAGTTTTCCTTCTCGAGAATCCTTGTGGTTCCTTCTTAAGACAAGGCTACCCACTTGGAATTCTCGTCGTATAACCTTGGCGTTGTGCCGGATTGCAATTTTCTGATTTAATGAGGCTTCGCAAAGAGCTGCTCCTGATCGGACCTCTTCGAAGAGGTCGAGCTCTTCTCTTAGTGCCTCTTCGTTTGTCTCCTCGTCTAGAGGTGATTCAGTCCACCTGGATGGCACGTGTATCTCAATGGGGATCACTGCCTCAGTCCTGTAAGCTAGGCGAAAAGGAGTTTCACTGGTCGAAGAGTGGGGCGTAGTGCGGTAGGCCCAGAGCACGTTGTGCAGTTCCTCGACCCAGGCTTTCTTTGCTTCGTCCAACCTTCATTTGAGGCCTCGCAGGATTACTCTGTTTCCTGCTTCGGCCTGCCCGTTGGTTTAGGGATGTTCGACGGACGCGAAATGTTGTTTTTGCCTAGCTAGGCGATGAAGTCATGAAATTTTATGTCCGTGAACTGTGTCCCATTGTCGATGACTATTGCTTGTATGATGCCGAAGCGGGCAAGGATGTTTCGCTTATAGAAGTGAAGTATGTTGTGGGCCGTTATTTTGGCCAGAGCCTCTACTTCTATACACTTTGTGAAGTAGTCAACACCTACTATCAAGTACTTGTTCTGGTTCAACCCTATGACGAATGGTCCCAGGATGTCTAGGCCCCACCATGCGGAGGGCCACGGGGAGGACATAGCTTTAAGCTCATTAGGTGGAGGAAAGTGCATGTCCCCGTGACGTTGGCATTTGTCGCACTTCTTCACGTGTTCTTTTACATCATGGTGCATGATTGGCCAGTAGTACCCTGCTCGAAGGGCCTTTCTGGCGAGGGACCTCCCCCCGAGGTGTTGCGCGTTAATCCCTTCGTGTATCTCGCGTAAGATGTGGGCGACCATCTCTTACTCAACACACTTGAGTAAAGGGATGGAGAATCCTCACCTGTAGAGCTTGTTTTCGACCAGGACACAGGAGCAGGCTCTGCGGCTGACTATGCTGGCCTTTTTGGGGTCGGATGGGAGTTCATCCTTAGCGAGGTAATCGTAAACGGGGGTCATCCAGTAGCTGCTGTCGCCGATGACCTACAAGTCGAGGACCGCGGAGGTTTTCTCGATGGTGGGTCAAGGAAGCACCTCTTGGATGACATATTTATTTTCGCCTTTTTTCTTCGTGCTCGCCAGTTTGGACAACACATCTGCTCTGACGTTATGTTCGCGGGGAACATGCTTTACTTCTACTGTTGCGAACTTTGTCATTTTTTCTTTGACCAGGGACAAGTATTCGGACAAGTTGTCATTCTTGGCCTAATATTCTCCTCGAACTTGAAGGGCCACGAGCTGAGAGTCGGTGCAGATGACGTCCTCTTCGGCCCCCAGGTCCTCGGCTAGGCGTAGACCCGCGAGGAAGGCTCCATACTCAGCTTGGTTGTTTGAAGTAGGGAAAGATAATGTGAGTGAAACTATGACAATGATTCCCTCTTCGTTTTCCAAGATGATACCTGCCCCGCTTCCTGCTGAGTTGGATGCCCCGTCGACGAATATGGTCCATTTGCGGGCCCCACAAGTGAGGGAGTCCATGAACGTCATTTCGGTGACAAAGTCGGCGAGCGCCTGGGCCTTGAGGGCCTTTCTGATCTCATATTGAATGTCGAACTCGGATAGTTCTAATCACCACTTAAGCATTCTGCATGCCATATCTGGTCGTCCTAACAGTTGCTTTACGGGTTGATCTGTTCGGACCACGATCGTGTGGGCCAAGAAGTAGTACCTCAGTCTTCGCGCAATGTTAATGAGGGCCATAGCTACCTTCTCTTATTATATGAGTTTTGATTAACCTTGTAGAGATTCTGTGTGGAATATTTATCATAACCTTGTATGGGCTGATGAGATCTCTTGATGCAGATTCTACTTAGTCTCGGATGTCGTTTGAACCAATTATGGATGTTGATTCTGGTTCTCCCAGTTGATTACCTTTGATGATAGTTGCTTACGTTTGATGCTTATTAGATTCTGACATTGTTTGGACTTGATGTTAGATGCTTGACTACTGGACTTGCTTACTTGTTGGAAGTGTCTGATAGCTTCGAGGCTTGAGCTTGTTACGCGCTTTGAAGGGGCAACGGACCTTCTCCGTTAGGTACCACTCGTACACTTGTAGGAATCATGCCTAGGTTTAGCATTTTAGCCTGCAGCTTGTTGTTGATTGAGGAGTTTTCACTCCTAGCTGTATACTTGGCTTGATTGCCAATTGACTGATACTCTACTGTTGTTTGCTTCCTTTTTTGTCATATTTTGTGGTGGACGAAGAGTCACTCAACTTCCTTATAGTTGAGATCACGACATCATTTTCAACTTGTGGTTGACGAAGAGTCACTCAACTTCCTCATAGTTGAGATCACGACATCATCCGTTTCTGTTGCATTTTCTGTTAGAGAACGAGGAGTCACTCAGTTTTGTTTCTTAGCTGAGATCACGACATCATTTGTTTTGTGATTGATTAGTATAATGTTTACTTGTGGTTGTTCACATGATCCCTTAGGATTCCTAGCTCCACTTAATTTCTGATTAAGTTGGAGGTAGGAGAGACATTAGGCTCTCAATCCAAGCATGACAACATTAGGTAAGCTTCCCTCCTAATCCTGACCTTAGGGCCATCAATGCATGACAACTTGTAGGACCGAGTTTCCCTCAGACCTTTCGTGCGTCTCTCCCTTTTCTCTCGCCTCAGTGTGATCGAGATCCCATTTTCCCGTAGTTCTGTGAACTATGGATGCTCTGATTCTCATTCTAGATGAGATACGTAGGCACAAGACAGCGATGTCTTGGCGAGCACACTAACAACTAACTTCCCTTTTCTCTCACCTCAGTGTGATCGTGACTTGTTAACCGAAAATTTTCTTTCACCCCAGTGAGATCGAGACCTTAATGACCTTGTAGGTCGAACTACGACTGCTCTAATTTCCTCTTTCTCATTAAATTGAGGATACGTGGGCACAAGACGATGATGTCTTGGCGAGCAACCTTCCCCCACAATCTCGTAGTCCTCCGAACTATGTTGACTCTAACTTTCCTGTTCCCGAGGGAATACGTAGGCCTAGGACGGTGATGTCCTACCGAGTCACTTTTCTTTTTCCTTTATAGTTAGCATTAGAGCTTCAAATAACCTCACCCTTTGATTAGAACAACAAGCATGGATCCCATCGAGTACGATGGACGCGAGGAGGTGCTAATACCTTCCTCTCGCGTAACTGACTCCCGAATCCAGACTATGGTTACGATGACCATGTCTTTCCCTTTTGAGGTTTTCTTCGATCGTTTCCTTTCCCCGCGTCGGGATAAATAACGTTCGATGGCGACTCTTCTATCTTTTCTGCCAGTTGATTTTCGCAGGTGCGACAGCTGGCGACTCTGCCGAGGACTCTGGTTCCCTAAGTGAGTCAGTCCTAGCGCTTGGTTGTTTGCGGTTATAGGGTGTTTATCTGTACACTTTAGTTGCTTTATTTATGGCTTTTATCTCATGTTTATCGCTTTTATCACATTTACTTGCTTTACATTTATTATTGCCATATATACTAGACTGTGTTGGACTGTTGTTTTCTGTGGTGGGATGGGTGTTCTGAGAGATAAGCTCACTACCCAAGCTTGAGTGTACACACTGGATTTAGAGTGGATAGTCGTGTCGCTTGCGTGATGGTGACCACGTGTAGTGTTCACGAGACCCACAGCCAGACGAGGTTCCCTTGGGAGATATTTTATGTTGTATGTTGATACAGGTCATAGGATGTTCCCATTGCGAGTTGTCGACTCTGGTGGCAATTCCCGAGGACTCAGTTGAGATACTCCTCCCAAGGGGCGATAATGTCAGACCAGAAATGGAAAATACATTACGCTTCTTGATCCGAGGACCCAAAGCTGGGAACTTTCCATAGGATGACCTTTTTTAGGGGAATCAATTGAGGCCTCCTCGATTAATGATGATGCCAAACCAAAAATGGTGAACGTATCATCATTTCTCGACCTGAGAGTCCGTGACGCTGAGGATCCTTGGTTTTAAAACCCATATGTGAGGGGGGCTAGGTGTTTACAGGTTTGCAAGAAACCTTGACCTTCAACCTACCCGATATTTTGGTTTTCTTATCAGTGTGGACTTATCAGCCTGGTATTCCGGTATTCTGGTTATTATGACATTCCGGTATTCTGGCATTCCAATATTCTGGCATTCTGGTATTCTGGCATTCCGTTATTCTGATTATTCAGATATTCTGGTATTCTGGTATTCCGGTTATTATGGCATTTTGGTATTCAGATTATTCCGGTATTCTGGTATTCAGATTATTTCGGTATTCTGGGTATTCTGGTTTTCTTATCAGAGCAAACTCGTGAACTTATCCAGTCAGCAGTACAGTGGTTATTCAGAATTTATGGATACCGTGATCCCGTGTCTTTGCATTTGCATCACATGACATTTGCATTCTCATACTCATATGTATAACAGGTATTCAAGGATGTGGATTCTTATTCTGACTTGGCATTTTCTTCAGAACTGCAAACCTGACTTCTCACCACTACGCAACTCGAAGCAACCAGAGGAGAATCATGGATCAGGTGCAATCAGAATTGTCGGAATTTTGGACTCGTATGACTCAGTTCATGGAGGTGATGCAAGGCATGACTCAACGTCAAGAGGAATTAAGGGCGCTTATCCACAGGGCTGCTGTTGTTTTCCCAGAGGCTAGTAATGGGAATGTTGTTGGTGGTAATACTCCGGGCGGAGATGTGAATCCTCCACGTACTATATTCCTCCACCCCTCCTATGAGTCAATCCAGAAGAAGTAATGCTGAGATTCATGTTCCTCGTCGGGAGGTGGATAATCAGGATGAACAGTTTTATGATGCTGAGATGAGTTTCCCTACTGAGGCGAACAAGAAGTTTCGTATGCTCGAAGAGAGAATGAAGGCCTTTGAGAACTCAAAGACTTTGGGTATGGACATGGCTGACTTAGGTTTGGTCTCGGGTGATAATTCCTCCAAAGTTCAGGGTGTCTGTTTTCAAAAAGTACAACGGAACCACCTGCCCCAAGACTCACATAAGGGCATATTTCAGAAAATGTCTGCCTATTCAGATGATGAGAAGCTCCTGGTGCATTTCTTTCAGGACAACCTAGCTGGGGCATCTTTAGACTGGTATATGAGCTTGGAGAGAACACATATTTGTAGTTGGAAGGATATGGCAGAGGCTTTCGTTAAGCACTACCAATATAATACATACATGGTGCCCAATAGAATGTAACTGCAAAGTCTTTCTCAAAGACAAAACGAAAGCTTCAAAGAATATACCCAGAGATGGCGTGAATTGACTTCCCGAGTTCAACCTCCAATGATGGAGCGAGAACTCATTGACATGTTCATGGCTACGCTTCAGGTTTCGTACTATGAGAAGTTGGTGGGATGTTTGTCAGCTGGGTTTTCAGACCATGTATTGGCTGGAGAAAGAGTCAAAAACGACATCAAAATGGGAAAGATTCAAATTGTTGCTGGTTCTTCTCAAGATGCAAATAAACCTTATGTTGGGTTCCCCAAGATAAAGAAAGGAGAAACTAGTGTTGTGTATGTTCCTCCTGTTGTTCAACAGCCTGTTCAGTATCAGTAACCCTATGTTCCTCAACAGCAAAACTATCAGCAACAGAGACAACAGAGATGAAGAAAGTCTGAGAGAAGGTTCGATCCACTCCCTATTTCTCACAGTCATGTTCTTGCTCGTCTACTCGAAGGTTCTCTGGTTCAACTAAGGGAGGCCAAGCTTGTTCCAGACCCTATTCCTCCTGGTTATGACATGGATGCTAGATGTGAGTATCACTCAGGCACACCGGGCCATTCAATTGAAGATTGCAACGTGTTCAAACACAAAGTGCAAGATCTGGTCGACTCATAGGTCATCACATTCACTGCAGACGATCTGCACATCAATTAAAGCCTTCTTTCTCAAGTGAGCACTCAGACTGCAAGTACGTCAGCAGAAGCAATGAGTCCAGACGGAGTCAAGCCTCCTCAACAATGGCAATCTTTAGCTTCTTTACTGTATTTTCATTTGTATTTTTCATTTTTTGTTAAAGCATTGTATACATGTAAAACTTGTTTGTTTTGGATGATGACCTTAATGCAATGAATATATTTTTCTTGAAGTAATTCATTCTTATTTATTCATAAATGTTTCTGTGCATTGCAATACCAACTTTCTTGCTTAAACTCTTGGAGGGAGGATGATGAAGTAAAAACGCAAAATCTTTGGTTGTATGCTTTTGGATAAAACCCTGTTGATGATGTACAGGCATTGTTTCAAATCCTGAAACACCGGAGATATAAGGGAGATAGACCTTTGTCAACCCCTTTGAGCCTCGAAGTAGGAGTTTCTTTTCATGCGAAAAAAACCCTCACATTTAACCTGGGGCAGGGTAGTTCTCAGTAATTTGACCAAGCATCCAAATTTTAAAAGGAGTGTGCATCTGAGGATCCATTACCTTTCTTCCCTCACGCATCGGGAGGTCAAGGGACGTGAAACCACAATGGTTATCCCTCATCAACCAAGGAAATGAGGTAGTCATAACCCTTTCAAACAAGTCAGACAGCCAATGTCACACGATTTGTTCAAAAGAAAAGAAAAAAAGAGGAAAGAAAGAAAAAGAAAGAAAGCCCGCTAAGTCGAAAACTTGAAAACAAGTGACTTAGGCAAAAGTTAGGGCATCCCGTTGGACATTAAAATCGAAAAAAATAAAATCCGGTCCAGGCAAAATCAAGGAGATCAAACACAAATAGAAAGCAAAAAGAAATTATCAAAAGAAAAATCCTCGGCAAAGAACAAGTCGTGTGACTACAAAACATCGAAGACAAAAGGGGTGACTGCCACTCCGAAGACCTCGTTGGTCCTTTAACTGTCACTCGTCACAAAAATCCTTTTGGAAGATGAGCGCTTACGCCAAATTAACTGAACATAGGACTGGAGAACATCAAGGAGAATGGGTGGGACAAACAAATTTTGAGCCATAAATCCTTTTTTCTAAAACCGCGAACTAGGCCACATTACAAGCTTTAAAAGTCATCATTGAAGAAGGGTTTATTCCGAAGGCGTATTTCAACGAGATAGCGTTCCTGACTTCCATGAGTTGTGCTAATAAGATTTTTGTTGGTATTGCATGTGCGTATTATTTTCCATTCAAAAATCAATATCGCATTCTAACTAGTGATTCATTCACGAAGTTTGGCGACATATTTTCAATAAAAACTTCAAGTTCAACATGTGTGTTGCATTAGAATTATCATTCTCATAATAAACATTTTCTGCTTGCATACGTGTACCTAAGCATCAAGGAAGCTTACACAATGAACGTCAGTCAAGAAACCCGACCTTGCCAAGTTGAGATGCTCGAAAACTCTAAAGGACAGTCATATCAAGGGGCATGTTTCTAAGAGATTTTGTGTAGCATTGGTTTTCCCAGTAAGTCGTGATAATAGGTAGTCAATCTGGGGAAGTCACGTCGAGAAATATCTCCAAAGTCCAGCCAAACCGGGGCAATCATGTCGAGATTCTGCAAGTCTCTCCAAAAGCAGCTATTCTGGGGCAGTCATTCGAAGATTAACCAGTCAGGGGCAAATTCACTTCAAGGCTCGTATCGAGGCAGGCCACCTCAAGAGCACGAGAAGTTATCCTCTCCAGAAGACGGTTAATCAGGAGCACCTCTTCGAGGTTCAGAATACCAGGGCAGAGTATTTCAAGTTATTACAAATCCTCTCGAGGCAAATACCTTCGTAGATTATGCAGTCTGGGGCAGTTACGTCGAGATCCGATAAATCTCTTCAAGAGTTTGAAGACCCTGGGGCATTTTGAATGCCAGGTTTTCTATAAAATCCTCTTGAGACGATTTCTTCCAGTAGACCTTGTGGTCTGGGGCAAGTCGAGAATTAAAGGAACCGTTGTTCACTCCTGATAATCAGTATGCAGTTGATCAGCAGAAACTTGAAGCACTAAGTTGTTCCCGGCGTGAGGCTTTTGAAGTCTCTTCCCCAGCAAGGTTCCAGAAGGTATCTTTTTCCAGCAAGGTGTTGGAATTGCTATTCTGCCCCAAGCAGAGAGTCATCCTCAAGTAGAGAAAGGTTCTTCATGAGGATTTTCTTATCCCTGGCAGTGTAGGCGACTTTCTCATTCTCAGCAGCGTAAGAAGATCGAATATTCCTGATCGGTTTGAAGACGGTGAGAAGTTAGAGTATTATCTTCATCAAAGGTTAAATCTAATAATTCCCTGCAAGTCAAAGTCCAATGGTTATTGGAATTCTTAGCAGTTCAAATTCCAATCTTCATTAGCATCTCCCCGGCAGAGTTCGCAATTCAGTTTGCAGTTCCCCGACAGAGTTTGCAGCGCCAGTGGTTATTTGTGGTACTGTTGATTATCTTCCCATAGTGGATCAGATATTGGTGATCCCTTCCTCAGTGAAGTTTACTTGTTCCATTCTGCACACTCCCCGGTGGAGTGTCCTCTCATTCTTGCATATAGTAATCATCATTGCATTGCATCTACCAAAACGCGTAGCATTTCTATTTCGTATGGAGCATTACTCCATAGAAAAATTTAAACATGCATCGAAGCATAAGCCAGAATTGGTAGCACGAAAGCCCAGATCAATCCTCAATCAAGACAATGATTCCATCTCTCCGAAGAGAACATTACCTGCACTAATTCCTAACTGTATTCCCAACCTCAGAGTTGACGTCTGTCATCTTTTCCCAACATCAGAGTTGACGTATACCCCTTTGTCTCCAACCATAGAGTTGATGTTTGTCTTGCTTCTTACCAACCTCAGAGTTGTCGTATATCTTTTACCAACCTTAGAGTTGTCGTATATCTTTTCCCAACCTCAGAGTAGATGCCTTTGCTACCAACCTCAGAGTTGTCGTACATTTTTTTCCCCAACCTCGGAGTTGACGCCCCTTTTCACCAACCTCAGAGTTGTTGTATATCTTTTCTCAACCTTAGAGTTGGCACCTTTCTTCCCCAACCTCAGAGTTGACGTATGTTAGTTCTGCAGCTATGCAGTATTTGTGTTGGCTAAATTTTGTTAAAACCTATATGATAGCTTTATGTCACTTAAGCTATTTTAACATGTTGTTTTGTGTATCGGCCATAATAGTTTAGTTGCAGGTTGTGAAACGTCAAGAAGGATGTCTTGACATGCTGTTCTGCACTAACTAGTTATGTTCAGTATCTGTCATATTAGATTAGTTGCAGGCTGTGGAGATGTCAAGTGTGATGTCTTGACATGTTGTGTTGCACTAAGCTGATATGAGTGCATGGTTGTTTTAAGGTGTTGTTGTTTTGCTGTCATGTGATGGTTAATCAAGATGTCAAAGGAGATGTCATAACATCATTGTCTGATACAGCAGTTACTGCTATTGTATATCTCTTGACGAATTTGATTTGATTTGATGAGATCTTTTTGGATATACCTCATCATTATACGTGGGTCAAGGAGATTTATTAGGAACAAAATGCAGATTTAATTGGATTTCATAAAAAGGATCTTGGAGACTTTTTAGGAAACTACTTGGAGATTTGTTCCTATTTATGTGGAGAAAATTCTGTAGCTGATTTAAAGCATGAATATTTGATTGAAGACCTAATTTGTAGGAGAATCTTTTGTAGATTTGTAGCAGCTGATATGCTGTGATTTGAAGCCCAAATCCAGTTGGGTATAGGTTATAAATAGAAGCACTGTAACCTAGAAAAAGTAAGCCAGCCGTCATGTAAATTATAAGGGATGTGTTGGTCGATGAACCACTCGGTTTGTGGGATGGTCATCGTGTTTATCTCGAAGCCTGTAGGTAAGAGATGTATTGTTCTTGGAGGAAGCTTTTAAGCAACTTCAAGATGGTGTTCTTAGTCAAGAGTCTTGGCTGAGTATTAGCATATGAGTGTGTCTTCTATTTTTATGTGTTTGAAGAGTTGTTGGAAATCAAGTTGTTGATGCAGTGGCTGAGGTGTTGACTGCTAGACATCATTGTGATGATTGGAAGTGAGATGGAGTCTCTTACCTAGGGAGGACTTAGGTAGAAGGGTCATTGGGTAGTGATTAAGTGAGTAGATCATCAACGGGTGTGTTGATTGTAGGGTCTATGAATTGATACTGCTAATAGTGGACTTCCTTCCTGGCTTGGTATGCCCCCAGATGTAGGTTGTTAGACCGAACTGGGTGAACAAATTATGTGTGTTGTTTATGCTTTTTAGTACTGTTATTGTTTATACCTTGCCATGTTATCTGTAACAGACCAGATGTCTCGACATCCTGTAGGATATCTGGGATCTGTCATACCAAAATTTCAATTGGTATCAGAGCAGGCATCCTGTTCATTTTTCTGGGTGAGATCCTAGGGAAGATACTTTCTGGTTCATGTGCAAGGAAAATAGTTTTGCTGAGAAGTTGTATGGACTTGGTCAGTTCATATGTTGTTTGAATGGTCCCTTGAAGTGGAGGATGGACTATTCATGATTGGGTGTGTATTAGCTCTGTTTGAAGTTATCAGGCGTGGTGAGCTGCTTTGTTGGGTGATTTATTTTCAACCTATGATGACCTGTTGCACCTGGAGTGTGGTGTTTGTGCATTGGTTATTAAGTTTTGCCTAAAGGTTGTTGAGGGGTTTTCTTTATTTGTGTATTTCGCTGCATGGTATCGGATGAAACCTTGGGGTTTCCTTGTGTCGCTAGTAAAGGAAGGGCAGTAGGGTTAGTCTTCTCAGAAGTGTTGATGTGTGATGATGTAGTGTATGCAAGACTGTTTCAACCAACTGCGTAAAGTGACCAAGGATACTTGGGGTTGACCCAAGTCCACTCATAAAGGCATTTTCAAGAAGTTTGTTAATCAGAAGGATGCAATTTATTTTTGCTCTCTTCTCTGAAAGACCATCCACATGTCTAAATTAAAGGTTCTCATGGTGTTGTTCTTGAATGATGTTCTACCAATTGTTGGAACATCAAACCAGCAGAGTGTATAGAATCTTGTTGATGGCCATGGAGCAAATTCTGTTTGAAAGGAGTTATGTGTGTGTACTAACCACAGGATGTGCAACTATTGGATGGGAGAATGAATAATACCCTTAGGAGTTCTTAGCAGTTAATAAGGAGGAGTCCTTAATCTGATGCTGGAAGAACTCGAAGAAATGTCAGACATAATGCCTTGACATCTTTGTATTGAGAATTTATTTTTCTCAATATGTCTGGCGGTGTTTCTCAAAAACAGGATGGAGGTTGTTTACTCAAACTTGATATCACTATCAAGTCTATGAGAGCATGAAACTCTTGTTCTAGTGGAAGAGAAACTCAAAGGGTTGCGCGCATAAGAGATGTATTAACCTAACTAGTTGACTGGTGTCTTCAGTGTTGGAATGTCATCCAAACCATCTAGGATGAGCATTTCAGATTTGTGTTTGGAACAAGGAGGAGTTGGTTTTTTTTTGGGACCAAAGGATTACGGTTCCCTGGTATCTGCATGTGAAGTTTCCTCTTAAGCTGGAGTTCAGTTATGTGGTGTCCTCACATAATGGAACTATTTTTGCAAGGATTGAAGGGCATCCTTATAGGTTGAAGTTTTGGGAGAAGCATTTTTTTGAACAATTTGTTTGTGATGACCAGTCGATGTTTTTTTTCCTCCAGAAACCTGTTAGAGGGAATCTCCTCTTTAGGTGCAGAAGGATGGCATCAAACATCTCAAAGTCAAACAGGAGGTTTGAACATTAGAAGTTTGAGAAGAATATTCTTGAGATGTAGAGTATACAGTTTCCTGCATGTGTGTATGATCTGGTTTTGAAGGTTGATCAGATACTGATGGTTGATCCTCTTGTGTCCCTTGCAAGAGTGTGTGTGAATTACTATGGTTGCTGTCTTCAAAGCCATAGTAAATGTTTAAGTCCTTGTGATTTAGACTGATGTCGGAACTGATGTTGAAACATCATTTCAGTTCTTTGCTTCCTTAGCCAAGGAAGTTTGTTTAGCTCAGGGTGGAGTGAAAGGTCAAGACACTGACCTAATCTGGAATGCTATTATGGTGAGAATGCTTTTGGTGTGAATGCTTTTGTGGTATGAATGGTTGTCATGATGGTTTGTCATGAAGAAGAATCAGCAGATGCTTGACGTGTGCGAAAGAAGAATGTCAGACCAATTGTCCTACCTTGTGTGAGAAGGTAGTCTTATCTGACTAGTGATAAATACTTTGACGGGAGCTAAGTATTTGTCTGATGTGAGATTGCAAGTCTGCAGTCTGAACTCTTTGCTTCAAAGAGGGTGTGCTAGTTTATTTCTCTCTATGGTGTTCAGGTGTTTATGATAACCTGAATAAGCTGCTCTGGATGTGTTTTTATTGGGAGCTTCTTGAAAGACTTCTATGTGCAAGGAGTCCTTTGAATGGTGATGGGAAGCTGATGTCCCAAATGATGATTGTAACATCATGATTGTTGATGGTTTTATTTGGAAGATGATTGAGATTGTGCATGTGGAGTTGGATGCTCAAGCATTACTGTCAGAAGAGGTGTTTCTGACTATGTGGATTAGAATGTGGAGATTCTAAGCTTGTTTTTAGTAGTATGTTCTGGCAAAGCATGACTACTAATTTTGAAGACGTCACAACTACTGGTGAATGTAATGGCAGAGGAATTGTGTCAGATGATGTGATCTGATCAGAAAGTTTATTTTGTTCTTTATTCTCCTGCAAGTATCTCTTGAAGAGATTGGATCTCAGTAAAGCTTTTAAGTAAGCTGAGAATTCGTGGGGTCTGTATGAGCATGAAGATGTTCATGTGCTTGAACTGAGGATTGGTGTTTTTGTTTCCGTTGTGTGCCTCAGGGGGAGTAAAGTAGTGTTTTGTTTGATGTTTATGATAGTCTGTCATGCTTGCTTGTTGCTGCTGAAAAGATGTGGAACTCTTTACTGTGTCTGGAAGAATTTATTTTTCTCTGCAGTTTTTTTTGGAAGAACTCTTTAGGGGTCTTTGTTGATGGGAGATGTCACACTTGTCTTGGTGTGTGTTATTAATTCTAAGTAAGAGGAGGTTACTTAGAGTTTAGTGGAAGGCAGTGTGTTTGTGCTTTAGAACGTGTGAATGATTGTGTAAAGCTTTCCTGACTGGATGGTTGAAGCTGTGTTGGTCAAGCCTTTGTGTATACAAGAGAAGGAAGACAATGTCTGATTAGATGTCAGGACATTTTTCGGGACATGTTTTCTCCTTGATCCATACAAGGAAGTATTGTGGATGGTGCTATCAGGAGGATATGCAAAATGGATGCAGTGTTGTGTGAAGATCTTCAGTTTGGATTACTATGCTATAGTAAGTCCAGTTGGTGGAGCAAATCAAGAATCATGGTGATGATGTCTTGGTGTGTGGAAGATGTTCTAACTTGTGTTAGGACATTGTCTGATTGGATATCATTGGTGAAGGATGATTATACTCGGGTTCAGGAGCTTGGTGCCTACATTATGCCTAAGGGGCGTCTACATAGTCATACGGGAGAATGATGAAGTAGAAGGTCTGCCTTGGATGGAGAATGTAGAAAAGACTAAAGCAGATCAGATATTAATTGCTTGAAAGTCTGAAGGTGAAGATACTCATCAACTGATCAGGAGTATTCCAAATTATCATACGGGAGAATGATAGGGAATGATTGTCTTTGGAGAGTTGGGTGTGAGAATACTGTTCTTGTGTTCTTGTGATCTTCTGTGATGTGATGGCTTATGATGTGTTTTTGTTCTGGTTGTTTCTGGTCCCTTGGCTTAAGAGGGAGCTTGGAGATTCTGTTTTTATTTGGAATGTGGTGTTTTTCTTAGTGCATCTGGATTCTGTTCATGATGTCAAGACTGATGTCTTAACATCTGCTAACAGAACATTCTATTCTGAAGGTTATGGTTTTTGTCTCCAGAGAACACAAGCTTCTATCTGATTTATGTACTGTTGTGGTACATGGTGTGCTTGAGGGTCAAGCAGTAAGTGAATGTGTTCAGCAGGTGAGTTGAACAGAGGGTGCGCTCTTGAAGACATGAAGATGCGTCTTGTGTTTTCCATTCATTTTGGGTGTTCTTTTTGCAGTGGAGCATTGGTTATCCATGATAGGGAGAGTAGTGTATCCTGTCAGATTGTACAAGATTCTGAGTTGGATGTGTTCTTCTACTGACTTGCTTGCTTTTGGTTGATTGTCCTTAGATGCATAATTGCTTGGTTTGGTATATTATGGCTAAAAAGGGGGAGAAGTAAGTAGTAGTAGTCTTCCTTGGTTGTTTCCTTGAGGGGGAGCTGGTTGTGTTATCCAAAGGTTGTATGGATATTGCTCTGGTGTGCTATTGCTTTGTCAAAAATGGCTAAAAAGGGGGAGAGTATGTGATGTTATCCAAAGATTGCAGGATGTGCTCATATCTGATGCCACTAACTGATGAGCTAGTGTGAGTGACTGTGTAAGAGGTTGTGTATGTGTGTAGATGAAGATTGAGTGCTGATCTGCCTGTGTAGTATTGCAGTGCTGATAATTGTTTTATCTACTACTGATGTGTGATATATTTGATATGATATGATGGTTTTAGCCAAAATTTGCCAAAGGGGGAGTTTGTTAGTTCTGCAGCTATGCAGTATTTGTGTTGGCTAAATTTTGTTAAAACCTATATGATAGCTTTATGTCACTTAAGCTGTTTTAACATGTTGTTTTGTGTATCTGCCATAATAGTTTAGTTGCAGGTTGTGAAACGTCAAGGAGGATGTCTTGACATGTTGTTCTGCACTAACTAGTTATGTTCAGTATCTGTCATATTAGATTAGTTGTAGGCTGTGGAGATGTCAAGTGTGATGTCTTGACATGTTGTGTTGCACTAAGCTGATATGAGCGCATGGTTGTTTTAAGGTGTTGATGTTTTGCTGTCATGTGATGGTTAATCAAGATGTCAAAGGAGATGTTATAACATCATTGTCTGATACAGCAGTTACTGCTATTGTATATCTCTTGACGAGTTTGATTTAATTTGATGAGATCTTTTTGGATATACCTCATCATTATACGCAGGTCAAGGAGATTTATTAGGAACAAAGTGCAGATTTAATTGGATTTCATAAAAAGGATCTTGGAGACTTTTTAGGAAACTACTTGGAGATTTGTTCCTATTTATATGGAGAAAATTCTGCAGCTGATTTAAAGCATGAATATTTTATTGAAGACCTAATTTGTAGGAGAATCTTTTGCAGATTTGTAGCAGCTGATATGCTGTGATTTGAAGCCCAAATCCAGTTGGGTATAGGTTATAAATAGAAGCATTGTAACCTAGAAAAAGTAAGCCAGCCGTCATGTAAATTATAAGGGTTGTGTTGGTTGATGAACCACTCGGTTTGTGGGATGGTCATCGTGTTTATCTCGAAGCCTGTAGGTAAGAGATGTATTGTTCTTGGAGGAAGCTTTTAAGCAACTTCAAGATGGTGTTCTTAGTCAAGAGTCTTGGCTGAGTATTAGCATATGAGTGTGTTTTCTATTTTTATGTGTTTGAAGAGTTGTTGGAAATCAAGTTGTTGATGTAGTGGATGAGGTGTTGACTGCTAGACATCATTGCGATGATTGGAAGTGAGATGTAGTCTCTTACCTAGGGAGGACTTAGGTAGAAGGGCCATTGGGTAGTGATTAAGTGAGTAGATCATCAACGGGTGTGTTGATTGTAGGGTCTATGAATTGATACTGCTAATAGTGGACTTCCTTCTTGGCTTGGTATGCCCCCAGATGTAGGTTGTTAGACCGAACTGGGTGAACAAATTTTGTGTGTTGTTTATGCTTTTTAGTACTGTTATTGTTTATACCTTGCCATGTTATCTGTAACAGACCAGATGTCTCGACATCCTGTAGGACATCTGGGATCTGTCATACCAGAATTTCAACGTATATTGTGACATGTCTCCAACCTCAATGTTGACAGATTCCTTTCTTCCATCCTCAGAGTTAAAGTCTATGTTTTTATCTCCAGTCTCAAAATCGATGTCTACCTTTTTACCAACCTCGGAGTTGACGTATATCCTTTCTCCAACCCCAGAGTTGACGCCAAGTTTTTCTCAACCTCAGAGTTGATGTATACCTTTTTCTCAAACATTCAAAGTTGGTGTTTATCCAAGTTTTTCCTCAATCTCAGAATTGATGTTAAGGTTATCGTCTCCAACCTCAGAGTTGACGCATGTCTTTTATCCCCACCCTTGAGGTTGATATCTGTTTTCTTGTGAATATATCCATATTCCCCAACCTCGGAGTGGATGTTCGTCTACCTTTTTCCTCAACCTCAGAGTTGATGTCAAATTTTCCCTCGACCCCAGAGTGGATGTCATTTTTTTTAATGTCGCCCGTTTTCCTCAACCTCAGTGTTGATGTTTACTCCAAATTTTCTCAATCGTAGAGTTGAGTTCTATCTTCTGTTTCAACCTCAGAGTAGATGTTTATCTGCTTCGTTCTCAACCTCAGAATGGATGTACGTCTTTTTCCCCAAACCTCAGAGTTGGCGTCTAGTCTTTTTCTCAACCTCAGAGTTGATGTTGCACTGTAGTTTTCAAACACCTGGTTAATCAAGTTGTCATTTCAATCACCGTCTTGATATCATACAATGTCCATTCCCAGCCGCAGCACTGACGATAGTCCTTTCAGTTATCATAATGTTCCTTGCACAGGAAGCTTTATTCCCCAGTCGTATCATTCAATCAGTTTTCAGGGTCGTGGATCCGTTGGTCGTGCCCATGGTCCACCTTTCTATCCCCAACGGAGTCATCTTTATAGATCTGTTGATTCTACTAACCTTTGGTTGTGAGACTGCCTGTGTGTCGGCCTACCTTTGTGTTTGGATGTGAGACCGCCTGTGTGTCGGCCTTCCTTTTGAAAATCCAATATGTGATGGTAACCTTTGGTTGTGAAACCGCCTGTGTGTTGGCCTACCTTTATTTTCGGGTGTGAGTCCGCCTGTGTGTCGGCCTTCCTTTTGAAAAGTTATCTTGTGACGGTAACCTTTGGTTATGAGACCGCCTTTGGCCGATATTCTTTCTAAGTCCGTGTTCAGATGGCACCCTTCGGTTGTGAGTCCGTCTTCGGCCGACATTCTTTCTAAATCCATGTTCAGATGACACCCTTCGGTTATGAGTCCGCCTTCGGCCGACATTATTTCTAAGTCCATGTTCAGATGGTATCATTTGTTGCGAGTCCGCCTTCGGCTGGCACCCCTTTCTTGTTAGATGTGAGACCGCCTCTGGCCGGCATTCTTCTCACGATTTTCTTTCATTTGATGTGAGTCCGTCTCCGGCCGGCATTCCTATTAGAAATCACTCTCGGTTATTATCCTTTTGATGTGAGACCGCCTCGGGCCGGCATTCTTCTTAAAGTTCACCTTCGTTTTGAGGTGAGCCCGCCTCCGGCCGGCATCCCCTGTTGAGAATTCATGCTCAAGTAGCATTCTTTCGATATGATTCCGCCCTTGGTAGACATTCCTTCTTTTACTCTCCTTCATTATAATGTGAGACCGTCTCCGACCAGCATTCTTTCTTTTACTCTTCGATTGTGAGTCCGTCTTTGGTCGGCATCCCTTTTAAGTCCGCTTTCGAGCGACATCTTTGTCTTAAGTGCACCTTCGGCTTGAAATCACTATATCATTTCTCTCCCCACAGTTTGCAAATTTCCAGGTTCTTTTTGTATTCAATCACCTTCTACCTTGAACGTCTGGAAGTTGTTGCTATCATCCCTCCAGATCCAAGTCGATTGAATAGGGGCAGCTGTAACACCCCAAAATTTGCCCTCGCTTTTTCTAACCTTGACTGGCTTTTGTTTCGCATTCATCTGCATCTTCATTAGGTCATATTCATCCATGTGCATTGGGCTTCTAAGGTGGGATCAAGGTATTATGTGCAAGCTCAAGATTCTTTTTTTTGGTGAGATTCTCACCTTCATTCAGGGTTAAATTCTCATCATCAAGCGTCAAGTGTATCTTCTTCAAGCTTTCTCAAGAGCACCAGGTGTTTAGGATTTCTTCATTGATTCAACTGAGAGTTCTATTGAGCTAGGGTTTGAGGCTTCAACTTCTTAGGTCACGTCTTCATCATGGTGCACCTAATGCAAAGGGTTAGGTGCCAAAGATTAAGTTGTGAATTCATATCGTGTTTCAAGCATTACTATCCTTCTACGTGTTGGTTGCTTATGTAAGTCACTTGTAGTTAGAATGTCCAAGTGGGGATCTTCATGGAGAATGCAAGGTGATTTTATGGAGAATTGAGGACTTAGGTAGAGTGTATTCAGGTGGTTATTCGAGGTTTGGCGCTCGAGTTATTAAAAAGGATTGACATCAAAGTTCTCAAGTGTTTAATTCATCAAGAATTGATGTGTGGATTACTTGGACTTCAAGTTCATAACCAAAACCATTTTTTACTTCAAACCAATTTTCATATTCGATTCTTACATCCATTTTAAATCCATTTTTATCAAAACTAATCCAACCATGTCTCGCTACAAGAACTCATCCTGCAACAACAGTCCGAAGAAGACGCAAAATTTGACAACCCAGTTGCTAAATCTACTTCCTCGAAAAGCAGTCACATATGGGTCAATCCCAAAAGCCCTAGAGCCAAACAATTCGGGAAGAAATCTTATGATGCAAGGTATAATTCTCTTCCCAAGCTTTCCAAGTCTTTGGATTCATGTAATCCCACTGAAGATGGTGTTTCTAGAGTTTTAATGAGTTTAGGGGATAATATTATAGAACAAGACGCAGTCATGATTATCAATAACATGGAGAATTCTGTTGTTATACCTTTTGTTCTTCGGTATATTCAGAGGAAGACTAGAGCTAATAGAGAGGTGGTTCTTTATAATTTTACACTTAAGGTGTTTAGAAAGTGTAAGGATTTGGATGGTGCAGAGAAGGTGTTTGATGAAATGGTTAACCGAGGGGTGAAGCCTAATAATGTTACTTTTTCGACTATAATTAGTTGTGCTAGGTCTTGTTATTTGCCCAATATGGTTGAGGAGTGGTTTGAGAAGATGTCGTCGTTTAGATGTCAACCTGATGATGTTACGTACTCGGCTATGGTTTATGCTTATGGAAAACCCGGTGATCTAAATATGGCTTTGAGCTTGTATAATCGTGCGAGAACGGAGAAATGGCGCCTTGATAATGCGACGTTCTCTACGTTGATTAAGATGTATGGGGTGGCAGGAAATTATGATGGATGTTTGAATGTCTATGAAGAAATGAAGGCTCTTGGGGTTAAGCCTAACTTGGTTGTTTATAACACTCTTTTAGATGCCATGGGAAGAGCGACGAGACCATGGTAGGCCAAGGCTATATATAGAGTTGATAAATAATGGACTTTTTCCAAATAGAGGAACCTATAGATCTCTCATACATGCCTATGGTAGAGCACGGTATTCTGAAGATGCTCTCCTTGTGTATAAGGAAATGAAGGAAAAAGGGAATGGATTTGGATTCCCATCTTTATAATACCCTTTTAGCTATGTGGGTTGATGTTGGTTACACTGACCAAGCGTTTGAAATTTTTGAGAACATGAACCCTGATCAAAAGGATATTTATTACATTGCTGCTGACAGTGTGAATAGTGCAAAGAACAGCATTGAAATAAAGTGCAGCAGCAGAATTTACAAACAGCAGGTAAAAAAGAGGAAAAGAGATACAAGCAGGTCACATTTTTTTCCATTTGAGAAATTCATAACTACAAGCACAGAATAAATTCATAGCAGGTTACTAGCAGGAAAATAAGATATTCGCGCAGAGGAAATTAACAACAAAAAGTTAATAGCAGTAAAAGAAAAACTTCATGGAAATGAGCTTTAAACTGAAACAATTCAAAATCGAAAAGCCAATAATACATTTTACCTCCAACAAAATACATAACAAAAAACCAAAGTCATAACAGAATTTTTTCCCCTTTCACTAACTGACATAACAAAAAAAACTCCTAACAAAACTTTGCTAACAGAACCAATAGAATCGAACAGAAAGAAAAAAAAACTGGTAACAGAATTTCACAGGCTTTCTCTAACAGACTCTCTCTCTAATCCTTCTCCTCCTCTCTCAGATTCAATCTCTAATTCTTCACTCTCTTGAATTTCCCTTCCATTTTTAAAGACTATTTCCAAATTCTGCATAAATCACAGCAAAAGAAACCTTCATCATCTTCAATTCTCCAGTAATCCCAAACCTGCAACAATGAACAAACATCAATAATTTTCTGCAATCTTCATCAAGTTCACACCGCAACAACCAAAAATCTGAGAAGAAAATTTGACGAGAATTTCGCAAACCACAACACTACACAATAATCATAACACATAACACAATAACGCATTAACACAGAACACAATAACGCATCAACACAAGCACAAGAAACAACAGAAAAATTTCACGCACAGAAGTAAAAGAAGTGAAGAAGAGGAAGAATTGGAGGTAGAAGAAGACCATCAATTCAAGAGAGTTTGAGTAATTACCTTAACATCGGTGCTTCTCTTCATCGCCTACATCACCTTCGAGATTCAACAGCCAAAGAAGTATGTAAGGTTGATTCTTCTTCAATTCGCTCCAATTCTTTATATCGTTATGTGGAGTTTAGCGATAGGAATCAAAGCCCTAACATTAGGAGCTTCGATTCCTAGTGAGCGCCATTCAATCTCGATTTGAGTAGTTTAGGGTTCGTGTGCCTCTTGTTTCATTTTACGTGTTGGACGAAGAATATGGACAAATGGACTACGGATCGAGAAAAAGGAGAGTGACAGGGTCTCGCTCATGGTGTTTTGAGTTGCATTTGGAATGCTCGGCGGAGAAATTTTCGGCCGGGAAACATTTGAAGGAGGAAGAAAGAGTTGAGATCGGTTTGTTTTGTGAAAATGAAAACGAAGATGATGGTGGAAGAAAGATGGAGTAGGGATAACGAAGGAGAGGTTGAGCGGGATGGAGAAGAGAGGCAGGGGACGGCGCAGGGAGAAGGGGTTGGTAGGTTGAAGATCCTTCTGGTAGCTCTTAATGTTAACCCTAAAGCTATGCTGATTGGGCTCATAGGCCATTCCACCCTTTCGTATCCTATCCATAACCCTCATTCCACTCCCTACACCCCTTTACTGTTGTATATTAGTTTTAGACATTTTGATAATTGTCTTTGTATATTAGTTTTTTAGATATTTTGATAATGGTTTTTGGTTATTGGTTTTAGATAATTAAGTTAGGATATTTGAATTAGGACTATTGAATTGGAATTAATCTTAGAAATTAGTCCTGGTTTTAATCATTTTTTATATGGTGTAATTGTTGATTAATTGCAAATTAATTATGGTTAGATTTTAGCGCTAAAGTTTTATTAGATCTTGATCTTGATGATTTTGATTAATTGTTGATAAAATCTTAATTTTGATATTATTTGTGATCGGGTTTTTGTAGAATTTTCCATTAGGTTAATGGTAATTTTTGGATAGTTGATTAAACTTTGTTTAGACTTTTGATTGCTTCCCTTATTATATGAGTTTTTATTAACCTTCTAGAGATTATGCATGGAATATTTTTCATAACCTTGTATGGACTGATGAGATCTCTTGATGCAGATTATACTTAGTCCCGAATGTCGTTTGAACCAATTCTGGATGTTGATTCTGGTTCTCCCAGTTGATTACCTTTGATGATAGTTGCTTAAATTTGATGCTTATTAGATTCTGACATTGTTTGAACTTGATGTTAGATGCTTGACTACTGGACTTGCTTACTTGTTGGAAGTGTCTGATAGCTTCGAGGGTTGAGCTTGTTGCGCGCTTTTAAGGGGCAACGGGCCTTCTTCGTTAGGTACCACTCGCACACTTGTAGGAAGCATGCATATGTTTAGCATTTTAGCCTGCAGCTTGTTGTTGATTGAGGAGTTTTCACTCCTAGCTGTATACTTGGCTTGGTTGCTAATTGACTGATACTCTGTTGTTGTTTACTTCCTTTTTTGTCATATTTTGTGGTGGACAAAGAATCATTAAACTTCCTTATAGTTGAGATCACGACATCATTTTCATCTTGTGGTTAACAAAGAGTCACTCAACTTCCTCATAATTGAGATCACAACATCGTTCGTTTCTGTTCCATTTTCTGTTAGAGGACGAGGAATCACTCAGTTTTGTTTCTTAGCTGAGATTACGACATCGTTTGTTTTGTGATTGATTCGTATGATGTTTACTTATGGTTGTTCACATGATCCCTTAGGATTCCAAGCTTCACTTAATTTTTGATTAAGTTGGAGGTAGGAGAGACATTAGGCTTTCAATCCAAGCATGACAACATTAGGTAAGCTTCCCTCATAATCCTGAACTTAGGGCCATCAATGCATGGCAACTTGTAGGACCGAGTTTCCTTTAGACCTTCCGTGCTTCTCTCTCTTTTCTCTCGCCTCAGTGTGATCGAGATCCCGTTTTCCCGTAGTTCTGTGAACCACGGATGCTCTGATTCTCATTCAAGATGAGATACGTAGGCACAAGACGGCGATGTCTTGGCGAGCACACTAACAACTAACTTCCCTTTTATCTCGCTCAGTGTGATCGAGACTTGTTAACTAAACCTTTTCTCTCGCCCCAGTGCAATCGAGACCTTAATGACCTTGTAGGTCGAACTACGACTGTTCTAATTTCCTCTTTCTCGTTAGATTGAGGATACGTAGGCACAAGACGGCGATATCTTGGCGAGCAACCTTCCCCCACAATCTTGTGGTCCTCCGAACTACGTTGACTCTGAGTTTCCCGTTCTCGAAGGAATACGTAGGCCTATGGAAGCAATGTCCTACCGAGTCACTTTTCTTTTTCCATTCTAGTTAGCATTAGAGCTTCAGATACCCTCACCATTTGATTAGAACAACAAGCGTGGATCCCATCGAGTACGATGAACGCGAGGGGTGCTAATACCTTCCTCTCGCGTAACCGACTCCCGAATCCAGACTCTGGTTGCGATGACCATGTCTTTCCCTTTTGAGGTTTTCTTCAATCGTTTCCTTTCCCCGCGTCGGGTTAAATAACGTTCGGTGGCGACTCTTTTGTCTTTTCCGCCGGTTGATTTTCGCAAGTCATACAAGTCCAAACATCAAGCAACACCTTCAAGACATGCATCAAAGTAATCCTCAAATGGAAACTCAAAGTTCAAGCCCTTAAAACATACCCAAACATGATCCACAAATTGCAAAATTAAATCTCAAAGGACCTCAACCAGGGGCCAACATCATATCAAAAGCTCATGCAAAGAATCACAAAGGAACTCAATCAATTAGGCATGGCAAACCAACTAGTGTAAAGAGATGTCAAGAGGTGATCATGCATAAGTCACTTAAGCACAAATAAGCAAACATGTATCATATGACATTCAGAAATTGTGAAATTTAAACTCAAATGACCTAAGTCAGGAACCAATCACATGTCAAAAGATCTCACAAAAATTCACAAGTTAAGCAACTTAAACCATTAAGCAAAGATCAAGTGAGAAACATGAACCAATATGCAAAAGAGGGGGACCAAAATGCAATATGAAAAAGTTTTAAAAATGAAACAAAAATGTTTTTATGCACTTCAAGATGTTGATGAAACAATGCAAAAAGAATGAGTTGAAAATGTGTTATAGATGAAGAGAAATAAAATCAGCAAGTTGAAGTGTGCATATATGAAACAATTCACAAAGAAAATAATCACACAATTAATTCAGATACCAAAAATAAAATAAAATAAGAAAATAAAATTTGATAAAATTTTATAAAATACTAAACATGCTTCATGATACAAGTCCAAACATCAAGCAACACCTTCAAGACATGCATCAAAGTAATCCTCAAATGGAAACTCAAAGTTCAAGCCCTTAAAACATACCCAAACATGATCCACAAATTGCAAAATTAAATCTCAAAGGACCTCAACCAGGGGCCAACATCATATCAAAAGCTCATGCAAAGAATCACAAAGGAACTCAATCAATTAGGCATGGCAAACCAACTAGTGTAAAGAGATGTCAAGAGGTGATCATGCATAAGTCACTTAAGCACAAATAAGCAAACATGTATCATATGACATTCAGAAATTGTGAAATTTAAACTCAAATGACCTAAGTCAGGAACCAATCACATGTCAAAAGATCTCACAAAAATTCACAAGTTAAGCAACTTAAACCATTAAGCAAAGATCAAGTGAGAAACATGAACCAATATGCAAAAGAGGGGGACAAAAATGCAATATGAAAAAGTTTTAAAAATGAAACAAAAATGTTTTTATGCACTTCAAGATGTTGATGAAACAATGCAAAAAGAATGTGTTGAAAATGTGTTATAGATGAAGAGAAATAAAATCAGCAAGTTGAAGTGTGCATATATGAAACAATTCACAAAGAAAATAATCACACAATTAATTCAGATACCAAAAATAAAATAAAATAAGAAAATAAAATTTGATAAAATTTTATAAAATACTAAACATGCTTCATGATACAAGTCCAAACATCAAGCAACACCTTCAAGACATGCATCAAAGTAATCCTCAAATGGAAACTCAAAGTTCAAGCCCTTAAAACATACCCAAACATGATCCACAAATTGCAAAATTAAATCTCAAAGGACCTCAACCAGGGGCCAACATCATATCAAAAGCTCATGCAAAGAATCACAAAGGAACTCAATCAATTAGGCATGGCAAACCAACTAGTGTAAAGAGATGTCAAGAGGTGATCATGCATAAGTCACTTAAGCACAAATAAGCAAACATGTATCATATGACATTCAGAAATTGTGAAATTTAAACTCAAATGACCTAAGTCAGGAACCAATCACATGTCAAAAGATCTCACAAAAATTCACAAGTTAAGCAACTTAAACCATTAAGCAAAGATCAAGTGAGAAACATGAACCAATATGCAAAAGAGGGGGACCAAAATGCAATATGAAAAAGTTTTAAAAATGAAACAAAAATGTTTTTATGCACTTCAAGATGTTGATGAAACAATGCAAAAATAATGAGTTGAAAATGTGTTATAGATGAAGAGAAATAAAATCAGCAAGTTGAAGTGTGCATATATGAAACAATTCACAAAGAAAATAATCACACAATTAATTCAGATACCAAAAATAAAATAAAATAAGAAAATAAAATTTTATAAAATTTTATAAAATACTAAACATGCTTCATGATTTTTTTGGCAATTTGTGGATGCACAGAAATGATTTTAAAAATTAAAAAGCAAATGCAACAATTAAGTGAAAAATAAAATAAATGAAATAGGCAAGGGGGGTGCAATCAGCAAGCAAGCACGTTGGAAAATGAGAATGGGCTCAAAGAGGGGGGTTCAGAAAGCAAAGAAAATTCAAGCCCAGTCCAAAACAAATGTCAGCGCATACCAAGAATTCAGTCAACCCAAAAGACTCATCCACACCATCAGACTAATCCTACGCACCATATCAAGTCAAATAATCAACAAGGTAATCAAGATGAAGGGACCAGATCATACGCACATGGTAATAATGATGAGCAAGCAAACATCATAACATTCAGCCATTAAAAAGAAATCACGTGACATGCATATGGCATTTTAATGTGTTGTCATAACCTCAACCATAAGATTGATCTTACTCGTGCAAATCAGTCAACCAAATCAAAAATTAAACAAGATCAGTGGCCCAGATTGAGAGTACACAACAAGAAGCGTGGAATGACACGTACACAAACAATGAAAATAAAACAGATTTAATGAAACGTGGCAACGCTTGGACCACCAGATCAAAGCCATGGACGGCCATGATTACATCTTCCACCTCTAAAACCCTCGCCGGACTGAATCCACACCTGGTGCCGGAGCCCAAGCTCCGGTCACCTTCTCCGGTGACCTGCGACTTCCAATTCTCCAGAAATTGCTCATGAGTATACCAAATTGATCAGAAATTCACAAGGATCACAAATATCATGTTCATTTCAATAGATCAACAACATATTAACCAAATCGAACAAAAGAAAGTTTAGATCCAAAACTTAAATCTCAAAATACACACAATACACACAATCCACATGTTCAAACTTCAAACAAAATACATCAGAACACTCAGTGAAGCACACAGATCATTATGCATACCTAAAAATCAAGTTCTATGACCATGAAAAGTGAGCTTACTTGAGATCTGTAGAGCTTGAAATACCACAAGAACGCCTTCCAAAAGCTGCAGATCTTCCTCTTTTGAGCTCTATTTGCAAAATAAATGCAAATAGAGACTTGAATCTGGCTAGATCTAGGAGTTTGAACTTGGATCCTCTTGAACTGAACTTGGTGAAAACCTTGCTCTCAGCTCAAAATGATGGTTGATTCTTGTTCTACTCTCTTCACTGATCACGAATGTGGAAAGAAAACTCAAGAAAACATTGTGGAGAGAGAGAATCGAAGAAGAGAAAGTTTGGAGTGAAAAATGGATTCTGAGCCAAAATGAATGCATGACCTAGCTGTGAGGGTATGAGTTAGCTTATATACTCTTGGTTATTCCCCTGATTATGATTAGCAAGTGATTAAACCTTTGATTAATGAGATTGGAATGGTTTTGCAATTTTGCACTTTGAGCTTAACCCCTTAATCCTCACGTTCCAAGGTCATGGAATTGGTGTGATTCACTCACATTTCCTCTGCTGATCATAAATGAATTATACTTGGGCCTTGCACTTGCTTGGTTTGTGAGTTTTTAATCCATTTGCAAATTTGTACAATGTAAAATAAGTGAGAAATATGGCATGAAATGACTTGGTTCAAAGGCCAAAAATAATCCTCATGAGGTGTACTTTGATGTTGTAATGAGACATGAACCAATAAAACCAATTACAAGTCCATTTATGCCAAAATGCAAAAGGTGGAAAAAAATGGTATATGGAAAACCTCAAAATGCACCTTGCATTGTTTTGACCATAACTAGAGTTCCACAAATGATATGGAGATGTTCTAGTACTTTTTGGAAATGGGAGAGAAAGATCTTCAACTTTCATGTTGGAGGAAAATTCATTTGAAGCATCCTTGATGATGAAAAGTCAAGTTGAATGTGGTGGAGAAATTGCCAAAAATGGAAAGTTCTCATTATAGGTCATTTTCCAAATTTAGTAACTTTTGCACAAACTCTTGATTCTTGAAGAATAATGTCATTCATGCTATTCCTTGACCAAATAAAGGTATATGGACTTGGGAAACATGATTTGAACCTTTGAAAACCATGAAAAGAACCTCAAAATTCCACAGCTGACTTTCTCCTTTACAGTTGACCTTTCTTGGTTCACAAGCAACTGATTCACTGAACATTCTTCACCATAAATCATCAACCAAACCCTCATCTTATGGATGCAGGCAAGCATAAAGACCTCATGACACCATGCTTGAACACACAAGGCCCTCCAAAAAGTCCTTTTGATTCACAAACCCTAATTGGTCCCTCTAGTTAGGAGAGAAAAATTCACTTGTAATCTTCTGCCAATCTTGATCTTGTAAAGATATGATGGACCCCATGAGACATCTTGAAGCTTGAGACTTGAGAATATGGACCAAGTACCTTGATCCCATGCTAAGAACCAATGCTATGCACAATGCAAATGCAAGAAATGAAAAGAAACAAAAGCTAATTAGTATAAACAAAAGGGCAAATTTTGAGGTGTTACAGCTGCCCCTATTCAATCAACTTGGTCCTGAAGGTATGATAGTGACGGCTATCATGCATTCAAAGGATTCAGGGAGATTGAATACCAAAAGAAACCTGAAATTTGCATAAAGAACATCATCCCTGCTGATAGAGAGAATTGGCGAAGAAAATCTTCAACATGACTTCACATGAGAGATACCTGAACGTTAACCTCTGCGGCGGAAGTACAATAAGAAATCTTTAACATGACTTCACATGAGAGAGACCTGAACGTCAACCTCTGCGGGGGAAGTACAATAAGAAATCTTCAATATGACTTCACATGAGAGAGACCTGAATGTCAACCTCTGTGGGGGAAGTGCAATAAGAAATCTTCAACATGACTTCACATGAGAGAGACCTAAACGTCAACCTCTGCGGGGGAAGTACAATAAGAAATCTTCGACATAACTTCATATGAGAGAGACCTGAACATCAACCTCTGCGGGGGAAGTGCAATAAGAAATCTTCGACATGACTTCACATGAGAGAGACCTGAACATCAACCTCTGCGGGGGGAGTGCAATAAGAAATCTTCAACATGACTTCACATGAGAGAGGCCTGAACGTCAACCGCTGTGGGGGAAGTGCAATAAGAAATCTTCAACATGACTTCACATGAGAGAGACCTGAACGTCAACTTCTGCGGGGGAAGTACAATAAGAAATCTTCAACATGACTTCACATGAGAGAGACCTGAACATCAACCTCTGCGGGGGAAGTACAATAAGAAATCTTCAACATGACTTCACATGAGAGAGACCTGAACATCAACCTCTGCGGGGGAAGTGCAATAATGAAGAAATCACCAGATGCGGCTGCGATGTTAAACAACATCCCTTGAATCATATCCTTTTCTGCTGGCAAAAGAAACCCTGCAACAAAATACCAAACTTGGCTTATGCTTCAAATGCATATGTTTGAATTTTGCCGTAATGCTCCATACGAAATGGAATGCTACGCATTTGGGAGGATGCCATGCAAAAGATGCTTATGCAATGCAAAAAGGGCGTCCTAGTGAAATAAACGCTAAGGAAAAAGGCAGCTCCGGGGTATGGTAAACTGACGTGTCATTCTTAACTAAGAGACCCTGATGAGGTATACTTCACCCTGCTGGGAAGAAACAAAACCACCAATTCTGTCGGAGATGGACGAGACTCCGAGAGAATACCCACTTTGTTGGGGAATGTCAGGATCAACAACTCTGCTGGAGATGGATGAAACTCCGAGAGGATACCCATTCAGCTGGGTAGGGAGATGAATACTGAAGATGGAAACTTCTCCGCTGGGGATGACCAACTATTTCAAAACTTGGATTTGACGCCTGCCAAAAACGATTGGACTTAAGACCTGCTGGAGATACCACTCACCACCAGACTCTGCTTGGGGATGTTGGTGAGCTTAATCTGCTGCTAGGGAAATAACTTTACCTCCACCCTGCCGGTGATTAGATTAAGCCGTTGTCGTTGAGAAAATACTTTCTGACAAACTGATGAAAGTAGATACCAGGACTCTGTGGGGATAATAACATCTTTGTCCACGAACTTCCTGCTGGAGACACAACAACATCCACCTTAGAGCAATCACTTCTGAACGCTTGCTGGGGAATAGTAATCTAAACACAACTTCGGCTGGGCATACAATCCTCTGTACACTGCTGAGGGGGACAATCCTCAACAACTCCGCTAGGGAGAAAAGGAGTTGTCAACATCCACCCTGTTAGGGGATAAGCCCTATGTTTCCTGACTAGCTGGGGAAAAAGAATGCCCCATACCCTGTGGGGAAACACCATCTTTAATCAAAGAAAATGCTCCTTTAATCTCTTGCAGCAATAACAACTCCTGACTACCTGCTGAGGAAAGATGAGCCAAATCACACCTCTGGCTGGGGTGAACCTCTTGTATCCTGCTGAGGGAGACGATCCTCAACGACTCCGCTTGGGAATTACTCCTTTATACTCTTGTTGAGGAAGACGATCATTGATGCTCTGATGGGGAAGAGTAATAAACTGCATGAGGATGATCAGACTTCAAAGTTGGGGAGAGCAGCTCTACTGGGGAGGTACCAATGAAGATTGGACTTTGAATTACTTGAGATGACTAGGTCTGGCCGTTGAGGAAGAGAACACTCTGACTCCTCATCGTCTTCTTGATGATATTCTATCGTCTTACCTTGCTGAGAGTGAGGATTCCATCTGTACTGCTAGAGATAAGAAAACTTCATAAAAACCCTTTCGAATATAGGACAATTCTCTACTTGAGGAAGAATAACAATTCCCACACCTTGCTGGAAAAAGATACCCTCTAGCTCCTTGCTGGAGGGAAAAGACCCCAAAAGTCCCACACTGGGAACAACTCAGTGCTTCAAGTTTCTGCATATTAATTGTCAAGAGCGAAACACAGTTCCTTTAACTCTCCACCTTGCCCCAAACCACAGGGTCTACTTGAAGCGATCATCTTAAGAGGATTTTACAAAAAACCTGGCATTCAACAATGTCCCAGGGTCTTCAAACTCTTAGAGATGTGTCCGGTCTGAACTTAACTGTCCCATGATTCATGAAGTAAACCACCTCGAGAGGGTTCTTAACAACTTGAAATGTTCTGCCACAGTATTCTGAACCTTGCGGAAGTGCTATTGATTGACTGTGTTCTGAAGGGAAAAAACTTCTCACGCCCTTGAAGTGACCTGCCCCAGTACAAGCCTTGCAGTACATTTGTCTCTGACCGACTAGTATTCGAGAGATTTACCGAATCTCGACGTGATTGCCCCAGTTTACACGCTTGTGGAGAGATTTATCGGATCTCAACATAATTGCCCCAATTCGAAGAAATTTTCTTAACATGAACGCCCCATGGTTGATTGTACTCTGAAAAGACCTTCTCAACTTGAATGCCCCAGCTTGGCTACATTTTGAAGAGATTTCCCGGTGTGATTGTCCCAGATTAGTTACATCTCAACACAAATGGTTGGGAACGCCTTTTTCCCACATAATCTTTCAGCAACATGTCTTCTGGAGTCTCAGGCACCTCAACTTGGCCAGTTTAAGCTTCTCGACTGATGTTCATCGTGTAAGCTTCTTTGATGTCAAACAAATGTATGCAAGCAGAAAATATTTATTCTGAGAATGATTATTCAAACGCAACACATATGTTAATCTTGAAGTCCTTATTGAAAATATGTCACACAACCGAGTTACGACACTTATTTTTGAAAGGAAAGCAATACGCACATGCAACACCAATAAAAATCTTATTAGCACAACTCATGGGAGTCAGGAACGCTATCTCGTTGAAGTACGCCTTCAGACTAAACCCTGTTTCAATTAGGACTTTTAAGGGTTGTAGCGTGGCCTGGTTCGCGGTTTGAGAAAAAGGATTTATGGCTCAAAGTTTATTGGTACCCACCCACTCTTCATGATGTTCTCCAATCCTATGTTCAGCTAATTTGGCACAAGCGCTCATCTCTCAAAAGGTTTTATGATCTTTAAAGAACCCATGCAATTGATGGTTCGAGACCTGATGAGGTTTTGGAGCAACAGTCACCCCTTTTGTCTTTTGGGTCTATAGTCACACGACTTTGTTCTTATCGAGGATTTTCTTTGTAATCCTTTTGGCTTTTTGCTTTCTCATTCTTTTGCTTTTTGTTCCCTAATTTTTGCCTGGACTGACTCTTTTGAGTTTTCAGTTTTGGAGTCCAGCGGGATGCCTTAACTTTTGCCTAAGTCATTTGCTTTCAAGTTTTTTTTTGACTTAGCATGCTTTTTCTTTTTCTCTTTTTTCTCTTTTTCTTTTCTTTTTTTTTTGAACAAGTCGTGTGACACCGTTTTGCCTGACTTGCTTGAAAGGGTTGCGACTGTTTCACTCTTCGGTTGGTGAGGAGTAACCATTGTGGTTCTACACCTCTTAACCTCTTGATAGTGGAATAGAAGGTAATGGATCCTCAGATGTACACTCCTTCTGAAAGTTAAACACTTGGTCAAACTAACTGACGCCTACCCTACCCCTGGGTTAAAATTGAGGGTTTTTCGTTTTCAGAAAGAACTCCTACTACTAGGCTCAAAGGGGTTGACAAAGGTCTATCTCCTTATCTCTCCAGTGTTTGTGAATTGAAAACAATGCCTGTACATCCTTAACAGGGTTTTATCTGAAAGCGTACCATTAGAAATCTGCATTCTTATTTCGTCATCCTCCCTCCAAGAGTTCTAGACAAGAAAGGTTGTTATTGCAGTGCATATAAACATGACATGAGTGCATAAAAGTAAGATACTTCAGGAACAACACATCATTGCATTAAAATCCACATTCACACAAACAAGTTTTTACATGCAGACAATGTTTAAACAAACAAAGGAAAGCTACATATGAAAATGCAGTAAAGGAAGCTGATGATTGCCATTGTTGAGGAGACTTGACTCCGTCTGGACTTATTGCTTCTGATGACGCTCTTGCAATCTGGTGCTTACTCTGACAAAGAAGCTTCAATCCAAAGGGGTACCATCTGGCGTGACGACCTTTGAATCGATCAAGTCTTGTACCTTGTGCTGGAATGCATTACAGTTATCAAGGGTGTGCCCAAACGTTCCCGAATGGAACTCACAGCTAGCGTTCATGTCAAAATCTGGAGGAATAGGGTATGGCACTGGCATGGCATTCCTCAGCTGGATCCGTGAGCTCTTGAGCAGACGAGCAAACAACTGACTATAAGGGATAGGAATAGGATCAAATATCCTCTTGGGCCTTCTTGGTCTGAACTGCCTCTGCTGTTGATAATTCTGCTGATTTGGGCGCCCCACCTGCCCCTGTACTTTCCTTTCTACATTTGGCTGAGGCACAAACAAAGGTTGCTGACGTAGAGCTTCTGCGACAAAAGGTTGTGGAGAAAGTCCATGACATGAGGTGGATCTTACAGACAGGGAAAGAGTCTCTACTTCCTTTGCAACAATTGGGGTAAAATCACCTTGTATGCTCACGCCGCCCAACATGAATTCAATTGCCCCTGCATCAATCAAATCCTGGACTTGGTGCTGAAAGGCCCTGCATTTCTCCACAGTATGCCCTGATGCCCTAGAATGGAAATCACAATGGGCTCTTGCATTGTAACCTGGTGGGGGATTACCAGTGAGAGGAGCCAAAGTCCTTTTTTGTACCAGTTGCAACTGAAGGAGATGCTGCAATAGCTGAGAATATGGCATAGGGAGCGGATGAAAAACTCTTTCAGACTGCTTCGGTCTCTGTGCACACTTTTTATTCTTAGGCTTATCTTGGGAGACAAGACCTGGTTGCTGTTGGGAAAGTTCTGGAACTTCAGATTATGGAGGGGATTCACGAGGAAATCCATGATCTAGCGAAGACCCTAAAGAGATGGGAGAATTAAGGACTTATGTTGCAGAAGCGAGCACATGACTGTTTTCCTTCTTTAACACTATTTTCAAGATTTCCATGACCAAACCCATCTAAGTCTTCATCTGATTAACCTCCTCCCTCAGCACCTTCTGGTCTTGCATGAGAGTTTGCATATTCCCTATAAATTGCCCCATTCGGCCTTACATTTCCCTCAACTTAGCTTGAATTTGCTCTATGACTCTGCCTAGATTAAGCCTGGTAGAATACCGATGAATTGGTTGATCAATCCTGACTGACAAAAAGAGAAAGCATAAGAAAACCAGAGAATCTGGGATAACATGCAATGCAAAAATGATTATAATTATGCAAATGCGAATGCAAAATTCAAACAAACATATTTGAACATTTCCAGGACATATCCGCTTTGATTCCATTCCATGAAACCGGGCAAGGGATTAG
The DNA here is from genome assembly GCA_022829125.1 of Lathyrus tuberosus. NCBI lineage: Eukaryota > Viridiplantae > Streptophyta > Magnoliopsida > Fabales > Fabaceae > Lathyrus > Lathyrus tuberosus. Next base: position 3,418,923 of record JALAZF010000034.1, read on the forward strand.
ACACACTATCAGAAAATAAATCCGAACCCAGAAATGCCACCGGATCAAACCACAGGGACAGACCCTCTCTGAAAACCAGAACTTCCAGAGCACAAATAATTAAACCAAATATCATTACTGAAAACAAAGTAGTTCTTAAAGACAGATTCAAGCATAGTCAAAGGTGATTCCATCAACAAACCTGATGGTAATCCCGAAAAAAGATAAACAACAAAATCAACTACAAATCAATTCCAAACAAACCAGCATCAACTTCCTCAAGAAGGTTCACAGTGTCAGGATGTGTAGGTTACTGCATCAGCCCTTTGATCAACTTGTTCCTCTTTGCAATCTCTTGGTTCAATTTAACAATCTACTCTTTAGCGTCGTTGTCTTCGCGCTTCAACTTCTTGACCTCGGCTTGCAACTTGAGCTCTTCAACTTCCTTCTGTGCTTCTTTCCACTTGGCAAAGTAACGATCTTTCCTTGCTTTCACTACCTGAAGCTCTTCTTTCAGCTCTTCATTCTCAATCTTGGCCTCCTTCCACATATCCTGATATGTGGCAAGCTTGTCTTCTGCTTTAGTCAAAAGCTTCTTGTTTTTCCTTTTAGCTTTGCCTGATGATTCAGCAGCCTTACTGACCTTTTTGAAGTGCTGAGCCCTATCGGCAAAATCCTTCTCTCTTTTCTCTAGATGCGCAGTCATGTCTTAAACTTTCCATTTCAACTCCAAGTTGTCCTGTAGATCACTCTGTAGCTGACTACTCATATCAGAGTTTTCCACCCTCAGATCAGATACCAACTTACGCTGCTTGTCGAATTCTTCAAGTGGTACAGTGAGTCTCTCTTCCGCAATCTCTGGATACAAGGGAGGCGCCCGATCAAAAGGCAAATAGAACTCTTCTACCCTCTTCTTCACCCATTCAACATATGGAGCGAAAGCTTGATTATTGGGTTTCCCCAAAACAGTTTTACCTATCTTCCGTCTGCTGAGCCAAGCTTGAGAAGCTTCTCGTGCAATAGCCACACCATCAGTCATATGAAAATACAAAGTTTCTTCCAAATCTTTTCCAACTGGAGGATCTTTTAGGGTGTATGCAAATTGCCTGATAGCCAAAGACGGGTTGTAGTTAATACCTCTTTTTCTTCCGACCAAGGGTAAATTAGGATACCTGTCACAGCTATGCAAAATATCAGTCCCCACTAATCCTTTGTCCACCCAAAGAATATCTTTAGCAGCTAAGCCCATCAGACGCTTACTCCACTCTAAAGAAGTCTTTGAATCCACAAAAGCACCAGATTGGGGTAAACGTTTGGCAAACCACTTGTAAAAAAGAGATGCGCAACAACAAACCACCCCACCTCGTCTTTTCTCATTCCTGTTGTATAGGGCGTAGTGGAGATCACCTAACAAAGTCGGCACCGGATTCTGAGCTGTAAATATCTGAATAGCATCTGTATCGACGAAATCAGACTCATTAGGGAATAACACAATGCCATATATACACAGAGCCAATGTTGCATTGAAAGCCATCCACCTCTTTTCCTTAGCTCCCTCTCGAGCCCTCTTCACCAAGTACTCCAAGTGATAGCCTCGAGATTTTCCCTTCTTAGAAAAGTCAGCCTCCACTGTAGATCTGCTCAAATAAAGAGCCTCAGCCACTGCTTGGAAATCACAATCTCCTTGGGAACCACAGAAAGGAACACCTTCTTTGACAGGAATTCTCAAAATTTTGGAGTATTCCTCTAGGGTAGGAACCAACACATAATCTGGCATCACAAAGCATCTCAAGGAAGGATCATAAAACTGCATCAAGGTGTGTAGCCCATTGTATTCATATTCACTGAGACTCCGAACCAGGGATAATATCCAACCATACTTCTCTTCAAAGGCTCCCAAAACTTCTGGACCAGCTATACTCTGTAAACTGTTCAACGGGCCAAGAGTGATCTTCGGGAACTTGTAGACGATGATGTGCTTCTTACCCCTCTTAGTGTCCATCCCTATGAACGCCCATGACTGGAATCAAAGACTAGATACTACCTGAAAATGCACAAACATGAATGTCAGAAAAAATGGAATGCAATGCGAAGCATGGGATCAAGGTATCCACACGAACTGGCTGCACTGCGCTGACTGAACAAAATAAGGCTCTGTACCAAAACCCAGAACAAAAACCACCATAGTGATAAAACCAGAAAACCAGGTAGGTTAAAGGTCACGGTCACCTGCAAACCTGCAAACACCCATCCCTCTCACATGTGGGTACTAAGATCCTCAATATCCCGGGCTCTCAGGTCGAGAAATGATGATACGTTCACCATTTCGGGTTTAGCATCATCATCAATCGAGGAGGCCTCAACTGATTCACCAAAACAAAAGATCCTCAGCTTCGGAGGTTTGAGAAGCAATGGCACATTCAGCCCGAAGGATACAATGTTATCGCCAATCAAAGAGGTTGTCCGCTGATTCACCTCAAAAGGAAATCCTATAGCAAGTTCCCAGCATTGGGTCCTCGGATCGAGAATATGCAATGGATTTGCCACAGGACGTGGTCTGCCACTGTCACATCTCGGGAGGAGTGCCGTTACTGAGTCCTCGGGAATGGTCATCAGAGTCGACAATTCCTCAACAGAATAACTACTGGCATGTATCAACATACAGTAGCATAAAGCTCCTGATAGAACCTCGTCTGATTGTAGGGATCGTGATCACCCGCACGTGGCCAACACCACGGGAGCGTCACGCTTGCCCACGCTAAAACCTAGGTGTATGCTCGAGCCTGGGTATTGGGCTCATCTCTCAAAACCTCCCAACCTGCCAAACAGAAAAATAGCACAATGCAGCACCGTCCAGCATAACAATCCAATGCAGTAAAAATGTGATAAAAATAGTAAAGCAGTAAAGCAAAAATACAGTAAATAGCAATACAGTAATATACAACAAAACAAAGCACCACAAAAGAACCCCCAATGAAATAAAGCAGACAAGCGCTAGGATTGACTCGCTAAAGGGGATGGACCAGCAAGAGGTCAACCTGTCCCCAGCAGAGTCGCCAGCTGTCGCTCCCAAAAGATTTACATCCAACGGTACAAACGCGAGAGTGGCGCGGAAAACACAGAGTCGCTAGCAATGTGTATTTATCCCAAGAGAGGGAAAGGAAACACTGCATAAACCTGAAGAGAAAGGAAAAAACATGGTCTCACGACCAAGAGAAGCGGGTACGGGAGTCGGTTACGGGAAGGGAAGGTGTTAGCACCCAACACGTCCATCATACTCGATGGGATCCACGCTTGTTGTTTGCATCAAAGGGTGTCGTCGTCTGGAACTCCGCTGCTAGCTGAAGAATAGGAAAGAAAGAAAGAGAAAGAGAAACAAATGTAGGGAAAATAAAATAAGTGCTTGCATGGGCCCTACCCCACTGCCTACGTATCTAATCGGGAGCATGAGAATCAGAGCGATGTAGTTCCCCTCAACGAGGGTCACTGTTTGTGTTTTTTAGGGAACGACTTACGTTCTAGCTCAGGTGTTGCAGGCTCGCTGAATTGAGTGTATTACCGTCTTGCAAGATAACGAGTAGGAGCACGTTCGTATGTTGAGAGTGAGTGAGATGAGAAAAGAATTCCCGAAGGAAAGACGTTTTTGTTTGTTTGAAGTTTTTTAAGCAAGAAGTATTTTTTACAGTTATTTGTAACTTGCATTGAACCAAAGTCTTAAATACAGGAACGAATACTTCGCGCATCGTCCCCAACAGGACGTACACTAAGTATCCTAGAAGAAGGAGAGGAAGCCCCTCATTCCCCACTTTCCACATAGAAGGCTCAAGCGCAATACACGTTAACCTTTATTACGTGCTTTGAAGAAGTTTGAGATGAGAAGAAAGACGACACAAAGGAAACTCTAAAGGGAAACTAAGAGTCCTAATGTTATCATGCATGAATGTCCTATGGTTAGTGAGGTTTAGGAGGAACGACTACCTAAACCCTAATGCTAATCCTACTCCAAGCTTAATCAAAAATTAAGTTGGACTAGGTAGCTCTAAGGGAAAAAGAATCCAAGACTTAATCAAGTCTTGAGACTCAAGGGAGGAAGAGAGTGAAAGAGAAGAAAAGAGAAAGAGGAGATGAAATACAATAAATGGAAGCAAGCACATCATATCATAAATGTCTAACTCAAATCAACAAACATGTTTCAAAGATCAATGCAAAACAATTCAAGTAAGCATGCAAAGATAATCATGAAAGAATGCAAGCATACTTGTATGAAATGCACAATTAAGCATACATGGACTTCATATCAAAATGAAATGAGAAAGAAAAGACGAAGATGAGTGCAAGTCAGAACCAAAAATCATATTATCATCAACATCTCATGTGTGCAAAAGTGATTCAAAACATGAAGTATTATGATCTAAAGAAGTTCACAAAAGGAAAGGTAATGATATTCATCATGCAATTCAAACCAAATGCAATCAACTATGCTCAAGTGAAATGGAAACCAAGTAAGGAACTAAAAGGGCAATAGCATATGCATTAATATCATATCAAAACCAAACTCAAGTCATACAAGTCCAAACATCAAGCAACACCTTCAAGACATGCATCAAAGTAATCCTCAAATGGAAACTCAAAGTTCAAGCCCTTAAAACATACCCAAACATGATCCACAAATTGCAAAATTAAATCTCAAAGGACCTCAACCAGGGGCCAACATCATATCAAAAGCTCATGCAAATAATCACAAAGGAACTCAATCAATTAGGCATGGCAAACCAACTAGTGTAAAGAGATGTCAAGAGATGATCATGCATAAGTCACTTAAGCACAAATAAGCAAACATGTATCATATGAAATTCAGAAATTGTGAAATTTAAACTCAAATGACCTAAGTCAGGAACCAATCACATGTCAAAAGATCTCACAAAAATTCACAAGTTAAGCAACTCAAACCATTAAGCAAAGACCAAGTGAGAAACATGAACCAATATTCAAAAGAGGGGGACCAAAATGCAATATGAAAAAGTTTTAAAAATGAAACAAAAATGTTTTTATGCACTTCAAGATGTTGATGAAACAATGCAAAAAGAATGAGTTGAAAATGTGTTATAGATGAAGAGAAATAAAATCAGCAAGTTGAAGTGTGCATATATGAAACAATTCACAAAGAAAATAATCACACAATTAATTCAGATACCAAAAATAAAATAAAATAAGAAAATAAAATTTGACAAAATTTTATAAAATGCTAAACATGCTTCATGATTTTTTTGGCAATTTTTGGATGCACATAAATGATTTTAAAAATTAAAAAGCAAATGCAACAATTAAGTGAAAAATAAAATAAATGAAATAGGCAGGGGGGTGCAATCAGCAAGCAAGCACGTTGGAAAATGAGAATGGGCTCAAAGAGGGGGGTTCAGAAAGCAAAGAAAAGTCAAGCCCAGTCCAAAACAAATGTCAGCGCATACCAAAATTCAGTCAACCCAAAAGACTCATCCACACCATCAGACTAATCCTACGCACCATATCAAGTCAAATAATCAACAAGGTAATCAAGATGAAGGGACCATATCATACACACATGGTAATAATGATGAGCAAGCAAACATCATAACATTCAGCCATTAAAAAGAAATCACGTGACATGCATATGGCATTTTAATGTGTTGTCATAACCACAACCATAAGATTGATCTTACTCGTGCAAATCAGTCAACCAAATCAAAAATTAATCAAGATCAGTGGCCCAGATTGAGAGTACACAACAAGAAACGTGGAATGGCACGTACACAAACAATGAAAATAAAACAGATTTAATGAAACGTGGCAACGCCTGGACCACCAGATCAAAGCCATGGACGGCCATGATTACGTCTTCCACCTCTAAAACCCTCGCCAGACTGAATCCACACCTGGTGCCGGAGCCCTAGCTCCGGTCACCTTCTCCGGTGACCTGCGACTTCCAATTCTCCAGAAATTGCTCATGAGTATACCAAATTGATCAGAAATTCACAAGGATCACAAATATCATGTTCATTTTAACAGATCAACAACATATTAACCAAATCGAACAAAAGAAAGTTTAGATCCAAAACTTAAATCTCAAAATACACACAATCCACACGTTCAAACTTCAAACAAAATACATCAGCACACTCAGTGAAGCACACAGATCATTATGCATACCTAAAAATCAAGTTCTATGACCATGAAAAGTGAGCTTACCTGAGATCTGTAGAGCTTGAAATACCACAAGAACGCCTTCTAAAAGCTGCAGATCTTCCTCTTTTGAGCTCTATTTGCAAAATAAATGCAAATAGAGGATTGAATCTGGCTAGATCTAGGAGTTTGAACTTGGATCCTCTTGAACTAAACTTGGTGAAAACCTTGCTCTCAGCTCAAAATGATGGTTGATTCTTGTTCTACTCTCTTCACTGATCACGAATGTGGAAAGAAAACTCAAGAAAACCTTGTGGAGAGAGAGAATCGAAGAAGAGAAAGTTTGGAGTGAAAAATGGATTCTGAGCCAAAATGAATGCATGACCTAGCTGTGAGGGTATGGGTTAGCTTATATACTCTTGGTTATTCCCCTGATTATGATTAGCAAGTGATTAAACCTTTGATTAATGAGATTGGAATGGTTTTGCAATTTTGCACTTTGAGCTTAACCCCTTAATCCTCACGTGCCAAGGTCATGGAATTGGTGTGATTCACTCACATTTCCTCTGCTGATCACAAATGAATTATACTTGGGCCTTGCACTTGCTTGGTTTGTGAGTTTTTGATCCATTTGCAAATTTGTACAATGTGAAATAAGTGAGAAATATGGCATGGAATGACTTGGTTCAAAGGCCAAAAATAATCCTCATGAGGTGTACTTTGATGTTGTAATGAGACATGAACCAATAAAACCAATTACAAGTCCATTTATGCCAAAATGCAAAAGGTGGAAAAAAGTGGTATATGGAAAACCTCAAAATACACCTTGCATTGTTTTGACCATAACTAGAGTTCCACAAATGATATGGAGATGTTCTAGTACTTTTTGGAAATGGGAGAGAAAGATCTTCAACTTTCATGTTGGAGGAAAATTCATTTGAAGCTTCCTTGATTATGAAAAGTCAAGTTGAATGTGGTGGAGAAATTGCCAAAAATGGAAAGTTCTCATTATAGGTCATTTTCCAAATTTAGTAACTTTTGCACAAACTCTTGATTCTTGAAGAATAATGTCATCCATGGTATTCCTTGACCAAATAAAGGTATATGGACTTGGGAAACATGATTTGAACCTTTGAAAAACATGAAAAGAACCTCAAAATTCCACAGCTGACTTTCTCCTTTACAGTTGACCTTTCTTGGTTCACAAGCAACTGATTCACTGAACATTCTTCACCATAAATCATCAACCAAACCCTCATCTTATGGATGCAGGCAAGCATAAAGACCTCATGACACCATGCTTGAACACACAAGGCCCTCCAAAAATTCCTTTTGATTCACAAACCCTAATTGGTCCCTCTGGTTAGGAGAGAAAAATTCACTTGTAATCTTCTGCCAATCTTGATCTTGTAAAGATATGATGGACCCCATGAGACATCTTGAAGCTTGAGACTTGAGAATATGGACCAAGTACCTTGATCCCATGCTAAGAACCAATGCTATGCACAATGCAAATGCAAGAAATGAAAAGAAACAAAAGCCAAGTAATATAAACAAAAGGGCAAATTTTGAGGTGTTACACATAGGAAGAGACCTGATTATTTTACCAATATACTAATCTCCAGCAGAGTTAAAACCTCCATAGGTTTTCAAACTCAAGTTTAAACCCCTCTGACCCCCCAACCAGGCTTAAGCTTTCCTTTTGAGAAATCCCCAACCAGGGTCAAATAACCATCAACAAATCCCTAACAGAATCAGAGCCTCATGGCATCTGGTACTCCAACTCTTCCCTGATTCTCAGCAAGAGTAAACCCCTTTGGATATTCCCCAATACAATTTGGACCTGCTCCTGGATTTCTACAAATCCTCGGTAAGAGATAGCCTCCTCTTAGGCTTCATATAAGAATTTTCCCTAGTGGAGTTAGTTTCTTTTAGCTTCAACCTTAGGCTTTGATCAAGGCACACAAAAATCAACATCCCCTCATATAAGACCATGAGTCCACTATGTAGGAAGACATCTTCTCTATACATCACATTTAAAAACAAACAACCAAAATCTTTGTCCAGATAATTGCTGTAAGTGGCACACTTGTTGATTCAAAATCCAAGTCGGAGTACCTCATTTATCCTGGCTAAAATTCATCTTTCATCTAACAGTTGTAAGTGGCAAGCCTCTGGATTCTATACATCCAAGCCAATGTCCCTCTCTTAGCATGAAAGATTCATAAGGAAAAAATGGCATTGCTCTACACAGAGTTAAAGCTTTCTTCCTTCCTAACATCACCCTATAAAGGAAATTATGGCATTGATGGATTCACATATCCCAGTTAAAGTAATTTTTCTTATAATTAGTTACTCAACATTTGTGATGAATAGATGAGATATCTCTCTTTAAAGATGAAAAATTCTCTCTCTCAGTCAAATTTTAGCTTTAATCTTGGGCTTTAATCAAGACACAAATACACTCTTTAGCTTCAATCTTGGGCTTTAAACAAGACACCGCATCTTTCCTCCCATAGAATAGGAGGAACTACGATTGCTCTGATTTCCCAAATCTCTTTACGGGAATACGTAGGCATAAGATTGCAAAATCTTAGCGAGCACACGAATAAAAAAACCTCAGGTCCAGTACCTTCCCAAAAACAACGGAAAACCCTAAAACAACATAAAAACATTCTCTCAATTCTCCCAAAGGAGAAACTTTCCCAAGCCACAGCAGATGAAGACAAGAAAGCATTTCAACTTAACAAAAATACATGTAAAAGAAGGTTCCTATGGATTACCATAGATACACTGGGTGTTAATAGCTTCCAGTATAACCAGACCCTATTCCCTGATCTCTTAGCATTTGTTAAAGAAAACATTTACGTGCAAGGTTAGTTTTAAATATCTTCCCTTTCCTTTCCAGCTTCATAGGATAAATAAGAAATCAGAAAGTAGCACCCAAATCCAACCATTGCGGTAAGGTGGTCGTATCAGCGACAAAAATCGCATGCTACAGCGGGGCAGTTGACCCAGGGCGAAGACCACGTGCGGGTCTTCCCTACTCCCACGTAGGATCCTGGCAGTTGTCTGTAATGGGCCTGATGATCTAGCCCATAACAGATGATCGTTGGCCCAGCGTTGGGGGCACATTATAAATACCCTCCTTCAGGTATTCTAATTCATACTCAGTTTTTGTACTTGCTCTCTCTTTTTCACTCTGAACCTCACTTTGGCATCGGAGTGCCTTACAGGTACACCCCCTCCTTATCTCCAGCACTAGTGAACTTGGAACTCACGACGTGTTGCTGGCCACTGAATATTCTTCTGACCCTGGTAAGATCATGTTAATATCCCTTGCTTGAGGAGTATTTTGGAATTTGTATCTTAGGACTTAGTGTTTTCCCTTTGCTTGGAGTGGTAACTAAGACTTGGTGATTCATCTAAGACTTTGTGATGAATCTGAGACTTTGTGATCCCTCTAGACCGTCTGACCTTCAATTCAAGACTTGGTTGTTCTTTCTGGTTTTATGAATTTGTGGTTCATCTTGATCTTTTGATATTAATATGCTTATGTGTTTGTTCATCTTGTGGCTCAATCCAAAGGAAAATGAATGTTTGTTTTGATCAATGTCAAATGCTTGTTTTCTCTTGTGGTTAGTACACTTGCACACACAAAGACTTTCTCTTGGACTACCTTATAATGAGAATTTGTACTTCATGTCTCTTACTTTATGCTTTAGGATAGTCTCTTCATCTCCTTCCCGCTTCTTCAATTTTCAAAACTTCTCCCTATTTCAAAAACTTCTTGTTGTCAAACTTCACACCTTTTTTTTCTTAATGAACCTTGACTATGTCAAGTGATCCAGATAATCTTTTTCTTAATAAATGCTAAAACACTTAAGCATATTCAAACTCTTTTCAAAATCTCTAAAAAAGACAAACCTCATCAAACTTCTTTTTGTGTCTTTGTGTACTTTTCTTTAAGAGCCTTTTTTTGAAAGATTGGATATTAGTTTATTCTTGTAGTGATACAACCCAATATACTTCTACAATATGTTGAGAAGTGATTGTCATTTTCCACTTAAATGTTGAGACGTGCTTATGAAAAAGTTTAAGTAAAAGTTCTCCATATCAAGATGGTGCAAATGCTCATTTCCTCATACTTGTGGGTAGTAAGTTGAGTTTTCCACTCGAATACGACAAAAATGTATGGCATAGTCAGATTCTATAGTGTTTAAGCTTGGATAATAGTGATTGACACAATCTGTTATTCATTGTTTAATTGCATTTCCATCAATTGTGACAACTCATTATCAAGAAAATGCATAAGAGTTTTGATTAGTGGAGGAAGTTGCTGATGTGCTTCTTGTGCTTCTTGTGTTTGTTAAAGTCCCACATAGTTTTTTCAAAAAAAAAGATTAGTGCTTATATATGTGAAACAATTATATCATGGTGTGCAATTGTATGGGCTGAAGAATTGGGCTCAGCTTAAATTGCAAAATTATTATTTTAAATATAAAAGTTTGTATTAATAAATAATTTTTAAATAAATTACTCAAAAAATTAACTTAAATTATTATTAAATTAATTAAAAAATGTTAAATATTAAATAATTTAGTCATCATGCCACATCATTAAAAATAAATTTTTTTTATCCTAATCATTATGCCACGTATGCAAAAATAGAGGGGGGCCATTAAAATTCCAAATGATGTAAAGTTTAGGGACCAAAAAGCTAGTTTTTAAAATGGAGGGATTAAAAGTTAAAAAATATCAAAGTAGGGGGACCATAAGTGCATTTAAGCCAAAATGTATTTTCACTAAAATCAATCAACAAACAACCCAGTTTTTTTATACACACAGATTGCAAGTGGTTCCTATGGAGTACCATAGATGTGTGGGGTGCTAATATCTTTCCTTTGCGTAACCAACCCCCGTATCCAGATATTCTCTTTTGTTTTACTCTTTTGTAGGTTTTGTTCGACATTTTTCCTTTTTCTTTTGAAAACAATAAAGTTTTGTGGCGACTCTTATTTTTTATTTAAGTTAATCAATAGTTTAATCTCAATTTTTTTCCGCCGCGACAGTGGCAACTTGATTATCCAACTTTAAGGTTAATCTTGCTTTATTGCCCAATAAGATCTCGAGTGACAATAATTAGTTGATTTCATATCGTTTTATTTTATTTTATCAATGCATTGATTTGATGAATCATTCTTCAATGAAATTTATTTTAGTTTTTTCTTTTTTACTATGCCTTTTTGTTGAGGTTCATTATACTAAGATGATAGAGAGAAAAAAAATGGAAATATGGTAAATAAGACATCGATTCTATTGCGTTTGCGTTAGCTATTGAAGTTGTTAATGTAGAAGTTAGTAATTATATAGGAGTTTTGGTGTAATTTGAATTTCATGTTGTCTAATTCAATATAAAAATTAATTAGTTATTGATGATGCGTTTGAATTATAAATGGAGGTTGAAGTCATTTATTTTTTGTATTTTCTTGACTTTAACTTAAAAGATGTAGTAAGATAGAGCATTTGTGTATGTATATATTTGAATCTAAAAAAATATAATAAAATGCTTCACGGATCATTATCCTTACAATACCTATTTTAACGTAATCAATAATTCCTTTTATTTGAGAGATAAATCCTTATTTTCAATTTTAATTTTTTTCTTCATCTCTCGGATCTCTTTATGTCTTTTTGTATGATTATTTAAGACAATTGATTTTATATGATCATTATTAATTTTATAATTAACTAAGTTATTTCAAATTTACATGTATATTTAAATATATTTTATATTGTATCAAATAAATGTATTTGTGCATACGCAAGAATATCTTACTAGTTTTGAAAGATAAAAGTGGCTTGGTTGATGTTGTCAAGGTTAGTCATGTGACATTTAAGAGTAAGTTGCAGCAATTATTGATACAAATAAGAAAATATATTTTACCATTTTTCGAAATTGCTACACTTTTGAAAACAAAATTGCTCTCATTATTTTGTATCTGTAAATTGTTTCTCCGCTTCTCTGATATCTTATAATTTTCTTCAGTTATTGAATGAAACAACAAGAAATCTAGATGTTAAAAAGGTTTGTATTGAGATTTTGAAGCTTCACACAAAATATTTGAGAAAATATATGTTCTCCATACGTTATAATCTCCCATACGTTTAATGCAAATTCTTAGACTGGTTATATAAATTTCTAAAGCAAAATTTGATTAGCTTTTAAGGTAACTTGTTCTCCATACGTTATTATAATGAAGTCGATTTAATGATGTAGTACAAGATTAAAAAATTATAGTATTTCTTAATTTTTTTTGCCTTGCTAATAGGACTCATTTTTAATCAAGAATCTAATTATTGATCTTTAATTACACTGATCAAGGACAAAATACATTATGTTTTACCATTTACAATCAACCACCAAATCTATAAGGTCTTAGATAGAGGTGCCATAAAGGTTGAAAGTTTTATTTTTTACATTGGTGAGCATGGTGTTGTCTGTCTCACTAAATGTTGTCTCTAAAAATAGAGTTTCTAGTGTTGTTGGTGGAGTGAGATACAAACAGATTTTTATAATATGAAAGGGCTACCTTATTTGTATCCTCTAAATTAGCTAGAACTCTTCACTAATGATGATATTAATCCTTTGATAAGGTTGTATTAATTTCGACAAATTTGTGGAAATAGCTGGTATTACTATCTCCATCGATGAGCAACTTAACTCTATATTTTTTCCTTCCAAAATTGATGTTGAAAATTCAAACTAATAAAAAAAAGATAATAGTTAATACTCCTATTTAATTATTTAATTAAAAAGTTATTTATTATTGGTGTACAAGTTGAATAATGGATGAAGAAGTGAAGAATGTATTATAATAGAATGACTGGCTACAAATGATTACAAAAGGATTATGAAATCACCAACTACCACTAGTCTATTTATAAGCTAAAACTAGGGCTACAAAAGCAACAAATAAAATACTAAAATACCCTCTAACAAACTTGGTCACCAAGTTTGTAAATATAAATTATTATTCCTAATACCATCCCTTAATTTATATTTCCTCAAAACTAACAACACCAATTTCATCCCTTAAGCGAAGAAATTGATCCGTCTTGATAGCCTTCGTCAGAACATCTGCCAGCTGCTTCTGAGTGCTACAGTGCAGAACTTCTAACACTCCATTCTGAACTTGACTTCTCAGATAGTGATACTTGGTCTCAATATGCTTGTTCTCCCATGCAACACTGGGTTTCTGGCAAGATTGATTGCAGACTTGTTATCAATCGTCAGCTTCAGAGGCTTGTCAACTTTGATCTTCAGATCCTCCAGCAAGTTCAGAATCCACACAGCTTGGCATGCAGTAACAGCACCTGCAATATATTCAGCTTCACAGGTTGATAGCGCAACGACAGATTGTTTCTTGGAACACCAAGAAATAGGGCCTCCTAGAAACTTAAACAAGTATCCAAAAGTACTTCTTCTATCAACTCTGTCTCCACACCAATCAGAATCTGAGTAACTCAGAAGTTCTGATTCAATCTTCCTTCCAGAAGAAAATAACACTCCATACTTCAGAGTTCCCTTGATATATCTCAGAATCCTGACAACAGCTTGGTAATGGGACCACTTGGGTTTACTCATGAATCTGCTAACCATTCCAACTGCATAGCAAATATCAGGTCTGGTATTACACAAATACCTCAGAGAACCAACCAACTATTTGAAGGTTGTAGCATCCACATCCTCACCATCAGAATCAGAATCTAATTTCTGATTCGTATCTGTAGGTGTGATAGCAGCCTTACAATTCTGTAGCTTAAATCTCTTCAGAAGTTCTCGTTCATACTTCAGCTGATGCAAAATGATACCTTTCTCAGAATATCTGAACTTCATCCCTAGAAAGTATGTCATTTTCCCGAGATCAGTCATTTCAAACTCATGCATCAGCACCTTCTTGAACTTAGCTAGTTCTTGTTCAGAACTTCTGGTCAGCAGTATGTCATCAACGTACAAACACACCAGAATCATATTGCCTTCAGAAATATGCTGAACATAAACACCGTATTCCATCTCACATTTCTGAAAACCCTGCTTCTTGAAAAATGAATCAATCTTCTGATTCCAAGCTCTGGGCGCTTGCTTCAATCCATACAAAGCTTTATGTAATCTGTACACCATCCCTTCCTGATTCTTTTTCACAAATCCAGGAGGTTGTAACACATAAAATTCATCTTCTAATGGACCGTTCAGAAATGCAGATTTCACATCTAAATGCGCCAGAGGCCAATTCCTATTAGCAGCTATTGCAATCACCAATCTGGTTATTTCATGTCTCGCTACAGGTGCAAACACTTCAGAATAATCCAGCCCAGGTTTCTGCAGAAATCCTCTTGCTACCAACCTCGCTTTGTGTTTGCCAATTGATCCATCTGGCTTTAGCTTCTGTTTGAAAACCCATCTGACGCTGATGGCTTTCTTGTCCTTTGGAAGTTCTGTCAGCTTCCAAGTCTTGTTTCTTTCTATGGCCTCAAGTTCTTCTTTCATGGCCTTTAGCCAGAACTTCTGCTTGAGAGCCTCTTCTGTACTCACAGGTTCAGAGTCTACTAACATGGCACACTGAATAATCCCTCCTTCAAAATCTACTTCAGTGTCTTGCAGCATGTCAAACTCTTCAAATCTTCTTGGAATGTTTCTGATTCTCTGTGGCCTCTGACCTCGTTCAGAACTTTCTCCAGATGCTTGAACCCCAGAAGTTCTGTCCTCAGAAGTTTCTCCTTCAGAAGCTCTTGCTTCAGAAGGTTGACTTCCTCCAGAACCTTGACCATCTTCAGAGTCTGGCATATTCCCAGAATCTGAATCACCACCAGAATCTTGATCATCATCAGAATCTGGATCATCAGAATCACCTTCATCTTCTGAGTCTCCTTCAGAGTCAGAATCACCATCAGTTTTAGAAATTCTTATTTCTGACCTTTCTTCAGAAGTTCTCACATCAGAATCAGATTGAGACTTATCCCAATTCCAAACTTCTGATTCCTTCACAATAACGTCTCTGCTGAATTCAACTTTATTAGTTTTTGGACAATAAAGCTTGTACGCACTCGTACTGTGGTACCCCACCAGTAACATTATTTTGCTTCTATCATCCAACTTCTGTCTTCTAGCTTCTGGAACATGTTTGTAACAAACAGAACCAAACACCTTCAGATGACTAACACTTTGCTTTTCTCCAGTCCACTTCTGAATAGGAACTATTTCTGTCAGCTTCTTCGTTGGACATCTGTTGAGCACATATGCTGCGGTGGCAACAGCTTCTCGCCACAAGTTCTGAGGAAGCTTCTTCTCCTTCAGCATGCTTCTCACCATATCAAGCAAAGTACGATTTCTTCTTTCAGCAAGACCATTGTGTTGAGGAGTATAAGGAGCAGTAACCTCATGCTCAATTCCATTCTCCTCACAGAACTTCTGAAACTCTTTGGAGTTATACTCACCCCCACCATCGGTTCTGAGAATCTTCAAATTCTGACCACTCTGATTCTGAACCTTCATTTGGAACTTCTTGAATTCAGTGAACACCTCGTGTTTGAACTTAATAAGGGATACCCATGTCATTCTTGTGAACTCGTCAACAAATGACACAAAGTATTTGTTCCCTCCGATCGATGCTACTGGAAATGGACTACACACATCAGAATGTACTACTCCCAAGGCATGTTTTGCTCTTGGAGCAACTTCTGACGCAAATGGCAATCTTGGTTGCTTTCCTTCCATGCACACTTTGCATGACTTCTCAGGCTTCTTAATTGTAGGAATTCCATGTACCAGCTTCTTCGAATTCAGATGTTCTAAGCTTCTGAAATTCAGATGACCAAATCTTCTGTGCCACAACTCACTTTCTTTCACAACACTTGTTGCACTAAGACATTCAGAGTCAGAAGTTCTGACATTCACCTTGAATGTTTTATTCCTTCCCTGTTCTGACTCCATAATCAGCTTCTGATTATAGTCATACAACTTCAGAAGATTGTCCTTCATGGTAACTGAAAAACCTTTCTCAATTAATTGTCCCACGCTCATCAGATTGCTTTTGATGCCAGGTACATACCACACTTTCTGAATCAATGCTATTTTCCCATTATTCAGAACAACTCTGACATTTCCCATACCTTCAGCGTTAAGATATTTGTCATCAGTACATCTGATCTTTGTCCTCTTCTCAGAATCAAAATCAACCAGCCATTTCTTATTTCCAGTAAGATGATTTGAGCAGCCAGTGTCCATATACCACCAGTCTGTCAAATTCATATCATCAGATTCAGAAGCCATCAATAGCACAGATTCATCATCAGAACTTCTGGCTATATTTGCTTCTTCTGACTTCCTTTCTTTGTTTGACCAACAATCTCTAGCAAAGTGACCAAACTTCTTGCAACAGTAACATTGGATCTTCTTCTTGTCATACTTCTCTTTTCCCTTTTGAGCATTCTTTTGCCTATCAGAAGTTGAGGTTTCTGACTTCTGACCACCATCAGATCTTCTCCTGGCTTCTGACCAAGACTGTTTCTGATGCTTCTTATCAGAAACTGCTTTCAGAGCCTGCTGCTCTACTTCCCTTTCAGAAGTTCTCTCAGTCAGACGCAACTCTTGCGCTTCTAGACTGCTTTGCAGCTCTTCAATTCTCATGGTGCTCAGATCTTTAGAATGTTCTATTGCTACCACAATGTAATCAAACTGAGGAGTAAGGGATCTCAATACCTTCTCAATGATTACTTGTTCAGAAAGAGTTTCTCTACACGCCTTCATCTCATTAGTGATCAGAATCACTCTGGAGATGTACTCAGAAACTTTCTCATTGTTCTTCATGTTGAGATTCTCGTACTGCTTACGTAGGGACTGGAGCTTCACCTTCTTCACTGATGCGTCACCACCGTAACATCTGACCAGTGTGTCCCACGCCGCCTTTGCCATCGTTGAATATGCAATCTTCTCAAACGCATTCGCATCCACACACTGATGGATGTAGAACAATGCTTTCTGATCTTTCTTCCTTGTATCCTTCTGCGCGTTCTTTTGTTCTTCCGTCGCATCTGCTGCTACCGAAACATAACCTTCAGTGACAAGATCTAGAACATCTTGAGCACCGAACAGTACACGCATCTGAATCATCCAACGATTCCAGTTGTTGCCATCAAATACTAGAAGCTTGGTGTTCATGCCGCCGTTACCGTTCATCATCTTCAACCTTGTACAGTACACTCAGAACTTACAACACACAGTGTTTCCCAACCCACAGAATCAAAAAATTATGATTCTGATCAGAATTTTGTTCTAGATTCAACATAAATCAAGAACCAAAATTCAATCACACAAAAAATCCTCACGTTTCACTCGTGTTTCCCGTGTTTTTCTCGTTGATCCGAACCGGAGCTCTAGATACCAATTGTTGGTGTACAAGGTGAATGATGGATGAAGAAGAGAAAAATGTATTATAATAGAATGACGGCTACAAATGATTACAAAAGGATTATGAAATCACCAACTACCACTAGTCTATTTATAAGCTAAAACTAGGGCTACAAAAGCAACAAATAAAATACTAAAATACCCTCTAACAAACTTGGTCACCAAGTTTGTAAATATAAATAAAATATAAATTATTATTCCTAATATTTATAATTGTTTACTGTAAAAATTGGTAAACAACCGTTGATCTTCCAAATCTAACTTTGATGACTCGCATGATCGATCAGATTGATCCTAAGACATGTGCTAACAATTAAGTTACAGTAAATTCTAAGAACCTAAACATTTCGACAATGTGATCATGAAGGAAGATTTGTCGAAAATATAGTTTAAAGCAATGTTTTGAAAACGTTAAGTTAAAAAGCTAAAAATGTGAAGGAAAAGGTTGGAAGTATGAAAATAAGACAAAGTGCAGAAACATAACTTGCGTTAAATAAAGGATAAGTTCTTAATGAAAGATTGAAGTAAATTGTATTGAAAAGATAAATGGTGTTTACATCACGTACATTCTCACAAGACTCTTTTCCCTACACGCGGATACTTTGAGTAAATTTAGAGTAACTTGTACAAAGTGAACACAACACACCCAATCCTATTGCTAGAACCCCTATTTATATTACTAAAACTAACTGCTGTCAACTGCCTAAAACAAACAACATATGACAAATGTCGCACTACCGCTCATGTCCCTTGGATGTACGCCACTTGTCTTTCTTCAGGAGCGAACAAGAGTAACTACTCCCTCCTTTATTTGAATTTGAATTTCTTAGCGTTGGACATCATCAGTATTCTCGGTCGAAGGTGACTTCCCCAACTCTTAGAAATATTTTCTAAGTCCCCAAAAGTATCCTTTCCTCTTGTGAGCACCTTTGACTTAAACCTATCATAAAGATCCAGTCGAAAGCTCCTTTAAATCTCTTCAAGAGTTTAACGTTCCAACCAACACTTCCAACTTAATATGGGCGTCAAATTTATGAGCTAACAAATTGCCCCCCAAAAATGTCCTTTTCGACGGTACCGAAGAGAAGGTCATTTTTTGATAGTGTCCTATTCGACGCCATCTTTCGACCCCACACAGGTGTCAACATAACCAACTAACCCACGTCTCAAAAAACTGTTCAGTTTCTTTTCAATCATATTTATGACGTCATGGTCAAATATGAAAAATAACTCTTTGGAAATCACATCAAATCCCAGACCATCATCACCTCTCCTAGGATCTATGAAATCGTGGGCATATGTAATAACTGCCACCGCCCCTACTTTTGCTCCTGGGAGGCCACGTGTCCCACTAGCTTTTAGCCCCTAATGATGATTAGTGACCTTTTAGTGCTTCCAAGTACTTTTATAAATAGTTTCTTCAGAAACTATTTTTACTTTTCTAACTCCAAAGTACTCACAAAACACTTTTTTCTCTTTCAAATACTCTCAACTCTTCACCTTTAGTAAACCCATTTTCTCCAAGTCCTCAACAATGGCGTCTTCAAACACTACCACTCAAGATCCAAAGAAAAATCAGAAGGCCAAAGGGCCAAAGGGCATACCATTACTTCCTCCCTTTGCTACATTGAGTGGATCCAAAGTAGTGAAGAATCAACAATTCATCCCTGAACCTCTCAAAGACGAAAAAAGGCATATCTATGAATCCCAGGTATTGATTCCTGTTACCATTTCTGGTAAACCATTAGCTTTATTTGGCTCTTTGTCTACTTTAGGTGTATATTACACAGCCATTAGTGATTTCTTCCCTTCATATCGTAAAACTAAACCCTTAGGGCAAAAAGATAAGGCTAGGGTAACCGTTGAGCCTCATGATAATGTAGCCCTAAAAAACATATATTTAAAGTACTTGAATGATGGGTCTAGGTTGTTTAGAGCAACCCCATATTTTAAAGACGCTGATCTCTATTTGAACTGGTTGACCAAAGTAGAGAAAGTCAAAGTAGAAACTTGGAAGGAAATAGGGATTTATGACCTGATTATGATGTCGAAAACAGGTCCCGCTTACTGTCCGACTCTGTTAGCTTCATCTTTGTATTTTTGGGATAGCACTCATTATACATTTCATCTCCCTTGTAGGATGATGACACCCACCCTCTTCGACATAGCCGCGATTACAGGGCTAAAACCACATGGACTAGTTTACGACCCAGAGGTAGATGCTCAAGACACCATAGGGTTTTTAACCACCAAACATACTTACACCCATTTCATGAACCATTACCATGAAAAACAAACTGACACAGTCGAAGATCAAGAGCACATAGCATTTCTGGCTATGTGGCTTTCTCGTTGTGTATTTTGCACCAAATCTTTACAGGTGGCCAGGAAATACCTAACTTTGGCCAATCAATTGCACCTTAATCGAGGCATTTGCCTAAGTGAAATGATATTGGCCAGCCTGTATGAGTCTTTAAGTGAAGGTGCTGGTCGACTAAAAGACCAAGAAAACAATGGGAATCT
Source organism: Lathyrus tuberosus (assembly GCA_022829125.1). Lineage (NCBI taxonomy): Eukaryota > Viridiplantae > Streptophyta > Magnoliopsida > Fabales > Fabaceae > Lathyrus > Lathyrus tuberosus. Next base: position 3,439,054 of record JALAZF010000034.1, read on the forward strand.
CCTACTGTCAGGACCCTTCTGGCTGCTCCAGCTTTGGCTTACTGCCACATTTGAAACTAGTCTCCCTAAAAAAGGGACGGTCGATGAGGAAGCTACAGAAATCAAGGAGAGGTGAGTCGAATGGACCCGACTGGTGAAGATAACCCCTAGTGAAGAAGGGCAGACACTTAGGGCGTCCTTCTCTAGCTTCATCAAGATGTTTTCCAAGCGATATGAATTTACACCAAGGATGGCCCCCTTTGCCGAAAGAAAATATGGTCCTGAATGGTTTACCAGGCCCTTTCCCCTTCCTTCAAGAAGCATGAAGAAGAATCGAAGCGTGTCTGGGAGGGCTTTCTAATCCCTCAACTCATAGTTCACCGAATCAACCTTCTAAGGGGCCAAACAACTTTGATGACCTACCAACCAAATCTTGTATCTCGACAATTTGGTTTGGTCTAGACTCTAACCAAATTCCTGTATGAGAAGAAGGTCCATGTGATCCTTTCCCACACTATTTACAACGCTATAGAGAGTTCGACGCACCTCGCTCGACATGCTCACAGATCACTCCTCACTCCTATCTACTTCGAACCTTCTCACCTCTGCACTCAAGAATTCCACGATTGGGGGTCGAAGCATTATGTTGCAGAGTTCCTTGATGTTTCTAGTTTCGCTCAGTTGATTGACCAAACTTTTGTTAATGTGCAGGAGAAGATTAAGAAAGGTAAGTCTACCCACATCAAAGAAATCCAAGCTTTCCAGAAATACTTTGAAAATGTTTATCGACCAGATGACATTAGTCGAACCGTCCGCGACGCCGCAGTTACACTGAAGGAATTTTTTTTAAAGAAAACGGAGAGTTTGAAAATCCCTTCATATGTTTCTCCTGAGAAATGCTATGCATTGGCTTTCGAACTATTTCCTCCAAAGACTCCTCGACTACCATCTGCTAATTTTGGAGTGGCTCTTGCCTCTCCCCTTCCAGATTGGTTCATCTGTGGGGATTCTATAAAGATCCTTTGTCAGAAGTCAAAACCCAAGGTTCAACGGGTGGTTCCGACTAAGCATACGCTAGACAGTTTCAAAGGACACCTTCATATCGGTCTCGAAGATGTTCGCATCGAATTCGAAATACATAAAGGTTTGGATTCTTCGATTTTATGTTCTTTCATTTGAACTTTATCATTACTAACTTGTGGTAACTTTGTTTGTTTTGCAGCTGTACCCAAGAAAAATACACCTCAGCAATTGGTCGAAGCAAAGGGTGAAGGCAGCAAGGTATGTCCCACACCTTTTCCTTTTGTTGATTAGTCTTTCTTTTCCTTATTGCTTCTCATTATTTTAGGCTTCCCGCAAACCACCTCTGACACCTCAGAGGAAGACAAAGAGGGGCACTGCCCAAATTATCATCGATTCGGAGGATGATGACCAATCCCCTCCTGAAGACTTGAAGACAAAGAAGAGGAAGAAACCCAGCCAAGAGACAAATGCTGCTGGTGCCCAATCTGAGCCTAAAACGGCCAAAGTCTCCAAAAAGACAACCACTACTAGAGTTACAGAAGCCTCTTCTGGAGCTGCCTCTAAACCAACCGCAGAAAACGCTGAAAGCAATAACTCTAGCCCTGATGTTGAAGGTGTCAAGGTAACTTATCGTTTCACTCTTTAGAGTGCCAATTTATTTACCTTGTTTCCTTTTGTTCTGATTTGCTTCGACTTGATTCAGGCTGATACAAGTGGTTCAAAACCACCAGTGGATAAGCCTCCTTCTCCAGCCACTCTTTTGAATAGCCAAGGTGAGCCTACATACCATCCCACCTCTTACTTGGGCTCTAGAATGAGTTCACTAGACAACAAAGACTACTACCCAGCAGTCTCAAACAGATGGCTCCGACCATGAGGAAATGATGGTCAGTAGAATCCAGGGACCGTCGCCATGGATGAAAATACAACCTTGGTCGATGAAGATGGCTCACCAGTGGACAAGACCATTGGGACTGACAATGCTGATCCAGAAGGGGAGGAGGAGATGGAAGAAGATGATAATGAGACAATGCACCAATTTGAACTTGATGGCCACAGTGATGAAAATGTTGATGACAAAATGGATGAAGATGAAGAAGAGGAGGACAAAGGTGAGGAGAAGAAAACTGACAAAGGACCTACTAATGAGCCGACCCCTTTCGAAGCCACTACTACCCCAGCAACTGTTGCTACTGCTGAAGGCAAGGTAACCTCCAATGTGTATGGGGCAGGCCTTTCTGAACTGGAACTCGATGCCTTGAAGGCCAGCAACCCTCGACAATACATAAAGATCCTTCTTGGCAGTCGAGGGAGTTCTTCTGACAAGACTCCTAGTGCATCAACTACTTCTGGAGATCCATCTTCGAGCAAGCCTGATGACAACATCCTCTTAAAGATCAAAGAGAAGATCTTTAAAGGTGACCTTTTCACACTCTTACAGATGGATCAAGTAGCTCGCATATCTCTGAAAAATCTCCTCCAACAAGTCGACATCCATACTATTTCTCCAGATTTCCAAGCTAAATCTCCAGGCGAAAAGGTCTTAATCTTAACCTTTTTATTGTAAGACTTCTCTACTCTTTTCTTTTGTCTCTTCAAAAGTTCTAAAGCTTTAAGTCTTTCTTCGTCCAAATCTACCAATTCATCTAGCATCATATTCCAATAAAACTCAGAAGGAATTTCATGATGTCTCTGAATCCTCGTCGACTGAAGATAGATTTCAACAGGTAATACTGCATCATGACCAAAAGTCAGTCGAAATGGAGTAGTATTAGTCGCCTCTTTGGGAGAGGTTCGACATGCCCAGAGGATCTGGTTCAATGTCTTATGCCAATTCCTAGGCTTCTTTCCCATATGTATTTTTATCAAACTAATCACCACTTTATTGGCTAGTTCGACTTGACCATTAGCCTGAGCATAATAAGGTGTAGAGGTTAAGAGTTCGAAACCCATCTCTTTAGCAAACCCCTGCATCTTTCGACCGGTAAAGACTGGTCCCTGATCTGTTGTGATCATTTATGGGATTCCAAACCTGTAAATGATGTATTTTTGAATAAATTCAATCACATCTTCTTGATTCACATTTGGTAAAGGTATCGCTTTGATCCACTTTGTAAAGTAGTCAATTCCTACCAAAATGTATCTCTGATTCTTAGAGGATGTTGGTCAAATCTCTCCAATTAAATCTAAAGCCCGACCTCTAAAAGGCCATGGTTTGACTATATAATGCAACTCACTTGCAGGGATATGCTGTATGCCAGCATGAACTTGGCATTCCTGGCAGCCCTTAGCGAATTTAATGCAACCTTTTAGCATAGTAGGCCAATACATGCCTTGTCGAAACAATAACCACTTCATCTTATGGCCTACCTGATGTGCCCCACATGCCCCACTATGGACAGTCGAAAGGGCAAGATATGCTTCTGATTCACTAAGGCATTTAAGTAAGACTCCCTCAGGGGTCTTTTTAAATAATTCATTACCTAGAAGAACATAACTTAAAGCTTGATATCTGACCTTTCGCTCTGTGGACGATGTCGGACTCTGCAAGTATTTGACTATAGGCTTCCTCCAGTCTTTGTCCGTCAAGCTGTCTATTGCTAAAATCTTAAAATTTTCTTCATCAGCGTATCCAAGCTTTGTCACTTCTAGATCTGATGGGCATAATCCAACAGACACGACTTTACCTCTAGCTTCGATTGCCTCTTGTAAATTTTCCTTCGAAACCTTATACCCAGAAGTAATCTGAGCCAAGTCGTTGGCCACTTGATTCTCTAGTCGAGGTATGTGTCGAATGCTTAGCACTTCGAATTTCTTTAGTAGTCTGTTGGCTATTACGAAGTACATGATAAGATTTTCCTTAACACATTTGTACTCCTTTGTAATTTGTTTTATGACCAACTCCGAGTCTCCCATTATTTCGACTCGAGTTGCCCCCAATTCTAAAAAATTTCAAGTCCAACTATTAAGGTTTCATACTCAGCCTCGTTGTTGGAACAAAGTCCTTCGACCTTGTACTTGAATTTTGTTGGAATTTTATCAGGAGAAATAATTAGCACACCTACGCCCGTTCCATCTTTGTGGCTAGAGCCATCGAAGTATAACTTCCAAGGTTCCAATTCGACATAATTCAAAGTGCTTTCATTTATGGAGTGGTCGACTATAAAGTCTGCAACCACTTATCCTTTAACTGCCTTTAAAGGCTTATATGTTAAAGAGTACCCAGTCAATGCTAACGCCCATTTACCAATTCGACTATGCAAGATAGGTTTAGACAACATATGTTTAATAACATCAAAATGAGACGAAACATACACATCAACTGGCTTTATATATTGCTTTAGTTTTGTACAAGAAAAATACAAGCATAAGCACAATTTTTCGATCATGCTATACCTAGTTTCTGCATCATTTAAAACTCTGCTAAGGTAATAAATGGCTCTTTCGATGCCATTCTCATCCTCTTGAGCCAACATGCTCCCTAAGGTTTTATCTGATGCAACTATGTACAATCTCATACTCTTATTCCTACAAGGTGGTGAAAGAATTGGAGGATGACTCATGTACTCCTTGATCTTGTCGAAGGCTTCTTGCTGATCTTGCCCCCAATCGTACCCATCTTTGTTGGATCGAAGTAATGGTGAAAAGGCCTGCGTTTTTCCTCTTAAGTTCGATATGAACCTTCTCAAGAAATTAACCTTGCCCAGCGGTGATTGCAGCTCCTTTTTAGTTGATGGCACTTTCGCTTCCATGATGGCTTTGGTTTTATTCTGGTTAATCTCGATCCCCTTTTTGTGGACCACAAAGCCTAGAAAATCCCCTGCCTGCACACAAAACACACATTTAAGAGGATTCATTTTAAGACCATATCTTCTCATCCTTTCGAAGGACTGTCGAAGATGCCCCAAGTGACTCTTCCCTGAAACAGACTTAACCACAATATCATCAATATATATTTGCATGAAAGTCTCTATATAATCATGGAAGATTGAGTTCATTGCTCGTTGATATGTTGCCCCAGCATTTTTTAGGCCAAAAGGCATCACTACCCATTCGTAGGTGCCTAAAGCTCCAGGACATCAAAAAGCTGTTTTGGGGACATCATCTTCAGCAATGAATATTTGGTTATAACCAGAGTACCCATCTAACATACTAAGATACTCATGTCCTGCAGCGGAATTGACTAGCATTTCTGCCACAGGCATAGAATACTCATCCTTTGGGGTTGCGGAATTTAGATCTCTAAAGTCTATGCAAACTCTTAAAAAACCATTCTTTTTAATAACATGCACAATGTTAGCTAACCATTCGACATACCTGGCAGTGCGGATGAATTTGCATCAAAGCAGTCTTTTGACTTCCTCCTTTATCTTTGAGAGAATTTCTGGGGCAAACCGTCTTGGATTTTGTTTGACTGGCTTCTTCCCAGGCTTGATCGGCAACTTATGTTCAACCAACTCTCTACTCAAATCAGGCATCTCATCGTAGTCCCAGGCGAAACAGTCTTTAAACTCCTGCAGCAACTGGGTGACTTCGACCTTAAGTTGTGGGTCAAGATTGGCGCTGACATATGTTGGCCTACTGGTTGCCCCTTCTCCTAGGTCGATTTCTTCTAACGGATCCTGCGCTAGCATCTTAACATTACTTGCCAGCGGATCTTTTTCAAACCCCAAAGGCTCATCATCATAGATGGCATCAAGCCTCTGGCCTTGTTCTACACCCTGAACCTTATCAGGTGGCTCTGGGTCGAAGTCCTTACTAGGACCATCTTGGTGGAATCAAGAATTGGCTTCGACAGCCATGTATTCATTAACAGCTTCCAAAGCCGCTTGTAATTTGGTTTCAGCCACATAGGCCGAAATTCTTCTCAATGCTTCGAACTCAGTCATTGTCATTGAATTCACTTCCCCATCCTGTGGGGTCCACTGCAGGCTCGCCAAGGTATGGAAGCCTTCCCCCTGGCACCTCCTTATCCCAACGGAAACTATCGACGGGATGTAAGTACAATGAGCAAAATGTTTCATCATCTGGGACAAACTCAAAATATGTTGGGCCACAAGGGGCAATATGAGCTAGGTGCTTGTTGGACTGTCTTCTATCGACATGATTTATTGGTGCCTTAAAATACCCCTGATCAGCTTCAATGTTCTCGACTATGCCATCTGGCCTCTAGATGGTGATTCGTTGATGCATCGAAGATGGCACTGCACCAATGCCATGTATCTACTATCGTCCTAAAAGCAAATTGTAGTTGGCTTTAGTTTCCACTACCATGAAGACAGTAGGCCTAATGATTGTCCCAACTGTCAAGTCTACTTGTATCACACCCAGTGTAGAGCCAACTTTTCCTTCGTAGTTTGAAAGAACCATATTATGTGGCTTAGTATCAGTGTCCTACTTGCCAATCTTGTTCAATAAGAAATGTGGCATCAGATTTACTGTCGCGCCACAATCCACAAATATCTTGTTTACTGGTACATTCTCCACCTTTCTAGTGATGTAGAGAGGCTTTAGGTGACCTTTCATCGCCTCTGTGGGTGGCTCGAAGAAGGCGTTATGCTCTTCAACGCACCCATTATTCATAATATAGTAGCACACAGGCTTGTGTGCTGCCATTTCTGCTTCAGTGCAAGCATCCAAATCTTCGACCTTTGTAATTTGGTCGAACTCCCTAGGCATTACAGACACCACATTGACTATGATGTCGAGAGAAGCGTCCGACTCAGAGTCAAAGTTGTTTGTCATTTCTTCATCATCTTCGACAGTCTTTTCGTGTTTGTTCTCCTGAGAGGAAAACAAATTTTGCCCCACGGGCATTTTTTCAGCAATCTTCATTTGATTCCCTGCATCATTATCAATAGGGACATTAGTACTGGCTTCTCCTTGGTCCTTCGACTGAGCCTCCCTGAGAGCCTTCCTTCTACGTTGCTCTCTTCTCCATTGAGATCGCGACATCGGGTTCTTCCCTTTATAGTTTTCAGAGACATAAGTCGGCCTATTGGAAGTCTGAAACTCCTTTTGATACTCTATTGAAGAGCCTCTGCCCACATCAAACTTCTTCCATTTTTCTGACCTTTTTCCTTTCCTTCGACAGGTTTCATCCAGCTTCCTACTAGCGCATTACTTGTTGGTTTGAAGGTGTTGGGTCTGGCCCCTGGGAACTGTGTTTTTCCATCCACTTGCTTTGAAGAAGACATTCTAGGATCTAAACTCCTTTGACCCTGAGATGTTCTTTGCTCCCTTCTTTCTTTAGCCTTCCTAACCCCCTCAAGATTATGGGCAGCTTTCTGGTCGAAGATCGAACTACATCTGGGGCATAGCATGACACCTGATCCCTTCTTTTGGCAACGGTGAAGGAATTCAATGATACTCTCTTCCTGTTTTGGATACGCTAGTTTGTTATGCTCTTCTTGGCAACTTGCTTCATCAACCTCCATGGTCTTATGTTGTGTAATCTCGACCATATTTATGTCCATGTCGACATCGGTACTAAGATTCAGATTGCAGAAGTCTACATCAAGGCCTTCAGTAGCCTTGTCCATCTCAACGAAACTATCAGCAGTCTCTTTGGTAACCAGGATCATGTTGGAATCCTTAGTGATCCCATCATCTAAGCCATCAATAGCTTTGTCGAAGCCGTCAGCGGCCTCGCTCATGAGTCTTTCCATGGTATAAATGTCAAGGTCTTTGGTAACCTTGACTAAAACAGCATCATTGGCGAAATCTTCAGTAATTTCCACCATGTTGCTTGAGCAGTCGAAGTCATCAGCAACTTCAACCATATGTACTTCTGTGGGCTCAGCATAATGGGCATCCACTATTTGCAACGGGTCGGAGTCAATTTTCATTTGACCTTTGCTCTTCTCTCCGAATTTCAGCCTGCCCTCTTGAATAGCATTTTGCACCAGATCCCTGAAAAGAAAACACTGAGAAGTTTTATGACCCAGAAAATTATGGTACTTACAAAATTCTCTCTTTTTTTTGTTCTAAAGGTGGCATTTTAGCGCCAGGAGGCACTACTGTAACACCCCCAAGCTATTAAAGCGATAAATAAAATTCAAAATATCATCAGAGTATATTTAAAACATTCACGGCATAGACCGAGGGGTCACATCAATTGAAACAAATACACATACACCTGCTCATATAGATATGCAACAATTCAGGTAGCACATAATAAAGGAACTTAGTTCCTAACACCCACAATTCAGATACAGAATAAAAGCGAAAAATCTGTACTGAAACTCATATATATATATATATATATATATATCACATAAAGGGTTTGTCTGTCATATACAACACCATACGTGTACAATCCAAAAGATACATATATACATAATACAAAATAATCACACTCGATCCCCTCGACTACCCGGTGCTACATATCAGAGCCGACCGACAAAAGAATGAAGACCTAAGCTTCACAAAAAGACCTCCAGCATCTAATCTGTAATGCCTCGTAGAGCATTTAAAACAGCAGAAGGGTGAGAAACACAATCATAATACAATTGCATACAATTATATATTTAACACAAAAATACACATATAAAATATTCTCACCAACACTCATACCAGAATTCAAACACAACAACACAAAGTATATCAACCAAGCACAATACAAATATCATCAACATATATACATATATCAACTCATCAATCTCATCCACAAATCCACACACAATCAATCCATTCATTATTTTCCACACATAATGCATACATTCACAATTCTCACACAATCAATCCATTCATGATTTATGCAAATGCACAGAGACCGACACAACGACTCTATGCAATGCACATGCGGTACCATCCATCATTCTCAACACTAGTTCACTCAGGAACTATTGGAACCATCGCTTGTTACTTAGGATTACTCATGTAACACCCCGTCGGGCAAACGGTGTTCCCCTTCGCTTTAGGTCCTCTTATTATTTTAAGGCGCACGACGTTTATGGATTGCTTTAGGTCCTCTTTGTATAAGGAGCACAATCCGATCGCTTTAGGTCCTATTTGTATAAGGTGCACGATCGTCTATAATCATCGCTTTAGGTCTTCTTTGTATAAGGCGCACGATGTTATAGCGGATTCCCTCTGGAACCGTTTCGTCGCTCACACCCACTAGGGCACACGACATCACCAACATGCATAACATGATGCTTGGCATATAATGACTCATGACATTCAAATGCACACATATATGCAACCATATCCATCAACAATAATCATGCTTTGCAATTCAAGCCCAAAACAATGCATTTAATTGCCATACGGCCACAAACCATCATCTCAACATTTACCACATGCATTTCCATCGCACAACAGCACACGGGTCATACAACATTCATATCAACAGCATACTACATAATACAAATCAACTACACACACTTACAATAGTACAAGTTAACAAAACGACACCATTCCAATCTCTGACATACTTAAATCGGCCACTAGCCTCAAAACTAATAATATAAGAAAGAACATGTCAAAAGCTTCCCAACGCATCAAACCTCGCCTCAAATCGACTTACGGATCAAAAGGTAAAAAGAAAACAAATAGGGAAAAACTGTCACATTCGCAGTGCGAAGCTCCTAGCGGGTCCTTCGCTTCTTCATTCACAGTGCGAATGTCCCAGCGAACCAAGTCAGAAGCAAAAATAGCCTAAAAATTCCCCAACGTTCACAGTGCGAACCATCCAGCGAATGCTCGCCTCCCCATTCGCAGTGCGAGTTCCCCAGCGAACAGTGGCAGAAAGAAAACAACACAAAATAACACAAAGTTTGCAGTGCGAACCTCTGGCGAATGCTCGCCCTCACATTCGCAGTGCGAATAGCCGGCGAATGCTCGTTTTCCCCTTCGCTAGTGGATTCGCAGTGCGAACCTGCGAAAACCAGAAAACCCAACAGCGCTGTTACATAACCCAAACCTATATTTTCACAACCAAAACACTTCCAAATCAACATATAACAATCAGAACATAATCTAATCATGATAACAAGTATTCTACCGCATTTACACAGATTTCCAACCGCGAAAACATCGATTTCTATCGTTTATCACATTTCGACCTATATCTAAAAACCAATAAAACTTCCACACAAACATACATAATCATACACAAACATAGTATAATCGAGTTTCGCACCCTTACCCGATTAAATCGCGTTTGAAAAGTCGGTTGAATCGGTTCCTAGATTTCCAAGTTTTCTCTCTTTCTCCTTTTCTTTCTCTTTTCTTTCTTCCTCTTTTTCTTCTCTTCTTTTTCTTTCCTTTCTATTTTCTCTCTTTCTATTTCTATTATATGAAAAATATAATATCTACCCAAACAAAAGACCAAAATACCCCTACACTCAAATATCTCGCAAACGCTCCCAAAACGCGATAAAATATAATCTCGATGAAAAATAACATATTTTCACATAAAAGTCAGAAATAAAATAATATAATAATAAAATAATCAAATGACTCAATTAAATAAAAATAACCAAAACTGGGGCGTTACAACTCTCCCCCACTTAGAAATTTTCGTCCTCGAAAATATTACCTGAGACGAACAACTCTGGATACGACTCCCGCATCCGACTCTCCAACTCCCAAGTCAAATTGCCCTCAGCAGCGCCTCCCCACGCCACTTTCACGAGTGCAATATCCTTGCCTCTTAACCGCTTCAACTCGCGATCCAAAATCCTAACTGGTAATGCCTCAATAGTAAGGTTCTCCCTTACCTCAACCTCATCCATCGGGATCACATGCGACGGATCCGGAACATACTTCCGAAGCTGCGAAACATGGAACACATCATGCAAATTCGATAGACTCGGCGGCAACGCCGCCCTATAAGCCACAACACCAACTCTCGCGGATATCTGGTAAGGACCAATAAATCGAGAAGTAAGCTTCTTCGACTTCAATGCACGACCAACACCCGTTATCGGCGTAACTCTCAAGAATACATGATCGCCCTCTTAAAACTCGAGATCTTTCCTTCTTCGATCATGATAACTCTTTTGTCTACTTTGAGAAGCCTTCATTTTCTCACGAATAAGTTTCACCTTGTCTGTGGTCTGTAGAATCAATTCCGGTACAACCACTGAACTTTCACCAGATTCGTGCCAACACAACGGTGTTCAACATCTTCGTCCATACAACGCTTCAAACGGTGCCATTCCAATACTAGAATGGAAACTGTTGTTATACGTGAATTCCACCAACGCAAGATAACTATCCCACGCACCACCTTGTTCAAGAACACAAGCCTTCATCAAATCTTCCAACGACTGAATCGTTCTCTCCATCTGCCCATCCATCTGCGGATGATAAGCCGAACTCAATCTCAATTTAGAACCCAACGCCTTTTGTAAACTTTCCCAAAATCTCGACGTAAACCTCGGATCCCGATCTGACACAATACTTAACGGAACACCATGTAATTTCACAATCACACTGATATAAATCTCAGCCAACCTCTCCAAAGAAAAACTGATGTCAATCGGAATGATATGAGCCGATTTAGTCAGCCTATCCACAACCACCCAAATCGCATTATGTCCCCGCTGAGTGTTCAGCAACCCTGTCACAAAGTCCATAGAAATGTTATCCCATTTCCAATCAGGAATATCCAACGGTTGCAACAAACCACTAGGCTTCATATGTTCTACCTTCGACTTCTGACACGTCAAACATGCATACACAAACTGAGCCACATCTCTCTTTAATCCAGACCGCCAAAAGATCTTCTTCAAATCTTGATACATCTTGTTAGCTCCCGGATGTATACTCAAATTACTCCGATGTCCTTCCTCTAAAATCATCCTTTTCAACTCCGCATCATCAGGAATACAAATTCTACCTCGGAACCTCAAAACACCATTAACATCCACTTTAAAATCACTATTCGTATCTTTTTCTCCAACCAACATCAAATCCAAAAATTTCACATCCAATTTCTATTTCTCGCTAACGGTCAACAGAAAATCATTAGTAACCTTCAACATACCAAGCCTCACACTAACCGAGGTCAATTCACATACCAAACTCAAATCCCTAAACGATTCCAAAAGTTCCCACTCCTTAACCATCAAAGCTGACATATGCAACGATTTCCGACTTAACGCATCGGCTACCACATTAGCTTTACCAGGATGGTAATTCAAGTTAAAGTCGTAGTCCTTCAAGAATTCCAACCATCTACGTTGCCTCATATTCAAATCTTTCTGATCAAACAAATATTTCAAACTTTTATGATCACTAAAGACTTCGAATCTTGCACCGTAGAGATAATGCCTCCAAATCTTCAACACAAAAACCACAGCCGCTAATTCAAGATCATGAGTAGGATAATTTTTCTCATGCACTCTTAACTGCCTCGAAGCATAAGCTACAACCTTAACTTCTTGCATCAACACTCCACCTAGCCCAATCAAAGACGCATCACAATACACCACAAACGGTTCAGTAGGATTCGGCAAAATCAAAATTGGAGCTATCGTCAATCTTCTCTTCAGCTCATTAAAACTTTCCTCACACCGAATATCCCAAATGAACGCTTGACCTTTACAAGTCAACTGGGTCAAAGGAAGTGTTAGCTTAGAAAAACCTTCAATGAACCTTCGATAATATCCAGCTAAACCCAAAAAGCTTCTAATTTCAGTAACAGATCTCAGAGCCTCCCATTATAGAACTGCATCTAATTTGGATGGATCCACAGCAATACCATTACCTGAAATCATGTGCCCAAGAAAACTCACTTCCGACAACCCGAATTCACACTTGGACAACTTGGCAAAAAGTTTCCTTTCCTTCAAAACCTGCAACACAATGCGCAAATGTTCCGCATGTTCCTCCCGAGACTTAGAATAAACCAAGATATCATCAATAAACAAAACAACAAAACTATCCAAATGCTCGTGAAAAATACGATTCATGTACTCCATAAACACACCTGGCGCATTAGAAACCCCGAACGGCATCACAGAATATTCGTAATGACCGTAACGTGTCCTAAAATCCGTCTTTTGAATATCTTCTTCTTTCACCCTTATCTGATGATAACCCGACCACAAGTCAATCTTACTAAACACACACGCACCTACCAACTGATCCATCAGATCATCAATTCTCAGAAGAGGATACTTATTCTTAATCGTCACCTTATTCAACTGGCGATAATCAATACACAATCGCATACTTCCATCTTTCTTTTTCACCAATAAAACTGGAGCACCCCAAGGCGACACACTCGGCCTCACAAACCTCATTTCCAACAATTCATTCAATTGCTTCTTTAGCTCAACCAACTCAGATGCCGACATTCGATATGGTGCCATCGATACAGGTCTAGTACCAGGAACTAGATCTATAGAAAACTCCACCTCTCTCTCTGGCGGCAAGTCCGAAATATCCTCAGGAAACACTTCCGGAAAATCACACACAACAGGAAACACATTAAGTGAAACTTGACTATCCACAGTCAACGACGCAAACAACCCAAACAACTGAGCTTCATCCGTTAAAAGTTTCTTCAACTCTTTGGTAGATAAGAAACTTGAGTCTTCGTCTTCCTCAAGAGAAGGAAACCTTACTAACTTATGATAACAATCAATATGAACCCGATTAAACTGCAACCAATTCATTCCCAGAACCACATCTAAACCCTCCAACGGCAAACACACCAAATCCATCTCAAAGTCTTTACCATAATGGTCAAAGGACAACTTAGACAAACTAAAGAAGTAGTTACTGACCCCATTGCTGGAGTATCAATAACCACCTCCTCATCCATCGAAGACAACACAAGATTCAAACGCTTCGCGCACTCAGACGAAATAAATGAATGAGTCGCTCCGGTATCAATAATAGCAACTAAAGGCATACTATTAATAAAACAAGTACCTCTGATCAGACGGTCCGCGCTTGTAGTCTGAGTTCCTGCCAAGGCAAAAACTTTCCCACCAGCTGGAGCTTGCTTCGGTTTCGGACACTTTGTACTAATATGACCAGGTTCACCACAGTTAAAGCACTTCGTCACATTCTTCCTCTTGCACTCAGCTGTAACATGCCCTAAACCTCCACAATTAGAACACTTCCTCATATCTTTCCTGCATTCAAACTGGCGATGTCCTAATTCACCACACCTAAAACATCTCGAAGAATTAGACATTCCGCCCCCACTTGGCCTTCTCTCAAAATTACCTCTTTGTTTACCCTTATCTGCCGGCGTCACATACAGACCACTACGAAACGCTTGTTTCCCTTTCCTCTCCCTCACACTCTTATAGCGAGTAGAACGAGCCTTACTATCCTCCTCATAAATCCTACAACGGTCCACCAGATCTGAAAATCTCCTAATCCGTTGATAACCATTTGCCTGGTTTATCTCAGGACGCAATTCGTTCTCAAACTTCACACACTTAGAAAACTCTGCAGTCGCTTCCGCATAATAGGGATAAAACTGCACAAGCTCCACAAACTTAGCAGTATAATCAATAACAGACATACTACCTTGTTTCAACTCCAAGAACTCAATTTCCTTCTTTCCTCGTACATCTTCAGGAAAATACCTCCTCAGAAACTCCATGCTAAACACAGCCTAAGTGATCTCCTCCTCTGCAGCTTCCAACACATGACGTGTACTAACCCACCAATCATCAGCTTCTTCTAGCAACATGTGAGTACCCAGTCTCATCTTCTGATCCTCAGCACAATCCATCACTCGGAAGAGCCTTTCAATCTCTTTCAGCCAAATCTGAGCACCATCAGGATCATATCTTCCCTTGAAGATAGGCGGTTTGTTCTTCCTGAACTCATTATTACCCGCAGAATTAGGTGCACCCTGCACAACCCGAGCCATAGCTTGCATAGCAGCAGCCAAATCAGTGTCATTCCTACCAGCCATATTCTGTTCATTTCCAATAACAGCAACTATGGTTAACAAATAGCTCACCGAACCACAAAGACCAACAAGGACTGACACGGACTGGCTCTGATACCAATTAATGTAACACCCCCAAGCTATTAAAGCGATAAATAAAATTCAAAATATCATCAGAGTATATTTAAAACATTCACGACATAGACCGATGGGTCACATCAATTAAAACAAATACACGTACACCTGCTCATATAGATATGCAACAATTTAGGTAGCACATAATAAAGGAACTTAGTTCCTAACACCCACAATTCAGATACAGAATAAAAGCGGAAAATCTGTACTGAAACTCATATATATATATATATATATATATCACATAAAGGGTTTGTCTGTCATATACAACACCATACGTGTACAATCCAAAAGATACATATATACATAATACAAAATAATCACACTCGATCCCCCCGACTACCCGGTGCTACATATCAGAGCCGACCGACAAAAGAATGAAGACCTAAGCTTCACAAAAAGACCTCCAGCATCTAATCTGCAATGCCTCGTAGAGCATTTAAAACAGCAGAAGGGTGAGAAACACAATCATAATACAATTGCATACAATTATATATTTAACAAAAAAATACACATATAAAATATTCTCACTAACACTCATACCAGAATTCAAACACAACAACACAAAGTATATCAACCAAGCATAATACGAATATGTCGCTCCCAGGATTTTCATCCAGGTACAAACGCGAAAGTGGCGCGGAAAACAGAGTCGCCAGCCATGTAAATTTATCCCAAGAGAGGGAAAGGGAACACCGCATAAACCTGAGGAAGAGGGAAAGGAATGGTCATCGCAACCATAACCTGGGTTCGGGAGTCGGTTACGCGAGGGGAAGGTGCTAGCACCCCACGCGTCCATCGTACTCGATGGGATCCACGCTTGTTGTCTATTCTAAGGGTGAGTTATAATAACATCTAGGGCTGCACTAAACGGGATAGGGGAAGACAAAGACAGACTCGGTAGGACGTCGTCGTCCTAGGCCTACGTACCCCCTTTGTGCAATGGGGAATTCAGAGTCAACGTAGTTCAGACCAAGTTCTTTTTGTATCTTTTATGAGCGACGTTAAGTCCGCGTCCGGCAGTTAGGGTCGATGCCTGTTTGCGTCTCAGACGAAAAATAACGTGCCCTTTTTGAAAATAGCCTTTAGTTTGACAATCCCGAAGGACAAAAAGGTTTGAAGTTCATTTGTATTTTTTAGGATAGAAGTGACTTGAGTTAGTTCGTAACTCAACTTGAACCAAAGTCTATGACACGGGAACGAATGCGTCGCATGGTCGCCCCCCAATGGGACGTATGCTCAACACTCTAGAAGAGAGAAGGGGGACCCCTCAATCTTCATTTCCTATGTTTAAGGCTTGTATGCAAGGCAAGTTAACCTTATTAAGTATCTTAGAGATGTTATGAGATGAGAAGAGAGACTCAAAAGAAAAGAAAAAAAACACTACGGGGAGAATCTATCCTAATGTTATCATGCAAAGATGGCCCTAAGGGGAGGTTTGACAACAACCTAAGCCTAAAGGAAAGTAAAGATGAGAGAAGGAAAGAGTAAGGGTGAACATGGATAACCATCCACACTCTCAAATTACTTACCTCTACCTCTGCATAAAAGGTTAGTACAAAACAGACATATGTAACAATAAGATAAATGAAACCCCAAGCAAGTCACAAACCAAAGAGAAGTGGTTACAAACCAAAGAAAACTTATCCAAACCAGAATGTGGATGACCTAAACATGTGCCTAAACATGCTATGCAGATGTCACATGAGACATTCAAACAGATATCCAAGCATCAAACATCAATAGAAGAAGAAGAAGGAAGCATATGAGTGAAACATGAATAACATGCAAGAGGAAACATGAATGACATATGACATGAATGAATGCAAAGCTCCAAAGTCAAAAACATACATACAATGAAATGCAAATGAATGATATGGCATGGCATACATAAACCAGACATAAATCATGAAGAGACACAGATGAGAAGAAGTGAGAAGATAAGTCAAAAGAGGCATGTTAGTCAAACATTGAACATATGCACAAAGTATGCAACAACCTCACACCAATGACATATCATGGAAATCAAGTAACCTATAACAATTCAAACATGGTTTATGAAGTCAAAGAAGCAATCCCAAATGATGGCACAAGTGCCTTCTCAAACAAGTATTCAGACATGATCAAAGATGTGCATACAAGAAGACCTCAAACAAAGAGCAAATAAACAATTAGTAAAACATCTTCTAAAATTACCAAATTAAAACTTAACACACCTCAACCAGTGGCAAACAACATGTTAAAAGCCCATGCCAAAATTCCCAAGATAAGTCACTCAAACAACTATGCAAAGTTCAGACAAGAAACATGACTCAATATGCAAAAGAGGAGGACTAAAATGCAATATGAAAAAGTTTTAAAAATGAGAGAAAAATGTTTTAATGACATTCAATATGTTGATGAAACAATGCCAAAATAATGAGTTCAAAATGTTTTATGGATGATGAGAAACAAGTTCTACAATGCAATGCGTGCAAAATGAAGCAAATTCAAAAAGAAACTATTCAAATAATTAATTTAGATGATAAAAATAAAATAAAAATAAAAAATAAAATTTTGGAAAATTTTATAAAACTATAAATATGCTTCATGAATTTTTTGGGATTTTTAGGATGCAATTATCTATTTTTAAAAATAAAAATAAAGAAATAAGCATGGGGGTGTGTGTAGCAATAAAAACACGTTAGAAATGACAATGGGCTTGAATGGGAAGGGTGTGAATAGAAAGTCCAGATCAAAAGCCCATCAGCGAAATAAAAATAAAAAAAGGAGAACACATGGACTCAGTCAACTGATTTGACTCAGCATCCACCATAGGATCAATCCAACGCGCCATCTTTAGTCAACACAAGCACAAGTAATAATGATGAGAGGCATAGATCCACATGCCCATCTTAATAATGGTGCACACTCACACACGCAAGTATTCAGAAAATAAATGAAATAAAAAAGTGGCACGTGGTAGGGCGCATGGTATCATTAATGTGTTGTCAATCTAATGGCCAATGGATTCATCAGACGTACCAGATTAAGTCAACAAAACCAATTATCATGCAAGACGGATGGCCAGGATCATATGCACATGATAGTTAACACGGGGTAATGCAAACATTAAAATAAAAACAAAATTTTAAAATGCGTGGCACATAGTGGACCACACGATCAAATGCATCAACGGCTGTAACTTCGTCTTCTTCCTCCAACACCTTCACCGGTCGGAACCTGAACCAGCCACCGGAGCTAGGGTTCCGGTCACCCCCTCCGGTCACTTGCAACAAAAAATTCACCAGAACACGCACACGAATACACTATTCTGACCAGAATTCCACAAGGATTAATAATATGTCATTAAAAGTCACAAATAACCAACACACCAAGAGATTCGAACGAAACAAGTTATGGTTCCAAAACTTAAAACTCACGATGCAACCAAATTACACGTCCAAACTCAAAACAAAATACATAGGCATCATCAGTGACAACCAAAAATCATTATGCATGTCAAAAAATAGAGTTTTAGGATCATGGAAAGTGTTACCAACCTGAGATCACGCAACCTGTACCCTTGCTATTAGCTTCAAGTGATGGGTGATTTGTACTCTATGGATTCCAAGGATCAAGACTGTGAAGAAATTTTTGGAAAAGCTCTAACGGATTGTGAGATTCGAATGATTGAAGTTTTAGGGTTCAAACTTTTGTTCTCCTCAAAATCACTTGTGTTTTTTTTCTAACCAGTGCATGAGTTAGCTTAAATACTTAGGGTTAATCCACTGATGATCACTTGGGCCTTGTTAATTCCTCACTTAATGAGTTTTGGGTGATTTTGGAAATTTGCATAATGTGAAATACACCCTCCTCCATGCATGTATATCCAAAGCCTTGATGATGGATCACTTATTTAACAATTTCTAATCACACCTGTATGGAATTTGGGCCTTGAGATGTCTTGGTTTATGAATTTTGATGCATCTTGCCATTTTGCATAATGTGAAATAAGTGGTGAATTTGTCATGGAATCCCTTGATTCAAAGGCCAAAAATGATCCTTATGGATTGTTCTTTGATGTTAGAATGTGGCTTGAAACAAAGGAATCAATTATAGGTCACTATGTCCCAAAATGCAAAAGTTATGAAAATGGAACCATAAGGAAACCCTAAAAACCACCTTGCCTTCTTTTGATCATAACTTGAGTTTCACAAATTATATGGAGACCATCTAGTACTTGTTGTAAAGGGGAGAAAAAGATCTTAAACTTTCATGTTTAAGAAAAAATCATTTAAAGCTTCCTTGATGATGAAAAGTCAAGCTGAATGTAGTGTAAGAACTTGCCCAAAATGGAAACTTTCAAATTATAGGTCATTTCCATATTTAGTAACTTCTGTACCAACCCTTGATTCTTGATAAATGGTATGAAACTTGACCCTTGAAGACCATATGAGGATGTGAGACCTTGAAAACCTTGAAGAGAACTTCAAAATTTCACAGTTGACTTCCCCTCTCACTGTTGACTTTTCCCCTAATTCTCCTGATTCCCAATCCATTGGCCAATTGAATCTCTCATGAACCACACTGATGGACCATCTTCCATTCCTAGATACTTAGGGACCTAAGGAATACCATGGAATCAAGTCTTGCCCAAAAAATCAGAGATAAACTGACTTTATAGCAAACCCTAATTTTGGTACCCTCAGTCTAGGAGGAAATAACACAGTCTCCAAATCCAAATTTCTCTGAATATGATGTGTATCCTCCCCAACAAAGATAAGATATGCCATTTGGTGATGATAAAAACCCAAGAAGCTTGCCCATTAGAGCAATAAACCCAAGAATCTCAAAACCCTAATTTCTGCACTGGTTAGGAGAGAGCGATCCACAATACAAGGACTCTTGCTTGACTCTTTGAAGAACATCTCCTCCTCTTGAGCTGCCTCAAGCACCTTGACCCCATGCTAAGAACCAATGATATGCACACATGATAATGCAAAATGAGATGAAACATAAGCCAGTTAGTACTAAAGTAAGGAGAGCAAATTTTGGGGTGCTACAGCTGCCCCTATTCAATCAACTTGGTCCTGAAGGTATGATAGCAACGACTGTCATGCGTTCAAATGATTCACGAGGATTGAATACCAAAAGAGACCTGAAATTTGCTAACGGGGAGAATAACGAACTGGAACGTGCTGAAAAATAAGGAGTATGACCTCAACCATACCCACAAAAATAAGACGAATACGACCTCACTCGTACCCGCAAAGGAAGACTGACCTCAATCACCCTACCTACAAAGAAAAGGACGAATATGACCTCAATCGCACCCACACAGGAGGACTGACCTAAATCACTCTACCCACCAAGAAAATATGAATACGACCTCAATCGCACCCACAAGATGAATACAACCTCAATTGTACCCGCAAAGGAAGACTGACCTCAATCACTCTGCCCATAAAGAAAACATGAACACGACCTCAATCGCACCCGCACAGGAAGACTGACCTCAATCACTCTACCCACCAAGAAAATATGAATACGACCTCAATCGCACCCACAAGACGAATACAACCTCAATTGTACCCGCAAAGGAAGACTGACCTCAATCACTCTGCCCACAAAGAAAACATGAATACAACCTCAATCGCACCCACAAAACGAATACAACCTCAATTGTACCCGCAAAGGAAGACTGACCTCAATCACTCTGCCCACAAAGAAAATATGAATACGACCTCAATCGCACCCACAAAACGAATACAACCTCAATTGTACCCGCAAAGGAAGACTGACCTCAATTACTCTGCCCACAAAGAAAATATGAATACGACCTCAATCGCACCCACAAAACGGATACAACCTCAATTGTGCCCGCAAAGGAAGACTGGCCTCAATCACTCTGCCCACAAAGAAAACATGAATACGACCTCAATCGCACCCACAAAACGAATACAACCTCAATTATACCCGCAAAGGAAAACTGGCCTCAATCACTCTGCCCACAAAGAAAATATGAATACGACCTCAATCGCACCCAAAAAACGAATACAACCTCAATTGTACCCGCAAAGGAAGACTGACCTCAATCACTCTGCCCACAAAGAAAATATGAATACGACCTCAATCGCACCCACAAAACGAATACAACCTCAATTGTGCCCGCAAAGGAAGACTGACCTCAATCACTCTGCCCACAAAGAAAACATGAACACGACCTCAATCGCACCCGCACAGGAAGACTGACCTCAATCACTCTACCCACCAAGAAAACATGAATACGACCTCAATCGTACCCACAAAATGAATACAACCTCAATTGTACCCGCAAAGGAAGAATGACCTCAATCACTCTGCCCACAAAGAAAATATGAATACAACCTCAATCGCACCCACAAAACGAATACAACCTCAATTGTACCCGCAAAGGAAGACTGGCCTCAATCACTCTGCCCACAAAGAAAATATGAATACGACCTCAATCGCACCCACAAAACGAATACAACCTCAATTGTGCCCACAAAGGAATACTGACCTCAATCACTCTGCCCACAAAGAAAACATGAACACGACCTCAATCGCACCCACACAGGAAGACTGGCCTCAATCACTCTACCCACCAAGAAAACATGAATACGACCTCAATCGGACCCACAAAACGAATACAACCTCAATTGTACCCGCAAAGGAAGACTGACCTCAATCACTCTGCCCACAAAGAAAATATGAATACGAACTCAATCGTACCCACAAAGGGTAACCAATATAAAGTGGATTTTGCTGGGGATAACGTGAAACAAAACTTCTGGTTTATACCACCCCTACTGAGAAAGGGAAACTAGCAAATAACATAAGTCAAGCGAGAACTGACTACCAGGCGAGAACTGAATTTCACAAAAGAGAAAGGCCAAACAGAGGCAAACTTCTAACGGACTCACGATCCACAGATAAGATGACTCCGCCGGGGAAAGGAGAAGTCTAAATAAAGGACTCTGCCGGGGAGCACAAATATAAGGAACGCATCCCTCCAAAACCTCCTGAGTTATGCCATCTCTGATGAGAAAGAGAACTGGCAAGGAAAGTATCAAACTTGGCTTATGCTTTGAATGCAAATGTTTGAATTTTGCCGTAATGCTCCACATAAAGTGGAAATGCTACGCGTTTGAGGATGCAATACAAATGCTTATGATATGCAAAAGGGGTCTCTCCAGCAAAATAAATGCTGGAGAGAAAAGACCAATTCAGCTGGGGATGACAAAAATAAATTATCCTCTGAATCCAAGAACTCTGCTGAGAAGGATCACGCTGACCGACCCTGTGAATCAACAACTTCTACTGGGGGTGAAATCCCAACAGAACATCCACACTACCGGGGATCATACCTGTCCTTTACTGAAGGTAACACTGAACCTGAGATTTCTCCTCTGCTGGGGGAGTTGAGAATGAATGCCAATAACGGAATCGGTGATCTGTTACTGAAAATTGCTAATATCCAATTGGGCTCAGAACCTGCTGGGGGACGCCAGCCCATAATACCACCCTGCTTGGGGAAAACAGTCCATAATACCATCCTGCTTGGGGATACTGCTGATCTTAGCCTGCCGATGGGGAGAATGACTTTAACCTCGCCTTGCCGGGGGTTAGAACATAACGTTGTCGGTGAGAGCACACTCCCTGACTGGATGGGGAAAGTGGACATCCTGACTCCGTGGGGAAACAACGTCTCGATCCAACGAACATATTCCCTAAGTCTCCTGCTGGGGATAGTCTGCTCTTCTGAGAAAAGTGCAATTTCAATGCTGGTGAGAGCAAACCTACTGGGGGAGTACAATCTTGTTGCCCTGCAACCTGACTTGTCTTTATGGTCATAAGCGGCTCTTTGAACTTTTCACTTGCCCCAGACCACCAGGTCTAATGGAAGAAGTCATCTCAAGAGGATTTTATAGAAGACCGGGCGTTCGCACTGCCCCAGGGTCTTCAAACTCTTTGGAGAGATTTATCATATCTCGATATAACTGCCCCAGTCTTCATAATCCATGAAGTACATTACCTCGAAAGGGATTGTAATGACTTGAAAATACTCCGCTTTAGTATTTTGAACCTTGAGGAGGTGTTTTCAATTAACCGTTTTCAGGAGTGGACAATCTCCAACGCTCTAGAGGTGGTCTGCCCCAATATGTGCTTTGAGGTGACTTTGCCCCTGATCTTTAGAATGAATGCCCCAGAATAACTGAATCTCAGAGAGATTTCTAGACGTGACTGCCCCAGATTGGCTACATCTTTAACATGACTTACTGGGGAGAGCCCACTCTACACTGAGCCCCTTGGCAGAATGCCCCTTGATATGATTGTCCTTCAGAATTTTCAAGCATCCCAGCTTGGCAGGATCAAGCTTCTTGACTGACGTTCACTGTGTAAGCTGCACTGATGCTTAGGCACATGTATACAAACAGAACAAGTTATTTATGAGAATGATAATTCTAATGCAACAAATATGTTAACCTTGAAGTTTTTATTGAAGATGCGTCGCCAAGCCTTGTGAACGAATCACTAGCTGGGATGCGACCTTGATTTTTGAATGGAAAAATGGTGTGCACATGCAATACCAACAAATTTTATTAGCACAACTTATAGGAGTCAGGAACGCTATCTTGTCGAAGTACGCTTTAGGAAAAAACCCTGTTTCAATTAGGACTTTTAAGGGTTGTAACGTGGTCTGGTTCACGGTTTCAGCAAAAAGGATTTATGGCTCAAAATTTATCGGTGCCCACCCACTCTTCGTGATGTTCTTCAGTCCTATGTTCAGTTAATCTGACACAAACGCTCATCTCTCAAAAGGTTTATGATCTTTAAGGAACCCATGCAACTAATGGTTAGACACCTAAGGAGGTTTTGGAGTGACAGTCACCTCTTTTTATCTTTTTGTGTCTGTAATCACACGAATTTGTTCTTATCGAGGATTTTCTTTTGTAATGCTTTTCGCTTTTTCTTTTTTTTTTATCCCTAATTTTTGCCTGGACTGACTCTTTTGAGTTTTTTGATTTTGAAGTCCAGCGGGATGCCCTAACTTTTGCATAAGTTACTTGTTTTCAAGTTTCGACTTAGCGGGCTTTTTTTTTTCTTTTTTGGAACAAAGCGTGTGACACTGGCTGTCTTACTTGCTGGACAGGGTTGTGACTGCCTCACTTCTTGATTGTTGATGGATGACCATTGTGGTTTCACATCTCTTGACCTCTTGACAGTGGGATAGAAGGTAATGGATCCTCAGATGCACACTCTCCTTGAAGTTTGAACGCTCGGTCAAACTAACTGACGCCTACCCTGCCCCTGGGTTAAGTATGAGGGTTTTTTTCGTACGAAAGAAACTCCTACTTCAAGGCTTAAAAGGGGTTAACGAGGGTCTATCTCCCTTATATCTCCAGTGTTGAGGGGCTTGAAACAATGTCTGTACATCCTCAACAGGGTTCTATCCTTGAACATACAACCAGAGATTTTGCATTTTCGTCTCATCATCCTCCCTCGAGAGTTCTAGACAAGAAAATTGGTATTGCAGTGCATATAAACATTTAAGAGTGAACACAAATGGATTACTTTAAGGAAAACATACTCATTGCATTAATATCATCATTAAAAAATAAACAAGTCTTACATGCATACAATGCTTTAACAAGAAATGAAAAACTACAAATGAAAATGCAGTAAAGAAGCTGAAGATTGTCAGTGTTGAGGAAGCTTGATTCTGTCTGGACGTACTTGCGGACTGAGTGCTTATTTGAGAAAGGAGGCTTCAATTGATGTACATATCATCTTCAGTGAATGCAATGATCTCTGAGTCTACCAGGTCTTGCACCTTGTGCTTGAACACATTGCAGTTTTCAATTAAATGACCTAGTGTGTCTGAGTGGTATTCACATCTGGCATCCAGATCATAATCAGGAGGAATAGGGTCTGGAACGGGCTTGGCATCCCTTAGTTAAACCAAAGAACTTTCAAGTAGACGGGCAAGAACAAGACTGTGAGGAACAGGGAGTGGATCAAACCTTCTCTCAGGCCTTCGCGATCTTTGTTGTCTCCTTCCAGAGCAGTTCTCTTGTTGACCCCGATTCGAGCGCATAATCTTTTCAGGCACTTTTCTCTTCAGACTTGGTCAAGGCGTAGGCAGCGTTTGCGAATGTGGGGATTCTAAGACCAAGGACTGCAAGAAATACCCCTGACCTGGTGTGGCTTTGGGAGAAGCAACGGGGATACCCACTTCTCTTTCAACAGCTAGAGTGGGACCACATTGTATGCTTACGCCGCTTGGTGTGAATTCAATTTTCCTCGAATCAATCAGATCCTGGACAATGTGCTGAAGGGCCCTACACTTCTCCACAGTATGCCCTGGTGCCCCAGAATGGAAATCACAACGGGCTCTTGCATTGTAGCCTGGTGGGGGATTACCAGTGAGAGGAGCCAAAGTCCTTTTCTGTACCAGTTGCAACTGCAGGAGATGCTGCAATAGCTGAGAATATGGCATAGGGAGCGGATGAAAAACTCTTTTGGACTGCTTCGGTCTCTGTGCACCCTTTTTATTCTTAGGCTTATCTTGGGAGACAAGACCTGGCTGCTGTCGGGAAAGTTCTGGAACCTCAACTTGTGGAAGAGATTCACAAGGCAATCCACGATCTAGATCAAATCCCACAGAGATAGGAGGAGTAAGGACCTCTGTCACGGAAGCGAGCACATGACTGTTTTCCTTCTTTAACACTGTTTTCAAAATTTCTGTGACCAAACCCAACTGAGCCTTCATCTGATTGACCTCCTCCTTCAGCATCTTCTGCTCCTGGGACATGACCAACATGTCTTCCCCAGATTGCCTCATCTGAACCTTCATTTCAAGCATCTCTGCACGGAGTTGTTCCATGGCTATCCTCTGGTTATCACAGGCTGAATAGAATACCGATGAACTGGATGATCAATCCTGTACTGCGGAGGAGAACAAAGTAAGAACACCAGAGATAAACACCTGTTATGCAGAATGATTATGCAAAAATGATTATGGATATGCAAATGCAAATGAGCATGTTTAAAAATTCGCAGGGCGATCCACCCCTTGATTCCAGTTTAACAACGAGATAGAACGGAACTTCTGCTCATGTATTAAGAAAACCAGAGGAAAACCAACTGTCAACAATCACAATCCAAGATAACAAGTCTGAACACAATAATCATAGATCCCAGCCAACAAGCCTGGTGGTGATCCAAATACAATAAGAGAGAATAGAAAACTACGGCATGTCATCGAAGTCCACAAGTGTCAATCCCCCCCATCCATTATGCTTTTTGCTCTAGTCTTGAATTTCCTTAAACAACTTTTTGGTGTCGGGATGCTTCGGTCTCTGAATTAGCTCTTGAATGAGAACGTCTCTCCTATGCATGATCCCCTCCAAGTATCGGCAATGCAACTCCCAAGCGTCTTCTCTAGAAACACCATCCATACTAGGACCCTCATTTCTAGGTCTCTTCACTTCAGCTTGGATCTTCAGTTCCTCTATGGAGGCTATGGCTTCCTTGAGCCATCCCTCGGCTGCTTGTCTCTGGAATACCCCTGATAGGATCTCAACGTCTTTTTTCTTGAGCTTCAACCTCAATTGATCAATCTGAGCTAGATAATCATCTTCCTTTCGCTTATTCTCAGCCATTGCAGTGTCTCGGTGAGCATTGAACCTGTGAATTCTCAACAAAGCCTTAGCCAATTCCTCCTTCTTAGACTTGAGAACCTTAGTGATACCCTATAGAGCTTGCTTCATCCTTTGTCTGGATGTGACCTTGTCAGCCAACTCCTTTTCTGCCTTAGCGAGAAGTTTTGTCTTCAACTCGGCGATGTGAACAGCTTCACCCCGCTCATGTTTCAACTAGTAAATCTCTCTTTGTAGCTCACTGTTTTCTTCTCGCAGCTTTTCCTTTTCAGCCCATAACTTGTTAAACTTCTCTATCTCAACTGTGGTAGGGGGCTCAATCAGCAAGGGGTAAGATGGCGGTTCTTTGGGGAATGGTAGAAGCTCCTCCTCTACCCTTTTCTGAATCCAATCTTCATACGCAGGAAATGTTCTGTTGTTGCTCTTCCCAAAATAAGTCTTCCCTTTCTTATGACGATCTTCCCAAGTATTTGCAGCTTCTTTTAACAGTTCTAGATTGATTTCCCCACTCAGATATAAAGATTCTTGGACCTCCTCGTCTCTTGGTGGCTCTTTCAAGGCATACCCGAATTGCCTAATAGCAAGAATAGGGTTGTAGTTAATTCCCCCTTTCCTTCCTATCAGAGGCACATTTGGGAGACCTCCACAACTAATCATGATATCTCGGCCCAACAAGTCACGGTTAACCCAAATTAGATTATCTGCCCTCAAGCCCATCAATCTTTTGGACCAATCCAATGTTCCTTGAGTATCTACAAATGCCCCAGATTCGGGAAGACGGTCAGCAAACCATTTATAGAAGACTGGCGCACAAAAATAAAGGGGTTCTCCCCTCCTCTTCTCGTTCTTATAATGCACTGAATAATACAGATCTCCAAGCAAAGTAGGTACCGGTTTCTTCATGGTAAATATCCGGACAGCATGCATGTCCACAAAATCCTTCATACTTGGAAACAACACTGTTCCATAGACACACATAGCCAAGATGGCGTTGAAAACTGACCAACATGTAGCCTTAGCATACACAGCAGCCTGTTCTACCAAAAATTTCACGTGAAAGCCTTTACACCCTCCCTTACTGGCAACGTTATTTTTCAACAAAGACAAATCCAAATGCAAAGCCTCGGAAACCTTTCCCAAATCAGGAAGTTCTTTAGAAGGATAGAAGGGAGCCTCTTCTTTAATGTCAACATCCAGAATGAGAGCAAATTCCTCCAATGTCGGAGCCAAAAGATAATCAGTGAATAGGAAACAACGTAGGTGAGGGTTATAGAATTGCACCAGAGTGTACGAAGCCCTATACTCGTATTCAGTGATGTTGCAAGCAAAATCCAGAATTCTTCCATACTCTCCTCTAAAGTCTGCCAATACCCCATGCTCTGCCATAGACACAATCTTGTGAACAGGATCCAGAATAAGTGATGGGAACTTGTACATTATGATGTTCTTTCTCTTCTCAGTACTCATCCTTAATAGTCTTCAAAAACCAGAATCAAAGTTAGGATGCAGCCCTGCAAATGAATAAACATGTTAGGATGCAACATGATGATGCAAATGCATACATGGGATCAAGGATGCCACACAGACTGGACAACTGCTGTAATGAATGACTGTATAATCTCGAAGGTCTTCCCAAATACCCAGAATACCAAAATAACCACAGTACCACACTGATAAATCTGCTGATCAGAAAACTGGGTATGTTGATGGTCAAGGTTACCTGCAAACCTATAAACACCCTGCCCTCTCACATGTGGGTACTAGAAAGCCGAGGATCCTCAATATCACGGGCTCTCAGGTCGAGAAATGATGATACATTTACCATTTCTGGTTTGGCATCATCACCAATCGAGGAGGCCTCAACTGATTCCCCTCAAAAGAAAACATCCTATGGCAAGTCCTCAGCTTCGACACTGAGGTCGAGAAGCAATAGTACATTCATCCCTCGGGGTACAGTACTGTCGCCAATCGAGGAGTGCCTCCACTGATTCTTTTCCAAAAGGAAACCCTATAGCAAGTTCCCAGCATTGGGTCCTCGGATCGACATGTGTAATGGGTTTTCCATTTCTGGTCTGCCATTATCACGTCTCGGGAGGAGTGTCGTTACTGAGTCCTCGGGAATGGCCGCCAGAGTCGACAGTTTTCCAGGTTACATTCAGTCATCTACACCAATGCGCAGGATAAAACATTACCAAAGAAAACCTCGTCTGGATATTCATGTATACTACGTCTGGCCAAATGCCACACAAGTCACACTACTTTCCACGCTAATCCTACGTGTACACTCAAGCCTGGGTATTGGGCTTATCTCTCAGAACCCCCAACCCGCCAAACAGAAGAACAGTGCAGCAGATGATGATAATATGCAAAGTAGTAAATGCGGTAAAAAATAAAACAAATAAAGCAAAACAAAACAAAAACAAAAACACCCAAAGAGAACAAAGACAAGCAAGCGCTAGGATTGACTCGCTTAGGGATGGACCAGCATAGGTCAACCAACGTCCCCAGCAGAGTCGCCAGCTGTCGCTCCCAGGATTTTCATCCAGGTACAAACACGAAAGTGGCGTGGAAAACAAAGTCGCCGGCCGTGTAAATTTATCCCAAGAGAGGGAAAGGGAACACCGCATAAACCTGAGGAAGAGGGAAAGGAATGGTCATCGCAACCATAACCTGGGTTCGGGAGTCGGTTACGTGAGGGGAAGGTGCTAGTACCCCACGCGTCCATCGTACTCGATGGGATCCACGCTTGTTGTTTATTCTAAGGGTGAGTTATCCTAACATCTAGGGCTGCACTAAACGGGGAAGGGGAAGACAAAGACAGACTCGGCAGGACGTCGTCGTCCTAGGCCTACGTATCCCCTTTGTGCAATGGGGAATTCAGAGTCAACGTAGTTCGGACCAAGTTCTTTTTGTGTCTTTTATGAGCGACGTTAAGTCCGCGTCCGGCAATTAGGGTCGATGCCTATTTGCGTCTCAGACGGAAAATAACGTGCCCTTTTTGAAAATAGCCTTTAGTTTGACAATCCCGAAGGACAAAAAGGTCTGAAGTTCGTTTGTATTTTTTAGGACAGAAGTGACTTGAGTTAGTTCGTAACTCAACTTGAACCAAAGTCTATGACACAGGAATGAATGCGTCGCATGGTCGCCCCCAATGGGACGTATGCTCAACACTCTGGAAGAGAGAAAGGGGACCCCTCAATCTTCATTTCCTATGTTTAAGGCTTGTATGCAAGGCAAGTTGACCTTATTAAGTATCTTAGAGATGTTATGAGATGAGAAGAGAGACTCAAAAGAAAAGAAAAAAACACTACGGGGAGAATTTATCCTAATGTTATCATGCAAAGATGGCCCTAAGGGGAGGTTTGACAACAACCTAAGCCTAAAGGAAAGAAAAGATGAGAGAAGGAAAGAGTAATGGGGAACATGGATAACCATCCACACTCTCAAATTACTTACCTCTACCTCTGCATAAAAGGTTAGTACAAAACAGACATACGTAATAATAAGATAAATGAAACCCCAAGCAAGTCACAAACCAAAGAGAAGTGGTTACAAACCAAAGAAAACTCATCCAAACCAGAATGTGGATGACCTAAACATGTGCCTAAACATGTTATGCAGATGTCACATGAGACATGCAAACAGATATCCAAGCATCAAACATCAATAGAAGAAGAAGAAGGGAGCATATGAGTGAAACATGAATAACATGCAAGAGGAAACATGAATGACATATGACATGAATGAATGTAAAGCTCCAAAGTCAGAAACATACATCCAATGAAATTGAAATTAATGATATGGCATGGCATACATAAACCAGACATAAATCATGAAGAGACACAGATGAGAAGAAGTGAAAAGATAAGTCAAAAGAGGCATGTTAGTCAAACATTGAACATATACACAAAGTATGCAACAACCTCACACCAATGGCATATCATGGCAATCAAGTAACCTATAACAATTCAAACATGGTTTATGAAGTCAAAGAAGCAATCCCAAATGATGGCACAAGTGCCTTCTCAAACAAGTACTCAGACATGATCAAAGATGTGCATACAAGAAGACCTCAAACAAAGAGCAAATAAACAATTAGCAAAACATCTTCTAAAATTACCAAATTAAAACTTAACACACCTCAACCAGTGGCAAACAACATGTCAAAAGCCCATGCCAAAATTCCCAAGATAAGTCACTCAAACAACTATGCAAAGTTCAGGCAAGAAACATGACTCCATATGCAAAAGAGGAGGACTAAAATGCAATATGAAAAAGTTTTAAAAATTAGAGAAAATTTTTTTAATGACATTCAATATGTAGATGAAACAATTCCAAAAGAATGAGTACAAAATGTTTTATGGATGATGAGAAACAAGTTCTACAATGCAATGCGTGCAAAATGAAGCAAATTAAAAAAGAAACTATTCAAATAATTAATTTAGATGATAAAAATAAAATAAAAATAAAAAATAAAATTTGGGAAAATTTTATAAAACTATAAATATGCTTCATGAATTTTTTGGGATTTTTAGGATGTAATTATCTATTTTTAAAAATAAAAATGAAATAATGTACTTAAATGAAAAATAAAAATAAAGAAATAAGCATGGGGGGGGGGGGGGGGGGGGGGTGTTTAGCAATAAAAACACGTTAGAAATGACAATGGGCTTGAATGGGAAGGGTGTGAATAGAAAGTCCAGATCAAAATCCCATCAGCGAAAAAAAAAAAAAAAAAGGAGAACACATGGACTCAGTCAACTGATTTGACTCAGCATCCACCATAGGATCAATCCAACGCGCCATCTTTAGTCAACACAAGCACAAGTAATAATGATGAGAGGCATAGATCCACATGCCCATCTTAATAATGGTGCACACTCACACACGCAAGTATTCAGAAAATAAATGAAATAAAAAAAGTGGCACATGGTAGGGCGCATGGTATCATTAATGTGTTGTCAATCTAATGGCCAATGGATTCATCAGACGTACCAGATTAAGTCAACAAAACCAATTATCATGCAAGATGGATGGCCAGGATCATATGCACATGATAGTTAACATGGGGTAATAAACACGTAAACATTAAAATAAAAACAAAATTTTAAAACGCGTGGCACATAGTGGACCACACGATCAAATGCATCAACGGCTGTAACTTCGTCTTCTTCCTCCAACACCTTCACCGGCCGGAACCTGAACCAGCCACCGGAGCTAGGGTTCCGGTCACCCCCTCCGGTCACCTGCAACAAAAAATTCACCAGAACACGCACATAAATACACTATTCTGACCAGAATTCCACGAGGATTAATAATATGTCATTAAAAGTCACAAATAACCAACACACCAAGAGATTCGAACGAAACAAGTTATGGTTCCAAAACTTAAAACTCACGATGCAACCAAATTACACGTCCAAACTCAAAACAAAATACATAGGCATCATCAGTGACAACCACAGATCATTATGCATGTCAAAAAATAGAGTTTTAGGATCATGGAAAGTGTTACCAACCTGAGATCACGCAACCTGTACCCTTGCTATTAGCTTCAAGTGATGGGTGATTTGTACTCTATGGATTCCAAGGATCAAGACTGTGAAGAAATTTTTGGAAAAGCTCTAAGGGATTTTGAGATTCAAATGATTGAAGTTTTAGGGTTCAAACTTTTGTTCTCCTCAAAATCACGTGTGTTTTTTCTAACCAGTGCATGAGTTAGCTTAAATACTTAGGGTTAATCCACTGATGATCACTTGGGCCTTGTTAATTCCTCACTTAATGAGTTTTGGGTGATTTTGGAAATTTGCATAATGTGAAATACACCCTCCTTCATGCATGTATATCCAAAGCCTTGATGATGGATCACTTATTTAACAATTGCTAATCACACCTGTATGGAATTTGGGCCTTGAGATGTCTTGGTTTATGAATTTTGATGCATCTTGCCATTTTGCATAATGTGAAATAAGTGGTGAATTTGTCATGGAATCCCTTGATTCAAAGGCCAAAAATGATCCTTATGGATTGTTCTTTGATTTTAGAATGTGGCTTGAAACAAAGGAATCAATTATAGGTC
This sequence comes from Lathyrus tuberosus, assembly GCA_022829125.1. Taxonomy (NCBI): domain Eukaryota; kingdom Viridiplantae; phylum Streptophyta; class Magnoliopsida; order Fabales; family Fabaceae; genus Lathyrus; species Lathyrus tuberosus. Next base: position 3,471,806 of record JALAZF010000034.1, read on the forward strand.
ACTATGTCCCAAAATGCAAAAGTTGTGAAAATGGAACCATAAGGAAACCCTAAAAACCACCTTGCCTTCTTTTGATCATAACTTGAGTTTCACAAATTATATGGAGACCATCTAGTACTTGTTGGAAAGGGGAGAAAAATATCTTCAACTTTCATGTTTGAGAAAAATTCATTTGAAGCTTCCTTGATGATGAAAAGTCAAGCTGAATGTAGTGTAAGAACTTGCCCAAAATGGAAACTTTCAAATTATAGGTCATTTCCATATTTAGTAACTTCTGTACCAACCCTTGATTCTTGATAAATGGTATGAAAATTGACCCTTGAAGACCATATGAGGATGTGAGACCTTGAAAACCTTGAAGAGAACTTCAAAATTTCACAGTTGACTTCCCCTCTCACTGTTGACTTTTCCCCTAATTCTCCTGATTCCCAATCCATTGGCCAATTGAATCTCTCATGAACCACACTGATGGACCATCTTCCATTACTAGATACTTAGGGACCCAAGGAATACCATGGAATCAAGTCTTGACCAAAAAATCAGAGATAAACTGACTTTATAGCAAACCCTAATTTTGGTACCCTCGGTCTAGGAGGAAATAACACAGTCTCCAAATCTAAATTCCTCTGAATATGATGTGTATCCTCCCCAACAAAGATAAGATATGCCATTTGGTGATGATAAAAACCCAAGAAGCTTGCCCATTGGAGCAATAAACCCAAGAATCTCAAAACCCTAATTTTTGCACTGGTTAGGAGAGAGCGATCCACAATACAAGGACTCTTGCTTGACTCTTTGAAGAACATCTCCTCCTCTTGAGCTGCCTCAAGCACCTTGACCCCATGCTAAGAACCAATGATATGCACACATGATAATGCAAAATGAGATGAAACATAAGCCAGTTAGTGCTAAAGTAAGGAGAGCAAATTTTGGGGTGCTACAGAATATCATCAACATATATACATATATCAACTCATCAATCTCATCCATAAATCCACACACAATCAATCCATTCATTATTTTCCACACATAATGCATACATTCACAAATCTCACACAATCAATCCATTCATGATTTATGCAAATGCACAGAGACCGACACAATAACTCTATGCAATGCACATGCGGTACCATCCATCCATCATTCTCAACACTAGTTCACTCAGGAACTATTGGAACCATCGCTTGTTACTTATGATTACTCATGTAACACCCCGTCGGGCAAACGATGTTCCCCGTCGCTTTAGGTCCTCTTATTTTTTTAAGGCGCACGACGTTTATGGATTGCTTTAGGTCCTCTTTGTATAAGGCGCACAATCTGATCGCTTTAGGTCCTCTTTGTATAAGGTGCACGATCGTCTATAATCATCGCTTTAGATCCTCTTTGTATAAGGCGCACGATGTTATAGAGGATTCCCTCTGGAACCGTTTCGTCTCTCACACCCACTAGGGCACACGACATCACCAACATGCATAACATGATGCTTGGCATATAATGACTCATGACATTCAAATGCACACATATATGTAACCATATTCATCAACAATAATCATGCTTTGCAATTCAAGCCCAAAACAATACATTTAATTGCCATACGGCCACAAACCATCATCTCAACATTTACCACATGCATTTCCATCGTACAACAGCACACAGGTCATACAACATTCATATCAACAGCATATTACATAATACACATCAACCACACACACTTACAATAGTACAAGTTAACAAAACAACACCATTCCAATCTCCGACATACTTATATCGGCCACTAGCCTCAAAACTAATAATATAAGAAAGAACATGTCAAAAGCTTCCCAACGCATCAAACCTCGCCTCAAATCGACTTACGGATCAAAAGGTATAAAGAAAACAAATAGGGAAAAACTGTTACATTCGCAGTGCGAAGCTCCTAGCGAGTCCTTCGCTTCTTCATTCGCAGTGCGAATGTCCCAGCGAACCAAGTCATAAGCAAAAATAGCCTAAAAATTCCCCAACGTTCGCAGTGCGAACCATCCAACGAATGCTCACCTCCCCATTCGCAGTGCGAGTTCCCCAGCGAACAGTGGCAGAAAGAAAACAACACAAAATAACACAAAGTTCGCAGCTCGAACCTCTGGCGAATGCTCGCCCTCACATTCGCAATGCGAATAGCCAGCGAATGCTCGCTTTCCCCTTCGCTAGGGGATTCGCAGTGCGAACCTGCGAAAACTAGAAAACCCAGCAGCGCTGTTACATAACCCAAACCTATATTTTCACAACCAAAACACTTCCAAATCAACATATAACAATCAGAACATAATCTAATCATGATAACAAGTATTCTACCGCATTTACACAGATTTCCAACCGCGAAAACATCGATTTCTATCGTTTATCACATTTCGACCTATATCTAAAATCCAATAAAACTTCCACACAAACATACATAATCATACACAAGCATAGTATAATCGAGTTTCGCACCCTTACCCGATTAAATCGCGTTTGAAAAGTCGGTTGAATCGGTTCCTAGATTTCTAAGTTTTCTCTCTTTCTCCTTTTCTTTCTCTTTTCTTTCTTCCTTTTTTTCTTCTCTTCTTTTTCTTTCCTTTCTATTTCTATTATATGAAAAATATAATATCTACCCAAACAAAAGACCAAAATACCCCTACACTCAAATATCTCGCAAACGCTCCCAAAACGCGATAAAATATAATCTCGATGAAAAATAACATATTTTCACATAAAAGTCAGAAATAAAATAATATAATAATAAAATAATCAAACGACTCAATTAAATAAAAATAACCAAAACTGGGGCGTTACAACTACCATTTGTCTATCTTTAACTAACAAATCAAAAATTTCGTCACATTTAGTGATATCGAAAGTATATGTTTTGTTTGGAAACTTATCATTATTTTCAGATTCGACATAATTTTTTCCATTCGAATGAGCTAACATTTTACAAGCATACGGAGGACCTTGCTTTAATTCAGCAACATCTATCTCATTTTCGTCGAAATATAATGGTTCCTCATGTAAACCTTCGGCATCCTCACTATATTAGGCTACCTTTTTACTCTTATTAAACTTAGCCTTTTCGTCTTTCAGACGTTCAAACTGTTGAACCCTATCAGCCAATTAGGCCATATCTCTCAGATATTGGGTATCCAACTTCTTTCTAATAGAGTAATCAAGACCGCCAGCGGCCATTTCGACCAATTCATGTTCTGGCACTTGAGTAAAACATCTAGCCTTAAGTAATCGAAACCTATTTAGTTAATCGTCTATTGGCTCGGTAAACTTTCGTTTTATGCTAGCCAATTCCTTCAAACTAATCTTGGTTTGTCCCATGTAGAATTGTTCATGGAATAAACGTTCCAACTGGGTCCAATTACAGATTGAGTTAGGAGGTAGGATTGTAAACCAAGTAAAAGCATTTTTGGTGAGAGAACTTGGAAAATATTGTATCCTAAGACTTTCGCCATTTGCAATCTCTCCAGCCTCGATCATATACCGGGTTACATGTTCGACAGTAGATTCAGTGGTATCTCCTGAGAATTTGGTAAACTTTGGGGCCTTCGTCCTAGGAGGTAATTCTGACTGGAGAATGTAATCTACTATTGGTGATGTATAGTTTGGCCTAGTAAAACCAAAATTTACCCCATTTCGAGCCATTATCCTTTCGACCATGGTTACAAGGTTGTTATCTGCTGCTATGTTGTTACGTCAAACCTGTTGTACAACATGGTCAGCATTTTGGTTTCTATTTACTATAACTACCTCTTGTTCCCTCTCTACAGGAATTGGCACTTGGTTCCTAGGTGGTTCAACTCTAGGAGGTTCGACTATCCCCTGGTTTTCTAGATTCGCCTCAGGTATGTCCCCTAGGTTCCGCCATGGAATGTTCTCCACAACAGTTGCACCTCGTACAGGGGCTGGTACACCCATAAATTCTGCCAAGCGTGCAAATTGCGCTACTAATTATTGGTTAGTTTGGGTAGTGTTTTGGATCAAGGGCTGGAAAATTTCCCCCATAGTTTGGGACAAGGTTTGTACCATTTGTAGGTTACTTTCATCCATTTGTTGTCTTAAACATGCTATAAAGGTATTGGTTAAACTAGGACCTTGAGTGGAATATCCCACACCTACACTTTGGCTGTTTCGCACCACATTTATCCCAGATCCTGACCCATGTAATGGCGAAGACATTACATTTTCTGAGAACACTAGGGGGGGCATTTTGGAGTCTTTGCATTATTGACATTGGCATTTCATAAGGTGGGTTCTTTGGTAACGGTTGTGAAAATCCTGGAGGGGGAAAAGGCCTAAACGTCGAAGTTCCTCTTAGTGGAGTTTGGGGATTTGATGCCTGTGGCCCAATGTATTCCAAAATGGGTTGAGTGTAAGCCCTTATATATGTCGACCCTGAACCTTCCATTGATGGCATTGGTTCAGACATAACAGGAGGCGGTATTGGCTCTCCTGTCGAAGGGACTGAAGGGGGCACAACTAGACATGGCAACAAAACCCATACCCGCAGGTACCCACCCGAACCCGCCCCGAAGTTGACGGGGAAAATCCGCTTTGACTGGGTTTGGGTTTGGGTTTGGGTTTTCCCCGATTAAAAAATATGGGGACGGGTCGGGTAATGGGGACACTAGTACCCACCCCGAACCCGCCCCGTTTATTATATTATGTACATTATTATTTAATTTTGTTAATTTAGAATATTAAATATGTGGCCAATGTTTTGATATTTTGATTTGCTTTATTTATTTAACATATTTCAAATGTATGTAAGATTTTTTTTTAGATTTTTTTTTTATCTTATTATTTGTAATGTAATTTGATTTTGGGAAAAATAAATATTTCTATTAAAAAATTGATTTTACTAAATGGATGGTGGCGGGGCGGGGATACCCGAACCCGTTTGGGACGGATTTGGGTTTTAATTCTCCATCCCCGATTGGGTTTGAGGCGGGGAACGGGGATTGTTTGGGGACTCGGGTTTGGGTTTGGGGGAGGTAAAAATCGTCCCCGACCCGCCCCGTTGCCATGCCTAGGCACTACATTGTTCCTAGATACATTTTGAGGGTTAGTGTTACTAGGCTGGGTATTTGAATTACTTGATTGAGGATTAGAACCACTCCCTTGAGGGTTTGGATTTTTTGGCTGACTAGTGCTCGTCGCCATTTTCCTAGTATATCTTTTCCTTGGTCTCTCTTCGTTTGTAGTGGCTACTTTACCACTTCTCAATAACATGCAACGAAGTTTTCTCAAAGAAAAGACTAATAAATGCAGATTTTCAAAACTTAGAAAAATCTCAATAGAAGTTAGCACTGTCCCACTGGGCGTGCCAATTTGTTTACCGTGAAAATTGGTAAACAACCGCTGATCTTCTAAATCTAACTTTGGTGACTCACAGGATCGATCAGATTGATCCTAAGGCATGTGCTAACAATTAAGTTACAGTAAATTCTAAGAACCTAAACACTTCGACAGTGATCATGAAGGAAGGTTTGTCGAAAATATAGTTTAAAGCAATGTTTTAATAACGTTAAGTTAAAAAGCTAAAAATGTGAAGGAAAAGGTTGGAAGTATGAAAATAAGACAAAGTGCAGAAACATAACTTGCGTTAAATAAATGATAAGTTCTTAATGAAAGATTGAATTAAATTGTATTGAAAAGATAAATGGTGTTTACATCACGTACATTCTAACAGGACTCTTTTCTCTGCACGCGGATACTTTGGGTAAATTTGGAGTAACTTGTACAAAGTGAACACAACACACCCAATCCTATTGCTAGAACCCCTATTTATAATACTAAAACTAACTGCTGTCAACTGCCTGAAACAATCAACATATGACAAATTTCGCACTGCATGCTCCTGTCCCTTGGATGTACGCCACTTGTCTTTCTTCAGGAGTGAACAAGAGTAACTACTCCCTCCTTTATTTGAATTTGAATTTCTTAGCGTTGGACATCATCAGTATTCTCGGTCGAAGGTGACTTCCCCAACTCTTAGAAATATTTTCTAAGTCCCCAAAAGTATCCTTTCCTCTTGTAAGCACCTTCGACTTAAACTTATCATAAAGATCCAGTTGAAAGCTCCTTTAAACCTCTTCAAGAGTTTAACGTTCCAACCAACACTTCCAACTTAATATAGACGTTGAATTTATGAGCTAACAACAATAAAAATAAATAACTATAAATATTCATTTAAAAATATGAACTCTTTACAAGTTGGTCTAAGGGCAAAAAGATTTTAAATCGAGGAATGTAAATATTTTTGGGCATTTCTTAATGCACCACCCAAGTTTCTTAGGCACCACGTGAAATTATTTTTTTGCCCCTATATTCCGGATGTGCACATCCGGACGCACCAAATTTTTAAAAAACGCTGAAATGTTCCGGATATGCATATCCGGAAAGAATTCTGATGTGCACATCCGGAAGTATTTCTTATTAGTTCGCGTCAGACGTTCTTCCCCCTCATTATTCACCTTTCCATCTCCACTCCTTCTCAAACTCTCTCAAACTCTCAAATTTTCAATCACCACAAATCTCGATTTTTTCCACTCGAGTTCGGCGCAGAGCAACTACTACAACGATCAACACACTCCAAATCCTCCGTATCACATTTTAATCGGTAAGTTTTCAAATTTTAGAGTTTCGGAGTAATTTTCGAGTAATCGATTTAGAGTAGATATTTAGGTGTAGAAATTGTTAGGTTGTATGAATAACATAGGTTAGAGACAATGTAGGTCATTTTTACTGCTTCAAACGGACGATCAGGGCATAAAATTGCCCTTTTGGTTGTTACAGTGGCCATGAGTGCCGGTTTTAAACTTCAAAATACGTACCGGATGTACAGATCCGGAAACATTGAAACGTTTAGTGTTTTCGGATGTGCACATCCGGAAAGCCCTAACGTTTAAAATTCTGAGTCCTTCCGGATGTGCACATCCGGAAGACTTTTTTTTGTTTTTTTCCTTTTTTAATTTTGCTTGTTTGTTTGTTTTTGTTTAATTATTTTTAAACAAAATTTAATTTATTTATTATGCTTTGCAGATTACATGGCTGGCAGAGACGATCGTACCATACATGGACGGACAGCTCAGCATGCATCTGTCCGACGTGAGCGGATGCAGTCTACAGCCCAGGCTTCTGACGCAGAGGGAGTTGGGGTAGCCCCTACAGCTGAGGGACATCCTACACCACAGGTTCAGGCCACTTCCACATCACAGGTTCAGGCCACTCCTTCGTCAGCCGCCGATTCTACATCTCGGAGGCGTCGGGATTCTACTGCTAGTTCATCAGGGTCCCAGCCCGCACGCAGGCGTCGTCGGGAGACTCCAGCTCCATCAGCTGCTCCTCCTCGTTCCCCTGTTCCTGTTCCTGTTCCAGAGGGTGATCACCCAGCACATGAGGGTGTTGACGTTGATGACGATTTCGATGAGCTGGGCGGTTACCCTGGGGGACCGTCTGATATGTCCCTACTAGTGGGGTACTCTGAGCATACTGCCAGATTTGTCTGGCTAGGACAGGTAACCTTTCTCGGTTTATTTATAGAATTGTATTCGTTGAAAATATGTTCATTTGTAACATTGTTTTATTTGGAAATTTTCAGGATAAGGATTCACAGAAGTTCTATAACCATGGGGGCAAGGTTATGGACACGATTGAGATGCTGCCTACAGCTGAGTGGTTCACGTCTGCAGTTGCGGAGTCTGGTCTTGGAGGCCTGTCTAGGATTGGGTATTCCCAGATCCAGTATGGTATCCTGATGGCATTTGTTGAGAGATGGCACCCTGAGACATCCTCATTCCATCTACCGTACGGCGAGATCACGATCACGCTAGACGACATCTCGTGCCTCTTACATCTACCGATCACGGGTACCCTTCTGAGTCACGGTAGGATGACGAAGGCGGACGGCATAGAGTTGTTGGTTACAGAGCTTGGGGCTAGCCCAGAGAAGGCACATGCGGAGGTGTACCAGTTGAGGGGCGCACACGTCCGGTTCTCATTTTTGATGGATAGATTTACTGAGGCGCTTGCAGAGGCAGAACGGGCAGATGGTGATCCAGCTGAGGTGGCGATCCACAGGACGCGTGCCCTAAGGTGCTACTACTTGTTTTTGCTAGGCACGCAGGTGTTTGTGGACACCAGCGCCTATTATGTTGATATCGTCTACCTCAGGTACCTTTCGGATCAGACAGAGATCTATCGGTACAACTGGGGGGCTGCTGCGCTGGCATTTACCTATTCTAGGCTCTCTGATGGTTGCCGCTGGGCAGCCAAGACTGTGGCAGGCAGCTGTACGCTATACGTGGTAACAATCTAATATTCTAAGTGATTTTTTCATTTCTTTTCTTTCTGTATTCATTATAATGTTTGACACCCATGTTATGTTTTCCATTTCAGGCGTGGATTTTACAGCACTTTCCCTATATTACTGGTTGGGGGAGTGCCCAGGGGTACACTGAGGATATGCCACGTGCTGCTGCATTTGTCCTGCTCAGAGGGAACCAGGCGCCCGACCCCTTCAGAGTGTATCTAGATCGGATTGCTGCTGAGGACGTTTTGTATTGCCCCTATGCCGATCACCGTGTGACGCGCCCGTTCGATGAGGTTTGTTTGTTCTCAGGATGGCTGGCATGCAGTTCGACTGTTACTGCCCGATACCTGCCAAAGCGCGTCTTGCGTCAGTTCGGTTACACGCAGACGATACCCAGGATGCCTCATGAGTCTGCTCCTCTAGGCTTGACCCGCAGGCAGATAGATGAGCTATATGCTGACTACCAGTCCCACTTGGTACCGGAGGAGGCTCGGGCGACCAGAGCGGAGACAGACTGGAGCGTTGCTGCTGGGTACATCGTGTGGTTCTACACCGTCTCACACCCATGCATGGTGCGCACTGCTGAGGGATCGCCACCCAGACCTGCTCATCAGGAGATATTAGAGGAGCGGCAGTCTCAGCTGGACCACACTCAGGATGTCCTACCACGCTGTCGTGAGATAGAGCAGATAGCGCGGCAGGCCATTGCGGACGGTCACCTCTCTGAGGGCTCTGGTGCCAGACTTGCCGTGGACAGGATTATTGCGATTGCTCAGGGGGCACTTCAGTACCGCAGACATCGATCCAGGATGGCGGGTAGGGGCAGAGGAGCAGGGGAGCCAGGAGAGATCCTTCGCCATACGCAGTAGTTTTTTGTTTGATGTATTATATTTATATTAGATGTATGCACTGTATTTTGACAGAGATTTATTATATATATATATCATTTTATTTTATATATGGATGTTGTCAAATGTATATTAAATTGCGACGATTTATTAACATATGCGACCAAGCAAAAAAACCGATTTAAAAAAAAATAATAATGTTCTGCCTTTTTTCCGGATCTGCAGATCAGGAATGTTTCCGGATGTGCACATCCGGAAAGAATCAGCGTTTTTAAAAAAATTGGTGCGTCCGGATGTGCACATCCGAAATCAGGGGGCAAAATCGGAAATTCAGATGGTGTCTAAGAAACAAGGGTGGTGTGATGAGAAATGCCCATATTTTTCATTTGAGGAATATGGATTTCGAGTTTCACAAAATTCATTAGACGAATATAAATGTAAATATTTCTGTGAATGAAGCTTTTTTTAATTTGGGTTAAATATACAATACCCCCCTGCAATGTTAGCGATTTCTCATTTTAGCCCCTGGTAAAGTTTTTTTTTTTAAAAACCCCCTCGTAATATCCAGATTCCCTCACTTAGGCCCCTGGCTGCCACATGGCAGCAAAGATTCCTCTCTCTTTGCTTACGTGGCAGCCACGTGGCATTTTTTATATTATTTTATTATTTTATTATTATTTTATTATTTATTTTATTTTTATTTTTTATTTTTTATTTTTATTTTATTTTTATTTTATTTTTATTTTTTTTTATTTTTTTTTATTTTTTTTTTATTTTTTTGTACTTTTTTTTTTAATTTTTTGTACTTTTTTTTTTATTTTTTTTTATTTTTTATTTTAAATTTTTTTTATTTTTTTTTTTTACTTTTTGTTTTATTTGTTTTTATTATAATTTTTATAATTTTTTTTCTTTTTTTTTATTTCTTTTTCGTTTTTATATATATATATATATATATATATATATATATATATATATATTTTTTTTTTTTTCTTTTTTGGACCTAATTTTTATTTTTAATTCTATTTTAAACAAATTTTTATTTTAAAAATTACACTAGTGCAGAAAAGACTTTTTATATCGGGCGAAAAACACATTTTACATCGGTTCTGGGTCCGATGTAAAGCCAAGCGATGTAGTAAATCAAAGACATTTTACATCGGGCCATAGTCCGATGTGAAAAATACATCTACTACATCGGTTGACTATTAAGTCTGATGTGAAATACATCTACTACATCGGTTGACTATTAAGTCTGATGTGAAATACATCTACTACATCGGTTGACTATTAAGTCCGATGTAAAATGTATGTTTTTACATCGGTTGCCTTTCTGACCCGATGTAAAATGTATGTTTTTACATCGGTTGCCTTTCTGGCCCGATGTAAAATGTTTTTTTTTTACATCGGTTTCCTTTCTGGCCCGATGTAATGTATGCTATCTTTCTTAAAATGTATGTTTTTACATCGGTTGCAAGGCGAAAATGAAATAAAACAAAAAGAAAAAAAATTATAAAAAAAACAAATAAAACAAAATTAAAAAAATTAAAAAAAAAATTAAAAAAAATTAAAAATAAAAAAAATTAAAAAAAATTAAAAAAAATTAAAAAAAATTAAAAAAAATTAAAAAAAAATAAAAAATAAAAAAAATAATAAAAAATAAATAAAAAATAAATAAAAAAATAAAAAAAATAATAAAATAATATAAAAAATGCCACGTGGCTGCCACGCAAGCAAAGAGAAAGGAATCTTTGCTGCCATGTGGCAGCCAGGGGCCTAAGTGAGGGAATCTGGATATTACGAGGGGGTGTTTAAAAAAAAAAAATTTACAGGGGCTAAAATGAGAAATCGCTAACATTGCAGGGGGGTATTGTATATTTAACCCTTTTAATTTTAAACTGAGTCGACATCTCTTTTTTCTATTTATTGAAAAAATAATGTTGCTACTGAATTCAAATCTAAATTTGATTTGATCATATAATCGTCCACAAAAGAAGTTCTAAAATATGTAATGAAAAAAATTGCCTTTTACACAACTGTTAATTTTTAATTGATTTTTAACTTTTAAATAAATCTGTTTCAATGTAAAAATAAAACTAGTTGAATGTTCTCTGCCCATTCTACCTACTTCTTCCAACATGTACCCCATCATTACATGTGGAAATAAATGAAATTCAAGTGGAGTCAAATGTCGTTTGTCTAAGACCTGGTCTTTTGTTCTTTAATATAAAAAAAGGTTTGTATTTAAATTCTTTCCAAAATTTAGATTAAATAAAAATAAATTCTTGAGATGATAAAAAATTCCAAACGTTAAATTTTGAGGTAACTCAATATTCTTTGAATAAATAGATTAGTAAATGTAGAATGTTGAGGTTATCTCAATAAAAATATAATAATGAATAATACATTTTTTTATTATTTTAAAATCATCTAAATAACCTTTCAAAAAATTATTAATATTATCATAACACTTGGATTGCATGTTGTTTTCTGGCTACTTAGTTATAAGCAAGAACGTTTATCTTAAGAGAAAACACTAATCATGTGCATGTAACCAATTGGTATAAAAGTGTAATCTATTATAGTTAAAGGAGGCAATTGGATTCATTAAGACAAAATTCATCAAATTTATCTATCAAAAAATTTATTCAATTCATCCATTACTTTTACAACAAAGTTAATGGATTGAACTAAATCCATCTATTTATATGCATGAATTAATCCAATTCATCCAACCTACTTTAATGATTCAATGAATTATTTAGTTTTAAAATAATAATAAAAATGGATTTTTCAAAAATAAAAACAATTGATTTTTTTTTTTAAATTGAGTTTTTTTTTTCAGAAATAAAAAAATTGATTTTTTTTTCAGAAATAAAAAAATTGATTTTTTTTAAATAAAAAAAATGATTTTTTGGAAAATAGAAAAACTCAATTTTTTTTCAAAAATACAAAAAAAAATGATTTTTTTACGAAAAGATTTTTTTTTGAAAAAAAATTGATTTTTCCCAAAAATACAAAAAATCGATTTTTTCCGAAATTAAAAAAATCTTTTTTTTTCCAAAAATAGAAAAAAAATTGATTTTTTCAAAAATAAAAAAAATTAATTATTTTCAAAAATAAAAAATCAATTTTTTTTTAAATATAAAAGTATCAATTTTTTCAAAAAAATCGTTTTTTATTTCGAAAATAAAAACACAATAAATATGTTAATGGATGTATTGGATGAATTTTATCTTTAATGAATGGATTGAATTGGATATTTTTAAGAAACTTTTAGTGGATTATTAATGGACTAATGAATTGTTTTGATTCATCCATTAACAATCCAATTCATATCCATCCCATCCATCCATTTTGCCACTCCTTGTAAATATCAAACAGAAATTACAGTAGTAAAGTACAATTGATTGACATAATATGTCAATTGATTACCCCTGTGTATTTTGGTTAACAACTGACTTAGTGGTGAAGCGCAACTGATTGACATAATATATCAACCGGTTACAACTGAGAATTTTTTAGTTTTTATTTTGTTTGATAATTATACTTTATCATGTAATTGTATAAATATTCTTGGGATATCTTATGAATAAAATAATGCACATTTTCACCTTCGATTATTACTCTCTCTTATTCTTTCCCCTTCCTCTCCATACTCAATTAGTCATCATTTTCATCAATCTTGTGGTTCTCAAATTTCAACATTTAGCATCAAGAGTTTGGTTCCATCCATCAAACACCTAGTGCGCAAACATGACTTCTATCTCCAATGAAAAAAATTCTGCAAATCTACCTATCCTTGATGAGAAGAATTACAACAAATGGTGCAAGCAAATGAAGGTGTTGTTTGCTACTAAGATGTTATTGATGTGATCAAGAACGGTGTGAATCCTCTTATTGAAGGTGCAACAGATACACAACGAGCATCACATAAGAAAGAAAAAAAAAAGATATCAAGGTGTTGTTTTTAATCCATCAATGCGTTGATACGGATAATTTTGAGAAAGTTAGTGATTGTGAATCATCGAAGCAAATGTGGGAAATCTTGGAGAAGGCGTGTGCAGGGGCAAACAATGTAAAGGTCGTGAGCTTACAAACTCACAAAAGACAATCTGAGTTAATTCAAATAGGGGATAATGAGACCATCAATGATTTTACAATGAGAATTACTCGGTTAGTGGACCAAGTAAAAGTGTGTGGAGAAATAATTACGGAGCAATATGTTGTGCAAAAATCCCGGGTTCTTGGACTGCAAGGTTCGATAACATAGTCGTAGCAAGTAAGGAATCGAAGGATCTCGTAATGATGAGTAAAGAGGAGCTTCAAAGCTATCTTGAAGCACATGAGCAGAGAATAGAGGAAAGGAATGTTGATAAGACAAAAGACGGAAATCGCTTTGCAAGCCCATTTCAATGAGAGAGACAAGAAGACGAAAGGAAAGTGGCCCATGAACAAAGGTAGAGGGAGCTTTCTTAATTTTGGTGGAAAAGGGTGAAAATAGTGGCTATAGGGTTGTTAGATCAAACAACTCTAGAGGTGGCAATCTAAGGGGTATAGGTGGAACAATAATGGTTGACAATAGCAGCGTGCAATGCTATAATTTCCAAAAGCTTGGCCATTTTTCAAGAGAAAACAATTCATACAAAAAAAAAAAGAAACCGAAAAAGATGAAGCTAGAGTTGCAAGGCAAGAGTTCGATTATGAAAACACACTTCTGGTCATGATCACAAAGGGAGAATGCAACAGCAACAGGTTGCAAGACACCAGTAGCAGTTAAAAAAATGTTGCAAAACTGAAGTGTAACCGGATGTTCAATGCATATGACATGGAGGAAAAATTGGTTTGTTATAATCAATCGTGCCATGAAAAACAAGGTTAAGTTCGCGAATGATACCACTCTAGTGGCGAAAGGGATTAGTGATGTATCGATCGAGAGAATGAATGGTAGACATTCTTTGATAAATGATGTATTATATACCTCGTAATCAAATGTAATCTTCTAAGTATTGGCCAATTACTTGATAAGGATTATAAGGTCCATATGGATAACAAGACGTTGCACGTTATTGATGCAAACTAAGTTTTGATCCTAAAAGCTCCCATGGTTGTCAATAGAACATTCAAAGTTGAGTTGAAGATTATGGAGCATAGGTGTCTTGTTACTGCAGCTAGTAGAGAAGAGTGGTTATGGCATTATAGGGTTGGGCATCTCAACTTTAGAGATCTCAACGCCTTGTAAAGGAATAAGATGGTTACCAAACTTTCATTGATCAACATACGGGCTGAAATTTGTGAAGAATGTGTGAAAGCGAAGCAACATAAAGAAAAATTCAGCAAGGATGCAAGTTTTAGAACCAAGTGTCATCTTGAGGCGGTGTGTTCAGATGTGTGTGGATCGATGCAAGTTAATTCCATTAGTGGTAATAGATATTTTGTCACATTAATTTATGATCATAGTAGAAAACTATGGATGTACCTAATGAAGAGAAAGGATGAGGTACTTAAAGTGTTTAAGAAATTCAAGTTCGTGGTTGAATGTCAAAGCGGTCACAAACTCAAAGTTCTCAAAACAGATGGTGGAGGCGAATATATTTAAAATGACTTTGGGAGAATTTGTGATCAATAGGGCATAATACATGAGGTAGAACCACCCTATACACAGTAGGGAAATGGTGTTTCTGAAAGGAAGAATCGATCGATTGTGAACATGGTGAGAAACATGTTGAAAAGGAAGAACTTGCTGAAAGATTTATAGGAGAAGCGATGTTAATAGCTGCATATTTGTTGAATAGATGTCCAACAGGGAAGATCGAGAAGATAACACTGAAGGAAGCATGGTTTGGATTTAAACCGAATCTGAGTCATTTGAGAGTTTTTAGTTCGGTAGCATATAAACATAAGCATGGACAACTTAGAAAGAAGTTGGATGATAAAGGAGAATTGATGATTCTTGTAGGGTGTCACTCTACCGGTGGTTATAAGTTGTATGATGCAACAAGTAGAAGGATTGTGATCAGTTGAAATGTCATTTTCGAAGAAATTAAAGAAGCGCAGCAGAGTGCAATCATTTGCACTAATTTTTCAACCGGTTACACTAGTGAAAAGTATATTCCTGCAGTGCTGAAAGGTGCAGAACCAGCCTCCTTTTAAGCCCGAATGGAAGAAAATGTTAGAAGATCATCAAATCAAAGAAGTTTTCTTACTAGACTTCAAGATTATTAGTTGTTCCATGATAACAAAATCAACGACGATGGTGATTTCACCCATTTTTCACTTATGGCCGAATCTGAATCGATTAAAATGGATGAGGCTTTGAGTGATCCAAAATGGATTTGTGTTATGAAGGAGGAGCTGAAATCGATTGAGAAGAACAAGACTTAAGAGTTAGTTGATCTATCAGAAGGAAAGAAGCCAATTGATGTAAGATGGATTTACAAAGTGAAGGCAAATCCCAAGGGTGAAATAATCAAATAAAAGGCTCAATTAGTTGCAAAGGGATTTATGCAAAGAGAAGGCATGGACTTTGAAGAGGTATTTGCACCAGTGGATAAAATTGAAACCATCTGATTAGTTGTTAGGATAGCAAACCACAACAATTGTTCGATTTATCAAATGGGCATGAAATCTGCGTTTTTGAACTAACCTATCAAAGAAAAGGCTTATGTAGAGAAACCCCATGGTTTGTTGTGAAAACCCAAGATTCAAAGTTCGATAAATTGTTGTGTGGTTTGAAACAAGCTCCAAGAGCTTGGAGCAAGACGATAAATGGTTTCTTAAAGGAAATTGGCTTTAACAAGTGTGTATTTGAACATGGTGGATATGTGAAGAAGGATACAAATGAAGGAATGATGATCTTTTGTCTCTACATGGACGATTTGTTGATTACGGGTACCAATGAAGGTTGCATTTCTAAGTTCAAAGGTGATATTATGAATGAGTTTGAAATGACCGACCTTGGACTCGTGACATACTTCTTTGGTATTGAGTTTTACAAGTCCAAGAAATGAGTGCTCATGCACCAAAAAAGGTATGCGCTTGAGATTTCAAAGAAGTATGAAATGGAGCATTGTAATGTTGCCATTACTCCTGCTGAATCGAGACTGCAATTGTCGAAGAATGAGGATGATCAAGATGTTAATCCAACTCAATATAGGAGGCTGATTGAATCCTTGCAATACTTGTGCAATACACTGCCATATTTGGCGTTTAGTGTCAGTATTATGAGTAGATTTGTGGAGAGATAAAAAAATATCTCACTTGGCAGCAACCATGAGGATTCTAAGATACGTCAAATGATCTATTGGTTATGAAAGTTTCTTTCCCGTAATGGACAAGGAAAAAAATGTAATTTACTCCGATTTATCGATTTGAATTGGTGCAGTGATTAGGATGATAGAAAGTCTACAAGTGGATACATCTTTATGTTCGAAGAAACAATAATCTCTTGGTGTTCGTGGTGTGTGTGCCAAGCCGTGTGGTTGATGAATTTGTTGAAGGAATTGGGTAGTGAAGAGGGTGAAGCAGTAACGCTCATGGTTGATAATGTTTCTGCTATAAACCTTGCTAAAATCCCAAATGCACATGGGAGAAGCAATCACATGGAGGTGAGGTTTCACTACTTGAGAGAACTTGTTAGTGAAGGAAGGTTAAGATTGGGGTATTGTAAAAGTGAAGACCAAGTGGCCGATTTGCTTACCAATGGAGTCAAGATTCAAATGTTCTAGAGATTAAATAAGAACATATGCATGAAAGACTTGGAGTACATAAATCAAGGTGGTGTGTTAAGAGAAAAAGCTAATTCACGTGCATGTAAACGGTTGGCATAAAAGTGCAATCGGTGACACCCCTTGTAAATATCAAACTGAAACTTACAACAACAAAGAGCAACCAGTTGACATAATATGTCAATCAGTTACACCTGTGTATTTTTGTTAAAAACAGACTCGGTAGCAAAGTGCAATCAGTTGACATAATATGTCAATCAGTTAAGCCTGAGAGTTTTTCAGTTTTTATTTTGTTTGATAATCGTACCTTATCATGTAATTGAATAATTACCCTTGGGGTATCTTGTGAATGAAGTAATGCCTATTTTCACCCTCAATTATAATTCTCTCTTATTCTCTCTCTCTCTCTCTCTCTCTCTCTCTCTCTCTCTCTCTCTCTCTCTCTCTCCATACTCAACTATTCACCATTTTCATCAACTTTGTGGTTTTCAAGTTCCAACAGTTTGTATGGCGAAGTTGTACATACACTAATATCACGTTGAGATCTAAGACCCTGCGAGAAGAGAATGAAGGATAATTGATATTGCTACTTAACATGTTCCTCATTCTAGATGTTGATTATCTAGCTTTGATCAAGCTGTGAATACCTTATCTTTCATATCAAACTACATAAGGAGTAGCTGCCTTCATCACCAAACGTTGAGTTATCGAAGGGGGGATCACATTCCCCCTCCCCCTCTTAAACACCTTTCATATAATGATCGATAAGTAATTTTCAACCCTTCCACATTCTTCGGTTTCACAATAGATGAATTGTCCCTGATACTGAAAGAATATCAAACCTTGTATGAAGGGTTGTAATTCACCTCTTAGGTTGAGGAAAGCTGGCCACTCTATTTTCACTAAGAATATTAATGGCTCTTCTTTGACACATAATGAAGTCAAAGAGACGTTTTAATAGATTGACTACATTATTAATCTTAATAATGTGAGATTTGATTGTATTCGGGTTGTTATGTATTAATATGACAACCATCGTGGACGTCATGCATGGAACCCATAACAAGTCGAAGATGGTTGTCATACTATTAATTTTCCATGTTATTAGTATTTTGAAAGATAAAAGAACAAAAGTACTCCGTGAAGTGTGAGGCTTATAAAGTGTAAGCGGATCAGAAAAAACCAATTAATCCGACAATCCAAGCTAAACCAAAAAAACCAATTGTCTTTTATTCGGTTCAAAAACCAAACCAAACCAATTAAAATTAAGGTGGTTTGGTTCGGTTCTCGATTTTAGTTTTAAGGAACTGCCAAACTGATGAATCAAACCAATGACTATAAATACCTAATTAATCTTTTATTTAATTCATTATTAAGCCCAAATTATGTATCGATCCAACACTTCTCCATCTTTTTTAACACTTCGTTTCTTTGAACAAAATATGTAGTCAAAACCAAACTCCAAACATAAAAAATAGAAACCATAAGCCATAAAAACTTGCTCTCAACAAATTGCTACTATGGCTGTCCGCTACCACTATTTTTTTCGTCACCATCATTCTTATAGGTTATGGTTGTCTTATTCGTGTTCAAGTTCTCTTCATTAGTTTTCATCCTTTTTTTTTTACCTTTTATGTTTCTTCTTCAACGAATTTCCTTATAGTCTTGTTACAAAATAGTTTTGATGTGTGTTTGAGGTGTGAAACATGTTAAGTATTGAAACCATTTGTTTTTATTGCTGTGTTTTATTTGTTAAGTTTTCAAATCCCTTCCAACCCTTCTCATACCAAGTGTCAACTTTTATATTCGATAGTGAGTTTATTTCATGACGTATAAAAATTATGTCAATGTTTTGTATGGGGATTAAGAACAACTTGTAAGTTGTTTGAAAAGTAGAGCATGAAATATATTATATAAAATGTATTATTTGAAAAAACAATAGCATAAAATACACCGAAAAACATGATAGTAAATAATACACAGATGGATATAATATTTAGAAAAAAGTGTTGTAATTTGTAAATCAATCAACTAAACCATACAAAACCAAACCAAACCGATTAGTTTTGTTTGGTTCCATTTTTAAAAGACACTAAAAACCAAATCAAATCAAATCGGTTAGTTTTGTTTGGTTCCATTTTTAAAAGACACTAAAAATAAAATAAAATAAAAGCAAACTAATGAAGACATTTTCAATTCGGACAATTTTTTGATCAAAAATCAATTCAAACCAAACCGATTACACACTATATGCTTGGATGATATCAAAATTATGCTATGTTTGGATCCACGTTTGACAGTCTATTTTCGCGTCCCAATGCATAATTCACCGTGATTTTCTGAAGCTCCAAATACTAGCTTTTGCTAGACGTGCATTTTTCTACTATTCCAAACGCGGAAACAAACACACACTTAGTCATGTTACATCTTAAGAGTAAGGTCCATTGAATTAATTAGATGTAGCAATTATTAATATAAATATGAAAATATATTTTATTTTACCTATTTGGTGAACAATTTGCATTGAATTAATATTTGCCTTAATGAAATTTATTTCATTAAGACATTTTTCTTAAGACTTGATTTTCTTTTGTCTTTCAAATTGCTACACTTTTTGAAAAAAATAATAATTTGCTCTCGTTAATCATGCACGGATTTACGGCATGCAAATCGGGGGCACCACTATAATTTTTTTGTGTATTAGTAATATAGTAGTATTTTAGCTAATACTATACATAAAATAGTGTATTGCCTTCACTAAATAAAAAATAAATACAAATGGGATTTCTCCACTATTTCTATTTTAATGATTATTTGTTATATATATATATATATATATATATATATATATATATATATATATATATATATATATATATATATATATATATATATAAAAGTATAATTAATATATATATATATATATATATATATATATATATATATATATATATATATATATATATATATATATATATATATATATATATATATATATATATATATATATATATATATATATATAAGTATAATTAATATACTATAAAATTTGAGATTACTAAAAGTTAATATACTAAATAATAGTTATTATTTAAATGTTTGTGAATTTATTTTTTATTTTTTTTGTAAAAAATTATTATATGATGTTGTTTGCTTGGAAAATTTGCAAACAACCGCTGATCTCCTAATTTATGAAAAAATTAGTTTGCTTACAAGACCGATCAAACAAATCCTAGGACAATGTGCTTTAAGAATCTTGACAATTTGTGTTAAAAAACCTTTTGTTTATTGAATTCATCATTGTTTTCATCAACTAGTATTTTCGACTAAAATAAAGACTTTGGTTCTTGAAAGAAATGGCGAAATGTAAGTAAATTGCAAGAATAAAAATGCAGGAATGAAAAGGAATTGTAAATGAGTAACTTAAGATTTCATTAAAATGCAAGGAATAAAAACTGGTGTTTTTCAAACGTACATTTTCTCGGTAACTACTATTTTCTCTCACACGGTTACTTTGAGTATTTCTTGAGTGACTTGTACAAATTTTGAACACACCATTCTAAATGCTAAAACTCCCTATTTATATACAATCGAAATAACTGTTACTAACAACTATTTCTCCTAATGGTGACAAATGGCAATCTGCATGCATTCGTCAAGTAGATATATTCCACGCGTCCTTTTTCAAAACGGAACTCCCTCCTAAATTCGAATTTCAAAATATCCGTCGAAAGTAGCCTCATCACCAATCCGTCGAGACATTTCTAATACTTAGAAAAAATCTTCAAATATGCTCCTCCAATCAATATTGGCCTTCGACTGACCTCCTTCAAAAAACATATTCCTGTCGAAATATTTTGGTAATTCTTCAAAACCCACTTTAATAAAATCTAGGCGTCGAAATTAGCAGCTTACAAATTGCCCCCCCCCCCCCCCCCCCCCCCCAGAAAATGCATTTTCAACACAGGGAGAAAAACATTTTTTGCCAATACACTTCGACGCCGTCAATAATTCGACAAGCGACTGTTCATATGATTAGACTTTTATGACGTCAAAGTCCTCATTGCACCTTTTCCTCAAACGTCTCTTCAGCCCACGTTTTTAAGATTTTCCATCATCACTACCCTAGTCCCTAGTGGATCATGGGTCAAAAAATTAACTGCCACCGTCTGAAGCATCCACTCGTAACTGCCACGTGTCCCACAATTGTTTTCACCATCTTTCTATGAAATGGAAAGATTTTTTGAATTCCAACCGCTTCAGTCTCTTTTCCTTCTATAAATAAGTTGGAAAAATTTATTCTTCACTTTTTACTCTCCTTTTCTTTAAGCACGAACTTTCTTCAACTTCATCTTCTTCATTTCTCTGCATTCTCTTCTGCAATCAACCATGGCATCTTCCGCTGCTCCCCAAATCACAAGTAAAGACTCCAAAAAATACAAAAACTTACCACCTGTCCACAAGATCCTTGGGCCAAAGGTGGTAGGGAACCAACAGTATGTACCAGAGCCTCCAAATGAAGAGGAGAAACGACGTATTTACCAGTCTCAGGTACTAATTCCTATTTTAATTTCTGGTAAATCTCACGCCATACTAAGACCTTTACCTGATTTATCCTTAGATCCCGTAAAAGTGAGAAAATTTTTCCCAGCTTACCACCTTACAAACCCATAGCTAACGGGGTTAGGCCTAGAACTGATAAGGAGAAAATCATAGATGAAAAATCCAAGGTAGACGGCCAAGGATCTCCTTCTGAGGAAGTCATAAATTTAGAGTACATGAACAACTTTAGAATCTTTAGGTCTTGTCCTTTGTCGAAAGACCCCTCTGATTATCTAGCTTGGCTGAAGAAAATAGAGAAGGTCAAAGCTGATGTTTGGAAAACTATGGGCATTTTCGACCTCATCCAGTTGTCGAAAGTAGGACCAGGATATTGCCCATCCATGCTTCTAGCTTCCCTTTACTTTTGGGACAGTACTTATAACAATTTCCACCTTCCTTGTGGAATGATCACCCCCACTCTTTTCTAAGTAGCTGCCATAACTGGCCTTAGCCCACTAGGAGTATATTATGATCCTACCCTACTGTCTGATGACTCTATAGGATTCAACACAAATAAGGCAACCTTCACAGCCTATATTTCATTTTATCATGACAAAGAAACTCAAGAAGTTTCTGATCAAGAGCATGTAGCATTCCTAGCCCTCTGGCTGTCGAGATGTGTTTTCTGCTCTAGATCCCTTCATGTGGCAAAACGTTATATTACCATAGCAAATCAGCTTCATGCTGGACATCAACTGTGCCTCAGTGAGATGATCTTGGCGAATCTATATGAATCTCTTGCGAAGGGGTTACTTTTCTGAAGAACATCAAAGAAAAAGGGAGTCTACTGTTGTCAGGACCATTTTGGCTCTTACAACTATGGCTCAATGCCACCTTTAAAGCTTCCTTACCCAACAAACAAACTGTGGACGAAACTGCTCTGAAGGACAGAAGAGTCGAAGAAACCAGACTGGCGCAATTAACACCCAATGATGAAGGTTTGAGCCTTCAACAAACTTTTACTAGTTATGTTATGATGTTTGCTAAACGTCATAACTTCACTCCCAATATGGCTCCTTTTGCTGATAGAAAAATTGGACCAGAGTAGCTCACCAGGAAACTTCCATTAGAGTCGAAAACTCTAGAAGATGAATTCTTTAATGTCTGGAAATCTTTTCTCACCCCTAGACTTTTAGTTTCCAGACTCGCTCCCTCAAAGTTGAAGGTCTCCCTTGTTAACTACCAATCCAATCTGGTCTCTCGACAGTTTGGGTTAATACAAATAAAACCAAAACCCCTCTTCTCAAAGAAAGGTTCTTTGATTCACTACAACATGACCCACACTGAAGATGAGTGTTCTGGGTTGCTGGCGAAGTATTCAAACCTGGTCGAAATTCAACCAGTGCCCTTTAAACCTAGCTTCCTCTGTACTCAAGAGTTTGACGAATGGTGGAGGGCTTATTATGACTCTCAATTTTTCGACGTGCCTTATTTCACCATCCAACTGACCAGAGCTTTCGCCCTTGTGCAGGATAAAACGAAGAAAGGTACTTCAAGACACGTCAAAGAAATCCAATCATTCCAAAAATACTTTGAAACTGCCTACAGACCCAACGAACTTAGTCGAACCATAAGCGAAGCAACTATTACTTTGAAAGAAAAATTTACCAGAAAATTGGATGAGTTAAAACTACCTTCATACGTTCGACCAGAACAACGTTATGAGATAGCTTTTAACCTCTATCCACCAAAGTTTCCTCCTCTACCATCTGCTGAATTTGGTGTGGCTTTTAGTCCTCCATTTCTAGATTGGTTCACTTGTGGGGATTCCATGAAACTTCTTTGCCAGGAATATCAAACACGTGCTAAGCGAGTGGTTCCGACTAAGTATACCTTGGACAATTTCAAAGGCCACCTTCATATTGGCATAGAACACGTTCGCGTGGAAACTCCTATATATGAAGGTGTGGAATGGGAAGATACTCGACACCACTTCTTTTCATTTGCACATATATGTATCTTTCGACTTGTATTTAACATTTTTCCTTTTTTTCTTTAGCCGTAAAAATTCCTTCCAAGAAGCCATCTGCCGTCGAAGCCTCAACTTCAGAGGACGCGGAAGCCCCAAAAAATATTACCTAGAAACCTTTGGCGAAGGTATGATTTTGCCTTGTTTTTTAATCAATTTTTCTTTACTGTTATTTTCTGGAATACTAATGAAAACTTTTGCTATTTTTCAGGGCAGTCGAAGACCTCCTTCAACACCAAAGAAAAGAAAAGAAAAAGAACCTAAAGCTTCTGGCATTGAATCTGGTGACGAATCGCCAGATCAAGTCAAACCTTCAAGAAAAAAGAAGAGACCAACGAAACCTCAACAACAAAACCCTCCACTTCCAGGATATTGGAGACAACTCCTCATAAAACTCCTGTCGAGCAAGTGACCACAGGTCCAGCAGAAAGTGAGAGTTCTAGTCTTAAGACTGAAATTCCCCAGGTAGGTTTTCTCTTCAGATTCGACAGTAAAAAACATTTTTCTCATGATAAATTTGTTGACTTCCTCATCTTCCAGGTCCTTGTCGACACCCATGGGCATCCTATAGTTCAAGCCCTTCCAAAAACCAGCAGCGATTCGACTAAAGAATCAGCCATCGAAGTGAATCATCCCACCGCCGTTTCTAAAAAACTTTAGGACGTAATCGAAGAAGAGACTAGCCCTGAGGATGATAACTTAGTTGACGGTGGTGGAGACATTGTAATGCCTACAGCAGCGCTCACAACAACAAGTGATCCTGGAGATAATTCCCTCATCAACTTAAAGGATCTGACAAAGATAAAGATTGGGAGTTTGAAACAGATGACGAAGAGGGAGAAAGGAGTGAAGGTGAAAAGGAAACCACTCCAAAGATTGCTGTTGATGAAGAGAAAGAAAGCGACAAGCAAAATCCCGTTGATCATCCCAGAGCTGGTTCAACCAACACCACTTCGACCAGCCTTTCTCATGAAGAACTTGAGAATCTGAAGGTGCAAATACCACTAGAATATCTGAAGGCCATGCTCAGCACCCGTTACAACTTTGCTGACACCACCACCAGTAGTTCGACTACTTCAGGAACCATTTCTGGCGCAAAATCCATGGACGAAGTGATGGCCCAAATTCGGCAGAAAATTCTCAATATTGATTTGTTTTAACTTCTAAAGAAGGATTCATCTGCCCACTTTGACCTGAAAAAACTCTTGAAACAAATCAACATCCTGGAGGCTCCCCCTGAAGTGACTGATGTTGTCATGGACTTAACTACTCTTATTACCCTTGTAGCGACAGATTTTAACCGTCTCAGAGACTATTCGAAAAAGCTTGAGAACAAGTCGGAAACACAACTTGCTGAATGGGATACTGCTACAAGTTCTACCAACAAGGTAACTGAACTGGAAAAGGCCTCTGAACAAAATCGAAAAGAGATTGCTGGGTGCGACGAAAACATCTTCAAATGGGAGAAACAGATTGCTGCTCTTCAAAATAAGATTTCTCAGGCTAAGAAATGCAAAGAAGAACTCCAACAAGTCAATCAAGATGAAATAGCCAAAGAGATTGAAGTTTGAGTGCATCATGTTGAACGGGCTCAGAAGTTAGGCAAGGAGATTGAAGAGATTTCGACCAGCAAGGCCCTCTGCGAGCGTCGACTCCAAATTCAACGATCTAAGTTTGACAAGTTGAAACAATCTTTCCCTATTTGATTTTGTAATGTTGCTTGGTCCTTTGAGGCCTATTTCTTTTGTAATGACACTTAAGCCATTTGTTTGGCAAATTTTTACCAATTTAGTTATTTTTTTTATAAGATTATTCGCTTTCTATTTTGACCTCCTGCAATATGGGTTTATATTTTTTTCAAATACTTCCCATTTATTTTCAGTATTCTCTTATCTTTATCTAATTCTTCAACTTCATACGCGTCATTGGAAAACACGTTGGTGATTTGAAAAGGTCCTTCCCACTTAGGGGACCATTTCCCCATAAGTCTATCTTTACGATCCATAGGAAGAATCACTTTCCACACAAGGTCACCAATCGAAAAGCCTTTACCTTTTACTATTTTATTGTAGGATTTCTCCACCCTCTCCTTTTGCCTTTTCAATAAATCTAATGTGTTTAACCTCTCTTCGTCTAAATCAACTAGTTCATTTATCATCATACTCCAATATACATCTGATGGAATTTCATGATGTCATTGAACTCTCGTTGACTGCAAGTATATCTCGACCGGTAAGACCGCATCATGGCCATATGTTAGTCGAAAGGGTGTAGCATTTGTAGCTTCCTTAGGAGAGGTTCGACAAGCCCATAGAATTTGGTCCAAAATTTTGTGCCAATTCTTTGGCTTTCTTCCCACATGCTTCTTTATTAAACCAATTATCACCTTATTGGCTGCTTCGACCTGACCGTTGGTTTAATGCGTAGTAAGGTGTTGATGTGAGAAGTTTGAACCCCATTTCCTTCGTGAATGCTTGCATATTTTTACCAGTGAAAACAGATCCTTGATCCGTTGTTATTGTCTCTGGGATGCCAAACCTGTAAATGATGCGTTTTCGAATGAATTCGATTACTGCTTCTTGATCCACATTCACTAGGGGTATGGCTTCGATCCATTTTTTAAAATAATCGATCCCAACCAAAATAAACTTCTGGATTTTTGAAGAGGCCGGTCGAATTTCTCCAATCAAATCCAAAGCCCAACCTCTAAAGGGCCAAGGCTTTATTATATAATGTAACTCACTTGCAGGAACATGTGGTATCCCTGCGTGTATCTGGCACTCTTGGCATCCTTTCGCGAATTCGACACAATCATTTAACATAGTTGGCCAATACATTCCTTGTCGGAATAATAACCACTTCATCTTATGGCTTGCTTGATGCGCACCACATGCCCCACTGTATACATTCGACAAAGCTATGTATGCCTCAGATTCTCCTAAACACTTAAGTAATATCCCTTTCGGAGTTTTCTTAAATAGTTCATTCCCCAAAATCACATAACTCAAAGCTCGATACCTGGTTTTTCGTTCGACTGGTCCTGTTGGATTTTGCAGGTACTCTATTATAGGCTTTCTCCAATCTCCAGTCATTGAATTATATATGTTAAAAATTTCAAAATTTTCTTCGTCAGCGTATCCAAGCTTTATCGTCTCCAAATCTGATGGGGATAATCTAGCTGACACGACTCTTCCTCTAACTTCAATGGCTTTCTGCAACTTTTCCTTCGACAATTTGTATCCAGAAGCTATCTGCGCTAAATCATTTGCTTCCTGATTTTCTATTCGAGGGATATGTCGAATCGTAACCATATCGAATCTTTTTAAGAGTCAATTAGCTATTACAAAGTACATGATTAAATTATCCTTAACACACTTGTACTCTTTTGTTATTTGCTTTATGACTAACTCAGAGTCGCCCATTATTTCGACCCGAGGTGCCCCCAATTCCAACAAAATTTCAAGTCATGCTATCAAAGCCTCATATTCTGCCTCATTGTTTGAACAAAGGCCTTCGACTTTGTACTTAAATTTTGTTGGAATTTTGTTTGGAGAAATAATAAGAACTCCTATTCCAGTTCCATTTTTATGACTAGAATCGTCGAAGTACAACTTCCATGGTTCTATTTCTATGTAGTCCAAAGACTTTTCGTTTATGGCATGGTCGACTATAAAATACGCCACCACTTGTCCTTTGACAGCCTTTAAAGGTAGATATGTCAAAGAATACTCAGTTAATGCTAATGGCCACTTTCCAATTCGACTGTGCAAGATTGGTTTAGATAACATATATTTTACAACATCGAAATGAGAAGAAACGTAAACATTAACTGGCTTTATATAGTGCTTCAATTTCATACATGAGAAATACAAACATAAACACAACTTTTCAATCACACTATATCTAGTTTCCGCATCTTTCAAGACCCTACTGAGGTAGTAAATGGCTCTTTCAACACCATTCTCATCCTCTTGAGCCAACATGCTCCCTAATGTCTTGTCCGACGCGGATATGTACAGCCTCATACTCCTACTTCTACAAGGTGACATTAAAATTGGAGGATGCGTCAGGTATTCCTTGATCTTGTCGA
Source organism: Lathyrus tuberosus (assembly GCA_022829125.1). Taxonomy (NCBI): domain Eukaryota; kingdom Viridiplantae; phylum Streptophyta; class Magnoliopsida; order Fabales; family Fabaceae; genus Lathyrus; species Lathyrus tuberosus. The sequence continues at coordinate 3,499,374 of JALAZF010000034.1, forward strand.
AGGCATCCTACTGCTCTTGCCCCCATTCGAAGTCTTCCTTCTTCAGTCGAAGTAGAGGGGAAAAGGCTTGCGTCTTCCCACTGAGGTTGGAGATGAACCTTATGAGAAAGTTGATCTTGCCAAGTAGAGACTGCAATTCCTTCTTTGTAGATGGCGCTTTCGCCTCCATTATTGCCTTGGCCTTGTTTTGGTTAATTTCGATCCCTTTCTTGTGGACCACAAAGCCTAGGAAATCTCCCGCCTGCACACAAAACGCACATTTGAGAGGATTCATCTTCAGACCAAACTTCCTCATCCGTTCAAAGGACTGTCGAAGGTGGTCTATATGACTTTTTCCTGAAACATACTTAATAACAATGTCGTCAATATAAATCTGCATAAAATCTTCAATGAAATCGTGAAAAATCGAATTCATTGCTCGCTGGCACATTTCCCCAACATTCTTTAAACCAAAAGGCATTACCACCTATTTGTAAGTGCCTAAGGTTCCAGGGCATCAAAACGCCGTTTTTGGAACATCTTCCTCGGCAATAAATATCTGGTTATAACCAGAGTACCCATCAAGCATACTGAGGTATTCATGGCCTGCGGCAGAATCGACGAGCATTTTCACCACTGGCATAGGATATTCGTCCTTTGGGGTAGCAGAATTCAAATATAGAAAATCAATACATACCCTTAATTTGCCATTTTTCTTTATTACAGAAACTATGTTAGCGATCCATTCGACATATCTGGTTGGATGGATGAACTTGCATCTAAGGAGTCTTTCGATTTCTTCATTAATCTTCGAGAGGATTTCTGGGGCGAATCTCCTTGGAGTTTACTTAACAGGTTTCCTCCCAGGTTTTATTTGTAACCTTAATTCGACCAGACTCCTATCCAGCCCGGGAATTTCGTCGTAGTCCCATCCGAAACAATCCTTGAATTCCTTCAGCAACTGGACTATTTCGACCTTGAGTTGAGGGCTCACTTTCGCACTGATATAGGTTGGTTTTTTCTCTGCCCCTGATCCTAAGTCGATTTCTTCGAGTGGATCCTGTGCCATCATCTTGATATTGGCTGCTAATGGATCCTTTTCAAAGCCCAATGGCTCATCGTCATAAATTGCGTCGAGCCTCTGGCTTTGAAAATCTCCTAGATCTTTATCTGGTGGATCCATATTAGAATCCTTTTTAAGACTTTGTTGATCTGCTTCGATTTGGTTGGCTTCGACAACCATATACTTTACTTCGGCCTCCAGGGCCGCTTTGAGTTTATTCTCGGCTATATAAGACGCGATCTTTTCGAGAACTAGTGACTCACTCATTGTCACTGAATTCGCTGCCCCAGCTAGTTGGCCGAATGTGTGAGGTTCCAAAAATGTAGTCTTCTTCGCCAACTACCTCTCTATCCCACTGAAACCCGTGGGTGGGATAAAGGTATAATGAGTAAAAAGCGTTATCCATTGGCGTCATGTCGAAGGTGGCTGGGCTACAAGGAGCTATGTGAGCTAGATTCCTGTCGAAGCTTCGCCTATCCACCTGGTTTACTTCAGCCAGAAAATAACTCTGGTCAACCTCTATATTTTCGACAATCCCGTCTTCGCGCCAAATTGTTATTCGTTGATGCATTGACGAAGGGACGACACCAATGTCGTGTATCCACTCCCTACCTAAGAGAAGGTTATAATTTGCTTTCGACGCAATCACCATAAACATTGTCGGCCTCGTGATGGTTCCGACAGTTATATCTACCTGTATCACACCCATAGTGGTTCCTACTTTCCCTTCATAATTCGACAACACCATGTTATGAGGTTTGGTGTCGGAATTATCTTTTCCAATTTTCTTAAGCATATAATGCGGCATCAAGTTGACAGCCGCTCCTCCATCGACCAAAATTTTATTCACCCCTATGTTACCCACTTTTCCTTTTATAAATAGGGGTTTCAAGTGGTTTCTCATTGAGTCATCTGGCCTTTCGAAAAATGCGTTCTATTCTTCAACGCATCAATTGTTCATGATATAGTAGCAAACGGGCCTGTGTCTGGCCGTTTCGACCTCCAAAGCTTCCTCTTCCTCTTCAACTTCCATTATTTGATCATACTCCCTAAGGAGCACTGAAATGACGTTACATGTTACGTCGAATGATGCCTCTGACTCTGAGTTAAAATCGTCTGTCATTTCATCATCATTGGTTACTTCCTCCTTTGACGCTATTGTGAGGGAAGTCTCTCTCTATGTACTTGATTTTAATGATGTCAAGAATATCATGCTTAGCATATATAGGATTCACATGAAGAACTTCATATGCAATGCACATTAGGTGTTCTAAGAATGTTTGATCATGTTGGCAATGTTTTAGGTGCATTAGATATCGTTAAACACCTTTAGGAAAGTAAAAAATGTGATTTTTGCATGTTCCAATGGTGTGAGTCGACTCACAACCCTGTTCTGGTCGACCCAGGCAGGTAGCATTTGTTAGTGTAACCTGCGGGTATGCTCGCGTCGACTCTCCGGTCGACTTACACATCCTGCGTTTGTATCTGTCAAAACTGGGAGCTATGAGTCGACTCAAGCCCTGTTTAGGTCGACGCACAATATGTTATTTTGCGCAGATTTGTGTGCGGCATTGCTCGGGTCGACTGCATCTTCTGTATAGGTCGACCGTTCGCTATTTTGCACCAATTTTAGGTTGTGTTATTCACTCTAAAATTCTGTTATTTCTCTTATGTTTTCTTGGATAGTATATATATCATTTTAGCTCATTTTTTACAACACAACAAGAAACGTGAAAATTGATATCAATATTTCTCTTCATCTTCATCTTCTTCATTGAGTAAACAAACAATTACACATAATCATTTTTGTTTGTGTTGTTCATTGTTTTGAAGTGATAAGGTTCATAATTTGGAAGTGTGTGATCTTCATTTCTGAGTTGAGATTTTGGTAGGTGTTTCTTGAATAAAACCCTAGGTTTTATCCTCCAAGAATCAAAGAGATTTTGGGGGTTTTTGCACAAACCGTTTCGTTCTATAGGGATTCAGCCGGGCGAAGGTAACCAAAGATTGGAGCAATTGTTCGGTTTAGTAGCTGTAATCGGAGGATCCTAGAAGAAAGGTTTGGGTTCGAATTCTTGGTAGATCGCAATTGATCGAGTGAAGGTAACCGAAGAATGGTAGTTTCTTTCGGTTTAGTAGCATGGACGGTAATTGGATCAACCATATTCAAAGCACTTGATTCGTCTTGAATCAAGGGAATAGAAGACTCTGCATCAACAATCGAAGACGTTCGAGATTTTGAATGTTCATAGTTTTCTCTTGTATAAACACAATTGCAACTGTAATATATATATATATATATATATATATATATATATATATATATATATATATATATATATATATATATATATATATATATATATATATATATATATATATATATATATATATATATATCTCAATTCCATTTGTGGAATTGGGTGCAGAGGTACCCATAACGAGGACGTGCCTAATCAAATCGCATTTGTTCTCTCTTTCCCTTAACTCTTTTACATTTCAATTTATTCGATTTTGCGAAGTCTCAATTTATCGAAATTTCTGAGGTATCGTAATCTTGAGCTGATAGACTATTTTGTCAAATTGATACAATTCTTTGAATTGTATCTAGGAGCAACTTAACTTTACATTCCATAGAAATTCTGCACTTAGTGTGTTTACGCACACTAGGTGTTTGATAATTTGTTTCAAAGCAAAAATCGAACGCATTGCTTTTAATTGCTAATCGTTTTACCTCATTGGTTTAGATTAAACATCAAGCAAGCGATATTTTGTTGATTGCATTTTAAGTGTAGTAATCAAACTGAATTTTTCTCTTCCATACTCATTCTCAATATATTCGTGCATATCCGATCCTTTTGGTAGAAGGTTCGTGGTAGACGTACAATCCAGTGGTTGCTTCCGTTAAATATTTTAAAACTAAATTTTTGGTAACCTTTTGCGTGTAAAACTCAAGGGATCTATTCAACCCCCTTCTAGATCCATAGCCATCATCTAACAAGTGGTATCACGAGCTCCAGTTAATTCTGGTGCTTCGGTAAAACTTCTTGGATCATGGCGAACGGACCTAAAGGGGCTTATAATAGAGCTCCAGTTTTTACAGGCGAGAATTACAGCTACTGGAAGGATTGTATGCACGTTCATATAAATTCCATAGATCGGAAGGTTTGGAACGTTATTTTAAACGGTCCCATGGAAATTACTATGACAAATGCGGAAGGCATTGTCATTCCTAAACCCGAAGCTCAATGGAATGAGGAGGACGAGAAAAAGTACAGCTATGATTGGAAGGCTCGTAATATGATCATCTCCTCCTTGGGAGTTGACGAGTATTATCGAGTCTCCCATTGTGAAACGGCCACAACCATGTGGGATGCTTTACAAGTAGCCCACGAAGGCACTAATGATGTTAAGATGGCTCGTATTAATACACTAACGCAAGAGTTTGATTTGTTTTACATGAAGCAAGGGGAAACCTTTACGGATATGCAAAAATGATTTACTCACATTATCAACAAATTGCACGTTCTTGGTAAACCAATTCCAAATGAGGTTGCTACTAATAAGATTTTGATGTGTTTAAACAGGGAATGGCAATCGAAGGTCACCGCTATCAAGGAGGCCAACGATCTTGCTACACTAGACCTCACAACACTTTTTGGTAAACTCGATGAGCATGAGCAAGTGCTTATTAGCTTGGCTAAACATGAAAAGAGTATCAAGAAAGAGAAGGCAAAAGATACGGAGAAGAAGTCGATAGCTCTTAAGGCTTCTTGTTCAAAGTCCACACATCAAGAGCTAAGTAATGATGAATCCAATAATGACAAAGATGAAGAATCCGTTGATGATATGGGCTTATTTGTGAAGAGGTATAATAGATACGTTCGTAAGAACAAGATTCAACACTCGGACAGAAATCTAGTCAAGTTTAGGAAGCAATCTAGAAGCGAAAGAAATAAGAATGGCAGGGCAAACGGGGCGTGCTACAACTGTGGAAAATCCGGGCACTACAAGCCGGATTGTCCATCTCTAAAGAAAGACAAAGATAAGGATAATGATAAGAGTCGCTCAAACAAAAAGTCCAATAAGTCTCGACGAGCATACATCGCGTGGGAAAACGATAGTGAGTCGGAGAAAGATGATTCATCAAGCGACGAAAGTGAATCCATTAACTTTTGTCTTATGGCACGCGACAACAAAGCAAAAGAGGTAAAGCACTCTAAACTTGATCATGTTAATACTATGTCGCATTTAGAGTTACAAAAGGCTTTTGACATGTTACACTATGAGGCTAAGGAAGCATTTCAACGCTTAGCCTCAAATAAAAAGATTTTCTCGTATTTGGAGAAGAAGGTTTCCGATTCCGAAAAGGAATTGGAAGCCCTAAAAAACTCTATAGTGGACACATCAAAAGCCAAGGTTAAAGAGGACCCTACCTCTTGGTTTAATTGGGGCTGTGACACTTGTCACATTTGGCAACGAGAGGTGAGAACCCTCAAGGCCAAATTGGACAAGGCTCTTAAGCCAAAAGTTACGTTTGCTATCGATCGATCACATTTTCGTGAGAGCATGAATAATCCATATCAAAAGTATACCTATGTGATTCGAAATAGTGATAGCAAAGGTAAATTTCAAATGAACCGTAATTGTCTTTATTGTTGTAAGCCTGGTCATACTATTGCAAAATGCCACTTCGGAAGGTTTCTTGTTTCGAAAGGCATCTACCAATGGTTGCCCAAGTGCGGTCTTGGTTTCACTCACTTTAAAGGACCCAATGAGAATTGGGTACCTACTCTCCCTTGGTTGTTTTTGTAGGTACAAAGTCTTGAGACCACCGAAAGAAGACGGGTTCTGGATATTGGGTGCTCGAGACATATGACCGGAGACATATCTCTTTTTATCGACTTTGTGCCAAAGAAAAAGGGGTTTGTCACCTACGGAGATAACAACAAGGGACAAATTCTTGGTAAAGGTAGTGTAGGTAACTCCTCATCTACTACTATCTCTGATGTACTTTTTGTGGAAGGCCTTAGACACAACCTTTTAAGCATCAGTCAACTATGTGACAAGGATTATAAAGTATCTTTTTCAAAGGATTGTTGCATAGTTGAAGATTGTGACAAAAAGAATGTGTTTAAGGGCTTGAGAGTGAACAATGTCTATTTTCTAGACTTGAACGAGGTATCGTTGGATGGAGACAAGTGCCTAGTCACTATGAATTAAGATTCATGGTTGTGGCATAGACGTTTGACTCATATCAACTTTGATTTGCTTAACAAAATAGTCTCTAAAGACCTAGTCATCGGTTTGCCCAAAATAAAATTCACAAAGGATCATCTTTGTGATGCGTGCCAAATGGGGAAGCAAACAAGGATCTCTTTTAAATCTAAAAACATCATTTCAACTATGAGACCCGTTGAGCTCCTCCATATGGACCTCTTTGGACCATTTAGGATTAAAAGCCTAGGTGGTAACTATTATGGTTTTGTAATAGTCGATGACTTTTCTAGGTTTTGCTGGACTATTTTCTTAGCAAATAAGAGTGATACCTTTTCGGCCTTTGAACGATTTGCTAAGTTATCTCAGAACAAGTTAAACACAAACGTTGGGTCAATTAGAAGTGACCATGAGGGTGAGTTTGAAAATAATTTGTTTGAAGCATTTTGTGATTCCAACGGAATTAATCATAATTTTTCTGCACCACGTACCCCTCAACAAAATGGGGTAATGGAACGTAAAAATAGAGTTTTGGAGGAACTTGGAAGGACTATGATCAATGATAGTGGACTACCAAAATACTTTTGGGCTGACACCATAAGTACGACTTGTTATGTTTTGAATAGGGTGCTCATCCAGCCTATTCTAAACAAGACACCGTATGAGCTTTTAAAAGGGCGTAAGCCAAATATCTCTCACCTTCATGTATTTGGTTGCAAATGCTTTGTGTTAAACAATGGGAAAAAGACCCTTGGTAAGTTCGATGCCAAGGCCGACGAGGGTATTTTTCTTGGATACTCTCAGTCAAGTAAAGCGTATAGAATTTATAATAAGAGGTTACGTGTAGTTGAAGAGTCAGTTCATGTTACCTTTGATGAGTCTTATCCGAGAAATGTCGGAGAAGGTAGTTCTTTTCATGGTGCAGGTGTACCTACTGAAGACATACTCAAGGACACTGATAAGGGAACTGATCAGCCTAAAGCAGTACGTATTGAGGAGGACAAGGATCACCAACCAGTGAAAATTGAGGATGATCATCATTCTGATAGAGATGAACTTCCTCCAGCTTGGAAGTCTTCAAAAGACCATCCAATTTACAACATTCTCGGTGATATCTCTAAGGGAGTAACCACTCGCTTTAAACTTAGTAACTTTTGCTATTACTCTGCTTTTGTGTCACAAGTAGAACCTAAAAACGCTAAGGAGGCGTTACTCGATGAGCATTGGTTTTTATCAATGCAAGATGAACTAAATCAATTCAGGAGAAATGAGGTTTGGGACCTTGTCCCCCCTCCGCGAGGTCATCGAGTAATCGGCACCCGATGGGTGTTTAGGAATAAACTTGATGAAAATGGGGTAATAACACGTAACAAAGCGCGGCTTGTAGCGCACGACTATAACCAAGAGGAAGGAATCGACTATGAGGAAACTTATGCGCCGGTTGCCCGACTCGAGGCTATACGCATTTTACTTGCTTATGCTTGCACTAAGAACTTTAAACTATTCCAAATGGATGTTAAAAGTGATTTCCTTAATGGACATATTAATGAAGAGGTTTATGTTGCTCAACCTCCGGGTTTTGAGTCTCATGAATATCCCGATCATGTCTATAAACTCAAGCGTGCTTTGTACGGACTCAAACAAGCCCCTAGGGCTTGGTATGAACGTCTAAGCAAATTTTTACTTGATCAAGGGTATTCAAGAGGCAAGGTTGACACGAATCTCTTTATTAAACGTCAAGGAAAACATTTAATTTTGGTACAAATTTATGTTGACGATATTATTTTTGGGTCTACTAACATGACCTTGGTCAAGGAGTTTTCTAGTTTGATGCATGGGGAGTTTGAAATGAGCATGATGGGGGAGCTCAACTATTTCCTCGGATTGCAAATCAAACAACTCGAAGAGGGCACATTCGTGAGTCAAACGAAATATTGTCTTGAGCTTCTAAAATGTTTTGATATGCTAAACTGCAAAGCAATAGATACTCCAATGCCGACTAGTGCAAACCTTGATCGTGACGAGAATGGTAAAGACGTAGAGGTAAAAAGGTATAGAGGAAAATTGGCATTCTCGACATCTCGGATCGTGTTTGATTTTCCTCTAAGATATTTTGTCTTCATATATATATATATATATATATATATATATATATATATATATATATATATATATATACACATATTTATGTTTTGTCACTAACAATGCCAAAAGTTATTAACATATATGTGAGGGATCTCAACGTCAATAATGATCAAGGAAATATCGTTCCGTTTCAAAAATTCTCTCTAATTAAATGTACCATGTTGAGTGATTACATTGATGTTTATTGCACATATTAAGCCCACTTTATCCATTTAGATGTTTGATGTTTGTGTTGTCTTTCTATTTATTCAATATCATAGCTTAAATGACACAAAAATATGATTTTTCCAAAATTTCACTGTTTGAGGCGACTTAATAATGCTTCTGGTCGACTCACTCTTACTGCATTGTTTACGTGTTTTAGCCGGGAATGCTCAGGTCGACACTTAGGTCGACTCATAGCTCTAATTTTCAAAGTCATAGAAAAAGTTACAGTGTGTGTCGACACACACGGACCTAACGGTCGACCGCTCGCTAAAAAGCTGCGAAAAAATTCCTTGGTCTTTGTGTGTTTTTGACCCATTTATTTCTTTTTATGCTTTTTCTGATTATCTACGTGGCATTAACATAACATATGCATTGTATCAAGTCATTCTCTCATTCCTCCTCTTCCCTAAATCCTCTCCACATAAACCCTAACTTCACTGCTCTTACCAACAACTTTTGGGTTTCACACAAATTGAAGAAATTCGCCACTGTTCATCTTTCTCCAACATCATCATCAATGGCTTCACGAAGAATTACTCAGAAAAGAGTCTCAAGGGAGCCTTCATCTCTAGCGGTCCTTCTCAACCTCCTTCGAATCAACCGGTAACACTTTCCTCTCTTATTTCTGATGAGTATGCTGATCTATATAAGAACAACTTGAGCAAACGGTCTGTTATAAAGCAATTTGTTTACTATCGTAGTACCGTTGAACGCATACACTTAGAAGAAGCCTTAGATTTATTGGATTTTCAGAATTTCAATGGGTTTTTGGAATGTGACACCAAATACAATGAGGATTTGGTTAGGATCTTCTTTTCTGGTTTAGTTGGGAAGTTTGATGATTACATGTTTAATTGCAAGCTAGAGAGTAAGACTATTGTTATCAATGACACTACTTGGAGAGATTTGTTCCATATGTCTGTGATCAATGCTCAACCTACCCAGCATATAACCGATACAAGTCATGTTAAAGATTATGATTTTAAGAGAGCACTGAATTCTATGTTAAGGAGACAATATTCGGAACAGGTTGTGGCAAGCAATCTCTTTCCTAAAATAGTGACAACAGGGAAATTGACTCCCGTTGTAAGGATCTTGCAGTGGATCGTCTCTCATATTCTTAGACCAAAGAAAGGGGGCTAATCCAGGGTGGATTAGCCCGAGGATCAGTTGATATACATTTTGATGAATAAAATAAGGATTAGCTGGCCTTATTACATTGCAAGCAGAATGTATTCTCTTCGTGACTCCGGTAGAGGGACTGCGCTATCCTACGCATCCTTCATTCAATAGGTAATCAACCATACTAAAATAGTTGTTCCTGGTATTCCGTACAAATCAATCACTATCAATCAAGAATTCTGCTAGAAGACAATGACTATGACGGGTCATGTTTGGGATGTCATAGATAAAAGGTATAAGTATATTGTGAAAGCAAACACGGTTGTCTTGGAAGAATTTGATGAAGAAGATGAGGAAGGAGAAGAAGACGAAGAAGAAGAGGAAGAACAAAGCGATGTTGAAGAAGAACAAAGTGAGAATAATCAAGGACATCAAATGGAGATTGGTGTTGAAGATAATGCTGCTTGGATACCTCACTCATCTGCCATGGTGTCTGAGAAAGACCAAATATGGAATCAGTTGCAATATACAGGTAATTACATGCCTCAGTCCTCTCAAATGGAAGCTGAAGTTGACCAAGGATGGGGTCAATGGCAATATAATGGTTGGACCACTCTTGGTTCTAACTATATGCCATCAACTCAAGGGTTGGACTATCAAGAGTCCTATTATACTCCTCCTTCACCTCCGCATCCTCAACAAAACAATGAGGATATTCTTGAACTTATGAGGACTATGCAACTTGACCAACAGCGGTTTACCACAACTCAAGAAGAATGGTTCAGGTCTTTGCATGAAGAAATTTACTCACACCAACACCTTTGACTCTTTTGTCACTAATGTGATGGGAAGATTCAACACTATGGCTGAGACTTCTGCTAATCAGCACCGTGCTCTTACAAACAGCTTCAACATTCTGAATCACACCGTGTTAGAGATGACCGAGCAGTTGTATATGCAACATCCACCACCTCATCATACTCAACCATTTCGCGGAAGGCCACTTATTTAGGGGGAGGAGGCCACGAGGATCATCATTGCATCTTGCATCATTTCTTTTCATGCTTTGTTTCTTGCTTTGTTTATGTTTATGACTCTACTATGTTTCCATTAGCTATGTGCGTTTCATTTTCATAATTTTGTATTGCTCCTATTTTGGCTTCTCCATGTAGTGACAATGAACTGTTATCAACTTTGTGTTCCTTCAGCATTTTGGTTTGGTTATTATTTGTTTGTTCATATTTATCCTCATTATGTTCGTTAACGTGCATTATATGTGGATGTGTGTTAATGGTTATTAGTTGCAATTCGTTAAAAATGCAGCTCTCGATTTTCTATTCTTGATACTTTATCCTTCTCTCTTGTTGATGTTGTCAATGGGGGAGAAGAAATTGGGAATACCAGGTATTGAGATGATCAAACAATAGTGGATGCATAAAGTCAGGGGGGATACTACCTCAGTTTGACCGTTTTACCATCATCAAAAAGGGGGAGTATGTGAGGGAAGTCTCTCTCTATGTACTTGATTTTAATGATGTCAAAACTATCATGCTTAGCATATATAGGATTCACATGAATAACTTCATATGCAATGCACATTAGGTGTTCTAAGAATGTTTGATCATGTTGGCAATGTTCTAGGTGCATTAGATATGGTTAAACACCTTTAGGAAAGTCAAAAATGTGATTTTTGCATGTTCCAATGGTGTGAGTCGACTCACAACCCTGTTTTGGTCGACCCAGACAGGTAGCATTTGTTAGTGTAACCTGCGGGTATGCTCGCGTCGACTCTCCGGTCGACTCACACATCCTGCGTTTGTATCTGTCAAAAACTAGGAGCTATGAGTCAACTCAAGCACTGTTTAGGTCGACGCACAGTATGTTATTTTGCACAGATTTTTGCGCGGCATTGCTCAGGTCGACTGCATCTTCTGTATAGGTCGGCCGTTCGCTGTTTTGCACCAATTTTAGGCTGTGTTATTCACTCTAAAATTCCGTTATTTCTCTTATGTTTTCTAGGATAATATATATATATCATTTTAGCTCATTTTTTACAACACAATAAGAAACGTGAAAATTGATATCAATATTTCTCTTCATCTTCATCTTCTTCATTGAGTAAACAAACAATTACACATAATCATTTTTGTTTGTGTTGTTCATTGTTTTGAAGTGATAAGGTTCAGAATTTGGAAGTGTGTGATCTTCATTTCTGAGTTGAGATTTTGGTAGGTGTTTCTTGACTAAACCCTAGGTTTTATCCTCCAAGAATTAAAGAGATTTTGGGGGGGTTTTGCATAAACCGTTTCGTTCTACAGGGATTCAGCCGGGCGAAGGTAACCGAAGATTAGAGCAATTGTTCGGTTTAGTAGCTGTAATCGGAGGATCGTATAAGAGAGGTTTGGGTTCGAATTCTTGGTAGATCGTAATTGATCGAGTGAAGGTAACTGAAGAATGATAGTTTCTTTCGGTTTAGTAGCGTGGGACGGTAATTCGATCAACCATATTCGAAGCACTTGATTCGTCTTGAATCAAGGGAAGAGAAGACTCTGCATCAACAATCGAAGACGTTCGAGATTTTGAATGTTCATAGTTTTCTCTTGTATAAACACAATTGCGACGGTAATATATATATATATATATATATATATATATATATATATATATATATATATATATATATATATATATATATATATATATATATATATCAATTCCATTTGTGGAATTGGGGGCAGAGGTACCCATAGCGAGGACGATTGGGGAACTGCCTAATCAAATTGCATTTGTTCTCTCTTTCCCTTAACTCTTTTACATTTCAATTTATTCGATTTTGCGAAGTCTCAATTTATCGAAATTTCTGAGGTATCGTAATCTTGAGCTGATAGACTGTTTTGTCAAATTGATATAATTCCTTGAATTATATCTAGGAGCAGCTTAACTTTACATTCCATAGAAATTCTGCACTTAGTGTGTTTACGCACACTAGGTGTTTGATAATTTGTTTCAAAGCAAAAATCAAACGCATTGCTTTTAATTGCTTATCGTTTTACCTCATTGGTTTGGATTAAACATCAAGCAAGCGATATTTTGTTGATTGCGTTTTAAGTGTAGTAATCAAACTGAATTTTTCTCTTCCATACTCATTCTCAATATATTCGTGCATATCCGATCCTTTTGGTAGAAGGTTCGTGGTAGACATACAATCCAGTGGTTGCTTCCGTTAAACATTTTAAAACTTAATTTTTGGTAACCTTTTGCGTGTAAAACTCAAGGGATCTATTCAACCCCCCTTCTAGATCCATAGCCATCGTCTAACAGCTGCTTGTACTGGAGCAATAGGTGGCTTCTCAACCTTCACTTCTTCTATCTGAGTCAAAGTTTGAACATTGCTCCTGGTTTCTGGCTTGTCTTTTCCTGCAGCCTCCTTCTCAACCTTTTTTCGACGTTGGTACCTCCTCCATTGTGACTTCGTCATAAGATTATTGCCCTTATAATTCTCAGAAGGGTAAGTCACCTTTTTCAATTTTTAGAATTCCTTCCTGTATGATATGAAATATCCTCGTTGCACTTCGAAATCCTTCCATTTCCCTTGTCTTTCGGCTTGTTGGATTGGATTCACCCACCTGTCATCTGGAGCTTTATTTGTAGGTTTGAATGTGTTTGGGTATCTTCCCCCTAATTTCTCCCTGCTTTGGTCCCCTCTTCTAGGGGTCGAATCTTTCTCCAGAAGGTCTCCAATTTCCCCTTCTTTTTGCTTTCTCCACTCCCTCTAAGTTTTGTGCAGCCTTTTTGTCGAAGACGGCACTGCAACGAGGGCAAAGCATTACCTCAGATCTTTTCCTCTGGCATCTATGTATAAAATATGCCAGATTCTCTTCCTCCTTGGGATACGCCAGTTTATGGTACTCCTCACGTCGACGTTCTTCGTCGACTTGCATTGACATGTTCTGAGCCACTTAGACCATGTTTACATTGGCAGGTGTCTCTGTGTCCATGCTTAATTTATTCAACTTTAAACTGAGGCCTTCATTGACCTCATGTTCATTCTTCATTCGATTGAAGTCCTCAGAGATCTTTTTTCATTAGCACCTTTGGGAGTGGATTCCTGGTAACCTGTGGGCTGACGAATCCGACAACTTTGCCTTTTGAATCCTCCATGGTCCTTCGGAGAATACCAACAGCAACCTGTTTGTAAGAACCCTCAGTAGTTCCTTTGTTAGTTGGGGCGAAACCATCAGTGGTCTCATTGTTGTAACCCTAACCCTCAGCAATATAGTTCTCAATGATCTTTGCGTCAAGGTCTTCAGTAACCCTAACCATCACAGCCTGGTTCACGAAGGCAGTTGTAACTTCGACCATGTCACCTTTATTGGCGGTATCCTCAGCAATCTCCACCATATTCACGTCGTTGTCGAAGCCATCAATAGCCTCAATCATATTCACATTGTCGTCGAAGCCTTCAGTAACCTTGACCATGTTCACTGTGGATGGCTCAACATAGTGTGCCTCCACAATTTGCAAAGAGTTTGAATCCACCTTCGCCTGGGATTTCGACGTATCGCCGAATTTGAGTCTTCCATCTCCGATTGCATTCTGCACGAAGTCCCTGAAAAGGAAACATTGAGACGTTTTATGACCCAAAAAATTATGGTACTTGCAAAAACCTCTCTTTTTCTGCTGTTCTAAAGGAGGCACTTTAGTACCAGGAGGCACTATCATTTGGCCATCTTTGACTAACAAATCAAATATTTCGTCACACTTTGTGACGTCGAACGTATAAGTTCTTTTGGGGAACTTGTCGTTCTTTTTTTATTCGACTGAGTTTTTCCCATTCGACGGAGTTAAGAGTTTACACGCATATGGTGGCCCCTGTTTTAGTTCTGCTAAATCAACCTCTTGTTCGTCGAAATTTGATGATCCATCTTCGTCATCATCCTCACCAACTCCGACGTATGCTACCCTTTCTTTCTTATTTTTATTAGCCCTTGCTTTTTCGACTTTTAGTCTTTCGACCTGTCTAACCCTATCAGTCAATTGGGCCATGTGTCTCAAGTACTGGGTATCTAATTTCTTTCTAATTGAATAGTCAAGGCCACCAGCGGCCATTTTGACTAACTCATGTTCAGGCACTTGTGTGAAACACCTTGCCTTGAGCAACCTAAACCTATTCAAATAATCGTCAATTGGCTCTGAGAATTTTCTCTTGACGCTAGTCAATTCTTTCAGACTTATCTTTGTTTGTCCCATGTAGAATTGTTCATGGAATAATCTCTCCAACTAGGTCCAGGTATGTATCGAATTCGCAGGCAATGTGGTGAACCAAGTAAAAGCATTCTTCGTTAGGGAACTAGGGAAATATTTTATTCTCAAAATCTCATTGTGCGCTATTTCGCCTGCTTCAATTAAGTATCGCGCCACATGTTCGACCGTCGATTCACTGGTATCCCCTAAAAATTTTGTGAACTTGGGAACTTTCCATCTATGGGGTAATTCTTGCTGCAAAATATATTCCGACAAAGGGGAGGTATAACTGGGCCTTTGTAATCCCACATTCATACCATTTCGCGCCATAATTCTTTCTACCATGGCAGCCAAATTGTTCTCTGCCGGCATATCATTACAACGCATTTGTTGTATAATATTGTCAGCATTTTGGTTTCGGTTTACTAGCAACACTCTTGGTTCTTGTTGAACAGGGATTTCGACCTCGGGTGGTTCGACTGCCCCTCCTTGGTTCAAAACTTCCGCCTGAGGGATGTTTGGTTGCCTTTGATTTATGGTAGGTTCTTCTTCGACAACTACCCTTGGGTTCTGAACTACCTGTTCCCTTGGGGGAGGCTGGGGGACACCAAAGAAATCAGCAATGCGCGTCATCTGTGCTGCCAATTGTTGATTTGTTTGCGTCGTGTTTTGGATCAAAGGGTTAAATATAACCCCCATCTGTTGGGCTAACATCTGGACCATATCATGGTTACTCTCATCCATTTGTTGCCTAATCACTTGTGCAGAATTATTGGTAATGTTCGGCATATAAGTTTGATATCCCGTTCCTAAAGGCTGGCTAATTCTACCCATATGGTTCACACCAGAACCGGACCCTTGCAAAGGCGAAGTTATGTTCATTGTTGGATCCGTTAATGCTGATGGCGCATTTTGTAAACTTGCCATTACTGAAGTTGGCATTCCATGTGGTTGTTCTCGATTTAGAGGCATTGAAAAACCATATATAAAGGGTCTGTACATACTCCCTGAAGGGGGATGAGTCATTTGAGGTATTTGAGGTCCTATAGTTGAAAAACTAGGCACACTCTGGGGAATTGAATGCGCAGGTGTTGAACCCGCTGTTGATGGCATAGCCTCTGATACTGATATTGAGGCCGTATTGCCCCCATTCGAAGGATTAGGGGGTGGTACTTCATTATTCGTAGGATTCTGGTTGTTAGGAGGATTTGGATTCGCCATTCTGCGTACTCGTCTCCTTCTGGGTCTTTCTTCGTTATTTATGGCTATCTTACCACTTCTTAGTCTCATGCAACAAAAACGAAGAAAATTTCATATGAGTAAAATGTAAAATAAAGGTTTTCAAATGTTAATAGCACAAGGTCCCACTGGGCGTGCCAATTTGTTTGCTTGGAAAATTTACAAACAACCACTGATCTCCTAATTTATGAAAAAATTAGTTTGCTTACAGGACCGATCAAACAAATCCTAGGACAATGTGTTTTAACAATCTTGACAATTTGTGTTAAAAAACCTTTTGTTTATTGAATTCATCATTGTTTTCATCAACTAGTATTTTCGACTAAAATAAAGACTTTGGTTCTTGAAAGAAATGGCGAAATGTAAGTAAATTGCAAGAATAAAAGTGCAGGAATGAAAATGAATTGTAAATGAGTAACTTAAGATTTCATTAAAATGCAAGAAATAAAAACTGGTGTTTTTCAAACGTACATTTTCTCAGTAACTACTATTTTCTCTCACACGGTTACTTTGAGTATTTCTTGAGTGACTTGTACAAATTTTGAACACACCATTCTAAATGCTAAGACTCCCTATTTATATACAATCGAAATAACTGTCACTAACAGCTAATTCTCCAAATGGTGACAAATGGTGACAAATGGCAATCTGCATGCATTCGTCAAGTAGATATATTTCACGCGTCCTTTTTCAAAACGGAACTCCCTCCTAAATTTGAATTTCAAAATGTCCGTCGAAAGTAGCCTCATCACCAATCCGTCGAAACATTTCTAATACTTAGAAAAAATCTTCAAATATGCTCCTCCAATCAAATATTAACCTTCGACTGACCTCCTTAAAAAAAACATATTCCTGTCATTAATATGTAATGTATCTGTTAAATTGTCTCTCCCTCCCCTGATATCTTGTTTATAATTTTCTGCAGTTATTGAATGAAACAACAAAAATCTAGATGTCAAAATGTTTGTATTGTCGTTGTGAAGCATCACAATAAATATTTGAGAAAAGTAATGTTTTCAATACGTTATAATCTCCAATACGTTTAATGGAAATTATTAGACTCGTTATATAAACTTTAAAGCGAACATTTAATTAGCTTTCAAGCTAACTTGTTAATAATTCAACAAACTAACAAAAATCTAATGAAGTCGATTAAATGATGTAGTTTAAGATTAAAAAATTATATTTCTTTATTTTTTTAACCTTGAGCTCATTTTTAATCAAGATTTTAATTACACCGACCGGGGACAAACAAGATGTTTTACCATTATATATATATATATATATATATATATATATATATATATATATATATATATATATATATATATATATATATATATATATATATGGACAAACAAGATGTTTTACCATTTTATATATATATATATATATATATATATATATATATATATATATATATATATATATCATCCACTTTATCCGCGAAAAAATTTATTATTCTTGGTCAAATTGATATCCAAATTATTCTCCTTTTTTAATACTCAATTCAAATGCTAAATAAAAAAGCGAATATTCATTTTATTATTTAAATATAAACTATAATAATAATCTGTTTAATTATTGGCTATCCAAATAAATAAATAAACAAATCATTCCTTTATCTTCAGAATTTTTATTTTTATTTTTATGGAAAAATTAATTTTTTTCTAATTTTTTATAATAACAAATAAGTTTTTATTTTTCTGATTTTTTTTCAAAATAAATAATTTTTAATTTTTGGAATAAAAAAAGTTTCAGCATTTTCTTTTTTTTACGGAAAATTTTTTTATTTTCAGTTTTTTTCGGAACAATTTTATATCTTTTTATTTTCGTAATATTTTTTTTATTTAAAAAAAATATTATTTTTCAGAATACTTTTTTTATTTTCTGAATTTTTTTTCAAAAAGAAGTATATTTTTAATTTGCGGAATAATTTTTTTTTTGTTTTTAAAAGAAATTATGTTTTTTTTGGAATACAAATATCTTTTTAGGAATTTTTTTTATTAAAAAAAGATTTTTTATTTTTAGATTTTCTAAATTTTTTCCAAAAGAAATATTTTTTGATTTTATAAAATATGTTTTTTTTTAATTTTTGAAGAAAAAATATATTTTAAGTCTCATAAAATTTGTTTTAATTATTTAAATTTAAAAATTGATATTAATTTAAATGAAATAAAATTTTGATTTAATTAGATAATTTAAATTTAAATTAATACTAATTTAAATCACCCATTCTGAATTAGTTATGAATTTTAAATTGATTTTTGTGACAAGTATATTGATTTATAAATTATAACTATAAAAATGGGTTGATTTATATTAATTGTTTATCCATGTACATCACATTCCTATCCAATGTGAGATTATTATCCACAATACTCAGACTTGTTAACACTTAACACGCCCATTCAAGTGTGAGTCTATCCACAATGCATCCACAATGCTCCCCATTAAGCGGAAGCTCCCTCAAGTGTGAGTTTATCCACAATGTTTTCACAATGCTCCCCTTAAGCGGAAGCTCCCTCAAGTGTGAGTCCACAGCAACTACACTTTCTGTTGCGTGTACCGCCGAACACCTGTGAGAAGTACTTTCGATACAAGTAAGTCGGTCATTTACTCGAACTAAAGGCTCATGAAACCACTGTTAGGGACTTTCTGTTGTGTGTACCGCTGTTGACACTCTTCAACGGGACACCTTCTAACACCTGTGGGGAGTACTTTCGATACAAGTAAGTCAGTCATTTACTCGAACCAAAGGCTCATGATACCACTGTTAGAGGAAGATTTCTACTAGGGAGCATTGAATATTGTGAGATTTCTTTTTAGAGCAACACATTTGTGAGAGACACACCACATACTCACCCAAAACCTTAAAGTGATAGGTGTGTGGGTTCTCCCACTTATAAATGCTCAAGTCACCACATTTCTATCCAATGTAAGACTATTATCCACAATACTCACACTTGTCAATACTCACACTTGTTAATACTTAACACATTTGAGCTGAATAGACATGAAAAAGTGCTAAGGAGTTAATCAACGTTGGAGAATCATCATTTAGAATGAGGAACATAATGAGTAATAACATCAATGATCTCAAATTCTCTTATGCGGGTCATAATGAATAACGTTCAACATTACATTTAACAAGTTCAAACCTTGATAGGTGTGTGGGTTCTCCCACTTATAAATGCTCAAGTCACCATATTTCTATCCAATGTAAGACTATTATCCACAATACTCACACTTGTCAATACTCACACTTGTTAATACTTAACACATTTGAGCTGAATAGACATGAAAAAGTGCTAAGGAGTTAATCAACGTTGGAGAATCATCATTTGGAATGAGGAACATAATGAGTAATAACATCAATGATCTCAAATTCTCTTATGCGGGTCATAATGAATAACGTTCAACATTACATTTAACAAGTTTAAACCTTGAACAAAACAATAGGTTTGAATGTAATGTTTGTATGTTTATAACATTACATTTTATAATATGTATGATAAGTCTGTAATATTTAACAGTGAAATTTCAGAACATAAAATATCATTGATATTTCATAAATTTATTCATAACAATTACAACTTTATTCATGACAAACTATATCATAAAAAAAATCACAATATTGGAATATTTGATTTAATGTTAGAAAAATTAAAGAAGGGGGATTAAAACTACATTTAAACTTTAATTTAATGATTTTTACATATTAATGTTCAACTAGAGCATACAATTAATATTAGGTAACTAAAGATTTTTTAAATTAATTTTTTATAACAAGTTTTTTAAAATTTTGTATAACAACTTCGTTCTTTAAGTTATCAAACGTGTGCACCGTTATCATTTTTAACAAAGTAAAAGTATTAATTATAGATCTAATTATTTTGAGTGATATGAAAATGATAAAGTGCAACAAAAATTATAACAGTCACAAATTTTTAAATAATCAAAATGTGAGAAAAAAAATGTAAAAATCACCCTAAAAAAATCAAATTATTAAAAAGAAAATTAAGGACCAATATATTAAAAAAAAATTAAACAACTTAGTATAATTTTATCTTAATATTAAGTACCAATATATATATATATATATATATATATATATATATATATATATATATATATATATATATATATATATATATATATATATATATATATATACGTCACAATCTGGGCCAGTTTGTTTTAACTTTAAAAAAATGGATTTTTTTTCTTTGTATTTTTGAAAAAGAATTCTACAAAAATATTTTTTTAAATATTAAAAGTTTTTCTAAATTTGTTTTTTATAAATTAAAAGACTAATTTTGACTTACTATAACATAAACATACATTATTGAAGAACAAAATATGATTTTTTTTTAATATAACTTGTATTTTCAAAAAAATTACTAAAAAAGCCAATTTTTCAAAATTTTTTCCAAAGTGGCATACTTTTGGAGACCCCATTAGGTTGGTGCCATATGGGATGACGCTTCAGTTAGAGGCCATGAGCCATCTCATATGGCGCCTCAGGTGTGTTGAAAACGAAAAAAAAATCAACTGAGAGTCGCCATCCCAGATGGCGCCTCAGTTCAAACTTTTTTTTTTTAATTTTAAAATGTTTACTATTCATTCACATGCCTCTAGACTGATGAATTTGCAGCCCTATACTATGCATCTACTATTCATTCGCATGCCTCTGCTCCATTATTTTTGTTTCAGGCCACTGTTGACATGACTACACAAGCAGGCCTACACATGGCAGACTGCAAAGGCTAAGAAGCATGCAAGAGAACATATGCCTACTCATGTGACTCCCCCTTTACACCATTATAAAAACCATCTCAGCATGTCACATTTTTCATCTCATCCCAAACTACTCTTCTTCTTCTCTTATTTTCTGTTCAAACCTTTGCATCCATTCCATTATCTTACAACCAGTTACGAAAATGGCTTTACTCACGATGGGAAGCAACCA
Organism: Lathyrus tuberosus; assembly: GCA_022829125.1. NCBI lineage: Eukaryota > Viridiplantae > Streptophyta > Magnoliopsida > Fabales > Fabaceae > Lathyrus > Lathyrus tuberosus. Next base: position 3,520,562 of record JALAZF010000034.1, read on the forward strand.
CCGAGGAACGTCGGAAAACATTGAAGACTTCGTAAGTTTTCCTGTATTATTTTGTTTTACAATATTAAACCTTGATGTATTTTATGGTCTTAGTAATGTTGCTGGTTTTTTTTTGTTCAGGAAGTTTCAAGGTTCTGTTGCCGTGGGCACGCATACTTCCCTCACGACCCTATCACTGAACCATATCTAACAAGATGTGGATTTGGAGATGTGATTAAAATCCCATCATACCATGTAGACCCAAAGTTCATTCTGGCCTTGCTAGAAAGATGGAGGCCGGAGACCCGCACATTTCACATTCCTTTTGGTGAATGCACGTCCACCCTCCAAGACGTGTATATGTTACCGGGCCTCCGCATAGATGGCATGGCCGTCAACGGCCCCGTAAATATAAATAGCCAAGTATGCTTCGATTTGTTGGGTACCCCCTAGAGATTGAAAAAGCTAAGCCTTCACCCGACGGTAAACCTAAGGGGCAAGGTATTAACTTAAAACGCCTTAGGGAATACCATGACTCCATCGTATTAGACGAGGATTCCCTCCCCTTACACATAATACAAAAACTAGATGTTATTTGTTGCTATTGTTCGGTCGTTTTTTGTTTCCAGAGAGCACTGGAAACAGTGTAAATATTATGTATCTCCCGTTGTTGTTTAATATTAACAGTGTGCACGAATATAGTTGGGGTTTAGCTGTCCCGGCACATCTGTATAGTGCACTCTGCAAAAATTCCAAAAAAATGCGTGTACATTTTATGGTTGCGCCTATCTCCTTCAGGCGTGGGGTTGGTCGAGAATGCCAACACTAACTCCAATAAACCGGAACCCCTTCACATTCCCCTATGCATTACGGTAAGTCTATACACATCCCTGCGCCTATGACCTATACTGATATGTTCAGGTGTAACTAATTCATTTTCTAATCCCTTCACATTTTCAGGTGGGCAGTTCCGAAAATGAACTACGATAGAAACCCCAGGAACGCCATAACAGTCTACCGCAACCTGCTAGACCACATTGGCCCTGACGACGTATATTTTCCTACAACTTTTGTAATATTTCTTCCATAGATATTTCTAACATTTTGTATACTTACTCATTAAACAATTTTTCTTGTAGTTTATCTGGAGGCCTTACGACGATCTCGACCACCAGCCCAACACAAATGATGCTGCTGTGTGGACTTCTAAAACACCAATAACTCGGTTCACAACTGTTGAGATGCACCAAAGCGACCGAGTGAAACTACAATTCGGTATGCATCAGGACATTCTGGTGGATCCTACCAATTTGGGAAAGTGGCACCTGCGCAGAGTCGACACGCAGTGGAAGGATGGTGTGTGGACCAACTTTGCAGCAGCGTTGTGTCACCAGTGGGAGATGCGACACTAGCTCGTCTTAACAGACCCTGTTGTACAACATGCTCAGCCAACAAAACTATATATGAGCTGGTTTAGGGCTGTTACCACACCACGACCTTTCCTCTCTCAGCCGACGTATCTAGTTGACCCCCGCCAACGTGCGTCTTCCTCCCAGCAATATGCCCAACATCATTCACCAACCTCTCCTCCACAAGAACAAAACCCTTACTATAGCCCTGACGAGTCTTTCGAACCTACCGAAGCACACCAAAAATCCCCACAAATGAGCCCCCCCACAAATGAACCCCCCACAAATGATGACCCCATCTTCCTACCACTCAGAACCACAATCATCATACACCTAACAACCCCCCCTCTTTTCAACTATCAAACCTCACATCAACCACTGCGTCAATACCAGCACCCATCAATGCATCATTTTGGCCAACCATACCGTATGAAACTAACCCAACCCCCTCATACAAATTACATGAACATGGGCATGCAGCTGGATTATGGAAGTGTTGTCGGTGGCAACCCCCGGGCTATTGGGGACAAATGCTGCAGAATTTGTCTCATTAAAATAAAATAAATTAAAAAAAAAGACACACTAAGGCGCCATCTGGGATGGCGCCACCCTTAAAAAATTTGAAAAAAAAATTAGGGCATTGATTTGTACTGAGACGCCATATGAGATGGCTCATGGCCTCTAACTGAGGCGTCATCCCATATGGCGCCACCCTAATGGGGTCTCCAAAAGTATGTCACTTTGGAAAATTTTTGAAAAATTGGTTTTTTTTAGTAATTTTTTTGAAAAAACAAGTTATATTAAAAAAAAATTCACAAAATATAGTCAAAATCACGGTTTTTTCAAAAAGTTGTATTTCAAAAATGATTTTTGTGAAAAGCTATTTGAAATAACTTCAAAATTAAGTGATTTTTTGAAAATTTGATATCCAAAATTTTTTTTCGATAAAATGATGAAATACCTAAAATAACATTTTAAAAATAACTATTCAAACCAAATTTTCATTGGAAACTTTTATGAAAAATTTCTTTATAAAATTTTTTTATATTAAAATATGTTACACTATAAAACTCATTTTTTTTAAAAAAAACTAAAACAAACTGGCCTCTATCTTATTATTTTATGCTCAAATTGAAATCTACTTGTTTAAAATTTATGAATAAACTTTTCTTACTCATTAATTTAACTTGTTTTCATCATTCATATAATATAATATTCAATTTATCAAAATAAAATATATATATCTTTGACTTTATATATTTATTTCAAAGACAAAGAATATATAAAAATAAATACTTAATAAATTAAAAGTTAAGCTATATAATTTTTAAAGTAAAGAAAAAACATAAAAAAAAATTGAAATAGTCTGCATTTGATTATATTCATGTATAATATAATTTCCTTTGTCCTATTTTCTTTTACATTGTTGAGTGTATAGGGTCCCATTTTCTTGAGTTGACAAGTTTTGGTTTCTGGGTCTGCTTGATCTTTTCAAAAAGGTTCCAATTTCTTGCTACTTCACACGTTTTCGTTACTATAAATCATCCATTTTTCGGTTTCTCTTCTCGTGTGTTTTCTTTCACTTGCCTGTCATGTGGAGAGATTCAGGAGTTTCAGCTGATTCTTTCTATCAAACTCGCCCTGATTGCACTGATGTTCCCATTTCTCGATTTAAGATCAAGGTTTGGTTTTTATTCCAAAGTTTCGTTTTTTGTTCTTGGGTTTATTGTAATTGCTGTTGTTGGTCTTGTATGAGCAATGTTGAGCTTGTTGAGTTGATCAGTGATGGATTGATTGTGATTTTGGATCATTGATATGGTTTTGTTTTGTGATGAATTTCAATTTCGGTATTGTTACGTATTAATTTTTGTGGATGAAATTTGATTCATTGAGAGTAATCTAATTACTTGATTGCTTGGTTAGATAGTTGTAATAAATTGAGAGTTGAATCTGAATGTTCTGTTGGTAATTTATCTTGGATCATAAGAAAAATCCTGAATGATTAAGTGTCCTTGTTGGGTTTTCGGCTTGAGAAACATTGAATGATGTGAATTAATTTGAAGAGAAAATCTTTTGCGTTGAGTTGAGATGAGGACTTCTAAATTTATTTGGATTTTGTCTCATAATGATTGTATATTGTTGTTTTGTTTTTAACTTCTTGATTTTTGTTACATGGTTCAGCCTGGTAAGACTCTAAGTCCGAGAAAATGGCATGCTGCATTTTCGCAAGAAGGATATCTGGATATTGGCAAGACTTTGAGACGAATCTACCGAGGGGTATTGCTCTTACATAGTCTCTCTTTTTCAATGTGTTCAATGCTTGATGGAAAAATATGTATGATCTTTAAAAATGTATGTGCCGTGATGATATCTTGTTATCGGTTTTCTTACCCCTAAAGTTATTGAAGATTATGGTTTGCTTGTGTGTACAAGTTTAAAAAGACAGGAATTTATCTGTATATATGTTGTTGTTGGTTAACGGTAAGAGAAGTTATTATGAAAGATCTCGAGGTTAACGATTTGGATAGAAATATGGTCCTGGATAGATAGAACATTATGACAGAAGTTGATCCATGTAGCCGACCACACTTAGTGGGATAAGGCTTGGTTGTTGTTGTTGTTGTTCTTCTTCTTCTTCTTCTTCTTGTTGTATACGTTGCTGTTGGTTGGTGTTTGATTTGTTGAAATTTTGAACCAGGGAGTCCATCCATCAATTAGGGGTGAAGTTTGGGAATTTCTACTTGGCTGCTACGACCCGAAGAGTACATTTGACGAAAGAGATCAAATAAGACAACGCCGAAGGTAGTCAGTTTTCCATTTCATAATTGTTCCAATGTTTTAAAAAACAAACCTGACATTGAATCGGCGACACCTGAGTCATGGTTCAACAACTTTAAACCATTCGAACCAGGACAAAACTTCATTTGAACTGCTCAAATCACCAAACCATTGACAATGCCGGTTCATAACTTAACTGGCTGAGGTTGAACCATCCAGTTTGATTTAGTAATTAGATCTAAAGAATCATTACTTAAATTTCACTTTTATGTTTATGATTTCAGGAGGCAATATGCTACATGGAAAGAAGAATGTCGCCAATTGTTTCCTCTTGTTGGAAGTGGTAGATTTATCACATCACCTGTGATAACCGATGATGGCCAACCGATTCCCGATCCATTGGTTATGCCAGAAACCAATACAGCCAATAGATCGACTGTACTTCCTCAAGATGATAATAGGCTTTCGAGTATGGATTCTGCGAATAATTTAGAAAATGTGACAGACAAGAAACTAATCCAGTGGATGTTAACACTCCATCAAATAGGTGTGAATTTTGTGTTGTGCAGTGTTATATTTCTGAAATTTTATGTTAATTGATTTGTATGCATATATGTAACACATTTCAGGTCTTGATGTGATTCGCACGGATAGAACAATGGTTTTTTATGAGAAGCAAGAAAACTTGTCAAAGCTATGGGATATTCTTGCCGTTTATGCTTGGATAGATAAAGAAGTTGGGTACGGTCAAGGTAGTTTTTCTTGCAAACTTGCAACAAATAACAAAGTTCCAAACACCATATGCAACTTCTCTAAGCTTCCCATTTTAACAATTCACAATTCTTAACAGGAATGAGTGACCTATGCTCCCCAATGATAATTCTTCTTGATGATGAAGCAGACGCATTTTGGTGCTTTGAGCGTTTGATGCGCAGACTTGTAAAAATCTTATCTCTATGCTCTCTTTTATCTTTTATTTCATTTTGGACAATTTATGACTTATGCTTGATGATACAATTTGTTGAGAAATTTTCATACACTCGGCTTTTTCTCAATTTCTTATGATTTGTGTTCTTGAATTTTTCAAGCGAGGGAATTTCAGATGCACTGGTCGCACTCTTGGGGTGGAGGCTCAACTGAGTAATTTGGCTTCAATTACTCAAGTCATCGATCCAAAACTTCATAAACATATAGGTATTTGATTATTTATGGTCAAATATGGAATAGAATTTTCTAACTCTTATTGGATGGATTTTGTGGGATTGTTGTTTTAATATATGATGCTTGCGAGAAATTATTAATGGAAAATGATATGACTGATTTTTTGGCCATTTAAAGTTGAATAAAACTCACCATCTTTTATGTTTAAGAAATGGAAAGTAACGTGTTGTGGTTTAATTTTGGAGCACAGAACATATTGGTGGAGGTGACTATGTGTTTGCTTTTCGGATGCTAATGGTTCTGTTTCGTCGAGAATTTTCCTTTTGTGATTCATTGTACCTATGGGAGGTGTGTTTGGCTTCTAATTTTTGGGATAATGATGCCACAATTTTTCTGAATCTTTGTAAAATAATGACTTAATAGCTTCAAATTTTTTAACAGATGATGTGGGCTCTAGAATATGATCCTCACATGTTCTTGATGTATGAAGAAGCTCAAACAGCTTCCGAAAAAGCTGCGGGCATCAAAGGAAAAGCAAAGTCAATCAGACAATGTGGAAAATACGAGAGAGAAAATATGAAAAATGGAGCAAAGAATACCGAAACTCCTCTTCCTATATCAGTTTTCCTCGTTGCTAGTGTGTTGAAAGATAAAAGTACAACACTACTCCATGAAGCGCGGGGCTTGGATGATGTTGTCAAGGTTAGTCACGTGACATCTTAACTGTAACTTGCATTGAATTAGATGTAGCTGTTAAATTGTTTCTCTGCTCCTCTGATATTTTGCGTATACTTTTCCGCAGATATTGAATGACACAACAGGAAATCTAGATGCCAAAAAGGCTTGTATCGAGGCTATGAAGCTTCACAAAAAATATTTGAAAAAGGTAATGCTTTCGATACGTCATAATCTCCAAATACGTTTAATGCAAAATCTTAGACTCGTTATATATATAAACCTTAAAGGAAAAATGTTAATTAGCGTTTCGTTAAGAATTCACAAACAAACAAAAAATCTAATGATTAAATTTATTTTATTAACTGCTGCAGGCCAAGAAAGCTTAGCACCAAAAATTATTTTCTCCATTTGGGATGATTAAATAATGATGCTTCTTGCATGCTGTCAATGTTATTCCTTAGGAGACAATAACGGAGTCATTCAAAATTCGGTCCGTGGTTTGCAGAATTGATTAAAGGATCCAATTAAATTCCCTGAGTAAACTGTTGTATGTTAAATTCATTTAATTTCTTATTACCTTGTTCTGTATCCAAAAAAGCAAGTGAAATTGTGTATGAAAATCGAAAGAATGTTGTACATTGTAATTTGTAACATATTTGTAATTGTATTGGTTTATAAATGGTGAAAATATTATGGTTGAAGTTTTTGAAGCATTATCCCTCCCCGTCCAAATTTTCTAATTCAAATCGCATGAGAAAATCAGAGAAGATATTGATGACAGGTAAAAAAGAGAAAATTCAGCTATCAACTTAAACTAATAATCAATACACAAAAAGGCCATCTAATTTGTAATAAGAACTAGATATGTACTGAACTTTTTAAAGTTCCACTCAATCTTGTATCAGATCATATATACTGTTATGTACTTTTACACAGAAAGATGCATCACTCATTATGTGATCTGTCATAGGCACACACACCATCTTGATGATGAGACACGAAATGCAGTTCTTATCAAAGCCGCAGTTGCCGACACACTCAGAAAAAGCGATCTGTCGTGAGCATGAATGTCATTAGTGCTGTGAAAATGACTGCAATGACGCTGATAGAAGATTTATGTCCTGAACCTTTAGCAGGTCTATGTGGAGGAAGGGAACATTCCATTCCATTGAAGTACACCTTAGTAGGAAAAGCGTCGCGCACGACGTTGAATTCTTTTGTGTATTTCTTATGAAAAGAAACCACAGATTGTTGTTTCCCGGGCACCCTTGGATCTTTAGCATGAGTTCCATTAGTTTCTCCAGCTAAGTAATTCAAACCTTTAAGTCCTTGAAAGAAAAGGGTTTTGATACCGGGAATTCTAGTCCCGTTAAATGAATAAACATCTTGAAAATCTTCGAAAGACCTATCGAACTTAAGTGCAGCGAACCAATCATCAAAGCCGTAATCTTCCCAATTGAAAAGCGTTATCCTAGCCGTCCATCCCTCCTTATGATCTGAACTTACATGCCAGTTAATACTAACAGGACAATGATCTCCACAAGGTAACTTACTTGGAACGCGAAGGTGTTTGAGTTTTGCCCAAGCGCGTGCCTTTAATGTTCGATTATCGAAAGGGACGAGAAGTGCGTCGGGTGGAAGAAGTAAAGGCGGAGCATTTGGATTACATTTCGTTGTATCATCACAACCACCGCAAGCACATGTGTTACATGGGATAGCAGATTCGTTATAGAAAGCCGAGAACGAGACGCAACAACGATTTTCTCTTGGCTTTGGTTTCGTAATGTTGCAAACTATCTGCCAACTAGCAACAGCTGTTGTAATTGCTGTAAGTCCACTAGGATCAGGAAATTCTTGTGCATCAACCCTAATTGGTGGTCCACATTTGTATTTAGGGTTAATAACCCCATCAATGTGCCATTTCATTGGCGGTGTAAGTGCTGTTCTGTTATCATCAGGTGGTATTTTGAAAACTTGTAACTGAAAAATTGATCTTGCTTTGTTCTTATCCATAAGAGGTGGTAAAACAGTACCATTCCTACAACACCAAGGTACTTTACCAACTTTTTCATCTTCTGCTCTTTCAGCCGGAAGATCGGAGAGAATAGGTTTCTTTTGACAGTTTGCAACTGTCGAGAAATCTAAGTCACCATAGTATCTTCCGGCTGGACTGTATAAACATTCAGAAGGGTCTTTTATGCGAGCATATGCGCCTTTTAGAGTGTTAATGAATTCTCCCTTTTGCCATTCCCATGTTAAGTTCCAATGATCAAGACGACCTAACGGATGATTGTTGTCTATAGTTACCTGCGCGTAGTAGCTTGTTCGAAAGGCTTGAAGAACATCGTACGCGATGGTTAGATCGCCATAGCGACGAGGAAGGAACTTTGTTTTCTTTTTTAGTTTAGCTTTAACTTTTGGGTCCTTTCTGCAGCATACAAACATTCTTGAACCTGCAAAATGATCCACATTATAAATTAAACCGTAACCGATTTTATTTACGTCTCAGCCGAATATAGACATGCATGCATGCATGCAAGAAAAGATAAAATACCTTTACGACCAGGTTGAGGGCATTTGAAGCCATCATTCATAAGCTTAATGGTTTTAGGCAAAGGAGTAGCACCTTTACCAAGTCCAAACTGAGTTCCACTCATTTTAACCCTAACAGCCATTTGATTATAATCACCAGCTGTTTCAATGGCAGTTTTCAAATCTGTCATAGGATTTCCAGCTATTGTAGTTCCATTCCCTACCTCGGCCGGAAAATCCTCCGAGTCAACCGGAACAGCTCCATCCGCCGAAACAAGAATCTCCCTATGCTGAAACCCAATATACATCTTCCAATCTTTTAATTCTTCATCTCCGACATTCATCAACGACGCTTCGGCTTTAAACGCCCACGCTTGTTTCGACACGTTTTTCACGTGCGGATATTCCTTCTCCCTATCAGTTAAAGTATACGTCAGAAATATTCCGTCGCAGTTGTCGAGTTCAGGCACGGGAGGTGGCGGTGATGCACCCTCATCTTGTCCATGACAGATATCAAAACCGGACAACAAAGACAACAATGAGAATATTAAGAGAAATGTTTTGTACGAGGAAGTCTTTGCTTCCTTAAAAAATTTCATGCTTTGTCTTCTTTCAAACAAAAACCTCTTTTTTTTATTTTTTTATATGTTTTTAAGGTTTGAAGAAAAGGTTACGGCCGCGGTAAAACGCCGCGGCTGAAGAAGAAGAAACTATAGGGAGAAGAGAATGTTATGTTGTGTTTTATTTATATGATGGAGAGGGAAATTTGGAAGAGAAAGGTGATGGTGAAAACTATGTTCCACTAGTTTTAGCGTCTGTTTCGGAGGGACAGGTAAATGTGTGTGCTATATTTGGAGATTGTGTTTTTAAGGTTGTTTGTATTAATAATGTTATTTGTTTTTAGTTGTTGTTGTAAAGAAACAAATGAAGGAAAGGAAAGAAAAGAAAGTTAGTAATGAAATGTTATTATTTTATGTGAACTTTTATACTAAATTATGATGAGTTTTTAGTTTGAACCAATAACTATTTTCCCTCGAAAAATAAGGTGACATGGACTTATGGTTTTTGTGTATTAGTTAATTAAGCTAAATTTAGTAAGTTGGTTGTTCATGAAGGAATACAATAAGGTTTTGTTTTATAATCAAACAAATATTCTTGATTACATTTATTTTAATAAAACTAGTAGAATACTAAACAAATATTCTTGATTATATTTATTTTAATAAAACTAGTAAAATATTCGTGCTCCTGCACATGTAAAATTAACTTGTAATAATAGAGATAAATTATTTTAATATACCTGTAAATGGTCAAATGAACAGAGAAAGCATAATCAAGACCAATAAAATAGAAATTCAAATACAAATGTTCGTAATCAGTAAATCATCGACGTAAAGACATATGATGATCACTCATTTGACTATATCCTTCTTCATATACATATCATGTTCGGATACAAATTTATCAAATTCTATCTCCTTTAGACACCAAACAATTCTCTTGTTCCAAACTCTTGGTATTTGCTTCAGCCCATACAACGCCTTCCTTAATCTATAGAACTTGGATTCCCGATTTTTTTACAATAAAACCAGGTGGTTATGCCACATACATTTCCTATTCTAAAGGACCATTCAAAAATGAAAATTTGACATCCATTTGGTAGATGGATCAATTTTTTTTATTTGCAATGCTAACAATTAACCTAATAGTTTCAATCCTAACAAATTGTGTAAATCCTTCTTCAAAATGAATGTCTTCTCTTTGCAAAAACCCATTTGCAACTAATATAGCCTTATGCTTTATTATTTCACCTTTGGGATTTGCGTTCACTTTGTACATCAATTTTACACCAATTGACTTCTTTCATAGAGGTAGATTAATTAATTACCATGTCTTATTTTTTTTCAATTGATTCCAGGTCCTCCTTCATTTCATATATCCATTTTGGATCACTCAAGGTCTCATCTGTTTTCACAGATTCTAATTTAGCCATGAGCGCAAAACGGACAAGATCACCATTATTATTTACTTCATTATCCGATAACATGTCAAAATCTTGTAATCTCGCAGACATACCTATTTGCCTTGTTGATCTTCTCACATTTTCTTCAACCTGGACTTCACCAGATGCAGTTTCTGCATTCTCAAACACTACAGGAACCGTTTCAGCAGTGTTGTAATCAATTACATCATGCTACTGGTCCCTCAATTCATTAAATATCACGTCTTTACTGATTGTGATTCTCCCGTTAACTGCGTCATATAGCTTGTAATCACCCGTTGAGTGATACCCAACAAGTATCATTTGCTCTCCCTTGTCATCTAGCTTCTTTCTAAGTTGATCTAGAACATGTTTGTATGCAACTGAACAAAATACATTCAAGTGACTTATATTTGAAATTAATTTGAACCATGATTCTTTTAGTGAAATATCTTTTAGCTTCTTCGTTGGAAACCTATTCAACAAATATGCAGTCGTGGACACCGCCTCCCCCATTATTCTTTTGGAAAGTTCTTCCCTTTCAACATGATTCTCACCATGTTCATAATCGAACGATTCTTCCTCTTAGCGACTCCATTTTGCTGAGGCGTATATGGTGGCATTACCTCATGTACAATGCCTTCTTGTTCACAAAATTTTCCAAAGTCATTTGAGACATATTCACCTCCACCATTTCTTTTTAGAGTTTTTATTTTTGGATCATTTTGTCTTTCCACCATGGATGTGAACTTTTTGAATATTTCTAACACTTTTTTTTTTTTCCTTTTGATTAAGTAGGTCCACAATTTTCTACAAAAAATGTTAATCCAAGTGACAAAGTACCTATTGGCTCTGATTAAGTCAACTTGCCTCGGTCCATATACATCCTAATACACCACCTCAAGATGACACTTGGTTCTGCATCCTGCATCTTTTTTAAAGCTATCTCGGTGTTGCTTGGCCTGCACGCACGTTTGACATACTTGAGTTGGCATATTGATCAATGACAGTCCCGTAACTATGTTATTTTTCTGCATATCATTGAGATCTTTGAAATTCAAATGCTCAAGCCTATAATGCCATATCCATCATTCCCTATTAGTATCCATTGCAAAACACCTATGCTTCAATACTTTCAATTCAACTTTAAAAGTTCTGTTTTGAGCCATGTGGGCCTTTAGGATCAAACTCCCATTTGCATCCATAACTTTCAACACTTTATTTTCCATGTGAATCTTGTAATTACTTTCAAGCAAGTGACCGATGCTTAAAATATTACACTTAATTACGGAAATATACAACACATCTTTACTCAAGGAATGCTCACCATTCTTCCTCTTGATTGAGACATCACAAATCCCTTTTGATGCTAGTGTGTTGTCATCCGCGAACTTGTTTTTAAATGCTTGATTGATTTTTAAATCAATCCTTCCTTCCTGTCATGTGATTTGAACTCTCGGAGTCAAGATACCATTAGTTGCTGCATCTTCTCGCGTATTCACCATCACATTTTCAATTGATTGTAACTGGTTACAGATAGCTTTTCTTGTTGTTTTCTGATTCACCAATCACCATTAAAAATGTGCTTTCATCATCTTCTTGCGTTGAAAATGTTGGTTCATCTTCTTGTGGATCATTCTTGTTGGCATTACATTCACGAGCAAAATGTCCAAGCTTTTGAAAATTGTAGCATTGGACATTGCTCTTGTCATTTTTCCATCTTCCTCTATTGTTGCGACCTTTGTAATTTTTTGATCCACCACCTCTGTTGCCGCTGCTTTCATCCTTTTTAAATGTTGGATTGTTTGAATTTTGGCAGTCCCTTCCACCATTGTTGTGATACTTTTCTCTAACTCTATTATGGACCATTTTCCCTTCACTTTCTTTCCTTTTCCAACGAAATGGGCCTACAAAGCAACTTAAGTCTTTACTTTGTCAATATTTCACTCCTTCATTCTCTGCTCATGAGCCTAAAAAAATGTTTTCAACTCTTATTTGCTCATGGTTGAAATATCATTGGACTCTTCAATAGAAACTACTATGAAGGTGAGAAAAATACACAAGAAGAGGGGGTTGAATTGTGTTTTTCGTTTCTTAACTTTGCCTCTGATCAGAGTTCAGAATCTAAACTGGTGTTCAGATTCTGATTATACGTTGCAGCGGAATGTTAACAGAAGCAAATAAAAGATAAAAACACATAAAGATTTATACTGGTTCCTCCCAAATGAGAGTAGTTCAGTCCCCTTGCAGCACAAGAGATTTTCACTATAACCAAAACATGATTACAATCGCTTATGCACTTAAGCATAAGACTTTTCTTTGCTCAGACCCTCAGTCCGATACTTTCTGCTTAAACCCCTCAAGTCCAATACTTCTGATTAGGTTCCACGAACCCAAGACTTCCTTGCTTTAAGCCCCTCAGGCTCAAGACTTCTACTCAGACCCTCGGTCCAAGACTTCCGTACTTAGATTCCACGAATTCAAGACTTTTTCTCAAGCCCCTCAGGCCCAAGACTTCCTTGCTTAAGTTTCACAAACTCAAGACTTCCTTGCTCAAGTTCCACGAACCCAAGACTTCTGCTCATACTCTTAAGTATAAGACTTCTGCTCAGACTCACAGTTTAAGACTTTCTGCTCAATCAACAACTGATCAAGACTTTCAATGCTCTAGCACATAGCAGGAGACTTACTTGGCTCAAACTTCTCAACAAGATACTTTGATGCTCAAGCACATAGCAAGATACTTTATCTAAACTACTAAACAACATGTTTAGCATAATAGAGGACAAGGTGTACCTGATACAAAATCAGAGGTACAAGGTAATCACCATAACAAAGACCTTAAGCACTTAAGATTTTTAAGATATTCAATGTTTAAGAAATCTTAAGGCTTAGTAAAATTTACAACATATAACAGAAATTATGCATACTCGATTATGTTGCTTATTGTTGATCTTGTTATTCCTCTATCCAGACAAAAGTGTAGAACACTTCTATCATTCTTGGCTTTCCTTCTCTATTTTCTCTTTGTTCCTTGTTGAAGACTTCAGTTTGAATCTTTAGCAGCTTATATAGCAGTTGTAGTAAACTAGACGTTGGAAGAGATAACTTGAACAATTGTCTTTGTTTTTCCATAGTACAAGAGACGTTGAAGATAGATACATAAAAACAAGTGGGTCTACGTTATCAAACTCATATATATATATATATATATATATATATATATAATGTAGTTAACCAACTAAAATAAAAAACAAACTTTTCAACTATGTAACCGGTTACATCAAACATATATCTGAGTACAGGAAGGTACTGACTTCAAAATAATGAAAATTGAAGTGTGGTAACTAGGGCTGGAAATGAGTTGAGTCGAGTCGAACTCACCTCAGCTCGGCTCAACTCGTTAAGAATTTGTTCAGCTCAAATCTCGGTTCGAGTTTGACACGAACTTTTTTTTAAGCTCAAACTCGACTCATTATAAGTTCACGAGCAATTCGGTTTATCTCGTTAGGTTCATCTCATTAGGTTCAGCTCACTTGCTTCACGGACTTATAAGCCATTTTTTAAGTCTATTTTTTTTTTATATATTTGACATTTTAAATTAATATTTTTTTTTAAAAGAAAATATTGAATTAAAATAAAAGTTATTATATTGGAAATTTGACTTTGTTTCAAAATCTACAAATTCAAAAACTACACAATTTTCAAGAGATGCATTTAAAAGTCTAATTCAAAAACTACACAATTGGAGTTTAAATTTGTTTCATAAATCCGCAACTTCATCTAAATATTTAGGAACCTTACAAATTTAATGAAATAGTACACAAAAAATTATTAGAAATTGATACATTTTCATCACAGAATGATTACACCAATTGCAACTCTCATTACACATGTTATTTTAGCAAATATCATAATACCTCCAACAAGGATGACTCTAAATGCAATTGTCAACTTTACTACCATAACTAGTAGGGAAGGGACAATAGAGAGTTAAGATTTTGAGTAAATATTTAAACCTACACTTAAAGACAATATAATAATTCTCATATATGATCGAGCTGACTCATAAATCTAACTAGTCGAACTACTTATAATTCATGTTCAACTAATTTAGTTAACGAACTTAGTTTTTCCTTCATATTCAGTTTATTTGGTTCATGAACCTAGTTCAACGATTTAATTGTCGAATCGAATTCTGAATTATTTTCGAGTTGGTTCGATTCATTGTCAGCTCTAGTGATAACCGATTACACTAAAATTATAACCGATTACAGGATGTCTTTGTTTAATTCTTTAGTTATACGCCTATTATAGTTACACCAATTTAAATTACACTATTTTCATAACATATATATTATTTATGTTGCGTGAAGATGAAAAAAAAACTTGTTCAATGATGTGCAATTGATTTTTAATATTAACCCAACATTTTTTGTTACCTTTATTTATTTATTATTAGTATTAATATTATTATTCTTTTGCAAATCTTATTATTTATTTGTAGTTGACAAATAGATTCGTGATATAACATTTATGTTTAGTTTTTTTTTTTTTGTTTTGATTAGTGATATTAATGAGTTCAAAAATATATTTATTTATATAGATTATCAATTTAACAGATAATTATTTATTTATAGTTACTACAATTTAAAATCCGATTATATTTTACCATAGTAATTGTAAAAGTTAATTATTATAAATCAATGTCTTCATACAATAAATTTGCACTAATGTTTAATATTCAATTGTAAATCAATGTTATTATTTACTAATAATATTTTTAACTGTAATATAAATTTTATTAAAATATAAATAATTTATTTTAATCTCAATTTAATAAATATTTATAAATAAAAATGACAAAAATATATGATGACTAAATAAAAATTAACTATTGCATTTATTATTTAATTTCATACCATAAGTTTATATTAATACATATCTTTAAATTATAAATGTCCTTTAAAAAATAATATTTTAATTTCAATTTAATAATTATTGGGTTAAATATACAACACTACCATGTAGGCGAGTTTCGGTTTATCCCCTTTGAAAAAAATTGAATCCCCTTGAAATGTTAAATTTCTATGTGTTTTGCCCCTTAAGCATCAAAGTTACCCCTGTAATATTTTTTTATTTATCCCTCAGATTCAGTGTTCAAATTGCACGTTTAGGGGAGTAAAACACACACACACACACACACACACACACACACACACACACATATATATATATATATATATATATATATATATATATATATATGTTGTGAAACGATGTCGCCAATAACAGAACAAAGTTATGAGATAAAGATTGAGTTTCTTGAAAAAAATACAAGAAACCTTATTAGGTTTTACAAAAGGGAAAGAAGAAGGAAGGGGAAGAATAGAGAATTGGTTAAATATGTTTTTCTATTCACTTTCTCAATAGGGTTCAAAGATTACAAGTGAATACCAACAAGAGTAGTTTCATGGTTCGACAGGAGTTGTGTATGTTGTAGTCGAAGTCTGTTCGAGCATAATGTCAAAATATATTAACTTGTAATTTAAGTTAGTATGTCGAATTGGGTCTTGCTTCTTAGCCCAGTTGTTAAGTTAGCTTGTAGTCTAAGTTAGCTTAGTAGACTATCAATAGACTATTTCTCTCAGGTTGTTGAGAGAAGTTAATTGTTGGTATTCACTTGTAATCTTTGAACCCTACTGAGAAAGTGAAAAGAAAAATAGATTTAACTAATTCTCTATTCTTCTTCTTCGTTCTTCTCTCCCTTTTGTAAAACCTAATAGGATTTCTTGTGTTTTTTCAAGAAACTCAATCTTTATCTCATAACTTTGTTCTGTTGTTGACGACATTGGTTCACAACAAACTGGTGCGGTGAGCGTGGAGAAGAAGATGTCGTCAACAAAGTATGAGATTGAGAAATTCACCAGTGTGAATGATTTTGGTTTTTGGCGCTTAAAGATGCAAGTCCTTCTTGTTCAACAGGGTTTATTAGAAGTGTTGAAAGGATCGGAGAAGATGAACGCAACACTATTGGAGAAGGAGAAGACAACGATGGTTGAAAAAGCCCACAATGTCGTTGTATTGAGCCTTGGTGATAAGGTTATTCGACGGGTTTCAAAGGAGAAAACTGCAGCAGGTGTGTGGACGAAACTTGAAGGTTTGTACATGACAAAATCGTTGGTTAATCGTCTCTACCTAAAGCAAGCTTTGTATTCATTCAAGATAAGTAAAGACAAAGCCTTGGCTGAGACGCTGGATATGTTCAACAAGTTAATTCTTGATCTTGAAAATATTGAGGTCAAGATTGATGATGAAGATCAAGCGTTGCTGATGTTGTGCATTTTACCTAAGTCTCATGCTCACTTCAAAGAAACTCTCTTGTATGGAAGAGATTCGTTGACCTTTGAAGATGTTCAATCTGCCTTGTACTCTAAGGATTTGAACGAAAGGAGCACAAGCTATCTTCTGTTGGTGAAGGTTTGTCTGTTAAGGGTAAATTCTTGAAGAAAGGTGGTATGTTTGAGAAGAAGAAGGGTAAAGTTCTACAAAATTCTTATGGTGGTAATGCTCATACTATTAAGTGTTATCATTGTAAGAAGGAGGGTCGTATAAGAAAAGTATGCCCTGATCGACATAACAATCATGGTGGAAAGGATAATGGTAATGCAGCCATTGTGTAAGATGGTTATGAATCATCTGATGTCATGGTGGTTTCAAGCAGTGACTCTAGCAAGGAGTGGATTATGGATTCAGGGTGTAATTGGCACATGACTCCAAACAAAGACGTGTTTGAATTATTATGCAATCAAGATGGTAGATCAGTGCTGCTAGGAAATAATAAAGCTTGCAAAATTGCAGGGATTGGATCTGGGAGATTCATGCTCCATGATGAGTCAATAAGACTATTGATTGATGTTAGGTATGTACCTGACCTTAAGAGGAATTTGATTTCTCTTGGTGAATTCGACAAGAAAGGATATGTTTTCAAAGGAGAGCAAAGCATCATTAGGGTAATGAAGGGGTCGAAGGTAGTCTTGAGAGGCGTGAAGAAACAAGGCTTGTATACCCTTGAGGTTGAGGTTGTAAGTGGTTTAGAAGATGTGGCATCCATGAAACCTGTGTCGAAGACTGAGCTATGGCACAAGAGACGTGGCCATGTTAGTGAAAGAGGTCTGGTCGAATTGTCGAAACAAAATCTGCTGTGTTGCGTGTGGTATTGCAGGAAGAGACTTTTGTTGAGGTGGAGCATAATGATGTTGAATTGTCGAATTGAAAGAGGCCTGGCCCAGAAAGAGATTTTGACCTTGTATATACCCTAGAGCTGGAACATGAAGATATTTATGTTGAGGTGGAGTATCGTGATGCTGAATTGCATAACTCAGATGAAGTCAAAGAAGAATCTGAAGTTGCCGATGAAGATAAGGAGACTGATAATTACTACCTTCTGGCAAGAGACAGTTCGAGAAGAGTCATCAAGCCACCTCAGAGACTTAATTATGCAGATCTTATAGCTTATGCCTTAATCTCTTCAAGTGAGGTTCTGGACAAAGAACCTAGAGACTATAAGGAAGTTATGAGGAGTCGAGACAAGACTGAATGACTAAAAGCCATGGATGATGAAAGCTAGTTTGTTCCCTTGTTTATGTAGAGTTCGTTCCAAAGTGGAGATTTTTGGTATTTGGATCGAACTCTAGTGTCGAAAAGGGTAGTTTCATGGTTCGACAGGAGTTGTGTATGCTATAGTCGAAGTCTATTCGAGCATAATGTAGAAATATATTAACTTGTAATTTAAGTTAGTATGTTGAATAAGGCCTTGCTTCTAAGCCCAATTGTTAAGTTAACTTGTATCCTAAGTTAGCTTAGTAGTCTATAAATATACTAGTTCTCTCGGGTTGTTGAGAGCAGTTAATTGTTGATATTCACTTGTAATCTTTGAACCCTATTAAAAAAGTGAATAGAAAAACAGATTTAACCAATTCTCTATTCTTCCTTCTTCTCTACCTTTTGTAAAACCTAATAGAGTTTCTTGTTTTTGTTTAAGAAACTCAATCTTTATCTGATAACTTTGTTCTGTTATCGATGGTATCGTTTCACAATATATATATATATATATATATATATATATATATATATATATATATATATATATATATATATATATATATATATATATATATATATTATAGGGGAAATCCAAAAAAAAAAAAATCACAGAGGGTAAACCGAAACTCGCCTACATTGCAAGGGGTGTTTTAAATTTAACCCATAATTATTTATAAATTCTACAATGAAACCCCGAAAAGTTACAAGTAAAAAAAATACTTTTTATTTCCTCAAATAAAAAAAAACTTAGCTTTATTCATCCGAAAATAATTTGTGTCTTTAAATAAGTCATTTTAAATGTATTATAATATTTTCTTTACTTTACCTACATTTTGTTATTTTATAAACTTTTTCATTATTTATCGCATCAGAATAATTTTTTTTGTTTGTTTTGTTTGACTTTAATTTAGGCATGGCAACATAATTCGTATTTGTGGGTACTCACCCGAACCCGCCGTGAAATTGACGCGGAAATTTTGTTTTAATTGGGTTTGGGTTTTTGTCGATTAAAAAATATGGGACGAATCGAATAATAGGGACACTAGTATCCATCCCGAACTCGCCCCGTTTATTTCATTATGTACATTATTATTTAGTTTTGGTAATTTGGAATAATAAATATGCGGCCAATAATTTGATATTTTGATTTGTATTAATTATTTAAAATATTTGAAATGTTTGTAAGAAATTTTTTGAGATTGTTTTATTTTATTATTTGTAATGTAATTTGATTTTGGAAAAAATAAATATTTTTATTAAAAATATTGATTTTACTAAATGGATGGTGACATGACGGTGATACCTGAACCCAATCCGAATCCGTTTGGGACGGATTTGGGTTTTAATTCTCCACCCCAGTTGGAGTTTGGAGCAGGAAATAAGGATTGTTTGGGGATCTGAGTTTAGATTTGGGGAGGTAAAAACCATCTCCGACTCGCCTCGTTGTCATGCCTACTTTGATTTGAGAAATTTGGTATACGTAATTTTATTATTTACTTAAATTTCTACCATAAAATATATGGTTAAATATGTTTGGGATCCTCCGAAATATCTCAAATTTTGTGTTTAGTCCCTCAAAATATTTCCTTCAAAGCATGGTCCTCCTAAAATTTTTCATCCACACTTTTGGTCCCTCCTGCAACTTTGCAACAGTTTTCACAACTTAGCGACTGAAATAGTGACGATTTTAGTGATGATTTATTACTTAGCGACTGAATTAGCGGCAGTTTTAGCAACGATTTTAGTATTAGGGACCAAAAGTGTGGATGAAAAATTTTAGGAGGACCGTTCTTTGAAGGAAATGTTTTGGGAGACTAAAAACAAAATTTGAAATATTTAGAAGGACCACAAACATATTTAACCCTAAAATATATGATATATCGTTAGCTTTTCTTTCTATTTTTACAAAAAGATATTGTGACCTAAATATAAATTTTATTGTCGGTTATATTTTTTCATTTTAATTATTAAATTTGTTAGGGCACAAGGTGATGAAAACAAAAGGAATGAGAGAATATTTATTGCTCTTCAATGACGGCTACAAAATTTGTAACAAAGATGATAAAATAAATGACGGCTACCACTAGTCTATTTATACACAAATACTAGGGCCACATAGGCAACATGCTAAAATACTAAATTACCCTTCAATACCATCCCTTAATTTAGGATTTCCTAATCAAAAGTAACAACACCAATTTCATCTCTTAAGTGGAGAAATTGATTTGTCTTGATCGCCTTTGTCAGAACATCTTCCAGCTGCTTCTGGGTGCTATAGTGTACAACTTCTAGCACTCCATTATGGACTTGACTTCTCAGAAAATGATATTTTGTCTCAATATGCTTGCTTCTCCCGTGCAGAATTGGGTTCTTGGCAAGATTAATTGCATATTTGTTATCAATCATCAACTTCAGAGGTTTGTTTACGTTGATCTTCAGATCCTGCAGCAAATTCAGAAGCCATACAGCTTGACATGCAGCTACAGCACCTGCGATGTACTCAGCTTCACACGTTGATAGTGCAACAATGGGTTGCTTCTTGGAACACCAAGAAATAGGACCTCCCATAAAGTTAAACAAGTATCCAGAAGTACTTCTCCTGTTAACTTTGTCTCCATACCAGTCAGAGTCTGAGTAACTTATCAACTCTGACATTAGTCTTTCTTCCATAAGGTAATAGCACTCCATACTTCAGAGTTCCCTTGATATACCTCAGAATCCTGACAGCGGCTTGGTAATGGAACCACTTAGGTTCACTCATGAACCTACTAACCATTCCAACTACATAGCAAATATCAGGTCTAGTATTACACATATACCTCAAAGAACCAACCAACTGCTTGAAGGTTGTAGCATCCACATCCTCACCTTCAGAATCAGAATCTAATTTGTGATTGGTTTCTGAAGGTGTGACAGTAGCCTTATAATTCTGCAACTTAAATCTCTTCCGAAGCTCAAGTTCATACTTCAGCTAATGCAAAATGATACCCTTCTCAGAGTACATAAACTTCATCCCTAGAAAATATGTCATTTTCTCGAGGTCAGTCATTTCAAACTTATTCATCAGCACCTTCTTGAACTTGGTTATCTCTTATTCAAAACTCCTTGTCAGCAATATGTCATCAATATACAGACACACCAGAATCATATATCCTTCAGAGGTATGCTGAACATAAATACCGTACTCCATCTCACATTTCTGAAACCCATGCTCCTTGAAAAATGAATCAATCTTCAAATCCCAAGCTCCGGACGGTTGCTTCAATCCATACAAAACTTTATGTAATATGTACATCATCCCTTCCTGATTCCTTTTAACAAAATCTTGGAGGTTATGAGATGTATACCTCTTCTTGTAATGGACAGTTCAGAAATGCATATTTCACATCTAAATGCATTAGAGGCCAATTCCTGTTAATAGTTATTGCAATCACCAGTCTGATTGTTTCATGTCTCGCTACAGGTGCAAACATTTCAGAATAATCCAACCCGGGTTTCTGTAGAAATCCTCTTACTACTAACCTTGCTTTGTGTTTGCCAATTGATCCATCTGGCTTTAGCTTCACCTTGAAAATCCATCTGACGCCGATGGCTTTCTTGTCCTTTGGAAGCTTAGTCAACTTCCAAGTCTTGTTTCTTTCAATAGCCCCAAGTTCTTCTTTCATGGCCTTCATTTAAACTTTCTTTTTGAGTGCGTCTTCTGTATTTACTGGTTCAGAGTCTACTACCATGGCACACTTAATAACCTTTCCCTCAAAGTCTATTTCAGTATCTCGTAGCATGTCATACTCTGAAAATCTTCTCAGGATGTTTCTGACTCTCTGTGGCCTCTGACCTTGTTTAGAATCTCCTTTGGATGCCGGAACCCCATAAGTTCTATCTTTAGAAGCTTCTCCTTCAGAAGCTCTTGCTTCAGAAGGTTGACCTTTTCCAGAACCTTGACCACCTTCAGAGTCTGGAGTATTCCCAGAATCTGAATCACCATCATAATCAGAATCAGAATCATCTTCACCTTTTGAGTCTCCTTCAGAATCAGAATCACCATCGGAGTCAGACTCACCTTAAAAGTCTACTCCATCTTCAGAATCTTCTCCAGCTTCTAACTCATCTTCAGAAACTTCTAATTCTGACTTTTATTTAGAAGCTCTCACACCAGAGTTGGATTGAAACTTATTCCAATCCCAAGCTTCTGATTCCTTTACAATGACGTCTCTGCTGAATTCAACTTTATCAGTTTCTGGACAATAAAGCTTGTACGCACCTGTATTGTGGTACCCCACCAGTAACATACAAAACCAAACACCTTCATATGGGTAACACTTTTCTTATCTCCAGTACACTTTTGAATAGGAACTATTTCCTTCAGTTTCTTCGTTAGACATTTGTTGAGCACATATGTTACGGTGGCAACAACTTCTCCCCATAAGGTGTGAGGAAGCTTCTTCGCCTTCAGCGTGCTTCTCGTCATTGATCAGTGCATTTTAATGCACATTCTCTTATGTTTGTACTTAGCATTCCTAAAGTTTATTTGAGTGTTTTTACTATTTTAATGTGTTTTCATATTTAAGTTTGTTTCTATCTTTATTTTATTTTCGCAGCTTATTTTTCAGCATTAACACTTATTTGATACCTTTCACTGTGCAGGTCATAACTTGGGCTACAGGATTCCGTTTTGCACATTTTACCAGTCGATGGAAAGCTAAGACAGAGAGCTACAACTTTCATGCTTTACGCAGAAGCTGATTTAGAGTGAAAGATGGTCAAATAAGTCATTGAAGTCAGAGCCCGAATTCTGATTTTAAAAAATAATTTATTCCGGGTTGTTTTATGGGCCTGGTTTATATTTCCGACCCAGTTTGAGTTAGTGATGAAAAACCTTATTTTGTTTATAAGGTTTTTCAGCCGTACAACCATTCTGGACCAACCTTCTTTTCACTATTCACAATTTTTCTTTTTGCTTTGTACGAATCTTATGGAGAACTAACTTCTTCGGATTAATCTGTTGTAGTCGGTTTCCGCCGACACTTTGAGGTTCTTCTAATTTTCAATAAAATCTATTTCCTTTCAATTATTCTCTGTGATATCTTGTTTGCTTAATTCGATTTATCTTAGGGTTGATTGATTTGTTTCGATGATTACATGTTCTTATTAAAATTCTGGTACAGATGTGTGATGTCTTTGTGCAATGTCACAACATCGCAATCTGCTGAACAAGGCAATAATAGAAATAGTAAATAACACACTGAATTGTTCACCCAGTTCGGTTCAACAACCTACATCTGGGGGCATACCAAGCCAGGAAGGAAGTCCACTATTAGTAGTATCAAATTACAGACTCAACAGACCAGTTGATAATCTACCTAATTTAATCACTACCCAATGACCCTTCTACCTAAGTCCTCCCTAGGTAAGAGACTCCATCTCACTTCCTATCATCACAATGATGTCTAGCAGTCAACTACACCGTCACTGCATCGACAGCTTGTTTACCAACAACTTTTCTAACACAGAAAACCAGAAGTCACACTTCCATGACTCACATTGGAGTTGCTTCAAAGCTTCCTTCAAGAACAAACCCAAACTCATTACCTACAGGTTTCTGAGTTAACCACAGTGACCATCTCACAACCCGAGTGGTTCACTTTGACAAAGCCCTAAAGATCTACATCTTGGACCCATCCTCTTCTAGGTTACAAACATTCTATTTATAACATAATCCCAACAGGATTTGGGCCTTCAAATCATATCATATCTTCTGTAACAAAACTGCAAAAGATTCTCCTACAAAACAGGTCTTCAATCAACTCTTCCTAATTTATCTCCATATCTTTTTGCACAAAAATAGTAACAAACTATTCTCCATATCTTTTTGCACTAAAATAGTAACAAACTATTCTCCATATCTAGTAACAAACTAATCTTCAATAATCTTCACTTTTTAATTCAGCTGCAAGATCTTCTCCATTAAAATATCTGATTTGATTTGTATTTAAAAACAGATTTTATCTTCAAATCTTTTTAAATCTTCAGCCCTTAAACACAGCAACAAATCTGCACAAAATCAGATTGCAACAGAAAATATTTCTCCCAAGATATTCGCACACTAAATCTCTAACAGATCTGATTAAATCAAACTTAAGCGCGCCGCCCTAAAACATCACCACCTGATGTTCTAATGTTCTGGTATAGTGATGTCAAGACATCGCATATGACATCACTCTTCAGCACTTTAACTCTTCATCACCTTAACATTCACTAATGTTATGACTCAATGTTAAGACATCAGACACATGACATTAACATTGTTCAACTTTGTTTGACCAAAATTCCAGCCAATACAAGAACTAACACTTATATTTTAATCGTGTTTGCTTAATTCGCGCATGTTTCTCGTGTTTGCTTAATTCACGTTTACTATATCTCATTCGTTTGCTTAATTCGGAAATTAGGAATATGTATCGTATAATATCAATTGCGCTTCTTTGATTGTTATTATAATCGAAAAGGAAATAGAGTCCGCTTAGGAATTGGAAATTATTCGGATCGATGATAAGTTGGGAAACTAAAACAGCAGATTAACCGTTTAGCTTATTTTGATAATCACTTATTTTCATTATTTTTTCTGTTAATAGAAATTCAAACCCCTCATTGTTCTAATTGTTGGTAAATGATAGTACAAGAATCCTTGTGAGAACGATACTCGAGTTGTCGTTACCGTAACTATACTATTTTAAAAAAATACTCGTTTTTGTGTGCGCGACAGCGGATCAAATTGGCGCCATTGCCGGGGATTCTTGTCGATTTATCCAGTATTTTAGTTTTAGGTATTGTTTGTTTTGATTTTCTGCATTTTTTTTTGTGTTTTCCTGCGTTTTCGCGTCCGGACGCCCCGTCTCGAGTCCGATCTAGTTAAAAAAAATCGATTTTTAGGAAAATCATCTCAGATTAGTCTGATTCTTTTTCGATTCATTAGAAAAAAATCAGGGATCAAAAGCCTCTATTTATAAAATAAATATTGGACGTCACCCTAAAAATCTGAAATTCATCATTTTTCTATTTTTTATGAATTTTTTTACTATTTTCATAGTTTCAGAAAAATCCGAAAAAAATCTCTAAAATTTTAAATTGCTTAATTAGATTAGATTTCGTGTTTTTGTATTTCTTTATTTTATTTTAATCATTTTGTTTTTGTTTTCCATCTATTTTGCTATTTTTGGACATTGCTGATATTTTCCTATTTGTTATTGCATTGCTGATTCTTGTTCTCTTATAATTTGTTTGATTCTGATTTTAAGTTTCATTACCATAACATGAGTGAAAAAAGAACTTTAAGAGAACTTGCTGCACCTGATTCACTTTTTGTCGATTTTCCTTCTTTGTCTGATTTTGATGACAATTATACTTGTGATGTTTGTACTGACACTCACATATGTTCAGTTTGTGCTGAAATTGAAGCTGCCTTACAGGTTGATATTTCTTATGAGATTTCTACTGACAAAGTTGATGTTGCAGATTTAAATGTAGTTCCTGCTTCCAAAATTTTGTTATCCATTGAATAGCCTCCTTCTTTAGATCTCAAACCACTCCCGGAAAATCTTAAATATGTCTACTTAGAGAGAAATGAAAAGCTTCCTGTTATTATTTCGTCTAACCTTGATTTCGATCAAGAAAGTAAGCTTTTTCAGGTCTTAAAGAGGCATAAAAAGGCAATTGGGTGGACCTTGGCAGACATTCCTGGAATTAGCCCTTCCATGTGCATGCATCAGATTTTGCTTGAAGAAGGAGAAAAAGCGGTGAGGCAGCCCCAAAGTTGGTCTAACTAGTGAGTTTGGATCCTATTAAAAATGAGATCTACATTGCACCAGAGGACAAAGAGAAGGCCATTTTCACTTGTTTGTTCGACACTTTTACCTATAGAAGAAGGCTCTTTGATCCAGGAATAAAAGGCAAAGGCAATAATAAAAATTTCAAGGTCGATGGATGCTACCTAAAAATCCTCCCCACTTTGGAAGAGGAGACTGTAGGAAATCTCTCTTTGGGAAAGGATGCTTATGTGATCACATATCCACCTTGAATACTCGGGTGTGTTCTTTCCTTTCTCTCACTATTATTTAATAGTTATGTTCTTTCATTGAGGACAATGCATGTTTTAAGTGTGGGGGAGAGAACCATTTATTTGTTTTGCTTTCTTTATTTTGTTTGTTTAAAAAAAATAGCATGCTTCTTCTTTGGTTTTTTGAGTTACAAGTATGAGTTTTGTTCTTAACTCTCTTGACTAAAGACTTGTGATGTGATGTGATTGATTCCTTTTTGTGCATTCTTAGTGTGATATGTAGGACTAAACTCTGAATTGTACATCATTGGTGGTAGATCACTAAACCTTGTGAGAATTTGAGCATAATAATGGATAATGCATAAAAACATCCATTCCTTTTTCTTTCTTGTGTGTTTCACTCATGTTTGTTAGTCTCTAGAATTTGAATTGACTATGTTGAAGCTTTTTGTTTACTTGTGCACATTGATATGATAAAGGCAACTTGTTTTTGTTTTATTTTTAGCCACTTAGCCAAAAAGCCAACCCTGAAAAATATTATCCCTTGTTAGAAACCCCTTTGTGCCTGTTTAACCTTTTTTTGTTTAAAACTCATTACAAGCCGAAAGCGAAAAACAAAATTATCACCCTAATCAAGGGGTTGAAAGACTCTTGTATGGAGTTTTGTGGGGTTGAACAATACAGTTGTGATGTTTCAAAGATTGACAGAAATATATATATATGATCGTACCTGGATCAGACAGTTGATAGTGGCCAACGGCGTCTGGAACGGCAGCTCTAGTGATGGTGAGAGACGGCGGGGGGGGGGGGGGGGGTGGTGTACCTGCAAGGTACTCCGACGCTCAAGTGAGAGAGTGTATAGAGTAACAGCAAATATAGAAAGTGTAGAGTGGCAAGAAGAATGTGTCTAACCTGACCCTCTCAAATGAGAGGGTATTTATAGGGCAGACCGAATCCTTCGGACGTGGGAGGTTACTTGGAACGTGTCCGCGTGGTATGGACCGTTGGGTACTCCTCGCGGGGAGGAGCCTTCTGTGTCGAGGAGATATGAATCCCGTAGAATGGACATGGCCTCGCGGGGAAGAGCCTTCTGTGTCGAGGATATATCAAGCCCGTAGAATGGACATGGCCTCGCGGCGAGGGATTATGTCCGTCGAGGAGTGATGTGTAGCATTCTCGCAGGGAGAAGCTGATCTGTCGGGGAGGTACATCTCAGCAGGGTGTGATGTCCTCCTTTCCTATTGTCCCAAGTGCCCGGCGAAACTGTGGCTTGCATGTGGCAGTCACGTGTCTTGCAGAAGGGCCTTATTGGGCCTCCCCAGGCTGTATGGGTTGGGCCTGCTCGCCTGTTGGACAGCCTCGGCCCAGTCCAGAATAGGAGCCCCCCAAGTCGTTGCTCTGAGATGCCAGAGTAATGACTTAAGGGTTATTGGCATGTCGGGGATACGCCAAGAGAGGAATCGAGGAGGCCATTCTCGTGCTCGAAGTTCCTACGGTCGCACACAAGTCGGGCATCGGACAGTTGTGTCTGGTCGTAACGTCGGGGAGATGAGGGGTTTCAGATTCGAAACATTGGGGAAAATCGATGGGACACGCGTGGGAGGATGAACGGCTGCATGTGTGCCACGTGTCGTCTGTCATCATTACCTAGGGCGGCTAGCTAGGGTAGCGCACTCAAGTGCCCTATGTCCCTCGAGTTCCGTGAAAACCACTATAAAAACTCCTCCCCTCGTTCATTTTCCCACTTTTTTTGTTTCTCTCTCAATAATCTCCCTCCTTCTCTCTCTATCTTCTACAGCAACCGTTCACCGCCGTCAACTGCCAGAACTCCGTACCGGAAACCTAAATCGTCGCCTATAAGGTATTTGTTCAAAAACTGACCTTTTTCTTGCGTTTCCTCTTGATTTTAACTAGCGTATAGCACTTCCTTGGTGAACTGATGAAGTTCCCATGAGAAATGAAAGGGTTCCTAGCGAATACGGCGGGAATCTTTTGTTGTTGGGAGAGGAAGTGTTGAGAACTTCTCTCGCTTTTGTTGAATGTCTCGGGGACAAGGGATGAATATCTCGGGGACGCGATGAATGTCCCGGGGTCCCCAATGGTTACTCTTTTCGTAAGCGTTATGGGAAAAAAGGGCAGAATTTTCCGGGGAGGCGATGAGTTCCCCGATGACCATGTTGTTCCTCGGCTGGCTATGTCGGGGAGACGAGAAAGCCTTGCCCCTTCCTCGCCCGTTTGCTTGAACAGCGGTGGAGGGATGAATTTGATATGACCCATCGAATTCACCGTTTCCTTCTGCTTTTCAGGTAAATGGACGGTTTGGTTGCGAAGGTGGCCGTAGGATCCTTTGAAGAAGACGACCACCCAGAGTCTCCTATGGCTCATATGGCTTTTGCACAAGAGCGTCCGCTCGAGGAGTGGGTCTGTGACGAAGCTCTAGAGATGTCGTCCATCTTTGTCTACCGAGACGTGGAAGATGCATTTTGTACTATCGAGCATCGGCTAATTGGGTCTGATAAATCATGGAAGGTTTTCCGCCCTGAAGAGCATCACCGAATATGCTCGCATTACCGAGGAATACGTATCCCGTTATACGAGTTCATTTTCGACGAAGCGGGGTGGAGGCTGCCCTTCACGGATTTCTAAGAGGGGGTCTTCGCCTAGTTGAAGTTGGCACCCTCGCAAATTCACCCGAACTCGCTGGCCTTTATCCGGGCTTTTGAGCTTGTTTGTAAACACCTGAAAATCGGACCGACAGTGTCCCTCTTCTTTCGAATATTCCATCTTCAAAGGTCGTCGGTCGGTGGACGACATGGCTGGGTGTCCTTTAAGCAAAGCAAAGCTCTGTTCCACACGTATTTGGATTCCATCCGGGATTTCAAGTACCGTTACTATTTTGTGAAGCCGGTCACCCTTGGGGCTATCAACTCGCTGTACCGGAGAGTTACCCGTGAAGTAGACGGTCGCTCCGAGGAGGTTCTGGAGCCGAAGTTCCCCCTGTACTGGACGTAGGAACACTTCAAAAAAGGGGTGGATAAATACAAGGTGAAACACAATAAGTTGGACGTCGACGACCGGGAAGCTTATGATAAGATCGTCGCGTTCGTGGAAAGCTTCAATGAAGCTCAGTATGAAACACCGGATGGCGAGCCTATAACGGGAGCAGACGGGCAGGTGATGAAGCAACGTCACTTGATCAATACCCGTGTTCTGCTCAAGACCTTCTCCGACGAAGAAGCAGACGAGCTGTTAGGTGGTGAAAACATCCTCGACCTAAGCCTTCCTCGCATCTGTATGTCTTGCCTTACTAATGTTTTCTTTCTTTTTGCAGGGAAAATGGCTGGAGCTGAGGAGAGGCTCAAGAAGTTGAAGGCGAAGAGGGCTCGGGAAGAACAGGCTCGGGGAGAGCCATCTCATTCAAAGGTTCAAGGTGTTGCTCCTTCAGGGGCCATGCCCGAAGGTATTTCCTCTGCTGCGATGCCTGAAGGTTCCAGCCAATCCCAGCTTCCTTTGACTGCGTCAGGGACTTCGGGCCGGCGCACACCTCCTGCTGGGAGCCAGTCCCCGGGTAATCAAAGGACGCCAAAACGGCTACGGGTTTCGAGTGCGGAGTTTGTCGACCTGGCCCACGAAGAAAGTCCCCCACCTCCTCCAAGCTTCGAACTCCCACCATGCCATCTCAAGCCCCGCTTCTTCTCTGAAGTCATCTATCCTCGGGTCCCTCCCTCTGAAATCCAAGTTGTGCTGGGGACCGCTGCGGAAGCGAGGAGGAGAACGATCTTTGAGGACATGTCTGCCGTTATGCGGCTCTGTTCGACTGCTATTATCCTGAACGATGAAACCCGCCCCGCTGCCGAACTTTCTCAACTACAAGAGAGGCTCGAGACCTTGGAGGCCGAACTGCTAGACCTGCGCAAAGAGTTGAAGGAATGCAGGGACCTGAATAAAGAACAGAGCGAGTAGCAGCAGCGGGCAGAGACAAAGCTAAAGGAAGCTGAGGAAGTGGAGAAAGGTCATCTTTCCCAGATCACCGAGCTGGAGGCAGGGGAGAAGTGTCTCAAGGAGAGGGTCGCAGAGCTGGAGGATGTTGTTCGGCCAGCTGAAGGTGAAACTGAAGAGGATAAGCTCCTAACCTCTCGGGCAGCTCTGGTGGCCAAACTCAGGAGCGTCGAGCAAGATCTCCGGCTAGCCGAGGATGATACTCTTGAGGCCGCGGACATAAGGTTCCAAAATGCAGTGGCGCAGCTTCGGATCCTAAATCCCGGCCTTGTGACCGACGGGGCTGATGCTAACTGCGAGGTGGTCGATGGCCGGATAGTGCTGCCCGGGCAAGAAGGAAATGCCAACGAAGGAGGTGGGCCAGACGCTGCTGAGACTGCTGCCGAGACTGCTGCTGCGTAGGAGTATAGTTTACTTGGCATGCGTGCCATTTTGTTGTTTTTGCCCGGCTTGTGGGCCAGGGGCTTATTGATGTAATATTCGTACAATGGGTTTTGCCCGATTCTAATACTTCGCTTTGCCTCTTTATTTATTTTGCTTGTGTGTGATACTTTATACATTACTTATTTTTTCCTAAGTAGTTGAGATCGCTGGCGCCTTAGGAGTTTGCTCGACTCTGATGATCCTCGACTGTGAAGAGAGCTAGTCGAGTGGTCGGGGTTGTACTCCGACCTTCAACGAGGCTAAGAAGTCGGTCGAGGTCTTAGCTTCGTGGCGTGAACTTCCCATTGCGAGCTGGGTGTTCTGCCTATTTGGTACGTCAACGACGGGGCTCGGTTGAGGTCTCCTCGTCAGGCCAAAAAGTCTCACGCACACACTTCGTGGTTTTTGGCCATCGTGTGTTATATAGAGGTGTCGCGCATGTACTATTGCACGCCCCCGTGGTCGCGACGTCGTACTGTCCCGGGCAGTGTCTAACTGTAATATTGTTTGAGCTTCTCAGCATTCCATGGTCGAGCAAGTTGTTCACCGTGGAGGTTTTCGAGGTAATAGGCACCCGTCCCCGTCTTTGCGATGACGCGGTATGGGCCCTCCCAGTTTGCGGCCAGCTTTCCTTCGCGTGAATCTTTCTGATTTCTCCGTAGGACAAGACTGCCAACTTGGAAGTCTCGTTTGATAACTTTGTCATTATAACGCAAAGTTATTTTTTGTTTTAAAGAGGATTCTTGGAGGGAAGCGCCGGTCCTTATCTCTTCAACAAGGTTGAGCTCCTCTCGCAGGGCTTCGTTGTTTGTTTCTTCGTCGAGGGGAGCTTCTGTCCTCCTCGAGGGTTCCCTGATCTCCACGGGGATAACTGCCTCGGTTCTGTACGTTAGGCGAAACAGGGTATCCCCGATCGTGGAGTGTGGGGTTGTTCGATACGCCCAGAGGACGCTGTGCAACTCCTCGATCCACCGTTGTTTGGCCTCGCCGAGTCGTCGCTTCAGTCCCCAGAGTATCACTCTGTTCGCTGCTTCGGCCTGCCCGTTGATTTGAGGGTGTTCGACCGACATGAAGTGTTGTTTTGTGCCCAGTTTGGCGGCAAAGTCTTGGAAGTTCCTGTCAGTGAACTGTGTCCCGTTGTCGGTGACAATGGCTTGGGGCACACCGAATCGGGCGAGGATGTTTCTCTTGTAGAAACAGAGTATGTTGAAGGCAGTGATTTTGGCCAGCGCCTCTGCCTCAATCCACTTCGTGAAGTAATCTACCCCGACGATGAGGTACTTGTTTTGGTACGACCCTATGACGAAAGGTCCGAGGATATCCATTCCCCACCACGCAAACGACCATGGGGATGACAATTACTTAAGCTCGTTTGGAGGAGCGAGGTGCATGTCCCCGTGTCTTTGACAGCGGTCACATTTCTTGACGTGTTCCTTTGCATCATGTTGCATAGTGGGCCAATAATACCCCGCTCGGAGTGCTTTTCGGGCTAGGGACCTTCTGCCGAGGTGTTGGGCGTTGATCCCTTCGTGGATTTCTTGGAGGATCCCCAAAACTTTGCTTTCTTCGACACACCGGAGTAAGGGAATGGAGAATCCTCGACGGTATAGCTTACCTTCGACGATGGTGTACGCACATGCCCGCCTCTTGACTATCCCCGCCTTTTTAGGATCGTCGGGCAGTTTGCCCGTCATCAAGTATTCGTAAACTGGGGTCATCCAACAGTTTGCGTCCCCGATGGCGTTGACCTCTGTGGTCGGTGTGGGTTTGTTTATGCTCGGCTGGGAGAGTATCTCCTGGATAACTGATTTGTTCCCTCCTTTCTTCTTAGTGCTCGCAAGCTTGGAGAGCACGTCTGCTCGAGTGTTGTGCTCGCGCGGGATGTGAGCCACCTCCGCGGAGACAAATTTCTTCAACTTTTCTTGCACCAAAGTTAGGTACTCGATGAGACTATCATTTTTGGCCTGAAATTCTCCCCGAACTTGTGACGCCACGAGCTGGGAGTCTGTAAAGATTTTGACTTCTTTTGCGCCAAGGTCTTCCGCAAGTCGAAGTCCCGCGAGGAAGGTCTCGTATTCAGCTTGGTTATTCAATGTCTTGAAGGACAGTTCGAGGGAGACCTCTATCAGGATGCCCTGCTCGTTTTCGAGGATAATGCCCGCTCCGCTACCTTTTGCACTGGAGGCTCCGTCGACGTAAATCGTCCATTTCTGGGAGCCATTGATCAAGGATTCAGGGGCGGTCATTTCCGCTACGAAGTCGGCCAGTACCTGAGCTTTCAAGGCTTTTCTTCCTTCGTATCGAAGGTCGAATTCAGATAGCTCGAGAGACCACCGGAGCATTCTCCCAGCCATATCTGGCCGACTGAGGAGCTGTCTGATAGGCTGCTCCGTCCTTACCACGATTGTGTGGGCCAGGAAATAATGACGTAATCTTTTGGCTGCAGATAGGATGGACAAGGCGACCTTTTCAATCTGTTGGTATCTGAGCTCGGGACCCTGAAGAGCTCTGCTCGTGAAATAAATCAGTTTCTGTCCGTCGGGGGTCTCCCGTATGAGGACAGCACTCACCGCTTCGCCGGTGATGGCCAGGTGTAGCGAGCGATTTTGGACGCAGTTCTTAAGCGCTGGTCGCTCTCTGCGGTTTGAGCTTTGACTACAGGTCGATTCATTTTTTATCCTATTGTGAGCTGAATAAGGAAGGGAAATAGATGTCTCTAATTAACCCTGCTTTGCATACTGAGTTTAAACAGCGGTCTGTTAGGTTACAGATGCTATCAATGTAGGGGGCCTTTGTACTGGTTATTTGTATTTTCGCCAATACTATTTTCTTTCTTTTTTACCTGGGCAGAAGGTTTCTGGCGGGGAACAAGTATTAGGATGTTAGGACTGATGCTTTTGAAATACTGCTTTTGATTGATGGAGATATGGGATTTGGGTTTTTTGTTGATTGCGCTCGCTAAGATCTTTTCTTTCGATCTTATGCCTACGTATTCCCGTTTACCGAAACAGGGAAATCAGAGCGTTCGTAGTTCCTCCTATTCTATGGGAGGAAATGGGTGTTTTGGTGTCTTGTTCAAAGCCCAAGACGTGAAGCAAAAGGTGGTTTGTATCTTGTTCAAAGCCCAAGATGTGAAGCTGAAAGGTCTATTTGTGTCTTGTTCAAAGCCCAAGACGTGAAGCTGAAAGACCTCGACTTTAGAGAGAATTTGTCATCTCTAAAGAGGGAGAAGGAGAATTACTTTAACTGGGATACGCGGATCCGAGCAATGCCATAATTTCCGAAGAAAGGGTTTTAACCTGAAGGAGAAGACTTTAACTCAGTGTAGAGCAATGCCATCTTTCCTTAGGAATTTCTCATGCTAAAAGAGGGACAGTGGCGTGGATATAGATGATCCAGAGGCTTGCCGCTTACAGCGATTAGATGAAGGGAAAGGAGTTGTTGATGTTTGTGGACTGTGAACGAGGCACAACTTTGATGCTAAAAGGTTGATTGGATCAACCAGTGGTTTTCTTATACAAAAGCCTAAGAGGAGGCTAATTTCCGCTAGGAAAATCATTATACAAAGCCTAAGAGGAGGCTATTTTGTGTCTCGTACAAAGCCCGAGAGAGAGGCTAAAAGTTTTTGACCCGACGATAGAGTCTTTGTGTCTCGTACGAAGCCCGAGATAGAGGCTATTGTTTGTTTGACTTAACGAGGGAGTCTTTGTGTGTCTCGTACAAAGCCCGAGAGAGAGGCAAAAAGGGTTGACTCAACAGGAGAATCTTTTATACTCAACAAAAGAGTGTTTTTGTATCTCGTACGAAGCCCGAGATGGAGGCTAAAAGTTTGACTCAACAAGAGAGTCTTTGATACTCAACAAGAGAGTGTTTTTGTATCTCGTACGAAGCCCGAGATGGAGGCTAAAGGTTTGTTTCAGTTGAGTGACAGATCCAATATACTGATTTAAAAAGAGAAAATCAGTTCTTATATGAGCAACACTGTACTCAAGGATTTGATTTGAGGATCAGGGATATTTCCTTCTCTTTGAGGAAACGGGAAATCCAAAGGGTATTGAGACTGTCCGAGTCTGCCGGTTTCCTTCCTATTTAACGAAGGGGTCACTTGAGAATGTCTTTGAGACTCAAGGAAGTTAGACTGTCCAAGTCTAGAGTTTTATCTTTTGTACTATGCTTTGAGAAACAGTAGTAGACTCTATGAAAGGACTGTTCTATGAGGATGACTAGGTTCTGTTCCTATACCTCTAGGAGGTCGTCGGGACAATTTGTACGAAGCCCAAGAGGAGGCTGGAAACTTTTAAGAAGTCGACGGGTCGTTGTACGAAGCCCAAGAGGAGGCTATCATTCCCGGAGGAAGAGATCATTATACGAAGCCTAAGAGGAGGCTGTGAATACTTCTAAGAAGCCGTAGTGTCCTTGAATAATGCCCAAGAGGAGGCCGATGCTTTTAAGAAGCCCGTGGGTCTATCATCTCCTTTCCATTAGGAGAGTGTAATACCCCAAAATTTGCTCTCCCTCTTTGTCATCATAGCATGGCATTATCATTTATCATATCATATCCACCTCATTAACATTACATTGCATTTAACATAGAAAAATGAAGCATAGCATCCTTCTTACCATCAGGGCATGTGATCAGGTGGAAGGTGGACAATCAAGGAATCATTCAAAGCACAAAAAGGTCAATCAAGTTTCCTCAAGGCAAGCCAAGAGGCCTTTCATGTCTCATACTATCTCAATGGAACATCCACAACCTCAAGAATGAGAGATTCAATGGGAGATTGAAGCACTACATCTTTCACTATGCAAGAGGTTCAAAAACTGAAGGAAAACCCTCAAAAGAGATAGCTCATTGATCCAAAATTATCCTCAAATGGTATATCTCATCATCCTTTAAGAGGATACACAACATACTCTGAGGAATTTGAAATTGAAGACTGTACATTTTTCTCCTAGGAGGTGGGCACCAAAACTAGGGTTTCTAATAAAATCAGGATATCTTTGATTTTTTGGACAAAACTTGATGTCATGGTATTCTATATGTCCCTAAGTGTATGTATGTGGAAAATCACCTCTCAATTGGTTTTAGAAGTGGTTCAATTGGGAGAAGGATCAAAAATCAGGGAAATTGGGGCCAAGTCAAATAATTAGAGGAAAAAGTCAACTCTTGACCTTTTGAGGACAAATCCATAAAATTCATGTTATATGTGTCCAATGTACAAAATTTGGTCAAGAAACTCCAAAGGAATCATGAAAAAATCAAGAGGTGGAAAGTTGCCATTTTTGGAAGAAGAAGGGTTACTAAAAATAGCAAGTTTTGGCCATTTTGCATCAGAGTTTGAACCAAGGCCATTTAAAATTGAAGCACCAAATGAAAATTCCACTCAGACACAACAAAAGATCTTGTTTTAAGCTTCACATCCATATGTGGAACATCTCCATTGGATAAAAATTGAGTGAGATATGATTGATCAAAGTTTGAGCAAAGTAGGTCCAAAACTAGGTCATGACCAAGATTTTCAGGGCACGCGCTCAGTCATTTTCTCAAACACCTGGTGGGCCAAATGTATTGATCAATTACTCATGATTAGAGGCTTTAAATGGAAAATCTTTCAACATCAAAGTTGTTCCTCTGTGTGAGATCTTCAAAGTTGGTGTTTACCAATTTTTCATCTGATCAAAGGTTGAGGAGTTATGATGGCTCAAAGTATGGTCAATACAACTGAGAATTTGACCAAGTCTCAACCAAGTCATGCCACCAGTCTGCACATCTATGTACCAGTCCCTCTTACACCTGTTTATGGTCATTTTTAGATATGTTTGGGACATTATTTCAACCCAATTTTCAAACCAATATTGTTCCATTACATCTCCTCTTTTCCATGACTCCAAAACCTTGCCAAACCATTCAATGAGTAGAGAGAAAAACATCATCAAACTACCCTACATTACACTGATACATTAACATACACGATTTGGTTTACACACACCACAAACACTTCTTAACCTCAGCTTTCCTCTTTAAACCAAGCACACATGACATAAATCTCATACACTAGCACGTGTTTTGCATGGAAATAGAAAAAACAAGCTTGCTGAGCAAGTTTCTAATGCAACAGCCTTTACCATTCGTTTCTCTTGCTGCTCCACCATAACACACCATAGGTCATCACCATAACATCATAGCCATAGCATAACTCGTCCCCTAACTAACTTGGCTCAGTTAGTTAGGATGGACTCAGTTTAACCACTTTAACTCACCTTAACTGACTCATTAAACCATGGTTAAACTCTACTATAAATCAAGATATCACTCACGAATCTCAGTTTCTAACTCCATTCTTCTCATTTCACTCCCAAATACTCTCTAATTTTCTCTCTGATTCTCCCACTCTTTTTCATCAAATCTCTCTCCCTTGCACGAGTTCATCATTCTCTTCTAATTCCACCTTCAAGTCTCATCTTCAATCATCTCTGAACTTGAAGCAGATTTGGATTGTTGAAGTAAGCACACTGCAAATCCATCTCCATTATCACTCTTCAGAGTTTGAAAGCCTTTATTTGGCCAAGTGAAGCTCAAAAAGGAAGCAAGAATCTCTGGTTTTCTCAGCATCTCCAATTTCTCCATACTTTCAGGTTTTATCACTCAACCTTTTTCCATTCGATTCCCCTTAATTTTGACTTGTTTTTGTTAATATAAGCTTGATAGAAGCTCTGCTTACTCCGACTAGTTGATAGGCCTTCTAAAGGCATAGTTTGAAAAGTTAGGGCATGATTTCATCTCTTCGTTTCTCCATGTGTGTGATTGCTATGTGAAAAATAGTGGTAGATTCATGATGTGCATGAGCTCAGCTTCAATTTGGTATGCGTATTGTACATTTTGGTGAGATGTGAAAGTTGCAGGTGGTGGTTCTCGCCGAGGAAGGTGACCGGAGGTCCCTCTCCGGCCGGCAGCTTTGAATGTTAGGGTTTATGTGTGTTCTAATCCTGTCCGTTCATTTTTCGTGATCGTGTGGTTCAGGACGTGCCAGCACATTAAAATGCACGTGCACTTCACATGTTTTATTTCTGATTTCAATTAATCAACGTGTGGTGCAGTGCATGGTAATGTGTGTGGTCACTCATGCGCGTGTGTTAGATCTGGTTACTTTGACTTTCGTTTGACCTTGACTTGATCCAATGGCCATGAGCGAGTCAATCTTGTTGACTGAGAGTGTATGCTTGTTAGTGTGTTTTGCGCAGACTTGGACCTTGGACTAAATTGATATTCACACCCTCTTGTTTAAGGCCCAATGTAATTTGAACTGAGTAATTACTAGTCACGCACCCCCATTCCTTTTTGCATTGCATTTTATTTTTCCATTTTTCTACACGTTTGCTTTTTAATTTTTAAAAATACTAAATAGCATTATAAAATTACACAAAAATTCATGAGTATCATTAAAACATTTAGAAAATTTTTGGTGATTTTATTTTCTGATTTTATGACCTTTTTACCCCTGATCCTTAATTTTCTTTGAATTTCTTTGGTGTGCATTCTC
The DNA here is from genome assembly GCA_022829125.1 of Lathyrus tuberosus. Classification (NCBI taxonomy): domain Eukaryota; kingdom Viridiplantae; phylum Streptophyta; class Magnoliopsida; order Fabales; family Fabaceae; genus Lathyrus; species Lathyrus tuberosus. Next base: position 3,558,701 of record JALAZF010000034.1, read on the forward strand.
AATGTGGTACATGATCTTGTTTAATTTTGTTCTTGATCATTAAAAATTGTTTTGATGCTCTTATTTTTGCATTGAGTCATTATCATTTTGAGATATGTTAAGTGTTTTTTATTTGATTTTTCTAGGTTAGTGTATGGCATGTTTGGTGTTCATTTTTGTTCTACTTTGTATGAGATGTCTACTTGACCTAAGTGCATTGTTTGATATCATTTTGCCTTGGTTCCTTGCATGCTACTTTGATATGTGATTCATCTCTGATTAGTGAACTTAAATACCATGTTTTCATAATTTTCATGAGGCCATTTAATTTGTGTTTAATGCATTTCATTTGAAGCATTACAACATGTCACATCATTGTAATCTTTGTGCATGTTTACATGATTTCTTTTGGACATACTTGCATGATCATTTGCCTATTTTGTGAGCTATTCACTTGACATTATAGGTCATTGGTACATATTATATGTCATCTTTGCATGTTGGTTATCATTTGAACCTTGTGCACCTTTAACATGTTGTGTTTGTACTTGTGTTTTCTTTTGAACTTCCATTTCAATTCTACTTCTTCTATCACTTCTTAAATGTTTTGATGTGTCATGCATGAATACTTGTGAGAGGTTTGTGAATCATTTTTCATTTCATTTCATTTCTGATCCATGGATTACATGTTCCATTTATGCATATTTCTTCTTTTTCCTTTCATCTTTCATTCTCCCTTTTCTTATGGTAGCATGTTCTAATGCCATGGATGATGTTTGTTGCTTATCCACTTGGACTTGCATGATAATAATCATTTGTTTTCCATATGATGAACATTCTGGTTGTGGTTATAGGATTTGATTTCTCATTTAATTCTTTTGAGTTTTATGGTGCATTAAATGTTTTTTACTTCTTATACTTCTTATACATGTTTACTAACCATGTAGGGGCTTTGGTAAGTTGCAATTGAGTGTGGATAAGGAATCCACATTCAAATTTCTTTCCTTTCATCTCTTTTACAATTCCATTTTTTGTGTTTATTAAGCACTTATGTGCTTTCTTTTAACAACTCATCACCTTCCCTTTTTGGATTACAATTCATCTTCTACTTTAGAAGTGAATTGTTTAATTCACCCTTTCTTTAGAGTTAAGTTTTAAAACCTCACAAACCTTTAGGATCACTCCCTTAACTAATCAATTAGGATTGAGTCTTAGTTCACATAGAATTTTACCTTTTTCTTCTCTCTTGAGTCTTTCATCTTCTCATCTCAAAGAAAATACAAAAATATCTAATAAAGGTAGGCATTTATTGCATTTAGGCCTTTCATATAAAGAAAAGGTTATAAGGGGTCTTCTCTTATAATCTTAGAATGTATAGCATATAGCCCATCTTGGGTCAATGTGTTAAATATTTGATCTTGTATGAGGGACTTAAATGCAATACTTGTTGAAGGTACAAATAAAAAACACTTCTTCATTTCTTAATCAACAAAAATACTTAATAAACACAAGTATGCTAGTGTGTTTGAACCTTGACAATTGGAACTAAGTGTGGGGGTCTTCTTCACTCTTAGTGTGCTTTCTTACCCATTCCATCTTGGAATGTGAGAATGTACACATTCCAATGAGTAAGGTCCAGATACACTGTCATATGCAAACAAATCCAAAACACTTCCTTCTAAAAGACAAAAACAAACAATAACGTCTTTCCTTCGGGAATTCTTTTTCTCACCTCATTCATTCTCAACGCACGAACGCGCTTCTACTCGTTCTCTTGCAAGATGGTAACGCACTCGGACCAGCGAGCCTGCAACACCTGAGCTAGAACGTAAGCCGTTCTCTAAAAAACACAAACAACTTTCCCTTAGGTGAGGGGAACTACGTCGCTCTGATTCTCATGTTCCCGATGAGATACGTAGGCAGTGGGGTAGGGCCCATGCGAGCACTTCTTTTATTTTCCCTACATTTGTTTCTCTTTCTCTTTCCTTTCTTCCAGTTCCTTTTCCAGTATCTTTTCTATCACCCTTTGATCGAAACAAGCAAGCGTGGATCCCATCGGGTACGATGGACGCGAGAGGGTGCTAATACCTTCTTCTCGTGTAACCGACTCCCGAACCCAGTTCTCTTGGTCGTAAGACCGTGCTCTTTCCTTTCTCTCAGGTTTATGCGGTGTTTCCTTTCCCTCTTTTGGGATAAATACACATTGCTGGCGACTCTGTTTCGGTGCCAATTTCGCGTTTGTACTTGGATGAAAATCCCGGGAGCAACAGCTGGCGACTCTGCTGGGGATCGAACCCAGAATCTCTGGTTTCCTTAGCGAGTCAATCCTAGCTCTTGTCTGTTTTTCTTTCATTGGGTGTTTACTGTTGTGCTATATTTACTGTTTTATTGTATAGTTACTTACTGCTTTACTGTACATTGCTGTATTTATCGCATTTACTGCATTACATATCATTATTGTGCTGGACTGTGCTGTTGTTTTCTGTTTGGCGGGCGGGGTGTTCTGAGAGATAAGCTCACTACACAGGCTTGAGTACACACATAGGTATTAGAGTGGATAGTCATGACGCTTGCGTGGTGGTGACCACGTATTGTTGTTCATGAGACCCACAACCAGACGAGGTTCTATCAGGAGCTTTCTGCTACTGCATGTTATGCAGGCCAGTGGTTATTCTCTTGAGGAACTGTCGACTCTGGTGACCATTCCCGAGGACTCAGTTGCGGCACTCCTCCCGAGTTGTGACAGTGGCAGACCATATTCCGTGGAAAACCCATTGCACATTCTCGATCCGAGGACCCAATGCTGGGAACTTGCTATAGGACATCCCTTTTTGAAAGAGAATCAGCGGAGGCACTCCTCGATTGGCGATAGTACTGTACCCTGAGGGATGAATGTACTATTGCTTCTCGACCTCAGTGCCAGAAGCTGAGGACCTTTTGTTTTGGAGAATCAGTTGAGGCCTTCTCGATTGATGATGATGCCAAACCAGAAATGGTGAACGTATCATCATTTCTTGACCTGAGAGCCCGGGATACTGAACATCCTAGTACCCACATGTGAGAAGGGCGGGTTGTTTACAGGTTTGCAGGAAACCATAACCTCCTACATACCCGGTTTTCTATCATCGTCGCTCACAAGGAAGTTTCATCCTATTGTATTCAGATGGTCTTTATCTATGGTTCTATATTGTTCTCAGAGCTACACTGACACCGTTCACAGTTCAGCACAGACACCTGATTACCTGATCACATTGCCCTTTGCATTGCATTATCATATCCTAACATACATGTTTATTCATTTCCAGGTGCATATATTACCCTTGATTCCAGTCATCAGGTCCCTGCAAAGATGAACACTAAAGAGAGGAAGAATATCATCAGCTATAAGTTCCTTATGCCTACTTTGGGCCCTATTGTTATGCTGAAGGGAATGGCGAGCCCTGCAGTACGAGAAGCTTTTGAAGAGAAATATGGGTGGATTTTATCTATGGTCCGTAATGTCAGTGATTATGAAGCCAGAGGTCTCCATACGTTGATGCAGTTCTATGATCCGCCTCTGAGGTGTTTTGTATTTCCAGACTATGTGTTGGTTCCTACCTTGGAGGAGTATTCCAACATGTTGGGGATTGCTATCAAGGAGGAGCCCCCTTTCTTTGGATCAGTGGGGGATCTTGACTTTGGAAAGGTGGCTGGTGCTCTTTATTTGAGCAAATCAGAGTTAGGCGACAATGTCTCCAACAAAGGAAAGATTCGTGGTTACAAGCTGGAATATCTGATTAAGAAGGCCCAGGAAGCAGCTAAAGGCGAGAATTGGCTTGTTTTTAATGCTTTGCTAGCCCTTTGTATATACGGCATAGTGTTGTTTCCCAACGAGCCGGATTTCATTGATATGGACGCTATACGAATATTCCTGATGAAGAACCCGGTGCCAACGCTACTGGGAGATCTTCACTACTCGTTGTACAACCGAAACGAAAAGAAAAGAGGAGGAATAATTCGTTGTTGTGCACCCTTGTTCTATAAGTGGTTTGCAGGCCGTTTACCACAATCAGGGGCTTTTGTGGATTCCAAAGATTCTCTAGAGTGGAAACAGCGTTTAATGGGATTGGTGGCCAAGGACATCGTATGGGTAGATCATGGGCTGATTGGCAAGAATATTATCCACAGCTGTGGTAAGTTCCCTAACGTTCCACTGATAGGAAGAATAGGTGGGATTAACTACAATCCATCTTTGGCCATTCGACAATTTGGGTATGCCCTGACAGGTCCGCCTATTAAGAGAGATGTGGAGGAGTCCCTCTATTTTCATACATCAGATGGTTGGGAAGCGGCACAGAAAGCTTCTGAAAAGTTAGGATAGAGAATGCTGAATTACAGGAACAGTTGCAGATTAAGGACGAAGAGCTTGAAAAGGCGCATGAGCAGAGGAAAAAGTATCGGGAAAGCCTCGGCAAGAGTCAAGAACAGCTAGAAGAAGCTAGAGGTGAGCTGAGGAATACCAAGAAAGAGCTTGAAGAAGTCATGATAGAAAGGGAGATACTCAAGACGCAAGCTGGCATAAAGAGACACAAAGGAGTGTGTGATGACGAGGCTCTGATGCTGCATATGGGTTCTTTAAATGAAGCTCTTGAGAAAAGGGATGTCTTGATCAAAGAAATGATTGAAAAGCCGAATCACCAGCGTACCCGTATACTTTTTGAGGAGATCAAATACTCAAGTGATAAGCTGAAGGATGTGGAATTGTCAGACTGATGTTCTTTTCCTTATATTTTGTTATTAATGGTTACCATCAGGCTTGTTGATGGATCCATTTTTCCTTGTATTGCATTTGCGGTTGAACCTTTCTTAAATGTACTTGAATACTTTGTTGAATGAGTATGAGCAGTTTTATTCAGAATTATTCCTTATCAGATAGCTGCACACAAGCATATGACCACGATACGTCTCTTTATATCACGATTTCTGGTCTTCAGATTTCTGTGGTTTGGATTGGAATCAGGGTATAAAGCACCTCGGAAATGACAAACATAGCATTGCATGGCATTGCATATCATTTTGCTTTTTTGTTACTTGCTTTTCAGGTACTCGTTGCGGGGTCTCTAACCTTTATTTGATTTCAGGAAGTATAGCTGAGAATCATATTCACCGATATTCGACGCAAAGAAATCAAGTAAGAATCATGGATCAAATGCAGAAGGATTTGGCTGGGGTGAGGGCCCAATTGGGGCATTTTATGGGGGACATTCAGGCGCTGTCCCGAGGTCAGGAACTACTGAGGGAGGAAGTCAACCAGATGAAGATTCAAATGGGCCTGGTCATGGAAATCTTGAATAAGGTGTTAAAAAAGGAAAATGATCATGTGCCCGCTTCCACAACAGAGGTCTCTACTCCTCCCATCTCTTTGGGATATGCTTTAGATCATGGATTGCTTCGTGAATCTCCTCTGAAAGCTAAAGGTTCAGAGCTCTCGCATCAGTAGTCACTTCCTGATTTCCAAGAGGATCCTAAGTCAGAGGGGCCTAAGAGGAAGTTCGATCCCATTCCGATTTCGTACGCGCAATTGCTTTCTTACTTGCTCGAGCTCAAGCTGGTTGAGTGTGTAAGTTTGGGACCGTTGCCCACGAAGATTCCTCTGGGACCTAATGCTAAGGCTAGATGTGAGTTCCATTCTGGGGCACCTGGTCACAATGTTGAGAATTGTACCAGGTTCAAGCATAAAGTCCAGGAGCTAATTGATTCAGGGGCAATCAAGTTTGCATCAGTTGGTGCTGGTAAACCAAGTGATGTCACTCCCATTGTTGCAAGGGAACTGAGGACTCTCTCCTTTTCCAAAGGGTCTACCTCGCATCAGGGATCTCTTCCACAACCCTGTGTTGCAGAAGACCTATGTCAGTAACCCTTATTTGTGCCTCAGCCGAATGCAGAAAGGAAAGTGCAGGGCCAGGTTGGGCGCCCGAACCAGCAGCAGCAAGATTATCAGCAGCGGAGGCTACTCAGACCAAGGAAGCCCAAGAGGACATTTGATCCTATTCCTATTCCGTACAGTCAGTTGTTGCCTCGTTTTCTCAAAAGTTCGCAAATCCAGCTGAGAAGGGCCATGCCCGTGCCATACCCCATTCCTCCGGACTATGACATGAGTGTTAGCTGTGAGTTCCATTCAGGAACGTTTGGGCACACACTTGATAACTGTAATGTGTTCCAGCACAAGGTGCAGGATTTGATTGACTCAAAGGTTATCACCCCAGACGGTACCCCACAAGGTGAAGCTTCTGTACCATGGTGAGTGCTCAAATTTACAAGAACATCACCAGAAGTGGTCAGTCTAGACGGAGCCAAGCCTCCTCAACAACGACAATCTTTATTTTCCTTGCTGCATTTTCATATGTAGTCTTTATTTGTTCGTTCAGACATTGTTCGCATGTTAAAATTTGTTTGTATTTGGTATGAGGATTTTAATGCAATGAATATGTTTTCTTGAAGAATTTCATTTGTGTTTACTCATTTAATGCTAATGTGTACTGCAATACCATTTTTCTTGCTCAAACTCTATGAGGGAGAATGATGATCTGAAAACGCAAAAATCTCTAATTGTGTGCTTTTGAATAGAACCCTGTTGAGGATGTACAGGCATTGTTTCAACTCCCCAAACACTGAAGATATAAGGGAAATAGACCCTCGTTAACCCCTTTGAGCCTTGAAGTAGGAGTTTCTTTCGTACGGAAAAAACCCTCACATTTAACCCAGGGGCAGGGTAGGCGTCAGTTAATTTAACCGAGCGTTCAAACCTCAAAAGGAGTGTGCATCTGAGGATCCATTACCTTCTATTCCGCCATCAAGAGGTCAAGAGATGTGAAACCACAATGGTTATCCATCAACAATCAAAGAGTGAGGTAGTCACAACCCTTTCAACAAAGTCAAGACAGGCTAGTGTCACACGACGTGTTCAAAAAAAGAAGAAAGAGAAAAAAAAGAAATGAAAAAGCCCGCTAAGTTGAAACTTGAAAACAAGCAACTTAGGCAAAAGTTAGGGCATCCCGCTGGACGTCAAAATCTAAAGATTCAAAAGAATCAGTCCAGGCAAAAATTAGGGATCAAAAAGCAAAAGAATGTGAAACCAAAAGGATTACAAAAGAAAATCCTCGAGCAAGAACAAAGTCGTGTGACTACGCACAAAAGACAAAAGGGGTGACTGTTACTCCATAGCCTCATTGGGTGTCAAACCATCAGATGCATGGGTTCCTTAAAGATCACAAAATCTTTTGAGAGGCGAACGCTTGTGCAAATTAGCTGAACGTAGGACTGGAGAACATCACGAAGAGTGGGTGGGCACCAATAAACTTTGAGCCATAAATCCTTTTTTCTCAAAACCGTGAACCAGGCCCCGTTACAACCCTCAAAAGTCCTAATTGAAACAGGGTTATTTCAAAGGCATACTACCAAGAGATAGCGTTCCTGACTCCTATCAGTTGTGCTAAAAGATCTTTGTTGGTGTTGCATGTGCATTGCATTATTTCTTTCAAAAATTAATGTCGTATCCTAACCCGTGATTCGCTCACAAAAGGGTTTGCTACATCTTTTTAGTAAAACTTCGAGATTAACATGTTGTGTTGCATTAGAATTTTCATTTTCAGAATAAAACATTTTCTGCTTGCATACATTTGTTTGACATCAAAAGAAGTTTACATATGGAAATTCAGTCCAGAAGCTTAATCTTGCCGAGTTGAGGATCCTGAAACTCCCGAAGGGCAGCCATATCCAATGGTACTTCCTCAGGAAACTTTGTTGGGCAGGGGCTTTCCCAACAAGTTGTGCTAAGACGTAGTCGATCTGGGGCAATCACGTCGAACCATCTCTTTAAGGTGTAGCTCATCTGAGCCAATCACGTCGAGAAATCTCTTCAAAGTTCAGCCAAACTGGGGCAATTACTGCGAGATTCAAATCCCTACAAATGCAAGCATTTTTGGTTGTCCTTCGAAGATCAGTAGTCAGGGGCAAAACCACTTCAAGGTTCATACTGGGGCAAGCTATACCAAGAGCACGAGAAGTTAGTCCATCCAAACGACTAATCAGCCTATCCAGAGTTCAGAATACTGGGACAGAATATCCCACGGTGGTATGAGATTGTTCATGAATCTTTTCAAGGTGAATTCCTCTGTAGTCTATACGGTCTGGGGAAGTTACGTCGAGATCCAACGAATCTCTACAAGAGTTTGAAGACACTGAAGCATTGAGCTTGCCAAGTCTTCTGTAAAATCCTCATGCGATGACTTCTTCTAAGTAATCCATGCGGTCTGGGGCAGTTACGGCGAGATCTAACGAATCTCTACAAGAGTTTGAAGACACTGAAGCATTGAGCTTGCCAAGTCTTCTGTAAAATCCTCATGCGATGACTTCTTCTAAGTAATCCATGCGGTCTGGGGCAGTCACGGCGAGATCCAACGAATCTCTACGAGAGTTTGAAGACATTGAAGCGTTTTGGATGTCAAGTCTTCTGTAAAATCCTCTTGGGACAATTTCTTCCGGTGGACCATGTTGGTTTGGGACAAGTGAAGAAAAACAGTTGGTCACGCATATGCAGTCAATCAGCCAAAAGGAGTGAAACTAAGGGGCATTCCAACCCAAGGCATTTTTGGTCCCCGTCTTCAGCAGGCTTCATTAATAATGTTCTCCAGCAAGAGATTGCATGCAAACCTTTCTCCCCAACAAGTGGTGGTTCAGAGTTAGATTTTCTCAGTTGCAGAAGTCATATCTCGCACGGGGTATACGTGCATATCCTTTGCTTGCAGGTAGCAGCCTCATACTAGGCTCAAAGGCAAAATTGAAGCCTTTGCGAGATCACGGGATCATGTCTTCTAGACGAGTAATCACTTATTTCCATGCAGAAGACTGGGGCAATCATGTTCGAGAAAGGTGGTCACCCTTTTGTCACAACGTTCACTGATTAAGTCCATCATTCGGTCGACGGTCGGTCACGACGGTTCGATATCATTGAATTAAGTTCAACTGGGTACCGTTGTATCTTATTAAGTCGATTCTCTCATACAGTACTTCCAACAGCTACAAGCTTTTCTGTGCCGATAACGGTCACAAGTTCCCCCAAAAGAGTGGTCTCGTCGACACCGAAACTGATGGTCATTATCCCCAGCGAAGTCGCAGGAGTTTGAAGAGGCTAAATCTTCTGTAAAATCCTCTTATGACATCTTCTTCGGGGACAAATTGTTGGTTTGCCCAAGCATAGGGCATGTTTGTTTCCCCAGCATGAAGTGTTGATCATCCCCAGTAGAGTTTGAGGACAATTGGTCTTCTGTAAAATCCTCTCAAAAGGCATTCCCCAGCACGAGACGTTTTAAAGTAGTTTCCTCCAGCAGAGTTTGTTATAAACTCGTCATCCCTAATGGAATTGTCTAAAGGGAAGCTCGCCTAACATGGGGCATTGTGGTACTTATCCTAAGCTTGACAGTCATATTCTTCAGCAGACTACTGTGGATTTGCTTTGGGTTTCCCCAACAGATCTCTAAGGACTCCTTCCTAGCAAGTTGCAGTGGAATGTTCTAACCAGGATTTGCATATCCCTGGCAGAGTAGCCCTGATCCCCAGCAAGATTGTGTCTCTGGTAATGGTATCCCCACAGAGGTCAGCATCGAATCTTGTCAGCAATACTCCCCAGCTGAGTTGTTGTTCTCCCCGCAGAGGTTTATAAGATCGGCAGAATCTATTCCTCAACAAGGATGGTACAGTCTTTCCCCATCCGGGTCAGAAGGTTGATAACCCCTACAAAGGGTCTTGGATTGGATAGATCCCCAAGCAGAGTTTTTTATGACTTTTCTTCCCTAGCAAGACGCCATGCAAAGAAATTCTCATCCCCAGCGGAATCGCTGTGACCAGAATTCATTCCCCCAGCAGATGAAGTGATTACTGGCAGATTTATTATTCTACAAGTCCAATTTATTTTTGGCAAACTTGACAATTCGAAGCAGACGGATTGTTCATTCATTCTCCAGCAGAGATACTATCCTCTCAGGAACCTCTAAAAGTCAAGTCATTGATCATTGTTCCTCAGCAAAGTCGACAGAGATGTCTGACACGGATGTAGAGTGTAATCCAGTATTGGAATTTTGCGAAAGTCCACCCGTAGTGTGGCAAGCCAGTAGTCGTCTGGCATTGTTAAAAGACGTTAGCAAAGTCCAACAGTGGATTGGCAAAAGTCCATCTAAGGGTGGCAAATTCTTAAAGTCCAACAGTGGATTGGCAAAAGTCCATCTAAGGGTGGCAAATTTTAAAAGTCCAACAGTGGATTGGCAAAAGTCCATCTTCGGGTGGCAAAGCAGCTAAAAGTCCAACAGTGGATTGGCAAAAGTCCGTCTTCGGGTGGCAAAAGTCCAACAGTGGATTGGAAAAAGTCCGTCTTCGGGTGGCAAAAGTCCAACAGTGGATTGGCAAAAGTCCGTCTTCGGGTGGCAAAAGTCCAACAGTGGATTGGCAAAAGTCCGTCTTCGGGTGGCAAAAGTCCAACAGTGGATTGGCAAAAGTCCATCTTCGGGTGGCAAAGCAGCTAAAAGTCCAACAGTGGATTGGCAAAAGTCCGTCTTCGGGTGGCAAAAGTCCAACAGTGGATTGGCAAAAGTCCGTCTTCGGGTGGCAAAAGTCCAACAGTGGATTGGCAAAAGTCCGTCTTCGGGTGGCAAAAGTCCGTCTTCGGGTGGCAAAAGTCCAACAGTGGATTGGCAGAAGTCCGTCTTCGGGTGGCAAAAGTCCAACAGTGGATTGGCAAAAGTCCGTCTTCGGGTGGCAAAAGTCCAACAGTGGATTGGCAAAAGTCCATCTTCGGGTGGCAAAGCAGCTAAAAGTCCAACAGTGGATTGGCAAAAGTCCGTCTTCGGGTGGCAAAAGTCCAACAGTGGATTGGCAAAAGTCCGTCTTCGGGTGGCAAAAGTCCAACAGTGGATTGGCGAAAGGTCCATCTAAGGGTGGCAAATTCTAAAAGTCCAACAGTGGATTGGCAAAAGTCCGTCTTCAGGTGGCACGAAGCTGCAAAGTCCACCAGTAGTGTGGCAAGCCAGTAGTCGTCTGGCGTCGTTCAAAAAGACATTTCTAAAGTCCACCAGTAGCGTGGCAAGCCAGTAGTCGTCTGGAGTTGCATAAAAGACATTATTAAAGTCCACCAGCAGCGTGGCAAGCCAGTAGTCGTCTGGCGTCGTTCAAAAGACGTTATCAAAGTCCACCAGTAGCGTGGCAGGCCAGTAGTCGTCTGGAATTGCATAAAAGACATTGTTAAAGTTTACCAGTAATGCGGCGAGCCAGTAGTCGTCTGGCGTCGTTCAAAAGACAGATTCCTCCGACAATGTTTCATTGAAGATTCAATCCAGCAATGTCGGGGGAGTTTCCTCCTCATCATCCAGAGCAAATTTTTGGTTATATTTGGTATTCAATCACTATATACCTTGAGAGTCCGAAAGCAATTGCTTTCAGGCATTCAGGTCTACAGTGCTTGAATAGGGGCAGCTGTAATACCCCAAAATTTGCTCTCCCTCTTTGTCATCATAGCATGGCATTATCATTTATCATATCATATCCACCTCATTAACATTACATTGCATTTAACATAGAAAAATGAAGCATAGCATCCTTCTTACCATCAGGGCATGTGATCAGGTGGAAGGTGGACAATCAAGGAATCATTCAAAGCACAAAAAGGTCAATCAAGTTTCCTCAAGGCAAGCCAAGAGGCCTTTCATGTCTCATACTATCTCAATGGAACATCCACAACCTCAAGAATGAGAGATTCAATGGGAGATTGAAGCACTACATCTTTCACTATGCAAGAGGTTCAAAAACTGAAGGAAAACCCTCAAAAGAGATAGCTCATTGATCCAAAATTATCCTCAAATGGTATATCTCATCATCCTTTAAGAGGATACACAACATACTCTGAGGAATTTGAAATTGAAGACTGTACATTTTTCTCCTAGGAGGTGGGCACCAAAACTAGGGTTTCTAATAAAATCAGGATATCTTTGATTTTTTGGACAAAACTTGATGTCATGGTATTCTATATGTCCCTAAGTGTATGTATGTGGAAAATCACCTCTCAATTGGTTTTAGAAGTGGTTCAATTGGGAGAAGGATAAAAAATCAGGGAAATTGGGGCCAAGTCAAATAATCAGAGGAAAAAGTCAACTCTTGACCTTTTGAGGCCAAATCCATAAAATTCATGTTATATGTGTCCAATGTACAAAATTTGGTCAAGAAACTCCAAAGGAATCATGAAAAAATCAAGAGGTGGAAAGTTGCCATTTTTGGAAGAAGAAGGGTTACTAAAAATAGCAAGTTTTGGCCATTTTGCATCAGAGTTTGAACCAAGGCCATTTAAAATTGAAGCACCAAATGAAAATTCCACTCGGCCACAACAAAAGATCTTGTTTTAAGCTTCACATCCATATGTGGAACATCTCCATTGGATAAAAATTGAGTGAGATATGATTGATCAAAGTTTGAGCAAAGTAGGTCCAAAACTAGGTCATGACCAAGATTTTCAGGGCACGCGCGCAGTCATTTTCTCAAACACCTGGTGGGCCAAATGTATTGATCAATTACTCATGATTAGAGGCTTCAAATGGAAAATCTTTCAACATCAAAGTTGTTCCTCTGTGTGAGATCTTCAAAGTTGGTGTTTATCAATTTTTCATCTGATCAAAGGTTGAGGAGTTATGATGGCTCAAAGTATGGTCAATACAACTGAGAATTTGACCAAGTCTCAACCAAGTCATGCCACCAGTCTGCACATCTATGTACCAGTCCCTCTTACACCTATTTATGGTCATTTTTAGATATGTTTGGGACATTATTTCAACCCAATTTTCAAACCAATATTGTTCCATTACATCTCCTCTTTTCCATGACTCCAAAACCTTGCCAAACCATTCAATGAGTAGAGAGAAAAACATCATCAAACTACCCTACATTACACTGATACATTAACATACACGATTTGGTTTACACACACCACAAACACTTCTTAACCTCAGCTTTCCTCTTTAAACCAAGCACACATGACATAAATCTCATACACTAGCACGTGTTTTGCATGGAAATAGAAAAAACAAGCTTGCTGAGCAAGTTTCTAATGCAACAGCCTTTACCATTCGTTTCTCTTGCTGCTCCACCATAACACACCATAGGTCATCACCATAACATCATAGCCATAGCATAACTCGTCCCCTAACTAACTTGGCTCAGTTAGTTAGGATGGACTCAGTTTAACCACTTTAACTCACCTTAACTGACTCATTAAACCATGGTTAAACTCTACTATAAATCAAGATATCACTCACAAATCTCAGTTTCTAACTCCATTCTTCTCATTTCACTCCCAAATACTCTCTAATTTTCTCTCTGATTCTCCCACTCTTTTTCATCAAATCTCTCTCCCTTGCACGAGTTCATCATTCTCTTCTAATTCCACCTTCAAGTCTCATCTTTAATCATCTCTGAACTTGAAGCAGATTTGGATTGTTGAAGTAAGCACACTGCAAATCCATCTCCATTATCACTCTTCAGAGTTTGAAAGCCTTTATTTGGCCAAGTGAAGCTCAAAAAGGAAGCAAGAATCTCTGGTTTTCTCAGCATCTCCAATTTCTCCATACTTTCAGGTTTTATCACTCAACCTTTTTCCATTCGATTCCCCTTAATTTTGACTTGTTTTTGTTAATATAAGCTTGATAGAAGCTCTGCTTACTCCGACTAGTTGATAGGCCTTCTAAAGGCATAGTTTGAAAAGTTAGGGCATGATTTCATCTCTTCGTTTCTCCATGTGTGTGATTGCTATGTGAAAAATAGTGGTAGATTCATGATGTGCATGAGCTCAGCTTCAATTTGGTATGCGTATTGTACATTTTGGTGAGATGTGAAAGTTGCAGGTGGTGGTTCTCGCCGGAGAAGGTGACCGGAGGTCCCTCTCCGGCCGGCAGCTTTGAATGTTAGGGTTTATGTGTGTTCTAATCCTGTCCGTTCATTTTTCGTGATCGTGTGGTTCAGGACGTGCCAACACATTAAAATGCACGTGCACTTCACATGTTTTATTTCTGATTTCAATTAATCAACGTGTGGTGCAGTGCATGGTAATGTGTGTGGTCACTCATGCGCGTGTGTTAGATCTGGTTACTTTGACTTTCGTTTGACCTTGACTTGATCCAATGGCCATGAGCGAGTCAATCTTGTTGACTGAGAGTGTATGCTTGTTAGTGTGTTTTGCGCAGACTTGGACCTTGGACTAAATTGATATTCACACCCTCTTGTTTAAGGCCCAATGTAATTTGAACTGAGTAATTACTAGTCACGCACCCCCATTCCTTTTTGCATTGCATTTTATTTTTCCATTTTTCTACACGTTTGCTTTTTAATTTTTAAAAATACTAAATAGCATCATAAAATTACACAAAAATTCATGAGTATCATTAAAACATTTAGAAAATTTTTGGTGATTTTATTTTCTGATTTTATGACCTTTTTACCCCTGATCCTTAATTTTCTTTGAATTTCTTTGGTGTGCATTCTCAATGTGGTACATGATCTTGTTTAATTTTGTTCTTGATCATTAAAAATTGTTTTGATGCTCTTATTTTTGCATTGAGTCATTATCATTTTGAGATATGTTAAGTGTTTTTTATTTGATTTTTCTAGGTTAGTGTATGGCATGTTTGGTGTTCATTTTTGTTCTACTTTGTATGAGATGTCTACTTGACCTAAGTGCATTGTTTGATATCATTTTGCCTTGGTTCCTTGCATGCTACTTTGATATGTGATTCATCTCTGATTAGTGAACTTAAATACCATGTTTTCATAATTTTCATGAGGCCATTTAATTTGTGTTTAATGCATTTCATTTGAAGCATTACAACATGTCACATCATTGTAATCTTTGTGCATGTTTACATGATTTCTTTTGGACATACTTGCATGATCATTTGCCTATTTTGTGAGCTATTCACTTGACATTATAGGTCATTGGTACATATTATATGTCATCTTTGCATGTTGGTTATCATTTGAACCTTGTGCACCTTTAACATGTTGTGTTTGTACTTGTGTTTTCTTTTGAACTTCCATTTCAATTCTACTTCTTCTATCACTTCTTAAATGTTTTGATGTGTCATGCATGAATACTTGTGAGAGGTTTGTGAATCATTTTTCATTTCATTTCATTTCTGATCCATGGATTACATGTTCCATTTATGCATATTTCTTCTTTTTCCTTTCATCTTTCATTCTCCCTTTTCTTATGGTAGCATGTTCTAATGCCATGGATGATGTTTGTTGCTTATCCACTTGGACTTGCATGATAATAATCATTTGTTTTCCATATGATGAACATTCTGGTTGTGGTTATAGGATTTGATTTCTCATTTAATTCTTTTGAGTTTTATGGTGCATTAAATGTTTTTTACTTCTTATACTTCTTATACATGTTTACTAACCATGTAGGGGCTTTGGTAAGTTGCAATTGAGTGTGGATAAGGAATCCACATTCAAATTTCTTTCCTTTCATCTCTTTTACAATTCCATTTTTTGTGTTTATTAAGCACTTATGTGCTTTCTTTTAACAACTCATCACCTTCCCTTTTTGGATTACAATTCATCTTCTACTTTAGAAGTGAATTGTTTAATTCACCCTTTCTTTAGAGTTAAGTTTTAAAACCTCACAAACCTTTAGGATCACTCCCTTAACTAATCAATTAGGATTGAGTCTTAGTTCACATAGAATTTTACCTTTTTCTTCTCTCTTGAGTCTTTCATCTTCTCATCTCAAAGAAAATACAAAAATATCTAATAAAGGTAGGCATTTATTGCATTTAGGCCTTTCATATAAAGAAAAGGTTATAAGGGGTCTTCTCTTATAATCTTAGAATGTATAGCATATAGCCCATCTTGGGTCAATGTGTTAAATATTTGATCTTGTATGAGGGACTTAAATGCAATACTTGTTGAAGGTACAAATAAAAAACACTTCTTCATTTCTTAATCAACAAAAATACTTAATAAACACAAGTATGCTAGTGTGTTTGAACCTTGACAATTGGAACTAAGTGTGGGGGTCTTCTTCACTCTTAGTGTGCTTTCTTACCCATTCCATCTTGGAATGTGAGAATGTACACATTCCAATGACTAAGATCCAGATACACTGTCATATGCAAACAAATCCAAAACACTTCCTTCTAAAAGACAAAAACAAACAATAACGTCTTTCCTTCGGGAATTCTTTTTCTCACCTCATTCATTCTCAACGCACGAACGCGCTTCTACTCGTTCTCTTGCAAGATGGTAACGCACTCGGACCAGCGAGCCTGCAACACCTGAGCTAGAACGTAAGCCGTTCTCTAAAAAACACAAACAACTTTCCCTTAGGTGAGGGGAACTACGTCGCTCTGATTCTCATGTTCCCGATGAGATACGTAGGCAGTGGGGTAGGGCCCATGCGAGCACTTCTTTTATTTTCCCTACATTTGTTTCTCTTTCTCTTTCCTTTCTTCCAGTTCCTTTTCCAGTATCTTTTCTATCACCCTTTGATCGAAACAAGCAAGCGTGGATCCCATCGGGTACGATGGACGCGAGAGGGTGCTAATACCTTTCTCTCGCGTAACCGACTCCCGAACCCAGTTCTCTTGGTCGTAAGACCGTGCTCTTTCCTTTCTCTCAGGTTTATGCGGTGTTTCCTTTCCCTCTTTTGGGATAAATACACATTGCTGGCGACTCTGTTTCGGTGCCAATTTCGCGTTTGTACTTGGATGAAAATCCCGGGAGCGACAGAGAGATAACTCTTTTAAAGATAAAAACCACTGGTAAACGTGCGAGGTTTACTATCCAGCGACTTTTAGCTTTTAAAGAGGGTTCCTTAGTTAAGGTACAAGATTATGACCGTAGTGGGTACCCAAACCCCGAGACATTCAAGGCAAGCTATCCACAAGGAATATATCAAGTCAGGAAAGTTCGAGAATTTGGAAGAAACTCAAAGATGCCATTC
Source organism: Lathyrus tuberosus (assembly GCA_022829125.1). Classification (NCBI taxonomy): domain Eukaryota; kingdom Viridiplantae; phylum Streptophyta; class Magnoliopsida; order Fabales; family Fabaceae; genus Lathyrus; species Lathyrus tuberosus. The sequence goes on from JALAZF010000034.1 coordinate 3,575,697, forward strand.
ACGGAGAATACATTCATCTCGGGGAGTAGAGCTTCTTGACGATTCCTAAGGAGGACAGCCGAAGAGAAGACTGTATCTGGTGCTCCTATTGGGGATCTAGGCATCTATTTCTATGAATAAATGAAACGGCTTTACCTAGTGCTAGACGTAGTTGCCGGGGAAACTCGAAATATCTATACTATTATTACACAGTAGATATGAGTTTATGAAAGGAGACTTACAGTGAGCAGCCCCACAATACAGTTTATAATATGAAAGCAGTAAACGAAAGCGGTAACCACTTACTCGGTTGGAGTGCTTCTGTAACACCCCATTTCTACCCAAAAATTATATTAAAATCAGAGTTATAAAATTTTCGACATAAAACGGGATATCACATTTCCAACTTTAAAATCATCAACATAATGGTTATTCATGAAAGATACATAAACGATTCAAGGGAGCATAAACCAATAATAAACTTCGACTTCATTCAACTTAAGCAAACACAATGCAGCGGATTCTTTAACAACTTAGTAGCATCCTTATTTAACATAAAAACAACTTCAAATTAAACAACAAAGTATTTTCTAGCACTTTTATTAAAATTCAGCATGTAGACAACTAAATAAAAGACATGCGTCATCCCCCCGAGTGCTACGTATCAGAGCGACAACCACCGACTCGAACTAAGGTAACCGGCTACTCCTCTTGGTTACCTGCACGTTGCCAACATAGGGACAACATTCAAACAGAAGGGGTGAGTTACCGAAAATTATAAACGGAGTATGATAAATAATATATAGGCAAGAATCATACAAATAATCACCACTTCACATCAACAGCCAACAAATGAAAATTTCAACAACAACAAATAAAATCAACAACAACTTAAGGGAATGCGACTTTAATGAGACTCGACAATGTCATGCATGTGGTACCATCGGAGTAAAACTCCCAACGTAATATTGCCAGTTTATCGAGGCATCAAGGCATAAGCCTTCAACTTTCAACTTTCAACATATTGCCAATCCAGGCCAACGTGGTGTGAGCAACGCTCCGACACAAAATGCAATGTATGTTCCTTGACATGCACAACTCAACAACATAAACAACTCAACGACATGTACAACGTAATCAACTTACACAACATAGCAACTTGTTCGACATCAACAACTTATATCAACGTTGGCTTATCAAGCCTACAACTTACAATTCGTCCGTAAACCGGAACAATGTTACAACTCAGCTGTACCTGAAATTCCACTTTCTCAACATAATTTCGACAAACAATTCAACAAAAGTCACCTACTAATTTACCCGACTCACCCCGACAATTTTCGTTAAATTTCGGGCAACTAAATTTTCCGCTTAAATCGGCTAAACCGGCTAACTCGGCACTGTTTTGGTATTCTGTTATTACTGCTATTAATTTACTAATCCTGTTGATTTTATCTCCCTGATACATTCTTCTACTACCTCCACAAAACACCTGTTATGGAAACTTCTAAAACCTGCTTCTGTCAAAACATGCTAGTTTTCTGATTTTCTGTTGAAATTTGTTAATTCAGTAGTTCGGCTATTTCCTCACCTCTGTATCAAATTTTCTTCAACTGTATACTTTCTATTACTATTAATCCATCTCGTTCCATAAAATATGAACATGTACAAATTCTGCTTCTGATATTATATACCTAACACATTTTTCTTTTTCTTTTTTTCAAGTAAGGCTAAATTTCTGTGTACAACAAAACCATTAATTCTTATTAAAAATGGGTGGCGCAAGGCATTGAAGACCAAGTGGCTTGCGCCACATCAATTTATAGTGGCCGGGGCCACATTTTTCTTCACTAGATGATGGCTTGCGCCATCTACACTCATCACCATGGTGGCTTGCGCCACCCACATTCACACACACACAGGGGTGGCGCCCCTTATTATATTTTTTTTTCTTTTTCTTTAACACTCAGTATGATTCTCTCCTTCTCCGACCCAGGATTCTCCAATTTCTAATTTTTCCAGTTTCAGGCCAACCACAAAAATCACTTCACCAAAACATTATCACCAGATCATAATTATTTCACAGAAACAACGATTTCATGAAATTTCAGCAACACAAAATCAACGCGAACAGTAGAAAAACTATATAACTCAACCCGACGTATCAATAACACAACATCAAAAATCAACTTAACTCAACAGCAACATCAGCCAGATTATCAACGACCACACAAGAATCAACAACAACTTACTCAGAGAAATCAATTGGGAAAAACAATCATAAAATCCCTAACCCTTATATCATTCATCCTAACCCGGTTATAATAATCGAACCCACCCTTACCTTGGATTGAAGGCAGCTCGACGATCGATCGGGTTCCGGAAACTCGATACCGGCAGCGGTTTCTCTCGCGACTTCTTCTTCTCTTCCGTTCTCAACTTCTCTCACGTCCTTCTTTTCCCTCTAACTGATACCCACAACTTCACTATTCTTTCTATTTTCTTTGTTTTATTAAAATAATATTATTCAATTATAATGTCTAATGGGCCTAATCATACACCCCCTAATTTACTAATTCCAACACGAAACCAAGCCCACTTGACCGAGCACACTCCAACTACGATAATATTACTACCAATATTATTCCGCGACTTTTAATATTATTTCTACGACTTACCGACTTAACGACTTAATTCACCGCAACACCAAAATCAACTGAATGATTCACAAACAATTAGTAAATATCCAATTAAATAAATAATTAAATATTTGGGCGTTACAGCTTCCATGCTGTTTGGTTAGTTGTTCAACAAAGAAAGATTGAAAACAACAGTATATTCAAAATCAAAGGAGAAAGTGCTTTGAAAAAGAAAGATTTGGGGCTTACAGCTCAAGGAGAGGCCCAGGGTTTTATTAGTGAGCGCACTGTTTGACTTTGTACAGCGGGACTTATACAAGTGACTGGGGCCCAAAAAGGTTTTCTGTACAAAGGGATGGGTCTTACACTCTCTCAAGAGGCCCAAAAAGGTTTAAAGAAAAGAGTGGGGCTTATAACACGAGGGTAGGCCCAAATGATTTTTCGTTTAAAAATGGCGATCGCGCCGAGGTTTTCTTTTAACGCAGAGGGACTTATACAATAAGTGAGGCCCAAAATGTTTTGGTTAAAAGGGGATTGGGTCTTACACTCTAATAGAGGCCCAAAGTGTTTTGAATGGGTCTTATAGCTCAAGGAGAGGCCCAGATGATTTTTATTTTTAAACGGGCGACGATCGCGCCGTTTACTTGTACATAGGGACTTATACAATGAGTGAGGCCCAAAAAGTTTTTGTACAAGGGGGGATGGGTCTTACACTCTCTCAAGAGGCCCAAAGAGTTTTGAAAATGATTTATGAGGGTTGAATTAATCCAAAACCCTAATTTGTTTTCAAAATGTATTTAATTGAATAAAAATTCAATTAAAATGATCAAAAATTGTTTAACACATGGAAAACAAATTGTGATCTTGGATTAATGTTTCAAAAATTAAGTATTGACCTACAAAATAATTAGAAAGCATTAAAAGTTGCAAAATCAATGTAGAAAAAATATTTAAAATGCCAAAAACAATCAAAATATTAATTCTTTACAAAAATATCAATTATATGAAATAAATAATATTTTTGGGATTTTTATGAAAATAAAATATTTTAACATTTTTGTGAATTATTAAAAAAAGAATCAACTCAAAATCATTAAAACTCAGAGAGAAATTAATTTTTGAATCAATTAAACAAAATCACAAAATTCAAATATTTGAATTTCTAAAAATGGCGCCAAGAACAAGCTGAAGAACACGCGCGTGTTCTTGGTTTCTCAGATTTGCATTTTCTATCCAATCTCCATGAATACGTAATCATATCATGCAATCCACATATCATTATGCTCGTCTCAACCTCACGATCATGTCTATGTACTTTAATTTCATTTAAATTAAACATACAACAAGAAATCACGAAGAGACCTCAAGAACCCTAATTTCTGCATGAAGGCTAGGATTTTTGATACATGATTCAAACAATGCAATTAATTGAGGGAAAACATTCCATGCATGATTATGAACATATGGCCAAATTATTGTGCGAGGAAATATGCATAGATTGAGAGATGACCAAGCATGTGCTTACCTCTAGGCCGTGACAGCAAGTGCAATGTGATTTTTGATTTGGAGGTGTTATAGATGAGTGGTGATGATCTGAACAGCTTCCCTACACCCTATGGATTGTGTTTGGATGGTTGGACTTGATTGAAATTGGCTGGATCATTTTGTGGTACCTCAGCTGCACTTTGGTTAAAACCTTGAGCAACCAGCTGGTGATTTTGTGAAATTGATGTTTCAGAAGTAATCTAAGTGTTTGATCAGCTCATATGTGATGTATGTGAGGTGTGTGAGTGATTGGTTTGATTGGAATTGCTCTCAAACTCAAAACCCGATAGTGACTTGCCTTAGAAGGCAAAATTGGAGTGAAAGAAGAGATTTTGAGGAAAGCATCTGTTAGATGGCTTTGGTGTACTCAAACTAACCACAATTGAGCTCTATTTATAGTAGAGCAAGTTTGTTTTGCAAGGAATAGTGCATGGCAGCTGGTAAGTAGGTTTGGCCAATGTTGGCAAATGAAAATCCAAGTCTCCTCTAGCCATTGACTAGAGGTTAGGGCACAGAGCTTTGGTTCCCTTGGTCTTGGATAAGTCTTGACTGATTTCAGATGAGAATGGCTCAGTCCATGCCACCTTGATGGTTCCATTGAATGCCTCATTCCAAATTTGAAGTCTTGTCCCTATTTTGGCCATTCTAGGTTCAACATGCTATTTCTTGTTCCATGGACTTTGGAGGCTTGGCTCAGTGATTGTCCCCTTTAGATTCAATCCTCTGAGGTGTCCAAGTGGATAGGAGCAATTGAATTTGGCTGATTTTGGCAAATCGACCAAAGTTGCAAATTCTGCCTTGCCTTGACAGATTTCAGCAAGGCAACTTGGCAATGTTGTATCTCATGGTGTAGGTTGAATTTGGCAATGTTCTTGGCCATTTTGGAAAGCTCTTACATGATACAACAACTGTTTGAACAAGTTTGGTTTTGATCTCTTTTGATTCCAAGTGAAAAATCCCCCTACATTTGGCAAAAAGTGAGGCAGAATCTGACTTAGTGAAAATTTCACTAAGTGTTGGAAAAAATGACATTTTCACTTTTCAGCCACTTTGATCACTCCATAACTCAAAATACTTAATGAATTGGAATGACTTGTAGTTGAAGTTTTTGTAGGTGATAATGAGGGCTAAAAATCCATCTTTGGATGAGAAAAAATGGCCTTGTGGTTTAGGAGTTATGGTCCTCCAAAGTTGGTACCTTTGCCACTTTATTTTTAACTTAGAAAAATTTCTAAGTTTTATGGTTACCCCTTTTACAAGTTATCTCACTTTTCTTGATTTTTCTTGATGAATGATGATTCAAATCATACATTAACATCATTTTAGGGTTAAAAATCCATTTTGGTGAAAAATCTCAAAAAGTCAAAGTTGACTTTTGTGCACGGTTGACTTTTTATCAGATGAATTCCAAACTGTGCAATTCTTCAGGAAATCATGTCCTTGACCTAAATCAAACTTGATGGACATGTTCCATGGGTGTCATAGGGTATATTCAATCATGTATTAGGGTTTGGGAGCATGTCCTGGTCAAAAGTCAAAGTTACAGTTGACTTTTCCCTTAAAACCCTAATTGTGGTGCAGATGAAATTGAGACTTGTTGCCCAAGCTTCTTGGATTAATCCATTGTTCCAAATGGATCAATATGGTATATTAGAGACCCTCAAATGATCTCTTGAGGTCTTGGCTCATGGTTTGTCCCAAAAGTCAACTTAGGGGTGAATTAGGTCAAGAAACCCTAATTTCTGATTTTTGATGAATGCATCCCCTGAGGCAAAATTGACTTGATGCATGGGTTCATGAGGTTCCATGAAGTATATTAGGTCATGTTTTGGATCATTGCCTTGTGCCCAGATGAAAATTTCCATCTGGAGGCCCTGGTCGACCAAAACCCTAATTTGGTGACACTGTCGATTTTGAGACTTGATCCACCTAGAAGGGAGCAGCCTTGTGCTTAATCCTTGAAGTGGGAGTCCTTTTTGATCCATTGTGGATGTTTAAGAGATTAGACAAGTTGAAGCTCATGTCATTTCTTGATTGATCCTTTGTCTAAGCACTCAGAGAGGGCTTGAAACCCTAATTTTGATTGTATTGGATGCTCACCCATCTTTGGGGAGACTGATGAAGCATGATGGTTCATCCATATTGTGATGATGATTTTCACAATGATGGGAAATCTAAGTGGTCAAAATTTGGGGTATTACAGATGCCCCTATTTAATCTTCTTGGACCCGAAGGTGTGAATGACGAAGGGATTCGGGCATTCGGGGTGCAAGAGGATTAAATATCGGAATACCCGAAATTTTGATGGTGGTTATGAATGGTAGCTTACGCATTCATCTTCTTTAGCTAAGCAATGATGCTTAGAAAAGGTAAACTTCCCCTCGATCCTGGTCTTCAGCCAAGGAGCTGGTCTCAGTTTTCTTTTGAAATAAACCTCCCCTCGATCCTGGTTTCTTACCAAGGAACTGGTCTTAGTTTCTTTTGAAATAAACTTCCCCTCGTTCTTGGTTTCTTACCAAGGAACTGGTCTTAGTTTCTTTTGAAATAAACTTCCCCTCGATCCTGGTTTCCTACCAAGGAACTGGTCTCAGTCTCTGAAATGAACTTCCCCTCGTTCTTGGTTTCTTACCAAGGAACTGGTCTTAGTTTCTTTTGTCAATAAACTTTATTGACAAGGGACGCTATGTGTAGCGGTTTTCCCTCAAACTTCTAGCCGAATTTTCCTGGGGAGACACCATTTGAGTGGGAAAAGATTTGATGTCAGACTTGCTGGGGAACCCATTCGTCTGAATTGTAGAGGTACACAAACTTCTCTGTTTTGGAGACGCCATTTGTCGATTCTACTGGGGAAAGCGAGTCTCTTGAGAGACTGTTTTTGTTTGGGATCTTTCATCATACTTTTCTCGGGATCTTCCCGGAGAAACGCCATATGATGGGGTCCAATTTTGAGGTGCCGATGACCTTTTCATCAATGGTTTTTTTGGAGCAAAACTGGCGTGCTGCCGAATCTCTGATCACGAGGCTTTCTCTGTGGATTTTCCTTAATCCGGGAAAGCAAGGATATCATCTTCGATGGCGAAGAGTGACATCTGTTGAAGGTTCTCTGATCTTTCAGAGGTTCAAATTATCAAAGTGGCCAAGTGCCGACTCTGATCTAAAGATACACTGGTGGCGAGATTGTGCAGACGCAACACTTCCTGACGAGGAAAGAACTGACAAACTCGATTGAGAAAACTGTTTATCACTAGGGGACAAGACCGGCTAGAGTGATAACGATGCAATATGAAATGTAAATGTAAATAAAAAATGCATGAAGTACGTATGTATATGCTGACAAAACAGACGCGACATACAGACTAATGGATGAACACAATTGGATACTCGGCCATCGCGGGGCGAAGAAGTACCGTTGGTTCAAAATAGCAATTCCACCTTGCTTAGGAGAGATAGTCCCGTTGGGAGCTATGTTGATCGGGCTTAGGAGATGAGAACTCGGCCGAGGTGTGTCAGACGAAACAAGGTCTCTGACATTATTGATCCTTCATTTAGGAGTACTGGTCTAGAAGGAGTACTTTGATTGTGTACTTTGAAGTTCGCTTACTTCGGGAGAAGCGATCGATGTTCTTCTGATGTTCAACAGTCAAAAGAAATGCCATCTTTAATTTAAAAGCAGAAAAATTTTAACAAGTAAATTTATTTTTGTTTTATTTCAAGAATCGCTGATTAAGTTTAAACAACGTCGTTCTGTAAAGCTAAAACAAGTAAAGAATTACAAACAAAAGCACAAGGGCTCAAATTTTATTGATAAGATGGAGATCAGCCAAACGCGTGATTCCAAAGAGTATATACAAAGTTAGAAAATTGTAATTTACAGGGAAGAGGGCTACGTTGAAACATAACGACCACTATCCTTCTACCAACTTTGAATTCGGGATATCCTGAGCTTCCGTCGAAGATGACCTTTGACTGGAGATTTCCTCCGATAGATGATGCAACTGCTGCTGAGGGACTTGTCTCTGTTGAACATAGTTACTTGCCATTATCCCTAACTTTTGCCTGGATTGTACTATGAGATTTCCAATCCATCGGGATGATTTTTTTCATGTCTCTAACTTTTGCCTGGACCGCCCTTTCGGGTTTTCAATCCACCGAGACGTTTTTTTTTTTTAGTTTTAGGCGAAGTATTTATTTACTACATCAACATTCGTGGGGTAGGCAAATTCCTCTCCGTCCATGGTTGCAAGTCTCAAGGCGCCGCCTGAGAAAGCTTTCGTGACCACATAGGGGCCATCATAATTTGGGGTCCATTTGCCCCGAGAATCAGTGAGAAATGATTGCATCTTCTTGAGCACAAGGTCTCCTTTTCTGAAGATACGCGGTCGGACCTTTTTGTCGAACGCCCTTTTCATTCTCTGTTGATACAACTGACCGTGGCATAGTGCCGTGGTTCGCTTCTCCTCGATCAGGTTCAGTTCGTCGTGTCGACTTTGACACCATTCGGCTTCGGTGAGCTTAGCTTCCATCAATACCCGGATTAATGGGATCTCTACTTCTAAGGGGAGAACTGCCTCCATACCATATACTAGAGAAGAAGGGGTTGCCCCTGTTGAAGTGCGGACAGATGTTCGATAACCGTGAAGAGCAAAGGGTAGCATTTCGTGCCAATCTTTATAGGTTACAACCATCTTTTGAATGATCTTCTTGATGTTCTTGTTAGCCGCTTCTACCGCTCCGTTCATCTTGGGTCGGTAGGGAGATGAGTTATGGTGTTCGATCTTGAACTCTGCACACAACTTTTTCATCATCTTATTATTCAAGTTAGATCCATTATCAGTAATGATCTCGCTTGGAACACCATAACGGCAGATGATATTATTTTTGATAAATCGGACCACTACTTGTCGGGTTATATTGGCGAAGGACGCTGCTTCGACCCACTTGGTGAAATAGTCAATGGCTACCAGAATGAACCGATGTCCGTTTGAAGCCTTGGGCTCAATTATACCAATCATATCGATTCCCCATATGGAAAATGGCCACGGGGAAGAAAGAACTTTGAGATGTGATGGCGGTACATGAATTTTGTCGGAGTATATCTGACACTTGTGACACCTCCTCATGTACTTGTAGTACTCAGATTCCATAGTCAACCAATAATACCCGGCCTTGAGAATTTTTCTCGCCATTGTGCGTCCGTTGGCATGAGTACCAAAGGATCCTTCATGAATTTCTTTCATGAGCATGTCTGCTTCTGGTCTGTCGACGCATCGGAGCAAGATCATGTCAAAATTTCTCTTATAAAGAGTGTCACCGCTCAGGAAGAAGTTTCCAGCCAATCTTCTGAGGGTTTTCCTGTCTTTTCTGAGTGCCCCAGATGGGTACTCTTGTTTCTGAAGGAAGCATTTGATATCGTGATACCAAGGTCTGTCGTCTATGACTGCTTCAATCGCGAAGATGTAAGCGGGCCGTTCAAGGCGCATGATGTCGATCTTAGGTATGTCATTCCATCGACCTACACTAATCATGGAAGAGATAGTGGCTAATGCATCAGCCATGTGATTCTCATCACGAGGGATGTGATGAAAGTCGACTCTGTTGAAAAAGGGTAACAACCTCCTTGCATAGTCTTTGTAAGGAATCAATCCTGATTGGTATGTGTTCCAATCTCCTTTTATCTGGTTAATAACCAGGGCTGAATCGCCGTATACGTCCAAGTTTTTGATCCTTAAATCAATCGCTTCTTCGAGACCCATGATACATGCTTCGTATTCGGCCTCGTTGTTCGTACATTTGAACGTAAGTCTGGCAGTGAAAGGAATGTGGGAACCCTGAGGGGTAACAATGATTGCCCCAATTCCGTTTCCATAATGATTGACTGCTCCGTCAAAGATAAGTCCCCACTGGGAACCTAGTTCTGGCCCTTCACTGGGTAGCAGTTCATCGCAATCTTTCATCTTTAGATACATGACATCTTCGTCTGGGAAGTCAAACCCGATTGATTCTTGATCGTCAATCGGTTGATGAGCCAAATGATCGGCTAAAATACTTCCTTTAACGGCTTTCTGAGCATGGTACTCTATGTCATATTCTGATAGTAACATCTGCCAACGGGCAATCCTTCCCGTGAGAGCAGGTTTTTCGAAAACGTACTTGATTGGATCCATTTCGGAGACCAACCAAGTAGTATGACGAATCATGTACTGGCGAAGACGTTTGGCTGCCCAAGCCAAAGCGCAACAAGTTTTCTCAAGCATTGTGTACCGAGTCTCGCAGTCGGTGAATTTCTTGCTTAGATAGTAAATGGCAGACTCTTTCCTTTTAGTTTCGTCTTGTTGGCCAAGTACACATCCCATTGAGTCCTCTAGGACTGTGAGGTAAATGATCAGTGGTCTCCCTTCCACTGGAGGTGATAGAATCGGAGGATTCAATAGATATTCCTTGATACTGTCGAAGGCGGTTTGGCAATCTTCTGACCAAACGCAATCCTGGTTCTTTTTTAGTAATTTGAAAATTGGCGCACACGTCGCGGTCATAAGGAATATGAATCTGGAGATGCAGTTCAAACGTCCCAGGAATCCTCTGACTTGTTTTTCAGTTTTCGGAGAAGACATTTCTTGAATGGCCTTGACCTTGTCAGGATCAACTTCAATTCCTTTCTCGCTGACGATGAACCCTAGTAATTTCCCCGAACGGACACCGAAGGTGCACTTGTTAGGATTCAAGCGGAGCTTGAATTTTCTTAGACGTTCGAACAATTTTGACAGATGTTCAACGTGCTCATCCTCTGTTCTTGATTTTGCAATCAATTCATCGACATATACCTCAATTTCTTTGTGTATCATGTCATGAAACAGAGTAGTCATGGCCCTTTGATAGGTTGCCCCGGCATTCTTCAAACCGAACGGCATTACCTTGTAACAAAAGGTACCCCATGGGGTAATGAACGAAGTTTTCTCCATGTCTTTCGGCGCCATTTTGATCTGATTATAGCCCGAGAATCCATCCATGAAGGAGAATACTTTGAACTTTGCTGTGCTGTCAATCAGCATGTCAATGTGTGGTAAAGGAAAGTCGTCCTTTGGACTTGCCTTGTTTAGATCTCTGTAATCAACACACATTCTGACCTTTCCATCCTTTTTGGGAACAGGTACGATGTTGGCTAACCATTGAGGATATTCAGATGTAGCGAGGAAACCCGCGTCGATCTATTTCTGTACCTCCTCTTTGATTTTGATGGCCATGTCCGGGTGAGTGCGTCTCAACCTTTGCTTTACTGGCGGACATTCCGATCTCAATGGTAAGCGATGTTCCACGATGCTGGTATCCAACCCAGGCATGTCCTGATAAGACCAAGCGAATACATAGGGGAATTCTTTGAGAAGCTTTATCAAACCCTCTCTGACAGTTGGACTGAGCAGTGCTCCAATCCTGATTTCTTTTCTCTCTTTTTCTGAACCCAAGTTCACCGTTTCCAACGGCTCTTTGTGAGGTTCAATGGACCTTTCCTCTTGTCTGAGTAGTCGGGAGATCTCTTCTGGAATTTGGTCGTCATTTTCTTCTTCAGCCTCGAATAACGGGAACTCAAAGTTGGGAGAAGGCATCGGATCGTATGTTTCAACGGGGTATAAAACAAGCAATCTGCATGACGTGATGATTCGTGTTTAGAAGAGATAGAAAAAAATGCAAGTGTGTGCAGTGTTTTGATTTTACTGCTTGTTTTTATTATTGAATGTTTTTTAGGATTACCATTTTCTGAAAAAGCAAAAAGAGAAAACAACAATTAATGCGGAAATTACAGAACGACGTTATTTTATTAATGAACAAGTCGAATCTTGAAACTACAGCCCTATAAAACAAAACTCACTCGCTCTGGGCAAAGCGAAGAGGGAAATTTACAAAAAGCGAGCCCTATCAAAACATCCGTTTCACCTGGGCAGGGTGAAAGGTTAAAGATGGCAATTACTTTGACTGGCGAACGACCTTCGGAACCTCAACAGCAACCCATTGGCGGCGAACTCCTCGGTGAATCACAAAGTCTGACACCTTCCTTGATTTGTGTTTAGAAATGACGCTGATTTCTGGTGGAGAAGGATCATTGGAATCTGTCTCCCAAGCAGAATTGTCATAGGAGGATTCCTCTGTTGCATTTTGCATAGCATTGGTGCTCTCAGTTGTATCTCCCCATCCAGTTGAATGGATATCTTCGAGCCTGATACGAGAGCTTTCGGGAGCAGTGTACTTGACCATAAAGTCGTATTTTCCACTTGGTTGTCCCAGAGTGTCCCAAACTTCTTTGGAACTGGAGAAGTCATCCCTCTCGATGACGTTGACCTCAGGAAAAGCATAGTTGATGAATTCTAGTCCTGCAAATGTTGCGAATTCATCTTCATGTTGAGTAGTTTCTGAATGACCTGAGTGTTGATCCCATAACATGGCGGGGACACAGGTATTCTGTTCAATGACGCTCAGCTGAGTTTCATTACTCGGCTGACTTTCTTGCCCCAAGTTTCCTGGGTAAGGCTGCCACATTGGCAGACCATCCATCGGGCCATAGTAATTGTGATCAAAGTTGTCTTTCATCAGAGTGTCTTCCTCTAATGAATTTGGTGGAGCACGGCATCCTTCCGGATCACAATCTCCGTAGATCATTTCGACATCTGATTTTGGTATAAATCTCGGACTTTCTGTAGGAAAGCAAAAAGGCATATGCACCTCTTCCTGAGACATATAGCCGTCCTTGTTAAGGTAGGACTTCCATTCTTCATCTGTGTCAGAGGGATCATCCTCATTGATAGCATGCACTGCTTGAGACACTGGGTGAAGAAAACCTCCACTGCGGAAGAAGTTTTGAAGGGGATGAAGACTTTCATCGTTAGCAGCTGTTTGGGTACATGTTGTAGAAAAACCAAGACCCTTCTTTATTTTATTGTCAGTGGGAATGACAAGTTGTCCCCATCCTTTTGTATCGGTACTCTCGACCGCTTTGATAGCATCTTTGTATGAAGAAATTGAAGTTCCTTCTTTGAACTGATTGTTCTTGCTCACCGATAGTGCTTGGAACTGAGTTCCAATAACCTCCTGGGGTTCCACACAAGTAGATGATGATAGGTTACTCACAAGCGAGGCTTGTTCCCCACAAACCGTGATAAGTTGATCGTTCTTGACGAACTTTAGCTTTTGGTGGAGGGTTGAAGTAACCGCTCCAGCCTGATGTATCCAAGGTCTTCCTAATAAACAACTGTATGTTGCCTGGATGTCCATGTCCTGGAAAGTGATTTGGAAAGTGTGAGGACCAATAGTTATGGGAAGATCAACTTCGCCGATAACTGTTTTTCTGGATCCGTCGAATGCTTTGACGACGACCTCGCTGACTCTCATCGGAGGGCCCTTAAATGATAATTGCATCAAAGTGAACTTCGGCATAACATTCAGGGCTGACCCTGTGTCTACCAGTACGTTGGCTAAAGCATCGCCCTGGCAGTTAACTGTGATATTGAGCGCCATGTTATGACGACGACCCTCTTCAGGTAATTCCTCATCACTAAATCCCAAATTATTACAGGAAGTGATGTTAGAGACAATGCTATCGAATTGTCTGATTGTTACATCCTGTTCCACAAAGGCTTGCTCCAAGACTTTCTGTAGAGCCTCTCTGTGTGCTTCTGAACTGAGTAACAGTGATAATACTGAGATCTTTGAAGGAGTCTGTAACAGTTGATCAACAATGTTATATTCACTCCTTTGGATGAGCTTTAGCATCTCATCTTTGTCTTTTGAAAAGTCGGGATTACTAGATTGACCGACTGGTGGATCAGGAATTTCTGCCTGAAGTTCCTTTTCTTTGTTGGATTCTCCAACCCCTCGGTTGAAGATTCGACCACTCCGTGTTACACGACTGATGTCTGCAATATTCACGACAGAGGGTAATGGAATTTTCTTTCCATTCTCGATTATTGTTGCACCGTATTTGTAAGGGATTGCCTTAGCTGATTCATACGGTAGTGGCCCCGGTAGATAGATGACTATGGGAACCTTCTGATTTTTCAGACCATCATAGGTAACCTTGATCCGTTCCCAGTTGGGAACTCTAGATTCGTCAAGTAGAGGGATGATGGCAAAAACATCCCTGGTCCTGTGATGACCAGAGATCGTGACAACATCCTCAACTTGCTCGGCAAGGTAGTTCGGCGACCAAATGATGGGTCCTGAACCTGGATAAGGACAAATTTCTCCATGATCGACCTGACCCTGAAGAGTTGCTCTCACAAGGTAACACCCTTGGTTACTTTCTGAAGAGACGCTACAACGGTCATAATTGTGTGGTGGCACCTGGCCACGCCCACTTTGAATACAATGTAACCTCACTAGGTTATCTTCCATTAATCGGACATCCTGACTTTGACGACGAGTAGGATTCCTGTTATTGATACTAATCTGCTGAGTATCTTCGTCCATATAGATTGGCATCCACCAGTGATTTAACAAGTGCAGAAGTGCCTCCTGGACAAGGGTACAACCTCGATCGTTTTCGCAACCTGCTTTACAGTTTTGATAATCATGTGATATTAAGAATCTGAGTCGGACCTGCTCAGCATGTAACTCTACCAGGTTGGTATTCATCACGCGAATGTCAAAGATCTGAACCATGTTGATTTGATAGGAGTTCCTATCATGGTAGTCTTGGATCCATCCAAGATCCATCTGACGCTGGAGGGCCTCTTGTATGAAAGAGCATCCCTGTTTATTTACCGAGCAAATCAGACAGGAACTGTAATCGTGCCGCGGTAGATTATGATACTGGCTTTGCCTTGAGTGCATCGCCACCAAGTTGACATTCATCGCACGGATGTCGTGGTTTTGAATAACGTTGGAATTCATGTAAACCATGTTAACTCCACGAACTTGGTGCTCTTGGATCCATCCAAGATCCATTTGTTCCTGTAGAGCTGTTTGCACTACAGAACATCCCTGGTTGTCTTTAGAGCAGATATCACACTGGTGATAATTATGAGGTGGCACATGGCCATATCCACTCTGTCTACAATGCATCTTGACCAGATTGGTCCCCAATAAGAGTACATCGTGAATTTGATAGACATTGTTAGTCTCTTTCTCAATCAGATTGACTGCAGTTTTCTCATGTTGAGGCAGCGGGTTCGTAAGAACATTAGGATTCGTATCTTTGAAAGATAAGAGCCCGCTCCTAACAAGCTTTTGCACGTCGGATTTGAAATTGAGACAAGTCTCAATGTTATGCCCCGAACCTCCTTGATGATAAGGGCATGTTTGATCCGCTTTAAACCAAAAAGGCGGATTTTCCGGAACTGAAATGGGAGACTTAGTCTGAATGTGCCCCTTAGCCATCAGTAACGGAAACATCTCTGCGTACGTTACGGGTATAGGATCAAATCCTGGTGGCCGTATTGTACGGTTGTTGTTATATAGAGGACGAGCCTGCTGAAGAGGCTGTTGTGTCCTTTGTTGGTCAGGTTGGCTCTGCGCAACCTGAGGTTGATACATAGGAACAGGCGCGGGGCCGATAGCAGAAGTAACAGCTGCTACTGGCTGATAACGTCGCCTTTGCTTTCCGAGAGAGATATTCCCAATATCTTGCTCTTTTTTCTTAGGGAGAGAACTACCGTATTTTTTAGTACCGCTCGTTGATCCAGTGTCTTTTACCAAACGTCCTTCTCGGACGGCTTCCTCAAGACGTACACCCATGCTGACCATTTCAGTGAAATCACTGGGTACACTGGCAATCATTCGGTCATAGTAAAATGAGCTTAAGGTTTTTAAGAAGATTTTTGTCATCTCTTTTTCCTCAAGAGGTGGACAAATTTGAGCGGCAATTTCACGCCACCTTTGAGCATACTCCTTAAAGGTTTCCTTGTCCTTTTGTGACATTGATCTGAGTTGATCTCTGTCGGGTGCCATGTCTAAATTGTACTTGTATTGTTGGACGAAGGCAGTACCAAGATATCTGAATGTACTGATCGTAGTACGGTTTAAACCCATGTACCATTTGAGTGCGGCACCGGTTAAACTATCCTGGAAGTAGTGAATCAGCAGGTCCTGATTCTCCGTCTGGGCTGACATCCGCCGAGCGTACATCACCAGATGGCTCTGAGGGCAAGAGTTACCCTTGCATTTTTCAAAGTCGGGCACTTGGAACTTGTGCGGGACTTTCACATTTGGGACCAAGCAGAGGTCTGCGGCGTCCTTTCCAAATAGATCCTGACCGCGAATGGCTTGCAGCTCTTTTTGCATTTCCAAGAACTGCTCCTGGAATTCATCCATTCTGTCAAACATAGTTTCCTTCTTACCAGAAGGTGTCTGTGGAATCTGTCCTTCCGGGACAGTGTGCACCACAGGGGGTGGTACCGTGACTATGGCAGTAAGTCTTGGTGCTTCCCGAAGTTTGTAACCTTCAGGAGTCTTGAGTATGCCCCTGGCATCTTCGCTTTCCCGAAGTTTGTAACCTTCGGGCCCAGCGGCTTCTGTTGCGATTCCCTGATCTTCAGTGATCGGCGGAACATATCCTTCCGGGATATAGTTAACAGGCATGCCCCAAGGACGATCTTTCGGCATCTGATACCTTGGATCATACTTTTCTATGATAGGCATTGAGGTGGTCTCTGAGATCACAGTTCTTTGTAGCTGAGCTTCTGCCATGGCTTGCATGTCGTTGCGAAGCTTTCTCATATCCTCTCTCAGAGCGTCGATCTCTTCTTTCAACTCTCTGTTTTCTTCCTCAAGATCATCCATCCTTTTCTGACGATTGGCCCGAGTATTATACGAATGAGACAGTTTGACTCTAGAATCGAGACACAAACGTGAGATTCGTAGGGAAGAAGAATACGCGATGTGAGAATGATGAATGCAATGATTATATTAATTGTTGTTTTTTTTTTGTTTAATCAAAATAAACTTCGACAATTAGATTGCAAATATCAAACAGTGGGGAAACCCCTTTTTATTGAATTCCAAAGGATTACAGAAATGGAAATACAGTAAATTACAAAGTGCAGAAACAGAAACCTAAACTAATGGGTCCCGAGTCCTCTTCTTTGACCGGGGCGCTTGGGTCGTTGTCGGGTTGTCATTCATTTGCCAGGTGAAAGGAGCGAGCAAATTCCCTTGGTCATCTTGATTCTCTACAGCATGCTGCTCCAAAATTTCAATCAGAGCATCTTTCTCTTTTAGTAGTTGCTGTATTTGGATACACTCTACGTCAAGGGTGCGGTACTTGTTCTTCCAAGATCTTCTTTCCTTTTGAACTTTGCTGAGAGTAACCTGAAGCTTTTCAGTTTCCGTCATGAAGTACATGACAGTTTCCCTCAGTGGAAGAATTCCGTAACGAGGATAAGGCATCTTTAGCTTAAGAGCTCTAGTTTGTACCCAATGGAGATAAGGCTCCACCGAGACACAGTCTGGTTTTCCCAGAGACTCTCGTCCTTTCTTATGAACCTGTTTCCAAGCTTGCACTATTTCCATCTTTAGTGCTCTGTCATTTTCTCCTTCTTTGAAGAAAAGACCTTCCAGATGAACACCCAGTGGGATGTATCTCATCGGGTATCCAAATTGACGAAGAACTAATATCGGATGATAGTTGATTCCTCCTTTAGTTCCTATGAGGGGTACGCTGGGGAAGTTTCCACAGCGGTCAATGATTCTGATTCCCTCATAAATCCTATTACACCAATCTATATCGGAATTGGTGAGAGATATGATCTTCTGCGACCAACGTAAGACACTCTTGCAATCCCAAAAAGCAGCAGACTTGGGCAAGTGAGAGATAAACCATTTGTAGAGCAAAGGTACACAGCATGTGATCTCCCCTCTGCTGTACAAATTTCCCAAGTGTACAGAATGATACGCATCTGCGAGCAAAGTCGGCACAGGGTTTCCAATGAGAAAAACCTTAATAGCGTTGATATCGACGAAGTTATTGATGTTGGGAAACAAAAATAATCCGTAGGTGAGCAAGACAAAGATGCTTTCAAAAGCAGTCCCGTTCCCTAACTAGCGAAGTATAGAGCCTTTTTTGTCAAGAACTGGGCTGGCAAACCTTGGATGCCACCCTTAGTGGTCATGTGAGTCCTGACCTTAGACTCGTCCAAATGAATTGCTATTGCAATAGTCTGATTCTTTGGAATTTCTTCCAGTCCAGAAAATGGAGCTCGATCAGTGATATGTAAATCAGTCAGATGAGAATACTCCTCCAGCGTTGGTGATAGCTGGTAATCCGGGAATATGAAACAGTGATAAACCGGATCGTAGAACTGAATGAGCGCGTCCATGATCCCCTTAATCACATGGACTCTTAACAGTGGTAGCAAACCACCGTGCTTGGCTATGAAAGCCTCTGGGTTAACGATCATCCTTGCTAACCTTCTCAAATCCTCTAGTTTTGGAACCTTGAAGGTATACTGGCGAGTTCTCCTTCTACCGAAATCCATTAGCGTAATCCTCTTCTCTGATATTTGCAATCACAGTCTTAGTTTAATTTGAAAAACAGAGAGACTAGAAGAGAAGTTTTTTGAATGTTTTAATGTTTTATTAAATGGATGCATGAATGCAGCACACAAAAACATAGAAAAAACATGGGGTCAAAGGGTCGTTGTCATGAAGTCAAGGCTCTACCCATCCCCAAAGGTTTATACTAGGGTGATTTTTGTACCTGTACTCATTATCATCAGCTCCTCCCAGGAAAGCAAAACAACAAGCGGATCTCCAGCGAGTTGTAGAGCAATCTTAGAGTAAGTGTCATTCACCGAGAATAGATCACCAGCCTCAAATGAGGGTAGTATCGCGTAACAACTATTTCCGATAGTTTCCGCACTACGAAAGGGTTTGGCTCCTCAGCTTCTCAGACTTAACAACCGGCCCATTGGCTAGAAGAGTGAATGGGTTGCGTTGGTCAGCCTCCACTGAGGTTGATGGTCGACCCCGTCGCCATCACTTATCTTAAGTGTATACTCAATCTTTCCACATACGGCATCACCCGCATTCCCATTAGCAGAAAAATAAACACGTATAGCAATTAGGAAAAGCAGTACATATATTTGTCCTAATCATCCTAGACTTATAAAGCTATGATTCCTAAGTTCCTGACAGAAAATGGGTTCCCCGGCGGAAGCCCCAATCTGTGGTATTCACACAAGTGAAGAGAAAAAAGGTTTGTTCAAGGTTTCCACCTTAAACATTTAAGAAAGAAGATTTGGCCCCACGGTGGGCGCCACTTTTCTGTAGCGAGCGATTTTGGACGCGGTTCTTAAGCGCTGGTCGCTCTCTGCGGTTTGAGCTTTGACTACAGGTCGATTCATTTTTTATCCTATTGTGAGCTGAATAAGGAAGGGAAATAGATGTCTCCAATTAACCCTGCTTTGCATACTGAGTTTAAACAGCGGTATGTTAGGTTACGGATGCTATCAATGTGGGGGGCCTTTGTACTGGTTATTTGTATTTTCGCCAATACTGTTTTCTTTCTTTTTTACCTGGGCAGAAGGTTTCTGGCGGGGAACAAGGATTAGGATGTTAGGACTGATGCTTTTGAAATACTGCTTTTGATTGATGGAGATATGGGATTTGGGTTTTTTTGTTGATTGCGCTCGCTAAGATCTTTTCTTTCGATCTTATACCTACGTATTCCCGTTTACCGAAACAGGGAAATCAGAGCGTTTGTAGTTCCTCCTATTCTATGGGAAGAAATGGGTGTTTTGGTGTCTTGTTCAAAGCCCAAGACGTGAAGCGAAAGGTGGTTTGTATCTTGTTCAAAGCCCAAGATGTGAAGCTGAAAGGTCTATTTGTGTCTTGTTCAAAGCCCAAGACGTGAAGCTGAAAGACCTCTACTTTAGAGAGAATTTGTCATCTCTAAAGAGGGAGAAGGAGAATTACTTTAACTGGGATACGCGGATCCGAGCAATGCCATAATTTCCGAAGAAAGGGTTTTAACCTGAAGGAGAAGACTTTAACTCAATGTAGAGAAATACCACCTTTCCTTAGGAATTTCTCATGCTAAAAGAGGGACAGTGGCGTGGATATAGATGATCCAGAGGCTTGCCGCTTACAGCGATTAGATGAAGGGAAAGGAGTTGTTGATGTTTGTGTAATGTGAACGAGGCACATCTTTGATGCTAAAAGGTTGATTGGATCAACCAGTGGTTTTCTTATACAAAACCCTAAGAGGAGGCTAATTTCCGCTAGGAAAATCATTATACAAAGCCTAAGAGGAGGCTATTTTGTGTCTCGTACAAAGCCCGAGAGAGAGGCTAAAAGTTTTTTACCCGACGATAGAGTCTTTGTGTCTCGTACGAAGCCCGAGATAGAGGCTATTGTTTGTTTGACTCAACGAGGGAGTCTTTGTGTGTCTCGTACAAAGCCCGAGAGAGAGGCAAAAAGGGTTGACTCAACAGGAGAATCTTTTATACTCAACAAGAGAATGTTTTTGTATCTCGTACGAAGCCCGAGATGGAGGCTAAAAGTTTGACTCAACAAGAGAGTCTTTGATACTCAACAAGAGAGTGTTTTTGTATCTCGTACGAAGCCCGAGATGGAGGCTAAAGGTTTGTTTCAGTTGAGTGACAGATCCAATATACTGATTTTAAAAGAGAAAATCAGTTCTTATATGAGCAACACTGTACTCAAGGATTTGATTTGAGGATCAGGGATATTTCCTTCTCTTTGAGGAAACGGGAAATCCAAAGGGTATTGAGACTGTCCGAGTCTGCGGGTTTCCTTCCTATTTAACGAAGGGGTCACTTGAGAATGTCTTTGAGACTCAAGGAAGTTAGACTGTCCAAGTCTAGAGTTTTATCTTTTGTACTATGCTTTGAGAAACAGTAGTAGACTCTATGAAAGGACTGTTCTATGAGGATGACTAGGTTCTGTTCCTATACCTCTAGGAGGTCGTCGGGACAATTTGTACGAAGCCCAAGAGGAGGCTGGAAACTTTTAAGAAGCCGACGGGTCCTTGTACGAAGCCCAAGAGGAGGCTATCATTCCCGGAGGAAGAGATCATTATACGAAGCCTAAGAGGAGGTTGTGAATACTTCTAAGAAGCCGTAGTGTCCTTGAATAATGCCCAAGAGGAGGCCGATGCTTTTAAGAAGCCCGTGGGTCTATCATCTCCTTTCCATTAGGAGAGATAACTCTTTTAAAGATAAAAACCACTGGTAAACGTGCGAGGTTTACTATCCAGCGACTTTTAGCTTTTAAAGAGGGTTCCTTAGTTAAGGTCCAAGATTATGACCGTAGTGGGTACCCAAACCCCGAGACATTCAAGGCAAGCTATCCACAAGGAATATATCAAGTCAGGAAAGTTCGAGAATTTGGAAGAAACTCAAAGATGCCATTCACGGAGAATACATTCATCTTGGGGAGTAGAGCTTCTTGACGATTCCTAAGGAGGACAGCCGAAGAGAAGACTGTATCTGGTGCTCCTATTGGGGATCTAGGCGTCTATTTCTATGAATAAATGAAACGGCTTTACCTAGTGCTAGACGTAGTTGCCGGGGAAACTCGAAATATCTATACTATTATTACACAGTAGATATGAGTTTATGAAAGGAGACTTACAGTGAGCAGCCCCACAATACAGTTTATAATATGAAAGCAGTAAACGAAAGCGATAACCACTTACTCGGTTGGAGTGCTTCCATGCTGTTTGGTTAGTTGTTCAACAAAGAAAGATTGAAAATAATAGTATATTCAAAATCAAAGGAGAAAGTGCTTTGAAAAAGAAAGATTTGGGGCTTACAGCTCAAGGAGAGGCCCATGGTTTTATTAGTGAGCGCACTGTTTGACTTTGTACAGCGGGACTTATACAAGTGACTGGGGCCCAAAAAGGTTTTCTGTACAAAGGGATGGGTCTTACACTCTCTCAAGAGGCCCAAAAAGGTTTAAAGAAAAGAGTGGGGTTTATAACACGAGGGTAGGCCCAAATGATTTTTCGTTTAAAAATGGCGATCGCGCCGAGGTTTTCTTTTGACGCAGAGGGACTTATACAATAAGTGAGGCCCAAAATGTTTTGGTTAAAAGGGGATTGGGTCTTACACTCTAATAGAGGCCCAAAGTGTTTTGAATGGGTCTTATAGCTCAAGGAGAGACCCAGATGATTTTTATTTTTAAACGGGCGACGATCGCGCCGTTTACTTGTACAGAGGGACTTATACAATGAGTGAGGCCCAAAAAGTTTTTGTACAAGGGGGGATGGGTCTTACACTCTCTCAAGAGGCCCAAAGAGTTTTGAAAATGATTTATGAGGGTTGAATTAATCCAAAACCCTAATTTGTTTTCAAAATGTATTTAATTGAATAAAAATTCAATTAAAATGATCAAAAATTGTTTAACACATGGAAAACAAATTGTGATCTTGGATTAATGTTTCAAAAATTAAGTATTGACCTACAAAATAATTAGAAAGCATTAAAAGTTGCAAAATCAATGTAGAAAAAATATTTAAAATGCCAAAAACAATCAAAATATTAATTCTTTACAAAAATATCAATTATATGAAATAAATAATATTTTTGGGATTTTTGTGAAAATAAAATATTTTAACATTTTTGTGAATTATTAAAAAAAGAATCAACTCAAAATCATTAAAACTCAGAGAGAAATTAATTTTTGAATCAATTAAACAAAATCACAAAATTCAAATATTTGAATTTCTAAAAATGGCGCCAAGAACAAGCTGAAGAACACGCGCGTGTTCTTGGTTTCTCAGATTTGCATTTTCTATCCAATCTCCATGAATACGTAATCATATCATGCAATCCACATATCATTATGCTCGTCTCAACCTCACGATCATGTCTATGTACTTTAATTTCATTTAAATTAAACATACAACAAGAAATCACGAAGAGACCTCAAGAACCCTAATTTCTGCATGAAGGCTAGGATTTTTGATACATGATTCAAACAATGCAATTAATTGAGGGAAAACATTCCATGCATGATTATGAACATATGGCCAAATTATTGTGCGAGGAAATATGCATAGATTGAGAGATGACCAAGCATGTGCTTACCTCTAGGCCGTGACAGCAAGTGCAATGTGATTTTTGATTTGGAGGTGTTATAGATGAGTGGTGATGATCTGAACAGCTTCCCTACACCCTATGGATTGTGTTTGGATGGTTGGACTTGATTGAAATTGGCTGGATCATTTTGTGGTACCTCAGCTGCACTTTGGTTAAAACCTTGAGCAACCAGCTGGTGATTTTGTGAAATTGATGTTTCAGAAGTAATCTAAGTGTTTGATCAGCTCATATGTGATGTATGTGAGGTGTGTGAGTGATTGGTTTGATTGGAATTGCTCTCAAACTCAAAACCCGATAGTGACTTGCCTTAGAAGGCAAAATTGGAGTGAAAGAAGAGATTTTGAGGAAAGCATCTGTTAGATGGCTTTGGTGTACTCAAACTAACCACAATTGAGCTCTATTTATAGTAGAGCAAGTTTGTTTTGCAAGGAATAGTGCATGGCAGCTGGTAAGTAGGTTTGGCCAATGTTGGCAAATGAAAATCCAAGTCTCCTCTAGCCATTGACTAGAGGTTAGGGCACAGAGCTTTGGTTCCCTTGGTCTTGGATAAGTCTTGACTGATTTCAGATGAGAATGGCTCAGTCCATGCCACCTTGATGGTTCCATTGAATGCCTCATTCCAAATTTGAAGTCTTGTCCCTATTTTGGCCATTCTAGGTTCAACATGCTATTTCTTGTTCCATGGACTTTGGAGGCTTGGCTCAGTGATTGTCCCCTTTAGATTCAATCCTCTGAGGTGTCCAAGTGGATAGGAGCAATTGAATTTGGCTGATTTTGGAAAATCGACCAAAGTTGCAAATTCTGCCTTGCCTTGACAGATTTCAGCAAGGCAACTTGGCAATGTTGTATCTCATGGTGTAGGTTGAATTTGGCAATGTTCTTGGCCATTTTGGAAAGCTCTTACATGATACAACAACTGTTTGAACAAGTTTGGTTTTGATCTCTTTTGATTCCAAGTGAAAAATCCCCCTACATTTGGCAAAAAGTGAGGCAGAATCTGACTTAGTGAAAATTTCACTAAGTGTTGGAAAAAATGACATTTTCACTTTTCAGCCACTTTGATCACTCCATAACTCAAAATCCTTAATGAATTGGAATGACTTGTAGTTGAAGTTTTTGTAGGTGATAATGAGGGCTAAAGATCCATCTTTGGATGAGAAAAAATGGCCTTGTGGTTTAGGAGTTATGGTCCTCCAAAGTTGGTACCTTTGCCACTTTATTTTTAACTTAGAAAAATTTCTAAGTTTTATGGTTACCCCTTTTACAAGTTATCTCACTTTTCTTGATTTTTCTTGATGAATGATGATTCAAATCATACATTAACATCATTTTAGGGTTAAAAATCCATTTTGGTGAAAAATCTCAAAAAGTCAAAGTTGACTTTTGTGCACGGTTGACTTTTTATCAGATGAATTCCAAACTGTGC
Organism: Lathyrus tuberosus; assembly: GCA_022829125.1. Classification (NCBI taxonomy): domain Eukaryota; kingdom Viridiplantae; phylum Streptophyta; class Magnoliopsida; order Fabales; family Fabaceae; genus Lathyrus; species Lathyrus tuberosus. The sequence continues at coordinate 3,600,332 of JALAZF010000034.1, forward strand.
AATTCTTCAGGAAATCATGTCCTTGACCTAAATCAAACTTGATGGACATGTTCCATGGGTGTCATAGGGTATATTCAATCATGTATTAGGGTTTGGGAGCATGTCCTGGTCAAAAGTCAAAGTTACAGTTGACTTTTCCCTTAAAACCCTAATTGTGGTGCAGATGAAATTGAGACTTGTTGCCCAAGCTTCTTGGATTAATCCATTGTTCCAAATGGATCAATATGGTATATTAGAGACCCTCAAATCATCTCTTGAGGTCTTGGCTCATGGTTTGTCCCAAAAGTCAACTTAGGGGTGAATTAGGTCAAGAAACCCTAATTTCTGATTTTTGATGAATGCATCCCCTGAGGCAAAATTGACTTGATGCATGGGTTCATGAGGTTCCATGAAGTATATTAGGTCATGTTTTGGATCATTGCCTTGTGCCCAGATGAAAATTTCCATCTGGAGGCCCTGGTCGACCAAAACCCTAATTTGGTGACACTGTCGATCTTGAGACTTGATCCACCTAGAAGGGAGCAGCCTTGTGCTTAATCCTTGAAGTGGGAGTCCTTTTTGATCCATTGTGGATGTTTAAGAGATTAGACAAGTTGAAGATCATGTCATTTCTTGATTGATCCTTTGTCTAAGCACTCAGAGAGGGCTTGAAACCCTAATTTTGATTGTATTGGATGCTCACCCATCTTTGGGGAGACTGATGAAGCATGATGGTTCATCCATATTGTGATGATGATTTTCAAAATGATGGGAAATCTAAGTGGTCAAAATTTGGGGTATTACACCAGGTACAAGAAAAGTGTTTCCCCGTTATCTGGTCGGGACAAGACCGGGGGTTGTGACAAGACTTGTTTTAGATGGAGGAGGGCTTGTTCGCATTCTTCACCCCATTCAAAAGTTGCCTTCTGTCGGAAAAGCTTGAAAAAAGGGAGTGCGTATTGAGCATATTTTGCGACAAAACGGGAGAGAGCAGTCAGCATTCCGTTAAGTGACTGGATCGACTTCTTCGAGTTCGGGGTAGGGATTTCGGAGAATGCCCTACATTTGTCAGGGTTCGCCTCGATTCCCCTCTCCGTGAGGTAGAAGCCGAGGAACTTCCCTGCGCGAACACCGAAGGTGCATTTGTCGGGGTTGAACCTCATGCAACATTTCCTCACCGTGTCAAACACTTTTTTGAGATGAGCAGCATGGTCGACTTCTTCTGCAGATTTGACGATCATGTCGTCCATATAGACCTCGAGTACGTCGCCGATATCTGTCTGGAAAACCTTGTTCATCATCCGTTGGTAGGTGGCGCCAGCATTTTTCAAGCCGAAGGGCATTACGTTATAGTAGTAATTGCCCGACTCGGTCATGAAAGCGGTATGCTGCTTGTTGGCCTCGTCCATGGGGATTTGGTTGTACCCCGAGTAGGCATCCATAAAGGATAGTAATTTGAATCCTGCAGAGTTATCGACCAGCTGGTCGATGTTAGGTAAGGGATAAGAGTCTTTTGGGCATGCCCGGTTAAGATCCGTGTAGTCAACGCACATCCTCCATTTTCCATTATTTTTCTTAACGAGTGCAACATTTGAGAGCCAAGTCGTGTACTTGGCCTCGGAAATAAAGTTTGCCTCTATGAGGTCTTTTACAGCTTTTTCAGCAGCCCCCATTTTTTCCGGAGACTGCCTACGCCTACGTTGAGCTACAGCCCTAGCGGTCGGATCTATAGTTAGCTGATGACAAGCTACTTCAAGGTCCATTCCGGGCATCTCTGCAGCACTCCAGGCAAACAAATCTGCATTTTCTCGGAGGCATACCTTCAATTGCCTCTTCGCCAGGTCGGGGAGTCCATAGTCAATCTTCACGCTTCGATCTGGGCTATCGCCGAGAGGAACCAGCTCGAAATCTCCGTCTGGGATGGGGCGCGTTGGGTGGAGAGGCTGCCCATTGATTTCAACTGGGAGGTCCTTGCCTGCATCTTCTTCCTGCTCCCCGGGAAACCTTCTGTCAAGGTCGACCGCGCTGACCGGCGGGAGTGGAACCTGCACGACGTCTGGAGATGCCCCAGCCTGAGTCTTGGGTTTGACGCCGCCGACGACACTCAGACCCTTGATTGCTGCGTCGAAACATCTTCTGGCCACCTTGATGTCCCCATGGAGAGTGACCACACGTCCACGCTTCGTGTAGTACTTCATCTTTAGGTGGACCGTTGATGGTACGGCCGTCAGTTCCGCCAACGTGGTCCTCCCCATGATGCAGTTGTAGAGGGACGGGCAGTCCACCACCAAGAAACGCGTCTTCACCTGTCGGGCAGTTTCCTCAATCCCGAAGGTGACCATCAACTCCACGAAGCCCCATGGTATGGTGGTCGCGCCATTGAAGCCTTGTAGGTCTGACCCTACGTACGGGAACAAGTGTCTCTTGGTCAGCTGGAGGGTCTCGAAAAGGTGGACGTACATGATATCCACCGAGCTCCCCTGGTCAACCAAAATTTTGTGGACATCAAAATTGGCCATCTGTGCCCGGATCAGGAGGGGATGTTAGCGTTAGTTGCCCCATTGGGAAGTTCCTCGAGGTAGAAGGTAATCGGAGTTGATCTTCCATTAACCCTCTCGAGGGTAGGGGCTCGAGGAGTTGTTGCTTTCAGTTCGTCAAATTTCCTCTTTATTGACCCTACGGTCAAACGGTCGGGGGCTCCGCCAGATATGACCAGGGCTTGGGGGAAAGACTCCCAGGTACTGCGGGCACTTATCGGCTCTTCTGCTGGGAAGCTCTTCCACATGCTTCGGACAGCTTCAGGGTTGTCGAGTTCTCCCGAAAAGCCAAAGTCTTCAGGTCGCGTGATGCTCAACGCGACTTGCAGCGATCCGTTGTTGGGAGAAGAAGTTTACTCCTCGACATTCTGGGCCTCCTGGCCGCTGGGGCGGGGGGCCTCTTGCTGCATGGCGTACTTCTTCAGGTACCCCTCTTTAATCAGCGTTTCGATTGTGTCCTTAAGGTGGACGCAATCTTCAGTAACGTGCCCGTGACTGCGATGGAACCGACAGTACTTGGACTTGTCAGCATTTGGTTTGGGAGCCGTCGGTTTCGGGAAGCGGATTCCCCCTTTGACGAACTCCGAATTGGCACAGTCGCTAAAAATGTGCGCGCGGGACGCGTTTAGCGGTGTGTAGTCTTTGAAAAGGCCAGACGGTCCCCGTGATTCGCGGGGCTCTTTGGTCCGGGCTTCTTTTTTTCTTTCCCTACCTCGCCTAGGTGGAGGGGAGTCTTTTCTTCTCCTATCTCCACCTCGCCTGGGTGGAGGGGAGTCTTCCTCCTTGTTGCCGCGGGGGCCTTCTCTGCGCCTCGAATCGAGGGCAATTTGTACGGCTTCAGCTTCCTCGAACTCAATATGCGACTGAGCCCTCTTGAGGAGGCCTTCAAAGCTGCGGGGACGGTGTAGTCCGACGGATTCTGCGAACTTGGATCCTAGTCGCAAACCCTTGATGATGAGATACATTTTGATGTGATCGATCACGTGGATTTCGACCGTTTCTTAGTTGAACCTCTCGATGTAGCTCCGGAGAGGTTCATCCTTCCCCTGAAAGATGGCTTCCAGGGAGGCTATCGTCTTCAGATGTCGACGAGAAGCCATAAAATGTTTTCTGAAGCGCTCCCTCAGGACCTTCCACGACGTGATTGATTCAGATGCTAGGTTTTTGTACCAAGCCATGGCCCCTTTCCGAAGAGTCGTAGGGAATAATCGACATTTGATAGCGCCGGAGACATTCCTGAAATCGAGCAGAGCTTCAAAACTCTCGACATGGTCATCAGGATCAGATGTCCCATCATATGTCCCCAAGGATAGGGGCCTCTCCAAGCCCTTAGGAATAGGGGCGTCCATGATGTGCCTGGCCAGAGGGGTTTGGTAATCGTCATCCTCGCTGGCTCCCGGAGACACAGAGGGGGAGTGTTATCCATGAACATAGCGATGCCTCGGGGAGTGGTCCTTTGGGCGGCCTCTGGGCTCCTCGGCGTCCGGCCTGCTCCTTTTATTTTTCGAGGAGCGAACTGGCCCCTTTGGTGGCGGGGAGCGGTGGCGTTTCTGAGTATGTTCTGGCTGAGTACGCTCTAAGCGTGGCCTGCGACCCCTGGGAACTGGGGAGGGGCTGCGAGATGCCTCTGGGGACTGCGAATGTCTTGGAAATAGCGGTGGTCGGTGCCTTCGCGGGGAAGTCCGACCACGACCATTCTCCAGCGCCTCGATTCGGATGTTCTGGTTGAAGATCATCTGGTTGGTCTGATTGACCAAAGCAAACAGGGCAGTAGTGCTCGGGTCCGCATTTGGCGGTGGGTCCACGGGCTGGAAAACGGGCTGGAGGACTGTTTCATGTCCGTCTTGGTGAGCTGTCTCGTACTCCACTTCCTCGAAAAATGGTGAGGCGGTGAGTCCGTCTCTAATGTCGTTCTCCACGACAGGTTGGGCAGCGTTGTTGTCGATGTGGTTGCCAGTACTGAGCTGCGCGATAACGTTGTCTAGAGCTTGATTCGCCGACGGGTTGGCCAGGATGGTTGTTGAATGGAGAAAGCTTTGGTTTATCGAGCAGAAAAACGGGGAAGCTTATAAGTCCCCACAGTCGGCGCCACTGATCGTACCTGGATCAGACAGTTGATAGTGGCCAACGGCATCTAGAACGGCAGCTCCGGTGATTGTGAGAGACGGCCGGGGGGGTGTGTGTACCTGCAAGGTACTCCGACGCTCAAGTGAGAGAGTGTACAGAGTAACAACAAATACAGAAAGTGTAGAGTGGCAAGAAGAATGTGTCTAACCTGACCCTCTCAAATGAGAGGGTATTTATAGAGAGCCCCCTGCGCGGGGCCAACGGTTACCTGCAGTGGGCTGGATCAGCTAGGCCCACTCCAAGCAACTGATAGGGCTTACGTGTAGTAGTAAAGACCAGCATGTAGTCTTCGCCCTAGAGTAACTACTCCTAGATTTCTGGAAGTAGGGCAGACCGAATCCTTCGGACGTGGGAGGTTACTTGGAACGTGTCCACGTGGTATGGACCGTTGGGTACTCCTCGCGGGGAGGAGCCTTCTGTGTCGAGGAGATATGAATCCCGTAGAATGGACATGGCCTCGCGGGGAAGAGCCTTCTGTGTCGAGGATATGTCAAGCCCGTAGAATAGACATGGCCTCGCGGGGAGGGATCATATCGGTCGAGGAGTGATGTGTAGCATTCTCGCGGGGAGAAGCTGATCTGTTGGGGAGGTACATCTCAGCAGGGTGTGATGTCCTCCTTTCTTATTGTCCCAAGTGCCCGACACTGCCTAAGTGCCCGGCGAAACTGTGGCTTGCACGTGGCAGTCACGTGTCTTGCAGAAGGGCCTTATTGGGCCTCCCCAGGCTGTATGGGTTGGGCCTGCTCGCCTGTTGGACAGCCTCGGCCCAGTCCAGAACAATATATATATATATATAAACAAAAAGAGGAAAATATGGGAAACTTGTTGTTTGAAGGTTATTAAAGTGTTTTTAGTTCAACTCCCTAATTCTCCTTCAATTTTCTTTTGACCCTTAGGATTTATCCTACCCTTACCTTGGCCACGTTACAACCTAAATAAAAGTCCTTTTGATCTTTGTGTGCATGTATTTCAAGTGTGTATTTAGAGTCTTTTCAAGCTTATAGTAGTATTAACTTTCATGTTGTGCTTTGAGTGTAAATAGTTAGCCTAAACACTTGAGAGTTGAGTGAATTATATCTTGTGAGGATCCTGCTACTTTTGATGTACTATGCGGTAATCTATTTTCGTATTTGTTTTGAATGTCACAAAAGAGTTGCTCACTGTTCTGGACTGGGCAGGCGCTGTGCCCCCAGAAGGGCAAGGCCCAACCCAATCCAGCCATTGGCCAGACCCAATAGCCAAGAACTAGCCGTTGGGCAGAAAGTAGCCGTTGGGCATGTCCCCCTCACTTGCTAAACAGTTCACGTGACCAACTGTCTCCCCGTATCTCACGGAGACAGTTGGACCATGTCAAAAGGCCACGCGCCTTGCCCTCCACCTGGCAGTCTCTCATTGGTCGACCAAGCGCTTTGATCGCATGAGAGACCTTGGCCCCGCGCTGGGGATTCCTCTTTAAATACCCTCTCACTTGAGAGGGGCAGGTATTCAATATTGAATATTCGAATTCATACCTTAACATTTTCGTACTTGCTTTCTCTCTAGCCCAAACTTACTTTGGCATCGGAGTACCTTGCAGGTACACTCCCCTCCTTTCCTACAAGCATCATCACTTGTCCAACGCGAAGGCCACGACGATCTAGTCTGATCACCTCCGATCACTCACTAACACCATATTCTTGAAGCTTAGACTTAGGACTCTACTTGTACTTTGTATATTGAATACCTTTGGAAATGCATGCTCTGCTTTGTTTTGTTTTGAATTTTTAAAGTTATAATTTTGCTCGGAGTGCAAAAGTTCAAGTGTGGGGGAATTTGATCAGTGCATTTTAATGCACATTCTCTTATGTTTGTACTTAGGCATTCCTAAAGTTTATTTGAGTATTTTTAATATTTTAATGTGTTTTCATATTTAAGTTTGTTTCTACCTTTATTTTATTTTCGCATCTTATTTTTTAGCATTAACACTTATTTGATACTTTTCACTGTGCAGGTCATAACTTGGGCTACGGGATTCCGTTCTGCACATTTTACCAGTAGATGGAAAGCTAAGACAGAGAGCTACAACTTTCATGCTTTAAGAAAAAGCTAATTCTGAGTGAAAGTTGGTCAAATAAGTCATTGAAGTCAGAGCTTTATTCTGATTTTAGAAAACAATTTATTTTGGGTTGTTTTATGGGTCTGGTTTATGTTTCCGACCCAGTTTGAGTTAGTGATGAAAAACCTTATTTTGTTTATAAGGTTTTCAGCCATACAACCATTCTGGACCAACCTTCTTTTCACTATTCACAATTTTTCTTTTTGCTTTGTACGAATCTTATGGAGAACTAACTTCTTCGGATTAATCTGTTGTAGTCGGTTTTCGCCGACACTTTGAGGTTCTTCTAATTTTCAATAAAATCTATTTCCTTTCAATTCTTATCTGTGATATCTTGTTTGCTTAATTCGATTTATCTTAGGGTTGATTGATTTGTTTCGATGATTACATGTTCTTATATTTTAATCGCGTTTGCTTAATTCGCGCATGTTTCTCGTGTTTGCTTAATTCACGGTTATTATATCTCATATGTTTGCTTAATTCGGAAATTAGGAATATGTATCGTATAATATCAATTGCGCTTGTTTGATTGTTATTATAAACGAAAAGGAAATAGAGTTCGCTTAGGAATTGGAAATCATTCGAATCGATGATAAGTTGGGAAACTAAAACAGCAGAATAATCGTTCAGCTTATTTTGATAATCACTTTTTCTATAATCACTTATTTTCATTATTTTTTGTGTTAATCAAAATTCAAACCCCCCATTGTTCTAATTGTTGTTTAATAATAGTACAAGAATCCTTGTGAGAACGATACTCGAGTTGTTGTTATTGTAACTATACTATTTTTAAAAAATACTCATTTTTTATCCGTGCGTGACAGCGGATCAGTCATATCAAGCAAAGTACAATTTCTTCTCTCAGCAAGACCATTGTGTTGAGGAGTATAAGGAGCAGTAACCTCATGCTCAATTCCATTCTCCTCACAGAACTTTCTGAACTCAGTGGATTTATACTCGCCTCCACCATCGGTTCTAAGAATCTTCAGAGTCTGGCCACTCTGATTCTCAGCCTTCATTCTGAATTTCTTGAATTTGCCAAACACCTCGTGTTTGAACTTTATAAGGGATACCCATGTCATCCTTGTGAATTCATCAACAAATGACACAAAGTATTTGTTCCCTCCAATCGATGCTACTGGAAATGGACCACACACATCAGAATGCACTACTCCCAAGGCATGCTTTACTCTTAAAGCCACTTCTGACGCAAATGGTAATCTTGGTTGCTTTCCTTCGATTCAAACTTTGTATGACTTCCCAGACTTCTTAATTGTAGGAATTCCATGTACTAGCTTCTTCGAATTCAGATGCCCTAAGCTTCTAAAATTCTGATGACCAAATCTTCTGTGTCACAACTAACTTTCCTTCACAACACTTGTTCCACTAAGGCCTTCAGAGTCTGCAGTTCTGACATTCACCTTGAATGTTCTATTCCTTACTTGTTCTGACTCCACTATCAGCTTCTGATTACACTCATACAACTTCAAAAAATTATCCTTCATGGTAACTGAAAAACCTTTCTCAATTAGTTGCCCTACACTCATCAGATTGCTTTTCATGCCAGGTATATACCACACATTCTGGATCAATGTTGTTTTCCCATTGTTCAGAAGGACTCTGACATTTCCCATACCTTCAGCGTTGAGGTATTTATCCTCAGCAGGACATCTGATCTTTGTCCTCTTTTCAGAGTCAAAATCAACCAGGCATTTCTAATTTCCAGTAATATGATTTGAGCAATCAATGTCCATATACCACCAGTCTGTCAATTTTGTATCATCGGATTCATAAGCCATCAGTAGCACAGATTCATCATCAGAATATCTTGTGGCTACGTTTACTTCTTATGACTTCCTTTCCTTGTTTGACCAACAATCAGCAGCAAAGTGGTCAAACTTCTTACAACAGTAGCACTGGATCTTCTTCTTGTCATACCTCTCTTTTCCCTTTTGAGTATTCTTCTGCCTATCAGAAGTTAAGATTTCTGACTTCTGAACATCATCAGATCTTCTTCTAGCTTCTGACCAAGATTGCTTTTGATGCTTCTTACCAGAAGCTGCTTTCAGAGCCTACTGCTCTACTTCTCTTTCAAAAGTTCTCTCAGTCAGACGCAACTCTTGTGCTTCTAGACTGCTTTGCAGCTCTTCAATTCTCATGGTGTTTAGATCCTTAGAATGTTCTATTGCTACCACAATGGTGGAAATAGGCTGGGCCGAGCTAGGCTTTGCCAAGCCTAAACCTGGCCTACCAAAAAAACTGAAGCCTAAGTCTGGCCTGTAGCCTGTTATAGACTTATTTTTAAGCCTGAATCTGGCCTTTTCTAAGGCCCGGTTAGCCTGTTAGCCTACATAAATGCCTATTATTTTATAAATATGTAAATACATAATTAAATAATGTTTAAATAGACTAACAAACTAAAAAAATCAATGAGACTAATAGTTTGTTTGCATTGACTTATTTTAACTTCTCTATTAGCATAAGTTTTGTGAGACTATTTATTTAAGATAACTTATGAAAACAACTTATAACATTGTTCATGAGGTTTTTTCATCTTATTTTCAGAAGTTCTCCAAAATAACCAATTTTTATTTATGTATTTTAACTCAAAATACAAAACATAACATAAGATAATAAAAAATTATTCATATTTATTTAAATAGGTCGGCCTGTTAGTCTTAAAAGGCTTTTTTTATGGCCTAAGGCCTAGCCTTTTTAACTAAATAGGTTTATAAAAAAGCCTAAGCCTTTTCTATTTAAAAAAATAGCTTGGCCTGGCCTGAGCCTGTGTAGGCTAGCCTGTAGGCCCCTATTATCGGCCTGGCCTATTTCCACCCTTAACCACAATGTAATCAAATTAAGGAGTAAGGGATCTCAATACCTTCTCAATGATTACTTGTACAGAAAGGGTTTCTCCACAAGTTTTCCTCTCATTCGTGATCAGAATCACTTTGGAGATGTACTCAGATACCTTCTCATTGTCCTTCATTTTGAGTTTCTCATACTACTTTTGTAGAGACTGAAGTTTCACCTTCTTTACTAATGCGTCACCACCCTAACACCTAACCAGTGTGTCCCACGCAGCCTTCACCCTCGTCGAATCAGCGATTTTCTCAAATAGGTTCACATCCACACATTGATGGATGTAGAGCAACGTCTTTTGATCTTTCTTCCTCAGATCACGCTGAGCATTTTTGTGCGCATCAGTTGCATTTTCTGAAAGTGCAACTAAAACGTAACCATCGTTGACGAAATCAAGAGCATCTTGAGCGCCAAACAACACACGCATCTGAATCATCCAACGATTCCAGTTCTTCCCATCGAACACTGGAAGCTTAGTGCTCAGACTACCATTTCCGTTCATCTTCAACCTTGTTCAAGACACTCAAATTTCACCAAACACGGTGTTTCTCAATCTCGCAGAATCAGAAAATGTGACTATGTTACAATTCCATTCAAGATTCAACACGAATTCAAGAAACAAAATCAATCACACAACGCCTCACCGTTTCACTCGTGTTTTTCGTGTTTCCCGTGGATCTGAACCGAAGCTCTATATACCAATTGTTAGTGCACAAGGTGATGAAAACAAAAGGAATGAGAGAATATTTATTGCTCTGCAATGACGGCTACAAAATTTGTAAAAAAGATGATAAAATAAATGATAGCTACCACTAGTCTATTTATACACAGATACTAAGGTCACGTATACAACATACTAAAATACTAAATTACCGTTCAATAAAATTTACTATTACTTACTTTGTTTAATATTATACCATAAATTTACATTAATATTTGTCTTTTAATTATAAACTAATTTATTATATACTAATAATATCTCCACTTTTAACTCTAATATAAAAGATATTTTAATACAATATAATTTTTTTAATTAAAATTTAATAGATATTTATCATTTCTAATAGTTTTCAAGTACTCATGAGTTTCTTTCTTTCTTTTTTTTCTTCTAAATAAATAAAAATATTCATATAAACATATAAATTAATAACTCTAAATACACATACATCAAAACTAATTCATATTCTTTCTTCTAACATATTTTCATCAAGGTACAAATGTTCCTTACTAATATTTTTTTAATGTAAAATGTATACTCTATATTGTAAAAATAAATTATGTTATAAAAAATTAGTTTAAATTAATTTTTAAAAAATAAACAATAGAATCTATAAATAATGCATTAATTTTTTTTTCAAATAGTTTAGTGGTTAGAATTTTACCATTTAAAAGCGAATAAATGAGATGTCACATGTTAGAACCCATAAACATACATCTAATATTTCTGCATAACTATCAGTTGATTTAAGTACATTTCTCAATAATACATTCATTTATTAAGATATCTTTTGTTAAATATAAAATATTTAAGTCACAAATCTCATTGTTTTGAAAATGATGGGTGAATCACAATAATATTTTAAAATGTTATTGTTGGATAAGAAACAATGAAGCTTATGACTCTAATCAAAATTCTCAAGTATGTATATATATATATATATATATATATATATATATATATATATATATATATATATATATATATATGATCGTACCTAATCAGAAAGGAAATTAGTGGCCAACAACGTCGAGAGTTCCGTTATTCCGGTGGTGATGAGATGGTGGGGGGTGAACCTGCAAGGTACTCCGATGCCAAAGTTAGGACTGGAGCAAGCAAGTACAAAAAAGAGAGTGAGAGTTAGAATATACTGTAACCTGGCCCTCTCATGAGAGAGGGTATTTATATTGTGCCCCCAGCGCAGAGCCAACGATCATCTGCCTTGGATCTTGTGACCCAGCCCAATGCAGATAACTGTCAGGGCTTACGTGGCATAGTGAAGACCAGCACGTGGTCTTCTCCCTAGAGTAACGGTTCCGAGATCTCCGGAGAGTGGGCACACCGACTCTTTCGGAGGTGGGTAGTTACCTGATGACGTGTCCCCGCGGGAGGGGCACGTGGAGAACGTGGGGAAGAGAGTCGTGATCTCTCCTCGTGTTATGGAGTCTCTGCCCGACACTAATGGATCCGAGTGTGCCCGACGAGAGAGAATTGGACCTTAATGGGCCGTCTGATAGTATCGGGTTGGGCCTGCTTGACTGATGGCCAGACAGCGGCCCAGTCCAGAACAGGAGCCCCCCAAGTTGTTGCTCCGAAGTGTCGGAGTAATGACTTTAAGGTCAGCCCATCTGTCGAGGAGATTGTAAGAAAAATTTGGGCTCGAGTAGTCAGGTTGACGGTGGATGTCGACGTCCACGGGAAGACAGGAGGAAGTGGACGCGTCGAGGTCGCGAGCACGTAGGGAGTTAAAAGGGCGTATGCGGGAATTCATGGTGCCACATGGCACGAATCATCAATGCCTAGGGTGGCTAGGAGTAGGGGTACTCAAGTGCCTAGAGACGCTCCGAGTCCCGTGTTAGGATTATAAATAGGCAACAAGTTCGTGTCATTTGCACGCTTTCGCTCCGTTGATTAGCTCCCTTCAAGTTCCTTCTTGTGCTCGACATCATCGTCGTCGTTGTCGCCGCTGCCTACCGCTCTCCGCCATATTCACTCTTAATCACCAAGTAAGTTTCCTCGTCCCCCCTGTTGTAATTTGATTTTATCGTTCATTTCAAGGGAAAGGACATAGATCTTAGGGCAGTGTTTAAACATTCCGGTGACTTTCGTGAGTTTTTCGGCAAGTGTATGAGTTCTCCGGCTCCGCTCGCGACATTTGCGATGAATGCCTCGGGGGCATGAGATGAATATCCCGGGGACATACGATGAATGTCCCGGGGAGCTGACGAATATTTTGGCAATACACGATGAATGTCCCGAGAAGCTGACGAAATTCCCAGGGAAGTTCGATGAATGTCCAGGGGAGATGATGAATGCTTCGTCGAGGGCCCCGTGCCGGTTAGATCACGTCAGTTGGGCAGTTTCTCCCTCACTGTCGGGGAGAGTCACTTGGGTTTCTCGGCACCCTCTACGCCCTTTCACTTGTCTTGCGGTGGAAGGGTGGATTTGATTACGAAATTCGAATTCACCGTGCTCCTCTGCTCTTCAGGTAAAATGGTCGTGAGGATTGTGGGCATTATCTAGATAGACACTGAACCTGACCTGCCCGAGCCAGTACAGCAACCCGGGGAGGAACCAATTCGTAGGCCCGCGGATTGGGCAGGAGAAAATCCTTTACGAATCGGGTTGCGGTTTTCCCTTGACGACACGAATGCCTTTGCGATTGTCGAAGACGTCACAGTAGGCGGACAAGCGAACTGGACAGTCTTCAAACCCAGAGAGCATCACCGCATATGCTCGAGCTACCGAGGTTAAGGTTCCCCATGTATGAGTTCGCGTTCAGGGAGGCTGGCATCCGTCTCCCTTTCAACGACTTCCAACGGGGAGTGTTCGACTGGTTGCGTCTGGCGCCTTCCCAGCTCCACCCCAACGCGTTGGCCTTAATGCGGGAGTTTGAGCTCGTGTGTGACTACCTTGGCATTGGGGCCACTCTCCCCCTGTTCTTCCTCACTTTTCATCTACAACGGTCAACTGACCAGAGGCGACACAGTTGGGTCTCCCTGAAGCAGCCGAGGAAGCTATTCAAAGCATACTCAGAATATGTCCGGTGTTTCAAGGACATGTTTTATTATGTCATGCCCGCCACGCACGAAGTCGTGGGGTCACTCTACACCATCATGACAGACGATACGGGGGAGGAAAGATTTGCGTCTAAGTGCCCCTGTAGTGGGAGGAAGCGCACTTCGAGAGTGGTACGGAGGCCTACATTGTGAATCCTAGTGAATTGGGTGTCGAGGATAAAGAGGCGTTCGCGAAGCTGGTCGCGTATGTCGCCAACTTTAATCGGGCCCAATGTATAACCAGGGACGGGAGTTTCCTCGGAAGACTTTGTTCATCATCTGCTGGTAGGTCGCGCCGGCGTTCTTCAGACCGAAGGGCATTATGTTGTAGTAGTAATTGCCCGACTCGGTCATGAAGGCAGTGTGCTGCTTGTCGGCCTTGGCCATGGGGATTTGATTGTACCCCGAGTATGCGTCCATGAAGGACAAAAGTTTGAAACCTGCAGAATTGTCGACCAGCTGATCTATATTAGGCAATGGATAAGAATCTTTCGGGCATGCCCGGTTAAGATCGGTATAGTCAACGCACATCCTCCACTTTCCATTATTTTTCTTGACAAGTACAACGTTGGACAGCCAGGTTGTGTACCTGGCCTCCGAAATTAAATTTGCCTCTAAGATGTCTTTTATAGTTTTTCAGCAGCCTCCGCTTTTTTCGGAGACTGCCTACGCCTACGTTGTACTATGGCCCTAGCGGCTAGATCTATAGTGAGCTGATGACAAGCCACCTCTGGGTCGAGCTCGGGCATCTTTGAAGAGCTCCACGCGAATAAATCAGCGTTTTCACGGAGGCATACCTTCAGCTGCTTCTTCGCCAGGTCGGGGAGCCCGGTGCCAATCTTCACACTCCTGTCTGGATCGTCTCCGAGGGCGACGAGCTCGAAGTCTTCGTCGGGGATGGGGCGCGTTAGGTGGAGAAGCTGTCTGTTGCCTTCAGTGGGGAGGTTGTTGTCTGTTGCTCCCTCTTCTTCCTGCTCGCCCGAGAAACGACTGTCGAGGTCCACCGCGTTGATGTGAGGGAGTGGCTTCTGTACTGCATCCGAGGTTGACTTTTCTCTGTCTTTGGGCTTGACATTGATCGATCTTAGGCCCTTGGTCGCAGCTTCAAAGCATCTCCTTGCAGCTTCAATGTCCCCGGGGATGGTGACTACTCGGCCTTGTGCGGTGTAGTACTTCATCTTCAGATGTACTGTAGATGGTACCGTCGTGAGCTCGGCCAGAGTTGTCCTCCCCATGATGCACTGGTAGAGGGAGGGGCAATCCATCACTAGGAAGCGGGTCTTGACTTGTTGGGCAGTGTCTTCGCTCCCGAAAGTGACCATCAGTTCAACATAGCCCCACGGTCTGGTGGTGATGTCGTTGAAGCCCTGTAGGTCTGAGCCCACATAAGGGGTCAGATGTTTTTCGCCGAGCTGAAGGGTCTAGAAGAGGTGGGCGTACATGATGTCCACCGAGCTCCCTTGGTCGACCAGGATCTGGTGGACATCGAAGTTTGCCATCTGCGCCATGATCAGGAGAGGGATGGTGAAGTTGGGCTCACCGCCTGGTAGCTTCTCGAGGTAGAAGGTGATGGGGTTCGACTTCCCTTGCACCTTCTCAAAGATGGCAGTCTGTGTCTAGGTCGCGGATTCCATCTCGTCGAACTTCCGCTTGATTGACCTGACGGAGACTTTGTTGAAGCCCCCGCCTGATATAACCATTGCTATGGGAAAATTTTCCCATGTGCTACGGGCTGTGACAGGGTCTTCGGGGGGAAAGCTCTCCCACATGCTGCCAACTGCCGCGACATCCTCGATCCCTTCGGGAACGCAAAAGTCCTCTGGTTGAGTGATAATCATGGCGACTTGCAATCTGTTCTCCCCGGAGGGAGGTGTCGTCTCCTCGACGCTTTGTGTGTCCCGGGCATCAAGACGAGGAGCGTCATTCCTCCTGGCATACTACTTCAGATGCCCTTCCTTGATCAGGATCTCTATTGCATCCTTGAGGTGCATGCAATCTTCTGTAACATGTCCATGGCTCTGATGGAACCTGCAGTACTTGGACTTGTTCGTGTTTGATTTGGGGGGTGTCGGTTTCGGAAAACGGACACCCCCTTTTTGAAATTCCGAGTTGGCGCACTCGGCGAGAATTCGCTTGCGGGGAGCAGTGAGCGGAGTATACTCCGTGAACCGGCCAGCTGGACCTCTCGACTCGCGAGAGTCCCTGGGACGGCCTTCGTGTCTTCTCTCTCCCCCGCGCCTGGGGGCAGTAGAGTCTTCATCCCTGGAGTTCCGGGGGCCATCGTGGTGCCGCGAATTGCGGGCAATGTGGGCGGCCTCCAACTCTTCGAACTGGATGTATGACTGGGCTCGGTGGAGGAGGTCCTCCAAGTTGCGGGGTCTATAGATGCCCACGGCCTTGGAAAACTCGGTCCCATGGCGCAGTCCCTGTTCGATTAGGAACTTCTTCATGTCTTCGGTAGCGGGTACCTCGACAGCTTCACAGTTAAATCTCTCGATATAACCTCTCAGAGAGTCGTTTCTCCCTTGGAGGATGGCTTCCAGGGAGGTCACCGTCTTCGGGTGGCGACGGGATGCAGTAAAGTGCCTGGAGAACTTGCTCTTCAGTTCTTTCCAAGCAGCGATGGAATCTGGCTTGAGGTTTTTGTACCACGCCATGGTCCCTTTCCGGAGGGTATTCGGGAAAAGCCTACATTTGATGGCTCCCCGGATATTCTGGTAGTCGAGCATAGCCTCGAAGCTCTCTACGTGATCGTCGGGGTCGGGGGTGCCGTCGTATGTCCCCAAGGATGGAGGTTTTTCCATCCCCACAGGAATAGGAGTCTCCATGATCTCCCTGGATAGTGGAGTCTGCTGGTCGTCCTCGTCAATCCTGATTGGTGATCGTGACGGGGAGTGGTGGCCCCGACCATGCCCGTGCCGTCGGGGGAACTCCTTAGACGGTTCTTCGACTTTTCGTCGTCAGCTTTGTTCCTCTTTTGGACACGGGAGTGTCTCTGTTCCTTCTGCAGACGGGAGCGATGGAGCTTCTGGGCGACCACAGGCTGGGGTCGTTCCAGGCGCGGGCGGCATCCCACAGGTTGGGGGGAAGGGCTCCGAGAGTCGATCGGTGGTGTCCTTCGCGGGGAAGTAGAACGACTGGGAGATGGAGGGCAGCGATGTCTCCGCGGGGGTGAGCGTCGTTGTCGCCCCCTTTCGAGGGCTTTGATCCTCACATTCTGTTGGGTGATCAGTTGGTTAATTTGATTCATCAGTGCAAACAGGCCACTGTGTTTGAATCTGCATTCAGTGGTGCAGGGATCAGTAGGTAGACAGCTGGGGTGTTGTCTTGCTGGACGGCGTTGTATGCCGCGTCATCAGGGTAAGGGGAGGCAGTACGCCCATCTAATCCTATATGTACTCTCAAGCCTGTGTAACGGGCTTATCTCTCAGAATACCCATCTCACCAAACAGAAAAACCAGCACAGTCCAGCACAATACAATATATATGGCAACAGGAAATGAAAAGCAAGTAAATGCAATAAATAGTAAATATGCAACAACAATGCCACAAATAAAGCGAGTAAAGTAAACAGATAAAACACCCTATAATCAAAAACAAACTAGCGCTAGGATTGACTCGCTTAGGGATGGGAAAATCTCCAGCACAGTCGCCAGCTGTCGCATCTGCGAAAATTAACCGGCGGAAAAGAACAGAAGAGTCGCCACCGAGCGTTATTTATCCCGACGCATGGAAAGGAAACGATCGAAGAAAACCTTAACAACGGGAAAGGAATGGTCATCACAACCATAGCCTGGGTTCGGGAGTCGGTTACGCAAGAGGAAGGTATTAGCACCCCCTCGCGTCCATCGTACTCGATGGGATCCACGCTTGTTGTATCGATCAAAGGGTGTAGGGTATCTGAAGCTCAACTGCTAACGGGAAATGGAAAACAAAAGGTGAAATGGAGAAACGGGGGGGAAATAAAAAAGGTGACTCGATATGACATCGTCGTCCTAGGCCTACGTATTCCCTCGGGTGCGGGGAAATCAGAGTCAACGTAGTTCGAGGCACTACGGGATTGTGGGGGAAGGTTGCTCGCCAAGACATTGCGTCTCGTGCCTACGTATCCTCAATCTAACCAGAGAGAGGAAGTCAGAGCAGTCGTAGTTCGACCTACGGGTCAGTTTTGTTTTGGTATCGATCGCACGCGGCGAGAGAAAATGGTTTGATAAATAAGGTTGTGCTCGCAGAGATCTCGTACGATCTCCTGCCTACGTATCTCCATTAACCAATGAAGAATCAGAGCTACGTAGTTCCCCTCACTAGGGATGACTTTGCTTTGTTTGTGTTTTTTAAGTGGAATACGCCAACGTTCGCGTTCCAGCAGTTTAGGTGTTACCGCTCAGCGTGGGACAAAGGGGAAGGACACACAGAAAGTCTAAGGGGGAAACTCGGTCCTACAAGTTAGCATGCATTTGTTAGTCCTATGTTATGTTTTCCAACCTATCTAACTTGGACAAGTTAAAATAGGTATCCTAATGAGGAAGCAAAAACTAAAACAAGCAATACAACGATATCACATATCAAAGTAGATCAATAGAAAAGATGTGAGTGAGATCACATAAGCGTCAACATCGGTCGATGTGAGCTAATGACAATGAGTGGGGGTCGGTTGCGAACCCTATCTTCCACTTGACCGACTCGATAACAGGAGCAGGTGATGTTCAAAGCTTCAATCATGTAATGAGAGCTAAGAACGACTCAACTAGAATAACAGGGTCGATTGCGAACCCTACCTTCCGTCAATTGCCTTCTTGGAGGTCTTACAAGGGGATACGGGAATGGGATGCCTCTTTGGAGGTCTTAGGCACAAAAGAAAAATGCGGAAGTAGTAAAAGAGAAGAGAAGTAATACCGAACGGATATCAATCCGTAGCAACGCAAGAAAAGTACAAGCAAGCCGGCAAACTTCTAGTAACCTAACATAAATGAGCAAAAGTGTCAGAAAACGGAACGGATCCGTGAAAGACACGGAACCAAATGCTCTTCAAAAAACAATAAAACAAAGCAATAAACCATAAACAGCAGCAACAACAACGCTCCAGCACCTGCATAGCTATAAAAACCAGCAACAAGTTTAAATAGCTTTTAACAACGCCTATTTTCAGGATGGAATAGGTGTATATACAACCAGGCAGAATAACAACATTTTACAGCACACATTGTTCTCAGCAGCTATGTATGTGGCAACACCTCCTACTTTTAAACAACTTACCAAGTCAAGTGAGAATCACTACAAAACAACTCAACAATTAGTCTAAGTAATCAAATGAAAATTGTCAATAAGAAGTAAGTGAACTCAATACTAAGATGTAAGAAACAATTAGTCAAAAACTATTTAAAACCTATTAAGGACTATTAACAAAGTTAACTAATGAAACTACTAAAGATTAGTCAATGTTGGCATTACAATCTAAGTAAGGTCAATGTTAAAACAAAATCAAATCAAAGTCAATTAGTTCAAGATTAGTTATAATGAACAATTAAGCCAAAAATCAATTAGTAAGGGATTAAGCTAAAAATCAATTAATACGATTACGCAAAAAATGATTATTCAAAAATCATTATCAATATCTAATCTAATTAGCCAAAACTATGCCAACATTAGTCTACAAAATCAATTATTAAACCATGTAAAAAATTCAATTGGAAACACGGTTAAAATCAAAGTTATTTTCTATTTGAAAACAAATTCTAAAAGTTATGAATTAAATCTAAAAAACTCTAATTCTAAAACTAATATTAAAATCCAATTCTAAACAACACTAATCTATAATTAAATCTAATTAATCAAAATGTGCTCTAAAATCAATATCTAACTTTACTAACTAATTAAAATCCTAATTGCCTAATACTAAATGACTAGCAATCTAAAACTAAAGGGGGGTGTGATCATATGTCCAGGCGTAGGGCCTAGTAGTCCTCAGACCCAAGAACTCTCACTTTCAGCCAGGGGGTGAGTGAATGAAAATTGGGGTGGCTGATAAGCCCAGGCGCACGGGCTTGAGCTCCCAAGGCCCACACTTTAGCCAAGTACCTAGGGGGTGCGGAAAGCGTATTTTGTTTGTGCGAATAGCAATTCCATGGAGATTCCTCTTTGGGCTTATGGTTTGAAACAAACCCGGGTTGAACCCGGTCCAAGCTGAGATCACAAAGGGTTAAAAACCCTAGAACACTCAGGTTACACCTTGTTCTACCTTCTTCCACAACTCGCCGTTCTATTCATCTCCCTCGGCCTCTCCTCACAAACCGTCTCCGCTGCTCTCATCTCCTTCCCGTTCGCCGTTCGCCCCATCACCAATCCTCTCTTCTTTTTCCAACTCCATATTCTCCTCCCTCAGATCATCATCAATCTTGCTCAATACCACAACAAATAAACATCGTCGGGAATAAATTCTGTCGCGGCGGCGGAGAGCTAACCCTCACGAACTCCACGTGGACGAGTTCGCCTCGCACTCCTCGTCTCAAATTCGCTCTCCATTTATCCTAACTCTTCCTCAAACGCGTAAACCGAAACGAAATGTAAAACCCTAAATTAGTCAGAGGGAGTACCAACCTTCGAAACGTAATTCTGTTCCTGGTGATTATTGCGATGACGAAGATGATGTTGAACGAATCGGAATCCTCATAACTTCTCAGGTAAGTCACTTGAATTCGCAGCTTTCTTCTTCTTCTTATTCTCCGAATAAGCTACAACCGGTTGCGTAATCGCGTTCTTGAACCTGCTTCTGTTCTCGGTTGCGTTGATGTTGAATCGGACGGTTATCGGAAACTCAATCTGTGATGCTGTGATTAATTTGCAGGTTGCAGATTACCGGTGGTAGAGGTGGCGTGGGAAGATTGAAGGTCAGAGTTTTGCGATGAAGACGATGAAGACGATGATGATCGAAGATGGCAAAGAATGAAGATTGAAGATTGAAGATATTGATTTAGTTCTTGAATTGGCGATGAAGCTAGTGAAGAGTAGTCAAACGCGTGAGGGAGAGAGTTGGTTCCGGAAAATTTGCCGTGAAGAGTTTTGGAAAAAGAATACTGAAGTGTTGAAGGTTGATTGCAGTAGACTGAAGGTGAAGATTGAGGACTTGTTACGGTTTCGGAATCGGAGAATTGATGTAGAGTGATAAACCTTGGAGATGATTAGAGAATTGAAAGAAGATTTTCTATGGTGTTTTCCTCTGGTTTTCTGTTAGAATGGTTGATGCAGGTTGAAGATGTTACAGAATTTGGTGATGATGAGCTTTAAAGATGATGGAGATGAAGGTTAGAGGAGGAAACTGCAGAGATCGAAATTGAAGATTCAAGGTAGAAGATTGAAGATGGTTATTGAAGAAGATTGAGTTTTTTTGAAGTTAGGGAATTCTCTGGTGTGAAATGGTTAGGATCTGTTAGGAAAAAAGGTTAGAGATTGGTTATGAGGTTCTGTCTATTATATTTAGTTTTTCTGATGTAAATTGGGTTAGTGAATTGTTATTGTATGAACTAGGATCCATTTTCTTGTAATGAAATTTTCTGCAGTAAACCTTTTCAACTGTTATCATTTTCTGTTTTTTATTGTGGAAAAAAAAATCTGCTATCACTATGTGAGTTATGTTGCGCTATCAATTATGGAAGGAGCTTGGCTTTTTTGTTGTGGATCTTTCATTTGGATATGAAATTTAGATTTTAAAATGTGGATAAAAAGAATAGTTCAAAATGGATATGAAACTTGGATTTGGATTTAGAAAAAAGAAGATCTAAAATGGGAATTTGAAATTGGGTTAAAATTTGGCTATCAAAAAAAGAATGATTTGAACATGGATTGGAAAAAAGGTTAAGAGAATGGATTAATGGATAAGGATTTAATTTGGGTATGAAAATGTTAATGGGTTTAAAAATTGAATATCGGTTTAGGTATGTGACTTAGAATTGGATTTGAATCAAAAGGGATATGGACCTTACAATTTGGATTTTGACTTGGATAATGGGATTGGATTATGATTGGAAAAATAGATGTCTGCTTGAATTTGAATTAGAATGATGAAGGAGTGATGGGTTTGGGTACCAAGACGAAAACCCTTTACAACATCCAACCGCCTTAAAATCTTTAATCTAATTGAACTTATGAAATCTCTTGAATGAAACTTCTCTCTAATGAATCCACACCAACTTTAATTCCCAGACTCAAATATTAAGTAGTATTACACGCAACCAACAATAAGCAACTGAGAGAATGATTCTGTCCTGACCACAATATAAATCCACAACTAGATCGCATGCCCCGTGAATATCAAGATGCCTTCGCCATGAATCCCGACCACCATCTTCAGTTGATGAATATCAACCAAGTCGCACAGAAGATAAGATAACATGATCCCATGCCTCAGGAGCCCAATGCAAATGAATGAATAGGAGTTATGACCTAATGGAGATGCAAATGAGTGCAAAGCGAAAGCCACTGCTATAAGGCAATAAATAAGAAGGCAAATTTTGGGGTGCTACAAGGGGCACGTGGAGAACGTGGGGAAGAGAGTCGTGATCTCTCCTCGTGTCATGGAGTCTCTGCCTGACACCAATGGATCCGAGTGTGCCCGACGAGAGAGGATTGGCGTTAATGGGCCGTCTGACACTATCTTCCTTTTTCAGTGTTAAAATATATATATATATATATATGATTGTTGATTAATTTGTATTTTCATTCATCTTTAAATGAGGAATGAATCATTGAGATTGTGACTAGTGTCACCATTTTTTTTTAATATTATAAAAAGGTTTTAATGTATTTTCGTCCTCCTATTTTGATGTCTTTAATTTTTAGTCTCTCATTTCAAAAGACAGTTTTTTGGTCCCTTAAGTTTATATTATTTAAGATTTTGTTGGTTCCCCTCCAGTTTTGCACAGGTGGCCTCCTCACAGCTACAACAGTCGAGCCATGTCACATTATATTTCATTTTTAATTAAAATTAAGAATTTCACAATTTTTAAAATTATATTAATTTTTTTTAATAATTAATGAAAATAATCATATGAAAATCAAGTTTAAAAAGAACTCAACTTCTTCTTCACGAAGAACTAATTTTCTTCTTCATTCGTACCTACAAATCCTACAAATCAATTGATCTACTTATCCACTGTTTCTTCTTATTCTTTCTCCAAAAAAAATTCTAGAACCCAGTTCTCCAAATCTCAAATGTCTCATAACTCATTTTTCAACAGTATCGACAAATTTCGTTATTCAGGTACAAATGCAAATATCGTCTTGATGCTTCATTGATGACGACATGGATTGATGCAAACTCGGGTCGTCATTTATATGGTTGTGGCATGTATAAGGTATGATTTCATTTATGCTGATTTTGATTTTGTTTTCTTTTAACCATTTATTTATCTTCTTTCTTTTCCATTGAAGTATTCAACTACAAGACTATAAGAAATGCAATCATTTTGTTTGGTTTGATGAAGAAATGAACCCCTAGGGTAAAGGAAATTATCTACTCATTATTACATAATTAAAATGAGGAGAAGCAAAAGGTTAAGGGTGTCAACATTAAAGATGAAGAAATGAAGATGAAGATGAAATTTTTGAAGAAGCAATTGAAGTTCAATTGGATGATCACACTCATTGTGTTGTTTACCTTAGTAGGTTCAACACTCATCAAATAGGTTTTTAGTTGATTATGTGTTAGATTATGGTTAATTTATATGCGTTTAAAAGTATCTTTAAGTGTTTAGATAACGATGTATATCAACTATGTTGTAATTTTACTCGATTAATAAATGAGTTCTTTTGATGAATTATGGTTTATATTCTTGATTTAATGAGATAAATTCTAGTTTATGTTCTTGACATATTCTGGTTTAATGAGTGATAAATTTTGGTGTAGTGTCTGCATAAGTTGCTTGAAGTGGTTCTTGCATTTTTCGGCATATGGACTGCATAAGTCCTTGTAAATATGAGCAAGTACAATGTGTTCCTATGGCCTGCAGTGGTGCATGTATTTCTTTTACATATGGGCTGTATAAGTTCTTGTAAATATGCAACCACAATTTTGTTCCTATCGCTTGCAGTGGTGCCTGCATTTTGGGCATATGGACTGCATAAGTCCATGTTAATATAACATCACAATGTTGTTCCTATGGCCTGTAGTGGTGCCTGTATTTTTTGGCATATGGACTGCATAAGTCCATGTTAATATGGCAGCTACAGATTAACAAACACTACTACAAAAAGCACATTTTGTAACAATTTCTTAGTACGGCCACATAACCAACCGAAATAATATATGTTCATTAGGCGCCTTTCATTTTTTTAAATCACATATAACCACGATACTAAACAACTGTTGTGATATTTAAAAAGTGATAGGGGTATTCAAAACTTAATAAACCCAATAGAAAACTGCAAACCTAACCAAACCAAACTGAAACCGCAAAAAACCACATTTGGTTCGGATGTGTTTGGTCCATTTTTTAACAAAATCGCACAGTTCAGTTTGGTTTGCGGTTTGTATTTTACAAACTGAACTAAATCAAACCAAATTGCATTATGTTACAACCCAAACTTCACTTATCCCACATCCAACCTGAAACCCAAACCTATTATGTCTTAACCTTACAAATATTCTCTTACTCACACTTAGGGTTTTAGTTTTAACCTTCTCAAACCTCTTTTAGTAGTATCGCGCATTCTTCTCATCTTCTTTGTCATGTACATCTCACCTTTGTTACTTTAATCTCTTCTCTCTTATGTTCTTTCTTTTTCATCTTCTCGTTTTAGTGTTATTGTTTTCTCTACCGATTAGTTTTTTATCGCACATTTCTTCTCTAATCTCACGTCTCCTATGTTCTTTATTTTTCATCTTCTCTAATCTCTCCTCTCCATTTTTATTTTTAATTTAAATATTTTTTATATTGTTTTATGTTACTATTTTATGTTTTTTATTCCACTTTTGTCTAATCTGATTTTTGTTGGAATTAACCCAAAACCTTTTGAGAATTCCTATTCAATTTTGATCTCAAGATTGTTAACAATCACAGCAATGGCAACGAAAAGAAAAATTGAGAAAGAAAGAAAGAAAGAGAAAAGAGAAATGGTAGCGTTGGAGAAGAAGATGAAAAACTGCAGAATTCTTTCTGCCCATAAACTGTGGAAACTTTCAATATTTACTGGTAACTGCAAACTGTGAATTATCAAACTTGATTATTACAATGATAAGGGTTCCTCCCTATTTATAGATTTAGGTTAACTTGCATCTCAAGTTAAAGCCCAAACTATAAAAGCCCAAAAATATCTAATCTAATCTTTCTAAATCAAATCTAATCTTTCTAAAACAATGAATTACATATTTAACACACCACCTAATTCAATGTGTCTAAACTGTCTATATTTATCATGGCTCTTAGTCTTCTGAAAACTTCGACCTGCACTACTTTCGTCATGATATCTGCAATCTGATTCTCTGCTCTGCAGTGTTCCAAGTTCATCTTCCCTTCTGCTACCTGCTCTCAGAGATAATGGAACCTCATTTCGATGTGCTTACTTCAACCATGTGCTATTGGACTCTTCGCCAAGTTGATAGCTGACATGATGTCGATCTTCATGATAATTTCTCCATGACTCTTCCCTGTGATCTCTTCGACCAGGTTCACCATCCAGGTTGCTTGACATGCACAAAGAGAAGCCGATATGTATTCTGCTTTTCATGACGACAATGCCACTACTGGTTCCTTTCTCGAACTCCAAGCAACTGGTGCACCACCTAACATAAACACTTAGCCAACTGTGGATTTTCTATCCTCAACATCACTACACCAACTAGAGTCACTGTATCTCACTAGCTTGCATTATTTTCCTTCATCAGCTGCAGGAAACAAAATGGCGTAGTCGAGAGTTCCTTTCAGATATCTCAGTATCCTCTTCGTTGCTGCTAGGTGTGATACCTTTGGCTTCTGCATGAATCTACTTACCATACCCACACTGTATGCTAAGTCAGACCTTGTGTGACAAAGGTATCGAAGTGACCCAATAAGTCTTATGTATTGGGTTGGGTCGACATAATCTTTATCTGAATCTTTCGACAGTTGCAATCTGGTCTCAGCTGGAGTCAAAGTTGGGTTACAATCTTGCATCTCAAATCTCTTGATTATTTCGCCTGCATATCTTCTTTGGTGCATCATCAAACCTCTACTAGTCTTGTAGAATTCGATGCCAAGGAAATATGAGAGATTTCCCAAGTCTGACATTTCAAATTCCTCACCTAGGTCATGTTTGAAATCTCCGTTCTCCTTCTTACAACTTCCTGTTATCAACAGGTCATCGACATAGAGGCATAGTATAAGCAATTCACTATTGCTTCTTCTTACATAGACTCCATGATCAGTCGTACACTTCACAAATTCCTTCTCCCTTAAGAAGCTGACGATTTTCTTATTCCAAGCTCTTGGAGCTTGCTTAAGTCCATACAAGGCTTTATGCAGCCTGTACATCTTTCCTTCTTCGCCTCGTTTCACAAACCCATCTGGTTGTGCGACATAAACTTCTTCGTCTAAGGGGCCATTAAGGAATGCACACTTCACGTCCATCTGACATGTGTGCCAATTGTTCATATTTGCTAGACCAACAACCAACCTGATTGTTTTGATCCTAGCAATAGGTGCAAACACTTCGTCAAAGTCGATTCCTTCCTTCTGAAGAAATCCTTTCGCCACAAGTTTTGCCTTGTGTCGAGTTACTTCTCCTTTAGGATTCACCTTCACCTTGTAAACCCACTTCACATCAATTGCCTTCTTGACTTGAGGCAATTCGACAAGTGACCAGGTGTTGTTAACTTCGATGGACTCTAACTCCTCATTCATTGCTTTCACCTAATTCGATTATTTCAATGCCTCAATTGCATTGTCTAGTTCGACATCTGCGTAGAAAGCATAGTGTACCAGCTCACCCTCTTCATCAACCACATCATTTGATGTAATTACACATTCTTGCAACCTTGCAGGCATGTGTCTTGTTCGTCGAGGTCTGCTTGGACCTGCTTCAGCTATGACTTATTCCTGTCGAACTTCTCTTTCGACTTCAGTGGTTGGTTTTTCACAAGAGATTCTCACTGAATCCTTCTTTACTTTCTCAGTCCAATCCTATTCTTTAAGCTCGTCTATGATCATGTCACTGCTGATTACTACCTGCTTATTCACTGGGTCTAACAACTTGTATCCTCTAGATGAATGATATCCTATCAAGATCATCTGATTCGACTTGTCATCAAGCTTTCTTCTCAACTGATCTGGCACATGTCTATGTGTTATAGATCCAAACACCTTCAAGTGACTGAGGCTAGCTTGACACCAGACCAACATTCTTCTGGTGTGATTCCTTCAAGCTTCTTCGTCGGACATTTGTTCAAAATATATGTTGCTGTCGAAATCGTTTCTCCCCATAATTCTTTGGGTAGATGATTTCCATTCAACATACCTCTCACCATGTTCATGATGGTTCTATTCTTTCTTTCTGCAGTTCCATTTTTATGTGGAGTGTAGGGTGGTACCACCTCATGCACAATCCCTTCTTTTTCACATAATGCATCGAACTCTTTCGACACATACTCTCCACCACCATCAGTCCTCAGAATTTTCAGCTTTCAACCACTCTGTCTTTCGACCATAGATTTGAATCCGAAAAATACCTCGATCACATCACTTTTCTTCTTGATGAGGTAAGTCCACAGCTTTCGACTGTAATCATCTTTGAACGTGACAAAGTATCTGTTGCCACCAATTGAATCCACCTGGATTGGACCACATACATCAGAGTATATGACTTCCAGAATTGCCTTCGACTTCCTTCCTGCATCCTTGCTGAATCTATTCTTGTGTTGTTTCGACTGAACACACTATTCACAGACTTCACTTGGAACGTCGATTTCAGGTAATCCTGAAGCCATATTTCTTCTCTTTAGCTCTCTGATGTCATTGAAGTTGAGTTGGCCCAGTCGAAAATGCCATAACCACTCATCACTACTGGCTGCAGTTGCTAGGCACTTGTGCTCCATCACATTTAGTTCAATCTTGAAGGTCCTATTCTGAGACATTGGAGCCTTCAAGATCAACCTACCACCTGCATCGAGAACTCTCATCATCTTGTCTTCGATCGACACCTTGTAGTTCTTTTCAACCAACTGCCCTATACTCAGTAAATTACTCTTCATGCCTGGTATGTACAGCACATTGGAAATTGTTGACCTCTTGTCATCTTTCCTCATAATCAGAACATCACCAACACCTTCAGCTGCTAGAGTGTTGTCATTTGCAAACTTCACTGTGTTCTTCGACGAGGGCTTCCTGTTGACAAACCAGTTTATCCTTCCAGCCATGTGTGATGAGCATCCTGAGTCCAAGTACCACTGGTCCTGGAATCTATCTTCATCTCTTGTTGTGACCCTCAACAACATCTCTTCTTTTTCATGTTTCGCCAGCTTTACATCAGTTTCTTGATTCTTCTTCTTTTCTGGACAATCACTAAAATAGTGACCATACCTCTGACAATTAAAACATTGAATGTGTCTCTTGTCAGGCTTTTGACCACCACCAATTCCTCTACCTGCAGCACCACCTCTTTGGTTGCCTTGGTTCCCGGGTTTTCTCTGATTCGACCAGTTTTCTTCATGCTGATTTCGACCAGTCGAATTATTGTAGCCTCCTCTACCTTTGTTGTCATTCCAACTTCCTTTGTCTTTCCTTTCCTTTTCTGACTGCGCCTGCAAAGCTATATCATTCTTCGACTTTAGTGCAGCTCTTTTAGCCATAATTTGTTCATGAGACTCAAGCGTCCCTTGAAGCTCTTCCTTCGTCAATACTAACAAGTCTTTCGACTTTTCTATGGCTACTGCCATGTGGTCGAACTTTGGAGCCAATGACCTCAAGATCTTTGCAACAACTGATCTTGATGTCAACACCTCTCTACATACCTTGATTTGATTCACCAGCTTTGTAACTCTAGCGAAGAAATCTGTTATACTTTCATTGTCTTCCATCTGAAGCAACTCATAGGTTCTCTTGTGAGTTTGTAACCTCACCCCTTTCACCTTCTCTGCGCCTCCAAACGACTTTTCAAGAATCTCCCACGCTTCCGTTGTTGACTCTACATCACTAACCTTCTCAAAGTTATCTGGATTGACACACTGATGGATTATAAAGAGAGCTTTATAATATTTCTTCTTCAACTCTTTGTGTGCAGCCTTTTCTTGATCTGTCGCGTTCTCTGCAAGCGGTGCTACTCATTCCTTCACAAGATCCCAAAGATCTTGATAACAGAAAACCACCTTAATCTGTTTGCACCAATTCTCATAATTATCTTTCTTGAGAATCAGAAGGCTCGCCAGAAAGTGCTCGTTCAGATGATTCATCGCCATCACGATTTTCCTTCCTTGAATCGCAATCGGAGCTCTAGATACCAGATGTTGGAATTAACCCAAAACCTTTTGAGAATTCTTATTCAATCTTGATCTCAAGATTGTTAACAAACACACGCAATGGCAACGAAAAGAAAAATTGAGAAAGAAAGAAAGAAAGAAATAAAGAGAAAAGAGAAATAGTAGCGTTGGAGAAGAAGATGAAAAACTGCATAATTCTTTCTGTCCACAACCTGTGGAAACTTTCAATATTCACTTGCAACTGCAAACTGTGAATTATCAAACTTGATTATTACAATGATAAGGGTTCCTCCCTATTTATAGATTTAGGTTAACTTGCATCTCAAACTAAAGCCCAAATTATAAAAGCCCAAAATTATCTAATCTAATCTTTCTAAATCAAATTTAATCTTTCTAAAATAATTAATTACGAATTTAACAATTTTTGTATATTGAATGAGAAGTTTTTGTCTAAATATGATGAGTTTTGTTGTTATTTGGTAATGTATGGATGATTAAACACAAAGTCATGTTGTTCTCTATATTTGTATGTATATCTCAATAAAAACCTTGTAAAAAACCAAATTAACCAAACTAGCGTAAATCGCATTGGTTTAGTTTTGTTTGATTTGGTTTTATTTCTATAATCCAACTGAACCAAACCGAATTGCATGTTTTTTTCTCTTGCGGTTTGAATGATTTTTAGCTTTAAAACCGTCCAAACCGCACCGTGAACACCCCTAAAAAGTGACACGTTTCAAATCCCAACACCTGCAATTTGATGTTTTTCGTTAAAAAAGGGTGTGTTCCTTTAATTTCTATTTTAAATTAAAAATAAACATTTTTCACCACGGTCTAGATTAACAATCATAGTTAAATATTAAGACAATTCACCACGGTTTGTTTTATCATCGTGGTGAAATATTTTACCTATATAAGCTAATTTAATTCACTTCAAAACATATTGCGCTCAAAGTGAAAGTCTAACTTCTCTCGCCTTATCCCAATCTTTTAAAACTCCATCATATCTTTACAAAACTCCCATATAACTTCTCCAACTAGTATGAATCAAGAAAAAGGTGTCACGAAACAAGTAGGTAGCTCATATCTTTGTCTTCACTTTCCACGAATATTTTAAATGAAAGGTACATGTGTTAAACATTTTATGAGTTAAAATGTTGTTATTGTTCAAAATATTTGTCTTGTTTTTCTTTTTCAAAATATACATGAAACATTTGTCTTAGTCCAACATAGGGTTCATTGTTTTCTTATTATTAAGATGGGATTATAGGTTTTCTATTGTTGTTTTTGTTGAGATAAGTAAATGATTTAAGTTATTGTTGAGGTATGTTGTTGTTTTATTAAGGTAAGGTGTTGTTTATATTAAGGTACGTTGTTATTTTTGTGGATAAATGTTGTTTTTGTGTTATTGAGATGTTTTTATTAGTTATGTTGATATTTTTGTTAAGGTATGTTATTGTTTTGTTACGGTAAGTTTATATTTTTGTCGATAAATATTGTTGTTTTTGTTAACTTAGATGTTTTTGTTGAAGTATGTTGATGTTTTTTGTTGATGTTGTATTAAAGTAAGTTGTTGTATTTTGTTGATAAATGTTATTATTTGTTTTATTTTAGATGCTTTTGTTGAAATATGTTGATATTTTTGTTGATGTATGGTGTTGTTTTGTTGAGGTTAGTTGTTGGTTTTTGTTGATAAATTTTATTGTTTGTGTTATTGTATGATGTGTTTGTATAGGTATGTTATTTTTTATGTTATTGTTAATGTTATTCAATGTACATTGCAACTTTCATTTCGTTCAGCCAACATGTCTTAGAAGATGAGTTTATTGTATTGTATGTGGGTTTGAGTGTTTTACCAAACATTCACTAAATATCTAAACTTTATATATATTTGTAAAAATTGATCATTAGGTTATGTAATAGGTAATTTAGATATGTTATTTAAATGAAAAATGTGTTTGATATGTAGTTTAAATTATCGATGCATTATTTTCTATGTTGACATGGACTGCATTTCCGCCATTAAAGTTCTTCTAAGTTGCAGAACCTTACGAAGATGCATTTTTTTAATTTTCCAACATTTTGATTTTCAAAATCTGAAGATGCATTTCCGAAATTTATTAGTGTTCATTTTTTTGGCTTGGCCTCATTGTGTTTTGTATGTATAATGCTTTTTTTGGTTTACTTACAGGCATTATGGATGATAATCAAGATAGGCTGAGGCACGAGAATGTTGTATAACATGCATCGATTTAGTGGAAAAGAGCTCAATCATAGCTCCTAACGACTGGAGTGTTGTACACGGCTACATCCAGTGGTAATTCAGGGTGTCACATCCTTATATGACACCGGATGTTGCGGGAGATCCACCTAAGTCAGCTCATCAGGAGATACTATAGGAGAAGCATGCTAGGAAGATCATGTTATTAATGTGTTGTTGAGTTGTCATTGTATCATGGAGATTGGGTAGGTGGGTATAGACAGGGGACTATTTTTTGAGGTGAGAGACGTTCTAGATGCCATGAAGGAAGAGACACGGGAGGTACTGCAGTACAGGAGACAACATAGAAACAAGGGGCTCGAGTTCGTCATACACAGTAGTATATAGTATTTGTATTAGGAACATTATTTTTTGTTCTAGTTTATTTTGAATTCATTGTGTACTTTAGGGGGCTGGAATTAACATCCTTCCCTATTGTTGCCATTAATTGTCCACCATAATCCCCTTTTTAAAAACATGTATCCAACCCAATAAGAGGCCTACATGTCTTTGAAAAACCTAACTAGCAAGCCTTTAAACAAACATAAATTCTTTCAAACACATGGTTGTCATTACTATTAGCACATTGTATTACAACAGTACTATTAGGATTTGATTTCAATAACTCTTGTCCATAACTTCTCAAATGAGTGAATTGCTCAATACCAACCACTTGAACCAACTTCATTTCTTTCCTTTTGGCCTTATATGCTTGATCATGTGATAGTTTCACTCTCCATCTCTCAACAGCTTCAGCTATGAGATCCAATGATTTCGTATGAGGACTATGTCTAAAGATGTTTGCAAACCTATTGGCAAGCCACTATGTCTTTGAACTTCTCTTGTCAACAGTCATATGGCATGTATGATCTTCGATTAAACTCACTACTTGCCAAAAATGGTGACCAATTATTTTACTAAATCTCATGTAAAAATTACAACCATCGGTGTATTTAACCACAATCCTTTTGGAATTATTCTTGTTAATGAATGCATTCTTCTGATTTTCCATGCCATAGTCCTTGACAGCATCCCTGATCACTTCTTTGTTAGTGAACAACATCCCTAGTTGAAATTTCATTCTCTGACCATACGTATAGGTAGGGTACTTCATTCCCTCATAATCCTCATCACTCTCAGGAGGTGTGTATAAATGGTTTGAATCCTCATTCTCCTCATGAACCATTTCAACCTGGTCTTTCTTGTTTCGGCAGCTAGAAATCTCGCCTAAAGTCTCTTGGGGAAGTACCTTAGTCCAGTCCATCTCACTCTCCTCAGATTCATTACTAAATTGAAACGCACTATCCTTAAAACTACCCTCACTTGCAACATTTCCTCTTCAACACCTTCTTGCCTAGTTTCATTGTTAACATCAACATTAGGATCATGACTAACATCTTCAGCAACACCATTTATATTTTTAAAACCAGTGCATTATACATCATTTTCACCATCACCCTCAATGTTAGCATCTAGTTCACTATCATCAACAATATTTGGAATTTCCACATTATACTCTATATATACATCTATTACATCATAGCCTACAACATCTTTTGAAAATTGCAGTACATCTTGATCTGTTCAAGGGTCTAAAACCACGAGAAAAGTTATATGCATGGTTCCAATACCACAAACACTTTATATTTGCGTAAACCTCATTCTGAATCATACCCTCTAATTCCATGTATGACATATAATCATCCCAACTCCAATTCATCTCAGTAACTTCCCCATTAACATACCACTTAATAGGTGTCTCAACTAATTTTCTCCTATGATATATTCTCAACCTAATCTTTAGTGTCTTAGCTGGCCTAAGAAAAAATTGACAAAAAGGGATTCAAATTAACAGAAACGGACAATCGAGACCACAAGTTTACATAAACAAAACTAAACTACCGGGACCACAAGGACAAAGAAACATATCTTACATAGTATGTGACCTCTTCGTTTCTCTCCTTTTGAGATCATGAGTTCGGCATCTTCGTAAAATCACAAGAACTTTGAAATCCAGCTTCACAAATGGAGACTTTAAAACTCAGCTTCGTAACAACCACGAATTTATTTGCACATTTGAACGATTTGGAAGTTGCTAAATGATGGGTGTGAACGGGGGATTAGAAATTTTGAAGTTGGATGAGTGTGAATGGAGGATTAGTGACTTTGACCTTTAGTTTCTTTGAGTTTTTTATAAAAATTAAAAAGTGTTTTCTTTATTTAAAAAATATTTTGAATATTTTGTTGATTAAAATATTGAATTGTTTTTTAAATATTTTAAATTGATGACATGAATCCAAGGACAAGTTGTCACCACATTAATAAAGATAACAGATAAACAAAAATTGGATAGAGGACCACAAAAATTCAAAGGTCATCAAAATTAAGAGACAAAAATAGTTAATTTTATAATAAAGGAACCAATTGTTTAAAACGCCCAAACTAAGAGAACCAATAATACATTTAAACTTAATTTATATATATATCATTTTCGTATTATTTCCGTAAGTGTGGTTTAATTTATATAAAATTGAAAATGATATTATAGCTATAATATATCGTCAAATTCAGAACATCTTCAAATCAAAGTAAAAAATTATTGCTAATGTGATTCTAAATATGTATATCCAGACTTTGTCAAATGTGAATACGAAGATGCATCACCGCCGAAATAATTTATATCAAAACGGAATGTTTCACTGGGTAGTACATGAAATTGTTCCGAAGGTCTATCTCTGAAATAAATTTAAAAAAACATAATGGAACTCAATTGGAACATGTTTCAATGAGGCGCAGAATGCAGAATGCCTCCAAAGATGCATTTCCAAAATCAAATGAATATTTTCAAATTTACGGATTTTCATAGAATATTTTTCCACCTTAGGGTGGAAATAGCAATACCTGGAACCTCTTAGGGCGGAAATAGCAATTCCTGGAAAATAATAGAGGAAGTTATGATGAACAGGAAATTCTTATGCCCAATATCAAATTTTCTTATAGGTTGTTTTTTCTTAACAGTACAAGACTATATAAAAGGTGAGAATAGTCATAAAGCATTATTGCATACATCTTGCTATGGAGAGGCGACTCTCTACAAGCAACCAGGTTAAGAACTGAAGTTCAAATGTCTCGTGTTTAACATGCTCTCCTTCCATCTGTTTAAAGTTTCAACCTAATTGAGAAACTACATGGAACGAGCAAACCCTGAAAGTAGTAAAACTGTTCTGAAGACAAAAATATGGAATAACATTCTAAATACAGTAACTAAATTTTTGGCAGAAAAATCTGAAATTGGAGTAATCTGTTAGTCATGTACCAGATCCTAATCCACCATATTAGTGCATTTTTTTATATGTACATCACAAGATTTTCCTTCGCTCATAAGCCAAAAAAACATGTCAGTTGACAGTTATCTCCTCCATGTTACTTATGTCCTCACTATAATGAGTCTTTGGCTCTAAATCAATGAACTGGTTTGATTTACTAGCTAAGTGGGAAATGCTAACCCTCCCTTGACGCTTAATATAATCAGCAACAGCTTTCATCTCTTCATGTGAGATGTAAATGAATTTCCCCCTATCATCCATGACACCCGAAAGCCGGCCTGACACATAAATAAATACTTGTTTATGTTTGTTACCAGATTGCACAAAGTGATAAAAAACTTCAATTTGGTAAATAAATAAAAATTACACGAATCATAAAACCTATGTAGATGCTTTAGAGTAGGCATGAAACCTATCCATTTTTGTAGGAAACTTCTAATTTTTTTTCCATAGCTTGCAACAATGGGAATGAGATATAAATTATAAATTAAAAAATTGGCAGTCCCAATTATGTCAAATATTTCTTCTACTTATTGAAGCATTTGCCAATGACATGGCCATCTAATCTAACATGTTAATTGGTTGTATGAGTTCAAAAGTAGTCGGTGCTGGAGAAAACAATCTAAAATGAAAATAAAACAAGGGGAGTGTAATGCATACTTCTTTTGATGGTAATTTAAAAGAAAGGATGCATGAAAGGCTCTTACCCATACTTTCGAGAGATGCAATGCGATTGATACATTCCTGCATCAGTTTATGGTGTCATAAAATAAGAAGCCCATAGATGAAAAATCTATCAGAAATTTATATAGTGCCAAACAAACTGTAAATAAGGTTTCACGACTTAAAAACATTAGAAAAGGATCTGATCAGTCAGCTTAACACCAGTAAAATTATAAAGTTGTTGAGATATCATTCAATTGAAATATGGTTCAGATTTGATTTTGTTGTATCTTATGCTTACATAATCTCAGACTTAAGAGATTGTTTATTTTATCCTTGTATATAAACATTATACAAATTATTTACGTATATTCATTATTCAGACTCAAATAGGTGCCAAGGCTTTCAAATCCAGAAACCCCAGTTTTGCATTTGGCCACTAACCCAATTTGGCAGCATCGTTGAGTGTCCTTGAAACCTAAACCTACTTGCTAAAGAATACAATTAGTAATTAAGTACTTGTAGAATCACGAGTATGATCGAGGAATCAAATAAATCAAATGGTACAAGCAGTGTTTGTGGAATCACAAGATCTTGGAATCACACAAACATATGGTTCAGAAGAGGATTTTCGTGCTGCAATCGTGTTACGGTTGTAGTTTCGTGCCTCAATATTTATGAACTTTGAATTTATGGTTGGAGATAGAAAGCTTGTGAATTTATGATTACAAAGATAGTTTTATGTTGTGATATAGAGGTTATTTTCTTCATCAATGATAACTTTTGTGTATATTTCTCCCTGTTAGTAAGATCTTACTATCAGTGCTACGATTCTCATTAGTAAAACAAACTAGTCACATTTGTTAAATAAAAAGAGGGATAACTCATTGTGTGAATAACTGTATAAATTACTGGACTACTATGCTCTCTCTATTATAGCATCCTTTGTTTTCCCTTTCTCTCTGCACTTGTTTTCTTTCAACATCGATAAACACTCCTACAACTAAATATATAAATAGAAAAGTCAAACAAGATGCAAAATATCTATCATATAAATCAAAAAAACATAATAGCATTGCAGAATTTCTTACTCTGTTATACTGTTGCTCCCATAAATTAGCAGCAACAAACAATATAAAAAAATTAAGAGGTGGTAGAGGGAATAGATTGGATGATTCCGGTTAAGGAAAAGAAAGGAAAAAATACCTGTGTACGCAATTTAAATTCTGCAGCAAGATCTTCTAAGGGGACACATTTGTGCTTCTGAATGATTAAACAAAATTGAATAGTTATAAGACCTCCCATATAGTTACAAATATGACCCTAACTCATTTCCATTAGGTTTCAAGGCCCTAGTGAAATAAATAAACTCTCGACAACTTATTAGGAAAAATACAAGGAAAGTAAGAGTCTGTTTGGTTCAAGGGGAGGGCGGGAGGGAAAGGGAGAAACTTTAAAATGATTTGTGTTTGGTTCGACGAGGGGAGGCGGAGAGGTTTTAATGGAGGGAAAATGTGAAATTACATTTTCACTCTTATAATATTTAATGTCATATTAAGTACAAGGCTATTTAAGTCTAAATTATAACAAGTATTCTCTCCCTTCCAAATTCCCCCATTTTGAAGGGGAGCTAAAATGAGCTTAGGAGAGATTTGGCTTCCCTACATTCCTCTCCCCTCCCATCGAAAAAGAAAAAGCACCAAACCACTAAAACTTAAAATAATTTCTCCCCTCCGTTCCTCTCCAACTAAACAGACCCTAAGGATATAGAAAGTACAAATCAGAAAATAACCTTTATATATTCAACAAAATTGGCAAGCAAGTCTTCAGTTTTATCCTGCTCTTCTTCAAGTGTACCCTCATCATCAACTGAAAATTCGCCTTTCCACTTCTCAAATTCAAATGCAGCAGCTTCCTCTTCCTTAGCCTTTTGAGCTTTGGCTTCCTCTTCCTATATGAACATGTGCTTTGCCAATCAACAGACCATAAGAAAGCCCATCCTAAGATTAAATCAGAACAAGAATATTGACTCACCAACTTACGCTCCTGTGCCTCACGCTCTTCATCCTTCAACCTCCGCATTTCTGAATAACGGTCCTGTTTGGACTGCTTTGAATCTCGCATAGCTTCTTCAGCCTTTCAAAAAGATTGACCAAAATCTAATCAACTAGTTAAACTTAAAAAAAAAAAAAAAAAAAAAAAGAAAAAGTCCTTTTTCCCACATCAAATAACAAGTAGGAATGCATGCATCTTGTAAAAAAACAACTAGTCTTTTAACCAATGAAAACGCTAGTTCAAGTTTTAATACTCTAACTTTGATAAAATTGTGTTGAACCGGTGATAACTAAATAATATTTTATGAAACTTTTATATAATCATATACTAAATATCAGTAAAAAAATTATAATTAGAATATTTATAATTTAAAAGATTTAAAAATTGCATACTATCTGTAATATTTAAAAATCCCAAATATATATAATAGAATTCAAATAACAAATAAGAAAAGACAACAAATTGATAACATAATTGATTACTAGTATTGTCAAATTATTCTGTAGTCAAAGAGCATTAAGCAGTAGGGTATTGCTTTAAGTCGAGTCATGGTCACGGCAATATAGTGTTGTTTAATCACTGCCCATTTTTAATTTTGAGTTATGACCTGAGAACAAAATTAAACTACTAATGCTGTTATAGGACTTGCACCTGTTCTCTCACACTTGTTTTTGTGTTCTGTTATCAGCACTTTTGTACACTGTTGTGTATTGTACACAACAGATTTTAATTTTTGACATGGGGTCGTCTGAGTGAAGGGCTTTGGGTAAACAAAACGGCTTAAGTTTTTTAGCTCAAGAGAGCGGCCAGAAGAAGGTTGTTCCTGGCACCTGCGTCAGCAGCAAAGAACAGTAAAAAAATCCTCCAAGGAGGGTTGTGATGACACTCTCAAGGTTAATGAGTTAAAAGAAAGGGAAGGGGTCTCAATCTCAGCTAATGGAGGCAACAATGGAAGCCAAACTGTTAAGACTCAAAATGTGATAGTGGGCCCAAAAGGGAAAATAGCACATCAGCTACTCAAGCCCACTTTGTGGGTAGTTTTATTAGGAAAATATAGGAATGAGGAGAGGAGGAATGTGACATGGCAAAGGGGAAGTGGGGAAGTTAATTGTGTGACTGGTTTCTGTTATAAAGGGAATATGAGGAGAAAAGGGAATTTATTTGGAATATTTTCTGTTAGACCAGAGGTTGGTCAGAGAAAGTGTCATCAAAGTGCCATCCCTTCCCTGAAGAGCACTTTTGCTTTAGGATTATAGAGTTCATCTTCTGTAATAGTTTCATTTTCAACCAATCATACTATTTTTC
The DNA here is from genome assembly GCA_022829125.1 of Lathyrus tuberosus. Taxonomy (NCBI): domain Eukaryota; kingdom Viridiplantae; phylum Streptophyta; class Magnoliopsida; order Fabales; family Fabaceae; genus Lathyrus; species Lathyrus tuberosus. The sequence continues at coordinate 3,638,760 of JALAZF010000034.1, forward strand.
AGTTCTCTTTTAGTTCGGGTTATCTCTGCTAGTTCATTCTCCCTCCTCTTTTCTTCCCCCTTTATCTAAAATAATATTTCTTTTTGTTTTTCAAAAAAATCTCAACATCCAACCGCTCTAAACAGGGGAACTGACGCCTGACGGTATTTACCGGTTCATGACCAATCCCTCAAGTTTTTAATTGGTTTTTGGCAGAGCATTTCTATGGGTTAATTGGATAGTTGCCAAGCCGATTTTCTATCCATGACAGTTTTGGGATGATATCTTGAATAATAAACTCTTCACCGATATCTGAATATCATATGTCTGTCTAGTATTCTTCTAAGTAATCCTATCATGTGCAAGACAGTTTAAACAATATTTTGATAATTTACACAACATAAATGTCTACGTCCATATTAAACCTTAGATATAAATATAACATCTTTCATTTCGAGATACCCTCCATTTCGGTTACTCAATTTCAAATTATTATGCTATTTGGCAGAGGTTACAAAGGCATTGCAAATAACAAGAAGCCAGCCAAATGTATATCATAGTATCTTTAATGATTAATAATATTAACAATAAAAGATCGAACCAGATTTAACGTGATATAAAGAAAGAATACCTGCCGCCGAGCTTCCCTCTCTTGCCTTTTGATTTCCTTTTTCTTTGATGCTCTGGCCTCATAGTCATCACCAGCAGCTTCATTGTCACTTTCATCCGCAGACTCTGTTCAAATGTATATAGTTTATCACTTCACAAATGCAACTCAGTTAAAGATAAAATTCATGAGTATTATTCCTGCAAGGCACTAAGCAGCGTATATTTCATACTTTGACATCACTTACTAGTTCAAAGTGTTTCCGCATGATAAAAACAGAAAACCAAATAACTATTTCAACTAGTTGACCTCCACAATATGAAATCTACCCTAAACACAAAATTTATAAAAAAAGAATCTAGACAAATAACTAAGTAAAGACATAAGCACAAATATCCCCCAAACACCGCAATTTTAATTTTCACATCCAACAACCCTTTCTTGTAGAAAACAACACATTTTAAACCTAAATTACATCTCTTCTTATTTTTATTCACTTAGGCATTGAACCAAACATAGAAACCCACAATTTAGTCCCGAAAAATAGAAGTCCCTTTAAAATTCTCTGAATGATATTTCATATGCCAAATTAGTCAATGATCATGATTTTCATTCGACAAATTAGTCTTCAAAATACCTAACATGAAAACTAATTTGACCAACAAACTCAACATAATTTAAATTCATCCATCATCTAAACAACTTCAACCAACTTGTCCAACTAAATACACATTCAAACACTTCAATCAAGCACATTTCACAGATTTATTTGATCATTTATTCAAATCCATCATCAAACATTATCACAAAATACAAAATGAAAAACTAAAATAAAATCAAACGAACTATATGAGGAGCCAGGAGGCAGGGACCTTGTTGCGTTGCAGGCTGAGCCGATGAAGTGCTAGCTCCAGATGCAGCCGGTCGTCGACGCATGCGGCGAGTAGCGGTGGCACGAACCACAGTTTCTCTCTGAGGAGCCTGATGATTTGTTCATGATAGAACTGAGAATTCGAACGATTTTATATAAATCTGGTGAAATTAGGGTTTTGGTTTGGGAATCGCAAACCTGTTGAGGTTCTTGGTTGGAAGAGGAAGATCGAGAATCGTGATGGCGCTTCCATAGATAGAGAGGGATTAGTGCTGCAAGAAAAAGCATCGATAGGATAGCTACGAATAGTTCATCCATTGATTGATGCAAAGAGACGAAGCACTATCTCTCTGTTTGCGGTTTGCGTTGTTCGTTCTTCTTCCTTTCTGTTCTTTCTCTCGGAATTGATTTCTCAACTGTGAAAATGTTTCTCAAAAGAAAAAAAAAAACAAAAATTAGTTATAATATTAGGCCATTTCTCAATTGTGAAAATGTTTCTCAAAAAAATAAATATAAAATAAAACTTAATTATGATATTAGTCCCTACTTTTATTTCTTTAATGTGCTTCTTTGTGTTGATTTAAACTAAGGAAAAAATGTATGACAAGTATCATTAGTCAAAAAGTAAAATATAAGTAAAGTATTAAAGTTTTTTTATGAGAATGAAAAAAAGTCAAATCAAAGAAATTAAAGTTGCGAAAGTGAATCTAATCTTATATTTAGTGTTTTAATTTTGTACTCCCTCCGTCTCAGAATGAGTAATTCAGTTGACTTTTTACACAGATTAAGAAAAAAGAAATAATTGAAAGAGAGAGAATGATATTTTTACTAAAGTACCTTTATGATGTATTGAGAATGATGAAAGTAATACTCCCTCCGTCCCAAATTATAAGACGTTTTGAGTTTTTCACACAAATTAAGAAACTTAATTATTACTTTATGGGAAAGACAAACTATATATAACTTTACAGTAATGCCCCTCATAATTATATAGGAGAGAAAAATTAAAAAAGTTGAAAGAATAAATAATAATAAATATTTGAGGGTATATTGGGGAAGATGTCATTTATATTACATTGGGAATGTAAGGTGACTTATAATTTGGGACAAATTTTTTTGACAAAGTGACTTATAATTTGGGACGGAGGGAGTATTAATTAGAGGGTAAAATAGAAAAAGTTGCATTGAAAATTGAAATGGGTCATATATTTTAGGACACTATTTTATTCCAAATGGGTCACTCATTGTAGAACGGAGAGAGTAGTGTTAAAAGAGTGAAACGAATATTCTAAGAATTGCGTTTTTGTGTTGTTCTGCTGAATTTGTTAACTTATGATCTTAGTCTTGTGTTTTTGTAATAGCCTAAAAGATTCTAAACTAAACATGTAAAAAATTTGGTGTAAGGTTGTTGGGCTTTTGTAAAAGCAAGTAATTGATAAGTGAAAATTTTAAGAGGAAACTCTTGGAAATTAGAGTTGGTTGTGTGGTTTATGGTGGGATCAAAAGATAATTTGCTGGCGTGATTTCTCTAAAATCTCTCTTTTTAATTTGTGTCTTTTATCTTTGAGATTAAAGGTAGTGCATTGACAGTATAAAATAATTTTACATTCTCATCCAATAGGCATTCATCATTCATCCATGTCACATAATTAGTTTAAAAATATTAGTGTGACTTGGCAGAATACATAATGGTGATTGTTTCACAGTCTAAAATAATTTTACATTGTATATCCTTTTTTCTCTTTATCTTTTCTAGAACATAATCTCTACTTCAACCCTCTTTCTAAAATCAATCATTTTCTATAATAAAAAAAAATTGAAAACTAAATATCACAATTCATCCCCCCTTTTTGTGTTTGGAGTGTTTTTTTAAACAAGTGGCATCAAAGTGTAACTCATGTTATAAAACTAATTGTCTCACGAGATATGAATGACTTTGTTCCGTCTCAGCCAATGACCTAGGACCCACTACTCAACGTCGCCCTAAGGTCCAATAACACGATGTTCATTATTCAGCGTGCCCCCATCAGACCTAAGGTATAAATACCTTCGTAAAGGGTTTTCATGTACACAATATCTAATCTCCATTTTCACTACTGTTCTGGACTGGACCAATGGCTAGAATTGGCCCAATCCGCCTCTGCTCCAGAGCGGCCCAAATTACCTAAACCCAATCCACAGAGGGGCAAAAATGACATTTCTGCCCCTCCAATCGGGCAAAGAACGCAACGTTCCTCCCCGGTTTTTATGCCCGTTAAGCACGGCTTCCTCGCTGCCCAAACAGCCAAGGACAGGTTCCCGGAACTGCGTTTATGCCCGACATAACGGCTAGTTTCTGGCACCCTGCCCGACATAACGGCTAGTTTGGGAAGTTACCTATTCTTTGGGGAAAACGGTTATTTCGCCCCGAAAATAGGACCGTTGGCCACGCGCTGGGGGCTCTATATAAACCCTCTCGCTTGAGAGGGTCAGGTATCATATTTTTCACCCTAAGAATACACTTTGTACTTGCCCCTTTTCTCTGACCCTTTCTTACTTGAGCGTCGGAGTGCCTTGCAGGTACACCCCCCTTTTCTCCTCATCAACATTTCGAACACCTCGCCCGTCTGACGACCAGCATCCATCCGAGCACCTTGCCATCTGACGACCAGCTTACGTGGACCCGTTCGAATACTCCGGATTAGTGGCGACGTCTGTGGGAACTCATTGTTCTCCCCTTCTTTCTTTCCTTCTCGGAAACTAAAAGATCAAAACATACTTTCTTTGATCCGCCTACATATGGTCGCTCAGAACTCCGCAAAAAGTGCTGACGTTACGGTTCTCGTTCCCGTCAACAAGATGGACGTCGACGGCAGATCTCCGTTACTTTCAGATCCCCGTTTCCTCCGAGACAGGGCTGCTGCATCTCCAACTCCTCCTCCCGCCGGGCAAGGAGACAAGCCCACCGTCGGGTGAACGACCGATTCCTGGCCCTCCCAGCGCCGACCTGGCCGTTGCAGCTCTTTTGGAAGCTGTCAACCGCACAAACCTCCTCATCTTGCAGCAAGGAGAAAGAATAGGAGCTCTCGAGGAATCATCTCTTCCAAGATCCTCTCCTCCCAAGAGTAAGCACCGAAAATCAAGAAGCCCGCCACCTAGGCACGGGGAAGACCACAGATCGAGGCATGAGCCTGAATCACAACACGTTCGAAAGCGCGACCAGATCTCCCCGCGGGATCGATCACCACCAAGACACAAGAGAACGAGGCAGGATATGCATTCTCCACAGGTCAGACCTCGTGACCGGCCACGTTCACCCTCACCTCGCAGAAACCACCGCCACGAGCGCAGACAACGGTCACCATCAACTCCAAGTTCAGACAGCGACGACGAGCCTCGCGGGCCGTTGTCCCGCAGGATCCTGGCCACCCGTCTTCCTAAAGGACTAGAGAAGCCTCCGTCTCTAGGGACTTACGATGGAACCACTGACCCAGACGAGTACATAGAAAACATAGATGCTCTTTTGGACTATAGAGGGGTACGAGGAGCCATCAAATGCCGCCTGTTCCCGACCACGCTCCGGAAGGGAGCAATGACATGGTACAAGCAGCTGCCAGAAGAATCCATTACATCCTGGAGGCAGCTGGGGAGGATTTTCTCCCGTCACTTTACTGCATCGCGACGCTATCCAAAGACCGAGGCGTCCCTCGGAGCTGTCGTACAGGGAAGAGATGGGCCTCTTCGGGCCTACATTGAGCGGTTCAACAAGGAGGCCGTCCAAGTGCCAACGACCGACGAGATGAAGAAATTTCTGCTCGAGCAGGGATTACGTCCTGGCTCAGACTTCGCGAAAGCCATCGGCCTCGATCCACCGAGGAACCTTAACGCCCTTCTCCTCCAAGCCCAGTCGCATATACAGTACGAGGAGAAGGTGGCTGCCCATTCTGTCCGGGCCTCTCGAAACCAAGAAGGTGCCCGGTCATCCAGAGCTGAAGAACCCTCGACGGGACGTCGAGGAGATAAAAGACGCGACGATCGGCCTCGCGATGCACGCGAACAGAAGGGACCTTCTGGGCGGTCCATGACTATACCCCCCCCCCCCTCACTACCTCGAGCGAGAAAATCTTGTCCGAATGTGCCAACTCAGAATTTAAGCAGGCGGGAGTCTGTTTCCCCAAACAGCTGCCGGCCAGACCGGGTGTAGACAAATCCAAGTATTGCCGCTTCCACAAGAGTCACGGCCATACGACGGAAGAATGCATCCACCTCAGGGATGCCATAGAGATCCTTATTCGCGACGGCCACCTGAAGCAGTTCGCGAAAAAGAAAGATGCTCCCCGGCAGGAAACCCAGGAGAGCAAAAAGGTTGCAAAAGAGACTCTGCCCTCCGATGACACCAACGTACAGGTCGCTATGTCCATAACTCGGTCGGAGGACTTCCGCATCCCTGAGGGTCTGCCCGTCTCCACATACCTCGCTGCTCGCAACCCGTGGGAGGCCTTCCCGTCGGCCATGGTCATTTTCGGTGGTGGATTCAACAAAATCACGGTCGGTTCAGTCAAGAGGAGATTCGATCAACTGATCAGCAAAAGCTCCAATGAAGTCACCACGCTGGACACCACTCACAAAGGATCCGCTCCTATTTCCTTCTACAAGGAGGAGCTCATCGGCGGGGCACCGAACTCGAGCATCCCGCTGCTTATCCGGGCAAGGATGGCGAACTTCGACGTTCGCAGAATACTCGTGGACCAGGGCAGTTCAGTTGATATAATGTACAACCACCTGTTCGAAACGCTGCAGCTGAACGACTCTCACCTTACTCCATACGTTGGATCCGACCTGCAGGGATTCAACGGAGCAGTGACGAGGCCCCGGGGTTACGTAGAGCTCATCGTAACCTTCGGTTCAGGAAAGACAACCCGAGCAATTAAAGCACAGTTTCTGGTAATTGAATGCCCGTCACTATACCAGTGCATTTTTGGAAGGCCAACCCTGGCAGAGTTGATTGCAGTACCTTCCACCGTACATCTCAAGATAAAGTACTACACTTCTGAAGGGATAGTCGCCACCCTCCACGGTGATATCAAAGCTGGCCGTCGGTGCTTTAAAGCAGCATCAAAAGGTCTAAGCACCATCTCAGCGAGACTGAGGACTTATGGTCGTCCCCCTCTGCCCAGCAGCTCCGAGCAGCCAAAACTGCTCCCCCAGGTCGAATCTATCGACTTGGACAGTCGTTTCAGCGAGGAAGATCACGCCAGGGACCCAACGACTTCAGGCATCCAGTCCGACAACGGCGGCCACCTCCTACGCCCTGTCCCAGATGGCAACTTCGAGATCGTTCTGTTCGGAGAAGACCCCCAACGGGGAGTAAAGATCGGAGCAGACCTCCCTGACCTGGCCAGGAGACAACTAAAAGCGTGCCTCCGGGAGAACGCAGACTTGTTCGCATGGAGCGCTGCTGAAATACCAGGATTGGACCCATCCGTCGCTTGCCACCAGCTTACAATTGATCCGGCCGTCAAAGTCGTTGCCCAACTCAGAAGGAAACAGTCCCCGAAAAAGATGGAAGCCGCGGAGAAAGCTGTCAAAGACCTTCTAGAAGCTAGGTTTATTTCTGAGGCCAAATACACTACATGGCTCTCAAATGTTGTACTTGTAAGAAAAAATAATGGCAAATGGAGGATGTGTGTTGATTACACCGATGTTAATAAGGCCTGTCCGAAGGACGCCTACCCCTTCCCCAACATAGATAAGCTCGTAGATAACTTAGCAGATTTTAAGCTTTTATCGTTCCTCGACGCCTACTCGGGCTACAACCAAATCCCAATGGCCGCGAGCGATAAAACTTACACGGCCTTCATGACCGAATCGGGCAACTATTACTACAACGTAATGCCCTTCGGGCTGAAGAACGCTGGCGCCACATACCAACGAATGATGAACAAAGTCTTCCAAGGACAAATAGGCGACATGCTCGAAGTATACATGGACGATATGATCGTCAAGTCCCACGAGGAACTAGATCATGTCGCCCATCTTCGCAAAATTTTCGAGCAAGCAAGGAAGTATCAAATGCGTTTTAACCCAGAGAAGTGCACGTTCGGTGTATGGGCAGGTAAATTCCTTGGCTTCTACCTAACGGAGTGAGGAATAGAAGATAACCCCGACAAATGTCGGGCATTCTCTGAGTTCCCAACGCCCACGTCTAAGAAGAACATCCAGTCCCTCAATGGGGTACTTACTTCGTTGTCCCGCTTCGTCGCAAAATCCGCCCAACACGCCCTTCCTTTCTTCAAGCTCTTGCGAAAAGAAGCAGCGTTTGAATGGACCGAGGAATGCGAAGCATCCCTCCTTCACTTGAAGCAAGCTCTGTCGAAATCGCCCGTATTATCACGGCCAGACACCGGGGAAGTCTTGTTCCTATACCTCGCCGTCACTGCCGAGGCCGTTAGCGCCGTTCTCATTCGCGAGAATCCTGACGGGCAAAGGCCAGTATACTTCACGAGTAAAGCGTTGCAGGACGCGGAGTTGCGATATCAGCAGATAGAGAAGGTAGTATTGGCCCTCGTCAACGCTGCCAGATGACTGAGACACTATTTCTTGCCCCACACGATCGTGGTAAGGACGGATCAGCCCATCAAGCAATTACTGGGACGACCAGACATGGTCGGGCGAATGCTCAAATGGTCACTGGAACTGTCTGAATTCGACGTCCAGTATGAAAGCAGAAAAGCTCTAAAAGCTCAAGCCCTGGCCGATTTCGTAGCAGAAGTAACCTTCTCAGACTCCTCGTCCAACATAGCGAACAGATGGACCATCTATGTGGACGGAGCATCCAGCTCGACCGGCAGCGGGGCAGGAGTAATTCTGGAGAACGACGAAGGAACTATAGTCGAGGCTTCTCTCACATTGTCCTTTCCCACGTCGAATAACCAGGCCGAGTATGAAGCCTTCCTCGCCGGTTTGCGCCTAGCCGAAGACCTAGGGGCTGAAGAAATCATCATCTGCACGGACTCTCAGCTCGTAGCCCACCAGGTATTAGGAGAATATCAGACCAAAAATGACAGTCTCTCCGAATACCTAACCCTAGTCAAGGGAAAAATGTCGAAGTTCAGAGCAGTAGAAGTAAGACATGTTCCACGCGAACATAATGTGCGAGCAGACGTCCTGTCCAAACTAGCAAGCACTAAGAGGAAAGGCAGAAACAGGTCAGTCATCCAAGAAATACTTCCCCGGTCCAGCATCGATAAGGGATCCTCGACCCTACACGTGCACGCAATTGGAGACAGCGACTGCTGGATGACGCCCGTGTACAACTACCTCACCAGGGACGAACTTCCGGATGACCCCAAGGAAGCCAGCACCATCAGACGAAGAGCTTGCTCGTACGTCATCCTCGAAAACAAACTCTATCGACGAGGCTTCTCCATCCCACTACTCAAATGCATTGAGGAGGAAGTTGTCCCCCACTTATTACGAGAAATCCACGAAGGCATTAACGCCCAGCACCTAGGAGGAAGGTCCCTTGCCCGCAAGGCCCTCCGGGCAGGGTATTATTGGCCAACCATGCAGCACGATGCCAAGTAGCATGTGAAGAGATGCGACAAATGCCAATGGCACGGGGATATGCACCTAGCCCCACCTAACGAGCTAAAAAGCATGACCTCTCCGTGGCCATTCGCCTGGTGGGGCCTAGACATCCTAGGACCCTTCGTGACGGGGTCCAGCCAAAACAAATACCTAATAGTGGGCGTAGACTATTTCACAAAATGGATAGAAGCAGAAGCCTTAGCAAAGATAACAGCACTTAACATTCTGCGCTTTTACAAGCGGAATATCCTTGCCCGTTTTGGGATTCCCCAAGCAATTGTCACGGACAATGGAACGCAATTCACGGACAAGAAGTTCCAAGACTTTGTCGCCCATCTCGGAACAAAGCAACATTTCGCTTATGTAGAACATCCCCAGACCAACGGGCAGGCAGAAGCGGACAATCGTGTCATTTTGCGTGGCCTCAAGCGAAGACTGAATGAAACAAAGAAAGCCTGGGTCGAGGAGCTCCACAACGTCTTGTGGGCGTACCGCACCACTCCTCAGTCCACCACCGGGGAAACACCTTTCCGCTTAGCATATGGCACGGAGGTTGTTTTACACATCGAAATTCACGTACCGTCCAGGAGGACCGAATCACCTCTGGACGAGGAAATGAATGACGAAGCAATAAGAGAGGAGCTCGACCTTGTCGAGGAAATCTGAACATGAGCAGCCCTCCGCGAAGCATCTCTTAAGCAAAAAATAGCAATCAGGCATAACGCCAAAGTCTTACGACGAGAGTTCGATGTGGGCAGCCTTGTCCTGCGAAGAAACCACAAGGACTCTCGCGAAGGCAAACTAGCAGCCAACTGGGAAGGGCCATACAGAGTCCGTGCCAGAACGGGGAATGGTGCATACTTCCTCGAAAACCTCAACGGGGATGCAATCCCCCGACCGTGGAACGTTGAAAAACTTAAGCAATACTACAGCTAAAGTAACTATAGGCTTCCTCGCATCAAAGGACCACCTAACGGTCATCATGCTCGTCCAGGTACAAACGACGCATACGCACAAAGTAGAATCCCGCTCAAGTAAATGAGCCGGAGCTCTGCTCGTCGGCGGTCCTCAACCGAGCATCGCCTTCGCCCAAGTACCATGATTGGCAGAACCCCAGCACGCGATGGGACGTTCACGCCGCGACCTCAGGCCTCAATCGCGACCTGAGATCCGCAACCTCTCCAGGACCTTCCCCGGCTATTCGACCAGTTCTCCGCACTGGCGATTTCACACACAACGAGCTATCTTTCAAAAGAAAACTCCGTTAATAGACACACCCTCTGACGGGCAGTCACACATGCACAACTAATGTAAAGTACAGCAATATAAATAGAAATTGTATAAATAACATAAATCGGGCATAAAGTGAAAAAGGCCACAAGGACCAAAGATTGTGCAAATTACATAAGAAGGGGGCCACGCCCCCCCCCCCCCCAAATCAAATAAAGTTACAAATAATTCAACGGCGCGCAGGCCGGACAAGATACAACAACATCAAAATAACAAAACTCCTCATTCATCTGCATGCTCAGTTAACGCCGGCTCAGGTCTCTGCTCCTCCGCGGGCTGAACCTCGGGGGTATCAAGAACAAGGCCTGCGGGCAAGACGATGCGACCATCCTCCACACGCGCAAGATAGTGGATGCCCTCGGTCGAAATCTCAAGCCCAGGGTTCACCACCCGCAACTGGGCCACGGCACTGTCGAAGGAATCCACTGCCACGGCGATACCATCATCCTCGGCCTGCAGAATACTGGCGACCAGCTCAGCCCTAGTCTTCAACGCTTTTATCTCGTCCAGTTCATCAGCACCCGGGGCACTGGCCGCCATCAACTCTTTGTTCAGCTCCTCAGCAACCCTTTTCTCCGCCGTCAGCTTGGTGACCTCCTCTTTCAACTTGGCCGTCTCCTCTTCGACCTTCTTCCTAGCCTCGCGAGCACTCTTGACTTCCTCCTTCAAGGCCGTCTCGGAAGCCCGGGCAGCAGTAAGTTCGGCCTCAAGCACAGTGCCCCCTTCCGCATAAACGGACGCCATCTCCAGCATCCTCACAAGGGCAGAAGCATCTTGGGCTACCAGCGCCCTCTTGCTCGGCCGGTCCATGCTCTCCAAGCTAAGAGATTCTGCCCGAGGAATGACCAGGGTGTTGCCCTCAAAAAATCTCCTGTCAAGAATGCACGGGGGGAGCTCAAACTTCCCCTTATCAGGCGCCCGAGTCAGATCCACAGCATCTAACGTCTGTGGCCGCTTCGCCCGCCCGGTCAAAGGCAGTGGAGAATCCCGTGGACCAGGAGAGGGAGTAGAAGAGGTACCCGGGGAAGTTTGAACAAGGGGAGGAGCACGAGTACCAGCAGCAGTCCGGGTCTTAGGGGGAGCCGCTCCAGCTTTATTCCTCGCCATGGCGTTCCTCACCACGCGATCGCGAGCTTGAGGCATCTCACCTGCACAAATAAAAACAAGCACGTTAGTTACGAGGAAAAGAAATAACACAAACAAAGTCTAAACAACTAAGACTATCGAGCAGCTTCTCGGCATCCGCGGGAGTCTTGCACTCCAGCAGTGCCTTAACGTTGATGAATCTGCGCTCAACCCTCTGGCTCCCATCCTCCTCGAAGATAGGGTTGCCTTTGCTCGTCCAGCAGCTGGCCAGACTAAAAGAGTTGACCCAGTTCACCAGCTTCTCGTAAGACACGGCGTCCTGCCCGCGTAGCACGCTCGGCTCGAAAACATAAGCGTCGGGCTTCTTGGAGAAATGGTCAGGTGCCTAGCGGATCGGGAACTTGTACACCCTCTCCCCGATATACTTCCCCTCCTCGTTGAGTATCTCCTCTCCGTCCTCATCAACCTCTATCTCCCAGACATACATGCTGTCCTGAGCTGCCTCAGACACTGGCTCGACGATGAAATACCGTTCCTTGAACGTTCAGATTGACTCCGAGAACGGCTTGAATAACTTTTTGGACTGCTTCAAGGAAACTCATCCGTACTTTTTCCCCGCCAGCTGCCGTTGAAGATGGAAAACCGCAAAAAACAGAGGGAGAGTAGTGCCCAGATTGAGATGCTCGCACACTAACTCAAAAGCTCGGATAAAAGCCAGTGAATTAGGGTGGTGTTGAGAGGGCGCCAGCTTCAGATGCTCGAAGACCGACTGCTGGAAATCAGTGAAAGGCAACCTCAGCCCCAACTCCTTGAAAGCGTACTCGTACATCGTGAAGCGGTCCCCGAAATCCGAGCAGACCCGCTCGTACAAGGTGGGAAAATGCACTTTCCAGTCCCCCTCTGGGCCCACCTCTGTAAAGGCGTCTGCCACAAACCTTGCGAACGTAGAAATATGATCGGAAGGCTCGGCCACCTCCCACTCCTCCGGACAGAACCCTTCAACATCTTCCTCCATAACATCTAATTCTTCTTCCTCCTCGACTCTGCTCGAGGAGCTCGATGCCGCCGAGCTCGAAGACGCCGAACTCGAAGCCGTCGAGCTGCTATTCTCCTCGGAGCCGGTTTCCTCCTCGGACGTGTCTAAAATAACCTCTCTCTCTGGCCCTGTCGCCATTACGATCACCTGAAAAAGCAGAGAAAGACAGTGAATTCGACAGGAAATCAAATCCACCCTTCCACTGCCAAGTCAAGTGAAAGGGCGCGCAAAAGGCTAAGGACAACGTCCCCGGCCTAAGCCCTAACATCAAACGTAAAACCTCCCAGCGAGGAGATGCCCGAGATATACCATCTTCCTACGGAGAACCTCCCCGCACTCGTGCCCAGATTCCGTTTGAAGCTCCACCGGAAACCACAAGACTCCACCGAAATCTGGAAACGTTCTACCGAAAAATTCACTGTTCCATCAAAAGACAATCAGACACGGTGGTCACGACTCGCAACCACGACGTGGACCACCACGCTCACCAAACGCACTACCTACTCCAGCGAGATGCTAGAAGCAGCAAAAGGGCAGAACCACCGTCCACCACCAACACTCGCCAAAAATCTACCTATTTTGTCACCTAAAGCTAACCCTAGCCGCATGCAATCTACCACTAACAGCAAAAGAAAGTAAAATAAGTTGGAAATCAGAAAACTTACTTGATTTGAGTAGAAGAAAGAGACTGCTCGAAGCTTGGCACGGTGGTCGGTTGCTCTGAAGACGGCGACGGGCAAGAACGCAGAAGAGGCGAAGAGAAATCAGAAGAGAAAAAGTGTAAAATGAGACAACCTTCCCCCTTTTATACTGAGGGGCACGTGCACACACGCGCCCGTAGGCAATAATGACTGCCCACTAGCCATAATTACCTATTAACTGCTACACAGGGCTCGATGCACACGTGGCACACCCAACGTTTCCCATTCTGTCTGACGCTTTATCTCCCCGAATACCGGGCAATGTGGTCTCGACCATGAATATCACGGACACAGAGAGCCACGGGCACCTCGAGACAATCGTCCTCGTCTCTAAACGACGACTCCGCGCTAGCTCCCCAGAGCGATGAGCAGTCCTTAAGTCATCACTCCCATGCTCGGGAGCAACGACTTGGGGGGCTCCTGTTCTGGACTAGACCAATGGCTAGAATTGGCCCAATCCGCCTCTGCTCCAGAGCGGCCCAAATTACCTAAACCCAATCCATAGAGGGGCAAAAATGACATTTCTGCCCCTCCAACTGGGCAAAGAACGCAACGTTCCTCCCCCATTTTTATGCTCGTTACGCACGGCTTCCTCGCTGCCCGAACAGCCAAGGACAGGTTCCCGGAACTGCGTTTATGCCCGACATAACGGCTAGTTTCTGGCACCCTGCCCGACATAACGGCTAGTTTGGGCAATTACCTATTCTTTGGGGAAAACGGTTATTTCGCCCCAAAAATAGGACCGTTGGCCACGCGCTGGGGGCTCTATATAAACCATCTCGCTTGAGAGGGTCAGGTATCATATTTTTCACCCTAAGAATACACTTTGTACTTGCCCCTTTTCTCTGACCCTTTCTTACTTGAGCGTCGGAGTGCCTTGAAGGTACACCCCATTTTCTCCTCATCAACATTCCGAACACCTCGCCCGTCTGACGACCAGCATCCGTCCGAGCACCTTGCCATCTGACGACCAGCTTACGTGGACCAGTTCGAATACTCCGGATCAACTACCAATCTTCAACCATAAACTGACTTGAGTGTTAGAGTGTTAATCATGCAGGTACCCCCTAGGTCTGTTGTATATAAGATGGCAAACACTAATTAACGACATTGCACCAAGACCGATACCTCTGGTTCAAGAAGCACTGTGATCGCAACCTTCAATCCACAGTGTCACATCGTTGTAGTCCTCTGGAAGCTTTGCTCCACCGTAGTTTCCATAATCCTAACCATTTATGGTTCCACAACGGAAAAGTGGCGTCATCTGTGGGAATCGACTTCTGATTCCTACGATTTCCACAATTCCAAGTTCGATCCTCAGATCTAGACCCCGAAAGTGTCTCGGGGAAAGAAATCGAAGTTTCGAGAATCTAAGACCTCATATTTGTGTTGTTTGGATCCACCGAACTCCGATCTGATGTCGAACGAGCGGTTGTATTAACTTCGACCTTCAATGACATAACGTTATCAAACACCACAAGGTCGATATCTGGTCTAGCGACATTCCATTTAACCATGGGCATCAGCCTCGAGCGCTCAAGAAATTCAGTCGATGGAAGCCCTCAGATTCATATTCAAATTCGTAAGGCGAGGTAAGGTCTACCCCCGTTGGATGAACCTCTCGATGGACCTCGTCTAATTCGAGCCAAAGTTCATCACAAATTCGGGCAAGAGCAGAGAAAATCACCCCCGAGAGATGTGGTGGCACGCATACCATCATGGTCGGCCAACGCCATATGTATCATCATCGTAAAAATATTACGTCGGATGTCTCATCATCGTAACGACATGATCCTAGTCCCGAACAATCAACAAGGCCCTGGTGTCATACCCCAAATTTGTCCTACCTGTAAATCACCTTTCACTTGTACATCCATCCACTAACCATCATTCAGAAAATCAAAAAAAAATGTTGTTGGGTCAGGCGTATTTAGATAGTATTGACTGAGGTTCAATGGTTTTGACCTAATTTTTTTAACCAGACAAGGGTCTGCTGCTTGGGTGTGAAATTCAAGTGGTGTTTGAGGTTGCAGTTAGGTTTCTGTGCCAATGCAAGTCATCTTGGTGTATGTCAGCTTATCAAGCGATGCAAAATCAAGTTCTTTAATAACTGACGATCATCAGTGACTGGTTCATTTTTAATCAGGGTTTTTCACAGTGAAGTTCACCAAGATTGGTTCATTTGGTTTCGTTTCGCAAGAATTGATTACCGGGCATATTGTAAATTCAATTGGTGTTTTCTTTGTTCATTATTCATGGAGGCTATTGCAAATTCAAGATCAAAAGTTACAAGTTGTGATATATTTTTAGTCCAAAACATAAGTTGCTTAAGTGTCCAATTTCATTTACATATTCAAGCCCATTTTGATTACAAACCCAAAAACCATAACAAAATATGGAAACAAGCCCATTTACATTGTCACACAAAAAATATGAAGGATCCATAAAGTAATACAATAACTTGATGCCATGGCCTCACACGCATGCCTTCCAAAACCATCAAGTGAACAAAGACTCATAGTCAGCTAATTTTCATCACTGCGCTACAAGCCAAACATTATGCAAGTTTAGCGACGAGCTCAGGAAACCGTACGTTCAAAACCTGTTACCTTCAATATCACAAGCAACAACAACTGCACAATGACAACTGCAGCATCATGCCAAAACTCTGCACCAATGCAACAACAGGCCTGCGAAAACAACGTTACAACAACCAACAGCAGCAGAGAAAGGGAGGATGGAAAAAACAAATTTTGAAATGAATTTAAAAGAGGGAGAAGGAACTGGTCGAAAAAAAACTCAAGAGAAATAACCTGGAACATATCCTCTCTCTGTTTCCCAACTTCCATCCATACGCATCCAAAATTCACCGAACTTCCTCTTCGCCTTCAATCACCAACCTTCATCGAAAACCACCATTCACTTTTCCACCATTAAACCAACAAAAAACATTCCGCCTCTATCAAATATCAACCTACAACCAAAGCCACTCAACATCTTCAAACCTCTTTCAACCATCGACCCGTAATCAGCCCTTCATCCCCACCTCAAAACCATTTTTCTTTTTTCACGAACCACCTTCGACACCCTCCTCCACCATCGATAACCGCTCACGGCACCACCACTCAGCTTCGCACTTTGCCACCACACAACCGTCCTTTTCCGTCGACCACCATTCACAACCTCAAACCCATTGTTGCATCACCCTCATAACCCAACTTTTCACCTCCAACAAAACCTAAAATCACAAACCCACAACCCTCAATAATTAACAAACCCAAATCAAATCCAACTCAGAAACCAGAAACGAAAGAAGATGGAGGAGTAAAATGATCTGAAACAAAATCATAGACACCTAAACCGAAGCTGTCTGAAACGAAATCGAAACCCCAAAATCGCGAACAAAACGAGAAGCGAAAGCGAAGAGGAAAGGTGGGAAACAACGATCTTGATTTTGGGAACGATGATAGAGAGAATCCGTTGCTCTAGTATTTCATTTGGGAACCCGTTTTGTTTTTCGTTCATGAAAAATAAAGTTAAATGGTGCTTTGATTTGTCTGCTAATTTGACCGATTCTTCAGTTTTTTTATCGTTATTATTTATTCATTTCATTTAATGGTCATTATACTTACACACCTTGCCGTGCGCCACCCTTTTTTATTTCTTCTATGTAATTTCTATCCTTGAAGAATGATGGGCTTGAAGCCCATATGACTTCTTCTCCACAAATTATCACCCTCTTTTCTCATTTCAAACCCCTCATTTTGTTTTAATTTGTTTCAAAACATTTCTAATTTTTTAGTTTTAAATTGTTAATTCTTATTTTTTTTTTTAAACTATTTTAAGTTTTTAATTCTACTCTCATTTTGTTTTTCCTTTATTTTGGGTCAATGATCTAACAATACTCATGGTTTAATTGGTTTTTTCAAACCAATGGAATTTTGATATATATGAGGCCTATTTATTTTTATTTTTTTCAATGTGTTTCATTATTTTATTTTTACTCATTTATTTTGGGTCAATGAAAACCAAACATCGACGATTTATCGATTTCTCGACTTAATCTCGATAAAGGTGAGACCTTTATTCTTTTTCCTATCTATGTTCGATTTTATTTCATTTTTATTATCTATCTCATTTTGTTATTCACTTTGGGTCAATGAAAATCAAATACAAGAGATTATCGATTTTTCGATTTAAAATCTTAGTAAAGATGAGACCTTTCTTAGTTTTCCGATTTTTATTTCTATTTCAATTTACTTTTCATTACCTCATATTCTTTTATTTTCACTTTTGGTCGATGAAAGTCAAAAATCGTTGATTATCGATTTTTTGATTAAATCCGATTAAGATGAGACCAATTTTATTTTATGTCAATATTATACCTTGTTCATATTATCTCGATTATATTATTCATACTCTTATCATATTATTCATATCCATATTCATATTTATCTAACCATTTTCATTTGTTCACCATTAATCAAAAAACACTAAACCCTAAAACAATAATTGATGGACTGTTAGTTGCTTGGCGATTTTCGATCAAGACTTATTTTAGGACACCTTGCACACACACGGCTTTCTCTTGGGCTACCTTACAATGATACCCTTTATTTCATGTCATCCCTTGTACTTTACATGTACCCCTCTCCCATTCCGATGTACGCATTTATTATTGCTTTGATTGTGGTTTGTTTACTAGGAGCACCCCTAGGGACTAGCATAGACAACCCATTTTCAAACTTATTCTCGATTCGTCGTCGAACCATTTTCAAACAAACCCATTTTCAACCAAACTCTCGATTCGTCGTCGAGCCCATTTTCAAATCAACCTCCAACCAAGTCCTTTTTTTTAACCAAACTCTTTTCATAACAAATAAACCCTTGATCCAACGTCAAGCGGACTTTCATAATCAAACCTCAAAACAACTAACAACTATCGCAACTCTTTTAAGGTGAAAAATGGGGGTTCAAGTCTTTGATCTCCCTTCTATTATTTGGGTGCGAGTTCTCTTACTCGTGTGTGAGCAATTGACGCCTCTTCTTTTAACAAATCAAATCCTTTTCAAAATAACCAAGCGCATACAATAAACCCTTGATCCCACGTCAAGCGGACTTTCATAATCAAACCTCAAAACGACTAACAACTATCAAAACTCTTTCAAGGTGAAAAATGGGGGTTCAAGTCTTTGATCTTCCTTCGATTGTTTGGGTGCGAGTTTTCTTACTCGTGTGTGAGCAATTGACGCCTCTAAAACACATCCAACTCGATAACCACTTCTTCTAACCATCAAACTTTTTCAACCACCTTAGATGAAAAAGAGAGAGAGCCAAATCTTTGACCCACCCTCCCGATTACTTGGGCCTGAGGAATCTTTCTTAAGTTTAAGTAATCGTCATCTAAACCAACCCAACTTTCCCTTTTGTTTTGTGGGCGTACCACGAACTATGACTGCTCTGATTCTATATTCTCGTCCGAATAAAGATACGTAGGCACAAGATTGCGATGATCTTGGCGAGCACACTTTTTCTTTTTCCCCTGTTTGCGTCCACACTACCATCTTTTTTCGTCAAACCCCGTAGTCGAACTACGATTGCTCTGATTTCTCATTCTCGTCCGAATGAGCATACGTAGGCCTGAGGTCGCGATGATCTTGCCGAACACCCTATCCTAAAACCACCCATTCCCCCTTTAGTATCTTTTCCTTTTATCGTTACCTTTCCGCATTTATTTTAGAGAAGAAAATAGATAAACTTAGCTAACGAGCATCGCGATTCGAATCAAGAGGTTCCCGTTGAGTACAACGGACGTGAGGGGGTGCGCGTACCTTCCCCTCACGTAACCGACTCCCGAACCCAGAATGTGGTTGCGACGACCATGTTCTTATCCGCTCCTTAAAGGTTTTCTCGATATTTTCCTTTCCCTCTTTTGGGATAAATAAAGTTCGGTGGCGACTCTGTCGAACCATTTTCCGCGCCTTTCGCACGAGGGTCGTGTCTTCGATTAAGCGATTTTTTCGAGGTGCGACATATGGCGACTCTGCTGGGGACAGTATTTGCTCCATGCAAGAGAGAGTCGAGCCTATCTTGATTTGAATCGCTAGCTCGTTAGCTTTGTTTATCTTTTTCTTCTCGTTTGCTTATGTACTTGTTTTCCTATTTCCTTACTTGTGTTACCTTTTGTAACATTGTTGGGTTATTCTGATATTGGGAACTACCCGAGTCGAGAAAAACCCTAGGATTAGGATGGTGGTTGTGTAGTGTAGGCTTGCATGGTCTCTTCCGCGTGAGTTGAAGCGAAAACCACCGCTTGGAGTAGATTCCCTTGGAGATATTATTGTTGTGGTGAATCTTTGCCATGGTGGTAATACTTTCGAGGTGGGTCGTTGATCCCAATGACCATTAACCCAATTTACCCATGGTGGTTGGTAGTGTTAATTCTATGTGAGTTAATGCGAACGCCCCAATCAGATGAGATCCCTCGAACGTATTACTTCCTGACAGTAATATTTTTGACCTCGATCTAGGATTCTGAGAACCCTATTTAGAACCCGTGTGTCGATGGTTATGTAGTGGACGCCTCCGAGGAATCTTTCTCGTGGGGAAGAAACGAAGACCTCACCTAGACGAGATTATTTCGAGGATATTATAGTGGGATGTCTCTTCGTCTTGGTTATAATGTTTTCGAAATATATCCATAACTCTAGGCACCTACCCCGTCTTAGAAACCTACCTGTGGGTTCTCTTGATCCTAGCTGTGGTTCTTGACCCGTTCCTCCAGCCAACCTCAGAACTATTTGAAGTTGTTTGATTCTGCGATCCTGGATCTTACATCTTGAATTTGCATCTCATGTCATTGTATTGCATCTGTTATGCATCTTGCATTGCATTTTCAACCTCAGAATCTCACTTCAACTTCCTTCCTTCTCCAGTAAATCAAGCTGATTCCTCGACACCAGTACGCAACTCGAGCCAACACAAGAAGAATAATGGAGCAGATTCAGCAAGAGTAAGCTGCCTTCAGAGAAGAAATGGACTCTATGAAGGGAAAGATTGATCAGATTCTTGAAGCCATCAAGATGGCCAGAAGAGAAGAAGAACTGCGTGAAGCCGCTGCTGCCAACAACACTGTGCCTGTGCAAGGGTTACCCTCAAGGCTCTCAGTTCCTGTTCCCAACCCTATCAATTATGGGATACCAATGAACTTCACTCCTGTCGCTGAAGGAGCCACTCCTCAACCACTTCCAACACCTGGAGTTACTGTTGGAGCTATTCCGTAAGCCCAACCTGTTGCCACTCAGATTCATATTCCTCATGCTGAAGAAAATCTGGTAGATCAGTATGATGAGGTACAGAACTATCATGCTACCATCCCAATTGTCAATCCTACTACTGCTCAGGATTCTGAAGCCATCAAGATGTGTCATGATCTAGCTGAGAAACTCTGAGTCATGGAGGGGCGCAACTCAACTTCTTTGAATGCTTTGGATATGTGCTTGGTGCCAGATGTTGTCATTCCTCCCAAGTTCAAGGTACAGGAATTCCCAAAGTACAAAGGTCTCAGTTGTCCTCACATGCATCTAAGGATGTACTGCCGCAAGATGGCTGCCCATGCCAAAGACGAAAAATTGATGATCCATTGCTTCCAAGACAGTCTGTCTGGAGCATCTCTTGAGTGGTATATGCAGCTGGAGCGTAGCAATGTGCACACTTGGGATGATCTAGCTGACGCATTTGTCAAACAGTATAAGTACAACACTGACCTTGCTCCGAATCATACTCAGCTTCAGAGTATGGCTCAAAAGGACAACGAATCCTTTAAGGAGTACGCGCAACGCTGGAGAGAGCTAGCTGCAAGGGTGCATCCACCTCTTGTTGATCGTGAACTGATTGACATCTTCATGGGTACTTTGCAAGGCCAATACTATGAGAAATTGATTGGTAATGTTTCTGCCAGATTCTCTGATTTGGTAATTGTCGGTGAGAGAATCGAAGAGGGTCTGAAGAGCGGAAAGATCCAAGGAGGTTCTAGCAGCCAGTCTCAAGCCAAGAAACCTTTCAACAATGGAT
Organism: Lathyrus tuberosus; assembly: GCA_022829125.1. Lineage (NCBI taxonomy): Eukaryota > Viridiplantae > Streptophyta > Magnoliopsida > Fabales > Fabaceae > Lathyrus > Lathyrus tuberosus. Next base: position 3,659,972 of record JALAZF010000034.1, read on the forward strand.
TCAAAAAGAAAGAGGGCGAAACAAATGATGTATATGCTCAGAAAGGGCAAGCTCCACAAGCTTCTGCTCCAATGCCTTTTCAAATGCCATACTTCCAGTATCCGTATGTTGCTGCTGTGTAATATGCTCCGATGCCTTATCAGCCAACAGTTCAAGCTGTTCAAGCTCCAATGCCTCAACAACAGGCTCCTCAGCAACAATCCTACAACCAGCAAGGGTATCAGTATCCTCCTCAACATCAACAACAGAGAGCTGCTCAACAACGTCATCCTAATCAACAGAGGACAATAAGGCCTGATAGAGACTTTGATCGTCTGCCAACATCATATGCTCAGATCTTTGCTCAATTGATGGAGAAAAAGGCAATCGCTCAAAGGGACTTAGCTCCTCCAACTGTCATTCCCCCAGATTATGATGTTAATGCTCATTACGAGTTTCATAAGGGTGCTCCAGGGCATACGATCGACGACTGCAGAGCTTTCAAACACAAGGTGCAAGACATGATCGACTCAAATTTTCTCACGTTCAATGAAAGGGCTCCAAACGTCATCAAAAACCCTATGTCGCCGCCAAACTAGTGCCATCATCAAGTCAAGTCAAGTCAAGTCAAGCTCAAGTTTCTCCCCGAAGAAGGCAGTCATGTTGCCATCCCATCATTTGCATTCTTGTTATTTTGATTTTGTTTGTTTAAGTACTGTATGCTTTGAACATTGCCGTTTGTATTTGGTTTTCTTAATGTAATGATTATGCTGTTTTGAATCAGTTATGTCGTATTCACTCATTTTTTCCATTTACTGCAAAACACCGACACATTTATCCACTTCACTCTCTTTATTAATTGTTGTTAGCAATGATTGGAGGGAGGATGATGAAAACGAAATAGCCATAATTGCAAATTGTATGCTTTTGGACAAAATCTCGTCAATGATGTACAGGCATTGTTTCAATCCCCAAACACTGGAGAGACAAGTAGTTAATCCCTAGTAAACCACTTCGAGCCTAGAAGTAGTAGTTTCCTTTGGATCTATAAACCCTTACACTTAACCTGGGGCAGGGTAGTGTTCAGTTAACCAAATTATAAACTCAAATCACAAGATAGAATCCAAAAGACATGTCGGTTGTTCATCAATACCCATGACTTGGCAGTTACTATCCTCCAACAAAATAATCAAAAACAAAAAAATCAAAAGCCTGCTAAGTCGAACACCTCAAAGGAGACCTAGGCAAAAATCAAGGCTACCCCAATGGATTCGAAAAGCGGAATTTGTCCATGCAAAAGTTAGGGAACAAAAGCAAAATCAAAAGAGGCCCTCGAATCCTCAGCAAAAACAAAATAAGATCCAGTGATCACCAAATCAAAATCATAGGGTCACTGACATCTATCAAAAACAAAATAAAGGTGACTGCCATTTCAAGCATACCTTGAACCGTCAACCCTTTTGGAAGACGAACATGTGCAAAATTAACTGAACGTAGGACTGGAGTTCATCACGAAGAAGGGGTGGGTAGAAATCAAATTTTGAGCCTAATATCCTTTGTTTCATAAACCGTAAACCAGACCACGTTACAACCCTCGAAAGACCTAATTGAGGCGAGGTTTATTCTGAAAGCATACTATTGCAAGGTTGCGTAAACTGACTCCCCATAGTTGCTAAACTTCAGCATTGGTGTCATTCTCCTTGCTATATCTTCCACACCATCAAAATCAGCACACGCTTGGGCTAACGGTCCATTCGTTTCACTATCATAACACTCCAATAAATGACTCTTTTTCAAAACTTGCATGAGCATTATATTAAGATTACCATTTGCGAATGAGCAATTTTAACTGCAAATCAGTGCTAGACATCAAGACAACTCCAACAAGGGGCAATCAAAGAGGAACTTGAACTTTCAGTGGTGCCGACCCGAAGCAAGACTACCTCAACAGCTCAATCATGGGGCAAACCCTTCAACAGCTCAATCAGGGGCAATCTACCTCAAAGCACATCAAAGTTCATCTTCCAAAGATCAGACTGCTTCAGAACTGGTTAATCAGGGGCAGACCATTACCATGTTTAGACTGGGGCAAGACTCATTGCAGCAAGCAATCCTGATCATCAAGCACAGAGTCGTGGTCTTCTCAGAAACGACTTATCATTAAGCAATCAAACTTGAGGCTTCAAGAGCATATTCGTCTGCTTCAATCATGGCGTCTTCAAACGAACTGAGTGTCGAGGAAATCAAATCCCTCCCACCGCCCAAAAGTCCAATCCTCATTGGCAACTACCAAAAGTCCACCACGCTAGCACCTCCAAACATATCCAATCACCCGTCTGCAATCATATGCATCATACGCATCATATGCATCATTTGCATCATATGCATGCCCAAAAAACCAAATCATACTTCCCCAGCACTTGCATCTCCGCGCGTCAGCATTTGCATTGCACATCATTACAAAATCAAGCATTCATATATGTGTGAGATCCAGGATCAATCTCGAGACTGCAAGATGATCTTCAGCCCAGGCAGGGGCATCTTCATCAAATCCGTGGACGTTCTTCACAAAGTTATTCCAAGACGATCTTCAGCCCAACCAAGGGCATCTCCTGCAAATTCGTGGGCGTTCCTCACGAAGTTGGGTCAACCTTTTGTTGATCAAGACAAGATCTCAAAGCAACCTTCTGCCCAGTCAGGGGCATCTTCTTCAAGTTCATGGGTGTTCCTCATGAAAGTCTTCAACCTTCTATTGATGAAGTTGTGATCTCCAAGCAAGTCAGTGTGCATTCCTCATTGGGTTGCGTTTCTCAACCTTTTGTTGCTGAGGTCGTCATCCTCATCCCAACCAATAAACATTCCTCCGAGTCAGTGGGCGTTCCTCATTGAATCTTTTCTTCAAGTCGAACTATGACTACCCTGATTCTTTACTCTCGTCCGAGTAAAGATACGTAGGCACAAGATTGCGTAGATCTTGGCGGGTTACCTTTTCCATTTTTCACTGTTTCCCTTTCCTTTTCGTGGGTTTTCCTCATTGAATTCTTTACTTCAACCTTTTGTGGATGTCTCCAAATAAATCTCATCACATCCCCAGCAAACTTGACCTTTTGTCAATTGCCTTACTATCATCCTTTTGGTGATAGCCAAACCCAATCAACTCAATTCAACCTACATCCTTTTGGTGTTGGTAACCCTCAAATAAAAACTTTTCTATCATCCTTTTGGTGATAGCCGAAACCATGTCATTTCAATTTAACCTTCATCCTTTTTATGTTGGTCCTCACAAATAAAAAGTTCCTATCATCCTTTTGGTGGTAGTAGCTTGTTTTGATCCGTCATCCTTTTGGCGTCGCCGATCCATAAACCCTTGGTCTGTGTGTCATCCTTTTGGGTGAGTGACAGCCTTTGTGTGTGTGCCCTATTATCCTTTTGGTAATAGCAGGCTGTGTTGTGTGCCATATTATCCTTTTGGTAGTAGCAAGCTGTATGTGTGTGCCCTATTATCCTTTTGGTAATAGCAGGTTGTGTGTGTGCGCCCTATATCGTTTTGGTAATAGCAGGCTGCGTGTTGTGCCTTATTATCCTTTTGGTAATAGCAGGTTTTGACCTCATTTTCATCCTTTTGGTGGAAGGGTTTGTGTGCGTGTGTGCCCTATTATCCTTTTGGTAATAGCAGGCTTTGACCTCATTTTCATCCTTTTGGTGGAAGGGTCTGTGTGCGTGTGTGCCCTATTATCTCGTCGGTAATAGCAGGCGTTGACCTCATTTTCATCCTTTTGGTGGAAGGGTCTGTGTGTGTGTGTGTGCCCTATTATCTCGTCGGTAATAGCAGACTTTGACCTCATTTCCATCCTTTTGGTGGAAGGGTCTGTGTGTGTGTGTGTGCCCTATTATCTCGTTGGTAATAGCAGGCTTTGACCACATTTCATCCTTTTGGTGGAAGGGTCTGTGTGTGTGTGCCCTATTATCTCGTCGGTAATAGCAGGCGTTGACCTCATTTCCATCCTTTTGGTGGAAGGGTCTGTGTCTGTGTGTGTGTGCCCTATTATCCTTTTGGTAATAGCAGGCTTTGACCTCGTTTTCCATCCTTTTGGTGGAAAGGTTTGTGTGTGTGTGTGTATGCCCTATTATCCTTTTGGTAATAGCAGGCTTTGACCTCATATTCATCCTTTTGGTGGAAGGGTCTGTGTGCGTGTGTGTTTACTATCATCCTTTTGGTGATAGGTCTGTCATCCTTTTGGTGTCAGATTCTCCTGTTATCATGCGTTTGGTGATAACGATCTTTGCTAGTTCTCAGTGTCTACTCGAGGGTTAACATTGATCAGTTATTCCACCTCCTAAGCATTTTCTTTCTCGTCGGACAAATTCGTGGTCTTCTTTATATCTAATTGTCTTCTACCTCGAAAGATGAACGCCATGTCAGTTCATGTAACTCGGTTCAAGCCAATTAGATAGGGGCATCTGTCATACCCCAAATTTGTCCTACCTGTAAATCACCTTTCACTTGTACATCCATCCACTAACCATCATTCAGAAAATCAAAAAAAATGTTGTTGGGTCAGGCGTATTTAGACAGTATTGACTGAGGTCCAATGGTTTTGACCTAATTTTTTTAACCAGACAAGGGTCTGCTGCTTGGGTGTGAAATTCAAGTGGTGTTTGAGGTTGCAGTTAGGTTTCTGTGTCAATGCAAGTCATCTTGGTGTATGTCAGCTTATCAAGCGATGCAAAATCAAGTTCTTTAATAACTGACAATCATCAGTGACTGGTTCATTTTTAATCAGGGTTTTTCACAGTGAAGTTCACCAAGATTGGTTCATTTGGTTTCGTTTCGCAAGAATTGATTACCGGGCATATTGTAAATTCAATTGGTGTTTTCTTTGTTCATTATTCATGGAGGCTATTGCAAATTCAAGATCAAAAGTTACAAGTCGTGATATATTTTTAGTCCAAAACATAAGTTGCTTAAGTGTCCAATTTCATTTACATATTCAAGCCCATTTTGATTACAATCCCAAAAACCATACCAAAATATGGAAACAAGCCCATTTACATTGTCACAAAAAAAAATGAAGGATCCATAAAGTAATACAATAACTTGATGCCATGGCCCCACACGCATGCCTTCCAAAACCATCAAGTGAACAAAGCCTCACAGTCAGCTAATTTTCATCACTGCGCTACAAGCCAAACATTATGCAAGTTCAGCGACGAGCTCAGGAAACCGTACGTTCAAAACCTGCTACCTCCAATATCACAAGCAACAACAACTGCACAATGACAACTACAGCATCATGCCAAAACTCTGCATCAATGCAACAACAGACCTGCGAGAACAACGTTACAACAACCAACAACAGCAGAGAAATGGAGGATGGAAAAAACAAATTTTGAAATGAATTTAAAAGAGGGAGAAGGAACTGGTCGAAAAAAAACTCAAGAGAAATAACCTGGAAAAGATCCTCTCTCTGTTTCCCAACTTCCATCCATACGCATCCAAAATTCACTGAACTTCCTCTTCGCCTTCAATCACCAACCTTCATAAAAAACCACCATTCACTCTTCCACCCTTAAACCAACAAAAAACATTCCGCCTCTATCAAATATCAACCTACAACCAAAGCCACTCAACATCTTCAAACCTCTTTCAACCGTCGACCCGTAATCAGCCCTTCATCCCCACCTCAAAACCATTTTTCTTTTTTCACGAACCACCTTCGACACCCTCCTTCACCATCGATAACCGCTCGCGACACCACCACTCAGCTTCGCACTTTGCCACCACACAACCGTCCTTTTCCGTCTACCACCATTCACAACCTCAAACCCATTGTTGCATCACCCTCATAACCCAACTTTTCACCTCCAACAAAACCTAAAATCACAAACCCACAACCCTCAATAATCAATAAACCCAAATCAAATCCAACTCAGAAACCAGAAACGAAAGAAGATGGAGGAGTAAAATGATCTGAAACAAAATCATACACACCTGAACCGAAGTTGTCTGAAACGAAATCGAAACCCCAAAATCACGAACAAAACGAGAAGCAAAAGCGAAAAGGAAAGGTGGGAAACAACGATCTTGATTTTGGGAACGATGATAGAGAGAATCTGTTGCTCTAGTATTTCATTTAGGAACCCATTTTGTTTTTCGTTCATGAAAAAGAAAGTTAAATGGTGCTTTGATTTGTCTGCTAATTTGACCGATTCTTCAGTTTTTTTATCGTTATTATTTATTCATTTCATTTAATGGTCATTATACTCACACACCTTTCCGTGCGCCACCCTTTTTGATTTCTTCTATGTAATTTCTATCCTTGAAGAATAATGGGCTTGAAGCCCATATGACTTCTTCTCCACAAATTATCACCCTCTTTTCTCATTTCAAACCCCCCATTTTGTTTTAATTTGTTTCAAAACATTTCTAATTTTTTAGTTTTAAATTGTTAATTCTTATTTTTTTTAAAAACTATTTTAAGTTTTTAATTCTACTCTCATTTTGTTTTTCCTTTATTTTGGGTCAATGATCTAACAATACTCATGGTTTAATTGGTTTTTTCAAACCAATGGAATTTTGATATACGTGAGGCCTATTTATTTATTTTTTTCAATGTGTTTCATTATTTTATTTTTACTCATTTATTTTGGGTCAATGAAAACCAAACATCGATGATTTGTCGATTTCTCGACTTAATCTCGATAAAGGTGAGACCTTTATTCTTTTTCCTATCTATGTTCGATTTTATTTCATTTTTATTATCTATCTCATTTTGTTATTCACTTTGGGTCAATGAAAATCAAATACAAGAGATTATCGATTTTTCGATTTAAAATCTTAGTAAAGATGAGACCTTTCTTAGTTTTCCGATTTTATTTCTATTTCAATTTACTTTTCATAACCTCGTATTCTTTTATTTTCACTTTTGGTCGATGAAAGTCAAAAATCGTTGATTATCGATTTCTCGATTAAATCCGATTAAGACGAGACCAATTTTATTTTATGTCAATATTATACCTTGTTCATATTATCTCGATTATATTATTCATACTCTTATCATATTGTTCATATCTATATTCATATTTATCTAACCATTTTCATTTGTTCACCATTAATCAAAAAACACTAAACCCTAAAACAATAATTGATGGACTGTTAGTTGCTTGGCGATTTTCGATCAAGGCTTAGTTTAGGACACCTTGCACACACACAGCTTTCTCTTGGGCTTCCTTACAACGAGACCCTTTATTTCATGTCATCCCTTGTACTTTACATGTACCCCTCTCCCATTCCGATGTACGCATTTATTATTGCTTTGATTGTGGTTTATTTACTAGGAGCACTCCTAGGGACTAGCATAGACAACCCATTTTCAAACTTATTCTCGATTCGTCGTCGAACCATTTTCAAACAAACCCATTTTCAACCAAACTCTCGATTCATCGTCGAGCCCATTTTCAAATCAACCTCCAACCAAGTCCTTTTTTTTAACCAAACTCTTTTCATAACAAATAAACCCTTGATCCAACGTCAAGCGGACTTTCATAATCAAACCTCAAAACAACTAACAACTATCGCAACTCTTTTAAGGTGAAAAACGGGGGTTCAAGTCTTTGATCTCCCTTCGATTATTTGGGTGCGAGTTCTCTTACTCGTGTGTGAGCAATTGACGCCTCTTCTTTTAACAAATCAAATCCTTTTCAAAATAACCAAGCGCATACAATAAACCCTTGATCCCACGTCAAGCGGACTTTCATAATCAAACCTCAAAACGACTAACAACTATCAAAACTCTTTCAAGGTGAAAAATGGGGGTTCAAGTCTTTGATCTTCCTTCGATTGTTTGGGTGCGAGTTTTCTTACTCGTGTGTGAGCAATTGACGCCTCTAAAACACATCCAACTCGATAACCACTTCGTCTAACCATCAAACTTTTTCAACCACCTTAGATGAAAAAGAGAGAGAGCCAAATCTTTGACTCACCCTCCCGATTACTTGGGCCCGAGGAATCTTTCTTAAGTTCAAGTAATCGTCATCTAAACCAACCCAACTTTCCCTTTTGTTTCGTGGGCGTACCACGAACTACGACTGCTCTGATTCTTTATTCTCGTCCGAATAAAGATATGTAGGCACAAGATTGCGATGATCTTGGCGAGCACACTTTTTCTTTTTCCCCCGTTTGCGTCCACACTACCATCTTTTTCCGTCAAACCCCGCAGTCGAACTACGATTGCTCTGATTTCTCATTCTCGTCTGAATGAGCATACGTAGGCCCGAGGTCGCGATGATCTTGCCAAACACCCTATCCTAAAACCACCCATTCCCCCTTTAGTATCTTTTCCTTTTATCGTTACCTTTCCACATTTATTTTAGAGAAGAAAATAGATAAACTCAGCTAATGAGCATCGCGATTCGAATCAAGAGGTTCCCGTTGAGTACAACAGACGTGAGGGGGTGTGCGTACCTTCCCCTCACGTAACCGACTCCCGAACCCAGAATGTGGTTGCGACGACCATGTTCTTATCCGCTCCTTAAAGGTTTTCTCGATATTTTCCTTTCCCTTTTTTGGGATAAATAAAGTTCGGTGGCGACTCTGTCGAACTGTTTTCCGCGCCTTTCGCGCGAGGGTCGTGTCTTTGATGAAGCGATTTTTTCGAGGTGCGACACCTGGGACTACAAAATAATAAGGGAGTTGCGAGATGAGGGATAATCTCGGATGTGGGGTAATCCAGAGGATCAAGCGATCAGATGTCTCAAATTAAAGGAACTAATGTGGAAGGTTACAACTGCTAGTTATTTAAATGTTTGGGAAAATATTGAAGAAAAGAAAAACACAAGAAAGGGGGTTTGAATTGGGGTTTTCAAAAAAAATTAAGGAAAATGACACGTTTGGTTATCCTGGTTCGTTTGAACTCAAACTACTCCAGTCCACCCGCCAAGGTGATTTCGCCTCTCTCTTGAGGTCTTAATCCACTAATCAAATCTTTGATTACACAAACACAAAGACTTTCGTCAATGTCTTCTTGAGATAGAACCACAACTTGGTTTCTCAAGGAATCACAAAAACAGCAAAGTAAAGTGTAAAAAGTTGCTTCTAGAAAGCAGTATCACAACTGTGATTTTACAAAAATTTAATCCACAAAAATTTAATCGAAAATGATGAACAGTAAGATTTTTTAAGTGAGCAGCTGTGTCTTCGTCTTTTCAACAATCCCCTTTATATAGATGGCTTTTTGATCCGTTGGGCTTTATTTTTGGATGTCAATCAAACTCATTTAATGAGCTTTCCATAGATAGAGATCTCATCTGATTCTAGCTGATACTCTTTTAAATGAATAATAACGTATCAGAATATTCGTGAAGTTCTGGATCATCAGAGTCTTTTAAAAGCGGCTGGTGTTGATAGCGTGAAACATTCTTTATCAGAACTTTGCTTGATTAGAACTTCGCTTAATTAGAACTTCGCTTGATTAGAACTTTACTGGATTAGATCTTGTGTGATACTTCTATATCAGAACTTCGCTTGATTAGAAATTGTTAGCGCAGAATGTGCTTTTGCTTCCGATTCAGAACTTCTTTACTTTAGAACTTCCCTACATATCATAATAACTAAATTAGGGAGCATCAAGTTCTAAATAATAATATAGTATTTGTTATCATCAAAACTATTAGGAATGTAGAATCAATTTTTGTTCTAACAATCTCCCCCTTTTTGATGATGACAAAAACTTATATTTTGATAATCAATTAAAAGAGTATGGAGTATAGAGGACTCCCCCTGAGTTAAAGACTTCCTTGAAGATGTTTTGTTTGAAGCTTCTTGACAAGAAGTTCTGACTGTCATTTTCCTGCTTACTTAACAATATGTGGAAACAAGGAGGTTAAAATGTTCGAGACATAGTCCCGGTGCACTGTTACATTTCAAAATATTCTACGTTCTCCCCCTTTTTGTCATTAATCAAAAAGCAGAAAAAATACATAGATAAGAAGCTGAGAACACAAGTAAACAACATGAGCAAGATAATAGCACAAAATAAGCAAGATAATAGAAACATAAAAGAATCTAAGGTTGAGGAGCAGGTGGAAGTCTTGTGAACAATGCTTCCAGAAGGCCTTTGATCTGATTAGCGGATTCTTCTTGCTTGCCAAGCATCCCTTTAATTTCTGCGTTTGTTTCATCCTGTTTGTCCAATCTTTTTCTTACTGCCTCATTCTCTTTCTTCAACTCATCCAGAGTTTTCAGCACTAGAGAGGATAAAGTTGACTCGGCAGAAGGTACCAAATCCTCAGAGCTTTTAGCAGAATCTTTCTTTGGAGAGGCTTCAGGTGATTTTTCTTCGACTTCAGCAATTACCAGAGTTTGATGTTCAGAGATTTCTTCCTGAGGTTCTACAACCATAGGGGTTTTCCAGCCTAGATGAAGAATGGGTTTCTTTTCCCAGAATCTTAGAACCTGCTCATTGAAGATCTTCATATGGTCACAGAAGTTATGTTGAGCTATGTCATAGCTGAGTTCCTTCATCTTCTGAGATTCAGTATTAAACCACTTTCTGAATTTGGTCCAGAGATAGTTAGAAGCAGCTGGATTCAGATTCTCCATACAACCCTGCTTCAGAAAGTTAATCCATTCCTGCATTTCTACCTCGAATGCCAATAAAGAGTTACCAACATCTGTTTTGGAGGTTTTTGGTTTTGGTTTGGGAATGGCTATTTTGTGAGAGGTTGAGGTAAGTTTGTCTAGAGCTTCTAAGTCAATTATAATTCTGAGGGGATCTTCTGAGAGATTTGTTGAAGGAGAGTCAGAAATGAGAATGGGAGAGGTAGGTGATGTATTTTTTGGAGTGATGACATCTTGTGGGGGACTGGTGAAATTATGTGAGGATTGAAGGACGTTGAGAGGACAGTTGATACCAGGAATAGAGGTGTTTGGGAAAAGTTCAGAATTTTGAATTTGATTTTCTGGTTGGGGAGCAGTGAAGAGAGGTTCAAGATCAATGTCAGACAGAACTTGTGCAAGTTATGGTTGTGGGTCAATAAAATCAGAAGGAGTGGGGTCAATGTCGATGTCAAAATCGTCAAGGGTTTGTGGTGAAGGTGATGGATTTTCAGAAGGTTTGGGAGAAGATGAGGTTTCAGATGTGGATACCAATATGGATTCGACGACAGAAATGAAAGACGAGTTACCTTTCTTTTTAGCAGCTTTGGGGGTTTTCTGAGGAGTTCCTTCAGAGGCTTTCCTTTTTCTTGATACTCTGGTGGCAAATTCTGGAGGTGTTTGCCTGAGATCTTGCAAAGAAACCTCTGGAATGGGTCCATCAGATTTACACACATCCAGATATCTGAGAACAATTTCTGGATGAGTATCTGCTGAGAAGAGAGGAAAATCTTTCAGAGGTATTTTCCTGGTGGTGATGACTTCCTTAGTGAGTTGGGTTGGATCCTTCTTGATGGTCTCAATGATTTTCATCTTCTTGAGGTTCTTTGCATTGAGAGGTCTTCCAGCAATAGTTTCTAGATCAGAGATTTTCTGAGCTTCAGTCAGGTGTTCTATCAGCTTATTCTCTGTTAGAATATCTGAGATTAGTCTACCTAGAGGGATCCAATCTCTCTTGGTTCTTTCGTCTTCTCTTGTTTCCTTGACACTGTTCTTCAGATGATTGAATAGACTGTGAGGAAGATTTACTTTTGTATAGGTAGAGATGAGGTACAGAAGGTACTGTTGATCGTTGTTGATTTAGTCAGAAGAACTTGTAGGTTTCCTGTGATAAATGCAACCTAGAATGATTCTGGCCCAAATTCTGTGACGATCCTTTAGGTCTTTGATTTTGTTGGAGTGTTGTCCGGAGGTGAAGATTTCCCTTGAGATAGTTTTTAGGTCAGAGCTCTTTTCCATCTCACTGCATCTAATTCCTGATCCATCATGATCAATTAGTTTACCAATAAGATCTTCAGTGATGACAATCTTCTTTCCCATTACATACGAAGTTACTTGATGATCTGAGACAGATGCAAAAATCCAGAATTCCTTAACAAGTTTGGGAAAAACTGGACCCATTAAGCGATTAAAGTACTTGGTCCATCCTTGAAACTCAACCTCAGGAGTAAGGTCATACCCATTTTCTTTCATGCTTTCAAAATCCATGATGAGTTCGCAGAGAACTTCAAGAGAGGCAATGGGAGTGAGAAGAGTTCTTGAAGGCTCAACGTACCTTTCTTCATTGATTTGGTCAGCAGATTCTTGAGACATCGCTTGTTGAGAGCTTTGTTGAGAGCAGGAGGCCATTGTTCACAGACTTAGGGTTTTGGAGAACACACAGAGGAACAAGAATTGTAGAAAACAAGAATTGCAAATAAGAAGGAGAAAGCGAGAGAGCAAAGTGAGTGATAGTGAGCGTGTGCGGGTGTTAGAAGTGACATATATATAAGAGTGACCAAACAAAAATTAAATAGCAATTAAAGACAATAAACATAATGATTAATAGCTGTAATGATTTCTGACAAGGGAGATAGCGTGAAAATTTTGGGAACAGTTACCGATGTGACTTAGCGCCTCGATATGTCAACACAGCCGTTTTAGTTTTCCAGAGTTTGACACGTGCTTCAGAGAAATATCTGGAGCGTAGGCTGACAGGTGTTTGCTAGAGTGAACTTAGTGATCTATCCTTGAAATGAAAAGTTCAGATCTTCTGAATAGATTCTGAGACAATCTTTCTTCTCACTTCTGAAGAATTATTGGTCAGATGTTCACAAAACAAAAATTCTAAGAGTTGAAAATACAGAAATTACATTTTCATTCTAGACATAATTCCATACAGAGATTTTTCAGAATGAAATTAAATCTATCTTCAGCAAGGGGTTTGGTGAAAACATCAGCCCATTGATGGTCTGTGTCTATAAATTTTAAACAAAGAATTCCCTTCTGAGTATAGTCCCTAATGAAGTGATGTTTAATTTCTATATGTTTAGCCCTAGAATGCAAAATAGGATTTTTAGAAAGACAGATGGCAGAAGTATTGTGACAGAGGATAGGGATGTTACTCTTGTAAATGTGAAAATCTTCAAGCTGATTCTTCATCCAGAGCATCTGAGTACTGCATCCAGCTGCAGTTATATATTCAGCTTCAGCAGTTGATAGTGCAATGGTGGATTGTCTTTTGCTGGACCAAGAGATTAAGTTGTCTCCCAGAAACTGGCAGCTTCCAGAGGTACTTTTTCTTTCTATTCTATCTCCAGCAAAGTCAGCGTCGCAGTATCCTACCAATTTGTATTCTCTGGACTTTCTATAGCAAAGGCCAAGATTAGTAGTACCTTTCAGATATTTGAAAATTCGCTTAACTGCTGTTAAGTGGGATTCTCTAGGATCTGATTGGAATCTAGCACAAAGACAGACGCTATAGAGAATATCAGGTCTTGAAGTAGTTAAATAAAGGAGAGAACCAATCATACCTCTGTAGAGCTTCTCTTCTACTTTCTTACTTACCTCATCCTTTTCCAGAATGCATGTGGGAAGCATAGGAGTTTTGGAAGGCTTACTTTCTAACATGTCAAATTTCTTCAGAAGATCTTTGACATACTTGCTTTGATGTATGTAAGTTCCTTCTGGAGTATGATTGATTTGAATTCCCAAGAAAAACTTTAGTTCTCCCATTAAGCTCATTTTAAATTCTGCCTGCATAGTCTTAGCAAATTCTTTGCCCAAGGAGCTTTTAGTAGAGCCAAAAATTATATCATCTACGTATATTTGACAGATCAGAATGTAATTTTTAAATGACTTACAGAATAGAGTTGTGTCCACTTTCCCTCTGATAAAATCATTTTCTAAGAGAAAGTTACTTAGTCTCTCATACCAAGCTCTGGGAGCTTGCTTTAGACCATATAACGATTTCTTGAGTTTATAAACATATTCTGGATGTTTTGTGTTTTCAAAACCAGGGGGTTGATGTACATAGACTTCTTCATCAATGTAACCATTTAAAAATGCACTTTTGACATCCATCTGATAAAGAGTGATGTCATTATTTACAGCAAATGAAATTAAAAGTCTGATAGATTCTAACCTTGCGACTGGAGCAAAGGTTTCTGTATAGTCTATCCCTTCTTGTTGACTATAACCTTGTGCAACCAGTCGTGCTTTGTTTCTGACAACTTCTCCTTGTTCATTCAGTTTGTTTCTGAAGACCCATTTGGTTCTAATGATGTTGAAGCCTTTGGGTTTAGGAACTAGATCCCATACGTCGTTTCTGGTGAACTGATTCAATTCTTCCTGCATTGCGAGTATCCAATCATTGTCTGAGAGTGCTTCGTCACTAGAAGTGGGTTCAACCAGAGAGACTAATCCCATGAGAGATTCTTCAGTCTTTTTGAATGAGGATCTTGTTCTGATTGGATCATCTTTCTTTCCCAGAATTTTGTCTTCGGGATGTGTAAGTGTACTTATGGATTGTCTTTTCTGGATGGGTTCTTCAGAAATTGTTGTGATATTTGAATTTCCTTCTGCTGTGTTTGACTGTTTTTTTGATGATCTGGTTTCAGTGCCTGTAATTTGAACTTCTATTTCTGCAAGAGATTCATCATGCTTTGGCTTTTGAAGGCCAAGCTTATCATCAAATCTGACACAAATGGATTCTACCACATTTTGTATTTCTGTGTTATATACTCTGTATCCTTTTGAACGTTCAGAGTATCCTAACATGAAACATTTTTGTGCCTTAGAATCAAACTTGTTCAGAGGATCATTAGTGTTTAAAATAAAGCAAGTACATCCAAATGGATGAAAGTATGAAATGTTGGGCTTTCTGTTCTTCCACAGTTCATATGGAGTCTTTTCCAAAATAGGTCTTATAGAGATTCTATTTTGAATGTAACACGCTGTATTAACTGCTTCTGCCCAAAAGTGTTTAGCCATGTTAGTCTCATTGATCATGGTTCTGGCCATTTCTTGTAGAGTTCTATTCTTGCGTTCTACAACTCCGTTTTGTTGTGGAGTTCTAGGACAAGAGAAGTCATGAGAAATGCCATTTTCATTAAAAAATATTTCCATTTTCTTGTTTTCAAATTCCCCACCATGATCACTTCTGACTTTTACAATTCTAAACTCTTTTTCATTTTGAACTTGGTTACAGAAGGCAGAAAATACAGAGAGTGACTCGTCCTTGTGTTTTAAGAACTTTACCCATGTCCATCTGCTATAGTCATCTACGATCACAAATCCATACTTCTTACCACTGATGGATGCAGTTTTCACTGGTCCAAACAGATATATATGTAGAAGTTCTAATGGTCTGGAGGTAGAGACAACATTTTTTGATTTAAACGAGGGTTTAGAAAACTTTCCTTTTTGACATGCTTCACACAGAACATCTGAGCTGAACTTCAGGTTAGGAAGTCCTCTGACCAGATTGAGTTTGTTAATCTGAGATATTCTTCTCATACTAACATGCCCCAATCTTCTGTGCCAGACCCATTGTTCGTCGTCAGCAGACAAAAGGCATTTTACATTCTGATTTTTTAGTTCAGAAAGTTTTATTTTATAAATGTTGTTCTTTCTTTTTCCATTAAAGAGGATTGTTCCATCTTTCTGACTAACTGCCTTGCAGGACTTTTGATTGAAGATTATATCATAACCGTTATCACTTAATTGACTTATGGATAACAAGTTATGCATTAATCCATATACTAATAAGACATTAGATATAGAAGGTAGAGTACCGTTACCTATGGTTCCAGAGCCAATGATCTTCCCTTTCTGATTGCCTCCGAAACCTACATACCCTCCAGCTTTAAGTTCCAGACTTTGGAACATATGCTTTCTTCCCGTCATGTGTCGCGAGCATCCAGAGTCCAGGTACCATGATTGGTGTTTCAATCTTGCTGTTAAAGACATCTGCAACGTATAGGATTTTATCCTTAGGTACCCATATTTCTTTGGGTCCTTGTTTGTTAGTGTTCACAGAATTCTGATTGAGTTTTGGTTTCTCAATAGAATTTGAAGAGTAAGATTCACTAGTATATTTTATATCATGTTTGTGTCCATTTGTGAAGTGAGAGTTTAAAGGTGCGTATTTTATGATCATATCATCAACTTGTTTAGGTTTATATGGTGCTTCTCCTCTAGGATTAACATATCCTATGCCTTTTCTCCCATTTCTACTAACTCCATAGATCATTGAAGCCATTTTGCTTCTGTCTATATTTTTAGCTAGAAATTTTTGAAAATCATAGTCATAATTTTTTAAAATGTTATCAGAACTAGTGGGAACTACTGAGTCAGATTCTTTCTGAGACTTTTGAGATTCAAAGGAGTTCTTGAGTTTTGAAATGGTTTCTTTTAACTCAGAATTTTCTGCTTTCAGTTTTTTGTTCTCTTCAGACTCAGATATCAGACCATGTTTCAGATTCTTATATTTGAGCTGAAGTTTCTGATAATTTTCAAGAATTTCAGATAGACTATCTTCTAATTGAGATCTAGAAAATTTAGAGAATACCTCTTTAGTTTCTGAGTCAGAATCTGATTCTGATGAGTTGGAGTCATTTGATATGTTGGCCATTAGGGCAATGTTGGCGTGTTCATTTTCTGATTCGGATTCTGCTTCAGAAGATTCCGAGTCATCCCAGGTAGCCATAAGACTTTTCTTTCTTTCCTTGTTAAACTTCTTCTTTGGCTTTTCTTTCTGCAGCTTAGGACAATCACTTTTGTAGTGTCCAGGTTCCTTGCATTCGTAACACACCACCTCTTAGTTTCTTGACTTTTTGTAGCCAGAAGATGGTTCAGAATAACTGCTTGATTTTCTAGAGTTTCTGAATTTCCTTTGTCTATTTTTCCATAGTTGTTGGACTCTTCTGGAGAGGAGTGATAGTTCATCTTCTTCTGAGGAGCCACCAAAGCTTTCTTCTTCTGCCTGAAAAGCTTTAGTTTCATATTTGTTATTAGATTTAAGAGCAACAGACTTACCTTTCTTCTGAGGTTCATCTTCTTCTAGTTCTATCTCGTGACTTCTTAGAGAGCTGATCAGTTCTTCAAGAGATATTTCATTGAGGTTATTGGAAAGCTTTAATGCTGTGACCATGGGTCTCCACGCCTTTGGTAAGCTTCTGATAATCTTCTTAACATGATCTGCTGTTGAGTACCCTTTATTCAGAACTTTCAATCCAGCAACCAGAATTTGAAACCTTGAGAACATTTTCTCAATTGTTTCATCTTCTTCCATTTTGAAGGCTTCATACTTCTGGATGAGTGCCGGAGCTTTAGTCTCTTTGACTTGAGTGTTGCCTTCATGCGTCATTCTCAGAGAGTCAAACATGTGTTTGGCTGATTCTCTGTTTGTAATCTTCTCATATTCTGTATGCGAGATGGCACTTAAGAGGATTGTTCTGGCCTTGTGATGATTTCTGAAATCTTTCTTTTGTTGATCTGACATATTTTTCCTTTCAATCTTCTGACCGTCTTTTCCAACAGGATGAGTGTAACCGTCTGTTACTATATCCCAGAGATCTCCGTCATGAGCCAGAAAGAAACTTTCGATTACGTCCTTCCAGTATTCAAAATTTTCACCGTCGAATACTGGTGGTTTTCCACTGATTTTGTCATTGTTGTTCTGAACTGGTTCCGCCATAGTGTTTTTCTTTGAAGGATCTTTTCAGACACGGTTAAGTGTTTGCACCCAGAATCAGGCGCTCTGATGCCAATTGAAGAAAAGAAAAACACAAGAAATGGGGTTTGAATTGGGGTTTTCAAAAAAAATTAAGGCAAAATGACACGTTTGGTTATCCTGGTTCGTTTGAACTCAAACTACTCCAGTCCACCCGCCAAGATGATTTCGCCTCTCTCTTGAGGTCTTAATCCACTAATCAAATCTTTGATTACACAAACACAAAGACTTTCGTCAATGTCTTCTTGAGATAGAACCACAACTTGGTTTCTCAAGGAATCACAAAAACAGCAAAGTAAAGTGTAAAAAGTTGCTTCTAGAAAGCAGTATCACAATTGTGATTTTACAAAAATTTAATCCACAAAAATTTAATCGAAAATGATGAACAGTAAAATTTTTTAAGTGAGCAGCTGTGTCTTCGTCTTTTCAACAATCCCCTTTATATAGATGGCTTTTTGATCCGTTGGGCTTTATTTTTGGATGTCAATCAAACTCATTTAATGAGCTTTCCATAGATAGAGATCTCATCTGATTCTAGCTGATACTCTTTTAAATGAATAATAACGTATCAGAATATTCGTGAAGTTCTGGATCATCAAAGTCTTTTAAAAGCGGCTGGTGCTGATAGCGTGAAACATTCTTTATCAGAACTTCGCTTGATTAGAACTTCGCTTAATTAGAACTTCGCTTGATTAGAACTTTACTGGATTAGATCTTGTGTGATACTTCTATATCAGAACTTCGCTTGATTAGAAATTGTTAGCGCAGAATGTGTTTTTGCTTCCGATTCAGAACTTCTTTACTTTAGAACTTCCCTACATATCATAATAACTAAATTAGGGAGCGTCAAGTTCTAAATAATAATATAGTATTTGTTATCATCGAAACTATTAGGAATGTAGAATCAATTCTTGTTCTAACAAATATTATGCTTGAAATTAAAGATGTTAATGAGGAGGCTTTTCAAGCACCTGATAAAGATGTCACCAAGATTCTGAAGCAAATTAAGGTTCAACACAATTCAAAGATGTAACACTTTAGTGAATAACATGTGAGAGACATTTAACTCAGTGTTTATAACTGCAATAACCAAGCCTATTGTCACTATGCTTGAAGAAATAAGAGTTTATCTTATGATTATGTGAGAGTTAAATAGGCAGAAAATTACCAAGTATGAATGTGCCATTTTATCCAATATCAAAAAAAAAAAAAAAGTTAGTAAAGAAGTCACAAAAAACAATCCACTGGATTGTTAGGTATATATTCAATTATAAATCTTTGTAGCTTATGTACTAGTTTACAATTGGATTATTAGGTAAATATTCAATTATAAATCTTTATAGCTTATGTACTAGTTTACAATTGGATTATGACTTAATTTGGGATTTCAACATGTTATACAGGCCTACAGGGTTGTGAGAAATGCATGATGTTTCTTGGTATGGATTATCCTATTTATTCTAGATACAATGTCATATTAGTTTTATGTCCATGAACCTTAACATCACATTCTTCACAAACTCTATGTATAGCTTTAAGTAAAGCTAAAATAATTGCAATTGATTTTGTTGACAATAGAACAAATTAAGAAAATTGTAGTGAAGGTGCAAGTGCATGAAAATAAACTTATGTGAGACATTTTAGACATTGAGAAGAAGTTACTAAAAAGTCAACATAAATTGTTTTCTAATAATATTATATCACTTTTGCATTATATTATATGTTTTTTCTTGTACAGTTTCTTTAAAATATTCAAAAAAAAATGTTTTTTTTAATAATTTCACTACTCTAACAGATTCAAAATTTTCGAAAAATTTGAAATATACCGAATATTTTTAAAAAAATCCAATAATTTCTTCAAATATCCAATATTTCTTCAACAATTTTCTAGAACCTCACGAATTTTTACCAGCAATTTTTCAATATTTCTTCATACTTTTGCAAAATTTTTACTATGTTTCAAAATATCCTATATTTCTTCATCCAGAGGTAAAATTTTCGAAAACTTCGATATCTACATCAAAAATTAGGTATTTAACTAAATTCCAGATGTCAGGATCAAAGTACGGGTTAATCCCATATCGACACTACAATATATTGGATTTACTTAAGCCATAATCATATTAGAAGGGTCTCACGAGTTACATCTCATTTTTGCGCAAATGGTAGTAGTAAACAAATTCACCGAACAAGGTTTGCCATGACTACTTCATAAACATCGGGTTGTTAAATGAGACCTAATTGTCTTCTACATAAGTGGCAAAGTAATAGCAAAATCATAATCGAGGAAAAATGAAGTATCCCACCAAAAATACTGTTGACCACTATTCTTCTCTCTAAAAACTACAAAACAGTTATAATTATTATGCAAGTATTAGCTAGAATCCAAGATCTAATTATATCATGAACAAACAGTATGTTCATCGCATTGTAACGGTTTTAAAACTTGTTCTAGAAATCGTTCAATCCCTTATTTTTAGGTCATAAAACTTTTCAGTTGTTACACAATCAATTCCATTCAAAAGGCACGTGTTGAGGCTGTGATAAAAACACACATCATCCAAGTATCTGAAATGTTAAATGAAGTCTATAAAACTATTAAAATCCTTTGATAGATATTATTGAAGCAAATATCACATAATGTCATAAATTCCATAATACCACATAACAATTGTTCAAAAGACTAGATCACAAGAAATACGACAATCACACTCACATATACCCAGCTCGATGTGAGCCAGATACAACTTAACACTTTCAAGTTTCCAGCTGCTTAGAAACCATGAATTTTAATATGCTCCTTCTTCAAGATTCCAGCCTGTACAATCCACAAATGCAGAAAATAAATGAGCAACATATGTTAAAGGCATCTAGAAAAAAAAGGTTCCAAATACATCCATATTTATAAATTAGAATACAACAGATTGGCGTGAATCATACACAGCAATGATTTACTCAAAATTTAACCGAATCAATTCTTACCAAAGGCATAGATCAATTATAAATTTAAAAAGTTAAATATGAACACATTTCTCCCGTATCCAGACACACTTTAAAGTGCCACTTGCTGCTCAAGAAACTGACCAGCAAAGATACAAATTTCAGCATCAAACTTATGTAGGTATTTTAATAACACATGTAGTTTAAAAAAAGTTTCATATTTCAGAGAAACTAACAATGAACTTTAAGTACTCGATACAATTAGTCGTTGAATTAACTGATAAACTTAAAGTGGTGTCAAAGGACATATTTATATGATTTATAAAATTAAGCTTTGTGAGACAAAATCATTTTCAAAACACCTCTATTATGATCAACAAGTTTATCAGCTAGTCTAATAAGCTAGATGCCTAGCTTACAGACCTTTAAAAACAGACTCTCAAGACTAGTGTTACGTCAAATGCAAAATTAAAAAATTAAATCAGCAGCCAGTCGTAAATTACAACACTGAAAATGCTACAAATTAAACAGCAAAATAAAACGGGAGGGGAAAATAACCAGACGAACACGTGGAGCAAAGGATAGATAATTATTTTAAAAGATACAGCACAAAACCAAGGATTGGAAGTAATTAGTTACCTGGACTAGGAAGGTAGAAACATTCTTCCTCTGATCGCCTTGAAGTTGAATAACCTACATAACATAAAAATGATATTTGAAGCAACAAGGTGTAGAGAGATCATTATCTAACAAGAGGATGTCAACAGATACCTGTCCTTGCTCTGGGTCCTGGACAACTGTACCATTACAGCAAAACTCCTTCTTAAGGTCTTTAAGAATCTTGTTGTAACTGAATTCTTTCTTCAATCCCTGGACAGTTGTCAAGCTTTTTCTACCATTTCGCTGCTGTATACGAATATGCACGTACTCCTTTGATGACCCAGCACCGGCGTCCTCAGCATTTGCCTCAGCAAAAGGATCTAGAAATTATTGGCATGGATCCCACATAGGAATCAGATATCATTAGTAATTAGTAATAAGATAATAAATAGTTAAACCCAATTGTCATAACCACATCAACCATCTATTTCTCTTTTGCATTCTACATAATGAATGTTGTCTGAGGCTGTAATTATAAATTTAACATTTAGACCACAACCTTAAATAGGGTTAAAACACCAGAGTATCAACGCATAAGACCCAAACTTAAACACGTTAAGTACGCAAAAAACTATTTCAGACAAAAGTTAGGTAACATTATAACAAAAAAGTTGAATGTAAAAAACGCATACAGTAACATAAGAGAGCAAACAGCATTTATTAGTCAATTGTCAGACATATATATAATGAAACCTAGATAAAATTAAACTTGAGGAAAAACTTCAAAACAATAGACATGCTAATGTTAGCTATCTGGAACAGCATTTTGAAGAAACCTAACCTACACAACATAATAGGACAACTTATGACTACCCTTTCCTGAAGGGATACATATCAAGAACAAAACATTAAACAAACAGAAAACAATGATCAATAGGTCAAGATGTTCCAACTCAACTTACCAAAGGTAGTAGGAATTTGTGCGTCTAATTCAGACATGAACCTTAACTCTCCGAAACAGAATGTCCCACCAACCAGATAGCTCAGACCTGTATTTAGAACTGAAATGTTAGCTTTCATATAATAACAACAAGCTTCACAATAATTAAACATCAAAACCACGGTCAATAATAATCCACAAACACAAACATATGCGTATCAACAAGTAAATCACCAATTTGCCTCCCAAAATTTGTAAATTGATACAAGAGACCATTATTTGAATTATGCCAATCAACTTGATTAACTGGTATCACTTATAAGCAAATTAGTCTTTATATTATAATATCATTAACTGTGAACATAATACTTATAAGTTATAAGGAGAACCAAATTGGAAAACGGGGCCATATTGCCCGGCAACATTAAAAATCAGGGTTTTATCCCTATTCGCAAATCTTAGAGGTATAAATGTCCGACCCCACAATTTCAAGCGGCAAATAAGTGACCTACTCATCTATCAATACTGATAAGCAGAAGGAAAAAACATTCCTGGACAAATTCGCATCCGGGGCTGCCACAGAACCTTATGCTGGGCCGGACGTGGATTAAAATCAAATCACTCTAAATCAAATTCAAGCTTCCTTAGAAACAAATTACCCCCAAAGTTCATCAACAATTTACAATATCTTACTAGTAAATATTTATTTACCCATGTTACAACCATGCTAAAAAATTGACGCACATAAAAATTTACAATTAGAAAAATCACGTTTGAAAGATAACATCTTTATCGTCAAAAGTATATCGCGAAACCAACTAGATCTGAACCACAACACTTACTTATCAAAAAACCAATAGAGAAAAAACTTCGAGACTCAAGAATTAATAAATCTCTAAATACCAACAAGAGACACAATTTCAATCGACAAGATCTGATCGAAAATAAATAAACCCCCCTAAAAATTAGACAAATTGAAATCAAATTTAAACTATTTTTATCGCGGCGAAACCTTAACCAAACCCTAAAATTAAAAAACGAAAAATTAGATCTTAAAAAAAGGATAACGCAAAAGAAACAATAATCTGATTTTACCTGATCCTAGTTTAGGGTTTCGATGCGTAAAGATCTGGGCGATTAGCGAAGAATGGAAACCCTAAAATTGGATAAGGAAGGACCTTCTCTCGCTGAGATTTGCTTTGTTTGGGAAGAGAGAAAAGGTAGTGGAAGGTGAATCTTTGATCGAAGAAAATATAGAGAAAAATGTGAGGGGTAAATTGGGTGAGATTTATTTCTACTCGCGAAAAATTGTATGGATATTCACGCGCTGCGTTTTGTACGTGGGGCCTATGATAGATTTTGCTAAAATTTGGCGAGTGGATTTAGCTGTTTGGTTGCGAAAGTGGGTATGACGTGTTTCTATAAGGATAAAACTGTCAATACAATATAAAGTAAGGAACGTAGAGAAGCTTGAAAACAACGCTTAGATTTGTTTGCCAAATTTAAAATAGTCGATATATTTCGGAAAAGAATTATGTCTAAATCCTTTAATTTATTTTAAAATATTAAGTTAGTTATTTAAATTTTTTTTAACGTTTTGATTTTTTGTTTAAATTTTTATTATAATAAATTATAAATTTATATATCATTTGAACTATTTTTTTACGTTGATCACGAATATGTAATTAGTTTTGCGTTTGATTGTGTATTTTGGTCGGATTGATGATTTTTTATTATGTATTTCGTCCATTTTTACTTGATTCTCATGAACCATAACTTGTTTGATAAATTTGATTGCATATTCGTGATCAGCGCGAAAAATCAGTTTAAATGGTATATGAGTTTGCAATTTATTGTAACGGAGATTTTTAAAAAGAGACCAAAGCGTTAAAAAAAACTTAAGGGACTAATTTGATATTTTAAAATAACTTGAAGGACTAAAACAGTATTTTTGCCATATATTTCTAATAGTTATTTTCTTGCATAACTTAAAAATAAGTTAAAACTTAGATTCACGTAAATTTTATCTTATAAAAAAATATTTAAACATAGAGTTTATTGGATTACATCATTCATTAAATAAAAAAATATATCAATTATTTCAGATAAATAATTTTAAAATATGTCTGTGTTTTAAGTCGGTCGCAAGATTTATAGTAAAAGACTTAAGAGTCAATTTCAAGTTAAAAAATGTACAATCTTCCTTCTTAATTGACGATATATTTGTATCCATAAAAAAATATTGTTTCTCCACTGAAGATCTAGATTGACAATCTTCTTTCTTGAAGCTTCAACTTTCTTATCAAGCAGATTTGTTATCATATTCATCAAGCACACTGACATCCAAAATTACTTGATTTGTCGTTCAATGACAAACTGTCGTTGTTGCAAACATTGAAGCTTCCAAAGCTCTGCTTATTCTATTGGGAAAAACCCAAGTCTCACATTAGTTAAAGATACAATCTACAAAGGGTTTATATAGAGTGACACCCCTCACCTTACCAACCGGTTTTGTAAGGTTGAGTTAGATCAAACTCTAATTTTATCATGGTATCACGAGCCTATCGATTCGGGTCACTCGTCATTTATATATGCGCACCAAGCAAAAAAATGATGGGCGCAAGGGGATGTATTGGAAAAACTAAGTCCCATACATCGATAATTCGGGCCACCCACCGTTTATGTCCACGCACCAAGCCCAATAGTGTTGGGCGTGAGGGTGTATTGGGAAAAACCCAAGTCCCACACTAGTTAAAGATACAATCTACAAAGGGTTTATATAGAGTGACACTCTTCACCTTACCAACCGGTTTTGTAAGGTTGAGTTAGGTCAAACTCTAATTCTATCATATTCTCCCCCTCCTCCGACGAAAGACAATCTAGTTATATTTGCATCTTTATCTGACCCTACGCAATAAGACTTTGTCTTCCAAGAGTTGGACAAAGATAGTTCCAAGCCTTCTTGTTCTTCATATCCATATAATAGCATCACCATGGAGAACCATCACATTGTCCTTCTTCACTACCTATTCTACCTAAACAGAAATGCTCCTAAGAGTTCAACTATTGTAGGTGGATCTCGAAGTGTAGGGAGACACTGACCTGTTAAACAACGTTTACAACCTGATACAACAACAAAACTCTAAACTCTTGGCTGAAAGGATACTCAGGATTGAAGAGAACCTTCAATGGGCCCTACCAAGAGACAGTATTGTACAAGAGGCAGCCTCTTAGGGCAATCAGGTCATTACACTATAGTCGATCTCTGTTGGCACATATATGCCACAAAGAGAAGTCACGAGGTCACCATCGTGCAACCAATACCAAAGACAGATAACTCTTTTGCCTGATTTTGAATGAATGGTCGATATGCATACTCCTTTGGAGGTTTTATGCCCTCGTTGTTCACTGACACATTATTCCTAGAAGAGAGAAAATATGGCATAGACGTTCCAACTTCATAATGAAATAAGAACCATTTGTCTATCCTTATCTTCGAAAAACAATATGAATATTGTGGAAACCTTAAATAATTCCTAGACTTGCGTAAGTAATTGTTAATCTTTTTTCAACATCCTCCCTCTTATCAAATTTTACCATCTTCGTATAACTCATTATCCGAAATTGGTTCATGATATTCAGGACTTCATTCTCTTTGGTAGTAAGGAAATCTTAATTATACCCATTTATTGAAGCGGGATCCTCCGTCCAATAGAAAAGGAACCGATCATCCCTTTCTCATCATACATCACCATGGAACAATCATCATTTCCCCCTCACTTTCACAAACATTTCCTTCTAGTTCTTATAGTGGTTTAAGTGGGGGTGAAAAGAACCATGCAGGGGTAGAACAGACATGGTAACTGTAACACCCCACTTTCCCATTAATAAAATTACATAAATAACTACGAAAATAATGAGAGTTTCCGACATAGCGGGATGTCACATCAAATAAACAACAAGAAGACTCAATTGCTTCATTCACTTTATTATTCACAAAAGGTTTGTACAGCAGAATATTCATTAAATCATTTCACTGGCACTAAGGCCTTCACCAATTATGTTTCCAAAATTTTACATTGTTTAGCACACTTCTGAAAACAAGATACATAACGATTAAAATAATTCTACAACAATTAAATTCCCCAATCCCGTGTTACGTATCAGAGCGACTCCTACGACTCAACAAGCAACACACACTCCAAGCAACCTAAGTACCTGGTAGGCATGGCAACATAACCCATACCCACGGGTACCCACCCGAACCCGCCCCGAAGTTGACGGGGAAAACCCGCTTTGACTGGGTTTGGGTTTTCCCCGATTATAAAATATGGCGATGAGTCGGGTAATGGGGACACTAGTACCCACCCCGAACCCGCCCCAAACCCACCCCCGTTCACTTTATTAGGTAGATTATTATCTAGTTTTGATAATTTAGAATATTAAATATGTGGCTAATGTTTTAATATTTTGATTTATATTTATTATTTAAAACATTTGAAATGTATGTATGGAATTTTTTGAAATTAGTTTATTTTATTATTTGTAATGTAATTTGATATTGGAAAAAATAAAATTTTCAATTAAAAAGTTTATTTCACTAAATGGACGATGGTGGGGCGGGGATACCCGAACCCAACCCGAACCCATTTGGGACGGGTTTGGGTTTTAATTCCCCATCCCCATTTGGGTTTGGGGCGGGGAATGAGGATCGTTTGGGGATTTGGGTTTGGGTTTGGGGGAGGTAAAAACCGTCCCCGACCCGCCCCGTTGTCATGCCTAGTACCTGGATTATATGTACTTCCGAAGAAGCACAGACACAACAACAACAACAACAAAGGGGTGAGAACTACATTCAATATTAAACGGTGAATAATACATATTAGAAGGTAGTTACTCACATATATCATACAAACATACAGTCACGACCTACTGTCACATTCAATCACCAATCAATCAACAAAGTAATAATGCAATGCGACTCGACACAGACACAATGCATGTGGTACCAACATCATGGTTCATTCAATCAAACCCGAATAGATCACATACACCCCTACTTGGCAATGATCTATCTCCACCATTCTCCATATCAGAGTACAGATGAATCACATACACTCCTCCTGAGCAATGATTCATCCCACCAACACCATGAAATGCATGACACAATTATGCATAAAACACATGTACAATAGCATACATATACATGTTCACGATCCTCCTGATCACACCTGAATCACACATAAAATAATCATTCACCACAACATAAATTACCTACAAAACACACGTATAATAATCAGTTATGCATTTACACGATCCTCCTGATCACACATAAGCCATACGCTTACCGTAATTCACACTGGAATTACCTCACCTGCAACACCGCATCATTACACACAAATTATGCGCAAGAGACTATCATCAAGTAAAATATACGATCCTCATTAATCCCAAGTGTGTCATACACTCACCGTTCATTCACCAAGGATTACCTCTGCTACCCCAAGACCGCTCGCACCTCACGCAAACGGCGCCACACAAACACATTCTACACGCCTCACAAGGTACTCTTCCACTAATTAGCTAATTACTAATTAATTCACCAAAATCATTAAATTAATTATTTTCATCACCCACTCTACACTTCTTAACTTCTGACCTCTATTCCCAACCTCTCAAACCAAAAGAAACCGATTCCGACGCGAAAACGGGAAAGAAATCGCGAAACGGTAAAATTCTGCATACTCGCTGGTCATACGCGTATTGCCCTGGGCCATACGCGTATTGCCCAGCTCTCTCGCCCATTCCTTCGCGTACCAGACGCGTAAGGCCTCCTGCCTCGCCCTGCCATACGCGTATTGCCCGACCTCATACGCGTATGGGCAGAGAGTTATTTTCCTTCACAAATTCCTTTCTCAGATCTGGATACGCATATAGCTACCCCATACGCGTATTGCCAAGCCACCATACGCGTATCCTTACGCGTATGGGCAGAGGGTCGTGCCCAAAACCTCCTTGTGCCCTTCCCGTACGCGTAATGCCTCCAGTCATGCCTAGCCTTACGCGTAACGCCCTCCCTAATACGCGTACGCCCAGATCTATTATGCAAACCTGTTTTCTCCCCACCAGTCTGAGTTCTGCTACGAAATCTTCACGTTTTCACTCCAAAACAGTCCTAAAATTAGTTCTACATCAATTTTAGGTTCTATTAATCATCTTACATCTTCTACCTACATTACTAACTCAGATTTTGGTCTAAATTCATCCTCCAAACCTAAATCAAAATCAACTCTGCAACATTCACATTCAACAATAATAACAACATCAAGATAACATACAAAAATCAGAAGTTCAGTGATTCATTCCACATCATATTCATCACAGATTCACGTATACATCTTACAATCATATGACAACATGCAGTTAAACGAATTCCTACGGGGTTAAGGACCCCCCACTACCCTCACATGATTAATTCACCAATATTAAACACGTTCTTCACCCTTACCTCGAATTCTTGGTCAGATTTCTGCGAGAATTTGTTTTGAAGAGTGCCCTAGCGATTGTTCTCCCCTTGTTCTTCCTTCTCTCCCCTTTCTCTTTTCTTTTTTTGTTTTACGTGAAAACCAACTATTCCCCCACTAACCCTCCTTAATCCTAATTAATCTGATTTCATTTTATTAATAATAAAATAATAGTAATAATAATAATAATCCTAATAATAATAATAATAATAATAATAAGAATAAGAATAAAAATAATAATAATAATATTAACCATATTACTATTATTATTTTCAGTGCTACATCATTATTATTAAACAAAGGTCTTTAATTCCCACTATTTAAATAAGGCACTACCCTCACTCACCCTTAACAAGGCCAAACAAACAAAATAACACCGACGACCAAATAATTTAAAATGGGTGTTACAACTCTCCCCCACTTAAATTATTTTCGTCCTCGAAAATATATCTGAGACGAACAACTCCGGATACGACTCTCGCATCCGACTAACCAACTATCATGCCAACAAAAGGCACACCACGGATAACACACCGACAAGATGCAATGCCCATACAATGCACTTGACGACTAACTCACGACTCAAAGAATACCCAAGTTACGAACACGCAGGTTCACTCTAGAAACGGAACACAACAAGATCGTTACCCTCACCATAGGTAACATTCCCCTAATTACTCACATAGGAATTAACTCCACGCACTCGAACCATCACGATGGAACCAAGGTAACAACAATACAAGAACCCAAAGTCCCACGACACAACATCGTGTCAACAACCTCTACATAACCATAACACCAACATCCTTGTCGTACAACACTATTACAACAATGCTACGATTCACCAATCGAACATATAACCCGAACATCCATCTTCATAGCAGCCCATGAATAATATTTAAACCTTTCGCCTAACACTTCCATTTTTGAAACGTCCAATGGTCCCATCGTTCCCACTTGTTTCCAAGGTTCAACCTATGAACTCTCACAAGTCACCCATGCATAAGCAAAATATGCCACATCACGCTTTCGATGCGCACTCTGATTACTCGCAACCATCAACTCTACCAATTTCCTATCCAACTTATGACTCTCTTTAATATTCACCATAAAGATCATAGTTCATTTCTAATATACCCAACCTCACACTCTACTGTGTTATCTCACACACCAGACACAAGTCTCTGGACTACTCAAATAATTCTAATCCGCTGACAATCAGAACAGACATATATAAAACTTTCGACTTACTCTTCCAGCGCGACATTAGCCTCACCAATAGGATAATTCCAGCTAAAGTCATAACTCATCAGGAATCTCAATCATCTTTGTATTGGCAAGCTCTCTCGCCCATTCCTACGCGTACCAGACGCGTAAGGCCTCCTGCCTCGCCCTGCCATACGCGTATTGGCCGACCTCATACGCGTATGGGCAGAGAGCTATTTTCCTTCATAAATTCCTTTCTCAGATCTGGATATGTGTATAGCTACCCCATACGCGTATTGCCAAGCCACCATACATGTATCCTTACGCGTATGGGCAAAGGGTCGTGCCCAAAACCTTCTTGTGCCCTTCCCGTACGCGTAATGCCTCCAGTCCTGCCTAGCCTTACGTGTAACGCCCTCCCCAATACGCGTACGACCAGATCTATTACGCAAACCTGTTTTCTCCCCACCAGTCTGTGTTCTGCTAAGAAATCTTCACGTTTTCACTCCAAAACAGTCCTTCTCTCCCCCTTTCTCTTTTCTTTTATTGTTTTACGTGAAAACCAACTATTCCCCCACTAACCCTCCTTAATCCTAATTAATCTGATTTTATTTTATTTATAATAAAATAATAGTAATAATAATAATCCTAATAATAATAATAAGAATAATAATAATAATAAGAATAATAATAATATTAACCATATTTCTATTATTATTTTCACTGCTACATCATTATTATTAAACTAAGGTCTTTAATTCCCACTATTTAAATAAGGCACTACCCTCACTCACCCTTAACAAGGCCAAACAAACAAAATAGCACCGACGACCAAATAATTTAAAATGGGTGTTACAGTAACCCGTCATTCATTTCAGGCAGTTTTTGTATCATAAAAGACCTTTAGTTTCCTACATATGACTTCGAACACCCTGATGAAAGTCCATGAAATTTTATTCCCCGGGGAAGAGATGTTGGACCAAATATTGAGACAACTTGTCCAACTTTTTCAAACAATTAAGAATAGATTAACAATGATGTTACAACAATAATAAATAATGCAGAAAGTTGTAAAATAACACAAGAGATTGGTAACCCAGTTCGGTGAAACCACACCTACGTCTTTGGGACACTCTACCCAAGAAAGAAAATTCACTAATTCGAATTAGAACAATTAGTCTTATATGAACCTTCAAACCCTATGAAGTTATATGCCTCTCCCTAATTCTAGTGACTTTCTATCTAGGTCTCCCCAAAATATGAGAACCCATTCACTTTCTTCAACCACTAAACCCTAGTGATCAACCTCAATAGCATGTTTATTGATTATTGAATTTACAACTCAACTAAGAGAAAATAATTATGCCAAGTTACTAAAACATAATGGTGTATGACAG
Organism: Lathyrus tuberosus; assembly: GCA_022829125.1. Taxonomy (NCBI): domain Eukaryota; kingdom Viridiplantae; phylum Streptophyta; class Magnoliopsida; order Fabales; family Fabaceae; genus Lathyrus; species Lathyrus tuberosus. Next base: position 3,691,206 of record JALAZF010000034.1, read on the forward strand.
TAGATTCAACATTAATCCTTATGAGAACAATAGCGTGGAATACAAGAAACAGATTCAACCTAAGACTCTAAACTTTCTCTTTTACTTCGTAATCTTCAAGGTATGACAGAGTCTCTATTTATAGCAATCCATTTTATGTTTTTTTTTCCTTTGGATAATGATCTGATTTCGTCCATAAATAGTGGAGATTTTGTTGAGATTTGTTGCTCTAAATCAGCTCCACAAAATATGATTTGATTTGATTTGAATTCAAATTTAAGTCACATTGATTTAAATTTAATATAACTAATTAGTTGTCATACCCTAATTTTGCCCCTAGATCAATAAACTGATTTATTCACCTGGTCATTTGCATTTTTAGGCATCTTCTGCATCATGTACTTATTTCTAATCACTTCATTATCTCATTTATGTCTTCATCTCATTAAATATTTCATTCACTACATTTAAATGGAATTTTAACTAATCATTCACACACATTCCTCATATCATGACTTTAATTTATTTCCAATTGTCTTCATCATATTTTCACCTTAACATGGTAATTCAATTTTATTTGTCACTTATTCAATACATATACATGTCACTCATGAATTATTTCTAGAAGAGGAAATGACTTGAATTTAAAGAAAATGAGAATGAAAGTTGGATTTGCAATGTGAAGTTTAGATTAAATTAAAATTGGAGTTTGTTTGTTTTATTTTTCCATCCATTCAGTTTCCATACCATTACATTCATACTTGAAGCATTACACCATGTTCAATTTCAAATTACACCAAAACAAACTTACAATATGAAGGCTCTGAGTATTTTGTATAAATTTTGGTAAAACATAAATGCTGTGAAAGATGTTTCAACATGGAGGTTTTCAGCCCCAGAATAAAGATGTCAAGTAAAATGTCACAACATGAAGATTCGACATCATGACTATTACAACAGGTTTTGGTTTTAAATCTGTTCCAAGATTCAAGGCGATTGGCAGTGGATCAAGGATCAAAGATATGAATCCCAACTCAGCAGAAAACTATAAAAGAAGACCAAGACCTAGACAAAAAAAAGAGAGAGGACGACATAGACTTAGGAATCCTATTTTGTGAAGTAGGGTTAGGTTTGAGAGTCGTTGGCTCTCTAGGTTGTAAGTCTCCCTTTATATCAGTTGATACACTATGGTAGATATAGGTGTCGCGCAGATCCATAAGTCTTGAGGTATTGGATTGTGTATTGTTCTTGGATGGAGCTTTTAAGCAAATATGAGTTAGCTTGCTCGTCAAGTATGCTTGACAGAATTCTGTATTGATAGGGATGATGTAGAAATCACAGTTGGTGATTAAGGGAAGTGAGTGGGGTATTTCATATCAGGCTTGTAAACGTTTGAGTTTAGCCTTGGTAAAGATGTTCATTGGGTAGATGTTAGGGATAAAGTTATAAACGGGGGAGTTTAACTTTGTAATAGTCTACAGATAGTGGAGCCTTCTTCCTGGATTGGTATCCCCCAGATGTAGGTGAGTTGCACCGAACTGGGTTAACAATTACAGTGTTCTTTATCATTCTGCAGATTTACGTTTTCTGTTAGGGTTCATGATAAACATGTTGGATCAGATGTCGTGACATCTGTAAGTGTGCAATTCTGATATTCAAGGTATCAGTCTGCTATTGCACCTCTGAGTTTAAATGATTACGTAGCACAATGTCTTAACATGTGTTAGGACATCTGCTGTCTGCATAGGCTAGAATTTCAATTGGTATCAGAGCAGAAATCCTGTCTGGTTCTGGATGAGATCTTTGGGAGATACTTTCTGGCGTTTAAACAAAGAGGATTTTGAAGATTAGACCAATTAACTCAGACATACTCAAGGGTATTAATGGATGAGATAGATGTTCTGGATCGAAGGGAGCAACCCGGAGGTTGTTCATGTTGCTGAGGAGATTCTACAACAACTACAGGAAAAGTGGCTAGTTCTATTGTTGGTGTGTCTTATAAGATGTTGTGATATCTTATTAGGGCAAGCAGGATATATTCCTTGGTGGTTCCGCTGCATATGTTTCTGATGGAAGAGCTCTAGAATTATGGGATTCTGGAGTTGTTACTGAAGACAGTTGGTGGAAGGTCTCAATCGTCAGCCTCTATATTTGAAGATATCTGTATTCTTTTATTCTAAAGTCGGGAGCGATGGAGTAAAGGGAGTTGTGGTTAGATATCTGGTATGGTGACTTGGTACTTGGAAGCTTGGTTTCTTGGTACAGTTGAAGTTAGTTGAAGAGGAGAGGAGTTGAGTTAAGTTTATCAGGTTCTTGCTCTAGGAGTTTGATAAAATTTTGGTTGGCTAGGTTGTCAAAGATACTTGAGAATTCTCTCAAGTCCACTCATAAAGGCATCTCGGTCGTGTATCTAGAGTCTTCTAGTTACTCTTCTGGCTAGAAGGTGTTTCTTTGAAACACAATCTAAAGAAAGTGGAGGTGATTTATTTTCACCACCTAAAAACAGCAAGGAAGGATTCATCTCTCTTGACCCTAAGAGTGGATCCAATATGATTGAAGAATTGTTGAGGTAAATAAGATTCGTTCAGAGAAAATCTTAGTTACTTGAGTCAAGGGTGGCAACCTTAGTATCTCAACATTGTCCTTTGAAGAAGATACTTGCAAAAAGATTGAATACTTTATAAGTGTTCATGACATGATCTGGTGGAGCTCAACTACAGCAGTGAGAAGGGTAATTGAACAAGGATTTAAGATCAATTGTTATTTATGGAATCCACAAGTATTTAATTGATTATCCTTGAAAGTCAAGATTGTTGATGTTCAACAAGATGTTGGAACATCTCATCATCAGAGTTTATGCAGAATCATGGGAGGGGTACTACATACGCTTTAGCATCTGTTTTAGTCTTGGGTGGTGACCTAAGAAGTGGCTTCAGTCGGGTGTGACAGAAGCATGTGTTCTCTGGCAAGAAACTAGTCTGGACTTTGATGTTGTTGAAGATGAAGATGAAGACATCATAATCTTGATGGTTACAACTCGGATCAGTTTACTTATAATCTAAGTGCTTTGGAGCATGGATCTTGCTCTGTTTGTGAAGGTCAAGGATAAGTGGCAGTTATCTCTGGCTTTCTACTGACGACTCTACTAAGGGAAGTGACATTCTTTGGTATGGCTATTGGGTAGTCTTGGACTACTTATTTTCTGAAGATTCAGACGTGGCAGGTTTGAAGTCTTTGGAGTTCTAAAGCAGGATAGAGGTTGTCTACTCAAACTTGGTTGCTGAATCAAGTCTATGAGAGCATGGAACTCTTATTCTGCGAAGGGAGGAGGTTCTTCTAAGTGGCAGAAGGAGGAGCTAAATTCAACAGTTGGATGTCATATCAAAATGTTCTGACATATAACTCAACATCAGAGGTTTCAGCTGGTGATGTGGCACATCAGCTTAAGATAAGGTGATCTACAGGAGAATGGAAGTTATGGATGCTTCAAAAAGGTCTATCTCATGCAGTTTACGGGAGCTGTGGATGGGAAGATGTTACATGACTAAAAGGCTTGGTGAATCCAAGATGTCTTGCTATGGGGAAAGTAGTTCATGTGACTTGAAGATCTGATTTCATTAAGTGGATCAGTGTATCTTGTGAGAGTTCTGAAGAAGAGTTAGGTAAATCAAAAAGTGGCATTTGGTTGGTTTCACAATGTGCGTTCAAGCAGGATGCTTGAAATTGATTGCTCTTGTGCAGAAGAGTAGTTAGTTGAAATTGTAAGGAGGTTCTGGTTCTCTGGGAGCTTGTGTCAGAAGTTCCGGGTTGAGGATGGAAGCATACCTTCTTTTGGTGGATGAGAGTTTATTTCTCTTTGGGTTTCTAAAGTTCTCTTTGTTCAAGCTGGTGGCGCAGTGTTGTGTGAAAATCTTCAGTGTGGATTACTATGCTGATAGTAAGTCTAGTGGTGGAGCATATCAAGAACCATGGTGTGTGGTGTCTGTGATGTGTGGAAGATGTCATAACTAATGTTAGAACATCTTTGGGTTGGTTATCCTTGGTGAAGGATTTCAGGTTCTGTGATGAACTAGTTACTTGCATAATGTCTAAGAAGTATCTACATTGTCATATGGGAGAGTGATGGAGTATAAGAACTGTCTTGGAGGTCTGATGTAAGGTTTTGGAAGAGTGAAGTGGATCATATGTTGATTGCATGAAGGTTTGGTTTCTGATGCGTTCAGAAGAGGATATTCACTAGAAAATCAGAAGTATTCCAGGTTATCATACGGGAGAATGATAAGGAATGACTGTCTTGGATTATGGGGTGTCTATCTCTATTACTGGCTGGGTAAGGTTAGTGGAAAATCTTGCGAAGGGGATGTTGCCCTGGTTGCAAGTCATGCTAGTAGTGGATTAGTTTAACAGTTGTGAAGTTCTGGAGCATGCATACGATAACTGACATCGTTATAACAAACTAAGGGGCCCTGTGCATTTCTTTGAGGAATGTGAAGCATTCTGATTCAATTAGTTTGTGCCTCAAGCAGCTGAAGGTCTATACATGAGGATTCAAGAGGAGTTCGTGTGGTGTGTAGATGGTTGCAGGATTGGGGGATCAATGGGACTTTGATCTCAAGCCAAAATTTTGTTATGGTTGGTATACATTTCCTCACGGGTAGCATGATGGTGATTATGTGTGAGTGATTATTATTTTTTGTAAGAGGAAGCAATAAGAGAGTTGATGATTGTGTTCAGCTGGTAAGTTAAACTGAGGGTGCGCTCTTGAAGACATGAAGACTCGTCTTATGTTTTCCATTCATTAGCTTAGATGTTCTGTGGAGGAGCACTGGTTACCTTAGATAGGGGGAGATCCCTCTTGATCTAAGTTGAATTACTGCGAGGATGCAGTTGAAGTTCCAGTTTACATTTGTGCGTCAAGCAAGCTGAGATGTCAAGGAGGATGTCTTGACATTGTTGTATTATTGCAAGTTGTGGGAAACTTGGCAGTGCATGTTAAATGGTTCATATTGGATGCTTAAGAATCAATGATTGAGTCTGGAAGAATTTATTTTTCTCTGCAGATTGTAATCATAAAATTGTGAAATTATTTATCAATACAGAAATCTATTGGGAGCAAACTAGGAGAAATTGGTTTTCTGCGAATGGAGAGGAAGGGCAAACAAATTCTGTTGTATTCTTTGCTACTAAATCTGGACTGTCGCTCCCGGGATTTTCATCCTAGTACAAACGTGAAAGTGGCACCGAACAGAGTCGCCAGCAATGTGTATTTATCCCAAGAGAGGGAAAGGAAACACCGCATAAACCTAAAGGAAGGAAAGAACATGGTCTTGCGACCAAAAGAACTGGGTTCGGGAGTCGGTTACGCGTGAGGAAGGTATTAGCACCCCCCACGCGTCCATCGTACCCGATGGGATCCACGCTTGCTTGTCTCGATCAAAGGGTGTAAGGAAAGGATACTGGAAAAAGAGTGGAAAAAAAAGAAAGAGAAAGAGAAAGAGAAACAAATGTAGGGAAAATAAAAGAAGTGCTCGCATGGGCCCTACCCCACTGCCTACGTATCTCATCGGGAACATGAGAATCAGAGCGACGTAGTTCCCCTCACCTAAGGGAAAGTTGTTTGTGTTTTTTAGTGGAATACGTCAACGTTCGCGTCCTAGCAGTTTAGGTGTTGCGGCTCGCTGTAGGGAGACTTAGCCGTTACCTGTTTGCGGTAGAACGGAAATGACGCATCCTTACGGAAGGATTGAATGAGATGAGGAAAGAATTCCCGAAGGAAAGACGTTATTGTTTGTTTTTTGTCTTTTAAGAGTTTTTTTTCATTTGTTTGCATATGATAGTGTATCTGAATCTTAGTCATTGGAATGTATACATTCTCACATTCCAAGATGGAATGAGTAAGAAGGCACACTAAGAGTGAAGAAGACCCTCACACTTAGTTCCAATTATCAAGGTTCAAACACACTAGCATACTTGTATTTATTAAGTGTTTTTGTTGATTAAGAAATGAAGAAGTGTTTTTTATTATTTGTACCTTCAACAAGTATTGCATTTAAGTCCCTCATACAAGATCAAATGTATAATACATTGACCCAAGATGGGGCATATGCTACACATTCTAAGATTATAAGAGAAGACCCCTTATAATCTTTTCTTTATATGAAAGGCCTAAATGCAATAAATGCCTACCTTTATTAAGTGTTTTTTATTATTGTTGTAAGATGAGAAGAGAGACTCAAGAGAGAAGAAAGGTAAAACCTATGTGGACTAAGACTCAATCCTAATTGAAGATTAAAGGGAGTGATCCTAATGGTTTGTGAGGTTTCAACCTAAAGTCTAAAGAAAGAATGAATTAAACAATTCACTTCTAAAGTAGAAGATGAATTGTAATTCAAAAAGGGAGAGTGATGAGTTATTAAAAGAAAGCACATAAGTGCTTAACAAAACACAAAATGGAATTGTAAAAGAGATGAAAGGAAAGAGGTTTGAATGTGGATTCCTTATCCACACCCAATTGCAACTTACCAAAGCCCCGACATGGTTAGTAAACATGTACAAGAAGTGTAAGAAATAAAAGAACATTTAATGCACTATAAAGCTCAAAAGAATTAAATGAGAAATCAAATTCTATTAATCACAACCAGAATGTGCATCATATAGAAAACAAATGATTATCATCAAGCAAGTTCAAGTGAACAACCCACAATCATCATCCATGGCATTAGAACATGCTACCAAAAGAAAAGGGAGAATGAAAGATGAAAAGAAATGAAAGAAACATGCATGAATGGAACATGTGGTCTAAGGATCAGAATTGAAATGAAATAAGCAATGATATATAAACACATCACAAGCATTCATGAAACACATCAAAACATTTAAGAAGTGATAGAAGAAGTAGAATTGAAATGGAAGTTCAAAAGAAAACACAAGTACAAACATCACATGTTAAAGGTGCACAAGGTTCAAATGAAAGTCAACATGTAAGGATGACATATAATATGTACCAATGACCTATAATGTCAAATGAATAGTTCACCAAAGTATGCAAATAATCATGCAAGTATACACAAAAGAAATCATGTACACATACACCAAAGATTACAATGATATGACATGTCATAATGCTTCAAATGAAATGTCTTAAACAACAATCAAATGGGTTCATGAAAATTATGGAAACATGGTATTGAAGCTCACAAATCAGAGATGAATCACACATCAAAGTAGCATGCAAGAAACCAAGGCAAAATGATGTCAAACAATGCACTTAAATCATATTGGATGCACATGCAAAGTAATGCAAAGATGAACATCAAAACATACCATAACATGACCTAAAAAATAAAATAAAAATCACTTAACCTAATTCAAGATGTTAATGACTCACTACAAAAAGAAGCAACTCAAAACAATCTCTAATGATCAAGAACAAAGTTAAACAAAATCATGTACCACATTAAGAATGCACACAAAAGAAAATCAAATAAAATTGTGGAACAGGGGCAAAAAAGTCATAAAACCAAGAAATAAAATCATGAAAAATTTTCTAAATGTTTTATTGATGCTCATGAATTTTTGTGGAATTTTATGATGATGTTTGATATTTTTAAAAATTAAAAAGTAAACGTGCATAAAAAAAATGAAGAAATAAAATGAAATGGAAAAAGAATGGGGGTGCAAATATAGTAAACCAACAGTTCAAATTGTTTGGGCTTTTAACAGATGGGGTGCGAATAGCATAAAGACTTAAGTCCAAGTTTGCGCAAAACACCATAATAAGCATGTGCACTCAGTCAACCAAATTGACTCATTAATAACCATTGGATGAGGTCTCAGTCAAGCCAAAGTCAAAGTATGCCAAATCAACGCACGCGCACGCCTGAGCACCCTTACTATCATGTACCATGCCACACCAAGTTTAAAATAAAATCAGAAAATCACACGTGACATGCACATGAAATTTAATGCGCTGGCACGTTTTGGAACGCACGATCATAGAAAATGGACGAACGCGATTAAAACAAAGCAAAACCCTAGCAATTGAAGTCACCGGCAGGAGGTGACTTCCGGTCACCTTCTCCGGTCATACCACCACCGTCTGCAACTTTGATCTCTTCAGAAATCCACAAAATATACATCAAAATGAAGCTGAGCTCATGTAGATTAAGAATTCACTCACAAAAACAATATATCATGCATACATAGCAAGAACAGAGGAAATGAATTTGTGCCCTAAGTTTCGCAACTACGCCTTTAGAAGGCCTATCAACTAGCCGGAGTTAGGAATGCTTCTATTAAGCTCATATCAACATGAAAACAACAAACTAAACCATAAATCGCCAGAGCAAAGTTTGAGAGTTTGGAACCTGAACTTGAGGATGCTTTGAATACACAAGAACACCAGAGGAAAATGCTTCTCCCTTGAGCTTCTATTGGCCAAATAAAGGCTTAACTGAAGTGGTTGATGGTGATTCAATAGAAAGAAACTGGATCCAAGCTTCCAAAACAGTTGCTCTTTGGTGAAATTGAGAGAGATTCAAAGAAGATTTAGAAGGAGGATGAACAATGTGAGCTCGAGAATCCTTTGCAAGGGTGAGATTGGGAGTAAAGTAGAGAGAGATTTGGGGAGAATGTGAGAGAAAATGAAATTGAAAAACGAATTTGTGAAGGAGTTTTCTATTTATAATGTGAGCTAACTATAGTTTAATGAGTTGAGTTAGGGTGAGTTATCATGGTTAACTGAGTCATCCCTAACTAACTGAGTCGAGTTAGTTAGGGAGAGTAATGGTATGATGATGGCAACCCATGATAAACTAAGGTGGAGGTGAAAAGAAGTGAAATAGCAAGGCTGTGTAATACAAAACTTGTTCAGCAAGCTTGTCATTTCTACTTTCATGCATAATGAGGCACGTGCTATGGTGTGTATGAAGAGTGTTTGGTTTAAAAAGGCAATGGATAGCTGGTATGAATAATGCACGTGCAAGCTTGTAACATCAACATCAACAACATTGGTTTTGTTTCTGATTTTTCATGGCAGCTGAGAATAATGGAGATAGGGTGAATTGGTGATGTTTTTCTCTCTACTCAATGGATGGTTTAGTGAGTTCTTGGATTCATTGGAAAGAAAAGATATTGGAGAACATGTTTGGTGTGAAAATGAGTTGAAATGATGTTTGGAATGGGTTGCAAAATGACTTAGAACATCCCTATTTGGAACTGATACAAAGGCGTGGCAACGAGGTTGGTTGACAAGGCAAGCATGACATGGATTTTTAGCAACATCATCCCAACTTGGACTCAACATAACTTCTTAACCTTTGACCACATGAAAAAACCATTAACATCAATTTTGAAGATCTCACATAGAGGAACAACTTTCATGTTGAAGGATTTTCCATTTGAGGCCTCTAACCATGAGTAATTAATCCAAACATTTGGCCCCCCACGTGCTTGTGAAAATGACACGCGCGTGACCTGAAAGTTCTTGGTCACGACCTGGTTCTTGCCTTACTTTCCTCCAACTTTGATCAATCATATCTCCCTCAATTTTTATCCAATGGAGATGTTCTACACATGGATTTGAAGCTTAAAGCAAGACCTTTTGTTGTGGCCTGGTGGAATTTTCATTTGGTGCTTCAATTTTAAATGGCCTTGGTTCAAACTCTGATGCAAAATGGCCAAAACTTGCTATTTTTAGTAACCCTTCTTCATCCAAAAATGGCAACTTTCCACATCTTGATTTTTTTATGATTCCTTTGGAGTTTCTTGACCAAATTTTGTACATTGGACACATATAACATGAATTTTATGAATTTGGCCTCAAAATGTCAAGAGTTGACCTTTTCTTCTGATTATTTGACTTGGCCCCAAATTTCCTGATTTTTGATCTTTCTTCCAATTGAACCACTTCTAAAACCAATTGAGAGGCAATTTTCCATACACATACACTTAAGAACATGTAGAACACCATGACATCAAGTTTTGTCCAAAAAATCAAAGATTCTCTGATTTAATGGGAAACCCTAGTTTTGGTGCCCACCTCCTAGGAGAAAAATGTGCAGTCTTCAATTTCAAATTCCTCAGAGTATGTTGTGTATCCTCTTAAAGGATGATGGGATATACCATTTGAGGATGATTTTGGATCAATGAGCTATCTCTTTTGAGGGTTTTTCTTTCAATTTTTTTTGAACCTCTTGCATGTTGAAGTATGTATTGCTTCAATCTCCCATTGGATCTCACTTCCTTGAGATTGTGGATAATCAATTGAGATGGTATGAGACCTGAGAGACTCTTGGCTTGCCTGGAGGCAACTTGATTGACCTTTTTGTGCTTTGAATGATCCCTTGATTGTCCATCTTCCCCCTGATCACATGCCCTGATGGTGAGAGGAATGTTATGCTTCATTCTTCTATGTTAAATGCAATGCAATGCTAATGAGATGGATATGATATTGTAAGTGAGAATGCTATGCTATGATGCAAAAAGGGGAGAGCAAATTTTGGGGTATTACAGCTGCCCCTATTCAAACACTGTAGACCTGAATGCCTGAAAGCAAATGCTTTCAGACTTTCAAGGTATATAGTGATTGAATACCAAATATAACCAAAAATTTGCTCTGGATGATGAAAAAGAAAAGGGATATAAACCCAATACGATGGTTGGATTGAATCTTCAAGTGTCGGAGAGATCTGTCTTTTGAACAACGCCAGACGACTACTGGCCTGCCATACTGTCGATGGACTTGGGCTGTTCTGCCAATCTGTCGTATGACTTCTGGTGCTTACCAAACTGTCGTCGGTAGCTTCGCCAAACTGTCGTTGGACTTTCAACAATGTCTTTTTGAACGACGCCAGACGACTACTGGCTTGCCATACTGTCGATGGACTTTCGCTGCTCTGCCAATCTGTCGTTGGACTTCCTACCAAACTGTCGTTGGATTTCTAGTGCTTACCAAACTGTCGTCGGAAGCTTCGCCAAACTGTCGTTGGACTTTTACCAATTTGCGTTGGATTTCTACCAATCTGTCGTTGGATTTTAATGATTACTAAACTGTCGTTGGAATCTCACACTTGCCATTTTCAGATGGACTTTAGCAGCTTTTACCAATTCGTGTTGGATTTCTACCAATCTGTCGTTGGATTTTAATGATTACCAAACTGTCGTTGGAATCTCTGCCAAGCTGTCGTTTGGACTTGAACGCTTACCAAACTGTCGTTGGAAACTTAAAATTGCCAGATGATCACTCCACCTGCTGGAATAACATGACCAAACTGTACGCATGCCAAAAATAAATTGGACTTTGGATTGTAAATGAGCATTGTTGAGAATTACACCACTTGCTGGGTAATATCATACGTTGACACCTTGCTGAAGGAGAGATTCTGTCGATCTCTTTAAACCCTGCTGGGGAACCTACCGCGACTCGGCTGGGGAGTATAGCAGACAAGATTCAATGCTGAACTCTGTGGGGGTACCATTACCGGAGATGCGATCTTGCTGGGGATCAGGGCTGCTCTGCCGGGGATATGCAAATCTTGGTTGAAAGACAATCCGTTGCAACATGCTGAGAAAGAGTCCCTAGAGATCTGTTAGGGAAACCCAAAGCAATTCCTCGGTAATCTGCTGAGGAAGATGACTGTCGAGTTTAGGATAAATGTCACAATGCCCCATGTTGGGCAAACTTTCCCTTTGACGACTCCGCTGGGGGATAATGAGTTTACAACACACTCTGCTAGAGAAAACTGCTTTAAAGCGCCTCGTGCTGGGGAATTCCCTTTTAAGAGGATTTTACAGAAGACCAAGTGTCTCCAAACTCTACTGGGGATATTAGATCTGGAACATCTTCTGCCCGGGAAATTCAAGCTGCCCCATGCTCGGGATGGTCAATAACTCCGCTGGGGATTATTCTTTGACAAATTTCACATGCTGAACCTGCGGGATATATGATACTACCACTTGCTGGTACATCCTGCCAAGAGTAAATTCCACAAGGGATGTTAGTACTACAAGTTTCGTCTCTTAAGAGGATTTTATAGAAAACCAAACGTTTTCCAACTCTTGTACGAACACTCTGCCTTGAACTACCCATCACATCGTATGCAAGGTACTGGATAATTGGCACTCGTTATTGACCCGGAGTCTTCACTGCATTAATAACCGTTATCAACACAGAAGAAATCCATCTTCGACCACCCTTGCCGTCATAAAACTCGGTGGGATCTCTTGAATGGAAGGATCGACTTAATAAGATACAACAGTATCAAGTCATAGCAAATATCTGCTCGTGGTTACGATCATGCTGCTTGGATCAATCGCGCTCATTACCTGCAACAGAAAAAGAATATGCACATGCCCCCGGATATTGCGTGGTCTTTTGGGTCCACCATCCAAGGTTGTCCAACAAGCAACGTAATTTCCATTGTCTTTGTGCATGTCTTTGCAAGGCCAAAATATTTTCACAGTAACGTTTTATTATCAAAAATCAGACGTTTTTGCAAACAAAACAGTAAAAAGAACATAAAAGCCCGTGATTGAATATTCAACTTTATTGATGAAATGCCAAAAATTGGCGAATTTACAATCAGAAGCAAACCCCAGAAAGAGGCGATTGCCATAAAATTGAGAAAATAAATCTATCCTAATGATAATGCGGAAATTGGTTTCCAACTGATTTCTGATCTTGTTATAGCCAGTATGTATTCCAACTCTCCTGATTATCTTTGCCTTCAGAAGCTCATGATCGGACCAATTCCTCCTTTGGAATTTTGCCAGTTTGCTGAAGAGTAGAAAACGTACAGATTAATTCAGACTGCAGTCATTCGCTTCAATCCCTCTTTTGTGTGGATCGCCTTTTCAGGTTTTCAATCCACTGGGATACCCTTTTTTGCCTAAGTTGCCCTTTCGGGTTTTCAACTTACCGGGTGTACAATTTTTTTCAATTATATCCCTAATTTTTGCCCGAACCTTTATTCTGTTTTTTGTTCGCCGGGATGCCCTTTTTTGCCTGGATTCTTTTTTTTTTTATCCAGCGGGTCTCTTTATACGAAGTATTTTTTAACTGCATCTGAATTAACAGGGGATGAAAAATCTTCACCATCCATGGTTGTCAGCAACAAGGCTCCTCCTGAGAAGACCTTTTTTACCACGAACGGACCTTCATAGTTAGGAGTCCATTTGCCCCTGTGATCTGTACTCGGAGGAAGTATTCTCTTGATTACCACATCCCCAACCTTGTAGACTTGAGGTCGAACCTTTTGATCGAATGCCCTCTTCATTCTGCACTGATATAACTGGCCATGGCATACCGCTGCTAATCGCCTCTCCTCAATAAGGCTCAGTTGATCAAATCTGGCTCATACCCATTCAGCTTCATCTAGCTTAACGTCCATCAATACTCGGAGAGAGGGGATCTCAACTTCTATCGGTAGAACTGCCTCCATACCATATACAAGCGAGTATGGTGTTGCCCCAGTGGACGTGCGGACTGATGTTCGATACCCATGCAAAGCCAGTGGTAACATCTCATGCCAATCTTTGTACGTGACAACCATCTTCTGCACAATCTTCTTGATATTTTTGTTGGCCGCTTCGACCGCGCCGTTCATCTTCGGGCGGTACGGAGAAGAATTGTGGTGCTCGATTTTGAAGTCCCGGCATAGCTCAGTCATCATCTTGTTGTTCAAATTAGAACCATTATCAGTAATGATTCTTTCGGGCACTCCATATCGACAAATGATATCTCGCTTCAAGAAACGAGCCACTACTTGCTTAGTGACATTGGCGTAAGATGCTGCTTCAACCCATTTAGTGAAGTAATCAATGGCGACCAAGATGAAACGATGGTCGTTTGAAGCAGTAGGCTCAATTTTCCCGATCATATCAATGCCCCACATTGCAAATGGCCATGGAGAGGACATGATACTCAACGGATTGGGAGGAACGTGCACTTTGTCTGCATAGATCTGGCATTTGTGACACTTGCGAGCATACTTGCAGCAATCTGACTCCATGGTCAGCCAATAATACCCTAATCTCAACAATTTCTTAGCCATCGCATGTCCTCCGGCGTGGGTACCGAAAGAGCCTTCGTGCACTTCAATCGTCAACAGGTCTGCCTCGTGTCTATCCACACATCTGAGCAGAACCGTGTCAAAATTCCTTTTATATAGCACGCCATCTTTGTTCAAGAAGAAACTACCAGCTAGCCTTCTTAATGTCTTCTTGTCATTGGAAGATGCCCCAGGCGGGTATTCTTGATTTTTTAAGAAGCATTTGATGTCATGGTACCAAGGCTTATCGTCAGACACTGCATCAACCTCAAGCACAAAAGCAGGCCTATCAAGACGAGATACATCAATCCTGGGTACAAAGTTACATGCTTTTCTGTGTCGATAGCGGATGCAAATTAATGGTCAATCCCCAGCAGAGTCGCCAGCTGTCGCTCCCGGGATTTTCATCCTAGTACAAACGCGAAAGTGGCACCGAACAGAGTCGCCAACAATGTGTATTTATCCCAAGAGAGGGAAAGGAAACACCGCATAAACCTGAAGGAAGGAAAGAACATGGTCTTGAGACCAAAAGAACTGGGTTCGGGAGTCGGTTACGCGTGAGGAAGGTATTAGCACCCCCACGCGTCCATCGTACCCAATGGGATCCACGCTTGCTTGTCTCGATCAAAGGGTGTAAGGAAAGGATACTGGAAAAGGAGTGGAAAAAAAAGAAAGAGAAAGAGAAAGAGAAACAAATGTAGGGAAAATAAAAGAAGTGCTCGCATGGGCCCTACCCCACTGCCTACGTATCTCATCGGGAACATGAGAATCAGAGCGACGTAGTTCCCCTCACCTAAGGGAAAGTTGTTTGTGTTTTTTAGTGGAATACGTCAACATTCGCGTCCTAGCAGTTTAGGTGTTGCGGCTCGCTGTAGGGAGACTTAGGCGTTACCTGTTTGCGGTAGAACGGAAATGACGCATCCTTACGGAAGGATTGAATGGGATGAGGAAAGAATTCCCGAAGGAAAGACGTTATTGTTTGTTTTTTGTCTTTTAAGAGTTTTTTTCATTTGTTTGCATATGATAGTGTATCTGAATCTTAGTCATTGGAATGTATACATTCTCACATTCCAAGATGGAATGAGTAAGAAGGCACACTAAGAGTGAAGAAGACCCTCACACTTAGTTCCAATTATCAAGGTTCAAACACACTAGCATACTTGTATTTATTAAGTGTTTTTGTTGATTAAGAAATGAAGAAGTGTTTTTTATTATTTGTACCTTCAACAAGTATTGCATTTAAGTCCCTCATACAAGATCAAATGTATAACACATTGACCCAAGATGGGGCATATGCTACACATTCTAAGATTATAAGAGAAGACCCCTTATAATCTTTTCTTTATATGAAAGGCCTAAATGCAATAAATGTCTACCTTTATTAAGTGTTTTTTATTATTGTTGTAAGATGAGAAGAGAGGCTCAAGAGAGAAGAAAGGTAAAACCTATGTGGACTAAGACTCAATCCTAATTGAAGATTAAAGGGAGTGATCCTAATGGTTTGTGAGGTTTCAACCTAAAGTCTAAAGAAAGAATGAATTAAACAATTCACTTCTAAAGTAGAAGATGAATTGTAATTCAAAAAGGGAGAGTGATGAGTTATTAAAAGAAAGCACATAAATGCTTAACAAAACACAAAATGGAATTGTAAAAGAGATGAAAGGAAAGAGGTTTGAATGTGGATTCCTTATCCACACCCAATTGCAACTTACCAAAGCCCCTGCATGGTTAGTAAACATGTACAAGAAGTGTAAGAAATAAAAGAACATTTAATGCACTATAAAGCTCAAAAGAATTAAATGAGAAATCAAATTCTATTAATCACAACCAGAATGTGCATCATATAGAAAACAAATGATTATCATCAAGCAAGTTCAAGTGAACAACCCACAATCATCATCCATGGCATTAGAACATGCTACCAAAAGAAAAGGGAGAATGAAAGATGAAAAGAAATGAAAGAAACATGCATGAATGGAACATGTGGTCTAAGGATCAGAATTGAAATGAAATAAGCAATGATATATAAACACATCACAAGCATTCATGAAACACATCAAAACATTTAAGAAGTGATAGAAGAAGTAGAATTGAAATGGAAGTTCAAAAGAAAACACAAGTACAAACATCACATGTTAAAGGTGCACAAGGTTCAAATGAAAGTCAACATGTAAGGATGACATATAATATGTACCAATGACCTATAATGTCAAATGAATAGTTCACCAAAGTATGCAAATAATCATGCAAGTATACACAAAAGAAATCATGTACACATACACCAAAGATTACAATGATATGACATGTCATAATGCTTCAAATGAAATGTCTTAAACAACAATCAAATGGGTTCATGAAAATTATGGAAACATGGTATTGAAGCTCACAAATCAGAGATGAATCACACATCAAAGTAGCATGCAAGAAACCAAGGCAAAATGATGTCAAACAATGCACTTAAATCATATTGGATGCACATGCAAAGTAATGCAAAGATGAACATCAAAACATGCCATAACATGACCTAAAAAATCAACTAAAAATCACTTAACCTAATTCAAGATGTTAATGACTCACTACAAAAAGAAGCAACTCAAAACAATCTCTAATGATCAAGAACAAAGTTAAACAAAATCATGTACCACATTAAGAATGCACACAAAAGAAAATCAAATAAAATTGTGGAACAGGGGCAAAAAAGTCATAAAACCAAGAAATAAAATCATGAAAAATTTTCTAAATGTTTTATTGATGCTCATGAATTTTTGTGGAATTTTATGATGATGTTTGATATTTTTAAAAATTAAAAAGTAAACGTGCATAAAAAAAATGAAGAAATAAAATGAAATGGAAAAAGAATGGGGGTGCAAATATAGTAAACCAACAGTTCAAATTGTTTGGGCTTTTAACAGATGGGGTGCGAATAGCATAAAGACTTAAGTCCAAGTTTGCGCAAAACACCATAATAAGCATGTGCACTCAGTCAACCAAATTGACTCATTAATAACCATTGGATGAGGTCTCAGTCAAGCCAAAGTCAAAGTATGCCAAATCAACGCACGCGCACGCCTGAGCACCCTTACTATCATGTACCATGCCACACCAAGTTTAAAATAAAATCAGAAAATCACACGTGACATGCACATGAAATTTAATGCGCTGGCACGTTTTGGAACGCACGATCATAGAAAAAGGACGAACGCGATTAAAACAAAGCAAAACCCTAGCAATTGAAGTCACAGGCAGGAGGTGACTTCCGGTCACCTTCTCCGGCCATACCACCACCGTCTGCAACTTTGATCTCTTCAGAAATCCACAAAATATACATCAAAATGAAGCTGAGCTCATGTAGATTAAGAATTCACTCACAAAAACAATATATCATGCATACATAGCAAGAACAGAGGAAATGAATTTGTGCCCTAAGTTTCGCAACTACGCCTTTAGAAGGCCTATCAACTAGCCGGAGTTAGGAATGCTTCTATTAAGCTCATATCAACATGAAAACAACAAACTAAACCATAAATCGCCAGAGCAAAGTTTGAGAGTTTGGAACCTAAACTTGAGGATGCTTTGAATACACAAGAACACCAGAGGAAAATGCTTCTCCCTTGAGCTTCTATTGGCCAAATAAAGGCTTAACTGAAGTGGTTGATGATGATTCAATAGAAAGAAACTGGATCCAAGCTTCCAAAACAGTTGCTCTTTGGTGAAATTGAGAGAGATTCAAAGAAGATTTAGAAGGAGGATGAACAATGTGAGCTCGAGAATCCTTTGCAAGGGTGAGATTGGGAGTAAAGCAGAGAGAGTTTTGGGGAGAATGTGAGAGAAAATGAAATTGAAAAACGAATTTGTGAAGGAGTTTTCTATTTATAATGTGAGCTAACTATAGTTTAATGAGTTGAGTTAGGGTGAGTTATCATGGTTAACTGAGTCATCCCTAACTAACTGAGTCAAGTTAGTTAGGGAGAGTAATGGTATGATGATGGCAACCCATGATAACTAAGGTGGAGGTGAAAAGAAGTGAAATAGCAAGGCTGTGTAATACAAAACTTGTTCAGCAAGCTTGTCATTTCTACTTTCATGCATAATGAGGCACGTGTTATGGTGTGTATGAAGAGTGTTTGGTTTAAAAAGGCAATGGATAGCTGGTATGAATAATGCACGTGCAAGCTTGTAACATCAACATCAACAACATTGGTTTTGTTTCTGATTTTTCATGGCAGCTGAGAACAATGGAGATAGGGTGAATTGGTGATGTTTTTCTCTCTACTCAATGGATGGTTTAGTGAGTTCTTGGATTCATTGGAAAGAAAAGATATTGGAGAACATGTTTGGTGTGAAAAATGAGTTGAAATGATGTTTGGAAGGGGTTGCAAAATGACTTAGAACATCCCTATTTGGAACTGATACAAAGGCGTGGCAACGAGGTTGGTTGACAAGGCAAGCATGACATGGATTTTTAGCAACATCATCCCAACTTGGACTCAACATAACTTCTTAACCTTTGACCACATGAAAAAACCATTAACATCAATTTTGAAGATCTCACATAGAGGAACAACTTTCATGTTGAAGGATTTTCCATTTGAGGCCTCTAACCATGAGTAATTGATCCAAACATTTGGCCCCCCACGTGCTTGTGAAAATGACACGCGCGTGACCTGAAAGTTCTTGGTCACGACCTGGTTCTTGCCCTACTTTCCTCCAACTTTGATCAATCATATCTCCCTCAATTTTTATCCAATGGAGATGTTCTACACATGGATTTGAAGCTTAAAGCAAGACCTTTTATTGTGGCCTGGTGGAATTTTCATTTGGTGCTTCAATTTTAAATGGCCTTGGTTCAAACTCTGATGCAAAATGGCCAAAACTTGCTATTTTTAGTAACCCTTCTTCATCCAAAAATGGCAACTTTCCACATCTTGATTTTTTTATGATTCCTTTGGAGTTTCTTGACCCAATTTTGTACATTGGACACATATAACATGAATTTTATGAATTTGGCCTCAAAATGTCAAGAGTTGACCTTTTCTTCTGATTATTTGACTTGGCCCCAAATTTCCTGATTTTTTATCTTTCTTCCAATTGAACCACTTCTAAAACCAATTGAGAGGCAATTTTCCATACACATACACTTAAGAACATGTAGAACACCATGACATTAAGTTTTGTCCAAAAAATCGAAGATTCTCTGATTTAATGGGAAACCCTAGTTTTGGTGCCCACCTCCTAGGAGAAAAATGTGCAGTCTTCAATTTCAAATTCCTCAGAGTATGTTGTGTATCCTCTTAAAGGATGATGGGATATACCATTTGAGGATGATTTTGGAACAATGAGCTATCTCTTTTGAGGGTTTTTCTTTCAATTTTTTTGAACCTCTTGCATGTTGAAGTATGTATTGCTTCAATCTCCCATTGGATCTCACTTCCTTGAGATTGTGGATAATCAATTGAGATGGTATGAGACCTGAGAGACTCTTGGCTTGCCTGAAGGCAACTTGATTGACCTTTTTGTGCTTTGAATGATCCCTTGATTGTCCATCTTCCCCCTGATCACATGCCCTGATGGTGAGAGGAATGCTATGCTTCATTCTTCTATGTTAAATGCAATGTAATGCTAATGAGATGGATATGATATTGTAAGTGAGAATGCTATGCTATGATGCAAAAAGGGGAGAGCAAATTTTGGGGTATTACATGGACTAAGCAAATCCTAGCGGTGGGGACCATAAACCTGACAAATGCATGATAGGCATCAGAACACTGTTCAGAAGTAGGCTCAAAGACAAGTCAGAAAAGGTGGAATCTTTCGAAACTAACTTGACCAGCAGTTATTGCACTCCTTGACTAGTCTTTTGTCTAGATTTGCTCTACTCACATAAATTCTTCATATTTAAGGAAGATCGAGCTAAAACATCTTACTTAGAGTAAGATAAAATGTGTTTTGTTTGTGTGTGGGTAAGCATTATTTGGGTCTGGATGTGCATGGGCTATTTTTGTCAATTTTTGGCTAAAAAAGGGGAGAATGGCTTGTTACTGCTGAGATGTGTATGGTGTATGTGTCTTGTGCTGATTTGCAAAATGTCTCAAAGGATGCCTCGACATTCTTGGTATATGCATATTTGTGTCTTGTGATTAGAGTTAGGGAGCAAGTTGTGTCTTGTGATCTGAGTTACATCCTCTATGTATCCGGTATCACGAGGGAATGAAGAGGGTAACTAGATCTTATCTTCTTCCTCTTCCTTAGCACTTGCTTCTAGTACTTTTCCACTACGTGCACCATCAGGCTGAAAGGATGTTTTAACCAAAATTTGCGAAAAAGGGGGAGATTGAAGGCTCTGAGTATTTTGTATAAATTTTGGTAAAACATAAATGCTGTGAAAGATGTTTCAACATGGAGGTTTTCAGCCCCAGAATAAAGATGTCAAGTAAAATGTCACAACATGAAGATTCGACATCATGACTATTACATCATGTTTTGGTTTTAAATCTGTTCCAAGATTTAAGGCGATTGACAGTGGATCAAGGATCAAAGATATGAAGCCCAACTCAGCGGAAACCTATAAAAGAAGACCAAGACCTAGACAGAAAATAGAGAGAGGACGATATAGACTTAGGAATCCTATTTTGTGAAGTAGGGTTAGGTTTGAGAGTCGTTGGCTCTCTAGGTTGTAAGTCTTCCTTTGTATCAGTTGATACACTGTGGTAGATATAGGTGTCACACAGATCCATAAGCCTTGAGGTATTGGATTGTGTATTGTTCTTGGATGAAGCTTTTAAGCAAATCCGAGTTAGCTTGTTCGTCAAGTATGCTTGACAGAATTCTGTATTGATAGGGATGATGTAGAAATCACAGTTGGTGATTAAGGGAAGTGAGTGGGGTATCTCATATCAGGGTTGTAAACGCTTGAGTTTAGCCTTGGTAAAGATGTTCATTGGGTAGATGTTAGGGATAAAGTTGTAAACGGGGGAGTTTAACTTTGTAACAGTCTACAGATAGTGGAGTCTTCTTCCTGGATTGGTATCCCCCAGATGTAGGTGAGTTGCACCGAACTGGGTTAATAATTACAGTGTTCTTTATCATTCTGCAGATTTACGTTTTCTGTTAGGGTTTATGATAAACATGTTGGATCAGATGTCGTGGCATCTGTGAGTGTGCAGTTTTGATATTCAAGGTATTAGTCTGCTATTGCGCCTCTGAGTTTAAATGATTATGTAGCACAATGTCTTGACATGTGTTAGGACATCTGCTGTCTGCATAGGCCATAATTTCACAATAGTTTTTTAATATCATTTACATCTTTCCAGTTTCATGTTTTGAAGTAACAAACTCAATTTTTAAAATAAAAAAAGATACAAGTTTAGTTATAATTAAAATTCCCTCATTCAAATAAAAGGAAAACTTTAGACAAAGGTTGGAATTGAATCAAGATTGCATCTATACACAATACATGGTTCATTCACTCTTTTCTTTTAAACCATTTGAAAACCAAGTTTGAACTCATGCATTCATAACATTACTAAAAATACCAAAAACTAATTTGCATAATTTTTTAGTCATTTCCTTTTTCCACATCACACAAATTTTATCATCATCGTCATTTGCACAATTAGTTTTGAATGGCAAGTTCAAATGAAAGGAAAAAACAAGGTTGAACCACCTGTGTCATACTCAATCAAGGAAAAGTAAAACAATCAAAATAATGTGAACACAAATAAATTAATTTTCATTAGAATGTCTGAATTACTAATTGGTACTCCCTCCGTTCCATATTATAAGCAAATTTTACTTTTTAGATACATTGAATAATTAATGTATCTGGTCTATATATAGACCAGATACATTAATTATTCAATGTATCTAAAAAGTAAAATTTGTTTATAATATGAAACGGAGGGAGTACATTAAGAAGTTACAGTAGTAAAAAGAATAAACTAACTTTGAATTATAAATCAAGTTACAACAGTAACAAGTAATTACAACAAAGTTACAAAAGAAAAGAAGAAGAACATTCTGCAAAGAGCATTACATGATCCATTCATCTCAATCCCATAAAATCAACATCAATTCCACTCACCAATTCTTATCCAATTTCTAACTCATACAAATCTCACACATATCCTCCACACAATCACATTGGAAACCCCTAAAGTGTGGCTTATATAACCTATTCATTTATTTACACGAACAACAACAATTCTAAAGCAGCAGCAAAAAAAATGCATACAAGGAAAACCAAAATCTATAACAATTTTCCCCACATAACCTCCATTAAAAGCTCACCCTCATAACTTTTAAGAGCTTCACATTTAAGTTATGAGAAGTTGAGCTCAGCCTTCATTGCATTCTTCCACACGTCCAAGTTGTAACAATGTGTCAGAACAGAGAAGGAGAAAAATAAGATGGAGGAAGTTTATAATCAGAGTAGAAAGATTTAGAGGGATAAAAATAGAAGAAGGAGAGTTGAAAAGTAAATTACCTGAGATTTTGGCCGTCGGCGGAGGTCATAGTCATTGTGCCAAAAAGTTGGCCACTCTGATTTGGTACTCCTTTTATCTTTTTCGTTGTTTGCTTGTATGATTCATGATCTTTTGTTGTTGTTAGACATTTTCCCTATATGAATTGCATGAACACAAGCTTGATTTAGTTTGATTTTTGAAATTTAGGAATTAGGGTTCATGACCTTTGATTTTGGATTGGATATTGTTGTTGTTTTTTGTGAAATTTATGATAGATTCAGGTTTAAAAGGGGTTGTAGATTTGGTTTTAGTTAAATATCGGTGAATCTGTTTTTTTTTTAATTTTTGGAAATGGACACGAAGAACATTCATGTGTTCTTCATAATGTTCTTCGTTTTTATGAGTTTTGATCCAGAAAAGTCATAGAAATGTGTTTGTTTATGTTTTAGAGAGGAAAAAGGCGGAAAGATTCAAAAGGTGCTGAGAGAAAAAGGAAGGAAAGAAATGAGGGTGATGGGCAAATGATTGTGTTTCGTGTGGTTGCTTATCCACAAGTGCGCGAATTATATCAGAGCAATACAAAAGGTTGTCGAACCCACTGAGACAATAGTCAATCTTATCGTTATCTACTATTGCTATGTAAATCTAAGGCAAGTCGGATTTTTAAGAGAGGGAAAATTAAAGCAGGAATTAAATCAAGTTGGTTTAAGAAGATAAAAGCGAGACCGAAATATGGTTCCATCGATCAACAATACTTACAACTAAGTCAGATTAATTAATTAAATCAGGATAATATTTTTCCTCAATAGGAAGAAACTTAACTTAAATGAACCATTTGCGTTCGTTAAATCAGAACTGAGTTTTATTAAAAAAATTGTACTGCCGTTGTCGTGATTCAGCGTGTTAAAGCATAAAACTTATGTTTTTTAAAATCAAGTACTTCTAATTAACTAAAAACTTGTTTAGGTGAAAAATAAGTTTAAAGGCAATACCGACTATCGCTTGTGTAGCAGTAGAGTCTAAACTTCAAACGCCTGCTGTCGCATCACATTTATTCCTCTAAACTCTATTTTGGAAAATGATTATTTTTTAAAATTAAAATAAGTCTTGCTGTTGCAACTGGTTTAATTTACAATCTTATTTTTATTTCCTAACTCAGGTACGAGTTCCTTTCTTTCAAAACAGAACCGATACCTCTAAGTTCATCGCTTTCGCGGTAATTAAATTCAGTTTAAAACATTATGCAAATCAACCCCAAAAATGAGTCTCAATTTAAACGATAATTTCCAACTCATATGCGAGTACCGTCAAAACGATGATCCTCATATTTCGGACCCTAAACGGTCTAGCCAGACACATGGTGTTCAGATCCAATCCAATTAAAAAAAAAAAACGAAAACCAAACCAAAAAAATCAAAAACAAAAAAAAAAACGATTTTTTTAGATGTGTTTGGACCACCATGTAGCATAACCGACCGGTTCGGTTCGGTTTACGATTGGCTGCATGAAAACCAAACCGGTATTTATTCCATTTAATGCTTACCATATATTCTACATAAAGATTCTCAATCGTATGTTTATGTTTAGCCGTCACCCATCTCCATAGAGACTCCAAATCTTCCCTAAATTACTCTCTTTGAGATTCTCAATAATCTTCAAAATTAAATACAATGAATGATATTCATTGTAGCCGCATGAAATCCGCTCCCAACCTTTAATTCCTCTCTAAATCGTCAACCTTCTTTTCTCTATTTAAGTACTCTGGCTCTGACCTTCTTATTCTCAAATCTCTCTCTAATTTCATCTCAATTTGTTTCCTTGTTTCAAAACCTCATTATAATATCAGTAAGTAAGCTTTTTAATATGTTGGATTTTAGCTTTTTAATAGTTTGTTGGATTTCAGCTTTTTTACAGTTTGTTCGATTTCAGCTTTTTTACGATTTGTTCGATTTCATCTCAATTTGTTCTAATTTTTAGTTTGTTCAATTTTTATAGGAATGAGCCAAGTAAAATCCTCTGGCCGCGTTACTTTATCTACTCAATTCAGTCTTATTAGCAACCTCATTCAGGTATACTATAGTGTTGTTGCATACAGTATGTGAAAAGTTACTGTCTTTTGCAATCCGCAGTCGACTAACTACACTGCAAAATAATTTACAATATAAAAGATGAAGTTATGTGGTCATCGTTTACTATTTTCTTTTTGTTGTGTTATTAATTTGATTTAACTTAAAAAAAAAACATATCGTTACTATTTAGTAAACCATGGCTACTTATAGTATAAAATTTAGAACTAAGTTAACTATCACTCTTTTGAAAAGTCACTGTGATGTAGTAAACCAGGGCCACTTACATGATAACATTTAGAACAAAGTTAATTATCACTCTTTTGAAAACTTACTATTTATTAAACCATAGCCACTTATTTTATAAATTATTCACATGTAAGAAACCAAGTGCAAATGGATTTTGTTTAGAAACTGGAATTTAGCATTAACATGTTAACTGGTGATTTTGTTTAGAAACTGGAATTGACTGATTGCATACTTATACTCTATAATTGAGATTGTTAAGAACTTAAAACATATAAACCTTACTTAAATGCAAGTTATGATGAGTTTTTCTTTTTCTTTTTTTGGTTTTCAAGGTGAAACAATCGAACCTCCACTTTCCTTGGTACAGAGTAATGAAGTGAACAATGATGAAGAAAATGCTAATAAGAAAAAGAAAGTTTGAGAAGCTGAAACATTGGCCACATCCAATGATCCTAATGTTGCAGCTGGAGATTCAGGTAATAGAATACCTATTAAACCTAAATCTTGGACTTAGGAACATTTTACAAAAATAGGACCAAGAGCTAAGTGTAATTGGTGCGATGTATCATATGATGCTGATTCACAAATAAATGACATTAGTAATTTGAAACACCATTTGTTACACCAATGTAAGAAGTTTCCTAAAGAGTCTCTTGATCCTACTCAACAGACTCTTATTCTTCAACAATTGAAAAAATAAGATGGGAATTGATCTGGTAGTGTTCTCACTAGTGTACATTTTGATGTTGAGGCATGTAGAAAAGCTTTAGCTAAGGTGATTATTGTTTATGAGTTGCCTTTTAAGTTTGTTGAGGGAGAGGAATTTCTGCATTTTATGAGTGTCGTTCAACCTAAACTCTCAATTCCTAAAAGGATTACATGTAATACCCCGTAATTTTTGTGAACATTTTGAATAATATTATTATGATCAATTGGGTTCCGGGGTACTCTGAGCAACTATTGGATAAAGTAATTAGAGTAAACCGACGAACTCGGAAATTTGATTAGATTAATATTATTTAACTTGGAGTTTTATTAATTGGTGTATTTGAGATAATTTGGATAATTAGTAGTATTACCAATTAATATTTCCTTTGTTTATTTTCTTTTCCTTTGCCTTATTTGGAAAAAGATAGAAACATTAGAGAAAGAAAGAAAGGAGAAGGAAAAAAGGAATGAAAAGAAGAGGGAATTCTCCAAGAGCTCAAGAGCAAGAAACATCAACCAATCTTCATCTTTTCATCTCAGCTTCAACCTCCTCATCTTGTAATCCAGGTGGGTTCTAGCTAGATACTTTAGAGTAGAATTTTATTGAGTTTAGAGTTAGTTTTGACATTGTTAGGAAATGAGAAATTTTGCACTAAAATCATGTTTTAATGATCCTTATGATTGATACTGGTTACATATGTGCTGTTGTGTATCAAAATTAGTAAATTTTCTGGTGTTTAGAAGTGAATTGGAAGGGAAATGGATTAATTTTCGCAGACCCATTATGCAGGAAATTTGCTGGTGTTCACACTGCCCATACGCGTATCACCCAAGGCAATACGCGTATTGGTCAAGGCAATACGCGTATGGCTGTGCAGAAATTGGGGCAATACGCGTATGGGGTTCCAATTTTCTCGGCCATCTACCCATTTGCGTATTGGTACGCGTAGGGTTTTGGGCATTACGCGTATGAGGTAGGGTAGTACGCGTATTGGGGTTTTAAAAGGAATTTTTGGGAAAAATCAGTCTCTGCCCATACGCGTATGACCTTGGGCAATATGCGTATGGCTGGACGAGCCAGCTTGGCAATACGCGTATGGCTTAGGGCAATACGCGTACGGCCAGGAGGGTGCAGAATTGTGTCTTTTTCGCGATACCATTTCTTGTTATGTCCATAACTTTTGACTCATTTATCCGTTTTTAATATTCTTGATATCGTTGGAAAGCTAACATAATGTACTTTCTTATTAAAATGGTTTCAAGATTGTTGGCCGATTTAATTATGTCGAGATTTTTGGAATAGTGTTGTTCTGTCACCTTTATCGTTTAATGGTGTGTAACTGTTGTTAAATATGTATGCATGTTAAAATATGAAATAGGTAGAGTGAGGAACCTTACCATAAACAATGTCGGAAAGTGTGAATTGTCATAAGTGGCAACGCTCGCGCATGAAAGGCCGAGGCGTGTGCATAATAATCATAACCAGTTTATCTTACAGTGTAGTTTCATGAGACTTGAGCACCTCCTCTGAAACGTATGCACAATTACTTGGCAGGTTTGATTCCCGCGTATAGTACGAATGGAGCCTACGGGTAAAGAGACTTGTGACGGTGTACGGGCCGTGTGAAGTGACGAATCACGGTGTACGGGCCGATGATCCCGAATCCATTTCATATGCCAAGTAACTGCAAGGATCCATGACTCGGGTCACCTTCTAGACGTAGAAGCGAATGGGAAAAGGGGATGCCTTGGTACGATTATTGATTAGTGAGATTCTTGAGCTAACAGGCTCAGGACGTACTTTGGTACTAGTGTGAGTTAACAGGCTTACGGGTGTGGATACTTATAGTGTGTGTACTCAAAGTCACTTCCCTTCCCTTTTGACTTGAGTTAGGTTTATTAGAACCTTGTAAAGCCGAGAGGACTTTAAGTTAGGGAACTCACTGAGATTTGATGTATCTCACCCCACTGTTATTGTTTACATCACAGGTACTGCAGGTTCCGCAAAGGGTAAGGATAAGGCCGTGTGATTATCCTCACTTATCTGATGGCTTTGCTTCTGTTGTGGAGTTTTTTTTGAGATCATTAGTGATCTAGTTCTTAGTATTTGTCTTTGGAACATCTTGTAGATATACTATGCCGTAGTTTCTTTGTATTAGGCTTTTTGGGCATGTATATGTATAATGTGTTTACTAGGAACTTATTGTATATTTCAGTATCAAAAGTGGAATTCATGTATAATATACGCTTTGATGTATGTATATATATATGGACTTTACAGTTGGTATCAGAGCAGGTCGTATCCTCGACCTAGCCATGAAATATAATAAGTTTTCTTTCCGTTTCATATGCGGCGTGTCGCCATTGGTCTTGTGTGTTATATTTATGGTATTGAGTCTGATCAACTTAATCCTATCTGTATGAAATTCAGGAACATGGCTGACATACGCAGAAACAACCGTGGTAGACCGAGAACCACTCAAGCAGGGACTAATCTGCCAGGTGACGAGGGAAATGCTCCTTTATACCAATTTATGCAACAGATGCAGCAACAACAGAATCAGTTTGTGCAACAAATGGTACAACAAATGACTGGTGGTATGCATCCTCCAGTGGTGGTACCAGAAGCTGCAGGGGGAACCTTTAGGGATTTCATCCGTATGAATCCTCCAGAATTTCTGGGAGGGTTAGATCCAGTAAAGGCTCGTGAATGGATATCAGGTATGGAACGGATTTTCCTAATAGTTCAGTGCAGTGAGGAAAATAAGGTGGTCTTCGCTTCTCATTTGCTGAAGGGTCCTGCCATGAGGTGGTGGGAAAGTGCTTCAGCCTTAATGACAATTCAAGAGGTACCAAAGGTATGGGAGCAGTTTAAGATAACTTTTATGGAGAAATATTTTCCAAGTTCCTTGAGGTCTCAGAAGGAATTCGAGTTTCAACAATTGAGATAAGGCAATTTAACCGTGGCTTTTTATGCTGAAAAGTTTGAGGTTATGACTGCTTATTCTAGACAGGCTATGTATGCTCCTGATGAGAGGTGGAAGATTGATCAGTTTCTGTTTGGTTTAAGGGCTGAAATTTCACATAGTGTGTCTCAGAGAGAAATCATTAGCTATGCAGAATTGTTAAGACAATGTTATGTGGTGGAGCATAGTTTAAAGAAGGTACAAATGGAATGAGATGTGAGTAGGATGAATCAAAGTGATCGAGGGAGATCGAATCAACAAGTTAGGCCAAGGCAATAATCATTCAAAGGGAAGCAAGTTCAGAGTTCTAGGACTAGTGTGCCTCCGGTATGCCGTACTTGTGGAAGGAATCATTATGGTAGGTGCAGTTTGGAGGGAGTGAGGTGTTATCAGTGTAATAAGGTGGGCCATATAGCGAAGGATTGTCCTCAGGGTAGGAATCAGACACAGGGGAAGAATACCGGCCGAGTGTATACCTTGGATGCGAGGAAAGCAAAGAATGATAACTCCTTGATTGCGGGTACATGTTTCGTAAATGGACATCCTTGTTTTGTTTTATTTGATTGTGGGGCAACGCATTCTTTTGTGTCCACGTGTTGCGTGAAGCGACTTGGGTTGCAAGGTGTTCCTTTGTTTCCTCCTATGGTGGTTACTACTGCCATGGATGAAATTGTAGAGACACCATTGATGTGTGAAAATTGTGTATTATCAGTGAATGAAAGAGTTTTCCAGATTGACCTTATCTGTTTACCGCTTAAGAAAGTGGATGTTGTTCTGGGAATGGATTGGCTTTCCGCTAATTCAGTGTTTATTGGGTGTAAGGAAAAGCTGATCATTATTCCGTCCGAAGAGGCTACTTCGAAAGATGTGTTAACTACTATTTTAGAAGGTACGGTTGGAATGATTAATTTCTTGTTTGAGGAAGAAAAGTCTGTTCTTTTGATTCTTACTAAGGAAGAGAGTAGTAACATCCAAGTTTTGAGTATTCCGGTAGTTTGTGACTTTCCTGAAGTTTTTCCCGAGGATATCACTTCTCTACCTCCGGAGCGGCAAGTGGAATTCTCTATTGACCTGATACCGGGAACGACTCCAATATCCGTTTCTCCGTATCGGATGATACCACTTGAATTAAGAGAATTAAAGGACCAATTGGAGGAATTGTTGGCTAAGCATTTTGTTCGACCTCGTGTTTCACCTTGGGGAGCTCCAGTGTTATTGGTAAAGAAAAAGGATGGTGGAATGTGATTGTGTATAGATTACCGTCAATTGAATAAGGTCACCATCAAGAATAAATACCCATTACCAAGGATAGATGACCTGTTAGATCAATTGAAAGGAGCCTGTGTGTTCTCGAAGATTGATTTACGGTCGGGTTATCATCAGATTCGGGTAAAGAGTTCAGATGTACCGAAGACTGCGTTTAGAACCCGTTATGGTCATTATGAATTTTTGGTGATGCCTTTCGGTGTGACAAATGCTCCGGCGGTTTTCATGGATTATATGAATCGAATATTCCAACCTTACTTGGGCCAATTTGTGGTGATTTTCATTGATGACATTCTTATTTATTCTCGTGATCCTCAAGAGCACGGAGAACACCTAAGAATTGTTTTATCCATCTTACAAGAGAAGCAACTTTTTGCTAAGTTAAGTAAGTGTGAGTTTTGGATGTCTGAGGTTAATTTTCTTGGTCATGTCATATCCCAGGGAGGTGTAGCTGTCGATCCATCAAAAGTTGAAGCAGTGATTAATTGGGAGAGACCGAAGAATGCTTCTGAAGTTAGAAGTTTCTTGGGATTGGCAGGGTACTACAGAAGGTTTATCAAGGGTTTTTTCGCAGTTGGCTTTACCATTGACGAGACTTACTCGGAAGGATTATTCATATGAGTGGGATTCGGCGTGTGAAAGAAGTTTTAGGAGTTTGAAGGAGAGATTGACTACCGCTCCTGTTTTGGTTATTCCTTATTCTAGCAAGTCGTATGAGGTATATTGTGACGCATCGAAAAAGGGATTAGGCGGGGTGTTAATGCAAGATGGACATGTAGTGGCTTATGCTTCACGACAGTTGAAAGTTCATGAAGAGAATTACCCAACGCATGATTTAGAATTGGCGGCAGTTGTATTTACCTTGAAAGTGTGGCATCACTATTTGTATGGTGTACGTTTTGAGATGTTTAGCGACCACAAGAGCTTAAAGTACTTATTTGATCAGAAAGAGTTGAACATGCGTCAGAGGAGATTGATGGAATATTTGAAGGATTACGACTTGGAGTTAAAATACCATTCGGGTAAAGCAAATAAGGTGGCAGATGCATTGAGTAGAAAGGTGTTGCATAATGCCGAGTTGATGATGTTAGAGTATACCTTAATGGAAAAGTTTAGAGATCTAAATCTTCAATTTAACTGGACTCCAGATTGTGTAGTCATGGGGAATCTGAATGTCTCTTCTACTCTTAGGGAAGAAATCCAGCAAGAGCAAGGGTTAGACGAGAAGTTACAGGAAGTGTTATTGCAACCGGGTTTTGTACGAGCTACCGACGGAACTATTTTGTTTAACCAAAGGATTTGTGTACCGAATAAAAAGGAGGATTTTGGAAGAAGCACATAAGGGTGCTTTTACTATACATCCCGGTGCTTCAAAGATGTATCAAGACTTAAAGAGGGACTATTGGTGGCCTGGAATGAAAAAGGATATTGCGGTGTATGTGTCGGAATGTGCGGTGTGCCAACAAGTGAAGATTGAGCACCAAAGGTCGGGTGGCTTGTTACAACCTTTAGAAATTCCGATGTGGAAATGGGATAATATTTCGATGGACCTCTCAGTAGGATTACCCTGTGCGCAGGGTGGTTATGATTCGATTTGGGTAATTGTGGATCGCTTAACAAAATCAACGCATTTCCTAGCTGTGAAGACTACCTACAAGGCGAGTCATCTCGCAAGGTTGTTCATTTCAGAGATAGTGAGGTTGCATGGTATTCCTACTAGCATCATTTCGGATAGAGATCCAAAGTTTACTTCCAGATTTTGGAGAGCCTTTCAACAAGCCATGGGAACGAGGTTATGTTTGAGTACGTCGAATCATCCGCAAACGGGAGGTCAGACGGAACGGACAATACAAACTATGGAGGACATGTTGAGAGCTTGTGTACTTGAAAGTGGAGGAAATTGGATAGAACTTTTGCCGTTGATCGAATTCTCTTATAATAACAGTTATCATACAAGTATTGGTATGGCACCTTACGAGGCGTTATATGGTAGGAAGTGTAGAACGCCATTGTGTTGGCCGGAAGTTGGCGACGATAGAATTTTGGGACCTGAGATTATTCACGAGACCACGAAAAAGATTAGAATGATTCGTGGAAAAGTTAAACAAGCTCAAGATCGTCAGAAAAGCTATGCGGACAACCGTAGGAGACCGTTAGAGTTTGATGAGGGTGATCATGTATTTCTGAAGGTTACTCCGAGATTGAGATTGAAAGGACCATTTAAATCGCGGAAGTTAAGTCCAAGATACGTGGGACCGTATCAAATCTTAGAAAGAGTTGGAGAAGTAGCTTACAGATTAGCCCTACCGCCTTCTCTGTCAGAGATGCACGACATTTTCTATGTGTCTCAGCTTCGGAAATTTGTCCCAGATCCTCTTCAGCCAATTTTACCGGATATAATTGAGATAGAAGCTGATTTGACGTTTGAGCCTCAACCGAGTCGTATCACCGGAAGAGAAACTAAAGTGTTAAGAAATAAGGAGATCCCTCTTGTTAAGGTCCAGTGGGACGAGACGCATCCGGGCGACGCAACTTGGGAATTGGAATCGGAAATGCAGGAGGCATACCCTCATCTATTCAGGTAACCTTTTAAATTCGAGGGCGGATTTCTATTTAAGGGGGGAGGATGTAATACCCCGTAATTTTTGTGAACATTTTGAATAATATTATTATGATCAACTGGGTTTCGGGGTACTCTGAGCAATTATTGGATAAAGTAATTAGAGTAAACCGCGAACTCGGAAATTTGATTAGATTAATATTATTTAACTTGGAGTTTTATTAATTGGTGTATTTGAGATAATTTGGATAATTAGTAGTATTACCAATTAATATTTCCTTTGTTTATTTTCTTTTCCTTTGCCTTATTTGGAAAAAGATAGAAACATTAGAGAAAGAAAGAAAGGAGAAGGAAAAAAGGAAGGAAAAGAATAGGGAATTCTCCAAGAGCTCAAGAGCAAGAAACATCAACCAATCTTCATCTTTTCATCTCAGCTTCAACCTCCTCATCTTGTAATCCAGGTGGGTTCTAGCTAGATGCTTTAGAGTAGAATTTTATTGAGTTTAGAGTTAGTTTTGACATTGTTAGGAAATGAGAAATTTTGCACTAAAATCATGTTTTAATGATCCTTATGATTGATATTGGTTACATATGTGCTGTTGTGTATCAAAATTAGCAAATTTTCTGGTGTTTAGAAGTGAATTGGAAGGGAAATGGATCAATTTTTGCAGACCCATTATGCAGGAAATTTGCTGGTGTTCACGCTGCCCATACGCGTATCACCCAAGGCAATACGCGTATTGGTCAAGGCAATACGCGTATGGCTATGTAGAAATGGGGGCAATACGCGTATGGGGTTCCAATTTTCTCGGCCATCTGCCCATTTGCGTATTGGTACGCGTAGGGTTTTGGGCATTACGCGTATGAGGTAGGGTAGTACGCGTATTGGGGTTTTAAAAGGAATTTTTTGGGAAAAATCAGTCTCTGCCCATACGCGTATGACCTTGGGCAATACGCGTATGGCTGGGCGAGCCAGCTAGGCAATACGTGTATGGCTTAGGGCAATACACGTATGGCCAGGAGGGTGCAGAATTGTGTCTTTTTCGCGATACCATTTCTTGTTATGTCCATAACTTTTGACTCGTTTATCCGTTTTTAATATTCTTGATATTGTTGGAAAGCTAACATAATGTACTTTCTTATTAAAATGGTTTCAAGATTGTTGGCCGATTTAATTATGTCGGGATTTTTGGATTAGTGTTGTTCTGTCACCTTTATCGTTTAATGGCGTGTAATTGTTGTTGAATATGTATGCATGTTAAAATATGAAATAGGTAGAGTGAGGAACCTTACCATAAACAATGTCAAAAAGTGTGAATTATCATAAGTGGCAACGCTCACGCATGAAAGGCCGAGGCGTGTGTATAATAATCATAACCAGTTTATCTTACGGTGTAGTTTCATGAGACTCGAGCACCTCCTCTGAAACGTATGCACAATTACTTGGCAGGTTTAATTCCCGCGTATAGTACGAATGGAGCCTACGGGTAAAGAGACTTGTGACGGTGTACGGGCCGTGTGAAGTGACGAATCACGGTGTACGGGCCGATGATCCCGAATCCATTTCGTATGCCAAGTAACTGCAAGGATCCATGACTCGGGTCACCTTCTAGACGTAGAAGCGAATGGGAAAAGGGGATGCCTTGGTACGGTTATTGATTAGTGAGATTCTTGAGCTAACAGGCGCAGGACGTACTTTGGTACTAGTGTGAGTTAACAGGCTTACGGGTGTGGATACTTATAGTGTGTGTACTCAAAGTCACTTCCCTTCCCTTTTGACTTGAGTTAGGTTTATTAGAACCTTGTAAAGCCGAGAGGACTTTAAGTTAGGGAACTCACTGAGATTTGATGTATCTCACCCCACTGTTATTGTTTACATCACAGGTACTGCAGGTTCCGCAAAGGGTAAGGATAAGGCCGTGTGATTATCCTCACTTATCTGATGGCTTTGTTTCTGTTGTGGAGTTTTTTTTGAGATCATTAGTGATCTAGTTCTTAGTATTTATCTTTGGAACATCTTGTAGATATACTATGCCGTAGTTTCTTTGTATTAGGCTTTTTGGGCATGTATATGTATAATGTGTTTACTAGGAACTTATTGTATATTTCAGTACCAAAAGTGGAATTCATGTATAATATATGCTTTGATGTATGTATATATATATATGGGCTTTACATTACAATTGCTAGAGATTGTTGTGATTTGTACACGAGAGAGAAACATAAGTTAAAAAGTGTGTTAAATAAATTAAATTAATGTGTTTGTTTTACAACTGATTGTTGGGCGTCTGTGCAAAATTTGAGTTATCTTTGTCTCACTGCACATTTTATTGATCATGATTGGAAAATCCACAAACATATTCTGAATTTTTGTCCAATTGTGAATCACAAAGAAGTAACCATCAGAATTTTTTTTGAAAAATGTTTAGAGGAATGGCTAATAGGTAATGTTTTCACCATTACAGTTGATAATGCTAGTTCCAATGATGTTGTTATCACTTACTTGAAAAATATACTAAATGATTGGAATTCACATCCATTGAAAGAGGAACATATGCATGTTCACTGTTGTGCACATATACTGAATCTTGTGGTCCAAGATGGACTAGAAGACTATCATTCCTCAATTAGTAAGATTAGGAATGCTGTTAGATATGTTCGTGCATCTCCGGGTCGTATGGATAGGTTTAAAACTTGCATTAAGGAAGCTAGGTTACAAGAAAAATCGATTGTTCAGTTGGATGTTTCTACTCGGTGGAATTCCACATATATTATGCTTGAAAGTGCATTGAAGTTTCAGAAGGCATTTTAGAGATTGAGTGAGTAGTGTGCTGATTTTGTGATGACGAAAGGTAGTATTCCTAATAATGAGGATTGGGATAACGTAAAATGTTTTGTTATTTTTTTGAAAATATTTTTTGATATCATAAAGAAGGTGCCATGTTCTACTTTTGCAACCTCTTCTCAATATTTCAATGAACACATTAGGATATTGACTACATTTAAGGGGTGGATATAATTAAAATGTTCAAACAACTTGCTTGGAATTATGGCTGAAAATTTGAAAGCTAAGTATGATAAATATTGGGGTGATGATGAAAAAATGAATATGTTGATCTTTATTGTTGTTGTGCTTGATCCTCGACATAAGATGTAGTTTGTTATGTAAAGGATATTGCTGAATCTTTGTGCAAAAAAAAATAGAGGAGATATTATATAAAATATTTGAGAGTTATAGGATTTTCCTTGGTAAAGGTCAAACTGAGAATTATACACATTCCTCTCATGAAGTGGAATTGGTAGAACTTAAAGCACCAGAGGATGCATTTGCTTTGGAGGTTGAGATGGACATGAATCTTAATGAGAGCATGCAGAAAAATGAAGTGGATTTGTATCTCATGGAGAAATTGTAGAAGAAAAGTCCTAGTTTTGTTATCTTGAACTGGTGGAAGGTGAATTCCAACAACTATCCTATTCTTGGTCAAATGGCTAGAGATGTATTGGCCATGCCTGTGTCTACTGTAGCTTCGGAGTCCGCTTTCTCTACCGGAGGTAGAATGCTTACTTATTATAGAAGCTCTCTTACACCAAAAACAATTGAGGCTTTAATTCGTACACAAAATTGGTGTAAATCTTCCCCGGTGTCAGTAGATATTAAAGAGCTTGTGGATGAGTTAGAAAATCTAGAATTAGGTAATTTACTTATAACTTGTATTATGTTTTTGTTGACCGTTGTTATTCTTTCATATTGGTTAATATATATTTTTGTTATTGTAGAACTTGCTCCAATTCCACAATTGAATGAAAGTGTATCTGATATAAATTCTAATCAGCTGTTGGTATATGCATTGTGATTAGCTGATGTTTGCTGATATCAAGCTGGAGTAATTTTGAAAAATTGTGATTTTGATTATCTATTGTCTGCTGTTAACTACATTGTGATTAGTTGTTGTCTGCTGATATCTGTTGAAAGTTGGAGCTGTTGCAGGCTAATTAGAAAAGTTGTGATTTTGATAATCAACTGTTATATTTTTGAAGTTGTTATATTTCTGTATCTATTTATAAATTATGTTATAGAAAATCTGGAGCTGAAATATTTCTGGTTTCTTACCTGTGAATAATTTCCTGAGATTAAAGCTGGAGCAGAAGTATGTTAAACCAGATTTTGCTGAGATTCCATGTGCTAGCTAATAATTATACTGCATTTTTTGAGATTCCATGTGCTAGCGATAGTACTGTTATAGATCATTGTAATTTTGTGGACAAAACATGGTATAAACCATGTTATAGACAATTGTTTATATTTTGTTGACTAAACATGCTATATTAATTTTGCTGAGATTTCATGGGCTAGTGATAACTATACTGTATTTGCAAATTCCCGTGCTATTGCAATATCGTACGATAACATAATTTTGAAAATTTTACCCAATACCCCTACAATTATACCCATACCCCTACATTTTTAAAAAAATGCCAGTTCTATCCCTGGTTAATTTTAATAATTTTATTATTTTATTATTTTTTACTTTTACTGTTCATTGTCAGACGTGTGTCAGAGATAAAAAAATTTACCTCATTTTGCTCGTTCCGGAACACATACAGAATGACTTCCGGTAAGCAAATTTCCACACCGGAAGACTTTTGATAAGAGTTCCGGTGAAATAAATAGTACGTACCGGAAGACTTGTTAAAAGACTTCCGGTTTATAGACTTAGTTTTGTGTCACCGGAACACTATCATCAAGTCTTCCGGTTTGTTTTAAATGTGTTCCGAAAAACTTGTTGTGAGTCTTCCGGTTTGTTTAATTTGTTCACCGGAACACTTCAAGTAAGTCTTCCGGTTTGTTTTCTTAATTCTATTTTTTTATTATTTTTTTTAATGTAGGTAAAGAAATTCCTCTGCAAATAAGCGATAAAGATCAAATATGTGTAGATACGTCTGATGCTTTTTCAACTAATCAAAGATTTGGTACACGTGAAGAGGTGATAAGATGGATTAAAGAGATCGGAATTCAGAATAAAGTAACAGTTATCATCACTCGTTCAGATATTGAAACAGGCAAGAGATGAAGAAGTAACAAATTAATATTTGGTTGTGATAAAGGTGGGAAACACAAGGATAGTCGTAGTGGAACCCAAAGTACAACGAAAAAATGTGGATGCCCATTTAAAATCAGGTCGACTCCGGCGAAAGATGGGTCTGGATGGAAGGTTGATGTAAAATGTGGAGTTCATAACCATGGTCTGCCTGATACATTAGAAGGTCACGCATTTGTCGGTAGGTTGACAGCGGATCAGAAGCAACATGTTGTTGATTTGACAAAGAGAAAGGTTCCACCTAGACATATATTGCTTTCCTTGCAAGAGCAAGATCCAGATAATGTCACTCGGATAACACAAATATACAAGCAGAAGAGTACGATCGAAAAAGAGATCAGAGGTCCTAGAAGTGAGATACAACATTTGTTTAAGCTTATTGAAGGTGCAGGTTATGTTTATTGGTGTAGAAAAAGAGACGACTCTGAAGTTATTAGAGATATATTTTTGGCTCATCCAGATTCAGTTAAGTTGTTAAATATTATTCCTATTGTGTTAGTTATGGACAACACTTTCAAGACAAATAAATATAGGCAACCGCTGTTTGAAATTGTTGGTATGACATCAACCGAGTTGACTTTTGCTGTCGCATTTGCGTATATTGAGTCAGAGCAGACTGAGACATTTTGTTGGGTATTAGATAAGCTTAAACAATTGTTTGTGAAGAAAGATTTATGTCCACAAGTGATTGTGACAGATAGAGATCTTGCCTTGATGAAAGCCATTGAAACTGTGTTTCCAAGGTCGACTAATTTGCTATGTCGATTTCATATTAACAAAAATGTTGGTGCAAAACGGAAACAATACATGGCTCGTGAAAAGCAAGAGACAATTGACCAATTATGGACTGAAGTTGTATGGGCTAGTGATGAGATTGAGTATGATCAACGGTTGAAGCTACTTGAGCAGGTGTGTGTTGAATGTAATGAATTTATTTATTATGTGAAGGACACATGGTTGACACCACATAGACAAAGATTTGTTGGAGCATGGATTGATCAAGTGCTACATTTGGGTAACATGACGACTAATAGGTATGTATTTTTTTTTAAGTATTTCTAAATTGTATATTTTTTTTAAGTATTTCTAAATTTTATTTTTTTTTTGTATTTTTGTATTTTTAATATGTATTATTTTTTAGGGTTGAGTCTGCTCATTGGAAGTTAAAGTATATGTTGGGGAACAGTATTGGTGACATGGTCAAATGTTGGGAGGCTATGAATGACAACTTAAAGTTACAGTTGGGCAACATTAGAGCTTCTTTTCAAAAGAGTTTTTATGAAGTTGAGCATGCCCACGTAGGTCCGTTTTACAATAACTTACGGGGTTCAGTGTCTCGAGCTGCATTGAGACGCATTGCTAAAGAGTTAACATGGGTTGATTATGTAGGAACTAACAAGGAAATATGTCGTTGTACTCTTAGAATAACCTATGGATTACCTTGTGCTTGTGAGTTGACAGGATATAGAATTGGTGGTATATCGATACCAATAGATGCTGTGCATGTACATTGGAAGAAACTAAGTATGGAAGGTAAGTTGGAGGAAGACGTAGATGATGGATCAGAGGTGGATATGAGTAGGGCAATATACGAGTTATGGAAAAGGTTTAGGTCACTAGATATTATTGGGAAAAGGGCATTAAAAAGTAGGGTTTTTGAACTTGCCTTTCCCACAATGACTTCTTTGTGTCCACCACCTGAGAAAATAAAAACCAAAGGGGGGTAAGAAGAAAGGCAAAAAACCAGTAGGGTATGATGTTTATAGGGACCCTTCGTATCATGAGTATGTTGATCAAGCATCTCAATCTTCACAGAAACAATCTCAACCATCACAAACTTCAAAGAAGTTGAAATTATCACAATCTTCAGAGAAGAAATCTCAGGCATCACAGGCTTCGAAGAAGTTGAAAATATCAAAATCTTCACAGTCATCTAAGCAGTTCATCCTTCAGTTTCCTAATCACATAAGGTCGTATATTGATGATGTAGTTAATGTTGTATCAGATGGTAATTGTGGATTTAGAGTCATTGCTTCATTGCATGGATATGGTGAAGATGGTTGGCCAATGGTTCGTCGAGACTTGGGGTTGGAAATAATACATAACGAAAGATCAAGTTTATATGCCAATTTATTTGGTGAACGGTTAGCAGGAGTGAGAGAATATTTGATGATAGAGGCATTTGGTCCTCAACCACCACATAAATGGTTGACTCTACCAGATATGGGTTACTTGATAGCGAATCGTTATAATGTTGTACTTGTCTGTTTAGGGTTTGAATGCTTGACTTTCTTCCCTATGACAACCTCATTTTCACCAAATGTATCCTTTTATTGCATTGGTTTTGTCAACGGGAATCACTGGGTTCAGGTACTTAGTTATTTTTACTTAGTTTTTTAGTTAATGTGACTAACCAAATATCTTAGTTATTTTTACTTGACTTTTTGATTATTATTATTTTTGTTCAGGTAAACATGAAAGAAGGGTTTCCATTACCACCAGTGACATTAGATTGGAAGAAGTTTCGTTCTACAGAAGCAACATCTTGGATGATAGGATTTGCAGCACGTCTACAACATTGGCAACAACTTACGCCCATATTACCAACGCATTATGAAATATAAATTATGTTATTCATTTCTTATTTTAAGTTATTCATTTTAAAGCTAAACAATAGATGCTGTGATTAACAAGTTATTCATTTTTAAGGTTAATACAATAAAGTCTAAAGGTTAATACAATAGAGTCTAAAGGTTAATACATAAACATACACATAAGTGACATAGTCTAAATAAACATAAACATAAATATAAGTCAATGATCACGAGCAATCTGTAAAGCCTCGAACAATTCAGCAAACTGTGGATCATCCTCTTCAGCACCAGCTCGCTGAAGATAACGATGAATCAATGAAGAAACACGAGCCCAGCTAGAATCAGATGTCCTGCATCGTAAACGGGAACTGGCACTTCTCTTGGCGCGTCACAACGGGGCGGTATGAGACGAGGATGCGAAACACGATAATACCACTGAAGATATCCATCAACTGTCTCAAATGGGGCGGTGGCTAGTGCTGTCGGACGAATCACATCTGCAACACTCTGATGGTAACTAATCCACTCAACATCAATATCACCAGCCATCGTATAATCAAGAGGTGGAGGTGGAACATACTGCCTATATCCAAACTGACGCAACACTCTGTCAGGCAAGTATGGCACAATAATGTCACCCCACCTCAAACACCCCCTATACAGACACAACTCATCAAACTGCCGCCATGCTCTATGGTCCTCAAATGGGCGCCATATGACATCGTCAGGTGTCAGCTCATCTAGAATAGGTCGCAAGTCATCCACCTTCAGGGCACCTTGCTTATAGGACCATCTCATCGCTCGAGGGAGACCAAAATTAGTAGCTGGTGTCCAATTCTCTCCTTTTCTTCCAAGTCCTGGGAAATACTCATAAATCCATCACTGTTACAAAATAAATACTATTAGTTAATCTAAAATAATTAATTATAACATAATAAACTTGAAAAATAAAATTAATATACTAAATAAAATTAATTACACGAAAATAAACTCAATTAAAATAAATACCTGTAGGAGAGTCGGATAACCACCGAGCTGCTTACAACTGAACATGGAAGCATCTCCGAGATGTCTATAAAGGGTAGCCAACGCAGCTGCTCCCCAACTGTATCCGGATAAGGCCCCCAAGTCCATAAATAGCGCAAGGTATCGTGCCTCCACAAGCGTAAATGTCTTATCTGCAAAAATGGTACAACCCACTAACATCAACAAATATGCTCTAGTCGCTAATGTCCAGTTAGAAGCGGCTCTGTGCTCGACGAATAGATCGTATAACCACTCCAGCTTATAATAAGAACCTCTGCATGCACGGACATGTTTCTGTGCCTCTCTCCGTGAAACTCCCAGGTAATCAACTGCCCAATCAACAGCAAGCCCTTCGCTGATATCTTGAGGGCTCCAAAATACTCCCCTGATGGGCAAGTGAAGCAGACAAGAGACGTCATCCAGAGTAATCGTCATCTCACCAAACGGCATGTGAAATGAAGATGTCTCTATATGCCATCTCTCCGCAAATGCAGATACCAGGTTCGCATCTATCTTCGACATACTGGTCCTCTGAAGTGAAGCTAAACCAGAGTGAGCTATCAAATTCTCCATCTCTCTAGGAAGAAGCTGTGGAACCCTCTGAGCCAGCTTCAACCCATGACCTGCTACCTTCAGCTCTTTCTTCGAACCCCTCTCTTGAAAACAATTAAACGTAAATATATTATAAATTACAACATAACAAATTCAACTTTTATTCAATATCAAATAATAGTAGTTTATTTACCTCACCAAACCATATACGTCTAGCAACATGATGTTCGTACGTAACCAAAAGAGAGGTATCGTACGGTCCTCCTGGATATCCAACGGGTTGCGCTGCTGAAGCAGATGCACCAGTATGCTCTTCCTCAGCCACCCGCGATGATTCGCCCCGTCCTAGGCCACGCCTAGGGATCAAACCGTCTCTGCCTCGTGTGCGCGCCACTGTCAAAATAAAAACATAAATATCAAATATTAAAAAAAAAAAAGTTCCAGAACACTTTAGTAAAGAGTTCCGGTTTGACATGTTTTGGAAGCGTTCCGAAACACTTCGCTAAAGAGTTCCGGAAAGCAAACTCATAAACTAGATGAACCGGAAGACTTCTTCCATGACTTCCGGAACAAAAAAGACCACCGGAAGACTTACTTGATGTGTTCCGGTAATATAAAATGCACCGGATGACTTTTTTTATGTGTTCCGAAAATGAAAATGTGAACCGGAAGAGTTGGTAAAAGTGTTCCGGAATGCAATACTTGGAAATCTTCTCCGGATGACTTAAACGTGTGGAAACTGGAAAATGAAAAAAGATCTGACTTTTAACTATTTATACAAGGGTATTTTGGTCATAATTTTTTTTTGTAGGGGTATAGGTATAATTGTAGGGGTAAGGGGTAAAATTTTCCATAATTTTAACAATTCAATTTCAATTTTTTTGTTTTGTTACTAGTAACATACCCGTGCTATCGCACGGGTCCGGTCTGGGTTCACATCACGTGTCGATCAAACCATCATGTTTAATTAATTAGTTAACATAGAACCAAAAAAATTTAAATATTTAGAACAAAACAATTTTGTAGTTATTTAAAGTGTGACGTAGTTAGAGATTTTGATCAAAAAACATATATTATAACCGATAAATAATATATTTAAGGCATATTATACGATATGTTTCGAAAATGATTTGTGAAACTTTTAATATTTATTCAGACTATAAAATATTTTCAGTATATGTAATTTTTTACTTTTATAACTAAAAAAAAAAATTTTGTAGCTAATAGAAAATATAAAAAATTAAAAAAATTGATAATAAAAAATTTCCGTAGATAGTGCATGATATTAGAAATTAAACAAATAATAATTATTGTTAGAAATAATTTAAAAACTATAGTTATTAATTTAATAAATTGTGATGTATTCAAATTATAAAAATATTACATAAAGTATAACGTGAATTACAATATAAAAGATGAGAAATAAAAAATAATAAATTCATTAGAATAATGAAAAAATTAAAATCATTTAAATAATTAGAAAGACAAAATTTTATGGCAATTTATGACATTTAGCTAAAATAAACCCAAAAAATAAACCATACAGAAACAGATAGCCCAATATCTCTATTTTAGGCCCAAATCAAATTGATGAAACTGATTATGTTTTGACATAGTTTATCTAACCTAAAAATATCAGAAACGTCTGCAAATTTGCATGTTGCGTTGAGAAGTTATGTAGAACAACAATGGAAGGTACGACGGATTGGAATTGCGCAAGAGAGAAAGAAAACGGAAGTGAGGGTTTGAAGGAATTGAATTGCGCAACATAGAACAAAAATACAACTGAGGAGATGAGGTAAATAACGGAAAAGTTATTGTTACAGTTAATATTTAGTTGTTGTTCTTAATCGTTTAATGAGATTTCATATTCGAAACTCAATCGATTAGTTTTAAAAAGCTTATTAAGGTTTATGTATATATTTTGTTATGGGTTAAAGTAAACCGATTCTAAGAAGTTAGGGTTTGTAACAAAATCATACATTTCAATGTTTTCCGATAGTTGTTTGTGATATAGTTAAATAATAAATAATGGCATTTTTTAATTTGTGTTAAGTTATGAAGCTGCAATGGAGATAATAAATACAATGGTGATGGAGGTGGCGATGGAGGATGGTTTAAATCCATTCGCTACCAAAGCTGTGAAGAAAGGGAAGAAAGTGTGTAAAGGGAATAACAAAGGCAGAAGACATACCAAAGCAACACCGCCACGCACCTCCTCTGCTTTTGTTCAAGACAATGATGAAATTATGGAAATTCGTCGGGATGAATTTTGTTTGGTTGTGAAGTTAAGAGATGAACAAGTATATTAAATTTGGTATATTAATAATCATTTTATACA
This sequence comes from Lathyrus tuberosus, assembly GCA_022829125.1. Classification (NCBI taxonomy): domain Eukaryota; kingdom Viridiplantae; phylum Streptophyta; class Magnoliopsida; order Fabales; family Fabaceae; genus Lathyrus; species Lathyrus tuberosus. Next base: position 3,735,122 of record JALAZF010000034.1, read on the forward strand.
TAAACTCATACAAATTTCAGCAGATAAACAATATAGATTTTGGAGTTGCCTTCCCTATCAAACCTATCAAACTCATACAAATTTGGTTTTAATATATTATTTTGGCTAGTCATTGCACAGTGTAGTGGATGTCTTGAACATATGATATTTGACAGAAAAGACATCTTAGGAATAGAAACCATAAATACATTTGCATATTCTTTGTTAATTTGGTTGATTTTGTTTTGAGAACAGTTTTTCCTCGTATTGGTTCTCCAAGTTATTTAAGTTTTCTTTACAGATTAGTTTTTGTGTTAAAAGATTTTCAATAAACTATTCAATTAATTGGTTGTTATCATTTACGCAGAAGGAGAAGATAGCGGGAGTTAAACGTAAGGAGGAGAGGGTTTTAGATAAAGGGAAGAAGACGATGGTTATTGCTAAAGGCAAGCAGAAGATTGATGTAGATAAAGGCAAGGAGAAGATTGATGTACGTAAATGCAAGGAAAATGTGGGTATAGCTAAAGGAGTTATTGACACGCGGTCGGGAGGAAGAAAACTGTTTGACTTGAAAAGACAAAATTCAAATAGAGTCTATGAAGAGATGGAGAATGGAAACAAAGTTTACATTTGGGAAAGCACTGTTATGGATGTTAAAGTTAAACTTGACAAAGTATTGGTAAGCTAAATTACATATATACATTATTTCTTATTGTATAACAAATATTTTACTAATCATATATTTGTTTGTTATCTATATTTGCACAACATTTTCCAAGATATATGGCTAGGAAATGCCTCCGTCTTCGTCAAAGTTCTATCAAAATAGTAGATGTTGAAAGTCGGGAGACCCTCAAATGGCAAATTCACATGACCAAAAGGGGAAATAAACCAAATCCCTATGAAAGGTTCTTTGCTCAGGAATGGTATGATTTTGGTAGAAAGAAAAACATTAAGACTGGGGATATATTAGTTTTAAAGATGATGCTGTTTTCCCCATGCATCTATGTAACAATAAATAGGTGTTGAAAACTTTAGGGGTTTTTTATATTAACTTAGGTTTTATCTAATCAATGTATCCTTTTATTGAATATGTTGATGCATATCAGTACTTTAAGGTTTTCTCAATCAAATGGCTGTGTGACTATAAATAGGTGTTGATGCATATATGGCACTTATTGTATGTATGAATGATCATTTGGTGGCCTGTTGCATGTGCTTTAATTCTGTATTTGGATACGTTTGAGTTATTATTTTGTTGTTCTGTCAATTCAGGTTGTGGCGCATTAGTAATGTGCCACAGAGTGTTTATAAACATCAAGATAAACATCGTATGATTAGTTGTAACTCGTTAATCTGGTAGTTTATAAATAGACCGGATATTTATATGTTGTTTTGCAGCAGTAGTGCTTTCTATGTTAGGTGGTTTGGATAAATTTTGATAGTATAACGAAACAGATAGAATCAATTGTATTTTCATGTTTTGGTTTTGTTCTTAGTTCTGGCGTTGTGTACTTTTAAGGTGTTTAAAAGGTTTGATATGGTTTGTTGGGTGGTTAATTGTTAATAAGTCTGAATAGTTTGTGTTTTGTGATGATATTCCAACAGTGATTGTGTCATTGTGACGTATTTATATTGTTAAAGAATTTTGTAAGAGAAATTTTAAAAAATTGGTTAGTATGAAGATATTTATATGATATTAACATTTACGATTAGTGTTACTGCAGAATTTATGTTTTGCCTATTAAGTGGTTTTCACTATTAAGTGGTTTTCACTATTAAGTGTTTTTCAGCGGTAAACTTGGTGTAGTTGTTGTTTCATATTTAGGCTTGGTGGTTTTGTATTGACGTTTGGGAGGCTTGGTGTATGTCCCTTTAATTGCTTGACATGCATTGGTGGTGTTTGTTGCTTCGAAACTGTTAAAAAACATGGCATACTTTATGCCTACAGAGAATCATTTCTGTTGCTTTTTTTGAATATGGTGTGGATTGTTGCTAGAGTTGTTTTGGCTCTGTGTTATTGCTGTTACGAATTGAATTAGTATGGGGGTTATTGTTTTTTGAGTTCTGGTGTTATACGTCTCTAGTCTTGTAGCAGGTCCAATTATCTGTTTTTTTTTCTTTTATATCAATATATGGAGTCTGCTATGTTAGGCTCCTGCTTTGTTAATTTTTTCAGTTGTGTGTTTGTAACTTATGGCCATTCTCTTGGCTTTGTTTTTAATGTAATTTTGGCTATTTCGAAAACAAAACAAATGATAAAAAATAAACATGATAATTTTATTTTGTGACTATAAACATGATAAAAAATAATCTCAAATGGTGATTTGGAACATTCTAACACAAAAAAGACAATAGAAATTGCAAGCATATCTGGAATTATCTTTAAAGAAATTCCATATGTCTTTCGAGTTTAATGCTCATGGCCATAAAACCATCATGAAATGTTTTATCTGTCTTAATAAACTTAACAAAATAAAATATGGCATTGCATGGTTGTCTTGTTGCTGAATGAGGATCAAAGTTTGGCATTCCCTTGATTTGTATGGACCACTTTGATGGCTTGGCTGCCTGCAGCCAAAGAAATTCAACGCATGAGTTTAAGTGAACGTCTCAGGAGATGAAAAGTAAACTAACATTAGAAGACTTAATTTAATTTCATTCACAAACATTAAGCATCATGATTTATTTAATTTAATTAATTCATATACCAAAGGAAGCATATCATTCATTGAACACTTTCACCAATCAATCAAAGAGGGAGAAATATATTGATTATAATAAAATGCAAAATTATTAAATAAAGTTTGTAGCATATAAATATATAAAGTAAAAATGGATATGTAATTAAGATCATAAAGGATAAGATAAGAAAGATTACCGACTAACAAAGCGCTTGGAAAACCTCTTTGTACACAACATTTGTAGTAGTTGAACACGTTGCATTCTCCTTGTCATGTATTAAGATTTTCAGACCACTTTTCGTCTTAACTCTTGAAATTGCAACATACAATTGGCCATGACTAAAAACAGGAGTAGGCAAGTACAAACCGACATTATCAAGTGATTGACCTTGTGATTTATTAATTGTCATTGCATATGAGACAATGATAGGAAATTGTCTCCTAATCAATTTGAATGGCCACAGTGACTCAGAAGGTGACATTGACATTTTGGAAATATAAAAAATATTACCTATGTTCTTCCCAGACATGATTTTTGCCTCGATGACATGATTTGCTAACCTTGTAACAATCAGTCTTGTTCCATTGCACAATCCATCAGCTTGGTCCAAATTTCTTATTAGCATAATAGGTGTACCAACCTTCAATTTGATACTATGATTTGGAAGCCCCGATGTTCTTAATTTTTTAAGAAATTCAGGAGTTAGCACTTCATACGCTTCACTGTAACTTACATATGTCCTATCAATTGAATCGAAACTCATATACTCTTTCTCAACTCCTGAAAAAACCATTTAAGATCAAAATATAAATAAAATACGATAAGTATTATGCATCAATGTATTGTTGTATGTGTGAACTCCCTAAAGGAAACGATTTTTTACCTGGTATCATGTCCAATACATAGTGATTAATTTTTTCCACAACTTCAATGGTTGATGCAAGAATAGCTTTTCCTTGTAAGAATTCAACATCATTGAACTTTTCACACAAATTAGGATATGTGCTATCAACAATAGCTCTTATGGGATCATCAAACACTACAAGAAAAATAGTGTTTTGCGACACATAGATTGCGACAGTTCCATAAATACCGTCGTCATTTGTAAGTTACGGCGGTTGCCACGACGGTTTTAGACAACCGCTGTTAAATTTTTAAAAATTTAAAACATATGACGACGGTTTAGGATAACCGCCGTTAAATTTTTTAAAAATTTAAAACATATTACGACAATTTTGGATAACTGCCGTTAAATTTGTAAAAACATATAAACATTTACGACGGTTGTATACATAACCGCCTTGAAAAGATGGCTGCGACGGTTCAATTACCGTCTCCCCCACAAAAATTAAAAAAATATTGTTTCCTTAAAAAATTAATTAGGGGAATCTTAAGAAATTAAAAAAAATTAATTTTATATATTATATTAATAATTTTTTATTTAATTATTTTTAACTATAAATTAAAAAAAAACTATAAATTATAAATAAAACTTAAATTATAAAATAAATTTTAAAAATTAATAAAATAAAATCAAAACTATATTAAACTCAAATTTATAAAATAAAATCAATAATATAAATTAGTAAAATAAAAAAAGTTTAAACTAAATTAATAAAAATAAATTAAAATTGAAGTAAAATTGAATTTATAAAAATATCTATAATTTTAAACTATAAATAAAAATATTCAAAAAACCTAAATTTATAAATTTTATAAACTATCAAAATTTATTTAAACTATCAAATTATAAATCTAAAAATCTAAAAATATAAGTATAAAAGTATATATGATTTTAAACTACCAATTTTATAAAATAAAATCTAAATTATGAATTAATAAAATAAAGCATATGTGTTACAAATTTTTAAAGTTCAGCTCTCCCTCTCAAACTCCTTCAACCAAAAAATTTACCGCTCTCCCTCTCTCATTCATTCGGCGTTTCTTCCCTCTCTATTTGTCTTTTTGATTTTGCTGTATTTTACACTTTGTTCAGGTGATTGAAGATACTATTCTGCGTTTTTTCTCTCCCTCTATTTTAAAATCGCTACGGTGGATATGGTTCAGGTTAGTAGCAGTGAGTTAGGTTACTTATAGTTTCAATTGAAGTGTTTAGGTTACTTATAGTTTCTAAAACAGTGAGATCAGAAAATATCAGAAAACTCCCTTTCCAGAGGTTGGTTCGTGAAAGCGGTAGTAATAGGATATGGATGTCGATTAGTACTTGGGATGTTCTTGGGATTTTATGTTTTTTAAATGGAAAACCTCAATGGCTTGTTGAAAATATGTTTAACATAAGATTGCAAAGAACACACAACAAAGCTGGTGCAAATCCCAGTTGAATGAATAAGTTTCATGCGATGTTGTTTAATTTCTACATCATTGTTTTAGGAATGTAGTATATATGTCTTTTCATTGATGCACGGACCTACAATTTGTAATGCCATTGGCTTGTAGAAAGATGCATAAAAGAAGTTTGTATTTTATAATTACTGTTAGTTGTAGATTGTGGTAAAAGAGTCAAAAGTTTTATTGTACTAATTAAGTTATCATGATCACAAATTCACAATTTGGTACTTCAATGTTTGCCTCAATCTGACCTACTTTCGGTATAAATGTTATCATGATCATATTGATTCTTCCTCTGAAAGTAATTAAAGCTCTAACCTTAAGTGATGATACTAACTATGATCTAAGAAGCTGAAATTCAGATATTGGACTTGTTTTTTTTGTTTTTCAATTAATGGTGTTTTATGACTAAGATATGTTAGGTACAAAAGTTCACAATTATACAGGTATTTTCACTTATATGAAACAAAATCAAACTATTGAACTAGTCACTAGATAATAATCTACTTTAATTGTTTCAGGAGAAACAAAACACTTATCAAAGAATTGAGTACTGCAGCTCCTGGTTCGACAGATCTTTATTTTCGTTTACAGTACTCAAGATCCTTTGTTACACAATGCATAGCTTGATTATGGATACAAAATTGGTCTTATTGGCGCCATCCTATATACACTGCTATAAGATTTCTCTATTCAACTGTGGTAGCTGTTTTGCTTGGAATCATGTTTTGGAACCTTGGCTCCAAAATGTAAGATCAAATTGGAAATATTTTACAGCTTCTAATTCTTGAGTTTGTATAACTGTTTATATGGATCTAACATTAAAATTTCATATCAAATTATTGCAGAGAAAAGGTTCAAGATCCTTTTAATGCCATGGGTCCATGTATGCTGATGTCCTCCTCATTGGCGTCAAGAATGCTAGTTCAGTGCAGCCAGTGGTTGTTGTTGAAAGAACGGTGTTTTATAGAGAAAGAGCTGCCGAAATGTATTCAACTTTTCCATATGTTTTTGCTCAGGCAAGCATCTCTTATTTTTAAAACTTTTCTTTTGTTTGACTTCTGCAATATCCTCCTAAATCAATTTATTCCAAACAAAAGTGAAGAACGTCTAAAACAATTATAAAAATAGATTCTCATACTATCTTAAAGAATATTAAAAAAGATTGACAGTTTATACATTTAATATTACTTTTACTTCACCGTTGTTTTCTTGCATTGCAGGTTGTAATTGAGCTTCCATATGTTTTTGTACAAGCTTTGGTTTATGGATTAATAGTTTATGCTATGATTGGTTTTGAGTGGTCTGTGGTTAAAGATTTGTGGTACCTATTCTTCATGTATTTTATCTTCCTCTACTTCACCTTCTATGGTATGATGTTTGTGGTCGTGACGCCAAACAACCACATTTCAAATATAGTTTCCTCTGCTTTCTTTTCAGTATGAAATCTCTTTTCAGGATTTATAGTCCCAAGACCAGTAAGTTTTCGATTTCCTCAAATCCTTAGCCCATTTTAATTTCATGTTTTACATCTCTTAGCTATCAGTTTATTGTTAAGCATAGAAGTATATAGCTAAATTATTGTATATTTTATGGTTTGGGCTAACAAAAAATTCCAGTATGGTGGAAATGGTATAGTTGGGAAAATCCTGTGGCTTGGAGTTTGTATGAATTGGTGGTATCACAATATGGAGATGTAAAAAATGCATTTCAGAAATTTTCCATTATATTAACTCTATTTTCAAAATGCATTTTAAAAAATTTCTAGTGTTTATTGCAATTCTTATTTTATAGGTGGATGTGGAAACCAGAAACACTAGAAAAAAAGGTGTCCGTAGATGATTATATTGAATTCATGGAAACAACTTATTATCATTATTGTGCAGTGGACAAACCAAAGAAAGCTGATTCTGAAGCTCAGGCCTTGAAGACAGCCAAGGCTGTGAAGTCAGGTGGCCAAGTGATTAAGAAGAAAGCAAAGAAGATCAGAACAACGGTCACATTTCACTATGTAACATATTATTTCTCTATGCCAAAGCTTAATATATTAAGCAATTTTAGAAAAAAGAAAATACTGCACCTGTGTAACACTACAGAGATGCCAAAGAAGCAACTGCAATTGAAGTAGAGATTTTTTCTGCACGAGTGTAACACTTCCAGGTGTGAATGGTTTGTCAAAAGAATTCTTTGTATCACATTGTGTGGGCCAAGAATTCTTTGTAACACTTCTTTGTGTGGGAGATTCCGTATCACATTGGATTTCTTCAAGTGGCTACTTTGTAAGTACTTTGACTAATTGTTATTTTAATATTAATTAATGTAATTGTGTACAATTCACTTTGTCTGTTAGAGAGTTATTTCCTTGGTGAATATATTGAATGGAGAAGTAAACTGGCAGTTACTGTTGTGATTTATGCCTAGGTTGCTTCAAGGAAATATGTTAACCGAGAAGATACCTGAAGTGATTGGTTTTATGCAAGCACTTGCAATTTTGTAAGTTTAACCGATCATTTCATCTTTGTAAATATTGTTGTTGATAATTTTTGACTTGGTATTTCATATCATTTTAATAATGCATGTTTTTGAATCCTGGCATTGTTGTAGGGATTTGAGTGAGAATCTGTTAGCGGGACCGATTCCCCCAATATTAGGAAATCTTTTTGTCACCGGAAAACTGTAAGCGTGTCACTTCACTGTTATTAGTACTTTATATATTAATTGTTTCTTTTCTAAGCTCTTTAGTTTTGTAGATATCTTCATGGAAACATGATTACTGGATCAATACCTCCCGAGCTAGGCAATATGTCTAAACTGAGCTACATGTGAGTTGATTTACATTTATATCCTTATTATCTATGTTTTGACCATGAAATTACTAAGCTTCTAGGCAATTGAATGATAATCAACTGGTGGGTGAAATTCCTAATGAGTTTGGGAAGCTTGAACATCTGTTGGAATTGTAAGTTATTTTTAACTTTTGGTTATGCTCTCAATAACATGTATCAAGTGTAGTTTTCTAGTGATAAATTGCTACTTATACCCTCTTCAGGAATCTTGCCAATAATCGTCTAAATGGATCTATTCCACATAACATAAGCTCCTGCACGGCCTTAAATCAATTGTAAGAATCTTAATATAGTAACATGTGTTGTAACTTTTGTTTTTAACTACCTTGGCTCATAAATTAATAATTCACATGGTTATCTTCTTCTGCAGTAATGTGCATGGCAATCAGTTGAGCAGTTCTATTCCATTGAGCTTTCACAACCTTGAGAGTTCGACTTACTTGTACAACAAACTCAATTTTTCCAGTCATGTCTCAGCATCTGTTGATTCTCTAGAGCATCTTTTGACCCTGTAAGATCAAAGTTCTAATAACCCATGTTGTCTTTTTTTCCTTATTTCTTGTTACTGAATTTGATCGATACTAAATGTTATGTATACAGGAACTTGAGCCGGAACCATCTTGCTGGTCCGTTGTCTGCCGGTTAGGGATTGTATTTTGCAAGCTCTTAAATAAAAATACTTCCTAGTCATTCTACTACCAACCCTTCTGAAATTGGATCCACCTTAAAAGGTTTACCTTTGCTCGTTCTTTTTGAATTTTGATATCAAAATTGCTATTGGTTGGAATAAGGATACATAGATTTGGTAGTACTTTATGTCCCAATCGGATACTAACCTTGTTTATACTCATCTTTATTAACCTTGAGCACAAGAATAAAACAATAATATGATAATATCATCATCTTTTATTGTGAATCTGTGAGGACCGTTTAGGTTGCTATTCCTTTATTCCTTGGAATGATCTTAAGTTGTTATTATGCTTCCTGCAGAAAATATCTGCGGAGGTGACTTCGTCGATCTCAGTAGTACTACTACTACTGAATCCAGACACAGGGATGCCCGACTCCAAAAAAAAAAAATATGAAATCAATTACGGGAAGGATTCCTTTATCTGTAAGAAAAGCTTGTCAAAATGATGTTGGACAACTTCAACATCACAAAACAGATGATTGACACGTTGATGTTGCAGTCCCTAGAAGCAATTCCATAATGAAGAATTTGAGACTATTTTTGTCACCAAGCCACTAGAAGCAATGAGTGCTGATGTTACAAGCATGCAGGATGTGGGCTATGAATATGTGCATATGGATGATAAGCAGGAGAAGTGGTATTTGTATTTTTTAGTCTTCATCTATACTTTGCATTATTTATTTATTTATTTGTGAAAGTTGTAATTTTATAAGAATGTATTGAATCTTCTTCGGTTATGCAGATGAAGCTTCAAGATGTTAAAAGTGGAAGGAAAGGTCACCTTCAAGTTGAACAGCTGCAAATCATGTAAGTTATGAAGAAGCTGCAGAATCAGAAGCAGCATCAGAAGCAGAAGCAGCTTGTGAATGAAGAATCTAAGAAGGAGCGTCACATTGTCACGTGGACTCAAGAGGTTCTTCTTCTCTTACCATATACTATAAATTGATAATCTATTTATATAGATTCTTCTGTTGAATTTATTTTACCCTTCTCTGCAGGAGGATGATATATTAGGAGATCAAATTGGAATCCATGGAACTGAAAAGTACTTAAAAATACAAATACCCTTTTGGTTATTCTTCTTTTTGAGTTCTCACTATTTAGTTCCTACTAGTTTTCATTATGATGTAAGACTAAAAGTGATTTTGATTTCAATAACTTCATGCAGTTGGGCGATAATTGCTTCTAAGTTCAAGGATAAAACAACTAGACAGTGCAGAAGAAGGTGAAGTTTTTGATCATGATTCATTCAAGATAATTTTGGATAATTGTGGATATTGATAATTTTTTTGTTTAATAAAATTATAATTTTCATGGTATTTTGTATTGATTGAATTGAATATTGTAATACTATTCGTATTATACTAACATGAAGAAAGGAGATAATGTAGCAATTTTTAAATTTTTTTTTCAAAAGAAAATAAAATTACGGCGGTTCTAAACCGTCACTATTTTAAATGAAATATATAATATATAATAGTGGCGGTTACAACCGTCGTTATTTTCAATGAAATATATATTATAAAATTGTGGCGGTTACAACCGTCGTAATTATATATTGGAGGCCGCTTCAAAACCGCCGCAGAATATTACGGCAGTTGGACCGACAGTTTTCCTAACCGTCGTAAAACAGCCTCGCGACACATGTTTCTACGACAGAAGAGGAACCGTCGTGACTTGCAATTTGCGTCGGTTGTAACCGCCGTAATTTGCCAAAACTAACCGTCGTAATTTGCCAATTTTCTTGTAGTGAAAATTTGATATTAAGAGCTCTTGCGGAATTTCTATATCAACCAACCCATCATTTGGTTCACAAATCTTACCATCCCCCACATTTAGAATCCATTTTGAGAATTCTTGAAGTTCATCAGAACTTGTATTGTCAGTCCCTTGTCGAAGCCTCATATTTTTCGTTAGTGTTAACACCTGACAATAATCCCATACATAGGATGAGCTAATTGATGCATGGACAATATCAGAACGCCCTCCTCTTGGAACAACTGGAAGAATCTGTCTAAAATCTCCTCCAAAAACAACAACTTTCCCACCAAAAATTGTATTTGCCAGTCCTTTTTTGCTCATGACATCTCTAAGAGTTCTATCCAATGCTTCAAAGCAGTTCTTATGAGACATAGGGGCTTCATCCCATATTATCACATCCGTTGCTTCAAATAATTGTGAATGTTCATCATCTTTTTCAATGTTGCAAGTTGAGTTGTCCTGTGTTGGGACAGGTATTTTGAACTTTAAGTGTGCTGTTCTTCCACCTGGCAATAATAACGAAGCTATTCCACTTGAAGCAACATTAATAACAATTTTTTTCTGCGAACGAAGTGCGCTTGATAGTGTTCTCCATATGAAAGTTTTACCAGTCCCTCCATAACCATTTAAGAAAAATACTCCTCCTCTCTGTTTGTTGACAACTTCCATGATTTTCACAAATATTGTGCGTTGTTCATCTATAATTTATAAATAAAGACTTATAAATGCAAAATAATTAAAAAAAAGCATTTCACAAATTAACCATAAACAACAATAAATAACCTGTAAGGGAACGAAAAAGTTCATCGAAATTGCATCTTTCAACATCGACATTGTAATCACGTTCGTCATAAATCAGTCTGTTGCCAACGTGCTTGGTGACATATGAATCTGGATAAGGCATACCACTAAATTCATGCAAACTTCTTCCATTCGACTGCAACAGATTCTCAATCTCAATGAGTGTCAAATTCTTTAACTCAGACACAGTTAACCGCATATATGTGAAAAACATATCAATCATATTATTTTATAAAGTCTACAATTTAATTAACCTTTACCGACAATCTATAAAATATTAACCGCAAATCTATTATGACATTAACTAAACGACAGTCCAATTGAAACATTAACCCCAACTATATTACAACTGCAACAAACAACTTCATATGATGCATCTGCATTTTAATAGTACCTTTCTCCACAAATATATTTTATTACCAATATTTAACAGGAAATTAAAAAACCCAATACTAATGTGCAGCTTAGAGTGTTTAACTGGAAAGATGGCTATAAGAATAAAAACGGTTACATACAAAATTGGATTCTATTAATAGATGGCTACATGACATTAAAAAATTGTATGAATATAAAGTTATTAGTTCATTAAGGAGTTAACATGCATGGCAGTAGCAAACATATAGGATAGTGTTATTTCATAAAAGCTATATATGAATAATACAACATGCATTTTTCATATGCGACAGTGTTAAATTTTAAAATCATAATAACTTATATCTAAAAAAACTTAAATTTCGTTCAACATGAAGATTATATAATGGGACAATGTAAAACCATCACATATACTAGAATTTCATCTTTTATATATAATATATAAATGCAATAACAACATAAATAGGCGTAAAAAAAGATTTACCTCTTCTATTTGTAGTCTGTCTCTGTTGATAGAGAATACCGTCAGATAAAGTCCTCCAAGTCTTTTCCCAAACATGTCGTGGTCTGTTGATTGTACCGGACAGTAACATAGTAACAAATAACTTTCTTAAAAAATGTCTGGAACCCTAAAGCTTTGCCTCATTTATGGCTGCAACATATTCCTTGTCATCATTAAGAAATCCCATCTCGAAGCATGCATCCCTAAAACTATCCTGAACCTTTCCACCGACATATTTTATATCCTCGTAGCATGTTGGTCCCTTTACAACTGTTAGCATCATTCTCAAGTAATACAACTCACATGTACTTGGAGGTACCCAATTTAATCTTCCAATGGTATTGCCTCTTTTACGCGGTCTCCATTACCGGTATCTTTTATCATAAATAAACTTGGAAATAAACTGAGTGTATGTTAAATTCTTAGCCTCTGGATATATTCTGTTTGCTCCCATCCAGGATGTAAACATTGAATCTTTCAGAGTTGGTTTCTCAAGTACGTCATGTATGATTTGATAATCAGTATAGTAAACCGAGTTCTCTCCCTCAAGATGGAAGTACAACCTTTCAACTGCAGGTGACCTACCATGAATATGAAATGAAAAAAACCTCCAACATGCCTCACTTGGTGATACATATCTACAATCAAGATATTGTTTGATTTCATCAACATTTCTATCAACAGAAGATCCATCAGAGTCTGTATGGACAACAGCAGCGGTAATTCGATCATACCCCTTGTTAATATACTTAAATAAGTACTTAACAGAAGTACTCTGATTACACCACTCCATATTAATGTGTGCTTGAAATTTCTTCAACAAATATGGATTGTAAGGAACTATAAATCTGTTATCAAGAGCAACGTGATTTTTCATCACTGTATTACCAGTATCTCTTCTCCTGTAAACTGGATATCCTTCCTGATCAACAATGGTCTGAGCCTGAAATTTTTTGGGAAATAATTTTGAGCACTTTCCATTTTTCATGCATGGGGAAGATATGTTTGCTGTCCCACATGGACCATGAATCATATGTGTCTTTACCAAGTGATAAAGCTGCCTATCATCTTCTTCAGTTGGTATCTCAGCTGAAATAATCTTGTTTATATCATCGGGAGTTGGATACTTGCTGGACGGATGCCAGAATACCAAAATATGTGCATGTGGTAAACCCCTCTTCTGGAATTCAATCGTGTATATATCTGCAAAATAAGCAAGAATAGCAAAACTTTACATGTTAGAGATTGAAAATGATTAATGTAAAAAAATGAAAAAGTAAGTGTTAATTTAGCTTACATGCAAGCACTCTCCCTAAGACATGCTTCTTAGTTAAATCGTACATCAACTCATCAAACTTTATTTTGAAGACTCTTGAGATGATATCTGGACGATCTTGAGGATGCAAGTTATTTCTACTAAGCAACCTTTGAATTTCGGGCCAGTTTGGATTGCAAGTAAATGTGATAAAAATGTCTGGAAACCCAATATGGCTGCATATCGCCATTCCATCGAAATAGAGTTGTTCTATAAACCTCGGACTTCCAACATAAGTGGATGGTAAAACCACTCGCTTACCTTTTTTTGATCCTTGAGTGTTTCCGTCCTGTTCTGATGCGGTCAGCTTGCTGTATTTAGATACTCTTAACTTTTTCTGATGTTTACGAATATAATTCAATCTCTGTGACTCCATCGTAGTAAAACCATCAACCAAAAAATGTTGAAACAACCTTCTTAATCGCAACAGAGTATGCGCTTCGTTATGTCCAGTTTGAATCCTAAAGGCAAGCCATTCCCTGATTGTAAGCTTATTCCTCTTTTTTTTTTTTTTTTTTTTTTGAATTTGTTTCCCTAAGAAGCACACCAAGTCTAAAACCATCTTCCCCATATGGAAATAAAAGTGGATACTGATATGCCAGGTAACTTGGATGAAACTCACTTATTCTTTTCAGCTTTCCGCTTTGTCTCTCAAGAAGAATATCCCTTTTTGTACCTGTATCAACATCACCAACAATAAGAGCGGCAACCTCGGAGACAGTAGGTTAATTATAAATCCTTCCATCCGTTGACCTATCAGATATTAACTTAAGCTTTAGATCAGCTAAAGGACAATCGTTTAATCTATCTGCTGCCATCCTAAAAGACTTGGCATGTGTGTTGTATTCATCCAACATAAGTTTCAATCTTTCCACTATTTTTGGAATAATATTGGGGTTATTTCTGCATTATATAACAAAACAATTAATGATATGCACTATTGAAGAATAACATGTAATAACCTTATCAATAATAAAATGAAAATTTATTATGTTATGATGGAAAGTATGATTCAAAGCATTACCCTATTCCATGCATCCTATGTTGAATCTCATTGTCGGTGTCGTAAATGTATAATTGAGCAAACTTTGGTGATTGTCCAGGTAAAGGTAGCATGCTCCCAATTCTATGGCAAGCCTGTCCGTGTATTCTTATGTTAGGTGGTCCTCTTCCCGCTTGAGCTTTATTGTCAATCTTCAAACCCGGTGACGTAAAAACAAACATCATGTTGTACAATCTGCAAAACTTTTGATAATTTTGACATTCTGATTCATTATTATCAAACAACAAATGTTTGAGTAATAATGGTGGTGTTTTTAATAATGGTAACACAACTTTACCATTACCACAACATAGGTTGAATTTAGGACCAGCATTATGTTTTCTTCTGTCGGTCTTTTCTTGATACCACATCAATGCTCCATATTCTGTGCATTCCATCATAGGATCACCAATATCTAAATAACCTATTTAAATCAATTGTATTTGAACAAATGCTTCAATATAAAATAATACATTATTAACTAACAACAAAAGTACTTGTCCATGACAGTATGTAATGTAAGATAAACATAAAAAGACTAAGCATTTGATATTATGATACATACCAATATTGCAAGTCTCCGTAAATGTAGAATTGGGATAATCCACTTCTTCATCATCAACTGATGAACTTGTGTCATAATTTGCATCTTCGACATTGAACTCGCATGAACTATCGCTAAATGAATCATCAGTCGAGTCTTCATCACTATAGTCATCATGCTCATTTTCAACAGTTGGAGTGGCATTGAACATTGGAGTTTTTTGTACATCCATAGTTGTTGGTGATGTTGAAACGTTATTACGGTTATCATTTGCAAAATGATCGAATAGCCTAACAGCCATAGCTTGAATAACACTCACATTCAATTGCCTTTTAGTTGAAAGAACCGATCCACTTGGCTGTGTATGAATGTTGTTGTTTCGTTGCTGAGAACATGACAATGTTACATCAGAAAGAGGTCTCTTTAAAGTCAAAGATGATGGAGTATTAACCCTGAAACACTTTGGACTGCCGTTGACATCGGTCTCATCAAGGTTCCTGTTTTGTGACTTCTTGTTTTGCAATATATCTTTCCTCCTCTATCATGCTAACGCTGAACTTTATTTTTGTGAAAAATTTTCATAACCACTAATTGCATATGAGATGGTTGATGCAGAGACTGGTGAAATGAAAATTTGGTTTCTTTCATTTTGCACGGATGAAGTTATTCACACAGTGGTGTCCTCATACGAACTCTGGGAGAGGAATGGTAAATTTCTATACCTTTGTTGTGGTTAATGCTGTTCTCGTCAATCTTGTATTTTTTCGATCTCTTATCTTTAAGAATTTGCTACCTTTTGTGTCGTGCAACCCTTGAAACTTGATTTTTTGACAAATAAAGTGCATCCATATTGCTGCAAGTTGCTTTTTTACACAGGTTTTAGTCTTGATAGCAAGATGAATTCATGAACATGTTTAGAATATTGTGTAGTAGTAATTAGGCTGATGAACAGGTTTTATGTTAATGATATTTTCTTTTTCAAATAACGTTTACAAAACTTTGTTTGTGGAAACATAACATTGTTAAATAAAAAAATATATTATATTTCAATGATATTAATAGTTTATTGGTGCAAGGGTGTTTAGAATATTGTGTCGTCATAATAATATTATATAGCTATAGACTTAATTATTGCAGTTAATTTGGAATGATTCAAATGATGGCTATGATACTACCATTACTTATAAACGTAAAAAATAGTATAGGTAGTATCTTTAATATTTAGACGGCTAGAATGGAATATAGGTAGTAGCAGCAAACTTAATGACAACCATTAAAATCTAAAAGTTAATAAAATCTGAAAATAAAGATACTAACCATTTGCTTTATTGGGAACCGAAAGAATGATTATAGCTACATGACACGGTTTTGCTTAAATTGTCAAAGTCATCTACTAAAGATTGGTAATTGAATATACACGTAAGGTTATCAAATCAACCCACAATATATAGGTCCATTGCATAGCCAAGGCAAAGAAAAAGACTTCATTACTATTCTTTTTATTTTGCATGCTTGAGCAAAGAAACATTAACAATGTCTTCTTCCACTTCTTCTTCCAACGGGTATACTTTACATCATACTGCAAATATTTTTAGTTTTATAAATATTTGTTTTCAGATGAAACCTCTTTGCCTATATGGTTACACAATAACGGTTGCATGCATTATATTACATGTTTTTATTTCTCGACACCGATGAAATCAACGAAATACTTGGCATAAGGATGAATTGAGTGAAACAACCTACCAATATTGTTGAACTGGATGAGATAGATGAGGTGAATAACAATTGTCAAACTGATGAATTGGTAAAGGAAGTCAAAATGGAGCAAGATGTTGGTGAATCTTCTCAGCCGAACAACAACGGTGGAATACTTGTGAAAGATATTTTTTGGGAGAAAAAGATTACCAAGTCACAGAAGCGGGGAAATCAAGTTTTGGTAAGATTTGCATGGTGCTTCTTTACAGAAAAAAAACATTGTATATTGATCTTTTGAATGAATATGCATTCAATTGATAAGGTATTTCTGACTCACAATTGTTATGCAGCAATTCCCTATAGAGGTTATTAAGAAGGCTCTACGTCCAGACCAATCTGAGTGTATTCTAATGGACCTTGACACATTGGATTACTATGAATGCCAGATAATGAAATCTAATAGAATGAACAGCGAGATGTACGTTGGAAGTGGTTGGTACGATTACGTGAAAGACAAAAAATTCTTGGTGGGAGATAAACTGTTATTCCATTATAATTATGAGAAACAGTTTTTGTATGTTAGGTTGTACCGACGTCACCAAACCAAGAACACTTGAAGGATAAGGATTCATCTTTGTGTGAAACATCCAAACATTAGGATTGCACTCTATGTCATTTTGTTTCAAGATCGTGATCTATGTCTTTGGGAATGTTTCATATCAGTTATGTATTTTGAAGTTTGAATGATGTTTCATGGTCAATATTTTGGATGTAGTTGTCTTTTAATGTTATTATGTAGATTGAAGAATGCAACGTGTTATGTCACATTATGTATGAAGTTTTTTTTGTTAATTTTAAGTCATGATTATACTTGTTTGAACCTACAATATGACAAATAATATGTAATGAAACACACCCTAAACTATGGTCTTATAGAAAACATTGGCATTTGATTAAATGAAAGATGTGTAATGAAACACACCTTATGATTTTATACATCTTTTACTTTAAACATTCAGAAGCTTTCATCCAAAAAATTCACTGAACTACAAATCAACGGATAATACAATTAAATAGTTATAACATTATCATTAAACCAAAACAGGAAATGATGAAGATGAGAAGAAGTTATGAACAATCCTTAAGTAGATATATTTCCATGGATACTATTCGATGAAGATATTTGATTCATATTAATAATGCAATATGTTAAGGATGAATCCAAAAACAAAATGGTTATTGATAAACCATAAACTAACTTTATTTGGATAAAGTATAACTAACATATTTTGATTCATAGCCATAACATTACCAAAAAGAGTATTATTCAATTGTATAATAGGATAAATCCTTTCCACTAATTATAAATGAAATGACAACTTTTAATAGTGAAATAAATTTCAAAAAACGATGCATAGTGATGGTGCAGCAAATATATGATTTTTCTACATTCCATGTTTAATAGTCAGTGTATTTAATTTGACTTATATAGATAATCTTAGAACCTGTTTTAACACTATATTATAACATATAGTTACTTGCTGCACAACATGATACATAAGTTCATGTACAACCCAATTAGCTAATGTTACCATGAGAACTTAGATATTTATCATATCATGACAAAGAAAACAAAATTTAATAAGTTATCATATAACTGAAATGGAAGTTAATATGTAGATTATGACATATAAAATGAAACCTTCAAACAGAATTCAAGCTGATGAACATAATTCCAGAAGTAATTTAAAACAGATTATAACAAAACAAACGATGAACATAATTCCAGAAGTAATTTGAAAATATGATGTTAACATAAATAAACGAAGGACAAAGCATGTATGCAGCTACTTTTCCTCTTTGATAGTTTTAGTTAATTTGGTTGAGGACATCTGAACACTTTCAACATCTTCAACAGAATCCCTCAAAGTTCTTTTCGATGGAGTCAGCACAGAATTTGAGAATGCAGGATCATAATCAGCAGATGCAGACATAGCCTCCTACAAACGAAAAAGAAAATATAATTAGGATCAATGCTACAATGAAAAGTACTTCTTTATGTATCCACAGATGAAGCGATGGACATACAGAATAACTTCTTAATTCATCTTGTGAGGATGGCTCATGCATTTGAAGTTTAGATGTATTCTGCAAATAGGTAATGTTATTAGTAAATGTATTAAACAAATAAATATGATAACCAATATTTAGTGTTAATGCAATATGCATACAAAGATCACCTCTTCCGTTTTGAAGTTGTCTCGCACTTTCTGACGTGATTCTTCATCTTCTTTAAATCCAATAACAGAAAGTCTTCCATATTTTGGCTGAAACACAGCTCTAATTGCCAACTCCTTTTTCAATATAGCGTCAAGTTCATATGGAAATTCCAGGGGGTCCAAAGCACCGGACTGTTAATATTGCAAACAATTATTAGAAACACAAACATAATACCAAATTTAAGCTATTAAAAACTTATTAACCAAACAGAAACATCAACCTCTATCAACTGCATTTTCATCTGCAACGCAGACTTTCCGATTAACTTTGCACAATCTCCGTCCCAAAAAACAAATTTGCCTTTGACGTTACCGTCTACTGCCAAAACTTCGAGCTTGTACCTAAAATATATAGAATCAAATTTGAAACATACCGTTTAGATCATATATTACCAACAATGTAAAAACAGTGTGGTTTACGACATACCGTGGCACCGCTTCATCTGTTATGTGATTCGCAAAACATTTAAGCTTTCCATCCATTAAAGACACACTCTTTGTACACTGACCACATCCATTGTGAAACCACCCTGCCTGGCCTGCCTCAAATTTCACCAACTTTGCAACGGTTACACAGGTTGTCTCCTATGACACCGATAAATTAGAACACAGATCAAACGAACATATTCGTAGGAAAAAGTAAAAAAAAAAAAATCTAAGCATAGGTTTCTTACATGCTGAAGATTTGTGATTTCAGCAAGACTAAGAATGGTGGCTTTCCACAAAAACTTATCAAAATCTGAAAACTGTGAGTTTTGTGTACTTTCGACTTGTATGCTAGACGCAGAAATGGAGGTAATTCCCCTTGAATACTGTGACAATTACAAAAAATAATTACATGAACTTAAAGTGTGGATAAAAAACAGTATTCACATGTAAATACACTGATAGTTTACACTAATTAACCAAATGAGTACCTTTCCTTTAGCTTACAAATCTCAGCAATGCTAACATCATTTAGAAACAACTTAGTCCCATTCCAAGCATTGGAGACATTCAACGGATAACTTCCTGCAATAGTTATAAAAAGGAAGTAACATCACATATCCATTCAACTCAACAATGGATAAATTTTCATTAATCAAGACACAAAAATAGTAAACAATGTGGCATTGCTACATGGATACCTTGAGCAGCCTTTATTCGTGTATTCTGCAACAGAACAATAATATTTCCTTCCTCGTGTAACTCTTATAATAATTGCAGAACTGCACAGCAAGCTGACCCCATAGAGTACACTGAACCAATGATTTGCTGCATAGAAAGAAACACTCAAGCTCAAAACAACCTTGGAAGATTCTCACCAATCGATTACAGCATACATAACAAAATAAAAAATGCAAATCAAACATCATACGTCATATCAGTTATCGTAAACACGACCTTATTTTTAGGATTATCAGTATGCACTTGGGTCTGCGTGATTTATGTAACTCCTCGATAATATCTAAATGCATGCATAAAATAAAAGAGTACATTATTACACACATTAGGATTTATGCAATGAACATTATCAACAACATGAAATCTTAAAAAAAAGCATAATTAACTTACCAACCAATACATCAGATTGGAATCGTCCATCTAAGATGGATGCCAAGTTAAGTATGTTGAAGTAATTCACAGGGATATCGGGCAACTCAGTTTCCTTAATGGAAGTGGATCTAACAAACACCAACTTGAATTTATGAGTTGTCGATTTAAAAGAAAAATCATTATGGGAGACCTTGAAATTCTGCATAATATATGAACTTCCAACAGCTAGTTCAGTTTTGAACTTCGAAACCAAATGTGGTGGTACAATGACTTGAATCATATCAAGCTACAAAACAAAAATGAAAACTCCTACGTTAGAAAATAAACCAATATTCGAAGGATAACATGTTGTGTAAACATGCAAGGCAGAGAAACCACGAAACTGTTTTCAAACCTTTGAATCCAGCAAGACCATCTCCAGATGCTCTTTGTTGGAGGAACTCGTGACACTCCACAAATGGTTACACCGGACAGCTATCTTCCACAAATCCTTCGTATCATCGATGTCAGCGACGGGTTCAATCGGTCGAGACATAGCTCAAAGGACTGTTCAAAGAAACACGGAAGTTAGATAACGAAAAACAATCAGATTAGAAGATGAAGCATTAAAAGATGAAGAGATGTGTTACTGTGAAATGAAAGTGAAAGAAGTATATGGGTTGTTGTGAAAGTGAAAGAAGTAGCCAAAATCACGTAGACCCAGGTTGTTTAATAAGGAGTGTTAATAGGTGTCTTTCCATTACCTAAAACGTAGTTACCGGTGAAACTTTTCATATTCCAATGAAACATTAAACAAAATCATTATACAAAATATGAGAAAACATTTATTTTTTTTAATTGGAAAAAGAATGTAAAAAAATATATGAATGCCACATCAGCCACATTTATTGTTGGATGCATAAGAATAGAGATAGTTTTCAAAAGACTAATATGTCCCTGGAATAAGAAAAGTTTTAGTTGTTAAATAAAGGATTAATTTAGGTAATTCCAGGTAATATTCTTTTTATAATTGTATATTGATTGTAGGCTATGAATTAGACATGAGTAGCATTTGAAGATTTATATTTCCTATGCTATTTCAATAGTGGATATCAATTGAAGAATGATATCAATTATGTTGAAATTTTGTTGAAATTCTATTGAAACTTTGTTGCTATTGGAATTGTTGAATACATATGCTTTTGATGCAATGCTGTTGAATATTTATGCTTTGGAAAATGTTGTTTTGCAAGTATGGATTTTTTAAATATTTAAGTAGTTTTGGTTTATAAACCGAATAAAACCGAATCAATCGAACCGAAATAAACCATATGAATTGGATTGGATTGGATTTTTCTTTTTGTCATCCAAAAACCGAACCAAACTATATGCTCTATATATCTTTGGATCATATGATTTTTTGTCTCAAAACTGATCCAATCCAAACCGCGAACACCCTTAGGACAGATATGACATAGTATTCATACTATATTTAATATGCATGCCAAATAAAAACTCAAACATTATAATAATGATGACAACAAGTAGCAACAACAACTAGCATGCAAATATATATATATATATATATATATATATATATATATATATATATATATATATATATATATATATATATGGGAAATGCTAACACACACCCAAAAGTGGTGGGTCCCACACAAAAATACACTACATCTATTTTCTTTATATATTTTTTCTTCATCTTTCTAATGTGGGTCCCATCTAAAATTGGTGGGCTCCATACAAAAATACACTAAGGTGTATGTTGCTAATGCACACCTACATGGGTGTGTATTAGCATGACTATATATATATATATATATATGCATGCCAAATAAAAACTCAAACATTATAATAATGATGACAACAAGTAGCAACAACAACTAGCATGCAAATATATATATATATATATATATATATATTAGTTCTTTTATTGGCAGAAATTTTGGTAAAACTATGTGTTTGTTCATGATGTCAAGACGAATGTCTTAACATGTGCTTCTAACATTCTGCATGTGGTGTGTTGTAGTTTCTATGCATGATGTCAAGACGGATGTCTTAACATCTTTTGACAGAACTTCCAGTTCTGTGGTTTTATGTGCTGCACGTTTTTTTGATATATCTTGAGGATTGTTTGAGAGATTGCAGGCGAGATTCTTGGAGGAGATTTTATCTAATGCAATCGTTTTATATTTCCTATGAAGTATATTCTGTTCTCTTTTTAGGGCTAAAAGATTTGAAGATTAATTTTGTTTTAAAGTGAGATTCAAATCTGGGTGTTAAGGCTGCCCAAGCCCATGAAGAGAGTTGCTAGTTAGGGAAGTTTAATTGAAGAGCTGCATTACTTGTGTTAGGGTTTGAGTCTTTGTACGTCTTGTGTTATTTGTGAGCCATTCACTCATCTCTTTGATGTTTGAATTGGACTATTTAATTGAGTTATAATTTGTCCACTCTAAGCTTTTAAGCACGAGTGTTTGTTCTTGATCAAGGATTTTAAGCAAAATCAAGGTGTGTCTTTCTTGTGTGTCTTCTTACTTTGTTATTTTCTGTTTTTATCACTGCTGTGATTGAGGGGGAGTGAGAGGGTTCTCATACCTAAGAGTGTCTTAGGTAGAAGTGTCATTGGGTAGTGATTAAATGAGTAGATTATCAACTTGTGTGTTGATTGTGGAGTCTATAAATTGATAATACTAATAATGATTTTCCTCCCTGGCTTGGTAGCCCCCAGACGTAGGTTGTTAGACCGAACTAGGTGAACAATTCTCTGTGTGGTTTATTGTTTTTAAGTACTGTTACTGTTATTGTCTTGTTCATATACTAGATATTGATGTTGTGACATCTCACTTAACATCACATATCTGATACCATGATTTTAATTGGTATCAGAGCAGGTCATCATGCTCTGCATCTGGGTGAGATCTAGGGCTGTTACTTTCTGGTGCAATGGACAAGGAGAGTGGTGGATTTGTGAATAGACCCCCTATTCTAGATGGATCAAATTATGACTATTGGAAACCTCGCATGGTTGCCTTTTTGAAGTCTTTAGACAGCAGGGCTTGGAAGGCTGTTTTGACAGGATGGAAACACCATGTCATTGTGGTTAAAGATGGTCTGTCAAAGTTGAAACCTGAAGAGGAGTGGACCAAGGAAGAAGATGAACTTGCACTTGGGAATTCTAAGGCCTTGAATGCCTTATTTAATGGTATAGACAAGAACATTTTCAGGCTGGTCAACACATGTGAAGTGGCTAAGGAGGCTTGGGATATTCTAAAAACAACTCATGAAGGAACCTCCAAGGTCAAGATGTCAAGACTTCAGCTGTTAACAACAAAGTTTGAAAGCTTGAAGATGAAAGATGAAGAGACCATTCATGACTTTCACATGAATATACTTGAATTGTCAAATGCTTCTAGTGCCCAAGGAGAAAGGAAGTCTGATGAGAAGCTTATGAGAAAAATTCTCAAATCTCTTCCCAAGAGATTTGATATGAAGGTGACTGCTATAGAGGAAGCTCAAGACATCATCCAGATGAGGGTTGATGAATTTATTGGTTCACTTCAGACATTTGAATTAGGATTGAATGACAGACCTGAAACGAAGGTTAAAAGCATAGCCTTGGTGTCTAGTACAGAAGATGATAAGGAAGAGGGTGGTCCTGAAACTCAGGAGGAGCTATCCAATGCCATTGTTCTGCTGGGAAGACAGTTCAATAAGGTGTGGAAAATAATGGACAAGAGATATAAACCCAATGTCAAGAACATCACATCTGACATCAACAAGTCAGCTGATCAGATGAAGAAAACCAAAGCATAGGATATGCCTAATAATGACAAAGGAATCCAATGCCATGTATGTGAAGGTTTTGGTCACATCAGAGCTGAATGTCCCACATACCTTAAACAGAAAAAGGGTTTGTCTGTCACGTGGTCTGATGAGGACACTGAAAGTGAAGATGAATCAGCCAAGCATGTCAGAGCTATGACTGGAATATGTGAGTATGATAATGATTCAAGTGATGGAGAGATTACGTATGAGGAGCTAGCTGCATCATATAGAGAGCTGTGTATTAGAAGTGAACCAGTGTGTCTAGATGGGGAAAAGCAAAAGAAAGTTATAGTATAGCTAAAGGCTGAAAAGACTGATCTAGAGAATGAAGTAAGTCTGCTAAACTCCAAGCTTGATCAAATGGTCAAATCTATCAGAATGCTAAACAAGGGGACTGATACCTTGGACAACATTCTTCAGACTGGAAAACTGGCTGGAGACATGACTGGGCTGGGATTTGAGGGTGAGAAGAAACCTTCTTTAGATGCTAGTTCTTCTGGTATGAAACAGAAGCTGTCTC
This sequence comes from Lathyrus tuberosus, assembly GCA_022829125.1. Classification (NCBI taxonomy): domain Eukaryota; kingdom Viridiplantae; phylum Streptophyta; class Magnoliopsida; order Fabales; family Fabaceae; genus Lathyrus; species Lathyrus tuberosus. The sequence goes on from JALAZF010000034.1 coordinate 3,759,864, forward strand.
ATAAGATGTTTCAACAACATGAGAAAGTTCATACTTCTGGATCCAAACAGAACATGTCCCATCAGATGTCACAACATCATGGGAAGGTGCAGGTTTTTGGGCCAAATCATTTTGTGTCTCATCATCATAGCAGAAGATAGCCTCATCAGTATGGCAGAAGACAACCTCATCATCATGGTAGAAGACCACCTCAACAGTATGGGAGAAGACATCCTCAAGGGAGAAGACATCCCAACCATTTTAGAGGAGGATTTCAAAGGTGGAGATGTCATTACTGTGGAAGGTTTGGTCACATAAAACCTTTTTGCTTCAGACTGCATGGATTTCCTGAACCTGATCCTTAACCTAGATCAAATCAGAATACTCCAACAAGTGAAAAACAATGGGTTCCCAAGGTTGTTGTTACAAGCTTATTAGCTCACATGTCTATTAGAGCCTTAGCTATGGAAAATTGTTACTTTGACAGTGGGTGTTCTAAACACATGACAGGTGTCAAGAACCTGTTGGTGGATGTCAAATCTTATTCCACAAGTGATGTGACTTTTGGGGATGGAGCCAAAGGTGAGGTCAAAGGGATTGGAAAGCTGAATTGTTCACTTGGTCCTAGTCTTGATAATGTGTTGCTTGTTAAAGGGTTTACTTCTAATTTAATTAGCATCAGTCAACTGTGTGATGAAGGTTTAGAGGTCAGCTATACAAAATCTGAATGTTTAGTGACAAATGAGAAGAGTGGAGTTGTTATGAGGGGAGTTAGATCTAAAGATAACTACTACTTGTGGGTTCCTCAAGAGTCCAGTTACTCCACCATATGTACTATTGCCAAAGATGATGATGTGGATTTTGACCATCAAAGACTTGGTCATCTACATCTGAAAAAGGTGAAACAAAGTCTGATTGAGTATAATGTCAAACATGATGTCATGACATCTTGCTGTGAGATCCTGAGGGACACTAAGCACATTAATGTTCATCATCTGCTCAGAAGAGAACTTGAAGAAAACAAGGTCATTCAGTTGGAACATGTCACTAGACAAAAGAAGGTTGCTGATATTCTCTCTAAGGATGTAGATGCAAGTCAATGTGAAACCCTAAGAGAAGAATTGGAAATATGTAATTATGAAGGCCAACAGAAGTTAATGGCGTGTGGACAATGTTCATTAAAATTCAAAAATTTAAAAAGTCATTTATTTTGGTGTGGAAATACCATTTATTACCTTTTAATCTTCCAACAAAAGCAGCCCCCTTTGCATAAGCAATCATTTCACATCTTTACTACCACACGCTACCTCCATTTTGCTTCATATTGTTTGTTCGTCTTCTCTCCCGGAGAAAGAAGCTCTTTCAACCGTTTGACAATCAGTTGCAAGAAAGTAACAATGTCTCAACAATAACCTTCACCATCTGAGAAATCTGCTACAAAAAATCCCTTGCATGCTAAATCTAGGGTTTCTACTTAAAAGGTCTCGCTTGATGATGCTCTGGATATTGTGCCTCTATCTATGGTTCCTCTCTCTGGTTCTGAAAAGATACGACCAAGCAAGCTGCAGGCGAAGAGGTCTACACGTCCTAGTACAGGTAAACCTTCTGATCCTTCTGAGTCTAGAAAGTTTGATGATAGTGAAGCTAGGAGGGTTGTCACTGGAATTTTGTTTGGAGAAAAATCTGTTCCTGGGAACTCTACTCAAGGTGATAAAAATCAAAGTGAGGAAGAAGAGTATTCTATAGATAAAAGTCTTGACAGGATAGTTACCAAGGTTCTTGAAAAAGGTATTTCTGTGGCTGGGATATCGAGGCCATTCGCTCAAATGTCTGCCTCTCACTCTGAGGGTAAGAGTGATGATAGGCAAACTGCTGAAGACAATCTTCACAGGTTGGCTATGTCTATTCTTGAAGATGCTGAAACTGAAGGTGGGGCTGATGTTGAAACAGATGTTGGAACATCACCTGTTAAGAAAGGTACCTCTAGTCCTAGAGAAAAAAAGCCAGTTGATGTGGTGGATGTGGATGATTTGTCAGATAATGAGATTATAGCTAATGTGGTGCCTAGGATAGCAAAAAGGATGAAGACAAGAAAAGAGAAGGTTGTTGCTATGACAGGGTCTCTTGGTAGTGGTAAGAAGAAGTCTGTGGTTGGTCCTACAAAATCATGGAGCAGGGTGGCTACCAGCTCCAAGAAAAGGAAGGCTAGGTCTGACTCAGACTCAGACTTTGATGTTGAGGAGGATGTCCAGGACATCAATCCTGAGAAGAAGGCTGTTAGCAAGAAGATTGTTAACAAAGTTCCTGATGTCCCTTTAGACAATATTTCATTCCATTCTGTTGAAAATATGAGTAAGTGGAAGTATGTTTGTCTGAGAAGAATTGCTCTGGAGAGAGAGCTTGGTAAGGATGCCTTAGAGGTCAAGGAAATCATGGATTTGATTCATGTTGCAGGATTATTAAAGACTGTGTCAGATTTTTCAAAGTGTTATGATGTGCTGGTTAAGGAATTCATTGTGAACATTCCTGCTGATATTCCTGATGGTAGAAGTGTGAATTTCATGAAGGTTTATGTTAGGGGCAAATGTATTTATTTCTCTCCTAGTGCCATCAACAAGTACTTGGGAAGGAGTGATAGAGAGGAGTGTGAACTGGAGGTTACTGATAACCATGTGTGCAAGGTGATCACTTCCTGTCAAGTGACTAGTTGGCCCTTGAAAGGTAAATTGCCTGCTAGCCAACTAAGTGTCAAATATGCAATTTTGCATAGGATTGTGGTTGCAAACTGGGTACCTAAAAATCACAAAACTACCATAGCTATAGGGTTAGGAAGGTTTATCTTTGCTGCTGGCAACATGGTCAAGTTTGATTATGGGAATTACATCTTTGATCAGATTGTGAAGCATGCTACAACTAATGTTGTTAAGACGCCTATAACATTTGCTTCCCTTATTTATGGAATGATTTTGAATCAACATCCTGGAATCTTAACTAACTCTGATATTGCTTGTAAGAGGGAGGCTGCATTGTCTCTGCATCCTAAGTTGTTTATAGGGAATCATGTCCCAGATATTGTTTTAACATCAAGCACTGGTGTCAACAAGACATGCACCAAGAATGATCTGATCAATGAGTTGAAGTTAGCTTGTAAAGATCTAGATGTTCTTATCAACACCAACACTGCCAGGAAGATGAGACTTGAAAAATTGATTAAGTCTTTAGAACAGGGTGAAGATGGTGAGGAAGATAATGCCAAGGAAGTTGGTAATGTTTCAGGTTCTGAGGAGGGTGGCTCAGCAACTGATAATAAGGGTGATGAAGATGCTTCTGATGATTCTGAGGAAGATTGATTCTGCTGGTTATGTTGGCTATGTTGGTGTTTTCTTTTTGTTTCTTTTTGGTTTTCTTTAGGCACTTATGTGTGCTGTTCTGGATTTCTGATGGCACCTGCGTGTGCTTGGCTTGTGACTGAATTTGTCTGTACTGCTCTTGTTAACAACTTCAATATGATATATTTTGCTATGGTTATCTTGTTGGTGTTAGTCTAATCTAACAAGGGAGAGCTTGTGTGACTGACTGATGGCATTGTCTAATCTAACAATGACAAATTGTGACTGACTACTTCTTCTTTAATTTGTCCAATTATGGCTAAAAAGGGGGAGATAGTGTAGACTAGGTTGGCCAATTATGACTAGTAGTTTTTTTTGACACAACTGACTGATGGTTTTCTCTTAAGGGGAAGATGCAGTAGTTTTTGAGTGATCTGTGTTAACTCAAGAATGTGTTAACTCAAGAATGTCAGTGTTGTATGTTGCTTTCTGGTCTGGTATGTGTGGTTCCTTGGCTTGAGGGGGAGCCTTTATTTTGTTTAGTGCTGCTGAATGTTAGTGGTATGGTGTGTTTGGTTTGTTTCTGCTGCAGGTATCTCTGATGTGTGCTGATGTTGTTTTAGCCAAAATTAGCCAAAGGGGGAGATTGTTAGTTCTTTTATTGGCAGAAATTTTGGTAAAACTATGTGTTTGTTCATGATGTCAAGACAGATGTCTTAACATGTGCTTCTAACATTCTGTATGTGGTGTGTTGTAGTTTCTATGCATGATGTCAAGACGGATGTCTTAACATCTTTTGAAGTATATCTTGAGGATTGTTTGAGAGATTGCAGGCGAGATTCTTGGAGGAGATTTTATCTGATGCAATCATTTTATATTTCCTATGAAGTATATTCTGTTCTATTTTTAGGGCTAAAAGATTTGAAGATTAATTTTGTTTTAAAATGAGATTCAAATCTGGGTGTTAAGGCTGCCCAAGCCCATGAAGAGAGTTGCTATAAAAGACGTATCAAACCTACTTGCTAGTTAGGGAAGTTTAATTGAAGAGTTGCATTACTTGTGTTAGGGTTTGAGTCTTTGTGCGTCTTGTGTTATTTGTGAGCCATTCACTCATCTCTTTAATGTTTGAATTGGACTATTTAATTGAGTTGTAATTTGTCCACTATAAGCTTTTAAGCACGAATGTTTGTTCTTGATCAAGGTTTTTAAGCAAGATCAAGGTGTGTCTTTCTTGTGTGTCTTTTTACTTTGTTATTTTCTGTTTTTATCACTGCTGTGATTGAGGGGGAGTGAGAGGGTTCTCATACCTAAGAGTGTCTTAGGTAGAAGTGTCATTGGGTAGTGATTAAGTGAGTAGATTATCAACTTGTGTGTTGATTATGGAGTCTATAAATTGATACTACTAATAGTGATTTTCCTCCCTGGCTTGGTAGCCCCCAGACGTAGGTTGTTAGACCGAACTGGGTGAACAATTCTCTGTGTGGTTTATTGTTTTTAAGTACTGTTACTGTTATTGTCTTGTTCATATAATAGATATTGATGTTGTGACATCTCACTTAACATCACATATCTGATACCAGAATTTCAATATATATATATATATATATATATATATATATATATATATATATATATATATATAATTTTCAGCACAATAGGATTTAGTTTCAATTATATATATAAGTGGTACTAGTAGGTAATTATAGTATGTGGAATTTGCAATCAAAACAGTGGAAATTAAAACTAATATAACAATAAAAAATGACAATTATAATATTAAGACTTAAAACAATAAAGTGCAGAAAAATAAAGGAGAAAAATACATACTGAAAGTAACACAGTGCGGAAATTGGAAACTAGAAAACTTGTAATAAAACTCTGGAATTATTATGGCGGCAAGCTTAAACGATGAACGACCCAAGTACAAACATGAAACTTGCAGAATCTTAAAATTATGGTGTGTTTATTACTCGACGTGAGCAATTAAACACTTTTACAATAAGTGGTTTTTCTGCCTACTTAATTCTAAGAGACTTCGATATCAAAAACCTAAAGACTAAGACTACATATGGTGTTTTAGGCTCTGAAGATGGGCTGAATTCGTGTGTGAGTTGTGTGAGAAAATCATGTTGAAGTGGGAGGAGACTGAGCAAGTTTGTTGCAATTTTTCTGGACACGAAGCCCGTGGTAGATGACATGGCCTCATGGCGAATGCCATGAGTACAAAGTGGGATGATGTGTCTAAAAGGCACATGGCGAACGTCGTGGCCCTCATGGTGAACGCCTTGAGTGCGAAAGCGCCCTTCTTTGACTTTCTTCATGCTGAGGTGTCCTTTTTCTCCATTCCTTGTCGTCTTTGTCCCGTTTTCTCGTATGGAAGCTCCTACTTGGAAAACACCTGGAATAAACACAATGTACCACCATAAAACCATAAAGTTGATATGAAAATAGACTAAAATACATGTGCATCAAGTCGAAAAAGTGATTCGTTTCATAGTTATCAGCGGACCACTTACCTTTTGTTCTAGGATTTGATTTGGGTTTGGGCCTTTGGGTCTAACCCAGTTTACTTATTGCTTTCAGTGTTAAACGTACCCTTTCTATTGATTTTTTTCCAGCTGATGGGCCTTGGTACTTGGGCCCAGGTGTATTCCATTGTCACCCACTATTTTCCTTTGCCACCCTTGAATGGTTGCTTTATTTTCCTATTAATGAGCCTTAAGCCTAATACTTGTTTTTTTCTCTCTCTCTTTATACCGCTTGTAAATGTTTGCACCCTTTATTTATTTTTTATTTTGTTTCTAATGTGTTATTGATTTAGTTAATATTTTGATTAATTGATTAATAAATAATAAAAAAATTCATCAATCCATTTTATTTACAATTTAAAATCAAACTATTTTTCATAATTAAAATTAAAAATCAATTTTATTTTTACTATTATTCAATACCTCCATTCACAATTAAATCAAAACTATTTCACATTGCAAACTTAAATCTTTTTTTACACAAGTCAAATCTAATAAAATCTTGTTGTTGCAACGCGAATCAAAACTCTTGATCAATATCAAGTTTATTTTTCAAAATAAAACCAAAGTCATGTAACTTAATTAATTCAAACATTTTCATAAGACTTGGATTAAAAAAGACTAGTTGAATGTAATATCTAATCCTAGTCTCGAATACTTGGGCACAAGTTGTAATAGCTTGCCCACTCGAGTATTTGTCTTCCTCTTAAAATCCATCAAACATGTCTCAAATATTTTTTATAATAAAATGGATTAAAAAGGACTAGTTGAACGTAATATCCAATCATAGTCTCGAATACTTGGGTACAAGCTGTAATAGCTTTCCCGCTCAAGTATTTGTTTTCCGCTTAAAATCCATTGAATGTGTTTCAAACCTTTTCGCGATAAAATGGATTAAAAAAGATTAGTTGGAAGTAATATCCAATACTTTTCCCCGAGTATTTGGATACAAGTTGTAATAGCTCACTCGTTTGAATACTTGTCTACCACCTAAAAACAATCAAACAAATCAAACATTTTCCTCTCTCTCTCTCTCTCTCTATCTCCAGCTACTTTTACACCTTCCATATTTTGCAGAATATATAGAAGATGAATAGATCTGTTAGAGGGTATAAAATAAATTGACCTTTGAAGTATCCATTGTATGAAGGTCGCTTCATATGCAGCAGTTGAGCAGCGCATGGAGTAGAGACCTTTAATTCAAATAATAATGACCTTTAATTCAAATATACTAGTCACATCAAACTGTATGAAGGTTACTTTTTGAAATTTTGTCACATTAAACAGCAATGACCTTTAATTCAAATCTACTAGTCAGAGGCTTCTTAAAAAAGTTGTTTGAAGGTTGAGTATAGATCAACATTTGTCTTCATAAGAAAATTTATTTTTACTCATAATTTCCTTGAGTATACTATTCGTCATAATCTGAGGTTTTATATAAAGGATGAAGTGAAGCTTGATCAGAGTCCAAAGCCTAGATGATGTAGACTTCGAAGTCTATTATGAGTGAGGCTTGAAAGTACTATAGTCCATAGTTAACGTGAACAAGAAATATATAAGCATTTAATGGTTTGTTCATATCATATGTGTTGATTGTAAAAGAATATTTCCTTTGTTTACTAATTTCTAGTGAGATGCCTCAAATATAATTTTGATGAAGTTTGAGTAGAGTTTTTAGAAGTTGTCTTCAGAACTTGGTAAGACTCCAGATTCCTTGGAGTACTAAGTTCTGAGACTGACACAAACTTTATAGTCAGAGCTTTATCAGATGTTTTCTAGATGGTTTCTTTTCAGAAACGTTGACTTGATAATCTTGAAGCTTGAATTTCTTTAAACACATCTTTGTAATTTTCCTTTGTTCGACATGTGTTTAATTTTCTTTAATCTGCTTTCAGCATTCTTCAAATTTCGTATGCGTTCAAATTGATTTCTTGAATCGTAACTTTCTTCAGAGTTTGGATTTTATAATTTAATTTCATTTAAACCTTGCTTCAGATTTTGCTTTGATTTGAAGTTTGCTTTCCATTAGCCTTTGTCGTCTTCTTAGTTGACAATCATAGTTGGCTTCTTTCAGAGTCTTTAACTATCAGAGTTGCCTCCAGACATAACAATTGAAGTTTTTTGATTATAATCTGCTTTAATCAACATTTGCTTTTTCCATTTAGATTTTGTTATGATCTTTGAGTTTCTACACACTTAACAAACCATTAGTGCATAAAATTGTTCTTCTACACTTTGTTATCATAAAAACATAAAGGTATGTAAATGTAAAACCAAACTTGTTCTTACAATCTCCCCCTTTTTTATGATGACAAACAAAATGTATTTTGATGAATTTTTTTTGCTTTGATAATCATATTTATAAAGTTCCAGATTTAGGTTTGTAAGCTCCCCTTGAATTTTATACTTTCAAAATTATTTCTTCAACTCAAATCTATAGAGTGAGGTTTGCAAGCTCCCCCTAAGTTTAAGATTCAAAATAGTTTTGGTTCAATGAAAGTTCAAATTAGATAAATATCCACGCATTTTGGAAAATCATATTTATAAAACTTCAGAGATAGGTTTGTAAGCTTCCCATGAGTTTTATACTTTCAAAATTATTTCTTCAACTTAAATATACAGAGTGAGGTTTGCAAGCTCCCCTGAGTTTAGGATCCAAAATAATTTAGGTTTCAATGAAGGTTCAAAATAGATAAATATACTAAAAGATTCAGATTAAGGTTTGCAAGCTTTCTCTGAGTATTTTAGACTATCAAAATTCTTTATCACAAACTACCGAGTGAGGTTTGCAAGATCTCTCTGAGTACAAGACTTAGAATTTTGATTCCATGAAGTTCTTTTGTTGAAATACTATCCCATCAGAGTTGTTAGATTAAATCCTTTAGAGTCATTATTCTTAATCTCTTTAGAATGTTAATTAACACACTTTTGTAAATCATTTCTCTTTCCCCCACTAATAATGTTTGAGATATTATCAATTGAATAAAATGATCAAAATCATTGCTTTTCTCCCCATTTATCGTCATAAAAAATAATCATAAAATGATACCAATTGTAGGAAATTATAATGAAGATAGAGAGAATAGAATATTTATTGATAGAAAATAATTATAGAAATTATTTAGAGGGAATATCAAACAACAAGAAGAAAACACACCAAAGAACAAAAGATACATGAACTAACATCCAAAGGATTTATCCTAACAATCTCGCTTCCTTTTCTTTTGAGTCTCCAAACCTTCTACAGGTACAAACTTCTTTCCCCAGGAGGTCTCAAGTGCTTCAGCTAGACTTGTCATATGTACTTCCTTAACTATCTATTTCTGAACAAATAGTTCAAAGAGAACTCACCTAAAAGGAATGAAGGAAAACTCACTCTCGCGGGAGGTCAAGATTTTCTCCTTCAGATAGTTGAAGATAGTAAGAGGTAGATTTACCTTTATCCTAGAAATGAGGAAGTAGATAAGGTGTTTGCCATCCATTGGTAAGAAATGTGAGTTCTAATCCATTGGTAAAAAGTTTGTGATAATCAATTAATATCATAATTTTGATGCAAGGGTTAGATTAGAAGCTTCGAAAGGGTTTCCAGAGCATTTGGTGATTGAGAGAATGTTTTTGCGAAAGATGAGGTTGGCTCTATAGCACTTAATTCGGACAACATCTTCTTTACACTTAATAACATCAGTAATAAGTGACGGAGTGATGGTAATAAGAGTGTTTAAAATAAAAGACCAAATTTGCTCAATTTTATCATCATTAAAATGAATTGAAGCATTCACCAAAAAGCTTTTCATAAGACATGGAAAGACTAAACCAAGGAGAATTTGAAAATAATTTCCCCAATGTTGAGAGGTAACCAGCTTTTGAAGGTTGTACATTATGGCTTTTAGCTCTTCAAAGTTGATAACTTGTTCCATAATGGTAATAAGCTTGGTTTCATTGTCGTTGAAGGTTTTGACGGAAGCCATTTTAGGAGATACCAATTTAAGGTACAAGGAGAGGAAGAAAGTAAAAAGGAAAAGAATGAGTGAGATGACAACATAACATGACTTGGTTTATATAGAGGTAGAGGAAAGGAATAGTATGAGTTTTGAATAGACTTAATGAATAGAGAGAAATGAGAGGGAATGATCAGAAAATAACAAGTGTATTATTTTAACCGATGTAGTAATAATAGGGGTTTTATCCCCAGTATCGATCTCGAGGACTGCGTAGGAAATACATGCCATATAGTAATTTAATTGAACAAAAAGTAATTGGGGGGTTTGGTAGTTGTTTTGAAAATATCAATTTAAACAAAGTAAAATAAAGCAGAGTAATAAAATAAGGTTTTGAACAAAAATGAGAAGCATGCTAGGGTACAGTGTATGAATTGCCTTGTAACAACCTTAATCCTTATTTCAAAGACCTGGCTCAGATTAATAATTTCTTGACTGTAATTTGTTTACTCCCAAGTCCTTAGTGAGAAAACCTTTGATTTCATAACCTAGTTACTATTTCCATAGGTGATTAAGTTTGAAATCAAGCATTATGAATAATGTCAACAGTGTTCCAAGTGCAACAGGGTATTCTTAGTCCTAGGTAATATCTACTGATGCATTATCGTGCAAAAGCGTTAACGATGGTTTGTCCGACCTAAGATTAACCGTAAATCAAATTCGATTCGTCCGATAGAAAAAGCATTAAGATCATTGCATGATAAAAATGATTATTAAAATAAGCACTTATGTCATTGAAACAAGAAAATAAGATAATTACAATAAGCAATTCAGGGACACCCCCTAGAAATGACGGGTTTAGCTACTCATAGTGTTAAGAGAAAATACAAAATAAAATTGAGACATTACAAGATAATCAGATTCCTTAGAGCTTCAATGGCTTCCGCACATAAAAACCTTCCGCTCCCCGATCGCCTTGATCTCTCAAATCTTGATCGTATATTCTTCTCTCGTTCTCCAAAATCCTAGATCAGAAAGTCCCTTTCTTCTTCTCGAAACATGTCTAAAATACTCTCAGTCAATTACATCACTAAAGAAATACCCAAAGTACCCTCAAGGATAAAAAAAATCACAAAATCAATAAAATCAGTAGATGACACGCCTCAGCCAACACGGGCCATGTCAGCTGACACGGGCACCCGTGTTGGCCTACTGTTTCCTGATAACAATATGTCAATGCTCCAGGCTTGCTGACACGGACACCCGTGTCAACCCTCTGCCTCTTCTCAAAGCTTCATGTCTTTGGTACCTCCTTGACACGACCCGTGTTAGGGGACACAGGTGGCCATGTCAGGCCACTGGAATTCATCCAAAAACTCGTCTGAACTTCCGGAAATCCCATTTTCTTTGTACGAGTCCTTTGGGCTTTTCCGTATATACCTGAAAGCATACAGACTACCAAACAAACGCATAAAATGCAACAAAAGTGAAATAGAACAAAATGTGATAATAAATAAGAAATGTAAAACTAACTTGAAAAACAACGAAAAGACTAAAGAAAAGATTACCGATTCATGGATAAAGTACCGAATAAGTGACGGAAACATAATAGAAATGGTGACCGATCAGGGAACATAACTAACACCAAAAGAACTGAAAATACTATACCTAACACGAAACATATGAGTAAACTTTATCATTGATATTCTCATTAATGACACAGGGAGGCGTTTAAGCAAGATTTCATTTTACCCAATAAAATAATAATTACTCATAAGTACTTCAAGCATTTTTTACGGCTTAGAAGATAGTGGGACAACTTTGTCACACATCTTAGCCACACAAAATTACTTGAGAATAACCAAAGATTTTCAGAGATTAAAAGACAGATAAATTCGAACAACGTTCTGACTTAGAATCTTTTAACCAAGACAAGTTTCTCACTCAGAGAGTTAACTAGTTCAGGGGTAAATATCTTAGGACCAGATTTTTCAATTTTGATGCTACAGATACTGGGATTCCATGATTCATTTCAAGACATATTTTCTTTTAAGTTCTTCTTGATGAAAATATTCTTATATTCAACAAGGAATTTCGGATAGTATACCAGCCCATTAAAGGTCTGTATATTGAATATGCTTATGAACATAATTGTTGTACCCCAAATTTTACCCCTTAGATGTCATATTTTCTTGCACCCGCATTTAGACCTCAATCATGTATGCATTGTTAACTAACCATTTCTTTTGCAAGTTGTTTCTTTTTATTGTGGAAGATAGGGTTTAAAGAGGACACGGTCTCCCTAAGACATCTTTTGGCCAAATGCAACCATTTGAATCTACATGCATCCAAGAAGGCTTTTCAACAAGAAATCAAATATTTCACCAAGACAAGTCAACCATTGCCTTCATGTCAAGCAAAGTGTGATCCCAAGTCTTGAGAAATTATGCCATGTGGTAACAAACATCCTTGGAATCCATTTTTTGAGCCTTAAAGATTTCTTCTCAAGTACAAGAATTTTTCATGGAGATAAATATTCATCAAGGTGTAACATATCAAAGTGGTGCCATGGGAGGATTTAATGTTGCCATGCCTTAAGTTTGTTTCCGTGACATTTATTTTTTATCACGGACATATGGTTGTCTAAAATTTCTAATGGGCCCAAAATATGTCATTTGATCAAAGGCCATTCAAAGTGGTGCTCCTGTAGTGGTTAAGCAACAAGGCCCCATGCATCTAGACAATTCTCGTGCCACTTGAAAAAAATCTGAATATTCTTTGCTTCAAAAACAAGTTTCGTGGATTCACTAAATGTTACCTATTTGAGCTCACCCATTACAGATGAAGGTAAAAGGTTACTGAGATACCATAGTGGATTGGTGAAACAAGGTGGCTCAGCACAAAGAGCCTGTATTCATAAGCAGAGAATCCGTATTTCCAATTCAAATTATTACTCCTTTCTGCTTTCTCTCTCATGGCACATTAAAAAGTGGTTTTGGAATAACCATTGAAAATTGAAAGTAACAGACTGCACCACCACCTCCTCCGCTGCACTTGTCCAGTATGGTGATCTCCAAGGATTGACCAAGATTAACGGCTGAGAGGGAGTGATACACAAACCCTAATTTTTTTCTCCCGTGGACAAACCAATTATCCACTGTATCACCAATACCCAGATCAACTTACTATGCCTATAAAAGGAGATCACTTCTCTGTTGTTCAAACACACCAAAAATTACCAAGAATTTCTCTCTACTTCTCCCTCCCATAATCTTTCAAGTAATCCTCAAAATTGCAAGAAATTCATCACTTTCCCTCTCCTCTGTAACACAGAAACCACAAAAAAAAAACACTCAGAGAAAAATATCAAGAAAACCATCAAAACCTCTCCACCTTTCCATTTTTCAAGTTCTGCAAGTAAACTTCAAAGCTTGCAAGAAACTTATCCTTTTTATACCCTCTGTAAACACCTCAAACCTCCATTATCTTAACCACCAAAGCTCGTGTCTCTTTCTGAGAGGTTGGTTCTGTAGCAGTTGAGGGAGGAAAGCACATCCACCACTTCCAGAAATTCTCACCGGTGAAGAGGCAGTGGACTTTCTCCACTAGGTATCACTCTATCTCATTCTGTTCTATATACACGATGATCATGTGATACATATATGCACCATTCTGTTATCATACTTGTTATCTCATCACTGCCTGATTTTGTGATTATTCTGCTCCATATTGTTATCATGTTGTGATCTTGTTATTGTCTGATTATCGTTTGTTTCTGTGGAAAAATCATCAACATGTTAGTTTCATTTTATTTTGATTAATCGTAAACTGGTTCATTTTCGTATTCATTTGAAAATGAAAAATAAGAGAGTTAGGTGGCGCTCGCCACGTTAGGAGTACTGGCTCCCGCCACATCATAAAACAAAATAAAACAAAATAAAATAAAAGGACACAACACACTACACCAATGAAAAAATGACACACAAGGGGTGGCGCAAGCCACACCCTCACACACACACAGGTGGCGCAAGCCACCACTATATCTTTGTTTTTATTTTGTTTTTTATTTTACCTTATTTCCAGTTCATCTAAAAAAAATAATAAAATAAAAATACAATGAAAAATAATAAAATGTACAGGACCTCATTTTTAATCACTAGACTTTTTTTAAAAGAAAATCAATCTTTTTTTGAAAATATTAAAGGATTTTTTCCATTGGAATATTCTATAACTTGTGAGTTTTGGTTACAAATTGCTTCCTGGCTGTATCATTAGAATGTTGTCTTGTTTTTTCTGGCTTCTGATTGCTAAGGTTACATGTTTCCAAATGCATTCATTTTCAAACCATAAGAATACCTCTTCTGCTATACTTGGTGTATGCATGTACCCACTGATTTTAAAAGAAGTTATTTTGAAAGTATTGTTGTGGTTCCTGAAGCTTTGTTCATAACTTTAACAAGCCCTACCATGAGAATGTTGTTTGTTTTTTGTTCTCTGTTGAAGTCACATGATTTAAATCCATTTGTTTCTGGTGCTTTCCATGCCATGCTTGATATAATCATGTGACTACTGATTTTGAATTAAATTTCCTATGAAATGTACTTGGTTTGTAAAGTTCTGTTCTTGACCTTAACAAAGTCTTACCATGCAATGTTATTTGTTTTGCTATCTGTTGATAAGTTACATGATTTCAAATGCATCTGGTTCAAATTATGAATACCTCTTCTGCCATAATTGTCACGGTTACATGATCACTTGTACTTACTGTTTGCTATGTTCACATTTAAGAATTCACTTCATGTGTTGATTAAAATGCTTACTGTTTGGAATTATTAAACTCAATATGTTTCACATATTTCAACTCTTTGTAACTCTTATTTATAAGATGTTATTTCCCCCTTCCTTCCAAAGGAAAAGTTTTTCTATTGATTTCAAGATCATAGAAAGCTCATTGCTACCTTGGACCTCATAGTCTTAGGCAACCATCCCTCATTGACCTCATAGTCAATAGGACCTCCTCTTGACCTCATAGTCATAGAGCAACCTTTTTAACCTTGACCTCATAGTCATAGGTAAAACCTTGGCCTCATAGCCATTTTCCAACCTTGACCTCATAGTCAAAGTCTCTCTATTGACCTCATAGTCATAGAAAGCTCATAACCATCCTTTGACCTCATAGTCATAGGATTCCCTCTCGACCTCATAGTCATAGGGCCATCTTACCTTTGACCTCATAGTCATAGGCAAAGCTTTGACCTCATAGTCATAGCCATCTCCCAACAATTGACCTCATAGTCCTACAAAGTCTCTCTATTGACCTCATAGTCATAGATAACTCATTATCCCCTTGGCCTCATAGCCATCTAGCCTTTGACCTCATAGTCATTAGCAACATCTTTACCTTATCCTAGCAAGCAAACATAACATAACGTAAGCTAACAAGAGGTTCCTGTAGAGTACTACATATATTAAGGGTGCTAATACCTTCCCTTAGTATAACCAACCCCGGAACCTTAGATCTCCCCCCTTTTAGGTTTTCTTCGATCTTGAACCTTTCCTTTGGATAAATCAAAGTCGGTTGTAAAAGAAATGTGATGCAAGTTAATTAATAGCTTGTTATCCGATTTTCACCGCAACAATAATATTTGATGGAATGATGTTTATCTTGGTATGGTTAACATTTCGAATGCAAAATATGATTCCCAAATAAACACAAGGAAAAGAGTTATCAAGAGAGAAGGAATGTTACTCTTATTGCTTTGATAAGCTTCTCTTCCAGAGGTTCTGAGGGTCTAAGTGTTATGTCCAAATTCTGATAGCTCATCTTTCATTCCTAGATTGTTGTTCTTGCTGTTGAATCTTAAGCCAAAGATTTGTGCATTCCAATAACTTTCTTCAAACATTCTAATGGAGTTTTGTATGACAACAATTTTTTATTAATGTCATAGGAATATGTTTGATTACTTTAACTTTAGAGTCCAGATGTCATGAGTTCCCAGATGTATTATGGATTTGAAGAAGTTCTGACTCTACTCAAGTATCCTCAGTGTTTACTGGTATGATGTCAGCATCATATTATGGATTTCAACTAACTTTGACCTTCTAGAGCCAAGCTTATCATCAAAACTAAACATGAATTGATTGATTTTTAATATAGGTTTGAGTGTTAGATGCTTTATAGCCTTTTGACCATTCAGAGTATCTTAACATGACACACTCTTGAGAGTTAGACTTGTTTAATTTCTTGTAAGTATAAAACCAGTAAAGGATATGTTAACCTATCTAAAATATATGTTTTTCATTTTAAAACCAAATTCCCTTTTTCATTTCAACTAGCTTATAAAAAGGATCATATAAGTTATTATGCTTATACTAAACTCTTAGCTGAAATTATTGAAAAAATGTGTAGTGTTTCTTTAACACACACTGAGTCCATGAGAGCTTCTAAAAGAGTTTCTTTCTCTAGATTATTATTTTAGCTTTTTGAGAGCTAAATAATTTCAATCTTAATAAACTAGAGTTTTCTTTTATTGGCTCACAATGGTTTTCAGACAAAGCTATATGAATCTATCTTAGTTTCAATAGACCTTTTTTTTTTAATTTCTGATTCTTTTCAAGAATTTCAACTGAAGAAGAATGAAGAGTTAAGTGAGGGTACCTTTTTCAGTACCTGAATTTGATTTCACGACAATAGTGCTTTAGTGCTTCTTTATCTTATTCTTCTTTAGCTTATTCTTTTGAGAAGTTAGATACTTTTATGCTCAGCTTTATGTTGGCTTATGAAGTTGATTTGACTTTGCTTCCATCGTTGGTTGATGCTTCTTTAGCATTCACATACACTTTCGGTGTTCTAATTCTATCCAAGCATGATCTCTTGACTACCCATATAACTTAGCGAGCTCTTCAGTCCATGAAGGTGAATAAACTAAGAGTAGTCATCGTAGCCTTTTGCTTCATTGGTTAACTACAGATGGACTTCTTTACTTGGTCAGTTAAAGTGACCTTTGTCAAAGACTTTTAAAACCAAAATAGGAGTTTGAAATTTTGAGCATCATGTCTTCAAAAGTTTCAACAATCCTATTTTGAGAGCCTCAATCTTGAACCCAAGTCAGCACTGTGATTGTTTTGCCTGCTCATTACTTTGTTGATCTACATCTTGTTTCACATCAGCATCATAAGCATCTGAAGGATGCGTTCTTATGAAGGATAAAAGATCTTTTATCATTGCAGCTTGCATTGCCTTAATGTGTTTAAAAAATAGATATTTTTCTGACACGGTTAAGTGTTTAACATAATCTAGTTAATAACAGAATCAACGTTCTGATACCAATTGAAGGTGCAGGAAACACAAGAAGTGGGGGATTGAATTAGGTTTCCAGTTTGATAACTTTTTGCTTCACAACGCAAACACAACAATAGTAACAATAATAAGAATAATGATAAAAGATACAAGCATTTTATCATGGTTCACCGTTAACTAGGCTACCTCCAAACCACCCACCTAGGTGATTTGCCTTAGCCAAGGACTTAATCCAATTATCAAATCATAATTACAAAGCAATGATAACCGGTCACTAATTCCTCAAGAACCCGACCTACCCGGTCGCTTGAGAAACCCCAATAGCCATTGACTCCTTAAGACCTTGACCTACCTGGTCGCTTAAGAAGATTTTACCCTCGATGACTACCCGTCACCGACTTCTCAAGAGCATGACCAACCTAATCTCTTGAGGAACATAACTAGTCTGGGTTATAATACACTAGTGCAGAAAGAGTAATTTACACTCGTTTTTTTACATTTAACACCCGTTATTAGAGGGTGTGAATTCAACGGGTGAGAAATGTCTGATAAATTTACACCCGTTTTAAAATGGGTGTAAATAGATGTTATAATACACCTTTTTTTGTTGAAATCGGGTGTAAATACTTGCTTATATACATTTATAGATGGTATATTACACCCTGGTGTAAATGTTTACATGTAGACGTTTATAAATGGTATATTACACCCTTTTTTGTTTAAAACGGGTGTATAAATATGTAATATTACACCCTATTTTTTTAGAAAACTGGTGTAATTTTTTAAATAATTTCATTTAAATTAAACCTATTTACTCCCCATTTGATAAAAATTGGGTGTAAAATGAGCAATGTTTACTCTAGATATTGGCAAATTTACACCCTATTTTTTTTAAATAGGATATAAGAATATGATATATTACACTTGATTTTACCATGGATGTTGGCAAATTTAAACCCTATTCTCATAATATATTACACCAGATTTTAACATGAATGTTAACAAATTTATACCCTATTTTCTTTAAAAAGTCATACATCAAAATCTATTAACAAAAACTATCTATATATAATTTCTCCATTTTATATGTCTAGTCAAAATCATATTATATATACTAAAATGTCATACATCAAAATCTATTAACAAAAATTATCTATATATAAAATCTCTTGTTCCTCATGCTCTCTTGCCATTTGCATTTGCTCTTCAACCTTTTGATCTTCAATCATTTTCTCTAAAACCCTATAGCTCCTTAATAACATCAACGCCTGAAGAAACCATTATACTCAGTCGAAGCGAAAAAGCTATACCACAGATTCTTCCACAACATAATAGTTATTTAGAGGCTCTCATATTCCCTGTTAAAAAAAAAGTCTATTACAATGTAAAATTGACATTAATTTCAGCATTCTAAACAACTTTTGAATAATAAAGTAGATATTTAAAGCAATGAATAGAGTCGAGGACAATAATAATAAGGAAATCTTATATGCCATACCATAATGGTCTCACTGCTAACTTTATCAGAAATATAACTTGTTAACATTTATTAGATACCATGGGATTCAACTTTGAAAGAAATTTGACAGGAAATCAATAACATCTATTAATTTATTTGGTTGATAAAATATACTGTAATTCTTGAGCAATCAAAGAAGCTAATCAATCAGAAGTAACAGATTCCTTTTACATTATTTTCTACTAATTTTCGGTTGTATACAAAAACAGAAGCAAAGAATAAGTGTCAGATTTTCCAATAATTTGTGCAAGGTACTCCCTGAAGAAGTGAAATATGGCTAGTTAATATAGAAAACTATAATGATTATCTAAGAGCTTTTGTCTGAAATAGGAAATAGCTTGTTAAATTCTAATTTGTTATTTTGAGACTGGTCACGACTCGAGTCAAATGATGCTAAACACCACGTCGCATACTTAGCAATACAAACTTCTACAAATTTAACATTTTATCTTCCCATTATAACAATGTTGATGAAAAAGCAAGCAAAAAACTAGTTGGTTAATTATTCACAGAGAATATGATAATATATAAATGTACACAATCCCAAATCCCAATACACAAAAGACTTCATGAGAAGATTAGCACACTCACACTCACACGTCAACAGACAGAAGATAATAGCATATGCGATTGTATACCTTAGTGATGCAATAATAATTTTGCTCTGCATTCCAAATTCGATGACCTATGATATATTCTCTATCACTGCAAAAGAAGGGAAACTGTAGCAAGCAAAAAAAAATAGAGTATGAGAATGCAAGAAAGTCACTTGATAATCATAGCTAAGGCTACAACACATAACACGACAAAGTCGCATACTAACCTTGTGCACCTACTGCACAATCATTGTTCCAGTGACATCACAGTGTCACACTCTTGAATAGTTGAAGCATGTATAAGCATATCATCCCACCTCAGACGATACTCATCATCCCAAAAAAAATCCTTAACCATTTCAGAAGTCACGTCTTCAAACGTCGTTCTACTGCGATACTATGGCAGACCACTCTAACAAACAAACAAAAATAACAAACTCATTCTAAATATGTGGCGTAAATAATTAACTTAAACGCTAAAATTGTAATGAGATTACTCATTGAAATTAACATTTTAAATTTGAAAATTCTCAATCACATTAGTCCCCTCCAAAACAAGTTTATGCATTAAATTACACAACATGACTAATATAGATCCACAAAAGGAGAGGAGCTTATGGCCTAACTTACATAAAGCCTAGGTCAGAACAAATTTTTTTAAATAAAAAAGTCAAGGTTTTATGAAAAGCCTATATAGCAAAACAGGCATCTAAGTAAGATGGCAAACAATGTTTTACTAAAAATAGAAAGCCCCATTTAATATTAATACGAATGTTAGTTGATGTGATTGACAATTACGGAGAAATGTTTTGTTGGATAATCAAATAAAATTTTTTTCCAAAGAAATCCAGTCAAAAGTTAGAAAGTTCTGTAGAATTAAGTGTTTGACTTTGGGTAATAGATGAAGGAGAAAATGTCAAATCATATTAAAGCGATAAGGCACAACTCCAAACCCAAAGCCTGAGGGATAAACAAGTATGGGAAGCAACTTGGCACGACAAACCCCCGCCACTCAGGTAGACAACGACAACTATAATTTGTGCAATATCAACTCCCCTCGTCTACTATCTATCTGCCAAATTTAAGAAAATAAAAGTGTTTGATTTTGGTTCTGTTGTAGATTCAAAAACAGATTCCCACAAATTTGAAAATAGATCTTTAATGAGAAAAGCTTTTAGGAAGATACATTGTATAAAAGATAAGAGTGTTAAGTTTTAATAGGTAAGACACATATTTAAGAAAATAAAAGTTAAGTTAAAAGGCTTAAAAACTATACTCATATATCATCACTCAAAATGGAATATCATATATCATCACACATTCCTTAACATCCCTACAGACAGAAATAGTTCTGGAATTTACCCCAAAATCAAAATTCCAAGTTGGCTTCTTGTCTCTCATTTCCGTCCATGCAACCATTCAAAAGGATTAGTAGCAGCAACAACATCAAACATATGAAAGTATAATTAGTGAGCCTCTTTGTCACTTGAACGTTTATACTCATTCCTCTCCTCCTCCCAGTCGCTATTAGCATCACAATGTGGAGCATCATAATGTGACTCCGATTTATCTGAAGACCGTGTCCAGTACTTACATGGAGCAACTGAATCACATACATAGCAGTAACACTGTATTTCAAATTCAACCATAAAAGATTATTAATTCAGAGACATTTACATATGAAAAACCAAAAAACAAAACATACAGTTCCATCCAATCATTATACGTTTTCACAAGAATTCTCATGAGGTGTAGTATTAAAGGGAAATTTAACACATAGAAGTCTAGCATGCGGATAATCTCTACAAGCTACCTGCAAATTCCTCAAAAAATATTGAATCAGCATAACTCAAAATAAAGTTTGACAACAACCAATCACTGAGATTAATAATGACAATAAAAACAATATCATGAAACTGTGTTCGTAATAAGTAACGTTAGATACAATTTTAGTTCTTTTTTAGTGTTTGGTTCTTTAAGCATATTCCTAGCTTATACTACTGCTTATTCTTATTCACTGTTACCTCTACTAAAAAATTGTTGGATTTGAGTTTTCAATGAAATTAGTGAGAACCTAAGTCAATTGATGAGATAACATTTTCATGAAGTTCCGACTAGTGTCTATATAAAGTTTAGCACATGAAATTTCTTGCAAAAGTAAGGAAAATGACCCTACCAGACGGACCCATATACAATGGATAATCATGTCTACAATGATATGGAAAGAAGATAAAGTGATGAAAAATAATTTCATACCAATAGAAAAGATAAGGACAAAGATGACCACATATATGTAGATGTTCTTTCCCAACCACACAGTAAAATTAAAGTTAAATTATTCATAATCCCTTATGGGAACTCATACCATGTCCCCAATCAAAGTACACATTTGATTAAAAAAGAGAAACTTGTCCCACTCAATTCAATCTTTCATTAACGTCTCAGGTGTGGACCACCGACCATTTACCCAAAGACTCATTTCCTCTCTTCCAACTCCCATTAACGTCTCCAACCCCCGTTGGACTTTCTTTTCACTGCAAAGCTAAATGGGTCAGAAGTGTAACTGATAATAAGCTCAGAGCTTAAATACTCTGAAACTGATAATGCCTTCACCTTATTCAACCTCTGCCACCATGTTCAGGTCATGATCAGAAGCCATTAAAAACATTAGCATAATTGGCACCTACAGGGACTTCTCGCATATACTCGTCGAAATAGCTGTATTTGGATCATCTATAAGACCATACTGTCATTTGGCTGGATGTCGGTCGTTGTGTAACGATTTATCCCATTCTGTCTTGAGCAAACATGTCGGAAGCCAGGAATATCATGGACCAATCATCAGAGATCGTTCTAGCTGGAATACCACTGCACAAATCCTTGGGTTTACCCGGATTACCTTGAACAAGTCATGATAATTTAACATTATTCTGAGAAACATATCAATTCACTGGCAACGCCAGAAACAAAACTCAGGATACTGAACTATAAAAACTAGGATAAAAGCATAATAAAGAGATTAAAATTCATGATAAAAATAAAACAGTTTAAACTTTAAATCTTGTCTTCAAAATCAGAGAGTGGTGTCATCTGCTCCTTCAAACCCTTCCTCTTATGAATATCAGTAACAAGTGTTGAAGCTTGTGAACCAACCTCCAATGGATCTTAGCCCATCATGTCCCAGTGATCAAACACACACTGGGGGAAAACCTGACCAGATATTGCAGCCCTCAACTGGCTGGAGAATCCAAAAGACTCAATAACAGGAAAGTATGCTTTGATGTTGTAAAGTGGAGTACCAGATCTCTGCATTTCTTCAAACACATGTCCATGTTTCTGGTTAAGAACACTGTAGATACCACCAAGAGCTTGCTCAGGAGCTTGGATTTCAACCATGTAAACAAGCTCAAGAAGCATGGGTTTGGCTGTTAGCTGTGAAGCGTAGATGACTCTCCTAGCAGTAGGAATGACCTGACCACCACCTTTGTGGATAACATGTGTGTGCAACACAACATCACACACATCAAAGCATATGCCTCTCATGTTTTCTTCTAACAAAGCACCTTCTTTGGATTCCCATTGGAAACCTGCAACGACAAAATCCTTGATTTCATTCAAGTACTAAACTCCCTTACACATATCAACCACCATGTTGGCCTGAAAAACATGTAGCAGAGCTGTTGTTGGAAGGATATTCTGCTAGAAAGGTAATGTAATACGTACCACCAGAGGCCGGGCTCCAGGTTAACTTCACAATCTCAGCAAACACAAAATTTGCACCCTAAATTAAAACAATAATTACTTGATCAATGAATGAATGATTAAATAAACATTGTATAGTATATTCATAAATACTGTTAGTTTCGAACTTGATTCTCAGCATTGTACTTCTCTAACGCAAGCTTGAAGAGGGGAGTGAGACGACGACAAACATCATCGGTTATGGGAAGGGGTCCTGTACCGCCACATAAACCTGCTATTATTAAATTCCAAAAGTATAAACTGACTTAAACCAAAGGTTCTTCTTTAGCCATGTAATATTAATAGACACAGAAATTCAAGACACCTTCTCAATGAGGTTGTGATCAAGCTCGGATTCATGTAGAAGCATATCAGCACTAGGATTTCGGAAGAACAAGAACTCACGTTCGCCGTCAGCTCCAAGTGTAACAAAAGCCAATGCAGTTCTTGAAATAGAATCATATCGCATGCCAGATGTATCAACGTTAATTTGCTTTAAAATATCGGTTAACATATAACCAAATTCATCTGCTCCAACCTAAAACAAAGACAGTAATCGATTTTATAAAACTTAACACATTACAGATTTCTTAACTACGAAGATTCGAACAAATCAAACATGTAAGTCCTAGAGATAGTAACAAAAAACCAAATAACCAGACATAGATAAACACACCTTGCCTATAAATGCAGACAAACCCCCCAACCTAGAGATGCCAACCGCGACATTTGCATGAGCAGCACCAGGAGCTTTCTTGAAAGCAGACGCTTCAGCTAGAGACACTCCATCCACTGTAGGCACGAAATCTATCAACAACTCACCAAAACAAACAACCAACCCACTTGTTTCATTGCATCATTCTGTTGCGGAATCATCAGATTTACCTGCAAACATAGTAGGCTTTAGATCAACATGAATATAGAGTGCCCAAAATTTTATTAAAAAAAGCTAAACTAAATAGAACAGATTTGTACCTCAAATAGTATTAAATGACCAGAAAAAAAAGCATCATTTCACATGAAAACCACTACCAACTATGATGATCTTCACATGGAATAGGTGATGAGACAAACCAGTTTCTGATCTAAATCACAGCTAAATTTTCAAAACTTAGACCCATTTATTAAACTTTATCATTCACATGTTCTGTTCATCAACTAACAAACAAGCTCAATAAAAATCATTTTTTTGCAGAATAATTATTAATGGTACTTTAACTTAGACCCATTAATTTGATTTCTTTTATTTCGTATTCCCAAATTATTTATCAACAGTACATAAACTTATGAATCAAATTTGATTTAAGAACAAGACCCAATATCATAAAAATCTCAAAGATGCAATCTTTACCTCAAAAAACAAACTTCCAACAAATCCAGATAAAGAATATACCTCCTTAAACCTAATAGCATTAACGAGTAATGCATATTGCAAAACAAGAACAGTTTGAAAAGAAAGAAAAATGAGAAACCTGAGGGGGTAAATTGAGACATTTGAGCAAAGCGATTGAATTTGGAACCAAGAAACAGAGTGTTGAATTGAAATTGCTAACCATCCTTTGTCTCCTTGAATGCCAATTTGTTGGATTTCTTCTTGTGTGTGATTGTGGATTTTGGAGGGCGAGCAAAGGGATCGTGGATTTCTTCTTGAATATCCTTTAATAATTTCAGCGATTAGAATATGAGATTCCGAAGAAAATGATCGTGCGATGATGAAAGATGAGAAAGGTTTGATAGATGAAAATCAGAGTTTTGATGTGCGATACGAGGAAGAAGATCGAGTTATAGGGTTTCTAGAATGGATTTAGAGAAATGGGGTTTCAAAAAAGGATTTTGATTTGTTGTGTTTTTCTTTTATTATTTTATTTATACAATATTAATTTAATAAATTTACACCTATTAATTCATTTAATTACTTAATTAATACTTAATAAAATATATTGTGTTTTAGTAATGTGTTTAAGATTAATAATTAGAGTTGTTAAAATAAATAATTTTTTTGCCCAATTAAAATTTACACCCGTTTTATCTTTAATGGAAGTAATAGAGATTTGACTATAATAATAATTTTAATTTATTATAATAATATTTTTAATTTACATCTTTTTTTATAAATAGGATGTCTATTGTCACGTGTTAATAACTAAAATGACATTTTATTTACAAATTTGCCACCGGATTACTTATTTACACCCGTTTTCTGTATAATGGGTGTAAATTTTAAAATTATATTCGTCAGTTTGCACTAGTGATAGTTTGTGTTTATAGAGTTTGCTTCTTGATAAGCTAATAACACAATAGATGAAGATTTGATGATTTACACTTAAATATATACAATGAAAGTTCTATGTGTTTCTTTCTTTACTGTATGGTGGTGACTTTAACTTAAGTGTTTATTAAGACTCAGATACACATGCATGTCTTTGCTCTGTTTTTCCTTTCTACATTCTCCTCTCTTGCTTTCTCTGTTCTCTATCTCTCTCTCTCTCTCTCACACACACACACACACTCTCTCTCACTCTCTCTCTCTCTCTCTCTCTCTCTCTCTCTACTTTTACACCTTCCATATTGTTTAAAATATATAGAAGAAGAATAGATCCATTGGAGGATAGATCCACTGGAGGGTAGAATTTTTTTTTACCTTTGAAGTATCGTTTGTATGAAGGTCGTTTCATGTGCAGCAGTTGAGCGGCGCTTGCAGTAGATTGTAGTTGACGATGAGACATGAGAAGTCTTTACTTTTGAGTTTCTTTTTAACTTCTATCACATCAAACAATAATGACCTTTAATTCAAATCTACTAGTTAGAGGCTTCTTATAAAAGTTATTTGAAGCTTGAGTATATATCAGAAACGGTTTTCATAAGGAAATCTCTTTTTGCTTGTACTTTCCTTGAATATACTACTCGTCATAATCAGAAGCTTCATATAAAGGACGAAGTGAAGCTTGATCAGAGTCCAGAGCCTAGATGATGTTGACTACAAAGTCTATTTTGAGTGATTCTTGAAAGTACTACAATCCATAGTGAATGTGACCAAGAAATGCGTAAGCATTTAATGGTTTGTTCAGATCAGATGTGTTGATTGTAAGAGAATATTTCCTTTGCTTACTAAATTTTAGTCAGAGGCTTCAAATTTAATGTTAATGAAGCTTGAGTAGTTCTTTTAGAAGTTGTCTTCAGAAATTAGTAAGGCTTTAGATTCCTTGGAGTACTAAGTTTTGACATTGACACAAACTTTATAGTCATAGCTTTATCATAGATTTTATGGATGGTTTCTTTTCAGAAACGTTGACTTGATAATCTTGAAGCTTGACTTGCTTTAAACACATCTTTGTAATTTTCCTTTGTTCGACATATGTTTAATTTTCTTTAATCTACTTTCAACATTCTTCATACTCTATCTGCATTCAGATCAATTTCTTCAATGGTAGATTTCTTTAGAGTATGGATTTTATAATTTTATGTCGTTCAAACCTTTCTTCAGACTTCGATTTGATTTGAAGTTTACTTTCCATTAGCCTTTGTTGTCTTATCATTTGACAATCATAGTTGGTTTCTTTCAGAGTCCTCAACTATCGGAGTTGCCTCCAGACGTAGCAATTGAAGTTCTTTGATCAGAATCAGCTTTAATTAGCATTTTCTATTTCCATTTAAATTTTGCTTTGATCTTTGAGTTTCTTCACACTTAATAAATAGTTAATGCACAAAATTATTCTTATACACTTTGTTATCATCAAAACATAAAGGTGTGCAGATGTAAAACCAAACTTGTTCTTACATGCTTCAAGAAGAAATAACACTTTCTGCTCAAATGCAATGAGAACATAAATTTATGAGATTCCAGATTATGTTGTCCATTCTGACGCGATGCAAATGTTCACTTCTCCCTGTTTTGAGTAGCAAGCAATGTTTTCCGCTCGAATGTGACTAAAATCGACCAACCAATAAAACATTTGCTACCCAAAACTACGTAGCAGTTCCTCATCGCACCCGAGGATACGTAGGAGCGGGATTCAACGTCTCGTCAGGCACCCTAATAAAAAACCTTATTTTTAGTCCTTTTCTCTTTTCCAAATTTTAATAACTTGAAGAAACAAATGAAAGTTAACATTCTATTCGCAAAGCTTACTAAATTATACCTCTTGAATACAAAGAGTGTGAGGGGTTCTAATACCTTCCCCTCACATAACCGACTCCCGAACCCGAATTTGGTTGCGACGACCATTTTCTTTTTCTTTAAGGGTTTTATTGACATTTTCCCTTTCCTTTTGGAATACATAATATTCGGTGTAGGCTCTGTTATTATTTCGAGTATGTGAGCACTCGGGTATTTTTCGCACTGCGACAACTGACGACTTTGCTAGGGATTCCTTGAGAGTCAAGCCTAGTTTAGTTAACTTTGCGATGAATGTTAGCTTTGTTTACTTGCTTTCTTTTTTATTGTTCATCTTTATGTGATGTTATCATTGTTTGTTCATCTAATGTTGGTTTCCCATATGGTGATTGGAATTCTCTGGTTGTTGGAACATTATGAGGAAAATTTTATACTCGAGTCTGAAAGAAAACTTATAATTAAAATGATGTTTGCATAGTATTGACATTCTTGGAGTATACCTCGTTAGGTTGGTGTGAAGACCTCCCTTATAATATATCCTCTTGAGGGTATTGCTATCTCACGAGTATTTGTTATGGCAGTGGTATTTTCAAGTAGGGTCCATGACTCTAGGGACCTTTGTTTAGAACCCAAACTTGTGGTTATTAAAAATCAATGGTTGTGTTGTGTTGACTATCTTGGCGTATGCCTCGATAGGTTGGTGCAAAGATTTCACCTATAGTAGATTCTCTTAAGGGTATTACTGTTTAACGAGTATTTGTTATTAATGGCAATACTTTCGCATAGGATTCGTGACTCTAGGAACCGTGTATAATACCTTTGAATTGATGGTTGTGTAGTGTTGACCTTCTTGGCATATGCTTCGCTAGGTTGGCGTGAAGGCCTCACCTATAGTAGATCCTATTGAGGATATTATCGTTTAACGATTATTTGTTATAAATGGAAATATTTTTAAATAGGATTTGTGACTCTAGGAACCTTACGAGACCACAAAGCCACCCCTTTGTGAGAATCACTATGTGCAAAACACCCATAATATTTCTAGACATCTGAGCTCACAGTGCCAATAAACCCTAAATATTCATTGCATTACATACATTTGCATAAAAAAGTTCTTAGCATATAAATTTTGCTTTTAGGGGATCTAAAGACTAAAGTTTGTATTGTGAGCATCTAAAAATGGGTTCAGAAAGAAGAAACACCTATGCAGTCAAGTTCAGGACACCTAATATAGAAGTCTGAAAGCATAGGGCGCTGAGATAACAACGATCAATCTGGATGCATTCAGAAAAAATTATGGAAAGATACTTGAGCTTCTTAATGAGAAGATAGATACAGAGACACTTGTTACCTTAACCCAATTCTATGACCCTCCTTTAAGGTATTTTACTTTCCAGGATTTCCAATTGCTCCAACTCTGGAAGAATTTGAACGGATCTTGGGCCGTCCTTTAAAGGATCATAACCCATTCACTGGTTTAGGAGAAAAACCAACACCTAAGTTGATAGAAACAGTATTGAGCCTAATCTAAAAATAAGGGGAAAATTAAAGGGTTTTCAAGAAAACTCCTAAAAGAAAAGGCCCAAACTTTGGGAAAAGCTAAAAAATGGAAGTTCTTCAACGATGTCCTAGCCCTGTTAATCTATGGGATTGTGTTGTTTCCAAACCTTGAAGATGTTATGAATTTCCTGGCTATAAGTATTTTCTTTGCTAAGAACCATGTTCCTTCACTCTTGGCATACATGTAATACTCTTTCCACATAAGACACGAGAAGAAAAGAGGTGTAATCGTATGTTGCATTCCATTGCAACATGCCTGGCTCATGTTTCATATGCCTTGAGAGAACAACTTTAATAGAAATTAAGGTGATTCTAAGTGGTCTCAAAAGATGTCATCCCTCACTGGCAATTCAATTTCTTGGTATTAATTGGACCATGAGGTAGATGAAGTCATTTTTAGTTGCGGCGAATTTGCGAGTGTATCACTCATGAGGTCACGAGGATGCATCGACTAAAATCTTATCGTTGCTCTCTGACTACTTAGCTACCTGTCGTACCTCGAAAAATACGATCCGCGCGATGGTCGTAGAAAAAACGTTCGAACAGAGTCGCCACCGAACTTTATTCATTCCAAGGAAGGAATTAGAAAATATCGATAAAACCTTTAAAGGATAAGAAAATGGTCATCGCAAAGGTTCGGGAGTCGATTACGCAAAAAGGTACTAGCACCCCCTACGTCTGTTGTACTCAACGGGAACCTCTTGATTCGATTCGTGAGAAAAGTTAGCTAGGTTTGTTTGTTTGTTTTCTTATAAGGGAATAACGAGAAAGGATATTGTTTTAAGGAGAAAATGAGTGGTTTTTTATTAGGGTGCTCGCCAAGGATTGAGGCTCTTGTGCCTACGTATTCCCTCGTGCAATGGGAAAGTCCGAGCATTCGTAGTTCATGGGACTATAGTAAAAGGTTTGGGGTAAAAAGAAAAAAGGTAGCTCGCTAGGATCTCGCAATCCTATGCCTACGTACCCTTATAGTGCAATGAGGAAGTCAGAACAATTGTAGTTCGGAGGACTATGATTTGTTAGTTTGTGTCTTTTAAACGAACGAGTGTTTAGGTCGCATTCTAACTGCTAAACGTTGGCTTGTCTGCTCGCTAGGGGAGGTTGAAGCAATAGTTATATGCGCGGAAGAAAGGACTAAACAACGTTATTTTGAAAAAGTTGTGTGAATATGGATTAAAGTGTACTAGGGATTTTAATCAAGAAAAGATAATTTAATTTGAGTGTGTTTTAAGAGTTTCGATCGCACGAGAGCGAGAGAACGAGATTTAATTAGTTAAGCATTTTGAGGGAGAATGACGATTATTCGATAAACGAGACGCGACCTCGCAACCAATTACTCGGGGAATTACTGGGATGCTAGATCCCAACGACACCTTTTTCATTCGATTAATTACGAAAATCGTGTTTGTTGGACAATAAACTTCTTTGTCCAAATAATTAGGGCAAGTATTTTAGGAATGAAAGATCGAATGACCCACAACCCAAGGCGTGCACCCCAAGAGCAGTCACTCAAGAATCCAAAGAATGTGTGACTCCAAGAATTCAGTTCTTTCGTAATTTAATTAAGAAAAGAATTTGATTTGATTAGGGTATTTTGATTAGATGTGTTTTAATCGAATTAAGATTTGAATGAATTAAAAGTTTTAAAGAGGATTAAGTGTTTTAATCGGATTATGATTTTAACGGATTAAAAGTTTTAAAGAGGATTAAGTGTTTTAATCGAATTAAGATTTGAATGGATTAAAAGTTTTTTAGAGATGAAAGACGGAACGAACACAACCCAAGGTGTGCGCTCCAAGAGTGATCGTTCAAAGATCCAAGGAGTGCGAGACCCCAAGAATCCATTACCTTCATTATTTAAATATGAAGAAAGTTTTATAAGTATTAATTAGAATGGATTATGATTTTAAATTGGTTAAGAAAGTATTTTTAAAGTTTAAGTGTTTTTGATTAGATTAAATGAATATTAATCGTTTTTTAGAAACGAAAGACAGAACGAACACAACCCAAGGCGTGTGCCTCAAGAGCATTCGTTCAAGGATCTAAGGAGTACTAGACCCCAAGAACCCACTACTTTTATAATTAATTAAGAAAAAATATTTTAAGTTGTCATATATAAAGAAACTAATTAATTAATTAAGATTTAAAAAGTGACTTAAGTGTTACAGGATAAATTGACTTAGGATAAGAATATTTAATCAGGATTAATAAAACTAAACGTTAGAGTAAATTCGAAATTACCTATTTTATTTATCTAACTAATACATGATTGATTATCAATTATTTTAGTAATAAAATAAGAAAATAATAGTCCTAATTTAGAGATATTATAATTAATAATTAGATTAACTAAAACAAAAATATTTTCCTACAACCTAGTAATAATGAAAACAGGCCCAATGGCCCCATAATCACTAACAAAAACTGGCGTAGAGTAAAAAAGGTTGGGCTCGGGTAATCAATGACCCGTTTGTCACTCACAGCCCAAGCGAATGGCCTTTTCAAGACAAATCATAAAATATTGGCCACCAAGAGGATATAACGAGAAAGAGAAATGAGGCTAGCACAACACATTGATTTCCATTAATGAAAATAAATAAACCATGTGCTGTGACATTGAAATGTCTCTCTCCCAGATTACTCTCCCTTTTGCTTAGTGTCATTTACCACCATGGAATCCAACTGCTGGCGCATTAAGATGGGGACAGAATAAGAGCATACCTTGAATGCTTCTAGGTGGCAGACTTACTATTTCCAAGACATGCAGTAGTCATAGAAGAGACAACACATTAATCATCATTCAAAGCTCCTTAAAGCAACAATTGATTCTTTAAAAAAAATAACTCTTTAATGATAAAAAATGAAACTTGTCTCTTCCTCTCAATATAATCCCCCTGAGTTTTCCTCTTTCAAGCATAACCTACCCCCCCTCTCTCTCTCTCATTAAACTCCATCACTCGTTTTCTCCTACATATTCTATTCAAGCTCCATGAAACCAAAACCCAAAACATCGACCGATCAAAAATTACCCAGAAATCCCCATTTTCTCTCACAAACCCAAAACTCTTTTTGAACACCACAACCAAGACGAACGTACACAAACAGTATTCGACCTCTAATCCTTCAAAACCTAGTTTTCATGGTCGAGAAAACATTGAGATTCGAGGCATATCATTAGCAATCACTCAACAAAGAAGCAGAATAGCAACTAAGAAACAGAGTAGCAGCCATCAAACAGATAAACGACATAAAAATATCTCACCTGAGTTTGAAGTCCCAACGAATTTCCGGCGAAGGCGGTACCTCGAGTTTGTTCGTATGCTGCTCTTACCACGATCCACCCCTTTCTTTTGTCGTCCTTTACTTTATTTTCTGTCTCGTGTTTTGCCTGTGTCTTACTGGGAATGTGGCATTCTGAGAGTGCGTGGTCGAGCTCGCCTTACACAAAGCTTTGATGTGAGCTTTGAGAAGGTATAAAAACAAAGAGCTTTAGGATAGGTTGAGGGTGGATTTCAGCATAGTAACGATAGGTTTTCAGTGTGTTCATTGAGCAATGATTGGGGTCCTATTTATAGGGGAATTTGGGGTTTGTTGATACGTGTAAAATTAGGGAATTTCCAGAAGAATATCCTGTTGTGGAAAAACGATGTCTTGAAACAAAGTATAAATGATTTTTTTATAATTAAGAAACACACAAGGGTTAGGTTTAAAGCAAAAACAAACAAGAAGAACAACAAATATTGGTTATAACAGTTATTCTTTACTTTCTCTATAAAACAGATTACAAGTACTCAAGAATAACAAATAACCCTCTTACCCTAATTAAGATTTGCCACACAACACTTAAGATGAGAGACTAGTATGTTATTTATAATAAAACATAACATACTAAATAAATGGGCTTTTTAACAATTACTGAATACAAGCTAATTTAGGGTACAAGCTAACTTAAACAATTGGATCTTTAACACAAGGCCCAATTCGACAACTACATACTAAAACACAATTCGACTACAGCATGCAGGTCTTCGACAATAACATGTGAACAGAATTCGACGGCATGCTACACTAGAGTTCGATCCAATATTTCACAAATCTCCACCTTGGATCTAACTCTAACATCAAGAAACAAACTAGTTTTTTTTTCATGTAGCCTTATCAACTGCATACAGTGGAAAAATTTGCAACTAGGCAACGTCTTGGTGATCATATTAGCAGCATTATGATCTGTCGAAACCTTCAGCACTTGGACTTCTCCACGCTCGATTACTCCTCTGACGAAATGTTGCCTCACATCAATGTGTTTGGTTTGCTCATGATAGGTTGAATTCTTCGACTGGTGTATTTCACTTTGACTATTACATTTAATAGTGATACTTCGACCTTGAAGTTTTTGCTCCTTTGCAAAACCTTCAAGCCACAATGCTTCCTTTACAACTTCAGTTAGGGCAATATATTCCGCTTCAGTGGTTGATAAGGCAACAACCTTCTGAAGTGTTGCTTTCTAACTGATTATTGTCCAAAACATAGTGAACACATATCCAGAAATAGATTTTCTAGAATCCATACAACCTGTATAATCAGAGTCGACATATCTTCACCCAAGGCTCCACCATAAATTAGGAATCTATTAAGAGACCCATTTATGTATCTTAGAATCCACTTTAATGCTTGCCAGTGAGCCTTTCCAAGATTCGCCATGTACCTGCTTACAAGACTTACTGCATATGCTATGTCGGGTCTAGTACAGACCATAGTATACATCAAAGAACCCACTATATTAGCATATGGAATTCTATTCATATAAGCTCTTTCAACATCAGTACTGGGACACTGATCTATACTCAACTTGAATTGAGGGTTTGTTGAAGTCACAACAGGCTTTAAATTCGACATACCATACTTTTCGAGAATCTTCCGTAGGTATGCCTCTTGAGATAAGCATAATTTCGACTGCTTTCTATCTCTTCGGATGTCAATCCCAAGAATCCTGGACGCAACTCCCAGATCCTTCATGTCGAACTCCTTATTGAGTTCAGCCTTCACCATCATTACATATTCGACATTGTTGCTTGCTATTAGAATATCATCCACTTAGAGCAATAAAATAACAAATGAATTACCCGGTCGAAATCTGAAGTAAACACAGTGGTCGAACTGGCTTATGATGAAACTTATACGTGCCATGAACTTGTCGAATCTCCTATTCCACTGTCGAGGATATTGTTTCAGTCCATATAAATATCTCTTCAACTTGTACACATAGTCTTCCTTCCCTTTTTCGACATACCCTTAAGGTTACCTCATCAAGATTGTTTCATCTAGATCACCATACAAGAACGTAGTCTTCACATCCATCTATTCCAGTTTAAGGTCGAACTGTGCCCCCTTGGCAAGCAACATTCTAATGGACCCGTGCTTCACAACAGGTGAGAACACATTATTGAAGTCGACACCTTCTTTCTTAGTGAACCCCCTAGCAACCAACCGTGCCTTGTGATCAGTGGTTTTTATGCATTATTTTACCGTAGTTTTAGTTAATATTCTTATATATTTAGTTGCATTTTATCTCTGTTTACCGCATTTTATGCTTTGGTTGTGTCTTTCCAATATTTTTAGGTTCAGGTAAGCATTCAGTAAGAATCGGAGCGAGAAAGTAGACAATCCAGTGTTTTCAGAAATTTTTTTGGAAGGAAGCAAAGGACCTAACACGGCCACCCGTGTCACCTGACAAGGGCCATATCAGGAAGAGGCCAAGAGAACGCAAGAAAGTGAGAATCCAGGGGGCTGACACGGTCGCCCGTGTTAGCAAGTCTGGAGCAAATAAGTTGGTTGTAGAGAAACAGGGGGCCAACACGGCCCGTGTTGGCTGAGGCGCTTCATCTTCTAATTTTCTTGGATTTTTCACTTAGGGGACCTGTGGGGGTATTTTCGATATTTTCCCATTGTTGTATTGGACCTGTAGCTATTTTAGATGAGTTTGGAAAGAGAAAAAGGGACTTTTGATGGAGAGAAGACTGTATGATCAAGAATTGAGCGATCAAGAGAATTTGGGAACTGAAGATTTTCATGCGCCGGAGCAATTGAAGATCAAAGTAACGATACTCCTTGTAATATTTAATCTTATTATTGTATTTTCTTTGAATACTATGAGTTGCTAAACCCCCTAATGATAGGGTGTCCCTGAATTGCTGTTGTAATGATCTTGGTTTTCTTAGTTCAATGACATAAGTGCTTATTTTTATAATCATTTTTATCGTTCAATGTTCTTAATGCTTTTTCTATCGGACAAATAAAATTTGATTTACGGTTAACCTTAGGTCGGATAAACCATTGTTAACGCTTTTGTACGATAATGCATCAGTAGATATTGCCTAGGACTAGGAATACCCTGTTGCACTTGGAACACTGTTGACATTATATATAATGCTTGATTTCAAACGTAATTACGAATGGACATAGTAATTAGGTTATGAAATCATAATTTTTCTCACTAAGGGCTTAGGGGTAAACAACTTACAGTCAATAAATTGATAAATCTAACCCATGTCTCTGAAATAAGGATTAAGGTTGTTACAAGGCAATTCATACACTGTACCTTAGCATGCTTCTTATATCTGTTTCAAAAACTCAATTTTATTACTCTGTTTTATTTTCCCTTTGAGAAATTACTATTTAAAAAAAAATCCAAAAACTCCAAGTACTTTTGTTCAATTGAATTATTATAGAGCTTGTATTTCCTACGCAGTCCGCGAGATCGATACTGGGGATAAAACCCTATTTTAACTACAATCGGCAAAAATAGTACACTTGCTATTTTTCCGATCAAGTTTTTGGCGCCGTTGCCGGGGACTGCCAAAATATAGAGTTTTAATTTTAGTTCAATTTAAATTTTGTTGCTCTGCGACTAAAATTTTATTTTATGTTATTTTTATAATTTTCTATTATTATTAATATTTGTCTAATCTGTGTATGCGAGGAAAACCCTCAGCTGAATTTATTTTTGACGCAAAACCAGAAAGATCGTTGCACGCTAGACTCCGTCAAGCTAAACAAGAAAGACTGGCAGCGTCAGAAGGAGGACCGATAATTTCAGAGCAAGAAAAAGAAGAAGTTTTGGTTCATTCTGATTCAGATACAAACACAGATACAGAGACACATCCAGAGACTGTCGTTATGGCTAAAAATCCACCAGCAGAGAGACTTCTGGGTGACTATGGAGGACCAAATGCTCCATCAGGGCGGTTGACCGTAGTAAATTAATCGGTTAACGTTGCTAACTCTCAATTGCACCCAAAAACTATCCGTCAGCTCGAAAAGAGACCTTTTACTGGAAAAATCAATGAAGATGCAAATAAGCATTTGCAAAGGTTTCTCACTATGAGCACGACGTTGAAGATTAATGGGCATTCTGAAGAAGCTAAAAAATTGAGAATGTTTCCTTTCACTCTTTCTGAAAATGCTAAAGAGTGGTTTTACTCTTTATCTGTCGGGAGTATTACCACTTGGGAAGAGAAGGAGAAAGCTTTTCTTAATGAGTACTTTCCTGCTTCTGTTTACATTCGAAAAAGATATGATATTGTGAATTTTAAATAGAAGGAGGGAGAGTCACTTGGTGATGCGTATAAAAGGTTTAAGAGAGTGTTAGTAGCATGCCATACTCACAACTTGGATGCAACTGAACAGATGCAGATGTTTGTGAATGGTTTGAGGATAAAGACCAAATAACTTATTGATAGAGTGGTTGGTAGTTCATCAAACTTTACAACATCCACTGGTATTAAAAAGATTATAGGAGCCATAGCAGCAAACGGGCATCTAGAACTGTATGATCGCAGTATGAGTAAACCAGAAGGGATAATTGATCTAAAGCTGGCTAACCAAGTGGTGAAGATGGAAAATCAAGTTACTGCTGAGGTAGAAAGAAGGCTGAAAGCGATGAGTGTAAGTACTCAAGAAGTAGCCCAAGTTCAACCTGTCCAAGCAGTTAATTGTGAGATTTGTAGTGGACCACACTTTACGACACATTGTGTTGCAACTGCGCAACAAATTAAAGAGATTAAGTTTCTGAAGCAAAATAATCCCAATTCTCATACTTATAATCCAGGGTGGAAGAATCATCCTAACTTCTCCTGGAAAGATCAGAATCAACCTCAATACCAACAACAGGCCCCACAGAAAGCAGAGTGGGAGATAACTATTGAGAAGATGGCAGTTCACAACATGAAATTCCAAGAAGAGACCCGAGATAATCAAAGGAACACCACAACTTCTATAAAAAATCTTGAGGTTCAGATGGGACAAATAGCACAACAACTCTCCATGCAAACTCAAGGAACCTTCCCGAGCGCGACAATACCAAATCCCAAAAATCAGGAGAATGATAATGTTGTCACAACAAGAAGTCAGAAAGTTGTTGAAGAGAAAGAAATGGCAATAAATGATTATCAGTGTATAGAGGTGGATCTGGAAGTGAGAGAAAACAGGAAAGAACCGGAAAGAGCTTGACTACCCGTGAAGCCAACTGAAGAGAAGACGAAAGAGGAGGTTGAACCAAAGATCAAGCTACCTTATCCTCCGAGAGTGCCAAAGAAGGATCCAAAAGAGAAGAACTTTGAGAAATTCAGCACAATGTTCAAAAAGTTAGAGAACAATATGCCGTTCTTTGAAGTACTCGAGCAAATGCGATTGTACAAAAAATTCATGAAATAGGTCATCGTGAAAAAGAGACCAATGGGAGAGGAGTAAAAAATTGTAATTGAGCATTGCAGTGAAGTATCACAAGGTAGGAGAATTCCCATCAAGCATAAAGATCCTGGATCTGTAGCAATCCCATGCACTATAAAAGACAGAACTTTCAAGAAGGTCCTTATTGATTCGGGTGCTAGTGTGAGTCTCATGCCTTTATCTATTTTCAAAAAGCTGGGTATTGGAAAAGTGAGCGATACGAGAACAAATTTGAAGTTTGCCGACCACACGACTAAGAGGTCATATAGGCTAGCAGAGGATGTATTGGTGACGATTGATAACTCCACCATTCTAGTTGATTTTGAGATCATGGATATTCCAGAAGATGAAGAGACTCATATCATACTTGGTTGACCATTCTTGCTTACTAGTCGGTGCAATGTTGATATTGAAACAGGTATTCTAACCTTGAAATCTTTTGATGAGGAAATAACTTAAAAAGTGCTGGACATCAAGAAGCGAGGTAAAGAGGAAGTCAATTAATCTTCAGTTGGAATGTTCCAAATAGTGGGAAATAGCAAAAGTTCAAAGCCACCTCATGAAAAAGTATCAGGCGTAATCTCTCAGGTTGCAGTATGTCACTCATCTATGGCACATAGCAAGACTTCTAGATCCATTCAAGAAGTCAAGAAGAGAAAGAAAAAGGAACATCAAAGGAAGAATATGGAAGTTGGAGGTGACTTGAGACACAAAGTAGTTCATATCTTTGAACCTGACCAGTCCCTTGCTGCGAAGAGGTCAAGCAACAAAGTGTGAAAGCTGAAATACCCCCCATAACAATGGGGAGTGAACCGTCGAGCCATGCGACGTTAAACTAACCGCTACATGGGAGGCAACCAATGCTTTTAATGATTGAGCATTTTCTTTTTGTTGTTTATTTTGTTTCGTTTGCAGGTAATAAACGAGACCTTACATGTGCAAGCTATGATGTAGCAATTGGTGCGCATTATCTTCCACCTCCTCAGTAAGGATCTCTGTGAGTAACCTTTCTCCCTTTTGTTCTAACACATTGGGGCCAATGTGCAGTTCAAGTTTGAGGGTGGATTTGCTGTCTTTTTTTAGTTTTTCCTTTTAGTACTTGTATTTTTGTTTTTGTGTGTTGTTTTATTAAAACCACTTTGAGTTCTCCCTGAACTAGAGCCGTAAAAAAAATTTCTTGTGTATATAGAGTTTGAGGAAAGAGAGGCTAAAACTAGGGACATTGGAAAAGTTTGAAAACTTAGGTATTACCTGAACACCCTAGATCTCCCAAAGTAAGGAAACGAGTCCAACGTGTAGATTTGTGCCATAGTACTTGGATTTGAGAAGTATTCCCCTATTAGTTCATAGTGATAGTCCGACATGATTAAAAATAATTGCATGTATAGGGTTGATTGAGAGAATGACTTATGGCGCCAAAAACAAGAAGATGAATAAAGGCGATAAAGACAACTAGTCCTTCTAAGTTGGGTAACCCTCACCCGGTTACTTAGCCTAACGGCGATTGAGTCTCAATTTTCGTCCTAAAATGGACTAATAAACACCCATGAGCGAGAAAAAAAGAATAAAGGTGCCTCAAAAAAGTTTTGATCAATCTTGTACATGTGAGGGAAAACGATCATAAATGCCTTAATCCGATTATCCAAATTAAAGTGGTAGAAAATCGAAGAAAAGACTTAAGCCCAATGCATAGTTGGAGAGGTGACCGAAAGGGAGATTTAGATATGTGGTTTAACCGTGGTATGTGTTTGTGTAATACCTTTGTTAACAGACGATTACCAAGAGAACCAGTTTCAGCCGATCGGAACAAAGGCCCGCGTATGAGTTTCATTTGATGTGTATCATTTGATCTGAAAAACCTTTATGCAGGCTTATTGCTTGAGGTCAAGCAACGATTTAAATTTGGGGGAGTTTAATCAGTGGTTTTTATGCGTTATTTTAGCGTTAGTTTTAGTTAATCTTCCTATATGTTTAGTTGCATTTTATCCCTGTTTACCGCATTTTATGCTTTGGTTGTGTCTTTCTAATATTTTTAGGCAGGTAAGCATTCAGGAAGAATCAGAGCGAGAAAGTAGACAATCCAGTGTTTTCAGAAGAGTTTTTGGAAGGAAGCAGAGGGCCTGACACGGGCCGTGTCAGGAAGAGGCCAAGAGAACGCAAGAAAGTGAGAATCCAAGGGGCTGACACGATCACCCGTGTCAGCTGACACGCCAGTGTCAGCAAGTCTGGAGCAAATAAGTTGGTTGCAGAGAAACAGGGGGCCAACACGGCCACCCGTGTCAGCTGACACGACTCATGTTTGATGAGGCGCTTCATCTTCTAATTTTCTTGGATTTTTCATTTAGGGGACTTGTGAGGGTATTTTTGTTATTTTCCCATTGCTGTATTAGACCTGTGGCTATTTTAGATGAGTTTGGAAAGAGAAAAGGGACTTTTGACGGAGAGAAGATAGTACGATCAAGAATTTAGCGATCAAGAGAATTTGGGAACTGAAGATTTTCATGCGCTAGAGCAATTGAAGATCAAAGTAACCATACTCCTTGTAATGTTTAATCTTATTATTGTATTTTCTTTGAATATTATGCGTTGTTAAACCCCCCAATGCTAGGGGGTGTCCCTGAATTGCTATTGTAATGATCTTTGTTTTCTTGGTTCAATTACATAAGTGATTATTTTCATAATCATTTTTATCGTTCAATTTTCTTAATGTTTTTTCTATCGGACAAATAGAATTTGATTTACGGTTAACCTTAGGTTGGACAAACCATTGTTAACGCTTTTGTACGATAATGCATCAGTAGATATTACCTAGGACTAGGAATACCCTGTTGCACTTGGAACACTGTTGACATTATATATAATGCTTGATTTCAAACGTAATTACCTATGGAAATAGTAATTAGGTTATGAAATCAAAAGTTTTCTCACTAAGGACTTAGGAGTAAACAACTTACAATCAAGAAATTGATAAATCTAAGCCATGTTTTTGAAATAAGGATTAAGGCTGTTACAAGGCAATTCATACACTATACCTTAGCATGCTTCTTATATCTATTTCAAAAACTCAATTTTATTACTCTGTTTTATTTTCCCTTTGCGAATTTACTATTTTCAAAACAAAATCCAAAAACCCCAAGTACTTTTGTTCAATTGAATTATTATAGAGCTTGTATTTCCTACGCAGTCCTCGAGATCGATACTGGGGATAAAACCCCTATTTTAACTACAATCGACAAAAATAGTACACTTGCTATTTTTTCGATCACCTTGTATCTCTTCGACGCCACTCCTTCGATTCCTTCCTTAATTTTGAAAATCCATTTACAACTGACTAACCTGGCTCCAGCAGGTTTCTTGATCAGTTTCCAGATGTTGTTATCATGAAGAGATTTCATCTTATCATCCATGGCCTTCAACCATTTAGTCTTCTTTG
Source organism: Lathyrus tuberosus (assembly GCA_022829125.1). NCBI lineage: Eukaryota > Viridiplantae > Streptophyta > Magnoliopsida > Fabales > Fabaceae > Lathyrus > Lathyrus tuberosus. The sequence goes on from JALAZF010000034.1 coordinate 3,800,628, forward strand.
GACTCCTCATAACTTCCATATAGTCTCTAGGTTCTTCGTCGAGAACCTCACTTGCAGAGATTAAGGCATAAGCTATAAGATATGTATACCCAAGTCTCTGAGGTGGCTTGATGACTCTTCTCGACCTGTCTCTTGCTAATAGGTAGTCATTATAAGTCTCCTCATCTTCGACACCAACTTCTGCTTCTTCTTCGAATTCATCTAGGGTACGCAATTCAACATCAATATGATCCACCTCTACAGGAATCTCTCCCTGTTCCAGTTCTTCGTCAGCATAATTAGTTTTCTTGAAAGCCATCTCAACTTGATTGAAAACTACATCTCGACTGGTGATACACCTCCTGTGATTTGGCTCTAGGCACCATAGCCTATAAGCTTTGACTCCTCCAGGGTATCCTATGAACATGCATTTCAGAGCTCTAGGTTCGACCTTGTCTTGCCTAATGTGAGCATAGGCCACGCATCCAAATACTCTCAGTCTGTCGAGACTGGGTGGATGTCCCGACCAAACTTCTTCAGGTGTCTTCATATCTAACATAGTCGAAGAACATTTGTTTATCAGATATGTTGTTGTCGAAACAGCCTCAGCCTAAAACACCTTCTTTAACCCAGCATTAGTCAACATGCATCTAACTCTTTCCAAAATAGTTCGATTAAACCTTTCCGCCAAACCATTTTGTCGCGGAGTACTTGCAGTAGTTTTGTGCCTTGCAATACCTGAGGCAGCACAAAACATGTCGAATTCCTCATTATAAAATTCAAGGCCATTGTTGGTTCTCAATCTTTTGACCTTTCTGCCAGTCTGATTTTTCACCAGAGTCTTCCAACCTTTGAAATTCTCAAAAGTTTCATCCTTAGTCTTATGGATGAATACCCATAACTTCCTGGAATAATCATCGAATATGGATAGAAAATATCTTGCTCCTGAATGTGATGGACATCTTGCAGGCCCCCAAAGATTAGCATGGATGTAATCAAGGGATCCATGAGTTATTTGTTTGCTTTTGTTGAACTTCACTCAGCAAGATTTTCCAAATACACAGGGTTCATAAAATTTTAGCTTTTCGACTTTGTCTCCTCCAAGCAGATTTTGTTTCCCTAATTTGACCAGATCCCTTTCACTGACATGGCCCAATCTCATGTGCCAAAATTCTGTCTCCGAAAAAGATTTTGTGGATGTAATATATGTCAAACCACTTACAACTTCAGCCTCAAGGGTATACAAGCCTTGTTTCTTCACGCCTCTCAAGACTTCTTTCGACCATTCATGACTCTTAGGATACTTTTCTCTCCTTGAAAAACAATCCCTTCTTGTCGAATTCACCAAGAGAAATCAAATTTCTCTTCAAATAAGGTACATACCTGACTTTAGTCAATAACCTTATTGGCTCATCATGGAGCTTGAATCTCACAGATCCAATACCTGCAATTTTGCAAGCTTTGTTGTTTCCCAGCATCATTGATCCGCCATCTTGATCACATAGCTCCTCGAACAATTCTTTATTTAGATTCATGTGACAAGTGCAACCTAAATCCATAATCAACTATTTTCTTGAGTCGCTGCTTGAAACCAGAAGGACATCAGATGAGTCGAAGTCATCTTGTACAATGGTTGCGTTGCCATTATCCTTACCTCCATGATCTCTCAGGCGTTCAGGGCACACCTTTCTTGTGTGACCCTCCTTCTTAAAATGATAGCATTGAATACCAGATGCTTTGCCACTATAAGACTTCTGCTGACTTTTACCTTTCGCAAGAATTTTCCCTTAACGGCCAAACCTTCACCAACCGTCAAAGGTTTATGCTCATTTCGTTTGTTTAAGTCTTTAGAATACAAGGCTGATTGAACTTTTTCAAAGCTCAGGGACTCCATTCCATACAGGAGAGTTTCTTTGAAGAGAGCATGTGTTCTAGGCAAAGCGAACAACAACAACAGTGCTTGATCTTCATCATCGATCTTCACATCAATATTTTCAAGATTAAGAATCAGCTTGTTGAACATATCCAACTGCTCAACCAACACTTTGTCTTCACTCATCTTGAATGAATACAAAGCTTGCTTCAGGTAGAGTCGATTCACCAGAGATTTGATCATGTACAAACTTTCAAGTTTCAACCATAACCCTGATGTCGTAGTCTCCTTTGATACCTGTCGAAGAACCTTATCACCAAGGCTCAATAATATTGTGCTGTGGGCTTTCTCTATCATGGTCGTCTTTTCTTTTTCCGTTAATGCAACGTCCATGGCTGTCTCTCCCTTCAACTCTTCCAAACAACTGAACTAGTAGGGCTTTCATCTTCAAGTGCCACAGACCGAAATCGTTCTCTCCGGTGAACTTTTTAATCTCATACTTTGTTGAAGGCATCTTCCTTCACGCTCACCGCACCAATTTGTTGTGGAAAAACGATGTGTTGAAACAAAGTATAAATTGTTTATTTATAATCAAGAAACACACAAGGGTTAGGGTTAAAGGAAAAAAAAACAAGAAGAACAACAAAGATTGGTTATAACTAATATTCTTTACCTTCTCTATAAAACATATTACAAGTACTCAAGAATTACAAATAACCCCTCACCTTAATTAAGATTTGCCACACCACACTTAAGATAATAGACTAGTATGCTATTTATAACAAAACCTAACATACTAAACTAATGGGCTTTTTAACAATTACCCATTACAAGCTAACTTAGGGTACAAGCTAACTTAAACAATTCGATCTTTAACACAAGGCCTAATTTGACAACTACATACTAGAACACAATTCGACTACAATATGTAGGTCTTCGATAACAGCATGTGAACAGACTTCGATGACATGCTACACTAGAGTTTGATCCAATATTTCACATATCCCTTCATCTGTGTAAGCATACGCTGCGTGGATTTCATACCGTTAGAGAGAATTTGGCAGTGAGATTTTGTTGGACCTTTGTGATAGCGACCCATTATTGATTTTTGTTCGTAGTGAGATGAAAAAACTTCTAGAATACATAATTTCACCTGAATTTTCATCGTGTAAATGTGAAATTTTGTGGACCGTTTTAGTGATGTGGAAATCTTGTGTTAACTTAAAATAAATCTGACTCTTGCTTCTCACTTGCAAATATTTGAATAGCTTCGCTTCTTCCTTCATGACTCATTATGCAAAGCGTTTTCTTCACGATCCTTGTATTTTTCTCATGAATGATATGCCGCTTTGTTCGTTATGCTGTGAATCATGCATTTATTATGAATGTGCATCTCAATTTAATTCTTGAAATGGAGTAAGGGTGACCTGCAAGTTCCCATTTCGACTTGGATTTCACTAATTTTGCAGGTACTTTTGCCTTTTCCATCTCGAGCAAGGGTGGTCACAACTTCAGATGTTATTGGTAAGCAGGTGCTTTACTGAACTTGGACATTGTTGTTCTCTTTACATTCATCACACGACTATACTCATGTAATCTTATAGACTTGCATCTTTTTGAATCATGTTAGAATCACTACTAAGTCATGCTTTGTCTTCTATTTGTTTTAAATGATTTTTCATGTATGTTGCCATTAGTTTACTCATGCTAACCAGCTTTCATCCTTTTCTTTTCATGTGTATTCCATGAGTTTGTATTGAGGAAGAATTTGAAAGCGATAGCAGGATGGATGAGGAAGTTAGGTGAGACGTGAGATGAAGATGTCGTGGCCTTGGTGAAGATTTGAGGATAGAATTTGGATTGAATCTCTCAAAGAAATAACCATGGAGTTAGTCTTTAGTTTAGTGTAACTTGGTAGAGTCTTGAATCCAAGTAATAGAATGTGGCAATGCTTGAAACTTAGTTGAATTTAGGTGCCCACTTTGTGATAAAATTTGTACTTGTTTGTAACCTTTGAATCCAAGTAATAAAATGGGATCCAATCTTTGTAACATTGATGGAATAGAATTAGGAGCTATAATGTGATTTTGGTTTGTAATGATTTTGTTTGAACGGATAGATCAAGAACTTGAATGGTAGCTTTGTGTAATTTTGTAGCTTTGGATTTCTCTTACAACTTAAATGAATATCTTGGATTTGTAGATTTATACTTGTAAGTTTTTTTGACATTTGGATTTCTCCTGCAACGTAAGGCCTGTGTAATATGAATTCTCTGTGTATTGTGCTTTTTCTGCAATGAATGTATGTGATCTTGTAATTTTTGATTGTTTGGTGAAAGTAGGATCAATGGCTATGATTTCTATTTTGTACTTCTTGTTCACATTGAAACTTTCAAACCATGTTGTTTGATACTGTATCCGCGTATGACCTTAATAAGGTATTCACATGGTTTGTGATATAGCTTAAATGCTACTTGATAGCAAGCTTTTCACAGTTTGGCTCAATAGTAAATAATAATCCAATAGCTTTTTTACACTATTTGGTCACGGCTTGGGAACTTCTCACATGGTTCGAAAATAATTCAAGAACGGTTTGAAAATAAATTCACACATGGCTTGAAAATTTCCTTGCAATTATGGCTCAAAACTTAACTTGAAGACTTTCAATAGCTTACAAATGAATTGGCGTGACTTAGAACAAACTTAGCACAAATTTGCTCATAGCTTGAAACCACTTGACCGTTCAATCATGATCTAGAAACAAGTTTGAGGGTTTGATAGTCACTTGTAACACACTTAAATTATGACTTGATATAACTCTCCACCATGACCTAAATTGAGTGTTGCGGTGAGAATCGGATAACAAGCTACTAATTAACTTGCATCGCATTTCTTTGAATTCACAACCGACTTTGATTTATCCAAAGGAAAGGTTCAAGATCGAGAAAAACCTAAAGGGGGGAGATCTAAGGTTCGGGGGTTGGTTATACTAAGGGAAGATATTAGCACCCTAAGTATCTGTAGTACTCTACAGGAACCTCTTGTTTAGTTTGTGTTATGTTACGTTTGCTTGCTAAGATATCTATGCTAAGGTTAAGACCTAGAGATATGTACACTAAGTTTACTCGCCAAGACGTCGCATCTTGTGCCTACGTATCTGACTAAAGAATCAGAGCAACCGTAGTGCACCTAACTAAGGGTGAAAGATGAACCATTGACTATGGCCAAAGTTCCAAGGGGAAATGAGCATGAGCTCATTTTAGAGTTTAAGGAAACTCTCTAAATCTAAGTTATGATGGGAAAAGTGAGTTCTCATGATGATGAGAATCACATAGAGTTTAAGAACTCTAACCTATTTCTAGTTATGATTCCATGGCTCTTATGAGGCCAGGAAAAGGGAAAGGCTCTTATGAGGCCAAGGTGGGGTGATTTGTTTATTGACTTATGAGTCAACTGAGGGGAACTTTCCTTTGGAATAGGGGATGTGTCAAATGAAACAGGCAACCACAAGCATAACTATCAAAAAATATGTACAAGTCCCGCCAAAGGGGGAAATGAAGAGTTAGTACTCAAAGAAATTAAAAATTGAAATGACAGAGAAGTAGTCTCGTCTTAATCATGATTTAATCGAGGAATCGATAATCAATGATTCTTGACTTTCATCGACTAAAAAGTAAATGAAACTGAAATAAAAAGAAAGTGGTCTCATATTGATCAAAGTTTTGTCACTTCAATGAAGTCAACCAAACCATGAAGTTTGTTATGTCATCGACCCAAAGTAAAGAAAATGGAATCGAAATAAAGTCGGTCTCGTCTAAATCAAGATTTAATCGAGAAATCGATAATCTTTTGATTAGACTTTCATTGACCGATAAATAAAAAAGTGGCCTCATATTTATCAAGACTTTATTGATTTGGAATAATCAAAGTCAAGATTTGTGTAATGTCATTGGCCAAAATAATGAAAGATGGAATTGAAGTGAAAATAAAGGTGGTCTCGTCTAAATCAAGATTTAATCGAGAAATCGATAATCTTAGATTTTTAACTTTCATTGACCAACAAAATAAAATGACCTCATATTTATCAAGACTTTTAGGCGATCTAAAATAAATCAACAAGTCATGATTTTTTGTATGTCATTGGCCCAAAAATAAAGGAAATAAAATGAAGTGAAAATGAAGGTGGTCTCGTCTAAATCAAGATAAAATTTATAATCTTTTTGTTAGACTTTCATTGACCAACACAAACAAAAATAAAAATGGCCTCATATAATCAAAATTTATTGATTTGAAATAATCAACAAAGTTATGATTTTTTAATATCATTGGCCCAAAAATAAACGAAATAAAATAAAGTGAAAATGAAGGTGGTCTCGTCTAAATCAAGATAAAATTGATGATCTTTTTGTTAGACTTTCATTGACCAACACAAACAAAAATAAAAATGACCTCATATAATCAAAATTTATTGATTTGAAATAATCAACAAAGTTATGATTTTTTAATATCATTGGCCCAAAAATAAAATAGAAAATGAGAAACAAAAAGGAGTAGAATAAAAAATTTGAAATTGCTAAACAAGATCAAAATAAAACTAATCAATTTTAAAACAAAATAAAAACTTTTTTAGAAATTGTTTTAAAACAAATTAAGTAGAAATAAATGGAGAGTTTAAGGAAACAGGGAACAGTGCGCTTGGAAACGAATGGGTGTGTAAGTATCATACGTGGGCTCAAAAGCCCATTATCCACCTTCTGGGGGGCGCTAAAGCTTATGAGGAATGAAAAGATGGGTATTGAAATCCCACAGATCATATTGTTCAGTACATCATTAATAATGAAAAATAAAATATATAAAAAAAGAAGATAAATCAATCGAATAGAAAGGGTCAACAACACCACAAACTTGCATATGAGCAAAGTTTCAGTATCAGAGAAAAACAAGAACAAGAAAAAAGTTGGGGCGAAACGACATCATGCTCAGAGGATCATCCTTATCATCGCGTAAACACCGAAACTGCAAAAAGTCAATCAACATTGATGCCATGGATTGAAACGAAAGTCAGTAAATTCTTCGCTCAACCTTCTTTCGCGTTCAAGCTCGCTTGCTGATCCAGGTTCGTACTCTTCGTCTTCGATTCAAGATTTACAGTTTTGAAATGGGTTTGACTCTTTCATCTCCTTTCTATTTTTGATTTGAATGGATGTTGTGGTTTATGCTTTTGATTTGAGGTTGGGTTGTGGTTCGAAAATGATGTCGTGTTTATGGTTTGGGTTTTGGGTTGAAGGAGGTGTTGTTGTTGTGTTGAGGGGTTGACGATTGTGTGGTTCAGACGTTGTTGTTGAAGTTCTGTTGATTGAAGGTTGAAAAGAGGGTGAATGATTTGAAGAAGGTTTTGATTTGGTTTTGGTGGAGTGAGGACGATGAATGGTGGTTGATTGAAGAAGAGTTGTTGGTCAAGGTGCCTCGTTTGGAAGCAGGGCTGGTGGTTGATTTTTGAGAAGGGAGCTCGAAGAGGGATTGAAGGGCTAAAGTTGAAGAGATCTCTCGTTGGAAGTGGGTTCCCCCCTTTATTCCAAACTTTGTCTTGCTTTTTATCAGAAAACTTTGAAATTGGTTTCTTTCACCTCTCTCCCTTTTTGTTCAATTCTTTCTGTTCAAAACAATTGGTCTTTTCAAGATTGGCATCACTTATGACTATATTGTGAAAATGTTGTTTTTTACTCACAGGTCTGCAGCTGGTTCTAGCAGTGTAGCAGTAGCACAGTGTACAAGCAAGGTTAGACTTGGTGTTGTTGCTTTCACTTGCTGGTTTGAGGCAAAATTTGTGCAGAAAGTGTTTGGAGCAAGTTTGTAGGTTTACATTGGTAGTAGTGGGAAGACAGTGTGAGCAGAACTCATAGGTTTGCAAGTGGTACAGTCAAAGCGTGGTGTTATTGTAACATTTCTGGAAATTTTGTGGTAATAATATATGTGAAAAATAGTGTAAAGGGTGGTAAAAGAAATGGGCTTATGTAAAATGGACTCTTGTGAAATGACAAAAGGCTTTTATTTTGTTGAATTGGTTTTTTTTGTTGTAGATTTTGGAAATGATGGAATGTGAAATTAACTTATGAATGGAATTATTAATGGATGGATAATTGAAATATGAATAGGAAAATGAAACGGAGAATGAAATATGGATGAATGGATATTGGAATGTAGGTAAAAGGTTTTGAAATATGGATAATTAAAATGGACATTGTGAATGGACCATAAAAAAAGAAATGGATTAAAGTGGATAATGAAATTGGAAATTGGACAAAGAAAATGTGGATAAAAAATAAATGGACTTTTATTGTGAATGGACATGAAATTGGATTAAGATGGATAGTGGAAATTGAAAAATTGGATGAGAGGTTATGGAAAATAGATTATGGATAAGTGTTAAAAAGATGATTTTTGAAATGAATTCTTGAGGTGGACAAAGATATATTGAGAAATTGGTTAAATGAAAATGGACAAAAATGAATAACGGGTATTAAAAAGGAATAACGGTGGGAAATGAATTTATGAGTGGATAATGAGATGAATTGGATTATGGAAAATGGATTTTAAATGGTTAATTAGGAAAATGGATGATTAAAAGAAAAAAGAATTGATAATGGTAAAGGTAACACGCCACCGCAACACTTAGCATTGACCACTGCACTTGACTACCACAAATCCTGAACTACATGACCAAACACTTACACACAACTTGACATGTACCAACTGCTCTAATCTCTTTGATAGCTCTGCACCCTCAATTGAACTGAAACAGTACTGCACACACCATGAACCAGCTAGCCTTAGGAGACTCAACTGAACGATATTTGTCAATCATAAACTCCAAGGGTGAGAAAACCCTAATCCTCGTGCCTTAAGTGCACACTTATGAAACAAATGACTGGATAAGGACCAAAACCCTGATTCAGAATCTCTGCTACAACCTGATAACCTGATACTGATACAAACCACAAGTTCGACCAAGATTAGGTCAAACTTCCACTGAATCTCGAACCACGCCACACAGACCCTTGTCCTGATGACCTTGTCTGGTCCTTGAGGAAGAACTTGTGATGAAAACAAATCACATTGTATTATTGAGGAGAAGAGGTCTCTTAGGAGTATGAGAACTTGATTGGTTGGTGATCTACTCAAAATCTTGATTGATCAACCCTTGAGGCCTCTTGAAATAAAAACCTGATTCACAAATGAAACAAAACGAACAAAAACTGATAAAATGGTTAGTTATGTAATGATTGACCTATGACGCTCACGCAAAAGATGTTATGACATCTAAGGGGTAAAATTTGGGGTACAACATTGAGCATGTACTTTGATCACATATTGGTTATGATATGGGGTCTTTGAAACTTTACTTGCATATGCTTTAAAACCATCCACCAATTTTGAACCAATTCAAGCTTGGATTAAACAAGTTTCCACGTGACCTTAGCACCATATTGGAACACAATTTGGACTCATCTTGAAACATGGCCTAAAACCACTACAAACTAATTGATCATGCCTTGAAATGAACCAGCCACATAACTTGGGAATTTAATCTTGTCTTGACTACTTGGTCATGAGAATGACGATACTTGAATTCCACATATCTTGCAAGAACATGTGATCATAATAAACAAAACCTCCATGACCTAACTTTTAGAGGACCATGGCCATAGGCCAAATGACCATCTAAAGAAAGACCATCCAACAACACAATTATTTATTAGTAAACAGGTAGGACAAATTTGGGGTATGACACTACCCCATGGTAGACAAACTTGAAGAAAGACTGTTAAATAGTTTCATTTTGCATGAAGGGGTAGAGGATTTAGATATGCTAAGGAGGATAAGATGAGCTTGGGGAAGAGTCCATAAAATGAGGAGGAATGAACTTGGAAGAAAGAATTGCATCTCCAGAGAACCATATCGTCAGTGGGTTATAGAAAGAGTTATTGACATTAAGCTACCTTTTCCCACTGAACCCTCTGCACGCCCAAGAACACCAGAGCCTACACATATTCCTATAAAAACGATTGAGGAGCTTAAAGCCATTATCTCAAGGCTTGAGAGGGATAATGAAGAGCTACAGTTGAATCTCAACCAGGTCACTCTTGAAAGGAACGAGTTTAAGTTTAACCTCGACTAGAAGGAAAAACATCTCAAAGAAAGAGAAGAGATGGGCGAAGTTGAGAAAGGAAAAAAGAGGCGAGTGAGCGATTGCCTAGCAGGGAAAGGTTATGATATTGACTTGCCAAACCAACAGCTAAATGAAGCTCTAAAAAGAAACGGGGAATGGAGAATTCTTTTCTTTGGGAGAAGACCTTGGAAGGTCAAAAAGCAACGAGAGAATGGTTCAAAACACGAATCCAAGAACTCACCCAATTGCTCAAAGAGTCTCAGGCATTGGCATCCTATGAATGTCGCCTTAGAAAGAAGACCGAAAAGGCATCTCAAGGCAATCTTGTTGATTGAAGGAAGACACGCTAAAACCTGGAAATCCTCAAGACACGTGATCAACACCTGAGAGAAAGCTATGAGGTCTTGAGGAACCAAAGCTTACAATGGGATAGCGAAATACAACACTTGAATGGCTTCATAATCACCAACCAAGCCACAATCAAGGACTTACATTTGGGATATACAAAATAGTATGAGAAATTTTACATCATGGTGGAGTTTGCGAACGGCTTGATCTGGGATATGCCTAGGATGTTGAGGGAGGCTTTTGACGAGATGACCCCTAACAACACTCCTCAAGTGATCTTTTATTTCATTTTGTCTCGTAAAGATACGATGTAAAGATTTAGGGTTGACTTAGAAGTACTCAAAAAGGAAAAGGAAAATAATGTAACTTGATTGATTGTGTACTTAAAGCATTGTATTCACTTTCATTTATGAATGAATGAAATAGTTGATTTTGCACTGATCATGGTTGTCTTCCATTTCCGTTCTCATGCTTCTAAATGCTTGTAAGCAATTCACAAAGTTTCTGGATTCCCTCGAAAACAAAAAGTTTTGCATAATCATACATCTGCATGCATACATTTTAAAACAAAAAAAAAACTCATTTCACCTTTTCTCGTCCTCAGAAACACCGAACGATCAACCTTCAAATTGATTGAGCCAACTTGAGAAGGAAAATGGAAGGATTGGAACAAGGTTAGGAGAAAATGAAAGGAGACATCAATGATCTTAAAGGAACAATTAGTAAAATGATGGAGATGCTACATGCATTAATCACCAAAGAAGATCAACCTCAGTGTACAGTGATTTCTGAGATCAATGGCATCCCCATAAAGCCATAACACACTCAAAGAATGAATGTTTCGTGGCCAGAGTTCAGTCTAGCACCCAATTACTCTCCGTCATTCACATATACTTCTGGAGTAGGGCCATCAACTCAGAATGTGGTTCAACTTCCAGTAATTACTAAAGCACCACCGTATGTGGTATACTCTATTGCTTAGGGTCTCTTCGACGATCCTCGCCATGCATCCCACAATGCTGGTTCCCAAAACAATTATCAAGTTGAGGTTGAAGAAACTAACAAAGTGAAAGAAAAATGTTAAATCCTAGAGAAAAGGATGAGAGTTATGGAAGTAATGATATTTTTGGGGCAACTGCTATGGACATGTGTCTGATCTCAGACTTGACCATTCCAACCGAATTCAAAACACTTGACTTCGAGAAGTATAAAGGTCACACTCGCTCCAGAAGTCATCTGGTCATGTACTACAAAAAGATGGTCGCACACACTAAGAATAATAAACTGTTAATCCATTGATTCTAAGACATTTAAGTGGAGCATCTTTAAAGTGGTATATGGGCTTAAAGAAGAGACACCTGCAAAATTGGCAAGATCTGGCCAACGCTTTCCTCTGGCAGTACAAATATAACATGAACATGGCTCCTGACATGAGACAACTGCAAAGCATGCCAATGAAGGAGAGAGAATCCTTCAAGGAATATGCCCAACATTGGAGGGATCTAGTGGCACATGTAGAGCCTCCTTTGTCTGAGAAAGAGCTAAATAGCATGTTCATCCAATGTAATCGTCATCTTGCCAAATGGAAGATGGAAGGAAGATGTCTTCTTGTGCCATCGCTCAATAAAGGCTATCAATAGCTGACCGTCGAGCATGGCCAACGAACAGTCTACTAGTGGAATGAGATTGCAATCCTTAACAATCACATTCACCTTCTGTGGCATCACGACATCTGAGAACTTCTTTAGCTTCAACTCGTGAGTGGGCACCTTCAGCGAAATTCGGTTCCGTAACAAATAAAGTAAAGATCATTAGTTAATTTCAAAGTATCAATAATAAATAGTCACATAATCTACATATCATATACATACATCTCTCTACCATAACGTGAATGCCACATGATCCACATATCTAGCGAGCACAAAAAAGTCATTGGTCCCACCAAGAAACCCTTAATCCGTGTGTATAGACGACTCGGTTGAAGCCAGAGCAGTGACCTCTGTCTCAATAGTAGGAGTAACCTCCATATCATTCGTAGTTGGCGCCTTAATAGTTGTTTAAGCTGTAACATTTGTAGTAGTCAAAGCATGTGCCTCAAAAGGATGAGGTACATCTGTCGTCTATGAAGGAAGAGGCACATCTATATCTGCCATCATCTGCACATCATCCTGAACTGCTGCCTTAACATCAACTGGCTCACCATCATCATCTCTCATCCATCCAGAAGAAGATCTAAATCCTTTACATCGGGTAATGCATAGTGCACGAAACTGAAACTAATCAACCAACCCCCTCCTACGAGAACTGGTCGGGGATACTCTCCTCGCCCGAAGATGCAAGTCTTCTACGTCACTCAGCCTCGCTCGAGTTGCCGCAATAGCAGCTTCAGCTTGATCAAGCTGCTGAGAAGCAATTGTTCTATTTGATCCTTTGATTTTCACTTAAAAATAAAACAAAATGATTTAACCTACTGTTTTTCAAAAAATTCGGTACCATTATGAATATTTATGGTTTTTTCAAAAAAATCGATAATGATGCTTAACAATTTTCGGGGTTTTCCAAAATACCGATAGAACGTTTGCATATTTAGCGAATTATTCAAAAAATTCAGAAAAATGTATGCATTTTTGTTGGATTTTTAAAAAAATCTAGAAAATGTATGCATTTTTCCAGATAAAAATCCGAAAAAAAACATTTTCCCAGTAATTTTCATAAATGCAGTAAAAACGCATGAAAAATCCAGATAACACTAAAAAATATGTTAGAAACTCATACTTACTAGTCATAAATCGTAAATGTATAATAATCTCTATGAAAAATCCATAAATTGCCAGAGATTTTGAAAAAATTTGAAATTGAACAATATTTTTATAAAAAATCTTTTAAAAATTTTACTAACTTAAAATGGTAATTGCATAGGAGTTGTGGAGATGCCAGATCAAGATGGAATATGAAGATAAAATCTCATGAACTTACCATACGTGGAAGCCTATAAAACAAACAAAGAAGAAAACATAGCCACACCACTAAAACACCAAACCTCTCCTTACCCATTTCGCTTCCACGTACCAAACATGAAACACCCCAAACCCTCAAGAAATACCACTCTCATCTCTATTCATTATTTATCAAATAAACATAAAATAAGTAATAACAACCATTTGGTCAAATCTATGGGGCCTTAAATCTATTTTAAGAGGATTTGAAATGATTTCGGGTTTGAAAATTAAGTTTTGGAAGAGTTGTTTATATGGGGCGGGGGTTGAGGAATCGTTCATGATGGATGCTGTACAGTTCTTAGCTTGTAAATCTAAAATTCTACCTTTCGAATTTCTTGGCATAATAGTAGAAGGTAATCATAGAAGGGTTTCTTTCTAGAAATCAGTTCTTGCTTGCTTCAGGTCACATTTATCTTCTTGGAAGGGGAGGATGTTATCAATTGGGGGAAGGGTTACACTTATCAACTCTGTTTTAACGAACTTGTCTATACACCATATTTCTTTCTTCAAAGCTCCGGTCAAAGGGGTCAAGGAATTAGTGTCAATTCAGAGGAAGTTCTTGCGGTCTGGTTCGGTTGATTCAAGAAGCATGGCTTGGGTAAGCTGGAAATCCACGTATAAGCCTAAGAAATTTGGTGGGATTAGGATCAAAGACATTGGTGTGTTTAATAGAGCCTTGTTAACAAAATGGTTATGGAGATTTATACAGGAGCCAAATGCGATTTGGAAGGGAATTCATGAGTTCAGGTACGAAGTATCGTTAGAAGAATTTTGTCAAAGGATGTGCCAAAGGTCTTAAGTAAATAATCCCTTTGGTGGAGGGATGTGATGGGGATATGCAACTCATTGGAGGAATAGAGATTTATCAGGCAACTATCTTGTAAATTAGGTGATGGATCTGTTGTGCCATTTTGGAATTCTTATTGGCTTGGTCTGTCCACGTTGAGGTGTTTATATCCTGGCATCTTTGAAGCTTTGGAGATGAAACTCGAGGTAGTCAAAGATATGAGAGGTTGGGTTGGAGAAGTGTGGCAGTGGAATTTGGGTTTTAACGTATGGAGCTTAGTAGCAGTTTGGAGGTAGAATTCAGTGAGTTAATGTTATTATTGTTTGATGTTAGGCCAAATTTTGGGACCTCTGATTCGTTTGTGTGACAATGTGGTCCTCTCAACTCTTTTTCTGTAAAATCTTGTTATGAAAAATTGTTGTAGGCTGGTGGTCAAGTCGAGTTAGAAATTGCTCCCAAGACAACATTGGATTTTCTATGGCAATCAAGGATCCCTACGAAAGCTAAGATCTTTGGTTGGAGATTGATATTGGATAGACATCCGACTCGGCGCAATCTTGCTATCAGGGGAGTAATATCTAACAACCACGACAAAGTATGCGTATTTTGTTTTAGTGCTGATGAAGATAATGTCCATGTTTTCTTCTCTTGCCCTCGTATCCACTTGGTCTGGAGGCTGGTATCGGAGTGGGTTGGGGTTCTGTGGATTGCTGAAGAAAAAGTTTGTGACCACATGATGGCTTGGTTTATTAGATTGGTAAGGAAATGCTCGAAGTCGCCTACATGTCTGATTTGGTTTACTATATGCTGGTGTATTTGGTGGACAAGAAATCATGTTATTTTTAATGATGAAATTGATAATCCTTTTGGTATAGCTCAAATAATAATCCATTCCTCTTGGTGGTGGTTGACTTTAAGCTTCTTCTCATAGAGTTAAGTGTAATTATTATAAATGGTTCAAATGCCCAACTGATTTTTTTAGGAGGACTGTTATATATTTAGGAAGATGGTTCTCTTAGTTGGAGTTGCTTGTATGAATGTATGTAAATTGCTTGTTGAGTTAGAATACCCCTAATACTCTCTATGAATATAATTGTTACTTATTAAAAAAAACACTCAAATTTCACAAAACAACATGGCCAGGCACAATATCCTCCTCAAAGCTTCCCTTCTTGCATTAGCTCTCTTCATTGCTCACACCAACTGCTCAAGTAAAGAAGATACGAAGGAAATATGTAGCAAGAAAATCGAGAGTTTGAACCTTAGAACCCTGTGAGGAACACATAATGAAAATGATCTAGAAACGAAAGCACATTTGTGTTTTATGGTCTTAGCTTAGGTTGTGTTTTTGTTAATAATGGACTTGATACTGTTTGAAATACAACTCGGATAATTTTTAAGTATTATATATATATATATATGCCTAAATAATGTTTTCGTCCATGTAAGTTGGCGTGTTTTTGGTTTTCGTCCCTGTATTTATTTTCTTTCGGTTTTAGTGCCTATATCTTACTTTTTGTTGGTGTTTAGTCTCTAAAGCCAAAATTTGCAGGAAAATCCAAAGGTTTTCTGCGGATTTTCCTAAAAACAAAAATCCACAGGAAAATTCCCAGGAAACCTCTGTAGGGACTACACACCAACAAAAAGTAAGATACAGGGACTAAAACCGAAAAAAAAAAACAGGGACGAAAACCAAAAACTCGTCAACTTACAGGAACGAAAATACTATTTAAGCTATATATATATATATATATATATATATATATATATATATATATATATATATATATATATATATTAAGGATAATAATACAGATTCATTTTATTGGTGCATTTTATAATTTTGCATATATTTTAGTAATGATTTAAATTATTCTTTTTTTTTATATTATAAAATTCAATTTTTATTTAAATGTTGAAAGTGATTTTTTTAGACAATATTTCAAAGTTTTATAATAGAATACATTGTATAAATATATTAAAATATATTTTATTAGAATTTATTATAACAAAATTTTCATTTGATTATTAAAATTAACTAAACATTTTAAAAATTATATTTGTAAAATGCTATAACAAATGGATCCTAAATTATTTTGGTAGATTTATTTTTAATTTAGTTTTTGAGTTTGGTAGTGTTTTGGACTGGGGCAGTACCTGCCCCACAGTCGGGCAGGTCCAATCCAGTATCACATTGGGGAGGCCCAACAAGGCCCAATCTTCCTCCCTGTCGGGCACGTTCAGCACTCTCTGCAGTCAGACAAGCCACTACCTAGCACGGGGAGAGATCACGCGTCTTCTCCGCGGACTCCACGTGTCTCCCACGTGGGGACACGTCATCAGGCAACTACCCACTTCCTGAAGACCTGGTCAGCCCACCTTCTGAAGATCATAGGACAATTGCTCCAGGGCGAAGACCACGTGCTGGTCTTCCCTACGCCACGTAAGTCCTGGCAGTTACTCGTATTGGGCCTCACAATCCAACCCAATGCAAAGTAACCATTGGCCCAGCGCTTGGGGCACACTATAAATACCCTCTATCACTAGAGGGTCAGGTATTCTAAATTACACTCTCTCTATCTTTTCTGTACTTGCACTTTCCACTCTGTCTCTTACTTTGGCATCAAAGTACCTTGCAGGTACACCCCCCATCGTCTTACCCCCACCGGAGTATAACGAAGTTCACGACGTGTTGCTGGCCATCGATCTATTTCTGATCAGGTATGATCAGTGGCGCCGTTTGTGGGAACCCTTGCTTCCCCGTTCTTCCTCCCGTAGAAACTCAAGAACCAAAGCAACTTTCAATCTACATGATCATGGCTAGCCCATGAAATAACGTTAACGCTACAGACTCCGCCTTTACCCCATTCACCAACAGGAACGACCACGACCCCAATGTGGTCGTTCACGTCGAAGAAGGCGACCCCAGGGACGGGCACACCGCCTCTCCCTCCTCTG
Source organism: Lathyrus tuberosus (assembly GCA_022829125.1). Lineage (NCBI taxonomy): Eukaryota > Viridiplantae > Streptophyta > Magnoliopsida > Fabales > Fabaceae > Lathyrus > Lathyrus tuberosus. Next base: position 3,817,741 of record JALAZF010000034.1, read on the forward strand.
ACGACGCGGCCTTCAACGTCTCCCGACGTTTTGATAACCCGACTGTCTACCAGCCGATCTCTGTGCCACTTAATGCTGATCCGACCATGGTGGATCTGTTCACAGTGATCAATCAGACAAATATGATGATCTTCCAATAGAATGAGCGGATAGGACTGCTCGAGAGGGAGCGACAGTCACGCTCTCCCCTGTGGAGACATCTTCGCCATATTTCCCGCAATCCCTCTCTTCCCCCACGGAGGACACACCACGAGGATTCTCGAAGCCCCTTTCCCTGGAAGCCTGGGCGCCGTCCACGTCTGGAACGACCCCAGCCCATGATCACCCAGAAGCGCGACCGGTCCCCTCCTCGGAAGGAACGATGTTCCCCCGTTCAGAAGAGGAGTAGGGTTGACGGATATGGCGAGAAGCCAAAGAGCTGAACAAGTAGTCCTCCCCAACGGAGCAGGAACGACCGAGGCGACCAGTCCCTGTCACGATCACCTGTCAGGAGCGATGAGGACGACCACCGCACCCTGCTGTCCAGGGATATCATGGAGGCCCCCTACCGGTCGGGATGGAAAAACCCCTGCCCTTGGCGATGTATGATGGTACGACTGATGTCATACCCCAAATTTTGACCACTAAGATTTCCCATCATTGTGCAAATCATCATCACAATATGGAGGAACCATCATACCTTGTCAGTCTCCCCAAAGATGGGTGAGCATCCACTACGATCAATGTTGAAGATTAGCACACATCAAATCATAATCATTTGATTCTGATTTGTCAAGCTGTTACAAAACAGTAGTGTAAATAGAATTATTATCTATTATTACTATTTCCTTATTTAGGTAGCAGCAATTATAGGAAATTATTTTCTCTGTTTATTAACAAATTAGGGTACAGCTTTCAGCTTATTTGTATTCTATTTATACCTCACATGTAAGATTTCCAAATACAATGAAATATACAACATATTTCTACATGGTATCAGAGCACAAGATCTGAACCATTCCTAAACCTTGAGCACCACCCATGGCAGATACTAAAGCAGAAAATTCAGCCAACAGTTTGGCTGAAGGACATGCTCTTCCTATTACTGGTCACAAATTAAATGGCCAGAATTACAATCAATGGGTGCGCTCAGTCAAAATCTACCTTCAAGGAAAAGGGAAGGAAGGTTATATCACAGGAGACTCCAAGTGTCCAGAAAAGAAGGATTCAAACCTCGAAAAATGGCAACTAGAAAATAGTCTAGTAATGTCATGGTTGCTAAACACCATGACAAATGAAATTGGAGAAAATTTCATGTACTATGACACTGCCAAAGAGATGTGGGATGCCGTAAAGGAAACCTACTCTAATGTCGACAATACATCTGCAATTTTTGAAATCAAGAGCATGCTCCATGATTTACGTCAAGATGACCGCTCAGTCACAGAGTATTTTAATACTCTCAATCGTCACTGGCAACAACTGGATGTTTATGATGAAAATGAATGGAGCTGCACAGAGGATAAAAAGAAGTACAAAGAATTGGTGGAGAAAGATAGAGTTTACAAATTTCTATTAGGTTTGAACACGGAACTTGATGAAGTTTGTGGGAGAATCCTTGGAACCAAACCTCTTCCAAAAATTCGAGAAGCTTTCTCGGAAATAAGAAAAGAGGAGAGCAGGAGAAAAGTGATGCTTGGAAAATCCAATGCAGCACCATCTATAGAGGGATCTGCAATGGCAGCAAGGGGAGATATGCGTTCTTTCCAAAAGAAAACCCGGCCTTGGTGTGACCACTGCAAGAAACCGGGTCATACGAAGGACACATGCTGGATCATTCATGGAAAGCCATCAGAGCTAAAATGGACCAAAAACCGGGACAACAGAGGGAACACAGCTGAGGTAAATTCCCACTCATCACCATTCAGCAAGGAGCAAATGGAAGCCTTACAAAAAATGCTTCAACAAACAATTGGTACAGCTACTGTGGCACAAAAAGGTAATTTTTTGCATGCTCTAAACACTAGCAAGGGAAAACAAAATTCATGGATTATTGACTCAGGAGCGTCTGATCACATGACTGGAGACTTGGCTGTCTTTGATAGCTATTCTCCATGCCAAAATAATTTGACTGTTCGAATTGCTGATGGTACCCTGTCTAAGGTCATGGGTAAAGGTTCTGTCATTATTTCACAAAATATTACTCTTAGTTCAGTACTGTATGTGCCTAAACTTGATTGCAACCTATTGTCCATCAGTAAACTTACAAAGGATTTGAAGTGCGTTACTAAATTCTTCCCTAACCTGTGTGAATTTCAGATTTTGGAGTCGGGGAGGACGATTGGCAATGCTAAAGAATGTGTTGGACTCTATATCCTTCAGGCTGAAACATCTAAACCAGAATCCGAGGCAACCTCTTGCGCTGTAGTTTCTGAATATAGTGAAAATTCTGCAATGTTGTGGCACTATAGACTAGGCCACCCAAATTTTATGTACTTGAAAGAAATGCTTCCTAAATTATTCAATAAAAATCAGAAGTTGTTTCAATGTGAAATTTGTCAATTGTCCAAACATACACGCAGCCCCCACCCACCTCAACCCTATAAAACTTCCCAACCTTTTTGTGTTATTCATAGTGATGTATGGGGACCATCGCGGGTTAGAAATGTAACTGGATCAAGATGGTTTGTCACCTTTATTGATGACCACACACGGATCACTTGGGTCTACCTTATGAAAGACAAATCGGAAGTTGGTAGGATATTTGAATGTTTCCATACCATGGTGCAAACACAATTTCAAAGCAAAATTCGAGTGCTTAGGAGTGATAATGGCCGTGAGTACTATAATTCTGCACTAAGCTCATACTTTCAGCAACATGGAATAATACATCAAACCTCATGTGTGGATACACCTCAGCAGAACGGGGTTGCCGAGAGAAAGAATAGACACCTCCTAGAAGTAACCCGATCTCTCATGCTAGCTACAAATGTACCTAATCAGTTTTGGGGAGAAGCTGTCCTCTCTGCAACCTACCTTATAAACAGAATGCCTTCCCGGATCCTTAACTTTCATACGCCCTACTCCACTCTCCAAACCTTATACCCAACCAATCGTATCCTTACATCTATTCCTTTGAAATTTTTTGGATGTACAGCCTTTGTCCATAATCTTGATCCCCAACGCAGTAAACTTGACCCGAAATCCATTAAATGCATATTCCTCGGCTACTCTCCTCACCAAAAGGGATACAAATGTTATTCACCTCAAAACAAAAAATTCTACCACACCATGGATGTAACCTTTTTTGAGAATCAACCATATTACCCCAAAGTTGGCATTCAGGGGGAGAACACATATCCAATTGAAGTGATAGAATCCCAACTTTTGGAACTTGAGCTAACTAAACCCAAACTCACTGTAGAGGCATCAGAACCTACACCTAAACCAAATGAAAATGCAGAACCTACTCATGGACCAGAAGAGATTACTTCAGAAAATGCAGAAGATATTGCAGTAGAAAATGCAGAGGATATTGCAATAGAAACTGCAGCCCCTACAACAGAAACTGCACCAAGAAACAACATGAAAGTGTACTCCAGGAAGAGCAAGAAGGGAATAGAGTCCTGCACAATTCCAAGGCAGAATCAAGAAACCTCCAAGACTCTAGAAAATGGTGTTCTCTCAGGTAATACTGCTCCTAACTCTCTGAATGTTGATGATATTGATATTCCTATTGCCTTGAGAAAAAAATGTAAGATCGTGTACTAAACATCCCATTGAAAGATTTGTATCTTATGGAAAATTGTCCCAGAGTTACAAGACTTTTGTAACAGCTCTTGACAATACACACATTCCAAGCAACATCCATGAGGCACTCCAAAATTCTGAATGGGCAGCAGCCGTAACTGAAGAGGTTCAGGCCCTAATAAAGAATGGCACTTGGGAGATCACAAACCTACCTGCAGGGAAGAAGCCGGTAGGATGCAAATGGATATTCTCCATGAAGTATAATGCAGATGGGAGTATAAATCAGTACAAAGCTCGACTTGTAGCAAAGGGATTCACTCAATCATATGGAGTAGACTATGAAGAGACTTTTGCATCGGTGGCCAAACTAAACTCAGTTAGAGTTATTCTCTCTTTGGCTGCAAATTTAGATTGGCCACTCCATCAACTAGACATCAAGAATGCCTTCTTAAATGGTGACCTAGAAGAGGAAGTTTATATGCAGATTCCTCCTGGACTTGAATCATCCAGCACTGCAAATATGGTGTGCAGGCTCCGAAAATCTCTTTATGGCCTCAAGTAGTCTCCAAGGGCGTGGTTTGATAGATTGACTCGAGTTGTCAAGAAAGACGGGTTCAACCAATGCCAATCAGATCACACTATGTTTGTTAAACACTCCATGGAAGGAAAGGTAGCTTTGTTCATTGTTTATGTTGATGACATCGTCATTACCGGAAATGATTATGATCAAATTGATCATTTAAAAGGACTCTTGGCAAAGGAATTTGAAGTTAAGGACTTGGGACAACTTAAGTATTTTTTAGGAATGGAAGTTGCTTGAACAAAGAATGGCATCTATGTATCACAAAGGAGATACACCCTTGACTTACTTCAAGAAACCGGAATGCTTGGGTGCAAGGCGGCTAATACACCAATAGAACAAATAAAAGGAAGAGAAGATGAAAGTCCACCAGCCGACAAAGATAGATATCAAAGTCTAGTTGGGAAACTAATCTACCTATCTCACACTAGGCCCGACATTGGGTTCGCGGTAAGCATGGCTAGTCGCTACATGTCAACTCCAACTGAGTCTAACATGAAAATGGCGAATAGAATCCTCCAATACCTCAAAGGCACACCAGGCCGAGGTCTCTACTTCAAGAAGAATTCAAATAGGGGCATTGAAGTTTATACAGATTCAGATTGGGCAGGGTGCTCCTCAGACAGAAAATCGACGACAGGCTATTGTTCATTTGTGTGGGGGAACTTAGTAACTTGGAGAAGCAAGAAACAATCTGTAGTGGCGAGGAGTAGTGCAGAAGCAGAATTTAGAGCTATGGCCCTAGGTATTTGTGAAGGAATGTGGCTTAAGAGCATGCTAGATGAAATCAAAATTCATGTGAACCCTACTGTGAAGTTACTATGTGATAACAAAGCTGCTATAAGTATTGCAAAGAACCCAGTCCAACATGATAGAACAAAACATGTGGAAATTGACCGACACTTCATTAAAGAAAAAATTAATCATAAGATTATTAGTATTGATCATGTCCCATCATGCAAGCAAACTGCAGATATCTTAACCAAGGCTCTTCCAAGAAATACTTATGAAAATATCAAATCCAATCTGGGTATGATAGACATCTACCACCCAGATTGAGGGGGAGTGTTGAAGATTAGCACACATCAAATCATAATCATTTGATTCTGATTTGTCAAGCTGTTACAAAACAGTAGTGTAAATAGAATTATTATCTATTATTACTATTTCCTTATTTAGGTAGCAGCAATTATAGGAAATTATTTTCTCTGTTTATTAACAAATTAGGGTACAGCTTTCAGCTTATTTGTATTCTATTTATACCTCACATGTAAGATTTCCAAATACAATGAAATATACAACATATTTCTACAATCAAAATTAGGGTTTCAAGCCCTCTCAGAGTCTTAGACAAAGGATCAATCAAGGAATGACATGATCTTCAACTTGTCTAATCCCTCAAACATTCACAATGGATCAAGAGGACTCCCACTTCAAGGATTAAGCACAAGGTTGCTCCCTTCTAGGTGGATCAAGCTTCAAGATCGCCAGTGTCACCAAATTAGGGTTTTGGTCGATCAGGGCCTCCAGATGAAAAATTTCATCTGGACAAAAGCCAAAGATCTAAAACACAACCTAATATACTCCATGGAACCTCATGGACCCATTCATCAAGTCAATTTTGCCTCAGGGGATGCATACATCAAAAATCAGGAATTAGGGTTTCTTGACCTAATTCACCCCTAAGTTGACTTTTGGGACAAATCATGAACCAAGACCTCAAGAGAGGGTTTTAGGGTCTCTAATATACCATATTGATCCATTTGGGACAATGGATTAATCCAAGAAGTTTGAGCAACAAGTCTTAATTTCATCTGCACTACAATTAGGGTTTTAAGGAAAAAGTCAACTGTAACTTTGACTTTTGACCAGGACATGCTCCCAAGCCCTATGACATGCATCAATATACCCTATCACATCCATGAAACATGGCCATCAAGTTTGATTTAGGTCAAGGACATGATTTCCTGAAGAATTGCACAGTTTGGAGTTCATCTGATAAAAAGTCAACTGTGCACAAAAGTCAACTTTGACTTTTTGAGATTTTTCACCAAAATGGATTTTTAACCCTAGAATGATGTTAATGTATGATTTTAATCATCATTCATCAAGAAAAATCAAGAAAAGTTGGATAACTTGTAAAAGGGGTAACCATAAAAACTTAGAAAATTTTCTAAGTTAAAAATAAAGTGACAAGGGTACCAACTTTGGAGGATCATAACTCCTAAACCACAAAGCCATTTTTCCTCATCCAAAGATGGATTTGTAGCCCTCATTACCCTCTACAAAAACTTTAACTAGACCTAAGTCCAATTCATTAAGGATTTTGAGTTATGGAGTGATCAAAGTGGCTGAAAAGTGAAAATGTCACTTTTTCCAACACTTAGTGAAATTTTCACTAATTCCAAATCTGTCTTCATTTTTTTCCAAATGTAGGGGGATTTTTCACTTGGATTCAAAAGAGATCAAAACCAAACATGTTCAAACAGTTTTTATATCATGTAAGAGCTTTCCAAAATGGCCAAGAACATTGCCAAATTCCATTTAAGTCATGAGATATGACATTGGAAAGTTGCCTTGCTGAAATCTGCCAAGGCAAGGCAGAATTTGCATTTTTGCTCGATTTTCCAAAATCATCCAAATTCAAATGCTCCTATCCACTTGGACACATCTGAGGATTGAATCTAAAGGGGACAATCACTGAGCCAAGCCTCCAAAGTCCATGGAACAAGAAATAGCATGTTGAACCTAGAATGACCAAAATAGGGACAAGACTCCAAATTTGGATTGAAGCATTCAATGGAAGCATCAAGGTGGCATGGACTGAGCCATTCTCATCTGAAATCAGTCAAGACTTATCCAAGACCAAGGGAACCACAACCCCGTGCCCTAACCTCTAGTCAATGGCTAGAGGAGACTTGCATTTCCATTGGCCAACATTGAACAAACACCTGCTGCAGTTGCCATTCACTGTGGATCCCAAAACAAACTTACTCTACTATAAATAGAGCTCAATTGTGTTCAGTTTGAGTACACCAAAGCCATCAAACAGATGCTTTCCTCAAAATCTCTTCTTTCACCTCAAACTTGCCTTCCAAAGCAAGTAATTCTGAGTTTTTGAGCTAGAGAGCAATTCCACCCAAACTAATCACACACACACCTCATATATATATCATATGTAAGCTGTGCAAACCATTAAAAGTGACCTGTAATCACAACATCACAAAGTCACCTCTCAAAACCTCAAAATAGCACTTTTTGCATTTTTCAAGCTATGTCTTGATTCAGTCACTTTCCAAACCAGATAAAACCTCAAACACACTCCAAATATCATCCTTGAACTATCCTAAATGGTTCCCACTATCTGGAACACCATTTGAGGGAGTTGCTATTTTGGTCACTTGTAACCCCTTTTGCAAAAAAGGGACAGTTTGTGTTTTTGCAGGTACCAGCTGATTCCAATCATCCTAAAAGCATCCAAGGAATCATTTGAGGTGGTTCAAAGCATAAAATCATATCTGGAGCAAGAGGGTTGGCAGATTGCAGAGAAACCTCCAAAATCTCAAAGAAGGGTAAGCCTCTCAACTTGCACTCACCAAAACATGTGTGCATTTGAAGTCCATTGATCATAAACATCTCATATATGTCATATATGTTGTGTTTGAGCTAATTCACCATGTAATCCATGCTTGTACCAAGTTGTAGCATAGAAAATGCATTTATAGGTCATTTTCAAAACCACTATCGGGTTTTGAGGAGGGAGTGTGATATGAAAAAACTACCACCACCATTGGATTCCTTATGAAATTCTGCCCCAGATGCATATAAATTTTGTCTCAAACCATTAAGAATTAAGAAAGTTATGACCTTCACGTTTTTGAGCCAAAACTTGCCTTGGGCAAGCCAAAACCAAGGCATGACTTGTGTATTTGTTGGTTTGTTTCAAACAATGGATGTATCACCACCCCAGTGGTAAGGCGCGCGCCTTGTATGCTTGAGGTCGTGGGTTCAAACCCCACCCATGCCATTTTGTGATTTTTTCACATTTTGCTATTTTTCCAACTATTTTCATGTTTTGTTAATTATTTGGAAAATTAATAACTCTTTCAATTTTAATTATTTTTGATTGGTTCTTTTTGCAAAAAATCACAAAAATATTGAAATATTTTATTCCACAAAAAAAATTGAGTTTGTATTATTTATTTAATATAATTAGTATTTTTGTGAATAAATTCATTTTTATTTATTTTTTAAACATTTTAAAATGAATATTCATCTTGAAAAATCAAGACCAAATGAGTTTTAATATCTCTTGTGATTTATACCTCATTTTTCAAACCTTAAACAAAAATCACAAGTGGTTTATTCAAACCTATTTGGTATTTTTCATTGTTTTTCTTTGAATATTTATTTTTAAAGAATAAAATTAGGGTTTCTTTGATTTTCACTCAAAACAAATCATTTTCAAAACACTTTTGGGCCTCTAATAGAGTGTAAGACCCAATCCTTTTTTTGACAAAATCACTTTGGGCCTCAGTGTATTGTATAAGCCCCGATACCGTAAAAAACAAACGGCGCGATCGCCACCTTTTGAAAAATAACCTCATGGGCCTCTCCTCGAGCTATAAGACCCATTCAAAATTTTTTGGGCCTCTAATAGAGTGTAAGATCCAATCCCCTTTTAACCAAAACATTTTTGGCCTCACTTATTGTATAAGTCCCTCTGCGTTAAAAGAGAATCTCGGCGCGATCGCCATTTCAAACGGAAAAACCTTGGGCCTACCCTCGTGTTATAAGCCCCACTCTTTTTCTTTAAAACTTTTTGGGCCTCTTGAGAGAGTGTAAGACCCATTCCTTTGTACAGAAAACCTTTTGGGCCACAATCACTTGTATAAGTCCCTCTGTACAAATTCAAACAGTGCGCTCACTGATAAAACCCTGGGCCTCTCCTTGAGCTGTAAGCCCCAAATCTTTCTTTTTCAAAGCACTTTCTCCTTTGATTTTGAATATACTATTGTTTTCAATTTTTCTTTGTTGAACAACTAACCAAACAGCATGGAAGCTCTACAACTGAGTAAGTGGTTATTGCTTTCATTTATTGCTTTCATATACATATAACTGTATTGTGGGGCTGTTTCGCTGTAAGTCTTCTTTCATAAACTCATATCAACTGTGTAATAATAGTATAGATATTTAGAGTTTCCCCGGCAACTACGTCTAGAACTAAGTGACGCCGTTTCGTTTGTTTGTAGAAATAGACAACTAGATCCCCAATAGGATCACCAGATACAGTCTTCTCTCAGGCTGTCCTTATTAGGAATCTCAAGAAACTCTACTCCCAGAGATGAATGTATTCTCCGTGAATGGCATCTTTGAGTTTCTTCCAAATTCTCGAACTTTCCTGACTTTGATCTATTCTCGGTGAATAGCATTGCCTTGAATTTCTCAGGGTTTGGGGACCCACAGGCTTCTTAAAAGCATCGGCCTCCTCTTGGGCATCGTACAAGGACCCACAGGCTTCCTAAAAGTACCCCCGCCTCCTCTTGGGCTTAGTACAAGCACCCTACGGCTTCTTATAAGTATTCACAACCTCCTCTTAGGCTTCGTATAATGATCTCTTCCTCTGGGAATGATAGCCTCCTCTTGGGCATCGTACAAGGACCCGTCGGCTTCTTAAAAGTTTCCAGCCTCCTCTTGGGCTTCGTACAAATTGTCCCGACGACCTCCTAGAGGTATAGGAATAGAACTTAGTCATCTTAATAGAACAGTCCCTTCATAGAGTCTACTACTGTTTCTCAAAGCACAGTACAAAAGATAAAATTCTAGACACAGACAGTCTAATTTCCTTGAGTCTCAAAGACATTCTCAAGTGACCCCTTCATTAAATAGGAAGGAAACCCGTAGACTTGGACAATCTCAATACCCTTCAGATTTCCCGCTTCCTTAAAGGACATGCATAACCCGGACCCTTGAATCAAATCCTTGAGTACAGTATTGCTCATATAAGAACTGATTTTCTCTTTAAAATCAGTATACTGGACCTGTCACTTAACTGAACAGTCACCATAGCCTCCTCTTGGGCTTTGTACAATGATCCTCCTCAGCGGAGTCAAACAACGTTTAGCCTCTCTCTCAGGCTTTATACGAGACACATAAGAGACTCCCTCGTTGAGTCAATCACCCCTTTCGCCTCCATCTCGGGCTTTATACGAGATACAAAAAGGTTCTTATTAAGCCAAGTAAACAACAGCCTCCATCTCGGGCTTTGTATGAGGTACAAAAAACTCTCTTGTTGAGTCAAATAGCCTCCATCTCGGGTGAAATTCTGGTATCAGACGTGTGATGTTAAGGTGCGATGTCACAACAACACACTCTGCACAATGGACAACAATAACAGTAACAAAGCAACACAAAGGATTATTCACCCAGTTCGGTCTAACTACCTACGTCTGGGGGCTACCAAGCCAGTGATGAAATTCACTACTTGTAGAATTAATTTAGAGACTCAACAGCCCAGTTGACAATCTCCTAAACTTAATTCCTACTAGTGACTTTCTACCTAAGAACCCAGTTAGATATGAGAACACTACTCAATCCCTAAAACACTCAAAGAACAACCTCTTTGAGAAACCTTGATCTTGCTTCCTAGCTTCGATCAAGTCACACAACTCTCTTTGCTTCACAGCTTTAGAGAGGACAGATCACCAATTCAACCTTGAATGGTTTACTCACAATTCGTACAAATATCTAAGACACTCAGCCTCCGCTCTTGATCTTCAATCTATACTTTTTCCTTTGGTCTTGTGCGCTTTATATAGCATCCTGAATTGGGCTTAGACTTGTCACAATATTTGATCAGATTTGTTAGTTAAAACTAAATCTTCAAAACAGATTTTATCCCCAAAATATTTTTAAATCTTCAACCTTTTAATTCTCCAACAGACCTGCAATCAAATCTCCCATGTAACAGAAAATATCTATCCCAAGATATTCTCATCCAATGAGTCAACCACTCTCCAAAATTCCAGCTAACACGCGTGCCCTAATAACATCACAAAACCTGATGTTATTAATTCTGCAGATCTAATGTCACAACATCTCCATGTGACATCAGACATCCACTTAAACAATTTAACACAGCCCAGTGTTAAGCACAATGTTGTGACATCATGCCCATGACATCAAACATTGTTAACCTTCACAACTTAGTACAACCCAGTACTAAGACTCAATGTTGCAATATCAACACCATGACATCACCATTGAACACCTTGTTGTTTTACCGAAATTCCAGCCAATCCAGGAACTTACAATCTCCCCCTTTGGCTAATTTTGGCTAAAACACCCTCTGAACCCTCAGAGTCTTCAGCAGCGGAAAATCTTCAGTAATTTGAAATCTTTATCAGCAGCAGTTTGACAATCTTCATAGTCTTCATCACTTGATCTGCTGCAGCACCATCTTCATTATTGACAACAGCCAATTGGTGCTCCCCCTCAAAAATATGAACCAGCATCACAGCTGTTCAGTAGCTCACAATGTGCAGCACTTCTCCCCCTTGATGTCTGCTTGGCTGCACTCTTCAAATGCTATGATATCTTCACTAGCAGCTCAGTCTAAACTCCCCCTCAATAACTGCACTTCTGCATCACAACTAGCATCTCTCCTTGTCATTTTGACTGACTATTTCTCCCCCTTTTTAGCCACAATTGGACAAACCTCAACAAGTAAGTCCTATGACACCCTGTACAAAACCATACTTCTTCTGTCATGATTAACAAATGCTCTAGATTCATTTTGGTACCACTGTCCCTTTTTCCACAGACAGTCATTCCCTATCATAACCTTCATCTTCAGACTTGCTGATCAACTTCAGTCTTCTCTACATTCTCCATTCAAGGCAAACCTTCTACTTTATCATTCTCCCGTATGACTATGCAGATGCTCCTTAAATATAATGTAAGCACTAAACTTTAGATCCAAAACAAAGACATCCTTCACCAAGGATACTCTTGACACTCTTGACACCAGGGTAATACATATGTTCCACTACTGGATTTACTATCAGCAAAATAATCCAAACTCAACACTGTGTCACAGACTCCACAAATTCTCAGCTTACTTAAAATCTTTACTGAGATCCAGTCTCTTCAAAAGATCACAATTCCTCTATCCTTACATCCACCAGTAGTTGTTGAACCTGGTGAGGTCTTCAAAAACAGTAGTCATGCTTTGCCAGAACAAACTACTAACCACTTGACCATAATTTCCACCTCTTCTGACCAGAAATGCTAGAGCATCCAACTCCACATGTCCAATCTTAATCATCTTCCAGATATAACCACCAGCACACATGATGATATAACATCTTTTGGGACATCAACTTCTCATCAGGACTCATTGCACAAAGAAGTCCTTTAAGAAGCTCCCAAAAACCACATTCAGAGCGGCTTATTCAGATTAACATACACACCTGAATACCATAAGTTCCCACACCCTCTCTGAACCATATCCTAACAAACTCAACCATATCCAGAGTATCTATACCAAATTCTTTTTCCATAACATACTTCCACCATTTTATGAAAAGCTCAGGAATGTTATCTAGTATGGCCTTTTGAATTTTCTCAGAAGTTCTGACAACAACGACTTCCTTCATTTGAGAGATATCCTGGACATTATCATCAGACTTATCTCTGATCTTCCTATTTCTGGAAGAGATGAACACTTTACTCATGGATTTTGTAGTACTAACCACATAGATCTTCTGCTTATCAGTTCTCATCTTTGGAGGTGACTCAATAGCTTTCCTCTTCCTTTATTTCAGTCGTTTAGCAACCCTATGAACCACTTTTGCAATTAGTTCATCATCACTCTTCTTTATTTTAAGGCTAGAAGTACCTTTCTTGACTTGAGATGTTTTAACATCAGCTCTAACATCTGGATCTTCCAACCTAAGGATTGTCAACTTGTGCAATTTTTCTTCTGAACTATAGGAGTCATTAGTCAGGTTGTCATCTTTCTTGGCCTTGCAAGTATTCAGCTCCCAACACTTCTTAAGGTCACAGCTTTTGATCCTTCCATCAGCATTGTTGACTCCTTCATCTTGCTCACATAACTGACTACTCAAGTTGGCTTTTAACACATCATCAATCTTAGGAGTAACAGCACCATAAGTCATTAACCCAGATTGACTTTTCACCATACTTTCACACTTGATGTCACCATCTGATGTTACAGCATCATCACTAGATAAGCTGTCCACTTGAGGTATCCACTGATAGCAATTATCTTTGGATCTTACTCCCTTCATCACTACCTCATTCTGCTCATCAGCTACCACACATTCATGCTTAATGTAGTTTACCTTGTAACCTCTATCACACAACTGGCTTATGCTGATCAAATTTGCATTTAAACCACTGACAAACAGAACATTGTCAAGTTCAGGTCTACCATCACCTTTCACTTTCTCAACTCCTGCAACAACACCTTTTTCTCCATTGCCAAACATAACCTCATGAGAGGGACAATGACTGACTTCAGCAAACATGGATCTACATCCAGACATGTGTTTGGAACACCCACTGTCAAAATACCATGTTCCTTCTTTAAACTCTTTGTCAGCCATGTGAGCCAATAAACATTTCACCTTTTCCTTAGGTACCCATTGTTTAAAAACTTTGGGCCTGTACTCTCTCCATCTGTTTTGAGGGTATCCATGCAGCTTGTAGCAAGAGTACTGCATATGTCCAAACCTTCCACAATAATAACATCTCACCCTTTCATCTCTGAATCTTCTGCCATGATGAGATTGCTTATGCTGCCATCCATAATGTGGTCTCCTCCTACCATAACTGTCCTGCCATCTATTATGCTGGTATCTTCTCCCATAAGATGGCTAAGAATGCTGTTTCCTGGATTGTCTCCCATGATGGTGTGGCTTTCTTCTTCCATAGATGTGAGGAATAGCATTGGTGTATCCATATCCATAACCATACCAGTTGTCCTGATGTTGAGACACCTGATGAGACATGTGCTGTTTGAGCTGAGCAGCTTGCATGCTCTCGTGGTATTGTGGGGGCATATACTGACTAGCTCCTTGTGGATGCTTTCTCTTCTAATAGGGACCAGTCTTCTTCTCAATCTTCTTAGGTTGTGAAACATCAGCTTTCTTAGGGGTAGAATCCTGCTTCTTTGGCTGATGTTGAGGTGAAAGTTGTGACACTTCCTTCTTTGAACCTGAAGTGCTTTCTTCTGAAGTTCCCTTATCCTCAGCCACATAACCTATCCCAGCTTTGTCTCCAGCAGCTTTTTCTGACTGAAGGATCTTGTCAAGTGTGTCTGTACCACAGCTCAGCATCCTAACAGACTTGGTCATTTGATCAAGGTGAGCTCTAACTAGCACCACTTCATTTTCCAGATCCGTCTTTTCATTCTCTAGCTGAGCAATCTGTTGCTTGTGGCACTTGTTTTCTTGACAAATCTCAGCACTCTTTAAACACAGCTCTTGATAGGTAGATGTTAACTCCTCATAAGTTACTTCTCCATCACTAGAATCATCATCAGAAACCACAGCTCCTGTTAAAGCTCTCACATGCTTTGCTGACTCACTTTCACTTTCACTATCAGAGTTAGACCAGGAAACTGTCATGCTTTTCTTCTGCTTTTTCAAGAAGGTGGGACATTCTTTCTTGACATGTCCATACCCTTCACACTCAAAGCACTGAACTCCTTTATCTTGGGCAGTTTTCTCTTCCTCCTTCTCTTTTGACTTGCTGATGTCAGAAGATATGTTCTTGATATTAGGCCTGGAGTTATTATTCATTCTCTCGAATACTTTGGTGAACTGTCTTCCCAACATCACTATGGCCTGAGATAGATCCTCCTGGGATTCAGAACTCTTCCTTTTCTCTTCTTCACCATTTGACACCAGGGCTATACTCTTTGGCTTCTTTTCTGGTTCTTCCTCATTCAACCCAAGCTCAAAAGTTTGAAGAGATCCAATGAGCTCATCTACTCTCATATTGCTGATGTCTTGAGCTTCTTCAATAGCAGTCACTTTCATCTTGTACCTCTTAGGTAGGGACCTAAGGATCTTCCTCACAAGCTTTTCTTCAGACATTTTCTCTCCAAGAGCACTAGATGCATTGGCCAGCTCAAGAACACTCATGTGGAAATCATGAATAGTCTCATCGTCCTTCATCTTCAGGCTTTCAAATTTTGATGTTAAAATCTGAAGTCTCGACACCTTAACTCTAGATGTTCCTTCATGTGTAGCCTGCAAGATATCCCACGCTTCCTTAGCAACTTCACAGGTATTGATTAGCCTGAAGATATTCTTATCCACTCCATTGAAGATTGCATTCAGAGCTTTGGAATTTCCAAGGGCAAGCTCATCTTCCTCCTTGGTCCACTCTTCTTCAGGCTTTGGCTTTGAGGTGCCTTCTTTATCTTTGCCAGCATCATCCTTTTCATACATGACAGGAGCTTTCCATTCTTTAATAACAGCCTTCCAAGCCCTACTGTCCAAGGATTTTAAGAAAGTGGTCATCCTTGGCTTCCAATAGTCATAATTGGATCCATCCAAAATAGGGGGTCTGTTGACGAATCCTCCAACTTCTTTGTCTATCTTTACACCAGAAAGTAACTTCCCTAGATCTCACCCAGAGATAGACAGGATGCCTGCTCTGATACCAATTGAAATTCTGGTATCAGACGTGTGATGTTAAGGTGCGATGTCACAACAACACACTCTGCACAATGGACAGCAATAACAGTAACAAAGCAACACAAAGGATTATTCACCCAGTTTGGTCTAACTACCTACGTCTGGGGGCTACCAAGCCAGGGATGAAATTCACTACTTGTAGAATTAATTTACAGACTCAACAACCCAGTTGACAATCTCCTAAACTTAATTCCTACTAGTGACTTTCTACCTAAGAACCCACTTAGATATGAGAACACTACTCAATCCCTAAAACACTCAAAGAGCAACCTCTTTGAGAAAGCTTGATCTTGCTTCCTAGCTTCGATCAAGTCACACAACTCTCTTTGCTTCACAGCTTTAGAGAGGACAGATCACCAATTCACCCTTGAATGGTTTACTCACAATTCGTACAAATATCTAAGACACCCAGCCTCCGCTCTTGATCTTCAATCTGTACTTTTTCCTTTGGTCTTGTGCACTTTATATAGCATCCTGAATTGGGCTTGGACTTGTCACAATATTTGATCAGATTTGTTAGTTAAAACTGAATCTTCAAAACAGTTTTTATCCCCAAAATCTTTTTAAATCTTCAACCTTTTAATTCTCCAACAGACCTGCAATCAAATCTCCCATGTAACAGAAAATATCTATCCCAAGATATTCTCATCCAATGAGTCAACCACTCTCCACAATTCCAGCTAACACGCGTGCCCTAATAACATCACAAAACCTAATGTTATTAATTCTGCAGATCTAATGTCACAACATCGCCATGTGACATCAGACATCCACTTAAACAACTTAACGCAGCCCAGTGTTAAGCACAATGTTGTGACATCAAGCCCATGACATCAAACATTGTTAACCTTCACAACTTAGTACAGCCCAGTACTAAGACTCAATGTTGCAATATCAACACCATGACATCACCATTGAACACCTTGTTGTTTTACCAAAATTCCAGCCAATCCAGGAACTTACATCGGGCTTTATACGAGATACCAAAAGATTCCATCGTAGAGTCAAAACTTTTTAGCCTCTCTCTCGGGCTTTGTATGAGACACATATTAGCCTCCTCTTAGGCTTTGTATAAGAAAACCACTGGTTAATCCAATTAACCTTTTAGCATCAAAGCTGTGCCTCGTTCACAGTACACAAACATCAACAACTCCTTATCCTTCATCTAATTGCTGTAAGCGGCAAGCCTCTGGATCATCTACATCCATGCCACTGTCCCTCTTTTAGCATGAGAAATTCCTAAGGAAAGATAGCATTGCTCTACACTGAGTTAAAGTCTTCTCCTTCAGGTTAAAAATCCCCTATAAAGGAAATTATGGCATTGCCGGATTCACAAATCCCGGTTAAAGTAATTCTACTTTATAAAACAGTTGTGACATATAACCCCCTATTTAGAGATGACAAATTCTCTCTAAAGTTGAGACCTTTTGACTTCATATCTTGGGCTTTGCACAAGATACAAACAGACTTTCAGCTTCACATCTTGGGCTTTGAACAAGATACAAATCACCTTTCACTTCACGTCTTGGGCTTTGAACAAGACACCAAAAACCCATTTCCTCCCATAGAATAGGAGGAACTACGAATGCTCTGATTTCCCTGTTTTGGATAAACGGGAATACGTAGGCATAAGATTGAAAGAAAAATCTTAGCGAGCACACTAAACAAAAACCCAAATCCCATATCTCCATCAATCAAAAGCAGTAATTCAAAAACATCAGTCCTAACATCCTAATCCTTGTTCTCCGCCAGAAACCCTCTGTCTAGATAAAAGAGAAGAAAGAAAACAGTATTGGCGAAAATACAAATAACCAGTACAAAGGCCCCCCCACATTGATAGCATCCGTAACCTAACAGACCGCTGTTTAAACTCAGTATGCAAAGCAGGGTTAATTAGAGACATCTATTTCCCTTCCTTCATCAGCTTTAATAGGATAAAAAATGAATTGACCTGTAGTTTAAGCTCAAACCGCAGAGAGCGACCAGCGCTTAAGAAACGCGTCCAAAATCGCTCGCTACAACTGACTCGGACGACCACATCAAAAGCTTCGATGCGATGCTCGATTACCGGGACTTCCGGGGAGCCATCAAGTGCAGGCTCTTCCCCACTACCCTGCGGAAGGGTGTCATGGCGTGATACAAGAGCCTCACATCTGAGTCCATCACCGCCTGGAAGGAACTAAAGAGATAGTTCTCCAAGAATTTCACCGCTTCCCGACACCACCCGAAGACGGAAGCATCCCTGGAAGCCATCATCCAGGGAAAAGACGAATCTCTCTGGGATTACATCGAGAGATTCAACCGAGAAGTCATCCAGGTATCCACCTCGGACGACATGAAGAAATTCTTGATTGAGCGAGGATTACAGCCTCACACTGAGTTTGCCAAGGCTGTCGACATTGAACGGGCTAGCACCTTGGAAGCCCTCCTCCATAAGGCCCAAGTCTACATCCAGTATGAGGAGATAGAGACTGCCCAGTGTGCCTGCCATTCGCGGAATCAGGAGGGCACCAGAAGCTCTAGGCATGAGGAATCCACTATCCCCCGAAGAAGCGGGGAAAGAAGAAGAGAGGGCTGGCCCGAGACTCCCGAGAACTGAGGGGACCAGTTGGCCATTTCACCGAGTACACGCTACTCACCGTTCCCCGCGAGCGCATCCTGGACGAGTGCATAAACTCAAAATTCCAAAAAGGAGGTGTCCACTTCCCGTAGCCGACACCCTCTAAACCAAACGTCGACAAGTCCAAATACTGCCGGTTCCACAGGAGCCAGGGGCATGTCACGGAGGATTGCATCTACCTTAAGGATGCGATAGAAATCTTGATCAAAGAGGGGCACCTCAAGCAGTACACAAAGATGAGCGATGCCCCCAGACAAGAGTCCCAGGAGGCAAAAAGAGTCGAGGAGGCGACCCCATCACCCGGCGAGAATGGGTTACAAATCACCCTGTGTGTCACCCGACCAGAGGACTTCTACTTCCCTAGCGAGCCTGATACGCCTGTGACCGCTCGCAGCCCATGGGAAAGTTTCCCCACCGCCATGGTCATATCTGGCAGAGGGTTCAACAAGGTCTCGGTGGGGTCGATCAAGCGGAAGTTCGACGAGTTGATAGAGGTGAGCTCAGCGCAGAATGCCACTTTTGAGAAGGTCTAGGGAAGGTCGAACCTCATCACCTTCTACCTCGAAGAATTTCTAGGCGGCGTCCCAACTCCAACATTCCCCTCTTGATAAGGGCACAGATGGCGAACTTTGATGTCCACCACATCTTGGCCGACCAAGGGAGTTTGGTGGACATCTTGTATGCCCACCTCTTCACTACCCTAAAGCTCAACGAAACACATCTGACCCCTTACGTGGGCTCATACCACCAAGGTTTCAACGGCACCACCACCAGACCGTGGGGCTACGTTGAGCTGATGGTCATGTTCGAGAACGACGATACTGCCCGACAAGTTAAGGTCCGCTTCCTGGTGGTGGAGTTCCCTTCTCTGTACTAGTGCATCCTGGGGAGGTCGACTCTAGCCGGGCTCACGGCGGTACCATCTACAGTCTATCTGAAGATGAAGTACTACACGACCAGGGGCCATGTCGTCACCCTCCACGGGGATATTGAAGCTGCTAGGAGATGTTTTGAGGATGCAACCAAGGGTTTGAACTCGATGAACATCAAGTCCAAGACCACGGGTAAGTCATCCCTGGACGAAGAACAGAAGCCACTCCAGCGTGTCAATGTGGTCGATCTCGATAGCCGCTTCCCCAACAAGCAGGAGTAAAGCGAGGCAGCGGACGACACCCTTCCAGCTCAAGGTAAAGGGCAGCCTCTCCACCCCGTGCGCCCCATTTTGGATGGAGACTTCGAACTCATCATTCTCGGGGATAATCTAGGTAGGAAGGTGAAGATTAGCACAGGGCTCCCCGACCTGGCGAGGAAGCAACTAAAAGCCTGCCTTAGGGAGAATGCTGACCTGTTCGCGTGAAGCGCTGCGAAGATGCCCGACCTTGACCCAGATGTGGTCTGCCATCAACTCATAATAAATCCAGCCGCTAGGGCTGTAGTGCAACGTAGGCGTAGACAGTCTCCCGAGAAAGCGGAGACTGCTGAAAAAGCTGTAAAAGACCTCTTAGAGGCAAATTTTATTTTGGAAGCCCAATACACAACCTGGCTATCCAACATTATACTTGTTAAAAAGAATAATAGAAAATGGAGAATATGCATTGATTACACCGATCTTAACCGGGCATGCCCGAAAGATGCTTATCCAGTGCCTAACATCGACAAACTGGTCGACAATTCTGCATGTTTTAAATTACTAAGGACGCATACTCGGGATACAATCAAATCCCTATGGAAAAGGCCAACAAGCAACACATAGCTTTCATGACCGAGTTAGGCAACTACTACTACTACAATATAATGCCATTCGGTCTGAAAAAAATGGCGCGACCTACCAACAGATGATGAATAAATCCTTCCGCGGCGAGATCGTTGACATGCTAGAGGTCTACATGGACGACATGATCGTAAAATCGTGAGAGGACGTCGACCACACGACCCACCTCAAAAGGTTCTTCGACACGGCGAGGAGATGCAAGATGAGGTTCAACCCAGAGAAATGCACCTTCGGTGTCCGAGCAGGAAAGTTCCTCGGTTTCTACCTCACAGAACGAGGAATCGAGGTGAACCCCAAAAAGTGAGGGGCGTTCTCCGAGTTCCCAACGCCGAACTCGAAGAAATCGATACAATTGCTAAATGAGATGCTTACCTTGCTGTCCTGCTTCGTGGCCAAATCGGTACAACACGCACTTCCATTTTTCAAACTCCTATGCAAGGAGGCCACGTTCGAATGGACCGAGGAGTGCGAACAAGCGCTCCTCCACCTCAAACAAGTCCTCTCGCAGCCCCCAATACTCTCGAGACCAGAAGATGGGGACAAATTGTACATGTACCTCGCCGTCACGAGCTAGGCAGTCAGCGCGACTCTAATCAAGGAAACCCCCGACGGGCAGAGGCCGATTTACTTCACCAGTAAAGCCCTCTAAGGCCCCGAGCTTAGATACCAGCCGATCAAAAAGGCCACTCTGGCCATCTCCACCGCGGCCAGAAGACTACGACACTACTTCTTGGCTCCCACTATCGTGGTGAGAGCGGACCAACCTGTGAGACAGCTCCTCGGCCGACCCGACATGGTGGGTAGGATGCTCAAATGGTCATTCAAACTCTCCGAGTTTGATGTCTAATACGTGGGTAGGAAGGCCCTGAAGGCTCAAGTACTAGCTGACTTCGTCGCGGAGATGACCATCCCAGAACCTTCGGCCGATGGATCCCAAAAATGGACGATCTACGTCGACGGGGCATCCAGTTCGACGTGAAACGGAGTAGGCATCATCCTAGAGCACGAAGAAGGCATCTTGATCGAAGTCTCCCTCACGTTGTCCTTCCTGACATCAAACAACCAGGCCGAATACGAGGCTTTCCTCTCCGCACTACGTCTAACCGAGGACCTCGGCGCCAAAGAAGTAAAAATATTCACCGACTCCCAGCTCGTGGCCTTCCAGGTGCAGGGAGAGTACCAAGCCGAGAATGACAACCTCATAGAATACCTGGCCTTGGTAAAATTGAGGATGAAAAAATTCGTCTCAGCGAAAGTAAGTCACGTCCCGCGCGAACACAATACCCGGGCAGACATCATGTCTAAGCTGGCGAGCACGAAGATAAAAGGCGAGAACAAATCCGTCATCCAAGAGGTGCTCCGGGGTCCGATAATCGAGAAATCCATCTCGATCACTGAGGTTCATGCCATCGGAGACAACCACTGCTGGATGATCTCGGTATACGAATACCTCAGCACATGGAAACTACCCGACGACCCCAAGGATGCCGACGTAGTTAGGCGGCGTGCCTACTTGTATACTATCATCGAGGACAAGTTATACTGGTGGGGCTTCTCGATCCCTCTCCTCAGGTGCGTCGAGGAGTCTAAGGACCCCGACATACTCCAGGAGATCCACGAAGGGATCAATGCGCAACACCTCGGTGGATGGTCCTTAGCCCGTAAAGCATTACAAGCAGGGTACTACTGGCCCACCATGCAGCAAGACATCAAGGAGCACGTAAAGAAGTGTGACAGATGCCAGCGACACGGGGACATGCACCTGGCCCCGCCTAGTGAGCCCAAAATGCTTTCATCCTCGTGGCCATTTTCCTGGTGGTGGATGGACATCCTCGGGCCCTTCACCAAGGGTCGTATAAAAACAAGAACTTGATTGTCAGCGTCGACTACTTCACTAAGTGGGGGGACTCCTGTTTTGGACTGGGTCAGTACCTGCCCCACAGTCGGGCAGGCCCAACCCAATATCACATTGGGGAGGCCCAACAAGGACCAATCCTCCTCCCTGTCAGGCACATTTAGCACTCTCTGCAGTCGGACAGGCCACTACCCAGCACAGGGAGAGATCACGTGTCTTCCCCGTGGACTCCACGTGCCTCCCACATGGGGATAAGTCATCAGGAAACTACCCACTTCCTGAAGAACTGGTCATCCCACCTTCCGAAGATCACGGGGCAGTTGCTCTAGGGCGAAGACCACGTGCTGGTCTTCCCTACCCCACGTAAGCTCTGGCAATTACTCGTATTGGACCTCACAATTCAACCCAATGCAAAGTAACCATTGGCCCAGTGCTGGGGGCACACTATAAATTCCCTCTATCACTAAAGGGTCAGGTATTCTGAATTACACTCTCTCTACCTTTTTTGTACTTGCACTTTCTACTTCATCTCTTACTTTGGCATCAGAGTACCTTGCAGGTACACCCCCACCGTCTCACCACCACCGGAGTATAACGAAGTTCACGACGTGTTGCTGGCCACCGATCTATTTCTGATCAGGTACAATCAGGTAGTTATATTAAGAGATTAAAATGGATCTTCATAAAAGTTTACAGTAAAATAATCATTAATATTTTTGACAAACATATATATATATATATATATATATATATATATATATATATATATATATATATATATATATATATATATATATATATAATGGTAAAATACCAATATTTAGTGTTATATTACATTTTAGTATTACTTTTAAAAAAGAAAATTATTATTAATTCTAACTAAAACTCATAATAAAATCCACACTGTTACAACAACTCAGAACATTAAGGGTTAAGGGTTTCAGGCCATTACAACAACTCAGAACAACCAACCAAATTACAGGACACTAGTTCTGCTCTTTTTATTGCAGATACAACATAGAAACAAGATAAAGACCAACAATATGAAACAACAAACAATAGAGTTAGTTTATAAATTACACCAGAATTATGAGTAAATCAAATGATAGACAACCAGAAGAAGAGTGAGATACTGCAACATCAAACAACTACTACTAACATCAATTCAAGAAACTTGGTTTAATTGCATGACACTAATTCTGATATTTATACTATGGTATTTTGGATCGAACTC
This sequence comes from Lathyrus tuberosus, assembly GCA_022829125.1. NCBI lineage: Eukaryota > Viridiplantae > Streptophyta > Magnoliopsida > Fabales > Fabaceae > Lathyrus > Lathyrus tuberosus. The sequence continues at coordinate 3,841,259 of JALAZF010000034.1, forward strand.
TAGTGTTGACAAGGGTAGCTTCATGGTTCGATATAAGGTTTAGTATGAAGTCGAAGTCTGTTCACATACTGATCTTGTATGTTGTAGTCGAAGTATGCTCAAGCATGCAGTAGTTGAAATGCTAGGATTGTTAGCATGTCGAATTTGGCATTTCCTGTAAGCCTAATTGTTAAGTTAGCTTGTAATCTAAATTAGCTTAGTAGTTTATAAATAGAATAGTTCTCTCAGGTTGTTGGGAGAAGTTAATTGTTGGTATTCACTTGTAATTTTAGAACCCTTATTGAGTAAGTGAATAGTAAAACATATTTAACCAATTCTCTATTCTTCTTCCTTCTTCGCTTTTCCTTTGTGAAAGCTAATAGGGTTTCTTGTGTTTGTTCAAGAAATTCAATCTTTATCTCATAACTTTATTATGTTATTGACGAAATCTTTTCACAACAAACTGGTGCGGTGAGCGTGGAGGAGAAGATGTCGTCAACAAAGTATGAGATTGAGAAATTCACCAGTGTGAATGATTTCGGTTTGTGGCGCTTGAAGATGCAATCCCTTCTTGTTCAACACAGTTTGTTAGAAGCGTTGTAAGGATCAGAGAAGATGGATGTTTCCCTAACGAAGAAGGAGAAGACAACGATGGTAAAAAAAGCCCACAATGCCATTGTATTTAGCCTTGGTGATAAGGTTCCCTGGTAGGTTTCAAAGGAGACAACTGCAGTGGGTGTATGGATGAAACTTGAAGGTTTATACATGACGAAATTGTTGGTTAATCATCTCTACCTGAAGCAAGCTTTGTATTCATTCAAGATGAGTGAAGACAAAACCTTGGTTGAGCAGCTAAATATGTTTAGCAAGTTGATTCTTGATCTTGAAAATATCGAGGTCAAGATTGATGATGAAGATCAAGCATTGATGATGGGACTACGTCTCATGCTCACTTTAAAGAAACTCTCTTGTATGGAAGAGAGTCGTTGACCTTTGAAGATGTTCAACCTGTCTTGTACTCTAAGGATTCAAACAAACGAAAGGAGCACAAGCCATCTTCTATTGGTGAAGGTTTGTATGTTACGGGGAAACTCTTGAAGAAAGATGGTAGGTTTGAGAAGAAGAAGGGTAAAGTTATACATAATTCTATGGTTGTAATGTTCCTACTATTAAGTGTTATCATTGTAAGAAGGAGGGTCAACAAGAAAAGTATGTCCTGATCGACTGAATAATCATGGTGGAAAGGATAATGGTAATAATGTCATTGTGCAAGATGGTTATGAAGCATCCGATGTCCTGGTGGTTTCAAGCAGTGACTCTCACAAGGATTGGATTATGGATTCAGGATGTACTTGGAATATGACTCAAAACAGAGATGTGTTTGAGGAATTGTGTGATCAAGATGGTGGATCAGTACTGTTGGGAAACAACAAAGCTTGCAAAATTGCAGGTATTGGATATGTGAGTTTCAAGCTCCATGATAAGTCAATAAGGCTATTGATTGATGTTAGGTATGTACTTGATCTTAAGAGGAATTTTATTTTTCTTGGTGAATTCGACAATAAAGGATATGTTTTCAAAGGAGAGAAAAACATCCTAAGGGTAATGAAGGGGTCAAAGAAAGTCTTGAGAGGCGTGAAGAAACAAGGCTTGTATACCTTTGAGACTGAGGTTGTAAGTGGTTCAGCAGATGTAACATGCACATAACCTATTTCGAAGACTGAGCTATGGCACAAGAGACTTGGCCATGTCAGTGAAAGAGACCTGGTCGAGTTGTCGAATTAAAATCTTTTGGGTGGTGATAAGGTCGAGAAACTAGAGTTTTATGAACCTTGTGTATTTGGTAAATCCTGTAGAATCAATTTTAACAAAGGTAAACAAAGAACACATGAATCCCTTGATTACATTCATGCTGATCTTTAGGGGCCTGCAAGGAATCCTTCACACTCAAGTGCAAAGTATTTTTTATCTATAGTTGATGATTACTCTAGAAAGTTATAGGTATTCATCCAGAAAGTTACTGGCAAGCAGGTTAAGAGATTGAGGACCGACAATGGTCTTGAATTTTGCAATGAGGCATTCGACAACTATTGTGTTGCGTCTGGTATTACAAGGCACAAAACTACTGCACGGACTCCCCTACAAAATGGTTTGGCTGAAAGGTTTACTTGAACCATTTTAGAAAGGGTGAGGTGCATGTTGGTAAGTGCAGGATTGAAGAAGGTGTTTTCGTCATAAGGTGTTGTGACTGCAGCTTACCTGATAAATAGGTGTCCCTCAACTGCCTTGGGAATGAAGACACCAAAAGAAGTCTGGTCAGGACATCCACCTAGTCTCGACAGACTTAGAGTATTTGGCTGCTTAGCATATGCTCATATTAGGTAAGACAAGGTCGAACCTAGAGCTCTGAAATGTATGTTCCTTTGTACTCTGATGGAGTCAAAGCTTATAGGTTGTGGTGCCTAGAGCCAAGTCACAAGAGGTGTATCATAAGTCGAGATATAGTTTTTTAATGAAGCTGAGATGACTTTCAAGAAAACTGATGACATTGGTCAAAGTTCGAAGATTTTTGAAGAAGAGCTGGAATAGGGAGAGATTCCTGTTGAGGTGAAGCATAGTGATGCTGAATTGAATGACCCAAATGAAGTCGAAGAAGAAGTAGAAGCTGCCGTCGAAGATGAGGAGACTGATAATGACTACCTGTTGGCAAAAGACAGGTCAAGAAGAGTCATTAAGCCACCTCAGAGACTTGGTTATTCAAATCTCATATCTTATGCCTTAATTTCTACAAGTGAGGTCCTTAATAAAGAACCTAGAGATTATAAGGAAGTTATGAGGAGTCGAGACAAGACTGAATGGCTGAAATCCATGGATGATGAGATGAAATATCTTCATGATAATAACACTTGGGAGATCATTGAGAAACCTACATGAGCCAGGTGTAGCGAGCGATTTTTGTCGGTGACGCGACCACCTTATCGTTGGGTTTTCCTCACCGCAATGGTACGAGGGGGTGCTACTTTATGATTTCTTATTTATCCCGTGAAGCTGGAAAGGAAAGGGAAGCTATCTAAAACTAACCTTGCACGCGAATGTTTAATTGAACAAACGCTTAAAAGAGATTGGGGGGTCGGAGGTCAGGTTATACAATGGGTAGTTGTCAATTACCCATCCTATATATGGTTATCCACAGGATATCAGCTTTAGGTTTCACTTTGTAATTGATAGTGTTTATCCGTTAATGGGTTGGGAAAGTTTCTTGGGAAGTATGAGTGAGTGAGATTAAATTTTTTTGATGTTTTTGGTAAGGTACTGGACTTAAGGATTGATAGGTATGAAGGTACTGGACCTAGGGTTTTTGATTAGTATGCTCGCTAAGATTTTGCAATCTTATGCCTACGTATTCCCGTTTAAACGAAACAGGGAAATCAGAGCAATCGTAGTTCCTCCTATTCTAGGGGAGGAAAAAGATAATGTTTGGTGTCTTGTTCAAAGCCCAAGACAGAGGCTGAAAGGTTGAGTATTTGTGTCTTGTTCAAAGCCCAAGATTGAAGCTAAAAGGTTTGACTGAGAGAGAACTTGCAATCTCTAAAGGGAGACATCTTTGTCTGTTTATCACAACTGTTGGGTGACTGATTATAAAGGAGGATTACTTTAACTGGGATATGTGAATCCAGTAATGCCATAATTTCCATTATAGGGGATTTTTGACCTGAAGGAGAAGACTTTAACTCAGTGTAGAGCAATGCCATATTTCCTTAGGAATTTCTCATGCTAAAAGGGGGACAGTGGCATGGATGTAAATAATCTAGAGGCTTGCCGCTTACAGCAATTAGATGAAGGAAAAGGAGTTTCTGTTTTGACATATGATAAATAGAGAAATGACTTCCTATAGAGGGACTATTGATTTCCTCGGAGGGTATGTTAATTTTTGTGTGCCTTGATTAAAGCCCAAGGTTAAGGCTAAGAGGTTGATTGATTCCACTGGGGAAGTCTTTATACAAAGCCTAAGAGGAGGCTGGGAATGACCGACTGAACAAGAGAGTGTTTATATATGTCTTGTACAACGCCCTAGATTGAGGCTAAAAGAGTCTGACTCTTTTGGGGATATCATTATACAAAGCCTAAGAGGAGGCTAAAAGTTTGACTTTTCTAGGGAAAATGTTCTATCTGTCTTGTACAAAGCCCAAGATTGAGGCTAAAAGGATTTTGACTCCGCTGGGGAGGTTTATATGTATCTTGTACAAAGCCCAAGATAGAAGCTGAAAAGAAGACTGGCGCTGCGGGAAAGAAATCTTTATCTATCTTCTACAAAGCCCAAGATTGAGGCTGAAAGAGACTTTTCTGCCTTGGCTAAGGATATTTTAGGTATCTCGTACAAAGCCTAAGATAGAGGCTGAAACGATTTTGACTCTGCTTGGGAAATTATTCCTCGAAGCCTAAAACAAGGTTGGGAGGAATTGACTCTGCTGGGGAAGTTATTTGTCCCAAGCTTAAGAGGAGGTTATGAAATTTTATATCTCGTACAAAGCCCAAGATAGAGGCTAAAAAGGGTTTGACTCAACAAGAGAGGGTTTTTTATCTGACCTGTACAAAGCCCAGGATTGAGGCTAAAAGGGGTGACTCAACAAAAGAGTCTGGAACGTGATTGACTCAACAAAAGAGTCAGAAAAGTGGTTGACTCAATAAGAGAGTCTGAAAAGGTTAGCTCCGTTGGGGAGAATCATTGTACGAAGCCCAAGAGGAGGCTGATTATGATGAGGAAAGATCATTATACAAAGCCTAAGAGAAGGCTATCTTCTGCCGGGGGTTATTGAGATTTTGAGGCAGGTCCAAATAGGGAATCAACTCTTGCCGAGGATTACAAAATAGTTGAGGTATCAGATGCCTTGAGGTTCTGATTTAAGATAGTGTTATACTAGTGATAGACTGACCATGGCTGGGGGATTTTAGGAGAGAGACTGGGTTTTAAAACCCACAAGTTTTAACTCTGCTGGAGATTAATCCAGAATCTGGGGTTTCTTCCTATGTTTGGGGGGACTTGAGAATATCTTTGAGCCTCAAGGGGATTAGACTGTCCAAGTTTACCGGTGTGGAAGAGTTTTATCTTTTGTATGATGCCTCCAGGAGGAGGCGGGTGTTTTAAGGGATGAGAATCAACCCTAAATTGGTCAGAGGTTTGACACCGGAAAGACTGCTCTAGCAAAGGATGACTAAGTTCTGTCTTATACCTTTAAGAGTTCATCAGGGTCTTTGTATTAAGCCCAAGAGAAGGCGTGAGAACTTCTAAGAAGCCGGAGGGTCCTTGTACAAAGCCCAAGAGGAGGCGGGGATGCTTTTAGGAAGCCTGTGGGTCCCAAACCAAGAAAAGTTTAAGAAATGCTATTCACCGAGAATAGATCATTTAGTGAAAGTTCTGAGGTTTGAAGAAACTCAAGAGATGCTATTCACCTAGAATAGATAAACTCCGGGGAGTAGAATTTCTTTGACAATTTCCAGGGGTGACAGTCTGAGAAAAGTTTCACGAGGAATACTACATTTCTCTTTGTTCCATATTGTTTAAGCCCAAGAAAAGGCAAGACTGTATCTGGAAATCCTATGGGGATCTAGTTTTGACTGTATTTAAAGAGTGACCAACATGGCTTTACCTAGTTCTAAACCTAGTTGCCAGGGAAAACTCTAAATAACTATACTAGTACATATACAGTTGATATATGACAAGTATTTAAAATGGTATGAAAGAAGACTAACCATACGCAGCTTCCCACAATACAATTATATATATTTGACATGTATTTAAAAGAATGAAAGAAAACTCACAATGTGCAGCTTCCCATAATACAGTTATATATATATATATATATATATATATATATATATATGAAAGCGAGTAAATGAAAGCTGATAAAACTTACAGGTGAGCAAGCTTCCATGCTGTATTGTTAGTTGTTCAAAGAAATTAAAGAAAGTTTTGATAACAACTGTATATTTGAACCTAAATTAAAAGGGAAGTTGTTTTGATAAGATTGTACTGGGACTTATGCAATGACTGAGGCCCAAAAGGTTTTCTGTACAAAGGTATGGGTCTTAAAACTCAAGGAGAGGCCCAAATATTATTTAAAGAAAAGAAATGGGACTTACAACACGAGAGTATGTCTAGTTGAAAATAGTTTGAAAACGACAATCTCGTCGAAGTTTCTGAAACTTCAACGGGGCTTATACAATACACTGAGGCCCAAATTATTTTATTTATAAAGAGGTGGGACTTACACTCTATCAAGAGGCCCAAGGATTGTTTTTTAAAAATAAAGATGAGACTTACAACACGAGGGGATGCCTAGGTTTTTTGATTTTTGAAATGGCGATCGCGCCGAGGTTTTTTTAAAATGTGTTGGGACTTATACAATACCCGAGGCCCAAAAATGGTTTTGGTTAAAAAGGGATTGAGTCTTACACTCTATTAGAGGCCTAAAGAGTTTTTGAAGAAGATTTGTTAGGGTGAAAATCAAAGAAACCCTAATTTCATTTTCTTTTAAAAGTAACCCTTTTAATAAAATGAATAAAAATGACAAAAATACCAAATAATTCTAAATAAACTACTTGTGATTTTTGATTAAGGTTTGAAAAATGAGGTTTTAATCACAAGATGATTTAGAACTCATTTGATTTTGATTTTCAAGATGAATATTCATTTTTTGAAAGGGTTAAAAATAATAAAAATGAATTTATTTACAAAAATATCAATTATATTAAATAAATAATACAAATTTGATTTTTTATGTGGAATATAATATTTTAACATTTTTGTGATTTTTTGCAAAAAGAATCAATAAAAAATGATTAAAATTGAATGAGAAATTAATTTTCCAAGTTTATTAAAATATGGTGAAAAGAAAATGAGTGGTAAAAAATAGAAATGCCCCCCCCCCCCCCCCCCCCCCCCTTGGGGAGGATGACCCAAAACTTAACCAACTGAGCCACTTGCGTATGGCTGAAAGGAGATGGCAAGTGATAATAATATGTGAAAAATACCTTTGAAAATGATTAGAACAAAAATACCAAAAGGTCTGGGGCGAGGGGGATTCAAACCCCAGACCTCTCACTTGCTCACACACACAAACATACTAGTGTTTCCACTAGGGCGCAATGCCAATTCAGTTATACTGTGGCAACTGAATAATATATATCAAAACTAATTGATTTTCTGAAGAATGGCGTCATGGCCATCTTCATCCTCAAGCTCAAATACGTGAAGCCCCCTATCTCACTCGTTTCTCAACCATTCCTCATGATCCAAATATGAAAATCGTGCATTTTCAGATGAGGAATACAATGGTAATACTCAATTTTATTGAAATCAAGTGAATCAAAACATAATCTGATAAAACCTGAAGAACCCTAAAATTGGCATGAGCTCAATGAAATCCTATACACGAATTGTAAATAACAATTGATTGAGGGGAAATTATCTACATACATCCAGAAACACAATGGTAACAAGAAAACATGTTTATGATGCATGATTCATTGAGTTTGAGAGTTCAAGTTTTACCTCTGCAAGTGAGAATCAAATTTGATGATGAAGGTGTTACAATTGAGTTCTAATGGTTTGGACAACTTCCTTGTACCCCAATGTATGTGTTTGAGTGCTTAGGTTGATTGGAAAACCTCTGGATTGATCAACCTGATTCCTTCTGCAGCAAGTCATGAGTTTTGTGCAATTGAGTGGCCATTTGGTGATTTTGATGTTACAGATGGGAGGTGATTGTTCAGACACCTTCTATATGTTATATGTGATGTGTGTGAATCACTGGTTTGAGCTGCATTGGCCTCTAACTCAAAACCCGATAGTGCTTGCTCAAAAACAATGAAATTTGGAGTTTAAGAAGGAAATGAGAGAAAGCAATGTTGTAAGCTGCTTTGGTGTAGTTTGAATGATCAGTAAGGACCTTTATTTATAGTGGATCAACTCCTGTCTTAGAGGAATAGTGAAGGGCTGCTAGATCAGATCAAATTCAATGGCTTTGGCTTGGTGGTATTTCTTCTTATGCAAGACAAACTAGCCTCTCCCAAGAACAGGGTTATGTCTTGACCAAATCCACATTCTTCAGATGTTTTAATTATTTTTTAAGTGAGCATATTGACTGAGTAGAGTGACTTTGTTGAAAGTGCACTATTTCACATAAATGCCTTTGAATTCAAGGCATATGTGCCAAAATGCATTAACCTCAAGTTGGAACATCCCTTGGATTTTTGACTCAGTTTAGCAGGTTAGATCAGATGGATTAGGATCAGATTGGATGAATGTCGCATAGTGATCCTTGGCTTTGACTCAGAAATCGTGTAAAGCAAGAAAACATGCAAACTTATTTTTCTAAACAGTTGCAGCAGCATGACTTTGAGCTGCTATATCTCTTTATTTCCATGGAGTTTTTTTATGCTGATGGACCCTTTGAATTGCTAGAAATATGCATAACAACTTTGATGTTTATACCTTGAATTGATTCATCTTGGAACTGTGTGAAAAAGTCCCTCAAGTTTTGGTGTTTCACTTGAAATCTGCCTTGGGCAAAATTTCTTCTAAGTGTTGGAAAAAATGCACTTTCATGTTTTTTAGTGACTTTGATCCAATCATAACTTGAAATCCATGAGGAATTGGACTGAGATGTGGTTGACACTTTTAAAGTATGCCATGAGAGCTACAAATCCATCTTTGGATCATCCAAAATGGTTGCTTGGATCTCAAGTTATGATCCTTGGAAGTTGGCACCCTAGCCACTTGGTTCCATAACTTAGAAAAATTCTAAGTTTTTTATGGTTACCCCTTTTACAAGTTAACTCACTTTTCTTGATTTTTCTTGATGAATGATGATTCCAATCACACATTAACATTGTTTTAGGGTTAAGGAACCCTTGTTGAACAAAAAATCAAAAAGTCAAACTTTGACTTTTTATACAGTTGACTTTTTATCAGATGAAATCCAAACTGCGCGATCCTTTGTGAAATCAAGTCCTTGACCTAAATCAAACCTAATGGATGGACTCCATAGGTGATATAAGGTATATTGAATCATGCCCCAAGATTTGGGAGCATGTCTTGGTCAAAAGTCAAAGGTATAGTTGATTTTTCCCTCAAAACCCTAATTGTGGTCCAGATGAAAATGAAACTTGTGAATCAAGTTTCCTGGGTTAATCCATTGTTGCAAATGGATAAATGTAGTGTATTAGAGACCCTCAAATCATGTCTTGAGGTCTTGGCTCATGTTTTGTCCCAAAAGTCAACTTAGGGGTGAATTAGGTCAAGAAACCCTAATTCCTGATTTTTGGTAAATGCATCCCCTGAGGTTAAATTGACTTGATGATTGGGTCCATGAGGTCCATTGGAGTATCATAGGTTGTTTTTTGAAGCATTGACTCATGCCCAGAGGAAAATTTTCATCTGGAGGCTCTGGTCGACCAAAACCCTAATATGGTGACACTGTCGATCTTGAGGCTTGATCCACTTGGAATGTTGCAACTTTGTGCTTGGTTATTGATATGGGAGTCCTTTTGATCCCTTATGGGTGTTGGAGAGTTTAGAAAAGTTGAAGATCATGTCAATTCTTGATTGATCCTTTGTCTAAGTGCTCAGAGAGGGCTCAAAACCCTAATTCTTGGTTGTGGTGAATGTTTACCCCTCTTTGAGGAGATTAGTGAGGCATGATGGTTCATCCATATTGTGATGATGATTTACACAATGATGGGGAATCTCAGTGGTCAAAATTTGGGGTATGACACCAGGTTAGTCAATTGTAAGTGAATTTTTAAGGTTAAGGAATGAATCGAAGGAGTGATGTCGAAGCGCTTTAAGGCAAGGTTGGTTGCTAGAGGGTTCACTCGAAAAGAAGGTGTTGACTTCAATGATGTGTTCTCACCTGTTGTAAAGCATAAATCCATTATAATGTTATTAGCCATGATGGCGAAGTTCGACCTAGAGCTTGAACAAATGGATGTGAAGACATCCTTCTTGTATGGTGATCTAGATGAAACGATCCTGATGAGGCAACCTTAAGGGTATGTAGAAAAGGGAAAGGAAGATTATGTGTGTAAGTTGAATAGGTCTTTGTATGGTCTGTAACAATCTCCTTGACAATGGAATAGGAGATTTGGCAAGTTCATGGCACACATTGGTTTCACTAGGAGCCAGTTCAACCACTGTGTTTACTTCAGATTTCGACTTAGAAATTCACTTGCTATTTTGTTGCTTTATGTGGATGACATCCTCATAGCAAGCAACAGTGTCGAAGATGTTATGAAGGTAAAGGCTGAACTCGATAAGGAGTTCGACATGAAGGATTTAGGAGCTGCCTCTAGAATTCTTAGGATTGACATCCAGAGAGATAGAAAATAGTCGAGATTATGCTTATCTCAAGAGACATTCCCGAAGAAGATTCTCAACAAGTTTGGTATGTCGAATTCAAAGTCTATTCTAACAAGGACTAATTCTGAGTATAAGCTGAGTATGACTTAAAGTCATAATACTGAAGTTAAAAGAGGCTATATGAATAATATCCAATATGCTAGTATAGTAGGTTCTTTGATGTATGCTATGGTATGTACGAGGCCATACATAACATATGAAGTGAGCCTTGTAAGCAGGTATATGGCCAATCCTGGGAAGGCGCACTGGCAAACATTAAAGTGGATTCTTAGTTACATCAATGGGTCTTTAAGAAGTGTCCTGATTTATGGTGGAGCCTGTGATGATGATAGTAAAGTCAAAATCAAAGGATTTTTTGAATCTGATTATGTAGGTTGTATGGATTCCATAAATCTATTTCCGGATATGTGTTCACTATGTTCGGCACAACAATAAGTTGGAAAGCGACACTTCAGAAGGTTGTTACCTTATCAACTATTGAAGCAGAATATATTGCCATCACTGAAGCTGTGAAAGAAGCATTGTGGCTTGAAGGTTTTGCTAAGGAGTTGAAACTTCAAGGCCGAGTTATCACTATTAAATGTGATAGTCAAAGTTCGATACACTTGTCGAAGAATTCAGCCCATCATGAGCAAACCAAGCACATCAATGTGAGGTTGCACTTCGTCAGAGAGATAATCGAGCGTGGAGAAGTCCAAGTGTTGAAGGTTTCGACTGATGACAATGTTGTTGATATGATCACCAAGACATTGCCGAGTAGCAAGTTTTTCCATTGTATGCAGTTGATAAAGCTGCATGATGAAAGCTAGTTTGTTCCCTTGTTTTGTGTAGAGTTTGTTCCAAGGTGGAGATTTGTGGTATTTTGGATCGAACTCTAGTGTCGACAAGGGTGGCTTCATGGTTCGATAGAAGGTTTAGTAGGAAGTTGAAGTCTGTTCACAAACTGATCTTGTATGCTATAGTCGAAGTATGCTCAAGCATGCAGTAGTTGAAATGCTAGGATTGTTATCATGTCAAATTGGGCCTTGCCTATTGTAATACCCTAATTTTTACCCCTAAGATCTCACATGTCTTTTTGCATTTCATACCACAAACAAGATCACACATTGGTTCCCTTGTTTGTAGGATGGTGCCTTGCAGGAATCTTTGAGTATGTGTGTGTTTTTTAGTTGTTTTATTGCTTAATTTGTTTATGTTTACTAACCATTAATTAAAATCCAAAAAAATATGCTTGCTTTTTCTTTACTAACTTTTTCAGGAAGAATTTGGATCAAGGATACCAAAAACAGTCCCTCGGCTCCAATAAATTTCATCAAAACAAAGTAAAAGTTTGATCTGCAGACAATTCAAAAATCATCTGATCAAGAGTTTCCAAGATTCAATTAATTATTATTCAAGAGACTCTAAGGTTCATGTGTTTATTTCCATGCCTTCTTTGACAAGCAAAATAATCGAGCCGAACCACAGCAGTGCACTCAAAAAGGGCATTTTTTTTTCAAAATTTACATTGAGTAACCGGTTACCCTACATAGAGTAACCGGTTACCCTCGTGAAAATTTGAAAAATGGCAGCAAATTCAAATTCTGCAGCAATTGGCACCAATTTTCATCATTTTTGATCACATGTGAAATATTCTATACCATCCCATTTTAATTCCCTACATCATCATAATTAATTCCCACCATGTACCTCCACTAATCACCACTCTTTTGATAATTTCCCTCCAAATTCAAATTCCAAGCCTAATTTTCATTTCCAAACCAAATTCCAATCCACCAATTTTTACAAGCCTAAATTCTATAAATAGAGGCCTCATTTCATTCATTTCACAAGCTTTTGAGAGCCAACAAACCTCTTGCAAATTCTCTTCCCAACCACAAAATTCACCAAAGCTCACATTTCTTCCTTTGAAAGTTAACAAGAATTCACATTGAATCTTGTTCAACTTTGAGCTAAACCTTCATCCAAGCTTGTTTTCTTCATCAATTCTCATAGATCAAGGCTTTGGTGTTTGGATCTTGAAGCATTTTGAAGGAATTTTCAGATTTGAAGTGGTAATTCATCTCTCACCATTGTTGAAGCTTCAATTTCATCTTCCATAATGTAGATCTTTGGAGATCTTTGTTACTTGATCTTTTGGATCTTGTAATTGTGTTTAATGGCTGGTTTTCACTGTTGTTTTACTTAAAATTTTGTGCAATTTCAGTTCCATGATCACAAGGTGTTTGTAGAAAGTGTTGGAAGTTGATCATGCTGAATTTTGCACCCTTTTTTGACTCTGCGTGCAGAGTAACCGGTTACCCTATATAGAGTAACCGATTACTCTAAGTCAGAATGCAATTCTTGTCTTGTTTTTGAGACTGTTTTAGTTTTCCTTCCTCTTTCTTCCCCTTTCTTCTTGTTTTAGCCTTAAAATGCACTGTTGAGATTAATTTCTCTTCAATTTCAATGAACTTTGGATATGGTTAGAGTAATTAAACATTCATTAGTTCAAATCTATATTTAAATGAATTGTTGAATTCATTTGAGGTGCTTTGAATTAGTGATATGTTTTCACACTTAAACCTATCAATTAAAGGTGATTGAACTTGAAGATGAAAGGATCTCGAAAGTGTAATTCAATTTGGCTTTCTCTTCATCTATTTCCTTTTTTTTATTTTGATCGATGAAAGTCTTATGGATCTTAAAATTTCTTTGTTGAATTCTTGATCAAGACTAGATCGCTACCTATTTTCTTTTCATGCGGTATTGCTTTCGGATGACGATTTACATATCGTTCATCTAGCATGCATTAACACAAAGATCACTATTGACAGACCTCATTGTAGGGTAATTACTACGTAAATTACTCGGCGATTGCTTAACATAGCGCTACATTTGTTCCTCTTTATCCAATTCGGAATTTGATCTTTCGTGGTCTGGGCTTTGATTGGTCGCGTCAACCCAATGTTGGTTAATTCTTTGTATTAGGTTCAAAATCTTTGAAACTTGGCATTGTAGAGGTTTTGGTTATACCAATCTTCTGTCAAGTCTTCATTAACCTTGACCTAAGTACATTGTTTAATCACTATAGTTCAAAACGCGAAACGGAATAATCGGTGAAGGCTTATGGCACTAGAGCCTTGTGCTACTAATCACTAACTTCTAACTTCTTTATGTTTCCTTCTCGCTATCTGTCTCTCTTTATTTTTTTTATTGCTCATTGCTCATTTTATCATATCATGTTTATGTTTATGTCATTTTTCTTTTTGTCCACTTGGACCATATTATCTTGTGCTTTGTTTTTCTTTTGTCCATTTTGGACTCAAAAACATTAATAAAGGATTAAACCACTAAAATACTTGTGCTCTTAATTGTTGGACTATGGCCACTATCCCTTGCTTTGGAGGATCTGCTTGGTTTGATTATGGACTTATGGACTTAGAATTAGGATTCTCTCCCTTATGCTTTGGACCATTATGAAGTTTGGTATCCTAGCCTTTATTTGGCTTGCTCATTGGCTCAAGAGGATGGAATTTTTTTCTTATTATGTTTTGAAGAGTGCCTCCATGTGGTTAGATCTTTGTTACCTTAGCTCTTATATTTATGCACTAGGATAGTCACTTCTTCTCCACCCCTTCTTAAATTTTCAAAACCTTCTCCCTTTTTCAAAACTTTCTTGTTTTCAAACTTAAAACCACTTTCATAATAAAACCTTGACTTCGGTCAAGTGATTTTTTAAACTTTCTTTTCTTTAATAAATGTCAATCCATGTTAATCGTATTTTGACCATTTCAAAAAGGCTTTAAAAAACACCAAAATCATCAATCTTTTTTTGTGCCTTATGCACTTTTCCTTTAAAACTTTTTCATACGTTTAGACATGATTCATTTCTTTAAGCGGAATTATTCGCTTGGAAATGACGACTTGTCTTTACACTTAAAATCAACCAAAACAAACAAATTTCATTCTTTGTACCATGAACTACGAGGTTTTGATCCTACATTGCACTTCGTGGGTACGTAGGCATGAGGCGACAAGTCTCTCCAAACACAAAAATCTAAAAAATAATTCTCCTCTCATCTCCTCAATCTCTTTTTCAAGCAAACCTTTTCAAACCAAAAAGCGGTAGATATTTCAAAGGGTTCCTATAGGGTACTATAGACGTTTTGGGTGCTAACACCTTCCCACTGCGTAACCAACCCCCTTACCCATTCTCTGTTTGTTCTTGTTTTTTTAGAACTCCTTAGGTTTTGTTCACTCTTTTCCCTTTCCTTTTTTGGGATAAAATAAAAGTGCGGTGGCGACTCTTGTTTTTTTTAGTTAAGTTAATCAATAGCTTACACTCACAAATTTCCCAGCTACACCTGTAAGCCCAATTGTTAAGTTAGCTTGTAATCTAAGTTAGTTAAGTAGTCTATAAATATAATAGTTCTCTCAGGTTGTTGAGAGAGGTTAATTGTTGGTATTCACTTGTAATCTTTGAATCTTTTTTGAGTAATTAAATAGTAAAACAAAGTTAACCATTTCTCTATTCTTCTTCCTTCTTCTTTTTTCCTTTATGAAACCTAATAGGGTTTCTTGTGTTTGTTCAAGAAAATCAATCTTTATCTCATAACTTTGTTTTGTTATTGACGACATCGTTTCACAACATGTACGATGGTTCGTAATCCATTTTGATATGTGGTAGGAATTCGAGTAAACGATTCCCACTTCTCAAAATAATTATATATATGTGAATTATATATGTGAGGATATTTATACCATGGTTCGCAATTTGTTTGGTTGCGTGGTATGAATTTGGGTACGTGGTTCGCCTCTCAAAAATTGTATATGTGATGGAACTAGTATGGATACTTAAATATTAATAGGTACATCTATAGATGCTAATGTTAATTCTCAAGTGGTATGGGTATGAGAATATTTAATGTAGTACAATGATAAAACTCTCTCCATCGTCATTTCTAATAACCAGTATGCTATTATTAAAAAATGATTTCATTAAAATAAAATAAAATAAAATAGATAATTCACTACTATAAAATATATCTTTAGTAACACCATCTTACAAGGGTCGTTTAATGTTTAAACAACCGTAGTAATATCTTATTTTTGCTTGCCTGAATCTTTTATTATTTTAGTGAAAGACATTTCATCACGGTCCTTAATAACAACCATTGTGATAGATGAAAGGTTACTTGCTTCGATTTCCAACACCAACATTTTTTTTTTATATTTTTAGTTATAAATAGAGCTTGTCCATATAGCCTTATAAATATATTAATACTAAAATACCTATTACCATAAACCATTGTGAA
Organism: Lathyrus tuberosus; assembly: GCA_022829125.1. Lineage (NCBI taxonomy): Eukaryota > Viridiplantae > Streptophyta > Magnoliopsida > Fabales > Fabaceae > Lathyrus > Lathyrus tuberosus. The sequence goes on from JALAZF010000034.1 coordinate 3,856,955, forward strand.
TAATACTTAAATTTTATTACGGGTTTTGTTCACTACTACGGAAAACATATACAACAACGGTTGGAAAAGGGATACCATCACGCGTGACCCACCCTTGTGAAGTAGCGTGTGATTGTATATGCGTTACTTACAATCATGGTCGTATGACCGTTGTAGAAAACCTGAAAGCGTGTGACATATTACCATGGTTGCTTTAACTAACCATTTTAATATATTAAAGGTCCCAGGTTTGATTCTCAGCAGCGTCTTTTTGGTATATATATTATTTTGGACAACGTTCACTCTATAACCACGGTCATATTTAACAACCGTCATTAAATTATCTATTTTTTTTAAAAAAATAATTTTTTATTTTTTGAAAATTTTCAATTTTTAACCTGTATTTTTGTGAACTGTATCAGAACAGAAACAACAATTGTATCATAACAATAATTGTATTGTATTACATCAAATCCATATATTGGGTTAAGAACCAAACATTGTATATATATATTACATCAAAATAAAAATGAGACAAAACAACCTACAAGACATTATATAACATCACATAATTGTATCTTAGTGTTTTGATTTCTTGTCTTTTGGTGTCTTGTCTCTTTGTGTCTTGACTTTAAACACATACAATTTCAAATAATCATACTTGTTAGTAAATATACTTAGAAATAATAACTTACATTCAATTATGAATAAATAATAAAATACTTACTTGTTAATTTTTCCATATGTCTTCATTATGATCGATACGAATAGCTTGCACATCATCTCTATCAACTCCATCATATGTGTTAGGCACTCGTGTTGTGTAAGAAGGAGTAGAAGGAATATCAAAACTTTCATCACTACTAGGAATGTATTTTCCTCGGAGAATGATTGACCATTTCCCTGATGTGTCCATAGGGTCGGTCACATAGAAAACTTATTTTACTTGTGAAGCCATGATGAATGGTTCGGTCATATAATTTGCCTTACCAAGGTCAACCCGGGTGAATCCTAAGTCATCAGTTTGTACACCATTAATATTATTGGGAACCCACTCGCATTTAAATAAAGACACTTTGAAGATAACATAATTAATCTCCCAAATCTCCTCAATGACACCATAGAATGCACTAGATGCCAATATTGGATTCTTATTTTTCAAACTAGAGAAATACATGGATTCGGCCTCAACCATACTCCTACTATTTTACATTATACTATGATCATCTTTTGATTTTATATAAAAGGTATAATAACCAATGTCATATGCATTCCAAGTGATCACATTAAATTCTGGCATGTACGAGACAACCATTTAATTATCTCGAATGCATTATAATCATTTGGTATCCTTTTATTAAACAAATCTAGGAATTTCTTGTTATGCTCGATCAACAACAAATTGTCAATCATTCATGGATATATTTTCTTCAAAATTCTTTTGTGAGTAGCCATGTAAGGTTTAACTTCTTCAAGATTATTCAATATATAGAAATGTGTCTGAATAACTACATCCTGAGCCATTGACTTAACATTTAAATCTTGAATACCTCTACCTTCAATGCCGCATGACGAGACTTTGGAATTCCTACAAACTCTGCTCCCGACAAATAGTTTGTACAAAACTCAACAGCTTCTTCTGTGATGTACCTTTTAACAATCGAAGCTTCTGGTCGGTGATGATTCTTCATATATCCTTTAAAGATCTTCATGTATCTCTCTATTGGATACATCCACCTTAAATAAACTGGACCACAAAATCTAATTTCTCTGACTAGATGAACAAGTAAGTGAACCATAATATCAAAAAATGATGAAGGAAAATACATCTCCAATTGACACAATATTATGGTAGCTTCATCTTCTAATTCATCTAATTTTTTGAAATCAATAACTTTATTACATATGGAATAGAAGAAAAACGTAATCTGGTTATAGTTACTCTCACATTTTTTGGTAGGATGCCACAGATAGCCACTGGTACAAGTTGTTGCATCAAAACATGACAATAACGAGATTTCAAACCAATTAACTTGAGATCTTTCATTGATACAAGTTTCTTGATGTTTGATGAGTAACCTTGGGGAACTTTGACACCGTGCAAACACTCCCAAAAACTTTTCGTTTCCTTTTTACATAGAGTGTAACAAGCCGGAGGCAGATAAGTTATTTTTCCCTTTTTCTATTGGAGCCAATTGTTTTCGTATACCCATCGCCTCCATACTGGGACGAGATTGCTTATTATCTTTAGTCTTGCCTGAAATGTTTAGAAGTGTTCCAATCAAACTATCACACACATTTTTCTCCACATGCATCACATGACGATAATGTCTTACATCGAGACTTGACCAATATGGAAGATCAAAGAACACAAACCTCCTTTTCCATATATTTTTCTCAACTGGCCCTTTTTCTTTTTCTCTCTTTCCAAAGACAACATTAATGTGTTTCTTTCGTTGATAAACTTCATCCCCGGTTAAAGGTTTAGGAGAGATATCAAACTTTTACTCTCCATTAAAAGCCTTCCGCAATCTACGATAAGAATGACCGGGTTTTAGAAATTTCCGATGCTCAAGGTAAACGGTATTTTTTCCAAACCCAAGTTAGTGATAACATGTATTAGATTCACAAATAGGACACACTTTGTGTCCTTTAACACTATATCCAACCAAATTACCATATTCAGGAAAGTCGTTGATTGTGCAAAATAACATTGCACGCATCTTAAACTTTTCACTAGAATATGCATCATCAAATTCAACGCCTTCCTCCCACAAAAGTCTTAAATCTTCAATTAATGGACTTAGATAAACATCTATGTCATTTCTAGGTTGCCGTGGTCCAGAAATCATCATACTTAACAACATATACTTATGCTTCATGCACAACCAAGGAGATAGGTTGTAAATCGTGAGAAGAACACGCCACGAAGAATGGTTAGTACTCAGATTACGAAGGGGTTCATTCCATCAGTGGCAAGCCCAAGCCTAATATTTCTTGGCTCAGTGCCAAAATTCGGAAACAACGAATCAATTTTCTTCCATTTCAAAGAATCAACTACATGGCGCATGTTTCCTTCACATTTTCTTTCATCTGTATGCCATCTAATATTCTTTGCATCGTTCGCATTATTAAAAAGTCTCTTGAATCTTGAAATTATTGGCAAGTACCATAACACTTTAGCAGAAGGACTCTTCCTACTAACATTGGCATTATCATTATCATCGCCATTGTTGTCCTTTAGCTTGTAACGCGACACCCATATTCCAGACATTGATCCAAATTTTCATACTCTTTCCTGTATAATATGCAGTCATTAGGGCATGTATGTATTTTGATATACTCCAAACCCATTGGACACAATGTCTTCTTGGCATCATAACAACGATCAGGCAAATTGTTATTTTCTGGTAGCATTTATTTTAGCAAATAAAGCAATTCCATGAAACTTTTATCCGACCACCCATTTTTTACTTTCAGATTAAATAATTTTAATAACACGCAAAATCGTGTAAAACTTGTGCACCCCTTAGATAAAGGGGTGTCCTTATCACTATGTAAAGTATCATAAATATGGGCTTTCTTAAAAGAAGATTCTCCAATATCACAGAACATATCTTCTAGCCGGTCATCCATATGTTCATCTTCATCAACTTCGTGACCCCCTGTTTTGCTTTTTTTTTCACCTCACCATGCCACGTCCATATTGTATAATTTTGACATATACCATCACAACATAGATGATGAAATATCTCATCCTTTGTACCTTTATTTATATTCCTGCAATTAACACAAGGACAATAAAAGATACCACTATTATCGGAAAGATTTTGATCAACATATTCAAATAATTCAAGAACTCATTTCTCATATACCGAACCTAATCTACCAGCTTTCATCCAACTGCGATTCATAATAAATTCTGGAATTTATATCAAAACAATATTGTGAATGGCACAACAAAATCTAAACCTAAAACATATAAAAAAACTAAAGCATATTCATAACAATAATACAACTCTAATTTTAAGCATATGGATATCCATTGTAGTAAAGTTATAATATTTTTGTTCACTGCTAAATCAAACAAAAAACCATAAAGCATATGAACTTTGCACGAAACAGACCACAAAATCAAACAAGAATGAAGATAGTGAAGATTATCAAGAATTAGGAAGATGAGGAAGAGAGTGAAGTTTGCACGAAACATACCGTACTTCGAAGAGGAAGAGATCAAGAATGAAGGTAGTGAAGATTATCAAGAGTGGAGATTCAAATGAATGAAGATTGTGAAGATGAAGATTTCGCTATCGCTATCGCTATTGCTATCGTTGTCGTCTCTAATTTGCTGGTTCACTAGTTCGCTTAGGGCATGTTATGAAGGAAATAATGAATCTGTTTTATTTTAAATTTATCAGGAAAACCTTTGACCACGGTTACTATATCCAACCGTGGTTAAATAGTTTTCAATTTTTTTATTAATTTATGAACTTAAGTGACACGCACTTTTTGTAATAGGAAAAATAGAAAAAAAATATAATTGTTAGGATTCGAAGCTTGTAACACTTACTTTATCACCACGATTGTTTATCTCAACCGTGATTTAATAACTTTCAAAAAAATAAAAAAATATATCAGGCGCATCCAATTTACGATATCAACTTCCTAACTAAGATTGAAAAGTGCTTATGCTTTCCATAATATACCCTTCATTCATTTTTAATTCAGACTAACAAATGCCCTTTTTGGTAATTTACTAACTTAATATTCTTTCACCAATCAAACTACTACTTTTGTACACTTGGCACAACTAATTTGAATTTTTTCCTCTCTCACTCATCTCCCCTTTTTTCCTCGCTCTCTCTCTCTTTTTCCCTTTTCTTTCTCTCTTCCTCGTCTCCCAGATCTCTCTCTTTTTCCCTTTTCTTTCTCTCTTTCTCATCTCTGACATCTCTCTCTCTCTCTATTCTTAGCTCTTCCTCTCTCTTTTTTCATCACCTCTCTTTCTCCCTCTCTTCTTTTCCCTTCAAACCCTAGGTATAGGAATGATTTTGAGTGGGCAGAGGAAAAAAACAAACTCAGAGGTTGGGTAAAGCTGCGAAAATGAAAAGGAATAAAGGTTGGCCCTGGTTAGAGAGTAGATCTATATAGTGTGTATACTTGATTATATAGTGACTCAATTTTTTTACTTGATTATACTGTGAGTTATACTTGATTATACTTGATTATACAATGACTTATGCTTGATTATATAGTGTGATTATACTTGATTATACTTTTGCACTCTATGTTTGATATAATGCTTCTTTTGAACACCAAGTGTTTGTGAAAACCTCTGTGTTGCGTTATAATTATTTTCCATGTTTTCTTGCCTTATCCTATTTTACATGGTTGCATTTTCTATTTGAGTAGTTGCTTTCAGTGGCTATCAAGCCTTTTGATTACAACTTTGTCATTGCTGTCAAATTGATCTCTGTTGATTTTCAGACTTACTTAAAACTAGGAATGGAATTATTTTTTATTTTTCTGCACCATTTCTGTTGTGCACAAGTAGCCCTGGGATATATAGTTTGATACAAGATTTTATAACTTTGTTAATACCGACATCTTAATATAGAATGCCATACCATACTGATATGGAGATACAGAATAATATATAACTATTTCCTCCAGTTTGGTGTACAGGTATTGGTATTGATTTGATACCGGTATGTCTGACATTGAGTTTTGCAGGTAAGGATTTAAAAGACACACGAATGCTAACTAATCAGTGATGTCCATACTCAACAAATTCGAGATTGTAGCGTACATGATAAAAGATTGATGGCTGTCATTGGTGAATCTGTCAAGTTAGTGATGGAAGAGGTATACTTGCCAAACACTTCTGTTAAATGTATAAAAATGTATAAAAAGAATGTTGACATTTTATTTTATACATCTATAGTGGAGATAATAAAATACATTCCAAAAAATAAAAAGTAAGACGGTGAAATGGTTGTACCTCTCCTATATGTTGGCAAAGGTAGGTTTTATAGAACTTCGGTAATGTTTCTGGATGCATCCAACATTTCTCACTAGCTTGATGCTGACTTCTCTTCATTTTGTGCAGTTATTCTATCTGAGTGGCATTCTCATCGTATTCTTTTGTGGTATTGTCATGTTGCATTATACCTGGCATAATGTGACTGAGAGCTCAAGAGTCACTACCAAGTATGTCTTCTAAATAGATTTCGTTAAGATATATCCATCTGTCGCATTATACCTGTCACTACCCTTTTTACCGAGCGATTTTTTTTAATGTCATTCATCATTTCATGTACCACACTTGGTTTCTTCTGCAGTCCTGGAACTAACTATTTGTGTTGAATTTATGACGGTTAATTGTGCTTTAAATAATAGATATACTCTTTGTTATGTTATTGTGCTTTAGCTGAAAATTTGAAATTTCTTGATACCATCGTGTATTTGCAGTTGATTCTTGATGCAATCGAGCAAGTGGTTGGAATATATGTTGTTACTGCTAACCATGGGAATGCAGAAGATATTGTCAAGAGGGACAAGTCAGGAAAATCTCAGCTAAAGGATGGACAAGTCTAGATTCTTACTTCTCATACTCTTGAGCCAGTAAGTTTTACAACTAAATATATTCATTTAGTCATTGATGAGAACTTTGCATGAACTAGAATTCAAACCTTTGAGTTAAGTGTAGAATGTAATGTTTTTAAGCTGGGGATTAGTCTTGAGTTTAATTCCTCAACTTTATTAATGTTGGTGTTTTGTTACATACTTTGTATTTGTGTTTTTGAATTATTTACAGTGGAGACAATAGTTCTTGGTTTCCAACATTATATTCTGCCTTTAGGAACTGCAGTTATGATTCCTTCTTTTCTTGTGCCATCCATGGGTGGAAATGATGTAAGTCATTCTTCCTTTTAACACCTTTCCGTTAAAGTTTTAAAAATCAGACCAGAAAGATGACTTTGCATTCGCAGGGTTTTAATTGAATTGATTTGATTTGATTGGGTTTTGGCTTTGTTTTTCGATTTTATTTGTCTTGTGATTCGGAGGCTTTGCTGCCGAAATTATCAACTCAATAATTCCTGGCAAGCCGACTTTACTCCCTTTGAAGCAGATCACATAAAATAGCGGTTCGTTCAAACTATGCTACGCTACAGAGCTATAGCGCTGTTGTAGCCACTATTTTACCATACTTTGATATAAATCGTGTATCATAGAGCATTAGAGGTCCTGTTAGAATTCCTCTAAAGTATAGCGGCGCTATAGTCGACTTGAAGCTTGATTTGTTTGATGTAAGTATAGATAATTACAAGTTAATTTAACTTCTGCAGGTTGGAATGGCTGCTACACTAGCATCTGTTTGTAATGTTCCCTTGACTTCAGTTCTAATTCTATTTGAGCTGACTTTAGTTCTATTTTGCAAGATGCTTATTGGGTTCTATGCTGTTAGATGAAGGTCATGTAACATATGGTTCTCTAGATTGGTGGCTTATTTCTTAGTAGTAGAAGTATTAACTAAATGAACACTTGAGGCATGATTTGTATTATGCCTGAATCTTTGAATGCTTGGCAGTGTATTTGGGTTCTCCTGGGTTTAACTTGCCAATTGACCATTTTGAAATTGTTGGCGAACCTGTTTTTTATATTAATTATCTCTGTATTAACCTGTTAGCTCATACTGTTGGCATTACAATCCAGGGAGCTGCTTTTTACCTGTTCTATAAGACAAAGAATTCAATCACCATGCAATGTGATATAGGAGTTTCAAAAAGTACTGATAAGGGAGCAACATGGAAACAATTGGGAATTGCCTTGAATGAAGTATGACATCTTTCTTATCCTTATGTATTTCGGCACGATGATTATATGTAGTGTTATATTTTATCTTATTTTCTTGATTTTGTTGATCTTATACTTCAGAACTGATGTTCTGTTTTCAACCTGTTGTTGTGCAGTTAATTTAGCGATCATGGATTCAAATTCTTTGAAGTCTGTGTTCGATTTGCCTCAACCTTTTCAATCAAGTTTTAGTTTCAGGTACTATATAATGTTCTTTTGATATGTGCGAGATATAGTAGATTGATGCTACTATAACGTGTATTTTCGATATGCTTTTAATAAGAGATGGTGATGGCGCTCAATTACTCATTCATCATGTATCTTTGGGACATATTATAAAGGTTGATGATATTTTTGTACAATTTTAATCCTCTAATGTCACATATTAGAAATGAATATGCAACCAAAGTGATCTCATGCCGGTTTTTTATAAACATAATAATGAACTCTCTATGTTATGGGGCATACAAATATTTTAATTCACTTCAGAGTGAATGATTTCCTACCTGTTATCGCTCTGATGTAAACATGGTCATCTCTGCTCCAACCGGAAGTGGAAAAACAGTACTATTTGAGCTTTGCATTTTGAGGCTTCTCGCCAGGTCCATATCATCTGAGGGAAGATTCATACATCTGAAGGGATCTCTTAAAATAGTAAGTAATTTCCCACAATATTCTGGCAGTGAAAACTTTTCTCACAGTAATCTTTCTAAGTAGTATTGGTTTGTGTTCAAGAAAAGGTAAAACATGTAGACAAGTTCTATTTCTCATTGTGTCAGTGGTGTAAACCCTTTTATTTTCTTTTGCCATAAACACAGATTCATATTGTATTGGTACATGAAAATAACCCAAGCTTTTGTGTAGTGAATCATTGAATCATTTGAAGCTTACAATTTGATATGTGTTTTAATTATCACATGTCATTAATTAATTTTGGTACAATAATCTTCTCACTTGGTATCATAATAGGCTTTTACATTTTTTTTGTTTCTCTGTTTAAGTTATAATTATGTCTGGTTGCTTTTTTAGGGAGCAAACTATAGACACCTACTTGAAGTTATTGTTAAAGGCAACAAGGCTTGCAGTGTGGATATGGAAGACATGAGTGTGTATGTTTCAATAAAGATGATAATTGCTCATATTATTTGAGACATGAATTTAAAGACATGAATTTTGTTATATAGCTTAATTTTGTTGACAGAATTGGGTTACTATTTTATTGAACTATCAACAGTGTTCCAGCCCCAGTCACTGTGAGTAAAAATCTATTTTATTAATGTATTTTTTAGCATCTCACTATTAAAGACTGTTTTATTTGAAATTGTTTTGTTGTTTTGGAACTGCCGCATTCAATTTGGGATTTTTTTGACTAATTTACAATAGTTTCAACCCTCTATATGATTACCTATGGTCATTTCGATATTGCCTGTAGTTTTTTTTGCTACATACTTTAATAATTCATTTTTATTTTAATCCAGGTACCAAAGTATAGAGCCACTGGTTATCAGATGGATTCAAACACCACATCTGCTGAAGGATTACAAAAAGCTCAGGTATACCAATGATTCTTTTAAGGTCAAGTTTCAATGCATAGCATTTTTCATGGTTGCTTCTCTTTTTCTTTAATGGGCAATCATATAAAACATCGTATTTGCAACTTAATGGTAAAATTAACCATCACCACTAATTATTATTTTGCCTCCCAATGTTCTAATTTTACAATTCCAAAAAAATTAATGCATTTGCATTTTCAAGGTGGGTGGGGGGGGGGGGGGGGGAGCTGAAGAGTCACAAGCTTATTTTATATAAACCTGCCTCCTATTCTCAACAACACATACCAAACTTTAGAAACTTGGAACAATTTCTATGGCGTCCAACAAAGTTCTCCATGCTGCAGAGCCTTCTAAGGTACAGACAGCGCCTGAGATACAACCATCCGTGGACTTGCAACAAACTCACGGTGTCCTTCAGCCTGTCGACGCCCAACAACCTCAACAGGTTAAGCACCTACTTTCCCTATTTAATTTTTTACTACTACAAACATCATCTCCGTTATTCTTTCTCCCTATTTTAATATAATTTTTTTATTTACATCCACAAACGCAACAAATTGTCGAACATGCTGTCTAGGTACAACCAGCTGCTGACATCCAGCCACGTACGGAGCTACAACCACCTCCAGACTTCCACCACCCTCAACTGCAACAACAGGCTCCCGACTTTCATCAACCTCAGCAGCTCCAGAAGGTACGATTTGGTTTTGCCTGGTTATTTTTGGCCTTCCTTAGAATGCATCACCTTATTTGCCTTTGTTAATGCCAATAAACCTTAGCCTTATTGTGGCTTACATCAGGGATACCCCATAGTCTTTTCATCTCATGGCCTGTTTATTTTTTTTCGTTCATGTGAAATGATAGTCTATTCATGTGCATCAAGTGACTTATACAATATCCTAATATACATCATGGCATCTATTGTGGTAGCAAACTTGCCTGTTCATTTTCTTGACAATAGTCCTTTAATGGTTTTGTTCGACAGGTCCCTCACGCCCCTGCTGTGCGACAAAGAAGAAAGAGGAGAAGAATAAGGAGATCAACATCAATGGTGAGAAAGGTACAAATATTTGATTCAGATGAGGATGAAGAAACAGACTATCAACTATTTGATTCTGATGACGACGATCTACAAGACTATACCTGGGGCAACTTTTTGTCAGCTAGGAGTTTTAGATTTAGTGATTAAGACTGCAACATTTCTTTCGATTTCTTTTTGGGTCTTTTACTATGTATTTTATCTTTCGAATGTTTCTTCAAATCAACAATTTGTCTTCTTCAACTTAGCTTTCCTTTATTACAATTAGTTTTACAATTTCATTTTTCTATCCCTATTCTTTTTACCTGTTTAATCTTTGTCTAATTACTTTCTTTTTAATGTCTTCTTCAAACTAAATATAAATAGTCCAAATGCCAATAAACTTAGTATAAATTTTGAAATCGCACGGGACACAACCAATTAGATTTCATTGTATAAATATTACTTTTAATGTGCATTTACTTTCAATATACTATAAACTATTAAAGTGCTATCCATAATTAGATGTCACCATCAAATTATTTTATTCTAAGTGCTTTTTTTTTAAGGAAATAATGAGAGTGCTACTCTCAATGTACTATAAACTATTAAAGTGCTTTTTTTTAATCAACCATATATTTTTAAAGATATTTAAGATATGAATGAACTGACCCGTGCGGACGCACGAGTCATTTACTAGTTACAACGGTGGAAAGCATAACCGTAGTAGGATTATGTTACCGAAGGTGTATTTTGTACTAGTGGTGATAAGTTTTACACAAACTAGATTTTGCACAAAATAGCCATCACTCCCAAAACAAAACCCTAACATCTATATCTTTCACATGCAACAGACTCATCCTCATAAGCTTCTTCCTCTCAACAAGAATCAAAATTCTGAAGATTAATCTAACTAATCAAGTGGGAGCATACTAACAAAGTTAGCATGATAACATGCTGTAAATGTCATGCTAGTTTATGTTTCAAAATTAGGTTAATATGTTGTTTGTAGGATTACAATGTCATGCTAGTTCATATATGTTTCCAAATCAAGTTAACATGATAATATACATTTTGACTTATAGGTGTGGTTCACAAATTGTTTGTGTTGCAATGAAGAAAAAATACAAGGAGGACGAAGCTAATGTGAAAGCGGCATACTTGTGTGAAAGACCCAAATCATGAGGCACAAGTTTGCCACTCTCATTTCAGCTTCATCGTCCTTTCATTGTGGATTTTTGAGACAATTAAATCATTTCTTCATCTTCATTCTTTATGAATCTTTTCAATAAAAGGTACATTTTTGAAACATTTTATGAGTTGATATGTTGTTGTTGTTGTTGCTCAAAATGTTTGCCTCGTTTTTTAATTCCAATTAAGTTTATTATATTTTATGTATATTGCTTGTTTCACTTACCCCTCACTAAACATGCATTCATTTAAATTGAGTTAGAAAATGATAATCTAAAAACTATGTTATAATTTAAAACCAACTTAGATGAATCAATATTTTTTAAATTGCATTCATCTTGTAATTCATCATTGATTTTTTAACATATAGAATTTGATTCAATGCCCAAAGTTCTTCAAACCAACTGTTCACTTTCTTCTATTTTATATTGTAAAACATCAAATTTGTTGAGAAATTTTGAATCATCTTAATCAGTGTCATCATAATAATCAACATTGTTGATTAAAATAATGATGATGATGATGATGATAGTGATGATAATGACTCAAAATTAGTCAACAAATTGATGCTTTGCAAAATAAACTATAAGATAATGATTTTTTCTTTGAATAACTTGGAAAATTGAATCAAATTCCTTATGTTAAAGAGCGAGAGATGAATTACAAGATGCATGCAATTTGAAAAACAGTGGAATTTCTAAGTTGTTTTTCAAGAATAATTTAATTTTTCAGATTATTATCTTCTAAATCAATTTGAATGGTTGTATATGTTTATTAAGGGGTAAGAAAAAACAAGCAATCCATACACACACACACACAAACACAAACATATATATATATATATATATATATATATATATATATATATATATATATTTAATATAATTGTTGCGAAAGATAGCGCACTACCTAGTTTAACACAACAATCAGTCACCCATGGTGGAAAAAGCATACTTACAACCACACCATGCCGCACAACAGTTGATCAACCGTGATGGTGTCTGTTATGAATCGGATACCTTAAAACAAAGTATTTACGGTTTCTTTATGATCAAGGAACACACAAGGGTTAGGGTTAACAAAGAAAACAAGGTAAAATAACAAGGATTGGTTATAAAACTGCCATTCTTTCCTTTCTCCTTAAAACAAGGATTACAAGTATACAAGAATAACAAACTAACCACTCTCACCCTAATTAGGTTTTGTCACACACTAGAATGAGAGACTAGCATGCTATTTATAATAAAACCTAGCACACTAAACTAATGGGCTTTTAACAAAATACCCATTTCAAGCTAACTTAGGGTACAAGCTAACTTAACCAATTGGATCCTTAACACAAGGCCCAATTCAATATGCTAACAACCCTAACAATATTAACTAATACATGTTAGAACAACCTTCGACTACAACATGTATTATTTCGACAGTATAACACTTCGACAGCAGCATGAGAACCGACTTCGACCTCATGCTTAAAACTAGAGTTCGATCCAAATCTCACAAATCTCCACCTTGGATCTAACTCTACCATCAAGGAAACAGACTAGCTTCCATCATGCAGCTTTATCAACTGCATACAGTGGAAAAACTTGCAACTTGGCAACGTCTTGGTGATCATATCAACAACATTATGATCTGTCAAAACCTTCAGCACTTGGACTTCTCCACGCTCGATTACCCCTCTGACGAAATGCAGCCTCACATCAATGTGCTTGGTCCGCTCATGATAGGATGAGTTCTTCGACAGGTGTATTGCACTTTGACTATCACATTTAACAGTGATAACTGGACCTTGAAGTTTCAGCTCCTTTGCAAAACCTTCAAGCTACAATGCTTCCTTCACAGCTTCAGTTAAAGCAATATATTCTGCTTCAGTGGTTGATAAAGCAACCACCTTCTGAAGTGTTGCTTTCCAACTGATTGCTGTCCCAAACATAGTGAACACATATCCAGAAATAGATTTTTTGGTATCCATACATCCTGCATAGTCAGAGTCGACATATCCTTCGCTTTCTGCTTTACTATATTCACCCAAGGCTTCACCATAAATTAAGACTCTATTCAGAGACCCATTTATGTACCTTAAAATCCACTTCAATGCTTACCAGTGAGCCTTTCCAGGATTCGACAAGTACCTGCTTACAAGACTTACTGCATATGCAATGCCGGGTCTAGTACAGACCATAACATACATTAAAGAACCAACTATATTAGCATATGGAATGCTATTCATATAAGTTCTTTCGACATCAGTACTGGGACACAGATCTATACTCAGCTTGAATTGATGGTTTGTCGGAGTTACAACAGACTTTGAATTCGACATACCATACCTTTCAAGAATCTTCCGTAGGTATGCCTTTGAGATAAGCATAATTTTGACTGCTTTCTATCTCTTCGGATGTCAATCCCAAGAATCCTGGACGCAGCTCCCAGATCCTTCATTTCGAACTCCTTAATGAGTTCAGCCTTCACCCTCCTTACCTCTTCGACATTGTTACTTGCTATTAGAATATCATCCACATGAAGCAACAAAATAACAAATGAATTACCAGGTCGAAATCTGAAGTAAACACCGTGGTCGAACTAAGTTCTAATGAAACTTATGCGTGCCATGAACTTGTCGAATCTCCTATTCCACTGTCGAGGAGATTGTTTCAGTCCATATAGAGATCTCTTCAGCTTGCACACATAATCTTCCTTCCCCTTTTCGACATACCCTTCAGGTTGTCTCATCAGGATTATTTCATCTAGATCACCATACAAGAACACAATCTTCACATCCATCTGTTCCAGTTCAAGATCGAACTGTGCCACCATGGCTAACAACATTCGAATGGATCTATGCTTTACAACAGGCGAGAACACATCATTGAAGTCGACACCTTCTTTCTGAGTGAATCCCCTAGCAACCAACCTTGCCTTGTATCTTTTCGACGCCACTCCTTCGATTCCTTCCTTGACTTTGAAAATCCATTTACAACTGACTAACCTGGCTCCAGCAGGTTTCTTGATCAGTTCCCATGTGTCGTTGTCATGAAGAGATTTCATCTCATCATCCATGGCCTTCAGCCATTCAGTATTCTTTCGACTCCTCATAACTTCCTTATAGTCTCTAGGTTCTTCGTCGAGAACCTCACTTGCAGAGATTAAGGCATAGGCTATAAGATCTGCATACCCAAGTCTCTGAGGTGGCTTGATGACTCTTCTCGACCTGTCTCTTACTAACAGGTAGTCATTATCAGTCTCCTCATCTTCGATAACATCTTCTATTTCGTCTTCGACTTCATCTGGGGTACGCACTTCACATCAACATGCTCCACCTCAACAGGAATCTCTCCCTGTTCCAGCTCTTCGTCAGCAACATCAGTTTTCTTGAAAGCCATCTCAGCTTCATTGAAAACTACATCTCGACTGGTGATACATCTCCTGTGACCTGGCTCTAGGCACCATAGCCTATAAGCTTTGACTCCTTCAGGGTATCCCATGAACATGCACTTCAGAGCTCTAGGTTCGACCTTGTCTTGCCTAATGTGAGCATAGGCCACACAACCAAATACTCTCAGTCTGTCAAGACTAGGTGGATTTCCCGACCAAAATTCTTCAGGTGTCTTTATATCTAATGCAGTCGAAGGACATCTATTTATCAGATATGCAGCTGTCGAAACAGCTTCAGCCCAAAACACGTTCTTTAATCCAGCACTAACCAACATGCATCTAACCCTTTCAAGGATTGTTTAATTGAATCTCTCAGCTAAGCCATTTTGTTGAGGAGTACCTGCTACAGTCTTATGCCTTGCAATCCCAGACTCAACATAGTAACTATCGAATGCTTTATTGCAGAACTCAAGGCCATTGTCGGTTCTCAACCTCTTAACCTTTCTGCCAGTTTGAGTTTCGACCAGAATCTTCCAACTTTTGAAATTCTCAAAAGTTTCATCCTTCATCTTCTGAATGAATACCCATAGTTTTCTGGAATAATCATCAACGATGGATAGAAAATACCTTGCACCTGAGTGTGAAGGATTCCTTGCAGGCCCCCAAAGATCAGCATGAATGTAATCAAGGGATCCATGTGTTCTTTGCTTGCCTTTGTTGAACTTTGCCCTACAGGATTTACCAAATACACAAGATTCGCAAAACTCTAACTTTTCGACTTCGTCACCACCTAGTAGGTTCTGCTTCCCCAATTCGACCAGGCCTCTTTCGCTGACATGGCCTAATCTCATGTGCCATAAATCTGTCTTCGACACAGGTTTCGTGGATACAGTATTTGTCGAACCACTTACAACCTCAGCCTCAAGGGTATACAAGCCTTATTTCTTCACGCCTCTCAAGACTTCCTTCGACCCCTTCATGACTCTTAGGATACTTTTCTCTCCTTGGAAAACGTATCCCTTCCTGTCGAATTCACCAAGAGAAATTAAATTTCTCTTTAAGTCAGGTACATACCTGACTTCAGTCAATAACCTTATTGACTTATCATGGAGCTTAAATCTCACAGATCCAATACCTGTAATTTTGCAGGATTTGTTGTTTCCCAGTAGCACCGATCCACCATCTTGATCACATAGCTCTTCGAACAATTCTCTGTTTGGAGTCATGTGCCAAGTGCATCCTGAATCCATAATCCACTCTTTTCTTGAGTCGCTGCTTGAAACTACAAGAACATCAGATGAGTCAAAGTCATCTTGAACAATGGCTGTGTTGCCATTATCCTTTCCTCCATGATCTTTCAGGCGTTCAGGGCACACATTTCTTGTGTGACCCTCCTTCTTACAATGATAGCATCGAAAACCAGATGCTTCGCCACTATAAGACTTCTGCTGACTTTTACCTTTCTTCTTGTCGAACTTACCATCCTTTCGCAAGAATTTTCCCTTAACGGCCAAACCTTCACCAACCGTCGAATTTTTATGCTCATTTCGTTCGTTCAGGTCCTTAGAATACAAGGCTGATTGAACTTCTTCAAATGTCAGGGACTCCCTTCCATACAAGAGAGTTTCTTTGAAGTGAGCATGTGTTTTGGGCAAAGCACACAACAACAATAGTGCTTGATCTTCGTCATCGATCTTCACATCAATATTTTCAAGATCAAGAATCAGCTTGTTGAACATATCCAACTGCTCAGCCAAAGCTTTGTCTTCACTCATCTTGAACGAATACAAAGCTTGCTTCAGGTAGAGTCGATTCACCAAAGATTTGGTCATGTACAAGCTTTCAAGCTTCACCCATAACCCCGATGCCGTCCTCTCCTTTGATACCTGTCGAAGAACCTTATCACTAAGGCTCAACAATATTGCGCTGTGTGCTTTCTCGATCATGGTAGTCTTTTCTTTTTCTGTTAACGCGGCATCCATGGCTGCCATTCCCTTCAACGCTTCCAAACAACCCTGCTGAACCAGTAGGGCTTTCATCTTCAAGCACCACAGACCGAAGTCGTTCACTCCGGCGAACTTCTCGATCTCATACTTTGTTGAAGGCATCTGTTCCACGCTCACCGCACCAATTTGTTATGAATCGGATACCTTAAAACAAAGTATTTATGGTTTCTTTATGATCAAGGAACACACAAGGGTTAGGGTTAACAAAGAAAACAAGGTAAAATAACAAGGATTGGTTATAAAACTGCTATTCTTTCCTTTCTCCTTAAAACAAGGATTACAAGTATACAAGAATAACAAACTAACCACTCTCACCCTAATTAGGTTTTGTCACACACTAGAATGAGAGACTAACATGCTATTTATAATAAAACCTAGCACACTAAACTAATGGGCTTTTAACAAAATACCCATTTCAAGCTAACTTAGGGTACAAGCTAACTTAAACAATTGGATCCTTAACACAAAGCCCAATTCAATATGCTAACAACCCTAGCAATATTAACTAATACATGTTAGAATAACCTTCGACTACAACATGTATTATTTCGACAGTATAACACTTCGACAGCAGCATGTGAACGGACTTCGACCTCATGCTTAAAACTAGAGTTCGATCCAAATCTCACAGTGTCCCTTTTCCAACCGTTGTGAGAGGGGTTTTCCGTAGTAGTGATTTAAATATGTTAATACCATCAATAAAACTTAACTTTTACGAAAAAAAATTAATATCTTAACTTGAACATTGCCATTAAAATGTAATTAAAATACATAAATCATAATTAGCCAAAACTAACAATAAATTTTTTTTTTCTTATCTTAAGAGCAGCCCCCCTCTATGCATTTCTACAATCATCCATTCCTCCATTGAATTAATTATGTAATTCTAAACTTGTATCATGAAGTCTTATAGAAGATTCTCTTAAATAAGTGTTATCATAATCTACATACCAATTTTTTAAAAGGCCATTTTTATAGCTCTCTAAAAGTTGTGTTTGTGAAGGATATTTGAGTGAATAAACACCAAATTATCTATTTTTCCATAATTGAGTCGATTCATATTTACATAATGAATATATGAATAAGTACTCCAAGATCTTTCATCCGAAGAGCTACTTATTGGTTGAGAAAGTACTTTTTTTGCCCCCTTTGCAAGCTCTGGAGTTTTAGACCCATAGGATGACTACCAATCAATGGCATCCATTGTTACCTCATCAAATTAAGCGGCAGACATTGCACACATTCCTTTTTTAGTGTGTGAAATGGTACAAACTGATCCGCAAAAACTTTAGCTCCTCTGAATTTTCTGATGTTTTTTCAAAGGCCTCCATCATTGTAGTGACCACTTCCTTACCTTAATTTGGAGCTTTTCTACCTGCACCTCTTGGAACAGGTGTTGCAAGATAATGTCCATCATATAAAGTTTCAGGGTTATTGCAAATTCAAGACAATGTATATTGTAATTCATTTTTGTCCACCTTGTAGTAATTATCCTCTCCATTTCGTAGTAGCTACTTCCATATTTATTTATTTTCATAATCTTACATACTTCTCCAAGTATCACATCCATTTTTTCATAAAATTTTCCCATTTTTTTTTATTCTTTTCCATTTGCAAAATTAATCAAAAGATAGATTGGTTTTGTTATTTTAACTACGTTTTCAACTTTCTCCTAAAAATTTTCACTAGCAATTGTTTCGGAAACTAAAACCCCCATTTTCTTGTATTTTAATCTCCTTTCTTAACCCATTCTTTTCAACTATTCAATACAACAATGGTTGCTAGAGCTTCACGACACACAAGAAGATGCTAAAAAAAATATAGTGAGAAGCAAACCTAGTTTTGGTCGCTTTTAACAATTCCAAATTTTAATTTCTTTAAATATATCCAAAACTTGACTATGATTAAGCATGCACTTAACTATAACATTTCCTTGTTCATATGCATTTCTTAGCCACTCAAATGCTTTGGCGAAGTCTTTAAAAATCAAATTTAAAGTATCCACAACACAAGGAGACCAAAAGATATGTTTCTATACATTTTGAATTTCGTTTCCAACGACTTTACAATTTGCTGCATTAACAATCACCACTCGTAGAGTATTTGACAATCCTATTTCTTCAATAGATTTGATAAAAAAGCTCAACATTTGTAACTACTATTTTTCCAACACCAGAAAAGTCTTCGACATACATAAACACAACAATTTTACTATTCATAGCAAGAACATTTACGAGCGGTGTATGTCTTATATTATTCCACTCGTTAGGTACAATAGATTCCCCATGACGAAACCATGTGTTTTTTTATATGAGCTAATTCGTTATCAATATTTTTTTTACACATATCTAAGAGAACTATTCTTGCCTTTTACTAAAGATGGAGGTTTGTAGCTTTTAGATCAATTGTTAATAACAATTATCATTTTCACAAATTGTGGATTTCTTAAAACATTTAAAGGATTTCCATTTGCCTAAAGTTCTCTCATCGTCTTCATATCAACAATATTTTCCCATAAGTTGGAAAGAATGTTAAGAGACTTGGAACATATACTCGTTTCTTTAATGAAGTCATACATATTTCTCTACTTCTTGAACTCTTTTTCTAATTTTTTTCATAAGTGTATCTGCTATAAACTAAGACTTGACATCATTGAATACCAATTTTTTTCTAGAGGAGGACTAAAAAATAATAATGTATCCTAGTGTATGTGCTTTTGTAGGAATTTTTGCAATGCTTGCCTGTCCAATTTTTTACCCCTCATGGATTTTTATCTATCACACCGGTGTAAATAACTTCTTGAGCTAAATGTGACTTAGTTGTTTTACTGTGATCACTAGTGGTATTCGTAAGTGGGCAAGTTGAATTTTGAGCAAGCAATGAATTTTGAAAGACTTCTTCATCATTTGTATTTTCACTCTCATAGGTTTCACATGAAAGTGGTGGTTCAAATGATATTCTTTTACCAAATATCATATTGACTAAGAGTTAAAAGACAAAACTTCAAATTCAAAATATGAAAATGCGTGGTGTACAAAGAACCATATAACATAATTAAATAAATAATAGTTATGATGAATAGTAAGAGACAACATTGATAAGATAAAATCATATCGTACCGTACAATGCCATTTTGTTTAATAAACTGGTAAAGGGATTTAATTTAATAAAAAAATCCACAGAACAATGCTCGTTTCAATTTCAATAATAGCGATTTACTTTAATGATGAAGACATAAAGTGATTTAATTCATAGTAATATCGTGCACGTTCCAATTTCAAAAATTAAAAAAATAATTAAAATATTTTTCTTAATTCTAATTCATTGTAAAATTATGATCCATTTAAACTTGAAATTAAACAGACAAAATCATACATCAAAAAGACTTTGGGAAGAAGGACAAGGTTGACCCTAGCACAAAACATATCTCTAACTCTCAAACAACCAAGGTACACGCCTATGTTTTAGAGTTGTAGGAGGAAGTATTAACAAATACATCCCTCATCACAAACACAATGCGAGTAATTAATTAGGAAGACTTTTGGAACAATCAAGCAAACAATCAAGGAATTGAAAACCAATGGGAAATAGAAACATATACCTCAAATTGGAACAATCAATAACTATCAGCCTCTTTCAACTCAACATGCACATATACAACCAGATCAGAGTTCATTGCAATATGAGGCATTGTAGAGTTCAATTCAGATCTCACATATTCAACTTCCATACGTTACTGAAGCTATGTTATAAAAAACTCCAAATAACAAGCATGAACCTACAACACAAAAACCTCTACAACTACAATGCTGGGAGATTAAGAGGACGTATGAAGAACCAGGGCAACAATATGATAATGGACAGCCACATCAATAATATCCAAACTCATATATGGACAAAGATAAGACAATGACAAATTAGAAGCATCGAACCAGAAAGCAAAGAGACAAAACCCAATGGATAAGGTAGAAAGGATAAAATAAATATACATCAAAACCAAGAAGCATTATGATTTCTTTCTTTAGACCAATGCCTACCATCTCATACACTTGAATATGTAAGGGGTCCAATTATCTTAGAACAATGACAAATTTAGCTAGGATTATGTGGCACTTTGTTTGGACACGAGAATATGTAATGAACTTTGGTTAACTCATTGGAGCATAATTAAATGTTTCACCATGGTAAGATACTGCTCATATCACCATCCTCTAACTATCTATCAAGAGATTGGCCAAAATTCAACTAAACTACATTTCTAATTTTATAAAACTTGATCCAAGCATGGGGACTGCAGTCGATTCATCAAAAATAATTTGAACTTACCAAAAAGGGGAAACCCAATGTTAGAAATGCAACAAAAATTGCAGAGGCTTAAGGTGATACTCTAGAGATCGATCAAGACCTCTGCCGGAGTATTGATCAAAAGGTTACAATAACCGAAAATGTAAACCAAATCCAAATACAGTTGGACCATATGGAGACCACAAATGATTTCATGAATCAAAATATCCAATCCCATAGAAACCTCAATAATTCACTCAATATACAAAAATAACATTGGTTGGAAAAATCAATGATATCCATAGGAAAAAATAAAGTCGATGAGAATAGCATAGGAAAAAATATCATAGGCGTTGTGCAAGATGAAATTCATGCTATGATATGCAGATGATGCAAATGTCATAATATATGCATTGATTTAATGATTCGGGGTCAAAATTAGGGTATGATAATGTGCCATGTTTTATTATTATTATTTAATCAATATCATCCATTCCCTCGATTTCTAAATACAATCGAGGGGAAAAATAATTAAGGACATGCTTCGATTCCCAACAACAATAGTTTATGTTTTTATTTCTTTAAAAGTGGTGTCTTTCTTTTTATTTAATTTTATTTTTTTAAAATTAATCATCTATTCCTTCGGTTATATTTAATAACCGAGTGATTAGATTATCATATTTTACTATAAAAGAATTCGTTAATCAGATTTTACGCTAAACCTAACTTATATATAGTCGCTCCAAAGTCTTACGCACCATTCTTTGGGATAGATTACAAGATAGAAAAAATATTCAATGTTATTCAACATTGAACAAAATATTTTTTCTGCCCTTGCAATCTATCTCAAATAATGATATTGATGTTGTTGTTGTATTTTTGTAATAACCTTCATATGTTGTCAATTAAAGAAAACATTGAGAAATATATTGCTTTCATCAGTTGACAACATTGAGAAATTTATTCCTAAACACAATCATTCAATTCTCTTTCATGTTCTCTTTTATGTGAAAGCATTTGCCATTAAAATATTTGCTCAAGATAATGAAATCTCTATGGAATGGATTGCAAGTACAGAAAAAATTTCTCTTATTTGGAACTTATAACTTATCATAAATTCTAAAAGATATGTTGTTCTCCAAGAATTCATTGTCAAAATCTTGATTTGTTTAAATAATCGATTTTAATATTCTGTATAAACAATGTAAATATAAAAAAAAAAACTTTTTTGCCTCGGCTTTTATCTGAAACCGAGAGGCACGTGGCCCTTTTAAGTTTATAGTTTATAGTTTACAAATTTATACAACAATAAAAAATCTGTTTAATAATAATTTTTTCATCACGAACTTATAGTTTATGTTACGAGTTTATAGCTTACTAGCGTCCAAATGGGCACAGCACTTCCGCGCCCGACTGTCCGTTTTTTTATAACGCACATGCGTCAAAGTATAAACCGATATTCTTTGCATAAACTTTGTGATATTCACTTCGGTGTTCGTTTGTCTGTTTTTTTTAATGCGGACATTGAAGAAATTATAAATCTCTCTCTCTCTAAAATATTTTTCAACTTTCTCTCACACAATTTTAGTTGTAGCACTTCGAAAAAGTCTTTTGTGCATTACTATGACAATCTTACAAAAAATGGACAGGTGAATGTATTATGGTGAGTTTGATCCTCTTATGATTACATAAGGAAACATAATTGGATAAGGATTGTATTTTCTAGCCGAAAGACAAGTATAATTGGCCTTTTTACTTTACATATTCGATTAAGAGATTAATTATCATGCACTCTGTATTGATAGTGTAAAAAAAATTATATTTTTAATTTATTATCATTATTTATTTGTATTTTTTTTATAAAGTTGTTAAAATAAAAGTTAATATTTTTTCAACATTCAATATTTATTATTAACTGATTGTGTAAAATTCTATTATATTATCTATACATTTCAATTGAATTCTTTTTATTATTTTCTATAAATGGTATATATATATATATATATATATATATATATATATATATATATATATATATATAGAAAGGTTAACATGCATAACTTTGTTTGAGTTTGGAGGAGAAGGATTTGAAAAACGAAAATGATGTACTCCCTCCGTCCCAAAATATAAGAGAAAAAAGTGCATTTTTCTTGTCCCAAAATATAAGAGAAAAAAATAAATTTCATCTTTTTCAAAGTAAAATTAAATGCAAGTTGCATTTAATTTACTTTCTCTCTCATCTTTTCTATAACTAACAACCAATTAGAATTGTTTTTACATCTTTCAAAGCAATTTTTTTCAACAAAATCTTAGTCAAACTATTATACTTTTTACTTTTCTTAATAAGTGTGTTTTTAATTTTTTCTCTTATATTTTGGGACGGAGGGAGTATATATTAGTGATCGTGCCTGGATCAGACAGTTATTCAATAGCCAGCACCGTCGTATGGACTTCAGCTCCGGTGATGATGATACGGCAGGGGGGGTGTACCTGCAAGGTACTCCGACGCTTAAGTAAGAAAAAAGGAGTAAGCAAGTACAGAAAAAGCAGGTGTGAGAGTTAGAATGCGATGTAACCTGACCCTCTCAAGTGAGAGGGTATTTATAGAGAGCCCCCAGCGCGGGGCCAACGGTTACTTGCACTGGGCTGGATTGCAAGGCCCAATCCAAGTAACTGTCAGGGCTTACGTGGCGTAGTGAAGACCAGCACGTGGTCTTCGCCTTGGTGTAACGGTCCCTAAATCTCCGGAAGTAGGGCAGACCGATTCCTTCGGGAGTGGGAAGTTACAAGAGAACGTATCCTCGCGGGAAGGAGCACGTAGGTGTCGAGGAGAGGTGTGTCCACCAGTTATACGCCTCTGCCCGACGGTCTTCTACCCCGGGCGTCCGAAGCCTGAGGAGACTGGCACGTGCCCGACACGGAGGTGGCTTTTTGGCCTCGTTGGGCCTTCGTTGGCCATTGGACTTAGGCCTGCCCGACCGTAGGGCAGGTGCTGGCCCAGTCCGGAACAGGAGCCACCCAAGTCGTTGTTCTGAGGTGTCAGAGTAATGACTTAAGGGCCAGTAATATGTCGATGACGTATCGCATCGGAGAAGGGATTCTAGACGAGGAGCGGTTGGTCAAACGGGGAGGAATAAATCGCTCCGCTCGGGCTAGGCTGACCGCGGATGAGCGACGTCGCGGGGATACAGGAAGTCTGAAGCGAGGCGAATGGAAGGATGCGTGTTGGGGAATGAAAAGATGCGCGTGGGGAAGCGTGTGCCACATGTCACACCTCATCATTCCCTAGGGCGGCTACGCTAGGGTAGCGTAATCGATTGCCTAGGAAATCCTCGAGTCCCGTGAGGCCCTTATAAATAGGGGTCATCTCGTCTCATTTGCACTTTTGCTCCCCCTTTGCTCAGACTCTCTCTCTTTCTTCCTTCTCTATTTCGCCGCCGTACGCCGCCACCAACTGCCGTGCCGGAACCCTACCGGAGGTGTATTTCAAGTAAGTTTCTCTCTTTTTTCTCCTTTCGTTTGCATTTATAGGGTGGTTTTATGGTGAATTGATGAAGTTCTCATGGAAATCACGAAATCTCCGGCGAAAACGGTGGGATTTCTTAGTTTCTCGTTGCATCTCGCAGGGAGAAGGGAAGAGTATCCCGGGGACACGAAGAATGTCCCGAGGACACGAGATGCAACCCTCGGGGTCCTCGTAAATATCTCTTATGTGTGAGGGAATCCTCCCAAAGCGGCATACCGGTGACCTGAGGATGGTCACGGGGACGCTCGTCGGTTGTCGCGGGGACGTGGGCCAGCGCGACAGTCTCGAGATCTCGACGCTTCCTCTTCGCCCTTTCACTTGAACATCGATGGAGAGGTGAATTTGATATGGATCATCGAATTCACCGTTTCCTTCTGCTTTTCAGGTATATGGAAGCTTTGTCCGTTTTTGTGGCCGTGGGATTGTTGGACGTCGACGACCAGTCTGACTCTCCAATGGCGCCAATCTCTAGTGCCGAGGAACGTCCCCTCGCGGAGTGGGTTAGCGACGAGCCGTTAAACATGGATTCCCAGTTCGTCGACGAGGACGAAGACAATATTTTTTGCACAGTCGAGCACCGGCTGGTGGGCTCCTCGAAGTCGTGGAAGGTGTTCCGGCCTCAAGCACACCATCGCATATGCTCAACATATCGATTGATGAGGTTCCCTCTTTATGAGTTCATGTTCGACAAGGCGGGGTGGCGTTTTCCCTTTACGGATTTCCAACAGGCCGTGTTCGTTTGGTTGCGCCTGGTGCCCTCGCAGCTCCACCCTAACTCCCTCGCTTTTATCCGAGCTTACGAGCTTGTTTGTAAATATCTCCAAATCGGGGCAACCGTGCCTCTTTTATTTCGTATCTTCCACCTCCAGCGACAGGCCTCCGATGGCAGACATGGCTGGGTGTCTTTTAAACAAACGAGCAGCCTCTTCCACACCTACCTGGACTCTGTTCGTGACTTTAAATACCGGTATTATATCGGGAGGCCGGTCACGCTTGAAGCTGTGAATTCGGTGTATCTCCGAGTTTCCCGCGAAGTGGACGGGCAGAGGGAGGAGGTCCTCGGACCGAGATTCTCCTTGTTCTGGACAGAAGAACACTTCAAAAAGGGGACGGACAACTACAAAGTCAGTCCTGGCCGTCTTGACGAGAGGGGTCGTCTGGCCTACGAGAGGATAGTCGCTTTCGTCAACGGTTTTAATAAAGCCAAGCTCGTGACGATGGACGGGGAACTCGTCCGGGGAGACGACGGACAGGTGTTGATAAAGCGCCGTTTAATCAATACGAGGGCCCTCCTTAAGACGTTCTCCGATGAGGATGCCCTCGAGCTGCTAGGTGGTGACATCCTCTTCGACTCACTTTTTTCTTCGTGTCCTGGTCTCCGGTTTTTTGACATTTATTTTCTTTTTGCAGGCAAGATGTCGACTGCTGAGGAACGCTTCAAAAAGTTGAAGGCTAACCGCATTTCGAAGAAGGGAGGTAAAGGCCGCATCGAGCAACTTCGATCGCAGGTCCTCGGTCCTACTCCGGCCATCGGGGGTTCTTCTGGTTCTCCCCATGACAGCGACTCCCCTAGAACTCAGAACTCCCCGAAGAGACAACGGCTTGCTGATCCGGTGGACTTCGACCTCACTGAGGACGAAAGCCCTCCCGCTGTGAAGTTTGTGCTCCCTCCTTGCCACTCGAGGCCGAACTTCTTCACGGGGAACAATTCCCTGTGCGTTGGTGCCCCCGAAGCTCAGACCATCTTGGGTGTCGACATGGTTTCTCGGAGAAGGGCGCTGGTGGAGGACGTGTCCACGGTGATGCGGGTTTGCGCTGCTGTCTTGGTTCTGAACGACGAGGCGTGCCCAGAAGACGAGTTGAACAGGTTGCGTGAGAGTTTCCGGTCCATCTCAGCTGAAATGGAGAAGGTGGGCAAGGAAATGGCTGACTGCAAAAGCCAGAACCAGGCCTAGGTCGAGCTTCAAGGGAAGTTAGAGGAGAGGTTGAATAATGCTGAGGAGGAGAGGAAACATCTCTTGGCGAGGAACGCCGAGCTAGAAGAGTCTATTCGCCAGGCCGAGGAGGAGAGGGAACGTCTCTTGGCGAGGAATGCTGAGCTGGAAGAGGTTGTTCGTCCTGCTGAGGATGAAACCGAGGATGACAGGTTGTTGACTTCTCGAGCAGCGCTGATAGCGAAGCTCAGGGAAGCCGAGCAGGACAACCTCGTGGCGGCGGACATAGGTTTTCGGAACGCCGTGGAGCAGCTTCGGGTTCTCAACCCCGACCTTATAACTAAAGGAACTGACCCCGACTATGAGGTGGTCGACGGTCAGATCGTGCAACCAATGCAAGAGGACGAGGTCGGTCGGGGGGCGGAAGAGCACGGGCAGCCAGAGGGGACCGTCACTGATTAGATCTTTCCTTTCTCGTTTTGTTTGGCCTGCGAGCCATTTTATTTTTTGATGCCTATGCCCGGCCTGCGTGCCAGGGGCTTTTTGATATTTGTCTGTAATACCTGTACAATGGGCTTCTGCCCGCTTAATGCATTTTTGTTTATCTGCTCGTGTGATGTTTGTATGTTTTCGCTTATGTGTGATGTTATTGTATTTGCTATACTTTGTTTATTTTTGTCTAAGTATAGAGATTTTGGGGCTTGCTCGACTTCGATAATCCTCGACTGCGTGGAGAGTTGGTCGAGTGGCTGGAAGTGTATTCCGACCTTCAACGAGGCTAAGAGTTCGGTCGAGGTATTAGCTTCGTGGCGTGAACTTCCCATCGCGAGCTGGGTGTTCTTCCTAATTGGTACGGTGACGAAGGAGCTCGATCGAGGTGTCCTCGTCGGATCAAAGTGCTTGCGCACACGCAACGCAACCCTTGATCATCGTGTTTTGTATAGGGGTGTCGCGCTTGTACCCTAGTGCGTCCCCGTAACCGCAATGCTGGTGTGTCGCGGGCAGTGCTTAACTGTAGTACTGTTTAAGCTTCTCAGCGTTCCATTGTCGAGTAAGTTCTTCCCCGTACGGATTTTCGAGGAAGTAGGCTCCTGTCCCCGTTTTCGCGCGAATGCGGTACGGGCCCTCCCAGTTCGCAACGAGTTTGCCTTCTCGCGAATCTTTCTGGTTCCTTCGTAGGACGAGGGTGCCTACTTGGAAATCACGTTTGATAACTTTGTCATTGTAACGTAACGTTATTTTCTGTTTAAGTGAAGCTTCTCGGAGAGAAGCGCCCGAACGCGTCTCCTCGACGAAATCGAGCTCTTCCCTCAGGGCTTCGTTATTCGCTTCTCCGTCGAGGGGGGCTTCCGTCCTCATCGAGGGTTCCCTGATTTCCACGGGGATCACCGCTTCTGTTCTGTAGGTTAGACGAAAAGGGGTCTCCCCGGTCGTGGAATGCGGGGTTGTTCGGTAGGCCCAGAGGATGCTGTGTAGCTCCTCGACCCACCGTTGTTTGGCGTCGCCTAATCGACGTTTCAATCCTCATAGGATTACTCTGTTCGCCGCTTCGGCTTTCCCGTTCGTTTGAGGGTGCTCGACCGACGTGAAGTGTTGCTTCGTGCCCAGTTTGGTGACGAAGTCTTGGAAGCTCTTGTCGGTGAACTGTGTTCCGTTGTCGGTGACAATAGCTTGGGGCACGCCGAATCGGGCGAGGATGTTCCTCTTGTAGAAACGTAGTATGTTGAAGGCTGTGATTTTGGCCAACGCTTCCGCCTCGATCCATTTCATAAAATAATCCACCCCGATAATGAGGTACTTGTTTTGATACGATTCCACGATGAAAGGTCTGAGGATATCCATCCCCTACCACGCAAACGGCCACGGGGAGGACAATGTTTTGAGCTTGTTAGAAGGAGTGATGTGCATGTCCCCGTGTCACTGGCATCTGTCGCACTTCTTGACGTGGTCCTTGGCGTCTTGTTGCATGGTGGGCCAGTAATACCTTGCCCGAAGTGCTTTACGGGCTAACGATCGTCCACCGAGGTGCTGTGCATTGATTCCCTCATGGATTTCCTGGAGTATGCCTGGGACCTTGGCCTCCTCGACACACCTGAGGAGGGGAATAGAAAACCCTCGCCGGTATAGCTTATCCTCGACTATCGTGTACGAGCACGTCCGCCGCTTCACCATCCCCGTTTCCTTGGGATCTTCGGGTAGTTTGCCTGTCGTGAGGTACTCGTATATCGGGGTCATCCAGTAATTGATGTCCTCAATGGCGTTCACGTCCGTCGCTGAAACGGGTTTGTCGATGCTCGGGCGGGAAAGCACTTCTTGTATGACGGATTTGTTTCCGCCTTTCTTCTTTGTGCTTGCCAATTTGGACAAGACATCTGGTCGGGTATTATGCTCGCGAGGGATGTGGGTTACTTCCGCGGAGGTGAATTTTTTCATCTTTTCTTTCACCAAGGTCAAGTATTCGATGAGGCTGTCGTTCTTGGCCTGGTACTCTCCTCGGACTTGCGAAGCCACGAGCTGGGAGTCGGTGAAGATTTTGACCTCCTTGGCGCCGAGGTCCTCGGCCAACCGAAGCCCGGCGAGGAAAGCCTCATACTCTGCTTGGTTGTTCGACATCGGGAAGAATAGTTCGAGGGATACCTCGATCAGGATACCTTCCTCATTTTCGAGGATAATACCCGCCCCGCTTCCCTTCGTGCTGGATGCTCCGTCGACATAGATCGTCCACTTTTGGGATCCGTTGGTCGAAGGTTCCAGGACGGTCATCTCTGCCACAAAGTCGGCCAATACCTGAGCCTTCAGGGCTTTCCTCCCCTCGTATTGGATGTCTAATTCGGCGAGTTCGAGCGACCACCTGAGCATCCTCCCCGCCATATCTGGTCGTCCAAGGAGTTGCCTTATAGGCTGTTCGGACCTCACGACGACAGTGTGGGCTAGGAAATAATGGCGTAGCCTCCTGGCCACGGTGACGAGGGCCAGGGTGACTTTCTCTATCTGCTGATACCTGAGCTCGGGGCCTTGGAGGGCTTTACTCGTGAAGTAAATCGGTTTCTGCCCGTCCGAGGTTTCCCGGATAAGGACGACACTGACCGCTTCACTCGTGATTGCAAGATATAGGAACAATGTCTCCCCGTTCTCGGGCCGTGAGAGGACCGGGGGTTGCGATAGGACTTGTTTTAGGTGGAAGAGCGCTTTCTCGCACTCCTCACTCCATTCAAAAGTCGCTTTTTGTCGAAGAAGTTTGAAAAATGGGAGCGCGTATTGTGCAGACTTGGCAACGAAGTGGGAGAGGGCGGTGAACATCCCGTTCAGTGATTGTATTGACTTTTTTGAGTTCGGAGTTGGGATCTCGGAGAAAGCCCTACACTTGTCGGGGTTGGCCTCGATTCCACGTTCTGTGAGGTAGAAGCCGAGAAACTTACCTGCCCGAACGCCGAAGGTGCATTTATCGGGATTGAACCTCATGCGGCCTCTCCTCGCTGTGTCGAATACCTTCTTGAGGTGCGCGGCGTGGTCGACTTCTTCTGTGGATTTGACGATCATGTCGTCCATATAGAACTCGAGCATGTCGCCGATTTCTCCCCGGAAAACCTTGTTCATCATCCGTTGATAGGTCGCACCGGCGTTCTTCAGGTCGAAGGGCATTACGTTGTAGTAGTAGTTGCCCGACTCAGCCATGAAGGTCGTGTGCTGTTTGTCGACCTTATCCATGGGAATTTGGTTGTACCCTGAGTAGACGTCCATGAAGGATAATAGTTTGTAACCTGCAGAATTGTCGACCAGCTGGTCGATGTTAGGCAAAGGATAGAAGTCTTTCGGGCATGCCCGGTTAAGATCAGTATAGTCAACACACATTCTCTATTTTCCATTATTCTTTTTGACAAGTACAACGTGGACAGCCAGGTCGTGTACCTGGCCTCCGAAATAAAATTCGCCTCTAGGAGGTCTTTTACAGCTTTTTCAGCAGCCTCCGCATTTTCGGGAGACTGCCTACGCCTACGTTGAACTATGGCCCTAGCGGCTGGATCTACTGCGAGCTGATGGCAGGCCATCTTGGGGTCGAGGCCAGGCATCTCAGAGGCGCTCCACGCGAACAGGCCAGCATTCTCTCGGAGGCATTTCTTCAGCTGCTTCTTCGCCAGGTCGGGGATCCCGGTGTCAATCTTCACGTTACGGTCTGGATCGTCCCCGAGGGCGAAGAGCTCGAAGTCTCCGTATGGAATGGGGCGCGTTGGGTGGAGAGGCTGCCCGTTGTTTTCTTCTTGGAGGTCGAAGTCTGCTGCTCCGTCCTCATCGGGTTCGCCCAGGAACCTGCTGTCGAGGTCGACCGCGTTGACGCGCGGGAGAGGCCTCTGTTCGGTGTCCGGGGATGACTTTGCTCCGGTTTTGGGCTTGGTGCCGATAGAACTCATGCCTTTGATGGCAGCGTCGAAACACCTCCTGGCCACGTCTATGTCCCCTTGCATCTTAACTACCCGTCCCCTGGCCGTGTAGTACTTCATCTTGAGGTGGACCGTTGATGGCACTGCTGTGAGTTCGGCCAGGGTGGTCCTCCCGAGGATGCAGTTGTAGAGGGACGGGCATTCGACCAGCAGGAAGCGGGTCTTCACTTGACGGGCAGTGTCTTCGGCCCCAAATGTGACCATTAGTTCAACGTAGCCCCATGGTCTGGTGGTGGTGCTGTTGAACCCCTGCAGATCTGAACCGACGTACGGGGTCAGATGTCTCTCGTCGAGCTGGAGAGTCCCGAACAGGTGAGCGTACATGATGTCGATCGAACTGCCCTGGTCGACAAGGATCCTTCGAACGTCAAAATTCGCCATCTGTGCCCTGACCAGGAGGGGGATAGTGGCGTTGGGCGCTCTGCCTGGGAGCTCTTCAAGGTAGAAGGTGATAGGGTTTGATTTCCCTTGCACCTTCTCGAGAGTAGTGGTCTTCGCCGATGTTGCAGACTCCAGCTCGTCAAATTTCCGCTTGATCGACCCTACAGACAACTTCTCGTAACCACCCCCGGAGATGACCATTGTCTTGGGGAAGCCTTCCCACGTGCTGCGGGCAGCGACGGGGTCCTCATGGGGGAAGTTCGCCCACATGTTGCGAACTGCTTCTTGGCCCTCAATGCCTTCGGGGACCAAGAAGTCTTCGGGTCGAGTGACGCTGAGGGAGACCTGAAGCCGACTCTCGTCGGGGGGAGGTGTCGTCTCCTCGACGTTTTGGGCTTCCCGGGAACTGGGACGAGGGGCGTCATTGTTCTGGGCGTACTTCTTTAAGTGCCCTTCCTTGATCAGAATCTAAATTGCATCTTTGAGATGGATGTAGTCTTCTGTGATATGTTCGTGGCTCCGGTGGAACCTGCAGTACTTGGACTTGTCTGTGTTTGATTTAGGGGCAGTTGGCTTCAGAAAGCGGACGCCTCCTTTTAGAAATTCCTAGTTGGAGCACTCGGAGAAGATTCGCACGCGGGGAGCGTTGAGCGGAGTGTATTCCGTGAACTGGCCAGCCGGTCCTCACGATTCGCGAGAGTCCCGGGCCGGCCTTCCTTCTTTCTTTCTCCTCCACGTCGGGGAGGAGAGTCTTCTTCTCTGTGGCCGCGGGGGCCTTGCTTCCACCTCGAGTCGAGGGCGATCTGTGCTGCCTCCGACTCCTTGAACTCGATGTATGACTGAGCTCGTTGGAGGAGGTCCTCCAGACGGCGAGGTCTGCGGAGGCCCATGGACTTGGCAAAATTGGATCCAAGACGCAGTCCGTGGATGATTAAAAACTTCTTCATGTCGTCGGTCGTATGCACCTCGACAGCTTCCATGTTGAACCTCTCAATGTAGTTCCTGAGAGATTCGTTCTTCCCTTGGAAGATGCCTTCTAGTGCGGCTTCCGTCTTCGGATGTCGATGAGATGCTGTGAATTGTTTGGTGAAGCGTTCTTTTAGTTGCTTCCAGGATGTGATCGACCCGGGTGCCAGACTCTTGTACCCGGTCATGGCGCCCTTCCGCAAGGTGGTGGGGAAGAGTCTGCACTTAATGGCTCCCTTGACGTTTCTGAAGTCGAGCATGGCTTCAAAACTTTCGACGTGATCGTCGGGGTCGGCCACACCGTCGTAGGTCCCCAGTGGCGGGAGTTTCTCCATGCCCGCAGGAATTGGGGCGTCCATGATCTCCCATGACAGGGGGGTCCTCTGATCGTCGTCGCTTCCGGCTGGGGACCTTGAAGGGGATCGGTGATGTCGACCAGGTCCTTGTCGTGGAGGGGAGTTCTTGGGACAGTTCCTCGGCCTCTCCTCGGCGGCCTTGCTCCTCTTGGTAGTTGAGGAGGGCCTGGGTTCCTTCCGAGGCGGGGAACAATGACGCTTCTGGGAGATCGTCGGCTGGGGGCGTTCGAGGCGTGGCTGACGACCCTCGCGCACCGGCGAGGGGGTCTGAGATTCATCCTGAGGGGTCCTTCGCGGGGAAGGAGAACGACGAGGGGAAGGCGGACAACGATGTCTTCGCGGGGAAGATCACCGTGTTCGCCTTCGCTCGAGTGCTTCAATTCGGAGGTTCTGGTGCATGATCAGTTGGTTAGTCTGGTTGACCAAGGCGAATAGAGCCGCGGTGCTTGAATCGGCATTAGGTGGAGGAGCAACTGGCTGGAAAGTGGCTTGTTGGTCGTCTTGCTGGATGGCGTCATAAGCCGTGTCTTCGGAGTCCGGGGAGGCGGTCTGCCCATCTCTTATGTCGCCTTCTTCGACGTTGAGGGCAGCATTGTCTTCACGGTGGTTCCTGTTCTCGAGTTGCACGAGGACGGTGTCCAGAGCTTTGTTCGCAGACGTGTTGTTGGTCATGCTGGTGATGAACAGAGGAATTGCTTTGGTTTAACGACAGATGAAAAACGGGGATACAGTATTCCCATAGACGGCGTCACTGATCGTACCTGGATCAGACAGTTATTCAATGGCCAACACCGTCGAATGAACTTCAGCTCCGGTGATGATGATACGGCAGGGGGGTGTACCTGCAAGGTACTCCGACGCTCAAGTAAGAAAAAGGGAGTAAACAAGTACAGAAAAAGCAGGTGTGAGAGTTAGAATGCGATGTAACCTGACCCTCTCAAGTGAGAGGATATTTATAGAGAGCCCCCAGCGCGGGGCCAACGGTTACTTGCACTGGGCTGGATTGCAAAGCCCAATCCAAGTAACTGCCAGGGCTTACGTGGCGTAGTGAAGACCAGCACGTGGTCTTCGCCCTGGTGTAACGGTCCCTAAATCTTCGAAAGTAGGGCAGACCGATTCCTTCGGGAGTGGGAAGTTACAAGAGAACGTGTCCTCGCGGGGAGAAGCATGTAGGTGTCGAGGAGAGGTGTGTCTACGAGCTATACGCCTCTGTCCGACGATCTTCTACCCCGGGCGTCCGAAGCCTGAGGAGACTGGCACATGCCCGACACGGAGGTGGCGTTTTGGCCTCGTTGGACCTTCGTTGGCAGTTGCAGAAAAAATTAAAGCATTTTAATTAGGAGTATTTTGGAGGATTTCTTTTTACTTATAACACAATATTACTAATTTGGAGAACTCAATTTGTATTAATAGAGGGTTTTGTAAAGTTTTAGAGAAATAATATAAATTATTTAAATATATTTTAGCCTTAAATAGTCAATTGATTTCTGTAAATTTGTAAGTTTTTTTATTTTAAGCTCGATATATTTTTTTTGTTGTTGTTTGAGTCCCTATATCTCACATTTTGTGTTGATTTTAGTCTCTAAAAACAAAATTCGAAGTAAAATTCGCAGGTTTCAGATTTTCATGTGGATTTTAACTTTTGGAATTAAATCCAACACAAAAAGGGAGATATAGGAATTCATATACCCGAAAAAAAAATTACAAAGACTAAAATAAATGCCACGCCAACTTATAGAAACTAAAAGTGTATTTAAACCTATATTTTATATTATTATTATATTTTAAAAATAAAAATATATTAAAAATAAATATTTACATATCATTCTATATAAAAAACATAATTTTAAAAAATATTAAAAGATTTTAGTTTTTATTTTTATTTTTATAAATCACCTATTTCAAAGTCATCATTTCTCTTCTTTCAAACTCTTAAACAAAATCTAAGAAAAGCATATTTGACAAACCCTATAAGCTAGAAAATTTAAAGACACAAAGATTAACCGTCAAAAGTAAAGTACTTAAGGCAAAAGCATATTTGACAAATAAGGCTTAACCATGAAAGAAAAACTTAAATTTATATTTATTGATGAAAGTAAAATGTATTATAAGTGACAAAAATCAAATAAAATATTATATGAAAAACTATTTATAAACATATACTAACTAACACTCTTATGACTATACAACTTATTTGACAAACATAAAAAATCTATCCCACACAAATGTTAAAAGCGATGACATGCTGCTTGCAGCAGGCGCTCTCTACCACTGAGGTATTTGTTTTTTTATTTAACTAGCGGGTATCGTCGGTGACGCGTATTTATTTTCATTTAAAATTTGGGAAAAAATAAAATTAATAAAAATTTGTAAATATAAAAAATATAATTTATATTTTAAAAAAATAGAATCAATACTCGCGGGTATCAGTTGGTATTTTTTTATAAAAACATTTATGCAATGATTTAGTTTTATAAATATCAAATAATATCAATATCATTTGAATCAATCGTATATTTTCTGTAATATTGAAATCAATAGCTTAATATCATTATCATATGCATGTCCAAATCAGTACCCGTGTGTTCGTCCGGACACTGGTGTGGTATGCACACTTTTGTTTTTAAAATGTGATAAAAATTTAAATAAGAATGTGTTTATAAATATTTGAACCAACCGTATATTTGGAGCATAAAAGAGGCCTGTATTAAAGCAGTACCCATACCCGTACCCTATATTTGGAGGGTATATATATATATATATATATATATATATATATATATATATATATATATATATATATATATATATATATATATATTTGGATCAACCGTATATAAAATTTTTTATTGTATATTGGTATTGGCTTTAAATATTCTAATAACTTGTATTGTGTCATAAGGCACGGTTATCTTATATATAATTTTTTTTTAATTTAATACTTTTTTTTAAATGGCAAGTTAAAATACATGTTTAGAATTTGGAAAAAAAGAAAGAAAACAAATTGAAAGCTGGCAACGATTAGCCAACCGAGTTTTTCATTGGTGTCCACATTAAATGGTATTAATAAGCCATAAAATATGGTTTTCCCGATTTTCCCATGTTTTTCTTTGTTAGATCATATAAAATATTTAATTAAGAGTATTATTGATAAATTGGAAATAATGTTATATGAAAATTAATAAAATCTTTTCCCGGTATTTTCACATTCATGTAAAATTTTATACAATATTTTTATGCATATATCACATATAATAATTTTCTTTTTAATTTAAATTTTTGATTTAATAACAATAAATTAAAAAATTAAATATATTTAGTATCTTCTAACTATAAAAGAAACAATTATTTAGTGTCATATATACCATAGATTGAATTATTATTGCAATATTAATAAAAATTATTGTTCTTTAAAACATTAATTATTTTTAAAATATATTTATAATTTAATTACATTCATTTCTTCTTCTTCAATAAATAATTAAGAGTATCATTTAGAAAATAATTATTGTAACATTAAACTCTAAAATTGATAAATATTATAAAAAAAAACTTTTTTCAGAAAAAATAATTAAAAAATAATATAACAAAAAAGTATGTTGAATAAAGATATGAAAATAAATTGATGTGATACTTTTACTATTAATATGTTAAACTAATGAAAAATATTGATATTACAATATAGTAGACCTTTATTTATAGTGACCTATATCTATAATGACTTTTTATTTATGCACATGATCCTTGAAATTCAAAAATAAAAAATATTTAATGTTTTATTAAATGAATCAGTTATGTGAAGAGAATATTTTCGATAAAAAAAATCATCTAATTATTTTGAAACAAATTTTTAAATTTTTAAATTTTTAAAATAATTAAAATATATTAAAATATTTAAATTTATATAAATAAATCTAAATAACTTTAATAAATTTATCAACACTACTAAATAACTAATATTTAAATTTTTTAAATGTAATTATAAATAAGAAGTATTCATTTATATATATATATATATATATATATATATATATATATATATATATATATATATATATATATATATATATATAGGGTTCATATCCTATGAGAATGTCATTTTTATGTGAGAACATGAGAATGAATCTGAATCATTAAATTTTAAAATAAATGGTGGAGATTATTTGTGGTTTTTGTTTTTCTCTCTCCTCCATTATTAAAATAAATGATGGAGGAGAGAGAAAAAAATTTGACACATAATCTCCACCATTTATTTTAAAATCTAATGGTTGAGATTCATTCTCATGTTCTCACATAAAAATGGCATTCTCATATGATACGTTCCCTATATATATATATATATATATATATATATATATATATATATATATATTTATTTATTTATATTAACTCAAACTAAATTAGTGAAAAATCTAAAAAAGTAAATGTAATGATATAGACTTTAAAAACCCATTTAAATGAAAAAATATATGTGACATAAAATTTAAAAAAGGGGACAACTTCTCTACCCACCACAAAAAGTTGGGTAGTGTACCTTCAACCAATCAATCAATGCCATATCTTTTTATTATATTTAATTATTTATGTAATAGTTTAAATTTTGTAATTTTCCAATGCAATTTACTCTAATTTATTCTATGGGTAACTCTACCCAACTTTTTTAAGTGGGTAGATAAGAATTCACCTTTAAAAAATAGATTAATATTTTAAAGAATTGTTGTTTATAAAAAAATTTGGATCAATAATAAACTTTTCCCTGTGATATTGATTTTAGTTTCTAAACTCGTGAACCCGCTAATCTAATCCAACATATTATTATCGTTATTATTTTTTTTATTATTGTTATAATATTTTAAATAACCTATAATAATTAACAATATAAATATATAAATATATATATATGGAACGGGATCATTTGACATCGGTGTCAAAATATTAACTTTGACACCAAATCCTAACCGTTTATTATTATTAATTCAAAGGTTAAGATATATTCACTTAAAACTAACACATGAGTTTTTTAAGGGAATTTATCTTAGCCATTGAATGAAAAAGAGTAAAGGGGTAGGATTTGGTGTCAAAGTTAATATTTTGACACCGGTGTCAAATGATCCCCTCCCTATATATATATATATATATATATATATATATATATATATATATATATATATATATATATATAGAACGTGTGTCATGTTTTTAAAAAAAAAAGTGAAGGTGGCTTAATTTTTCTTTAGTAGTGTATGTTTGCATTTTAGTAAGTGTTGGATTCATCTACAAATTAAAAGAAATAGTAACTTAAATTTAATAAAATTTAATAATATTGTAATTATAACTCTATTGAAATAATAGTAATTTAAATTTATAATTTAATATTATTGATTAAGATTTTGTTTATAATAAAGTATAATAAAATTTATTGATATTATTATGATTTGAAATTTAGTATTATTGAGTAGCACATAAAATCAACATTGATTACAATATTAAAGTTGTAATCAATTGCATCAATTGCAGCCTTTTTTTTTCAAGCCCCTACTTTCTGTCAAATCATAAGATATTATTATTATTATTATTATTATTATTATTATTATTATTAATCCTTATATTTTAAGAGTAAATGGTGAAACAAATCTAACAATTCAAACTGTTAAATAGTTCACATTCAAACTTACAATACATATTTGAAAGGTTCCATTTTATAAAAGTAACATAAATATTAAAAACATTAAGAATTCTAACAAAATAATTTATCAACCTTAGAGTATAATGAAGTAATAATAATTATTTTTGTTTGTGTTTAAATAATTATTATTTTATGATTTGAATTAAATGAGTATAATTACATTTTAAATAATAAATGATATTAAAAGAAATAGATAATTTTTCATAAAGTGTAATAAAATTTATTAATATTGTAATGATTGTTCAATGGTATAATTGACACAAATAATAGTAATTTAAATTTAAAATTTTATACTATTGATTATGATTTTGTTTCTAATCAACTACCTACCAAAGATTGGAACATGCTTAGGCATGTCCATCTTTGCCCCTTTCTTGTTTTTATTTTATGACCACTCCATGTCCCTTATGGTAAATTACTAAGTCTTAATTACTCCCACCTATCAAATGCTACACTCTGTACACGTGGCAGTTTGTTTTTGAAAATTTCTTCCCCTTTCTCTCTTTCTCTCACGTTCCCTCTCTTTCTCACGTTCTCTCTCTTTCTCTCTTCCTTCTTCCTTCACTTTCTCCACCCTAGCCGCCGCAGCCACTTTCTCCACCCTATACATGATCATCACCATCTCCGATTGAGAAACTAATCCTATTTTCATTATCCACATCTCACGACCTTCTTAATGAACCCAATAGATTTTTGTTTCGGCGAACTTTGTCGCCGACCACCGCTTCTCATTCTCTGACCGTCACAGCTCGAAATGAAAAAAGAAAACATTTTTCTTTCTCTTCTCCACATGTTCTCTTAAGAGAACCAAAAATATTTAATTTCAGAGCAACTTTATCGATCTCCATCTCCAGCCATTGCAAAGTAAAGGTATCTTCTTTGGTTTACCGGCTTTATGTTGATTTAACGCTTTTTTCCTGATTTACCGTTCTTTGATTTACTAACTTCAGAAGTTTTCTTTGCATTTTCGTTATAGGAACAACAGAAGAAAGAGTTAGGGCATTTTCGTTACGGGATTTTGTATCAAGTGTTGTCGAATAGCGGTATGACATTAGTTTATCAGAAGAATGTGATAATCTCCAAACTACTTTGCACATATTTGATTACCGGAGTTTTGGTGTGAACATTGGAATTACCTTATTCTGCCAGTTGTGGGGCTGGTATTTTGTTTGTTGCTTTCTATTGGTCCAAATAAGTACTTCTTTTGATTCCCTTACCGATTTTCTGTAAAGAAGATTTTGTTTAGTTTGATATTTTATTTTTCATATACTATCCCGTTTAAAAAGAATATAAAGCTTATAGTTGGCCAAAGAAAATCATGCTCAAAGAATGGAAGCGAAAGTATTTACGTGTAAAGATTTTTATCTTTGAATCTCTTCAATTGATTGGTTATGATTATTCAATTTTAGGGTGATTTGTGTGTTTATTATGCCCCTGTGGTAGTTTTGTTTTGACCTAAGATTCTTTTTGTTGCAGGAATGGGAAGGAAAAATCAATAATGGCATGTCTATTATTGTTACGACAATGATTAGTGTTGTTGAAAAGAGATGTACTACCTACAACTTTCAAAAACTTTGTATATGTGTTATTCTATGTTTTGTATATAATTCTGTTGCTGATTTCAACTAAGTGTTTGTTACTAATGGATTTTTTGTAGGGAATCAGATGTTAGCGCGTGCGATTTTGACGTTTGTTACTAAACCAAGTTATTGATGAACTGTTACTGTTATAAAGGTTCAGCAGAGGTTGCGTGGCTGAGTTTTTCAGTATCATTTCGGTCTTTAAGTACTTAAAATCAAACACAGAACATGTTTCTAAATGCATGTTTTGTGTCATGAATTTTGCTCAAATGCGTTTCTTGTGTTTTTGAATAACAGTAATGTCAGAATAACACTCAAAAGTTGAACAGAAACCAGTTCATAGTGTTTTAGTTTCATAGGCACAAATCATATCTTTGTAATGATGCTATGTCTTTTGATTGTTCTACATGTATTCATCTTCTGTCTGATGGTTT
The DNA here is from genome assembly GCA_022829125.1 of Lathyrus tuberosus. Taxonomy (NCBI): domain Eukaryota; kingdom Viridiplantae; phylum Streptophyta; class Magnoliopsida; order Fabales; family Fabaceae; genus Lathyrus; species Lathyrus tuberosus. The sequence continues at coordinate 3,897,526 of JALAZF010000034.1, forward strand.
TCTAATTTCAAATAAAACTTTTGAATGTTTGAATAGAATTAATAATTGAGTCATGTAGATGCTTCCATAAGGAGGTGGTTCATTCTCCGCTGGGGGCCGCAGTAAAGGGATGCACCCAAGTATTGGCAAGTAGCTTGCTAACTATTATTCACACTCTGTTGCCGGAACCCAAAAGCTGAAAGGTACACTTCTTCCTTCACCTCAAACCCTTTCTATGGCATTCCCCATTAGTCATATTTGTTTTGTTCCTATTAGTACGTTTTGATTCAAAACTCAATATCACTTTACTTTGATCCAAATGCACTTCTATCATCAAGTTTCACTCTTGAATCAAATTGATTTTAGTTTTCAACTTCAATTATATCATCAATAGTAATAAAAATAGTTAGGTTAAAATAAAAATGTAGTATAAATTTCTACATCATAGAAGAAATTTGGACTAATTGTGCAAACGGAACTGGTCTAATGAGGTTCATACAATTAATATTACATGAGAATTTATGTATCACATTCCTTTTCATGAAAACTAACCCTATTTGTTATTACCATGATTGATACAGTCTTGGTCCTGGTTTGAAAAATTTGCCTTGCCCAGTCTCTCTGCATGATATCGCAGGCTTAAACTAAAATTGTTTTACAATGAAGTGACCCTGTTATTATACACATGTTACAGGATGAATAAATATGATGTGTCTTCAGGATCCGCCATTCTGCTGCAAGTTGGGAATGCTGGTGAGAAGTTTTGGCTGTTCTGTATTTGATTTCAAATTCAATCCTTGCGATTTTACCGCTTAGTATTAAGTAACACATTGTATGAGGCGCTGCAGTGAGGTTATCTCTTTGTCATACACTTGCTTCAGTAAACTTTAACGGGCAAGAAAAGTGTCATTTTACTTTGGGATTTTGTTTATGAAAGTATTTTGGAACTTAATTTACATATACCATTTTAGTGGTAAACCTTTAGTATAGTTGAAGTTATAGAAAATAGATTATCATGTCCTCATAATTAGTTTGTTAGAGTAGAGGGACAGATTAGAGAGACAATGATAATGATGTTATTTGTTATAGTTATCACTGTTACTAATTTGTTTGTTGCAACCTGTTTTACAATTTGCTGCAACCTGTTTTACAACCTGTTTTGAGTGTTTCAATCAGCTTTCTGTTTACTGGAATTCTGTGTTTTCTGAATTTGTTTCAATCATATGTTGGGCAATTAGGACAGTTAGTAGAATGAGGTTATGTTGGTAGGTCTGAAGTTAATGTTTCCAGTTAGATGCTTGGCTCAAGATCCTTTAAATGTGTGTTTTGAAGTTTCGTCTAGCCTTTAATGTCACGTTGTTATTTACAGGTTTCGAGGGCTCCATAGATTGATGACATTGCCAAGACTGGTGATTTTGAAAGTTTCAGTCTTCAACAGAATGATCCATTCAGGGGTTAGTTTAACGTGATAGCAATCCAGTATTATCAACCTTATTTGTGTTTTTAATTTCTCTCTGGTTGTTACTTTCAATCGAATGTTGTCACACTACTTTTTATTTTGCGGCTTTGATCTATCTTTATCTGGTGAGGGTTCATGCTTTTGGTTTTAAAATTTTGGATTTTTATTGTTATATGTTTTGGTTATTGCTTTTTGATTTATTAAACAAATATGTCAAAGAACTTAGTTTGAGGGTTTGAATGTGGAGATGCTTTTTATTATGATGGCTTTGTGGATGCAAGGAAGTATTTAGCTTGGAGTAGCTGAGCAATACATGTGTATGCTATGGATCAAACAAAATGGTATAATTTGCTCTTGATGTTAATTTATTTACACTACCTGTCATCTCCTGGTACATTCTCCGACCGTCACTACGGTGAAAAGTTTCCATTTTACTCTTTCAATTTTCAATTTTCACTTTCTCCTGGTACAGATCTACAATATTAATTTGTATTTTGGTTTGTGTTCCTAATTGCAGAGGTACCAACCATGACCATCTTCTCTTCACTTTCGTGCAGCAAGGTAATATTCAAGTTGTAACAACTCTGTTGCAACAAGAGCGTCACCTTTTCATCAAACAACTATTTACGAACAATTTTCACCTCTACATATTGTTGCTACTACTGCTAATGGTCAGATCAAGGTTTGTTCTTTTTATCATTCTAACAAAGGTAGTGTATCAGTTTTCATTTCTTTATATGTTTTTATGAAAGCTGATTATGTTTTAAAATTCAGATTTTGTCAAGGCTTTTACTTACAAGAGAGAGAATAGTTTTTTCGGTGACATGTGCTGATTTGTGTTCGCAAATTGCTTGGTTCGATTGCCATTTTTTTGAAGGCAGAGAAATGCCTTTATATTGCCGTCCATAGTTTATATGTCAATCCTTCCTCAAAAAGAACTTGCTTATCCAGGTATTTTGCGCATGGGACAGCAACCGATTTCATGTATGACGTTGTGAGGGTTCCCTTGGCCTTCACCTTTGAGGTATGCATGTTTACTAGACATCTTTCGTACTAGCAGATTTGATTGTGGTGTCCTAACGTCTTGTATTGACCGACAGATATATGGGGATGCAATTGCTGCATCAAATGACTGTTTTAAAATGTTTAATCCCACTGACCGTGATAGCTACAATGTATGTTACTTGAAAACTTAACTGCAATTATCACTTCATTCCTTCTAAGTTTATTCAAGAGTTGTTTCCTATTCCTTTCAAGTAATTTATTAACAATAAAAAAAAAACTGATTTTTTCAACTTTCAATCAAAAAGAGGGATATGACATTTAGAATAAGTTGAATATTGATGATCCTAACATCTGAAATTATCTTTTAAAGACTGTTCTTGAGGACTGGTCTGCAGCTTTCTTTACAATTTTTAAATTGGGGCCACACCAGCTTGGTGAAATCCAATCAAAAGCATCTGTGGTTAATTTGGATAAGTTAATATCAATAGATGAATATCTAGATGGGTATTTGATGGAGAGAAGGAATAGATATGGAAAAAAGATGGAGGTACTTGAGCTTGGAATGCAAGAAATAACAACATATTATAGGCTCTTTTTACTATCGTCAGTTTTACTTTTGTGCATGTTATGTTCTAGAATTTCAAAAACTAAAACTAAGGGGAGTCGACCAATTGTTTCTGCTATTCCCCTTTAAAACTAGGTCGTAGCAGAAACTGTATATCCAATTTTGATAAAAAGTTGTTAAATTTATTATTATTGGCTGCACTACTCTGTATTGTCCCTTTCTTCCTAGGCTATACATTCTAATCCTTTATTGTGCCCACCTCGGGGGATGTTCGTTTATTGTGCTGCATATCCGCTCGGGTGGTTCTACCAGCGGCACAACTTAGTAATGCATCCATGTGGTGATAAGAGCTGTCTTCATTTGTTATGCCACATAAAATATATTCATCTAATTTTAGATGAAGAAATGAAACCATTTGATTATATTGCCTCTTAGATTACATAAAATTTATCGTATGAAGTATGAACAATATAGTTTATTAGTTTTTATGTTATCAAATATTGTTAGTTTTTATGTTACCAAATGAAACAAATTGAAAATAACATGTGAATATGTCGTAAGCTATTTCACAAAAAAATCAAGAACAGATGTTTATACGATATAATATTTGAAATTCAATATTTGTGCTGCTTTTTTGTTGTTGTTACAGCCCTGTTACATCAACAAACTCCTATCAGAAGCATGTATCATGAAAATATTTGCTGCTGCAGTGGAAGCCATTCTTCAGACGACATTTCCACCCGAATCCAGTACAGAACAAAGCAGAAAAGCAAGTTACCTCTTTGGCATTGGTTCGGCCTCTAAAGACTTTGCTGTGGCAGAACTTCGCACTATGGTTCATTCACTATTTTTAGAATTGTGTGCTTCTGTAGAGCTTTCTTCCCATCTACTTTTTGTTGTGTTGACTGTCTGTGTCAGTCACGAAGCCCAATTCAGTCGAAGCAAGAAACCCAATTCAGTTAAGGAAATCATTGAAGACGTACAAGCAATATTTGAGATCCGGAAAGAAAGAAAAAATAGGTAAGTGAAGAAGCAAGGTCCTGTAGCAGCATTTGATTCTTATGTTTTAACTGCTGTTTGTGCTCTTGCCTGGTTGTGCTCGTACGATCATGCATATTAGACTTTATATGGAGTGTCTTTCAAATATCTAAATGCATTGTAATCACCTATATGAGTCTGGACAAGTATGACATGTTCATACGACAATTAAGCTAACTTGCATGTTCATGGATGCATCAAAACATAAGCCTATACCATATGATTTACTAGATGATGTGTGTTGGGTTCCTTATGCGTAATAGACTGTTACATGTGCATACTCTTTATTTGACAGATGAGGAAATTCCAATAAAAAGCACCTATTTGAGTTTTACATGTGCATACTCTTTATTTGACAGATGAGGAAATTCAATGTCAAGAGCCAGATTCAGCTTGGAGGCTCCAACTGGAAGGCATGATTTTTAGTCATCTAGCAGTTGTTGATGTTGTTGTTATAGGAAGATCCGACAAATATTAGGGAGAGACACTGTGTGCATTTGTCAAGCTGAAGGAAGGGTACAATGCAACAAAAGAAGAGATAATACAATTTTGTCGGGAGCATTTACCTCATTTTATGGCTCCTCGAACTGTCGTGTTTCATGATCTGCCAAAGACATCAACTGGCAAGACACAAAATTATATATTGAAGGAAAAAGCAAAGGCAATGGGAAGCTTGTCTAAGAAAAAGAACAATAGCAGATTGTAATGCATTTATAAAGAAAATAAAACTGAATGTAATAATATTTTTCAATGTTATGTTGTGATTTAATGTTAGTACTTTTCATATGTATGTAAGATTTGTTTATTTGAATAAAGAAAACTTCCATTGGAAATGACTTGAACCTCTTTGTTTTTCCTATGAAGTTCAACTTGTGAAACACAGTAAAACAATAAAAAGAAACTGTTATTCTATTTTGAAGACTTTTACTTGGATGAGCAGGTTTCAAAATTAAAATTATTCTCATAACAGATCTAAATAATCTAACCCTGTGATTGATTCTGCTGTGACAGAAATTAATTTTAAATTAATTGAGTTTGTAAAATTGATTCCGTTTAAAAGTTTATTGAAGATAAGGTGATGTCTACTTAGATGCATTCAAGTAAAAATGAATTAAACTATAAATTTAAGTGCAAAAATCGTGTTTAAACAAAAACTATAAATTCTAACTTCAAGCAAAATCAAGTTTACTTAAGAAAATCCAAACACCTCAAAATCTGCTATTATTGGTGTACAAATGAATGGTACAAATTTCTGCATTAGATACAGAAGTGAAAGTGATTTCAAGTGCTATTATTGGTGTAAGGTATAATGAATGTCATGATCTTTTATAACAAATGATGAGTTAAAAATGAGAATGACAATGATAGGTTTCTGCAAATGGCAAATTGCTACTGTCAATTGCCATTTGTATATCTTTCATTTTTTTAAACACTCTCAATTCATTTTAGTGGCTTATTTACTGAATAATTAACACAAAAATTGAATTGAATTGTTGATCATTTTGTAATACTGATTATTTTTGGGAATGTTGGTCCTCGCGGGTCACTACCATAACAATAAGCAACCAACTTTTGGAGAATCTGTTGGATTGTAGTGAAAACACTAAGCGACCAACTTTTATAACTTTTATCACTGAAATTTATTATTTTCACGGGACACTAACACCACAATATCTTTTTTTATTTTTATTTTAATCAACAAAGAATTCGTAAATATTTATATTATATTAGTGATATTTGTAAATATTTATAGTTATTAAGCATATTAGATTTATTATGTTGATATTATAAAAAGATGAAAGAAAACACTATGATTATGTTTTTCTACCGTTGTTTTGCTTTTATAATATATATTTAAAAGATGAAAGAACCAATATTAAGTTATATATAATATAAAATCCTTATGTCATATTATTTTTTGTATTTTTCTAAAAAAATTGTTTAAAATAATTAATATTTTTTTTTATAAAACAACATTTATTTATTTATCAATTAATATCTTCTTCTAATATTATTATACTATTAATATTATTCTTTTTTCTAAACATCATTATAAATACATTTTCTTTTATATAAACAATTCTATTAACAATTTATACTTTTAAGTTATGCATATTAAATAATAATTTTCTTTTATTTTTATTTCAAATTTTACATTTTAAATAACACTACTTAACCCGTGTCGTACACATTTCAACTGTAGTGCACGTTTTTTTCATTGTATCCCAATCGCAAGTACAAAATTATTTCTATCCCGTGTATTTGTAAAAAATTTGTATATTCTAAAATTATTTCTATCCAATTTTGTTATTCCAAGTATTTACTTTTTAATATTTTTATATTACTTCATTTTAAACCAAACAACAATAACCCGTGCGTCCGCACGGGTTTTTTACTAGTAAAGGGTAATAAAATTATTAATATTGTTATGACTTAAAATTTAATATTATTGAGTACGACACAAAATAATAGTAGCTTAAATTTAATATTGTAATGACAAAGCTTTCAAATGTAACTAAATGTAAATAGGTCGGTTACAACAGCAAACATTATTGCCTCCAGATTTGAAATCCATCCACAATCATTCGCTGAGCAGTTTTGGTGACGAATTTTCCGTGCAGTTCTTTGCTGATGAAAGATGACTTCCATTTTCAGAATGAGAATATGCTTAAAGAACAAAACAACATGTTCATCCTTCATACCAGATTTAAATTTCAACCTGAGAACACAAACACAAATATATTATAACTTATTATTAGGCTGTGTTGCAGTTCTATAAGAAAAATATTTATCATGGACACATGACACCTAATCATCAATTAGAGTGCTTACTATTTCACTACCTTAATACTACACAATGTTTGGATGTTTCAGATGACTAAGAACTTTAACTTCTTGAAAAAAAAAAGTGTACAAACTAATAATGAGAATCAAGTGAATTAGCAAGAAAGATAGATGTTGAAATTTCAAATGTAAGAATTTTAAAAATCAGTACGTATTTAAAAAATTTAAATCTAAATATAAAAGTGGTGATCTTAAAAATTAATTATTGAATCAATTGCATTTAGTTAGTAATCAATTGTCAAATCCATGAAATCAAAAGTAAAAAAAACTAAGAAAAAAGGATTTTCAGAAGGAAAAAAAATGTGCACAGTATTCACCTTTCACACCATCAGAAGCAAAAACTCTGTGCGAATCTTCAAGTGCTCAGCCCTCCATGTTGTCATTGTTGTCCGAACCTCCAAGAACGTCCTTATCACAACCATGATTCGTCGCTCAAAACTATATCCAAATCATTGTCGATGTCAGTTCCGGATTAATCATCAAGTTTGTAATAGCTACATGACACTCAATATTATAATTATAACAACAATATTTGACTTATGAATTTAAAGAAGTTCCCTGCAAATCACTTTAACAAATGACATAAATAAAAAAATCGAGAGTTAGAATACAGAACAACAATTTTCAAAAACAACAAAAAAAGCTATTCTAATACAACTTAAAAACTGGTTAAATTTACTTTCACATAGCTATTACAAACTTTAAAACTTCTAATATGTCTCTGAAGATTTCCATGAGAAACGTACATGTAAAACATATCTCTCTGATCATCATCATCCACATATATGCAGAATCCAAAACAATCCTACCATTTGTTTGATTAGAAGAGAGTTGTATTTACACAACATACCAATGAGTGAAGCTTTTCAATGAAGCTGCAAATAACAATGTCATTAAAAGCCCTCATTAAGTAAATCTACCACCGCGAAGCCGCAGACCGCCGTAAAAAACAAATTTTGTTTCTCTTCCTCATCTTCTTCCTTCAGCCTGTAACAACAACAACAACACTTATTTTTTTTAACTCTGCATGATATATAGTCTGCCTCAGCTGCAAAGAACTCCACACTTCTCACAATATTATAGCAGTAGGAATCAAGAGTAAACTCAAAGGAAAATTTGTAACCAAAGCATTCATATATCAGACAACTCTAAGATAAAAATTTAGATCTAACATCGAAACTATTAAGGATGGAACCATTTGATAAATTTTCACCTTCTGTATAAAATGTGTCCAATGCGGTATGACACTGGTATAATCTCCGATACAAAAATAAAGAGTTGAATCCTACAGGAAGGTAAATATGAGTGGTATATATAAAAACCTTAAAATAGTTTAAGAGAATACAACATAAAGTTTACTAAAAATATGGAAAACATATATGATATTTATGATATCAGAATTGTTACCATCAAAATGTAAAGGCTGCCTGTGGTCCTCTTTGTACTTTTCTGGCAGATTTTCACTACATTCAACATGTATCAAAATGTAAAGGCTGCCTGTGGTCCTCTTTGTTACCATCATTAATGTAAATAATTTTTAGCAATTTGTAAGTAACAACAAACAATATAAAAACGAAATATAAAAAACCAAAAAAGATAGATGAGAGTAAAAATAAAGTTAGAAAGTAAAGAAAAGATTTCTTTTCTTCAAATCTTTTCTCTCCAAAACTGTTTTTCTCCAAAATTGTAGAACATAAAACACACATCAAAGTATCATGTCAGATCTATATCACAAAATAAAACAACATCAATGATAAACATTATGAAGAACATAAAACACACAACAAAGCACCATCAACGATAAACCAGAAAATCTAAAAAAATCAAATTAAAATTGAACACTAAAGAAAACAATACCGTTTAATCAAATTTTTCCATCCCTTTGCGGAGAAAGGCTCGAAGCATCATGATTTTTCTGTCAGTTTATAGATCAAATATCTCGAATCCTGCAACAAAAAAAAATCAACATAAAAATAACAGATCTGAAAATAAAAAACAAATCTAATAAAAATAAAAATTAAATAATTATTAATCAATCACTAGTAATAAATTGAAATTAAAAGAAATATATAATAAAATTAACACTAAAAATTAACACTATATATATTACAATATTTCAAATATATATTACATAATAACACGTGTGTATAAACTAATAAAATTAAATAAATAATGAATATAAATAAATTAAATTAAATAAAATAATAATAAGTAAATTAATTAAATTAATTAATTAAAATTAAAATTAAATAAAATAATAATAAGTAAATAAACTAAAATAAATAAATAAACTGAAATTAAATAAATAAATTAAAATTAAATAAAATAATAATAAGTAAATAAACTGAAATAAATAAATGAACTAAAATAAATAAATAAACTAAAATTAAATTCAATAAATAAACTGAAATAAATAACTAAAATGAAATTAAGTAACTAAACTGAAATTAAATAAATAAACTGAAATAAATAAATAAAATGAAATAAATTAATTAATAAGTTAACTGAAATTAAATTATATATAATAATTTAAATGTCATAATATATATTTGATGCAAATAAAAAGACAACAAAATCAAGTAGCCCCAGTGGAAGGTTTTGCCTCTTACAAACATCATGTCTTAACATCAACACTTTTTGATGTCAAGTTTTTAAATTTTAATATTTTAACATTTTAACACTCAAATAATAAAATAAAATAATAAAAAAAGTCTCAAATGACCGAGAACAAAAGGTATATTAACCCTTAAACATATAAGTTGTATATTTTATCTCTCAAAAATTAAAAATTATAAAAAATGTCTATTTACTATTTATAATGCAATATTTTTTTTATAGAAATTATATATTATTTATGTGCAATTTTAGTGATTAATCATTTTAAATAAAAAAGACTACAATAGAAGTAAAACTTTTCTTCAAACAAATTTAACATTACTATATATTTAAAATTAAATTCGAATCTAGAATCTTTAATTAATCTAAAAAAATTCTCATACTATTTTAGTTAAGTTTATTTAAGTGTTTCCCGATAAGTGCAATATTATTTAATGTTTGATTTTTGTGTGTTTGTGATGTTCATCATCCAAACATAATAAATATGTTAGAAAAATTAATTAAATCAAATGGATTGAGAATAGAATCGTGAACGAAATCACTTCTTTACAAGTATTTCAAGCATTCTCAAATGCCTTAGAGATGAAACGCAAAAATATTCAGGATAATTCGACCTATACTCGAGTTTGTACAAGACTGATGAAAACTCGAAAATAGAGAACGGAATCTTGAAATAGCAAGGACGAAATCTGTATTTTTTTTATAGGATCCTTTTTCAAAATCGCTTCAAATGGCAGGGGGCAAAGTGTCTATTAACCTTTAAATATATAAGTTGTATATTTTATCTCTCAAAAATAAAAAATTATAAATTATAAAAAAAATCTATTTACTATTTGTAAAGCGATATTTTTTATAGAAATTAAATATTATTTATGTGCAATTGTACTGATTAATCATTTTAAATAAAAAATACTACAATAAACAGTAAAATTTTTCTTCAAACAAATTTAACATTACTATATATTTAAAATTAAATTCGAATCCAGAATCTTTAATTAATCTAAAATAATTCTTATACTATTTTAGTTAAGTTTATTTTAAGTGTTCTTCGCTAACTGCAATATTATTTAATGTTTGATTTTTGTGCGTTTGTGATGCTCGTCATCCAAACAAAATAAATATGTTAGAAAAATTAATTAAATCAAATGGATTGAAAATAGAATCGTGAACGAAATCATTTTTTTATAAGTATTTCAAGCACTCTCAAATGTCTTAGAGATGGAACGCAGAAATATGTAACACAATTCGACCTATACTCGAGTTTGCACAAGACTGATGAAAACTCGAAAGTAGGGAAGATAAAATCTGAAACTTTGTGTGAAGAAGATATATTTTTCTTATGTTGATCACCTCGAAGCCACCACCGAATTAATCACCGCGAAGCCACTTTCGTTGATCTTGTCTCACTATCACCAATGACAACCACACACAACCAGTCTTCTCCGTTCGCCATCACCGATCCAAGCAACCACGACAACTCAGCTCCGGTCATACGCACATCAACTGACGCGAGCAAAAATATCAACGACACTGCATTGGTAACATTTCGATTTTGAGTACTTTTGTGTGTTGTGATGTTGAGTTTATATTTTAATTATGTATTTTTTGTGTTGAATTCGATTCAGGATTGTGTTATACTATTGTTAATTCTGTTCATGTAAACAATATTGTAAATAATTTGTATGTATATTGCTGGTTTGTTGCTTTCGTCGCGTTGAGATTGGATCGTTCCGCAATTTGGACACGATTTATATGTCGTTACTCTGCTGAATTTTAGTTTGGCATAATGATGTAATTTGTTGATACATATGCGTGCTGTTTGGTCACGTTCAGCATTATGTTTCGTACCATCGTGTTACTTCCTATTGCGTTACGTTAACTTTCATTTTGTTACGTTAACTCTATTTGTGTGTTACATTTCATATGCTTTGTTTCTATTTTAATATGTGCATGCTGGCCGTCATTTGTATATTGTGTGTTTGTCGCTTTTATCTTACGTATGGCGCGATGCCTCGCTAGATTCATTGTGTTGCATTCCATTTCATACAAGATCACTTTTCCATTCGTTACGTTAACTTTCGTGTGGTTGTGTTACCTTTCATCATGTTTCATTTCATTTCATTGTGTTAACTTTCAAGTGGTTGTGTTTCATTTTGTTTTGCTATGTTACTTTTCGTTGCGTTATCTCCATTTGTACATTAACTTTCGTGTTTCTAGAATTTACGCCCTCACGTTAAAATTTGCATCCTCGCGTGAGAACTCGCGACCTCGCGTTATAATTTATAATCTTGCATTACAATTTGTGCGTTAACTTTCGTGATGTTAGAATTCACCCCATCGTGTTAGAATTTGCACCCTCACGTTAGAACTCGCAACCTTGTGTTTTAACTCGTGTCTTTTATTATTCAACCATTTTGACCATCGATTCAAAACCAATTCAAATCAAAATCATTTTCACATCAAAATCTTTTTCTCAATAAAACCGATTGAAAAATGAATAAGGGATGTACATCCTTCCGCTCCTCGAATAAGTGAGTGGTTGGCGCACGCCATATTGCTCGAACTTTTATCTTCCGAATAAAATACTCTAATCGAACATGGATGAAAAAGGAATAGGGGATGCACAACCTTCTATTCCTCGAATAAGCAAGTGGGAGGCACACGCCTCGCTACTGTGAATATTCATCTTCCACCAATAATTTTCAAAACTCCAAACTTGGGCGAAAAGGGAATGGGAGATGCACATCTTTCTGCTCCTCGAATAAACGAATGGTTGGCCTACGCTTCACTGCTTGAGTATTCGTCGTCCGCCAAAAAAAACTCAACCAATCAAACCTATCTAAACATCCGTTCACTAAAATCAATCGACCAACACTCATTTGCTACCAAGCACTACGTAGCTTCGAGTTCTCCATCGCACCTAGGGATACGTAGGAGAAATATTCAATGTCTCGTTAAACACAATAACAAGAAAACCCAAAAATATATTTTTGTCTTTCCCCAAACTACGAAGCTTTGAATTCTTCATCACACATGAGGATACATAGAAGTCCCACAACCTTGTCAAGCACCCTAATAAAAACCTTTTTGTGACCCCTTTCTTTTTCCTTTCACACATTTTAATAACTCGAATCAAACAAATAACATACGCAAACATTATAGTCGCAAATCTAACTAAATGGTTCCTGTTGAGTATAACATATGTGAGGGGTACTAATACATTCCCCTTACATAATCGACTCCCAAACCCGAATTTGGTTGCGACGACCATTTTTTCGTTTTCTTTTAAGGGTTTTTATTTTATATATTCCCTTTCCTTCTTTGGAATAAATAAAGTTCGGTGGCGACTCTGTTAAATCATCCACGAACGTGCGATGCGCTCGTAAGTCGTAATTTTCGCGATGCAACACCAACATAATTATCACTGATAATGCCATCAATCTGAATGAAAGAATTATGCAAAAGTTTCAAAATTGAACACCATAACTCTTCACCTTACCGACCAAAGATGAATGGAGCAGTAGAAGTAGCCAAAAAATCAAGAATATCGTTCAGAAAATGGTGATAACTTACAAGGACTAGTATGAAATGCTTCGTTTTGCGCTACACGACTATAGAATGCCAGTCCATACTTCTATATGGGCAAACCATTTCTCCCTGGTGTATGGCATGGAAGCAGTGCTTCCAGTTGAAGTCTAAATCCCCTCGTTGACAATCTTGATGGAGACTAAATTAGAAGAGGTGGAATGGATCCAAACAAGGTTTGACCAACTAAACCTCATCGAAGAGAAAATAATGGCAGCCTTATGCCATAGTCAGTTGTACCAAAAAAGGCTCAAAAAAGAATTTGACAAAAAAGTTCATCTTCGGGTATTCCAGGAAAGAGACTTGGTGCTAAAAACGATACTACCCATCCAAAAGGATTCATGCGAGAAATGGACTTCGGTTTATGAAGGATCATATGTCGTGAAGAAATCTTTCTCTAGTGGAGCTTTGGTCCTTATGAACATGGATGGAGAGGAATTTCCATTTCCAGTGAACTCTGACGCAATCAAGAAATACTATGCCTAAAAAAATGGATAATAAAACCCACTAATTAGAAAAACTGGAAAGGAGACTTAGGCAAAAAAAAAAGAGTCTCGATGGACTAAAATAAGAAGATCATTCCAGGAAAAAATTAGGGATAAAACAAAATAAATAGAACCAGCTAAGTAGAAAAGTTGGAAAGGAGACTTAGGCAAAAAAGGGTATCCCGGTGGACTAAAAACTCGAAAGATGTCCATGCAAAAGATAGGGATTTTCCATAAAGCAATTGACTACCGCACGCAAAATTGCTCCACAATAGAAAACGAAGTCGGGAAAGATCGATCTAGTCATCCTCCTCAGAAGCAAAGTATTAGAAGTATGAAGGCATGAGGAATATAGCTTCTATTGTATTTTAGTGGAAATTTAGACAATTCCCATTGCCATTTTACATTTCCATACTCTATGTACTTTCCTCTTATAGGAATTTACATCCCAATGTATTGACATCCTCTGTATGAGTTATATTTTATCATTTAATAAAATATCTCTTTTAAGCTTCCTTTTCTATTTTTGGTTTTTCCATTTTTTGTTCATAAACTGTTGATTATTTTTCACAAATAATACATTAAAAAATTGGAATAATAAAAGCAATGAAAAATCATAAAGTACTTTGATCACGAAATGACCAAGGGAAATCAATGATATCGATATAATGCATCATGCTCTTAAAGCCTGAAATAACCTAAGTCAATCACGACTTGATTGTCACAATGCAAAACCACCATTCTTCAAAGAAGGATTAACACAGAGTTTGCCTTTAGCAAGACAAAGTAAAAGAATTCCTTATGAGACATCTTTTAAACTCAGAATGTTTGAAATCCCAAGTCTCGGGGAATCAAATGACTGATATTTTGGCATACGCATAAAATCTTAAATTTTGTACATTTCACACCTCATATCACACCCCATTAACTAGTGTACTATGATAAGACACTACAAACCTCTTATGCATCAAGAAAAGAAAATCGTGATCAATCATACAACATAGCTTGAACCTCGTTTAGTGCAAGCTTATTCAAATTCCCATTACTATAGACATCTATCATACGATTGTTGTATCCCCAGAAGATTGTCTTAGTTAGTCCCCTGTAAAGTCAGTAATCCTTTATAGATATACCTTTAAAGAATAGCTGAACTAGATCACTTGATATGGCTATTGAAAGCAAATGCTAACCTTTGGGTTGACACTAACATTTCATATCCCTAGTGAGCCTCCTTGAGTTTTATTCTCCAGCGAGGCTACGATCTCTTAATATAAGCATCAACCTTGGGGTTGACGATGATTAGTGTTATCTTTATCAAAGCATCAACCTTTGGGGTTGACGATGATCAGTGTTGTTTGATCTAAGCATCAACTTTAGGGTTGCCGACGATCAGTGTTATCTTGATCTAAGCATCAACCTTTGGGTTGAAGACAATCTTTTCTAATTTGATCCAAGAATCAACCATTGGGGTTAACGACGATCAGTGTTGTTTGATCTAATCATCAACCTTTAGGGTTAACGATAATCAGTGTTGTTTGATCTAAGCATCAACTTTTGGGGTTGACGAAGATCAGTGTTGTTTGATCTAAGCATCAACCTTTGTGGTTGACGACGATCAGTGTTGTTTGAACTAAGCTTTAACCTATAGGGTTGATGAAGATCAATGTTGTTTGATTTAAGCATCAACTTTGGGTTGAAGATAATTAGTGTTGTCTTGATCTAAGCATCAACCTTTGGGTTGACGACGATCTTTTCCAGTTTGATCTAAGCATCAACCTTTAGGATTGATGACGATCTTTTCCAGTTTGATCTAAGCATAAACCTTTGGGTTGACGACGATCTTTTTTTTTCTTCATCTTTTTATCTAAGCATCAACTCTCAAGTTGAAGAAGATTTTGTTTTTATATTTTTATCTAAGTATCAACTCTCAAGTTGACGATGATCTTGTCTTTATCGTTTTGATCTAACCATCAACCCTCAAGTTGACGACAATTTTATCTTTAACTTTTTGGTATAAGCATCAACTATCGTGCTGAAGACGATCTTTTCTTTACCTTTTAATCTAACCATCAACTCTCGAGTTGAAGAAGATCTTGTCTTTATCTTTTTTTATCTAAGCATCAATTCTGGAGTTGACGACGATCTTGTCTTTGCCGTTTCGATCCAAGCATCAATTCTCGAGTTGACGACGATCTTGTCTTTATCTTTTGATCTAAGCATAAACTCTCGAGTTGACGATGATCTTGTCTTTAGTTTGTGATCTAAGCATTGACTCTCGAGTTGATGGCAATCATGTATTTACTTTTTTGATCTAAGCATCAATTCTCGAGTTGAAGACAATCTAGTCTTTACCTCTTAATATAAGAAACAAATCTCGAGTTGACGACGATCTTGTCTTTACCTTTTTTTAATCTAAAGTATCAACTCTCGAGTTGACAATGATTTTGTCTTTACCGTTTTGATCCAAGCATCAACTCTCGAGTTGACAGCGATCTTGTCTTTACCTTTTGATCTAAGCATCAACTCTCGAGTTGAAAATGATAGTGTCTTTACCTTTTGATCTAAGCATCAACTCTCGAGTTGACAACAATCTTGTCTTTCCCTTTTGATATAAGCATTAACTCTCGAGTTTACGATGACCTTGCATCCTATCTCAGTTTAATTGCTTTCGTAACCTTACTACATTTCATATCCACATTTCAGAGGACAAAATTTTGCGTTTTTCTGTATTTAATTATCTTCCACCACGAAAGTATGAAGACTGTTGTTATTCATACTATCGGGTTCAAGGTAATTAAATAGGGGCAACTATTATACTCCAAATTGTGCCTCAAGTTTTGTATACTTTTATTTTAAGTCACTTGCATTATTTACCACTGCATACATTGTATTTTTTTTAGCATGATTCATGATGTTCAATAAAAAGTCAACCAAAGGTCAACTTTTGATTTATTTTGAACCAACTTGCCTTTTTGTCTCAATCCATTTTTAGTTCATTCCCATTAATCCATTTGCCATTTCCAATTTAGGTTTTTAAGCCATTTTGATCTAAAGTGGTTTCTTAAGACACTTTTTGAAAAATAAAAAAAATTCAAGTAAAAACCAAAGTTTGTAACTTGGTGAATGGCATCCAATTCTCACATTTGGTCCATTCATCCACATAACACCATTATCTCATAGGCATACCATAATTACAATTTTTTCTATTCAATTCAAGTTGAATTAAGACTAAAACTTTTGAATTCAAGCTTTTCATGTTAATATGTTTTTTTTCTTTTACATATTTATAAGTCCATTTAAATTTGAAAACATTTTTTTTAAATGAAGCAAATTGGCTACTTCCATTCAAAATCCCAAATTCAAATAAGTTGACTTGCTTTTATTCCATATTGAATTCACTTATAAATACCCATAGTCCATCAATTAACATGGTACTTTCACATCAAAATCGAATTCTTTGCAATTTCATGACCATGCTAATGTTGCACCATCATTCACTAACATACATTATAACACCTCATTCAACAAGATTTATCCAAAATATCTCAGCTCACACGTACACCACCTCACCTCACTCAACCCTAATTATCACTAAATATAACACCAAATTTTACTACATAGTTGGTACACACAAAAAAATCCACCTCTGAAGAGCTGCCAAAATTCCACCAATCCATGCAATCCAAAAATTCCACCCAAAGCTCTTTTGAGACTTGTTAAGAGCTTCACATCGAAGCCTTAAACAAGTAGAGAAAACCTCCATATTCTCTACATCCATTCCAGAAGAACGAATAAAGTTTCAAAAGAAGTTGAAGAAGAGAGGAGCAGAAACGTAGCAGAAAAGAAGAGAAGAGAGAGGCAAAGTAGCTTACATGAAGGTGACAGTCGCCGAAATTCTCGCCGGAAATTTGGAAATTCAAGATTCTGACGATGTTGCTTATTCCATTACCTTCGCATTTTTGTGTTGATTAATGTTTTTTCCTATATCTTTATCGCTTCCCTAGTGTTAATCCTTGTAAACTATTTGTAATATGAAATTAGGTTTTATGTGGGATAAGGGTCGATATGCACAATTTATTCTTGTGTTTGTTGTTTTGAGGTTGGATTCATGATCAGGGATGGAAAATAGGTTGGGTTGATGTTTATAACTTTTTGTTTCGTGGTGTTTTGACAAAAAACTGGAAATTGGGGGGACAAACATTCATGTTGTTCATCATTTATTCATTTTACTCCTTTGACCTTGGTTGACTAGCGCCTTGGGCCTTCTAGCCTTTGGGATAAACCTTTTTTCCTACACCCCACCTTTTCATTTTGCTGAAGTTTTTATTATTGTTTTTATTTTATTTATTCCTTTTTGTTTTCTTTTTGTTTTTGTTGGGTGGGGAAGGCCCATTTTACTTGCTTTATTCTCTTCATTCTTGCATGAACCCCCTTCCCTTTATTATTTTTTATTTTATCATTTTTATTTTACTTTTATTATTTGATTAGCCAAGACTCGTTAATTTAAATAAATAAAATCAATCTTTTTTCAAAAAAAAAAAAAAAATCAAATACTTGATCAACATCGAGTTGGTTTTCAAAAACATGTCATTAGCTCACCATCAAACCATAACCATTTCAAATCAATTTCCAGCAAATGCAAATCAACACTTGATCAACACCAGGTCTTCTAACTTAATTGAAAACACTTAGAAGATATATTCCTAATTAAATCGGTTGAAAAATGATTAGTTGGATGTATATCCCTATTTTTCCCGAATACTTGGATGCCTGCTGTATAGCTTGCCTTTTGAGTATTTTTCATCCTCAAAAGATATTAACAATATCAAATCGTTTCATAAATAAATCGGATGAAAAATGACTAGTTTGATGCGTATCCCTCTATTCTTCGAGTACTTGGAAGTCTGTTGTATTACTTGTCTTTTAAGTGTTTGTCATCTCTAAAAGACTTCAATACGGTCAAATACTTTTTTGCAATTAAATTAGATGAAAAAGGACTGGTTGGATGCATATCCCTCTCTTCCCCGAGTGTTTGGATGCTTGTTGTATAACTTGTCTTTCAAACATTTGTCATCTTCTTAAGACTTTAATCACATCTACCATTTTCAAAACTAATCGAATGAAAGAGGACTAGTTGGATGTATATACATCTCTTCCCAGGTATTCAGATACCTACTGTATAGCTTGTTGTTGAATACCCGTCTTCTTCCCAAATACCAACTCAACCAATCAAGCTCATTTTTCCCCAGTGCAATTAAAAATCAAAACCTTTTCATATACGAATGATGTTTTACCGTTCTACCGCGATATAAACAACTACTTAAGCTTCCCACGTGCGAGCATACAAAAAACGTTTAACGGTTAGAATGCGACCTAAACATCGTTCACTAAATTAACCAACACATACTTGGTTGTATACCCATAACTACGTAGCCTTGAGTTCCCCATCGCACCTGGGGATACATAGAAGCGAAATTCGCGTCTTGTCAGGCACCCTAATAAAAAACCTATTTTTAGCCCTTTTCTTTTTTCAAAACTATTAATAACTAGGAGAAAACAAACATTAAGCCAACACTCTATTCACAAAGCTAACAAAATGGTTCTTGTTGAGTACAACGAATGTGAGGGGTGTTAATACCTTCCCCTCGCATAATCAACTCCCGAACCCGAATTTGTTGCGACGACCATTTTATTTTTCTTTTGGATTTTTATCGATATTTTCTCTTTTCTTTTGGAATAAATAAAATTCGGTGGAGACTATGTTATTATTTTGAACGTGCGAACGACCAGGTATTTTTTGCGCCACGACACATGCATAGTGAATTTTCTTTGAAACTTTAGACATGCAAATAATGTAATTAAGATCGAAAATCGGTTAAGAAGGGGAGTTATACATATCTACCTCCGGCTATCAAGAAAAGTAAAAATTATCTTGTGCAAGTTTTTTGAATGAGTTAAAGTTCCACGTTGATACACTTCAAAAATTGGAACTTGGAATCTAAAAAAGGTCTCAAGTTAAGGAGTTTAAAAACTTATAATTGTCATGTTATAATGGAGAACTTCCTGCCAATAGGTATATGTTCCATTTTTCGTGAAAAGATGCAATGAACTATAACTAAAATTATTTCCTCTTCAAAGCTATTTGTAGCAACTTATTGACCCTGTGAAGTTACAAGCATATCAAAAGGAAATTGTTGTCACCTTATGTGAATTTAAGATGTATTTTCCTACATCATTTTTTTGACATACTGATTCATTTAAAGTCCACCTTGTCATGAAAACACAATACTATGCATTGGTTTATATGACATGGGTGTACTTGATTGAGCGTTACATGATGATATTAAAAGAATATGTGAAGAATCTTAGTCGGTCCTAATTTTTTTACTTAGAATGAAAATCGGTTAGTGCATTAAGGAGCTCAATCTATTAATTTTTTTCTTTATTGGTAAAAAACATAATGTTCCCTTTTCTTATATAAATATAATCTTATTTCATCCTTCCTAAACTAGGTTTCTTTCCATCTGTTTCATCTTCCGTCGTGCCTATCCCTCCACTTCATCTTTGTTCTATTCGATCATCTAAGCCACCGCTTCTATTTTGTTCCTTTTCCTCTCTAGAGACACACATGCTTAAAGTTACCTTTAACTCAATCTTTCTATTTTTGAATTATTTGGATTCATAGGTCCAGGCTTCAAATGGATTCACAAACGGTTGAAGGTATAATTGTTGTGGTAGATTTGGAGCGTGATATGAAAATATTGAAGGTGATGTTGAAGCACTTGAAACTAAGAGGTTCAAAAAAACTATTACTGACTGATGGAAAGTTTTCACTAAAATTGGCCATGGTATTGATGGAGTTGAAAGAGAAAAGTGTAATGGTTATCGAAATTTATTTTGGGTAGACAGTTAGAATCATGGGACAATGACATTAAATCTTCATATGGATAGTGTTATACCCCAAAATTTGCCTCACCTTTTCATTTTTATCTGGCCTATGACTCATTTCATATGCATATTTACATAACCTAATCATCCATCATAATGCATTCATTCCCATTTCATATGCATATTTACATAACCTAATCATCCATTATAATGCATTCATTCCCAGTTGCAAATAACATCATTTGGTTCAAAGGTTCCTTGCTATTTAAGATACAAGACATTTAAGTAGAATTTGCAAGCTTATGGTCATGATAGTTCATCTGAACATTTTGATTGTGGGTGCAACAAATTGGTGAATTGATCTTGATTCTTTGGTTAAGTTCCCAGAGGAACCTTAGTCTTTAGTTTTGGTAACTGATCACATCATCTACATCATGGCATTGGGTATTAGGGTAACCTAGTGTCTACCTTGGGCTTGGTTTTGTTGGTTCATGGTTTGGTACTTCATTTAGGTGATCAAGTGATTCAAATTCTGGTTCCATTTTCAGTCAAGTTTTATTCAAATTCAAACTTTGGAGGGAACTATGTTACTTGATACACATGACTAATTCTTTCATTACAAGCCATCAAAACATTCATTACAAAATCCAAATCATCAAAATCTACAAAATTATATCTTTTGCCTAGAGTTAACTTTTTGGTCAAACAGTTGACCAAAGTCAACTACCTATCCTAAACCCTAATCCCCACTTTTCTCCATTCATAAGCCAGCCCATTTTTTGAAGATCCCTCGTGATGTTGTCTTCATGTACCATGGCTTCCTTCACGATCTCTATATCCTCCATGCTTGGATCAAACCTTCATGAACTATGGTGCCATGACATTTCATGCCAAGTCACCTCATGGGCCTAAGAACCCTGGATCAAACAAACCAACATTTCAATATGTGCATCTCACCCCAATTTAATACATAAGCATGTACACAAATGTAAAGTCAAACCAATGCCCATTTTGCATACACATGACTAATGTACATTATCTTAAATCATATCATACATAAACACATTGAATCATGCCATACATTTTCAATACATCACAACTAACATTCCTCTATAACTGACCCTGGCTTCCTCAATACAAGCATCCAATTCACATTTCAAGTTTAACATACAACAATGATTAACTCATTCTAGTATACTATCCAAGTTGTTTTCAATTCAAAATCAATCATCAACATTTCAAATAAATGCACTACAACACCATTTAGTAACCAATTATAATCAAATGCATCTCATATCTTACTGATACACAATCCAAACTATATAGTACAATTTCAAATTCATCCTAACAAAGCTTAAACCAATGACTAATCATCAACCTAACACTACATCTAACTTACTGCACTCAGCATCTTCCTTGTCAACATAACTTGTTTATCATGGCACAACAACATTTTGTTTTTCTTAAGCAATCACTAACAAGTACTTTCTACATACGCAACTTATAGCTTGATTAGGGTTCTTTTTCTATAGTTCATAACAGTCTCATTAACTCATTAAAGTCCAAGCTATAATTCTAACAGTTTTATTTTAAAAGCAACTAATTCACATAAACTAAACTTATTAGCATGCTAATAGTCTAACCCTTCACATTTTCAAACCAACAGCCACGAGTTTTCTAATTAATCTTAGCATTAATTCCAAACTAACACTTCCAATTCTAACTAACAGTCACACTGCAATTCTACTGATCCTAACCTCTAACTCCAAAATTCAGTTTCAATCATCAATCCACCAACTATTAACACTCTCAACTAATTGTCTTTATCCTACTAACTGTAAAAAAACCATTCAACTGACCTCTTCGTTTCACTAACTGTTAACACTAACTTGCTAACAGAATTCTTCCAATGTAACTAACTCATTCCAATGTTAACATACACTAACTGTCATGAATAACTCTTCACTAACTAATTTTTTCTAACCTACACTAACTGAATCCTAACTACTAACAGTCCCTAACCTAACAGACAATTTTATCAAGTCTAATCCAATCTGACACTATTCTAACTAATCATATATACTCTAACTAACCTTCAAGTGCAATTAATACAATAAAATTCAATCACTAACAGCCACTCTAATTCACTAAAAATTCAAACTATTTTACTTACAGTGAACCTAAACTAATTCATCCAAATTCATCTCAACAGTGATAACTAACTCAAACAGAAGGAATTAACAGTGTTACTAACTCCTAACAGATTTTTCACCCATTTCACTAAAACTTAACCCTGCCCTAACTGGATTAACATAGCTGCCCAAGCTTTGCCCGAGTTTGCTACAGATTCAACTCTATAAATTCATCTCACTCTTCAATCATTAGGGATCAATCACACTCTACCAATCACAATTTCAAAACTCATTGAGAATTCTCCCAATTCTCTCTCAATCTCTCAATCTCTCTGCAATTTCATTCTACTCCCTCACTCTCACACGTAATCAACAGCAACACAGAGCAACAAATTCCAACCTACAATCTACAAATTTGGAGAAGAAGAAGAAGAAGATTCAAGATAAAGAGTAGAGTTGTGACCTGAGTTTGAAGTGGTATATGGATTTCTTTATTTCTCAATCAGCGTAGAATATCAAATTCGACAGGGGAGATTCTCGTTCTCGTTGGTAGGTGCTATCCCCTTCTCCTATTGATTATCTCTGCTTACCACGATGTAGTTTAGCACCTAAGGAGCCAAACCCCTATGGTTTGGACTCCAATTAGCTCGCCTGCAACATTTAATTTGGTTTCTTAGTTTTAGGGTTCTTCTTTTAGTCTATGAGATTTGGAGAGATTAAGAGGTTTATGATAAAACAAAGTAGAGAAATGAGAAGAGAAGAATGAGACAAGCATTTTGGTGACTGATTTCTTTGATTAAGGAGAGCCCCGTCGCCGGAAGCGATTTCTGATGCGGCGGGGCATTTTTCAGATGAAAGAGAGAAAAAGGAGAAACGAAATTGAAACAAGGAAAATGTGGAAGTGAATTGTGATCCCCTCAGCATTCGCATTGGCAGCGCGTTGGGCTTCCTGCATCTGGCCCATAGGCATCCTTTCACACCTCTAAATTTAGAAAATTTTACCACATACCTCTATCATTATCTCTCTACCCTTATATTTTTAAAAATATTTCAATTCTATGGTTTCACTTATCAAATAATTTTACTATTTAACATTTATTATTTTTCAGTGTGTATTTTTTCTTCACCAAATAACTTTCAATCAAGTTTTTCAATATGTATTTTTTCTTCACCAAATAACTTACAATCAAGTTTTTCGGTATGTATTTTTTCTTCACTAAATATTTTGCAATCAAGTTTCCCGCTATGTAATTTTTTCACCAAATAACTTGCAATCAAGTTTTCCAGTATGTAATTTTTTTTACCGGTTAAATTACATAACAGAAAACTTGATTGTAAATTATTTGGTAAAAAAAATACATATCGAAAAACTTGATTACAAGTTATTTGGTGAAGAAAAAACACATACCAGAAAACTTGATTGCAAGTTATTTGGTGAAAAAAAATACTTACTGAAAAACTTGATTGCAAGTTAGTTGGTGAAGAAAAAATACATACCAAAAAATAATAAATATTAAATAATAAAATTATTAGATAAGTCAAAAGGTACAATTAAAATATTTAAAAAATATATATAAGAGTAAAGAGATAATGGTAGAAGTATGAGGTAAAATTTTCTTAAATTTGCTCAATAAATCACCTTGCAACATCAACAATATATTTTGGCCTATTGACTTGGCCCAGTGCCCTTTTTCAAGATGCATCTCTTCCTGGACCACTACACCCCTGCCTCTTATTTTCTTTCTATTTCTTCTATCTTTTATTTTTGTTATTTTAATATCTTTAATTGTTGATCCATTTAATGTATTTTAGTTATTTCTTTTTTAAGATTTTTCACGTTTTATTAGGATATGAAAAATACTTTGGAAAATAATAATATACTTAGATTTTTATGCTTTAATTGTTTTTCCATTTAATCCATATTTTGAGAAATTGAGTAGATAGTTTTAGAATAACTTTCACATAAAATTTTAAAAAAATTCATAAATATGTTCATATTAAATTTAGACTAGTCTTAATTTTAGAAATTAATATAGATGATTAAAATTGTAATTTCTTCATGATTCTAGACTTAATAAAATTCATGTGCTCGTAATTCACATTTTGATCAAATCCCTGATTGATGAGTTGATTAAAGTCTTCTTTGATCAATTAATCACTTGACATTTTTCTGCTTCCCCTATCCAGTCTAGTGATTATAAGCCTCTTGATCACTTGATAGGATTAACCCTCAGCATTGGCACTGCACTGGATCTCAAGTCGAGGCAAGTTTCATATTCAAAGTTGGGAAGACTCTGGACCTCAAAGCTGGATCACTACTTTACCATTCAAGCACAACAAAAAGACTTATTCAACACTTGTCAGTTATGATGCGAATTGTGTGCCACGAGCCTTAAGTAGTGGAGAAGGAATGAGAGGGAGTATTCCTATCCTGATTCTGAATATCTTTGATACAGGACGCTTGACCCAGTTGTTCAAAGTATTCACCTCCATTCATAGACTTTAGTGGAATTCAAATCGAATAACTGTCAAGTCTCCTTCCCCCCACATACACTGCAACAATCAACATCAACAATACTTGTCTCTTTGGACCAAACATCACCTTCTTTGGCATCCATACATTCTTTGGGTTAATCACCTCATGGGTAAACACCCACCTCTGAACAAATACCCCTCAGGCATTGCCTTATAGAGCTTGAAATTCTGGTATCAGATGTGTGATGTTAAGTGTGATGTCACAACACCACAATCTGCTAAATGAACAAGACAATAAAACAGTCAATCAACACAATGAATTGTTCACCTAGTTCGGTCTAACTACCTACGTCTAGGGGCTACCAAGCCAGGGAGGAAATTCACTATTAGTAGTATTAAATTACAGACTCAACAATCCCATTTGACAATCTCCTAACTTAATCACTACCCAATGACACTTCTACCTAAGAACCTCTTAGATATGAGATACCACCCACTCCCCCTTAATCACCTCAGTGATATAACTCAAAGATTACAAAATTCACAACTTGATCTTGCTTAAAAGCTTTGATCAAGAACAATACTCTCTTGCTTAAAAGCTTTAGAGAAGACAATTACAACTCAAACAAACTATACCAATTCAAGCATGAATGGCTTACAAAACACAAACGAAAACTCTAACAACTGATACTCAGTATACACTCTCTAGTCTTCGTCCCCTTCAAGTAGGGTTGTGGCTGCTTTATATAGAAACTCAGACTTGGGCTTGGACTCCTTGAAAATCTCTGATTTGATTTGAAATTAAAACATATTTTATCTTCAAATCTTTTCATATCATTCAACCCTAAAAATAACAACAAGATCTGCTCCACATATGATTGCATCAAAATATAACTTTACCAAGATATTCGCCTGCAATCTCTCCACCAGGTCTCTCAAAACAAACTGATACACGCAACCCTAACAAACCACAACAGACTGATGTTCTGATGTTCTGTCAACTGATGTCAAGACATCATGTTTAACATCAACACACAAAACTGCAACCCTAAATAACTTAACATAAACTGAATGTTAAGAACTCATGTTAAGACATCAGACCAATGACATCTTCAACAACAACATTGTTTTACCAAAATTGCAGCCACTACAAGAACTAACAATCTCCCCCTTTGGCTAATTTTGGCTAAAACAATCTCAGCCAACATCAGAGATACATGCAGCGGATAAAACAAACTAACATTCTCACCACACAAACAGTAGCAACAACTACCAACATTCACTACAAATACAAACTTCCCCTCAAACCTAGAACCACACCAAAAAGCTAGGCAACAACAAACAGCTAGGTAACTCTCCCTCTTTTTAGCCACAATTGGCCAACCATCAAACAGTTAGTCCCTCTCACTACTGTCAAAAACTACCAGTTAGTCCTAGGCTAGCTCTCCTTGTCAGTCAAAAGAAGGCATCACATGACAAGACAAATCATAGAACAAAAACCAGATAAACATAACAGTACCATTATCCACGATACACAATAGGCATTCAAGGTGCAGAAAAAGACAAAACAAAAAAAATTGAAACAACACAGCTAGCTTAATCAATCTTCATCAGAATCATCAATAGAAACATCTTCATCATCCCCATTCTCAGTTGTTGAATCACCTTTCTCAGAACCTGAACCTTCAGCATTGACATTTGTGTTGACATTCTCATCATCTCCATCCTGTTCCAAAGACTTGATCAACTGCTCAAGTTTCATCTTCCTGGCAGTGCTGGTGCTGATCACCACATCTAGATCCTTGCAGGAAGACTTCAATTCTTCTATCATATCAGCTTTGGTACATGCCTTCTTGACACCAGAACCTGATGTTGATACAATATCTGGGACATGGTTCCCTACAAACAACTTGGGATGCAAGGATAATGCAGACTCTCTCTTGCAAGCAGTATCTAAAGTAGTCAATATTCCAGGATGTTGCTTCAGGATCACTCCACAAATGAGAGAAGGAAATGCTATATGCATTTTAATAGCGTTTGTTGAAGCATGCTTCACAGTCTGATAAAAAATGTAGGACCCATAATCAAAGTTTTTCTTTGTCCCAACTGCATAAATCTTCTTCCCCAAGCCAACAGAGATAGTAGTTTTGTGATTAGTGGGGACCTAATTTGCAGCACCTATCCTGTGCAGGACAGCATATTTGACACTAAGAAGACTAGCAGACAACTTTCCTTTCAAAGGCCAAACCTTCACTTGAGTTGTAGTGATCTCTTTGCACACCTCATTGTCAGTAACTTCCAGCTCTCTATAATCTTGCTCATTTCTTCCAAGGTAGGTGTTGATAACCTCAGGAGAAAAATCAATGCACTTACCTCTCACATATAGTTTTCTAAAGTCCACACTCCTTCTGTCAGTAATGTCCACAGGAATGTTTACAACAAACTCCTTAACTAGCCCATCATAACATTTGGAGAACCCAGAAACAGTTTTCATCAACCCAGCAAACTTAATCAGCTCCATAACTTCCTTAATCTCCAGAGCATCTTTGCCAAGCTCTCTTTCCAGAGCCAATCTTCTTTGACACACAAACTTCCACATGTGAGCACTTCTAGCATAGTGAAAAGAGATGTTGTCCACAGGTACATCAGGAACCTTATCAGCAATCCTCTTTAAAATGGACCTTCTCACTGGAGTGATGTCTTGAACTTCCTCATCAACATCAAACTCAGAGTCAGAGTCTTCCCTTATCTTCCTCTTTTTGGATGATCCAGAAACCTTGCTCCAAGACTTTCCAGGGCCAACAACAGGAGTCTTCTTCTTTTTGCTTTCAGTTCTCACCTTAGGAGATGAATCAACAGTCTTCCCTTTACTAGACTTCAATCTTTTTGCAATACCAGGAATTGCATTGCCAATAACCTCATTGTCTGACAAATCCTCAACATTCACAACCTCAACAGGCTTCTTTCCTTTGGGGCTAGAAGAAACTTCCCTAGCAGGTGATGTTCTAACATCTGGGTCAACATCAACCCTAGCTCCAACATTAGGATCAACATCAGCTTCAGCTTTAGTTTCAGCATCTTCAATGACAGAAACAGCCAACCTGTGAAGATTGGTTTCAGCTGGTTGCATGTCATCCTTTTTACCTTCAGATTGCACAGCAGCCATTTGAGCCAAAGGTCTTGATATTCCAGCCACAGGAATCCCTTTCTCAAAAATCTTAGTGACAATCTGACCTATACTTTTATCAACATCTACAGTCTCTTCCTCATTTTGATTTCCAACAGCTTGAGGAGTGGAGGTCCTAGGAGCAGATTTATCTCCAAACAGAATGCTAGTAACAAACTCTCTACTTTTCCTATCATCAAATTTTTTACCCGCAGAATGATTAGAAGATTTACCTGATGTATCATGAGAAGGCCTTTTTGTTTGCAGCTTGTCAGGTCTTGTCTTAGAAGCTGAAATCATTGAGAGAGGGGCTATATCCAAAGCTTCATCCTCAGAAACCCCTTTCGTCGAAACCCTAGGTTTTGTATGTGAGGGACTCTTGGATGCAGACTTCTTGGAGGGAGACGGCATTTGTTGAGACATTGTTCCTCTGTAGCAACTGATGAACAAAGATGTATTGAGACTTCTATTCTTTGGAGAAGACGAACAAACTATGTGAATGAGGATTGATGTAGCGTGTGGAAGCAAAGTGAGGAAATGATTGCATAGGGTAGGAGGGCTGCTTTTGTTGAGCACTTAAAAGCCAATAAATGTAATTCCCCCACCAAAATGTATAACATTTCAAATTTTTGAATTTTAATAAATGTTCAGCACAACTCATTAACATCTGTTGACTTTTACACATACCCAGTTTTCCTCTTATGACATCACAATGTTCAGCACATATATCCTTAGAGAAGCTGTCATTACACCTCCTTTCTGTATGGTCAACCTCAATGATCTTGCTTTCCCTAATATTAACACTAGAGTGTTTGGTGATCCTTGGAATGTCACAGTAGGATGTCATGACATCATGCTTGACATTGCGATCAATCAGACTTTGTTTCACCTCTAGATGTTCTCCCTTTTTATCCCATAGATAACAGTTGTCTTTGGACTTAGCACCCTTCATGACAACTTCACCTTTCTCATTAGTGACAATACATTCAGCTTTAGTAAAGTGAACTTTAAGTCCTTGCTCACATAGTTGACTAATACTGATCAAGTTGGCCTTCAATCCTTTGACCAATAACACATCATCTAGTCTAGGAGCACCTGTACAGTTCAGTCTTTCCACACCCTTGATTTCTCCTTTGACACCATCTCCAAAAGTTACACAGTTGAAATAATGTTCAACATTCAACAACAAACTCTTCATACTTGTCATGTGCCTAGAGCAACCACTATCAAAATACCAGTCCTCTTTGGCAGAACCAGTTAAGGACATCTGAGCTAACAAACAAGTGGCACCATCCTTGGGAACCCATTGCTTAACAACAGTAGGACTATCCTGATTCTGTCTAGGTTGGGGATTAGGTTGAGGATATCCATAGAGCTTGAAACAGAAAGATTTCAAGTGACCAAATCTTCCACAATAGTGACATCTCCAGCTTTGAGAATCTTCTCTGAAGTGATTAACATGCCTTCTCTCTTGAGGATGTTTTCTGCCATAATATTGAGGCTGCCTTCTCCCATAGTATTGAGACTGTCTCCTATGATAATGAGGCTGTCTTCTGTAATGATGATTAGGCTGTCTTTTCCCATGATGATGGGGTTCTCTTCTGCCATAATAGTGAGGCACAGTATTATTAGTCCCATACATTTTCCCATGATGTTGAGACATAGGTTGGGACATGTTATGTTTAGGTCTAGATGCATAACCTTTTCCATGGGGTTGAGTCTTCTGATGAGGTACATATTTCTTGGGTCCTGACACATGAGCTTCCCCTTGATGTTGAGACATCTGATGGGACAAGTTCTGTTTGGTACCAGAAGAACTAGCATTTGAAGAAGATTTCTTTTCACCATTAAATCCTAGACCAGTCTTATAACTTGCTCCTTTTCCAGCCTGAAGGATTTCATCCAGAGTGTCAGTTCCACTATTCAACATTCTGATGGATTTGGACATTTGATCAAGCTGGGATTTTAACAACAGAACTTCATTCTCAAGTTCAGCTTTATCGGCCTTAAGCTGGATTATAATTTTCTTCTGCTTCTCCCTTTCTTGACAAACCTCTTCACTTTTCAAACACAAATCTTTATAGGAGGTTGCTAGCTCTTCAAAGGTTAGATCATCATCACTAGACTCTTCATCAGAAGCACATATTCCAGTCAATGCCATAACATACTTGGCAGTCTCTTCATCACTCTCACTCTCAGTATCAGACCAGGAAACAGATAACCCCTTTTTCTGCTTCTTGAGATATGTAGGACATTCTTTTCTGACATGACCATAACCTTCACACTCATAGCATTGGACTCCTTTGTCAATATTAGGCTTCTCCCCAGCTATAGTTCTCTTGTTGATGTCAGACGAGATGTTCTTAACATTTGGTCTATAGTTCCTGTCCATTCTTTTTAACACCTTATTAAACTGTCTTCCTAGAAGAACAATGGCATGGGACAGCTCCTCCTGAGACTCAGGACTATTCTCTTTCTTAGCATCTTCAGAACTAGATACCAAGGTTATGCTTTTGGTCTTCTTTTCAGGTTCCTCATCCATTCCTAATTCAAAAGTTTGAAGTTAACCAATCAACTCATCCACCCTCATCTTGCTGATGTCTTGAGCTTCTTCTATAGCAGTCACCTTTATTTTATATCTCTTGGGAAGAGATCTAAGAATCTTCCTTACCAGCTTCTCTTCAGTCATTTTCTCTCCAAGGGCACTAGAAGCATTTGACAGCTCAAGAATATTCATGTGAAAATCATGAATGGTCTCATCATCCTTCATCTTCAGATTTTCAAACTTTGTTGTCAGCAGTTGAAGTCTTTACATCTTGACTTTGGAGGTTCCTTCATGAGTAGTTTTCAAGACATCCCAAGCTTCCTTAGCCACTTCACAAGTGTTGACCAGCCTAAAGATGTTCTTGTCAATACCATTAAAAATGGCATTCAAAGCCTTAGAATTTCCAAGCGCAAGTTCATCTTCTTCCTTGGTCCACTCTTCCTCAGGTTTCAGCTTTAATGTTCCATCTTTTTCAACAATCACAGGATGTTTCCATTCTTTTAAAACAACCTTCCAAGCCCTGCTGTCTAAGGACTTCAAGAAGGTAACCATGCGAGGTTTCCAATAATCATAATTTGAGCCATCTAGAATAGGGGGTCTATTCACAAATCCACCACTCTCCTTGTCCATAGTACCAGAAAGTAACAACCCTAGATCTCACCCAGATGCAGAGCAGGATGCCTGCTCTAATACCAATTGAAATTCTGGTATCAGATGTGTGATGTTAAGTGTTATGTCACAACACCACAATCTGCTAAATGAACAAGACAATAAAACAGTCAATCAACACAATGAATTGTTCACCCAGTTCGGTCTAACTACCTACGTCTGGGGGCTACCAAGCTAGGGAGGAAATTCACTATTAGTAGTATTAAATTACAGACTCAACAATCCCAGTTGACAATCTCCTAACTCAATCACTACCCAATGACACTTCTACCTAAGAACCTCTTAGATATGAGATACCACTCAGTCCCCCTTAATCACCTCAGTGATACAACTCAAAGATTACAAAGTTCACAACTTGATCTTGCTTAAAAGCTTTGATCAAGAACAATACTCTCTTGCTTAAAAGCTTTAGAGAGAACAATTACAACTCAAACAAACTATACCAATTCAAGCATGAATGGCTTACAAAACACAAACGAAAACTCTAACAACTGATACTCAGTATACACTCTCTAGTCTTCGTCCCCTTCAAGTAGGGTTGTGGCTGCTTTATATAGAAACTCAGACTTGGGCTTGGACTCCTTGAAAATCTCTGATTTGATTTGAAATTAAAATAGATTTTATCTTCAAATCTTTTCATATCATTCAGCCCTAAAAATAGTAACAAGATCTGCTCCACATATGACTGCATCAGAATATAACTTTACCAAGATATTCGCCTGCAATCTCTCCACCAGATCTCTCAAAACAAACTGATACACGCAGCCCTAACAAACCACAACAGAATGATGTTCTGATGTTCTGTCAACTGATGTCAAGACATCATGTTTAACATCAGCACACAAAACTGCAACCCTAAATAACTTAACATAAACTGAATATTAAGAACTCATGTTAAGACATCAGACCAATGACATCTTCAACAACAACATTGTTTTACCAAAATTGCAGCCAATACAAGAACTAACAGAGCTCCATGCTCTGGCAACTCTCATGCATTTCCCTTCGAGCTCCCTCGAGCAGACCCTTTTTCTTTTATTTTGCCCTATAGAGCTTTGTGCTTTGGCAACTCATGCATGCCCTATGAGCTCTGTGCTCAGGAAAATCATTCATGCCCTATAAGCTTCGTGCTTAGGAAACCTCATTTCTGCCCTATAAGCTCAATGCTTAGGCAAAACCATTTGGTAGGTCTTGATCCCTGGATCTAGGAAAAATCCTACAATTCTGCATTGGCCACACCATATACTGGTTTTTTTTTGAAAATCTTGGTATCCGGCCTTGCGACCGACTAATCCAAGAGAGACCAATCCCACCGTCCACTAGCGGGGGCCCCGTTTAAAGCCGAAGCAAAGCTCTGTATGGACTGGCCCACACAAGGGTTGATTGCACCTAGTAGGATTCAAACCTGAGACCTTGAGAGGAGCACACTCTCAAGACCTAAGCCTCCACCACTAGGCCAATCCTTGGGAGTTCACACCATATACTGGTTAACACCACACTTTTTGGTTCAGACACACCTACTATATGGGTTCAAAAAACTACAATCCTGGTCTAAACAATACCTTCTACAAAACACAAGCAATACTTTCACAACACCTTTCACAACATTTTCCCTATTCAAGTAAGTTCTCTTTTTTTGTCTATTCAATAAACTCTTTATTTTTCTTTTGGCACTCAAACCTTTTTCAAAACAATTTCCTTTTATTTTAATAAAAGAACTGTTATAATCTGTTCCATAGTAGTCAGACTAAAAGCTTGGAGCATCTGAACGAGAATCAAATCAGCTAACGTCTACACACTTCTAGGATATATATAACTGTTCCCTAAAAACAAGCAACACATCCGTATTTTCTACAATGAACTACAAAGCTCTTATTTTTTTATTGCACTATGAGAATACGTAGGCACGAGGGTTCGAATCCTTGGAGAGCACACTAATTTAAAACTTATTCCCCTTTCGAAAATAACCTTTAGATAATAACACTCATCCATGCAAAGAACAATCAAAATGGTTCCCGTTAAGTACAACGGATGTGAGGGATGCTAATACCTTCCCCTCGCATAACCGACTCCCTTAACTGTTTCTCTTTTCAAGGGTTTTATCGATATTTTCCATTTCCTTTTGGAATAAATAAAATTGGACGGTGACATCTGTTGTATCATCGAGCGTACGATGCGCTTGGGTATTTTTCGCGCCGCGACATATTGATGTGGATTTATGTGCTTATATGTATAAAGTTGAAAATCCCGTAGATGATCCATCTGATGTTTTTATGACAACAACGATCATTAAGTCAGTGGTAACAAATTTCAACTCCTTGATGATGGTTACCTAACAAAATAAACATCATATAACTGTTCAACAGAAAGAGACTCAAGATTTAAGTTCTTAAATGATCAGCAGAATCCAACAAAGAATCTTGAAGCCTCAAATAAAGTGTGAAAACTCGCCAAGTCGACGAGTCTTGTAAAAGTAAGGATGTAACTCTTACGTTCTAAGGTGTTTTTCCTTTGGTTGGATACATTTGGTAAAATAACATGGGTAGTACAAGATGTATTTTTGGTGAAGATGCAACATGTGGGACAAGATATTCTAGCATGTATGCAACATTTGGCCTCAGGTTGCGTGCCAAGGTTGTGAGTAAATTTGTGTGCATTTTTGTTTGATTCCTTGAAGATATGGTGTTTGTGATCTCAATTGTTTAGTAATATGTTATTTAGTAAGATTTTCTAAAAGATTCAAAAGACCAAATCAATTTAAATGAATATTTAAATGAAGATTTAAAATTCAATGAAGATCAAATCAAATTTAATCTTCATCCAAATCAAATTTGTTATCATCAACTCAAATGCCAATTGGAGAAAAGCCCAGTAAATGAATTTTTATATAAAGACTCCTTCTATCAACAAAAACACAGAGAAAACATTAAAGATCTAGTGTGCGAGAGTTTTTGTTCTTTTAGTCTTTGTATTCTTGTGTTTGTTGTAAACCTCTAAAGACGCCTAAACTGAATATTCATGGCATAGAGGTGGATTGTTAGCTGAGTTGTATTTCAACATATGTAATCTTTTGAAAGCATTGATATCTAGGGTTATGATTGAGATAAAGTGAGAGAGATTCTCATATTTAGAGGGCGTCCTAAATAGAAATACATTGGTAGTATTATGAAGTAGGCATTGAACAAGGTTTATTCATCTAAGACTAATTGTACTAATACTATTGAGAGTGAATTTCCTTTCTTGGGTTGGAAGCCCCCTATATGTAAGTAATGTTGCACTGAATTCTCTTGTGTTCTTTATTGCCTACTGCTTTTAATTCCTTAGTATTTGTGATAATCTGTCAATCTAGTTTAACCTATGGTACACGTTGTGTCAAAAACCATGTTCAACTTTTTTTCCCTAAGAACAAAATTTCAATTAGCATCAGAGCAGGCACCCTGTTCTCTTTGGTTGAGCTCAACGGAAAGAATTATGATGAAATGGAAAATACTAAGGAAAGGGGATCACTCAATAGACTGCTAATCTTGGATGACATTAACTATGATTATCAAAAGCTAGAATAATTGCTTTCTTGAAGTCTATGGACTAAAAACATGGAAGGCTATAGTAAAAGGTTGAAAACACCATGTGACTACCTCTCAATATGGATCATTAATCTTAAATCCAGAAGCTGAATGGACTAATGCTAAAGATGAAGAAGCACTTGGAAATTCCAAGGGCTTGAATGCGATTTTCAATGGTGTGGACAAGAACATATTTAGATTGATCAACATGTGTAGTGAAGCCAAAGAGGCATGGGAGATTCTAAAAATTTCACATGAAAGCACCTCCAAAGTACGTATGTCAAGGTTACACCTCCTCACAACAAATTTTGAAAATCTAAGAATGAATGAAGATAAGCCCATCTTTAGCTTCAACATCAAACTGCATGATATTGACACAACTTTTTTTGCTTTAAGAAAGATTGTGTCTGAAGAAAATCTGGCCAGAAATATATTAATATCCCAACCTAAAAGGTTTGATATGAAGGTCATAACTATTGAAGAATCCCAAGACATTAGCACCATCAAAATGGATGAACTCATTGGATCTTTGCAAACATTTAAGGTGGCAATAAATGATAGATCTGAAAAGAAAAACAAGAGTAATATCTTTGTATCCGACAGAAAAGATGATGAAGATCAATGTGAAACTCTATTAGATGATATAACTTTTATTGGTAGAGAGTTTAACAAAGCTTTGAAGAGACTGGACAGAAAGTGGAGGACAAATGTTGAAGATAAAATGCCAGATAACTTCAAGAACATTGGTCTCCAAACTAATAGCAAAGATAAAGACAACCCCAACAAAGGCAGAAGAATTCAATGTTTTGCATGTGAAGGTTTTGGTAACATTAAAATTGAATTTCCTATATTTTTAGAGAAACAAAAAAAGGGTATCTCAATGACTTGGCTTGATTCTGATGATGAGAGTGAAAAAGAAATAAATAACAAGGGTATGGCTTTCATTGGAAAATATGAATCTGGTAGTGAGTCAAGTGATTAAAAAATCACTGATGAAGAATTGGTTTAAATATACATATTGTTGTAAATTTAGTGGAAGGAAGCTTACATAGTAGTAGAGAAACAAAAGAAAAATATAAGTGTTTTACTTTTGGAAAAAGATAAACTTGTCTCAACCATTGCAGGTCTGGAAGAGGAAGTTACATTATTAAAATCTAAACTTGATAATATGACAAAGTCTATACGTATATTGAACAATGGCTCTAAGGCTCTAGATGAAATCCTGGAAGTTGGAAAGATGTCTAATGATGTAAAGGGAATATGCTTTGACTACAACCCCATGAGCAAATAAGTAGAAGTTCCTGCTAAGAAGTTTGTTCCCGCTGAGAAGAAAATTGAGGTTCTGATGTTGGAACAAATGTCTCAACATCCTGCTCAACATATGTACCCTCAGTACAAAATAAACAAGAACTCATCATGGAGATGTCTGACTTCGAAACAAGCAAGTGTCACACTATCCACAACTGAGGCAGAATAAGTTTATGTGAGTAGGTTTTACGCTATAATTATTTGGAGGAAACAATATCTTAGTGATTATGGTTTTAATCTTGGAGTCACCCCAATAAGATGTTACAACACTAGCGCCATAAATCTCATGAAAAACATAATCCTTCACTCTTGGTCTAAATACATTGAAGTTAGGCACCACTTTATTAGAGATCATGTTGAAAAAGGGGAATAAGTATTTAAATTCGTATTATCATCTAATCAACTTGCAAATTTTGTTTACAAATCCCATTCATTTAGAAATTTTTGTCTTCATTATAACTTAACTAGGAATATTAAACATATCATTCGGATTAATGTTATGCGATATTGACAAAGGGGGAGAATTATACTCTTAGGGGAAGTTTAGTGTACTCTATACTTATTTGAGGGGGAGTTTAACCACTCCAAATATATTTGTTTTTAATAATTTTGTTTTTTTTGTTTTTATTCTGAAACCTTATTTTGTAGTTGATATGCTTTTAACAAGGACAACAACTTTTGATGATGAAAACTAATGTTTAATGATGACAACTAGTCCTCAATGACAAGTCAAGTATAAGCGATTAATCACTTAAAGATGAAAACCATAATATTAGTGTTTGTTGGACTTGACTATCTGACTCAAGGCTCATCTTAAGTAAACTAAAGCAATTGTCTACAAGAAATAAAGCATCCGACAAAGTCTTTAAGTCCCTACCTCGTTTAGGTTGAGTGAAAACTTGGTAACACATAAGGGATTTTTTGTAAAAGTGTATGGCTAAATCACACACATGCAAAAATAATTTTCAAACTAATTTATTTCAAGAAAATATTTTTAAAATGTATTGAAGTCGTGGCAGACAAGTTAGAAGTTGTCAGAAAATCTTTGGGTAAATTTTTGTCTTCGCCAATTGATTGACATTTTAACCCAATTAATTGGGTCAGTTTAAAAATGCACCATAATCGATTAGGACAACACCTTAATGACTGATAAGGGCTATATATCTTTACCTTCCTTTTTAACTTAGTAAATGATTATTTTGAAAGGAACCAATCGATTGGCTCATGGTGCCAATTGATAGGCAAGTCATAAAATGTTTTTAAATTTTTTTTTATCCAACCTCTAGTCTATAAATAGAGGTCCTTTCTCTCATTTCAAATCATCCAAAATCGTGTTTCATTTCACACTTCTTATTCTCTCTCAAAACTTATATTTTGCTTACTTTCTCTCACTAATAATTTAGCCTAAGTGCTTTTCGAGAAAGTCTTTTGCAAGTGAGAATTTTATAATTATGGAAGAGTAGATGTGTAAGTGCACCAATGGATTTTATTATATAAATTGGTTGAACATTTTATCCTATTAGGAAATGTTTGTTTGGGCTAGAAGTTAAACCCATAAAAAGCGTTGGTTTTGGGATTGTGTGACCAAACCCTTATTTAGGTTCGAAGACTCAACCAGTGTTAAAAGCTTTCATAGTTTCTTGATTACCCCATGGTAAAACCAAGTGAATTAAATATTAGTCTGATATTAAAAGCTTGATTAAGTTTAAGATTAAGATGGTATTAAAATCTCTCAGATTTTTTGTTAGCCCGGTATAAAACCAAGGTTTAAGGTTTAAGAGCTCAACTTAGTGTTAAAACCTCCCAAGGTTTGTTTAGAAGCTTGAAGACTAATCACTCCAAGATTCTCGTGGAAATGAGACTAACTGCTTCAATCTTCCATTTAGGAGGAAGACTCACCACTTCACTCTACAGTTTGATGTTTGGTTGGAAGTTAGCCACAAACTTCAATTTTTCTTGTATAAGGGGGTTCGTGAGTATAACCTACTAAAAGCTCTCAAGTTTATTGGATACTTCAATATTAATTATTGGGGAGAGGAGTAGGTATTTTTATCTTTTGATCGGACCTCTATAATTTTTGGTGTCTTATCTTTTCCCTTAAACTCTCTTATTTCCGCATTTTACATTCTGCTTTGTATTTTTTGCTACTTAATATTAAAACATATTTCAAAATGTTTTTAAACTTTGATTTTTATTCCAATAGTTTTTCAAAATAATGTATTTCTGAACCACACAATTCACCCCCTCTTATGTGTGAAGTCACATGTCCAATAACTAGCATCAGAGCCAAACTCCTATTTAAGGACTAATCGCCTCAGGAGGAAGATGACTTCCAACAAGAGTCCCTTTATAAACACACCACCACTTTTAAATAATATTATATTTGATATTTTGCAAGTTTTGTTTAGAATTTTCATTCAAAGCATCAATCATGAATTATGGGAAAGTATAATTAATGGTCTGTTTATCCCTACTCACCATTTAAATGAAAAAATAGTAGTTAAATCCAACTCCCTTTGGACCAAAGAGGAAAAGAGAAGGTTTGAGATAGATTTCAAAACTAAGAGCTTTATAACAATGTCTCTAGATGATATTAAATTTAACTATGTTCATCAACGTAATACCGCCAAGGAAATGTGGGATACTCTTGAGATGATATATAGAGTCTCTCCAATTATCGAACAAGAGAAGATGAACACACGAGGCGAAGAAGATGAAGATACCACTTTTAGTTTCTTTTCAAAGTTTATAAATGTTAGAAATTATATTGCAACATTCGTCACTAATCAATGTCTAAAAGTTAAGAATTGGAGGTTTAAGCCAATCCTTAAATCAAAAGATGGGAGCCTTCATGAATTTTAGGAAAAATCTATAAAGAAGGAGATTATTGAGAAATTGAAAGAACTAGTTCAATTACTCATAGATGAAGAAGTAAAAACCGACGAATCATCAACTTCATCATACTCCTATCACACAACTCTAATAGAATTATTCAAAAGAGCATACTCATTAGTTGAACGGTCTTGGGAAAATTAAACATCAAATGAAGGAACCTATTGTTTAAGAAATTGTGAAGAATAAGAAGTTTCTTCAGTACTCGAACATAGAAGGGGAGGAGAAATACAAAAGAATCTTGTTCCAGCGAAGAAAATGAAATTTGATTAAAGGCATCCTATGAGGAAGATATTATTGAGGTAACCAAACCATCTTACAAACAATAATTTAGAATGACTATGTGTTCAATTAATTAAATAAAAGGACAAACTTAGGGAACACAAATTAGGTCTTAAGGAATCGTTAAAATCACTTGAAGAAGTTCATAAATCTTTCAAGATAGAAATAATTAAAATTAGAAGCTCAAAAGAAACATGTGAGACTTGTGTCTCCTTGACAAAGGAAGTAAATTATTTGCATGAAACCCTAGGTAAGTTCACCCAAGGGAAAGAAAAGCTTGACTAGATTATACCGAGTAAAAAATCTTTCATAAACAAGAATGGACTAGGATTAAAAAAAGATAGAAAACCTAGTAAATGTATAGATCACAAAAAAAAAAGGATCATCCAATTTATAAGTGCACACACTATAAAAGAGTTGATTATTTAGAGCCTTTTTGTTTTGATAAATTGAAAAAAATCTAAAGGTAACCACCTTAGATTTTCTAAAACTAATGCACCTGGGACCAAGAAGATGTGGGCACCAAAGGTGAAACCTTAGTGTTTTGCAGGTATGCTTTGCAGCTCAAAGTTCTAAATGATTATCAATGGGGCTATGCAAAGCAAGAGTATACTTCTAATTATACAATATTTATGAAGTCTCTGATCCAAGGATGAACGATGTTGGAAAATATCAACCATTGTGATCAAAGCAAAGTGTTTTAGAATATCTCAAAGTTTTTTTATCGTTAGTGATCAGTTGAATGAATATGTTTGTAATGGACATGTCCATTTTTTTGTTTTTACCAAATCAAAAATTCAACAATGAGGACACACCATAATATGCTTGGTGTTTCCCTTTAATGGAAGTGTTTATCAAGAATTATTTATAAAAGAGGTATACAACATTTTAAGGGTAAATTAATCGGAACACTTTGATTAATTCTTAAGAATAGTGAATTTAATTTTTATTCATATCAATAAATTGTTCACTAACCCAAAAGATGAGTTTTTCAAATGTTTTTAGAAAATGGGTGAAAACAAGTTAAACAGGGGCGCACAAAAGCAACAAAATTTAGCATAAGGCCCAAAAATGCACCAAGGAGGTTGAACAACAAAAGGCCATTCGATTAACATTGTGAAAATTGATTGGAGAAGGTTGACACTCCTAATTTCAAATCAAATCCAAACCAAAATAATCCTTCAAGCAAACCAGATCTTAGCATTGATGATGAACGTACAAAATCTTGAGAGATTTGATTAACTAATCAATTTAAGTCATTATCCAACCGATTGACACTTCTGCTTTGGAAAGATTTTGCCTTGATTTTAAATCAATGTTATCTCCTTTAATTTCTTGCCAGAAATACACAATCAAATCATCAGATAACATGCTATAAATAGGTACACTCTTTAACTATTTGTTGCATCTCAAAACTTATACCTTCTAGCTTCTTTTATTGTGAGTTCTTTTTCCATAAGTATCATCATGGCCTCCTCAAGCCAAAATCACAGAGAAACACCAAGAAGTAATGTGTTAAATGCGGGATTAATAAATCACAAGCAATAAGAAAAAATGATTGTAGCGGGGAAATACTGAGTGTAAGCTATTGATTAACTTAACTAAAAAATGTAAGAGTCGCCACCACACTTTTATTTTATCCAAAAGGAAAGGAAAAAGAGCGAACAAAACCTAAACAAGTTCTAAAACAAGAACAAACAGAGAATGGATAAGCGGGTAGGTTACGCTAAGGGAAGGTGTTAGCACCCAAAATGTCTATAGTACTCTATAGGAACCCTTTGAAATATCTACGTTTTTTGGTTTGAAAAGAGATTGGGGAGGTGAGAGGAAAAATAGTTTTTAATATTTTTGTGTTTGGAGATACTTATCGCCTCATGCCAATGTACCCACAAAGTGCAATATATGATCAAAACCTCGTAGTTCATGGTACAAATAACAAAATTGGATTTGTTATGGTTGATTTTAAATGAAAAGACAAGTCGTCATTTTAAGGAGAAAACTACGAATAGTCGCCCACAAGTATAAGAAAATAACATTTGCATCATCTTAAGATGGAGGATTTTTGCTTGGATTAAAATCAACAAGTTTATCACTCAACATCTAAGTGGAAAATGTCAACATCTTAAACACTATGGGGAATAGGAGAATTACATCTCAACTATGAAAATGACTCATGTCTTAACTTTTTGAAAATTTTTAAATGAAAAAGTGCACAAAGGCACAAAAAGTTTGAATGAGTTTTTTTTTTTTGTATTTTTAAGTCTTTTTGAAATTAGTCAAAGTATGATTAACATTGATTGACATTTATTAAAGAAAATAAAGTTTGAAAATCACTTGACCAAAGTCAAGGGTTTTTTTATGATAGAGATTTAATTTTTGAAAACAAGAAGGTTTTGAAAAAGAGAGAAGATTTTGAAAATTGAAGAAGGGCTGGAGAATAAGTGACTATCCTAAAGAAAAAAGATAAAAGCTAAGGATAAAACGGTCTAACCACAAAAGTAAGCTCCATAACATAAGTGTTATTTCCTTTAGATTAGGCCTTGATCAAAATAGGTCTTCAAAAGAGAACTCCAAGTACCCAAAAATCCAAAGTTTACCACCACAAACTTCCAAGCATAGGTTAAGATCCTAGTTCTAAGTCCAAAGTTCTATGTCCAACGCAAAGGATAGTAACCATTGTCCACCATTAAGAGAACAAGTTTTTTGGAGGTTTAAACCTTTACTAATGTTTTTGGTCCAAATGGACAAAAGAAAAAGAGCATAAACATAAACAAATGGTCCAAGTGGACAAAGGGAAAATGGCGGAAACATAAACAAATAATATGATATGATATGATAGCATAAAGCATAAAAAAAATAAAGAGAGATAGGGAGCAAGAAGGAAGCATAAACATAGCACAATTAATATACAATAT
The DNA here is from genome assembly GCA_022829125.1 of Lathyrus tuberosus. Taxonomy (NCBI): domain Eukaryota; kingdom Viridiplantae; phylum Streptophyta; class Magnoliopsida; order Fabales; family Fabaceae; genus Lathyrus; species Lathyrus tuberosus. The sequence continues at coordinate 3,939,937 of JALAZF010000034.1, forward strand.
GGAACAATAGTGATCCAAAATGAGAGAAACAAGTTTTGTTGTTTTTTCGGAAATGCTCAACTAGTCATCCATGAGAATGAAAACATGGTCTCATACATTACCATGGGGAGGGCTCCAACTCGGATAAAATCAACGAGTATGTCAACTAACCCCCACGGGTAACAAGAGAAATCCAATATATTTCAAACTACACCATGAAAGAGTAAGAAACTGATAATTCACTTACTAAACACAATGGTTTTTTGATTTCGGATCCAATTTAGCGCTATGTTAAGCAATCATAATCAGACTTATGTAGAAGCCACGACTATATGAGGCCGGTAAATAACAATGTTAGTTCTAATGCATGCTAGAGAAGTGATATGTAGATCACTATTCGAAAGCAATACCACACGAAAAGAAAAGACGTAACGATCTCATCTTTATCAAGAACTTAAAATAAGTTCCAATGATATTGAAGATTTTCATTGATTAAAAGAAAAAGAAGAAGAGGGGAAGGGAAGCCAAATTGAATTACAATATTTGAATCATTCCATCTTTAAGTTCAATCACTCTTCTTGGTGGATTAAGGTACTAAACCTATCACTAATTCAAAGCACCTAAAATGGATCCGATTATCCACTTAAAGATATATTTGAACTAATGAAGGTTTATCCAACCTCATCTAACACCCAAAGTCCATGGAATTTAAAGAGAAATTTGATCAACAAACACCACAATTCAAGGAAAAACAAAGGGAAATGGAAGAAGAAAAGAAGGAACTCAAAACAATCTCAAAATAAGCCAAAAAAACACATTCTGGACTGTGTTAATCGATTAACTTCCTGGTGTTAGTTGACTAACACAGTGAAAACAACAATTCCAGAACGCAGAAACAGGTGTTAATCGATTAACACCAATGTCTTAACCGATTAACACTGTCAAAACAACAGAAAATCAGTTTGAAAAATTACAGATCCTTGATCAATCATTCCATCAAACACCTCATGATCAAGGATGCAATTGTGCACGAAAATTCAAGTAAAATAATAGCAAATAACACCAATGGAACACAATTTGCAAGATCCAAAGATCAAGCAACAAGAATCAACAAGAGATCACATTGTGGAAGATGAATCAAGCACTACAATGGTGGAACAAGAGTTTACCACTTCCAAATATGAAAATGCTTCAAATCAACTTCAAGAACCACACTCCAAATCCCTGATCTACATAAATTGATGATGAAAAAGTGTTTTGATGGAGGTTTAGCTCAAAGATTAGTAAGCTTCAATGAAAAGCTTACTAACTTTTAATGGAAGAATGAGCTTTGGTGAATTTGGGTAGATGAAGAAAAATGGGAATGAGGAAGAATTTTGACAAGGAGAATTTGGCTATCAAAAGCTTCTAGAATGAATGAAATGAGGCCTCTATTTATAGAATTTAGGCTTGGAAATTTTGGTGGCTTGGAGCTTGGTTTGGAATTTAAATTTGGAGGCAAAATCAAGATCAAGTGGTTATTAATGAGGGTGTATGGTGGGAATTAATTGTGATTATGTAAGGGAATTAAAATGAGGTGATCTAGAATATTCTCATGATGAAACAAGTGAAATTTGGTGCCAAATGTTGCAGAATTTGAATTTGGATCATTTTTCACAATTCTGCACGTGGTTAATCGATTAACCATATAGTGTTAATCGATTAACACATCAAAAATTGTGAAAATTTGCCTTTTTGTTGCACTGTTGTGGCTCTGGCTCAATTCTTTTGACTTGTCAAAGAAGGCATGGAAATAAACACATGAAACTTGGAGTCTCTAGAGTAATAAAAAATCAAATCTTGGGAAACTCTTGATCAAATGCTTTTGAATTGTTTGCAGATCAACTTTGACTTTGTTCAGATGAATTTCATTCAAGTTAAGGAACTGGTATTTGACATTTTTTATCCCAATTTCTTCCTGAAAAAGTTAGTAAAGGAAAAACAAACATATTTTTGGATTTTAATTAAGGGTTAGTAAACATAAACATAAACAAATATCAAGAAAAAAAGATAACAGGGATGCTTAGTGATCTTCCTCAAAAATAAACTTACAGAGGAGGGTAAGAGAACCAAAGCTTGTGATCTTATTTGTGGTATGAGATGCAAATGATATGTGGGATCTTAGGGGAAAAAATTAGGGTATTACAGCTGCCCCTATTTAAGTTTCTTCTATCCGGAGATATGAAGATTAACATCTTTGTCTCAACGAGATAGAAGAGACTTAAATATAACAATAAACCCAATCTTCGGCCCTAAGAGACCACAAAATGATATGATTATGCATATGGTATGCAAACACAAGACCTTTGTGGGGAGCATATGCCACAGGAGACAAACAAATACTGGGGAGCAAAAGAAAAGAGAATAGACTCCGCAGGAGAAAACTAAAGAGTAAGATTACACTGAGGGAAAATTACCAACACTAGAAATAAAAGAGGGATATCTCATCCTAACAGGGGAGGTAAAAAATCTCCGCTGGAAAAAAGATCATCTACTACCACACGTCCGGTAATAACATGATCAAAAGGAAAGATTACCAACTACCAACCTAGTGGCAGCTACGACAAGGCAATCAACCAAATGGATACGAGGAATATTACCTACTACCAACTAAGGGCAGTACGACAAAGGTAATAAACTCAAGAGGGAGAGATTATTAATTATCAACCAAGTGATAGCTACGACAAGGTAACCAAACCAAGCTATATTATCTACTACCAACTAATGGGCAGTACGACAAAGGTAATAAGCTCAAAAGAAGAGGGATTACTAACTATCAACCAAGTGATAGCTACGACAAGGCAATCAACCAAAAGCATATGAGAAATATTACCTACTACCAACTAAGGGCAGTACGACAAAGGTAATAAACCCAAAAAGGAGAGATTACCAACTATCAACGAAGTGATAGATACGACAAGGTAACCAACTCGAATGGAAAGATTACCAACTATCAACCAAGCGATAGCTACGACAAGGTAACCCACCAAAAGGATATGAGAAATATTACCTACTACCAACTAACGGGCAGTACGACAAAGGTAATAAACTAAAAAAGGAGAGATTACCAACTATCAACCAAGTGATAGCTACGACAAGGTAACCAACTCGAATGGAAAGATTACCAACTATCAACCAAGTGATAGCTACGACAAGGTAACCAACCAAGAGGTAACAAGTCTCTGTTCTCAGAGCAAGGGGCCAAAGTTCAATCCAAGACTAAACCAGAGAGAAACGGTCAAGCAAAACTCTACACAGTGAGGAAATATCTCCACCGGGGATTAATTCCATCCAGACAAATGAACTGGGGAGGAAAGCTAAAGAAAATATCTTCCAAGAGGCATAAACTCAGTGAGGAATTAACAAAGATAGGCATTTTCCGCTTATGTGTCGACACTCTAATGGAGAAAGTACACACATACTCTACGGGGATGACAACACCAGAGAGAAAGGAAGCACCAACACAAATGCAAGATGCATAATGCAACAGCAATATGTTATGCACAAAAAATGAATGTGCATGCAATGAATATGAGTATGAATATGCTAAAAAAATAGATATAATGACGAACAGAGGATGAATAAACATCACAACACCACTGAATAATCAGCTAATCTTAACAAGATGAAGATATAATTAGAAACTCTGTTAGGGATTTAGCTGAAGAAATCCTGCAAGAGATAAACAAAAGCCATTAAAGGAAAATAAATCCTACTACAAGGCTCAAATTTTGCTGGAGAAAGGAAGATACTCCTTGGGGAGAAACCCAAATATCAATATTCTAACATCAATGATCCACAAAGAGGATAACAACATGAACTCTGCTCTGAGGATGGAAGGAAAGCTATTGGGGAATCATAACAACCCAAATCTTTATGACTCTTCCTAGGAATAATAAAAATTCACAGAAACTTCCACTTCAATAAGATGAGGAGATTTACTGCTGAAAAATAATGAATCCGCTGGGGATTGTAAACATGTAAACAATTATACAATAATCCACTAGGAAAAAGATAAATCTGCTGGAGATATTAAGGAAAATCTCTGGTGATTAACCAATTCTGAGCAAAGCATCCTGGATTTGTTGACGAAAATAAATAGTCAACATCATGGTAAAAGGTCAAACTGCAGGGGGTTTTAGATCAATACTCAACATAGATAAGAGAAAACCCAACAAGTGACTATTATATAATTACTCCTTAAATAAAAACGTCATCAGTGACTTCATTAGGGAACATCGAGGATAAATCTCTGACTAAGAACAATTTGGAGAGAAAGACATCCTGGACTTGCCGAGGAAAGTAAGAAGTCAACATCATAGCAAAAAATCAAGCTGCAGGGAAACTTAAATCAATACTTGTTGTTGTGAGAATCGGATATCAAGCTATTGATGAGCTTGAATCACAAATCTTTAAATATTCACCACCGAACTTTGTTTTATCCTAGGGAAAAGGTAAAGATCGTATAAAACCCAAAGTTTGCAATGTAACAACAATGCTAAGAGATTGTGGGGTTCGGGGGTCGGTTATACCTAGGGAAGGTGTTAGCATCCTAAGCATCTATAGTACTCTATAGGAACCTCTTGCTAGTATTTGTATTATTGTTTGATATTGTTTTGTGTTTGGGTTTTATGGATTAGGATAGGAACCTAAGGGTTTAGTCACTAAGTATGCTCGCCAAAACTTCGCGGTCTTGTGCCTACATATCCTTACACGGATGGAATCAGAGCATTTGTAGTTCACCTCACTAAGGATGAATGAACACTTTGATTATGATCAAGGTTCAAAGGGAAGGTAAGTGTTATAGCCTTCACAATTACTTGACTTGACAAAGTCAAAAGAGTTGTAATTTCTATCCTAAGTCTAAGTTGAAAATTTAATGACTCTAACAAGGTCAAAAGGGAAATGGGTATTGCTAAGCTAACTATGACATTGAGTCAATGATGTATTATTTCCCTTGGATTTGGAAACAAGAGGCAACTAAGGATATAAGCTAACAAGCTAACATCACTTGGGGGAATAACTTGACAAAGTTAAAAGAGGTATGAATAAATATGGATGAGATGAACAAGTATGATATTCAAACATGATATCAATTGCAAGTATTCAAAGTAATATTCAAACATGATGTTAATTAACAAAGATAATGCACATGGTTACAACGAAAGCAAGAGAATGGATGTGACAACATCTAAGGTAGGGACTTGACAAAGTCATATTCAAAATTTTAAGAAGTTTCAAATCAACATGGTGACAACCAAGGTAAGTATATTCGAACAAAGATGTCACAACATCTAAACAATCATGAGATATAGTTCTAACAAGACTAAATCATGGATGACAAGTTTGAGTACATAATTAAGGCAATAATGCATTGGGGTTTACTAACACCACTTAATCATGAATACAACTTAAGTATGGACAAGTTATATCAAAACTTAACCATGAATACAATTTAAACATTTCAACATGGATAGTGTCATACCCCAAATTTTGACCACTAAGATTTCCCATCATTGTGCAAATCATCATTACAATATGGATGTACCTTTATGCCTCATCAATCTCCTCAAGGAATTGTTGAGCATTCACCACAATCAAAATTAGGGTTTCAAGCCCTCTCTGAGTGCTTAGACAAAGGATTAATCAAGGAATGACATGATCTTCAACTTGTCTAACCTATCAAACACCCACAATGGATCAAGAGGACTCCCACTTCAAGGATTAAGAACAAGGTTGCTCCCTTCTAGGCGGATCAAGCTTCAAGATCGCCAGTGTCGCCAAATTAGGGTTTTGGTCGACCAGGGCCTCCAGATGGAAATTTTCATCTGGGCATGAGCCAATGCTTCAAAGCATATCCTAATATACTACATGGAACCTCATGGACCCAATCATCAAGTCAATTTGGCCTCAGGGGATGCATACATCAAAAATCAGGAATTAGGGTTTCTTGACCTAATTCACCCCTAAGTTGACTTTTGGAACAAATCATGAACCAAGACCTCAAGAAATGATTTGGGGGTCTCTAACATACTACATTGATCCATTTGCAACAATGGATTGATCCAAGAAGCTTGAGCAACAAGTCTCAATTTCATCTGTACCACCGTTAGGGTTTTGAGGAAAAAGTCAACTGTAACTTTGACTTTTGACCAGGACATGCTCCGAAGCCCTATTACATGCATCAATATACCCTATGACACCCATGGACCATGTCCATCAAGTTTGATTTAGGTCAAAGACATGATTTCCTGAAGAATTGCACAGTTTGGAATTCATTTGATAAAAAGTCAACTGTGCACAAAAGTCAAACTTTGACTTTTTGAGATTTTTCACAAAAATGGTTTTTTAACCCTAAAATGATGTTAATGTGTGATTGGAATCATCATTCATCAAGAAAAATCAAGAAAAGTTGGATAACTTGTAAAAGGGGTAACCATTAAAAAACTTAGAAAATTTTCTAGGTTAAAAATAAAGTGGCTAGGGTACCAACTTTGGAGGATCATAACTCCTAAACCACAAAGCCATTTTCTCCCATCCAAAGCTTGATTTGTAGATCTCATTGTCCTCTACAAAAGCTTCATACTGACCTATGTCCAAATTCCTCATGGATTTTTAGTTATGGAGTGATCAAAATCAAGAAAAGTCACTTTGTTCCAACACTTGGTGAAAATTTCACTAAGTCAGATTTTGCCTTACTTTTTTCCAAATGTAGGGACATTTTTCACTTGGATCCAAAAAGTATCAAAACCAAATATGATCAGACAGTTGTTGTATCATATAAGGGCTTTCCAAAATGGCCAAGAACATTACCAAATTCAATTTGAGCCATGAGATATAACATTGGCAAGTTGCCTTGTTGAAATCTGTCAAGGCAAGACAGATTTTGCACTTTTGCTTGATTTGCCAAAATTGTGCAAATCCAAACACTCCTATCTACTTGGACACCTCTGAGGATTGAATCTAAAGGGGACAATCACTGAGCCAAGCCTCCAAAGTCCTTGGAACAAGAAATAGCATGTTGAACCTAGAATTGCCAAAATAGGAACAAGACTCCAATTTTGGATTGGAGCATTCAATGGAAACATCAAGGTGGCATGGACTGAGCCATTCTCAACTGAATTCAGTCAAGACTTATCCAAGACCAAGGGGACCAGCAGCCTGTGCCCTAACCTCTAGTCAATGGCTAGAGGAGACTTGGATTTTCATTTGCCAATATTGGCCAAACCTACTCAGCAGTTGCCATTCACTATTCCTTGCAAAACAAACTTGCTCTACTATAAATAAAGCTCAATTATGATCAGTTTAAGTACACCAAAGGCCTACAACATTTGCCTTTCTCAAAATCCATTTCTCACTCTCAAAAATACCTTTCTTAGCAAGTCACTATCGGGTTTTTCATTAGAGAGAAATTCCACTCAAACCAATCACACACACACCTTATATACATCATATGTGAGCTGATCTAACACTTAAACAACATCTGGAACACTGATTTCTCAGAACACCAGTCAATTGCTCAAGGTTTTAACCAAAGTGCAGTTGAGATGCCATGAAGTGATCCAACCAATTTCCATCAAGTCCAAGCATTCAAACACACTCCATAGGGTGTAGGGAAGCTGTTCAGATCATCACAACTCATCTGTAACACCTCCAACTCAGAAATCAATTTGCTCTTGCTGTCACGACCTAGAGGTAAGCCTAAACTTGGTCATCTCTCAATCTATGCATATTTCCTCGCACAATACTTTTACCAAATGTTCATAATCATGCATGGAATGTTTCCCCTCAAGTAATTGCTTTGTTTGAATCGTGTATTAAAAATCCCAGCCTTCATGCAGAATTTAGGGTTCTTGAGGATTTTTTGTGATTTCTTGTTTTATGTTTAACTAGTGGGATACCCGTGCGGACGCACGGGTTCTGCTGCGGACCTTTGAAATTTGACCAATATATTTTAACAGGGAAAAATTTAAATTCACAATTTTTAAAGGATTGTGTTAATAAAAAAATGTAATATCAAATATTGATAAGTCACAAAAGGTTAGATCAGAAAAAAAAATTCAAATTATAAAGATAAAGATGTTAGGTATATGAAGCCATTAAGAAAAATAAAAAAGCACAGAAGAAAATAAAATATTTACTATAAATTGTAAAAAGGGTAGTGGACTGCGGAATTGTCACCAGTTAGGTTATGAAATTCAAATAATAAATAGAAAATAGTTAAATTTAATTAAAAAAATAACATAAAGTAGTAAAAGATAAAAATATAAGTGAATCAAAGATAAAAAATCGTCACTGCATTTACACGGTACTCGTGTACTACCCGTGTGTTCACAATAATTTTGGCCTGGCTTCTTGTGCATTCACACAGTACTGTGTGTTATCCGTGAGTTCACACAGTACTGATGTGTTACCCGTGCATTTGGTCTGGTTACCCGTGCATTCATACGGTATTGGTGTATTATCCGTGCGTTCACACGGTACTGGTGTATTACCCGTGCGTTCACACTTATTTTGGTTTGGTTACCCGTGCGCTCATACGGTACTGGTGTGACCTGTGCGTTCGCGCGATACCGGTGTGGTACGCATGCTTATGTTTTTAAAATATAATTAAAATGTTAATAAGAAAAACAATATTATTTTACGAAACCCATGCGTCCGCACGAGTTCTGGTGTGGACTGCGCATACGTCACCAATTAGGTTATGAAGAAAAAAGACGAAAAAAGTAATATTTTTGTTTTGACACTATTTAGAAATAAATTTGAATAAATAGTAAAGATGATTTCGTTTAAAAATAAATTGAAATGAAAATAATAAGTTTTGTTTTGACATTATTTATAAAAATATTATAATCACTAGTAAAGTTTTTCCCGTTTGTAAAAATATGAGAATGAATATTTTTATTTTGTGACAATGTTTATAAAAAAATTGGAATCAGAAAATGTATGTTATTTCGTTTAAAAGAATTAAAATGTTTTCCGAAATAAATTATGTATTTTTTCCCGTTTATAAAAATTAATTGTTTTTTGAAAGCATTTATAAATATATTTGAATAAATGGTTAAGTTTTTCCCAATTATAAAAATATTTAAATTAAAATATTATTTTTGTTTTGACATAAGTTATAATTATATTTGAATCAAAAGTAAAGTTTTTCCCGTTTATAAAAAAAATTTATAAGAATAATATTAAATTTACGTTTAAATAGTAATAAAAGTTGAAGATGAAATGTAAACCAAAATATGTAAAATAATATGATTTCAAAATAAGACAAATATTTTATAAGAGAGAATACAAATTTAGAGAATCAAGTCTATATGTTATAATTTATTTCGCAAATTGTTTTGATATATTTAAAAAAAATGGTCGATAAAATTCTATTGTTCAAAATTTGGATAAGTAGTAACGTTGATCCCGTTTATAACAATAGTGTTTTCCCGTATATAAAATGTTTTTCCCGTTTGTTTTGACAATATCTATAAGTTATGTTTATAAAAATAATAAGTAAGAGTATGAGAGTCAACACAGGTATTGGTGTATTACACGTGCGTTCACACATTCGTTAAAATATATTTACTTCGTATGAGTACTGGTGTGTTACACACATATGTTTCTAAAACTGACAAACAAATTGTATGATTAATAAAAAATATCATACAATTTTGATACTATTTATTCATATATTATTTATGTTTCGTTCTATTAGTATTTATATTGAAGCTCATTTAATTCATTAAAATTGTATGATTATTTTGTACCAAAAAATTTTGTATGATTATAACTGAACATGCCATTGGCCAATATCATGCGTTTTCATTAGATGTAATTTAAAATCTTATATGATGTATAGCATTCATAAATTTCAATGATAGGATTGCGTGAATATCTTTATAAAAAATTGAGCTTTAGAAATATTCAAATGATAAATTATAAGGATAATACATTCTTTTGAAGAATGGCATAACTTTGATTCTACAGCTCATTTTATTTGATCCTGTAGGTAGGAATGATGCTTAGAGGCATAGGATTCGATAATACCACTTTAGTATACGTTGCTGCAGGAAAAAATTATAAAGAACAAAAGTACATGGCGCCACTTAAACAAATGTTTCCACGATTACTAACAAAATATACCCTGGCAACGCCATAAGAGCTTGCTCAGTTTAAGGTATTGGAGAAGTATATAACAAAGCTCAAAGCAGGCGTAGAAAAAGAAGTATATAGCAGCAAAAAGAACAGAGTTCATTTGGACGGAAAAAAGCCAACTGCAGAATCCATAACCAAAATTCATAACAGTTAAACTCTAACAGGTATAACTGAATTGCCATAACAAAACTCCTTCCTAACTATGTAACAAAGGACATTCTAACTGAAAAAAATTCAATTACACAAAAAACGTCTTAACAAAAAACCTAACAGAATGGTTAAACAAAACCCTCTTCGTCTCAATTTTTCTCTTCCTCCACTAACTCCCATATCAGTGACTCTATCTCTTTCTCCAAACTGCTTATCTCATTTTCCTTCTTCGTCTGAAATTTCAGTTTCTCCCTACAGACATGAGTTATCAATCAGTTCTCCATATCATTACACACATTGTTATATTTATCGACGTATGTAATCACATATTTAAACGAATTCAACTATAATCGACTTACAGGAAACCACTCTGTCCAAAAAGGAAGCCACGCACCCACAAATCACATGTATGACCTGCAACACAAAATCACAGCAGCAAAATTTTTCCCAAAACGATACAAAAACGTGAAAACGGCATTGAACGGTAAAACCTCACCTCATTATAAATAGACTTCATCCTCTCCATTTTGTCCAAACTTCACAACCTAAAAATATTCATGTTCTCAAAACAATTAATTTTATATGCAGTTTATATAAATTTCAAATACAAATAATAATATAGTTTGTTGTAGTTTTTCTGCATACTCAGTATATGAAATCAACAAAAAATAAAATCAGTATCATGTATCATAACAAAAACAAAACTTTTTCTGCATACTCAAGTATTGTCATAATGGGCAGATAAGATATTTCTTCTAGCATGGCCAACATCAAAACCGCACCGGTTTCGCCGATCAATTCCAACCATCTGCACAAAGCCAAAATTCTGCAGAACATCAACTAACACGATTCAATTTATTTTTCAATTCTTAATTCAACACTTATTCCAATTTTCAAGAAAAAACTAATCAAATTCATGATTCTTATTACATACCTGCAGAAATTCTGCTATCACACAAATATATATATTTTTCTTCTTCCTGCTAATAATTGCAGCTCACATAAACCATAACACACGGCTGCAACAACGGCCCCTTTGCAAGCAATTCAAAGAAGAGACGAGTTTTCGCCGTTACCGCAACACAATCAGAATCATGCCAACGCAACTGCAGAAATCAACGAAACATAACAAATTCAATTTAACAAAGCAGAAACAAAATCACAACAATTTCTTGCAAACCTGTTATAACAAAACAGAAATTCATAGCAGTCAATCACAAATTCAATCGAATTTCATCAATTTCTATTGTTTTCAAACTCTTATTGAAATTCAATATAAGAACTGATTTTCTCTTTAAATCAGCATACCGGACCTGTCACTCAACTGAAACAATCACCATAGCCTCCTCTTGGGCTTTGTACAAAGATTCTCCCTAGCGGAGCTAACACTTTTAGCCTCCATCTCGGGCTTTATACGAGATACTAAGAGACTCCCTCACCGAGTCAATCACCATCTTTAGCCTCCATCTCGGGCTTCGTACGAGATACAAAAAAACTCTCCTGTTGAGTCAAACTTCTGTAGCCTCCATCTCGGGCTTCATACGAGACACATACAAAAGACTCCCTCATTGAGTCAAACCCTTTTAGCCTCTCTCTCGGGCTTCGTACGAGACACGTAAAAACCCTTTTGTTGGGCCGATAGCCTCCTCTTAGGCTTTATATAAGAAAACCACTGGTTGATCCAATCAACCTTTTAGCATCAAAGCCGTGCCTCGTTCATAGTACACAAACTTCAACAACTCTTTCCCCTTCATCTAATCGCTGTAAGCGGCAAGCCTCTGGATCATCTACATCCATGCCACTGTCCCTCTTTTAGCATGAGAAATTCCTAAGGAAAGATGGCATTGCTCTACACTGAGTTAAAGTCTTCTCCTTCAGGTTGAAAATCCCCTATAAAGGAAATTATGGCATTGGCGGATTCACAAATCCCGGTTAAAGTAATTCTCCTTTATAAACAGTTGTGACAAACAAACCTCTTTAGAGATGACAAATTCTCTCTGAAGACAACACCTTTTCAGCTTCACATCTTGGGCTTTGAACAAGATACAAACCACTTTCAGCTTCACATCTTGGGCTTTGAACAAGATATATATCACTTTTCAGCTTCACGTCTTGGGCTTTGAACAAGACACCAAAACACCATTTCCTCCCATAGAATAGGAGGAACTACGAACGCTCTGATTTCCCTGTTTCGGTAAACGGGAATACGTAGGCATAAGATTGAAAGAAAAATCTTAGCGAGCACAATAAACCAAAATTCAAATCCCATATTCTCAAGAATCCCAGTCTTAAAATCCTACCCAAAAGTCAACATTCTTTCAAAATAAACCAGAGAGAGGCCCCCCTACATTGATAGCATCCGTAACCTAACAGACCGCTATTTAAACTCAGTATGCAAGCAGGGTTAATTGGAGACATCTATTTCCCTTCCTTCATTAGCTCAAAATAGGATAAAAAATGAATCGACCTGTAGTCACCCCAAAGAGTGGCAGTGCTTAAGAACCACGTCCAAAATCGCTCGCTACAGAAAAATGGCGCCCACCGTGGGGCCTTTCAAGTTTATCTCTCTGGTGGAAGCCAAAGAACGTTGACCTCACTAGGATCCTAGGTCAAAAACCTTTAAATAGGGAAGAAACCACAAAATGGTGACTTCGCCGGGGAGCCATTTTTGTCAGGAACATAGGGTTCATAGCTCTTTAGAGTCTAGGACTTTAGGACGAATATATATACTGCTTTTCCTAATTGATATCTGTGTTTATTCTTATGCTAATGGGAATGCGTGTGATGCCGCATATGGAAAGATTGAGTATACACTTAAGATAAGTGATGGCGACGAGGTCGACCATCAACCTCAGTGGAGGCTGACCAATGCAACCCATTCCCTCTCATAGGCAATGAGCCGATTGTGATGTCTGAGAAGCTGAGGAGCCAACCCTTTTGTAGTGCGGAAGCTATCAGAAATAGTTGTCACGCGATACTACCCTCATTTGAGGCTGATGATCTATTCTCGGTGAATAGTATTTACTCTAAGATTTCATACAGCTCGCTGGCGATCCGCTTGTTGTTTGTTATCCTGGGAGGAGCTGATGATTTTGAGTACAGGCACAAAAATCACCCTAGTATAAACCTTTGGGGATGGGTAGAGCCTTGAATTCATGACAACGACCCTTTGACCCCATGTTTTTTCTATGTTTTTGTGTGCTGCATTCATGCATTCATTTAAAAAACATTAAAACATTCAAAAAATTTCTCTTCTAGTCTCTCTGTCCTTTTTCAAATTAAACTAAGACTGTGATTGCAAATATCAGAGAAAAGAATTACGCTAATGGAACTCACAAGTACACCTTCAAGGTTCCAAAACTAGAGGATTAGAGAAGGTTAGCAAGGATGATCACTAACCCTGAGGCTTTCAGAACCAAGTATGGAGGTTTGCTATCTCTGCTAAGAGTCCATGTGATTGAGGGAATCATGGATGCACTCATCTAGTTTTACGATCCAGTTTATCACTGTTTCACATTCCCGGATTACCAGCTCGCACCAACGCTGGAGGAATATTCTCATCTGATTGATCTACACATTACAGATTAAGCTCTATTTTCTGGACTGTAAGAAATTCTAAAGAATCAGACCATTGCAAGAGCAATTTATTTGGACGAGTCTGAGGTCAGGACTCACATGACCACTAAGGATGGCATACAAAGTTTGCCAGCCCAGTTCTTGACAAAGAAAGCCCTGTACTTTGCCAGTATCGGGAACGTGACTGCTTTCGAAAGCATCTTTGTCTTACTCGCCTACGGGTTATTTTTGTTTCCCAACATCAATAACTTTGTAGATATCAACGCCATTAAGGTTTTTCTCATTGGAAACCCTGTGCTGACTTTGCTCGCAGATGTGTATCATTCTGTACACTTAGGAAATTTGTACAGGGGAGGAATGATCACGTGTTGTGTACCCCTGCTATATAAATGGTTTATCTCCCACTTGCCCAAGTCTGCTGCATTTTGGGATCATAAGAGTGCCTTACGTTGGTCGCAGAAGATCATGTCTCTTACCAACTCTGATATAGATTGGTGCAATAAGATCTATGATGGAATCAAGATCATTGATCTTTGTGGAAACTTCCCCAATGTACCCCTCATAGGAACTAAAGGAGGAATCAACTACCATCCGGTATTGGTTCGTCGTCAATTCGGATACCTGATGAGGCATGTCCCACTTAATGCTCATCTGGAAGGTCTTTTCTTCAAGGAAGGAGAAAACGACAGAGCACTAAAGATGGAAATAGTGCACGCTTGGAAACACGTTCATAAGAAAGGACGGGAGTCTCTAGGAAAACCGGACTGTGTCTCGGTGGAGCCTTATCTCCACTGGGTACAAACTAGAGCTCTCAAGATGAAGATGCCTTATCCTCATCACGGAGTTCTTCCACCGAGGGAGTCTGTCATGTACTTCATGACTGAGACTGAAAAGCTTCAGGTTACTCTCAACAAAGTTTAACGGGAGAGGAGGTCTTGGAAAAATAAGTACCGCACCCTCAACATAGAGTGCATCAAAATACAACAACTACTGAAAGAAAAGGATGCTCTGATCGAGATTTTAGAGCAACATGTTGTGGATAATCAGGACAACCAAAGGAAATTGCTCACTCCTTTCACCTGGCAAAGGAATGACAATCCGACAACGGCCCAAGAGCCCTAGTCAAAGAAAAGGAAAGTACCAGAGTCAGCACCCGATTTCTCTTCAGAGAGGACTCGGGACCCATTAGCTTAGGTTTCTGTTTCTGTACCTTGTAATCTACTGTATTTCCATTTTTGTAATCCTTTGAATTCAATAAAAAGGGGTTTCCCCACTGTTTGATATTTGTAATCTAATTGCCGAAGTTTATTTTGATTAAACCAAAAAACAATTAATACAATCGTTGCATTCATCATTCTCACATCGCGTATTCTTCTTACCTACGAATCTCACGTTTGTGTCTCGGTTCTAGAGTCAAACTGTCTCATTCGTACAATACTTGGGCCAATCGTCAGAAAAAGATGGATGATCTTGAGGAAGAAAACAAAGATTTGAAAGAAGAGATCGACGCTCTGAGAGAGGATATGAGAAAGCTTCGTAACGACATGCAAGCCATGGCAGAAGCTCAGCTACAAAGGACTGTGATCTCAGAGATCACCTCAATGCCCATAGTGGAGAAGTATGATCCTAGGTATCAAATGCCGAAAGATCGTCCTTGGGGCATTCCTGTTAACTATATCCCGGAAGGATATGTTCCGCCGATCACTGATGATCAAGGAATCTTAACAGAAGCCGCTGGGCCTGAAGGTTACAAACTTCGGGAAAGCGAAGATGCCAGGGGCATATTGAAGACTCCTGAAGGTTACAAACTTCGGGAAATGCCAAGATTCACTGCCGTAGTCACGGTACCACCCCCTGTGGTGCACACTGTCCCGGAAGGACAGATTCCTCCGATACCTTCTGGTAAGAAGGAAACTATGTTCGATAGAATGGATGAATTCCAGGAACAGTTCCTGGAAATACAGAAGGAACTGCAAGCCATTCGCGGTCAGGATTTATTTGGAATGGACGCCGCAGACCTTTGTCTGGTCCCCAATGTGAAAGTTCCGCACAAATTTCAAGTGCTCGACTTTGAAAAATACAAGGGTAACTCTTGCCCTCAGAGCCATCTGGTGATGTACGCTCGACGAATGTCAGCTCAGACGGAGAATCAGGACCTACTGATTCACTATTTTCAGGATAGTTTAACCGGTGCCGCACTCAAATGGTACATGGGTTTAAACCGTGCTACGATTAGTACATTCAGAGATCTTGGTACTACCTTCGTCCAACAATACAAATAAAATTTGGACATGGCACCGGACAGAGATCAGCTCAGATCGATGTCACAAAAGGACAAGGAAACCTTTAAGGAGTACACCCAGAGATGGCGTGAAATTGCCGCTCAGATTTGTCCACCTCTTGAGGAAAAAGAGATGACAAAGATCTTCTTAAAACCCTTAAGCTCATTTTACTACGACAGAATGGTTACCAGTGCGCCCAGTGATTTCACCGAAATGGTCGGTATGGGAGTTCGTCTTGAGGAAGCCGTCCGAGAATGACGTTTAATAAAAGACGCTGGATCATCAAGTAGTACAAAATGATACGGTAGTGCTCTCCCTAAGAAAAAAGAGCAAGATATTGGGAATATCTCTCTCGGAAAGCAAAGGCGACATTACCAGCCGGTAGCAGTTGTAACTCCTACTATCAGCCCTGCGCCTATTCCTACGTATCAACCTCAGGTTGCGCAGAGCCAACCTAATCAGCAAAGGACACAACAGTCTCTTCAGCAGGCTCGTCCTCCATACAATAACAACCGTACAACGCGACCACCAGGGTTTGATCCTATACCCATGTTGTACGCAGAACTATTTCAGTTACTACTGGCTAAGGGGCACATCCAGACTAAGTCTCCTCTTACAGTACTGGAAAATCCGCCTTTTTGGTTTAAGGTGGATCAGACATGCCCTTATCATCAAGGAGGATCAGGGCATAACATAGATAACTGTCTCAATTTTAAATCTGACGTGCAAAAGCTTGTTAGGAGCGGGCTCTTATCTTTCAAAGATACGAATCCCAATGTTCTTACGAACCCGCTGCCTCAACATGAGAAAGCTGCAGTCAACCTGATTGAGAAAGAATTTAACAACGTCTATCAGATTCATGATGTACTCTTATTAAAGACCAATCTGGTCAAGATGCATTGTAGACAGAGTGGATTTGGCCATGTGCCACCTCATAATTATCACCAGTGTGATATCTGCTCTAAAAGTAATCAAGGATGTTCTGTGGTGCAAGCAGCTCTACAGGAACAAATGGATCTCAGATAGATCCAAGAGCACCAAGTTCGTGGAGTTAACATGGTTTATACGAATTCCAACATCATTCAGAACCACGACATCCGTGCGATGAATGTCAACCTGGTGGCAATGCACTCAAGGCAAAGCCAATATCATAATCTACCGTGGCACGATTATAGTTCTTGTCTGACTTGCTCGGTAAACAAACAGGGATGCTCTTTCATACAGGAGGCCCTCCAGCGTCAGATGGATCTTGGATGGATCCAAGACTACCATGATAGGAATCCCTATCAGATCAATATGGTTCAGATCTTTGACATTCTCTTGATGAATACCAACTTGGTAGAGTTGCATGCTGAGCAGTTCCGACTCAGATTCCTGATATCACATGATTATCACAGCTGTAAAGCGGGTTGCGAAAATGATCAGGGATATGCCCTTGTCCAGGAGGCACTTCAGTACTTGTTAAATCATTGGTGGATGCCAATCTACATGGATGAAGATACTCAGTAAATTAGTATCAATAACAGAAACCCACTCGGCGTCAAAGTCAGGATGTCCGACTCGTGGAAGCTAACCTAGTGAGGTTACATTGTATTCAAAGTGGGCGTGGTCAGGTGCCACCACACAATTATGAACATTGTGGAGTCTGTTCGGAAAGTAACCAAGGGTTCTACCTTGTGCGAGCAGCTCTCCAGGGGCAGGTGGATCGTTGAGAGATCCGCCCATATCCAGGTTCCGGACCCATCAATTGGTCACCGAACTACCTTGCCAATCAAATTGAGGACGTTGTCGTCATCTCTGATCATCAGAGGACCAGGAATGTTTTTGCCATTATTCCTCTGCTTGACGAATCAAAAGCTCCCAACCGGGAATGGATCAAGATTACCTACGATGGTCAGAAAAACCAGAAGGTTCCCATAGTTATCTATCTACCGGGACCACTACCGTATGAATCAGCTGAGGCAATCCCTTACAAATATGGTGCAACGATAATTGAAAATGGAAAGGAAATTCCATTACCCTCCGTCGTAAATATTGCAGACATCAGTCGTGTAACACAGAGTGGTAGAATCTTCAACCGAGGGGTTGGAGAACCTATCAAAGAAAAGGAACTTCAGACAGAAGCTCCCGATCCATCAGTCGGTCAATCCAGTAATCCTGACCTTTCGAAAAACAATGATGAGATGCTGAAGCTCATCCAAAGGAGTGAATACAACATTGTTGATCAACTGTTATAAACTCCTTCAAAGATCTCGGTATTATCACTGTTACTCAGTTCAGAAGTGCACAGGGAGGCTCTACAGAAAGTCTTGGAGCAAGCCTTTGTGGAACAGGATGTAACAATAAGACAGTTCGATAGTATTGTCTCCAACATCACTTCTTACAATAACTTGGGATTTAGTGATGAGGAATTACCTGAAAAGGGTTGCCGTCATAACATGGCGCTCAATATCACAGTCAACTGCCAGGACGATGCTTTAGCCAGCGTACTGGTAGACACAGGGTCAGCCCTGAATGTTATGCCGAAGTCCACTTTGACTCAATTATCATTCAAAGGCCCTCCGATGAGAACCAGCGAGGTCGTCGTCAAAGCGTTCGACGGATCCAGAAAAATGGTTATCGGCGAAGTCGACCTTCCCATAACTATTGGTCCTCACACTTTCCAAGTCACTTTCTAGGTCATGGACATCCGGGCAATGTACAATTGTTTATTAGGAAGACCTTGGATACATCAGGCTGGAGCAGTCACCTCGACCCTCCACCAAAAGCTAAAGTTCGTCCAGAATGGCCAACTCATCACAGTCTGTGGGGAACAGGCCTTGCTCGTCAGCAATTTATCATCATCCACTTATGTGGAACCGGAAGGGATAATCGGAACCCAGTTCCAGGCGCTTTCGCTACACAAGGACGATCAATCCGGAGGAGGAACTTTGATTTCCTCATACAAAGATGCTATTAAAGCGGTCGAGAGTACCGATACAACAGGATGAGGACAACTTGTCATTCCTACTAGCAATACAACAAAGAAGGGTCTTGGTTTTTCTGCAAATTGTACCCGGACAACTACTAACGATGAAAGTCTTCATCCCATTCAGGACTTCTTCCACAGTGGAGGTTTCCTTCACCCAGTGTCTCAAATAATCCATGCTATCAATGAGGAGGATCCCTCCGACACAGATGAGGAATGGAAGTCCTATCTTAACAAGGACGGTTATATGTCTCAGGAAGAGGTGCTCACGCCATTTTGCTATCCCGCACAGAGTCCGAGATTTATACCTAGGTCAGACGTTGAAATGATATACGGAGGTTGTGATCCGGAAGGATGCCGTGCTCCACCAAATTCATTAGAGGAGGACACTCTGATGAAAGACAACTTTGACCACAACTACTATGGCCCGATGGATGGCCTGCCAATGTGGCAGCTTTACCCAGGAGACTTGGGGCCAGAAAGTCAGCCGAGTAATGAAACTCAGCTGAGCATCATTGAACAGAATACCTGTGTCCCCACCATGTCATGGGATCAACACTCAGGTCATTCAGAAACTACTCAACATGACGATGAATTTGCAATATTTGCAGGACTTGAATTCATCAACTATGCCTTTCCCGAGGTCAACGTCATCGAGAGGGATGACCCCTCTAGTTCCAAAGAAGTGTGGGACACCTTGGGACAACCGAGTGGAAAATACGACTATATGGTCAAGTACACTGCTCCCGAAAGCTCTCGTATCAGGCTCGAAGACCTCCAGCAAACTGGATGGGGAGATACAGCTGAGAGCACAAATGCTATGCAAAATGCAACAAAGGAATTCTCCTACGACAACTCTGCCTGGGAGACAGACTCCAATGATCCTGCTCCACCAGAAATCAGCGTTATTTCTGAAGACAAATCAAGGAAGGTGCCAGACTTTGTGATTCACTGAGGAGTTCGCCGCCAATGGGTTGCTGTCGATGTTCCGAAGATTGTTCATAAGTTAAAGTAATTGTCATCTTTAACCTTTTAGCCTGCCCAGGTGAAACGGATGTTTTGATAGGGCTCGCTTTCTGTAAATTTCCCTCTTCGCTTTGCCCAAAGCGACAGAGTTTTGTTTTATAGGGTTGTAGTTTCAAGAATCGACTTGTTCATTAATAAAATAACGTCGTTCTGTAATTTCCGCATTAATTGCTATTTTCTCTTTTTGCTTTTTCTCAGAAAATGGTAATCCTAAAAAACAATTCAAATAAAAACAAGCAGTACAAAAAAATACACTGCACACTTGCATTTTCTCTATCTCTTCTAAACACGAATCATCACGTCATACAGATTGCTTGTTTTAAACCCCGTTGAAACATACGATCCGATGCCTTCTCCCAACTTTGAGTTCCCGGTATTTGGGGTTGAAGAAGAAGTTGACAACGAAATTCCAGAAGAGATCTCCCGATTACTCAGACAAGAGGAAAGGTCCATTGAACCTCACAAAGAGCCGTTGGAAACGGTAAACTTGGGTTCAGAAAAAGAGAGAAAAGAAATTAGGATTGGGGCACTGCTCAGTCCAACTGCCAAAGAGAGTTTGATAAAGCTTCTAAAAGAATTCCCCGGTGTATTCGCTTGGTCCTATCAGGACATGCCAGGGTTGGATACCAGCATCGTGGAACATCACTTACCGTTAAGATCGGAATGTCCGCCAGTAAAGCAGAGGTTGAGACGCACTCACCCAGACATGGCCATCAAAATCAAAGAGGAGGTACAGAAACAGATTGATGTGGGTTTCCTCGCCACGTCAGAATATCCTCAATGGTTAGCCAATATCGTACCCGTTCTAAAAAAGGACGGAAAAGTCAGAATGTGTGTCGACTACAGAGATCTGAATAAGGCTAGTCCAAAGGACGACTTTCCTTTACCACACATTGACATGCTGGTAGACAGTACAACAAAGTTCAAAGGTTTCTCCTTCATGGATGGATTCTCGGGCTATAATCAGATTAAAATGGCGCCGAAAGACATGGAGAAAACTTTGTTCATTACCCCATGGGGTACCTTTTGTTACAAGGTAATGCCGTTCGGTTTGAAGAACGCCGGGGCAACCTATCAAAGAGCCATGACTACTCTGTTTCATGACATGATACACAAAGAAATCGAAGTATATGTCGATGATATGATTGCAAAATCTAAGACAGAGGAGGAGCATGTGACCCACCTGTCAAAACTATTCGAGTGTCTGAGAAAATACAAACTCCGCTTAAATCCCAACAAGTGCACCTTCGGTGTCTGTTTAGGGAAACTCTTAGGGTTCATCGTCAGCCAGAAAGGAATTGAGGTTGATCTTGACAAGGTCAAGGCCATTCAAGAAATGCCTTCTCCGAAAACTGAAAAAACAAGTCAGGGGATTCCTGGGACGTTTGAACTACATCTCCAGATTCATATTCCTCATGACCGCGACATGTGCGCCGATTTTCAAGTTACTGAAAAAGAACCAAGACTGCGTTTGGACAAAAGATTACCAAACCGCCTTCGACAGTATTAAGGAATATCTGTTGAATCCTCCGATTCTATCACCTCCAGTGGAAGGAAGGCCACTGATCATCTACTTAACCGTCTTGGAAGACTCAATGGGGTGTGTACTTGGCCAACAAGACGAAACCAAAAGGGAAGAGTCTGCTATTTACTATCTAGGCAAGAAGTTCACCGACTGTGAAACTCGGTACACGATGCTCGAGAAAACTTGCTGTACTTTGGCTTGGGCAGCCAAACGTCTTCGTCAGTACATGATTCGTCACACTACTTGGTTGGTCTCTGAGATGGATCCAATCAAGTACGTATTTGAAAAGCCTGCTCTCACGGGAAGGATTGCCCGTTGGCAGATGTTGTTATCAGAATATGACATCGAGTACCACGCTCAGAAAGCCGTTAAGGGAAGTATTTTAGCTGATCATTTGGCTCATCAACCGATTGACAGTCAAGAATCAATCGGGTTTGACTTCCCAGACGAAGATGTTATGTATCTAAAAATGAAAGATTGCAATGAACCGTTAGCTAGTGAAGGGCCAGAACCAGGTTCCCAGTGGGGACTTATCTTTGACGTAGCAGTTAATCATTACGGAAATGGAATTGGGGCAATCATTGTTACCCCTCAGGGTACCCACATTTCTTTCACTGCTCGACTTATGTTCAAGTGTACAAACAACGAGGCCGAATACGAAGCTTGTATTATGGGTCTCGATGAAGCGATTGATTTAAGGATCAAGAACTTGGACGTATATGGCGACTCAGCCCTGGTTATCAATCAGATTAAAGGAGATTGGAACACATACCAATCAGGATTGATTCCTGATAAAGACTACGTGAGAAGGTTGTTACCTTTCTTTAATAAAGTTGAGTTTCATCACATCCCTCGTGATGAGAATCACATGGCTGACGCTTTAGCCACCCTCTCTTCCATGATTAGTGTAGGTCAATGGAACGACCTACCTAAGATCAACATAATGCGCCTTGAAAGGCCCGCTTACATCTTCGCGATTGAAGCAGTCATAGACGATAAACCTTGGTATCACGATATCAGATGCTTCCTTCAGAAATGGGAGTACCCACATGGGGCGTCTAGAAAAGATAGAAAAACCATCAAAAGAATGGCTGGAAACTTCTTCCTGAGCGGTGATACTCTCTATAAGAGAAATTTTGACATGGTCTTGCTCCGATGCGTCGACAGACCGGAAGCAGACATGCTAATGAAAGAAATTCATGAAGGATCCTTTGGCACTCATGCCAACGGACACACAATGGCGAGAAAAATTCTAAGAGCAGGGTACTATTGGTTGACCATGGAATTTGACTGCTATAAGTACATGAGGAGGTGTCACAAGTGTCAGATATACTCCGACAAAATTCATGTACCGCCAACGCATCTCAAAGTTCTCTCTTCCCCGTGGCCTTTTTCCATATGGGGAATCGACATGATCGGGATGATAGAACCTAAAGCTTCAAACGGACATCGGTTTATCCTGGTCGCCATTGACTATTTCACCAAGTGGGTCGAAGCAGCGTCATACGCTAATGTAACCCGACAAGTGGTGGTCCGATTTATCAAAAACAATATCATCTGCCGTTATGGTGTTTCGAGTCAGATCATTACTGATAATGGATCTAACTTGAACAATAAGATGATGAAAGAGTTGTGCACAGAGTTCAAGATTGAACACCATAACTCATCTCCCTACCGACCCAAGATGAACGGAGCGGTAGAAACGGCTAACAAGAACATCAAGAAGATTGTTCAAAAGATGGTTGTAAACTACAAAGACTGGCATGAAATGCTACCCTTTGCTCTTCACGGTTATCGTACATCTGTCCGTACTTCAACAGGGGCAACCCCTTTCTCTCTAGTATATGGCATGGAGGCAGTGCTCCCCATAGAAATAAAGATCCCATCAATCAAGGTGTTGATGGAAGCAAAGCTTACCGAAGCTGAATGGTGTCAAAGTCGACACGACGAACTGAATTTGATCGAAGGAAAATGAATAACGACACTATGCCATGGTCAGTTGTATCAATAGAGAATGAAGAAGGCGTTCGACAAAAAGGTCCGTCCTCGCATCTTCAGAAAAGGAGATCTTGTGCTAAAAAAGATACAATCATTTCTCACTGATTCTCGGGGCAAATGGACTCCGAATTATGATGGCCCCTATGTGGTCACGAAAGCTTTCTCAGGCGACGCCTTGAGACTTGCAACCATGGACGGAAAGGAATTTGCCTACCCCACGAATGTTGATGTAGTCAAGAAATACTTCGCCTAAACTAAAAAAAAAACGTCTCGGTGGATTGAAAATCCGAAAGGGCGGTCCAGGTAAAAGTTAGAGACAAAATAAAAAAAAAAATCATCCCGGTGGATTGGAAACATCACAGTACAATCCAGGCAAAAGTTAGGGATAATGGCAAGTAACTATGTTCAACAGAGGTAAGTCCCTCAGCAGCAGTTACACCATCCGTCGGAGGAAAACTCCAGTCAAGGTCATCTTCGACAGAAGCTCAGGATGCCCCGAATTCAAAGTTGGTAGAAGGATAGTGGTCGTTATGTTTCAACGTAGCCCTTTTCCCTGTAAATTACCATTTTCTAACTTTGTATATACTCTTTGGAATCACGCGTTTGGGTGATCTCCATCTTATCAATAAAATTTGAGCCCTTGTGCTTTTGTTTGTAATTCTCATTTGTTTTAGCTTTACAGAACGACATTTTAATATGATTAACGATTCTTGAAATAAAACAAAAAATGAATTTACTTGTAAAACTTTTTCTGCTTTAAAATAAAGATGGCAATTTCTTTTGACTGTTGAACATCAAAATAACATCAATCGCTTCTCCAGAAGTAAGCGAACTTCAAAGTGTAGAATCAAAGTACTCTTTCTACGCCAGTGCGCCTGAATGAAGGATCAACAGTGTCAGATGTGACTAATCCATCTGACATCTTCGGCTGAGTTCTCATCTCCTAAGCCCGATCAACGGTAGTTTCCCGTGAGGACTACTTCTCCTAAGCAAGGTAGAATTGCTATCTTGAACCAGCGGTACTTCTTCGCCCCGCGATGGCCGAGTATCCAGTTATGTTCATCTTTTAGTTGGTATGTCGCGCCAGTTTTGTCAGCATAAACATACATATATCATGCATTATTGATTTGCATTGACATTTCATATTGCATCAATATCACTCCAGTCGGTCTTGTCCCATAGTGATAACAGTCCTCTCAATCGAGTTATCAGTTCTTGTCTTGTCAAGAAGCGCGGCGCCCGAACGATCTCGCTCCTCCAGTTTACTTCTGGATTGAAGTTGGCTCCTCGACCACTTTGATAACTTGAACCTCTGAAAGACCAGAGAACCCTCAGTCAATATCACTCTTCGCCATTAAAGATGATATCCTTGCTTTCCCGGATTAAGGAAAATCCCGAAAGAAAGCCTCCTAATCAGAGATTCGGTGGTACAGCAGTTTTTCTCCGAAAAAACCACTTATGAAAAGGTCATCGGCACCTTAAATTGGATCCCATCATATGGCATTTATCCAGGAAGATCCCGAGAAAAGTATGATGTAAGACCCCAAACGAAAGCAGTCTTTCAGGAGACTCGTCTCCCCCAGTAGAAACAAATGGCATCTCCAACAGAGAAGTTTGCAATAAATTATAATTTCTTTTCAACTTTTATTTCCCGAAATATATTTCATCGGTATGTTTATGTTTTATCGCATTTTGAGAGCGTTTGGGAGATATTTGAGCTGAGGGGTATTTTGGTTTTTTTGGGGGTAGATATTTTTATAAATAGAAAGTGGAGAGAAAAAGAGAGGAAAGAAAAAGAAAAGAGAAGAGAAGAGAAAGGAGAAGAAAGAAAGAGAGAAGAGGAGAAAGAGGAAAAAGTGAAGATTCATCCGTTTAAAGCGTGAATAATCGGGTAAGGGTGAGAAGTTTCAATTATATCTTGCTTGTATATGTATATGTGTGTGATTGTGTGAATGTTTTCTTGTTTTTTCATAGATTTCCAATTCTAGGTTGAAATGAGAAAAACGATTAGAAATCGATGTTTTTACGGACGAAAGTCGGAATAAATCGCGTAGTAGAGTCGTGTGGTGTTGGGTCTTGATTTAGCGTGATCGTTTGATGGAATCGAGTTGAATTTATAACTTTTGAGTTTTTGATATATATTGATGTTTTTGTGCAAATTGATGTTGTGATCGAGTAAAAGTGTTTGGATATGTCTGGTAACATTGGTATAGGTTGATATTTAATCGGGTAAGGATAAGAATTAATCGGGAATGGTTATTTGTGTGTTTTCGAGTGGTTTTGAGCGAGTTTGGAGTTGGGATAAACTGATAAAATCATGTTTCAAAATATTTCAAAAATGGAAAATGTGGTGGATGGCTTTTTAATGGTGAAAATATTGTAGTATGTTGAATTCTGAGATCGCAGCTTTTACGGAATCGAAATCGGAGGTCCGGAAGTTATTTAATGATCGAAAACTGAGTTTTTATCAAATTCTGCTCAGTATGCGTCGACCTGAAGGACTTTTGTGTCGACCTAAAGTGCCTTGCGTCGACCTATGGACTCGACCTGAGCATACTCGCAAGTGACGAAAATTTTCCAAAATGTCCGATTTTGTTTTCTTCATAACTTTTGAACCGTAAGTCCGTTTTGACCCCCGTTTGAAGCGTTGGAAAGCTAATGAAAAGTTCTTTCTATTAAAGATGGTTTGGAGGGTAAAATATGATTTAATTAATTCGTGTTTTTGGAAAAATAGTCGGGTTGTCGGGTTTTTATCGAGTACAATGTGTGCGGTTGATGTGTTATCATGCTATATGCTTTTAATATGTAACGTGTAGCTTGTGTGCCGTCATATGATGTGAATATACATGATGGAATGTTGTGATGATGGTTTGTGGCTTTATGCCAAATATGTGCATTGTTTTGAATTAGACTTCGATGCGGGATTAATGATGTTGTTGTGTGGTAAAATACATTGTTTGATTGAATATCAATGTATGTTGTTATGATGTGTTGTGGGTAGCCTTTGTGGTGTGAATCCCTTGTGGAAGTAATTGTGATGGCATGATTGTTGTGGTTTGTAGTTTGTGGTGAAATGCATTGTTTATGTGAAATTCAATGTATGTTGTGTGGTGGCCTTTATGGTTTGAAATGCATTGTTTGAATTGATTTGCAATGCATGAATGTGATGAGGTTGATTAATTCATATGGTTGAATTGTGAATGTATGGAATTGATGAGTTGAAATATATGCATGATTGTGGTTGCATATATGTGTGAAGATGCATGTGATGTCATGAGTCATTGTATGCCAAGCATCATGATATGCATTGTTGTGACGTCCTGAGTGACGGTTTGGTTCCAGAGGGAATCTGCTATAACATCGTGTGCCCATGTGGGGACCTAAAGCGATGGTTATAGACGATTGTGTGCCCATGTGGGGACCTAAAGCGATCGGATCGTGATCCTATGTGGGGACCTAAAGCGATCCATAAACGTCGTGTGCCCATGTGGGGACCTAAAGCGACGGGTGAACATCGTATGCCCGACGGGGTGTTACTTGAGCGAACCTCAGTAACGAGCGATGGTTCCAATAGTTCCTGAGTGAATTGCTGTTAAGATATGAAACGTTGGAGTCGGTACCGCATGGCATTTGCATAGAGTCGTTGTGTCGGTCTCTGTGCATTTGCATAAATCATGGATTGATTATGTGTGAGAATTGTGAATGGACGCATTATGTGTGGAAAATCATGATTTGACTGATTATGTGTGGAAATGGTGCATCAAATTGTTATGTGTTGAGATTGGGATAACATTGGTAATTTGATGTGCATATGTGATAAATGCATTGGTTGTGGATAATATATTTTATGCATAGACATATGCTATGTGATGTGTGATGTGTTTCTATATGTGATGGCTTGGTATGCCTTATGTGCAAATACATGATTATGTTGGATAATTGATATAGGTTATGTATTTACGACATGCTATAGGTATGGGTGTGTGATAAATGTGGTGAGAATAACTGTGTATATGATTTTTATGTGTATTTGCATATTATTATGCAAGCTTGATTTTAGTTGTTATTTCTCACCCTTCTGCTGTTTTATAATGCTCTATGAGGCATTACAGATTAGAGTTGCTGGAGGTCTTTTTGTGAAGATTAGTCCTCCGTTCTTTTGTCGGTCTTGGTGTCTGCTCTGATACGTAGCACGGGAGTCGGGGAACGATTATGTTATATGTATACTCTTGTTAGATTTATTTTGTATTAACTTTGTAGAAATATTTTGATGTTATAAAACACTTTATGTTGTAAAACAATTCAGTTATGGATCTTCCGCTTTATTCCATAATTGAACTTCATTTTGTTGGAAAAAGTTACCCTTTGAGGCTTATTCCATTTTGTGTTATGTATTAAATAATTGAGCAGGGATTGTGTTTTCTTACTTTAAAATGTGGCATCCTTGTTTCTGTCGGAAAAATAAATTTATAGTTACTCTGATTTATTTATGTATTATTTATAAGCGATGGGAATCGGGGTGTTACAAATTTGGCCTCAGGGGATGCATACATCAAAAATCAGGAATTAGGGTTTCTTGACCTAATTCACCCCTAAGTTGATTTTTGGAACAAATCATGAACCAAGACCTCAAGACATGATTTGGGGATCTCTAACATACTACATTGATCCATTTGCAACAATGGATTGATCCAAGAAGCGTGAGCAATAAGTCTCAATTTCATCTGTACCACAGTTAGGATTTTGAGGAAAAAGTCAATGTAACTTTGACTTTTGACCAGGACATGCTCCCAAGCCCTATTACATGCATCAATATACCCTATGACACCCATGGAACATGTCCATCAAGTTTGATTTAGGTCAAAGACATGATTTCCTGAAGAATTGCACAGTTTGGAATTCATCGGATAAAAAGTCAACTGTGCACAAAAGTCAAACTTTGGCTTTTTGAGATTTTTCACAAAAATGGTTTTTTAACCCTAAAATGATGTTAATGTGTGATTGGAATCATCATTCATCAAGAAAAATCAAGAAAAGTTGGATAACTTGTAAAAGGGGTAACCATAAAAAAACTTAGAAAATTTTCTAAGTTAAAAATAAAGTGGCTAGGGTACCAACTTTGGAGGATCATAACTCCTAAACCACAAAGCCATTTTCTCCTATCCAAAGCTTGATTTGTAGATCTCATTGCCCTCTACAAAAGCTTCATACTGACCTATGTCCAAATTCCTCATGGATTTTTAGTTATGGAGTGATCAAAATCAAGAAAAGTCACTTTGTTCCAACACTTGGTGAAAATTTCACTAAGTCAGATTTTACCTTACTTTTTTCCAAATGTAGGGACATTTTTCACTTGGATCCAAAAAGTATCAAAACCAAATATGATCAGACAGTTGTTGTATCATATAAGGGCTTTCCAAAATGGCCAAGAACATTACCAAATTCAATTTGAGCCATGAGATATAACATTGGCAAGTTGCCTTGTTGAAATCTGTCAAGGCAAGACAGATTTTGCACTTTTGCTCGATTTGTCAAAATTGTACAAATCCAAACACTCCTATCCACTTGGACACCTCTGAGAATTGAATCTAAAGGGGACAATCACTGAGCCAAGCCTCCAAAGTCCTTGGAACAAGAAATAACATGTTGAACCTAGAATTGCCAAAATAGGGACAAGACTCCAATTTTGGATTGGAGCATTCAATGGAAGCATCAAGGTGGCATGGACTGAGCCATTCTCAACTGAATTCAGTCAAGACTTATCCAAGACCAAGGGGACTAGCAGCCTGTGCCCTAACCTCTAGTCAATGGCTAGAGGAGACTTGGATTTTCATTTGCCAACATTGGCCAAACCTACTCAGCAGTTGCCATTCACTATTCCTTGCAAAACAAACTTGCTCTACTATAAATAGAGCTCAATTGTGATCAGTTTAAGTACACCAAAGGCCTACAACACTTGCCTTTCTCAAAATCCACTTCTCACTCTAAAAAATGTCTTTCTTAGCAAGTCACTATCAGGTTTTTCATTAGAGAGCAATTCCACTCAAACCAATCACACACACACCTCATATACATCATATGTGAGCTGATCAAACACTTAAACAACATCTGGAACACTGATTTCTCAGAATCACCAGTCAATTGCTCAAGGTTTTAACCAAAGTGCAGTCGAGATGCCATGAAGTGATCCAGCCAATTTCCATCAAGTCCAAGCATTCAAACACACTCCATAGGGTGTAGGGAAGCTATTCAGATCATCACAACTCATCTGTAACACCTCTAACTCAGAAATCAATTTGCTCTTGCTGTCACGACCTAGAGGTAAGCCTAAACTTGGCCATCTCTCAATCTATGCATATTTCCTCGCACAATACTTTTGCCAAATGTTCATAATCATGCACGGAATGTTTCCCCTCAAGTAATTGCTTTGTTTGAATCGTGTATTAAAAATCCCAGCCTTCATGCAGAATTTAGGGTTCTTGAGGATTTTTCGTGATTTCTTGTTTTATGTTTAATTTAAATGAAATTAATTGCCATAGACATGATCGTGAGGTTGAAACGAGTTGATTGGTATGTGGATTGCATGATATGATCAAGTATTCAGTGAGATTGGATAGAAAATGCAAATCTGGGCAAGGCAGAAAACGCGCGTGTTCTTGGTCCATGTTCTTGGCGTCATTTTCACAAATTCAAATATTTGAATTTTGTGATTTTATTTAATTGATTCAAAAATTAATTTCTCTCTGAGTTTTAATGATTTTGAGTTGATTCTTTTTTTAATAATTCACAAAAATGTTAAAATATTTGATTTTTCCAAAAAATCCCAAAAATATTATTTATTTTATATAATTGATATTTTTGCAAAAAATTAATATTTTAATTGTTTTTGACATTTTGAATATTTTTTTCCATCTTGATTTTGCAACTTTTAATGACTTCTAATTATTTTGTAGGTCAATACTTAATTTTTGAAGCATTAATCCAAGATCACAATTTGTTTTCCATATGTTAAACAATTTTGATCATTTTAATTGAATTTTTATTCAATTAAAATACATTTTGAAAACAAATTAGGGTTTTTGGATTAATTTAACCCGCATAAATCATTTTCAAAATAATTTGGGCCTCTAATAGAGTGTAAGACCCAATCCCCTTTTAACCAAAACCATTTTGGGCCTCAGATATTGTATAAGCCCCTTCGCGTTAAAAGAAAATCTCGGCGCGATCGCCATTTTAAACGAAAAATCATCGGGGCCTACCCTCGTGTTATAAGCCCCACTCGTTTTCTTTTGGGCCTCTAAATAGAGTGTAAGACCCAACCCTTTGTAAATACAACCTATTTTGGGCCTCACTTATGGTATAAGTCCCGTTGTATTTCAAAAAGTTCGACGCGATCATCATCCGTTGAAAATCAAATCTTGGGCCTACCCTCGAGTAGTAAGACCCATTTCTTTTCTTTGGGCCTCTTGAGAGAGTGTAAGACCCATCCCTTTGTACAGAAAACCTTTTTTGGGCCCCAGTCACTTGTATAAGTCCCTCTGTACAAATTCAAACAGTGCGCTCACTGATAAAACCCTGGGCCTCTCCTTGAGCTGTAAGCCCCAAATCTTTCTTTTTCAAAGCACTTTCTCCTTTGATTTTGAAATATACTGTTGTTTTCAATCTTTCTTTGTTGAACAACTAACCAAACATCATGGAAGCTCTACAACCGAGTAAGTGGTTATTGCTTTCATTTACCGCTTTCATATACATGTAACTGTATTGTGGGGCTGTTTCGCTGTAAGTCTTCTTTCATAAACTCATATCAACTGTGTAATAATAGTATAGATATTTAGAGTTTCCCCGACAACTACGTCTAGCATTAAGCCCGTTGATCACTCTTAAATAGTCAAAACTAGATCCCCATAGGATTACCAGACACAGTCTTCCCTCCTCTTGGGGTTAAACAATATGGAGGCATGAAAGGTAGCATTCTCAGTGAACCCTTTCATAGACTGTCACCTTTAGAAGTTGTCAAAGAAACTCTATTCCCCAGAGATTATCTCTTCTCCGTGAATTGCATCTCTTGAGTTTCTTCCAAATTCTCGAACTTTCCTGGCTTGATCTATTCCTTGTGAATAGCATGTCTTGAATTTCTCGGGGTTTGGGGACCCACAGGCTTCTTAAAAGCACTTGTCAAGAAACTCTACTTCCCAGAGATGATCTTTTCTCCGTGAATGGCATCTCTTGAGTTTCTTCCAAATTCTCGAACTTTCCTGGCTTGATCTATTCCTCGTGAATGGTCTGTCTTGAATTTCTCGGGGTTTGGGGACCCAACGGCTTCCTAAAAGCATCGGCCTCCTCTTGGCCATTGTTCAAGGACCCACAGGCTTCCTAAAAGCATCCCCGCCTCCTATTGGGCTTAGTACAAGGACCCGTCGGCTTCTCAGAAGTATTCACAGGCTCCTCTTAGACTTCGTATAATGATTCTTCCTCCGGGAATGGTAGCCTCCTCTTGGGCTTCATACAAGGACCTATTGGCTTCTTAAAAGTTTCCAGCCTCCTCTTGGGCTTCGTACAAATTGTCCCGACGACCTCTTAGAGGTATAGGAACAGAAATCAGTCATCTCAATAGAACAGTCTTTCCAAGAGTCTACTACTGTTTCTCAAAGCATATTACAAAAGATGACCCTTTAGACTTGGACAGTCTAATTTCCTTGAGTCTCCAAGACATTCTCAAGCTCCCTTCAAAAATAGGAAGAAAACCCGTAGACTCGGACAGTCTCAATACCCTTCGGATTTCCCACTTCCTTAAAGAACAGGAAATATCCCTGATCCTCGAATCAAAATCCCTGAGTGCAAACATTACTCATATAAGAACTGATTTTCTCTTTAAATCAGCATACTGGACCTGTCACTCAACTGAAACAGTCATCATAGCCTCCTCTTGGGCTTTGTACAAAGATTCTCCCTAGCGGAGCTAACACTTTTAGCCTCCATCTCGGGCTTTATACGAGATACTAAGAGACTCCCTCATCGAGTCAATCACCATCTTTAGCCTCCATCTCGGGCTTCGTACGAGATACAAAAAAACTCTCCTGTTGAGTCAAACTTCTGTAGCCTCCATCTCGGGCTTCATACGAGACACATACAAAAGACTCCCTCGTTGAGTCAAACCCTTTTATCCTCTCTCTCGGGCTTCGTACGAGACACGTAAAAACCCTTTTGTTGGGCCGATAGCCTCCTCTTAGGCTTTATATAAGAAAACCACTGGTTGATCTAATCAACCTTTTAGCATCAAAGCTGTGCCTCGTTCGCAGTACACAAACATCAACAACTCTTTCCCCTTCATCTAATCGCTGTAAGCGGCAAGCCTCTGGATCATCTACATCCATGCCACTGTCCCTCTTTTAGCATGAGAAATTCCTAAGGAAAGATGGCATTGCTCTACACTGAGTTAAAGTCTTCTTCTTCAGGTTGAAAATCCCCTATAAAGGAAATTATGGCATTGGCGGATTCACAAATCCCGGTTAAAGTAATTCTCCTTTATAAACAGTTGTGACAAACAAACCTCTTTAGAGATGACAAATTCTCTCTGAAGACAACACCTTTTCAGCTTCACATCTTGGGCTTTGAACAAGATACAAACCACTTTCAGCTTCACATCTTGGGCTTTGAATAAGATATATATCACTTTTCAGCTTCACGTCTTGGGCTTTGAACAAGACACCAAAACACCATTTCCTCCCATAGAATAGGAGGAACTACGAACGCTCTGATATCCCTGTTTCGGTAAACGGGAATACGTAGGCATAAGATTGAAAGAAAAATCTTAGCGAGCACAATAAACCAAAATTCAAATCCCATATCCTCAAGAATCCCAGTCTTAAAATCTTACCCAAAAGTCAACATTCTTTCAAAATAAACCAGAGAGAGGCCCCCCCACATTGATAACATCCGTAACCTAACAGGCCGCTGTTTAAACTCAGTATGCAAGCAGGATTAATTGGAGACATCTATTTCCCTTCCTTCATCAGCTCACAATAGGATAAAAAATGAATCGACCTGTAGTCACCCCAAAGAGCGACAGTGCTTAAGAACCACGTCCAAAATCGCTCGCTACTGATAGGTCATCACGACACTTAAGCATGGTAAGATTCAAGGTTCAAGTGTGACATGTATAAGTTACAACAATACTTAAACATGGATGAAAACAAAGTTCAAGTTAACATGTAAAAGTTTAACAATACTTAAACATGGTTGAGGACAAAGTTAAAAGTTAAGTTAAAACATCACTTAACATGGAGAAAGTTCAAAGTTAAGTTATAACTTTCTCAATACTTAATGAAACTGGATGATGTAAAAATCAAAATTGTCTAATTTTTTACAAGGAATTCAGTGGCACAATTTGTTTTGTCTAGAAGTGTCCCTATTTTAAAACACGATAGCATAACTAAAAAAGCTTCATTTTTGCATTTTCTATGGCACAGTTTCATACAATCATGGTAAGTAGCAAATAATGGTCCAAACACATTATATACAACATAACAAACATGTTTATGATCAATGTACATCAAAGCATATCATATTTCAAAGAGTTCAAGTTTCAAGTGAACTTATCTCTTGGAGCAAACTTGAAATCTTCAAGAGAGTTGGTATAAAAGTGTTTTGATGATT
This sequence comes from Lathyrus tuberosus, assembly GCA_022829125.1. Classification (NCBI taxonomy): domain Eukaryota; kingdom Viridiplantae; phylum Streptophyta; class Magnoliopsida; order Fabales; family Fabaceae; genus Lathyrus; species Lathyrus tuberosus. The sequence continues at coordinate 3,974,282 of JALAZF010000034.1, forward strand.
TGAATAGCTCCAATATACCTCTAATGACCCTTTTGAATGCTTGGAACAAGGTGGAAACACTTGGAACATAATATCACCTCTTTCTTGCAAAATGTGAAAAGTGGCCAAAATGAAATTTCAAGTAAATGAAGTTACAGTTGCAAAACCAAGTTTGGAACCGTTTAAGGATGATTTATGGAGTGTGTTAGAAGTATTTGTTGTCTTGGAAATGGTTTGGATAGAGTTTTGGCTTGAAAAATGTAAAAAATCAACAAAATGAGGTTTTGAGAGTTGAATTTGTGATTTTGCAGGTTTGGGATGAAGATGAAGGTTTGGACACCTTCAAGGGATGATTCGTGATGTGTTTGAAAGGTTAGATTGGTGGTTTGGGGTGTGGAAATAAAATTGGATGAGTTTGTGCAAAGTGAGGTTTTCTTGGCACAAAAGGAAGAAATGCAAGATGCTGCAAATGAGAGGTTTGAGGGAGGATTACTGATGTTTTTATTGTGTGTTTTGAACCTTGAGGAGAACCTCTATTTATAGGGAAATATGAGAGCACAAGGGCTGATCAGAATTGTAACTTGGTTTTGTTTTGGCTTGGATGGAAAGAAATGGCAAGTTGCATGGAAAATGTGAAGTTCCAAGACATAGTACAAGCATGTGAGAGTTGTTGGAACTTTTGGAAGATTACTTCTGATCAATAGAGGATTTAGAGTGTAGAAGAAACAAAGTATGGGCTCAAGAAGTTGACTTTTGCGATTAAAGTGCCTTTATGGAAATGAAAGTGAACTTATTGCCAAAAATGGAATGAAATATTGAACAAAGTCATAATCACTTGGATAATACACCAAAAGCAAGTGTAATTGCCTGATCTAAGTGATATTTGCAAGTTAAAAGACATGTAATCAATGATTTGGTAGGTTTGAATTGCTTTTACAAATTGCATTTGACATGAAAATGACCAAGGCTTCAAGTATAGAGGGCTAACTTTCCCTCTTTGAAACTCCTAGCTCTAAAATGCTATGGATGAGTTCTTGTACTTTTTGAAAAGCCCCAAACATGCTCTACAAATTTCATGTTTGATGAATTTCTTGAATCTCAATGGATCATAGTGAAAATCGACTCCAAAGTTTGGTACTTATGAATAAAAACTGCAGTGAAATTTTTCTAAGTGTTGAAAGATTTCTCACAACTTGATGGCGCCATAACTCAAAATCTATGCACTTGTCGGAGATTGACCCTAATTGATAAAGTTGTAGTATGTTTTGAGGGCTTCTAACATTACTGTTATGTTTAGTTAACATTCTGGTTTGTGAAAATTGTTAAAGAGTTAAAATGCTGAAGAGTGATGTCACATGCGATGTCTTGACATCACTATACCAGAACATTAAAACATCAGGTTGTGATGTTTTTAGGGCTGCACGTATTAATGAGATATTCTACTGAAGAGAATCAGAGATTGCAGGCGAAAATCATGGGGTATATATATTCTGTTGCAATCAGTTATGAAGACGATTAGTTTGTTGCTAATTTAATGCAAAAAGATATGAAGAATAATTAGAGTTAATTATGAAGAGCTGATTGAAGATTTAATTGAAGATCTATTTTGTAGCAGAATCTTTTACAGATTTGTAGCAGAAGATTTGATGTGACTTGAAGGCCCAAATCCAGTGGGAATTTGTTATAAATAGAATGCTTGTAATCTAGAATTGGCGGGGGTCCAAGATGTAGATCATTAGGGCTTTGTCTAAGTGAACCACTCGGGTTGTAAGATGGTCACTGTGTTATAACTCAGAAACCTGTAGGTAATGAGTATTGTATTGTTCTTGGAGGAAGCTTTGAAGTAACTCCAAGGTGTGTCATGGAAGTGTGTCCTCTATGTTTCTGTGTTGGTAATCAGGCTGTTGATGTAGTGGCGGAGTTGTTGACTGCTAGACATCATTGCGATGATTGGGAGTGAGATGGAGTCTCTTACCTAGGGAGGACTTAGGTAGAAGGGTCATTGGGTAATGATTGAATTAGGTAGATTGTCAACTGGTCTGTTGAGTCTGTAATTTGATACTACTAATAGTGGACTTCCTTCCTGGCTTGGTATGCCCCCAGATGTAGGTTGTTGAACCGAACTGGGTGAACAATCCTTGTGTGCAATTCTGTGCTTTTCTATTGTCTTACATTACAGAGTGTGTTGTTGTAACATCACACATAACATCACAAGTTTTTAGTGTCTTGTTCATACATCAGATATTGATGTGGTGACATCGCACTTAACATCACATGTCTGTACCAAAATTTCAATTGGTATCAGAGCATGCATCCTGTCTGTTTCTAGATGAAATCTTGGGAAGATACTTTCTGGTTCATGAGCAAGGAAGATAGTTGTTTGGATGATCCCTTGGAGTGAAGGATGGACTATTCATGATTAAGTATTGTTGGCACGTGGTGTGCAAGGATTTTTGAGTAGTACCTGAAGGTTGTTGAGGAGTTGTTCCGCTGCATGGTATCTGATGTAATCTTGGTTGGTTCTTGTATCTCTGGTGGTGAGATTCCAGGAAGGAATTCTCTTGGAAAGACATTAGGGTTTGGTCTCCTCAGCAGGATATTCTCTGATTTTGTAGTGTATACAAGACAGCTTCAACAGGTTGGTTAGAGATGCCAAAGATACTTGATATCTTTGTTTTAGGAAATAAGTGATCAAAAGGTGAATGAATCTCTTTAAAGAGTGTATGACATGGAGGTTTCAGTTTTGGTTTGAAGAAGAAGAAGGTTCAAATCAAACATTGAAGACCAATCTGTCCAGAATAGTGATTCCTTTTTATGTTTTCTTGATGGTAAAAGAAGAGGGTAGAGCCAAAGCAAAAGAGTATCTCTGTCAAATCTTTCATGCGGGAGTGAAGATTTTGATAAGTCATCTCTTAAGCTTAGTTGTGGTAGCCTAATGAGGAGGAAGTTTCATCAAGAAAGAAGATGAGCTTAATATGTCAATTCTAGTGTCTCGACATCGCGCTACACATGGTAAATGCTAAGTCTAAGACCTATTAGTTTGTAGCTGCTTTGAAGGATCACTGAAGCTGTAAAGTTGAGATGATGTTCATAATGTCATAGCATCTCAGATGTGCTGGTTGAAGAAAAGGTAGTAATCCTGATAGCAGAAGAGAAGTAGTTGATCCTTGTTTGAGCTAAATTGTCTGAGGACCATATTATAGGGAAAATGCATCCAAGAGTTTGTGTGCAGTAGCAGTGTAAATCAGCCTGTGGTCAATTGGTGTTTGCATGAGCTCTTTCAATTTTGTGGCTTGAAGGATTGGTAGTAGCAGATTGTCTATGGTATGTTTTTGCAGAAGGATGACAGTTATCACTCTTAAGTTAGACAAGAGGTCTGAACCTTGTGCTTATAAGAAGAAGCTTCTGGAAGAGTGTGTTATGCAAGTTACAGCAGTTTTGTTGGTCTGATCTTGGAAGTTGATATGTTCTCGTGTGTTCCCTACAAGAGATTTGTGTGGATTAATATGGTTGTAGTCTCCAAATCCAGAGGAGATGTTTAATGTGAGTTAGACTGATGTCGGAACTGATGTTGAAACATCACACTTCAGTTCTTTGCTCAGGGTGGAGTGAAAGATCAAGACACTGAAGGCTGTTGTGGTATGAATGGTTGTCATAATGGTTGTCATGAAGAAGATTCAGAAGATGCTAGAATCTGAAGAAGGGTTAAACCACAGGGATTTAAGATCAATTACTATTTGTGATATTCACAAGTATTTAATTGATTATCCTTGAAAGACGAGATTAAGGATGCTCTGTCTATTATTTTAACATCTTTTCATCAGAGGTTTGGAGAATCATGGGAGGGGTTCTACATTCGCTCACAAGTCGCCTAGGTGTTGACCTGGGATTATTGCTTAGCATTTGTTCCTAGAAAGTATTGTGAATGACTTGTCCAGATGGTGGTGCTGTTGAAGATGCTGATGGAAGACTATAAAGACATCATAATCTTGATGGTTACAGCTTGGATCAGTTTATTTCTGATCTAAGTGGTTTGGAGCATGGTGTTTGCTCTGGTTGTGAAGGTCGAGGATAAGTGACAGTTATCTCTGGCTTTCTACTGACGGCTCTACTAAGGGAAGTGACTTTCTTTAGTATTGCTATGGGGCAATCTTGGACTACTTATTTTCTGAAGATTCAGATGTGGTAGGTTTGAAGTCTTTGGAGTTTCTAAGCAGGATGGAGGTTGTCCACTCAAACTTGATTGTTGAATCAAGTCTATGAGAGCATGGAAATCTGTTTCTGCAAAGGGAGGAGGTTCTTCTGAGTGGCAGAAGGTAGAGCTGAACTCAACAGTTGGATGACATAATGTTCTGACATCTAGCTTAACATTAGGAGTCTCAGCTGGTGATGTGGCACATCAGCTAATGATAGGGTGATCTACAGGAATGAACAATAGGATGCTTCAAAAAGATCGTTCTCATGGCAGTTTACGGGAGCTGCTGGAAGGAGAAGATGTTACATGACCATGGCTTAGGGAGTCTAAGTGTGTTTGCTTTTGAGCAAGTGGAACATGTGACTTGAAGATCAAGTTTCCCTGGTGGATCAAGATATCTTTGTGAGAGTTCTGATGAACGTGAAAAAGGTCAAAATGTGGCATTTGGTTGATCTCAGATGTAGGGTCGAAGAATCAAGATAGTCAGAGTGTGGCGGGATTGGAACAAGTTACTCTTGAGCAGAAGGGTGATGAGTTAAAGTCTCAAGAAGATTATTCTTCTTGAAGGAGGATGGGAGTTTAATTCACTAGCTCTTTGGATTACTATCAAGAATCATGGTGATGATGTCTTGGTGAAGGGTGAGTATGCTCTGGTTCAGGAGCTTGGTGCTTACATTATGCCTAAGGAGCGTCTACATAGCCATACGGGAGAATGATGAAGTAGATGGTCTGCCTTGGATGGAGAATGTAGTGAAGACTGGAGTAGATCAGGGTCTTGCTAAAGGCAGAAGAAAAGCCTGTGAAGGGGACATGGACCTATTGTCAAGAAATGCTAGATCAGCCTGGCAAGATGAGGAATTTTGGAGCATTGGGTGTTTATGTCAGGGGGAGTTAAGGCCGTTGTCTATGGTCTATTGCCGCAAGGGTGCAGATTGTTGTGAAGATTGCACAGAGTGGTGTTAATCAACATGATGAGAGATGTACTGCTAAGTATGGTTGGGTGTTCCTAAGGCTGGTATGCTAGTGCTTATGAGGAGGCTGAAGAGAAGAATCTAGAAGAGAGTGTGAATTGTGCTGATCAATAGATGTTGTGCTTGTGGTTTGGAATCTTTCAAAGTGTCTTGGGTTGATAATATTGTGAGCCAGTAGACAATGTCTGATGCGATGTCAGAACATGGTATAGGACATGTTTGTCTTGAGCCAGACAAGGATTTATTCTGGACGGTGGTGTTGGGATAAAGTGGAACACGTGTCTTCGACTGTGCATGGAACTGTTTTGGCACAATTTATGGTAAAGATCAGTTAGGAAACAATAAAAGTGGTCAAGACTGTTTTGGACGGTAGGCATTGAATTTGGAAGGAGTTTTTAGCACCTAAAATAGCGTTTCTGTGACCAAGAACCTTGACATATTCAAAGCCCGTTAATTCCTAAGTAACTGATCAGCTATTTATAGGGGTTATTCTGTTCTCCTTCAACCAGTGAGTGTTCTTGTTTCGTAAGTCTTATGGCGTTTATTCATTTTTGGGTGAGCACTACTTGGGTCTGGTTCTGTGAGGGCTTTCTTTGCCAATTTGTGGCTAAAAAGGAGGAGAAAGGAAAAGGTTTTGCTAAATGGTTTGCACAGATGTTATGTCTAGAGTCTGCAGCTTCGGTTTTGGGTCAGAAATGTCAAAGAGGTTGCCCGAGCCTTAAGTTGGTGTTGAGTCTTTGTGACTTGTGTCCTGAGTTATGAACACAGTTGTGACTTGTGTTCTGAGTTACCTGGGTTGGAAGAATGACACTTCTTAAGTTTCATCTTATGCTACAGATTAAACCCAGTGTCTGATCAATGAAGGTGTGCAGAATAATCTTATGCCACCATTGGTCTTTTATGTATAGACAAACATTTCTTTTCTGGAGGAGTCTTCTACATTTGTTCTGGGTCTGTCCTGGAAGGAAAAAGAAATGTGTTGTGTTGAGGGGGAGTGTCCGATATCTTCTTCCTCATGTGCACCAAATGACTTCAGGACTTTCTTCTTCTCAATTCCTGATGTGCTGCCTGAAGTTGTTGTGCTATGGTGATGTTATGTCCAACATGATGTTCTAACATCATTAGCCAAGCAGATGATTCTCCATGGTTGATGTACACAGTAGCTACTGATGGTTACTGTTAGGATCAGATGACTTCTAACAGTAGTGTAGGGTTGTAATAGCTGACGTAATTAGAGCTGTAATGTTTATATATGTGTTTTAGCCAAAATTAGCCAAAGGGGGAGATTGTAAGTTCTTGTGATTGACTGAAATTTTGGTAAAACAAGGTTAATGTCATGGTTGATGTTTCAAGATGAGCTTCTAACATTACTGTTATGTTTAGTTAACATTCTGGTTTGTGAAAATTGTTAAAGAGTTAAAATGCTGAAGAGTGATGTCACATGCGATGTCTTGACATCACTATACCAGAACATTAAAACATCAGGTTGTGATGCTTTTAGGGCTGCACGTATTAATGAGATATTCTACTGAAGAGAATCAGAGATTACAGGCGAAAATCATGGGGTAGATATATTCTGTTGCAATCAGTTATGAAGAAGATTAGTTTGTTGCTAATTTAATGCAAAAAGATATGAAGAATAATTAGAGTTAATTATGAAGAGCTGATTGAAGATTTAATTGAAGATCTATTTTGTAGCAGAATCTTTTGCAGATTTGTAGCAGAAGATTTGATGTGACTTGAAGGCCCAAATCCAATGGGAATTTGTTATAAATAGAATGCTTGTAATCTAGAATTGGCGGGGGTCCAAGATGTAGATCATTAGGGCTTTGTCTAAGTGAACCACTCGGGTTGTGAGATGGTCACTGTGTTATAACTCAGAAACCTGTAGGTAATGAGTATTGTATTGTTCTTGGAGGAAGCTTTTAAGCAACTCCAAGGTGTGTCATGGAAGTGTGTCTTCTATGTTTCTGTGTTGGTAATCAGGCCGTTGATGCAGTGGCAGAGTTGTTGACTGCTAGACATCATTGCGATGATTGGGAGTGAGATGGAGTCTCTTACCTAGGAAGGACTTAGGTAGAAGGGTCATTGGGTAGTGATTGAATTAGGTAGATTATCAACTGGTCTATTGAGTCTGTAATTTGATACTACTAATAGTGGACTTCCTTCCTGGCTTGGTATGCCCCCAGATGTAGGTTGTTGAACCGAACTGGGTGAACAATCCTTGTGTGCAATTCTGTGCTTTTCTGTTGTCTTACATTGCAGAGTGTGTTGTTGTAACATCACAGGTTTTTAGTGTCTTGTTCATACAACAGATATTGATGTGGTGACATCGCATTTAACATCACATGTCTGTACCAGAATTTTAGTTTAGACTTCAGCGGGGATATGCAAATGGTATGACAATGCCTGGAACCTTGAGACTTCTTGGGGATGTCCAGGATTTCCTTTTTATCCTCCCACATGTCAAAGAGATTTTACGTTTTATCAAGATGTTTTCAAAACATTTTCTTTTCAAAAACCTTTTCATTTTCAAAGCTCGTTATTAAAAAATAAATGGCATTTTGCATAACAAGAGAAAGGTAGAAGAAATATAAATGACAACAAATGATTGGAAAAGTTTGTATTTTATTAAAGAATGGTAGCTTGCAAATGGCAAAAGCTCCATGGAGTATTACAATTGTGAAAATGGCAATAGGGAAAGGTTTACATTCAACCCAACAACTACTACAATCCCTAGTAACTAAAATGCCCCAGATCCTTGCTTCTGACGAGAGCGATTGGATTGATCTTCTACTGATTCTTCAGTATTGGTAAACACCATCTGATACAGTCAAATGTCTTTTGCCCCTAACTTTTGCCTGGACCGCCCTTTCGGGTTTTCAGTCCACCGGGACGCTCATTTTTACCTAAGCCACCCTTTCGGGTTTTCACCTTAGCGAGCTCTTTATTTTTTATTTTTATCCCTAATTTTTGCCTGGATCTCCTTCATAGGTTTAGATCCACCGGGATACTCATTGTTGCATAAGTCGTCATTTCTGGTTTTCGACTTAGCGAGTTTTATTTAGGCATATTATGTTTTGACTGCGTCGGCGTTTACGGGATGTGCAAGCTGTTCATCATCCATTGTTGTGAGAATTAGATATCCTCCTGAGAAGAATGTCTTCACAACAAATGGGCCTTTGTAGTTGGGATCCCACTTCCCTCGGGCATCTTTCTGTGATGGCAAGATTTTCTTGAGTACCAGATCTCCCTCTTTGAATTCACGCAGGCGAACCTTCTTGTCGAATGCTCTCTTAAGCCTCTTCTAGTATAACTGCCCATGGCACATGGTTGTCATCCACTTTTCGTTGATGAGGTTCAACTCTTCATATATGCTTCGGATCCATTCTGCTTCTTCCAACTTGGTCTCCATCAGGATTCTCAAGGATAGTATCTCCACTTCCATTGGGAGAACTACTTCCATGCCATAAACTAAAGAGAAAGGGGTTGCCCCTATTGAAGTGCGGACAGAGGTCCGGTATCCATGAAAAGCGAAGGGTAGCATTTCATGCCAGTCCTTGTAAGTCTTGAACATCTTTTGCAGGATTTTCTTGATGTTCTTGTTGGCAGCTTCAACAACTCCATTCATCTTCAGGCGGTAAGGCAAAGAATTATGGTGCTCGATCTTCAAGGATTCACACAATTCCTTCATAGTTTTGTTGTTCAAATTAGTTCCATTATCTGTGATAATTCTATTTGGAATTCCGTAATAATAGATAATTTCCTTCTTGATAAAGTGGGCAACCGCTTGCTTGGTCACATTGGCATAGGAAGCAGCTTTTACCCATTTTGTAAAGTAGTCGATGGCAACCAAGATAAAACGATGGTTGTTGGAAGCCTTAGGCTCGATTGCTCCAATCATGTCGATGCCCCACATAGAGAAAGGCCACAATGATGTTAAAACATTCAACAGTGTTGGATACACGGGCACCTTATCAACATATATTTGGCATTTATGGCATTTTCTAGCATATTGGATGCAATCTGATTCCATAGTCAACCAATAATACCCAGCTCTCAACATCTTCTTGGACATAGCATAGCCATTGGCGTGAGTTCCAAATGGTCCCTCATGAACTTCTTGAATTAACAGGTCTGCTTCACGTCTCTCAACACATCTTAGCAGAACCATGTCATGATTTCTTTTGTACTTTCGCTCCCAGGATTTTCATCCAGGTACAAACGCGAGAGTGGCGCGGAAAAACAGAGTCGCCAGCCGTGTAAATTTATCCCAAGAGAGGGAAAGGGAACACCGCATAAACCTGAGGAAGAGGGAAAGGAATGGTCATCGTAACCATAACCTGGGTTCGGGAGTCGGTTACGCGAGGGGAAGGTGCTAGCACCCCACACGTCCATCGTACTCGATGGGATCCACGCTTGTTGTCTATTCTAAGGGTGAGTTATACTATCATCTAGGGCTGTACTAAGACGGAGAGGGAAAAACAAAGACAGACTCGGTAGGACGTCGACGTCCTAGGCCTACGTACCCCCTTGTGCAATGGGGAATTCAGAGTCAACGTAGTTCGGACCAAGTTCTTTTTGTGTTTTTTATGAGCGACGTTAAGTTCGCGTCCGACAGTTAGGGTCGATGCCTGTTTGCGACTCATACGGAAGGTAACGTGCCCTTTTTGAAAATAGCCTTTAGGTTTGGAAATCCCGAAGGACAAAAGGGTTTGAAGTTGGTTTGTGTTTTTTAGGACAGAAGTGACTTAAGTTAGTTCCTAAGTTGCATTGCACCAAAGTCTAGGGCACAGGGGCGAATACTTAACGCATCGTCCCAAGACAGGACACTCGCTAAGCACTCTAGAAAGATGAGAGGAAGCCCCTCATCTCTCATTCCCTACGCTTAAGGCTCGTGCGCAATACACCTTATTATTATTAAGTGTTTTAAAGAAATTTGAGATGAGAAGAGAGAAAACACAAGGGTAACTCTAAGGGGGACTATGAATCCTAAAGTTATCATGCATGGGTGACCTACGGTTAATGAGGTTTGACGACAACCTAAATCCTAAAGGAAGAAGATAGAAGAGAAAGAAAGGATAAGGGTGACCATGGATATTTATCCATACCCTTAAAGAACTTACCTTAGTCCCTGCATAAAAGATTAGTACAGAATAGACACAAGTAAGAGAAATGAGGTGAATGAAAATCACACAATGGCAAACAATAATGATAATAATCCAAACATGAACTCAAAGATCAAAGAAACAACCCCAAAGCAAATGGCACAGGTGCCTTTTCAAACGGATAATCAGATGTGGTCAGAAATAGGCATACAAGAAAATCTCAGGTGAAAATAAATCAAACAATTGGAGAAATAACTCCCAAAATTTCCAAATTAAATATCAAGGTCCCTCAACCAGAGACAAACAACATACCAAAAATCCCTGCAAAAATTAAAAGTGTTAGTCATTCAAACAATTGGGCCAAGTTCAGGTGAAAAGTGGGGTTCAGTGTGCAAAGAAGAGGACCAGAATGCAGTATGAAATAATAATTAAAAATGAAAGAAAAATATTTTTATGCAATTTAGAATATTATCTAACAAATGCAAAAAGAACGGATCAAAAATATTTTATGATTGTAGAGAAATAAAATAAAGAAATTAAGTATGCATTATATGGATAATTCAAAAAGAAAATGAGTAAAATAATTAATTTAGATGATAAAAAATAAAATAAAAATAAAAAATAAAATTTGTGAAAATTTTATAAAATGATAAAAATAATGTATGAATTTTATGGGAATTTTAAAATGCAATTATGTAATTTTAATAATTGAAACATGAAAATGAAAAATTAAATGAAATAAAAAATGAAATAAGAAGTGGGGGGGGGGGGGGGGGGGGTGCGTTAGTAAGGAAATGCAGTAGAAATTGAAGGTTGGGCTAGAGAGTGGGGTGTGAGTAGCAGCCCGGTCCAACCAAATATTCAGGAAAAAAAATAAAAACTGGGGTGCTTACCGTGGAAAGCCATGTGCCTGGCACATGGGCTTTTTAATGCGTTGGCGAGAGGTGGGCCGTTCGATGTAATGGACGGTTCATGATTAGTCAACGAAAGCAAAAGTAGACCAAATAGAAACACATAATTGGAGGAGCATGATAGTTATTGTAGGATAATAAACACACGATTACAAAACTAAAATCAGAAAAAAAATAAAACAAATAAGAGGTGGCAGCATCGTGGCCGTTGGATTCATAGATCGGACGGCTGTGCTTCATCTTCCTCCTTTACTCACCTCGCCGGACTGGTTCACCGGCCGCCACCGCCAGCCGCCGGAACCCTACCTCCGGCCACCACCTGCAACCACAAAACTGCCCAGAAAATGCAATGGGGTACACTATCCGACCCAGAATTTCATCAGGAATCCAAATATGGCATCAAAAACCCCAAATTGTTAGTGTATAATAAAAAACGAATGAAAAACCATTAGGGCACAAAACTTTAAATCCATATTACAAGCAAACCACACGTCCAAAATTAAAAATAAATAGACCAGGGTAATCACCAATCATCACACGTCAATATGCATATAAAAAAGGAGAGTTTTAGGATCCTTAAAAATCCTTCCAACCTGAGATGGTCCCACACGTGTACTTGCTTTTGGCTGCAAATGGTGGTTGGGTTGCACTCTAGAGATCACCAGGAGAAGGTTTGTGGAAGAACTTTGAAGAAACTCCTTGTAGATTGAGAGATCCAAGGAATTCAAGAATTAGGGTTGACTTTCTTTTTCTCCAAAATGTCACGTGTAACTCCTTCTAACCAGTGCATGGATGGATTTAAATAGGCTAGGGTTTTCCTCTGATGATGAATTGGGCTTGGGTGATTTTTTTGTTTAATGATTTTTTAAATAATTTTGAAAAATCACATTATGTTAAGTACACCTCTTCCATGCATGGATATTTAAAAGTTTCATGATGGATCACTTGCATTTGAGTTGCTAAGCACACCACATTTAAATTGGGCCTTGAAACTTTTTTGATTCATGACTTTTGAATAATTTGGCATTTTTGAACAATGGAGAATAAGTGAAGAACACACCATGGAATTTCTTGATTCAAAAGTCTAAAATGTTCCTTAGGGATTGTCCTTTGATATTAGAATGCGGCATGAAGCAATGGAATTGATTATAGGTCATTATGCCCAAAGTTGTGAAAATGGAACCATGAAAAACCCTAAAAACCACTTTGCCTTCTTTGGATCATAAGTTGAGTTTCACAAATGATATGGAGACCCACTAGTACTTGTTGGAAAGAGGAGAAAAATATCTTCAACTTTCATGTTGGAGAAAAATTCATTTGAAGCTTTCTTGATGGTGAAAAGTCAAGTTGAATGTAGTGCAGGAACTTTCCAAAAATGGAAACTTTTCATTATAGGTCACTTTCCAAATTTAGAAACTTTGCACCAACTCCTGATTCCTGATAAATATGTATGAAACTTGACCCTTGAAGACCATATAAGGGTGTGAGACCTTGAAAACCTTGGAGAGAACCTCAGAATTCCATAGTTGACTTTTCCTCTCACTGTTGACTTTTACCCCATTCACCTGATTTTCAATCCATTGGCCAATTGAACTTCTCCTGAACCAAATTGATGGATAACCTCCCATCCCTAGGTATTTAGGGACCCAAGGAGTACCATGGGATCAAGTCTTGCCCAAAAAATCAGAAATAAACTGACTTTATAGCAAGCCCTAGTTGTGGTACCCTCAGTCTAGGAGGAAATAACACAGTCTCCAAATCCAAATTCCTCTGAATATGATGGGTATCCTCTCCAACAAAGATAAGATATGCCATTTGATGATGATAAAAACCCAAGGAGCTTGCCCATTGGAGCAATAAACCCAAGAATCTCAAAACCCTAATCTACGCACTGGTTAGGAGAGGATGATCCACCTGAGCTCTCTTGGACAATACCAGGTCTCTTGCTTGACCCTCTGAAGCACTGCCTCAGGCACCTTGACCCCATGCTAAGAACCAATGATATGCACACATGATAATGCAAAATGCAATGCAACATAAGCCAGTTAGTAATAAAGTAAGGAGGGCAAATTTTGGGGTGCAACAGTTGCCCCTATTCAATCAACTTGGTCCTGAAGGTATGATAGCGACGACTTTCAGACGATCAGGATGCACGGAGATTAAATACCAAAGAACCCGGAAATTTGCAATCCTCTGCTAGAGAACTAGCCATAAATGCTGTATTGTCACAATACGGACGAGTGCTAGCTATGCTGGGTATAAAGTGAAACAACTCTCCCAAGTTATGTCATCTCTGCTGATAGAGAGAACTGACAGAGGAATCTCGAAATATGCCATCCCTGCTGATAAAGGGACACTGACAAAAGAGTATCTTCAAAGCTTGCTATCTCTGCTGACAAAGAGAAACTAGCAAAACAAATGCCATCCCTGCTGATAAAGGAAACTGACGAAGAACTATCCAAAAGATCGCTATCTCTGCTGATAAAGAGAAACTAGCAAACTGATGCCATCCCTGCTGATAAAGGGAAACTAGCAAAATAAATGCCATCCCTGCTGATAAAGGGAAACTGACAAAGAACTATCCAAAAGATCGCTATCTCTGCTGATAAAGAGAAACTAGAAAATTGATGCCATCCCTGCTGATAAAGCGGAACTAGCAAAATAAATGCCATCCCTGCTGATAAAGGGAAACTGACGAAAGAAAATCTTCAAAAGATTGCCATCTCTGCTGATAAAGAGAAACTAGCAAACGGATGCCATCCATGCTGATAAAGGGAAACTGACGAAGAACTATCCAAAAGATCGCTATCTCTGCTGATAAAGAGAAACTAGCAAACTGATGCCATCCCTGCTGATAAAGGCAAACTAGCAAAATAAATGCCATCCCTGCTGATAAAGGGAAACTGACGAAAGAAAATCTTCAAAAGATTGCCATCTCTGCTGATAAAGAGAAACTAGCAAACTGAATGCCATCCTTGCTGATAAAGGGAAACTGACGGACGAAAATCTTCAAAAGATTGTTATCTCTGCTGATAAAGAGAAACTAGCAAAATAAATGTCATCCCTGCTGATAAAGGGAAACTGACGAAAGAAAATCTCCAAAAGCTTGCTATCTCTGCTGATAAAGAGAAACTAGCAAAATAAATGCCATCCCTGCTGATAAAGGGAAACTGACGAAAGAAAATCTCCAAAAGCTTGCTATCTCTGCTGATAAAGAGATACTAGCAAACTGATGCCATCCCTGCTGATAAAGGGAAACTGACGAAAGAGAAAATTGCTATCTCTGCTGATAAAGAGATACTAGCAAACTAGATGCCATCCCTTCTGATAAAGGGAAACTGATGAACGAAAAGATTGCTATCTCTGCTGATAAAGAGATACTAGCAAACTAGATTCCAACCCTGCTGATAAAGGGAAATTGACGGACGAAAATCTTCAAAAGATTTCTATCTCTGCTGATAAAGAGAAACTAGCAAAATAAATGCCATCCCTGCTGATAAAGGGAAACTGATGGACAAAAATCTTCAAAAGATTGCTATCTCTGCTGATAAAGAGAAACTAGCAAAATAAATGCCATCCCTGCTGATAAAGGGGAACTGACGGACGAAAATCTTCAAAAGATTGCTATATCTGCTGATAAAGAGAAACTAGCAAAATAAATGCCATCCCTGCTGATAAAGGGAAACTGACGGACGAAAATCTTCAAAAGATTGCTATCTCTGCTGATAAAGAGAAACTAGCAAAATGAATGCCATCCCTGCTGATAAAGGGAAACTGACAAAAGAGAATCTTCAAGAGATTGCTATCTCTGCTGATAAAGAGATACTAGCAAACTAGATGCCAGCCTTGCTGATAAAGGTAAAGTGACGAAAGAAAATCTTCAAAAGATTGCTA
This sequence comes from Lathyrus tuberosus, assembly GCA_022829125.1. NCBI lineage: Eukaryota > Viridiplantae > Streptophyta > Magnoliopsida > Fabales > Fabaceae > Lathyrus > Lathyrus tuberosus. Next base: position 3,989,340 of record JALAZF010000034.1, read on the forward strand.
TCTCTGCTGATAAAGAGAAACTAGCAAAATAAATGCCATCCCTGCTGATAAAGGGAAACTGACGAAAGAAAATCTTCAAAAGATTGCTATCTCTGCTGATAAAGAGAAACTAGCAAAATAAATGCCATCCCTGCTGATAAAGGAAAACGGACGAACGAAATCTCCAAAAGATTGCTATCCCTGCTGATAAAGAGAAACTAGCAAAATGCCATCCCTGCTGATAAAGGGAAACTGACGAAGAACTATCCAAAAGATCGCTATCTCTGCTGATAAAGAGAAACTAGCAAATTGATGCCATCCCTGCTGATAAAGGGGAACTAGGAAAATAAATGCCATCCCTGCTGATAAAGGGAAACTGACGAAAGAAAATCTTCAAAAGATTGCCATCTCTGCTGATAAATAGAAACTAGCAAACTGATGCCATCCCTGCTGATAAAGGGAAACTGACGAAGAACTATCCAAAAGATCGCTATCTCTGCTAATAAAGAGAAACTAGCAAACTGATGCCATCCCTGCTGATAAAGGGAAACTAGCAAAATAAATGCCATCCCTGCTGATAAAGGGAAACTGACGAAAGAAAATCTTCAAAAGATTGCCATCTCTGCTGATAAAGAGAAACTAGCAAACTGAATGCCATCCCTGCTGATAAAGGGAAACTGACGGACGAAAATCTTCAAAAGATTGCTATCTCTGCTGATAAAGAGAAACTAGCAAAAAAAATGTCATCCCTGCTGATAAAGGGCAACTGACGAAAGAAAATCTCCAAAAGCTTGCTATCTCTGCTGATAAAGAGAAATTAGCAAAATAAATGCCATCCCTGCTGATAAAGGGAAACTGACGAAAGAAAATCTCCAAAAGCTTGCTATCTCTGCTGATAAAGAGAAACTAGCAAAATAAATGTCATCCCTGCCGATAAAGGGAAACTGACGAAAGAAAATCTCCAAAAGCTTGCTATCTCTGCCGATAAAGAGATACTAGCAAACTGATGCCATCCCTACTGATAAAGGGAAACTGACGAAAGAGAAAATTGCTATCTCTGCTGATAAAGAGATACTAGCAAACTAGATGCCATCCCTGCTGATAAAGGGAAACTGACGAACGAAAAGATTGCTATCTCTGCTGATAAAGAGATACTAGCAAACTAGATTCCAACCCTGCTGATAAAGGGAAACTGACGGACTAAAATCTTCAAAAGATTGCTATCTCTGCTGATAAAGAGAAACTAGCAAAATAAATGCCATCCCTGCTGATAAAGGGAAACTGACGGACGAAAATCTTCAAAAGATTGCTATCTCTGCTGATAAAGAGAAACTAGCAAAATAAATGCCATCCCTGCTGATAAAGGGGAACTGACGGACGAAAATCTTCAAAAGATTGCTATATCTACTGATAAAGAGAAACTAGCAAAATAAATGCCATCCCTGCTGATAAAGGGAAACTGACGGACGAAAATCTTCAAAAGATTGCTATCTCTGCTGATAAAGAGAAACTAGCAAAATGAATGCCATCCCTGCTGATAAAGGGAATCTGACAAAAGAGAATCTCAAGAGATTGCTATCTCTGCTGATAAAGAGATACTAGCAAACTAGATGCCAGCCCTACTGATAAAGGGAAACTGACGAAAGAAAATCTTCAAAAGATTGCTATCTCTGCTGATAAAGAGAAACTAGCAAAATAAATGCCATCCCTGCTGATAAAGGGAAACTGACGAAAGAAAATCTTCAAAGGATTGCTATCTCTGCTGATAAAGAGAAACTAGCAAAATAAATGCCATCCGTGCTGATAAAGGAAAACTGACGAACGAAATCTCCAAAAGATTGCTATCCCTGCTGATAAAGAGAAACTAGCAAAATGCCATCCCTGCTGATAAAGGGAAACTGACGAAGAACTATCCAAAAGATCGCTATCTCTGCTGATAAAGAGAAACTAGCAAACTGATGCCATCCCTGCTGATAAAGGGAAACTAGCAAAATAAATGACATCCCTACTGATAAAGGGAAACTGACGAAGAACTATCCAAAAGATCGCTATCCCTGCTGATAAAGAGAAACTAGCAAACTGATGCCATCCCTGCTGATAAAGGGAAACTAGCATAATAAATGCCATCCCTGCTGATAAAGGGAAACTGACGAAAGAAAATCTTCAAGAGCTTGCTATCTCTGCTGATAAAGAGAAACTAGCAAAATAAATGCCATCCCTGCTGATAAAGGGAAACTGACGAAAGAAAATCTTCAAAAGATCGCTATCTCTGCTGATAAAGAGAAACTAGCAAAATAAATGCCATCCCTGCTGATAAAGGGAAACTGACAAAAGAGAAGATTGCTATCTCTGCTGATAAAGAGATACTAGCAAACTAGATGCCATCCCTGCTGATAAAGGGAAACTGACGAACGAAATATCCAAAAGATTGCTATCCCTGCTGATAAAGAGAAACTAGCAAAATAAAATGCGACTTCACTGGGGATAACGTGAAACAAAACTTCTGGTTTAAACCACAATATGTCAAGCAAGAACGGGATTTCACAGAAGAGAAAGGCCAGACAAGCTTCTAACGGACCCATGATCCACAGATAAGACGACTCCGCTGGGGAAAGGAGAAGTATAAATAAAAGACTCTGCCGAGGAGCACAAACATGAGGAACACATCCCTCCAAAATCTCCTGAGTCATGCCATCTCTGCTGGGAAAGAGAACTGGCAAAGAAGGTACCAAACCTGTCTTATGCTTCGAATGCAAATGTTTGAATAGTGGTGTAATGCTCCATACGAAATGGAAATGCTATGTGCTTGAGGATGCAATGCAAATGCTTATGATATGCAAAAGGGGTCCCTCCAGCAAAATAAATGCCGGAGAAAAAAGATTGATTCAGCTGGGGATGACAAAAATAAATTTCCCTCTGAATCCGGGAACTCTGCTGAGAAGGGTCATACTGATCGACTCTTCAGATCAACAACTTTTGCTGGGGATGAAATCTCGAGAGAACTACCGGGGGCCACACCTGTCTTTCACTGGAGGTAACATCCAAAACCTGAGATTTCTCCTCTGCTGGGGGAGTTGAGAATGAATGCCAATAACGGAACCAAAGATCTGTTATCGAAGATTGCTAATATCCAATTGGGCTCAGAACCTGCTGGGGGATGCCAGCCCATAATACCATCCTACTTGGGGAAAACAGTCCATAATACCATCCTGCTTGGGGATACTGCTGAACTTAGTCTGCTGAAGGGGGAGAATGACTTTACTCCCACCTTGCTGGGGATTAGAATATAACGTTGTTGGTGAAAGTACGCTTTCTGACTGGATGGGGGATGCGAACACCCTGATTTTGTGGGGAAATAACGCCTTGATCCGGAGAAAATACTTCCCACGTCTCCTGCTGGGGGAAAGTCTGCTCTGCTGAGGAAAGTTTGTCCTGCTGGGGAAGGAGTACTCCCAATGCTGGGGAGAGCCAACTGCTGGGGATGTACAATCCTGTTACCCTGCAACCTGACTTGTCTTCATGGTCATAAGCGGCTCTTTGAACTTTTCATCTCAAGAGGATTTTACAGAAGATCGGGCGTTCGCACTGCCCCAGGGTCTTCAAACTCTTGGAGAGATTTATCATATCTTGACATAACTGCCCCAATCTTCATAATCCATGACGTACATTCCCTCGAAAGGGATCGTAATGACTTAAAAATACTCTGCTTTGAGGAAGTGTTTTCAATTAACCATTTTCAGGAGTGGACAATCTCCCACGCTACAGAGGTGGCCTGCCCCGATATGAGCTTTGAAGTGACTTTGCCCCTGATCTTAGAATGAATGCCCCAAAATAACTGAATTTCAGAGAGTTTTCTCGACGTGACTGCCCCAGATTGGCTACATCTTAACACGACTTACTGGGGAGAGCCCACTCCACACTGAGTCTCATGGCAGCATGCCCTTTGATATGATTGTCCTTCAGAATTTCCAAGCGTCCCAACTTGGCAGGATCAAGCTTCTTGACTGACTTTCACTGTGCAAGCTTCATTGATGCTTAGGCACATGTATGCAAACAGAACAAGTTATTTATGAGAATGATAATCCTAATGCAACACTCATGTTAACCTTGAAGTTTTTATTGAAAATGCGTCACCGAGCCTTGTGAATGAATCACTTGCTGGGATGCGACCTTGATTTTTTGAATGGTAAAAACAAATGCGCACATGCAATACCAACAAATCTTATTAGCACAACTCATAGGAGTCAGGAACGCCATCCAGTTGGAGTATGCTTTCGGATTGAACCCTGTTTCAATTAGGACTTTTAAGGGCTGTAACGTGGTCTGGTTCACGGTTTCAGAAAAAAGGATTTATGGCTCAAAATTTATCGGTGCCCACCCATTCTTCGTGATGTTCTCCAGTCCTATGTTCAGCTAATCTGACCCAAACGCTCATCTCTCAAATGGTTTATGATCTATGCCAGTAATGGTTTGATGCCTAAGGGAGTTTTGGAATGACAGTCACCCCATTTTATCCTTTGTGTCTGTAATCACACGAATTTGTTCTTATCGAGGATTTTCTTTTGTAAGGCTTTTCGCTTTTTCTTTCTTTTGCTTTTTGATCCCTAATTTTGCCTGGACTGACTCTTTTGAGTTTTTTCGATTTTGAAGTCCAGCGGGATGCCCTAACTTTTGCCTAAGTCGCTTGTTTTCAAGTTTCGACTTAGTGGGCTTTCTCTTTTCTTTCTTTTTATATCCCTCTTTTGAACAAAGCGTGTGACACTGGTTGTCTTACTTGCTTGAAAGGGTTTTGACTGTCTCACTCCTTAGTTGTTGATGGATGACCATCGTGGTTTCGCATCTCTTGACCTTTTTCCGGCGGGATAGAAGGTAATGGTTCCTCGGATGCACACTCTCCTTGAAATTTGGACGCTTGGTCAAACTAACTGACGCCTACCCTGCCCCTGGGTTAAGTATGAGGTTTTTTCGTACGAAAGAAACTCCTACTCCAAGGCTCGAAGGGGTTAACGAGGGTCTATCTCCTTATCTCTCCAGTGTTTATGAATTAGAAACAATGCCTGTACATCCTTAACAGGGTTTTATCCAAAAGCGTACCATTAGAAATCTGCGTTCTTATTTCGTCATCCTCCCTCGAGAGTTCTAGACAAGAAAATTGGTATTGCAGTGCATATAAACATTTAAGAGTGAACACGAATGGATTACTTCAAGGAAAACATGCTCATTGTATTATGATCGTCATTAAAAACAAACAAGTTTCTATATGCATACAATGCTTTAACGAGAAATGAAAAACTACAAATGAAAATACAGTAAAGAAACTGATGACTGCCATTGTTGAGGAAGCTTAATTCTGTCTGGACGTACTTGCAGACTGAGTGTTCATTTGAGAAAGGAGGCTTCCATTGATGTACATATCATCTTCAGTGAATACAATGATCTCTGAGTCTACCAGGTCTTGCACCTTGTGCTTGAACACGTTGCAGTTTTCAATTGAATGACCCAGTGTGTCTGAGTGATATTCACATCTGGCATCCAGATCATAGTCAGGAGGAATAGGGTCGGGGATAGGCTTGGCATCCCTTAGTTGAACCTAAGAACTTTCAAGTAGACGGGCAAGAACCTGGCTGTGAGGAACAGGGAGTGGATCAAACCTTCTCTCAGGCCTTCGTGATCTTTGTTGTCTCTTTCCAGAGCAGTTCTCTTGTTGACCCTGATTCGAGCGCATAATCCTTTCAGGCACTTTTCTCTTCAGACTTAGTCGAGGCGTAGGCAGCATTTGCGGATGTGGGGATTCTAAGACCAAGGACTGCAAGAAATGCCCCTGACTTGATGTGGCTTTGGGAGAAGCAATGGAGATACCCACTTCCTTTTCAACAGCTAGAGTGGGACCACCTTGTATGCTTACGCCGCTCGGTGTGAATTAAATTTTCCTCGAATCTATCAGATCTTGGACAGCATGCTGAAATGCCCTACAATCTTCCACCTTATGCCCCGGCGCGCCAGAGTGAAAATCACAGTGGGCTCTTGCATCATAACCTGGTGGGGGAGTACCAGAGGGAGGAGCCAAAGTCCTTTTCCGTACCAATTGCAACTGAAGGAGATGCTGGAATAACTGAGAATATGGCATTGGTGGAGTCTCAAAATGTCTATTCTGCTTAGGCATAAATTGTGGCTGGCGTGGAGCACGATTCTGTTGTTGTTGAGGTACAGCCAGGACAGTCACAATGGCAATCTGCTCACCCTTAGGGAGGGATCTCTTGAACCACGGGGGAGAGACAATTCCAGCCACAGCTTCAGGCATGAGAGTATTATCTCTGCTTAGCACACCTCTCACGACCTCCATAACCAGACTCATCTGAGTCTTCAGTTGGTTGACCTCTTCCTTCAGCACTTTCTATTCTTGAGCCAAGGTTTGCATCTTCCCTATGAACTGGCCCATTTGGCTTCGTAAATCCCTCAACTCAGCTCGAACTTGCTCCATAATCAACTCTTGAATGGCCTGAGGAGTTAAGTCTGCAATTCTGAGATTAGAACAAGATAAGAATACCGGAGATAAACACCTGTCATGCAAAATGATTATGCAAAATGATTATGAATATGCAAATGCAAATGGACATGCTTGAAAATTCACAGGGCGATCCACCCCTTGATTCCGGTTTAACAATAAGATGTAATGGAACTCCTGCTCGTATATTAAGAAAACCGTAGGAAAACCAAACGTCAACAATCATCAATCAAAGATACAAGTCTGAACATAAGAATCATAAGTCCCAACCAACAAGCCTGGTGGTGATCCCAATACAATAAAGAGAAAAGAAAACTACTGCATATCATCAAAATTCACAAGTGTCAATCCCCCCCATCCATTATGCTTTTTGCACCAGTCTTGAATCTCCTTGAACAGCTTTCTGGTATCGGGATGCTTCGGCCTCTGAATTAGCCCTTGAATGAGAAGGTCTCTCCTGTGTATGATCCCATCCAAGTATCGGCAATGTAACTCCCAAGCGTCTTCTCCAGAAACACCATCCATGCTAGGTCCCTCATGTCTAGATCTCTTCACTTCAGCTTGGACTTTCAGTTCTTCCATGGAGGCTATGGCTTCATTGAGTCGACCCTCGACTACTTGTCTTTTGAATATCCCTGATAAGATCTCGGCATCTTTCTTCTTGAGTGTCGACTTTAACTAATCAATCTTAGCTAAGTAGTCGTCTTCCTTTCTCTTATTCTCAGCCATGGCAGTCTCTCGGTGATCATCGAACCTGTGAATCTTCAACAAAGCCTTGCCTAATTCCTCCTCCTTGGACCTGAGAATGTTACTGATACCATCCAAAGCTTGTTTCATCCTTTCTCTGGATGCGATCATGTCAGCAACCTCTCTTTCTGCTTTGGCAAGGAGCTCTGTCTTCAACTTGGCGGTATGAACAACTTCACCCCGCTCACGCTTCCACTGATAAATCTCTCTCTTTAGCTCCCTATTTTCTTCCCGCAGCTTTTCCTTTTCAGCCCATAATTTGTCATACTTCTCTATCTCAACTGTGGTAGGAGGCTCGATCACCAAAGGATACAAAGGTGGTTCCACCGGGAATGGAAGAAGCTCCTCTTCTGATCTCTTCTTAATCCACTCTACATAGGAAGGGAAAGCCCGATTGTTACTTTTCCTGAACGGAATTTTACCCTTCTTGGTCACCTGTCTCCAAGCATTCACAACTTTCCTTATCAACCCTTGATCCTCAATACCATTGAAGAACAAGGACTCACGGACATCTCGCTCTCCGGGTGGACCTTTCAAAGGATAGCCAAACTGTCTGATAGCTAGGGAGGGATTATAGTTAATTCCACCTTTCCTCCCTATCAAGGGAACATTAGGGAATTCTCCGCATTTGCAAATGATCTCCATTCCTAGCAAGTCATGATTGATCCAAGCAATGTTGTCAGCAGTCAAGCCCATAACCCTCTTTGACCATTTCAAAGAATCTTTCGTATCAACGAAAGCGCCAGATTCGGGGAGACGACTCAGAAACCAAGTAGCTAAAAGCAGTGCACAGCAACTTACAGTTTTTCCACGCCTATTCTCATTCTTATAGTGAACTGAGTGATACACATCACCTAGCAAGGTAGGTATAGGATTCTTCGAAATAAAGATTCTAATGGCGTGCATATCCACCAGATCAGGAATATTCGGAAACAGCACAATCCCATAAATACACATAGCCAGAATAGCTTGGAAAGCAGTCCAGTTCTTCTCTTTGACATGTATGCAGGCTTGATCAAACAGGAACTTCAATAGGAAACCCTTAACTCCTTGTTTTTCTTCAATGTTACTGTTCAGGACGGATTCACTAATATGAAAAGCCACATCCATTTCTTTTATACCGGGGTGTTCCTTAGAAAAGAAAACTATATCATGACTGATAGGAATTCCCAAAATAAATGAGAACTCCTCCAACGTTGGAGCCAAGATGTAGTCCGGGAAAGTGAAGCAACGCAGATACGAATCGTAAAACTGTAGAAGTGTGTGAACGACATCCTTCTCATACTTGGAGATATTATAGACAAATTTCAGAAGTCTTCCATACCTTCCACTGAACTCTGTACGAACTCCGGAACCAGCCATATTAATCAATTTGTGAATCAGTGTCAAAGTCGGTTCTGGGAACGAATAGGCGACAGTCTTCTTTCTCTGAACATCCATGCTGAAGTAACCTCGGAAAACCGGAATCAAGAGTAAGATGCAAGCCCTGAAAATGTCAAACATGTCAGAATGTAAGAAAAATGATATGCTCATGCAAACATGGGGTCAAGGCACACTGCTGGATAGGCTGTGCTGTTAGCTGAACGAGAACCCAAAAAACCAGAACTCTGAACCACTGAGGAACCCAAATAATCAGACATTGATGAGAAATCCAGAAAACCGGGTAGGTTGAAAGTCTCGGTTACCTGCAAACCTGCAAACGCCCATTCCCTCTCACATGTGGGTACTAGGATGTTCGGTATCCCGGGCTCTCAGGTCGAGAAATGATGATACGTTCACCATTTTTGGTTTGGCATCATCATCAATCGAGGAGGCCTCAACTGATTCTCCAAAGCGGAAGGTCCTCAGCTTTGGCACTGAGGTCGAGAAACAATAGTACATTCATCCCTCGGGGTACAGTACTAAAGTCAATCGAGGAGTGCCTCCACTGATTCTCTTCAAAACGTAGGGGCCATCCTATGCGAGTTCCAAAGCGGGCCCTCGGGTGCGAATGGGTTTGCCACAGGATGTGGTCTGCCACTGTCACCACTAAAGAGGGATGTTTCCACTAAGGTCCTCAATGATCGGTCACCAGAGTCGACAGCTCTCTAGATTAACACCCCAACATGCGCAAGACACACACGTTAGAATGCGTCCCAAGATAGCCTCGTCTGGTTGTGAATTTCATGAACACACAAACGTACCAAGCGGGCACGTAGGTCCCACTACTTTCCACTCTAGTCCTAGGGTATTCTCAAGCCTTGGTATTGGGCTTAGCTCTCGGTCCCACCCAACCTGCAAAACAAAGACAGCCAGCACAACACAGCAGCATGACAGTAATAAAAAATGAAATACAGAAGATGCGGTAAAAATAAAAATAAAATACAACACATAAAGCAGAACAAAAACAAAACACCCAAAGAGAACAAAGAAAAGCAAGCGTTAGGATTGACTCGCTTAGGGATGGACCAGCATAGGTCAACCAGAGATTCTGGGTTAGTTCCCCAGCAGAGTCGCCAGCTGTCGCTCCCAGGATTTTCATCCAGGTACAAACGCGAGAGTGGCGCGGAAAAACAGAGTCGCCAGCCGTGTAAATTTATCCCAAGAGAGGGAAAAGGAACACCGCATAAACCTGAGGAAGAGGGAAAGGAATGATCATCGCAACCATAACCTGGGTTCGGGAGTCAGTTACGCGAGGGGAAGGTGCTAGCACCCCACGCGTCCATCGTACTCGATGGGATCCACGCTTGTTGTCTATTCTAAGAGTGAGTTATACTATCATCTAGGGCTGTACTAAGACGGAGAGGGAAAGACAAAGACAGACTCGGTAGGACGTCGACGTCCTAGGCCTACGTACCCCCCTTGTGCAATGGGGAATTCAGAGTCAACGTAGTTCGGACCAAGTTCTTTTTGTGTTTTTTATGAGCGACGTTAAGTTTCCGTCCGGCAGTTAGGGTCGATGCCTATTTGCGACTCAGACGGAAGGTAACGTGCCCTTTTTGAAAATAGCCTTTAGGTTTGGAAATCCCGAAGGACAAAAGGGTTTGAAGTTAGTTTGTGTTTTTTAGGACAAAAGTGACTTAAGTTAGTTCCTAAGTTGCATTGCACCAAAGTCTAGGGCACAGGGGCGAATACTTAACGCATCGTCCCAAGACAGGACGCTCGCTAAACACTCTAGAAAGATGAGAGGAAGCCCCTCATCTCTCATTCCCTACGCTTAAGGCTCGTGCGCAATACACCTTATTATTATTAAGTGTTTTAAAGAAATTTGAGATGAGAAGAGAGAAGACACAAGGGTAACTCTAAGGGGGACTATGAATCCTAAAGTTATCATGCATGGGTGACCTACGGTTAATGAGGTTTAACGACAACCTAAATCCTAAAGGAAGAAGATAGAATAGAGAGAAAGGATAAGGGTGACCATGGATATTTATCCATACCCTTAAAGAATTTACCTTAGTCCTTGCATAAAAGATTAGTACAGAATAGATACAAGTAAGAGAAATGAGGTGAATGAAAATCACACAATGGCAAACAATAATGATAATAATCCAAACATGAACTCAAAGATCAAAGAAACAACCCCAAAACAAATGGCACAGGTGCCTTTTCAAACGGATAATCAGATGTGGTCAGAAATAGGCATACAAGAAAATCTCAAGTGAAAATAAATCAAAAAATTGGAGAAATAACTCCCAAAATTTCCAAATTAAATATCAAGGTCCCTCAACTAGAGACAAACAACATACCAAAAATCCCTGCAAAAATTCAAAGTGTTAGTCATTCAAACAATTGGGCCAAGTTCAGGTGAAAAATGGGGTTCAGTGTGCAAAGAAGAGGACCAGAATGCAGTATGAAATAATAACTAAAAATGAAAGAAAAATATTTTTATGCAATTTAGAATATTATCTAACAAATTCAAAAAGAACGGATCAAAAATATTTTATGATTGTAGAGAAATAAAATAAAGAAATTAAGTATGCATTATATGGATAATTCAAAAAGAAAATGAGTAAAATAATTAATTTAGATGATAAAAAATAAAATAAAAATAAAAAATAAAATTTGTGAAAATTTTATAAAATGATAAAAATGATGTATAGATTTTATGGGAATTTTAAAATGCAATTATGTAATTTTAATAATTGAAACATGAAAATGATAAATTAAATGAAATAAAAAATGAAATAAGAAGTGGGGGGGGGGGGGGTGCGTTAGTAAGGAAATGCAGTAGAAATTGAAGGTTGGGCCAGAGAGTGGGGTGTGAGTAACAGCCCGGTCCAACCAAATATTCAGAAAAAAAAATAAAAACTGGGGAGCTTACCGTGGAAAGCCATGTGCCTGGCACATGGGCTTTTTAATGCGTTGGCGAGAGGTGGGCCGTTTGATGCAATGGACGGTTCATGATTAGTCAACGAAAGCAAAAGTAGACCAAATAGAAACACATAATTGGAGGAGCATGATAGTTATTGTAGGATAATAAACACACGATTACAAAATTAAAATCAGAAAAAAAATAAAACAAATAAGAGGTGGCAGCATCGTGGCCGTTGGATTCATGGATCGGACGGTTGTGCTTCATCTTCCTCCTTTACTCACCTCGCCGGACTGGTTCACCGGCCGCCACCGCCAGCCGCCGGAACCCTACCTCCGGCCACCACCTGCAACCACAAAACTGCCCAGAAAATGCAATGGGGTACACTATCCGACCCAGAATTTCGTCAGGAATCCAAATATGGCATCAAAAACCCCAAATTGTTAGTGTATAATAAAAAACGAATGAAAAACCATTAGGGCACAAAACTTTAAATCCATATTACAAGCAAACCACACGTCCAAAATTAAAAATAAATAGATCAGGGTAATCACCAATCATCACACGTCAATATGCATATAAAAAAGGAGAGTTTTAGGATCCTTAAAAATCCTTCCAACCTGAGATGGTCCCACACGTGTACTTGCTTTTGGCTGCAAATGGTGGTTGGGTTGCACTCTAGAGATCACCAGGAGAAGGTTTGTGGAAGAACTTTGAATAAACTCCTTGTAGATTGAGAGATCCAAGGAATTCAAGAATTAGGGTTCACTTTCTTTTTCTCCAAAATATCACGTGTAACTCCCTCTAACCAGTGCATGGATGGATTTAAATAGGCTAGGGTTTTCCTCTGATGATGAATTGGGCTTGGGTGATTTTTTTGTTTAATGATTTTTTAAATAATTTTGAAAAATCACATTATGTTAAGTACACCTCTTCCATGCATGGATATTTGAAAGTTTCATGATGGATCACTTGCATTTGAGTTGCTAATCACACCACATTTAAATTGGGCCTTGAAACTTTTTTGATTCATGACTTTTGAATAATTTGGCATTTTTGAACAATGGAGAATAAGTGAAGAACACACCATGGAATTTCTTGATTCAAAAGTCTAAAATGTTCCTTAGGGATTGTCCTTTGATATTAGAATGCGGCATGAAGCAATGGAATTGATTATAGGTCATTATGCCCAAAGTTGTGAAAATGGAACCATGAAAAACCCTAAAAACCACTTTGCCTTCTTTGGATCATAAGTTGAGTTTCACAAATGATATGGAGACCCACTAGTACTTGTTGGAAAGAGGAGAAAAATATATTCAACTTTAATGTTGGAGAAAAATTCATTTGAAGCTTTCTTGATGGTGAAAAGTCAAGTTGAATGCAGTGCAGGAACTTGCCTAAAATGGAAACTTTTCATTATAGGTCACTTTCCAAATTTAGAAACTTTGCACCAACTCCTGATTCCTGATAAATATGTATGAAACTTGACCGTTGAAGACCATATGAGGGTGTGAGACCTTGAAAACCTTGGAGAGAACCTCAGAATTCCATAGTTGACTTCTCCTCTCACTGTTGACTTTTACCCCATTCACCTGATTTTCAATCCATTGGCCAATTGAACTTCTCCTGAACCAAACTGATAGACAACCTCCCATCCCTAGGTATTTAGGGACCCAAGGAGTACCATGGGTTCAAGTCTTGCCCAAAAAATCAGAAATAAACTGACTTTATAGCAAGCCCTAGTTGTGGTACCCTCAGTCTAGGAGGAAATAACACAGTCTCCAAATCCAAATTCCTCTGAATATGATGTGTATCCTCTCCAACAAAGATAAGATATGCCATTTGATGATGATAAAAACCCAAGGAGCTTACCCATTGGAGCAATAAACCCAAGAATCTCAAAACCCTAATCTATGCACTGGTTAGGAGAGGATGATCCACCTGAGCTCTCTTGGACAATACCAGGTCTCTTGCTTGACCCTCTGAAGCACTACCTCAGGCACCTTGACCCCATGCTAAGAACCAATGATATGCACACATGATAATGCAAAATGCAATGCAACATAAGCCAGTTAGTAATAAAGTAAGGAGGGCAAATTTTGGGGTGCAACATGTACAATACATCATTACTGAGGAAAAATTTAGACGCCAAGGTCCTCAAAGTGTTTTTATCAAGAGCGGTAGCATTAGCTGGATACATCTTGATGTCGTGGAACCAAGACTTTCCATCAGTTTTCTCTTCAACTAATTGGAAATAGGCGGGCTCGGTCTTTCAGACAATCCGGATGAGCGGTGATTCATTCAGGTATCTGACCTTCCACATGGAGGCTAACATAGCCAAAGCACAAGCAATATGATTTTCAGATCTCGAAACATATCGAAAAGTGATCTCATCAAAGTATTTGATCATCTCTATGATATAAGCACGATACAGAATCAACTTTTCATCTCGGGTCTCCCATTCACCCTTAACTTGGTATATCACCAAATCTGAATCTCCAATCACTTCAAGAATTTTGATTCGAAGGTCAATGGATGCTTCAAGGCCTAGAATGCATGCTTCATACTTGGCAATGTTGTTTGTGCACTCAAAATCTAGTCTTGCTGTAAACGGAGTATAACCACCATCCGGATTCATCAAAGTAACACCTACACCATTCACATTGTAATTAGAGGAACCATCGAACATCATCTTCCAAGGGGAACCAGGCTCGGGACCCTCATCTGGACCAGGTTCTTCACAATCCTTCTTTATCAACATAATGTCTTCATCAGGGAAGTCAAGCTTGAAAGGCTCATATTTTTCAACTGGTTGCTCTGCAAGGTAATCAGACAAGATACTCCCTTTAATGGACTTTTGAGTTACGTACTAGATTTCGTATTCGGACAGGAGCATATGCCAACGGGTAAGCCTTCCAGTCTAAGTAGGCTTTTCATAAATGTACTTTATTGGATCCATCTTGGAGATCAATAAAGTAGTGTGACAGATCATATATTGCCTTAGGTGCTTAGTAGCCCAAGCTAAAACACATAAAGTTTTCTCCAAGAGTGAATATCTGTTTTCATAGTCAGTAAACTTCTTTCTCAAATAATAGATGGCATACTCTTCCCGTTCAGTCTCATCATGTTGCCCCAGTACGCAACCCATAGACCCTTCTAGCACAGTCAGATACATGAAGAGAGGTTTGCCTGGCACAGGCAGAATTAGGATTGGAGGTTCTCATAGATAACCCTTGATATTTTCAAAAGTAAGCTGGAAATCAGAATTCCATTCAACTACTTGATCCTTTCGGAGCAGCTTGAAGATGGGCTCAGTAGTAACAGTCATATTGAAGATGAATCTGGAGATGTAGTTTAGTCTTCCAAGAAAACCTCTGACTTGCTTCTCAGTTTGCGAAGCAGGCATTTCTAAAATGGCACTGACTTTATCTGGGTCAACTTGAATCCCTCGTTGGCTAACAATGAATCCAAGCAGTTTTCCAGACCGAACCCCAAATGTACACTTAGCTGGATTTAGTCGCAATCTGAACTTTCTGAGACGCTCAAACAATTTAAACAGATAATCCACATGGTCCTCTTTGCTTTGGAATTTAGCGATCATGTAATCGACATAGACCTCTATCTCCTTATGCATCATGTCATGGAAAAGCGTAATTGTCGCCCTTTGATACGTAGCACCTACATTTTTAAGACCAAATGGCATGACCTTATAACAATAGGTCCCCCAAGGTGTGATGAATGTAGTTTTATCCATGTCATCAGGATCCATTTTGATCTGGTTTTATTTTTAGAAGCCATCCATGAAAGAAAAGATATCGAATATAGCAATATTATCCATCAAGGTATCAATGTGGGGAAGAGTGAAGTCATCTTTTGGGCTGACTTTGCTCAAATCCCTATAGTCGACACACATTCGAACCTTTCCGTCCTTCTTCAGTACAGGAACAATATTGGCCACCCACTGAGGGTACTTTACAACAACAAGAAATTCGGCATCAATTTGTCTTTTTACCTCTTCTTTGATTTTCAAGGCCATGTCTGGTCTTGTTCTTTGGAGTTTCTGCTTCACAGGAGGAGAATCGGGTCGGAGTGGTAGCTTATGAACAACGATGTCTGTGTCCAAACTGGGGATATCTTGATACGACCATGCAAATACATCCACATATTCTTCGAGAAGCTTGAAAAACCTTGCCCTGATATTTGCCCCAAGTGTAGTGCCAATTTTAATTTCCTTCCTCTCTTCTTCACTGCCCAAGTTGATGGTTTCGACCTGCTCTTGGTGAGGTTGGAGATCTGTGTACTCGTATTCAAGCATCTTAGCCAATTCATCTAGGATGTCACAATCTTCCTCACCCTTTTCTTCGGCTTGATTGATGGGTGCATAAAGGTTAGGAGAGATTGGAGAGTCACCGAATTCAATGTGGGTATCAATGATTATGCATGTTTTAGATGATTGTTTTTATTAAAATGAAAAACAAAAGAATGCAATGAGAGAATGTTTTTTCTTTTAGTGGTTATGAAAGATTGCCATTTTCATTTTGAAAGTGAAAAGAGAAAAAGCGGTAAATGAACAAAATAGGAATTTAATAAAATGCCTTCATTCATTAAGATTTGAAAATCAGAAGGGGGCCTTACAAAATAATCCTATAGCCTTGGGCACAACTATGGATTTTTGAAAACATTAAAATGACAAGACAACAAAATTACTTTGATAAATGGAGGATTTCAATAATCTCCACAGAGTCCCAATTGCTTAAAGCCACATCAGAACGATACACCAAATTGCTTAGGCTTTCATCTTCAGAATCTTCGACAATTGCATTCACTTGGAAGCCAGCACTGACGAACACTTCTTGGATTTCTTTTGGACGGCCCTTGATTAGAGTTGAAGCTTTGTTGGCAGTTGGTTTGTAACCCAGCCCAAAGCGGTCTATCTTGACTTTGACGTTGATCACTTCACCCTAGCCTCCTGGTTTACCCTCTTCAATGGTGGAAATGGTGATTTTTAGAGATGCAAAAGATGGATTGACCCTCTTCACAGGCTCTTCTACCTCCAACAAGACTGCATTTGCAATTTCAAGCGCTTGGAAAGAAGTTTCCAACGCGTCCTCATCTGCCTCAATGTATTTGAATGAAGAAAGATTGCGCACCATGAGATCTTCTTCTACAAATATAGTCACCAGCTTGTTGTCCACAATAAATTTCATTTTCTGATGTAGGGTTGAGGTCAGTGCTCCAGCAGCGTGGATCCACGTCCTTCTCAACAAGCATCTATAATTGGGGTTGATATCCATAACTTGAAAAGTTATGTTAAAAACATGGGGACCAATAAGAATGGGCTACTCCACTTCACCAATCACGGTCCTTCTCGAACCATCAAACGCCTTCACAATAAGAGCACTAGGTTTCATCTCTGCCCCTTCACATGCAAGCTTTGCAAGAGTTGTTTTGGGCAACACATTGAGGGATGATCCAGTATCTACCAACACCATAGCCAAATCGTCCTCTTGACATTTAACAGAAATATGCAAGACACGGTTGTGGTTGTTACCTTCTTTGGGCAATTCCCCTCCATCAAAGCTCAAAGTGTTACAGGCGGTGATGTTAGCTATCACATTATTAAATTGTTCAACAGTAATATCCTGTGTCACATGAGCTTGAGCAAGAAGCTTTTACAGAGCAATGCGATGTACGGGAGAGCATATAAGGAGAGACAGTATGGAAATATTTGATGGTGTCTGATGTAATTGGTCAATAATCTTGTAATAACTTCTTTTGATGATTTTAAGGAACTCTTCATCTTCATCAAAAGGGACAGCCTCATTGTCCTTAGAAGGAACAACAACGGTAATTTCTTTTAGCATTTGAGGTACCACACAGATAGGAGGGTTATAAATTCAACCATTACGGGTCATTCTGCTCGGCCCTGCTATATTTGTCACCTCATCATTAACAACCTTCGGCCCTTTTTCTAGATTCATAGATTTCTGATTACCCACAACCACTTCATAATTCCAAGGCACATATTTTGTACTTTTGAAAGCAAAAGGAGTGGGACTTCGCTTAACAGATGATTTTTGAACATAAACCATCTTTTTTCCTTGAACAGGAGTCACAACTGGATCTGGAAGTTTAGAAACTGGTTTAGGCAGATTGAAGACAGGTTCAACTTCTTTGTGAGTAGATTCGGCTAAATTGAACACAGGAGTTGGTAAATTGAACACTGGCTTAATCACAACTACCTCATTCTTCTTCACACATTGTCTAATTTGAAGCACACCTTGATCAATTAAAATCTGGATGTCCCTTTGGACTCCTTCACACCCCTTCGGCTGAACAACACATTCGGAACAATTCTTGTGACACACCTTGGCTAAACCTGCTTTAACCAACTTAGCATGAAATTCTGGCAACGGAGTTTTAATATCCTTCACATTACAAATCAAAACTTCATCAACTTCTTCTTCTACAGCATTGACAGATGCCACATGGGCGGGTAGAGGATTACTCTTCACATTTGGATTTGTATCATTAAAAGACATGATCTTCTTCTCGACCAACTCCCTTACAATGTGTTTCAAAAGGCATAACAACCTTCAAGATCATGACCAGCAGCCCCCTTATGGAAAGGTCAGTGGGCGTTAGGATTATAATAAGGTGGAAGTTTCTTTGGAGGAGGATCTAAAGGCCTTGGAGTTGCCAAACCTTGCTCAATGAGGAACGAATACAATTTGGTGTAAGTCATAGGGATAGGGGGTATAGGTGGCCTCCCTCCCTATCTTTTATTTTGGCCTTGATTATTCTAGCATTAAAGAGGATTCCTTTGAGGAGCGTTGGATGCTTCTTGATACTGAGGAACTGGCGGAGCTTGTTGAAACACAAGCACTTGTTGGTTGAAAGTAGGGGTAACAGCTGTCACATATGGTTGAGGGGCATACTGATACACTGGTTGTTGAATGAATTATTGTTGTTGTTGCTTCCAAGAAGGATTTCTTCTACGAACAGACATTACAACATTAGTTTCTCCTTCTTTCTTCTTTTGAAATTGCTAGAAGGCTTTTTGGCGTGATTAGTTGTACCATTGTAACTTCAAGCTGAACTACTCATCTTCCCATTCTTCAAACCCAATTCTACCTTGATTCCCACAACTACCAAATCAGAAAAACTGGCAGTGACGCTACCCATAATTCTCTCATAAAACTCAGGTCGCATAGTATCGACGAACCACTCTGCTAGCTCTTTTTCTGACAAAGGAGGCTCTACCTGAGAGGCAGTCTCCCTCCATCTTTGTGCATATTCCTTAAAGGATTCAAAAATTTTCTGTGACATACTCAGCAGCTGTCTTCTGTCTGGTTCTAAGTCCATGTTGTATTTATAATGCTTAATGAAAGCATCAGAGAGATCTTGGAAGCAACAAATGCGTAATTGGTCTAAACTCAGATACCACTTAGAAGATGCTCCCTTCAAACTATCTTGAAAGCAGTGAATCATCAACTTGTTGTTATCCACATGGGCAGCCATTTTGCGATAGTACATGATCAAATGATTTTTAGGACAGGAAGCCCCTTCATATTGGTCAAAGTTGGGAGTTTCGAACTTGGCTGGAATCACCAATCCAGACACCAAGTACATCTCTCGGGCAGCAGCTCCAAATATCTGATCCCCTTCCATGGCCCTAAGCCTTTTCTCAATTATCTCCACATTCTCCCTCAACTTATCATGCTTTTCATCTTCGTACTCGGACCCATCAGGTATATCATATACTTGATGATGGTCATTAAAGTAAGGCTGATTCACACGAGTGTGCACGACAGCGGGTGCAAAGGTTGGAATTGTGTTAGGAACATCAGTGGCCAATGGAATAGTCTGTTGAGTAGTAACATGCACTTGTGGCTAGGGTACAAAGCCTGGGGGAAGCCCAAATGGAGGCAAAGTAACAGGAGTAGTAACAGGCAGAGAGTCTATCACAGGATTTACAATCTCAGAGACAACAGTCGGCTGGGTGTCCATCTTGGCACAGATTACTTGCAGCATTTCCATGATTTGTCCCACTTTACCACAGAGATCTTCCAACTCATCATTGACACGGTCAATATCATGCTAGCATTCTACCATTCTTCTTCTGGCTTGAGCACGGGTGTTGTACTGATATGGAGGATTCAGCGTGAAAACTGGAGATGATAAGACGGAATAAGTTTATATGAAAGAAATGCAATGCAAATGTGACAATAGATATGTTAGTTCTTGTTATTGGCTAGAATTTTGGTAAAACAATGTTGTTGTTGAAGATGTCATTTGTCTGATGTCTTAACATGAGTTACTAGCATTAAGTTTGTTAGGGTTGCAGTTTTGTGTACTGATGTCAAAAACGATGTCTTGACATTGAGTGACAGAACATCAGTTGTTGTGTTTTTAGGGCTGCGCGTGTTTTACTTAGTTATTAGAATATCTGATTGAGAGATTGCAGGCGAAGATCTTGGATTAGATTCTTTCTATTGCAATCAGATATGGAGCAGATCTTGTTATTTTTTTAGGGCTGAAAGATATGAAAAGATTTGAAGATAAAATATGTTTTAAATTCAAATCAAATCAGATATTTTCAAGGAGTCCAAGCCCAAGTCTGAGTTTCTATTTATAGCAGCCTCAACCCTACTTGGAAGGTACGAATGCAAGAGATTAAAGACTGAGAGTCAAGTGTGTGTTTCGTCTGTGTATTGTAAGCCATTCATGTTTGAATTGGTGTAATTGTTTTGAGTTTTTAATTGTTCTTGATCAAAGCTTTTAAGCAAGATCAATTTGTATTTTGGAAGTGTGACTTCTATACTTTGTAATCTTTGAATTGTATCACTGTGGTGATTTAGAGGGAGTGAGTGGTTTCTCATATCTAAGTGTATCTTAGGTAAAAGTTTCATTGGGTAGTGATTAAGTTAGTGGATTATCAACTGGGATTGTTGAGTCTATAATTTAATACTACTAATAGTGAATTTCCTCCCTGGCTTGGTAGCCCCCAGACGTAGGTAGTTAGACCGAACTGGGTGAACAATTCTCTGTGTTGATTTACTGTTATTTTATTGCCTTGTTTCATATAGCAGATTGTGTTGTTGTGATATTACACTTAACATCACATATCTGATACCAGAATTTTAATTGGTATCAGAGCAGGCATCCTGCTCTGCATCTGGGTGAGATCTAAGGCTGTTACTTTCTGGTACAATGGACAAGGAGTGTGGTGGATTTATGAATAGACCCCCTATTCTAGATGGCTCAAATTATGACTATTGGAAACCTCGTATGGTTACATTCTTAAAGTCCTTAGATAGCAGGGCTGGGAAGGCAGTTGTGAAAGAATGGAAACATCCTGTTATTGTTGAAAAAGATGGTAGCTCTAAGCTGAAACCTGAAGAAGAATGGACCAAGGAAGAAGATGAGCTTGCCCTTGAGAATTCTAAAGCCTTAAATGCCATATTCAACGGTATTGACAAGAACATCTTCAGGCTGGTCAACACTTGTGAAGTAGCTAAGGAAGCATGGGATATCTTGAAAACTACTCATGAAGGAACCTCCAAGGTCAAGATGTCAAGACTTCAACTTCTGACAACAAAGTTTGAAAATCTGAAGATGAAGGATGATGAGACCATTCATAATTTCCACATGAACATTCTTGAGCTGTCAAATGCTTCTAGTGCCCTAGGAGAGAGGATGACTAAAGAGAAGCTGGTGAGGAGGATTCTTAGATCCTTTCCCAAGAGATATAAAATGAAGGTGACTGCTATAGAAGAAGCTCAAGACATCAGCAAGATGAGGGTAGATGAGTTGATTGGTTCTCTTCAGACATTTGAATTAGGGATGAATGAGGAATCTGAAAAGAAGACCAAAAGCATAACATTGGTGTCTAAAGATGAAAGGAAAGAGTGTGGTCCTAAAACTCAGGAGGAGCTTTCAAATGCCATTGTTCTGTTGGGAAGACAGTTTAATAAGGTTCTAAAAAGGATAGACAGGAGCTACAAACCTAATGTCAAGAATATCACATCTGACGCAAACAGGTCAGGTGATCAGGGGAAGAAATCAAGAGATGAAGAAAAGTCCAATGATGACAAAGGAATTCAATGCTATGAGTGTGAAGGTTATGGTCATATCAGAAAAGAATGTCCTACATATCTCAAGAAGCAAAAAAAGGGGTTATCTGTTTCCTGGTCTGATGAGGATACTGATAGTGAACCTGAAGAAGAATCAGCTAAGCTTGTTAGAGCAATGATTAGGATTTGTGAGTCTGAAAATGATTCAAGTGATGATGAGGTTACATATGATGAGCTTGCTGCCTCATATAGAAAACTGTGCATTAGAAGTGAACAAGTCTGTTTAGAAGGAGAAAAGCAAAAGAAAATCATTGTGCAGTTAAAGGCTGAAAAAATTGAGCTGGAAAATGAAGTCAGTATGCTGAACTCTAAACTGGATTTTATGTCAAAAACTGTCAGAATGTTGAATAATGGAACTGATGCTCTAGACAACATTATTAGCATTGGAAAAACTGCTGGAGACAAAAGTGGTTTGGGATTCAACAATGTATCAGCTTCAAATGATGTTATTCCCAGTTTCAAGCCAGTGATGTTAAAATAGGTCTTTAAACATCCTGACAGGCCTCCCTCTAGGAAGAAATTCAGGCGCTAGAGATGTCATCATTGTGGGCGTTTTGGACACATAAAGGCCTACTGTTATAAGCTTCATGGGTATCCTCAGAAGGCACATCAGTATACTCCCAGACAGAATTTTCACAAAGGTAATCATGCCATCAAGTCTAAGAAGCAATGGGTTCCAAAAGGTAAAGTTACCAGCTTAATAGCTCACACTTCTCTTAGGGTTTCTACCAAAGAAGACTGGTACTTTGATAGTGGGTGTTCAAGACACATGACATGAGTGAAGAATTTGTTGGTGGATGTTAATCTCCATTCTTCTGGTCATGTAACTTTTGGTGATGGTGTCAAAGGAGAAATCAAGGGTATGGGAAAGCTGAATTGTGTTGGTGCTCCTAGACTGGATGATGTTCTGTTTGTCAAAGGGTTGACAGCAAATTTGATCAGTATTAGCCAACTTTGTGATCAAGGATTCAAAGTAGACTTTACAAAATCTGAGTGCAAAGTCACAAATGAGAAAGGAGAAGTCATCATGAAGGGTGTTAGGTCTAAGGACAACTGTTATCTGTGGGTGCAACAAGACTCAAGTCCCTCAACATGTGTGTTTGCTAGAGAAGAAGAAGTGAAAGTCTGGAATCAAAAGTTGGGACATCTTCATCTGAAGGGAATGAAGAGAATCATATCCTCAGAAGCTGTTAGAGGAATTCCTAAACTCAAAATTGAAGAAGGATGAGTCTGTGGAGATTGTCAAATAGGGAAACAAACCAAGATGTCACATCAGAAGCTTCAACATAACACCACCTTCAAATTTTTGGAACTTCTTCATATGGACTTGATGGGACCTATGCAGGTAGAAAGTCTAGGTGGGAAGAAGTATGCTTATGTTGTTGTAGATGACTATTCTAGGTACACCTGGGTAAGCTTCATCAAAGACAAAACAGAGGTGTTTGATGTGTTTAAAGATTTATGTCAAAGACTCCAAAGAGAAAAAGAGAGTAATGTCATCAGCATAAGGAGTGATCATGGGAGGGAATTTGAAAATAGCAAGTTTGCTGAATACTACTCTGCAGAAGGCATCAGTCATAAGTTTTCCTCTCCTATTACCCCTCAGCAAAATGGAGTTGTTGAAAGGAAGAATAGAACTCTCCAAGAACCTGCTAGGGCAATGATTCATGCCAAAAAGCTTCCTTACCATTTCTGGGCTGAAGCCATGAATACTGCTTGCTATATTCACAACCGAGTTACTTTGAGAAGAGGCACTTCAGCTACATTGTATGAACTGTGGAAAGGGAGAAAACCAACTGTGAAGTACTTTCATGTTTTTGGAAGTAAATGTTATATTTTGTCAGATCGTGAACAAAGGAGAAAATTGGATCCTAAAAGTGATGAGGGAATCTTTCTGGGATACTCTACAAATATCAGAGCTTATAGGGTTTTCAACTCCAGAACCAAGGTTATGATGGAGTCTATAAATGTGGTAATTGATGACAGTGACATGAAGGAAACTGCTGGTGTCCTGGATGATGTTGGAACATCGTTTGAAGATGTTACATCAGAAACTGAAGATAGAAGTGTTGCTCCCAGTCCTGTTGATGCTGAGGCTGAACCTGAACAACCTAATAAAGAACCATCTATTAGAGTGCAAAAGGACCATCCAAAAGAGCTTATCATAGGTGATCCAAAATCAGGGGTTAGCACTAGATCAAGAGAGGTTGTGTCAAATTCTTGTTTTGTGTCCAAAATTGAGCCCAAGAATGTCAAAGAAGCACTGACTGATGAATTCTGGATTAATGCCATGCATGAAGAGCTGGAGCAATTCAAGAGGAATGAAGTGTGGGACCTTGTACCAAGGCCTGATAGAGTTAATGTGATAGGCACCAAGTGGATTTACAAGAATAAATCTGATGAACAAGGAGTGGTCACTAGAAACAAGGCCAGATTGGTTGCTTAGGGATACACTCAGGTTGAAGGAATTGATTTTGATGAAACCTTTGCTCCTGTGGTAAGACTGGAATCTATCAGATTACTCTTAGGTGTGGCTTGTAATCTCAAATCAAGCTTTTTCAGATGGATGTTAAGAGTGCCTTTTTGAATGGGTACTTAAATGAAGAGGTTTATGTAGATCAACCAAAAGGATTTATTGATCCAACATTTCCTAATCATGTTTACAAACTTAGGAAAACTCTCTATGGTTTGAAGCAAGCACCAAGAGCTTGGTATGACAGGATTACTAAATTTTTGGCTGTGAATGGTTACAGAAAAGGAGGGATTGACAAGACTTTGTTTGTCAACGATGAAGGAGGAAAACTGATGATAGCTCAAATATATGTTGATGACATAGTATTTGGTGGGATGTCAGATGCAATGGTTAAACATTTTGTGAAACAGATGCAGTTTGAGTTTGAAATGAGTCTTGTTGGAGAGCTCAGCTATTCTCTGGGTCTACAAGTTAGATAAATGGAAGACTCCATATTCATCTCTCAGAGCAAGTATGCTAAGAACATTGTTAAGAAGTTTGGTCTGGAAAATGCTAATCACAAGTGGACACCTGCTCCTACACACTTAAAGTTGTCAAAGGATGAACATGGTTTGAGTGTGGATCAAAGTATATACAGAAGCATGATTGGTAGTCTATTGTATCTCACTGCTAGCAGACCTGATATTTCTTTTGCTGTTGGAGTTTGTGCCAGATATCAATCTGAGCCTAAGGTTAGTCACTTGAATCAAGTAAAGAGGATTCTGAAGTATGTAAATGGGACTAGTGACTATGGCATGCTTTACAGTCATGGATCAGGCACTGAGTTATGTGGTTATTGTGATGCTGATTGGGCAGGAAGTCTTGATGATAGCAAAAGTACTTCAGGAGGTTGTTTCTTCTTAGGGAATAATCTGATCTCTTGGTTCAGTAAAAAGCAGAACTGTGTGTCTCTTTCTGCTGCTGAAGCTGAGTACATAGCAGCAGGGAGTAGTTGTTCTCAACTTGTTTGGATGAAGCAAATGTTAACAGAATACAATGTCAAGCAAGATGTCATGACATTGTACTGTAATAATATGAGTGCTATCAATATCTCTAAAAACTCAATTCAACACAGCATGACTAAGCATATTGATATACGTCATCACTTTATAAGAGATTTGGTTGAAGACAAAGTAGTTGCTTTGGAACATGTTGCTACTGAACAACAATTAGCTGATATTTTTACAAAGGCCTGAGATGCAAATCAATTTGAAAAATTAAGAAGCAAATTATGAATTTGCATATATGAGGATTAAGTGTGCTGGGAGGTGTCTTGTGCAGTTGTGAACTTTATTGCATATGTTTAGTTTAAAGGAAACAAAATTTTATTCAACTGCTGAAAGCATACAAGATTAGATTTTAGTACATCAAAAGCAACAAACAAAGGGTCTAAAGATTATCCTAACCCCCTGAATCAAGAAAAGTTTTCCAATCTTCATCCCATTCATCATCAGAAGCATGAAGTTGCATTGGAGGTTTTTTGATGGTTATCATCCTTGTCTCTGATGTTTTTCTTGTTCTTATTTCTCCTGGAGTTGCCCCAGCTGTAGACAGTGTTTTGTTCTTCAACTTCTGTGGATCTGGTTTCTTGACATCTTGCATGTGTTTCTTTCCTGCATCTCTGTTAGAATGACTCATGGTTATTTCCTAGTTCTGTTGTTTGAAGCAAGAAGGCTTGGTTTTTATAATGCATAGAGAGGGCATTGTTTGTATCGCCTGACCAGTCAAAGTTTTGGAACTTGTTCTTTTTGGGAAGCTTGTTATTTGACCTTGTCATATTAAATGTCAGGACTTTCTGTTTGCTGCTTTGATAGGTTCAAGGTTGTTAATTTGTGGCTAAAAAGGGGGAGAGTTAGCCTAGTGTTGCTGTTTGCTGTTGCCTAGCTTTTTGTTGTGGTTCTAGGTTTGAGGGGGAGTTTGTAGTTGTGCAGCTGTTGGTAGTTGTTGCTGCTGTTTGTGTGGTGAGAATGTTAGTTTGTTTTATCCGCTGCAGGTATCTCTGATGTTGGCTGAGATTGTTTTAGCCAAAATTAGCCAAAGGGGGAGATTGTTAGTTCTTGTTATTGGCTAGAATTTTGGTAAAACAATGTTGTTGTTGAAGATGTCATATGTCTGATGTCTTAACATGAGTTACTACTATTAAGTTTGTTAGGGTTGCAGTTTTGTGTACAGATGTCAAAAACGATGTCTTGACATTGAGTGACAGAACATCAGTTGTTGTGTTTTTAGGGCTACACATGTTTTAATTAGTTATTAGAATATATGATTGAGAGATTGCAGGCGAAGATCTTGGATTAGATTCTTTCTGTTGCAATCAGATATGGAGCAGATCTTGTTATTTTTTTAGGGTTGAAAGATATGAAAATATTTGAAGATAAAATCTGTTATAAATTCACATCAAATCAGATATTTTCAAGGACTCCAAGCCCAAGTCTGAGTTTCTATTTAAAGCAACCTCAACCCTACTTGGAAGGTACGAATGCAAGAGATTAAAGACTGAGAGTCAAGTGTGTGTTTCGTCTGTGTATTGTAAGCCATTCATGTTTGAATTGGTGTAATTGTTTTGAGTTGTTAATTGTTCTTGATCAAAGCTTTTAAGCAACATCAAGTTGTGTTTTGGAAGTGTGACTTCTATACTTTGTAATCTTTGAATTGTATCACTGTGGTGATTTAGGGGGAGTGAGTGGTTTCTCATATCTAAGTGTATCTTAGGTAGAAGTGTCATTGGGTAGTGATTAAGTTAGTGGATTGTCAACTGGGATTGTTGAGTCTGTAATTTAATACTACTAATAGTGAATTTCCTCCCTGGCTTGGTAGCCCCCAGACGTAGGTAGTTAGACCGAACTGGGTGAACAATTCTCTGTGTTGATTTACTGTTATTTTATTGCCTTGTTTCATATAGAAGTTTGTGTTATTGTGACATCACACTTAACATCACATATCTGATACTAGAATTTCAAGATACAAAATGCAAGATGCAATGCAAAAGGTTTTGTGGAACTTGATCGGGACTATGCGTATTGGTCAGATTACTGCTGCAATTATACAACTTATAGCGTAGTTTTAAAAGATTGTCGAACCCATAGGGACTAATAATCAACCTTGAGTGATCGATTATTGCGGTGTAAAACTAAGGCTAGATTTGGCGGTAAAAGAAATTTGGTTTTTAACGGAATTTGAAAAACAACAATAAAGACGAGACCGAAGAATAATTTCCGTGCTCCTTGGGGACTCCGTAAAATCTGAGTGTTAACAAAGGTCTCGAAATCGATCTGAAGGATATACCAGTTCAAAGGCTTGATCTGACGCTCTCGCAATATTAACCAAGCCACGCATATTGACCCCAAGATTTTGCTCTCGCTCGCTCGGTAATTAAAAGGTGCGTTTTGAAAACTAACATAACCTAAATGAGTCCCTAAAGCGCTCTCGCTGCATTTAGGCTCAATGTCGGATGACTACTATCCGACGATTACCTCAAACTCTCGCTCTATTGGACACGCCTTGGTGTGTTTCTCACTCTCATGAAGAAACACTGTTAAACAACCCCTCGCTCTCACGACAAGGCTGCCTAAATTCAAATTAGACACCAAAACCAGAATTTTGAAAACATTAGGTTAAACACAGATGGCTCTACAGAGTCCCGTCGGAACGACGGTCCTCAATCTACGGACTGATGCAAATCTACTCAGACATATTTAAACCTAATACTAACACAGTAACATTGCTGAATTTTAGGGCAAACAAGTTGATTAATTTAGGTAACGTTCAGACTTATGATTAATTAGTAAAACAGGTCATATTGCATACGATCACAAGTAAATAAAATGCAGTAAAAGAGAAAAGAAAATAACCTGCAATGCGAAGAATATAAACTGAAAATGAAACTTGTATTAAATAGGAAACTGGATCCAAGAGTACATCAGCAAATAAGTAGAAAGAAAAACAAAAGTGTAGCAACTACTCGATGTGAGCAAATTGCTACTATGGACGGTGATTATGTAGCTAGGCTAGAGATTTCTGCAGCGCTTCCGCAGGGTTCTTGGATTCCTAAATGTAGACCTCTGATGGTCTATTTATAGAAAAAGACTGGCTCCAAGTGCACAATTTTGAATTTTGAAAAGAACTTGCAAACTGCTAAACTGCTGTCTGGAAACTGCTCCCGCGAACCAACGGGTGTCGCCGTAGGCATAATGGCGGACTCCATTTGCTCAAAGCTTGAATTTCCCTCATTTTTGCAATGGCGAGCGCCATTCATCTTGCACTGGGAAGATGGCGAGCACCATTTAGCTGGATGTGACAGAAACTTGCAATTTCTTCACTTTTCTTCTTTTTAAGCCCAAATCTTATTCTTTTCTGCTATAATGCAGATATGGGACCTGTAAATGGAAAATGAAAGAAAACATAAGTAAATGATGCATAAAACGATAATGACTCGATAAAAATGCAATAAAACATGCACGAATTGAATCGAAATAAATGATACAGAATCGAGTCATCAAACTCCCCCACACTAAGACTTTTGCTTGTCCTCAAGCAAACTCCCAATGTAATAAATCAGTATGCATGATGTTTCGACTCTTAGGCACGACAAAAACAATCTAAGGACAAGGTTGCTAGGCTAAAGTAAAACGAATAGGTACTGGATATTGAAAACAAGGATACCGTAATAACACGACTCCACAAAAGCGGACGAATACTCCCTTCTTATGCAATACCAATTCAAATCATGAAATTATAACTAGACCTATATCATTCATCTTATTTCACTTCTTTTTCATTTGAGCGCAATCACATTAAGCTTGTTATCCTTTGTACTTACATGGTAAGCGAACCTGTTTGTGTTTTATGATCTCTTATTCAACAAAAATTTTCTTTCTTTTTCGCACAATATGCTTTCTTTTGCTTAAGAATTTCAAGAGTTCGAACCTTTAGGCTAAATGGTCGGGTGAGGACCTCCTAACTTAGCGGGAACATGTCTTTCATTCGTTTTTTCTATAAAAATCACATCATTCAAATTTTTGAGATCACACATATTTGCATCGGTTCGTTACTTAGTACGTACACACGGATGGTGCTGACTGCTAGTATAAACTAATAAAGAGGTTACTTCTAAGAAACTTTAAATCAATATCACATACTTAGGGAATCTAAAGTGTAAGAATGGTACCGATATTTTCAGAACATTCCCAAGTCCGCCTACCTAGCCTAAATCAAGGAATGAAACAACCTATACTATATGCGTCATGCCTTTGAGTCAAAACAATTTTTTTTTGAAATTGGGGTCAAATAAGGGAGTTATTAGACACAGGAAAAACGTAAAGTAAAAACGACTCAAACGTGCATATGACTCGAGAATGAAAACAAACTAAACTAGAAAGCAGGAAATAAATAAAAGCAATAAACGGCTCCCCCCATACTTAAACTAGACATTATCCTCAATGTCTTAGCCTTAGGTGAAAGAAAGGAGCGATAGAACCTGTATATATCAATGATAGCAAGCACGCCTTCCACGAGGGTGTCTATCCTGCCTGAAGGTTGGATTGTCCTGTGGGACATGCTGGACACAATCTGCAATTCAGTTCACCTCTCTGCGCAATCCCGCCATCTCTGAGACAACATCTCTCAAATCCGACTCGGCCCTGGCCATAAACTCGTACTGCCTCTTCTCTAACTCATGCATCTGCACATCACGCATGACATCTCTCTCTCTCTGCTGCCTAAGCTCTGACAGAACTTCATCCAACGATGAACGAAAACCTACAAAATATAAAAAAGGTGTCGTGTGTGCTTGGGTACTAGACCCTGGTATGTCATTGGTATGGCTATGAGTGCGGGGCTGCTCAGAATGCTGCCTCATGACATCACGGTAGTGCCTCTCGTCGCTCTCTGCCCCAAAATCACGGGCTCCTAAATCAAACAGCCAATTGGCGTTTTGACGCACATTTATACGCTCTGCATTTGGCAAAGAAAAAACTCGGAACTCATGTGTACGGACCATAAAGTGATACTTGTTACGATGCAAACTCTTGACAAGCCGCGCATTACGGAAAAAGTCAATGTCAACATAGAGACAAGGTATGCTCTCTTCGTTTTCTAAGGTAGCCTCTAAGTCTAAAGAGATAGTTATGGCGGTAATGATACCACCTATGCATATGGAACCTCCGACTCTGTTCGCTACACTAATAAAATAGGCTAGGAGGAATGGTGTAGGATTCATATGGGTTTGGAAGAGTGCACAGTGAATAAATAATAGATCCTTAGAATTCACGTTTCCTGGGTTTTCTCGTCCGAAAATGGTGGAGGCGAGGGTGCGGTGAAAGTAACGAATAGCAGGGTTATGGATGGTCGTGGCTTTCAAGCCCTCCCATTTGGTGGTTCTTGTGTTGGTTATTTGATGCCAGAATTGGAAGGCTCCTTCCTCCCAGTCACTGTCTAAAGGTGCTTGAGTTGCAAGACTCTCACCGGTAGGGAAACCAAAATATTCAGCTGTCTGCTCACGAGTTAGCGAATAATCTACGTTAAACATTTTGAAGTAAATGGTTCCGGTAGTGCGTTAATATCATGGACATAGCGGACTGAACTGAGAAATTCATAAGTAAGTCTAACGGAAGAGGGATTAAACATGGAGTAGAAACGAGTCATACCTAAGTTCCTAAGCATCCACGAGACGTTATCATAAAGACCTAAGGTGTGAAGAGTTTTCAGCTCTGGATATCTTGTGGCATAGACTGGCCTTTTGGATTCTCGGAGAAAGTTCGAACGCATGGTGGCTCCAATTGTTCCTTCGGGGAACTCAATGCCCATGTAATCTATCTCTTGGTTAGCAGCCATTTTTCGATTCTAAGGAGGATGGTGTTTGTGAATATTTCAGCAATGGGTAGAGAATGAGAATGGAGAGTGGGTTTTTAAGAGAGAGATGATTGGTAATGTGTGGTTTAGTATGCTTAAATAGGGATTAATTGGATGAATATGGATGGTTAGAATTTAATATGGGATAATGAGAGGTTTACTAGGTACTTAGGGAGTCTAGGGAACATGCAAGAATGTTTTAAATGGGGAGAAGAGGAGGCAAAAATGTGTTTCAGAGGCAAAACAACGTGTTCTGCCTTTTTAAAGGAATGGCGAACGCCTTATGCATAATGGCGAGCGCCGTTTGCTTCAGACACGAATTTTGTGTCCTTACTCTTACAGAATGCAGTGTTGTGACATATTTTTGAATTTTTCTTATTTTATTGACAAAACACAATAAGCTAAACATTAAAAACACTTAAAGGAAAGGAAACTTGCATTAAACAAAACAGTAGTGCATTACATTTACACGTCGGCATTCCAACGGTACACAATGAATGGAAATTGACAGTATAAACGACACAAGAAGGGGAAACACTATACATGTAAACAAACTATCTTAAGAAAAATAGGGAAATAGGTGCGGCTATGGATCATCCATGATGTTGCCTAAGGGAGTAGACAATTTGGAACATATGGTCCAACTCCTCATGTACAACATCCATAAGTCCAATGAAGTCGACTTGGAGAGAGGAAATCTCATCTCGGAAGGAATCTACTTCAGACTGGAGAGCATTAATAGCAGCAGCTACATTTAAAGGTGGTATAGCAGGATTGATCTCGGAACCTTGAGTGGCCTCGGCAGACATAATGGTATCTCGGTTTTGGTAAGCCTGAGGAGAGTCGGGTGGAGTCAGAAACTCATTGACGACCTCCAAGTCATAAAGCCAATTATCCTTATTGTGCACACTGGTCTTTTCATGGTTGGGTAAGGTGAAAGTATGGACTACAACATTATCGATAAGTAACTCAAATTCAACCGGGCCAAAGTTAACAATTATGCCTCTGTTGAAACAAAAACTAATGTCCATCGGGCGAAAACAACCGAATGCAAAGGAACGGTTCAAATGGTACCTCATTCCTATTGCATCAGCAATCATAGTCACCAACCCACCTATTAAGATAGGCTCAAAGGAATCACGGGCAATACGACTGAAATTAGCAAGCAAATACGGGGCTGCATTGACAGGTTTTCCTTGGGATGCACAGAGCATGATATACAACTCATCCCTCGACACAGATGTAATGTTCTCTTCTTTGCCAAAGAAAGTGTGAGCAAGAAACTTATAGAAATATCTCCATCCAGGGTTATGAATGTTTTCCGAAAACATGGCACCAGGTTCGGCATTACCGTTTCCAGCTATGGTACCCCAGAAATATTGAAGATCATAGCTAGTGAAAGCATCAGCAGGGGTTCTGGTCACAGCATCGGGTTCATTAGGAAAACCCTATAATTCAGCAAGTTCATGGTGGGTGAATCTGTACTTGTTTCCAAATAACCTGAAGGTAGCCAATCCACGGCCAAATCCGAAACCACGGGTGGCATCATAGTAGAGGGAGCTAAGGAATTCCAAGGTCAGGCTACGGCAAGTGCTAAATCTCTTCTCTAAAGAAAAGTGAGACCAGCCTATTTGGCTCAGAAGGAAAACAACATTGTCTCGGATGCTAAGGGGTTGCATAGCCGAGTCGTCAGTGTAGATGGACAGACCAAAGTCTCTTTAAGACGCTGCCTCAAATCGACGCCTCTAGACATCATTCCTGAAAACAACGGCATGGTTCTCGAATGTCTGCATGGTTTCTGGTCAAAGGTATCCTAGAGAAGGGTATCCTAAAAATGGAAAAATATTACAATATTAGGGGAATAATACTATTAGCTACACGTTAGTAAGATAAAATAGTAATAATAATCATAATATTGATAATGATAACAATAATAATGAGATACAACAAATAGTAATGCATATGGCAAAGACTTTATACTAAACATGCATGCAGTGTCCTAAAACTAACAAAGTAAAATAAAAACTAAAGATCGTGGTTTGGCTCCCACAGACCGCTTTGTTTAATGTCGGAAGCTCGACATTAGAATTGAAAAGGGCATCATTTATCAGGAAGAGCTGGAAGCTCTTCCAACTTGTAATTTGTGATGAATTCCTTGTTTTCTACCAAGTGGTAGCGTTTGAGTCTCTGGCCGTTCACAAAGAACGTCTCATTCGACTTTCCTCTAATTTCAACTGCTCCACTTGGTAGGACTTTCATAATTTCGAAAGGACCAGACCATCTAGAACGTAATTTTCCAGGAAAGAGTTTAAGCCTAGAGTTAAAGAGAAGAACTATATCTCCTTCGTTAAACTCTTTCTTTGTTATCCTTTTATCATGTCACTTCTTGGTTATTTCTTTGTATATTTTGGCATTCTCATAGACATAAAGTCTTAGTTCCTCTAGTTCATGGATATCTAGAATCCTTTTCTCGCCTGCTGCCTTATAATTCATATTCAGGGTTTTAATGGCCCAATAAGCCTTGTGCTCAAGTTCCACAGGCAGATGGCATGATTTTCCATAAATTAGTTTGTACGACGTGGTTCCTATGGGGGTCTTGTAGGCTGTTCTGTAAGCCCACAGAGCTTCATGAAGTTTAGTAGACCAATCCTTCCTAGAGGTTGCAATGGTTTTCTCTAAAATTTGCTTAATCTCCCTATTTGACACCTCTACTTGTCCACAAGTTTGAGGGTGATAGGGTGTTGCTACTTGGTGTCGTACTCCGTATTTAAGCAATAGTTTCCCAAAAACATTCGAAATGAAATGGGAACCGCCATCACTAATGACAATTCTTGGTACACCGAATCTGGGAAAGATTATGTTCTTGAAAAGTTTTACCACCACTCGTGCATCATTTGTAGGTGAAGCTATCGCCTCAATCGATTTTGATACATAATCAACTGCGACGAGTATGTATTTGTTTCTAAAAAAAGATGGAAAAGGTCCCATGAAATCAATGCCCCATACATCAAACACTTCAACTTCTAAAATTCCCTTTTGCGGCATCTCATCGCGTCTAGAAACATTTCCAGTGCGTTGGCACCGGTCACAGTTCATAATAGCAATGTGAAAGTCCTTCCAAAGGTTTGGCCAAAAGAGGCCAGATTGTAATATCTCTGCGTATGTCTTTGATGTACTGGCATGTCCTCCATATGGTGCAACATGGCATTGGGATAAGATATCCTCTATTTCTGATTCAGGGACACATCGATGAAATATTCCATCGGTGCTTCTCTTGAATAATAGGGGTTCATCCCAGTAATATTGTTTAAGGTCATGGAAAATTTTCTTCTTCTGTTGCTATGTTAGATCTGGTGGAAGCACCTTGGCTGCTAGGTAGTTGACAAAGTCAGCATACCATGACAATGTGGTTTTAGTATAGATTGCTTCTACTACTTCATTTGTTTCTGCATCGTTGAATAACAAGGAATATTCTACAGTTTTGCTTTCCCTTTCCAACTGGGTCTCTAGTCTGTCGTAAGGAAAATCATCGTTTATAGGCACTCTTTCGGGCTTTAGATCCTCAATCCTAGAGAGATGATCTGCTACCACGTTTTCAGTACCTTTCTTATCTTTTATTTCCAAATTGAATTCCTGCAAAAGCAAGATCCATCTCAAGAGTCTTGGTTTGGCATCCTTCTTAGTTAGCAGGTACCTAATAGTGGCATGATCGGTATAGATAATAATTTTTGCTCCTACTAGATAGGAACGAAATTTATCTAAGGCGAACACAACAGCTAGGAGTTCCTTTTCTGTGGTTGTATAGTTCATCTGTGCGTTGTCCAAGGTTCTACTTGTGTAGTAGATAGTATGAAGCCTTTTTTCCTTTCTTTGTCCTAAGACAACGCCTACAGCGTAATTGCTAGCATCTCACATTATTTCAAATGGTAAACTCCAATCATGTGGTTGCATAATTGGTGCGGTAATAAGAGCATTCTTCAGATGTTCAAATGCTTTCAAGTATTCTTCATCGAATATAAATTCAGCTTCTTTCATTAGTAATCCAATCAAAGGTTTTGTAATCTTAGAGAAGTCTTTAATGAATCTTCAGTAAAAACCGGCATGTCCTAAAAAGCTTCGTACTTCTCTAACTGTTTTTGGTGGTTGAAGGGTTTCTATGATTTCTATCTTTGCTTTGTCTACTTCAATACCTCTATCAGATACTACATGTCCAAGAACTATACCTTGTCGCACCATGAAATGACACTTCTCCTAATTTAGCACAAGGTTCACTTTGACGCAACGTTCAAGTACCATTTCAAGGTTTGACAGATAGTGTTCAAAACTCCCCCCACATACAGAGAAATCGTCCATAAATACTTCCATTATGTCTTCTATGAAATCTGCAAAGATCGACATCATGCATCTCTGAAATGTTGCGGGAGCATTACACAGTCCAAATGGCATTCGACGATAGGCAAATGTGCCATAGGGGCAGGTAAATGTGGTATTTTCTTTGTCATCAGGATGAATAGGTATTTGGAAAAATCCTGAGTATCCGTCTAAGTAACAAAAATATGAATGTTTGGCTAGCCGTTCAAGCATTTGGTCTATGAAGGGTAAAGGAAAATGATCCTTCCTAATGGCTTTATTCAGCTTTCTATAGTCTATGCACATCCTCCATCCAGTTTGAGTTCGTTTGGCTACGGACTTGCCTTTTTCGTTAGTTACAACTGTAACACCACCCTTCTTTGGTACGACATGCACTGGGCTGACCCATTTGTTGTCAAATATCGGATATATGATTCCTGCTTCCAATAGTTTTTGCACTTCTCTCTTGACTACATCGCTTAGGACAGGGTTCAATTGTCTTTGATGTTCTCTGGATGTCTTACAGTCTTCCTCCATCATGATGCGATGCATACATATAGAGGGACTTACCCCTTTTAGATCGGAGATGTTATATCCAAGAGCTATGGGATATTTCCTCAAGACTTCAAATAGTTTCTCGGTTTCTATTTGTCCTAAATCAGCATTAACTATTACGGGGTTTTCGAGTTCAGTGTCTAGGAATTCATATCTTAAATCTTTGGGTAACGTTTTGAGTTCTACAGATGGTTTCTTTGGGCAAGGCATTGGATCGGGTGTGAGTACTAGGCATTCTCTTAGACTGTCATCTTCATATGGCTCACGCCAGTCATCGTCTTCAAATATTGGAGAGGCTGGAATCTTTAGTACTTCCGTGTACCTTGTCGGTTCCTTCTCCATTTCTCGGACGCATTCATCGATAACGTCTAGAAAACAACATGAATCGTCTAAAGCATGGGCCTTTTAGGAATTGGGCTAAGATAAATTCGACTTTTTCTTCCCCTACTTCGAAGGTTAACTTTCCTTTCTTCACATCTATTATAGCTCCAGCTGTTGCCAAGAACGGTCTACCTAAGATGATTGGTATATTAGAATCTTCCTTAATGTCCATTATCACGAAATCTGTCGGAATATAAAACTGACCTATGCGAACTGGCACGTTTTCTAGCATACCTACTGGATACTTCACAGAACGGTCTGCTAGTTGTAGAGACATCTTTGTTGGCCTCAGGTCTCCTAAGTCAAGTTTCCTAAGTCGTATAACGCTTTGTCTATGACAGTCTTTCCGATTACACAAGGTATGGAAAAACT
The DNA here is from genome assembly GCA_022829125.1 of Lathyrus tuberosus. Classification (NCBI taxonomy): domain Eukaryota; kingdom Viridiplantae; phylum Streptophyta; class Magnoliopsida; order Fabales; family Fabaceae; genus Lathyrus; species Lathyrus tuberosus. Next base: position 4,026,020 of record JALAZF010000034.1, read on the forward strand.
ACCTGGATCTTTTAATTTAGGAGGCATGTTATTTTGAAGTATAGCGCTACACTCAGCAGTGAGCATAACAGTTTCGTTATCTTCTAATTTTTTCTTGTTTGATAGGATCTCTTTAAGGAATTTGGCATATGAGGGCATCTGCGTAATAGCTTTTATGAATGGTATGGTTATATTTAGTTGCTTTAGAAGCTCTACGAATTTCTTAAACTGTCCTTCATTTTTGGATTTAGCTAGTCTTTGGGGATAAGGCACAGGTGGTTTATATGGTGGCGGAGGCACATAGGGTGTTTCTTTCTCTGCGGCCTTTCCGCTTTCATCTTCCTTCTCCATATTTGATTCTCTTATTTTCTCGGTCCCCTTTTGTAAATTTTGGTGCATGGCTGAATTTTGGAGTCTCGGGTCAACGGGTCCATCGTATTCCATTCTGCTTCGCAAAGTAATAGCGTTAGCATGACCTTTTGGGTTTGGTTGTGGTTGACCAGGAAATGTTCCAGCAGGGGCTGTTATAGTTGATTGTTGTTGAGCTACTTGAGTAATTTGGGTTTCTAACATTTTATTATGAGTAGCCATAGCATCTAGCTTGCTTAACAATTGTTTCATCAGTTCGCTCGTGTGAGCGTTTTGATTTGCGAAATCCCTGTTTTGCTGAGCTTGAGCATTCATAAAGTTTTCCATCATGATTTCCAGGTTTGACTTTTCAGGTGGTGGTGGAGCGGGTTGCGCTCCCTTCTGAAATCCAGGTGGAACAATAGGTGCTGGGTTTGGTGGATTCAAAACATTGTGATTCTTATATGAAAAGTTCGGGTGATTTCTCCAGCCAGGATTGTAAGTGTTTGAATATGGGTTCCCTTGAGCGTAATTCACTTGTTCGGTAGGTGTACTAGCCAACACTTGACATTCAGCGTTTGTATGCCCGGGGTTTCCGCATATTTCACAATTTGGCGCCACCGCAGCTACGGTAGCTGCTGGTGGTGCTATTGCTAAACTATCGATCTTTTGAGCAATTGCGTCCACTTTAGCATAAACTCGATCTATACCGTTAACTTCGTGCATTCCGCCTTTCAGAGTTGGTTTCTCTGCGCTAGCACGTTCACCTCCCCATTGGAAATGGTTTTGAGCCATAGTCTCTATAAGTTCATAGGCTTCTGCATACGGTTTATCCATTAGAGCACCGCCTGCGGCGACACACAAGTTCATTTTGGTATTGTACAACAGTCCGCCGTAAAAGGTATGTATTATCATCCATTCTTCAAGTCCATGGTGCGGGCATATCCTCAACATGTCCTTGTATCTCTCCCAAGCATCGAATAAAGATTCGTTATCTTTTTACTTAAATCTGTTAATTTGGGCTCTCAGCATAGCTGTCTTGCTTGGTGGGAAATATCTAGCTAAGAAGACTTTCTTCAACTCGTCCCATGTTGTCACTGAGTGGGATGGTAGAGACTAGAGCCAAGCTCTAGCTCTATCCCTCAATGAGAACGGAAAAAGTCTTAGTCTAATTGCTTCTTAACTGACTCCATTGGCTTTTACAGTGTCTGCATATTGCACGAATATTGATAAGTGAAGGTTTGGGTCATCCGTAGCATTACCTAAGAATTGGTTTTGGTGAACTGCTGAAATTAGCAAAGGTTTCAGCTTGAAATCATTACGGTTAATAGTTGGGGCAGCAATGCTGTTATGTGGTTCTTCTTGTGATGGAACATCATAATACTTTAGAGGACGGTTTCTCGGTCCTTCGGCCATATTTCGTTCTGGTTCTGATTCGGTTTCCGAATCTGAGTAGGGAATAAGAGGATCTGGGATGTTATATCTAAGAAGGAATTCGTTAATTCAGCGTCTCAGAAGAGGAAAATAAAAAGAAGTTGCCTTAGTCTATACTGTGCAATGAAAGTATCACAATGTTGACTAAATCAGTCCCCGGCAACGGCGCCAAAAACTTGATCGCGACTATGCGTATTGGTCGGATTACTGCTGCAAGTATACAGCTTATCGCGTAGTTTTAAAAGATTGTCGAACCCACAGGGACTAATAATCAACCTAGAGTGATCGATTTTTGCGGTGTAAAGCTAAGGCTAGATTTGGCAGTAAAAGAAATTTGGTTTTTAACAGAATTTGAAAAAAAACAATAAAGACAAGACCGAAGAATGATTTCCGTGCTCCTTGGGGACTCCGTAAAATCCGAGTGTTAACAAAAGTCTCGAAATCGATCTAAAGGATATACCAGTTCAAAGGCTCGATCTCACGCTCTCGCGGTATTAACCAAGCCATGCCTATTGACCCCAAGATTTTGCTCTCGCTCGCTCGGTAATTAAAAGGTGTGTTTTGAAAACTAACATAACCTAAATGAGTCCCTAAAGAGCTCACTCTGCATTTAGGCTCAATGTCCGATGCCAACTATCCGGCGATTACCTCAAACTCCCGCTCTATTGGACACGCCTTGGTTCATTTCTCACTCTCGTGATGAAACACTGTTAAACAACCCCTCGCTCTCACGACAAGGCTGCCTAAATTTAGATTAGCACCAAAACCAGAATTTTGAAAACATTAGGTTAAACACAGATGGCTCTACAGAGTCCCGTCGGAACGACGGTCCTCAATCTACGGACTCATGCAAATCTACTCAGACATATTTAAACCTAATACTAACACAGTAACATTGCTGAATTTTAGGGAAAACATGTTGATTAATTTAGATAAAGTTCAAACTTGTGATTAATTAGTAAAACAGGTTATATTGCATATGATCACAAGTAAATAAAATGCAGTAACAGCGAAAAGAAAATAACCTGCAATGCAAAGAATATAAACTGAAAATGAAACTTGTATTAAATAGGAAACTGGATCCAAGAGTACATCAGCAAATAAGCAGAAAGAAAAACAAAAGTGTAGCAACTACTCGATGTGAGCAAATTGCTACTATGGACGGTGATTATGTAGTTAGGCTAGAGATTGCGGCAGCGCTTCCGCAGGGTTCTTGGATTCCTAAATGCAGACCTATGATGGTCTATTTATAGAAAAAGACGGGCTCCAAGTGCACAATTTTGAATTTTGAAAAGAACTTGCAAACTGCCAAACTGCTGTCTGGAAACTGCTCCCGCGAACCAACGGCGGTCGCAGTAGGCATAATGGCCGACGCCATTTGCTCAAAGCTTGAATTTCCCTCCTTTTTGCAATGGCGAGCGCCATTCATCTTGCACTGGGAAGATGGCGAGAGCCATTCAGCTGGATGGGACGGAAACTTGCAATTTCTTCACTTTTCTTTTCTTTTAAGCCCAATTCTTATTCTTTTCTGCTATAATGCTGATATGGAACCTGTAAATGGAAAATGAAAGAAAACATAAGTAAATGATGCATAAAACGATAATGACTCGATAAAAATACAATAAAACATGCATGAATTAAATCGAAATAAACGATACGGAATCGAGTCATCAGAACTTGAGTATTTGCAAACATCAAGGAGATACCAAAAGAAACTCATTTTCATTAATCAAAAGAGAGGATTACAAATTTAGTACTTCTTACAAGAGTCCTAAACAAAAAGCTAAATAAAAGCTAACAAATTTCCTAAGGAGATTCTCCTAGTAGCCTCATGTTGAGCTTCTTGATTTGCTTCTCCATCTGAGTCTTTTCGAGAATTAGCTTATCCACGGTCAGCTTCTAAGGAGTTGACTGAGGGCTAGAGGAAAATAAATCCTCTTGTACTTTCCTCTTCTTACTAGAGAGTACTTCTTCAGTCTTTATCTGTAGTTGCCTTTGGAGTTCTGCGTTCTCTTCGATGACCACTTTATACTTGTTCTTCCAAGCATCTCCTTCTTGTTGCGCTTTGCTCAAATCGATCTTCAACTTCTCTGCTTCAGACATGAAAAATAGAGTGGGCTCTTTCTTTAGAGTCACGGGCTCTGCCGAGGATAAGGCGTCTTCAGCTTGATGGCCCTATCTCGTACCCATTGGAGATAGGGTTCCAAAGAAACACAGTTAGGTTTACCCAAGTCTTTCTTTCCCTTCCTATGCAAGTAACGCCAAGCGACCATAATCTTCCCCTTGAGCTCCTTGTTATCTTCACCTTCTTTGAAGAAGATACTCTCCACATGAACACCATTGGGCTTGTCTTTCAAAGGATATCCTAGCTGACGGCGAGCCAAGACTGGATTGTAATTGATCCCTCCTTTGGTACTAAGAAGAGGTACATTAGCAAAGTCTCCACAACTATCAATGATCATCACCCCATCATAGGATCGATTGTATTAATCAATATCAGAGTGAGTAAGAGGCATAATCTTCTGTGACCACCACAAACCATTCTTGAGATCTCAAAAAGAGCTAGACTTGGGTAAGTGAGAAATAAACCACTTGTACAGTAATGGCACACAACATTTGATCATCGCTCCTTTATGGAAGTTCCTTAGGTGAACAGAGTGATAAGCATCTGCTAACAAGGTAGCCATTGGATTCTTCCTTAGGAAAATTTTGATAGCGTTGATGTCGACGAAGTCCTCAAAGCCATGGAAGAGAAACACACCATAGATGAGTAAGGCAAGAATAGCCTCAAATGCATCCATGCTATGTGATCAGCATAATACTGAGCCCTGCTTATCAAAAACTTTGTGGTTAACCCAAAGACTCCTCCTTTAGTGGTCATGTTGGCTTGAATTTCAGACAATCCCAAATGTGTGGCTTTGGCAATGTCTCATTCTTTAGGATATTTCTCCAAGATAGGAAAGGGAGACTCATCAAGGATAGGAAATCCAACTAGATAAGAGTACTCTTCCAATGTAGGCACAAGTTGGTAGTTGGGGAAGGTAAAACAGTGGTAGACTGGATCATAAAACTGAAGTAGTGTAGAGAGAAGTCCATCTTCCATCTTTGTCTTCAACAGAGATAACAACTTCCCATACTTGTTCTTGAAACCTTCTTGGTCTGTAACCAAAGCTCCCAATCTCTTTAGGTTATCCAGCATAGGACTCTTGAAAGTGTACTTCAAAGACTTTTTCCTTTCACAATCCATGACAATCCTACGATGTTTGCAAAAAAAGTTTCTAAGTTCCATGAAACTTTGATGAAAATGATGCTTATGAATGCATGTATGCGCAAACAAAGCAAAGATCACATACAAACAAGGTTTAAGGCTTGCATGAAGTCAAAGGTTTACCCGTCCCATTATGTATATACTAGGGTTTATTGTGTACCTGTACAATGGGTTCTAACAAGTTTCCAAAGTCATCAGCCCATTTCTTGGATATTATCAATTTCCCAATTACTCGGTAGTTAATAATATTCTCAAGAGAACCTCTTTTGAGTGTAGTATCATGTATCAACTATTTTGGGTCTACACCCTCATAGTTATCACACTACGTTCCTAACAAGGCCAAGTGGGGTTAAAGGTGACTAAAGGTTCTCAGCTTCGTAGGCTCAATCAAGAAATAGTATTGTTTTCACAATATCTTGATCAACAATACTTTTTCTCAAAAGTGCCTCCACTGAGTGGTGATTTCTCAAGTTAGCTTGGTCATAAGCCTTCTTGAATGTACCACCTTCCTATCTTACGTTTTGCTCAAGTCCAAGGTTGGGACTTATCTCACCACACAAGGTAACAAAACAACAATCAAGCAAGCAATATAACAAACACAAGAAAGTTAGGCTTAACCCTCTAGGATATTCCCCAGCAAAGTTGCCATTTCTATTGCGGTGAGAATTGGATATTAAGCTATTGATTAACTTGAATCACAAATCTTTAAATATTCACCACCGAACTTTGTTATATCCAAGGGAAAGGGTAAAGATCGTATAAAACCCTAAGTTTGCAATGTAATAACAATGCTAAGAGATTGTGGGGTTCGGGGGTGGGTTATACCTAGGGAAGGTGTTAGCATCCTAAGCATCAATAGTACTCTATATGAACCTCTTGCTAGTATTTGGGTTATTATTTGCTATTGTTTTGTGTTTGGGTTTTATGGATGAGGATAGGAACCTAAGGGTTTAGTCACTAAGTATGCTCGTCAAAACTTCGCGGTCTTGTGCCTACATATCCTTACAAGGATGGAATCAGAGCATTTGTAGTTCACATCACTAAGGACGAATGAACACTTTGATTATGATCAAGGTTCAAAGGGGAGGTAAATGTTATAGGCTTAACACTTACTTGACTTGACAAAGTCAAAAGAGTTGTAAATTCTATCCTAAGTCTAAGTTGAAAACTTAATGACTCTAACAAGGTCAAAGGGGAAATGGGTATTGCTAAGCTAACTATGACATTGATTCAATGATGTATTCTTTCCCTTGGATTTGGAAACAAGAGTGTCGCTCCCGGGATTTCCATCCAGGTACAAACGCGAAAGTGGCACCGAATTAGAGTCGCCAGCAATGTGTATTTATCCCAAGAAAGGGAAAGAAAACACTGCGTAAACCTGAGGGAAGGAAAGAGCATGGTCTTGCGACCAAGAGAACTGAGTTCGGGAGTCGGTTACGCGAGAGGAAGGTATTGGCACCCCCTCACGTCCATCGTACCCGATGGGATCCACGCTTGCTGCTTCAATCAAAGGGTGTAAGGAAAGGATACTGGAAAAGGAACTGCTAGCTGGAGAACTTGAAAAGGAAGGGAAAGAGAAAGAGAAACAAATGTAGGGAAAATAAAAGAAGTGCTCGAATGGGCCCTACCCCACTGCCTACGTATCTCATCGGGAGCATGAGAATCAGAGCGACGTAGTTCCCCTCACTAGGGATGATTGTATGTGTTTTTTAGTGGAAACGTCAATGTTCGCGTTCCAGCAGTTAGGTGTTGCAGCTCACTGTAGGGAGACTTAGGCGTTACCTGTTTGCGGTAGAACATACATGACGCATCCTTAAGGAATAGAATGAAGGAGATGAGGAAAGAATTTGTTTGTTTGTTTTTGTCTTTTAAGAGAGAAGTGTTTTGTTTATTTGGTGTTTTGCAACACATATTGTATTTAAGTCCCTCATGTAAGATCGAATGCCTCGCATATCGACCCAAGACGGGACGTACACTAAACATTCCAAGGAAATGAGAGAAGACCCCTCACCTCCTTGTTCCCACATGAAAGGCCTAAATGCAATAGGTGTTATGCCTTTATTAAGTGTTTTTGATTTTGTTTTAAGATGAGGAGAAGAGACTCAAAGGAGGATCAAAGGTGAAACTAATGGGGGAGACTAAGACTCTATCTTAATGTTATCATACATGGTGATCCTATGGTTAATGAAGTTTAAGGAATCTAATCCTAAAAGGAAGGAGAAGAAGAACAAAAGAAGCAACTTACTTCCAAGATGGAAGTTAAGTTGATCTTAAAGAGGGATGAAGAAGAAATTATTCAAGGAAAGCATATAAATGCTTATCATAATCACAAGTTTGAAAGCTTAAAAGAGATAAAGGAAAAGATTGTATGTGGGTGCACTCCCACACACATGACTTACCAATAGCCCCTGAAAATGTTAGCAAAGCAAATGTATATGAAAGCAAAAGTGAAGAAAATAAGGAAATTAATCAAAGTTAGAATTAAAATGCTAACTAAAAAAGGGAAGATTAAATTCTAAGGAAAAAAGATTAAATTGAGATTAAATCTAAAATTAATCCTAAAATTAGTTCAAGTTAATTCTAAAGAAATTCTAAAAACATTAATCCTAAAGTTAAATCTAGAATTAAAACTAATATTAATCCTAAAATTGATTCCGATTAATTTCTAACTAAAACTAATCAAATTCCAAGGTTAAGATTATAAACTAATTCTAAGGACAATTAGTTCTAAAGAAAAACTAATATTAAAATCTAAATGAAATTCTAATTTCTAATTAAAATCTAATTCTAAGATTATAAACTAATATCGACTAAACAAAGTCACAAATCAATGTTAATCCAAGTTAAAATGCCAATTAAAGTCAAGATTAATCTCTAAACTAATTCTAAAATCATGAGCTACTTCTAAAAACCTATTTCTAGTTAAAAGATAAACTAACCAAGATTTAGGATTACAATCTAATCTCAATTCCAAACTAATCTAATTCAAAAGTTATAGACTAATTATAATCCTAAAATTAAAATCTAATCTAAAATCTAGATTCTACCTAGAAAAGGATTAAAAATTAATCAAATTCTATTCACAGTTAAAACTCTAAAAAACAATCATCCAAAAATTCAACATAAAACTCTACACAAAACAATAATAACCTAAAAAGAATATTAAAAGAAAAAAGCTACAGGGGGGTGTATTAGAATTACCAGAGTGTGAATATTAGTTCCATGGGGTTTTGGGCTTACAGGGGGTGAGAAACTGAATTGACGGTATGGTGAGTAGAAACTGCATAGGGCCTACGAGCCCGGTCCACGTTGGTTCAGAGTGGAGGGTTCGTTTTCTACTTAAAAACCCTAGAACTCATCACTTCTTCCTCCCTCACCCAGGCGCCGTTTCATCTTCATCACCGCCACCCTCCTTCCCATTCGTCGGCGATCCTCCTCACTCCCCTCTTCGCTCCACTCGTCCTCACAAACCAAACCCTCACGCGAACCTTCCTCCACCGTGAATCTCTCTCCGTCCACACTTCACCTTCGTGCGTCAACGTACCGCTACCATCTCTCGCCTTCAAAACACACGGCCTCCACCACAACAACTCCTCGCCGGAATCTCCTTTCACAGCTTCATCATCTTTCAACCTCATCGCCAAATCGCCAGAAATAACTCACGCCGTGGAAATCGCTCAAACCAACACTCTCAGATTACCAGAAAAACAAACTACCACTAACAATCAACAAAAACAGAGTCTACAACAATCACATCGTGAAATTGGATTGTGCCTTACGTAGCTACCTGAGAACCGTCCGGTGCGCCTTCAAATTGACGAAGATGAACAGAAAACCAGAGGTATTGTCGATTCCATTCGCTTTTGATTTCTTCTTAATCCAACAAAATCTTCTTAATCCTTTACTGCGTGATTTCTTCTTCTTCTACCATGCCTCTGTTTCTTTCCGCGAATTCAAGATCGTTGTTGTTGTTGAAAACTGAATTGCGCAGGTGATTGAGAATTTGTTTGCTGCGATCGTATGAATTATTCCCCTGCGTCCTTGAATCTCTTTTTTTGTAATTTGTTGAAGTCTTGATGCTAAAAAATGTGCGGTTACGGCTTCTGCAGATTGATTGTTGAAACAGAAATTGAAGAAGGTTGAATTGAAGGATCGATGAAGATTGATGCTAATAGGAACTGATGAGGTGATGGTGTTTTGAAATGGAAGGCGGTGAAGAGTGTGTAGAGATTGAAGATTGAAGATGAAGAGAAAAGATGGAGAGATTGAAGGTAGTTGCAGAGTGAAAATTGAAGATAAAGCTGAGATGTGGAGAATGAAGAAGAGATTGAAGGTGGTTGAAGAAAACGAAGATTGGTGATTGAAGATGGTGATGAATTTGTGTAGAATCAATAGAGAAACTGAAGAATGAAGATGGTAATGACTTTATAGTAGAAATCAAGGGAGGGTAAAATGGTATTTCACATTGAAATTCTGTTACAATTCTGTTAGAGTTGGTTAGAGGCTAGGATTCAGTTAGAGTGAATTTATGAACTCCTTTTGGTGGTGAATTGGTTAGGGTTCTATTAGGAGTTAGGAGAAATCTGTTATTACAGTTAGCTTTCTATTGGAGGATGGTTTTCTGTTAGTTTGCAAGTGAGGAAAAATGTAACGGTTAGTTGTTAGGAATTGGTGTTAAAACTGTTAGAGGAAATTGGTTGATTCTGTTAGAAGTTGATGTTAGGAGTTTTGGTTGGCAGGAAAAATTGGTTAGAGATTTTAGGGAGGTTTTTTTTTTTGGTGTAAATGGTTTGCTGTTGTTATAAGATTTGGATGAATTCCCCTATTGAAAACATTTTTTTAGTTTTGATATCCTCTTTTCTTTTTATGAATAAATCTTCTTCAGTGAACTCCATATCAGTGGCTACACCATTTTCTACTGTTATGATTTTCTTCTTGGTTCTTTTCCTGCTGCTACATAGCTTTTCCAATGAATTTTTATTTCTCCGCATAATTTTCCTTGATGTTATATATTGTTGCTGCTAATTCATGAAGCAGAGATATAACTTTGGGGGAATAAGAGTTGTGACAGTTGGTGAATTTCCTTTTTTTGTGGAAAATTCTGTTATGTTGTATTTTTGTTATTTTTGCCTGTGGAATTTTAGAAATATATTCATGTAAGAGCTGACTCGCTAGAGACTGGAAAAAGTTTAACAGATGATCATCCTGAGAAAAAGGTTGAACTGATTTCCCGGTTAGATGATTGAGATAATGAGAACCATCTTCTTCTTCATCCAGTAGCTGAAGTGATTGCTCACCCCCAATACTTTTGACAACACGTGGTGGCAGAGGCGAATCAAAGCCATTTTGTATCATTTGATTCAAACACCATTTCAGTCAAATCAATCGCTTGGTTAATACCAGTGCTTAATCTTCTCAGATCTTCACGCAGGATATCAGGTGCAGCCATCAATGCTTTGATGCACATCACCTTGTTTGAACCAACAAAACCTTCAGCATAAGTGCTTTCTGAATCTCTTGGTACCTTCTGTTGAGTTGTACGGTAACTAGCTTTTGTTTGGACAATAAGAATTAAATTTAAATTGGGCCTTGAATTGAATGGAGTAATGGATGTTTGCAAAGTGAATTGAAATGGATTTAAATTAAATGGCTTGAATTTGTCTAGGAGATGGATTTAAAAAGTATGATTTATTTGAAATGGGTTAAGCAAATGGACAATTAAAAGGAATATGGACCAAGGGATCAAAATGTGGGTTTTGAACCTAAAGATGGATATGGATACTTGGAAGACTTAAGGATATGTTTTATTGGAAAAATGGATAACATGGATTATGAACTAAATTGAATAAAATGGATATGCAACATGGTTATAGGTTTTGGATGTGGATGATGAAATAGATAGCACTATTTGGATTTGAAACCATGGATTTAAGATTGAAAAATGGATTTGACTTTGGATATGGATATTAAAATGGACAATTGGACTAAAAATGGATATTAGGAATTGGATAATGGTTTATGGTTGAAATGAATATCAAAAGTGGATTATGGTTTATGATATGGGGTGGATTAAGAAGATATGGTTTTGTATATTGGTAATGGGAAAATGGTTAAAAAGTGATTTTTTTTTAGAATGTGTATCTTGGTTATAAAATAGAAAATTGGATGTGGTTAGTAAACACAATGAAGCGAAGCGAATTTCGAAATTGGTAATGGACTTAAAACAAACTTGGACATGAAATGGATGTGAAGAGGGTAATTATCAAGAATGGATTTGGGTTAAATTGGATAAAATGGATAATAAAAAGGTTAGAAAATGAAATGCGGTTATGAGATGAAATTAAAAGTGGATATTGAAATGGGATTTAAAAATGAAATTGTATTTAGGAAAAGGCGATTAACTGGATAATGACGGACAGAAGATGGATTATGGATAAAAATGAATCTTGACTCTTTTACCCATGCTACTGAAATAAAACATCTGAATCAAACGTCCTCTACATTTCTGATCAATGGAAACCTGACTTTTTGAACCTACACCTCACATGGCCCACTGTTTGTTGACCTGATGAATTCCACCACAACAACTTGACCTTGAATATACACCGCTTGAGAAATGACCACTTTGAATGCACACTGATAATCTTCTGAATACGGAAAGATCAAACCAAAGGAAGATGCCTTGATCACACGTCTTAGGAACCCAATACAATGATATGATTATGAGTTATGACCTAATGGAAATGCAGATGATTGCGAAAAACAAGCCAGAACAAGGTAGGGCAAATTTTGGGGTGCTACAAAGAGGCAACTAAGGATAGAAACTAACAAGCTAACATCACTTGGGGGAATAACTTGACAAAGTTAAAAGAGGTATGAATAAATATGGATGAGATGAAAAAGTATGATATTCAAACATGATATCAATTGTAAGTATTCAAAATAACATTCAAACATGATGTTAATTGACAAAGATAATGCACATGGTTACAACGAAAGCAAGAGAATGGATGTGACAACATCTAAGTTAAGGACTTGACAAAGTCATATTCAAAGTTTAAAGAAGTTTCAAATCAACATGGTGACAACCAAGGTAAGTATATTCAATCAAAGATGTCACAACATCTAAACAATCATGAGATATAGTTCTAACAAGACTAAATCATGGATGAGAAGTTTGAGTAAGCAATTAAGGAAAGAATGCATTGGGGTTTACTAACACCACTTAATCATGAATACAACTTAAGTATGGACGAGTTATATCAACACTTAATCATGAATACAATTTAAACATTTCAACATGGATAGGTCATCACAACACTTAAGCATGGTAAGATTCAAGGTTCAAGTGTGACATGTATAAGTTACAACAATACTTAAACATGGATGAAAACAAAGTTCAAGTTAACATGTAAAAGTTATAACAATATTTAAACATGGTTGAGGACAAAGTTCAAAGCTAAGTTAAAACATCACTTAACATGGAGAAAGTTCAAAGATGAAGTAAGGCATGTATAAGTCAAAGCATTACTTAACATGGTATCAACCAAGATTTAAGGTAAACATGTATAAGTTAAAACGTCACTTAATCATGAATACAATTCAAGACAAGTAAAGGTAACAACCAAAGCATACTTGAACAAAGATACATGATTATGACAATAACATGTGGATGGGAGATGCAAACATACAAGAGATGTCATGGAAGCATACATGTATATGACAAATTAAAGTGTAAACATCACGTGAACAAGTTAAGACATTACTTGAACATTTAAGCATGGATACAAGTTGTACATGTTTAAGACAAGTAGGTAACAACCAAACATACATGTTAGGGTTCAAATATGGTTTTGAACAAGGTGGAAGCATCACAAAGAGTTTAGACATACAAACATGTATACAAAGTCACATTTAAGACAAAATCAAGTGTTTAAGAACACATAAAACATGGTATGAACACACAAAGCAAGTATACACATCAAGATTCATGTAAACATGGAAGAAAGTCACATGTTAAGTACAAAATGGCCAAGCAAAAGCTCATGGTATGGACAAAGTCTCAACATACACTTTAACATGCAAACATACATCAAAAAGGTATCAATACTCAAGTTAAAACATACATAAATTCACAACATCATTCAAGGTTCATACAAGATGTAGGGGGTTAATACAAGTCAATATGTACAAAGGAAACCAAAGGTAACAATCAAAGAATCAAAATGAACCTTAAGAAACCCTAAAAAAGTTATACATTTTTAACACACATGAACATTATATACAACATAACAAACATGTTTATGATCAATGTACATCAAAGCATATCATATTTCAAAGAGTTCAAGTTTCAAGTGAACTTACCTCTTGGAGCAACCTTGAAATCTTCAAGAGAGTTGGTACATAAGTGTTTTGATGATTTGAATAGCTCCAATATACCTCTAATGACCCTTTTGAATGCTTGGAACAAGGTGGAAACACTTGGAACAGAATATCACCTCCTTCTTGCAAAATGTCAAAAGTGGCCAAAATGAAACTTCAAGTAAATGAAGTTACAGTTGCAAAACCAAGTTTGGAACAGTTTAAAGATGATTTCTGGAGTGTGTTAGAAATGTTGGATGTCTTGGAAATGGTTTGGATAGAGTTTTGGCTTGAAAATTGCAAAAAGTCAACAAAATGAGGTCTTAAGAGTTAAATTTGTGATTTTGTAGGTTTGGGATGAAGATGAAGGTTTGGACACCCTCCAGGGGTGATTTGTGATGTGTTTTAAAGGTTAGATTGGTGGTTTGGGGGTGTGGAAATGAAACTGGATGAGTTTGTGCAAAGTGAGGTTTTCTTGGCACAAAAGGAAGAAATGCAAGATGCTGCAAATGAGACGTTTGAGGGATGATTGCTGATGTTTTTGTTGTGTGTTTTGAACCTTGAAGAGATCCTCTATTTATAGGGAAAGATGAGAGCACAAGGGCTGATCAGAATTGTAACTTGGTTTGGTTGAAAATAAATGGTAAGTTGCATGGAAAGTGTGGAGTTCCAAGACATAGTACAAGCATGTGAGAGTTGTTGGAACTTTTGGAAGATTGCTTATAATCAATAGAAGAGTTAGAGTGCAGAAGAAACAAAGTATGGGCTCAATAAGTTGGCTTTTGTGATTAAAATGCCTTTATGGAAATGGAAGTGTTAACTTTGTGCCAAGTATGGAATGGAATTTGAACAAAGTCATAATCACTTGGATAATACACCAAAATCAAGTGTACTTGTCTGATTTAAGTGATATTTGCAAGTTAAAAGACTTGTAATCAAGGATTTGGTAGGTTTGAATTGCTTTTGCAACTTGCATTTGACATGAAAATGACTAAGGCTTCAAGTATGGAGGGCCAACTTTCCCTCTTCGAAACTCCTAGCTCAAAAATGTCATGGATGAGTTCTCTTACTTTTTGAAAAGCCCAAAACATGCTCTAAAACTTTCATGTTTGATGAATTTCTTGAATTTCAATGGATCAAAGTGAAAACTGGCTCCAAAGTTTGGTACTTCTTATGAACAAAAACTACCTTGAAAATTTTCTAAGTGTTGAAAGATTTCTCACAAATTGATGGCTCCATAACTCAAAATCTATGCACTTTTCGGAGATTGACCCTAATTGACAAAGTTGTAGTATGTTCTGGGGCTTCAATTTGATTTTTGGAACACAAAAAACGGTGGTCTAGATTGAAAGTTATAACCATTCAAAGTTGGCAAAAAATTAGGGTTTTTTCCATACTTAGAAAAATTTCAAGTTCCCCCACTTTGGCCCTTTTGCAAGAAACCTTTCAAATCTTGATTTTTCATGCTCAAATTCATTGATCAAACATTTTTTCATGAAATTTGTCTTGAGGACTTCAATTTTTGTTAGTTCTTGTATTGGCTGGAATTTTGTTAAAACAAAGTTGAATAATGTTGATGTCATATGTCTGATGTCATAACATTGGTTCCTAACATTAGCTTATGCAGGGTTGAAGTGTTATATGATGATGTTATAAGTGATGTCTTGATATCAGTATACCAGAACATCAGAACATCAAATTGTGATGTTTTAGGGCTGCGCGTGTTAGTGTGTTTTGACGAGATCTGTTAGAGATGTTGGATGCGAATTTATTGGAGAAGATATTTCCAATCAGATAATTTTGCAGATCATGGAGCAAATCATGTAACTAACATTAGGGCTGATTTGAAGAGATTTAAAAAGATTTGAAGATCAAATCTGTTTTAGATTCTGGTTTTAAAACAAATCAAATCAGATATTTTTGGAAGAGGTCCAAGCCCAAGTCAGAATTCTATAAAAGCTGCCTCAACCCTTGTTGGTAAAGAACGAAGACTGAGAGTCAATTTGTGTCTTCGTGCATGATTTGTAAACCATTCGTGTTTGAATTGGTGTTACTATTATGAGTTGTTAATTGTTCTTGATCAAAGCTGTTAAGCAGAATCAAGTTGTGTGTAATCATTGGATTGTTTCACTGTGGTGAATTAGGGAGTGAGTGGTTTCTCATACCTAAGAGGTTTCTTAGGTAGAATTGTCATTGGGTAGTGATTAAGTTAGGTAGATGTCAACTGGGATTGTTGAGTCTTTAATTTAATACTACTAATAGTGAATTTCCTCCCTGCCTTGGCAGCCCCCAGATGTAGGTAGTTAGACCGAACTAGGTGAACAATTCTTTGTGTTATTTACTCTTGTTATTGCCTTGTTCATATTAGCAAAGTGTGTTATTGTGACATCGCACTTAACATCACACATCTGATACCAGAATTTTAATTGGTATCAGAGCAGGCATCCTGCTCTGCATCTGGGTGAGATCTAGGGCTGATACTTTCTGGTATATTGGACAAGGAGACTGCTGGATTTGTGAATAGACCCCCTATTCTAGATGGCTCTAATTATGACTATTGGAAACCTCGTATGGTTACTTTCTTGAAGTCATTAGACAGCAGAGCCTGGAATGCTATTGTGAAAGAATGGAAACATCCTGTTATTGTGGAAAAGGATGAGAATGGAAAGTAAGTAGAGGGTAGCTCAAAACTGAAACCTGAAGAAGAATGGACCAAGGAAGAATATGAGCTTGCCCTTGGGAATTCTAAAGCCTTGAATGCCATATTCAATGGTGTTGATAAGAACATCTTCAGATTGGTCAACACTTGTGAAGTAGCTAAGGAAGCATGGGATATCTTGAAAACTACTCATGAAGGAACCTCCAAAGTCAAGATGTCAAGACTTCAACTTTTGACAACAAAGTTTGAAAATCTGAAGATGAAGGATGATGAGACTATCCATGATTTCCACATGAACATCCTTGAGCTGTCAAATGCTTCTAGTGCCCTAGGAGAGAGGATGACTGAAGAGAAGCTGGCGAGGAAAATTCTTAGATCTCTTCCCAAGAGATATAAAATGAAGGTGAGAGCTATAGAAGAAACCCAAGACATCAGCAAGATGAGGGTTGATGAGTTGATAGGTTCTCTTCAAACCTTTGAATTAAGAATGGATGAGGAACCTGAAAAGAAAACCAAAAGTATAGCGTTGGTATCTAGTTCTGAAGATTCTAAGAAAGAGAAGGGTGCTGAGTCTCAGGAGGAGCTGTCCCAGGCCATTGTTTTGCTGGGAAGACAGTTTAACAAGGTTATGAAGAGGATAAATAGGAGTTATAATCCTAATGTCAAGAACATCACATCTGACACCAACAGATCAGGAGATCAGGGGAAGAAAACTAGAGATGAAGAAAAGTCCAATAATGATAAGGGAGTCCAATGCTATGAGTGTGAAGGGTATGATCATGTCAAGAAGGAATGTCCTACTTATCTCAAAAAGCAAAAAAGGGGGTTATCTGTTTCCTGGTCTGATAGTGAGACTGAATCTGAAGAAGAATCAGCTAAGCTTGTTAGAGCTATGATTGGGGTTTGTGAGTCAGATGATGATTCGTGTGATGATGAGGTTACTTATGAAGAGCTTGCTGCCTCGTATAAAGAACTGTGCATGAGAAGTGAACAAGTGTGTCTTGAAGGAGAGAAGCTGAAGAAAACCATAGTGCAGTTAGAGGCTGAAAAGACTGAACTTGAAATTGAAGTCAGTATGCTTAACTCTAAATTGGATTCTATGACCAAAACTGTCAGAATGTTGAACAATGGTACTGATGCTCTAGACAACATTCTCAGTATTGGGAAAATTGCTGGAGACAAAAGTGGTTTGGGATTCAACAATGTTGCAGCTTCTGATGATGTTATTACCAGTTCCAAACTAGTGATGTTAAAATAGATGTTTAAACATCCTGACAGGATTCCTTCTAGGAAGAAATTCAGGCGCTGGAGATGTCATCACTGTGGGCGTTTTGGACACATAAAGGCCTACTGTTATAAGCTACATGGGTATCCTCAGAAGGCACATCAGTATACTCCTTAAATTCTAAGAAGCAATGGATTCCAAAAGGTAAAGTTACCAGCTTAATAGCTCACACTTCTCTTAGGGTTTCTACCAAAGAAGACTGGTACTTTGATAGTGGGTGTTCAAGACACATGATAGGAGTTAAAAATTTGTTGATAGATGTTAAGCTTCAGTCTTCAGGTCATGTTACATTTGGTGATGGTGTCAAAGAAGAAATCAAGGGGATGGGAAAGCTGAATTATGCTGGTGCTCCTAGACTGGATGATGTTTTACTTGTCAAAGGGTTGACAGCAAATTTGATCAGTATTAGTCAACTTTGTGATCAAGGATTCAAAGTAGACTTTACAAAATCTGAGTGCAAAGTCACAAATGAGAAAGGAGAAGTCATCATGAAGGGTGTTAGGTCTAAGGACAACTGTTATCTATGGGTGCAACAAGACTCAAGTACCTCAACATGTGTGTTTGCTAGAGATGATGAAGTCAAAATTTGGCATCAAAAGTTGGGACATCTTCATCTGAAGGGAATGAAGAGAATAATATCTTTAGAAGCTGACAGAGGAATTCCTAAACTCAATATTGAAGGGGGAAGAGTTTGTGGAGATTGTCAAATAGGGAAGCAGACCAAGATGTCACATCAGAAGCTTCAACATAACACCACCTCCAAATTTTTGGAACTTCTTCATATGGACTTGATGGGACCTATGCAGGTAGAAAGTCTAGGAGGGAAAAAGTATGCTTATGTTGTTGTAGATGACTATTCTATGTACACCTGGGTGAGCTTCATTAAAGACAAATCAGAGGTGTTTGATGTTTTTAAAGATCTTTGTCAAAGACTCCAAAGGGAAAAGGAGAGTAATGTTATTAGAATAAGGAGTGATCATGGAAGAGAGTTTGAAAATAGCAAGTTTGCTGAATATTGTTCTGCTGAAGGCATAAGTCATGAGTTCTCTTCTCCAATTGCTCCTCAGCAAAATGGAGTTGTTGAAAGGAAGAATAGAACTATTCAAGAGTCTGCTAGGGCAATGATTCATGGCAAAAAGCTTCCTTACCATTTCTGGGCTGAAGCCATGAACACGGCTTGCTATATTCACCACAGAGTTACTTTGAGAAGGGGCACTTCAGCTACTCTGTATGAACTGTGGAAAGGAAGAAAGCCAAATGTGAAGTACTTTCATGTTTTTGGAAGTAAATGTTACATTTTGTCAGATCGTGAACATAGGAGAAAATTGGATCCTAAAAGTGATGAGGGAATCTTTCTAGGATACTCTATAAATAACAGAGCTTACAGGGTGTTCAACTCCAGAACAAAGGTTATGATGGAGTCTATAAATGTGGTGATTGATGACATTGATAAGCAGGAAGATGCTGATGTCCTGGATGATGTTGAAACATCAGTTGAAGAAGTCACAGAAGAAACTGAAGACAGAAGTGGATCTCCCAGTCATGTTGATGCTGAGCCTGAACCTGAACAATCTAATAAAGAACCATCTATCAGAGTGCTAAAGGACCATCCAAGGGAGCTTATCATAGGTGATCCTAAATCAGGGGTTAGCACTAGATCAAGAGAGGTTGTGCCAAATTCGTGTTTTGTTTCTAAAATTGAGCCCAAGAATGTCAAAGAAGCCTTGACTGATGAGTTTTGGATTAATGCCATGCATGAAGACCTGGAACAATTCAAAAGGAATGAAGTGTGGGATCTTGTACCAAGGCCTGATGGAGTTAATGTGATTGGCACCAAGTGGATTTACAAGAATAAATCTGATGAACAAGGAGTGGTCACCAGAAACAAGGCCAGATTAGTTGCTCAGGGATACACTCAGGTTAAAGGAATTGATTATGATGAAACCTTTGCTCCTGTGGCAAGACTGGAATATATCAGATTACTCTTAGGGGTGGCTTGTAATTTCAAATTCAAGCTTTTTCAGATGGATGTTAAGAGTGCATTCTTGAACGGTTACTTAAATGAAGAGGTGTATGTTGATCAACCAAAAGGATTTATTGATCCAACATTTCCTGACCATGTTTACAAACTAAGGAAAGATCTCTATGGTTTGAAGCAAGCACCAAGAGCTTGGTATGAAAGGATAACTGAATTCCTGGCTGTGAATGGCTACAGAAAAGGAGGGATTGACAAGACTTTGTTTGTTAAAGAGAAAGGAGGAAAACTGATGATAGCTCAAATATATGTTGATGACATAGTATTTGGTGGGATGTCAGATGCAATGGTGAAACATTTTGTGGAACAGATGTAGTCTGAGTTTGAAATGAGTCTTGCTGGAGAGCTCAACTATTTTCTTGGTCTACAAGTTAGACAAATGGAGGACTCCATATTCATTTCTCAGAGCAAGTATGCAAAGAACATAGTGAAGAAGTTTGGTCTAGAGAATGCTAATCACAAGAGGACACCTGCTCCTACTCATTTAAAGTTTTCCAAGGATGAACATGGTGTTAGTGTGGATCAAAGTTTATACAGAAGCATGATTAGAAGTCTATTGTATCTCACAGCTAGCAGACCTGATATTTCTTTTGCTGTTGGAGTTTGTGCCAGATATCAATCTGAGCCTAAAGTTAGTCACTTGAATCAAGTGAAGAGGATTTTGCAATATGTGAATAGGACTAGTGACTATGGAATGCTTTACAGTCATGGATCAGGTACTGAGTTATGTGGTTTTTGTGATGCTGATTGGGCAGGGAGTGCTGATGATAGAAAAAGCACTTCAGGAGGTTGCTTCTTCTTAGGGAATAATTTGATATCATGGTTTAGTAAAAAGCAGAACTGTGTGTCTATTTCTACTACTGAAGTTGAGTACATAGCAGTAGGGAGTAGTTGCTCTCAACTTGTTTGGATGAAGCAGATGTTAATAGAATACAATGTCAAGCAAGATGTCATGACATTGTACTATGATAATCTAAGTGCTATCAATATCTCTTTTAATCCTATTCAACATAGAAGAACTAAGTATATTGATATAAGGCATCATTTTATAAGAGACTTGGTTGAAGACAAAATAGTTGCTTTGGAACATGTTGCTACAGATAAACAATTAGCTGACATTTTTACGAAAGCCTTAGATGCAAATCAATTTGAAAGTTTGAGAAGCAAACTGGGAATTTGCATTTATGAGGATTAGGTGTGCTGGAAGGGTTTTGTTTGTGCAGTTGTGTTTTTGCATAGGTTTAAAGTAAACAACCTTTTATTCAAATGACTAAAAGCATACAAGATTGGTGTTTAGTACAACAAAAGCAACATATAAAGAGATTAAAGATTGTCCCAACCCCTGCATCAAGAAAAGCTTTCCAATCTTCATCCCATTCATCATTAGAAGCATGGAGTTGCACTGGAGGTTTTTTGATGGTTTTTGTTTCTGATGGTTTTCTTGTTCTTGTTGCTCCTGAAGAAGTTCCAGCGACTTTCCTTGTTGTGTTCTTGTTCATCAGTGGATCTAGTTTTTTGTCCTCATGCATGTGTTGCTTTCCTGCATCTTTGTTTGACTGACTCATTCTTGTGTGGTGTCTAGTGCTGTTAGATGGAAGAAGGCTTGGATTTTATAGTACTATAAGAATCCATTGGTTGTATCGCCTGACCAGTCAAAGTTTTTGGATATTGTGTTCCTTGGGAAGCTTGCTTTTGACCATGTTTGAATGGATGTCAGATCTTTGTGTTTGGTGTAGATGTTGTCCAATTGTGGCTAAAAAGGGGGAGAGTTAGCCCATGTGTTGCCTAGTTGTCTGATGCTGGCTCTAGGCTTGAGGGGGAGTGTGCATGTTTGAACAGCTAGTATGCTGGTTCTTATTTTGAGGGGGAGTTTAGCTTTGTGCAGTTTGTTATGTGATTGCTGCTGGTTTGAAGTTTTTTCCGCTGCAGGTACCTCTGATGGTGGCAGAGATTGTTTTAGCCAAAATTAGCCAAAGGGGGAGATTGTTAGTTCTTGTATTGGCTGGAATTTTGGTAAAACAAAGTTGAACAATGTTGATGTCATATGTCTGATGTCATAACATTGGTTCCTAACATTAGCTTATGCAGAGTTGAAGTGTTATATGCTGATGTTATAAGTGATGTCTTGACATCAGTATACCAGAACATCAGAACATCAGATTGTGATGTTTTAGGGCTGCGCGTGTTAGTGTGTTTTGAGGAGATTTGTTAGAGAGGTTGGATGTGAATTTATTGGATAAGAGATTTCCAATCAGATAATTTTGCAGATCATGGAGAAAATCATGTAACTAACATTAGGGCTGATTTGAAGAGATTTAAAAAGATTTGAAGATCAAATCTGTTTTAGATTCTGGTTTTAAAACAAATCAAATCAGATATTTTTGGAAGAGGTCCAAGCCCAAGTCAGAATTCTATAAAAGCTGCCTCAACCCTTGTTGGTAAAGAATGAAGACTGAGAGCATAGACTGAGAGTCAATTTGTGTCTTCGTGTGTGTTTTGTAAACCATTCGTGTTTGAATTGGTGTTACTATTATGAGTTGTTAATTGTTCTTAATCAAAGCTGTTAAGCAGAATCAAGTTGTGTGTAATCATTGGATTGTTTCACTGTGGTGAATTAGGGAGTGAGTGGTTTCTCATACCTAAGAGGTTTCTTAGGTAGAATTGTCATTGGGTAGTGATTAAGTTAGGTAGATGTCAACTGGGATTGTTGAGTCTGTAATTTAATACTACTAATAGTGAATTTCCTCCCTGGCTTGGTAGCCCCCAGACGTAGGTAGTTAGACCAAACTGGGTGAACAATTCTTTGTGTTATTTACTCTTGTTATTGCCTTGTTCATATTAAGCAGAGTAAGTTGTTGTGACATCGCACTTAGCATCACACATCTGATACCAGAATTTCAATTTTGACCAAAAATTCTCAAAATTCAAAGAGTTGACTTTGTAGATAAAAGCTTGTGCATTTGATGAATTTAGTTGTGTGATCTTCTATGATATTGCTTTCTTGAATGTTACAAACATCATGAATGGAATCCAAGGATGTATTTAAGTGTCTTGAATCATGTCCCAAGGCTTGGGATCATGCTTTGGTCAAAAGTCAAAGGCACAGTTGACTTTGTCAGGTAAAACCCTAATATGGGGCCAGATGAAATTGAGCTTGAATGAACTTGTAACAAGACCAATTTGCACTTGATTCTTGATGGAGAGAGGCCTCTTTAGTGCATTAACACTTGGTATGTTGATGATCAATCCAAGACATTGACGGATCAAGTGAAGATCCTCTTGATTCTCTTGATTTAAAACCCTAATTCAGATAAAACAAAACAAGAAAGAAATTTGAACAAGGTTAGGGTTAGCAATGCAATGTGTGATGCTCCTAGAATGATGATTGAATCTAGTGTCAAAATTTGAGGTGTGACAATACCAAACACAAGGCAAGAGAAAACCTAAAAGGTGACTACTATATCAATACTAATTTGAGAGAAATAACATTGTTCTCCGATTAGGGGAATCCAAAGCAACAACAACACATCTAAAGGGTCAAACTCTGAGTGGGGATTCCTCATATAACTTCTGATGGGGACAGAAAAAGATGAATCTCTGCGT
Source organism: Lathyrus tuberosus (assembly GCA_022829125.1). Classification (NCBI taxonomy): domain Eukaryota; kingdom Viridiplantae; phylum Streptophyta; class Magnoliopsida; order Fabales; family Fabaceae; genus Lathyrus; species Lathyrus tuberosus. Next base: position 4,048,992 of record JALAZF010000034.1, read on the forward strand.
GTGGATTATCATCAAGGAGAGGTGCAACTCAAAAACTGCTTAACTGCCTGATCATAACATAACCAGCTTGAGAAGATCTAGATCGAGACCTAACTAGGGAAAAGCCGAACAGTACTGGATCTTATGAGTCCAGCACATCATAACAAATCTTTGAGGGAATCCATCATCTTGTTAACAACTAAAAGGGTAAACCTGGTTATATCCATAGGAACAAACTCTGGTGAGGAAATATCAACAAACTCTAATGGGGAGTAAGAACGAACCCTGGTGAGGAAAACACTAAGCTTTGTGCTTCACGATCTTACCATTCTTGGAGTAACTGTTGACATTCCTTTTTGTATTCATAAATCAAAGGAAAATTCTTTTATAATTTTCAAAATTTAAATCAATTATTCACATTTGTTTCAAAAATCATCATAAAAAATAAATGAAATTGTGCAAACAGAAATAAAGTAAGAATTGCAAATAAAGGGACAAAGGCCCAAATTTTATTAATAGAATGGTAGTATGCAAATAGAGTAACTCCATGGATCATTACAAAGTTTGAAAAATGGTAAATACATGGAAAGGGTTACATTGAAATACAATGCCACTATTCTCCCTAACAACTCTGAATTCCACTGTGCTCAAAACTTCCGTTGAGAATAATTGAAAGAGAATCGTTGATAGGAAATGTTGCTTCAAACGATCAAGATTGGCCAGATGCAGTTACTTGCCATAATCCCTAACTTTTGCCTAGATTTCCCTTCCGGGCCTTCAATCTACCGGGATGATTATTTCTGTTTTTGTCTCTAATTTTTGCATGGACCCCCCTTTCGAATTTTCAATCCACCGAGACGCTCATTTTTGCCTAAGCCGCCCTTTCGAGTTTTCAACTTAGTGAGTTGTTCTTTTATTATTTTAGGTGAATTATTTCTTGACTGCATCAACATTCACAAGGTGAGTGAACTCTTCACCATCCATAGTTGTAAGAATTAATGCACCGCCAGAGAAGGCTCTCTTAACAACATATAGGCCTTCAAAATTAGGAGTCCACTTGCCCATAGAATCAGTGGTAAAAGTCAAGATCTTTTTTAGCACGGGGTCGCCTTCTCTGAATACACGAGGTCGAACCTTCTTGTCAAAAGCTTTCTTCATTCTCTGCTGATACAATTGGCCATGACACAAGGCCGTCATTATTTTCTCTTCAATAAAATTCAACTGGCTGTATCTACTCTGACACCATTCATTTTCCATCAAAACTCTCACAGAAGGGATTTTAACTTCTATCGGGAGCACTGCTTCCATACCATACACAAGAGAGAAAGGGGTTGCCCCTGTTGAAGTGCAGACGGATGTACGATACCCATGCAAAGCAAAAGGGACTATCTCATGCCAATCCTTGAATGTAACAACCATCTTTTGAATGATCTTCTTAATGTTCACATTAGCAACTTCAACAGCCTCATTCATCTTAGGTCTGTAAGGAGAAGAATTATGATGCTCAATCTTAAACTCATCACATAATTCCTTCATCATCTTACTATTCAGATTCGACCCATTATTAGTGATAATCTTGCTCGGAACACCATACTGGAAAATGATTTGGTTCTTGATAAACCGAACCACTACTTGCTTGGTAACATTGGCATATGACGCCGCTTCAACCCACGTGGTAAAATAGTCAATAGCCACTAAAATGAAACGGTGTCCGTTCGACACTTTAGGCTCAATCATTCCAATCATATAAGTGCCCACATTGAGAAAGGCCATGGAGAAGAAATAACATTGAGAGGAGTTGGAGACACGTGAATTTTGTCAGCATAAATCTGGCACTTATGGCATTTCTTCACATATTTACAACAGTCAGATTCCATTGTCTGCCAATAGTCACTTGCCCTTAACATTTTCTTAGCCATTGCATGTCCATTGGCATGGGTACCAAAGGATCCTTCATGAATTTCTTTCATCAACATGTCTGCTTCATGTCTATCCACGCATGTGAGCAAGACCATGTCATAATTTCTCTTATACAACACATCATTATTCAAGAAGAAACTACCAGCCAATCTTCTCAAAGTTTTCTTTTCTTTCTTGGATGCCCCAAGTGGGTACTCTTGATTCTGAAGAAAGCATTTAATATTATAATACCAAAGTTTATCATCAACGACCTCTTCTACTGCAAACACATGATCCGGTCTATCAAGACAGATGGCATTGATTCTAGGCACACCGTTCCACTGATTCACCACAATCATGGAGGATAAAGTCGCTAAAGCATCAACTATTCGATTTTCTTCTCTGGGTATATGGTGAAACTTAACCTTATTGAAGAAAGTTGACAACCTTCTGGCATAATCTCGATAAGGAATCAAATCTGGTTGTTGTGTCTCCCATTCCCCTTTAATTTGATTAATCACTAGGGCTGAATCTCTGTATGCATCAAGAATCTTGATTCTTAAATCAATAGCTTCTTCCAAGCCCATAATACACACTTCATATTCTGCTGCATTATTTGTGCAAGTGAACATCAACCTTGCAGTGAAAGGAATATGAGAACCATGAGGAGTAACTATTATTGCCCCAATACCATTGCCATACTCATTAATAGCTCCATCAAAAATCAAACCCCATCGGGATCCAGGCTCAGGCCCTTCTTCGGGTAATGGTTCCTCACAATCTTTAACCTTTAGATACAACATATCCTCATCAGGAAAATCAAACCTGATTGGTTAATAATCATCAATTGGCTGGTGAGCCAGATGATCAGCCAAAACACTTCCTTTTATCGCTTTTTGAGTTTGGTACTCGATATCATATTCTGACAGCAACATTTGCCAACGAGCAATCCTCCTAGTTAAAGTAGGCTTTTCAAAAATATACTTGATTGGATCCATTTTGGATATCAAACAAGTAGTGTGATTCAACATATACTGACGGAGGTGCTTGGCAGGCCAAGCTAAAGCACAACTTGTCTTTTCAAGCATTGAGTACCAAGACTCACAATCGGTGAACTTCTTGCTCAAATAAAAAATGGAAAATTCTTTTCGAACAGATTTATCCTGTTGACCCAAAACACAGCCCATAGAATCTTCTAACACAGTCATATACATAATCAATGATCTTCCTTCCACGGGAGGAGACAAAATCATAAGTTCAAGCAGATACTCTTTAATACTATCAAAAGCTTTCTGACAATCCTCTGTCCATACAGAACCCTGATCTTTGCGAAGAAGCTTGAAGATCGGCGTACAAGTAGCAATCATATTGGATATAAATAAGGAGATATAATTCAAACGTCCCAAGAATCCTCTTACTTGTTTTTCTGTTTTGGGTACAGGCATTTCCTGAATAGCTTTAACTTTACCAGGATCAACTTCAATGCCTTTCTGGCTGACAATAAAGCCCAAAAAATTTCTGAAACGGACACTAAAAGTGCATTTATTAAGTTTCAAACAGAGCTTAAACTGTCTCAAACATTGAAACAACTTCAATAAATACTCAATATGATCTCCTTCAGTCTTCGACTTACAAATCATATCGTCCACATAGACCTTAATTTCCTTATGCATCATATCATGGAATAGAGTGGCCATAGCTCTCTGGTACTTTGCACCAGCATTTTTCAAACCGAATGGCATCACTCTATAACAGAATGTTCCCCAGGGTGTAATGAATGTTGTTTTTACATATCCTCGGGTGCCATCTTTATCTGATTATAATCGGAAAATCCATCCATAAAGGAAAAGATATTGAACTTAGCAGTATTATCTACCAACATATCAATGTGTGGTAGGGGAAATCATCTTTCGGGCTCGCTTTATTCAAATCTCTATAATCAACACACATTCAAACTTTTCCATCTTTCTTTCGAAAATGCACAATATTGGCCACCCATTGAGGATACTTAACAGTCACAAGAAAACCAACATCAATCTGCTTCTGAACTTCCTCTTTGATCTTCACAGCCATGTCGGGATGATTTCTTCTCAATTTCTGTTTAACTGGCAGACGTTCAGGCTTTAATGGAAAATGGTGCTCCACAATATCATTATCAAGACCAGGCATGTCTTGATAGGACCAAGCAAACACGTCAATATATTCTCTAAGAAGCTCCACAATCCTCTTCTTAACATCTGACTGAAGCAGTGCCCCAATCTTGACTTCTTTTCTATTTTCCTATGAACCCAAATTAACCAATTCCATCGGCTCTTCATGAGGTTAAATGACTTTTTCCTCGTGCTCAAGCAACTGATAAATTTCACGTGGAATCTCCTCAACATCCTCTTCTTCAACTCCAAACACAGGGAACTCAAAGTTGGGAGAGGGCATAGGTTCATTGTTTTCAATGGGTTTAACAATCAATCTGCACAATGATTTTATGTTTGATATTAGAATATGAATAAGAAGTGCAAGTATTATGCAGATAAAAATGATTATCACATTATTATTATTTTGGTTTTATATGTTACCATTTTTCAGAATTAAGCAAAAAGGGAAAACATAATATGGATAAAGAAAATAACATTTTATTGATGATGATAATAGTTGAAACAAAGCCCTCACAAATTCACTTTCACCTTGGGCAGAGTGAAAGGATTTTTGAAAGAAACAAAAACAAATTACTTTGAAATATGAATAACAGTGGGAACATCAACAACTATCCAATTTTGGCAGATCTATCCATGCGTCACAAAATTGGGAAATTCTTCCTCTTCATCATCTTCAATGATAGCGCTGACTTCATATTCATGTTCTTTAAGCCTCAATCGAGGGGAATAAAAGGGCACATATGCATATTCTGTCTCAGAAGAGTATCCAGGATCATCATGGTATGGCTCCCATTCCTGAGGATCAATTTCATATTCTTGATCGTCTTCAATAATTACAGCAGTGGAGTGATCTTTGTTGATGAATCCGGCGCTGTGAAAGGCCTCATTAATACGCTTCAAATCTCTTTTGACTGTACCAGGCGCAAAGCCTAAACCAGTTATGTCTTTATTATCAACCACATCAATAACTCGACCCCAACCATCAGACTGACCAGTCTCTAATACATGCAGAGCATCTTTTAAAGAAGACATGGGCAGCCCATTCTTCTTAACAGCTTTATCATAGACATAAAGAGCTTGGAACGGAGTTGCAACCGTTTCCTCGGCATCAACATACGAAAAAGATGAAAGATGGCTCTCCAACAGCGCTTGTTCATTTCCAATAATTACCAGCTTGTCATTCTTAACAAATTTAAATTTATGATGAAGAGTCGAGGTAATTGCCTTAGCTTCATGAATCCAAGGTCGGCCAAGCAGACAACTATAAGCAGGATGAATATCCATTAATTGAAAAGTACTTTGGAAGAAGCATGGTCCTATTTTGATTGGAAGATCAACCTCTCCAATCACAGTTTTTCTAGATCCATCAAAAGCTTTAACCACAACCCCGTTATACCTCATGGGAGCACCTTGGTACGAAAGCTTCGACAAAGTAGACTTTGGTATCACATTAAAGGAAGAGCATGTATCAACCAACACATTGGAAAGTTCATCTTCTTGACAGTTCATAGAAATATGTAAAGCCAAATTGTGATTTCTCCCCTCCTCGAGTAACTCCTCATCACCGAAACTCAAATTATTGCATGTTGTGAGGTTGGCAACAATGCCATCAAATTGATTAACAGTCACATCATGCTCAATATACGCTTGTTCCATCATTTTCTGCAAAGACTCCCTATGAGCCTCAGAACTCATCAATAGGGACAACACTGAAATCTTAGACGGGGTGTGCAAGAGCTGATCTACCACACTGTACTCACTCTTCTTGATCAATTTCAATATCTCATCTTCATAAGTCTTCTTATTCAAACAACTTGACTGGCCATAAATATCAACAACATTCTCACTTTGAAGTTGTTTCCCAACATCAGCATTCTCCACCCTCTTTGGAGGCTCAAAAGCATAGACACGATCACTCCGGGTTACTCTACTAACATTAGCGATGCTTACCACGAAAGAAAAAGAAGGAATGGAAACTTCCTTACCATCTTCTACCATGGTAGCATTATATTTATACATAATAGCCTTGTCATATTCATATGGCACTAGACTGGGTAACCGAATAATCAAAGGTGTAGCAGCGGACTTCCGACTATCATAAGAGATAACAACTCTGTTGTACCCCAAATTTTACCCTTAGATCCATTGATCTCTTGCATATTATATTAGGTCAATCATATTGCATAGCTAACCCTTTTATCAGGTTTTGTTTGTGTTTGTTTCATTTTTATCAGGTGTTATCTTAAGGAGATTCAAGAAGTGACTAATCAAGATTTTGGATGGAGCAATGAACCAAGCAGGTCTCTAAGAACCCTCTCCATGATCCTCTCCGTAACCAAATTCCTACCCACTTAATCTACCCTTAATTGTCACCTTTATATCCAAAACCAATTTTCAATAACCTTTTTTTATTAACCTTTTTTTTTCATATCCAAAAATCCATTTTCCATTGTCAATGCAAATATCCAATTCCATACAATTTTTATCTTTTAGGGCCATATTTAAGATCTTCTCTTTTTAATTCAAACATCCATTAAAACCATTATTATCCAATTTTCTTTTTATCCTATTATAAATCCAAATTGCATTTTATTCACATATTCATCATTATCCAATTACCCAATTTAAATTAATACACTTCACATTTTGTTCATAAACCCATTCACTTTTTTTTTATCTCTAAGCCCATTAACCCATCTGATTATAACCAAAATCAATGCAAACCAAGCTCACAAACAACATGCCAACGTGCACTTTTTAATTCTATGAGTTCACCAAGTTTTGTCATGCAAGCAACTTGGATCAGTAAGCTTCACACGCATAAGATGCCATGTGGTCCCAATTTTCCAAAGCAAGAATAACACATATATGACATGCCTTATGTACCACTTTTAACATTTCACAAAAAGAGAAGCAAGTCAAATGTGTCCTTCAAGGCAGCTGTCCTGCTCCTCTTTTCATGTTGAACAATACACCACATGACAAAGACCATACCAACATGTCCTTGCAAAATCAGAACGACTCTTTTCTCACAAGTTGTAACGGTAGTTTTTTTTTAAAGCTTACTTAATTTAAGCATAAATAGAGGAACCAGAGCAGCCTCTCAGATGGGGACGATCACCAATAATAATAACCAATAAACCAATACTCTCTAAAAATCCAATCCATTTGCTACCTTTTCTCATCATATTTTCGTTTCAGATGCTTCCAATGGTAACAACACAATGCCATTAACACACCTATCAAAGGTGAACCCTCAAAACCTCTTCTGTGGAGAAACATGAATCCTTTCCTTTAAATATTTTCTTCTCCTTCTCTGCAAAACCTTTCCAACTGTCTCAACCATCATCACTCCCTTTATAACGCACTTGATACACAACTTCCTTTGTTTCCCAGCTCACCATCACCTTAAACCAACTTTCATTTTAGCTTCATTTTCAAATACTATAGCAGTATCTCACCTCCTACAACATTGAAACACAATACCATCAATACATCAAAACTCCAAATATCCTCAACATAAAAAACATACACCATCAGAACAATAAAACACACCAACATCATCACTTCGAAACCGCTTCTCACTCCGATTTCGTTTTTTATCCAAGCTCGATTCATCATCACTACCTTTACCTTTCTGTTCTTCCTCGCAATTCAAACCCGCGTCAAAATGGTTCCGCAGGCCCCTCTTAAACCTGTTGAACATCAACAACCATTGTGAACCACACAACCACAACAGCTTCGAACCACGAGACGCCATTCCCTTGCTCTGCAGCTTCAAAGACGTCGTTGTCGACGCCGCCACCAGTTTCATTGTAACTCAACCTTTCGTCATTCCACTCGTCGAGATTCTTCGTCTTCCTCTTACAAACCTTTACCTCTAGCACAACCATGTAGCAGCTTCTCCGGATCCGAACTGTGCAAAAACAATCATCAATCTGTAATTTCTTCCGCCTCTATTTTACTACGTCGCCACTTTGCAGATTTAAACGACAACAGTTCAACAACCATCAAAACCAACAAGGAGAACACAACACAACAGAACACCACACTTCTATACACAACAAACTTATCACAAGGAATTGGTGGACTCGTGAGTAACCAAAGAGCAAGTAGAAGTTGCACTTTCTGTCCAAGGAGCTCGAGAAATTATCGACACAAAGGGAAGGTACATCCGGTTGAATTCCAAAGCTCCTAAGCTTGAAGAAGCAGTGGACTTGACTCCACTTGGTAAGCTCCTTCCATAGCCTTCATGTTTTCATGCTCAAACTGTGTTTAAATGACACCATACGTCTGATATTATGCATCCATGCTAGTTTTGAAAGATGGCTTGTTTAGAACTTTTGAGTCTGCATTAGATATGTCTTGACCAAGGTTATGTCAGTTATGAACGCATGTGTTTAGGTCTGTTTTTCTCCAAGCTCCAGTGGGTATTTTAAGTTGCTTAGGGTTCAGCTTTAGTCTACTATGTGAGCCCTATAGATCAGTACTTTACTTCATGGATTTTGATGAAAAGATGAACATGTAAATGTTTGAACAAGATGAGAGTGTTCTATGGCGTTTTCCGGGAGATTCACGATAGTTTTTAGGGCTGGTCTACACGTTGCATGAAGAGGGTGAGTCGTGGCAGGTTAGGAATGGCTGGGTAGTATGCTTGTCTTTTAGTCACTTATTATTTACATGACCGGTTGAGCTCGTGTTCATATATATTTTGTACACAGTCATTTTCTATTTCTTTGGCTGAGTCTTTTTATCCCAACTTGGGTCATGGGCCTTACAGCATCACTTATTTCTTGGCCTCATGAGAGCCAATGAAATCACAACTTAGAAGTAGGTTGGAGTTCTTAAACTTCATGTGATTCTCATCATCATGAGAACTCACTTTCCCCTTTTTAACTTAGATTTAGAGAGTTATCGCGAACTCTAAAATGAGCTCATACTCATTTCCCCTTGGAACTTTGGCCATAGCCAACGGTTCCTATCCCTCACCCTTAGATCGGTGAACTACGGATACTCTGATTCCACTCCCGTAAGGATACGTAGGTGCAGAGCGCGATGCTTTGTCGAGTATACTTAGATAATAACCCCTAGGGCTTTCAACCTTTAGCATAGCACCCTTAGCAAGCGAGTAAGATATAACAAGTTAAAACAAGAGGTTCTCATAGAGTACTACGGACGTTTAGGATGCTAATACCTTCCCTAGGCGTAACCAACCCCCGAACCTTAGATCTCCCCCCTTTAGGTTTATCTCGATCTTGAACCTTTCCTTTGGATAAATCAAAGTCGGTTGTGAATTCAAAGAAATGTGATGCAAGTTAATAGCTTGTTATCCGATTCTCACCGCAACAGAAATGGCGACTTCACTTGGGATGACTTATTTTTGAGGGTTAATCCCATCTTGTTTTTGCTTGTTTTATTTATGCTTGTTTGCAATATTTGTGTATATCTGTTTGATTTCCTGTATATATGCTTTGCTTGATTATCTTTTGTTGGCTTGGTTCTTGAGTGGTGAGATAAATCCTAACCCAGATTTGAGTGCAATTAGGATAGAACGATGGTATTCAAGGAGCCTTTGAGGGAGTCGAATCCTGAAAAGTTAAATTGAGAACACCATCACTCAGTTGAGGCCCTCTTGAGAGTCTAGTTATTTTGAACGAATCCGTTCGTGAAAACGTGCTACTCTCAACCTAGGAACCCATGATATCGAGAACCGTAGTTACCAAACCCCGCTAAGCCTTTTGAGGATGAAGTGCGGTGACCATGATGGAGTCTATTTCTGAATTGGTTGTCACGCGATACTACACTCAGACGAGATCCTCTTGAGAATTTTATTGATTACCAAGTCACCTGGGAAGTCGATAAAATCCGAAAGATGGGTTGCCGACTCTGGGAACTTCTTAGAACCCTATTCAGCAGATGAAAACCAGTAGAACATACCTATTGGATGGGTAGACCTTGGCTCCATTCATGAGACCCCAAAACCTAGGATTTGTATGTCTTGTTGTGTGTACATATGTTTGTGCTCGTGTGCTTTATGCATCCATACATTCAAGCATTCCTAGCCCTTTGGTTTCGAGGAACTCAAATGTTTGTTTCCTTTGCAAAAATCAATACAGATCAGGGATTTTTAAAACAAAAACTTCAGTTTTTCCAAAATAATTTCTCGCAACTTGCCTTTGAGTTCCTTGAAACCATTTGGCTTGCATTAGCATCTCATTTGCATCATGTCATAGCATGTGTATTTCCTCTCTGTCTTATCTTATGTCGCCGTGTTCTCTCCAGAATCGTCATTGAATTCCGACACCACGAGCCAAACTCGACAAAGGATGTCTGAACAATACTGTGAAATGGACAGAGTCAGCAATGAATTAAGTGAGCTCCGAGGAGGAATCACTAGTACAAAAATACCTTTTTAGCAGAGGTTGTTAAGTCAGTTCACCTGCCACCTGACTTAAGAAGCGACGCGGTGGCAATTTCGTAAATATTTGTAACTTAGTTAGGTCGGGTGCCTTAAAAACCGATTTAACAAAGATTAAATGAAAAATATATAATTCACTTTAAATTTCTTAAGTCGTTTGTGTTCACTGACTGACTTAAGAAGTCTATTTATTAAGTCAGGTGTTGCCCACCTGACCTAAGAAGTTTTATTAACTTTTAACAAATTAAATTCCAATATGTACTTGTTAGAATCGAACTCGGAACCCATAAAAAAGTTAATAAAAAATGGATGAAATTAAGTTCCCTCTTCCTTGTTTTCATTTTCCCTCTTTACCATGGAACATTTCCCCTTCTTTCAATCCATACGTGAGTGAATTGACGATTAATTTTGTTTGTCTGCTCACAAACCCTCACTAAAATTGTTTCAGTTTCTCTTCAATCATTTGGTTCAACCTTACCATTATACAGTTTCTTAGCCAATGTAGTCTTCCCCAAACCACCCATACCAACAATAGAAACAACATGTCGAGTTGCTTCCGATGTAATCAACTGTGTAAGAATCGAATCAAAATCCTCTTTTACCTCAACAACATACTCTTCTTCTGAATAAGGCGACGGTTGTCTCCAATTCCTCAATCTCTCGCCATCACTGTCACGGTCGTTAGGGTTAGGGTTAAGGTTTTGATAACAACTCTGTAAGTATCACGTCTATCTGAAATATCTTTGATTTTGCGAAGGATTCTGTCGATTCTAGTGCCGAGTTTGTAGAGATGAAATGGCGTGAAGATTTTGTTGTGGAAATTGGTTTGGATTGTGGAGTTGTAGATGTGGGTTTCGACGATTTCTCTCTATTCGACATTCACCCTCACTAAACCTTTCCCATTGGTGACCTAACATCATGAAACCCTCTATATCTCTATTCCACCGTTTAAAAGGAAACCCTCTTAAACCATCCATTTCAAACCCTCACAAACCAGCTATTTGAAACCCTTAAACCACTCAAACTACAACTTTGAGTCATCGACACTCAGAAGACATCGTGCCTGCCTATTCACAAAAACATCTCTTTGCTAATATCTTGAATGAAGTGAGTTTTCAACCGATCTGAACTTGTCATGTTTGATTCCATTCTTTTCTGTTCTATGTTACATATATGTTGTAATGTCTTTTGGAATAATTATAGTTTTGCGATTGGTTATTATAGGAAGACTTATGGACCGATCCGAACAGTTCGATCATTGAAGCTTATGAGTCAACAGATCAGGCCATTCTTTCTCACAGTCCTGACTTTGGGCGAGGAGGATCGACTGCAGTGACTGCCATTCTCACCTCCTGATTGGACAGATAATGAGGCTTGTATTGAGGACAGTGATGTTTTTGATAGTGGTGAGTCATTGTCAATCAGAGGTCAGCTAAGTCGGCATATGCAAAAAGAAGATCTGCTATTGGTCTTTTTTATCCCATATTGATGCTTAAAATCTGCTGCTGTACAATTTCTTGTTTTTATTTTTATGTTATTGGATCATCAACATTTGATACAATAGTGGATTTTATATGCTTGAAGAAAATATAGATTATTCAATGTATCTTGTCACCAATCTTGAGAAATTTTTGCTCTATGGTTATAAATTTTGTCATCATTTAGTTTTGTGGCTTTGATCTACAGAGTGGTTGTAGTTTGGTGAGTTGTTAGGAAGGTACCATGGAGTATACACTATATAAAACATGAATGGTTTAATGCAGGCTGATGGAATAGTTCTTGTGGTTAACTGCTAGGGTTTAGGCTTTAGAACGTCTGAGGAAGGTATTTTTAGGCTTTAGAACTGCTAGGATATAGGCTTTAGAACTGCTAGGATTTAGGCTGAGAAAGGTATCTTTAATGTTGAACTTATAATTAATAATTTCAAAGGGGATAGGTAATTAATAATTTCAAAGGTTTCTTCTGAATTTCATTAGATGTTGATGATAGGTAATTTGAGGCGTGAATTGTGGCTAACATCTAAACTAGTACCAGCTGTTAAGCAGGCACCTCTCTTCGATGAGGATTTGGCAGTGTAAGTAAATAATCAATTTTTGTATTTATATTCTTCCCTAATATCATTCCTTGAATCTCATTTTGCATTCTTTTGTAGAGAGGGCATACTCAATGCATTTGAAGACATCCATCCTTTAGAGCTTTTTGGACAGTTGTTTGTCTCTTTAGTAAGTTCTTTCTCTTTGGACCACTACTTAATAACTATGCTAAAATACAAGATTTTATACAAATAAAAAACTAATTGACACTTCAAAGTAGTACTTTACTTCAACCGCGTGTCATTTAAAATATAAGGAAATGTCCATTATTATATTTGATAACTCTCCAAAGTGCAACCAATGTTGAAGTTATTTGAAATTATATATATGTAATCATGAAGACAATATCAAGTGATTTGATGATTGGAGTGGTTAACTTGACAATGTATTAAATGATGCAACCGTTAAAATTTGATTTCTAATGTAGATTGATTATATCCTACCCACACCCACTGTTATACAAGTTTTATGCTTTTTCTAACTATAACCTTTTGTCTTGATTGTATAGCTCAGGTTAGGATTTGCGATTGCTGAACCTATGCTGTCTAGTAACAAGGATTTTTCAAAGTTGTTCTGTGACTGCAAGGAGTACATAGTTGCTACTTGCCAAAACAACAAATGGAGTGAAAAAGTTGATGACCTTGTCCAGGTGAGTATTTTTTTACCGTGGCTAGTGTACGAAGTTACATAGCATCAAATTATTCCTCTAATTGGACTTTGTTTATAAGAACATTGTAAATTGATAGTTGTAGATTTTTATATACAACAATTTGATAGTAATATCTTTCAATTGAGATACTAATGGTCACAACTCATATTCCTGCCTAGGTATATGACACAGTGGAGACAATGTTACTGAATCCTGAAGAAGCATTGAAGATGATGAAACAGACAGAAGAATCAACAGGATTTTGTGTTGGAGTCTCCTTATTTTCAGCTTGGAACTGCAATTCATGACCACATTGAAACCAGTGATGGTTTTGATAGAAAAAGTGAAGGGCAAGCTGGGATTTTTGGATTGCAGGACGTGGAATCGGGATCTGCAGGTCAATCATCTTCCTCCAGAAGTGAACATAATCTTATGGGTAAAGCTGTTGAAAACAATTTCCAAGAAAACACCTCACCTAGCTCAGGTAATTGCTTTCGATTTGTTTTATCTAATTAGAATCATTCTACATGCCTTATGCTTTCACCATCATTATCATCCGAAAACTGATATAATTTCACATTTTATTATCATGTGCAGCTGAATCATTGAAGTTTCTCAGCAATTTGGATCAGATTAAGTTGCCTGGTCTTCACACTTCTATGTCGATTGAAGATCTGGTTAACCACATCGGACACTGCATGCAGACCATACTCACAGACTCACTGCTGCTGTGGTCACTTTGCTCATAGTCTTGTTTCTTCCGCTGATACCCTTGCTCACTAGTCTATCTTCCAAAACTGTCTCATTTCTTCAATTGGTATGTTTCCAAGCGTGCCTCCCACCGCCACAGTCAAGCCACTCATATAGTTCGATATAGTGTTCCTCACACTATTTCAGGAATCGGTGTTACCCTTATTCGTCAGTCACTTGGCCAATGGATTGTAATATTGGGATTATAATGCCTATTAATATAATATTGGGATTTTATATATTTTTAGTCTCGTTAACGAGGAAGACATTTGAATATTTTGATTTTTAGCCTATTCTTTTATATATATATATATATATATATATATATATATGCGCCAACGAAAACAAGTGTTTGCAAAAAAAAATAGCTTGTTAGGTCGGTTATATATATATATCTGATTTAAAATAAACTTCTTACGTCGGTTACAAATGGCGTTAGTGCTTTCTTAAAGCACAGACTTATTAAGTTGGATGCTGTTTAACTGACCTAATAACATTTTCTTAAGTCGGGTCCAAATCTGACTTAAGAATTCAACATTTCTTATGTCGGCAATTCTTAGGTCAGGTTCGGAACCGACTTAACAAGTGTTTTTTCTACTAGTGAATGGGGTTGATTCTGGAAGCAATTCAAGTTATGAGAGCAAAGATGGATACACAAGCAACAGTGGTCTTCGAGATTATCACTACAACTGTAGAACCTCCCACTACTACTGTAAACTCCACTTTGGGCATGCCTTTTAACTTTATACGTGCTCCGGCCGTCACTTCTACTCAACAAGTTGTTCCTTTGGTTAATGAGGCTTTTCAAGCTATTCCTACCTTCGCTCCAGCAGCAGTGCAAGCTCAGGTGCACCCAGTCTTTCAGAACCCACATCCGGTTTATAATTATGTCAATATGTCTGAAGAAGGAGATAATCGACATGAAAGGCTGAAGGAAAGTGTAGAGACAATGCAGAGGAAATTGAAAGCAATGGAAGAGAGCCATGTATTTAATACTAATGCTAAATACATGTGCATAGTCTCAGGCTTGGTAATTCCACCCAAGTTCAAACTACCCAATTTCGACCTATACTCAGGTGCGACCTGTCCTAAGTCGCATTTGGTCGTGTATTACCGACGAATGGCTGCATTTATGGATAATGATAAGTTGATGATCCACTGTTTGCAAGATAGTTTGAAAGGGGTTGCTGCAAAGTGGTATTTGACTTTGGACCAATCTAGGATCCAACGCTTTCAAGATGTATCAGATGCTTTTGTAAAGCATTACAAATATAACATGGACCTGGCACCAGATCACAGACAATTATTGAGCATGTCTCAGAACGATACCGAGTCCTTTAAAGAGTATGCACAGAGATGGAGAGAGTTGGCTTCACAGGTAGAGCCACCTTTATCTGAAAAAGAGTTAACTGATTGGTTTATCGACACGGTGAGACCAGAATTCTATGAAAGGATGATCAGTAGCGTGTCTGCTAGTTTTTTCGATATTGTGGCTGTGGGGGTTAAAGTAGAGCTTGGTCTGAAGAGTGAAAAATGACCAAGAGAGCTGATAGTTTGAGCGACGATGCCAGGATATCCTTCAAAAGGGAAGGAGATACCAGTGTGTTGATGACAAACAAAAAAAAGAAAAATCAGTTCTGGAAACGTCAGCAACAACAATAGTGTTATTCTGTTCAGCAACCTTATGTGGCCGCCATCGCACCAACATTCAACCACCAAGCTTCTGTTTATCAGCCGGTTCCTCAACCACCAATCTATCAACGAACGCCCAACGCTCCTGCTTATCCACAACGGACTCAAGTTTCTCGTCAGAATATTCCAGGTAAAAGAAAGGGTGGAAGGCCTCCGATTCCTCCCATTCCTATGACATATACATCATTGTATCCTGCTTTTGTGCAACAAGGATTAATAACTACAAGGTCATCAGGCCCACCTCCTGGTCCGCTTCCATCTTCTTACAATCTCAATGCTCATTGTGCATTCCATGAAGGTGCACCAGGCCATAATTTAGAAGGTTGTTTTGCTTTGAAGCATATTATAAAGGACTTAGTGGAGAGAAACATTTTGTCTTTCGATGGCTCACAGCCTAATATCAAGAACAATCCTTACCCACTCAAGAGATAAGTAATGAGGATGTATCAAGACAAAGATGGATTAGGGGTCTGTGATTGAGCTCCTCTTTGATTTTCTGTATTTGATTCCCTAAAGCTGGCAATCTTTTGGCTGTTTCAGCAATTTTATTGTATTTCCCTTGTACTTTGAATTTGTATTTGCTTATAAGCTTTGTTGTACTTTCAAATTGGCAAGGTTAATGAAATGTTTGTGCATCTTTTGATTAAGTCCATTCGTTTCACACATATACTTTTATCGCCATACAAAAAATATAATAATATCTTCATCTTGTTTCTTTCCATTTACCAAACTTATTGTTAAGCAAGGATTGGGGAGGATGATGAAAACGTTATATTCATAATTGTTGTGGTATGCTGCCAATTAAACCTTGCCGATGATATAAGGCATTGTTTCAATTCCTAAACACTGGAGAAATAAGGAAGATAATTCATCGTTAACCCCTTCGAGCCTAGAAATAGGAGTTTTCATTCTTTACACATAAAAAACCCTTCAATCTCAAGCTTGGGGCAGGGTAGTTCTCAGTTTAACTTGGATATGCAATCAAATGCAAGCGCTTCGTGTAAGGCGCCAGTCAGCTCTCTTAAATCAAGTGACTTTCTAGCTTTTGGAAACTTAAATGTATAACTTGAGTTAACTGAGCATAGGACTGAAGTTCATCACGTAGATTGGGTGGGTCACAAATAAACTTTGAGCTTTTATCCTTTGTTTCTTAAACCGTGAACCAGGCCACGTTACAACCCTTAAAAGACCTAATTGAGGTAAGGTTGTTCTGAAAGCATACTACAGCAAGGTTGATTAACCTCACTCCTAATAATCTTTGTTATTTGCGTGTGTTGATCACTTCATCTGTCATTCCATAAATGACTAGATCCACTTTGTTCCACCGTGTGTGTTTTCATCAATAAATTTTGTTTTCAAAAAGCTTGCATGAATTTTGCATGAAATTGCCAATTTTAAAGGAACAATAGTTGTTTGCAAGACAACTCAATATCAAAGAAATTCCAACAAATACAGCCAGCTAGGGGATTCGACTTGATAGAGGAAGCTCAGTCAAGGGCAACCAAGCGAAAGGATTTGCCAATCTACCGAATCAGGGGGCAGAACTCGTCAAAGGTCAAAATATTGGAACAAGTCTTCTCCAGGTCTTCTTATGACAAGTGTGGACTCCAATGACCCATCAACAGGGGCAAGTTTGTTCCCCAATTGTTTCTACCGCCGTCCGAGGACTCCGTATTGCAAATACCAGTTAATCAGGGGCAATCAAGTCGAGATTCGATAAATCTCTAAAAGTCAACGACATCTCCTTCACAGATCAACCAAGCTGACTGGGGCAAGTTTGTTCCCCAAATCGTCGAGCAACCAGTCTGAAACAAGTTCAAGGACCTTGTTGTGTGAATTCAGTTAATCTGGGGCAGTTACACCGAGATCTCTCCAAGAGTTTGAAGATATTGAAACACCTTGCATGCCAATTCTTCTAAAAAATCCTCTTATTATCGTCTTCTGACAGACCATATAGCCTGGGGCAGATAAGATTTGAAGGTGATCATTATGCCAATGGGATGTAGAATTACTTTGTTCTTGTGATATCCTTTGCTAGCTCCCCAATAAGCTGTTACTTCAGTTAATCTTGACAATTCTCCATGGTTTCTCCTCCAACAAAGAAATCAAGCTCATGATGGCAATCCTCATGATGTTATACCTCAAGTGGAATACTCTTTTCACCAATGAAGTTGTTGATTCTTCTTCCTCATCCCCAGTATTGGTCTAATCTGATGAGTTTGGCTGGGTATCCTTGTCGAGATGTTTATTTCATCTCCAGTTTTGCTTTCTGTCTGTTTTGTCAGCATAAGCATAAGCATGGCATAAGCACTCATATGCATAGCATCTTAGCATTTCTGCTTCCTTTTCTGGTGTTTACCTGTTTTGGTTCACTTTGGTGTTTATCTCCCCAAGTGATTGGGTTAGTCTATTCTCTCCAATAGAGTTGTCAGCCCAAGGCATAAAGTGCCCATCATTTCTGAATTCCCCACAGAGTTTTATCCTCGTGGATGATGGTTGGTTCAGTTATCTTTTCCACATTTGGATAAGATAAATTCCCATTTGAGTTCATTCCTCAATTGGAGTCTTGTTTGACCGTTTCTTTCTAGCTTGTTCCTAGATTGAACTTTGGTCCCTGGCAGGTGTGGTTTCTGAGCCCATCTTGCGCGTGCATTTATTTTGCACTGTGTTCCGCAAGAAGAATCTTTTACAAGATCCTAATTAAAGACAAGATTATTTCTCCAACAGTGTCGTGATATCATCATATCTTTGAAGCAGCAATCTCTTGAAGAAGCTTGGCAGTCTCTTATAAGCAGTTTATCTATCTCTGGTACTATTCAGCCTTTTTGCAACCATAATGGGTATCCCCCAGGAAGTCTAACTTGCTACTCTGGTACTAACCTATCATTTTCTATACCTTTATTAGGGCCCATCTTTTGGTTCTATCTCCAATGAGGTTCTTCTTCTTCTAAAGTGCCAACTGGTCATACTTGAACTTGTTGTTCCATCACTTTGGATGTATTTTCCCAGTGAAGACCGTCTTTCTGGTTCAACCTTCATTAAGGATCTTTATTTCTATAATGTCATCTAGCCTTGATGACCAATCATTCTAGATACCTTTATTGGGGCCCATCTTTGGTTCTATCTCCAATGAGGTTATTTCTCCTTCTAAAGTGCTAACTGGTCATACTTGAACCTGTTGTTCCATCACTTTGGATGTATTTCTCCAAGTGAAGACCGTCTCTCCGGTTCAACCTTCATTGCGGATCCTTTCTAGAATGTCATCTAGTCGCGTTTAGCCTTGATGATCAATCATTCTAGGTACCTTTATTGGAGCCCATTTCTTGGTTCTACTTCCAATAAGGTTACTTTCCAACTCATACTGGTTTTCCTCTTGAAGCAAATTACTTGTTACCTCAACCAACTGATATGGATACCAGAGTCTATTCTTGGCTCATTAACCTTGTTCCCTTTTAAATTCCAGGTGTTCTTATCTGGCGCGCAGAGTTCGTCTCCATCTTTTCTGGTTTTTCTTGAAGATCCCGTTTGAACTCTTCAGCATAGGAAATCCCCAGAAAATCTTTTCTTCGGATGTCTTTCCTTTTATTTCAAACTGATCTCCAGTGGACTCATGTCTTCTTTCCGGTTTCATGCCCAGTAAGATTTTGTCTTTTCCCCAGTGTCGTTCGGTCATGTTTGAACTTGTCGTCCACCTCCTTGGATCTTCTCCAGTGGAGAATCCCTTTTGTTTTCTATCCCTGGTGTTGCCTCAGGGTCTCCCCATTGAGTCTTTTTTGTTGGTTAGCCTGCATCCCGAAGGAGTTTTCCTTGTGGATACTAACTTTCTTGCTTCCCTAGTGAAGCTTCCCTCTGTGTTGGCAGCTCTTCTTTCGTTGGTGTCCTGTTTTGTCTGCATGTTTGCATCTTTCATGTCATCATATCATCATATTAGTAGCATTGCATGTCTTTGCATCTAAGGGCAAAATTTTCGGTTTACTATATTTAAATACCTTTCACCTTGATGACCCGAGGATCTTCGCTCCTCGTGCATCAGGTGAAGATATTTAAATAGGGGCAAATGTTGTACCCCAAATTTTACCCTTAGATCCATTGATCTCTTGCATATCATATTAGGTCAATCATATTGCATAGCTAACCCTTTTATCAGGTTTTGTTTGTGTTTGTTTCATTTTTATCAGTTGTTATCTTAAGGAGATTCTAGAAGTGACTAATCAAGATTTTGGATGGAGCATTGAACCAAGCAGGTCTCTAAGAACCCTCTCAATGATCCGCTCCGTAACCAAATTCCTACCCACTTTATCTACCCTTAATTGTCACCTTTATATCCAAAACCAATTTTCAATAACCTTTTTTTATTAAACTTTATTTTTCATATCCAAAAATCCATTTTCCATTGTCAATGCAAATATCCAATTCCATACAATTTTTATCTTTTAGGGCCATATTTAAGATCTTCTCTTTTTAATTCAAACATCCATTAAAACCATTATTATCCAATTTTCTTTTTATCCAATTCTAAATCCAAATTGCATTTTATTCACATATTCATCATTATCCAATTACCCAATTTAAATTAATACACTTCACATTTTGTTCATAAACCCATTCACATTTTTTTTATCTCTAAGCCCATTAACCCATCTTATTATAACCAAAATCAATGCAAAACAAGTTCACAAACAACATGCCAACGTGCACTTTTTAATTCTATGAGTTCACCAAGTTTTGTCATGCAACTTGGATTAGTAAGCTTCACACGCATAAGATGCCATGTGGTCCCAATTTTCCAAAGCAAGAATAGCACATATATGACATGCCTTATGTACCACTTTTAACATTTCACAAAAAGAGAAGCAAGTCAAATGTGTCCTTCAAGGCAGCTGTCCTGCTCCTCTTTTCATGCTAACAATACACCACATGACAAAGACCATACCAACATGCCTTTGTAAAATCAGAACGGCTCTTTTCTCACAAGTTGTAACGGTAGTTTTTTTTGAAAGCTTACTTCATTTAAGCATAAATAGAGGAACCAGAGTAGCCTCTCAGATGGGGACGATCACCAACAATAATAACCAATAAACCAACACTCTCTAAAAATCTAATCCATTTGCTACCTTTTCTCATCATTTTTTCATTTCAGATGCTTCCAATGGTAACAACACAATGCCATTAAGACACCTATCAAAGGTGAACCCTCAGAACCTCTTCTGTGGAGAAACATGAATCCTTTCCTTTGAATATTTTCTTCTCCTTCTCTGCAAAACCTTTCCAACTGTCTCAACCATCATCACTCCCTTTATAACGCACTTGATACACAACTTCCTTTGTTTCCCAGCTCACCATCACCTTAAACTAACTTTCGTTTTAGCTTCATTTTCAAATACTATAGCAGTATCTCACCTCCTACAACATTGAAACACAATACCATCAATACATCAAAACTCCAAATATCCTCAACATAAAAAACATACACCATCAGAATAATAAAACACACCAACATCATCACTTCGAAACTGCTTCTCACTCCGATTTTGTTTTTTATCCAAGCTCGATTCGTCATCACTACCTTTACCTTTCTGTTCTTCCTCGCAATTCAAAGCCGCGTCAAAACGGTTCCGCAGACCCCTCTTAAACCTGTTGAACATCAACAACCATTGTGACCCACACAACCACAACAGCTTCGAACCACGAGACGCCATTCCCTTACTCTGCAACTTCAAAGACGTCGTTGTCGACGCCGCCACCGGTTTCAGCGTAACTCAACCTTTCGTCATTCCACTCGTCGAGATTCTTCGTCTTCCTCTTACAAACCTTTACCTCCAGCACAAATATGTAGCAGCTTCTTTGGATCCGAACTGTGTAGAAACAATCATCAATATGTAATTTCTTCCGCCTCCATTTTACTATGTCGCAACTTTGCAGATTTAAACGACAACAGTTCAACAACCATCAAAACCAACAAGGAGAACACAACACAACAGAACACCACACTTCTATACACTACAAACTTATCACAAGGAATTGGTGGACTCGTGAGTAACCAATGAGCAAGTAGAAGTTGCACTTTCTGTCCAAGGAGCTCGAGCAATTATCGGCATAAAGGGAAGGTACATCCGGTTGAATTCCAAAGCTCCTAAGCTTGAAGAAGCAGTGGACTTGACTCCACTTGGTAAGCTCCTTCCATAGCCTTCATGTTTTCATGCTCAAACTGTGTTTAAATGACACCATACGTCTGATATTATGCATCCATGCTAGTTTTGAAAGATGGCATATTTAGAACTTTTGAGTCTGCATTAGATATCTCTTGACCAAGGTTATGTTAGTTACGAACGCATGCGTTTAGGTCCGTTTTTCTCCAAGCTCCAGTGGGTATTTTAAGTTGCTTAGGGTTCAGCTTTAGGCTACTATGTGAGCCCTATAGATCAGTACTTTACTTCATGGATTTTGATGAAAAGATGAACATGTAAATGTTTGAACAAGATGAGAGTGTTCCATGGCGTTTTCCGGGAGATTCACGATAGTTTTTAGGGCTGGTTTGCGCGTTGCATGAAGAGGGTGAGTCGTGGCAGGTTATAAATGGCTGGGTAGTATGCTTGTCTTTTAGTCACTTATTATTTACATGACCGGTTGAGCTCGTGTTCACATATTTTTTGTACACGGTCATTTTCTATTTCTTTGGCTGAGTCTTTTTATCCCAACTTGGGTCATGGGCCTTACAACATCACTATTCACACCCGTTGGTTACAGGCCCACGCGTGAAACAACTAACAACCAGTTCTTGTTAAATCACCACCGCACCCCCCTGTTTTATTTCAACTTTATTTATTTTATTTTTATTTTCCATTCCAATTCCACTTATTAAAAATAGGTTTGGTCAATAGAATTCCAAAAAATTCTTAATTGCTTTTTAATGTTTAGATTTAGTTTTCCAATATTTCAAATTTCAGCTTTATTTTATTTTTACATTAGACTAAACATTTCACAAAAACAGGTATAACTTTTCCATTTAATCTTTGTACTCCACTTGAAAGTTATCTTTTCTTTGAGTTTTTTTGTGATAGTTTTTGAGAGAGTTCTTTAGCCTTGGATAGGTTCTTTCTCTTAGGGTTTTATTTATACCCCTTTTGGCTTTGTTGTTGCCTTCTACTTTGGGCATTTTACCTTTGACTTTTAACTTAGAGATGTTATCTTCATCATATGTATGTGTGCTCATTTGTTCTTGATTATTGTGAATTACCTCATTATTTTTTTGTCATATATTGATATTTAAATCATGCTTTTGAGATTGTCTATGCTTAATTGTTGTATATCTCCTTTAAGTTCTCCTCTTATTGTGTACAACTTACTTTCAATCCCCCCTCCAACTCTTGTTTACAAGAAGTTGCCTTCCCCCCATTCCAAAGGGAGACCTTCTTAAATTGACTCTTGAAGTCATCTTACCTTATCCTTCTAGGTCCACCCTTATTTCTTGGCCTCATGAGAGCCAATGAAATCACAACTTAGAAGTAGGTTGGAGTTCTTAAACTCCATGTGATTCTCATCATCATGAGAACTCACTTTCCCCTTTATAACTTAGATTTAGAGAGTTATCGCGAACTCTAAAATGAGCTCATACTCATTTCCCCTTGGAACTTTGGCCATAGCCAACGGTTCCTATCCCTCACCCTTAGATCGGTGAACTACGGATACTCTGATTCCACTCCCGTAAGGATACGTAGGCGCAGAGCGCGATGCTTTGTCGAGTATACTTAGATAATAACCCCTAGGGCTTTCAACCTTTAGCATAGCACCCTTAGCAAGCGAGTAAGATATAACAAGTTAAAACAAGAGGTTCTCATAGAGTACTACGGACGTTTAGGATGCTAATACCTTCCCTAGGCGTAACCAACCCCCGAACCTTAGATCTCCCCCCTTTAGGTTTTTCTCGATCTTGAACCTTTCCTTTGGATAAATCAAAGTCGGTTGTGAATTCAAAGAAATGTGATGCAATTTAATAGCTTGTTATCCGATTCTCACCGCAACAAACTCGTTCAAGAATATTAAAGTGTGGCACAATAACATTCCCCTCATTCTCATATTCATCTCTCTTTGCAGTGACCTCAATCAAATTCTGATCCTTCACTCAAAAGTGCATGCATTTCTACAAGCAATCTTCGAATCCAACAAATATCATAAATCTTGAATGTACCAGGACAACCTTGAACCATATTGACAGACGCCTTACCATGATTGGGCAACAAGTTCGATTTCACATTAGGATTGGTGTCTTCGAAAGTCAAAATACCACTTCTAACCAACCTTTACACTTCCATCTTCAATGGATACCAATTTTCACTGTCATGCCCAGCTCCTCCCTAAAGGAAAGCACAATGAACCTCAGGCTTATACCACCACAGAGAATCTTTTGGAGTAGCAGGTGGTGCACGAGTTTGAACAAGTATCTTTTGAATCAAACCAGGAAGCAATTCTGAGTAGATCATCGAAATGGGTTAAAAGATCTTCTGAAAACGGCCATGTTGATTGTTCTGTTGGTGAGAGCGTTGTTGGGCAGAAGTTGTCTGAACAACAGGATTTGAATTGATAACAGGCGTAACAGATGCAACATGTTGTTGATGACTATTTCTATTGAGAGGTCTTCTATATTTCTCTCGAGAAACGACATTGGTCTCTCCTTCTTTCTTCTTGACAAATCCTCCACCATATTTCTTGGAACTTCCAGCAGAATTACCATCTTTTGACAAACGTCCTCCACGGACACCTTCTTCCAATCTCATCCCCATATTCACCATCTTACTAAAGTCACTCGGGGCACTATCAATCATACGCTCATAATAAAAAGGACTAAGAGTTTTCAAGAAGATTTTGGTCATCTCTTTTTCTTCCAGAAGAGGATTAATCTGAGCAGCAATCTCGCGCCACCTCTGTGTGTATTCTTTGAATGTCTCCTTATCTTTCTGAGCCATTACTCGAAGCTGACAACGATCAGGATCCATATCCACATTATACATATACTGCTTTACAAAAGCCTACCCAAATCTTCGAAAGTGCGAATTTGAGTGCTGTTGAGTCCCATGTACGATTTCAAGGCTGCGCCAGACAAACTATCTTGAAAGTAATGAATGAGAAGCTGATGATTATCAGTCTGAGTTGACATCTTGCGAGCATACATAGTCAAATGGCTCAACGGACAAGAGTTACCCTTATACTTTTCAAAGTCAGGGACCTTAAACTTATGTGGGATCTTCACATTAGGAACTTGGCATAACTCATGGGCATTCTTCCCAAACAGTTCTTTACCCCTCAAAGCTTTGATTTTTTTCTGCATTTCGGCAAATTGATCTTGAATTTCTTCCATTTTCTCATAAGCACTGACATTCTCGCTCGGGGTGGTGTGGAAAATCGGTTCTTCACCAAAAGGAATGGTATGAACCACATGCGGTGGTACAGACATCACAGGCTGGCCGATAGGAACAGCTGGAATTTCAGGAGGTGGTGGCGCTTAATAACCTTCAGGAATAAAATTATGAGGCATGTCTCAAGGGAAGCCATGAGGCATGGAGTGTCGGGGAACACTAGTAGGCGCCATAGAGATGGGCGTAGAGACAATCTCAGAAATGACTGTCCTTTGAACAGGAGTCAAAGGCGGAGGAGGAGAGGGTTGCTGGTTCTGAGCAACCACCAATGCCTCCATCATAGCAATGAGTCTTTCCAAACTATCCTTTAGAGATGTTACTTCCTCACGAAGCTCACGGTTCTCTCGTTGCAATTGATCCATCTTTTTCTTCAGATTAGCTTGAGTATTATATTGGTGCGACAACTTGGTTGAATAAAGACCAAAAGAGACATAAGACACCTGGAAAAGATAAAACACAATGCACAATGATGCGAATGCAAATTCAAAATAAAAATGTTTCATTCAGCTTTCAAGGATCTTTAAAATATAAAGCAATTGCAAACATCGTAAAGAAATAACACTTTTTGAAATACTGATAAACATCTCATTTTATTGAATATTGGAAAGAGCTACACTTGGAAGAACAAGTTACAAAGGATCAAAATACAATAAGAAAAAGCTAGATCCTAAGGATCCAAAAGAGAATAGAATGACGATCCAAGATGATACTTCCTTTGGAGTCTCTTAATCTCTCTCATAGTTGTCCTTCATGGCAGTCTTCTCTAACACAAACTGATCCACAATACCCTTCCAAGCACCATGTCATACCCCAAATTTTGACCACTAAGATTCCCATCATTGTGCATATCATCATCACAATAGGGGTGTATGATTATGCCTTATTAGTCTCCCCAAAGATGGGTGAGCATCCACTACAATCAAACTTAGGGTTTCAAGCCCTCTCAGAGTTCTTAGATAAAGGATCAATCAAGGAATGACATGATCTTCAACTTGTCTAAACCTCTCAAACCTCCACAATGAATCAAAAGGACTCCTACTTCAAGGATTAAGCACAAGGTTGCTCCCTTCTAGGTGGATCAAGCCTCAAGATCGCCAATGTCACCAAATTAGGGTTTGGTCGACCAGGGCCTCCAGATGGAGATTTTCCTCTGGGAATGAGCCAATACTTCAAAGCATAACCTAATATACTCCATGGAAACTCATGGACCCAATCATCAAGTCAATTTTGCCTCAGGGGATGCATACATCAAAAATCAGGAATTAGGGTTTCTTGACCTAATTCACCCCTAAGTTGACTTTTGGGACAAATCATGAGCCAAGACCTCAAGGCATGATTTGAGGGTATTTAATACACCACATTGATCCATTTGTAACAATGGATTGATCCAGGAAGCTTGAGCAACAAGTCTCAATTTCATCAGTACCACAGTTAGGGTTTCGCGGGAAAAGTCAACTGTAACTTTGACTTTTAACCACGACATGCTCCCAAGCCCTAAGACATGATTCAATATACCCTATAACACCCATGGAACATGTCCATCAAGTTTGATTTAGGTCAAGGACATGATTTCCTAAAGGATTGCACAGTTTGGAATTCATCTGATAAAAAGTCAACTGTGCACAAACGTCAACTTTGACTTTTTGAGATTTTTCATAAAAATCGATTTTTAACCCTAAAATGATGTTAATGTATGATTTGAATCATTATTCATCAAGAAAAATCAAAGAAAGTGGGATAACTTGTAAAAGGGGTAACCATAAAAACTTAGAAAATTTTCTAAGTTATGAACAAAGTGGCAAGGGTACCAACTTTGGAGGATCATAACTCCTAAACCACAAAGCCATTTTTCCCCATCCAAAGCTTGATTTGTAGATCTCATGGCCCTCTACAAAAACTTCAACTAGACCTCATTCCAATTCTTCATGTATTTTGAGTTATGGATTGATCAAAATCACAAAAAGTGAAAATGTCACTTTTTTCCAACACTTAGTGAAATTTTCACTAAGTCAGAATCTGCCTTCACTTTTTTCCAAATGTAGGGCCATTTTTCACTTGGATCCAAAAATGGCCAAGAACATCACCAAATTCAACTTGAGCCATGAGATATGACATTGGCAATATGCCTTACTGAAAACTGCCAAGGCAAGGCAGAATTTTGCATTTTTGGTCGATTTGCCAAAATCAGCCAATTTCAAGCCTTGTTATCATCTTGGACACATCTAAGAATCAAATCTAAAGGGGACAATCACGAAGCCAAGCCTCCAAAGTCTTTGGAACAAGAAGTAGCATGCCAAACCTAGAAATCCCTAAAAGAGGGACAAGACTCCAATTTTGGATTAGAGCATTTAATAGATGCTTAGAGGTGGCATGGACTGACACATTTACAACTGAATTTAGTCAATTCCTCCAACAAGTAGGGAACCAAAGCTCTGTGCTCTAACCTCTAGTCAATCGCTAGAGGAGACTTAGATTTTCATTTGCCAACATTGGCCAAACCTCTACTGCAGTTGCCATTCACTATTGATCCCAAAATAAACTTGCTCTACTATAAATAGAGCTCATTTGTGCTCAGTTTGAGTACACCAAAGCCAGCAAACAGATGCTTTCCTCAAAATCCCTTTCTCTTGGCAAAAATGCCTTCTTTAGCAAGGTAACTCTGAGTTTTTGAGTTTGAGAGCTTTTTCAATCAAACCAATCACACACACATACCTCATAAACATCATATGTAGGTGATCTAAACACTCACAAGTGACCTGTAATATCAAAATCACAAAGTCACCTCAAACACACTCCAAATATCATCCTTGAACTGTCCTAAATGGTTCCCCCATCTGGAACACCATTTGAGAGAGTTGCTATTTTGGTCACTTTTAACCCCTTTTGCAAGAAAGGGTCAGTTTGTGTTTTTGCAGGTACCAGCTGATTCCAATCATCCTAAAACCTTCTAAGGGATCATTTGAGTGTGTCTAAAGCATCAAATCATTTCTGGAACAAGAGGCTTGACAGATTGCACAAAAACTCCAAAAAGCTCAAAAAGAGGTAAGCCTCATGACTGGAACTTTCCAAAATATGCAATGATTTGAAGTCCACTGATCATGCACACCTCATACGTGTTATATATGTTGTGTTTGAACCAATTGATCATGTAATTCATGCCTGTATCAAAGTGTAGCATAGAAAATGCAATTATAGGCTTTTTTTCAAAACCATTATCGGGTTTTGAGGAGGGAGTGTGATCTGAAAAAACTACCACCACCATTGGATTCCTTGTGAAATTCTGGTCCAGATGCATATAAATTTTGTCTCAAACCATTAAGAATTGAGAAAGTTATGACCTTCACGTTTCTGAGCCAAAACTTGCCTTGCCTTGCCTTGGGCCAGGCCTAAAACCAAGGCATGACTTGTATATTTGTGTTTTCACCCCAAACAATGGATGTATCACCACCACAGTGGTAAGGCGCACGCCTTGTGACCTTGAGGCCGTGGGTTCAAACCCCACCCATGCCATTTTGTGTTTTTTCACATTTTGCCATTTTTTCCAATATTTTTATGTTTTATTAATTAATTAGAAAATTAATAACTCACTCAATTTTAATTATTTTTTATTGGTTCTTTTTGAAAAAAATCACAAAAATGTTGAAATATTTTATTCCACAAAAAAATTAAGTTTATATTATTTATTTAATATAATTAGTATTTTTGTGAATAACTTCATTTTTTATTTATTTTAAACATTTTAAAATGAACATTCATCTTGAAAAATCAAGACCAAATGAGTTTTGATATCTCTTGTGATTAAAAATTCATTTTTCAAACCTTAAACAAAAATCACAAGTGGTTTATTCAAATTCATTTGGTATTTTTCATTGATTTTCTTTTAATATTTACTTTTAAAAGAAAACAAATTAGGGTTTCTTTGATTTTCACCCTCACAAATCATTTTCAAACACTCATGGGCCTCTAATAGAGTGTAAGACCCAATCCCCTTTTAACCAAAACAATTTT
The DNA here is from genome assembly GCA_022829125.1 of Lathyrus tuberosus. NCBI lineage: Eukaryota > Viridiplantae > Streptophyta > Magnoliopsida > Fabales > Fabaceae > Lathyrus > Lathyrus tuberosus. The sequence continues at coordinate 4,078,046 of JALAZF010000034.1, forward strand.
GGGCCTCAGATATTGTATAAGTCTCTCTGCGTTAAAAGAAAAGTTCGGCGCGACCGTCGCCCATTTAAAAATAAACCATCTGGGCCTCTCCTCGAGCTATAAGACCCATTCAAAACTTTTGGGCCTCTATTGGAGTGTAAGACCCAACCCCTTTTGAAAACCAAATTATCTTGGGCCTCAGTCATTGTGTAAGACCCACTGCATTTTCAAAATCTCGGCGTGATCACCATTTCAAACGAAAAATCATCTGGGCCTACCCTCGTGTTATAAGCCCCACTCTTTTTCTTTAAACCTTTTGGGCCTCTTGAGAGAGTGTAAGACCCATCCCTTTGTACAGAAAACCTTTTTGGGCCTCAGTCACTTGTATAAGTCCCTCTGTACAAATTCAAAACCACAGTGCCATCACTGATAAAACCTTGGGCCTCTCCTTGAGTTGTAAGCCCCAACATCTTTTCAAAATACTTTCCCCTTTAATTTTGAATATACTGTCATTTTCAATCTTTCTTTGTTGAACAACTAACCAAACAGCATGGAAGCTCTACAACCGAGCAAGTGTTTATATGCTTTTTCTATCCGCTTTCATATACATATAACTGTATTGTGGGGCTGTTTCACTGTAAGTCTTCTTTCATAAACTCATATCAACTGTGTAATACTAGTATAGATATTTAGAGTTTCCCCGGCAACTACGTCTAGCACTAAGCCCTATTGGTCACTCTTAAATAGACAAAACTAGATCCCCATAAGATTACCAGATACAGTCTTCCCTCCTCTTGGGGTTAAACAATATGGAGACGTGAAAGGCAGCATTCTCGGTGAACCCTTTCACAGACTGTCACCCTTAGACATTTTCAAAGAAACTCTACTCCCCAGGGATGATCTTTTCTCCGTGAATGGCATCTCTTGAGTTTCTTCCAAATTCTCGGACTTTCCTGGCTTGATCTATTCTCTGTGAATAGCTTGTCTTGAATTTCTCAGGGTTTGGGGACCCACAGGCTTCCTAAAAGCATCCCCGCCTCCTCTTTGGCGTTGTACAAGGACCCTACGTCTTCTTAGAAGTATTCACAACCTCCTCTTAGGCTTCGTATAAATGATTTCTTCCTCCGGGAATGATAGCCTCCTCTTGGGCTTCGTACAAATTCTCCCTCGGCTTCTTAAAAGTTTCCAGCCTCCTCTTGGGCTTCGTACAAATTGTCCCGACGACCTCCTAGAGGTATAGGAACAGAAATTAGTCCTCTTAATAGAACAGTCTTTCAAAGAGTCTAGACCCTGCTACTTCTATTTCTTAAACGTAGTACAAAAGATGAAAGTCTAGACTTGGACAGTCTAATTTCCTTGAGTCTCAAAAACATTCACAAGTTCCTTTCAAAACTAGGAGATGAAACCCGTAGACTCGGACAATCTCAATACCCTTTGGATTTCCCATTTCCTTAGAGAACAGGAAATAACCCTGATCCTCGAATCAAATCCCTGAGTGCAAACAGTACTCATATAAGAACTGATTTTCTCTTTAAATCAGCATATTGGATCTGTCACTCAACTGAAACAGTAACCATAACCTCCATCTTAGGCTTTATACGAGATACCAAAAGACTCTCTTGTTGAGTAAAACTCTTTTAGCCTCCATCTCGGGCTTTATACGAGATACCAAAAGACTCTCTTGTAGATTCATCCCTTTTAGCCTCCATCTCGGGCTTCGTACGAGATACAAAGCACTCTCTTGTTGAGTCATCCCTTTTAGCCTCCATCTCGGGCTTCGTACGAGATACAAAGCACTCTCTTGTTGAGTCATCCCTTTTAGCCTCCATCTCGAGCTTCGTACGAGATACAAAGCACTCTCTTGTTGAGTCATCCCTTTTAGCCTCCATCTCGGGCTTCGTACGAGATACAAAGCACTCTCTTGTTGAGTCATCCATTTTAGCCTCCATCTCGGGCTTCGTACGAGATACAAAGCACTCTCTTGTTGAGACAACCCTTTTAGCCTCTCTCTCGGGCTTCGTACGAGACACACAAAATCCCCCTCTTGTTGGGTCGATATCCTCCTCTTAGGCTTTGTATAAGGAAACCCCGGTTGAACCAATCAACCATTTAGCATCAAAGTTGTGCCTCGTTCACAGTATACAAACATCAACAACTCCTTTCCCTTCATCTAACTGCTGTAAGCGGCAAGCCTTTGGATCATCTACATCCATGCCACTGTCCCTCTTTTAGAATGAGAAATTCCTAAGGAAAAATGGCATTGCTCTACACTGAGTTAAAGTCTTCTCCTTTAAGTTGGAAATCCCCTATGAAGGATGTTAGACTATGGCTATGGATCTAGAAGGGGGGGTTGAATAGATCCTTCGAGTTTTACACGCAAATGGACTACAAAGTTCAGTTTTAAAAATTGTTTAAACAGAAGCTACCACTGGATCAAAAGTCTACAACGAACCTTCTACCAAAAAGGATCGGATATGCACGAATATATTGTGAAAGAGTATGGAAGAGAAAAATTCAGTTGTGTTAATCTAGTCAAACGCAATCAACAAATTATAACGTGTTTATGTATAAACCAAAACAATGAGGCAAACTATAAGCAATGAGACACAAACAATGTTTGAGTTTGCTTTGTGACAAATTATCAAACACTTGGTGTGTACAAACACACTAAGTGCAGAATTTCTATGGTTAGTAAGTTCAAGCTGCTCCTAGATACAATTCAAAGAATTGTATCACTTTAACAAAAACGATTTTTCAGCTCTAGATTACAACACCTCAGAAATTCAGACAAATTGAAAACTTGACAAATTCAAACAATGCAGAAAATATAAAGAGTTGAAGGAGAAAGAGAACAAACGCAGTTTGATTAGGCAGTTCCCCAATCATCCTCGCTATGGGTACCTCTGCCCCCAATTCCTAACATGGAATTGAGATATATATATTATCGTTGCAATTGTACGTTTATACAAGAGAAAACTATGAACAATCAAATCTTCGAACGTCTTCGAATTATTGATGTAGAGCCTTCTCTTCCCTTGATTCAAGATGAATCAAGTGCTTCGAATATGGTTGATCCAATTATCGTCCCGCACTACTAAACCGAAGGAACACACTCTTCTTCGATTACCTTCACTTGATCAATTGCAATCTACCAAAGATTCGAACCCAAACCACTCTTCTACGATCCTCTGATTACAGCTACTAAACCGATCTCTTCGGTTACCTTTGCCCAGCTGAATCCTTGTAGAACGAATTGGCTTGTGCAAAAACCCCCAAAATCTCTTAGATTCTTGGAGGAGAAAACCCTAAGGTTTTATTCAAGAAACACCTACCACAAATCTCAACTCAGAAATGAAGATAACACTTCCAGAAATCTGAACCTTATCACTTCAAATCAATGAACACAACAAACAAAAATTAGTTATGTGTAGTTGTTTGAATGCTCAAGGAAGAAGATGAAATTGATGAGAGAAAGTGGCATAAAATCTTTCACGTTTCTTGTTGCAGTTAAAAAAGAGCTAAAAATGATATATATAATATCCTAAAAGAAATACATGAGAGAAACAGAATTTTAGAGTGAATAACACAGCAGAAAATTTGTGCAAAACAGCGACCGGTCGACCTAAACAGGTCTATGCGTCGACTCATAACACCCAGTTTTTGATATACACAAATGCAGGATGTATGCGTCGACCTGAAGAGTCGACCTGAGCATACCCGCAACACACAGTTTTAACTGACACAAATTCAGCATGTATGAGTCGACCTGAACAAGGTCATGAGTCGACTCACACCATTCAAACATGTAAAAATCACACCTTTGACTTTCCTAAAGGTATTTAACCATATCTAATGCACCTAGAACATTGCCAACATGATCAAACATCCTTAGAACACCTAATGTGCATTCATGTGAAATATATATGTGCAAAGCATGATAGTTTTGACATCATTAAAATCAAGTACATAGAGAGAGACTTCCCTCACATACTCCCCCTTTTTGATGATGGCAAAACGGTCAAACTGAGGTAGTATCCTCCCCCTGACTTTATGCATCCACTATTGTTTGATCATCTCAATACCTGTTATTTCCCATTTCTTCTCCCCCTTTGACAACATCAAAAAGAGAGAAAGAGAAAGTATCAAGAATAGCTGCATTTTTTTTTTTTTAACGAATTGCAACGAATAATCATTAACATATATTCACATATAATGCAAGTTAACGAACATAAAAATGATAAATACAAACAAACTATTTAAACCAAACAATAATGCTTAAGGAACATAGGGATTGTCACTACATAGAGAAGCCAAAATAGTAGCAATACAAAGTCACTAAAAGAAAGTGCATACAGCAAACGGAAACATAGAAGAGTCATAAACATAAACAAAGCAAGAATAAAGCATGAAGAGACATGATGCAAGATGCAATGTAGATTCTTATGGCCTCCTCCCCCTAAATGAATGGCCTCTTCCGCGAAACTGTTGAGGATGATGAGGTGGTGGAGGTTGCACATCCAACTGCTCGGTCATCTCCAACACGGTGCGATTTAGAATGTTGAAGCTGTTTGTAAGAGCACGGTGCTGATTAGCAGAAGTTTCGGCCATTGTGTTGAATCTTCCAGTCAAATTTGTGGCAAAAGAGTCAAAGTTGTTGGCGTGAGTTTGAATTTCTTCTTGTAAAGACTTGAGCCGTTCTTCTTGAGCTGTGGCAAACCGCTGTTGATCAAGTTGCATCGTCCTCATAAGTTCAAGAATATCTTCATTGTTTTGTTGAGGACGCGGAGGTGAAGGAGGAGTGTAATATGACTCTTGGTAGTTTATCCCGTGAGTTGATGGCCTATAGTTGGAACCAAGATTGGTCCAACTATTATATTGCCATTGACCCCATCCTTGGTCAACTTCAGTTTCCATTGGAGATTGCCATGAATTCCAACCTTGATTTTCTTCAGAACCTTGATACATCCATGCAGTATTGTCTTCAGCCCCCGTATCCATTTGGTGCCATTGAGCATTGTCATTTTGGTTCTCGTTAGCATCATCCTGTTCATTCTCGCCTTCTTCATTTTCCCTTTCTTCTTCTTCTTCTTCGTCATCTTCTTCACTAGACTCTTCCAGAACAGCCGTGTTGGCTTTCAAAATGTACTTATACCTTTTCTCTACAACATCCCACATATGGCCCATCATAGTCATAGTTTTCTGGCAGAACTCTTGATTTATAGTAATGGACTTATAAGGAATACCAGAAACAACTATTGTAGCATTATTGAAAAACTTTTGAATAACAGATGCATACCCAAGTGCAGTTCCTCTACCGGATTCACAAAGAGCATACATTCTGCTTGCAAAGTAATAAGGCCAACTGATTGGTATCTTGTTCATCAAAATGTACATTAACTGAACCTCAGGCTGATCCACCCTAGAATAACCTCCAAGCTTGGGTCTAAGAATATGGGCAACGATCCACTGCAAAATCCTAGGAATAGGAGACAGTTTTCCCGTTGTTACTGCCCTAGGGAAAAGATTGCTCGCCACAACTGCATCAGGATATGGTCTTCTGAGCATAGAATTTAAGGCTGTCTTATACTCATAATCATTTACATGCTTGGTATCAGTTATGTGCTGGATAGGACTCTCATTGGTCACAGACAAACGGAATAAATCTCGCCAAGTGGTGTTTTGGATAGTAAGGGTCTTATTCCCTAGTTTGCAATTGAACATAAAATCATCAAACTTTCCAACTAGACCAGTATAGAACAGTCTTACCAGATCCTCATTGTATCTGACATCACATTCTAAAAACCCATTTAAATTTTGAAAGTCCAATAAATCCATGACTTCTTCCAAGTGCATGCGTTCTACCGTACGACGATAATACACAAATTGCTTGACCACAGACCTTTTCTTCATTGTTTTCTCAAATAAATCAGCATTCTCAGGAGAAAGTAGAGAAGAAAGAGTTACCGGTTGATCTAGAAGTGGTTGAGAAGGACCCGCTTGAACAGATGATTCCCTTGTGACTCTTTGACGGGTGATTCTCCGTGAAGCCATTGATGATTGGTGTTTAAGGATGATGAATAGTGACGAATTTCCCAACTAGTTATAGACCCCAAGAATTTTGGGTGAGATTGATGGAGTTAGGGTTTCGGTGGAGATGAAATTAGGGAAGAGGAGGAAATGAGATAATGACTTGATATGTTATGTTAATGCCACATAGAAAATCAGAAAAAGCATAAAAGGATATTAAATGGGTCAAAACCGTACAAGACTTCAAGAAATATTTCGCAATTTTTCAGCGAGCGGTCGACCGCTAGGTCTGTGTGCGTCGACGCACACTGTAACTTTTTCTATAATCTTGAAAAAAAAGCTCTGAGTCGACCTAATAGTCGACCTGAGCGTTCCCGACTAAACATGAAAACAAAGCAACCAAAGTGAGTCGACCTGAAGCACTTGTGAGTCGACTCAAACAGTGAAATTTTTGAAAAATCATATTTTTGTGTTATTTAAGCCATGATATTAAATAAAAAGAAAACTAACATGCACACCAAACATACAAATGAAGACAGTGAGCATACTATAGGCAAATAAACAACAATAATATCACTCAGTTATGGTACACTTAATTTCTAATGAACGAGAACGATATTACCTTGATCGCTTTTGATGATGCAAGACCTTACATATGTGGTAATAGCTTTTGAAATTGTTAGTGACAAAAGTATAGATGTACATATAGATAAGATAAGGTAATGACACTTTATAATAAGATCAAACACGATCCGAAATGTCGAGAATGCCAAGTTCCCTACGGATATGAAAGAAAGGCTCAGTGGCTAAAGGTTTTGTGAAAATGTCAGCAAGTTGATTTTTTGAATCAACATGCTCAAAAATCACATCACCTTTCTCAACATGATCCCTAAGGAAGTGATGACGTATTTCAATATGTTTGGTACGTGAATGTAATACAGGGTTCTTAGTTAGATTTATTGCACTAGTGTTATCGCATAAAATTGGAATACGCTCAAGTTTTAAATTAAAATCAAGCAATTGTTGTTTAAGCCATAGGACTTGAGCACAACAACTACCTGCGGCAACGTATTCAGCCTCGGAAGTTGACAAAGCAACGGAAACCTGTTTCTTGCTATGCCAGCTCACCAAGGAATTTGCGAAAAGATGACACGTGCCACTAGTACTTTTCCTATCCAACTTGCACCCGGCAAAGTCGGAATCAGAATAACCAACTAAGGAACAAGCACTACCTTTGGAATACCACAGACCATACTTTGGGGTTCCAGAGAGATACCTAAGTATGCGTTTAACAGCTTTTAGGTGGGATTCCTTGGGATGTGCTTGATACCTCGCACACATGCATACACTAAACATTATATCGGGACGTGATGCGGTAAGATAAAGAAGAGACCCTATCATACCTCGATACCTCTTTACCTCAACATCCTTACCTTTTTCGTCACGATCAAGATTAACACTCGTAGGCATAGGAGTATCTATAGCTTTGCAGTTCAGCATATCAAAACGTTTTAGTAACTCAAGACAATATTTCGTTTGACTCACGAATGTGCCCTCTTCAAGTTGTTTGATTTGCAATCCAAGGAAATAGTTAAGCTCCCCCATCATGCTCATTTCAAACTCCCCCTGCATCAAACTAGAAAACTCCTTGACCAAGGTCATGTTAGTAGACCCAAATATAATATCGTCAACATAAATTTGTACCAAAATTAAGTGTTTTCCTTGACGTTTAATAAAGAGGGTCGTGTCAACCTTTCCTCTTGAATACCCTTGATCAAGTAGAAATTTGCTTAGACGTTCATACCAAGCCCTAGGGGCTTGTTTAAGTCCGTACAAAGCTCGCTTAAGTTTATATACATGATCAGGATATTCGTGTGATTCAAAACCTGGAGGTTGGGCTACATAAACCTCTTCATTTATATATCCGTTAAGGAATGCACTTTTGACATCCATTTGGAATAGTTTAAAGTTCTTTGTACAAGCATAGGCAAGTAGAAGACGTATGGCCTCGAGTCGAGCAACCGGCGCATAAGTTTCCTCATAGTCGATTCCTTCCTCTTGGTTATAGCCTTGCGCTACAAGCCTAGCTTTGTTACGCGTTATTACTCCATTTTCATCCAGTTTATTCCTAAACACCCATCGGGTTCCTATTACTCGATGATCTCACGGAGGCGGGACAAGGTCCCAAACCTCATTTCTCCCTAATTGATTTTGTTCATCTTGCATTGATAGATACCAATGCTCATCGAGTAATGCTTCCTTAGAGTTTTTAGGTTCAACTTGGGAAACAAAAGCCGAGTAATAACAAAAGTTACTAAGTTTAGAGCGAGTAGTTACTCCCTTAGAGATATCACCGAGAATGTTGTCAATTGGATGGTCTTTTGAAGACTTCCAAGCTGGAGGAAGTTCATCTTCATTAGTATGATGATCATCCTCACTTTTCACTGGTTGGTGATCCTTTTCCTCCTCAATACGCACTGCTTCAGGCTGATCAATTCCCTTATCAGTGTCCTTGAGTATGTCTTCAGTAGGTACACCTGCACCATGAAAAGAACTACCTTCTCCGACATTTCTCGGATAAGACTCGTCAAAAGAAACATGAACTGACTCTTCAACTACACGTAACCTTTTATTATAGATTCTATAAGCTTTACTTGACTGAGAGTATCCAAGAAAAATACCCTCGTCAGCCTTGGCATCAAATTTGCCGAGAGTCTCTTTTCCATTGTTTAACACAAAACATTTGCAACCAAATACATGAAGGTGAGAGATATTCGGCTTACGCCCTTTTAAAAGCTCATACGGTGTCTTGTTTAGAATAGGCCGGATGAGCACCCTATTCAGAACGTAACAAGCCGTACTTATGGCATCTGCCCAAAAGTATTTTGGTAATCCACTATCATTGATCATAGTCCTTCCAAGTTCCTCCAAAACTCTATTTTTACGTTCCACTACCCCATTTTGCTGAGGAGTACGTGGTGCGGAAAAATTATGATCAATTCCGTTGGAATCACAAAATGCTTCAAATAAATGATTTTCAAACTCGCCCCCATGATCACTTCTGATTGAACCAATGTTTGTGTTTAACTTGTTTTGAGATAACTTAGCAAATCGTTCAAAGGCAGAAAAAGTATCACTCTTATTTGCCAAGAAAATCGTCCAGCAAAACCTAGAAAAATCATCGACTATAACAAACCCATAGTAGTTACCACCTAGGCTTTTAACCCTAGATGGTCCAAAGAGATCCATATGGAGGAGCTCAAGGGGTCTCATAGTTGAAACAATGTTTTTAGATTTAAAAGAGATCCTTGTTTGCTTCCCCATTTGGCATGCATCGCAAAGATGATCCTTTGTAAATTTAATTTTGGGCAAACCGATGACTAGGTCTTTAGAGACAATTTTATTGAGCAAGTCAAAATTGATATGAGCCAAGCGTCTATGCCACAACCATGAATCTTCATTCATAGTGACTAAACACTTGTCTCCATCCAATGATACCTCGTTTAAGTCTAGCATATAGACGTTATTCACCCTCAAGCCCTTAAACACATTCTTCTTGTCGCAATCTTCAACTACGCAACAATCCTTTGAAAAAGAGACTTTATAATTTTTGTCGCATAGTTGACTGATGCTTAAAAGGTTGTGTCTAAGGCCCTCCACAAGAAGTACATCAGAGATAGTAGTAGATGAGGGGTTACCTATACTACCTTTACCGAGAATCTGTCCCTTGTTGTTATCTCCGTAGGTGACACACCCCTTTTTCTTCGCCACAAAGTCGATGAAAAGAGATATGTCTCCGGTCATATGTCTTGAGCAGCCACTATCTAGAACCCATCTTCTTTCGGTGGTCTCAAGACTTTGTACCTCTTTTCCTTTGTTGTAACGTGCCATGAGACAAAGGTTGACGGATTCACTTTCGTCACTTGATGAGTCATCTTTCTTCGACTCGCTATCGCTTTCCCAAGCGATGTATGCTCGTCGAGACTTGTTTGACTTTTTGTTTGAGCGACTCTTATCTTTGTCCTTATCTTTGTCTTTCTTTAGGGATGGACAATCCGGCTTGTAGTGCCCGGATTTTCCACAATTGTAGCACGTCCCCTTTACTTTGCCATTTTTATGTCCTTCACTTCTAGATTGCTTCCGGAACTTGACAAGATTTCTGTCCGAGTGCTGAATATCATTCTTTCGAATGTATCTATTGTATCTCTTCACAAATAAGCTCATATCATCACCGGATTCTTCATCCTTGTCATCTTTGGCTTCATCATCACTTTGCTCTTGATGTGTGGACTTTGAACAGGAAGCCTTAAGAGCTATCGACTTCTTTTCCGTATCTTTTGCCTTCTCTTTCTTTATACTCTTTTCATACTTATCCAAGCTAATGAGCACTTGTTCATGCTCATCAAGTTTACCAAAGAGTGTGGTGAGGTCTAATGTAGCAAGATCATTGGCCTCCTTGATAGCGGTAACCTTTGGTTGCCATTCCCTGCTAAGACACCTCAGAATTTTATTAGTAGAAACCTCATTTGGAATTGGTTTACCAAGGACATGCAATTTGTTGATAATGTGAGTGAATCGTTTTTGCATATCCGCAATGGTTTCCCCTTGCTTCATGTAAAACAGATCGAACTCTTGCGTTAGTGTATTTATTCGAGCCAACTTAACATCATTCGTGCCTTCGTGGGCTACTTGTAAAGCATCCCACATGGCTTTGGCTGTTTCACAATGAGAGACTCGATAATACTCATCAACTCCCAAGGAGGAGATGATCATATTGCGAGCCTTCCAATCATAACTGTACTTTTTCTCGTCCTCCTCATTCCATTGAGCTTCGGGTTTAGGAACGACAACGCCTTCCGCGTTAGTCATAGTAATTGCCATGGGACCGTTTAAAATGACGTTCCAAACCTTCCGATCTAAGGAATTAATATGAACGCGCATACAATCCTTCCAGTAGCTGTAGTTTTCACCTGTAAAAACTGGAGCTCTATTATAAGCCCCCTTAGGTTCGTTCGCCATGATCCAAGAAGTTTTACCGAAGCACCAGAATAAACCGGGGCTCGTGATACCACTTGTTAGACTATGGCTATGGATCTAGAAGGGGGGGTTGAATAGATCCTTCGAGTTTTACACGCAAATGGACTACAAAGTTCAGTTTTAAAAATTGTTTAAACGGAAGCTACCACTGGATCAAAAGTCTACAACGAACCTTCTACCAAAAAGGATCGGATATGCACGAATATATTGTGAAAGAGTATGGAAGAGAAAAATTCAGTTGTGTTAATCTAGTCAAACGCAATCAACAAATTATAACGTGTTTATGTATAAACCAAAACAATGAGGCAAACTATAAGCAATGAGACACAAACAATGTTTGAGTTTGCTTTGTGACAAATTATCAAACACTTGGTGTGTACAAACACACTAAGTGCAGAATTTCTATGGTTAGTAAGTTCAAGCTGCTCCTAGATACAATTCAAAGAATTGTATCACTTTAACAAAAACGATTTTTCAGCTCTAGATTACAACACCTCAGAAATTCAGACAAATTGAAAACTTGACAAATTCAAACAATGCAGAAAATATAAAGAGTTGAAGGAGAAAGAGAACAAACGCAGTTTGATTAGGCAGTTCCCCAATCATCCTCGCTATGGGTACCTCTGCCCCCAATTCCTAACATGGAATTGAGATATATATATTATCGTTGCAATTGTACGTTTATACAAGAGAAAACTATGAACAATCAAATCTTCGAACGTCTTCGAATTGTTGATGTAGAGCCTTCTCTTCCCTTGATTCAAGATGAATCAAGTGCTTCGAATATGGTTGATCCAATTATCGTCCCGCGCTACTAAACCGAAGGAACACACTCTTCTTCGATTACCTTCACTCGATCAATTGCAATCTACCAAAGATTCGAACCCAAACCACTCTTCTACGATCCTCTGATTACAGCTACTAAACCGATCTCTTCGGTTACCTTCGCCCAGCTGAATCCTTGTAGAACGAATTGGCTTGTGCAAAAACCCCCAAAATCTCTTAGATTCTTGGAGGAGAAAACCCTAAGGTTTTATTCAAGAAACACCTACCACAAATCTCAACTCAGAAATGAAGATAACACTTCCAGAAATCTGAACCTTATCACTTCAAATCAATGAACACAACAAACAAAAATTAGTTATGTGTAGTTGTTTGAATGCTCAAGGAAGAAGATGAAATTGATGAGAGAAAGTGGCATAAAATCTTTCACGTTTCTTGTTGCAGTTAAAAAAGAGCTAAAAATGATATATATAATATCCTAAAAGAAATACATGAGAGAAACAGAATTTTAGAGTGAATAACACAGCAGAAAATTTGTGCAAAACAGCGACCGGTCGACCTAAACAGGTCTATGCGTCGACTCATAACACCCAGTTTTTGATATACACAAATGCAGGATGTATGCGTCGACCTGAAGAGTCGACCTGAGCATACCCGCAGCACACAGTTTTAACTGACACAAATTCAGCATGTATGAGTCGACTTGAACAAGGTCATGAGTCGACTCACACCATTCAAACATGTAAAAATCACACCTTTGACTTTCCTAAAGGTATTTAACCATATCTAACGCACCTAGAACATTGCCAACATGATCAAACATCCTTAGAACACCTAATGTGCATTCATGTGAAATATATATGTGCAAAGCATGATAGTTTTGACATCATTAAAATCAAGTACATAGAGAGAGACTTCCCTCACAAAGGATATTATGGCATTGTCAGATTCACATATCCCAGTTAAAGTAATTCTCCTTTGTAATCAGTCACCCAACAGTTGTGACAAACAAACCCTCTTTAGAGATGACAAATTCTCTTTAAAGACGAAACTTTTAGCTTCACATCTTGGGCTTTAAACAAGATACAAATAGACCATTCAGCTTCACATCTTGGGCTTTGAACAAGATACAAACCACCTTTAGCTTCACGTCTTGGGCTTTGAACAAGACACCAAAACACCATTTCCTCCCATAGAATAGGAGGAACTACGATCGCTATGATTTCTCTGTTTCGGTAAACGGGAATACGTAGGCATAAGATTGAAAGAAAAATCTTAGCGAGCATACTAATAAAAAACCCAAAATCCCGTACCTTCACACATCAATCAAAAAGTATCAGTCCTAATCCCCTACCCATGAACAGTCCTGGTTTTTCCACTCTAAACAAAGTAAGAAGAAAGAGGCCCCACTTCCATATCGCATCCGTAACCTAACAGACCTGTCATACCCCAAATTTTGACCACTTATATTTCCCATCATTGTGCAAATCATCATCACAATATGGATGTACCTTCATGCCTCATCAATCTCCTCAAGGATTGTTGAGCATTCACTACCATCAAGAATTAGGGTTTCAGGCCCTCTCAGAGTTCTTAGACAAAGGATCAATCAAGGAATGACATGATCTTCAACTTGTCTAACCTCTCAAACATCCACAATGGATCAAAAGGACTCCCACTTCAAGTATTAAGCACAAGGCTGCTCCCTTTTAGGTGGATTAAGTCTCAAGATCGACAGTGTCACCAAATTAGGGTTTTGGTCGACCAGGGCCTCCAGATGGAAAATTTTCATCTGGGCACAAGCCAATGATCCAAAACCTAACCTAATATACTCCATGAAACCTCATGGACCCAATCATCAAGTCAATTTTGCCTCAGGGGATGCATTCATAAAAAATCAGGAATTAGGGTTTCTTGACCTAATTCACCCCTAAGTTGACTTTTAGGGCAAATCATGAGCCAAGACCTCAAGAGAGGGTTTTAGGGTCTCTAATGAACTATATTGATCCATTTGGAACAATGGATTAATCCAAGAAGCTTGAGCAACAAGTCTCAATTTCATCTGCACCACAATTAGGGTTTCGCGAGGAAAAAGTCAATTGTAACTTTGACTTTTGACCAGGACATGCTCCCAAGCCCTATGACATGCATCAATATACCCTATGACACCCATGGAACATGTCCATCAAGTTTGATTTAGGTCAAAGACATGATTTCATGAAGAATTGCACAGTTTGGAATTCTTCAGATAAAAAGTCAACTGTGCACAAAAGTCAACTTTGACTTTTTGAGATTTTTCAACAAAATGAATTTTTAACCCTAAACTGATGTTAATGTATGATTTGAATCATCATTCATCAAGAAAAATCAAGAAAAGTTGGGTAACTTGTAAAAGGGGTAACCATAAAAAACTTAGAAAATTTTCTAAGTTAAAAATAAAGTGGCTAGGGTACCAACTTTGGAGGACCATAACTCCTAAACCACAAAGCCATTTTCTCCCATCTAAGGCTTGATTTGTAGATCTCATTGCCCTCTACAAAAACTTCAACTAGACCTAATTCCAACTCCTCATGGATTTTGAGTTATGGAGTGATCAAAATCAAGAAAAGTCACTTTGTTCCAACACTTAGTGAAAATTTCACTAAGTCAGATTTTACCCTACTTTTTGCCAAATGTAGGGGGATTTTTCACTTGGATTCAAAAGAGATCAAAACCAAATATGTTTAAACAGTTGTTGTATCATGTAAGGGATTTCCAAAATGACCAAGAACATTACCAAATTCAATTTGAGTCATGAGATATGACATTGGAAAGTTGCCTTGCTGAAATCTGCCAAGGCAAGGCAGAATTTGCACTTTTGCTCGATTTGCCAAAATCAGCCAAATCCAAATGCTCCTATCCACTTGGACACCTTTGAGGATTGAATCTAAAGGGGACAATCACTGAGCCAAGCCTCCAAAGTCTTTGGAACAAGAAATAGCATGTTGAACCTAGAATGGCCAAAATAGGGACAAGACTCCAATTTTGGATTGGAGCATTCAATGGAAGCATCAAGGTGGCATGGACTGAGCCATTTGCAACTGAATTCAGTCAAGACTTATCCAAGACCAAGGGAACCACAGCCCTGTGCCCTAACCTCTAGTCAATGGCTAGAGGAGACTTGGATTTCCATTGGCCAACATTGAACAAACACCTGCTGCAGTTGCCATTCACTGTGGATCCAAAAACAAACTTGCTCTACTATAAATAGAGCTCAATTGTGATCAGTTTAAGTACACCAAAGGCCTACAACACTTGCCTTTCTCAAAAACCACTTCTCAGTCTCAAAAATGCCTTTCTTAGCAAGTCACTATCGGGTTTTTCATTAGAGAGCAATTCCACTCAAACCAATCACACACACACCTCATATACATCATATGTGAGTTGATCAAACACTTAAACAACAACTGAAACACTGATTTCTCAGAATCACCAGTCAATTGCTCAAGGTTTTAACCAAAGTGCAATTGAGATGCTATGAAGTGATCCAGTCATTCTCAGTCAAGTCCAAGCATTCAAACACACTCCATAGGGTGTAGGGAAGTTGTTCAGATCATCACAATTCATCTGTAACACCTCCTACTCAGAAATCAATTTTCTCTTGCTGTCACGACCTAGAGGTAAGCTTAAACTTGGTCATCTCTCAATCTATGCATATTTCCTCGCACAATACTTTTGCCAAATGTTCAAAATTATGCATGGAATGTTTCCCCTCAAGTAATTGCTTTGTTTGAATCGTGTATTAAAAATCCCAGCCTTCATGCAGAAATTAGGGTTCATAAGGATTTATCGTGATTTCTTATTTTATGCTTAATTTAAATGAAATTAATTGTCATAAACATGATCGTGAGGTTGAGACGAGCATATTGATATGTGGATTGCATGATATAATCAAGTATTCAGTGAGAGTGGATAGAAAATGAAAATCTGGGCAAGGCAGAAAACGTGCGTGTTCTTGGTCCATGTTCTTGGCGCCATTTTCATAAATTCAAATATTTGAATTTTGTGATTTTATTTAATTTATTCAAAAATTAATTTCTCTCTGAGTTTTAATGATTTTGAGTTGATTCTTTTTTTAATAATTCACAAAAATGTTAAAATATTTTATTTTCCCAAAAAATCCCAAAAATATTATTTATTTTGTATAATTGATATTTTTGCAAAGAATTAATGTTTTAATTGTTTTTAACATTTAAAATATTTTTTCCACCTTGATTTTGAAACTTTTAATGCTTTCTAATTATTTTGTAGGTCAATACTTAATTTTTGAAGCATTAATCCAATATTACAATTTGTTTTTCCTATGTTAAACAATTTTGATCATTTTAATTGAATTTTTATTCAATTAAAACACATTTTGAAAACAAATTAGGGTTTTTGGATTAATTCAGCCCTTATAAATAATTTTCAAAACACTTTGGGCCTCTAATAGAGCGTAAGACCCAATCCTTTTTTGACCAAACCATTTTTGGGCCTCAGTGTATTGTATAAGTCCCGATACCGTCAAAAACAAAGGGCGCGATCGTCGCCTTTTGAAAAATAACCTTTTGGGCCTCTCCTCGAGCTATAAGACGCATTTAAGACTTTTTGGGCCTCTAATAGAGTGTAAGACCCAACCCCCTTTTAACCAAAATCACTTTGGGCCTCAGATATTGTATAAGCCCCTCTGCGTTAAAAGAAAATCTCGGCGCTATCGCCATTTCAAACGGAAAAATCATCTGGGCCTACCCTCGTGTTATAAGCCCCACTCTTTTTCTTTAAAACTTTTTGGGCCTCTTGAGAGAGTGTAAGATCCATCCCTTTGTACAGAAAACAATTTTTGGGCCACAGTCACTTGTATAAGTCCCTCTGTACAAATTCAAACAGTGCGCTCACTGATAAAACCCCGGGCCTCTCCTTGAGCTGTAAGCCCCAAAATCTTTCTTTTTCAAAGCACTTTCTCCTTTAATTTTGAATATACTGTTGTTTTCAATCTTTCTTTGTTGAACAACTAACCAAACAGCATGGAAGCTCTACAACCGAGTAAGTGGTTATTGCTTTCATTTACCGCTTTCATATACATATAACTGTATTGTGGGGCTGTTTCACTGTAAGTCTTCTTTCATAAACTCATATCAACTGTGTAATAATAGTATAGATATTTAGAGTTTCTCGGCCACTTCGTCTAGAACTAGGTGACGCCGTTTCGTTTATTCGAAGAAATAGTCAAAACTAGATCCCCATAGGATTACGATACACAGTCTTCCCTCCTCTTGGGGTTAAACAATATGGAGATATGAAAGGCAGCATTCGCTGTGAACCCTTTCATAGACTGTCACTCGTAGAAGTTGTCAAAGAAACTCTACTCCCTAGAGATGATCTTTTCTCCGTGAATGGCATCTCTTGAGTTTCTTCCAAATTCTCGAACTTTCCTGGCGTGATCAATTCTCGGTGAATGGCATGTCTTGAACTTCTCGGGGTTTGGGGACCCACAGGCTTCTTAAAAGCACTTTTCAAGAAACTCTATTCCCAGAGATGAATGTATTCTCCGTGAATGGCATCTTTGAGTTTCTTCCAAATTCTCGAACTTTCCTGACTTGATCTATTCCTTGTGAATAGCTTGCCTTGAATTTCTCGGGGTTTGGGGACCCACAGGCTTCTTAAAAGCATTGGCCTCCTCTTAGGCATCCTACAAGGACCCACAGGTTTCCTAAAAGCAACCGTGCCTCCTCTTGGGCTTAGTACAAGGACCTGTCGGCTTCTTAGAAGTATTCACAGCCTCCTCTTAGGCTTCGTATAATGATCTCTTCCTCCGGGAATGATAGCCTCCTCTTGGGCTTCGTACAAGGACCGATCGGCTTCTTAAAAGTTTCCAGCCTCCTCTTGGGCTTCATATAAATTGTCCCGATGACCTCCTAGAGGTATAGGAACAGAAATTAGTCACCTGCATAGAACAGTCCTTTCAAAGAGTCTACTACTGTTTCTCAAAGCATAGTACAAAAGATGAAACTCTAGACTTGGACAGTCTAACCTCCTTGAGTCTTGAAGACATTCTCAAGTTCCTTTCAAAAATAGGAAAAAACACTTTAAACTTGGGCAGTCTCAATACCCTTCGGATTTCACGCTTCCTTAAAGAACAGGAATAACCCGTATCCTTGAATCAAATCCTCGAGTACAGCATTGTTCATATAAGAACTGATTTTCTCTTTTAAAAATCAGTATACTGGACCTGTCACTTAACTGAGCAGTTGCCACAGCCTCCTCTTAGGCTTTGTATAAAGATCCTTCTCCCGTGAAGTTAGCCTCCTCTTGGGCTTTGTACAATGATTCTCCCCAGTGGAGTCAAACAACGTTTAGCCTCTTTCTCGGGCTTTGTACGAGACACATAAGAGACTCCCTCGTTGAGTCAATCACCCTTTCGCCTCCATCTTGGGCTTCGTACGAGATACAAAAAACTCTCTTGTTGAGTCAAATAGCCTCCATCTCGGGCTTTATACGAGATACCAAAAGATTCCCTCGTTGAGTCAAAACCTTTTAGCCTTCTCTTAGGCTTTGTATAAGAAAACCATTGGTTGATTCAATTAACCTTTTAGCATCAAAGCTGTGCCTCATTCACAATACACAAACATCAATAACTCCTTTCCCCCCATCTAACTGCTGTAAGCGGCAGGCCTCTGGATCATCTACATCCATGCCAATGTCCCTCTTTTAGTATGAGAAATTCTTAAAGGAAAGATGGCATTGCTCTACACTGAGTTAAAGTCTTCTCCTTCAGGTTGAAATCCCCTATTAAGGAAATTATGGCATTGCCGGATTCACACATCCCGGTTAAAGTAATTCTCCTTTATAAACAGTCGTAACAGACAAACCCCTCTTTAGAGATGACAAATTCTCTCTAAAGTCAACACCTTTAGCTTCACATCTTGGGCTTCGAACAAGATACAAATAGACCCTTCAGCTTCACATCTTGGGCTTTGAACAAGATACAAATCACCTTTCTCTTCACCTTTTGGGCTTTGAACAAGACACCAAATACCATTTCCTCCCATGGAATAGGAGGAACTACGAACGCTCTGATTTCCCTGTTTCGGTAAACGGGAATACGTAGGTATAAGATTGAAAGAAAAATCTTAGCGAGCACACTAAACAAAAACCCAAAATCCCATACTTTCATATATATTCGTCCTAACATCTCAACCGATAGCCTAAAGCACCCCTCGTCAACAAAATAAACCTAGGAAAAACCCTGAATCTTTGTAGCATCTGTAACCTAACAAACCGCTGTTTAATCTCAGTATGCAAGCAGGGTTAGTTGGAGACATCTATTTCCCTTCCTTCATCAGCTTTAATAGGATAAAAAATGAATCGAGCTGTAATACCAGAGCGATTGTGCTTCACAACCACATCCAAAAATCACTCGCTACAGAAAAATGGCGACTCTGCTGGGGAGAATGCGCAGGTCTCTTTAGGGATCGTGTTCTTTTTGTGGAAACCTTGACGTCACTAGGATCTTAGTTCAAAACGCCGTTAATTTGAAACGAAACCACAGATTGGTGACTCCGCCGGGAAACCATTTTCTGTCAGGAACTTAAGATTCTTAGCTTTTAAAAGTCTAGGATGATTAGGACAAATATATATACTGCTTTTCCTAATTGCTATACGTGTTTATTTTTCTGCTAATGGGAATGCGTATGATGCCGCATGTGGAAAGATCGAGTATACACTTAAGATAAGTGATGGCGACGAGGTCGACCATCAACCTCAGTGGATTTAGGTAGAAGGAGAACCCATAAGTATACCTTCAAGGTTCCAAAGCTAGAGGATTTGAGAAGGTTAGCAGGAATGATCACAAACCCAGAGGCTTTCAGAGCCAAGCACGGAGGTTTGCTACCACTGTTAAGAGTCCATGTGATTGAGGGAATCATGGATGCGCTCATTCAGTTTTATGATCCGGTTTATCACTGTTTCACATTCCCGGATTACCAGCTCGCACCAACGCTGGAGGAGTATTCTCATCTGATCGATCTACACATTACTGATCGAGCTCCATTTTCTGGACTGGAAGAAATTCCGAAGAATCAGACCATTGCAAGAGCAATTCATTTGGACGAGTCTGAGGTTAGGACTCACCTAACTACCAAGGGTGGCATCCAAGGTTTGCCAGCCCAGTTCTTGACAAAGAAGGCCCTGTATTTTGCCAGTATAGGAAACATGACTGCTTTAGAAAGTATCTTTGTCTTGCTCACCTACGGGTTATTTTTGTTTCCCAACATTAATAATTTCGTCGATATCAACTCCATTAAGGTTTTTCTCATTGGAAACCTTGTGCCGACTTTGCTCGCAGATGCGTAGTATTCTGTACACTTGGGAAATTTGTACAACGGAGGGGAGATCACATGCTGTGTACCTCTGCTTTACAAATGGTTTATCTCTCACTTGCCCAAGTCTGCTGCTTTTTGGGATTGTAAGAGTGCCTTACGTTGGTCGCAGAAGATCATGTCCCTTACCAACTCTGATATAGATTGGTGTAATAAGATCTATGATGGAATCAGGATCATTGAACGCTGTGGAAACTTCCCCAACGTACCCCTTATAGGAACTAAAGGAGGAATCAACTACCATCCGGTGTTGGTTCACCGTCAATTTGGATACCCGATGAGACACGTCCCACGGGGTGTTCATCTGGAAGGTCTTTTCTTCAAGGAAGGAGAAAATGACAGAGCACTAAAGACGGAAATAGTGCAAGCTTGGAAACATGTTCATAAGAAAGGACGAGAGTCTCTAGGAAAACCAGACTATGTCTCGGTGGAGCCTTACCTCCATTGGGTACAAACTAGAGCTCTCAAGCTAAAGATGCCTTATCCTCGTTACGGAATTCTTCCGCCAAAGGAATCTGTCATGTACTTCATGAAGGAAACTGAAAAGCTTCAGGTTACTCTCAACAATGTTCAAAAGGAGAGAAGGTCTTGGAAGAACAAGTACCGCACCCTCGACGTAGAGTGCATCAAAATACAGCAACTACTGAAAGATAAGGATGCTCTGATTGAAATTTTGGAGCAACATGCTGTGGATAATCAGGATAACCAAAGGAATTTGCTCACTCTTTTCACCTGGAAAAGGAATGACAACCCGACAACGGCCTAAGAGCCCCGGTCAAAGAAAAGGAAGATACCAGAATCAGCACCCGATTTCTCGTCAGAGAGGACTCGGGACCCATTAGTTTAGGTTTCTGTTTCTGCACCTTGTAATCTACTGTATTTCCATTTTTGTAATCCTTTGAATTTCAATAAAAAGGGGTTTCCCCACCGTTTGATATTTGCAATCTAATTGTCGAAGTTTATTTTGATTAAACCAAAAAATAATTAATATAATCATTGCATTCATCATTTTCACATCGCGTATTCTTCTTACCTACAAATCGCACGTTTGTGTCTCGATTCTAGAGTCAAACTGTCTCATTCGTACAATACTCAGGCCAATCGTCAGAAAAGGATGGATGATCTTGAGGAAGAAAATAGAGAGTTGAAAGAAGAGATCGACGCTCTGAGAGAGGATATGAGAAAGCTTTGTAACGACATGCAAGCCATGGCAGAAGCTCAACTACAACGAACTGTGATCTCAGAGATCACCTCAACGCCCATAGTAGAAAAGTATGATCCTAGGTATCAAATACCGAAAGATCGTCCTTGGGGCATGCCTGTTAACTATATACCGAAAGGATATGTTCCGCCGATCACTAAAGATCAGGGAATCACAACAGAAGCCGCTGGGCCTGAAGGTTACAAACTTTGGGAAAGCGAAGATGCCAGGGGCATACTGAAGACTCCTGAATGTTACAAATTTCGGGAAACGGCAAGATTCGCTAATGTAGTCACAGTACCACCCCCTGTGGTGCACACTGTCCCGGAAGGACATATTCCACAGACACCTTCTGGTAAGAAGGAAACTATGTTTGACAGAATGGGGGAATTCCAGGAACAGTTCTTGGAAATATAGAAGGAGCTGCAAGCCATTCGCGGTCAGGATTTATTTGGAAAGGACGCCGCAGACCTCTGCTTGGTCCCCAATGTGAAAGTCCCGCACAAATTTCAAGTGCCCGACTTTGAAAAATACAAGGGTAACTCTTGCCCTCAAAGCCATCTGGTGATGTACGCTCGGTGGATGTCAGCTCAGATGGAGAATCAGGACCTACTGATTCACTACTTCCAGGATAGTTTAACCGGTGCCGCACTCAAATGGTACATGGGTTTAAACCGTGCCACGATCAGCACATTCAGAGATCTTGGCACTGCCTTCGTCCAACAATACAAATACAATTTAGACATGGCACCCGACAGAGATCAACTCAGATCGATGTCGCAAAAGGACAAGGAAACTTTTAAGGAGTATGCTCAAAGGTGGCGTGAGATTGCCGCTCAAATTTGTCCACCTCTTGAGGAAAAAGAGATGACAAAGATCTTCTTAAAGACCTTAGGCTCATTTTACTATGACCGAATGGTTGCCAGTGCGCCCAGTGATTTCACCGAAATGGTTGGCATGGGTGTACGTCTTGAGGAAGCCATCCGAGAAGGACGTTTGGTAAAAGACACTGGATCGACGAGCGGTACTAAAAAATACGGTAGTTCTCTCCCTAAGAAAAAAGAGCAAGATATTGGGAATATCTCTCTCGGAAAGCAAAGGCGACGTTATCAACCGGTAGCAGCTGTGACTCCTGCTATCAACCCTACGTCTATTCCTACGTATCAACCTCAGGTTGCGCAGAGCCAACCTGATCAACAAATGACATAACAGCCTCTTCAGCAGGCTCGTCCTCCATATAATAACAACCGTACCATACAGCCACCAGGATTTGATCCTATACCCGTGTCGTACGCAGAGTTGTTTCCTTTACTACTGGCTAAGGGGCACATTCAGACTAAATCTCCTCTTACAGTACCGGAAAATCTGCCTTTTTGGTTTAAGGTGGATCAAACTTGCCCTTATCATCAAGGAGGTCCAGGGCATAACATAGAGACTTGTCTCAATTTCAAGTCCGACGTACAAAAACTTGTTAGGAGCGAGGTCTTATCCTTCAAGGATACAAATCCTAATGTTCTCACGAATCCGCTGCCTCAACACGAGAAGGCTGCAGTCAATTTGATAGAAGGAGAGACTAATGATGTCTATCAAATTCACGATGTACTCTTGTTGAAAACCAATCTGGTCAAGATGCATTGTAGACAGAGTGGATATGGCCATGTGCCACCTCATAATTATCACCAGTGTGATATCTGCTCTAAAGATAATCAAGGATGTTCTATGGTGCAAACAGCTCTACAGGAACATATGGATCTCGGATGGATCCAAGAGCACCGAGTTCATGGAGTTAACATGGTCTACACGAACTCCAACGTCATTCAGAACCACGATATCCGTGCAATGAATGTCAACTTGGTGGCGATGCACTCAAGGCAAAGCCAGTATCATAATCTTCCGCGACACGATTACAGTTCCTGTCTGATTTGCTCGGTAAACAAACAGGGATGTTCTTTCATACAAGAGGCCCTCCAGCGTCAGATGGATCTTGGATGGATCCAGGACTACCATGATAGGACCCCTTATCAGATCAACATGGTTCAGATCTTCGATATTCGCATGATGAATACCAACCTGGTAGAGTTACATGCTGAGCAGGTCCGACTCGGATTCTTAACATCACATGACTATCAAAGCTGTAAGGCAGGTTGCGAAAGCGATCGAGGTTGTACCCTTGTCTAGGAGGCACTTCAGCACTTGTTAAATCACTGGTGGATGCCAATTTATATGGATGAAGATACTCAGCAGATTAGTATCAATAACAGAAACCCCACTCGGCGTCAGAGTCAGGATGTCCGATATGTGGAAGCTAACCTAGTGAGGTTACATTGTATTCAAAGTGGGCGTGGCTAGGTGCCACCACACAACTATGAATGTTGCGGCGTCTGTTCGGAAAGTAACCAAGGGTGTTACTTTGTGAGAGCAGCTCTTCAGGGTCAGGTAGATCGTGGAGAGATTCACCCATATCCGGGTTCTGGACCCATCAACTGGACACCGAACTACCTTGCCGAGCAAGTTGAGGATGTTGTTATGATCTCTGGTTATCACAGGACCAGGGATGTTTTTGCCATTATCCCTCTACTTGACGAATCTAAAGTTCCCAACCGGGAACTGATCGAGATTAATTATGATGGTCAGAAAAATCAGAAGGCTCCTGTAGTTATCTATCTGCCGGGACCAACACCGTATGAATCAACTAAGGCTATCCCTACAAATACGATGCAATGACAGTTGAAAATGGAAAGGAAATTCCATTACCCTCCGTCGTGAATATTGCAGACATCAGTCGTGTAACACGGAGTGGTAGAATCTTCAACCGAGGAGTTGGAGAACCTAATAAGGAAAAGGAACTTCAGACGGAAACTCCTGATCCACCAGTCGGTCAATCCAGTAATCCCGACCCTTCGAAAAATAATGATGAGATGCTGAAGCTCATCCAAAGGAGTGAATACAAGATTGTCGATCAACTGTTACAAACTCCTTCAAAGATCTCGGTATTATCACTGTTACTCAGTTCAGAATCCCACAGGGAGGCTCTACAGAAAGTCTTGGAGCAAGCCTTTGTGGAACAGGATGTAACAATCAGACAGTTCGATAACATTGTCTCTAACATCACTTCCTGCAATAACTTGGAATTTAGTGATGAGGAATTACCTGAAGAGGGTCGCCGTCATAACTTGGCGCTCAATATCACAGTTAACTGCCAGGACGATGCTTTAGCCAGCATACTGGTAGACACAGGGTCAGCCCTGAATGTTATGCCGAAGTCCACTTTGATGCAATTATCATTCAAAGGCCCTCCGATGAGAATCAGCGAGGTCATCGTCAAAGCGTTCGACGGATCCAGAAAAACAATTATCGGCGAAGTTGATCTTCCCATAACTATTGGTCCTCACACTTTCCAAGTCACTTTCCAGGTCATGGACATCCGGGCAACATACAGTTGTTTATTAGGAAGACCATGGATACATCAGGCTGGAGCGGTCACTTCAACCCTGCACCAAAAGCTAAAGTTCGTCAAGAACGGACATTTTGTCACAGTTTGTGGGGAACAAGCCTTGCTTGTAAGCAGCTTGTCATCATCTACTGGCATAGAACTCGAGGAGGTTATTGGAACTCAGTTCCAAGCACTGTCGGTAAGCAAGAACAATCAGTTCAAAGGAGGAACCTCGATTTCCTCATACAAATATGCTATGAAAGCGGTCGAGAGTACCGATACAATAGGATGGGGACAGCTTGTCATTCCTATTGACAATAAAACAAAGAAGGGTCTTGGTTTTTCTGCAACCTGTACCCAGACAGCTGCCAACGATGAAAGTCTTCATCGCCTTCAAAACTTCTTCCACAGTGGAGGTTTCCTTCACCCAGTGTCCCAGGCAGTACATGTTATCAATGAGGAAGATCCCTCTGACACGGATGAAGAATGGAAGTCCTATCTTAATGAGGACGGTTATATGTCTCAGGAAGAGGTGCCTACACCATTTTGCTATCCCGCACAGAGTCCGAGATTTATACCAAGGTCAGACATCGAAATGATCTATGGAGATTGTGATCCGGAAGGATGTCGTGCTCCACCAAATACATTAGAGGAGGACACTGTGATGAAAGACAACTTTGACCACAATTACTATGGCCCAATGGATGGTCTGCCAATGTGGCAGCCTTACCCAGGAAACTTGGAGCAAAAGAGTCAGCCGAACAATGAAAATCAGCTGACCGTTTTTGAACAGAATACTTGTGTCCCCACCATGTCATGGGATCAACACTCAGGTCATTCGGAAACTACTCAATATGAAGATGAATTCGCAACATTTGCAGGACTTGAATTCATCAACTATGCTTTTCCCGAGGTCAATGTCATCGAGAGGGATGACTCCTCCAGTTCGAAAGAAGTGTGGGACACCTTGGGACAACCGAGTGGAAAATACGACTATATGGTCAAGTACACCGCTCCCGAAAGCTCTCGTATCAGGCTCGAAGATATCCAGCCTACTGGATGGGGAGATACAGCTGAGAGCACAAATACTATGCAAAATGCAACAGAGGAATCCTCCTACGACAATTCTGCCTGGGAGACAGATTCCAATGATCCCGCTCCACCAGAAATTAGCGTCATTTCTGAAGACAAATCAAGGAAGGTGCCAGACTTTGTGATTCACCGAGGAGTTCTCCGCCAATGGGTTGCCGTCGAGGTTTCGAAGATCGTTCATCAGTCAAAGTAACTGCCATCTTTAACCTTTCACCCTGCCCAGGTGAAACGGATGTTTTGATAGGGCTCGTTTTCTATAAATTTTCCCTCTTCGCTTCGCCCAAAGCGACAGAGTTTTGTTTTATAGGGCTGTAGTTTCAATATTCAACTTATTCATTAATAAAATAACGTCGTTCTGTAATTTCCGCATTAATCGCTGTTATCTCTTTTTGCTTTTTCAGAAAATGGTAATCCTAAAAAACAATTTAAAAATAAAAACAAGCAGTAAAATAAAACACTGCACACACTTGCATTTTCTCTATCTCTTCTTAACACGAATCATCATGTCATGCAGATTGCTTGTTTTAAACCCCGTTGAAACATACGATCCGACGCCTTCTCCCAACTTTGAGTTCTCGGTATTTGGGGCTGAAGAAGAAGTTGACAACGAAATTCCAGAAGAGATCTCCCGACTACTCAGACAAGAGGAAAGTTCCATTGAACCTCACAAAGAACTGTTGGAAACGGTAAACTTGGGTTCAAAAAAGGAGAGAAAAGAAATCAGGATTGGGGCACTGCTCAGTCTAACTACCAGAGAGGGTTTGATAAAGCTTCTCAGAGAATTTCCTGATGTATTCGCTTGGTCCTATCAGGATATGCCAGGGTTGGATACCAGCATCGTGGAACATCACTTACCGTTAAGATCGGAATGTCCGCCAGTAAAGCAGAGGTTGAGACGGACTCACCCGGACATGGTCATCAAAATCAAAGAGGAGGTACAGAAACAGATTGACGCGGGTTTCCTCGCTACATCTGAATATCCTCAATGGTTAGCCAACATCGTACCCGTTCCCAAAAAGGACGGAAAGGTCAGAATATGTGTTGATTACAGGGATCTGAACAAGGCAAGTCCAAAGGACGACTTTCCTTTACCACACATTGACATGCTGGTAGACAGCACAGCAAAGTTCAAAATTTTCTCCTTCATGGATGGATTCTCGTGCTATAACCAGATCAAAATGGCGCCAAAAGACATGGAGAAAACTTCATTCATTACCCCATGGGGTACCTTTTGTTACAAGGTAATGCCGTTTGGTTTGAAGAACGTCGGGGCAACCTATCAAAGGGCCATGACTACTCCGTTTCATGACATGATACACAAAGAAATCGAAGTGTATGTCGATGATATGATTGCAAAATCTAAGACAGAAGAGGAGCATATGACCCACCTGTCAAAACTATTCGAGCGGTTAAGAAAGTACAAACTCCGTTTGAATACCAACAAATGCACCTTCGGTGTCCGTTCAGGGAATCTTTTAGGGTTCATCGTCAGCCAGAAAGGAATTGAGGTTGATCCTGACAAGGTCAAGGCCATTCAAGAAATGCCTTCTTCAAAAACTGAAAAACAAGTCAGAGGATTCCTGTGACGTTTGAACTACATCTCCGGGTTCATATTCCTTATGACCACCACATGTGCGTCGATTTTCAAATTACTTAAAAAGAACCAAGATTGCGTTTGGACAGAAGATTGCCAAACCGCCTTCGACAATATTAAGGAATACCTGTTAAATCCGCCGATTCTATCACCTCCAGTGGAAGGAAGACCACTGATCATTTACCTCACAGTCCTAGAGGACTCAATGGGATGTGTACTTGGCCAACAAGACGAAACCAAACGGAAAGAGTCTGCCATTTACTATTTGAGCAAGAAATTCACCGACTGCGAAACTCGGTACACGATGCTCGAGAAAACATGTTGTGCTTTGGCTTGGGCAGCCAAACGTCTTCGCCAATACATGATTTGTCATACTACTTGGTTAATCTCAGAAATGGATCCAATCAAGTACGTCTTCGAAAAACCTGCTCTCACGGGAAGGATTGCCCGTTGGCAGATGCTGCTATCAGAATATGACATAGAGTACCACGCTCAAAAAGTCGTTAAGGGAAGTGTTTTAGCCGATCATTTGGTTCATCAACCGATTGACGATCAAGAATCAGTCGGGTTTGACTGCCCAGACGAAGATGTCATGTATCTAAAAATGAAAGATTGCGATGAACCGTTACCCAGTGAAGGGCCAGAACCAGGTTCCCAATGGGGACTAATCTTTGACGGAGCAGTTAATCATTATGGAAACGGAATTGGGGCAATAATTGTTACCCCTTAGGGTACCCACATTCCTTTCACCGCTCGACTTATGGTCAAATGTACAAACAACGAGGCCGAATACAAAGCATGTATCATGGGTCTCGAAGAAGCGATTGATTTAAGGATCAAAAACTTGGACGTATACGGTGATTCAGCCTTGGTTATTAATCAGATAAAAGGAGATTGGAACACATACCAATCAGGACTGATTCCTTACAAAGACTATGCAAGAAGATTGCTACCTTTCTTCAACAGAGTTGAGTTTCATCATATCCCTCGTGAGGAGAATCACATGGCTGATGCATTAGCCACTCTCTCTTCCATGATTAGTGTAGGTCAATGGAACGACCTACCTAAGATCGACATAATGCGCCTTGAAAGGCCCGCTTACATCTTCACGATTGAAGCAGTCATAGACGACAAACCTTGGCATCATGATATCAAATGCTTCCTTCAAAAACAAGAGTACCCACCTGGAGCATCCAGGAAAGACAGAAAAACCCTCAGAAGATTGGCTGAAAGCTTCTTCCTGAGCGGTGACACTCTCTATAAGAGAAATTTTGACATGGTCTTGCTCCGATGCGTAGAAAGACCAGAAGCAGACATGCTTATGAAAGAAATTCATGAAGGATCCTTTGGCACTCATGCCAACGGACATACAATGGCGAGAAAAATTCTAAGAGCAGGGTACTATTGGTTGACCATGGAATCCGACTGCTACAAGTACATGAGGAGGTGTCACAAGTGTCAGATATACTCTGACAAAATTCATGTACCGCCATCACATCTCAAAGTTCTCTCTTCCCCATGGCTATTTTCCATATGGGGAATCGACATGATTGGCATGATTGAGCCCAAGGCTTCAAACGGACATCGGTTCATCCTGGTAGCCATTGACTATTTCACCAAGTGGGTCGAAGCAGCGTCATTCGCCAATGTAACCCGACAAGTGGTGGTCCGATTTATCAAAAACAATATCATCTGCGGTTATGGTGTTCCAAGCGAGATCATTATTGACAATGGATCTAACTTAAACAACAAGATGATGAAAGAGTTGTGTGCAGAGTTCAAGATCGAACATCATAACTCATCTCCCTACCGACCAAAGATGAACGGAGCGGTAGAAGAGGCTAACAAGAACATCAAGAAGATCGTTCAAAAGATGGTTGTAACTTACAAAGATTGGCACGAGATGCTACCCTTTGCTCTTCACGGTTATCGTACATCTGTTCGCACTTCAACAGGGGCAACCCCTTTCTCTCTAGTGTATGGCATGGAAGCAGTGCTCCCCATAGAAGTAGAGATCCCGTCAATCCGAGTATTGATGGAAGCTAAGCTCACCGAAGCTGAATGATGTCAAAGTCGACACGACGAATTGAATCTAATATAATAAAAGCGAATAACGGCACTATGCCATGGTCAGTTGTATCAGCAAAGGATGAAGAAAGAGTTTGACAAAAAGGTCCGACCTCGCGTCTTCAGAAAAGGAGACCTCGTGCTCAAAAAGATACAATCATTTCTCACTGATTCTCGAGGAAAATGGACTCCGAATTACGACGGCCCCTACGTGGTCAAGAAAGCTTTCTCAGGCGGTGCCTTGAGACATGCAACCATGGACGGAGAGGAATTTGCCTACCCCACGAATGTTGATGTAGTCAAGAAATACTTCACATAAACTAAAAAAAAACGTCTCGGTGGATTGAAAACCCGAAAGGGCGGTCCAGGAAAAAGTTAGAGACATAAAAAAAATCATCATCCCGATGGATTGGAAACATCACAGTACAATCCAGGCAAAAATTAGGGATAATGGCAAGTAACTATGTTCAACAGAGGCAAGTCCCTCAGCAGCAGTTACATCATCCGCTAGAAAACTCCAGTCAAGGTCATCTTCGACAGAAGCTCAGGATGTCCCAAATTCAAAGTTGGTAGAAGGATAGTGGGCGTTATGTTTCAACGTAGCCCTTTTCCCTGTAAATTACCATTTTCAAACTTTGTATATACTCTTTGGAATCACGCGTTTGGCTTATCTCCATCTTATCAATAAAATTTGAGCCCTTGTGCTTTTGTTTGTAATTCTTATTTGTTTTAGCTTTACAGAACGATGTTGTTAACATGATTAATGATTCTTGAAATAAAACAAAAATGAATTTACTTGTTAAAACTTTTTCTGGTTTTCAATAAAGACGGCAATTTCTTTTGACTGTTGAACATCAGAAGAACATCGGTCGCTTCTCCAGAAGTAATCGAACCTCAAAGTGTAGAATCAAAGTACTCCTTCTAACCCAGTACGCCTGAATGAAGGGATCAACTGTGTCAGAGACCTTGTTTCGTCTGACACGCCTCGGCCGAGTTCTTATCTCCTAAGCCCGACCAACATAGCTCCCGACAAGAACTATCTCTCCTAAGCAAGGTGGAATTGCTATTCTGAACCAACGGTACTTCTTCGCCCCGCGATGGCCGAGTATCCAGTCGTGTTCACCTGTGAGTTTGTATGTCGCATCAGTTTTGTCAGCATAAACATACATGCATCATTGCATTATTGATTTGCATTCACATTTCATATTGCATCACTATCACTCTAGTCGGCCTTGTCCCCTAGTGATAAAAGTCCTCTCAATTGAGTCATCAGCCCTTTCCTCGTCAGGAAGTGTTACGGATGAACATTCTCTCCCCTCTAGTTTTATTTCTGGATTGAAGTTGGGTCCTCGACCACTTTGATAACTTGAACCTCTGAAAGACCAGAGAGCCCTTAGTTAACATCACTCTTCGCCATTGAAGATGATATCTTTGTTTTCCCAAATTAAAGAAAATCCCGAGAGAAAGCCTCCTAAATCGGAGATTCGGCAGTACGGCAGTTTTTCTCCGAAAAACCCACTGATGAAAAGGTCATCGGCACCTCAAAATGGGATCACATCATATGGCACTTCTCCGAGAAGATCCCCAAGAAAAGTATGATGTAAGACCCCCAAACGGATGCAGTCTCTCAAGAGACTCGTTTTCCCCAATAGAGTCAACAAATGGCATCTCCAACAGAGAAGTTTGTACACCTCTACAACTCAGACGACTGGGTCCTCCCAGCGAGTCTGACATCAAAACTTTTTCCGTCAAATGACATCTCCCTAGGAAAATTCGGCGAGAAGTTTGAAGGAAAGCCGCTACGAATAGCGTCCCTTGTCAGTAAAGTTTATTGACGAAAGAAACTAAGACCAGTTCCTCGGTAGGAAACCAGGATCGATGGGAAGTTTACATCAGAAACTAAGACCAGTTCCTCGGTAGGAAACCAAGATCGAGGGGAAGTTTACATCAGAAACTAAGACCAGTTCCTCGGTAGGAAACCAGGATCGAGGGGAAGTTTACATCAGAAACTAAGACCAGTTCCTCGGTAGGAAACCAGGATCGAGGGGAAGTTTAAATCAGAAACTAAGACCAGTTCCTTGGTTGAAGACCAGGATCGAGGGGAAGTTTACCTTTTCAAAGCATCGTTGCTTAGCAAAAGAAGATGATTCCTGAATTACCATTCATAGATGCCGTTAAAATTTCGGGTATTCCGATATTTAATCCTCTTGCACCCCGAATGCCCGAATACCTTTGCTATTCACACCTTCGTGTCCAAGAAGATTAAATAGGGGCATCTGTCATACCCCAAATTTTGACCACTTAGATTTCCCATCATTGTGCAAATCATCATCACAATATGGATGTACCTTCATGCCTTATCAATCTCCTCAAGGATTGTTGAGCATTCACTACCATCAAGAATTAGGGTTTCAAGCCCTCTCAGAGTTCTTAGACAAAGGATCAATCAAGGAATGACATGATCTTCAACTTGTCTAACCTCTCAAACATCCACAATGGATCCAAAGGACTTCCACTTCAAGGATTAAGCACAAGGTTGCTCCCTTTTAGGTGGATTAAGTCTCAAGATCGACAGTGTCACCAAATTAGGGTTTTGGTCGACCATGGCCTCCAGATGGAAATTTTTCATCTGGGCACAAGCCAATGATCCAAAACCTAACCTAATATACTCCATGGAACCTCATGGACCCAATCATCAAGTCAATTTTGCCTCAAGGTTGCGTTCATCAAAAATCAGGAATTAGGGTTTCTTGACCTAATTCACCCCTAAGTTGACTTTTAGGGCAAATCATGAGCCAAGACCTCAAGAGAGGGTTTGAGGGTCTCTAATGAACTATATTGATCCATTTGGAACAATGGATTAATCCAAGAAGCTTGAGCAACAAGTCTCAATTTCATCTGCACCACAATTAGGGTTTCGCGAGGAAAAAGTCAACTGTAACTTTGACTTTTGACCAGGACATGCTCCCAAGCCCTATGACATGCATCAATATACCCTATGACACCCATGGAACATGTCCATCGAGTTTGATTTAGGTCAAAGACATGATTTCATGAAGAATTGCACAGTTTGGAATTCATCAGATAAAAAGTCAACTGTGCACAAAAGTCAACTTTGACTTTTTGAGATTTTTCACCAAAATGGATTTTTAACCCTAAAATGATGTTAATGTATGATTTGAATCATCATTCATCAAGAAAAATCAAGAAAAGTTGGGTAACTTGTAAAAGGGGTAACCATAAAAAACTTAGAAAATTTTCTAAGTTAAAAATAAAGTGGCTAGGGTACCAACTTTGGAGGACCATAACTCCTAAACCACAAAGCCATTTTCTCCCATCCAAGGCTTGATTTGTAGATCTCATTTCCCTCTACAAAAACTTCAACTAGACCTAATTCCAACTCCTCATGGATTTTGAGTTATGGAGTGATCAAAATCAAGAAAAGTCACTTTGTTCCAACACTTAGTGAAAATTTCACTAAGTCAGATTTTACCCTACTTTTTGCCAAATGTAGGGAGATTTTTCACTTGGATTCAAAAGATATCAAAACCAAATATGTTCAAACAGTTGTTGTATCATGTAAGGGCTTTCCAAAATGACCAAGAACATTACTAAATTCAATTTGAGTCATGAGATATGACATTGGAAAGTTGCCTTGCTGAAATCTGCCAAGGCAAGGCAGAATTTGCACTTTTTCTCGATTTGCCAAAATCAGCTAAATCCAAATGCTCCTATCCACTTAGACACCTCTGAGGATTGAATCTAAAGGGGACAATCACTGAGCCAAGCCTCCAAAGTCTTTGGAACAAGAAATAGCATGTTGAACCTAGAATGGCCAAAATAGGGACAATACTCCAATTTTGGATTGGAGCATTCAATGGAAGCATCAAGGTGGCATGGACTGAGCCATTTGCAACTGAATTCAGTCAAGACTTATTCAAGACCAAGGGAACCACAGCCCTGTGCCCTAACCTCTAGTCAATGGCTAGAGGAGACTTGGATTTCCATTGGCCAACATTGAACAAACACCTGCTGCTGTTGCCATTCACTGTGGATCCCAAAACAAACTTGCTCTACTATAAATAGAGCTCAATTGTGATCAGTTTAAGTACACCAAAGGCCTACAACACTTGCCTTTCTCAAAAAGCACTTCTCACTCTCAAAAATGCCTTTCTTAGCAAGTCACTATCGGGTTTTTCATTAGAGAGAAATTCCACTCAAACCAATCACACACACACCTCATATACATCATATGTGAGCTGATCAAACACTTAAACAACAACTAGAACACTGATTTCTCAGAATCACCAGTCAATTGCTCAAGGTTTTAACCAAAGTGCAGTTGAGATGCCATGAAGTGATCCAGTCATTCTCAGTCAAGTCCAAGCATTCAAACACACTCCATAGGGTGTAGGGAAGCTGTTCAGATCATCACAATTCATCTGTAACACCTCCTACTCAGAAATCAATTTGCTCTTGCTGTCACGACCTAGAGGTAAGCTTAAACTTGGTCATCTCTCAATCTATGCATATTTCCTCGCACAATACTTTTGCCAAATGTTCATAATCATGCATGGAATGTTTCCCCTCAAGTAATTGCTTTGATTGAATCGTGTATTAAAAATCCCAGCCTTCATGTAGAAATTAGGGTTCATAAGGATTAATCGTGATTTCTTGTTTTATGCTTAATTTAAATGAAATTAATTGTCATAAACATGATCGTGAGGTTGAGATGAGCATATTGATATGTGGATTGCATGATATAATCTAGTATTCAGTGAGATTGGATAGAAAATGCAAATCTGGGCAAGGCAGAAAATGCGCGTGTTCTTGGTCCATGTTCTTGGCGCCATTTTCATAAATTCAAATATTTGAATTTTGTGATTTTATTTAATTGATTCAAAAATTAATTTCTCACTGAGTTTTAATGATTTTGAGTTGATTCTTTTTTTAATAATTCACAAAAATGTTAAAATATTTTATTTTCCCAAAAAAAACCCAAAAATATTATTTATTTTGTATAATTGATATTTTTGCAAAGAATTAATGTTTTAATTATTTTTAACATTTAAAATATTTTTTCCACGTTGATTTTGCAACTTTTAATGCTTTCTAATTATTTTGTAGGTCAATACTTAATTTTTGAAGCATTAATCCAATATTACAATTTGTTTTTCCTATGTTAAACAATTTTGATCATTTTAATTGAATTTTTATTCAATTAAAACATATTTTGAAAACAAATTAGGGTTTTTGGATTAATTCAGCCCTTATAAATCATTTTCAAAACACTTTGGGCCTCTAATAGAGCGTAAGACCCAATCCTTTTTTGACCAAACCATTTTTGGGCCTCAGTGTATTGTATAAGTCCCGATACCGTCAAAAACAAAGGGCGCGATCGTCGCCTTTTGAAAAATAACCTTTTGGGCCTCTCCTCGAGCTATAAGACACATTTAAAACTTTTTGGACCTCTAATAGAGTGTAAGACCCAACCCCCTTTTAACCAAAATCACTTTGGGCCTCAGATATTGTATAAGCCCCTCTGCGTTAAAAGAAAATCTCGGTGCGATCGCCATTTCAAACGGAAAAATCATCTGGGCCTACCCTCGTGTTATAAGCCCCACTCGCTTTGTACAGAAAACAATTTTTGGGCCACAGTCACTTGTATAAGTCCCTCTGTACAAATTCAAACAGTGTGTTCACTGATAAAACCCTGGGCCTCTCCTTGAGCTGTAAGCCCCAAAATCTTTCTTTTTCAAAGCACTTTCTCCTTTGATTTTGAATATACTATTGTTTTCAATCTTTCTTTGTTGAACAACTAACGAAACAGCATGGAAGCTCTACAACCGAGTAAGTGGTTATTGCTTTCATTTACCGCTTTCATATACATATAACTGTATTGTGGGGCTGTTTCACTGTAAGTCTTCTTTCATAAACTCATATCAACTGTGTAATAATAGTATAGATATTTAGAGTTTTCCCGGCCACTACGTCTAGAACTAGGTGACGCTGTTTCGTTTATTCGTAGAAATAGTCAAAACTAGATCCCCATAGGATTACCAGACACAGTCTTCCCTCCTCTTGGGGTTAAACAATATGGAGATATGAAAGGCAGCATTCTCTGTGAACCCTTTCATAGACTGTCACTCGTAGAAGTTGTCAAAGAAACTCTACTCCCCAGAGATGATCTTTTCTCCGTGAATGGCATCTCTTGAGTTTCTTCCAAATTCTCGAACTTTCCTGGCGTGATCTATTCTCGGTGAATGGCATGTCTTGAACTTCTCGGGGTTTGGGAACCCACAGGCTTCTTAAAAGCACTTGTCAAGAAACTCTATTCCCAGAGATGAATGTATTCTCCGTGAATGGCATCTTTGAGTTTCTTCCAAATTCTCGAACTTTCCTGACTTGATCTATTCCTTGTGAATAGATTGCCTTGAATTTCTCGGGGTTTGGGGACCCACGGGCTTCTTAAAAGCATCGGCCTCCTCTTGGGCATCGTACAAGGACCCACAGGCTTCCTAAAAGCAACCGTGCCTCCTCTTGGGTTTAGTACAAGGACCCGTCGGCTTCTTAGAAGTATTCACAACCTCCTCTTAGGCTTCGTATAATGATCTCTTCCTCCGGGAATGATAGCCTCCTCTTGGGCTTCGTACAAGGACCAATCGGCTTCTTAAAAGTTTCCAGCCTCCTCTTGGGCTTCATACAAATTGTCCCGACGACCTCCTAGAGGTATAGGAACAGAAATTAGTCATCTGCATAGAACAGTCCTTTCAAAGAGTCTACTACTGTTTCTCAAAGCATAGTACAAAAGATGAAACTCTAGACTTGGACAGTCTAACCTCCTTGAGTCTTGAAGACATTCTCAAGTTCCTTTCAAAAATAGGAAAAAACACCGTAAACTTGGGCAGTCTCAATACCCTTCAGATTTCCCGCTCCCTTAAAGAACAAGAATAACCCGGATCCTTGAATCAAATCCTCGAGTACAGCATTGCTCATATAAGAACTGATTTTCTCTTTTAAAAATCAGTATACTGGACCTGTCACTTAACTGAACAGTTGCCACAGCCTCCTCTTAGGGTTTGTATAAAGATCTTTCTCCTGTGAAGTTAGCCTCCTCTTGGGCTTTGTACAATGATTCTCCCCAGTGGAGTCAAACAACGTTTAGCCTCTTTCTCGGGCTTTGTACGAGACACATAAGAGACTCCCTCGTTGAGTCAATCACCCTTTCGCCTCCATCTCGGGCTTTGTACAAGATACAAAAAACTCTCTTGTTGAGTCAAATAGCCTCCATCTCGGGCTTTATACGAGATACCAAAAGATTCCCTCGTTGAGTCAAAACCTTTTAGCCTTCTCTTAGGCTTTGTATAAGAAAACCACTGGTTGATTCAATTAACCTTTTAGCATCAAAGTTGTGCCTCGTTCACATTACACAAACATCAATAACTCCTTTCCCCCCATCTAACTGCTGTAAGCGGCAGGCCTCTGGATCATCTACATCCATGCTAATGTCCCTCTTTTAGTATGAGAAATTCCTAAAGGAAAGATGGCATTGCTCTACACTGAGTTAAAGTCTTCTCCTTCAGGTTGAAATCCCCTATTAAGGAAATTATGGCATTGCCGGATTCACACATCCCGGTTAAAGTAATTCTCCTTTATAAACAGTCGTAATAGACAAACCCCTCTTTAGAGATGACAAATTCTCTGTAAAGTCAACACCTTTAGCTTCACATCTTGGGCTTCGAACAAGATACAAATAGACCCTTCAGCTTCACATCTTGGGCTTTGAACAAGATACAAATCACCTTTCGCTTCACGTCTTGGGCTTTGAATAAGACACCAAATACCATTTCCTCCTATTCTACTACGAACGCTCTGATTTCCCTGTTTCGGTAAACGGGAATACGTAGGCATAAGATTGAAAGAAAAATCTTAGCGAGCACACTAAACAAAAACCCAAAATCCCATACTTTCATATATATTCGTCCTAACATCTCAACTGATAGCCTAAAGCACCCCTCGTCAACAAAATAAACCTAGGAAAAACCCAGAATCTTTGTAGCATCTGTAACCTAACAGACCGCTGTTTAATCTCAGTATGCAAGTAGGGTTAGTTGGAGACATCTATTTCCCTTCCTTCATCAGCTTTAATAGGATAAAAAATGAATCGAGTTGTAATACCAGAGCGATTGTGCTTCGCAACCACATCCAAAAATCACTCGCTACAAGACCATTGTTTAAACTCGATATGCAAGCATGGTTAATTTGAGACATCTATTTCCCTTCCTTCATCAGCTTCAATAGGATAAAAAATGAATCGACCTGTAGTACCCTTAAAAGAGCGACAGTGGTTAAGAAACACGTCCAGTTTCGCTCGCTACAGAAAAGTGGCGCCCACCGTGGGGCCCAGGTGTTTGACTTCCTTTCTTTATTTCTTTCTTTCTTAAAGTAAAAGCCTTTGACAAGTTATTTTTATGACGGTTTCATCAGGGGATGTCGTTATTGCTAGGATCGGCCTTCACTAGGATCTTAGGTCAAAACCTTTAAATTGGGAAGGAACCACAGAGTGGCTCCTCTGCTGGGGAGCCATTTTCTGTCAGGAACACAGGATTCATAGCTCTTAAAAGTCTAGGACATTAGGACAAATATATATACTACTTTTCCTAATTGATATATGTGTTTATTTTTCTGCTAATGGGAATGTGCGTGATGCCGCATGTGGAAAGATTGAGTATACACCTAGGAAAAACCCCTTTAGTGGTGCGGAAGCTATCAGAAATAGTTGTCACGCGATACCACCCTCTTTTGAGGACTCTTCGAAAAAACACCACCTAGCACGGTTCCCGGCCCGCTGGTGTTTTCTCGACAAGAGTTGATGATGTTGAGAGACAGGTACAAAAATCACTAGTATAAACCTTTGGGACGGGTAGAGCCTTGACTCCATGACACCGACCCTTTGACCCCATGTTTTTTCTATGTTTTTGTGTGCTGCATTCGTGCATTCACTTAAAAAACATTAAAACAAAGAAAATCTTCTCTTCTAGTCTCTCTTTTTTTTTCAAATTAAACTAAGACAATAATTGCAAATGTCAGAGAAAAGGATTGCGCTCATGGATTTCGGTACAAGGAGAACTCATAAGTATACTTTCAAGGTTCCAAAGTTAGAGGATTTGAGAGGTTTGGCGAGAATGGTCACTAACCCTGAAGCTTTCAGAGCCAAGTACGGAGGTCTACTATCTCTATTAAGGGTCCAAGTAATTGAAAGAATCATGGATGCACTCATTCAGTTTTACGATCTGGTCTATCACTGTTTCACATTCCCGGATTATCAGCTCGCACCAACGCTGGAGGAATATTCTCATCTGATTGATTTACACATCACTAATCGAGCTCCTTTTTTTGGACTGGAAGAAACTCCAAAGGATCAGACCATTGCAAGAGCAATTTATTTGGATGAGTCAGAGGTCAGGACTCACGTGACCACTAAGGGTGGCATACAAGGTTTGCCGGCCCAGTTCTTGACAAAGAAGGCCCTGTACTTCGCTAGTATAGGGAACGTGACTGCTTTTGAAAGCATCTTTGTTTTACTCACCTACGGGTTATTTTTGTTTCCCAACATCAATAACTTCGTCGATATCAACTCCATTAAGGTTTTTCTCATTGGAAACCCTGTGCCGACTTTACTCGCAGACGCATATCATTCTGTACACTTAGGGAATTTGTACAGCAGAGGGGAGATCACATGTTGTGTACCTCTGCTATACAAATGGTTTATCTCCCATTTGCCTAAGTCTGCTGCTTTTTGGGATCAAAAGAATACTTTATGTTGGTCGCAGAGAATCATGTCTCTTACCAACTCTGACATAGATTGGTGCAAGAGGATTTATGAGGGAATCAGGATCATTGACCGTTGTGGAAACTTCCCCAACGTACCCCTCATAGGAACGAGGGGAGGAATCAATTACCATCCAGTATTGGTTCGTCGTCAATTTGGATACCCGATGAGGCATGTCCCGCGGAATGCTCATCTGGAAGGTCTTTTCTTCAAAGAAGGAGAAAATGACAGAGCACTAAATATGGAAATAGTGCACGCTTGGAAACATGTTCATAAGAAAGGACGAGAGTCTCTAGGAAAATCGGACTGTGTCTCGGTGGAGCCTTACCTCCACTGGGTACAAACTAGATATCTCAAGCTAAAGATGCCTTATCCTCGTCATGGAGTTCTTCTGCCAAGGGAGTCTGTCATGTACTTCATGACTGAAACGGGAAAACTCCAGGTTACTCTCAATAAAGTTCAGCGGGAGAGGAGGTCTTGGAAGAACAAGTACCGCACCCTTAATGTGGAGTGTATCAAAATACAGCAACTACTGAAGGATAAAGATGCTCTGATTGAAATTTTGGAGCAGCATGCTGTAGAAAATCAGGATGACCAAAGGAATTTGCTCACTCCTTTCACCTGGCAAAGGAATGACAACCCGACAACGGCCCAAGAGCCCTGGTCCAAGAAAAGGAAAGTACCAGAATCAGCACCTGATTTCTCCTCAGAGAGGGCTCGGGACCCATTAGCTTAGGTTTCTGTTTTCACACCTTGTAATCTACTGTATTTCTATTTTCGCAATCCTTTGAATTCAATAAAACGGGGTTTCCCCACTATTTAATATTTGCAATCTAATTGTCGAAGTTTATTTTGATTAAACAAAAAAAACTTAATATAATCATTGCATTCATCATTCTCACGTAATGTATTCTTCTTACCTACGAATATCACGTTTGTGTCTCAGTTCTAGAGTCAAACTGTCTCATTCTTACAATACTCGGGCCAATCGTCAGAAAAAGATGGATGATCTTGAGGAAGAGAACAAAGAGTTGAAAGAAGAGATCGACACTTTGAGAGAGGATATGAGAAAGGTTCATAACGACATGCAAGCCATGGCAGAAGCTGAGCTAGAAAGAACTGTGATCTCAGAGATCACCTCAACACCCATAGTGGAGAAGTATGATCCTAGGTATCAAATGCCGAAAGATCATCCCTGGGGCATGCCTGTTAACTATATCCCGGAAGGATATGTTCCGTCGATCACTGAGGATCAGGGAATCATGGCAGAAGCCGCTGGGCCTGAAGGTTACAAACTTCGGGAAAGAGAGGATTCTAGAGGCATATTAAGGACTCCTGAAGGTTACGAACTTCGGGAAACGCCAAGATTCACTGCCGTAGTAACGGTACCTCCCCCTGTGGTGCACATTGTCCCGAAATGACAGATCCCACAGATACCTTCTGGTAGAAAGGAAACTATGTTCGACAGGAAGGACGAGTTCCAGGAACAGTTCCTGGAGATGCAAAAGGAACCGCAAGTCATCCGCGGTCAGAATTTATTTGGAAAGGACGCCACAGACCTTTGTCTGGTCCCCAATGTGAAAATTCCGCACAAGTTCCAAGTGCCCGACTTTGAAAAATACAAGGGTAACTCTTGCCCTCAAAGTCATTTGGTGATGTACGCTCGGCGAATGACAGCTCAGACGGATAATCAGGATCTACTGATTCACTACTTACAGGATAGTTTAACCGGTGCCGCATTAAAATGGTACATGGGTTTAAACTGCGCTACGATCAACACGTTCATAAATCTTGGCACTGCCTTTGTCCAACAATACAAATACAATTTGGACATGGCACCAGACAGAGATCAGCTCAGATCGATGTCACAAAAGGACAAAGAAACCTTTAAGGAGTACGCTCAGAGATGGCGTGAAATTTCCGCCCAAATTTGTCCACCTCTTGAGGAAAAAGAGATGACGAAAATCTTCTTAAAAACCTTAAGCTCATTTTACTATGACAGAATGATTGCCAATGCGCCCAGTGACTTCACCGAAATAGTCGGTATGGGGGTACGTCTCGAGGAAGCTGTTCGAGAAGGACGTCTAGTAAAAGACGCTGGATCATCAAGTAGTACAAAACTATATGGTAGTGCTCTCCCTAAGAAAAAAGAGCAAGATATTGGGAATATCTCTCTCAGAAAGCAAAGGCGACGTTATCAACCAGTAGCAGCTACGACTCCTGCTATCAACCCTGCGCCTATTTCTACGTATCAACCTCAGGTTGCGCAAAGCCAACCTAATCAACAAAGGACACAACAGCCTCTTCAGCAGGCTCGTCCTCCATACAATAACAACCGTACAACGCGGCCACCAGGATTTGATCCTATACCCGTATCATACACATAACTATTTCCGTTACTACTGGCCAAGGGGCACATTCAGACTAAATCCCCTCTTGCAGTATCGGAAAATCTGCCTTTTTGGTTTAAGGTGGACCAGACTTGCCCTTATCATCAAGGAGGATCTGGGCATAACATAGAGAACTGTCTCAGTTTTAAATCTGACGTGTAAAAGCTTGTTAGGAGCGGGCTCTTATCTTTCAAAGATATGAATCCCAATGTTCTCACGAACCCGCTGCCTCAACATGAGAAAGCTGCAGTCAACCTGATAGAGGCAGAGTCTAACAATCTCTATCAAATTCACGATGTACTCTTATTGAGGACCAATATGGTCAAGATGCATTACAGAGAGAGTGGATATGGCCATGTGCCACCTCATAATTATCATCAATGTGATGTATGCTCTAAAAGTAATCGAGGATGTTCTGTGGTGCAATCAGCTCTACAAGAACAAATGGATCTGGGATGGATCCAAGAGCACCGAGTTCGTGGAGTTAACATGGTTTACATGAATTCCAACGTCATTCAAAACCACGATGTCCGTGCGATTAATGTTAACCTGGTGGCGATGCACTCAAGGCAAAGCCAGTATTATAATCTGCCGCGGCACGATTATAGTTCCTGTCTGACTTGCTCGGTAAACGAACAGGGATGCTCTTTTGTACAAGAGGCCCTCCAGCGTCAGATGGATCTTGGATGGATCCAAGACTACCATGATAGGAATCACTATCAGATCAACATGGTTCAGATCTTTGACATTCGCTTAATGAATACCAACCTGGTAGAGTTACATGCTGAGCAGGTCCGACTCAGGTTCCTGATATCACATGACTATCAAAGCTGTAAAGCCGGTTGCGAAAACGATCAAGGTTGTGCCCTTATCCAGGAAGCACTTCAGCACTTGTTAAATCACTGGTGGATGCCAATCTATATGGATGAAGACACTCAGCAGATTAGTATTAATAACAGGAACCCTACTCGACGTCAAAGTCAGGAAATCAGATCTGTGGAAGCTAACCTAGTGAGGTTACATTGCATTCAAAGCGGGCGTGACCAGGTGCCACCACATAACTATGAACGTTGTAGAGTCTGTTCGGAAAGTAACCAAGGGTGCTACCTTGTGCGAGCAGCTCTTCAGGGTCAGGTGGATCGTAGAGAGATTCTCCCATATCCGGGTTCCGGACCAATCAACTGGGCGCCGGACTACCTCGCTGATCAAATTGAGGATGTTGTCGTAATCTCTGATCATCAGAGGGCTAGGGATGTTTGTACCATCATCCCTCTACTTGACGAATCAAGAGTTCCTAACCAGGAACGGATCGAGATTACTTACGATGGTCGGAAAAATCATAAAGCTACCATAGTCATCTATCTACCGGGACCATTACCGTATGAATCAACTAAGGCTATCCCTTACAAATACGGTGCAACAACAGTCGAGAATGGAAAGGAAATTCCATTACCCTCCGTCGTGAATATTGCAGACATCAGTCGAGTAACATGGAGTGGTCGAATCTTCAACCGAGGAGTTGGAGAATTTAACAAAGAAAAGGAA
The DNA here is from genome assembly GCA_022829125.1 of Lathyrus tuberosus. Lineage (NCBI taxonomy): Eukaryota > Viridiplantae > Streptophyta > Magnoliopsida > Fabales > Fabaceae > Lathyrus > Lathyrus tuberosus. Next base: position 4,121,422 of record JALAZF010000034.1, read on the forward strand.
CCTCAGACGGAAGTTCCCAATCCACCGGTCGGTCAATCCAGTAATCCCGACCTTTCAAAAAACAATGATGAGATGCTAAAACTCATCCAAAGGAGTGAATACAACATTGTTGATCAACTGTTACAAACTCCTTCAAAGATCTCCGTATTATCATTGTTACTTAGTTCAGAAGCGTACAAGGAGGTTCTACAGAAAGTCTTGGAGCAAGCCTTTGTGGAACAGTATGTAACAATCAGACAGTTCGATAGCATTGTCTCTAACATCACTTCTTGTAATAATTTGGGATTTAACGATGAGGAATTACCGGAAGAAGGTCGTCGTCATAACATGGCGCTCAACATTACAGTCAACTGCCAGGATGATGCTTTAGCCAGCGTACTGGTAGACACAGGGTCAGCCCTGAATGTTATGCCGAAGTCCACTTTGATGCAATTATCATTCAAAGGCCCTCCGATGAGAACCAGCGAGGTCGTCGTCAAAGCATTCGACGGATCCAGAAAAACGGTTGTCGGCGAAGTCGACCTTACCATAACCATCGGTCCTCACACTTTCCAAGTCATTTTCCAGGTCATGGACATCCGGGCAACGTAGAGTTGTTTATTAGGAAGACCTTGGATACATCAGGCTGGGGCGGTCACCTCGACCCTCCACCAAAAGTTAAAGTTCGTCCAGAATGGTCAACTCATCACGGTCTGTGGAGAACAAGCCTTGCTCGTGAGTAACTTATCATCATCTACTTGTGTAGAACCCGAGGAGGTTGTTGGGACTCAGTTCCAAGCGCTGTCGGTGAGCAAGGACAATCAATCCGAAGAGGGAACTTCCATTTCCTCATACAAAGATGCCATCAAAGCGGTTGAGAGTACCAATACAACAGGATGGGGACAAATAGTCATTCCTACTGACAATAAAACAAAGAAGGGTCTTGGTTTTTCTGCAACTGTACCCAGACAACTACTACCAGCAATGAAAGTCTCCATCCCATTCGGAACTTCTTTGATAGTGGAGGTTTCCTTCAAGCGGTGACCCAAGAAGTATACACTATCAATGAGGAGGATCCCTCCGACACAGATGAGGAATGGAAGTCCTATCTTACCGAGGACGGTTATATGTCTCAGAACGAAACGCAACCTCCATTTTGCTTTCCAGCACAGGGTCCGAGATTTATACCCCGGTCGGATGTCGAAATGATATATGGAGATTGTGATCCGGAAGGATGTTGTGCTCCACCAAACTCATTAGAGGAAGACAATCCGATGAAAGACAACTTTGACCACAACTATTATGGCCCGATGGATGGCCTACCAATGTGGCAGCCGTATCCAGGAGACTTGGGGCAAGAGAATCAGCCGAACAAGGAAAATCAGCTGAGCATCATTGAACAGAATACTTGTGTCCCCACCATGTCATGGGATCCTCACCCAGGGTATCCTGAAAATACCCCGCACGACGATGAATTAACAACATTCGCAGGACTAGAATTCATTAACTATGCTTTTCCCGAGGTCAACGTCATCGAGAGAGATGACTCCTCCAGTTCCAAAGAAGTGTGGGACACCTTGGGACAACCGAGTGGCAAGTTCGACTACTTTGTCAAATCAAGGAAGGTACCAGACTTTGTGATTCACCGAGGAGTTCGCCGCCAATGGGTTGATGTCGATATTCTGAAAATTGTTCAAAAGTCAAAGTAATTGCCGTTTTTAACCTTTCACCCTGCCCAGGTGAAACAGATGTTTTGATAGGGCTTACTTTATGTAAATTTCCCTTTTCGCTTTGCCCAAAGCAATAGAGTTTTGTTTTATAGGGCTGTAGTTTCAAGAATCGACTTGTTCATAAATAAAATAACGTCGTTCTGTAATTTCCGCATTAATTGTTGTTTTCTCTTTTTTGCTTTTCTTAGAAAATGGTAATCCTAAAAAACAAAATAAATAATAAAAAACAAGTAGTAACAAAAAAAACACTGCACACACTCTTGCATTCTCTCTATCTCTTCTAAACACGAATCATCACGTCATGTAGATTGCTTGTTTTAAACCCCGTTGAAACATACGATCCAATGCCTTCTCCCAACTTTGAGTTCCCGGTATTTGGGGCTGAAGAAGAAGTTGATGACGAAATTCCAGAAGAGATCTCTCGACAACTCAGACAATAGGAAAGGTCCATTGAACTGCATAAAGGGCCGTTGGAAACGGTAAACTTAGGTTCGGAAGAAGAGAGAAAAGAAATCAGGATTGGGGCACTGCTCAGTCCAACTGCCAGAGAGGGTTTGGTAAAGCTTCTCAAAGAATTCCCCGATGTATTCGCTTGGTCCTATCAGGACACGCCAGGGTTGGATACCAGCATCATGGAACATCATTTACCGTTGAGGTCGGAATGTCCGCCAGTAAAACAGAGGTTGAGATAGACTTACTCGGACATGGCCATCAAAATCAAAGAGGAGGTACAAAAACAGATTAATGCGGGTTTCCTCGCTATGTCTGAATATCCTCAATGGTTAGCCAACATCGTAACCGTTCCAAGAAAGGATGGAAAAGTCAGAATGTGTGTCGACTACCGAGATCTGAACAAGGCAAATCCAAAGGATGACTTTCCTTTACCACACATTGACATGCTGGTTGACAGTACAGCAAAGTTCAAAGTTTTCTCCTTCATGGATGGATTCTCGAGCTATAATCAAATCAAAATTTCGCCGAAAGACATGGAGAAAACTTCGTTCATCGCCCCATGGGGCACCTTTTGTTACAAGGTAATGCCGTTCGGTTTGAAGAACACTGGGGCAACCTATCAACGGGCCATGACTACTCTTTTTCATGACATGATACACAAAGAAATCGAGGTATATGTCGATGATATGATTGCAAAATCTAAGACAGAAGAGGAGCATGTGACCCACCTATCAAAATTATTCGAGCGGCTGAGAAAATACAAACTCCATTTGAATCCCAACAAGTGCACCTTTGGTGTCCGTTCAGGGAAACTCTTAGGGTTCATCGTCAGCCAGAAAGGAATTGAGGTTGATCCTGACAAGGTCAAGGCCATTCAAGAAATGCCTTCTCCGAAAACTGAAAAACAAGTCAGAGGATTCCTGGGACGTTTGAACTACATCTCCAGATTCATATTCCTCATGACCGCGACATGTGCGCCAATTTTCAAACTACTAAAAAAGAATCAGGACTGCGTTTGGACAGAAGACTGCCAAACCGCTTTCGACAGTATTAAGGAATACATGTCGAACCCACCGATTCTATCCCCTACAGTGGAAGGAAGACCACTGATCATTTACATAACAGTCTTGGAAGACTCAATGGAGTGTGTACTTGGCCAGCAAGACGAAACTAAAAGGAAGGACTCTGCCATCTACTATCTGAGCAAGAAATTTACCGACTATGAAACTCAGTACACGATGCTCGAGAAAACTTGCTGTGCTTTGGCTTGGGCAGCCAAACGTCTTCGACAATACATGATTTGCTACACTACTTGGTTAATCTCCAAAATAGATCCAATCAAGCATGTATTTGAAAAACCTACTCTCACGGGAAGGATTACCCATTGGCAGATGTTGCTATTAGAATATGACATAGAGTACCACGCTCAGAAAGCCGTTAATGGGAGTGTTTTAGCCGATCATTTGGCTCATCAACCGATTGACGATCAAGAATCAATCGGGTTTGACTTCCCAGACAAAGATGTCATGTATCTAAAAATGAAAGATTGTGATGAATCGCTACCCAGTGAAGGGCCAGAACCAGGTTCCCAATGGGGACTTATCTTTGAAAGAGCTGTTAATCATTACAGGAATGGAATTGGGGCAATCATTGTTACCCCTCAGGGTACCCACATTCCTTTCACCGCCCGACTGACATTCAAGTGTACGAACAATGAGGCCGAATACGAAGCTTGTATTATGGGTCTCGAGAAAGCGATTGACCTAAGGATCAAAAACTTAGACGTATATGGCGACTCAGCCCTGGTTATCAATCAGATCAAAAGAGATTGGAACACATACCAATTAGGATTGATCCCTTACAAAGATTACACGAGAAGGTTGTTACCCTTCTTCAACAGAATCGAGTTTCATCACATCCCTCATAATGAGAATCACATTGCTGACGCTTTAGCCATTCTCTCTTCCATGATTAGCGTAGGTCAATGGAATGACTTACCTAAGATCGACATAATGCGCCTTGATCGGCCCGCTTACATCTTCGCGATTGAAGCAGTCATAGACGACAAACCTTGGTATCACGATATCAAATGCTTCCTTCAGAAACAAGAGTACCCACATGGGGCGTCTAGAAAGGACAGAAAAACCCTCAAAAGACTGGCTGGAAACTTCTTTCTGAGCGGTGATACACTTTATAAGCGGAACTTTGACATGGTCTTGCTCCGATGCATCGACAGACCAGAAGCAAACATGCTGATAAAAGAAATTCACGAAGGATCCTTTGGCACTCATGCCAACGGACATACAATTGCGAGAAAAATTCTAAGAGCAGGGTACTACTGGTTGACCATGGAATCCGACTGCTATAAGTACATGAGGAAGTGTCACAAGTGTCAGATATACTCTGACAAAATCCATGTACCGCCAACGCATCTCAAAGTTCTTTCTTCCCCATGGCCTTTTTCTATATGGGGAATCGACATGATTGGCATGATTGAGCCCAAGGCTTCGAATGGACATCGGTTCATCCTGGTAGCCATTGACTATTTCACCAAGTGGGTTAAAGCAGCGTCGTACGCTAATGTAACCCGACAAATGGTGGTCCGATTTATCAAAAACAATATCATCTGCCGTTATGGTGTTCCCGACCAGATCATTACTGATAATGGATCTAACTTGAACAATAAGATGATGGAGGAGTTGTGCGCAGAGTTCAAGATCGAACACCATAACTCATCTCCCTAGCGACCTAAGATGAACGGAGCGGTAGAAGCAGCTAACAAGAACATCAAGAAGATTGTTCAAAAGATGGTTGTAACCTACAAAGACTGGCACGAGATGCTACCCTTTGCTCTTCATGGTTATCGCACATCTGTCCGCACTTCAACAGGGGCAACCCCTTTCTCTCTAGTGCATGGCATGGAAGCAGTGCTCCCCATAGAAGTAGAGATCCCATCAATCCGGGTATTGATGGAAGCTAACCTTACAGAGGCGGAATGGTGTCAGAGTCGACACGACGAACTGAACCTGATCGAATAAAAGAGAATAACGGCACTATGCCACGGTCAATTGTATCAACAGAGAATGAAGAAGGCATTTGACAAAAAGGTCCGACCTCGCATCTTCAGGAAAGGAGATCTCATGCTCAAGAAAATACAATCATTTCTCACTGATTCTCGGGGCAAGTGGACTCCGAATTATGACGGCCCCTACGTGGTCAAGAAAGCTTTCTCAGGCGGTGCCTTGAGACTCGCAACCATGGACGGAGAGGAATTTGCCTACCCCACAAATGTTGATGTAGTCAAGAAATACTTCGCCTAAAAAAAACGTCTCGGTGGATTGAAAACCCGAAAGGGCGGTCCAGGCAAAAATTAGAGACATGATCAAAAATCATCCCGTTGGATTGGAAACCTCAAAGTACAATCCAGGAAAAAATTAGGGATAATGGCAAGTAACTACGTTCAACAAAGGGGCAAATCCCTCAGCAGCAGTTACGTTGTCCATCAGAAAAACTCCAGTCAAGGTCATCTTCGACGGAAGCTCAGGATGCCCAGAATTCAAAGTTGGTAGAAGGATAGCGGTCGTCATGTTTCAATGTAGCCCTTTTCCCTTAAATTACCATTTTCTAAACTTTGTAAATACTCTATGTAATCACGCGCTTGGCTGATTTCCGTCCTATCAATAAAATTTGAGCGCTTGTGCTTTTGTTTATAATTCTCATTTGTTTTAGCTTTATAGAACGACATCTTAACATGATTAACGATTCTTGAAATGAAACAAAAATGAATTTACTTATAAAACTTTTCTGCTTTAAAATAAAGATGGCAATTTCTTTTGACTGTTGAGCATCGAGAGAACGTCGCTCGCTACTCCAGAAATAAGCGAGCTTCAAAGTACAGAATCAAAGTACACCTTCTAAGCCAGTGCGCCTGAATGAAGGATCAGCTGTATCAGATGCGGCTTTCCCATCTGATACCCTCGGCCGAGTTCTTATCTCCTAAGCCCGACCAACAGTGTTCCCCGCAGGGACTGTCTCTCCTAAGCAAGGCAGAATTGCTACTTTTAGATCAACGGTACGACTTCGCCCCGCGATGACCGAGTATCCCGTCATGTTCATCTTTTAGTCTGTATGTCGCGTCAGTTTTGTCAGCATATACATACATACATCATGCATTATATTTGCATTCTCATTCATATTGCATCACTATCACTCCAGTCGGTCTTATCCCTAGTGATAACAGTCTTCTCAGTCGAGTTGTCAGTTATTTCCTTGATTAGGAAATGTTGCGTTTGAACAATCTCTCCTCCAGTTTATTTCTGGGATGAAGTTGGCCCTTGACCACTTTGATAACTTGAACCTCTGAAAGGCTAGAAAAACCTTCAATAAACGTCATTCTTTGCCATTGAAGATGACATCCTTGCTTTCCCGGATTAAGGAAAATCCCTAGAGAAAGCCTCTTAATCAAGAGATTCGGTGGTACGGCAGTTTTTCTCCGAAAAACCACTGATGAAAAGGTCATCGGCACCTCAAAATTGGATCCCATCATATGGCATTTCTCCAGGAAGACCCCGAGAAAAGTATGATGTAAGACCCCAAGCGGAAGCAGTCTCTCAAGAAACTCGCTTTCCTCAGTAGAAACAAATGGCGTCTCCAATAGAGAAGTTTGTGTACCTCTACAACTCAGACGATTGGGTTCCCCAGCAAGTCTGACATCATTCTTTTTCCCATCAAAAGGCATCTCCCCAGGAAAATTCGGCGAGAAGTTTGAGGAAAACTGCTACGAATAGCGTCCCTTGTCAATAAAGTTTATTGACAAAAGAAACTGAGACCAGTTCCTTGGTAGGAAACCGAGAACGAGGGGAAGTTTATATCTGAAACTGAGACCAGTTCCTTGGTAGGAAACCAGGATCGAGGGGAAGTTTATTTCAAAAACTGAGACCAGTTCCTTGGTAGGAAACCAAGAACGAGGGGAAGTTTATATCAGAAACTAAGACTAGTTCCTTGGCTGGAAACCAGGATCGAGGGGAAGTTTACCTTTTCTAAGCGTCATTGCCTAGCAAAAGAAGATGAATGCGTAAGCTACCATTCATAACCACCATCAAAATTTTGGGTATTCCGATATTTAATCCTCTTGCACCTCGAATGCCCGAACACCTTCGTCATTCGCACCTTCGGGTCCAAGAAGATTAAATAGGGGCATCTGTCATACCCCAAATTTTGACCACTAAGATTCCCATCATTGTGCAAATCATCATCACAATATGGGTGTATCATTATGCCTTATTAGTCTCCCCAAAGATGGGTGAGCATCCACTACAATCAAACTTAGGGTTTCAAGCCCTCTCAGAGTTCTTAGATAAAGGATCAATCAAGGAATGACATGATCTTCAACTTGTCTAAACCTCTCAAACATCCATAATGAATCAAAAGGACTCCCACTTCAAGGATTAAGCACAAGGTTGCTCCGTTCTAGGTGGATCAAGCCTCAAGATCGCCAATGTCACCAAATTAGGGTTTGGTCGACCAGGGCCTCCAGATGGAGATTTTCCTCTGGGCATGAGCCAATACTTCAAAGCATAACCTAATATACTCCATGGAACCTCATGGACCCAATCATCAAGTCAATTTTACCTCAGGGGATGCATACATCAAAAATCAGGAATTAGGGTTTCTTGACCTAATTCACTCCTAAGTTGACTTTTGGGACAAATCATGAGCCAAGACCTCAAGGCATGATTTGAGGGTCTTTAATACACCACATTGATCCATTTGTAACAAAGGATTGATCCAGGAAGCTTGAGCAACAAGTCTCAATTTCATCAGTACCACAGTTAGGGTTTCGCGGGGAAAGCAACTGTAACTTTGACTTTTAACCAGGACATGCTCCCAAGCCCTAAGACATGATTCAGTATACCCTATAACACCCATGGAACATGTTCATCAAGTTTGATTTAGGTCAAGGAAATGATTTCCTAAAGGATTGCACAGTTTGGAATTCATTTGATAAAAAGTCAACTGTGCACAAAAGTCAACTTTGACTTTTTGAGATTTTTCATAAAAATGGATTTTTAACCCTAAAATGATGTTAATGTATGATTTGAATCATCATTCATCAAGAAAAATCAAAGAAAGTGGGATAATTTGTAAAAGGGGTACCCATAAAAACTTAGAAAATTTTCTAAGTTATGAACAAAGTGGCAAGGATACCAACTTTGGAGGATCATAACTCCTAAACCACAAAGCCATTTTTCCCCATCCAAAGCTTGATTTGTAGATCTCATGGCCCTCTACAAAAACTTCAACTAGACCTCATTCCAATTCTTCATGGATTTTGAGTTATGGATTGATCAAAATCATAAAAAGTGAAAATGTCACTTTTTTCCAACACTTAGTGAAATTTTCACTATGTCAGAATCTGCCTTCACTTTTTGCCAAATGTAGGGACATTTTTCACTTGGATCCAAAAAGTATCAAAACCAAATATGATCAAACAGTTGTTGTATCATATGAGGGCTTTCCAAAATGGCCAAGAACATCACCAAAATCAACTTGAGCCATGAGATATGACATTGGCAATATGCCTTGCTGAAAACTGCCAAGGCAAGGTAGAATTTTGTATTTTTGGTCGATTTGCCAAAATCAGCCAATTTCAAGCCTTGTCATCATCTTAGACACATCTGAGGATCAAATCTGAAAGGGAAAATCACTGAGCCAAGCCTCCATAGTCTTTGGAACAAGAAGTAGCATGCCAAACCTAGAAATCCCTAAGAGAGGGACAAGACTCCAATTTTGGATTTGAGCATTTAATAGATGCTTAGAGGTGGCATGGACTGACACATTTGCAACTGAATTCAGTCAAGATTCCTCCAACAAGTAGGGAACCAAAGCTCTGTGCTCTAACCTCTAGTCAATGGCTAGAGGAGCTTGGATTTTCATTTGCCAACATTGGCCAAACCTCTGCTGCAGTTGCCATTCACTATTGATCCTAAAACAAACTTGCTCTACTATAAATAGAGCTCATTTGTGCTCAGTTTGAGTACACCAAAGCCATCAAACAGATGCTTTCCTCAAAATCCCTTTCTCTTGGCAAAAATGCCTTCTTTAGCAAGGTAACTCTGAGTTTTTGAGTTTGAGAGCTTTTTCAATCAAACCAATCACACACACACCTCATAAACATCATATGTAGGTGATCTAAACACTCACAAGTGACCTGTAATATCAAAATCACAAAGTCACCTCTCAAAACCTCAAAATAGGCTTTTTGTGCATTTTTCAAGCCATGTCTTGATTTAGTCACTTTCCAAACCAGATAAAACCTCAAAAACACTCCAAATATCATCCTTGAACTGTCCCAAATGGTTCCCCCAATCTGGAACACCATTTTAGAGAGTTGCTATTTTGGTCACTTTTAACCCCTTTTGCAAGAAAGGGCCAGATTGTGTTTTTGCAGGTACCAGCTGATTCCGATCATCCTAAAAGCTTATAAGGGATCATTTGAGTGTGTCTAAAGCATCAAATCATTTTTGGAACAAGAGGCTTGACAAATTGCACAAAAACTCCAAAAAGCTCAAAAAGAGGTAAGCCTCATGACTTGAACTTTCCAAAATATGCAATGCTTTGAAGTCCACTGATCATGCACACCTCATACATGTTATATATGTTGTGTTTGAACCAATTGATCATGTAATTCATGCATGTATCAAAGTTTAGCATAGAAAATGTAATTATAGGTTTTTTTTCAAAACCACTATCGGGTTTTGAGGAGGGAGTGTGATCTGAAAAAACTACCACCACCATTGGATTCCTTGTGAAATTTTGGTCCAGATGCATATAAATTTTGTCTCAAACCATTAAGAATTGAGAAAGTTATGACCTTTACGTTTTTTAGTCAAAACTTGCCTTGCCTTGCCTTGGGCCAGGCCTAAAACCAAGGCATGACTTGTATATTTGTGTTTTCACCCCAAACAATGGATGTATCACCACCCCAGTGGTAAGGCGCGCGCCTTGTGACCTTGAGGTCGTGGGTTCAAACTCCGCCCATGCTATTTTGTGTTTTTTCACATTTTGCCATTTTTTCCAATATTTTTATGTTTTATTAATTAATTGGAAAATTAATAACTCACTCAATTTTAATTATTTTTTATTGGTTCTTTTTGCAAAAAATCACAAAAATGTTGAAATATTTTATTCCATAAAAAAATTAAGTTTATATTATTTATTTAATATAATTAGTATTTTTGTGAATAACTTCATTTTTTATTTATTTTAAACATTTTAAAATGAACATTCATCTTGAAAAATCAAGACCAAATGAGTTTTGATATCTCTTGTGATTAAAACTTCATTTTTCAAACCTTAAACAAAAATCACAAGTGGTTTATTCAAATTCATTTGGTATTTTTCATTGATTTTCTTTTAATATTTACTTTTAAAAGAAAACAAATTAGGGTTTATTTGATTTTCACCCTCACAAATTATTTTCAAACACTCATGGGCCTCTAATAGAGTGTAAGACCCAATCCCCTTTTAACCAAAACAATTTTGGGCCTCAGATATTGTATAAGTCTCTCTGTGTTAAAAGAAAAGTTCGGCGCGATCGTCGCCTGTTTAAAAATAAACCATCTGGGCCTCTCCTCAAGCTATAAGACCCATTCAAAAATTTTGGGCCTCTATTAGAGTGTAAGACCCAACACCTTTTGAAAACCAAATTATCTTGGGCCTCAGTCATTGTATAAGACCCACTGCATTTTCAAAATCTCAGCGTGATCGCCATTTCAAATGAAAAATCATCTGGGCCTACCCTCGTGTTATAAGCCCCACTCTTTTTCTTTAAACCTTTTGGGCCTCTTGAGAGAGTGTAAGACCCATCCCTTTGTACAGAAAACCTTTTTGGGCCTCAGTCACTTGTATAAGTCCCTCTGTACAAATTCAAAACCACAGTTCCATCACTGATAAAACCTTGGGCCTCTCCTTGAGCTGTAAGCCCCAACATCTTTTCAAAATACTTTCCCCTTTAATTTTGAATATACTATTGTTTTCAATCTTTCTTTGTTGAACAACTAACCAAACAGCATGGAAGCTCTACAATCGAGCAAGTGTTTATATGCTTTCTTTATCCGCTTTCATATACATATAACTGTATTGTGGGGCTGTTTCACTGTAAGTCTTCTTTCATAAACTCATATCAACTGTGTAATACTAGTATAGATATTTAAAGTTTCCTTGGCAACTACATCTAGCACTAAGCCCTGTTGATCACTCTTAAATAGACAAAACTAGATCCCCATAAGATTACCATATACAGTCTTCCCTCCTCTTGGGGTTAAACAATATGGAGACGTGAAAGGCAGCATTCTTGGTGAACCCTTTCACAGACTGTCACCCTTAGACATTGTCAAAGAAACTCTACTCCCCATGGATGATCTTTTCTCCGTGAATGGCACCTCTTGAGTTTCTTCCAAATTCTCGGACTTTCCTGGCTTGATCTATTCTCTGTGAATAGCCTGTCTTGAATTTCTCGGGGTTTGGGGACCCACAGCCTTCCAAAAAGCATCCCCGCCTCCTCTTGGGCGTTGTACAAGGACCCTACGGCTTCTTAGAAGTATTCACAGCCTCCTCTTAGGCTTCGTATAAATGATTTCTTCCTTCGGGAATGATAGCCTCCTCTTGGGCTTCGTACAAATTGTCCCTCGGCTTCTTAAAAGTTTCCAGCCTCATCTTGGGGTTCGTACAAATTATCCCGACGACCTCCTAGAGGTATAGGAACAGAAATTAGTCCTCTTAATAGAACAGTCTTTCAAAGAGTCTACATCCTACTACTGATGTTTCTTAAACGTAGTACAAAAGATGAAACTCTAGACTTGGACAGTCTAATTTCCTTGAGTCTCAAAGACATTCTCAAGTTCCTTTCAAAATTAGGAGATGAAACCCGTAGACTCGGACGGTCTCAATACCCTTTGGATTTCCCATTTCCTTAAAGAACAGGAAATAACCCTGATCCTCGAATCAAATCCCTGAGTACAAACAGTACTCATATAAGAACTAATTTTCTCTTTAAATCAGCATATTGGATCTGTCACTCAACTGAAACAGTAACCATAGCCTCCATCTCGGGCTTTATACGAGATACCAAAAGACTCTCTTGTTAAGTAAAACTCTTTTAGCCTCCATCTCGGGCTTTATACGAGATACCAAAAGACTCTCTTTTTGAGTCATCCCTTTTAGCCTCCATCTCGGGCTTCGTACGAGATACAAAGCACTCTCTTGTTGAGTCATCCCTTTTAGCCTCCGTCTCGGGCTTCGTACGAGATACAAAGCACTCTCTTGTTGAGTCATCCCTTTTAGCCTCCATCTCGGGCTTCGTACGAGATACAAAGCACTCTCTTGTTGAGTCATCCCTTTTAGCCTCCATCTCGGGCTTCGTACGAGATACAAAGCACTCTCTTGTTGAGTCATCCCTTTTAGCCTCTATCTTGGGCTATGTACGAGATACAAAGCACTCTCTTGTTGAGACAACCCTTTTAGCCTCTCTCTCGGGCTTCGTACGAGACACACAAAATCCCCCTCTTGTTGGGTCGATAGCCTCCTCTTAGGCTTTGTATAAGGAAACCCCAGTTGAACCAATCAACCTTTTAGCATCAAAGTTGTGCCTCGTTCACAGTATACAAACATCAACAACTCCTTTCCCTTCATCTAACTGCTGTAAGCGGCAAGCCTCTGGATCATCTACATCCATGCCACTGTCCCTCTTTTAGCTTGAGAAATTCCTAAGGAAAGATGGCATTGCTCTACACTGAGTTAAAGTCTTCTCCTTCAGGTTGGAAATCCCCTATGAAGGAAATTATGGCATTGCCAGATTCACATATCCCGGTTAAAGTAATTCTCCTTTGTAATCAGTCACCCAACAGTTGTGACAAACAAACCCCTATTTAGAGATGACAAATTCTCTCTATAGACGAAACTTTTAGCTTCACATCTGGTGCTTTAAACAAGATACAAATAGACCCTTCAGCTTCACATCTTGGGCTTTGAAAAAGATACAAACCACCTTTATCTTCACATCTTGGGCTTTGAACAAGACACAAAAACACCATTTCCTCCCATAGAATAGGAGGAACTACGATCGCTCTGATTTCCCTATTTCGGTAAACAGGAATACGTAGGCATAAGATTGAAAGAAAATCTTAGCGAGCACACTAATAAAAAACCCAAAATCCCGTACCTTCACACATCAATAAAAATGTATCAGTCCTAATCCCCTACCTATGAACAGTCCCGATTTTTCCACTCTAAACAAAGTAAGAAGAAAGAGACCCCACTTCCATATCGCATCTGTAACTTAACAGACCGCTGTTTAAAAACTCGGTATGCAAGCAGGGTTAATTGGAGACATCTATTTCCCTTCCTTCATCAACTTCAATAGGATAAAAAATGAATCGACCTGTAGTACCCCCAAAAGAGCGACAGTGCTTAAGAAACACGTCCAATTTCGCTCGCTACACACCAGAAGTATGAGGATGCGATGATGAAGTAGTAGAGGAAAATAAATCCTCTCCATGTCTCTTCACAACACGTCGCTCAAGCAACTCAATCAAGTCATCTTTCTCCTTCATTTTCTTTTACAACTCTAACTTCTTAAGGTTTGAAGCGTGAAACTTGGATTCCCAAAGATCTTTTTCTTCCTTCATCTTGGCCAAAGCATCTTGAAGAGTCTTCACATCATCAGAAGGAATAGGGAGTGGTGTAGCGACAATTGTAGACATGGGTTTCTCAAAAGGATAAGGCATTTTGAGCTCCTTAGTTCTCTACTTCACCCAAAGCCTATAAGGTTCCAAGGCAATGCAAACTTGTCTCCCAAGTTGTCCTCTACCCATCCTATGAATCTTAGTCCAAGCATGAGCCATTCTTCCTCTCAAACCAAGAGAGTCATCCCCTCCTTGGAAAAACAAACCCTCTAATAGAATATTTTTAGGCTTATCCTTCAACATATAACCAAGCTAATGGCGAGCTAAACTCGGGTTGTAGTTAATTCCACCTTGTGTGCCAAGAAGAGGCACATTGGAAAATTCCCCACAACTATCAATAATCTGGACATTCTCATAAACAGATGAAGACCAAGTAATGTCAGCATGAGTAAGGGACATGATCCTCTGAGACCACCTTAAACAACTCTTGTTCTCCTTGAAAGCAGATGGTTGTGGCAAGTGCGAAATAAACCACTTATACAGCAGAGGTGTGCAACAAACGATGATACCATTCCTTTTAGAAGTCCTATGATGGATAGAGAAGTAAGTATCACCAAGTAGAGTCAGAACAGGGTTCCCAATAAAGAAAATCCTAATAGCGTTAACATCCACAAAGTTGTCAACATTAGGGAATAATACTAGTCCATAGATAAGCAAAGCAAATATAGCCTCAAACGCCAATGTGCTACAAATATTAGCAAATAAAGTGGCTTTCCCAATCAAGAACTTAGAAGTCAAGCCCTTGATGCCTCCCTTAACCATAAGGTTAACATCTATATCAGATTTTATCAAATGGGTGGCTGCAGCAATATCTTGGGGCTTAAGAACTTCCTCCAAACCAGTATAAGGAACCTTATCAGAAACTGGTATACCCAACAGATAAGCATACTCCTCCAAAGTCGGCATGAGCTGATAATCAGGAAAAGAAAAACATCGATAGACATGATCATAGAATTGCAAAAGGGTGTTCAGAATTCCGTCTTCAATGTTGGTAGAAAGAACAGATAGAAGTCTCCCATGACGAGATCTGAAGTCTGCACGATCAACTACCAAGGACGTTAGCTTTTTCAAATCACTAAGATCAGGAGCTCGGAAACCGTACTTCTGAGTGTTTCTCCTTCCAATGTCCATGATCACAATATCTGCGATATTTGCAAAGGAAAATTTCTAAGATCCTTGAAAACTGCTTGAAACAAAATGTCTATGAATGCATGAGTGCATGCATGCAGAAACCACAAACAAGATCACACAAAGCATAGAGATTCAAAGGTTCAGCGCGAGTATGGAGTCAAGGGTGAGAACCTCCCACATTGGTGTGTACTAGGGTTTATATCCACTTGTAGAACAAGGTTCTAAAAAGTTCCCAGAGTCGTGATTCCATCTTTTGGATATTATCGGCTTAAATTACTACTCGTCAGCCAACAATATTCTCAAGAGAAACTCGTCTGGGTGTGGTATTGCATAACAACTGATTCAAGTCTACACCTCAATAGCCACCGCACCATGTCCTAATAAGGCCAAGATGGGTTAAAAGGTTCTAGGGTGCTCAGCTTCTCGGGCTCCCAGGTCGGAAAAGGTAATGCCAAATACGACTACTCGTATGACATCAGTAATCCCAAAGGGGCCTCCATTGAGCGGGGGATCTCAAGTCAACTTAGTAAGGACTACTCCACGTAAGCTGAACAAGACTATACCACCCTCCTATCATAAGTGCACTCAAGTCCGGGTATAAGACTTATCTCACCACACAAATCACCAAGCACCCAAACAGAACAAGCAATAACAAACAAATCAAACAAATAAGTGCAAATAAATCAAAGTACCGGGGAAATTGTGAGTCTAAGTTATTGATTAACTTAACTCAAAAATACAAGAGTCGCCACCGCACTTTTCTGTAGCGGGGAAATTGTGAGTGTAAGCTATTGATTAACTTAACTAAAAAATGCAAGAGTCGCCACCGCACTTTTATTTTATCCAAAAGGAAAGGAAAAATAGCGAATAAAACCTAAACAAGTTCTAAAACAAGAACAAACAGAGAATGGGTAAGGGGGTTGGTTACGCTAAGGGAAGATGTTAGCACCCAAAACGTCTATAGTACTCTATAGGAACCCTTTGAAATATCTACGTTTTTTGGTTTGAAAAGGTTTGTTTGAAAAGAGATTGGGGAGGTGAGAAGAGAAATATTTTTTAATATTTTGTGTTTGGAGAGACTTATTGCCTCATGCCTACGTACCCACGAAGTGCAATATAGGATAAAAACTCGTAGTTCGTGGTACAAATAACAAAATTGGATTTGTTATGGTTGATTTTAAATGAAAATACAAGTCATCATTTTAAGGAGAAAACTATGACTAGTCGCCCACAAGTATAAGAAAATAACATTTGCATCATCTTAAGAAGGAGGTTTTTTGCTTTGATTAAAAGCAACAAGTATATCACTCAACATCTAAGTGGAAAATGTCAACATCTTAAATACTATAGGGAATAGGAGAATTACATCTCAAATATGAAAATGACTCATGTCTTAACTCTTTGAAAAGTTTTAAATGAAAAAGTGCACAAAGGCACAAAAAGTTTGAATGAGTTTTTTTTTTTGTATTTTTAAGTCTTTTTGAAATTATTCAAAGTATGATTAACATTGATTAACATTTATTAAAGAAAACAAATTTTGAAAATCACTTGACCAAAGTCAAGGTTTTTTTTTATGAAAGAGGTTTAATTTTTGAAAACATGAAGGTTTTGAAAAAGAGAGAAGATTTTGAAAATTGAAGAAGGGGTGGAGAAGAAGTGATTATCCTAAAGCAAAAAGATAAAAGCTAAGGATAAGAACGGTCTAACCACAAAAGTAAGTTCCATAACATAAGAGTTCTTTCCTTTAGATTAGGCCTTGATCAAAATAGGTCTTCAAAAGAGAACTCCAAGTACCCAAAAGTCCAAAGTTTACCACCAAAAACTTCCAAGCATAGGTTAAAATCCTAGTTCTAAGTCCAAAGTTTCATGTCCAATGCAAAGGATAGTAACCATAGTCCACCATTAAGAGAACAATTTTTTTAGGGGTTTAAACATTTATTAATGTTTTTGGTCCAAATGGACAAAAGAAAAAGAGCATAAACATAGACAAATGGTCCAAGTGGACAAAGAGAAAATGGCGGAAACATAAACAAATAATATGATATGATATGATAACATAAAACATAAAAAAATAAAGAGAGATAGGGAGTAAGAATGAAGCATAAACATATCACAATTAATATACAATATAGAAAAAAAGTGATCCAAAATGAGAGAAACAAGTTTTGTTGTTTTTTTTCGGAAATGCTCAACTAGTCATCCATGAGAATTGTAGTACCCTAAATTTTGATCTGTTTTATATGATTTCTAGTGTCATTTCATTTCGAATAAGTAAAATGGCACAATTGGTAGAAAGAGGGGTATAAGGGCTATAAGTGTGAAAGGTTGTGAGTTCGAATCTCACCTTCCTCGCTTTTAATGTTTTATTTGTTTTTCCTTTATTACTAACTTTTTTCTATTTTTATTTTTTTAATAAAAATTACAAAAATATCATTTTTTAATATTTAATTTTTAATTTTCGTATTTGTATTTAATGCAATTTTTAAAATATGATTTTTTCATTAAAATCAATATTTTATGGAAATAATCTCAAAAAATCATAAAAATAAATAAAAATCAAATCTTTTTTCCTTTAACATTGTTAGGATATTTCTTTTATTTAAAATATTAATTTTTTTTAATTTAAATTCACCAAGCCATGAATCCATCTAGATTCATTTGCTTGGGCTCCAAGAAATAGAGGAAAATCAGGTCAGATTAAAACCTTCCTAAACTGAAAATTTTATTCAATGTCTGACCTAATTTTTCATCTATAAATAGACTCTGTTTTCCACATTTTAATTCACCCACATTTTACATATTCACTATTCAAAAGTTGTTGTTCTCCATACTGAAGAACAACAACACAAAAAACCTTAAAAACCCCATCCATCCTCGTTTCTGCCAAGGGCACAATGAGAAGATTGGATCGAAAACAAAAGGAATATGTAGGAATCAAGGGATAAGAATTGTTCGCATAAAATGTGGAAGAACTCAAAGGCGTAACACTTTTTCTGACCGGGATAAACCTCGATCTCGTAGGTTGGTTCTTTTACTATCATATTTATGGCTTGTATGTAGTTGTATGAATTGCACGATATTTTGGTTGATGCTTGATGCTTAAAGTGGATTATGTTGGTAGATGATAACTTTGCTAGTCAATATTTCAATTTATTTATTTTTTGTTAATTCAAACCATCCTACTTCTTTTTCTTAAGTTATATAATTCAATCTTTTGTGACTATATTCATATAAAATAGTATTTTTTTCTTATAAAAATAGACATAGACCTATAAAAAAATATATACATTTAGGGAAAACCTTCAAGGTCAAACTTTACGTCTGACCTAAACACACAATCACCCCACTCCCATAGGCCCATTACTTTTTTAGTAGAAAATACACCCCCAGGATTTATTCAATTAATTAAATTATTTACATAATTTAATTAGTTAATTAGGATTTAAATATTTAGTGAAGATGTAAAATAGGATTTTAGGTTATTAGGATAAATATAATTAGGGATTTTAGGGATTGTTATATAGGGTTTGGGGTTTTAAATTTTGGATTTATATTTAAAATAATTTTGTTTTTTTTAAGTAGGGATAAAACTTTTTATAAGTGAGATAATTAGAAATAAAAATTTTATTTAGGGTTCATTAGGGTGAAAAATAATCAAGGAGTTTAATTATTGGTTTGGTTTTGGAATTGTTATGGGATTTTAGGATTACCAAATTTTCTTTTGTTATAAAATTGATATTAAAATAGAGGTTATGGAGAATTTTTGGGATTAAAAATTATATGGTTAATTTTTTTTTTTTTTAAATATTATGTTGGGATTAAATTTATATTGGTGGGTTCATTGTATTTTGGGTATGGGAATAATATAAAAAATAATTATAATTAGGATTAATATGAAAAAACACAAAAATAATTTAGGGATTAATTTTGGATTATTAATCTTGAGGTAACATGTTGGAATAAAAACTTAAGGTTCTGTAGGATTTTTATTTTTTTTTTACTACATTTAAAGGGATTATTTTACACAATAATAATAGGGATAAAGTTTGTGGTTTTACTTTTTTTTTGAAAAGGGATATTTTTTTTACAAATAAAGTGGGATATTTTAGGAAAATTCAAGGGATAAAATATGGGGTTTTTATAAACTATTAGGCTCGGTTATTTTCTAAATAAATCAAGGAAATTTTAAGTTTGTTTTTTTTTTTTGTATAATTTTCGTATTATATTTAATTTATTTTGTTAAATAAATTTAAAGGGGTTTAAGGGATTTAAGGGATGTTTTTAAGGACTTAAGGGATATAAAAAGGATTTTTTTGTAAGATTTAAAACAGGGGATAAAACTCTTTGTCCGAGAGTCTAAATAAAGGATAAGGGATTTAGGGATAACACTCTTAGGTTCCAAAAGTATAAATATAGGCCAAGAGATAAGGGATTTAAGGGATAGAACTCTCCATCCGAGAGTATAAACAATGGACAAGGATTTTGGGATAAAACTCTTCCTCCGAGAGTATAAATAAAAGGATCGGGATTTAAGGGATAGAACTCCTTATGTAGGAGTATAAATAATAGATTAAGGGATAGAACTCCTTGTCTAGGAGTATAAATAATAGATTAAGGGATAGAACTCTCCATCCGAGAGTATAAACAATGGATAAGGGATTTTGGGATAAAACTCTTCCTCCGAGAGTATAAATAAAAGGATTGGGATTTAAGGGATAGAACTCCTTATCTAGGAGTATAAATAATAGATTAAGGGATAGAACTCCTTATCTAGGAGTATAAATAATAGATTTGGGGATAGAACTCTTTATCCAAGAGTATAAATAGTGGATTAGGTTTTGGGATTAGGATTAGGGGGAAGGAATAGGAGAGGTGAACTACGGTTACTCTGATCCTTCAAAATCGAAGGTACGTAGGAATAGGGTTGTAAACCCTAGCGAGTATAATAATAAAAAACTTAGGATTCTTTTGTAAATAAGTAAAAAGTCAGACAACAAACAAACATACCCTAAAATCTAAGGAGGATCCCATTGAGTACAATGGAAGTGATGGGTGTGTCATACCCCAAAATTTGACCATTAAGATTTCCCATTATTGTGCACATCATCATCACAATATGGATGGATCATCATACCTCATTAGTCTCCCCAAAGATGGGTGAGCACCCACTACAATCAAACTTAGGGTTTCAAGCCCTCTCAGAGCTCTTAGACAAAGGATCAATCAAGGAATGCCATGATCCTCAACTTATCTAAACCTCTCAAACATCCACAAAGGATCAAGAGGACTCCCGCACCAAGAATCAAGCACAATGTTGCATCATTCCAAGTGGATTAAGCCTCAAGATCGCCAGTGTCACCAAATTATAGTTTTGGTCGACCAGGGCCTCCTGATGTAAATTTTCCTCTGGGCATGAGAAAATGCTTCAAAGCACAACCTAAGATGCTCCAAGAGACATCATGAACCCAATCATCTAGTCAATTTTGCCTCAGGGGATGCATTCCTAAAAAATCAGGAATTAAGGTTTATTGACCTAATTCACCCCTAAGTTGACTTTTGGGACAAAACACGAGCCAAGACCTCAAGAGAGGATTTGAGGGTCTGTAATACACTACATTGATCCATTTGCAACTATGGATTGATCCAAGAAGCTTGATTCACAAGTTTCAAATTCATCAGAACCACAATTAGGGTTTCATAGGAAAAGTCAATTGTGCCTTTGACTTTTGACCCAGGCATGCTCCCAAACCTTGGGACATGATTCAATACACCCTATAACACCCATGGAACATATCCATCAAGTTTGATTTAGGTCAAGGACTTGATTTCATAGAGGATCGCACATTTTGGAGTTCATTTGACAAAAAGTCAACTGTGCACAAAAGTCAACTTTGACTTTTTGAGATTCTTCACAATTATGGTTCTTTGACCCTAAAATGATGTTAATGTGCGATTGGAATCTAAGGAGGATCCCATTGAGTAAAATGGAAGTGAGGGGTGCCTAACACCTTCCCCTCATTTAACCGACTCTCGAACTTAGGAATCTCTACCCTTAGGATAAGGATTTTAGGTTTATCATTTATTTTCCTTAAAAAATATGATGGCGACTCAAATATTTTTATCGGCCGCGACAGCTGACGACTCCACTGGGGATTCATCCCTAAAAGGAGAGTACATCCTAACCTTAGGTTTTAGGGTTCTTGTTTGTTTGTCTTGGTTGTTTATTATTTTTGTTTTTTTATTTTCATGATTTATTATATGTTTTATAATTTGTTTTTTATTTATTATATTTGTTCTTCATATTTATTATATTGTCATCATTGCATTGGATTGGGATATTGTAATGTGTGAAGCTAAAACCCAAGCTTGGAGGATACCCAAAGTTAGGACATGGAACGAAAATGTTAATGGAAGGGATGTAACATCCCGACTATGCATTGATGCCACACTCAGATAGACCCTCCAAAGTTATCTTCCTGGTAAGGCTAGCCCTTAACATAGTTGATAATTTTGGATGTGGTCCAAGATTCCGAGGACCTTTAGAAAACCCTATCAACTCATGGTGACCCTAAGTATTCAACCCTCAAGGGTCGTTACTAGGGTCTTCCTAGATGAGACTTATCCCAAAGGTTTACCGTAGGAAGGCTTGACCCTTCTCATGGTAAAACAAGGGTATACTCCGTAAATTCTAGGGTCGTTATACTGTCCAAAACTATATATCCTACATGTGAGGGGACTGGGTAAATAAAACTTAGATCTAAACTTATTGTTGGGAGCCTACCTAGTTAGGTTCATGCTTGATTTCACCTTACCCTAACCAGATAAAAGCACTTAATAAAAAAAACAAAAGTGTCCATGTCATCATTGCATTTAAAAACATTTTTTTTTTGCATATATGCATTTTTGTGGGGAATTTCAAGATGTGTTGTAGGTACATTGGAAAGATGGATTCAAACAAAAGGGCTACCCTACGCATCAGAGTGCTAAGTGATGATTTACAAAGTCTCAAAGACCTTTGAGACTTAATGCCAAAATATGCTCAAAGGATGTTTATACACAAGTATGGAAGGATCCTCGATCTTTTAGGGATCCCTATGAAGGTAGAGGCCGTAATTGCTTTTGCACAATTTTGTGATCCTCCTCTATGTGACTTCCTCTTCAAGGATTTTCAACTAGCTCGTACGCTGGAACAATTTGGACTATACTTGGATTTACAAGGAGAGGGAAAAACCTTACAAGGGGCATGGGGGCAAAAAAAAAAGGGTCAAGCCTAAAGACTTAGTTGTACCTGTTGAAGAACTATTATCTCACCACAAGGAGGATAGGGAAGTGCAAGGGCTCAAGAAAGGATACTTGGAGGAGTTTAAAGCTCATTTGAAGAAGGCATTGGGGGCATCTATTTAGTTTACGACTTCTTAAGTTCAGGAGTTTTCATTTTGGATTATTGTTTTGGGTTATTCCCAAGGAATTATTTTTATTTTTCTAAGTTTGGAAGTCATTTTGGATTTGGAGTTGGCTAATGGATTTGAATTTTATAAAGTAA
Source organism: Lathyrus tuberosus (assembly GCA_022829125.1). Taxonomy (NCBI): domain Eukaryota; kingdom Viridiplantae; phylum Streptophyta; class Magnoliopsida; order Fabales; family Fabaceae; genus Lathyrus; species Lathyrus tuberosus. The sequence continues at coordinate 4,144,002 of JALAZF010000034.1, forward strand.
ATTTTTATTCTATGTGTATGGGTTTCATCCTTTGAATATATTCATCTCTAACTACAATGGATTTTGGAATTCCCCCCAAATAAATTTTTAAAATTATTTAGCATACATCATGCATGTTCATACATCCATGCATCGACATGCATTCAAATAAGGAGAAAGGAATAAAGAACAGAAAATCATTTCCTTTTACAAACTTTGTCTCAGAGTCATTGAGCGTAACAATCTGACTTCCTAACCTCGTACTCGAGCGTATCGAAGGAAAGTTATGGATCAGTTGGAGAAGGATCTGGTCACTCTAAGAGGAGAAATGGATACTGTTAAGGAGAACGTGGAAGGTATGAAAATCCAGATTGATCAACTGACACTTGCCATCCAGAATTTGATAGCCATAGGAACCGAGTCAAGTTATCAAAGGAAGGTTCCTACTCCTACCCCCCATGTTGAAGACAATAACCCCCTACTAGGGTTTGTCCATGATCTGGAACGTGAGGAGATCGAAACTGCTAAGCACAAAACTGTTAACTAACCTCTCGAGGGAACCGTCTCTCCCCCTATTTCCAATGGGGCACCTCGTACTACTCACATACCTATTCCACGTGAAAATTACACAGATTGGAACCTCCAATACGAGGGTGGAAATCCAAGACAAGTGGCCCTCGAAAATAAAGGAACCACCGTTATGGAAAGGAGAGGGATTGATGATAAGTACAAAGCACTTGAGGAAAGGTTAAAGGTCGTGGAAGGATTCGATATCTTTGGAGTGGATGCTTTGGAAATATGTCTGGTGCCCGATGTGGTCATACCTCCCAAATTCAAGGCTCTGGATTTCGAGAAATACAAGGGTGTCAATTATCCTAAGAATCACCTTAGGATGTCTGTTTGAAAAATGGGTGCCTATGCTACTAATAAGAAGCTGATGATGCACACATTCTAAGACAGCCTTAATGGGGCATCCTTGGACTGGTACATGCAATTGGAGAGGATTCACATTAAGACTTGGGAAGACCTTGCAAGCTCCTTTCTGAGGCAATACCAATACAACGTGTACATGGCTCATAACCGCACGCATTTGCAGAACATGTCTCAAAAAGGGAACGAGTCCTTCAAAGAATATGCCCAAAGATGGAGGGAACTAGCTTCTCGTGTGCAACCTCCATTATTGTAAAGTGAACTTGTGGATATGTTTATGGATACCCTACAAGGAACGTACAACAAGAGGATGATTGGGGCAGTCTCAACAGGATTTGCTGACTTGGTTATCATTGGAGAGAGGATTGAGAATGGTTTAAAGACAGGAAAGATTGGGCAGTCATCCTCCGATCAACATAACAATAAAAGGTATTCCGGAAATCACGATGTCGGTGTTGTAGACCCTGAAGGACCAAATCTGGGAGATAATGCATTACTAGGGCACATTGGGGCAACAGTCAACGCCATGGAAGGGATGGAAGATGAATTCCTTATTAAGAAGGGAGACCTAACGAACTGGGGCAAACAATGAGAGTCGCCTAAGGAGAAGGGCTTGTTCGGGCTGGGTTACAAACCGACTAATGAAGGATTAGAAGACAATTTTCATAGTTTTGGGTTCCAAGATAATGTAGTGAGCGATTTTGGACGCGGTTCTTAAGCGTTGTCGCTCTTTGGGGTTTACTACAGGTCGATTCATTTTTATCCTATTGTGAGCGGACTAAGGAAGGGAAATAGATGTCTCCAATTAACCCTGCTTGCATACTGAGTTTAAACAGCGACATGTTAGGTTACGGATGCTATATGGTAATGGGGCCTTTCTTTCTTCTTACTTTATTAAGGTGGAAAACTGGGACTATTCATGGGGAATTTGTCAGATTGGGTGGAGATAGGGGACTTTAGGTTTTTTAATTAGTGTGCTCGCTAAGATTTTTCTTTCAATCTTATGCCTACGTATTCCCGTTTACAGAAACAGGGAAATCAGAGCGATCGTAGTTCCTCCTATTCTATGGGAGGAAATGGGTGTTTTGGTGTCTTGTTCAAAGCCCAAGACGTGAAGCGAAAGGTGATCTATATCTTGTTCAAAGCCCAAGATGTGAAGCTGAAGGTGGTTTGTATCTTGTTCAAAGCCCAAGATGTGAAGCTGAAGGGTCTATTTGTATCTTGTTCGAAGCCCAAGATGTGAAGCTAAAAGGTGTTGTCTTTAGAGAGAATTTGTCATCTCTAAAAAGGGTCTGTTTGTCACAACTGTTTATAAAGGAGAATTACTTTAACCGGGATATGTGAATCCGGCAATGCCATAATTTCCTTTATAGGGGGGTTCCAACCTGAAGGAGAAGACTTTAACTCAGTGTAGAGCAATGCTATCTTTCCTTAGGAATTTTTCTTGCTAAAAGAGGGACAGTGGCATGGATGCAAATAATCCAGAGGCTTGCCGCTTACAGCGATTAGATGAAGGGGAAGGATTTTTTGATGTTTGTATGCTGTGAACGAGGCACAAATTTGATGCTAAAAGGTTGATTGGATCAACCTGGGTTTTCTTATACAAAGCCTAAGAGGAGGCTATTGGCCCAACAAGAGGGAGTTTTTATGTGTCTCGTACGAAGCCCGAGAGAGAGAGGCTAAAAGGGTTGACTCAACAGGAGAATTTTTTATACTCAACAAGAGAGTGTTTTTGTATCTCGTACAAAGCCCGAGATGGAGGCTAAAGATGGTGACTCACCAAGAGAATCTTTTATACTCAACAAGAGAGTGATTTTGTATCTCGTACGAAGCCCGAGATGGAGACTAAAAGGTGATTGACTCAACAAGAGAGTCTTTTATACTCAACAAGAGAGTGTTTTAGTATCTCGTACGAAGCCGGAGATGGAGGCTAAAGATTTTGACTCAACAAGAGAGTCTTTGTATCTCGTACGAAGCCCGAGATGGAGGCTAAAAGGTTTGACTCAACAAGAGAGTCTTTGTATCTCGTACGAAGTCCGAGATGGAGGCTAAAAGGTTCTGTTTCAGTTGACTGACAGGTCCAGTATGTTGGTTAAGAAAAAATCAGTTCTTATAAAGAGACTGATTAAAGGTAAGGATGTGCTTTGGGATTGATCAGAGGATCAGGGTTATTTCCTGTTCTTTAAGGACATGGGAAATCCAAAGGGTATTCGAGACTGTCCAAGTCTACGGGTGTTTCCTTACTTGAGAATGTCTCCGAGACTTGAGGAAATTAGACTGTCCAAGTCTAGAGTTTTATCTTTTGTACTATGCTTAAAGAAACAATAGTAGTACGTTCACGGTAGAAAGATATAGACTCTTTAAAAGACTGTTCTATTAAGATGACTAATTTCTATTCCTATACCTCTAAGAGGTCGTCGGGACAATTTGTACGAAGCCCAAGAGGAGGCTGGAAACTTTTAAGAAGCCGAGGGACAATTTGTACGAAGCCCAAGAGGAGGCTATCATTCTCGGAGGAAGAAATCATTTATACGAAGCCTAAGAGGAGGTTGTGAATACTTCTAAGAAGCCGACGGGTCCTTGTACAACGCCCATGAGGAGGCGGGGATGCTTTTAAGAAGCCTGTGGGTCCCCAAACCCCGAGAAGTTCAAGACAGGCTATTCACAAAGAATAGATCAAGCCAGGAAAGTTTGAGAATTTGGAAGAAACTCAAGAGATGCCATTCACGGAGAATAGATCAACTCTGGGGAGTAGAGTCTCTTGACAATTCCTAAGGAGGACAACTAAAGAGAAAACTGTATCTGGTGCTCCTATGGGGGATCTAGTATTGTCTATTTCTAAGAATGATCGAAACGGCATTACCTAGTGCTTAGACGTAGATGCCGGGGAAACTCTAAATATCTATACTATTATTACACAGTCGATATGAGTTTATGAAAGAAGACTTACAGCGAAACAGCCCCACAATACAGTTATATGTATATGAAAGCGGTAAATGAAAGCATATAAACACTTACTCGGTTGTAGAGCTTCCATGCTGTTTGGTTAGTTGTTCAACATAGAAAGATTGAAAACAACAGTATATTTCAAAATCAAAGGAGAAAGTGCTTTGAAAGGAAAGATTGGGGCTTACAGCTCAAGGAGCGGCCCAGGGTTTTGCCAGTGATTGCACTGTGATATGAGTTTGTACAGTGGGACTTATAAGTGACTGAGGCCCAAAAAGTTTTCTGTACAAGGGGAATGGGTCTTACACTCTCTCAAGAGGCCCAAAAAAATGATTTAGAGAAAAGAAGAGGGTCTTACTACTCGAGGGTAGGCCCAGATGATTTTGTTTAAAAAATGGCGATCACGCCGAGGTTTTAGAATGTACAGAGGGACTTATACAATAAGTGAGGCCCCAAAATGGGTTATGTAAAAAAGAGGGTTGGGTCTTACACTCTATTAGAGGCCCAAGTGAGTTTTAAGAAAATAAATGGGTCTTACTACTCAAGGGTAGGCCCAATGGTTAATTTTGAAAAGGGCGACGATCGCGCCGAGGTTTTGGAAACACCGTGGGACTTATACAAGTGATTGAGGCCCAAAATTTTGGTATTTACAAAGGAATTGGGTCTTACACTCTATTATAGGCCCAAAGGTTTAAAAATGAAAAGAAATGAGACTTATAGCTCAAGGAGAAGCCCAATGGTCTTTTTTGTTAAAAGGCGACGATCGCGCCAAACTTTGTAAATGTACAGAGGGACTTATACAATATCTGAGGCCCAAAATATTTTATTTACAAAAGGGGTGGGACTTACACTCTATTAGAGGCCCAAAGAGTATTTTAGGAAAAGAAATAGGGCTTACAACACGAGGGGAGGCCCAGATGATTTTCAGTTTGAAAATGGCGATCGCGCCGAGATTTTTAACGTATCGGGACTTACTTATACAATAACTGAGGCCCAAAATATTTTTGTACAAAAAGGGTTGGGTCTTACACTCTATTAGAGGCCCAAAGTGTTTGAACAAAAGATTTGTTAGGGTGAAAATCAAAGAAACCCCAATTTCATTTTTTAAAGGCATTTTTCAAAGAAAAATCAAGTAAAAAATGATAAAAATATCAAATAAAATCATTAATCATGTTATAAACAATGATTAAGGTTTATGAAAAATTATTTTATCCACATGAATATTTAAAATCATTTTGGTTTTAAAAATCAAGAAAAACAAATCATTTTAAAAGCATTTAAAACAATATTTTTAAATATATTAAAAATAATCTAAAAATAATATTTTTTTGTGATTTTTTGTGGATTAAAATATTATGGGGTATGAATTGGAAAATGATGATTTTTGCTATGTAAAAGAATTGGTTGAGTTTTGAAAATAAAATAAGAAAAAGAGGAAAGATGTCACAACATCATCTTCGACATCTCTTATAGGGCAAAAAACTAGTACTGAAGCTTTAGTTTTTAACACTTTTTTTATCAAATTTCAAACACTCATAACTCTCTCAATTTTTAACGGAATTAAAATTCGGAAGTACCTATCTTGACCTATTTTTCGCAAAGAATCCATTGGTACCACACATACACACTGAAACTCGACATACAAAACACGCGAATTGAAAAACCAGAACTGCACTTAATTTAAAACATCGTTTCTCGTCAAATTTCCAACACGTGTAACTCTCTCGATTTTTAACGGAATTAAGATTCGGAAGAGCGTATCTTGACCGATTTTTTGCAAGGAATCCAATGGTATTACTCATGCACACTGAAACTTAATGTACAGAACACACAAATCGAAAAACCAGAACTGGATCGTTAATTCGACGTCGTTTTGCGTCAAATTTCCAACACGCGTAACTCTCTCGACTTTTAACGGAATTAAGATCCGAAAGTACCTATATTAACCAATTTTTCACAAGGAATCCAATGGTACCACACATACACACTGAAACTCGACGTACAAAACACGCGAATCGAAAAACCAGAACTGCTATGTTAATTTAAAACATCGTTTCTCGTCAAATTTGCAACATGCGTGACTCTCTCGATTTTTATCGGAATTAAGATCCGGAAGAGCCTATCTTGATGTAATTTTTGCAAGGAATCCAATGGTATTACTCATGCACACTGAAACTTAATGTACAGAACACACAAATTAAAAAAAAGAACTGGACCGTTAATTCGACGTCGTTTCGCGTCAAATTTCAAACACGCGTAACTCTCTCGATTTTTAACGGAATTAAGATCCGGAAGAGCCTATCTTGACCGATTTTTCCCAAGGAATCCAATGGTATTACTCATGTACAGTGAAACTTAATGTACAGAACACACAAATCGAAAAACCAGAACTGGACCGTTAATTCGACGTCGTTTCGCGCCAAACTTCCAACGCACGTAACTCTCTCAATTTTTATCGGAATCAAAATCCGTAAAAACCTATCTTGACCAATTTTTCGCAAGGAAACCAATGGTATCAGTCATACATAGTGAAACTTAATGTACAGCACACACAAGGCAAAAAACCTGAACTGGACATGAATTTTAAAACAACATAAACTCCACATATAAACATGTTAAAGTGCAAACCGTAGGAGGATCAAATCATAAACATTAAGGACTACATTTTTGCTTCAAGAATTGTTCAATATGATGCATGTATGTGGACAACAAAGGAAAGCATGATTCAAAGAATTCAAGTTGTGAATTTTACCTCTTTTTTGGAGATTTTGTGTAACCTACCAAATGCTTTGTTCCAGAAATGATTTGATGCTTTGGATACCCTTAAATGACCTCTTAGAAGCTTTTAGGATGGTTGGAATCAGCTGGAAACCTCTGGAGCAAGTTTGAGCACTTTCTTGCAAAATGGGCAAAAGTGGCCAAAATGCCAACTCTCTCAAATGGTGTTCCAGATGTGTGGCACCATTTGGGACAGTTCAAGGATGATATTTGGAGTGTATTTGAGGTTTTATCTGGTTTGTAAAGTGACTGAATAAAGACATGGCTTGAAAAATGCAAAAAAGTCCAATTTTGAGGTTTTGAGAGATGACTTTGTGATGTTGGTGTTATAGGTCACTTGTGAGAGTTTGGATCACCTACATATGATGTTTATGAGGTGTTAGGATCATGAGCTGTGATGGAAATGCTCTCTAACTCAAAAATTCAGAATTTCCTTACTAAAGAAGGCATTTTGGAGTGAAAGAGAGAATTTGAGGAAAGCATCTGTTTGATGGCTTTGGTGTACTCAAACTGGGCACAAATGAGCTCTATTTATAGTAGATCAATTTTGTTTTGCAAGCAATAGTGAATGGTGGCTGCAGCAGAGATTTGGCAAATGTAGGCCAATGAAAATCCAAGTCTCCTCTAGCCATTGACTAGAGGTTAGAGCACAGTCCTTTGGTTCCCTAGTTGTTGGATGAATCTTGACTGAATTCAGTTGGAGGAAGCTCAGTTCATGCCACCTCTAAGCATCAATTAAATGCTCCAAACCAAAATTGGAGTCTTGTCCCTCTTTTAGGGATTTCTAGGTTTTGGCATGCTAGTTTTGGTTCCTTGGACTTAAGAGGCTCATGGATCAGATCACCCCCCTTAGATTTGATCCTTAGATGTGTCCAAAATGATGACAAGGCTTGAAAATTTGTGTGGCACAAGAAATGTGCAAATCTGCCCTAAAAAATTCAGCTGCAGCAAGCCTTTTTGTAAAATCCATAACTCCCTGCTCGAGTATGCTACATGGATGTTCTAGGACTTTCTGGAAAGCTAGGATGACGTACTTCAACTTTGATGTTTAGCCCTAGACCTGGTTCAACTTGGATCATGGAGAAAAGCAGCCTTGAAGTTGGGACTTCATGCTGAAATTACAAGGCAAATTTTGGCTAAGTGCTGAAAAATGTCAATTTTAGGTTTTTAGCCATTTTGATCCAACCATAACTCAAAATCCATGATGAATTGGGATGAGGTGTAGTTGACACTTTTGTAGAGGGCCATGAGGGCTACAAATTAAGCTTTGGATGGGGAAAAATTGCTTTGTAGTTTAGGAGTTATGATCCTCCAAAGTTGGTACCCTTGCCACTTTATTTCATAACTTAGAAAATTTTCTAAGTTTTTATGGTTACCCCTTTTTCAAGTTATCCCACTTTTCTTGATTTTTCTTGATGAATGATTATTCCAATCAAACATTAACATCATTTTAGGGTTAAAAAACCATTTTTATGAAAAATCTCAAAAAGTCAAAGGTTGACTTTTGGGCACAGTTGACTTTTTATCAGATGAATTCCAAACTGTGTGATCCTTTATGAAATCAAGTCCTTGACCTAAATCAAACTTGATGGACATGTTCCATAGGTATTATAGGGTGTATTGAATCGTGTCCCAAGGTTTGGGAGCATGCCTGGGTCAAAAGTCAAAGGTACAGTTGACTTTTCCCGCGAAACCCTAACTGTGGTTCAGATGAAATTGAAACTTGTTGCTCAAGCTTCTTGGATCAAGTCATTGTTGCAAATGGATCAATGTGGTGTGTTAGGGATCCTCAAATCCTCTCTTGAGGCCTTGGCTCGTGTTTTGTCCCAAAAGTCAACTTAGGGGTGAATTAGGTCAAGAAACCCTAATTCCGGATTTCTGGTAAAGGCGTCCCCTAAGGCTAAATTGACTTGATGATGGGGTTTATGATGTTCCATGGAGCGTATTAGGATATGCTTTGAAGCATTGGCTCATGCCCAGAGGAAAATTTCCATTTGGAGGCCCTACTTGACCAAACCCTAATTTAGTGACATTGGCGATCCTGAGGCTTGATCCACCTAGAAGGGAGCAGCCTTGTGCTTAATCCTTGAAGTGGGAGTCCCCTTGATCCATTGTGGATATTTGAGAGGCTAGACAAGTTGAAGATCATGTCATTTCTTGATTGATCCTTTGTCTAAGAGCTCTTAGAGGGTTTGAAACCCTAGTTCTGATTGTAGTGAGTGTTCACCCATCTTTGGGGAGACTAATGAGGTACAAAGGTACATCCATATTGTGCTGATGATTTGCACCATGATGGGAAATTTTAGTGGTCAAAATTTGGGGTATGACAGATGCCCCTATTTAATCTTCTTGGACCCCGAAGGTGTGAATGGCGAAGGTATTCGGGCATTCGGGGTGCAAGAGGATTAAATATCAAAATACCCGAAATTTTGATGATGGTTATGAATGGTAGCTTACACATTCATCTTCTTTTGATAAGCAATGATGCTTAGAAAAGGTAAAACTTCCCCTCGATCCTGGTTTCCTACCAAGGAACTGGTCTCAGTTTTCTTTTGAAATAAACCTCCCCTCAATCCTAGTTTCCTACCAAGGAACTGGTCTTAGTTTCTTTTGTCAACTTCCCCTCGATCATGGTTTCCTATCAAGGAACTGGTCTTAGTTTCTGAAGTAAACTTCCCCTCGATCCTGGTTTCCTACCAAGGAACTGGTCTCAGTTTCTGATTTAAACTTCCCCTCGATCCTGGTTTCCTACCAAGGAACTGGTCTTAGTTTCTTTTGTCAATAAACTTTCTTGACAAGGGACGCTGTTTGTAGAGGTTTTCCTTCAAACTTCTCGCCAAATTTTCCTGGGGAGATGCCATTTGAGTAGAAAAAGTTTTGATGTCAGACTTGCTTGGGAACCCATTCATCTGAATTGTAGAGGTACACAAACTTCTCTGTTTGGAGACGCCATTTGTCGATTCTACTGGGGAAAGCGAGTCTCTTGAGAGACTGTTTCCGTTTGGGGGTGTTACATCATACTTTTCCTGAAGTCTTTTCAGAGAAATGCCATACGATGTACCCCAATTTTGAGGGGCTTTCTCTGGGGATATTCCTTAATCCGGGAAAGCGAATATATCATCTTCAATGGCGAAGAGTGATATTTGTTGAAAGTTTTCTTGTTTCTCAGAGGTTCAAGTTATCAAACTGGTTAAGGACCGTCTCTAATCCAGAGATAAACGGGAGAGAGATTACTTAGATGATTCACTTCTTAACGAGGAAAGATCTAACAACTTGATTGAGAGGACTTCTATCACTAGGGGACAAGACCGACTAGAGTGATAATGATGCAATATGAATATGAATGTGAATCAATAATGCATGATGTATGTATGTATATGCTGACAAAACTGACGCAACATACAGACTAAAGGATGAACACGACTGGATACTCGGCCACAGTGGGGCATGTAGAAATATCGTTGGTTCAAGATAGCAATTCTGACTTGCTTAGGAGAGATATTCCCTGCGGGGAATACCGTTGGTCGGGCTTAGGAGATAAGAATTCGGCTGAGGGCATCAGATGGGAATGCCGCATCTGATACAGTTGATCCTTCGTTCAGGCGTACTGGTCTAGAAGGAGTACTTTGATTCTGCACTTTGAGGTTCGAACACCTTTGGAGAAGCGACCGATGTTCTTCTGATGTTCAACAGTCAAAAGAAATTGCCATCTTTATTTTAAAAGCAGAAAAAGTTTGACAAGTAAATTCATTTTTGTTTTATTTTCAAGAATCGTTAATCATGTTAAAAACATCATTCTGTAAAGCTAAAACAAGTAAGAATTACAAACAAAAGCACAAGGGCTCAAATTTTATTGATAGGATGGAAATCAACCGAACGCGTGATTCCATAGAGTATTTACAAAGTTAGAAAATGGTAATTTACAGGGAAAAAGGCTACGTTGAAACATAACGACCACTATCCTTCTAGCAACTTTGAATTCGGGACATCCTGAGCTTCTGTCGAAGATGACCTTGACTGGAGTCTCTGATGGATGGCATGACTGCTGAGGAGCTAAACTGATCAGACGTAGTTACTTGCCATTAATCCCTAACTTTTGCCTGGATTGTACTTGGAGATTTCCAATCCACCGGGATGATTTTTGATCATGTCTCTAATTTTTTACTGGATCGCCCTTTCGGGTTTTCAATCCACCAAGACGTTTTTTTTTAGTTTAGGCGAAGTATTTCTTGACTACATCAACATTCGTGGGGTAGGCAAATTCCTCTCCATCCATGGTTGCAAGTCTCAAGGCACCGCCTGAGAAAGCTTTCTTGACCACATAGGGGCCGTCATAATTTGGAGTCCACTTGCCCCGAGAATCAATGAGAAAAGATTGTATCTTCTTGAGCACAAGGTCTCCTCTTCTGAAGACACGAGGTTAAACCTTTTTGTCAAACGTCATCTTCATTCTTTGTTGATACAATTGACCTTGGCATAGAGCCGTGATTCGCTTCTCTTCGATCAGATTCAGTTCATCGTGTCGATTTTGACACCATTCAGCTTCTGTAAGCTTAGCTTCCATCAATACCCTGATTGATGGGATCTCTATTTCAATGGGAAGCACTGCCTCCATGCCATATACTAGAGATAAAGGGGTTGCCTCTGTTGAAGTGCGGACAAATGTACGATAACCGTGAAGAGCAAAGGGTAGCATCTCGTGCCAATCTTTGTAGGTTACATCCATCTTCTGAACGATCTTCTTGATGTTCTTGTTAGCCGCTTCTACCGCTCCGTTCATCTTTGGTCGGTAGGGAGATGAGTTATGGTGTTCGATCTTGAACTCAGCGCACAACTCTTTCATCATCTTATTGTTCAATTTAGATCCATTATCCGTAATGATCTGGCTTGGAACACCATAACGGCAGATGATATTGTTTTTGATAAATCGGACCACCACTTGTCGGGTTACATTAGCGTACGATGCTGCTTCGACCCACTTGGTGAAGTAATCAATGGCTACCAGGATGAACCGAAGTCCGTTCAAAGCCTTGGGCTCAATCATGCCAATCATGTCGATTCCCCATATGGAAAAACGCCATGGGGAAGAGAGAACTTTGAGATGTGTTGGCGGTACATGGATTTTGTCGGAGTATATCTGACACTTATGACACCTCCTCATGTACTTGTAGCAGTCGGATTCCATGGTCAACCAGTAGTACCCTGCTCTCATAATTTTTCTCGCCATTGTGTGTCCGTTGGCATGAGTGCCAAAGGATCCTTCGTGAATTTCTTTTATCAGTATGTCTGCTTCTGGTCTGTCTACGCATCGGAGCAAGACCATGTCAAAATTCTGCTTATACAGTGCATCACCGCTCAGGAAGAAGCTGCCAGCCAGTCTTCTGAGGGTTTTCCTATCTTTTCTAGATGCCCCAGGTGGGTACTCTTGTTTCTGAAGGAAGCATTTGATATCGTGATACCAACGTTTGTCGTCTATGACTGCTTCGATCGTGAAGACCTAAGCGGGCCGTTCAAGGCGCGTTATGTCGATCTTAGGTATGTCATTCCATCGACCTACGTTAATCATGGAAGAGAGAGTGGCTAATGTATCAGCCATGTCATTCTCTTCACGAGGGATGTGATGAAACTCGATTCTGTTGAAGAAGGGTATCAACCTTCTCACATAATCTTTGTAAGGGATCAATCCTAATTGGTATGTGTTCCAATCTCCTTTGATCTGATTCATAACCAGGGTTGAATCGCCATATACGTCCAAGTTCTCGATCCTTAAGTCGATCGCTTCTTCGAGACCCATAATACAAGCTTCATATTCGGCCTCGTTGTTTGTGCACTTAAATGTAAGTCTGGCAGTGAAAGGAATGTGGGTACCCTGAGGTGTTATGATAATTGCCCCAATTCTGTTTCCGTAATGATTGACAGCTCCGTAAAAAATAAGTCCCCATTGGGAATCTGGTTCTGGCCCTTCACTGGGTAGCGTTTCATCGCAGTCTTTCATTTTCAGATACATGACATCTTCGTCTGGGAAGTCAAACCCGATAGATTCTTGATATTCAATCGGTTGATGAGCCAAATGATCGGCTAAAATACTTCCCTTAACAACTTTCTTAGCATGGTACTCTATGTCATATTCTGATAACAACATCTGCCATCGGGCGATCCTTCCCGTGAGAGCAGGTTTTTCAAAGACATACTTGATTGGATCCATCTCGGAGACCAACCAAGTAGTGTGATGAATCATGTACTGGCGCAGACGTTTGGCTGCCACAGCCAAAGCGCAGCAAGTTTTTTCAAGCATCGTGTACCGAGTCTCGCAGTCGATGAATTTTTGCTTAAATAGTAGATGACAGACTCCTTTCTTTTGGTTTCGTCTTGTTGGCCAAGTACACAGCCCATGGAGTCTTCCAAGACTGTTAAGTATATGATCAGTGGTCTTCCTTCCACTGGAGGTGATAGAATCGGCGGGTTCAACAAGTATACCTTGATACTGTCGAAGGCGGTTTGGCAATCTTCTATCCAAACGCGGTCCTGGTTCTTTTTTAGCAGTTTGAAAATTGGCGTACATGTCGCGGTCATGAGGAATATGAATCTGGAGATGTAGTTCAAACGTCCTAGAAATCCTCTGACTTGTTTTTCAGTCCTCGCAGAAGGCATTTCTTGAATGGCCTTGACCTTGTCAAGATCAACCTCAATTCCTTTCTGGCTGACGATGAACCCTAGCAGTTTCCCTGAACGAACACCGAACGTGCATTTGTTAGGGTTCAAGCAGAGTTTGTACTTTCTCAACCGCTCGAACAGTTTTGACAGGTGGGTCACATGTTCCTCTTCTGTTCTAGATTTAGCAATCATATCATCGACATATACCTCGATTTCCTTGTGTATCATGTCATGAAACAGAGTAGTCATGGCCCTTTGATAGGTTGCCCCGACGTTCTTTAAACCGAACGGCATTACCTTGTAGCAAAAGGTACCCCATGGGGTAATGAACGAAGTTTTCTCCATGTCTTTTCGGCACCATTTTTATCTGGTTATAGCCCGAGAATCCATCCATGAAGGAGAAAAGTTTGAACTTTGCTGTACTGTCTACCAGCATGTCAATGTGTGGTAAAGGAAAATCGTCCTTTGGACTAGCCTTGTTTAGATCTCTGTAATCTACACACATTCTGACCTTTCCATCCTTTTTCATAACGGGTACAATGTTGGCTAACCATTGAGGATATTCTGATGTAGTGAGGAAACCCGCGTCGATCTGTTTCTGTACCTCCTCTTTGATTTTGATAGCCATGTCCGGGTGAGTCCGTCTCAACCTCTGTTTTACTGGCGGACATTCTCACCTCAACGGTAAGTGATGTTCCACGATGCTGGTATCCAACCCCGGCATATCCTGATAGGACCAAGCGAATACATTGGGGAATTCTTTGAGAAGCTTTATCAAACCCTCTCTGGCAATTGGACTGAGCAGTGCCCCAATCCTGATTTCTTTTCTCTCTTATTCCGAACCCAAGTTTACCGTTTCCAGCGGCTCTTTGTGAGATTCAATAGACATTTCCTCCTGTCTGAGTAATCGGGAGATCCCTTTTGGAATTTCGTCGTCAACTTCTTCTTCAGCCCCAAATACCGAGAACTCAGAGTCTGGAGAAGGCATCGGATCGTATGTTTCAACGGGGTTTAAAACAAGCAATCTGCATGACGTAATGATTTGTGTTTAGAAGAGATAGAGAAAATACAAGTGTGTGCAGTGTATTTTTCTTTGGAAAACTGCTTGTTTTTATTATTGAGTTGTTTTTTAGGATAACCATTTTCTGAAAAAAGCAAAAAGAGAAAACAACAATAAATGCGGAAATTACAGAACGACGTTATTTTATTAATGAACAAGTCGATTCTTGAAACTACAACCCTATAAAACAAAACTCTGTCACTTTGGGCAAAGCGAAGAGGAAAATTTACAGAAAGTGAGCCCTATCAAAACATCCGTTTCACCTGGGCAAGGTGAAAGGTTAAAGATGGAAATTACTTTGACTGATGAACGATCTTCAGAACATCGACAACAACCCACTGGCGGCGAACTCCTCGGTGAATCACAAAGTCTGGAACCTTCCTCGATTTGTCTTCAGAAATAACGCTGATTTCTGGTGGAGCAGGATCATTAGAATCTGTCTCCCAGGCAGAGTTGTCGTAGGAGAATTCCTCTGTTGCATTTTGCATAGCATTTTACTCTCAGGCAGATTTCCCCATCCAGTTGGCTGGATGTCTTCGAGCCTGATGCGAGAGCTTTCGGGAGCAGTGTACTTGACCATATAGTCGTATTTTCCACTTGGTTGTCCCAGGGTGTCCCACACTTCTTTGGAACTGGAGGAGTCATCCTTCTCGGTGACGTTGACCTCATGAAAAGCATAATTAATGAATTTGAGTCCTGCAAACATTGTGCATTCATCGTCAGGTTGAGTATTTTATGAACGACCTAAGGGTTAATCCCATGACATGGTGGGGACGCAGGTATTCTGTTCAATGATGCTCAGCTGATTTTCATTGTTCGGCTGACTTTCTTGCCCCAAGTCTCCTGGGCATGGCTGCCACATTGGCAAGCCATCCATCGGGCCATAATAGTTGTGGTCAAAGATGTCCTTCATCAGAGTGTCCTCCTCTAATGAGTTTGGTGGAGCACGGCATCCTTTCGGATCACAATCTCCATATATCATTTCGACGTCTGACCTGGGTATAAATCTCGGACTCTGTGCGGGAAAGCAAAATGGAATTTGCGTTTCGTCCTGAGACATATAACCATCCTCGTTAAGATAGGGCTTCCATTCTTCCTCCATATCAGATGAATCATCTTTATTGATGGTATGTACCTCTTGAGTCAAAGGTTGAAGGAAGCCTCCTCTGTGGAAGAAGTTCTAAATGGGATGATGATTTTCATCATTAGCAGCTGTCTGGGTACAGGTTGCAGAAAAACCAAGACCCTTCTTTGTTTTATTGTCAGTAGGAATGACAAGCTGTCCCCATCCTTTTGTATTGGTACTCTCGACCACTTTTATAGCATCTTTGTACGAGGAAATGGAAGTTCCCCCCTCAGATTGATCGTCCCTGTGTAGCGAAAGTGCTTGGAACTGGGTTCCGATTATCCCTTCCGGTTCCACATAAGTGGATGACGATAAATTGTTGACGAGCAAGGCCTGTCCCCCACAGACTGTGATGAGTTGGCAGTTCTGGACGAACTTTAGCATTTGGTGGAGGGTTGAAGTGACTGCCCCAGCCTGATGTATCCAAGGTCTTCCTAATAAACAACTGTATGTTGCCCGGATGTCCATGACCTGGAAAGTGACTTGGAAAGTGTGAGGACCAATAGTTATGGGAAGGTCGACTTCGCAGATAACCATTTTTCTGGATCTGTCAAATGCTTTGACGACGACATCGCTGGTTCTCATCGGAGGGCCTTTGAATGATAATTACATCAAAGTGGACTTCGGCATAACATTCAGGGCTGACCCTCTGTCTACCAGTACGCTGGCTAAAGCATCGTCCTGGCAGTTGACTGTAATATTGAGTGCCATGTTATGACGACGACCCTCTTCAGGTAATTCCTCATCACTAAATCCCAAGTTGTTGCAGGAAGTGATGTTAGAGACGATGCAATCGAACTGTCTGATGGTTACATCCTGTTCCATAAAGGCTTGCTCCAAGACTTTCTGTAGAGCCTCCCTGTGCGCTTCTGAACTGAGTAAAAGTGATAGCACCGAGATCTTTGAAGGAGTTTGTAACAGTTAATCAACAATGTTGTATTCACTCCTTTGGATGAGCTTCAGCATCTCATCGTTGTTCTTTGAAAGGTCGGGATCACTGGATTGACCGACAGGTGGATTGGGAACTTCTGTCTGAGGTTCCTTTTCTTTGCTGAGTTCTCCAACTCCTCTGTTGAAGATTCGACCGCTCCGTGTTACTCGACTGATGTCTACAATATAGATGACAATAGGAGCCTTCTGATTTTTCTGACCATTATAAGTAATTTCGATCCATTCCTGGTTGGGAACTCTCGATTCGTCAAGTAGAGGGATGATGGCACAAACATTCCTAGTCTTCTGATGATCAGAGATTACGACAACGTCCTCGATTTGATCAGCGAGATAGTTGACTGATCCAGAACTTGAGCATGGTTGAATTTCTTTGTGGTCCAACTGACTTTGAAGGGCTGCCCGCACGAGGTAGCATCCTTGATTGTTCACTGAACAAACTCCACACCGCTCATAGTTGTGTAGTGGCACATGGCCGCGTCCGCTCTGAATACAGTGTAGCCTTACTAGGTCAGTTTCCACCGACCGGACATCCTGACTTTGATATCTAGTAGGATTCCCATTAGTGATACTAATTTGCTGGGTGTCTTCATCCATATAGATTGGAAGCCACCAGTGGTTCAACAAGTGCTGAAGTGTTTTCTGGACAAGGACACAACCCTGATCGTTTTTGCAACCCGCTTTACAGCCCTGATAATCATGTGATACCAGGAATCCGAGACGGATCTGTTCTACGTGTAACTCCACCAGGCTGGTATTCATCAAGTGAATATCTAAGATTTGAATCATGTTGATCTGATAGGGATTCCTATCATGGTAGTCCTGGATCCATCCAAGATCCATCTGACGCTAGAGGGCCTCTTGTATGAAAGAGCATCCCTGTTTGTTTACCGAGCAAGTCAGACAAGAACTATAATCGTGTCGCGGCAGATTATGATACTGGCTTTGCCTTGAGTGCACTACCACCAGGTTGACATTCATTGCACGGACGTCGTGGTTTTGAATGACATTGGAATTCGTATAAACCATGTTAACTCCACGAGCTTGGTGCTCTTGGATCCATCTAAGATCCATCTGTTCCTGTAGAGCTGATTGCACCACAGAACATCCTCGATTGCTTTTAGAGCAAATATCACACTGGTGATAATTATGAGGTGGCACATGGCCATATCCACTCTATCTACAATGCAGCTTGACTAGGTTGGTCCTCAACAAGAGTACATCGTGAATTTGATAGACGTTGTTAGACTCTCCCTCTATCAGGTTGACTGCAGCTTTCTCGTGTTGAGGCAGCGGGTTCGTGAGAACATTGGGATTCGTATCTTTGAAAGATAAGAGCCCGCTCCTATCTCCCTCGTCAGATTTGAAATTGAGACAGTTCTCTATGTTATGCCCTGGACCTCCTTGATGATAAGGGCAAGTCTGATCCGCTTTGAACCAAAAAGGCGGATTTTCCGGTACTGTAAGAGGAGCCTTAGTCTGGACGTGCCCTTTGACTAGTAATAACGGAAATAGTTCCGCGTACGATACGGGTAAAGGATCAAATCCTGGTGGCCGCGTTGTACAGTTGTTATTGTATGGAGGACGAGCCTGCTGAAGAGGTTGTTGTGTCCTTTGCTGAAACTGCTGTTGGTTAGGTTGGCTCTGCGCAACCTGAGGTTGATACGTAGAAACAGGCGCAGGGTTGATAGCAGGACTTACAGCTGCTACTGGTTGGTACCGTCGCCTTTGCTTTCCGAGAGAGATATTCCCAATATCCTGCTCTTTTTTCTTAGGGAGAGCACTACCGTATCGTTTTTCACTACTTGATGATCCAATGTCTTTAACTAGACGTCCTTCTCGAACGGCTTCCTCGAGACGCACTCCCATACCGACCATTTCGGTGAAGTCGTTGGGCGCACTGGCCATCATTCTGTCGTAGTAGAATGAGCTCAAGGTCTTTAAGAAAATCTTTGTCATCTCTTTTTCCTCAAGAGGTGGACAAATTTGAGCGGCAATTTCACGTCATCTCTGAGCGTATTCCTTAAAGGTTTCCTTGTCCTTTTGTGACATTGATCTGAGTTGATCTCTGTCTGGTGCCATGTCCAAATTATATTTGTACTGTTGGAAGAAGACAGTGCCGAGATCTCTGAAAGTGCTGATCGTAGCACAGTTTAAACCCATGTACCATTTTAATGCGGCACCGGTTAAACTATCCTGAAAGTAGTGAATCAGTAGGTCCTGATTTTCTGTCTGAGTCGACATTCACCGAGCGTACATTACCAAGTGACTCTGAGGGCTAGAGTTACCGTTGTACTTTTCAAAGTCGGGCACTTGGAATTTGTGCGGAACTTTCACATTGGGGACCAAGCAGAGGTCCGCAGTGTCCTTTCCAAATAGATCCTGACTACGAATAGCTTGCAATTCCTTTTGCATTTCCAGGAACTGTTCCTGGAACTCGTTCATTCTTTCGAACATGCTTTCGTTTCCACCAGAAGGTATCTGGGGAATTTGTCCTTTCGGGACAGTGTGTACCACGGGTTGTGGTATAGTCATTACGGCCGAGACTCTCAGTGCCTCCCGAAGTTTGTAACCTTCAGGAGTTGCTGTCATGCCCCTGGCATCTTCATTTTCCTGAAGTTTGTAACCTTCAGGCCCAGCAGTTCCTACAGTGATTTCCTAATCTTCAGTGATCGGCGGAACATATCCTTCCGGGATATAGTTAACAGGCATGCCCCAGGGACGATCTTTCGGCATTTGATACCTAGGATCATACTTCTCCACTATGGGCATTGAGGTGATCTCTGAGATCACAGTTCTTTGTAACTGAGCTTCTGCCATGGCTTGCATGTCATTACGAAGCTTTCTCATATCCTCTCTTAAAGAGTTGATCTCTTCTTTCAACTCTCTGTTCTCTTCCTCGAGATCATCCATCTTTTTCTGACGATTGGCCCGAATATTGTACGAATGAGACATTTTGACTCTAGAACCGAGACACAAACATGAGACTCGTAGGTAAGAAGAATACGTGACGTGAGAATGATGAATGCAATGATTATATTAATTATTTTTTGGTTTAATCAAAATAAACTTCGACAATTAGATTGCAAATATCAAACAGTGGGGAAACCCCGTTTTATTGAAATTCAAAGGATTGCGGAAATGGAAATACAGTAGATTACAAGGTGCGGAAACAGAAACCTAAGCTAATGGGTCCCGAGTCCTCTCTGAGGAGAAACCGGGTGCTGATTCTGGTACTTTCCTTTTCTTTGACCGGGGCTCTTGAGCCATTGTCGGGTTGTCATTCCTTTGCCAAGTGAAAGGAGCGAGCAAATTCCTTTGGTCATCGTGATTATCCACAGCATGTTGCTCTAAAATCTCGATCAGAGCATCCTTTTCTTTTAGTAGCTGCTGTATTTTGGTACACTCCACGTTGAGAATGCGGTACTTGTTCTTCCAAGACCTCCTCTCCTGTTGAACTTTGTTGAGAGTAACCTGAAGCTTTTCAGTTTCTGTCATGAAGTACATGACAGATTCCTTTGGCAGAAGAACTCCATGACGAGGATACGGCATCTTTAGCTTGAGAGCTCTAGTTTGTACCCAGTGGAGATAAGGCTCCACTGAGACAGTCCGGTTTTCCTAGAGACTCCCATCCTTTCTTATGAATATGTTTCCAAGTGTGCACTATTTCCATCTTTAGTGCTCTGTCATTTTCTCCTTCCTTGAAGAAAAGACCTTCCAGATGAGCATTACGCGGGACATGCCTCATTGGGTATCCAAATTGACGACGAACCAATACCGGATGGTAGTTGATTCCTCCCTTAGTTCCTATAAGGGGTACATTGGGGAAGTTTTCACAATGATCAATTATCCTGATCCTGTCATAAATCCTATTGCACTAATCTATGTCAGAGTTAGTGAGAGACATGATTTTCTGCGACCAGCATAAGGCACTCTTATGATCCCAAAAAGCAGCAGACTTTGGCAAAAAGGAGATAAACCATTTGTATAGCAGGGGCACACAGCACGTGATCTCTCCTCCGCTGTACAAATTCCCTAAGTGTACAGAATGATACGCATCTGCGAGCAAAGTCGGTACAGGGTTTCCAATGAGAAAAACCTTAACGGCGTTGATATCGACGAAGTTATCAATGTTGGGAAACAGAAATAACCCGTAGGTGAGTAAAACAAATATGCTTTCAAAAGCAGTCATGTTCCCTATACTAGCGAAATACAGGGCCTTCTTTGTCAAGAACTGGGCCGACAAACCTTGTATGCCACCCTTAGTGGTCATGTGAGTCCTGACCTCTGACTCATCCAAATAAATTGCTCTTGCAATGGTCTGACCCCTTGGAATTTCTTCCAGTCCAGAAAATGGAGCTTGATCAGTAATGTGTAGATCAGTCAGGTGAGACTACTCCTCCGGCGTTGGTGCTAGCTGGTAATCCGGGAATGTGAAACAGTGATAGACCGGATCGTAAAACTGAACGAGTGCGTCCATGATTCCTTCAATCACATGGATTCTTAACAGAGGTAGCAGACCTCCATACTTGGCTCTGAAAGCCTCAGGGTTAGTGATCATCCTCGCTACCCTTCTCAAATCCTCAAGTTTTGGAACCTTGAAGGTGTACTGGTGAGTTCTCCTTCTACCGGAATCCATGAGCGCAATCTTTTTCTCTGACATTTGCAATCATTGTCTCAGTTTAATTTGAAAAAGAGAGACTAGAAGAGAAAATTTTTCTTTGTTTTAATGTTTTTTAGATGAATGCATGAATGCAGCACACAAAAACATAGAAAAAACATGGGGTCAAAGGGTCGTTGTCATGAAGTCAAGGCTCTACCCATCCCCCAAAGGTTTATACTAGCGTTAAGATGTTGAAACAAGATGTTCTAATATTCTACATTTAACATGTCGGATAAAGATGTCCCATCCTGGATCATAGGACATCGCGTCTGATTTTGTTTTAAAAGGAAGATTCTGGTGTTGGTATTTGTTACTGAATATTCTGTGAATATTTAGTTATCCTATGTGGCATCCAAAGTATTTTGGGTTGAGTTTTTGTGTGTTGGTTTTCGGATTTTCAACATTTTCTAAATATGGAGACATATTAGGAAACTTTAGATTGAAGACCTATTTTCTTGGAGTTTATTTTGCAGAATTGTGTGAAGTCTCTTTGCTGCATTTTTGAAGCCCAATCCAGTCCAGATTTAATGCTATATATTGACTGGTGTAAACCTAGTTTAGGTGTGGAACTTACGTGTGTTTTGTTAGGGTTTTTAAGTGTTATTTGTGAGCCTAACTGGTATCATTCTGATAACATTACAAGGACTGATTTTGTGTTGTAAGTTCTGTCAGTTACTCATAAGCTTTTAAGCATTGAGTTTCTCGTGTGTCAATTCTCATAAGCTTTGAAGTATTGAGAATTGTGTGTTTTGAAAGTGTGGCTTTCGTTTTGTTACTTGTGTTGAAAGGAACCAGTCACGGGTTGTGATTGAAGAGGGATTTGAGGAGGGCCTCATACCTAGGTGAGTCTTAGGTAGAAGTCATAGGAAGGGTAGTGATTAAGTGAGCGGATTGTAACCGGGTGTGGTTGCTGTATGAGCTGTGAATTGATACTATCGTATATTGGTTTCGTCCCTGGCTTGGTAGCCCCCAGAGTAAGATTGTTGATCCGAACTGGGTAAACATATCACTGTGTTCTTTACTTTCTGCACTGTTATTATTATTGTTAACTTGTTCATTGTGTTGGATATCAGTGTCTCAACATCTGTGTAGGACATCTGATATCTGTGCCAGAATTTCAATTGGCATCAAGAGCTTGCACCCTTGTTGGTTCTGGGTGAGATTCAGGGAAGGTACTTTCTTGTACAATGGATAAGGATGGAGGATTTTTGAACAAACCACCTCTGCTTGATGGTTCCAACTATGACTACTGGAAACCAAGGATGGTAGCATTCATCAAATCCATGGATGATTAAGCATGGAAAGCTGTTATCAAAGGATGGGAACCCCCAAAGGTTAGAGATGCAAAGGGTGATCCTACTGATGTGGTGAAGGAAGAGGAAGACTGGGATGATGCAGACTACAAAGGGTCCTTGGGAAATTCCAAAGCCATGAATGCATTGTTTAATGGTGTTAACAAAAATATCTTCAGGTTAATTGAACATTGCACCATTTCAAAAGAGGCGTGGGAGGTCTTGAAGGTTGCTCATGAAGGGACTTCAAAGGTGTAGATGTCAAAACTTCAGCTTCTCACTACCAAGTTTGAGAATTTGAAGATGAAGGAAGATGAGAGCATTCATGATTTTCACATGAACATTATTGAGATAGCTAATGCTTCAAGTGCCCTAGGTGAAAAGATGTCTGATAGCAAACTGGTCAGAAAAATCCTCAGATCTCTACCTAAGAGATTTGACATGAAAGTGACTGCTATAGAGGAAGCTCAGGACATATATAAGATGAAAGTGGATGAACTTGTGGGATCACTTCAAACATTTGAATTGGGGATCAGTGAAAAGTCTGAAAAGAAGAAGAGTATAGCTTTTGTGTTAAATGTTGGTGATTCAGACGATGAAGATAACCTGGTAAGAGATGAAGGGGTGTCTAAAGATCTGGTATTGCTTGGAAAACAATTTAACAAAGTATTGAAAAGGATGGACTGGAAGTCAAGAGCAAATGTTCAGAACAAACCACTCGACATCAGTAAAAACCAGGATGGAGGCAGAAGGTCCAGAACTGAAGAAGACTCCAATCAAGGGAAGAGAGTTCAGTGTTTTGAATGTGAGGGATTTGGGCACATAAAAACTGAGTGTCCCACGTATCTCAGAAGGCAGAAGAAGGGCTTATCTGTGTCTTGGTCAGAAGGAGAGTCTGAGAGTGATCTTGAAGAAGAATCAGCAAAATTAGTGACAGCCTTGACTGGAATCTGTAAATCTGATGGAGAAACAACTTGTGAGTCTGATTCTGACAAAGAATCTTATATTGGAGAACTCACTAAGCAGGAAGTTATCACTGGGTTCTCAGAGTTGTGTATCAAGAATGAATAGAGGTGCCAGATAATATTAGAACAGAAGGTTCTGATAGCTCAACTAGAAGCTGAGAAGGAAGAACATCTATCAATCATTGCTGATCTTAAAGAGGAGGTTGTATGGCAAAAGTCAAAACTTGACAATATGACCAAATCTATAAGAATGCTGAACAATGGTTCCATGCAGCTGGATGAGATTCTTTAGACTGGGAAAAATGCTGGAAATGTACAAGGTCTTGGTTTTAACAATCAAGCAGAGAACTACAAGAAGCCTGTATTAAAGTTTGTTCCTCAGAAAATAAAGCAAGAGGAGGAGATGTCAAATCACATGTTTCAACATCAGATGAAGCATCAGAAAATAGTATGTAGTTCAAAGTATAAACCATGGAGATGTCATTAATGTGGAAAGATTGGTCACTTAAAGTCCTTTTGCTACAAGTTGCATGGTTATCCCAAAACTGCTCATCAACAAAATAAAGGACCGAATTGGGCTAAAGTAAAGAAAAGATGGACTCCTAGAAATATGATGGCTAGGTTTATAGCACATACCTCTCTCAGAGCATCTGCAAGGGAAGATTGGTACTTTGGCAGTGGTTGTTCAAGACACATGACTGGTGTGAAGAAATTTTTGTGAGATATCAAGCCTCACTCTACCAATTATGTCACTTTTGGGGATGGATCAAAAGGTGAAATAAAAGGTGTTGGAAAGCTGGACTACACAGGACAACCAAATCTGGATCGTGTTCTATTTGTCAAAGGGCTGACTGCAAATTTGATCAGTATAAGCCAACTATGTGATCTAGGACTCAAAGTAAATTTCACAAAATCTGAATGCCTAGTAACCAATGAAGAAAATGAAGTTGTCATGAAGGGAACCAGGTCTAAGGATAACTGCTATCTGTGGAATCCGCAAGAATCAGAAAGTTTGTCTACCTGTTTGATGTCAAAGGGAGATGAAACCAAACTGTGGCATCAGAAATTGGGTCACTTACATTTGAAATGGATGAAGAAAGTTCTGTCGAGTGAGGGTGTCAGAGGTATTCCCAAGCTGAAGATTGATGAGGATAGAATATGTGGTGAATGTCAAGTTGGGAAGCAAACAAGGATGTCACACAAAAAGCTTCAACATCTTACCACAACTTCTAGAGTTCTGGAGCTGCTTCACATGGACTTAATGGGACCTATGCAGGTTGAAAGTCTTAGTGGGAAGAAGTATGCCTATGTTGTCGTTGATGATTACTCCAGATTCACCTGGATAAGCTTTATCAGAGAGAAGTCTGAAGTATTTGCTGCTTTCAAAGAATTGTGTCAAAGGATTCAACGAGAAAAGGATTGTGGTGTTGTACGAATCAGAAGTGACCATGGGAAAGAATTTGAAAATAGCAGATTTGAAGAGTTTTGTTTATCTGAAGGAATCACTCATGAATTCTCATCACCAATCACTCCTCAGCAAAACGGTGTGGTGGAACGCAAGAATAGGACTATTCAAGAGTGTGCAAGGGTCATGATTCATGCCAAAAAGCTTCCATATCATTTTTGGGCTGAAGCCATGAATACAGCTTGCTATATACACAATAGGGTGACTATCAGATCAGGTACTTCTATTACTCTTTATGAGCTATGGAAAGGTAGAAAGCCAAATGTGAAATATTTTCATGTTTTTAGGAGTAAGTTCTATATCTTGGTGGATCGTGAGCAGAGGCGAAAGATGGATCCTAAGATTGAGGAAGGGATATTTTTGGGATACTCTACAAACAGTAAAGCATATAGGGTATTTAATTCCAGAACTAAGGTGATGATGGAATCCATAAATGTGGTGGTTGATGACTCTGGCAAAGACGAAGATGTCCCAGATGATGTTGGAACATGATTTCCCATGAATAATGAAATCTCACAAGACACTGAGTCCGTAGAAGATAATGCTCAAGAGACCGACACTAGACCTGAGAATGAAGAGGTATAGGATGCTAACAGGGGACCCTCTATAAGGGTTCAGAAGGATCACCCTAAGGAGTTGGTTATTGGAAATCTGAATGAAGGTGTAAGAACCAGATCGAGGGAGGCTGTGTCAAATGCCAGTTTTGTTTCAAAGCTTGAACCAAAGAATGTTAAAGAGGCATTGACAGATGAGTTCTGGATAAGTGCTATGCAGGATGAGCTTTGTCAATTCAAGAGGAATGAAGTATGGGAACTGGTACCACGACCAGCAGGAACAAATGTGATTGGAACAAAGTGGGTGTATAAGAATAAGTCTGATGAACAAGGAGTTATTACCAGAAACAAAGCCAGACTAGTTGCTCAAGGATACACACAGATTGAAGGAGTAAATTTTGATGAAACTTTTGCTCTTGTGGCTCGATTGGAATCCATCAGATTGTTGCTAGGAGTGGCATGTTTTTTGAAATTCCAATTGTTTCAAATGGATGTCAAGAGTGCCTTTCTGAATGGCTATCTTAATGAGGAAGTTTATGTTGAGCAGCCTAAAGGGTTTGTGGATCCAAATTTTCCTGATCATGTCTACAAGCTAAAGAAGGCTTTGTATGGTTTGAAACAAGCTCCAAGAGCTTGGTATGAAAGGCTGACTGAGTTCTTAGTCAAACATGGATACAGGAAAGATGGTATTGATAAAACTCTCTTTGTCAAGGAGAAGGATGGGAAACTAATGATTGCTCAGATTTATATAGATGATATTGTGTTTGGTGGGATGTCGGATGAAATGGTCCAACATTTTGTCAACCAAATGCAATCTGAATTTGAAATGAGCTTGGTAGGTGAATTGACTTACTTCCTTGGATTGCAAGTCAAGCAGATGGAAGATTTTTTATTTGTCAGAGCAAATATGCAAGGAATATTGTGAAGAAGTTTGGATTTGATAATGCCAAGCACAAGAGAACTCCTGCTCCTACTCACTTGAAGTTATCCAAAGATAAAAAGGGAGTGAATGTTGAACAGAGTTTATACAGAAGCACGATTGGCAGTCTGCTGTATCTCACAGTAAGTAGGCCAGACATAACCTTTGCAGTTGGTGTATGTGCAAGATACCAAGCAGAACCCAAGGTCAGTCACATCAATCAAGTTAAGAGAATTCTTAAGTATGTGAGTGGTACATGTGATTATGGGTTGTTGTACTCCCATGACTCAAGTTCCATTTTAGTAGGATATTGTGATGCTGATTGGGCTGGAAGTGCTGATGATAGGAAAAGTACCTCTGGAGGTTGTTTCTTTTTGGGAAATAATCTTATTTCATGGTTTAGTAAGAAGCAAAATTCTGTATCTCTTTCTACTGCTGAAGCTGAGTACATAGCAGCTGGAAGTAGTTGTGCTCAACTAGTGTGGATGAAGCAAATGCTATCTGAGTATAATGTCACACAAGCTTTCATGACATTATTTTGTGACAACCTGAGTGCTATTAATATTTCTAAAAATCCTATTCAACATAGCAGGACTAAGCACATTGATATCAGGCATCACTTCATCAGAGAACTTGTAGAGGACAAAGTCATAACTCTTGCGCATGTTAGCACAGAAAATCAGCTTGCTGACATATTTACCAAGGCTCTGGATGCAGTTCAGTTTGAGAATCTGAGGAGTAGACTTGGGGTTTGTATTCATGAAGAACTATAGCAATTAATGTTCTTTCTGGCTGCCAGACTAAAAAGAATAAAGCTAATTCTGGTAGTGCAGCTTGTGCAGGTGTTTATGAAGGGAAAGATGCTGAAGTTTGTGCATGACATTTGGTCATGTGATGTTGTGTGCATCTACTTTCTGATGCTGTTTATTCTGGTTTATGACTTGACCTTGCAGTTGCTTTTGGCATATTTATGGCTAAAAAGGGGGAGTAGTGTGCTTGTGATGTGCTTGTGTTGTTGCTGCAGTTGAGGGGGAGAATGTTGAATGTTGTTGTGTTGCTGCAGTTGAGGGGGAGAATGTTGAATGTTGTTGTGTTGCTACAGTTGAGGGGGAGTTTTTTTTTTTGTGTGAATTTTTTGCTGCTATGGTTTGTGTTGGTGTTATGGTGTGTTTTTCGCTGCTGTCTCTGATATTGATGTTTTGCTTGTGTTATCTTTGCAAGATTGTTTGGTGTGTAGTTTTAGCCAAAATAAGCCAAAGGGGGAGATTGTTATTTCTTTGATTTTGTGGTTGGCATTTATTTTGCTAAAACTATTCTAGCAGCAAGATGTTGAAACAAGATGTTCTAATATTTTGCATTTAACATGTCGGATAAATATGTCCCATCCTGGATCATAGGACATCGCGTCTGATTTTGTTTTAAAAGGAAGATTCTGGTGTTGGTATTTGTTACTGAATATTCTGTGAATATTTAGTTATCCTATGTGGCATCCAAAGTATTTTGGGTTGAGTTTTTGTGTGTTGGTTTTCGGATTTTCAACATTTTCTAAATATGGAGACATATTAGGAAACTTTAGATTGAAGACCTATTTTCTTGGAGTTTATTTTGCATAATTGTGTGCAGTCTCTTTGCTGCGTTTTTTAAGCCCAATCTAGTCCAGATTTAATGCTATATATTGACTGGTGTAAACCTAGTTTAGGTGTGGAACTTACGTGTGTTTTGTTAGGGTTTTTAAGTGTTATTTGTGAGCCTAACTGGTATCATTCTGATAATAGTACAAGGACTGATTTTGTGTTGTAAGTTCTATCAGTTACTCATAAGCTTTTAAGCATTGAGTTTCTTGTGTTTCAATTCTCGTAAGCTTTGAAGTATTGAGAATTGTGTGTTTTGAAAGTGTGACTTTCGTTTTGTTACTTGTGTTGAAAGGAACCAATCACGGGTTGTGATTGTAGAGGGATTTGAGGAGGGCCTCTTACCTAGGCGAGTCTTAGGTAGAAGTCATAGGAAGGGTAGTGATTAAGTGAGCAGATTATAACCGGGTGTGGTTGCTGTATGATCTGTGAATTGATACTATCGTATATTGATTTCGTCCCTGGCTTGGTAGCCCCTAGAGTAGGATTGTTGATCCGAACTGGGTAAATATATAGCTGTGTTCTTTACTTTCTACACTCTTATTATTGTTGTCTTGTTCATTGTGTTGGATATCAGTGTCTCAACATATGTGTAGGACATCTGATATCTGTGCCAGAATTTCAACTAGTGATTTTTGTACCTGTCTCTCAAAATCATCAGTTCTTGTCGAGAAAACACTAGCGGGCGGGGAACCGTGCTAGGTGATGTTTTTTGAAGAACCTTCAGAAGAGGGTGGTATCGCGTGACAACCATTTTCGATAGTTTCTGCACCACTAAAAGAGGTTTTTCCTAGGTGTATACTCAATCTTTCCACATGCGGCATCACACGCATTCCCATTAGCAGAAAAATAAACACATATATCAATTAGGAAAAGAAGTATATATATTTGTCCTAATGTCCTAGACTTTTTAGGAGCTATGAATCCTATGTTCCTGACAGAAAATGGCTCCCCGTCAGAGTCGCCATTCTGTGGTACCTTCCCAACTTAAAGGTTTTTTACCTAAGATCTTAGTGAAGTCAACAAAAAGTCCTATTCCCGATGAAATTCCCAGTGAAGTCACCATGACTTGTCCAAGGTAATTTTAAGAAAGAACGTGAACTGCCCCACGGTGGGCGCTACTTTTCTGTGGTGGCCACCGCCATGAGAATGACTGGTCAAAGGATTAAAGTTGTAAGAAAGAACGAGAAGGCCCCACGGTGGGCGCCACTTTTCTGTAGCGAGCGATTTTGGACGCGGTTCTTAAGAGCTGTCGCTCTTTGGGGTTTACTATAGGTCGATTCATTTTTTATCCTATTGTGAGCTGACTAAGGAAGGGAAATAGATGTCTCCAATTAACCCTGCTTGCATACTGAGTTTAAACAGCGGTCTGTTAGGTTACAGATGCTATATGGTGATGGGGTCTTTCTTTCTTATTACTTTATTAAGGTGGAAAACTGGGACTATTCATGTCGAATTTGTCAGATTGGGTGGAGATAGGGGACTTTAGGTTTTTTTATTAGTGTGCTCGCTAAGATTTTTCTTTCAATCTTATGCCTACGTATTCTCGTTTACCGAAACAGGGAAATCAGAGCGATCGTAGTTCCTCCTATTCTATGGGAGGAAATGGGTGTTTTGGTGTCTTGTTCAAAGCCCAAGACGTGAAGCGAAAGGTGATCTATATCTTGTTCAAAGCCCAAGATGTGAAGCTGAAGGTGGTTTATATCTTGTTCAAAGCCCAAGATGTGAAGCTGAAGGGTCTATTTGTATCGTGTTCGAAGCCCAAGATGTGAAGCTAAAAGGTGTTGTCTTTAGAGAGATTTTGTCATCTCTAAAAAGGGTATGTTTGTCACAACTGTTTATAAAGGAGAATTACTTTAACCGGGATATGTGAATCCGACAATGCCATAATTTCCTTTATAGGGGGGTTCCAACCTGAAGGAGAAGACTTTAACTCAGTGTAGAGCAATGCTATCTTTCCTTAGGAATTTTCATGCTAAAAGAGGGACAGTGGCATGGATGTAAATAATCCAGAGGCTTGCCGCTTACAGCGATTAGATAAAGGGGAAGGAGTTGTTGATGTTTGTATGCTGTGAACGAGGCACAGCTTTGATGCTAAAAGGTTGATTGGCTCAACCTGGGTTTTCTTATACAAAGCCTAAGAGGAGGCTATTGGCCTAACAAGAGGGAGTTTTTATGTGTCTCGTACGAAGCCCGAGAGAGAGAGAGAGGCTAAAAGGGTTGACTCAACAGGAGAATCTTTTATACTCAACAAGAGAGTGTTTTTGTATCTCGTATGAAGCCCGAGATGGAGGCTAAAGATGGTGACTCACCAAGAGAATCCTTTATACTCAACAAGAGAGTGATTTTGTATCTCGTACGAAGCCCGAGATGGAGGCTAAAAGGTGATTGACTCAACAAGAGAGTCTTTTATACTCAACAAGAGAGTGTTTTAGTATCTTGTACGAAGCCCGAGATGGAGGCTAAAGATTTTGACTCAACAAGAGAGTATTTGTATCTCGTACGAAGCCCGAGATGGAGGCTAAAAGGTTTGACTCAACAAGAGAGTCTTTGTATCTCGTACGAAGCCCGAGATGGAGGCTAAAAGGCTCTGTTTCAGTTGAGTGACAGGTCCAATATGTTGGTTAAGAGAAAATTAGTTCTTATTAAGAGACTGATTAAAGGTAAGGATGTGCTTTGGGATTGATCAGAGGATCAGGGTTATTTCCCGTTCTTTAAGGAAATGGGAAATCCAAAGGGTATTTGAGACTGTCCAAGTCTACGGGTGTTTCCTTACTTGAGAATGTCTCCGAGACTCGAGGAAATTAGACTGTCCAAGTCTAGAGTTTTATCTTTTGTACTATGCTTAAAGAAACAGTAGTAGTACGTTCACGGTAGAAAGATCTAGACTCTTTGAAAGACTGTTTTATTAAGATGACTAATTTCTATTCCTATACCTCTAAGAGGTCGTCGGGACAATTTGTACGAAGCCCAAGAGGAGGCTGGAAACTTTTAAGAAGTCGAGGGACAATTTGTACGAAGCCCAAGAGGAGGCTATCATTCCCGGAGGAAGAAATCATTTATACGAAGCCTAAGAGGAGGCTGTGAATACTTCTAAGAAGCCGACGGATCCTTGTACAACGCCCAAGAGGAGGCGGGGATGCTTTTAAGAAGCCTGTGGGTCCCCAAACCCCGAGAAGTTCAAGACAGGCTATTCACAAAGAATAGATCAAGCCAGGAAAGTTCGAGAATTTGGAAGAAACTCAAGAGATGCCATTAACGGAGAATAGATCAACTCTGGGGAGTAGAGTCTCTTGATAATTCCTAAGGAGGACAGTCGAAGAGAAGACTGTATCTGGTGCTCCTATGGGGGACCTAGTATTGTCTATTTCTAAGAATGATCGAAACGGCTTTAGCTAGTGCTTAGACGTAGTTGCCGGGGAAACTCTAAATATCTATACTATTATTACACAGTCGATATGAGTTTATGAAAGAAGACTTACAACGAAACAGCCCCACAATACAGTTATATGTATATGAAAGCGGTAAATGAAAGCATATAAACACTTACTCGGTTGTAGAGCTTCCATGCTGTTTAGTTAGTGTCGCTCCCGGGATTTTCATCCAAGTACAAACGCGAAAGTGGCACTGAACAGAGTCGCCAGCAATGTGTATTTATCCCAAGAGAGGGAAAGGAAACACCGCGTAAACCTGAGGGAAAGGAAAAGCATGGTCTTACGACCAAGAGAAGTGGGTAAGGGAGTCGGTTACGCGAGAGGAAGGTATTAGCACCCCCTCACGTCCATCGTACCCGATGGGATCCACGCTTGCTTGTCTCGATCAAAAGGGTGTAAAGAAAGGAATACTGAGAAAGAACTGAAAAAGGAAAGGAGAAAGAGAAACAAATGTAGGGAAAATAAAAGAAGTGCTCGCATGGGCCCTACCCCACTGCCTACGTATCTCATCAGGAGCATGAGAATCAGAGCGACGTAGTTCCCCTCACTAGGGATGAATTGTTTGTGTTTTTTAGAGAACGGCTGACGTTCTAGCTCAGGTGTTGCAGGCTCGCTGGTCCGAGTGCGTTACCATCTTGCAAGAGAACGAGTAGAAGCGCGTTCGTGCGTTGAGAGTGAATGAGGTGAGAAAAGAATTCCCGAAGGAAAGACGTTATTGTTTGTTTTTGTCTTTTAAGAGTTTTTTCATTTGTTTGCATATGATAGTGTATCTGAATCTTAGTCATTGGAATGTGTACATCCTCACATTCCAAGATGGAATGGGTAAGAAAGCACACTAAGAGTGAAGAAGACCCCCACACTTAGTTCCAATTGTCAAGGTTCAAACACACTAGCATACTTGTGTTTATTAAGTGTTTTGTTGATTAAGAAATGAAGAAGTGTTTTTTATTATTTGCACCTTCAACAAGTATTGCATTTAAGTCCCTCATACAAGATCAAATGTTTAACACATTGACCCAAGATGGGCTATATGCTATACATTCTAAGATTATAAGAGAAGACCCCTTATAACCTTTTCTTTATATGAAAGGCCTAAATGCAATAAATGCCTACCTTTATTATATGTTTTGAATTTTCTTTGAGATGAGAAAAGAGACTCAAGGGAGGATAAAGGTAAAAATCTATATGGACTAAGACTCAATCCTAATTGATTAGTTAAGGGAGTGATCCTAAGGTTTGTGAGGTTTCAACCTAACGTCTAAAGAAAGAATGAATTAAACAATTCACTTCTAAAGTAGAAGATGAATTGTAATTCACAAAGGGAAAGTGATGAGTTATTAAAAGAAAGCACATAAGTGCTTAACAAAACATGGAATTGTAAAAGAGAAAGGATAGAAGTTGAATGTGGATTCCTTATCCACACTCAATTGAAACTTACCAAAGCCCCTACATGGTTAGCACAATCACTTACAAGTAAAGTAAGAAAATATAATGAACAAATCAAATTCAAACAAGTTGACAAACAAAGTGAAATGAGATTGAATGCTATACATGCTTCCAAGTCAGAATGTAACTCATATTTACACAACCTAATGTTATCCTAAATGGGCATACTAAATCATGCAAACAAAATCTCAATCCAACAAGAAGCAAAGAAGAAAAGGTGAAGTGATGTGAATGTGGTTCATACTTGTGAAACAAGTGACTTAAGGTGCAAGATAAACATCAAACATGCAAAGATGAAACCCAAATGTCACAATCAGAAGTCAATTAACATGCTATACATCCTCAAACAAAACCACAACTCATGGCACAAGTGCCTTCATGATCAAGCAAACCAAACATGAGGCATGCATTCACAAAATGAACAAGTTAAACTTCATGCTTCAAACAAATAGCAAACATGCTTCAAAAATTATGACTTTCACCAATCAAACACCTTAAACACATGCCATTAACTTATCAAGTCCACAAGCAATGAATCAGAACCAAAGTCACTCAACAATTAGGTCAAAGTCTCATGGAAGTTTCATGCATTCATGCTCAAAGCAACACATCAAAAGTCATCCAAAAAAGACTTAAAAATCATCTCATAAATCTCAAACATACCTCAACATATTGTGACCACAATGCAAAAAGAAAGGCATCAAAATCATTTTTTATGATCAAGAACAAAAATGCACAAAATCATATGTCACATTAAGTATGCATGCAAATGGAAATTCAAAAGAAATAATGGAACAGGGGAAAAATGGTCATAAAATCAGAAAATAAAATCATGAAAAATTTCCTAAATGTTTTAAGAATACACATGAATTTTTGTAGAATTTTCCAATATCATTTGATATTTTTAAAAATCAATTATGAAACGTGTAGCAAAAATGAAAATAAAATATGAAATGCAATATGAATGGGGTGCAACCATAGCAAATCCATAGTTCAATTCGTTTGGGCCTTAGAAGCGTGGGGTGTAAATAACAATCTGTCTTAGGTCCAATAAGCACGCAGAACATACTAACAAGCATGGAATCTCAGTCAACAAAATTGACTCACTCATGGCCATTGGATCAAGTCACAGTCAAACCATAGTCAAAGTAAACAACATCAACGCGCACATGTGAATGTCCACACTCCCTATCGTGTACCATGCCATACAACGTTTAAGTGAGTTCAGAAAATTGGCATGTGACTTGCACGCTTTTTTTTATGTGTTGGCACATTTTGGAACGTAGGATTAAGAACAATCAAAGGCCACGATTAAAACATAGTGAAACCCTAGCAATTACAGTCACCGGCCGGAGATGACCTCCGGTCACCTTCTCCGGTCACACCTCCACCGTCTGCAACCTCCAATCTTCCAGAATTCCACAAATGATATACCAAAATGAAGAGGAAGTAAAGGAGAACATGGATCCAGTGATAAAACACACAAAAAGTTCATGAAATGAGAGAATCGAACAGAGGAAAGTTTGCCCTAACTTTTCAACTATGCCTCTAAAGGCCTATCAACTAGCCAGACAAGTTCTTGAGCTTATAAGAAGCCTCAAGAACCTGAAAACATCTTCAAATCATGTCTATAATGGTGGAAATTCGTACCTGAAGTTTTGTGACCTTGAGATACTCTTCAGAAAACCAGAGATCTTGTCTCTTCTACAATCTTCACTTGGCCAAATAAAGGCTGAGATGTAGAACTTGATGATGATTCAATGGAAGTGAGCGAAATCCAAGCTTCAAGAACAAATGCACTGTTGTGAAATTGAGAGAAACAAGGAAAGTGTTGAAGTGGAATGAGCAAGATGAGCTCGAAAATTCTTGGCAATGGTGATGTTGAGAGTAAAGCAGAGAGAGTTCTTTGGAGAAAATGTGAAAGAATGAAGTTGAAAAATGAAATTAGAGAGTGAGGTTTTGCTTTATAGTAAACTATAACCATGGTTTAATGAGTGAGTTAACTGAGTTATGTGGAGTTAAATGAGTCATCCCTAACTAACTGAGTCAAGTTAGTTAGGGAGAGCAATGATATGGTGCAGCTGGTTTATGATGTGTTACCATGTTCTTGCTGCTAAACTTCTATAGCACGCTTCCAACCTTTCCCTCTTCATGTATAATTCGAGCAAGGGTGTGAGAGGTGCAGATATGTGTTGGTCTTAATGAGGCAGCACACATAAAACCTCTGTCATGTACTTGATGTATGTTTGAACCAAAATATTATGCAGCAAATCATCATGGTAACAGTGGGTGTTTGAGGGTGAATTTCTCCATGGTTAGTGAATGAAACAATGAAACATTGATGTCATTAGAAAGATGGTACATTGGGGAACAACATTGGTTTGCAAGTTGAAGTAAAATGAGGTCTCAAATATGCCTAAAAACAGCTATGAATGCATTGGTTCAAAACTGGTTGGTGGGCATGGCCAGAGGTTGGCTGGCATGGCAACTGGGCACACAAAATTTCAGCACAAACAACATGACTTTGAACCCTCCAAACTATCTCATAACTTGGTTAAATCAAAATTTTCACAACATCAACATTGAAGAGGACACTACAAGGAACAACTTTGATGTTGAAAAGTTTTTCATTTGAAGCCTTTAACCATGAGAAAAATGAGTGGACATTTGGCCCACCAACTGTTTGTTAAAATGATTGCGCGCGTGACCTGAAAATCTTGGTCATGACCTAGTTTTGAACCTACTTTCCTCCAACTTTGATCAATCATATCTCTCTCAATTTTTATCCAATGGAGATGTTCTACACATGGATTTGAAGCTTAAAACAAGATCTTTCATTGAGGCAGAGTGGATTTTTCATTTGGTGCTCCAAATTTAAATGGCCTTGGTTCAAATTCTGATGCAAAATGGCCAAAACTTGCTATTTTTAGCAACCCTACTTCATCCAAAAATGGCAACTTTTTACATCTTGATTTTTTCATGATTCCTTTGGAATTTCTTGACCAAATTTTGTACATTGGACATATGTAACATGAATTTCATGAATTTGGCCTCAAAAAGTCAAGAGTTGACTTTTTCCTCTGATTATTTGACTTTGCCCCAATTTCTCTGATTCTTGATCTTTCTTCCAATTGAACCACTTCTAAAACCAATTGAGATGCAATCTTCCACACACATACACTTAAGAACATGTAGAATACCATGACAACAAGCTTTGTCCAAAAAATCAAAGATTCCCTGATTTAATGGGAAACCCTAGTTTTGACCCCCTTTGGTTAGGAGGAAATTGCACATCTTCCAAATCCAAATTCCTCAGAGTATGTTGTGTATCCTCTTAAAGGATGATGAGAAATGCCACTTGAGAATGATTTTGAATCAATGAGCTATCTCTTTTGAGGGTTTTCCTTCAATTTTTGAATCTCTTGCATAGTGAAAGATGTAGTGCTTCAATCTTCCATTGAATCTCACTTCCTTGAGGTTTTGGAAGATCAATTGAGATAGTATGAGACATGAGAGACCTCTTGGCTTGCCTAGAGCCAACTTGATTGACCTTTTTGTGCTTTGAATGATCCCTTGATTGTCCACCTTCCACCTGATCACATGCCCTGATGGTAAGAAGGATGCCATGCTTCATTTTTCTATGTTGAATGTAATGTAATGTTAATGAGGTGGATATGATATGATAAATGATAATGCCATGCTATGAAGCCAAAAGGGGAGAGCAAATTTTGGGGTATTACAGCTGCCCCTATTCAAGCGCTGTAGACCTGAATGCCTGAAAGCAATTGCTTTCGGACTTTCAAGGTATATAGTGATTGAATACCAAATATAACCAAAAATTTGCTCTGGATGATGAAGAATAACAGGGATATAAACCCAACGAGACTGCTGGATTGAGTCCTCGATGAAACGTCGGAGAGATCTGTCTTTTGAACGATGCCAGACGACTACTGGCTTGCCACGCTACTGGTGGACTTTAATACTGTCTTTTTGAACGACGCCAGACGACTACTGGCTTGCCACACTACTGGTGGACTTTAATAAGGTCTTTTATGCAACTCCAGACGACTACTGGCCTGCCACACTACTGGTGGACTTTAATAATGTCTTTTATGCAACTCCAGACGACTACTGGCCTGCCACACTACTGGTGGACTTTGCAGCTTCGTGCCACCCGAAGATGGACTTTTGCCAATCCACTGTTGGACTTTTGCCACCCGAAGACGGACTTTTGCCAATCCACTGTTGGACTTTTGCCACCCGAAGACGGACTTTTGCCAATCCACTGTTGGACTTTTGCCACCCGAAGACGGACTTTTGCCAATCCACTGTTGGACTTTTAGAATATGCCACCCTTAGATGGACCTTTCGCCAATCCACTGTTGGACTTTTGCCACCCGAAGACGGACTTTTGCCAATCCACTGTTGGACTTTTAGAATATGCCACCCTTAGATGGACCTTTCGCCAATCCACTGTTGGACTTTTGCCACCCGAAGACGGACTTTTGCCAATCCACTGTTGGACTTTTGGAATTTTAAAATCGAATTACTCTCTGCCTCTGCGCCAGACATCTCTGCCGACTCTGCTGAGGAACCACAATCAATGATTTAATCTCGGAGACTCCTAAAAGGATAATATCTTTGCTGGCGAATGGATGAACAATCCGTCTGCTTCGAATTGTCAAGCTTGCCAAAAATAAATTGGACTTTAAGATATGAGGGAATGACGACTCTGGCAGGAATTATTCCATCTGTTTGGGGCTGGATTCTGGTCACAGCAACTCCGCTGGGGATGAGAATTTTTAAATGACGTCCTGCTGGGGAAATGAGCCATTAAAACTCTGCTTGGGGATTTATTCAACCCAAGATCCTTTATAGGGATTATCAACCTTCTGACCCGGCTAGGGAAAGGCTGTACCATCCTTGTTGAGGAATAGATTCTGTCGGTCTGATAAACCTCTGCGGAGAGAACAACAACTCAGCTGGAAGTTGCTGACAAGATTCGATGCTGACCTCTGTGGGGATACCATGACCAGAGATACGATCTTGCTGGGTATCAGGGCTACTCTGCCAGGGATATGCAAATCCTGGTTAGAACATTCTACTGCAACTTGCTAGAAAGAGTCCTTAGAGATCTGTTGGGGAAACCCAAAGCAAATCCACAGTAGTCTGCTGAAGAATATGACTGTCAAGCTTAGGATGAGTACCACAATGCCCCATGTTAGGCGAGCTTTCCCTTTGGACAATTCCGTTGGGGATGACGAGTTTATAACAAACTCTGCTGGAGAAAACTGCTTTAAAGCGTCTCGTGTTGGGGAATGCCTTTTGAGAGAATTTTACAGAAGACCAACTGTCCTCAAACTCTACTGGGGGTGACCAACACTTCATGCTGGGGAAACAATCATGCCCCATGCTTGGACAACACAACAATTCGTCCCCGCAAAGGATGTCATAAGAGGATTTTACAGAAGATCTAGCCTCTTCAAACTCTTGTGACTTCGCTGGGGATAATGACCATCAGTTTCGGTGTCGACGAGACCACTCTTTTGGGGAACCTGTGACCGTTATCGATATAGAAAAGCTTGTAGCTGTTGGAAGTACTGAATGAGAGAATCGACTTAATAAGATGCAACGGTACCCAGTTGAACTTAATTCACTGATATCGACCCGTTATGAACAATCGTCGACCGAACGATGAACGCCGATCTCCTTACCCATAATTGCCCCAGTCTTTTGCGTGGGGTGATTTATTGCTGGTCTTGTGCTTAAAATCATCTGCACCTGCTACCTGCAACAAAAGAATATGCCCACATGCCCCGAATATTGCGTGGCTAGAATCCACCATCCGGGAGTATTCAACATTCGAAGTAATTTCAAATATTTTTTTCTGCGCATGTTATTGCAAGGCTGCCATGTTTTCAAATGCAA
Organism: Lathyrus tuberosus; assembly: GCA_022829125.1. Lineage (NCBI taxonomy): Eukaryota > Viridiplantae > Streptophyta > Magnoliopsida > Fabales > Fabaceae > Lathyrus > Lathyrus tuberosus. Next base: position 4,182,720 of record JALAZF010000034.1, read on the forward strand.
TGTTTTATCAACAATTAGGACGTTTTTGCAAACAAAGCAATAAAACAAAAATAGAAAGCTTTTTACTGAAATTCAATTTATTGACTGAGAGCCCAGAATAGGCAATTACATCTGGAAGCAATCCCTGGAAAGAGGTGATTGCTGAAAAATTGAGAAAAGAAACTATCCTAATGGCAATGTGAAAACGGAATTCCACTGAGTTTCCATTCTGTTATGACCAGTATGTCTTCAAAACTCCCCGACCTTGCCTTCTGAGGAATGATCAGACCGATTCCTATCCTTCAGAACGTCAGTTGTTCAAACGGTGATAGGGTACAGATAACTCAAACCGTAGTCATTCGCTTAAATCCCTCTTTTGTGTGGACCGCCCTTTCAGGTTTTCGATCCACCAGGATACCCTTTTTTGCCTAAGTTGCCCTTTCGGGTTTTCAACTTACCGGGTGTACAAAATTTTTTCAATTATATCCCTAATTTTTGCCCGAACCTTATTCTGTTTTTGGTTCGCCGGGATGCCCTTTTTTGCCTGGATTTTTTTTATTTTTATTATCCAGCGGGTCTATTCATGCGAAGTATTTTTTGACTACGTCCGAGTTGACAGGGGATGAAAAGTCTTCGCCATCCATGGTTGTAAGCAATAAAGCTCCGCCCGAAAAGACCTTTTTAACCACGAATGGACCTTCATAATTAGGAGTCCATTTGCCCCTGTGATCTGTATTGGGAGGAAGGATCCTTTTGAGTACCACATCTCCGACTTTATAAACCCGAGGACGCACCTTTTGGTCAAATGCCTGTTTCATTCTGCGCTGATATAGTTGCCCATGACATACAGCCGCCAATCGCTTTTCCTCAATAAGGCTCAACTGATCAAATCTGGCTCGTACCCATTCAGCTTCATCTAGCTTAACATCCATCATGACTCTGAGGGACGGAATCTCTACTTCAACCGGTAGCACTGCCTCCATACCATATACAAGTGAGAATGGGGTTGCCCCAGTGGACGTGCGTACCGACGTTCGATACCCATGCAAAGCAAATGGTAACATCTCATGCCAATCTTTGTACGTGACAACCATCTTCTGTACAATCTTCTTGATATTTTTGTTGGCCGCTTCGACCGCGCCATTCATCTTTGGGCGGTACGGAGAAGAATTGTGATGCTCGATTTTGAAGTCCCGGCATAACTCAGCCATCATCTTATTGTTCAAATTAGAACCATTATCAGTAATGATTCTTTCGGGAACTCCATATCGGCAAATGATATCCCGTTTTAAGAAACGAGCGACCACTTGTTTTGTAACATTGGCATAGGATGCGGCTTCAACCCATTTGGTGAAGTAATCAATTGCCACCAAGATGAAACGATGACCATTGGAAGCTGTAGGCTCAATCTTTCCGATCATATCAATGCCCCACATGGCAAACGGCCAAGGCGACGACATGATGCTCAACGGATTTGGAGGCACATGCACCTTGTCTGCATAGATCTGGCATTTATGGCATTTGCGGGCATATTTACAACAATCTGACTCCATAGTCAACCAATAATATCCCGATCTTAACAACTTTTTAGCCATTGCATGCCCTCCGGCGTGAGTACCGAAAGAGCCTTCGTGCACTTCAATCATCAACAAGTCTGCTTCATGTCTATCCACACATCTAAGCAGGACCGTGTCAAAATTTCTTTTATACAGCACGCCATCTTTGTTCAAGAAGAAACTACCAGCTAACCTTCTCAACGTCTTCCTGTCTTTGGACGATGCCCCTGACGGGTACTCTTGACTTTTCAAGAAACACTTAATATCATGAAACCATGGCTTGTCATCAGACGTTGCATCGACCGCAAACACAAATGCTGGTCTGTCAAGGCGGGTTACCTCAATCTTAGGTACATGGTTCCATCCTTGCACTTTGATCATGGAAGACAGAGTGGCCAAGGCATCAGCGAACCTATTCTCATCTCGAGGAATGTGGTACAGTTTCACTGTTGTGAAAAATGTCAGCAATCTCCTCGTATAATCTCTATACAGCACTAGATTTGCTTGGTGCGTGTACCAACTCCCTTTCACTTGATTGATTACCAAAGCTGAATCACCGAATATATCAAGGGTTTTAATCCGTAGATTAATCGCCTCCTCGATCCCCATTATACAAGCTTCGTACTCTGCTTCATTGTTGGTGCATCCGAAAGTTATTCGGGCAGTGAACGGCATATGAACACCTTCCGGCGTGATAAGAACTGCTCCAACTCCGCACCCATTCATATTGACAGCCCCATCAAACATCAGACTCCATTTGGATTCAGGGTCTGGCCCCTCCTCCGGAAGTGGTTCCTCGCAGTCTTTAGCTTTGAGAAACATGATGTCTTCATCAGGGAAGTCAAACTTCATGGGTTGGTAATCATCAATCGGCTGTTGCGCAAGATAGTCGGACAAGATACTTCCTTTGATGGCCTTTTGTGAAGTGTACTGAATGTCATACTCTGTCAAGACCATTTGCCACCGTGCAACTCTGCCTGTCAATGCTGGTTTCTCAAAAATATACTTGATAGGATCCATTTTTGAAATCAACAAGGTCGTGTGCCTAACCATATATTGCCTCAATCGCTTAGCGGCCCATGCAAGCGCACAGCATGTCTTTTCAAGCATTGAGTATCGGGACTCACAATCATTGAACTTTTTGCTCAGGTAGTAAATAGCATGCTCCTTCCTACCTGTCTCGTCATGTTGACCGAGAACACAACCCATGGAACCTTCAAGCACTGTCAGATACATTATCAGCGGTCTCCCTTCAACTGGAGGCATTAGAATCGGAGGTTCCTGCAAGTATTCTTTTATCTTATCGAATGCCAATTGGCAATCGTCATTCCACCTGACCGTTTGATCTTTCCTTAACAATTTAAATATTGGTTCGCACGTGGCTGTTAGGTGAGATATGAACCTCGCAATGTAGTTCAATCTACCCAAGAAACCACGAACCTCTTTTTCTGTTCTCGGTTCAGGCATTTCTTGTATTGCTTTCACCTTGGCAGGATCAACCTCGATTCCTCTTTCGCTCACAATGAAGCCCAGTAACTTTCCAGAACGCACCCCAAACGTGCACTTGTTTGGATTTAATCTCAGACGGAACTTTCTCAACCTTTCAAACAGCTTTTTCAGATTAACCAGATGTTCCTCTTCTGTTCTCGACTTGGTAATCATATCATCTACATAACATTCGATCTCCTTATGAATCAAGTCATGAAACAATGTCACCATCGCCCGCTGGTACGTTGCCCCTGCGTTTTTCAACCCAAAAGGCATTACTTTATAACAATATGTACCCCACGGAGTAATGAACGTGGTCTTCTCCATATCTTCAGGTGCCATCTTGATCTGGTTGTACCCGGAGAAACCGTCCATAAATGAGAACACTGAAAACTGAGCTGTATTATCGACCAGCACATCAATATGAGGTAGTGGAAAATCATCTTTCGGGCTAGCTTTATTAAGATCTCGATAATCCACACACATTCTCACTTTTCCATCTTTCTTCGGTACTGGCACGATGTTGGCTACCCATGGAGGATACTTTGTCACAGCAAGAAAACCAGCGTCCCACTGCTTCTGGACTTCCTCCTTAATCTTTAAAGCCATGTCGGGGTGAGTCCGACGAAGTTTCTGCTTGACTGGCGGATATTCTTCTCTCAATGGTAGCCTGTGCACGACAATATCCGTATCCAACCCCGGCATGTCTTGATACGACCAGGCGAAGACGTCAACATACTCGCGCAACATTTCCGTCAAAGTTTGCTTCACATCTGCTTGCAAGCTGGCACCAATCCTGATCTCTTTCTTGGCGTCCTTGGTACCAATATTGATGATTTCTACAGTCTCCTGATGAGGCTGGATGACCCTTTCCTCCTGTTTCAACAATCTGGCCAGTTCTTCAGGGAGTTCACAATCTTTCTCATCCCCTTCTTCGGCTTGATAAATCGGATTGTCAAAGTCATACATGGCCATATCAAAATCGTTATCAGTGGTATCCGGAGGATCAAGTCTGCATGAACGGGTTCATGCCTTATTTTAGAATTTATTTTTAAGCAAAACAAAAGAAAATGAAACATTGCCATTTTATATTTTTTGTGCAAAAATAAAAACTGAAAGACAGAGAACAAAATTTGATTGCAAAACGTCCTTTATTAATGATTAAACATTGCAAATGCAACCATGGTGGCCCTACAAATGAATCTATACGCCTTGGGCAGAGCGCAAGATTTTGTCATGCATTATGGTTAGAAAAAACAAAGAAAAATTACTCTGTCTGAAGAGTAACCCGGATGACTTCTTCAACGAACCAGTTTTGCACTTGTTGTCCCGGAACATGAGGGCGTACCCAGTTGTCCAAGTCACAATCACTGTCAACACTATCCTCCGTGGCTGCACAAGACTGGTCCATGTAGATAATTCCCCCACTATTGAAAGTAATGGGTCCCCTGCTCCCCGCATCTGAAGTTGTAGAGGGATGATAACCAATACCAAATTTGTCTTCCTTCATTGGGGTCTCTATCAACCGGCCCCAACCTTGGGCGTTGCCTGCCCTGACGACTTCGACAGCTTGTTTGTAAGATGAAATGGAGGTACCAGCCCCAACTGGTACAGAAGAAGACTCAGGTGCATCGTCAATATTGACTGCTTCGAATGATTGGCACAGCATCTCATGAATTTCCCCATCCATTTCAATGTACTTGAACGTGGACAAGTGACTCACAAAGATGTCTTCTTCCCCACACACTGTCACAACCTGCCCTTCAAACTCATACTTCAGCTTTTGATGTAGAGTAGAAGTAACAGCCCCGGCTCCGTGAATCCAAGGGCGTCCCAATAGGCAGCTATATGCAGGTTGTATGTCCATTACATGGAACGTGGATTTGAATACCTGTGGTCCAATTTGTACGGGCAATTCCACCTCACCAAACACAGATCGTCGGGTCCCATCGAATGCTCTGACCACCAATTCACTAGGCCTTAAGATCAAACCATCAACTTCCAGCTTCATCAATGCCTTCTTGGGCAAGACATTGAGTGACGAACCAGTGTCTACCAGTACATGAGATAACACTGCGCCCTTACACTCCATCGTGATATGCAAAGCCTTATTATGGTTTCTTCCTTCAACAGTCAAATCTCTACTTGTAAAGCCCAAGCCATGGCTGACATTAACATTGGAGATTACGCCCTCGAGCTGATTAACAGTAATTTCTTGTGGCACGTACGCACTCTTCAACACTCTCAACAACGCCTGTCGGTGCGCATCAGAGCACAACAATAGTGACAGGATTGAAATCTTTGAAGGGGTCTGATTCAGTTGGTCCACAATCTTATAATCGCTTTTCTTGATTATCTTCATAAATTCTTCCATTTCCTTATCAAAAGTAATCTTTGTCTCTGCTTCAGGTGTAGGTGCACTTTCAACCACCTGTTTACCCTTATCCTTTGCTGCAGCTTCTACCTCCTTATCACTTCTCAAGGTTGGGGGAGCGAACAACCTTCCACTCCTTGTAAAGCCCCCTACACCCCCTACGTTATCAACATTTGGGCTGACTGATGACTCAACTTCCTGTTTTTTACCTTCGTAATATACATCTGCCCCATAGTGCCATGGGATAGCTTTCGTGGATGTGAACGGAATTGGTCCTGGCACCGTGATAGTGACAGGACTGGGCCCTTCTGGCGCAACACTCGCCACGGGAACTGCATTGACCGGCATTTGAATCTCAGCGGGAGTGTAATAGATAGTCACGGTTGATATCTCATCAGTGTCTTTCACGACTCTGTCGAACTGTAGACATCCTTCATCGATCAGATTCTGTAAACCCATCTTCAACTTATCACAGCCGTTCTCCTGATTCATACACTCAAAGCAATCTTGATTACAGCCCGGGAACACCTGTCCCTTCAATAAACGATCTTTTACAACCAACAAAGAAGTTTTCACTTGACGGATATCTGTCACCAGATTCAATCTCCTCCCATCTTCAATAGCGTACACATTTGCTGCGCTATGATCAGGCATGGGATGCTGAGTAATATTAGGAGCGGGAGAGAAATTGATGGCTTTAGCATCAATCAAATCTTGTACTTTATGATGGAAAGCCCAGCATTTTTCAATGGAGTGCCCCTGAGCACCTGAGTGGAACTCACAACGAGCATTAGCATCGAAGTTAGGTGGCAGGTTTCCAGCAACCGGAGCTTTCATAGTACGGAGTTCTACCAACTTTAACTCGAGTAGCCGGGGCAACAGCGCGGCATAAGTCATAGGGAGAGGATCCATCTTACGATCCCTCTGTCTAGACCTTTGCTGGAAAAAAGGTTGTTGCTGTTGAACTTGTTGTTGGGGTTGTTGTTTCTGAACAGACGGTGTGGGGATTGTTACAACGTCTACCTGATAATAAGCTCGAGAACGCCCTCTGCCTCGTCCTCTAAACACAGCATTCGTATCACCTTCTCGTCTTTTCTGGTTACTAGCAAACGGTTTCTTCGTCCCCGAAGAGCCAGCCCCACTCACATCCTGGATCTTTCCAAGCTTTAACAGACTTTCTATTCTTTCTCCCGCAATCACAATATCAGCAAATCCAGTTGACGGACAAGCAGCTAATCTATCCAGATAGGCCCCTTGCAAGGTGCCCATGAACATATCTGCCATTTCTCTGTCTGATAAGGGAGGTTGAACCTGGGCAGCCATTTCCCTCCACCTCTGTGCATATTCTTTGAAACTCTCCTTGGCATTTTGTGACAATCCCTGCAATTGGGTGCGGTTGGGCGCCATGTCAATATTATATTGGTATTGCTTCAGGAACGCTTCTGCCAGATCTTTCCAATTCTTCACAGCAGCTCTATTCAACTTCATATACCAGGTCAAGGACGCCCCAGCCAGACTGTCCTGAAAATAGTGCATCCATAGCTTCTCGTCATCCGTATGGGCTGAAATCTTCCCAAAGTAAGCTTGAAGATGCGTTTGGGGACACGCATTGCCGTGATACTTATCGAAAGTGGGAGGCTTGAATTTAGGGGGAATTCTGACTCCTGAGACCAGCCCCAAGCTGGTAACATCAATACCCATAGAGTTCTTGCATTCTATGGCCCTGATCTTCTCTGCTAACTCATCATACCTTCGATCACCTTGATTACCCACATCAGCATCCAGCAGAGTAAATTGGTCTTCCAGAGTATCCTCAAGAGTAACACCAGCATGCCTACCATTTCCATTACCCCGATTGTTACCACCAGGAGGAGGGTTACCACCGGGGGGAGGAATGCCATGTCCCTGTGAATTGTCATGATGATCACCTTCGGGCCCATTGTCGGGACGCTCTACCAGAAGCCTCAGTCTCTCCTGATTTTGCGCCATGCCAGTCATGAGGGTCATGAACTGGTCCATACGCGCCCTCATTTCAGCCAAATCACTTTGCACTTGATCCATGATTCTTACTTGATTCCTTCGCGTCGAATATCGGTGAATATGACTCTCCGCTATAATGCCTGAAACCAAATAAAGGTTAGAGACCCCGCAACGAGTACCTGAAAAGCAAGTAACAAAAATGCAAAATGATATGCAATGCCATGCAATGCCATGTTTGTCATTTCCGAGGTGCTTTATACCCTGATTCCAATCCCACCACAGAAATCTGAAGACCAGAAATTGTGATATAAAGAGACGTGTCGTGGTCATGTGCTTGTGTGCAGCTATCTGATAAGGAATAATTCTGAATAAAATTGCTCATACTCATTCAACGAAGTAATCAAGTATATTTAAGAAAGGTTCAACCGCAAATGCAATACAAGGAAAAATGGATCCATCAACAAGCCTGATGGTAACCATTAACAACAAAATATAAGGAAAAGAACATCAGTCTGACAATTCCACACCCTTCAGCTTATCACTTGAGTATTTGATCTCCTCAAAAAGTATACGGGTACGCTGGTGATTCGGCTTTTCAATCATTTCTTTGATCAAGACATCCCTTTTCTCAAGAGCTTCAGTTAAAGAACCCATATGCAGCATCAGAGCCTCGTCATCACACACTCCTTTGTGTCTCTTTATGCCAGCTTGCATCTTGAGTATCTCCCTTTCTATCATGACTTCTTCAAGCTCTTTCTTGGTATTCTTCAACTGGCTTCTAGCTTCTCTAACTGTTCTTGACTTTTATCGAGACTTTCCCGATACTTTCTCCTCTGCTCATGTGCCTTTTTAAGCTCCTCGTCTTTAGTCTTCGACTGATCCTTTAACTCGGCATTTTCAATTCTGACTTCATCCCAAGCTTGACGAAGTTGAGCTAATGAATCCTTGCTTCGGGCTAAAGACTGTTTTGTAATCTTGTGAGCCTGACTAGTGTCATCTGCTCCCAGAGTAAGTTTCCGAAAGTACCGAGCTCGGTCATCAAAATCTTCCTCTTTGTCAGCCAAGGTTTTTTCCGCTTTCAAGGCTCTCTTTTCCAACTCTTTGTTGTCAGCTAGAGCTTTTTGAAGACATCTGCTCATTCCAGAATTTTCTATCTGCAGCTCTCTGACCATTTTCTTCCACTTCTCACATTCTTCAATAGCCACCATAGTGGGTTGTTCTGGCTGTGCTGAACATAAAAGAGGTCCCCTTGAAAAGGGTAAAAGCAATTCCTTTACTTTCGTCTCAATCCACCTGTCATATTCAGGATAAGATCTACAATCTCCTTTTCCAAAAACTGCTTTTCCAATTTTGTGCTTATCTTTCCAAGCATTCACTACTTCTACCACCTTTGCATCTTTAGTTCCTGTAAAGAATAAGGATTCTTCCACATCTTGCTCTGTAGGAGGATATCTGGAAGCATACCCAAACTGTCGGATGGCCAAAACTGGATTATAATTAATCCCTCCTTTTCTGCCAATCAGAGGCACATTTGGAAAATTTCCGCATCTTGTGACAAGCTCTATTCTCAACAACCGGTGATCAAACCATACAATGTTATCAGCAGTTAAACTCATCAATCGTTTAGACCATTTCGCCACATCTTTGGTTTCCACAAAGACACCTGTCTGAGGCAAATGTTTGAAAAACCAATGACTCAGCAGTGGAGTGCAACAACTAACAGATCCTCCCCTCCTTTTCTCATTCTTGTAATGCACGGAATGATAAAAATCTCCTAACAAAGTAGGGACTGGATTTTTAAGGACAAAAACTCTCGTTGCTTGCATATCCACAAAGTCTTGCTGATTGGGAAAGAAAACTAGGCCATATATGCAGAGAGCCAGAATGGAATTGTAAACCGTCCAATTTTTAGCACTTGCAGCCTCTTGGGCCTGTCCAGCCAGAAATTCTAAATGAAATCCGCTAACTCCATTTTTACTGCTCACACCGCTCTTTATCAATGTCTGATCCATTTGTAAAGCAGCAGCAATTTCTTTTACGCTGGGAGAACTACCAGAGAAGAATGGTATTGCCGACGTGATCGGAATTCCCAAAATAAATGAGAATTCTTCCAGTGTTGGCATCAAAATGTAATTTGAAAAAAGAAAGCACCTCAACGAAGGCTCGTAGAACTGCAGCAGAGTGTGTAAAGCATCATGCTCATACTTGGTGATTGTACGGACCATCCCAACCAAATTCCCGTAGCTCTTCTGAAACCTATCAAGAATACCCGGACCAGCCATATCTATAACTTTGAGCAATGAATCCAAGACAGGATCTGGAAACTTGTAAGACACATTGTTCTTTCTCTCGGCGACGATCTCTGTTGAACCCATGGATTGGAATCAGAAATGTATTATGCACCTGAAAATGACAAACATAACTGTTATGATATGATAATGCAATGCAAAAGGGCATGTGATCAGGTAATCAAGTGTCGGTGTCTGTAATGAACTGTGTGCACTGTGTCTCTGTACTGAGTCTGGCAATATCTGAGATGAACACTTAAATCACTGTCATAGGATACAATGTCTGAAATCATCATAGAATCACAAGTAAGGTAGGTAGGAGGCTGGGTTTCCTGCAAACCTGTAAACATCCCGCCCATACTCACATGTGGTTCTTAGAAAATAAGGCTTGTCAGCTTCAGAGGTTTGAGAAGCAATAGCACATTCAGCCCGTAGGATACAATGCTATGCCAATCAAAGAGGTCGTCCACTGACTCCCCTTAGAAAATAAAAGTCATCCTATGCAAGTTCCAAAGTGGGCCCTCGGGTGCGAATGGGTTTGCCACAGAATGTGGTCTGCCATTGTCACCACTAAAGAGGGATATTTCCACTAAGGTCCTCATGATCGGTCACTAGAGTCGACAGCTCTCTAGATCTACATCCTGGAATACGCAAGATGCGTATGCCACGACGTGTCCCAAGATAGCCTCATCTAGCTGTGAATTTCGTGAACACCCAACGCACTCCAAACGGCACGTAGGTCCCACTACTCTCCACTCTAATTCTAAGTGTATACTCAAGCCTGTGTAATGGGCTTATCTCTCAGAAATCCCGCCCGCCAAACAGAAAACAACACAGTCCAGTATAGCATAATATATCATATGAAATGAAAATGCTAAAATACGGTAAATACAGTAATGTACAGTAAAGCAGTAAATAACCATACAATAAAACAGTAAATACAACACAACAGTAAACACCCAATGAAAGAAAAACAGACAAGCGCTAGGATTGACTCGCTTAGGGATGGACCAGCAATAGGTCAACCGCAATAGTCCCCAGCAGAGTCGCCAGCTGTCGCTCCCGGGATTTTCATCCAAGTACAAACGCGAAAGTGGCACTGAACAGAGTCGCCAGCAATGTGTATTTATCCCAAGAGAGGGAAAGGAAACACCGCGTAAACCTGAGGGAAAGGAAAAGCATGGTCTTACGACCAAGAGAAGTGGGTAAGGGAGTCGGTTACGCGAGAGGAAGGTATTAGCACCCCCTCACGTCCATCGTACCCGATGGGATCCACGCTTGCTTGTCTCGATCAAAAGGGTGTAAAGAAAGGAATACTGAGAAAGAACTGAAAAAGGAAAGGAGAAAGAGAAACAAATGTAGGGAAAATAAAAGAAGTGCTCGCATGGGCCCTACCCCACTGCCTACGTATCTCATCAGGAGCATGAGAATCAGAGCGACGTAGTTCCCCTCACTAGGGATGAATTGTTTGTGTTTTTTAGAGAACGGCTGACGTTCTAGCTCAGGTGTTGCAGGCTCGCTGGTCCGAGTGCGTTACCATCTTGCAAGAGAACGAGTAGAAGCGCGTTCGTGCGTTGAGAGTGAATGAGGTGAGAAAAGAATTCCCGAAGGAAAGACGTTATTGTTTGTTTTTGTCTTTTAAGAGTTTTTTCATTTGTTTGCATATGATAGTGTATCTGAATCTTAGTCATTGGAATGTGTACATCCTCACATTCCAAGATGGAATGGGTAAGAAAGCACACTAAGAGTGAAGAAGACCCCCACACTTAGTTCCAATTGTCAAGGTTCAAACACACTAGCATACTTGTGTTTATTAAGTGTTTTGTTGATTAAGAAATGAAGAAGTGTTTTTTATTATTTGCACCTTCAACAAGTATTGCATTTAAGTCCCTCATACAAGATCAAATGTTTAACACATTGACCCAAGATGGGCTATATGCTATACATTCTAAGATTATAAGAGAAGACCCCTTATAACCTTTTCTTTATATGAAAGGCCTAAATGCAATAAATGCCTACCTTTATTATATGTTTTGAATTTTCTTTGAGATGAGAAAAGAGACTCAAGGGAGGATAAAGGTAAAAATCTATATGGACTAAGACTCAATCCTAATTGATTAGTTAAGGGAGTGATCCTAAGGTTTGTGAGGTTTCAACCTAACGTCTAAAGAAAGAATGAATTAAACAATTCACTTCTAAAGTAGAAGATGAATTGTAATTCACAAAGGGAAAGTGATGAGTTATTAAAAGAAAGCACTTAAGTGCTTAACAAAACATGGAATTGTAAAAGAGAAAGGATAGAAGTTGAATGTGGATTCCTTATCCACACTCAATTGAAACTTACCAAAGCCCCTACATGGTTAGCACAATCACTTACAAGTAAAGTAAGAAAATATAATGAACAAATCAAATTCAAACAAGTTGACAAACAAAGTGAAATGAGATTGAATGCTATACATGCTTCCAAGTCAGAATGTAACTCATATTTACACAACCTAATGTTATCCTAAATGGGCATACTAAATCATGCAAACAAAATCTCAATCCAACAAGAAGCAAAGAAGAAAAGGTGAAGTGATGTGAATGTGGTTCATACTTGTGAAACAAGTGACTTAAGGTGCAAGATAAACATCAAACATGCAAAGATGAAACCCAAATGTCACAATCAGAAGTCAATTAACATGCTATACATCCTCAAACAAAACCACAACTCATGGCACAAGTGCCTTCATGATCAAGCAAACCAAACATGAGGCATGCATTCACAAAATGAACAAGTTAAACTTCATGCTTCAAACAAATAGCAAACATGCTTCAAAAATTATGACTTTCACCAATCAAACACCTTAAACACATGCCATTAACATATCAAGTCCACAAGCAATGAATCAGAACCAAAGTCACTCAACAATTAGGTCAAAGTCTCATGGAAGTTTCATGCATTCATGCTCAAAGCAACACATCAAAAGTCATCCAAAAAAGACTTAAAAATCATCTCATAAATCTCAAACATACCTCAACATATTTTGACCACAATGCAAAAAGAAAGGCATCAAAATCATTTTTTATGATCAAGAACAAAAATGCACAAAATCATATGTCACATTAAGTATGCATGCAAATGGAAATTCAAAAGAAATAATGGAACAGGGGCAAAATGGTCATAAAATCAGAAAATAAAATCATGAAAAATTTCCTAAATGTTTTAAGAATACACATGAATTTTTGTAGAATTTTCCAATATCATTTGATATTTTTAAAAATCAATTATGAAACGTGTAGCAAAAATGAAAATAAAATATGAAATGCAATATGAATGGGGTGCAACCATAGCAAATCCATAGTTCAATTCGTTTGGGCCTTAGAAGCGTGGGGTGTAAATAACAATCTGTCTTAGGTCCAATAAGCACGCAGAACATACTAACAAGCATGGAATCTCAGTCAACAAAATTGACTCACTCATGGCCATTGGATCAAGTCACAGTCAAACCATAGTCAAAGTAAACAACATCAACGCGCACATGTGAATGTCCACACTCCCTATCGTGTACCATGCCATACAACGTTTAAGTGAGTTCAGAAAATTGGCATGTGACTTGCACGCTTTTTTTTATGTGTTGGCACATTTTGGAACGTAGGATTAAGAACAATCAAAGGCCACGATTAAAACATAGTGAAACCCTAGCAATTACAGTCACCGGCCGGAGATGACCTCCGGTCACCTTCTCCGGTCACACCTCCACCGTCTGCAACCTCCAATCTTCCAGAATTCCACAAATGATATACCAAAATGAAGAGGAAGTAAAGGAGAACATGGATCCAGTGATAAAACACACAAAAAGTTCATAAAATGAGAGAATCGAACAGAGGAAAGTTTGCCCTAACTTTTCAACTATGCCTCTAAAGGCCTATCAACTAGCCAGACAAGTTCTTGAGCTTATAAGAAGCCTCAAGAACCTGAAAACATCTTCAAATCATGTCTATAATGGTGGAAATTCTTACCTGAAGTTTTGTGACCTTGAGATACTCTTCAGAAAACCAGAGATCTTGTCTCTTCTACAATCTTCACTTGGCCAAATAAAGGCTGAGATGTAGAACTTGATGATGATTCAATGGAAGTGAGCGAAATCCAAGCTTCAAGAACAAATGCACTGTTGTGAAATTGAGAGAAACAAGGAAAGTGTTGAAGTGGAATGAGCAAGATGAGCTCGAAAATTCTTGGCAATGGTGATGTTGAGAGTAAAGCAGAGAGAGTTCTTTGGAGAAAATGTGAAAGAATGAAGTTGAAAAATGAAATTAGAGAGTGAGGTTTTGCTTTATAGTAAACTATAACCATGGTTTAATGAGTGAGTTAACTGAGTTATGTGGAGTTAAATGAGTCATCCCTAACTAACTGAGTCAAGTTAGTTAGGGAGAGCAATGATATGGTGCAGCTGGTTTATGATGTGTTACCATGTTCTTGCTGCTAAACTTCTATAGCACGCTTCCAACCTTTCCCTCTTCATGTATAATTCGAGCAAGGGTGTGAGAGGTGCAGATATGTGTTGGTCTTAATGAGGCAGCACACATAAAACCTCTGTCATGTACTTGATGTATGTTTGAACCAAAATATTATGCAGCAAATCATCATGGTAACAGTGGGTGTTTGAGGGTGAATTTCTCCATGGTTAGTGAATGAAACAATGAAACATTGATGTCATTAGAAAGATGGTACATTGGGGAACAACATTGGTTTGCAAGTTGAAGTAAAATGAGGTCTCAAATATGCCTAAAAACAGCTATGAATGCATTGGTTCAAAACTGGTTGGTGGGCATGGCCAGAGGTTGGCTGGCATGGCAACTGGGCACACAAAATTTCAGCACAAACAACATGACTTTGAACCCTCCAAACTATCTCATAACTTGGTTAAATCAAAATTTTCACAACATCAACATTGAAGAGGACACTACAAGGAACAACTTTGATGTTGAAAAGTTTTTCATTTGAAGCCTTTAACCATGAGAAAAATGAGTGGACATTTGGCCCACCAACTGTTTGTTAAAATGATTGCGCGCGTGACCTGAAAATCTTGGTCATGACCTAGTTTTGAACCTACTTTCCTCCAACTTTGATCAATCATATCTCTCTCAATTTTTATCCAATGGAGATGTTCTACACATGGATTTGAAGCTTAAAACAAGATCTTTCATTGAGGCAGAGTGGATTTTTCATTTGGTGCTCCAAATTTAAATGGCCTTGGTTCAAATTCTGATGCAAAATGGCCAAAACTTGCTATTTTTAGCAACCCTACTTCATCCAAAAATGGCAACTTTTTACATCTTGATTTTTTCATGATTCCTTTGGAATTTCTTGACCAAATTTTGTACATTGGACATATGTAACATGAATTTCATGAATTTGGCCTCAAAAAGTCAAGAGTTGACTTTTTCCTCTGATTATTTGACTTTGCCCCAATTTCTCTGATTCTTGATCTTTCTTCCAATTGAACCACTTCTAAAACCAATTGAGATGCAATCTTCCACACACATACACTTAAGAACATGTAGAATACCATGACAACAAGCTTTGTCCAAAAAATCAAAGATTCCCTGATTTAATGGGAAACCCTAGTTTTGACCCCCTTTGGTTAGGAGGAAATTGCACATCTTCCAAATCCAAATTCCTCAGAGTATGTTGTGTATCCTCTTAAAGGATGATGAGAAATGCCACTTGAGAATGATTTTGAATCAATGAGCTATCTCTTTTGAGGGTTTTCCTTCAATTTTTGAATCTCTTGCATAGTGAAAGATGTAGTGCTTCAATCTTCCATTGAATCTCACTTCCTTGAGGTTTTGGAAGATCAATTGAGATAGTATGAGACATGAGAGACCTCTTGGCTTGCCTAGAGCCAACTTGATTGACCTTTTTGTGCTTTGAATGATCCCTTGATTGTCCACCTTCCACCTGATCACATGCCCTGATGGTAAGAAGGATGCCATGCTTCATTTTTCTATGTTGAATGTAATGTAATGTTAATGAGGTGGATATGATATGATAAATGATAATGCCATGCTATGAAGCCAAAAGGGGAGAGCAAATTTTGGGGTATTACAGCTGCCCCTATTCAAGCGCTGTAGACCTGAATGCCTGAAAGCAATTGCTTTCGGACTTTCAAGGTATATAGTGATTGAATACCAAATATAACCAAAAATTTGCTCTGGATGATGAAGAATAACAGGGATATAAACCCAACGAGACTGCTGGATTGAGTCCTCGATGAAACGTCGGAGAGATCTGTCTTTTGAACGATGCCAGACGACTACTGGCTTGCCACGCTACTGGTGGACTTTAATACTGTCTTTTTGAACGACGCCAGACGACTACTGGCTTGCCACACTACTGGTGGACTTTAATAAGGTCTTTTATGCAACTCCAGACGACTACTGGCCTGCCACACTACTGGTGGACTTTAATAATGTCTTTTATGCAACTCCAGACGACTACTGGCCTGCCACACTACTGGTGGACTTTGCAGCTTCGTGCCACCCGAAGATGGACTTTTGCCAATCCACTGTTGGACTTTTGCCACCCGAAGACGGACTTTTGCCAATCCACTGTTGGACTTTTGCCACCCGAAGACGGACTTTTGCCAATCCACTGTTGGACTTTTGCCACCCGAAGACGGACTTTTGCCAATCCACTGTTGGACTTTTAGAATATGCCACCCTTAGATGGACCTTTCGCCAATCCACTGTTGGACTTTTGCCACCCGAAGACGGACTTTTGCCAATCCACTGTTGGACTTTTAGAATATGCCACCCTTAGATGGACCTTTCGCCAATCCACTGTTGGACTTTTGCCACCCGAAGACGGACTTTTGCCAATCCACTGTTGGACTTTTGGAATTTTAAAATCGAATTACTCTCTGCCTCTGCGCCAGACATCTCTGCCGACTCTGCTGAGGAACCACAATCAATGATTTAATCTCGGAGACTCCTAAAAGGATAATATCTTTGCTGGCGAATGGATGAACAATCCGTCTGCTTCGAATTGTCAAGCTTGCCAAAAATAAATTGGACTTTAAGATATGAGGGAATGACGACTCTGGCAGGAATTATTCCATCTGTTTGGGGCTGGATTCTGGTCACAGCAACTCCGCTGGGGATGAGAATTTTTAAATGACGTCCTGCTGGGGAAATGAGCCATTAAAACTCTGCTTGGGGATTTATTCAACCCAAGATCCTTTATAGGGATTATCAACCTTCTGACCCGGCTAGGGAAAGGCTGTACCATCCTTGTTGAGGAATAGATTCTGTCGGTCTGATAAACCTCTGCGGAGAGAACAACAACTCAGCTGGAAGTTGCTGACAAGATTCGATGCTGACCTCTGTGGGGATACCATGACCAGAGATACGATCTTGCTGGGTATCAGGGCTACTCTGCCAGGGATATGCAAATCCTGGTTAGAACATTCTACTGCAACTTGCTAGAAAGAGTCCTTAGAGATCTGTTGGGGAAACCCAAAGCAAATCCACAGTAGTCTGCTGAAGAATATGACTGTCAAGCTTAGGATGAGTACCACAATGCCCCATGTTAGGCGAGCTTTCCCTTTGGACAATTCCGTTGGGGATGACGAGTTTATAACAAACTCTGCTGGAGAAAACTGCTTTAAAGCGTCTCGTGTTGGGGAATGCCTTTTGAGAGAATTTTACAGAAGACCAACTGTCCTCAAACTCTACTGGGGGTGACCAACACTTCATGCTGGGGAAACAATCATGCCCCATGCTTGGACAACACAACAATTCGTCCCCGCAAAGGATGTCATAAGAGGATTTTACAGAAGATCTAGCCTCTTCAAACTCTTGTGACTTCGCTGGGGATAATGACCATCAGTTTCGGTGTCGACGAGACCACTCTTTTGGGGAACCTGTGACCGTTATCGATATAGAAAAGCTTGTAGCTGTTGGAAGTACTGAATGAGAGAATCGACTTAATAAGATGCAACGGTACCCAGTTGAACTTAATTCACTGATATCGACCCGTTATGAACAATCGTCGACCGAACGATGAACGCCGATCTCCTTACCCATAATTGCCCCAGTCTTTTGCGTGGGGTGATTTATTGCTGGTCTTGTGCTTAAAATCATCTGCACCTGCTACCTGCAACAAAAGAATATGCCCACATGCCCCGAATATTGCGTGGCTAGAATCCACCATCCGGGAGTATTCAACATTCGAAGTAATTTCAAATATTTTTTTCTGCGCATGTTATTGCAAGGCTGCCATGTTTTCAAATGCAATGTTTTATCAACAATTAGGACGTTTTTGCAAACAAAGCAATAAAACAAAAATAGAAAGCTTTTTACTGAAATTCAATTTATTGACTGAGAGCCCAGAATAGGCAATTACATCTGGAAGCAATCCCTGGAAAGAGGTGATTGCTGAAAAATTGAGAAAAGAAACTATCCTAATGGCAATGTGAAAACGGAATTCCACTGAGTTTCCATTCTGTTATGACCAGTATGTCTTCAAAACTCCCCGACCTTGCCTTCTGAGGAATGATCAGACCGATTCCTATCCTTCAGAACGTCAGTTGTTCAAACGGTGATAGGGTACAGATAACTCAAACCGTAGTCATTCGCTTAAATCCCTCTTTTGTGTGGACCGCCCTTTCAGGTTTTCGATCCACCAGGATACCCTTTTTTGCCTAAGTTGCCCTTTCGGGTTTTCAACTTACCGGGTGTACAAAATTTTTTCAATTATATCCCTAATTTTTGCCCGAACCTTATTCTGTTTTTGGTTCGCCGGGATGCCCTTTTTTGCCTGGATTTTTTTTATTTTTATTATCCAGCGGGTCTATTCATGCGAAGTATTTTTTGACTACGTCCGAGTTGACAGGGGATGAAAAGTCTTCGCCATCCATGGTTGTAAGCAATAAAGCTCCGCCCGAAAAGACCTTTTTAACCACGAATGGACCTTCATAATTAGGAGTCCATTTGCCCCTGTGATCTGTATTGGGAGGAAGGATCCTTTTGAGTACCACATCTCCGACTTTATAAACCCGAGGACGCACCTTTTGGTCAAATGCCTGTTTCATTCTGCGCTGATATAGTTGCCCATGACATACAGCCGCCAATCGCTTTTCCTCAATAAGGCTCAACTGATCAAATCTGGCTCGTACCCATTCAGCTTCATCTAGCTTAACATCCATCATGACTCTGAGGGACGGAATCTCTACTTCAACCGGTAGCACTGCCTCCATACCATATACAAGTGAGAATGGGGTTGCCCCAGTGGACGTGCGTACCGACGTTCGATACCCATGCAAAGCAAATGGTAACATCTCATGCCAATCTTTGTACGTGACAACCATCTTCTGTACAATCTTCTTGATATTTTTGTTGGCCGCTTCGACCGCGCCATTCATCTTTGGGCGGTACGGAGAAGAATTGTGATGCTCGATTTTGAAGTCCCGGCATAACTCAGCCATCATCTTATTGTTCAAATTAGAACCATTATCAGTAATGATTCTTTCGGGAACTCCATATCGGCAAATGATATCCCGTTTTAAGAAACGAGCGACCACTTGTTTTGTAACATTGGCATAGGATGCGGCTTCAACCCATTTGGTGAAGTAATCAATTGCCACCAAGATGAAACGATGACCATTGGAAGCTGTAGGCTCAATCTTTCCGATCATATCAATGCCCCACATGGCAAACGGCCAAGGCGACGACATGATGCTCAACGGATTTGGAGGCACATGCACCTTGTCTGCATAGATCTGGCATTTATGGCATTTGCGGGCATATTTACAACAATCTGACTCCATAGTCAACCAATAATATCCCGATCTTAACAACTTTTTAGCCATTGCATGCCCTCCGGCGTGAGTACCGAAAGAGCCTTCGTGCACTTCAATCATCAACAAGTCTGCTTCATGTCTATCCACACATCTAAGCAGGACCGTGTCAAAATTTCTTTTATACAGCACGCCATCTTTGTTCAAGAAGAAACTACCAGCTAACCTTCTCAACGTCTTCCTGTCTTTGGACGATGCCCCTGACGGGTACTCTTGACTTTTCAAGAAACACTTAATATCATGAAACCATGGCTTGTCATCAGACGTTGCATCGACCGCAAACACAAATGCTGGTCTGTCAAGGCGGGTTACCTCAATCTTAGGTACATGGTTCCATCCTTGCACTTTGATCATGGAAGACAGAGTGGCCAAGGCATCAGCGAACCTATTCTCATCTCGAGGAATGTGGTACAGTTTCACTGTTGTGAAAAATGTCAGCAATCTCCTCGTATAATCTCTATACAGCACTAGATTTGCTTGGTGCGTGTACCAACTCCCTTTCACTTGATTGATTACCAAAGCTGAATCACCGAATATATCAAGGGTTTTAATCCGTAGATTAATCGCCTCCTCGATCCCCATTATACAAGCTTCGTACTCTGCTTCATTGTTGGTGCATCCGAAAGTTATTCGGGCAGTGAACGGCATATGAACACCTTCCGGCGTGATAAGAACTGCTCCAACTCCGCACCCATTCATATTGACAGCCCCATCAAACATCAGACTCCATTTGGATTCAGGGTCTGGCCCCTCCTCCGGAAGTGGTTCCTCGCAGTCTTTAGCTTTGAGAAACATGATGTCTTCATCAGGGAAGTCAAACTTCATGGGTTGGTAATCATCAATCGGCTGTTGCGCAAGATAGTCGGACAAGATACTTCCTTTGATGGCCTTTTGTGAAGTGTACTGAATGTCATACTCTGTCAAGACCATTTGCCACCGTGCAACTCTGCCTGTCAATGCTGGTTTCTCAAAAATATACTTGATAGGATCCATTTTTGAAATCAACAAGGTCGTGTGCCTAACCATATATTGCCTCAATCGCTTAGCGGCCCATGCAAGCGCACAGCATGTCTTTTCAAGCATTGAGTATCGGGACTCACAATCATTGAACTTTTTGCTCAGGTAGTAAATAGCATGCTCCTTCCTACCTGTCTCGTCATGTTGACCGAGAACACAACCCATGGAACCTTCAAGCACTGTCAGATACATTATCAGCGGTCTCCCTTCAACTGGAGGCATTAGAATCGGAGGTTCCTGCAAGTATTCTTTTATCTTATCGAATGCCAATTGGCAATCGTCATTCCACCTGACCGTTTGATCTTTCCTTAACAATTTAAATATTGGTTCGCACGTGGCTGTTAGGTGAGATATGAACCTCGCAATGTAGTTCAATCTACCCAAGAAACCACGAACCTCTTTTTCTGTTCTCGGTTCAGGCATTTCTTGTATTGCTTTCACCTTGGCAGGATCAACCTCGATTCCTCTTTCGCTCACAATGAAGCCCAGTAACTTTCCAGAACGCACCCCAAACGTGCACTTGTTTGGATTTAATCTCAGACGGAACTTTCTCAACCTTTCAAACAGCTTTTTCAGATTAACCAGATGTTCCTCTTCTGTTCTCGACTTGGTAATCATATCATCTACATAACATTCGATCTCCTTATGAATCAAGTCATGAAACAATGTCACCATCGCCCGCTGGTACGTTGCCCCTGCGTTTTTCAACCCAAAAGGCATTACTTTATAACAATATGTACCCCACGGAGTAATGAACGTGGTCTTCTCCATATCTTCAGGTGCCATCTTGATCTGGTTGTACCCGGAGAAACCGTCCATAAATGAGAACACTGAAAACTGAGCTGTATTATCGACCAGCACATCAATATGAGGTAGTGGAAAATCATCTTTCGGGCTAGCTTTATTAAGATCTCGATAATCCACACACATTCTCACTTTTCCATCTTTCTTCGGTACTGGCACGATGTTGGCTACCCATGGAGGATACTTTGTCACAGCAAGAAAACCAGCGTCCCACTGCTTCTGGACTTCCTCCTTAATCTTTAAAGCCATGTCGGGGTGAGTCCGACGAAGTTTCTGCTTGACTGGCGGATATTCTTCTCTCAATGGTAGCCTGTGCACGACAATATCCGTATCCAACCCCGGCATGTCTTGATACGACCAGGCGAAGACGTCAACATACTCGCGCAACATTTCCGTCAAAGTTTGCTTCACATCTGCTTGCAAGCTGGCACCAATCCTGATCTCTTTCTTGGCGTCCTTGGTACCAATATTGATGATTTCTACAGTCTCCTGATGAGGCTGGATGACCCTTTCCTCCTGTTTCAACAATCTGGCCAGTTCTTCAGGGAGTTCACAATCTTTCTCATCCCCTTCTTCGGCTTGATAAATCGGATTGTCAAAGTCATACATGGCCATATCAAAATCGTTATCAGTGGTATCCGGAGGATCAAGTCTGCATGAACGGGTTCATGCCTTATTTTAGAATTTATTTTTAAGCAAAACAAAAGAAAATGAAACATTGCCATTTTATATTTTTTGTGCAAAAATAAAAACTGAAAGACAGAGAACAAAATTTGATTGCAAAACGTCCTTTATTAATGATTAAACATTGCAAATGCAACCATGGTGGCCCTACAAATGAATCTATACGCCTTGGGCAGAGCGCAAGATTTTGTCATGCATTATGGTTAGAAAAAACAAAGAAAAATTACTCTGTCTGAAGAGTAACCCGGATGACTTCTTCAACGAACCAGTTTTGCACTTGTTGTCCCGGAACATGAGGGCGTACCCAGTTGTCCAAGTCACAATCACTGTCAACACTATCCTCCGTGGCTGCACAAGACTGGTCCATGTAGATAATTCCCCCACTATTGAAAGTAATGGGTCCCCTGCTCCCCGCATCTGAAGTTGTAGAGGGATGATAACCAATACCAAATTTGTCTTCCTTCATTGGGGTCTCTATCAACCGGCCCCAACCTTGGGCGTTGCCTGCCCTGACGACTTCGACAGCTTGTTTGTAAGATGAAATGGAGGTACCAGCCCCAACTGGTACAGAAGAAGACTCAGGTGCATCGTCAATATTGACTGCTTCGAATGATTGGCACAGCATCTCATGAATTTCCCCATCCATTTCAATGTACTTGAACGTGGACAAGTGACTCACAAAGATGTCTTCTTCCCCACACACTGTCACAACCTGCCCTTCAAACTCATACTTCAGCTTTTGATGTAGAGTAGAAGTAACAGCCCCGGCTCCGTGAATCCAAGGGCGTCCCAATAGGCAGCTATATGCAGGTTGTATGTCCATTACATGGAACGTGGATTTGAATACCTGTGGTCCAATTTGTACGGGCAATTCCACCTCACCAAACACAGATCGTCGGGTCCCATCGAATGCTCTGACCACCAATTCACTAGGCCTTAAGATCAAACCATCAACTTCCAGCTTCATCAATGCCTTCTTGGGCAAGACATTGAGTGACGAACCAGTGTCTACCAGTACATGAGATAACACTGCGCCCTTACACTCCATCGTGATATGCAAAGCCTTATTATGGTTTCTTCCTTCAACAGTCAAATCTCTACTTGTAAAGCCCAAGCCATGGCTGACATTAACATTGGAGATTACGCCCTCGAGCTGATTAACAGTAATTTCTTGTGGCACGTACGCACTCTTCAACACTCTCAACAACGCCTGTCGGTGCGCATCAGAGCACAACAATAGTGACAGGATTGAAATCTTTGAAGGGGTCTGATTCAGTTGGTCCACAATCTTATAATCGCTTTTCTTGATTATCTTCATAAATTCTTCCATTTCCTTATCAAAAGTAATCTTTGTCTCTGCTTCAGGTGTAGGTGCACTTTCAACCACCTGTTTACCCTTATCCTTTGCTGCAGCTTCTACCTCCTTATCACTTCTCAAGGTTGGGGGAGCGAACAACCTTCCACTCCTTGTAAAGCCCCCTACACCCCCTACGTTATCAACATTTGGGCTGACTGATGACTCAACTTCCTGTTTTTTACCTTCGTAATATACATCTGCCCCATAGTGCCATGGGATAGCTTTCGTGGATGTGAACGGAATTGGTCCTGGCACCGTGATAGTGACAGGACTGGGCCCTTCTGGCGCAACACTCGCCACGGGAACTGCATTGACCGGCATTTGAATCTCAGCGGGAGTGTAATAGATAGTCACGGTTGATATCTCATCAGTGTCTTTCACGACTCTGTCGAACTGTAGACATCCTTCATCGATCAGATTCTGTAAACCCATCTTCAACTTATCACAGCCGTTCTCCTGATTCATACACTCAAAGCAATCTTGATTACAGCCCGGGAACACCTGTCCCTTCAATAAACGATCTTTTACAACCAACAAAGAAGTTTTCACTTGACGGATATCTGTCACCAGATTCAATCTCCTCCCATCTTCAATAGCGTACACATTTGCTGCGCTATGATCAGGCATGGGATGCTGAGTAATATTAGGAGCGGGAGAGAAATTGATGGCTTTAGCATCAATCAAATCTTGTACTTTATGATGGAAAGCCCAGCATTTTTCAATGGAGTGCCCCTGAGCACCTGAGTGGAACTCACAACGAGCATTAGCATCGAAGTTAGGTGGCAGGTTTCCAGCAACCGGAGCTTTCATAGTACGGAGTTCTACCAACTTTAACTCGAGTAGCCGGGGCAACAGCGCGGCATAAGTCATAGGGAGAGGATCCATCTTACGATCCCTCTGTCTAGACCTTTGCTGGAAAAAAGGTTGTTGCTGTTGAACTTGTTGTTGGGGTTGTTGTTTCTGAACAGACGGTGTGGGGATTGTTACAACGTCTACCTGATAATAAGCTCGAGAACGCCCTCTGCCTCGTCCTCTAAACACAGCATTCGTATCACCTTCTCGTCTTTTCTGGTTACTAGCAAACGGTTTCTTCGTCCCCGAAGAGCCAGCCCCACTCACATCCTGGATCTTTCCAAGCTTTAACAGACTTTCTATTCTTTCTCCCGCAATCACAATATCAGCAAATCCAGTTGACGGACAAGCAGCTAATCTATCCAGATAGGCCCCTTGCAAGGTGCCCATGAACATATCTGCCATTTCTCTGTCTGATAAGGGAGGTTGAACCTGGGCAGCCATTTCCCTCCACCTCTGTGCATATTCTTTGAAACTCTCCTTGGCATTTTGTGACAATCCCTGCAATTGGGTGCGGTTGGGCGCCATGTCAATATTATATTGGTATTGCTTCAGGAACGCTTCTGCCAGATCTTTCCAATTCTTCACAGCAGCTCTATTCAACTTCATATACCAGGTCAAGGACGCCCCAGCCAGACTGTCCTGAAAATAGTGCATCCATAGCTTCTCGTCATCCGTATGGGCTGAAATCTTCCCAAAGTAAGCTTGAAGATGCGTTTGGGGACACGCATTGCCGTGATACTTATCGAAAGTGGGAGGCTTGAATTTAGGGGGAATTCTGACTCCTGAGACCAGCCCCAAGCTGGTAACATCAATACCCATAGAGTTCTTGCATTCTATGGCCCTGATCTTCTCTGCTAACTCATCATACCTTCGATCACCTTGATTACCCACATCAGCATCCAGCAGAGTAAATTGGTCTTCCAGAGTATCCTCAAGAGTAACACCAGCATGCCTACCATTTCCATTACCCCGATTGTTACCACCAGGAGGAGGGTTACCACCGGGGGGAGGAATGCCATGTCCCTGTGAATTGTCATGATGATCACCTTCGGGCCCATTGTCGGGACGCTCTACCAGAAGCCTCAGTCTCTCCTGATTTTGCGCCATGCCAGTCATGAGGGTCATGAACTGGTCCATACGCGCCCTCATTTCAGCCAAATCACTTTGCACTTGATCCATGATTCTTACTTGATTCCTTCGCGTCGAATATCGGTGAATATGACTCTCCGCTATAATGCCTGAAACCAAATAAAGGTTAGAGACCCCGCAACGAGTACCTGAAAAGCAAGTAACAAAAATGCAAAATGATATGCAATGCCATGCAATGCCATGTTTGTCATTTCCGAGGTGCTTTATACCCTGATTCCAATCCCACCACAGAAATCTGAAGACCAGAAATTGTGATATAAAGAGACGTGTCGTGGTCATGTGCTTGTGTGCAGCTATCTGATAAGGAATAATTCTGAATAAAATTGCTCATACTCATTCAACGAAGTAATCAAGTATATTTAAGAAAGGTTCAACCGCAAATGCAATACAAGGAAAAATGGATCCATCAACAAGCCTGATGGTAACCATTAACAACAAAATATAAGGAAAAGAACATCAGTCTGACAATTCCACACCCTTCAGCTTATCACTTGAGTATTTGATCTCCTCAAAAAGTATACGGGTACGCTGGTGATTCGGCTTTTCAATCATTTCTTTGATCAAGACATCCCTTTTCTCAAGAGCTTCAGTTAAAGAACCCATATGCAGCATCAGAGCCTCGTCATCACACACTCCTTTGTGTCTCTTTATGCCAGCTTGCATCTTGAGTATCTCCCTTTCTATCATGACTTCTTCAAGCTCTTTCTTGGTATTCTTCAACTGGCTTCTAGCTTCTCTAACTGTTCTTGACTTTTATCGAGACTTTCCCGATACTTTCTCCTCTGCTCATGTGCCTTTTTAAGCTCCTCGTCTTTAGTCTTCGACTGATCCTTTAACTCGGCATTTTCAATTCTGACTTCATCCCAAGCTTGACGAAGTTGAGCTAATGAATCCTTGCTTCGGGCTAAAGACTGTTTTGTAATCTTGTGAGCCTGACTAGTGTCATCTGCTCCCAGAGTAAGTTTCCGAAAGTACCGAGCTCGGTCATCAAAATCTTCCTCTTTGTCAGCCAAGGTTTTTTCCGCTTTCAAGGCTCTCTTTTCCAACTCTTTGTTGTCAGCTAGAGCTTTTTGAAGACATCTGCTCATTCCAGAATTTTCTATCTGCAGCTCTCTGACCATTTTCTTCCACTTCTCACATTCTTCAATAGCCACCATAGTGGGTTGTTCTGGCTGTGCTGAACATAAAAGAGGTCCCCTTGAAAAGGGTAAAAGCAATTCCTTTACTTTCGTCTCAATCCACCTGTCATATTCAGGATAAGATCTACAATCTCCTTTTCCAAAAACTGCTTTTCCAATTTTGTGCTTATCTTTCCAAGCATTCACTACTTCTACCACCTTTGCATCTTTAGTTCCTGTAAAGAATAAGGATTCTTCCACATCTTGCTCTGTAGGAGGATATCTGGAAGCATACCCAAACTGTCGGATGGCCAAAACTGGATTATAATTAATCCCTCCTTTTCTGCCAATCAGAGGCACATTTGGAAAATTTCCGCATCTTGTGACAAGCTCTATTCTCAACAACCGGTGATCAAACCATACAATGTTATCAGCAGTTAAACTCATCAATCGTTTAGACCATTTCGCCACATCTTTGGTTTCCACAAAGACACCTGTCTGAGGCAAATGTTTGAAAAACCAATGACTCAGCAGTGGAGTGCAACAACTAACAGATCCTCCCCTCCTTTTCTCATTCTTGTAATGCACGGAATGATAAAAATCTCCTAACAAAGTAGGGACTGGATTTTTAAGGACAAAAACTCTCGTTGCTTGCATATCCACAAAGTCTTGCTGATTGGGAAAGAAAACTAGGCCATATATGCAGAGAGCCAGAATGGAATTGTAAACCGTCCAATTTTTAGCACTTGCAGCCTCTTGGGCCTGTCCAGCCAGAAATTCTAAATGAAATCCGCTAACTCCATTTTTACTGCTCACACCGCTCTTTATCAATGTCTGATCCATTTGTAAAGCAGCAGCAATTTCTTTTACGCTGGGAGAACTACCAGAGAAGAATGGTATTGCCGACGTGATCGGAATTCCCAAAATAAATGAGAATTCTTCCAGTGTTGGCATCAAAATGTAATTTGAAAAAAGAAAGCACCTCAACGAAGGCTCGTAGAACTGCAGCAGAGTGTGTAAAGCATCATGCTCATACTTGGTGATTGTACGGACCATCCCAACCAAATTCCCGTAGCTCTTCTGAAACCTATCAAGAATACCCGGACCAGCCATATCTATAACTTTGAGCAATGAATCCAAGACAGGATCTGGAAACTTGTAAGACACATTGTTCTTTCTCTCGGCGACGATCTCTGTTGAACCCATGGATTGGAATCAGAAATGTATTATGCACCTGAAAATGACAAACATAACTGTTATGATATGATAATGCAATGCAAAAGGGCATGTGATCAGGTAATCAAGTGTCGGTGTCTGTAATGAACTGTGTGCACTGTGTCTCTGTACTGAGTCTGGCAATATCTGAGATGAACACTTAAATCACTGTCATAGGATACAATGTCTGAAATCATCATAGAATCACAAGTAAGGTAGGTAGGAGGCTGGGTTTCCTGCAAACCTGTAAACATCCCGCCCATACTCACATGTGGTTCTTAGAAAATAAGGCTTGTCAGCTTCAGAGGTTTGAGAAGCAATAGCACATTCAGCCCGTAGGATACAATGCTATGCCAATCAAAGAGGTCGTCCACTGACTCCCCTTAGAAAATAAAAGTCATCCTATGCAAGTTCCAAAGTGGGCCCTCGGGTGCGAATGGGTTTGCCACAGAATGTGGTCTGCCATTGTCACCACTAAAGAGGGATATTTCCACTAAGGTCCTCATGATCGGTCACTAGAGTCGACAGCTCTCTAGATCTACATCCTGGAATACGCAAGATGCGTATGCCACGACGTGTCCCAAGATAGCCTCATCTAGCTGTGAATTTCGTGAACACCCAACGCACTCGAAACGGCACGTAGGTCCCACTACTCTCCACTCTAATTCTAAGTGTATACTCAAGCCTGTGTAATGGGCTTATCTCTCAGAAATCCCGCCCGCCAAACAGAAAACAACACAGTCCAGTATAGCATAATATATCATATGAAATGAAAATGCTAAAATACGGTAAATACAGTAATGTACAGTAAAGCAGTAAATAACCATACAATAAAACAGTAAATACAACACAACAGTAAACACCCAATGAAAGAAAAACAGACAAGCGCTAGGATTGACTCGCTTAGGGATGGACCAGCAATAGGTCAACCGCAATAGTCCCCAGCAGAGTCGCCAGCTGTCGCTCCCGGGATTTTCATCCAAGTACAAACGCGAAAGTGGCACTGAACAGAGTCGCCAGCAATGTGTATTTATCCCAAGAGAGGGAAAGGAAACACCGCGTAAACCTGAGGGAAAGGAAAAGCATGGTCTTACGACCAAGAGAAGTGGGTAAGGGAGTCGGTTACGCGAGAGGAAGGTATTAGCACCCCCTCACGTCCATCGTACCCGATGGGATCCACGCTTGCTTGTCTCGATCAAAAGGGTGTAAAGAAAGGAATACTGAGAAAGAACTGAAAAAGGAAAGGAGAAAGAGAAACAAATGTAGGGAAAATAAAAGAAGTGCTCGCATGGGCCCTACCCCACTGCCTACGTATCTCATCAGGAGCATGAGAATCAGAGCGACGTAGTTCCCCTCACTAGGGATGAATTGTTTGTGTTTTTTAGAGAACGGCTGACGTTCTAGCTCAGGTGTTGCAGGCTCGCTGGTCCGAGTGCGTTACCATCTTGCAAGAGAACGAGTAGAAGCGCGTTCGTGCGTTGAGAGTGAATGAGGTGAGAAAAGAATTCCCGAAGGAAAGACGTTATTGTTTGTTTTTGTCTTTTAAGAGTTTTTTCATTTGTTTGCATATGATAGTGTATCTGAATCTTAGTCATTGGAATGTGTACATCCTCACATTCCAAGATGGAATGGGTAAGAAAGCACACTAAGAGTGAAGAAGACCCCCACACTTAGTTCCAATTGTCAAGGTTCAAACACACTAGCATACTTGTGTTTATTAAGTGTTTTGTTGATTAAGAAATGAAGAAGTGTTTTTTATTATTTGCACCTTCAACAAGTATTGCATTTAAGTCCCTCATACAAGATCAAATGTTTAACACATTGACCCAAGATGGGCTATATGCTATACATTCTAAGATTATAAGAGAAGACCCCTTATAACCTTTTCTTTATATGAAAGGCCTAAATGCAATAAATGCCTACCTTTATTATATGTTTTGAATTTTCTTTGAGATGAGAAAAGAGACTCAAGGGAGGATAAAGGTAAAAATCTATATGGACTAAGACTCAATCCTAATTGATTAGTTAAGGGAGTGATCCTAAGGTTTGTGAGGTTTCAACCTAACGTCTAAAGAAAGAATGAATTAAACAATTCACTTCTAAAGTAGAAGATGAATTGTAATTCACAAAGGGAAAGTGATGAGTTATTAAAAGAAAGCACTTAAGTGCTTAACAAAACATGGAATTGTAAAAGAGAAAGGATAGAAGTTGAATGTGGATTCCTTATCCACACTCAATTGAAACTTACCAAAGCCCCTACATGGTTAGCACAATCACTTACAAGTAAAGTAAGAAAATATAATGAACAAATCAAATTCAAACAAGTTGACAAACAAAGTGAAATGAGATTGAATGCTATACATGCTTCCAAGTCAGAATGTAACTCATATTTACACAACCTAATGTTATCCTAAATGGGCATACTAAATCATGCAAACAAAATCTCAATCCAACAAGAAGCAAAGAAGAAAAGGTGAAGTGATGTGAATGTGGTTCATACTTGTGAAACAAGTGACTTAAGGTGCAAGATAAACATCAAACATGCAAAGATGAAACCCAAATGTCACAATCAGAAGTCAATTAACATGCTATACATCCTCAAACAAAACCACAACTCATGGCACAAGTGCCTTCATGATCAAGCAAACCAAACATGAGGCATGCATTCACAAAATGAACAAGTTAAACTTCATGCTTCAAACAAATAGCAAACATGCTTCAAAAATTATGACTTTCACCAATCAAACACCTTAAACACATGCCATTAACATATCAAGTCCACAAGCAATGAATCAGAACCAAAGTCACTCAACAATTAGGTCAAAGTCTCATGGAAGTTTCATGCATTCATGCTCAAAGCAACACATCAAAAGTCATCCAAAAAAGACTTAAAAATCATCTCATAAATCTCAAACATACCTCAACATATTGTGACCACAATGCAAAAAGAAAGGCATCAAAATCATTTTTTATGATCAAGAACAAAAATGCACAAAATCATATGTCACATTAAGTATGCATGCAAATGGAAATTCAAAAGAAATAATGGAACAGGGGCAAAATGGTCATAAAATCAGAAAATAAAATCATGAAAAATTTCCTAAATGTTTTAAGAATACACATGAATTTTTGTAGAATTTTCCAATATCATTTGATATTTTTAAAAATCAATTATGAAACGTGTAGCAAAAATGAAAATAAAATATGAAATGCAATATGAATGGGGTGCAACCATAGCAAATCCATAGTTCAATTCGTTTGGGCCTTAGAAGCGTGGGGTGTAAATAACAATCTGTCTTAGGTCCAATAAGCACGCAGAACATACTAACAAGCATGGAATCTCAGTCAACAAAATTGACTCACTCATGGCCATTGGATCAAGTCACAGTCAAACCATAGTCAAAGTAAACAACATCAACGCGCACATGTGAATGTCCACACTCCCTATCGTGTACCATGCCATACAACGTTTAAGTGAGTTCAGAAAATTGGCATGTGACTTGCACGCTTTTTTTTATGTGTTGGCACATTTTGGAACGTAGGATTAAGAACAATCAAAGGCCACGATTAAAACATAGTGAAACCCTAGCAATTACAGTCACCGGCCGGAGATGACCTCCGGTCACCTTCTCCGGTCACACCTCCACCGTCTGCAACCTCCAATCTTCCAGAATTCCACAAATGATATACCAAAATGAAGAGGAAGTAAAGGAGAACATGGATCCAGTGATAAAACACACAAAAAGTTCATAAAATGAGAGAATCGAACAGAGGAAAGTTTGCCCTAACTTTTCAACTATGCCTCTAAAGGCCTATCAACTAGCCAGACAAGTTCTTGAGCTTATAAGAAGCCTCAAGAACCTGAAAACATCTTCAAATCATGTCTATAATGGTGGAAATTCTTACCTGAAGTTTTGTGACCTTGAGATACTCTTCAGAAAACCAGAGATCTTGTCTCTTCTACAATCTTCACTTGGCCAAATAAAGGCTGAGATGTAGAACTTGATGATGATTCAATGGAAGTGAGCGAAATCCAAGCTTCAAGAACAAATGCACTGTTGTGAAATTGAGAGAAACAAGGAAAGTGTTGAAGTGGAATGAGCAAGATGAGCTCGAAAATTCTTGGCAATGGTGATGTTGAGAGTAAAGCAGAGAGAGTTCTTTGGAGAAAATGTGAAAGAATGAAGTTGAAAAATGAAATTAGAGAGTGAGGTTTTGCTTTATAGTAAACTATAACCATGGTTTAATGAGTGAGTTAACTGAGTTATGTGGAGTTAAATGAGTCATCCCTAACTAACTGAGTCAAGTTAGTTAGGGAGAGCAATGATATGGTGCAGCTGGTTTATGATGTGTTACCATGTTCTTGCTGCTAAACTTCTATAGCACGCTTCCAACCTTTCCCTCTTCATGTATAATTCGAGCAAGGGTGTGAGAGGTGCAGATATGTGTTGGTCTTAATGAGGCAGCACACATAAAACCTCTGTCATGTACTTGATGTATGTTTGAACCAAAATATTATGCAGCAAATCATCATGGTAACAGTGGGTGTTTGAGGGTGAATTTCTCCATGGTTAGTGAATGAAACAATGAAACATTGATGTCATTAGAAAGATGGTACATTGGGGAACAACATTGGTTTGCAAGTTGAAGTAAAATGAGGTCTCAAATATGCCTAAAAACAGCTATGAATGCATTGGTTCAAAACTGGTTGGTGGGCATGGCCAGAGGTTGGCTGGCATGGCAACTGGGCACACAAAATTTCAGCACAAACAACATGACTTTGAACCCTCCAAACTATCTCATAACTTGGTTAAATCAAAATTTTCACAACATCAACATTGAAGAGGACACTACAAGGAACAACTTTGATGTTGAAAAGTTTTTCATTTGAAGCCTTTAACCATGAGAAAAATGAGTGGACATTTGGCCCACCAACTGTTTGTTAAAATGATTGCGCGCGTGACCTGAAAATCTTGGTCATGACCTAGTTTTGAACCTACTTTCCTCCAACTTTGATCAATCATATCTCTCTCAATTTTTATCCAATGGAGATGTTCTACACATGGATTTGAAGCTTAAAACAAGATCTTTCATTGAGGCAGAGTGGATTTTTCATTTGGTGCTCCAAATTTAAATGGCCTTGGTTCAAATTCTGATGCAAAATGGCCAAAACTTGCTATTTTTAGCAACCCTACTTCATCCAAAAATGGCAACTTTTTACATCTTGATTTTTTCATGATTCCTTTGGAATTTCTTGACCAAATTTTGTACATTGGACATATGTAACATGAATTTCATGAATTTGGCCTCAAAAAGTCAAGAGTTGACTTTTTCCTCTGATTATTTGACTTTGCCCCAATTTCTCTGATTCTTGATCTTTCTTCCAATTGAACCACTTCTAAAACCAATTGAGATGCAATCTTCCACACACATACACTTAAGAACATGTAGAATACCATGACAACAAGCTTTGTCCAAAAAATCAAAGATTCCCTGATTTAATGGGAAACCCTAGTTTTGACCCCCTTTGGTTAGGAGGAAATTGCACATCTTCCAAATCCAAATTCCTCAGAGTATGTTGTGTATCCTCTTAAAGGATGATGAGAAATGCCACTTGAGAATGATTTTGAATCAATGAGCTATCTCTTTTGAGGGTTTTCCTTCAATTTTTGAATCTCTTGCATAGTGAAAGATGTAGTGCTTCAATCTTCCATTGAATCTCACTTCCTTGAGGTTTTGGAAGATCAATTGAGATAGTATGAGACATGAGAGACCTCTTGGCTTGCCTAGAGCCAACTTGATTGACCTTTTTGTGCTTTGAATGATCCCTTGATTGTCCACCTTCCACCTGATCACATGCCCTGATGGTAAGAAGGATGCCATGCTTCATTTTTCTATGTTGAATGTAATGTAATGTTAATGAGGTGGATATGATATGATAAATGATAATGCCATGCTATGAAGCCAAAAGGGGAGAGCAAATTTTGGGGTATTACAGCTAGTTGTTCAACAAAGAAAGATTGAAAACAATAGTATATTTCAAAATCAAAGGAGAAAGTGCTTTGAAAGGAAATATTGGGGCTTACAACTCAAGGAGAGGCCCAGGGTTTTGCCAGTGATTGCATTGTGATATGAGTTTGTACAGTGGGACTTATATAAGTGACTGAGGCCCAAACATTTTTCTGTACAAGGGGAATGGGTCTTACACTCTCTCAAGAGGCCCAAAAAAATTATTTAGAGAAAAGAAGCGGGTCTTACTACTCGAGGGTAGGCCCAGATGATTTTGTTTAAAAAATGGCGATTGCGCCGAGGTTTTAGAATGTACAGAGGGACTTATACAATAAGTGAGGCCCCAAAATGGGTTATGTAAAAAACAGGGTTGGGACTTACACTCTATTAGATGACCAAGTGAGTTTTAAGAAAAGAAATGGGTCTTACTACTTGAGGGTAGGCCCAATGGTTAATTTTGAAAAGGGCGACGATCGCACCGAGGTTTTGGAAACACCGTGGGACTTATACAAGTGATTGAGGCCCAAAATTTTGGTATTTACAAAGGAATTGGGTCTTACACTCTATTAGAGGCCCAAAGGTTTAAAAATGAAAAGAAATGGGACTTATAACTCAAGGAGAAGCCCAATGGTCTTTTTTGTTAAAAGGCGACGATCGCGCCGAACTTTGTAAATGTACAGAGGGACTTATACAATATCTAAGGCCCAAAATATTTTATTTACAAAAGGGGTGGGACTTACACTCTATTAGAGGCCCAAAGTGTATTTTAGGAAAAGAAATGGGGCTTACAACACGAGGGGAGGCCCTGATGATTTTCAGTTTGAAAATGGCAATCGCGCCGAGATTTTTAACGTATCGGGACTTATACAATAACTGAGGCCCAAAATATTTTTGTGCAAAAAGGGTTGGGTCTTACACTCTATCAGAGGCCCAAAGTGTTTGAAAAAAAGATTTGTTTGGGTGAAAATCAAAGAAACCCCAATTTCATTTTTTAAAGGCATTTTTCAAAGAAAAATCAAGTAAAAAATGATAAAAATATCAAATAAAATCATTAATCATGTTATAAACAATGATTAAGGTTTATGAAAAAGTATTTTATCCACATGAATATTTAAAATCATTTTGGTTTTAAAAATCAAGAAAAAGAAATCATTTTAAAAGCATTTAAAACAATTTAAAACAATATTTTTAAATATATTAAAAATAATCTAAAAATAATATTTTTTTTGTGATTTTTTGTGGATTAAAATATTATGGGGTATGAATTGGAAAATGATTATTTTTGCTATGTAAAAGAATTGGTTGAGTTTTGAAAATATAATAAGAAAAAGAGGAAAGATGTCACAACATCATCTTCGACATCACTTATGGGGCAAAAAACCAGTACTGAAACTTTAGTTTTTAACACCTTTTTTATCAAATTTCAAACACTCATAACTCTCTCAATTTTTAACGGAATTAAAATCTGAAAGTACCTATCTTGATCGATTTTTCGCAAGGAATCCAATGGTACCACAATACACACTGAAACTCGACGTACAAAACACACGAATCAAAAAACCAGAACTGCACTTAATTTAAAACATCGTTTCTCGTCAAATTTCCAACACGCGTAACTCTCTCAATTTTTAACAAATTTAAGATCCGGAAGAGCCTATCTTGACCGATTTTTTGCAAGGAATCCAATGGTGTTACTCATGCATCCTGAAACTTAATGTACAGAACACACAAATCGAAAAACCAGAACTGGACCGTTAATTCGATGTCGTTTCGCGTCAAATTTCCAACATGCGTAACTCTCTCGATTTTTAACGGAATTAAGATCCGGAAGTACCTATCTTGACCTATTTTTTGCAAGGAATCCAATGGTACCACACATACACACAGAAACTCGACGTACAAAACACGCGAATCAAAAAACCAGAACTGCTATGTTAATTTAAAACATTGTTTCTCGTCAAATTTCCTACACGCGTAACTCTCTCAATTTTTATCGGAATTAAGATTTGGAAGAGCCTATCTTGACCCATTTTTCGCAAGGAATCCAATGGTATTACTCATGCACACTAAAACTTAATGTACAGAACACACAAATTAAAAAAACCAGAACTGGACCGTTAATTCGACGTCGTTTCGCGTCAAATTTCCAACACGGGTAACTCTCTCGATTTTTAACGGAATTAAGATCCGGAAGAGCCTATCTTGACCGATTTTTTGCAAGGAATCCAATGGTATTACTCATGAACACTGAAACTTAATGTACAGAACACACAAATCGAAAAACCAAAACTAGACCGTTAATTCGACGTCGTTTCGCGCCAAACTTCCAACACACCTAACTCTCTCAATTTTTATCGGAATCAAAATCCGTAAAAACCTATCTTGACCGATTTTTCGCAAGGAATCTAATAGTATCACTCATACATACTGAAACTTAATGTACATCACACACAAGGCAAAAAACCAGAACTGGACATGAATTTTAAAACAACATAAACTCCACATATAAACATGTTAAAGTGTAAACCGTAGGAGGATCAAATCATACACATTAAGGACTACATTTTTTCTTCAAGAATTGTTCAATATGATGCATGTATGTGGACAACAAAGGAAAACATGATTCAAAGAATTCAAGTTGTGAATTTTACCTCTTTTTTGGAGTTTTTGTGCAACCTACCAAGTGCTTTGTTCCAGAAATGATTTGATGCTTTGGACACCCTCAAATGACCTCTTAGAGGCTTTTAGGATGGTTGGAATCAGCTGGAAACCTCTGGAGCAAGTTTGAGCACTTTCTTGCAAAATGGGCAAAAGTGGCCAAAATGCCAACTCTCTCAAATGGTGTTCCAGATGTGTGGCACCATTTGGGATAGTTCAAGGATGATATTTGGAGTGTATTTGAGGTTTTATCTGGTTTGGAAAGTGACTGAATCAAGACATGGCTTGAAAAATGCAAAAAAGTCCAATTTTGAGGTTTTGAGAGGTGACTTTGTGATGTTGGTGTTATAGGTCACTTGTGAGAGTTTGGATCACCTACATATGATGTTTATGAGGTGTTAGGATCATGAGCTGTGATGGAAATGCTATCTAACTCAAAAACTCAGAATTTCCTTACTAAAAAAGGCATTTTGGAGTGAAAGAGAGAATTTGAGGAAAGCATCTGTTTGATGGCTTTGGTGTACTCAAACTGAGCATAAATGAGCTCTATTTATAGTAGATCAAGTTTGTTTTCCAAGCAATAGTGAATGGTGGCTGCAACAGAGATTTGACAAATGTTAGAGCACAAGCCTTTGGTTCCCTAGTTGTTGGATGAATCTTGACTGAATTCAGTTGGAGGAAGCTCACTTCATGCCACCTCTAAGCATCCATTAAATGCTCCAAACCAAAATTGGAGTCTTGTCCCTCTTTTAGGGATTTCTAGGTTTTGGCATGCTAGTTTTGGTTCCTTGGACTTGGGAGGCTCATGGATCAGATCACCCCCCTTAGATTTGATCCTTAGATGTTTCCAAAATGATGACAAGGCTTGAAAATTTGTGTGGCACAAGAAATGTGCAAATCTGCCCTGAAAAATTCAGCTGCAGCAAGCCTTTTTGTAAAATCCATAACTCCCTGCTCGAGTATGCTACATGGATGTTCTAGGACTTTCTGGAAAGTTGAGATGACGTACTTCAACTTTGATGTTTGGCCCTAGACCTGGTTCAACTTGGATCATGGAGAAAAATAGCCTTGAAGTTGGGACTTCATGCTGAAATTACAAGGGAGATTTTGGCTAAGTGCTGAAAAATGTCAATTTTAGGTTTTTAGCCATTTTGATCCAACCATAACTCAAAATCCATGATGAATTAGGATGAGGTGTAGTTGACACTTTTGTAGAGGGCCATGAGGGCTACAAATCAAGCTTTGGATGGGGAAAAATGGCTTTGTGGTTTAGGAGTTATGATCCTCCAAAGTTGGTACCCTTGCCACTTTATTTCATAACTTAGAAAATTTTCTAACTTTTTATGGTTACCCCTTTTTCAAGTTATCCCACTTTTCTTGATTTTTCTTGATGAATGATGATTCCAATCACACATTAACATCATGTTAGGGTTAAAAAACCATTTTTTTGAAAAATCTCAAAAAGTCAAAGTTTGACTTTTGGTCACAGTTGACTTTTTATCAGATGAATTCCAAACTGTGCGATCCTTTATGAAATCAAGTCCTTTACCTAAATCAAACTTGATGGACATGTTCCATAGGTGTTATATGGTGTATTGAATCGTGTCCCAAGGTTTGGGAGTATGCCTGGGTCAAAAGTCAAAGGTACAGTTGACTTTTCCCGCGAAACCCTAACTGTGGTTCAGATGAAATTGAAACTTATTGCTCAAGCTTCTTGGATCAAGTCATTGTTGCAAATGGATCAATGTGGTGTGTTAGGGATCCTCAAATCCTCTCTTGAGGCCTTGGCTCGTGTTTTGTCCCAAAAGTCAACTTAGGGGTGAATTAGGTCAAGAAACCCTAATTCCTAATTTCTGGTAAATGCATCCCCTGAGGCTAAATTGACTTGATGATGGGGTTTATGATGTTCCATGGAGCGTATTAGGATATGCTTTGAAGCATTGGCTCATGCCCAGAGGAAAATTTCCATCTGGAGGCCCTAGTCGACCAAACCCTAATTTGGTAACACTGGCGATCCTGAGGCTTGATCCACCTAGAAGGGAGCAGCCTTGTGCTTAATCCTTGAAGTGGGAGTTCTCTTGATCCATTGTGGATATTTGAGAGGCTAGACAAGTTGAAGATCATGTCATTTCTTGATTGATCCTTTGTCTAAGAGCTCTGAGAGGGTTTGAAACCCTAGTTCTGATTGTAGTGAGTGTTCACCCATCTTTGGGGAGACTAATGAGGTACAAAGGTACATCCATATTGTGTTGATGATTTGCACCATGATGGGAAATCTTAGTGGTCAAAATTTAGGGTATGATAGATAAGAATCAAGTGGCTGCAATGGAAGAGGAAGAAAGGAATGCCTAATCTCGACAATTGGAGAGCCATCGGGATTCCTGAGATGATTTCTGTTTCGAAGTAATTTACTTTTTTCTTAAAATAGTAATAAGTCCCTTGCTATGCCCAAGGCAAGTGGACAAAGCTTTGTAGGGCCACCTTTTATTTCATTGGATTATTTCTATCAATAAAATTGCATTTTGTTTTCAATCAAGATCTTTTTTTCTTTCATTTTCTGTTTGTTCAAAATGGCAATATACCTTCTTTCAATATTTTCATTCCCATCAATTCAAAAAGGATACTAATAAAAAATCTTCCTCGTGCAAATTTAAAAATGAACCTATTGAAAATGACACCGCTATAATCTCGAATGACTTCGAATTACCGATTAACCAAGCGGAAGAGGGTGATGAGGACGAGTGTGAGCTTCCCGAAGAGTTAGCCAGACTGTTGAGGTAAGAGGACAAGGAAATACAACCTCATCAGGAACCAGTGGATGTGATCAATCTGGGAACTGAGGAACATAGGAAAAAGGTCAAAGTCGGTGCTTCTCTGAATAAGGATATAAAGGAAAGGTTGATCGAGCTATTGCAAGGGTACCTATATGTGTCCGCCTGGTCATACCAGGATATGCCTGGACGTGATACGAACATCGTTGAGCACAAATTACTACTCAAACTAGAATGCACGCCAATTAAGCAAAAGTTGGGGAAGACTAGATCAAATATGATCCTCCAGATCAGGGAAGAAGTCAAGAAACAATTTGACTTTTTGTCACAAGGTAACACCTGTTGGGTTAAAGAATGTAGGAGTAACTTATCAAAGGACTATGGTAATATGGTGCATAAGGAGATAGAGGTTCATGTCGATGATATGATTACCAAGTCACAAAAAGAAGAAGATCACATAACTAACTTACAAAAGTTGGTGGATCAGTTAAGGAAATGCAAGTTACGACTAAATCCTACAAGGTGTACTTATGGAATGGAATCCGGAAAATATTAGGGTTCATGGTCAGTCAAAAAGGAATAAAGACAAAATGAAAGCCATTCAAGGGACGCCAGCTCCAAAGGCTATTAAAGGAAGTACACTAGCAAATCGTCTCGTTCATAAACCAGTTGACGACTATCAAACTCATGCAGATGGACTTCCTGGACAAAGATGTCATGGTTATAAAGGATTGTGAAACTTCGGACTATTATGAAGGACCTGGACCTGGATCTCGATGGAAACTTATATATGCATAAGGATATGGGCTTCAAAGAGGGGCTATCAATCGGAGTAAAAATTCATCATTTAGGATTATAAAGGAAGCTAAACTGGATAAGGCAGAATGGGTGCAAACTAGACTCGATCAGCTAAACCTTGTATAAGGGAAACATGTGGCTATGGGCAATTATATCAACAGGGAATTAAGAGAGTGTTCGACAAGAAGATTTGTCCTCGCCTACTCGAAGAGGGAGACTTGGTGTTAAGGAAAATATTACCCATCCATAAAGACCACCACGGCAAATGGACCCCACACTTTGAAGGACCATATGTCGTGAAGAGTGCCTCCTCTGGCGAAGCACTAATATTAACAACCATGGATGGAGCGGATTTACCACGACCGGTGAACTCTGATTCGGTCAAAAAATGCTATGCCTAGAAAAAGAGGATAAAAGCCCGCTAAGTCGAAAACCCTAAAGGGAGACTTAGGTAAAAATTAGGGCGTCCCAGTGGATTGAAAACTCAAAAGAGCAATCCAGGCAAAAATTAGGGACTTGAATAAAAAATGATACCCGACAAGTCGAAAACCATAAAGGGCGGCTTAGTCGAAAAAAATGGTATATCATCCCGGTGGACTAAGACTCTAAAAAGAGCGGTCCAGGCAAAAGTTAGGGATATCCAAAAGGCATATGACTGAAAACACTCAAGTCACCCCGTAACAGGAATTCAGAAGGGAGCGGTCATTCCAGCCGTCATCTTCAGAAGCGAAGTGTCGTGATCTTGGAGACTTAGGGATATTAGTTGGTGTTACATTTAATAGGGACATAAATAAATTTGTTTTCTTATTGCCATTTTACATCTTTTCTGGATTTACGGTAATATCTCCTTATGAGAATTACCCTCCATACATATTATTGCCCATGTTCGGGCCAATTCTCAATAAAGTTTGCTTATATATTTCTTTGCCTCCTAAATTTTTTTCCGCTTGATTACAAGGTGTCGATTAATTGTGAAATAATGCATTGAAATATCGGGTATAAATAAAAGCTTTGAAAAGGGAAAATGGATTTTACTTCGGTTTTTGGAATCTTCAAAGGGATCATATTCTTCCAAAGCAGGATATATACACTGACAGGAATATACGTTACGATCTAACCAACATGGGAGATTCTTTAACGGCATGTTACATATTAAACAGGAATCAAGGGTATCATGGCTTACTACAATTATCAAAGTCTCAAGGGTCCGGGAGTCAGGACATTATGAAAAATATTATTTCAAACAAATCCATGCACTGCATATCATAAAAGAGGCGTTAGCCCAAATAATGCATCATGTATAAGAGCACACATACTTTTGAACATGCATACATGGCATAAGGTTTATAACTATTCTCAGGGATACCAGGGTTTAATCGGATATTTCACTACGGGTTTATTACTAGGGATCTTAGGATAATCAGCGCAGTACCTATCAGACTTTGTGGTCAAAATTAGGGTCCTTCTTGTATTTAATCGTCTCCTCTTCTAAATAGGAAGAATCATCAATCTCCTCTTTCTGATTCGAAGACTATTAAACAGGGGCAGCTGTAGTACCCTAAATTTTGACCCGTTTTATATAATTTCTAGTGCCACTTCATTTCGAATAAGTAAAATGGCACAATTGGTAGAAAGAGGGGTATAAGGGCTATAAGTGTGAAAGGTTGTGAGTTCGAATCCCACCTTCCTCACTTCTAATGTTTTATTTGTTTTTCCTTTATTACTAACTTTTTTTTATTTTTATTTTTTAATAAAAATCACAAAAATATCATTTTTTAATATTTAGTTTTTAATTTTCGTATTTGTATTTAATACAATTTTAAAAATATGATTTTTTCATTAAAATCAATATTTTATGGAAAAAATCTCAAAAAATCATAAAAATAAATAAAAATCAAATCTTATTTCCTTTAACATTATTAGGATATTTCTTTTATTTAAAATATTAATTTTTTTAAATTTAAATTCACCAAGCCATGAATCCATCCAGATTCATATGCTTGGGCTCCAAGAAATAGAGGAAAATCAGGTCAGATTAAAACCTTCCTAAACTGAAAATTTTATTCAATATCTGACCTAATTTTTCATCTATAAATAGACTATGTTTTCCACATTTTAATTCACCCACAATTTACATATTCACTATTCAAAAGTTGTTGTTCTCCATACTGAAGAACAACAACACAAAAAAAAACCCTGAAAACCCCATCCGTCCTCTTTTCTGTCAAGGGCAAAAGGAGAAGATTGGATCGAAAACAAAAGGAATAGGTAGGAATCAAGGGATATGAATCGTTCACATAAAAGGGGGAAGAACTCAAAGGCATAACACTTTTTCCGATCGGGATAAACCTCGATCTCGTAGGTTGATTCTTTTACTATCATATTTATGGCTTGTATGTAGTTGTATGAATTGCACGATATTTTGGTTAATGCTTGATGCTTAAAGTGGATTATTTTGGTAGATGATAACTTTGCTAGTCAATATTTCATTTTTTTTTTGTTAATTCAAATCATCCTACTTCTTTTTCTTAAGTTATATAATTCAATCTTTTGTGACTATATTCATATAAAATAGTATTTTTTTTCTTATAAAAATAGACATAAAACTATCAAAAAATATATACATTTAGGGAAAACCTTCAAGGTCAAACTTTACGTCTGACCTGAACACATAATCACCCCACCCCCATAGGCCCATTACTTTTTTAGTAGAAAATACACCCCTTGGATTTATTCAATTAATTAAATTATTTACATAATTTAATTAGTTAATTAGGATTTAAATATTTAGTGAAGATGTAAAATAGGATTTTAGGTTATTAGGATAAATATAATTAGGGATTTTAGGGATTGTTATATAGGGTTTGGGGTTTTAAATTTTGGATTTATATTTAAAATAATTTTGTTTTTTTTAAAGTAGGGATAAAACTTTTTATAAGTGGGATAATTAGAAACAAAAATTTTATTTAGGGTTCATTAGGGTGAAAAATAAGCAAGGAGTTTAATTATTGGTTTGGTTTTGGAATTGTTGTGGGATTTTAGGATTACCAAATTTTCTTTTGTTATAAAATGGATATTAGAAATAGAGGTTTTTTTGTTTAAATTAATTTCTATTTAAATCTGGATGTTATGGAAAACATTTTGGATTATAAATTATATGGTTAATTTGTTTTTTTATTTAATATTAGGTTGGGATTAAATTTATATTGGTGAGTTCATTGTATTTTGGGTATGGGAATAATATAAAAAATAATTATAATTAGGATTAACATGAAAAAAACACAAAAATAATTTAGGGATTTTAATTAGGGATTAATTTTGGATTATTTATCTTGAGGTAACATGTTGGAATAAAAACTTAAGATTCTGTAGGATTTTTATATTTTTTTTTACTACATTTAAAGGGATTATTTTATACAATAATAATAGGGATAAAGTTTGTGGTTTTACTTATTTTTTGAAAAGGGATTCTTTTTTACAAATAAAGTGGGATATTTTAGGAAAATTCAAGGGATAAAATATGGGGTTTTTATAAACTATTAGGCTCGGTTATTTTCTAAATAAATCAAGGAAATTTTAAGTTTGTTTTTTTTCTGTATAATTTTCGTATTATATTTAATTTATTTTATTAAAT
The DNA here is from genome assembly GCA_022829125.1 of Lathyrus tuberosus. Taxonomy (NCBI): domain Eukaryota; kingdom Viridiplantae; phylum Streptophyta; class Magnoliopsida; order Fabales; family Fabaceae; genus Lathyrus; species Lathyrus tuberosus. Next base: position 4,226,296 of record JALAZF010000034.1, read on the forward strand.
AAATTTAAAGGGGTTTAAGGGATTTAAGGGATATTATTAAGGACTTAAGGGATATAAAAAGGATTTTTTTTTGTAAGGATTTAAAACAGGGGATAAAACTCTTTGTCCGAGAGTCTAAATAAAGGATGAGGGATTTAGAGATAGCACTCTTAGGTTCCAAGAGTATAAATATAGGCCAAGGGATAAGGGATTTAAGGGATAGAACTCTCCATCCGAGAGTATAAACAATGGACAAGGATTTTGGGATAAAACTTTTCCTCCGAGAGTATAAATAAAAGGATCGGGATTTAAGGGATAGAACACCTTATCTAGGAGTATAAATAATAGATTAAGGGATAGAACTCCTCGTCTAGGAGTATAAATAATAGATTAAGGGATAGAACTCTCCATCCGAGAGTATAAACAATGGATAAGGGATTTTGGGATAAAACTCTTCCTCCGAGAGTATAAATAAAAGGATCGGGATTTAAGAGATAGAACTCCTTATCTAGGAGCATAAATAATATATTAAGGGATAGAACTCCTTATCTAGGAGTATAAATAATAGATTTGGGGATAGAACTCTTTATCCAAGAGTATAAATAGTGGATTAGGTTTGGGATTAGGATTAGGGGGTAGGAATAGGGGAGGTGAACTACGGTTACTCTGATCGTTCAAAATCGAAGGTACGTAGGCATAGGGTTGTAAACCCTAGCGAGTATAATAATAAAAAACTTAGGATTCTTTTGTAAATAAGTAAAAAGTCAGACAACAAACAAACATACCCTAAAATCTAAGGAGGATCCCATTGAGTACAATGGAAGTGAGGGGTGTGTCATACCCCAAATTTTGACCACAAAGATTTCCCATCATTGTGCACATCATCATCACAATATGGATGGACCATCATACCTCATTAGTCTCCCCAAAGATGGGTGAGCACCCAATACAATCAAACTTAGGGCTTCAAGCCCTCTCAGAGCTCTTAGACAAAGGATCAATCAAGGAATGACATGATCCTCAACTTGTCTAAACCTCTCAAACATCCACAAAGGATCAAGAGGACTCCCACATCAAGAATCAAGCATAATGTTGCAGCATTCCAAGTGGATTTAGCCTCAAGATCGCCAGTGTCACCAAATTAGGGTTTTGGTCGACCAGGGCCTCCAGATGGAAATTTTCCTCTGGGCATGAGCCGATGCTTCAAAGCACAACCTAAGATGCTCTAAGGGACATCATGAACCCAGTCATCAAGTCAATTTTGCCTCAGGGGATGCATTCAGAAAATATCAGGAATTAGGGTTTCTTGACCTAATTCACCCCTAAGTTGACTTTTGGGACAAAACACGAGCCAAGACCTCAAGAGAGGATTTGAGGGTCTCTAATACACTACATTTATCCATTTGCAACTATGGATTTATCCAAGAAGCTTGATTCACAAGTTTCAAATTCATCAGAACCACAATTAGGGTTTCACGGGAAAAGTCAACTGTGCCTTTGACTTTTGACCCAGGCATGCTCCCAAACCTTGGGACATGAATCAATACACCCTATAACACCCATGGAACATGTCCATCAAGTTTGATTTAGGTCAAGGACTTGATTTCATAGAGGATCGCACAGTTTGGAGTTCATTTGACAAAAAGTCAATTGTGCACAAAAGTCAACTTTAACTTTTTGAGATTCTTCACAATTATGGTTCTTTGACCCTAAAATGATGTTAATGTGTGACTGGAATCATCATTCATGGTACCAACTTCCAAGGATCATAACTTGTGATCCAAGCAACCATTTTGGCTTATCCAAAGATGGATTTGTAGCTCTCATGGCATACTTTAAAAGTGTCAACTACACATAATTCCAATTCATCATGGCTTTTGAGTTATGGTTGGATCAAAATGGTTGAAAACATGAAATGCCACTTTTTCCAACACTTAGTGAAATTTTCACTAAGTCAGAATCTGTTTCACTTTTTCCAAAATGTAGGGGCATTTTTCACTTGAATCCAAAAAGTATCAAGACAAACTATGATCACACATATGTTGTATCATATGAGAGCTTTCCAAAATGGCCAAGAACTCCATGAAACTCCACTTAAGCCATGAGATTTGACAATGACAATGTGCCTTGCTGCAAACTACCATGGCAAGGCAGATTTGTGCATTTTGCTCGATTTGAGAAAATTTTGCAAATGACAAACAAGTTTATCCATCTAAACACCTCAGGGGGAGACCAAGGAGGGACAAACACTGATCCATCAGCCTCCCAAGTCTTTGGAACCAAAAGTAGCATGCCAAACCTAGAAAACCCTAAAAGAGGGACAAGACTCCAATTTTGGTTTGGGGCATTTAATGGATGCACCAAGGTGGCATGGACTGAGCCCTTTCCAACTGAATTCAGTCAAGACTTATCCAAGAACTAGGGAACCAGTAGCCTGTGCTCTAACCTCTAGTCAATGGCTAGAGGAGACTTGGATTCCTATTGATCAACATTTGCCAAACCTATGAAGCAGTTGCCATTCACTATTGCTTGCAAGACAAACTTGCTCTACTATAAATAGAGCTCATTTGTGCTCAGTTTAAGTACACCAAAGCACTACAACACTTGCTTTCCTCAAAATCTCTTTCTCTAGGCAAAAATGCCTTCTTTAGAAAGGTAACTCTGAGTTTTTGAGTTAGAGAGCAGTTCCATCACATCTCATGATCCAAACACATCCAATATGTCATATCTAAGCTGTCCAAAATCTCATAAGTGACCTGTAACACCAAAATCACAAAGTCTCCTCTCAAAACCTCAAAATAGGGCCTTTTTGCATTTTTCAAGCCATGTCTTGATTCAGTCACTTTCAAAACTAGATAAAGCCTCAAACACACTCCAAATATCATCCTTGAACTGTCCCAAATGGTTCCCCACATCTGGAACACCATTTGAGAGAGTTGTTATTTTGGCCACTTTTGCCCCTTTTGCAAGAAATGGCCAATTTACATTCTCGAGGTTTCCAGCTGATTCTAATCATCCTAAAAGCTTCTAAGGGATCATTTGAGATTGTTCAAAGCATCAAAACATTTCTGGAACAAAGCACTTGGCAGATATCCCAAAAAGCTCCAAGGGAGGTAAGCATCACAACTTGAACTCTTTAAAATATGCCTTGATTTGAGGTCCACTAATCATGCACATCTCATACATGTTATATGTGTTGTGTTTGAACTAATTCATCATGTAATTCATGGCTGTATCAAGAGGTAGCACAGAAAATGCACATTATGGCTTATTTCAAAACCACTATCGGGTTTTGAGGAGGATTGATTTTGTGGAAAAACCACCACCACCATTGGATTCCTTAGGAAATTCTAGGCCAGATGCATATAAATTTTGTCTCCATCCATGGAGAAATGAGGAAGTTATGGCCTTCACGTTTCTGACCAAAAACCTTGCCTTGGCCGGGCCAAGGACAAGGCAAGCCTTGTATATTTATGCCTGGGATTCGATATATGGATGTATCACCACCCCAGTGGTAAGGCGCGCATGCTGCACACAAGAGGTCTGGGGTTCGAATCCCCCTCGCCCCAGACCACTTTTAATGGTTTTTTCACCTTTTTTTATATTATTTTTCATATTATTTTTAATGATTTGAAAAATTAATAACTCCCTCAATTTTAATAATTTTTTTTGGTTCTTTTTGCAAAAAATCACAAAAATATTGAAATATTTTATTCCACAAAAAATTAAATTTATATTATTTATTTAATATAGTTGATATTTTTATGAATAAATTCATTTTTAATTGTTTTTAAACATTTTAAAAGTGAATATTCATCTTGAAAAATCAAAACCAAATGAGTTTTAATTCATCTTGTGATTAAAACCTCATTTTTCAAACCTTAAACAAAAATCACAAGTGATTTATTCAAATCTATTTGGTATTTTTATCATTTAATTGATTTTCTTTAAATATTTACTTTTAAAGAAAAACAAAATTAGGGTTTCTTTGATTTTCACCCTCACAAATCTTTTTAAAACACTTTTGGGCCTCTAATAGAGTGTAAGACCCAATCCCCTTTTAACCAAAACAATTTTGGGCCTCAGATATTGTATAAGTCCCTTTGCATTAAAGGAAAAATCTCGGTGCAATCGCCAGTTCAAAAATCAAATCATCTGGGTCTACCCTCGTGTTATAAGCCCCATTTCTTTCCATTAAAACACTTTGGGCCTCTATTAGAGTGTAAGACCCATCCCCTTTGTAAATACACCACTTTTGGGCCTCAATCGTTGTAGAAAGCTCGGGAGGAGTGCCACATCTCGGGAGGAGTGCCGCAACTGAGTCCTCGGGAATGGTCACCAGAGTCGACAGTCCCTCAAGAGAATAACCACTGGCCTGCATAACATGCAGTAGCAGAAAGCTCCTGATAAAACCTCGTCTGGTTGTGGGTCTCATGAACAACAATACGTGGTCACCACCACGCAAGCGTCATGACTATCCACTCTAATACCTATGTATGTACTCAAGCCTTGGTAGTGAGCTTATCTCTCAGAACACCCATCCCGCCAAACAGACAAAACAGTGCAACACAATAATGATATGTAATGCAGTAAATGCGATAAATACAGTAATGTACAGTAAAGCAGTAAATAACCATATAATAAGACAGTAAATATAGCACAACAGTAAACACCCAATGAAAGAAAAACAAACAAGCGCTAGGATTGACTCGCTAAGGAAACCAGAGATTCTGGGTTCGATCCCCAGCAGAGTCGCCAGCTGTCGCTCCCGGGATTTTCATCCTAGTACAAACGCGAAAGTGGCACCGAACAGAGTCGCCAGCAATGTGTATTTATCCCACGAGAGGGAAAGGAAACACCGCGTAAACCTGAGAGAAAGGAAAAGCATGGTCTTACGACCAAGAGAACTGGGTTCGGGAGTCGGTTACGCGCGGGGAAGGTATTAGCACCCCCACGCGTCCATCGTACCCGATGGGATCCACGCTTGCTGTTTCGATCAAAGGGTGTAAAGAAAGGATACTGGAGAAGGAACTGAAAGAAAGAAAGGAGAAAGAAAAGAAAAGGGACGGGAAACAAATGTAGGGAAAATAAAAGAAGTGCTCGCATGGGCCCTACCCCACTGCCTACGTATCTCATCGGGAGCATGAGAATCAGAGCGACGTAGTTCCCCACACTAGGGATGGATTGTTCGTGTTTTTTAGAGAACGGCTTACGTTCTAGCTCAGGTGTTGCAGGCTCGCTGGTCCGAGTGCGTTACCGTCTTACAAGAGAACGAGTAGAAGCGCGTTCGTGCGTTGAGAATGAATGAGATGAGAAAAGAATTCCCGAAGGAAAGACGTTATTGTTTGTTTTTGTCTTTTAGAAGTTTTTTCCATTTATTTGCATATGACAGTGTATCTGAATCTTAGTCACTGGAATGTGTGCATTCTCACATTCCAAGATGGAATGGGTAAGAAAGCACACTAAGAGTGAAGAAGACCCCCACACTTAGTTCCAATTGTCAAGGTTCAAACACACTAGCGTACTTGTATTTATTAAGTGTTTTTGTTGATTAAGAAATGAAGAAGTTTTTTTTTATTATTTGCACCTTCAACAAGTATTGCATTTAAGTCCCTCATACAAGATCAAATGTTTAACACATCGACCCAAGATGGGCTATATGCTATACATTCTAAGATTATAAGAGAAGACCCCTTATAATCTTTTCTTTATATGAAAGGCCTAAATGCAATAAATGCCTACCTTTATTATATGTTTTGAATTTTCTTTGAGATGAGAAAAGAGACTCAAGGGAGAGGTAAAGGTGAAAACTAAGGGGAGACTAAGACACAATCCTAATTGATTAGTTAAGGGAGTGATCCTAAGGTTTGTGAGGTTTCAACCTAAAGTCTAAAGAAAGAATGAATTAAACAATTCACTTCTAAAGTAGAAGATGAATTGTAATTCACAAAGGGAAAGTGATGAGTTATTAAAAGAAAGCACATAAGTGCTTAACAAAACATAGAATGGAATTGTAAAAGAGAAAGGATAGAAGTTGAATGTGGATTCCTTATCCACACTCAATTGAAACTTGCCGAAGCCCCTACATGGTTAGTAAACATGTATAAGAAGTATAAGAAGTAAAAGAACATGTAATGCATCATAAAACTCAAAAGAATTAAATGAGAAACCAAATCCTAGAGCCACAACCAGAATGGGCATCATATGGACAACAAGTGAATATCATCATACAATTGCAAGTGAATAAGCAATAATCATCACCCATTAGCATTTAAACATGTTACAAGAAGAAGGGGTAGATGAAAGATGGAAAGAAATGAAGAGGACATGCATAAATGGAACATGTAAATCAACAACCAGAAATGAAACTAAATGGAAAATGGTTTATAAACATCTCAAAAGTATTTATGAATCAACTTCAAGACATTCAAGAAGTAATATAAGAAGAATTGAAATGAAAGTTCAAAAAGAAAGTGCAAACAATACATGTTAATGATGCACAAAGTTCAAATTGAAATGAACATGTAAAGATGACCTATAATGTGTATCAAAGACCTATAATATCATATGAATGGCTCATAACATATGCAAATGCTCATACAAATGTGCACAAAAGAATTCATGTAAACATGCACTAAAGTTGTAATGACATGCCATGGATTATACTTCCAATGTAATGCATCAAACAAAGACCAAATGGATTCATGAAAATTATGCCAGCATATTATTGGAATGCCTAGGTCAGAAATGCATCATACATCAAGATAGCATGTAAAAATTCAGAGCAACATGACTTCAAACAAAGCAATTAGGTCAAATTGAAACATCATGCAAAGTGGTGCAAATATAGGCATCAAAACATGTAATAAAGTGACCTAAAAAATCAAACAAAAATCATCTAACATGCTTCAATGTATTAGTGAATCAATGAAAAAAGAATCATGTCAAAACAGTTGGTAATGAGCAAGAACAAAATTAAACAAATTCATGTATCATGCTTAGAATGTATCTAAATGGAAATTCAAAGAAAATTATGGACCAGGGGTAAAAATGTCATAAAATCAAGAAATAAAATCATGGAAAATTTCCTAAATGTTTTAGTGATACTCATGAATTTTTGTGGAATTTTATGATGATGTTTGATATTTTTAAAAATTAAAAAGTAAACGTGCATAAAATGAAGAAAATAAAAGGAAATAGAAAACAAGAGTGGGGTGCAAATATAGTAAACCAACAGTTCAAAGTGTTTGGGCTTTTTAAAAAGGAGGTGCGAAAAGCAATCTGTCATAGGTCCAATTACACGTAGCACACACTAACTACCATGCATTATCAGTCAAACTAAGTCAAACCATTCACCACCATCAGATCAGGTCAAGGTCAAATCTAGGTCAAGGTAATCAAGATCAACATGCACACATGAATGACCACGGTTCCCACCGTGTACCACACCACATAGCGTTTAAGTGAAATCAGAAATAAAGTCACGTGACATGCACATGAATTTTTATGTGTTGGCAGCATAGTGGCCATTAGATCACATTCATCCAACGGACCAGATTCAAACTGAGCCTAAACCCTAACACAAAGTCCACCGGCCGGAGAGTGACCTCCGGTCACCTTCTCCGGCCACACCACCACTGTCTGCAACTTTGATCTCTTCAGAAATCCACAAAATATACATCAAACTGAAGCTGAGCTCATGTAGATCATGAATATGCAATTAATTTTCATAGATCATGCACGCATAACACAAACCGAGCCAAAACAATTTGCCCTAACATCACACCTAAACTCCTAAAGAGCCTATCAACTAGCCAGAACTCACGCATAGCTTCTAATAAGCTCTAAACACATAAAACGAGTTTAAATCATACTGATATGAAGCATTAAGATTGAGTGAATTAAAACCTGAAAGTGTGGCAACTTGATGTGTTGAGAAAACCAGAGAAACGCTTGAGGTATTGAGCTTCTAGATCTTCAACCTTGGCAAAATAAATGCTACTTGATGTGGAGATCTTGAGAACAAAAACAGAATTCCAAACTGTGATGATGTTATGCTTGGACAATGGAGTTTTCTCTTGAATGTTCTTGCCCAGAATGGATGAAGATGATTGAGAAAGGAAGAAAAATCGTGCAGAATCAGAGAGAGATAATGGAGAGAATGTGAGAGTGTTTGAGAGAAAGAGTGAGAATGAAGTGTTGTCTCAGAAATGTGAGTGAAATTTGGTTTTATAGTGTGAGTTAGAAATGAACCAGAGGTGGTTAAGTGAGTGAGTTAGAGTGAGTTGAGTGGGTTAGGCTGAGTCCATCCTAACTAACTGAGTCAAGTTAGTTAGGGGACGATTTATCAATGGCTGTGCTATGGTGAGGTTAAGCTTATGACAGTTGTGGTGAGGATGAGAGTGAAGCTGGGATGATGAGGTTATGTTATGCAGCATGTCATGGCATTGCTTATGGTACAAGTTTCTCCTTTGAAAACCTTCCTTCACAATGTATGATGGCTGATATGCATAAGTATGGTCATAAGGATGTTTGTTCAAATGAGGAAATAAAGTACTTGAAGTGTTTGTGGGATGACTGAACCAAATCGTGTACACAGCCTACTAACATCATTTACTGCATCAGTGATAATTATGGTACTTTGCCAATGAAATTCTCCCTACTTAATGGATGATTTGATGAGTTCTTGGGGTCATTGGAGAGAGGACACATAGTAGAACATGTTTGGTATGAAAAATGAATTGAAATGAGGGTTGAAATAAGTTGCAAAATGACTTATAACATCCACATTTGGAACTGATAGAAGGGCATGGCAACTGGTTGGTTGACAAGGCATCTTGGCACCTGGATTTTCAGCATGATTACCATGACTTGAGGCCACTATTTCTCCATCATAACTTGATCAGATGAAATTTTGCCCAACATGAACATTGAAGAGGGCATTGCAAGGAACAATATTGACGTTGACAAGTTTTTCATTTGAGGCCTTTAACCATGAGAAAAATAGGCGAATATATGGCACACCAACTGTTTGTTAAAATGACTGCGCGCGTGCCCTGAAAATCTTGGTCATGACCTAGTTTTGAACCTACTTTGCTCAAACTTTGATCAATCATATCTCACTCAATTTTTATCCAATGGAGATGTTCCACACATGGATTTGAAGCTTAAAACAAGATCTTTTGTTGTGGCCGAGTGGAATTTTCATTTGGTGCTTCAATTTTAAATGGCCTTGGTTCAAACTCTGATGCAAAATGGCCAAAACTTGCTATTTTTAGTAACCCTTCCTCTTCCAAAAATGGCAACTTTCCACCTCTTGATTTTTTCATGATTCCTTTGGAGTTTCTTGACCAAATTTTGTACATTGGATATATGTAACATGAATTTCATGATTTTGGGCTCAAAAAGTCAAGAGTTGACTTTTTCCTCTGATTATTTGACTTTGCCCCAATTTCTCTGATTCTTGATCTTTCTTCCAATTGAACCACTTCTAAAACCAATTGAGATGCAATTTTCCACATACATACACTTAAGGACATATGGAATACCATGACATCAAGTTTTGTTCAAAAAATCAAAGATTCCCTGATTTAATGGGAAACCCTAGTTTTGGTGCCCACCTCCTAGGAGAAAAATGTGCAGTCTTCAATTTCAAATTCCTCAGAGTATGTTGTGTACCTTCTTAAAGGATGATGATATATGCCTTTTGAGGATGATTTTGGATCAATGAGCTATCTCTTTTGAGGGTTTTCCTTCAGTTTTTGAACCTCTTGCATAGTGAAAGATGTAATGCTTCAATCTCCCATTGTATCTCTTATCCTTGAGGTTGTGGATGATCAATTGAGATGGTATGAGACATGAAAGACCTCTTGGCTTGCCTTGAGGGCACTTGATTGACCTTTTGTGCTTTGAATGATTCCTTGATTGTCCACCTTCCACATGATCACATGCCCTGATGGTAAGAAGGATGCCATGCTTCATTTTTCTATGTTAAATGCAATGTAATGTTAATGAGATGGATATGATATGATAAATGATAATGCCATGTTATGATGCCAAAAGGGGAGAGCAAATTTTGGGGTATTACAGCTGCCTCTATTCAAGCGCTGTAGACCTGAATGCCTGAAAGCAATTGCTTTCGGACTTTCAAGGTATATAGTGATTGAATACCACATATAACCAAAAATTTGCTCTGGATGATGAAGAACAAAAGGGATATAAACCCAACAAGACTGCTGGATTGAATCTTCGATGAAACGTCGGAGAGATCTGTCTTTTGAACGACGCCAGACGGCTACTGGCTTGCCACGCTGCTGGTGGACTTTAATAATGTCTTTTATGCAACTCCAGATGACTACTGGCCTGCCACGCTACTGGTGGACTTTGATAATGTCTTTTGAACGACGCCAGACGACTACTGGCTTGCCACGCTGCTGGTGGACTTTGCAGCTTCGTGCCACCCGAAGACGGACTTTTGCCAATCCACTGTTGGACTTTTGGAATATGCCACCCTTAGATGGACCTTTCGCCAATCCACTGTTGGACTTTTGCCACCCGAAGACGGACTTTTGCCAATCCACTGTTGGACTTTTAGAATATGCCACCCTTAGATGGACTTTTGCCAATCCACTGTTGGACTTTTGCCACCCGAAGACGGACTTTTGCCAATCCACTGTTGGACTTTTGCCACCCGAAGACGGACTTTTGCCAATCCACTGTTGGACTTTTAGAATATGCCACCCTTAGATGGACCTTTCGCCAATCCACTGTTGGACTTTTAGAATATGCCACCCTTAGATGGACCTTTCGCCAATCCACTGTTGGACTTTTGCCACCCGAAGACGGACTTTTGCCAATCCACTGTTGGACTTTTAGCTGCTTTGCCACCCGAAGATGGACCTTTGCCAATCCACTGTTGGACTTTTAGAATTTGCAAAATTGTATTACTCTCTGAATCTGTGTCAGACATCTCTGCTGACTCTGCTGAGGAGCAATGACCAATGATTTGACTTTGGAGACTCCTGAAAGGATAACCTCTCCACTGGAGAATGAATGAACAATCCGTCTGCTTCGAATTGTCAAGCTTGCCAAAAAATAAATTGGACTTGAAGAATAATAAATCTGCCAGTAATCACTTCATCTGCTGGGGGAATGAATTCTGGTCACAGTGATTCCGCTAGGGATGAGAATTTCTTTGCATGGCGTCTTTCTAGGGGAGAGAAGTCATAAAAACTCTGCTTGGGGATCTATCCAATCCAAGACCCTTTGTAGGGGTTATCCACCTTCTGACCCGGCTGGGGAAAGGCTGCACCATCCTTGTTGAGGAATAGATTCTGCCGATCTTATAAACCTCTGCGGGGAGAACAACAACTCAGCTGGGGAGTATTGCTGACAAGATTCGATGCTGACCTCTGTGGGGGATCATTACCAGAGACACAATCTTGCCGGGGAATCAGGGTTACTCTGCCGGGGACAGACAAAACCTGGTTATACCATTCCACTGCAACTTGTTGGGAAAGAGTCCTTAGAGATCTGTTGGGGAAACCCAAAGCAAATCCACAGTAGTCTGCTGAAGAATATGACTGTCAAGATTAGGATAAGTACCACAATGCCCCATGTTAGGCGAGCTTCCCTTTAGACAATTCCGTTAGGGATGACGAGTTTATAGCAAACTCTACTGGAGGAAACTGCTTTAAAACGTCTCGTGCTGGGGAATGCCTTTTGAGAGGATTTTACAGAAGACCAACTGTCCTTAAACTCTACTGGGGATGATCAACACTTCATGCTGGGGAAACAATCATGCCCCATGCTTGGACAAAACAACAATTCGTCCCCGAAGAGGATGTCATAAGAGGATTTTACAGAAGATTTAGCCTCTTCAAACTCTTGCGACTTCGCTGGGGATAATGACCATCAGTTTCGGTGTCGACGAGACCACTCTTTTGGGGACCTGTGACCGTTATCGACACAGAAAAGCTTGTAGTTGTTGGAAGTACTGTATGAGAGAATCGACTTAATAAGATGCAACGGTACCCAGTTGAACTTAATTCACTGATATCGAACCGTTACGAACGACCGTCGACCGAACGACGAATGCCGATCTCCTTACCCATAATTGCCCCAGTCTTTTGCGTGGGGTGATTTATTGCTGGTCTTGTGCTTAAAATCATCTGCACCTGCTACCTGCAACAAAAGAATATGCCCACATGCCCCGAATATTGCGTGGCTAGAATCCACCATCCGGGAGTATTCAACATTCGAAGTAATTTCAAATGTTTTTTTTTGCGCATGTTATTGCAAGGCTGCCATGTTTTCAAATGCAATGTTTTATCAAAAATTAGGACGTTTTTGCAAACAAAGCAATAAAACAAAAATAGAAAGCTTTTTATTGAAATTCAATTTATTGACTGAGAGCCCAGAATAGGCAATTACATCCGGAAGCAATCCCTGGAAAGAGGTGATCGCTGAAAATTAAGAAAAGAAACTATCCTAATGGCAATGTGAAAACGGACTTCCACTGAGTTTCCATTCTGTTATGACCAGTATGTCTTCAAAACTCCCCGACCTTGCCTTCTGAGAAACGATCAGACCAATCCCTATCTTTCAGAACGTCAGTTGTTCAAACGATAATGGGATACAGATAACTCAAACCGTAGTCATTCGCTTAAATCCCTCTTTTGTGTGGACCGCCCTTTCAGGTTTTCGATCCACCAGGATACCCTTTTTTGCCTAAGTTGCCCTTTCGGGTTTTCAACTTACCGGGTGTACAAATTTTTTTCAATTATATCCCTAATTTTTACCCGAACCTTATTCTGTTTTTGGTTCGCCGGGATGCCCTTTTTTGCCTGGATTTTTTTATTCTTATTATCCAGCGGGTCTATTCATGCGAAGTATTTTTTGACTACGTCCGAGTTGACAGGGGATGAAAAGTCTTCGCCATCCATGGTTGTAAGCAATAAAGCTCCGCCCGAAAAGACCTTTTTAACCACGAATGGACCTTCATAATTAGGAGTCCATTTGCCCCTGTGATCTGTATTGGGAGGAAGGATCCTTTTGAGTACCACATCTCCGACTTTATAAACCCGAGGACGCACCTTCTGGTCAAATGCCTGTTTCATTCTGCGCTGATATAGTTGCCCATGACATACAGCCGCCAATCGCTTTTCCTCAATAAGGCTCAGCTGATCAAATATGGCTCGTACCCATTCAGCTTCATCTAGCTTAACATCCATCGTAACTCTGAGGGACGGAATCTCTACTTCAACCGGTAGCACTGCCTCCATACCATATACAAGTGAGAATGGGGTTGCCCCAGTGGACGTGCGTACCGACGTTCGATACCCATGCAAAGCAAATGGTAACATCTCATGCCAATCTTTGTACGTGACAACCATCTTCTGCACAATCTTCTTGATATTTTTGTTGGCCGCTTCGACCGCGCCATTCATCTTTGGGCGGTACGGAGAAGAATTGTGATGTTCGATTTTGAAGTCCCGGCATAACTCAGCCATCATCTTATTGTTCAAATTAGAACCATTATCAGTAATGATTCTTTCGGGAACTCCATATCTGCAAATGATATCCCGTTTTAAGAAACGAGCGACCACTTGTTTTGTAACATTGGCATAGGATGCGGCTTCAACCCATTTGGTGAAGTAATCAATTGCCACCAAGATGAAACGATGACCATTGGAAGCTGTAGGCTCAATCTTTCCGATCATATCAATGCCCCACATGGCAAACGGCCAAGGCGACGACATGATACTCAACGGATTTGGAGGCACATGCACCTTGTCTGCATAGATCTGGCATTTATGGCATTTGCGGGCATATTTGCAACAATCTGACTCCATAGTCAACCAATAATATCCCGACCTTAACAACTTTTTAGCCATTGCCTGCCCTCCGGCATGGGTACCGAAAGAGCCTTCGTGCACTTCAATCATCAACATGTCTGCTTCATGTCTATCCACACATCTAAGCAGGACCGTGTCAAAATTTCTTTTATACAGCACGCCATCTTTATTCAAGAAGAAACTACCAGCTAACCTTCTCAACGTCTTCCTGTCTTTGGACGATGCCCCGGACGGGTACTCTTGACTTTTCAAGAAACACTTAATGTCATGAAACCATGGCTTGTCATCAGACGTTGCATCGACCGCAAACACAAATGCTGGTCTGTCAAGGCGGGATACCTCAATCTTAGGTACATGGTTCCATCCTTGCACTTTGATCATGGAAGACAAAGTGGCCAAGGCATCAGCGAACCTATTCTCATCTCGAGGAATGTGGTACAGTTTCACTGTTGTGAAAAACGTCAGCAATCTCCTTGTATAATCTCTATACGGCACTAGATTTGTTTGGTGCGTGTACCAACTCCCCTTCACTTGATTGATTACCAAAGCTGAATCACCAAATATATCAAGGGTCTTAATCCGTAGATTAATCGCCTCCTCGATCCCCATTATACAAGCTTCGTACTCTGCTTCATTATTGGTGCATCTGAAAGTTATTCGGGAAGTGAAAGGCACATGAACACCTTCCGGCGTGATAAGAACCGCTCCAACTCCGCACCCATTCATATTGACAGCCCCATCAAACATCAGACTCCATTTGGATTCAGGGTCTGGCCCCTCCTCCGGAAGTGGTTCCTCGCAGTCTTTAGCTTTGAGAAACATGATGTCCTCATCAGGGAAGTCAAATTTCATGGGTTGGTAATCATCAATCGGCTGTTGCGCAAGATAGTCGGACAAGATACTTCCTTTGATGGCCTTTTGTGAAGTGTACTGAATGTCATACTCTGTCAAGACCATTTGCCACCGTGCAACTCTGCCTGTCAATGCTGGTTTCTCGAAAATGTACTTGATAGGATCCATTTTTGAAATCAACAAGGTCGTGTGCCTAACCATATATTGCCTCAATCGCTTAGCGGCCCATGCAAGCGCACAGCATGTCTTTTCAAGCATTGAGTATCGGGACTCACAATCATTGAACTTTTTGCTCAGGTAGTAAATAGCATGCTCCTTCCTACCTGTCTCGTCATGTTGACCGAGAACACAACCCATGGAACCTTCAAGCACTGTCAGATACATTATCAGCGGTCTCCCTTCAACTGGAGGCATTAGAATCGGAGGTTCCTGCAAGTATTCTTTTATCTTATCGAATGCCAATTGGCAATCGTCATTCCACCTGACCGTTTGATCTTTCCTTAACAATTTAAATATTGGCTCACACGTGGCTGTTAGGTGAGATATGAACCTTGCAATGTAGTTCAATCTACCCAAGAAACCACGAACCTCTTTTTCTGTTCTCGGTTCAGGCATTTCTTGTATTGCTTTCACCTTGGCAGGATCAACCTCGATTCCTCTTTCGCTCACAATGAAACCCAGTAACTTTCCAGAACGCACCCCAAACGTGCACTTGTTTGGATTTAATCTCAGACGGAACTTTCTCAACCTTTCAAACAGCTTTTCAGGTTAACCAGATGTTCCTCTTCTGTTCTCGACTTGGCAATCATATCATCTACATAACATTCGATCTCCTTATGAATCAAGTCATGAAACAATGTCACCATCGCCCGCTGGTACGTTGCCCCTGCGTTTTTCAACCCAAAAGGCATTACTTTATAACAATATGTACCCCACGGAGTAATGAACGTGGTCTTCTCCATATCTTCAGGTGCCATCTTGATCTGGTTGTACCCGGAGAAACCGTCCATAAAAGAGAACACTGAGAACTGAGCTGTATTATCGACCAGCACATCAATATGAGGTAGTGGAAAATCATCTTTCGGGCTAGCTTTATTAAGATCTCGATAATCCACACACATTCTCACTTTTCCATCTTTCTTCGGTACTGGCACGATGTTGGCTACCCATGGAGGATACTTTGTCACAGCAAGAAAACCAGCATCCCACTGCTTCTGGACTTCCTCCTTAATCTTTAAAGCCATGTCGAGGTGAGTCCGACGAAGTTTCTGCTTGACTGGCGGACATTCTTCTCTCAATGGTAGCCTGTGCACGACAATATCCGTATCCAACCCCGGCATGTCTTGATACGACCAGGCGAAGATGTCAACATACTCGCACAACATTTCCGTCAAAGTTTGCTTCACATCTGCTTGCAAGCTGGCACCAATCCTGATCTCTTTCTTGGCGTCCTTGGTACCAATATTGATGATTTCTACAGTCTCCTGATGAGGCAGGATGACCCTTTCCTCTTGTTTCAACAATCTGGCCAGTTCTTCAGAAAGTTCACAATCTTTCTCATCCCCTTCTTCGGCTTGATAAATCGGATTGTCAAAGTCATACATGGCCATATCAAAATCGTTACCAGTGGTATCCGGAGGATCAAGTCTGCATGAACGGGTTCATGCCTTATTTTAGAATTTATTTTTAAGCAAAACAAAAGAAAATGAAACATTGCCATTTTATATTTTTTTTTGTGCAAAAATAAAAACTGAAAGACAGAGAACAAGATTTGATTGCAAAACGTCCTTTATTAATGATTAAACATTGCAAATGCAACCATGGTGGCCCTACAAATGAATCTATACGCCTTGGGCAGAGCGCAAGATTTTGACATGCATTATGGTTAGAAAAAACAAAGAAAAATTACTCTGTCTGAAGAGTAACCCGGATGACTTCTTCAACAAACCAGTTCTGCACTTGTTGTCCCGGAACATGAGGGCGTACCCAGTTGTCCAGGTCACAATCACTGTCAACACTATCCTCTGTGGCTGCACAAGACTGGTCCGTGTAGATAATTCCCCCACTATTGAAAGTAATGGGTCCCCTGCTCCCCGCATCTGAAGTTGTAGAGGGATGATAACCAATACTAAATTTGTCTTCCTTCATTGGGGTCTCTATCAACCTGCCCCAACCTTGGGCGTTGCCTGCCCTGACGACTTCGACAGCTTGTTTGTAAGATGAAATGGAGGTACCAGCCCCAACTGGTACAGAAGAAGACTCAGGTGCATCGTCAATATTGACTGCTTCGAATGATTGGCACAACATCTCATGAATTTCCCCATCCATTTCAATGTACTTGAACGTGGACAAGTGACTCACAAAGATGTCTTCTTCCCCACACACCGTCACAACCTGCCCTTCAAACTCATACTTCAACTTTTGATGTAGAGTAGAAGTAACAGCCCCGGCTCCGTGAATCCAAGGGCGCCCTAATAGGCAGCTATATGCAGGTTGTATGTCCATTACATGGAACGTGGATTTGAATACCTGTGGTCCAATTTGTACGGGCAATTCCACCTCACCAAACACAGATCGTCTAGTTCCATCGAACGCTCTGACCACCAATTCACTAGGCCTTAAGATCAAACCATCAACTTCCAGCTTCATTAATGCCTTCTTGGGCAAGACATTGAGTGATGAACCAGTGTCTACCAGTACATGAGATAACACTGCGCCCTTACACTCCATCGTGATATGCAAAGCCTTATTGTGGTTCCTTCCTTCAACAGTCAAATCTCTACTTGTAAAGCCCAAGCCATGGCTAACATTAACATTGGAGATTACGCTCTCGAGCTAATTAACAGTAATTTCTTGTGGCACGTATGCACTCTTCAACACTTTCAACAACGCCTGCCGATGCGCATCAGAGCACATCAATAGTGACAAGATTGAAATCTTTGAAGGGGTCTGATTCAGTTGGTCCACAATCTTATAATCGCTTTTCTTGATTATCTTCATAAATTCTTCCATTTCCTTATCAAAAGTAATCTTTGTCTCTGCTTCAGGTGTAGGCGCATTTTCAACCACCTGTTTACCCTTAGCCTTTGCTGCAGCTTCTACCTCCTTATCACTTCTCAAGGTTTGGGGAGCGAACAACCTTCCACTCCTTGTAAAGCCCCCTACACCCCCTACATTATCAATGTTTGGGCTGACTGACGGCTCAACTTCCTGCTTTTTACCTTCGTAATATACATCTGCCCCATAGTGCCATGGGATAGCCTTCGTAGACGTGAACGGAATTGGTCCTAGCACCGTGATAGTGACAGGACTGGGCCTTTCTGGCGCAACACTCGCCACGGGAACTGCATTGACCGGCATTTGAATCTCAGCGGGGGTGTAATAGATGGTCACGGTTGATATCTCATCAGTGTCTTTCACGACTCTGTCGAACTGTAGACATCCTTCATCGATCAGATTCTGTAAACCCATCTGCAACTTATCACAGCCGTTCTCCTGATTCATACACTCAGAGCAATCTTGATTACAGCCCGGGAACACCTGTCCCTTCAATAAACGATCTTTTACAACCAACAAAGAAGTTTTCACTTGATGAACGTCTAACACCAAATTCAATCTCCTCCAATCTTCAATAGCGTACACATTTGCTGCACTATGATCAGGCATGGGATGCTGAGTAATATTAGGAGCGGGAGAGAAATTGATGGCTTTAGCATCAATCAAATCTTGTACTTTATGATGGAAAGCCCAGCATTTTTCAATGGAGTGTCCCTGAGCACCTGAGTGGAACTCACAACGAGCATTAGCATCGAAGTTAGGTGCCAGGTTTCCAGCAACCGGAGCTTTCATAGTACGGAGTTCCACCAACTTTAACTCGAGTAGCCGGGGCAACAGCGCGGCATAAGTCATAGGGAGAGGATCCATCTTACGATCCCTCTGTCTAGACCTTTGCTGGAAAAAAGGTTGTTGCTGTTGAACTTGTTGT
Organism: Lathyrus tuberosus; assembly: GCA_022829125.1. Taxonomy (NCBI): domain Eukaryota; kingdom Viridiplantae; phylum Streptophyta; class Magnoliopsida; order Fabales; family Fabaceae; genus Lathyrus; species Lathyrus tuberosus. Next base: position 4,244,968 of record JALAZF010000034.1, read on the forward strand.
TGGGATTGTTGTTTCTGCACAGACGGTGTGGGGATTGTTACAGCATCTACCTGATAATAAGCTTGAGAACGCCCTCTGCCTCGTCCTCTAAACACAGCATTCGTATCACCTTCTCTTCTTTTCTGGTTACTAGCAAACGGTTTCTTCGTCCCCGAAGAGCCAGCCCCACTCACATCCTGGATCTTTCCAAGCTTTAACAGACTTTCTATTCTTTCTCCCGCAATCACAATATCAGCAAATCCAGTTGACGGACAAGCAGCTAATCTATCAAGATAGGCCCCTTGCAAAGTGCCCATGAACATATCTGCCATTTCTCTGTCTGACAAGGGAGGTTGGACCTGAGCAGCCATTTCCCTCCACCTCTGTGCATATTCTTTGAAACTCTCCTTGGCATTTTGTGACAACCCCTGCAATTGAGTGCGGTTGGGTGCCATGTCAATATTATACTGGTATTGCTTCAGGAACGCTTCTGCCAGATCTTTCCAATTCTTCACAGCAGCTCTATTCAACTTCATATACCAGGTCAAGGACGCCCCAGCCAGACTGTCCTGAAAATAGTGCATCCATAGCTTCTCGTCATCCGTATGGGCTGAAATCTTCCCAAAGTAAGCTTGAAGATGCGTTTGGGGACATGCATTGCCGTGATACTTATCAAAAGTGGGAGGCTTGAATTTAGGGGGAATTCTGACTCCTGAGACCAGCCCCAAGCTGGTAACATCAATACCCATAGAGTTCTTGCATTCTATGGCCCTGATCTTCTTTGCTAACTCATCATACCTTCGATCCCCTTGATTACCCACATCAGCATCCAGCAGAGTAAATTGGTCTTCCAGAGTATCTTCAAGAGTAACACCAGCATGCCTACCACTTCCATTACCCCGATTGTTACCACCAGGAGGAGGGTTGCCACCGGGAGGAGGAATGCCATGTCCCTGTGAATTGTCATGCTGATCACCTTCGGGCCCATTGTCTGGACGCTCTACCAGAAGCCTCAATCTCTCCTGATTTTGCGCCATGCCAGTCATGAGGGTCATGAACTGGTCCATACGCGCCCTCATTTCAGCCAAATCACTTTGCACTTGATCCATGATTCTTACTTGATTCCTTCGCGTCGAATATCGGTGAATATGACTCTCCGCTATACTGCCTGAAACCAAATAAAGGTTAGAGTCCCTGCAACGAGTACCTGAAAAGCAAGTAACAAAAAATGCAAAATGATATGCAATGCCATGCAATGCCATGTTTGTCATTTCCGAGGTGCTTTATACCCTGATTCCAATCCAACCACCGAAATCTGAAGACCAGAAATTGTGATATAAAGAGACGTGTCGTGGTCATGTGCTTGTGTGCAGCTATCTGATAAGGAATAATTCTGAATAAAACTGCTCATACTCATTCAACGAAGTATTCAAGTACATTTAAGAAAGGTTCAACCGCAAATGCAATACAAGGAAAAATAGATCCATCAACAAGCCTGATGGTAACCATTAACAACAAAATATAAGGAAAAGAACATCAGTCTGACAATTCCACACCCTTCAGCTTATCACTTGAGTATTTGATCTCCTCAAAAAGTATACGGGTACGCTGGTGATTCGGCTTTTCAATCATTTCTTTGATCAAGACATCCCTTTTCTCAAGAGCTTCAGTTAAAGAACCCATATGCAGCATCAGAGCCTCGTCATCACACACTCCTTTGTGTCTCTTTATGCCAGCTTGCGTCTTGAGTATCTCCCTTTCTATCATGACTTCTTCAAGCTCTTTCTTGGTATTCCTCAGCTCACCTCTAGCTTCTTCTAGCTGTTCTTGACTCTTACCGAGGCTTTCCCGATACTTTCTCCTCTGCTCATGCGCCTTTTCAAGCTCTTCGTCCTTAATCTGCAACTATTCCTGTAATTCAGCATTCTCTATCCTAACTTCGTCCCAAGCGTGCTGAAACTTTGTTAACTTTTCTTTGGTCTATGCTAACGCCTGTTTGGTTTGCTTGTGAGCTTGAGTAGCATCATCAGCACCTTTACTAATCTTCCGGAAATGTTGGGCTCTTCCAGCAAAGTCTTTTTCTTTTGCAGTTAGGATTTGTTCAGCATCTTGGGCTTTCCGCTCCAGCTCTTTGTTGGCATGTAGAGCATTCTGAAGACGGCTACTCAACTCGGAATTCTCTCCTTGGAGCTTTTTCACCAAGGCTTGCAACTTGTCAACTTCTTCCACAGTAGCAGTGCTTCTTGCTTTCTCATTCTCCGGATACAAAATGGGTGCCTTACCAAAAGGCAAGAGAAAATCTTCAACTCTTTTCTTCACCCACTCTTCATATGCTGGATAAACCCGGTTGTTAGGCTTTCCTAGAGTAACTTTCCCCTTTTTCAGTATGCTACCCCAGCTTTCAGAAGCTTTCTGTGCTGCTTCCCAACCATCTGATGTATGAAAATAGAGGGACTCCTCCACATCTCTCTTAATAGGCGGACCTGTTAGGGCATACCCAAATTGTTGAATGGCCAAAGAAGGATTGTAGTTAATCCCACCCAGTCTTCCTATCAGTGGAACGTTAGGGAACTTACCACAGTTGTGGATAATATTCTTGCCAATAAGCCCATGATCTACCCATACGATGTCCTTGGCCACCAACCCCATTAAACGCTGTTTCCACTCTAGAGAATCTTTGGAATCCACAAAAGCCCCTGATTGTGGTAAACGGCCTGCAAACCACTTATAGAACAAAGGTGCACAACAACGAATTATCCCTCCTCTTTTCTTTTCGTTTCGGTTGTACAACGAGTAGTGAAGATCTCCCAGTAGCGTTGGCACCAGGTTCTTCATCAGGAATATTCGTATAGCGTCCGTATCAATGAAATCTGGCTCGTTGGGAAACAACACTATGCCGTATATGCAAAGGGCTAGCAAAGCATTAAAAACAAGCCAATTCTCGCCTTTAGCTGCTTCCTGGGCCTTCTTAATCAGATATTCCAGCTTGTAACCACGAATCTTTCCTTTGTTGGAGACATTGTCGCTTAACTCTGATTTGCTCAAATAAAGAGCACCAGCCACCTTTCCAAAGTCAAGATCCCCCACTGATCCAAAGAAAGGGGGCTCCTCCTTGATAGCAATCCCCAACATGTTGGAATACTCCTCCAGGGTAGGAACCAACACATAGTTTGGCAATACAAAACACCTCAGAGGCGGATCATAGAACTGCATCAACGTATGGAGACCTCTGGCTTCATAATCACTGACATTACGGACCATAGATAAAATCCACCCATATTTCTCTTCAAAAGCTTCTCGTACTGCAGGGCTCGCCATTCCCTTCAGCATAACAATAGGGCCCAAAGTAGGCGTAAGGAACTTATAGCTGATGATATTCTTCCTCTCTTTAGTGTTCATCTTTGCAGGGACCTGATGACTGGAATCAAGGGTAATATATGCACCTGGAAATGAATAAACATGTATGTTAGGATATGATAATGCAATGCAAAGGGCAACGTGATCAGGTAATCAGGTGTCTGTGCTGAACTGTGAACGGTGTCAGTGTAGCTCTGAGACTAACATAGAACCATAGATAAGAACCATCTGAATACAATAGGATGAAACTTCCTTTTTGTGCAATGATGATAGAAAACCGGGTATGTAGGAGGTCATGGTTACCTGCAAACCTGTAAACAACCCGCCCTTCTCACATGTGGGTACTAGGATGTTCAGTATCCCGGGCTCTCAGGTCGAGAAATGATGATACGTTCACCATTTCTGGTTTGGCATCATCATCAATCGAGGAGGCCTCAACTGATTCTCCAAAACAAAAAGGTCCTCAGCTTCTGGCACTGAGGTCGAGAAGCAATAGTACATTCATCCCTCAGGGTACAGTACTATCGCCAATCGAGGAGTGCCTCCGCTGATTCTCTTTCAAAAAGGGATGTCCTATAGCAAGTTCCCAGCATTGGGTCCTCGGATCGAGAATGTGCAATGGGTTTGCCACGGAATGTGGTCTGCCACTGTCACATCTCGGGAGGAGTGCCGCAACTGAGTCCTCGGGAATGGTCACCAGAGTCGACAGTCCCTCAAGAGAATAACCACTGGCCTGCATAACATGCAGTAGCAGAAAGCTCCTGATAAAACCTCGTCTGGTTGTGGGTCTCATGAACAACAATACGTGGTCACCACCACGCAAGCGTCATGACTATCCACTCTAATACCTATGTATGTACTCAAGCCTTGGTAGTGAGCTTATCTCTCAGAACACCCATCCCGCCAAACAGACAAAACAGTGCAACACAATAATGATATGTAATGCAGTAAATGCGATAAATACAGTAATGTACAGTAAAGCAGTAAATAACCATATAATAAGACAGTAAATATAGCACAACAGTAAACACCCAATGAAAGAAAAACAAACAAGCGCTAGGATTGACTCGCTAAGGAAACCAGAGATTCTGGGTTCGATCCCCAGCAGAGTCGCCAGCTGTCGCTCCCGGGATTTTCATCCTAGTACAAACGCGAAAGTGGCACCGAACAGAGTCGCCAGCAATGTGTATTTATCCCACGAGAGGGAAAGGAAACACCGCGTAAACCTGAGAGAAAGTAAAAGCATGGTCTTACGACCAAGAGAACTGGGTTCGGGAGTCGGTTACGCGCGGGGAAGGTATTAGCACCCCCACGCGTCCATCGTACCCGATGGGATCCACGCTTGCTGTTTCGATCAAAGGGTGTAAAGAAAGGATACTGGAGAAGGAACTGAAAGAAAGAAAGGAGAAAGAAAAGAAAAGGGACGGGAAACAAATGTAGGGAAAATAAAAGAAGTGCTCGCATGGGCCCTACCCCACTGCCTACGTATCTCATCGGGAGCATGAGAATCAGAGCGACGTAGTTCCCCACACTAGGGATGGATTGTTCGTGTTTTTTAGAGAACGGCTTACGTTCTAGCTCAGGTGTTGCAGGCTCGCTGGTCCGAGTGCGTTACCGTCTTACAAGAGAACGAGTAGAAGCGCGTTCGTGCGTTGAGAATGAATGAGATGAGAAAAGAATTCCCGAAGGAAAGACGTTATTGTTTGTTTTTGTCTTTTAGAAGTTTTTTCCATTTATTTGCATATGACAGTGTATCTGAATCTTAGTCACTGGAATGTGTGCATTCTCACATTCCAAGATGGAATGGGTAAGAAAGCACACTAAGAGTGAAGAAGACCCCCACACTTAGTTCCAATTGTCAAGGTTCAAACACACTAGCGTACTTGTATTTATTAAGTGTTTTTGTTGATTAAGAAATGAAGAAGTTTTTTTTTATTATTTGCACCTTCAACAAGTATTGCATTTAAGTCCCTCATACAAGATCAAATGTTTAACACATCGACCCAAGATGGGCTATATGCTATACATTCTAAGATTATAAGAGAAGACCCCTTATAATCTTTTCTTTATATGAAAGGCCTAAATGCAATAAATGCCTACCTTTATTATATGTTTTGAATTTTCTTTGAGATGAGAAAAGAGACTCAAGGGAGAGGTAAAGGTGAAAACTAAGGGGAGACTAAGACACAATCCTAATTGATTAGTTAAGGGAGTGATCCTAAGGTTTGTGAGGTTTCAACCTAAAGTCTAAAGAAAGAATGAATTAAACAATTCACTTCTAAAGTAGAAGATGAATTGTAATTCACAAAGGGAAAGTGATGAGTTATTAAAAGAAAGCACATAAGTGCTTAACAAAACATAGAATGGAATTGTAAAAGAGAAAGGATAGAAGTTGAATGTGGATTCCTTATCCACACTCAATTGAAACTTGCCGAAGCCCCTACATGGTTAGTAAACATGTATAAGAAGTATAAGAAGTAAAAGAACATGTAATGCATCATAAAACTCAAAAGAATTAAATGAGAAACCAAATCCTAGAGCCACAACCAGAATGGGCATCATATGGACAACAAGTGAATATCATCATACAATTGCAAGTGAATAAGCAATAATCATCACCCATTAGCATTTAAACATGTTACAAGAAGAAGGGGTAGATGAAAGATGGAAAGAAATGAAGAGGACATGCATAAATGGAACATGTAAATCAACAACCAGAAATGAAACTAAATGGAAAATGGTTTATAAACATCTCAAAAGTATTTATGAATCAACTTCAAGACATTCAAGAAGTAATATAAGAAGAATTGAAATGAAAGTTCAAAAAGAAAGTGCAAACAATACATGTTAATGATGCACAAAGTTCAAATTGAAATGAACATGTAAAGATGACCTATAATGTGTATCAAAGACCTATAATATCATATGAATGGCTCATAACATATGCAAATGCTCATACAAATGTGCACAAAAGAATTCATGTAAACATGCACTAAAGTTGTAATGACATGCCATGGATTATACTTCCAATGTAATGCATCAAACAAAGACCAAATGGATTCATGAAAATTATGCCAGCATATTATTGGAATGCCTAGGTCAGAAATGCATCATACATCAAGATAGCATGTAAAAATTCAGAGCAACATGACTTCAAACAAAGCAATTAGGTCAAATTGAAACATCATGCAAAGTGGTGCAAATATAGGCATCAAAACATGTAATAAAGTGACCTAAAAAATCAAACAAAAATCATCTAACATGCTTCAATGTATTAGTGAATCAATGCAAAAAGAATCATGTCAAAACAGTTGGTAATGAGCAAGAACAAAATTAAACAAATTCATGTATCATGCTTAGAATGCATCTAAATGGAAATTCAAAGAAAATTATGGACCAGGGGTAAAAAGGTCATAAAATCAAGAAATAAAATCATGAAAAATTTCCTAAATGTTTTAGTGATACTCATGAATTTTTGTGGAATTTTATGATGATGTTTGATATTTTTAAAAATTAAAAAGTAAACGTGCATAAAATGAAGAAAATAAAAGGAAATAGAAAACAAGAGTGGGGTGCAAATATAGTAAACCAACAGTTCAAAGTGTTTGGGCTTTTTAAAAAGGAGGTGCGAAAAGCAATCTGTCATAGGTCCAATTACATGTAGCACACACTAACTACCATGCATTATCAGTCAAACTAAGTCAAACCATTCACCACCATCAGATCAGGTCAAGGTCAAATCTAGGTCAAGGTAATCAAGATCAACATGCACACATGAATGACCACGGTTCCCACCGTGTACCACACCACATAGCGTTTAAGTGAAATCAGAAATAAAGTCACGTGACATGCACATGAATTTTTATGTGTTGGCAGCATAGTGGCCATTAGATCACATTTATCCAACGGACCAGATTCAAACTGAGCCTAAACCCTAACACAAAGTCCACCGGCCGGAGAGTGACCTCCGGTCACCTTCTCCGGCCACACCACCACTGTCTGCAACTTTGATCTCTTCAGAAATCCACAAAATATACATCAAACTGAAGCTGAGCTCATGTAGATCATGAATATGCAATTAATTTTCATAGATCATGCACGCATAACACAAACCGAGCCAAAACAATTTGCCCTAACATCACACCTAAACTCCTAAAGAGCCTATCAACTAGCCAGAACTCACGCATAGCTTCTAATAAGCTCTAAACACATAAAACGAGTTTAAATCATACTGATATGAAGCATTAAGATTGAGTGAATTAAAACCTGAAAGTGTGGCAACTTGATGTGTTGAGAAAACCAGAGAAACGCTTGAGGTATTGAGCTTCTAGATCTTCAACCTTGGCAAAATAAATGCTACTTGATGTGGAGATCTTGAGAACAAAAACAGAATTCCAAACTGTGATGATGTTATGCTTGGACAATGGAGTTTTCTCTTGAATGTTCTTGCCCAGAATGGATGAAGATGATTGAGAAAGGAAGAAAAATCGTGCAGAATCAGAGAGAGATAATGGAGAGAATGTGAGAGTGTTTGAGAGAAAGAGTGAGAATGAAGTGTTGTCTCAGAAATGTGAGTGAAATTTGGTTTTATAGTGTGAGTTAGAAATGAACCAGAGGTGGTTAAGTGAGTGAGTTAGAGTGAGTTGAGTGGGTTAGGCTGAGTCCATCCTAACTAACTGAGTCAAGTTAGTTAGGGGACGATTTATCAATGGCTGTGCTATGGTGAGGTTAAGCTTATGACAGTTGTGGTGAGGATGAGAGTGAAGCTGGGATGATGAGGTTATGTTATGCAGCATGTCATGGCATTGCTTATGGTACAAGTTTCTCCTTTGAAAACCTTCCTTCACAATGTATGATGGCTGATATGCATAAGTATGGTCATAAGGATGTTTGTTCAAATGAGGAAATAAAGTACATGAAGTGTTTGTGGGATGACTGAACCAAATCGTGTACACAGCCTACTAACATCATTTACTGCATCAGTGATAATTATGGTACTTTTCCAATGAAATTCTCCCTACTTAATGGATGATTTGATGAGTTCTTGGGGTCATTGGAGAGAGGACACATAGTAGAACATGTTTGGTATGAAAAATGAATTGAAATGAGGGTTGAAATAAGTTGCAAAATGACTTATAACATCCACATTTGGAACTGATAGAAGGGCGTGGCAACTGGTTGGTTGACAAGGCATCTTGGCACCTGGATTTTCAGCATGATTACCATGACTTGAGGCCACTATTTCTCCATCATAACTTGATCAGATGAAATTTTGCCCAACATGAACATTGAAGAGGGCATTGCAAGGAACAATATTGACGTTGACAAGTTTTTCATTTGAGGCCTTTAACCATGAGAAAAATAGGCGAATATATGGCACACCAACTGTTTGTTAAAATGACTGCGCGCGTGCCCTGAAAATCTTGGTCATGACCTAGTTTTGAACCTACTTTGCTCAAACTTTGATCAATCATATCTCACTCAATTTTTATCCAATGGAGATGTTCCACACATGGATTTGAAGCTTAAAACAAGATCTTTTGTTGTGGCCGAGTGGAATTTTCATTTGGTGCTTCAATTTTAAATGGCCTTGGTTCAAACTCTGATGCAAAATGGCCAAAACTTGCTATTTTTAGTAACCCTTCCTCTTCCAAAAATGGCAACTTTCCACCTCTTGATTTTTTCATGATTCCTTTGGAGTTTCTTGACCAAATTTTGTACATTGGATATATGTAACATGAATTTCATGATTTTGGGCTCAAAAAGTCAAGAGTTGACTTTTTCCTCTGATTATTTGACTTTGCCCCAATTTCTCTGATTCTTGATCTTTCTTCCAATTGAACCACTTCTAAAACCAATTGAGATGCAATTTTCCACATACATACACTTAAGGACATATGGAATACCATGACATCAAGTTTTGTTCAAAAAATCAAAGATTCCCTTATTTAATGGGAAACCCTAGTTTTGGTGCCCACCTCCTAGGAGAAAAATGTGCAGTCTTCAATTTCAAATTCCTCAGAGTATGTTGTGTACCTTCTTAAAGGATGATGATATATGCCTTTTGAGGATGATTTTGGATCAATGAGCTATCTCTTTTGAGGGTTTTCCTTCAGTTTTTGAACCTCTTGCATAGTGAAAGATGTAATGCTTCAATCTCCCATTGTATCTCTTATCCTTGAGGTTGTGGATGATCAATTGAGATGGTATGAGACATGAAAGACCTCTTGGCTTGCCTTGAGGGCACTTGATTGACCTTTTGTGCTTTGAATGATTCCTTGATTGTCCACCTTCCACATGATCACATGCCCTGATGGTAAGAAGGATGCCATGCTTCATTTTTCTATGTTAAATGCAATGTAATGTTAATGAGATGGATATGATATGATAAATGATAATGCCATGTTATGATGCCAAAAGGGGAGAGCAAATTTTGGGGTATTACAACTAGTATAGTTATTTAGAGTTTTCCCAGACAACTACGTCTAGCACTAGATAAAGCCTGTTGGTCACTCTTAAATACAAATAAAATTAGATCCCCCGTGGGATTCCAGATACAGTCTTCCCTCCTCTTGGGGTTAAACAATATGGAACAAAGAGAAAGGCAGCATTCTCGGTGAACCCTTTCTCAGACTGTCACCCTTAGAAATTGTCAAAGAAACTCTAACTCCCCAGAGATGATCTTTTCTCAGTGAATGGAATCTCTTGAGTTTCTTCCAAATTCTCGAACTTTCCTGGAATGATCTATTCTCTGTGAATTGCATTTCTTGAACTTCTCTTGGTTTGGGGACCCACAGGCTTCCTAAAAGCATCCTCGCTGTCATACCCTAAATTTTGACCAGGCATTTTTATTTTCTCATTTCATCTGTGTTAGTTTCTTGGATTGGCTGGAATTTTGGTAAAACAAAGGTTGTTCAATGTTTGATGTCAAGGTGGTGATGTCACAACATTGAGTCTTAACACTGGGTTGTGTTAAGTGTTTAAGTTGCTGAAGTTTGGATGTCTGATGTCACAAGCGATGTTGTGACATTAGATCTGCAGAATTAATAACATCAGGTTTGTGATGTTGTTAGGGTTTGCGTGTTAGCTGGAATTGTGGAAAGTTGTTAGTCTCATTGGATGAGAATATCTTGGGTTAGATATTCTTCGCTGCATAGGAGATCTGGTGCAGATTTGTAGGAGATTTAAAAGGTTGAAGATTTGAAAAGATTTTAGGAGAAAAACTGTTTTGAATATTCAGTTTTAAATAACAAATCAGGTCAAATATTGTAGCAGATCCAAGTCCAATTCAAGGAGCTATATAAAGCGCACCAGTACTGAAGGAAAAGTGACGAAGAGAGTGAGCTAAAGACTGAGAGTTGCTTTGTGTCTTTGTGCATGTTTTGTAAGCCATTCGAGAGTGAATTGGTATTGTTGTTTTGAGTTGTTCTTGATCAAAGCTGTGAAGCATAATCAAGTAGTGTTATTCAAAGTGTGTGATCTTTGAAGTGTTTTAGGGATTGAGTAGTGTTCTCATATCTAAGTGGTTTCTTAGGTAGAAAGTCACTAGTAGGAATTAAGATTAGGAGATTTTCAACTGGGTTGTTGAGTCTGTAATTTAATTCTACAAGTAGTGAATTTCATCCCTGGCTTGGTAGCCCCCAGACGTAGGTAGTTAGACCGAACTGGGTGAACAATTTTGTGTGTTATTCTGCTGTTTATTTTGTTCATTGTGCAGAGTGTGTTGTTGTGACATCGCACTTAACATCACACGTCTGATACCAGAATTTCAATTGGTATCAGAGCAGGCATCCTGTCTATCTCTGGGTGAGATCTAGGGAAGTTACTTTCTGGTGTAAAGATGGACAAAGAAGTTGGAGGATTTGTCAACAGACCCCCTATTTTGGATGGATCCAATTATGACTATTGGAAGCCAAGGATGACTACTTTCTTAAAATCCTTGGACAGCAGGGCATGGAAGGCCATTATTAAAGAGTGGAAAGCACCTGTTGCGTGTGAGAAAGATGATGCTAGCACCTCAAAGCCAAATCCTGAAGAAGAATGGACCAAGGAAGAAGATGAGCTTGCCCTTGGTAATTCCAAAGCTCTGAATGCAATCTTCAATGGAGTGGATAAAAACATATTCAGGCTGATCAATACATGTGAAGTTGCTAAGGAAGCATGGGATATTTTAAAGGTTACACATGAAGGAACGTCTAGAGTTAAGATGTCAAGACTTCAGCTTCTAACATCGAAGTTTGAGAGTCTGAAGATGAAGGAAGATGAGACTATCCATGACTTCCATATGAGTGTGCTTGAGCTGGATAATGCATCCAGTGCCCTTGGTGAAAAGATGTCAGATGAAAAGCTTGTAAGGAAGATCCTTAGGTCCCTTCCTAAGAGGTACAAGATGAAGGTGACTGCTATTGAAGAAGCTCAAGACATCAGCAAGATGAGGGTTGATGAGCTCATTGGATCTCTTCAAACGTTCGAGCTGGGGTTAAGTGAAGAAGAACCTGAGAAGAAGACCAATAGTATAGCTTTAGTTTCTAGTTCTGAAGAAGCCAAGAAAGAGAAAGTAGATGACTCTCAGGAGGAGCTGTCTCAGGCTATTGCCTTGCTGGGTAAACAGTTCAACAAATTTATGAAGAGGATAAATAGGAGTTATAATCCCAATATCAAGAACATTACCTCTGAAATCAACAGATCAGGAGATCAAGGGAAGAAGTCTAAAGATGAAGAAAAATCCAGTAATGACAAAGGGGTACAATGCTTTGAGTGTGAAGGGTATGGACATGTCAAGAAGGAATGTCCCACTTTTCTAAAGAAGCATAAAGGGTTATCAGCTTCTTGGTCTGACAGTGAGAGTGAATCTGAAGAAAATTCAGCTAAACTCGCTAGAGCTATGGTTGGGGTTTATGAGTCAGATGATGAGTCTTGTAATGAAGAGGTCTCTTACGATGAACTGGCTGTCGCTTACAAAGATCTTTTCGTGAGAAGTGAGCAAGTGTGTCTTAAAGGAGAAGAGCTGAAGAAAAACATAATACAGTTGAAAGCAGAAAAGATTGAACTTGAAGCCGAAGTCAGTATGCTCAACTATAAGCTGAACTCTATGAACAAAACTATCAGAATGTTGAACAATGGTACTGATGCGTTAGACAACATTCTCAGTATTGGGAAGATGGCTGGAGATAAATGTGGTTTGGGATTCACCAGTGATACAGGTTCCATCACCCCAAAACTAGTGATGTTAAAACATCATGACAGAACTCCATCGAAGAAGAAATACAGACGCTGGAGATGTCACCATTGTGGATGTTTTGGACACATTAAGGCTTATTGTTATAAGCTACATGGGTATCCACAGAAGGCTCATCAGGCTATTCACAAACAGAACTGTGATAAAGGAAGGCAGGTTTCCAAGCCTAAGAAGCAATGGGTCCCGAAAGTAAAGGTTACCAGCTTGATAGCTCACACTTCCTTAAGGGTTTCTACCAAAGAAGACTGGTACTTTGACAGTGGGTGTTCAAGGCACATGACTGGAGTAAAGAATCTGTTGGTAGATGTGAAACTTCAGTCTTCAGGCTATGTTACATTTGGTGATGGGGTCAAAGGAGAGATCAAGGGGATTGGTAAACTAAACTGTGCTAGTGCTCCCAGACTGGAGGATGTTCTTCTTGTTAAAGGACTAACAGCAAATTTGATTAGCATTAGTCAACTTTGTGATCAAGGATTCAAAGTAGACTTTACAAAGTCTGAATGTATTGTCAAAGATGATAAAGGAGAAGTCATTATGAAGGGAGCCAGGTCTAAGGACAATTATTATCTTTGGGTGCCTCAAAACTCAAATTCTTCCACGTGTGTGCTTGCTAAAGAAGATGATGTCAAAATCTGGCATCAGAAGTTGGGACATCTTCACTTAAAGGGAATGAAGAGAATCATCTCCTCAGAAGCAATAAGAGGGATTCCCAAACTTAGTATTGAGGAAGGAAAGGTGTGTGGAGACTGTCAAAAAGGGAAGCAGACAAAGATGTCTCATCCGAAGCTTCAACATGACACCACCTCCAAGGTATTGGAACTACTTCATATGGACTTGATGGGACCTATGCAGGTGGAAAGTCTGGGTGGAAAGAAATATGCTTATGTAGTTGTGGATGATTATTAAAGATACACCTGGGTGAACTTCATCAAAGACAAATCAGAGGTGTTTGATGTCTTTAAAGAGCTTTGTCAAAGACTCCAAAGAGAAAAGGAGAGTAAGGTTATCAGAATAAGAAGTGATCATGGAAGAGAGTTTGAGAATAGCAAGTTTGAAGAATTTTGCTCTGCTGAAGGTATAAGTCATGAGTTTTCATCGCCTATTACTCCTCAACAAAATGGAGTTGTTGAGAGGAAGAACAGAACTATCCAAGAGTCTGCTAGAGCAATGATTCATGCCAAGAAACTTCCTTATCATTTCTGGGCTGAAGCCATGAGCACTGCCTGCTACATTCACAATAGGGTTACCCTGAGAAGAGGCACTTCATCCACTCTGTATGAACTATGGAAGGGAAGAAAACCTAATGTTAAGTACTTCCATGTTTTTGGAATTAGATGTTATATTCTAGCTGATAGAGAGCAGAGAAGAAAATTGGATTCCAAAAGTGATGAAGGAATATTTTTGGGATACTCTACTAACAGCAGAGTTTATAAGGTGTTCAACTCTAGAACCAAGGTGATGATGGAGTCAATCAATGTGGTGATTGATGACAGTGACAAGTAGGAAGATGATGATGTCCCAGATGTTGTTGAGACATCAGCTGGTGAAGTTGCACCAGAAGCTGAAGACAGAAGCCAAACTCCTAGTGTTGCTGCTGCTGAGCCTGAAGCTGAGCAACCTCATAAGGATCCCTCCATCAGAGTGCAGAAGGACCACCCAAAGGAACTCATTATAGGTGATCCAAACTCTGGAGTAAGGACTAGGTCAAGAGATGTTATAGCAAATTCATGTTTTGTCTCCAAAATTGAGCCAAAGAATGTCAAGGAAGCATTGACTGATGAGTTTTGGATAAATGCAATGCATGAAGAGCTGGAGCAGTTCAAGAGGAATGAAGTATGGGAGCTTGTTCCTAGGCCTGATGGAGTTAATGTGATTGGCACCAAGTGGGTCTACAAGAATAAATCTGATGAACAAGGAGTGGTCACCAGAAACAAGGCCAGACTAGTTGCTCAGGGATACGCTCTAATTGAAGGAATTGATTATGATGAAACCTTTGCTCCTGTGGCAAGACTGGAGTCTATCAGATTGCTCTTAGGCGTGGCTTGTAATTTCAAATTCAAGCTCTTTTAGATGGATGTTAAAAGTGCCTTCTTGAATGGCTACTTGAATGAAGAAGTGTATGTTGATCAACCCAAAGGATTTATTGATCCAACATTTCATGATCATGTGTACAAACTAAGGAAAGCTCTATATGGTTTGAAGCAAGCACCAAGAGCTTGGTATGAAAGACTTACTGAGTTCCTGGTTGTGAATGGCTACAGAAAAGGAGGGGTTGACAAGACCTTGTTTGTTAAAGTGGAAGAAGGGAAACTGATGGTAGCTCAAATCTATGTTGATGACATAGTATTTGGTGGGATGTCGGATGCGATGGTTAAATAGTTTGTGGAACAGATGCAGTCTGAATTTGAAATGAGTCTTGTTGGTGAGCTAAACTATTTTCTTGGCCTACAAGTTAGACAAATGGAGGACTCCATATTTATTTCGCAGAGCAAGTATGCAAAGAACATAGTGAAGAATTTTGGTTTGGAGAATGTTAATCACAAGAGGACTCCTGCTCCTACTCATCTAAAATTATCCAAGGATGAACATGGTGTCAGTGTGGATCAAAGTTTATATAGAAGCATGATTAGGAGTCTATTGTATCTCACAGCTAGCAGACCTGACATTGCTTTTGTTGTTGGAGTTTGTGCCAGATATCAATCTGAACCTAAGGCCAGTCACTTGAATCAAGTGAAAAGGATCTTGAAATATGTTAATGGCACCAGTGACTATGGGATGCTGTATAGTCATGGATCTGGGACTGAGTTAAGGGGATATTGTGATGCTGACTGGGTTGGAAGTGCAGATGATAGGAAAAGCACGTCAGGAGGGTGTTTCTTCTTGGGGAATAATCTGATATCATGGTTTAGCAAGAAGCAGAACTGTGTGTCGCTCTCTACTGCTGAGGCTGAATACATAGCAGCAGGAAGTAGTTGTTCTCAACTCGTTTGGATGAAGCAAATGCTGACTGAATACAATGTCAAGCAAGATGTCATGACATTGTACTGTGATAATTTGAGTGCAATCAATATTTCCAAGAATCCTATTCAGCATAGCAGGACTAAACACATTGATATAAGGCATCATTTTATAAGAGAGTTGGTTGAAGACAAAGTTGTTGTCTTAGAACATGTAGCTACAGATAAGCAGTTAGCATATATTTTCACTAAAGCCTTAGATGCAAACAAATTTGAAACTTTAAGAAGTAAATTGGGAATTTGCATTTATGAAGATTAAATGTAATGAAGAGTGTATTGTGCAGTTGTGTACTTTATTGAAAATTGATTCAACTGCTGAAGGTATACAGATTGGAGTGCATAAAATGTTACAAACAAAGAGTCTAAAGGCTGTCAAATTGTGGCTAAAAAGGGGGAGAAGTAGCCAAGAAAGCCAAGAGTATCCAAGAGTACAAATGTCAAATGTTATCAAAGGAGTTGTTGGTTGTTGCTAAGGAATGAAGTCGAAGCTTATGAGCCGATTGCTGTTGTTATAGTGCAGAAATTAAGGGGGAGTAATTGCTTGATCAGCTGGTTTTGCTAGTTCTTGTTTTGAAGGGGAGCACCATTTTTGGTTGTTGCCAAGTTGCGGTTGAAGATGGTGCTGCATCAGAGTTTTGTGAAGTGAAGTCTTTGTGTATTGAAGATGCTGCTGCTTGATGTTTGCAAAATTATTGAAGTTTTTTCCGCTGCTGAAGTCTCTGAAGGTGCAGAGATTGTTTTAGCCAAAATTAGCCAAATGGGGAGATTGTTAGTTTCTTGGATTGGCTGGAATTTTGGTAAAACAAAGGTTGTTCAATGTTTGATGTCAAGGTGGTGATGTCACAACATTGAATCTTAACACTGGGCTGTGTTAAGTGTTTAAGTTGCTGAAGTTTGGATGTCTGATGTCACAAGCGATATTGTGACATTAGATCTGCAGAATTAATAACATCAGGTTTGTGATGTTGTTAGGGTTTGGGTGTTAGCTGGAATTGTGGAGAGCTGTTAGTCTCATTGGATGAGAATATCTTGGGTTAGATATTCTTCGCTGCATAGGAGATCTGGTGCAGATTTGTAGGAGATTTAAAAGGTTGAAGATTTGAAAAGATTTTAGGAGAAAATCTGTTTTAAATATTCAGTTTTAAATAACAAATCAGGTCAGATATTGTAGCAGGTCCAAGTCCAATTGAAGGAGCTATATAAAGCGCACCAGTACTGAAGAAAAAGTGATGAAGAGAGTGAGCTAAAGACTGAGAGTCGTTTTGTGTCTTCGTGCATGTTTTGTAAGCCATTCGAGAGTGAATTGGTATTGTTGTTTTGAGTTGTTCTTGATCAAAGTTGTGAAGCAGAATCAAGTAGTGTTATTCAAAGTGTGTGATCTTTGAAGTGTTTTAGGGATTGAGTAGTGTTCTCATATCTAAGTGGTTTCTTAGGTAGAAAGTCACTAGTAGGAATTAAGATTAGGAGATTGTCAATTGGGTTGTTGAGTCTGTAATTTAATTAGTGAATTTCATCCCTGGCTTGGTAGCCCCCAGACGTAGGTAGTTAGACCGAACTGGGTGAACAATTTTGTGTGTTATTCTGCTGTTTATTTTGTTCATTGTGCAGAGTGTGTTGTTGTGACATCGCACTTAACATCACACGTCTGATACCAGAATTTCAATTTGTCTATATTTTTATACTATGTCGTCTGCATATAATATCATATATTTTCTTCACAGTGTTCAAAAGTCTTTCATTCATCACATATCATTTCATCTGTATTCACGGTCAAAATTTTAGGTACTCTGATATTTAATCCTCTTATACCTCGAATGTCTAAAACTCTTTGCTATTCATACCTTCAGGTCTAAGAAGATTAAATAGGGGCATCTGTCATACCCTAAATTTTGACCAGGCATTTTTCTTTTCTCATTTCATCTGTCTATATTTTCATACTATGTCGTCTGCATATAATATCATATATTTTCTTCATGAGTATTTTTTTTTAATTATCAGCCAGAATTAACGTGTTAAAATTTTCAGGTATTTTTGGTCAAACTGAAAAGTCAATTGTGCTTAAAATCAGTGTCCGGGCAATTTTTAAATCAAGTTCGCAGACGCCAGTGTTTTTTTCCTTTGTTTCACGTAATTTAACCCGGTGTGTGCAATTTTGACTTTTTCAAGTTCCGGTCGCCTTTTTTGACTCATCTGAGCCTTTTTACCAGGTTTTTTCTCTGACTCGTCTGAGCCTTTTTACCGGGTAAAATTTCACAATTTAATCGCGCAGTATATTTTTTCAATACTTAATATTTTGTACTGGTCATTTTGGTGTGTCCAGTTTTATTTTTTTCGGACGCGTCGATACCAGACGATTTTATCATTTTTAACCGGTTTCAATATTAATTTTAATTAATAGTTATTTTTATTAATTAATTTTATTATTTTAGACTTATTTTATATTTTGCCTTTTTCTAAATATATAATAATGTTTATTTACTAACTTATTTATTTTTCCTAATAACCTATTTATTAAAATCAAATATGAATATATAATTTTACAAAATGACATCATCAAGATTACATCACATGACCTACATCACTAATTCAAAATAAATGACTAAATACATATTATATCATTTTCACTAACTTAGTCTTATTTCTAAACTTGATCACCAAGTTTCTTTTTCCTATAAATACCACCATTTCATTCATTCATTCTTACACCAAAACAAGCATAGCCTTTGTTTTCTCTCTTATTTCCTCTCTTCAAATTTTGAGCTTCATAAGGAGTGCAAGGGTGGAATTTCAACTCCAAGCAACTTCCACTCCAATCAATCATTGTTTGGAAGGTAAGGATTCTCACTTTGAAACTTCATGAAATATGCATCATTTACATCCATTTAAATTCATGATATGCTTGTTATAATTACATATTTGAATTCCTCGTGAAATTCCCTTCAAAATGGTATATTGGAACATGTGATTTGGTTAAAAAATGAGAGAGTTGTGTTTGGAAGAAGTTGTTGATCATGTAAAAATTATGCTACTGTCGCTGCAATAGACAGCGCTGTTGTGCAATAAGCGCTGTTAAAACCTGTTGTTTTTGTTCCTCTACGCTGTGATACACACCGGTGCTGCCCCAGGAACGCTGTTAAAAGTCTGTTGCTTATTTTCATGCGCCACAATTTACAGCTACCTTGCTAGGAGCGCTGTTAAAACTCGTTTCTTTATATATTATTTATTTTTTTAGTATCTTTTTTATTTATTTTATTTTCTTATTTATTTTTAACCAAATATGTATTTTAACTTCTTCTTTTTAATAATATTTTCTTTTATCTTAGTTATTTTAATTTCTTATTTATTTTCCTAAAATCCTTTTAATCACTTTATTAAACTCTCTTTTGGTAACTTAAACTTTTGTCATTTAAAATATGATTATACTTTAGTTAAATCTTTCATTTATTATCTTTAATGAAAAAAAAACCTTAAACATATTTTTTACTTTATTAATTCCAAGGATTTTCTTCATTTCAAACACACTTTGTTTATTCTCTAAATATTGTACTTCTTTTGTGAATTTTAGCTTGACATATTATTTGTACACAATGGGCATCCCTTAAGGTGTAAGCCCCAACCCTTTTGAGTATAAATAATTTTTGGGCCACTATTAGAGTGTAAGTCCCTCCACTTTTTTTATTCAATCATGTTTAAATATATTTGGGCCTCCACTTGAGTATAAGTCCCTTTACTTTTGTTTCGCCACACGATGCTTTCCCGTGTATGTTTATTTATCAACACGATGTTCTTCCGTGTATGTTTTATTTCACATGACGTTCTTACATGTATAATTGAATATGATTTTATGGGCCTCTCCTTGAGCTGTAAGCCCCAATTTACTTTCAAAATACTTTCTCTTTTGATTTTGAGATATACTGTTGTTTTCAATTTTTCTTTGTTGAACAACTAACCAAACAGCATGGAAGCTCTACAATCGAGTAAGTGTTTATATGCTTTCTTTACCCGCTTTCATATATATAACTGTATTGTGGGCTGTTTCACTGTAAGTCTTCTTTCATAAACTCATATCAACTGTGTAATACTAGTATAGATATTTAGAGTTTCCCCGACAACTACGTCTAGAACCAGAAAAACTCTCGTCTCCTTACATCCGACGTTCTCCCGGATATTTCAACGTAGCTTAAACAATGAGAATTTTCTTTTACAACAATTTTAGACAACTAGATCTAAGAAATTTCCCCCTTGAACAGTTCATATACAGAAGGCCATTGTTCCAAGTGAAACCCCTTCTGGAACTGTTCATCAACCTCCTCTTGGGCTTATTGCAAGGACCCACAGGCTTCCTAAAAGCATCCCCACCTCCTCTTGGGCGTTGTACAAGGACCCTACGGCTTCTTAGAAGTTTTCACAGCCTCCACTTAGGCTTTGTATAATGATTCTTCCTCAACGAAGATAGCCTCCTCTTGGGCTTCGTACAAATTGTCCCTTGGCTTCCTAAAAGTTATTATCGCCTTCTCTTGGGCTTTGTGCAAATTGTCACGACGACCTCTTAAAGGTATAGGAACAGAAACTAGTCATCTTAAATAGAGCAGTCTTTCAAAGGAGTCTAGTTCTTCACACCGAAAGCGTACTTAATCTTAGGCATAGTACAAAAGATGAAACTCTAGGCTTGGACAGTCTAATTCCCTTGAGTCTAAAAGACATTCTCAAGTTCCCTACAAACCTAGGAAGAAACCCAAGCTTCTCTCATGAGAGCTCTTTACTTGGACCTGCCTAGGGATCTCAAAAATCCTTAGCAGTAAGATAGCCTGCTCTTGGGCCTTGTACAATGATTCTCCCCAGCGGAGTTAACCTTTTCAGATTCTCTTGTTGAGTCAACCTTTAGCCTCCGTCTTGGGCTTTGTACAAGACACACATAAAACACTCTCTTGTTGAGTATAAAAGGTTCTCTTGTTGAATCAACCTTTAGCCTCCGTCTCGGGCCTCGTACGAGATACATACAAAAACACTCTCTTGTTGAGTCAAACCCTTTTAGCCTCCATCTTGGGCATTGTACAGGATACACATATAAACACTCTCTTATTGAGTAAGTTAGCCTCCTCTTAGGCTTTGTATAAAGAAATCCCCGGTTGAGTCAATCAAGCTTTTAGCATCAAAACATGCTTTGCTCACGGCATACAAACATCAACAATTCCTCTTTAGAGATGATAAAATCCCTCTTAATTATGACCCCTTTAGCTTCACATCTTGGGCTTTGAACAAGATACAAACATACCCTTTACCTTCATGTCTTGGGCTTTGAACAAGACACCAAAGCAACCCTTTCCTCTTTTTTAACATCCGACGCTTTCCCGGATATTCCCTTTTCTTTACATCCGACGCTTTTCCGGATATTCCTTCTATTTTCATCCGATGTTTTTCTCAGATATTCATATCTCAATCTTTAATCTCTTCACTCTTTCAATCAATTCCCACAAACATCCTTTTAGCCTCCGTCTTGGGCTTTGAACAAGACACCAAAACATTTTTCCTCCCTTAGAATAGGAGGAACTACGATTGCTCTGATTTCCCGGTTTTCTTTAACGGGAATACGTAGGCATAAGATTGTGAAATCTTAGCTAGCACACTAAACAAAAACCTTAGGCCCAGTACCTTACGAAAAACATCAAAAAACCCAAAAACAACAAAAATATCTTTTCAACACCTCTCAACCTTCCCAAAGGAGAAACTTTCCCTTCTACAGACAAACACCATCAAGTAGAAAACAGTATAACAGTAGAAAATTGCTAATAACCCAAGGATAACCATGTATAGGATGGGTAATTGACAACTCCCCATTGTATAACTTGACCCCGAACTCCCCAATCTCTTAGCATTTGTTAAAGAAAACATTTGCGTGCAAGGTTAGTTTGAGATAGCTTCCCTTTCCTTTCCAGCTTCATAGGATAAATAAGAAATCAGAAAGTAGCACCCTGTTGGTTCTTGGATTGGCTAGAATTTTGGTAAAACAAAGTTGTTCAATGTTGAAGTCACATGGGTGATGTCTTAACATTGAGTCTTAACACTGGTTTTTGTTAAGTATTTAACTTGTTGAAGTTTTGAAGTCTGATGTCACATGCGATGTCATGACATCAGGTCTGCAGAAGATTAATAACATCAGGTTTAGTGATGTTGTTAGGGTTTGCGTTTTAGCTGAATATTGGGAGAGCTGTTAGTCTCATTGGATGCGGATATCTTGGGATAGATATTCTCTGTTGCATAGAGATTTGATGCAGATTTGTAGGGAGGTTTAAAGACTGAGATTTAAAAAGATTTTGGGGATAAAATCTGTTTTGAAGATTCAGTTTTTAAATAACAAATCAGGTCAAATATTACAGGTGATCCTAGCTCAATTCAGGTGGCTATATAAAGCGCATCAACCAAAGGAAGACGATACAGAAAGTGGACAGAAGATAGAGAGATTTGACTGGAGGTTAAGCATTGTCTTTGTTCGAGTATTGTGAGTGATTTTGTGAGTGTAATCTGTCCTCTCTAGAGCTATGAAGCAAGAGAGTTTTGTAACTTGATCAAAGCTGTGAAGCAGGATCAAGGTGTTTCTCAAAGTGTTTGATCTTTGAGAGGATTTAGGGATTGAGTAGTGGTCTCATACCTAAGTAGGCTCTTAGGTAGAAAGTTTATTAGTAGAGATTAAGTTTAGGAGATTGTCAACGAGGTTGTTGAGTCTGTAAATTAATTCTACAAGTAGTGAATTTCATCCCTGGCTTGGTAGCCCCCAGATTAAGTTGTTGAACTGAACTGGGTAAACAATTCTTTGTGTTCTCTGCTGTTGGTTTACATTGTCCATTGCAGAGTGTGTTGTTGTGACATCACACGGAACATCACATATCTGGTACCAGAATTTCAATTGGTATCAGAGTAGGCATCCTGTCTGTCTCTGAGTGAGATCTAGGGAAGTTACTTTCTGGTGTAAAGATGGACAAAGAAGTTGGAGGATTTGTCAACAGAACCCCTATTTTGGATGGCTCGAATTATGATTATTGGAAGCCAAGGATGATCACCTTTTTGAAATCCTTGGACAGCAGGGCTTGGAAGGCTATCTTTAAAGAATGGAAAGCACCTGTTGTGTTTGAAAAAGATGATGCTGGGAAAGATAAAGAGGGAACCTCAAAGCCGAAGCCTGAAGAAGATTGGACCAAGGAAGAAGATGAGCTTGCCCTTGGTAATTCCAAAGCTTTAAATGCAATTTTCAATGGAGTGGATAAGAACATATTCAGGTTGATCAATACCTGTGAAGTTGCTAAGGAAGCTTGGGATATTTTGAAGGCTACACATAAAGGAACATCTAGAGTTAAGATGTCAAGTCTTCAGCTTCTAACATCGAAGTTTGAAAGTCTGAAGATGAAGGAAGATGAGACTATCCATGACTCCCACATGAGTATTCTTGAGCTGTCCAATGCATCCAGTGCTCTTGGAGAAAAGATATCAGAAGAAAAGCTTGTAAGGAAAATCCTTAGGTCCCTTCCTAAGAGGTACAAGATGAAGGTGACTGCAATTGAAGAAGCTCAAGACATCAGCAAGATGAGGGTTGATGAACTCATTGGATCTCTTCAAACTTTTGAGCTTGGGTTGAATGAGGAAGAACTAGAAAAGAAGCCAAAGAGTATAGCCTTGGTTTCAAATGCTCAAGAAGAGAAATGGAATAGTGTTGAATCCCAGGAGGATCTATCTCAGGCCATTGTTACGTTGGGAAGGCAGTTCAACAAGGTGTTTAAAAGAATGAACAAGAACTTCAAGCCTAATGTCAAGAACATCGCTTCTGACATCAGCAAGTCTAAGGAGAAGGATGAAGAGAAGACTGCTCAAGACAAGGGTGTTCAATGCTTTGAGTGTGAAGGTCATGAACATATTAAGAAAGAATGTCCCACATTCCTGAAGAAGCAGAAGAAAGGAATGACAGTTTCTTGGTCAGACTCTGACAGTGAAAGTGAAGGAGAGTCAGCCAAACAGGTCAAAACTTTAACTGGAACAGTTGTTTCTGATGGTGATTCAAGTGATGAGGAATTGACTTTTGAGGAGTTAGCTTCCACTTATCAAGAGCTTTGTCTAAAGAGTGCAGAAATCTGTCAAGAAAGTGAAAAACAGAAGAAACAGATTGTTCAGCTTGAGACTGCTAAAGCTAATTTGGAAAATGAAGTCTTATTAGTCAAAGCTCATCTTGATCATATGACCAAATCTGTTAGGATGCTGGACAATGGTACAGACACACTTGATAAGATCCTTCAGACAGAAAAGGTTGCTGGAGATAAGTCAAGCATAGGATTTGTGGTTGAGAAAAAGGTATCTGCTGAAGCAAGCACTTCAGGAACCAAGAAGGAGATGTCTCAACCAATGTCTCAACTTCAAACAAAGAGACAGGATCCTAAACCTAAGCAGGCTGCTCATCCTCAACCTCAAAATGTTGGGAAGAGGCATGCTCATGGTCCTCATCAAAGGAAGGCACATGTTTCTGGAGCTAGGCAGTATATGCCTCCACAATATCATAAGAGCATGCAGGCATATAGGTTCAAACAAAACATGTTCCATCAGATGTCTCAACATCAGGGAAACATGTATGGCTATGGATATAATAATGTTGTGCCTTATTATTATGGAAGAAGGAAGCCTCATCACCATAGAAGACAGCCAAAAGGACAGCATCCTTACCATAGAAGACAGTCAAACTATGGGAGAAGAAGACAATATTATGGGTGGCAGCCACAGCAATATCATCCTCAAGGTGGCAGAAGGTTCAACCACTTTAGAGAAGATAGAGTTAGGTGCTTTTACTGTGGCAGATTTGGACACATGCAGTTTTCTTGTTTCAAGCTACATGGTTATCCCAAGTCTAACCCTCAACCCAGACAGAAGGATAACAGGCCCAAGGTTGTTAAGCAGTAGGTTCCTAAAAAAGAGGTTAAGTGTCTATTGGCTCACTTTTCAGATAGACACTCTGCTAAGGATGGTTGGTACTTTGACAGTGGTTGTTCAAAGCACATGACTGGTTTCAAAAACTAATTGGTGGATGTCAATTCTTGCTCCTCAATTGATGTTACTTTTGGAAACGGAGAGAAAGGGGTGGTACAAGGTGTTGGAAAAGTGAAGTGTCATGAGGGGCCTGATCTTGACAATGTACTTCTTGTCAAAGGGTTGAGTGTTAATCTAATTAGCATAAGTCAGCTCTGTGATGATGGTTATAAGGTCAGCTACACCAAAGATGAGTGTGTGGTGACAAATGAGCAGAATGAGGTAGTGATGAAGGGAATAAGATCCAGAGATAATTGCTATCAATGGGTACCCCAAGTGGACAGCTTATCTGGTGTTGTTCAGGTTGAAGTTGTAACATCAGATTGTGACAACAAGTGTGAAAGTCTGCTGAAAGGTCAATTAGAGTTAATTACTCTTAATGTGAATCCTTTTAAATTTTTAAAAGGAAAGTCAATTTGGAGGGAGAAAATCATTAATTGGTCTTTAAGGGATTCACAAAATCAGGCGCCATACCTTAGACCATCATTCCCTATTGTAGCAATATCACGTTTCATCAAAGCTCATATCTCCCGACTGTTCATCTCCTTCAACAAGAAGAATCATCTGTCTCTGAACCTTTATTGCCTCAAAGGAACCATGTCAAAACAGATGTCTTCTCCATCAAAGAAATCTGCCTCACAAAGTTCCTCGCGAGATAAAGCTAGGGTTTCTACAGAAGAGGGGACTACAGAAGAAGCTTTGAATGTAGAACCCATCTCTATGATGCTCCCAGAGTCAGGTAAATCTAGACCTTCTAAACTTGTTCCAAAAAGGGATGCGGCTATCTTTAGAGATAATGAAACAAAGAAGCTTGTTACTAGTGTTCTATTTAGTAATAAAACAGCACCTAGGTCATCCACTTCTCAAACTGTTGAAGAAAGGGTAGATGTTGACAAAAGCTTAGCCAGATTGTCGATAAAATCTTTGAGAAATGGCTTCCTATAAAGGGTATATCTAGACCACTGAGGCAAATGCCTGTTGAACATTCTGAAAGGGAAAAGAGTGACATGGAAAGTGCAGCTACAAATCTTCATAGACTTGTTATGTCTGTTATTGAAGATTTTGAAGTGAGAGTGGAAGAAGATGATGTGCAGGGGGATGTTAGAACATCACTGTAGCACCCCAAAATTTGCCCTCCTTACTTTAGTATTAACTGGCTTATGTTTCATTTCATTTTTGCATTATCATGTGTGCATATCATTGGTTCTTAGCATGGGGTCAAGGTGCCTGAGGTAAGTTCAAGAGGAGAAGATGTTCTTCAAAGGGTCAAGCAAGAGAGTTCAAGTGGATCACTTTCTCCTAACCAGTGCAGAAATTAGGGTTTTGAGATTCTTGGGTTTATTGCTCCAATGGGCAAGCTCCTTGGGTTTTTATCATCACAAAATGGCATATCTTATCTTTGTTGGAGAGGATACACATCATATTCAGAGGAATTTGGATTTGGAGACTGTGCTATTTCCTCCTAGACTGAGGACACCAAAACTAGGGTTTGCTATAAAGTCAGTTTATTTCTGATTTTTTGGGTAAGACTTGATTCCATGGAATTCCTTGAGTCCCTAAGTATCTAGGAATGGAAGATTGTCCATCAGTTTGGTTCATGAGAAGTTCAATTGGCCAATGGATTGGGAATCAGGAGAATTGGGGAAAAGTCAACAGTGAGAGGGGAAGTCAACTGTGGAATTTTGAGGTTCTCTCCAAGGTTTTCAAGGTCTCACATCCTCATATGGTCCTCAAGAGTCAAATTTCATACCATTTATCAAGAATCAAGGGTTGGCACAAAAGTTGCTAAATATGGAAATGACCTATAATTTGAAAGTTTCCTTTTTGGGCAAGTCCTTACACTACATTCAATTTGACTTTTCACCATCAAGAAAGCTTCAAATGAATTTTCCTCAAACATAAAAGTTGAAGATATTTTTCTCCCCTTTCCAACAAGTACTAGTGGGTCTCCATATCATTTGTGAAACTCAAGTTATGACCAAAAGAAGGCAAAGTGGTTCTTAGGGTTCCATTTTCACAACTTTTGCATTTTGGGACATAGTGACCTATAATTGATTCCATTGCTTCATGTCATATTCTAACTTCAAAGTGCAATCCATAAGGACTATTTTTGGCCTTTGAATCAAGTGGATCCATGGTTTATTCCTCACTTATTTCACATGGTGCAAAATTGCCAAATTATTGAAAACTCATGAACCAATACATCTCAAGGCCCAATTTCAATTTAGGTGTGATTAGCAATTGTTGAACAAGTGATCCATCATGAAATATTTGGATATACATGCATGGAGGAGGGTGTATTTTACATTATTCAAATTTCCAAATTTTCCCAAAACTCATTAAGTGGAGAATTACCAAGGCCCAAGTGATCATTAGTGGTTTAACCTAGCCTATTTAAACTTACTCATGCTAGGGTTAGGGAAGAGAACACGTGATTTCAAGGAGGACCAAAGTGTGAACCCTAAAAGCTTCTCTCATTCATATCTCTCAATCAAGAGGAACTTTTCCAAAAATTCTTCCACCATCAGAACCCTTGGGATCCCTAGAACACAAACCAACCATCGCTTGAAGCTAAAAGCAAGGATATAGGAGGCGTGATCTCAGGTTGGTGGTTTTTTTATGATCCTAAAACTCTTCTTTTTGATGTGCATATTGATGTGTGATGTCCACTGATCATTCTGATATATTTATTTTTGAGAGTGGACGTGTAGATTGGTTGGTTCGTGAGTTTAAAGTTTTGAATGCAAACATTGTTTCAATCATTTTTCATTGTGCGTTGGTTGTTTGTGGGTTTTGATGACATATTTGAGATCCTCGTGGAAATCTGGTCAAGATAGTGTATTCGCGTGTGTGTTTTGGTGTTTTTTTTGTTGCAGGTGAATGGAGAAGGTGGCCGGAACCCTAGCTCCGGCGACTGGCAAGGGTTCCGGCGAGGTGGAGTGGCTGGAGGTAGGAGATGAAGTCTCCACCGTTGATTCCTCTCATCGCACGGTCCATATGATGCCACGTTTTTTAATTTTGTTTTTTATTTTATTTGATTACATATTCATTACCCCATGGTTGTTACCGTGTGCACCCAATCTTATTATCCCATTTTAATTACTTTTTCTAATGTTGACTGCTTCACGTGTGTCTGATGAATCGTGTGGCTGACATTGTGCCAGCAAATTAATGAAACCATGTGTCGTGCACGTGGGCTTCCATGGTATGCTGAGGGATCATGAGTGTGCGTGTGTTGTTGCTTATGGTGTGTACGTGAATCCTGGCCATTGATTGTGTTTATTTTATGATTGCGTTGACCGTGTGTGATGCGTAGGATGGATCTATTGGCTGGTATGAGTTCTGAGGGTTGACTGATTCCATGTGAACTCCTTTGACTTGCGCTTTGGACTTTTTTGCCTTGGGCTTTCTTTCTACACCCCACCTTTCAGGCCTTTTTTGTTTGTAACGCATTTTTCTTACTCATTGCACCCCCGATGCTTATTTCTTTACTTTTATTTTTATTTAATCATTGCATTTCATTTTTAATTTTTTTTAAATAGTTAATTGCATTAAAAAATTCCTGGAAAATTCATGAATCATAATTATAATTTTATAAAATTTTACAAAATTTTATTTTTCATTTTTATTTTATTTTTATCATCTGAAATAATTATTTTAATAATTTCTTTCTTGTGATTATTTCATCATACATACCTAAGCTTGTAGAATTTTGTTCTCATAGCATACAAAACCTTTGGAATTCATTCTTTTTGCATTCATTCACCAACACATTGGATTGCATTAAAATATTTTTTTCTCATTTTTTAAAATCATCTCATATTGCATTTTAGTCCTTTCCTTTTGCATGTTGAACTATGTTTCTCATCTGAATTTGCATAATTATTTGAGTGACTTACATGTTGAATTTTGGCATGAGTTTTTAATATGTTGTTTGTTTCTGTTTGAGCTATTTTGATGATTAATTTGGTAATTTTAAAAGATGTTTTGCCAATTGTTTGATTGCTTTTATTTGAGGCCTTCTTGTATGCATATCTCTGATCATGTCTAGTTACCTGTTTGAAAAGGCACTTGTGCCATTGTTTGAGATTGCTTCTTTGGGTTCTTGAACCATGTTTAGATTGTTATAGGTCACTTGATTGCCATTATATGTCATTGCTTGGGTTTCATTTGTCTTATTATCATTTATGTCTGCTTTGTACTAACCTTTTATGCAGAGGCTGAGGTAAGTTGTTTAAGGGTGTGGATAATTATCCATGTCCACTCTCACTCTTTCTGTCCCTCATCTTTTCTTCTCTTTAGGCTTAGGTTGTCGTCAAACCTCACTAACCGTAGGTCACCCATGCATGATAACATTAGGACTCTTAGTTTCCCTTTAGAGTTTCCTTTGTGTCTTCTCTCTTCTCATCTCAAAACTTCTCGAAAACACTTAATAAGGATAAAGTGTATTGCGCACGAGCCTTAAGCGTGGGGAATGAGAGATGAGGGGCTTCCTCTCATCTTTCTAGAGTGCTTAACGAGCGTCCTATCTTGGGACGATGCGTTAAGTATTCGTCCATGTGCCCTAGACTTTGGTGCAATGCAAGTTATAAACTAACTCAAGTCACTTCTATCCTAAAAAATACAAACAAACTTCAAACCTTTTTGTCCTTAGGGATTGTCAAACTAAAGGCTATTTTAAAAAAGGGCACGTTATTTTCCATCTGAGTCGCAAACAGGCATCGACCCTAACTGCCGGACGTGAGCTTAACGTCGCTCATAAAAAACACAAAAGAACTTGGTCCGAACTACGTTGACTCTGAATTCCCCATTGCACAAAGGGGGTACGTAGGCCTAGGACGTCGACGTCCTACCGAGCCTGTCTTGGTTTTCCCCTTCCTCGTGTCAGTACAACTATAGATGATAGGATAACTCACCCTTAAAATAGACAACAAGCGTGGATCCCATCGAGTATGATGGACGCGTGGGGTGCTAGTACCTTTCCCTCGCGTAACCGACTCCCGAACCCAGGCTATGGTTGCGACGACCATTCCTTTCCCTCTTCCTCAGGTTTATGCGGTGTTCCCTTTCCCTCTCTTGGGATAAATTTACACGGTTGGCGACTTTGTTTTCCGCGCCGCTCTCGCGTTTGTACCTGGATGAAAATCCTGGGAGCGACAATCACCTGTTGAAACTACTCCTGGTGAAGAAAAGAATGAGGATATGATCATTGTGGTTGATTTATCTGATGATGAAGTCATTGGAAAAGCTGTTCCAAGTGTTGCTAAGAGACTGAAGACAAGGAAAGGAAAGACTGTTGAATCCTTTCTAAAGAAGTCTTCTGAAGGTAAGAAGAAAACTGCTGTTGGTCCTACAAAACCTTGGAGCAAGGTTGTTACATCCTCCAAAAAGAGGAAGATAAGGGAAGATTCTGATTCTGACTTCGATGTTGAGGATGATGTTCGAGACATCACACCTGTCAGAAGAACAATTTTGAAGAGAATCTCTAACAAAGTCCCTGAAGTACCAGTTGACAACATTTCCTTTCATTATGCCAGCAGTGCGTCAATGTGGAAATTTGTATATTAGAGAAGACTAGCCCTAGAGAGGGAGCTTGGGAAAGAAGCTTTAGAGATGAATGATATTATGGAGCTGATTAATGAGGCCGGGTTGGTGAAGATTGTGACCAAATTTCCTAAGTGCTATGAGGGTCTTGTCAAAGAATTTGTTGTCAACATTTCTGGAAAAATTGCTGATAAAAAGAGCATTGATTTCATGAAAGTCTATGTGAGAGGAAAGTGCATTAATTTCTCTCCTAGTACTATCAACAAGTATCTGGGAAGAGATGATGAAGAGTATAGTGAACTTGAGATGACTGATAATGAAATATGTAAAGAGATTACAGCTGGTCAGGTAAAGGTTTGGCCATTGAAAGGGAAGTTGAAAGCTAGTGAACTTAGCATTAAGTATGCCATTCTTCACAGAACTGGAGCAGCCAACTGGGTGCCAACAAACCACAAGACAACAATAGCTGTTGGATTGGGTAGGTTTATCTATGCTGTTGGGAAGAAGATCAAGTTTGACTATGGAAGCTACATCTTTGAGCAAGTGGTGAAACATGCTGAAACAAATGCTATAGCATTCCCATCCCTTGTTTGTGGAATCATCTTGGAGCAACACCCTAAAACTTTAACAAGTTCAGATATAGCTTGCAAGAGGGAGTCAGCCTTGTCATTACATTCTAAGTTGTTTGCTGGACATCATGTTCCAGACATTGTTGTAACATCAAGTTCTGGTGTTAAAAAGGCCAGTACTAAAGGTGAGTTGATTGAAGAGTTGAAGGCAACATGCAAGGATCTTGATGTGGTTATCACTACTAGCACTGCTAGGAAGTTAAGAATTGAGCAAATGATCAAATACTTGGAACAAGGTGATGATGATGAAGAACCAGGCCCTGAAGAAGGTGGTCCTAGCACTGATGATGAAGATGGTGCCAGCTCTGATGAAGACTAGTTTCCCTGCTGCTTTTTCTAGATAGTAGTTTAGTTTTTTTTGCTGTTTTTGATTCTGCACTTGATGTGCCTAATATGTAATTTGAATATTGTGCCTGTTTATGCACTATTTTTGTTTTTATGTTCTATGATTTGTCTTGTCTTGCATGCTGACTTTAGACTGACAATGAGAGCCTGTTTAGGTCTAACTGTAGTGAGTAGGACTTACATGTTGAGGTTTGTCCAATTGTGGCTAAAAAGGGGGAGAGTTAGCCAAGAGTTAGTCAAGGTGTTGCAAGGCCAAGAAGTAGAATTTGTCATTGTGCAATGCTAAGGAGTGCAGTTAGTGTGATGCTGAAATTCAGATATTGAGGGGGAGAGTTGTTGAACAGTTGCTGGTATGCTTGTTCTTGCTTTGAGGGGGAGCTTGCCCTATGCTGCTGATTAGTGTTTGAAGTCGGTGCAGTTGTTTGAAGAAATGCTGCTACCAGTTAGTGCTGAAGTATGTAGAAGAGTATTGGAGTGTGCATTATGAAGCTGTGATGAAGAAATGCTTATGTGAAGGTTGGTAAAATATTCATATTTATCCGTTGTTGAAGTCTCTGATGGTGCAGAGAGTGTTTTAGACAAAATTAGCCAAAGGGGGAGATTGTTGGTTCTTGGATTGGCTAGAATTTTGGTAAAACAAAGTTGTTCAATGTTGAAGTCACATGGGTGATGTCTTAACATTGAGTCTTAACATTGGTTTTTGTTAAGTATTTAACTTGTTGAAGTTTTGAAGTCTGATGTCACATGCGATGTCATAACATCAGGTCTGCAAAAGATTAATAACATCAGGTTTAGTGATGTTGTTAGGGTTTGCGTTTTAGCTGAATATTGGGAGAGATGTTAGTCTCAGTGGATGCGGATATCTTGGGATAGATATTCTCTGTTGCATAGAGATTTGATGCAGATTTGTAGGGAGGTTTAAAGACTGAGATTTAAAAAGATTTTGGGGATAAAATCTGTTTTGAAGATTCAATTTTTAAATAACAAATCAGGTCAGATATTGCAGGTGATCCAAGCCCAATTCAGGTGGCTATATAAAGCGCATCAACCAAAGGAAGACGATACAGAAAGTGGACAGAAGATAGAGAGATTTGACTGGAGGTTAAGCATTGTCTTTGTTCGAGTATTGTGAGTGATTTTGTGAGTGTAATTTGTCCTCTCTAGAGCTGTGAAGTAAGAGAGTTTTGTAACTTGATCAAAGCTGTGAAGCAGGATCAAGGTGTTTCTCAAAGTGTTTGATCTTTGAGAGGGTTTAGGGATTGAGTAGTGGTCTCATACCTAAGTAGGCTCTTAAGTAGAAAGTTCATTAGTAGAGATTAAGTTTAGGAGATTGTCAACGAGGTTGTTGAGTCTGTAAATTAATTCTACAAGTAGTGAATTTCATCCCTGGCTTGGTAGCCCCCAGATTAAGTTGTTGAACTGAACTGGGTAAACAATTCTTTGTGTTCTCTGCTGTTGGTTTACATTGTCCATTGCAGAGTGTGTTGTTGTGACATCACACGGAACATCACATATCTGGTACCAGAATTTCACACCCAATCCCATCCGCAGGCGAATGTGGGCGGTCCCGAAAACCGCGCTACACCCGCCTCCTCTTGGGCGTTATACAAGGACCCTTCGGCTTCTTAGAAGTTCTCATGCCTTCTCTTGGGCTTCATACAAGGACCCTGGCGACCTCTTAAAGGTATAAGACAGGACTTAGTCATTCTTTGCTAGAGCAGTCTTTCCAGCGTCAAAACTCCAGCCATTATAAGGTTGATACTCATCCCTTAATGCTCGTGCCTCCTCTTGGGCATTGTATAAAAGATAAAACTCTAGACTTGGACAGTCTAAGACCCTTGAGTCTCAAAGACATTCTCAAGTTCCTTTCAAACATAGGAAAAAACACCGATCACTCTGGAATAATCTCCAGCAAAAACTCGGTCTCTCTCATGAGAGTTCCCCACACTTGGACCCGCTTCAGGATCTCCAGAATCCACAGCGGTAAGTCGGCCTCCTCTTGGGCTTTGTACAAATGATTCTCCCCAGAGGAGCTAACCTTTTCAGACTCTCTTGTTGAGTCACCCACTTTTAGCCTCCATCTCGGGCTTCGTACGAGATAGAAAATCACTCTCTTGTTGAGTATAAAAGACACTCTTGTTGAGTCAACCTCCTTTTCAGCCTCCATCTCGGGCTTCGTACGAGATAGAAAAATACTCTCTTATT
The DNA here is from genome assembly GCA_022829125.1 of Lathyrus tuberosus. Classification (NCBI taxonomy): domain Eukaryota; kingdom Viridiplantae; phylum Streptophyta; class Magnoliopsida; order Fabales; family Fabaceae; genus Lathyrus; species Lathyrus tuberosus. The sequence continues at coordinate 4,278,345 of JALAZF010000034.1, forward strand.
GAGTATATAAAAGACTCTCTTGTTGAGTCAACCACTTTTAGCCTCCGTCTTGGGCTTTGTACAAGACATATAAATTACTCTCTTATTGAGTATAAAAGACTCTCTTGTTGAGTCAATCTCCTTTTAGCCTCAATCTCGGGCTTCGTACAAGACAGCAAATCACTCTCTTGTTGAGTATAAAAGACTCTCTTGTTGAGTCAAACAACCTTCAGACTCTCTTGTTGAGTCAATCACCTTCAGACTCTCTTAATTGAGTCAACCTTTTTAGCCTCCGTCTTGGGCTTTATACAGGACAGATAAAAGTACTATCTTGTTGAGTCAAAATCCCTTTTAGCCTCAATCTTGGGCTTTGTACAAGACAGAAAGAACATTTTCCCTGGAAAAGTCAAACTTCCCGCCTCCTCTTAGGCTTTGTATAAAGAAAACCTCGGTACAGTCAATCCACCTTTTAGCATCAAAGTTGTGCCTTGATCACAGCATACAAACATCGACATCTCCACTTTAGAGATGACAAATTATCTCTCAGCCAAAACCCTTTAGCTTCACATCTTGGGCTTTGAACAAGATACAAACCACCTTTAGCTTCACGTCTTGGGCTTTGAACAAGACACCAAAACAACTTTTTTCCTCCCATAGAATAGGAGGAACTACGATCGCTCTGATTTCCCTGTTTCGTTAAACGGGAATACGTAGGCATAAGATTGCAAAAATCTTAGCGAGCATACTAATCAACAACCCAAAATCCAGTACCTCCATATATCAACCCAAAAACACCAAATCCTAACATCTTACCAAAAACCTCGCAAATAGTCCAGACATTTTAATTTTAACAAAATAAACCAAAGAGGGACCCACATCTTAATAGCATCTGTAACCTAACAGACCGCTGTTTAAACTCAGTATGCAAGCAGGGTTAATTGGAGACATATATTTCCCTTCCTTAATCAGCTCAATAGGATAAAAAATGAATCGAACTGTAGTACCCAAGCGATCGTGATTCAAGACCACAAAAATCGCGTTACAGGGTGCCTAACACCTTTCCCTCATTTAACCGACTCCCGAACTTAGGAATCTCTACCCTTAGGATAAGGATTTTAGGTTTATCATTTATTTTTCTTAAAAAATATGATGGCAACTCGAATATTTTTGCCGGCCCCGACAAGAATGAAAACATGGTCTCATACATTACCATGGGTAGGGCTCCAACTCGGATAAAATTAATGAGTATGCCAACTAACCCCCACGAGTAACAAGAGAAATCCAATCTATTTCAAACTATGCCAAGGAAGAGTAGGAGACTGATAATTCACTTACAAAACACAACGGTTTTCCGATTTCGGTTCTAATTTAGCGCTATGTTTAGCAATTGTAATCGGACTTATGTAGAAGCCACAATTATCTGAGGCCGGTCAATAACAATGTTAGTGCTAATACATGCTAGAGAAGTGATATGTAGATCACTCTCTGAAAGTAATACTGCACGAAAAGAAAAGAGTTAACGATCTCATCTTCATCAAGAACTTAAAATAAGTTCCAATGATATTGAATATTTTCATTGATCAAAAGAAAAAGAAGAAAAGGGGAAGGGAAGCCAAATTGAATTACAATATTTGAATCATTCCATCTTTAAGTTACATCACTCTTCTTGGTGGATTAAGGTACTAAACCTATCACTAATTCAAAGCACCTAAAATGGATCCAATGATCCACATAAAGATAGATTTGAACTAATGAAGGTTTATCCAACCTCATCTAACACCCAAAGTCCATGGAATTTAAAGAGAAATTTGATCAACAAACACCATAATTCAATGCAAAAGAAAAGGAAATGGAAGAAGAAAAGAAAGAACTCAAAACAGTCCTAAAATAAGCCAAAAAAAACACATTCTGGACTGTATTAATCGATTAACCTCCTGGTGCTAACGATTAACACAGTGAAAACAACAATTCTAGAATGCAGAAACAGGTGTTAATCAATTAACACCAGTTTGTTAACCGATTAACACTGTTAAAACAACAGAAAATCAGTTTGAAAAATAGCAAATCCTTGATCAATCATTCCATCAAACACCTCATGATCAAGGATGCAATTGTGCACTGAAATTCAAGTAAAAGAACAACAAATAACACCAATGGAACACAATTTGCAAGAACCAAAGATCAAGCAACAAGAATCAACAAGAGATCATATTGTGGAAGATGAATCAAGCACAACAATAGTTGAACAAGAGTTTACCACTTCCAAATCTGAAAATGCTTCAAATAAACTTCAAGAACCACACTCCAAAGCCTTGATCTATAGAAATTGATGACGAAAAGTGTTTTGATGGAGTTTTAGCTCAAATATTTTTAAGCTTCAATGAAAAGCTTACTAACTTTTAATGGAAGAAAGAGCTTTGGTGAATTTGGGTAGATGAAGAAAAATGGGAATGAGGAAGAATTTTGACAAGGTGAATTTGACTATCAAAAGCTTCTAGAATGAATGAAATGAGGCCTCTATTTATAGAATTTCGGCTTGGAAATTTTGGTGGCTTGGAGCTTGGTTTGGAGCCAAAATTAGGCTTGGAATTTAAACTTGGAGGCAAAATCAAGATCAAGTGGCGATTAATGAGGGTGTATGGTGGGAATTAATTGTGATTATGTAGGAGACTTAAAATGAGGTGATTTAGAATATTCTCATGATGAAACAAGTGAAATTTGGTGCCAAATGTTGCAGAATTTGAATTTGGCTCATTTTTCACAATTCTACACGTGGTTAATCGATTAACCATATAGTGTTAATCGATTAACACAACAAAAATTGTGAAAATTTGCATTTTTGTTGCACTGTTATGGCTCTGGCTCGATTCTTTTGACTTGCCAAAGAAGACATGGAAATAAACACATGAATCTTGGAGTCTCTTGAGTAATAAACAATTAAATCTTGGGAAACTCTTGATCAAATGATTTTGAATTGTTTGCAGATCAACTTTGACATTGTTCAGATGAATTTCATTCGAGCTGAGGAACTGGTATTTGATATTTTTTTATCCCAATTTCTTCCTGAAAAAGTTAGTAATGGAAAAACAAACATATTTTTGGATTTTAATTAAGGGTTATTAAACATAAACATAAACAAATATCAAGCCAACAAGATAACAAGGATGCTTGGTGATCTTCCTCAAAAATAAACTTACAGAGGAGGGTAAGAGAACCAAAGCTTATGATCATGTTTATGGTATGAGATGCAAATGATATGTGGGATCTTAGGGGCAAAAATTAGGGTATTACAATGATGATTCTAGAAAAGAAGGTAATTCAACCTTGGTAAGCCTATTGAAAAGTCACAAGCCTTATCGCCAAATTTTCCAAGCTTCACTCAAGGAATTCTTCACCCAAATAGAGGATAGGTCATTCTCAAACCTAGTAATACAGTTCTTCCTAAACTTGAGACTTGTAGGAACATATTTGAAAACATTTTTAAGGGAAGTGGAAATTGATCTTTACAAGGACAACTTTGAGAGAATCTTTGAGCTACCTACTATAGGAATATCCTTTACCATTGATAGAACCCAAGGTATTAGAAACTTTAAACACTTTACCTATATTAATACCCTTGTCATTAACCCCATGGAAAAGAAGAAAGTCCATTTCAATTCCATCCACCTGAAATCAAAGGTTAGGATCCTTCACTACCTTTTGACTAGGATCCTATTTTCGAGGAACATAAACCATACTTATGTCATTAGGAAAGATGTAGTACCCCTGTGGATATTGACCCAAGAAATTCAAACTAATTTGGTAGATGTAATTTTCAACCACATGATTCGGTGCAAAAAGATCCCATCAACAAGGCTTCCCTATGGACCAATCATCACATAACTTCTAGCCATATTCAACATTGATACCATTGATGAAAAAGAATACTCAACCAATTATAGGGTCACCTATAATTCTCTTAGGGAGATTAAAGTTGTGGTCAAGCATGGAGAAATTCAAGAGGACTATACATTCAAGGAAGAAGGAGAAGGAGACAATACCATGATAGACAAGGTGTTGAAAATATGTCAAAGTTTGGCAGAGAATATGACAAAATTAATGGAAAGGAATGATGATGCTTATAGATTAGAATGATCTCTCCAACATTTTTTTAAAAATATTTAGTTGATTAATTTGTTACCAATTTTCCCACAACATTTAAAATTTCACAATTTTCCCTTCTTGTGCTTTGAATTTATAATATTAATAAAATAACTTGTTTCCCTTTTCTAAATATTTAGTTGCCTATGCTTGCGTATTTATCTTTTTTGAAATGCATCTTGTCATACCCCAAATTTTGAACACTAAGATTCCCATCATTGTGCAAATCATCATCACAATATGGGTGTATCATTATGCCTTATTAGTCTCCCCAAAGATGGGTGAGCATCCACTACAATCAAACTTAGGGTTTCAAGCCCTCTCAGAGTTCTTAGATAAAGGATCAATCAAGGAATGACATGATCTTCAACTTGTCTAAACCTCTCAAACATCCACAATGAATCAAAAGGACTCCCACTTCAAGGATTAAGAACAAGGTTGCTCCCTTCTAGGTGGATCAAGCCTCAAGATCGCCAGTGTCACCAAATTAGGGTTTGGTCGACCAGGGCCTCCAGATGGAGACTTTCCTCTGGGCATGAGCCAATACTTCAAAACATAACCTAATATACTCCATGGAACCTCATGGACCCAATCATCAAGTCAATTTTGCCTCAGGGGATGCATACATAAAAAATCAGGAATTAGGGTTTATTGACCTAATTCACCCCTAAGTTGACTTTTGGGACAAATCATGAGCCAAGACCTCAAGGCATGATTTGATGGACTTTAATACACCACATTGATCCATTTGTAACATGGATTGATCCAGGAAGCTTGAGAAACAAGTCTCAATTTCATCAGTACCACAGTTAAGGTTTCGCGGGAAAAGTCAACTGTAACTTTGACTTTTAACCAGAACATGCTCCCAAGCCCTAAGACATGATTCAATATACCCTATAACACCCATGGAACATGTCCATCAAGTCTGATTTAGGTCAAGGACATGATTTCCTAAATAATTGCACAGTTTGGAATTCATCTGATAAAAAGTCAACTGTGCACAAAAGTCAACTTTGACTTTTTGAGATTTTTCATAAAAATGGATTTTTAACCCTAAAATGATGTTAATGTATGATTTGAATCATCATTCATCAAGAAAAATCAAAGAAAGTGGGATAACTTGTAAAAGGGGTAACCATAAAAACTTAGAAAATTTTCTAAGTTATGAACAAAGTGGCAAGGGTACCAACTTTGGAGGATCATAACTTCTAAACCACAAAGCCATTTTTCCCCATCCAAAGCTTGATTTGTAGATCTCATGGCCCTCTACAAAAACTTCAACTAGACCTCATTCCAATTCTTCATGTATTTTGAGTTATGGATTGATCAAAATCACAAAAAGTGAAAATGTCACTTTTTTCCAACACTTGTTGAAATTTTCACTAAGTCAGAATCTGCCTTCACTTTTTTCCAAATGTAGGGACATTTTTCACTTGGATCCAAAAAGTATCAAAACCAAATATGATCAAACAGTTGTTGTATCATATGAGGGCTTTCCAAAATGGACAAGAACATCACCAAATTCAACTTGAGCCATGAGATATGACATTGGCAATATGCCTTGCTGAAAACTGCCAAGGCAAGGCAGAATTTTGTATTTTTGGTCGATTTTCCAAAATCAGCCAATTTCAAGCCTTGTCATCATCTTGGACACATTTGAGGATCAAATCTAAAGGGGACAATCACTGAACCAAGCCTCCAAAGTCCTTGGAATAAGAAGTAGCATGCCAAACCTAGAATTGCCTAAAAGAGGGACAAGACTCCAATTTTGGATTGGAGCATTTAATAGATGCTTAGAGGTGGCATGGACTGACACATTTGCAACTGAATTCAGTCAAGATTCCTCCAACAAGTAGGGAACCAAAGCTCTGTGCTCTAACCTCTAGTCAATGGCTAGAGGAGACTTGGATTTTCATTTGGCAACATTAGCCAAACCTCTGCTGCAGTTGCCATTCACTATTGATCCCAAAACAAACTTTCTCTATTATAAATAGAGCTCATTTGTGCTCAGTTTGAGTACACCAAAGCCATCAAACATATGCTTTCCTCAAAATCCCTTTCTCTTGGCAAAAATGCCTTCTTTAGCAAGGTAACTCTGAGTTTTTGAGTTTGAGAGTTTTTTCAATCAAACCGATCACACATGCACCTCATAAACATCATATGTAGGTGATCTAAACACTCACACGTGACCTGTAATATCAAAATCACAAAGTCACCTCTCAAAACCTCAAAATAGGCTTTTTGTGCATTTTTCAAGCCATGCCTTGATTCAGTCACTTTCCAAACCAGATAAAACCTCAAACACACTCCAAATAACATCCTTGAACTGTCCCAAATGGTTCCCCCCATCCGGAACACCATTTGAGAGAGTTGCTATTTTGGTCACTTTTAACCCCTTTTACAAGAAAGGACCAGTTTGTGTTTTTACAGGTACCAGCTGATTCCAACCATCCTAAAAGCTTCTAAGGGATAATTTGAGTGTGTCTAAAGCATCAAATCATTTATGGAACAAGAGGCTTGACAGATTGCACAAAAACTCCAAAAAGCTCAAAAAGAGGTAAGCCTCATGACTTGAACTTTCCAAGATATGCAATCCTTTGAAGTCCACTGATCATGCACACCTCATACATGTTATATATATTGTGTTTGAACCAATTGATCATGTAATTCATGCATGTATCAAAGTGTAGCATAGAAAATGCAATTATAGGCCTTTTTCAAAACCACTATCGGGTTTTGAGGAGGGAGTGTGATATGAAAAAACTACCACCACCATTGGATTCCTTGTGAAATTCTGGTCCAGACGCATATAAATTTTGTCTCAAACCATTAAGAATTGAGAAAGTTATGACCTTCACGTTTCTGAGCCAAAACTTGCCTTGCCTTGCCTTGAGCCAGGCCTAAAACCAAGGCATGACTTGTATATTTGTGTTTTCACCCGAAACAATGGATGTATCACCACCCTAGTGGTAAGGCACGCGCCTTGTGACCTTGAGGTCGTGGGTTCAAACCCCACCCATGCCATTTTGTGTTTTTTCACATTTTGCCATTTTTTCCAATATTTTTATGTTTTATTAATTAATTGGAAAATTAATAACTCACTTAATTTTAATTATTTTTGATTGGTTCTTTTTGAAAATAATCACAAAAATGTTGAAATATTTTATTCCACAAAAAAATTAAGTTTATATTATTTATTTAATATAATTAGTATTTTTGTGAATAACTTCATTTTTTATTTTATCAAGACCAAATGAGTTTTAATATCAATACCAAATGAGTTTTAATATCAAGACCAAATGAGTTTTAATATATCTTGTGATTAAAACTTCATTTTTCAAACCTTAAACAAAAATTACAAGTGGTTTATTCAAATTCATTTGGTATTTTTCATTGATTTTCTTTTAATATTTACTTTTAAAAGAAAACAAATTAGGGTTTCTTTGATTTTCACCCTCACAAATCATTTTCAAACACTCATGGGCCTCTAATAGAGTGTAAGACCCAATCCCCTTTTAACCAAAATAATTTTGGGCCTCAGATATTGTATAAGTCCCTCTGTGTTAAAAGAAAAGTTCGGCGCGATCGTCGCCGGTTTAAAAATAAACCATCTGGGCCTCTCCTCGAGCTATAAGACCCATTCAAAACTTTTGGGCCTCTATTAGAGTGTAAGACCTAACCCCTTTTGAAAGCCAAATTATCTTGGGCCTCAGTCATTGTATAAGACCCACTGCGTTTTCAAAATCTCGGCGCGATCGCCATTTCAAACGAAAAATCATCTGGGCCTACCCTCATGTTATAAGCCCCACTCTTTTTCTTTAAAACTTTTGGGCCTCTTGAGAGAGTGTAAGACCCATCCCTTTGTAACAGAAAACCTTTTTGGGCCTCAGTCACTTGTATAAGTCCCTCTGTACAAATTCAAAACCATAGTGCCATCACTGATAAAACCTTGGGCCTCTCCTTGAGCTATAATCCCCAACATATTTTCAAAATAATTTCCCCTTTAATTTTGAATATACTGTTGTTTTTAATCTTTCTTTGTTGAACAACTAACCAAACAACATGGAAGCTCTACAACCGAGTAAGTGTTTATATGCTTTCTTTATCCGCTTTCATATACATATAACTGTATTGTGGGGCTGTTTCACTGTAAGTCTTCTTTCATAAACTCATATCAACTGTGTAATACTAGCATAGATATTTAGAGTTTCCCCGGCAACTACGTCTAGCACTAAGCCCTGTTGACCACTCTTAAATAGACAAAACTAGATCCCCATAAGAATACCAGATACAGTCTTCCCTCCTCTTGGGGTTAAACAATATGGAGATGTGAAAAGCAGCATTCTCGGTGAACCCTTTCACAGACTGTCACCCTTAGACATTGTCAAAGAAACTCTACTCCCCAGGGATGATCTTTTCTCCGTGAATGGCATCTCTTGAGTTTCTTCCAAATTCTCGGACTTTCCTGGCTTGATCTATTCTATGTGAATAGCCTGTCTTAAATTTCTCGGGGTTTGGGGACCCACAGGCTTCCTAAAAGCATCCCCGCCTCCTCTTGGGCGTTATACAAGGAACCTACGGCTTCTTAGAAGTATTCACAACCTCCTCTCAGGCTTTGTATAAATGATTTCTTCCTCCGGGAATGATAGCCTCCTCTTGGGCTTCGTACAAATTGTCCCTCGGCTTCTTAAAAGTTTCCAGCCTTCTCTTGGGCTTCGTACAAATTGTCCCGATGACCTCCTAGAGGTATAGGAACAGAAATTAGTCCTCTTAATAGAACAGTCTTTCAAAGAGTCTAGATCCTGCTACTACTGTTTCTTAAACGTAGTACAAAAGATGAAACTCTAGACTTGGACAGTCTAATTTCCTTGAGTCTCAAAGACATTCTCAAGTTCCTTTCAAAACTAGGAGATGAAACCCGTAGATTCGGACAGTCTCAATACCCTTTGGATTTCCCATTTCCTTAAAGAATAGGAAATAACCCTGATCCTCGAATCAAATCCCTGAGTGCAAACAGTACTCATATAAGAACTGATTTTCTCTTTAAATCAGTATATTGGATATGTCACTCAACTGAAACAGTAACCATAGCCTCCATCTCGGGCTTTATACGAGATACCAAAAGACTCTCTTGTTGAGTAAAACTCTTTTAGCCTCCATCTCAGGCTTCGTACGAGATACAAAGCACTCTCTTGTTGAGTCATCCCTTTTAGCCTCCATCTCAGACTTCGTACAAGATACAAAGCACTCTCTTGTTGAGTCATCCCTTTTAGCCTCCATCTCAGGCTTCGTACGAGATACAAAGCACTCTCTTGTTGAGTCATCCCTTTTACCCTTCATCTCGGGCTTCGTACGAGATACAAAGCACTCTCTTGTTGAGACAACCCTTTTAGCCTCTCTCTCGGGCTTCATACGAGACACACAAAATCCCCCTCTTATTGGGTCGATAGCCTCCTCTTAGGCTTTGTATAAGGAAACCCCGGTTGAACCAATCAACCTTTTAGCCTCAAAGCTGTGCCTCGTTCACAGTATACAAACATCAACAACTCCTTTCCTTTCATCTAACTAATGTAAGCGGCAAGCCTCTGGATCATCTACATCCATGCCACTGTCCCTCTTTTAGCATGAGAAATTCCTAAGGAAAGATGGCATTACTCTAAACTGAGTTAAAGTCATCTCCTTCAGGTTGGAAATCCCCTATGAAGGAAATTATGGCATTGTCGGATTCACATATACCGGTTAAAGTAATTCTCCTTTGTAATCAATCACCCAACAGTTGTGACAAACAAACCCCTCTTTAGAGATGAAAAATTCTCTCTAAAGACGAAACTTTCAGCTTCACGTCTTGGGCTTTAAACAAGATACAAATAGACCCTTCAGCTTCACATCTTGAGGTTTGAACAAGATACAAACCACCTTTAGCTTCACGTCTTGGGCTTTGAACAAGACACCAAAACACCATTTCCTCCCATAGAATAGGAGGAACTACGATCGCTTTGATTTCCCTGTTTCGGTAAACGGGAATACGTAGGCATAAGATTGAAAGAAAAATCTTAGCGAGCACACTAATAAAAAAACCCAAAATCCCGTACCTTCACACATCAATCAAAAAGTATCAGTCCTAATCCCCTACCCATGAACAGTCCCGGTTTTTTCACTCTAAACAAAGTAAGAAGAAAGAGGCCCCACTTCCATATCGCATCTGTAACCTAAAAGACCGCTGTTTAAACTCGGTATGCAAGCAGGGTTAATTGGAGACATCTATTTCCCTTCCTTCATCAGCTTCAATAGGATAAAAAATGAATCGACCTGTAGTACCCCCAAAAGAGCGACAGTGCTTAAGAAACACGTCCAGTTTCACTCGCTACAGAAAAGTGGCGCCCACTGTGGGGCCCAGGTCTTTGACTTTCTTTCTTTCTTTCTTTCTTTCTTAAAGTAAAAGCCTTTGTCAAGTTATTTTTATGACAGTTTCATCGGGGGATGTCGTTATTGCTAGGATCGGCCTTCACTAGGATCTTAGGTCAAAACCTTTAAATTGGGAAGGAACCACAGAGTGGCACCTCCGTCGGGGAGCCATTTTCTGTCAGGAACACAGGATTCATAGCTCTTAAAAGTCTAGGCCATTAGGACAAATATATATACTACTTTTCCTAATTGATATATTTGTTTATTTTTCTGCTAATGGGAATGCGTGTGATGCCGCATATGGAAAGATTGAGTATACACCTAGGAAAAACCCCTTTAGTGGTGCGGAAGCTATCGAAAATAGTTGTCACGCGATACCACCCTCTTATGAGGACTCTTCGAAAAAAACACCACCTAGCACGGTTCCCGGTCCGCTAGTGTTTTCTCGACAAGAGTTGATGATGTTGAGAGACAGGTACAAAAACCACTAGTATAAACCTTTGGGACGGGTAGAGCCTTGACTCCATGACACCGACCCTTTGACCCCATGTTTTTTCTATGTTTTTGTGTGCTGCATTCATGCATTCATTTAAAAAACATTAAAAAAAAGAAAATCTTCTCTTCTAGTCTCTCTTTTTTTTTCAAATTAAACTAAGACAATGATTGCAAATGTCAGAGAAAAGGATTGCGCTCATGGATTTCGGTAGAAGGAGAACTCATAAGTATACTTTCAAGGTTCCAAAGTTAGAGGATTTGAGAGGTTTGGCGAGAATGGTCACTAACCCTGAAGCTTTCAGAGCCAAGTACAGAGGTCTACTATCTCTATTAAGGGTCCAAGTAATTGAAAGAATCATGGATGCACTCATTCAGTTTTACGATCCGGTATATCACTGTTTCACATTCCCGGATTATCAGCTCGCACCAACGCTGGAGGAATATTCTCATCTGATTGATTTACACATCACTAATCGAGCTCCTTTTTCTGGACTGGAAGAAATTTCAAAGGATTAGACCATTGCAAGAGCAATTTATTTGGACGAGTCAGAGGTCAGGACTCACGTGACCACTAAGGGTGGCATACAAAGTTTGCCAGCCCAATTCTTGACAAAGAAGGCCCTGTACTTCGCTAGTATATGGAACGTGACTGCTTTTGAAAGCATCTTTGTTTTACTCACCTACGGGGTTTTTTTTTTCCAACATCAATAACTTCGTCGATATCAACTCCATTGAGGTTTTTCTCATTGGAAACCCTGTGCCGACTTTACTCGCAGACGCATATCATTCTGTACACTTAGGGAATTTGTACAGCGGAGGGGAGATCACATGTTGTGTACCTCTGCTATACAAATGGTTTATCTCCCATTTGCCTAAGTCTGCTGCTTTTTGGGATCAAAAGAATACTTTACGTTGGTCGCAAAGAATCATGTCTCTTACCAACTCTGGCATAGATTGGTGCAATAGGATTTATGAGGGAATCAGGATCATTGACCGTTGTGGAAACTTCCCCAACGTACCCCTCAAAGGAACGAAGGGAGGAATCAATTACCATCCAGTATTGGTTCGTCGTCAATTTGGATACCCGATGAGGCATGTCCCGCGGAATGCTCATCTGGAAGGTCTTTTCTTCAAAGAAGGGTAAAATGACAGAGCACTAAAGATGGAAGTAGTGCACGCTTGGAAAAATGTTCATAAGAAAGGAAGAGAGTCTCGAGGAAAACTGGATTGTGTCTCGGTGGAGCCTTACCTCCACTGGGCACAAACTAGAGCTCTCAAGCTAAAGATGCCTTATCCTCGTCACGGAGTTCTTCCGCCAAGGGAGTCTGTCATGTACTTCATGACTGAAACTGAAAAACTCCAAGTTACTCTCAACAAAGTTCAGCGGGAGAGGAGGTATTGGAAGAACAAGTATCGCACCCTCAATGTGGAGTGTATCAAAATACAACAACTACTGAAGGATAAAGATTCTCTGATTGAAATTTTGGAGCAGCATGCTATAGAAAATCAGGATGACCAAAGGAATTTGCTCACTCATTTCACCTTGAAAAGGAATGACAACCCGACAATGGCCCAAGAGCCCTGGTCCAAGAAAAGGAAAATACCAGAATCAGCACCCGATTTCTCCTCAGAGAGGACTCGGGACCCCTTAGCTTAGGTTTCTGTTTCCGCACCTTGTAATCTACTGTATTTCTATTTTCGCAATCCTTTGAATTCAATAAAATGGGGTTTCCCCGCTGTTTGATATTTGCAATATAATTGTCAAAGTTTATTTTGATTAAACCAAAAAAAACTTAATATAATCATTGCATTCATCATTCTCACGCAACGTATTCTTCTTACCTACGAATCTCACGTTTGTGTCTCGGTTCTAGAGTCAAACTGTCTCATTCGTACAATACTCGGGCCAATAGTCAGAAAAAGATGGATGATCTTGAGGAAGAGAACAGAGATTTGAAAGAAGAGATCGACGCTTTGAGAGAGGATATGAGGAAGCTTCGTAACGACATGCAAGCCATGGAAGAAGCTCAGCTACAAAGAACTGTGATCTCAGAGATCACCTCAATGCCCATAGTGGAGAAGTATGATCCTAGGTATCAAATGTCGAAAGATCATCTCTAGGGCATGCCTGTTAACTATATCCCGGAAGGATATGTTCCACCGATCACTGAGGATCAGGGAATCATAGCATAAGCCGTTGGGCCTGAAGGTTACAAACTTCGGGAAAGCGAGGATGCCACAGGCATATTGAGGACTCCTAAAGGTTACAAACTTTGGGAAACGCCAAGATTCACTGTCGTAGTAACGGTACCACCCCCTGTGGTGCACACTGTCCCGGAAGGACAGATCCCACAGATACCTTCGGGTAGAAAGGAAACTATGTTTGACAGGATGAACGAGTTCCAGGAACAGTTCCTGGAGATGCAAAAGGAACTGCAAGCCATCCGCGGTCAGGATTTATTTGGAAAGGACGCCGCAGACCTTTGTCTGGACCTCAATGTGAAAATTCCGCACAAGTTCCAAGTGCCCGACTTTGAAAAATACAAGGGTAACTCTTCCCCTCAAAGTCATTTGGTGATGTACGCTCGGCGAATGTTAGCTCAGACAGATAATCAGGATCTACTGATTCACTACTTTTAGGATAGTTTAACCGGTACCGCATTAAAATGGTACATGGGTTTAAACCGCGCTACGATCAGCACATTCAGAGATCTTGGCACTGCCTTCGTCCAACAATACAAATACAATTTGGACATGGCACCAGACAGAGATCAACTCAGATCGATGTCACAAAAGGACAAAGAAACCTTTAAGGAGTATGCTAAGAGATGGCGTGAAATTGCCGCCCAAATTTGTCCACCTCTTGAGGAAAAAGAGATGACAAAAATCTTCTTAAAGACCTTAAGCTCATTTTACTATGACACAATGGTTGCCAGTGCGCCCAGTGACTTCACCGAAATGGTCGGTATGGGGGTACGTCTCGAGGAAGCTGTTCGAGAAGGACGTCTAGTAAAAGACGCTGGATCATCAAGTAGTACAAAACGATATGGTAGTGCTCTCCCTAAGAAAAAAGAGCAAGATATTGGGAATATCTCTCTCGGAAAGCAAAGGCGACGTTATCGACCAGTAGCAGCTATGACTCCTGCTAGTAACCCTGCGCCTATTTCTACGTATCAACCTCAGGTTGCGCAGAGCCAACCTAATCAACAAAGGACACAACAGCCTCTTCAGCAGGCTCTTCCTCCATACAATAACAACCGTACAACGCGGCCACCAGGATTTGATCCTATACCTGTATCATACGCAGAACTATTTCCGTTACTACTAGCCAAGGGGCACATTCAGACTAAATCCCCTCTTGCAGTACTGGAAAATCTACCTTTTTGGTTTAAGGTGGACCAGGCTTGCCCTTATCATCAAGGAGGATCAGGGCATAACATAGAGAACTGTCTCAGTTTTAAATCTGATGTGCAAAATCTTGTTAGGAGCGGGCTCTTATCTTTCAAAGATACGAATCCCAATGTTCTCACGAACCCGCTACCTCAACATGAGAAAGTTGCAGTCAACCTGATAGAGGGAGAGTCTAACAACCTCTATCAAATTCATGATGTACTCTTATTGAGGACCAATATGGTCAAGATGCATTGTAGACAGAGTGGATATGGCCATGTGCCACCTCATAATTATCATCAATGTGATGTCTGCTCTAAAAGTAATCGACGATGTTCTGTGGTGCAATCAGCTCTACAGGAACAAATGGATCTGGGATGGATCCAAGAGCACCGAGTTCGTGGAGTTAACATGGGTTACACGAATTCCAACGTCATTCAAAACCACGATGTTCGTACGATGAATGTCAACCTGGTGGCGATGCACTCAAGGCAAATCCAGTATCATAATCTTCCGCGGCATGATTACAGTTCCTGTCTGACTTGCTCGGTAAACGAACAGGGATGCTCTTTTGTACAAGGGGCCCTCCAGCGTCAGATGGATCTTGGATGGATCCAAGACTACCATGATAGGAATCACTATCAGATCAACATGGTTCAGATCTTTGACATTCGCTTAATGAATACCAACCTGGTAGAGTTACATGCTGAGCAGGTCCGACCCGGGTTCCTGATATCACATGACTATCAAAGCTGTAAAGCGGGTTGCGAAAACGATCAAGGTTGTGCCCTTATCTAGGAAGCACTTCAACACTTGTTAAATCACTGGTGGATGCCAATCTATATGGATGAATACACTCAGCAGATTAGTATCAATAACAGGAACCCTACTCGACGTCAAAGTCAGGATGTCAGATCTGTGGAAGCTAACCTAGTGAGGTTACATTGTATTCAAAGCGGGCGTGGCCAGGTGCCACCACACAACTATGAACGTTGTAGAGTCTGTTCGGAAAGTAACCAAGGATGTTACCTTGTGCGAGCAGCTCTTCAGGGTCAGGTGGATCATAGAGAGATTCGCCCATGTCCGGGTTCCGAACCAATCAACTGGGTGCCAGATTACCTCGCTGATCAAATTGAGGATGTTGTTGTAATCTCTGATCATCAGAGGGTTAGGGATGTTTATACCATCATCCCTCTACTTGACGAATCAAGAGTTCCTAATCGGGAACGGATCAAAATTACTTACGATGGTCAGAAAAATCAGAAGGTTCCCATAGTCATCTATGTACCGGGACCACTACCGTATGAATCAACTAAGGCAATCCCTTACAAATACGGTGCAACGATAATTGATAATGGAAAGGAAATTCCGTTACCCTCCGTTGTGAATATTGCAGACATCAGTCGAGTAATACGGAGTGGTAGAATCTTCAACAGTGGAGTTGGAGAGTCCAACAAAGAAAAGGAACCTCAGACAGAAGTTCCTAATCCACCAGTCGGTCAGTCCAGTAATCCCGACCTTTCAAAAAACAATGATGAGATGCTAAAGCTCATCCAAAGGAGTGAATACAACATTGTTGATCAGCTGTTACAGACTCCTTCAAAGATCTCAATATTATCACTGTTGCTTAGTTCAGAAGCGCACATAGAGGCTCTACTGAAAGTCTTGGAGCAAGCCTTTGTAGAACAGGATGTAACAATCAGACAGTTCGATAGCATTGTCCCTAACATCACTTCTTGCAATAATTTGGGATTTAACAATGAGGAATTACCTCAAAAGGGTCGCCGTCATAACATGGCACTTAATATTACAGTCAACTGCCAGGACGATGCTTTAGCCAGCGTACTGGTAGACACAGGGTCAGCCCTGAATGTTATGCCGAAGTCCACTTTGATGCAATTATCATTCAAAGGCCCTCCGATGAGAACCAGCGAGGTCGTCATCAAAGCATTCGACGGATCCAGAAAAATGGTTGTCGGCGAAGTCGACCTTCCCATAACCATCAGTCCTCACACTTTCCAAGTCACTTTCCAGGTCATGGACATCCGGGCAACGTACAGTTGTTTATTAGGAAGACCTTGGATACATCAGGCTGGGGCGGTCACCTCGACCCTCCACCAAAATTTAAAGTTCGTCCAGAACAGCCAACTCATCACGTTCTGTGGAGAACAAGCCTTGCTCGTGAGTAACTTATCATCATCTACTTGTGTAGAACCCGAGGAGGTTGTTGGGACTCAGTTCCAAGCGCTTTCGGTGAGCAAGGACAATTAATCCGAAGAGGGAACCTCCATTTCCTCATACAAAGATGCTATCAAAGCGGTCGAGAGTACCAATACAACAGGATGGGGACAGCTAGTCATTCCTACTGACAATAAAACAAAGAAGGGTCTTCATTTTTCTGCAACATGTACCCAGACAGAAGCCAGCGATGCAAGTCTTCATCCCATTCAGAACTTCTTTCACAGTGGAGGTTTCCTTCAACCGGTGACCCGAGAAGTACACGCTATCAATGAGGAGGATCCCTCCGACACAGATGAGGAATGGAAGTTATATCTTAACGAGGATGGTTATATGTCTCAGGACGAAACGCATACTCTATTTTGCTTTCCTGCACAGGGTCCAAGATTTATACCTCGGTCGGATGTCGAAATGATATATGGAGATTGTGATCCGGAAGGATGCCGTGCTCCACCAAACTCATTAGAGGAAGACAGTCCGATGAAAGACAACTTTGACCACAACTATTATGGCCCGATGGATGGCCTGCCAATGTGGCAGCCGTATCCAGGAGACTTGGGGCAAGAGAATCACCCAAACAAGGAAAATCAGCTGAGCATCATTGAACAGAATACTTGTGTCCCCACCATGTCATGGGATCCTCACCTAGGGTATCCTGAAAATACCCCGCACGACGATGAATTCGCAACGTTCAAAGGACTAGAATTCATTAACTATGCTTTTCCCGAGGTCAACGTCATCGAGAGAGATGACTCCTCTAGTTCCAAAGAAGTGTGGGACACCTTGGGACAACCAAGTGGAAAATTTGACTTCATGGTCAAGTACACCACTCCCGAAAGCTCTCGTATCAGGCTCGAAGACATCCAGCCAACTGAATGGGGAGATATATCTGAGAGCACAAATACTATGCAAAATGCAACAGAGAAATCCTCCTACGACCATTCTGCCTGGGAGACAGATTTCAATGATCCTGCTCCACCAGAAATCAACGTCATTTCTGAAGTCAAATCAAGGAAGGTACCAGACTTTGTGATTCACCGAGGAGTTCGCCGCCAATGGTTGCGGTCGATATTCCTAAAATTGTTCAAAATTCAAAGTAATTGCCGTTTTTAACATTTCACCCTGCCCAGGTGAAACAGATGTTTTGATAGGGCTTACTTTTTGTAAATTTCCCTCTTCGCTTTGTCCAAAGCAATAGAGTTTTGTTTTATAGGGCTGTAGTTTCAAGAATCGACTTGTTCATAAATAAAATAACATCGTTCTGTAATTTCCGCATTAATTGTTGTTTTCTCTTTTCGTTTTTCAGAAAATGGTAATCCTAAAAAGCAACAATAATAAAAAACAAGCAGTAACAAAAAAAAACACTGCACACACTCTTGCATTCTCTCTATCTCTTCTAAACACGAATCATCACGTCATGCAGATTGCTTGTTTTAAACCCCGTTGAAACATACGATCCAATGCCTTCTCCCAACTTTGAGTTCCCGGTATTTGGGGCTGAAGAAGAAGTTGACGACGAAATTCCAGAAGAGATCTCCCGACTACTCAGACAAGAGGAAAGGTCCATTGAACCGTACAAAGAGCCATTGGAAACGGTAAACTTGGGTTCAGAAGAAAAGAAAAAAGAAATCAGGATTGGGGCTCTACTCAGTCCAACTGCCCAAGAGAGTTTGACGAAGCTTCTCAGAGAATTCCCCGATGTGTTCGCTTGGTCCTATCAGGATATGCCAGGGTTGGATGCCAGCATCGTGGAACATCATTTACCATTAAGGTCAGAGTGTCCGCCAGTTAAACAAAGGTTGAGACGGACTCATCCAGACATGGCCATCAAAATCAAAGAGGAGGTACAAAAACAGATTGACGCGGGTTTCCTCGCCACGTCAGAATATCCTCAATGGTTAGCCAACATCGTACCCGTTCCAAAAAAGGACGGAAAAGTCAGAATGTGTGTCGATTACAGAGATTTAAACAAGGCTAGTCCAAAGGACGACTTTCCTTTACCGTACATTGACATGCTGGTTAACATTACAGCAAGGTTCAAAGTTTTCTCCTTCATGGATGGGTTCTCGGGCTATAACCAGATCAAAATGGCGCCGAAAGACATGAAGAAAACTTCGTTCATCACCCCATGGGGCACCTTTTGTTACAAGGTAATGTCGTTCGGTTTGAAGAACGCCGGGGCAACCTATCAACGGGCCATGACTACTCTTTTTCATGACATGATACACAAAGAAATCGAGGTATATGTCGATGATATGATTGCAAAATCTAAGACAGAAGAGGAGCATGTGACCCACCTGTCAAACTTATTCGAGCGGATGAGAAAATACAAACTCCGTTTGAATTCCAACAAGTGCACCTTTGGTGTCCGTTCAAGGAAACTCTTAGGGTTCATCGTCAGCCAGAAAGGAATTGAGGTTGATCCTGACAAGGTCAAGGCCATTCAAGAAATGCCTTCTCCGAAAACTGAAAAACAAGTCAGAGGATTCCTGGGACGTTTGAACTACATCTCCAGATTCATATTCCTCATGACCGCGACATGTGCGCCGATTTTCAAACTGCTAAAAAAGAATCAGGAATGCGTTTGGACAGAAGACTGCCAAACCGTTTTCGATAGTATTAAGGAATACCTGTCGAACCCACCGATTTTATCCCCTCCAGTGGAAGGAAGACCACTGATCATTTACTTAACAGTCTTGGAAGACTCAATGGGGTGTGTACTTGGCCAACAAGACGAAACTAAAAGGAAGGAGTCTGCCATCTACTATCTGAGCAAGAAATTTACCGACTGTGAAACTCGGTACACGATGCTCGAGAAAACTTGCTGCGCTTTGGCTTGGGCAGCCAAACGTCTTCGACAAAACATGATTTGCCACACTACTTGGTTAATCTCCGAAATGGATCCAATCAAGTATGTATTTGAAAAACCTGCTCTCACGGGAAGGATTTCCCGTTGGCATATATTGCTATCAGAATATGACATAGAGTACCACGCTCAGAAAGCCGTTAAGGGGAGTGTTTTAGCCGATCATTTGGCTCATCAACCGATTGACGATCAAGAATCAATCGGGGTTGACTTCCCAGACGAAGATGTCATGTATCTAAAAATGAAAGATTGCGATGAACCGTTACCCAGTTAAGGGCCAGAACTAGGTTCCTAATGGGGACTTATCTTTGACGGAGCAGTTAATCATTACGGGAATGGAATTGGGGCAATCATTGTTACCCCTCAGGGTACCCACATTCCTTTCACCGCCCGACTGACATTCAAGTGTACGAACAACGAGGCCGAATACGAAGCTTGTATTATGGGTCTCGAGGAAGCGATTGACTTAAAGATCAAAAACTTGGACGTATACGGCGACTCATCCCTGGTTATCAATCAGATCAAAGGAGATTGGAACACATACCAATCAGGATTGATCCCTTACAAAGATTACATGAGAAGGTTGTTACCCTTCTTCAACAGAATCGAGTTTCATCACATCCCTCGTAATGAGATTCACATGGCTGACGCTTTAGCCACTCTCTCTTCCATGATTAGCATAGGTCAATGGAATGACTTACCTAAGATCTACATAATGCGCCTTGAGCGGCCCGCTTACATCTTTGCGATTGAAGCAGTCATAGACAACAAACCTTGGTATCACGATATCAAATGCTTTCTTCAGAAACAAGAGTACCCACATAGGGCGTCTAGAAAGGACAGAAAAACCCTCAGAAGACTGGCTGGAAACTTCTTTCTGAGCGGTGATACACTTTATAAGCGGAACTTTGACATGGTCTTGCTCCGATGCATCGACAGTCCAGAAGCAAACATGCTGATAAAAGAAATTCACGAAGGATCCTTTGGCACTCATGCCAACGGACATACAATGGCGAGAAAAATTCTAAGAGCAGGGTACTACTGGTTGACCATGGAATCCGACTGCACAAGTACATGAGGAAGTGTCACAAGTGTTAGATATACTCCGACAAAATCCATGTACCGCCAATGCATCTCAAAGTTCTTTCTTCCCCATGGCCTTTCTCCATATGGGGAATCAACATGATTGGCATGATTGAGCCCAAGGCTTCGAATGGACATCGTTTCATCCTGGTAGCCATTGACTATTTCACCAAGTGGGTCGAACCAGCGTCGTACGCTAATGTAACCCGACAAGTGGTGGTTCGATTAATCAAAAACAATATCATCTGCCGTTATGGTATTCCAAGCCAGATCATTACTGATAATGGATCTAACTTGAACAATAAGATGATGGAGGAGTTGTGCGCAGAGTTCAAGATCGAACACCATAACTCATCTCCCTACCGACCTAAGATGAACGGAGCGGTAGAAGCAGCTGACAAGAACATCAAGAAGATTGTTCAAAAGATGGTTGTAACCTACAAATACTGGCACGAGATGCTGGCCTTTGCTCTTCAAGGTTATCGCACATCTGTCTGCACTTCAACAGGGGCAACCCCTTTCTCTCTAGTGTATGGCATGGAAGCAGTGCTCCCCATAGAAGTAGAGATCCCATCAATCCGGGTATTGATGGAAGCTAAGCTTACAGAGGCTGAATGGTGTCAGAGTCGACACGACGAACTGAACCTGATCAAAGAAAAGAGAATAACAACACTATGCCACGGTCAATTATATCAACAGAGAATGAAGAAGGCGTTTGACAAAAAGGTCCGACCTCGCATCTTCAGGAAAGGAGATCTCGTGCTCAAGAAAATACAATCATTTCTCACTGATTCTCGGGGCAAGTGGACTCTGAATTATGACGACCCCTACGTGGTCAAGAAAGCTTTCTCAGGCGGTGCCTTGAGACTCGCAACCATGGACGGAGAGGAATTTGCCTACCCCACGAATGTTGATGTAGTCAAGAAATACTTCGCCTAAAAAAACGTCTCGGTGGATTGAAAACCCGAAAGGGCGGTCCAGGCAAAAATTAGAGACATGATAAAAAATCATCCCGTTGGATTGGAAACCTCAAAGTACAATCCAGGTAAAAATTATGGATAATGGCAAGTAACTACGTTAAATAAAGGGGCAAATCCCCCAGCAGCAGTTACGTCGTCCATCAGGAAAACTCCAGTCAAGGTCATCTTCGACGGAAGCTCAGGATGCCCAGAATTCAAAGTTGGTAGAAGGATAGTGGTCGTCATGTTTCAATGTAGCCCTTTTCCCTTAAATTACCATTTTCTAAACTTTGTAAATACTCTATGGAATCACACGCTTGGCTGATTTCCATCATATCAATAAAGTTTGAGCCCTTGTGCTTTTATTTGCAATTCATAGTTGTTTTAGTTTTATAGAACGACAATTTAACATGATCAACGATTCTTGAAATGAAACAAAAATGAATTTGCTTGTAAAAGTTTTCTGCTTTAAAATAAAGATGGCAATTTCTTTTGACTGTTGAGCATCGAGAGAACGTCGCTCGCTACTCCAGAAATAAGCGAGCTTCAAAGTGCATAATCAAAGTACACCTTCTAAGCCAGTGCGCCTGAATGAAGGATCAGCTGTATCAGATGCGACTTTCCCATCTGATACCCTTGGTCGAGTTCTTATCTCCTAAGCCCGACCAACGGTGTTCCCCGCAGGGACTGTCTCTCCTAAGCAAGGCAGAATTGCTACTTTTGGATCAACGGTACGACTTCGCCCCGCGATGATCGAGTATCCCGTCATGTTCATCTTTTAGTCTGTATGTCGCGTTAGTTTTGTCAGCATATACATACATACATCATGCATTCTATTTGCATTCTCATTCATATTGCATCACTATCACTCCAGTCGGTCTTATCCCTAGTGATAACTGTCTTCTCAGTCGAGTTGTCAGTTATTTCCTTGATTAGGAAATGTTGCGTTTGAACAATCTCTCCTCCAGTTTATTTCTGGGATGAAGTTGGCCCTTGACCACTTTGATAACTTGAACCTCTGAAAGGGTAGAAAAACCTTCAACAAACGTCATTCTTCGCCATTGAAGATGACATCCTTGCTTTCCCGGATTAAGGAAAATCCCCAGAGAAAGCCTCTTAATCAAGAGATTCGGCGGTACGGCAGTTTTTCTCTGAAAAACCACTGATGAAAAAGTCATCGACACCTCAAAATTGGATCCCATCATATGGCATTTCTCCGGGAAGACCCCGAGAAAATATGATGTAAGACCCCAAGCGGAAGCAGTCTCTCAAGAAACTCGCTTTCCCCAGTAGAAACAAATGGCGTCTCCAATAGAGAAGTTTATGTACTTCTACAACTCAGACGATTGGGTTCCCCAGCAAGTCTGACATCATTATTTTTCCCATCAAATGGCATCTCCCCAGGAAAATTCGGCGAAAAGTTTGAGGAAAACCTCTACGAATAGCGTCCCTTGTCAATAAAGTTTATTGACAAAAGAAATTGAGACCAGTTCCTTGGTAGGAAACCGAGAACGAGGGGAAGTTTATATTTGAAACTGAGACTAGTTCCTTGGTAGGAAACCAGGATCGAGGGGAAGTTTATTTCAGAAACTGAGACCAGTTCCTTGGTAGGAAACCAAGAATGAGGGGAAGTTTATATCAGAAACTAAGACCAGTTCCTTGGCTGGAAACCAGGATCGAGGGGAAGTTTACCTTTTCTAAGCGTCATTGCTTAGAAAAATAAGATGAATGCGTAAGCTACCATTCATAACCACCATCAAAATTTCGGGTATTCCGATATTTAATCCTCTTGCACCCCGAATGCCCGAACACCTTCGTCATTCGCACCTTCGGGTCCAAGAAGATTAAATAGGGGCATCTGTCATACCCCAAATTTTGACCACTAAGATTCCCATCATTGTGCAAATCATCACCACAATATGGGTGTATCATTATGCCTTATTAGTCTCCCCAAAGATGGGTGAGCATCCACGACAATCAAACTTAGGGTTTCAAGCCCTCTCAGAGTTCTTAGATAAAGGATCAATCAAGGAATGACATGATCTTCAACTTTTCTAAACCTCTCAAACATCCACAATGAATCAAAAGGACTCCCACTTCAAGGATTAAGCACAAGGTTGCTCCCTTCTAGGTGGATCAAGCCTCAAGATCGCCAGTGTCACCAAATTAGGGTTTGGTCAACCAGGGCCTCCAGATGGAGATATTCCTCTGGGCATGAGCCAATACTTCAAAACATAGCCTAATATACTCCATGGAACCTCATGGACCCAATCGTCAAGTCAATTTTGCCTCAGGGGATGCATACATAAAAAATCAGGAATTAGGGTTTCTTGACCTAATTCACCCCTAAGTTAACTTTTGGGACAAATCATGAGCCAAGACCTCAAGGAATGATTTAAGGGTCTTTAATACACCACATTGATCCATTTGTAACAATGGATTGATCCAGGAAGCTTGAGCAACAAGTCTCAATTTCATCAGTACCACAGTTAGGGTTTCGCGGGAAAAGTCAACTGTAACTTTGACTTTTAACCAGGGCATGCTCCCAAGCCCTAAGACATGATTCAATATACCCTATAACACCCATGGAACATTTCCATCAAGTTTGATTTAGGTCAAGGACATGATTTCCTAAAGAATTGCACAGTTTGGAATTCATCTGATAAAAAGTCAACTGTGCACAAAAGTCAACTTTGACTTTTTGAGAATTTTCATAAAAATGGATTTTTAACCCTAAAATGATGTTAATGTATGATTTGAATCATCATTCATCAAGAAAAATCAAAGAAAGTGGGATAACTTGTAAAACGGGTAACCATAAAAACTTAGAAAATTTTCTAAGTTATGAACAAAGTGGCAAGGGTACCAACTTTGGAGTATCATAACTCCTAAACCACAAAGCCATTTTTCCCCATCCAAAGCTTTATTTGTAGATCTCATGGCCCTCTACAAAAACTTCAGCTAGACCTCATTCCAATTCTTCATGGATTTTGAGTTATGGATTGATCAAAATCACAAAAAGTGAAAATGTCACTTTTTTCCAACACTTAGTGAAATTTTCACTAAGTCAGAATCTGCCTTCACTTTTTTCCAAATGTAGGGACATTTTTCACTTGGATCCAAAAAGTATCAAAACCAAATATGATCAAACAGTTGTTGTATCATATAAGGGCTTTCCAAAATGGCCAAGAACATCACTAAATTCAACTTGAACCATGAGATATGACATTGGCAATATGCCTTGCTGAAAACTGCCAAGGCAAGGCAGAATTTTGAATTTTTGGTCGATTTGCCAAAATCATCCAATTTCAAGCCTTGTCATCATCTTGGACACATCTGAGGATCAAATCTAAAGGGGGCAATCACTGAGCCAAGCCTCCAAAGTCCTTGGAACAAGAAGTAGCAAGCCAAACCTAGAATTGCCTAAAAGAGGGACAAGACTCCAATTTTGGATTGGAGCATTTAATAGATGCTTAGAGGTGGCATGGACTGACACATTTGCAACTAAATTCAGTCAAGATTCCTCCAACAAGTAGGGAACCAAAGCTCTGTTCTCTAACCTCTAGTCAATGGCTAGAGGAGACTTGGATTTTCATTTGCCAACATTGGCCAAACCTCTGCTGCAGTTGCCATTCACTATTGATCCTAAAACAAACTTGCTCTACTATCAATAGAGCTCATTTGTGCTCAGTTTGAGTACACCAAAGCCATCAAATAGATGCTTTCCCCAAAATCCCTTTCTCTTGGCAAAAATGCCTTCTTTAGCATGGTAACTCTGAGTTTTTGAGTTTGAGAGTTTTTTCAATCAAACCAATCACACACACACACACCTCATAAACATCATATGTAGGTGATCTAAACACTCACAAGTGACCTGTAATATCAAAATCACAAAGTCACCTCTCAAAACCTCAAAATAGGCTTTTTGTGCATTTTTCAAGCCATGCCTTGATTCAGTCACTTTCCAAACCAGATAAAACCTCAAACACACTCCAAATAACATCCTTGAACTGTCCCAAATGGTTCCCCCCATCTGGAACACCATTTGAGAGAGTTGCTATTTTGGTCACTTTTAACCCCTTTTGCAAGAAAAGGCCAGTTTGTGTTTTTACAGGTACCAGCTGATTCCAATCATCCTAAAAGCTTCTAAGGGATCATTTGAGTGTGTCTAAAGCATCACATCATTTCTAGAACAAGAGGCTTGACAGTTTGCACAAAAACTCCAAAAAGCTCAAAAAGAGGTAAGCCTCATTACTTGAACTTTCCAAAATATGCAATGCTTTGAAGTCCACTGATCATGCACACCTCATACATGTTATATATGTTGTGTTTGAACCAATTGATCATGTAATTTATGCATGTATCAAAGTGTAGCATAGAAAATGCAATTATAGGCCTTTTTCAAACCACTATCAGGTTTGAGGAGGGAGTGTGATATGAAAAAACTACCACCACCATTGGATTCCTTGTGAAATTCTGGTCCAGATGCAGATAAATTTTGTCTCAAACCATTAAGAATTGAGAAAGTTATGACCTTCACGTTTCTGAGCCAAAACTTGCCTTGCCTTGCCTTGGGCCAGGCCTAAAACCAAGGCATGACTTGTATATTTGTGTTTTCACCCGAAACAATGGATGTATCACCACCCCAGTGGTAAGGCGCGCGCCTTGTGACCTTGAGGTCGTGGGTTCAAACCCCACCCATGCCATTTTGTGTTTTTTCACATTTTGCCATTTTTTTCCAATATTTTTATGTTTTATTAATTAATTGGAAAATTAATAACTCACTCAATTTTAATTATTTTTTATTGGTTCTTTTTGCAAAAAATCAAAAAAATGTTGAAATATTTTATTCCACAAAAAAATTAAGTTTATATTATTTATTTAATATAATTAGTATTTTTGTGAATAACTTCATTTTTTATTTGTTTTAAACATTTTAAAATGAACATTCATCTTGAAAAATCAAGACCAAATGAGTTTTAATATCTCTTGTGATTAAAAATTCATTTTTCAAACCTTAAACAAAAATCACAAGTGGTTTAATCAAATTCATTTGGTATTTTTCATTGATTTTCTTTTAATATTTACTTTTAAAAGAAAACAAATTAGGGTTTCTTTGATTTTCACCCTCACAAATCATTTTCAAACACTCATGGGCCTCTAATAGAGTGTAAGACCCAATCCCCATTTAACCAAAACAATTTTGGGCCTCAGATATTGTATAAGTCCCTCTGCGTTAAAAGAAAAGTTCGGCGCGGTCGTCACCCGTTTAAAAATAAACCATCTGGGCCTCTCCTAAAGCTATAAGACCCATTCAAAACTTTTGGGCCTCTATTAGAGTGTAAGACCCAACCCCTTTTGAAAACCAAATTATCTTGGGCCTCAGTCATTGTATAAGACCCACTGCGTTTTCAAAATCTCGGCGCGATCGCCATTTCAAACGAAAAATCATCTGGGCCTACCCTCGTGTTATAAGCCCCACTCTTCTTCTTTAAACCTTTTGGGCTTCTTGAGAGAGTGTAAGACCCATCCCTTTGTAACAGAAAACCTTTTTGGGCCTCAGTCACTTGTATAAGTCCCTCTGTACAAATTCAAAACCACAGTGCCATCACTGATAAAACCTTGTGCCTCTCCTTGAGCTGTAAGCCCCAATATCTTTTCAAAATACTTTCCCCTTTAATTTTGAATATACTGTTGTTTTCAATCTTTCTTTGTTGAGCAACTAACCAAACAGCATGGAAGCTCTACAACCGAGTAAGTGTTTATATGTTTTCGTTATCTGCTTTCGTATACATATAACTGTATTGTGGGGCTGTTTCACTGTAAGTCTTCTTTCATAAACTCATATCAACTGTTTAATACTAGTATAGATATTTAGAGTTTCCCCGGGAACTACGTCTAGCACTAAGCCCTGTTGATCACTCTTAAATAGACAAAACTAGATCCCCATAAGATTACCAGATATAGTCTTCCCTCCTCTTGGGGTTAAACAATATGGAGACGTGAAAGGCAGCATTCTCGGTGAACCTTTTCACAGACTGTCACCCTTAGACATTGACAAAGAAACTCTACTCCCCAGGGATGATCTTTTCTCCGTGAATGGCATCTCTTGAGTTTCTTCCAAATTCTCAGACTTTCCTGGCTTGATCTATTCTTTGTGAATAGCCTGTCTTGAATTTCTCAGGGTTTGGGGACCCACAGGCTTCCTAAAAGCATCCCCGCCTCCTCTTGGGCGTTGTACAAGGACCCTACGGCTTCTTAGAAGTATTCACAGCCTCCTCTTAGGCTTCGTATAAATGATTTCTTCCTCTGGGAATGATAGCCTCCTCTTGGGCTTCATACAAATTGTCCCTCGGCTTCTTAAAAGTTTCCAGCCTCCTCTTGGGCTTTGTACAAATTGTCCCAACGACCTCCTAGAGGTATAGGAACAGAAATTAGTCCTCTTAATAGAACAGTCTTTCAAAGAGTCTAGATCCTGCTACTGCTGTTTCTTAAACGTAGTACAAAAGATGAAACTCTAGACTTGGACAGTCTAATTTCCTTGAGTCTCAAAGACATTCTCAAGTTCCTTTCAAAACTAGGAGATAAAACCCGTAGACTCGGACAGTCTCAATACCCTTTGGATTTCCCATTTCCTTAAAGAACAAGAAATAACCCTGATCCTCGAATCAAATCCCTGAGTGCAAACAGTACTCATATAAGAACTGATTTTCTCTTTAAATCAGCATATTGGATCTGTCACTCAACTGAAACAGTAACTATAGCCTCTATCTCGGGCTTTATACGATATACCAAAAGATTCTCTTGTTGAGTAAAACTCTTTTAGCCTCCATCTCGGGCTTCGTACGAGATACAAAGCACTCTCTTATTGAGTCATCCCTTTTAGCCTCCATCTCGGGCTTCGTGCGAGATACAAAGCACTCTCTTGTTGAGTCATCCCTTTTAGCCTCCATCTCGGGCTTCGTACGAGATACAAAGCACTCTGTTGTTGAGTCATCCCTTTTAGCCTCCATCTCGGGCTTCGTACGAGATACAAAGCACTCTCTTGTTGAGACAACCCTTTTAGCCTCTCTCTCGGGCTTCGTACGAGACACACAAAATCCCCCTCTTGTTGGGTCGATAGCCTCCTCTTAGGCTTTGTATAAGGAAACCCCGGTTGAACCAATCAACCTTTTAGCATCAAAGCTATGCCTCGTTCATAGTATACAAACATCAACAACTCCTTTCCTTTCATCTAACTACTGTAAGCGGCAAGCCTCTGGATCATCTACATCCATGCCACCTTCCCTCTTTTAGCATGAGAAATTCCTAAGGAAAGATGGCATTGCTCTACACTAAGTTAAAGTTTTCTCCTTCAGGTTGGAAATCTCCTATGAAGGAAATTATGGCATTGCCGGATTCACATATCCCGGTTAAAGTAATTCTCCTTTGTAATCAATCACCCAACAGTTGTGACAAACAAACCCCTCTTTAGAGATGACAAATTCTCTCTAAAGACGAAACTTTCAGCTTCACATCTTAGGCTTTAAACAAGATACAAATAGACCCTTCAGCTTCACATCTTGGGCTTTGAACAAGATACAAACCACCTTTAGCTTCACGTCTTGGGCTTTGAACAAGACACCAAAACACCATTTCCTCCCATAGAACTGCGATCGCTCTGATTTCCCTGTTTCGGTAAACGGGAATACGTAGGCATAAGATTGAAAGAAAAATTTAGCGAGCACACTAATAAAAAAACCAAAATCCCGTACCTTCACACATCAATCAAAAAGTATCAGTCCTAATCCCCTACCCATGAACAGTCTCGGTTTTTTCACTCTAAACAAAGTAAGAAGAAAGAGGCCCCACTTCCATATCGCATCCGTAACCTAACAGACTGCTATTTAAATTCGGTATGCAAGCAGGTTAATTGGAGACATCTATTTCCCTTCCTTCATCAGCTTCAATAGGATAAAAAATGAATCGACCTGTAGTACCCCCAAAAGAGCGATAGTGCTTAAGAAACACGTCCAGTTTCGCTCGCTACACATCTTTACCCTCCTTTTTATTTCTACAAAGGGGGAGTATACTCTAAGGGGGTAGAGTAGAGTATACTCTCTATTTAACTCAGGGAGACTTTAATTACTCCAAACACATATGTGTTATTTTCTTTTACCACCACCCCTAAGATACGTGTTGTCATCATCATAAGTGGGGAGAATGTGGAACCTTAGTTTTCAGGTGATATGATTTGAACAAGGACAACAACTTTTTATGATGGCAACTAATGTCTAATGATAACAATTGGTCCTTAATGACAAGTCAAGTATAAGCGATTAAGTGGTCAAAGATGAAAACTAAAATATTAGGGTTTGTTGGACTTGACAATATGAAGATAATAATCAAATGGAATTTAACTCAAGCCTCAGCTCAAGTAAACTCAAGCAAGTATATACAAAAAAGAAAGCATCCAACAAAGTCTTGAAGTTCATACCTTGTTTAGTTTGAGTGAAAACTTTGTAGCACATAAGGACGTTTTTGTAAAAGTGCATGGCTAAATCACACACACACAAAATACTTTTCAAACTAATTTATTTCAAGAAAATATTTTTTAAAATGTCTTAAAGTCGTGCCAAACAATTTAGGAGTTGTTAAAACAGCTTTGGGTAAATTTTTGTTTTTGCCAATCGATTGGCGTTTTGAACCAATTGACTGGATCAATTAAAAAATGTGCCTTATTCAATTAGGACAACACCTTAATGAGTGGTAACAACTAGAAATATTTCATTTCCTTTTTTAACTTAGTAAATGATTATTTTGAAAGGAACCAACTGATTGGCTTATGGTACCAATTGATTGGCAAGTCATAAAATATCTTTAAAATTATTTCCTTTTTTAGCCAACCTTTAATCTATAGATAGAGGCCCCTTACCTCATTTCAAATCATCCAGAACCATGTTTCATTTCACAATTCTCACTCTCTCTAAACTTATCTTTTGTATACTTTCTCTCACTAAGAAATTAACCCAAGTTCTTTTCGAGAAAGTCTGTTTGCAAGTGAGGATTCTGTTATTCTGGAAAAGGTAGATTTTTAAATTCACCAAGGGAGTTTGTTGTATACCTTGGTTGAACATTTCATCCTGTTAGAGAATGTTTGTTTGGGTTAGAGGTTAAACCCATAAAAAGCTTTGATTTTGGAATTGTGTGATCAAACCTTGTTTAGGTTCGAAGGCTCAACCCATGTTAAAAGCTTTCATAGGTTCTTGGTTAGCCTGTGGTAAAACCAAGTGATGGTTAAAGTTTAGCCCGGTTTTAAAAGCTTGATTAGGTTCGAGATTAGCTCGGTATTAAAATCTCAAAGGTTATTGGTTAGCCCGGTATAAAACCAAGGTTTAAGGTTCATGAGCTCCATAGTTTGACAGGAAGACTCGCTGCTTCACTCCATAGTTTGATGTTTGGTTGGAAGTTACCTTTAAAATTCACTTCTCCTTATATAAGAGGGTTCATGAGCATGACCTACTAAAATCTCTCAAGTTTATTGGATACTCTCAAGATTAATTATTGGGGAGAGGAGTAGATCTTTTTCTTTTTTCACCGAACCTCTATAATTTCTGGCGTGTTCTCTTTTCTCTAAAAATATTTAATTTTCGCACTTTACATTCTAATTTTTATTTACTGCTGCTAAATATTACAACATCTTTCAAAATGATTGTAAATTATTATTTTTAATTCCAAAAGATTTTTAAAACCATGTTTTTCTAAACTTCACAATTAACCCCCCTCTTGTGTATGAAGTCACATGTCCAACATTTATCACCTCCCTAGAGAGAGTCGTTGTTATCATGAAAAACGGGAAGAATTTGGATCTACGTGATTGTTGGTATAAATTTGAAAATCTCGCAGATGATACATCTGAAGTTTTGATGATGACAATGATGATTAAGTAAGTGTGTTAGTTCTCTTGTTTTAGGATTGGCTTAATTTTTGTAAAACAAATAATAACAGCAATAATGTAATAGAGAATAGGATGTATAAACTTGGTAAGAAGAACAGCTACAACAAGATGTCCTTTTGAAATGCCAGAACATGTTGTGTTGAAATGTTTCAACAACTGGAACAACATGTCGAAAAAGATGTCTTATGAGGGAGCATTCAACATCGCGCCTGCTGAGCTGGATTAATGAGATTCAGCTATGTTTTGAATTGTGCAGAATTTTAAGAGAAAATTATGCATTCTATGTGGCACATATTTAAAGGTCTAGAAGATTCAATCAGAAATCAAGACTTTCTAAATATGGAGACATATTAGGAAATATTAGATTGAAGAGCTACTTTATTGGAGTTTATTTTGCAGATTTGTAACAGCCATTGAAGCTGTGATTGAAGGCCCAAATCCAGTTGGGTACAGGTTATAAATAGAAGGGTTTGTAACCTTGGTAGTGACGGCTCAAGATGTAGAAGTCTAGGGTTCTGTCTAGGTAAACCTCCCGACTTGTGGGAAGGTTACCCGTATTCCTCAAAACCTGTAGGTAAGAGGCAGTACGTTTTGTTCTTGGAGGAAGCTTTGAAGCAACTCCAGGTTGTGTCTTGGAAGGGTGTCTTCCGTGCTTAATTGTTGTGTAGGTAAAGAGTCGTTGATGCAGTGGCGGATTGTCAACTGCTAGACATCATTGCGATGATTGGGAGTGAGAAGGGTTTCTCATGTCTAGAGAGGATCTAGGTAGAAGGGTCATTGGGTAGTGATTAAGTGATAAGCTGTAAACGGGTAGTTTAGCTTTGAATTGATACTACTGATAGTGGACTTCATCCCTGGCTTGGTAGCCCCCAGATGTAGGATAGTTAGATCCGAACTGGGTTAACAATTCTGTGTGTCTTGAACTTATCTTTTCAGTACCATGATTATTGCAATATACCTTGCCCTTTGTGATCATGTCAGACCAGATGTCGAACAGCATGTTCTAGGACATCTGAATTCTGTACATGTACCAAAATTTTAATTGGTATCAGAGCAGGTCATTTTGTTCTGTATCTGGATGAGATCCGAGGGAAGATACTTTCTGGTTCATGGTCAAGGTAGAAGCTTTCTACTGAAAAGTTGTTTGAACTTGGGGTAGCTCATATAGGTGTGAGAATGGTCCCTAGAAGTGGAGGATGGATTGTTCGTGACAGGCAATGGTTATGTTAGGTTTGATTTATTTTCAAACCTGTGATATTGTGGTGTCACCAGAATTATGATGTTAGGGCTGATATGTGACACCTGAAGGCTTTGAGGAGTTTGTATTTTGATCCGCTGCAAATCTATCTGAAAACTCCTGAGGTTGTAACTGAGAAGGTTATTCTTCTCTGAATGTATATCCTATGGTGATGGGATTTTTGCAAGACTGCTTGAACTTACTCTGTCAACGATATTTGAAGGTTACTGTTCAAGTACACTCATAAAGGCATTGATAAGTAAGGTTGTAAGGAAGAGATCTGAGAAGTAATTTACTTTTGCTTCTTTTCTTAAAAAGGCTAATCTCCAGTCCTTGATCTCTTGATGTGTTCCTTGGAATGATGTCCTATCTTGTTTTAGAACATCAGAATTGTGTTGATTCTTGTTGTTTGAAGGAATGGCATAGCAGATGCTCTGGGTGCTAAACTAATGTGATTTGATCACATGAGTTTGGAACCTACTCCTGATCTGGAAGAGGAGGCATCTGGGTGGTTTGTCTAAGAAGTTTCTGGCCCTGGAATTTTTCTTAGATGTGTGAGTTGGTCATGGTGTTATTTACTCCTGAGGTCAGTCTATTTCTGGTCCTTGCTGCAGGAGTGGTGAACCTAAGATTTCAAGAAGTATTCTCGCTAGCAGACTTCTTGGACATGAAGGTCAACGATCAAAGAAGCATGATTATCTCTGGAAGTATCATCTGAATGATCGTGTGTAGCTAGACTTGTATTGACTAGATGTGATTCAATCATAGCCTGTGCTGCTGTTAAAAGTGATTAAATACAGATTGGAGAGTTGGATGAGAGAATACTACTCTCATGTTTAAGTTCTGGTCCCGAGCTTAAAGAGGGAAGTTTGGAGATTTTGTTTTGGAATGGGGTATTTTTCTTAGTACAGCTGGATTCTTTTCATGATGTCAAGACTGATGTCTTAACATCTGTTGACAGAACATTCTGTTCAGAATGTTATGGTGTCTGTCTCCTAAGATCACAGGTCTCTACTTAACTTATGGACTGATGTAAGGGTCAAGCAGTAAGTGAATGTCTTCAGCAGGTGTGCTAAACAGAGAGTGCGCTCTTGAAGACATGAAGATGAGTCTCATATTCTCCATTCATTTAAGGTATTCTTCTTGCATAGGAGTACTGGTGGTCTTAGATAGAGAAAAGTTGTTCAGATTAGGATCATGTGAGTATTGGTACAAGTGATGATTGTGTTCAACTTGTAAGTTGAACAAAGAGTGAGCTCTTGAAGATGCGTCTTATGTTTTCCATTCTTCAAGGTACAAAGAAGCACATGTTATTCTTGGTAGGGGGAAAGTGTTACAATTCTATGCAGCTGGACGTGTGATGTTAAGGGGGAGATTGATAATTCTGCTGCTTTTGGGATTTGCATACATGAGGATTAAGTGTGCTGTAACGTGTCTTGTGCAGTTGTGGTCCTTATTGCCTTTGCTTAGTATAAATGGAACAGAATTTAAATAGAATTTTATTACACTGATGAAAACATACAAGATTAGAAAAGGCAACAAACAAAGAGTCTAAAGATTATCCCAACCCCCCGAATCAAGAAAAGTTTTCCAATCTTTGTCCCATTCGTCATCAGAAGCTTGAAGTTGCACTTGGTTTTTCTTGATGGTCTTCATCCTTGTTTCTGATGTCTTTCGTGTTCGTGTTGCTCCTGAAGATGCCCCAGCTGTGGACAGTGTAGTGTCCCTCAACTTCTGAGGATCTGGCTTCTTGTCCTTCTGCATGTGTCTCTTTCCTGCATTCTTGTTAGACTGACTCATGTTTCTTTCCTTGGTGTACTGGTAGGAGCAAGGAGGCTTGGTATTTATAATGGATAAAGAGACCTTGTTCGTATTGCCTGACCAGTCAAAGTTGTCTTTGGCGTAGGAATTTGTTTTCTTGGGAACCTGTTTTTCTTGGCACATTGGATACCAGAACTTCGTGTTTGGTGTTTTGGTAGAGGTTGTCCTAGTAGGATGAGCCTAGGTCTTGTCTGGTTGTCTGATTAGTTTGCTTTTGGTTTAACTGCTAGTGCTGGTTGTGATCAAGTGGTGTGTTGATGTCCTACATTTTGTTACAACATTATTGTTTGGCGTGTACCATACTTATGGAGTTGGAAGAAGCAGCATTATAGTCTGAAGTGGCAGTTCTGACATAATGTGGATTAGAATGGGCAGATTCTAATCTTGATGGCAAGTAGCTCTGGAAAACATGGCTACTTTCATGTTGAAGACTCTATTAGGGTATTATAAGGTTGTTGCCAGGAGGTTCCTTCTAATACAAGTAAAAGGTGGTGGCAGTCCTTATCTTGTAGTGCAAGACATTTGTTTGGAATATGTGAGAAATTTCAAATCAAGTGGGCTTTTATTTATTGGACTTGGCAGACCTCGTTTCTAAAATCCTCATGGTAAGGTCTTGCTCAACATTTACCAGAATGTGGCATTATTGGTGTGAAATCATAAAGGGCATTGAATGTTGTATATAGCATATTGCTGCAAGTGTGCTGATTTCTGTGTAGCATGCGTGCTGGTCAAGTTGGTGCTGTGTGATGTCAAACATCATGATGGGACATATCATAGCTGTGTGGAGTTAGTGTCTATGCAGGAAAAGTCTGAAAAGGAGAATTGTTGTATCTGGGTGACTCTATTTTTTCTCTGTTGTTTGCTGAAGAAATTCAAGAAAATATGCTTGGAATGTATAAATTTCTGAGGAGTCTTGGGTTGATAACTTTGTGAACAAGCAGACAAACTATTTTGGTAAGATGTCAGAACAGCACTCAAGACATGTTTCCCTGAGCCAAACAAAGGAATATTCTAGACTGTGCATCCAGCCACGCGTAAGAAGGGAGCCTAGTAAGTGCTGATTGGCCATGCAGGACTGGTCTAAGAGTTATTAAAGGCGTTCAAAGTCAGCTTGGACGGTGCACCTTGAAGTAAGCTACAGTTTTTCCATGCTCAATTAACATTCTCTTTGACCAAGAATTAAAGATCGTTAATATCTAAGAAACTGCTCTGCTATTTATAGAGGCTTCTCCTATCCTCTACCTTCAGGTAAGGGTTGTTCTCATAAAAACTATGGGTTTTGTTCGGGTCTGGGTAAGTTGTGCCTGGGTCTGGTTTTGTGATGGGCTCCTTTGTCAATTTTTGGCCAAAAAGGGGGAGAAAGGGATTGTTGCTCAGAGGTTCAGACATGAGTCTGTAATTGCATATGTTGTTCAAACATGTCATAGCAAATGTCTATCATGTTCCTTTTTGGATATCTTTTTGTGACCTGTAATCTGAGTTATGAACACAGTTGTGACCTGTGTTCTGAGTTACCAGGAGTGGTGGAGGGTTTGGTATTAAGTTTCCTCTTATGCCCTTCAAAGAACAATTAAGAGTTCTTATGCCACCATTGGTCTTCGATGTTAAGAAGAAGTTCCTGGATTGAGGGGGAGTACAAGTTGTCTTCTGCTATCTTCTTCCTCGTGTGCATCAACAAACTTCAGGACCTTCCTTCCTTTTATCCTGAAGATTACTGTTTGTTGGTGATGATGCATGCAGTGGAGTTCTTCAGAGTGCTGCAAAGAAGATGTCAAACAAAGATGGTGAGACATTATTTTCAACATGAAGATCTGTTGTTGTATGCTGTAGACTCTGAACTCTGCAGCTGTTGGTTGTTTTTTTTATTGCTGTAAACTCCTGGATTGTAATTGTTTGTAGATTATTTGTTTTAGCCAAAATTTGCCAAAGGGGGAGATTGTTAGTTCTCTTGTTTTAGGATTGGCTTAATTTTTGTAAAACAAATAATAATAGCAATAATGTAATAGAGAATAGGATGTATAAACTTGCTAAGAAGAACAGGTACAACAAGATGTCCTTTTGAAATGCCAGAACATGTTGTGTTGAAGTGTTTCAACAACTGGAACAACATGTCGAAAAAGATGTCTTATGAGGGAGCATTCGACATCGCGCCTGCTGAGCTGGATTAATGAGATTCAGCTATGTTTTGAATTGTGCAGAATTTTAAGAGAAAATTATGCATTCTATGTGGCGCATATTTAAAGGTCTAGAAGATTCAATCAGAAATCAAGACTTTCTAAATATGGAGACATATTAGGAAATATTAGATTGAAGAGCTACTTTATTGGAGTTTATTTTGCATATTTGTAACAGCTATTGAAGCTGTGATTGAAGGCCCAAATCTAGTTGGGTACAGGTTATAAATAGAAGGGTTTGTAACCTTGGTAGTGACGGCTCAAGATGTAGAAGTCTAGGGTTCTGTCTAGGTAAACCTCCCGACTTGTGGGAAGGTTACCCGTATTCCTCAAAACCTGTAGGTAAGAGGCAGTACGTTTTGTTCTTGGAGGAAGCTTTGAAGCAACTCCAGGTTATGTCTTGGAAGGGTGTCTTCCGTGCTGAATTGTTGTGTAGGTAAAGAGCCGTTGATGCAGTGGCGGATTGTCAACTGCTAGACATCATTGCGATGATTGGGAGTGAGAAGGGTTTCTCATGTTTAGAGAGGATCTAGGTAGAAGGGTCATTGGATAGTGATTAAGTGATAAGCTGTAAACGGGTAGTTTAGCTTTGAATTGATACTACTGATAGTGGACTTCATCCCTGGCTTGGTAGCCCCCAGATGTAGGATAGTTAAATCCGAACTGGGTTAACAATTCTGTGTGTCTTGCACTTATCTTTTCAGTACCATGATTATTGCAATATACCTTGCCCTTTGTGATCATGTCAGACCAGATGTCGAACAACATGTTCTAGGACATCTGAATTCTGCACATGTACCAGAATTTCAAAGTGGTAATAGCTTTCAATTCCTTGATGATGGTGACCTAACCATATAAACATATCATACCTCATCATCATAAAGAGACTCGAGATTAAAGTGCTTATATGATCATAAGAATTCAGCAGAGAATCTTGAAGCCTCAAATAAAGTGTGAAAGTTGTCCAGGTCGTGTTTTTTTATCTGTTGGGGTGACCCGGGTCTTTAAAATTATGGAAGTAACTCTTAAATTCTAAGGCAAATCACAAATACACTTAAAAGAAATTTTCAAGTTGTTTTACATGTTAAATTTTATTTCAAAACCAAGCCAAGTGATTTAGAGGTTGTCCATAACAGTTTAAAAGAATTTTTAACCAACAAAACAATTGGAGACTTAGCTAACCGATTGGGATTTTTTTAAGTTGGAAATCGAATGGAACATTAAGCTAATCGATTGGAGATAGCCTAGACGATTAGTCAAACGATTAGGACAACAACTTAATGACTTGCAATAAATCTATATCCAATATTTCTTTTTTGGGCATGGTAATTGATTGGAGCATTGTGCCAATCCATTGACTCATTAATTACGCCTGTGGATTATTTCCTTTTCTAATTTTCCAACTCATATATAAGGGAGGCTCACATCCACTTCATTACACACCACCTTTCAATGATTTACATTTTTTTTGGAATTTATCTCTCTAATCTCTCTCTCTCTCTCTAAAACTATTTATTTCACTTAAATTTTCTTAGGTTTATGAGTGAATTTTTGCTTGTGAAGAAGAGTTTTGTGAGCGGCCGTGTTGTTTGTTTAATTGTTAGGAGTGTGATTCTTTGTAAGTGGTCTTTAGGAAGAGTCATAAAATCTCTACTTTGGTTTATTGAGCTTTGAAAAAAATAATTATGTCTTTGGTTATTGAGACTAACCTGAAAATCTCTAAGATGGTTTGCTAGCTTAGCTTGTGGTAAAAGCTATCTTTGGTAGGGGATAAGTTTGAAAAAATCTCAAGATCAGCTTGTATAAAGGTTTGTGGGCATAACTTTCAAAAGCTCAAAGTTTATAGTTAAACTCTCAAGAAGACCTCTTGAAGACGATACTAGGCCAACGTTCGGTCAAACCTGTTTCAATATTTGGTGCAATCTCTCTAACCCCATCCTTTTAGTTTCTACTATTTATTTTTACTATTTATTTCCATTGCAATTCACTCATACGAAACTACTCACACGATCTCAATCGAGAAAAGTGTAAAAGTAATCGCAAATTTTAAATACCATAATTCACCCCCTCTTGTGCTTGAAGTCACTTGTCTAACAATAAATGCCCAAAAATCAAATATACTGAGGTTGGTGTAATAGTTATGTTGAAGAATACAACATTGACATTAAGACTTGATGAAGTTTTACTATGTGTTGTTAAAAAATATCTTTTGTCGACCTCTTTGGTAATGATTGAAATCTTTGTAAATTATGCAGTAAATCAAACTGTAAAAAAAATGTTTGGCATGCTGGTCCACCAACTCGTTAGTAAATGGTATGAACTTGACTTTTGAGCTCGAACGCTTAAGTTAGTCTGTTTTGTTCTGCTTTTGGACGAGCCTAAACGAGATGAGTCTCCTGCTTTGGCACCTCTAATCATAATACAATGCAAAATAATGGAGTCACGATTATAACCTAATCTATGCATATGTATGTTGTCAATAATATAATGTATATAAGAGTTAGAATACCTATTTATGTATCCATGTTTGGTTGCAAGTGAGTTGAAAATAATAATGGCATTTTCTTTGATGATTACAGGTTATTGCAGGTGGGACTTATAATAGTCGACTAAAAATTAAAATCTTTTATAATAGCATCACAGACTCGCATAGTATTTTATGTCAGTGATTGTTTCGACAAATATATTAATACTAAATTCATTTAATTCAAATATAACTTGATATTAATTCAAACATATACAATATTTTATATAAGACAAAGATTTAAGATGAGAGAATTTGAATCAATCAAACATTTCATGTAAATAAAAAACAAAGTCGTTATAAAAAAGTGTTTCAGAAAGAAAAAGAAAAAGACACGAATTATATATATATATATATATATATATATATATATATATATATATATATATATACACTACGCCAAAATTCGCTTTTGGCAACACTACAAAGACAGCGCTTTTATCAGAAAGCGCTGCTATAAGTTTTGAAAAAAAAATCGCTAAAAAAAGCGCTGCTAAAGGTCGTACGAAGACACTACCTTAGAAAGAGCTTTTATAAAAGCGCTGCTAAAGGTATAACCTTAGAAAGCGCTTTTAAAAAGCGCTGCTAAAGGGTAACCTTAGAAAGCGCTTTCAAAAAGCGTTGCTAAAGGCCTTAAGTTGGCCCCACATATGAAAGCGCTTTCTGAAAGCGCTGCTGTAGGCCAATGAAAAGAAACCGCTTTCTAAGGAAAAGCGCTGCTATAGGCTAATATATGAAAGCGCTTTCAAAAAGCGCTGCCTTAGGTCATTTGTTAATTAAAAAATAAAAGAGCCCTAATCATTTCTTTCTAATCATTTTCACGACTTCTCCCTCATTTCTCTCTCGCAGCTGTTCTGTTTCCGACCTCCATCGTTCTTCGACCGCCATTGTTCTGTTCTCCGACCACCATTATTGTGTTCTCCGACGACCATCGTTCTCCGGCCGCCATTGTTCTGTTCTCTCTCGCGTCTGGTACGTTTTCGTTTTTTTCATTATATGACTGTTAGTTAGAACTTTTAGAATGTGTTAGTTTGGTTAGGAATGTGTTAGTTTGGTTTGAAAATCGTGGCTGTTAGTAATGTGTTATCCCAAAGTTTGGTTAGGAATGTGTCTGCCATTGTTCTGTTACTATATGCATGATAGCATGAGTGTCATCCCAAAGCAATCTGACATCTTTCTTGTATATAAATGTTGTTGTTCTAGTTGTTTCTTCTTGCAGATTTCAGAAAATCTTACTATATGTGTTAGTTTGGTTAGAAAATCGTGACTGTTAGTAATGTTGTTTTTCAAGATAGATTTCAGAAGAAATCTTTACTGCAAGTTTTAAAGAGAGACTTCAGCTAGTTTGTACCTTTAGACTGTAAGTTCATATTACAAGTATATAGTATGAGTACATGTTTATAAATCATTATTTTCTTATACTATTATGTGAATGGTTTTTGAATTTTCCATGATTAAAAAAATAATATCTAGTTAGATGATCTTAATACTTTGTTCAAACCATGAATATTCTGTTAATAGTGAAATAATAGTGAAATGTAAGCAATTGTACCTTGTAGTGTTTGAACCTTGACAAACCTGAATGAATGAATGAGTTCTGTTTTGCCTTGAGTTTTTTGGATTGTTTATTATTTTTCTTTACTACAGGTCAAATGGCTAGTAACCAGGATACAAATGACTCACACGATACAAATGATGCAAATGTTTCACCTGAGAATGTAGAAAGAGAAATTACACGAGGAATAACAATTATGAAGTCAATAATTCATGCAAGAGATAAAGGAATCAAATATGATGTACATTGGAGTGTTTAAGACCAACTAATTGAGTCTAACGGTGCAAGGTTGACAAGTTACATAGGTTCACTTGTTCGTCAGCACATTCCAATCACCTGTGATAACTGGAGAAATCCAGCGTTGCAAGCCGGTAAAGAAAAAATATTGCTGCGGGATGCAATAGGATCGTTTGTTGCATGGCCGACATATCTCATTTTCATAGATGAGGAGGTATGTTCAAAACCATTATGAATGTTTTAGTAATCAAATGTCAATTTTGAACCATTATGAAAAGCATTATGAACCATTACGTACATTTTTTTACATGGTAATGCTAGACTCCTACAAAACCCGCATCTAGGGATAAAGGGATTTTGCGGCACAACGAGTCTGTTGCATCACAAAAAGAGGTACATTGAAAGTGTTAATTCTGTGATCCGAATGCAAAAGCTTCATGATTTTATACGTTACCTAACTTATATGATTTTTAGGTTCCTGCTCAAGAGTCATAACAAGTCAGCAAGAAAGTTAGCAACGTATCCAACAAAAAAAAGGATCTTCCAAGGATCGGATCAAAAAGAGCTTCTGTTGGTCGATTTAGGATGTGTCTTGAAACACTTGTGGGAACATCATATTTGATGCATGATGCCATTCATCAAATAGAAATGGAGGAAGGTATTTTTGGTTTTTCTAATTTCGAAACACTTGCAAAAGAGGACGTGGATCAGATTTTTCGGCATCATGAATTAGGCATCGGTGTTATGCAATCATACATCTGGTACACCGATAAAATCTATTATCTAATTAGTTGAACAATTTATTTACACATTTCAATGAAAATATTCTAATGTTTATTATGTTTTTATTTAAGGGTCTTGTATGACAAATTTATGCGCGGGAATCCATTGTCAAACAGATTCTATTTCGTGTTTTGCGCCCGTGTCAACGCACCATTAATTGTTCAGGATCCAGATTCAGTAAGAGATCACTTAGTCGAGAGATTTATGGCCAGTAGTACAGAAAGTTTGTATCTTTTACCGTATAATACTCGCAACGGGTTAGATTTTCCTTCTAATTTCATTCTAATCTTTGTATATTTTGCGTAGAAAATTTCCATCTAAACATTTGTTTTATTTTACAGTGGTCACTGGTTGTTAGTTGCCATTAATCCTACAAAAGAAGTAGTGTATTATCTGAATTCATTGGATGGTGATTGGACAACATATCCGGATATGAAGAATATGGTTGATACGTAAGTGAGATTATTCTACATATTCGTGTGTATTTGTATATTTAATTATTTCTGTGAGATTGTTCTAAATATATGTTTTTATTTTGTTAGAGCAATACGAGTATTCCGATCACAAAGAGAAGCTCGAGTACCACGGTCTAAAGCAAACAACATTACTTGGATCAGAGTGGAGGTATATTAATTTTCACTATTTTGCTTATAATAGTGATGGTACTTGATAAAACAAGACAACTATATATTCTTATTTGTTTTTCTGTGTAGTGTGCTCGTCAGCGTAATGAAATAGATTGCGGTTATTATGTTTTGAGGTTTATGAGAGAAATCCTTCATTTTGATCAAATAGAGATTCAAATCATGGTATGGATTTATGACTTAGGATTTATTTTAGTATTTATCGAATATTTCATATAATTTATGACTTTGAACTAAATCATGCATATTATGTTTTATTATGTAGTACTTTGATGAATACAAGTGTGCTCATTACTCGAAAGAGAAGTTGAAAGAAATCAAGGAGGAATTGTGTGAATACTTTATTGAGAAAAGAATCATATAAGGTATGAAACTTTGGAAGTGGTTGTATATTAGGAATCTTTAGAAATTAAAGGATTTCTATGTGAACAAATTGTTATTAGAATTATGGATTGGTGTATATATGATGCATGTTTGTGTTGATTTATATCAAATGGTTTATGTTTTGAATGGTAATGGTGTATATATTTTGAATTATAATGGTATATAATGCCTATGTTTAAATAAAGGATTGTTTGTTGAAATAAAGACTCAATGGTTGAAATATAAGGTCTATGTGTTGAAATAAAGGCTTGTTGAATGTCATATAATGTCTATTTGTTTGAAAGAAAGGCTTGAATTATACAGGTTTATGGTATTATTTCTAAAAAAAAAATTCTAAAAAATAAGGAATAGACAGCGCTTTTAAACAAAAAACGCTTCCTAAATTCTGAATTTTAAAAAAATGCTTTTAAAAAGCTATTTTTACATGAAGAAAAGAAAGCGGTTTTTAGAAAAAGCGCTGCCTGTAGTACACAATAGACAGCGCTTTTCACTAAAAGCGCTGCCTAAAGATGCCAAAAGAAAGCATAAAAGGTCTGAAAAACGCTGCTAAAGACCCACTTTAGAAAGCACTTTTCCAGGAAAAAGCGCTGCTAAAGGCCTACTTTAGAAATCGCTTTTCAAGGTAAAGCGCTGCCTAAAGTAGGCCTTTAGCAGCGCTTTTGCATAAAAAAAAACGCTGTCTTTACCTACAGCAGCGCCACCTTAGACAGCGCTGTTAAAGGCCAAAAAAAGCATTGTCTTTTCCCTTACTTGACATAGTGATATATATATATATATATATATATATATATATATATATATATATATATATATATATATATATATATATGAGTGGGGATCAACTTACTCTAAGAGTAAGTTTTTTTAACTTACTCCAAATGATAGTTTTTAAATTGAATATAATATAATAGTTAATTAAATAAAAAGACAAATTTAAATTGGATTCAATTCAAATACTATTATTTTGAATAAGTTAAAAAAACTTACTTTTAAAA
This sequence comes from Lathyrus tuberosus, assembly GCA_022829125.1. Classification (NCBI taxonomy): domain Eukaryota; kingdom Viridiplantae; phylum Streptophyta; class Magnoliopsida; order Fabales; family Fabaceae; genus Lathyrus; species Lathyrus tuberosus. The sequence continues at coordinate 4,322,191 of JALAZF010000034.1, forward strand.
TAAATTGATTATATATATATATATATATATATATATATATAAGTGCGGTTCGAATTTGAGATATTTCAATTGTTTACCTCTATAAAATAAATTCTAATAATTAGACTATTAAAAAAATTAATTTTTCTTCCATATAATTTTGTTTTCGGCAATTATATCAAAAAATGACCAACTATTTCACAAAACATCTTCAATATATTATATATCCTCTACCGGCAACTATTATTTACCATCATTATTACACATATTATTACTTTTAAATTGGTAGGACTACGATAAGCGGCAAACCCTATTGTCTAATGAGACTGACAAAAAAAGATTAAAAAACAATTCAAGAAAGGTTTGCAACTCATTATTATTGAAAAAAATAACAAAACAACGCACCAAATTGTAGCATCTACCGTACAAGAAAGGTTTGCAACTCAATTGACGTTAAAAAATTTCTTGCCGACAGCCAAAAAGTCATGATTGTGGGAGCATATGTGGTTGACAATCAGGCTTTCCTTATTTGGAGGTGCCAACAAAGTACGGCAAAAGCTTTTTTCTTTTTTTTTTTCTCTCAGGAAGTAACTACCTCGGATAGGGATGAAAATAGGTTTTTGTAAAGTTAGATTTTAACAAGAACTTGATTTTTAGTCAAGCAATTCAAAACTTAAGTCTTTGCACTCAATTTTTTGCGTTTAAAAAATGTAACATGTTATTTATATTGAATCGAACTCTAGTATGGTCAAATGGTAGTTTTTTGGTTTAACAATTCAAAAGAATTTTAGCATGTCGTCGAAGTCTGTTTACATGTTGTAGTCGAAATATATTAGAAGTGTTAGCTTATCGAATTAGGCATTGGTTGTAAGTTCAATTGTTTAAGTTAGTTTGTTTTCTAAGTTAGCTTGCGTAATAAGTCTGTGTGTAAAAGCTCATTAGGTTAATATGTTAGTTTTCTTATGTTAGTCTCTCATCAGTTTATAACCAATTTCATTATGTTCTTCTTGTTTCCCTCTTTTTCCTACCCTTGTGGATTTCTTGTTGATCAAGAAACCGATTATACTTTATTATTCCGATATCATTTTTCACAACAAAATGGTGCGGTGAGCATGGAAGAAGATGCCGCCAACAAAGTATGAGATTGAAAAGTTCACCGGAGTGAACAATTTCAGTCTATGGCGCTTGAAGATGAAAGCCCAACTGATTCAACAAGGTTGTTTAAAAGCGTTGAAGGGAGTCGCAACCATGGATGTTGCGTTAACAGACAAATAAAAAAGACTATGGTAGAGAAAGCCCACATAGCCATCTTATTGAGCCTTGGTGATAAGGTTCTTCGACAGGTTTCGAAGGAGACGATGACGTCTGGGTTATGGGGGAAACTCGAAAATTTGTACATGACCAAATCGTTGGTCAATCGCCTATACCTGAAGCAAGCTCTGTATTCATTCAAGACGAGTGAAGACAAAGTTCTGGTTGAGCAGTTGGATATGTTCAACAACCTGATTCTTGATCTTGAAAATATTGGTGTCAAGATCGAGGATGAAGATCAAGCGCTGTTGCTATTGTATGCTTTGCCCAGATCACATGCTCACTTCAAAGAATCTCTCTTGTATGGAATAGAGTCTCTGAAATTTGAAGAAGTTCAATCACCATTGTATTCTAAGGATCTGAACGAACGAAAGGAGCACAAGCCATCTTCAACTGGTGAAGGCCTGTCGGTTAAGGCAAAATTCACAAAGAGAGATGGAAAGTTCGACAAGAAGAATGGTAAAAGTTAGCATAATTTTTATAGTGGTGATGCATTTGGTATTCGATGTTATCACTGTAAGAATGAGGGTCATACAAGAAAAGTGTGCCTGAACGCCTAAAAAATCACAGAGGTAAAGATAATGGAAATGCAACCATTATTCAAGATGATTTCGACTCATCTGATGTTCCCGTGGTTTCAAGCCGCAACTCAAGTAAAGAGTGGATTATGGATTCAGGTTGCATTTGGCACATGACTCCAAACAAAGACTTGTTCGAGCTATGTGATCAAGATGGTGGATCTGTATTGCTTGGAAACAGTAAAGCTTGCAAGATTGCAGGTGTTGGATCTGTGAGATTCAAGATCCATGATGAGTCAATAAGGCTGTTGACTGAAGTCAGGTATGTACCTGATTTGAAGAAAAATTTGATTTCTCTTGGTGAATTCGAGAAAAAAGTATATGTTTTAAAAGGAGAGAAAAGTACTCTGAAAGTCATGAAAGGGTCAAAGGAAGTCTTAAGAGGCATGAAGAAACAAAGCTTGTATACTATTGAGGCTAAAGTTGTAAGTGGTTTTGCAGATGTTGTATCCACGAAACCTTTGTCGAAGATAGAAATTTGGCACATGAGATTGGACAATGTCAGTGAAAGGGGTCTGGTCGAACTGGGAAAACAAAATTTGCTTGGTAGAGACAAAGTCGAAAATATGAAGCTTTGTGAACCCTGTGTACTTGGAAAATCTTGCAGAGTGAAGTTCAACAAAGGCAAACAAAGAACACATGGATCCATTGATTACATCTATGCTGATCTTTGGGGGCCTGCAAGGTGTCCATCACATTCAGGAGCAAGGTATTTTCTATCCATAGTTGATGGTTATTCCAGAAAGGTATGGGTATTCATCCAGAAGACTAAGGATGAAAATTTTGAGAAATTCAAAAGTTGGAAGGCTCTGGTCGAAAATCAGACTGGCAGAAAGGTCAAGAGGTTGAGAACTGACAATGGCCTTGAGTTTTGCAATGAGGCGTTCAACAGTTTTTGTGCAGCCTCTGGTATTGCAAGGCACATAACTACTGCAGGTACTCCCCAATAAAATGGTTTGGCTGAAAGGTTTAATCCAACCATTTTGGAAAGGGTTAGATGCATGTTGACTAGTGCTGAGTTAAAGAAGGTGTTTTGGGCAGAGGTTGTTTCGACATCAACATATCTAATAAACAGAAGTCCTTAAACTGCGTTAGATATGAAGACACCTGGAGAAGTTTGGTCGGGACATCCACCAAATCTCGACAAACTTAGAGTATCTGGTTGCATAGCCTATGCTTACATTAGGCAATACAAGGTCGAACCTAGAGCTCTTAAATGTATGTTCCTTGGATACTATTGAATGCCAAACATGCTTTAAATTGATCCATATTTATTGGCATTTTTCATCTCATTTGTTATGTTTTGTTGGATTTACTCCATGTTATCATGATATTCTTCAATAATGTTGAAAATACCTTTGGTTGCTTTGAATTATGTGTTATTGTGCAGGAATTAGGCATAAAACATCAAAGTGTGAGACACAAGTAATTGGACAAGAAAGCCAAAGGAAAAGAAGAGATTTAGCATGTTCGTTGGGCGAACAACCAGCGAGGAGTAGCAACGAATGTTTACTGGGCGAGCTCATGGCGAAGCCTCAGCGAACCGTCTCAAAATGATGGTAGTAGGAAAAGGGCAATAAGTTCACTGGCCGAACTTGAAGAAAATGTTTGTTGGGCGAGGTTGCAGCGAAGGACCATCGAACCATCCCAGATTTAAGGAAGTAGCTAAAGGACCATGAGTTCGCTGTGCGAACTTGTAGCGAAGTGGTTCGCAGGGCGAATAATTGCTCGCACAGCGAACTTTGTAAAATCCTCATGGGCGGTTTAACTATTCAGAGGCACTTCGTGTGCCATAAAGTGGAGTTCGCTGCGCAAAGAATGAGTTCTCTGGGCGAACTTGACAGATTCTAAAAGTACTATATAAGTACTTTCACACTTTTTGGGAATCATAACCCATTTTTCACCTAGAAACTTCATTTCTCAACATTTCTTCACCAAAAGATGATATTTTGCAAATAGAAACTGGATTCACATTCGAGTTCGATTCTTCGACGTGGATGCCCATTCATCTTCTCTCATTACTTGTAAATCAAGCTACCATGGTTATGGGTAGCTAATTTCCTTTGTATCAAAGGTAGAGGTAGTCTACCATTAGCTTTATGTATTTCTTTTGATTGGCCTTGTATGTGAACAAGTGATGATTAATATATGATGAATATTTTTGTTCTTAATGATCCATTCTTGTTTTGTAAAACTCTAGACATAGATTTTGTGAAACTTGATCTAAAATATTAATCTATCGATTTATAGATTGGAGAGATCGGTCTATGGTTGAGATTTGCTTTGTGTTGAACTTAAAGCTTACTATATTGGTTGTTATATGGAGATATCGTGTAGCGATGAATACGGTATTTCTCACGACGCCGCTCTAGAGATAGACGGTGTTGAGAGAATACGCGACGATATTAATCAAATCCGACTTTATATGCAAGATTGAAAGAATACGTATATGTTAGGGTACATGAAAACTACTTTTGATATACGTTGTTAATCAAACGCTTTCGAATTTATAAGTTTTGCTACTAAAAACGTGACAATTTATGAATAAAACCTTGAAAACCCCTTTTCTTGAAATGATAAACTATTGAACGACAAGCATCAAGATATCGGACTATCCATGTGGAGACGATAACAAAACTCACCTACACTAACAATTCGAACAAAAGTCCGTGCCTTGTGATATTGCAAGCATTGCAATAGTTTATTAATTTTTAGATCTTTGTATTTTATTCTTACCTCTATTTATTTTTCTTGTGTTGTTTAATTTGTTTGGTTAAGTGTGCAGATTCTGTTTATGCGAGGGAGTGTACTTGCGGACCAACTTCTTTTTGATCCTGAGATTGAAAGAACCGCTCATAGGCTCAATAGCAGAACTAGGCAGAGGAGGAAACATGCCAAATAAAGACAAGAGCGCAGAGAAACTTCTTCATCTACACCCATTGTTACGCCAAACATGGCAGAAATACCACCACCACCACCTCCTGCTTCAACCCCGCGTGTTAACAGTCCAAGACATAACGCTCAATAAGCGTGCAACGCCCACAAAGGGAGACATTCTGAGATGAAAACGGGAATCCTTTTTCTTTTATATGCAAATCCCTTTGCGAAGATGGACCATGAGGATCCGTTTACACATCTCACGAGGTTTTATGAGATAGCGGGTGCAACTAGAGCTCTGGAAATCGAATAGGAGCCTTTGTTCAAGAGACTATTCCCGCATTCCTTAATTGGAAAGGTGAAGAAATGGTATCTTGACCAACCTACCCTTGTGATGACGGATTGGAATGTATTGGGGGAGAAGTTTATTGAAAGATTCTTCCCTCACAATCGATATATGAAGGCCAAGACGACAATTTCGGTATTTGCGCAAGGAGGAAGCGAATCTCTCAACGAAGCTTGGGAGAGATTTAAATCTATACTAAGAAAGTGAAAGGGCCATGGTTTTGTTGATTTGACTCAAGTTCACATTTTCCGCAACGGACATCAACTCGTTCATAAAACTCTTTTAGATGCTACGGCGGGTGGTTCTTTAATGTCAAAAAGTGCGGAAGATGTGGTGTCCATCATTGATAGGATGGCACTAAATAATCATCAAGGTCAACACAACCGTGGTACTCTGCAAAGAAAATCAGGAATTATCAAGTTGGGAACGAATGATGATATTCTTGCTGAAAATAAATTACTCTCGAAACAAGTGGAGTTGTTGACAAAGCAAGTGTCAAAGCTTCCACAACAAATCAAAAAAATGCAAGAAGTTCCCAACCAAAATCAACAATTAGTAAGTTGTGAACTTTGCAAAGGTGATTATCCTACCGGCTATTGTCCATCGGTCATTGAACAAGTCAACTATGTGGGAAACCAAAATCAAGGCTATCAACCAAGACCACCGTATCAAAGCAATAACCAAGGCTACCAACCGAGAGGTAATATCCAAGGTTACCAACAAGGGTGGAGGCAGGAACCGGGATCTTCTAACCGTCAACCTTACCAAAGTTACAACCAACCACAACAAAACCAAGGCGGAAGTTCAAAGATTGAAGAAACTTTCAACCAATTCATGCAAATGTCTATCTCCACTCAAAAGAGTGCGGATGCGGAAATTCGGAACCTTGAAACTCAATTTGGACAATTGTCCAAGAAACTAGCCGACCAACATAAAGAAACCTTTCCGGCTAATACTCAGGTGAATCCGAAGGAGCATTGCAAAGCCATCTTTACTAGGAGTGGGAGAGCAATTGGTGTGGGAGTCGATAAAAATGTTGAAGTTGAAAAGGAGGATGAAATTGTGGAGGAAGTTGAAAAAAATAATGATAAGGAAGAAGTAGAAAAGAAGTTGAAGGAGGAGAAGTTGAAAAAAATAAGAAAGGAAATGAGCATGTGTTAGAACAAGATTTGTTCTTGACATATTCTCTTTTAGTTTTGATGATAACAAAAGTATTAAATGAACAATGGTTTATTTGATGTGTGTTTTATTTATGCAGGTTCTTGTTCTTATACATAAATAATCAGAATTTGTTTTACTTAGACACGCTTGGAGTTGCTTCATTGCTAACTTCTGGTGGAAGAGTCTAAAGAACAATTACTAGTGTGGTTTGACGAAGACTCTGAGCTGAAGGGCTCAGCATTCAGACAAGTTTCTACACTTAGTAATTGTATATCATCATCTCGTACCATTCAGAGTTGGTGATAAAGTTGTGGACTACCCGTACTACTGAAAGCAAGTTATATTGTCTTATCAGCCTGTCAACTCGAGTCTACAAGATTGTAAGGCTCAAGAAAAGCTGGTACGTACTATGGATATCTGCTCTCAACGACTCTACTAGTACAGAACCTCTTGAAGACTCTAAGGTTAAACGTGTTGCACACTATATTCAATATCTGTTGTGCATCCATCTTCAATGTCTCTTGTATTATGGATCAAAAGTAAAGTCACTTGATCAAGTCACCTTCTCAACGGCTAGTTTCTGGAAAGGCTATATATATGGCTAAAGATTCAAGCTTGAATTTTACCAAGGATTCTTCTATTGAAGAAGTAGCAAGATCAAGCAATTATCAACTCTATGTAATATGCAGATTTTCTATTTTAGGTTGTAATTGTAAAAGCCTTAAGATTTCTTACCCCTGTATATATTAGAAATCTTAAGTGGTTTAGGTCTTTGTTTTGGTAATCTCTCGTACCTCTGATGCTTGCATCATGTACACCTTATTCTCTATTCTTCTGAGCCTTCAGTAGTTTAGATTAAGTCTCCTGCTATGTGCTTGAGAAAAAAAGTCTTGTCTCATTGGAATTCAAGCAACAAGTCTTGAGCCAAGATGCATAAGCCACATAAGTCTCATTGCTTAAGTGCTTGAGCTGTGAAAGTCTTATTCAGCTAGTCTGATTGAGCAAGTGGGAAAGTCTCTGTCTGAGGGGCGAGAGCAAGAAGTCTCGAGTGCAGCTTGACCAAGGGAAGTCTCAGTTTGGATGGCCAGAATAACAGGTGGCTCGGCCAGAGGATGTGAGCAAAGAAAGTCTTAGACATGTGCTCTAAGCAAAGGGAAGTCTCAACCAGAAGACAGATGAGCAGGCAACTCAGTCAGATGGTGTGAGCAAAGGAAGTCTTAGACATGTGCTCTAAGCAAAGGGAAGTCTCAACCAGAAGACAGATGAGCAGGCGGCTCAGTCAGATGGTGTGAGCAAAGGGTAAGTCTTAGACATGTGCTCTAAGCAAGGGAAGTCTCAGACAGGTTATCTGAGCAGTTGTAAAATTCTTATGCAAAAGTATACGCGATTGTAATCATGAAGTGATTATAATGAAAATCTATTGTGAGGCAACGGGACTGGACTACTCTCAGTTAAGGGAGGAACCAGTATAAATCTTTTGTGTCTTCTGTTGTTATTTTATTTACTTCTGTTGTATTCGTTACCAAACGAACTAAATCAGAATCTGAACATCAGTTTTGATTCTGAAACTCTGATCAGAAGCTATATAATAAGAAAATGTGAAACACAATTCAACCCCCACCCCCTTCTTGTGTACTTTTCAAACCTTCAATTGGTATTAGAGCGCGGTCTGCACTTAACACTTAACATTGGTGCAGATATTGATCCAATAAGAAAAGAATATTTCTTCTTCAAGAAGAAATCAAGTGCCACATGAAAAATATCATACGACTTTTCCTACCATATTCAAAAGGGTGTTTCCATTGAATTTAAATGATGGAAAAGTTAAACATATTTTTAACTCATTGGACTTGATAAAGGGTTGTTGAAGGTCTATAGAATATCCTTGAAAAAGGTATTACTATAGAAGTTGATTATGTTAAAGACGACCATCTTGAAAATCTCTTTTACCAACTCAAAACATTCGTATTAAATATCTTCAGAGGTAGTTGCATTCTAGTAGATGCACTATCTCACTTCTGAGTATATCAACATCATTGATATGTCTGATGGTTAGACTATCTTTGAAGTCTTGTGCTTGGGTTTGTGGGGATCAGTTTTTGAAGCTTGAAGTAGTTATACTTCGTCTAATCTTTTCAAGCAAATTCTGAAAAGATTGTTCCTTGACTTAAATCTAAAGTCACAGTTTTTTTTTATGTTTACATCTTGATTCTGCTGTGTTCTGAAGATTTGTCTTGCAGTCTTCAAAGAAAAGAAATGAAGTCGGATGATGAAAAACTATTCAACATATCACCTTCTCTTTTTAGCTTAAGTTCTTTGGAATGACTAATGATGAGAAACTTAGGTTTCTTGTCAGAAGGACTTCCATACTGGCTGAATGGATTGTGATATCTATTGATAGAAAAGTAACTTCAAGAGCTTCTGAAATATTTGTATTTCGACTTATTTCCCAAATTTGAAAGTAAGAAGAAAATTCTACCAGAACCTAATATCAGATGTTCTTCAATGTTTAATCATTTGAAGATGATATTAGTGCAGGATGCAGATGAAAAGAAGCATCTGTGTTCTGAAATAAAAAATCAAGTATTGAAAAGCAAGAGATGTTGTTAAACCTATATTGTTTCAAAATATTTGATTATATGACATTTGTTCTTTAAGGTGATATCTTAAGAAACTCAATTGCTTCTTGGTTGAGAACCATCATGGAAGTTGTTTTAAAAGACATTTCTATGAGAAATCTTCAACTTCTCTTTGAGCTCTGTTTGCTGTACTAAGACAATACTCTGATATACTTTATGTTAATCTCTGATAGCTTACACCATCTGGTTATGAGCTTGTCAATGATTTCAAAGTCAAAATATTTATTCCAAGATAATGAGATTATTAACATTACTTAGAACAAGATTTTGTTCCTATCATATCTCATTCGAGACTATACTCTGGAGTGACTTATGATCTACTGTTAGATTGAGATGTAAGGAATATAAGAGTGTGTTTGTACTTACATGTATGGTCTTATAGAAATATGATTATCATAATGTATCTGCTACATATATCAAGGAAAGAAGAAGAGGAATCTTCCACAAGGTTGTTTACAACATTGATTGGAAGAAGAGCCAACAACCTAGATTCATGTACTGGTGGTACTGAAATTTGTGAGAGTAGTGGAATTAGTTGTTAGACAACCATTGAATCAGAATCCACTCAAAGCTGTGTTCAGACTCTATTGGTCAAGTCTGAATACTGAATTGAGTATGGCCAAACAAAAAAATGTGGTATTTTTGTTCTTTTCTGGCTTATCTTTTGATTCAATGAAACATTTGTTTAGATATAAATATAGAGTTTCTGTTAGATCTCTAGAGAAGTTCTTTTGAAAATGAGAACTTCATAAATCTTTAAGAGGAAAATCTGTTGTGTTTGTCTATACTGAATGTCTTATCAAGCCAGATGATGATCACCACTATGAAAACAGTTTTCTCACTTTTATGTTAATATTGTTTCTTGTTAGTTGTCTAAAGAAGGCAATTCAATATTCACCTATCACTCATGACTCTTGTTTCAAGATAAAGTGCTAGTTCTAAATATAATCTTAGAGACTTGTGACCGATATATGATATCTCTGTCTAAGTCTAGACTTAATAGACTCTGATGATTGATAGCTTATGAAAGTTGTCAGTTTCTGAGATTCAGAAGAAGATTCTTTTTTACTGTCATAGAAGTTTAAGTAAAAAGTTTTCTAAAAATATTTTATAATACTTAACTTTTCATAAAGGTGAAACTTATCTGGTGGAATTGAAATATCTGCCGGATAAAGAATCTTTGGGTAATGATGTTTTCTCTTTTAGTACTTATTGAAACATCATTGTGTCATTTTCTGACAAGATTCTTGTTTCCGTAAGATTCTTGTTCAGTTTCTTTTCTTTCTTCTTCTTCTTCTTTTCCTCTTGTTTGTGTGATGACCAAACCAAACCTGAGATGAGTTCTTCACTTTATTCTTCTTTGAATCAGTTGATTGTTATCAATGAAAAGTTTATGGATTTTGATGAGTTGCTTAAGATTGGTTTCAACTTTTGGGAGACTGTGTCTAAACAAATGTGGAATGGCTACTTTGAGATGCTTTGTGGTTTCACTTATCCAAGTCTTGTGAAAGAGTTTTTGATCAATGCCTCTATTTTTGAGCTGAGTTCTGAGTATGCTATTGTGTCTAGAGTAACTAGTGTTTTTATTACAGTAACCTCTAAAGCGATTGCAAATGTGATCAATTGTGAGGAGATTGGAGAAATCCCAAGAAATCTTGTTTGGGAACACTATCTTCCTACTTGGTGTATCTTTGTAGATCCATTTAATACATCAGTGGTTTCTAATCTTCGTCCTGATGCTATTGTTTGGTGTCAGATTCTGAATTCAAACTTACTGCCTAAGGATAGAGATTTAGACCAAGTGGACCCTATTGAAAAAGATATGCTTCTGCTTCTTAATTCAGATTTGAAGATTGATCTTCCTCAAGTTATGTTTGACCATATGAAGAGGTCTCTTTCTTATTTTCAAAAGGGAAAGACCTTTTCCATACCTTTTGGACGAGTTATTTCTGAAATACTTGTTCAGCAAGGGGTTAACATAAGTTCTGAGGCTAGTTCTTCCAAGATTTGGAGAGACAATTTTGAAGCTATCTATGAAAGATTTTAATGTTATATTTCCGCATAGTTATGTTTTGTATTGTTGTTGAAATCTTTGTATTAAGCATCTTATTAATAAATTCAGAGTTTGTTCATGCTTGTGTTCAATTTTAACTAATTAATATTTGTTCTTGTTGTTCACTGAGAATCTGAAATAGATAAAAGAACTCAAATGTTTGCAACTTATTTATTAATAAAAAGGAAGCTATTACAAGACAATTAGATCTTTCTAGTCTAATGGATGTGTCCTAAGGAACTCCCTATGATCATCTAACATGTCTAGATTGTCTAATAAATCTTGTCATTCTTCCTTAGAAAATTCCAAAGCCTCGTTCCTCAGTTTGTCTATGCGTCTGGATCCAGAAGATCTTTTTCTTCTGCGTGTCTTCACATAGGATGCTGAAAAGGAAAGCACTTCTGAAGTTGTCTGCTTGCTTGCAGGTTCTTCAGCTGCTGCCTTGCTTTGATTTTCTTGAGTTGCTACATTCAGTAGTGTTGCTTTCCTGAAATCTCTCTTTGGAACCCAGATTTGCTTTTGCTTATACATCTTGGTGTTTTAGGGATTAAGTAATGATGGAAGAAAGCTTACTAGAGTCCTTTTATAGACGTGTTACATTTATTGTCTTGAGTTTAATATTATTTAAGTACTGATTAAATTTTATCAGTATTTTAATAATGACTCTTGGTAATGTAATCTAGTAGTCTAGCTTATTAAGATTCTCTGAATAACTATGAGTATATGTTTGATCTGTTCTAAATGTCGTTTCTGTGTCAGTTTCACTTTGATAGTGTAACTTCAGAAAATCTAAAGAAATTTATAGAATGCAAATGCATGATAAAGAAGTATTGGTCAGAATAACTTTTTCATTAATTGAACTGATCGATTACATTTTTTAAACAAAAAAATGGTACAATATGTTTTCTAGAACTCATCCATAGCCATTGCATCTCGTGCCCAACGACGTCCATTATTGTTATAGTCCACCTCCTCATCTTCTGAATCAATCACTTCTTCCTCTTCTATGTTTGGAAGAGAGCGGTAGAACCTCTTGTTGACCCTCCTTTTTCTTCTTCCTTGATCTCTTCATACTTCTTCTCTGAGGTTTCAAGGCAACTACTGTTGTACCACCTTCTGAAGGTTGTGTAAGAACAAGATTTGGTTCTATATATGGCCTTTGAATTTTGATGATAACTGCACATGTTATCTAAGAGAACAATTCTATTTGATATGGTTTATGTCTAGTGTGTGGCTGTTGTCAATATGATTCTGACTCTGACAAGAAGGCGTGTGACGTCATCAGACTTTGTTATCAACAATCTGGAATAAAACATATGTGTGTACAAGATAAAGTCAAGATTCATGAATGTTTCTAATACAACGGTTCTAATGAACGTTAGTTCTGGACACTCTAATTGAGACTTTATAAGAAAGGCCTATAAGGCTTTCTAATGTGATGTGCTTCTAATGTTACAAGTTTTGAAGATTCTGAAGACGTGTTTCAGGTGAACATGGTTCTGAAGATTATGAAGATACAATATCTAAAGGTCAAGTTCTGAAGAGTTTCTGAAGACAAGGTTCAGGTGAACGAAGTACTGAAGACTCTGAAGACAAGAATGTGCTTAATGAATTCTGAAGACAAGGTTCTGAAGGAACAGGTTCTGAAGACTCTGAAGATAATGGTTCTAAGAAACCAAGTGTTGAAGATTCTTATGACTAGGTTCTACTGAACGAAGATCTGAGACTCTGAAGACTGTGGTTCTGAAGAATACAAAAATAATGACTCTTCTACAACACGTTTCATCAAGTTAATATATGAAGCCTTTGAAAATGCTAGAAGACTGAAGACCGGAATGGTTTTGAGCTAAATATAATAGTACTAAAACTTTGTGACCTCTACCTCGATAAGGTGACGCAAGGACAATTTTTTGTATAGTGATGTTGACCATTCCTTCACGTGAACGTTGGGATATTGCTATTGGAATATGTTTCCAAGAATACCCCTCAACTGATATGTTCTCTCAAGCTCTATAAATTGAAGATCAAGAAGCTTGAATAATTGTTGGTTGCTGCTCATACTAAAGTGTTATTATTCAACGCAACAAACAATCAAGATGTAACAAGCAAAGTTGAAGCTGCTACTACAAAGTGTGCACAAACAATGATCATGCTAAAACCATATGAAACTAGTTAAGTGAAACATCAATAAGTGAAGCATAGTAGCTTAGTTGAACTTGATGGTTAAATTGGAAGAAGCATTAAAGCTCAAGAAAGGAGTACAAAAATGCTACAAGCTGAAGCTTAAATGAAGAATGATCAATGAAGAAGAAGCTGAAGCAAACTACTGAAGAGTGTACAACGATGCAACATGCTAAAGCCATGTGAAACTAGTCAAGTGAAATATCAATAAGGGAAGCATAGTAACCTAGTTGATCTTGATAGTTAAGTTGGAAGAAGCATTACCTACTCAAGAAAAGAGTACATCAGAAAGAAGCTTAAAGTTCATGAAAAGAAGCCGTAGTGCTCAATAAGAAAGCTTTTAAGCAATACAGAACTAGTGTGCTTTATAATCTCTCAGAGATTCATTCTTTAGATAGTTTTGTATTAGAAAGCAAGGAGTTGTTGCTCATATCTTGCTAGAAACACTTAGGTGTTCTTGTACTTAATTTGTGTAATCAGCTTGTAAGAAGCATATTAGTGCACAAGAAAATCCTTGTAAAAGGTGTTGTTCCTTGAGCGGTCAAGTGAAGACCAAAATGCTGGAGAAGACTAAGCGTGTTTCTAACATCTTAGTGGATGATGTTCCTTGAGCGGTCAAGTGAAGACCAGGATGCTTGAGAGGGCCAGGTCGTTGTCTAACGGCTTGGAGGTTGATTCCTTGAGAGGTTGGTGAAAGCCAGGATTCTCAAGAAGGCAATGGAAGGTATCCATTGTGGTTGTAATCGTTGATGATTATTGGATTAAGTCCTTGTGATAAGGAAAAATCACCTTGGTGTGTGGACTGGAGTAACTTCGTTAACAGTGAACCAGGATAAAAATAATCATGTTCATTTATTTTTATTTACTTGTTAATGTCATTAGTTTAATTCCGCAAAAGGGGACGAAATATGAAACTCAACTCAAAGCCTCTTTTCTTGTGTTTCTCGACCTTGAATTGGTATCATAGATTCGATTCTGTTATTGATGTTTATCAAACACTTAACCGTGTCAGATAAAGATCCGAACGAGCTTTGAGAAACGCTCTAGTTAACCTCCTTCACCATCTACAGTTTCAGTCTCATACGATGATGAAAAGATTGAGTACTGAAATAACAAACCATAAAGGTTCATTCTGGATTGTGTCACTGATTCTTGGAGTTGGTTGTCATTGACAACACAATCTTCTCTTATGGCACTTGCAAGAAGATTGAAAGCAAGATGAAGAATTAGCTGGTAAAAGGATAATAGACTCATCAGATTATTAGAAGAATCTGATGAATGCTATTCTTGGAATACGTTAGTTGAGAGCTACGTATCTCCCAAGGTGATGCCTTAACAATGCTTAAGAAGAATGATCTAGAAGAGATCAACAAGAATCATCAGAAAGCATGAAATATTGGTTGCTGAAGGTTAATTCTTTCTGAGTATGGGATGTTTTTCAATAAACAGACTTGGTCTACCGTTGACTTTCTCAGTATTTCTCATTAGGCCTCCTTCATGTGAAGAAGAGAGAATGCTCGTGTCATGATTTTGAAGCATTGAAACTTCAAGATAAAGTATGCTGAAGATGTTAGAAATCTTGTCATCAAGATTTTAAATCATGACTACAGAATTTAAGATTCTGAATGATGATTTCTTCGTCAGGATTCTTGAAGAAGATGATCAGAAGCTTGCTAGTTGAATAGAAGCTTAAGGCAACTGATCAAGCATGTAGAAGATCTCTTCAGAAGATGAAGCAATTTCTTATTCAACAGAAGCTAATTCTACTGCAGATAAGCATTGGATATGGCTATCAGGATTCTAACTACCTGCCCTACAAACTTTGCAGGATTCTGAAGTAATTAGAAGGGAAGATCTTCAGTTATCAAAAGTGCATTAAAAAAAGAGCAACTTACAATTTTCTGATTATTGTCGTATTTGTGTCTATGAAGAGAATTGGCTGAAGCATAAGACGATTAAGTCATGTTAGTTTAAAAATGGTATCTCAGCTGAACAAGCTTAAGTTTGTCAGAATTTTATCCAAAATTTATATTCAGAAGCTCCTGATACATGAATCTATCTTTCTATATTCACCACTTTACAAACTCATGTGAGTGAGTGAAAGTATGAGCTTAAGAAGCTATCTGGTGAAATAAAGATTCTGATGTTCTAGTTCTTCACTATTAGATACAGAAGAATGAAGATAGAACAAGCTTGGAAAAGAAATGGCTTAAATCATGATATATGAGAAATCATCATGACAAAGCATTTCTAGGAAGCAGCTAACATGTTTATTCAGAACATAATATGATTGGAATCTATTCTGATGGATATTGGTTAGATTACTTTGAATATACAAGGCTAGTGAAGTACCTTTATCAGAAATCAAATCAATATCAGATTTGATAATGAGCTTGGAAGTCAGAAACTAAAACTTAGTGGAAGAATACAAAGCTAGAAGCTATCTTCTCTAAATGAAGTTATTGATGAAGATCAGAATGAAGAAATCAGAAGATGCTTAAACAGAAACCATCTCAGTTCATACTCCCTAAGAAAGAAAAGAACAGAAGTTGTCACTTTCTGATGAACTGATTCTAGATGAAAAGGCTCAGCCAGTAAGAACAAGATTATCATTCAAACCCTCTAAGAAATGCGTCTTGATTTGATGATCATGATGATATCTGCATCCGGTGAAGATTAGCATTTGTTCAAAGATTGAAATCTGATGATGCAAGAGGAAATCCAACAAGTTTCTTTAGCACATAACTGCTCAAAAGTTTATGTTTAAGCTGAAAAACTTTTGGCCTTCTGGAAATGAGCTTTCTTGAAGAAGACGTTTTTTGATCCTCCTTGAAGATTGAAGATATTTGATCTCAAGATGAAGACTAGAGAAAGAACTTGGTTCTTCTCCAACGATCTAAGATGAAACAAACATCAGGAGAGATGTTTTCATCCGTCAGAATGAAAGATCAAGAGATCATGTTTCTACATAAGGTTCAAAGATTCTCATGAAGACTGCAAAAGGAAGAAAGCTCTATAAATCCAGTTCTAAGAAGAAACGATTCTAGTGATCCAATTAGAGGTGTTCGCAACAAAGCATTAAATTACAGAAGTTGAACGTATGGTAATTGTGAAGAAGTATCTACAGTAGCAGATGGGATTCTACAAGAGTATTGAGTAATGTATTTCTAACTCTTCTGTTTGATTTTAATGGTTTAGAAATTATTCTTATATTCTAGAACTACAATTTTGAGAATTCTGTAGGAAATCATTTTCTAAAACTTTCTGATTCAGCCATTTTCTTATGATTGGAATCTTTCTTTAAAGAATCCTTGCTGAAAATAAACTTATTCTCATTCAACATGTGAATGTAGTTCTATGTCTAGAATGGTAAGAAGTTATCTCACAATTTTCGTTTCTCAATAATAGAAAAATATATTTCTTAAACATGATGCATAGGAGTCATACTCTTGAAATGAGAAACCTTGACTAATGAAGTTGTCATAGTTCGTAAGTAACCAAAGTTAGAACACATGTCTCTTGGTAAATAATTTTAACCTTTGGAAACTAAAGTGTGATTCATTTATTAGCCATAATGATATGGTGAGTTAGTACGTCAACAAATCTTTTGTCCTATATGTACCATACCTCGTATCTGATGGGATACCTCGAGATTATGAGAATATCTTTGATACAGGAAATTAAAATCGTTTCATATTATCCCTTGTCAGATTTTCTGAACTCATTCCTTCTTTAGAATGTCTCCCTAATTTCTTTCAAATATTGTGTTTGATCAAACAATTGTCATATTACTTTATTGCTCACTCTGGTATATGACAACAATCTATAAATCATTATTAAATGTTGCGTGTCTCAAGTGTTGATTCATCATTAAATTCTCTGTCAAATTCATAGTTCCCTCTCATATTTATTGTTCTCATCTACCTCTTCCTTAGTTACTCCTTCCGTTGCTAACTTATTATCCTTTCTTTCATCTTGAGTCATTCTTTCCCTGTGAACTTCATATCCTTTATTACGATTCACTCTCTTTCAACTATGTCTATCAAAACCTTCTGTGGCAATGAAGAGATTCTTGATGTCATTGTCGAAAAACGACCTGATTTTATGAGTCTTAATGGAACAGACCGCGACATTATCTTTATCCAGCACATACACGATTGGCCTAACTACTTTGCTTTGTTAAGAGGCCCGGTGAAAGCCTTCTGGGAATATGCCCTAAAAAGTGAAGATGGTAACTCCACCAACTCATTTGTGAATGGCATTCCATTCACAATCACTCCGTATTCTAATGCTAAGGCCATAGGTTATAACCTAACTGGTGTCACTGTTGATGAGTTCCGTCTAAACTACACTTTCGTTGATGAGTTTCGTGACATCTTTAACACTCCCTTCCTTAGGTTTGAACCAAATAACCCGGATAGACTTTCACCCACTGCAAAAGCTTGGTTTAATCTTCTTCTGAACAATTTTCGACCTTGGGAAACAGACAAAAATGTTTTATCTCATGAAGACAGACTGTTTATCTATTTTTTGATGAAGAATGTCATAATCAATCTTCCTTTAACAATCTTCAATCACTTGAAAAATTCTGTTAAAACTTCCAGATGTCAGCACAAGTCATACATTCCTTATGGAAGAGTTTTGACTAAGCCTTTCTTCAAGGATGAAATCATTGGTTTAGCTAAACGACTTTGACCAGATGAGGTATGTGTAGAAGTAAGATGCAAAGTTGTTAATGATTTTCTAGGAGACTAGTTTCTATATTCTGAATAGAAGGGAGCTTACAAACCTCACTTCTTAGACTTTACAGATAGGACTCAAGAAGAGCTTATAAACCTCCTCTCAAAGACTATTTGACATAGGGAGAGCTTACAAACCTCAAGCCCTGAAATGTTCTTGAATCTTAGAACCTCTAAGTTCTTAGTTTGTCATTAGCCCTAAGTATGTGTTATGTCTGTCGTCTCCCATTGTAATTTCTTATTTAGTATTAATGAAATTCCTTTTCTATTTCTTTGTCAATTTCTTTTTTATACCTTTTTTATTTCTGACAAAGGGGGAGAAAGTATAATGATTTTGATATGCCTAAATCTAAGGATTTCAACAATTCCAAATATAATTGAATATGTTTTACTTCTAAACATATGTTTGAGAATTGATCAAGAACTTCACAAAAGTTCACAGTATGTTAGAACAGGCTATCAGACGAGTAAAGAAGATTATATCAAAAGCAATTGTACAAGAGATCAGAAGATATAATCATCAGAAGACATGTACAAGAAGGAAGAATGTTAAACAAGCTTGATCTGATAATATATGAATATCTGGTGTTGACCACTAAGTTATCAGAAATAAGAGATGTCCATGAGTTTCGCGCTGATACCTGTAGCGGTAAAAATTGTGAGTGTAAGCTATTAATTAACTTAACTCATAAAGCAAAAGTCGCCACCACACTTTTATTTTATCCAAAAAAGGAAAGGAAAAAGAGCGAACAAAACCTAAAGAGTTCTAAAAAACAAGAACAAACAGAGAATGGGTAAGGGGGTTGGTTACGTTAAGGGAATGTGTTAGCACCTAAAATGTCTATAGTACTCTATAGGAACCCTTTGAAATATCTACGCTTTTTGTTTTGAAAATGGTTTGTTTGAAAAGAGATTGGGGAGATGAGAAGAGAAATATTTTTTTAGATTTTTGTGTTTGGAGAGACTTATCGCCTCATGCCTACATACCCATAAAGTGCAATATAGGATCAAAACCTTATAGTTCGTGGTACAAATAACAAAAATTATTGGTTATGATTCATTTTATCTTGAAAAGACAACTTGTCATTCTCAAGAGATAATACTCAACTCATTACCCAAAGGTATGGGAAAGAGGCATTTGCATCACATTAAGATGAAGGATTTGCTTGGATTAAAATCAACAAGACTATCTCTTCAACATCTAAGTGGAAAATGGTCATACTTTACACAAAATACCATGGTTAGGAGCTTTACATCTCATCAAAGAAGATGACTCATGTCTAATCTTTTTGAAAAGTTTAAAAGAAAAAAGGTGCATAAAAGCACAAAAAGTTTGAATGAGTTTTGTATTTTTTATGTCTTTTTGAAATGTTCAAAATATGATTAACATGGATTGACATTTATTAGAGAAAACAAAGTTTGAAAATCACTTGACCAAAGTCAAGGTTTTTATTATGAAAGCGGTTTTAAGTTTTGAAAATAAGAAAGTTTTGAAAAAGAGAGAAGATTTTGAAAATTTAAGAAGGGGTGTAGAAGAAGTGACTACCCTATTGCATAAAATAAAAGCTAAGGTAAGAAAGATCTAACCACATGGAGACACTCTTCAAAGCATAATAAGAAAATAATTCCATCCTCTTGAGCCAATAAGCAAGCCAAATAAAGGCTAGAATACCAAACTCCATAATGATCCAAAGCATAAGGGAGAGAATCCTAATTCTAAGTCCATAAGTCCATAATCAAGCCAAGAAGTCTAAGAGTATAGATCCTTCAATGCAAGGGATAGTGGCCATAGTCCAACAATTAAGAGCACAAGTATTTTAGTGGTTTAAGCCTTTATTAATGTTTTTGAGTCTAAAGGGACAAAAGAAAAACAAAAGCACAAGATAATATGGTCCAAGTGGACAAAAGAAAAATGACATAAACATAAACATGATATGATATAATGACATAAAGCATATAAAAATAAAGAGAGATAGGGAGCAAGAAGGAAACATAAATAATATAGTAATATAATATAATACTATATACATAATGGTAGCACAAAAGCACAAGTGCCAAGAGTCCTAAAAAAGGCAACACCGAATACTCCGTCTCGCGTCTTGAACTATATGGTCAAATAATGTGCTTAGGTCAAGGTTAATGAAGACTTGTCAGAAGATTGATAGAATTAAAGCCTCTACGCAACAAGCTTTAAAGATTATGAGCCTAATACAATAGAACAACCATGCTTGGGCGGACGATCATAAGTTCGGGCCACGAAAGTTCAAGTTTCGATTTGGATGGGGAGGGACAAATGTAGCGCTATGTTATGCAATTTCCAAGTGACTTATAAAGAAGTCACCCTACTCGAGGCCGGTCAATAATGATCTTTGTGCTAATGCATGCTAGATGAACGATATGTAAATCATCATCCGAAAGCAATACCACACGAAAAGAAAATAGGTAGCGATCTAGTCTTGATCAAGAATTCAACAAAGAAATGATAAGATCCATAAGACTTTCATCGATCAAAATTGTTAGTTCTTGTATTGGCTGGAATTTTGGTAAAGCAAAGTTGAACAATGTTAATGTCATGTGTCTGATGTCTTAACATTGAGTCATAACATTAGTGAATGTTAAGGTGTTGAAGAGTTAAAGTGCTGAAGAGTGATGTCACATGCGATGTCTTGACATCACTATACCAGAACATTAGAACATCAGGTGGTGATGTTTTAGGGCTGCGCGTTTAAGTTTGATTTGATCAGATCTGTTAGAGATTTAGTGTGCGAATATCTTGGGAGAAATATTTTCTGTTGCAATCTGATTTTGTGCAGATTTGTTGTTGTGTTTAAGGGCTGAAGATTTAAAAAGATTTGAAGATAAAATCTGTCTTTAAATTCAAATCAAATCAGATATTTTTATGGAGAAGATCTTGTAGCTGAATTAAAAAGTGAAGAGCATTGAAGATTAGTTTGCAAAAACATATGGAGAATAGGTTGTTACTATTTTTGTGCAAAAAGATATGGAGAATAAATAGTTCTAATTATGGAGATAAATTAGGAAGAGTTGACTGAAGACCTATTTTGTAGGAGAATCTTTTGCAGATTTGTAGCAGCTGATTTGTTGTGATTTGAAGGCCCAAATCCAGTTGGGAAATAGGTTATAAATAGAAGCATTATAACCTAGTTTTAGCAAGCCGACCATCATGTAGATTATAAGGGTTGTGTTGGTTGATGAACCACCCGGTTTGTGGGATGGTCATCATGTTTATCTCGAAGCCTGTAGGTAAGAGATGTATTGTTCTTGGAGGAAGCTGTTAAGTAACTCTAAGTATTGTTCTTAGTCATGGGTGTCATGTCTAGGTATTGTCATGGAAGTGTGTCTTCTACTCTTCTATGTGTTTGGAGAGTTAGTTGTTGGTAATCAAGTTGTTGATGCAGTGGCGGAGTTGTTGACTACTAGACATCATTGCGATGATTGGGAGTGAGATGGAGTCTCTTACCTAAGGAAGACTTAGGTAGAAGGGTCATTGGGTAGTGATTGAATTAGGTAGATTGACAACTGGTTTGTTGAGTCTGTAATTTGATACTACTAATAGTGGACTTCCTTCCTGGCTTGGTATGCCCCCAGATGTAGGTTGTTGAACCGAACTGGGTGAACAATCCTTGTGTATGGTTTATGCATTTTTGTTTCTATTATTGACTTGTTCATACAACAGATATTGATGTTGTGACATTGCACTTAACATCACATGTCTGTACCAGAATTTCAATTGGTATCAGAGCAGGCATCCTGTCTGTTTCTGGATGAGATCTAGGGAAGATACTTTCTGGTTCATGAGCAAGGAAGATAGTTTTGCTGAGGTATGGACTTGGTCGGTTCATATAGGTGTTTGTATGATCCCTTGAAGTGAAGGATGGACTATTCATGACAGGGTATGTATTGGACCTGTCTGTTGTTATCGGGTGTGTAGCTTTGATGGAGAACTGCTGTTGGAAGTTTGATTTGTTGGCACTTGGTGTGCAAGGATTATTGAGTAGTGCCTGAAGGTTGGTGAGGAGTTGTTGTGTGTTCCGCTGCATGGTATCTGATGTAACCCTAGTTGGTTCTTGTTTCTCTGGTGGTGAGATTCTAGGAAGGTATTATCTTGGAAAGACAATAGGGTTTGGTCTCCTCAGCAGGATATTCTCTGAATTTGTAGTTTATGCAAGACAGCTTCAACCGTTTGGTTAGAGATGCTAAAGATACTTGAGGATTATCTCATGTCCTTGTTTTAGGAAAGAAGTGATCATAAGGTGAATGGATCTTATTGAAGATTGTATGACATGGAAGTTTCTGGTTTTTTGGAGAAGAATATATTTCATATCAGGCATTGAAGACCAATCTGTCCAGAACATTGATTCCTTCTTTATCAAGTTTCTTGATGGTGAAAGAAGAGGGTGGAACCAAAGCAAAAGAGTATCACTGTCAAATCTTTCATGCGGGAGTGAAGATCTTGATAAGCTATCTCTTATGCTTAGTTGTGGTGACCTAATTAGGAGGATCTTCCTGGTTATGATGTCAAATATAGTTCTGGTATATTTGAAGATGAATTCTCTTGTGATGATACATGAACTAAAGAAGCTGAGCTTAATATGTCAATTCTAATGTCTCGACATCGCGCTACACATCAGTAGTTTATGGTAAATGCTAAGTCAAGACCTATTAGAGTGTAGTTGCTTTGAAGGATCACTGAAGCTGTGAAGTTGAACAATTTTTGAGATGCTGTTCATAATGTCATAGCATTTCAGCAGGAGCTGGTTGAAGAGAAGGGAAAAGGTATCCAAGAGTTTGTGTGCAGTAGCAGGTTAATTCAGCCGGTGTTTGCTTGAGCTCTTTCAGTTTTGTGCCTTAAAGGATTCAAAGTAGCAGATTGTCTATGGTATGTTTCTGCAGAAGGATGGCAGTTAGTACTCTTTGGTTAGGAGGTCTAAACCTTGTGCTTATTAGAAGAAGCATCTGGAAGAGTGTGTTATGCAAGTTACTGTAGTTTTGTTGGTCTAATCTTGGAAGATGCTGATATCCTCTCGTATATTCACTGCAAGAGATATGTGTGGATGAATATGATTAGGAGATGTGATTAAGACTTATGTCAGAACTGATGTTGAAACATCATTTCAGTTCTTTGCTCAGGGTAGAGTAAAAGATCAAGACACTGACCTTACCTGGAAGAGTTTTGTGGTTGTCATGATGGTTTGGTTTGAAGAAGAATCAGCAAATGGCGGTTGTGTGAGAAGGTTACCTTGACAGGAGTTGAGTATTTATCTGCTTTTGATAAGGTTGTGCATTCAACTAATGACAAAATACGTTGACGGGAGACTATGTATATGTCTGATGTAAAAGTGCAGGACTGCAGAAGTGTTGAGAATTTACTTTTCTCTATGTGGCTGTATATTTCTCTTTGTGGTGTGTGACGACCTGAATTATGTTGTTGAAGATGGAGATGGAAGACTATGAAGACATCATAGTCTTGACGGTTGGATCAGTTTATTTCTGGTCTCGGTGCTTTGGAGCATGGGTTTTGGGGTGTGAAAGTCGAGGATATGTGGATGTTATCTCTGGCTTTCTACTGACGGCTTTACTGAGGGGTGTGGCATTGCTTGGTATAGCTATGGGGTAGTCTTGGACTAGTTATTTTCTGAAGATTCAGATGTGGTAGGTATGAAGTCTATGGAGTGTCTAAGCAGGATGGAGGTTGTCTACTCAAACTTGATTATTGAATCAAGTCTATGAGAGTATGGAAATCTGGTTTTGCAAAGGGAGGAAGTTCTTCTGAGTGGCAGAAGGAGGAGCTGAATTCAACAGTTGGATGTCATAATGTTTTGACATCTAGCTTAACATTAGGAGTCTCAGCTGGTAATGTGGCACATCAGCTAATGATAGGGTGATCTACAGGAATGATAGGATACTTCAAAAAGATCGTTCTCATGGCAGTTTGCGGGAGCTGCAGGAAGGAGAAGATGTTACATGACCATGGCTTAGGGAGTCTAAGTGTGTTTGCTGTTGAGCAAGTGGAACATGTGACTTGAAGATCAAGTTTCCTTGGTGGATCAAGATATCTTTGTGAGAGTTCTGACAAACGTGAAAAAGGTTAAAATGTGGCAGTTAGCTTTTTCATATGAGGATTCATAAAGGAGGTGATCAAACTGCGGCAATTGGTTGATCTCAGAAGTGGATTCGAAGAATCAAGATAATTAGAGTGTGGCAGCTGGTTATTATTGAGGATTGTCTTGGAACAAGTTACTCTTGGGCAGAAGGGTGATGAGTTGAAGACTCAAGGAGATTATTCTTCTTGAAGGTGGATGAGAGTTTAATTATCTAGTTCTTTGGATTACTATGCAATAGTAAGTCTAGTTGGTGGAGCATATCAAGAATCATGGTGATGATATCTTGGTGGGTGGCAAATGTTCTAACTTGTGTTGGGACATTATCTGGTTGAATATCCTTGATGAAGGATGATTTTGTTTTGGTTCTGGAGTTTGGTGCATACATTATGCCTAAGGAGTGTCTACATAGTCATACAGGAGAATGATGAAGTAGAAGGTCTGCCTTGGATGGAGAATGTAGAGAAGACTGAAGTAGATCAGGTATTGTTTGTTTGGAAATCTGAAGATGAAGAGTATGATAGGGAATGACTGTGTTATGATCAAGGAGTTCATTGTGATCATTCTTGTGGATACTACAGAGAGAAGTTGATCAGCTTGGCAAGATGTGAGTTTTGGAGCATGAGAAGATAACAAACCAAGAGGGAATCATGTGAGTTTTGGTATTTGGATTGTTTGAGGATCAAGCATTAAGTGAATGCGTTCAGCAGGTGTGTTGAACAGAGGGTGCGCTCTTGAAGACATGAAGATGAGTCTTATGTTTTCCATTCATTTAAGGTGTTCTTCTAGCAAATGAGCATTGGTTATCTCAGATAGGGGAGTTGATCTTTTGTTTTGGATATTTTGTTGAAGTAGTTGTCAGACAAGATGTTACTGGTGAAGTTCAATGGATTGAATCAGAAGTATACATTTACCCCAATGTTTGTCAATTGTTGGCAAAAAAGGGGGAGAGAATGTTCAGTAGTAGCTGTTGAGTCTGGATCTTGTTCTGAGTACGTTGGTTGGCAGATTCAGAGTTTGTCCAATTATGGCTAAAAAGGGGGAGAGAGTTGCCAAGGTGTGGTTGAGAAGCCTTTTCTGATATGGTGCAACAGCTGTGAGCTGGTTCTTGGTTAGAGGGGGAGTTTGCCCTATGCTGATGTGAAAGTGAGTTTATGCAGCTTGTTGGTTTTTGCTGCTGATGATAGCTGAGATTGTTTTAGCCAAAATTAGCCAAAGGGGGAGATTGTTAGTTCTTGTATTGGCTGGAATTTTGGTAAAACAAAGTTGAACAATGTTAATGTCATGTGTCTGATGTCTTAACATTGAGTCATAACATTAGTGAATGTTAAGGTGTTGAAGAGTTAAAGTGCTGAAGAGTGATGTCACATGCGATGTCTTGACATCACTATACCAGAACATTAGAACATCAGGTGGTGATGTTATAGGGCTGTGCGTTTAAGTTTGATTTGATCAGATCTGTTAGAGATTTAGTGTGCGAATATCTTGGGAGAAATATTTTCTATTGCAATCTGATTTTGTGCAGATTTGTTGTTGTGTTTAAGGGCTGAAGATTTAAAAAGATTTGAAGATAAAATCTGTCTTTAAATTCAAATCAAATCAGATATTTTTATGGAGAAGATCTTGCAGCTGAATTAAAAAGTGAAGAGCATTGAAGATTAGTTTGCAAAAAGATATGGAGAATAGGTTGTTACTATTTTTGTGCAAAAAGATATGGAGAATAAATAGTTCTAATTATGGAGATAAATTAGGAAGAGTTGACTGAAGACCTATTTTGTAGGAGAATCTTTTGCAGATTTGTAGCAGCTGATTTGTTGTGATTTGAAGGCCCAAATCCAGTTGGGAAATAGGTTATAAATAGAAGCATTGTAACCTAGTTTTAGCAAGCCGGCCATCATGTAGATTATAAGGGTTGTGTTGGTTGATGAACCACCCGGTTTGTGGGATGGTCATCATGTTTATCTCGAAGCCTGTAGGTAAGAGATGTATTGTTCTTGGAGGAAGCTGTTAAGTAACTCTAAGTATTGTTCTTAGTCATGGGTGTCATGTCTAGGTATTGTCATGGAAGTGTGTCTTCTACTCTTCTATGTGTTTGGAGAGTTAGTTGTTGGTAATCAAGCTGTTGATGTAGTGGCGGAGTTGTTGACTGCTAGACATCATTGCGATGATTGGGAGTGAGATGGAGTCTCTTACCTAGGGAGGACTTAGGTAGAAGGGTCATTGGGTAGTGATTGAATTAGGTAGATTGACAACTGGTTTGTTGAGTCTATAATTTGATACTACTAATAGTGGACTTCTTTCCTGGCTTGGTATGCCCCCAGATGTAGGTTGTTGAACCGAACTGGGTAAACAATCCTTGTGTGTGGTTTATGCATTTCTGTTTCTATTATTGACTTGTTCATACAACAGATATTGATGTTGTGACATTGCACTTGACATCACATGTCTGTACCAGAATTTCAAAAATAATAAAAAAAAAGAAATAGATGAAGAGAAAGCCAAATTGAATTACACTTTCAAGATCTTTTCATCTTCAAGTTCAATCACCTTTAATTGATAAGTTTAAGTGTGAAAACATATCACTAATTCAAAGCACCTCAAATGAATTCAACAATTCATTTAAAGATAGATTTGAACTAATGAATGTTTAATTACTTTAACCATATCCAAAGTCCATTGAAATCGAAGAGAAATTAATCTCAACAATGCACTTCATGACTAAAACAAGAAGAAAGGGGAAGAAAAAGCAAGAAAAACCAAAACATTCCCAAAAACAAGCCAATAATTGCATTTTGTCTCAGAGTAACCGGTTACTCTAATTAGGGTAACCAATTACTCTGCACGCAAAGTAAAAAAGATGTGCAAAAATCATCATGATCATCTTTCAAAACTTTCTTCAAACACCTTATGATCATGGAATTGAAATTGCACAAAATTTTAAGTAAAACAACAGCAAAAACCAGCAATCAAACACAATTACAAGATCCAAAGGATCAAGTAACAAGAATCCACCAAGGATCTACATTATGGATGATGAAATTGAAGCTTCAACAATGATGAGAGATGAATTACCAATCCAAAATCTGAAAAATTCCTTCAAATTGCTCCAAGATCCAAACACCAAAGCCTTGATCTACAAGAATTGATGAAGAAAATTCTTGTTAACTTTCAAGAGAAGAAAAGTGAGCTTTGAGTGAATTTTATGGTTGGGGAGAGAAATTTCAAGAGGATTTTTGGCTATCAAAAGCTTGTGAAATGAATGAAATGAGGACACTATTTATAGGATTTAGGCTTGGAAATTTTGATGGATTGGAATTTGGTTTGGAAATGAAAATTAGGCTTGGAATTTGAATTTGGAGGGAAATTATCAAAAGATTGGTGATTTGTGGAGGTACATGGTGGGAATTAATTGTGATGATGTAGGGGAATTAAAATGAGATAGTCTAGAATATTCCACATGTGATCAAAATGATGAAAATTGGTGCCAATTGCTGCTGAATTTGAATTTGCTGCCATTTTTCAAATTTCCACGAGGGTAATCGATTACCCTGATTGAGATAACCGATTACTCAGTGAAAATTTTGAAAAAATTTCCCTTTTGAGTGCACTGCTGTGGTTCAGCTCGATTCTTTTGCTTGTCAAAGAAGGCATGGAAATAAACACATGAACCTTGGAGTCTCTTGAATAATAATCAATTAAATCTTGGAAACTCTTGATCAGATGATTTTTGAATTATTTGCAGATCAACTTTGACATTGTTCAGATGAAATTCATTTGAGCTAAGGGACTAATTTTGATATCCTTGATCCAAATTCTTCCTGAAAAAGTTAGTAAAGGAAAAAAACATATTTTTGGATTTTAATTAATGATTATTAAACATAAACAAAAATAAACATTAAACAAACAAAAAAACAAGGGTGCTTGGCGAACTCACTCAAGAACAAACCTTCAGAGAAGGGCAAGAGAACCAAAGCTTGTGATCTTGTTTGTGGTATACAATGCAAAAAGACATGTGGGATCTTAGGGGTAAAAATTAGGGTATTACAGCTGCCCCTATTTAAGTTTCTTCTATTCGGAGATACGAAGATGGGCATCTTTGTCTCAACGAGATAAAAGAGACTTAAATATAACAACAACCCAAGTTTTGGCCCTAAGAGACCACAAAATGATATGATCGTGCAAATGATATGCAGACACAAGACCTCTGTGGGGAGAAAATGCCACAGGAGACAAAAAAAGCTTGAGAGCAAAGAGAAAAGACTCCACAGGGGAAAACAAAAGAGGGAAAGCAAATCCCAACAAAGGAGGAAACAATCTCCGCTGGGGAAGGATAAAGAGTAAGATTCCACTGAGGGAAAATTACCAGCACCAGAAATAAAAGAGGGAAACTCGTCCCAACAAGGAGGGAAAAAATCTCCGCTGGGGAAAAGGTCATCTACTACCCGACATCTGGTAATAGCATGATCAAAAGGAAAGATTGCCAACTACCAACCAAGTGATAGCTACAACAAGGCAGTCAACCAAAAGGATATTAGAAATATTACCTACTACAAACAGAGGGCAGGACGACAAAGGTAACAATCTCAAAAGGGGTACGAGAAATATCACCTACTACCAACAAAGGGCAGGACGACAAAGGTAATAAACTCAAACGAGGGAAAGATTGCCAGCTGTCAACCAAGTGACAACTATAACAAGGTAATCAAACCAGGCTATATTACCTACTACCAACTAAAGGGCAGGACGACAAAGGTAATAAGCCAGCTATATCACCTACTACCAACTAAATGGGCAGGACGACAAAGGTGATAAGCTCGAAAAAAGGGATTACCCACTATCAACCAAGTGACAGTTACAACAAGGTAATCAACCAAAGGATATGAGAAATATTACCTACTACCAACAAAGGGCATGCCGACAAAGGTGTAGCGTGCGGTTTTTGTCGGTGACGCGACCACCTTACCGCAATGGTTGGAGTTGGGTGCTACTTTCTGATTTCTTATTTATCCTATGAAGCTGGAAAGGAAAGGGAAGATATCTAAAACTAATCTTGCACGCAAATGTTTTCTTTAACAAATGCTAAGAGATTTGGGGGTTCGGGGTCAGATTATACAAAGGGAAGTTGTCAATTACCCAGTGTATATATGGTTATCCATAGATTTTTTGGCATGTTCTTCTATTATCTACTTACTGGTGTTTATCTGTTATAAATTGGGAAAGTTTCTCCTTTGGGAATGTTGAGAGAGTATTTTTGTTGTTTTTGGGTTTTTCGATGTTTTTGGTAAGGTACTGGGCCTAAAGTTTTTTATTAGTGTGCTCGCTAAGATTTCACAATCTTATGCATGCGTAATCCCGTAATGATAACAGGGAAATCAGAGCAATCGTAGTTCCTCCTATTCTATGGGAGGAAAAAGATGTTTTGTGTCTTGTTCAAAGCCCAAGATTGAAGCTAAAGGGTTTGAGTATTTGTGTCTTGTTTAAAGCCCAAGATTGAAGCTAGATATGTTTGACTGAGAGAGAATTTGTCATCTCTAAAGGGAGATATCTCATCTGTTTATCACAGTTGTTGAGTAAATGATTATAAAGGAGAATTACTTTAACTAGAATGTATGGAATCCAGCAATGCCCTAATTTCCTTTATAAGGGATTTGTCCTGAAGGAATAAACTTTAACTCAGTGTAGAGCAATGCCATTTTTCCTTAGGAGTCTTTCCATGCTAAGAGAGGGACATTGACTTGGATGTAAATAATCCAGAGGCTTGCCACTTACAGCTGTTAGATGAAAGAGGAAGTTTACCAGGATAAGAGAGGGACCACAACTTGGATTTTTGAATCAACAAGCGTGCCACTTACAGCAGTTATATGGAATTAGGATTTTTTTATTGTCTGATTGATGTGTGATTGTACAGAGAAATGTCTTCCTACAGAGAGAAATTTTGATTTCCTCTGAGGGGATGATGGTTTTATGTGCCTTGATCAAAGCCCAAGGTTGAAGCTAAAAGGTTGACTCTAGTAGGGAGTTTTATATCTGTCTTGTATAAAGCCCAAAATTGAGGCTAAAAAGAGATTGACTCTTTTGGGGGAAGTTTTATATGTCTTGTACAAAGCCCAAGATTGAGGCTAAAAGAATTGACTCTACTAGGGAGAGGTTTTATCTATCTTGTACAAAGCCCAAGATTGAGGCTAAAAGAATTGATTGACTCAGCTGGAGAATATGATCTGTAAAGCCCAAGATTGAGGCTAACTTTGCTGAGGGAAAATCATTATACAAAGCCTAAGAGGAGGCTAGTTTGGGAATTTCTTATATAAAGCCTAAGAGGAGGCTAGCTTTTGTTGAGGATTATTGAGATCTAGAGATAGGTCCAAATTGAGGAATCAATTCTTGCTGAGTGATTACAGAAGAGTTGAAATATCAGAGACCATGAGGTTCTGATTTTTCTGATGGTTTAGTGGTGGTAATTTGACCCTAGCTGGGGAATTTAAAATGAAAGTTTAAATATTGAGTTTTAAAACCTGTGGAGGTTTCAAACTCTGTTGGTGATTGATGAAATGATCAGGGGTTCTCCTTTGCTTTTAGGAAACTGGAGGGTTTCTTTGAGATCTAAGAGGAGATGAGACTTTCCAAGTCTACTGGTATGAAGAGGTTTACTCTTAACTAGAGGATGATCTTTGTATGATGCCCAAGAGGAGGTTGAGACTATCCAAGTCTACTTGTATGAAGCCCAAGAGGAGGATGATGTTTTAAGGGATGAGGATCAACCCTAAACTGGTCTGATGTTCTGACTCTCTGGAGGATTGAACTAGTAAAAGATGACTAGGTTCTGTCCTATACCCTTGTAGGAGGTCTTCACCGGGAATTAATCCTCTTTGGGGAAATGAATTTCTTGTACAAATTTCTAAGTAGTGACAGTCTTGAGAAAAGTTTCACCGGGAATAATGTCTTTCTCTGTTCCATATTGTATAAGCCCAAGAGGAGGCAAGAATGTATCTGGAATTTCCTATGGGGAACTAGTTTTGACTTTGTTAAAAGAGTAACCACTGGTTTGATCTAAAACCTAGACCTAATTGCTGAGAAAAACTCTAAGCAAATATATATACAAGTATATACAGATGAAATATATAAACAAGTATGTTGAAGAGCGTAGTTGAACTTACAGGTGTGCAAGCTCCAGCATTACAACCACAGTTGTATGGTTAGTTATTCAAGAAATTGAAGAAAGTTTTGATAATAACTTTGAAATTGAATTTGAATCAAAGAATAAAGTTGTTTAAAAAGGAAGTTTGGGGCTTATACTTAAGAAGAGCCCCAGATGAAAAATAGTAATTGTACCGTTATTCTGAATATTGTATCGGGACTTATACAATGACTGAGGCCCAAAAGTTTATTTTTTATACAAGAAATGGGGCTTACAACTCAAGGAGAGGCCCAGATAAAAATTGTTTTGAAAACGACGATCGCGCCGAGATTTTTAATATCGTATCGAGACTTATACAATGACTAAGGCCCAAAAAAGGTTTATTTACAAAGGGGTGGGACGTACACTCTATCAAGAGGCCCAAAAGTGTATTGAAAAATGTTTGTGAGGGTGAAAATAATCAAAACCCTAATTTGATAAAAAAAATGCATTTTAATTTAAATAAAAATTAATAAAATGATCAAACTTATCAAACATGTGTGAAAAACAAGTTGTGATCTTGGATAAATGTTTGGAAAACCATATTTCATTTATAGAATGATTTGAAAATCAATTGAATTTGAAAAATTAAGAGAAAGAATTTATTTAAATGTTTAAACACAATTAAAAAGGAATTCTTTTAAAAAATTCAAAATATATTAAATAAATAATATCTTTTTGATTTTTTTGTGGAATAAAATACTTTAACATATTTGTGAATTTTGAAAAAAAGAATCATTAAAAAATGATTGAAATTGAAAGAGAAATTAATTTTTGATGTTATTAAGAAATTGGGAAAAAATATGAAAAGAACAAGTGGTAAGAAAATGGGATGGTCCTCCCAAGGTTTGAACCCACGCCCTAGGGGTGGAGGGTTTAAAACTTTACCAACTGAGCCAGGCGCGTTGGCTAATAGAGAATGGGAAGAGTGAATAATATGTGAAACTCTCTTTTGAAAATGGTTCAAAAAAAATACCAAAAGGTCTGGGGCGAGGGGGATTCGAACCCCAGACCTCTTGCTCGCTACACACACACAAATACTAGTGTTTCTACTAGGGCGCAATGCCAATTCAAACATATATTGGCAAGGGAAAAATATATAGTAAAACTATATTTGATTCTGAAGAATGGCGCCATGGCCATCACCTTCAACTTCATCATCTTCATCAAATTTTTGAAATCGTATCTCCATCAATACGTAACCATTTTGGATGATTCAAAAACGAAACTTATATATTTTTGAACGAGGAATTGAATGACATTACTCAATTTTATTTAAATTCAAAGAATTGAAAGAAAATGGTTTGAAATTGTATGAACCCTAAAAATAGAATTTAAAATGAAATTTCATATGTACAAGATATGAAGCAATTGATTGAGGGAAAATGATCTATAAACTATCAGAAATGCATTGGTAACTTGAAAGGATGTTTATGATGCATGAATTAATGAGTTTAGTTTTAAGGAAGCTAACCTTGCAAGTGAGAATCGAATTCTCTCTTAGAGATGTTACAGATGTGTTCTGATGATCTGGATAGCTTCCTTGACCCTCAAGGATGGTGTTCCAATGTTGAGACTGAATTGAAACCCTCTGAATCACTTGACACGACTCAATATGCAGCTTTGAGGCAAAATTGAGCAAAAGGATGGTGACTTAAAGATTTTGATGTTACAGATGGAATGTAAGTGTTTAGATCACTTTTATATGTTGTATATGAGGTTTGTGAACCATTGGTTTGAGTTGCATTAGTCTCCAACTCAAAACCCGATAGTGCCTTCTCAAGAAAAATGGAGTTTTGTGTTTAAGAAGGAAATGAGAGAAAGCCATGTTTTAAGTTACTTTGGTGTGTTTGTAAACATCAGAAGAGAGCTCTATTTATAGGTGAATAGATTTGTCAAGCATGAACAGTTGGAACTTGAAGGATAAGAACTGAATTCAATGGTCTTGACTTGGCATAATTGCTTCTTACACAAGGTACAATAGCATTCCCAAATAGCTCAACTATGTGTTAACTCAATCCACATTCTGCAGACCTCTTAAATGTTGTTTATTAGAGCATCTTGACTACAAGGGATATGAATCTTGAATATGCACTATTTGCTCATAATTTCCTTTGAAATTTAAGGCTTCTATGACAAAACTTCATCATTCTCATGAGATTTTTCCTTGGCTCTTTGGCACTATCCTGCAGGTTTGTGAGGAGTCACTCTGATCACATTGAATTGGTTTAGCATAGTGATAATTTCCCCTTGACTCAAAATCGTGGCTTGCAAGAAAACATCCAAATTGTTATGAAAACAATTGCAACAATGCCTCTTGTGGCAGCCATAACTCTTGGCTCAAGTTAAGTTGTTTCATGCCAATGATCGCTTTGGATTGTTGGCAACATGTATAACAACTTTGATGTTTACATTTGAGATTGATTCTTCTTGTAACTAGGTGTAAACATCTCCTAAGGTTTGGTGTTTTACCTAAAATCTGTCTTGGACAGAATTTTCTCTAAGTGTAGGAAAAAGAAGCATTTTCATGTTTTAGTGATTTTGATTCAACCATAACTCAGAATCCATGATGATTTGGAATAAGATGTAGTTGAAACATTTGAAGTATGTCATGAGAGCTTCCATTTGAGCTTTGGATGGAAGCAAATGGCTTTGTGGTTTGGGAGTTATGCCCTTGCAAAGTTGGTACCAAATTACTTTAGTTTCATAACTTAGAAAATTTTAAGTTTTCTACGGTATCCCTTTTTGCAAGAAACCTCACTTTTCTTGATTTTTCATGATTAATGATGATTAAAACCATACATTAACATTGTTTTTGACTTAGGGGAGCCATATTTGTGAAAAATTCCAAAAAGTCAAACTTGATTTTGGGCACAATTGACTTTTTGTCAGATGAATTCCAAACTGTGTGATTCTTTGTACAATCAAGTTCTTGACCTAATTCAAACCTAATGGATGGATTACATAGGTGTTTTAGGGTGTATTGAACCATGTCCCAAGGTTTGGGAATATGTCTTGGTCAAAAGTCAAAGATACAATTGACTTTCTTCAAAACCCTAATTGTGGTCCTGATGAAATTGAAACTTGTGAATCAAGCTTCTTAGGTGAATCCATTGTTGTAAATGGATCAATATGGTGTATTTGAGGCCCTCAAATCATGTCTTGAGGTCTTGTTTCATGTCTTGTCTCAAAAGTCAATTTAGGGGTGAATTAGGTCAAGAAACCCTAACTCCTGATTTTTTATGAATGCTTCCCCTGAGGTTGTTTTGACTTGATGATTGGGTCCATGAGGTCCCTTTGAGTATCTTGGGTCATGCTTTGAAGCATTGGCTCATGCCTAGATGAAAATTTTCATCTGGAGGCCTTGGTCGACCAAAACCCTAATTTGGCGACACTGTCGATCTTGAGGCTTGATCCACTTGGAATGTTGCAACCTTGTGCTTGATTCTTGATGTGGGAGACATCTTGATCCTTTATGGGTGTTTGAGAGGCTATACAAGTTGAAGAGCATGTCATTTCTTGATTGATCCTTTGTCTAAGTGCTCTGGTAGGGCTTGAAACCCTAATTCTTGATTGTAGGTGAGTTCTCAACAATCCTTAAGGAGACTGATGAGGCATGAAGGTACATCTATATTGTGGTAATGATTTGCACAATGATGGGAAATCTTGTGGTCAAAATTTGGGGTATGACAGATGCCCCTATTTAATCTTCTTGGACCCGAAGGTGTGAATGGCGAAGGTATTCGGACATTCTGGGTGTAAAAGGATTAAATATCGAAATACCCAAAATTTTGATTGTGGTTATGAATAGCAGTTCGCTCATCCATCTTCTTTCGCTAAGCAATGTTACTTAGAAAAGGGTAAAGCTTCCCCTCGATCCTAGTCTTCAGCCACGAAACTGGTCTCAGTTTCCTTTGAAATAAAACTTCCCCTCGATCCTGGCTTTCTGCCACGGAACTGGTCTTGGTTTCTTTTGAAATAAAACTTCCCCTCGATCCTGGCTTTCTGCCACGGAACTGGTCTCGGTTTCTTTTGAAATAAACTCCCTCTCGATCCTGGCCTTCCGCCACGAAATTGGTCTTAGTTTCTTTTGAAATAAACTCCCCCTCGATCTTGGCCTTCCGCCACATAACTGGTCTTAGTTTCTTCTTGTCGAGTTTCTTTCTTGACAAGGGATGTTATTTGTAGCGGTCTTCATCAAACTTATCTCCGATCTATACTGGGGAGACGCCATTTGATGGAAAAATTTGATGTCAGACTTGCTGGGGAAACCCATTTGTCTGAACTGCAGAGGTGTGCAAACTTCTCTATTAGAGATGCCATTTGTCGACCTACTGGGGAAAAACGAGTCTTTTAAGAGACTAATTTTTGCTTGGGGATATTACATCATACTTTTCTTCGAGACCTTTTCGGAGAAATGCCATGTGATGTAATCTAATTTTGAGGTGTTGATGACTTCATTAACATCGAATTTCTTGGGAGAAAAAACCAATGCATTGCCGAGAGTATTCGGTTAAAAGGCTTTCATATGGGGATTTTCCTTAATCCAGGAAAGCAAAAATATCATCTTCAATAGCGAAGAGTGATGTTCCAGAGGTGTCTCTTGAATGTCTTCTTGCCTTTCAGAGGTTCTAGTTATCAAAGTGGTCGAGGACAGTCTCTAATCCAGAAATAGACTGGGGAGAAATTGCTCAGACGATATATTTCTTGACAAGGAAAGAACTCAAACCGGGATCTTGTCCTATCTGACGTGGAAAGGAAAACTGACAACTTTACTGGAGAGAGGACGTTTACCACTTGGGAATGAATATGACCAAAGTGATAGTAATGCAATATAAATATGAATCAATTATGCATGATGTATGTATGTTTATGCTGACAAAACATACGCGACATACAGACTAGTGAGTGAACACGACTGGATACTCGGCCACTGCGGGGGGATGAAAAGTACTATCGGTTCAAGACAGCAATTCGGCCTTGCTTAGGAGGGATAGACCCTGTGGGGGAGAAAGAACCATCAATTGGTCTTCAGAGGTAAGAACTCTGTCGAGGATATCAGATGGGACATTACATCTAAAATAGTTGATCCTTCATTCAGGCGTACTGGTTTAGGAAGAGTACTTTGATTCTGTATTTTGAGGTTTAATCATTTCCGGAGAAGCCATCGATGTACTTTTTTATGTTCAAAGTCAAAAGGAAATGCCATATTAATTTTAAAAGCAGAAGAAAATTTGACAAGTAAATTCATTTTTGTTTTGTTTCAAGAATCGTTGATCATGTTAAAAATGTCATTCTGTAAAGAAAAATAAATGAGAATTGCAAACAATAGCACTAGGGCTTAAATTTTATTGATAGAACGATAATCAGCCAAGTGCGTGATCCCATAGAGCATTTATAAAGTTTTAGAAAATGGTAATTTAACGGAAAAGGGGATACATTGAAACATAACGACCGCTATCCTTATTCTAACTTTGAATTCTAGACATTCTGAGCTTCTGTCGAAGATGACCTTGACTGAAGCCTTTCGACGGATGGTGTTACCGCTGGGGATTTAACCTTGTCGGACGTAGTTACTTACCATGAATCGCTAACTTTTGCCTGAATTACCTTTTCAGGTTTCCAATCCATCGGGATGACTTTTGCTTATGTCTCTAATTTTTTCCTGGACCGCCCTTTTGGGTTTTCAATCCACCGAGACGTTTTTTTTTATTTAGGTGAATTATTTCTTGACTATATCAACATTCGTGGGGTAGGTAAACTCCTCTCCATCCATGGTTGCGAGCCTTAAGGCGTCGCTTGAAAAGGCTTTCTTGACCACATATGGGCCATCATAAGTCAGAGTCCATTTGCCCCTGGAATCAGTGAGGAATGATTGTATCTTCTTGAGCACGAGGTCTCCTTTTCTGAAGACACGGGGTTAGACCTTTTTGTTGAATGCTTTCTTCATTCTTTGCTGATACAACTGATCATGGCATAGAGCCGTTATTTGCTTTTCTTCGATCAGATTCAGTTCATCATGTCGACTTTGACATCATTCAGCTTCTGTTAGCTTTGCTTCCATCAATACCCTGATTGATGGGATCTCTACTGCTATGGGAAGTACTGCTTCCATGCCATATACTAGAGAGAAAGGGGCTGCCCCTGTTGAAGTGCAGATAGATGTGCGATAACCATGAAGAGCAAAGGGTAGTATCTCGTGCCAATCTTTGTAGGTTACAACCATCTTTTGAATGGTTTTCTTGATATTCTTGTTAGCCGCTTCTACCGCTCCGTTTATCTTAGGTCGGTAGGGAGATAAGTTATGGTGTTCGATCTTGAACTCAGCACATAACTCTTTCATCATCTTGTTGTTCAAGTTGGATCCATTATCCGTAATGATCTGGCTTGGAACACCATAACGGCAGATGATATTGCTCTTGATAAATTGGACCACCACTTGTCTGGTCACATTCGTGTACGCTACTTCGACCCACTTGGTGAAGTAGTCAATGGCTACCAGGATGAACTGATGTCCATTCGAAGCCTTGGGTTCGATCATGCCAATTATGTCGATTCCCCATATAGAAAAAGGCCATTGAAGGTGCGAGAAAAACACAAGAAGGGGGGGGGGTTGAATTGTGTATTTGCTCTTTTAACTACTTTTCGTTTCTTGTCATTGAATCACTTAGGATTACATCAGAGTTAGTTGGAAGACTCTGACTAGCTTAGTAACATTCAAACTTGCAATTTGAGAAGCATCAGAACCAACAAGAGTCTGAATGTAAATTGCGCTTCTCAGAACTTGCAGTGCGGAAGATTATCAGATTTAAGCTGCAAGGTTCTGACTTGCTTGTGTGAGGTTCTGATACTCTATATAGAACGATAAATAAAGACATTAAGCACAAGAGTAAAGAACACACAATATATCCTGGTTCACCACACGGGCTAATCCAGTTCACCCTCCTCAGGTGATTTCGCCTTGAACACAAGGACTTAATCCACTATAATCAATCTCGATTACATGTGCACGGGCAACATCCGGTGACTAACAACCTGCACAGCCGCACTATGACTAACCCACAATGACTTACGCCATTGTCATCTCAAATACCCAGATCATCACATGATCCCTTGAGGCATCTCTCTCAATGAATCGTTCAGGGATCCACTCAGGATATAACATTCATTGGAGGTTTCACAATGAGTTCCATCAAGGATCCCACAAGAGTCTAATCAACATATGATCCTCTTTGAGATATGACTATCATTGACCCTATTTCAGGCTTTACCACAATGACATCTCGCCATTGTCTTCTCAAGTCTCCGGTCACACTGACCACTCAAGGAATCCTAATTCACCAAGAATTAGTTTAACTGGAGATTACAAAGATGCTTCTTAACAAGCAGATTACTCCTAAGTTTAAGTACAAAGGAACACACAAGTGTTCAAGCAAGATGTGACCAATAACTCCTTGCTATTCTAAGAAACTACAGAGATGTATAATGATTTGACAGTTGTTGACATCTTGTAGATCTTCTTCTTCTTCGTCTTCGGGGTGAGAAAGATTTGAGCAACAACTCCTTGCTTCAGATCTTCAATGTAGCACTGACGAGAAGGTGGTTGATGACTTGACTGATTTGCAATGTTGTCTTCTTCATCAACAGCTTCAAACCAATTCATTGTTGTTGTGTTGAATGATGATCTTTAAGCTTCAACAACAATGGCCATGTGTAAATGGTGATAGCTTTGGATATTCTAAGTGTTACAACGAGAACTCATCGTTGTTGCTATCTTCACACAATGACTTGATCAATTCGCCCTTGATGGCCTAAATCCATCTATGGACGGTGTCGTCATCGACGTCCTTCGTCGTTCCTCAGTCGTTTCTCAGTCCTTCAACAGTCGTTGATTAGAAGCGAATACTCTTTCCTTTAAATAGCCCAGTAGAAATATAGCCGTTTGAAATACTGTTGGTTGTTGGAAAAGAGACATTGTGTAATAATTAGCTGTAATGACACATCTCGTCTTTTCTGTGGGAGAAGTGATGTGATATATCTTTCTTGGGCGCCGTGTACAGTTACTCACAACGGTAACATGTGACTTCTGAACTTCAGAGGCTTCTGATGTTTAATTGATGAAGCATGAGTAGAGTCTTCTTAATCAGGATATCTGATATGTCAAGTCTTCAGTTATTTTAAGAAGTCCATTAGGAATTAGTCTTCAGAACTTCAGCACTTGTCTTTAAGCACGTTATCCTTTTCTTCTTCAAGTCTTCCGAAACTTCAGAACTTGTCCATTAGGAATCTGTCTTCAGAGTCTTCAATACTTGATTTTCAGAGCCTTAATCTTCAGAACACATAAGTCTTCAGAGTCTTCCTGCACTTGGTCTTCAGAGCCTTCCGCCTTCAGAACTTCAAGTCATGAGAATCTTCAGCACTTCGGTTCTCTTCTTTAGAAGCTTTGCAATCTTCAGAATCTCGACCACTTTCAGAGAGCATCCACAAGAGCATTGCATCCGCAATATCGGCATCCTTGGATCTGACTGATCACGATCAGATACATAAGTGTTCTTGCTTCTTGCAACTTGTGTCACACATAGTAACTTCGCATATTATCAATTTCGGTCATCTGGATGGTGCTTGTTGGATCTGATATATTCTATAATTATGATCTGCACACAACACACATTAGAACATAAAATGGTTCTTTCACAAATACATATTGTTATCATCAAAACATAGATTGACTTGTAGAGACAATTCTTGCTCTCACAATCTCCCCATTTTTTATGATGACAAAACCAAGTATTTTGATTGAACATTTTATACAAGGTAATCACCAAAACAAAATATTCAGAGTCTGGAACAACAGCTTCCCCTGAATTTGTTGTCCTCGAAGTTTTATCTGAGATCATCTAGAATCTTATATGATCCAAAGACATACAGAATAACAACTTGAGTTGCCAGACGAAGAATAGGAAAGGACTGCTTCAATATCTTGTCTTTAAGAGAACAAAGAGTCTTTAGCATCTGGACTAGTTCATCAGAACTTCCATCTTCAGATCTTCAGAGCTCAGTTCCTTTGTAGTCGTATCAGAGCTTGTAATCTTCAGAGACTTCTGAAGCATTTCTACCTTTCAGCAGATTCATTTGAGCACAAGCAGGTCAGTTCTTATCTGATAACATAGCCTCACTATCTATCAGAGACAGACACTGTCTTTCAAGAAACTCCCCCTGAGTTTTAGACTTTGTGAAGATTTGAGATTTTGCAATTTGATCTTCAGGGTAGTCTCCCCCTAATCTCTATAAGTCAGATATTGGGGTCTTCAAAACGTAGTTAAGGGATATTAAGTTTTAATCACCAATAAAGATCATGACTTTTCAGAGTCTGACTTTTGAACACAGGTCTTCATCTCAGAACCTTGTTATTGTGACAACTCAGTGGTTCATCAAAGCTTAATTTTTGATTTGATACCAATTGAAGGTTAATATTTATGATCAATCAATGCTTGATTCTGAATCTGGTACTCGTGATTTGATTATGGTCTGATATTACGTGATGTGTTGAGTCTGATAGCAGAGTATGTTGTGTCTGATACCAAGTGAAGGACTTCTTCTCAAACACTTGAGAGGTATTTCCTTAATGTGCTGAATTGATACCAGCGAAGGTATTTGATAATGATCCACAACTTTGCTCTGATTGATGAGACTGATACATATCTTGTGTACTTGATCTGATTACCAATTGTGGATTTAGTCTGATACCAAATCGATTTCAATTAAATTTTCTTCTGGTAAACATCAGAACGGCTTCTTCTTGGATCTTCAATCCAGATCTTCAGACAGCTCTTGACTTCTGATTTGCACAGTTCCTTTGAGTAAGCATCTTGAGGATGTGTACTTTGTCTTGACTGCTTTCAGAGTTTTCTTACTTCTTTTGATTCTTAGACAACTTCTATTATATGATCGGAGTTATTCATTCTTAGCCTGTTCCTGTTCTTAGAATGCCTAGTGAACTTGTTTAGAGTTCCTCGGATAACATCAAACAACAAACGTTAATAGTAACACATTTTTATGTGAGTACTTTGTTTGAGTTCTGCATACTTTCAGATTTCCTTCTCTCAATCAAAATCATTCTTTCAGTTCCTTTTCTCAATCAAAATCATTTTATTTCTCCCCCTTTTTGACATCATCAAAAAGTGCTTAGAGCATAAGGGCATTTAAGCTTATAATTCCTCTTTCCAATGAACAACATATATTTCTTCCTCATTTGAGCATTTTAGCATTTAAGCATATTAACATCATCATATATATACTGGATATGTTAAACAACATAGGACATGGAGCCAGCATTTGAGCAGTTAAGAGTAATCCAAGTCATTTGGTGATAACCATCTTTAACCATAATAAATTCATTTGAAGGATTTTTTAGATGGAATCAACTGATTACTAATTGAAGGTTTTAGATCATCTGTAAAGATTAATTACAACATTTCAATTATGAACAATCATATAGAAGCATCAACATAAAACAGTTTTAAAGTGCATAGCATAGGTTGAGCTTAATCTTGAAAAGCTCAAGATAATCAAAACATAGATAATTCAAGCACAGATTAGAAACATTTTAAGTAATCGTAGTCCTAATAAAGCTGGGTTTTCATGGGTCCTATTGAGTTAGACTAGAGCGAGCCTAATGATGATGAGGAAGATGAGCGAGAGTTTTCAGAATCATCATTTCTTGAGCCATGCAACCTCTCTTCTACTTGAGTAATTGCCAATTTCTTGCTCTTTGCAATTTCTACTGAGATCCATTCATGGAACTCAGTCCAGATATTTCTTATTTCCATGGAGTCCATACAGAAATTGGAAGCTTCTACTAAGCTTTGGATTTTTGTGATTGCATTGTCCTTAAAGGATTTTAATGCATCATTCACGGTTTTTGATCTCTTAAATGAGGGTTCCTCATCATCAACCATTTTCTGCTCCTTACTTCCTTCTTTCCAATTTGTAAGTTCTTGAAGTACATCAGTGATATTCTATATGTTGATCTAGACACTGATATCTCCATCCTTAAATCTACTCAGATAGTTTCTGACTTCTGCCTGATTGTAAGTAGCGAATTTTGGAAAACCTTTAACTGGAATCCTGGGAGTCAGAGTTAATTCCCTAAACAATGTATTGTCTAGAGTGATGTTTTCTTTCATAAGATCCTCAAACTTGAGAATCGTCCCAGCGATTTTAAGAAGCTTTCTTGATTCACCTTCATCGATTAGAATGTCATCAACTACTCCAGATACAACTGAAATGTCAGAGATAAGTCTTCCGTACGGAATAAGTTTGATCTCCGGATTAGAACCACTTATGGAGTTTCTTATGGTTTCCTTCAGAAGTTTGAAGAGAACAGAAGGGAGATTTATCTTAATTCCTTTAAGGAGAAGGAACAAGACACACTTCTGAGTGTCGTTGAGTTGATTTACAGGAAGATGATGAAAAATGCTTCCCTGCAAGATTCTGAACCAAACTTGTAATGGATCTTTCAGGTTTAAGAATACTTGGTTCTCAACTGTTATTTCTTCTTTGAAGATGAGGGCTATGACTTTCGCTTCTCTTTCCTCACTAAGTAGATCTTTGGTAATTCTGAATCCATTATCCTTATGCTCCATGAGATCTACAATAGTCTTTTCAGATATGTAGATTCTTCTTCCAAAGACCGAAGAACTAATGAGAGTCGAGCCTGCATTAGCATGAATCCAGAACTCTTTAACCAAGCATCTATAGGTTGGTCATTCCAACCTCTTGAAGTAGTTACTCCATCCTTGTGCTTCCATTGAGGGAGTCATATCACATCCGTTTGACTTTAGATTGTTGAAGTTTACAATAATTTCAGACAATACTATGAGACTGTCAACTGGAATTTGTGTGGTTGTGGAAATTGAAGCATTTTGTGTGCCGAAAGCCATTTTCAGAGAGTGATAAGGAAAATTGAGAGTGAGGCCCAAAAGTTTATTTACAAAGGGATGGGACTTACACTCTATCAAGAGACCCAAAAGTTTATTTTTGTACAAGAGATGAGGCTTACAACTCAAGGAGAGGCCCAGATGAAAAATAACGATCGCACCGTTATTTTGAGAATCGTATCGGGACTTATATAATGACTGAGGCCCAAAATTATTTATGTACAAAAGAGGGCTGGGTCTTACACTCTATTAGAGGCCCAAAAGTGTTTTGAAAAAGATTTGTGAGGGTGAAAATAACCAAAAAACCCTAATTTGATTTAAAAATGTATTTTAATTCAACAAAATTCAATTAAAATGATCAAAATTATCAAACATGTGTGAAAAAACAAGTTGTAATCTTGGATTAATGTTTGAAAAATCAAGTTTCATTCATAGAATGATTTGAAAATCATTTGAATTTGCAAAAGAAATATTTTTAAATGCCTAAAACATATAAAAATATAATTCTTTACAAAAATACCAAATATATAAAATAAATAATATTTTTGTGAAATTTTTGTAGAATAAAATATTTTAACATTTTTGTGAATTTAAAAAAAACCAATAAAAAATAATTAAAATTGAGAGAAATTAATTTTGGAATTAATTAACAAAAACCATAAAATATGTGAAAAATAGCAAAAATAGGGAAAATGCCAAAATGGGCTGGGTGGGTCTTGAACCCATGACCTCCCAACCAAACACACATGCGCGCTACCACTGGGGTGGTGATACATCCGTGTATCAAAACATCCCCATCAACGTATATGGGTGCCTTGGATTTTAGGCCTGGCCAAGGCATGGCCTGATTTTTGCCTCTTGCATGAAGGCTCTAACTTCCTCATTTCTCCATGGATTTGGACAAAATTTAG
This sequence comes from Lathyrus tuberosus, assembly GCA_022829125.1. Lineage (NCBI taxonomy): Eukaryota > Viridiplantae > Streptophyta > Magnoliopsida > Fabales > Fabaceae > Lathyrus > Lathyrus tuberosus. The sequence continues at coordinate 4,366,201 of JALAZF010000034.1, forward strand.
GTGCCTCCCGCCTAGAATTGCATGAGGAATCCAATGGTGCTTTTAGATTTTTCTAAAGATGTCGCTATTTTAAAACCCGATATTGGTTTCAAAATAGGCCTAGATTTGCATGTTCTATGCTATCTCATCATATAGGCAACAATAGCATGGCAAATTGGTTCAAACACAACACATATGATATGTATGAGATGCCCATGATCAATGGACATCAAAGCAATGCATGATTTAAAGAGTTCAAGTTGTGATGCACTTACCTCTTGAAGCTCCTTGTGCTAACTGTCAAGATCCTTGTGCCATAAGTGATTCAATGCTTTGGACACTCTTGATTGATCCCTTAGAAGCTTTCAGGATGATCAAAACCAGTTGGAATCCTCAGGAACAAGAATTGGCTCTTTCTTGCAAAAGGGGCAAAAGTGACCAAAATGGTAACTCACTCAAATGGTGTTCCAATTGAGGGGAACCAGTTGGAACAGTTTGAGGATGATATTTGGAGTGTGTTTATACCCTTGTTTGGTTTTGAAAGTGACTGAATCAAGACATGGCTTAAAAAATACAAAAAAGTCAAAATTTGAGGTTTTGGAGGTTGACTTTCCGATTTTGGTGTTTCAGATCAAGGATGAGTGTTTGAACAACTTATATATGATACATTGGATGTGTTTGGATCATGAGCTATGGTGGAATTGCTCTCTAACTCAAAAACTCAGTGGTGACTTGCAAAAGAAGGCATTTTGGCGTAATGAGAGAGATTTTGAGGAAAGCTAGTGTTGTAGTGCTTTGGGGTACTTAAACTGATCACAAATAAGCTTTATTTATAGTAGAGCAATTTTGTTTTGCAAGGAATAGTGAATGGTAGCTTGGACAGTCCTTTGGCCAATGTTGATCAAATGGCATCTTTAGTCTCCTCTAGCCATTGAATTAAGGTTAGGGCACATGCCTATGGTCCTTTGGTTCAGAGCTGAATCTTGACTCAATTCAGTTAGCAATGTCTTGATGCTTGCCACCTTGTGAATCCATTGAATGCATTGAAACAAAATTGGAGTCTTTGAACTTTTTAGCCTTTTTAGGGCATTTATGGCTACATGTAGTTCCTTGGACTTGGGAGGCTTGTGGATCAGATCATTCCTCTTTGATTTTATCCCTTGAGGTGTCCAAATGGATGACAAGGCTTGTAATTATCTGATTTGGCCAAATCGAGCAAATGACCTATAATCTGCCTTGAACAAAATCAGTCTTTGATGCCATGTTCCAAGGGTTGGAACTCCATACTCAAATTGAATTTGGAGATGATTTGATACTTGTTGGAAAGCCCTCATGACATACTTCACCTTTGATGTTTAAAGTTGGTCTTGGTTCAGCTTGGATCGAAGTGAAAAATGCCTCTACATTTTGGAAAAAGTAAGGCAGATTCTGACTTATTGAAAATTTCACTAAGTGTTGGAAAAAGTGGAATTTTCATGTTTTAGTGATTTTGCTCCATCCATAACTCAAAATCCATGAGGATTTGGAATCTCTTGTAGTTGACACATTTGAAGTATGTCAGATGGACTTTCATTTGAGCTTTGAATGGGAGAAAAAGGCCTTGTGGTTTAGGAGTTATGACCTTACAAAGTTGGTAAAAAAACCACTTTTGTTCCATAACTTAGAAAATTTTAAGTTTCTCATGGTTGCCCCTTTTGCAAGAAACCTCACTTTTCTTGATTTTTCTTGTTGTATGATGATCAATATCATACATTAACATTGTTTTTGACTTAGGGGAACCATATTTGTGAAAATTTCCAAAAAGTCAAACTTGATTTTGTGCACAGTTGACTTTTTGTCAAATGAAATCCAAAATGTGTGATTCTTTGTGCAATCAAGTTCTTGACCTAATTCAAACCTAATGGATGGAATCCATAGGGGTTTTAGGGTGTCTTAAATCATGTCCCAAGGTTTGGGAGCATGTCTTGGTCAAAAGTCAAAGGCACAGTTGACTTTTTCTTCAAAACCCTAATTGTGGTCCAGATGAAACTGAAACTTGTAAATCAAGCTTCTTGGATCAATCCTTTGTTGTAAATGGATCAATTTGGTGTATTTTAGGCCCTCAAATAATGTCTTGAGGTCTTGGCTCATGCTTTGCTCCAAAAGTCAACTTAGGGGTGAATTAGGTCAAGAAACCCTAATTCTTGATTTTTTATGAATGCATCCCCTGAGGCTAAATTGAATTGATGATTGGGTCCATGAGGTCCCTTGGAGTATCTTGGGTTGTGCTTTGAAGCATTGGCTCATGCCCAGAGGAAAAATTTCCATCTGGAGGCCTTGGTCGACCAAAACCCTAATTTGGCGTCACTGGCGATCTCGAGGCTTGATCCACTTGGAATGTTGCAACTTTGTGCCTGATTCTTGATGTGGGAGTCCTCTTGATCCCTTATGGGTGTTTGAGAGGTTAGACAAGTTAAATATCATGTCATTTCTTGATTGATCCTTTGTCTAAGTGCTCTGTGAGGGTTGGAAACCCTGATTCTTGATTATAGTGAATGCTCAACCATTTTTGAGGAGATTGATGAGGCATGATGGCACATCCATATTGTGGTAATGATTTGCACAATGATGGGGAATCTTGGTGGTCAAAATTTGGAGTATAACATATGCCCCTATTTAATCTTCTTTGACCCGAAGGTGTGAATGGCGAAGATATTCGGACATTCAGGGTGCAAGAGGATTAAATATCAGAATACCCGAAATTTTGAATGTAGTTATGAATGGCAGTTTGCTCATCCATCTTCTTTTGCTAAGCTATGTCACTTAGAAAAGGGTGAAACTTCCCCTCGATCTTGGTCTTCAGCCAGGGAACTGGTCTCAGTTTCTTTTGAAATAAACCTCCCCTCGATCCTGGTCCTCAGCCATGGAACTGGTCTCAGTTTCTTTTGAAATAAACCTCCCCTCGATCCTGGTCTTCTGCCATGGAACTGGTCTCAGTTTCTTCTTGTCGAGTTCCTTCCTCGACAAGGAATACCATGTGTAGTGGTCTTCATCAAACTTCTCGCCGAGCTATACTGGGGAGACGCCATTTGATGGAAAAAGTTTGAGGTCAGACTTGTTGGGGACACCCATTTGTCTGAGCTGTAGAGGTGTGCAAACTTATTTGTTGGAGATGCCATTTGTTGACTCTACTGGCAAAAAAATGAGTCTCTTGAAAGACTGTTTTTCACTTGGTGATGGTTACATCATACTCTCCTTCGAGATCTTCTCGGAGAAATGCCATGTGATGTAATCCAATTTTGAGGTGCTGATGACTTCATTAACATCGAACTTCTTAGGAGAAAAACCGATGCATTGTCGAGAGTCTTCGGTTGAGAGGCTTTCTCGAGGGATTTTCTTTAATTCGGGAAAGCGAGAAATATAATCTTCGATGGTGAAGAGTGATGTTCTGAAGGTGTCGGTCGAATGTCTTCTTTCCTTTCAGAGGTTTAAGTTATCAAGGTGCTCGAGGACCGTCTCCAATCCAGAAATAAACTGGGGGAGAGATTGTTCAGACAATACATTTCCTGACGAGGAAAGAATTGACAACTCGATTGATGAGAGGAATTTTATCACTTGGGGAAATGAGTATGACCAGAGTGATAGTAATACAATATGAATATGAATATGAATCAATAATCCATGATGTATGTATGTTTATGCTGACAAAATTGACATGACATACAGACTAGTAGATGAACACGACTGGATACTCGGCCACGGCGGGGGACAAAAACTATCATTGTACCAAAATAGCAATCCTGCCTTGCTTAGGAGAGGTAGTCCCTTTGTGGGAGAAAAGTCGTCAATCGGTCTTAAGAAGTAAGAACTCTGCTGGAAATGTCAGATGGGACATTGCATCTGAAACAGTTGATCCTTCATTCAGGTGCACTAGTTTAGAAGGAGTACTTTGATTCTGCACTTTGAGGTTCAATCACCTTCAGAGAAGCGATCGATGTTCTTTTCGATGTTCATCAGTAAAAAAGAATTGCCATCTTTATTTTTAAAGCAGAAAATTTTTTGACAAGTAAATTCATTTTTTTTATTTCAAGAATCGTTGACCATGTTAAAAATGTCATTCTGTAAAGCTAAAACAAATGAGAATTGCAAACAAAAGCACTAGGGCTCAAATTTTATTGATAGGATGGAAATCAGCCAAGCGCATGATCCCATAGAGTATTTACAAAGTTTAGAAGATGGTAATTTAAGGGAAAAGGGCTACATTGAAACATAACAACCGTTATCCTTCTACCAACTTTGAATTCTGGACATCCTGAGCTTCTGTCGAAGATGACCTTGACTAGAAGTTTTTCGACAAACAGTGTTACCGCTGGGGATTTAATCTTGTCGGATGTAGTTACTTGCCATGAATCCCTAGTTTTTGCCTGGATTGTCTTTTGAGGTTTCCAATCCACCGGGATGATTTTTGCTTATGTCTCAATTTTTGCCTGGACCTCCCTTTCGGGTTTTCAATCCACCGAGACGTTTTTTTATTTTATTTTATGTTATTTTATTTATTTAGGTGAAGTATTTCTTGACTACATCAACATTTGTGGGGTAGGAAAATTCCTCTCCATCCATGGTTGCGAGTCTCAAGGCGTCGCCTGAGAAGGATTTTTTGACCACATAGGGGTCGTCGTAATTCAGAGTCCATTTTCCCTAGGAATCAGTGAGGAATGATTATATTTTCTTGAGCACGAGGTCTCCTTTTCGAAAGACACTGGTGTAGCGAGTGATTTTTGTCAGTGATGCGACCACCTTATCGCTGGTTTTTGGGTTTCTCCCCACAATGAGGAGGGGGTGCTAATTTCTTATTTCTTATTTATCCCGTGAAGCTGGAAGGGAAAGGGAAGCTATCTAAAACTAACATTGGATGTGAATGTTTAACTAAACAAACGCTTTAAAGAGATTGGGGGGTCCGGGGTCAGGTTATACAATGGGGAGTTGTTAATTACCCATCATATATATGGTTATCCACAGGATATTAGTTTTAGGTTTTGCTTTGTACTTGATGGTGTTTATCCGTTAATGGGTTGGGAAAGTTTCTTGGGAAATATGAGTGAGTGAGTGAGTTTTTGTTGATGTTCGGGTTATTCCCGATGTTTTTGGTAAGGTATTGGAGCTAAATTTTGATTGATGTGTGAAGGTACTGGACCTAGAGTTTTTGTTCAGTATGCTCGCTAAGATTTCGCAATCTTATGCCTACATATTCCCGTTTAAATGAAACAGGGAAATCAGAGCAATCGTAGTTCCTCCTATTCTATGGGAGGAAAACGATATTTTGGTGTCTTGTTCAAAGCCCAAGATTGAAGCTAAACAAATTTATTTGTGTCTTGTTCAAAGCCCAAGATTGAAGCTAAAAGGTCTGATTGAGAGAGAATTTGTCATCTCTAAAAAGGGATTGGACTTCCTATGAGGGGAATGTTAATTCTTGTGTGCCTTGATCAAAGCCCAAGGTTGAAGCTAAGAGGTTGATTGACTCCACTAGGGAAATCCTTATACAAAGCCTAAGAGGAGGCTGTAAATGACCGAATCAACAAGAGAGTGTTTTATTTGTCTTGTACAAAGCCCAAGATTGAGGCTAAAAAGAGACTGACTCTTTGGGGATATCATTATACAAAGCCTAAGAGGAGGCTATAAGTTGGACTTTTCCGGGGAAAATGTTCTATCTGTCTTGTATAAAGCCCAAGATTGAGGTTAAAAAGGGATTTTGACTCTGCCGGGGAGGTTTGTATGTGTCTTATACAAAGCCCAACATTGAGGCTAAAATGGGAAATTTAGCTGACTCTGGTGAGGATATTTCTATGTGTCTTATACAAAGTCCAAGATTGAGGCTGAAATGAGTTTGACTCTGTTTGGGAAATCATTCCTCAAGGCCTAAACGAAGGCTGTGAGGAAATGACTCCGTTGGGGAAGATATCTGTCCCCAGTTTAAGAGATGAAGATTTATGTCTTGTATAAAGCCCAAGATTGAGGCGAAAAAGGTTTTGACTCAACAAGAGAGTGCTTTTATCTGTCCTGTACAAAGCCCAGGATTGTGGCTGAACAAGCTGGGGAAATCATCCTACCTAAGAGGACTATGACTTCTGCAAGGGGAAATCCTTATACCCGGCCTGCGAGGAGGCTGGAAAAGATTGACTCAACGAGAGAGTGGCTGTTTTGTACAAAGCCCAAGATTGAGGCTAAAAGGGTTGAATCAACAAGAGAGTGCTAAAAGGTGATTGACTTAACAAGAGAGTCTGAAAAGTTGATCGACTCAACAAGAGAGTCTGAAAAGTGATTGACTCAATAAGAGAGTCTGAAAAGTTGTGGACTTAACAAGAGAGTCTGAAAAGTGATTGACTCAACAAGAGAGTCTGAAAAGGTTAGCTCTGCTGGGGAGAATCACTTGTACAAAGCCCAAGAGGAGGCTAACTGTGTTGAGAAAAGGTCATTATACAATGCCTAAGAGGAGGCTATCTTCTGCTGGGGATTATTGAGATCTTGAGGCAGGTCCAAATGGGGAAATCAACTCTTGCCGATGGTTTCCAGAAAGGTTGAGATATCAGATACCTTGAGGTTCTAATTTGGGATAGTGTTATACTTATGATAAACTGACCCTAGTTGGGGAATTTTTAGGAGAGAGACTGGGTTTTAACTCAATTAGGAATTGATCGGACTATCAAGGTTCCTTCCACGTGCGTAGGGAACTTGAGAATGTCTTTGAGACTCAAGGGGGTTTAGACTGTCCAAGTCTACTGGTGCGGAAGAGTTCTATCTTTTGTATGATGCCTAAGAGGAGGCGGGTGTTTTTAAGGGATGAGAATCAACCCTAAATTGGGCTGATGTTTTGACATTGGAAAGACTGCTCTAGCAAAGGATGACTAAGTTCTGTCTTATACCTTTAAGAGGTCTTCAGGGTCCTTGTATTAAGCCCAAGAAAAGGCATGAGAACTTCTAGGAAGCTGAAGGGTCCTTGTACAAAGACCAAGAGGAGGCGGGGATGTTTTTAGGAAGCCTGTGGGTCCCAAACCAAGAAAATTTCAAGAAATGCTATTCACCGAGAATAGATCATTTAGTGAAAGTTCTGAGGTTTGAAGAAACTCAAGAGATGCTATTCACCGAGAATAGATCAACTCCGGGGAGTAGAATTTCTTTGACGATTTCTAATAGTGACAGTCTGAGAAAAGGTTCGCGAAGAATACTACCTTTCTCTTTGTTCCATATTGTTTAAGCCCAAGAGAAGGCAAGACTGTATCTGGAAATCCTATGGGGATCTAGTTTTGATTGTATTTAAAGAGTGACCAACATGGCTTTACCTAGTTCTAGACCTAGTTGCCGGGGAAAACTCTAAATAGCTACCAGTATATATACAGTTGATATATGACAAGTATTTAAAAGGATATGAAAGAAGACTTACAAAGGAGCAGCTTCCCACAATACAGTTATATACATTTGAAAGCGAGTAAATGAAAGCTATCAAAACTTACAGGTGAGCAAGCTTCCATGCTGTATTGTTAGTTGTTCAAAGAAATTAAATAAAGTTTTGATAACAACATGTATATTTGAATCTAAATCAAAAGGGAAGTTGTTTTTGAAAAGATTGTTAGGGTTTATACTCAAGGAGAGGCCCAAGGTTTAATAGTGATCGCACCGTTGTTTTGAATATCGTATTGGGACTTATACAACCACTGAGGCCCAAAAAGGTTTTTGTACAAAGGGATGGGTCTTACAACTCAAGGAGAAGCCCAAATTATTTGAAAAAGGAAACGAAATGGGATTTACAACACAAGGGGAGGCCCAAATGAAAATGTTTTGAAAACGGCGATCGCACCGAGATTTTTGAAATCACAGTGGGTCTTATACAATAACTGAGGCCCAAGTTATTTTGGTTTCAAAAAGGGATTGGGTCTTACACTCTATTGGAGGCCCAAAAGTGTTTGAAAATTTAAAATCAAGAGGGAACCCTAATTTTAAATAAAAATGTCATTTTTCAAAGGTAATTTAAATAATAAATTATAAAATATCAGTTATATTCAAAAACAAGTTGTACACTTTGGAAAATATTTTGAAAAATCATGTTTAATTACATGAGAGTTTGAAATTCAATTGGTTTTGAAAGATCAAAGTGGGAATTTCATTAAAAAAATGTTTAAAAACAATTAAAATGAAATTAATTACAAAAATTCTAACTATGTTAAATAAATAATATAAATTGGATTTTTTGCAAAATAAAATATTTAAACATTTTAGTGAATTTTGAGAAAAAGAATCAATTCAAAAACATAAATATTCAGAGAGAAATTAATTTTTGAATCAATTAACCAAAATAACTAAAATTCAAAAATTTGAATTATGGTGCCAAGAACACCAAGTTCTTGCCCGCGCCCTCTGTTTTTTCAGATTTGCGTTTTCTCACTTTTTTCCATGATTTCTCAATGGTTTTGCACGATTCAAGTACCAATCCTGTTCGCTTTTGAACAAGGATCACAACCATATAGATTAATTGCATTTATTTTGAGTATTGAGTGAGAAATCAGAAGAAAATCTCAAGAACCCTAATTGCTGCATAAACATAATGAAATCTCACACACGATTGATTCATGGCAATTGATTGAGGGTTATTACTCCATACATGATTAAGAACATATGGCAAAATTATTGTGCAGTAAAATATGCATGCATCATGGAGTTTGAAGAGTTCATGCTTACCTCTTGTAGCTGGTGATCGAGTTCTAGGTTGGAGGTGTTACAGCTTGGTTCCAATGATGTGGACAGCTTCCTTAGGTGCTATGGAGTATGTCTGAATGCTAGGAGTGGATTGAATTGAGCTGGAACTTGATTTGGCACCTCAACTGCAAATCTGTCAAAGGCTTGTACAGATGGCTGGTGATTTTGAGAATCTGATGTTCCAGATGTGATTTTGTGTTATGGATCACTTTTATATGTTATATGTGAGGTGTGTGAACCATTGGTTGGGTTGGAATTGCTCTCAAACTCAAAACCCGATGGTGACTTGAGTTAGAAGGCAAAATTGGAGTGAAAGTGAGATTTTGGGGAAAGCATCAGTTTGGGTGCTTTGGTGTACTCAAACTGAACACAAATGAGTTCTATTTATAGTAGAGCAAGTTTGTTTTGCAAGCAATAGTGAATGGCAACTGGTACAGGTTTGTGGCCAATTGTGATCAAATGGAATCTCAAGTATCCTCTAGCCATTGACTTGAGATTAGAGCACAGGATTTGTAGCTTTGGTTCAAAGATAAACTTGGACTGAATTTAGTTGGAATAGGCTCAGTTCATGCCACCTTGGTGCATCCATTGAATGCTTGGAAACAAAATTGGAGTCTTGGCATCTTTGTAGCCTTTTTAGGTTTGGCATGGCTATTGTAGATTCTTGGACTTTGGAGGCTTGGGGATCAAATCATTCCCTTCTTGTTTTATCCTCAGATGTGTCCAAATTGATGACAAGGCTTGGATTGATCAGATTTGGACAAATCGAGCCAATGTGCACAAATCTGCCTTGTAAAACCCAGTTCAGGATGCCATGTTCCAAGGGTTGTATCTCCTTGCTCAAATGGAATTTGGAAATGATTTGGTACTTGTTGGAAATCCCTCATGGCATAATTTAACTTTGATCCACCCCTAGACCTGGTTTGACTTGGATCAAGGTGAAAAAAGTCCCTACATTTGGGAAAAAGTAAGGCAGATTTTGACTTAGTGAAAATTTCACTAAGTGTTGGAAAAATGTCATTTTCATATTTTCAGCCATTTTGATCACTCCATAACTTAAAATCCATGAGGAATTGGAATGAGTTGTAGTTGACACTTTTAAAGTGTGTAATGAGAGCTACAAATCCAGCTTTGGATCATCCAAAACGGTTGCTTGGATCTCAAGTTATGGTCCTTGGAAGTTGGTACCCTAGCCACTTTGTTCCATAACTTAGAAAAATTCTAAGTTTTTTATGGGTACCCCTTTTACAAGTTAACTCATTTTCTTTGATTTTTCTTGATGAATGATGATTCAAATAACATATTAACATTGATTTAGGGTCAATGAACCATAAATGTGAAAAATTCTGTAAGACCCATAGCTTTTGAATAATTTTAAGTATTAGGTTGTATAATTATTAAGAGAGTTAGGAGTTGCCGACCGTGAGTCCGAGGGTTTTGTTGATAAATAATACTGTATTACTAGGGCCAGGTCTGGAGTGTTATCAAAAACTTTACGGTGAGTGGCGTTGTTCTCTTATTTTAATTATCTATACTAATTATCTTTTTATTTCGGAAATATTTGGATATAAATTTACCGGCTGACCGGTCGAAATAATTATATTTATGAGTTTTATCATTTCCAGTCTGTTTTTAATAATTTCGTCACCAATAATTTATTTTGATATGTTCAAATATTATTTTTGATAAAAACACGAATTCAACTGTTTTTCGTTTGGGTCTTTTTCGACACTTGTAGGTTGGTTAGAAAATTTATTATTTTGTTTAGGAAAAATAAAATAGAATAAAATCGTACAGGGGATATTGGTTTGTTTGTGTACTGTAGCGAAAAATTAAAATACATATGAGTATATGTATTACCTAATTTTTCAGAAACAAAATATCATGATATTTTGGAAAAGTGATGATTGGTTTCCACGTGAAAATGTTAGGGCGGTTACTATTCCTGTAGAGACAAAATATGATTTGTGTTAAGTTGTGGTTATTTCATTTTCTTAAAAGTCCGTTATGTCTCTCAAAGAGAAAAAGAGCTATGTGTTCATCAAACTCATTATTCTCCATTTCAAAAGCTTGTTTCGGGTAATATATTTTTCTTACCTTAAGTATATTATTTCTTTAAGCGGTTTTCATTTTATTAGAGTTAACAGGAATATGTTTTGGTTTTAATTTAAATAGCATGATTTGTATTTTTTTTTAAGGATTGTTTTAGGAGTGTAATTTATCATGTTATTTTATAAGGTTAAGTGAGTTTATTGGTACTGATAGTAGTGTTAGGAGAGTAGAAATAATTGAGTTATTATATTTTGTTAAGAAAATAAATATATTTGGTTTAGAAAAAATGTTGGAAAAAAAATGAAGAAAAGAAAGAAAAATATGAGAGTGGCGGGAGCCACCACCCTTTCCTTTGTTAATGTGGCGGGAGCCACTTTGTAGTAGAGTGGCAGGCGCCACTTCTCACTAGTGTAGCGGGCGCCACACTGTGTTTTTTTGCTTCCGGTCTCGTTTTTATGTCTTTTTGATATTATTTTTTCGTCTGTTTTTTTTTAAAAGAAATAATATTTATTTTACTTCAAATATTTTTATTTAGTTAATTATTTTCTTTTTTTCGGAATTTTTTCGGATACGTTCGGAATAGTATTTTAAAGTACGATCTGTACCGATTTTTGGTACCGTTGAAAAACTGTTAACAAGTTTTGATGTCGAAATATTTTTAGATCAAAATAATTTATTTTGAATAGAAAATATTATTTTATTCAAAATTATAATTTAGAATATTATTTATTTTGGGTATATTACTTAGTTATCTATATTGGTTTTCACTAATTTTATTCCTAGTGTGAGAAACGTATTTTGACAAAATGGTTTGTTCAAAATATTAAATGAATTTTAATTAGTGTGTTAGAGATTTCTTTGAACTGGAATTTAATTATTCTTTTACGGGAAAAACTATTTTCTAGGGGAAAAGATTTATTTTGTTTATAAAGCGATTAGATTAGTAGTTCTCGGGAATGGTTATATTTATGAGTTAGAACTGAGAGGGAATAAAATACCTTATTTAACGGTAAATATTACGTGGTTTAGGACGTGATAGCACCGGTACGTGGGAAGAAGGAAATTATTAGGAAGCGTGCGAAGGTAAGGTCACCTTCTAACGATATTATATAGTACTGAATGCGTATGTATTTGTATGACTGATTTGTGTGCCCACTTGGGGTCCTTGTGAAAATGATGTGCTGATTGAGTTTGTTAATGATAAACGTGTGAAAAGCTTTCATATGATTTGTGCGAAATATATGAATTGGCATGTGGTTATGATTACCTGAGATGAGATTATATAAATTGTTGCATTTGCACTTGTGTGTCATGCATACCATAGTTGCGTGTAGGTCGTTGGTGCCGAATGGACCAGGGTGATGTGACTGAGCCGTCACCTAATTTCGAAGGGATTCTACTGCACCAGGTGATGTGACTGAGCCATCATCGATCCTTTGAGATCAAATTGAGTCAGGTGTCTGCGAGGAGGCAACACCGGGTGTCTGCAAGGGCAGCACTTTTGTGTCTGTGAGGCAGCACGGTTAGTGAGGACCCAAGGGGGTATCACGACTCTCTGCGGAGAGGTAAAATTCCGGGATTCATGCATGGTGAGGGTACCCGACGAATTGGGACCACCAAATTCATATAGGTCTGCATTTAGGATATATGTGCATTTACTTTGTGGTGTTAAATTGTGTTTCAATCATAACATGTTATACTTGTATATGTGTATTCTTTTCTATATGCTATTTTTAGAAAGTGACCCTCTACTATCATTATGATGTGGTTAACGACCACCCAGACTAGGGGAGAGCCACAGGTTCCGCCGATCGTGTTGGGGACTGTGACCACCTGGGATTTTATTGACTAGGATCGGCCCAGTGCTTGAAGGATTGACCCGGCTTCAAGTACGACTTACTACTATGGGCAGATAGTTTAGTTTGGGATATCTTTTGGATGACTGTACCGTATACTATGAAACTGCTAGGAGCAGTTGTTGTTATATTCTGGCTACGGTATGCCCTAGGTTCATGACACCCTTATGTTTATAAGGTCATGAACTAGGTGTTGTATTTTTGGGTTATTATATTGTACAGGTACTTACACTTTGCTCCTTCGAGGAGTTACTATTGATGCATATATTATTATTTCAGTTTCAAAACAGTTGTTTCCATTTCGAAAAATATGCGTTGTAGTTTCTTCGGATATATAGAGCCGGCTGTGCAGTTGAAAGTAACATACTCCGTTGTTTTGGAATTCGTTAAACAATTGACTCTGATGTTTAAAAAAAAAAAAAAAACGGGGTGTTACAAATTCCAAAAAGTAAAACTTTATTTTGTGCACAGTTGACTTTTTATCGGATGAAATCCAAACTATGCGATCCTTTGTGAAATCAAGTCCTTGACCTAAATCAAACCTAATGGATATATTCCATAGGTGTTGTAGGGTGTATTGAATCATGTCCCAAGGTTTGGGAGCATGTCTGGGTCTAAAGTCAAAGGTACAGTTGACTTTTTCCTCGAAACCCTAATTGTGGTCCTGATGAAGTTGAAACTTGTGGATCAAGCTTCTTGGATTAATCCATTGTTGCAAATGGATCCATGTAGTGTATTGGAGCCCTTCAAATCATGTCTTGAGGTCTTGGCGCATGTTTTGTCCCAAAAGTCAACTTAGGGGTGAATTAGGTCAATGGCTTATGCCCAGAGGAAAAGTTCCATCTGGAGGCCTCAGTCGACCAAAACCCTAATTTGGTGACACTGGCGATCTTGAGGCTTGATCCACTTGGAATGTTGCAACTTTGTGCTTGATTCTTGATGTGGGAGTCCTCTTGATCCTTTATGTGGATGTTTTAGAGGTTAGACAAGTTGAAGATCATGTCATTCCTTGATTGATCCTTTGTCTAAGTGCCCCTGAGAGGGCTTGAAACCTTAATCCTTGATTGTGGTGAATGCTCAAACATCTCTGAGGAGATTAAAGAGGCATGTAAGTAGATCCATATTATGATGATGACTTGCACAATGATGTGACATCTTGGTGGTCAAAATTTGGGGTATGACAGATGCCCCTATTTAATCTTCTTGGACCCGAAGGTGTAAATGGTGAAGGTATTCGGGCATTCGGGGTACAAGAGGATTAAATATCGGAATACCCAAAATTTTGATAATGATTATGAATGGCAGTTTGCTCACCCATCTTCTTTTTCTAAGCAATGATGCTTAGAAAAGGTAAAAACTTCCCCTCGATCCTCGTTTTTAGCCAGGAACTGGTCTCAGTTTCTGATATAAACTTCCCCTCGATCCTGGTCTTCAGCCACAGAACTGGTCTCAGTTTCTGATATAAAATTCCCCTCGATCCTGGTCTTCATCCATGGAAATGGTCTTAGTTTCTAATATAAACTTCCCCTCGATCCTAGTCTTCAGCCAAGGAACTGGTCTCAGTTTCTTTTGTCAATAAACTTTCTTGACAAGGGACGCTATTTGTAGCATCAAACTTCTCACCGAATTTTCCTGGGGAGATGCCATTTGATGGGAAAAAGTTTTGACGTCAGACTTGCTGGGGAACCCACTCGTCTGAGTTGTAGAGTTGTACAAACTTCTCTGTTGGAGATGCCATTTGTTGGCTCTACTGGGGAGAATGAGTCTCTTGAAAGACTACTTCTCACTCGGGGATATTACATCATACCTTTCCTCAAGATCTTCTCGGGGAAATGCCATGCAATGTAATCCTATTTTGAGGCACTGATGACTTCATTAACATTGATTCTCTTGGGAGAAAAACCAATGTGTTGCTGAGAGTTTTTAGTTGAGGGACTTTCTCTAGGGATTTTCCTTAATCCAGGAGAGCGAAGACATCATCTTCAATGGTGAAGAGTGACGTTTTTCGGGTGCCTTCTTGTCTCTTCAAAGGTTCAAGTTATCAAAGTGGTCAAGGACCGACTCCAATCCAGAAATAAACTGGAGGAGGGATTGTTCAGACGCGATTTTCCCTGACAAGGAAAGAACTGACAACTCGATTGAGATGAGTTTTATCACTAGGGGATAAGACCGACTGGAGTGATAGTGATGCAATATGAATATGCATGTGAATCAATTATGCATGATGTATGTATGTTTATGCTGACAAAACTGACACGACATACAGACTAATAGATGAACACGACTGGATACTCGGCCACTACAGGGGACGGAGAAATACCATTTGTTCAAGATAGCAATTCTGCCTTGCTTAGGAAAGATAGTCCCCATGAGGAAAACCGTTGGTCGGGCTTAGGAGATAAGAACTCGGCCGGGGATATCAGATGGAATACTCGCATCTGACACAACTGATCCTTCATTCAGGCGTACTGGTTTAGAAGGAGTACTTTGATTCTGCACTTTGAGGTTCAATCAACTTTGGAGAAACGATCGATGTTCTTTCGATGCTCAACAGTCAAAAGAATTGCCATCTTTATTTTAAAAGCAGAAAAAGTTTGACAAGTAAATTCATTTTTGTTTTATTTATGTTAAAATGTCGTTCTGTGAAGCTAAAACAAATCAGAATTACAAACAAAAGCACTAGGGCTCAAATTTTATTGATAGGATGGAAATAAGCCAAACGCATGATCCCATAGAGTATTTACAAAGTTAGAAAATGGTAATTTACGGGAAAAGGGCTACATTGAAACATAACGACCATTATCCTTCTACAACCTTTGAATTCTGGATATCCTGAGCTTCTGTCGAAGATGACCTTGATTGGAGTTTTCCTGATGGATGGCGTAACTGCTGAGGGATTCAACTTTGTCAGACGTAGTTACTTGCCATTAATCCCTAATTTTTGCCTGGATTGTACTTTGAGATTTCCAATCCATTGGGATGATTTTTGTTTATGTCTCTAATTTTTGTCTGGATCGCCTTTTCGGGTTTTCAATCCACCGAGACGTTTTATTTTTCTTTTTTATTTATTTAGGCGAAGTATTTCTTGACTACATCAACATTGGTTGGGTAGGTAAACTCCTCTCCATCCATGGTTGCAAGTCTCAAGGCGCCGCCAGAGAAAGCTTTCTTGACCACATAGGGGCCATCATAGTTCGGAGTCCACTTGCCCCAGGAATCAGCGAGAAATGATTGTATCTTCTTGAGCACAAGGTCTCCGTTCCTGAAGACACGGGGTCGAACCTTTTTGTCAAACGCTTTCTTCATTCTCTGTTGATACAACTGACCATGGCATAGTGTCGTTATTCGTTTTTCTTCGATTAGATTTAGTTCGTCGTTTCGACTTTGACACCATTCAGCCTCTGTTAGCTTAGCTTCCATCAATAGCCGGATTGATGGGATCTCTACTTCTATAGGAAGCACTGCCTCCATGCCATATACTAGAGAGAAAGGGGTTGCCCCTGTTGAAGTGCGGACAAATGTGCGATAATCGTGAAGAGCAAAGGGTAACATATCGTGCCAGTGTTTGTAGGTTACAACCATCTTTTGAACGATCTTCTTGATGTTCTTGTTAGTTGCTTCTACCGCTCCGTTCATCTTTGGTCGGTAGGGAGATGAGTTATGGTGTTCGATCTTGAACTCAGCACACAACTCTTTCATCATCTTGTTGTTCAAGTTAGATCCATTATCGGTAATGATCTGGCTTGGAACACCATAATGGCAGATGAGATCGTTTTTGATAAATCTGACCACAACTTGTCGGGTCACATTGGTGTATGATGCTGCTTCGACCTACTTGGTGAAGTAATCAATAGCTACTAGGATGAACTGATGTTCGTTTGAAGCCTTGGGTTCGATCATGCCAATCATGTCGATTTCCCATATGGAAAAAGGCCATGGGGAAGAAAGAACTTTAAGATGTGTTGGCGGTACATGGATCTTGTTTGAGTATATCTGACACTTGTGACACTTCCTCATGTACTTGTAGCAATCAGATTCCATGGTCAACCAATAGTACCTTGCTCTCAGAATTTTTCTCTCCATTGTGTGTCCATTGGCATGAGTGCCAAAGGATCCTTCGTGAATTTCTTTTATCAGCATGTTTGCTTCTAGTCTGTCTACGCATCGAAGCAAGAGCATGTCGAAGTTTCTCTTATAGAATGTATCACCACTCAGGAAGAAACTGCCTGCTAGCCTTCTGAGGGTTTTTTTTGTCTTTTTTGGATGCCCCATGTGGGTACTCTTGGTTCTGAAGGAAGCATTTGATATCGTAATACCAAGGTTTGTCGTCTATGACTGCTTCAATCGCGAAGATGTAAGCGGGCCGCTCAAGGCGCATTATGTCAATCTTAGGTATGTCATTCCATTGACCTACACTAATCATGGAAGAGAGAGTGGCTAGTGCATCAGCCATGTGATTCTCTTCACGGGGGATATGATGAAACTCGGTTCTGTTAAAGAATGGTAACAACCTTCTCGCGTAGTCTTTGTAAGGAATCAATCCTGATTGGTATGTGTTCCAATCTCCCTTGATCTGATTGATAACCAAGGCTGAGTTGCCATATACATCCAAGTTCTTGATCCTTAAGTCAATCGCTTCTTCGAGACCCATGATACAAGCTTCGTATTCGGCCTTGTTGTTTGTACACTTGAATGTCAGTCGGGTGGTGAAAGGAATGTGGGTACCCTGAGGTGTTATAATGATTGCCCCAATTCCGTTTCCATAATGATTGACAGCTCCGTCAAAGATAAGTCCCCATTGGGAACCTGGTTCTGGCCCTTCATTGGGTAGAGGTTCATCGCAATCTTTCATTTTTAGATACATGACATCTTCGTCTGGGAAGTCAAATCTGACTGATTCTTGAAAGTCAATCGATTGATGAGCCAAATGATCAGTTAAAACACTTTCTTTGACGGATTTCTGAGCATGGTACTCTATATCGTATTCTGATAACAACGTCTGCCAACGGGCTATCCTTCCCGTGAGAGAAGGCTTTTCAAAGACATACTTGATTGGATCCATTTCGGAGATTAACCAAGTAGTGTGACAAATCATATACTGCCAAAGACGTTTGGCTGCCCAAGCCAGAGCACAACAAGTTTTCTCAAGCATAGTGTACCGAATTTCACAGTCGGTAAATTTCTTGCTCAAATAGTAAACGGCATATTTTTTTCTTTTTGTTTCGTCTTGTTGGCCGAGTACACAACCTATTGAGTCTTCCAAGACTGTTAGGTAGATGATTAATGGTCTTCCCTCTACTAGAGGTGACAAGATATGTGGGTTCAACAGATACTCTTTGATGCTGTCGAAGGCAGTTTGGGAGTCTTCTGTCCAAACGCAGTCCTGATTCTTTTTGAGTAATTTGAAGATTGACGCACACGTCGCGGTCATGAGGAATATAAATCTGGAAATGTAATTCAAACGTCCCAAGAATCCCCTAACTTGATTTTTCAGTCTTTGGAGAAGGCATTTCTCGAATGGTCTTGACCTTGTCAGGATTAACCTCAATTCCTTTCTGGCTGACGATGAACCCTAGCAGTTTCCCTGAACGGACACCGAATGTGCACTTATTGGGATTCAAGCAGAGTTTGTACTTTCTCAGACGCTCGAATAGCTTTGACAGACGGGTCACATGCTCCTCTTCTATTTTATATTTGGCGATCATATCATCAACATACACTTCTATTTCTTTGTGTATCATGTCGTGGAACAGAGTAGTCATGGACCTCTGATAGGTCGCCCCGGCGTTCTTCAAACCGAACGACATTACTTTGTAGCAAAAGGTGCCCCATGGGGTGATGAAGGAAGTTTTCTCCATATCTTTCGACACCATTTTGATTTGATTATAGCCCGAGAATCCATTCCTGAAGGAGAATATTTTGAACTTTGATGTACTGTCTACCAGCATGTTAATGCGTGGTAAGGGAAAGTCATCCATCGAACTGGCTTTGTTCAGATCCCTGTAGTCTACACACATTCTGACATTTCCGTCCTTTTTTGGAACTGACACTATGTTGGCTAGCCATTGAGGATATTCTGATGTGGCGAGAAAACCCGCGTCAATCTTTTTCTGTACTTCCTCTTTGATTTTGATGGCCATGTCCGGGTGAGTCCGCCTTAACCTTTGTTTTACTGGCAGACATTCTGATCTTAAGGGTAAATGATGTTCCACAATGCTGGTATCCAACCCTGGCATGTCCTGATAGGACCAAGCGAATACATCGGGAAACTCTTTGAGAAGCTTTATCAAACTTTCTTTGACAGTCGGACTGAGCAGCGCCCCAATCTTAACTTTTTTTCTCTCTTCTTTTGAACCCAAGTTGTCTATTTCCAACGGCTCTTTGTAAGGTTCAATGGACCTTTCCTATTGCCTGGGTAGTTAGGAGATCTCTTCTGGAATTTCTTCGTCATTTTCTTCTTCAGCCTCAAATACCGAGAATTCAAAGTTGGGAGAAGGCATTGGATCGTATGTTTCAATGGGGTTTAAAACAAGCAATCTGCATGACGTGATGATTTTGTTTTAGAAGAGATAGAGAGAAATGCAAGAGTGTGTGCGATGCATTTTCTCAAAAAAAATGCTTGTTTTTATTATTTGAGTTGTTTTTAGGATTACCATTTTCTGAAAAATGAAAAGAGAAAACAGCAATAAAATGCGGAAATTAGAGAACGACGTTATTTTATTTATGATCTTGTCGATTCTTGAAACTACAGCCCTATAAAACAAAACTCCGTCGCTTTGGGCAAAGCGAAGAGGTACATTTACAGAAAGCGAGCCCTATCAAAACATTCGTTTCACCTGGGCAGGGTGAAAGGTTAAAGTAAAGATGGCAATTACTTAGACTTATGGACGAATTTCGAGACATCTACAACAACCCATTGGCGGTGAACTCCTCGGTGAATCACAAAGTCTGGTACCTTCCTTCCTGGCTTGTCTTAAGAAATGACGCTGATTTCTGGTAGAGCAGGATCATTGGAATCTGTCTCCCAGGCAGAGTTGTCGTAGGAGGATTCTTCAGCCGCATCTTGCACAGTGTCTGTACTCTCAGGTATATCTCCCCATCCAGTTGGTTGGATGTCTTCGAGCCTGATACGAGAGCTTTCGGGAGTGGTGTACTTGACCATGAAGTCGTATTTGCCACTCGGTTGTCCCAATGTGTCCCACACTTCTTTGGAACTGGAGGAATCATCCCTTTCGATGACGTTGACCTCAGGAAAAGCATAGTTAAGGAACTCTTGTCCTGCAATCTTTGCAAATTCATCGTTGTACTGGATATTTTCTGAATGCCCTGAGTGATGCTCCCATTATTCGGTGGGGACGCAGGTATTCTTTTCAATGATGCTCAGGTGATAAGCGTCGTTGGGCTGACTCTTTTGTCCCAAGTTTCCTGGGTACAGCTGCCAGATAGGAAGGCCATCCATTAGGCCATAATAGTCATGGTCAAAGTTGTCTTTCATCAGAGTGTCCTCCTCTAATGAGTTTGGTGGAGCACGACATCCTTCTGGATCACAATTTTCGTATATCATTTTAACATCTGACCTTGGTATATATCTCGGACTCTGTGCGGGATAGAAAAATGGCGTAGGCACCCCTTCCTGAGGCATATATCCATCCTCGTTAAGATAGGACTTCCACTCTTCATCTGTATCGGAGGAATCTCCCTCATTGATGGTATGTACTTCTTGAGATACTGGGTGAAGGAAACCTCCACTGTGGAGAAATTTCTGAATGGGATGAAGGCTTTCATCGTTAGTAGCAGTTTGGGTACAGGTTGAGGAAAAACCAAGACCTTTCTTTGTCTTGTTATCCGTAGGAATGACAAGCTGTCCCCATCCTTTTGCATTGTTATTTTTTATCACTTCGAGAGCATCTTTGTACGAGGAAATCGATGTTCCTTTTTCTGACTGGTTGTCGTTGCTCACCGAAAGTGCTTGCAAATAGGTTCCAATAACCTCTTCTGGTTCTACACAAGTGGACGACGATAAGTTGCTTACGATAAAGGCTTGCTCTCCACAGACTGTGACTAGTTGGTCGTTCTTGACGAACTTTAGCTTCTGGTGAAGTGTCGAAGTGACTGCCCCAGCCTCGTGTATCTAAGGTCTTCCTAACAAACAACTGTATGCTGCCCGGATGTCCATGACCTGGAAAGTGACTTCGAAAGTGTGAGGACCGATAGTTATGGGAAGGTCGACTTCGCCGATAACTATTTTTCGGGATCCGTCAAATGCCTTGACGACGACCTCACTGCCTCTCATCGGAGATCCTTTAAATGATAGTCGCATTAGAGTGGACTTTGGAATAACATTCATAGCCGATCCGGTGTCTACCAGTACACTGGCTAAAGCATCGTCCTGGAAGTTGACTGTAATATTGAGTGCCATGTTATGATTTTGGCCCTCTTTCGGCAGTTCTTCACCACTGAACCCCAAGTTGTTGTAGGAAGTGATGTTGGAGATGATGCTGTCGAATTGTCTTATTGTCACGTCTTGTTCCAAAAAGGCTTGCTCTAAAACTTTCTGTAGAGCCTCCATGTGAGCTTCGGAACTGAGTAAAAGAGATAACACAGATATTTTTGAAGGAGTTTGCAACAGTTGATCTACAATGTTGTACTCACTCTTCTGGATGAGCTTCAACATCTCATCGTTGTTCTTTGAAAGGTCGAGATCACTGGATTGACTGACTGGTTGATCAGGAACTTCTGTTTGGGATTTCTTTTCTTTTTTGGGTTCTCCAACTCCTCGGTTAAAGATCCGACCGCTCCGTGTTACTCGATTGATGTCTGCAATATTCACGTCGGAGGGTAATGGAGTTTCCTTTCCATTCTCAATTGTTGTTGCACCGTATTTGTAAGGGATAGCTTTATCGGATTTGTACGATTCTGGTCCCGGCAGATAGATAACTACAGGAGTCTTTTGATTCTTCTGACCAGCATAGCTGGCCTCGAATGGTTCGAGGTTGGAAATCCTTCCACCATCAAGAGGAATTCTTGATTCATGGAGTAGAGGGATTATGGCGCACACATCTTTGGCCACTTCTCGTTTAGGGATTAAGACAACATCTTTGCCTTGATTAGGATGATAGTCTGACATTGAACCAGAGCTTGACCATGGTTGAATCTCTTTGTGGTCCAACTGACCTTGAAAGGCTCCTCGCACGAGGTAGCATCCTTGATTATTCTCTGAGCAAACTCTACAGCGCTCATAGTTGTGTGGTGGCACCCGGCCACGTCCGCTCTGTATGCAGTGTAACCATACTAGATCTGTCTCCACTGATCGAACATCCTGATTCTGATGCCTAGTAGGGTTCCCATTAATCATACTGACTTGTTGTGTGTCTTCATCTAGATAGATCGGAAGCCACCAGTGGTTCAATAAGTGTTGCAGTGTCCTTTGAACGAGCGCACATCCTTGGTCATTTTCATGACATACTTTACATTTCTGTTATTCATGTGAAGTCAGAAAACCGAGCTGGACTTGCTTAGCTTGTAATTCCACCAAGCTGGTATTCATCAGGCGAATATCAAAGATTTGGATCATGTTAACCTGATGACGACTTCTATCATGGTAATCTTGAATCCATCAAAGATCCATCTGACGCTGGAGGGCCTCTTGTACAAAAGAGCATCCCTGATTATTTACCGAGCAAATCAGACAGGAATCGTAATCGTGTCGTAGCAGATCATGATGTTGGCTTTGCCTTGAGTGCATTGCCACCAAGTTGACAATCATCGCACGAATGTCATGGTTCTAAATGATGTTGGAATTTGTATAAGTCATGTTGACTTCATGAATTCGGTGATCTTGGATCCATCCGAGATCCATCTGTTCCTGTAGAGCTAATTGCACCACGAAACATCTTTGATTATTTTTAGAGCAGATATCACACTGGTGATAGTTATGAGACGGTACATGACCATATCCACTTTGTCTGCAATGCATCTTGACCAGGCTGGTTCCTAATAAGGGTAGATCGTGAATTTGATAGCTGTGCTTAGACTCTTCTTCTATCAAATTTACTGCAGCCTTCTCGTGTTGAGGCAACGAGTTCGTCTGAATGTTTGGATTTGTATCCTTTAAGGATAAGACCCCGCTCCTGAAAAGCTTCTGCACATCGGATTTGAAGCTGAGACAGTTTTCTATGTTATGCCCTGGTCCTCCTTGATGGTAAGGGCAAGTCTGATCCGCTTTGAACCAAAAAGGCAGATTTTCTGGTATTGTAAGGGGAGCCCTGGTTTGGACGTGCCCCTTGACCAGTAGCAGTGGAAACAGTTCTGCGTACAACATTGGTATAGGGTCGAACTGTAACGCCCCAATTTAAATTATTAATCGTCGTGTTGTTATTTCTGTTTGTTGGCCTTGGTGAGGGTGTGTGGTTGAGCGCGTAGGCATAGTGTCCTTAGCGGAACCGGTAAATGGAGATGCCGGGAATACTGATAATGTAATGTTGTATTATGTGTGAGCATGGTTAATAACAATAGTAAGGTGAATATTATTATTGATATAGTGAAGATTATTAATATTATTATTACTATTATTATTAATATTATTGGTGTGTTATTATTATTATTATTATTATTATTAATAATGTTATTATTTTTGGTTGTTAATTAAAATCCGATTTAATTAGTTGGATAATGGGCTAGTAAAGGAATATGGATAGTTTAGTCATTAAGCTGGTTTAGTGAGAAATTAGGGAGGAGTTAACCATAATAAGAATTTTTGGGGAGAAAGAACAAGAAAATCTTAGGAGAAGGGAAGAACAAGGGAGAGCTAGGGCACCCATCTTCACTAATTTTCGCAGGAATTCTTCAG
Source organism: Lathyrus tuberosus (assembly GCA_022829125.1). Lineage (NCBI taxonomy): Eukaryota > Viridiplantae > Streptophyta > Magnoliopsida > Fabales > Fabaceae > Lathyrus > Lathyrus tuberosus. The sequence continues at coordinate 4,389,664 of JALAZF010000034.1, forward strand.
GATTCGAGGTAAGGGGGAGAACGGGTTCATATTTTGGTGATTAAATCGTATAAGGGTAGCGGGGAGTCCTTAACCCCGTAGGATCTTTGTATGAACATATGATGATGTTTAATCTCTGAATGCATGTAAGAAATCTGTGTTGCTTGGTGTGAAATCGATCCATTGAATGACTAATTTCTGCTATATGATGATTCTGATATCTGTTGATGATTGTGTTGTTGAATGATGATTTCTGGTGTAAAACTTCATCTGATTGGGAATACGAATTGAGCCCTAGAGCTGTAGTCATGAACTAGTAATTCTAGGTACAAGAGAAAAGATGGAAATTGAACCTAAAATCAATGTAGAAATGATTCTAGGATTGATTGGAAGTGAAGAAGTGGAGAAATCATAGCAGAATGCAGAATAGTGAGGCTTCTGGTGAATCGCGTAACAGATCTGGTGATACGCGTACCGTGGAGGGTGATACGCGTATGGGAAGGCGAGGTACGCAGAGATACGCGTATGGGGAGTAACATTACGCGTAATTGGAAGGCAATACGCGTACGGTATTGGAAATTGGGAATTTCAGTGTGAGGGAGTCTCTGTCCGTACGCGTACGGCATAAGGCAATACGCGTATGGAAGTGGAAATTGGTGAGGAGGTACGCGTATGGGTGGAGTCTATACGCGTATGGGTAGGCGCGATACGCAGCAATACGCGTATGGCTAGCAGAGCTGTAGAATTTTACCGTTTCGCGATTTCTTTCCCGTTTTCGCGTCGGATTCGGTTTCTCTTAGTTTGAGAGGTTGGGATTGGGAGTCAGATGCTGAGTAATACATAGTTGGTGATGAAACTAATTAATTAGATGATTTTTAGGAATTAATTAGTATTTGAGGGATTATGGGACAAGGTGAGGATTCATTGATTATGGTGCAAGTGGGAACGATTAAGTGTCTCATGTGGGATCAGGAGGATCGTAACTATGTATGTCTATTATTACCTATGTGTGTTATATGTATGTTTGTTGTGATCAGGAGGATCGTGAGTTTGTTTATCATTGGATATACATGTGTGTTATATGTATAATTGTTGTGATCAAGAGGATCGTGAATTAGTCTATCTATTATTATATATGTGTGTTATGTAGTGTGAAATAATCTTATGGTGTTGATTGTTGATAGTGTGTTGATGATGTGATCAGGAGGATCGTGAGCATGTATCTATGTTATAATACATGTGTTTTAAATGCATTCGGTGTCATGCATTTCATGGTGATTGGTGGGATGAATCATTGCTTAGGAGGAGTGTATGTGATTCATCCGTACTCCGAAATGGAGAATGGTGGGGCTAGATCATTGCCAAGTAGGGGTGTATGTGATCTGCCCGGGTTCGATTGAATGAACCAATGAGTCGGTACCGCATGCATGGTGTTGTGTTGCATTATACTATATGTTGTTGATTGTTGGTGATTGAACATGACAGTAGGTCGTGATTATATGTTGTTGTTGTTGGTGTGAGATACTACTTTCTTATATGTATTATTCACCTTTTTATATTGAATGTAGTTCTCACCCCTCTGTTGTTGTTGTGTCTGTGCTTCTTCGGAAGTACAGATATTCAGGTGACAGGTTAGTGCTTGGAGCTTATGTAGCTTGTTCGAGTTTAGAGAGTCGCTCTGATACGTAACACAGGATTGGGGGTTTTTACCATTTGTTTTATGTTGTATACTTGTTACGTATCTTTCAATTAATGAATATTATGGTGGACCACGATTATGTGGAGATTTTGGTGTTGTAGGCAGATGGCCATAAAACGAATAATTGAATAAATATTTCCACTGTTTGATTTTATTTACATAAAGGAAATTTGTTTTGTTGATTTTGAAATGTCGCATCCCACTTAGGTGTAGAAACTCTAATTTATTTCATATATTTTGTTTATTTTGAAAAATGGGAAAGTGGGGTGTTACAATTGGTATCAGAGCAGGTCGGTCCGTCCGGCCAGGTTGTCGAGTATAGTTTATGTCTTGATATACGACTCGTGTGTAGAACACGGTCGGTACGTGTTTGTTTTCTAACTGTTGTTTGCAGGATTTGAGAATGAAATAAGTGGGGGAGAAGTTGGTGCCTCCCCAGGATGCTTCCACTATGGAAGGATGGATTGGTGAGTAATGGAGTGCTATCACAGTTGGTAAGGAAGGGTTTATACTTCATCAGGATGACTGGCTGTCTATGAACAAATTGGGGAACTGATCACCCTCAATCTATTGTTGATAGTAGTCGGAAATCAGGATGAATGGATAGATGCGCCTTAACAATCAGGATAGCATGTGATGTGGAAGATGGTTGTGTTGAGTCGGTAGAGATCTTTATTGTCTAAAAGAGGATGTAGAAGAGGAGTACTTGTCATTCGGGTTGAAGAATATCTCCGAAGAGGGACAATCAGGTGTGGATAGTGATTGCTCGTCAGGGAGTAGAGGGCAAGGGGATGGCTAGAGAGATGCCGGTGTTGAGCAATCCTTGACGTCTTCCGAAGTGTGGATCCGAATTGGATAATGGCAGGGAACTGGTAATGTGGTGTGCTGAGCGAACATGTGAATATTTATCAGGAGAAGCCTCCGTGCGTTAACGTTCGCGTTGGGACGAGTTAGTAGTGAAGTTGCACGTGTAGAGTTGCTGGTTGTTTGTGAATTTCTTTTTGGATTTATTTTCAGGCGATATAAGTGGACCACAGGCGTATTAATGAGGTAGAGGTGGCCATTGATTTAACACTTGGTACGAGTCCGAAGTTATTGACTCCGTACGGAAAGTAGATGCAGGGTGTATTTGTGGAGTATGAGAAGTGAACCGTCAGGAATTGTTGATGATGTTTGAGTATTCCGAATTGGGGGAGAAATCACGCAGAGCATATGAGAGCTATTTTGTAGATACAGAAGGATAATGAATTGTTCGCAAGTTTCGAATTGAGAGTTTTAATTGTAAACGGTGAGTTTATTGGAACAAGTTACTTTTGATGAAGGTATTGAGGCCATGGGAAGCAAACTTAGAGTTTGGATAAGTTTTGGAATTCTTAGAGTTTTAGGGCGTTAATGGAAATTTTGAGAAAACCTTTGGGTGTGGATATAATATTGAGATTGAGAGTTCTTTTTGGTTGATAGTTGATACGTGCTAGGGATTGTGGAATGTGGATTGTTTAGAGAATGAAATTGGGTATGGATTACTGGCAGTTGAAGGAGGTGACGATTGAGAATAAGTGTCCACTTTCAAGAATGGAGGATTGGAATGGTTTGGTTGAGTTGGACTGGAATTACAATTGTTTAGAACGTTTGATGAGAGTGGTGAATTGTGTGGGTCGAGGCTTTGATCGATTTCATGTGACTGATTATGTTGGTTATCATCGTAATGGGTTGTTATTTGCTCGGTTAAGCTTGTATATGCGTCTGGACAAGATGGAATGAGTCCGGAGTAGTGTTCATTTGGGATTTTCGGATCTAATATACAGTCGGGAGGAGACTATGTAGGGTGTTTAAGAATTGAGTTACAAGTGTCGAAAAGAAAGCGAATTTTTATGCTAAACTATTCGAGTGGGAATTTTGGTTGAAAGAGAGATTGGTTTCTAGGATATGTTAATTCTGATGAGGGCATTGTTATGAATCCATCGGAAGTAGATGCAGTTCTACAATGAGAGGCTCCGAAGTCGGTAAAGGTGATTAGAAGCCTTCGGACTTTAGTTGGTTATTACCGGAAGTTATGGAAGGCTCTTCCAAGTTGGAATTGTATTATTTCAATTGACTTACAAGGGGTAAGTCGTTTGCTTTAGATGTTTATTGTGAAGAAGTTGAGAGAGATAAAGTAGAAATTGTTTGCGGCTCTAGTTTCGCTTCTCCGTGATCCTAATAGACCATGGTGAGGTATTGGAATATATCCATGATGAATTTAGTCGGTGTGTTAATGCAGGATGGTAAAGTCGTCGTTTATGCTTTACGACAATCGAGAATTCATGATTTCAAGATGGCTGCGGTTATTTTTGGTGTTGGGGATCTAGCAATATTGTTCTTATGGTTTTGAATTCAAGTTGTTTAGTAATCACAAGAATATTGAGTGCCTGTTTGGTCGGAAATAATAGAGTATGAGACAACAAGGACGGTTGAGATTCTGGATGAGTTACGACCTTAGTGGGAATCATCCTATTGGAGAAGTTAATGTCGTGCCAGATGAGTTAAGTTGGAAGTTTTTATACATGTCTGTGTTGATGACCAGATGAATTAGAACTATTCGAGCAGTTCAGAGACTTGCATCTGGTGTGTGAGATAACACAGCAGAGTGTGAGGTTAGGGGTATTAGTAATGAACTATAATTTTTTGGTGAAGATTAGAGAGAGAGTAAAAAGTGGGATATGACTTTGGTGAAACTGATTGTTACGAGTAATCAGAGTGCGCATCGAAAGCATGATACGGTACCTTTCGTATAGGTGTGCGTAACTGGTACGAGTTCACAGGTTGAACAGTGAAAATATGTATGAGCGATGAGACCATTGGACATTTCAGAATGGAGGTGGAAAAGTTTAAATATTATTCTTAGACTATTAAGTAGATGGATGCTTTAGTCTTATGTTAATTGGTGAATTGTAGCATTGTTGTAATGTGGTGTGACAAGGATGTTGATATTATGGTTATGTAGAGTTGTTTAGAGTCCCTCAAGAACTTTCTGGAGTTATAATTTTGGATGATAATTTTGATTATACTATTGAACGATAGTTTGGCGACAATTTTGGTGATTATTTTGAGGATTATTTTGGTGAATATTTTGGTTATTATTTTAGTGATAATTGTGGTGATTATTTTGGTGATTAATTGGATGATTATTTTGGTGACATTGCATGTTATTATGAATTCATGCATCATGGTGTATGGACCTCGGTCCAGTTTTGGTGTGCCTTGATCCTATGGCGGGGATCAAGTGTGAGTAGCTAACCCTATTGAGGAATTAGTGAAGCATTGCCTATGGTGAGGGTAACGATCTTGTTGTGTTCTGGTTCTAGAGTGGAACTATGTGTTCGTAACTTGGGCATTCCTTGAGTCGTGATTTAGTCGTCAAGGGCATTGTATGGGCATTACACCTTGTCGTTGTGGTAGTTGCTATTAGCAAGGGTGTCTATAGTTGTGTCATTCGTGGTGTGCCTTTTGTTAGTATGATTATTGGTTGTCGATTGTGAGAGTTGTACCCGGAGTAAGTCATTTCCGTCATATTTTCGAGGACGAAAATAATTTAAGTGGGGGAGAGTTGTAACGCCCCAATTTAAATTATTAATCGTCGTGTTGTTATTTCTGTTTGTTGGCCTTGGTGAGGGTGTGTGGTTGAGCGCGTAGGCATAGTGTCCTTAGCGGAACCGATAAATGGAGATGCCGGGAATACTGATAATGTAATGTTGTATTATGTGTGAGCATGGTTAATAACAATAGTAAGGTGAATATTATTATTGATATAGTGAAGATTATTAATATTATTATTACTATTATTATTAATATTATTGGTGTGTTATTATTATTATTATTATTATTAATAATAATGTTATTATTTTTGGTTGTTAATTAAAATCTAATTTAATTAGTTGGATAGTGGGCTAGTAAAGGAATATGGATAGTTTAGTCATTAAGCTGGTTTAGTGAGAAATTAGGGAGGAGTTAACCATAATCAGAATTTTTGGGGAGAGAGAACAAGAAAAGCTTAGGAGAAGGGAAGAACAAGGGAGAGCTAGGGCACCCATCTTCACCAATTTTCGCAGGAAGTCTTCAGGATTCGAGGTAAGGGGGGAGAACGGGTTCATATTTTGGTGATTAAATCGTATAAGGGTAGTCGGGAGTCCTTAACCCCGTAGGATCTTTGTATGAACATATGATGATGTTTAATCTCTGAATGCATGTAAGAAATCTGTGTTGCTTGGTGTGAAATCGATCCATTGAATGACTAATTTCTGCTATATGATGATTCTGATATTTGTTGATGATTGTGTTATTGAATGATGATTTCTGGTGTAAAACTTCATCTGATTGGGAATACGAATTGAGCCCTAGAGCTGTAGTCATGAACTAGTAATTCTAGGTACAAGAGAAAAGATGGAAATTGAACCTAAAATCAATGTAGAAATGATTCTAGGACTGATTGGAGGTGAAGAAGTGGAGAAATCGTAGCAGAATGCAGAATAGTGAGGCTTCTGGTGAATCGCGTAACAGATCTGGTGATACGCGTACCGTGGAGGGTGATACGCGTATGGGAAGGCGAGGTACGCAGAGATACGCGTATGGGGAGTAACATTACGCGTAATTGGAAGGCAATACGCATACGGTATTGGAAATTGGGAATTTCAGTGTGAGGGAGTCTCTGTCCGTACGCGTACGGCATAAGGCAATACGCGTATGGGTAGTCGCGATACGCAGCAATACGCGTATGGCTAGCAGAGCTGTAGAATTTTACCGTTTCGCGATTTCTTTCCCGTTTTCGCGTCGGATTCGGTTTCTCTTAGTTTGAGAGGTTGGGATTGGGAGTCAGATGCTGAGTAATACATAGTTGGTGATGAAACTAATTAATTAGATGATTTTTAGGAATTAATTAGTATTTGAGGGATTATGGGACAAGGTGAGGATTCATTGATTATGGTGCAAGTGGGAACAATTAAGTGTCTCATGTGAGATCAGGAGGATCGTAACTATGTATGTCTATTATTACCTATGTGTGTTATATGTATGTTTGTTGTGATCAGGAGGATCGTGAGTTTGTTTATCATTGGATATACATGTGTGTTATATGTATAATTGTTGTGATCAGGAGGATCGTGAACTGGTCTATCTATTATTATATATGTGTGTTATGTAGTATGAAATAATCTTATGGTGTTGATTGTTGATAGTGTGTTGATGATGTGATCAGGAGGATCGTGAGCATGCATCTATGTTATAATACATGTGTTTTAAATGCATTCGGTGTCATGCATTTCATGGTGATTGGTGGGATGAATCATTGCTTAGGAGGAGTGTATGTGATTCATCCGTACTCCGAAATAGAGAATGGTGGGGCTAGATCATTGCCAAGTAGGGGTGTATGTGATCTGCCCGGGTTCAATTGAATGAACCAATGAGTCGGTACCCGCATGCATGGTGTCGTGTTGCATTATACTATATGTTGTTGATTGTTGGTGATTGAACATGACAGTAGGTCGTGATTATATGTTGTTGTTGTTGGTGTGAGATACTACTTTATTATATGTATTATACACCTTTTTATATTGAATGTAGTTCTCACCCCTCTGTTGTTGTTGTGTCTGTGCTTCTTCGGAAGTACAGATATTCAGGTGACAGGTTAGTGCTTGGAGCTTGTGTAGCTTGTTCGAGTTTAGAGAGTCACTCTGATACGTAACACGGGATTGGGGGTTTTTACCATTTGTTTTATGTTGTATACTTGTTACGTATCTTTCAATTGATGAATATTATGGTGGACCACGATTATGTGGAGATTTTGGTGTTGTAGGCAGATGGCCATAAAACGAATAATTGAATAAATATTTCCACTGTTTGATTTTATTTAAATAAAGGAAATTTGTTTTGTTGATTTTGAAATGTCGCATCCCACTTAGGTGTAGAAACTCTGATTTATTTCATATATTTTGTTTATTTTGAAAAATGGGAAAGTGGGGTGTTACACGAACCCTGGTGGTCGCGTTATACGGTTGTTGTTGTACTGAGGACGAGCCTACTGAAGAGGTTGTTGTGTCCTTTGCTGATATTGTTGTTGATTCGATTGGCTCTGAGCAACCTGAGGTTGATACGTTGAGACAGGCCCAGTGTTGATAGCAGGAGTTACAGCTGCTACTGGTTGGTACCGTCGCCTTTACTTTCTGAGAGAGATATTACCAATATCTTGCTCTTTTTTCTTAGGGAGAGCACTACCGTATCTTTTGGTACTGCTTGATGGTCCAGCATCTTTGACCAGACGTCCTTCCTGGACTGCTTCTTCAAGACGAACTCCCATGCCCACCATCTCAGTAAAGTCGATGGGCGCACTGGCGACCATTCGGTTGTAGTAAAATGAGCTCAAGGATTTTAAGAAGATCTTTGTCATCTCTTTTTCCTCAAGAGGTGGACAAATCTGGGCGGAAATTTCACGCCATCTCTGAGCATATTCCTTAAAGGTTTCCTTGTCCTTCTGCGACATTGCTCTGAGTTGATCTCTGTCCGGTGCCATGTCCAGGTTATACTTATACTGCAGAACGAAGGCAGCGCCAAGATCTCGGAAAGTGACGATCTTAGTGCGGTTTAGACCCATGTACCATTTGAGTGCACCACCGGTTAAACTATCTTAGAAATAGTGGATCAGTAGCTGTTGGTTTTCTGTCTGAGTTGACATCTTTCGAGCGTACATCACCAAATGACTTTGAGGGCAAGAGTTACCCTTGTATTTCTCAAATTTGGGCACCTTGAACTTGTGCGGAATTTTCATATTGGGGACCAAACAAAGGTATGCGACGTCCTTTCCAAATAGATCCTGACCGCGAATGGCATGCAGCTCCTTCTACATCTCCAAGAATTGCTCCTGGAACTCATTCATTATGTCGTACATACTTTCGTTTCCCCCAGACGGTATCTGTGGAATCTGCCCTTCCGGGACAGTGTGTACCACGGGTGGTGGTATAGTCATTACGGAAGTGACTCTTGGTGCTTCCCTCTCCTGAAGTTTGTAACCTTCAGGAGTTGCTGTCATGCCTCTTGTATCTTTGCTTTCCCGAAGTTTGTAACCTTTAGGCCCAGCAGCTCCTGCTGCGGTTTCCGGATCTTCCGTGATCGGCGGAATATATCCTTCCGGGATATAGTTAATAGGCATGCCCCAGGGACGATCTTTAGGCATGTTATACCGAGGATCATACTTTTCCACTATGGATGTAGATGTGATCTTCGAGATCACAGTCTGTTATATCTGAGCTACTACCAGAGCTTGCATGTCATTGTGAAGTTTCCTCAGATCTTCTTTCAGAGCGTCGAGTTCTTCTCTTAACTCTCTGTTCTCTTCCTCGAGATTATCCATCTTCTTTTGTCGATTGGCCTGAGTATTGTACGAATGAGACAATTTGACTCTAGAATCGAGACACAAACGTGAGATTCGTAAGTAAGAAGAATGCGTTATGTGAGAATGATGGATGATATGCAATGATTATATTAATAATTTTTTTTGTTTAATCAAAAGAAACTTTAACAATTGGATTGCAAATATCATACAGTGGGGAAACCCCGTTTTATTGAATTCAAAGATTGCGGAAATGGAAATACAGTAATTTACAAAGTGCTGTAAAAGGAAATGTCTAAAGTTATGGATCCTGAGTCCTCTCTGAGGAGGGCTCAGGTGCTGGTTCTGGCGCTTTCCTTTTCTTTGACCGGGGCTCTTGAGCCGTTGTCGGGTTGTCATTCCTTTGCCAAGTGAAAGGAGCGAGCAAATTCCTTTGGTCCTCTTGATTTTCTACAGCGTGTTGCTCTAAAATCTTGATCAGAGCGTCCTTTGCTTTTAACAGTTGTTGTATTTTGTTACACTCTACATTGAGAATGTGGTACTTGTTATTCCAAGACCTCTTCTCCTGTTGAACTTTTTTGAGGGTGACCTGGAGTTCTTCTGTATCTGACATAAAATAAAGAACAGATTCCTTTAACGGAAGAACTTCTTGACGAGGGTAAGGCATCCTCAGTTTGAGAGCTCTAGTTTGTACCCAGTGGAGATAAGGTTCCACAGAGACACAGTCCGGTTTACCTAGAAACTCTCTTCCTTTCCTGTGAACATGTTTCCAGGCATGCACTATTTCTATCTTTAGTGCCCTGTCATTTTCTCCTTCCTCGAAGAAAAGACCTTCCAGATGAACATTACGCGGGACATGTCTCATCGGGTATCCGAGTTGACAGCGAACTAAAATCGGATGATAGTTGATTCCTCCTTTAGTTCCTATGAGGGGTACATTAGGGAAATTTCCACAACGGTCAATGATTCTTATCCCGTCATAGATTCGATTGTACCAATCGATGTCAGAGTTGGTAAGAGACATGATTCTCTGTGACCAACATAAAGTACTCTTATGATCCCAAAATGAAGCAGACTTGGGTAAGTGGGAAGTGAACCATTTGTATAGCAGGGGTGTAATACCTCAAAATTTACCTTCATGTTTTCTCAATATTTGGTCTATGCTTTACTCATTTGCATTCCATAGTAGGTCATAGATTGCATAGCATGGCATTCATCATAGGGCATGGGATCAAGGTACTTGGTCCATATTCTCAAGTCTTAAGCTTCAAGGTGGCTCATGGGGTTCATCATATCTTCTTAAAGTCAAGCATGGCAAAGGATTTCAAGTGGATCTTTTCCTCCTGGTCAGAGGGACCAATTAGGGTTTGTGAATCAAAAGGACTTCTTGTTGAACTTTGGGGATTCAAGCATGTTTTTATGGTTTCCATATGCTCACAAGTGTTCATGGATGGAGATTTGGTTGATGGTTCATGGTGAAGAATGTTCAGTGGATCAGTTGCTGGTGAAATAAGCAAAAGTCAACTGTAAAGGAGAAAGTCAACTGTGGAATTTTGAGGTTCTTTTCATGGTTTTCAAGGTCTCACATCCTCATATGGTCTTCAATTGTCAAGTTTCATGCCATTAATCAAGAATCAAGGGTTTGTGCAAAAGTTACTAAATTTGGAAAATGACCTGTAATGAAAACTTTCCATTTTTGGCAATTTTTCCACCACATTCAACTTGACTTTTCATCATCAAGGAAGCCCCAAATGGATTTTCCTCCAACATGAAAGTTTAAGATCTTTCTCTCCCATTTCTAAAAAGTACTAGAACATCTCCATATCATTTGTGGAACTCTAGTTATGGTCAAAACAATGCAAGGTGTATTTCATGGATTTATTATATGTCAAATTTTCCACCTTTTGCATTTTGGCACAAATGGACTTGTAATTGATCTTTTTGCTTCATGCCATATTACAACATAAAAATACAAGTCAAGAGGAGTATTTTTGGCCTTGGAATCAATTTATTTCATGCCATATTTCTCATTATTTTCACAAAGTGCAAAAATGCAAATTGATTCAAAACTTGCAAACCAAGAAAGTACAAGGCCCAAAATCAATTCAGAAGTGATCCATGAGTGAATTGGAAATGAATCATGCTGATTACAAGGGTGTTTCACGTGTGGATTAGTGGTGGTGGTACAAAATGCATTTTTGCAATTTCACCCAAATCTCACTAACCAAAGGATTAACCACTTGCTAATCACAATCAGTGGACTAATGAAGAGTATATAAGTTAACTCATGCCTCAAAAATTAGGTCATGCACTCTCATTTGCTCAGAATTTCAAGAACTCACTCTCACTTTCTCTCATTCGAATCTCTTATTCCTTGAGGGTTTTGGAAAATTTCTTGGCATATTCTTGATCAGTGAGTTGAAAAGAGCACGAATTATCCATTGTTTTAAGCTGAAAGGAAGGATTTCACCAAGCTCCATTCAAGAAGGTTCAACTTAAATCTCAAGATCTAGCATGATTTCAAGCTCTAGTTGCATTTATTTTGCAACTAGAGGTTCCAAGGAGTAGATCTGCAGTCTTTGGAGGGATTTCTAGGCGTATTTTAAGCTCTTCAAGGTTCAGGTTAGTGATTTTTTCACCATCATAGAACTTGAATTTTTGATGTGCATAATGAGCTGTGATGTTCACTGATCACTCTGATCTATTTTGTTTGTGATTTGGACGTGTAGATTGTGTGTATTGTGAGTTTAAAGTTTTGGATCTAAATGTGTTTTCATTCGATTCTCTTTATGTATTTGTTGTTTGATAAAATGAACATGATATCCATGATCCTTGTGTTTTTCTGGTTCGAATGATGTATGCATGAGCATTTTCTGGCAAAAGTGTGGTTACAGCTCACCGAAGGTGGTGACCGGAGCCCTAGCTCCGTCACCGGAATATAGTCAGTCCGGCGAGGGGTTCAATTGGAGAAGAAGAAATCACGTCCGTCCGTTTCTTGATCCAACGTCCATTATTGCGCCACGTTTTCTGTTTTTCTATTTTTATTTTTATATTTGTGTGCTTGCTCACCCACGCGTGTTACCGGGTGCTTTCAATCTTGACCATTGTTTTTAATTGATTTTTGTTTGTATGATTTGATTTGGTGCATCTGATGAATCGCATGGTTGAGATGGTGACAGCACATTAAAATGTGCATGTGTTTGTCACGTGGATGCGTATGGTGTTCAGACTGATTGTGTGGGCGCGTGGATACGTGGGTTATGTGTGCTGGGTGATATGAACCATTGATCTTTACTACCTTTTGATCTTGTGGACTTGATTTGTTTGGTTTTCATGCGTTGGATGGATCAGAGGGTCATTATTGAATCTAAATTTTGACTGAATGTTGTGTTCTCCATTGACTTGCGCTATTGGGCTGGGCTTGGCATTCTTGCTTTCCACACCCTCCTTTTTTATCCAATTGATTTTCAATGTGAAATCCTTTGCTGTTTACACCCCTCTTGACCTTTTCTTTGATTTCTTTCTTTTGTATTTTATTTGTTGTTTCAATTTTATTTTAATATAAAAACATGTTATAAAAATTCACAAAAATATTCTTCTGATTAATTAATGTGTCAACTTAATTTTCATTTTTTATTTTATTTTTAATTTCATTTTATTATTTTATTTTGAATTAAATTGCTAGGGTGTTTCTAATGATACCCTTCTTCTAGGGTTAGGAATTTTTGTGACTTTCACACATCATTTGAAGCCAATCTTTTGGTCAATGTTAAGGCATTATATGAGGATGTTTTTATGCTGAACGGATGATGGTTTGAGTTACTTTTAGTGACTTTCCACTCAAGTTTTATTAACCTTCGATCCATGCTCGATTATGTGCACTTCTTGACTTGTGATTCACCTTTTGACAAACTCTTTAACTCTTTTTGATCCAATCGTTTTGTATATGTTGTTTGACTGAGTTAACTTCCATTTTATTATTTTTGGGAATTTTATTGAGCCACTTTGCTATTTTTTATTGATTTTTACTTGTGATGCAAGTTTGCTTGAGGTATACTTTGATACATGATCTAGTTTGAGTGCATTTGCTTACTTGTGATGGAGTGATGCTTGAGATGTTTTTATGGTATGATCATGTTCTGTTTGAGCTTACTTGTGGCTTTGGAATCATCCTCATTTGATCATTTTTCAATATGTTCTTGATTTTACAAGTTGATGTTGTTTTGGACTTGAATCTTGTGGTATGTTCAACCTAATCTTGTGATTGCTTCTTTGTGTGAATTCGTTCATGTATGAAACCTTTTGTTTGGTTTGTATGACATGCTTGAGGTTATGGTACTTTTGATTTAAGGTTCATTATGTGACTTTCATTTCACTTTATGCCTCACACTTCTTTGCTTGCTTGCATGAATGATAAGTGAATGTCTTTCTCAATTTTGATACATGTTTTGAATGTGTTGCTTGATGATTAATCTTGTATGACTTGAGTTTGATCTTGGCATGATGATAATGTGTATGCTACTACCCTTTGGGTTCATTACTTGATTTTCATCTCACTTGATAATCATGGTTTGAATTATGTGATGCATATCATCCCTTTTGCTTTGTAACTTCTTTGGTGCATAATATTGCATAATGTGAATCTCTTTTGCACTTGTGAATTGTTGATGATGATATAATGTGAGTTCTGGTCTTGTTTCATTTTCATCTTGCCTCCTTCATCTCACTTTGATATGAAATCCATGTGTGTTTAATTGTGCATTCAATTCAAGTATGCTAGCATCCTTTCATGTTTATCTTTGTATGCTTACTTGAATGGTTTTGCATTGATCTTTGAGACATGTTGATTGATTTGAGTTGGACATTTATGACATGATGTGCTTGCTGCCACTTATTGTATCGTATCTTTTCCTTCTCATTCTTCTTCTTTTCTTTCACTCTTTTTCATCCCATGAATCTCAAGACTTGTTTAAGTCTTGGATTCTCTCCCTTTAGAGCTACCTAGTCCAACTTAATTTTTGATTAAGCTTGGAGTAGGATTAGCATTAGGTTTTAGTTAGTCTTTTCTCCTAAACCTCACTAACCATAGGACATCCACGCATGATAACATTAGGACTCTTAGTCTCCCTTTAGAGTTTCCTTCGGGTTTTCTCTCTTCTCATCTCAAAAAAAAGTAAAAAAATACTTAATAAAGGTTAACGTGTATTGCCCTCGAGCCTTAAGTGTAGGAAGTGAAGAACGAGGGCCCCCCCTCCTCTTCTAGAGTGTTTAGCATACGTTCCATTTGGGAGCGACCATGCGATTCACTCGTTCCCGCATGGTAGACTTTGGTACAATGCAAGTTACAAATAACTGTAAAAAAACACTTCTTGCTTAAAAAACTTCAAACCAACAATAACGTCTTTCCTTCGGGAATTCTTTTCTCATCTCACTCACTCTCCGCGTACGAACGTGCTCCTACTCGTTCTATTGCAAGACGGTAACGCCTAAGTCTCCATATAGCGAGCTGCAACACCTGAGCTAGAACGTAAGCCGTTCCCTAAAAAACACAATCCACCCCTAGTGAGGGGAACTACGTTGCTCTGATTCTCATGCTCCCGATGAGATACGTAGGCAGTGGGGTAGGGCCCATGCGAGCACTTCTTTTATTTTCCCTACATTTATTTCTCTTTCTTTCTCCCTTCCTTTTCCGGTTCTCCAGCTAGCAGTCCTTCTTTCCTTTCCAGTAGCAGTGGAGCTCTAGTTGACGACACCCTTTGATCGAGACAAGCAAGCGTGGATCCCATCGGGTACGATGGACGCGTGGGGGTGCTAATACCTTCCTCACGCGTAACCGACTCCCGAACCCAGTTCTCTTGGTCGCAAGACCATGCTCTATCCTTTCCCCTCAGATTTATACAGTGTTTCCTTTCCCTCTCTTGGGATAAATACACATTGCTGGCGACTCTGTTTCGGTGCCACTTTCGCGTTTGTACTAGGATGAAAATCCCGGGAGCGACAGCTGGCGACTCTGCTAGGGACCGAACCCAGAATCTCTGGTTTCCTTAGCGAGTCAATCCTAGCGCTTGTCTGTTTTCTTTCATTGGGTGTTTACTGTTGTGCTATATTTACTGTTGTACTGTATTGCTATTTACTGTATTTTTTCTTTATTGTATATTACTGCATTTACTGCATTTTTGTATTTTCATATGATGTATTATGCTACACTGCTGTACTATTTTCTGTTTGGCGGGATGGGGTATTCTGAGAGATAGGCCTAATACCCAGGCCTGAGTGCACTTAGGATTAGCGTGTTTCATATCCTCTCGCGTTCCATCTCGGTCCAAGGAGGGAATATGAAACACAATCTGGATGTGGTTCTCTCTAGAGAATTCTGCATTGTGGATTTCCCACAATGGTAGAGCTATCTGGAAGAGCTGCTAAGTCTGGATGACCTATTAGGATGACCCCTCTTTATTTTGAAGTGAATCAGCGGACGACCTCTTTGATTGGCGATAGCATTGTATCCTTCGGGCTGAATGTGCTATTGCTTCTCAAACCTCTGAAGCTGAGGATCTTCCGTTTTGGAGAATCAGTTGAGGCCTCCTCGATTGATGATGATGCCAAACCAGAAATGGTGAACATATCATCATTTCTCGACCTGGGAGCCCGGGATACTGAACATCCTAGTACCTACATGTGAGATTGGGGGGATTGTTTATAGGTGTGCAGGAACCTTGACCTTCAGAATACCTGGTTTTCTTATTTGTTCTGGATTGGTTACTGAAGTTATGATCCTGATCAGCTCACATGTGGTTCTGTATTGGTTATTGGATTTCTTATCCTGGTTGTTGTATATCTCACCAAACTCAGATTGCAGTACAGTGGATTTGGCTCTAGTTGTGCAGCACTGATCACATGCCCTTGCATACATATCATCATTAGCATTCTTGCATTTAACCTTCATGTTTATTCATTTGCAGGGTATACTTCCTTTCGGTTCCAGTTGACAGTTCCCTTTTACAGTTATGGATGCTCCGAGGAAGAACAATGTGCATTATACTTTCTTTGACACAAAGGTGGGACAGTTGCGAAAGATGATTTCTCTTATTACTCCAGACCATGTGGGTATGTTCCGAAAGGCTTATGGGGAGATTATGACTGTGGTTGTTGACTTGGATGCTTCAAAGAGGAGTGTTACTCATACGTGCTTACAGTTTTATGACCCACAGCTAAGGTGCTTCACTTTCTCGGATTTTCAGTTGGGCCCGATGCTAGAAGAGTATGCTTTGCTGCTAAGTGTGCCTCTCAAGTACCAGATTCCTTTCAATTCTGACATGTGCCCTCCAAAGCCTGAAGAAATAGCTAAGGCTCTCCATCGGAGCGTACCTGTGGTAGCAGATAACCTTGCCACCAAAGGAGGTTTATCTGGTTTTCACCTGGACTTCTTGGTTGCCAAAGCTGAAGAATGTGCTGCCAAATCTCAGTGGGAAACTGTTTGTGCAATCCTGGCTTTGAGTATTTATGGAATTATGTTGTTGCTGATGAACCTAAGTTTGTGGACATGAGTGCAATCCATATTTTTGTAATGAAGAACCCCATACCTACCCTCCTGGGCGATTTGTACTATTCTGTGCACTTTAAAAATGAGAAGAAGCGAGGAGGTCTGGTTAGATGTTGTGCACCTCTGTTCCATAAGTGGCTTATGAGGCATTTACCAAATTCAGAGGCCTTTTTGAATCCTCAGCCTGCAAAGAACTGAGCTAAGAGGATGATTCAGTTGACAGCAAAGGATATCCGTTGGCTCAATCAGAGGACAATGGGGGGAGATTTCATCGGCAGCTGTGGAAGACATCCTAACGTGCCACTCTTGGGAGTAAAAGGTTGAATTAATTATAACCCTGTTATTCTCAGGAGACAATTAGGATTTGCCTTAATGGAGCCTCCGAGGGACGGTGATTTGGAAGAGTCTTTCTTTTTCCATGTGAAGGATAACCTTTTGTTGGTAAGGCAAGCGGCTGGAGCTTGGGGTAATCTGCAAATGAAGGGTAAAGTCATCTTCGGAAAGTGCAATAATGTGTCTTCCTCTCAATATGATGTCTGGTTGAAAAGAAGGGTTCAGATTACTCTTTTACCGTTTTCTCAGGAAAGACCGTCAGATCCAGTTGCTGTGGAACCAGTGACCATGATAAGCATTGCCGAATATGACAAGCTTAAAGCGGAAATGGATAAGACTGTCAAAATGAATGAGAAGCTAAGTGAAGGACTCAGAAAGACTCTTTGTGACAAGCGTAAGGTTGAGTATGAACTGCAGAAGCTGACTGAGGGTCATGAGGCCAATGAGAAAAGAATTGCCGAAGACACTATCTATATTCGTAAGGTCAAACAGAATGAGATGGCACTAAAGGAGGCGTGCAAGTGCATCAATGAGCAATTGACCAAGTCATAGAATGCCCTTGCCAAAGGACAACAGAGGTGGGATGAGTTTTATGAATGCCGGAGGGAGATCGAGGCGAGAATCAGAGCTGAAAACGACGAGTTGAGGAAAAATTTGAAGAGAAAAGAAAGTGAATTTCTCCAACAACTAAGTTCAGCTAATCAAGAGATCGAAGATCTGAAGATCCGCGCCGGAGTAAAGAGAGCCAAAGAGTCAGCCGTCAAAGATCAAATTCGAAAGTTAGAAGAGGCTGTCAAATTGAGGAGTCTACTGATCAGAAGCCTTACCGAGCACCCAAATGATCCAGTTACTGAAGCGCTTCTCAAAGAGGTCCGGGAAGATTTATATGGGCTCAGTGTTTGAGTTGTATTGTTGTTATTCTGGGAGTCACCATCAGGCTTGTTGATGGGTTTCCCTTTATTTGTATTCATATTATTCAGTTGTATTTGTTCGAAAACAATTTGTATTTGACTGTTCCACACCTGGCTGTGGTTTGTTTTTCATTTATTCTATTGGATTTGTTGGTAATTATTGAGGTGGATTCTTCGTCAAATTATACAATGATTCACACACTCACTGGGCTGTATGATGGGTATCCTGAATTATTAATATACACCTCTGGCGCTCTGTCGCTGTTAGCAACTGCGGGGATATGCGCTCTTCTCTTTTGGTCAAACTGGAATCGAAGGAAGGAATGCCTCAAAATGAATAAACATTGCATTTGCATCCTCATAATCATAAGCATTTTTGCATAACAGGTGTTCCAGAGCGGATTTCTCATTCTGACTGGGTATTCTCTGCAGGATAGCAAACATGGCTTCTTCCAACTACTCAATTCACCACAATCAGGGTTCAGATTTGGAACAACTCCGAGCGGAGGTGACTGAGATGAAAGCCCAACTGGGGCACTTTATGGTGGACATGCAAGCTTTGATTCAGGGCCCGAAAATGCTGAAGGAGGAGGTCAATCAAGTGAAGACCCATATGAGTTTTGTTATGGAAGTTATGAGAAATGTGCTCAGAAAGGATGGTAATCCCACACCTGAGGCTATAACAGAAGTTGTCATTCCACCCTTGCCTGTGGAACCTATTCCCAAGAGTGATGTGCCTCACGGATTTTCGGCACCACCTGGAGTTATGAAACTTACCCACCAGCAGTTACCTCTTGTTTCCCCAGACGGTCCCACGGTTAGGAAGTACCTACCAAAGTCGAAGAAACCTGACCGAATCTTTAATCCAATTCCTATGTCTTCTGCTCAGCTGTTGAGGTATTTACTTCAGCTCCAATTGGTTGAACTTCGAATGGTAAATCCTCCTCGTGGAAAGCTCCCATTCGATTACGATGCAAATGCCCATTGTGATTTTCACTCTGGCGCACTGGGGCATGATGTGGAAAAATGTAAAGTCGTTCATGATGTGGTTCAGGATCTGATTGACTTGAAAACAATTGAATTCAGGACAGGCGGCGTAAGTGTACAAGGTGGTCTTACTCCTGATGCTACGAACGAAGTGAATATCCCGGTTTGCCTTCATGAAGTTGCACCAAGTCAGGGGCATTCCTCACAACCTGTGGTCTTGGAATCCTCTCGTCCTCAACTGTTGCCTGTTCCTAAGCCAAGTTTAAGGAGGAAAGAGCCCGAACGAGAGGAAGGCACAAGTAGGTATCGGCAATAGAGCTATCATATGAAGAGTCAACAAAAGCCCAGAAGGCAAGAGAGGAAGTTTGATCCCATTACTGTTCCTTACGGTTATCTGCTTGCCCGTTTACTTCAAGAATCTTTGATCGAATTAAAGAAAGCTTCTCCTGTTTCGTATCCAATTCCTCCGAATTATGACAAGAGTGCTAGATGCGGGTATCACTCAGGGACACAGGGGCATACCATTGAAGATTGCAAGGTGTTTAGACACAAGGTGCAAGATCTCATTGACGTGGGGTTTATCATTTTCACTGAAGAGGGTCTGTACATTAACTGAAGTTCCCCACGTGAGCACTTGAGACCACAAAGACATCCCCTAAAGCAATCAGTCCAGTCGGAGCCAAGCCTCCTCAGCAATGGCAATCATTAATTTCTTTACTGCATTTTCATATGTAGCTTTCCTTTGTTTGTTTAAACATTTGTCTGCATGTAAAAACTTGTTTGTGTTTGAATGTGGATTTTAATGCAATGATGTGTTGTTCTTGAAGTATCTTACTTTTATGCACTCATGTCATGTTTATGTGCACTGCGATACCAACCTTTCTTGTCTAGACACTTGGAGGGAGGATGACGAAATAAGAACGCAGACTTCTAATGGTACGCTTTCGGATAAAACCCTGTTAAGGATGTACAGGCATTGTTTCCAATTCACAAACACTGGAGAGATAAGGAGATAGACCTTTGTCAACCCCTTTGAGCCTAGTAGTAGGAGTTCTTTCTAAAAACGAAAAACCCTCAATTTTAACCCAGGGGCAGGGTAGGCGTTAGTTAGTTCGGCCAAGTGTTCAACTTTCAGAAGGAGTGTACATCTGAGGATCCATTACCTTCCATTCCACTATCAAGAGGTTAAGAGGTGTAGAACCACAATGGTTACTCCTCACCAACCGAAGAGTGAAACAGTCACGGCCCTTTCAAACAAGTCAGACAAAACGGTGTCACACGACTTGTTCAAAAAAAAAGAAAGAAAAAAAGAGAAAAAAGAAAAAGCCTGTTAAGTCAAAAAACTTGGAAGCAAGTGACTTAGGCAAAAGTTAAGGCGTTCCGCTGGACTTCAAAGTTGAAAACTCAAAAGAGTCAGCCCAGGAAAAAATTAGGGAACAAAAAGCAAAAGAATGAGAAAGCAAAAAGCCAAAAGGATTACAAAGAAAATCCTCGATAAAAGTAAAGTCGTGTGACTACAGACACAAAAGACAAAAGGGGTGACTGTTGATCCAAAACCTCATCAGGTCTCGAACCATCAATTGCATGGGTTCTTTAAGGATCATAAAACCTTTTGAGTGATGAACGCTTGTGCCAAATTAGCTAAACATAGGACTGGAGAATATCATGAAGAGTGGGTGGGTACCAATAAACTTTGAGCCATAAATCCTTTTTTTCTCAAAACTGTGAACCAGGCCACGTTACAACCCTTAAAAGTCCTAATTGAAATAGGGTTTAGTCTGAGGGCGTACTTCAACGAGACAGCGTTCCTGACTCCCATGAGTTGTGCTAATAAGATTTTTGTTGGTGTTGCATGTGCGTATTGCTTTCCTTTCAAAAATAAGTGTCGTAACTCGGTTGTGCGACATATGTTCAATAAGGACTTCAAGGATAACATGAGTGTTGCATTAGATTTGTCATTCTCATAATAAACATTCTCTGCTTGCATGTGTTTGACATCAAAGAAGCTTACATGATGAACATCAGTCGAGAAGCTTAAACTGGCCAAGTTGAGGTGCCTGAGATTCCAGAGGACGTGCTGTTGAAAGATTATGTGGGAAAAAGGCTTTCCCAGCCATTTGTGTTGAGATGTAACCAATCTGGGACAATCACACCGGGAAATCACTTCAAAACCTAGCCAAGATGGGGCATCCATGTTGAGAAAATTTCTTCGAACTGGGGCAATTACGTCGAGATCCGATAAATCTCTCCACAAGCGTGTAAACTGGGCCAATCACATCGAGATTCGGTAAGTCTCTCGAAGATCAATCAGTCAAGGGCAAAATCACTGCAAGGATTATATTGAGACAGGCCACCTCAAGAGCATGAGAAGCTATCCTACTTAAAAGGACGGTTAATCAAAAGCACCTCTTCAAGATTCGGTATACTGGGGCAGAGTGTTGCAAATCTCTACGAATCTTGTCGAGGTAAATTCTTTCGTGCACTATGCAGTCTGGGGCAGTTATGCCAAGATCTAGAAACCTCTCAGAGAGTTTGATTATTCTGGGGCATATGCGCGCATTCTTTTGTTTGCAGGTGTGGAGATTTCATTAGATGGCTATGCAAAGGTGTATGACGCCTTCAAGCCGAATCCTTTTGCGAAGTGCAAATGATCGTTCCTCCCCAAGCAGACAGCTTCTCAGCAGGAAGGCCATTCTTGGAGGTAGCTATCCCTAGCTAATTTACAGTGCTTCATGATCCCCAGCAACGTTGTCAAATGGGTAGTATTGTATCTTGTTAAATCGATTCTCTCATTCAATACTTCCAACAGCTGCAAGCTTTTCTGTGTTGATAACAGTTGTAAACTCCCCAGTAGAGTTGCTTCACACACCTTGTAGCTGATGTTCAAGACTGAGTAAGTGTCCAGGAGTTGGGAGATGTCGGATCTTCTGTAAAATCCTCTTGGGACGTTTTCTCCAGATCAGACTTGTATCTTGGGGCAAAATCAAATGGTTGATCATCCTAAGCATGGAGCATCATGAAATTCCCCAGCAGAAGGTATTCCAGATCTATTATCCCCAACAGAGTGGCCTCCCAACTTCTGCATCCTAGCTCAAGTCTTGGTATTAGTTTAAGAGTTGGAAGATGTCGGATCTTCTGTAAAATTCTCTTAAGAAACATTCCCTGGCATGAGACACTTTGAAGTGATTCTCCCTAGCAGAGTTTGTTGTAAACCTGGTTCCCAAGTAGAGTTTGAAGAAGCGTGGTCTTCTGTAAAATCCTCTCAAGGGACATCTCCCCAGCAAAGTTTGTTGTAAGCTCATTAATCCCCAGCGGAGTTCTATGGTTATAGTTATTCCCCAAGCAGACTGGTTCAGATGATGCCTCCCCAGCAAAGTTATCTTTTCCTACAGTAGCCTTAACAGGTTTGTCAGGGCAGTGCCCAGATCAGGAGGTCAGGTCAATTTGTCTTCTCCAGTACGGTTTGCGACCGCGAGGTCAATCCAGCTTGTTATCCCCAGCGGAGTTGCTTTCCTTTCCTCAGCATTTATTTTGCTGAGGACCTCTTTGCATTTTACATGTAGTGTGCATAACATCCTCAAAATGCCTAGCATTCCATTTCGTATGGAGCATTACGGCAAAATTCAAACATATGCATCTGAAGCATAGGCCAGTTTTGATAACTCGTGCGAGGGTCTAAAACTTTTCTCCTTATATCATTGACAAAGCCTGAAAGAATGCCTAGTTCATTCCCTGACAGACATTGCAAAACGGTACAAAGGGTTTCATCATTTTCCTCCCCACAGAGTCATATCTCTCAACTTACAAGTTTCTTGGAACCATTCCCGATAGGATTCCTGCAGCCGTTCCCGGCCGCTCCCTTTGAGTTGTAACCATGCCAGTTCCCGACAGGCCCCGTTGCCCATTCCCGATAGGTAAGCCTTGGTTATAAACTGCAGCCATTCCCGACCGCTCCCTTTGAGTTTTAACCATGCCAGTTCCCGATAGGCCCCGTTACCCATTCCCGATAGGTAAGCCTTGGCTATAAATTGTAGCCGTTCCCGACCGCTCCCTTTGAGTTTTAACCATGCCAGTTCCCGACAGGCCCCGTTACCCATTCCCGATAGGTAAGCCTTGGTTATAAACTGCAGTCGTTCCCGACCGCTCCCTTTTAGTTTTAACCATGCCAGTTCCCGACAGGCCCCGTTACCTATTCCCGATAGGTAAGCCTTGGATTCCTGCAGCCGTTCCCGACTGCTCCTTTGAGTTTTAACCATGCCAGTGCCCGACAGGCCCCGTTACCCATTCCCGATAGGTAAGCCTTGGTTATAAACTGCAGCCGTTCCCGACCGTTCCCTTTGAGTTTTAACCATGCCAGTTCTCGACAGGCCCCGTTACCCATTCCTGATAGGTAAGCCTTGGTTATAAACTGTAGCCATCCCCGACAGCTCCCTTTGGTTTGAACCTTGCCAGTTCCCGACAGGTACATTTGCCCATTCCCGATAGGCAAAACAGGTCCAAGCTCACCAGTTCCCGACAGGTATTTCACTAGTTCCCAACAGGTATTTCACCAGTTCCCGACAGGTATTTCACCAGTTCCCGACAGGTATTTCACCAGTTCCCGACAGTTTTTTCACCAGTTCCCAACAGGTTTCCTATGGGGTTCAATGGTTCCAAGGTCTTCTTCACCAACTTTTCTTCCATACCTTTACAACATTTTCTCTAACCACAGTGCAAATTGACTCAGTTATTTTTGTATTCAATCCCTACGTATCTTGAATTCCTGATGGCCATTGCTTTCATCCATTCAGATTCACAGTTGATTGAATAGGGGCAGCTGTAAAACCTCAAAATTTACCTTCATGTTTTCTCAATATTTGGTCTATGCTTTACTCATTTGCATTCCATAGTAGGTCATAGATTGCATAGCATGGCATTCAGCATAGGGCATGGGATCAAGGTACTTGGTCCATATTCTCAAGTCTTAAGCTTCAAGGTGGCTCATGGGGTTCATCATATCTTCTTAAAGTCAAGCATGGCAAAGGATTTCAAGTGGATCTTTTCCTCCTGGTCAGAGGGACCAATTAGGGTTTGTGAATCAAAAGGACTTCTTGTTGAACTTTGGGGATTCAAGCATGTTTTTATGGTTTCCATATGCTCACAAGTGTTCATGGATGGAGATTTGGTTGATGGTTCATGGTGAAGAATGTTCAGTGGATCAGTTGCTGGTGAAATAAGCAAAAGTCAACTGTAAAGGAGAAAGTCAACTGTGGAATTTTGAGGTTCTTTTCATGGTTTTCAAGGTCTCACATCCTCATATGGTCTTAAATTGTCAATTTCCATGCCATTCATCAAGAATCAAGGGTTTGTGCAAAAGTTACTAAATTTGGAAAATGACTTGTAATGAAAACTTTCCATTTTTGGCAATTTTTCCACCACATTCAACTTGACTTTTCATCATCAAGGAAGCCCCAAATGAATTTTCCTCCAACATGAAAGTTGAAGATCTTTCTCTCCCATTTCTAAAAAGTACTAGAACATCTCCATATCATTTGTGTAACTCTAGTTATGGTCAAAACAATGCAAGGTGTATTTCATGGATTTCTTATATGTCAAATTTTCCACCTTTTGCATTTTGGCACAAATGGACTTGTAATTGATCTTTTTGCTTCATGCCATATTACAACATAAAAATACAAGTCAAGAGGAGTATTTTTGGCCTTGGAATCAATTTATTTCATGCCATATTTCTCATTATTTTCACAAAGTGCAAAAATGCAAATTGATTCAAAACTTGCAAACCAAGAAAGTACAAGGCCCAAAATCAATTCAGAAGTGATCCATGAGTGAATTGGAAATGAATCATGCTGATTACAAGGGTGTTGCACGTGTGGATTAGTGGTGGTGGTACAAAATGCATTTTTGCAATTTCACCCAAATCTCACTAACCAAAGGATTAACCACTTGCTAATCACAATCAGTGGACTAATGAAGAGTATATAAGTTAACTCATGCCTCAAAAATTAGGTCATGCACTCTCATTTGCTCAGAATTTCAAGAACTCACTCTCACTTTCTCTCATTCGAATCTCTCATTCCTTGAGGGTTTTGGAAAATTTCTTGGCATATTCTTGATCAGTGAGTTGAAAAGAGCACGAATTATCCATTGTTTTAAGCTGAAAGGAAGGATTTCACCAAGTTCCATTCAAGAAGGTTCAACTTAAATCTCAAGATCTAGCACGATTTCAAGCTCTAGTTGCATTTATTTTGCAACTAGAGGTTCCAAGGAGTAGATCTGCAGTCTTTGGAGGGATTTCTTGGCGTATTTTAAGCTCTTCAAGGTTCAGGTTAGTGATTTTTTCACCATCATAGAACTTGAATTTTTGATGTGCATAATGAGCTGTGATGTTCACTAATCACTCTGATCTATTTTGTTTGTGATTTGGACGTGTAGATTGTGTGTATTGTGAGTTTAAAGTTTTGGATCTAAATGTGTTTTCATTCAATTCTCTTTATGTGTTTGTTGTTTGATAAAATGAACATGATATCCATGATCCTTGTGTTTTTCTGGTTCGAATGATGTATGCATGAGCATTTTCTGGCAAAAGTGTGGTTACAGCTCACCGGAGGTGGTGACCGGAGCCATAGCTCCATCATCGGAATATAGTTCAGTCCGGCGAGGGGTTCAATTGGAGAAGAAGAAATCACGTCCGTCCGTTTCTTGATCCAACGTCCATTATTGCGCCACATTTTCTATTTTTTTGTTTTTATTTTTATATTTGTGTGCTTGCTCACCCACGCGTGTTACCGTGTGCTTTCAATCCTGACCATTGTTTTTAATTGATTTTTGTTTGTATGATTTGATTTGGTGCATCTGATGAATCGCATGGTTGAGATGGTGGCAGCACATTAAAATGTGCATGTGTTTGTCACGTGGATGCGTATGGTGTTCAGACTGATTGTGTGGGCGCATGGATACGTGGGTTATGTGTGCTAGGAGATATGAACCATTGATCTTTACTACCTTTTGATCTTGTGGACTTGATTTATTTGGTTTTCACGCGTTGGATGGATCAGAGGGTCATTATTGAATCTAAATTTTGACTGAATGTTGTGTTCTCCATTGACTTGCGCTATTGGGCTGGGCTTGGCATTCTTGCTTTCCACACCCTCCTTTTTTATCCAATTGATTTTCAATGTGAAATCCTTTGCTGTTTACACCCCTCTTGACCTTTTCTTTTATTTCTTTCTTTTGTATTTTATTTGTTGTTTCAATTTTATTTTAATATAAAAACATGTTATAAAAATTCACAAAAATATTCTTCTGATTAATTAATGTGTCAACTTAATTTTCTTCTTTTATTTTATTTTTAATTTCATTTTATTATTTTATTTTGAATTAAATTTCTAGGGTGTTTCCAATGATACCCTTCTTCTAGGGTTAGGAATTTTTGTGACTTTCACACACCATTTGAAGCCAATCTTTTGGTCACTGTTTAGGCATTATATGAGGATGTTTTTATGCTGATTAGATGATGGTTTGAGTTACTTTTAGTGACTTTCCACTCAAGTTTTATTAACCTTCGATCCATGCTCGATTATGTGCACTTCTTGACTTGTGATTCACCTTTTGACAAGCTCTTTAACTCTTTTTGATCCAATCTTTTTGCATATGTTACTTGACTGAGTTAAATTCTATTTGATTATTTTTGGGGATTTTATTGAGCCACTTTGCTATTTTTTATTGATTTTTACTTGTGATGCAAGTATGCTTAAGGTATACTTTGATACATGATCTAGTTTGAGTGCATTTGCTTACTTGTGATGGAGTGATGCTTGAGATGTTTTTATGGTATGATCATGTTCTGTTTGAGCTTACTTTTTGCTTTGGAATCATCCTCATTTGATCATTTTTCAATTTGTTCTTGATTTTAAAAGTTGATGTTGTTTTGGACTTGAATCTTGTGGTATGTTCAACCTAATCTTGTGATTGCTTCTTTGTGTGAATTCGTTCATGTATGAAACCTTTTGTTTGGTTTGCATGACATGCTTGAGGTTCTGGTACTTTTGATTTAAGGTTCATTATGTGACTTTCATTTCACTTTATGCCTCACACTTCTTTGCTAGCTTGCATGAATGATAAGTGAATGTCTTTCTGAATTTTGATACATGTTTTGAATGTGTTGCTTGATGATTAATCTTGTATGACTTGAGTTTGATCTGGGCATGATGATAATGTGTATGCTACTGCCCTTTGGGTTCATTACTTGATTTTCATCTCACTTGATCATCATGGTTTGAATTATGTGATGCATATCATCCCCTTTGCTTTGTAACTTCTTTGGTGCATAATGTGAATCTCTTTTGCACTTGTGAATTGTTGATGATGATATGATGTGAGTTCTGGTCTTGTTTCATTTTCATCTTGCCTCCTTCATCTCACTTTTATATGAAATCCATGTGTGTTTAATTGTGCATTCAATTCAAGTATGCTTGCATCCTTTCATGTTTATCTTTGAATGCTTACTTTAATGGTTTTGCATTGATCTTTGAGACATGTTGATTGATTTGAGTTGGAAATTTATGACATGATGTGCTTGCTGCCACTTATTGTATCGTATCTTTTCCTTCTCATTCTTCTTCTTTTCTTTCACTCTTTTTCATCCCATGAATCTCAAGACTTGTTTAAGTCTTGGATTCTCTCCCTTTAGAGCTACCTAGTCCAACTTAATTTTTGATTAAGCTTGGAGTAGGATTAGCATTAGGTTTTAGTTAGTCTTTTCTCCTAAACCTCACTAACCATAGGACATCCACGCATGATAATATTAGGACTCTTAGTCTCCCTTTAGAGTTTCCTTCGGGTTTTCTCTCTTCTCATCTCAAAATAAAAGTAAAAAAATACTTAATAAAGGTTAACGTGTATTGCGCTCGAGCCTTAAGTGTAGGAAGTGAAGAACGAGGGGTCCCCCCTCCTCTTCTAGAGTGTTTAGTATACGTTCCATTTGGGAGCGACCATGCGATTCACTCGTTCCCGCATGGTAGACTTTGGTACAATGCAAGTTACAAATAACTATAAAAAACACTTCTTTCTTAAAAAACTTCAAACCAACAATAACGTCTTTCCTTCGGGAATTCTTTTCTCATCTCACTCACTCTCAGCGTACGAACGTGCTCCTACTCGTTCTATTGCAAGACGGTAACGCCTAAGTCTCCATACAGCGAGCTGCAACACCTGAGCTAGAACATAAGCCATTCCCTAAAAAACACAATCCACCCCTAGTGAGGGGAACTACGTCACTCTGATTCTCATGCTCCCGATGAGATACGTAGGCAGTGGGGTAGGGCCCATGCGAGTACTTCTTTTATTTTCCCTACATTTGTTTCTCTTTCTTTCTCCCTTCCTTTTCTGGTTCTCCAGCTAGCAGTCCCTCTTTCCTTTCCAGTAGCAGTGGAGCTCCAGTTGACGACACCCTTTGATCGAGACAAGCAAGCGTGGATCCCATCGGGTACGATGGACGCGTGGGGGTGCTAATACCTTCCTCACGCGTAACCGACTCTCGAACCCAGTTCTCTTGGTCGCAAGACCATGCTCTATCCTTTCCTCTCAGGTTTATGCAGTGTTTCCTTTCCCTCTCTTGGGATAAATACACATTGCTGGCGACTCTATTTCAGTGCCACTTTCGCGTTTGTACTAGGATGAAAATCCCGAGAGCGACAAGAGGTACACAACATGTGATCATTCCTCCGCTGTACAAATTCCTTAAGTGTACAGAATGATAAGCATCTGCGAGCAAGGTCGGTACAGGGTTTCCAATTAGAAAAATCTTAATGGCATTGATATCAACGAAGTTATCAATGTTGGGAAACAGAAATAACTCGTAGGTGAGCAAAACAAGGATGCTTTCAAAAGCAATCATGTTCCCTATACTAGCAAAGTACAGAGCCTTCTTTACCAGAAACTTGGCTGGTAAATCTTGGATTCCACCCTTAATGGTCATGTGAGTCCTGACTTCCAACTCATCCAAATAGACAGCTCTTGCAATGGTTTGATTCTTTGGAATTTCTTCCAGTCCAGAAAAGGGAGCTTGGTCAGTGATGGGTAAATCAGTCAGGTGAGAGTATTCCTCCAGTGTTGGTGCAAGTTGGTAATCCGGGAATGTAAACCAGTGATAGACCGGATCGTAGAACTGGATTAGTGTAGCCAAGATTCCTTCAATTACATGGACCCTTAACAGAGACAGCAGTCCTCCTTACTTAGCTCTGAAAGCATCAGGGTTGGTGATCATCCTTGTCAACCCTCTAAAATCCTCTAGTTTTGGAACCTTGAAGGTGTACTTGTGAGTCTTCCTTCTACCGAAATCCATAACGCAATCTTTTTATTTAATATTTGCAATCATTGTCTTAGTTTAATTTGAAAAAGAGAGACTAGAAGAGAAATTTTTTCTTTGTTTAAAGTTTTTTAATGAAATGAATGCATGCATGCAGCACACAAAAATATAGAAAAAACATGGGGTCAGAGGTTCGGTGTCATGAAGTCATGGCTCTACCTATCCCCAAAGGTTGTATTGGTATTTTTTGTACCTGTCCTCAAAATCATTGACCCCCCTTCGGATAACAACAGCAAGCTGGTTCACCTGAGCGAGATGTAGTATCTTAGAGTAATCTCAAATGAGGGTAGTATCGCGTGACAACTATTTCTGATAGCTTTCGCACTACAAAATAGTAACATGTTCTTAGCCTACTAAATCCTCAGTTTCACGGACACCACAATCGAACAATCTGCTTTCAACAAACAAAGTCGTATAGGCATTGAATCTGCAAAGGGTATCTCCACTGATTCGATGGTCTACCAGGATCTCTTATTTGGGAGTCACTCCCTGTAAGATTACCCGTCTAATGCCATCACTTATCTTAGGTGTCACTCAAAATTTCCAGATGCAGAATCACCCGCAGTCCCATTAGCAGAAAAATAAACACGGATATCAATTAGGAAAAGCGATATATATATATATATATATATATATATATATATATATATATATATATATATATATATATATATATATATATATATATATATATATTCCTAAAACTAACATCCTAGACCTCTTAAGAATTCTAGTCTATAATCCTAACAGATCAAAGACGAGTCCCCAGCAAAGTCGCCATTTTTCTGTAGCGAGCGATTTTTGTCGGTGACGCGACCACCTTATCGCTAGTTTTTGGGTTTCTCCCCACAATGAGGAGGGGGTGCTACTTTCTGATTTCTTATTTATCCCGTGAAGCTGGCAGGGAAAGGGAAGCCATCTAAAACTAACCTTGCACACGAATGTTTAACTGAACAAACGATTTAAAGAGATTGGGGGGTCCGGGGTCAGGTTATACAATGGGGAGTTATCAATTACCCATCCTATATGTGGTTATCCACATGATATTAGTTTTAGGTTTCGCTTTGTGCTTGATGGTGTTTATCCGTTAATGGGTTGGGAAAGTTTCTTTGGAAATATGAGTGAGTGAGTGAGTTTTTGTTATGTTCGGGTTATTCCCGATGTTTTTGGTAAGGTACTAGACCTAAGTTTTGATTGATGTGTGAAGGTATTGGACCTAGAGTTTTTGTTCAGTATGCTCGCTAAGATTTCGCAATCTTATGCCTACGTATTCCCGTTTAAATGAAACAGGGAAATCAGAGCAATCGTAGTTCCTCCTATTCTATGGGAGGAAAAAGATATTTTGGTGTCTTGTTCAAAGCCCAAGATTGAAGCTAAACAGGTTTATTTGTGTCTTGTTCAAAGCCCAAGATTGAAGCTAAACAGGTTTATTCGTGTCTTGTTCAAAGCCCAAGATTGAAGCTAAAAGGTCTGACTGAGAGAGAATTTGTCATCTCTAAAGAGGGATTGGACTTCCTCTGAGGGCATTGTTAATTCTTGTGTGCCTTGATCAAAGCCCAAGGTTGAAGCCCAAGAGGAGGCTAACTGTGTTGAGGAAAGGTCATTATACAAAGCCTAAGAGGAGGCTATCTTCTGCTGAGGATTATTGAGATCCCGAGGCAGGTCCAAATGGGGAAATCAACTCTTGCCGATGGTTTCCAGAAAAGTTGAGATATCAGATACCTTGAGGTTTTGATTTGGGATAGTGTTATACTGATGATAAACTGACCCTAGTTGGGGAATTTTTAGGAGAAAGACTGGGTTTTAACTCAGCTGGGAATTGATCGGATGATCAGGGTTCCTCCCACGTCCGTAGGGAACTTCAGAATGTCTATGAGACTCAAGGGGGTTTAGACTGTCCAAGTCTACTGGTGCAGAAGAGTTTTATCTTTTGTATGATGCCCAAGTGGAGGCGGGTGTTTTTAAGGGATGAGAATCAACCCTAAATTGGTCTGATGTTTTGACATTGGAAAGATTGCTCTCGCAATGGATGACTAAGTTCTGTCTTATATCTTTAAGAGGTCTTCAGGGTCCTTGTATTAAGCCCAAGAGAAGGCATGAGAACTTATAGGAAGCCGGAGGGTCGTTATACAAAGCCCAAGAGGAGGCGGGGATGCTTTTAGGATGCCTGTGGGTCCCAAACCAAGAAAAGTTCAAGAAATGCTATTCACCGAGAATATATCATTTAGTGAAAGTTCTGAGGTTTGAAGAAACTCAAGAGATGCTATTCACCGAGAATAGATCAACTCCGGGGAGTAGAATTTCTTTGACGATTTCTAATAGTGACAGTCTGAGAAAAGGTTCGCGAAGAATACTACCTTTCTCTTTGTTCCATATTGTTTAAGCCCAAGAGAAGGCAAGACTGTATCTAGAAATCCTATGGGGATCTAGTTTTGATTGTATTTAAAGAGTGACCAACATGGCTTTACCTAGTTCTAGACCTAGTTTCCAGGGAAAACTCTAAATAGCTACTAGTATATATACAGTTGATATATAACAAGTATTTAAAAGGATATGAAAGAAGACTTACAGAGGAGCAGCTTCCCACAATACAATTATATACATTTGAAAACGAGTAAATGAAAGCTATTAAAACTTACAGGTGAGCAAGCTTCCATGTTGTATTGTTAGTTGTTCAAAGAAATTAAATAAAGTTTTAATAACAACATGTATATTTGAATCTAAATCAAAAGGGAAGTTGTTTTTGAAAAGATTGTTGGGGCTTACACTCAAGGAGAGGCCTAAGGTTTAATAGTGATCGCACCGTTGTTTTGAATATCGTATCGGGACTTATACAACGACTGAGGCCTAAAAAGGTTTTTGTACAAAGGGATGGGTCTTACAACTCAAGGAGAAGCCCAAATTATTTGAAAAAGGAAAATAAATGGGACTTACAACACAAGGGGAGACCCAAATGAAAATGTTTTGAAAACGGCGATCGCGCCGAGATTTTTGAAATCACAGTGGGTCTTATACAATAACTGAGGCCTAAGTTATTTTGGTTTCAAAAATGGGTTAGGTCTTACACTCTATTGGAGGCCCAAAAGTGTTTGAAAATTTAAAATCAAGAGCGAACCCTAATTTTAAATAAAAATGTCATTTTTCAAAGGTAATTTAAATAATAAATGATAAAATATCAATTATATTAAAAAACAAGTTGTACACTTTGGAAAATATTTTGAAAAATCATGTTTAATTACATGAGAGTTTGAAATTCAATTGGTTTTGAAAGATCAAAGTGGGAATTTCATTAAAAAAATGTTTAAAAACAATTAAAATGAAATTAATTACAAAAATTCTAACTATATTAAATAAATAATATAAATTATATTTTTTTGTAAAATAAAATATTTAAACATTTTAGTGAATTTTGAGAAAAAGAATCAATTCAAAAACATAAATATTCAGAGAGAAATTAATTTTTGAATTAATTAACCAAAATAACTAAAATTCAAAAATTTGAATTATGGCGCCAAGAACACCAAGTTCTTGCCCGTGCCCTCTGTTTTTTCAGATTTGCGTTTTCTCATTTTTCTCCATGATTTCTCAATGGTTTTGCACGATTCAAGTACCAATTTTGTTCGCTTTTGAACAAGGATCACAACCATATAGATTAATTGCATTTATTTTGGGCATTGAGTGAGAAATCAGAAGAAAATCTCAAGAACCCTAATTTCTGCATGAACACAATGAAATCTCACACACGATTGATTCATGGCAATTGATTGAGGATTATTACTCCATACATGATTAGGAACATATGGCAAAATTATTGTGCAGTAAAATATGCATGCATCATGGAGTTTGAAGAGTTCATGCTTACCTCTTGCAGCTGGTGATCGAGTTCTAGGTTGGAGGTGTTACAACTTGGTTCCAATGATGTGTATAGCTTCCTTAGGTGCTATAGAGTGTTTCTAAATGCTTGGAGTGGATTGAATTGAGCTGGAACTTGATTTGGCACCTAAACTGCAAATCTGTCAAAGGCTTGTGCAGATGGCTGGTGATTTTGAGAATATGATGTTCCAGATGTGATTTTGTGTTATGGATCACTTTTATATGTTATATGTGAGGTATGTGAACCATTGGTTGGGTTGGAATTACTCTCAAACTCAAAACCCGATGGTGACTTGAGTTAGAAGGCAAAATTGGAGTGAAAGTGAGCACAAATGAATTCTATTTATAGTAGAGCAAGTTTGTTTTGCAAGCAATAGTGAATGGCAATTAGTACAGGTCTGTGGCCAATTGTTATCAAATGGAATCTCAAGTCTCCTCTAGCCATTGACTTGAGATTAGAGCACAGGCTTTATAGCTTTAGTTCAGAGATAAACTTGGACTGAATTCAGTTGGAATAGGCTCAGTTCATGCCACCTTGATGCATCCATTGAATGCTTGGAAACAAAATTAGAGTCTTGGCATCTTTGTAGCCTCTTTAGGTTTGGCATGGCTATTGTAGATTCTTGGACTTTGGAGGCTTGAGGATCAGATCATTCCCTTCTTGTTTTATCCTCAGATGTGTCCAAATTGATGACAAGGCTTGGATTGATCAGATTTAGACAAATCGAGCCAATGTGCACAAATCTGCCTTGTAAAACCCAGTTCAGGATGCCATGTTCCAAGGGTTGTATCTCCTTGCTCAAATGGAATTTGGTGATTATCTGGTACTTGTTGGAAAACCCTCATAGCATACTTTAACTTTGATGCCCACCCCTAGACCTGGTTTGACTTGGATCAAGGTGAAAAATGTCCCTACATTTGGGAAAAAGTAAGGCAGATTTTGACTTAGTGAAAATTTCACGAAGTGTTGGAAAAATGTCATTTTCATGTTTTCAGCCATTTTGATCACTCCATAACTTAAAATCCATGAGGAATTGGAATGAGCTGTAGTTGACACTTTTAAAGTGTGTAATGAGAGCTACAAATCCAGTTTTGGATCATCCAAAATGGTTGCTTGGATCTCAAGTTATGGTCCTTGGAAGTTGGTACCCTAGCCACTTTGTTCCATAACTTAGAAAAATTCTAAGTTTTTTATGGTTACCCCTTTTACAAGTTAGCTCATTTTCTTTGATTTTTCTTGGTGAATGATGATTCAAATCACATATTAACATTGTTTTAGGGTCAAAACCCATAAATGTGAAAAATTCCAAAAAGTCAAACTTGATTTTGTGCACAGTTGACTTTTTATCGGATGAAATCCAAACTGTGCGATCCTTTGTGAAATCAAGTCCTTGACCTAAATCAAACTTAATGGATATATTCCATAGGTGTTGTAGGGTGTATTGAATCTTGTCCCAAGGTTTGGGAGCATGTCTGGGTCAAAAGTCAAAGGTACAGTTGACTTTTTCCTCGAAATCCTAATTCTGGTCCTGATGAAATTGAAACTTGTGGATCAAGCTTCTTGGATCAATCCATTGTTGCAAATGGATCCATTTAGTGTATTGGAGACCCTCAAATCATGTCTTGAGGTCTTGGCTCATGTTTTGTCCCAAAAGTCAACTTAGGGGTAAATTAGGTCAAGAAACCCTAATTCCTGATCTTTTGATGAATACTTCCCCTGAGGTTAAATTGACTTGATGATTGGGTCCATGAGGTCCCTTGGAGTATCTTAAGTTATGCTTTGAGGCAATGGCTCATGCCCAGAGGAAAAATTCCATCTGGAGGCCTCAGTCGACCAAAATCCTAATTTGGTGACACTGGCGATCTTGAGGCTTGATCCACTTGGAATGTTGCAACTTTGTGCTTGATTCTTGATGTGGGAGTCCTCTTGATCCTTTATGTGAATTTTTTAGAGGTTAGACAAGTTGAAGATCATGTCATTCCTTGATTGATCCTTTGTTTAAGTGCCCTTGAGAGGGCTTGAAACCCTAATCCTTGATTGTGGTGAATGCTCAAACATCTCTGAGGAGATTTATGAGGCATGTAAGTACATCCATATTGTGATGATGACTTGCACAATGATGGGACATCTTGGTGGTAAAAATTTGGGGTATGACAATGGGGTCGGACTTTTTTGTCAAACACTTTCTTTATTCTTTGCTGATACAACTGACCATGGTATAGAGCCGTTATTCGTTTTTCTTCGATTAGGTTCAGTTCATCGTGTCGACTTTGACACCATTCAGCTTCTGTTAGCTTAGCTTCCGTTAATACCCGGATTGATGGGATCTCTACTTCTATGGGGAGCACTGCCTCCATGCCATGTACCAGAGAGAAATGGGTTGCCCCTGTTGAAGTGCAAACAGATGTACAATAACCGTGAAGAGCATAGGGTAGCATCTCGTGCCAGTCTTTGTAGGTTACAACCATCTTTTGAACGATCTTCTTGATGTTCTTGTTAGCCGCTTCTACCGCTCCGTTCATCTTAGGTCGGTAGGGAGATGAGTTATGGTGTTCGATCTTGAACTCAACACACAACTCTTTCATCATCTTGTTGTTCAAGTTAGATCCATTATCAGTAATGATCTGGCTTAGAACACCATAACAGCAGATGAGATTGTTTTTGTTGAATCGGACCACCACTTGTCAGGTTACATTGGTGTATGATGCTGCTTCGACCCACTTGGTGAAATAGTCAATGGCTACCAGGATGAACCGATGTTCGTTTGAAGCTTTGGGTTCAATCATGCCAATCATGTCGATTCCCCATATAGAAAATGGCCATGGAGAAGAAAAAACTTTGAGATGCGTTGGCGGTACATGGATTTTGTCAGTGTATACTTGACACTTGTGACACTTCCTCATGTACTTGTAGCAATCGGATTCCATGGTCAACCAATAGTATCCTGCTCTCAGAATTTTTCTTGCCATTTTGTGTCCGTTGACATGAGTGCCAAAGGATCCTTCATGAATTTCCTTCATCAGCATGTTTGCTTCTGGTCTGCCTACACATCGGAGCAGGACCATGTCAAAGTTTCTCTCATAGAGTGTATCACCGCTCAGGAAGAAGTTATCAGCCAGTCTTCTGATGGTTTTCCTGTCTTTTCTGGATGCCCCAGGTGGGTACTCTTGTTTCTGAAGGAAGCTTTTGATATCGTGATACCAAGGTTTGTCGTCTATGACTCCTTCAATCGTGAAGATGTAAGCGGGTCGTTCTAGGCGCATTATGTCATTCTTAGGTACGTCGTTCCATTGACCTACACTAATCATGGAAGGGAGAGTGGCTAGTGCATCAGCCATGTGATTCTCTTCACGAGGAATGTGATGAAACTCAATTTTGTTGAAGAATGGTAACAACCTTCTCACGTAATCTTTGTAAGGAATCATTCCTGATTGGTATGTGTTCCAATCTCCTTTGATTTGATTGATAACCAGGGCTGAGTTTCCATACACATCCAAGTTCTTAATCCTTAAGTCAATTGATTCTTCGAGACCCATGATACAAGCTTCGTATTCGGCCTCGTTGTTTGTGCACTTGAATGTTAGTCTGCTAGTGAAAGGAATATGGGTACCCTGAGGTGTTACGATGATTGCCCCAATTCCATTTCTATAATTGTTGACAGCTCCGTCAAAGATTAGTCCCCATCGGGAACCTGATTCTGGCCCTTCACTAGGTAGCGGTTCATCACAATCTTTCATTTTTAAGTACATGACATCTTCGTCTAGGAAGTCAAATCCGACTGATTCTTGATCGTCAATCAGTTGATGAGCCAAATGATCGGCTAAAATACTTCCTTTGATGGCTTTCTGAGCATGATACTCGATGTCGTATTCTGATAACAACATCTGCCAACGGGCGATCCTCCCCATAAGAGCAGGTTTTTCAAAGACGTACTTGATCAGATCCATTTCTGAGATTAACCAAGTAGTGTGAGAAATCATGCACTGGCGTAGACGTTTGGCTGCCCAAGCCAGAGCACGACAAGTTTTCTCAAGCATAGTGTACCGAGTTTCATAGTCAGTAAATTTCTTGCTCAAATAGTAGACGACAGACTCTTTTCTTTTGGTTTCGTCTTGTTGGCCAAGTACACAACTCATGTAGTCTTCCAAGACTGTTAGGTATATGATTAATGGTTTTCCCTCTACTGGAGGTGACAGGATTGGTGGATTCAACAGATACTCTTTGATGTTGTTGAAAGCTTTTTGGCAATCTTCCGTCCATACACAACTTTGATTCTTTTTGAGTAATTTGAAGATTGGCGCGCATGTCGCAGTCATGAGGTATATAAACCTTGAGATGTAATTGAGACGTCCCAAAAATCCTCTGACTTGTTTCTTAGTCTTCGGTGAAGACATTTCTTGAATGGCCTTGACCTTGTCAGGATCAACCTCAATTCCTTTCTGGCTGACGATGAAC
Organism: Lathyrus tuberosus; assembly: GCA_022829125.1. NCBI lineage: Eukaryota > Viridiplantae > Streptophyta > Magnoliopsida > Fabales > Fabaceae > Lathyrus > Lathyrus tuberosus. Next base: position 4,427,168 of record JALAZF010000034.1, read on the forward strand.
CCTAAAAGTTTCCCTGAGCGGACAGCGAATGTGCATTTATTGGGATTCAAGCAGAGTTTGTACCTTCTCAGACGCTCGAATAGGTTTGACAAGTGCGTCACATGCTCTTCTTCAGTTTTAGATTTGGCAATCATGTCATCGACATACACTTCGATTTCTTTGTGCATCATGTCGTGAAACAGAGTAGTCATGGCCCTTTGATAGGTTACCACAGTGTTCTTCAAACCGAACGGCATTACCTTGTAATAAAAGGTGCCCCATGGGGTGATGAATGAAGTTTTCTCCATGTCTTTCGGCGCTATTTTGATTTGATTATAGCCCGAGAATCCATCCATGAAGGAGAAGACTTTGAACTTTGTTGTACTATATACCAGCATGTCTATGTGAGGTAAGGGAAAGTCATCCTTTGGACTGGCTTTGTTCAGATCCCTGTAATCTGCACACATTCTGACTTTTCCGTCCTTTTTTAGAACTGGCACTATGTTGGCTAGCCATTGAGGATATTCTGAGGTGGCAAGGAAACCTGCGTCAATCTGTTTCTGCACTTCCTCCTTGATTTTGATAGCCATATCCAGGTGAGTCCGCCTCAGCCTTTGTTTCACCGACGAACATTTTGATCTTAACGGTAAATGATGCTCCACAATGCTGGTATCCAACCCTGGAATGTCCTGATAGGACCAAGCAAATACATTAGGAAACTCTTTGAGAAGTTTTATTAAGCTTTCTTTGACAGTTGGATTGAGCAGTACTCCAATCTTAACTTCTTTCTTTTCTTCCTCTGATCCCAAATTGACCATTTCCAACGGCTCTTTGTGGGGTTCAATGGACCTTTCCTCTTGTCTGAGTAATCGAGAGATCTCCTCTGGAATTTCTTCGTCCTCTTATTCTTCAGCTTCAAATACCGAGAATTCAAAGTTGGGATAAGGCATTGGATCGTATGTTTCAATGGGGTTTAAAACAAGCAATCTGCATTACGTGATGATTCATTTTTTAGAAGAGATAGAGAGAATTGCAAGAGTGTGTGCAGTGTATTTTCTAAAAAAATGCTTGTTTTTATTTTTTGGTTATTTTAGGTTTACCATTTTCTGAAAAATGAAAAGTGAAAACAACAATAAATGCGGGAATGACAGAACGAAATTTATTTATTTATGATTTTGTCAATTCTTGAAACTACAACCCTATAAAACAAAACTCTGTCGCTTTGGGCGAAGCGAAGAGGGACATTTACAAAAAAGTGAGCCCTATACAAACATCTGTTTCACCTGGGCAGGGTGAAAGGTTAAAACAAAGACGGTAATTACTTAGACTTACGGACGACTTTCAGGACATCGACAGCGACCCATTGGCGACGAACTCCTCGGTGAATCACAAAGTCTGGTACCTTCTTTCTTGGTTTGTCCTCAGAAATGACGCAGATTTCTGGCAGAGCAGGGTCATTGGAGTCTTCCTCCCAAGCAGAGTTGTCGTAAACGAACTCTTCTGTTGTGTCTTCCTTAATGTTTTCACTCTCAGGAGGATCTCCCCATCCAGTTGGCTGGATGTCCTCATATCTGATGCGAGAGCTTTCAGGAGCGGTGTACTTGACCAAGAAGTCGTACTTGCACTCGGCTGTCCTAAGGTGTCCCATACTTCTGTGGGACTGGAGGAGTCATCTTTCTCGATGACGTTGACCTCAGGAAAAGCATAGTTGATGAACACTTGTCCTGCAATCCTTGCAGATTCATTGTTGTGTTGGATATCTTTGGAATGTCCTGAGTAATGATCCCATGACTCGGTGGAGACGCAGGTATTCTTTTCAATATTGCTCAGCTGATAAGTATCGTTTGGCTGACTATTTTGCCCCAAGTCTTCTGGGTACGGCTGCCAGATAGGCAAGTCATCCAGGGGATCATAATAGTCCTTATCAAAGTTGTCTTTCATCGAATCATCTTCTAATGAGTTTGGTGGAGCACGACATCCCTCAGGATCACAATCTTCGTAGATCTTCTTGACGTCTGATCTTGGTATATATCTCGGACTCTGTTTGGGAAAATAGAATGGCATATGTGTTTCTTCCTGAGACATATAACCGTTGTCGGTGAGATAAGATTTCCATTCCTCCTCCATATCGGAGGAGTCACTCTTATTGATGGCTGGTTTACTTCCTGAGTGAATCACATACTCAAAGATAACACAGAGTTGCCACCGAACTTTATTTAGTCCCAAAGGACAGGGAAAATATTGATAAAACCCAAGGGGAAGAGAAACGGGAACGGGGGTCAGTTATGCGAAAGGAAGGTACTAGCACCTTATGCATCCATCGTACTCGACGGGAACCATTTCGCTTGCTTCTAAGCTTGGATGGGTTATCTATCTAAAGGCTTCTAGCTAAAAGAAAGAGGAGAGAGAGATAAGGAAGGGGAAAAAGAAAGAAAAGAAAGAAAGTGCTCGCGGAGGATTGGGGCCCTCGTGCCTACATACCCTCATAGTGCAATGAGGAAATCAGAGCGTCGTAGTTCAAAGGAACCAGGGGATAGAGAGGAAGGAAGAAAGGTGGAAGTGTGCTCGCCAAGATCATTGCGATCTCGTGCCTACGTATCATACATTCAAAAGAATGCAGAATCAGAGCTTCCATAGTTCGTGGAACCAAACGGAAAACACAATAAGAAAGAGATAAGTGGTGTCAAAAACCACGAGCAAGAGTGAAAGAAAAACTCTACTGGGGAAGACCACACAGTAAAAGCGATTGCACAAGAGACTAGAAAAAGAATGGTGTCGAAACCAAGAATGAAAGAAACTCCGCTGGGGATGACAAGGAGGATTGGTGTTGAAACCAAGAGAAATAAGAAACTCGGTATATTAACTGGCTGACAGTGGTTAACCGAAGAAAGAGAGTAAGACCCAGGTGGGGAAAAGATGCTGGTGTCAACAGACGAACTGTCATAAACCAAAAGAGAGAGTGCTGAACCAAGGGACGATGTTTGACTCTGAGGGGACATCGGTATCTTAACTGATAAATAGTGGTTAACCGAGGAAAGAACGATTGCAACTCTGTGGGGATAGAGAAGCATTGGTTTTAACAGAGAAAATTGTGATTAACCAGAAGAACGGGTGTAGGACCGATCGAAGGTCGTAACCCAAAAGGGGTGTTAGTATTGACTGAACAAACAATACTTGACCAACAAAGAAGGGTATTGAACCAAAAGAGGTTGCTAACCGCTTGGGGGTTCGGTTTTTAACAGCACACTGTGATTAACCGAAAAGAATGAGTGATTAACCAAGAGGAGGTGATTAACTCGAAAAGGGGTTCAATATTTTAACAGACAGGCTGTGGTTAACTGAAGAAAAGAGTGATTAACCAAGAATAGGTGATTAACCCAAGGAATTCAGTGTCTTAACAGACGGACTGTGGTTAACTGAGAAGGAGTGCAAATATTGGTGTTTTAACTGACAGACGGTGATTAACCAATAAAGGGAGAAGAACCAAAAGAAGGTTGCGAACTCCGCAGGGGATTCGGTCGCACCAGGAGTACCGTGTTTAACCGAAGAAAGAGAAAAGAGACTCTTCAGGGGAATCAAGACAATGATTGACCGCAAGAAAGGAATAGGGTATTGAAACGAAGAAAGCTTGCTAACCCAATGAACAAAGGACCGTAACCAAGAAGGTGATTGATCAGAAGAGAGAGACCGAAAGAGATAAGAGTTATCAAGGATCAAAAGAGATTGCAAAGGGAAAAGAGTGATCAAGGATCTACTCGACTGGGGAAAGAAAGCACACTATTGCCTGGAGATAGAGGTGACTAAGCCAAGCACATGGCCATTCGTCCCCTACCTGAAGTAGTCAGAATAAGAGTAGGAATTCTACCTTCTCACTTTTTCTCTAACACACAGGGTGTAATGCAGAAATTGAAACAGACGGCACAACAGCTCCAAGTTGTACAGTGCTCCTGCGTGGTAAAACGGATGGCATAACAGCTCTAATTTGTACAGTGCTCCGATGTGGGGCGTAGCGCGAAACTCTAACTCCACGGGGGATCGAGAGAGAAAGCTCTAAAGGAAGCCTCAAGAGAGGAAAGGGGAAGATCAACTAATCGAAACATGGTTTCGATCTATTAATCAATGGGAAATGCCATGCCAACAATTTTCCAAAGAGAGTGAAAAATCATTAAGGCAAAAGGTGCGAATTATTGATTATACAAGATTAAGCTCATCCATGAAGAATGAACTTAATGCAAAACCAAGAAAGGGAGTACAAAACAGTACCAAATGATCAACAAATATGCAACACAAAGTCATGTTATGTGATCAAAGAGAAATGCAAGAATGATTATATTCACATGATGCCAAAAATATGAACAATTTGAATAATCGAAAGTGTGCAACAAAAGTTCTTGAATAAGCTTCAAACAAAAGTTAAATGACATTTAAAACATCCATAAAATCAAGCATGACAATCAATGGAAGTTAAAATGAAGAAAGCATGGCAAACACACTTGAAAATGGAAGAAAATGGCCTTCTGGTTCAGTGTTCATCGATTAACACAATTGCACTGCAAAGTGTTAATCGATTAACACTTGAAAAAGTGCAAAAAAACACTGGTTAATCGATTAACACTATTGCACTGCAAAGTGTTAATCGATTAACACTGGACAAGGAGCAAAAAATCAGTTTTGAAAAGTGCTTTTGGCCAACTTTTTGATTGTGTAATCACTCCAATGCTAGGGCAAACAATTATGCACGAAAAATCAAGTTTAGAAGCAACAAATGATCAACAATAGAATCAATTAAACAATCAAGATCATGGATCAAGCAATACTATAATCAATTCACATGCAAAAACATCGAAATTACATCGCGAATGATACGAAAATGATCGAAACAGAAAAATGAATGAGATCCACCAACCTACAAGGCTGAGATGTGCCTTGGTAAATGTTGCAATGTGATCTTGATGAAGATAATCAAAGAAAACCAGAGGAATCTTCAATTATAGCCGAAACGTATCGAAACCGATCAAATCGCGACGAAAACTCCAAAATGAGAATTATCACCGAAGAAACTTGAATCAATCACTTGAGATGAATTCAAAAGCTATTGAAACTCCACAAAAACCAGTATAATGGAATGGCAATGAAGGTCAAGCTCAAGAAAAAAGCACTTTCAAGGTGAAAGTAGCTTTTTCTTCAATGGAGAATGAAGAGCTTTGGTGAGGTTTTGGAAGAGAATTGAGATGAAGATGAAGATGTAGCAGAAAAAATCAGAGAGAATGTGAGAAAATTGAGAGATTATGGATGAAATGGTGGATCCTTTGAAAAGTGAGTGAAGGTGTGTTTATATAGACTTTAGGTTTAGAGTATGAGAGGTTTGGAATTTGGTTTGGACTTAGCTTTGGGTTTGGAACTAGGCTAGGAGTTAGTTGGGCTTGACTCACCGAGTCAAGGTGGTTAACTCGGTTAGTTAGAACTAACTTGGTAACAATCCCAAGGTGAACTCCAACATCCAAAGATCCACATTACTTGGAAAACAAGGAACATGGTGCAATTAATTTAAAGTGAAGCATTTGAACAAATGCACTTGGAATGAATTGAATAGCTTTGCAATGTCTAGAGATGTCTAGAATATTTCACATGCTGCTAGAATACTGTAGAATCCAAGACCAAAGTGTGTACAAAGGTGTTGTCATGAAAAAACAGCAAATTGTGCCTATTCTGACTGTGTTAATCGATTAACACAATTGCACTGCAAATGGTTAATCGATTAACCAGACCAAAATATGCCCAATTTGCCTAAAAAAAGGTGGTGTGGTCGCAACTTCGATTTTCCACTTCTTGTACTGATGAATAGGCATAGAAACCCTCATTTTGTGCTTGTCTTAATGACGTGATGACCTTGTGAGGATATGATTAATTGGGCTTGGAAAACCTGAATATTCCTGCAATCAAAACACAAAAAGAAAAGTGCGAACGCGTATGCTAACGATGCGAATGCGTGTGCTTATGCAAAAGGCAAAAGAGGGAGGTCAAATTCCGGGTTACTACAGTTGACCCTATTTAATCCTCTTGCACCTGAATGTACGAATTACGCCAGCTTTTCGATGATTCGAGGTAAAAGGGGATTAAATAAAAGAGTAGCTCGAGAATTTGGCCGACGGCGACAAAAGAAGATTGTTAAGAAAGAATAGATAAGTGCAAAGTTTGGCTGAAAATCTGTTGGGAGATAAGTCAGGCAAAAAGAGAGGGAGTATAATCGATGAATATGCTATGTATGCGTTTCTACATGATGCTTGATATCATGCAATGCAAAGGCGCAAGATAAGGCATAGTGTGAAGCGGTTAGGCAGAAATCGTAGCAAAACGACTTCGACACCCTCGGTCTGGGAGAGGACCCGCAGATAAAGACAATCTCTGCTGGAGAAGAGAGTTCACAAAGGATGATGATTCCGCTGGGAAAAGAAACCGAGAACATCTCAGGTTTCTAAGTCACCATGGCTGTCTCTGTTGGGGATTAAAGAATTAAATCAATCCTTCCTACCAAGATTGGCTCTGTGTGGGGAAAAACATCCTTCCAAACCATGTTGACTTTGCTGAGGAGAAACCACTACTGCTGGGGATAGATAGTTTCAAATTATTGGAGATGATGTACAACCCTTGCGGGGGAAAAGCGAGCAAAGTGTCTTTGCTGGGAACACTTCGGCAACCTGCCTAGAGACATTACAAACATGTCGGAGAAAAGATATGTAAACAAACAAGCTTTTTGACAAATCGTAATGGCGCTTGCTGGGGAGAATGATGACTCTGCTGAGGAAACAAGAACTTCTTCACAGAACCATCACATTGCCGGCCAGGCGTTAGGCTTACTAATGGATATTACTGATTATCCTGCAGGAGTTACCAGTAACACATGCAATGCATAATGCTTTCTCGATTGATTTAGCTTTTTATTGTTCTCAACGCTTTTTAGTATTATGTGATCGCAAATAAGTGTTTATTTTGCAAACAAAATACTGGAATGAAACAAATTGAGATAACAAAGAATGCATTTTATTGAATGTAAAATTTGTGTACATAAAGTGTGTACAAGGATGCAAAATCCTTGATGAGGAAATTTGCAATAAAATTGAAAAACAAATGTAAATGGCAAAGGGAAACCATGTTTTGCATCGATTACAATATTGTCTACCATCCACTATAAGTCTAGGTCCCAACGCCTTGCACCGGTTGATGATGATTGGAATGTTCTGTTACCGTCTGAGGTCTAGCTGTGATGAAAAGAGGCTCAAATGTTCACAGTCAATGCCTTTATCCCTAATTTTTTCCTGGACATGTTTTTCTAATTATTTTTTTTGTCTACCGGGATACCCATTTTTTCCTAAGTCGCCCTATCGGGTTTTCAACTTAGCGGGCTATTATTGTTTTTTTCCCATTGTCCCTAACTTTTGCATGGACATCTCTCTTTTTTTGGTCCATCGGGACATCCATTTTTTTTTCAGCCATAATATTTTTTGACTGTATATGAGTTCACGGGCGATGGCAACTCCTCCCCATCCATTGTGGTGAGGATCAGGGCTCCACCTGAGAAGGCCTTCTTGACGACAAAGGGTCCTTCGTAATTGGGAGTCCATTTTCCTCGTGGATCCGAGTGAACAGGTGAATATCTCTTGAGCACGAGTTCGCCTTCATAGAATGTTCGAGGAAGAACTTTCTTGTCAAAAGCTCGCTTAAGGCGTCTCTGATACAATTGACCATGACAAACAGCTGTAAGGCGCTTCTCTTCGATGAGATTCAGCTGGTCGTATCTTGATTGAACCCACTCAGCTTCATCAAGACCTGCTTCCATGATGACTCTGAGCAAAGGAATTTCAAGTTCAATGGGTAGAACTGCCTCCATACTATCGCTCCCGAAAGATTCGCATTCAACGGTACAAACGCGAGAGTGGCGCGGAAAAACACAGAGTCGCCAGCAATGTGTATTTACCCCAAGAGAGGGAAAGGAAACACTGCATAAACCTGAGGGAAGGGAAAGAACATGGTCTCACGACCAAGAGAAACGGGTACGGGAGTCGGTTACGCGAAGGGAAGGTGTTAGCACCCAACACATCCATCGTACTCTATGGGATCCACACTTATTGTCTGCATCAAAGGGTGTTGTCGTCAGGAACTCCACTGCTACGGGACCGGAGAAGGAACGAGAACGGAAAGAACGGAGAAACGAAGAAGAAAAGAAAAAAGAAGTGACTCGATAGGACGTTATCGTTGTCCTAGGCCTACGTACTCCCTCAGTGCAATGGGAAAGTCAGAGTCAACGTAGTTCAGACGGGAACTGCGGGGGAAGGTTGCTCACCAAGACAATCGCTGTCTTGTGCCTACATATCCTCAATCGGACGAGAGAGAGGAATCAGAGCTAATGTAGTTCGTGGGTACGACCACGAATGGGTAAGTGTTTTTTACGTGAGCGACGAGCTCTTTTCTTAAAAAAAAGAAGTTTAAAACCCAACAATCCCGAAGGATAAAAAGATTTGAATTTGTTTGGTGTTTTTTAAGACAGAAGTGTTTTAAGTTAGTTCGTAACTTACATTGAACCAAAGTCTACCATGCGGGAACGAGTGAATCGCATGGTCGCCCCTAAATGGGACGTATGCTAAACACCCTAGAAGAGGAGGGGAGGCCCATCGTTCTTCATTTCCTACACTTAAGGCTCGAGCGCAATATACGTTATATTTTATTAAGTGTTTTCAAGAAGTTTTGAGATGAGAAGAGAGAAGACCCAAAAGGAAACTCTAAAGGGAAACTAAGAGTCCTAATGTTATCATGCATGGGTAACCTATGGTTAGTGAGGCTTAGGAGAGACGACTACCTAAAACCTAATGCTAATCCTACTCCAAGCTTAATCAAAAATTAAGTTGGACTAGGTAGCTCTAAAGGGAGAGAATCCAAGACTTAAACAAGTCTTGAGATTCATGGGAGGAAGAGAGTGAAAGAGAAGAAAGAGAAAGAGAAGGAGAAGATGAGATACAATAAATGGCAGCAAGCACATCACATCATAAATGTCCAACTAAAATCATCAAAAATGTTTCAAAGATCAATGCAAAACAATTCAAGTAAGCACGCAAAGATAAACATGAAAAAAGGCAAGCATACTTGTATGGAATGCACAATTAAGCATACATGAACTTCATACCAAGATGAAATGAGAAAGGTAAGATGAAGATGAAAGAAAGTCAGAACCAAGATCATATTATCATCAACAATTCACATATTCAAAAGTGATTCATATCATGAAGCATTATGATCCAAAGAAGTTACAAAGCAAATGGTAATGCTGTTTATCATACAATTCAAACCAAATGCATTCAACTATGCTCAAGTGAAATGAAAACCAAGTAAGGAGCTCAAAAGGCAGTAGAATATGCATCAATATCATACCAAACCAAACTTAAGTCATGCAAGGTTAATTATCAAGCAACACCTTCAAGACATGCACCAAAGTAATCCACAAATGGAAACTCAAAGTCCAATTACTTAACACATGCCAAACATGATTCACAAATTGCAAAAATAATTCTTAAAGGACCTCAACCAGGGGTAAACATCATACCAAAAGTTCATGCAAAGAATCACAAAGAAACTCAATCAATTAGGCATGGCAAAAAACAACTTGTGTAAAGAGGTGTCAAGATATAGTCATGCATAAGTCATTTAAGCACAAATAAGCAAACATATATCAAATGACATTCAAAAATTGTGAAATTAAATCTCAAATGACCTAAGTCAGAGAATAACAACATGTCAAAATATCACACAAAAATTCAAAGTTTAAGTACCTCAAACAATTAAGCAAAGACCACATAGGAACCATAAACCAATATGCAAAGGAGAGGGACTAAAATGCAATATGCAAAGAGTTTAAAAATATGAGAGAAATATTTTTAGGAACCTCAACATGTCCTCTAACAAATGCAAAAAGAATGAGATGCAAATCATGTATATATGATGAGAACAAAAATCAACAAGGCAGGGTGTGCATATATGAAACAATCCAAAAAGAAATTAATTAAACAATTAATTCAGGGGCACAAGATAAAATAAAAATGGAAAATAAAATTTGCCAAAATTTTATAAAACCCTATATATGCTTCATGAATTTTGTTTGGGATTTTCTGATGCATTTAATTAATTTTAAAAATTAAAAATGGAAATGCAACAATTAAGAAAAAGAAAATAAAACAGCCAGGGGTGCAACACAAGCAAATTACACGTTGAAAAATATAAAATGGGCTGAACAGGGGGGTGGGAACAGCAAGCCCAAATCAAACAATCCATCAGCGCACCAAACAAAAAATCACATGGACCCAGTCAACCATCTGGACTCACATAAACCATTGGATCAATCAAACGCTTCACATGCAGTCAACAAAATCACAAGGTAAACAAAATGGAAGGCCAGGATTAAAGGTTCACGATACCAATGATACACGCGCAGACATCCACACCATTCAAAAATTAAAAAGCAAACACGTGAATAGCACATGGCATTTTAATACGTTGGCACAAAGAGAAACGTCAGATCAAATCAACGTGCAAGATCAAGTCAACCAATCAACAAGTCAATCATGATAAGTGGCTCAGATTTGATGCACATGATAACAAACATGGAATGTAAACACGCAATTACTAAAATAAAAGGTGATTTAAAATGACTTGGCAACACGTGAGCCCTCAGATCTGGACCACCAACGGTCCAGATTATGTCTTCTCCAATGAAACCTCACCGGCCTGAAACAAAAACCAGACGCCGGAGCCCTAGCTCCGGTCGTCTCCTCCGGCAACCTGCACTTCAAAAATTCCCAGAAATTGCAAACGAGTACACCATTCCAACCAGAATTCAACAAGGATCACCAATATGCAAATAGTTTTCACAAACAACCAACACACAAGCCAAATCGAACAGAATAAGTTTAGATCCAAAACTTTCAAACCCAAAATACACACATGTTACACGTCCAAACTCAAAACAAAATACATCAGCATGCTCAGTACACATCACAGAGCATTATGCACACAATAAAATCAAGTTCTATAATGGTGAAAATTAAGCTTACCTGAAAGTTGCAGAGCTCGAATTACACCAAGAACTTCTTCCAAAAGCTGCAGATCTTCCTCTTTTGAGCTCTATTTGCAAAATAAATGCAAATAGAGACTTGAATCTGGCTAGATCTAGGATTTTGAACTTGAACTCTCTTGAAATCAACTTGATGAAAACCTTGCTCAGAGCTTCAAATGATGGATGATTCTTGTTCTATGGAGTGTGCTGATCACAAATATGGGAAGAAATCTCACTAAAACCCTAGGAGAAAGGAGTTTCGAAGGAGAGAAAGTTTTGAGTGAAGAATGAATTCTGAGCAGAAATGAGTGCATGACCTAGCTTTGTGCGTGTGAGTTAGCTTATATACACCTCATTAGACCTCTGATCATGGTTAAAATTTGATTAATCCCTTGGTTAATGAGTTTGGATGGTTTATGCAAATTTGCACTTTGTGTTGTACCACTTGATTCACACGTGCATGGGCAAGCCTTTCATGATGAATCACTCACATTTCATTTGCTAATCACACCTGAATTGGATTTGGGCTTTGAAATGGTTTAATTTCTGAGATATGAATCAATTTGCAAGTTGTTTACTTGTCAAATAAGTGAGAAACATGGCACGTATCCACTTGGTTCAAGGGTCAAAAATGATCCTCATGGAGTGTACTTGGATGTTGTAATGTGACTTGAAGCATTAGAGGTCATTACAAGTCATTTTAAACCAAAATGCCAAAGGTGGAAAAATGAACCATGTGAAAACCTTAAAAACCAACCTTGAGTCTTTTGATCATAACTTGAGAACCACAAATGATATGGAGACAATCTAGTACTTTTGGGAAATGGGAGAGAAAGATCTTCAACTTTCATGTTTGAGGAAAATTCATTTGAAGCTTCCTTGATGATAAAAATTCAAGTTGAATGTGGTGGAAAAACTGCCAAAAATGGAAAGTTCTCATTATAGGTCATTTTCCAAATTTAGCAACTTTTGCACAAACTCTTGATTCTCGAAGAATGATGTCATCCATGCTATTACTTGACCAAATAAAGGTACATGGACTTGGGAAACATGATTTGGACCCTTGAAAACCCATGGTTGACTTTCCTTTTGAACTGTTGACTTTTGCTTACTTCACAAGTAACTGATCCACTGAACATCTTCCACAATGAATCACTAGCCAAGTATTCCTCCATGAGTGCTTGTAAGCATGTAGAACCTCATGAGAATGTATTTGAACAAGCAAAACCAATCAAGAAGCCTTTTGGAACCAAAACCCTAAATTGGACCATCTGATTAGGAGAGTGTGGTTCACTTGAAATCTCTTGCCAATCTTGATCTTATGAGGATATGATGAACCCCCCAAACCATCTTGAGGCTTGAGACTCCTTTGAGATGAACCAAGTACCTTGATCCCATGTTAAGAACCAATGCTATGCACAAATGCTAATGCAAGAAATGCAAAGAAACATAAGCCAGTTAGCTAAAAACAAGAAGGCAAATTTTGGGGTGTTACACATACCATACACTAGCGAATACGGAGTTGCCCCAGTAGAAGTGGGAACTAACGTTCGGTAGCCATGCAATGCAAAGGGAAGCATTTCATGCCAATCTTTTTAAGTCTTGACCATTTTCTGGACAATCCTCTTGATGTTTTTGTTTGCTGCTTCAACGGAGCCATTCATCTTGGGCTGATATGGTGAAGAGTTATGGTGCTCGATCTTAAATTCTTGACACAACTCCTTCATCATATTGTTGTTTAGGTTTCTTGCATTGTCCATGATAATGCTGCTAGGAATGCCATAATGACAGATTATCTCTTTCTTGATGAATCTGGCAACCACTTGTCGTGTAACGTTTGCATAAGAAGCAACTTCAACCCACTTGGTGAAGTAGTCGATAGCAACCAGAATGAATCGATGACCGTTGGAAGCCTTCGGCTCGATCATTCCAATCATATCTATACCCCACAGGGAGAATGGCCAAGGTGAGGTCAAAACATTCAATGGAGTTGGAGGCACATGGATCTTGTCTCCGTAGATTTGGCATTTGTGACATCTTTTGGCAAAGTTGTAACAATCTACCTCCATTGTCGTCCAATAATACCCAGCCCGAAGGATCTTCTTTGCCATAGCAAGACCTTTAGCATGTACACCCTCGTATGCCTCATGTATGGACCTTATGATCGTGTTTGCTTCGTGTCTATCCACACATCTGAGCAACACAGAATCATAATTCCTCTTGTATAGTATACCACTACTTAAGAAGAATTTGGCGCAAAGCTGCCTAAGAGCTTTCTTATCAGTGATAGTGATACCCTCGAGATATTCCTGTTTTTCCATATATCGTTTAATGTCGTAGAACCAAGGCTTGTCATCAGACTCATCCTCGATTGCTAAATAGTGTGCTGGTTCGTTCAAGTGATCAATGCGGATATGAGGAGCTTCATTCTTCAACTTGACCTTGAACATGGATGCTAAGGTGGCAAGAGCATCAGCTAGTTGATTTTCCTCTCTAGGGATATGATGAAAAGAAATTTCATCAAAGTAAGGAATCAACTTCGCAATGTGTTGTTAGTACGGAACCAGCTTGGAATCCCGAGTCACAAAATTCCCTCTGACTCGACCGACGACCAAGGCAGAATCTCCATAGACCTTAAGAATCTTGATTCTCATGTCAATAGTCGCTTCAATATCGTAGATGATTGCTTCGTATTCAGCCATATTATTGGTGCATGCAAAGCATAATCTAGCAGTGAAGGGAAGGTGAAAACCTGTCGGAGAGATGAGGATAGCACCGATTCCACGACCTTTAGAATTGGAGGCACCATCGAACATGAGTGTCCATCGCGCCCCTGGTTCGGGTCCTATGTCAGGGTCTGGAGTCTCATAATCTCTAATAAACAGGACATCCTCATCGGGAAAGTCAAACTTCATCTGTTGATAACCCTCTACAGGTTGATGAGCAAGATAGTCAGACAAGACACTCTCTTTTATTGCTTTCTGGGTAACATGTTGTTTATCATACTCGGTTAACAACATCTGCCACCGAGCAATCCTTCCAGAGACAGCAGGCTTTTCAAATATGTATTTTATCGGATCCATTTTGGATATCAACAAAGTAGTATGGAAAATCATGTTTTGTCGTAGGCGTCGAGCAGCCCAAACCAGAGCACAACAAGTTTTCTCTAAGAGTGAGTATCTGGTCTCACAATCAGTGAACTTCTTGCTCAGATAGTATATTGCATGCTCTTTTCTGCCAGTGTCGTCATGTTGACCCAATACACATCCCATCGATTTATCGAGAACGGTGAGATACATGATTAAAGGCCTACCAGGAACCGGCGGTACTAAGATCGGTGGTTATTGCAAGTATTGTTTTATTTTGTCAAATGCTTACTGACAATCATTATTCCATTCAACCGATTGATTTTTTCTTAGTAATTTGAACATTGGTTCACAGGTAGCTGTCAAATGGGAAATGAACCTTGAAATGTAATTGAGTCTACCCAGAAAGCCACGAACTTCTTTTTCTATTTTGGGATGCGGCATGTTCTGAATTGCCCGAACCTTATCAGGATCAACTTCAATGCCCTTCTGACTCACAATAAAACCCAACAGTTTACCAGATCGAACTTCAAAGGTGAACTTCGCAGGATTCAACCACAATCTAAACTTCTGGAGTCTGTCAGTTTCTTCAGATGAACCAGGTGATCATCTTCAGTTTTGGACTTGGCAATCATATCGTCCACGTAGACCTCAATCTCTTTATGAATCATATCGTGAAAGAGGGTTGTCATGGTACTTTGGTATGTTTCCCCTGCATTCTTTAGACCAAATGGCATGACTTTGTAGCAATATGTACCCCACGGCGTGATGAAATTAGTCTTCTCCATATCAGTTGGGGACATTTTGATCTGATTATATCCTGAGAAACCATCCATGAAGGAAAAGACAGAGAACTGCGCTGTGTTGTCTACCAAGACATCAATATGAGGCAAAGGAAAATCGTCCTTCGGGCTTGCCTTGTTGAGATCTCAATAATCCACATACATTCTGACTTTACCGTCCTTCTTCGGAATCAGGACGATGTTGGCAATCCATTCAGGATATTCGGAAGTGGCTAGGAACCCAACATCAAGCTGTTTCTTTACCTCTTCTCTGATTTTGAGTGCCATGTCGGGTCTAGTCCTTCTGAGTTTCTGCTTGACAGGAGGAAATCCGGGCTTGAGTGGTAAGTGATGTTCAACGATGTTGGTATCCAACCCAGGCATATCTTGATAGGACCAGGCGAAGATATCAACATACTCTTTCAACAATTAGACTAACTCGGAGTGTACATGCTTTGCGAGGGATGCGCCAACCTTGACTTCTCTTCTGACCTCATCAGTACCAAGATTGACAACTTCCACTGGCTCTTTGTGTGGCTGAATCTCTCTATGCTCGTGCTCAAGGAGCCTTGCTAGTTCAGCCGGTAATTCACAATCTTCCTCACCATCTTCTTCGGCTTGGTTAATTGGAATTCCCGAATTACAATGGATGTTTGCCATGTTATTATCAATGCTTTTATTAGTTCTGCATGTTTATGAATAGAATGAGCTATTTTGAAAAGTGAAAAATAAAAGAAACTTTTGCCATTTATTTGTGAAAAAGAAAAATAAAGAAAGAAAATAAAGCATGAATTTGAATGCAAAAAACTTTTATTTATTGATCACATAATATTGCAAAAGTGTGAGGCCCTTTACAAGCTATACACTCGTCTAGGGCAAGGACGAGGGAATGAGAAAGCAAAATGCATTACATGTTATATGGGAAAACCATAGAAATCATGGTAGATGTCCAATTGTTGAGCTTGAAACCTGGGGGACACTTGCACACAAGGCTTGAAGTCTGATTATTGGGACCAGCATCATCAATAGCTGCCATGATGTCACCTTACTGGAAACCCGCGCTATTAAACTTGATTAAGTTGCACTGCTTTGACCCAAGTGAACTAGATTGTCGACCAAGACGATAACCCAATCCAAAACGATTACGCTTCTCAACCACATCAATCACATGCCCCCAGCCTGACAAAGCACCTTTCTGGATAGTCTCCTTAGCACTCTTAGCAGACGCTAAAGTCAATTGTGGTGATCTACTTTGACTAGTTGAAGCAGAGCTGACATCTTCGAACTCGAGACACTGCAACGGTACCTCAACTATGCCTTCCTCGGTCTCGATATATCGAAAAGATGATAAATCGCTTACAATCAAATCCTCTTCACCACAGACGATGACAAGCTGATCATCAAACATGAACTTCAACTTCTGATGCAAAGTGGAAGTAACTACCCCTGCAGCGGGGATCCAGGGACGACCTAGTACGCAATTGTACACCGGATTAATATCCATCACCTGGAAGGTAATGGTG
This sequence comes from Lathyrus tuberosus, assembly GCA_022829125.1. Classification (NCBI taxonomy): domain Eukaryota; kingdom Viridiplantae; phylum Streptophyta; class Magnoliopsida; order Fabales; family Fabaceae; genus Lathyrus; species Lathyrus tuberosus. The sequence continues at coordinate 4,443,639 of JALAZF010000034.1, forward strand.
AGCAAATGCGGCCCAATATTGATGGGTAAGTCCACTTCCCCAATAACTTGCCTTCGAGACCCGTCAAAGGCTATGACGACTAAGGCGTTTGGTCCCATCTCATTCCCTTCCACCGGTAATTGACTCAATGTGCCCTTAGGCATCACATTGAGGGAAGAATCGGTATCCACTAGAACACGAGATAACAGGGTGTCTGTGCAGGTTACAGATATGTGCAGTGCTTTATTGTGGGCAGTTCCTTCAGGAGGCGATTCTGATTCATTAAAGCCCAAATATCGACTTGCGGTTATGTTGGCCACTACATCATCAAACTCGACGACAGATATATCATGCATAACATGAGCACTGTTCAAGACTTTCAACAAAGCTGATTTGTGCGCAGGCGAACTCATAAGTAAGGACAAAATTGAGATCCTCGAGGGAGTCTGACCCAGCAGATCCATAATTTTAAAGTCACTTTCCTTGATCAACTTAAGGAACTCTTGATCATCAAGGGTCTCTTTGTTCTTTGGAACATCCTCAGACGGGATAGCCGGTACTGGAATGGCAGTAGATGCCCCTTGTTGAACAACAGGGGTTACAGTTGCAGGTGTCTCCTTAGGAGAAACAACAGTTGGAATTTGCACAGGCTTCGTAGTGACCTTCGGAGCGAACAATCGTCCACTACGAGTCATACCTCCACTGGCTGTAGCATTCACGATCTCAGATTTGGCGAACCTTATCTCTTGACCTCCAGAAAACACAGTTGATCCATATCTCCAAGGTACCTCCTTGGAATTCTGATACGGAAATGGCTTCGGCGGACAAACAACGATGGGTTGCACCCTCTTCTGCTTAGGGGATTCCACCAGAACCTTCCTATAGACGATGGTGAACGGCTCGATAGCAGCAACTTCCTCAACAGGTTTAGACTTGGCAAACTGCACTTCACCACGGTTCATTAAAATCTGGACACAACCCTTCAGCTTTCGACACTGGTTGGGATTATCATCATAAATCTGACACTTACCATGCAGCCCTTTCAACAGCTTGTATTCATTCAATATCTTGAAAACCATAGTCATCGGGGTCTTTACTTCGTCAACATCCATGATCAATTCAGCCCTTGAATTATCCTTGATCATGTTAACTGCAGGTCCATTGTGATTCGGCAACGGATTATTCTGAATGTTAGGTCCTTCCTCAGCGAAAGTCAGAACCTTCTTATCAATGAGTTCCTGAACTTTGGTTTTGAAAACAAAGCAATCATCTATTGCATGTCCTATGTATCCAGCATGATAAGCACATGATGCATTTTGATTATGCTTCGGGCCAAATAGAGGAATTGCATGTGAAATCTGCTTAGGGACAATTGCCCCTTGGTGAACCAAGTAAGGAAACAATTTCGTGTATGACACTAGAATTCTATCAAAATTCAGACGCTTACGGTTTCCTTGATTGTTGTTGTTCTGACGATTTTGATTCTATTGATTTTTGTTGTTCTGTTGATTCTGTTGCTGATTCTGAGCATTCTGAACTGGTTGTTGTGGATGATACTAATATGGAGGTTGTTGATACTGTGCAGCAGCAATGTATGGATATGGATAATACGGCATGGGAGCCATGGGAACTTGATACTGAGAAGAAACTTGAGCTATCACAGCGTTGGCTTCACCATCCCTTTTCTTGGACTGACTGTTCTGAGATTTTCTAGTGGCCGGCTGCTGGGAAGCAGCTCCAGGAATCTTTCCAGTCTTCAAACCATTCTCAATCCGTTCACCAATCTTTACAACATCAGCTAAGTTCGATGAAGAACTACCCACCATTTTCTCGTAGTAAGATCCTTGTAAGGTACCCATAAAGATGTCAACCAACTCATTGTCAGAGAGAGCCGGTCGCACACGAGATGCCATCTCACGCCATCTTTGTGCATACTCCTTGAATGTTTCAGCTGACCGCTGAGAGTGATTCTGCAATTGCAATCTAGTAGGCGCTAGATCAAGGTTATATTTGTATTGTTTCACGAACGCTTCAGATAGATCCCTCCAAGTACGGATTTTACTGCCCTCCAGGCCCATGTACCAATCCAATGAAGCACTAGACAAACTATCTTGAAAGCAATGAACTAGCAATTCATCATTATCAATATAGGATGCCATCTTCCTACAGTACATAGTGATGTGACTACGCGGGCAACTTAAACCTTTATATTTTGGCAAATCAGGTATCTTGAATTTCTGCGGCAGCACAACATTTGGAACCAAACACAAATCTTTGGCCTCCATGCCAAAAGCATAAAACCCTTCAATAGCTCTGATACGGTCTTCCAACAACTTGTAGTCAGTGAGTCTACTCTGATTAACAGGCCTGACAAGAATCTGAGGATTTGGCAGCTGGGAAACGGCCGGAGCGTGCACTTGCGGAGTAGTAAATTAAGAAGGATACACCAAACCCGGATTAACCATCTGACTAGCATTCTAACCCATCAGAACACCATACAGATAATTCGGAGGAGGTACCCCAGCAGCTGAGGAAGATGCCCCAGGATAGAATGTCCCAGGATGAACATTCTGAATAGCATTTTGAGCAGCTTGAGATGAAACCGGAACATGAATAGGAGGACCTCTATACATATGCTCTTCTTCATCGGGAGTTTCAGTGTCAGCCAATCCGACAGTTTAATGAGTTTGAACCTGAAGATTCTCAGGATCATCATTCACCACTGGAGCCGGGGTCTGATGTAACTGGTCCACAATTTTGTAATCACTTTTCTGGATGAGTCTCATAAACTCCTCGACATCTTCAGAAAAAGCATCATCAACTGGCTTTACCATAGAATCCACAATCACTGGAGTCTGAACAGAACTATCCATTACCTATTTTCCCTTATCTTGCCTAGAAGTACTGGGTTGATCATTAACAGGAGTAAGCACCCTACCACTTCTCGTTATAGCATCGGTCTCAACTTTAACCTCAGGACTAGAACTCACTCATGAAGTTGCCATTAATTCCTGCTTTTGCCCATTGACAAACACCTATGCGCCGTAATTCCATGGAATATCCTTAGTGCTCTCATACGGAATGGGTCCAGCCCTTGTAATAATAACTGGTGGTGGCCTTGCCGGACCAGAAATAGTAATTGTTTTGAACGGAATGGTGATAGTAGTAACCTTCTCACTGACGACTTCTTCTTGTTGATTACCTCTATCAAACTGTAAGCAGCCTTCATTAATCATATTCTGAATACCCATCTTCAACGAATCACAACCATTATCCTTCGTCAAATAATCTGAACAGTTCACATCATAACCCGGATAGACGCCACCCTTCAATAACCTGTTTTTAACCACAACCAGCGGAGTCTTCAGCTCCTCAACATTCATGATCAAATTCAAAGCTTCACATTCCTCAATTATCGCATTCACCCTCGGCCCATTGTGATCAAGCATCGGGTTTTGAACAACATTGGGCCTATCATTCGAGAAATTAATAGCCTTGGAGTCTACAAGGTCTTGCACCTTGTGATGAAACGCCCTACACTTCTCCACAGTATGCCTAGGAGCACCAGAGTGAAAATCGCAGTGTGCGTTAGCATCGTAGCCTCGTGGGAGTTCCCCTGTTGGAGGAGCCAGGGTAGAGAGCTCAACTAGACGCAACTGCAGCAAATGTTGCAACAACTGTGCATACGACATCGGTGGTTGCTCAAAATGCCTCTCTGCATTTCTTTGTCTATTTTGATACTGGCCCTCCTGCCTGTTCTGATTAGCATTATTCCTTTGTTGCTGTGGTGGAGGCAACGTTGCTGGGATAGTTACCGATGCTACTTGTTGATTATTGTTTTGGCGCTGTTTCCCTTTTCCCCTGTAAGATGATACAGCATTGGCCTCTCCTTTCTTCTTATAACCATCAAATGGCTTCTTTCCATGCCCGGAGGATGATCCGTCACCACTAGAAACTTTTCCAGCCTTAATTCCAACCTCTACTTTCTGTTCGATTGCAATCACATCTGCAAACTTGCCTAGTGAACAAGGCAATAGCTTTTCATAATAGTGCTTAGGCAGTGTGTCCATAAACATATCCAACATCTCCTTTTCCAGCATTGGTGGTTGCACCCTAGCCGCCAATTCACCCCACCTTTGCGCATATTCTTTGAAACTTTCATCATTTTTCTGGGACATTCTTAACAGCTGAGTTCTGTTGGGAGCCATGTCTGTGTTGTATTGGTAATGTTTGATAAAAGCTGCAGCTAACTCTCTCTAAGTACGAACATCTCTGCTTTCCAGCGCCATATACCATTCCAAAGACGCGCCAGACAGGCTGTCTTGGAAAAAGTGCATCATTAGCTTTTCGTCCTTGGCATGGGCAGTCATCTTCCTGGTATACGCCTTTACATGAGTTCTCGGGCAAGTAGAACCATTATACTTCTCCAGTGTAGGAATCTGAATCTTGTGCGGAATGACAATATCAGGGACCAACCCTAGGTCGTCCAAATCTATTCCCAGATCATCCTGCTTCACAACCCCTTTCAGATGTGCCTCGATTAAACGGATCCTCTCATCACTAACCACAGGAGGGCTAGCGTCCAAGCTTCTGACCGAAAAAACATTATCCTATTGATCATCAAAACGATGGCCATGGATAGCTCGAATAGTGCTTCCTTCTCCAACCACTGAAGGAATCCCACGTGTCCACCAGCACCAGGGATAGGAATGTTGTTACCAGCACCACCTCCACCCGGAGGAATAACACGATTAAGAAGACCCCTGTTTAAGATACCATTTTCATCAACCTGCACCACCAAAGGCTGAACTAGAGTTCTGAATTCATTCTGGCTCTGCACCACACCTTGCATCATCTCCATGAATTGATCGATGCGAGCCTGCATAGCTGCCATGTCTGCCTGAACTTTGTCCATCACTCTGCTTTAATTAAGCATGGTAGAATACCGATGAGCTGGTTGATCAATCCTGACTGTCAAAAAGAGAGAGCATAAGAAAACCATAGAATCTGAGATAACCTGCTATGCAAAATGAGATGATTATGCAAATGAAAATGCAAACATGCATGAACATTATCAAGGCGATCTATCCCATGATTCCAGTTTTAACAACAGAAGATAACTGAATTCCTGATCATATAAAGAGAATAAGCATCTGATACAACAAAAGTCTGAATAAGCATAAACAAAGACCCCGACCAACAAGCCTGGCGGTGATCCCGGAAAAACAAAGAAAACAGCAGCAAGGAAACTAAGGCATATCATCAAGACTCAGCCGTGCTAGAATTCCCCATTCGTCATTCTTCTTGCACCAATTCTGCACTTCCTTGATAAGCTTCTTGGTATTAGGATGCTCTGGTCTCTAAATCAACTCCTGAATCAAAAGATCCCTCCCGTGCAAGATTCCTATTAAATAACGACTATGCAATTCCCAATCATCTTCTCCAGAAGCTCCACCTGAACTTGGACCTTCGCTTCTGGCTCTTTTCACTTCAGCTTGGATCTTCAGTTGTTCCATATCTGCCATGGTTTCCTTGAGCTTTTCCTCAATTGCTCTCCTCTCAAAGATCCCTGATAAAATCTCCTTATCCTTTTTCCGAAGCTTTGTCTTCAAACCTTCAATCTGCTCCAGATACTTGTCCTCTTTCAACCTGTTAGCACTAATTTTTGTATTCCGACGATCACGGAACCTGTGAATTCTTGACATAGCATAAGCCAACTCTTTCTTTTTGGACGAAAGGATCTTGCTAACACTTTTCAATGCTTGAGCCACTTTCTCCCTGGCTGTGGCCTCTTTAGACAATTCTTTCTCCTTCACAACCAAAAGTTCTGATTTCAACCTGGCAGCATGGATAGCTTCGCCTTTTTCGTGCTTCAACTGACCAATCTCTCTGCCCAGCTCAAGATTCTCCTCTCGGAGTTTCTCCTTCTCAGCCCATAACTTATCATACTTCTCTATATCAACAGTCGTGGGAGCCTCGATCATCAAAGGATACAAAGGTGGTTCCACCGGGAAGGGAAGAAGCTCCTTTTCTGCTCTTTTCTTAATCCACTCTTCATAGGAAGGAAAAACCCAGTTATTACATTTCCCGAATAAAGTTTTTCCTTTCTTGGTCACCTGCTTCCAAGCATTCACAATCTTCCTTATCATCTCTTGATCCCCAGTACCATTGAAGAATAAGGACTCTCTGATATCTCGCTCTTCAGGTGGACCTCTCAAAGGATAACCAAATTGCCTGATGACAAGGGAAGGATTATAGTTAATTCCTCATTTTCTCCCTATCAAGGGTACATTAGGGAATTCTCCGCACTTGCAAATAATCTCCATCCCTAGCAAGTCATGGTTGAACCAAACAATGTTGTCAGCAGTCAAACCCATTAACCTCTTTGACCACTTCAGAGAATCTCTCGTATCAACGAAAGCGCCAGCTTCGGGGAGATGACTCAGAAACCAAGTAGATAAGAATGGTGCACAGCAACTCACAGTTCTTCCACGCCTATTCTCATTCTTGTAGTGGACTGAGTGATACACATCACCTAGCAAGGTAGGTATAGGATTTTTTGAAATAAAGATTCTGACAGCATGCATATCCACCAGATCAGGAACATTGGGAAATAGGACAATCCCATATATGCACATAGCCAGAATAGCTTGGAAAACAGTCAAATTCCTCTCCTTAACATGTATGCAATCTTGATCAAACATGAACTTCAATAAGAAACCCTTAGCTCCTTGTTTCTCCACAATATTACTGCTCAGAGCGGATTCACCAATATGAAGAGCAATGGCCATTTCTTTTATCCCGGGACGTTCTTCAGAAAAGAATACTATGTCATGCCTGATGAGGATTCCCAAATAAATGAGAACTTATCCAACGTTGGAGCCAAGATATAGTCTGGGAAAGTGAAGCAACACAAAGACGGACCATAGAACTGAAGAAGTGTATGAATGGCATTCTTCTCATACTTGGAGATATTGTAGACAAACTTCAGAAGTCTCCCATACTCTCCACCGAACTCTGTACGAACTCCGGGACCAGCTATACTAATCAGCTTGTGAATCAACGTCAAGGTCGGGTCTGGGAATGAATAAGCAACAGTCTTCTTTCTCTAGACATCCATGCTAAGGCAACCTCAGAAAACCGGAATCAAGAGTAAGATGCAAGCCCTGAAAAATGTCAAACATGTTAGAATGCAAGAAAAATGATATGCACATGCAAGCATGGGATCAAGGCATCACTGCTGGATGTGCTGTGCTGTTAACTGAACGAGAACCACAACCCAAAAAACCATAATTCTAGAATACCGAACCACTGAGATTACCAGAAACCCAGATAATCAAACACTGATGAGAAATCCAGAAAACTGGGTAGGTTGAAGGTGTCGGTTACCTGCAGACCTGCAAACACCCATCCCCTCTCACATGTGGGTTCTAAAAAGGCGAGGATCCTCAATATCCCGGGCTCTCAGGTCGAGAAATGATGATACGTTCACCATTTCTGGTTTGGCATCATCATCAATCAAGGAGGCCTCAACTGATTCCCTCAAAAATAAGGTCATCCTATGCGAGTCCCTCAGCATTGGGTCCTCGGATCGACAAGTGTAATGGGTTTTCCATTTCTGGTCTGCCATTATCACAGGTCGGGAGGAGATGCGCAACTGAGGTATCAGAGAAACGGTCACCAGAGTCGACAACTCTCTAGATCAACACCCTGAAATGTGCAAGACACACACGTCAGAATGCGTCCCAAGATAGCCTCGTCTGGTTGTGAATTTCGTGAACACAGAAACGCACCAAGATGGAACGTAGGTCCCACTACTCTCCACTCTACTCCTAGGGTGTACTCAAGCCTGGGTATTGGGCTTATCTCTCAGAACAACCCAACCTGCCAAACAGAAACCAGCCAGCACAACACAGCAATATCCAGTATGACAGTAATAACATGAAATGCAATGCAATAAAAGCTGTAAAACAGTAATATACAACATAATAAAGCACAACAAATAAACACCCAACAAAAAAACAAGCGCTAGGATCGACTCGCTAAAGGGGATGGACCAGCAAGGGGTCAACCTGTCCCCAGCAGAGTCGCCAGCTGTCGCTCCCGAAAGATTCGCATCCAACGGTACAAATGCGAGAATGGCGCAGAAAACACAGAGTCGCCAGCAATGTGTATTTATCCCGAGAGAGGGAAAGGAAACACTGCATAAACCTGAAGAGAAAGGGGGAAAGACATGGTCATCGCAACCATAGTCTGGGTTCGGGAGTCGGTTATGCGAGGGGAAGGTGTTAGCACCCCACGCATCCATTGTACTCGATGGGATCCACGCTTGTTGTCTAAACGGAGGGTGAGCTGTCCTACTATCTATGGCTGTGCAAAAGAAAACGGGGATGGGGTGGCTAAGACGGACTCGGTAGGACATATTTGATGCCCTAGGCCTACGTACTCCCTCAGTGCATTGGGAAAGTCAAAGTCAATGTAGTTCGGACGGGAACTGTGGGGGAAGGTTGCTCGCCAAGACAATCGTTTCCTTGTGCCTACATATCCTCAATCGGACGAGAGAGAGGAATCAGAGCTAATGTAGTTCGTGGGTACGACCACGAATGGGTAAGTGTTTTTTACGTGAGCGACGAGCTCTTTTTTCTGAAAATGAAACTTGAAACCCAACAATCCCGAAGGATAAAAATATTTGAATTTGTTTTTGTGTTTTTTAGACAGAAGTGTTTTTTAAGTTAGTTCATAACTTGCATTGCACCAAAGTCTAGGGCACAGGGACGAATACTTAACGAATCGTCCCAAGACTGGACGCCCGCTAAGCACTCTAGAAAGATAAGAGGAAGCCCCTCATTTCTCATTCCCCACGCTTAAGGCTCGTGCGCAATACACTTTATCTTTATTAAGTGTTTTCAAGAAGTTTTGAGATGAGAAGAGAGAAGACCCAAAGGAAACTCTAAAGGGAAACTAAGAGTCCTAATGTTATCATGCATGGGTGACCTAGGGTTAGTGAGGCTTAGGAGGGACGACTACCTAAAACCTAATGCTAATCCTACTCCAAACTTAACCAAAAATTAAGTTGGACTAGGTAGCTCTAAAGGGAGAGAATCCAAGACTTAAACAAGTCTTGAGATTCATGGGAGAAAGAGAGTGAGAGAGAAGAATGAGAAAGAGAAGGATGAGATAAGAAACAAGATAGGGCAGCAAGCACATCATGACAAGTATATCCAAATTTCATCAATAAACAAGTCTCAAAGATCATGCCAAAACATCTCAAGTAAGCATGCAAAGGTAATCATGAAAGAATGCAAGCATACTTATATGAAATGCACAATTAAGCACCAATGAACTTCATATCAAGATGAAATGAGAAAAATAAGATGAAGATGAAAGCAAGTCAGAATCAAGATCATACCATCATCAACAATTCTCATGTGCAAGAGAAGATCAAAACATGAAACATATGCACCAAAGAAAGACCACAAAAGGAAGTCAAAGTTCAAGCACTTAAAGCATATCCAAACATAATCCACAAATTGCAAAATTTGGTCACAAGGGACCTCAACCAGGGGTAAACATCATATCAAATACTCATGCAAAGAATCACAAAGAGATTCAAACAATTAGGCATGGCAAAGCAATTAGGGTTAAGAGATGTCAAGAGATGATCATGCATAATTCACTTAAGCACAAATAATCAAACACATATCAAATGACATTCAAAAATTGTGTAATTAAAACCCAAGTGGCCTAAGTCAAAAGCTAGCAATATGCCAAAATATCACACAAAAAATCACAAGTTAAGTACCTCAAACAATGCTACAAAGTTGCATAAGAACAAAGAAGAACAATGCACAAATAGAGGGACTAAAATGGAATATGAAAAGAGTTTAAAAATATGATAAAAATATTTTTAAGGACCTCAACATGTCTTCTAAAATATACAAAAAGAATGGGATGTAAATCATACACCAATGATGAGAACAAAAATCAACAAGGCAGGGTGTGCACAATTGAGACAATTCACAAAGAAATTAATCAAACAATTAATTCAGATACACAAAATAAAATAAAATGGAAAAATAAAATTTGACAAAATTATTTAAAATTCCAAATATGTTTCATGATTTTTTTCGTGATTTTTAGATGCATAAAACTAATTTTAAAAAAATGAGAATGAAACAAATAAATAAAATAAAAATAAAATAACACAAGCCAGGGGTGCAAATAGCAAGATAAACACGTTGGAAAATTGGGCTGGACCAAAGGAGGGGGTGCCAATAGCAAAGAAGCCCAAAGTGCTTCTTATGAAGGCTCAGAGTCACCCAGATTGACTCAATCATTGCCCTTGGATCAATCCAGCGTGCCACATTCAGTCAACAAAATCAAAGTAATCATGATGAAAGGCCAGGATTAAGAGTACATGGTAACAAGCATACTCACGCGCACACATAATACATCTGACTTTAAAACAAATCACGTGAGAGGCATGTGGTAATTTTAATGTGCTGGCAACAAGACAACCATCAGATTCATCTAATGTGCAAGATCAGTCAACAGATCAAAAGGTCATACATGATGAGTGGTCCAGATCTCACATACATGGTAACAATCATGGAATATCACACACATGCATTACAATGAAAATGTGAAAATTAAATGATCTGGCACAATGAGGACCATCAGATCTGGACAACCAACGGTCTAGATTTCGTCTTCTTCCTCCAAACCCTCACTGGCCCGAAACATAACCAGACGCTGGAGCCCTAGCTCCGGTCGTCTTCTCCGGCGACCTGCACTTCAAAATTTTCTAGAAATTGCAAGCAAGTACACTATCTTACTCATATTTTCACCAGGATTTCAAATATGCAAACCATTTCAACAGATCATCAACACATAATGCAAATCGAAGGAAAACATTTTTGATCTAAAAACTTCAAATCCACATTACAGCCATGATACAAGTTCAAATTCAAATCTAAACACATCAGGATGATCAGCAACTCACGAGGAACATTAAGCACACAAGAAAACTGAGTTCTATGATCAAGAAAATCACACTAACCTGAAACTTGTAGAGCTCAAAATACACCAAGAAATCCTTCAGAAAGCTGCAGATCTACTCCTTAGGACCTCTGATTGCAAAATAAATGCAACTAGAGACTTGAATCAAGCTGGATCTTGGATTTTGAAAGTGAGCACCTCAAATTCGAATCTGATGAAAACCTTGCTTAGAGCTTCAAACAATGGTTGATTCTTGTTTTATGGAGTGTGTAGATCAAGAATATGGAAAAAATCTTCATAAAACCCTTGTGAGGAGAGAGTTTCGAAGGAGAGAAAGTTTGAGTGAAAAATGGAATTCTGAGCAAATGAGGGTGCATGAGGTGTGAATGAATGTGTGAGTCTCCTTATATACACTTGGTTAGACCTCTGAGCATGATTAGGGTTTTGTTAATCCCTTGATTAAGGCTATCCAAAGTGATTTGCAAAAATGCAAGTTGTGATGAAACCACTAATCCACATGTGCAAAGGTCATGAAATAAGTATGATTCATTCACATTTCACTTTCTGATCATAATGGAATTGGGTTTGGGCTTTGTGGATGCTTAATTCATGAGATTTGATCCATCTTGCAAAAATGCATTTTGTGAAATAAGTGAAGTACATGGCACGGATTCACTTGATTCAAGGGTCAAAAATGGTCCTCATGGAGTGTACTTGAATATTGCAATATGACTTGAAGCATTAGAGGCAATTACAAGTCATTTTGAACCACAATGCTAAAGGTGGAAAAATGGATACATGTGAAAACCCTAAGAAACACCTTGCCTTCTTTTGATCATAACTTGAGTTTCACAAATGGTATAAAGACAATCTAGTACTTTTTGGAAAGGGGGGAGAGAGATCTTCAACTTTCATGTTTGAGGAAAATTCATTTGAAGCTTCTTTGGTGATGAAAAGTCAAGTTGAAGATGGTTTGAAAAGTTGCCGAAAATGGAAGTTTCACATTATATGTCATTTTCCAAAAATAGTAACTTTTGCACAAACTCTTGATTCTTGATGAATGACATGAATCTTGACATTTAAGGACCATATGAGGGCATAAGATCTTAGAAATCATGAAGAGGACCTCAAAATTCCATGGTTGACTTTCCTCCTTACAGTTGACTTTTCTTGGTTCACAAGCAACTGATCCACTGAACATCTTCCACAATGAACCACTAGCCAAGCCTTCCTCCATGTGTGTTTGTGAGCATATGGAATCCATGAGAACATGATTGAATCCACAAAGTTTCCTCAAGAAGCTCTTCGAACCCAAGAACCCTAATTTGGTCCCTCTGGTAAGGAGGGAAAGATTCACTTGAAATCCTTTGCCATTCTTGATCTTATGAAGATATGATGACCTCCACAAAACACCTTGAAGCTTGAGACTCCTTTGAGATGAACCAAGTACCTTGATCCCATGCTAAGAACCAATGCTATGCACAAATGCTAATGCAAGAAATGCAAAGAAACATAAGCCAGTTAGCTTCAAAACAAAAGAGCAAATTTTGGGGTGTTACATTTGGGAATTTGAAACAATGCCTTACATCATCAGTAGGGCCTTATTCAAAAGCATATAACCAGAAATTTTGCATTTTCAATTCATCATCCTCCCTCCAAGAGTTTAAACAAGAAGTTGGTATTGCAAATGCAGAAAAACAATTTATAAGTGAATGCGAATGGATCACTTCAAGACAAACATACTCATTGCATTATGATTAATATTCAAAACAAACAAGTTTCTACATGAAAACAAAGCATTAAAAATCATAAAAGATTACAAATAGAATTGCAGTAATAAACTAGAGATCTGAAGAGACTGTCTTAGTCTGAGCTTGAAAGAACAACCTCAACTTTCTTGGGAAACACAGAAGCAAATGCACGACTGATGAGGGCCAATCATCGGTAATATGTTAATTTTGGATCAAACTGGCGAGTCTCTCCTTTTGGATTATTCAGAGGTCTATGCTAATTTGATGAGGGCCAAAAGGAGAGACTGTCTTAGTCTGAGCTTGTAAGTCATTGGGATTGGATCAAACTGGCGAGTCTCTCCTTTTGGATTATTCAGAGGTCTATGCTGATTTTGGCACTGAGGAGAATCTTGAATCGCATTAACTTTAACATTTTCTTCCACTTGGGAATCACTACTAGATTTTTCTTTACTAGCTTGGTCATTTAAACCATCTTGGATTCTTCCACTTTTGAATGCATTCTCGATGTTTACTCCAACTTCCACAATTTTGGAGAACTCTAGGGGCACAACGTCTACCATCCTGGCATAATAAGAGTCTGACAGCGTTCTTAGAAACATTTTGGCCAGTTCTTTCTCTAAGAGTGGTGGATGAACTTGGGCTGCCACTTCTTTCCACCGTTGTGCATACTCTCTGAAGGATTCACTATCCTTCTGACTCATACACATCAATTGATCACTATCTGGAGCCATGTCCAAATTGTAATTGTACTGTTTCACAAAAGCATCAGCTAGGTCTTCCCAAGACTGAAATATACCACATCAAGGATCCCCCAAATAAACTTTCTTGAAAGCAGTGAATCATTAGCTTATCGTTGTCGACATGAGCGGTCATCTTTCGACAGAACATTGTTAAATGGTGCTTTGGACAGCTAACACCCTTGTATATTTAAAAGATATGCATTTTGAACTTCGGGGGAATAACCACGCCCGGAACCAGACACAAGTCATGAGCCTTAAGACCAGATGCATTGCATCCTTTCATCATCTTCTATTGTTCCTTGAGATCACGAACTCCTTCCTCGATTTCCACAAATCTAGGATCATTCATCTTTATCACAGGGTGGACATTCTGAGGATTTAGCATATACCTCAGAAATCGGGAATCTCTTTCATCAACTTGAACAGCCAGGTTATTTTGCACAGGTTAAGATTGAATAGGAACATCCACTTGTGGAGCATTGTCGTCCAGAGGAAAACCGTACATCGGGTTGGTCATCACTCTAAAGCCTGACATGGGATCAACGTTCTCTGCTTGCTCCATTGTCCTTCAGTAACTACTTTGAATTCAGTATGAATGTCAGGAAATTTGCTAATCCATCTCTTCCTCTGATTAGCCTAAGTATTATACCGGTGATACAGCTTGTCTGAACGATGACCAAGAAAAGGAAGTAAATAAGACACCTGGGAAAGGCAAGATCCAATGCAAAATGATGCTTGATGTGCAAATGCAAATGCAAGTTTTCAAGGAACTATAAAGTAGTTTGCAAACATTACATTAAGATAACACACTGGATATACCAAAAATCCCATTTCATTAATATTGAAAGAATTACAACTCTGAAGTACAATTTCATCAATCTTACAACACAAGAGAAAACGAAATCTAGTTCTAAGGAATCGTATCTGAAATGACCTAACTCTGAGCTGACACTTCTTGTGAAGCCTCTTGATTTATCTTACATAGCTGATCTTCATGGTGTCTTTCTCTTTCACGAGTCGATCCATAATACCCTTCTAAGAACCGAAAGTAGGAATATGAGCCGATGCTGAAGTGCTAGAGGAAAATAAATCCTCTGGCTCCCTTGATCTCTTCATGACACGTTGCTTAAGAAACTCAATAAAGACTGGCACACCCATACGATAGGCATACTCCTCTAAGGTTGGAAATAGCTGATAATCTGGGAAAGTAAATCAACGATGCAACAGATCGTAGAACTGGACCAAGGTATTAAGAATCTCCTCTTCAACACTAGTCCTCAGAATAAAAAAGAGTTTCCCAAACAACCTTTGAAATCCACAGGACTAGATACCAAAGATCCAAACTTTCTCAACTCTTGTAAGTCAAGACTCGTGAAAGTGTACTTCTTTGTGTTACTTCTTTCAATATCCATGATTCTAAAAATTTTTCGATATTTGCAAAAAGAAATCTTTGAGTTCCTTGAAAACTGAGGAAAAATACCCACGAATGCATGAATGCATGTATGTAGTTACCACAAACAAGATCACACAAGGCACACAGGTTCAAAGGTTCGAGTCACGAGCATGGAGTCAAGGGAAAAGAAACAACCCCCAATGGTGTGTACTATGGTTTTATCAACACCTGTAGAACAAGGTTCTAAAAAGTTCCCAGAGTCCTCAATCCTCTTTTGGATATTACTAGCACGCCGATTACTCGGGAATCAGTAATATTCTCAAGAGAACGTCGTCTGAGTGTAGTATCGCGTATCAATTATTTCAGGTTTACACCCTCATAGTCACCGTACTACGTTCTAATTGGCCAAGATGGGTTAAAGGAATACTAATGTCCTCAGTTTCTCAGGCTCCCAGGTCGAAAATAGCAATGTTTTCACGATTACTCGATCGACACATACCATCTTCAAAGGGGCCTCCACTGAGTGGTGGGTTCTCAAGTTCACTTGTTCGAGATTACTCCCTAGAAGATTCCTTGTCTATATCACTGCCTATCATAAGAGCTCTCAGATCCGGGTATAGGATCTATCTCACCTCTCAAGATCACCCAAACAAAACAACCAGTAACAAACAAATCAAACAAAAAGCGACAAATAAATCAAAGTAGGCTGAACCCACTAGGAACCGTTTTCCCCAGCAGAGTCGCCACTTTTCTATAGCGGTAAAAATTGTGAGTGTAAGTTATTGATTAACTTAACTCATAAAGCAAGAGTCGCCACCGCACTTTTATTTTATCCAAAACAAGGAAAGGAAAAAGAGCGAATAAAACCTAAAGAGTTCTAAAAAAAACAAGAACAAACAGAGAATGGGTAAGGGGGTTGGTTACGTTAAGGGAAGGTGTTAGCACCCAAAACGTCTATGGTACTCTATAGGAACCCTTTGAAATATCTACGCTTTTTGGTTTGAAAATGGTTTGTTTGAAAAGAGATATGGGCGATGAGAAGAGAAATATTTTTTTAAGATTTTTGTGTTTGAAGAGGCTTATTACCTCATGCCTACGTACCCACAAAGTGCAATATAGGATCAAAACCTCGTAGTTCGTGGTAAAAATAACAAAAATTATTGGTTATGATTCATTTTATCTTGAAAAGACAACTTGTCATTCTCAAGAGAGAATACTCAACTAATTACCCAAAGGTATGGGAAAGAGGCATTTGCATCACATTAAGATGGAGGATTTGCTTGGATTAAAATCAACAAGACCATCTCTTCAACATCTAAGTGGAAAATGGCCATACTTTACACAAAATACCATGGTTAGGAGCTTTACATCTCATCAAAGAAGATGACTCATGTCTAATCTTTTTGAAAAGTTTAAAAGAAAAAAGGTGCATAAAAGCACAAAAAGTTTGAACGAGTTTTGTATTTTTTATGTCTTTTTGAAATGGTCAAAATATGATTAACATGGATTGACATTTATTAGAGAAAACAAAGTTTGAAAATCACTTGACCAAAGTCAAGGTTTTTATTATGAAAGTAGTTTTAAGTTTTGAAAACAAGAATGTTTTGAAAAAGAGAGAAGATTTTGAAAATTTAAGAAGGGGTGGAGAAGAAGTGACTACTCTATTGCATAAAATAAAAGCTAAGGTAAGAAAGATCTAACCACATGGAGGAACTCTTCAAAGCATAATAAGAAAAGAATTATATCCTCTTGAGCCAATAAGCAAGCCAAATAAAGGCTAGAATACCAAACTCCATAATGATCCAAAGCATAAGGGAGAGAATCCTAATTCTAAGTCCATAAGTCCATAATCAAGCCAAGAAGTCTAAGAGTAGAGATCCCCCAATGCAAGGGGCCATAGTCCAACAATTAAGAGCATAAGTCTTTTACTGGTTTAAGCCTTTATTAATGTTTTTGAGTCCAAATGGACAAAAGAAAAACAAAAGCACAAGATAATATGGTCCAAGTGGACAAAAGAAAAATGACATAAACATAAACATGATATGATATAATGACATAAAGCATATAAAAATAAAGAGAGATAGGGAGCAAGAAGGAAACATAAACAATATAGTAATATAATATAATAGGATATACATAATGGTAGCATAAAGGTACAAGTGCCAAGAGTCCTCAAAAAGGCAACACCGAATATTTCGTCTCGCGTCTTGAATTATATGGTCGAACAATGTGCTTAGGTCAATGTTAATGCAAGCTTCAAAGATTATGAGCCTAATACAAAAGAACAACCATGCTTGGGCGGACGATCATTAGTTCGGGCCACGAAAGTTCAAGTTCCGATTCGGATGGGGAGGGACAAATGTAGCGTTATGTTAAGCAATCGCCAAGTGACTTATAAAGAAGTCGCCCTACTCGAGGCCAGTCAATAATGATCTTTGTGCTAATGCATGCTAGATGAACGATATGTAAATCGTCATCCGAAAGCAATACCGCACGAAAAGAAAATAGGTAGCGATCTAGTCTTGATCAAGAATTCATCAAAAAATTCTAAGATCCATAAGACTTTCATCGATCAAAATAATAATAAAAAAAAGAAATAGATGAAGATAAAGCCAAATTAAATTACACTTTCAAGATCCTTTTATCTTTAAGTTCAATCACCTTTAATTGATAAGTTTAAGTGTGAAAACATATCACTAATTCAAAGCACCTCAAATGAATTCAACAATTCATTTAAAGATAGATTTGAACTAATGAATGTTTAATTACTTTAACCATATCCAAAGTCCATTGAAATTGAAGAGATATTAATCTCAACAATGCACTTCAAGGCCAAAACAAGAAGAAAGGGGAAGAAAAAAGACGAAAAACTAAAACACTCCCAAAAACAAGCCAAGAATTGCATTCTGTCTAAGAGTAACCGGTTACTCTAATTAGGGTAACCAATTACTCTGCATGCAGAGTCAAAAAAATGTGCAAAAATCAGCATGATCATCTTTCAAAACTTTTTTCAAACACCTTATGATCATGGAATTGAAATTGCATGAAATTTTAAGTAAAACAACAGCAAAAACCAGCAATCAAACACAATTACAAGATCCAAAGGATCAAGGAACAAGAATCCACCAAGGATCTACATTATGGATGATGAAATTGAAGCTTCAACAATGGTGAGATATGAATTACCAATCCAAAATCTGAAAATTCCTTCAAATTGCTCAAAGATCCAAACACAAAAGCCTTGATCTACAAGAATTGATGAAGAAAACAAGTTTGGATGAAGGTTTAGCTCAAAGTTGAACAAGATTCAATGTGAATTCTTGTTAACTTTCAAGATAAGAAAAGTGAGCTTTGAGTGAATTTTGTGGTTGGGGAGAGAAATTGCAAGAGGTTTTTTGGCTTTCAAAAGCTTGTGAAATGAATGAAATGAGGCCACTATTTATAGGATTTTGGCTTGGAAATTTTGGTGGATTGAAATTTGGTTTGGAAATGAAAATTAGGCTTGGAATTTGAATTTGGAGGGAAAATATCAAAAGAGTGGTGATTAGTGGAGGTACATGGTGGGAATTAATTGTGATGATGTAGGGGAATTAAAATGAGATGGTCTAGAATATTCCGCATGTGATCAAAATGATGAAAATTGGTGCCAATTGCTGCTGAATATGAATTTGCTGTCGTTTTTCAAATTTCCACGAGGGTAATCGATTACCCTGATTGAGATAACCGATTACTCAGTGAAAATTTTGAAAAATTGCCCTTTTGAGTGCACTGCTGTGGTTCGGCTCGATTATTTTGCTTGTCAAAGAAGGCATGGAAATAAACACACGAACCTTGGAGTTTCTTAAATAATAATCAATTAAATCTTGGAAATTCTTGATCAGATGATTTTTGAACTGTTTGCATATCAACTTTGCCATTGTTCAGATGAAATTCATTCGAGCTAAGGGACTGATTTTGATATCCTTGATCCAAATTCTTCCTGAAAAAGTTATTAAAAGAAAAAACATATTTTTGGATTTTAATTAATGATTAGTAAAAATAAACAAAAACAAACATTAAACAAACAAAAGAACATGGGTGCTTGGCGAACTCACTCAAGAACAAACCTTCAGAGGAGGGCAAGAGAATCAAAGCTTGTGATCTTGTTTGTGGTATGCAATGCAAAAAGACATGTGGGATCTTAGGGGTAAAAATTAAGGTATTACAATACCTAAAACTTGTCAGAAGTTGTAAACTTTCTAAAAGAATGATTCAATTGGTATCTAAAATTCAATTGGTATCTAAACTTCAAATGGTATCTAGACTCCAACATTAAAAGAATGTGAAACTTTCGGAGATCAAATCAAGTCATGGTTATTAAAAAAAATATTCGGTTTCTGAACCATCAAATGACATGAGGATATGTGCACCTGTTGGTGATCTGTGCTAAGATATTGAAGATTTAGTTTTGTTACATGATGTGTGGCATCTAAGAAAGTATCTACCAGTTTCTAATATATAATGCAAGACATCAAGTTTGATAAGACAACTCAGTTTCTGATACGTCAACAGTATTTTGATAGCAAGCTAGGTTCTGAGATGAAGACCAACCAGTTCTAGTCAGATTGTGATGAGACGTCACTGAGAAGTAATCCTTCTCTGTTGATATGATTCTACTTCAAAGTCATTTTGTGAGTCTTGGGATCAGGGGGAGACTCTGAACAAGCATAAATGAATTTTGAGAGTAACAGAATCAGGGGGAGCCCATTAAGCTTATCTCTGACTCTGTGGGTTTATGGTGATTACCCTATACGAATTGTCTATCAAAATGCATTGTTTGTCATCATCAAAGAGGGGGAGATTGTAAGAACAATATTTGGTTCTACATCTGGCCTTTGAGTTTTGATGATAACTGCACATGTTATCTAAGAGAACAATTTTGTATGATATGGTTTATGTCTAGTGTGTGGTTGTTGTCAATATGATTCTGACTCTAATAAGAAGGTGTGTGACGTTATCAGACTCTGTTATCAACACTCTGGAAGAAAACATATGTGTGTACAAGATAAAGTCAAGATTCATGAATGTTTCTAATACAACGGTTCTAATGAACGTTAGTTCTGGACATTCTAATTGAGACTTTATGAGAAAGGCCTATAAGGCTTTCTAATGTGATGCGCTTCTAATGTTACAAGTTCTGAAGATTCTAAAGACGTGTTTTAGGTGAACATGGTTCTGAAGGTTCTGAAGATACAATATCTAAAGATCAAGTTCTGAAGTGTTTCTGAAGACAAGGTTCAGGTGAACGAAGTACTGAAGACTCTGAAGACAAGAATGTGCTTAATGAATTCTGAAGACTCTGAAGACAATGTTATGAAGGAACAGGTTGTGAAGACTCTGAAGATAATGCTTCTAAGAAACCAAGTGCTGGAGATTCTTATGACTAGGTTCTCCTGAACGAAGATCTGAGACTCTGAACACTGTGGTTCTGAAGATTACACAAAGAATGACTCTTCAACAACACGCTTCATCAAGATAATATCAAAAGCCTCTGAAGATGCTAAAAGACCGAAGATCAGAATGGTTTTGAGCTGAATATAATAGTACTAAAACTCTGTGACCTCTACCTCGATAAGGTGGCGCAAAGTCAAATTTTTGTACAGTGATATTGACCATTCCTTCATGTGAACATTGGGATATTGTTGTTGGAATATGTTTCCAAGAATACCCCTCAACAAATATATTCTCTCAAGCTCTATAAATTGAAGACTAAGAAGCTTGAAGAATTGTTGGTTGCTGCTCATACTAAAGTGTTATTATTCAACGCGGCAAATAATCAAGATGTAGCAAGAAAAGTTGAAGCTGCTGCTACAAAGTGTGCACAAACGATGATCATGCTAAAACCATATGAAACTAGTCAAGTGAAACATCAATAAGTGAAGCATAGTAGCTTATTTTAACTTGATGTTTATATTGGAAGAAGCATTAAAGCTCAAGAAAGGAGTACAAAAATCCTACAAGCTGAAGCTTAAATGAAAAATGCTCAATGAAGAAGAAGCTGAAGCAAACTGCTGAAGAGTGTATAACGATGCAACATGCTAAAGCCATGTGAAACTAGTCAAGTGAAACATCAATAAGTGAAGCATAGTAACTTAGTTGATATTGATAGTTAAGCTGGAAGAAGCATTACCTAATCAAGAAAGGAATACATCAGAAAGAAGCTTAAAGCTCATGAAAAGAAGATGTAGTGCTCAATAAGAAAGCTTTTAAGCAATACAGAACTAGTGTGCTTTATAATATCTTAGAGATTCATTCTTTAGATAGTTTTGTATTAGAAAGAAAGGAGTTGTTGCTCATATCTTACTAGAAACACTTAGGTGTTCTTGTACTTCATTTATGTAATCAACTTGTAAGAAACATATTAGTGCACAAGAAAATCCTTATAAAAGGTGTTGTTCCTTGAGCGATCAAGAGAAGACCAGAATGCTTGAGAAGACTAAGCATGTTTCTAACAGATTAGCGGATGATGTTCCTTGAGCGGTCAAGTGAAGACCAGGATGCTTGAGAGGGCTAGGTCGGTGTCTAATGCTTGGAGGTTGATTCCTTGAAAGGTTTTTGAAAGCCAGGATTCTCAAGAAGGCAATGGAAGGTATCAATTATGGTTGTAATCGTTGATGATTATTGGAATAAGTCCTTGTAATAAGGCAAAATCACCTTGGTGTGTGGACTGGAGTAACTTCGTTAACAGTGAACTAGGATAAAAATAATTGTGTTCATTTATTTTTATTTACTTGTTAATGTCATTAGTTTAATTTTGCAAAAGGGGACGAAATGTAAAACTCAATTCAAACCCTCCTTTCTTGTGTATCTCAACCTTTAGGTCGTTCAGGTGCTGCTGAAGTAACCTCTTCAGAAGCAAGTTGTGTTGAGAGCAGATTTACAATTGTAGAGGACTCGGAAGCAGCTCGCCTTTGAGGGGGATTGGATTGCCAAGCTTGTAGAGTTCTCGGTTGCGTCTGTTATGATAGATGCATTATGACTCTCAGTTGTTGATTCCATATCCTTAGGATTGGTGAATGATGAAAATGACTTAGGAGTTGGATGTTTTTATAATGATTTTTGTGGATACCAAGAGTCTAAAATTAATCCTGGTTTAATTCTTAGAACAGTAACGACCACTAAGACCTCAAAATGTGCACTTTACAAACCTTAATGACTCTTATTACTTGATTATTCTTCCTTTTTGGAAACTGATTCTGTAATGATGATCTGAGTTACATTTATTAGAGATACTTTTTTTCCTTTCCTTCTTTTCCTTTTATTATTTTTGATGTTTTAAAAGGGGGAGAAATAATAGTAAGTATTTGAGTGGAAACTGAACCCATTGAATACCTGTCCTATACATATTGGTAATTTATTTTTTGTTACCTCGCCCAGGGCGCATTTTTAACTTTCTTGTACATAAGTCTAAGGAAGAGCTTACAAATCTCAGACTTAGCCTATCAGACCCAGAAAGAGCTTACAAACCTCATATTCTGGTGTTGCCAAGGAAAGTTAAAAAGGGCAACATATTTTAACTCTCTTGTATATAGAGTTAAGAAAGAGCTTACTAACCTCTGACTTAGCCTATGAGACTAAGAAGGAGCTTAAAAACCTCATATTCTGGTGTTGCCAAAAGGAGTTAAAATGTTGTTATCTGGTGTTCTTAAATATGGAACTAAGGGGGAGCTTACAAACCTCAACCTTGGAACTGTTTGACTCTGGGGGAGCTTACAAACCTCAGACCCTGATGTTACTAAGAAGACTAATTTATTTTTCTTAAAAAATGGTTCTTAATGCTAGAGTAAATTAAACTCAGTTGTGAGTTATCAGACTCAGAGGGAGCATACAAACCTCATACCCTGTTGTTGTAGAGAAAATTAAATGCTCAACATTGTCCTTTAAATACTTGTGTTTGTCATCATCAAAAAGGGGGAGATTGTTATAACAAGATTTGTTCTTGACATATTCTCTTTTAGTTTTTATGACAACAAAAGTATTTAATGAAAAATGTTTTATTTATGCAGGTTCTTGTTCTTGTACATAGATAATCAGAATCTGTTTTACTTAGACACACTTGGAGTTGCTTCATTGCTAACTTCTGGTGGCAGAGTCTAAAGAACAATTACTAGTATGGTTTGACGAAGCCTCTGAGCTGAAGGCCTCAGCATTCAAACGAGTTTCTACACTTAGTAATTGTATATCAGCATCTGGTACCATTCAGAGTTGGTGATAAAGTTGTGGACTATCTGTACTACTGAAAGTAAGTTGTATTGTCTTATCAGCCTGTCAGCTCGAGTCTACAAGATTGCAAGGCTCAAGAAAAGCTGGTACGTTCTATGGATATCTGCTCTCAACGGCTCTATTAGTACAAAACCTCTTGAAGACTCAAAGTTGAAACGTGTTACACACTGGATTCAGTATCTGTTGTGCATCCATCTTCAACGTCTATTGTACTATGGAGCAAAAGCAAAGACACTTGATCAAGTCACCTTCTCAACGGATAGTTTCTGGAAAGGCTATATATATGGCTGAAGATTCAAGCTTGAATTTTAACGAGGATTCTTCTGTTGAAAGAGTAGCAAGATCAAGCAATTATCAACTCTATGTAATATGCAGATTTTCTGTTTTAGGTTGTAATTGTAAAAGCCTTAAGATTTCTTACCCCTATATATATTAGAAATCTTAAGTGCTTTAGGTCTTTGTTATGGTGATCTCCCGTACCTTTGATGCTTGCATCATGTACACCTTATTCTATATTCTGCTGAGCCTTCGGTAGTTTAGATTAAGTCTCCAGCTATGTGCTAGAGCTAAAAGCCTTGTCTTATTGGGATTGAAGCTAGCGGGATTATACCTGAGTGAATCGCACACTCAAAGATACAACAGAGTCGCCACCGAAATTTATTTAGTCCAAGAGGACAGGGAAAATATCGATAAAACCCAAAGGGAAGAGAAATGGGTAAGGGGGTCGGTTATGCGAAAGGAAGGTACTAGCACCTTACGCATCCGTCGTACTCGACTAGAACCATTTCGCTTGCTTCTAGGCTTGGATGGGTTATCTATATAAAGGCTTCTAGCTAAAAGAAAGAGGAGAGATAAGATAAAATAGAAATAGAAAGAAGGTGTTCGCGGAGGATTAGGGCCATCGTGCTTACGAACCCTCATAGTGCAATAAGGAAATCAGAGCGCCGTACTTCATGGAACCAGGGAAAGAGAAGAAGAATGGAAGAAGGTGGCTCGCCAAGATTTCGCAATCTTATGCCTACGTATCCTCATAGTGCAATGAGGAATTCAAAGCCTACGTAGTTTGGTGAACAAAGACAGGAAATAGGAAGTGGTATCAAAACTAAGAGCAAAAGAAGAAGAGAAAACTTTGTTGGGGATTCAAAAGAATTAGTGTTAGAACCAAGAAAGAAGTTCAAAGGAAAGATAGTAACTCTGATGAGGGTAAAGTGAAAGAAAATGGTGTCAAAGCCAAGAAGATAAAGGAGCAAAAGGATAATAGTGACTCTACTGGGGAGTAAGAGAATATAGTGACTATGATGGGTATCAGAGGATTAGCGACCCTATTGGGTAACAAACAAAGGGATGGTGTCGAAACCAAGAGAATAAGGATTCGGTATGTTAACTGACTGACAGTGGTTAACCGAAGAAAGAGATTAAGACTCTATGGGGAAAAAGGGTTTGTTATCAACAGGCAGACTGCAATGAACCAAAAGAGGAAAGTACTAAACCAAGAGAAGGTGTTTGACTCTGAAGGGATTTCGGTATATTAACTGATAAACAATGGTTAACCGGAAAAAACGGGTGTGGAACCAGGAAAAGGTTGTGACTCAAAGGACGGGTGTGGAACCAAGCAAAGGTTATGACCCAAAGGACGGGTGTGGAACCAAGCGAAGGTTGTGACCCAAAGGACGGGTGTGGAACCAAGCAATGGTTGTGACCCAAAGGAGTTCGGTACACTGACTGAACAAGCAGTATCTGGCCGAAGAAAGGGTATTTGAACAAAAAGAAGGTTACTGACTCAAAGGTACGAGTATTTGAACCAAAAGAAGGTTACTAACTCAAAGCGTATTGGTTTTAACAGACGGACCGTGATTAACCAAAAAGAATGAGTGATTAACCAATAGAAGGTGATTAACTCAAGGGAAACTCAGTATGTTAACAGGTAGACTGTGGTTAACTGAGAAACATGCAAAATTAGTGTTTTAACTAACAAGCAGTGGTTAACCAATCAAAAAGAGAGAACCAAGAGAAGGCTGTGAACTCAAATAAAGACTCGGTGTTTGACAGGAAAATCGTGTTTGACCGAAGAAAAGGATTGCAACTTATTGGGGGAAAAGAGCATTGGTTTTAACAGTATGACTGTGATTAACCAAAGAAAGAATGATCAAGAATCTTCTGAGGAATCAAAGAATAATGATTGACCAAAAGAGAAGGTATTGAAACAAAGAGTGTTTGCTAACCCAAAGTTACAAGGATCTTTAACCAAGAAAATGGTGATTGATCAAAAGAGAGATTGAAAGGGGTAGTAGTGATCAAGGATCGACTCGACTAAGGATTAGGAGACACTACAGCTTGGAGATAGAGACGATTATTCTAGGCACAAGGTCATTCGTCCCCTACCCAAAATAATCAAGATGAGTGAAGGAATTTTCCACTCTCATCCCTTCTCTAGCACCAAAGTATAGTGCGGAAATTAAAACGGACAGCATAACATCGCCAATTTGTACAGTGCTCCAGTGCCTCGTGCGAATCTCTGACTCGGCAGGGGATCAAGAGAACAAGACTCTAAAAGATCCTAAAGAGAGAAGCAAGGGGAGATTGACTAATCGAAACAATTTTTTGATCAATCGATCAAAGGAAATGATCTAGCCAACGATCTTTCAAAAGGATCGGAAGATCGTCAAAGCAACATGTGGAGTATTGATTGTACATGATTAAACTTGCTCAATGATGAACAAACTTAATGTGATAACAAAACAGTACCAAACATCAACACAAATCATGTTAACAAGTCGGCAAGAGATGTGCAAGAATGATCATGAACAATGTAATGCCAAAAATGCGAACAATTACACAATTGATAACTTGTTCCTCGAAAGTTCGCAAGCATGCTTCAATCAGAGGTCAAACAACTCATAAAACATCCAAATCAAGCATATCAATCCATGGAAGTTAAATGAGGAAAGGAGACTAAACAAGCTTGAAAAATAGGCAAATATGACACTCTGGTTCAGTGTTAATCGATTAACACTTTTTGCACTACAAAGTTTTAATCGATTAACACTTGAAAAACACTAGAAAAAACTGAAAAAGGCACTGTTAATCGATTAACACTTTTTGCACTGCAAAGTGTTAATCGATTAACACTGAAGCAGTGGCAAAAAATCAGCTTTCAGCCACTAATCACTTATCCAATCACTCTCATGTTATGGTATGCATTTGTGCACAAAAATTACATCAAGTATGAGCAATTAATCATCAATTGAAAGCATTAAACATGGTGATCAAAGATAAAACAATCGCATGATTAATCAACACCAAAAACTATCGAAACTACATTGTAAACGCGCGAAAGTGATTGAAACAGTAGATTGAGAAAAAGTTGCCAACCTACAAGTCGTAGAATTGGCTTGGTGATTGTTGTGAGTGAAATGTAGAGAGAAAAAGCCAAGAAAACCAGAGAATTCTGCACTTGCAATCAAACCGTAGCGAAACCAATAAAAAATGCGAAGAAACTACGAAATCAAATTTGCACCAAAACGATTGGAGTAATCACTGGAATTGCAAATGGAAGTTGCTGTAATTGCAGAGATCCAAGGAGAAATTCAATATGATGGAGGTTTAAGCTCAAGAGTAAGCAATTTCAATGTGAAATTCACTACTCTTCAATGATGGAATTGAGCTCTAGTGTGGTTTGGGGAAAAAGATGAACATGAATGTGTAGAACTTGCAGAAAATGCAGAGAGAAACGAGAGAATTGAGTGTGAAAAGAGTGAAGAATTGTGCAAATGGTTGAAGCCCCTTTGTGAAATGGTGAGGGTTTGCTTCTGTAGAGACTAGCTTTGGAGTAGGCTAGGTTTGGAATGTGCTTTGGAGTGTGCTTTAGAGCTAGCTTAGGAGTTAGTTACACTTGACTCACCGAGTCAACGGTTGACTCGGTTAGTTAGTTAGTTAACTCAGTGGAGCAATCCCAATGCAAGTCTAAATCAATGGCTCTCATGTTTAGAAGTAAGGGTGCATGGTGGTCATGATTGGTAATGTTGTATGGTAGCAAGTGTATAGAATGGTCTTGAAATGTCTTGAACTGTCTAAAGATGTCTAGAATGTTTCACACAATGCTAGAACCAAGTAGAACCCAAAAATGTAGAGCCAAAGTTGCTGTCATGAAAAAGCAGCAGAATCTGCTAATTTTACAAGGGTTAATCGATTAACACTTTTTGCACTGGAAAGTGTTAATCGATTAACCAAGCCAAAAAGTGTTTAGATGCTTAAAAAATGTGCTTTGGCTACGGTTCCGATTTCTGACATTTTGCTCTGGTGAATAGGCATAGAAACCCTTGTTTTGTGCTTGTATTGATGATGTGATGACTTGGTGAGGATATGATTAATCTGGCTTAGAAAACCGGAACATTCCTGCAATAAAAAACACAGAGAAAAAGTGTGAGTGCATATGCCAGCGATGCGAATGCACATGCTTATGCAAAAGGCAAAAGGGGAGGTCAAATTTCGGGTTACGAAAGGGATTAGAGTAACAAGTCTTGAGCCAAGATGCTTAAGCCACGTAAGTCTCATTGCTTAAGTGCTTGAGCTGTGAAAGTCTTATTCAGCTAGTCTGATTGAGCAAGTGGGAAAGTCTCTGTCTGAGGGGTGAGAGATAGAAATCTCGAGTGTAGCTTGAGCAAGGGAAGTCTCAGTCTGGATGGCCAGAAGAGCAGGTGGGTCGGCCAGAGGATGTGAGTAAAGGAAGTCATAGACATGTGCTCTAAGCAAAGTGAAGTCTCAACCAGAAGACAGATGAGCAAGAGGCTCAGTCAAATTGTGTAAGGAAAGGAAGTCTTAGAAATGTGCTCTAAGCAAAGGGAAGTCTCAACCAGAAGTTAGATGAGCAGGCGGTTCAATCAGATGGTGTGAGTAAAGGGTAAGTCTTAGACAGTTGGTCTGAGCAGTTGTAAAAGTCTTATGCAGAAGCATAAGCGATTGTAATCATGAAGTGATTATAATGAAAAAGCTCTTGTGAAGCAAGGGGACTGGACTACTCTCAATTAGGGGAGGAACCAGTATAAATCTTTTGTGTCTTCTGCTCTTA
This sequence comes from Lathyrus tuberosus, assembly GCA_022829125.1. NCBI lineage: Eukaryota > Viridiplantae > Streptophyta > Magnoliopsida > Fabales > Fabaceae > Lathyrus > Lathyrus tuberosus. The sequence continues at coordinate 4,471,830 of JALAZF010000034.1, forward strand.
TTTTATTTACTTTTGTTGTATCCGCTGCCAAAAAAACTAACTCAGAATCTGAACATTAGTTCTAATTCTAAAACTCTGATCAGAAGCTAAATAATAAGAAAACGCGAAACACAATTCAACCCTCCCCCTTCTTATGTACTATTCACACCTTCAGCATGAAGGTGAAGTTCCAATGAAAAAGTTATTGTATTCTATTGCTCCTAGAAAAAAGACAATGAGAAGCATTATGCTAGATTCTTGGACATATTTAGCCGGTTGCAAATAACCATTCAATTTTCCGAGGCTCTAGAGCAAATGGAAAAGTATGCAAAATTCACCAAGGACATACTTACAAAGAAGAAGATGTTTACAGATAAAGAAACCATTGAGCTCAATGCAAACTGTAGTGCGGTCGTCCAAAGCATTCTTCTGCAGAAAAAGGAGATCCGGGAAGAGTAGCGCTATCCATAACTATAGGTAATGATTTCAAATACAAGGCTTTAGTCGATATGGGAGCTAGTATTAATTTGATTCCTTTGTTCATGGTCAAAAGACTCGAGAGCATGGATATGAAAACAACCAACATAACATTTCAACTTGCGGACAAGTCAAGGACTCGTCCACATGGTGTTGTTGAAGATGTGTTATTGAAAGTTGACAAATTTTGATTTCCGGTTGATTTCGTAGTCATGGACATGGAAGAAGATGAGGATACACCAATAATCCTTGGAAGACCCTTCATGAATACCGCTAGGATGTTAATTGATGTCGATGAAGGAATAATGAAGGTGAGGACTAATGATGAAGAAGTGTATTTTACACTTTTCAAAGGTGTGGTGTATTCAAATTAATTGGAGGATAATGATCATGTGATAAAGAAAGATCCTAGAGTTGCAATGAGGAAAAAGAAAGACGAAGATGCTAGAGTCGCTTCAATGAAAAAGAAGGACGACAAAGAAAAAATGGAAGCGGTGTTCAAAAAGAAGAATGATGTGGGCAAGGAGGCTATGATAAAGTCATGTTGGGATTTTTCATTTTTTTAGGAAAAGTGGACTAAGAACAGGTCATGACAATGGTTGAGGACTTTTGTGGTAGAGTGGGGTCATCCGGATGCTAATTAAATTGCTTTTAGTTCCGAGGTTTCAACCATCGGACCGTCGAGCTCAAACGACGTTAAACAAAGTGCTAGTTAGGAGGCACCCCATCATTGTAAGTACCCTTTCATCTTTAATGCTTTTGTAGTGATAATATAGTATAAGAAGTGTTGTGGTAGAATGAAATGAAAAGAAAAAAAAAGTTCAAAAATCTGTCTCATTCGCCTTGAGTTTGCTAGGCGAACCTAGGGCGAATGCTCGTTGGAAGTTCGCTAGGCGAACTGAGCGCGACAGAGAAAAATCACAATTTTTCTGCCACATCACTTAAGTGATATTTTGTTAAGTGGGCCTAAAATTCGTGGGACCAAGACCATTTTACATATTTTGTGGGGCAAACCTTTCCCCACTACCTTTTTGTCTTTCCCATTCCCTCTTGTCTCTTTAACCTTCCAAAACACACACAACCCACATTTCTCTTCTCTCTCAATTGTATATCTGCAAGTGAAGATTTTTTTCCAAGTTTCAGTGCAAATTCCATTCTCTCTATTCAACACATATCAGGTTTGAGTTCTTGTATTCATTCCTAGTTCTTATTAGAAACATATGGTTAGGGTTGATGTGAGCAATGGTTAGAAACTTCTTCTAGGCTTTGTGAATCTGTTTTGCATGTTCAATTGTATTGGTTTATATTGCTATGCTTGTTTAGGTATTGAACTTTAAGAATCTTTGAGAGTAGAGGTGTTCTTGCTTAGAAAAAAATTGAAATTGGTTGAATTAATTTTGAAAAAAATTAAACCTCTGCATGAACAATGTGGCTAGGTTGTTGCTGTTTAATTGATACTCATTTTACAAACTGAATAGCACTGATTAAGTGGGCAAAAATTGCTTTGTTGTTGTGTTAATATTGAATAGGTGTTTACCGTGAAAGTTGGTAAACAACCGCTGATCTTCCAAATCTAACTTTGGTGACTCACAGGATCGATCAGATTGATCCTAGGACATGTGCTAACAACTTATTTAAAGTAAACTCTATAAAGCAAAACACTTCGACAATGCTCATAGATGAATGTTTGTCTAAAATGTAATTAAAGAGATGCGTAAAAACTCTGAGTCGAAAAGGCTGAAAGTGTAAAGATTAAACGAAATGCTGAAAAATAACTTGCACGAAGTAAAAGATAGACTCTTAGTAAAAGACGTAAATAAATTGCATTGAAATGGAAAGTGGTGTTTACATCACGTACATTCTCACAAAACTCGTTTCTCTACACGCGGGTACTTTGAGTAATTTTGAGTAACTTGTACAAATTGAACACAACACACTAATCTTATTGCTAGAACTCCTATTTATAATAATTAGACTACCTTCGACTTAGGCCCCCACAATGCTTGGAAATATTTCTAAGTCCCGTGCTTATCTTTTCCTTATGCAAGCATACCTTCGACTTAGGCCCCCACCATGAAGATCCAGTCGAACGCTTTCAAACTTCTTCAAAGAGTTTAACACTTCGATTAATTCCTCTAACTTAATATAGACGTCGAATTTAGGAGCTAACAATAGGCCGAACCAGGAATTTTTCAAATTTGCAGGGTTTGCCTTGAGTTCACTGGGCGAACCTGGAGCGAGTGTTCGCTAGGTCTCGCTAGGCGAACTCAAGGTAAACATGACAACAAGTTTGATTTTTGAATTATGCTGAGATTTCTTGTTCTATTTTTTTTGTGTTTTGCTATGTTACTAATGTATCATGTGTTTGGTTTGCTGGTTATGTTTGGTGATTGTGTAGATGGCATCTCCAAGAATAACTCCTTCCAAGAAAAGAAAGGTCAGAAGTTCATCCCGTCTGCAACCAGTCTCATATGATACCGATCGATTCAAAGGAGCAAAGCAGGCTACAAGATATGTTGCTCTAGAGAAAAGGAGCATTTTTCTTGAGAAAAGGTTTTAATATCAATCCTCAAGGCTCCTACCGAGCGGTAGTTGCTATTCTTCACGCGAAAAGTGGGACAAGTTAATTACACATGGTGATAGTTATAACACGAAACTCGTGACGGAGTTCTACGCTAATGCCCTTACGGACAACAAAGAGGTCTTTTCTTGACCTACACAAGTAATGGGAAGAGAGGTAAAATTTGATCGAGATACTATTAATCATGTTTTGGGTAGACCTCTCGCCTTGGGGGAAGATGAAGTGGATGAGTATCATCGAACTTTGAGGCTGCATAGAGACATTGAGGAGATTTGTGGTGGATTTTTGTTGGAAGGCAAATCGGTGGAATTGAACCCATCCGGGGTTCCAAGAAGATACCACAGGAAGGATATGCGTCCTATAGCACAACTGGTGCTTCCCTTGGTGTTGACTAACATCAAGCTGAATTCGCATACCTCCATTGTGCCCATTCCAGTTGCACACTTGATCCACAACATTTTGATTAATACAAAGATTGATGTGCCTAGGATTATCATTGATGAGATGCACGCTGTTGTTGAGAGCAGAATTAAACCAGGTTCCGATGTTTAATCATGGCTTTATGTGTGTATTTAAGGGTGAAGCTACCCTTCCGTCGTCAGGTGACCATCCCGGCTGCCATTGATGACAATTATGTAGATAAGTTTTACAGGCCCAAGAGCATGAGAGGAGGACAGACTTCTAGTGATGGTGTTGTTACAGGTTCAGAAGCTGTTGAGGCTTCCGGTTTTGGAGTTACAGGCTCCCAAGGCTTTGACACGTTTCAGAGGGAGGTCTATAACTATAACTTGGAGTGGATGACAACTACTCAGCATGCCATGATTGATATATATGACTCTATGCAAGGGTTACATCTACAGTACAACGAGCCTTCAGTGGAGCGATCAATGATGACTAGGGAGCAGTTCCCAGCTCATGCTGGTTGGCCTGAGGCCAGACCACACTTTGGAGAGGGGGCAGGTGTAGTTGATCCTGGTGAGGGAGATGATACTGAGGAGGTTGGAGATGATGTGGAGGATGGTTCTGAAGACGGTTCTGGATCTGGAGAGGAGGTCAATTTGGATGAGGACACCGAGTCCGATGAGGACTAGTTTTTAATGTTGGATATTTTGAGCATGGTCTTAGGCTACTTCCTTTGGTTGCTACAAAGTGAAGTTTTATGTTTAGCTTAGATCATTGATATATTTGTATTGCTTTATTGTATTCTCTTTTGTATTGTACAATATCCACTTGGTGGATTATTTTGGATAATGTTTGTATGTACCACTTTTGGGTACTAGTACTTTTGTTGGTCTTTTTACACCATAGCATTTTAATGTTATTTTCAGTTGAATTCTTCAGTTCACGAATGTTCAACTTTCATTTTTTTTATGTTGTTTAAGAGTTGAATTCTTTAGTTTAGGAATGTTCAACTCTAGTAGTTTTTTTATGATTGTTGGTAGTTTGTTTTGCTTTTTAATGTTTCCCTTTTTGGTGATTGAATGTGAGAACTTCTAGATTGGTTTCTATTTGCTAAAAGTATCCATTGAAGATTCTCCAAGTTTGGATGGTGATGATAGTATTTGATCATGTAAATGCGGGCAAGGTACATGGTTACCTCTTTCTAGGATGCTAGAATGCTTAAGAATATTTTTCTTTATGCAAATGTAATTTTGTTTCATTTTGCAACTTCGTTTGAATGCTTGTTTCACTTAGTTTCCAATAGCCACAAATTTGTGAGAAACCACCATTGTTGACTAAATGCATAGGATGAGTGATAAATTTTGTTTAATATATTTGATTCATGCTTAATCTTGTGATTATTTTGATTTTGTGAAATCATTAGAAATGATCAAGGCACTTATTGATATTGAGCACAATCATATCCCAAAAAAGTAACTTACCCGTAAGTATAGAGAATTTGCTAATCCCTTTGAGCTTCATAGTTTAGATCCTACTTTAGTGATGAACTTGGTGTTTGTACATAAATCAAAAGTTAGTTCATTATTGAATTGTGTAGGATTCTAAAAAAATTTCTTGAACCTTTGAACAATATGTCCTAAATTGTTTTCCTTGCCATAAAAAGCAAGGAGCATTCACTTGAGGTTTAGTTGAATTCAAGTTGGGGAGAGTAAAAAGAAAGTGGTAGGTTACTCAAAAATTTTGAAAATTTTCAAACAAGCATTGAAAAGAAAATTGTGGATATGAATTGTGAAAAAGAAAAAGAAAAAGCATGCTTGTTTGAATGAAAAATAGAAAATGAATAATGTGCATAAAGGATGTTGGAAGAGTGAACAATTGAGAAAATAAAGTATTGGATGAAGTTGTAGTGTGTACATAACCTTGTATAGTGAATTTTTTTTACATTGGAAACTTTGAATACATGGCCTTACAAATATCCCTTTGTTGTGAACCTAACCAAGCTACAACCTTTAAAGACCTTAGTGATCTTCTTGCTTCCATGAATTCTTTGATGATTGATTAGATGAATGTATAAATTGGATTGTATTTGCATTGTTTGTCAAGTGAGTGAAATTTCCCCGCGGTTGCAAACGCGTTAATTTCTTCATTCTTATTCGAAGAGGAGTGTTAGAGTGATTCAAGCATGAGAATTTAGTTGTTAATTAAAGCATTGCATGATATTTGTTTAAGAACTAAATTCTTTTTCATTGTTCGATTCTAGGAAGTGGTGAACATTGCTTGTGTGCATTTGTTTGTTTATTTGAGCCATAAATCCAATCTTGGTTGAATTAAATGCTTGAGCAAATCCTCTTGTTTTCAATGAGAGAGATACTTTTCTTGAGGACAAGCAAAGATCTAGTTTGGGAGAGTTTGTTGAATGTCAAACATGCTTTAAATTGATCCATATTTATTGGCATTTTTCATCTCATTTGTTATGTTTTGTTGGATTTACTCCATGTTATCATGTTATTCTTCAATAATGTTGAAAATGCCTTTGGTTGCTTTGATTTGTGTGTTATTGTGCAGGAATTAGGCATAAAACATCAAGTGTGAGACACAAGTAATTGGGCAAGGAAGCCAAAGAAATAGAAGAGATTTAGCATGTTCGCTGGGAAAACAGCCAGCGACGAGTAGCAGCGAATGTTAGCTCGGCGAGCTCATGGCGAAGCCCCAGCTAACCATCTCAGAATGACGGCAGTAGGAAAAGGGAACTAAGTTCGCTGGGCGAACTTGAAGCAAATGTTCGTTGGGCGAGGTTGCAGCGAAGGACCAGCGAACCATCCCAGATTGAGGCAGTAGCTAAAGGACCATAAGTTCGTTGTACGAACTTGTAGCGAAGTAGTTTGCAGGGCGAATAATTGCTTGCACAACGAACATTGTAAAATCCTCATGGGTGGTTTAACTGTTCAGAGGCACTTCAGGTGCCATAAAGTGGAGTTCGCTGGGCAAAGAAAGTGTTCGTTGGGCGAACTTGACATATTCTAAAAGTATTATATAAGTACTTTTCACACTTTTTGGGAATCATAACCCATTTTTCACCTAGAAACTTCATTTCCCAGCATTTCATCACCAAAAGGTGATATTTTGCAAATAGAAGCTGGATTCGCATCCGAATTCGATTCTTTAACATTGACACTCATTCATCTTCTCTCATTACTTGTAAAGCAAGCTACCATGGTTATGGGTAGCTAATTTCCTTTGCATCAAAGGTAGAGGTAGTCTACCATTAGCTTAATGTATTTCTTTTGATTGGCCTTGTATGTGAACAAGTGATGATTAATATATGATGAATATTTTTGTTCTTAATGATCCATTCTTGTTTTGTAAAACTCTAGACATAGATTTTGTGAAACTTGACCTAAAATATTCATCTATCGATTTATAGATTGGAGAGATCGGTCTATGGTTGATAGTTGCTTTGTGTTGAACTTAAAGCTTACCATATTGTTTGTTATATGGAGAGATCGTGTAGCGATGAATACGGTATTTCTCATGACGCCTCTCTAGAGATATACGGTGTTGAGAGAATATGCGACGATATTAATCGGATCCGACATCACATGCAAGATTGAAAGAATACGTATAAGTTAGGGTAGATGAAAACTACTTTTCATATACCTTGTTAATCAAACACTTTCGAATTTATAAGCCTTGCTATTAAAAATGTGACAATTTATGAACAAAACATTGAAAACCCTTTTTCTTGAAACGATAAATTATTGATCGGCAAGCATCAAGATATTGGACAATCCCTATGGAGACGATAACAAAAACCCACCTAAACTAACAATTCGAACAGATACCCTGAAGGAGTCAAAGCTTATAGGCTGTGGTGCCTAGAGCTAGGTCACAAGAGGTGTATTACAAGTCGAGATGTAGTTTTCAATGAGGTTGAGATGGAATTCAAGAAAACTGATGACATTGGTCGATGTTCGAAGATATCTGAAGAAGAGGTGGAACATGAAGAGATTCATATTGAGGTAGGGCATATTGATGTTGAATTGCATGACTCATATGAAGTCGAAGAAGATGTAGAAGCTGTTGTCGAAATTGAGGAAACTGTCGATGACTACCTGTTGACAAGAGATAGGTCGAGAAGAGTCATAAAGCCACCTCAAATACTTGGGTATGTAGATTTTATAACTTATGCTTTAATCTCTGCAAGTGAGGTTCTGGACTTAAAACCTAGAGACTATAAGGAAGTTATGAGAAGTCGAAATAAGACTAAATGGATGAAGGCCATGGATGATGATATGAAGATTCTTCATGATAACCACACTTGAGAACTAATCAAGAAACCTGTTGGAGCCAGGTTAGTCAACTCTAAGTGGATTTTCAAAGTTAAGGAATGAATCAAAGGAGTGACGTCGAATAGATACAAAGAAATATTGGTCGCAAGGGGTTTTACTCAAAAAGAAGGTGTCGACTTCAATGATGTGTTCTCTCCTGTTGTGAAGCACAGGTCCATTCGAATGTTGCTTGCCATGGTGGCACAATTTGACCTGGAACTGGAACAAATGGATGTGAAGACTACTTTCTTGTATGAAGATCTAGATGAAACAATCCTGATGAGGCAACCTGAAGGGTATGCAGAAAAGGGAAAGGAACATTATGTGTGTAAGCTGAATAGATGTTTATATAAACTGAAACAATCTCCTCGACAGTGAAATTAGAGATTCAATAAGTTCATGGCACACATAGGTTTCATTAGAAGTCAGTTCGACCACTGTGTTTACTTCATATTTTGACCTGGAAATTCATTTGTTACTTTGTTGCTTTATATGGATGATATTCTCATAGCAAGCAACAATGTCGAGGATGTAATGAAAGTGAAGGCTGAACTCAATAAGGAGTTCGATATAAAGGATCTGGGAGCTGCATCTAAGATTCTTGGGATTTACATCCAGAGAGATAGAAAGCAGTCGAGATTATGCTTATCTTAAGAGGCATACCTGAAGAAGATTCTCGACAAGTTTGATATGTCGATTTCAAAGCTTGTTCTAACGTCGACAAACCCTCAATTCAGGCTGAGTACAAATCAGTGTCACAGTACTGAGGTTGAAAGAGCATATATGAATAGCATGCAATATGCTAACATAGTAGGTTCTTTGATGTATGCTATGGTTTGTACTATACCCGACATAACATATGCAGTAAGTCTTGTTAGCAGGTACATGGCGAATCCTGGAAAGTCTCACTCGAAAGCATTGAAGTGGATTCTAAGGTACATAAATGGGTCTATGAACAGAGTCCTGATTCATGGTGGAACATGTGGTGAAAATAGTAAAGCAAAAATTGAAGGGTATGTCGACTCGAATTATGCAGGTTGTATAGACTCTAAAAAACTATTTCTAGATATGTGTTCACTATGTTTGGCACAACTATCAGTAGGAAAGCAATAATTCATAAGGTTGTTGCCTTATCAACCACTGAAACTCAGTATATCGCCCTCACTGAAGCTGTGTAAGAAGCATTGTGGCTTGAAGGTTTTGCTAAGGAGCTGAAACTTCAAGGTCAAGTTATCACTGATAAATGTGATAGTCAAAGTGTTATACACTTGTCGAATAATTCAACCTATCATGAGCGAACCAAGCACATCGATGTGAGGTTGCATTTCGTCAGATGGGTAATCGAGCATGGAGAAGTCCAAGTACTGAAGGTTTCGACAGATCATAATGCTGTTGATATGATCACTAACACATTACCAAGTTGTAAGGTCTTCCACTGTATGCAGTTGATAAAGCTTCATGAAGAAAGCTAGTTTGTCCCCTTGATGTTATAGAGTTTGTTCCAAGGTGGAGATTTGTGAGATATTGGATCGAACTCTAGTATGGTCGAAGGGTAGCTTTTTGGTTCGACAATTCAAAAGAATCTTAGCATATCGTCGAAGTCTTCTCACATGATGTAGTCGAAGTATGCTAGGAGTGTTAGCATGTCAAATTAGGCATTGGTTGTAAGCCCAATTGTTTAAGTTAGCTTGTTCTCTGAGTTAGCTTGTGTAATGGGCATGTGTGTAAAAGCCCATTAGATTAGTATATTAGTTTTCTTATAAATAGCATGCTAGTCTCTCATCTTTTAGGTGTATTGCAAATCCTAATTAGGGTGAGAGAGGTTATTTTCTATTTTCTAACACTTTTAATCTTGTTTCAAAGAGAAAGTAAAGAATAGAAGTTTATAACCAATTTCATTGTGTTCTTCTTGTTTCCCTCTTTTTCCTACCCTTGTGGGTTTCTTGCTGATCAAGAAACCGATTATACTTTGTTATTCCGGTATCGTTTTTCATAACATCATAGATTTATTTTAAAATATCTTAGTTTTTTTGTTTTGAAATAAATTTAAAGTTGCCTCAAACCTAATAACTACATCTCTTAACGTATATAAGTTACATAACCATATCTTAAATAAATGTTTATTTTAAACCTAACCCACAAATTAAGCATACATGAACTTAAATGTGTGAGTGTTTGTCTATACCACCTCCTTGTATTAGGATTGACGATGAGGATTTCAACCTTGTATTGGGGCTGACGATGAGGATTCCGACCATGTATACGTGTTTGCATATACAACCTCCTTATATCAAGGTTAAAGATGAAGATTTCTACCAAGTGCCACTGTCGAACCATCACCCATTATTTTTTTTGTTATATTGTAAATTTTAATTCTTGATTATAATAGTGATGTTGTTTGTGAGAACGAAACATCGCTTTCGTTTTTCTATTCACAATCATCGTGGAACAAAGAGGATATATTCTTAATTCATACTCTATATTCGATTTATCTTCACATAAGTAAACATATTATGCAAACTTACCTCTATGCAATTTCAACCACTAGACTACTTGATCTAGATTTTACAGAATTGGAGAGAAAATAACTAAAAGAACTCTTTTTTCTTTCCCTTTCAAAATTGTTTTCGACACTAATGTCTTTTTCGACAAAGAACAATATGCAATAAAAGTCTACATGGATCAGAACATTGATGTTTGGATCTAAGACCCTACATGGATCAAAATATTACGTGATCTCAATGTTAAGATTTTCCTCTTCACTTTCTTCCTCTTCATTTTCGTAATAACCACCGCATGCGACATGAACAACCACTACGTTGTAATCCTTTTAGTTGTATATAATGAAGAATATCAACTACTAAAAGTAAAACACCATTTTCATTACCCTTGTATTAAAATTTGGAAAAAGGTATGCAACCAAAAAGGAACACAATTACTAATTCAGTGTGTCCAAGTCGAACCTAATCAAAGGAAAACTCCCCCAAATGCTCGATCTTACCGTGTAATACGAGATCATTAAGTTCTCCAATTTAACAGCACCTGAATTCTATCGTGAATTTCTCAAACTTAAAAATGTCTCCATTTTCCTATTCATACTAAAAAAATCTAATTCTATCTACAAGCAACCTTCCAAAGGAATTTGAGTGGAGAGAAATATGTGTCCTTACTCGCGTCAAGGATTAGGGTTCATGTGGTTTATGTTCAATGCATAATACTACAAGAGCTGAAGGATAATTTCACGTCTTCAAATTTTATTTAGTAAAATTCCCTGTATGGGTTAGTGAGATTAACCCACTATCGTGGATGAAACCAACAAACGAAAAGTGGAGGTGGTCCTCTTTGTTAATCAGAACTTTGGAAAAAGTCCCAAAAGGTCATGAAGTCAATATGTTATCTCATGACTCAGTAGAAGCTTGTTTGATTTCAAAAGATCTTAAAATTCATTATGGTTCATGAGCTTGACAAGAACTTGGATTCATTGATGTTGACCAAGAGACTCCAAACATAATAGAGATGGTGAATTATGATATTAGGATTTGTAAAAAGTAACATCTATCAAACTTTGATTTTAAAATGCATTCACTACTACAAAACGCGCATACAACAATGTCAGGTTTACAACGGCTTGCCTATACACCGTTGTAATAGATGCGCTCATTTTTTTTAATCTCATTAAAAGGCTTTTAATGACGGTTAATATTCCAACCGTGGTGAAATGTGAGGCCTTTCACCACGGGTATTTAAAAAACCGTGATTATAGGTAGCGTCTGGTCATGGGTTCAATTCCCAACACCAACATTTATGGTTTTTTACATATTTTTTCAAAATGCCCACAACTTTTCACCACAGTTATGTTTTCAACCGTCATTATAGCCTATAGTTTAGTTTTAGGTCTTGCTCTTCAAAAAATTGATTTTAAGGGAAATCGTCTCCTTTTTTAGATCTGTTTCGTGCATTTGAAGCAGAAAAGTCGTGTGGTCCTTAGTCCCGTACTCTAGAAGAGTTACGGGACTTCACCCTCAAAACCCCAAATTCATCTTTTTTCTATTTTTAATGAATTTTTTATTGTTTTCATAGTCTCAAAAAATTCCAAAAAAATTCTCAAAATTCTTATTTAACCTAATTAGATTAAATTTCGTGTTCTTAGATTTTTATGAATTTATTTTAATCATGTTACTACTTACTCAGGTAGTAGATGGCGTGCTCCTTTCTACCTGACTCGTCTTGTTGACCAAGCACACAACCCATTGAATTCTCAAGAACCGTGAGGTACATAATCAAAGGTCGTCCTGGCACTGGTGGCATAAGGACCAGAGGTTCCTGCAAGTATTCTTTAATCTTTTCAAACGCCTTTTGACAATTTTCATTCCACCTGACCACCTGATCTTTTCTTAGCAACTTGAAGATTGGTTCACACGTGGTTGTGAGATGTGAGATGAACCTAGCAATATAGTTTAATCTCCCCAAGAAACCACAAACCTCTTTTTCTGTTTTTGGCACAGGAATTTCTTGTACGGCTTTTACCTTTGCAGGATCAACCTCAATACCTTTTTCACTAACAATAAACCCCAGCAATTTTCCTGATCTCACCCCGAAGGTGCATTTGTTTGGATTCAACCTCAGTCTGAATTTCCTCAATCTTTCAAATAGCTTCTAAAGATTCACCAGATGTTCTTCCTCCATCTGTGACTTCGCAATCATGTCATCAACATAGACCTCAATCTCTTTGTGAATCATATCATGAAAGAGAGTCACCATCGCCCGCTGATAAGTTGCCCCTGCATTTTTCAATCCAAAGGGCATCACTTTGTAGCAAAAAGTTCCCCGCGGTGTTATGAATGTTGTTTTCTCCATGTCCTCTGGGGCCATCTTGATTTGGTTATACCCAGAGAAGCCATCCATGAAGGAAAACACCGAATACTGAGCAGTATTGTCAACTAACACGTTAATGTGAGGGAGCGGGAAATTGTCCTTTAGGCTTGCTCTGTTCAAATCCCTGTAATCAACACACATTCTGACCTTCCCATCCTTCTTAGGTACAGGCACGATGTTAGCAACCCATGGAGGATAATTTGTTACGGCAAGAAAACCGACATCTAGCTGTTTCTGAACCTCTTCCTTGATTTTGACAGACATCTCCGATTTAGTTCTTCTCAACTTTTGTTTGACCAGAGCACAACCTTCTTTAAGTGGTAGCCGGTGTACAACAATATCAGTATCGAGCCCAGGCATGTCTTGGTAAGACCAGGCGAAGATGTCCACATACTCACGGAGCATTTCAATCAATCTTCCCTTGACACTGTCTTCCAATGCAGCCCCTATCCTTACTTACTTTCTGGCATCCTCGGTTCCCAGATTCATAATCTCAATTTCCTCCTGATGAGGTAGGATGACCTTCTCCTCTTGCTTTAACAATCTGGCCAACTCTTCAGGTAGTTCACAATCTTCGTCAGTCTCTTCTTCATCCTGATAGATTGGATTATCAAAGTCATACCGAGCTATAGCTGAGTCATGATCGGTGTCATCTGAACAAAGAGACCTGCATGATTGATGAGGAATGTTTTATTATGTATGCAACAAAATAAACACATTGCCATTTTGATGTGGGTTTCTAATGCATAAAAATAAAATAGAAAGACAGAGATCAAAATATTTGAGTGTGAAAAGTCCTTTATTGATGATAAAGCAAAACATGCAACAGTTAAAAGCCCTACAAATAAAATCACTACGTCTTGGGCAGAACACAGGATTAACATAATAGGAAAACAAAGCAATTACTCGAAGCCAGTCACTTGAATGACTTTTTCAGAAGACCAGTTGCACAGACTTTCTACTGGGACGCAAGGGCGGATCCAGCTATCCATATCACAATCACTGTCCCCTTCTTCCTCAATGGCATTAACTCTGTCGAAGAAAACACCGGCACTGGTGAAACGGACTGGGCCATAGAATTTGGGAGGATCCATGGATTTCCTGGGTAGCTTGTATCCCAGTCCATAGGTATTCCCTTTCGGCTGAACTTTAATCACTTGGCCCCACCTCTGTGAGCTACCAGCTTCGAATATAGCCTTGGCGTCTTTAAACGAAGACATAGAAACCTCAGGTTGATCTGCCACTGCGGGCTACTCCGTGGTCTCGGACTGATCCTCAAACTGAATAACCTCTTCAGACACCTTCACCTTTTCAAACCCCTGACACAGTGTCTCATGGATTTCACCATCCACTTCCACGTATGTAAAGGTTGACAGCTGACTAATCATTATGTCCTCCTCTCCGCACACTGTCACCACGTGACCATCAACCATGTATTTCAGCTTTTGATGTAAAGTGGAGGTTATAGAACCTGCACCATGGATCCAAGGATGACCCAACAGACAGCTGTATGCTGGCTGAATATCCATTATATAAAATGTTGCATCAAAGATTTCCGGCCCAACCTTGATCGGAAGCACAATCTCACCAAAGACAGATCTCTTCAAGCCATCAAAAGCTCGCACCACCAAGTCGCTTGGTGTACAAATAAGTCCCCTGGTATCTAACTTCATTAATGCTTTCTTTGGCAATACATTCAACGATGATCCAGTATCAACCAACACATGTGACATCAGTGATCCACGACACTCAATCGAAATATGCAGGGCATTGTAATGATTCCTCCCAGCGGGAGTTAAATCAAGATCTGTGAAACCCAAGCCATTACCCGCATTCACGTGCGCCACAACCCCTTCCAACTGGTTAACCGAAATCTCTTGAAGAACATATGCCGCATTCAAAACTTTCAGAAGAGCATTCCTATGAGCTTCAAAACACAACAGCAACGACAGAATAGAAATCTTGGACGGGGCTGATGTAACTGGTCCACAATTTTGTAATCACTTTTCCGGATGAGTCTCATAAACTCCTCGACATCTTCAGAAAAAGCATCATCAACTGGCTTTACCGTAGAATCCACAATCACTGGAGTCTGAACAGAACCATCCATTACCTATTTTCCCTTATCTTGCCTAGAAGTACTGGGTTGATCATTAACAGGAGTAAGCACCCTACCACTTCTCGTTATAGCATCGGTCTCAACTTTAACCTCAGGACTAGAACTCACTGATGAAGTTGCCATTAATTCCTGCTTTTGCCCATTGACAAACACCTCTACACCGTAATTCCATGGAATAGCCTTAGTGCTCTCATACGGAATGGGTCCAGCCCTTGTAATAATAACTGGTGGTGGCCTTGCCAGACCAGAAATAGTAATTTTTTTGAACGGAATGGTGATAGTAGCAACCTTCTCACTGACGACTTCTTCTTGCTGATTACCTCTATCAAACTATAAGCAGCCTTCATTAATCATATTCTGGATACCCATCTTCAACGAATCACAACCATTATCCTTCGTCAAACAATCTGAATAGTTCACATCACAACCCGGATAGACGACACCCTTCAATAACCTGTTTTTAACCACAGCCAACGGAGTCTTCAGCTCCTCAACATTCATGATCAAATTCAAAGCTTCACATTCCTCAATTATCGCATTCACCCTCGGCCCATTGTGATCAAGCATCGGGTTTTGAACAACATTGGGCCTATCATTCGAGAAATTGATAGCCTTGGAGTCTACAAGGTCTTGCACCTTGTGATGAAACGCCCTACACTTCTCCACAGTATGCCCAAGAACACCAGAGTGAAAATTGCAGTGTGCGTTAGCATCGTAGCCTCGTGGGAGTTCCCCTGTTGGTGGAGCCAGGGTACGGAGCTCAACTAGACGCAACTGCAGCAAATGTTGCAACAACTGTGCATACGACATCGGTGGTTGCTCAAAATGCCTCTCTGCATTTCTTTGTCTATTCTGATACTGGCCCTGCTGCATGTTCTGATTAGCATTATTCCTTTGTTGCTGTGGTGGAGGTAACGTTGTTGGGATAGTTACCGATGCTACTTGTTGATTATTGTTTTGGCGCTGTTTCCCTTTTCCCCTGTAAGATGATACAGCATTGGCCTCTCATTTCTTCTTATAACCATCAAATGGCTTCTTTCCATGCCCGGAGGACGATCCGTCACCACTAGAAACTTTTCCGGCCTTAATTCCAACCTCTACTTTCTGTCCGATTGCAATCGCATTTGCAAACTTGCCTAGTGAACAAGGCAATAGCTCTTCATAATAGTGCTTAGGCAGTGTGTCGATAAACATATCCCACATCTCCTTTTCCAGCATTAGTGGCTGCACCCTAGCTGCCAATTCACGCCACCTTTGCACGTATTCTTTGAAACTTTCATCATTTTTCTGGGACATGCTTAACAGTTGAGTTCTGTTGGGAGCCATGTCTGTGTTGTATTGGTAATGTTTGATAAAAGCTGCAGCTAACTCTCTCCAAATACGAACATCTCTGCTTTCCAGCGCCATATACCATTCCAAAGACGCGTCGGATAGGCTGTCTTGGAAAAAGTGCATCATTAGCTTTTCGTCCTTGGCATGGGCAGCCATCTTCCTGGTATACACCTTTACATGAGTTCTCGGGCAGGTAGAACCATTATACTACTCCAGTGTAGGAATCTGAATCTTGTGCGGAATGACAATATCAGGGACCAACCCTAGGTCGTCCAAATCTATTCCCAGATTATCCTGCTTCACAACCCCTTTCAGTTGCGCCTCGATTAAACGGATCCTCTCATCACTGACCACAGGAGGGCTAGCGTCCAAGCTTCTGACTGAAAAAACATCATCCTGTTGATCATCAAAATGATGGCCATGGATAGCTCGAATAGTGCTTCCTTCTCCAACCACTGAAGGAATCCCACCCCGTCCACCAGCACCAGGGATAGGAATGTTGTTACCAGCACCACCTCCGCCCGGAGGAATAACACGATTAAGAAGACCACCGTGTAAGATACCATTTTCATCAACCTGCGCCACCAAAGGCTGAACTAGAGTTCTGAATTCATTCTGGCTCTGCACCACACCTTGCATCATCTCCATGAATTAATCGATGCGAGCCTGTATAGCTGCAATGTCTGCCTAAACTTTGTCTATCACTCTGCTTTGATTAAGCCTGGTAGAATACTGATGAGCTGGTTGATCAATCCTAACTGTCAAAAAGAGATAGCATAATAAAACCAGAGAATCCGAGATAACCTGCTATGCAAAATGAGATGATTATGCAAATGCAAATGCAAACATGCATGAACATTATCAAGGCGATCTATCCCTTGATTCCAGTTTTAACAACAGAAGAGAACTGAATTCCTGATCATATAAAGAGAATAAGCATCTGTTATAACACAAGTCTGAATAAACATAAACAAAGACCCCGACCAACAAGCCTGGCGGTGATCCCGGAAAAACAAAGAAAACAGCAGCAAGGAAACTAAGGCATATCATCAAGACTCAGCCATGCTAGAATTCCCCATTCGTCATTCTTCTTGCACCAATTCTGCACTTCCTTGAGAAGCTTCTTGGTATTAGGATGCTCTGGTCTCTGAATCAACTCCTGAATCAAAAGATTCCTCCTGTGCAAGATTCCTGTTAAATAACGACTATGCAATTCCCAATCATCTTCTCCAGAAGCTCCACCTGAACTTGGACCTTCGCTTCTGGCTCTTTTCACTTCAGCTTGGATCTTCAGCTGTTCCATATCTGCCATGGTTTCCTTGAGCTTTTCCTCAATTACTCTCCTCTCAAAGATCCCTGATAAAATCTCCTTATCCTTTTTCCGAAGCTTTGTCTTCAAACCTTCAATCTGCTCCAGATACTTGTCCTCTTTCAACCTGTTAGCAGTAATTGCTGTATTCTGACGATCACGAAACCTGTGAATTCTTGACATAGCATAAGCCAACTCTTTCTTTTTGGACGAAAGGACCTTGCTAACACTTTTCAACGCTTGATCCACTTTCTCCCTGGTTGTGGCCTCTTTAGACAGTTCTTTCTCCTTCATAGCCAAAAGTTCTGATTTCAACCTGGCAGCATGGATAACTTCGCCTTTTTCGTGCTTCAACTGACCAATCTCTCTGCCCAGCTCACGATTCTCCTCTCGGAGTTTCTCCTTCTCAGCCCATAACTTATCATACTTCTCTATATCAACAGTCATGGGAGCCTCGATCATCAAAGGATACAAAGGTGGTTCCACCGGGAAGGGAAGAAGCTCCTTTTCTGCTCTTTTCTTAATCCACTCTTCATAGGAAGGAAAAGCCCGGTTATTACATTTCCCGAATGAAGCATTCACAATCTTCCTTATCATCTCTTGATCCCCAGTACCATTGAAGAATAAGGAGTCTCTGATATCTTGCTCTTCAGGTAGACCTCTCAAAGGATAACCAAACTGCCTGATTTCTCCCTATCAAGGGTACATTAGGGAATTCTCCGTACTTGCAAATAATCTCCATCCTAGCAAGTCATGGTTGAACCAAACAATGTTGTCAGCAGTCAAGCCCATTAACCTCTTTGACCACTTCAGAGAATCTCTCGTATCAACGAAAGCACCAGCTTCGGGGAGATGACTCAGAAACCAAGTAGATAAGAGTGGTGCACATCAACTCACAGTTCTTCCACGCCTATTCTCATTCTTGTAGTGGACTGAGTGATACACATCACCTAGCAAGGTAGGTATAGGATTATTTGAAATAAAGATTCTGACAGCATGCATATCCACCAGATCAGGAACATTGGGAAACAGGACAATCCCATATATGCACATAGCCAGAATAGCTTGGAAAGCAGTCCAATTCCTCTCCTTAACATGTATGCAAGCTTGATCAAACAAGAACTTCAATAAGAAACCCTTAGCTCCTTGTTTCTCCATAATATTACTGCTCAGAGCGGATTCACCAATATGAAGAGCAATGGCCATTTCTTTTATCCCAAGACGTTCTTCAGAAAAGAATACTATGTCATGCCTGATGGGGATTCCCAAAATAAATGAGAACTCCTCCAACGTTGGAGCCAAGATATAGTCTGGGAAAGTGAAGCAACGTAAAGACGGATCATAGAACTGAAGAAGTGTATGAATGGCATTCTTCTCATACTTGGAGATACTGTAGACAAACTTCAGAAGTCTCCCATACTCTCCACCGAACTCTGTACGAACTCCAGAACCAGCCATACTAATCAGCTTGTGAATCAACGTCAAGGTCGGGTCTGGGAATGAATAAGTAACAATCTTCTTTCTCTGGACATCCATGCTAAGGCAACCTCAGAAAACCGGAATCAAGAGTAAGATACAAGCCCTGAAAAATGTCAAACATGTTAGAATGCAAGAAAAACGATATGCACATGCAAGCATGGGATCAAGGCATCACTGCTAGATGTGCTGTGTTGTTAACTGAACGAGAACCACAACCTAGAAAACCAGAATTCTAGAATACCGAACGACTGAGATAACCAGAAACCCAGATAATCAAACACTGATGAGAAATCCAGAAAACCGGGTAGGTTGAAGGTGTCGGTTACCTGCAGACCTGCAAACACCCATCCCCTCTCACATGTGGGTTCTAAAAAGGCGAGGATCCTCAATATCCCGGGCTCTTAGGTCGAGAAATAATGATACGTTCACCATTTTTGGTTTGGCATCATCATCAATCGAGGAGGCCTCAACTGATTCCCTCAAAAATAAGGTCATCATATGCGAGTCCCTCAGCATTGGGTCCTCGAATCGACAAGTGTAATGGGTTTTCCATTTCTGGTCTGCCATTATCACAGGTCGGGAGGAGAGGCGCAACTGAGGTATCGGAGAAACGGTCACCAGAGTCGAAAGCTCTCTAGATCAACACCCTAAAATGTGCAAGACACACACGTCAGAATGCGTCCCCAGATAACCTCGTCTGGTTGTGAATTTCATGAACACACAAACGCACCAAGATGGCACGTAGGTCCCACTACTCTCCACTCTAGTCCTAGGGTGTACTCAAGCCTGGGTATTGGGCTTATCTCTCAGAACAACCCAACCTGCCAAACAGAAACCAGCCAGCACAACACAGCAATATCCAGTATGACAGTAATAACATGAAATGCAATGCAATAAAAGCTGTAAAACAGTAATATACAACATAATAAAGCACAACAAATAAACACCCAACAAAAAAAACAAGCGCTAGGATCGACTCGCTAAAGGGGATGGACCAGCAAGGGGTCAACCTGTCCCCAGCAGAGTCGCCAGTTGTCGCTCCCGAAAGATTCGCATCCAACGGTACAAACGCGAGAGTGGCGCAGAAAACACAGAGTCGCCAGCAATGTGTATTTATCCCGAGAGAGGGAAAGGAAACACTGCATAAACCTGAAGAGAAAGGGGGAAAGACATGGTCATTGCAACCATAGTCCGGGTTCGGGAGTCGGTTATGCGAGGGGAAGGTGTTAGCACCCCACGCATTCATCGTACTCGATGGGATCCACGCTTGTTGCCTAAATGGAGGGTGAGCTGTCCTACTATCTATGGTTGTGCAAAAGAAAATGGGGATGGGGGTGGCAAAGACGGACTCGGTAGGACATATTCGATGCCCTAGGCCTACGTACTCCCTCGGTGCAATGGGAAAGTCAGAGTCAACGTAGTTCGGACGGGAACTGTGGGGGAAGGTTGCTCGCCAAGACAATCGCTGCCTTGTGCCTACATATCCTCAATCAGACGAGAGAGAAGAATCAGAGCTAATGTAGTTCGTGGGTACGACCACGAATGGGTAAGTGTTTTTTACGTGAGCGACGAGCTCTTTTTTCTGAAAATGAAACTTGAAACCCAACAATCCCGAAGGATAAAAAGATTTGAATTTGTTTTTGTGTTTTTTAGACAGAAGTGTTTTTTAAGTTAGTTCATAACTTGCATTGCACCAAAGTCTAGGTCACAAGGACGAATACTTAACGAATCGTCCCAAGACAGGATGCCCGCTAAGCACTCTAGAAAGATGAGAGGAAGCCCCTCATTTCTCATTCCCCACGCTTAAGTCTCGTGCGTAATACACTTTATCTTTATTAAGTGTTTTCAAGAAGTTTTGAGATGAGAAGAGAGAAGACCCAAAGGAAACTCTAAAGGGAAACTAAGAGTCCTAATGTTATCATGCATGGGTGACCTAGGGTTAGTGAGGCTTAGGAGGGACAACTACCTAAAACCTAATGCTAATCCTACTTCAAGCTTAATCAAAAATTAAGTTGGACTAGGTAGCTCTAAAGGGAGAGAATCCAAGACTTAAACAAGTCTTGAGATTCATGGGAGAAAGAGAGTGAGAGAGAAGAATGAGAAAGAGAAGGATGAGATAAGAAACAAGATAGGGCAGCAAGCACATCATGTCAAGTATATCCAACTTTCATCAATAAACAAGTCTCAAAGATCATGCCAAAACATCTCAAGTAAGCATGCAAAGGTAATCATGAAAGAGTGCAAGCATACTTATATGAAATGCACAATTAAGCACCAATGAACTTCATATCAAGATGAAATGAGAAAAATAAGATGAATATGAAAGCAAGTCAGAATCAAGATCATACCATCATCAATAATTCTCATGTGCAAGAGAAGATCAAAACATGAAACATATGCACCAAAGAAAGACCACAAAAGGAAGTCAAAGTTCAAGCACTTAAAGCATATCCAAACATGATCCACAAATTTCAAAATTTGGTCACAAGGGACCTCAACCAGGGGTAAACATCATATCAAATACTCATGCAAAGAATCACAAAGAGATTCAAACAATTAGGCATGGCAAAGCAATTAGGGTTAAGAGATGTCAAGAGATGATCATGCATAATTCACTTAAGCACAAATAATCAAACATATATCAAATGACATTCGAAAATTGTGGAATTAAAACCCAAGTGACCTAAGTCAGAAGCTAGCAACATGCCAAAAAATCACACAAAAAATCACAAGTTAAGTACCTCAAACAATGCTACAAAGTTGCATAAGAAAAAAGAAGAACAATGCACAAATAGAGGGACTAAAATGCAATATGAAAATAGTTTAAAAATATGA
The DNA here is from genome assembly GCA_022829125.1 of Lathyrus tuberosus. Classification (NCBI taxonomy): domain Eukaryota; kingdom Viridiplantae; phylum Streptophyta; class Magnoliopsida; order Fabales; family Fabaceae; genus Lathyrus; species Lathyrus tuberosus. Next base: position 4,493,546 of record JALAZF010000034.1, read on the forward strand.
GAAAAATATTTTTAAGGACCTCAAGACGTCTTCTAAAATATGCAAAAATAATGGGATGTAAATCATACACCAATGATGAGAACAAAAATCAACAAGGCAGGGTGTGTACAATTGAGACAATTCACAAAGAAATTAATCAAACAATTAATTCAGATGCACAAAATAAAATAAAATGGAAAAATAAAATTTGACAAAATTTTATAAAATTCCAAAGATGTTTCATGATTTTTTTGGTGATTTTTAGATGCATAAAACTAATTTTAAAAAATAAAAATGAGAATGAAACAAATAAATAAAATAAAAAGAAAATAACACAAGCCAGGGGTGCAAATAGCAAGATAAACACGTTGGAAAATTGGGCTGGACCAAAGGAGGGGGTGCCAATAGCAAAGAAGCCCAAAGCGCTTCTTATGAAGGCTTAGAGTCAACTAGATTGACTCAATCATTGCCTTTGGATCAATCCAGCATGCCACATTCAGTCAACAAAATCAAAGTAATCATGATGAAAGGCCAGGATTAAGAGTACATGGTAACAAGCATACTCACGCGCACACATAACACATCTGACTTTAAAACAAATCACGTGAGAGACCTGTGGTAATTTTAATGTGTTGGCAACAAGACAACCATCAGATTCATCTAACGTGCAAGAATCAGTCAACAGATCAAAAGGTCATACATGATGAGTGGTCCAGATCTCACATACATGGTAACAATCATGGAATATCACACACATGCATTAAAATGAATACGTGAAAATTAAATGATCTGGCACAATGAGGACCATCAGATCTGGACAACCAATGGTCCAGATTTCGTCTTCTTCCTCCAAACCCTCACTGGCCTGAAACATAACCAGACGCCGGAGCCCTAGCTCCGGTCGTCTTCTCCGGCGACCTGCACTTCAAAATTTTCCAGAAATTGCAAGCAAGTACACTATCTTACTCACATTTTCACCAGGATTTCAAATATGCAAACCATTTCAATAGATCATCAACACATAATGCAAATCGAAGGAAAACATTTTGGATCTAAAAACTTTAAATCCACATTACAGCCATGATACACTTTCAAATTCAAATCTAAACACATCAGGATGATCAGCAACTCACGAGGAACATTAAGCACACAAGAAAATTGAGTTCTATGATCAAGAAAATCACACTAACCTGAAACTTGTAGAGCTCAAAATACACCAAGAAATCCTTCAGAAAGTTGCAGATCTACTCCTTAGGACCTCTGATTGCAGAATAAATGCAACTAGAGACTTGAATCAAGCTGGATCTTGGATTTTGAAAGTGAGCACCTCAAATTCGAATCTGATGAAAACCTTGCTTAGAGCTTCAAACAATGGTTGATTCTTGTTCTATGGAGTGTGTAGATCAAGAATATGGAAAAAAATCTTCAGAAACCCTTGTGAGGAGAGAGTTTCGAAGGAGAGAAAGTTTGAGTGAAAAATGGAATTCTGAGCAAATGAGGGTGCATGAGGTGTGAATGAACGTGTGAGTCTCCTTATATACACTTGGTTAGACCTCTGAACATGATTAGGGTTTTGTTAATCCCTTGATTAAGGCTATCCAAAGTGATTTGCAAAAATGCAAGTTGTGATGAAACCACTAATCCACACGTGCAAAGGTCATGAAATAAGTATGATTCATTCACATTTCACTTGCTGATCATAATGGAATTGGGTTTGGGCTTTATGGATGCTTAATTCATGAGATTTGATCCATCTTGCAAAAATGCATTTTGTGAAATAAGTGAAGTACATGGCACGGATTCACTTGATTCAAGGGTCAAAAATGGTCCTCATGGAGTGTACTTGAATATTGCAATATGACTTGAAGCATTAGAAACAATTACAAGTCATTTTGAACCACAATGCAAAAGGTGGAAAAATGGATACATGTGAAAACCCTAAGAAACACCTTGCCTTCTTTTGATCATAACTTGAGTTTCACAAATGGTATGAAGACAATCTAGTACTTTTTGGAAAGGGGGGAGAGAGATCTTCAACTTTAATGTTTGAGGAAAATTCATTTGAAGCATCTTTGATGATGAAAAGTCAAGTTGAAGATGGTTTGAAAAGTTGCCAAAAATGGAAGTTTCACATTATAGGTCATTTTCCAAAAATAGTAACTTTTGCACAAACTCTTGATTCTTGATGAATGACATGAATCTTGACATTTAAGGACCTTATGAGGGCATAAGACCTTAGAAATCATGAAGAGGACCTCAAAATTCCATGGTTGACTTTCCTCCTTACAGTTGACTTTTCTTGGTTCACAAGCAACTGATCCACTGAACATCTTCCACAATGAACCACTAGCCAAGCCTTCCTCCATGAGTGTTTGTGAGCATATGGAATCCATGAGAACATGCTTAAATCCACAAAGTTTCCTCAAGAAGCTCTTTGAACCCAAGAACCCTACTTTGGTCCCTCTGGTTAGGAGGGAAAGATTCACTTGAAATCCTTTGCCATTCTTGATCTTATGAAGATATGATGACCTCCACAAAACACCTTGAAGCTTGAGACTCCTTTGAGATGAACCAAGTACCTTGATCCTATGCTAAGAACCAATGCTATGCACAAATGCTAATGCAAGAAATGCAAAGAAACATAAGCCAGTTAGCTTTAAAACAAAAGAGCAAATTTTGGGGTGTTACATTTGGGAATTTGAAACAATGCCTTACATCATCAGTAGGGCCTTATTCAAAAGAATATAACCAGAAATTTTGAGTTTTCAATTCATCATCCTCCCTCCAAGAGTTTAAACAAGAAGTTGGTATTGCAAATGTAGAAAAATAATTTATAAGTGAATGCGAATGGATCACTTCAAGACAAACATGCTCATTGCATTATGATTAATATTCAAAACAAACAAGTTTCTACATGCAAACAAAGCATTAAAAATCATAAAATATTACAAATAGAATTGCAGTAATAAACTAGAGATCTGAAGAGACTGTCTTAGTCTGAGCTTGAAAGAACAACCTCAACTTTCTTGGGAAACACAGAAGCAAATGCACGACCGATGAGGGCCAATCATCGGTAATAGGAACTTCCTTGAGTGTTTATATTTATCAGCATAAAGGCGTTCCATTCACAAATGGGCTTCCTCCCTTGAAGGTCAATAGCTCATCATCAATCAACGTTTGAACCTTTTCCTGGAAAACCTTGCACTCCTCAATCGGATGCCCCATTACTCCATCATGAAACTCACAACTGGTATTTGGATTGTACCAATGAGGACGAGATTTCATGACTCTGGTCTTTCTGGGTGTCATTACCGAGTTTTAGGAAAAATAAGACCACAATTGATTGTAAGTCATTGGGATTGGATCAAACTGGCGAGTCTCTCCTTTTGGATTATTCAGAGGTCTATGCTGATTTTGGCACTGAGGAGAATCTTGAATCGCATTAACTTTAACATTTTCTTCCACTTGGGAATCACTACTAGATTTTTCTTTACTAGCTTGGTCATTTAAACCATCTTGGATTCTTCCACTTTTGAATGCATTCTCGATGTTTACTCCGACTTCCACAATTTTGGAGAACTCTAGGGGCACAACGCCTACCATCCTGGCATAATAAGAGTCTGACAGCGTTCTTAGAAACATTTTGGCCAGTTCTTTCTCTAAGAGTGGTGAATGAACTTGGGCTGCCACTTCTTTCCACCGTTGTGCATACTCTCTGAAGGATTCACTATCCTTCTGACTCATACACATCAATTGATCGCTATCTGGAGCCATGTCCAAATTGTAATTGTACTGTTTCACAAAAGCATCAGCTAGTTCTTCCCAAGACTGAAATATACCACATCAAGGATCCCCCAAATAAACTTTCTTGAAAGCAGTGAATCATTAGCTTATCATTGTCGACATGAGCGGTCATCTTTCGACAGAACATTGTCAAATGGTGCTTTGGACAGCTAACACCCTTGTATATTTAAAAGACATGCATTTTGAACTTTGGGGGAATAACTACGCCCGGAACCAGACACAAGTCATGAGCCTTAAGACCAGATGCATTGCATCCTTTCATCATCTTCAATTGTTCCTTGAGATCACAAACTCCTTCCTCGATTTCCATAAATCTAGGATCATTCATCTTTGTCACAGGGTGGACATTCTGAGGATTTAGCATATACCTCAGAAATCGGGAATCTCTTTCATCAACTTGAACAGCCAGGTTATTTTGCACAGGTTAAGATTGAATAGGAACATCCACTTGTGGAGCATTGTCGTCCAGAGGAAAACCGTACATCGGGTTGGTCATCACTCTAAAGCCTGACATGGGATCAACGTTCCCTGATTACTCCATTGTCCTTCAGTAACTACTTTGAATTCAGTATGAATGTCAGGAAATCAGCTAATTCATCTTCTTCCTCTGATTAGCCTAAGTATTATACCGGTGATACAGCTTGTCTGAACGAAGACCAAGAAAAGGAAGTAAATAAGACACCTTGGAAAGGCAATGTCCAATGCAAAATGATGCTTGATGTGCAAATGCAAATGCAAGTTTTCAAGGAACTATAAAGTAGTTTGCAAACATTACATTAAGATAACACATTGGATATACCAAAAATCCCATTTCATTAATATTGAAAGAATTACAACTCTGAAGTACAATTTCATCAATCTTACAACACAAGAGAAAACGAAATCTAGTTCTAAGGAATCGTATCTGAAATGACCCAACTCTGAGCTGACACTTCTTGCGAAGCCTCTTGATTTATCTTACATAGCTGATCTTCATGGTGTCTTTCTCTTTCACGAGTCGATCCATAATACCCTTCTAAGAACCGAAAGTAGGAATATGAGCCGATGCTGAAGTGCTAGAGGAAAATAAATCCTCTGGCTCCCTTGATCTCTTCATGACACGTTGCTCAAGAAACTCAATAAAGACTGGCACACCCATACGATAGGCATACTCCTCTAAGGTTGGAAATAGCTGATAATCTGGGAAAGTAAATCAACGATGCAACAGATCGTAGAACTGGACCAAGGTATTAAGAATCTCCTCTTCAACACCAGTCCTCAGAATAAAAAAGAGTTTCCCAAACAACCTTTGAAATCCATAGGACTAGATACCAAAGATCCAAACTTTCTCAACTCTTGTAAGTCAAGACTCGTGAAAGTGTACTTCTTAGTGTTACTTCTTTCAATATCCATGATTCTAAAAAAATTTCGATATTTGCAAAAAGAAATCTTTGAGTTCCTTGAAAACTGAGGAAAAATGCCCACGAATGCATGAATGCATGTATGCAGTTACCACAAACAAGATCACACAAGGCACACAGGTTCAAAGGTTCGAGTCACGAGCATGGAGTCAAGGTAAAAGAACCAACCCCCAATGGTGTGTACTAAGGTTTTATCAGCACCTGTAGAACAAGGTTCTAAAAAGTTCCCAGAGTCCTCAATCCTCTTTCGGATATTACTAGCACGCCGATTACTCGGGAATCAGTAATATTCTCAAGAGAACCTCGTCTGAGTGTAGTATCGCGTATCAACTATTTCAGGTTTACACCCTCATAGTCACCGTACTATGTTCTAATTGGCCAAGATGGGTTAAAGGAATACTAATGTCCTCAGTTTCTCAGGCTCCCAGGTCGAAAATAGCAATGTTTTCACGATTACTCGATCGGCACATACCATCCTCAAAGGGGCCTCCACTGAGTGGTGGGTTCTCAAGTTCACTTGTTCGAGATTACTCCCTAGAAGATTCCTTGTCTATATCACCGCCTATCATAAGAGCTCTCAGATCTGGGTGTAGGATCTATCTCACCTCTCAAGATCACCCAAACAGAACAACCAGTAACAAACAAATCAAATAAAAAGCGACAAATAAATCGAAGTAGGCTGAACCCACTAGGAACCGTTTTCCCCAGCAGAGTCGCCACTTTTCTATAGCGGTAAAAATTGTGAGTGTAAGTTATTGATTAACTTAACTCATAAAGCAAGAGTCACCACCGCACTTTTATTTTATCCAAAAAAAAGGAAAGGAAAAAGAGCGAACAAAACCTAAAGAGTTCTAAAAAAACAAGAACAAACAGAGAATGGGTAAGGGGGTTGGTTACGTTAAGGGAATGTATTAGCACCCAAAACGTCTATGGTACTCTACAGGAACCCTTTGAAATATCTACGCTTTTTGGTTAGAAAATGGTTTGTTTGAAAAGAGATATGGGCGATGAGAAGAGAAATATTTTTTTAAGATTTTTGTGTTTGAAGAGGCTTATTGCCTTATGCCTACGTACCCACAAAGTGCAATATAGGATCAAAACCTCGTAGTTCGTGGTACAAATAACAAAAATTATTGGTTATGATTCATTTTATCTTGAAAAGACAACTTGTCATTCTCAAGAGAGTATACTCAACTAATTACCCAAAGGTATGGGAAAGAGGCATTTGCATCACATTAAGATGGAGGATTTGTTTGGATTAAAATCAACAAAACCATCTCTTCAACATCTAAGTGGAAAATGGCCATACTTTACACAAAATACCATGGTTAGGAGCTTTACATCTCATCAAAGAAGATGACTCATGTCTAATCTTTTTGAAAAGTTTAAAAGAAAAAAGGTGCATAAAAGCACAAAAAGTTTGAACGAGTTTTGTATTTTTTATGTCTTTTTGAAATGGTCAAAATATGATTAACATGGATTGACATTTATTAGAGAAAACAAAGTTTGAAAATCACTTAACCAAAGTCAAGGTTTTTATTATGAAAGTAGTTTTAAGTTTCGAAAACAAGAAAGTTTTGAAAAAGAGAGAAGATTTTCAAATTTTAAGAAGGGGTGGAGAAGAAGTGACTACTCTATTGCATAAAATAAAAGCTAAGGTAAGAAAGATCTAACCACATGGAAGCACTCTTCAAAGCATAATAAGAAAAGAATTATATCCTCTTGAGCCAATAAGCAAGCCAAATAAAGGCTAGAATACCAAACTCCATAATGATCCAAAGCATAAGGGAGAGAATCCTAATTCTAAGTCCATAAGTCCATAATAAAGCCAAGAAGTCTAAGAGTAGAGATCCCCCAATGCAAGGGGCCATAGTCCAACAATTAAGAGCACAAGTCTTTTACTGGTTTAAGCCTTTATTAATGTTTTTGAGTCCAAATGGACAAAAGAAAAACAAAAGCACAAGATAATATGGTCCAAGTGGACAAAAGAAAAATGGCATAAACATAAACATGATATGATATAATGACATAAAGCATATAAAAATAAAGAGAGATAGGGAGCAAGAAGGAAACATAAACAATATAGTAATATAATATAATAGGATATACATAATGGTAGCACAAAGGCACAAGTGCCAAGAGTCCTCAAAAAGGAAACACCGAATATTTCGTCTCGCGTCTTGAATTATATGGTCGAACAATGTGCTTAGGTCAATGTTAATGAAGACTTGTCAGAAGATTGATAGAATCAAAGCCTCTACGCAACAAGCTTCAAAGATTATGAGCCTAATACAAAAGAACAACCATGCTTGGGCGGACGATCATAAGTTCGGGCCACGAAAGTTCAAGTTCCGATTCAGATGGGGAGGGACAAATGTAGCGCTATGTTAAGCAATCACCAAGTGACTTATAAAGAAGTCACCCTACTCGAGGCTAGTCAATAATGATCTTTGTGCTAATGAATGCTAGATGAACGATATGTAAATCGTCATCCGAAAGCAGTACCGCACGAAAAGAAAATAGGTAGCGATCTAGTCTTGATCAAGAATTCATCAAAAAATTCTAAGATCCATAAGACTTTCATCGATCAAAATAATAAAAAAAAAGAAATAGATGAAGATAAAGCCAAATTAAATTACACTTTCAAGATCCCTTCATCTTTAAGTTCAATCACCTTTAATTGATAAGTTTAAGTGTGAAAACATATCACTAATTCAAAGCACCTCAAATGAATTCAACAATTCATTTAAAGATAGATCTGAACTAATGAATGTTTAATTACTTTAACCATATCCAAAGTCCATTGAAATTGAAGAGATATTAATCTCAACAATGCACTTCAAGGCCAAAACAAGAAGAAAGGGGAAGAAAAAAAGAAGAAAAACCAAAACACTCCAAAAAACAAGCCAAGAATTGCATTCTGTCTCAGAGTAACCGGTTACTCTAATTAGGGTAACCAATTACTCTGCACGCAGAGTCAAAAAAAATGTGAAAAAATCAGCATGATCATCTTTCAAAACTTTCTTCAAACACCTTATGATCATGGAATTGAAATTGCATGAAATTTTAAGTAAAACAACAGCAAAAACCAGCAATCAAACACAATTACAAGATCCAAAGGATCAAGGAACAAGAATCCACCAAGGATCTACATTATGGATGATGAAATTGAAGCTTCAACAATGGTGAGAGATGAATTACCAATCCAAAATCTGAAAATTCCTTCAAATTGCTCAAAGATCCAAACACAAAAGCCTTGATCTACAAGAATTGATGAAGAAAACAAGTTTGGATGAAGGTTTAGCTCAAAGTTGAACAAGATTCAATGTGAATTCTTGTTAACTTTCAAGATAAGAAAAGTGAGCTTTGAGTGAATTTTGTGGTTGGGGAGAGAAATTGCAAGAGGTTTTTTGGCTTTCAAAAGCTTGTGAAATGAATGAAATTAGGCCACTATTTATAGGATTTTGGCTTGGAAATTTTGGTGGATTGAAATTTGGTTTGGAAATGAAAATTAGGCTTGGAATTTGAATTTGGAGGGAAAATATCAAAAGAGTGGTGATTAGTGGAGGTACATGGTGGGAATTAATTATGATGATGTAGGGGAATTAAAATGAGATGGTCTAGAATATTCCAAATTCTTCCTGAAAAAGTTATTAAAGGAAAAAACATATTTTTGGATTTTAATTAATGATTAGTAAAAATAAACAAAAACAAACATTAAACAAACAAAAGAACATGGGTGCTTGGCGAATTCACTCAAGAACAAGCCTTCAGAGGAGGGCAAGAGAATCAAAGCTTGTGATCTTGTTTGTGGTATGCAATGCAAAAAGACATGTGGGATCTTAGGGGTAAAAATTAGGGTATTACAATACCCAAAACTTGTTAGAAGTTGTAAACTTTCTAAAAGAATGATTCAATTGGTATCTAAAATTCAATTGGTATCTAAAATTCAAATGGTATCTAGACTCCAACAATAAAAGAATGTGAAACTTTCGGAGATCAAATCAAGTCATGGTTATTAAAAAAAATATTCGGTTTCTGAACCATCAAATGACATGAGGATATGTGCACCTGTTGGTGATCTGTGCTAAGATATTGAAGATTTAGTTTTGTTACATGATGTGTGGCATCTAAGAAAGTATCTACCAGTTTCTGATATATAATGCAAGACATCAAGTCTGATAAGACAAATCAGTTTCTGATACGTCTACAGTATTTTGATAGCAAGCTAGGTTCTGAGATGAAGACCAACCAGTTCTAGTCAGATTGTGATGAGACGTCACTGAGAAGTAATCCTTCTCTGTTGATATGATTCTACTTCAAAATCATTTTGTGAGTCTTGGGATCAGGGGGAGACTCTGAACAAGCATAAATGAATTTTGAGAGTAACAGAATCAGGGGGAGCCCATTAAGCTTATCTCTGACTCTGTGGGTTTATGGTGATTACCCTATACGAATTGTCTATCAAAATGCATTGTTTGTCATCATCAAAAAGGGGGAGATTGTAAGAACAATATTTGGTTCTACATCTGGCCTTTGAGTTTTGATGCTAACTGCACATGTTATCTAAGAGAACAATTTTGTATGATATGGTTTATGTCTAGTGTGTGGTTCTTGTCAATATGATTCTGACTCTAATAAGAAGGCGTGTGACGTCATCAGACTCTGTTATCAACACTCTGGAAGAAAACATATGTGTGTACAAGACAAAGTCAAGATTCATGAATGTTTCTAATACAACAGTTCTAATGAACGTTAGTTCTGGACATTCTAATTGAGACTTTATGAGAAAGGCCTATAAGGCTTTCTAATGTGATGCGCTTCTAATGTTACAAGTTCTGAAGATTCTGAAGACGTGTTTCAGGTGAACATGGTTCTGAAGGTTCTGAAGATACAATATCTAAAGATCAAGTTCTGAAGAGTTTCTGAAGACAAGGTTTAGGTGAACGAAGTATTGAAGACTCTGAAGACAAGAATGTGCTTAATGAATTCTGAAGACTCTGAAGACAAGGTTATGAAGGAACAGGTTCTGAAGACTCTGAAGATAATGCTTCTAAGAAACCAAGTGCTGGAGATTCTTATGACTAGGTACTCATGAACAAAGATTTGAGACTCTGAAGACTGTGGTTCTGAAGATTACACAAAGAATGACTCTTCAACAACACGCTTCATCAAGATAATATCAAAAGCCTCTGAAGATGCTAAAAGGCTGAAGATCAGAATGGTTTTGAGCTGAATATAATAGTACTAAAACTCTGTGACCTCTACCTCGATAAGGTGGCGTAAAGTCAAAGTTTTGTACAGTGATATTGACCATTCCTTCATGTGAACATTGGGATATTGCTGTTGGAATATGTTTCCAAGAATACCCCTCAACAAATATATTCTCTCAAGCTCTATAAATTGAAGACTAAGAAGCTTGAAGAATTGTTGGTTACTGCTCATACTAAAGTGTTATTATTCAACGCGGCAAATAATCAAGATGTAGCAAGCAAAGTTGAAGCTGCTACTACAAAGTGTGCACAAACGATGATCATGCTAAAACCATATGAAACTAGTCAAGTGAAACATCAATAAGTGAAGCATAGTAGCTTATTTGAACTTGATGTTTATATTGGAAGAAGCATTAAAGCTCAAGAAAGGAGTACAAAAATCCTACAAGCTGGAGCTTAAATGAAAAATGCTCAATGAAGAAGAAGTTGAAGCAAACTGCTGAAGAGTGTATAACGATGCAACATGCTAAAGTCATGTGAAACTAGTCTAGTGAAACATCAATAAGTGAAGCATAGTAACTTAGTTGATATTGATAGTTAAGCTGGAAGAAGCATTACCTAATCAAGAAAGGAATACATCAGAAAGAAGCTTAAAGCTCATGAAAAGAAGATGTAGTGCTCAATAAGAAAGCTTTTAAGCAATACAGAACTAGTGTGCTTTATAATATCTTAGAGATTCATTCTTTAGATAGTTTTGTATTAGAAAGAAAGGAGTTGTTGCTCATATCTTACTAGAAACACTTAGGTGTTCTTGTACTTCATTTATGTAATCAACTTGTAAGAAACATATTAGTGCACAAGAAAATCCTTATAAAAGGTGTTGTTCCTTGAGCGGTCAAGAGAAGACCAGATTGCTTGAGAAGACTAAGCATGTTTCTAACAGATTAGCGGATGATGTTCCTTGAGAGGTCAAGTGAAGACCAGGATGCTTGAGAGGGCTAGGTCGTTGTCTAATGGCTTGGAGGTTAATTCCTTGAAAGGCTGTTGAAAACCAGGATTCTCAAGAAGGCAATGGAAGGTATCAATTATGGTTGTAATCGTTGATGATTATTGGATTAAGTCATTGTAATAAGGCAAAATCACCTTGGTGTGTGGACTGGAGTAACTTTGTTAACAGTGAACTAGGATAAAAATAATTGTGTTCATTTATTTTTATTTACTTGTTAATGTCATTAGTTTAATTTCGCAAAAGGGGACGAAATGTGAAACTCAATTCAAACCCCCCCTTTCTTGTGTATCTCAACCTTCAGGTCGTTCAGGTGCTGCTGAAGTAACCTCTTCAGAAGCAAGTTATGTTGAGAGCAGATTTACAATTGTAGAGGACTCGGAAGCAGCTCGCCTTTGAGGGGGATTGGATTGCCAAGCTTGTAGAGTTCTCGGTTGCGTCTGTTATGATAGATGCATTATGACTCTCAGTTGCTGATTCCATATCCTTAGGATTGGTGAATGATGAAAATGACTTAGGAGTTTGATGTTTTTATAATTAATTTTGTGGATACCAAGAGTCTAAAATTAATCCTGGTTTAATTCTTAGAACAGTAACGACCACTAAGACCTCAAAGTGTGCACTTTACAAACCTTAATGACTCTTATTACTTGGTTATTCTTCCTTTTTGGAAACTGATTATGTAATGATGATCTGAGTTACATTTATTAAAGATACTTTTTTTCCTTTCCTTCTTTTCCTTTTATTATTTTTGATGTTTTAAAAGGGGGAGAAATAATAGTAAGTATTTGAGTGGAAACTGAACCCATTGAATACCTGTCCCATACATATTGGTAATTTATTTTCTGTTACCTCGCCCAGGGCGCATTTTTAACTTTCTTGTACATAGGTCTAAGGAAGAGCTTACAAATCTCAGACTTAGCCTATCAGACCCAGAAAGAGCTTACAAACCTCATATTCTGGTGTTGCCAAGGAAAGTTAAAAAGGGCAACATATTTTAACTCTCTTATATATAGAGTTAAGAAAGAGCTTACTAACCTCTAACTTAGCCTATGAGACTAAGAAGAAGCTTAAAAACCTCGTATTCTGGTGTTGCCAAAAGGAGTTAAAATGTTGTTATCTGGTGTTCTTAAATATGGAACTAAGGGGGAGCTTACAAACCTCAACCTTGGAACTGTTTGACTCTGGGGGAGCTTACAAACCTCAAACCCTGATGTTACTAAGAAGACTAATTTATTTTTCTTAAAAAATGGTTCTTAATGCTAGAGTAAATTAAACTCAGTTGTGAGTTATCAGACTCAGAGGGGGCATACAAACCTCATACCCTGTTGTTGTAGAGAAAATTAAATGCTCAACATTGTCCTTTAAATACTTGTGTTTGTCATCATCAAAAAGGGGAAGATTGTTATAACAAGATTTGTTCTTGACATATTCTCTTTTAGTTTTGATGATAACAAAAGTATTAAATGAAAAATGTTTTATTTATGCAGGTTCTTGTTCTTGTACATAGATAATCAGAATCTGTTTTACTTAGACACACTTGGAGTTGCTTCATTGCTAACTTCTGGTGGCAGAGTCTAAAGAACAATTACTAGTATGGTTTGACGAAGCCTCTGAGCTGAATGCCTCAGCATTCAAACGAGTTTCTACACTTAGTAATTGTATATCAGCATCTGGTACCATTCAGAATTGGTGATAAAGTTGTGGACTATCTGTACTACTAAAAGTAAGTTGTATTGTCTTATCAGCCTGTCAGCTCGAGTCTACAAGATTGCAAGGCTCAAGAAAAGCTGGTACGTTCTATGGATATCTGCTCTCAACAGCTCTATTAGTACAAAACCTCTTGAAGACTCAAAGTTTAAACGTGTTACACACTGGATTCAGTATCTGTTGTACATCCATCTTCAACGTCTATTGTACTATGGAGCAAAAGCAAAGACACTTGATCAAGTCACCTTCTCAACGGATAGTTTCTGGAAAGGCTATATATATGGCTGAAGATTCAAGCTTGAATTTTAAAGAGGATTCTTCTGTTGAAAGAGTAGCAAGATCAAGCAATTATCAACTCTATGTAATATGCAGATTTTCTGTTTTAGGTTGTAATTGTAAAAGCCTTAAGATTTCTTACCCCTATATATATTAGAAATCTTAAGTGCTTTAGGTCTTTGTTATGGTGATCTCCTGTACCTTTGATGCTTGCATCATGTACACCTTATTCTATATTCTGCTGAGCCTTCGGTAGTTTAGATTAAGTCTCCAGCTATGTGCTAGAGCTAAAAGTCTTGTCTCATTGGGATTGAAGCTAGCGGGATTATACCTGAGTGAATCGCACACTCAAAGATACAACAGAGTCGCCACCGAAATTTATTTAGTCCAAGAGGACAGGTAAAATATCGATAAAACCCAAAGGGAAGAGAAATGGGTAAGGGGGTCGGTTATGCGAAAGGAAGGTACTAGCACCTTACGCATCCGTTGTACTCGACTGGAACCATTTCGCTTGCTTCTAGGCTTGGATGGGTTATCTATATAAAGGCTTCTAGCTAAAAGAAAGAGGAGAGATAAGATAAAAGAGAAACAGAAAGAAGGTGTTCGCGGAGGATTAGGGTCATCGTGCTTACGAACCCTCATAGTGCAATGAGGAAATCAGAGCGCCGTACTTCATGGAACCAGGGAAAGAGAAAAAGAATGGAAGAAGGTGGCTCGCCAAGATTTCGCAATCTCATGCCTACGTATCCTCATAGTGCAATGAGGAATTCAAAGCCTACGTAGTTTGGTGAACAAAGACAGGAAATAGGAAGTGGTATCAAAACTAAGAGCAAAAGAAGAAGAGAAAACTCTATTAGGGATTCAAAAAAATTAGTGTCAGAACCAAGAAAGAAGTGCAAAAGAAAGATAGTAACTCTGATGAGGGTAAAGTGAAAGAAAATGGTGTCAAAGCCAAGAAGATAAAGGAGCAAAAGGATAATAGTGACTCTACTGGGGAGTAAGAGAATATAGTGACTATGATGGGTATCAGGGGGTTAGCGACCCTACTGGGTAACAAACAAAGGGATGGTGTCGAAACCAAGAGAATAAGGATTCGGTATGTTAACTGACTGACAGTGGTTAACCGAAGAAAGAGATTAAGACTCTATGGGGAAAAAGGGTTTGTTGTCAACAGGAAGGCTGCAATGAACCAAAAGAGGAAAGTACTAAACCAAGAGAAGGTGTTTGACTCTGAAGGGATTTCGGTATATTAACTGATAAACAATGGTTAACCAGAAAAAACGGGTGTGGAACCAGGAAAAGGTTGTGACTCAAAGGACGGGTGTGGAACCAAGCAAAGGTTATGACCCAAAGGACGGGTGTGGAACCAAGCGAAGGTTGTGACCCAAAGGACGGGTGTGGAACCAAGCAATGGTTGTGACCCAAAGGAGTTCGGTACACTGACTGAACAAGCAGTATCTGACCGGAGAAAGGGTATTTGAACAAAAAAAGGTTACTGACTCAAAGGTGCGAGTATTTGAACCAAAAGAAGGTTACTAACTCAAAGCGTATTGGTTTTAACAGACGGACCGTGATTAACCAAAAAGAATGAGTGATTAACCAATAGAAGGTGATTAACTCAAGGGAAACTCCGTATGTTAACTGGTAGACTGTGGTTAACTGAGAAACATGCAAAATTAGTGTTTTAACTGACAAGAAGTGGTTAACCAATCAAAAAGAGAGAACCAAGAGAAGGCTGTGAACACAAATAGAGACTCGGTGTTTGATAGGAAAATCCTGTTTGACCGAAGAAAAGGTTGCAACTTATTGGGGGAAAAGAGCATTGGTTTTAATAGTATGACTGTGATTAACCAAAGAAAGAATGATCAAGAATCTTATGTGGAATCAAAGAATAATGATTAACCAAAAGAGAAGGTATTGAAACAAAGAGTGTTTGCTAACCCAAAGTTACAAGGATCTTTAACCAAGAAAATGGTGATTGATCAAACGAGAGATTGAAAGGGGTAGTAGTGATCAAGGATCGACTCAACTAAGGATTAGGAGACACTACAGCTTGGAGATAGAGACGATTATTCTAGGCACAAGGTCATTCGTCCCCTACCCAAAATAATCAAGATGAGTGAAGGAATTTTCCACTCTTATCCCTTCTCTAGCGCCAAAGTATAGTGCGGAAATTGAAACGGACAGCATAACATCGCCAATTTGTACAGTGCTCCAGTGTGTCATGCGAATCTCTGACTCGGCAGGGGATCAAGAGAACAAGACTCTAAAAGATCCTAAAGAGAGAAGCAAGGGGAGATTGACTAATCGAAACAATTTTTCGATCAATCGATCAAAGGAAATGATCTAGCCAACGATCTTCCAAAAGGATCGGAAGATCGTCAAAGCAACATGCGGAGTATTGATTGTACATGATTAAACTTGCTCAATGATGAACAAACTTAATGTGATAACAAAACAGTACCAAACATCAACACAAATCATGTTAACAAGTCGGCAAGAGATATGCAAGAATGATCATGAACAATGTAATGCCAAAAATGCGAAGAATTACATAATTGATAACTCGTGCCTTGAAAGTTCGCAAGCATGCTTCAATCAGAGGTCAAACAACTCATAAAACATCCAAATCAAGCATATCAAACCATGGAAGTTAAATGAGGAAAGGAGACCAAACAAGCTTGAAAAATAGGCAAAGATGACACTCTAGTTCAGTGTTAATCGATTAACACTTTTTACACTACAAAGTTTTAATCGATTAACACTTGAAAAACACCAGAAAAAACTGAAAAAGGCACTGTTAATCGATTAACACTTTTTGCACTGCAAAGTGTTAATCGATTAACACTGAAGCAGTGGCAAAAAATCAGCTTTCAGCCACTTAATCACTTATCCAATCACTCTCATGTTATGGTATGCATTTGTGCACAAAAATTACATCAAGTATGAGCAATTAATCATCAATTGAAAGCATTAAACATGGTGATCAAAGATAAAACAATCGCATGATTAATCAACACCGAAAACTATCGAAACTACATTGTAAACGCGCGAAAGTGATCGAAATAATAGATTGAGAAAAAGTTTCCAACCTACAAGCCGGAGAATTGGCTTGGTGATTGTTGTGAGTGAAATGTAGAGAGAAAAGGTCAAGAAAACCAGAGAATTCTGCACTTGCAATCAAACCGTAGCAAAACCAATCAAAAATGCGAAGAAACTACGAAATCAAATTTGCACCAAAACGATTGGAGTAATCACTAGAATTGCAAATGGAAGTTGCTATAATTGCAGAGATCCAAGGAGAAATTCAATATGATGGAGGTTTAAGCTCAAGAGTAAGCAATTTCAATGTGAAATTCACTACTCTTCAATGATGGAATTGAGCTCTAGTGTGGTTTGGGGAAAAAGATGAACATGAATGTGTAGAACTTGCAGAAAATGCAGAGAGAAATGAGAGAATTGAGAGTGAAAAGTGTGAAGAATTGTGCAAATGGTTGAAGCCCCTTTGTGAAATGGTGAGGGTTTGCTTATGTAGAGACTAGCTTTGGAGTAGGCTAGGTTTGGAATGTGCTTTGGAGTGTGCTTTAGAGCTAGCTTAGGAGTTAGTTACACTTGACTCACCGAGTCAGCGGTTGACTCGGTTAGTTAGTTAGTTAACTCAGTGGAGCAATCCCAATGCAAGTCTAAATCAATGGCTCTCGCGTTTAGAAGTAAGGGTGCATGGTGGTCATGATTGGTAACGTTGTATGGTAGCAAGTGTATAGAATGGTCTTGAAATGTCTAAACTGTCTAAAGATGTCTAGAATGTTCCACACAATGCTAGAACCAAGTAGAACCCAAAAATGTAGAGGTAAAGTTGCTGTCATGAAAAAGCAGCAGAATCTGCTAATTTTACAAGGGTTAATCGATTAACACTTTTTGCACTGCAAAGTGTTAATCGATTAACCAAGCCAAAAAGTGCTTAGATGCTTAAAATAGGTACTTTGGCTACAATTCCGATTTCTGACATTTTGCTCTGGTGAATATGCATAGAAACCCTTGTTTTGTGCTTGTATTGATGATGTGATGACTTGGTAAGGATATGATTAATCTGGCTTAGAAAACCTGAACATTCCTGCAATAAAAAACACAGAGAAAAAGTGTGAGTGCATATGCCAGTGATGCGAATGTACATGCTTATGCAAAAGGCAAAAGGGGAGGTCAAATTTTGGGTTACGAAAGGGATTAGAGTAACAAGTCTTGAGCCAAGATGCTTAAGCCACATAAATCTCATTGCTTAAGTGCTTGAGCTATGAAAGTCTTATTCAGCTAGTCTGATTGAGCAAGTGGGAAAGTCTCTGTCTGAGGGGTGAGAGATAGAAATCTCGAGTGTAGCTTGAGCAAGGGAAGTCTCAGTCTAGATGGCCAGAAGAGCAGGTGGGTCGGCCAGAGGATGTGAGTAAAGGAAGTCATAGACATGTGCTCTAAGCAAAGTGAAGTCTCAACCAGAAGACAGATGAGCAAGAGGCTCAGTCAAATTGTGTAAGCAAAGGAAGTCTTAGAAATGTGCTCTGAGCAAAGGGAAGTCTCAACCAGAAGTTAGATGAGCAGGCGGTTCAGTCAGATGGTGTGAGTAAAGGGTAAGTCTTAGACAGTTGGTCTGAGCAGTTGTAAAAGTCTTATACAGAAGCATAAGCGATTGTAATCATGAAGTGATTATAATGAAAAATCTCTTGTGAAGCAAGGGGACTGGACTACTCTCAATTAGGGGAGGAACCAGTATAAATCTTTTGTGTCTTCTGCTCTTATTTTATTTACTTTTGTTGTATCCGCTGCCAAAAAAACTAACTCAGAATCTGAACATTAGTTCTAATTCTAAAACTCTGATCAGAAGCTAAATAATAAGAAAACGCGAAACACAATTCAACCCTCCCCCTTCTTATGTACTATTCACACCTTCAGTATGAAGGTGAAGTTCCAATGAAAAAGTTACTGTATTCTATTGCTCCTAGAAAAAAGACAATGAGAAGCATTATGCTAGATTCTTGGACATATTTAGCCGGTTGCAAATAACCATTCAATTTTCCGAGGCTCTAGAGCAAATGGAAAAGTATGCAAAATTCACCAAGGACATACTTACAAAGAAGAAGATGTTTACAGATAAAGAAACCATTGAGCTCAATGCAAACTGTAGTGCGGTCGTCCAAAGCATTCTTCTGCAGAAAAAGGAGATCCGGGAAGAGTAGCGCTATCCATAACTATAGGTAATGATTTCAAATACAAGGCTTTAGTCGATATGGGAGCTAGTATTAATTTGATTCCTTTGTTCATGGTCAAAGACTCGAGAGCATGGATATGAAAACAACCAACATAACATTTCAACTTGCGGACAAGTCAAGGACTCGTCCACATGGTGTTGTTGAAGATGTGTTATTGAAAGTTGACAAATTTTGATTTCCGGTTGATTTCGTAGTCATGGACATGGAAGAAGATGAGGATACACCAATAATCCTTGGAAGACCCTTCATGAATACCGCTAGGATGTTAATTGATGTCGATGAAGGAATAATGAAGGTGAGGACTAATGATGAAGAAGTGTGTTTTACACTTTTCAAAGGTGTGGTGTATTCAAATTAATTGGAGGATAATGATCATGTGATAAAGAAAGATCCTAGAGTTGCAATGAGGAAAAAGAAAGACGAAGATGCTAGAGTCGCTTCAATGAAAAAGAAGGAGGACAAAGAAAAAATGGAAGCGGTGTTCAAAAAGAAGAATGATGAGGGCAAGGAGGCTATGATAAAGTCATGTTGGGATTTTTCATTTTTTAGGAAAAGTGGACTAAGAACAGGTCATGACAATGGTTGAGGACTTTTGTGGTAGAGTGGGGTCATCCGGATGCTAATTAAATTGCTTTTAGTTTCGAGGTTTCAACCATCGGACCGTCGAGCTCAAACGACGTTAAACAAAGTGCTAGTTAGGAGGCACCCCATCATTGTAAGTACCCTTTCATCTTTAATACTTTTGTAGTGATAATATAGTATAAGAAGTGTTGTGGTAGAATGAAATGAAAAGAAAAAAAAATTCAAAAATCTGTCTCATTCGCCTTGAGTTCGCTAGGCGAACCTAGGGCGAATGCTCGTTGGAAGTTCGCTAGGCGAACTGAGCGCGACAGAGAAAAATC
Source organism: Lathyrus tuberosus (assembly GCA_022829125.1). Taxonomy (NCBI): domain Eukaryota; kingdom Viridiplantae; phylum Streptophyta; class Magnoliopsida; order Fabales; family Fabaceae; genus Lathyrus; species Lathyrus tuberosus. Next base: position 4,513,094 of record JALAZF010000034.1, read on the forward strand.
ACAATTTTTCTGCCACATCACTTAAGTGATATTTTGTTAAGTGGGCCTAAAATTCGTGGGCCCAAGACCTTTTTACAGATTTTGTGGGGTAAACCTTTTCCCACTACCTTTCTGTCTTTCCCATTCCCTCTTGTCTCTTTAACTTTCCAAAACACACACAACCCACATTTCTCTTCTCTCTCAATTGTATATCTGCAAGTGAAGATTTTTTTCCAAGTTTCAGTGCAAATTCCATTCTCTCTATTCAACACATATCAGGTTTGAGTTCTTGTATTCATTCCTAGTTCTTATTAGAAACATATGGTTAGGGTTGATGTGAGCAATGGTTAGAAACTTCTTCTAGGCTTTGTGAATTTGTTTTGCATGTTCAATTGTATTGGTTTATATTGCTATGCTTGTTTAGGTATTGAACTTTAAGAATCTTTGAGAGTATAGGTGTTCTTGCTTAGAAAAAAATTGAAATTGGTTGAATTAATTTTGAAAAAAATTAAACCTCTGCATGAACAATGTGGCTAGGTTGTTGCTGTTTAATTGATACTCATTTTACAAACTGAATAGCACTGATTAAGTGGGCAAAAATTGCTTTGTTGTTGTGTTAATATTGAATAGGTGTTTACCGTGAAAGTTGGTAAACAACCGCTGATCTTCCAAATCTAACTTTGGTGACTCACAGGATCGATCAGATTGATCCTAGAACATGTGCTAACAACTTATTTAAAGTAAAATCTATAAAGCAAAACACTTCGACAGTGCTCATAGATGAATGTTTGTCTAAAATGTAATTAAAGAGATGCGTAAAAACTCTGAGTCGAAAAGGCTGAAAGTGTAAAGATTAAACGAAATGCAGAAAAATAACTTGCACGAAGTAAAAGATAAACGCTTAGTAAGAGACGTAAATAAATCGCATTGAAATGGAAAGTGGTGTTTACATCACGTAGATTCTCACAAAACTCGTTTCTCTACTCGCGGGTACTTTGAGTAATTTTGAGTAACTTGTACAAATTAAACACAACACACGAATCTTATTGCTAGAAATCCTATTTATACTAATTAGACTAACTGCTATTAACTGCCGAAATAATTAACATACGACAAGTGTCGCCCTGCATGCTTCTAATCCCTGGATGTGAGCCACTTGTCTTTTTCAGGAGCGGATAAGAATAAGCATTCCCTCCTTTATTTGAATTTGAATTACTTTGCGTCGAATGCCATCAGCAGTATCCGTCGAATGGTATTTCCCAATGCTTGGAAATATTTCTAAGTCCCATGCTTATCTTTTCCTTATGCAAGCATACCTTCGACTTAGGCCCCCACCATGAAGATCCAGTCGAACGCTTTCAAACTTCTTCAAAGAGTTTAACACTTCGATTAATTCCTCTAACTTAGTATAGACGTCGAATTTAGGAGCTAACAATAGGCAGAACCAGGAATTTTTCAAATTTGCAGGGTTTGCCTTGAGTTCACTGGGCGAACCTGGAGCGAGTGTTCGCTAGGTCTCGCTAGGCGAACTCAAGGTAAACATGACAACAAGTTTGATTTTTGAATTATGCTGAGATTTCTTGTTCTATTTTTTTAGTGTTTTTCTCTGTTACTAATGTAACATGTGTTTGGTTTGCTGGTTATGTTTGGTGATTGTGTAGATGGCATCTCCAAGAATAACTCCTTCCAAGAAAAGAAAGGTCAGAAGTTCATCCCGTCTGCAACCAGTCTCATATGATATCGATCGATTCAAAGGAGCAAAGCAGGCTGTAAGATATGTTGCTCTAGAGAAAAGGAGCATTTTTCTTGAGAAAAGGTTTTAATATCAATCCTCAAGGCTCCTACCGAGCGGTAGTTGCTATTCTTCACGCGAAAAGTGGGACAAGTTAATTACACATGGTGATAGTTATAACGTGAAACTCGTGACGGAGTTCTACGCTAATGCCCTTACGGACAACAACGAGGTCTTTTCTTGGACTACACAAGTAATGGGAAGAGAGGTAAAATTTGATCGAGATACTATTAATCATGTTTTGGGTAGACCTCTCGCCTTGGGGGAAGATGAAGTGGATGAGTATCATCGAACTTTGAGGCTGCATAGAGACATTGAGGAGATTTGTGGTGGATTGTTGTTGGAAGGCAAATCGGTGGAATTGAACCCATCCGGGGTTCCAAGAAGATACCACAGGAAGGATATGCGTCCTATAGCACAACTGGTGCTTCCCTTGGTGTTGACTAACATCAAGCTAAATTCACATACCTCCATTGTGCCCATTCCAGTTGCACACTTGATCCACAACATTTTGATTAATACAAAGATTGATGTGCCTAGGATTATCGTTGACGAGATGCACGCTATTGTTGAGAGTGGAATTAAACCGGGTTCGCGAGCTAATTGCCCTTTGGTTTTCCCATGTTTAATCATGGCTTTATGTGTGCATTCAAGGGTGAAGCTACCCTTCCGTCGTCAGGTGACCATCCCGGCTGCCATTGATGACAATTATGTAGATAAGTTTTACAGGCCCAAGAGCATGAGAGGAGGACAGACTTCTAGTGATGGCGCTGTTACAGGTTCAGAAGCTGTTGAGGCTTCCGGTTTTGGAGTTACAGTCTCCCAAGGCTTTGACACGTTTCAGAGGGAGATCTATAACTATAACTTGGAGTGGATGACAACTACTCAGCGTGCCATGATTGATATATATGACTCTATGCAAGGGTTACATCTACAGTACAACGAGCCTTCAGTGGAGCGATCAATGATGACTAGGGAGCAGTTCCCAGCTCATGCTGGTTAGCCTGAGGCCAGACCACACTTTGGAGAGGGGGCAGGTGTAGTTGATCCTGGTGAGGGAGATGATACTGAGGAGGTTGGAGATGATGTGGAGGCTGGTTCTGATGACGGTTCTGGATCTAGAGAGGAGGTCAATTTGGATGATGACACCGAGTCCGATGAGGACTAGTTTTTTATGTTGGATATTTTGAGCATGGTCTTAGGCTACTTCCTTTGGTTGCTACAAAGTGAAGTTTTATGTTTAGCTTAGATGATTGTTATATTTGTATTGCTTTATTGTATTCTCTTTTGTATTGTACAATATCCACTTGGTGGATTATTTTGGATAATGTTTGTATGTACCACTTTTGGGTACTAGTACTTTTGTTGGTCTTTTTACACCATAGCATTTTAATGTTATTTTCAGTTGAATTCTTCAGTTCACGAATGTTCAACTTTCATTTTTTTATGTTGTTTAAGAGTTGAATTCTTTAGTTTAGGAATGTTCAACTCTAGTAGTTTTTTTATGATTGTTGGTAGTTTGTTTTTCTTTTTAATGTTTCCCTTTTTGGTGATTGAATGTGAGAACTTCTAGATTGGTTTCTATTTGCTAAAAGTATCCATTGAAGATTCTCCAAGTTTGGATGGTGATGATAGTATTTGATCATGTAAATGCGGGCAAGGTACATGGTTACCTCTTTCTAGGATGCTAGAATGCTTAAGAATTTTTTTCTTTATGCAAATGTAATTTTGTTTCATTTTGCAGCTTCGTTTGAATGCTTGTTTCACTTAGTTTCCAATAGCCACAAATTTGTGAGAAACCACCATTGTTGACTAAATGCATAGGATGAGTGATAAATTTTGTTTAATATATTTGATTCATGCTTAATCTTGTGATTATTTTGATTTTGTGAAATCATTAGAAATGATCAAGGCAATTATTGATATTGAGCACAATCATATCCCAAAAAAGTAACTTACCCGTAAGTATAGAGAATTTGCTAATCCCTTTGAGCTTCATAGTTTAGATCCTACTTTAGTGATGAACTTGGTGTTTGTACATAAATCAAAAGTTAGTTCATTATTGAATTGTGTAGGATTCTAAAAAAATTTCTTGAACCTTTGAACAATGTCCTAAATTGTTTTCCTTGCCATAAAAAGCAAGGAGCATTCACTTGAGGTTTAGTTGAATTCAAGTTGGGGAGAGTAAAAAGAAAGTGGTAGGTTACTCAAAAATTTTGAAAAATTTCAAACAAGCATTGAAAAGAAAATTGTGGATATGAATTGTGAAAAAGAAAAAGAAAAAGCATGCTTGTTTGAATGAAAAATAGAAAATGAATAATGTGCATAAAGGATGTTGGAAGAGTGAACAATTGAGAAAATAAAGTATTAGATGAAGTTGTAGTGTGTACATAACCTTGTATAGTGAATGTTTTTTTACATTGGAAACTTTGAATACATGGCCTTACAAATATCCCTTTGTTGTGAACCTAACCAAGCTACAACCTTTAAAGACCTTAGTGATCTTATTGCTTCCATGAATTCTTTGATGATTGATTAGATGAATGTATGAATTGGATTGTATTTGCATTGTTTGTCAAGTGAGTGAAATTTCCCCGCGGTTGCAAACGCGTTAATTTCTTCATTCTTATTCGAAGAGGAGTGTTAGAGTGATTCAAGCATGAGAATTTAGTTGTTAATTAAAGCATTGCATGATATTTGTTTAAGAACTAAATTCTTTTTCATTGTTCGATTCTAGGAAGTGGTGAACATTGCTTGTGTGCATTTGTTTGTTTATTTGAGCCATAAATCCAATCTTGGTTGAATTAAATGCTTGAGCAAATCCTCTTGTTTTCAATGAGAGGGATACTTTTCTTGAGGACAAGCAAAGATCTAGTTTGGGAGAGTTTGTTGAATGTCAAACATGCTTTAAATTGATCCATATTTATTGGCGTTTTTCATCTCATTTGTTATGTTTTGTTGGATTTACTCCATGTTATCATGTTATTCTTCAATAATGTTGAAAATGCCTTTGGTTGATTTGATTTGTGTGTTATTGTGCAGGAATTAGGCATAAAACATCAAAGTGTGAGACACAAGTAATTGGACAAGGAAGCCAAAGAAAAAGAAGAGATTTAGCATGTTCGGTGGGAAAACAGCCAGCGACGAGTAGCAGCGAATGTTCGCTCGGCGAGTTCATGGCGAAGCCCCAGCTAACCATCTCAGAATGACGGCAGTAGGAAAAGGGAACTAAGTTCGTTGGGCGAACTTGAAGCAAATGTTCGTTGGGCGAGGCTGCAGCGAAGGACCAGTGAACCATCCCAGATTGAGGCAGTAGCTAAAGGACCATAAGTTCGTTGTACGAACTTGTAGCGAAGTAGTTCGCAGGGCGAATAATTGCTTGCACAACGAACGTTGTAAAATCCTCATGGGTGGTTTAACTGTTCAGAGGCACTTCAGGTGCCATAAAGTGGAGTTCGCTGGGCAAAGAAAGTGTTCGTTGGGCAAACTTGACATATTCTAAAAGTATTATATAAGTACTTTTCACACTTTTTGGGAATCATAACCCATTTTTCACCTAGAAACTTTATTTCTCAGCATTTCTTCACCAAAAGGTGATATTTTGCAAATAGAAGTTGGATTCGCATCCGAGTTCGATTCTTTAACATTGACACTCATTCATCTTCTCTCATTACTTGTAAAGCAAGCTACCATGGTTATGGGTAGCTAATTTCCTTTGCATCAAAGGTAGAGGTAGTCTACCATTAGCTTAATGTATTTATTTTGATTGGCCTTGTATGTGAACAAGTGATGATTAATATATGATGAATATTTTTGTTCTTAATGATCCATTCTTGTTTTATAAAACTCTAGACATAGATTTTGTGAAACTTGACCTAAAATATTCATCTATCAATTTATAGATTGGAGAGATCAGTCTATGGTTGATAGTTGCTTTGTGTTGAACTTAAAGCTTACCATATTGTTTGTTATATGGAGAGATCGTGTAGCGATGAATAAGGTATTTCTCATGACGCCTCTCTAGAGATATACGGTGTTGAGAAAATATGCGACGATATTAATCGGATCCGACTTCACATGCAAGATTGAAAGAATACGTATAAGTTAGGGTAGATGAAAACTACTTTTCATATACCTTGTTAATCAAACACTTTCGAATTTATAAGCTTTGCTACTAAAAATGTGACAATTTATGAACAAAACATTAAAAACCCTTTTTCTTGAAACGATAAATTATTGATCGGCAAGCATCAAGATATTGGACAATCCCTATGGAGACGATAACAAAAACCCACCTAAACTAACAATTCGAACAGATACCCTGAAGGAGTCAACGCTTATAGGCTGTGGTGCCTAGAGCTAGGTCACAGGAGGTGTATTACAAGTCGAGATGTAGTTTTCAATGAGGTTGAGATGGAATTCAAGAAAACTGATGACATTGGTCGATGTTCGAAGATATCTGAAGAAGAGATGGAACATGAAGAGATTCATATTGAGGTGGGGCATATTGATGTTGAATTGCATGACTCATATGAAGTCGAAGAAGATGTAGAAGCTGTTGTCGAAACTGAGGAAACTGTCGATGACTACCTGTTGACAAGAGATAGGTCGAGAAGAGTCATAAAGCCACCTCAAATACTTGGGTATGTAGATTTTATAACTTATGCTTTAATCTCTGCAAGTGAGGTTCTGGACTTAAAACCTAGAGACTATAAGGAAGTTATGAGAAGTCGAAATAAGACTAAATGGATGAAGGCCATGGATGATGATATGAAGTTTCTTCATGATAACCACACTTGAGAACTAATCAAGAAACCTGTTGGAGCCAGGTTAGTCAACTCTAAGTGGATTTTAAAAGTTAAGGAATGAATCAAAGGAGTGACGTCGAATAGATACAAAGAAATATTGGTCGCAAGGGGTTTTACTCAAAAAGAAGGTGTCGACTTCAATGATGTGTTCTCTCCTGTTGTGAAGCACAGGTCCATTCAAATGTTGCTTGCCATGGTGGCACAATTTGACCTGGAACTGGAACAAATGGATATGAATACTACTTTCTTGTATGAAGATCTAGATGAAACAATCCTGATGAGGCAGCCTGAAGGGTATGCAGAAAAGGGAAAGGAAGATTATGTGGGTAAGCTGAATAAATGTTTATATAAACTGAAACAATCTCCTCGACAGTGAAATTAGAGATTCAATAAGTTCATGGCACACATAGGTTTCATTAGAAGTCAGTTCGACCACTGTGTTTACTTCATATTTCGACCTGGAAATTCATTTGTTACTTTGTTGCTTTATATGGATGATATTCTCATAGCAAGCAACAATGTCGGGGATGTAATGAAAGTGAAGGCTGAACTCAATAAGGAGTTCGATATAAAGGATCTGGGAGCTGCATCTAAGATTCTTGGGATTTACATCCAGAGAGATAGAAAGCAGTCGAGATTATGCTTATCTTAAGAGGCATACCTGAAGAAGATTCTCGACAAGTTTGATATGTCGATTTCAAAGCTTGTTCTAACGTCGACAAACCCTCAATTCAAGCTGAGTACAAATCAGTGTCGCAGTACTGAGGTTGAAAGAGCATATATGAATAGCATGCAATATGCTAACATAGTAGGTTCTTTGATGTATGCTATGGTTTGTACTATACCCGACATAACATATGCAGTAAGTCTTGTTAGCAGGTACATGGCGAATCCTGGAAAGTCTCACTCGAAAGCATTGAAGTGGATTCTAAGGTACATAAATGGGTCTATGAACAGAGTCCTGATTCATGGTGGAACATGTGGTGAAAATAGTAAAGCAGAAATTGAAGGGTATGTCGACTCGAATTATGCAAGTTGTATAGACTCTAAAAAAACTATTTCTAGATATGTGTTCACTATGTTTGGCACAACTATCAGTAGGAAAGCAATAATTCATAAGGTTATTGCCTTATCAACCACTGAAACTCAATATATCGCCCTCACTGAAGCTGTGTAAGAAGCATTGTGGCTTGAAGGTTTTGCTAAGGAGCTGAAACTTCAAGGTCAAGTTATCACTGATAAATCTGATAGTCAAAGTGTTATACACTTGTCGAATAATTCGACCTATCATGAGCAAACCAAGCACATCGATGTGAGGCTGCATTTCGTCAGATGGGTAATCGAGCATGGAGAAGTCCAAGTACTGAAGGTTTCGACAGATCACAATGTTGTTGATATGATCACTAACACATTACCAAGTTGTAAGGTTTTCCACTGTATGCAGTTGATAAAGCTTCATGAAGAAAGCTAGTTTGTCCCCTTGATGTTATAGAGTTTGTTCCAAGGTGTAGATTTGTGAGATATTGGATCGAACTCTAGTATGGTCGAAGGGTAGCTTTTTGGTTCGACAATTCAAAAGAATCTTAGCATATCGTCGAAGTCTTCTCACATGATGTAGTCGAAGTATGCTAGGAGTGTTAGCATGTCGAATTAGGCATTGGTTGTAAGCCCAATTGTTTAAGTTAGCTTGTGTAATGGGCATGTGTGTAAAAGCCCATTAGATTAGTATATTAGTTTTCTTATAAATAACATGCTAGTCTCTCATCTTTTAGGTGTATTGCAAATCCTAATTAGGGTGAGAGAGGTTATTTTCTATTTTCTAACACTTTTAATCTTGTTTCAAAGAGAAAGTAAAGAATAGAAGTTTATAACCAATTTCATTGTGTTCTTCTTGTTTCCCTCTTTTTCCTACCCTTGTGGGTTTCTTGCTGATCAAGAAACCGATTATACTTTGTTATTCCGGTATCGTTTTTCATAACATCATAGATTTATTTTAAAATATCTTAGTTTTTTTGTTTTGAAATAAATTTAAAGTTGCCTCAAACCTAATAACTACATCTCTTAACGTATATAAGTTACATAACCATATCTTAAATAAATGTTTATTTTAAACCTAACCCACAAATTAAGCATACATGAACTTAAATGTGTGAGTGTTTGTCTGTACCACCTCCTTGTATTAGGGTTGACGATGAGGATTTCAACCTTGTATTGGGGCTGACGATGAGGATTCCGACCATGTATGCGTGTTTGCATATACAACCTCCTTATATCAAGGTTGAAGATGAAGATTTCTACCAAGTGCCACTGTCGAACCATCACCCATTAGTTTTTTTGTTATATTGTAAATTTTAATTCTTGATTATAATAGTGATGTGGTTTGTGAGAACGAAACATCGCTCTCGTTTTTCTATTCACAATCATCGTGGAACAAAGAGGATATATTCTTAATTCATACTCTATATTCGATTTATCTTCACATAAGTAAACATATTATGCAAACTTACCTCTATGCAATTTCAACCACTAGACTACTTGATCTAGATTTTACAGAATTGGAGAGAAAATAACTAAAAGAACTCTTTTTTATTTCCCTTTCAAAATTGTTTTCGACACTAATGTCTTTTTCGACAAAGAACAATATGCAATAAAAGTCTACATGGATCAGAACATTGATGTTTGGGTCTAAGACCCAACATGGATCAAAATATTACGTGATCCCAATGTTAAGATTTTCCTCTTCACTTTCTTCCTCTTCATTTTCGTAATAACCACCGCATGCGACATGAACAACCACTATTTTGTAATCCTTTTAGTTGTATATAACGAAGAATATCAACTACTAAAAGTAAAACACCATTTTCCCTACCCTTGTATTAAAATTTGGAGAAAGGTATGCAACCAAAAAGGAACACAATTACTAATTCGGTGTGTCCAAGTCGAACCTAATCAAAGGAAAACTCCCCCAAATACTCGATCTTACCGTGTAATACGAGATCATTAAGTTCTCCAATTTAACAGCGCCTGAGTTCTATCGTGAATTTCTCAAACTTAAAAATGTCTCCATTTTCCTATTCATACTAAAAAAATCTAATTCTATCTACAAGCAACCTTCCAAAGGAATTTGAGTGGAGAGAAATATGTGTCCTCACTCGCGTCAAGGATTAGGGTTCATGTGGTTTATGTTCGATGCATAATACTACAAGAGCTGAAGGATAATTTCACGTCTTCAAATTTTATTTAGTAAAATTCCCTGTATGGGTTAGTGAGATTAACCCACTATCGTGGATGAAACCAACAAACGAAAAGTGGAGGTGGTCCTCTTTGTTAATCAGAACTTTGGGAAAAGTCCCAAAAGGTCATGAAGTCAATATGTTATCTCATGACTCAGTAGAAGCTTGTTTGATTTCAAAAGATCTTAAAATTCATTATGGTTCATGAGCTTGACAAGAACTTGGATTCATTGATGTTGACCAAGAGACTCCAAACATAATAGAGATGGTGAATTATGATATTAGGATTTGTAAAAAGTAACATCTATCAAACTTTGATTTTAAAATGCATTCACTACTACAAAACGCGCATACAACAACGCCAGGTTTACAACGGCTTGCCTATACACCGTTGTAATAGATGCGCTCATTTTTTTTAATCTCATTAAAAGGCTTTTAATGACGGTTAATATTCCAACCGTGGTGAAATGTGAGGCCTTTCACCACGGGTATTTAAAAAACCGTGATTATAGGTAGCGTCTGGTCATGGGTTCAATTCCCAACACCAACATTTATGGTTTTTTACATATTTTTTCAAAATGCCCACAACTTTTCACCACAGTTATGTTTTCAACCGTCATTATAGCCTATAGTTTAGTTTTAGGTCTTGCTCTTCAAAAAATCGATTTTAAGGGAAATTGTCTCCTTTTTTAGATCTGTTTCGTGCATTTGAAGTAGAAAAATCGTGCGGTCATTACTCCCGTACTCTAGAAGAGTTACGGGACTTCATCCTCAAAACCCCAAATTCATCTTTTTTCTATTTTTAATGAATTTTTTATTGTTTTCATAGTCTCAAAAAATTCCAAAAAAAATCTCAAAATTATTATTTAACCTAATTAGATTAAATTTCGTGTTCTTAGATTTTTATGAATTTATTTTAATCATGTTACTTCTTTCATATTTTTTCAAAATGCTGACAGACCTTTAACCACGGGTATTTAAACCAATCTTCATTATAGGTAGCGTTTTTACTTATTTTTTCAAAATGCTTACAGACATTTCACCACGGCTAATTTAAATCAACCGTCATTATAGGTAGCGTCTTGTCATGGGTTCAAGTCCCAGCACCAGCATTTTTGGTTTTTTTACTTATTTTTTCAAGTCTCATTACCAACATTATAGGTGGCGCACATATTGAGTTTACTCACTATCCTTAAACAAATCTTGGTCGTCCATTTAGTGATTATCAACGGCCATGACACTACTATTAGTGATCCGCGTGAAACCTAAAACTTAGGCATCTTCTACCTCCAAACATCATCTTTCATTTCCGATACTCTATTTCTCCACTAAACCAAATTTCAGAACAAATTTCAGAACTCGAGTTAGCAATGTTAGTTGTTGGTGTTCTTTTTTAATTATTGTTGTTCTTGTTGTTCTTTTTTTTTGTTGTTCTTGTTGTTAATTTTTATTAATGTTGTTCTTGTTGTTATTATTTTTGTTATTCTTGTTCTTGTTCTTCTTCTTCTTCTTCTTCTTCTTCTTCTTCTTCTTCTTGTTCTTGTACTTGTTCATGTTCTTCTTCTTCTTCTTCTTCATGTTATTGTTGTTGTTGTTGTTGTTGTTGTTGTTATTGATGATGTTGTTATTGTTGTTGTTGTTGTTGTTGTTGTTGTTGTTGTTGTTGTTGTTGTTATTCTTATTGTTGTTCTTGATGTTCTTGTAGTTCTTGTTGTTCTTGCTGTTGTTCTTGTTCTAATGCTGCAATTTTTATTTTATTTTATTAAAAGACATACAACAACGGTTATTTAAAATAACCGTCATTATAGGTAGTATACAACAACGGTTCTTTAAAATAACCGTCATTATAGGTGGTATTAATGCTGCATTTTTTTTATTTTATTAAAAGACATACAACAACGGATATTTAAAATAACCGTCATTATAGGTAGTGCGCTTTCCAATTTATTACAACGCTTTTTGGGCCGTGATTGTAGGTATTATATATACAACGACACTCTACATAACAACGCATGCGCCCGCGTCATTATATATCTTTCGCAACAATTGTTAAATGGGTTTTTCGTAGTAGTGATTGATGTTAGAAGATAAAAAAGAGCGGAGAAGGAGCAAAAAAATAAAATAAATAATTGAAAAAATGAAAGAGATTATGGATAAAAATATCACACCATAGAATTATCCTAATTCGGTCCAAACCACTTGACCAACTCCAGTCCCCAAGAATTTCCCCATGAGATTTTCACTAGAAGATATTGAGTTATTCACATAAATAACCCAAAGAACCTTTCACAACAACTTGAGCTTTTTTACATAATCAACCCAAAAACCTTACATCAACAGCTAGAGCTTTTATAGAGCCTCAAACCAATAACCTTCATTCAAGATTATTTTAAGTTTAGCTTACAACTTTAAAATTCAATACAACTATATCACAATAGAACAACACTATTAAATATATGATTTCTGCATAACACTAGTACAAGAACTCTCAGAATGAGCTTTTCAATCTCTTTGCATTATGGTAACTTTAGTGAAAATATGTTGTTTTTAAGGGATCATCTAGGTTTGTAGATTTTTCTAGTGTCGCTAAGAACCTGGCAGAAAGTTGACTTAGAGCAAAGCGTTTGGGCCGTTAGGCCATAATGTAGAGAGAATTTTACCTGCCACCCCCCAAATTAAACCTGTCACCCCCCCATATTTTTTAAATGGCGAAAATATCCCTTAAATTTTTTCAAACAATCTCCGGACAAAATTCTCGGTAATGTTAAAAAAAATTCCGGTATTATTCCCGGTAGTGTATTTGAAATTCCCGATATACCGGTAATTTCAAATTCCCCGGTAAGTGGTAAAAATCCGTTAATGCCCTGAAAAGTACAGTTTGATACTGGGAATTTTACCCCAATTGAAATTCCCGGTAGTTATAATTTTAGGGTTTTTTTAAACGGTCGAGATTTTGCCGACAGTTTTGTATGGTTGTGATTGCACCGACACTTTGTGCGGTCCATAATGGATGAACGTTTGTATAAATAGGGGTTAGGTCTTGTGGTAAAACATATCTGAAAAAAATGGCTTCTCCCGCATTTTTTATTAAGTCAGAAGTTTACTTTCAGAGAGGTTCTCGTTCTGTCGAATTCATGCTTCCCGATGACACAACCTCCTTTGTCGGCCTAACTTCGAAGTTGAAGGGATTGTTGCCTGATGGTGACAATAGAAAGGTGTCGAAGATCGAGTTTCGGGAGGATTGGGTGGATGGTAGTCTGAAATACAACCTAATTGAGCTGAAGGACGATGAAGATCTCATCAAAATGTGAAGATCATTTCGCCGTAGGCTAACAAGGGGTCCGATGGAGTTTGATGTGCATATTTCAAGATCAGTTGATGAAATAATGGAGATGCTGAAACGCCCTGAAGCATCTAGTAGTGTTTAGGTTTTTAATGTTGATTAATTAAGTTGTTTATGTAATGTTAAGTGTTGATTTGTTTAAGTTGTTTTTTCATATCACTGCGATGTAAGAGTTTAATCGAAGGTATAATAATAATATATTGTTCTGACATAATATACACACAACACAATAATATACATATGATACAATATATTTTTCTGACAAAATATATATATAATACAAAAATACATATACAATACTAAATAGGACCCCCACGGGCTAGGTGTGCAATCCTAGCTAATCCAGCAGAAACACTGCCATCAGGGTCTCCCAAGCCCATGAGCTCATCCGCCATGACTGCTATCATCTGAAAGCGTTGTGTGTCATCATGGTGATGTACTGGAGGAGGAGGAGGAGGAGCTGCGTCATGAGAAGGTATACCCCCAGAAGGTGCATCCTCAGAAGGTGCTTCCTCAGCTGGCGGTGGAGTAATGTGTGGATGTGATATGCTGAGAAACCACTCCAAGTAGCCATCCTCACACTGCGAGGGATACTGAACTGGTGCAGATCGGGCTACAATGGCACGACCGGAGCTGAGGAAGTGCGTCTGAAACCACCGATCAATACCTTTAAAAGGTGTATCTGGAACTGGTGGTGGTCTCCTCTGGATGTAGCCATACTGGCGCAAGCATCTCTCTGGAAGGTGCCTGGCAACCAGAGTCTCCCATCTCATATATCCGGAGTATAATGACGACTCCTCGAACTCACGGACGGCTCTGTGCTCTTCGTAGGGTGTCCATATGACATCCTCTACGGTCAGCTCGTCCAGTCTCCTCCTGTACTCAAGTATGCCCCTCGGGTGTTTCTGCCTCACCCTCCACCTCTTCGCCCGTGGCTCGCCCTGGGTATATGGCTGGAACCTCCTATCAGATATCATAGGGAAATGCTCATAGATCCAGCACTGAGATCGCAACAAACAATAAATTAGAAATGGAATGATTTAAATAAAAATATAAAGACAAGTAAGAACATGAATTAAGATATACCTGCAACAAACTAAGGTACCCACTAAGCTGCTTCGTCTCAAATCGGGTCGCCTCCCCGAGCGCATGATACAACTAAGTCAGGGCTGCACAACCCCAGGCCTAGTTGTGCGTCTACAGATCGCTGAAAAGGCATAGGTAGCGAGCATCAACATACGTACCAGACTTGTCCGCAAAGAGAGTACATGCTACTACATGCAGCATGTACGCCCTAGCGGCAACCTGGAACCTCCCAGCAGCAACAAGCTCGTCGTACCTATCACGGAGCCACCGCATGCATAGGTGAGCGCCTCGTGTATCGGTGAACTCCTGATACACCACTGCCTCAGGCAGCTTCAGATCACGAACCACCAACGCATGTGTCTGGGACACACTCATGATCGGGGCCGTCCAGAATCTACCGCCGATAGGGAGGTGAAACAAGGAGGCGACATCATCTAAGGTCACAGTCATCTCTTCGAATGGGAGATGAAATAATGATGTCTCCTTGTGCCACCTATCGACGAAGGCACTCAGCAGATCTGCATCGAGCATGGTGAGAGAGCAGTTCCCAAAATGCAGGAGGTCAAACTCCTCCACGATCCTCGTCACCGCAGCGGGGAAGGGAATACGCGGGAAGTTCTTCATCTTCGCCCCGTGAGACTGGACCCTCAATACAGGTCGTACATGTGACACGAACCATTAAACAACTTTGTTAGTAAAAAAACAATTTATGTATAACCTAACAAAAGGAAAAATGAAACGCAAAAAACATATACCTGGCCCAGCCATAATCGCAACGCCACATGCTCACTGTAGTTTGTAAGGACAGACGTATCTATCGGTCCGCCAGGGAATCCTGGCTCAGTGTGCACCGATGGCTCGGTCGATGGGATCGTGACATCGGTCTCAATGGTCTCCTCGACCCCTACTATGCCAGCAACCCCTGTTGTGCCAGCAACCTCTACTGTACCAGCTGCCTCTACTGTACCAGCTGCCTCTGCTGTACCAGCCGCCTCTCCTGTACCAGCCGCCTCAACCTCAACTGCCACTGTAAAATCAATCTCCTCTACCACATCCCTAACTGCAGTCTCCTCCGGAACATCTCCAATAATAGCCTCCTCCGGCTGAAGAACAGGGACGTCCCCATCTGTGGCTTGCACTGAGGAAAGACCTCCACATTGCCTAACAGACTGAGGTGCCTGGAAACGCCCCCGCTGCTCGGCCATCCGCCTCCGGTGTGAACCGGTTGGGACCACCCGGCCTGCCCGTACATGTGCAGACTCAGCATCAGAATCTATTGTACCTCTACCCCTACCACCTCCCGCCAAATCAAGCGCCCTCCCAGCAATGCTACCATCACGGCTTCTAGTTTTCACTGAAAAAAAATAAGATTAAAATAAAAACAAATATTGATAAAATACCAGATTTTTTGAAATTCCTGGAAAAGGAAAAATTTACAACTACCGGATTTTTTGAAATTCCTGGAAAAACGAAAAATTTATAACTACCGGATATTTTGAAATCCCCGGTGGCGATTACCGGTTATTTCAAAATTCCCGGTAGGTTGTTACCGGGATTTTTGAAATTACCGGTAACATTCACCGGTTATTTCAAAAAATCCGGAAATTCTTACTTGTTAAGTCAAAATTCCCGGTAGGTGCTTGAAATTCCCGGTATCTTCTGAGAATTTGAAAAATCCGTGCCTCTATCAGATATTTGAAAATAGAAAAATGTTTTTTTGAGATGGACTAATATGTCTTTTCACAAATAATAGGAGGTGTCAGGTTTAATTGTGGGGGTGACAGGTAAAATTCCCTAATGTAGAGGTGTGACATGTAGTTGAATATTTTTGTTTGTATCCTTACTTTATTTGTTGTATTTGGGTTGAGTACCATAATATTTAATTTTAATAAAATCTCTAACTTATAAAAAAATATCAATATTAAACTAAATATCAAATTTTGTAACACAACAAAAATGTCTCTTTACTTATACTCCCCCGAGTCTTATAAATTAAAGTTCTATTTAGATTAGTGCGGGGATATATATATATATATATATATATATATATATATATATATATATATATATAAAAGTATTATTTATTAAAATATTTGTATTTATTATAGTTAGTAGAATAGTTAAGTAGAATAAAAATTATTTTATAAAAGATTAAAAATACAACATCTACGCTAATGTATGTGAGTTTCGCTTTACTTATAATATATATATTTTTTGAATTCTCTCTATAATATTTTTTTGATTGTTTTATCCTTTAAATGGACAATTTAAACATTGAATATAAAAAAATAAATCAAAACAAAATTACAGAGGTCACTTTGATGTCTAGAGGATAAAAGACATAAAATTTTAACATTTTAAGGGAAGAATTCAAATTTCTTTTATAGAGATAAACCGAAACTCGCCTATATTGTAAGAGTATTATATATTTAACTTTTATAAATAAATATATAATAGTGAAAAAATAAAAATAATAAAAGTGATATTGAATTTGTAAAGAGATAACTATCTTGATTAAAAAAAACAAATGTATTACTTTTTACAAGATAAGAAAAAATCAATTATTAAAAAAAAAAAATTATAGATCTGAAATTTAATAAACAATGCGTTTTATTGTGGGAAATCTCAAATTTTATTTCAACAAAAAAATGAAGATATTTTGATGGTACTATATATATTATTAGTATTAATCATAAATTGGTTGCACAATCTTGAGGTCAAAACTTAAAAGGGACTAACCCACATTGGATTGGATTTATTAGTCTTTTCTGTCGGAAGCGACAACACAAATGGTATTGTCACGTGATGCAGCATGAGAAATATTAACAATATGTAACTCTGTCACGTGGTACATGCTGCTTTTCGCGTGGTTATGTTTTTAGAAGAAAAAGGTGAGATGAGAGATTTATCCGTATAGTTTTGATTTATTAGTATTGTTCATGTTTTAAAAGCAGTCATTTCATGTACGGTCTAATTAATGAAAAATAAATGGGAAAAGTTGTTTGTTGTTTCTAGAGAGTTGGATATTGTTAACATCTTTGATTTTGACAAAAATGTTTTTTTTTTCTTTTCTGAAATCATTAACAACTAAACATTTTATTTGTTTGGGAGATTTTGAAAGTTAGATAGTATTCGGCAAGGAGCATAAATATCTAAATAAGTGATAAAATGAATTCTTGTAAAATGAACAAGTTTGTGGTACATTGGATGGAAAGTGAATATATAAGGTTAACACTTTAATGTATTTGTCAGTTATTAAGTGAAGAGTAGATGAGAGTGAAAATGATTTGAATATCTAAAATGATGTGATATGATCTTTATATAGTGTGAGTGGTTAAACCCGCTTGCGTGTGATTCAATGACTTGAGCGTATGACCATTCGATTAGATATCAACAATGAGAAATGTGATAGGGGCGTGATCGTGTGCCCTTGGCAAAGGTGTAGGTCCACCTATTCGAGGTGTCTTCCAGTTCAACGCGCGTTATTGAACGTTCTTCGTTGGGCTTTGCGGATGACCCATAACAATTTCCCCCAAACATTTATTCCTATGTCGTAGAGCGAAGAGTTTGTCCAATTGATCTCTAGTCTATCTTCTGGTGGAAGAAAGTAGAAGAGTTTTGATGAGACGTTGATGTCTTCGTGGATATATGTGTTTGCATGTTATGAAGTTCCACATCTAAAGTTTTGATGACGACAATGCATGACAATAGCCTTCAACTTTGATAATGATAGTATAACCAAAGCATCTTATGACTCATCAACAAAAAATACTCAAGATCTAAGTGTTTGTACAATCAGAAACTATCAAGCAAAAGTCTTGAAGATCTTTGGAGAAAGGTGTGATAACTTGCCAGGTTATGTCTGTCAGTCTCTCTGAGTGAACCAGGTATTGTAAAAGAAAGGTAGTAGCTTAAGAGTACTAAGGAAACTCTCTCTCTCTTTTTCTCTCTCTCTCTCTCTCTCTCTCTCTCTCACATACACACACACACATACACACACACACACACACACTTAAAACATCTTTCAAAATGCTTCGCTCCTAAACATGATTTTCTAAGCCAGAACCAAGCGATTAGAAAGTTGTCCAAAACTTTTTTACAAATTATTTTAACTATCTAATCGATTGAAAAGATGTGGCAATCGATTGACAAAACTTTTTTAACCAGCCAATTGATTTGAACACTATCCTTATCGATTAGAAAAGTGTCAATCAGTTACAAAATCAGTTAGGACATCATATTAATAACTTGTAATGACTCTATATCCAAACCTTCCTATCTGGGCTTGTCAATCGATTGTAAATGAGTTGTTTAATAGATTTGAGCTTTTTGCCAGTTGATTAGATAATCAATTCGACCCATGGATTATTTACATTATTGATTTTTCAGACTACTTTATAAGAGAGGCACACCCTCACTTTAAATCACACCACTTTCCCAAGTTTTCATATTACTTTGGAATTTATCTCTCTCACTATCTTTAGAGAATATTTTATTCGCTTCTGATTGCCTTAGTGCTAGTAAGTGAAGTTTTACTTGTGAGGAAGAAATTTTTTGTAAGTGGTTGTGTTGGTCATTTATATTCTTAAGGGTGTGATACCTTTGGGAGATTGAGTTTGGTTCTTGAGATAAACTTGTCATAAAATCTTCGTTCTTGGTTTATTAAGCTTTACCGGTAAAAGCTTTGTTTTGGTCATTAAGAACAACCAAAAATCTCCAAATGTTTTGTTAGCATAGAATCAAATTGTATTAAAGTTAGTGGACATAACCTTATAAAGCTCAAAGTTTATAGCCAAACTCTCGAGAAGATCTCTTGGGGATGGGACTAGGACAATGTTCGACCAAACCTGTATAATTCTCTGGTGCAGTCTTTCTAACCTTATCGTTTTATTTTCTGCAACTTACTTTCAGTATTTTATTTCTGCTGCAAATCATTCACCTAAAAATTACTAATACGATCTAAATTAAGAAAGGTTTAAAACTAATCATGAATTTTAAATACCACAACTCACCCCTATTGTACTTGAAGTCACTTGTCCAACAGTCTTTGGGTGAAAAAGGTTCATTAAATATCTTCCTTGTAATTAGCAGCATTTTGCAAATACAGTTCCACACATGTCTTTATGTGTGATGGTAATGTTTTCTTCTAGTATTGAGGCTTTTGAGTGCTCTTCAACACTACATAATGAAATCTCGATTGTTGGTTATGCGGTTCATACTTCCCAACACCGAGGATCACATAGTTCACATTTCTTAGGGAATATATAAGCAGTTTCGGGGTTACTATGTTCTTCTTTTAGCCATTTGTGACTCTTTGAAAGTTCCTTTATCAGTTATGCATTCTTCTTCAGTCTCACCTCTCACCTCATGCTTACTCCACCTTGTGTCATCACAAACACTCTTCATCCACCTCTTTAAAGCTCAACAAAGTTCTGTTAATTCAGATCATGGGTAAGGTCTAATCTCTCTTAGGCATAATACCAATATGTTTTTGGTTTATTTAGAAAGTGTGAAGTACTTCAAGGATCAGTACTACATGATAAGCCCCTTAACGAGGTGGTTAATGCTAGTATCTGCAACATAGATTTCGAACCTCCTTATCAATATTTAGATAAGTTCTCCAAGTTTTCACGCTAAATCCATTTCTTAGCGAACTTTGGGTCTTAGGTTTATATATTGGACGACCTGTCCCAATAAAAAAATATATATGAAGAGAAAATTAATGGCCCTTTTTTAAGGTTTACGCTATATTGACAGCGTCATTCCTTTGACGGCGACACCAGGAAAACAAAAGAAATGTTTCATAGAAACATGGTTATTAGTGTAAGCTCCTCTAAAGGAGGACATATAAATCATCTTTGGTAAGTAATGCGGGAGACTTTCGCTTTTCCTTGGCACTCCATATATTACCGTTGTTGCTTGTCTTTAACTAGTATTTGATTTGGTGGTGGAAATTAATCTTCAATCTTCACCTGTTGTAATTGGAGGGAGCCATGTTACTATGTCCGTTGTTGGGGTAACTCACGAGGAAGGGTCATCTTCTCAACATCAGATGATTGACTAGGACTTAGGGAGACCTGAACTTAGTGACTGTACAACATCGAACACGAATGCATTATCTTCTTCACTTCTGGCTAATCACGGGTTTTTGAAGGATATGGGTTTTTATCCTCTTTCTCTGAGGAGGATCACACTCTTTTTGGGCAAGGATGAGGCCATATGTTAAGAGGAGTTGGCCGAACTAGCATACCAGACTCGTTGTGTATCATTTGATAGTATTAAAGGTTACTTGCTTAAGCCTCCTATTTTGATCCTGCCAATGGAAAGGGAAGCCTCTGATTATGTATTTAACAGTCTTGAAAGGATTGATGGGTTGTGTCCTTGGACAACAGGACGAGACAGGTAGGAAAGAACATGTTATTTATTACTTGAGTAAGAAATTCACAGATTGCGAATCCCGGTATTCTTTTCTTGAGGAAACTTCTGCTTTGGCATGGGCTGCCAGACGTCTCCAGCAGTATATGTTGAACCATACTACTTGGTTGATATCCAAAATGGATCCTATCAAGTATATTTTTTAGAATCCTGCGCTGACATGAAGAATTGCCCGTTGGAAGATGTTGTTATCAGAATATGACATTGAATATCGTACTCAGAAATCCATTAAAGAAAGTATATTGGCAGATCATTTGGCTCATCAACTGATTGAAGATTATCAACCTATCCAGCTTGACTTTCCTGATGAGGATGTTATGGCCATTAGAGATAAAGATTGTGATGAACCAGGTCTTGAGGAAGGACCAGAGCCTGGATCCCGATGGGGTTTGGTATTTGATGAAGCTTCTAATGCATATGGTCATAGAGTTGGAGAAATTATAATCACTCATCGAGGTTCACATATTACTTTTACTGCAAGGGTATGTTTTGATTACATGAATAATATGGCAGAATATGAAGCGTGTATCCTTGGCCTTGAAGAAGCTATTGATCTCAGTATTAAGCACCTCGATATCTTTGGAGACTCAGCATTAGCTATCAACCAGATCAAAGGTGAATGGGAATCTCGTCATCCGGGTTTGATCCCATATAAATATTGCGCTAGGCAGTTTTTATTTCTTTAATAAAGTCAATTTCCATCATATACCTCGAGAGGAGAATCAAATGGCAGATGCTTTAGCTATCTTGTCCTCCATGTACCGGGTAAATTTCCACAATGAGGCACCCCAAATTACAATCATACGTCTGGATAAACCTGCTCATGTATTTGCAGCAGAAGAGAAAGTAGACAATGAACCATGGTATCATGAAATTAAGTGTTTCATCCAGAGTCGAGAATACCCAGATGGAGCATCTAGTAAAGATAAGAAGACCTTGAAAAGATTGGCGTACAACTTCTTTCTCAATGGAAATGTGTTATATAAAAGAAATTACAACATGGTCTTGCTCAGATGCGTGGATAGACACGAAGCAGACATTTTAATGCAGGAAGTTCATGAAGGGTCCTTCGGTACCCATGCCAATGGACATTCTATGGTTAAGAAGATGCTTAGAGCTGGTTACTATTGGTTGACAATGGAATCTGATTGCTATCAATTTATCAAGAAGTGTCATAAATCTCATATATATGCAGACAAGGTGCATATGCCTCAGACTATACTCAATGTTATTTCGTCTCCGTGGCCATTCTCCATGTGGGGAATTGACATGATTGGCATTATTTAGCTCAAAGCTTGAAACGTACATCGTTTCATTCTGGTAGCTATTGATTACTTCACCAAATGGGTTGAAGCGACATCATACACCAATGTGACCAAACAAGTGGTGGTCTGATTTATCAAGAATCAAATCATATGTCGATACGATATTCCAAGCAAGATCATTACTGACAATGGTTCAAACCTGAACAACAAGATGATGAGAGAACTCTGTGAAAACTTCAAGATTGAACATTACAATTCTTCACCTTACAGAACCAAGATGAACGAGGTTGTTGAAGCGGCAAATAAGAATATCAAGAAAATCCTGCAGAAGATGGTTGTAAGCTACAAGGATTGGCATAAAATGCCCCCTTTTGTTGTGCATGGATACCGAACGTCCGTCCGCACTTTAACAGGGGTAACCCCCTTCTCCTTAGTTTATGGCATGGAAGCAGTGCTTCCTATAAAAGCCTAGATCCCATCAATGTGAGTCTTAATGGAAGCTAAGTTAATAGAAGCTGAATGGTGTTAGAATATATATGACCAGTTGAATCTAATTGAAGAGAAGAGAATATCAGCCTTATATTATGGTTAGCTGTACCAAAAGAAGGTACATCCGCATGAATTCAGAGAAAGTGACCTCGTGCTAAAATAGATCTCGCCTCTGTGAGGGCAAGGTTTCTAATTACTTTGTTTTAATGATGTTAAAACTAGGATATTTTCGTACTTGTGTATTTTGGACGGTATCACATTGTATAAGCTTGCATTCATCCTTCTCAAATGCGCATAAAAGCCTACATACATGAACTTAGGCATATATGACCATACTCTATGTCTAAAATGTGTTTTGAGTCAGTTTTGGTGCATTGTGTCTACTAACAAGTGATATAGGTTGACTCATAACCTGGTGTGAAAAAGTGTGTAAAATTCTCTGGCATTCATGCGTCGACACATAGCTCCTGTGTAGGTCGACACATACTGAAAGAATCAAAGTTGAAACTTTCAGGCCTTCATGCGTCGACGCACAGTCTTCTTGTTTGTGTAGTTTTGCATTCTGGCTTGTTCAAGTCGACACACAACTTATGTAGGTTGACCTCTCGCACTTTTTTACTCAATTTTCTGCATCTTTGTGTTCTCAAAGTCTGTTTTTCTGTTATTTTTTCATACTCATATATATAGTCATATGCATCCTTTTGTACAACAACCAAGAAGAAAATTGAAAGATACATTAGATTGCTCATCATCTTCACTCTCACAAATTGCATTCATCAATAATCACACATAATCATCTTTGTTGATTAGTGTTTTGTTCAAGAGTGATAACGTCCAAACTTAGGATTTGTATATCATTGTTTGGGTTGAGAATAAGTAGGATTTTCTTAAAATTAAACCACTGGGGTTTTATCCTCCAAGATCTTGGTGATTTGGGGGGGGGGGGGGGGTCACAAATCTTTGCAGCATAGATTCAGCCGAGTGAAAGCCTTGAAGAACGGTGGGTTCGATCAAGGAAGTAGCTGTAATCGGAGGATTGTATTGAAAGATTTGGGGTCAAACATCTTGCGATCGAAATCAGCCGAGTGAAAGACTTGAAGAATCAAGTGAGTAGCAGTAACCGGAGGTTTGATCAAAGAGTTTGATGTTCTTGATTCGGCTGGAATCAAGGGGAGAGAAGTGGATAGAATCAACATCAACAATTAGGCCTGATTGTGAGGTAGCTAGAACTTCTCTTGTACAAAAATTTGCAAACAGATATTATACATATCTCAATTCTAGTTTTAGAATTGGGGGCAGACGTACCCGAAGTGAGGACGAAAGGGGAACTGCCTAAACAAATCGGGTGTCGTTCTTTCTCTCTCTCTCTCTCTCTCTCTCTCTCTCTCTTTCTCTATCTCTCTCTCTCTCTATCTATCTATCTATCTATATATCTATCTATCTATCTATCTATCTATCTATCTTTATCTCTTTACTTTGTGTTCTTAACGATTGTGTGAAATCAACTGTTAGAAACATTTTGATTGATTTGTAGTGCTGTAAAACTGTTTTGGAAAACTATTGCAATCACTTTGATTGCAATTGTGAAAAATTCTGCACTACAATTTCAAAGGAAATTGAACTTGAGGTGTTTTTCACACCAAGTGTCCGACATATTGATCGCACACAAACTGTTCGTAAAATTGTCAATTCAATTTTATCGTCTATAATTCATTGGAAACTGGTTAACTCAAGTGGTCGTTATTTGAATTATTTGATTGGGAACTTTATTGATTCAGTTATCTCATCAATATTATTCCATTCGGTTTCGCATATCCGATCTTACCAATAATGTTTCGTTTAGATGATTTTAAATCCAAGGCCGCTTCCGCACATTATTGAAACAATTTTTTAAGCTCCTATTTTATTAAAAATTAGTGATCTATTCAACCCCCCTTCTAGATCAGTGCCATCGTCTAACATGTGGTATCACGAGCACCGGTTCATCTAGTGCTTCGTATATAGATTATTAGAAAATGGCTAATGATCCTAAAGGGGAGTAGAATAAGCGCCGGTTTTTAATGGTGAAAACAACAGTTATTGGAAAGATTGTATGCGAGTTCATATCAATTCTATTCATAGAAAGGTATGGAACGTTATTCAAAATGGTCATATTTAAATAACTATGACCAATGCGGATAATTTTGTTGTACCTAAGCCGGAAGCACAATGGAACGATGAGGATAAGAAAAAGTACAATTATGATTGGAAAGCTAGAAATATTCTCATATCCTCTTTGGAAGTTGATGAATATTATAGAGTTTCCCATTGTACTACTGCAAAGGCTATGTGGGACGCATTACAAGTTGCCCATGAGGGAACTAATGATGTCAAACTAGCTATTTTGACACAAGAGTTTGATCTCTTTCACATGAAGCATGGTGAAACCATTGCGGAAATGCAAAAGAGATTCACTCACCTAATCAATCGTTTAAATTCACTTGGTAGACCTGTTTCCAATGATGTTGCTACTAACAAAATTTTGAGATGTCTTAATAGAGAATGGCAACCTAAGGTCACGACCATCAAGGAAGCAAATGATCTTATGACATTGGACATCACAAGTTTGTTTGGCAAGCTTGAGGAATATGACCAAGAGTTCATAAGTCTCGATCAACATGAAAAGAAAGAAAAGAAAGAAAATTCGAAAGACACAGACAAGAATTATATTGCCCTAAAGGCTTCTAGCTCAAAGTCGTCCACAAAAGAGCTCAGTGAAAGTGAGTCAAGTGATGATGATGAAGATTCGAATGAAGATATGGGGCTGTTCGTGAGAAGATATAATAGATACATCAGGAAAAATGGAATTCAACATTCGGACAAGAATCTCATCAATTTTCGACGACAATCAAAATCTTTAAAGCATGAAGGAAATAAGAGTTCAAAATCAAAAGGTTCATGCTACAATTATGGAAAGGTCGGTCACGACAAGCCGGATTGTCCATTGGTGAAGAAATACAAAGGAAAAGACATGAATCATCAACAAAAGAAATCGAGCAAACCTAGAAGGGCATACATTGCTTGGGAAAGTGATAGTGAGTCCTCTAGTGAAGATAGCTCAAGTGATGAAGACGAATCCGTCAATCTTTGTCTCTTCGCTTATCAAAAGAAGAAAATGAATCTAAGACATTCTAAATATGAACATGCTGATAAAATGTCTCATTCCGAATTGAAAAATGCCTTTGAAGCTTTACACCACGAGGCTAAAGAAGCTTTCAAACACTTAGCTTCAAATAAGCAAAAATTTTCACATTTAGAGAAAAAGATTTCCGATTCCGAAAAGGAATTAGAATATCTTAAGAACTAAATGGTGGAAGCTACAAAAGCTAAAATCGAGGATGACAAGTGTACTTGGCTAAATTGGGCGGGTTATGAGACTTGTCATATTTGGAAAAAAGAGGTTAGAACTCTTAAAGCCAAATTAGACAAGGCTTTAGAACCTAAAATTACATTTTATATTGATCGATCACATTTTAAAAGTAGTATGAATAATCCTTATAAAAAATATACATATGTGATTAGAGATCAAAATAGAAAAATTAACTCAAATGTTAACCTAACTTGTCTATATTGTTGCAAGAAGGGACACACCATTGCTAAATGTCGATTTAGGAGATTCTCGGTTCCTAAAAGTATTTTCCAATGGTTGCCCAAATGCAACCAAAGATTCACTCACACACAAGGACCCAATAAAAATTGGGTACCTATTTCCCTTGTTTAATTTTGTAGGTAAAATGTCTTGAGTCTACTGAGAGAAGATGTGTTCTCGATAGTGGATGCTCAAGACACATGACGGAGACATTTCCTTATTCATTGACTTTGTTGCAAAGAAGAAAGGATTTGTGACCTACGGTGACAATAATAAGGGAGCTATACTCAGAAAAGGTAGTGTAGGTAATCTCTCTTCTACTACTATCTCAGACGTCATATTAGTTGAAGGTCTTAAACACAATCTTATTAGCATTAGTCAATTATGCGACAAAGGTTATAAAGTTTCTTTTTCAAAAGATTGTTGCATAATTGAACATAATGATAAGAAGGATGATGTGTTTAAGGGCTTGAGGGTAAAATATGTCTATATGCTTGACTTGAGTGAAGTATCTTTGACTAGCACTAAATGCCTTGTCACCATGAGTGAAGACTCGTGGCTATGGCATAGGCGCTTAGCGGATGTCAACTTTGACCATCTAAATAAAGTAGTTTCAAAGGATCTAGTTGTCGGCCTAACCAAAATAAAATTTTCAAAAGATCACTTATGTGATGCGTGCTAAATGGGGAAGCAAACAAGGATCTCATTTAAATCTAAAAATGTTGTTTCTACAACGAGACCTATTGAACTCCTCCATATGGACCTTTTTGGACCATCTAGGATCAAAAGCTTGTGTGGTAATTACTATGGTTTTGTTATTGTAGACGACTACTCTATATTTTGTTAGACTATTTTCTTGGCTAACAAGAGTGATACTTTTTCAGCATTTGAAAAGTTTGCCAAGCTATCTCAAAACAAATTAAATACTAGCATTGTCACTATCCGAAACGATCACGGAGGTGAATTTGAAAACCACCTCTTTGAGGAATTTTGTGATAAGCATGGCATTGATCATAATTTTTCAGCTCCACATACTCCTCAACAAAACGGAGTAGTGGAACATAAAAATCGCATTTTAGAAGAACTAGGAAGAACTATGATCAATGAGAGTGACCTTCCTAAATACTTTTGGGCCGATGCTATTTGTACGGCGTGTTATGTTTTGAATGGGGTGCTTATCCGTCCTATTCTCAACAAAACTCCATATGAGCTTTTAAAAGGAAGGAAGCCTAATGTATCACATCTTCATGTTTTCGGATGTAAATGCTTTGTGTTAAATAATGGAAAAGAGAATCTTGGCAAATTTAATTCAAAAGTCGATGAAGGTATCTTTCTTGGATACTCTCAAACTAGCAAAGCATATAGAGTATACAATAAAAGGTTACTTATTGTAGAAGAATCCGTGCATGTTACTTTTGACGAATCTTATCCGAATAATGTCAGGAAAGGTATTTCTTTTCATAGTGCAGGTGTATCTTCAGAAGACATACTCAAAGACACTTAAGAAGATACTGATCAACCTGAATCAGTGAAAGTTGATGAGGAGGAAGATCACAACTCTGAAAAGATTGAGAAGGATCATCTGATTAGCAACGATGACCTTTCTTTGGCTTGGAAGTCCTCTAAGGATCATCCAATCGACAATATTCTCGGAGACATAGCAAAAGGAGTAACTACACGGTCTAAGATAAGTAACTTTTGTTATCACTTTTCTTTCGTCTCTCAAATTGAGCCTAAAAACTCCAAAGAGGCCTTACTCGATGAACATTGGTTTTGTCAATGCAAGAGAAATTAAATCAATTCAAAAGAAATGAGGTTTGGGACCTTGTCCCCCCTCCGCGAGGCCATCGAGTAATTGGTACCAAATGGGTGTTTAGGAACAAACTTGATGAAAACGGAGTAATAACTAGAAACAAGGCCCGTTTAGTGGCACAAGGCTATAACTAAGAGGAGGGCATAGACTATGAGGAAACCTATGCTCCCGTTACCCGCCTTGAGGCTATACGCCTTTTGCTAGCCTATGCTTGTTCTAAGAATTTCAAATTATATCAAATGGGTGTTAAGAGTGCTTTCCTAAACGGATACATTAATGAAGATGTCTATGTATCTCAACCTCCCAGTTTTGAAAGTCATGAGTATCCAAATTACGTTTATAAACTTAAACGTGCTTTGTATGGTCTCAAACAAGCCTCTAGGGCTTGGTATGAGCGACTTAGAAATTTTTTACTCGACCAAGGATACTCAAGAGGGAAGGTTGATACTACCCTCTTTATTAAGTGTCAAGAAAAATACTCCATTTTAGTTCAAGTTTATGTAGATGACATTATCTTTGGATCTACTAATATGCACTTAGTCAAGGAATTTTCAAAGTTAATGCAGGGTGAGTTTGAGATGAGTATGATGGGGGAGCTAAACTACTTCCTTGGACTCCAAATCAAACAACTCGAAGAAGGAACGTTTGTGAGCCAAACAAAGTATTGCTATGAGCTACTCAAGCGCTTTGATATGGAAAACACAAAGGTTATTGATACTCCAATTCCCACATGTGTGAACTTAGATCAAGATGAAAATAGTAAGGTCATCGATGTAAAAAAGTATAGAGGTATGATAGGTTCTCTTTTCTATCTCACCCATCTCGACCAGATATCATGTTTAGTGTTTGTATGTGTGCTAGATATTAATCATGTCCCAAGGAATCACATTTAAAAGCGATCAAGCGCATACTTAGATACCTATGTGGTACTCCAAAGTATGGGCTTTGGTTTTCCAAGGGAAGTGATTGTACTTTGGTTGGCTATTTTGATTCCGATTTTGCCGGATGCAAATCGGATAGGAAGAGCACTAGTGGCACTTGTCATTTCTTTTCAAATTCCTTAGTGTGTTGGCATAGCAAAAAGCAAGTTTTTGTTGCTCTGTCAACTGCCGAGGCAGAATACGTCGCAACCGGTAGTTGTTGTGCCCAAATCTTGTGGCTCAAGCAAAAATTACTCGATTTTAATGTTAAACTTGATCGTATTCCTATTTTGTGTGACAACACGAGTGCCTTAATTTGACCAAAAATCCAGTACTACATTCACGTACCAAACATATTGAAATTCAACACTATTTCCTTAGGGATCATGTAGAGAAAGGTGATTTCGTATTCGAGCACGTTGATAGCAAAAATCAACTTGCCGACATTTTTACAAAACCAATTACGACGGAACCCTTCTTTAACATTTGTAGGGAACTTGGTGTTCTCGATATCTCGGATCGTGTTTAAATGAAATTCTTGCATGCTCTCTATATATGCTTGTTTATACATGGATTAACCATGTTGGAAAGCTTAAGCTATGTGAGGGCATTCATCGTTCATCACCATTGGAGGTATTATCGTTCCTATCTATTTGCTCTATCTTGACTAAATATGTGTTTGTACTATGTTTGGAGTGCTATCTTGTTGCAAAAATGATAGTTTATATTCTTTTCTTACTCCATTTTAATGTTTTGAAATAGTTTGGGCTTGCTATTTATGTTTTTGTGCATCATTCATATCATAGTTTTTCTATTTTTTCATGTTTCAACTGCATGCGTCGACCTGAACAGGGTGTAAGTCGACTCATGATCATCTCAATTCAAACATGAATGTTTCTGCCAGTCATGCGTCGACCCGAGGGTTCCTCATGCATCGACACATACGGAACATTTAAAATTTTTTAAAATTTAATTCACATGCATAGACGCATTACATGCTGGAGGTCGACACATCGCTCGTGTTTCTATATTTTTTTAAACTAAAAAGTTTCATGTTTGTTTTGGAAATTGCATCTTATCATTTGTGTCTCTCCATCCTTTCATCTCATCATTTGCATCTCTCTCATCTCTCACAACACTTACAACTCTCTCAACTCTCCACAAAACCCTAAAACCCTTTTCAAGAGTTCTCTAAGATTAGGGATTCCAACCCAAATTAGTAAAGAATTTAGTTTTTCTACACTCTCATCTATTGCGGGTACTGTTCATCTTCCTCAACAAAGGAGTTTCAATGGCAACTTCAAGTGTAACTGGTAAGAAGTCAAATAGATCATCCACTTCTTAATAAAACATGTGTCAAACTTCTTCTCAGACTCCGTCTCAAACCCCGATTATGAATTTAAGTATGCATTCAATTCTATACTGAAAGACCCTTATCCTGAGGAAGTCGTTGCAAGTGATCTCTTTCCCAAATCAGTCACAACTGGTCTGTTGAAACGAGAAGATCGAATCCTACAGTGAATTATTTCTCATATTCTACGACCAAAGAAATGAGGTTATTCTAGAGTTGATCAAGCCGAAGTGCTCTTGGTTTATCTGGTCAAGAATAAGAAGAAGGTAAACTGGCCCTATTATATTGCTAGTCACATTTTTGCCTTGAAGGAATCCGGAAGAGGTTCATCCTTATGCTACAGGTCGTTTATCCAAAGCATATTGGATCATGCTGGAATTGTTGCTCAGGACATTCCTTACATTTCCATTTTTGGTGACTAAGAGTTTAGTCAGAAGACTATGACTCTCATGGGGTACATTTGGGACAGACAAGAAAAGACTTACGTGGTCAAGACTAAGGGCTCAAGTGCAAGGATTCGGGATTTAGATGAAGCTGAGGAGGAAGAACAAGATGAAGATGAGGAAACTCATCATATGGACACCGAGCCTCCTTTTGACGGTTATGACGATAGTGCTTGGTTAGGTGGTTCTCCAGTTCAGGATACCAATGCTGACCAAGGATGGGGTGCATGGTGTCAAAATGCATGGTCCGAGTATGGCACTTCATATGTGCCACCTTCTCCAAATCAACCTCAAACTGATAATTTTGAAGTTCTTGATATGCTACGAAGCATGCAACTTGAGCAACATAATTTTGTAGCACTCCAAGAACAAAAGTATGAAGCAATGTAGGGTCAAATTCGAGCGTAAAATGAGAATTTTGATCTGTTTGCGTCAAGATTTTTGGGCAGGTTTGATGAGATGGCTGAAACATCAGCAAGTCAGCATTGTGCTCTTTCACTGATCTTCAAGACTCTGAACATAAGTGTTCTTGGTTTGTGTGAGTGCCTGGATACTCAAGGACCTCATCAGGATCATTCATTAAGAGGGAGAGGTCAACCACATAGGGGCAGAAGACCTTAGTTTATTGAGTTGTGTTGGTGTCTTGCATTTCATTTGGCATTTTGTATTGTGTTTGATTTTATTTTTGTCATTTTGTTTGTCTCGAGACATGTATTGAACAAATTATGGTGTGTAATGCATTATTAGTATTACTTCTATTTTTTTCTTGACCTATTTAATTATATATTCTTTTCATTAGCAACATTATATGTGGATGTTTTTTTATGTCTTATCTGTTGCAAAACATATGTTTGCGTACGTATGCGTATGATTTGATTACAAATGACCATTTGCTTCACTCTTTTTGATGTTGTCAAAGGGGGAGAATGCAAAATCAAGTTTCACAAAGATCGGAATTTCACAAAGGATAAATGCATACTATCAGGGGGAGAATGCTCACAAAGTACTCAATGTGTGAAATTTTTTACAAGGTTTTGCCATCATCAAATAGGGGGAGTATGTGAGGGCAAGGTTCTTTATTACTTTTTTTAATGATGTCAAAACTAGGAAAATTTCATACTTATGTATTTTGGACGATATCACATTGTCTAAGCTTGCATTCATCCTTCTCAAATGCGGATAAAAGCCTACATACATGAACTTAGGCATATAGGATCATACTCTATGTCTAAAATGTGTTTTGAGTCAATTTTGGTGCATTGTGTCGACTCACAAGTGATATAGGTCGACTCACAACAAAGAAAAATGTAGTTTGAAACATTCTGGCAAGCATGTGTCAACTCAGGACCTCTTCAGGTCGACACACACTGATGTGAAAAAGTGTGTAAAAGTCTCTGGCCTTCATGCTCCGACACATAGCTCCTATGTAGGTCGACGCATACTGAAAGAATCAAAGTTGAAACTTTTTGGCCTTCATGCGTCGATGCATGACCTAGCTGCAGGTCGACGCATAGTCTTCTTGTTTGCGTAGTTTTGCATTCTGGCTTATTCAGGTCGACACACAGCTTCTGTAGGTCGACCTCTCGCGCATTTTTACTCTATTTTCTGCATCTTTGTGTTCCCAAAGTCTGTTTTTCTGTTATTTTTTTCATATATATATATATATATATATATATATATATAGTCATATGCATCATTTTGTACAAAACCAAGAAGAAAATTGAAAGATACATTGGATTGCTCATCATCTTCACTCTCACAAGTTGTATTCATCAATAATCACACATAATCATCTTTGTTGATTAGTGCTTTGTTCAAGAGTGATAACTTCCAAACTTAGGATTTGTATATCGTTGTTTGGGTTGAGAATCAGTGGGATTTTCTTCAAACAAAACCACTGGGGTTTTGTCCTCCAAGATCTTGGGGATTTGGGGGGGGGGGGTTGCACAAATCTTTGCAGTACAGATTCAGCCGAGTGAAAGCATTGAAGAACGGTGGGTTCTGTCAAAGGAAGTAGTGGTAACTGGAGGATTATATTGAAAGATTTGGGGTCAAACATCTTATGATCGAAATCAGCCGAGTGAAAGACTTGAAGAATTTAGCGAGTAGCGGTAACCGGAGGTTTGATGGAAGAGTTTGATGTTCTTGATTCGGCTAGAATCAAGGGGAGAGATGTGGATAGAATCAACATCAACAATTAGGTTTGATTGTGTGGTAGCTAGAACTTCTCTTGTACACAACTTTGCAAACAGATATTATACATATCTCAATTCTAGTTTTAGAATTGGGGGAAGAAGTACCCGAAGCAAGGACGAAAGCGGAATTGTCTAAACAAATTGGGTGTCATTCTCTCTCTCTCTCTCTATCTATCTATCTATCTCTATCTCTTTACTTTGTGTTGTTAATTTTTGTGTGAAATCAACTGTTAGAAACATTTCGATTAATTTGTAGTGTTGTGAAATCAACAAGTTGTTCATAAAATTGTCAATTCAATTTTATCGTCTATAATTTATTGAAAACTGGTTAACTCAAAGTGGTCGTTATTTGAATTTTTTGATTGGGAACTTTATTGATTCATTTATCTCATTAATATTATTCCATTCGGTTTCACATATCCTATCTTACCAATAATGGTTCGTTTAGACATTTTAAATCCAAGGCCGCTTTCGCACATTTTTGAAACAATCTTTTAAGCGCCAATTTTATTAAAAATTAGTGATCTATTCAACCCCCGTTCTAGATCAGTGCCATCGTCCAACAGCCTTCCCACAATGATTCCCGAGGCAAGTGGAATCCCAATTACGAGGCCCATATGTTGTCAAGAAAACCTTCTCTGAAGGTGAATTGGTTCTTACAACTATGGATGGTGAGGAGCTTCCCCGTCCGGTGAATGCCGATGCAGTTAAGAAATACTTTTCCTAAATAATCAAAAGAACATCTTGCTAAGTTGTAAACCTGAAAGGGCGACTTAGGCAAAAATGAGCGTCTCGGTGGACTGAAAACCCAAAAGGGCGGTCTAAGCCAAAAATTAGAGACATAAATAGAAATAATTCATCCCATTAGATTGAAAACCTGAAAGGGCAATATAGGAAAAAGTTAGGTATTTCATGGCAAGTAACTGCATCAGGCAAGGCTTCATCACTTGAAGTCGCAGCATCATCAATCAGAAAGTCTCAGTTTAATCACTTTCAACGGAAGCTAGATTACAAGAATTCAAAATTGTTAGGGAGAATAGTGGTCATTGTATTTCAATGTAGCCTTTCCATTTACCATTTTCCAAACATTGTAATGATCCATGGGGTTGCTCCTTTTGCGTACCACCATTTTATCGATAAAATCCTGGTCTTTCACCAATTAATTTCAATTCTTATATATTTGTTTCTTTTGCAAAATGTCATTTATTTTTTATAATAATTTTTGAAACAAAGGTTTATTAATAAACATGCTTTTTGAAAATTACAAAGCATTTTCCTTTGAGTTTAGAATAAACTAAAAGGAATGTCGGCGGTTGTTCGAGATTGATCGAGCCTGGAAGTGCGGAACTTAGATTCCCCAGTGCAGTTGTTCATGTGGACTATCCTGTGCATATCCTTGGTTTGATAATCTTGTTTTCTCCAACGGATTTTTTGCCATATAGTGGATTTCCTCCATCCAGTTTATTGTTGCAGTGTTGATTTGGGTTCTCCCATAACAAAGCCATCAAAAGTTTCTATGTCCTCAGAGGACTTTTGTTTTATGAAAATTTCAGTTTCAAGTTTCCCCAATGGATCTTTTATCCCCAACGGAGGATCTTTTGTCCTGGAAGATGTTGCATAAGACAAGCTTTGTGGCATAGTCTCCATCTAGTTGAGATTTGGTCGAGTATCCAGTGCATTGAGTATTTTGGTTTCCCAGTTTATTCAGTGTGTTGTTTTGTCAGCATAAACATAACATTGCATACATTTTAACATTCATAAAGTCATCGCCATGCATAGTTAAAGGAACATTCGTGCTCATTCGCATGTCCTTGGGGTCTCTAAATCCACTTTCCTGGTGGTACATTCCCCCTAAAAGAAAGTTTATATTCTGTTTCCCCACCGAGATTGTGCCTCATGGAAAGAATTGTGTTTCAGTTTTCCTCCCCAGCTCATTGTCTGAATGCAACAAATCCCCAGTCGAGTTCATTCCTTGTTGGGTAGAGTCATGTTTGACTGTTTCTCTCTAGTTCATTCCTGGATTGAAATTTGATCCCCTGCATCAATTTTTGACCTCTCCAGGATGGAAACATAGATAACGAAGAAGGCATGTTTTGCAAATTTTGGATCCTGTTTTCCTTAGCAGAGAAGACTTGTTCAATGGATGAATAATCTAATTCCCTAACAGTTATCACTCTAGTAATTTCTCTAAGACTTTTTTCAACAACAAGTGGCAGTCTCTTTATTTGAGAAGCTTGTTTGTTCCCGACAATATCAATCCTTGTCCTCGCAACAATTGGAAATCTCTTCAGTCAATCCTCGACAGAGAAGCTCGTTGTGACTCAACAGATCAAATTTAACACAAGATCGTTTTCTAACAGGTATCTATCTATTTATTTAAGAAGCCTGTTGCGATCCCCGATAAGAGTTAAGACATAAATCTCCAGCAAGTGAAGACCGCTTCAGGTTGAAAACCAGAAGTCAAAGAAAGCTTGTTTTTTACCCTTTCCAGGTGGAATAATTGGTCAAAGAAGAAGTCGAGACCCATTCTAGGTTGAAGATCAGAATTCATGGGAAGTTTGTTACCCTTTCCAGGCAGAATACTTGTTTAAAGAAGAAGCTGAGACTCATTCCTGGTTGAAGACCAGAAGTCATGGGAAGTTTGTTACCCTTTCTAGGTGGAATATTTGGTCAAAGAAAAAGCTGAGACCCGTTCCAGGTTGAAGCCCGGAAGTTATGGGAAGTTTGTTACCCTTTCCAGGTGGAATAGTTGGTCAAAGAAGAAGCTGAGCCCCGTTCCAGGTGGAAGGCCAGAAGTTTTAGGAAGCTTATTATCAATTTAAATCCTGTCACTGCCTTCGTCTATGAGTTAGTAGTATACTATCATCTATGAGTCAGTATTACCTATTTCTTAATCAGCATCTATGAGTCAGTATTATCCTGTTTACTGCCTTCAACTATGAGTTGGTAGCATGTCCAGATCCTATTTATTTCCTTCAACTATGAGTTGGTAGTAGTTCCTTTTTCCAATTGACTACTCAGGGTGGATTACCCAGTAAGATCAGTAACTTTTCCTTGTTGCATATTCCCCAGTGGAGTCTTCCATTGTTGCTTGCTATCTCTTTCACTTCTGGTTGTACTTTGGGTTATTCCATAGTATGCGCCCTCGTGATGTTGTGTCGCTCCCTAGTGAGTTATGTCTCTTTGTCGGAACCCCTTTAATTTTTTCTCCAGCAGTATCAGAGTTGTAGTTCATTTACGCAGAGTTTGTCTCCCGCAACGTCTTTCTCCCGGAGTCCGATCATTTACATTCATATCATAAGCATCGTGCGACATCTTAGGGCTAAAAATTGGGTCTTCTGTATTTAAGTATCTTCAATCCCGTCGATACAAAGATTTCCAATCTTCATATCTTCGGTTAGAAGAAACTTAAATAGAAATGAACTCTCTCTTTTAAATTAATTATAACATGCTAAATAATAATAATAACTATTAATTAAAATGTTAATTAAGTAATTTAAAAATAATAAACCAAATTGACAATTAATCTAAATAATTAAACTAAAGCAAGATTAAATT
This sequence comes from Lathyrus tuberosus, assembly GCA_022829125.1. Classification (NCBI taxonomy): domain Eukaryota; kingdom Viridiplantae; phylum Streptophyta; class Magnoliopsida; order Fabales; family Fabaceae; genus Lathyrus; species Lathyrus tuberosus. Next base: position 4,549,432 of record JALAZF010000034.1, read on the forward strand.
AAATTGAGATTAATTTAAATTAATAAAAATAGGACAAATAAAATATAAATAAAATTAAAAATGAGCCATATTGAAATTAAATTAAAATAAAACAAATAAAACACTAAAATAAATACTAACTTAAAATATAGAGAAAAATAAATAAAACATCAACTAGCAGAAAAAATGAGGGTAAAATTTGGGGTACAACAATTAATATATGTGAATTATATGTTTACATATGATTATGCAATCTTGATATAAGTTGTTATTTCTCACCCTTCTGCTGGAATATGCTTTTTATGGCATAGTGCAGATTAGCCGCTGTAGAGGCGTGGAGGCAAGTGGAAGAGTTAGATCTTCATTTTGCTTAGATCTTTAGTGTCTGCTCTGATACGTAACACGGGAGTCGGGGGAAACGCTTTTGTTATTTATGTTTATATATGTGTGTGTGTATATATATATATATATATATATATATATATATATATATATTGGGATAACTTGTATGTGTATTTTGATGTTATGAAACAACTTATTTTGTAAAATGAGTCAATTATGGATCGTTCCGCTTTATTCCATAATTGAACTTTCCTTTTGTTGGAAAAAGTTTCCTGTTATTATTTATTCCATTTCGTGTTATGTATCAAAGTTATAAGCAGGTGAATTATATTTTTCTCAAATGTGGCATCCTTGTTCCGGTCGAATTTTTTTTATTCACTCTGATTTAATTATGTATTATTTATCCGCTAGATGGGAATTGGGGTGTTACAATTAGTATCAGAGCAGGTTCGTCCGTCCGGCCAAGTTGTGAGTCGGTGTGGCATGACAGTTGAATACTGTCGATGTTGTTTGTTCCTCAGTACGTGATATGTGTGTGAAACACTGTCAGTGCTTTCTGATTTTCTAATCCTTTGTCTTCAGGATTGAGAATGAGATAAGTGGGGGAGAAGCTGGTGCTTCTCCAAGTTGTTTCAGTTGTGGAGCGTTTGTTTAGTGTGTCGTTGTTTGCGAGATTATAAGTGTTGTTTGGACAGTACTGTTCCCGATTCCAGAGGGAATGCGGAGGTGAGGTTTATGTCGACTAAGGATTTGTGCCTTAGGTAGTTTTGTGCACAAGATGCAAGAAATGCTATTATGGTCTGGTAAAGATGGTCTATGCCCCATCATGATTGTCGGCTGTCTATTAACAAATTGAGGAACTGATCACCCTTAATCTCTTGATGATAGTAGACGGAATTATGTTGGATGGAATAGACGTGTCTTTCCGGCTTTGGTAGTGTGTGCAATGAATTGTTTGGAATTAAGAAAATGATTACAGATTGTTTTAAAGAGTCGATGAAGATTCTTATATCGGAAGGTGAGGCGGATTAGAGGCTTTGGTATGTTGGTCAAGTCGGGATGTCTCTGGGGGAGAACGATCGGGTATTATTGATGGTTGCTCCTCAGAGAGTAGAGAGTGAACTTAAATTGGACGAAGGTGAATAGTTGAGGTTTATATCTGCTAAGTAAGTAGAAAAACTCTTAAGCGATGAGACCAAGATGTTTGTTATGTTTGTGATAATAGTGTTCTGGAATTGACGGGAAAGCCACAGTGAAGGGCTTCCAGTTGTGCGTGATTTCCAGATGTGTTTTCGGATGGAATATTGGATGTTAGCATTAGAATTACCCAGTGAAAATTTTTGCAAAAACTTTAAGAATTTATATCTTTTGGAATTTGGTTGGGCATTACAATGTACAGTGATGTTGTTCGGTGTTAGTAATGCGTCTGGAATGTTTGTGGAATATATGAATCGTATCTTCCATATTTAATTGGATAAGTTCGGAGTGGTGTTCATTAGGGATATTCTGATCTATTATAAAATTAGAAGGAGAGTATATAGGGTGTTTGAGAATCAAGTTGCAAGTGTTGAAAAGAAATGAATTTTTTTATGCTAAGTTATTCAAGTGAGAATTTTGGTCGAAAAAGGTTAGTTTTATTGGATACGTTATTCCTGATGATGGTATTGTTATGGATCCATCGGAAGTAGATGCAGTTCTACAGTGAGAGGCTCCAAAGTCGGTTAAGGTGATTAGAAGCTTTTTGGACTTTAGTTGGTTATTACCGAAGGTTATGGAAGTTTTTTTTTCAAGTTAGCATTTTCGTTACTTCAGTTGACATGCAAAGGGTAAGTCGTTTGCTTTGGATGTTCATTGTGAGGAAAGTTCGAGAGGGCTAAAGTAGAGTTTGTCTACGGCTCTAGTTTTGATTCTGCGTGATCCTAATAAACCGTTTGTAAGGTATTGGGATGCGTCTATGATGAGTTTAGTCAGTGTGTTAATGCAAGATGGTAAAGTCATGGCTTATGCTTTACAACAATTGAGGATTCATGATTTCAAGATGGCTGCGGTTACTTTTGTATTGAGAATCTGGAGGTATTATTTTTATGGTTTTGAGTTCGAAGTGTTTAATAATCACAAGAATATTGAGTACCTGTTTGGTCGGAAATAATAGAGTATGAGACAATGAGGATGGTTGGAATTCCTGATGAGTTATGACTTTAGCTGGAATTATCCTATTGGTGAAGTTAAGTCGAAGGTTTTTATACATGTATGTTTTGATGGTCAGAGGATTAGAATTATTTGAGCAGTTCAGAGACTTGTGTCTGGTGTGTGAGATAACACAGTAGAGTGGGAGGTTGGGTATATTAGAAATGAACTATGATTTTTCTGGCGAATATTAGAAAGAGTCAGAAGTTGGATATGTAATTGGTAGATTTGATTGTTGCGAGTAATCAGAGTACGCATCGAAAGCGTGATGTGGCACATTTTGTATATGCGTGTGTGACTTGTAAGAGTTCATAGGTTGAACATTGGAAACATGTAGGAATGATGAGACCATTGGATGTTTCAGAATGGAAGTGTTAGGTGAAAGGTTTAAATATTATTCATGGGCTACTATATAGATGGATGTTTTGGTTATATGTTCGATTGGTGAATCGTAGCATTGTTGTAATAATGTTGTGTGACAAGGATGTTGGTATTATGATTATGTAGAGGTTGTTGAAACGATGTTGTGTCGTGGGACCTTATGTTCTTGTTTTTGTTGTTGCCTCGTTTCCATCGTGATGGTTCGAGTGCGAGTAGCTAATTCCAATGTGGGGAATTAGGGGAGTGTTACCTATGGTGAGGGTAACGATCTTGTTGTGTTCTGGTTCTAGAGTGAACCTATGTGTGTTCGTAACTTGGGTAGTCTATGAGTCGTGAGTTAGTCGTCAAGTGCATTGTATGGGCATTGCATCTTGTCGTTGTTGTTGTTGTTGTTAGTAAGGTGGTTTGTCAGTTTGTGTTATTCGTGGTGTGCCTAATGTTGGCATGTTAGTTGGTTTGTTGGAAGTGAGAGTCGTATCCGGAAGTTGTTCGTCTTAGTTATATTTTTGAGGACGAAAATGTCTAAGTGGGGGAGAGTTGTAACGCCCCAATTTGGATAATCGTATTTATTTATTTCATTTATGTGAAATTTTGTGAATTGTGTAAACTAAATGAGTTTTACCTGTTAATTGAATAATTTCTCAGATAGATAAAATAATTGCATTTGATAATATTTTCTTATTAACTTTTAATTCCTGATGTATTTTGCATCGCTGTTTATGTTTTATCGCATTTTGAGAGCGTTTGGGAGATATTTTAGCAAAAGGGTAAAATAGTCTTTTGAGGGGTTAGATATTTTTATAAAAGTAGACATTTTGTTATAAAAAGGGAAAAGAGAGAAATAGAGAGAAAAAGGAGGAGAAAAGAGAAAGAAGAGAAAGAAGAGAAAGAAAAGAGAGAAGAAGGGGAAGAAGAGAAAATCGATCAAATCAAAGCTTGATCTTTGATTAATCGGGTAAGGGTGAGAAGTTCCGATTATATTTCGATTGTATATGTATATGTATGTGTTTGTTTGGTTGGAAATGTTAGGGTTTCACCATTTGATAGAAATGGTAAATTGAGTGGAAATTGATGTTTTCAGGGATGAAACTCGGTATAAATCGCGAAGTATAGTCGGGTGAGGTTAGGAATTAGTTGAGAATGCTTACTTGTATGTTTTCACATGTTTGGTTGAATTTGATGGAAAATTACAACATTTGATATGTTGAGATTTTGAGATTTGGATCCAAAACTTTTGTGTTGGAAATCATGTTTTAAGGTTCCTAATTGTTGGTACATGATAGATATAGGTTGCTATGTATTTAATTTGTATTATACTAATGTTTAGATGAGATTTTGAGGAAAAATTGAGTGAAACCCGTAGCAGTATTTATGCAGAAAATTCTGTTTTGGAAAAACTTCAAAAATCCATATCTTTTGATCCGTAAGTCTGTTTTAACCTCCGTTCGAAGTCTTGGAAAGCTAATGAGATATTATTTCTATTAAAAATGGTTTGAAGGGTAAGAGATTATTTAATTAATTCGAGTTTTTGAGAAATAGTCGTGCTGTCGGATTTTCTTATCGCGTAATATGTGTGCGGTCGGTATGTTGTCGTGTGTTATGCTATTGCCATATAAATGTGGAGCTTTTAGGCTATTTATATGATGTTGAATCTTGCTATTGAATGTTGGCCTTTGTTTGGGATGTTTTGAATGTGTTTCCTAATGACTGATTAATGCAAAGTAATGGATTATTGTATATGTGATAAACTATGATAGAACCATGATAATATACCTTTATTGGTTGTTTGGGTATGGTTTTGAGGGTGAATTTGTGGTTTGGAAGTTGCTGTCAAAAGGGATATTTGTCTGCATAACGGAGTGCCCGCTTAGCGCGGTAGGCACGCTTAGCGCGGTCTGAAGAAATTTCGTCTCTCCCAGGCAGTGAATAGCGCGCTTAGCACGGGTAGCCCCGCTTAGCGAGACCTGGAACTGAGAGAAAACAAATATTATTTATAATGTGGATTTTTGTCGATTATGGGAATTGACCGGAATTACGTGAATTATGTATAACGGAACTTTTGAAATTCTAGAAGTTTCAAGTGGTGAACTAATGAGAAAACCTAATATAAATGGTAGTAAAGAATGATTAAAATGGAATTTGGAGTGGACTAATTGGATAATTAACTAATTAGGCCCACGTGAGGTATCCTCCTTAATTGTGTGTATTATGATGAATTTATTGAACAATTGTAGTACTACTAGTGTGTATTTCTGTGAGTATGTATCTCACGTGTGATCAGGAGGATCATGTAAATGTATAATTGATTGTTATACATGTGTTTTGTGCATAATTCTTGTTATGTATGTGTTATGTTGAATTGATTGGACATGTATGGTAATACTATTGTGTATTACGGTGAGTATGTATCTCACGTGTGATCAAGGGGATCGTGAAGAGGTATAGTTATTATTATACTTATGTTTTTGTGCATCATTTGTGTCGTGCATTTCATGATGTGTCTGGTGGAGACAGCTAGATGGGAATCCATGATGGGTGGCTAGTATTGTCCGGACTCCAATGTGGAGTTGTGATGGAGATAAATCATTGCTCAGTGGGAGTGTATGTGATTTGTCTGGACTCCAATATGGAGTTGTATGGAGATAAATCATTGCTCAGTGGAGTGTATATGATTTATCCGGATTCTATTATGAATCGGGTTCAATTGAATGAACCAGGGTGTGTGGTGCCAGGAGATAAATCATTGCTCAGTGGGAGTGTATGTGATTTATCCGAATTCTATTGGGAATCGGGTTCGATTGAATGAACCATATTGGGTGGCACCACTTGCATTGCATTGTGTCATTGAGCCACATTGCATTATTATGTCTTTGTTGGATTATAATTGAAAGTGACAAGTGTGTCGTGAATGTGGGCACATTATGTGTGATTGCTTGATTTCTACTTCTTAACATGTATTTTACACCGTTAATTATTGAATGTAGTTCTCACCCCTTTGTTGTTTCTTGAGTCTGTGCTTCTTGGGAAGTACAGATATATATCATAACTTGTGTATATGAATTTATGATATCTTGGTATGCTATATGTGTTAGCATGTGGTGTGTGGGTGAGTTGATTAATATATGTGAATTATATGTTTACATATGATTATGCAATTTTGATATAAGTTGTTATTTCTCACCCTTCTGCTGGAATATGCTTTTTATGGCATAGTGCAGATTAGCCGCTGTAGAGGCGTGGAGGCAAGTGGAAGAGTTAGATCTTCATTTTACTTAGATCTTTGGTGTCTGCTCTGATACGTAACACGGGAGTCGGGGGAAACGCTTTTGTTATTTATGTTTATTTATGTGAATATATATATATATATATATATATATATATATATATATATATATATATATATATATATATATATATATATTGATGTTATGAAACAACTTATTTTGTAAAACGAGTTAATTATGGATCGTTCCGCTTTATTCCATAATTGAACTTTCCTTTTGTTAGAAAAAGTTTCCTGTTATTATTTATTCCATTTCGTGTTATGTATCAAAGTTATAAGCAGATGGATTATGTTTTTCTCAAATGTGGCATCCTTGTTCCCGTCGAAAAAAATTTTATTCACTCTGATTTAATTATGTATTATTTATCCGCTAGATGGGAATTGGGGTGTTACAATTTGCATCAAGTATAAGTTATGAATCGAATCAAAATGTTTCATGATTCAAATCAAGTATAATTTATTATTCAAATTATACAAGACAGAAGAAAATTTTGAATTTTCACATTCATGTTTGATAGGAATCATGCCTAGCCTTGATTCAAATCAGATTTCTAAAAATTGATTTTTAGAGTAAATTGAAGTGTAATATTGAATCAAAAGTTAGACTGTTAGGAACCATTAATTCATGTGTTTTTTGACCCAAATAATCAACTAATTTGACTTGAACCATATTGCATTGACTTTTACCTAATGGTTTGATTTATGCATGCAAAATCACGATTTAATGTAAAATACCATTTAAAAAGCATTGCACTCAATTCAAAGATATTTGCAAAAATATAATTTAGAGGAGAGTCAATTATAAAATAGATAAATATTAAATAATAATAAACGAGACAAGCATAAAAACTAAAGCCCTAAAGGGCAAAGCAACTTCAATAGCTTCACGCACCGTCAATCCTTGAAAAATATTTTTGCATGTTGTACCTACTTCAAAATGCATTAGAATAAATAATAAGTAATTTAAAAAGAAAAACATTATGAGTGAAGACCCTAAAACACACCTTAGTCCACTAAAGTGTCATTTCTTAGGGCAGAGAGTAAAGGTAGAGAATCTATGTGACATGACAAAATTCACCCACTCAAAAAATTAACATAATCCTTTATATTCTTATACGAGGAATTTTTACCCATATAACCATGTTTCAGTGTAACATTTTTCAAAATACCCAGGTTTTCTTCCAATTTTCCAATGTACCCATGTTTCAAAAAAAAAAAAGGTGTATTTGTAGGGGGGCGTTATCAGGTTTGGCTCCCCCATGTAAAATTGTAGGGGGGCGCCAATGCTTTTGGAGTCACCCTTTATATTTAAAGGGGGGCGCCATTCCATTTGGAGTCACCCTTTAAATATAAAGGGGGGCGCCATACGCCTTGGAGTCCTCCGTTTAATTAATTTAATTTTTTTATAATATATTATATATTAATTTTTGATGAAATATTATTTTATTTGATACACCTCCTATATAAGTAGATGACACTCTTACACATTCATTCACAACAAAGTTGTTGTTGTATCTTAAAATTTTAGCAGATTTAGTCATGTATCTCAGAAGATACGGTCATGTGATTTTTTCAAGAACGAAGCCGCCGATAAGGATGTTGTTTTGGAATATCCAAAGCTTAGAGCAACTACGAAGGAATTTGAATCGATGGTTAGAAGGAGACATTGCAGATGGTGAACAAATTAGAAGTATTGAAAGACTTGTTTCTTACTTCTCGATCGAAGATGGAAATATTCGACGTGAGTGGCTACGAATTAGAAATGACAACGACGTTAGGTCTATGATGTTTGGAACTGATGATATTGTTTTGATTGTTGTAATTTCTTAGTTTATGTTGTATTAATTTTGATATAATTAATGGATTAAGTGTTGCTGTAGAAGTATTTTAGTTTGTTTCTTGTAACCAGTAGTTGTTATAAATATTAAATTCAAAGGTTACAACTTTCTATTGACAAAAGTAAATTTATCTAGAACTTGTTCCAACATTTGGACATTTTTTCCGTGTATGCCCGGGTAGACGACATATTCCACACAGTCTTTCCATTTTCTCATAAGTGTCCATTTCAGTTCTAATTCGCGTGCTTTTGGGGCGACCCTTTTTGTTTCTTCTCATGGTTTCGTTGTGGTAAATTGTGTCCCCATGATAGGTTGGCCAATAGTCCTCACTAGCTACCACTGGAAAGTTGTTACTGTAGATACCGAATAAGTTCATGACCTTGTAAACTTCTGATAGCTGCAAGAACGGATCATGACGAGCACTAGAACATGCCGCAATGACATGTGAACAAGGCATACAGAGCGCTTGAAACTTTCCGCAGTCGCACCAATATTTATGAACTTCCACCCTGTATTGTCCCATTGGCCGTCCCTCATTGTGATCCTTTGTCTCTTCAACCATGAAGCTGTAATCGTGACGGTCAAACGATGTAACTCGATGTGAGGTCGCTTTATCAGTTTCTTCCTTTATAAATGTCATGCAGCTTTCGCTGAATAACTGCCCTGATTCCAAAACAACGCCCCATTTTTTGCCTCTTGTTGCAAATAGTGACCCCAACCTGTAATAGGTTGCTCTAACTAACGCAGTGATGGGTAGGTTTCTAGTTCCCTTGAAAATGTTGTTCAGGGATTCTACAAGGTTGGTGGTCATGGCGACCTGAGACACATACATTTCATCTACCGATAGGTGAATGTACCGTCACACTCAAAGACACATACATGCTCTTGGGTCTACCTATTGATGGTAAGGCGGTAAGGGGTGACACAAATATTGTTGGTGATTTGGTAGCAGAACTTTTAGGGGTTGCCCCAGAATACACACAGGTGAGGGGCCAAAAATTATTAATGTCATGGCTCAAGAGCATGTATAGCGCAATACCGTTAACAGAAGACTCTCCAGAAATATTTAAAGAAAGAAAAACAAGAATTTATTTGATGTTATTCTTTGGTTTATTTTTATTTCCGGATGCAAGTGGTAATTCTGTGCATCCTATGTATTTACCGTTATTAAGAGACATAGACAGAATAAAAACTTATAGTTGGGGGTCTGCCACGCTCGCCCACCTATATAAGTCTCTATGTAACAATGCATTTGCCGGTTCGGGTAATTTTACTGGATGTGCTGTTCTTCTACAAGCTTGGGGTTGGTCAAGAATGACCAACTTAGCGCCTGTCAGCACCAATAATTTCGGTTTTCCATACGCTACAAGGTAATGTTCTAAACCATTTCTTTAAATATCTAGTTTTCTGTCTTTTAATTTATTGTATTACTTAAAAATGTTGCCTTTTCAAAATATAGGTGGTCTGCACTAGGGATGAATTACGACAAATGTCCCCATTACAGCATCACCCAGTACCGAAATCTTCTAGATCATTTGGGTGAACATGATGTATTATCACTAACCTATCTATTAATGGTTATAGTCACATTTAATATTAACACATTATTTAAAATATACTGAATATTTTTCTTCCACCTGCAGTTTATTTGGCGGCCATATCTTGGTCTAGAGGTCATCCATGAAGCTGACGTACACCACTCTGCTGTGTGGACTGCAAAGGTACCGATCATCCACTTCACAACAGTTGAAATGCACAACAGTGATCGTGTCAAGCTTCAGTTTGGAATGCTACAAGATATTCCCGGTCCCCCAAAATGCATCGACGACAGATGGCACACAAGCATCCTCTCTGACTTATGGCACTATAAGCCATGGAAAACATATGCAAAACATGAGTGTCGTGAATGGAAGTTTCGCAACCATTTTGCTTTGACCGACAATGTTTTGCCATATGAGAGCAAACCGTCTGTCCAGTACATGACTTGGTATAGGTCGGTTTCCATTGGTTTCTTTTCCCATCCTAGATATCTTGTTGACCCACGCCAGCAAGCCTCATCATCACAAACTCAACAGCGGACCGATCAACCAAGCCAACATCCAACCCAACCCCCACTCACACAACCACAATTCCATGAAAACACCCCTTACCAATCCACCCCATTTCAACATGGTTATACTCAATCGACATACCAACAAAACCCACCACAAAATCAAGCATACTCCTATGACACTACAACCCAGATTAACACGGACTATCAAACACCTAACCAAACCTTACCCACCCAGACATTTACACCCTTGCCCGATTACGACCAAGCAGGCTATCGTCCTGACATATCATCTAGCCAACCACCCCGACAAAATTATACAGGCATGGGAAACACCTTTAATGTGGACGACTTGCCTAATATTGACTCGTCTGCATGGTCACTATTTCTTCAGCTGCCGAACCCATTAACAACATCCGCACCTATGGACCCGACGTCGCCGTCGCCGCCACCGCGAAGAGAACGAAGACACGTACGTACACGAGGATGTGGTACGGGCGGAAATTTGCCTCGACCTCGTCGACAAAATTAGTGTACTGTGTTTCGCCTTTTATCTATGTAATTTGTAATTATTAAAAAAAAATATTTCGAATGAGTAATACTATTAAAATTATTAAATATTATTTGTGAATTATGATTATTTATTTATTAATGTAAATTTATTTGAAAAATATTAAAAAAAATTCGTTCACAAATGGGGGCTCCAGATGGTATGGCGCCTCCCTTTAAATTTCAAGGGGGTAGCCATTACCAATGGCGCCTCCCTTTTGGATTCAATGGGGTAGCCATTTCTATTGGCGCCCCCCTTCAATGTTTTTTATTTTTTTCGAAACATGGGTATATTGGTATTAATGGTGAAAACATGGGTAGAATGGAATTATATACTTGCAAACATGGTTATTTAGGGAAAAATTCCCTTATACGAAGCATGTTATTCATTCTTTAGTTTTTCACAGCTGGAGCAAAATTACTTTAGATGCACTATGAAATGATCATTTAACTAACAATGAAAGAAATGTGGTAGTTGTTAGCTGGTATTTTTTGATAAGGGAAAAACCCTCAGCATAGGACAAGGCTAAAGGTACATGAACCATTGATGAAGTGTACGCGGTTGGAGCCTCAGATTGAAGGAACCTGAGACTTAGTATTTTTTTGGGAATGTTTGGAAACATTTTGACAACAATGTTCTTGACAACAATGTTCTCGACAGATAACTACTTTCGAGTTACTGTAATACTCCATATTAATTAAGTGCTCAATTGGATATCAGAAGAGAACAATTATTTTATTAAAAAGTCAGAGTGATATTTATTAGTTTAAGGGAGTATTTTAAGGTAATTATAATAATTGATCCATTGGGTTGAGATGACAAAATATCAATTGGAGATATTTTATCCTGTTGGATTATATTCTATAATATTGGGATACCTTGGGACAACCAAGCGGAAAATTTGACTTTCTAGTAAAGTATACTGCTCCTGAGAGCTCTCGCATTGGGTTTGAAGATGTTCAGCCAACTGGATAGGAAGATCCTTCCTATCAAGGAGCATACAAGTTAGAAACATTAGAAGGAATAGAAATACCTAGGACATGGAATGTATTCAATATTAGGCTGTATTTCAGCTAACTCGTATGTAATCCAATAATAAATAAAGGATTCGGGTTGCACTCTTTTCTCTTGAAAGGGCAAGGGTTTTTAACAAGGCACGTGGTCTTAAAAAATTATCAGGTCTTGTTTATAGGTGATCAGCTGGAAATGGTGAGTTACAACTCAAAAAACTCCTATAAACGTGTCGATTTGCTCTGCGTACATAGGTCGCCCATGAACGAGTTGATTAAACTCCTATAAACGTGTCGACTTGCTCTGCGTACATAGGTCGCCCATGAACAGGTTGAGTAAACTCCTCTAAATGTGTTGACTTACTCCGCGTACATAGGTCGCCCACAAACGCTCCGCGTACACGGGTTGAACAAACATGCCTAATAGCTCCGTGCACACAAGCCGGACAACCTAACATAAAGATGATGAAACATCTAAGCCCAAAACACGTCAAAAGATACTTGGGGCTTGTAAGTAAAAAGTCATACATGGCAAAATGCCAATATGAAAGGAGAAAGTCCCTGTTGAAGAGGCGCCAGGGTACATACCTTAATTGGCGCCTTAGTCTACAAGATTCCAGGACTCCCAAAAGTGTAAAGACTATATACATAAGATAACTAACAACTCCTCAATAATCAGCTTCAAGGTAAGCTATCTGGAAAGCCGTGGAAACAAAGCACAATCAAAGTAAAAATAATACCCGGAAATCTATAATCGGACACCTCAAGTTAATCTAACTTAGTGCCCGAGGGGCTGGATATATGTACGAGATTATATATATATATATATATATATATATATATATATATTCTCCACAATTTCTTATTCTCAACCTTCCTTCACCCTAAACGCAATCTAAAATGACTCCAAGAACCTTTTATGGCAATGATGATCTCCTTGAAGTCATGAATGAAAAATGACCAAATCCAATGGATACTGATCATGATTTTCATCTTGGTATTCACTTTCAAAATTGGAATGGATACATACACATGCTAAGAGGCTCAACTTATCCTAACCTTTTAAAATCCTTTTCGATCAATGCCTCTGTTAGCAGTAATGGTCTAACCATCTCCTCTGACATTTATGGTCTCCCAGTCACCATCAACGCCACAAAAATCTCTGAAGCCATTGACTGTCCACCAGGAGGAGTCACTCCCAACCATGCATCCATTCGATGCACCTCCGATGCTGAAATGCACTTTATGTTTGATAAAGGATCTGCCTTTGAACTTACGAAACCTGAAACACTTATGCCCATTGCTAGAGGTTGGTATAAGTTCATCCTAACAAATATTAAACCTCGCAATACAAACAAGGACTTTCTGTATCATGATGATAAGTTCCTCATCATGTGTTTTCTTAGGCAAATTCTTATAGACCTTTACCAAGTAATCTTTAACCATCTCAAAGAGTCAATCGTCACGTCAAGAACCATGAACCAATCATTAATTCCTTATGGAAGAGTCCTATCAGAAGTACTCTTCAGAGCAGGAATAATGCAAAAGATCTGCAGAGTTCGATGTGGTCCAGATACTGCTCTGGATAGGAAATTTTGTGAAACCTTCGACAACAGTTGGTTCTCATAAAATTAGAAGATTACATGTCTCAATTAGGATAAGTTATTAGTGTGTAATGGTTCACTTGCTCATATTGTGTAATTGCTAAGTAAGTTAATGAAGTATGTGTTACTTTTAAATCTCCATGCCTACGTATGTGCACTTATTAGACATATGAGATAAATATTCTTGAAAAAGGGAAAAACGTGTCTCTATATTTTCACCACTAGATAGTGATACTACTCTTACATATGCACTTATTGCGAATCCTTGACTCCTGTCAAGAATAAATTAGAGAAGTCTATGCGTGATCTCTTGGTCTTTCCAAGAATAATTAACTGTTGGACTCAGTACTAGTATTAATCCCTTAATCTAGTCATATCTAGCTCAAAATGTCTAGGAAATGATGAACCTGAGGGTTGGAGTCACAAGCATTTATTTGACTCTTTCTATTCGTTGCCTATTTAAGGCACCTTGTTCACTCCTCTATCCATTATTCAAAATCATCTCAGTTAGTGTCTCCCTTTAGTATTCCCTCTAGAATGTCCACCTCTCATCCAAAACCTACTAAGAGTGAAATCTCTGAGTTAAGAATCCTAAATGAATTCTCTGTGAATCCCAGTTCTCTCAAAGAACTTGGCTTTACAAGAACTTCGTCCGAACTAAAGTGTCCGAAATGGGAAGGTTATCTTGAGATGCTTCTAGGTCTCATTTACACAGATCTTGTTAAAGAATTCTGGGCAAATGCTGATGTGTTTTCTAATGTGTATAACCAACACATCATTCAGCCAGCTGTCTCTGGAATTCCAGTGGTAATTAAACCCTCTGTCATTGCACAAGTAATCAAGTGCGGTGAAAATGGTGACACCATTGAAGACTACAAGGAAAGGAAAATCTTTAATGATCTCATCTACAAAATTCATTGTGGAAATGGTCCCTCCAACTGTGTCTCCACACTTATCCCATCTGCAAAAATCTGGCTCAAGTTCATGGAAACTAACTTAAGACCTAGAGAATTAGGAACAATTGTGCTGTCTTACTTAGACCGACTATTTATTTTCATTTTGGTCTACAGAAGAAAAATAAATCTTATTCAAACCATGTTCAATCACTTGCAGGAACAAATCCTCTTGTCTAGAAACAAGTCCTCCTTTAGCATCCCATATGGAAGGGTCATATCTCGTGTCCTTGAGATTCAAGATGTAATCTCCAGATTAGGACACATTGGAGTAGCTGAAGAATGTTCACCCATGAGTTATGCTTAATTCTCTGGAATTCCCTGAAGAATAATAGGATAGGGTTATGATCATTTTGCTCTATGTTTTGTTACCTTGTCTCTTGCATTAAGTATTCTCCTCTTGGTAATGAATGAAAAATCTTTTGAATTAGGATTAAGCTTATCCGATATTTTACAACTATTTTGAGGTTCGGGGCTAATACTTCCATCTAATTGTCCATCCCGTATCTGATCTCTACAATGATATAGCATTTTGACCTAAATATACGTAATGCTTAAATAATACATCCTTTGAGCCTATTTATGTTCACCATTTTATCAATCTAGTGCTTAAAGCCTAAATGCTCAGATGCTCTATAACTTTTTGATGATGTCAAAAAGGGGGAGAAAGAATATGATTTTGATTGATGAATATATGAATATTGATATTGATTAAAAGGAAGAAAATATTAAAACGGAAAGAATGCAAACTCAAACAAGAAATCAATCATATAAAATGCGTTACTACTAACGTTTGCTATTTGATGTTATCCAAAGAACTCTAAACAAGTTCACTAGGCATTCTAAGACAGGTCAAGAAAGAAGAACTCTGTCAGAATCAGATCTACCCAGTACTGTTCAGAAGTTGAGAACTGTCTGAAAGTCAAAGTTTATCTTGATCTTTGTCTCACTTGGTTTAGAAGCTGTAAGCTGTCTAAGAATATGAGATTCAGAACGCAAGAATCAAAAGAAGAAAACTCTGAAAGCAGTCAAGACAAAGTCTACATCTCAAGATGCTTATTCAGAAGAATTGTGTAAATCAGAAGTCAAGAACTGTCTGAAGATCCGGATTGAAGATCCAAGAAGAAGTAGTTCTGATGTCTACCAAGAACTCAATTAAGAAGAAATGATTTGGTATCAAACTAAGTCAACAAATGGTAATCAGACTCAGTACACACAAAGATTGGTATCAGACTCAGTTTGCAGTAATATCAATTAGAGCTAAGCTGTATAATGCTTTCAATACCTTCACTGGTATCAATTTCAGCACTCTAAGAAAATACCTTTCAAGTGGTATAAGAAGAATACATTCACTTGGTATCAGACTCAACTTACTCTGGTATAAGACTCAGCACATCACGTGGTATCAGACTAAAATCAAATCATGTGTACCATATTCAGAATCAAGCGTTGATTGATCACAAAAATTAACCTTCAATTGGTATCTGATCAAAAATCAAGCCTTGATGAACTATTGAGTTGTGACAGTAACAAGGTTCTGAGATAAAGACCTGTGTTCAAAAGTCAAACTCTGAAAAGTCATGATCTTTATTGGTGATTAAAATTTAATATTCCTGAACTACGTTATGAAAGATCCCAATATCTAACTTATAGAAATTAGGGGGAGACTACCCAGAAGATTCAAATGATAAATCCTATAATCTTCACAAAGTCTGAAACTCAGGGGGGGTTTCTTAAAAGTCTCTGTCTCTGATGAATAGCGAGGCTATGTTATCAGATAAGAATTGATCTGTTTATGCTCAAATGAATCTACTGAAAAGTAGAAATGCTTCATAAGTCTCTGAAGATTACAAGCTCTGATATGACCATAAAGGAACTGAGTTCTGAAGATCTGAAGATGGAAGTTCTGATGAACTAGTCCAGATGCTAAAGACTCTTTGTTTTCTTAAAGATGAGATAGAGAAGTAGTCCGTTTCTATTCTTCGTTCTGGAAACTTAAGTTGTTATTCTATATGTCTTTGGATCATATAAGATTCTAGATGATCACAGATAAAACTTTGAGGATAACACATTCAGGGGGAGCTGTTGTTCCAGACTCTGAATATGTTTGTTTTGGTGATTACCTTGTATAAAATGTTAAATCAAAATACTTGGTTTTGTCACCATCAAAAAGGGGGAGATTGTGAGAGCAAGAGTTGTCACTACAAGTCAACCTATGTTTTGATGATAACAATACGTATTTGTGAAAGAACCATTTTATGTTCTAATGTGTGTTGTGTGCAGATCATATTCATAGAAGTTATTTGATCCAACAAGCACTAGCCAGATGAGCGTAATTGACAATATGCGAAGTTACTATATGTGACACAAGTCGCAAGAAGCAAGAATGCTTCTGTATCTGATCGTGATCAGTCAGATCCAAGGATGCTGATATTGCTGTTGCAATGCTCTTGTGGATGCTCTTTGAAAATGGTCGAGATTCTGAAGATTGCGAACCTTCTGAAGAAAAGAACCAAAGTGTTGAAGACTCTCATGACTTGAAGTTCTGAAGGCGAAAGGCTCTGAAGATCAAGTGCAGAAAGACTCTGAAGACTTATGTGTTCCGAAGATTACCGTTCCAGAAGTCAAGTGCTGAAGACTCTAAAGAAGGATTCCTAATGGACGAGTTCTGAAGTTTCGGAAGACTTGAAGAAGTAAAGGACAATGTTCTTAAAGACAAGTATTGAAGTTCTGAAGACTGATTCCTAATGGATTTCTTCAAAAGACTGAAGACTTGACGTATCAGATATCCTGTTAAGAAGACTCTACTCATGCTTCATCAATTTTCCATCAGAAGCCTCTGAAGTTTGGAAGTCAAATGTTACCGTTGTGAGTAACTGTACACGGCGCCCAAGAAAGATATATCTCGTCACTTCTCCCACTGCAAAAAGGAGATGTGTCAGTACAGCTAGTTATTACACAACGTCTCTTTTCCAACAGCCAACAATATTTCTAACGCCTATATTTCTATTGGCTATTTAAAGGAAAGAGCTCTCGCTTCTAAGTAGTTGGTCAATCAATGATCTTAACAATTCCATTATTCATCTGGTGGATGTATCATTCATGAATTGACTAAGTCATTGTGTGAAGATAGGAACAACGATGAGTTCTCGTTGTAACACTTAGAATATCCAAAGCTATCACCATTTATACATGGCCATTGTTGTTGAAACTCAAAGATCGTCATTCATCAACCACCTTCTCATCAGCGCTACATTGAAGATCTGAAGCAAGGAGTTGTTGCTCAAAGCTTGCTCACCCAAGAAGACGAAGAAGAAAAAGATCTACAAGATGTCAACCACTGTCAAATCACTATACATCTCTGTAGTTTCTTAGGATAGGCAAGGAACTGTTGCTCACATCTTGCTCGAACACCTGTGTGTTCTTTCTACTTAAACTTAGGAGAATCTACTTACAAGGAAGCACCTCACTCATCTCCAGTCTGCCAATTTGACTTAAGAATTGAGATTCCTCCAGTGGACATTATATCCTGATTGGATCCCTGAACGGGTCACTGTTGAAGGAAGCCTCAAGTAGATCACAGGTTGATCAGAATACTTGGGGAGACGGTGGCTGCTGGTCATCGTGAAATCCTGGCTAGATATCTTAGAAGATCTTGGAACGTTGGGTCAATGATAGTCATATCTCAAAGAGGATCATATGTTGATCAGACTCTTGTGGGATCCCTGATGGAACTCATTGTGATTCCTCCAGTGAACGTTATATCCTGATTGGATCCCTGAACGGTTCACTGAGAGAGATGCCTCAAGGGATCATGTGATGATCTGGGTACTTAAGATGACATTGACGTAAGTCATTGTGGGTTAGTCACAGTATGGCTGTGCAGGTTGTTAGTCACCGGTTGTTGCTCGTGCATGTGTAATCGAGATTGATTATAGTGGATTAAGACCTTGTGTTCAAGGCGAAATCACCTGAGAAGGGTGGACTGGATTAGCCTTTGTGGTGAACCAGGATATATCGTGTGTTCTTTACTCTTATGTTTAATGTCCTTGTTTATATTTCTATATTGAGTATCAGAACCTTACCTAAGCAAATCAGAACTTTGCACCTTAACTCTGATAAGCTTCCGCACTGCAAGTTCTGAGAAATGTAGTTTATGTTCAGACTCTTGTTGGTTCTCATGCTTCACGCAGAGCAAGTCTGCATGTAACTTCACTAGTCAGAGTCTCTCAACGAATTCTGATGTTATCCTAAGTGCTTTAACGACAAGAAGCGAAAAGTTTTTAAAAGAGTAAATACATAATTCAAACCCCCCTTTCTTGTGTCTTTCTCACACCTTCAGGATGATGACCTTAAACATTTCTTGTAACATGAGGAATTTCTCAAACACACCTCCACTATTTGATGGAGATAGGTTTGATTTATGATTTAAAATTTTCATTTAAAGTATTAATTGTGAATTGTGGGAAGTTATAATCAAAGGCCTGTTTATCCCTACTTACTATTTCAGTGGTGAAGTAGTAGATAAACCTTATTTCCTTTGGACCGAAGAAGACTAGGGAATGTTCAAACTTGATTTAAAAGCTAAAAACTCATTTATTATGTCTTTGAGTAAAAATAAATTCCTTTATGTACTTAATTATAATTCCACCAAGGAAGTGTGAGACACTCTTGAGATGATCTATGGAGTCTTTCCAAGTATCAAACAAGATGGAATAAACACATGAGTGTAAGTTGAAACACCAAATGAATGTGAATGTTATCTTCATAGATGGTGCTTAACCATTGGAAATCTTGGAGGACATGTTAAAATTTTTGTGACTAACAAATATCTAAGATTTAAATATTGGAATAAGAAACCAGATCCAATCCTTAAATCTAGAGATGGAAATGTTTATGTTTTCAAGAAAAATCTAAGAAGGAAGAAATCATGAGAAACTTAATGAGTTGATTCAACTATTGTAAGATGAAGGAATGGGATAAAACTTAGAAGAAACATTAGCAACTTCATCAAAAATTTCTTTTGAAGAAGAAGAAGAAAAGTCGACCCTGGTAGTTTCATTTGAAAGAACAATCTCGATGGACAAATGGTCCTCAGAAGATTCTTCATTTGATAATGAAGAAACTTCATCAAGAAGAATATTTTCTTCAATCACCGAAGAAGATGAAGAAGCCTCATTCAATAAAAATGTTGAAAGACTAAATAAGGAAGAAAACTCATCAGTCAATACCCTTAGAGACTAAATATCCAGACGAACTCTTGAGTTAATAAAAAAATGATAAGATATAAAAGATAAACATAGAGCTTAAAGAATATATTGAGTTTATAGAGAATAATAATGAAACGTTAAGGTATGAAATTGCTAATATTTAAAACCAAGTTAATAATTGTGAAACATGTGTTTCAATGAAGAATGAAGTGAAAGTTTTTTTGCATGAAGTCCTAAGAAAATTTACTAAAGGGAAATAAAACCTAGATTTCATTCTATTAAATTAAATTAATTCCTTAATAAAGATGGATTAGGGTTTAAATCAAATAGATCACTCAGTAAAGGCTTAGGTAATTGGAAGAAATTGATTATCCTTATTATAAATGTTCTTTCTATATTAAGCTTGGCCACTTAGATCCATTTTTCTATGATAAACTTGAAATGTATAAAGGGAATAAATATAAACCTCTTAGGCCTACTAATGCACCTAGGCCCAAAATATTTGGGCACCAAAGGTGATAACGTGATGTATCTTGCAGGAATGCTTTGCAGTTTTGATGAAGCCTTAGTGAATATTAAATGAAGTTGTGAAAATCAAAGTTTATACCTTGAGTATACAAGAGAAGGTATTTCCTGGTGGTATTTGATGATCCTGGTGCTTGTAATCAAAGTATGCTCATTGATGGTGTGTTTCAATAAATGTGATCAAGATATTCTCGTTGAGGGTGTTTCTCAACAAATATGATGACTGTGATGATTGTCTAACCTCTAGTAGGTTGAGGTGATATGTCTTTAATGGACTTATCGATTTTGTGGATTAAACCAACTCTCGTATCAAATAATTAGAAGAGAAGGATTAACGATGGTGGTTTGTCGTTCCCTCAAAAGAGGTATTTTTCTCAAGTTGACTTTAGGTTTAAGGTGGTACACCTTATAAAGGTTAAAAATTGGAAAATGTTTATTAACCCTCTAAATAAGTGGTTTATTAATTACTTAGCAATTTAAAATTATTCTTATTAATGTTTTTGGTTAAGTTTTAATTGTTCTTAAGAAAGGGGTGCAATCTGGATGAAAAAGGGGTGCCAAAAGCAATATGCCAAATCCAAATTTTAACCCAAGGCCAAAAAGACCAAGAAGGCTAAAACAAGGAAGATAATTGAATAGATGGTGTATCCTTTTAAAATTTCAATCGAGATTATAATGTATCTTCTCCTTAAATCAAATTAAATCAAATAAAAGCATTGATGAATAACGCTTGAATTTCCTAAATTTCATAGCCAATAATTGATTTTTCCCCAGAATAATCGATTATCACACTTGTTTGGAAAGGATTTCTTCCAATATTTTATGGGCTGATTTCTCATGGATTTTGCGGAGTGTTTATCTCACTCAAAGGCTCATAAACTCCATTATATAAAGGTACTCATATTCCATTCTTTTGCATCATCTCTCTCTCTCTCTCTCTCTCTCTCTCTCTCTCTCTCTCTCTATCTCTCTCTGATTATTGAACACTCTATGTTTTTCAAAGGTTATTATGTGAATTACGCAAAAAAAAGTAGGCAAGTTATGAGAGAGAGAGAGAGAGAGAGAGAGAGAGAGAGAGAGAGAGAGAGAGAGAGAGAGAGAGAAAGAGAATTAGTTTTTATATGTGTTAGAGATAAGACGCTAAAACAGAGCAAAAATGATATTTTGATTTAAGTCAAAGGAAAAAATGATGATTCAAATCTAGTGAATAATGATTTGATTCAAGAATTATTTGGTCATCATTAAAGTCATGACTTTTCTTGACTCAAGTCATGACTTTATAATCAAATTTCTAGGCAATAAAAACTTCATGATTCAAGTCATGAATTTTCATGATTCAAATGATGCTTGCATGATTTTCTAGATTTTAATCACAAACGTCTTGATTTGAATCATCTTGCGTTGAGTTTTAATTAAAGTCTAGTTTTATGCATGCAAAAGGTATTTTAAAGAAAATAACTCTTTTCAAAGAGATGTACAAACAATAATTTGTGAGGGACTCAATTACTAGAGAAATAAATATATGAGAAGAAGGAAAATACCCAAAATAAATCAGGGATACCCTTGAAAAAATTTTAAATGACACTTAATGATCACTAAGGAAAAATATAATATAAGTTCTAGTCAAAGGAAACAAAGATTATTTGAGCTAAATACAATTGGTTTCGTGCTTGGACAAAGTAAGATCACATGTTGAGCAGCTGAAAACCTATCAAATCTTCCACAATAATTCGAGAAATGCAAGAATATTAAGGTAAACCTAAATAAATCTCTTTTTGTTAGTGATGTGCAGCTGAAAACCCAACTTGTTACTTTCCTCATGGGGACGAATAGGTCAAATATTTGAATAACCAACATTGGTAAATTCTCTACCAAGGAGGTACCAACAATTTCCAAGAAGAGAACAACTTTCAAAGAGGCAACAATCTTGGACAAGGATGAATACATGAACAATTCAAAAGTTATAATTAAATCCAGCCACAACGACAAAAGAAGCTGGAAGAAACTCTAAGCCAGTTTATCCAAATTATCAACCACAAACAAGCAGAAGCCTCTATTAGAAAACTTAGAAACCCATATGTTATGAGAGCTCTGGTAGATTTAAGAGCCAATACTAATTTTATAACCATATCAGCGGAAAAAAACTAAGATGGTACTATAAATAGCAGATAAATCCATCAAGCATCTAAGTAGAACCATTGAAAATGTGACAATACATGTGGATAAATTACCTTTTTCATTCAGTTTTATGAATCTGAACATCCATGAGGAAAAATGGTCACACCACTAAAGGTTATGTACCATATAGAAAACAAATGGCACATAAATCACATTGTTCAAGCAACATGCTTGATCCAAGTATGTACTATGAACCACCTTGGTTTTATTTAAAATAGGCATCAAACTAATAATATTAAAAGAGTGTTTGTTGGGAGGTAACCTAACCACGCTTTATTTTTTTCAAAGTAATTTAACTTTTGTTTTCAATTTATTACACAAAGTTTTTTTTAATAAGCAATGATTCGATAAAACGAGTACAAGAGGTACTCAAATCCCTTACAAAAGCAAACTAATCAACGAGAGATTACAAGACAAAGGGGCGATACACCAATTTTAAAAACTAAGCGAAGAAAGAGGTTGAAGAGATAAAAGATACCATTCCCAAGATAAGAACTTGACTTTCATCCAACATTCACAAAGTTAGAAATAGTCCCTTTGAAGATGACGTCATTACGTAAGGTCCATATGATCCAAGAAGCGGCCAACCAAATAATACCAATCACCCTATGGATCTCCTTCCCCTTTTGTGATTTAATCGTGAAAGGAAACTTGGCTAATTCCTCCTAATTCAAAGCCACTTCATGATTAAGCCATCTTAGGATTGCTATCCAAAGATTCCTGCTGAAACTGCAACAACTAAAAGCGTGAGATTTTGTCTCGTCCTCAGTGAAGCACAAAACGCAGCATTTGTCTCTCTCGTCAAAAAAAAATTTTCTCTTCACTAATTGATCTTTGGAAGTCTGTTAAGAATCCAATTCCACCCAAATAATAAAATATTCGACGGATTCGGGATTTTCCATAACACCTTGATGGCACAACTCACTCTAGATGAAATGGAAAAAGAAGTAATCCTGGCTCTCAATGTTTTATATGCAGACCGAACTGAGAAAGAAAGAGATTTCTCAGGCATCCACTCAACAACGTCTTCCACATCTCGTTCCATCAAGTAATCCTCTTTCCAATCCTGCAGAAAAACTCCTAATTCGGATGCTCCACCAGAGAAAGACAACCCTATATCGATAGGATTCCAGCACCAACAACCATTCTCCCACATACCCACCTTTGCCACATTATAGTAAGGATTTGCAGCCAATGCAAAATATTTGGGAAAAACCTCCCTCTGCTGTAAGTGTAAATGCGCCTAAGAGGGGGGGGGGGGGGGGTGAATTAGGTTCTTAAAAATTTCTTCGATCTTTTTACCGGTTCTTGGTTATTGTTCAGTTTTATGATAAGTGCTTGAAAGTAAAGTGCGGAAAGGAAAAATGACACAAGAGAATTATAGTGGTTCCCCTCACAGCCCGAGAGTACTCCACTCCTCCTTCAACACGAAAGAGAGTTCACTTTAGTTTAGAATTATTGTACAGCCTAATCACACCAATAGTGATGCTTACTATCTAACCTATAGGTAACTAAGTGTATGAAGAACAATCCTCTTCAAAACACTCACTTGTTTCCAACAATCCTGGACAACAAGGTAATACAAAAAGTAATCTTGTAAGAAGTAGATGTCTTGAGAATATGATATTATCAATCTTGATGATCGATCTTCTCCTTGAAATAAATATCACTCAAATGAAATATACAAGTGTTCTTGAATAAAATGAGATGAAACAATGATAATGTGTGAAATTTATGCAAAGGTTTCTCTCAAAAATATGTTTGAATGAACACTTGAAGAATAACTGAAAGATGAAAAGAATGAGTGGATTTTTTATTATGAAATTTCTTGGAGGTGAGTTTTAATCTGAAAATGACATGTATTTATATTGATGAAAGCAACCATTCAAAAGTCATGGCAATGGTTAGAAAAATTCTGAATTTAATAAGACAAATGATGTAAGAGATGCCATGAAAAGATATAATGAAAAGATGCATTCAAACAAAACATTTTTCAATTTTAAATAAAAAACACTGTTTCAATACGTTGTAAATTGTGGCGGTTGTTTGGTCTGTTACGTCGTTTCAAAACGCCACACTTTACCAAATAATTTTGAAATTTAAAATTTAAAATACTGGTTCAGAACGGTGTGAATTATGGCGGTTTCTGGTGCTGTTACGACAGTTAAAAACGCCATAATTTACCAAAAACTGAATGTTTAAATAAATTAAATAATTAAAAAATTTGTCTAAGTATTTGAACCAATTTTATACAACATCTATTGATTTACCTAAGTCAATAGATTATATTTGAAAGTGATTTAATATGGTTCAAAAATGAAACATAATTTTTCAATTAAAGAAATATTTTGAGAACTATTTTATCAATATATATTGTATGCTTGAGACACTTTTGAACACTTGTATAAGCATTTTAAAAGACATTGATATACCTTTGTTCAACCTTTGATCTTCATGATACTTGAACACTTGAAGCTAATTGATTCAACTTGATAGTACTTAGGATATCTTCTTGAACTTGAACTTCTAGTACTTCATGTAGCTTGATTCTCTTTCTTTTTGCATATTATCTTTGTAGAGAGCTTGTTGTGTTGTCTTCATCAAAACTCAATGTGAGTGAAGCTTGCTTCTACAATCTCCCCCTTTTTGATGATGACAACCAATCCATTGAAAGATTGAATCTTTAGACTTGATGTTTCTCTAAGTTTGATTCTCCCCCTAAAGTGGAGCTCCCCCTAAATTCATGAGGGTAATAATTTTCTGCACAAAATGTTAGAGAAACCAATCCTTCTCCCCCTTTGTCATTAGCAAAAAGGAAGAGGATTCCAAAACAATGACAGTTCATAATTATAACATACATACATACATAATAACCATACACATAAAACAAAAGCAGATACGTGTTAATTTTAAAGATTCCACGTGAGCTCAGGTTAATCGGTTAACGCCCTAGGTTAATCGATTAACAGAATCAAAATTTCCACAAATTTAAAGGCTACAGGTGTTAATCGATTAACTCCCTGGGTTAACCGATTAACAGAATCAAAAATTTCACAATAACAAAAGGTAACAAGTATGAAACTTAAGGAAAACATGTGCAACACAAATATACTAATATTATATCATGGTAACATATATATTTAGCCAAATTTTTGATGAAAATAACTTGATGAATAATAATTTAAAGATGTGTTTAGATATCACCTTCATCCAAGATACCAAGTTCTCGCCTAATTTTGTAGAATGATTCTTTTGCGAGCGGTTTGGTGAAGATATCTGCTAGTTGGTTATGAGTATCAACAAACGTCACTTCGACATCGCCTTTAAGCACATGATCACGAAGAAAATGATGTCGAATGTCTATGTGTTTGGTTCTTGAGTGCATGACAGGATTCTTTGTAATATTAATTGCACTTGTGTTGTCGCATCGAAGTGGTACGCATCCAAGATCGATTCCATAGTCGCTTAATTGTTGCTTTAGCCAAAGATTTTGAGCACAATAACTTCCCGCTGCTATGTATTCTGCTTTAGCCGTACTAAGAGCAACACATGCTTGTTTCTTACAGGACCATGAAACTAAGGCATTTCCTAAAATGTGACATGTTTCACTCGTGCTTTTTCTATCAGTTTTGCAACCTGCATAATCCGCGTCAGAATAACCAACTAAATTACACATACTACCTTTTGGATACCATAGACCAACGTTCGTCGTTCCCTTGAGATACTTCATGATTCTTTTCACAGCGGTGAGATGTGACTCCTTCGGATTTGCTTGAAAACGAGCACATAAACACACACTAAACATAATGTCAGGACGGCTTGCCGTCAAATATAATAAAGAACCAATCATACCTCGATACTTCGTAATATCAATGGAAGCGCCCGATTCATCTTGATCAACATAGGTTCCGGATCCCATTGGGGTTGACATAGCTTTACAACCATCCATATCAAATCTCTTTAATAATTCTTTGCAATACTTTGATTGGTTGATGAAGATTCCGTCCTTTTGTTGCTTGATTTGTAATCCAAGGAAATAATTCATTTTTCCCATCATAGACATTTCAAACTCACCTTGCATCATTGAAGAAAGTTCTTCACATAGTTGATTGTTTGTTGAACCAAAGATAATGTCGTCCACGTATACTTGAACAAGTAAGGTATTATTCTTAATCCTCTTAATGAACAAAGTCTTGTCTACCTTGCCTTTTTCAAAACCTTTTTCGCATAAGAAATTACTTAGACGATCATACCATGCCCTTGGTGCTTGTTTTAAGCCATAGAGAGCTTTCTTCAACTTGTATACATGTGAAGGATGCTTGAAGTCTTCAAAACCCGGAGGTTGTTTGACATAGACTTCTTCGTTGATATATCCGTTTAGGAAGGCGCTTTTGACGTCCATTTGAAATAACTGAAAATTCATTGAGCAAGCATAAGCAAGTAATAGACGAATAACTTCTAACCTTGCAACCGGAGCGAATGTTTCTTCAAAGTCAATTCCTTCTTCTTGATTGTACCCTTGAGCCACCAATCTTGCTTTGTTATGAATAATAATTCCATTTTCGTCAAGTTTGTTCTTAAATACCCATCTTGTTCCAATGATGTGTTTGTCATTTGGTTTTGGAACAAGTTCCCAAACTTGATTTCTCTCGAATTGATTCAATTCTTCTTGCATCGCACATATCCATTGGTCGTCATTCAAGGCTTCATTAACTTTAGATGGTTCGATTTGAGAAACAAATGCCATATTTAAGCATGCATCCTTTAGATTCAATCTTGTTGCTACACCTTGACTAATGTCTCCGATGACTTTGTCTATTGGATGATCCCTATGTGTTCTCCATTCTTTTGGTAGATCATTGTTGATCGACTTTTCTTGAATCGGTTCATCATGATGTTCTTCTTGTTTTTCTTCTAGATTTTCAATGAAGTCTTTAGAAGTATCTTCTTTGTGAATTTCTACAAGATCATCATCATTATCACAAACAATAATGTCCTCTTTCGAGGGGTTAGATTCATCAAATTTGACATGCATAGATTCTTCTATAGTTAAAGTTCTTTTATTATAAATTCTAAATGCCTTACTAGAGAGAGAGTAGCCGAGAAAAATACCTTCATCGGATTTCTCGTCAAACTTACCAAGGTTGTCTTTGTCGTTGTTTAGGACAAAGCACTTGCATCCAAAAATATGAAAGAAAGAAATATTTGGTTTTCTCCCTTTGAAAAGTTCATAAGGGGTTTTCTTGAGAATAGGCCTAATATTGACACGGTTACTTACAAAACATGTCGTTCTCACCGCATCCGCCCAAAAATACTTAGGAAGATTTGAATCACTTAGCATTGTCCTTGCAAGTTCCACCAAAGATCTATTCTTCCTTTCTACGACACCATTTTGTTATGGAGTTCTTGGTGCGGAGAAATTGTGTGAAATTCCATGTTCTTCACAAAATTCTTCAAATGAGGCATTTTGGAATTCTCCACCATGGTCGCTTCTAATGGAGGCAATTGTAAGAGACTTCTCATTTTGTATTTGTTTTGCATATTTCTTGAAGGCTTTGAAAGCATCACTTTTCTGCACTAAAAACAATGTCCAAGTATATCTAGAGAAATCATCAACAATAACTAATGCATAGACATTACCTCCGAAGCTTTTTGTTCTCAATGGACCAAAGAGATCCATGTGCAACAATTGTAGTGGCCTAGTTGTGGACACCAAATTCTTAGATGTGAAAGTTGATTTGGTTTGCTTTCCTTTTTGGCAAGCGCCACACAACCCATCTTTGATGAATTTGATCTTCGGCAATCCAATGACTAAGTCATGTTTGATCAACTTATTCAAGTGCTCCATATGAATATGAGCAAACCTCTTATGCCATAACCATGATTCATTGTTGTTTGCCAAGAGACACCTAACATTCAAAGATAAGTTATCTAAGGAAATTAAAAATATGTTATTAACTCTTTTACCTTTTAGCATAACTTCATGAGTAACTTTGTTTTCAATCAAACATTCATCTTTAGTGAAGTTGACTTTGAAACCTCGGTCACACAATTGGCTAATGCTAAGGAGACTATGCTTTAGACCTTCCACATATAGGACATCTTCTATAGTTGTTGAAGGCGGTGAACCAATGATGCCGACGCCAAGGATTCTTCCTTTGTTGTTGTCACCATAAGTAACATATCCTTTGGCCTTAAGCGTTAGATGTGAAAATTTGCTTAGGCCACCCGTCATGTGCCTCGAACATCCACTATCAAGATACCATTGATTTGAAGAGGTCTTCAAGCATACCTACAAAAAAGAGTTACGTTTTATTAGGTACCCAAATTGCCTTGGGTCCTTCAAAGTTAGTTCCTTTCTTGACCCATACATAATGGCCTTGAGCAACACTAAAGTTTCTAATATAACATGCATTAGGAGTATGACCTTTAATACCACAATAGAAACAAGTAGGCTCAAAGTTGCTTTTATATCTAGGGGGATAAGATTTCTTCTTATTATAAGACTTCTTCTTATTATTTCTTTTCCTTTTGTTATATTGTTGAACCATTTTAGGCTTGTTACTTTTCTCTAAAGGAATTTGTTCTTTAGCTTTTACAAAAATGGTCTTGTTAGAAGTTTGTTTAGAGAATCTTGAGTAACCTAGACCACTTTTATCATTTGAGTATCTTTGACTACTAAGAACATGTTCCAATCCAATTTGTCCTTTCTCATATCTTTCTAGGACTCTTTTCATTTGAACTATTTGAAAAGCAAGTGACTCACATTTAGTGCATGCAAAATTCTTGATTAATTCTTCTTTTTCATCTTTGAACTTATTTTCCATTTTCTCAATATTTTCTTCCAAGATTGATATTTGTTTCTTTTGAGATGAGATGGTTTTATATAGAATTTTGCATTCACTTAAAAGTTCATCAATTGCTCCTTGAGCATCATTATCATAAATTGAAAAGTTACTACTAACCTCATCGTCTTCATCGTCGGAATGATGTGATGCCATCAATGCTAGATTTGCGCTTTGATCACTATCGGAGTCCGATGAAGAACTTATTTCATTGTCATCCCAAGCAGTGTAGGCTTTCTTTTTGTAATCCTTCTTTCCTTTGTTGTCACGATTCTTTGCGAGTTTGGGACATTCCGATTTGATGTGACCTTGCTTTCCACATTCATAGCATATAATGTCTCCATTGGATGTTGATGCTTCTTTTTCTTTGTTCTTTGAGAACTTCTTTCTTCTTGTGTAACTAGAGTTTCCAATATTATTTTTTGCACCAAAGTATTTTCCTAGTCTTTTTACAAGGAGCATAAAGTTTTCGTCCTCTTCGGGATTGTCTTCTTTCTTCACAACTTTGGATTCAACTTTTAAGGCAATGCTCTTGGATTTCTTTTTTTGGTTCTCACGTTTCTCCAATAGTCCAAGTTCCGTCTCATATTCTTGAAACTTTTCGAATAGAGTAGCGGATGTCATCGTTGATAAACTTTTCTTCTCGGAAATCACCGTCACTTTGGGTTGCCACTCTCTTGTTAAAGACCTAAGCACTTTAAGATTAAGTTCATCATTTGTTAGTGTCTTACCAAGTGCATTCAAGTGATTTGGCAAATGCACGAATCTTTTCTGCAAGTCGAGGATTGATTCTCCTGGTTGCATTCTGAATAACTCGTACTCTTGACTTAAAGTATTCAATCTGGATCTTTTGACTTCGGCGGTTCCTTCGTGAGTTTCTACAAGAGTGTCCCATATTTGCTTGGCCGTGGTACATGTTGAGACGCGGAAGAATTCATCCATTCCAAGTGCACTTTGTAAAATATTTATTGCCTTTTTGTCATAGAGGACCTTTTTCTTATCATCATCATCCCATGATCCTTGTGGCTTTGCCGAACCAACTCCGTTGACAACCGTTATAGGAATAAAAGGACCATTTTGAACAGCCTCCCATATATCACTTCCTTGTGCTTCTAAATGTGCCTTCATACGGATTTTCCAGAAGTCGAAGTATTGGCCAGAAAACAAAGGAGGCTTGTTGCTACTACCACCGTCTTTGAAAACAAGATCATTGTTTGCGGAAGCCATCTGAATCGAATAGGAACAGGTTACCTATCACCTGCTCTGATGCCAATTGTAAGTGTAAATGCGCTTAAGAGGGGGGGGGGGTGAATTAGGTTCTTAAAAATTTCTTCGATCTTTTTACCGGTTCTTGGTTATTTTTCAGTTTTATGATAAGTGCTTGAAAGTAAAGTGCGGAAAGGAAAAATGACACGAGAATTATAGTGGTTCCCCTCACAGCCCGAGAGTACTTCACTCCTCCTTCAACACGAAAGAGAGTTCACTATAGTTTAGAATTATTGTACAGCCTAATCACACCAATAGTGATGCTTACTATCTAACCTATACGTAACTAAGTGTATGAAGAACAATCCTCTTCAAAACACTCACTTGTTTCCAACAATCCTGGACAACAAGGTAATACAAAAAGTAATCTTGATAAGAAGTAGATGTCTTGAGAATATGATATTATCAATCTTGATGATCGATCTTCTCCTTGAAATAAATATCACTCAAATGAAATATACAAGTGTTCTTGAATAAAATGAGATGAAACAATGATAATGTGTGAAATTTATGCAAAGGTTTCTCTTAAAAATATGTTTGAATGAACACTTGAAGAATAACTGAAAGATGAAATGAATGAGTGGATTTTTTATTATGAAATTTCTTGGAGGTGAGTTTTAATCTGAAAATGACATGTATTTATATTGATGAAAGCAACCATTCAAAAGTCATGGCAATGGTTAGAAAAATTCTGAATTTAATAAGACAAATGATGTAAGAGATGCCATGAAAAGATATAATGAAAAGATGCATTCAAACAAAACATTTTTCAATTTTAAATAAAAAACACTGTTTCAGTACGTTGTAAATTGTGGCGGTTGTTTGGTCTGTTACGTCGTTTCAAAACGCCACACTTTACCAAATAATTTTAAAATTTAAAATTTAAAATACTGGTTCAGAACGGTGTGAATTATGGCGGTTTCTGGTGCTGTTACGACAATTAAAAACGCATAATTTACCAAAAACTGAATGTTTAAATAAATTAAATAATTAAAAAATTTGTCTAAGTGTTTGAACCAATTTTATACAACATCTATTGATTTACCCAAGTCAATAGATTATATTTGAAAGTGATTTAATATGGTTCAAAAATGAAAAATAATTTTTCCAATTAAAGAAATATTTTGAGAACTATTTTATCAATATATATTGTATGCTTGAGACACTTTTGAACACTTGTATAAGCATTTTAAAAGACATTGATATACCTTTGTTCAACCTTTGATCTTCATGATACTTGAACACTTGAAGCTAATTGATTCAACTTGATAGTACTTAGGATATCTTCTTGAACTTGAACTTCTAGTAATTCATGTAGCTTGATTCTCTTTCTTTTTGCATATTATCTTGTAGAGAGCTTGTTGTGTTGTCTTCATCAAAACTCAATGTGAGTGAAGCTTGCTTCTACATCTGCTACCTGTTTCCAGCCCAATAACTGAACCAAAAGGATGTTGCCTTTCCATTGCCAATTCTGCTCGAAGAGTTCTCAGAGAAACAATTACCTCCAAGATTCTGCGATGAATCAATCAGCAAGAGATCACGCCACCAAATTGAGTCGTCGCGGTTGATTAAGTTATAATTACTGATATACATCTTCACTTTAGGTTGGACGTATTTATGGTTGATTAAACCTCTCCAAATCGCGTTTCTATCATTAATAATACGCCACTTCCACTTCATGAGTAATGTTTTGTTGAAAACTTCAAGATTGAGAATACCCAGACCTCCCTCTTCCTTTGATTTGCATATCTGCTCCCAACTTACCCAAAAACTTTCCCTCTTACAAACTATATATAAATTGCTTAGTGTGTTTTACCTCGCACAACAAATTTATCCTGAAACTAAGTCATGGCCTAACACATAATTCTCCTGACAAAAATCTACTTGCCCATAAAATATATCGCATATTAGTTTTATTAAAAACGATTAGTAAGTAATTTTTCAATGTATACCAAGTGATATTATTCAGACTTGGAAGGAGTTAGGATACAAATACTTGGGGAGATATTATTAAAATGAGCAGTTTGTGTACAGAGGAACTGAAATCACGATTTTTAGTCAGGAAGCATATAAGTCATTGTCAGAGGTGTGGGAAAGATTTAAACTATTACTCCTCAAGTGTCCAAATCGTAACATGAACTCCATAGAACAATTGACACACTTCATTAGTGTAGTGACGACTCATACACAAATATTTCTTGATGCCTCAACTGGAGGTACATTGAGAACCAAAACAGATGAGGAGGTCAAAACACTAATTGAGAAGATAAGCCAGAATGAATACCATTCTAACAAGCCAAAATTTAAAGAAAAAGGTGTTCCTATTATCGAATCACTGACAACACTGTTAGCTCAAATAGAAACGCTAAAGTAATTGACGACAACATATTATGTGGAGGTGACCATGCAGATGGGGATTGTGTGAAGAATAAGGAAATTTAATATGTAAACCTTTATCCGAACAACCCTTGCACACCAAGTTGGAGAGACCAATAATGTCTTCAGGAGGATAATAATCCTACTTCCAAGGGTGGTCAAAGAAGATCACCTCTAGATGAAGAACTATCAGAGTTCATGCAATCAACTAAATCAAGTTTTGATGAAATGATTAAGAGTTTGAGAGAGATGAACTAGAGCCAGATCTCCATAAGCCAAAGTATTGCAACATCAATTAAAAGTTTGGAGGCTCAAGTGGGTATTGTACCTCAACAAATGGCAGTCCAGAATAAGTCTAATGGGGTCAAAAGTAGTAATAATAGGGTTGCCAAAAGAGTGAAATCTATCGAAACTTCGAATTGAGAAACTTTGTCCTGCCAAGTACTCCTAAGGGAGTTGAAGAGAAGGAGGATTCTAGAAAAAAAAAGAAAAAGAGATGGTAGTAAAAAATGAGGTTGAAAAAGAGTCAAAAGTTGAGGAAAAATATGAGGGAGAAAAAAGTGAGGAACTTGAAGAAAACGGCGTGAGAGGGTACACCCTTGACTAGTTTATACACAAAGACTCGCCATGGAGGAGGACTAAAAAAGAAAATCATGAATGATCCTAATCCAAAACTTCCAGACTACATTAAAACACCCTAATTGTTTTTAAATAAGAAGCAAAAGCAAGAGCTTGAAATATGGCAGTATAAGAAATTCATGGAAATGTTGAGAAAGATACAAGACAATATTCCATTGTGGTAAGCTCTTGAACAAATGTCGACCTATGAAAATTTCATAAAAGAGCTTTTGTAGGGAGAAAGGAAATTTAAAGAGGATGAGAACATAACTTTAGCTGATGAATGCAATGCTATCATCTAAAGGAATTTACCTCCAAAATTAACTTATTATGGTCGGTTCACCACCCCTTGCACTATCGGACCACTAACGATATGTCAAGCCTTATGTGACTTGGGAGCCAACATCAATTTGATGCCACTATCTATGATGAAGAATTTTAATTGTGGTGAACCGAAACCAACTCGTATGACTCTGACACATGTTGATATGTCTATCGCTTACCCGTATGGTGTGTTAGAAGATGTGCTGGTTAGGGTGGATGGTTTATTATTTCCTATATTTTTTGTGATCCTTGACATGCCTGAAGATGCTGAGACACCCCTCATTCCAGGAAGGCCATGTTTAGCAGCATGTATAACACTTATTGATGTAGTAAATATTAAACAACTAGAAACCATCCCTTCTAATGGATTAGGTTATTGTGAATTCAATAGATAAGTTGATGATGAATCTGAAGTAGATATAGCGGAATGCATGCTTCATCTTCAAGCAACACAAGATGCGAACGCCACAAAAAATTGAAGAGCTAGGCAAAAATGAACATGGCCAAACTCTAGAGCTGTAAGATCCAGAGTTGAAAGAGTTACCAAAACACATGAAATATGTATTTTTGGTTGAAAACCATTACAACTAGCCATAATTAGTAATTATTTATCAAAACTCAAAGAAGAAAAATTATTAAGTGTTTTAAGGAAGAATAAGACATATGGGGATGGATTATAAAAGATTTGAAAGGTATTAGTTCAACCTATTTCATACACGAAATTAAGCAAAAGAAAAGTTCAAGCATGTGGTACAACCACAAAGGAGACTAAACCCCACTATGAAAGAGGTGATAAGGAAAGAGGTTTTAAAGTTACTAGAAGCCAGAATGATTTACCCTGACTCTAGAAGTGGATGGGTGAGTCTCGTGCATGTAGTTCCTAAGAAAGGAGGTATGACCATCATTCGTAACAAAAACAACGAGTTGATTCCATCTCGAACTATTACTGGATGACAGATATGCATTGATTACAGGAGGTTGAATCTAGCAACTAGAAAATATCATTTTTCACTACCCTTCATGGATCAAATATTGGAGAGGTTGGGAGGAAGAACTTACTATTTTTTCTTAGATTATTATTCAACGTACAGTTAGATTGCAGTAGATCCAGCGGACCAAGAAAAGACAACATTCACTTGCCTTTTTGGAGTGTTCACGTGCTGCCAAATTCCTTGTTGCCTTTGTAATGCCCCCACAACCTTCCAAAGGTGCATGTTTTCCATATTTTCAGACATGATTTAGTCATCAATAGAGGTATTAATGGATGATTTTTTTAGTATTTTGGTCATGATTTTGATAATTGTCTTGTGCACTTGGATGATGTCCTTGAGAGATGTGTCGAAACAAACCTAACTTTGAATTAGGAAAAATACCATTTTATGGTTATTGAAGGTATCGTTTTGGGACATAAAATATCTTCTAAAGGTATCAAAGTGGATCAAGCCAAAAATGAGGTAATTGAAAAACTACCCCGGCCCTGTGAATGTAAAAGGAGTGAGAAGTTTCCTTGGGCATGCTGGTTTTTACCTACAATTTATTAAGGACTTCCCCAAGATTGTCAAACCACTCTGTAATTTTCTAGTGAAGGAAAATAACTTTGTTTTTAATGATGAATGCTTTAAAGTTTTTTCTATTATTAAGGAAAAACTTGTGACCACACCCATAATCATATCACCAAATTGGGATATTCCCTTTTAATTAATGTGTTATGCTAGCGATTACACAGTAGGCACAGTTCTTGGTCAACACCATGATAAAGTTTTCCATATCATTTATTACGCTAATAAACTTTTAAACGATAATCAAGTCAACTACACGATGACTGAAAAAGAGTTATTGGCCGTAATATTTGCCATGAAAATATTTCGGGCGTCTCTAATTGGATCCAAAGTTTTTGTTTTTGCATATCATGCAACATTAAAATACAAGTTCAACAAAGGAGATTCTAAACCAAGGTTTCTCTGGCGGATCTTGTTGCTCCAAGAGTTGATTTAGATATAAGAAATGAAAAGGGTGTCGAAAATGTGGTAGCAGGTAGTTTGTCCCGGCTAGAGAACCATGAAATAAAAAAGAAAGAAAAATACATCAATGAGGAATTTTTGGATGAACAATTAATGGCAATTAGAGAACGACCTTGGTTTGTTGATATGGCAAGTTATAAGGCAACAAAAAATGTTCTAGACTATTTTACTTGGCAGTAGAAAAAGTTGTTTTACAAAGAGGCTAAGTACTATTTGTGGGATAAGTCTTATTTATTTAGAGTGAGTTTAGATGGGCTGATCCGAAGGTGTGTCGCAGACAAATAAGCAGAGGGCATCATACGGTGCTGCCATAGCTCAGCATATGGAGACCATCATAGTGGTGAGAGAACAACAACAAAAATAATCAAAATGGCTTCTGGTGGCCAACAATATTCAAAGGTTGTAAGGAATACGTGTGAAATATGTCCTGAATGTCAAAAAGCATGTAATATCTCTAAGCGAGACGAAATGCCGCATAATGGTATAATAGAAGTTGAACCTTTTGATTATTCGGGAATAGACTTTATGGGTCCTTTTCCCCCGTCTAGTTCTCATGTCTATATTCTGGTATGTGTAGATTATGTCACCAAATGGGTTAAAATAATCGCTTGTGCAACTAATGATGCCCAAACTGTTGCTAACTTATTGAGAAAGAATGTTTTTGCTAAGTTCAAAGTACCTAGAATCTTGATCAACGATGGGGGGATGCCCTTTTGCAGCAAATACTTGGAAAATGTGATGGCCAAATACAATGTGAAACACAAATTATCCACACCTTATCACTCTCTCACTTGTGGGCAAGTAGAAGTGTCCAATAGAAAACTAAAGCAGATTCTAGAAAAAACTGTTGCTACATCAAGGAATGATTGATCAAAGAAATGAGATGACGTTTTATGGGCATGCATAACTGCTTTCAAAACTCATCTGGGATTGTCACCATACATGCTGGTTTATGGAAAAGCTTGTCATTCACCTATCGAGCTGGAACATAAAGCATATTGGACAATTATTTTTTTTTTAATTTTGATGAAAAAGCTACAGGTATGAAACATGTGTTGATGTTGGATCAGTTAGAAGAAATAAAATTGAGAGCCTATGACAATGCGGTAATCTACAAGGAGAGAACTAAGATGTATCATGACAAACACATTGTGCAAAGAAATTTTGAGGTGGGACAGAAAATATTGTTATATAACTCTCAAATGAAGTTGTTTCCTAGGAAATCTAAATCCAAATTGTCAGGACCATACACTGTGCACAAGGTATTTGCAAATGGGGCCGTAGAAGTTCATGATCCTAGGGATACATGTACTTTTATTGTAAATAGACAAAGACTAAAGATATATTCAAGAGGTGAGATTTCACCATAAAGGGTGTCTATGGTGTTGGAATAACCTTAGGTATTGGAGTGAAGCTAATGACCTTATAGAAGCGCTAAATAGGACGCAACCCATTGTTTACAGCTAATTTATTTTTTCCTTACTTTTTGTACTTGTTTACGAAAGAGAGAGGTGGCTAATAATTGCTTACCCCAAATTGTGTAATGTTTCGTTCTCCCTAATTAATGAGTGCTTTTGTGCCTGTTTCTTTTCAGTTGAGTTACTACCTTACCATTGAATAGAAAAGCAGTCACACTGAAAGAAAAGTGCATAAAGTGATCAAGATTGAGGTAACCGAGCTGAGTGATGATTGATGAAGAAAAGGGACACCATTACTTGTACTCAACATCCAGATATCTAAGCAAGTGAGGTTTGAGCCAAAATAATGTTTACTTATTTCTTTTTCTGAGTGTATTAATGCATTTGTAATAACTAGAATTTTTATTTTTTATGTTTTAATTAGTTGATATAATAAAAACACATAGAGATAGTTGTTTGTGAAAATTCTGAAGCCTTGTGAACCACCCTTGCATGAGAAAAAAATTGATATCGCTTGTTAGCCAATTAGAGCCTTAACCTTTCCTTTGGTGACTTAGCCAATTATAAGCCTTTGACTTGAAAGATAAAACCATTCCACCCTCTTTGGAGTTAGGTAAATAGATTTGATTTCAAATGTATGCTGATCACTAAGTTTTGGGTTATTCTTGGAAGTTAGCAACATTTAAGTTTGGGGTTAGGGGTACTAGAGAAATTGGTCAAATAAAAATTAATAGAAAAAGATGTCAAAACACGACGTTTTCAATAAAAAAAATTGTTGAGTAAGAAAAGAAAAAGGACAAAAAATAAGAACAATCTCTAGTACCCAGATAAAATAAAGAGTTATATGAACGAAAGAAGATAACAAAAGGATAAAGAGGTACCTAACTGCAAGGTTTAAGCCGATTATCCCAAAATTATCAAACCCTGATATAAGCCAGGTTACAACCTAAAAACTCCTCAAATGTGTGTGTTTAAATATGATCTAATTGATTTTACATATAACTTACTCTTGTATGTTCATTGAGTGAACACCCTTGCAATTAAGTGTATAATGGTGAGTAGAGAGATAGGTTGAGTACTGGTGCTAGAAGAACTGATTTGAATTGATTGGATCAAGGCAGGAAACATATGTCTTAATCGGCAAAAGTAAGTGACGTTCAATTGGTAAGGTTTATGATTTATTTCTGACAAAGTTACAACGTGCAAGCAAGTCACTTGAGGACAAGCAACAATTCAAGTTTGGGGTTGTGATGACATGTTTTTATTGCACGTCATTTAGCAAGACAAAATGGATAAATCAGACTAAAAATAAACAAGTTAGAAGCAAAAGTGTGGAAAAAGTATGGAAAAGTCACGAAGGGTAAAGAAAAGGACTTAGTGTGAAAATTGGTGAAAAAGGAGCGAAAACACGTTGATTGATGCTGGAATGTATGTACCCACGTCACCTTATAAGGCGACTACATTGTTGACATCATTGCTCAACACGCCCGTGTTGCTCTTTAGTGCGGTCGCATTCGTACACTTTCCTGACACGCTTTTTGTTGTCTTTAAAAGGAAAAATAGGATAAGAAATAGGGGTTTAGTTTCCAAGGGAGAAAAGTGACATATTTGGGTATTTTAGAGCTTTTAAGGCCATTGAAGCCATTTGAGAGTTTTTTCTTCAGTAATCCTTCATGATCTTAGAATCTACACTTATTGTATTGATTAATTTCAACATGAGTAGCTAGATTCCTTTTACATTAGGTCTTATTTGATAATGAACTTGTTTTTATTTGATTGGGACATATGATCAGATGATGTAAATGTAATTGCTTTGACTATTTGTTATTATTCAGTTATTGATTGTGCTCATTGCCTATTGTTTGTTATGACATTCGATTTAAGTTTGATAAGTAGTGAATCTTGAACCTAGGGATATATATGTGAAATACTTTATTTGTTGAATTCGCTAATTGACTAGGGATAATATAATTAGGAATTGTGACTTAGGGATTAATGTGCTTTGTTGCCTGGTCTGATCCGATAATTGGCCTAAAGGATTAGGGAGTTAATGCTTAGATTAGTGAGCTACTGTTACCTTGGATTTTTTGACTTAACTATAAGTGGCAAGTATTAATAGAACAACAATAACTACGCCACATGGAAATTCAAGGTAAAATAGAGTCAAAGAAAGATCAAGCTGACTCAAGGTCGGGGGTCACCCATAATTATGTCGGTCAAAGTAGCGGTAGGTCGAGTGATGCTGAAGAGTTCTAGGACTTAGTGAAATTGAGTACTATGCTATGTTGGCTAAGTTTGGAGTCCATCATTACAATAGAAATAATTTTGAATTAGGCACTGCATGTGGAAAGTACTACAGAGTGTGCTGTCGTAACATGGTCGACCCATAGTGTCGCTCCCGAAAGATTCGCATCCAACGGTACAAACGTGAGAGTGGCGCGCAAAACAGAGTCACCAGCAATGTGTATTTATCCCATGAGAGGGAAAGGAAACACCGCATAAACCTGAAGAGAAAGGGAAAGAGCATGTTCTTGCGACCAAGATATCTGGGTTCAGGAGTCGGTTACGCGCGAGGAAGGTATTAGCACCCCCACGCATCCATCGTACCCGATGGGATCCACGCTTGCTTGTCTCGATCAAAGGGTGTCGCCAACTGGAACTTCGCTGCTGCTGGAAAGGAAAAGGAACGGGAAAAAGGAAAAAGAAAGGAGAGAGAACAAGAAACAAATGTAGGGAAAATAAAAGAAGTGCTCGCATGGGCCCTACCCCACTGCCTACGTATCTCATCGGGAGCATGAGAATCAGAGCGACGTAGTTCCCCTCACTAGGGGTGGATTGTGTTTTTTAGGGAACGACTTACGTTCTAGCTCAGGTGTTGTAGCTCGCTGAATCGAGACTTAGGCGTTACCGTCTTGCAAGAGAACGAGTAGGAGCGCGTTCGTACGTTGAGAGTGAGTGAGGTGAGAAAAGAATTCCCGAAGGAAAGACGTTATTGTTTGTTTGGAGTTTTTTAGAAAGAAGTTTTATTTACTGTTATTTGTAACTTGTATTAAACCAAAGTCTCAAATATAGGAATGAATGCCTCGCGCATCGTCCCCAACAGGATGTATACCAGGTATCCTAGAAGAATGAGAGGAAGCCCCTCGTTCCCCACTTCCCACATAGAAGGCTCAAGTGCAATACACGTTATCCTTTATTACGTGTCTTGAAGAAGTTTTGAGATGAGAAGAGAAGACGACACAAAGGAAACTCTAAAGGGAAACTAAGAGTCCTAATGTTATCATGCATGGATGTCCTATGGTTAGTGAGGTTTAGGAGGAAAGACTAACTAACACCTAATGTTAATCCTACTCCAAGCTTAATCAAAAATTAAGTTGGACTAGGTAGCTCTAAAGGGAAAGGAATCCAAGACTTGAACAAGTCTTGAGATTCATGGGATGAGAAAGAGTGAAAGAGAAGAAAAGAGAAAAGAAGAATGAGAAAAAAGATGGGGCAGCAAGCACATCATAATCATCATATCCAAATCATAACACAAAAGATGCTTCAAAGATCATACAAGCACATATCAAGTATACAAGTGAAGGCACACAAGGTAGGATGCAAGTAAATTTGCACAAGATTCACAATTTCACACACTAAGGGTTCATACAAAGATGACATGAACAAAATAAGATGAAAGTGAAACCAAGTCAGAATTAAATTCACATCATGATCATCTAATCCAAACATGCAAGAATGTTTCACATTATGATGCATTATGAGCCAAAGAAACCACAAAACCAATGATGATGATATGCATCGTACAAATCAAACCATGAAGATCAAGTGAGATGAAAACCAAGTAATGAACTTAAGGGGCAGTAGCATATGTATCAACATCATACCAAAATCAAACTAAAGTCATGCAAGATGAATCCTTAAGCAACACATTCAAAACATGCATAAAGTTAATCAAAACATCCACAAAACACAAGTCAAAATAACATCAACTTAGAAAATCAAGAACAAATTGGAAAATGATCAAATGAGGATGATTCCAAAGCCACAAGAAAGCTCAAATAGAACATGATCATACCATAAAAACATCTCAAGCATCACTCCATCACAAGTAAGCAAATGCATTCAAACTACATCATGTATCAAAGTATACCTCAATCAAACTTGCATCACAAACAAAATTCAACCAAAAAATAGCAAAGTGAATCAATAAAATCCCAAAAAATATTCAAACAGAAGTTAACTCAGCCAATTAACATGTGCAAAAATATCAAACCAAAATTCACAAACTAAGCACCTCAAACAATTAGATAAAGGTCACCTAAGAAATAAGGTTTAACATGTAAAAGAGAGGGACCAAAATGCAATATGAAAAAGTTTTAAAAATGAAACAAAAATGTTTTTATGCAATTTAATATGTCATCTAATAAATGCAAAAAGAATGGATTAAAAATGTATTGTGGATGAAAAGAAATAAAATTTGCAAGTTAGAGTGTACAAGTGAAACAATTAAGAAAAGAAAATAAAGCAATTAATTAAATCAGATGCCAAAATAAAAATAAAATGAGAAAATAAAATATGGAAATATTTGAGAAAACTAAGAAGAGGTTTCATGATTTTTTTGTATGATTTTTAAATGCATAAAAGTAATTTTAGAAATTAAAATGCAAAACAAATAATAAAAATAAGAAAAGAAAATAAAATAAACAAGGGGGTGCAGACAGTAAGGAATTCACGTTGAAGTAATGGAAATGGGCTAAAGGGGGGGGGGGGGGTGGAAATAGAAAGGCCCAAACCAAAGGAGCCCAAAGCGAAGTCAATGAGGGAGTAAGGAACCAGTCAACAAGTTCAGAATTAATCCACACCATACAAATTATCCAATGCGTGAAAACACATCAAACCACATCCACACGATCCAAGTTAATTAATATCAACGGTCTAGATCCAATGGCACACCACACTTACCACAGACTCACGCACACACAAGCAGATAGTAACACCATACACCAGCCACACGCTTTGCACATGACTTCATTTATGTGCTGTCCTCACCGCCACCACAAGATTATATCAACGCTCAAGATTAAATCACATGATTAAAAAATTAAAAGGAATCAATGGTTATGATGAGGACGCACGGTAACGCATATGGGAGAGCACACACGCAGACATTAAAATAAAACATAAAAAAACAAACACGTGGCGCAACATGGGACGTAGGATCGAACGCATCAACGGCCAGAACTTCTTCTTCTTCCTTTGATCTCTTCGCCGAACTGGTTCTCAGGCAGCCGCCGGAGCTAGGGCTCCGACCACCCTCTCCAGTGAGCTGTAGTCCAAAAGTTTCCAGAAAATGCGTATGGGTACACTATCTTGACCATAAAAACGCAAGGATCTCAAATATGCAATTATTTTTCACAAATAACCAACCAATAAGGAGAATCGAACAAAAACATAAATAGATCTAAAACTTTAAATCAACAATACACACATGATACACATCCAAACTTCAAATAAAATAGATCATCATGCTCAGGGAAGTTCACAGATCATTATGCATATCAAAAATTCAAGTTCTGTGAGTATGAAAAAGTTCACCAACCTGAACCTTGTAGAACTTGAAAACCTCCAAGAAATCCCTCCAAAAACTGCGGATCCACTCCTTAGAACCTCTAGATGCAAAATAAATGCAACTAGAGCTTGAAATCGTGCTAGATATTGAGATTTAAGTTTGAACCCTCTTGAATGGCACTTGATGAAATCTCCAGTATGAGCTCAAAACAACAGTGAATTCTGGCTCTATTCTCTTCACTGATCAAGAATATGAAGAGAAAACTCAAAGAAGCTCCAAGAAGAATGAGATTCAATGAGAGGAAGTGTGAGAGCAAAAAACCACAACTGTGCAAATGAGAGTGTCTACCCTAGCTGTGAGGGTATGAGTAAGCATATATACCCTTCATTAGTTCACTGATTAGGATTAGGAAGTGATTAGAACTCTTGTTAATGAGATTTGGGTGAAATTGTAAAAATGCATTTTACACCACCACCACTAATTTACACGTGGGAAACCCTTGTACCCAGCATAATTCACCTCCAATTTACTCATGTATCACTTCTGAATTGCTTTTGGGCCTTGTACTTTCTTGGTTTGCAAGTTTTGAATTAATTTGGCAATTTTGCACTTTGTGAGAATAATGAGAAATATGGCATGGCATGAATTGATTCAAAGGCCACAAATGATCTTCTTGACTTGTATTTTGATGTTGTAATGTGGCATGAAGCACTTGGGAACATTACAAGTCCATTTGTGCAAAAATGCAAAAGGTGGAAAATTTGAATTATAAGGAATCCCTGAAAAGCACCTTGCATTGTTTTGGCCATAACTAGAGTTCCACAAATCATATGGAAATGTTCTAGTACTTTTTGGAAATGGGAGAGAAAGATCTTCAACTTTAATGTTGGAGGAAAATTCATTTGGAGCTTCCTTGATAATGAAAAGTCAAGTTGAATGTGGAGGAAAAATTCCCAAAAATGGAAAGTTT
Organism: Lathyrus tuberosus; assembly: GCA_022829125.1. Taxonomy (NCBI): domain Eukaryota; kingdom Viridiplantae; phylum Streptophyta; class Magnoliopsida; order Fabales; family Fabaceae; genus Lathyrus; species Lathyrus tuberosus. The sequence continues at coordinate 4,592,929 of JALAZF010000034.1, forward strand.
GTATTATAGGTCATTTTCCAAATTTAGTAACTTTTGCACAACTTCTTGATTCTTGATAAATGGCATGAAACTTGACCATTGAAGACCATATGAGGATGTGAGACCTTGAAAACCATGAAAAGACCCCTAAAATTCCACAGTTGACTTTCTCCTTTACAGTTGACTTTTGCTTATTTCACCAGCAACTGATCCACTGAACAGTCTTCACCATGAACCATCAACCAAATCCCCATCCATGAACACTTGTGAGCATATGGAAGCCATAAAACATGCTTGAACCCCCAAAGTCCTCAAGAAACTCTCTTGAAACCAAAAACCCTGATTGGTCTCTCTGGTTAGGAGGGAGAGATCCACTTTCAACCTTTTGCCATGCTTGATCTTAAGAAGATATGATGAACCCCATGAGCCACCTTGAAGCTTGAGACTTGAGAATATGGACCAAGTGCCTTGATCTCATGCCCTATGCTAAATGCCATGCTATGCAAACTATGACCTACTATGGAATGCAAATAAGTAAAGCATAAACCAATTTGTTGAGAAACAAGAAGGTAAATTTTGAGGTATTACAGCTGCCCCTATTCAATCAACTGTGAATCTGAATGAATGAAAGCGACGGCTATCAGGAATTCAAGATACATAGGGATTGAATACAAAAATAACCGAGAAAATTTGCACTGTGGTTAGAGAAGTTGTTGTAAAGGTAAGGAAGAAAAGTTGGTGAAGAAGACCTTGGAACCATTGGATCCCATAGGAAACCTGTCGGGAACTGGTGAAATACCTGTCGGGAACGGGTGACATACCTGTCAGGAACGGGTGAGATACCTGTCGGGAACTGGTGAAATACCTGTCAGGAACGGGTGAGATACCTGTCGAGAACTGGTGAGCTTGGACCTGTTTTGTCTATCGGGAATGGGCAAGTGTACCTGTCGGGAACTGGCAAGGTTCAAACCAAAGGGGGCTGTCGGGGACGGCTACAGTTTATAACCAAGGCTTACCTATCGGGAATGGGTAACGGGGCCTGTCGGGAACTGGCATGGTTAAAACTCAAAGGAGCGGTCGGGAACGGCTGCAGTTTATAACCAAGGCTTACCTATCGGGAATGGGTAACGGGGCCTGTCGGGAACTGGCATGGTTAAAACTCAACGGAGCGGTCGGGAACGGCTGCAGTTTATAACCAAGGTTTACCTATCGGGAATGGGTAACGGGGCCTGTCGGGAACTGGCATGGTTAAAACTCAAAGGAGCGGTCGGGAACGACTGCAGTTTATAACCAAGGCTTACCTATCGGGAATGGGTAACGGGGCCTGTCGGGAACTGGCATGGTTAAAACTCAAAGGGAGCGGTCGGGAATGGCTGCAGTTTATAACCAAGGCTTACCTATCGGGAATGGGTAACGGGGCCTGTCGGGAACTGGCATGGTTAAAACTCAAAGGGAGCGGTCGGGAACAGCTGCAGGGATCCTATCGGGAATGGTTCCAAGAGACTTGCAAGTTGAGAGATATGACTCTGTGGGGAGAAAAATGATGAAACCCTTTGTATCGTTTCGCAATGTCTGTCGGGGAATGAACTAGGCATTCTTTCTGGCTTTGTCAATGATGTAAGGAGCAAAGTTTTAGACTCTCGCATGAGTTATCAAAACTGGCCTATGCTTCACATGCACATGTTTGAATTTTGCCGTAATGCTCCATAAGAAATGGAATGCTACGTATTTTAGAGGATGCTATGCGTACTATATGCAAAATGCAAAGAGGTCCTCAGCAAAATAAATGCTGAGGAAAGGAAAGACAACTCCGCTGGGGATGACAAGCTGGATTAACTTCGCGGTCGCAAACCGTACTAGGGAAGACAAATTGACCTGACCTCCTGATCTGGGCGCTGACCTGACAAACCTGTTAAGGCTACTGTCGGAAAAGATAACTTTGCTGGGGAGGCATCGTCTAAACCAGTCTGCTTGGGGAATAACTATAACCATAGAACTCCGTTGGGGATTAATGAGCTGACGACAAACTCTGCTGGGGAGATGTCCATTGAGAGGATTTTACAGAAGACCACGCCTCTTCAAACTCTACTGGGGAATTAGGTTTACAACAAACTCTGCTGGGGAGAATCACTTCAACGTGTCTCATGCCAGGGAATGTTTCTTAAGAGAATTTTACAGAAGACCCGACATCTTCCCACTCTTAAACTAATACCGAGACCTGAGCTAGGATGCAGTAGATGGGAGGCCACCCTGTTGGGGATAACAGATCTGGAATACTCCTGCCGGGGAATTTCGTGATGCTCCATGCTTGAGATGGTCAACCATTTGATTTTGCCCCAAGATACAAGTCTGATCTGGAGAAAATGTCCCAAAAGGATTTTACAGAAGATTCGACATCTCCAAATTCCTGGACATTCACTAAGTCTTGAACATCGGCTGCAAGGCATGTGAAGCAACTCTACTGGGGAGTTTACAACCGTTATCGCCACAGAAAAGCTTGTAGCCGTTGGAGGTGCTGAATAGGATACAATATTACCCTTTTGACAATGCTGCTGGGGATCATGAAGCTCTGTAAGTACGCTGGGGATGACTACCTCCAAGAATAGCCTTCCTGCTGGGAAGCTATCTTTGCTTGGGGAGGAATAACAATTCCCACACCTTGCTGGAAAAAGATACCCTCTGGCTCTTTGCTGGAGGGAAAAGACTCCAAAAGTCCCACACTGGGAACAACTCAGTGCTGATTGTCAAGAGCGAAACACAGTTCCTTTAACTCTCCACCTTGCCCCAGACCACAGGGTCTACTTGAAGCAATCATCTTAAGAGGATTTTACAGAAAACCTGGCATTCAACAATGCCCCAGGGTCTTCCAACTCTTAGAGATGTATCCGGTCTGGACCTAACTATCCCATACTTTATGATTCGTGAAGTTCGTGAAGTAAACCACCTCGAGAGGGTTCGTAATGACCTGAAATGTTCTGCCACAATATTCTGAACCTTGCGGAGGTGCTATTGATTGACTATGTTCTAAAGGGAAAAAATTTTCGCACCCTTGAAGTGACCTGCCCCAGTATGAGCCTTGCAGTACATTTATCTCTGACCGACTAGTCTTCGAGAGATTTACCGAATCTCGACGTGATTGCCCCAGTTTACATGCTTGTGGAGAGATTTATCGGATCTTGACATAATTGCCCCAGTTCGAAGAAATTTTCTCAACATGACTGCCCCATGGTTGATTGTACTCTGAAAAGACCTTCTCAACTTTAATGCCCCAGCTTGGCTAAATTTTGAAGAGATTTCCCAGTGTGATTGTCCCTGATTGGTTACATCTCAACACAAATGGCTGGGAACGCCTTTTTCCCACATAATCTTTCAGCAATATGTCTTCTGGAGTCTCAGGCACCTCAACTTGGCCAGTTTAAGCTTCTCGACTGATGTTCATCGTGTAAGTTTCTTTGATGTCAAACACATGCAAGCAGAAAATATTTATTATGAGAATGACAAATCTAATGCAACACATATGTTATCCTTGAAGTTTTTATTGAACATATGTCGCACAACCGAGTTACGACACTTATTTTTGAAAGGAAAGCAATACGCACATGCAACACCAACAAAAATCTTATTAGCACAACTCATGGGAGTCAGGAACACTGTCTCGTTGAAGTACGCCTTAAGACTAAACCCTGTTTCAATTAGGACTTTTAAGGGTTGTAACGTGGCCTGGTTCGCGGTTTTGAGAAAAAAGGATTTATGGCTCAAAGTTTATTGGTACCCACCCACTCTTCATGATATTCTCCAGTCCTATGTTCAGCTAATTTGGCACAAGCGCTCATCTCTCAAAAGGTTTTATGATCTTAAAAGAACCCATGCAATTGATGGTTCGAGACCTGATGAGGTTTTGGATCGATAGTCACCCTTTTGTCTTTTGTGTCTATAGTCACACGACTTTGTTCTTATCAAGGATTTCTTTGTAATCCTTTTGGCTTTTTGCTTTCTCATTCTTTTTCTTTTTGTTCCCTAATTTTTGCCTGGACTAACTCTTTTGAGTTTTCAATTTTGAAGTCCAGCGGGATGCCTTAATTTTTGCCTAAGTCGCTTGCTTCTAAGTTTTTCGACTTAGCAGGCTTTTTCTTTTTCTCTTTATTCTTTCTTCTTTTTTTTTGTGAACAAGTCGTGCGACACCGTTTTACCTGACTTGTTTAAAAGGGCCGTGACTGTTTCACTCTTCGGTTGGTGAGGAGTAACCATTGTGGTTCTACGCCTCTTAACCTCTTGATAGTGGAATGGAGGGTAATGGATCCTCAGATGTACACTCCTTCTGAAAGTTGAGCACTTGGTCAAACTAACTGACGCCTACCCTGCCCCTGGGTTAAAATTGAGGGTTTTTCGTTTTCAGAAAGAACTCCTACTACTAGGCTTAAAGGGGTTGATAAAGGTCTATCTCCTTATCTCTCTAGTGTTTGTGAATTGGAAACAATGCCTGTACATCCTTAACAGGGTTTTATCCGAAAGCGTACCATTAGAAACTTGCGTACTTATTTCGTCATCCTCCCTCAAAGAGTTGGAGCAAGAAGTTGGTATTGCAGTGTGTATAAGCATTAAAAATGAGTAAACACGAATGGAACTCTTCAAGAAAAACATACTTATTGCATTATGATTATCATTCAGAAACAAACGAGTTCTTACATGCAAGCAATGTTTAAACAAACAAATGAAAGCTACATATGAAAATGCAATAAAGGAAGCTGATGATTGCCATTGTTGAGGAGACTTGACTCCGTCTGGACTTATTGCTTCTGATGATGCTCTTGTAATCTGGTGCTTACTCTGACAAAGAAGCTTCAATCCCAAAAGGGTGCCATCTGGCGTGATGACCTTTGAGTCGATCAAGTCTTGCACCTTGTGCTGGAATGCATTACAGTCGTCAATTGTGTGCCCAAACGTTCCCGAGTGGAACTCACAACTGGCGTTCATGTCAAAGTCTGGAGGGATAGGGTATGGCACTGGCGCGGCATTCCTCAGCTGGATCAGAGAGTTCTTGAGCAGACGAGCAAACAACTGACTATAAGGGATATGAATAGTGTCAAATATCCTCTTGGGCCTTCTCGGTCTGAGTTGCTTCTGCTGCTGATGCTGATTTGGGCGTCCAATCTGCCCCTATTTTTTCTTTTCCACACTGGACCCAAACAAGGGTTGCTGACATAGAACTTCTGAAGCACCAGGTTGTGGAAGAGATACATGGTGTGAGGTGGATCCTCTGGAAAAGGAAAGAGTCCCCAATTCTTTTGCAACAGTAGGAGTAACATCACTTTGTTTACCAGTGCTAACTGACGTAAACTTGATTGCCCCTGCATCAATGATCTCCTGGACTTTATGCTTAAACCTGGTACAATTCTCAACATGGTGACCAGGTGCCCCAGAGTGGGACTCACATCTGACATTTGCATTAGGTCCCAAAGGAATCTTTGTTGAAAGGGGTCCCCCACTAACACGTTCAACTAGTTTGAGCTCAAGCGGATAAGAAAGCAACTGCGCATACGCATTGGAATGGGATCAAACTTCCTCTGAGGCCTCTCTGGCTTAGGATCCTCTTGGGGAGCAGGAAGTGATTGCCGAGGAGAAATCTCTGAAACTTCAGTTGGTGGAGGGGATTCCCGAGGTAATCTGTGATCAAGATCAAACCCCACAGAGATGGGAGGAGTAAGAGTTTCTGTCGCAGAAAGCACATGATTGTTTTCCATTTTTATCATCGTATTCAAAATTTCCATGTCCAAGCCCATTTGAATTTTCATCTGGTTGACCTCTTTCTTCAGCACTTTCTAGTCTTGAAACAAAGCTTGCATCTTCCCCATAAACTGCCCCATCTAAATTTTCATTTCGGTCATTTCTGCACGGAGTTATTCCATGGCTATCCTCTGATTATCACAGGCCGAGTAGTGGTGGCAGGTCAAGCTGGCTGTCCTGAAGATCGTACCAAGTCAGAATGAGAAATCCACTCCGGAACACCTGTTATGCTTATGAGTATGAGAATGCAATGCAAAATGCCATGTTCGAATATTTCCAAGGAATCATTATGCTTTGATTCAAATTTGTTTTACAAACCACAAGAAATGGATGGAAATGCTCAGCAGCAAGTCTCAAAGTTAACGTCCCTTGGAAGTATAAGAACATGTATGCGAAGATGATGATGCAGATGCAACAGACATGGGATCAAGGTGCCACAATGCTCAAACTGCTGTGCTGCTGAATGGATAAGTTCACAGGTCTGCTCTGAAGAGAATACCGGAATACCAAAATATCCAAATAACTAGAATACCAGAATAACCAGCATATCGGCATAATCAGAATACCAGAATGCCAAGGTGCCAGAATAATCAGAATATTGGAATACCAGAATATCGACATAATCAGAGTACCGACCTAATCAGAATGTTGGGATGGTCATAATGTCAGAATACCATAATACCAGGCTGATAAGTCCACACTGATAGGAAAACCAGAATACCGGGTAGGTTGAAGGTCAAGGTTACCTGCAGACCTGTAAACAATCCCCCCAATCTCATAGGTGGGTACTAGGATGTTCAGTATCCCGGGCTCTCAGGTCAAGAAATGATGATACGTTCACCATTTCTGGTTTGGCATCATCATCAATCGAGGAGGCCTCAACTGATTCTCCAAAACGGAAGATCCTCAGCTTCAGAGGTTTGAGAAGCAATAGCATATTCAACCCGAAGGATACAATGCTACCGCCAATCAAAGAGGTCGTCCGCTGATTCACTTCAAAAGGGAATCCTATAGCAAGTTCCCAGCATTGGGCCCTCGGACCGAGAATGTGCAATGGGTTTGCCACAAAGGGTGGTCTGCCACCGTCACATTTCGGGAGGAGTGTCGCAACTGAGTCCTCGGGAATGGTCATCAGAGTCGACAATTCCTCCAGAGAATAACTACTGGCCTGTATCAATATACAGTAGCAGATAGCTCCGGATAGAACCTCGTCTGATTGTAGGGATCGTGATCACCCACATGTGGCCAACACCACGGGAGCGTCACGCCTGCCCACGCTAAAACCTAGGTGTATGCTCGAGCCTGGGTAGTGGGCTTATCTCTCAGAACATCCCAACCCGCCAAACAGAAAACCAGCCAGCACAGCACAGTAATATCCAGTATGACAGTAATAAAATGCAATGTAATGGAATAAAAACTGTAAATACATTAAAATAAATAAAACAACAAATACAGTAATATACAACAAAACAAAGCACCATAAAAACACCCAATGAAAAGAAACAGACAAGCGCTAGGATTGACTCGCTAAAGGGGATGGACCAGCAAGAGGTCAACCAGAATCCCCAGCAGAGTCGCCAACTGTCGCTCCCGAAAGATTAGCATCCAACGGTACAAACGCGAGAGTGGCGCAGAAAACAGAGTCGCCAACAATGTGTATTTATCCCATGAGAGGGAAAGGAAACACCGCATAAACCTGAAGAGAAAGGGAAAGAGCATGGTCTTGCGACCAAGATATCTGGGTTCGGGAGTCGGTTACGCGCGAGGAAGGTATTAGCACCCCCACGCGTCCATCGTACCCGATGGGATCCACGTTTGCTTGTCTCGATCAAAGGGTGTCGCCAACTGGAACTTAGCTGCTGCTGGAAATGAAAAGGAACGGGAAATAGGAAAAAGAAAGGAGAAAGAACAAGAAACAAATGTAGGGAAAATAAAAGAAGTGCTCGTATGGGCCCTACCCCACTGCCTACGTATCTCATCGGGAGCATGAGAATCAGAGCGATGTAGTTCCCCTCACTAGGGGTGGATTGTGTTTTTTAGGGAACGACTTACGTTCTAGCTCAGGTGTTGCAGCTCGCTGAATCGAGACTTAGGCATTACCGTCTTGCAAGAGAACGAGTAGGAGCGTGTTTGTACGTTGAGAGTGAGTGAGGTGAGAAAAGAATTCCCGAAGGAAAGACATTATTGTTTGTTTGGAGTTTTTTAGAAAGAAGTTTTTTTTACAGTTATTTGTAACTTGTATTAAACCAAAGTCTCAAATACAGGAACGAATACCTCGCGCATCGTCCCCAACAGGACGTACACCAGGTATCCTAGAAGAATGAGAGGAAGCCCCTCGTTCCCCACTTCCCACATAGAAGGATCAAGTGCAATACACGTTATCCTTTATTACGTGTCTTGAAGAAGTTTTGAGATGAGAAGAGAAGACGACACAAAGGAAACTCTAAAGGGAAACTAAGAGTCCTAATGTTATCATGCATGGATGTCCTATGGTTAGTGAGGTTTAGGAGGAAAGACTAACTAACACCTAATGCTAATCCTACTCCAAGCTTAATCAAAAATTAAGTTGGACTAGGTAGCTCTAAAGGGAAAGGAATCCAAGACTTGAACAAGTCTTGAGATTCATGGGATGAGAAAGAGTGAAAGAGAAGAAAAGAGAATAGAAGAATGAGAAAAGAGACGGGGCAGCAAGCACATCATAATCATCATATCCAAATCACAACACAAAAGATGCTTCAAAGATCATACAAGCACATATCAAGTATACAAGTGAAGGCACACAAGGTAGGATGCAAGTAAATTTGCACAAGATTCACAATTTCACACACTAAGGGTTCATACAAAGATGACATGAACAAAATAAGATGAAAGTGAAACCAAGTCAGAATTCAATTCACATCATGATCATCTAATCCAAAAATGCAAGAATGTTTCACATTATGATGCATTATGAGCCAAAGAAACCACAAAACCAATGATGATGATATGCATCATACAAATCAAACCATGATGATCAAGTGAGATGAAAACCAAGTAATGAACTTAAGGGGCAGTAGCATATGTATCAACATCATACCAAAATCAAACTCAAGTCATGCAAGATGAATCCTTAAGCAACACATTCAAAACATGCATAAAGTTAATCAAAACATCCACAAAACTCAAGTCAAAATAACATCAACTTAGAAAATCAAGAACAAATTGGAAAATGATCAAATGAGGATGATTCCAAAGCCACAAGAAAGCTCAAACAGAACATGATCATACCATAAAAACATCTCAAGCATCACTCCATCACAAGTAAGCAAATGCATTCAAACTACATCATGTATCAAAGTATACCTCAATCAAACTTGCATCACAAACAAAATTCAACCAAAAAATAGCAAAGTGAATCAATAAAATCCCAAAAAATGTTCAAACAGAATTTAACTTAGCCAAGTAACATGTACAAAAATATCAAACCAAAATTCACAAACTAAGCACCTCAAACAATTAGATAAAGGTCACCTAAGAAACAAGGTTTAACATGTAAAAGAGAGGGACCAAAATGCAATATGGAAAAGTTTTAAAAATGAAACAAAAATGTTTTTATGCAATTTAATATGTCATCTAATAAATGCAAAAAGAATGGATTAAAAATGTTTTGTGGATGAAAAGAAATAAAATTTGCAAGTTAGAGTGTGCAAGTGAAACAATTAAGAAAAGAAAATAAAGCAATTAATTAAATCAGATGCCAAATTAAAATAAAATGAGAAAATAAAATATGGAAATATTTGAGAAAACTAAGAAGAGGTTTCATGATTTTTTTGTATGATTTTTAAATGCATAAAAGTAATTTTAGAAATTAAAATGCAAAACAAATAATAAAAATAAGAAAAGAAAATAAAATAAACAAGGGGGTGCAGACAGTAAGGAATTCACGTTGAAGTAATGGAAATGGGCTAAAGGGGGGTGGAAATAGCAAGGCCCAAACCAAAGGAGCCCAAAGCGAAGTCAATGAGGGAGTAAGGAACCAGTCAACAAGTTCAGAATTAATCCACACCATACAAATGATCCAACGCGTGAAAACACATCAAACCACATCCACACGATCCAAGTTAATTAATATCAACGGTCTAGATCCAATGGCACACCACACTTACCACAGACTCACGCACACACAAGCAGATAGTAACACCATACACCAGCCACACGCCTTGCACATAACTTCATTTATGTGTTGTCCTCACCACCACCACAAGATTATATCAACGCTCAAGATTAAATCACATGATTAAAAAATTAAAAGGAATCAATGGTTATGATGAGGACGCACGGTAACACATATGGGAGAGCACACACGCAGACATTAAAATAAAACATAAAAAAACAAACACGTGGCGCAACATGGGACGTAGGATCGAACGCATCAAAGGCCAGGACTTCTTCTTCTTCCTTTGATCTCTTCGACGGACTGGTTCTCAGGCAGCCGCCGGAGCTAGGGCTCCAGCCACCCTCTCCAGTGAGCTGTAGTCCAAAAGTTTCCAGAAAATGTGTATGGGTACACTATCTTGACCAGAAAAACGCAAGGATCTCAAATATGCAATTATTTTTCACAAATAACCAACCAATAAGGAGAATCGAACAAAAACATAAATAGATCTAAAACTTTAAATCAACAATACACACATGATACACGTCCAAACTTCAAATAAAATAGATCATCATGCTCAGGGAAGTTCATAGGTCATTATGCATATCAAATATTCAAGTTCTGTGAGTATGAAAAAGTTCACCAACCTGAACCTTGTAGAACTTGAAAACCTCCAAGAAATCCCTCCAAAAACTGCAGATCCACTCCTTAGAACCTCTAGATGCAAAATAAATGCAACTAGAGCTTGAAACCGTGCTAGATCTTGAGATTTAAGTTTGAACCCTCTTGAATGGCACTTGATGAAATTTCCAGTATGAGCTCAAAACAACAGTGAATTCTGGCTCTATTCTCTTCACTGATCAAGAATATGAAGAGAAAACTCAAAGAAGCTCCAAGAAGAATGAGATTCAATGAGAGGAAGTGTGAGAGCAAAAAACCACAACTGTGCAAATGAGAGTCTCTACCCTAGCTGTGAGGGTATGAGTAAGCATATATACCCTTCATTAGTTTACTGATGAGGATTAGGAAGTGATTAGAACTCTTGTTAATGAGATTTGGGTGAAATTGTAAAAATGCATTTTACACCACCTCCACTAATTTACACGTGGGAAACCCTTGTACCCAACATAATTCACCTCCAATTTACTCATGTATCACTTCTGAATTGATTTTGGGCCTTGTACTTTCTTGGTTTGCAAGTTTTGAATTAATTTGGCAATTTTGCACTTTGTGAGAATAATGAGAAATATGGCATGGCATGAATTGATTCAAAGGCCACAAATGATCTTCTTGACTTGTATTTTGATGTTGTAATGTGGCATGAAGCACTTGGGAACATTACAAGTCCATTTGTGCAAAAATGCAAAAGGTGGAAAATTTGACTTATAAGGAATCCATGAAAAGCACCTTGCATTGTTTTGGCCATAACTAAAGTTCCACAAATGATATGGAAATGTTCTAGTACTTTTTGGAAATGGGAGAGAAAGATATTCAACTTTAATGTTGGAGTAAAATTCATTTGGAGCTTCCTTGATAATGAAAAGTCAAGTTGAATGTGGAGGAAAAATTCCCAAAAATGGAAAGTTTGTATTATAGGTCATTTTCCAAATTTAGTAACTTTTGCACAACTTCTTGATTCTTGATAAATGACATGAAACTTGACCATTTAAGACCATATGAGGATGTGAGACCTTGAAAACCATGAAAAGACCCCCAAAATTCCACAGTTGACTTTCTCCTTTACAGTTGACTTTTGCTTATTTCACCAGCAACTGATCCACTGAACAGTCTTCACCATGAACCATCAACCAAATCCCCATCCATGAACACTTGTGAGCATATGGAAGCCATAAAACATGCTTGAACCCCCAAAGTCCTCAAGAAACTCTCTTGAAACCAAAAACCCTGATTGGTCTCTCTGGTTAGGAGGGAGAGATCCACTTTCAACCTTTTGCCATGCTTGATCTTAAGAAGATATGATGAACCCCATGAGCCACCTTGAAGCTTGAGACTTGAGAATATGGACCAAGTGCCTTGATCCCATGCCCTATGCTAAATGCCATGCTATGCAAACTATGACCTACTATGGAATGCAAATGAGTAAAGCATAAACCAATTTGTTGAGAAACAAGAAGGTAAATTTTGAGGTATTACACATAGGACTTCAACGTAGGAAGCCAGTTCCTGATGACCAACAAAAGTAGTCAAGATATTTGAATGGTGTTAAAAGAGCGGGAACTAGTTTAACACAGAGAGTTACTCGAAGACACGTGGAAGCTCGTCAGAGGAAACTGCTACATGGGACTGAAACGTGTCGTGATAGGGTTAGTCGACCGTTCTTAGGTAGTTATTTTATAGTAATATATAAAGGGAGGATGTGACCGTTGCTTTGTTTGTCGGTTGAAGGGCTGTAGGAATTATTGAAATGCTGAAGTCAATGAAATCTGACCAATGAATATTGAGATGTGTCGAAGGGGTGGATCGAAGGATACCTGTAGGAGTCGTTTCGTTGATATTTTTTCGTTTCTAGATTTTCCTGAAAGGAAATAGAAGAATGACCTTAAAAGTTTGAAGTAAGACATTGGAGACTTAAAGAAGGAGTCCAGGCATACCTTGAAGGCATTGGGTTGTGTCTCTCCGACTGGTTTGTTTTGAGGTTTGTTAATTGCCTCATTAGCATGAGATGGAAGATTTTGAGTCTTCTCTTTCCTTTTTTCTCCGTCCCTGTTGACTTTATTTGTAGTAATCTTTTTTATTTTGGTTATGGTAGAAGGACCAGCGGTGGTGTTAACGTTGTCTTTTTTGGATTTGAATTTTGTGGGAGTTCCTTTCTTCTTGTGTTCGGCAGTTGGTTTCGAGGAAGCTTTAGGGCTCGACCTTGAAAAAATAAGGGGCTCCTCAGTGTCTTCCGAACTTTCATTTTCGATTGGAATTTTGGTTGGCTTCGGAGTAACCTGAAAAGAGTAGTTCGATTTAGACAAGCGTTCATAGATTAACAGGTGGAGATATAATTAAATTATATACCTGAGTTGAAGCTGTGGTAGTCTTCTTTTTCTTCTTTTTGGATTTGTTGGTAGGGGAATCAGGATCATGTTTTTGAATCTGAAAAGGCAAACTGTGAGGAATAGTTCAGGTAATAAGACAGTTTGAGAAGAAATATATACCTTTTTCTTAGTCTCTTCTGTCTGCCTTGCCTCTCCTGCGTTGGACAGTGCTTCGACGTCATTGTCAACTGGGGCTTCTGATTCATCTGAAAGTCGAAGAATGAGAAAAATAAATAAAAGCAAGTTGAAGACAATGATTGAGAGGTATACCTTGTTGTTCTTGATGCTCTAGCATTTTGGAGAGGGCATTAGAGAGCATTTTGCGAAAATCCTCCTCGGAGAGGTGGCCAGTGAAATACTTTGTCCACCAGTTGTAGAATTCGACTATAATGAAAAATGATTGTTGGAACTGAAAAGTAGGGAGTTTGAGAACTTGATTGCAAGTGAATACGGTGCAAAGTTTATAGTCTTCAAAACTGAATTTGTGTTCCGAATAGTAGATGTCTTCTTCCCAAACATAAAGAGCGAGGTTACAATTGGCTAAAGTCAAATTGTCTAGCCACTGCGTTAGATTGGTAACCAGCAAAGCCATAATTGGGAGTTCCAATTTCGATTCTTGTTGACAAGAGTGTAAGGGTCAGAAAGGCTTCCCAAACTGAATTCGACATAGCAGCTGTTGAAAGAGAAACACCAGGAAATCTGTGTTTAAGCCAGGACGGGCCAACAAGGCAATCCACAAAAGTAGCCATTGAATCATCAAAGAATGTCGATTCGAGAAATAAGATGATGTGCTTTCGGAGAATTATTGGGATTAGATCTTCTTGGGGTGAACAAATCCAACCTGGTACCTTCGATGGCTCTACCTTCGTCTTGTCTCAATAAAGCTTCAAACGTTGTGACATGAAGTTTTGGTTCAAAAGTGGCGTTCAACCACAGTTGCAAGAGCCAAAAGGGACCTGAAATTAGGAATGACTTATTGGTTTAAATGAGGTGCTACAGTTTATAAGAGGCCTCTCCAAGTGATTGGGAGAAGTTGGCCAAAAGCACTACTACGTAAAACCCCTTTAACAACGGTTGAAAAATATGTATAATAATGCAGATCAAGGCGTTGTTATGTAGAGTGTTGTGGTAAATGCGCTACTTATAATCACGGCCCTGGGAGTTGTGGTATTCTGGAAAGCGCGCAGTATATCACAACGGTTATTCTTAACAATCGTTGTGATAGATAAGGTAATTAATTCTTTAGATGACAGTTAATGTAGACAACCATCGTGGAAAGTACCCAAAGTTTATTATATAAAAATGTATATTGCTTGGTTTACCATACACCTATTTAAAGAAATACAACTATTCAAATTGGCAAAGAAATATATAATCTAAAAATTAAACTATTCTTGAAAACCAACTTAAACACATCAATTTTTTTCGAATTAAATCTGTCTCATTTAGCACATTTTATGTTCTTTAACACATAATATATGATTCAGTGGTCTGATTCCTTCAATGCATCGATATCTTTTATTATAGTTTACCTCATCATCGTCGCTTATCAACAAGATTGTAAATTATATCGATGAATTGAAGTAAACAGAGCATTAAACCATATATTATGTGTTAAGGAACATAAAATGTGTTGAATGAGATAGATGCGATTTGAAAAACATTGATTAATATAGGTTGGTTTTCAAATACATCTTAATTTTCAGAATATAAGTTTCTATGTCAATATAAATGATTTCATTTTCATTAAAAGGTAAGTGAAACAAACAATATACATAGTATATAATAAACTAAACTTGTCAACCTGTATAAGAAATTAAAGAACAAAACATTGCTAAGTCACAAGAAGCCTCTATCTTGTGACCTAGCAATGTTTTGTTCTTGTTTTGAGAATATTTGTCAACAACAATAACATACGACAAAATAACATGCAACACAATAAAAAAATACATTATTTAAGCAACAAAACGCCAAGTGGGACTGTAATAAATCAAGATACATTGAGTTAATTACGCACCTCTTAATGAAAATAATCGTGGAACTCTAGCAAATCAAGATATATCAAGTTCATCTAGTTTGTGAAGCAATGAAGAAGAAATATAAGGTGGATGAAGTTTATACAATAACTTCATACTTCTTATATTTTTGTTCATTGCTTCAAAAACCATATGAAACTTCACCATAGTATACGCTGGCTACCACCATACGCTTGCTACCATCATCATCACCATGTATCTACAAGGAAACACAACAAAAATAAAACTTAACCCTAAAACATCAATAACATAATGTTTTCCACATCATCCTAAAACCAAACCCTAAAACAATAATCCTAGAAATAAGAGAGCAGGAGAACATACCATCTTCGCCGCCATAGGAGTTTACGTCGGATGTTGCTCTCATCAGATATCCTTTAAGATTCTTTTCTCCATTCACTTGTAACAGTATTGGTTAAGATTCATGAGAGGAGAGGGTTGTGTTAAGGTTTTCTTTAGAGAGAAAGGACAATTATGAACTAGGTCATAGATAGTTTTGTTTATATATTAAAAACTATTACTTTTCGTTACGATTTAAAACTACAACCATAATTATATTTTATATTTTAAAATAATGGCAAACTATATTTGGATACATTTTGGCTAAAACAAATTTACAGCAAGATGTTGGGTAAGATGTCCTGACATGGTTGATCAGACATCAGTACAGATATGGTTATAATACTTGGCAAGATATTGAGTAAGATGTTGAAGCATCTTCATCAACTGTCATGACAGTATTACTGTCATGATAGATGTCATGACATCTTGGTCTGGTACAACAGCTGCTACTGTTATGTGTTTCAGACAGATGTTGAAGACAGATGTCACGACATCTTTGTCTGGTACAACAGGTGATGCAGTTGTATACTCTTGACAAATTTGTTTTGTTTTGATGAGAATATTTTGGATATGTCTCATCATTATACGCAGGTCAAGGAGATTTATTAGGAACAAAGTGCAGATTTAATTGGATTTCATAAAAAGGATCTTGGAGACTTTTTAGGAAACTATTTGGAGATTTGTTCCTATTTTTATGGAGAAGATTCTGCAAAAGATTTACAATGTGAAGATTGGACATAATTGAAGAGTCCAAGGCCATTCTGGAACAATCTATAAATACGGACTTCCTAGACCTAAAATAGGAAGCACACACAACAACAAGCCGTCGGTGCAACATAAGGGTTTAGGGTTTTGAGAGTCTCTTGTGTAGTTTGTAAGTCACCCATGTATCTTTTGATACTATGTGGTTGACATAGGTTGTTGTAAATTGTTCTCACTCGAAGCTTTGAAGCAAGAGTTGAGTATTGTTCTTGGTTGAAGCTTTTAAGCAAAACCGAGTATTGTTTTTAGTCAAGAGTCTTGGCTGAATATTGTTATTGGAAGGAATGTCTTTCAATTGAACAGATTGATGCAGTTGCTGGAGATTGTAACTGTTAGATATCACTGAGGTGATTTAGGAATTGAGATGAGTTTCTCTTATCTAGGAGAGTTCTAGATAGAATTGTACTGGGTAGGGATTAAGTGAGGAGTTGTAAACGGGGGAGTTTAGCTCTAAATTAATACTACTAATAGTGAATTCATTCCTGGCTTAGTAGCCCCTAGACGTAGGTGATTTGCACCGAACTGGGTTAACAATGTTATATGTTCGTTTACTTTCTGCAATCTGTAAACGCCTGTCTTGCTGTTGTTGCTGATATTCAAAATATTAGTTTGTTTATTCTGTCCTTGTTTAATATTTATGCAGAACAATGTCTTGACAAGTGTTAGGACATCTGTTGTCTGCTATGCCAGAATTTCAATTGGTATCAGAACATGCATCCTGTCTATTTTTGGATGAGATCTTTGGGAGATACTTTCTGGTGTTTAAACAAGGAGGAGTTTTGAAGATCAGATCAATCAACTCAGACATACTCAAGGGTATTAATGGATGGGATGGATGTTATGGATTGAAGGTAACAACCCGGTGGTTGTTCTTGTTGCTGAGGAGGTTCTAAAACAACTGCAGGAGAAGTGGCAAGTTCTCTTGTTGGGGTGTCTTATAAGATGTTCTGACATCTTATTAGGGCAAGCAGAATTTGTTCCTTGGTGGTTTCGCTGCATATGTTTCTGATGGAAGAGCTCTGGAATTATGGGATTCTAGAGTTGTTGCTGAAGACAGATGGTGGAAGATCTCATTCGTCGGCCTCTATATGTGAAGATATCTGCATCTTTTTATTCCAAAGTCGGGAGCGATGGAATGGAAAGAGTTGTTAGAAGATGTCTGTTATGGTGACTTGGTACTTGGAAGCTTGGTTCCATGGTGCAGTTTGAAGTCAGTTGAAGAGGAGGGGAGTTGACTTTAGGTTTATCATGTTCTTGCTCTAGGAGTTTGATAAATTATTGATCGGCTAGTTGTCAAAGATACTTGAGAATTCTCTTAAGTCCACTCATAAAGGCGTCTCAGTCGTGCATCTAGAGTCTTCTAGTTATTCTTCTGACTAGAGGGTGTTTCTGTGAAACATAAACCTGAAGAAAGTGGAGGTGATTTATTTTCACCATCCAAAACAGCAAGGAATGATTCATCTCTCTTAATCCTAAGGATGGATCCAATCTAAATGGAGTTTTTAGAACTGTTGAGGTAAATAGGGTTCGTTCAGAGAGAATCTTAGTTACTTGAGTCAAGGGTGGCAGCCCTGGTATCTCAACACTTTGTTTGTCAAAGAAGATACTTGCAAAAGATTGAATACTTGATAAGTGTTCATGGAGTGATATGTGGAAGTATGACTTCAACAGTGAAGCAGGGTTATTGAACAAGGATTTAAGATCAATTGCTATTTGTGATATTCACAAGTATTTAATTGATTATACTTGTATGTGAACTTCAAAATTGATGTTCATCTGGTATGGCAGAATCATGGGAGTGGTACTGCATAAACTTTTGGATCTAATTCTCTTAGGTGTTGACCTAAGAATCTGCTTCAGTGTGGTGTAACAGAAGCATCTGATCTCTGGAGAGTTTCGTAGCAAGAAACTGGTCTACACAATGGGGATGTGGAAGATGATGAAGAAGACATCATAATCTTGATGAGTAGTTCTTAGATCAGTTTATTTCTGGTATAGGAGTATTTGAGTGCAAAAGGTGTGTTCAAGTTGTTACTAGAAGCATCTGGTGTTTATCTGGAAAATGTCTTAGAAAGAGACTTGTCTAGAATGGAGTGCTGGTGATGGCATAGCTTAGATCAGTTTATTTCTGATCTAGGTACTTATGAGCATTGGATCTTGCTCATCTTGGAGGTCAAGGCTAAGTGGCAGTTATCTCTGACTTTCTATAAACTGCTCTACTAAGGAAAGTGGCATTCTTTGGTATGTCTATGGTGTAGTCTATGACTACTTTTCTTCTGAAGAATCAGACGTGGCCGGTGGGAGTTCTTTGGAGTTTCAAAGCAGTTATTCATCAAAGTGTGAGCTTGAATGGAATACATGTGATAAGTTTAAGCAGGATGAAGGTTGTCTACTCAAACTTGGTTGTTGAATCAAGTCTATGAGAGCATGGAACTCTTGTTCTGTAATAGGGAGGAGGTTCTTCTAAGTGGCAGAAGGAGGAGCTGAATTTAGCAGCTGGATGTCGAATTAGAATGTTCTGACATCAAGCTTAACATCAGGATCTTAGCTGGTGATGTGGCACATCAGCTTAAGATAAGTTGATCTACAGGAGAATGGAAGTTATGGATGCTTCAAAAAGGTCTATCTCATGCAATTTGTGGGAGCTGCAGATGGAGAAGATGTTACATGTCTAAGGCTTGGTGGATCCAAGATGGCTTGCTATGGAGCAAGTAGTTCATGTAACTTGAAGATCAGATTTCATTGGTGGATTAGTGTATCTTGTGGGAGTTCTGAAGAAGAGTGATATCAGTCAAAAAGTGGCATTTGGTTAGTTTCATATTTGAATTCTAGAAGGGCGAGGCAATCAAAAGTGGCATTTGGTAGTTCTCATATATGGATTCGAGAAATAAAGATAATCAAACAGTGGCATTTGATTACTCTTGAAGAGTGTCTTGGAAGAAATTACTCTTGGTAAGAAGGGTGGTTGGTTGAAGACTTGAGGAGGTATTGATTCTTTTCTGTCTTGGAGCTTGTGGCAGAAGTTCTCAGTTTATGGAAGATTACCTTCTTTTGGTGGATGAGAGTTTATTTCTCTCTGTGGTTATCTAGAGTTCTTGTTGATCAAGTTGGTGGTGTAGTGTTGTTTGAAGATCTTCAGTTGGATTACTATGCAGTAGTAAGTCCAGTGGTGGAGCATATCAAGAACCATGGTGTGTGGTGTCTGTGATATGTGAAGGATGTCCTAACTGATGTTAGAACATCACCTGGGTTAGTTATCCTTGGAGTAGGATACTAAGTTTTGAGTATGGAACTTGACACTCACATCTTGTCTAAGAAGTATTTATCTTGTCATATGGGAGAATGATGGGTAAAGGATTGTCTTGGAAGTATAATGTCAATGGGACATGCTAGAAGTGGATCAGTTTGGTGCTTGTGGAGCAAATGGGCTGAAGATTTCTGGAGCATGTGTTTTATGTCCTTCAAGTGTGAAGAACATCTAGGCGAGCTAGCAAACTAAGGGGCCTTGAGTGTCTCTTTGAGGAATGTGAAGTATTCCAGATTCAATTGGGTTTTATCTCAGGGAACATGGAGATCTATATATGAGAATTCAGGAGGAATTCGTGTGGTGTATAGATAGTTTCTGGACGAGAGGGATCAATGGAGCTTTGGTCTCAATCCAAGAGTTTGTTGGTTATGGTACAAGGATGCATTCCTGGTACTCTCACTATATGATCATGAAGGTGTCATGGGATATCATGTGGTGATTTTGGGTGGTTCTTGCTGAAGAAGCATCTGTTGAGAAAGATATGGGGAGAACTTTTGTCTATTAAATGTACTGGTGGGTACATGGTTTTCTTGAGGGTCAAGCATTAGGTGAATGTGTTTAGCAGGTGTGTTAAACAGAGGGTGCCCTCTTGAAGACATGAAGATGCGTCTTATGTTTTCCATTCATTTTAGGTGTTCTACTTACAAAGGAGAACTGGTTCTAAATGCAGGGAGGGTAGTATTTGTGGTTGCTTGCTATATGCAACTACTTAGGGGGAGCATGATAGTTTCTCATGCTTGTGCTGCTTGTGTTGCTGCTGCTTTTGTTATTCCACTGCATGTATTCTGATGTGTGGAGGTTTTCCCTTGAGGGGGAGGACTAATTGTGTGTGGCAGGGGGAGTACTGCTACTGACTTACTTGCTTTTGGTTGATTGCCCTTAAATGCATAGTTGCTTGGTTTGGCATATTATGACTAAAAAGGGGGAGAAGTAAGTAGTAGTAGTGTTCTCTGGTTGTTTCCATAAGGGGGAGCTGGATGTGTTATCCAAAGGTTGTTTTAGCCAAAATTTGCTAAAGGGGGAGATTGTTAGGTCTTTGATTGGCTACATTTTGGCTAAAACAAATTTACAGTAAGATGTTGGGTAAGATGTTCGGAAATGGTTGATCAGACAGCAGTACATATATGGTTATAATACTTGGCAAGATGTTGAGTAAGATGTTGAAGCATCTTAATCAACTGCCATGACAGTATTACTGTTATGATAGATATCATGACATCTTAGTCTGGTACAACAGGTGCTGCTGTTATGTGTTTCAGACAGATGTCATGACATCTTTGTCTGGTACAGCAGGTGCTGCTGTTGTATATCTCTTGACATATTTGTTTTGTTTTGATGAGAATATTTTGGATATGTCTCATCATTATATGCAAGTCAAGGAGATTTATTAGGAACAAAGTGCAAATTTTATTGGATTTCATAAAAAAGATCTTGGAGACTTTTTAGGAAACTATTTGGAGATTTGTTCCTATTTTTGTGGAGAAGATTCTGCAGAAGATTTACAACGTGAAGATTGGACCTAATTGAAGAGTCCAAGCCCATTCTGGAAGAGTCTATAAATAAGGACTTGCTAAACCTAAAATAGGAAGCACACACAACAACAAGTCGTCGGTGCAACATAAGGGTTTAGAGTTTTGAGAGTCTCTCGTGTAGTTTGTAAGTCACCCATGTATCTTTTGATACTATGTGGTCGACATAGGTTGTTGTAAATTGTTCTCACTCGAAGCTTTGAAGCAAGAGTTGAGTATTGTTCTTATTTGAAGCTTTTAAGCAAAACCGAGTATTGTTGTTAGTCAAGAGTCTTGGCTAAATATTGTTATTGGAAGGAATTTCTTTCAATTAAACAGATTGATGCAGTTGCTGGAGATTGTAACTATTAGATATCACTGAGGTGATTTAGGAATTGAGATGAGTTTCTCTTATCTAGGAGAGTTCTAGATAGAATTGTACTGGGTACGGATTAAGTGAGGAGTTGTAAACGGGGGAGTTTAGCTCTAAATTAATACTACTAATAGTGAATTCATTCCTGGCTTGGTAGCCCCCAGACGTAGGTTACTTGCACCGAACTGGGTTAACAATGTTGTGTGTTCGTTTACTTTCTGCAATCTGTAAACGTCTGTCTTGCTGCTGTTGTTGATATTAAAAATATCAGTTTGTTTATTTTGTCCTTGTTTAATATTTATGCAGAATAATGTCTTGACATGTGTTAGGACATCTGCTGTCTGCTATGCCAGAATTTTAATAGTACTTTTAGAATTTGTCACGTTCGTACTGCAAACCATTTCTTCGCCCAGCGAACACCTTTGTAGGCACCTAAAGTGCCTCTGAACAGTTAAACTTCCCCTAAGAAATATTTGAAGTTCACTGTGCGAGCAATTCTTTGCACTGCAAACTACCTCGCTACAACTTCACACATCGAACTTAGGGTCCTTTAGCTACTGACTTCAGTCTGGGATGGTTCGCTGGCCCTTCGCTGAGACTTTGCCACATCAAACATTTGCTTCTTGTTCACCCAGCGAACTTACTGCCCTTTTATTACTGCCATCTTTCTGAGATGGTTCGCTGGGACTTCGCAATGAGTTCACACAGCGAACATTCGCTAGCACTCCTCGCTGGCTGTTTGCACAACGAACATGCTGAAATCCTTCTCTTCCTTTGGCTTCTTTTCCCAATTACTTGTGTCTTACACTTTGATATTTTTATGCACGATTTATGCACAATAACACACAAATCAAAGCAACCAAAGGTATTTTCACAATATTGAAGAATAGCATGATATCATGGAGTAAATCCAACAAAACAACACAAAAGAGTTGAAAAATACCAATAATTAATTATCAATTTAAAGCAAGTTTGGCATTCAACAAACTTTCCCTAACTAGATCTTTACTTGTTCTCTAGCAAAGTATGCCTCTCATTAAACACAAAAGGATTTGCTCGAGCATTTAATTCAACCAAGAATGGATTATTGGCTCAAATAAACAAATAAATGCACACAAGCAATGGTTACAACTTCCTAGAATCGAACAATGCAAAAGAATTTAGTTCTTAAACAAATATCATGTAATGTTTCAAGTAACAACTAAATTCTCATGCTCGAATCACTCTAACACTCCTCTTCGAATAAGAATTGAAGAAATTAATGCGTTTGCAACCGCGGGGCAATTTCACTCACCTGACAAATGATGCAAATACAAACCAATTCATACATTCATCTAAACAACCATCAAAGAAATTATGGAAGTAAGAAGATCACTAAGGTCTTTAAAGGTTGTAGCTTGGTTAGGTTCACAACAAAGGGACATTTATAAGGTCATGGATTCAAAGTTGCTAATGCAAAAGAAACATTGACTATGCAAGGTTATGTACATATTACAACTTCATCCAACACTTTCTTTTCTCTATTGCTCACCCTTCCAACACCTTTTATGCACAATATTCATTTTCCATAAATAATTTTTTTCTTCAAACAAGCATTCTTTTTCTTTTCTTTTTCACATTCATATGCTTGTTTGAAAATTTTCAAAATTTTGAGTAACCTACCACTTTTATTTTCACTCTCCCCAACTTGATTTCAATCAAACCTCAAGTGAATGTTCCTTTCTTTTTATGGCAAGGAAGACAATTTAGCACAAGTTCAAAGGTTCAAGAATTTTTTTTAGAATCCTACACAATTCAATGATGAACTATCTTTCAAATTATTTACAAATACCAAGTTCATCACTAAACTAGGATCTAAACTATTAAGCTCAAAGGCTTTAACAAATTCTCACTACTCACGGGTAAGTTACTTTTGGATATGGTTATGCTCATTATCAACAAATTCCTTGATCATATCTAATTCTTCCAAAAGATCAAAATAATCACAAGATTAAGCATGAATCAAATGTATTTAACAAGATTTATCAGTCATCCTATGCATTTAGTAAACAATGGAGGTTTCTCACAATTTTGTGGAACCTAAGTTATACAAGCATTCAAACAAAGTTGCAAAAATGAAACAAAATTACATTTGCACAAATAAAAGAAACTCTTAAACATTCTAGCATCCTAGAAAGAGGTAACCATGTACCTTGCCAACATTTACATGATCAAATACTATCATCACCATCCAAACTTGGAAGAATCTTCATTGGATACTTTTAGCAAATAACAATCAATCTAGAAGTTCTCACATTTCAACACCACAAAAGGGAAACATTAAATTCAAAGAAAGTATATCAACAATAAAAACTACAAGATACTGCCCTCTCCTTTTTGAAAAAGGCATGCCCTCAGGTCCACTACAGAAAATGCAATGCAACAATATTACACAAAAAGCCTTACTCAAGTGTTGTAGCATAAACTTCTCATCATTCCAGCATCTGTCATGTTCGCAGTGCAAAGAGATATTCGCCTAGCGAACTAAATCGCTCCAGGTTCGCAAAGCGAACACAGGGTAAACATGACAGTAATTCAAAAGTTTGGTTTTTTTCAACTTGTGGTTTATTACAACACTCTTTCACCATAACATGCTAACATAATGCAGTAAGAAAAACAGAAATACTCACAATGTTGGGGTGCCTCCCAACAAGTGTTTTGTTTAACGTCGTTTGAGCTCGGCGGTTGAAAGTGACTCAAGGATCGCCAAAAGAGATAGTTCCTGCATCAGTAACAACTTCACCCCCAAGATACACTTTCAACCTTTGCCCATTAACGGTCCAAATTTCTTTCGATGAAGGGTCTTCAATTACAATTGCTCCGTAAGGCTTGATCTCTCTAATCTGAAACGGACAAGACCATTTTGACTTTAATTTTCCCAGAAACAATTTCAATCGCGGATTAAACAATAAGACCATTTGTCCTTCATGAAAGTTTTTTCTTACAATCTTCTTGTCATGATAATTTTTCACCTTCTCCTTGTAAAGCTTGTTGGAGTCATAAGCTAGGAGTCGCAATTCATCCAATTCATGAAGTTGCGCTTTCCTCTTTTCACCACTCAAAGTAGGATCAAAGTTCAAAAATTTTAAGGGCCAAAATGCCTTATGCTCCAACTTTACCGGAAAATGACAAGTTTTGTCGTAGATCATCTTAAATGGTGTGAGACATATCGGAGATTTAAATGCAGTCCGATAAGCCCACAAAGCCTCATCAAGCTTGTGTGCCCAATCCTTCCTAGAAGAAGACACAGTTTTCTCAAGGATTCTCTTGATCTCACGATTTGATACTTCAGCCAGCCCGTTAGCCTGAGGATGATATGGCGATGTCACTTTGTGTTTCACGCCATAATGCTCCAAGGCTTTTTCTAAGGGAGGGTTGCAAAAGTGGGATCCTCCGTCACTTATCAACATTCTAGGCGTACCAAAATGCGAAAAAATGTTTTTCTTCAAGAATTTTACCACGGTTTTACCGTCTGCCTTAGCACAAGCTATTGCTTTAACCCACTTTGACACATAGTCCATAACAACTAGAATGTACTCACAAGAAAATGAAGATGGAAATGGACCGACAAAATCAATTCCTCAACAGTCAAAAACTTCCACCTCCAACAAACTTTGTAATGGCATCTCATTCCGCTTTGTAATTCCTCTACTTCGTTGGCAACTGTCACAACTTTGGGCATGCACATGAGCATCTTTAAACAAAGAAGGTCAATAAAAGCCCGATTGAAGGAGTTTTGTTACTGTTCTTAGTCCGTTAAAATGACCACCATAAGGTGAGTTATGACAATGCCACCGAATACTCCTTGACTCCTCAATTGTAACACACCTTCTCAAAAGGTTATCAACACCAAGTTTGAATAAATATGGCTCACCCCAAATAAAAGATTTGGCATCATGCAAAAAAAAAATTCTTTGGTTCAAAGTTAGGCCTTCCGGAATCACTCCTACGGCTTTGTGATTTTCCATATCGGCGAACCAAGGCCTAACTTGCACCATGAACAACTTTTCATCCAGAAATTCCTCTTTAACCTCTAATTCATTTTTAGTTACTTCTACATTCATCAGACAGGATAATTGATCTGCAACCAAATTCTTGGATCCCTTTTGTCACGAATTTCAAGATCAAATTCTTGCAACAAGAGGACCCATCTAATAAGTCTTTGCTTAGAATCTGGTTTGGTTAACAGATACTAAATAGCCGCATGGTCTGTGTAAACAACTACTTTAGACCCAATGAGATAAGGGCGGAATTTTTCCAATGCATACACTGTCGCAAGAAGCTCTTTTTTCATAGTGGTATAACTGATTTGAGATTCGTTCAACACTTTGCTTGCGTAGTGGATAACATGGAAAATTTCCGTTCTTCTTTGACCAAGTACCACACCAACGGCATAATCACTAGTATTACACATGAGTTCAAAATCAAGCTTCCAATCGAGAGTCGTGATTATGGGTGCGGTAGTCAAACATTCTTTTAAATAATTAAAAGCAAGCATGCAAGAGTCGTCAAATTCAAAAGACTTATCTTTGTTGATAAAAATTGCTCAAGGGCTTTGCAATCTTTGAGAAGTCTTTGATGAACCTCCTATAAAATCCAGCATGTCCGAGAAAGCTTCTAATTCTTTGACATTCATTAATGGTGGAAACTTCTCTATAACCTTCACTTTGGCTTGGTAAACTTCGAGCCCCTTTGAAGAAACTTTGTGGCCGAGCACAATTCCTTCTGTAACCATGAAGTTGCATTTTTCCCAATTAAGCACAAGATTATTTTTCACACACCTTTCCAACACAATGTCTAGATTTTTCAAACAAAGATCGAATGACGACCCAAAACCTGAAAAGTCATCCATGAAAACTTCAATGGATTTTTCAATTAAGACATAAAATATGGCTTGCATACACCGCTGAAAAGTTGTCGGCGCATTACATAACCCAAAAGGCATCCTCTTATAAGCAAAGACCCCAAAAGGACATGTAAAAGCAGTTTTCTCATGATCCTCCGGGTTCACAATAATTTGATTGTAACCCGAATAACCATAAAGAAAACAATAGAATTTCTGACCGGAAAGCCTCTCAAGCATTTGGTCCATGAAAGGTAAGGAAAAGTGATATTTCCTCGTAGCTTTGTTTAGCCTACGATAATAGATACATATTCTCCAACCGGACACGATTCTTGTTGGAATTAATTCATTCTTTTCGTTCCGAATCACCGTCATCCCACCTTTCTTCGGCACCACTTTCACCGGACTAACCCATGGACTATCAGAAATAGGATAAATCATTTCGGCCTCAAGCATCTTCACCACTTCCTTCCGAACCACTTCTTTCATGGTAGAATTTAAGCGGCGTTAAGGTTGAGCTACCGGCTTGAAATCATACTCCATTAAGATCCTATGCATGCAATAGGAAGGGCTTATTCCTTTTAAATCGGAAAGAGTCCATCCCATAGAATTTTGATTCTTCTTCAATACTAAAATTAATTTTTCTTCCTCCTCCATGGTTAGCTCGTTACCTATGATCACCGGTTTGCGCCCCTCATCGTCATGAAACACATACTTTAAATTAGGAGGAAAAATTTTCAACTCAATTTTTGTGTCCTCCACCTTTTCTTTTTTCAATTCTCCCTCGAGTTCTTCCAAGGGAGGAACTTATTCTAAAGCTTCAAGTTCCCGTAAACACTTCTCAATCTCATTTTCTTCACTCTCATCAAGACTAAGCAAAGCACGAGTAAGAACTTTTTCCAAGGGGGTAGCAACATGAACTTCTCTTTTCACCTCTTCAATCACTTCCTCCATAGCATCAAGACAGAAACAATCATTCTTTTATTTCGAATGCTTCATGGATTCAAAGAGATTAAAGCAAACTTTTTCATCTTGTACTCGCACTTTCATTAGACCATCACCCATATCAATCGCCATTCTTGTTATTTTTATGAAAGGCCTTCCAAGAATCAAAGGAGCGTCATCATCTTGTTCCATGTATATCACCACAAAGTCGACGGGGAACAAAAACTTATCAACTTTCACAAATACATCCTCAGCTACACCGTAAGGATGGGTAGTGGATTTATGAGCTAATTGCAAAGTCATCTTAGTAGCCCTCAATTCCATGTGTCCCAATCTTTTAACTATTGACAACGGTATCAAATTGATGCTAGATCCCAAATCGATCAACCCATTACCAACATAGGTATTGCCAATGGTGACCGGTAAAGTAACTCTTCCCGGGTCACTTTGCTTCCTAGGAAGAGTCCTTTGAATAATTGCACTATAACTAGCATCAACAACTACGATTTCTTGGTCCGTATACCCTTTCTTATTGGTGATGATATCCTTCATAAATTTCCCATAAGTAGGCATTTGATCCAATGCATCTGCAAATGGAATATTGGTTTGTAATTGATTAAAAATATCCATAAACCTAGCATATTGCCTTGCATTGTCCCTTTTTTGTAGGACTATGAGGATAAGGAAAATTTTGAATGGGGATGTTCACTTTATCCTTTCCCTTCCTATCATTGTTCTTTTTCTCTTTTCTCCATTTCTTTTCAACTACAACATCCTTCACATTTTTTTCAACTTCCTCCTCAACAATTCCATCCTCCTTTTCAACTACAACCACATTTTCAATTTCTTTCTCACCAATGCCCAAATCAATCTTCCTCCCACTCCTAGTAATGATAAATTTGCATACCTCATTAGGATCTACTTGTGGATTGTCCGGAAATGCTTCTTTTTGCTTGTCGGCAAGTTGCTTAGACAATTGCCCAATTTGTGCCTCAAGATTCCTAATAGAGGAATCGCTGCTCTTTTGGTTAGACATTGAGAGTTGCATGAATTGATTGAAAGTTTCTTCAATCTTAGATCCTCCTCTTTGGTTTTGTTATGGTTGGTTGTAATATGGTAAGGTTGACGGCTTGAAGAACTCGGCTCTTGCCTCCACCCTTGTTGGTAACCTTGGCTATTACCTCTTGGTTGGTAACCTTGGTTATTGCTTTGATATGGTGGTCTTGGTTGAAAGCCTTGATTTTGGTTTCCTGCATAGTTGGCTTCTTCAACGACCGGTGGACAATAGTTGGTAGGATGATCGCCTTTACACAGCTCACAACTTGCTACATGTTGGTTTTGATTGGGAACTTCTTGCATCTCTTTGATTTGTTGTGGAAGCTTTGACATTTGCTTTGTCAACAACTCCACTTGTTGCGAGAGTAATTTGTTTTGAGCAAGAATATCATCATTTGTTCCCAACTTGATCATGCCCAGTTTTCTTTGAGGTGTGCCACAGTTGTGATTTCCTTGATGATCATTGAGTGCCATCCTATCAATAATAGCAATCGCATCTTCAGCGCTTTTTGACATTAATGAACCACTCGAAGTAGCATCCAACTAAGTCTTGTAAATCGAATGGAGCCAATTCCGGAAGATGTGCACTTGAGTTAATTCATCAAAACCGTGACCTTTCCATTTTCATAACATGGATTTTAACGTCTCCCAAGCTTCATTGATAGATTCATTTCCACCTTGAGCAAATACCGATATCGCCGTCTTTTCTTCCATAAATCTGTTGTGGGGGAAAAACTGTTCAAGGAACTTTTCTTCCAATAAATTCCAATCAGTCATCACTAAATTTGATTGATCAAGATACCATTCCTTCGCCTTCCCGATTAAGGAATGCGGAAATAGTCTCTTAAACAAGGATTCCTCTTCAGCTTCCGGCGCTCCCATTGCACCCGCAATTTCATAGAATTTGGTGAGATGTGCGAATGGATCGTCATGGTCCATACCAGTAAAAGGATTCTGATACGAAAGAGCAAGGATTCCCGTTTTCATCTCTGAATGCCTCCCATTGTGGGCATTGCACGCAAACTGAGCGTTGTGTCTTGGACTGTTAACACAAGGGGTTGAAGCAGGAGGTGGTGGTGGTGGTGGTGGTGGTCAGTCATGATTGGCAATGCAATGGGTGTAGATGTAGAAGCTTCTATGCGCTCTCGTCTTTCTTGGGCAAGTTGCTTCCTCCGACTACTTCTGCTATTGAGCCTACGAGCAGTTCTTTCAATCTCAGGATCAAAAAGAAGTTGATCTGCAGGTACATTCCCTCGCATAAACAGATTTTGCACACTTAACCAAACTAATTAAGCAGCACAAGAAAAGTAAAAGGGGTAAGAATACAATACAAAGGTCTTAAATCAATAAACTATTGCAATGCTTTCAATATCAACAATCCCCGCAAAACGGCGCCATTTTGTTCGAGTCGTAGTTAAAGGGGAATTTTTGTTATCGTCACCAGAGGGATTGAGGATATTTTAATGCTTGCCTTTTAACAGTTTATCATTTTAAGAATAAGGGTTTTCAAAGTTTTGTTCTTAAAATTGTCATGTTTTTAGTAGCAAAGCTTATAAATTCTAAAGATTGTTGTTAACAAAGTATATCAAAAGTAGTTTTCATCTACCCTAACTTATATGTATTCTTTCAATCTTGCATGTGAAGTCTGATCTGATTAATATCGTCACGCATTCTCTCAACATCGTCTATGTCTAGAGCGGCGTCGTGAGAAATACTATATTCATTGCTACACAATTTCTCCATATAACAACGAATATAGTAAGCTTTAAGCTCAACACAAAGCAACTATCGACCATAAACCAATTTCTCCAATCAATAAACCGATAGATGAATATTTTAGGTAAAGTTTTACAAAATCTATGTCTAGAGTTTTAAAAAACAAGAATGAATCATTAAGAACAAAAATATTCATCATATATTAATCATCACTTGTTCACATACAAGGCCAATCAAAAGAAATACATACAAGTAAATGGTAGACTACCTCTACCTTTGATACAAAGGAAATTAGCTACCCATAACCATGGTAGCTTGCTTTATAAGTTTTGGAAGAAGATGAATGAGTATACACGTCGAAGAATCGAACTCGGATGCGAATCCAGCTTCTATTTTTAAAATATCACCTTTTTGTGAAGAAATGCTGAGAAATGAAGTTCTTGTGTGTAAAAATGGGTTATGATCCCCAAAAATAGTGAAAAGTACTTATATAGTACTTTTAGAATCTGCCACGTTTGCACTGCGAACCGTTTCTTCGCCCAACAAACACCTTTGTAGGAACCTGAAGTGCCTCTGAACAGTTAAACCGCCCCTAAGAAATATCTGAAGTTCGCTGCGCGAGCAATTATTCGCATAGTGAACTGCCTCTCTACAAGTTCGCACAGCGAACTTAGGGTCCATTTAGCTATTGACTTCAGTCTGGGATGGTTTGTTGGCCCTTCGCTGAGACTTCGCCACAACGAACATTCACTTCTTGTTCGCCTAGTGAAATTATTGCCCTTTTCTTACTACCATCTTTCTGAGATGGTTCACTTGGACTTCGCCATGAGTTCACGCAACGAACATTCACAAGCACAATAACACACAAATCAAAGCAACCAAAGGTTTTTCACAATATTGAAGAATAACATGATATCATGGAGTAAATCCAACAAAATAACACAAAAGAGTTGAAAAATGCCAATAATTAATGATCAATTTAAAGCAAATTTGGCATTCAACAGATAACTAGAAAGTTAAGAAAGCTATGTGCTCTTGGTCAGAGACTTCGTCATTCGCGTTGTCATGATGGTCGAGAATAAAGTTTTTGTAAGTAGGGAGGTCGATGGTGAATTCATGTTAGGTTTCTAAGGTTGGAGAGAAAGTTGAGCCTAAAGGATTTAAGCCTGTGATTGAAGCTAGATTGAACAAAGTTGGTGTTAATATGTTGCAGGGAAACTGGAAAGTATTGGTCAATCCTTCCCAAAAGAAGATTGAAGCTAACAACATGGCTGAGCTATAGTTAGGGTTTGTCCTAGAGATATCAACCATGTCATAAATACACACTTTTTCTCATTGTTCCTTCCTTTGGGATTGAACCTTATCAAGCCAAGCTATATACTCTTTGCTTAGAGTACAAGGTGCAGATCGAAACACGCCATTGAGCTTAACCATGAAATATAGTTCACGAGCATGGTTTTCAAACGCGGAAGTCAGGGTAACATAGTATCCTGGGAAGAAACGCGTAACTTGCCCAACATGTGACCTCTTTGTGGGATAGTGTCCCAAGAAAGCACATAGTTTGTTGTTTAAAGAATAAGGGATGAGTACTTGTTTTGCCCAGATGACAATCTTCTCATCTGACATTGGAGGCTCAGGGATATAGTCTCTCACGTCCTCATCATCGTTTGGAAGGACTTTGAAAGCCAATGGTTTGTTGTTAGTGTCGGATTTGGAGAGCATTTCTTGAGTGTTAGCCATGGATGAAAATAGAGTTTTTCTGAAGAAGAATGAAAGGATTTGTTGTTTTGTGTGAGAAAGAAGCTATGAAAAGTTGAAATGAGGAAGAAGAGAAAAGGAGCTGAAAAAAGGTATTTATAAGCTCCTCGTTGCATATACTGAATCAAAAACATGGCGTCCGCGTGGGGGTGATTGAAGAAATTTTGTGGGTTTTTGAAGCACAACATTGATGTGGGTGGGAGTAGTTATGGAAAACGTGCAAAACCATGACCTCCTAGGAAGTAGAAGTAATGATGAAGTTCTGAGCGAATCTCATGGAAAATGAAAATGCACCGTAAAAAGGGGTAATGATGAAAATGACGTCACCAGAAATGAAGCGTTGTCAAAAAATACGATAAAATGCCATGTCTCTCTTGTCTGGTTCAAAATCGAAACATGGCCTTTTAGGGGACAATTTTTTACCTTGGATTTTTTGACTTAACTATAAGTGGCATGTATTAATAAAATAACAATAAATACACCACGTGGAATGTCAAGGTAAAATGGAGTTGAAGGAAGATCAAACTGACTCAAGGTCCGGGGTCACCTATAGGTATGCCGATCGAAGAAGCGTTAGGTCGAAGGACGCTGAAGAGTTCAGGGACTTAGTGAAATTGAGTACTATGTTATGTTGGCTAAGGTTGGAGTTCATCATTATAATGGAAACAATGTCGACTTGGGCACTGCATGTGGAAAGTACTACAGAGTGTGCTATCCTAGCATGGTCAACCCAGAGGACTTCGACGTAGGAAGTAAGTTCCTGATGACCAATAAAAGTAGTTAAGGTATTTGAATGGTGTTAAAAGAGCTGGAACTGGTTTAACACATACGGTTACTCGAAGACACGTGGAAGCTCGTCGGAGGAAACTGCTGCATGGGACTGAAACGTGTCGTGATAGGGTTAGTTGATCGTTCTTAGGCAGTTATTTTAGAGTCATATATAAAGGGACATATGTTAATTTTGTAAAGGGTCCGCAATTTTACTCATATTTCTGTAAACTCAAAGCATCTGCGCATTTGAGAAACGAGTGAGGAAAATATACTTATGCGTTCCACCATTTATAAATTTCAAGTTTTTTTACATTCAAGTACTTTTTCTCCATTAAGTTACTTTCGTCCTGCATTTTGATTTCAACATTTACTTTAAAACCTATATTTTCAAGTCTTGTTTCAATGTGGTATTGAAACCTTCTTCAAAGCATTACTCTTCGATTTCGACAATAACAATGTTGTTCAAAGTCATAAATGCACACAAATATGTTTTGGGAGATTTTCGAGTTTGATCCCTTATGTGTTAATAGAAACTTGTTTTGTTTACCAAATTTCACAGCAAATAGCTACACGCCAAGGAATTAAGTGTAGTGGTAGAATTAGTCTGTCGTGTAACTTTGTAGTTATTGCATGATTGTTAACACATGTTTCATCAATCAAGTAGAAATAGGGGATTTTGATAATAAGACTTAACCGCTTTTATCATCATTGTTATAAAAACTTATCCATTAGGTTTTCGACCAAAACAACCTGAAAAACCCACTGTTTACTGTTTTTACTCACATCACACAACGTACCTTGTTTTAAATTCTCAATCCCTTGGAACTAGTAAAATCTAGTAAAATTGTCATCATTAACCAACCTAACCAACAAATTATCTAAATATAGTTAAACTCCATGAGGATGGAACTAGTACATAAGAACGTGGAAGGTATGTTGTGAGATTATCTGATATAGATAGGTCAAATCCTCATAGATTCTAAATTAAATAATCAACTATTAGTCTTTGTATTTTAGCTACTAGGTTTAAGGCTTGTCCTTTAGTGTAAGACATGTTGTTCTCATATATAGTATTGCCATAAGGAGATACTTACTGCATACCAATTAGTCTATCTGTTTCAAGTTGCCTCCATGTCATATGCTCCTATCCAAATTGAATATTAGCCTAATTGTATGTATCAATTTTCACTGGGTTCCTTCAAGGATTAGCTGTGGTAAAAATATTAGGATGAGAGTTACAAAGAGTAAAATGTACATGTTGTATGGAAATCACTTAGACTTGGGAAGACATTATTGTTACATATATAGACTTGATTTGAGTAGCAATTAGATGACCTTGAATCCCTTAAACTTTTTGTATGGTAAACGTGACAAAACTGACTACACAATTAGTTTTCTTGGTCCCAAACTCCTAAACTTGTTGAATCTCATTTTAAACTACATGTATTACAATATTGTTAGTAAGTTATTAAGAGACCTGATACATTATATGAAGTATCCCATGTCCAGTTGTTTTCTAATAAAAGAGGTTGTCATTACCATAGGATTCACATGTGGATCAATTGGCACACCTCTATTACCAGTGAGAGAAGGCACACATGTTTCCAGTTCCATGGTTTATAGAGGTCTATTGTTGGTATGAACTCTTGTTTGATGATAGTGATGGTTGCTCCATGCCGCCTAGACTCTTTTAAGATCGCATTTTCATACATTAAACATAGTCTTGACTCGATGAATGAATTTTTTGAGTGGTTGTGACCATAGTGTTCAACTAGACGCACCAAATTTTTTGTCGAACTTATACGTTAGTTAAGGATCGACTATTAGCTCCAAACAACGATTTTATTTTCTTTAAGCGGTTGTGACCATAGTGTTCAACTAGACGCGCCAAATTAGTTGTCGAACTTGAAAGTTAGTTAATGATCGACTAATAGCTCCAAACAACGATTTTTTTTCTTTAAGCGGTTGTGATGAGACAAGAACTCAAGCCCTTAGTTATTGGTTACTAAACTACTCCAAAGAGTGTTAAGTACTGATCCGGAGTATTCAAACAGGTCCACGTATGCTGGTCATCAGATGGGCAAGGTGCTCGGAATGTTGATGAGGAGAGGAGGGGGGTGTACCTGCAAGGCACTCCGACGCTCAAGTAAGAAAGGGTCAGAGAAAAGGGGCAAGTACAAAGTGTATTCTTAGGATGAATATTTGATACCTGACCCTCTCGAATGAGAGGGTTTATATAATGTTCCCCACCGCGTGGCCAATGGTCCTATTTTCAGGGCGAGATAACTGTTTTCCTGAAGAATAGGTAACTGCCCAAACTAGCCGTTATGACGGGCAGGATGCCCAATCTAGCCGTTATACCAGGCAGGGAGGTAGTTGCGGGCATCTATTCGTCGGCTATTGGAGAGTTGTATTCGTGTGAGACGGGCAATAATTCCGGCCAGGACTGGGCCGTCCGTGACCGGTTGTAGGGGCAAAATGGGACTTTTTCTCCCTTGGTGGACTGAATCCAAGCGTTTGGGTCGTTACTGTAGCAATCATGGATTGGGCCGTGCATGGTCGTTGGCCCAGTCCAGAACAGTAGCCCCCCAAGTCGTTGCTTCCGAGCGCGGAGGTGATGACTTAAGGATAGCGTATAGTTCCGGGGAAGTGGAGTGTGTTGCTCGTTGGCTATGGATGCCCGTGGTTTCTAATGCCCGCTGTGGCTGTTGGTCGTGGACGTTAAGCGTTACCCGTTATAGATGGATACCAACAGTCTAGTGGAATATGAAACGATACGGGGGCTGCCACGTGTGTGTTGGAACTTGTGTCGCCGCCGCTTAGGCAATGATGGTTAGTGGGTAGCCATCATGGCCTATGTGTGCGTGGGGCTGCACGTGACCTCCTGTATAAATAGGAGGGAAAACTTTCATTCTGAACTTTTTCCTTCAATCTTCACCAAATTTCTTGCCCGCGACATCTGTCCGTTGCATCCTTCGCCGTTTGGAGCTCCGAGTAACTTTTTTCAGTCTTCTATTTACAAGTAAGTTGTCTCTTTCCTTTGTTCTGCTTCTTGTTGATGTTTATTTAGACATTGCATGCGGTTAGGTTAGATTTTAGGAGACTTAGGGTCGTATATGTGGCAGCCGCTGGTGGTGGATGATGGCTCCGCCGTTAGCCTGTTGTTACGCTGTGTGTGAAGAGTCTGTCTATGACGTCGTCGCGATGGTGACGTACACGTGACCGTTCTAGCGTTGCGTTTCATGGAGTTGTGAGTTGGATGAAAACCTTGTGATCTTGCTTTGGAGAAGTTCCTCGTGTGATATGAGAGTTTCGGGCATTGTCCCGCGGGGAGACTTTTTCGTAGTGTTTCAGGGCTTAGGCCGGGGACGTCGTCCTCAGCCCTTAGCACGCCCTTTCACTTGTTCAGTGGTGGAAGGGTGGATTTGATTAGCTATCAAATTCACTATCTTTCTATGCTTTTTAGGTGATGGCGACAGGGCCCCGTGGAGAAATTGTGTTAGATTCGTCCGAGGAGGAATCTGGTTCCTCGGGGAGTAGTAGCACTCAGTCCTCGAGTAGGTCCACCGAGCAGGATACAGACTATAAGCAAGAGGATGAACTACGGGACGATGATCAGGAAGAGGTGCCCGAGGAGGAGGTATCTGAGGAAGATGTAGCGGAGAATAAAGTAGAGGAGTGGGAGGTGGCGGAACCCTCTGAGCACGTGTCTGAATTTGCGACTTACACAGGGGATTGTTTCCAGATGGTGGGAGGTGACGGGGACTGGAGAGTCCATTTCCCCACCGCTGACGAGCACATCTGCACGAACTATGGGGAGCGCTTTACAATGTACGAGTATGTTTTCAAAGAGCTGGGCTTGAGGCTTCCATTCACGGATTTCCAACAATCTGTCTTCTTACATCTTCGCTTGGCCCCCACTTAGCTCCATCCCAACTCGTTAGCCTTTCTGCGAGCATTCGAGTTGGTATGCGAGCACCTGCAAATAGGGACGACCATCCCCTTCTTCTTCACCGTCTTTCACCTCTAACGACAGACCTCTGGGAGGAGCTACGGTTGGGTCTCCCTGAAGCAGCCGCGCAAGCTGTTCAAACCTTTCTCTGAGTCCATACGGACATTTAAGACGAGGTACTTCGTCGTGGAGCCCGTGTCAGAGGCTACCCAGGATAGCACGTTCTGCTGGGAGCTTGAAGTGGACGAGAACGGTGAGGATATGATTAATGAGGAGGGGAAATACATCGGGCGGAGGTTGTTGAAATATCCCTTCCAATGGACCGGGGAGCATTTTACGAAGCCCCCAAAAGACTATGTCTTTGAGCCTGCGAATTTGGACGAGGGGGATGCTGCTTCATATGAAAAGTTGTTGCAGTACATGACCTCGTTCCGGATGGCCGAGTGCATTACGAAGAAGAAGGAGGCGATCCTCGAGGCCGATGGTAGCCAGCGGGTGGATCCTCGTTTTATTAATGTTAGGGCACTGCTCGGGTGCAAAACTTACAGAGATGCCATGGATCTGCTCGGTATTTGATCTTAACATATTGCTTTACATTGCTCGTTATTTTCTATTGTCTGACGCCTGTTTTTGTCTTTTACAGCCACTATGCCTTCAGCTCACGAAAGGATGGTGAGGAATGTGGCCGCGCGGAAACAAGTTGCTGCAGCTGCTATTACTAAGGTTCGTCCTCCCCCTGCCCGTGCGGTGGGTCCCTTCCAGCCTCCTCAGGGGAATTCTTCTCCATCCAATGTTCAACGGTCTCCAATGCCCCTGGCGACCAGATCTAAGCATCCAAGGAACGAGGCAGTGGATCTGGGCAAGGCGCCAGAGAAAGCGAAATTCGAGCTGCCGCCTTGTGTATTGGATAAGAGGTTCTTTGAAGGGACCTCTTTGGTGATTCCTCATGCTGATTCTTTGCATCTGCAAAGCCTGGACCGTCCGAGAAAGAGGGCGCTGGTGGCCCAGGATGCCTCTGCGATGGTCAGATTGCTGGAGATGGCGGCCACCTATGCCGAGGGGGACACGGCCACTGAGAGTGAGCTGACCATTGCCCGAGGTAAGGTGACCGCTCTCGAGGAGAGCTTGAGGAAGGCCAGGGAGGAAGCTAGGGTTGCCAAGGAGGCGAAGGAAAAGGAGGGTGAGGAGGTTGCCCGGTTAAAGGGGGAGATGGCTACACTTGAGGCTGAGAAAAAGGCCGCTGAGGACTTGGTCGCGCAACTGCAGGCGGCCAATGCCCCTAGCGAGGAGGAGCCTGAGGACGTGAAGGTAATGACAAGGTCAGAGTTAGTTGCCCGACTGGTGGTGGCTGAGGATGACAACTTAGTGCTTGGTGAGGAATCTTTCCAGAATGCAGTGTCTCAGCTTCAGGTGGTGAATCCTGGTGTTGATTTGGTTACCGAAGGCACCAATTTCCTGGCGTACGTTAAAGACGGGCAAATTGTGATGCCAGAGTCTCTCCTTGCCGGCCAAGCTAGAACCCAGACTTCTCCGCCCAATGATGAACGAGTCGAAGACGCCGAGGAATTATGTTAGCAGATGATGATGTTTTGCCGGCCTGCGTGCCGTGTATTTTGTTGTAATCTTATTTGATTTAGGGGGGCGTGGCCTCCCCCTTTTTATGTAACTCGTACAATCTTTGGCCCTTGTGGCCGTTTTTGCTTTATGTCCGGTTTATGTTGACCGGTTTTGTTACTTATATGGTTTTTGTTTATATTGTTGTGCATATATGACTGCCCGTCGGAGGGTGTGTATGTTAACAGAGCTTTCTTTTGAAAGATTACTCGTTGTGTGTGAATTCGCCAGTGTGGAGAACTGGTCAAACAGCCGGGGAAGGTCCTGGCGAGGTTGCGGATCTCAGGTCGCGATTGAGGCCTGAGGTCGCGGCGTGAACGTCCAATCGCGAGCTGGAGTTCTGCCAATCGTGGTACTTGGGCGAAGGCAATGCTCGATTGAGGACCGCCGACGAGCGGAGCTCCGGCTCATTTACTTGAGCGGGATTCCACTATGTGTGTATGCATCGTTTGTACCTGAACGAGCATGCTGACCGTTAGATGGTTCTTTAATGCGAGGAAGCCTATTGTGACTTTAGCTGTAGTACTGCTTAAGTTTCTCAGCGTTCCATGGTCGAGGGATTTCATCCCCGTTGAGGGTCTCGAGGAAGTAGGCACCATTCTCTGTACGGCCCTTCCCAGTTGGCTGCTAGTTTGCCTTCGTGAGAGTCCTTGTGGTTTCTTCGCAGGACAAGGCTGCCCACATCGAACTCTCATCGTAAGACTTTAGCGTTGTGCCTGATTGCTATTTTTTGCTTGAGAGATGCTTCGCAGAGGGCTGCTCCCATTCGAATTTCCTCGACAAGGTCGAGCTCCTCTCTTATTGCTTCGTCGTTCATTTCCTCGTCTAGAGGTGATTCGGTCCTTCTGGACGGTACGTGAATTTCAATGGGTATAACTGCCTCCGTGCCATATGCTAAGCGAAAAGGTGTTTCCACGGTTGTAAACTGAGGAGTGGTGCGGTACGCCCATAAGACGCTGTGGAGCTCCTCGACCCAGGCTTTCTTTGTTTCATCCAGTCTTCGCTTGAGGCCATGAAGAATGACACGGTTGGCTGCTTCTGCCTGCCCGTTGGTCTGGGGATGCTCTACAGATGCGAAATGTTGCTTTGTTCCGAGATGGGCGACAAAGTCTTGGAACTTCTTGTCTGTGAACTGCGTTCCATTGTCTGTGACAATTGCTTAGGGAATCCCAAAACGGGCAAGGATGTTCCGCTTGTAGAAGCGCAGAATGTTAAGTGTTGTTATCTTTGCTAAGGC
Organism: Lathyrus tuberosus; assembly: GCA_022829125.1. Taxonomy (NCBI): domain Eukaryota; kingdom Viridiplantae; phylum Streptophyta; class Magnoliopsida; order Fabales; family Fabaceae; genus Lathyrus; species Lathyrus tuberosus. Next base: position 4,632,130 of record JALAZF010000034.1, read on the forward strand.
TTCTGCTTCTATCCACTTTGTGAAATAGTCTACGCCCACTATCAGGTATTTGTTTTGGCTGGACCCCGTCACGAAGGGTCCTAGGATGTCTAGGCCCCACCAGGCGAATGACCACGGGGAGGTCATGTTTTTCAGTTCGTTAGGTTGAGCTAGGTGCATATCCCCGTGCCGTTGGCATTTGTCGCATCTCTTCACATGCTCCTTGGCATCGTGTTGCATGGTTTCCCAATAATACCCTGCTCGGAGGGCCTTGCGGGCAAGGGACCTTCCTCCTAGGTGCTGGGCGTTAATGCCTTCGTGGATTTCTCGTAATACGTGAGGGACAACTTCCTCTTCTATGCATTTGAGCAGTGGGATGGAGAAGCCTCGTCGATAGAGTTTGTTTTCAAGGATGACGTACGAGCAAGCTCTTCATCTGATGGTGCTGGCTTCCTTGGGGTCAACCGGAAGCTCGTCCCTGGTGAGGTAGTTGTACACGTGTGTCATCCAGCAATCGTTGTCCCCAATCGCGTGTACGTGCAGGGTCGAGGGTCCCTTATCGATGCTGGACCGGGGAAGTATCTCTTGGATGACTGACCTGTTTCCGCCTTTCCTCTTAGTGCTTGCTAGTTTGGACAAGATGTCTGCTCGCACATTATGTTCGCGTGGAACATGTCTTACTTCTACCGTTCTAAACCTCGCCATCTTTCCCTTGACCAGGGTTAGGTATTCGGAGAGACTGTCATTTTTAGTCTGATATTCTCCTGATATCTGGAGGGCTACGAGCTGAGAGTCCGTGCAGATGATGATTTCTTCAGCCCCCAGGTCTTCGGCTATGCGCAAACCGGCGAGGAAGGCTTCATACTCGGCCTGGTTGTTCGACGTGGGAAAGGACAATGTGAGAGAAGCCTCGACTATGGTCCCTTCATCGTCTCCAAAATTACGCCCGCCCCGCTGCCGGTCGGGCTGGATGCTCCGTCTACATAGATGGTCCATCTGTTTGCTATGTGGACCAGGGAGTCTGAGAACGTCATTTTCGTTACGAAATCGGCCAGAGCTTGGGCCTTAAGAGCTTTCCTGCTTTCATACTGGATGTCGAACTCGGACAGTTCCAATGACCATTTGAGCATTCGGCCTGCCATGTCTAGTCGTCCCAGTAATTGCTTTATGGGCTGATCCGTTCTTACCACGATCGTGTGGGCCAAGAAATAGTGTCTCAGTCGTCTGGCAGCATTGACGAGGGCCAATGCTACCTTCTCTATCTGTTGATATCGTAACTCTGTGTCCTGCAACTCTTTGCTCGTGAAGTATATTGGCTTTTGTCCGCCAGGATTCTCGCGAATGAGAACGGCACTAACAGCCTCGGTAATGACGGCGAGGTATAGGAACAAGACTTCCCCAGTATCTGGTCGTGATAATACGGGCGGTTTCGACAGAGCTCGCTCCAAGTGAAGGAGGGATGTTTCACATTCCTCGGTCCATTCAAACGCTGCTTCTTTCCACAAGAGCTTGAAGAAAGGAAGGGCGTGTTGGGCGGATTTTGCCACGAAGCGGGACAACGAAGTAAGCACCCCGTTGAGGGATTGGACGTTCTTCTTAGACGTGGGCGTTAGGAACTCAGAGAATGCCCGACACTTGTCGGGGTTAGCTTCGATTCCTCGTTCTGTTAGGTAGAAGCCAAGGAATTTACCTGCCCATACACCGAACGTGCACTTCTCTGGGTTAAAATGCATTCGATACTTTCTTGCTTGCTCAAAGATTTTGCGAAGATGGGCGACATGATCTAGTTCCTCGTGGGACTTGACGATCATATCGTCCATGTATACTTCGAGCATGTCGCCTATTTGTCCTTGAAAGACTCTGTTCATCATTCGTTGGTACGTGGTGCCAGCGTTCTTTAGGCCGAAGGGCATTACGTTGTAGTAATAGTTGCCCGATTCGGTCATGAAGGCCGTGTAAGTTTTATCGCTCGCGGCCATTGGGATTTGATTGTAGCCCGAGTAGGCATCGAGGAACGATAAAAGTTTAAAACCTGCTGAGTTATCTACGAGTTTATCGATATTGGGGAGAGGGTAGACGTCCTTCGGACAGGCCTTATTAACATCGGTATAGTCAACACACATCCTCCATTTGCCATTATTTTTTCTTACAAGTACAACGTTTGAGAGCCATGTAGTGTATTTGGCCTCAGAAATAAACCTAGCCTCTAGAAGGTCTTTGACAGCTTTCTCCGCGGCTTCCATCTTTTCCGGGGACTGTTTCCTTCTGCGCTGGGTAACGACTTTGATGGCCGAATCAATTGTAAGCTGGTGGCAAGCGACGGATGGGTCCAATCCTGGCATTTCAGCAGCGCTCCATGCGAACAAGTCTGCGTTCTCCCGAAGGTATGCTTTTAGTTGTCTCCTGGCCAGGTCGGGGAGGTCTGCTCCGATCTTTACTCCCCGTTGGGGGGTCTTCTCCGAACGAAACGATCTCGAAGTTTCCGTCTGGGACAGGGCGTAGGAGATGGCTGCTGTTGTTGGACTGGCTGCTCGAAGTCGTTGGGTCCTTAGCGCGATCTTCCTCGCTGAAACGGCTGTCCAAGTCGATAGATTCGACCTGGGGGAGCGGTTTTGGCTGCTCGGAGCTGCTGGGCAGAGGGGGACGACCAAAAGTCCGTGGCCCCGCGAAGATGGTGCTGAGTCCCTTTGATGCTGCTTCAAAGCATCGACGGGTAGCTTTGATGTCGCCGTGGAGGGTGGCGACCATCCCTTCAGAAGTGTAGTACTTCATCTTGAGATGTACGGTGGAAGGTACTGCAACCAATTCTGCCAGGGTTGGCCTTCCCAAAATGCACTGGTATAGTGACGGGCATTCAATTACCAGAAACTGTGCTTTAATTGCTCGGGTTGTCTTTCCTGAACCGAAGGTTACGATGAGCTCTACGTAACCCCGGGGCTTTGTCACCGCTCCGTTGAATCCCTGCAGGTCGGATCCAACGTATGGAGTAAGGTGAGAGTCATTCAGCTGCAGCGTTTCGAACAGGTGGTTGTACATTATATCAACCGAACTGTCCTGGTCCACGAGTATTCTGCGAACATCAAAGTTCGCCATCTTTGCCCGGATAAACAGCGGAATGCTTGAGTTCGGTGCCCCGCCGAGGAGCTCCTCCTTGTAGAAGGAAATAGGAACGGATCCTTTGTGAGAGGTGTCATACCCCAAATTTGTCCTACCTGTATATAATTTTCATCTGTCACACCCTCATTTTCACCCTAACCCTAACCTCACATTTCATACATCGTTATCATCATACCATGATGCATGTCAGGCATTTGAATGGGAGGAGATGAAGATTGTTTCAAGGCAACTGTTTGGATTTGGTTCATTATTTCTTCAAGCAACTTGGTATGAGGAGGTTTGATTTAGTCTTAGGCAAATCAAGAAAAATGCAACACCCACCTATTACATGGGTTTGGTGTGATGCTAGGGGAGGCCTCTTAATGTCCTATTTGTTCAGGTTTAACATTTAATGGGTTGAGGATGCTCGATAACCGTACTCTTGAGTCTTGGTGCCTATGGGAAAGAAGGTTTATGTTTTGACTCTAGGCTACGGAATGGAAACTTAATCCCTGTGTTGGGAATTTGATTTAATTCAATTCAAAACCCCAAGTATTCCAAGCTCATAACTAAAGGTTCAATTTTATGCCAAGATAATAAAGCCTTGAGTTTTAAGCTTCAAATTCATTTCAGAGAGTCAAAGTCAAAGTTAAGCAATAATGGACAAGACATGAAATAATAACCATTTTAAAAGCAAGAAGGATTAAAGGATGTGTGTTATTGTGGTGTTTTACTTGGATTTGGGAGGTTGAACATCCATTAGTTAAACGTACACAAAAGACTATGGGTGATAGGATTTGAAGTGCGTGCTAATAGAATCAATAGTGTTGGACGTGTACAATTCATTGTCAAGGCCTGATCAGAAGCTTGCATGGTGCATACAACTTTATATTACCTTTTTGAAGCTGCATATTCAGCGATTTCAATTAATTCCAGCAAAAAAAATTGAATAAATTTACAGCTGGGTATTTTTTTTAGATCTCTTATTATCATCTCAAATACATAGAAACTAAAGTGCAAGTATTACAAAAAAGAGGTAATTGTTTTGTCTTTGACAAGTGGGAAACATCAACTATCATTAGGAGCAGGCACAAGCATGATATGGCAGAACTTCCTTTCCTAAAATATTCACAAGAATTGGTTTCTCAACAAGAGTATAATACTGTTGGAACGAAGCCTACAATATATCATGGAGAGCAATTTATGAAAAGCTTGTTTGCAGATTTTTCTTCCTAGTCTTGATGTCCCCAATTGGTTGCATCATGAACTAGCATTAGAGTTCCCAGATGAATTCTCTATGGCTCGATTCTCGCACATCAAATCTTCCACCTCCAACCTAAGCCTTCTAATGGTTTCCTCCCTTTATCATGTTTCTGGACCAAATCTCCTAAGTAGTGCAGGGTGTCTTTCACGAAGCTTCGACATCCGATACTTCAATGCGCGCCACATAGCTTCAAAATAAAAAAACACACGTGCATCAATATCAAGGTCATGTCTTAATTTAAGTTATACCAAAAAATAGTTCCAAAAACAAAAAGCTAACAAATTCAATCAAGTGCTAAGTTCTGTCATGCTATACCAGGTCCAAAAGCATCCTGTTAATCGTCAAAAACTTGCTAAGACAAAACTATACCCGCCTTTGACCCTCACGATTCATAGCAGACTGTTCATGAGCCTTTGTACCTGCGAAAAAATTGAAAAAAACAAAGTCATAAAGTCTTATGTACAACAGCAACTCGTAGGATAAAAGGAGCCAAATTCTTACCATAAGCCAAACTCTACCTCTCCCTCTTCACAACAGCCGCTGTTCAAGATGCAACCAATTGCTCATTCGAAATGGTGTTTGACAAGTCTCAGAAATTAAAGGCCTTCTTCAAAAGAGCTATAAGTTTCACATCATACAATATGATAGAATCCGGCAGCTTGGTTATGTTCTAACTCTCTACAAAATAAATAATAAGCATGGCAAGGTTAAAGAATATTCACCAAAAGCAAAAAAGAACTTGTTTAAGTCAAAGCAATACTACCACGTCAACACAAGTTAAAGTCAAAACAACGGAAAAACAGAAAATGGGGACCACTCTCATATGACGGAAACGGCAAAGCAAGTAGAGCAGCAAAAATACACGGTGCATCAGACTTAACATAAAAATGGAAAAAAACAAAGCGTAGCAGACAAAACCTAAACCTATAGCAGAGCAAGGGGTCTCAGAAATTCTACAGAATTTGCCTGCTAAACCTAATTTGAGTCCTATTTAAACCACTGTTCATCATCAAAGAGGGGACGAAAAAAAAAACCCTAGCGCAGCTAATATTCTGAAATCCATATTTCAAAACCCTACTCAGAAAAACGCTCTTACAACAAGTTTTTAGAGCTTTTCATTGAAGCTCTAGAAAACTTTTAGCTAAGCCATATTTCATACACTGAAGCAAAGAAGGGGATTCAAGATAGAAAAAGAAGGATTTGAAGTGAGTACCTGAGCACTTTCTGAAACCTCACTAGAAGTCTTCCAAGGGTAGCTATTCTGAACCTTCTTTCTCTTCAAATCTGAACCTTTTGTCTTGAAAACTTTGTTATTGTATGCGTACTTGCTTGTCCATGCTTTGATTTGCTCGTTTTCACTTCGTTTCTGATTTAGGGTTTATTTGGGATCGAGGGTTTAGAGTAAGGTTTCGTAAAATCGGACCCCATATTCGTAATCTACGGGTTCTGATTAGTGGGTTTAGGTTGTGTTTGAGGTGTTTGGCCGGAGACAGACGGCGGCGGCCACCGCGCGCCACCGCCTTCTCCGGCAAGAAGTTTGGTTCCGACGATGTATCTGTTGTGAGAGAGAGAGAACACTTTTGAGAGAGAGGGAGCGTGAGAGGTGAAGTCTGGTACTTTTGTTTTCGTTCCTCTTCATTAATAGCTTTTTTTATTTCATTGCCAGCATGCTTCAGTTGTGGTATTTGGCTGATTTGGACGGTGACACATGTCACCGTCATTTAGGATGAGCATCTCTATTTGCTTTAAGTTCCCTACGCTTTATTCCCAAGACTCTTACCACGCACCCTCAGATCAGACCCTTAGATGGAGTCAATCGTAGACTCAGTATAGATCCAACGCTCCATTGATTCTCCGAGAGTCAACCTTTGTTGACTGAGGCGCACACAAACTCCCCACACATTGGGTTTATTAGTCATGGGCTTGGAGGAAATTTCTATCACACCCCCCTTTACTGATTCGTGTCTGGCCCATTCAATTTAGTATTAGCTTTTTTTTAAATATTGTTTTTTTAATTAAAAAAAAGACAAAAACACTATTTGTTTATTTTCTTAATTAATTTTATTAAAATTATTTATTTAATATTAACTAATTAATTTTATAATTAGTTTTATTAAATATTTAATTTTAATTTAATTAATTATATCAATTCAATTTTCTCTAATTAAACAACTAAAATAATTTTCTAGACCTTGCTAATAAATTAAATTGATGATTAATTTTATTAAACCATCTTATTTAATACTAATTAACCCTAATAGTTAATTTTATTAAATATTTTAGTTTAATTTAATTAATTTTTAGAACTTCCATTTTCTCTAAAAAATCTAAAAGTTATTTAATTAGTTTAGAATTTCTCTTTTAGACTAACCTTAGAATTAGGTTGCTAACTTCACTAACATGTTTGATTATATTTCTTTCCCCCATTTTATTTGATTTACAATCTTTGTGTGATGTTTATAATTTTCTCTTGTGAATTATTATCTTGCCTCGATGATATTTGTCTTTCATTATATGCTTGTCCAAACCAAAATAATCTTTTCAAACTAATATCTTGACTTAATGTCAAGCCCTTTTAATACCTTGTAAGTCGGTCGTTTTCACGATCGCAATCGACCTCACAATGCCTCCTCTTGGGCTTTATACAACGATAATTGTTGCACATTTCACTTTGGTTTGTATGCGTGTATGTGATTGGCTCATTTTAATCATGTCTCGATTATTCCTACTTAATTAATTACACCGCTCTCCCATAAGATTAAAATCAACCCTTTTTTATAACAACAAATAAGCTTGATCCAACGTCAAGTATTTTCCAAATCAAATTCAATCAATTTCCAACTTTTACTTGATCCATATATCAAGTCCCTCACTTAATTTGTAAGTCGAGCGCTTTTGCCTCGCAGTCGACCTTACCTTGAACCAGTAGGACCTCCTTTCCATTAGTTCTCAAACCATTTCATACGCAAATTCAAACCTCGATCAGCATCGAGTATTTTTCAAATCAAATTAATACATTTAATCATATTTAAACACTTTTCTTAAAAGGAGAAAAGGGAGTAGAATGGAATCTTCGATTCTTCTCCTCAATTATTTGGGCCCGAGGAATCTTTCTTAAGCTCAAGCAATTGTCTTTTTAAAAGACTCATAACACGATTACCCATCAAACCCTTTTTACAATAAACAAAATCAAATCTTCTTTTCCTAAACACTTGGATGAAAAAGAGAGAGAGAGTCGGTTCTTCGACTAGCTTTACCGATTACTTGGACCCGAGGAATCTTTCTTAAGTTCAAGTAATTATCATCTATTTAACATACCCTAACCATATTAAAACTCTTTCATATTAAGGGCGAAAAAGAGAGAGAGCCGGTTCTTCGACTTGCTTTCCCGATTACTTGGGCCCGAGGAATCTTTCTTAAGTTCAAGTAATCGTCACCCAATCAAAATACAAACACACTTAATCCACAACTCAAACGCCTTTCCCAAAGAACATTGTTTAAGTCATTCTTTCGCGCATATGAACTCGTGCTTCAGCCTCCCCTAGCGAGCAGACAAGCCAATGTTTAGCAGCTAGAATGCAACCTAAACTCTCGTTCGCCTAAAATACGTCCAAATCAAACCTTTTTCTCAATCAAATCTCTAATACACTTAATTCATACTCAAACAACTTTCACAAAAAGAACATTGGTTAATCCATTCTTCCGCGCATATGAACTAGTGCTTCAGCCTCCCATGACGAGCCGATAAGCCAATGTTTAGCAGTTAGAATGTGAATTAAACACTCGTTCGTTTAAAAAACACCAACCAACCGTAGTCCCACGAACTACGAATGCTCTGACTTTCCCATTGCACGAGGGAATACGTAGGCACAAGGGTTCTAATCCTTGCCGAGCACACTAATAAAAAACCACCCCATTTCCCCCTTAAAAATTAATCCTTTTACCTTAGAAGATAAACAAACAAACCTAACTAACTTTCTCACAAATCGATTCAAGAGGTTCCCGTTGAGTACAACGGACGTAGAGGGTGCTAATACCTTCCCTCTTGCGTAACCGACTCCCGAACCCGAATTTGGTTGCGATGACCATTTTTCTTATCCCTTTAAAGGTTTTATCGATATTTTCCTTTCCCTCATTTGGGATAAATAAAGTTCGATGGCGACTCTGTTTCAAACAATTATTTCTGCGTCCATCGCGAGGATCGTATTTTTCGAGGTACAACAAGAGGTGTCCAGCGTAGTGACTTCATTGGAGCTTTTGCTGATCAGTTGATCGAATCTCCTCTTGACTGAGCCGACCGTGATTTTGGTGAATCCACCACCAGAAATGACCATGGCTGACGGGAAGGCCTCCCACGGGCTGTGAGCAGCGAGGTACGTGGAGACGGGCAGACTATCAGGGACGCAGAAGTCCTCTGGCCGAGTTATGGACATAGCGACCTGTACGTTGGTGTCATCAGAGGGTGGAGTCGCTTCTGCAACCTTTTTGTTCTCCTGGGTTTCCTGCCGGGGAGCATCTTTCTTTTTCGCGAACTGTTTCAGGTGGCCGTCGCGAATAAGGATCTCTATTGCATCTCTGAGGTGGATGCATTCTTCCGTCGTATGACCGTGACTCTTGTGGAAGCGGCAATACTTGGATTTGTCTACACTCGTTCTGGCCGGCAGCTGCTTGGGGAAATGGACTTCCGCTTGCTTGAACTCCGAGTTGGCACACTCGGACAAGATTTTATCCCTCGAGGCAGTGAGGGGGGTATAGTCATAGAACCGCCCAGAAGGTCCCTTCTGTTCACGTGTATCGCGAGGCCGATCGTCGCGTCTTTTATCTCCTCGACGGGATGTCGAGGCTTCTTCAGCTCTGGATGAGCGGGCACCTTCTTGGTGTCGAGAGGCCCGGACAGAGTGTGCAGCAACCTTCTCTTCGTATTGTATATGCGACTGGGCTTGGAGGAGAAGGGCGTTAAGGTTCCTTAGTGGATCGAGGCCGATGGCTTTCGCGAAGTCTGAGCCAGGACGTAATCCCTGCTCGAGCAGGAATTTCTTCATGTCGTCGGTCGTTGGCACTTGGACGGCCTCCTTGTTGAACCGCTCAATGTAAGCCCGAAGAGGCTCATCTCTTCCCTGTACAACAGCTCCGAGGGACGCCTCTGTCTTTGGATGGCGTCGCGAGCAGTAAAGTGACGGGAGAAAATCCTCCCCAGCTGCCTCCAGGATGTAATGGATTCTTCTGGCAGTTGCTTGTACCATGTCATTGCTCCCTTCCGGAGTGTGGTCGGGAACAGGCGGCATTTGATGGCTCCTCGACCCCTCTGTAGTCCAAAAGAGCATCTATGTTCTCTATGTGCTCGTCTGGGTCAGTGGTTCCATCGTAAGTCCCTAGAGACGGAGGCTTCTCTAGTCCTTTAGGGAGGCGAGTAGCCAAGATCCTGCGGGACAACGGGCCGCGAGGCTCGTCGTCGCTGTCTGAACTTGGAGTTGATGGTGACCGTCGTCCGCGCTCGCGGCGGCGGTCTCTGAGGGGCGATGGTGAACGTAGCCGGTCACGAGGTCTGACCGGTGGAGAATGCCTATCCTGCCTCGTTCTCTTGTGTCTTGGTGATGATCGATCTCGCGGGGAGATCTGGTCGCGCTTGCGAATGTGTTGTGATTCAGGCTCATGCCTGGATCTATGGTCTTCCCCACGCCTAGGGGGCGGGCTTCTTGATTTTCGGTGCTTACTCTTTGGAGGAGAGGATCTTGGAAGAGATGCTTCCTCGAGAGCTCCTATTCTCTCTCCTTGCTGCAAGATAAGGAGGTTTGTGCGGTTGACAGCTTCCAAAAGAGCTGCAACGGCCAGGTCGGCGCTGCGAGGGCCAGGAATTGGTCGTTCACCTGGCGGTAGCTGCTTGCCTCCTTGCTCGGTGGGAGGAGGAGTTGGAGACGCAGTAGCCTCGTCTCGAAGGAAACGGGGATCAGAAAGTAACAGAGATCTGCCGTCAACGTCCATCTTGTTGACGGGAACGAGAACCGTAGCGTCAGCACCTTTTGCGGAGTTCTGAGCGGCCATATGTGGGCGGATCAAAGAAAGTATGTTTTGATCTTTTAGTTTCCGAGGAGGAAAGAAAGAAGGGGAGAACAAGGCGTTCCCACAGACGGCGCCACTGATCCGGAGTATTCGAACAGGTCCACGTATGCTGGTCGTCAGATATAACTCTCATGTGAGCAAGTACAATGTTAGGGGTTCTGTCTACCGTGAGAGACCTCAATATAACTCTCATGTGAGCAACCCATTTAGCGACGGATTTTTACCGTCGCTAAATGTTACTATTCATTTAACGACAGATTTTTTCCATCACTAAACATGAATAGTAACATTTAGCGACGGTAAAAGATCGTCGCTAAATGTTACTATTCATTTAGCCACGGATTTTTACCGTCGCTAAAAATGAATAGTACATTTAGCGACGGTAAAACATCTGTCGCTAAAATGAATAGGAACATTTAGCGACGGAAAAACTCTGTCGCTAAATTAAATGAATAGTAACATTTAGCGACGGTAAAAATCCGTCACTAAATAGGTTGTTCATGTGAGAGACCTATTGCGGTCATCTATTGAGGTCTCTCATGATAGACGGGTAATTAAACTATTAAACTATGAAAATGCATAAAATAAAATAAAGTAAACGAGTTAAAAATACGCTCTCTTAGATTGGTGCCGCTAATAACATGCTACATCACCCTAAAAGCCAATTGTTAATTTTGTTCTTTTTAAAATTTTTTATTTTGACTGAGAGTATAAAGTATTTTCGATCATGATAGTTCCCAATAAATTTGAGAAGAGAAAAATTCAATTGACTCATTCAAATTTGTTGATAAGCGTTAAACTTATTATTGAAGAATTTGTTTATCTACTAATTGTCTATCTTGCTGTCTTGTCGATTTCAACTAATAGAACCCATTTTCATATGTTTCTTCATTAGGATTAATTTGGCTTTAGTTAATTTGTTCAACTATAACATGACAGTCGAATAAATTATATTATATGCTTGGAAAAAACTGGAAGCTTGAACAGTATTTTGCCGTCAAGAAAAATACAGAAATTATTTGAACTAACAAAAGAAAATTGTGGACCTATTGATATGACAACCAAATCAAAGCCTTAGTGCGGAAACAATACGAGGGGAGACAATATTCTGTCAAATTTTATGAGCTTTAGAATAGATATTAAAAAATATGTTCTGATGATATCTGTTAGACATCAAATTCTGTATCACTATGATAAAAATCTAGTTGCCGTCAAAAGCACAGTTATTTCTACCTATTTAAGAATTAACTCTAAACTGACAAAAGTAGTTATATGTATATATATTTGAATGTATGTATGGGAGTTAGAGTATATTTTGTGTTATTTTAATATAACTTATAAATTTAAAAAAAAAATTATTTACACCATGAAGGAAATTTTTAATTATAAATGTAAGATTTTTTTGGGGACAAAAATGTAAGATATTGTGTAAAAAAAATGTAAGATATTTATTTATTTTAGTAATATCTTTTCTATTATTTATGTATTAGGTTTTGAGAGAAGAAATAATTTAATATTATTTCTAATAATTAATTTAATTAAACCTTTAATAAAAGAAAAATCTTAATATTTGGTAAAATATATATACATTTTTTTAGAATAAAAGAACTTTTCATTACCAAAAGAAGATACACATGCTCTAATCCCAATGGATTCAAAGAAAAGCAAAACTAACAAAAGAATTATTCTATATTTAAAATCCCAATACTAATATGACTCTTTAATATTCTATGCATAGTACATCTCCCAAATATACTTCAAATAATATTTTTTTAAAATATGTCTATAGGCTTTTGAGATAAAATACTACTATCATTACTTCTCCATATGCCATATACTGTTTCAGCTATGGCAATTTTTAATATTTCGCTTCCACCCTTTCTTTTTCGTTTCAAGGATGAGCCGATTGTTCTCATTTTTTAATTAATATATATATATATATATTTTTTAATAAAATTTATTAAATGTACTAAGATCTAGAGTCAGATCCAGTTTCTATATGCGCAGTACAATAATATTGTAAACTTTAATAGCTTGATTTGAAAGAGGATGAGGTTGATCGTCTTAATTAAAAACAAATTATATAAAAAGAAAATTACTTTCAAACACTAAGAGGGTTAATCATTAATATGTATCCCAGTGTGAAAATTTTTACAAACACAAAAAGTCACAATTATATGTCATATAATAAATATTTTTTAATGGCAAAAAAATATTAATGGTAAATTTATTGTTTTTAATTAAAAATAATATATTCATAAATTAAAAAACTATCATAAAACACTATAAAATATCAAATAGTACAAAATGATCATTGCATCAAAATTAAACTATACATATTTTAAATATACTTTTTATTTATTATAAAAAATATTAAATTCATTGCAAATGCATGATTGTAGTATTTTGTAACTAGAAAGAATATATACATATCAATTATATATATATATATAATTGATATGTAATTATATCCCATAATATTTCAGTTCCAATCATTTGAGTTAATTAAATCATCATGCATACATATATTGTATATTTATGGTTTTCTTATAAATATATTGTAATTGCATGAGTGTATGTGTCCACTCTTTCTCTGATGTTATGTTTTGCCGCGTGTTCTCTGCTTCAACCATATACTCAATTCAGTGCGATTAATTCCTCACTTCATGAATGCATATAAATATCTCTACTCAAATCACAATTTCATTAACCAATATTCAAACAAACTATATGCTAAATACTCTCATAAATTTTCTTTAAATTCCATAATCTTTCATTTCAAAGTCCACAACTTACAGGTGATAGATCTTAGTGTATCTACTTGTTTTTCTTTTCATCTTATTCCTCCCTCTAAATTATATATGAAACCTTTCAATCTCATATATCACTTAGCTAATACAAGTTTATATAGATATAGCTGAAATTTTAACAAACTAATAGGTGAAATTTCTTTTATGACATTTATATATTCTCTATTTATACTTGTAGGTGTGTGAGTATAAAAGAAATTAGGGCAACATAGTAATAGCTATCACTGAATACATACTGCAAAAATTTTATCTTGTTTTTAAAATTAAGCTTTGAAATTTCGTATTAAGAATCAAAATCACCTCATCAACATACTTGTTTGGAAACGAGGTGAAAACACGCGTTTTATTTGAAGCTAATATTTGTAGGTTTTATTTAATCTTGAATTAGGGTTTTTTATCACTTATTTTGTTTCAAATTAAATTGATCATTAATTGATTCAATTAATTGGAAGATCTAAATAATTATTCTATTTTTGTTTTTTTTGTTTTTTTGTCATTTAATTTCAACAGATTTTTCTCTCAAATGGATTATGAACCACCATTTCTCAATACTTTCAAGACCCTTTTAGAAAAAAGCCTTGAAGAGGGTTCAAAAAATGATGATGATTTGTACTGTATGGTAGATAGAAGTGATGATCAGCAACTACCTTTAATTGATCTTGAGAGGTTAAATAATGAAGAAGAAAGAGATGAATGCATGAAAGAAATAAGTGAAGCTGCTAGTGAATGGGGTTTCTTTCAGGTTATTAATCATGGAATTTCAAATGAGATTATGGAGAACATGATATCTGAGCAAAAGAAATTGTTCCATGAGCCTTTTGTGAAAAAGTTGTCTGCAGAAACTGTCTTTAATTTGTCTCCAAACACATACAGATGGGGAAATCCATGTGCAACCAATCTAAGACAACTTTCTTGGTTAGAAGCTTTTCATTTTTCTCTCACAGACATACCAAATATGGAACAGCACATATCTCTAAGGTATGCTTTCTTTGTTATTATATATATATATATATATATATATATATATATATATATATATATTTATGTTATCTGTGTAAAACGATCTACAGTCAGACTTTATATTTGATTTATAAATAACCGTGTTCAGAATTTAAATTTGATTAATAATTTAACAGATATGATTAATTGAAAAAAATTTTTATAATAATTTTTTAAAATAAATTTACTCTTTAACTGTAATTTAAGTGAAGAAAGAAGCTGTAAAGAAATATCTTGAAGGAAGAAGCTGCAAAGAAAGTACTATTATAAAATAAGTGCATGAATTTAGAGCCAAAACAAAAGCTATACTTCAAAATTCAAATCATGCTATTGCCAAAATTAGGTATGGCCCTTATGGAAGGCAATAATGGAAAGTTTTTATTTTTTGTTTTTTTACATCTTTCCGGTCATTTTTTTCTTATAGCAAAAATAATTCATTCAAAAGAGGTACTTAAATGGAAAAATAATTAGAGAAATTTTCTGCTCCCACATGCACAAAACTTCAAAAGTGTACTTTCAAAGACAAAAGAAATTGAGCTTTCTGGACAAGTACACTTGATTGAGGTAAGGAAATGTTTTTCAAATAAATACTTTTGAAATTAACCCTTCAAATATTTAAAGGGTCACTTGTATAGTTCTTTTGTTATCAATGAATGGCTTTTAGAAAAAAAAAACCTTCAAATATTTGATTTATAAGATAAGAAATTTACATTAATATGTTAGATTTAGGTTAGTTTTAAAAAATAAAAGATGTAATATTTTATTAATATTTACTTAAATTGAAAAAGGATAATTAGAGTATGATTAATCTGTTTGAAAATACTATGTTTGATAACGTGGTAGATCACTGTGGTCACACGTTTAATGTCTTTTTACCGTGATTTTAAAACGCTAACATACATACGTAGTTTCTGTCCTGTCGTGATTTTTCACCATGATTTTCAAATTTTCCAAACATATGTTATATTTTTTAGTAAGTCAGCGACTATTGATTAAGTGGTGATTAGGGTTAAAAGCTACAAGTGAAAATAAGTTTTTAAAGAATTGTTGGTAACACGTATCTATGAAGAGATTGGGAGTGAATAGTCCATATTCTAATAAAAAAAAGTCAGATATATCTAATATTACTATGCCTTAATACAAGTACCTTTTGTAAGTATAGATCAAGGCTTGAAGCTTTTGCAACAAGAATGGGCTCTCTTGCTGAAAATTTAGTAGAGATTCTTGCCATCAAAGTGAATATGAATTCCAACCATTTCAAAGAGAATTACTTGCCAAAAAGTTCTTTCATTCGACTCAATAGATATCCTCCATGCCCTATATCTTCAAAGGTGTATGGCCTCTTGCCTCATAGTGACACTAGTTTCATTACCATCCTCTATCAAGACCAAATTGGGGGCTTGCAATTGATGAAAGATGGAAAATGGGTTGATGTCAAGCCTAATCCAAGTGCACTAGTTGTTAATATTGGTGATTTATTTCAGGTGATTTTACATTTTCCACCTCATTACATCTTCTAAATTTGCAAATTTTACTATTTTTCAATTAAAGCATAAATTCTTGTTTTTGATTTTTGAAAATTAAACTGAATCATATTAAAAAGTTCATTCAAATTGAACAAAAATGTTTTAATTTATTAATAAATGAACTGAGCCGAAATTATTTATTTAATATATCAGTTTAAAATTCTAAATCATACCAAATTTTTAAGAGAAAAATTTTCTCAAAGCAAATAATTTATTAAATAATCGAACCATTATATTTTCTTTAGTATTTTTCATTTTCAATTTCAATTTAATTAGACTTATTTGCTATTTTATTGGGCTCTAGCACTATTAGAAAAATTGTTTTTAGTGACCGAATTAGAGACCGAAAAAACTTAAAAATCGGTCAATATAGTGTTTTGCGACCAATTTAGAGACCATCACTTTTCGATTGTAAAAGTGCTAGTCGCTAAGCTTTTACGACGAATATAATGACCGAAATTTAGAGACGGATTTTGTGACCGAATTTAGAGACTTATTTGCTATTTTATTGGGCTCTAGCTAGAATTCTGAGCAACATGATTCGATACACTAACTAAATACAACAATAAATTATTTTATCTTCAATTCAACTTGATTCGGTTCCACAATTCGATTTGATTTTGACGTTTTTTAATAGTTTGGATGCATACTTTTATATTTGGCTTAATTGCAATTTTGGTCCTTTTATTTTTATTTTTTTTAGTTTTGATCCCTCTATTTTAAAATTCGAAAATTTTGTCCTTGTCTTTTCAGTTTTTTTGAGTTTTGGTCTCCCTATTTTAAAATCCGAAATTTTAGTCCCTCAATTTTCATTATTTTTGAGTTTTGGTCCTCTTATTTTAATTTTTTTTAACTTTTAGTCCCTTATTAAATTAGTTTCAAATTGGAAAAAGAGATTAAAATCCAAACAAAACTTAAAATAGGGGACTAAAACTAAACAAAAATAAAATTTGAGAGACCAAAATTTTAGATTTAAAAATAGGGGGACCAAAACTAAAAAAAAACTAAAAATGAAGGGAAACAAATTCTGAATTATAAAATAGAAGGACTAAAATTAAAAAAAAATAAAAATAAAAAGACCAAAATTGCAATTAAATAACTATAATTAGGGTAGTAAAAAGCTACAATACTTTTTCTTTACTAGTGTATGTGCATTTTTATACTAGACTCTTAAAATGAATAAAATAATAATGACATGATTCATGGTGGCAAGTCTTATAATAATGTCCAATATAAAGTACATGTATAATGCTCCAATATAAAGTACATGTATATGCTCCCATTTTCAAAGCTCTCAAAATTATTATCATAATAGTCCAATTTAGAAACTCATAGAAAAGCAAACATGAGCTTGTTGGGAGGTGGGGGGCCTCCCCTCCTTATAATTGTTTATTACACTATTTGTTTCTGAATATTAATATCTTAATTATTAACATTTGGGTGATGTTCTGCATACCATATATATATATATATATATATATATATATATATATATATATATATATATATATAATGAGTTTGAAAAAATCATTACCATTATTAAATAATGTATTAATTTCTAAAAAACCATATGTGTAATTAAATAATTCTATTTATATGATTGACAAACTAAATGAATATATAATATATATTATTTTTTATTGAAAACATATGTTTTAAGTGAATTTTTTATTAATTTGTTAAAATAATTAAAGAAATATTAATATTCATATAATTTTAATAACAAATGTGTTTTAAACTGTTCTAAGTTAAATTTATTTTAAAATTTTTGTATATTATATATAATGATAAAGTTTTTCTTGTGTTACAATCATATGCATATTTTTTAAATGTATTTATTAAGTTTTGTTTATATAATTATTTAATATAATATAATATTTTTAATTTAGATTTTCCTAAATTCAGGTTTTTAAAATCTTATTTATTATTTATAAGGGTAAATGATTACTACTGTGTTATTTCAATTGATTTAAAATTTTTTTACATATTGCATAAAATGATATCAATTTAGCTAAGATGATAGCTTATCATATTTTACAAGTTCATCAAACACTTCATTGAAAGAAGACATAATATTATTCTATCATGTATCTCTTATCTTATCATCAAATGACCCCAAAGTTTTTTATTCCTATAAGCACACAAGTAGATAAAGAACTTAATTATGTTGACAAAAATATTTGCAGGCACTAAGTAATAATGTTTACAAAAGCATTAAACACAGAGTTGTAGTTGCTGAAGAGGAAGAGAGGTTTTCTACTGCCCTTTTCTATTGCCCCTTCAATGATGCAGTTATACAAAGTGAAAACAAGCCAGCTCTCTATAAGAAATTCACTTTGAGGGAGTATAGGCAACAGACTCAGCAAGATGTCAATCAAACAGGTGATAAAGTTGGCCTCTCAAGATTTGTTGTATAAAAGTGTGTGTATGTGTGGAAGGATTGAGTCATAAATTTGTAGTACTATGTGAAATGGAAAATAATGTAAGTAAGCACTTGTACAAGTTTCTATTCTGTGAGTGTATATGTTTAAGGAATAATTGTAAACAAATTTTGTAATATATCTAATTTGTGTTCTGCTCTTATCTAACCTCTCTTTAAAAACCCTATTCACCACAAATCCTTTGAAACCATAATTGTTAATTTCACAATCATTTTCATCTCAAATTTCTCTTTCCGCAACCTCGACATTAACTTTTACTTCACATTTTTTTTTTCAGACTT
The DNA here is from genome assembly GCA_022829125.1 of Lathyrus tuberosus. Classification (NCBI taxonomy): domain Eukaryota; kingdom Viridiplantae; phylum Streptophyta; class Magnoliopsida; order Fabales; family Fabaceae; genus Lathyrus; species Lathyrus tuberosus. The sequence goes on from JALAZF010000034.1 coordinate 4,650,586, forward strand.
TTCCCTTTCACTTTTCAAATCATTTTTACGTACCCCAAATCATTTCCCCCATTTTCAATCGCTTTAGTAGATTTGAAGCTTTTCGTATGAAATGGCAAAAGGTTAAACACAAGGGAAGACCCATTAGGAGACAACAATTCAAATATGACGTTTTCGTTGGAGAATGAAAAATATCGACTAAGTGGAATGAGGAGGATCTAGGAAGATTGCTTCCATCTATTTCTCAGAATTACCAGATGCATGCAGAGCAAGAGAAATTTTCAACCTTTTCAAGAAGCATGGAGACATAGTGGAAGTAGTCATTCCCTCCCAAGAAGTACAACTCAGGTCGAAGATTTGGGTTTGTGACATTTGTTGATGCGGAAGATAAAAAACTGTCAGCGCTTCGACTTGATAATATTTACACAGAGGATAGAAAAGTCTACGCTAATCTTCCTAGATTTCAGAGAGAACAAAATTGGTTCAACGAATAAGATGTAAAAAGAAGCACAAACCCAAATTTTAGAAACACTAGTAAGGGGGTTTCCCAACATCCTGATAAGGATTTCTCTTACAAGGGAGATTCCGTTGGATCTAAGTCATATGTTGAGGTTGTCAACACCAACAATCAATGACATCCATGCCAATCTCCAACTCATCTTGCATTTTCAACTAAAGAAGAGGAGTGTCAAAGACTTAAAAAAGCTTAAGTGGGTAAGGTCCTAGTTTCTGGGATGTCATACAATATCCATAACCAATTCTACGTAGAATGGTATTTTCGAATCAAGGTTATGCCACTAGATGTGAATCTCTATTTGTTGGTGGAGGTAGATAGTGGAGAGATTAAAGATCTAGTGGAAGGGGCTAGAGATTGGCAGGGGCCAATGGCTCTCACAAATTCGTCATTGGAAGGAGTCTGGTGTTAATCTAGAAAGGATGGTGTGGACAAGAACTACTATAAATAATACTTTCATGCCAAAACTTTTACGTCGCCTACAAAAAAACCGAGGTAAAAAGTCAAGGCGCACCATGTTTTATATTTTTTTTAATAAATACAACATATTCTCTCGATTTCAAAATAAAACCGAGGGGACAAATATTTCAGGACATGCTTTGAATCCAGCATCACCGGTTTATGTTTTTATTTCTTTAAAAGTGGTGTCTTTCTTTTTATTTTATTTTTATTTTTTAAATTAATGATCTATTCCTTCGGTTATATTTAATAATCGAGGGATTAAATTATCATATTTTACTATAAAAGTACTCGTTAATCAAATTTTATCCTAAACCTTACTTATATGTAGCCTCTCTAAAGTCTTACGCATCCTTTTTTGTGATGGATTGCAAGACAGAAAAAACTCCAATGTTCTTCAAACTTGAACAAAATATTTTTTCTGCCCTTTCAATTTATCTCACATAATGATTTTGATGTTGTTATTGTATTTATGTAATAACCTTCCTATGTTGTCAATCAAAGAAAACATTGAGAAATTTATTGTTTTCCTCGGTTGACAACATTGAGAAATTTATTCCTAAACACAATCATCCATTTCTCTTTCATGTGAAATCATTTTCCAAGAAAACATTTACTCAAGATAATGAAATCTCTCTTGGATGGATTACAAGTACAGAAAAAAAATTTCTCTTGGTTTGAACAGATAACTTCTCAGAAATCTGAAAATAATGTAAATATAAAAAAATTCTCTTATTTGTAACAAAAAAAATGCTCTTGGTTGTTCTCCAAGAATTCATTGTCAAACTCTTGACTTGTTTAAGTAATTTATTTTAATATTTTGTGTAAGTAATGTAAATTTTTTTTATAAAAAAAAAAAGCATTTTCCCCTCGATTTTTAACAAAAACGAGAGGCATGTGGTTTAGCTTGAACATATTTTAGTGTACTTTTATTTAAAAAAATACATTTTACGTCGATTTTGAGTAATAACAGAGGTAAAATATAAGCGTGCTTATTCAGTTTTTTCACCGTCCTTAAACAAATCTTCATCATCCATTTAATGAGTATCAACGCTCAAGACAGTGACATTAGTGATCCTCGTGAAACCTAAAACCCTCATTCTAAAAGCATTATGAATATTTAAATTTGATAGTAGTGAATCCACAAGAAACCCAAACGTTGTTGTGAAACGCCATGAGATTTTACTAATTAAAAGTATCAATGTGATAGATTGTAAGAGCAGAAAATTATTTGGGTTTAAGGTCTATGTTCTTAAATAATCATATAACTGAATATTTATTTTATTTATCTAACCTTTTTTTAATATCATAAACAAATGAATGCAAAAGCCATAGAGAATATATTGCATTCAACATCTGATCTTTCTCAAGTTCAATGAAACGAGTATCCCCAACATTTACTCTTCTCCAAGATATCCAGCATTTGTTCTTCACCGACAACGATGACGATGAAGAACAACATTTTTACTTTAATATTTTATGTAAACATTGTAACGAGTATATATATATATATATATATATATATATATATATATATATATATATATATATATATATATATATATATATATATATATATATATATACATATATTATTCCACTCAATTTAGTTATTAAACCGAGAGGTATATGGTGCTAGTTTGAAAAATATAAAAAGCTATTATTGTGGTTCGAACCTATGACGATTTAAGCTACCTCAAAAAGGAATGCATGGGTGTGGCTAGATTCATGATTAGAACCAGATGTATGATGGTTATTAATGAAATCTTCAATGTTAAATTTAAGGCTTAATACCTTTTTTGGTCCTCTAACTATAGGGGTGGGTCCGATTTGGTCCTCTTTCTTTTAAAAGTTCCAAATTGGTCCCATACGTTATTAAATAGGTCCACGTTTGTCCTTGCCGTTAGAAAAGTTAAAATTTCACTTAAAATGTTGATGACGTGGATTAGATGTGCTGATGTGTATGTTAATGAATGGGGATGTGACACGGTTTATATACTTCTTTTTAGAAAATCTATTTAAATTAAAATTCATAAACTTTAATATAAAATATTTGGGCTTGAAGCCCATATTCTTAACAATAGGCCATATTCTTAACAATAGGCCCAATAGTCAAGTTTTATTTTTATTGTGTGAACAAACTATATAAACACTCAGATTTGTTATTGAATATTCAATGTGGAACTTCACAAACCTCTTTCTTTTGCAATTTACAAACCAAGCATAATATATTTACTGCTACATGATGCAGTTACAAACCAAGCATAATATATTTACTGCTACATAAAGCAATGTTTGAAGAGAACAATGTTTATGATGAAATGGACCAAGAAGCTGTTGATTTCCAAAGTAAAATCAATGCGAAATCTAGATTCAGCGATGAAACATTCATTCCTCCATGTCTTGCTCAAATACCGAAAGTTAAGGCTCTTGGTCCATTGTAGTTGAAGTAAGGAGGAGGAGGATGATGCAATTGAGAATGTAATATTCTGATTTTCTCCAACTGAGCAACACCAAGTCCTCTTTGAGGTTGTTTTCTTGCTTTACTATTTTCTGAATTATTGCTCTTTTTGCCTTTTCTTGAAGATGATGAAGAAGAAGATCCAGTAGAAGGATCCAGTAGAAGGATTGTCATTGGTATTAAAAATATTCAATTAGCATGAAAAAATGGAAGAAATAAAAATATTTATCTAATATTAATTTTTGTTGATACTATATTTAAGAGTAGAAAACATACAAAAACTTACATTTGTGTTCTGCATGACATCTCACTTAATCCAGTGACTTTGTACACTTTGTTGTTAGCCTTGATTTTAATATTTTTTAGAATTCTTTTTGCCTAAATTTAATAATGAATCAAACAATCATAATTCATAAATACAAAATCACCAATACTTATAGAGTAACAAGCAATATACCTTAGTCCAATCAATCATCTTTGGTTGCTGGATATTTTGATTATGGAGAAGGAAGTCCACTACAGGACCAGGCTATTATGTGCTTCAATTCATGACACATCCTAACTGTCAACCTTTCCTCCAACATTTTTGGAGTATTAGAAAGGATAAACAAGAATTTTATCTTCAATAAACCAGACAGCGTAATCTCTTTTACATTGCACAGGATATGTGGTTGTATTTGAAAACCTTGTGCACGTTCCCGTATTTGAATATGATGTGAACTTGATACCTGTAATGTAATTCCAATATAAAGGAACAATTAATCAAATCAAACATAATTGAAGAAGTGTGTATACAACTTATGGAAATGAAAACGTATAACTTCTCTTATATAAGTCCTAAAGATATGTGTACGGTATCTATAATTAATTTTGTGCATCCAATTTTTTAAAACAATTCAAATAGTATGCTAAGTTTTGGATGTTTAATATACACAAATACTATCAATAGAAGATACAAGATATACATTTAAAATTGAATGTATCAAAATATAACAAAAAAAAATGGTGAGTCTTAGTGTCTTACTAATGTTGGTAAGTTGACAGATGCTACACTATCTTGATTTGAGATCTCAACATTTTGGTCACCTTCGCCTTTAAATATTTCTTCAAGCTCTTCTACTTCTTGTATATCCAAACCCTCTAACTCAGTAAGCTCTTTCAATATGCTTCTACACCTATAGTTATATTTATGATGAAATGGACCAAGAAGCTGTTGATTTTAATTATGGTTAGTTTTATTTTGTTTTTATACAGTGCGCTATGATTTCATGTACGTATTATCACCAGCTGCTGATACAGTGTTTATGTTGGAGAGCCTGGAATATGAAACACGCATTCATAATTTATACGAAAGTTAGAGCTTATTACACTTTGCAGGAGCAAGCAATTCACTTATACATGGTTCACACGCAGCACAGGCACTGGCATACTCTTGACTTTTTTTTCATAAATGTTTTGGCAAAACTTCGTTTTTTAGCTGAGCGCATAAATATATTTTAAGATATTGTAAGAACAATCAACGCATATGGATTTAGATAATGTTTATTGCAAATGAAATTGTTATCCTTCTTTCATTTCCGCATGAAATGCTTCATCAAACCTTACCTTAGTTTGAGTTGAGTTAAATTTTGTGGTTGGTCGCAATTAGATTTAGATTTCTTGTTGTTGCTACCATGAGCAGCTGAATAGAGATTACATTGAAAACGCAGGTTGTTATTGGTTGTTGGGCAAAGCTTGGCAGCTTATGTGCAGGTTGTAGCAGAATTTTGGCTTCATGTTGCAATACCTGTCTTTATATTAGTCCCGCATTGGTTGTTTCAGAATAAAATTTAGTCTTTATATTAACTACTTGTGCATAATCATGCAAATGAAAAACATACGGGCCAACGAGAATGAAATTCATATTGGGCTTCTAGATTTGATTTGATCTGGCCCAATTAAAATTATTTTTAAAATAACAATTTATAAAAATAGAATTAAAAAATAAATATTACAAAACGAAATATAAAAAATATTAAAAAATAAATATATAAAAAAATCTACATGAATAATTAAAAATAATATAAAAATCCACGTGGAAATTAAAAGGTGCTGACTAAGCCATCCATCATGCCAACTCATACTCCACGTAAGCAAAACTAACACCGTTTGCATTTATTTGACGGAAAGGACCTTTATGCTTCAGTTAGACAACGTAAGGGACCAATTTGGAACTTTTAAAAGAAAGAGGACCGAATTGGACCCACCCCTATAGTTAGAGGACCAAAAAGGGTATTAAGCCTAAATTTAACAATGAGATGTTTCCTATTAAGATGATTGAAGACTATCAAGGTCCTTTTCGATTAGCCATGAGGTTGAAGGAGGATGTTAAATATAGTGGTGTTCAAAACCGAACCAACCCAATAGAAAACCGAAAACCAAATCAAACCAAACTGAAACTGCAAAAAATCGCATTTGGTTGGATGTGTTTGGGCCACTTTTTAACAAAACTGCACAATTCGGTTTTGTTTGCGGTTTGTATTTTTCAAACCGAGCTAAACCAAACCAAACCGCATTATGTTACAACACAAACTTTACTTATCCCACATTCAACCCAAAACCCAAACCTGTAAGGCATTAACCTTACAATTACACATGATTTTCGCTTACTCACACTTAGAATTTCAGTTTCAAACATCTCAAAGATATCCTAGTAGTATCGTGCATTTTTCTCATCTTTTTTGCCATGTATGTCTCGCCTATTCTAATATAATCTCTCCTCTCTTATGTTCTTTCTTTTTCATCTTCTCATTTTTATGTTACTTTTTTCTCTTTCAATTACATTTTTATCGCACTTTTCTTCTCTAATATCGCATCTCTTCTATTCTTTATTTTTCTTCGTCTCTTGTCTCTCATCTCATCTATTTTTTATGTTTTATTATAGTATCTTTGATATTACTTTATGCTACTATTTTATATTTTTTATTCCACTTTTGTCTAGTCTGATTTTTGTATATTGAATGAGAAGATTTTGTCTAAAAATGACGAGTTTTAATATTATTTGGTAATGCATGAATGGCTAAACACAAAGTTATATTGTTCTTTATAGGTGTATGTATGACTCAATAAAAATCTTGTAAAAAACCGAGCCAGTCGAACCAACTAAAACCGCATTGGTTTGGTTTGGTTCAATTTGGTTTTATTTCTAAAAATCAACCGAACCAAACCGAATCGCATGCTTTTTCTCTTACGATTAAGATGATTTTTATCGTCAAAATTGCCCAAACCGCACCACGAACACCCCTAGTTAAATATCTTCAGTGAGATGGGGATTCTGATGATAGCTTAGAGGATTGGGGTTTGAAGGAGTGTATTGGTTCTGAGGATGAAGTGGAAAGAAATAGGTCTGAAGTAAGTGCTAAAAAGACCTTAAACTAAGAGGGAGTTAGGAACAAAGCTATATTATTGTATTCTGAAGCTAAGAATATTAGCCCTATGGAGAACTTAGAGAATCAGATCCATGCTTTAGTCCGAGAAAGAGAGTTGGACAGCCTTGTGTCAACCTATCTTCCCATGAGTTAGAAGAGGTGCCGAATTTCCAAAGGTCTAACTCAATCCGTAGAGCCAACTCAGAGGGAAGGGCTTTTAGGCCTTAGGTACAAGGTGAAACACGGGGATGTAGAGAAAAAGTTAAAGGTTATTCATAAGCGAGAAATGGCAGAGGTGGATAAACACTCAAAGACAGGTTTATTTTTAGTTATTCTGATAAATGATGAAGATGAGCGTTTCTCTAGAGGATCCATTACATGATGTGAATATGTCTCTGATTCAGATGTTCACTAAGGAAACGAGAGTTGCAGGTCTAATGTAACACCCCACTTTCCCATTTTAAAAAAATAAACAAAATATTAAAGATAAATCAGAGTTTTCACCAAGTGGAATGTCACATTAAAAGCCAACAAATAAAATCCTTCAATTTTTGATAAAATATGCAGTGGAAAATTATTCGAATTACGGTCAAAAGCCAACGACACCAAAAATCCACAATATAGTGGTCCACCATAATATCCAAAGTCAAATAAAGATACGTAACAACATAATCAAAATAAATTGTAAACTAATAAAAATCCCCCAAATAATTCCCGTGTTACGTATCAGAGCACTCCTAAGACTCGAACAGGCAACACGATATCCAAGCATCCTAAGTAACTGGATTATCTGTACTTCCGAAGAAGCACAGACACAACAACAACAAAGGGGTGAGAAATCAAATTCAATATTATCGGTGAATAAATACATGATAACAAGGTAGCATTCACATATATAAGTCAACAACACACCAACACGACCTACTGTCCAATATCATCAACAACATCAAATAATAATGTAATGCAACACGACACCATGCATGCGGTACCGACTCATTGGTTCATTCAATCGAACCCCGGATAGATCACATACACCTCTACTTGGCAATGATCTATCCCCCACCATTCTCCATATAGGAGTACGGATGAATCACATACACTCCTCCTGAGCAATGATTCATCCCACCAATCACCATGAATATGCAAGACTCAACTATGCACAACAAAACATGTATACAAGCGTAAATACATACACACGATCCTCCTGATCACATCATACATATCATCAACACCATTGTCATGTAATTTGCTTCATACACACCAAACATCCAATTAACTAATTAATTAATTAATTAAAATTATTAAAATTAATATTTTCATCACCCATGTCTTATTTCTCAGCACCTGGCACCTATCCCCAACCTCTCAAACCAAGAGAAAACAATTCTGATGCGAAGACGGGAAAGAAATCGCAAAAATATAAAATTCTGCACCACTGCTGTCCATACGCGTATTGACCTAAGTCATACGCATATGACTTGCCCCCTCGCCCTTCCTTACACGTATGCCCCCATCTGATATGCGTAAGGCCTCCTGCCTCGTCCTGCCATACGCGTATTGCCCAACTTCATACGCGTATGGGCAGAGACCCATTTTCCTTTAATTTCCAACTCTCAGATCTACATACGCGTATGGTTACTCCATACGCGTATTGCTTTGCCAATCATACGTGTATCATACGAGTATGGGCAGAGGGCCGTGCCAAACCCTCCCCTCCAGCTCCCCTTACGCGTAAGGCTCCCATTCCTTCACTCCCATACGCGTATGGCCTAGCCCCATACACGTATGGCCAGATCCATTATGCAAATCACCAGAAGCCTCACCATTCTGCACTCTGCTATGATTTCCACACTTCTTCACTTTCAACCAGTCCTATAATCGTTTCTACATGAATTTTAGGTCCAATTTTCATCTTTTTTCTTGCACCTAGAATTACTACATGTATTACAAGTCTATAATCTCAAATCGTTCTCCCAATTTGGATCCAAAAACAACAGATCTGTAACAGATGCTCATATAACAGTAACAACAACAAAAATTCATATTATCACCAATCAATACATGCACGATTTCATCATCATATCAGGCATATACAACAGATCAACAACACAACAGTTTGTATACAAATTCCTACGGGGTTAAGGACTTCCCACTACCCTATCATGAATGAATCACCAATATTAAACCCGTTTCTCCCCCTTACCTCGAATCTTTACAGGAAATCTGGACAATTGGGGAATAAGATCAAGCCCTAGCACACCTTGTTCTTTCTCTCCTCTTGGTTCTCTATTCCTCGTTTCACGTGCCAAAACCTTTCTATTTTCCCTAAAACTCTTCTAATTCTCTTAATCCTATTTTAATTAAATTAATTAATAATAATAACTATAATAACAATAATAATAAAATAATAATATTACTATTATGAATTAAATTATTATTATTATTAACTATACCACTATTAATATTAATCTAAAGGCTTTATCTCACCAACTCACCCTCCTAACTAAGGGCAACCCTTAAACGCACTCAAAACACTCCCCCAAACAAGGTCACACAAATAAAATAACACAAGACGTCTAAATAATTAAAATGGGGTGTTACATCTAACCTAGATTCAAATGTTGGAGATAAGATTTAGGAAGCAATTTCAAACCTGGGATTTGTGGGGATTCAGAATAAACCATCCATAGCGCAGAAGATCAAAGACTTGGAAGCTAGAGACAAATTTGAGAAGGGAAGAAAGAAGGAGACTAAGAAGAGGTCCTAATGAATATTGTTTCATAAAATATAAAAGGGGAAGACAACAAGTCAAACAGAAGGAGGAATAAGCAACTTCTTTCTTCAGGTAATGAAAAAGTTTGTTTAAAATAAGAATCCAAATTTACATCAATAGATAGCTCATTGGTTAGTAGTTTATGGTGTAATTATGATGTTGATTGGTCCAACACTTAGGGGTCATCTTACTGTGTGGAGGCCTAGCACCCTGAAATTTTTATTTAGCTTTAAGGGGGTTGGATATCTGGGTATCTGTTCTGAGTGGAAAAGTGACGTTTATTTCATTGTTAATATATATTATCCTTGTAACCTGAAATTCTGGCCTATGCAGACAACAGATGTCCTAACACATGTCAAGACATTGTGCTACATAATCATTTAAACTTGAAGGCGCAACTGCAGCCTGATACCTTGAATATCAGAACTGAATCATCACAGATGTCACGACATCTGATCCAACATGTTCATCATGAACCCTAACAGAAACGTAAATCTGCAGAATGATAAAGAACACAGTAATTGTTAACCCAGTTCGGTGCAACTCACCTACATCTAGGGGATACCAATCCAGGAAGAAGACTTCACTATTGTGTAGACTGTTACAAAGTTAAACTCCCACGTTTACAACTTTATTCCTAACATCTACCCTATGAACATCTTTACCAAGGTTAAACTCAAACGTTTAGAACCCTGATACGAGATACCCCACTCACTTCCCTTACTCACCAACTGTGATTTCTACATCATCCTTATCAATACAGAAATCTATCAAGCATACTTGACAAACATGCTAACTCAGATTTGCTTAAAAGCTTCATCCAAGAACAATACACAATCCAATACCTCAAGGCTTATGGATCTGTGTGACACTTATATCTACCATAGAGTATCAACTGATACAAAGGGAGACTTACAACCTAGAAAGCCAACGACTCTCAAAACCCTAAACCCTTGTTTCTTACGCAAGAAAACAAGGTTACAATAGGCGTACTCAGGCGTATCAAAACCTAGGTCTAAGTCTTCTATTTATAGGCTTCTGCTTCCTTGGGCTTCTGCCTTCAGTCCTTGATCCATGCGCTGATTGTTTCCGTAAATCTTGCCACAGGTTTAGAAACATCCAGACATATCAGATATAGATGTCGAGACATCTGTTAGAACATCTTCTCTGGCCAGTCTTCTTTCATCAAACTTCTTCATGTTTAGATATCTCTTTTGACATTCTGTTTTCCCTAAAAATTTGCTTAAATCAGCAGAGCTTTCAATCTCCCCCTTTTGACAAATTTTTGGTTAAAACTTCTTAGGAAGGAAAAGAAAGTCCGGCGTTTGGATCCCATCTGAGACTCTTTCATACTCCTTGAAATTCCTAGCTGATTGTTGGTGTACATGAGGAAGAGTATATGATACTCTCCCCTTCAAACCAGTACTTGCCATGATAGGATGAATCTTCCTCTTGAGAGGCATAAGAGAACTCACAAAATGATCCAGAAAGAGTATAAGAAGAAACAGTTGTATCATTTGTAACACAGAGTTTACCAGGAATGTAACTCAGATCAGAAGACACAACCTGTTTCACAACTCAGGTCACAAGGCACAACCTGTTTCACAACTCAGGTCACAAGGCACAAAGGGAAAGATTCTGATAGAATGTTAGACCATCCTTTCCAACATCCTCCGCAAATTCAACCACCAGGGATGTATGTTGAAAAATTACCCTTTCTCCCCCTTTTTAGCCAAAAATTGACAAAAGAATCCAGTGAAGTTCCATATCCAGATGTTACTTATCCAAACACGAATGAACGACATGATGAAACAACCCACACTTTGGATTACCACAAACAGATGCACTCTTTAAATACCTAAACACTTTCTTCTGATAATCATGGTCCAAAGAAGTGACCGTTGAACAATTCAAAGAGAATTAAATTTAGGTACGTGAATTCAACATTAATAACTGTGCACCGCCCAACTAGGATAAGACTGTTCAAACTTTTAAGAGTAACCGTCCAAAAGGGAGCACTTGTAAGAAACACATGTTACTCATGCCTTCTCTCAGTAAGCATTACCCACCGTTCGATATTCAGGTCTTAAATAATATCCTGACATTTTGTCAGTCTTGTTTAGTCCACAGTTTCCATCCTTTTGATAAGTCCCAAGCAGAATCCTTTAACCCAGATGCCAAATAGAGCTGGCGAAGATGTTAAGACATTCCTTCAAACATTTCCGAATTAGCATCCAGAGATTTCTGTATTGATCAAAATTGTCATAGTTTTGTGACCACAGTCTGCAGAGAAAAATAAATTCTCCCAGACTCAGTCAATGATTCTTAAGCATCCAATAAGAACCATTCAAGTATGCATTGCCAGTTTCCCAAAACTTGCAACAATACTCTAATGTCAAGACATCCTCCTTGACATCTCAGTTTGCTTGACGCACAAATGCAAACTGGATCTTCAACAATAATGTCAAGCCATCCTCCTTGACATCTCAGTTTGCTTGACGCACAAATGCAAACTGGAATTTCCTCAATAATGTCAAGCAATCCTCCTTGACATCTCAGTTTGATTGACGCACAAATGCAAACTGGAACTTCATCTCAGATCAAGAGGCCTCTCCCCCTGACTAAGGTAACTGGTGCTCCTCCACTGAACACCCAAGCTAATGACTGGAAAACATAAGACGCATCTTCATGTCTTCAAGAGCGCACCCTCTGTTCAACACACCTGCTGAACGCAACCATTAACTCTCTTATTGTTCCCTTTGACAAGAAACAATAATCACTCACACATGATCACCATCATGCTACCCGTGAGGAAGTGTATACCAACCATAACAAACTCTTGGCTTGAGATCAAAGTTCCATTGATCCCCCTCATCCTAAACCATCTACACACCACACAAACTCCTCTTGAATTCTCATGTATAGACCTCCAGCTACTTGAGGCACAAACCAATTGAATCAGAATGCTTTAAATTCCTCAAAGAGATACACAGGGCCCCTTAGTTTGTTATAACAATGTCAGTTATCATATGCATGCTCCATAACTTCACAGCTTCTAAACTGATCCACTACTAGCATGACTTGCTCCAAGGGCTCCAATGTCGTATACAAGATTTTCCACTGACCTCACCCAGCCAGCAATAGAGATAGACACCCCGCAATCCAAGACAATCATTCCTATCATTTTCCCATATGATAACCTGGAATACTTCTGATTTATGGTGAATCTCCACTTCTGAACGCATTCAGGAAACAGACTTCCATGCAATCAACACATGATCCACTTCAGTCTCTACAAACACTTACATCCTCCTTCCAAGGAACCCTTCTACTCCATCATTATCCCAGATGATTATGTAGATACTTCTTGGACACGATGCAAGTAACCAGTTCATCACAGAACCTGAAATCCTTCACCATGGATAACTAACCCAAGGATGTTCTAACATCTGTTAGGACATCTTCCACACATCACAGACACCACACACCATGGTTCTTGATATGCTCCACCACTGGAGTTACTATCATCATAGTAATCCACACTGAAGATCTTCACACAACACGACATCACCAGCTTGAACAAAGAAGACTTCAGAAACCCAGAGAGAAATAAACTCTCATCCACCAAGAAGGTATACTTCCTGAAATTCTGGTAGCAGATATGAGATGTCGAAGGAGATGTCACGACACTAATATCTGAACAATGATCAATTTATGAACAAGATAAAAACAGTAAGCAATAGCAAAGAGACACAAGCAATTGTTAACCCAGTTCGGTGCAATCACACCTACGTCTGGGGGCTACCAAGCCTGGAAGGAAATCCACTAAACAGAATTAGTTTTAAGACTCTCAGTAAACACACTCCAGTTTACAATCTTCTCACCTAATCTCTACCTGTGAAATTTCTATCTAAGACACTTAGATAAGAGACACCTCTCACTCCCCCTCAATCATATGCAATGATAACTATAGAAACTTACAAAAGAGAAGAACACACTTCAATGACACACCTTGATCTTGCTTAAAAGCTTCAATCAAGAACAAAGCACTCATACTTCAAAGCTTAGAGTGAACAACTTACAACTCAAAGACTCAGACCAATTCAAACATCCAAGAGATGAACAAATGGCTCACAATCACACAATTAACAAAAGACTAAAACCCTAAAACTTGAAACACAACTTTCAATAACTATTATCCACACATGCCAGTAGGGTTTGCACGTCTTTAAATAGAAACAATCTCCTTGGGCTTGGGCAATAGCAGATCTTAGATTTGATTAATAATTAAAGCTAATTATTCTCCACATCTTTTTGCACACAAATAGAACAAAATGGAAATAACAGAAAGTGATTGCTCCAAAATACTACTCCAATATTTTCGCAATCACTGAACATAAACCCACAAAAGATGCAAATAACGTGCAGCAAATAAACCCTAACATTTTAACAGAATGTTCTGTCAACAGATGTTAGGACATCGGGCTTGACAACATGCACAAATTCCTGCAACACTAAGAATCACCACCTGTAGAATGTTAGAATCACACGTCAAGACATCAAGCATAACATCTTGAGTAACACCTTGTTTTAGAAAAATTGCTGCCAATACAAAACTAACAAACTCCCCCTTTGGCAAATTTTGGCTAAAACAACATTTGAGCACCAACATAAATCATAGATCCCCGCAGTAGAAACAAAACACATCTAACATTCCAAGAAAACTGAAGCTCCCCCTCAAACCAAGGAACAGATAAAACCAGAAACAACCAACAACACACATAGCATAGCAATACTACTAAGCTACTAAGCAACTCTCCCCCTTTTTAGCCATAAATTAGACAAACCAGAAAACCAAATAGAAGCTGTCATAATATCACAAAAAGTAACATGTAAAAGCTGTCAACAAACTAGCAGTACAATCCATGCACACTAAGAGTGCCAAAAACAAAAAAAAAGAACAAAAAAAAACTTCAAAAGCAGATTAGTCAAACATCTTCAGAAGCAGCAGAGTCCTCAGCCTCAAAATTATCTTCTTCACCCTCAGCATCACCATCAGAATCATCAGAACCACCCTCCTCAATACCTTCATTTTCATTTTCATCCTCGGCAGTTGTATCACCCTCAGACATTCTCAGAGTCCTGATCAACCTTTCAAACTTGAGTTTTCTTTCAGTACTGACCCGAATAACCTCATCCAGCTCTCTGCAGGCTTCTACTAATTCAGATATCACCCTTGACTTGTTAGTTGGCTGGTTTGCAGCAGAATTAGATGTCATGACAATGTCAGGGACATGGTTACCTGCAAACAGTTTATAGTGAAGGGACAAGGCAGATTCCCTTTTGCAAGCAACATCAGAATGAGACAGGATACCAGGGTGCTGATTTAATATAATGCCGCAGATTAGGGAAGGAAATGCAATGAGCATCTTCACAGCAAAGGTTCCAGCATGCTTCATAGTTTGATCAAAGATATAGGAACCATAGTCAAAAGTCGTCTTAGTCCCAATAGCAAAAATGAATTTTCCCAAACCAACATAAATGGTTGAGGTATGATTGGTAGGGACCCAATTGGTAGCTCCAATTCTATGCAGTATGGCATATTTTACACTAAGCCTTCCAGCAGATAATTTGTCTTTCATAGGCCATGCAACCACCTTGTTTGCAGTAATTTCTTTGCAAACCTGGTTATTAGTAACCTCCAGCTCACTCTAACCTTCTTCACTTCTTCCCATGTACCTATTGATGATGGTAGGGGAGAAATCAACACATTTGCCTCTAACAAATACCTGCATAAAATCCTTACTTTTACTGTCAGCACAATCCACGGGAATATTGACAATAAATTCCTTCACAAGCACCTCATAACATTTTGTAAACTTAGTCACAGTTTTCATCAAACCAGCAAAAGTAATAAGCTCCATAACCTCCTTACAATCCAAAGCATCTTTCCCTAACCCTCTCTGCAGAGCGACCCTTCTTTGATAAACAAATTTCCACCTTTCAACACTCTCAGCATAGTGAAATGAGATGTTATCCAAAGGGGCATCAGGAACTTTATCAGAGATCTTCTTAACCACATATTTTTTCACAGGAGTGATGTCCTGGACATCATCCTGAACATCATACTCAGAATCAGACCTAATCTTTCTCTTTTTGGAGGAAGTAGTTACTTTGCTCCAGGATCTTGGGGGACCTACAACAGTTATCCTTTTCTTACTACTAACAGCTTTCACTTTAGGAGAGGTGTCCACAGATTTCCCTCTTCTTGTCTTCAACCTCTCAGCTATACCAGGATGCACATTTGCAATTAACTCATTGTCAGAGGGAACATCAACAAGATTCACAACATCATCAGAGTCATTAGTTTTGTTCTCACTCTGATCAGGAACAACACTCTTCTTCCCTAAACCAAAACCCTCACCAACACCTGCACTCTTTCCTTCCTCCAGCACATAATTAGCTAACTTGTGCAGATTTTCAGTATCAGTATCCTTCTCAGAATTGGAAGAATCTACATCTATTTCCTCACTCTGATTTGCATCTATGGTAGGAACAACATCAATTTTAGACAGTGGGATATTAATCCCAGGAACCCTATGTTCTCCTTACAACAGTCCAGTAACAATACTTGTAATAGCCCTATGAACATACTTACTACCTTCACCAACCTTATATTCAAAAGACGACTCGAAAGTGGTTTTAGAGGAGTTACCTGCTGGTGCACGTTTGGAACTTCTTGCATGCAGTTTGCTGGGCTTTATCTTCACCGTTTCAGGAAGGGGAATCATAGACAGTGGAGCAACATCAAGAACAGCATCAGGAGAAATACCTTCAGAAGGAACCCTAGATTTCAGAGGGGTAGGAATTTTTGTAGGAGAGTGCTTGGATGGAGAAGAAGAATGATGTTGAGACATCGTAAAATTCTTGCAAAGGTTTGAACTTGGAGCAGAAAGATTTCTTTTTCTGAGATGGAAGGTGAAAGAACTGAACGGGTATGGAGCAAGATGGATGTAGCGTGTGGGAACAATGAGATGAAATGATTGCCTATGGTAGAGGGGCTGCTTTCATTGGAAACCTAATAGGTAGTAAATGTTATTTCCACAAAATAGTAAATGACTTTTTAAATTTTTAGATTTTAATGAAAGTTGCCCACACGCCATTAATTTCTATAGATCTTCATAAATACAAAAGCCTAATTTTCCTCTTAAGATTTCAAATTGACTTGCATCCAAAGCCTTAGTGAAAATGTCAGCTAACTGCTTCTCTGTGGCAACAAATTCTAGAGTAATAACCTTGTCTTCTACAAGTTCCCTTATGAAATGATGACGAATATCAATGTGTTTGGTCCTGCTGTGTTGAATAGGGTTCTTGGATATGTTTATAGCACTTAAATTATCACAATACAATGTCATGACATCTTGTGTGACATTGTATTCAGTTAGCATTTGTTTCATCCACACCAGTTGAGAGTAACTACTTCCAGCTGCTATATACTCTGCTTCAGCAGTAGATAGAGAAACACAATTTTGCTTTTTGCTAAACCATGATATAAGGTTGTTCCCTAAGAAGAAGCAACCTCCTGAAGTACTTTTCCTATCATGAGCACTTCCAGCCCAATCAACATCACAATATCCAGATAAAACATTGCCAGATCCATGTGTATATAGCATACCATAATCACATGTTCCATTTACATACTTCAGAATCCTCTTGACTTGATTGATATAACTCACTTTGGGTTCAGCTTGGTATCTAGCACAGACACCTACAACAAAAGCAATGTCAGGCCTGCTAGCTGTAAGATAAAGTAGGCTCCCTATCATACTCCTATATAAACTTTGGTCCACATTAACACCATTTTCATCTTTAGACAACTTCAGATGAGTAGGAGCAGGTGTCCATTTATGACTGGCATTCTCCATCCCAAACTTCTTAACTATGTTCTTGGCATATTTACTCTGAGATAAGAATATAGAATGTTCCATCTGTTTGACTTGCAACCCAAGAAAATAAGTTAACTCACCAACAAGACTCATCTCAAATTCTGACTGCATTTGTTGAACAAAATGTTGAACCATCTCATCAGACATCCCACCAAACATAATATTATCAACATAAATTTGAGCAACCATGAGTTTCCCTCCTTCATCTTTGACAAAAAGAGTCTTATCTATGCCACCTTTTCTGTATCCATTCTCAACAAGAAATTCAGTTAGTCTCTCATACCAAGCTCTTGGAGCTTGCTTCAATCCATATAGAGCTTTCTTCAACTTATAAACATGTTCTGGAAAGGTTGGATCAATGAAACCCTTAGGTTGTTCCACATGGACTTCCTCACTTAGATAACCATTTAAGAAGGCACTCTTTACATCCATCTGAAACAGCTTGAATCTTAGGATGCAAGCAACTCCCAATAGCAATCTGATGGATTCAAGATGAGCTACAGGAGCAAAGGTTTCATCAAAGTCAACTCCTTCAATCTGAGCATAACCCTGAGCAACCAATCTGGCTTTATTTCTTGTGACCACCCCTTTTTCATCTGACTTGTTCTTGTAAACCCACTTTGTTCCAATCACATTTATTCCTTCAGGTCTTGGAACTAGCTCCCATACTTCATTTCTCTTGAATTGCCCTAGCTCTGCTTGCATGGCATTAATCCAGAATTCATCAGTTAAGGCTTCCTTGACATTTTTAGGTTCAATTTTTGACACAAAACATGAGCTTGTTATGACTTCTCATGATCTAGTAGTCACTCCCTCATTTAGATCACTTATGATAAGATCTCTAAGATGGTCTTTCTGAACTCTGATGGAGAGTCCCTTGTTTACAAGCTCAGATTCAGGTTCAGCATTAGTAGGATTAGGATCAGTGTTTTTGTCTGAAGTATCTGCAGAGATATCAAAGAATGTTCCAACATCATCTAGAACATCAGCCTCCTTATGTAAATCATCAACAACAACATTTATGGACTCCATCATAGCTTTAGTTCTAGAGTTGAAGACTCTGTAGGCCCTGCTGTTAGTAGAGTAGCCCAAGAATATTCCTTCATCACTTTTTGGATCCATCTTTCTTCTTTGATCACGATCTGCCAAGATATAGCATTTGCTTTCAAACACATGAAAGTATTTGGCAGTAGGCTTTCTTCCCTTCCATGTCTCATACAAGGTAGTAGTGGTTCCTGTTCTTAAGGTCACTCTAATATGAACATAACAAGCAGTGTTCATAGCTTCAGCCCAGAAATGGTAAGGCAATTTCTTGGCATGGATCATAGCTCTAGCTGATTCCTGGATAGTTCTATTCTTTCGTTCCACAACTCCATTTTGATGTAGAGTAATGGGAGACGAGAAATCATGGCCAATCCCTTCAGATGAACAAAATTCAGCAAATTTGTGATTTTCAAATTCCTTCCCATGATCACTTCTGATTCTAATAATATTACTCTTCTTTTCTCTTTGGAGTCTTTGACAAAGATCTCTGAACACATCAAACACTTCAGATTTTTCTCTAATAAAACTCACCCAAGTATATCTGGAAAAATCATCAACCACCACATAGGCATACTTCTTCCCACCAAGACTTTCCACTTGCATATGCCCCATCAAGTCCATGTGAAGCATTTCTAACACTTTTGAAGTAGTGAGATGTTTAATCTTCTGGTGTGACATCTTAGTTTGCTTTCCAATTTAACATTCACCACATACCCTTCCTTCTTCAATCTTTAGCTTAGGTATTCCTCTGACAGCTTCCATGGAGATGATCCTTTTCATACCTTTTAGATGTAGATGACCAAGTTTTTGGTGCCACAATTTAACTTCATCATCTTTAGCAAGGGCACAAATGGAGGAGTAACTAGAATCTTGAGGAACCCATAAGTAGCAGTTGTCCTTATATCTGACTCCCTTCATGATCACCTTACTTTTTTCATTAGTAACCAAGCATTCGGATTTGGTGAAGTTGACATTGAATTCTTGATCACACAGTTGACTGATGCTGATCAAATTGGCAGTCAACCCTTTAACCAGCAGCACATTATCAAGATTTGGAACTCCTGAGCAGTTCATCTTTCCAACCCCTTTGATTTCACCCTTGGCTCCATCACCAAAGGTCACATAGTTTGTGGAGTGAGATTTGATGTCAACTGACAGTTCTTTAATTCCTGTCATGTGTCTAGAGCAACCACTGTCAAAGTACCAATCCTCCTTAGCTGAGACGCTGAGAGACATGTGAGCTATTAAACTGGTAGCAGCAGCCTTGGGAACCCAATGTCTTCCATTAGCAGACATGTTTTAATTTGATCTAGGTTGAGGATCACGCTTAGGATATCCATAGAGTCTGAAGCAAAAAGGTTTTATGTGACCAAACCTCCCACAGTAATGACATCTCCATCTCTGGAATCTTCCCCTTAAGTGGTTGGGATGACCCCTCCGATGATGTTGAGGCACCTGATGTGACATATTATTTTTAGGTCCAGATACATGAATTCTCCCATGATGTTGAGACATCTGATGTGACATGTTATATTTAGGTCCAGAGGAACTAGCATCTGAAGAGGGTTTCTTCTCATCATCAAATCCCAGCCCAGTCATGTCTCCTGCCACTTTTCCACACTGAAGAATTTCATCCAATGTGTCAGTTCCACTGTTCAGCATTCTGACTGACTTGGACATTTGATCAAGCTTGGAGTTCAACAATGTTACTTCATTTTCCAGCTTGGAAATGGTTTCAAGATGTTATACCTTTTCAGCCTTTAGTTGCAATATAAGTTTCTTCTGCTTCTCCCCTTCAAGACAGACTTCTTCACTTCTGAGACACAGCTGTTTGTAAGAGGCTGCTAGTTCTTCAAAGGTCAATTCATCATCACTAGAGTCTCCATCAGATACACATCTTCCAGTCAAGGCAATTACATGTTTAGCAGATTTTTCTTCAAGTTCACTTTCTGGATCCTCATCAGACCAAGAAGCAGTCAGGCTCTTCTTTTGTTTCTTAAGGTAAGTAGGACATTCAGCTCTAATATGGCCAAATCCCTCACAACAATGGCACTAAATCCCTTTCCCTTGAGTGGATTTTTCTTCAGACCTTATTCTTCTTCCACCATCATTAGACCTGCTGATGTCAGATGAGTTGTTTTTAACATTTGGTCTTGACTTTATGTCTATTCTCTTCATCAACTTGTTGAACTGTCTTCCTAGCAGCACTATAGCATTAGATAGGCTTTCATCAACTTCCAGAGCATACTCCTCCTCTTCATCTTCAGCATTGGACACGAAGGCTATGCTTTTGGCTTTCTTTTCAGATCTGTCACTTATCCCTAGTTCAAAAGTTTGGAGGGATCCAACAAGTTCATCCACCCTCATCTTGCTGATATCTTAAGCTTCTTCTATGGCAGTCACCTTCATATCAAATCTCTTGGGAAAAGACCTAAGAATATTTCTTACCAGCTTTTCATCAGACATCTTTTCACCTAGGGCACTTGAAGCATTGGCTATTTCAAGAATGTTCATATGGAAGTCATGTATGCTTTCATCTTCCTTCATCTTTAAATTTTCAAACTTGGTAGTCAGCAACTGAAGTCTTGACATCTTTACTTTAGAGGTGCCTTCATGAGTGGTTTTGAGTATGTCCCACGCATCTTTAGCAACCTCACAATTGTTCACCAATCTGAATATGTTTCTATCAATTCCATTGAACAAAGCATTCAATGCTTTAGTGTTTCCAAGAGCCAGTTCATCCAACTCCTTAGTCCATTCTTCCTCAGGTTTCAGATCAGATGTTTCTATTCCATCTTTCCCAACAATGACAGGGTGTTTCCATCCTTTTATGACAGCTTTCCAGGCCTTACTATCCAAAGATTTCAAGAAGGCCACCATGCGTGGTTTCCAATAATCATAATTAGATCCATCCAAGATGGGTGGTCTGTTCACAAATCCTCCTTCCTTGTCCATAGTACCAGAAAGTATCGTCCCTAGATCTCACCCAGAAACAGAACATGATGCCTGCTTTGATGCCAATTAAAATTCTGGTATCAGATATGAGATGTCGAAGGAGATGTCACGACACTAATATCTGAACAATGATCAATTTATGAACAAGATAAAAACAGTAAACAATAGCAAAGAGACATAAGCAATTGTTAACTCAGTTGGGTGCAATCACAGCTACGTCTGGGGGCTACCAAGCCAGGAAGGAAATCCACTAAACAGAATTAGTTTGAAGACTCTCAGTAAACACACTCCAGTTTACAATCTTCTCACCTAATCTCTACCTATGAGATTTCTGTCTAAGACACTTAGATAAGAGACACCTCTCACCCCCCCCCCCCCTCAATCACATGCAGTGATAACTACAGAAACTTACAAAAGAGAAGAACACACTTCAATGATACACCTTGATCTTGCTTAAAAGCTTCAATCAAGAACAAAGTACTCATACTTCAAAGCTAGAGTGAACAACTTACAACTAAAAGACTCAGTCCAATTCAAACATCCAAGAGATGAATAATTGGCTCACAATCACATAATTAACAAAAGACTAAAACCCTAAAACTTGAAACGCAGCTTTCAATAACTATTCTCCACACATGCCATTAGGGTTGCACATCTTTAAATAGAAACAATCTCCTTGGGCTTGGGCAATAGCAGATCTTAGATTTGATTAATAATTAAAGCTAATTATTCTCCATATCTTTTTGCACACAAATAGAACAAACTGGAAATAACAGAAAGTGATTGCTCCAAAATATTACTCCAAGATTTTCGCAATCATTGAACATAAACCCACAAAAGATGCAAATAACGCACAACAAATAAACCCTAACATTTTAACAGAATGTTCTGTCAACAGATGTTAGGACATCGGGCTCGACAACATGCACAAATTCCTGCAACACTAAGAATCACCACCTATAGAATGTTAGAATCACATGTCAAGACATCAAGCATAACATCTTGAGTAACACCTTATTTTAGCAAAATTGCTGCCAATACAGAACTAACACTTCCATCCTCAACCTAGAACTTTTGCCACAAGCTACTAGAGAACCAGAACCTCCTTACAATTTCAACTAACTACTCTTCTACAGAAGAGCAATCAGTTTCAAGCATCTTGCTTGAACGCACATTGTGAAACCAATCAAATGCCACCTTTTGATTGAACTCACTCATCTTCAGAATTCCCACAAGATACCCTGATCTACTAATGAAATCAGATCTTCAAGTCACATGAACTACTTGCCCTATAGCAAGACATCTTGGATCCCCCAAGCATCTTAGTCATGTAACATCTTCTCATCCACAGCTCCCGCAAACTGCATGAGATAGACCTTTTTGAAGAATCCATCACTCCCATTCTCCTGTAGATCACCTTATCTTAAGTTGATGTGCCACATCACCAGCTGAGACTTCTGATGTAAAGCTAGATGTCAGAATATTTTGATAAGACATCCAACTGTTGAATTCAGCCCCTCTTTCTGCCACTTAGAAGAACCTCCTCCCTTTGCAGAAACAGATTTCTGTGCTCTCACAGACTTAATTCAACAACCAAGTTTTGAGTAGACAACCTCCATTCTGCTTTGAAACTCCAAAGACTTCAAACCCACCACATTTGAATCTTTAGAAAATAAGTAGTCCAAGACTACCCCATAGCAATACCAAAGAATGCCACTTCCCTTAGTAGAGCCTTCAGTAGAAAGCCAGAGATAACTGCCACTTATCCTCGACCTTCACAACCAGAGAAAACACTATGCTCCAAAGCACCTGGATCAGAAATTAACTGACCCAAGCCGTAACCATCAAGATTATGATGTCTTCATAGTCTTCCATCTCCATCTTTAATAGCATCACCATCTGGACAAGTCATTCACAATACTTTTCAGGAACAGATGTTAAGCCAATAATCCCAGGTCAACACCTAGGAGACTTTTGAGCGAGTGCAGAACCCATCCCATGATTCTCTAAGCCCCTGATGAAAAGATGTTAGAACATCTGACAGAACATCCCCAATCTTGACTTTCAAGGATAATCAAATAAATACATGTGGATTCCACAAGAAGCAATTGATCTTAAATCCTTGTACAATAACCCTTCTTCATTGCTGTAGCTGAGCTCCACCAGATCATGTCATGAACACTTATACAATATTCAATCTTTTTGCAAGTATCTTCTTCAATGACAATGTTGAGATACCAAGGCTGCCACCTTTGACTCAAGTCACTAAGACTTTCTCTGAACAATTCTTATTTACCTCAACAATTCTTCAATTAGATTGGATCCACCCTTAGGGTCAAGAGAGATGAATCCTTCCTTGTTGTTTTTGGATGGTGAAAATAAATCACCTCCACTTTCTTCAGATAGTGTTTCAAAGAAACACCTTCTAGTCAGAAGAATAACTAGAAGGCTCCAGATACACTACATAGATGCCTTTATGAGTGGACTTGAGAGAGATCTCAAGTATCTTTGACAACCTAGCCGACCAAACATTTATCAAACTCCTAGAGCAAGAACCTGATAAACTTTAACTCAACTCCCCTCCTCTTCAACTGACTCCAAACTGCACTAAGAAACCAAGCTTCCAAGTGCCAAGTCACCATACCAGATATCTAACCACAACTCCTTTTACTTCATTGCTCCCGACTTTGGAATAAAAGAATGCAGATATCTACAAATATATAGAGGCCGACGATTGAGACCTTCCACCAACTGTCTTCGGTAACAACTCCAGAATCCCATAATTCTAGAGCTCTTCCATCAAAAACACATGCAGCGGAACCACCAAGGTACAGATCCTGGTTGCCCTAATAAAATGTCATAACATCTTATAAGACACACCAACAAGAGAACTAGCCACTTCTCCTATAGTTGTTGTAGAATCTCCTCAGCAACATGAACAACCTCCGGGTTGCTCCCTTCGATCCAGAATATTCATCTCATCCATTAATACCCTTGGGTATGTTTGAGTTGATTGATCTGATCTCCAAAACTCCTCCTTGTTTAAACGCCAGAAAGTATCTCCCAAAGATCTCATCTAGAACTAGACAGGATGCCTGCTCTGATACCAATTAAAATTTGGGCCTATGCAGATAGCAGATGTCCTAACACATGTCAAGACATTGTGCTACATAATCATTTAAACTTGGAGGCGCAACTGCAGCCTGATACCTTGAATATCAGAACTGCACCATCACAGATGTCACGACATCTGATCCAACATGTTCATCATGAAACCTAACAGAAACGTAAATCTGCAGAATGATAAAGAACACAGTAATTGTTAACCCAATTCGGTGCAACTCACCTACATCTGGGGGATACCAATCCAGGAAGAAGACTTCACTATTGTGTAGACTGTTACAAAGTTAAACTCCCACGTTTACAACTTTATTCCTACCATCTACCCCATGAACATCTTTACCAAGGTTAAACTCAAACGTTTAGAACCCTGATACGAGATACCCCACTCACTTCCCTTACTCACCAATTGTGATTTCTACATCATCCCTATCAATACAGAAATCTGTCAAGCATACTTGACAAACAAGCTAACTCGGATTTGCTTAAAAGCTTCATCCAAGAACAATACACAATCCAATACCTCAAGGCTTATGGATCTGTGTGACACCTATATCTACCACAGAGTATCGACTGATACAAAGGGAGACGTACAACCTAGAAAGCCAACGACTCTCAAAACCCTAAACCCTTGTTTCTTACGCAAGAAAATAAGGTTACAACAGGTGTACTCAGGCGTATCAAAACCTGGGTCTAAGTCTTCTATTTATAGGCTTCTGCTTCCTTGGGTTTTTGTCTTCAGTCCTTGATCCATGCGCTGATTGTTTCTGTAAATCTTGCCATAGGTTTAGAAACATCCTGACATATCAGATACAGATATCGAGGCATCTGTTAGAACATCTTCTCTAGCCAGTATTCTTTCATCAAACTTCTTCATGTTTAGATATCTCTTTTGACATTCTGTTTTTCCCAAAAATTTGCTCAAATCAGCAGAGCTTTCATATCCTCTTAGATAAAATAATGTTATGGCATGAGTTTATAGCTTTAAAAATGAATTATAACTATGAGGAGTGGTGTCTAGGGGGTTTTAATTATATTCTTAATAGAGAAGAGAGGAAGGGGAGATAGAAGGGACATATGAGGTCAGAATTGCATGGTTTTAGGGAATTTATTTCTAAAATGGGTCTAGTGGATACCCCTTGCTTAGGAAAAATGTTCACTTGGTTTAGTTGAGACGGTTTATCCATGAGTAGGTTAGAAAGATTCATTATTTCTAACAACCTTATCTCTAGGTGGGTAGTGGTGGGTCAACGTTTAGGGATATAGACATCTCTAATCACTATCCCATTTGGTTGAATGTTAATGTTCTTGATTGTGGCTCCAAACCATTCAGATTTACCAATTCTTGGTTGGAACATAATGATTTTGAGGAGTTTATCAAGAAGGAATGGAATATTTCCTCTTTAGTGGGAAAGAAAGCTTATATCATCAAAGAAAAACTCAAGTTTCTTAGAGGTAGTTTAAGGAAATAGAACAGAGAGGTTTTTGGTTGGATTGATTTAAAGTTGGAAGAAGATATTAGTCAAATTAATGATATAGATGATCAGCTTTGTGGGAGTTCTTCAGAGGTGTTCAGGAACCTCCTAGATAATAAATGGGAGGCAACCAAATCTACGTGGGAGAAAATTAATCTAAAAGAAAACTTAATAAGACAAAAATCAAGAGTGAAATGGTTGACAGATGGAGATTCTAACATAAGATATTTCCATTAAGTGTTAAAGAAAAGATGTCTAAAGAACTCAATTATTTCCTTGAACACACAAGGAGGCTTGGTGGAGTTTGTGAAGGGTATTAAAGAGGAAGTTAGTAGATTTTATAAAGACATGTTCAAGGAGACAGGTTGTAATAGACCTACTCTTGATGGGATTATTTTTAAATGCATATCTTAGGTGCAGAGACAGAATTTAGAGAAACTTTTTATAGAAGAAGAAGTAAAAGCAACAGTGTGGAAGTGTAATAGAAACAAGAGTTCAGGACCCGATGGTTTCAACATGGAATTTTTAAAGAGAAATTAGGTGTGTTGAAGAATGATTTCATAGGTTTTATTCAGGAATTTCATGTTAATGCAATTTTGACTAAAGCTTATACCTCCTCTTACTATAACCTTGATCCCTAAAAATAAGAATCCTATTGGTTTGGAAGAATATAGACTAATATATTTGGTAGGTAGTCTGTATAAGATTCTCTGAAAAAATTATGGCTTCAAGGTTAAAGTTAGTCATGGATAATATTATATCTATGTCTCAAACTGCTGTTATTCATGTAAGACAATTGTTAGATGGAGTGATTGTAGCTAATAAGTTAATCAATGAATCTATTAAATGTAGGAAGAGATGTATGTTTCACAAATTTGACTTCGAGAAAGCTTATGACAGAGTCAGATGGAGTTTTCTTATATTCATGTTAAAGAAATTAGGGTTTGGAGATAAATTGTATAAGTAGATGGAGGCTTGTATTTTTTAGTTATATGTCTATCCAAATTAATGGCAGGCCTACAAAGGAATTTTAAGTGGAGAGGGCGTTGAGATAGGGTGACCCTCTCTCTTCTTTCTTCTCTGTGTTAGGGAAAAAAATGTTAGCATCATTTATAAATTCGTGAGGAATTTTGAAATTACGGTTAAATATTATAGTTAGATATCATGTTTGAGCAAATACTAATTATATATGCTCTTGTTTATTCAGTGGTCATTAGAAATTTATCATCATATCTCTTTGGTCGAATATGGTAACCATAATGTGTTTCTTACATTACCCACTTGAACCTAACATGAAACTTATTATTTCTAGGTAAGTTTATGTTCATGGGACGTTTAGTAATATTTTCTTTTACTTTGTAGTTATTTTATTGCGCAATATGTTTAAATCATTTTCAATATACAGGGATTTGCAACGACACTATTACTTGAATAATATTAAACAAAGTCTACATTTATCGTGCCTAAGGTAAGTCGATTACTTGTGACATATATATATATATATATATATATATATATATATATATATATATATAATAAAACAAAATATGAGAAAATGATTGAGTTTTTTGAACAAACACAAGAAACCCTATTAGGTTTTACAGAAAATAAAGAAGAAGGAAGAAAAAAAATAAGAATTGGTTAATACTATTTTACTATTCACTTTCTCAATAAGGGTTCAATGATTATAAATGAGTACCAACAATTAACCTCTCTCAACAACCTGAGAGAACTAGTATATTTATAGACCACTAAACAAACTTAGGCTACAAAATAACTTAACAATTGGGCTTACAAGCAAGACCCAATTCGACATGCTAACTTAAACACAAAGCTAACATATTTCGAGAGAATGCTTGAATCGAATTAGACTCCAGCATGCACAACTCCTGTCGAACCATTTGTTGTGAATTGATGTCGTCAAGAACAAACCAAAATATGAGAAAAAATTGAGTTTTTTTAACAAACACAAGAAAACCTGTTATGTTTTACAAAAGATAGAGAAGAAGGAAGAAGAAGAATAAGAATTGATTAAAATTGTTTTACTATTCACTTTCTCAATAAAGGTTCAAAGATTACAAGTGAATACCAACAATTAACCTCTCTTAGCAACCTGAGATAACTAGTCTATTTATAGACTACTAAGCTAACTTAGGATACAAGCTAACTTATTAATTGGGCTTACAAGCAAGACCCAATTCGACATGCTAACTTAAATACAAAGCTAACATATTTCGACAGCATGCTTGAACAGACTTCAACTCTAGCATGCACAACTCCTGTTGAACCATGAAACTACCCTTGTCGACATTAGAGTTCGATCCAAATACCACAATTCTCCATGCCAGAACAAACTCTACACTAATAAGAGAACAAACTAGTTTTCATTATGCAACTTTATCAACTGCATACAGTGGAAAAACTTGCTACATGGCAATATCTTGGCGATCATATCAGCAACATTGTCATCAGTCAAAACCTTCATCACTTGGACTTCTCCATGCTCGATTAACTCTCTAACGAAGTGTAGCCTCACATCGATGTGCTTGGTTCGCTCATGATAGGCTGAATTCTTCTATCGGTGTATTCAACTTTGACTATCATCCATATAAGGCAACAAAATAACAAGTGAATTTCTAGGTCGAAATCTGAAGTAAACACAATGGTCGAACTGACTCCTAGTGAAACCAATGTGTGCCATGAACTTGTCGAATCTCATATTCCATTGTCGAGGAGATTATTTCAGGCCATACAAAGACCTATTCAGCTTGCACACATAATCTTCCTTTCCCTTTTCTGCATACCCTTCAAGTTGCCTCATCGAGATTATTTTATCTAGATCACCATACAAGAAAGCCATCTTCATATTTATCTGGTCAAGTTCTAGGTCGAACTTCGCCACTATAACTAACAATATTCTAATGGATCTATGCTTTACAACAGGTTCAAACACATCATTGAAGTCAATACCTTCTTTCCGAGTGAACCCCCTAGCAACCAACCTTGCTTTAAAACTCTTCGACATCAGTCCTTCGATTCCTTCCTTAACCTTGAAGATCCACTTACAACTGACTAACCTGACCCTTCCAGGATTCTTGATCAGCTCCCAAGTGTTATTAACATGAAGAGATTTCATCTCAACATTCATGGCTTTCAGCCATTCGGTCTTGTCTTAGATTCTTTTTCCAGAACCTCACTTGCAGAGATTAAGGCATAAGCTATAAGATATGCATTACCATGTCTCTAATGTGACTTGATGACTCTTCTCGGCATGTCTCTTGCATGCAGGTAGTCATTATTAGTCTCCTCATCTTTGACAATAACTTTTGCATCTTCTTCGACTTCATATGAGTCATGCAATTAAGCATCATTATGCTACACCTCAACATGAATCTCTTCCTATTCCAACTCTTCTTTAGAGATCTTGGTACTTCGACCAACGCCATCAGTTTTCTTGAACGCCATCTCAGATTCATTGAAAACTACATCTCGACTTGTGATACACCTCTTATGATATGGCTCTATGTACCACAGCCTGTAAGCTTTGACTTCTTCTGTGTATACAAGGAACATACATTTTTGAGCTCTAGGTTTGACCTTGCCTTGCCTAATGTGAGCATAGGCTAAGCAACCAAATACTCTAAGTTTATCGAGACTAGGTGGATGTCCCGACCAGTCTTCTTCGGGTTTCTTCATTCCCAAGGCAGTCGTGGGACACCTATTTATCAGGCATGCTGCAGTCACATCAGCTTCTGCCCAAAAAATCTTCTTTAATCTTGCACTTATCAACATGCACCTCACCCTTTCCAGAATGGTTCGATTAAGCCTTTCAGCCAAACCATTTTGTTGGGGAGTCCCTATAGTAGTTTTGTGTATTGCAATACCAGACGCATCACAATAGTTGTCGAAAGCCTCATTGAAAAATTCAAGACCATTGTCAGACCTCAACCTCTTCACCTTCCTGTCAGTTTGGTTTTCGACCAGACTCTTCCAACTATTCAAATTTTCAAAATTTTCATCCTTAGTCTTCTGGATGAATACCCATAACTTTCTGGAGTTATCATCAACTATGGATAGAAAATACTTTGCACCTGGGTGTGGAGGATTCCTTGCAGGTCCCCAAAGATCAGCATGAATGTAATCAAGGGATCCATGTGTTCTTTGTGCACCTTTGTTAAACTTCATTCTACAGGATTTATCGAATACACAAGGTTCATAAAACTCTAGTTTTTCGACCTTATCTCCACCCAATAGATTTTGGTTTGATAATTCGAACATGCCTCTTTCATTGGCATGGCCAAGTCTCTTGTGCCATAACTGAGTCTTCAACATAGGTTTCGTGGATGCCTCATCTGATGAACCACTTACAACCTCATCCTTAAGGGTATACAAGCCTTGTTTCTTCACACCTCTCAAGAATTCCTTCGACCCCTTCATTACCCTTAGGATGATTTTCTCTCCTTTGAAAACATATCCTTTCTTGTTGAATTCACCAAGAGAAATCAAATTCCTCTTGAGATTAGGTACATACCTAACATCAGTCACTACGCCAAAATTGCTTTTTGGCAGCACTACATAGACAGCGCTTTTTATCAAAAGCGCTGCTATATGTGTTAAAAAAAACACGCTGAAAAAAGGCGCTGCCTAAAGGCCTACTTTAGAAAGCGCTTCCATAAAAGCGCTGCTAAAAGCCATACTAATGTGACACCTTAGAAAGTGCTGCTAAAGGCACACTTTAGAAAGCGCTTTTAAAAAGCGCTGCTAAAGGCCTTACGTAGGTCACACATTAGAAAGCGCTTTCTGAAAGCGCTGCTATAGGCAATTAAAAAGAAAGCGCTTTTAGAGAAAAAGCGCTGCTAAATCTAATACATAAGAAAGCGCTTTCCAAAAGCGCTGTCTTATGTTATTATTTCATAAATATTAAAAAACTTTTCATTATTTCAGAACACCCTAATCATTTGTTTTCTTTCTCCCTCTCTCTCGCGACTTCTCCCTCCACCGTGTCTCCCCCTCTCTCGCGACTTCTCCCTCCGCACTGTTCCTCTGTTCGTCTTCTCTGTAACATCCCAATTCCCCATCATAAATAAATAACAATTAATAAAATCAGAGTAACTAAAAATTTATTTTTCCGACAGAAACAAGGATGCCACATTTTAAAATAAGAATACACACTCCCTGCTCATAAATTTGATACATAGCATAAAATAGGTTACCCTCAATTGGGAAACTTTTCCATATAAAGGTAATACCAAATATATTCAACAATTATATACATAAATAAAATAATCGTTTCCCCGACTCCCGTGCTACGTATCAGAGCAGACACCAAGACCTAAGCAAAGACGAAAATCTAACTCTTCCACTTGCCTCCACGCCTCTAAAGCTGACAATCTGCACTATGCCATAAAAAGCATATTCCAGCAGAAGGGTGAGAAATAACAACTATAACAAGATTGCATAATAATATGCCACAACACAGATAAATTCACATATATAATATTTCTCACCAATTACATCACATACTAACACATATAGCATGCCACCAATACAAAACATATCACACATAATCCCACCACGATTATGACATATGGAACCACACCACCACATCACCACAAAATATAACATATATTAATCATACCGACATAATCACATATTCACACATAATGCATATGTTTATACACAAAACATATCACTCACAACCAATGCATTCATCTCTTATGCAAACTAATTCACCAAGGCTATCACAAGCTCACACATAATCAATCCATTTATAATTCTCACCACAATTCATCCCAACTCACTCATATACATCACAATGTATATATATATATAAATATATATATATATATATATATATATATATATATATATATATATATATATATATATATATATATATATATATATATATATATATAATCAAGCATATTCATCATGCATACTTTCACAATCCTTAATCATTCCACATAAACATACACATTTACGTTTACTCACCAACACATCATTATAAAGATGATAAATGCAAATCATAGAGACCGACTCACGACTCTATGCAAATGCAATGCGGTACCGACTCAACCTCGTAATTCATTAGTCCCCCAGGAACTCTTGGAATCATCGCTTGTTATATAGAGTAACTCCCCGTCGGGCCTACGATGTTCCCCGTCGCTATAAACCATTATTTCAGGGCGAACGACGTTTATGGATTGCTTTCGACCACTATTTCAGGGCGCACAATCATTTGTGATTAATCGCTTCTACCATTATTTCAGGGCGTAAGACGATAAAACTGATTGTGATTAATCGCTTCTACCATTATTTCAGGGCGTAAGACGATAAAACTGATTCATCTATGAATCTTCCAATGCAAGAATGCATATCATGATACTTGACACATTAATGACTCATGCCAACATCAAATGCTCATGCATTAACAATAATCATGTATTTCAAGTACATATAAAGTAAAGCACACAATTGCCCAAAATGGCCACAAACACCAATATACCATTCCACAACATCAAATTCCCATCAAAGAATCATCACACAAGCCATCTCATAACATATCATAATATGTCTTACAATATTGAAAAATAACTCAAAATTCCATTTTTACGGTTTCTCGAAAAAGTCGGCTAAAAGTCGGCCAAAAATAATATTTTCTATCATCATCAAAAAGTGCTCATCGACAGCTTCGATTCGGTATAAAGAACACTTAAATACGATAAACAACGAAGAAGATATGAATATTTCAAAATAACGCAAAAACATAAACCGGACGCCCGACACTACGAAACGGTTCGAAAAAACTGTACCGATTGGACTAGGTTCAGACCTCAAAACTATTTTTCCTAGAAAGAACATCTCGTTAGCTTCCCAACGCTTCGAACGGGGATCAAAACCGACTTACGGTTCAAGAGATATGAATTTCCGAAGTTTTCCGAAAAATCAGGATTTTCCACCTACAGCACGCGTCCGTACGCCTGCGGGCTGCTACGGATTTCGGCTATTTTGCCCGAAAATCCGACCGATTCAATTCTATGATACGAAACAAATACACAATAATCCTTACCAAATATATATCAACGTTTTAGGACCATAAAACGATAATTCTACGACGTTCGATTTTCACCAAAATCTCAATTCTCAAAACCCAAAAATGTCAAAACTCACAATATCAACCGATTTCAACCAAACGAGTTTCTATAATCTCGGTCTAACCTCATACGACTAATCTACGCAATTTATTTCGAAATTCATCCGTGAAAACATCGATTTCTAACCATTTTTACCATTTCGACCTAAAATGAAAACTATATGAAACTATCCAAAACAATCAAGAAAACATACACATATACATACACAAGCAATATATAATTGAAACTTCTCACCCTTACCCGATTATTCGCGCTTGAAACGGAGTTCCCGCGATTTTTTCCCTTTTCTCCTCTTTTCTCTCTTCTTCCTCTTCTTTTCTCTTTTCCTTCTTTCTTTCTCTTTTTCTCTTCCTTATTATTTTTCTCTCTTTTCTTTCTATTTATATAAAAACATAAAACTTACCCAAGCAAAAGACCAAAATACCCCTCAGCTCAAATATCTCTCAAACGCTCTCAAAATGCGATAAAACATCAACAACGATGAAAAATAATATATTGCCAAATAAAAGTCAATAATAAAATAATCAAATAGACTCGATTAACTAAAACTGACAAAAACTGGGGCGTTACAATTCTCCCCCACTTAGACATTTTCGTCCTCGAAAATCTAACCGATACGAACAACTCCGGATACGACTCTCGCATCCGACTAACAAACCAACATGCCAACAAAAGTCACACCACGAATAACACAACTGACAAACCACCTTGCTAACTACCACAACGACACGACAACGATGACAACTACAACGACAAGATGCAAAGCCCATACAATGCACTTGACGACAAACTCACAACTCAAAGAAAAGCCAAGATACCAACACACAGGTTCACTCTAGAACCGAAACACAACAAGATCGTTACCCTACCCTAGGTAACACTCCCCTAATTCCCCACACAGGAATTAGCTACACACACTCGAACCATCACCATGGAAACGAGGCAATCAACACAAACAAGAACATAAAGTTACACGACACCACAAGGTCTCAACAACATCAACAAAACCAGAACACCAACATCCTTGTCACACAGCCATACTACAACAATGCTACGATTCACCAATCGAACATACAATCAAAACATCCATTTACATAGTAGCCCATGAATAATATTCAAACCTTCCACCTAACACTTCCATTCTGAAACGTCCAATAGTCTCACCATTCCTACATGTTCTCAATGTTCAACCTATGAACTCTTACAAGTCTCACACGTAAATACAAAATGTGTCACCTCACGCTTCCGCTGCGCACTCTGATTACTCGCAACCATCAAAACTACCATGTATAAAAACTTCCAACTTAACTTATCCCGCACGACATTAACTTTACCAATAGGATAATCTGAGCCAAATTCATAACTCGTCACGAATTTTAACCATCCTCGCTGTCTCACCCTCTATGCCTTCAGACCAAACCAGTAATCCATATCCTTGTGATTACTAAACACTTCGAATCTGGAACCATAAAGATAATACCTCCAAATATTCCAACACAATACAACCGCGACCAAATCCAAACCCAAAAGAGTATAGATCCTTTTATAAATCCTCAATTGTCATAAAGCATAAGCCACGACTTTACCCCCTTGCATTAACACCTGACCACACTCTTCAGAGACACATCACAATACCTCACAAACGGTTTATTAGGATCACACAGAATCAAAACTGGAGCCGTAGACAACTTCTACTCCAGCTCACCAAAACTTACTCACAACGAACATCCAAACAAACGACTCACCCTTTGTAAGTCAACTGAGATACCAGAAGTACGAACTTAACAAAGTCTTCCATAACCTGTAATAACAACCAACTGAGTCCAAAAGTTTCTAATCTCCTTAACCAATTTCGGAGCCTCTCAATGTAGAACTACATCTACTTCCGATGAATCCCTTACCATACTCTCCTCTGAAATAACATATCCAAGAAAACTAACCTTTTTCAACCCAAATTCTCACTTGAATAACTTAGCATAAAACTTCATCTCTTTTTGACACTTGTAATTCAAATCCCAAACACTCTACCTGTTCTTCCTTTGAGTTTACAACAGATCCGAATATCCTCCATCAAAGCCATTACGAACTTATCCAATTAAATATGGAAGATACGATTCCTCTACTCCATAAGCATTAGAGACGCGTTACTAACACCAAATACCATCACTATACGTTGCAATTCCCAACCAAAATCCAAAAGATATAAATCCTTAAAGCTTTTGCAAAACTTTTCACTGGGTAACTGGTTACTCACATACAAGCTTAACCGAGTAAATAACAACCTATTCCGAGGATAACAAACCTAACCAGTCACATTAAATCGATCAAAGGCTCAACTCACACAATTCACCACTCTTATCAAACATTCCAAACAATTGTAATTCACTCAAACTCAACCAAACCATTCTAGTCATCTGTTCATGAAAGTGGACACTTATTCTCAATCATTACCCTATTCAACTATTAGTAATCCATACCCAATTTCTTCTCCTGACCGTCCAATTCCGCAATTCCAACATGTATCAACAACCAACCAAAAAGAATTCTCAAACACAATGTTACATCCAAAAACACATCTGAAAATTATGCCCAACTGACGGCCCATCACTGCGACTTCCTGCCAATTCCCAGAACACTACCATCACAGACAAAACAAACATATTATTCCCATCTACTAAGAGTTTCCTACTTACTTAGCAGATATAAACCTCAACTATTCACCTTCGTCCAATTAAGTTCAATCTCTACTCTCTGTGAAGCAGTCCTTAAATAAAACCCAATCATTCTCTCTCAATGACTTCCCAACTGGACTAACACACCAAAACCTCTAATCCATTTCATCTTCCGATATTAGCATCTTCATCGACTCATCAAAACAATCTGTAATCATCTCCTTAAATTCCAAACAATTCATTTCACACACTATCAAAGCCGGAAAGACCCGCCTATTCCATCCAACATAATTTCCGTCTGCTATCAACAAGAGATTAAGGGTGATCAGTTCCTCAATTTGTCAATAGACAGCCGACAATCACGATGGGGCATAAACCGTCTTTACCAAACTATAATAACATTTCTTACATCCTGTACACAAAACTACCTAAGGCACAAATCCTTAGTTGACATAAACCTTACCTCCGCATCCCCTTCGGAACTGAGAACAACATTGTCCGAACAACACTTACAATCTTGCAATTCACAATACACTGAGCCAACGCTCCACACCTGAAGCAACATGGAGAAGTACCAACTTCTCCCCCACTTATCTCAAACTCAATCCTGAAAACAAAGGATTAGAAAACCCAGAAAGTACTGACAGTGTTCCACACACCTATCACGTACTAAGAGATAAACAACAACGACAGTATTCAACTGTCACACCAACTGACTCAATAGCTTGGCCGGACGGACCGACCTGCTCTGATACCACTAATGTAACACCCCAATTCCCCATCATAAATAAATAACAATTAATAAAATCAGAGTAACTAAAAATTTATTTTTCCGACAGAAACAAGGATGCCACATTTTAAAATAAGAATACACACTCCCTGCTCATAAATTTGATACATAGCATAAAATAGGTTACCCTCAATTGGGAAACTTTTCCATATAAAGGTAATACCAAATATATTCAACAATTATATACATAAATAAAATAATCGTTTCCCCGACTCCCGTGCTACGTATCAGAGCAGACACCAAGACCTAAGCAAAGACGAAGATCTAACTCTTCCACTTGCCTCCACGCCTCTAAAGCTGACAATCTGCACTATGCCATAAAAAGCATATTCCAGCAGAAGGGTGAGAAATAACAACTATAACAAGATTGCATAATAATATGCCACAACACAGATAAATTCACATATATAATATTTCTCACCAATTACATCACATACTAACACATATAGCATGCCACCAATACAAAACATATCACACATAATCCCACCACGATTATGACATATGGAACCACACCACCACATCACCACAAAATATAACATATATTAATCATACCGACATAATCACATATTCACACATAATGCATATGTTTATACACAAAACATATCACTCACAACCAATGCATTCATCTCTTATGCAAACTAATTCACCAAGGCTATCACAAGCTCACACATAATCAATCCATTTATAATTCTCACCACAATTCATCCCAACTCACTCATATACATCACAATGTATATATATATATATATATATATATATATATAATCAAGCATATTCATCATGCATACTTTCACAATCCTTAATCATTCCACATAAACATACACATTTACGTTTACTCACCAACACATCATTATAAAGATGATAAATGCAAATCATAGAGACCGACTCACGACTCTATGCAAATGCAATGCGGTACCGACTCAACCTCGTAATTCATTAGTCCCCCAGGAACTCTTGGAATCATCGCTTGTTATATAGAGTAACTCCCCGTCGGGCCTACGATGTTCCCCGTCGCTATAAACCATTATTTCAGGGCGAACGACGTTTATGGATTGCTTTCGACCACTATTTCAGGGCGCACAATCATTTGTGATTAATCGCTTCTACCATTATTTCAGGGCGTAAGACGATAAAACTGATTGTGATTAATCGCTTCTACCATTATTTCAGGGCGTAAGACGATAAAACTGATTCATCTATGAATCTTCCAATGCAAGAATGCATATCATGATACTTGACACATTAATGACTCATGCCAACATCAAATGCTCATGCATTAACAATAATCATGTATTTCAAGTACATATAAAGTAATGCACACAATTGCCCAAAATGGCCACAAACACCAATATACCATTCCACAACATCAAATTCCCATCAAAGAATCATCACACAAGCCATCTCATAACATATCATAATATGTCTTACAATATTGAAAAATAACTCAAAATTCCATTTTTACGGTTTCTCGAAAAAGTCGGCTAAAAGTCGGCCAAAAATAATATTTTCTATCATCATCAAAAAGTGCTCATCGACAGCTTCGATTCGGTATAAAGAACACTTAAATACGATAAACAACGAAGAAGATATGAATATTTCAAAATAACGCAAAAACATAAACCGGACGCCCGACACTACGAAACGGTTCGAAAAAACTGTACCGATTGGACTAGGTTCAGACCTCAAAACTATTTTTCCTAGAAAGAACATCTCGTTAGCTTCCCAACGCTTCGAACGGGGATCAAAACCGACTTACGGTTCAAGAGATATGAATTTCCGAAGTTTTCCGAAAAATCAGGATTTTCCACCTACAGCACGCGTCCGTACGCCTGCGGGCTGCTACGGATTTCGGCTATTTTGCCCGAAAATCCGACCGATTCAATTCTATGATACGAAACAAATACACAATAATCCTTACCAAATATATATCAACGTTTTAGGACCATAAAACGATAATTCTACGACGTTCGATTTTCACCAAAATCTCACATTCTCAAAACCCAAAAATGTCAAAACTCACAATATCAACCGATTTCAACCAAACGAGTTTCTATAATCTCGGTCTAACCTCATACGACTAATCTACGCAATTTATTTCGAAATTCATCCGTGAAAACATCGATTTCTAACCATTTTTACCATTTCGACCTAAAATGAAAACTATATGAAACTATCCAAAACAATCAAGAAAACATACACATATACATACACAAGCAATATATAATTGAAACTTCTCACCCTTACCCGATTATTCGCGCTTGAAACGGAGTTCCCGCGATTTTTTCCCTTTTCTCCTCTTTTCTCTCTTCTTCCTCTTCTTTTCTCTTTTCCTTCTTTCTTTCTCTTTTTCTCTTCCTTACTATTTTTCTCTCTTTTCTTTCTATTTATATAAAAACATAAAACTTACCCAAGCAAAAGACCAAAATACCCCTCAGCTCAAATATCTCTCAAACGCTCTCAAAATGCGATAAAACATCAACAACGATGAAAAATAATATATTGCCAAATAAAAGTCAATAATAAAATAATCAAATAGACTCGATTAACTAAAACTGACAAAAACTGGGGCGTTACATTCTCCGACCGGCGTTCCTCTGTCCGTCTTCTCCGATCGGCACTGTTCCTCTGTTCATATCTCCATCTTCTCCGACCGGCATTCCTCCGTGAGTGTCACTGTTTCTTTTGTTTGTTCTTGAGTTTCAGTGATTATTTAATGTTCTTGAGCTTGGTATATAGTTTCTTTTGTTTGTTCTTGAGGGTTTGTTCTTGAGCATCTTGTTTTGTTTTTGTTTTGTTTTTAGTTTGAATGTGTTAGTTTTAATGTAGTTTGAATGAGTGTTGTTATATTATAGGAAATTATATCCATTACAAAAATGATTATTGTTAGAAAAATGAGTGTTATAGAAAAATGAGTGTTGTTAGAGTATCAAAGTGTTGATGTGGTTGTTGTCAATTTGGTGAATTAGTGTTGATGTGGTTGTTGTTTGAATTTGATTTTGAAATTGTTGTTGTAGTAAAGTTGAAGATGATAAATAGTGATATTTGTGGTGGATTTATGTTGGGAATTGGTGTTAATTTTGTAAGTTGATGTTGAATGTTAGTGATGATTTGTTGAAATTAATTGATGATAATGACATTGTTGATGGATACTTTTTAGTGATTACTTTATTTTAATCTAATTGTTGATTGAAAATGATAATGAAATTAATTGTTATATTTGGTATGTTAGTGATGAAAATGAAAATGAAATTGTTGAAATTAATTTATTCTTGAGACTTTGACTTGTTTCTCCGATATATCTTGTTTGTCCTATTATATACTAAATTTGTCCTGTTATATTTGGCATACACCATCATCACTAACTTAGTGAATTTTCTATAGGGGTTACTTGTGAAGAGTGAAAGTCTGATTGTTTCCAAGAATCTTACACTGTGTGGGTCCAGAAGCTGTTGACTTCCCTACAGGTAAATAGTTATTATTTTGTTTTTGTTTAGATTAATTAGTAAAACCATGGATAAGAAATGGATGTCTTCAAGTCGATTTTCGAAAGAGAGCGAGAATGGAGTATCAGAATTCGTTAAGTTTGCTGTTGCGCATGCCAAAGACCCCAGTCGAATGACATGTCCTTGCTTGGATTGCTGTTATGGGAGTCGGGTTGACGCGGTTCAGTTGGCATCGCATTTAATGAGGCATGGAATTGATCGAAGTTATACATGTTGGAATTTGCATGGTGAGAAAAGTAACAGGAATGTTAAATCGGGGGATAATACGACCTATGCTTCAAACGACAATTGCACAGATACATACGATTGTGATCGAGTCGAAGAGATTACAGAAGCACTTGAAGAAGATCTTAAGGATTGTCCCAAAATGTTTGAGAGGTTGGTAAGCGATGTAGAGAAACCGTTGTATAATGGTTGCACTAAATTCACAAGATTGTATGCGGTATTAAAGTTGTACAACGTAAAGGCGGGCAATGGATGGTCGGATAAGAGTTTCATAGAGTTATTAGCCCTTATGAAAGATATGCTTCTAGAGGATAATGTTCTTCCCAATCAAATATATGAGGCCAAAAAGATGTTGTCCTCTATTGGCATGAGCTATGATAAGATACATGCCTATCAAAATGACTGCGTTTTGTTTCGAAATGAGTATGCATCGTTAAATGAGTGTCCTAAATGAGGTGTATCTCGATATAAGAAAAAGTTGTCTCCAGCAAAAGTCTTATGGTATTTTCCTATAATTCCGAGATTTAGATGCATGTTTCGTAGTGAAACTGATGCAAGACACTTGATTTAGCATGCAGATGAAAGAATTATTGATGGAAAGTTTCGACATCCGGCAGATTCACCACAGTGGATGAAACTTGATAATGATTATCCTGAATTTGGAAAAGAAGCAAGAAACCTTCGCTTGACATTATCTACTAAAGGAATGAACCCACACGGTCTTCAAAGTATCTCACATAGCACATGGTCTGTGATTATTATGATTTATAACCTACCTCCATGGCTATGTATGAAGCGTAAGTACATGATGTTATCTATGTTAATTTTCGGGCCTAAACAACCAGGGAATGACATAGACGTATACTTGACACCCTTAATCGAAGATTTAAAGACTTTGTGGGAGAACGGTGTGGAAGTTTATGATGGAGATAGGAAAGAAAGTTTCAACTTGAGGGCGATGTTGTTTGGCACAATTAATGATTTTCCAGCATACGGAAATCTATCAGGGTATAGCATAAAAGGTCAATGTGCGTGTCCTATTTGTGAAGAAAAAATAGATTGGACGCGATTAGAGTTTGGTCAGAAGAATGTCTTTCTTGGTCATCGTAGATTCTTAAATTCTAATCATCATTACCGTGGGTGGAGAAAAGCCTTCAATGGAGCCCAGAACAAGGTAGAGCTCCACCTATAGTGACAGGTGATAAAATTTTTGAAAAGGTGAAAGATGTGAGTATTCAATTTGGCAAGCCTTTTGCACATACTCTTGTTAAGAGTGGGTGGAAGAAGAGGTCAATTTTTTTTAATAGCCATATTGGAAGTCGTTGTATGTAAGACATTTTCTCGATGTTATGCATATTGAAAAAAATGTATTTGACAGTGTTATTTGTACGTTACTCAATATACAATGAAATTCTAAGGTTCTCCTTAAATCAAGAAAGGACTTGATAGCGATGGGGATAAGAACTGAATTAGGACCCTTGAAGAAAGGACGTCGAATATATCTATCACCTGCTGCCTATACTCTATCTAGAAAGGAGAAAAAAGTATTGTGTAAGTTGTCATACCCCAAATTTTGACCACTAAGATTCCCCATCATTGTGTAAATCATCATCACAATATGGATGAACCATTATACCTCATTAGTCTCCCCAAAGATGGGTGAGCATCCACTAAAATCAAATTTAGGGTTTCAAGCCCTCTCAGAGCTCTTAGACGAAGGATCAATCAAGGAATGACATGATATTCAATTTGTCTAAACCTCTCAGATATCCACAATGGATCAAGAGGACTTCCACCTCAAGAATCAAGCACAATGTTGCAGCATTTCAAGTGGATTAAGCCTCAAGATCGCTAGTGTCACCAAATTAGGGTTTTGGTCGACTGGGGCCTCTAGATGGAAATTTTCCTCTGGGCATGAGCCAAAGGCTTCAAAGCATAACCTAAGATGCTCCAAGGGACATCATGAACCCAATCATCAAGTTAAATTTGCCTCAGGGGATGCATTCATAAAAAAGTCAGGAATTAGGGTTTCTTGACCTAATTCACCCCTAAGTTGACTTTTGGGAAAAAACATGAGCCAAGACCTCAAGAGAGGATTTGAGGGTCTCTAATACACTACATTGATCCATTTGCAATAATGGATTGATCCAAGAATCTTGATCAACAAGTTTCAAATTCATCAGAACCACAATTAGGGTTTCGCGGGAAAAGTTAACTGTGCCTTTGACTTTTGACCCAGGCCTGCTCCCAAACCTTGGGATATGATTCAATACACCCTATAACACCTATGAAATCAATCCATTAAGTTTGATTTAGGTCAAGGACTTGATTTCATAGAGGATCGCACAGTTTGGAGTTCATCTGACAAAAAGTCAACTATGCACAAAAGTCAACTTTGACTTTTTGAGATTTTTCACAATTATGGTTCTTTGACCCTAAAATGATGTTAATATGTGATTGGGATCATCATTCATCAAGAAAAATCAAGAAAAGTGGGATAACTTGTAAAATGGGTAACCATAAAAAACTTAGAAATTTTCTAAGTTATCGAACAAAGTGGCTAGGGTACCAACTTCCAAGGATCATAACTTGAGATCCAAGCAACCATTTGGGCTGCTCCAAAGATGGATTTGTAGCTCTCATGGAATACTTTAAAAGTGTCAACTACACCTCATTCTAATTCATCATGGATTTTGAGTTATGGTTGGATTAAAATGGCTGAAAACTTGAAATGCCACTTTTTCCAATACTTAGTGAAATTTTCACCAAGTTAGAATCTGTCTTGTTTTTTTTTTTTCCAAAAGTAGGGGGATTTTTCACTTGGATCCAAAAAGTATCAAGACAAACTATGATCACACATGTGTTATATCATATAATAGTTTTCCAAAATGGCAAAGAACTCCATGAAACTCCACTTAAGCCATGAGATATGACAATGACAATGTGCCTTGCTGCAAACTGTCATGGCAAGGCAGATTTGTACATTTTGCTCGATTTGAGCAAATTTTGCAAATGACAAATAAGTTTATCCATCTGAACACCTCAGGGGTAGACCAAGGAGGGACAAACACTGATCCATCAGCCTCCCAAGTCCTTGGAACCAAAAGTAGCATGCCAAACCTAGAAATGCCTAAAAGAGGGACAAGACTCCAATTTTGGTTTGGAGCATTTAATGGATGCACTAAGGTGGCATGGACTGAGCCCTTTCTAACTGAATTCAGTCAAGACTTATCCAAGAACTAGGGAACCAGCAGTCTGTGCTCTAACCTCTAGTCAATGGCTAGAGGAGACTTGGATTCCTATTGATCAACATTTGCTAAACATCTACAGCAGTTGCCATTCACTATTGCTTGCAAAACAAAATTGCTCTACCATAAATAGAGCTCATTTATGCTCAGTTTGAGTACACCAAAGCCGTCAAACAAATGCTTTCCTCAAAATTTCTTCCTTCACTCCAAAATTGCCTTCCAAAGCAAGTCACTATCGGGTTTGAGTTTGAAAGCAATTCCAACCAAA
This sequence comes from Lathyrus tuberosus, assembly GCA_022829125.1. Taxonomy (NCBI): domain Eukaryota; kingdom Viridiplantae; phylum Streptophyta; class Magnoliopsida; order Fabales; family Fabaceae; genus Lathyrus; species Lathyrus tuberosus. The sequence continues at coordinate 4,694,582 of JALAZF010000034.1, forward strand.
CCAATCACACACACACACCTCATAAACATCATATAGAAGTGATCCAAACACTTAAACAACATCTGGAACACTGATTTCTCAAAATCACCATCCGACTGCTCAAGCTTTTAGCATACTTGCAGTTGGGGTACCATCTTCAGTTCCAGCTTGTTTTAAACCACTTCAAGCATTCAGACACATCACTTGGCACATAAGGAAGTTGTACAAATCATTGGAACCAGCTTGTAACACCTCTAACACAAAACACGATCACCAGCTGCAAGAGGTAGGCCTGAGCTCTTCTAACTCTATGATCCATGCATTTTTTGCTGCACAATAATTTGGCCATATGTTCCTAATCATGCATAGAGTATTTACCCTCAATCAATTACTTTGTTTGAATCGTGTATGGAATTTATGAGCCTTCATGCAAATTTTAGGGTTCTTGAGGTTTCTCTTTGATTTCTTATTCCATGCTTAAAATAAATGAAATTAAAGACCATAGACATGATCGTGAGGTGAAAACAAGTAGATTGATATGTAGATTGCATGATTTCATCAAGTATCCAGTGAGATTGGATAGAAAATGCAAATCTGCAGAAACAGAGGGTGGCGCGTGTTCTTGGCATGTTCTTGGCGCCATTTTTTGAATATTTGAATATTTGAATTTTGTGATTTTATTTAATTGATTCAAAAATTAATTTCTCTCTAAGTTTTAATGATTTTGAGTTGATTCTTTTTTTAATATTTCACAAAAATGCTAAAATATTTTATTTTACCAAAAAATCCCAAAAATATTAATTATTTCATATACTTGATATTTTTACAAAGAATTAATATTTTATTTGTTTTTCAACATTTAAAATGTTTTTTCTCCATTGATTTTCCAAACTTAATTGATTTCCAATCATTTTGTGGATAGAAACATGATTTTTGAAACATTGATCCAAGATCACAATTTGTTTACACACATGTTTAACAATTTTGATCATTTTAATTGAATTTTTATTCAATTAAAATATATTTTGAAAACAAATTAGGGTTTTGATTAAGTCAACCTTCATCAAACTTTTTCAAACTCTTTGGGCCTCTTTTAGATTGTAAGACCCATCCCCTTTGTAAATACACCACCTTTTGGGCCTCAGTCATTGTATAAGTCCCACTGTATTTTCAAAAACAACGGCGCGATCGTCGCCTTTTTAACAAAATCAACTGGGCCTCTCCTCGAGCTATAAGTCCCAATTATTTTTCTTAAAAATCTTTGTGCCTCTAATAGAGTGTAAGACCCAACCCTTTTTAAACCAAAATAATTTGGGCCTCAGTGTATTGTATAAGTCCCGATACCGTCAAAAAGTTCGGCACGATCGTCGACTTTTTAACAAAAATCACCTGGGCCTCTCCTTGAGCTGTAAGCCCCACCACTTGTACAAAAATAAATTATTGGGCCTCTACTAGAGTGTAAGATCCAATCCCCTTTTAACCAAAACCTTTTTGGGCCTCAGACATTGTATAAGTCCCTCTGCGTTAAAAGAAAAATCTTGGCGCGATCGCCAGTTCAAAAACAAATCATCTGGGCCTCCCCTCGTGTTGTAAGCCCCATTTCTTTTCTTTTCAAAATCTCTGGGCCTCTAATAGAGTGTAAGACCCATCCCCTTGTACATAAAAACTTTTTGGGCCTCACATATTGTATAAGTCCCTCTGTATAGACAACGGTGCGATCATCGTTAAAACATGGGCCTCTCCTTGAGCTGCAAGCCCCAACAATCTTTTCAAAGCACTTTCTCCTTTGATTTTAAATTCAAATATATGTTGTTATCAAAACTTTCTTTGTCGAACAACTAACCAAACATCATGGAAGCTCTACAACGGGTAAGTGTTTATCCGCTTTCATTTACTGCTTTCATATGTATATAACTGTATTGTGGGGCTGCTTCACTGTATGTCTTCTTTCACATCCTTTATATACTTGTCACATATCCACTGTGTAATACTAGTATAGTTATTTAGAGTTTTCCCCGACAACTACATCTAGAACTAGGTATAGCCATGTTGGTTGCTCTTAAATACAAACAAAACTAGATCCCCCGTAGGATTCCATATATAGTCTTCCCTCCTCTTGGGGTTAAACAATATGGAACAAAAAGAATGACAGTATTCTCGGTGAACCTTTTCTCAGACTGTCACCTTTAGAAATTGTCAAAGAAACTCTAACTCCCCAGAGATGATCTTTTCTCCGTGAATGGCATCTCTTGAGTTTCTTCTAAATTCTTGAACTTTCCTGGAATGATCTCTTCCTTGTGAATTGCATTTCTTGAACTTCTCTTGGTTTGGGGACCCACAGGCTTCCTAAAAGCATCCCCGCCTCCTCTTGGACGTTGTACAAGGACCCTTCGGCTTCTTAGAAGTTCTCATGCCTTCTCTTGGGCTTAATACAAGGACCCTAATGACCTCTTAAAGGTATAAGACATAACTTAGTCATCTTTTGCTAGAGCAATCTTTCCCGCGTCAAAATTCCGGCCGTTGGAGGGTTGATACTCATCCCTTAATGCCCATGCCTCCTCTTGGGTATTGTATAAAAGATAAAACTCTAGACTTGGACAGTCTAAGACCCTTGAGTCTCAAAGAAATTCTCAAGTTCGTTTAAAACATAGGAAGAAACCCCGGTCTCTCCCATGAGATTTTCCCACACTTGGACCCGCTTCAGGATCTCCAGAATCCACAGCAGTAAGGCAGCCTCCTCTTGGGCTTTGTACAAATGATTCTCCCTAGCAGAGCTAACCTTTTTATACTCTCTTGTTGAGTCAATCACTTTTTAGCCTCCGTCTTGGGCTTTGTACAAGACATATAAAAACACTCTCTTGTTAAGTATAAAAGACTCTCTTGTTGAGTCAATCCCTTTTTTAGCCTCCGTCTTGGGCTTTGTACAAGACATATAAATCACTCTCTTGTTGAGTATAAAAGACTCTCTTGTTGAGTCAACCTCCTTTTAGCCTCCATCTCGGGCTTCGTACGAGATAGAAAAACACTATCTTGTTGAGTATAAAAGACTTTCTTGTTGAGTCAACCACTTTTAGCCTCCGTCTTAGGCTTTGTACAAGACATATAAAAAACCACTCTCTTGTTGAGTAAAAATAAACTCTCTTGTTGAGTCAATCTCCTTTTAGCCTCCATCTCGGGCTTCGTACGAGACAACAAAACACTATCTTGTTGAGTATAAAAGACTCTCTTGTTGAGTCAACCTCCTTTTAGCCTCCATCTCGGGCTTCGTACAAGATAGCAAAACACTCTCTTTTTGAGTATAAAAGACTCTCTTGTTGAGTCAACCACTTTTAGCCTCCATCTTGGGCTTTGTACAAGACATATAAAAACACTCTCTTGTTGAGTATAAAAGACTCTCTTATTGAGTTAATCTCCTTTTAGCCTCCATCTCGGGCTTCGTACGAGACAGCAAATCACTCTCTTGTTGAGTATAAGAGACTCTCTCTTTGAGTCAAACAACCTTCAGACTCTCTTGTTGAGTCAATCACCCGTTCAAGACTCTCTTGTTGAGACAACCCTTTTAGCCTTCGTCTTGGGCTTTATACAGGACAGATAAAAGTACTCTCTTGTTGAGTCAAACCATTTCAGCCTCCATCTTGGGCTTTATACAAGATACATTCTCCTCAACGGAGTCAAAATCCCTTTTAGCCTCAATCTTGGGTTTTGTATAAGACAGAAAGAACATTTTCCCCGAAAAAGTCAAACTTCTAGCCCCCTCTTAGGCTTTGTATAAAGAAAACCCCGGTTGAGTCAATCAACCTTTTAGCATCAAAGTTGTGCCTTGCTCACAGCATACAAACATCAACAACTCCTCTTTAGAGATGACAAATTCTCTCTCAGCCAAAACCCCTTTAGCTTCACATCTTGGGCTTTGAACAAGATACAAATCACCTTTAGCTTCACGTCTTGGGCTTTGAACAAGACACCAAAACACCTCTTTCCTCCCATAGAATAGGAGGAACTACGATCGCTCTTATTTCCCTGTTTCATTAAAAGGGAATACGTAGGCATAAGATTGCAAAATCTTAGCGAGCATACTAATCAAATCCCCAAAATCCCGTACCTTCACACATCAATCGAAAAGCATCAGACTTAACATCTTACCATAGCCTAGACACTATTTTTAAGCAAATAACCCTAAAAGAAGAACCCCCTTTTGATAGCATCTGTAAACCAACAGTTTTGACTGTTTAACCTCAATATGCAAGCAGTGTTAATTTGAGACATCTATTTCCCTTCCTTAATCAGCTCAATAGCATAAAAAATGAATCGAACTGTAGTACCAAAGCGATAGTGATTCGAAACCACAAAAATTGCGCTACAGAGAACTGGCGACCACAGTGGGAGGCATTTTTTCTAGCCTCTTTTAAGGTAGAAAGCCTTAAATTCACCGAATACTACAGAAATGGCGACTCTGCCGGGGAGTTATTGTCTGTATAGGATCATAAGACTAGAGGCCTAGGATGATTAAGACAAATATATATACTGCTTTTCCTAATTGATATATGTGTTTATTTTTCTGCTAATGGGAATGCGTGTGATGCCGCATGTGGAAAGATTGAGTATACACCTAAGATAGGGGATGACATTATACGGGTAATCTTACGGGGATTGAATCCCATTTAAGAGTCCCCGGTCGACCATCAGACTCAGTGGAGATTACCTTTGTAGATACATTGCCTATACGACTTCGGTTGTTGAAAGTAGTGTGGTCGATTGGGTTATCTGAGAAGCTGAGGCTTTTAGTAGACTGAAACCATTTTGTAGTGCGGAAGCTATCAGGAATAGTTGTCACGCGATACTACCCTCATTTGAGATCACTCTAAGATACATCCACTTGCTGTTGTTATCCCAAGAGGGGTCAATGATTTTACGGACATGTACAAAAAATCACCAGTATAAACCTTTGGGGATGGGTAGAGCCTTGACTTCATGACACCGACCCTTTGACCCCATGTTTTTTCAATGTTTTTGTGTGCTGCATTTATGCATTCATCTAAAAAACATTAAAACAGATAAAAATCTTCTCTTCTAGTCTCTCTTTTTCAAATTAAACTAAGACAATGATTGCAAATGTCAAATAAAGAGATTGCGCTAATGGATTTCGGTAGAAGGAAAACTCATAAGTACACCTTCAAGGTTCCAAAACTAGAGGATTTAAGAGGTCTGGCGAGAATGATCACCAACCCCGAGGCTTTCAGAGCCAAGTATGGAGGACTGCTATCTCTGTTAAGGGTTTATGTAATCGAAGGAATCCTGTCCACACTAATCCAGTTTTACGATCCGGTCTATCACTGTTTCACAATCCCAGATTATCAACTAGCACTAACACTGGAGGAGTACTCTCACCTGACTGATTTGCATATTACTGACCAAGCTCCCTTTTCTGGACTGGAAGAAATTCCAAGGGATCAAACCATTGCGAGAGCAATCTATTTGGACAAGTCGGAGGTCAGAACTCCCATGACCACTAAGGGGGGAATCCAGGGTTTGCCAGCCCAGTTCTTGACAAAGAAAGCTCTATACTTTGCTAGTATAGGGAACGTGGTCGCTTTCGAGAGCATATTTGTTTTGCTCACCTACGGGTTATTTTTGTTTCCCAACATCGATAACTTTGTAGATATCAATGCCATTAAGATTTTTCTGATTGGAAACCCTGTACCGACCTTGCTCGTAGATGCTTATCATTCGGTACACTTAAGGAATTTGTACAGCGGAGGAATGATCACATGTTGTGTACCCCTGCTATATAAATGGTTCACTTCCCACTTACCCAAGTCTGCTGCATTTTGGGATCAAAAGAATACTTTACGTTGGTCGCAGAGAATCGTGTCTCTTACCAACTCTGACATCGATTGGTACAATCGAATCTATGACGGGATCAGAATCATTGACCATTGTGGAAACTTCCCAAATGTGTCCCTCATAGGAACTAAAGGAGGAATTAACTATCATCCAGTATTAGTTCGTCGTCAATTTGGATACCCGATGAGGCATGTCCCGCATAATGCTCATCTAGAAGGTCTTTTCTTCAAGGAAGGAGAAAACGACAGGGCACTAAAGAAGGAAATAGTGCACGCCTGGAAAAACGTTCATAGGAAAGGAAGAGAGTCTCTAGGAAAACCAGAATGTGTCTCGGTGGAGCCTTATCTCCACAGGGTACAAACTAGAGCTCTCAAGCTGAGGATGCCTTACCCTCGCCAGGAAGTTCTTCCATTAAGGGACTCGGTCCTTTATTTTATGTCTGATACGGAAAAACATCAGGTTATGCTCAACAAAGTTTAGCAGAAGAAGAGGTCTTGGAGGAACAAGTACCGTATTCTCAATGTGGAGTGTAAGAAAATACAGCAACTATTGAAAGATAAAGATGCTCTGATTGAGATTTTAGAGCAACATGCTGTAGAAAATCAGGATGACCAAAGGAATTTGCTCACTCTTTTCACTTGGCAAAGGAATGACGACCCGACAACGGCCCAAGAGCCCCGGTCAAAGAAAAGGAAAGTACCAAAACCAGCATCTGTGCTCGCTTCAGAGAGGACTCAGGACCCATAAGTTTATATTTCCTTTTACAGCACTTTGTAAATTACAGTATTTCCATTTCCATAATCTTTGAATTCAATAAAATGGGGTTTCTCCACTGTTTGATATTTGCAATCTAATTGTCGAAGTTTACTTTGAATAACAAAAAAAAACTGAATATAATCATTGCATATCATTCATCATTCTCACGTAACGCATTCTTCTTACCTACGAATCTCACATTTGCGTCTCGATTCTAGAGTCAAACTATCTCATTCGTACAATACTCGGGCCAATCGTCAGAAAAAGATAGATGATCTCGAGGAAGAGAATAGAGAGCTGAGAAAAGAGATCAACACTTTGAAAGAGGATCTGAGAAAGCTTCATAACGACATGCAAGCTCTAGCAGAAGCTCAAATGCAATAACAAAGGACTGTGATCTCAGAGATCACATCAACGCCCATAGTGGAAAAGTATGATCCTAGGTACAAAATTCCAAAAGATCGTCCCTGGGCATGCCTATTAACTATATCCCGGAGGAATACATTCCGCCGATCACTGATGATCCGGAAAGTTCAGCAGGAGCCGCTGGTCCTGAAGGTTACAAACTTTGGGAAAGCGAAGATGCCAGGGCATGATGGCAACTCTTGAAGGTTACAAACTTCGGGAGGCACCGAGAGTCTCGGCCATAATGACTATACCACCACCCGTGGTACACACTGTCCCGGAAAGGCAGATTCCACAGATACCTTCTGGTGGAAACGAAAGTATGTTCGACAGAATGAATGAGCTCCAGGAATAATTCCTGGAGATGCAGAAAGAACTGTAAGCCCTTCGCGGTCAGGATTTATTTGGAAAGGACGCCACAGACCTTTGTTTGGTCCCCAATGTGAAAGTTCCGCACAAGTTCCAGGTACCCGATTTTGAAAAGTACAAGGGTAACTCTTGCCCTCAAAGCCACTTGGTGATGTACGCTCGGTGAATGTCAGCTCAGACAAAGAACCAGGAGCTACTAATTCACTACTTTCAGGATAGTTTAACCGGTGCCGTACTCAAATAGTACATGGGTTTAAACCGCACTAAGATTGGCACTTTCAGAGATCTTGGTGCTGCCTTTGTTCAAAAATATAAGTATAACTTGGACATGGCACCAGACAGAGATCAACTCAGATCGATGTCACAGAAGGACAAGGAAACCTTTAAGGAGTACGCTCAAAGATGGCGTGAAATTGCCGCTCAAATTTGTCCACCTCTTGAGGAAAAATAGATGACAAAGATCTTCTTGAAAACCTTAAGCTCATTTTACTACGACAGAATGGTCGCCAGTGCACCCAATGACTTTACCGAAATGGTAGGTATGGGAGTTCGTCTTGAGGAAGCAGTCCGAGAAGGACGGTTAGTTAAAGACGCTGGATCATCAAGTAATACAAAACGATACTGTAGTGCTCTCCCTAAGAAAAAAGAGCAAGATATTGGGAATATCTCTCTCGAAAAGCAAATGCGACGATACCAACCAGTAGCAGCCGTAAATACTGCTATCAACCCCGCACCTGTTCCTACGTATCAACCTCAGGTTGCTCAGAACCAACCGATTCAACAACAATATCAGCAAAGGACACAACAGCCTCTTCAGCAGGCTCGCCCTCCGTACAACAACAACCGTACAACGCGACCACCAGGGTTTGACCCTCTACCGGTGTTATACGTAGAATTGTTTCCGTTATTACTAGTCAAGGGACACGTCTAAACCAGGTCTCCTCTTACAGTACCGGAGAATCCACCTTTTTGGTTTAAAGCGGATCAGACTTGCCCTTACCACCAAGGAGGACCAGGGCATAACATAGAAAACTGTCTCAGTTTCAAATCCGATGTGCAAAAGCTTGTTAGGAGCGATGTCTTATCTTTCAAAGATACGAATCCGAATATTCTCACAAACCCGCTGCCTCAACATGAGAAAGTTGCGGTAAATTTGATAGAAGAAGAGTTTAACAACAACTATCAAATTCATGATGTACTCTTATTAAGGGCCAACTTGGTCAAGATGCATTGCAGACAGAGTGGATATGGCCATGTGCCACCTCATAATTATCACCAGTGTGATATCTGCTCTAAAAACAACCAGGGATGTTCTGTGGTGCAATCATCTCTACAGGAATAGTTGGATCTCGGATGGATCCAAGAGCATCGAGTTCGTGGAGTTAACATGACTTATACAAGTTCCAACATCATTCAGAACCACGACATCTGTGCAATGAATTTCAACTTGGTGGCAATGCACTCAAGGAAAAGCCAGTATCATAATCTGCCACAGCATGATTACAATTCGTGTCTGACTTGCTCGGTAAATAAACAGGGATGCTCTATCGTACAAGAGGCCCTCTAGCGTCAGATGGATCTTGGATGGATCCAGGACTACCGTGATATAAATCCCTATCAGATCAACATGATTCAAATCTTTGATATTCGTTTGATGAATACCAGCTTGGTGGAGTTACACGCCAGACAGGTCCAACTCGGTTTTCTCACTTCACATGATTATCTGAGCTGTAAAGTATGTTGTGAGAGTAACCAAGGGTGCGCTCTCGTTCAAAGAACTTTAAAACACTTGTTAAACCATTGGTGGCTTCCGATTTATATGGGTGAAGACACACAACAAATTAGTGTGACAAACGGAAACCCTACTGGGCATCAAAGTCAGGATGTCCGATCTATGGAAATAAACCTGGTGAGATTACACTGCATACAAAGCGGACGTGGCCAGGTGCCAACACATAACTACGAGCGTTGTAGATTCTGCTAGGAAAATAATCAAGGATGTTACCTCGTGCGAGCAACCCTTCAGTGTCAGTTGGACCGCAAAGAGATTCAACAATATTCGGTTTCGGGGTCTATCAACTGGACACCAAACTATTTCGCTGATCAGATTAAGGATGTTATTGTAATCTCTGATCATGAAAGGACCAAAGATGTTTGTACCATCATCCCTCTACTTGACGAATCGAAGGTTCTTAACCAGGAATTGATTGAAGTTACCTACGACAGTCAGAAAAATTAGAAGGCTCCTGTAGTTATTTATATGTTGGGACCGCTACCGTATGAATCAGCTAAGGCGATCCCTTACAAATATGGTGCAATAACAGTTGATAATGGAAAGGAAATTCCATTACCCTCCGTCGTGAATATTGCAGACATCAGTCGAGTAACACGGAGCAGCCGAATCTTCAACATAGGAGTTGGAGAACCTAACAGAGAAAAGGAACTTCAGATAGAAACTCCCAATCCACCAGTCGGTCAATCCAGTAATCTCGACCTTTCAAAGAATGATGATGAGATGCTGAAGCTCATCCAAAGGAGTGAATACAACATTGTTGATCAACTGTTACAAACTCCTTCAAAGATCTCTGTGTTATCTCTTTTACTCAGTTCCGAAGCCCACATAGAGGCTCTAGAGAAAGTCTTAGAACAGGCCTTTGTGGAACATGATGTGTCAATACGACAATTTGACAGTATCGTCTCTAACATCACTTCCTGCAATAACTTGGGGTTTAGTGATGAGGAATTGCCAGAAGAAGGCAAAAGCCACAACATGGCAGTCAATATCACAGTCAACTACCAGGATGATGCTTTAGCCAGCGTACTGGTAGACACCGGATCGACTCTCAACGTCATGCCGAAGTCCACTCTAATGCGACTATCATTCAAAGGATCTCCGATGAGAGGCAGTGAGGTCGTCGTTAAAGCATTTGATGGGTCTAGAAAAATAGTTATCGGTGAAGTCGACCTTCCCATAACTATCGGGCCTCGCACTTTCCAAGTCACTTTCCAGGTCATGGACATCCGAGCAACATTCAATTACTTATTAGGAAGACCTTGGATACACCAGGCTGGGGCAGTCACTTCGACACTGCACCAGAAACTGAAGTTCGTCAAGAACGATTAACTCGTCACGGTCTGTGGAGAATAAGCCTTGATCGTGAGTAACCTTTCATTATCCACTTGTGTAGAACCTGAGGAGGTTGTTGGAACGCAGTTCCAGGCACTTTCGGTGAGCAATGAAAATTAGTCAAAAAAAGGAACATCGATTTCCTCATACAAAGATGCTCTCAAAGTAATCGAGAGTAACAATGCAAAAGGATGGGGACAGCTTGTCATTCCTACTGATAATAAAACAAAGAAGGGTCTTAGTTTTTCTGTAACCTGTACCCAGACTGCCGCTAACGGTGAAAGGCTTCATCCCATTCAGAACTTCTTCCATAGTGGAGGTTTCGTTCACCCAGTGTTTCAAGAAGTACATACCATAAACGAGGGAGATTCCTCAGACACAGATGAGGAATAGAAGTCCTATCTTAACAAGGCGATTATATGTCTCAAGAAGAGGTACCTACGCCATTTTGCTATCCTACACAGAGTCCAAGATTTATACCGAGGTTAAATGTCAAAATGATATACGGAGATTGTGATCAGGAAGGATGACGTGCTCCACCAAATTCAATAGAGGAAGACACTCCAATGAAATACAACTTTGACCACGACTATTATGGCCCAATGGATGGCCTTCCTATATGGCAGCCGTACCCAGGAGACTTGGGGCAAGAAAATCATCCGAACAATGAAAATCAGCTGAGTGTCACTGGAAAAAATACCTGCATCCCCACCATGTCATGGGATCAACACTCAGTTCATTCAAAAAACGCCCAGCGCGACGATGAATTTGCAAAATTTGAAATGACTAGAATTCATTAACCATGCCTTTCCCGAGGTTAACATCATCGAAAGGGATGACTCCTCCAGTCCTAAAGACGTGTGGGACACCTTGGGACAACCGAGTGGAAAATACGACTTCATGGTCAAATACACCGCTCCTGAAAGCTCTCGTATCATGCTCGAAGACATCCAGCCAACTGGATGAGGAGATATACCTGAGAGCACAAATACTATACAAAATACAACTAAGGAATCTTCCTACGACAACTCTGCCTGGGAGACAGATTCTAATGGTCCTGCTCCACCAGAAATCAGTGTTATTTCTGAAGACAAATCAAGAAGGAAGGTACCAGACTTTGTGATTCACCGAGGAGTTCGCCGCCAATGGGTTGCAGTCGATGTTCTGAAGATCATTAATAAGTTAAAGTAATTGTCGTCTTTAACCTTTCACCCTACCCAGGTGAAACATATGTTTTGATAGGGTTCACTTTCTGTAAATATACCTCTTCGCTTTGCCCAAAGCGACAGAGTTTTGTTTTATAGGGCTGTAGTTTCAAGAATCGACAAAATCATAAATAAATAAACGTCGTATTATAATTTCCGCATTTATTGCTGTTTTCTCTTTTCTCTTTTTCAGAAAATGGTAATCCTTAAAAACAATTCAAATAATAAAAACAAGCACTTTTCAGAAAAACACTGCATACACTCTTGCATTTCTCTCTATCTCTTCTAAAAAATAATCATCACGTCATGCAGATTTCTTATTTTAAACCCCATTGAAACGTGCGACCCGATGCCTTCTCCCAACTTTGAATTCCCGGTATTTGGGGCTGAAGAAGAAGATGACGACAAAATTCCAGAAGAGATCTCCCGATTACTCAGACAAGAGGAATGGTCCATTGAACCTCACAAAGAGCCGTTGGAAACGGTCAACTTGGGCTCAGAGGAAGAGAGAAAAAAAGTCAAGATTGGGGCACTGCTCAGTCCAACTGCCAAAGAGAGTTTGACGAAGCTTCTCAAAGAATTCCCCGATGTATTCGATTGGTCCTACCAGGATATGCCAGGGTTGGATACCAGCATCGTGGAACATCATCTATCGTTGAGATCAGAATGTCCACCAGTAAAATAGAGGTTGAGATGAACTCATCCAGACATGGCCATCAAAATCAAAGAGGAGGTATAGAAACAGATTAACGCGGGTTTCCTCGCCACATCAGAATATCCTCAATGGTTAGCCAACATAGTACCAGTGCCGAAAAAGGACGGAAAAGTCAGAATGTGTGCAGACTACAAGGATCTGAACAAAGCAAGTCCAAAGGACGACTTTCCTTTGCCACACATTGACATGCTGGTTGACAGTACAATAAAGTTCAAAGTCTTCTCCTTCATGGATGGATTCTCGGGCGATAATCAGATAAAAATGGTGCCGAAAGACATGGAGAAAACTTCCTTCATCACCCAATGGGGTACTTTTTGTTACAAGGTAATGTCGTTCGGTTTGAAGAACGCCGGGGCAACCTATCAAAGGGCCATGACTACTCTTTTTCGTGACATGATACACAAAGAAATCGAGGTATATGTCAATGATATGATTGACAAATCAAAAACAGAAGAGGAGCATGTGACCCACCTGTCAAAACTATTCGAGCGTCTGAGAAAGTACAAACTCCGCTTGAATCCCAACAAGTGCACCTTCGGTGTCCGCTCAGGGAAACTTTTAGGGTTCATCGTCAGCCAGAAAGGAATTGAGGTTGATCCTGACAATGTCAAGGCCATTCAAGAAATGCCTTCTCCAAAAACTAAAAAACAAGTCAGGGGATTCCTGGGACGTTTGAACTACATTTCCAGATTTATATTCCTCATGACCGTGAAATGTGCGCCAATTTTCAAATTACTCAAAAAGAATCAGGACTGCGTTTGGACAGATGACTGCCAAACCGCCTTCAACAGTATCAAGGAATACCTGTTGAACCCACCGATTCTATCACCTCCAGTGGAAGGAAGACCACTGATCATCTACCTAACAGTCTTGGAAGACTCAATGGGTTGTGTACTTGTCCAACAAGACGAAACAAAAAGGAAAGAATCTGCCATTTACTATTTGAGCAAGAAATTTACCGACTACGAGACTCGATACACTATGCTCGAGAAAACTTGCTGTGCTCTGGCTTGGGCAGCCAAACGTCTTCGCCAGTATATGATTTGCCACACTACTTGGTTAATCTCCGAAATGGATCCAATCAAGTATGTCTTTGAAAAACCTGCTCTTATGGGAAGGATTTCCCGTTGGCAGATGTTGTTATCCGAATACGACATCGAGTACCATGCTCAGAAAGCCGTCAAAGGAAGTATTTTAGCCGATCATTTGGTTCATCAACCGCTTGACAATCAGGAATCAGTCGGAATTGACTTCCCAGACGAAGATGTCATGTATCTAAAAATGAAAGACTGCGATGAATCACTACCTAGTGAAGGGCCAGAACCAGGATCCCAATGGGGATTAATTTTTGACGGAGCTGTCAACCATTATCGAAACAGAATTGGGGCAATCATTGTTACCCCTTAGGGTACCCACATTCCTTTCACCGCCAGACTGACATTCAAGTGTACAAACAACAAGGCCGAATACGAAGCTTGTATCATGGGTCTCAAAGAAGCTATCGATTTAAGGATCAAGAACTTGGATGTATATGGCGATTCAGCCCTGGTTATCAATTAGATCAAAGGAGATTGGAACATATACCAATCAGGATTGGTTCCTTACAAAGATTACGCGAGAAGGTTGTTACCCTACTTCAACAGAATCGAGTTTCATCATATCGCTCGTGAAGAGAATCACATGGCTGATGCATTAGCCACCCTCTCTTCCATGATTAGTGTAGGTCAATGGAACGACTTACCTAAGATTAACATAATGCGCTTTGAACGGCCCGCTTACATCTTCACGATCGAAGCAGTCACAGACGACAAACCTTGGTATCACGATCAAATGCTTCATTCGGAAACAAGAACGCCTTCCTGGGGCCTTAAGAAAGGACAGAAAGACCCTCAGAAGGTTGGCAGGCAGCTTCTTTCTGAGTGGTGATACACCCTATAAGAGAAACTTTGACATGGTCTTGCTCCGATGTGTAGACAGACCAGAAGCATACATCCTGATAAAAGAAATTCACGAAGAATCCTTTGGCACTCACGCCAACGGACACTCAACCTCCATTTTCAACCACACTCAAAGCTCCTCCATAAAGATTAACAAGTTCTTCATTGGAACTTGTTAATTCTTGAGCTTAAGCCTCTCATCATCACTTCATTCTTGCTTTTCATTGGTGATTTTAGTTTGGATCTAGATCTGGAATTTTAGAAGTGCTTATTAGAAGTGATTTTGGAGCATTGTTAGCTTATTGCTTGGATTTTCAGCTTTTGCTTGCAAGGAGCTCATAGGATCTCTGGTTTTCTTGTTTGAATCCACCAATTTTTTGTTCACAAATCATACCAAATCAAATCTCAGCTTTGTAGGTTGGTTTTCCTTAGATCTATACTTGATTTAGCTTATTTGCAACTTATACAATGTAGATCTTTGGTTGTTCTTGATTTTGATCCATTTTGCTTGAATGTGATTCTTGATGTTGGTGATTATTGGATCTAATTGATGTTTGATTACTGTGTGTGAGTTTAATTTTTGTGCTTTGTTGATTACATGATCATTGGAGAAGTTTGCATAAGTGATTTTTGCTGCTGGAAGTGATTTTTCAAATTAATTTTTGCTGCTGTAATAGGGTTAACCGATTAACCAATTGCAGTGCAAACTGGTTAATCGGTTAACTAGTGTAATTTGCTGTTTTCTTCTGATTTTTGACCTGTTAATCGGTTAACACACTAGGTTAACCGATTAACACTGTTGCAGAGTGAATTTTCTGTGCATTTTTGAGCATGTTTCGATCCCGTTTCACTTTTAATCTTCATGGATTAATATGACACATGTTTGTGGACTGTTTTGATGCTGTTGCACCTCACACCATTGTATGTACACAATTTTCCGACACACGACTCTTGGATTTTTATGTTTGTGATCATGTTTGCGTTGTTGTTTCTAGATGTGATGAACACTCTGCACACACTCTTTGAGCATGTTAATTGTGAATTAATGTTTGTGTTACTGGAGTTGTTGTGTTGTGCATGCTTACTTGCATTCAATTCCATGAGATGCATACTCGATTTGGTTTGCTCATGTACTTAAAGTTATGCATTCTTTCATGATAATTTCAAGGTTGTTTACCATGTGGTGATATGATTGTGATCATGATTGATTGAATAATATGTGTTGTTTGATGTATGTCCATTGTGCCATGATCGAATCATCTTTAAATGTATTGCATGCTGCCTTGTTTCTACTGCTGTCTATGTGCATATGTGCTGTTGTATATGCTGCTGCTTGGCTTTTTACACCCATTTTTGTGCTAAACATGAGCTGTGGATTGCTGTTTGGTATGTGGTGCTGGATTTACTGCTGTGCAGGTGCAAAAGCACTGTTGTAGCCGCTGTTTGTTTTTTTCTCTTTCACTCTTTCTCTTTCCGTGAATCTCAAGACTTGTTTAAGTCTTGGATTTGTTCCCTTAGAGCTACCTAGTCCAACTTAATTTTCGATTAAGCTTGGAGTAGGATTAGCATTAGGCTTTCATTTTGCATGCTAACTTAGGTAGACGTTTCCCTTTCGACCTCAACTATAGGACCACCTTTGCATGATAACATTAGGAATATTTAGTTTCCCCGTAGTGTTTTCTTCTCCTTTGAGTCTTCTCTTCTCATCTCATAACACTTCTAAAACACTTAATAAAGTTAATGTGTATTGCGCATGAGCCTCACATGTGGGGAGTGAGGAATGAGGGGTTTCCACTCATTTTTCTAGAGTGTTTAGTGGACGTTCCATTTTGGAACGATTTGCTAAGCATTTGTTCCTATATCATAAACTTCGATACAATGCAAGTTACGAACAAACTTCAATCCACTTCTGTCTAAAATACACAAAAACAAACTCAAACCTTTTCATCCTTCGGGATCGTTCAAGTTCAAATAATTTTCAGGAAAAGGCACGTTATTTCCGTCTCGTCGCAAACAGGCATCGACCTTAACTGCCGGACGCGAATCTAAAGTCGCTCATAAAAAACACTAACCGACCTCGTTAGGTCGAACTACGACTGCTCTGATTTCCTCTTTCTCGTCCGATTGAGGATACGTAGGCACAAGACGGTGATGTTTTGGCGAGCAACCTCCCCCCTTAGTTCGCGTTCGAACTACGTTGACTCTGACTTTCCCATTGCACGAGGGAATACGTAGGCATAGGACGAGAGATGTCCTATCGAGTCACTTCTTTTTCTTTTCTTCTTCGTTTCTTCGTTCCTTTCTATTCCTGTTTCTTCTCCTTTCCAGTAGCAGTGGAGCTCCAGATGACGACACCCTTTGATCGAGATAACAAGCGTGGATCCCATCGAGTACGATGGACATATGGGGTGCTAACACCTTCCCATCGCGTAACCGACTCCCTTACCCATTTCTCTTGGTCGCGAGAGAATGCTTTCTCCCTTCCCTCAGGTTTATGGAGTGTTTCCTTTCCCTCTCTTGGGATAAATACACATTGCCGGTGACTTTGTTTCTGCGCCACTTTCGCGTTTGTACCATGGATGAAAATCCTCGGGAGCGACAGCTGGCGACTCTGCTGGGGACTGGTTGACCTCTTGCTGGTCCATCCCCTTTTGCGAGTCAATCCTAGCGTTTGTTTGTTTGTTTTCATTGGGTGTTTACTGTTGTGCTTTATTTTACTGTATTACTGTTTTACTATTTTGCTGTATTTACCGTATTTATTGCATTGCATTTCATTATTATGCTCGACTGTACTGTGCTGTGCTGGTTTTCTGTTTGGCAGGTTGGGATTCTTTGAGAGATAAGCCCAATACACAGGCTTGAGCATACACTTATGACTAGAGTGAAAAGTAGTGGGACCTACGCGCCGTCTTGGTGCGTTTGGTGTTCACGAAATTCACATCCAGACGAGGCTATCTTGGGAGATATTCTGACGTGCGTGTCTTGCGCATTTCATAATGTTGATCTAGAGAGTTGTCGACTCTGGCGACGGTTTCTCCGAGGACTCAGCAACGCCTCTCCTCCCGACATGTGTTAATGGCATACCAGAAATGGAAAACCCATTACACTTGTCGATCCGAGGACCCAATACTGGGAACTTGCATAGGATGACCTTATTTTTTAGGAGAATCAGTTGAGGCTGTTAGACGATGGCTATGGATCTAGAAGGGGGGTTAAATAAATCCCTTGAGTTTTACACGCAAATGGTCCACAAAAATTCTATTTTAAAAAATTGTTTAACGGAAGCTACCACTAGATAGAACGTCTACAACGAACCTTCTACCGAAAGGATCAGATATGCACGAATATATCACGGATGAGTACGGAAGAGAAAAATTCAGTTTTGAATACTACACTTAAAAAACGCAGACAACAAATTATCACTTGCTTGATGTTTATTCCAATCCAATGAGGTAAAGTGATAAGCAATTTAAAGCAATGTGTTCGAATTTTGCTTTGAAACAAATTATCAAACACCTAGTGTGCGTTAACACACTATGTGTAGAATTTCTATGGAGAATAATGTACAGCTGCTCCAAAACACAATTCAATGAATTGTATCGATTTAACAAAACAATTTATCAGTGTACAATTACTCTACGACAGAAATTTCAATAACTTGCTACTTCACAAATTTGAACAATACTGAAATGTAAAAGAGTTAAGGGAAAGAGAGAACAAACGAGATTTGATTAGGCAGTTCCCCAATCGTCCTCGCTTTGGGTACGTCTGCCCCCAAATCCACAAAAGGAATTGATATATATATATATATATATATATATATATATATATATATATATATATATAGTTGTTGCAAATTGTTTATTACAAGAGAAAACTATGAACATTCAAACCCCGAACGTCTTCGATCGTTGATGCAGAATTTCCTCTTCCCTTGATTCAAGATGAATCAAGTGCTCCGAATATGGTTGATTCAATTACCGTCCCACGCTACTAAACCGAAAGAAACCACCGCTCTTCAGTTACCTTCACTCGGTCAATTGAAATCTTCCAAGAATTTGAACTCAAACCTTCTTCTACAATCCTCTGATTACAGCTACTAAGCCGAAACAGTTTCGCCAATTTCCGGTTACCTTCGCCCAGCCGAATCCCTGTAGAAATAACAGTTTGTGCAAAAACCCCCAAAATATATTCGATTCTTAGAGGACAAACCCAACTGGTTTTATTCAAGAAACACCTGCCAAACTCTCAACCCAGAAGATGAAGATCACACTTCCTAAATTCTGAACGTTATCACTTCGATTAATGGGCGACACAAACAAAGATGATTATGTGTGATTCTTTGTTTACACAATGAAGAAGATGAAGATGAAGAGAGAAATGACATATATCTTTCACGTTTCTTGTTGTTATGAAAAATGAAGACCAAAACTATTTATAAGAAAAATATGACCAACAAAATAATAACAGAAAAATAACAGAAAAGAAATTAAGTGAAAAAATGCAGAAATAAAGGTCATGTGTCGACCTCTAGTATCCATGCGTCGATGCATAAGATAAGAATTTTGTGTCCACAGATTTGTGCGCTTACCCGCAAGTTTTGGAGGTTAGCTAATGAATTCTGGGGTTAGCGCATGAACTTAAGGGTCAGCGCATGAAGTGCAAATTTTCAGGAAATTCAATTTTTCTGAGCATTTTTACTAGACCAGGGTCAAACATACATGCTAGACACTACTAAAACAATAGTGGACCTTTATTTTTGGAGAGAACAAGATCCTATGCATCTAGACACATGACCAATAACGGTAAGACGCTATATGCCCGACACGTGAAGTGATACCGTTCAAATTACAATCTAATATGTTTGTTGACATCATTAAAACAAGATAGTTAGAAGGATATCCCTCACATGCTCCCCCTTTTTGATGATGGCAACACTTTCTTGGTTGTCACGAGAAATGTAATTTGAGATGATCAATGCTCCCCCTGTCTTTGACATCTGGTTAGTAACATTTCTGCTTGTATTCTTCTCCCCCTTTGACAACATCAAAAAAGAAGAGAACGGCAGCACATGTCAGAATTTAGAAAAAAAAAACAATCAAACCACAAAACACAAATTCACGCACAACTAAAAATAATGCCCTAAGGTTTATGGTCTCCTCCCCCTAAACGAATAACCTCGCCCCCTATGATGTTGACTTGGTGGTGGAAAGTCCTCGAGTTGAAGGTTGAGCTCAATCAAGATGCTATTGAGGTTACCAAGGCTGTTTGCCAAGTTTAGATTTTGCTGAGTTAGATTGGCATCCATTTGATTGAACCTATTCATAGCTGCATTGGCGAAATTGTTGAAGTTGGTGGCATGAGACGATATTTGGTTAGACAAATTTGTGATCTGTTCCTGCTGAGTCATGTATCGAGTTTCCAGCAGCGCTTGGAATTCTTGATGTTGCAGATACAACTCAGTCAGCCTTGCTAGAATTTCATCAGAGGACTGTTGATCATACTGAAAAGGTGGAATTGGAGGAGCAGAATTTTCTGGATGCTGCCATTCATAGTCCGCATCATAGGATGGAGGAACATACGCAGCACCAAGGTTAGTCTAGCAGTTTTGTTGCCACTGACCCCAACCCTGATTGTCAGAAGTTTCTTCCGATTGATAGCCCATCCATGCCTCATTGTCTTCTTCTTCTACAGCCACATTGTCTTGCATAACAACATCTTCCTGCATCACCACATTTTCATCATTACCAACTTGATGTGCATTACCTTGACTGCCTTCATCCTCACTTGCTTCAAGATGAACAGGTTCATTATGTTCATGATGGGTGGATCTTTGTCGATGGATGAACCTGCGCTCACGTGGCTGTCAATGGTAACCCATCATTGACAAGGTTCTGGCCAGAAACTGTTGTTTAGCAGTAATATGAATATGACAAATATGTGGAATAGGAATGTCAAAGTGATTCAAAAAATTTGCCACAACAGATGCATAACCAAGTGCCAGAAATTTGTTTGAGCTGCGAGTAGTGAACATCCTATAAGCAAAATAATAAGGCCAATTAATTTTGATCTTATTCTTCAGGATATAGATGAGATGCACCTCTGCTTGTTCAACTCTTGAGTAGCCTCCTTTCCTAGGCCTCAAGATACGAGCAACAATCCACTAAAGAATACGTTCTTTAAATTTTAAATGACCGGTAGTGACACTCTTAGGAAATGCTTCACTTGCCACAAACTCAACTGGATATGGTTCCCTCAACATTGAATTCAGAGCAGTTTTGAATTCATAGTCCTGAACAAAGGTTTTATCAGTAACCTTTGGGAGAGTGTCATCAGTGTCCAAAACAAACAGTGTAGACCATACATCGTTTGTCACCTGAAATTCTGCATTATTTATAGAGAATATAAATTCAGCCCCATGAAATTTGCCCTTCATCCCACAATAGAACAACCGAGTCAAATCTTCACTATACTTGTCATCACATTCTACAAATTCATTAAGATTTTGAAAATTTATGAGTTCAGAAATTTCAGGAATGTGAAAATCTGGACCCATCAGAGGATAAAACCCATGTTGTCTTATAACAGCCCGGTTAGAGAATAATTCCCCAAAAGGAGTAGCTAGCCTTTCAGAAATTAAAGACTCAAAAGTTACCCGTTGTGAGGATGATGCTCTAGTTGGTGCTGGTTGTGAAGTTGATCCTCTTGTTCCCCTTGTACTATGATTTCTTCGGGAAGCCATGGTTGAAGAAGAGTTGAAGAAAGATTATCACACTAGATTTTCGCAGAGATGGAAGAGGAGATGTGTGAAACACTTTGAAGACCTTGCAGCAGAAATATAGAGGATTTTCTCTTGGTGTTTTTATTTTTATTTTTAGGGTTTTGATGAGGATTTAGTGGAGAGTAATTGAGATTGATAAGGTTTAATGGATGAGGATAGGGAGAGATTGACCATAAAGACTAATGAGATGACATGCAAGAATCATAGATTAATGTGCAATGAGAATGTGTAGGGAAATGGAGCAGCATTAGGTCGGCGCACAAGTTTCCGTAAAGAGGAAGTCTGAACGGTCACGTTATGCGTCGACATGTGAATCTGTGCGTCGGCGCATGATTCTTGAATTTAAAAAAAAATGTTAAATATGTGTTTATGCGCTATCCCGAAATTTTTGTGGGTCAGCGCACGAATCTATGCGTCGACGCATGAACCTCTAAAAGTGAAATTTTGCAAAAAATTTTGTTCCAACCAGATAAATGCACATATACACATACAGAACTAAACATTCACATGAATGATAAGTGCTCAAAATGAAATAAACATCAAGATTAGAGTAAGTAATATGGCACAAAATGTTGATAAACCTCTATAAGTTGGAACGATATTACCTTGAACATCATGACGGTAAGATCCCTCACATATGGCTAAATATATCTTTGCATTGTTAGTTAAAGGAATAAACAAGCATATATATATATATATATATATATATATATATATAAGTGAAGATCACTATTCTAAAGGATATTATGCACGATCCTAGATATCGAGAATGCCAAGTTCCCTACGGATGTGAAAGAAAGGCCCTGTAGCTAATGGTTTTGTGAAAATATCAGCAAGTTGATTCTTAGTGTCAACATGCTCAAAGATAACACCACCTTCCTCGACATGATCCCTAAGAAAATGATGGCGTATTTCGATATGCTTGGTGCGTGAATGTAGTACAAGGTTCTTAGTTAGATTAATCGCACTAGTGTTATCGCACAAAATTGGAATACGTTCAAGTTTTATGTTGAAATTAAGTAATTGTTATTTAAGCCATAAGACTTGAGCACAACAACTACCGGCGGCAACGTATTCCGCCTCGGCTGTTGACAAAGCAACGGAAACCTGTTTCTTGCTGTGCCAACTCACCAAGGAGTTAGCGAAAAAGTGACACGTGCCACTAGTACTTTTCCTATCCAACTTGCACCCAGCAAAGTCGGAGTCGGAGTAGCCAACTAAGGAACAAACACTACCTTTGGAATACCACAGCCCATACGTTGGAGTACCAGAGAGGTATCGAAGTATGCGCTTAACTGCCTTCAGGTGGGATTCCTTGGGATGTGCCTGATACCTCGCACACATGCATACACTAAACATTATATCGGGACGTGAAGCAGTAAGATAAAGGAGAGACCCTGTCATACCTCGATACTTCTTTACCTCAACATCCTTACCCTTTTCGTCACTATCAAGATTAGCACTTGTAGGCATAGGCGTATCTATTGCTTTGCAGTTCAGCATATCAAAACGTTTTAGTAACTCAAGGCAATATTTCGTTTGACTCACGAATGTGCCCTCTTCAAGTTGTTTGATTTACAATCCAAGGAAATAGTTGAGCTCCCCCATCATGCTCATTTCAAACTCCCCCTGCATCAAACTAGAAAACTCCTTGACCAAAGTCATGTTAGTAGACCCAAATATAATATCGTCAACATAAATTTGTACCAAAATTAAGTGTTTTCCTTGACGTTTAATAAAGAGGGTTGTGTCAACCTTTCCTCTTGAATACCCTTGATAAAGTAGAAATTTTCTTAGACGTTCATACCAAGCCCTAGGGGCTTGTTTAAGTCCGTACAAAGCTCGCTTATGTTTATAGACATGATCAGGATATTCGTGTGATTCAAAACCCGGAGGTTGGGCTACATAAACCTCTTCATTTATATATCCGTTAAGGAATGCACTTTTAACATCCATTTGGAATAATTTAAAGTTCTTTGTGCAAGCATAGGCAAGTAGAAGGCGTATGGCCTCGAGTCGGGCAACCGACGCATAAGTTTCCTCATAGTCGATTCCTTCCTCTTGGTTATAGCCTTGCGCTACAAGCCTAGCTTTGTTACGCGTTATTACTCCATTTTCATCAAGTTTATTCCTAAACACCCATCGGGTGCCTATTACTCGATGATCTCGCGGAGGGGGGACAAGGTCCCAAACCTCATTTCTCCAGAATTGATTTAGTTCATCTTGCATTGATAAATACCAATGCTCATCGAGTAACGCCTCCTTAGAGTTTTTAGGTTCAACTTGGGAGACAAAAGCAGAGTAATAACAAAAGTTACTAAGTTTAGAGCGAGTAGTTACTCCCTTAGAGATATCACCGAGAATGTTGTCAATTGGATGGTCTTTTGAAGACTTCCAAGCTGGAGGAAGTTCATCTTTATTAGCATGATGATCATCCTCGCTTTTCATTGGTTGGTGATCCTTTTCCTCCTCAATATGCACTGCTTCAGGCTGATCAATTCCCTTATCAGTGTACTTGAGTATGTCTTCAGTAGGTACACCTGCACCATGAAAAGAACTACCTTCTCCGACATTTCTCGGATAAGACTTATCAAAAGTAACATGAACTGACTCTTCAACTACACGTAACCTCTTATTATAAATTCTATACGCTTTACTTGACTGAGAGTATCCAAGAAAAATACCCTCGTCAGCCTTGGCATCAAATTTGTCGAGAGTCTCTTTCCCATTGTTTAACACAAAGCATTTGCAACCAAATACATGAAGGTGAGAGATGTTTGGCTTACGCCCTTTTAAAAGCTCATACGGTGTCTTGTTTAGAATAGGCCGGATGAGCACCCTATTCAAAACATAACAAGCCGTACTTATGGCGTCGGCCCAAAAGTATTTTGGTAATCCACTATCATTGATCATAGTCCTTCCAAGTTCTTCCAAAACTTTATTTTTACGTTCCACTACCCCATTTTGTTGAGGGGTACGTGGTGCGGAAAAATTATGATCAATTCCATTGGAATCACAGAATGCTTCAAATAAATGATTTTCAAACTCACCCCTATGGTCACTTCTTATTGACCCAATGTTTGTGTTTAACTTATTCTGAGATAACTTAGCAAATCGTTCAAAGGCCGAAAAGGTATCACTCTTATTTGCTAAGAAAATTGTCCAGCAAAACCTAGAAAAATCATCGACTATAACAAACCCATAATAGTTACCACCTAGGGTTTTAACCCTAGATGGTCCAAAGAGGTCCATATGGAGGAGCTCAAGGGGTCTCATAGTTGAAACAATGTTTTTAGATTTAAAAGAGATCCTTGTTTGCTTCCTCATTTGGCACGCATCACAAAGATGATCCTTTGTGAATTTAATTTTGGGCAAACTGATGACTAGGTCTTTAGAGACAATTTTGTTAAGCAAATCAAAGTTGATATGAGCCAAGCGTCTATGCCACAACCATGAATCTTCATTCATAGTGACTAAACACTTGTCTCCATCCAATGATACCTCGTTTAAGTCTAGCATATAGACGTTGTTCACCCTCAAGCCCTTAAACACATTCTTTTTGTCGCTATCTTCAACTACACAACAATCCTTTGAAAAAGAGACTTTATAATTCTTGTCACATAGTTGACTAATGCTTAAAAGGTTGTGTCTAAGGCCTTCCACAAGAAGTACATTAGAGATAGTAGTAGATGAGGGGTTACCTATACTACCTTTACCAAGTATCTGTCCCTTGTTGTTATCTCCTTAGGTGACAAACCCCTTTTTCTTCGCCACAAAGTCGATGAAAAGAGATATGTTGTAACACCCCCAATCTATGCCCCCAATTAAATAAAGCGATAAAAGAAAATTCAAAATTTCATCAGAGTATATTTAAAAATTCACAGCATAGACCGAGGGGTCACATCAATTTGAAACAAACACAATAAACCTGCCCATAAAGATATGCAACACTCACAGGTAGCAAATAAACAGAGGAACTTAGTTCCTACTACCCACAATTCAAATACAGAATAAAGCGGAAAATCTGTACTGAATCTCATATATATATATATATATCATAAAAAGTTTGTCATACATCCAGTCATAAATGCACAAGCCAAAGGATATATATACATATACACATCAAACTACAAAACGATCCCCCTGACTGCCCGGTGCCACATATCAGAGCCGACCGACAAAAGAATGAAGTCCTAAGCAGAAGGGTGAGAAATACAATCATAATATAATTGCATACAATTATATATAACACCAAAAATACACATATATATTGTTCTCACCACAACTCATACCAGTATTCAAACACAAGGCAACATAATGTATAATTCATATTTCCATCACCAAGGTATACCAACCATACACAATACAAGTATCACCAACACATATCCATATATCAATTTATCAATTTTATCCACAATTCCACACATAAACAAACCATTAATGATTTATGCAAATGCAAGAGACCGACACAACGACTCTATGCATATGCACATGCGGTACCGACTTCCAATGTTTCTCATCACTAGTTCACTCAGGAACTCTGCTGGAATCATCGCTCGTTACATCACTGTAACTCCCCGTCGGGCAAACGATGTTCCCCGTCGCTCACACCCGACACGGGCACACGACGTTTATGGATTGCTCACACCCCACACGGGCACACGACCCGATCGCTCACACCCCACATGGGCACACGATCGTCTATAACCATCGCTTTTGGTCCTCTTATTTTTAAGGCGATTCATACCTCTTATTTTTAAGGCTCACGATGTTATAGCAGATTCCCTCTGGAATCCATCCGTCACTTAGGACGTCACAACAATGCATATCATGATGCTTGGCATACAAGGACTCATGACATTCAAATGCACACATATATGCAACCATCTCTCTTAACATAAATCATACTTTGCAATTCAAGCCTAAAACAATGCATTTATACCACACAACAACACGCAAATCATACTATATCCATATCAACAGCACATTGCATGATACACATCAATTACCCACAATCATAACGACAAAAGTCGACAAAATAACACTATTCCAAATTCCCGACATAATTAAATCGGCTAACAATCTCAAAATTATTATAATAAGAAAGTACAGTTCAATAGCTACTCAACGATACCAAGAATGATAAAAACGGATAAACGGAACACGAGTTACGGACTAAACAAGAAAAGACATCGCGAAAAAACTACATTTTGCAATTTTCCTGACAATACGCGTATTGCCCTGAGCCATACGCGTATTGCCCTGATTCCTCGCCCATTCCATATGCGTATTTCCCAAGGTCATACGCGTATGGGCAGAGACCATTTTCCCCCAAAATTCCCATTAAAATTCCAATACGCGTAGTGCCTTACACCATACGCGTATTGCCCTAAACGTTACGCGTACCATACACAAATGGACATTTGGCCGATCGAAATGAAGCTCCATACGTGTATTGCCATGTTTTCTTCAATGCCATAAGCGTATTGCCTTGACCAATACACGTATTGCCTTGAGTGGTACGCGTATGGGCAGTGGAAAATCCCAAAAATTCTGCAGAACTTTGTTCTGCGTTTTCCAACCAAAATCAACCCATTTTCACCTATACACCGGAAAAATTACCAATACAATGCCTAACAACATGTATCTAACATGTATCAACAATAATGGACCTGAAAACATAGTTTCCGACACAATTTAATCGATTTCTAATCAATTTTGCATAATATGGTTTTTACTATATATTTCTATTTCAATCCAATAACAACCAAAAACATACATACATAATCATACACAAGCATATAATAATCGAGTTTCGCACCCTTACCCGATTTAATCGTGTTTAGAAAAGTCGGGAGATTCATTTCTTGATTTCCAAGCTTTCTCTCTTTTCTTCTCTTCTTCTCTTTTCTTTCCCTTTTCCTTCTTCTCTTTTTCTTTCTCTCTATTTTTCTCTCTTTCTATTTTCTATTTTCTAACTTAAGGAAAAATAAGATGAAATGACCAAAATACCCCCACACTCAAATATCTCACAAACGTTCCCAAAACCTGATAAAATATCACAACATTGAAAAATAACATATTTCTAAATAAAAGTCAAAAATAAAATAATATAATAATAAAATAATCAAAACGACTCGATTAAATAAAAACTGACAAAACTGGGGCATTACAACTCTCCCCCACTTAGAAATTTTCGTCCTCGAAAATATACCTGAGACGAACAACTCTGGATACGACTCCCACATCCGACTCTCCAACTCCCAAGTCAAATTGCCCTCAGCAGCGACTCCCCACGCCTCTTTCACAAGTGTAATATCCTTGCCTCTCAACAGCTTCACCTCGCGATCCAAAATCCTAACTGGTAATGCCTCGATCGTAAGGTTCTCCCTTACCTCAACCTCGTCCATCGGAATCACATGCGACGGATCCGGAACATTCTTCCGAAGCTGTGAAACATGGAACACATCGTGCAAATTCTACATATTCGGCGGCAATGCCACCCTGTAAGCCACAACACCCACTCTCGCGGATATCTGGTAAGGACCAATAAACCGAGAAGTAAGTTTCTTTGATTTCAATGCACGACCCACACCCGTTACCGGCGTAACCCTAAAAAATACATGATCGTCCTCTTGGAACTCAAGATCTTTACTTCTCCGATCATGATAACTCTTTTGCCTACTCTGAGAAGCCTTCATTTTCTCACGAATAAGCTTTACTTTTTCCATAGTCTGTTGCACCAACTCTGGTCCAACCACCGAACTCTCACCAGATTCGTGCCAACACAACGGTGTTCGACACCTTCGTCCATACAGTGCTTCAAACGGTGCCATTCCAATACTTGAATGGAAACTGTTATTATACGTGAATTTAATCAATGCAAGATAACTATCCCACACACCACCTTGTTCAAGAACACAAGCTCTCAACAAATCTTCCAACGACTGAATCGTTCTCTCGGTCTGTCCATCCATCTGCGGATGATAAGCCGAACTCAATCTCAATTTAGAACCCAAATCCTTCTGTAAACTTTCCCAAAATCTCGAGGTAAACCTCGGATCTCGATCCGAAACAATACTCAATGGAACCCCATGCAATTTCACAATCACACTGATGTAAATCTCTGCAAACCTCTCCAAAGTAAAACTGATGTCAATCGGAATGAAATGAGCCGATTTAGTCAGCCTATCAACAACCACCCAAATAGCATTATGCCCTCGCTGTGTATTCGGTAACCCCGTTACAAAATCCTTGGAAATGCTGTCCCACTTCCACTCAGGAATATCCAATGGTTGCAACAAACCACTAGGCCTCAGATGTTCTATCTTCGATTTCTGACAAGTCAAACATGCATAAACAAACTGAGCCACATCTCTTTTCAATCCAGACCACCAGAAAATCTTCTTCAAATCTTGGTACATCTTATTCGCTCCCGGATGTATACTCAGATTACTCCGGTGTCCTTCCTCCAAAATCATCTTTTTTAACTCCGCATCATCAGGAATACAAATTCTACCTCGGAATCTCAAAACACCATTAATATCCACTTTAAAATCACTATTCACATCTTTTTCTCCAACCAACATCAAATCTACAAATTTCACGTCCAGCTTCTGTTTCTCACTAACCGTCATCAGAAAATCATTAGTAATTGTTAGCATTCCAAGCCTCACGCTATCCGACGTCACTTCACACACCAAACTCAAGTCCCTAAATGATTCCAAAAGTTCCCACTCTTTAACCATTAAAGCGGACATATGTAACGATTTCCGGCTCAATGCGTCGACTACCACATTAGCTTTACAAGGATGGTAATTCAAGCCAAACTCGTAGTCCTTCAAAAATTCCAACCATCTACGTTGCCTCATATTTAGCTCTTTCTGATCAAACAAATATTTCAAACTTTTATGATCACTAAAGACTTCAAACCTTGCACCGTAGAGATAATGCCTCCAAATCTTCAACACAAAAACCACAGCCGCTAATTCAAGATCATGAGTAGGATAATTTTTCTCATGCACTCTCAATTACCTTGAAGCATAAGCCACGACCTTACCTTCTTGCATCAGAACACCACCTAGACCAATCAAAGACGCATCACAATAAACCATAAATGGTTCATTAGGATTCGGCAAAATCAAAATCGGAGCTGTCATCAATCTTCTCTTCAGCTCATTACAACTTTCCTCGCACCGAATATCCCAAATGAACGCTTGCCCTTTACAAGTCAACTGGGTCAAAGGAAGTGCTAGCTTAGAAAAACCTTCAATAAACCTTCGATAATAACCGGCCAAACCCAAAAAGCTTCGAATTTCAGTAACAGATCTCGGAGCCTCCCATTGTAGAACTGCTTCTACTTTAGATGGATCCATAGAAATACCATTACCTGAAATCACGTGCCCAAGAAAACTCACCTCCGACAACCAGAACTCGCACTTGGACAATTTGGCAAAAAGCTTTCTTTCTTTCAACACCTGCAAAACAATACGCAAATGCTCCGCGTGCTCCTCCCGAGACTTAGAATAAATCAAAATGTCATCAATAAACACAACAACAAATCGCTCCAAATGCTCGTGAAAAATACGATTCATGTACTCTATAAACACACCTGGCGCATTAGAAACCCCGAACGGCATCACAGAATATTCATAATGACCGTAACGTGTCCTAAAAGCCGTCTTCTGAATATCTTCCTCTTTCACCCTAATCTGATGATACCCTTACCTCAAGTCAATCTTACTAAACACACACGCACCAACCAACTGATCCATCTGATCATCAATTCTTAGAAGAGGATACTTATTCTTAATCGTCACCTTATTCAATTGGCGATAATCAATACACAACCGCATACTTCCATCTTTCTTTTTCACCAATAAAACTGGAGCACCCCAAGGAGAAACGCTTGGCCTCACAAACCTCTTTCCAACAATTCATTCAACTGTTTCTTTAACTCAACCAACTCAGATGCCGACATACGATAAGGTGCCATAGTAACAGGTCTAGTACCAGGAACTAGATCTATAGAAAACTCCACCTCTCTCTCTGGCGGCAAGTCTGAAATATCCTCAGGAAACACTTCCGGAAATTCACATACAACAGGAAACACATCAAGTGAAACTTGACTGTCCACAGTCAACGATGCAAACAACCTAAACAACTGAGCTTCATCCGCCAAAAGTCTCTTCAACTCTTTGGTAGATAAGAAACTCGAGTCTTCGTCTTCCTCAAGAGAAGGAAACCTTACCAGCTTATGATAACAATCAATATGAACCCTATTGAACAGCAACCAATTCATTCCCAGAACCACATCTAAACCCTCCAATGGTAAACACACCAAATCCATCTTAAAGTCTTTACCATAAATGGTCAAAGGACAACTTAGACAAACCAAAGAAGTAGTTACTGACCCCATTGCTGGAGTATCAATAACCATTTCACCACCCATCGACGACAACACAAGATTCAAACGCTTCGCGCACTCAGACGAAATAAACGAATGAGTCGCTCCAGTATCAATAATAGCAACTAAATGAGTACTATTAATAAAACAAGTACCTCTGATCAGACGATCTGCACTTGAAGTCTGAGTTCCTGCCAAGTGTAGCGAGCGATTTTGGACGCGGTTCTTAAGCGCTGGTCGCTCTCTGCGATTTGAGCTTTGACTACAGGTCGATTCATTTTTTATCCTATTGTGAGCTGAATAAGGAAGGGAAATAAATGTCTCCAATTAACCCTGCTTTGCATACTGAGTTTAAATAGCGGTCTGTTAGGTTACGAATGCTATCAATGTGGGGGGGCCTTTGTACTGGTTATTTGTATTTTCGCCAGTACGGTTTTCTTTCTTTCTAGGACCTTCTAGCGGGGAACAAGGGTTAGGATGTTAGGACTGATGCTTTTGAATTACTGCTTTTGATTGATGGAGATATGGGATTTGGGTTTTTTGTTGATTGTGCTCGCTAAGATCTTTTCTTTCGATCTTATGCCTACGTATTCCCGTTTACCGAAACAGGGAAATCAGAGCGTTCGTAGTTCCTCCTATTCTATGGGAGGAAATGGGTGTTTTGGTGTCTTGTTCAAAGCCCAAGACGTGAAGTGAAAGGTGATTTATATCTTGTTCAAAGCCCAAGATGTGAAGCTGAAAGGTCTATTTGTGTCTTGTTCAAAGCCCAAGACGTGAAGCTGAAAGACCTCGGCTTTAGAGAAAATTTGTCATCTCTAAAGAGGGGAGAAGGAGAATTACTTTAACTGGGATACGCGGATCCGAGCAATGCCATAATTTCTGAAGAAAGGGTTTTAACCTGAAGGAGAAGACTTTAACTCAGTGTAGAGCAATGCCATCTTTCCTTAGGAATTTCTCATGCTAAAAGAGGGACAGTGGCGTGGATATAGATGATCCAGAGGCTTGCCGCTTACAGTGATTAGATGAAGGGAAAGGAGTTGTTGATGTTTGTGTACTGTGAACGAGGCACATCTTTGATGTTAAAAGGTTGATTGGATCAACCAGTGGTTTTCTTATACAAAGCCTAAGAGGAGGCTAATTTCCGCTAGGAAAATCATTATACAAAGCCTAAGAGGAGGCTATTTTGTATCCCGTACAAAGCTCGAGAGAGAGGCTAAAAGTTTTTGACTCGACGATGGAGTCTTTGTGTCTCGTACGAAGCCCGAGATGGAGGCTATTGTTTGTTTGACTCGACGAGGGAGTCTTTATGTGTCTCGTACGAAGCCCGAGAGAGAGGCTAAAAGATTTTGACTCGACGATGGAATCTTTTGGTATCTCGTATAAAGCCCGAGATGGAGGCTATTTGACTCAACAATAGAGTTTTTTGTATCTCGTACGAAGCCCGAGATGGAGGCGAAAGGGGTAATTGACTCAACGAGGGAGTCTTTTATGTGTCTCGTACAAAGCCCGAGAGAGAGGCTAAACGTTGTTTGACTCCGCTGGGGAGAATCATTGTACAAAGCCCAAGAGAAGGCTAGGGTTACTGTGTCAGTTAAGTGACAGGTCCAGTATACTGATTTTAAAGAGAAAATCAGTTCTTATATGAGCATCACTGTACTCATGGGTTAGATCTGAGGATCGGGGTGGTTTCCTTTCCTTTGAGGAAACGGGAAATCCAAAGGGTATTGAGATTGTCCGAGTCTGCGGGTTTCCTTCCTATTTAACGAAGGGGTCACTTGAGAATGTCTTTGAGACTCAAGGAAGTTAGACTGTCTGTGTCTAGAGTTTTATCTTTCGTACTATGCTGTGAGAAACAGTAGTAGACTCTATGAAAGGACTGTTCTATGAGGATGACTAGGTTCTGTTCCTATACCTCTAGGAGGTCGTCGGGACAATTTGTACGAAGCCCAAGAGGAGGCTAGAAGCTTTTAAGAAGCCGACGGGTCCTTGTACTAAGCCCAAGAGGAGGCTATCATTCCCGGAGGAAGAGATCATTATACGAAGCCTAAGAGGAGGCTGTGAATACTTCTAAGAAACCGTAGGGTCCTTGTACGAAGCCCAAGAGGAGGCGGGGTTGCTTTTAGGAAGCCTGTGGGTCCTTGTATAATGCCCAAGAGGAGGCCGATGCTTTTAAGAAGCCCGTGGGTCTATCATCTCCTTTCCATTAGGAGAGATAACTCTTTTAAAAATAAAAACCACTGGTAAACGTGCGAGGTTTACTATCCAGCGACTTTTAGCTTTTAAAGAGGGTTCATTAGTTAAGGTCCAAGATTATGACCGTAGTGGGTACCCAAACCCCGAGACATTCAAGGCAAGCTATCCACAAGGAATAGATCAAGTCAGGAAAGTTCGAGAATTTGGAAGAAACTCAAAGATGCCATTCACGGAGAATACATTCATCTTAGGGAGTAGAGCTTCTTGACGATTCCTAAGGAGGACAACCGAAGAGAAAACTGTATCTGGTGCTCCTATTGGGGATCTAGGCGTCTATTTCTACGAATAAACGAAACGGCGTCACCTAGTTCTAGACGTAGTTGCCGGGGAAACTCGAAATATCTATACTATTATTACACAGTAGATATGAGTTTATGAAAGGAGACTTACAGTGAGCAGCCCCACAATACAGTTTATAATATGAAAGCAGTAAACGAAAGCGATAACCACTTACTCGGTTGGAGTGCTTCCATGCTGTTTGGTTAGTTGTTCAACAAAGAAAGATTGAAAATAACAGTATATTCAAAATCAAAGGAGAAAGTGCTTTGAAAAAGAAAGATTTGAGGCTTACAGCTCAAGGAGAGGCCCAGGGTTTTATCAGTGAGCGCACTGTTTGACTTTGTACAGAGGGACTTATACAAGTGACTGGGGCCCAAAATGGTTTTCTGTACAAAGGGATGGGTCTTACACTCTCTCAAGAGGCCCAAAAAGGTTTAAAGGAAAAAGAGTGGGGCTTATAACACGAGGGTAGGCCCAAATGATTTTTCGTTTAAAAATGGCGATCGCGCCGAGGTTTTCTTTTAACGCGGAGGGACTTAATAAGTGAGGCCCAAGATGTTTTGGTTAAAAGGGGGATTGGGTCTTACACTCTAATAGAGGCTCAAAGTGTTTTTAATGGGTCTTATAGCTCAAGGAGAGGCCCAAGGGTTATTTTGAAAAGGTGACGATCGCGCCGTTTGTTTTTGATGGTATCGGGACTTATACAATATACTGAGGCCCAAAATGATTTGGTCGAAAAAAGGATCGGGTCTTACACTCTATTAGAGGCCCAAAAAGTTTTAAGAAAAAGAAATGGGTCTTATTACTCGAGGGTAGGCCCAGGTTTATTTTAAAAAAGGCGACGATCGCGCCGTTTACTTGTACAGAGGGACTTATGCAATGAATGAGGCCCAAAAAGTTTTTGTACAAGGGGGGATGGGTCTTACACTCTCTCAAGAGGCCCAAAAAGGTTTAAAAATGATTTATGAAGGTTGAATTAATCCAAAACCCTAATTTGTTTTCAAAATGTATTTAATTGAATAAAAATTCAATTAAAATGATAAAAAATTGTTTAACACATGGAAAACAAATTGTGATCTTGGATTAATGCTTCAAAAATTAAGTATTGACCTACAAAATAATTAGAAAGCATTAAAAGTTGCAAAATCAATGTAGAAAAAATATTTAAAATGTCAAAAATAATTAAAATATTAATTCTTTGCAAAAATATCAATTATATGAAATAAAATAATATTTTTGGGATTTTTTGATAAAATAAAATATTTTAACATTTTTGTGAATTATTAAAAAAAGAATCAACTCAAAATCATTAAAACTCAGAGAGAAATTAATTTTTGAATCAATTAAACAAAATCACAAAATTCAAATATTTGAATTTCTAAAAATGGCGCCAAGAACAAGCTGAAGAACACGTGTGTGTTCTTGGTTTCTCAGATTTGCATTTTCTATCCAATCTCCATGAATACGTAATCATATCATGCAATCCACATATCATTATGCTCGTCTCAACCTCACGATCATGTCTATGTACTTTAATTTCATTTAAATTAAACATACAACAAGAAATCACGAAGAGACCTCAAGAACCCTAATTTCTGCATGAAGGCTATGATTTTTGATACACGATTTAAACAATGCAATTAATTGAGGGAAAACATTCCATGCATGATTATGAACATATGGCCAAATTATTGTGCGAGGAAATATGCATAGATTGAGAGATGACCAAGCATGTGCTTACCTCTAGGCCGTGACAGCAAGTTCAAAGTGATTTTTGATCTGGAGGTGTTACAGATGAGTTGTGATGATCTGAACAGCTTCCCTACACCCTATGGATTGTGTTTGGATGGTTGGACTTGATTGAAATTGGCTGGATCACTTTGTGGTACCTCAGCTGCACTTTGGTTAAAACCTTGAGCAACCAGCTGGTGATTTTGTGAAATTGATGTTTCAGAAGTAATCTAAGTGTTTGATCAGCTCATATGTGATGTATGTGAGGTGTGTGAGTGATTGGTTTGATTGGAATTGCTCTCAAACTCAAAACCCGATAGTGACTTGCCTTAGAAGGCAAAATTGGAGTGAAAGAAGAGATTTTGAGGAAAGCATCTGTTAGATGGCTTTGGTGTACTCAAACTGACCACAATTGAGCTCTATTTATAGTAGAGCAAGTTTGTTTTGTAAGGAATAGTGCATGGCAGCTGGTAAGTAGGTTTGGCCAATGTTGGCAAATGAATATCCAAGTCTCCTCTAGCCATTGACTAGAGGTTAGGGCACAGAGCTTTGGTTCCCTTGGTCTTGGATAAGTCTTGACTGATTTCAGATGAGAATGGCTCTGTCCATGCCACCTTGATGGTTCCATTGAATGCCTCATTCCAAATTTGAAGTCTTGTCCCTATTTTGGCCATTCTAGGTTCAACATGCTATTTCTTGTTCCATGGACTTTGGAGGCTTGGCTCAGTGATTGTCCCCTTTAGATTCAATCCTCTGAGGTGTCCAAGTGGATAGGAGCAATTGAATTTGGCTGATTTTGGCAAATCGACCAAAGTTGCAAATTCTGTCTTGCCTTGACAGATTTCAGCAAGGCAACTTGCCAATGTTGTATCTCATGATGTAGGATGAATTTGGCAATGTTCTTGGCCATTTTGGAAAGCTCTTACATGATACAACAACTGTTTGAACAAGTTTGGTTTTGATCTCTTTTGATTCCAAGTGAAAAATCCCCCTACATTTGGCAAAAAGTGAGGCAGAATCTGACTTAGTGAAAATTTCACTAAGTGTTGGAAAAAGTGACATTTTCACTTTTCAGCCACTTTGATCACTCCATAACTCAAAATCCTTAATGAATTGGAATGACTTGTAGTTGAAGTTTTTGTAGGTGATAATGAGGGCTACAAATGCATCTTTGGATGAGAAAAAATGGCCTTGTGGTTTAGGAGTTATGGTCCTTCAAAGTTGGTACCCTTGCCACTTTATTTTTAACTTAGAAAAATTTCTAAGTTTTATGGTTACCCCTTTTACAAGTTATCTCACTTTTCTTGATTTTTCTTGATGAATGATGATTCAAATCATACATTAACATCATTTTAGGGTTAAAAATCCATTATGGTGAAAAATCTCAAAAAGTCAAAGTTGACTTTTGTGCACAGTTGACTTTTTATCAGATGAATTCCAAACTGTGCAATTCTTCAGGAAATCATGTCCTTGACCTAAATCAAACTTGATGGACATGTTCCATGGGTGTCATAGGGTATATTCAATCATGTATTAGGGTTTGGGAGCATGTCTTGGTCAAAAGTCAAAGTTACAGTTGACTTTTCCCTTAAAACCCTAATTGTGGTGCAGATGGAATTGAGACTTGTTGCTCAAACTTCTTGGATTAATCCATTGTCCCAAATGGATCAATATGGTATATTAGAGACCCTCAAATCATCTCTTGAGGTCTTGGCTCATGATTTGTCCCAAAAGTCAACTTAGGGGTGAATTAGGTCAAGAAACCCTAATTCCTGATTTTTGATGAATGCATCCCTTGAGGCAGAATTGACTTGATGCATGGGTTCATGAGGTTCCATGAAGTATATTAGGTTATGTTTTGTATCAATGGCTTGTGCCCAGATGAAACTTTTCATCTGGAGGCCCTGGGTGATCAAAACCCTAATTTGGTGACACTGGCGATCTTGAGGCTTGATCCACCTAGAAGGGAGCAACCTTATGCTTAATCCTTGAAGTGGGAGTCCTTTTGATCCTTTGAGTATGTTTGAGAGATTAGACAAGTTGAAAATCAAGTCATTTCTTGATTGAGCCTTTGTCTAAAGCTCAGAGAGGGTTTGAAACCCTAATTTTGATTGTAGTGGATGCTCGCCCATCTTTGAGGCATTTGGTGAGGCATGATGGTTCATCCATATTGTGATGATGATTTGCACAATGATGGGAAATCTTAGTGGTCAAAATTTGGGGTATGACAGATGCCCCTATTTAATCTTCTTGGACCCGAAGGTGTGAATGACGAAGGTGTTCGGGCATTCGGGGTGCAAGAGGATTAAATATCGGAATACCCGAAATTTTGATGGTGGTTATGAATGGTAGCTTACGCATTCATCTTCTTTAGCTAAGCGATGATGCTTAGAAAAGGTAACTTCCCCTCGATCCTGGTCTCCTACCAAGGATCTGGTCTTAGTTTCTTTTGTCAACTTCCCCTCGTTCTTGGTTTCCTACCAAGGAACTGGTCTTAGTTTCTGATTTAAACTTCCCCTCAATCCTGGTTTCCTACTAAGGAACTGGTCTTAGTTTCTGATTTAAACTTCCCCTCGATCCTGGTTTCCTACCAAGGAACTGGTCTTAGTTTCTGATTTAAACTTCCCCTCGATCTTGGTTTCCTACCAAGGAACTGGTCTTAGTTTCTGATTTAAACTTCCCCTCGATCTTGGTTTCCTACCAAGGAACTGGTCTTAGTTTCTTTTGTCAATAAACTTTGCTGACAAGGGACGCTATTCGTAGCGGCTTTCCTTCAAACTTCTCGCCGAATTTTCCTGGGGAGATGCCATTTGCGTGGAAAAAGTTTTGATGTCAGACTTGCTGGGGAACCCATTCGTCTGAATTGTAGAGGTACACAAACTTCTCTGTTTTGGAGACGCCATTTGTCAATTCTACTGGGGAAAGCGAGTCTTTTGAGAGACTGTTTTCATTTGGGGTTACATCATACTTTTCTCGGGATCTTCCCGGAGAAATGCCATATGATGGGATCTAATTTTGAGGTGCCAATGACCTTCTCATCAGTGGTTTTCCTGAGCAAAACTGGCGTGCTGCCGAATCTCTGATCACGAGGCTTTCTCTATGGATTTTCCTTAATCCGGAAAAGCAAGGGTATCATCTTCAATGGCGAAGAGTGATGTTTATTGAAAGTTTTCTCTGGCTTTTCAGAGGTTCAAGTTATCAAAGTGGTCAAGGACCAACTTCTTTCCAGAATTAAACTGGAAGCGAGGTTGTTCAGACACAGTATTTCCTGACGAGGCAAGAACTGACAACTCGATTGAGAGGACTTCTACCACTAGGGGACAAGACCGACTAGAGTGATAGTGATGCAATATGAAATGTGAATGCAAATAAAAAATGCATGATGTATGTATGTATATGCTGACAAAACAGACGCGACATACAGATTAATGGATGAACACAATTGGATACTCGGCCATCGCGGGGCGAAGAAGTACCGTTGATTCAAAATAGCAATTCCACCTTGCTTAGGAGAGATAGTCCCGTTGGGAGCTATGTTGATCGGGCTTAGGAGATGAGAACTCGGCCGAGGATGTCAGACGAAACATGGTCTCTGACATTATTGATCCTTCATTCAGGAGTACTGGT
Organism: Lathyrus tuberosus; assembly: GCA_022829125.1. Taxonomy (NCBI): domain Eukaryota; kingdom Viridiplantae; phylum Streptophyta; class Magnoliopsida; order Fabales; family Fabaceae; genus Lathyrus; species Lathyrus tuberosus. The sequence goes on from JALAZF010000034.1 coordinate 4,732,996, forward strand.
CTAGAAGGAGTACCTTGATTCTGCACTTTGAAGTTCGCTTACTTCGGGAGAAGCGATCGATGTTCTTCTGATGTTCAATAGTCAAAAGAAAGGCCATCTTTAATTTAAAAGCAGAAAAAGTTTAACAAGTAAATTCATTTTTGTTTTATTTCAAGAATCGTTGATTAAGTTTAAACAACGTCGTTCTGTAAAGCTAAAACAAGTAAAGAATTACAAACACAAGCACAAGGGCTCAAATTTTATTGATAAGATGGAGATTAGCCAAACGCGTGATTCCAAAGAGTATATACAAAGTTAGAAAATGGTAATTTACAGGGAAAAGGGCTACGTTGAAACATAATGACCACTATCCTTCTACCAACTTTGAGTTCGGGATATCCTGAGCTTCTGTCGAAGATGACCTTTGACGGGAGATTTCCTCCGATGGATGATGCAACTATTGTTGCTGCTGAGGGACTTGCCTCTGTTGAACATAGTTACTTGCCATTATCCCTAACTTTTGCCTGGATTGTACTATGAGATTTCCAATCCATCGGGATGATTTTTTTCATGTCTCTAACTTTTGCCTGGACCGCCCTTTCGGGTTTTCAATCCACCGAGACGTTTTTTTTTTTTAGTTTTAGGCGAAGTATTTCTTGACTACATCAACATTCGTGGGGTAGGCAAATTCCTCTCCGTCCATGGTTGCAAGTCTCAAGGCGCCGCCTGAGAAAGCTTTCGTGACCACATAGAGGCCGTCGTAATTCGGAGTCCACTTGCCCCGAGAATCAGTGAGAAATGATTGTATCTTCTTGAGCACAAGGTCTCCTTTCCTGAAGACACGAGGTCGGACCTTTTTGTCAAACGCCCTCTTCATTCTCTGTTGGTACAAATGACCGTGGCATAGTGCCGTGATTCGCTTTTCTTCGATCAGGTTTAATTCGTCGTGTCGATTTTGACACCATTCAGCTTCGGTAAGCTCAGCTTCCATCAATACCCGGATTGATGGGATCTCTACTTCTATGGGGAGCACTGCTTCCATGCCATATACTAGAGAGAAAGGGGTTCCCCCTGTTGAAGTGCGGACAGATGTGCGATAACCGTGAAGAGCAAAGGGTAGCATCTCTTGCCAATCTTTGTAGGTTACAACCATCTTTTGAACGATCTTCTTGATGTTCTTGTTAGCCGCTTCTACCGCTCCGTTCATCTTGGGTCGGTAGGGAGATGAGTTATGGTGTTCGATCTTGAACTCTGCACACAACTCTTTCATCATCTTATTGTTCAAGTTAGATCCATTATCAGTAATGATCTCGCTTGGAACACCATAACGGCAGATGATATTGTTTTTGATAAATCGGACCACCACTTGTCGGGTTACATTGGCGAATGACGCTACTTCGACCCACTTGGTGAAATAGTCAATGGCTACAAGGATGAACCGATGTCCGTTTGAAGCCTTGGGCTCAATCATGCCAATCATGTCGATTCCCCATATGGAAAAAGGCCACGGGGAAGAAAGAACTTTGAGATGTGATGGTGGTACATGAATTTTGTCGGAGTATATCTGACACTTGTGACACCTCCTCATGTACTTGTAGCAGTCGGATTCCTTGGTCAACCAATAATACCCTGCTCTCAGAATTTTTTTGGCCATTGTGTGTCCGTTGGCATGAGTGCCAAAGGATCCTTCATGAATTTCTTTCATGAGCATGTCTGCTTCTGGTCTGTCGACGCATCGGAGCAAGACCATGTCAAAATTTCTCTTATAAAGAGTGTCACCGCTCAGGAAGAAGTTTCCAGCCAATCTTCTAAGGGTTTTCCTATCTTTTCTGAGTGCCCCAGATGGGTACTCTTGTTTCTGAAGGAAGCATTTGATATCGTGATACCAAGGTCTGTCATCTATGACTGCTTCAATCGTGAAGACATAAGCAGGCCGTTCAAGGCGCATGATGTCGATCTTAGGTATGTCATTCCATCGACCTACACTAATCATGGAAGAGAGAGTGGCTAATGCATCAGCCATGTGATTCTCATCACGAGGGATGTGATGAAAGTCGACTCTGTTGAAGAAGGGTAACAACCTTCTTGCATAGTCTTTGTAAGGAATCAATCCTGATTGGTATGTGTTCCAATCTCCTTTTATCTGGTTAATAACCAAGGCTGAATCGCCGTATACGTCCAAGTTTTTGATCCTTAAATCAATCGCTTCTTCGAGACCCATGATACATGCTTCGTATTCGGCCTCGTTGTTCGTACATTTGAATGTAAGTCTGGCAGTTAAAGGAATGTGGGAACCCTGAGGGGTAACAGTGATTGCCCCAATTCCGTTTCCATAATGATTGACTGCTCCGTCAAAGATAAGTCCCCACTGGGAACCTGGTTCTGGCCCTTCACTGGGTAGCGGTTCATCGCAATCTTTCATCTTTAGATACATGACATCTTCGTCTGGGAAGTCAAACCCAATTGATTCTTGATCGCCAATCGGTTGATGAGCCAAATGATTGGCTAAAATACTTCCTTTAACGGCTTTCTGAGCGTGGTACTCTATGTCATATTCTGATAACAGCATCTGCCAACGGGCAATCCTTCCCGTGAGAGCAGGTTTTTCGAAAACGTACTTGATTGGATTCATTTCGGAGACCAACCAAGTAGTATGACGAATCATGTACTGGCGAAGACGTTTGGCTACCCAAGCCAAAGCGCAACAAGTTTTCTCAAGCATTGTGTACCGAGTCTCGCAGTCGGTGAATTTCTTGCTGAGATTGTAAATGGCAGACTCTTTCCGTTTAGTTTCGTCTTGTTGGCCAAGTACACATCCCATTGAGTCCTCTAGGACTGTGAGGTAAATGATCAGTGGTCTTCCTTCCACTGGAGGTGATAGAATTGGAGGATTCAACAGATATTCCTTGATACTGTCAAAGGAGGTTTGGCAATCATCTGACCAAACGCAATCCTGATTCTTTTTGAGTAATTTGAAAATCGGCGCACACGTCGCGGTCATAAGGAATATGAATCTGGAGATGTAGTTCAAACGTCCCAGGAATCCTCTGACTTGTTTTTCAGTTTTCGGATAAGGCATTTCTTGAATGGCCTTGACCTTGTCAGGATCAACCTCAATTCCTTTCTGGCTGACGATGAACCCTAGTAGTTTCCCTGAACAGACACTGAAGGTGCACTTGTTGGGATTCAAGCGGAGCTTGAATTTTCTTAGACGTTCGAACAATTTTGACAGATGTTCAACGTGCTCATCCTCTGTTCTTGATTTTGCAATCATATCATCGACATACACTTCGATTTCCTTGTGTATCATGTCATGAAACAGAGTAGTCATGGCCCTTTGATAGGTTGCCCCGGCGTTCTTCAAACCGAACGGCATTACCTTGTAACAAAAGGTACCCCATGGGGTAATGAACGAAGTTTTCTCCATGTCTTTCGGCACCATTTTGATCTGATTATAGCCCGAGAATCCATCCATGAAGGAGAATACTTCGAACTTTGCTGTGCTGTCAACCAGCATGTCAATGTGTGGTAAAGGAAAGTCATCCTTTGGACTTGCTTTGTTTAGATCTCTGTAATCAACACACATTCTGACCTTTCCATCCTTTTTGGGAACGGGTACGATGTTGGCTAACCATTGAGGATATTCAGATGTAGCAAGGAAACCCGTGTCAATCTGTTTCTGTACCTCCTCCTTGATTTTGATAGCCATGTCCAGGTGAGTCCGTCTCAACCTTTGCTTTACTGGCGGACATTCTGATCTCAACGGTAAGTGATGTTCCACGATGCTGGTATCCAACCCTGGCATATCCTGATAGGACCAAGCGAATACATCGGGGAATTCATTGAGAAGCTTTGTCAAACCCTCTCTGGCAGTTGGACTGAGCAATGCCCCAATCCTGATTTCTTTTCTCTCTTGCTCTGAACCCAAGTTTACCGTTTCCAACGGTTCTTTATGAGGTTCAATGGACCTTTCCTCTTATCTGAGTAGTAGGGAGATCTCTTCTGGAATTTCGTTGTCATTTTCTTCTTTAGCCTCGAATACCGGGAACTCAAAGTTGGGAGAAGGCATCGGATCGTATGTTTCAACTGGGTTGTAAAACAAGCAATCTGCATGACGTGATGATTCGTGTTTAGAAGAGATAGAGAAAATGCAAGTGTGTGCAGTGTATTTGTTTTACTGCTTGTTTTTATTTTTGAATGTTTTTTTTTAGGATTACCATTTTCTGAAAAACGAAAAAGAGAAAACAGCAAATAATGCAGAAATTACAGAACGACGTTATTTTATTAATGAACAAGTCGACTCTTGAAACTACAGCCCTATAAAACAAAACTCTGTCGCTTCGGGCAAAGCGAAGAGGGATATTTACAGAAAGCGAGCCCTATCAAAACATCCGTTTCACCTGGGCAGGGTGAAAGGTTAAAGATGGCAATTACTTTGACTGATGAATGACCTTCGGAACCTCGACGGCAACCCATTGGCAGCGAACTCCTCTGTGAATCACAAAGTCTGGCACCTTCCTTGATTTGTCTTCAGAAATGACGCTGATTTCTGGTGGAGCAGGATCGTTGGAATCTGTCTCCCAAGCAGAATTGTCGTAGGAGGATTCCTCTGTTGCATTTTGCATAGCATTGGTGCTCTCAACTGTATCTCCCCATCCAGTTGGCTAGATATCTTCGAGCTTGATACGAGAGCTTTCGGGAGCAGTGTACTTGACCATAAAGTCGTATTTTCCACTTGGTTGTCCCAGAGTGTCCCAAACTTCTTTGGAACTGGAGAAGTCATCCCTCTCGATGACGTTGACCTCGGGAAAAGTATAATTGATGAATTCTAGTCCTGCAAACGTTGCGAATTCATCGTCATGTTGAGTAATTTCCGAATGACCTGAGTGTTGATCCAATGACATGGTGGGGTCATAGGTATTCTGTTCAATGACGCTCAGCTGAGTTTCATTGTTCGGCTGCCTCTCTTGCCCCAAGTTTCCTGGGTAAGGCCGCCACATTGGCAGGCCATCCATCGGGCCATAGTAATTGTGGTCAAAGTTATCTTTCATCAGAGTGTCCTCCTCTAATGAATTTGGCGGAGCATGACATCCTTCTGGATCACAATCTCCGTAGATCATTTCGACATTTGATCTTGGTATAAATCTCGGACTTTCTGTAGGAAAGCAAAAAGGCATAGGCACCTCTTCCTGAGACATATACCCGTCCTTGTTAAGATAGGACTTCCATTCTTCATCCGTGTCAGAGGGATCTTCCTCATTGATAGCATGAACTGTCTGGGACACTGGGTGAAGAAAACCTCCACTGTGGAAGAAGTTTTGAAGGGGATGAAGACTTTCATCGTTGGCAACTGTCTGGGTACAGGTTGCAGAAAAACCAAGACCCTTCTTTGTTTTATTGTCAATAGGAACGACAAGCCGTCCCCATCCTGTCGTATCGGCACTCTCGACCGCTTTGATAGCATCTTTGTATGAAGAAATTGAAGTTCCTTCTTTGAACTGATTGTCCTTGCTCACCGATAGTGCTTGGAACTGAGTTCCAATAACCTCCTCGGGTTCCGCACAAGTAGATGATGATAGGTTACTCACAAGCAAGGCTTGTTCCCCACAAACCGTGACAAGTTGATCGTTCTTGACGAACTTTAGCTTTTGGTGTAAGGTCGAAGTAACCGCTCCAGCCTGATGTATCCAAGGTCTTCCTAATAAACAACTGTATGTTGCCCGGATGTCTATGACCTGGAAAGTGTGAGGACCAATAGTTATGGGAAGATCAACTTCGCCGATAACTATTTTTCTGGATCCGTCGAATGCTTTGACGACGACCTCACTGACTCTCATCGGAGGGCCCTTGAATGATAATTGCATCAAAGTGGACTTCGGCATAACATTCAGGGCTGACCCTGAGTCTACCAGTACGTTGGCTAAAGCATCTCCCTGGCAGTTAACGGTAATGTTGAGCGCCATGTTATGACGGCGACCCTCTTCAGGTAATTCTTCATCACTAAATCCCAAATTATTGCAGGAAGTGATGTAAGAGACAATGCTATCGAATTGTATGATTGTTACATCCTGTTCCACAAAGGCTTGCTCCAAGACTTTCTGTAGAGCCTCTCTGTGTGCTTCTGAACTGAGTAACAGTGATAATACTGAGATCTTTGAAGGAGTCTATAACAGTTGATCAACAATGTTATATTCACTCCTTTGGATGAGCTTTAGCATCTCATCCTTGTCTTTTGAAAAGTTGGGATTACTAGATTGACCGACTGGCGGATCAGGAATTTCTTCCTGAAGTTCCTTTTCTTTGTTGGATTCTCCAACCCCTCGGTTGAAGATTCGACCGCTCCGTGTTACACGACTGATGTCTGCAATATTCACGACGGAGGGTAATGGAATTTCCTTTCCATTCTCGATTATTGTTGCACCGTATTTGTAAGGGATTGCCTTAGCTGATTCATACGGTAGTGGCCCCGGTAGATAGATGACTATGGGAACCTTCTGATTTTTCTGACCATCATAAGTAATCTCGATCCGTTCCTGGTTGGGAACTTTAGATTCGTCAAGTAGAGGAATGATGGCAAAAACATCCCTGGTCCTATGATGACCAGAGATTGTGACAACATCCTCAACTTGATCGGCAAGGTAGTTCGGCGTCCAGTTGATGGGTCCAGAACCTGGATATGGACGAATTTCTCCATGATCGACTCGACCCTGAAGAGCTGCTCGCACAAGGTAGCACCCTTGGTTACTTTCCGAACAGACGCTACAACTGTCATAGTTATGTGGAGGCACCTGGCCACGCCGACTTTGAATACAATGTAACCTCACTAGGTTACCTTCCATTGATCGGACATCCTGACTTTGACGACGAGTAGGATTCCTGTTATTGATACTAATCTACTGAGTATCTTCATCCATGTAGATTGGCATCCACCAGTGATTTAACAAGTGCTGAAGCGCCTCCTGGACAAGGGTACAACCTCGATCGTTTTCACAACCTGCTTTACAACTTTGATAGCCATGTGATATTAAGAATCCGAGTCGGACCTGCTCAACATGTAACTCTATCAGGTTAGTATTCATTACGTGGATATCGAAGATCTGAACCATGTTGATTTGATAGGAGTTCCTATCATGGTAGTCTTGGATCCATCCAAGATCCATCTGACGCTGGAGGGCCTCTTGTATGAAAGAGCATCCCTGTTTGTTTACCGAGCAAATCAGACAGGAACTGTAATCGTGTCGCGGCAGATTATGATATTGGCTTTGCCTTGAGTGCATCTCCACCAAGTTGACATTCATTGCACGGATGTCGTGGTTCTGAATGACGTTGGAATTCGTGTAAACCATGTTAACTCCACGAACTCGGTGCTCTTGGATCCATCCGAGATCCATCTGTTCCTGTAGAGCTGATTGCACTACCGAACATCCTTGGTTATCTTTAGAGTAGATATCACACTGGTGATAGTTATGAGGTGGCACATGGCCATATCCACTCTGTCTACAATGCATCTTGACCAGATTGGTTTTCAACAAGAGTACATCGTGAATTTGATAGACATTGTTAGTCTCTTTCTCAATCAGATTGACTGCAGCTTTCTCATGTTGAGGCAGCGGGTTCGTAAGAACATTAGGATTCGTATCTTTGAAAGATAAGAGCCCGCTCCTAACAAGCTTTTGCACGTCGGATTTGAAATTGAGACAAGTCTCAATGTTATGCCCTGAACCTCCTTGATGATAAGGGCATGTTTGATCCGCCTTAAACCAAAAAGGCGGATTTTCCGGAACTGTAAGAGGAGACTTAGTATGAATGTGCCCCTTATCCAGTAGTAACAGAAATAATTCTGCGTACAACATGGGTATAGGATCAAACCCTGATGGTCGTGTTGTACGGTTGTTGTTATATGGAGGACGAACCTGCTGAAGAGGCTGTTGTGTCCTTTGTTGGTCAGGTTGGCTCTGCGCAACCTGAGGTTGATACATAGGAACAGGCACGGGGACGATAGCAGGAGTTACAGCTGCTACTGGCTGATAACGTCGCCTTTGCTTTCCGAGAGAGATATTCCCAATATCTTGCTCTTTTTTCTTAGGGAGAACACTACCGTATTTTTTAGTACCGCTCGTTGATCCAGTGCCTTTTACCAAACGTCCTTCTCGGATGGCTTCCTCAAGACGTACACCCATGCCGACCATTTCGGTGAAATCACTGGGCGCACTGGCAACCATTCGGTCATAGTAAAATGAGCTTAAGGTCTTTAAGAAGATTTTTGTCATCTCTTTTTCATCAAGAGGTGGACAAATTTGAGCGGCAATTTCACGCCACCTCTGAGCATACTCCTTAAAGGTTTCTTTGTCCTTTTGCGACATTGATCTGAGTTGATCTCTGTCGGGTGCCATGTCCAAATTGTACTTGTATTGTTGGACGAAGGCAGTACCAAGATCTCTGAATGTACTGATCGTAGTACGGTTTAAACCCATGTACCATTTGAGTGCGGCACCGGTTAAACTATCCTGGAAGTAGTGAATCAGCAGGTCCTGATTCTCCGTCTGAGCTGACATCCCCCGAGCGTACATCACCAGATGGCTCTGAGGGCAAGAGTTACCCTTGTATTTTTAAAAGTCGGGCACTTGGAACTTGTGCGGGACTTTCACATTTGGGACCAAGCAGAGGTCTGCGGCGTCCTTTCCAAATAGATCCTGACCGCGAATGGCTTGCAGCTCTTTCTGCATTTCCAAGAACTGCTCCTGGAATTCATCCATTCTGTCAAACATAGTTTCCTTCTTACCAGAAGGTGTCTGTGGAATCTATCCTTCCGGGACAGTGTGCACCACAGGGGGTGGTGCCGTGACTACGACAGTAAGTCTTGGCGCCTCCCGAAGTTTGTAACCTTCAGGAGTCTTTAGTATGCCCCTGGCATCTTCGCTTTCCCAAAGTTTGTAACCTTCAGGTCCAGCGGATTCTGTTGCGATTCCCTGATCTTCAGTGATCGGCGGAACATATCCTTCCGGGATATAGTTAACAGGCATGCCCCACGGACGATCTTTCGGCATCTGATACCTAGGATCATACTTTTCTATGATGGGTGTTGAGGTGATCTCTGAGATCACAGTTCTTTGTAGCTGAGCTTCTGCCATGGCTTGCATGTCGTTACGAAGCTTTCTCATATCCTCTCTCAGAGCGTCGATCTCTTCTTTCAACTCTCTGTTTTCTTCCTCAAGATCATCCATCTTTTTCTGACGATTAGCCCGAGTATTATACGAATGAGACAGTTTGACTCTAAAATCGAGACACAAACGTGAGATTCGTAGGTAAGAAGAATACGCGATGTGAGAATGATGAATGCAATGATTATATTAATTGTTGTTTTTTTTTTAATCAAAATAAACTTTGACAATTAGATTACAAATATCAAACAGTGGGGAAACCCCTTTTTATTGAATTCCAAAGGATTACAGAAATGGAAATACAGTAGATTACAAAGTGCAGAAACAGAAACCTAAACTAATGGGTCCCGAGTCCTCTTCTTTGACTGGGGCGCTTGGGCCGTTGTCGGGTTGTCATTCCTTTGCCAAGTGAAAGGAGCGAGCAAATTCCTTTGGTCATCTTGATTCTCTACAGCATGCTGCTCCAAAATTTCAATCAGAGCATCTTTCTCTTTTAGTAATTGCTGTATTTTGACGCACTCTATGTCGAGGGCGCGGTACTTGTTCTTCCAAGATCTTCTTTCCTTTTGAACTTTGTTGAGAGTAACCTGAAGCTTTTCAGTTTCCGTCATGAAGTACATGACAGTTTCCCTCGGTGGAAGAATTCCTTAACGAGGATAAGGCATCTTTAGCTTGAGAGCTCTAGTTTGTACCCAATGGAGATAAGGCTCCACCGAGACACAGTCTGGTTTTCCCAGAGACTCTCGTCCTTTCTTATGAACATGTTTCCAATCTTGCACTATTTCCATCTTTAGTGCTCTGTCATTTTCTCCTTCTTTGAAGAAAAGACCTTCCAGATGAACACCCAGTGGGATGTGTCTCATCGGGTATCCAAATTGACGAAGAACTAATGTCGGATGATAGTTGATTCCTCCTTTAGTTCCTATGAGGGGTACGCTGGGGAAGTTTCCACAACGGTCAATGATTCTGATTCCCTCATAAATCCTATTACACCAATCTATATCGGAATTGGTGAGAGACATGATCTTCTGCGACCAACGTAAGACACTCTTGCAATCCCAAAAAGCAGCAGACTTGGGCAAGTGAGAGATAAACCATTTGTAGAGTAAAGGTACACAGCATGTGATCTCCCCTCCGCTGTACAAATTTCCCAAGTGTACAGAATGATACGCATCTGCGAGCAAAGTCGGCACAGGGTTTCCAATGAGAAAAACCTTAATAGCGTTGATATCGACGAAGTTATTGATGTTAGGAAACAAAAATAATCTGTAGGTGAGCAAGACAAAGATGTTTTCAAAAGCAGTCGTGATCCATATACTAGCGAAGTACAGGGCTTTCTTTGTCAAGAACTGGGCTGGAAAACCTTGGATGCCACCCTTAGTGGTCATGTGAGTCCTGACCTCAAACTCGTCTAGATGAATTGCTATTGCAATAGTCTGAGTCTTTGGAATTTCTTCCAGTCCAGAAAATGGAGCTCGATCAGTGATATGTAAATCAGTCAGATGAGAATACTCCTCCAGCGTTGGTGATAGCTGGTAATCCAGGAATGTGAAACAATGATAAACCGGATCGTAGAACTGAATGAGCGCGTCCATGATCCCCTTAATCACATAGACTCATAACAGTGGTAGCAAACCACCGTGCTTGGCTCTGAAAGCCTCTGGGTTAACGATCATCCGCGCTAACTTTCTCAAATCCTCTAGCTTTGGAACCTTGAAGGTATACTGGTGAGTTCTCCTTCTACCGAAATCCATTAATGCAATCTTTTTCTCTGATATTTGCAATCACAGTCTTAGTTTAATTTGAAAAACAGAGAGACTAGAAGAGAAGTTGTTTGAATGTTTTAATGTTTTATTAAATGGATGCATGAATGCAGCACACAAAAACATAGAAAAAACATGGGGTCAAAGGGTCGTTGTCATGAAGTCAAGGCTCTACCCATCCCCAACGGTTTATACTAGGGTGATTTTTTGTACCTGTACTCATTATCATCAGCTCCTCCCAGGAAAGCAAGACAACAAGCGGATCGCCAGCGAGTTGTAGAGCAATCTTAGAGTAAGTGCCATTCACCGAGAATAGATCACCAGCCTCAAATGAGGGTAGTATCGCGTAACAACTATTTCCGATAGTATCCGCACTACGAAAGGGTTTGGCTCCTCAGCTTCTCAGACTTAACAACTGGCCCATTGGCTAGAAGAGTGAATGGGTTGCGTTGGTCAGCCTCCACTGAGGTTGATGGTCGACCCCGTCGCCATCACTTATCTTAAGTGTATACTCATTCTCACCACATGCGGCATCACACGCATTCCCATTAGCAGAAAAATAAACACGTATAGCAATTAGGAAAAGCAGTATATATATTTGTCCTAAACATCCTAGACCTTTAAAGCTAAGGATCCTAAATTCCTGACAGAAAATGGGTTCCCCGGCGGAAGCCTCAATCTGTGGTATTCACACAAGTGAAGAGAAAAAAGGAAAAAGAAAGACGAGCTCCACGGTGGGCGCCATTTTTCTGTAGCGAGCGATTTTGGACGCGGTTCTTAAGCGCTGGTCGCTCTCTGCGGTTTGAGCTTTGACTACAGGTCGATTCATTTTTTATCCTATTGTGAGCTGAATAAGGAAGGGAAATAAATGTCTCCAATTAACCCTGCTTTGCATACTGAGTTTAAACAGCGGTCTGTTAGGTTACGAATGCTATCAATGTGGGGGGGCCTTTGTACTGGTTATTTGTATTTTCGCCAGTACGGTTTTCTTTCTTTCTAGGACCTTCTAGCGGGGAACAAGGGTTAGGATGTTAGGACTGATGCTTTTGAATTACTGCTTTTGATTGATGGAGATATGGGATTTGGGTTTTTTGTTGATTGTGCTCGCTAAGATCTTTTCTTTCGATCTTATGCCTACGTATTCCCGTTTACCGAAACAGGGAAATCAGAGCGTTCGTAGTTCCTCCTATTCTATGGGAGGAAATGGGTGTTTTGGTGTCTTGTTCAAAGCCCAAGACGCGAAGCGAAAGGTGATTTATATCTTGTTCAAAGCCCAAGATGTGAAGCTGAAAGGTCTATTTGTGTCTTGTTCAAAGCCCAAGACGTGAAGCTGAAAGACCTCGGCTTTAGAGAAAATTTGTCATCTCTAAAGAGGGGAGAAGGAGAATTACTTTAACTGGGATACGCGGATCCGAGCAATGCCATAATTTCTGAAGAAAGGGTTTTAACCTGAAGGAGAAGACTTTAACTCAGTGTAGAGCAATGCCATCTTTCCTTAGGAATTTCTCATGCTAAAAGAGGGACAGTGGCGTGGATATAGATGATCCAGAGGCTTGCCGCTTACAGCGATTAGATGAAGGGAAAGGAGTTGTTGATGTTTGTGTACTGTGAACGAGGCACATCTTTGATGTTAAAAGGTTGATTGGATCAACCAGTGGTTTTCTTATACAAAGCCTAAGAGGAGGCTAATTTCCGCTAGGAAAATCATTATACAAAGCCTAAGAGGAGGCTATTTTGTATCCCGTACAAAGCCCGAGAGAGAGGCTAAAAGTTTTTGACTCGACGATGGAGTCTTTGTGTCTCGTACGAAGCCCGAGATGGAGGCTATTGTTTGTTTGACTCGACGAGGGAGTCTTTATGTGTCTCGTACGAAGCCCGAGAGAGAGGCTAAAAGATTTTGACTCGACGATGGAATCTTTTGGTATCTCGTATAAAGCCCGAGATGGAGGCTATTTGACTCAACAATAGAGTTTTTTGTATCTCGTACGAAGCCCGAGATGGAGGCGAAAGGGGTAATTGACTCAACGAGGGAGTCTCTTATGTGTCTCGTACAAAGCCCGAGAGAGAGGCTAAACGTTGTTTGACTCCGCTGGGGAGAATCATTGTACAAAGCCCAAGAGAAGGCTAGGGTTACTGTGTCAGTTAAGTGACAGGTCCAGTATACTGATTTTAAAGAGAAAATCAGTTCTTATATGAGCATCACTGTACTCATGGGTTAGATCTGAGGATCGGGGTGGTTTCCTTTCCTTTGAGGAAACGGGAAATCCAAAGGGTATTGAGACTGTCCGAGTCTGCGGGTTTCCTTCCTATTTAACGAAGGGGTCACTTGAGAATGTCTTTGAGACTCAAGGAAGTTAGACTGTCCGTGTCTAGAGTTTTATCTTTTGTACTATGCTGTGAGAAACAGTAGTAGACTCTATGAAAGGACTGTTCTATGAGGATGACTAGGTTCTGTTCCTATACCTCTAAGAGGTCGTCGGGACAATTTGTACGAAGCCCAAGACGAGGCTAGAAGCTTTTAAGAAGCCGACGAGTCCTTGTACTAAGCCCAAGAGGAGGCTATCATTCCCGGAGGAAGAGATCATTATACGAAGCCTAAGAGGAGGTTGTGAATACTTCTAAGAAGCCGTAGGGTCCTTGTACGAAGCCCAAGAGGAGGCGGGGCTGCTTTTAGGAAGCCTGTGGGTCCTTGTATAATGCCCAAGAGGAGGCCGATGCTTTTAAGAAGCCCGTGGGTCTATCATCTCCTTTCCATTAGGAGAGATAACTCTTTTAAAGATAAAAACCACTGGTAAACGTGCGAGGTTTACTATCCAGCGACTTTTAGCTTTTAAAGAGGGTTCATTAGTTAAGGTCCAAGATTATGACCGTAGTGGGTACCCAAACCCTGAGACATTCAAGGCAAGCTATCCAGAAGGAATAGATCAAGTTAGGAAAGTTCGAGAATTTGGAAGAAACTCAAAGATGCCATTCACGGAGAATACATTCATTTTAGGGAGTAGAGCTTCTTGACGATTCCTAAGGAGGACAGCCGAAGAGAAAACTGTATCTGGTGCTCCTATTGGGGATCTAGGCGTCTATTTCTACGAATAAACGAAACGGCGTCACCTAGTTCTAGACGTAGTTGCCGGGGAAACTCGAAATATCTATACTATTATTACACAGTAGATATGAGTTTATGAAAGGAGACTTACAGTGAGCAGCCCCACAATACAGTTTATAATATGAAAGCAGTAAACGAAAGCGATAACCACTTACTCGGTTGGAGTGCTTCCATGCTGTTTGGTTAGTTGTTCAACAAAGAAAGATTGAAAACAACAGTATATTCAAAATCAAAGGAGAAAGTGCTTTGAAAAAGAAAGATTTGGGGCTTACAGCTCAAGGAGAGGCCCAGGGTTTTATCAGTGAGCGCACTGTTTGACTTTGTACAGAGGGACTTATACAAGTGACTGGGGCCCAAAATGGTTTTCTGTACAAAGGGATGGGTCTTACACTCTCTAAAGAGGCCCAAAAAGGTTTAAAGGAAAAAGAGCGGGGCTTATAACACGAGGGTAGGCCCAAATGATTTTTCGTTTAAAAATGGCGATCGCGCCGAGGTTTTCTTTTAACGCGGAGGGACTTAATAAGTGAGGCCCAAGATGTTTTGGTTAAAAGGGGGATTGAGTCTTACACTCTAATAGAGGCTCAAAGTATTTTTAATGGGTCTTATAGCTCAAGGAGAGGCCCAAGGGTTATTTTGAAAAGGCGACGATCGCGCCGTTTGTTTTTGACGATATCGGGACTTATACAATATACTGAGGCCCAAAATGATTTGGTCGAAAAAAGGATTGGGTCTTACACCCTATTAGAGGCCCAAAAAGTTTTAAGAAAAAGAAATGGGTCTTACTACTCGAGGGTAGGCCCAGGTTTATTTAAAAAAAGGCGACGATCGCGCCGTTTACTTGTACAGAGGGACTTATACAATGAATGAGGCCCAAAAAGTTTTTGTACAAGGGGGGATGGGTCTTACACTCTCTCAAGAGGCCCAAAAAGGTTTAAAAATGATTTATGAGGGTTGAATTAATCCAAAACCCTAATTTGTTTTCAAAATGTATTTAATTGAATAAAAATTCAATTAAAATGATCAAAAATTATTTAACACATGGAAAACAAATTGTGATCTTGGATTAATGCTTCAAAAATTAAGTATTGACCTACAAAATAATTAGAAAGCATTAAAAGTTGCAAAATCAATGTAGAAAAAATATTTAAAATGTCAAAAACAATTAAAATATTAATTCTTTGCAAAAATATCAATTATATGAAATAAAATAATATTTTTGGGATTTTTTGATAAAATAAAATATTTTAACATTTTTGTGAATTATTAAAAAAAGAATCAACTCAAAATCATTAAAACTCAGAGAGAAATTAATTTTTGAATCAATTAAACAAAATCACAAAATTCAAATATTTGAATTTCTAAAAATGGCGCCAAGAACAAGCTGAAGAACACGCGCGTGTTCTTGGTTTCTCAGATTTGCATTTTCTATCCAATCTCCATGAATACGTAATTATATCATGCAATCCACATATCATTATGCTCGTCTCAACCTCACGATCATGTCTATGTACTTTAATTTCATTTAAATTAAACATACAAGAAGAAATCACGAAGAGACCTCAAGAACCCTAATTTCTGCATGAAGGCTAGGATTTTTGATACACGATTCAAACAATGCAATTAATTGAGGGAAAACATTCCATGCATGATTATGAACATATGGCCAAATTATTGTGCGAGGAAATATGCATAGATTGAGAGATGACCAAGCATGTGCTTACCTCTAGGCCGTGACAGCAAGTTCAAAGTGATTTTTGATCTGGAGGTGTTACAGATGAGTTGTGATGATCTGAACAGCTTCCCTACACCCTATGGATTGTGTTTGGATGGTTGGACTTGATTGAAATTGGCTGGATCACTTTGTGGTACCTCAGCTGCACTTTGGTTAAAACCTTGAGCAACCAGCTGGTGATTTTGTGAAATTGATGTTTCAGAAGTAATCTAAGTGTTTGATCAGCTCATATGTGATGTATGTGAGGTGTGTGAGTGATTGGTTTGATTGGAATTGCTCTCAAACTCAAAACCCGATAGTGACTTGCCTTAGAAGGCAAAATTGGAGTGAAAGAAGAGATTTTGAGGAAAGCATCTGTTAGATGGCTTTGGTGTACTCAAACTGACCACAATTGAGCTCTATTTATAGTAGAGCAAGTTTGTTTTGCAAGGAATAGTGCATGGCAGCTGGTAAGTAGGTTTGGCCAATGTTGGCAAATGAAAATCCAAGTCTCCTCTAGCCATTGACTAGAGGTTAGGGCACAGAGCTTTGGTTCCCTTGGTCTTGGATAAGTCTTGACTGATTTTAGATGAGAATGGCTCAGTCCATGCCACTTTGATGGTTCCATTGAATGCCTCATTCCAAATTTGAAGTCTTGTCCCTATTTTGGCCATTCTAGGTTCAACATGCTATTTCTTGTTCCATGGACTTTGGAGGCTTGGCTCAGTGATTGTCCCCTTTAGATTCAATCCTCTGAGGTGTCCAGGTGGATAGGAGCAATTGAATTTGGATGATTTTGGGAAATCGACCAAAGTTGCAAATTCTGCCTTGCCTTGACAGATTTCAGCAAGGCAACTTGCCAATGTTGTATCTCATGATGTAGGTTGAATTTGGCAATGTTCTTGGCCATTTTGGAAAGCTCTTACATGATACAACAACTGTTTGAACAAGTTTTGTTTTGATCTCTTTTGATTCCAAATGAAAAATCCCCCTACATTTGGCAAAAAGTGAGGCAGAATCTGACTTAGTGAAAATTTCACTAAGTGTTGGAAAAAGTGACATTTTCACTTTTCAGCCACTTTGATCACTCCATAACTCAAAATCCTTAATGAATTGGAATGAATTGTAGTTGAAGTTTTTGTAGGTGATAATGAGGGCTACAAATCCATCTTTGGATGAGAAAAAATGGCCTTGTGGTTTAGGAGTTATGGTCATTCAAAGTTGGTACCCTTGCCACTTTATTTTTAACTTAGAAAAATTTCTAAGTTTTATGGTTACCCCTTTTACAAGTTATCTCACTTTTCTTGATTTTTCTTGATGAATGATGATTCAAATCATACATTAACATCATTTTAGGGTTAAAAATCCATTTTGGTGAAAAATCTCAAAAAGTCAAAGTTGACTTTTGTGCACAGTTGACTTTTTATCAGATGAATTCCAAACTGTGCAATTCTTCAGGAAATCATGTCCTTGACCTAAATCAAACTTGATGGACATGTTCCATGGGTGTCATAGGGTATATTCAATAATGTATTAGGGTTTGGGAGCATGTCTTGGTCAAAAGTCAAAGTTACAGTTGACTTTTCCCTTAAAACCCTAATTGTGGTACAGATGGAATTGAGACTTGTTGCTCAAACTTCTTGGATTAATCCATTGTCCCAAATGGATCAATATGGTATATTAGAGACCCTCAAATCATCTCTTGAGGTCTTGGCTCATGATTTGTCCCAAAAGTCAACTTAGGGGTGAATTAGGTTAATAAACCCTAATTCCTGATTTTTGATGAATGCATCCCTTGAGGCAGAATTGACTTGATGCATGGGTTCATGAGGTTCCATGAAGTATATTAGGTTATGTTTTATATCAATGGCTTGTGCCCAGATGAAACTTTTCATCTGGAGGCCCTGGGTGATCAAAACCCTAATTTGGTGACACTGGCGATCTTGAGGCTTGATCCACCTAGAAGGGAGCAACCTTGTGCTTAATCCTTGAAGTGGGAGTCCTTTTGATCCTTTGAGTATGTTTGAGAGATTAGACAAGTTGAAAATCAAGTCATTTCTTGATTGAGCCTTTGTCTAAAGCTTAGAGAAGGCTTGAAACCCTAATTTTGATTGTAGTGGATGCTCACCCATCTTTGAGGCATTTGGTGAGGCATGATGGTTCATCCATATTGTGATGATGATTTGCACAATGATGGGAAATCTTAGTGGTCAAAATTTGGGGTATGACACCAAGGCAAACACTTTCCCACCAGATTGAGCCTGCTTCGGTTTCGGACACTTCGTACTAATATGACCAAGTTCACAACAGTTGTAACATTTCACCACATTTTTCCTGGCACAATCAGCTGCAACATGTCCTAAACCTCCACAATTAGTACACTTCCTCATATCTTTCCTGCACTCAAACCGACGATGCCCCAACTCACCACATTTATAACATCTCAGAGGACCAGACATTCCCCCTCCATTTGACTTTCTCTCAAAATTTCCCCTTTGTTTACCCTTATCAGCTGGTGTTACATAAGGGCCACCACGGAACTGTTGCTTCCCTTTCCTCTCGCTCACACTCTTATAGTGAGTAGAACGAGCCTTACTATCTTCCTCATAAATCCTATAACAATCCACCAAATCAGAAAACCTCTGAATCCTTTGATAACCAATTGGCTGCTTTATCTCAGGACGCAATCCGTTTTCAAACTTTACACACTTAGAAAATTCCGCGGTCGCTTCAGCATAATGAGGGTAAAAGTGCACAAGCTCCACAAACTTAGCAGTATAATCAACAACAGATATATTACCTTGTTTCAGTTCCAAGAACTCGATTTTCTTCTTTCCTCTTACATCTTCAGGAAAATACGTCCTCAGAAACTCAATGCTAAACACAGCCCAAGTGATCTCTTCCTCTGCAGCTTCCAACAGATGACGTGTACTAACCCACCAATCATCAGCTTCTTCCAGTAACATGTGAGTACCCAGTCTCACCTTCTGATCTTCAGCACAATCCATCACTCGGAAAATCCTTTCAATCTCTTTAAGCCATATCTGAGCACCATCAGGATCATATCTTCCTTTGAAGACAGGCGGTTTATTCTTCCTGAACTCATTATTACCTGCAGCATTAGGTGCACCCTGCAAAGCCCGAGCCATAGCTTGCATATCAGCAGCCAAAGCAGCGTCATTCCTACCAGCCATATTCTATTCATTTCCAATAATAGCAACTATGGTTAAACAAACAGCTCATCCAAACACCACGACCGACAAGGACTGACACAACTGACACGGACTGGCTCTGATACCACTTAATGTAACACCCCCAATCTATGCCCCCAATTAAATAAAGCGGGAAAAGAAAATTCAAAATTTCATCAGAGTATATTTAAAAATTCACAACATAGACCGAGGGGTCACATCAATTTGAAATAAACACAATAAACCTACCCATAAAGATATGCAACACTCGCAGGTAGCAAATAAACAGAGGAACTTAGTTCCTACTACCCACAATTCAAATACAGAATAAAGCGGAAAATCTGTACTGAATCTCATATATATATATATATATATATATATATATATATATATATATATCATAAAAGTTTGTCATACATCCAGTCATAAATGCACAAGCCAAAAGATATATATACATATACACATCAAACTACAAAACAATCCCCCTGACTACCCGGTGCCACATATCAGAGCCGACCGACAAAAGAATGAAGTCCTAAGCTTCACAAAAAGACCTCCAGCATCTAATCTACAATGCCTCGTAAAGCATTATAAAACAGCAGAAGGGTGAGAAATACAATCATAATATAATTGCATACAATTATATATAACATCAAAAATACACATATATACTATTCTCACCACAACTCATACCAGTATTCAAACACAAGGCAACATAATGTATAATTCATATTTCCATCACCAAGGTATACCAACCATACACAATACAAGTATCACCAACACATATCCATATATCAATTTATCAATTTTATCCACAATTCCACACATAAACAAACTATTAATGATTTATGCAAATGCAAGAGACCGACACAACGACTCTATGCATATGCACATGCGGTACCGACTTCCAATGTTTCTCATCACTAGTTCACTCAGGAACTCTGCTGGAATCATCGCTCGTTACATCACTGTAACTCCCAGTCGGGCATACGATGTTCCCCGTCGCTCACATCCCACACGGGCACACGACGTTTATGGATCGCTCACACCCCACATGGGCACACGACCCGATCGCTCACACCCCACATGGGCACACGATCGTCTATTACCATCGCTTTCGGTCCTCTTATTTTTAAGGCGATTCATACCTCTTATTTTTAAGGCTCGCGATGTTATAGCAGATTCCCTCTGGAATCCATCCGTCACTCAGGACGTCACAACAATGCATATCATGATGCTTGGCATACAAGGACTCATGACATTCAAATGCACACATATATGCAACCATCTCTCTTAACATAAATCATACTTTGCAATTCAAGCCCAAAACAATGCATTTATACCACACAACAACACGCAAATCATACCATATCCATATCAACAGCACATTGCATGATACACACCAATTACCCACAATCATAACGACAAAAGTCGACAAAATGACACTATTCCAAATTCCTGACATAATTAAATCAGCTAACAATCTCAAAATTATTATAATAAGAAAGTACAGTTCAATAGCTACTCAACGATACCAAGAATGTTAAAAACGGATAAACGGAACACGAGTTACGGACTAAACAAGAAAAGACATCGCGAAAAAACTACATTTTACAATTTTCTTGACAATACGTGTATTGCCCTGAGCCATACGCGTATTGCCCTGATTCCTCGCCCATTCCATACCCGTACTGCCCAAGGTCATATGCGTATGGGCAGAGACTATTTTTCCCCAAAATTCCTATTAAAATTCCAATACGCGTAGTGCCTTACACCATACGCGTATTGCCCTAAACGTTACGCGTACCATATGCAAATGGACAGATGGCCGAGCGAAATGAAGCTCTATACGTGTATTGCCCAGTTTTCTTCAATGCCATACGCGTATTGCCTTGACCAATACGCGTATTGCCTTGAGTGATACGCGTATGGGCAGTGGAAAATCCAGAAAATTCTGCAGAACTTTGTTCTGCGTTTTCCAACCAAAATCAACCCATTTTCACCTATACACTGGAAAAATTACCAATACAATGCCTAACAACATGTATCTAACATGTATCAACAATAATGGACCTGAAAACATAGTTTCCGACACAATTTAATCGATTTCTAATCAATTTTGCATAATATGGTTTTTACTATATATTTCTATTTCAATCCAATAACAACAAAAAACATACATACATAATCATACACAAGTATATAATAATCGAGTTTCGCACCCTTACCCGATTTAATCGTGTTTAGAAAAGTCGGGAGATTGATTTCTTGATTTCCAAGCTTTCTCTCTTTTCTTCTCTTCTTCTCTTTTCTTTCCCTTTTCCTTCTTCTCTTTTTCTTTCTCTCTATTTTTCTCTCTTTCTATTTTCTATTTTCTAACTTAAGGAAAAATAAGATGAAATGACCAAAATACCCCCACACTCAAATATCTCACAAACGTTCCCAAAACCCGATAAAATATCACAACATTGAAACATAACATGTTTCCAAATAAAAGTCAAAAATAAAATAATATAATAATAAAATAATCAAAACGACTCGATTAAATAAAAACTGACAAAACTGGGACGTTACATATGTCTCCGGTCATATGTCTTGAGCAACCACTATCCAGAACCCATATTCCTTCGGTGGTCTCAAGGCTTTGTACCTACAAAAACAATCAAGGGAGAATAGGTACCCAATTCTCATTGGGTCCTTTATGGTAAGTGAAACCAAGATTTCCCTTGGGCAACCATTGATAAATGCCGTTTGGTACAAGAAATCTTCGAAAGCGGCACTTAGCAATAGTATGCCCGGGCTTACAACAATATAAGCAATCACGATTCGTTTGGAGTTTACCTTTGCTATCACTATCTCGAATCACATACGTGTATTGTTGATACGGGTTATTCATTGTTTCATGATAATGTGATCGATCAATAGCAAACATAATCTTAGGCTTGAGAGCCTTGTCTAACTTGGCTTTGAGGGTTCTCACCTCTCTTTGCCAAATATGACAGGTATCACAGACCCCAAACTTAAACCATGGATATTTATTCTCATCGATCTTAGTTTTTGATACATTCACCATGGAGTTTTTAAGATCTTTCAATTCCTTTTGGGAATCGGAAACCTTTTTCTCCAAATAGGAAAAGATCTTTTTATTCCAAGCTAAGGGTTGAAATGCTTCCTTAGCTTCGTGGTGCAATGTATCAAAAGCTCTTTTTAATTCAGCATGAGACATATTTTGACAATTTTCATATTTAGAGTGTTTTACCTCTTTTGCTTTGTTGTGACGTGCCATAAGACAAAAGTTGACGGATTCACTTTCGTCACTTGAGGAGTCATCTTTCTCCGACTCACTATCGCTTTCCCAAGCGATGTATGCTCGTCGAGACTTGTTGGACTTTTTGTTTGAGCGACTCTTGTCATTATCCTTATCTTTGTCTTTCTTTAGGGATGGACAATCCGGCTTGTAGTGCCTGGATTTTCCACAGTTGTAGCATGTCCCTTTTACCTTGCCATTTTTATTTCCTCCACTTCTAGATTGCTTTCTGAAGTTGACTAGATTCCTATCCGAGTGTTGAATATCGTTCTTAAGAACATATCTATTGTACCTCTTCACAAATAAGCTTATATCATCACCGGATTCTTCATCTTTGTCATTTTTGGCTTCATCATCACTTAGCTCTTGATGTGTGGACTTTGAACAAGAAGCCTTAAGAGCTATCGACTTCTTCTCCGTATCTTTTACCTTCTCTTTCTTTATACTCTTTTCATGTTTATCCAAGCTAATGATCACTTGCTCATGCTCATCGAGTTTACCAAAGAGTGTTGTAAGGTCTAGTGTAGCAAGATCATTGGCCTCCTTGATAGCGGTGACCTTCGGTTGCCATTCCCTGTTAAGACACGTTAGAATTTTGTTAGTAGAAACCTCATTTGGAATTGGTTTACCAAGAACATGCAATTTGTTGATAATGTGAGTAAATCGTTTTTACATATCCGCAATGGTTTCCCCTTGCTTCATGTAAAACAAATCAAACTCTTGCGTTAGTGTTTTAATACGAGCCATCTTAACATCATTAGTGCCTTCGTGGGCTACTTGTAAAGCATCCCACATAGCTTTGGCTGTTTCACAATGGGAGACTCGATAATACTCATCAACTCCCAAGGAGGAAATGATCATATTACGAGCCTTCCAATCATAGATGTACTTTTTCTCGTCCTCCTCAGTTCATTGAGCTTCGGGTTTAGGAACGACAACGCCTTCCGCGTTAGTCATAGTAATTTCCATGGGACCGTTTAAAATAACGTTCCAAACCTTCCGATCTATGGAATTAATATGGACGCGCATACAATCCTTCCAGTAGCTGTAGTTTTCACCTGTAAAAACTGGAGCTCTATTATAAGCCCCCTTAGGTTCGTTCGCCATGATCCAAGAAGTTTTACCGAAGCACCAGAATAAACCGGAGCTCGTGATACCACTTGTTAAACGATGGCTATGGATCTAGAAGGGGGGTTGAATAGATCCCTTGAGTTTTACACGCAAATGGTCCACAAAAATTTTGTTTTAAAAAATTGTTTAACGGAAGCTACCACTGGATAGAATGTCTACAACGAACCTTCTACCGAAAGGATCGGATATGCATGAATATATCACGGAAGAGAAAAATTCAGTTTTGAATACTACACTTAAAAAACGCAGACAACAAATTATCACTTGCTTGATGTTTATTCCAATCCAATGAGGTAAAGTGATAAGCAATTTAAAGCAATGTGTTCGAATTTTGCTTTGAAACAAATTATCAAACACCTAGTGTGCGTTAACACACTATGTGCAGAATTTCTATGGGGAATAATGTACAGCTGCTCCAAAACATAATTCAATGAATTGTATCGATTTAACAAAACAATTTATCAGCGTACAATTACTCTACGATAGAAATTTCAATAACTTGCTACTTCACAAATTTGAACAATACTGAAATGTAATAGAGTTAAGGGAAAGAGAGAACAAACGAGATTTGATTTGGCAGTTCCCCAATCGTCCTCGCTTTAGGTACGTCTGCCCCCAACTCCACAAAAGGAATTGAGATATATATATATATATATATATATATATATATATATATATATATATATATATATATATATATATATGTAGCTGTTGCAAATTGTTTATTACAAGAGAAAACTATGAACATTCAAACCCCGAACGTCTTCGATCGTTGATGCAGAATTTCCTCTTCCCTTGATTCAAGATGAATCAAGTGCTCCGAATATGGTTGATTCAATTACCGTCGCACGCTACTAAACTGAAAGAAACCATCGTTCTTCAGTTACCTTCACTCGGTCAATTGAAATCTTCCAAGAATTCGAACCCAAACCTTCTTCTACAATCCTCTGATTACAACTACTAAACCGAAACAGTTGCGCCAATTTCCGGTTACCTTCGCCCAGCCGAATCCCTGTAGAAAGAACAGTTTGTGCAAAAACCCCTAAAATCTATTCGATTCTTGGAGGACAAACCCAACTGGTTTGATTCAAGAAACACCTGCCAAACTCTCAACCCAGAAGATGAAGATCACACTTCCTAAATTCTAAACGTTATCACTTCGATCAATGGGCGACACAAACAAAGATGATTATGTGTGATTGTTTGTTTACACAATGAAGAAGATGAAGATGAAGAGATAAATGACATATATCTTTCACGTTTCTTGTTGTTATGAAAAATGAAGATCAAACTATTTATATGGAAAATATGACCAACAAAAATAATAACAGAAAAATAACAGAAAAGAAATTAAGTGAAAAAATGAAGAAATAAAGGTCATGCGTCGACCTCTAGTATCCATGCGTCGACCCATAAGATAAGAATTTTGTGTCCCCAGATTTGTGCGCTTACCTGCATGTTTTGGAGGTTAGCGCATGAATTCTGGGGTTAGCGCATGAACTTAAGGGTCAGCGCATGAAGTGCAAATTTTCAGGAAATTCAATTTTTCTGAGCATTTTTACCAAACCAAGGTCAAACATACATGCTAGACACTACTAAAACAATAGTGGACCTTTATTTTTGGAGAGAACAAGATCCTATGCATCTAGACACATGACCAATAACGGTAAGACGCTATATGCCCGACACGTGAAGTGATACCGCTCAAATTACAATCTAATATGTTTGTTGACATCATTAAAACAAGATAGTTAGAAGGATATCCCTCACAGAGGCCTCCTTGATTGATGATGATGCCAAACCAGAAATGGTGAACGTATCATCATTTCTCGACCTGAGAGCCCGTGATATCGAGGATCCTCGGTTTTCTAGTACCCACATGTGAGATGGGCGGGTGTTTACAGGTTTGCAGGTAACCTTGACTTTCATCCTACCTGGTATTATGGTTTTCTTATCAGTGTGAACTTATCAGCCTGGTATTCTGGTTTTTTGGATATTCTGGTATTCCGGTATTCTCTTCAGAGCAGACCTTTGAACTTATCCATTCAGTAACACAACAATACAGAGCTTTGTGGAAGCCCTGATCCCATGTCTGTTGCATTTGCATCATCAATTTTTGCATACATGTTCTTGTATTTCCAAGGGGTATTAACTTTGAGACTCGCTGTTGAGCGTTTCCGTCTATTTCTTGTGGTTATTTTGTCAAAAACTAGAATCAAAATAGAATGATTCCTTGGAAATATTCGAACATGGCATTTGCATTTGCATACTCATACACATAGCAGGTGCTTAGGAGAGGATTTCTCATTCTGACTTGGTATTATCTTCAGAATTGACAGCTTGACCGGCCACCACTACTTAACCTATGAAAATCAAAGGATAGCTATGGAACAACTTCGTGCAGAAGTAACTGAAATGAAGATTCAGATGAGGTAGTTTGGGGAAGATATGCAGGCTATGTCCCAGGGTCAGAAGCTGCTAAGAGAGGAAGTCAATCAGATGAGGACTCAGGTGGGCCTGGTTATGGAAATCTTGAATAAGGTGTTAAAGAAGGAAAACAATCATGTACTCGCTTCCACAACAGAGGTCCTTACTCCTCCCATCTCTTTGGAATTTACACTAGATCGTGGATTGCCTCATGAATCTCTTCCACAAACTGAAGTTTCAGAGCTTTCTCATCAGCAATCATTTCCTGCTCCTCAAGAGGATCCTAAGTCAGAGGGGCCTAAGAGGAAGTTTGATCCCATTCCAATGTCGTATGCGCAGTTGCTTTGTTATTTGCTCGAGCTCAAACTGGTTGAACGTATTAGTTTGGGACCACTTCCCACAAAGCTTCCTCTGGGACCTAATGCTAATGCTGGATGTGAGTTCCACTCTGGGGCACCTGGTCACAATGTTGAGAATTGTACAAGGTTCAAGCATAAAGTCCAAGAGCTCATTGATTCAGAGGTAATCAAGTTTACATTAATTGGCACTGGAAAACAAGGTGATTTTACTCCCACTGTTACAAAGGAATTGGGGACTCCTTCCTTTTCCAAAGGATCCACCTCATGTCATGGATCTCTTCCATAACCTTATGCTTCAGAAGTTTTGCGTCAGCAACCCTTGTTTGTGCCTCAGCCGAATGCATAAAGGAAAGTGCAGGGGCGGATTGGGCACCCAAATCAGCAGCAGCAGCAGCAGAGGCTACTCAGACCAAGAAGGCCCAAGAGGATATTTGATCCTATTCCTATTCCTTATAGTCAGTTGTTTGCTCGCTTGCTCAAAAGCTCGCTGATCCAGTTGAGGAATGCCATGTCAGTGCCATACCCTATTCCTCCGTACTATGACATGAACGCTAGTTGTGAGTTCCATTCGAGAACATTTGGACACACACTTGATAACTGTAATGCGTTCCAGAATAAGGTGCAAGATTTGATTGACTCAAAGGTCATCACCCCTGAAGGTACCCCCATGAGGTGAAGCTTCTTTATCAGAGTGAGCACTCGAGGCTGCGGAGATGTCAGCAGAAGCAATAAGTCCAGACGGAGTCAAGTCTCCTCAACAATGGTAATCATCAGTTTCCTTTACTGTATTTTCATATGTAGCTTTCATTTGTTTGTTTAAACACTGTCTGCATGTAAGAACTTGTTTGTGTTTTGAATGTTGATTTTAATGCAATAAACGTGTTATTTCTGAAGTATCTTACTCTTATGCACTCATATCATGTTTATATGCATTGCAATACCAACTTTCTTGCCTTAAACTCTTGAGGGAGGATGATGAAGTGAAAAACGTAAAATCTTTGGTTGTATGTTTTTGGATAGAACCCTGTTGAGGATGTACAGACATTGTTGCAAATCCCTAAACACTGGAGATATAAGGGAGATAGACCCTCATTAACCCCTTTGAGCCTTGAAGTAGGAGTTTCTTTCTAGAAATAAAAAAACCCTCAATCTTTACCTTTGGCAGGGTAGGCGTCAGTTAGTTTGACCGAGCGTTCAAATTGCAAAAGGAGTGTGCATCTGAGGATCCATTACCTTCTATTCCACTGTCAAGAGGTCAAAAGGTGTGAAACCACAATGGTTATCCATCAACAATCAAGGAATGAGGCAGTCACAACCCTTTCAAGCAAGTAGGACAACTAGTGTCACACGCTTTGTTAAAAAAAAAAAGAGAATAAAAGAAAGAAAGCCCGCTAAGTCAAAACTTGAAAACAAGCGACAGGCAAAAATTAGGGCATTCCGCTGGACTTCAAAAATCGAAAAACTGAAAAGAGTCAGTCCAGGCAAAAATCAGGGAAACGGAGAAAAACAAAAGAATAAAAAGCGAAAAGGACGACAAAGGGAAAAATCCTTGAGCAGAACAAAGTCGCGTGGCTACGAACAAAAGACAAAAAGGGGTGACTGTTGTTCTAAAACCTCATCAGGTCTCAAACCATCAGTGCATGCATTCCTTAAATATCATGAAACATTTTGAGAGAAGAGCGCTTGCGCCGAATTAGCTGAACGTAGGACTGGAGAACATCACGAAGAGTGGGTGGGCACCAACAAACTTTGAGCCTTAAATCCTTTTTTTCTCAAAAACCATGAACTAGGCCACGATACAACCCTCAAAAGTCCTAATTGAAGCAGGGTTTATTCCGAAAGTGCACTTTAGCGAGATAACGTTCCTGACTCCTATGAGTTGTGCTAATAAGATTTTTGTTGGTATTGCGTGTGCGTATTATTTGCCATTCGAAAAACAATGTCGCATCCCAGCTAGTGATTCGTTCATAAGGCTTGGCGACACATTTTCAATAAAACTTCAGGTTAACACGAGTGTTGTATTAGAATTGTCATTCTCATATTAAACGTTTTCTGCTCGCATGTGTTTGACATCAAAGAAGCTTACATGATGAACATCAGTCGAGAAGCTCGATCAAGCCAAGTTGAGATGGTGAGAACTCCGAAGGACAGTCATGTCAAGGGGTATGTGGCTAAGAGACTGTGCGCAGCCTGGGGGGTTCCCGATAAATGGTGATAAGATGCAGCCAATCTGAAGCAGTCACATTGAAAACTCTCCCTAAAGTAGCCAAACAGGGGCAATCACGTTGATTTGACAAATCTCTGTAAGATCAGTCAGGGGCAAAGTTTCTTCAAGACTTGGGGCAAGCCACCTTTAGAGCGTGAGAAGTTGTCCACTCCTGAAGACGGTTAATTGAAAGCACCTCTTCAAAGTTCAGAATACTGGGGAAGAATATTTCAGGTCATTGCAAATCCTTTCGAGGTAATTTACTTCATGGATTATGAAGTCTTGGGCAGTTGCGTCGAGATTTGATTAATCTCTCCAAGAGTTTGAAGACCCTGGGGCAGTGTGAGCGCCCGGTCCTCTATAAATTCCTCTTGAGATGATTTCTTCCTTTAGACCTGATGGTCTGGGGCAAGTGGAGAGTTCAAAGGGCCGTTTATGACTATAGAGACAGGTCAGGCTGGGTAACAAGTTTGTTTTTCCCCTAGTAACATTACTCTCCCCAGCACTGAAAGTTCATCATCCTCAGCTGAACTCATTTCCCCCAGCAAGCAGTTTAAAGTGGATTGCTCCGAGGTGAATGTGGTTGTATCTCTCGCAGGAGGTGTGTTGGGTGTATTTGAAAGGGCTTTATTTTCCCCATAAGAGTCTGGTAATCACTTTCTGCAGAAGGTCAGGAAGTGTAGTTCCCCCAGCAACGGCATGCTCTAATCCCCAGCAGGATAAATTCTTTCCTCTGACAGCAGGTTAAGCTCAATGATATCCCTCGGTAGGTTTCATTGAATTTTCTCCCCAGTAGAGCTACTCTCCTCGACATTGAAAAGTTCATCCTCCTCAGCAGGTTGTTATTTTCCCCAGCCAGGGTGTCGAGGATTATCTTCTTCAGCAGAGTACAGAAGATTAATTCCCCAGCTATAATCGTGATTGATTTATCACTTTCTCAGCAAACAATCAGAAGTTGACGCTGTTGCATCCCCAGCAGGAGACTTATGGAATATCTTCTTGGGACAAAGATGTTATTTTCCCCACAGGAGGTATTTTTCCCATCAACAACGGTTTGATTTAATCCCCACATATGAGTAAGTTGGATGTTGTCCTCTAGCAGAGTCGATGCCGTCAATTACTGTCTTCCAAGTAGATTGCTAGTAATGGCAGATACTCCCCAGCAGGTAAAAGCATCTTCCAGCAGCAGGTTGAGTTCGGTAATATCCCCAAGCAGTTTCAAAATTATTGACTTGTTTCCCCAAGCATAGTTTGGAGGTGATCTTCTCAGTGGTTTGTTCAACAGCAGTTGATATCCCCAGCAAGTCTTAAGTCCAATTGTTATTGGCCTTCTTTCAGATCTTCGGCAAAAGTCATTGGTAATCCCC
This sequence comes from Lathyrus tuberosus, assembly GCA_022829125.1. Lineage (NCBI taxonomy): Eukaryota > Viridiplantae > Streptophyta > Magnoliopsida > Fabales > Fabaceae > Lathyrus > Lathyrus tuberosus. The sequence goes on from JALAZF010000034.1 coordinate 4,762,701, forward strand.
AATGGAGAGAGTTTCTCTTTGGGGTTCCATCTTCAATATTCATTTTTATCTATCCCCAATAGAGTGGGTAGTCTCTTGAAGTTTTCATCTCCAGCAGAGTTTGTGATCAGTGTCTTCCTCGGCAGAGTGAAGTCTTTCTCAGCAGGGTCTCTTATTTCAGAGGACAATTTAGTTTGTCATCCCCGGTGGAGTTGCCTTTGTCTTCAGCATTTATTTTGCTGAGACGTTTCTTTTGCATTGCATAAGCATTCTTGCATGGCATCCTCCCAAACGCATAGCATTTCCATTTCGTATGGAGCATTACACCATAGAAAAACTCAAACATATGCATTCGAAGCATAAGACAGGTTTGATATCCTTACCAGTTTCTTTCCCTAATAGAAAGTAACATGATTCAGAAGATGTTGTTTAACATCACACCGCAACCAGTGTATTCGTCCTTCTTGTCGATCCTTACTACATTCCCCTGCAGAGTTGTCTGTTTAGATTTCTCTCTTCCCTAGCGGAGTCATCTTTGTAGATCCGTTGATTCTATTTTCTTGGGTTGGAAAGTCCATCTTCGGCTGGGTCTTTCTTTTCGAGTTCGATTTTGGTCGTACGCATTTGCTGTTGAAAGAGCGTTTTCGGCAGGTCTTTCTGTTAGAGTCCGCTTTCGGTCGTACTCGTTTATTCTTTTCGAGTCTGCTTTCGGTCGTACTTGTTTGCTGTTGAAAGAGCGTTTTCGGCCGGTCTTTCTTTTGGAGTCCGCTTTCGGCCGTACTCGTTTGCTGTTGAAAGAGCGTTTTCGGCTGGTCTTTCTTTTCGATTCCCCTTTCGGTCGTTCTCGTTTATTTCTTTTCGAGTCCGCTTTTGGTCTTACTCGTTTGCTGTTGAAAGAGCGTTTTCGGCCGGTCTTTCTTTTCGAGTCCGCTTTCGGTCGTACTTGTTTATTCTTTTCGAGTCCGCTTTTGCTCGTACTCGTTTGCTGTTGAAAGAGCGTTTCAGGCCGGTCTTTCTTTTCGAGTCCGCTTTCGGTTGTACTCGTTAGCTGTTGAAAGAGCGTTTTTGGCCGGTCTTTATTTTCGAATCCGCTTTTGGTCGTCCTCGTTTATTCTTATCGAGTCCGCTTTCGGTCGTACTCGTTTGCTGTTGAAGAGCGTTTTCGGTCGGTCTTTCTTTTCGAGTCCGCTTTCGGTCGTATTCGTTTATTTCTTTTTGAGTCCGCTTTCGGTCATACTCGTTTGCTGTTGAAAGAGCGTTTTCGGCCGGTCTTTCTTTTCGAGTCCATTTTCGGTCGTACTCGTTTATTCTTTTCGAGTCCGCTTTCGGTCGTACTCGTTTGCTGTTGAAAGAGTGTTTTCGGCCGGTCTTTCTTTTCGAGTCCGCTTTCGGTCGTACTCGTTTATTCTTTTCGAGTCCGCTTTCAGTCGTACTCGTTTGCTATTGAAAGTGCATTTTAGGCCGGTCTTTCTTTTCGAGTCCGCTTTCGGTCGTACTCGTTTGCTGTTGAAAGAGCGTTTTCGGCTGGTCTTTCTTTTCGATTCCCCTTTCGGTCGTTCTCGTTTATTTCTTTTCGAGTCCGCTTTTGGTCTTACTCGTTTGCTGTTGAAAGAGCGTTTTCGGCCGGTCTTTCTTTTCGAGTCCGCTTTCGGTCGTACTCGTTTATTCTTTTCGAGTCTGCTTTCGGTCGTACTCGTTTGCTGTTGAAAGAGCGTTTTCGGCCGGTTTTTCTGTTCGAGTCCGCTTTCGGTCGTACTCGTTTATTCTTTTCGAGTCCGCTTTCGGTCGTACTCGTTTGCTGTTGAAAGAGCTTTTTCAGCCGGTCTTTCTTTTCGAGTCTGCTTTCGGTCATACTTGTTTATTCTTTTCGAGTCCGCTTTCGGTCGTACTCGTTTGCTGTTGAAAGAGCATTTTCGGCAGGTCTTTATGTTCGAGTCCGCTTTCGGACGTACTCGTTTATTCTTTTCGAGTCTGCTTTTGGTCGTACTTGTTTGCTGTTGAAAGAGCGTTTTCGGGCGGTCTTTCTTTTGGAGTCCGCTTTCGGCCGTACTCGTTTGCTGTTGAAAGAGAATTTTTGGCCAGTCTTTCTTTTCGATTCTGCTTTCGGTAGTACTTGTTTATTTCTTTTCGAGTTCGCTTTTGGTCTTACTCGTTTGCTGTTGAAAGAGAGTTTTCGGCCTGTCTTTCTTTTCGAGTCCGCTTTCGGTCGTACTCGTTTATTCTTTTCGAGTCCGCTTTTGCTCGTACTCGTTTGCTGTTGAAAGAGCGTTTCAGGCCGGTCTTTCTTTTCGAGTCTGCTTTCGGTTGTACTCGTTAGCTGTTGAAAGAGCGTTTTTGGTCGGTCTTTATTTTCGAGTCCGCTTTTGGTCGTACTCCTTTATTCTTATCGAGTCCGCTTTCGGTCGTACTCGTTTGCTGTTGAAAGAGCGTTTTCGGTCGGTCTTTCTTTTCGAGTCAGCTTTCGGTCGTACTCGTTTATTTCTTTTCGAGTCCGCTTTCGGTAATACTCGTTTGCTGTTGAAAAAGCGTTTTCGGCCGGTCTTTCTTTTCGAGTCCGCTTTCGGTCGTACTCGTTTGCTGTTGAAAGAGCATTTTCGGCAGGTCTTTATGTTCGAGTCCGCTTTCGGACGTACTCGTTTATTCTTTTCGAGTCTGCTTTGGGTCGTACTTGTTTGCTGTTGAAAGAGCGTTTTCGGGCGGTCTTTCTTTTGGAGTCCGCTTTCGGCCGTACTCGTTTGCTGTTGAAAGAGCATTTTTGGCCAGTCTTTCTTTTCGATTCTGCTTTCGGTAGTACTTGTTTATTTCTTTTCGAGTTCGCTTTTGGTCTTACTCGTTTGCTGTTGAAAGAGAGTTTTCGGCCTGTCTTTCTTTTCGAGTCCGCTTTCGGTCGTACTCGTTTATTCTTTTCGAGTCCGCTTTTGCTCGTACTCGTTTGCTGTTGAAAGAGCGTTTCAGGCCGGTCTTTCTTTTCGAGTCTGCTTTCGGTTGTACTCGTTAGCTGTTGAAAGAGCGTTTTTGGTCGGTCTTTATTTTCGAGTCCGCTTTTGGTCGTACTCCTTTATTCTTATCGAGTCCGCTTTCGGTCGTACACGTTTGCTGTTGAAAGAGCGTTTTCGGTCGGTCTTTCTTTTCGAGTCAGCTTTCGGTCGTACTGGTTTATTTCTTTTCGAGTCCGCTTTCGGTAATACTCGTTTGCTGTTGAAAAAGCGTTTTCGGCCGGTCTTTCTTTTCGAGTCCGCTTTCGGTCGTACTCGTTTATTCTTTTCGAGTCCGCTTTCGGTCGTACTCGTTTGCTGTTGAAAGAGCATTTTCGGCCTGTCTTTCTTTTCGAGTCCGCTTTCGGTCGTACTCGTTTGCTGTTGAAAGAGCATTTTCGGCCGGCCTTTCTGTTCGAGTCCACTTTCGGTTGTACTCATTTATTCTTTTCGAGTCCGCTTTCGGTTGTACTCGTTTGCTGTTGAAAGAGCGTTTTCGGCCAGTCTTTCTGTTTGAGTCTGCTTTCGGTCGTACTCGTTTATTCTTTTCGAGTCCGCTTTCGGTCGTACTCGTTTGCTGTTGAAAGAGCGTTTTCGGCCGGTCTTTCTTTTCGAGTCCGCTTTCGGTCGTACTCGTTTATTCTTTTCGAGTCCGCTTTCAGTCGTACTCGTTTGCTATTGAAAGTGCATTTTAGGCCGGTCTTTCTTTTCGAGTCCGCTTTCGGTCGTACTCGTTTGCTGTTGAAAGAGCATTTTCGGCCGGTCTTTCTTTTTGAGTCCGCTTTCGGTCGTACCCGTTTATTTCTTTTCGAGTCCGCTTTCGGTCTTACTCATTTGCTGTTGAAAGAGCGTTTTCGGCCGATCTTTCTTTTCGAGTCCGCTTTTGGTCGTACTCGTTTATTCTTTTCGAGTCTGCTTTCGGTCGTACTCGTTTGCTGTTGAAAGAGGGTTTTCGGCCGGTCTTTCTGTTCGAGTCCGCTTTCGGTCGTACTCGTTTATTCTTTTTGAGTCCGCTTTCGGTCGTACTCGTTTGCTGTTGAAAGAGCATTTTCGGCCGGTCTTTCTTTTCGAGTCCGCTTTCGGTCGTACTCGTTTGCTGTTGAAAGAGCTTTTTCAGGCGGTCTTTCTTTTCGAGTCCGCTTTCAGTCATACTTGTTTATTCTTTTCGAGTCCGCTTTCGGTCGTACTCGTTTGCTGTTGAAAGAGCATTTTCGGCAGGTCTTTATGTTCGGGTCCGCTTTCGGACGTACTCGTTTATTCTTTTCGAGTCTGCTTTTGGTCGTACTTGTTTGCTGTTGAAAGAGCGTTTTCGGGCGGTCTTTCTTTTGGAGTCCGCTTTCGGCCGTACTCGTTTGCTGTTGAAAGAGCATTTTTGGCCAGTCTTTCTTTTCGATTCTGCTTTCGGTAGTACTTGTTTATTTCTTTTCGAGTTCGCTTTTGGTCTTACTCGTTTGCTGTTGAAAAAGAGTTTTCGGCCTGTCTTTCTTTTCGAGTCCGCTTTCGGTCGTACTCGTTTATTCTTTTCGAGTCCGCTTTTGCTCGTACTCGTTTGCTGTTGAAAGAGCGTTTCAGGCCGGTCTTTCTTTTCGAGTCTGCTTTCGGTTGCACTCGTTAGCTATTGAAAGAGCATTTTTGGCCGGTCTTTATTTTCGAGTCCGCTTTTGGTCGTACTCCTTTATTCTTATCGAGTCCGCTTTCGGTCGTACTCGTTTGCTGTTTAAAGAGCGTTTTCGGTCGGTCTTTCTTTTCGAGTCAGCTTTCGGTCGTACTCGTTTATTTCTTTTCGAGTCCGCTTTCGGTCATACTCGTTTTTCTGTTGAAAAAGCGTTTTCGGCCGGTCTTTCTTTTCGAGTCCGCTTTCGGTCGTACTCGTTTATTCTTTTCGAGTCCGCTTTCGGTCGTACTCGTTTGCTGTTGAAAGAGCATTTTCGGCCTGTCTTTCTTTTCGAGTCCGCTTTCGGTCGTACTCATTTGCTGTTGATAGAGCATTTTCGGCCGGCCTTTCAGTTCGAGTACACTTTCGGTTGCACTCATTTATTCTTTTCGAGTCCGCTTTCGGTTGTACTCGTTTGCTGTTGAAAGAGCGTTTTCGTCAGTCTTTCTGTTTGAGTCTGCTTTCGGTCGTACTCGTTTATTCTTTTCGAGTCTGCTTTCGGTCGTACTCGTTTGCTGTTGAAAGAGCATTTTCGGTCGGTCTTTCTTTTCGAGTCCGCTTTCGGTCGTACTCGGTTGCTGATGAAAGAGCATTTTCGGCCGGTCTTTCTTTTCGAGTCCGCTTTCGGTCGTACTCGTTTATTTCTTTTCGAGTCCGCTTTCGGTCTTACTCGTTTGCTGTTGAAAGATCGTTTTCGGCCGGTCTTTCTTTTCGAGTCCGGTTTTGGTCGTACTCGTTTATTCTTTTCGAGTCCGCTTTCGGTCGTACTCGTTTGCTGTTGAAAGAGTGTTTTCGGCGGGTCTTTCTGTTCGAGTCCGCTTTTGGTCGTACTCGTTTATTCTTTTCGAGTCCGCTTTTGGTCGTACTTGTTTGCTGTTGAAAGAGCATTTTCGGTCGGTCTTTCTTTTCGAGTCCACTTTCGGTCGTACTCGTTTTCTGTTGAAATAGCGTGTTCAGCCGGACTTTCTTTTCGAGTCCGCTTTCGGTCGTACTCGTTTATTCTTTTCGAGTCCGCTTTCGGTCGTACTCGTTTGCTGGTGAAAGAGCATTTTCGGCCTGTCTTTCTTTTCGAGTCCGCTTTCGGTCGTACTCGTTTGCTGTTGAAAGAGCATTTTCGGCCGGCCTTTCTGTTCGAGTCCACTTTCGGTTGTACTCATTTATTCTTTTCGAGTCTGCTTTCGGTTGTACTCGTTTGCTGTTGAAAGAGCGTTTTCGGCCAGTCTTTCTGTTTGAGTCTGCTTTCCGTCGTACTCGTTTATTCTTTTCGAGTCCGCTTTCGGTCGTACTCGTTTGCTGTTGAAAGAGCGTTTTCGGCCGGTCTTTCTTTTCGAGTCCGCTTTCGGTCGTACTCGTTTATTCTTTTCGAGTCCGCTTTCAGTCGTACTCGTTTGCTATTGAAAGTGCATTTTAGGCCGGTCTTTCTTTTCGAGTCCGCTTTCGGTCGTACTCGTTTGCTGTTGAAAGAGCATTTTCGGCCGGTCTTTCTTTTCGAGTCCGCTTTCGGTCGTACCCGTTTATTTCTTTTCGAGTCCGCTTTCGGTCTTACTCATTTGCTGTTGAAAGAGCATTTTCGGCCGGTCTTTCTTTTCGAGTCCGCTTTCGGTCGTACTCGTTTGCTGTTGAAAGAGCTTTTTCAGCCGGTCTTTCTTTTCGAGTCCGATTTCGGTCATACTTGTTTATTCTTTTCGAGTCCGCTTTCGGTCGTACTCGTTTGCTGTTGAAAGAGCATTTTCGGCAGGTCTTTATGTTCGAGTCCGCTTTCGGACGTACTCGTTTATTCTTTTCGAGTCTGCTTTTGGTCGTACTTGTTTGCTGTTGAAAGAGCGTTTTCGGGCGGTCTTTCTTTTGGAGTCCGCTTTCGGCCGTACTCGTTTGCTGTTGAAAGAGCATTTTTGGCCAGTCTTTCTTTTCGATTCTGCTTTCGGTAGTACTTGTTTATTTCTTTTCGAGTTCGCTTTTGGTCTTACTCGTTTGCTGTTGAAAAAGAGTTTTCGGCCTGTCTTTCTTTTCGAGTCCGCTTTCGGTCGTACTCGTTTATTCTTTTCGAGTCCGCTTTTGCTCGTACTCGTTTGTTGTTGAAAGAGCGTTTCAGGTCGGTCTTTCTTTTCGAGTCTGCTTTCGGTTGCACTCGTTAGCTATTGAAAGAGCATTTTTGGCCGGTCTTTATTTTCGAGTCCGCTTTTGGTCGTACTCCTTTATTCTTATCGAGTCCGCTTTCGGTCGTACTCGTTTGCTGTTTAAAGAGCGTTTTCGGTCGGTCTTTCTTTTCGAGTCAGCTTTCGGTCGTACTCGTTTATTTCTTTTCGAGTCCGCTTTCGGTCATACTCGTTTTTATGTTGAAAAAGCGTTTTCGGCCGGTCTTTCTTTTCGAGTCCGCTTTCGGTCGTACTCGTTTATTCTTTTCGAGTCCGCTTTCGGTCGTACTCGTTTGCTGTTGAAAGAGCATTTTCGGCCTGTCTTTCTTTTCGAGTCCGCTTTCGGTCGTACTCGTTTGCTGTTGATAGAGCATTTTCGGCCGGCCTTTCAGTTCCAGTCCACTTTCGGTTGCACTCATTTATTCTTTTCGAGTCCGCTTTCGGTTGTACTCGTTTGCTGTTGAAAGAGCGTTTTCGGCCAGTCTTTCTGTTTGAGTCTGCTTTCGGTCGTACTCGTTTATTCTTTTCGAGTCTGCTTTCGGTCGTACTCGTTTGCTGTTGAAAGAGCGTTTTCGGTCGGTCTTTCTTTTCGAGTCCGCTTTCGGTCGTACTCGTTTGCTGATGAAAGAGCATTTTCGATCGGTCTTTCTTTTCGAGTCCGCTTTCGGTCGTACTCGTTTATTTCTTTTCGAGTCCGCTTTCGGTCTTACTCGTTTGCTGTTGAAAGAGCGTTTTCGGCCGGTCTTTCTTTTCGAGTCCGGTTTTGGTCGTACTCGTTTATTCTTTTCGAGTCCGCTTTCGGTCGTACTCGTTTACTGTTGAAAGAGTGTTTTCGGCCGGTCTTTCTGTTCGAGTCCGCTTTTGGTCGTACTCGTTTATTCTTTTCGAGTCCGCTTTTGGTCGTACTTGTTTGCTGTTGAAAGAGCATTTTCGGTCGGTCTTTCTTTTCGAGTCCACTTTCGGTCGTACTCAATTTCTGTTGAAATAGCGTGTTCAGCCGGACTTTCTTTTCGAGTCCGCTTTCGGTCGTACTCGTTTATTCTTTTCGAGTCCGCTTTCGGTCGTACTCGTTTGCTGGTGAAAGAGCATTTTCGGCCTGTCTTTCTTTTCGAGTCCGCTTTCGGTCGTACTCGTTTGCTATTGAAAGAGCATTTTCGGCCGGCCTTTCTGTTCGAGTCCACTTTCGGTTGTACTCATTTATTCTTTTCGAGTCCGCTTTCGGTTGTACTCGTTTGCTGTTGAAAGAGCGTTTTCGTCCAGTCTTTCTGTTTGAGTCTGCTTTCGGTCGTACTCGTTTATTCTTTTCGAGTCCGCTTTCGGTCGTACTCGTTTGCTGTTTAAAGAGCGTTTTCGGCCGGTCTTTCTTTTCGAGTCCGCTTTCGGTCGTACTCGTTTATACTTTTCGAGTCCGCTTTCAGTCGTACTCGTTTGCTATTGAAAGTGCATTTTAGGCCGGTCTTTCTTTTCGAGTCCGCTTTCGGTCGTACTCGTTTGCTGTTGAAAGAGCATTTTCGGCCGGTCTTTCTTTTCGAGTCCGCTTTCGGTCGTACCCGTTTATTTCTTTTCGAGTCCGCTTTCGGTCTTACTCATTTGCTGTTGAAAGAGCGTTTTCGGTCGGTCTTTCTTTTCGAGTCCGCTTTTTGTTGTACTCGTTTATTCTTTTCGAGTTTGCTTTCGGTCGTACTCGTTTGCTGTTGAAAGAGCGTTTTCGGCCGGTCTTTCTGTTCGAGTCCGCTTTCGGTCATACTCGTTTATTCTTTTCGAGTCCGCTTTCGGTCGTACTCGTTTGCTGTTGAAAGAGCATTTTTGGCCGGTCTTTCTTTTCGAGTCCGCTTTCGGTCGTACTCGTTTGCTGTTGAAAGTGCTTTTTCAGCCGGTCTTTCTTTTCGAGTCCGCTTTCGGTCATACTTGTTTATTCTTTTCGAGTCCGCTTTCGGTCGTACTCGTTTACTGTTGAAAGAGCATTTTCGGCAGGTCTTTATGTTCGAGTCCGCTTTCGGACGTACTCGTTTATTCTTTTCGAGTCTGCTTTTGGTCGTACTTGTTTGCTGTTGAAAGAGCGTTTTCGGGCGGTCTTTCTTTTGGAGTCCGCTTTCGGCCGTACTCGTTTGCTGTTGAAAGAGCATTTTTGGCCAGTCTTTCTTTTCGATTCTGCTTTCGGTAGTACTTGTTTATTTCTTTTCGAGTTCGCTTTTGGTCTTACTCGTTTGCTGTTGAAAAAGAGTTTTCGGCCTGTCTTTCTTTTCGAGTCCGCTTTCGGTCGTACTCGTTTATTCTTTTCGAGTCCGCTTTTGCTCGTACTCGTTTGCTGTTGAAAGAGCGTTTCAGGCCGGTCTTTCTTTTCGAGTCTGCTTTTAGTTGCACTCGTTCGCTGTTGAAAGAGCGTTTTTGGCCGGTCTTTATTTTCGAGTCCGCTTTTGGTCGTACTCCTTTATTCTTATCGAGTCCGCTTTCGGTCGTACTCGTTTGCTGTTTAAAGAGCGTTTTCGGTCGGTCTTTCTTTTCGAGTCAGCTTTCGGTCGTACTCGTTTATTTCTTTTCGAGTCCGCTTTCGGTCATACTCGTTTGCTGTTGAAAAAGCGTTTTCGGCCGGTCTTTCTTTTCGAGTCCGCTTTTGGTCGTACTCGTTTATTCTTTTCGAGTCCGCTTTCGGTTGTACTCGTTTGCTGTTGAAAGAGCATTTTCGGCCTGTCTTTCTTTTCGAGTCCGCTTTCGGTCGTACTCGTTTGCTGTTGATAGAGCATTTTCGGCCGGCCTTTCAGTTCGAGTCCACTTTCGGTTGTACTCATTTATTCTTTTCGAGTCCGCTTTCGGTTGTACTCGTTTGCTGTTGAAAGAGCGTTTTTGGCCAGTCTTTCTGTTTGAGTCTGCTTTCGGTCGTACTCGTTTATTCTTTTCGAGTCCGCTTTCGGTCGTACTCGTTTGCTGTTGAAAGAGCGTTTTCGGTCGGTCTTTCTTTTCGAGTCCGCTTTCGGTCGTACTCGTTTGCTGTTGAAAGAGCATTTTCGGCCGGTCTTTCTTTTCGAGTCCGCTTTCGGTCGTACTCGTTTATTTCTTTTCGAGTCCGCTTTCGGTCTTACTCGTTTGCTGTTGAAAGAGCGTTTTCGGCCGGTCTTTCTTTTCGAGTCCGGTTTTGGTCGTACTCGTTTATTCTTTTCGAGTCCGCTTTCGGTCGTACTCGTTTGCTGTTGAAAGAGTGTTTTCAGCCGGTCTTTCTGTTCGAGTCCGCTTTTGGTCGTACTCGTTTATTCTTTTTGAGTCCGCTTTTGGTCGTACTTGTTTGCTGTTGAAAGAGCATTTTCGGTCGGTCTTTCTTTTCGAGTCCGCTTTCGGTCGTACTCATTTTCTGTTGAAATAGCGTGTTCAGCCGAACTTTCTTTTCGAGTCCGCTTTCGGTCGTACTCGTTTATTCTTTTCGAGTCCGATTTCGGTCGTACTTGTTTGTTGTTGAAAGAGCGTTTTTGGCCGGTCTTTCTGTTCGAGTTCGCTTTTGGTCGTACTCGTTTATTCTTTTCGAGTCCGCTTTTGGTCGTACTCGTTTGCTGTTGAAAGAGCATTTTTGGCAGGTCTTTCTTTTCGAGTCCGTTTTCGGTCGTACTCGTTTGCTGTTGAAATAACGTTTTCAGCCGGTCTTTCTTTTTGAGTCCGCTTTTGGTCGTACTCGTTTATTCTTATCGAGTCCGCTTTCGGTTGTACTCGTTTGCTGTTGAAAGAGCGTTTCAGGCCGGTCTTTCTTTTCGAGTCCGCTTTTCAGTCGTACTCGTTTGCTGTTGAAAGAGGGTTTTCGGCCGGTCTTTCTTTTCGAGTCCGCTTTCGATCGTACTCGTTTATTTCTTTTCGAGTCCGCTTTCGGTTGTACTCGTTTGCTGTTGAAAGAGCGTTTTCGGCCGGTCTTTCTTTTCGAGTCCGCTTTCGGTCGTACTCGTTTATTCTTTTCGAGTCCGCTTTCGGTCTTACTCATTTGCTGTTGAAAGAGCATTTTCGGCCGGTCTTTCTTTTCGAGTCCGCTTTTGGTCGTACTCGTTTATTCTTTTCGAGTCCGCTTTCGGTCGTACTCGTTTGCTGGTGAAAGAGCATTTTCGGCCTGTCTTTCTTTTCGAGTCCGCTTTCGGTCGTACTCGTTTGCTATTGAAAGAGCATTTTCGGCCGGCCTTTCTGTTCGAGTCCACTTTCGGTTGTACTCATTTATTCTTTTCGAGTCCGCTTTCGGTTGTACTCGTTTGCTGTTGAAAGAGCGTTTTCGGCCAGTCTTTCTGTTTGAGTCTGCTTTCGGTCGTACTCGTTTATTCTTTTCGAGTCTGCTTTCGGTCGTACTCGTTTGCTGTTGAAAGAGCGTTTTCGGCCGGTCTTTCTTTTCGAGTCCGCTTTCGGTCGTACTCGTTTATTCTTTTCGAGTCCGCTTTCAGTCGTACTCGTTTGCTATTGAAAGTGCATTTTAGGCCGGTCTTTCTTTTCGAGTCCGCTTTCGGTCGTACTCGTTTGCTGTTGAAAGAGCATTTTCGGCCGGTCTTTCTTTTCGAGTCCGCTTTCGGTCGTACCCGTTTATTTCTTTTCGAGTCCGCTTTCGGTCTTACTCATTTGCTGTTGAAAGAGCGTTTTCGGCCGGTCTTTCTTTTCGAGTCCGCTTTTTGTCGTACTCGTTTATTCTTTTCGAGTTTGCTTTCGGTCGTACTCATTTGCTGTTGAAAGAGCGTTTTCGGCCGGTCTTTCTGTTCGAGTCCGCTTTCGGTCATACTCGTTTATTCTTTTCGAGTCCGCTTTCGGTCGTACTCGTTTGCTGTTGAAAGAGCATTTTTGGCCGGTCTTTCTTTTCGAGTCCGCTTTCGGTCGTACTCGTTTGCTGTTGAAAGTGCTTTTTCAGCCGGTCTTTCTTTTCGAGTCCGCTTTCGGTCATACTTGTTTATTCTTTTCGAGTCCGCTTTCGGTCGTACTCGTTTACTGTTGAAAGAGCATTTTCGGCAGGTCTTTATGTCCGAGTCCGCTTTCGGACGTACTCGTTTATTCTTTTCGAGTCTGCTTTTGGTCGTACTTGTTTGCTGTTGAAAGAGCGTTTTCGGGCGGTCTTTCTTTTGGAGTCCGCTTTCGGCCGTACTCGTTTGCTGTTGAAAGAGCATTTTTGGCCAGTCTTTCTTTTCGATTCTGCTTTCGGTAGTACTTGTTTATTTCTTTTCGAGTTCGCTTTTGGTCTTACTCGTTTGCTGTTGAAAAAGAGTTTTCGGCCTGTCTTTCTTTTCGAGTCCGCTTTCGGTCGTACTCGTTTATTCTTTTCGAGTCCGCTTTTGCTCGTACTCGTTTGCTGTTGAAAGAGCGTTTCAGGCCGGTCTTTCTTTTCGAGTCTGCTTTTAGTTGCACTCGTTAGCTGTTGAAAGAGCGTTTTTGGCCGGTCTTTATTTTCGAGTCCGCTTTTGGTCGTACTCCTTTATTCTTATCGAGTCCGCTTTCGGTCGTACTCGTTTGCTGTTTAAAGAGCGTTTTCGGTCGGTCTTTCTTTTCGAGTCAGCTTTCGGTCGTACTCGTTTATTTCTTTTCGAGTCCGCTTTCGGTCATACTCGTTTGCTGTTGAAAAAGCGTTTTCGGTCGGTCTTTCTTTTCGAGTCCGCTTTCGGTCGTACTCGTTTATTCTTTTCGAGTCCGCTTTCGGTTGTACTCGTTTGCTGTTGAAAGAGCATTTTCGGCCTGTCTTTCTTTTCGAGTCCGCTTTCGGTCGTACTCGTTTGTTGTTGATAGAGCATTTTCGGCCGGCCTTTCAGTTCGAGTCCACTTTCGGTTGTACTCATTTATTCTTTTCGAGTCCGCTTTCGGTTGTACTCGTTTGCTGTTGAAAGAGCGTTTTTGGCCAGTCTTTCTGTTTGAGTCTGCTTTCGGTCGTACTCGTTTATTCTTTTCGAGTCCGCTTTCGGTCGTACTCGTTTGCTGTTGAAAGAGCGTTTTCGGTCGGTCTTTCTTTTCGAGTCCGCTTTCGGTCGTACTCGTTTGCTGTTGAAAGAGCATTTTCGGCCGGTCTTTCTTTTCGAGTCCGCTTTCGGTCGTACTCGTTTATTTCTTTTCGAGTCCGCTTTCGGTCTTACTCGTTTGCTGTTGAAAGAGCGTTTTCGGCCGGTCTTTCTTTTCGAGTCCGGTTTTGGTCGTACTCGTTTATTCTTTTCGAGTCCGCTTTCGGTCGTACTCGTTTGCTGTTGAAAGAGTGTTTTCAGCCGGTCTTTCTGTTCGAGTCCGCTTTTGGTCGTACTCGTTTATTCTTTTCGAGTCCGCTTTTGGTCGTACTTGTTTGCTGTTGAAAGAGCATTTTCGGTCGGTCTTTCTTTTCGAGTCCGCTTTCGGTCGTACTCATTTTCTGTTGAAATAGCGTGTTCAGCCGAACTTTCTTTTCGAGTCCGCTTTCGGTCGTACTCGTTTATTCTTTTCGAGTCCGATTTCGGTCGTACTTGTTTGTTGTTGAAAGAGCGTTTTTGGCCGGTCTTTCTGTTCGAGTTCGCTTTTGGTCGTACTCGTTTATTCTTTTCGAGTCCGCTTTTGGTCGTACTCGTTTGCTGTTGAAAGAGCATTTTTGGCAGGTCTTTCTTTTCGAGTCCGTTTTCGGTCGTACTCGTTTGCTGTTGAAATAACGTTTTCAGCCGGTCTTTCTTTTTGAGTCCGCTTTTGGTCGTACTCGTTTATTCTTATCGAGTCCGCTTTCGGTTGTACTCGTTTGCTGTTGAAAGAGCGTTTCAGGCCGGTCTTTCTTTTCGAGTCCGCTTTTCAGTCGTACTCGTTTGCTGTTGAAAGAGCGTTTTCGGCCGGTCTTTCTTTTCGAGTCCGCTTTCGATCGTACTCGTTTATTTCTTTTCGAGTCCGCTTTCGGTTGTACTCGTTTGCTGTTGAAAGAGCGTTTTCGGCCGGTCTTTCTTTTCGAGTCCGCTTTCGGTCGTACTCGTTTATTCTTTTCGAGTCCGCTTTCGGTCTTACTCATTTGCTGTTGAAAGAGCATTTTCGGCCGGTCTTTCTTTTCGAGTCCGCTTTTGGTCGTACTCGTTTATTCTTTTCGAGTCCGCTTTCGGTCGTACTCGTTTCCTGTTGAAAGAGCGTTTTGGGCCGGTCTTTCTATTCGAGTCCGCTTTCGGTCGTACTCGTTTATTCTTTTCGAGTCCACTTTCGGTCGTACTCGTTTGCTGTTGAAAGAGCAATTTCGGCCGGTCTTTCTTTTCGAGTCCGCTTTCGGTCGTACTCGATTGCTGTTGAAAGAGCTTTTTCAGCCGGTCTTTCTTTTCGAGTCTGCTTTCGGTCATACTTATTTATTCTTTTCGAGTCCGCTTTCGGTCGTATTCGTTTGCTGTTGAAAGAGCATTTTTGGCAGGTCTTTATGTTCGAGTCCGCTTTTGGACGTACTCGTTTATTCTTTTCGAGTCCGCTTTCGGTCGTACTCGTTTGCTGTTGAAAGATCGTTTTCGGCCGGTCTTTCTTTTGGAGTCCGCTTTCGGCCGTACTCGTTTGCTGTTGAAAGAGCATTTTCGACCAGTCTTTCTTTTCGATTCTGCTTTCGGTAGTACTTGTTTATTTCTTTTCGAGTTCGCTTTTGGTCTTACTCGTTTGCTGTTGAAAGAGCGTTTTCGACCGGTCTTTCTTTTCGAGTTCGCTTTCGGTCATACTCGTTTATTCTTTTCGAGTCCGCTTTTGCTCGAACTCGTTTGCTGTTGAAAAAGCGTTTTAGGCCGGTCTTTCTTTTCGAGTCCGCTTTCGGTTGTACTCGTAAGCTGTTGAAAGAGCGTTTTTGGCCGGTCTTTATTTTCGAGTCCGCTTTTGGCCGTACTCGTTTATTCTTATCGAGTCCACTTTCGGTCGTACTCGTTTGCTGTTGAAAGAGCATTTTCGGTCGGTCTTTATTTTTGAGTCCGCTTTCGGTCGTACTCGTTTATTTCTTTTCGAGTCCGCTTTCGGTCGTACTCGTTTGCTGTTGAAAGATCGTTTTTGGCCGGTCTTTCTTTTCGAGTCCGCTTTCGGTCATACTCGTTTATTCTTTTCGAGTCCGCTTTCGGTCGTACTCGTTTGCTGTTGAAGAGCGTTTTCGGTCGGTCTTTCTTTTCGAGTCCGCTTTCGGTCGTACTCGTTTATTTCTTTTTTTGTCCGCTTTTGGTCGTACTCGTTTGCTGTTGAAAGAGCGTTTTCGGCCGGTCTTTCTTTTCGAGTCCGCGTTCGGCCGTACTCGGTTATTCTTTTCGAGTCCGCTTTCAGTCGTACTCATTTGGTATTGAAAGTGCATTTTAGGCCGGTCTTTCTTTTCGAGTCCGCTTTCGGTCGTACTCGTTTGCTGTTGAAAGAGTATTTTCGGCCGGTCTTTCTTTTCGAGTCCGCTTTCGGTCGTACCCGTTTATTTCTTTTTTTGTCCGCTTTTGGTCGTACTCGTTTGCTGTTGAAAGAGCGTTTTCGGCCGGTCTTTCTTTTCGAGTCCGCTTTCGGCCGTACTCGATTATTCTTTTCGAGTCCGCTTTCAGTCGTACTCATTTGGTATTGAAAGTGCATTTTAGGCCGGTCTTTCTTTTCGAGTCCGCTTTCGGTCGTACTCGTTTGCTGTTGAAAGAGTATTTTCGGCCGGTCTTTCTTTTCGAGTCCGCTTTCGGTCGTACCCGTTTATTTCTTTTCGAGTCCGCTTTCGGTCTTACTCATTTGCTGTTGAAAGAGCGATTTCGGCCGGTCTTTCTTTTCGAGTCCGCTTTTGGTCGTACTTGTTTATTCTTTTCGAGTCTGCTTTCGGTCGTACTCGTTTGCTGTTGAAAGAGCGTTTTCGGCCGGTCTTTCTGTTCGAGTCCGCTTTCGGTCGTACTCGTTTATTCTTTTCGAGTCCGCTTTCGGTCGTACTCGTTTGCTGTTGAAAGAGCATTTTCGGCCGGTCTTTCTTTTCGAGTCCGCTTTCGGTCGTACTCGTTTATTCTTTTCGAGTCCGCTTTCGGTCGTACTCGTTTGTTGTTGAAAGAGCGTTTTCGGCCAGTCTTTCTATTGAAGTCCGCTTTCGGCCGTACTCGTTTGCTGTTGAAAAAGCATTTTCGGCCAGTCTTTCTTTTCGATTCTGCTTTCGATAGTACTTGTTTATTTCTTTTCGAATTCGCTTTTGGTCTTACTCGTTTGCTGTTGAAAGAGCGTTTTCGATCGGTCTTTCTTTTCGAGTCCGCTTCCGGTCGTACTCGTTTATTCTTTTCGAGTTCACTTTTACTCGTACTCGTTTGCTGTTGAAAGAGCGTTTCAGGCCCGTCTTTCTTTTCGAGTCCGCTTTCGGTTGTACTCGTTAGCTGTTGAAAGAGCGTTTTTGGCCGGTCTTTCTTTTCGAGTCCGCTTTTGGTCGTACTCGTTTATTCTTATCGAGTCCGCTTTCGGTTGTACTCGTTTGCTGTTGAAAGAGCGTTTCAGGCCGGTCTTTCTTTTCGAGTCTGCTTTTCAGTCGTACTCGTTTGCTGTTGAAAGAGCGTTTTCGGCCGGTCTTTCTTTTCGAGTCCGCTTTCGATCGTACTCGTTTATTTCTTTTCGAGTCCAGTTTCGGTTGTACTCGTTTGCTGTTGAAAGAGCGTTTTCGGCCGGTCTTTCTTTTCGAGTCCGCTTTCGGTCGTACTCGTTTATTCTTTTCGAGTCCGCTTTCGGTCTTACTCATTTGCTGTTGAAAGAGCGTTTTCGGCCGGTCTTTCTTTTCGAGTCCGCTTTTGGTCGTACTCGTTTATTCTTTTCGAGTCCGCTTTCGGTCGTACTCGTTTATTCTTTTCAAGTCCACTTTCGGTCGTACTCGTTTGCTGTTGAAAGAGCATTTTCGGCCGGTCTTTCTTTTCGAGTCCGCTTTCGGTCGTACTCGATTGCTATTGAAAGAGCTTTTTCAGCCGGTCTTTCTTTTCGAGTCCGCTTTCGGTCATACTTATTTTTTCTTTTCGAGTCCGCTTTCGGTCGTACTCGTTTGCTGTTGAAAGAGCATTTTTGGCAGGTCTTTAAGTTCGAGTCCGCTTTTGGACGTACTCGTTTATTCTTTTCGAGTCCGCTTTCGGTCGTACTCGTTTGCTGTTGAAAGATCGTTTTCGGCCGGTCTTTCTTTTGGAGTCCGCTTTCGGCCGTACTCGTTTGCTGTTGAAAGAGCATTTTCGACCAGAATTTCTTTTCGATTCTGCTTTCGGTAGTACTTGTTTATTTCTTTTCGAGTTCGCTTTTGGTCTTACTCGTTTGCTGTTGAAAGAGCGTTTTCGGCCGGTCTTTCTTTTCGAGTCCGCTTTCGGTCGTACTCGATTGCTGTTGAAAGAGCTTTTTCAGCCGGTCTTTCTTTTCGAGTCCGCTTTCGGGCATACTTATTTTTTCTTTTCGAGTCCGCTTTCGGTCGTACTCGTTTGCTGTTGAAAGAGCATTTTTGGCAGGTCTTTAAGTTCGAGTCCGCTTTTGGACGTACTCGTTTATTCTTTTCGAGTCCGCTTTCGGTCGTACTCGTTTGCTGTTGAAAGATCGTTTTCGGCCGGTCTTTCTTTTGGAGTCCGCTTTCGGCCGTACTCGTTTGCTGTTGAAAGAGCATTTTCGACCAAAATTTCTTTTCGATTCTGCTTTCGGTAGTACTTGTTTATTTCTTTTCGAGTTCGCTTTTGGTCTTACTCGTTTGCTGTTGAAAGAGCGTTTTCGGCCGGTCTTTCTTTTCGAGTCCGCTTTCGGTCGTACTCGATTGCTGTTGAAAGAGCTTTTTCAGCCGGTCTTTCTTTTCGAGTCCGCTTTCGGTCATACTTATTTATTCTTTTCGAGTCCGCTTTCGGTCGTACTCGTTTGCTGTTGAAAGAGCATTTTTGGCAGGTCTTTAAGTTCGAGTCCGCTTTTGGACGTACTCGTTTATTCTTTTCGAGTCCGCTTTCGGTCGTACTCGTTTGCTGTTGAAAGATCGTTTTCGGCCGGTCTTTCTTTTGGAGTCCGCTTTCGGCCGTACTCGTTTGCTGTTGAAAGAGCATTTTCGACCAGTATTTCTTTTCGATTCTGCTTTCGGTAGTACTCGTTTATTCTTTTCGAGTCCGCTTTCGGTCGTACTCGTTTGCTGTTGAAAGATCGTTTTCGGCCGGTCTTTCTTTTCGAGTCCGCTTTCGGTTGTACTCGTTTACTGTTGAAAGAGCGTTTTCGGCCGGTCTTTCTTTTCGAGTCCGCTTTCGGTCATACTCGTTTATTCTTTTCGAGTCAGCTTTCGGTCTTACTCATTTGCTGTTGAAAGAGCGTTTTCGGCCGGTCTTTCTTTTCGAGTCCGCTTTTGGTCGTACTCGTTTAATCTTTTCGAGTCCGCTTTTGGTCGTACTCGTTTCCTGTTAAAAGAGCGTTTTAGGCCGGTCTTTCTTTTCGAGTCCGCTTTCGGTTGTACTCGTTAGCTGTTGAAAGAGCGTTTTTGGCCGGTCTTTATTTTCGAGTCCGCTTTTGGCCGTACTCGTTTATTCTTATCGAGTCCACTTTCGGTCGTACTCGTTTGCTGTTGAAAGAGCGTTTTCGGTCGGTCTTTATTTTTGAGTCCGCTTTCGGTCGTACTCGTTTATTTCTTTTCGAGTCCGCTTTCGGTCGTACTCGTTTGCTGTTGAAAGATCGTTTTTGGCCGGTCTTTCTTTTTGAGTCCGCTTTCGGTCATACTCGTTTATTCTTTTCGAGTCCGCTTTCGGTCGTACTCGTTTGCTGTTGAAGAGCGTTTTCGGTCGGTCTTTCTTTTCGAGTCCGCTTTCGGTCGTACTCGTTTATTTCTTTTTTAGTCCGCTTTCGGTCGTACTCGTTTTCTGTTGAAAGAGCGTTTTCGGCCGTTCTTTCTTTTCGAGTCCATTTTCGGTCGTACTCGTTTAATCTTTTCGAGTCCGCTTTTGGTCGTACTCGTTTGCTGTTGAAAGAGCGTTTTCGGCCGGTCTTTCTTTTCGAGTCCGCTTTCGGTCGTACTCGATTATTCTTTTCGAGTCCGCTTTCAGTCGTACTCGTTTGGTATTGAAAGTGCATTTTAGGCCGGTCTTTCTTTTCGAGTCCGCTTTCGGTCGTACTCGTTTGCTGTTGAAAGAGTATTTTCGGCCGGTCTTTCTTTTCGAGTCCGCTTTCGGTCGTACCCGTTTATTTCTTTTCGAGTCCGCTTTCGGTCTTACTCATTTGCTGTTGAAAGAGCGATTTCGGCCGGTCTTTCTTTTCGAGTCCGCTTTTGGTCGTACTCGTTTATTCTTTTCGAGTCTGCTTTCGGTCGTACTCGTTTGCTGTTGAAAGAGCGTTTTCGGCCGGTCTTTCTGTTCGAGTCCGCTTTCGGTCGTACTCGTTTATTCTTTTCGAGTCCGCTTTCGATCGTACTCGTTTGCTGTTGAAAGAGCATTTTCGGCCGGTCTTTCTTTTCGAGTCCGCTTTCGGTCGTACTCGTTTATTCTTTTCGAGTCCGCTTTCGGTCGTACTCGTTTGTTGTTGAAAGAGAGTTTTCGGCCAGTCTTTCTATTGAAGTCCGCTTTCGGCCGTACTCGTTTGCTGTTGAAAAAGCATTTTCGGCCAGTCTTCCTTTTCGATTCTGCTTTCGACAGTACTTGTTTATTTCTTTTCGAATTCGCTTTTGGTCTTACTCGTTTGCTGTTGAAAGAGCGTTTTCGGTCGGTCTTTCTTTTCGAGTCCGCTTCCGGTCGTACTCGTTTATTCTTTTCGAGTTCACTTTTGCTCGTACTCGTTTGCTGTTGAAAGAGCGTTTCAGGCCCGTCTTTCTTTTCGAGTCCGCTTTCGGTTGTACTCGTTAGCTGTTGAAAGAGCGTTTTTGGCCGGTCTTTCTTTTCGAGTCCGCTTTTGGTCGTACTCGTTTATTCTTATCGAGTCCGCTTTCGGTTGTACTCGTTTGCTGTTGAAAGAGCGTTTCAGGCCGGTCTTTCTTTTCGAGTCTGCTTTTCAGTCGTACTCGTTTGTTGTTGAAAGAGCGTTTTCGGCCGGTCTTTCTTTTCGAGTCCGCTTTCGATCGTACTCGTTTATTTCTTTTCGAGTCCAGTTTCGGTTGTACTCGTTTGCTGTTGAAAGAGCGTTTTCGGCCGGTCTTTCTTTTCGAGTCCGCTTTCGGTCGTACTCGTTTATTCTTTTCGAGTCCGCTTTCGGTCTTACTCATTTGCTGTTGAAAGAGCGTTTTCGGCCGGTCTTTCTTTTCGAGTCCGCTTTTGGTCGTACTCGTTTATTCTTTTCGAGTCCGCTTTCGGTCGTACTCGTTTATTCTTTTCAAGTCCACTTTCGGTCGTACTCGTTTGCTGTTGAAAGAGCATTTTCGGCCGGTCTTTCTTTTCGAGTCCGCTTTCGGTCGTACTCGATTGCTATTGAAAGAGCTTTTTCAGCCGGTCTTTCTTTTCGAGTCCGCTTTCGGTCATACTTATTTTTTCTTTTCGAGTCCGCTTTCGGTCGTACTCGTTTGCTGTTGAAAGAGCATTTTTGGCAGGTCTTTAAGTTCGAGTCCGCTTTTGGACGTACTCGTTTATTCTTTTCGAGTCCGCTTTCGGTCGTACTCGTTTGCTGTTGAAAGATCGTTTTCGGCCGGTCTTTCTTTTGGAGTCCGCTTTCGGCCGTACTCGTTTGCTGTTGAAAGAGCATTTTCGACCAGAATTTCTTTTCGATTCTGCTTTCGGTAGTACTTGTTTATTTCTTTTCGAGTTCGCTTTTGGTCTTACTCGTTTGCTGTTGAAAGAGCGTTTTCGGCCGGTCTTTCTTTTCGAGTCCGCTTTCGGTCGTACTCGATTGCTGTTGAAAGAGCTTTTTCAGCCGGTCTTTCTTTTCGAGTCCGCTTTCGGGCATACTTATTTTTTCTTTTCGAGTCCGCTTTCGGTCGTACTCGTTTGCTGTTGAAAGAGCATTTTTGGCAGGTCTTTAAGTTCGAGTCCGCTTTTGGACGTACTCGTTTATTCTTTTCGAGTCCGCTTTCGGTCGTACTCGTTTGCTGTTGAAAGATCGTTTTCGGCCGGTCTTTCTTTTGGAGTCCGCTTTCGGCCGTACTCGTTTGCTGTTGAAAGAGCATTTTCGACCAAAATTTCTTTTCGATTCTGCTTTCGGTAGTACTTGTTTATTTCTTTTCGAGTTCGCTTTTGGTCTTACTCGTTTGCTGTTGAAAGAGCGTTTTCGGCCGGTCTTTCTTTTCGAGTCCGCTTTCGGTCGTACTCGATTGCTGTTGAAAGAGCTTTTTCAGCCGGTCTTTCTTTTCGAGTCCGCTTTCGGTCATACTTATTTATTCTTTTCGAGTCCGCTTTCGGTCGTACTCGTTTGCTGTTGAAAGAGCATTTTTGGCAGGTCTTTAAGTTCGAGTCCGCTTTTGGACGTACTCGTTTATTCTTTTCGAGTCCGCTTTCGGTCGTACTCGTTTGCTGTTGAAAGATCGTTTTCGGCCGGTCTTTCTTTTGGAGTCCGCTTTCGGCCGTACTCGTTTGCTGTTGAAAGAGCATTTTCGACCAGTATTTCTTTTCGATTCTGCTTTCGGTAGTACTCGTTTATTCTTTTCGAGTCCGCTTTCGGTCGTACTCGTTTGCTGTTGAAAGATCGTTTTCGGCCGGTCTTTCTTTTCGAGTCCGCTTTCGGTTGTACTCGTTTACTGTTGAAAGAGCGTTTTCGGCCGGTCTTTCTTTTCGAGTCCGCTTTCGGTCATACTCGTTTATTCTTTTCGAGTCAGCTTTCGGTCTTACTCATTTGCTGTTGAAAGAGCGTTTGCGGCCGGTCTTTCTTTTCGAGTCCGCTTTTGGTCGTACTCGTTTAATCTTTTCGAGTCCGCTTTTGGTCGTACTCGTTTCCTGTTAAAAGAGCGTTTTAGGCCGGTCTTTCTTTTCGAGTCCGCTTTCGGTTGTACTCGTTAGCTGTTGAAAGAGCGTTTTTGGCCGGTCTTTATTTTCGAGTCCGCTTTTGGCCGTACTCGTTTATTCTTATCGAGTCCACTTTCGGTCGTACTCGTTTGCTGTTGAAAGAGCGTTTTCGGTCGGTCTTTATTTTTGAGTCCGCTTTCGGTCGTACTCGTTTATTTCTTTTCGAGTCCGCTTTCGGTCGTACTCGTTTGCTGTTGAAAGATCGTTTTTGGCCGGTCTTTCTTTTTGAGTCCGCTTTCGGTCATACTCGTTTATTATTTTCGAGTCCGCTTTCGGTCGTACTCGTTTGCTGTTGAAGAGCGTTTTCGGTCGGTCTTTCTTTTCGAGTCCGCTTTCGGTCGTACTCGTTTATTTCTTTTTTAGTCCGCTTTCGGTCGTACTCGTTTTCTGTTGAAAGAGCGTTTTCGGCCGTTCTTTCTTTTCGAGTCCATTTTCGGTCGTACTCGTTTAATCTTTTCGAGTCCGCTTTTGGTCGTACTCGTTTGCTGTTGAAAGAGCGTTTTCGGCCGGTCTTTCTTTTCGAGTCCGCTTTCGGTCGTACTCGATTATTCTTTTCGAGTCCGCTTTCAGTCGTACTCGTTTGGTATTGAAAGTGCATTTTAGGCCGGTCTTTCTTTTCGAGTCCGCTTTCGGTCGTACTCGTTTGCTGTTGAAAGAGTATTTTCGGCCGGTCTTTCTTTTCGAGTCCGCTTTCGGTCGTACCCGTTTATTTCTTTTCGAGTCCGCTTTCGGTCTTACTCATTTGCTGTTGAAAGAGCGATTTCGGCCGGTCTTTCTTTTCGAGTCCGCTTTTGGTCGTACTCGTTTATTCTTTTCGAGTCTGCTTTCGGTCGTACTCGTTTGCTGTTGAAAGAGCGTTTTCGGCCGGTCTTTCTGTTCGAGTCCGCTTTCGGTCGTACTCGTTTATTCTTTTCGAGTCCGCTTTCGATCGTACTCGTTTGCTGTTGAAAGAGCATTTTCGGCCGGTCTTTCTTTTCGAGTCCGCTTTCGGTCGTACTCGTTTATTCTTTTCGAGTCCGCTTTCGGTCGTACTCGTTTGTTGTTGAAAGAGCGTTTTCGGCCAGTCTTTCTATTGAAGTCCGCTTTCGGCCGTACTCGTTTGCTGTTGAAAAAGCATTTTCGGCCAGTCTTCCTTTTCGATTCTGCTTTCGACAGTACTTGTTTATTTCTTTTCGAATTCGCTTTTGGTCTTACTCGTTTGCTGTTGAAAGAGCGTTTTCGGTCGGTCTTTCTTTTCGAGTCCGCTTCCGGTCGTACTCGTTTATTCTGTTCGAGTTCACTTTTGCTCGTACTCGTTTGCTGTTGAAAGAGCGTTTCAGGCCCGTCTTTCTTTTCGAGTCCGCTTTCGGTTGTACTCGTTAGCTGTTGAAAGAGCGTTTTTGGCCGGTCTTTCTTTTCGAGTCCGCTTTTGGTCGTACTCGTTTATTCTTATCGAGTCCGCTTTCGGTTGTACTCGTTTGCTGTTGAAAGAGCGTTTCAGGCCGGTCTTTCTTTTCGAGTCTGCTTTTCAGTCGTACTCGTTTGTTGTTGAAAGAGCGTTTTCGGCCGGTCTTTCTTTTCGAGTCCGCTTTCGATCGTACTCGTTTATTTCTTTTCGAGTCTAGTTTCGGTTGTACTCGTTTGCTGTTGAAAGAGCGTTTTCGGCCGGTCTTTCTTTTCGAGTCCGCTTTCGGTCGTACTCGTTTATTCTTTTCGAGTCCGCTTTCGGTCTTACTCATTTGCTGTTGAAAGAGCGTTTTCGGCCGGTCTTTCTTTTCGAGTCCGCTTTTGGTCGTACTCGTTTATTCTTTTCGAGTCCGCTTTCGGTCGTACTCGTTTATTCTTTTCAAGTCCACTTTCGGTCGTACTCGTTTGCTGTTGAAAGAGCATTTTCGGCCGGTCTTTCTTTTCGAGTCCCCTTTCGGTCGTACTTGATTGCTATTGAAAGAGCTTTTTCAGCCGGTCTTTCTTTTCGAGTCCGCTTTCGGTCATACTTATTTTTTCTTTTCGAGTCCGCTTTCGGTCGTACTCGTTTGCTGTTGAAAGAGCATTTTGGCAGGTCTTTAAGTTCGAGTCCGCTTTTGGACGTACTCGTTTATTCTTTTCGAGTCCGCTTTCGGTCGTACTCGTTTGCTGTTGAAAGATCGTTTTCGGCCGGTCTTTCTTTTGGAGTCCGCTTTCGGCCGTACTCGTTTGCTGTTGAAAGAGCATTTTCGACCAGAATTTCTTTTCGATTCTGCTTTCGGTAGTACTTGTTTATTTCTTTTCGAGTTCGCTTTTGGTCTTACTCGTTTGCTGTTGAAAGAGCGTTTTCGGCCGGTCTTTCTTTTCGAGTCCGCTTTCGGTCGTACTCGATTGCTGTTGAAAGAGCTTTTTCAGCCGGTCTTTCTTTTCGAGTCCGCTTTCGGTCATACTTATTTATTCTTTTCGAGTCCGCTTTCGGTCGTACTCGTTTGCTGTTGAAAGAGCATTTTTGGCAGGTCTTTATGTTCGAGTCCACTTTTGGACGTACTCGTTTATTCTTTTCGAGTCCGCTTTCGGTCGTACTCGTTTGCTGTTGAAAGATCGTTTTCGGCCGGTCTTTCTTTTCGAGTCCGCTTTCGGTTGTACTCGTTTACTGTTGAAAGAGCGTTTTCGGCCGGTCTTTCTTTTCGAGTCCGCTTTCGGTCATACTCGTTTATTCTTTTCGAGTCAGCTTTCGGTCTTACTCATTTGCTGTTGAAAGAGCGTTTTCGGCCGGTCTTTCTTTTCGAGTCCGCTTTTGGTAGTACTCGTTTAATCTTTTCGAGTCCGCTTTTGGTCGTACTCGTTTCCTGTTGAAAGAGCGTTTTAGGCCGGTCTTTCTTTTCGAGTCCGCTTTCGGTTGTACTCGTTAGCTGTTGAAAGAGCGTTTTTGGCCGGTCTTTATTTTCGAGTCCGCTTTTGGCCGTACTCGTTTATTCTTATCGAGTCCACTTTCGGTCGTACTCGTTTGCTGTTGAAAGAGCGTTTTCGGTCGGTCTTTATTTTTGAGTCCGCTTTCGGTCGTACTCGTTTATTTCTTTTCGAGTCCGCTTTCGGTCGTACTCGTTTGCTGTTGATAGATCGTTTTTGGCCGGTCTTTCTTTTTGAGTCCGCTTTCGGTCATACTCGTTTATTATTTTCGAGTCCGCTTTCGGTCGTACTCGTTTGCTGTTGAAGAGCGTTTTCGGTCGGTCTTTCTTTTCGAGTCCGCTTTCGGTCGTACTCGTTTATTTCTTTTTTAGTCCACTTTCGGTCGTACTCGTTTTCTGTTGAAAGAGCGTTTTCGGCCGTTCTTTCTTTTCGAGTCCGTTTTCGGTCGTACTCGTTTAATCTTTTCGAGTCCGCTTTTGGTCGTACTCGTTTGCTGTTGAAAGAGCGTTTTCGGCCGGTCTTTCTTTTCGAGTCCGCTTTCGGTCGTACTCGATTATTCTTTTCGAGTCCGCTTTCAGTCGTACTCGTTTGGTATTGAAAGTGCATTTTAGGCCGGTTTTTCTTTTCGAGTCCGCTTTCGGTCGTACTCGTTTGCTGTTGAAAGAGTATTTTCGGCCGGTCTTTCTTTTCGAGTCCGCTTTCGGTCGTACCCGTTTATTTCTTTTCGAGTCCGCTTTCGGTCTTACTCATTTGCTGTTGAAAGAGCGATTTCGGCCGGTCTTTCTTTTCGAGTCCGCTTTTGGTCGTACTCGTTTATTCTTTTCGAGTCTGCTTTCGGTCGTACTCGTTTGCTGTTGAAAGAGCGTTTTCGGCCGATCTTTCTGTTCGAGTCCGCTTTCGGTCGTACTCGTTTATTCTTTTCGAGTCCGCTTTCGATCGTACTCGTTTGCTGTTGAAAGAGCATTTTCGGCCGGTCTTTCTTTTCGAGTCCGCTTTCGGTCGTACTCGTTTATTCTTTTCGAGTCCGCTTTCGGTCGTACTCGTTTGTTGTTGAAAGAGCGTTTTCGGCCAGTCTTTCTATTGAAGTCCGCTTTCGGCCGTACTCGTTTGCTGTTGAAAAAGCATTTTCGGCCAGTCTTTCTTTTCGATTCTGCTTTCGATAGTACTTGTTTATTTCTTTTCGAATTCGCTTTTGGTCTTACTCGTTTGCTGTTGAAAGAGCGTTTTCGGTCGGTCTTTCTTTTCGAGTCCGCTTCCGGTCGTACTCGTTTATTCTTTTCGAGTTCACTTTTGCTCGTACTCGTTTGCTGTTGAAAGAGCGTTTCAGGCCCGTCTTTCTTTTCGAGTCCGCTTTCGGTTGTACTCGTTAGCTGTTGAAAGAGCGTTTTTGGCCGGTCTTTCTTTTCGAGTCCGCTTTTGGTCGTACTCGTTTATTCTTTTCGAGTCCGCTTTCGGTTGACCTCGTTTGCTGTTGAAAGAGCGTTTCAGGCCGGTCTTTCTTTTCGAGTCCGCTTTTCAGTCGTACTCATTTGCTGTTAAAAGAGCGTTTTCGGCCGGTCTTTCTTTTCGAGTCCGCTTTCGATCGTACTCGTTTATTTCTTTTCGAGTCCGCTTTCGGTTGTACTCGTTTGCTGTTGAAAGAGCGTTTTCGGCCGGTCTTTCTTTTCGAGTCCGCTTTCGGTCATACTCGTTTATTCTTTTCGAGTCAGCTTTCGGTCTTACTCATTTGCTGTTGAAAGAGCGTTTTCGGCCGGTCTTTCTTTTCGAGTCCGCTTTTGGTCGTACTCGTTTAATCTTTTCGAGTCCGCTTTTGGTCGTACTCGTTTCCTGTTGAAAGAGCGTTTTAGGCCGGTCTTTCTTTTCGAGTCCGCTTTCGGTTGTACTCGTTAGCTGTTGAAAGAGCGTTTTTGGCCGGTCTTTATTTTCGAGTCCGCTTTTGGCCGAACTCGTTTATTCTTATCGAGTCCACTTTCGGTCGTACTCGTTTGCTGTTGAAAGAGCGTTTTCGGTCGGTCTTTATTTTTGAGTCCGCTTTCGGTCGTACTCGTTTATTTCTTTTCGAGTCCGCTTTCGGTCGTACTCGTTTGCTGTTGAAAGATCGTTTTTGGCCGATCTTTCTTTTTGAGTCCGCTTTCGGTCATACTCGTTTATTCTTTTCGAGTCCGCTTTCGGTCGTACTCGTTTGCTGTTGAAGAGCGTTTTCGGTCGGTCTTTCTTTTCGAGTCCGCTTTCGGTCGTACTCGTTAATTTCTTTTTTAGTCCGCTTTCGGTCGTACTCGTTTTCTGTTGAAAGAGCGTTTTCGGCCGTTCTTTCTTTTCGAGTCCGTTTTCGGTCGTACTCGTTTAATCTTTTCGAGTCCGCTTTTGGTCGTACTCGTTTGCTGTTGAAAGAGAGTTTTCGGCCGGTCTTTCTTTTCGAGTCCACTTTCGGCCGTACTCGATTATTCTTTTCGAGTCCGCTTTCAGTCGTACTCGTTTGGTATTAAAAGTGCATTTTAGGCCGGTCTTTCTTTTCGAGTCCGCTTTCGGTCGTACTCGTTTGCTGTTGAAAGAGTATTTTCGGCCGGTCTTTCTTTTCGAGTCCGCTTTCGGTCGTACCCGTTTATTTCTTTTCGAGTCCGCTTTCGGTCTTACTCATTTGCTGTTGAAAGAGCGATTTCGGCCGGTCTTTCTTTTCGAGTCCGCTTTTGGTCGTACTCGTTTATTCTTTTCGAGTCTGCTTTCGGTCGTACTCGTTTGCTGTTGAAAGAGCGTTTTCGGCCGGTCTTTCTGTTCGAGTCCGCTTTCGGTCGTACTCGTTTATTCTTTTCGAGTCCGCTTTCGATCGTACTCGTTTGCTGTTGAAAGAGCATTTTCGGCCGGTCTTTCTTTTCGAGTCCGCTTTCGGTCGTACTCGTTTATTCTTTTCGAGTCCGCTTTCGGTCGTACTCGTTTGTTGTTGAAAGAGCGTTTTCGGCCAGTCTTTCTATTGAAGTCCGCTTTCGGCCGTACTCGTTTGCTGTTGAAAAAGCATTTTCGGCCAGTCTTCCTTTTCGATTCTGCTTTCGACAGTACTTGTTTATTTCTTTTCGAATTCGCTTTTGGTCTTACTCGTTTGCTGTTGAAAGAGCGTTTTCGGTCGGTCTTTCTTTTCGAGTCCGCTTCCGGTCGTACTCGTTTATTCTTTTCGAGTTCACTTTTGCTCGTACTCGTTTGCTGTTGAAAGAGCGTTTCAGGCCCGTCTTTCTTTTCGAGTCCGCTTTCGGTTGTACTCGTTAGCTGTTGAAAGAGCGTTTTTGGCCGGTCTTTCTTTTCGAGTCCGCTTTTGGTCGTACTCGTTTATTCTTATCGAGTCCGCTTTCGGTTGTACTCGTTTGCTGTTGAAAGAGCGTTTCAGGCCGGTCTTTCTTTTCGAGTCTGCTTTTCAGTCGTACTCATTTGTTGTTGAAAGAGCGTTTTCGGCCGGTCTTTCTTTTCGAGTCCGCTTTCGATCGTACTCGTTTATTTCTTTTCGAGTCCAGTTTCGGTTGTACTCGTTTGCTGTTGAAAGAGCGTTTTCGGCCGGTCTTTCTTTTCGAGTCCGCTTTCGGTCGTACTCGTTTATTCTTTTCGAGTCCGCTTTCGGTCTTACTCATTTGCTGTTGAAAGAGCGTTTTCGGCCGGTCTTTCTTTTCGAGTCCGCTTTTGGTCGTACTCGTTTATTCTTTTCGAGTCCGCTTTCGGTCGTACTCGTTTATTCTTTTCAAGTCCACTTTCGGTCGTACTCGTTTGCTGTTGAAAGAGCATTTTCGGCCGGTCTTTCTTTTCGAGTCTGCTTTCGGTCGTACTCGATTGCTATTGAAAGAGCTTTTTCAGCCGGTCTTTCTTTTCGAGTCCGCTTTCGGTCATACTTATTTTTTCTTTTCGAGTCCGCTTTCGGTCGTACTCGTTTGCTGTTGAAAGAGCATTTTTGGCAGGTCTTTAAGTTCGAGTCCGCTTTTGGACGTACTCGTTTATTCTTTTCGAGTCCGCTTTTGGTCGTACTCGTTTGCTGTTGAAAGATCGTTTTCGGCCGGTCTTTCTTTTGGAGTCCGCTTTCGGCCGTACTCGTTTGCTGTTGAAAGAGCATTTTCGACCAGAATTTCTTTTCGATTCTGCTTTCGGTAGTACTTGTTTATTTCTTTTCGAGTTCGCTTTTGGTCTTACTCGTTTGCTGTTGAAAGAGCGTTTTCGGCCGGTCTTTCTTTTCGAGTCCGCTTTCGGTCGTACTCGATTGCTGTTGAAAGAGCTTTTTCAGCCGGTCTTTCTTTTCGAGACCCCTTTCGGTCATACTTATTTATTCTTTTCGAGTCCGCTTTCGGTCGTACTCGTTTGCTGTTGAAAGAGCATTTTTGGCAGGTCTTTAAGTTCGAGTCCGCTTTTGGACGTACTCGTTTATTCTTTTCGAGTCCGCTTTCGGTCGTACTCGTTTGCTGTTGAAAGATCGTTTTCGGCCGGTCTTTCTTTTGGAGTCCGCTTTCGGCCGTACTCGTTTGCTGTTGAAAGAGCATTTTCGACCAGTATTTCTTTTCGATTCTGCTTTCGGTAGTACTTGTTTATTTCTTTTCGAGTCCACTTTCGGTCGTACTCGTTTGCTGTTGAAAGAGCATTTTCGGCCGGTCTTTCTTTTCGAGTCCGCTTTCGGTCGTACTCGATTGCTGTTGAAAGATCTTTTTCAGCCGGTCTTTCTTTTCGAGTCCGCTTTCGGTCATACTTATTTATTCTTTTCGAGTCCGCTTTCGGTCGTACTCGTTTGCTGTTGAAAGAGCATTTTTGGCAGGTCTTTATGTTCGAGTCCACTTTTGGACGTACTCGTTTATTCTTTTCGAGTCCGCTTTCGGTCGTACTCGTTTGCTGTTGAAAGATCGTTTTCGGCCGGTCTTTCTTTTCGAGTCCGCTTTCGGTTGTACTCGTTTACTGTTGAAAGAGCGTTTTCAGCCGGTCTTTCTTTTCGAGTCCGCTTTCGGTCATACTCGTTTATTCTTTTCGAGTCAGCTTTCGGTCTTACTCATTTGCTGTTGAAAGAGCGTTTTCGGTCGGTCTTTCTTTTCGAGTCCGCTTTTGGTCGTACTCGTTTAATCTTTTCGAGTCCGCTTTTGGTCGTACTCGTTTCCTGTTGAAAGAGCGTTTTAGGCCGGTCTTTCTTTTCGAGTCCGCTTTCGGTTGTACTCGTTAGCTGTTGAAAGAGCGTTTTTGGCCGGTCTTTATTTTCGAGTCCGCTTTTGGCCGTACTCGTTTATTCTTATCGAGTCCACTTTCGGTCGTACTCGTTTGCTGTTGAAAGAGCGTTTTCGGTCGGTCTTTATTTTTGAGTCCGCTTTCGGTCGTACTCGTTTATTTCTTTTCGAGTCCGCTTTCGGTCGTACTCGTTTGCTGTTGAAAGATCGTTTTTGGTCGGTCTTTCTTTTTGAGTCCGCTTTCGGTCATACTCGTTTATTCTTTTCGAGTCCGCTTTCGGTCGTACTCGTTTGCTGTTGAAGAGCGTTTTCGGTCGGTCTTTCTTTTCGAGTCCGCTTTCGGTCGTACTCGTTTATTTCTTTTTTAGTCCGCTTTCGGTCGTACTCGTTTTCTGTTGAAAGAGCGTTTTCGGCCGTTCTTTCTTTTCGAGTCCGTTTTCGGTCGTACTCGTTTAATCTTTTCGAGTCCGCTTTCGGTCGTACTCGTTTGCTGTTGAAAGAGCGTTTTCGGCCGGTCTTTCTTTTCGAGTCCGCTTTCGGTCGTACTCGATTATTCTTTTCGAGTCCGCTTTCAGTCGTACTCGTTTGGTATTGAAAGTGCATTTTAGGCCGGTCTTTCTTTTCGAGTCCGCTTTCGGTCGTACTCGTTTGCTGTTGAAAGAGTATTTTCGGCCGGTCTTTCTTTTCGAGTCCGCTTTCGGTCGTACCCGTTTATTTCTTTTCGAGTCCGCTTTCGGTCTTACTCATTTGCTGTTGAAAGAGCGATTTCGGCCGGTCTTTCTTTTCGAGTCCGCTTTTGGTCGTACTCGTTTATTCTTTTCGAGTCTGCTTTCGGTCGTACTCGTTTGCTGTTGAAAGAGCGTTTTCGGCCGGTCTTTCTGTTCGAGTCCGCTTTCGGTCGTACTCGTTTATTCTTTTCGAGTCCGCTTTCGATCGTACTCGTTTGCTGTTGAAAGAGCATTTTCGGCCGGTCTTTCTTTTCGAGTCCGCTTTCGGTCGTACTCGTTTATTCTTTTCGAGTCCGCTTTCGGTCGTACTCGTTTGTTGTTGAAAGAGCGTTTTCGGCCAGTCTTTCTATTGAAGTCCGCTTTCGGCCGTACTCGTTTGCTGTTGAAAAAGCATTTTCGGCCAGTCTTTCTTTTCGATTCTGCTTTCGATAGTACTTGTTTATTTCTTTTCGAATTCGCTTTTGGTCTTACTCGTTTGCTGTTGAAAGAACGTTTTCGGTCGGTCTTTCTTTTCGAGTCCGCTTCCGGTCGTACTCGTTTATTCTTTTCGAGTTCACTTTTGCTCGTACTCGTTTGCTGTTGAAAGAGCGTTTCAGGCCCGTCTTTCTTTTCGAGTCCGCTTTCGGTTGTACTCGTTAGCTGTTGAAAGAGCGTTTTTGGCCGGTCTTTCTTTTCGAGTCCGCTTTTGGTCGTACTCGTTTATTCTTTTCGAGTCCGCTTTCGGTTGACCTCGTTTGCTGTTGAAAGAGCGTTTCAGGCCGGTCTTTCTTTTCGAGTCCGCTTTTCAGTCGTACTCGTTTGCTGTTAAAAGAGCGTTTTCGGCCGGTCTTTCTTTTCGAGTCCGCTTTCGATCGTACTCGTTTATTTCTTTTCGAGTCCGCTTTCGGTTGTACTCGTTTGCTGTTGAAAGACCGTTTTCGGCCGGTCTTTCTTTTCGAGTCCGCTTTCGGTCATACTCGTTTATTCTTTTCGAGTCAGCTTTCGGTCTTACTCATTTGCTGTTGAAAGAGCGTTTTCGGCCGGTCTTTCTTTTCGAGTCCGCTTTTGGTCGTACTCGTTTAATCTTTTCGAGTCCGCTTTTGGTCGTACTCGTTTCCTGTTGAAAGAGCGTTTTAGGCCGGTCTTTCTTTTCGAGTCCGCTTTCGGTTGTACTCGTTAGCTGTTGAAAGAGCGTTTTTGGCCGGTCTTTATTTTCGAGTCTGCTTTTGGCCGTACTCGTTTATTCTTATCGAGTCCACTTTCGGTCGTACTCGTTTGCTGTTGAAAGAGCGTTTTCGGTCGGTCTTTATTTTTGAGTCCGCTTTCGGTCGTACTCGTTTATTTCTTTTCGAGTCCGCTTTCGGTCGTACTCGTTTGCTGTTGAAAGATCGTTTTTGGCCGGTCTTTCTTTTTGAGTCCGCTTTCGGTCATACTCGTTTATTCTTTTCGAGTCCGCTTTCGGTCGTACTCGTTTGCTGTTGAAGAGCGTTTTCGGTCGGTCTTTCTTTTCGAGTCCGCTTTCGGTCGTACTCGTTTATTTCTTTTTTAGTCCGCTTTCGGTCGTACTCGTTTTCTGTTGAAAGAGCGTTTTCGGCCGTTCTTTCTTTTCGAGTCCGTTTTCGGTCGTACTCGTTTAATCTTTTCGAGTCCGCTTTTGGTCGTACTCGTTTGCTGTTGAAAGAGAGTTTTCGGCCGGTCTTTCTTTTCGAGTCCACTTTCGGCCGTACTCGATTATTCTTTTCGAGTCCGCTTTCAGTCGTACTCGTTTGGTATTGAAAGTGCATTTTAGGCCGGTCTTTCTTTTCGAGTCCGCTTTCGGTCGTACTCGTTTGCTGTTGAAAGAGTATTTTCGGCCGGTCTTTCTTTTCGAGTCCGCTTTCGGTCGTACCCGTTTATTTCTTTTCGAGTCCGCTTTCGGTCTTACTCATTTGCTCTTGAAAGAGCGATTTCGGCCGGTCTTTCTTTTCGAGTCCGCTTTTGGTCGTACTCGTTTATTCTTTTCGAGTCTGCTTTCGGTCGTACTCGTTTGCTGTTGAAAGAGCGTTTTCGGCCGGTCTTTCTGTTCGAGTCCGCTTTCGGTCGTACTCGTTTATTCTTTTCGAGTCCGCTTTCGATCGTACTCGTTTGCTGTTGAAAGAGCATTTTCGGCCGGTCTTTCTTTTCGAGTCCGCTTTCGGTCGTACTCGTTTATTCTTTTCGAGTCCGCTTTCGGTCGTACTCGTTTGTTGTTGAAAGAGCGTTTTCGGCCAGTCTTTCTATTGAAGTCCGCTTTCGGCCGTACTCGTTTGCTGTTGAAAAAGCATTTTCGGCCAGTCTTTCTTTTCGATTCTGCTTTCGATAGTACTTGTTTATTTCTTTTCGAATTCGCTTTTGGTCTTACTCGTTTGCTGTTGAAAGAGCGTTTTCGGTCGGTCTTTCTTTTCAAGTCCGCTTCCGGTCGTACTCGTTTATTCTTTTCGAGTTCACTTTTGCTCGTACTCGTTTGCTGTTGAAAGAGCGTTTCAGGCCCGTCTATCTTTTCGAGTCCGCTTTCGGTTGTACTCGTTAGCTGTTGAAAGAGCGTTTTTGGCCGGTCTTTCTTTTCGAGTCCGCTTTTGGTCGTACTCGTTTATTCTTTTCGAGTCCGCTTTCGGTTGACCTCGTTTGCTGTTGAAAGAGCGTTTCAAGCCGGTCTTTCTTTTCGAGTCCGCTTTTCAGTCGTACTCGTTTGCTGTTAAAAGAGCGTTTTCGGCCGGTCTTTCTTTTCGAGTCCGCTTTCGATCGTACTCGTTTATTTCTTTTCGAGTCCGCTTTCGGTTGTACTCGTTTGCTGTTGAAAGAGCGTTTTCGGCCGGTCTTTCTTTTCGAGTCCGCTTTCGGTCATACTCGTTTATTCTTTTCGAGTCAGCTTTCGGTCTTACTCATTTGCTGTTGA
This sequence comes from Lathyrus tuberosus, assembly GCA_022829125.1. Lineage (NCBI taxonomy): Eukaryota > Viridiplantae > Streptophyta > Magnoliopsida > Fabales > Fabaceae > Lathyrus > Lathyrus tuberosus. The sequence goes on from JALAZF010000034.1 coordinate 4,795,878, forward strand.
AAGAGCGTTTTCGGCCGGTCTTTCTTTTCGAGTCCGCTTTTGGTCGTACTCGTTTAATCTTTTCGAGTCCGCTTTTGGTCGTACTCGTTTCCTGTTGAAAGAGCGTTTTAGGCCAGTCTTTCTTTTCGAGTCCGCTTTCGGTTGTACTCGTTAGCTGTTGAAAGAGCGTTTTTGGCCGGTCTTTATTTTCGAGTCCGCTTTTGGCCGTACTCGTTTATTCTTATCGAGTCCACTTTCGGTCGTACTCGTTTGCTGTTGAAAGAGCGTTTTCGGTCGGTCTTTATTTTTGAGTCCGCTTTCGGTCGTACTCGTTTATTTCTTTTCGAGTCCGCTTTCGGTCGTACTCGTTTGCTGTTGAAAGATCGTTTTTGGCCGGTCTTTCTTTTTGAGTCCGCTTTCGGTCATACTCGTTTATTCTTTTCGAGTCCGCTTTCGGTCGTACTCGTTTGCTGTTGAAGAGCGTTTTCGGTCGGTCTTTCTTTTCGAGTCCGCTTTCGGTCGTACTCGTTTATTTCTTTTTTAGTCCGCTTTCGGTCGTACTCGTTTTCTGTTGAAAGAGCGTTTTCGGTCGTTCTTTCTTTTCGAGTCCGTTTTCGGTCGTACTCGTTTAATCTTTTCGAGTCCGCTTTTGGTCGTACTCGTTTGCTGTTGAAAGAGAGTTTTCGGCCGGTCTTTCTTTTCGAGTCCACTTTCGGCCGTACTCGATTATTCTTTTCGAGTCCGCTTTCAGTCGTACTCGTTTGGTATTGAAAGTGCATTTTAGGCCGGTCTTTCTTTTCGAGTCCGCTTTCGGTCGTACTCGTTTGCTGTTGAAAGAGTATTTTCGGCCGGTCTTTCTTTTCGAGTCCGCTTTCGGTCGTACCCGTTTATTTCTTTTGGAGTCCGCTTTCGGCCGTACTCGTTTGCTGTTGAAAGAGCATTTTTGGCCAGTCTTTCTTTTCGATTCTGCTTTCGGTAGTACTTGTTTATTTCTTTTCGAGTTCGCTTTTGGTCTTACTCGTTTGCTGTTGAAAGAGAGTTTTCGGTCTGTCTTTCTTTTCGAGTCCGCTTCCGGTCGTACTCGTTTATTCTTTTCGAGTTCGCTTTTGCTCGTACTCGTTTGCTGTTGAAAGAGCGTTTCAGGCTGGTCTTTCTTTTCGAGTCCGCTTTCGGTTGTACTCGTTAGCTGTTGGAAGAGCGTTTTTGGCCGGTCTTTCTTTTCGAGTCCGCATTTTGGTCGTACTCGTTTATTCTTATCGAGTCCGCTTTCGGTTGTACTCGTTTGCTGTTGAAAGAGCGTTTCAGGCCGGTCTTTCTTTTCGAGTACGCTTTTCAGTCGTACTCGTTTGCTGTTGAAAGAGCGTTTTCGGCCGGTCTTTCTTTTCGAGTCCGCTTTCGATCGTACTCGTTTATTTCTTTTCGAGTCTGCTTTCGGTTGTACTCGTTTGCTGTTGAAAGAGCGTTTTCGGCCGGTCTTTCTTTTCGAGTCCGCTTTCGGTCATACTCGTTTATTCTTTTCGAGTTCGCTTTCGGTCTTACTTATTTGCTGTTGAAAGAGCGTTTTCGGCCGGTCTTTCTTTTCGAGTCCGCTTTTGGTCGTACTCGTTTAATCTTTTCGAGTCCGCTTTTGGTCGTACTCGTTTCCTGTTGAAAGAGCGTTTTCGGCCAGTCTTTCCATTCGAGTCCGCTTTCGGTCGTACTCGATTATTCTTTTCGAGTCCGCTTTCAGTCGTACTCGTTTGGTATTGAAAGTGCATTTTAAGCCGGTCTTTCTTTTCGAGTCCGCTTTCGGTCGTACTCGTTTGCTGTTGAAAGAGTATTTTCGGCCGGTCTTTCTTTTCGAGTCCGCTTTCGGTCGTACCCGTTTATTTCTTTTCGAGTCCGCTTTCGGTCTTACTCATTTGCTGTTGAAAGAGCGATTTCGGCCGGTCTTTCTTTTCGAGTCCGCTTTTGGTCGTACTCGTTTATTCTTTTCGAGTCTGCTTTCGGTCGTACTCGTTTGCTGTTGAAAGAGCGTTTTCGGCCGGTCTTTCTGTTCGAGTCCGCTTTCGGTCGTACTCGTTTATTGTTTTCGAGTCCGCTTTCGGTCGTACTCGTTTGCTGTTGAAAGAGCATTTTCGGCCGGTCTTTCTTTTCGAGTCCGCTTTCGGTCGTACTCGTTTATTCTTTTTGAGTCCGCTTTCGGTCGTACTCGTTTGTTGTTGAAAGAGCGTTTTCGGCCAGTCTTTCTATTGAAGTCCGCTTTCGGCCGTACTCGTTTGCTGTTGAAAAAGCATTTTCGGCCAGTCTTTCTTTTCGATTCTGCTTTCGATAGTACTTGTTTATTTCTTTTCGAATTCGCTTTTGGTCTTACTCGTTTGCTGTTGAAAGAGCGTTTTCGGTCGGTCTTTCTTTTCGAGTCCGCTTCCGGTCGTACTCGTTTATTCTTTTCGAGTTCACTTTTGCTCGTACTCGTTTGCTGTTGAAAGAGCGTTTCAGGCCCGTCTTTTTTTCGAGTCCGCTTTCGGTTGTACTCGTTAGCTGTTGAAAGAGCGTTTTTGGACGGTCTTTCTTTTCGAGTCCGCTTTTGGTCGTACTCGTTTATTCTTATCGAGTCCGCTTTCGGTTGTACTCATTTGCTGTTGAAAGAGCGTTTCAGGCCGGTCTTTCTTTTCGAGTCCGCTTTTCAGTCGTACTCGTTTGCTGTGGAAAGAGCGTTTTCGGCCGGTCTTTCTTTTCGAGTCCGCTTTCGATCGTACTCGTTTATTTCTTTTCGAGTCCGCTTTCGGTTGTACTCGTTTGCTGTTGAAAGAGCGTTTTCGGCCGGTCTTTCTTTTCGAGTCCGCTTTCGGTCATACTCGTTTATTGTTTTCGAGTCAGCTTTCGGTCTTACTCATTTGCTGTTGAAAGAGCGTTTTCGGCCGGTCTTTCTTTTCGAGTCCGTTTTCGGTCGTACTCGTTTATTCTTTTCGAGTCCGCTTTTGGTCGTACTCGTTTGCTGTTGAAAGAGCGTTTTCGGCCGGTCTTTCTTTTCGAGTCCGCTTTCGGTCGTACTCGTTTATTCTTTTCGAGTCCGCTTTCGGTCGTACTCGTTTGCTGTTGAAAGAGCGTTTTCGGCCGGTCTTTCTTTTCGAGTCCGCTTTTGGTCGTACTCGTTTATTCTTTTCGAGTCTGCTTTCGGTCGTACTCGTTTGCTGTTGAAAGAGCGTTTTCGGCCGGTCTTTCTGTTCGAGTCCGCTTTCGGTCGTACTCGTTTATTCTTTTCGAGTCCGCTTTCGGTCGTACTCGTTTGCTGTTGAAAGAGCTTTTTCAGCCGGTCTTTCTTTTCGAGTCCGCTTTCGGTCATACTTGTTTATTCTTTTCGAGTCCGCTTTCGGTCGTACTCGTTTGCTGTTGAAAGAGCATTTTCGGCAGGTCTTTATGTTCGTGTCCGCTTTCGGACGTACTCGTTTATTCTTTTCGAGTCTGCTTTTGGTCGTACTTGTTTGCTGTTGAAAAAGCGTTTTCGGGCGGTCTTTCTTTTGGAGTCCGCTTTCGGCCGTACTCGTTTGCTGTTGAAAGAGCATTTTTGGCCAGTCTTTCTTTTCGATTCTGCTTTCGGTAGTACTTGTTTATTTCTTTTCGAGTTCGCTTTTGGTCTTACTCGTTTGCTGTTGAAAGAGAGTTTTCGGTCTGTCTTTCTTTTCGAGTCCGCTTTCGGTCGTACTCGTTTATTCTTTTCGAGTTCGCTTTTGCTCGTACTCGTTTGCTGTTGAAAGAGCGTTTCAGGCTGGTCTTTCTTTTCGAGTCCGCTTTCGGTTGTACTCGTTAGCTGTTGGAAGAGCGTTTTTGGCCGGTCTTTCTTTTCGAGTCCGCATTTTGGTCGTACTCGTTTATTCTTATCGAGTCCGCTTTCGGTTGTACTCGTTTGCTGTTGAAAGAGCGTTTTCGGCCGGTCTTTCTGTTCGAGTCCGCTTTCGGTCGTACTCGTTTATTGTTTTCGAGTCCGCTTTCGGTCGTACTCGTTTGCTGTTGAAAGAGCATTTTCGGCCGGTCTTTCTTTTCGAGTCCGCTTTCGGTCGTACTCGTTTATTGTTTTCGAGTCCGCTTTCGGTCGTACTCGTTTGCTGTTGAAAGAGCATTTTCGGCCGGTCTTTCTTTTCGAGTCCGCTTTCGGTCGTACTCGTTTATTCTTTTTGAGTCCGCTTTCGGTCGTACTCGTTTGTTGTTGAAAGAGCGTTTTCGGCCAGTCTTTCTATTGAAGTCCGCTTTCGGCCGTACTCGTTTGCTGTTGAAAAAGCATTTTCGGCCAGTCTTTCTTTTCGATTCTGCTTTCGATAGTACTTGTTTATTTCTTTTCGAATTCGCTTTTGGTCTTACTCGTTTGCTGTTGAAAGAGCGTTTTCGGTCGGTCTTTCTTTTCGAGTCCGCTTCCGGTCGTACTCGTTTATTCTTTTCGAGTTCACTTTTGCTCGTACTCGTTTGCTGTTGAAAGAGCGTTTCAGGCCCGTCTTTTTTTCGAGTCCGCTTTCGGTTGTACTCGTTAGCTGTTGAAAGAGCGTTTTTGGACGGTCTTTCTTTTCGAGTCCGCTTTTGGTCGTACTCGTTTATTCTTATCGAGTCCGCTTTCGGTTGTACTCATTTGCTGTTGAAAGAGCGTTTCAGGCCGGTCTTTCTTTTCGAGTCCGCTTTTCAGTCGTACTCGTTTGCTGTGGAAAGAGCGTTTTCGGCCGGTCTTTCTTTTCGAGTCCGCTTTCGATCGTACTCGTTTATTTCTTTTCGAGTCCGCTTTCGGTTGTACTCGTTTGCTGTTGAAAGAGCGTTTTCGGCCGGTCTTTCTTTTCGAGTCCGCTTTCGGTCATACTCGTTTATTGTTTTCGAGTCAGCTTTCGGTCTTACTCATTTGCTGTTGAAAGAGCGTTTTCGGCCGGTCTTTCTTTTCGAGTCCGTTTTCGGTCGTACTCGTTTATTCTTTTCGAGTCCGCTTTTGGTCGTACTCGTTTGCTGTTGAAAGAGCGTTTTCGGCCGGTCTTTCTTTTCGAGTCCGCTTTCGGTCGTACTCGTTTATTCTTTTCGAGTCCGCTTTCGGTCGTACTCGTTTGCTGTTGAAAGAGCGTTTTCGGCCGGTCTTTCTTTTCGAGTCCGCTTTTGGTCGTACTCGTTTATTCTTTTCGAGTCTGCTTTCGGTCGTACTCGTTTGCTGTTGAAAGAGCGTTTTCGGCCGGTCTTTCTGTTCGAGTCCGCTTTCGGTCGTACTCGTTTATTCTTTTCGAGTCCGCTTTCGGTCGTACTCGTTTGCTGTTGAAAGAGCTTTTTCAGCCGGTCTTTCTTTTCGAGTCCGCTTTCGGTCATACTTGTTTATTCTTTTCGAGTCCGCTTTCGGTCGTACTCGTTTGCTGTTGAAAGAGCATTTTCGGCAGGTCTTTATGTTCGAGTCCGCTTTCGGACGTACTCGTTTATTCTTTTCGAGTCTGCTTTTGGTCGTACTTGTTTGCTGTTGAAAAAGCGTTTTCGGGCGGTCTTTCTTTTGGAGTCCGCTTTCGGCCGTACTCGTTTGCTGTTGAAAGAGCATTTTTGGCCAGTCTTTCTTTTCGATTCTGCTTTCGGTAGTACTTGTTTATTTCTTTTCGAGTTCGCTTTTGGTCTTACTCGTTTGCTGTTGAAAGAGAGTTTTCGGTCTGTCTTTCTTTTCGAGTCCGCTTTCGGTCGTACTCGTTTATTCTTTTCGAGTTCGCTTTTGCTCGTACTCGTTTGCTGTTGAAAGAGCGTTTCAGGCTGGTCTTTCTTTTCGAGTCCGCTTTCGGTTGTACTCGTTAGCTGTTGGAAGAGCGTTTTTGGCCGGTCTTTCTTTTCGAGTCCGCATTTTGGTCGTACTCGTTTATTCTTATCGAGTCCGCTTTCGGTTGTACTCGTTTGCTGTTGAAAGAGCGTTTCAGGCCGGTCTTTCTTTTCGAGTACGCTTTTCAGTCGTACTCGTTTGCTGTTGAAAGAGCGTTTTCGGCCGGTCTTTCTTTTCGAGTCCGCTTTCGATCGTACTCGTTTATTTCTTTTCGAGTCTGCTTTCGGTTGTACTCGTTTGCTGTTGAAAGAGCGTTTTCGGCCGGTCTTTCTTTTCGAGTCCGCTTTCGGTCATACTCGTTTATTCTTTTCGAGTTCGCTTTCGGTCTTACTTATTTGCTGTTGAAAGAGCGTTTTCGGCCGGTCTTTCTTTTCGAGTCCGCTTTTGGTCGTACTCGTTTAATCTTTTCGAGTCCGCTTTTGGTCGTACTCGTTTCCTGTTGAAAGAGCGTTTTCGGCCAGTCTTTCCATTCGAGTCCGCTTTCGGTCGTACTCGATTATTCTTTTCGAGTCCGCTTTCAGTCGTACTCGTTTGGTATTGAAAGTGCATTTTAAGCCGGTCTTTCTTTTCGAGTCCGCTTTCGGTCGTACTCGTTTGCTGTTGAAAGAGTATTTTCGGCCGGTCTTTCTTTTCGAGTCCGCTTTCGGTCGTACCCGTTTATTTCTTTTCGAGTCCGCTTTCGGTCTTACTCATTTGCTGTTGAAAGAGCGATTTCGGCCGGTCTTTCTTTTCGAGTCCGCTTTTGGTCGTACTCGTTTATTCTTTTCGAGTCTGCTTTCGGTCTTACTCGTTTGCTGTTGAAAGAGCGTTTTCGGCCGGTCTTTCTGTTCGAGTCCGCTTTCGGTCGTACTCGTTTATTGTTTTCGAGTCCGCTTTCGGTCGTACTCGTTTGCTGTTGAAAGAGCATTTTCGGCCGGTCTTTCTTTTCGAGTCCGCTTTCGGTCGTACTCGTTTATTCTTTTTGAGTCCGCTTTCGGTCGTACTCGTTTGTTGTTGAAAGAGCGTTTTCGGCCAGTCTTTCTATTGAAGTCCGCTTTCGGCCGTACTCGTTTGCTGTTGAAAAAGCATTTTCGGCCAGTCTTTCTTTTCGATTCTGCTTTCGATAGTACTTGTTTATTTCTTTTCGAATTCGCTTTTGGTCTTACTCGTTTGCTGTTGAAAGAGCGTTTTCGGTCGGTCTTTCTTTTCGAGTCCGCTTCCGGTCGTACTCGTTTATTCTTTTCGAGTTCACTTTTGCTCGTACTCGTTTGCTGTTGAAAGAGCGTTTCAGGCCCGTCTTTTTTTCGAGTCCGCTTTCGGTTGTACTCGTTAGCTGTTGAAAGAGCGTTTTTGGCCGGTCTTTCTTTTCGAGTCCGCTTTTGGTCGTACTCGTTTATTCTTATCGAGTCCGCTTTCGGTTGTACTCATTTGCTGTTGAAAGAGCGTTTCAGGCCGGTCTTTCTTTTCGAGTCCGCTTTTCAGTCGTACTCGTTTGCTGTGGAAAGAGCGTTTTCGGCCGGTCTTTCTTTTCGAGTCCGCTTTCGATCGTACTCGTTTATTTCTTTTCGAGTCCGCTTTCGGTTGTACTCGTTTGCTGTTGAAAGAGCGTTTTCGGCCGGTCTTTCTTTTCGAGTCCGCTTTCGGTCATACTCGTTTATTGTTTTCGAGTCAGCTTTCGGTCTTACTCATTTGCTGTTGAAAGAGCGTTTTCGGCCGGTCTTTCTTTTCGAGTCCGTTTTCGGTCGTACTCGTTTATTCTTTTCGAGTCCGCTTTTGGTCGTACTCGTTTGCTGTTGAAAGAGCGTTTTCGGCCGGTCTTTCTTTTCGAGTCCGCTTTCGGTCGTACTCGTTTATTCTTTTCGAGTCCGCTTTCGGTCGTACTCGTTTGCTGTTGAAAGAGCGTTTTCGGCCGGTCTTTCTTTTCGAGTCCGCTTTTGGTCGTACTCGTTTATTCTTTTCGAGTCTGCTTTCGGTCGTACTCGTTTGCTGTTGAAAGAGCGTTTTCGGCCGGTCTTTCTGTTCGAGTCCGCTTTCGGTCGTACTCGTTTATTCTTTTCGAGTCCGCTTTCGGTCGTACTCGTTTGCTGTTGAAAGAGCTTTTTCAGCCGGTCTTTCTTTTCGAGTCCGCTTTCGGTCATACTTGTTTATTCTTTTCGAGTCCGCTTTCGGTCGTACTCGTTTGCTGTTGAAAGAGCATTTTCGGCAGGTCTTTATGTTCGAGTCCGCTTTCGGACGTACTCGTTTATTCTTTTCGAGTCTGCTTTTGGTCGTACTTGTTTGCTGTTGAAAAAGCGTTTTCGGGCGGTCTTTCTTTTGGAGTCCGCTTTCGGCCGTACTCGTTTGCTGTTGAAAGAGCATTTTTGGCCAGTCTTTCTTTTCGATTCTGCTTTCGGTAGTACTTGTTTATTTCTTTTCGAGTTCGCTTTTGGTCTTACTCGTTTGCTGTTGAAAGAGAGTTTTCGGTCTGTCTTTCTTTTCGAGTCCGCTTTCGGTCGTACTCGTTTATTCTTTTCGAGTTCGCTTTTGCTCGTACTCGTTTGCTGTTGAAAGAGCGTTTCAGGCTGGTCTTTCTTTTCGAGTCCGCTTTCGGTTGTACTCGTTAGCTGTTGGAAGAGCGTTTTTGGCCGGTCTTTCTTTTCGAGTCCGCATTTTGGTCGTACTCGTTTATTTTTATCGAGTCCGCTTTCGGTTGTACTCGTTTGCTGTTGAAAGAGCGTTTCAGGCCGGTCTTTCTTTTCGAGTCCGCTTTTCAGTCGTACTCGTTTGCTGTTGAAAGAGCGTTTTCGGTCGGTCTTTCTTTTCGAGTCCGCTTTCGATCGTACTCGTTTATTTCTTTTCGAGTCCGCTTTCGGTTGTACTAGTTTGCTGTTGAAAGAGCATTATCGGCCGGTCTTTCTTTTCGAGTCCGCTTTCGGTCGTACTCGTTTATTTTTTTCGAGTCCGCTTTCGGTCTTACTCATTTGCTGTTGAAAGAGCGTTTTCGGCCGGTCTTTCTTTTCGAGTCCGCTTTTGGTCGCACTCGTTTATTCTTTTCGAGTCCACTTTCGGTCGTACTCGTTTCCTGTTGAAAGAGCGTTTTCGGCCGGTCTTTCTATTCGAGTCCGCTTTCGGTCGTACTCGTTTATTCTTTTCGAGTCCACTTTCGGTCGTACTCGTTTGCTGTTGAAAGAGCATTTTCGGCCGGTTTTCTTTTCGAGTCCGCTTTCGGTCGTACTCGATTGCTGTTGAAAGAGCTTTTTCAGCCGGTCTTTATTTTCGAGTCCGCTTTCGGTCATACTTATTTATTCTTTTCGAGTCCGCTTTCGGTCGTACTCGTTTGCTGTTGAAAGAGCATTTTTGGCAGGTCTTTATGTTCGAGTCCGCTTTTGGACGTACTCGTTTATTCTTTTCGAGTCCGCTTTCGGTCGTACTCGTTTGCTGTTGAAAGATCGTTTTCGGCCGGTCTTTCTTTTGGAGTCCGCTTTCGGCCGTACTCGTTTGCTGTTGAAAGAGCATTTTCGACCAGTCTTTCTTTTCGATTCTACTTTCGGTAGTACTTGTTTATTTCTTTTCGAGTTCGTTTTTGGTCTTACTCGTTTGCTGTTGAAAGAGCGTTTTCGACCGGTCTTTCTTTTCGAGTTCGCTTTCGGTCGTACTCGTTTATTCTTTTCGAGTCCGCTTTCAGTCGTACTCGTTTGGTATTGAAAGTGCATTTTAGGCCGGTCTTTCTTTTCGAGTCCGCTTTCGGTCGTACTCGTTTGCTGTTGAAAGAGCATTTTCGGCCGGTCTTTCTTTTCGAGTCCGCTTTCGGTCGTACCCGTTTATTTATTTTCGAGTCCGCATTCGGTCTTACTCATTTGCTGTTGAAAGAGCGTTTTCGGCCGATCTTTCTTTTCGAGTCCACTTTTGGTCGTACTCGTTTATTCTTTTCGAGTCTGCTTTCGGTCGTACTCGTTTGCTGTTGAAAGAGCGTTTTCGGCCGGTCTTTCTGTTCGAGTCCGCTTTCGGTCGTACTCGTTTATTCTTTTCGAGTCCGCTTTCGGTCGTACTCGTTTGCTGTTGAAAGAGCTTTTTCAGCCGGTCTTTCTTTTCGAGTCCGCTTTCGGTCATACTTGTTTATTCTTTTCGAGTCCGCTTTCGGTCGTACTCGTTTGCTGTTGAAAGAGCATTTTCGGCAGGTCTTTATGTTCGAGTCCGCTTTCGGACGTACTCGTTTATTCTTTTCGAGTCTGCTTTTGGTCGTACTTGTTTGCTGTTGAAAGAGCGTTTTCGGGCGGTCTTTCTTTTGGAGTCCGCTTTCGGCCGTACTCGTTTGCTGTTGAAAGAGCATTTTTTGCCAGTCTTTCTTTTCGATTCTGCTTTCGGTAGTACTTGTTTATTTCTTTTCGAGTTCGCTTTTGGTCTTACTCGTTTGCTGTTGAAAGAGAGTTTTCGGTCTGTCTTTCTTTTCGAGTCCGCTTTCGGTCGTACTCGTTTATTCTTTTCGAGTTCGCTTTTGCTCGTACTCGTTTGCTGTTGAAAGAGCGTTTCAGGCTGGTCTTTCTTTTCGAGTCCGCTTTCGGTTGTACTCGTTAGCTGTTGGAAGAGCGTTTTTGGCCGGTCTTTCTTTTCGAGTCCGCATTTTGGTCGTACTCGTTTATTTTTATCGAGTCCGCTTTCGGTTGTACTCGTTTGCTGTTGAAAGAGCGTTTCAGTCCGGTCTTTCTTTTCGAGTCCGCTTTTCAGTCGTACTCGTTTGCTGTTGAAAGAGCGTTTTCGGTCGGTCTTTCTTTTCGAGTCCGCTTTCGATCGTACTCGTTTATTTCTTTTTGAGTCCGCTTTCGGTTGTACTCGTTTGCTGTTGAAAGAGCATTTTCGGCCGGTCTTTCTTTTCGAGTCCGCTTTCGGTCGTACTCGTTTATTTTTTTCGAGTCCGCTTTCGGTCTTACTCATTTGCTGTTGAAAGAGCGTTTTCGGCCGGTCTTTCTTTTCGAGTCCGCTTTTGGTCGCACTCGTTTATTCTTTTCGAGTCCACTTTCGGTCGTACTCGTTTCCTGTTGAAAGAGCGTTTTCGGCCGGTCTTTCTATTCGAGTCCGCTTTCGGTCGTACTCGTTTATTCTTTTCGAGTCCACTTTCGGTCGTACTCGTTTGCTGTTGAAAGAGCATTTTCGGCCGGTTTTCTTTTCGAGTCCGCTTTCGGTCGTACTCGATTGCTGTTGAAAGAGCTTTTTCAGCCGGTCTTTCTTTTCGAGTCCGCTTTCGGTCATACTTATTTATTCTTTTCGAGTCCGCTTTCGGTCGTACTCGTTTGCTGTTGAAAGAGCATTTTTGGCAGGTCTTTATGTTCGAGTCCGCTTTTGGACGTACTCGTTTATTCTTTTCGAGTCCGCTTTCGGTCGTACTCGGTTGCTGTTGAAAGATCGTTTTCGGCCGGTCTTTCTTTTGGAGTCCGCTTTCGGCCGTACTCGTTTGCTGTTGAAAGAGCATTTTCGACCAGTCTTTCTTTTCGATTCTGCTTTCGGTAGTACTTGTTTATTTCTTTTCGAGTTCGTTTTTGGTCTTACTCGTTTGCTGTTGAAAGAGCGTTTTCGACCGGTCTTTCTTTTCGAGTTCGCTTTCGGTCGTACTCGTTTATTCTTTTCGAGTCCGCTTTCAGTCGTACTCGTTTCGTATTGAAAGTGCATTTTAGGCCGGTCTTTCTTTTCGAGTCTGCTTTCGGTCGTACTCGTTTGCTGTTGAAAGAGCATTTTCGGCCGGTCTTTCTTTTCGAGTCCGCTTTCGGTCGTACCCGTTTATTTATTTTCGAGTCCGCTTTCGGTCTTACTCATTTGCTGTTGAAAGAGCGTTTTCGGCCGATCTTTCTTTTCGAGTCCGCTTTTGGTCGTACTCGTTTATTCTTTTCGAGTCTGCTTTCGGTCGTACTCGTTTGCTGTTGAAAGAGCGTTTTCGGCCGGTCTTTCTGTTCGAGTCCGCTTTCGGTCGTACTCGTTTATTCTTTTCGAGTCCGCTTTCGGTCGTACTCGTTTGCTGTTGAAAGAGCTTTTTCAGCCGGTCTTTCTTTTCGAGTCCGCTTTCGGTCATACTTGTTTATTCTTTTCGAGTCCGCTTTCGGTCGTACTCGTTTGCTGTTGAAAGAGCATTTTCGGCAGGTCTTTATGTTCGAGTCCGCTTTCGGACGTACTCGTTTATTCTTTTCGAGTCTGCTTTTGGTCGTACTTGTTTGCTGTTGAAAGAGCGTTTTCGGGCGGTCTTTCTTTTGGAGTCCGCTTTCGGCCGTACTCGTTTGCTGTTGAAAGAGCATTTTTGGCCAGTCTTTCTTTTCGATTCTGCTTTCGGTAGTACTTGTTTATTTCTTTTCGAGTTCGCTTTTGGTCTTACTCGTTTGCTGTTGAAAGAGAGTTTTCGGTCTGTCTTTCTTTTCGAGTCCGCTTTCGGTCGTACTCGTTTATTCTTTTCGAGTTCGCTTTTGCTCGTACTCGTTTGCTGTTGAAAGAGCGTTTCAGGCTGGTCTTTCTTTTCGAGTCCGCTTTCGGTTGTACTCGTTAGCTGTTGGAAGAGCGTTTTTGGCCGGTCTTTCTTTTTGAGTCCGCATTTTGGTCGTACTCGTTTATTTTTATCGAGTCCGCTTTCGGTTGTACTCGTTTGCTGTTGAAAGAGCGTTTCAGGCCGGTCTTTCTTTTCGAGTCCGCTTTTCAGTCGTACTCGTTTGCTGTTGAAAGAGCGTTTTCGGCCGGTCTTTCTTTTCGAGTCCGCTTTCGATCGTACTCGTTTATTTCTTTTTGAGTCCGCTTTCGGTTGTACTCGTTTGCTGTTGAAAGAGCATTTTCGGCCGGTCTTTCTTTTCGAGTCCGCTTTCGGTCGTACTCGTTTATTTTTTTCGAGTCCGCTTTCGGTCTTACTCATTTGCTGTTGAAAGAGCGTTTTCGGCCGGTCTTTCTTTTCGAGTCCGCTTTTGGTCGCACTCGTTTATTCTTTTCGAGTCCACTTTCGGTCGTACTCGTTTCCTGTTGAAAGAGCGTTTTCGGCCGGTCTTTCTATTCGAGTCCGCTTTCGGTCGTACTCGTTTATTCTTTTCGAGTCCACTTTCGGTCGTACTCGTTTGCTGTTGAAAGAGCATTTTCGGCCGGTTTTCTTTTCGAGTCCGCTTTCGGTCGTACTCGATTGCTGTTGAAAGAGCTTTTTCAGCCGGTCTTTCTTTTCGAGTCCGCTTTCGGTCATACTTATTTATTCTTTTCGAGTCCGCTTTCGGTCGTACTCGTTTGCTGTTGAAAGAGCATTTTTGGCAGGTCTTTATGTTCGAGTCCGCTTTTGGACGTACTCGTTTATTCTTTTCGAGTCCGCTTTCGGTCGTACTCGGTTGCTGTTGAAAGATCGTTTTCGGCCGGTCTTTCTTTTGGAGTCCGCTTTCGGCCGTACTCGTTTGCTGTTGAAAGAGCATTTTCGACCAGTCTTTCTTTTCGATTCTGCTTTCGGTAGTACTTGTTTATTTCTTTTCGAGTTCGTTTTTGGTCTTACTCGTTTGCTGTTGAAAGAGCGTTTTCGACCGGTCTTTCTTTTCGAGTTCGCTTTCGGTCGTACTCGTTTATTCTTTTCGAGTCCGCTTTCAGTCGTACTCGTTTCGTATTGAAAGTGCATTTTAGGCCGGTCTTTCTTTTCGAGTCCGCTTTCGGTCGTACTCGTTTGCTGTTGAAAGAGCATTTTCGGCCGGTCTTTCTTTTCGAGTCCGCTTTCGGTCGTACCCGTTTATTTATTTTCGAGTCCGCTTTCGGTCTTACTCATTTGCTGTTGAAAGAGCGTTTTCGGCCGATCTTTCTTTTCGAGTCCGCTTTTGGTCGTACTCGTTTATTCTTTTCGAGTCTGCTTTCGGTCGTACTCGTTTGCTGTTGAAAGAGCGTTTTCGGCCGGTCTTTCTGTTCGAGTCCGCTTTCGGTCGTACTCGTTTATTCTTTTCGAGTCCGCTTTCGGTCGTACTCGTTTGCTGTTGAAAGAGCTTTTTCAGCCGGTCTTTCTTTTCGAGTCCGCTTTCGGTCATACTTGTTTATTCTTTTCGAGTCCGCTTTCGGTCGTACTCGTTTGCTGTTGAAAGAGCATTTTCGGCAGGTCTTTATGTTCGAGTCCGCTTTCGGACGTACTCGTTTATTCTTTTCGAGTCTGCTTTTGGTCGTACTTGTTTGCTGTTGAAAGAGCGTTTTCGGGCGGTCTTTCTTTTGGAGTCCGCTTTCGGCCGTACTCGTTTGCTGTTGAAAGAGCATTTTTGGCCAGTCTTTCTTTTCGATTCTGCTTTCGGTAGTACTTGTTTATTTCTTTTCGAGTTCGCTTTTGGTCTTACTCGTTTGCTGTTGAAAGAGAGTTTTCGGTCTGTCTTTCTTTTCGAGTCTGCTTTCGGTCGTACTCGTTTATTCTTTTCGAGTTCGCTTTTGCTCGTACTCGTTTGCTGTTGAAAGAGCGTTTCAGGCCGGTCTTTCTTTTCGAGTCCGCTTTCGGTTGTACTCGTTAGCTGTTGGAAGAGCGTTTTTGGCCGGTCTTTCTTTTCGAGTCCGCATTTTGGTCGTACTCGTTTATTTTTATCGAGTCCGCTTTCGGTTGTACTCGTTTGCTGTTGAAAGAGCGTTTCAGGCCGGTCTTTCTTTTCGAGTCCGCTTTTCAGTCGTACTCGTTTGCTGTTGAAAGAGCGTTTTCGGTCGGTCTTTCTTTTCGAGTCCGCTTTCGATCGTACTCGTTTATTTCTTTTTGAGTCCGCTTTCGGTTGTACTCGTTTGCTGTTGAAAGAGCATTTTCGGCCGGTCTTTCTTTTCGAGTCCGCTTTCGGTCGTACTCGTTTATTTTTTTCGAGTCCGCTTTCGGTCTTACTCATTTGCTGTTGAAAGAGCGTTTTCGGCCGGTCTTTCTTTTCGAGTCCGCTTTTGGTCGCACTCGTTTATTCTTTTCCAGTCCACTTTCGGTCGTACTCGTTTCCTGTTGAAAGAGCGTTTTCGGCCGGTCTTTCTATTCGAGTCCGCTTTCGGTCGTACTCGTTTATTCTTTTCGAGTCCACTTTCGGTCGTACTCGTTTGCTGTTGAAAGAGCATTTTCGGCCGGTTTTCTTTTCGAGTCCGCTTTCGGTCGTACTCGATTGCTGTTGAAAGAGCTTTTTCAGCCGGTCTTTCTTTTCGAGTCCGCTTTCGGTCATACTTATTTATTCTTTTCGAGTCCGCTTTCGGTCGTACTCGTTTGCTGTTGAAAGAGCATTTTTGGCAGGTCTTTATGTTCGAGTCCGCTTTTGGACGTACTCGTTTATTCTTTTCGAGTCCGCTTTCGGTCGTACTCGTTTGCTGTTGAAAGATCGTTTTCGGCCGGTCTTTCTTTTGGAGTCCGCTTTCGGCCGTACTCGTTTGCTGTTGAAAGAGCATTTTCGACCAGTCTTTCTTTTCGATTCTGCTTTCGGTAGTACTTGTTTATTTCTTTTCGAGTTCGTTTTTGGTCTTACTCGTTTGCTGTTGAAAGAGCGTTTTCGACCGGTCTTTCTTTTCGAGTTCGCTTTCGGTCGTACTCGTTTATTCTTTTCGAGTCCGCTTTCAGTCGTACTCGTTTGGTATTGAAAGTGCATTTTAGGCCGGTCTTTCTTTTCGAGTCTGCTTTCGGTCGTACTCGTTTGCTGTTGAAAGAGCATTTTCGGCCGGTCTTTCTTTTCGAGTCCGCTTTCGGTCGTACCCGTTTATTTATTTTCGAGTCCGCTTTCGGTCTTACTCATTTGCTGTTGAAAGAGCGTTTTCGGCCGATCTTTCTTTTCGAGTCCGCTTTTGGTCGTACTCGTTTATTCTTTTCGAGTCTGCTTTCGGTCGTACTCGTTTGCTGTTGAAAGAGCGTTTTCGGCCGGTCTTTCTGTTCGAGTCCGCTTTCGGTCGTACTCGTTTATTCTTTTCGAGTCCGCTTTCGGTCGTACTCGTTTGCTGTTGAAAGAGCTTTTTCAGCCGGTCTTTCTTTTCGAGTCCGCTTTCGGTCATACTTGTTTATTCTTTTCGAGTCCGCTTTCGGTCGTACTCGTTTGCTGTTGAAAGAGCATTTTCGGCAGGTCTTTATGTTCGAGTCCGCTTTCGGACGTACTCGTTTATTCTTTTCGAGTCTGCTTTTGGTCGTACTTGTTTGCTGTTGAAAGAGCGTTTTCGGGCGGTCTTTCTTTTGGAGTCCGCTTTCGGCCGTACTCGTTTGCTGTTGAAAGAGCATTTTTGGCCAGTCTTTCTTTTCGATTCTACTTTCGGTAGTACTTGTTTATTAATTTTCGAGTTCGCTTTTGGTCTTACTCGTTTGCTGTTGAAAGAGAGTTTTCGGCCTGTCTTTCTTTTCGAGTCCGCTTTCGGTGGTACTCGTTTATTCTTTTCGAGTTCGCTTTTGCTCGTACTCATTTGCTGTTGAAAGAGCGTTTCAGGCCGGTCTTTCTTTTCGAGTCCGCTTTCGGTTGTACTCGTTAGCTGTTGGAAGAGCGTTTTTGGCCGGTCTTTCTTTTCGAGTCCGCATTTTGGTCGTACTCGTTTATTTTTATCGAGTCCGCTTTCGGTTGTACTCGTTTGCTGTTGAAAGAGCGTTTCAGGCCGGTCTTTCTTTTCGAGTCCGCTTTTCAGTCGTACTCGTTTGCTGTTGAAAGAGCGTTTTCGGTCGGTCTTTCTTTTCGAGTCCGCTTTCGATCGTACTCGTTTATTTCTTTTTGAGTCCGCTTTCGGTTGTACTCGTTTGCTGTTGAAAGAGCATTTTCGGCCGGTCTTTCTTTTCGAGTCCGCTTTCGGTCGTACTCGTTTATTTTTTTCGAGTCCGCTTTCGGTCTTACTCATTTGCTGTTGAAAGAGCGTTTTCGGCCGGTCTTTCTTTTCGAGTCCGCTTTTGGTCGCACTCGTTTATTCTTTTCGAGTCCACTTTCGGTCGTACTCGTTTCCTGTTGAAAGAGCGTTTTCGGCCGGTCTTTCTATTCGAGTCCGCTTTCGGTCGTACTCGTTTATTCTTTTCGAGTCCACTTTCGGTCGTACTCGTTTGCTGTTGAAAGAGCATTTTCGGCCGGTTTTCTTTTCGAGTCCGCTTTCGGTCGTACTCGATTGCTGTTGAAAGAGCTTTTTCAGCCGGTCTTTCTTTTCGAGTCCGCTTTCGGTCATACTTATTTATTCTTTTCGAGTCCGCTTTCGGTCGTACTCGTTTGCTGTTGAAAGAGCATTTTTGGCAGGTCTTTATGTTCGAGTCCGCTTTTGGACGTACTCGTTTATTCTTTTCGAGTCCGCTTTCGGTCGTACTCGTTTGCTGTTGAAAGATCGTTTTCGGCCGGTCTTTCTTTTGGAGTCCGCTTTCGGCCGTACTCGTTTGCTGTTGAAAGAGCATTTTCGACCAGTCTTTCTTTTCGATTCTGCTTTCGGTAGTACTTGTTTATTTCTTTTCGAGTTCGTTTTTGGTCTTACTCGTTTGCTGTTGAAAGAGCGTTTTCGACCGGTCTTTCTTTTCGAGTTCGCTTTCGGTCGTACTCGTTTATTCTTTTCGAGTCCGCTTTCAGTCGTACTCGTTTGGTATTGAAAGTGCATTTTAGGCCGGTCTTTCTTTTCGAGTCTGCTTTCGGTCGTACTCGTTTGCTGTTGAAAGAGCATTTTCGGCCGGTCTTTCTTTTCGAGTCCGCTTTCGGTCGTACCCGTTTATTTATTTTCGAGTCCGCTTTCGGTCTTACTCATTTGCTGTTGAAAGAGCGTTTTCGGCCGATCTTTCTTTTCGAGTCCGCTTTTGGTCGTACTCGTTTATTCTTTTCGAGTCTGCTTTCGGTCGTACTCGTTTGCTGTTGAAAGAGCGTTTTCGGCCGGTCTTTCTGTTCGAGTCCGCTTTCGGTCGTACTCGTTTATTCTTTTCGAGTCCGCTTTCGGTCGTACTCGTTTGCTGTTGAAAGAGCTTTTTCAGCCGGTCTTTCTTTTCGAGTCCGCTTTCGGTCATACTTGTTTATTCTTTTCGAGTCCGCTTTCGGTCGTACTCGTTTGCTGTTGAAAGAGCATTTTCGGCAGGTCTTTATGTTCGAGTCCGCTTTCGGACGTACTCGTTTATTCTTTTCGAGTCTGCTTTTGGTCGTACTTGTTTGCTGTTGAAAGAGCGTTTTCGGGCGGTCTTTCTTTTGGAGTCCGCTTTCGGCCGTACTCGTTTGCTGTTGAAAGAGCATTTTTGGCCAGTCTTTCTTTTCGATTCTGCTTTCGGTAGTACTTGTTTATTAATTTTCGAGCTCGCTTTTGGTCTTACTCGTTTGCTGTTGAAAGAGAGTTTTCGGCCTGTCTTTCTTTTCGAGTCCGCTTTCGGTGGTACTCGTTTATTCTTTTCGAGTTCGCTTTTGCTCGTACTCATTTGCTGTTGAAAGAGCGTTTCAGGCCGGTCTTTCTTTTCGAGTCCGCTTTCGGTTGTACTCGTTAGCTGTTGGAAGAGCGTTTTTGGCCGGTCTTTCTTTTCGAGTCCGCTTTTGGTCGTACTCATTTATTTTTATCGAGTCCGCTTTCGGTTGTACTCGTTTGCTGTTGAAAGAGCGTTTCAGGCCGGTCTTTCTTTTCGAGTCCGCTTTTCAGTCATACTCGTTTGCTGTTGAAAGAGCGTTTTCGGCCGGTCTTTCTTTTCGAGTCCGCTTTCGATCGTACTCGTTTATTTCTTTTCGAGTCCGCTTTCGGTTGTACTCGTTTGCTGTTGAAAGAGCGTTTTCGGCCGGTCTTTCTTTTCGAGTCCGCTTTCGGTCGTACTCGTTTATTCTTTTCGAGTCCGCTTTCGGTCTTACTCATTTGCTGTTGAAAGAGCGTTTTCGGCCGGTCTTTCTTTTCGAGTCCGCTTTTGGTCGTACTCGTTTATTCTTTTCGAGTCCACTTTCGGTCGTACTCGTTTCCTGTTGAAAGAGCGTTTTCGGCCGGTCTTTCTATTCGAGTCCGCTTTCGGTCGTACTCGTTTATTCTTTTCGAGTCCACTTTCGGTCGTACTCGTTTGCTGTTGAAAGACCATTTTTAGCCGGTTTTCTTTTCGAGTCTGCTTTCGGTCGTACTCGATTGCTGTTGAAAGAGCTTTTTCAGCCGGTCTTTCTTTTCGAGTCCGCTTTCGGTCATACTTATTTATTCTTTTCGAGTCCGCTTTCGGTCGTACTCGTTTGCTGTTGAAAGAGCATTTTTGGCAGGTCTTTATGTTCGAGTCCGCTTTTGGACGTACTCGTTTATTCTTTTCGAGTCCGCTTTCGGTCGTACTCGTTTGCTGTTGAAAGATCGTTTTCGGCCGGTCTTTCTTTTGGAGTCCGCTTTCGGTCGTACTCGTTTGCTGTTGAAAGAGCTTTTTCAGCCGGTCTTTCTTTTCGAGTCCGCTTTCGGTCATACTTGTTTATTCTTTTCGAGCCCGCTTTCGGTCGTACTCGTTTGCTGTTGAAAGAGCATTTTCGGCAGGTCTTTATGTTCGAGTCCGCTTTCGGACGTACTCATTTATTCTTTTCGAGTCTGCTTTTGGTCGTACTTGTTTGCTGTTGAAAGAGCGTTTTCGGGCGGTCTTTCTTTTGGAGTCCGCTTTCGGCCGTACTCGTTTGCTGTTGAAAGAGCATTTTTGGCCAGTCTTTCTTTTCGATTCTGCTTTCGGTAGTACTTGTTTATTTCTTTTCGAGTTCGCTTTTGGTCTTACTCGTTTGCTGTTGAAAGAGAGTTTTCGGCCTGTCTTTCTTTTCGAGTCCGCTTTCGGTGGTACTCGTTTATTCTTTTCGAGTTCGCTTTTGCTCGTACTCATTTGCTGTTGAAAGAGCGTTTCAGGCCGGTCTTTCTTTTCGAGTCCGCTTTCGGTTGTACTCGTTAGCTGTTGGAAGAGCGTTTTTGGCCGGTCTTTCTTTTCGAGTCCGCTTTTGGTCGTACTCATTTATTTTTATCGAGTCCGCTTTCGGTTGTACTCGTTTGCTGTTGAAAGAGCGTTTCAGGCCGGTCTTTCTTTTCGAGTCCGCTTTTCAGTCGTACTCGTTTGCTGTTGAAAGAGCGTTTTCGGCCGGTCTTTGTTTTCGAGTCCGCTTTCGATCGTACTCGTTTATTTCTTTTCGAGTCCGCTTTCGGTTGTACTCGTTTGCTGTTGAAAGAGCGTTTTCGGCCGTTCTTTCTTTTCGAGTCCGCTTTCGGTCGTACTCGTTTATTCTTTTCGAGTCCGCTTTCGGTCTTACTCATTTGCTGTTGAAAGAGCGTTTTCGGCCGGTCTTTCTTTTCGAGTCCGCTTTTGGTCGTACTCGTTTATTCTTTTCGAGTCCACTTTCGGTCGTACTCGTTTCCTGTTGAAAGAGCGTTTTCGGCCGGTCTTTCTATTCGAGTCCGCTTTCGGTCGTACTCGTTTATTCTTTTCGAGTCCACTTTCGGTCGTACTCGTTTGCTGTTGAAAGAGCATTTTTGGCCGGTTTTCTTTTCGAGTCCGCTTTCGGTCGTACTCGATTGCTGTTGAAAGAGCTTTTTCAGCCGGTCTTTCTTTTCGAGTCCGCTTTCGGTCATACTTATTTATTCTTTTCGAGTCCGCTTTCGGTCGTACTCGTTTGCTGTTGAAAGAGCATTTTTGGTAGGTCTTTATGTTCGAGTCCGCTTTTGGACGTACTCGTTTATTCTTTTCGAGTCCGCTTTCGGTCGTACTCGTTTGCTGTTGAAAGATCGTTTTCGGCCGGTCTTTCTATTGGAGTCCGCTTTCGGCCGTACTCGTTTGCTGTTGAAAGAGCATTTTCGACCAGTCTTTCTTTTCGATTCTGCTTTCGGTAGTACTTGTTTATTTCTTTTCGAGTTCGTTTTTGGTCTTACTCGTTTGCTGTTGAAAGAGCGTTTTCGACCGGTCTTTCTTTTCGAGTTCACTTTCGGTCATACTCGTTTATTCTTTTCGAGTCCGCTTTTGCTCGTACTCGTTTGCTGTTGAAAAAGCGTTTTAGGCCGGTCTTTCTTTTCGAGTCCGCTTTCGGTTGTACTCGTTAGCTGTTGAAAGAGCGTTTTTGGCCGGTCTTTATTTTCGAGTCCGCTTTTGGCCGTACTCGTTTATTCTTATCGAGTCCGCTTTCGGTCGTACTCGTTTGCTGTTGAAAGAGCGTTTTCGGTCGGTCTTTATTTTTGAGTCCGCTTTCAGTCGTACTCGTTTATTTCTTTTCGAGTCCGCTTTCGGTCATACTCGTTTATTCTTTTCGAGTCTGCTTTCGGTCGTACTCGTTTGCTGTTGAAGAGCGTTTTCGGTCGGTCTTTCTTTTCGAGTCCGCTTTCGGTCGTACTCGTTTATTTCTTTTTGAGTCCGCTTTCGGTCGTACTCGTTTGCTATTGAAAGAGCGTTTTCGGCCGGTCTTTCTTTTCGAGTCCGTTTTCGGTCGTACTCGTTTATTCTTTTCGAGTCCGCTTTTGGTCGTACTCGTTTGCTGTTGAAAGAGCGTTTTCGGCCGGTCTTTCTTTTCGAGTCCGCTTTCAGTCGTACTCGTTTGGTATTGAAAGTGCATTTTAGGCCGGTCTTTCTTTTCGAGTCCGCTTTCGGTCGTACTCGTTTGCTGTTGAAAGAGCATTTTCGGCCGGTCTTTCTTTTCGAGTCCGCTTTCGGTCGTACCCGTTTATTTCTTTTCGAGTCCGCTTTCGGTCTTACTCATTTGCTGTTAAAAGAGCGTTTTCGGCCGGTCTTTCTTTTCGAGTCCGCTTTTGGTCGTACTCGTTTATTCTTTTCGAGTCTGCTTTCGGTCGTACTCGTTTGCTGTTGAAAGAGCGTTTTCGGTCGGTCTTTCTGTTCGAGTCCGCTTTCGGTCGTACTCGTTTATTCTTTTCGAGTCCGCTTTCGGTCGTACTCGTTTGCTGTTGAAAGAGCATTTTCGGCCGGTCTTTCTTTTCGAGTCCGTTTTCGGTCGTACTCGTTTGCTGTTGAAAGAGCTTTTTCAGCCGGTCTTTCTTTTCGAGTCCGCTTTCGGTCATACTTGTTTATTCTTTTCGAGTCCGCTTTCGGTCGTACTCGTTTGCTGTTGAAAGAGCATTTTCGGCAGGTCTTTATGTTCGAGTCCGCTTTCGGACGTACTCGTTTATTCTTTTCGAGTCTGCTTTTGGTCGTACTTGTTTGCTGTTGAAAGAGCGTTTTCGGGCGGTCATTCTTTTGGAGTCCGCTTTCGGCCGTACTCGTTTGCTGTTGAAAGAGCATTTTTGGCCAGTCTTTCTTTTCGATTCTGCTTTCGGTAGTACTTGTTTATTTCTTTTCGAGTTCGCTTTTGGTCTTACTCGTTTGCTGTTGAAAGAGAGTTTTCGGCCTGTCTTTCTTTTCGAGTCCGCTTTCGGTCGTACTCGTTTATTCTTTCCGAGCTCGCTTTTGCTCGTACTCGTTTGCTGTTGAAAGAGCGTTTCAGGCCAGTCTTTCTTTTCGAGTCCGCTTTCGGTTGTACTCGTTAGCTGTTGAAAGAGCGTTTTTGGCCGGTCTTTCTTTTCGAGTCCGCTTTCGATCGTACTCGTTTATTTCTTTTCGAGTCCGCTTTCGGTTGTACTCGTTTGCTGTTGAAAGAGCGTTTTCGGCCGGTCTTTCTTTTCGAGTCCGCTTTCGGTCGTACTCGTTTATTCTTTTCGAGTCCGCTTTCGGTCTTACTCATTTGCTGTTGAAAGAGCGTTTTCGGCCGGTCTTTCTTTTCGAGTCCGCTTTTGGTCGTACTCGTTTATTCTTTTCGAGTCCACTTTCGGTCGTACTCGTTTCCTGTTGAAAGAGCGTTTTCGGCCGGTCTTTCTATTCGAGTCCGCTTTCGGTCGTACTCGTTT
Organism: Lathyrus tuberosus; assembly: GCA_022829125.1. NCBI lineage: Eukaryota > Viridiplantae > Streptophyta > Magnoliopsida > Fabales > Fabaceae > Lathyrus > Lathyrus tuberosus. Next base: position 4,818,310 of record JALAZF010000034.1, read on the forward strand.
ATTCTTTTCCAGTCCACTTTCGGTCGTACTCGTTTGCTGTTGAAAGAGCATTTTCGGCCGGTTTTCTTTTCGAGTCCGCTTTCGGTCGTACTCGATTGCTGTTGAAAGAGCTTTTTCAGCCGGTCTTTCTTTTCGAGCCCGCTTTCGGTCATACTTATTTATTCTTTTCGAGTCCGCTTTCGGTCGAACTCGTTAGCTGTTGAAAGAGCATTTTTGGCAGGTCTTTATGTTCGAGTCCGCTTTTGGACGTACTCGTTTATTCTTTTCGAGTCCGCTTTCGGTCGTACTCGTTTGCTGTTGAAAGATCGTTTTCGGCCGGTCTTTCTTTTGGAGTCCGCTTTCGGCCGTACTCGTTTGCTGTTGAAAGAGCATTTTCGACCAGTCTTTCTTTTCGATTCTGCTTTCGGTAGTACTTGTTTATTTCTTTTCGAGTTCGTTTTTGGTCTTACTCGTTTGCTGTTGAAAGAGCGTTTTCGACCGGTCTTTCTTTTCGAGTTCGCTTTCGGTCGTACTCGTTTATTCTTTTCGAGTCCGCTTTCAGTCGTACTCGTTTGGTATTGAAAGTGCATTTTAGGCCGGTCTTTCTTTTCGAGTCCGCTTTCGGTCGTACTCGTTTGCTGTTGAAAGAGCATTTTCGGCCGGTCTTTCTTTTCGAGTCCGCTTTCGGTCGTACCCGTTTATTTATTTTCGAGTCCGCTTTCGGTCTTACTCATTTGCTGTTGAAAGAGCGTTTTCCGCCGGTCTTTCTTTTCGAGTCCGCTTTTGGTCGTACTCGTTTATTCTTTTCGAGTCTGCTTTCGGTCGTACTCGTTTGCTGTTGAAAGATCGTTTTCGGCCGGTCTTTCTTTTGGAGTCCGCTTTCGGTCGTACTCGTTTGCTGTTGAAAGAGCTTTTTCAGCCGGTCTTTCTTTTCGAGTCCGCTTTCGGTCATACTTGTTTATTCTTTTCGAGTCCGCTTTCGGTCGTACTCGTTTGCTGTTGAAAGAGCATTTTCGGCAGGTCTTTATGTTCGAGTCCGCTTTCGGACGTACTCGTTTATTCTTTTCGAGTCTGCTTTTGGTCGTACTTGTTTGCTGTTGAAAGAGCGTTTTCGGGCGGTCTTTCTTTTGGAGTCCGCTTTCGGCCGTACTCGTTTGCTGTTGAAAGAGCATTTTTGGCCAGTCTTTCTTTTCGATTCTGCTTTCGGTAGTACTTGTTTATTTCTTTCCGACTTCGCTTTTGGTCTTACTCGTTTGCTGTTGAAAGAGAGTTTTCGGCCTGTCTTTCTTTTCGAGTCCGCTTTCGGTGGTACTCGTTTATTCTTTTCGAGTTCGCTTTTGCTCGTACTCATTTGCTGTTGAAAGAGCGTTTCAGGCCGGTCTTTCTTTTCGAGTCCGCTTTCGGTTGTACTCGTTAGCTGTTGGAAGAGCGTTTTTGGCCGGTCTTTCTTTTCGAGTCCGCTTTTGGTCGTACTCATTTATTTTTATCGAGTCCGCTTTCGGTTGTACTCGTTTGCTGTTGAAAGAGCGTTTCAGGCCGGTCTTTCTTTTCGAGTCCGCTTTTCAGTCGTACTCGTTTGCTGTTGAAAGAGCATTTTCGGCCGGTCTTTCTTTTCGAGTCCGCTTTCGATCGTACTCGTTTATTTCTTTTCGAGTCCGCTTTCGGTTGTACTCGTTTGCTGTTGAAAGAGCGTTTTCGGCCGGTCTTTCTTTTCGAGTCCGCTTTCGGTCGTACTCGTTTATTCTTTTCGAGTCCGCTTTCGGTCTTACTCATTTGCTGTTGAAAGAGCGTTTTCGGCCGGTCTTTCTTTTCGAGTCCGCTTTTGGTCGTACTCGTTTATTCTTTTCGAGTCCACTTTCGGTCGTACTCGTTTCCTGTTGAAAGAGCGTTTTCGGCCGGTCTTTCTATTCGAGTCCGCTTTCGGTCGTACTCGTTTATTCTTTTCGAGTCCACTTTCGGTCGTACTCGTTTGCTGTTGAAAGAGCATTTTCGGCCGGTTTTCTTATCGAGTCCGCTCTCGGTCGTACTCGATTGCTGTTGAAAGAGCTTTTTCAGCCGGTCTTTCTTTTCGAGTCCGCTTTCGGTCATACTTATTTATTCTTTTCGAGTCCGCTTTCGGTCGTACTCGTTTGCTGTTGAAAGAGCATTTTCGGCAGGTCTTTATGTTCGAGTCCGCTTTCGGACGTACTCGTTTATTCTTTTCGAGTCTGCTTTTGGTCGTACTTGTTTGCTGTTGAAAGAGCGTTTTCGGGCGGTCTTTCTTTTGGAGTCCGCTTTCGGCCGTACTCGTTTGCTGTTGAAAGAGCATTTTTGGCCAGTCTTTCTTTTCGATTCTGCTTTCGGTAGTACTTGTTTATTTCTTTCCGACTTCGCTTTTGGTCTTACTCGTTTGCTGTTGAAAGAGAGTTTTCGGCCTGTCTTTCTTTTCGAGTCCGCTTTCGGTGGTACTCGTTTATTCTTTTCGAGTTCGCTTTTGCTCGTACTCATTTGCTGTTGAAAGAGCGTTTCAGGCCGGTCTTTCTTTTCGAGTCCGCTTTCGGTTGTACTCGTTAGCTGTTGGAAGAGCGTTTTTGGCCGGTCTTTCTTTTCGAGTCCGCTTTTGGTCGTACTCATTTATTTTTATCGAGTCCGCTTTCGGTTGTACTCGTTTGCTGTTGAAAGAGCGTTTCAGGCCGGTCTTTCTTTTCGAGTCCGCTTTTCAGTCGTACTCGTTTGCTGTTGAAAGAGCATTTTCGGCCGGTCTTTCTTTTCGAGTCCGCTTTCGATCGTACTCGTTTATTTCTTTTCGAGTCCGCTTTCGGTTGTACTCGTTTGCTGTTGAAAGAGCGTTTTCGGCCGGTCTTTCTTTTCGAGTCCGCTTTCGGTCGTACTCGTTTATTCTTTTCGAGTCCGCTTTCGGTCTTACTCATTTGCTGTTGAAAGTGCGTTTTCGGCCGGTCTTTCTTTTCGAGTCCGCTTTTGGTCGTACTCGTTTATTCTTTTCGAGTCCACTTTCGGTCGTACTCGTTTCCTGTTGAAAGAGCGTTTTCGGCCGGTCTTTCTATTCGAGTCCGCTTTCGGTCGTACTCGTTTATTCTTTTCGAGTCCACTTTCGGTCGTACTCGTTTGCTGTTGAAAGAGCATTTTCGGCCGGTTTTCTTATCGAGTCCGCTCTCGGTCGTACTCGATTGCTGTTGAAAGAGCTTTTTCAGCCGGTCTTTCTTTTCGAGTCCGCTTTCGGTCATACTTATTTATTCTTTTCGAGTCCGCTTTCGGTCGTACTCGTTTGCTGTTGAAAGAGCATTTTTGGCAGGTCTTTATGTTCGAGTTCGCTTTTGGACGTACTCGTTTATTCTTTTCGAGTCCGCTTTCGGTCGTACTCGTTTGCTGTTGAAAGATCGTTTTCGGCCGGTCTTTCTTTTGGAGTCCGCTTTCGGCCGTACTCGTTTGCTGTTGAAAGAGCATTTTCGACCAGTCTTTCTTTTCGATTCTGCTTTCGGTAGTACTTGTTTATTTCTTTTCGAGTTCGTTTTTGGTCTTACTCGTTTGCTGTTGAAAGAGCGTTTTCGACCGGTCTTTCTTTTCGAGTTCACTTTCGGTCATACTCGTTTATTCTTTTCGAGTCCGCTTTTGCTCGTACTCGTTTGCTGTTGAAAAAGCGTTTTAGGCCGGTCTTTCTTTTCGAGTCCGCTTTCGGTTGTACTCGTTAGCTGTTGAAAGAGCGTTTTTGGCCGGTCTTTATTTTCGAGTCCGCTTTTGGCCGTACTCGTTTATTCTTATCGAGTCCGCTTTGGGTCGTACTCGTTTGCTGTTGAAAGAGCGTTTTCGGTCGGTCTTTATTTTTGAGTCCGCTTTCAGTCGTACTCGTTTATTTCTTTTCGAGTCCGCTTTCGGTCGTACTCGTTTGCTGTTGAAAGATCGTTTTTGGCCGGTCTTTCTTTTCGAGTCCGCTTTCGGTCATACTCGTTTATTCTTTTCGAGTCTGCTTTCGGTCGTACTCGTTTGCTGTTGAAGAGCATTTTTGGTCGGTCTTTCTTTTCGAGTCCGCTTTCGGTCGTACTCGTTTATTTCTTTTTGAGTCCGCTTTCGGTCGTACTCGTTTGCTGTTGAAAGAGCGTTTTCGGCCGGTCTTTCTTTTCGAGTCCATTTTCGGTCGTACTCGTTTATTCTTTTCGAGTCCGCTTTTGGTCGTACTCGTTTGCTGTTGAAAGAGCGTTTTCGGCCGGTCTTTCTTTTCGAGTCTGCTTTCAGTCGTACTCGTTTGGTATTGAAAGTGCATTTTAGGCCGGTCTTTCTTTTCGAGTCCGCTTTCGGTCGTACTCGTTTGCTGTTGAAAGAGCATTTTCGGCCGGCCTTTCTTTTCGAGTCCGCTTTCGGTCGTACCCGTTTATTTCTTTTCGAGTCCGCTTTCGGTCTTACTCATTTGCTGTTGAAAGAGCGTTTTCGGCCGGTCTTTCTTTTCGAGTCCGCTTTTGGTCGTACTCGTTTATTCTTTTCGAGTATGCTTTCGGTCGTACTCGTTTGCTGTTGAAAGAGCGTTTTCGGCCGGTCTTTCTGTTCGAGTCCGCTTTCGGTCGTACTCGTTTATTCTTTTCGAGTCCGCTTTCGGTCGTACTCGTATGCTGTTGAAAGAGCATTTTCGGCCGGTCTTTCTTTTCGAGTCCGCTTTCGGTCATACTTGTTTATTCTTTTCGAGTCCGCTTTCGGTCGTACTCGTTTGCTGTTGAAAGAGCATTTTCGGCAGGTCTTTATGTTCGAGTCCGCTTTCGGACGTACTCGTTTATTCTTTTCGAGTCTGCTTTTGGTCGTACTTGTTTGCTGTTGAAAGAGCGTTTTCGGGCGGTCTTTCTTTTGGAGTCCGCTTTCGGCCGTACTCGTTTGCTGTTGAAAGAGCATTTTTGGCCAGTCTTTCTTTTCGATTCTGCTTTCGGTAGTACTTGTTTATTTCTTTCCGAGTTCGCTTTTGGTCTTACTCGTTTGCTGTTGAAAGAGAGTTTTCGGCCTGTCTTTCTTTTCGAGTCCGCTTTCGGTGGTACTCGTTTATTCTTTTCGAGTTCGCTTTTGCTCGTACTCATTTGCTGTTGAAAGAGCATTTCAGGCCGGTCTTTCTTTTCGAGTCCGCTTTCGGTTGTACTCGTTAGCTGTTGGAAGAGCGTTTTTGGCCGGTCTTTCTTTTCGAGTCCGCTTTTGGTCGTACTCATTTATTTTTATCGAGTCCGCTTTCGGTTGTACTCGTTTGCTGTTGAAAGAGCGTTTCAGGCCGGTCTTTCTTTTCGAGTCCGCTTTTCAGTCGTACTCGTTTGCTGTTGAAAGAGCATTTTCGGCCGGTCTTTCTTTTCGAGTCCGCTTTCGATCGTACTCGTTTATTTCTTTTCGAGTCCGCTTTCGGTTGTACTCGTTTGCTGTTGAAAGAGCGTTTTTGGCCGGTCTTTCTTTTCGAGTCCGCTTTCGGTCGTACTCGTTTATTCTTTTTGAGTCCGCTTTCGGTCTTACTCATTTGCTGTTGAAAGAGCGTTTTCGGCCGGTCTTTCTTTTCGAGTCCGCTTTTGGTCGTACTCGTTTATTCTTTTCGAGTCCACTTTCGGTCGTACTCGTTTCCTGTTGAAAGAGCGTTTTCGGCCGGTCTTTCTATTCGAGTCCGCTTTCGGTCGTACTCGTTTATTCTTTTCGAGTCCACTTTCGGTCGTACTCGTTTGCTGTTGAAAGAGCATTTTCGGCCGGTTTTCTTTTCGAGTCCGCTTTCGGTCGTACTCGATTGCTGTTGAAAGAGCTTTTTCAGCCGGTCTTTCTTTTCGAGTCCGCTTTCGGTCATACTTATTTATTCTTTTCGAGTCCGCTTTCGGTCGTACTCGTTTGCTGTTGAAAGAGCATTTTTGGCAGGTCTTTATGTTCGAGTCCGCTTTTGGACGTACTCGTTTATTCTTTTCGAGTCCGCTTTCGGTCGTACTCGTTTGCTGTTGAAAGATCGTTTTCGGCCGGTCTTTCTTTTGGAGTCCGCTTTCGGCCGTACTCGTTTGCTGTTGAAAGAGCATTTTCGACCAGTCTTTCTTTTCGATTCTGCTTTCGGTAGTACTTGTTTATTTCTTTTCGAGTTCGTTTTTGGTCTTACTCGTTTGCTGTTGAAAGAGCGTTTTCGACCGGTCTTTCTTTTCGAGTTCACTTTCGGTCATACTCGTTTATTCTTTTCGAGTCCGCTTTTGCTCGTACTCGTTTGCTGTTGAAAAAGCGTTTTAGGCCGGTCTTTCTTTTCGAGTCCGCTTTCGGTTGTACTCGTTAGCTGTTGAAAGAGCGTTTTTGGCCGGTCTTTATTTTCGAGTCCGCTTTTGGCCGTACTCGTTTATTCTTATCGAGTCCGCTTTGGGTCGTACTCGTTTGCTGTTGAAAGAGCGTTTTCGGTCGGTCTTTATTTTTGAGTCCGCTTTCAGTCGTACTCGTTTATTTCTTTTCGAGTCCGCTTTCGGTCGTACTCGTTTGCTGTTGAAAGATCGTTTTTGGCCGGTCTTTCTTTTCGAGTCCGCTTTCGGTCATACTCGTTTATTCTTTTCGAGTCTGCTTTCGGTCGTACTCGTTTGCTGTTGAAGAGCATTTTTGGTCGGTCTTTCTTTTCGAGTCCGCTTTCGGTCGTACTCGTTTATTTCTTTTTGAGTCCGCTTTCGGTCGTACTCGTTTGCTGTTGAAAGAGCGTTTTCGGCCGGTCTTTCTTTTCGAGTCCATTTTCGGTCGTACTCGTTTATTCTTTTCGAGTCCGCTTTTGGTCGTACTCGTTTGCTGTTGAAAGAGCGTTTTCGGCCGGTCTTTCTTTTCGAGTCTGCTTTCAGTCGTACTCGTTTGGTATTGAAAGTGCATTTTAGGCCGGTCTTTCTTTTCGAGTCCGCTTTCGGTCGTACTCGTTTGCTGTTGAAAGAGCATTTTCGGCCGGCCTTTCTTTTCGAGTCCGCTTTCGGTCGTACCCGTTTATTTCTTTTCGAGTCCGCTTTCGGTCTTACTCATTTGCTGTTGAAAGAGCGTTTTCGGCCGGTCTTTCTTTTCGAGTCCGCTTTTGGTCGTACTCGTTTATTCTTTTCGAGTATGCTTTCGGTCGTACTCGTTTGCTGTTGAAAGAGCGTTTTCGGCCGGTCTTTCTGTTCGAGTCCGCTTTCGGTCGTACTCGTTTATTCTTTTCGAGTCCGCTTTCGGTCGTACTCGTATGCTGTTGAAAGAGCATTTTCGGCCGGTCTTTCTTTTCGAGTCCGCTTTCGGTCATACTTGTTTATTCTTTTCGAGTCCGCTTTCGGTCGTACTCGTTTGCTGTTGAAAGAGCATTTTCGGCAGGTCTTTATGTTCGAGTCCGCTTTCGGACGTACTCGTTTATTCTTTTCGAGTCTGCTTTTGGTCGTACTTGTTTGCTGTTGAAAGAGCGTTTTCGGGCGGTCTTTCTTTTGGAGTCCGCTTTCGGCCGTACTCGTTTGCTGTTGAAAGAGCATTTTTGGCCAGTCTTTCTTTTCGATTCTGCTTTCGGTAGTACTTGTTTATTTCTTTCCGAGTTCGCTTTTGGTCTTACTCGTTTGCTGTTGAAAGAGAGTTTTCGGCCTGTCTTTCTTTTCGAGTCCGCTTTCGGTGGTACTCGTTTATTCTTTTCGAGTTCGCTTTTGCTCGTACTCATTTGCTGTTGAAAGAGCGTTTCAGGCCGGTCTTTCTTTTCGAGTCCGCTTTCGGTTGTACTCGTTAGCTGTTGGAAGAGCGTTTTTGGCCGGTCTTTCTTTTCGAGTCCGCTTTTGGTCGTACTCATTTATTTTTATCGAGTCTGCTTTCGGTTGTACTCGTTTGCTGTTGAAAGAGCGTTTCAGGCCGGTCTTTCTTTTCGAGTCCGCTTTTCAGTCGTACTCGTTTGCTGTTGAAAGAGCATTTTCGGCCGGTCTTTCTTTTCGAGTCCGCTTTCGATCGTACTCGTTTATTTCTTTTCGAGTCCGCTTTCGGTTGTACTCGTTTGCTGTTGAAAGAGCGTTTTTGGCCGGTCTTTCTTTTCGAGTCCGCTTTCGGTCGTACTCGTTTATTCTTTTTGAGTCCGCTTTCGGTCTTACTCATTTGCTGTTGAAAGAGCGTTTTCGGCCGGTCTTTCTTTTCGAGTCCGCTTTTGGTCGTACTCGTTTATTCTTTTCGAGTCCACTTTCGGTCGTACTCGTTTCCTGTTGAAAGAGCGTTTTCGGCCGGTCTTTCTATTCGAGTCCGCTTTCGGTCGTACTCGTTTATTCTTTTCGAGTCCACTTTCGGTCGTACTCGTTTGCTGTTGAAAGAGCATTTTCGGCCGGTTTTCTTTTCGAGTCCGCTTTCGGTCGTACTCGATTGCTGTTGAAAGAGCTTTTTCAGCCGGTCTTTCTTTTCGAGTCCGCTTTCGGTCATACTTATTTATTCTTTTCGAGTCCGCTTTCGGTCGTACTCGTTTGCTGTTGAAAGAGCATTTTTGGCAGGTCTTTATGTTCGAGTCCGCTTTTGGACGTACTCGTTTATTCTTTTCGAGTCCGCTTTCGGTCGTACTCGTTTGCTGTTGAAAGATCGTTTTCGGCCGGTCTTTCTTTTGGAGTCCGCTTTCGGCCGTACTCGTTTGCTGTTGAAAGAGCATTTTCGACCAGTCTTTCTTTTCGATTCTGCTTTCGGTAGTACTTGTTTATTTCTTTTCGAGTTCGTTTTTGGTCTTACTCGTTTGCTGTTGAAAGAGCGTTTTCGACCGGTCTTTCTTTTCGAGTTCACTTTCGGTCATACTCGTTTATTCTTTTCGAGTCCGCTTTTGCTCGTACTCGTTTGCTGTTGAAAAAGCGTTTTAGGCCGGTCTTTCTTTTCGAGTCCGCTTTCGGTTGTACTCGTTAGCTGTTGAAAGAGCGTTTTTGGCCGGTCTTTATTTTCGAGTCCGCTTTTGGCCGTACTCGTTTATTCTTATCGAGTCCGCTTTGGGTTGTACTCGTTTGCTGTTGAAAGAGCGTTTTCGGTCGGTCTTTATTTTTGAGTCCGCTTTCAGTCGTACTCGTTTATTTCTTTTCGAGTCCGCTTTCGGTCGTACTCGTTTGCTGTTGAAAGATCGTTTTTGGCCGGTCTTTCTTTTCGAGTCCGCTTTCGGTCATACTCGTTTATTCTTTTCGAGTCTGCTTTCGGTCGTACTCGTTTGCTGTTGAAGAGCGTTTTTGGTCGGTCTTTCTTTTCGAGTCCGCTTTCGGTCGTACTCGTTTATTTCTTTTTGAGTCCGCTTTCGGTCGTACTAGTTTGCTGTTGAAAGAGCGTTTTCGGCCGGTCTTTCTTTTCGAGTCCGTTTTCGGTCGTACTCGTTTATTCTTTTCGAGTCCGCTTTTGGTCGTACTCGTTTGCTGTTGAAAGAGCGTTTTCGGCCGGTCTTTCTTTTCGAGTCTGCTTTTAGTCGTACTCGTTTGGTATTGAAAGTGCATTTTAGGCCGGTCTTTCTTTTCGAGTCCGCTTTCGGTCGTACTCGTTTGCTGTTGAAAGAGCATTTTCGGCCGGCCTTTCTTTTCGAGTCCGCTTTCGGTCGTACCCGTTTATTTCTTTTCGAGTCCGCTTTCGGTCTTACTCATTTGCTGTTGAAAGAGCGTTTTCGGCCGGTCTTTCTTTTCGAGTCCGCTTTTGGTCGTACTCGTTTATTCTTTTCGAGTCTGCTTTCGGTCGTACTCGTTTGCTGTTGAAAGAGCGTTTTCGGCCGGTCTTTCTGTTCGAGTCCGCTTTCGGTCGTACTCGTTTATTCTTTTCGAGTCCGCTTTCGGTCATACTCGTTTGCTGTTGAAAGAGCATTTTCGGCCGGTCTTTCTTTTCGAGTCCGCTTTCGGTCATACTTGTTTATTCTTTTCGAGTCCGCTTTCGGTCGTACTCGTTTGCTGTTGAAAGAGCATTTTCGGCAGGTCTTTATGTTCGAGTCCGCTTTCGGACGTACTCGTTTATTCTTTTCGAGTCTGCTTTTGGTCGTACTTGTTTGCTGTTGAAAGAGCGTTTTCGGGCGGTCTTTCTTTTGGAGTCCGCTTTCGGCCGTACTCGTTTGCTGTTGAAAGAGCATTTTTGGCCAGTCTTTCTTTTCGATTCTGCTTTCGGTAGTACTTGTTTATTTCTTTCCGAGTTCGCTTTTGGTCTTACTCGTTTGCTGTTGAAAGAGAGTTTTCGGCCTGTCTTTCTTTTCGAGTCCGCTTTCGGTGGTACTCGTTTATTCTTTTCGAGTTCGCTTTTGCTCGTACTCATTTGCTGTTGAAAGAGCGTTTCAGGTCGGTCTTTCTTTTCGAGTCCGCTTTCGGTTGTACTCGTTAGCTGTTGGAAGAGCGTTTTTGGCCGGTCTTTCTTTTCGAGTCCGCTTTTGGTCGTACTCATTTATTTTTATCGAGTCCGCTTTCGGTTGTACTCGTTTGCTGTTGAAAGAGGGTTTCAGGCCGGTCTTTCTTTTCGAGTCCGCTTTTCAGTCGTACTCGTTTGCTGTTGAAAGAGCATTTTCGGCCGGTCTTTCTTTTCGAGTCCGCTTTCGTTCGTACTCGTTTATTTCTTTTCGAGTCCGCTTTCGGTTGTACTCGTTTGCTGTTGAAAGAGCGTTTTCGGCCGGTCTTTCTTTTCGAGTCCGCTTTCGGTCGTACTCGTTTATTCTTTTCGAGTCCGCTTTCGGTCTTACTCATTTGCTGTTGAAAGAGCGTTTTCGGCCGGTCTTTCTTTTCGAGTCCGCTTTTGGTCGTACTCGTTTATTCTTTTCGAGTCCACTTTCGGTCGTACTCGTTTCCTGTTGAAAGAGCGTTTTCGGCCGGTCTTTCTATTCGAGTCCGCTTTCGGTCGTACTCGTTTATTCTTTTCGAGTCCACTTTCGGTCGTACTCGTTTGCTGTTGAAAGAGCATTTTCGGCCGGTTTTCTTTTCGAGTCCGCTTTCGGTCGTACTCGATTGCTGTTGAAAGAGCTTTTTCAGCCGGTCTTTCTCTTCGAGTCCGCTTTCGGTCATACTTATTTATTCTTTTCGAGTCCGCTTTCGGTCGTACTCGTTTGCTGTTGAAAGAGCATTTTTGGCAGGTCTTTATGTTCGAGTCCGCTTTTGGACGTACTCGTTTATTCTTTTCGAGTCCGCTTTCGGTCGTACTCGTTTGCTGTTGAAAGATCGTTTTCGGCCGGTCTTTCTTTTGGAGTCCGCTTTCGGCCGTACTCGTTTGCTGTTGAAAGAGCATTTTCGACCAGTCTTTCTTTTCGATTCTGCTTTCGGTAGTACTTGTTTATTTCTTTCCGAGTTCGCTTTTGGTCTTACTCGTTTGCTGTTGAAAGAGAGTTTTCGGCCTGTCTTTCTTTTCGAGTCCGCTTTCGGTGGTACTCGTTTATTCTTTTCGAGTTCGCTTTTGCTCGTACTCATTTGCTGTTGAAAGAGCGTTTCAGGCCGGTCTTTCTTTTCGAGTCCGCTTTCGGTTGTACTCGTTAGCTGTTGGAAGAGCGTTTTTGGCCGGTCTTTCTTTTCGAGTCCGCTTTTGGTCGTACTCATTTATTTTTATCGAGTCCGCTTTCGGTTGTACTCGTTTGCTGTTGAAAGAGCGTTTCAGGCCGGTCTTTCTTTTCGAGTCCGCTTTTCAGTCGTACTCGTTTGCTGTTGAAAGAGCATTTTCGGCCGGTCTTTCTTTTCGAGTCCGCTTTCGATCGTACTCGTTTATTTCTTTTCGAGTCCGCTTTCGGTTGTACTCGTTTGCTGTTGAAAGAGCGTTTTCGGCCGGTCTTTCTTTTCGAGTCCGCTTTCGGTCGTACTCGTTTATTCTTTTTGAGTCCGCTTTCGGTCTTACTCATTTGCTGTTGAAAGAGCGTTTTCGGCCGGTCTTTCTTTTCGAGTCCGCTTTTGGTCGTACTCGTTTATTCTTTTCGAGTCCACTTTCGGTCGTACTCGTTTCCTGTTGAAAGAGCGTTTTCGGCCGGTCTTTCTATTCGAGTCCGCTTTCGGTCGTACTAGTTTATTCTTTTCGAGTCCACTTTCGGTCGTACTCGTTTGCTGTTGAAAGAGCATTTTCGGCCGGTTTTCTTTTCGAGTCCGCTTTCGGTCGTACTTGATTGCTGTTGAAAGAGCTTTTTCAGCCGGTCTTTCTTTTCGAGTCCGCTTTCGGTCATACTTATTTATTCTTTTCGAGTCCGCTTTCGGTCGTACTCGTTTGCTGTTGAAAGAGCATTTTTGGCAGGTCTTTATGTTCGAGTCCGCTTTTGGACGTACTCGTTTATTCTTTTCGAGTCCGCTTTCGGTCGTACTCGTTTGCTGTTGAAAGATCGTTTTCGGCCGGTCTTTCTTTTGGAGTCCGCTTTCGGCCGTACTCGTTTGCTGTTGAAAGAGCATTTTCGACCAGTCTTTCTTTTCGATTCTGCTTTCGGTAGTACTTGTTTATTTCTTTTCGAGTTCGTTTTTGGTCTTACTCGTTTGCTGTTGAAAGAGCGTTTTCGACCGGTCTTTCTTTTCGAGTTCACTTTCGGTCATACTCGTTTATTCTTTTCGAGTCCGCTTTTGCTCGTACTCGTTTGCTGTTGAAAAAGCGTTTTAGGCCGGTCTTTCTTTTCGAGTCCGCTTTCGGTTGTACTCGTTAGCTGTTGAAAGAGCGTTTTTGGCCGGTCTTTATTTTCGAGTCCGCTTTTGGCCGTACTCGTTTATTCTTATCGAGTCCGCTTTGGGTCGTACTCGTTTGCTGTTGAAAGAGCGTTTTCGGTCGGTCTTTATTTTTGAGTCCGCTTTCAGTCGTACTCGTTTATTTCTTTTCGAGTCCGCTTTCGGTCGTACTCGTTTGCTGTTGAAAGATCGTTTTTGGCCGGTCTTTCTTTTCGAGTCCGCTTTCGGTCATACTCGTTTATTCTTTTCGAGTCTGCTTTCGGTCGTACTCGTTTGCTGTTGAAGAGCGTTTTTGGTCGGTCTTTCTTTTCGAGTCCGCTTTCGGTCGTACTCGTTTATTTCTTTTTGAGTCCGCTTTCGGTCGTACTAGTTTGCTGTTGAAAGAGCGTTTTCGGCCGGTCTTTCTTTTCGAGTCCGTTTTCGGTCGTACTCGTTTATTCTTTTCGAGTCCGCTTTTGGTCGTACTCGTTTGCTGTTGAAAGAGCGTTTTCGGCCGGTCTTTCTTTTCGAGTCTGCTTTCAGTCGTACTCGTTTGGTATTGAAAGTGCATTTTAGGCCGGTCTTTCTTTTCGAGTCCGCTTTCGGTCGTACTCGTTTGCTGTTGAAAGAGAATTTTCGGCCGGCCTTTCTTTTCGAGTCCGCTTTCGGTCGTACCCGTTTATTTCTTTTCGAGTCCGCTTTCGGTCTTACTCATTTGCTGTTGAAAGAGCGTTTTCGGCCGGTCTTTCTTTTCGAGTCCGCTTTTGGTCGTACTCGTTTATTCTTTTCGAGTCTGCTTTCGGTCGTACTCGTTTGCTGTTGAAAGAGCGTTTTCGGCCGGTCTTTCTGTTCGAGTCCGCTTTCGGTCGTACTCGTTTATTCTTTTCGAGTCCGCTTTCGGTCATACTCGTTTGCTGTTGAAAGAGCATTTTCGGCCGGTCTTTCTTTTCGAGTCCGCTTTCGGTCATACTTGTTTATTCTTTTCGAGTCCGCTTTCGGTCGTACTCGTTTGCTGTTGAAAGAGCATTTTCGGCAGGTCTTTATGTTCGAGTCCGCTTTCGGACGTACTCGTTTATTCTTTTCGAGTCTGCTTTTGGTCGTACTTGTTTGCTGTTGAAAGAGCGTTTTCGGGCGGTCTTTCTTTTGGAGTCCGCTTTCGGCCGTACTCGTTTGCTGTTGAAAGAGCATTTTTGGCCAGTCTTTCTTTTCGATTCTGCTTTCGGTAGTACTTGTTTATTTCTTTCCGAGTTCGCTTTTGGTCTTACTCGTTTGCTGTTGAAAGAGAGTTTTCGGCCTGTCTTTCTTTTCGAGTCCGCTTTCGGTGGTACTCGTTTATTCTTTTCGAGTTCGCTTTTGCTCGTACTCATTTGCTGTTGAAAGAGCGTTTCAGGTCGGTCTTTCTTTTCGAGTCCGCTTTCGGTTGTACTCGTTAGCTGTTGGAAGAGCGTTTTTGGCCGGTCTTTCTTTTCGAGTCCGCTTTTGGTCGTACTCATTTATTTTTATCGAGTCCGCTTTCGGTTGTACTCGTTTGCTGTTGAAAGAGGGTTTCAGGCCGGTCTTTCTTTTCGAGTCCGCTTTTCAGTCGTACTCGTTTGCTGTTGAAAGAGCATTTTCGGCCGGTCTTTCTTTTCGAGTCCGCTTTCGATCGTACTCGTTTATTTCTTTTCGAGTCCGCTTTCGGTTGTACTCGTTTGCTGTTGAAAGAGCGTTTTCGGCCGGTCTTTCTTTTCGAGTCCGCTTTCGGTCGTACTCGTTTATTCTTTTCGAGTCCGCTTTCGGTCTTACTCATTTGCTGTTGAAAGAGCGTTTTCGGCCGGTCTTTCTTTTCGAGTCCGCTTTTGGTCGTACTCGTTTATTCTTTTCGAGTCCACTTTCGGTCGTACTCGTTTCCTGTTGAAAGAGCGTTTTCGGCCGGTCTTTCTATTCGAGTCCGCTTTCGGTCGTACTCGTTTATTCTTTTCGAGTCCACTTTCGGTCGTACTCGTTTGCTGTTGAAAGAGCATTTTCGGCCAGTTTTCTTTTCGAGTCCGCTTTCGGTCGTACTCGATTGCTGTTGAAAGAGCTTTTTCAGCCGGTCTTTCTCTTCGAGTCCGCTTTCGGTCATACTTATTTATTCTTTTCGAGTCCGCTTTCGGTCGTACTCGTTTGCTGTTGAAAGAGCATTTTTGGCAGGTCTTTATGTTCGAGTCCGCTTTTGGACGTACTCGTTTATTCTTTTCGAGTCCGCTTTCGGTCGTACTCGTTTGCTGTTGAAATATCGTTTTCGGCCGGTCTTTCTTTTGGAGTCCGCTTTCGGCCGTACTCGTTTGCTGTTGAAAGAGCATTTTCGACCAGTCTTTCTTTTCGATTCTGCTTTCGGTAGTACTTGTTTATTTCTTTCCGAGTTCGCTTTTGGTCTTACTCGTTTGCTGTTGAAAGAGAGTTTTCGGCCTGTCTTTCTTTTCGAGTCCGCTTTCGGTGGTACTCGTTTATTCTTTTCGAGTTCGCTTTTGCTCGTACTCATTTGCTGTTGAAAGAGCGTTTCAGGCCGGTCTTTCTTTTCGAGTCCGCTTTCGGTTGTACTCGTTAGCTGTTGGAAGAGCGTTTTTGGCCGGTCTTTCTTTTCGAGTCCGCTTTTGGTCGTACTCATTTATTTTTATCGAGTCCGCTTTCGGTTGTACTCGTTTGCTGTTGAAAGAGCGTTTCAGGCCGGTCTTTCTTTTCGAGTCCGCTTTTCAGTCGTACTCGTTTGCTGTTGAAAGAGCATTTTCGGCCGGTCTTTCTTTTCGAGTCCGCTTTCGATCGTACTCGTTTATTTCTTTTCGAGTCCGCTTTCGGTTGTACTCGTTTGCTGTTGAAAGAGCGTTTTCGGCCGGTCTTTCTTTTCGAGTCCGCTTTCGGTCGTACTCGTTTATTCTTTTTGAGTCCGCTTTCGGTCTTACTCATTTGCTGTTGAAAGAGCGTTTTCGGCCGGTCTTTCTTTTCGAGTCCGCTTTTGGTCGTACTTGTTTATTCTTTTCGAGTCCACTTTCGGTCGTACTCGTTTCCTGTTGAAAGAGCGTTTTCGGCCGGTCTTTCTATTCGAGTCCGCTTTCGGTCGTACTCGTTTATTCTTTTCGAGTCCACTTTCGGTCGTACTCGTTTGCTGTTGAAAGAGCATTTTCGGCCGGTTTTCTTTTCGAGTCCGCTTTCGGTCGTACTCGATTGCTGTTGAAAGAGCTTTTTCAGCCGGTCTTTCTTTTCGAGTCCGCTTTCGGTCATACTTATTTATTCTTTTCGAGTCTGCTTTCGGTCGTACTCGTTTGCTGTTGAAAGAGCATTTTTGGCAGGTCTTTATGTTCGAGTCCGCTTTTGGACGTACTCGTTTATTCTTTTCGAGTCCGCTTTCGGTCGTACTCGTTTGCTGTTGAAAGATCGTTTTCGGCCGGTCTTTCTTTTGGAGTCCGCTTTCGGCCATACTCGTTTGCTGTTGAAAGAGCATTTTCGACCAGTCTTTCTTTTCGATTCTGCTTTCGGTAGTACTTGTTTATTTCTTTTCGAGTTCGTTTTTGGTCTTACTCGTTTGCTGTTGAAAGAGCGTTTTCGACCGGTCTTTCTTTTCGAGTTCACTTTCGGTCATACTCGTTTATTCTTTTCGAGTCCGCTTTTGCTCGTACTCGTTTGCTGTTGAAAAAGCGTTTTAGGCCGGTCTTTCTTTTCGAGTCCGCTTTCGGTTGTACTCGTTAGCTGTTGAAAGAGCGTTTTTGGCCGGTCTTTATTTTCGAGTCCGCTTTTGGCCGTACTCGTTTATTCTTATCGAGTCCGCTTTGGGTCGTACTCGTTTGCTGTTGAAAGAGCGTTTTCGGTCGGTCTTTATTTTTGAGTCCGCTTTCAGTCGTACTCGTTTATTTCTTTTCGAGTCCGCTTTCGGTCGTACTCGTTTGCTGTTGAAAGATCGTTTTTGGCCGGTCTTTCTTTTCGAGTCCGCTTTCGGTCATACTCGTTTATTCTTTTCGAGTCTGCTTTCGGTCGTACTCGTTTGCTGTTGAAGAGCGTTTTTGGTCGGTCTTTCTTTTCGAGTCCGCTTTCGGTCGTACTCGTTTATTTCTTTTTGAGTCCGCTTTCGGTCGTACTAGTTTGCTGTTGAAAGAGCGTTTTCGGCCGGTCTTTCTTTTCGAGTCCGTTTTCGGTCGTACTCGTTTATTCTTTTCGAGTCCGCTTTTGGTCGTACTCGTTTGCTGTTGAAAGAGCGTTTTCGGCCGGTCTTTCTTTTCGAGTCTGCTTTCAGTCGTACTCGTTTGGTATTGAAAGTGCATTTTAGGCCGGTCTTTCTTTTCGAGTCCGCTTTCGGTCGTACTCGTTTGCTGTTGAAAGAGCATTTTCGGCCGGCCTTTCTTTTCGAGTCCGCTTTCGGTCGTACCCGTTTATTTCTTTTCGAGTCCGCTTTCGGTCTTACTCATTTGCTGTTGAAAGAGCGTTTTCGGCCGGTCTTTCTTTTCGAGTCCGCTTTTGGTCGTACTCGTTTATTCTTTTCGAGTCTGCTTTCGGTCGTACTCGTTTGCTGTTGAAAGAGCGTTTTCGGCCGGTCTTTCTGTTCGAGTCCGCTTTCGGTCGTACTCGTTTATTCTTTTCGAGTCCGCTTTCGGTCATACTCGTTTGCTGTTGAAAGAGCATTTTCGGCCGGTCTTTCTTTTCGAGTCCGCTTTCGGTCATACTTGTTTATTCTTTTCGAGTCCGCTTTCGGTCGTACTCGTTTGCTGTTGAAAGAGCATTTTCGGCAGGTCTTTATGTTCGAGTCCGCTTTCGGACGTACTCGTTTATTCTTTTCGAGTCTGCTTTTGGTCGTACTTGTTTGCTGTTGAAAGAGCGTTTTCGGGCGGTCTTTCTTTTGGAGTCCGCTTTCGGCCGTACTCGTTTGCTGTTGAAAGAGCATTTTTGGCCAGTCTTTCTTTTCGATTCTGCTTTCGGTAGTACTTGTTTATTTCTTTCCGAGTTCGCTTTTGGTCTTACTCGTTTGCTGTTGAAAGAGAGTTTTCGGCCTGTCTTTCTTTTCGAGTCCGCTTTCGGTGGTACTCGTTTATTCTTTTCGAGTTCGCTTTTGCTCGTACTCATTTGCTGTTGAAAGAGCGTTTCAGGTCGGTCTTTCTTTTCGAGTCCGCTTTCGGTTGTACTCGTTAGCTGTTGGAAGAGCGTTTTTGGCCGGTCTTTCTTTTCGAGTCCGCTTTTGGTCGTACTCATTTATTTTTATCGAGTCCGCTTTCGGTTGTACTCGTTTGCTGTTGAAAGAGCGTTTCAGGCCGGTCTTTCTTTTCGAGTCCGCTTTTCAGTCGTACTCGTTTGCTGTTGAAAGAGCATTTTCGGCCGGTCTTTCTTTTCGAGTCCGCTTTCGATCGTACTCGTTTATTTCTTTTCGAGTCCGCTTTCGGTTGTACTCGTTTGCTGTTGAAAGAGCGTTTTCGGCCGGTCTTTCTTTTCGAGTCCGCTTTCGGTCGTACTCGTTTATTCTTTTCGAGTCCGCTTTCGGTCTTACTCATTTGCTGTTGAAAGAGCGTTTTCGGCCGGTCTTTCTTTTCGAGTCCGCTTTTGGTCGTACTCGTTTATTCTTTTCGAGTCCACTTTCGGTCGTACTCGTTTCCTGTTGAAAGAGCGTTTTCGGCCGGTCTTTCTATTCGAGTCCGCTTTCGGTCGTACTCGTTTATTCTTTTCGAGTCCACTTTCGGTCGTACTCGTTTGCTGTTGAAAGAGCATTTTCGGCCGGTTTTCTTTTCGAGTCCGCTTTCGGTCGTACTCGATTGCTGTTGAAAGAGCTTTTTCAGCCGGTCTTTCTCTTCGAGTCCGCTTTCGGTCATACTTATTTATTCTTTTCGAGTCCGCTTTCGGTCGTACTCGTTTGCTGTTGAAAGAGCATTTTTGGCAGGTCTTTATGTTCGAGTCCGCTTTTGGACGTACTCGTTTATTCTTTTCGAGTCCGCTTTCGGTCGTACTCGTTTGCTGTTGAAAGATCGTTTTCGGCCGGTCTTTCTTTTGGAGTCCGCTTTCGGCCGTACTCGTTTGCTGTTGAAAGAGCATTTTCGACCAGTCTTTCTTTTCGATTCTGCTTTCGGTAGTACTTGTTTATTTCTTTTCGAGTTCGTTTTTGGTCTTACTCGTTTGCTGTTGAAAGAGCGTTTTCGACCGGTCTTTCTTTTCGAGTTCACTTTCGGTCATACTCGTTTATTCTTTTCGAGTCCGCTTTTGCTCGTACTCGTTTGCTGTTGAAAAAGCGTTTTTGGCCGGTCTTTCTTTTCGAGTCCGCTTTCGGTTGTACTCGTTAGCTGTTGAAAGAGCGTTTTTGGCCGGTCTTTATTTTCGAGTCCGCTTTTGGCCGTACTCGTTTATTCTTATCGAGTCCGCTTTGGGTCGTACTCGTTTGCTGTTGAAAGAGCGTTTTCGGTCGGTCTTTATTTTTGAGTCCGCTTTCAGTCGTACTCGTTTATTTCTTTTCGAGTCCGCTTTCGGTCGTACTCGTTTGCTGTTGAAAGATCGTTTTTGGCCGGTCTTTCTTTTCGAGTCCGCTTTCGGTCATACTCGTTTATTCTTTTCGAGTCTGCTTTCGGTCGTACTCGTTTGCTGTTGAAGAGCGTTTTTGGTCGGTCTTTCTTTTCGAGTCCGCTTTCGGTCGTACTCGTTTATTTCTTTTTGAGTCCGCTTTCGGTCGTACTCGTTTGCTGTTGAAAGAGCGTTTTCGGCCGGTCTTTCTTTTCGAGTCCGTTTTCGGTCGTACTCGTTTATTCTTTTCGAGTCCGCTTTTGGTCGTACTCGTTTGCTGTTGAAAGAGCGTTTTCGGCCGGTCTTTCTTTTCGAGTCTGCTTTCAGTCGTACTCGTTTGGTATTGAAAGTGCATTTTAGGCCGGTCTTTCTTTTCGAGTCCGCTTTCGGTCGTACTCGTTTGCTGTTGAAAGAGCATTTTTGGCCGGCCTTTCTTTTCGAGTCCGCTTTCGGTTGTACTCGTTAGCTGTTGGAAGAGCGTTTTTGGCCGGTCTTTCTTTTCGAGTCCGCTTTTGGGCGTACTCATTTATTTTTATCGAGTCCGCTTTCGGTTGTACTCGTTTGCTGTTGAAAGAGCGTTTCAGGCCGGTCTTTCTTTTCGAGTCCGCTTTTCAGTCGTACTCGTTTGCTGTTGAAAGAGCATTTTCGGCCGGTCTTTCTTTTCGAGTCCGCTTTCGATCGTACTCGTTTATTTCTTTTCGAGTCCGCTTTCGGTTGTACTCGTTTGCTGTTGAAAGAGCGTTTTCGGCCGGTCTTTCTTTTCGAGTCCGCTTTCGGTCGTACTCGTTTATTCTTTTCGAGTCCGCTTTCGGTCTTACTCATTTGCTGTTGAAAGAGCGTTTTCGGCCGGTCTTTCTTTTCGAGTCCGCTTTTGGTCGTACTCGTTTATTCTTTTCGAGTCCACTTTCGGTCGTACTCGTTTCCTGTTGAAAGAGCGTTTTCGGCCGGTCTTTCTATTCGAGTCCGCTTTCGGTCGTACTCGTTTATTCTTTTCGAGTCCACTTTCGGTCGTACTCGTTTGCTGTTGAAAGAGCATTTTTGGCCGGTTTTCTTTTCGAGTCCGCTTTCGGTCGTACTCGATTGCTGTTGAAAGAGCTTTTTCAGCCGGTCTTTCTTTTCGAGTCCGCTTTCGGTCATACTTATTTATTCTTTTCGAGTCCGCTTTCGGTCGTACTCGTTTGCTGTTGAAAGAGCATTTTTGGCAGGTCTTTATGTTCGAGTCCGCTTTTGGACGTACTCGTTTATTCTTTTCGAGTCCGCTTTCGGTCGTACTCGTTTGCTGTTGAAAGATCGTTTTCGGCCGGTCTTTCTTTTGGAGTCCGCTTTCGGCCGTACTCGTTTGCTGTTGAAAGAGCATTTTCGACCAGTCTTTCTTTTCGATTCTGCTTTCGGTAGTACTTGTTTATTTATTTTCGAGTTCGTTTTTGGTCTTACTCGTTTGCTGTTGAAAGAGCGTTTTCGACCGGTCTTTCTTTTCGAGTTCACTTTCGGTCATACTCGTTTATTCTTTTCGAGTCCGCTTTTGCTCGTACTCGTTTGCTGTTGAAAAAGCGTTTTAGGCCGGTCTTTCTTTTCGAGTCCGCTTTCGGTTGTACTCGTTAGCTGTTGAAAGAGCGTTTTCGGCCGGTCTTTATTTTCGAGTCCGTTTTCGGTCGTACTCGTTTATTCTTATCGAGTCCGCTTTGGGTCGTACTCGTTTGCTGTTGAAAGAGCGTTTTCGGCCGGTCTTTATTTTTGAGTCCGCTTTCAGTCGTACTCGTTTATTTCTTTTCGAGTCCGCTTTCGGTCGTACTCGTTTGCTGTTGAAAGATCGTTTTTGGTCGGTCTTTCTTTTCGAGTCCGCTTTCGGTCATACTCGTTTATTCTTTTCGAGTCTGCTTTCGGTCGTACTCGTTTGCTGTTGAAGAGCGTTTTCGGTCGGTCTTTCTTTTCGAGTCCGCTTTCGGTCGTACTCGTTTATTTCTTTTTGAGTCCACTTTCGGTCGTACTCGTTTGCTGTTGAAAGAGCGTTTTCGGCCGGTCTTTCTTTTCGAGTCCGTTTTCGGTCGTACTCGTTTATTCTTTTCGAGTCCGCTTTTGGTCGTACTCGTTTGCTGTTGAAAGAGCGTTTTCGGCCGGTCTTTCTTTTCGAGTCTGCTTTCAGTCGTACTCGTTTGGGATTGAAAGTGCATTTTAGGCCGGTCTTTCTTTTCGAGTCCGCTTTCGGTCGTACTCGTTTGCTGTTGAAAGAGCATTTTCGGCCGGCCTTTCTTTTCGAGTCCGCTTTCGGTCGTACCCGTTTATTTCTTTTCGAGTCCGCTTTCGGTCTTACTCATTTGCTGTTGAAAGAGCGTTTTCGGCCGGTCTTTCTTTTCGAGTCCGCTTTTGGTCGTACTCGTTTATTATTTTCGAGTCTGCTTTCGGTCGTACTCGTTTGCTGTTGAAAGAGCGTTTTCGGTCGGTCTTTCTGTTCGAGTCCGCTTTCGGTCGTACTCGTTTATTCTTTTCGAGTCCGCTTTCGGTCGTACTCGTTTGCTGTTGAAAGAGCATTTTCGGCCGGTCTTTCTTTTCGAGTCCGCTTTCGGTCGTACTCGTTTGCTGTTGAAAGAGCTTTTTCAGCCGGTCTTTCTTTTCGAGTCCGCTTTCGGTCATACTTGTTTATTCTTTTCGAGTCCGCTTTCGGTCGTACTCGTTTGCTGTTGAAAGAGCATTTTCGGCAGGTCTTTATGTTCGAGTCCGCTTTCGGACGTACTCGTTTATTCTTTTCGAGTCTGCTTTTGGTCGTACTTGTTTGCTGTTGAAAGAGCGTTTTCGGGCGGTCATTCTTTTGGAGTCCGCTTTCGGCCGTACTCGTTTGCTGTTGAAAGAGCATTTTTGGCCAGTCTTTCTTTTCGATTCTGCTTTCGGTAGTACTTGTTTATTTCTTTTCGAGTTCGCTTTTGGTCTTACTCGTTTGCTGTTGAAAGAGAGTTTTCGGCCTGTCTTTCTTTTCGAGTCCGCTTTCGGTCGTACTCGTTTATTCTTTTCGAGTTCGCTTTTGCTCGTACTCGTTTGCTGTTGAAAGAGCGTTTCAGGCCGGTCTTTCTTTTCGAGTCCGCTTTCGGTTGTACTCGTTAGCTGTTGAAAGAGCGTTTTTGGCCGGTCTTTCTTTTCGAGTCCGCTTTTGGTCGTACTCGTTTATTCTTATCGAGTCCGCTTTCGGTTGTACTCATTTGCTGTTGAAAGAGCGTTTCAGGCCGGTCTTTCTTTTCGAGTCCGCTTTTCAGTCGTACTCGTTTGCTGTTGAAAGAGTGTTTTCGGCCGGTCTTTCTTTTCGAGTCCGCTTTCGATCGTACTCGTTTATTTCTTTTCGAGTCCGCTTTCGGTTGTACTCGTTTGCTGTTGAAAGAGCGTTTTCGGCCGGTCTTTTTTTTCGAGTCCGCTTTCGGTCGTACTCGTTTATTCTTTTCGAGTCCACTTTCGGTCTTACTCATTTGCTGTTGAAAGAGCGTTTTCGGCCGATCTTTCTTTTCGAGTCCGCTTTTGGTCGTACTCGTTTATTCTTTTCGAGTCCACTTTCGGTCGTACTCGTTTCCTGTTGAAAGAGCGTTTTCTGCCGGTCTTTCTATTCGAGTCCGCTTTTGGTCGTACTCGTTTATTCTTTTCGAGTCCACTTTCGGTCGTACTCGTTTGCTGTTGAAAGAGCATTTTCGGCCGGTTTTCTTTTCGAGTCCGCTTTCGGTCGTACTCGATTGCTGTTGAAAGAGCTTTTTCAGCCGGTCTTTCTTTTCGAGTCCGCTTTCGGTCATACTTATTTATTCTTTTCGAGTCCGCTTTCGGTCGTACTCGTTTGCTGTTGAAAGAGCATTTTTGGCAGGTCTTTATGTTCGAGTCCGCTTTTGGACGTACTCGTTTATTCTTTTCGAGTCCGCTTTCGGTCGTACTCGTTTGCTGTTGAAAGATCGTTTTCGGCCGGTCTTTCTTTTGGAGTCCGCTTTCGGCCGTACTCGTTTGCTGTTGAAAGAGCATTTTCGACCAGTCTTTCTTTTCGATTCTGCTTTCGGTAAAACTTGTTTATTTCTTTTCGAGTTCGTTTTTGGTCTTACTCGTTTGCTGTTGAAAGAGCGTTTTCGACCGGTCTTTCTTTTCGAGTTCACTTTCGATCATACTCGTTTATTCTTTTCGAGTCCGCTTTTGCTCGTACTCGTTTGCTGTTGAAAAAGCGTTTTAGGCCGGTCTTTCTTTTCGAGTCCGCTTTCGGTTGTACTCGTTAGCTGTTGAAAGAGCGTTTTTGGCCGGTCTTTATTTTCGAGTCCGCTTTTGGCCGTACTCGTTTATTCTTATCGAGTCCGCTTTGGGTCGTACTCGTTTGCTGTTGAAAGAGCGTTTTCGGTCGGTCTTTATTTTTGAGTCCGCTTTCAGTCGTACTCGTTTATTTCTTTTCGAGTCCGCTTTCGGTCGTACTCGTTTGCTGTTGAAAGATCGTTTTTGGCCGGTCTTTCTTTTCGAGTCCGCTTTCGGTCATACTCGTTTATTCTTTTCGAGTCTGCTTTCGGTCGTACTCGTTTGCTGTTGAAGAGCGTTTTTGGTCGGTCTTTCTTTTCGAGTCCGCTTTCGGTCGTACTCGTTTATTTCTTTTTGAGTCCGCTTTCGGTCGTACTCGTTTGCTGTTGAAAGA
The DNA here is from genome assembly GCA_022829125.1 of Lathyrus tuberosus. Classification (NCBI taxonomy): domain Eukaryota; kingdom Viridiplantae; phylum Streptophyta; class Magnoliopsida; order Fabales; family Fabaceae; genus Lathyrus; species Lathyrus tuberosus. The sequence continues at coordinate 4,841,935 of JALAZF010000034.1, forward strand.
TCGTTTTTGGCCGGTCTTTCTTTTCGAGTCCGCTTTCGGTCATACTCGTTTATTCTTTTCGAGTCCGCTTTCGGTCGTACTCGTTTGCTGTTGAAAGAGCGTTTTCGGTCGGTCTTTCTTTTCGAGTCTGCTTTCGGTCGTACTCGTTTGGTATTGAAAGTGCATTTTAGGCCGGTCTTTCTTTTCGAGTCCGCTTTCGGTCGTACTCGTTTGCTGTTGAAAGAGCATTTTCGGCCGGCCTTTCTTTTCGAGTCCGCTTTCGGTCGTACCCGTTTATTTCTTTTCGAGTCCGCTTTCGGTCTTACTCATTTGCTGTTGAAAGAGCGTTTTCGGCCGGTCTTTCTTTTCGAGTCCGCTTTTGGTCGTACTCGTTTATTCTTTTCGAGTCTGCTTTCGGTCGTACTCGTTTGCTGTTGAAAGAGCGTTTTCGGTCGGTCTTTCTGTTCGAGTCCGCTTTCGGTCGTACTCGTTTATTCTTTTCGAGTCCGCTTTCGGTCGTACTCGTTTGCTGTTGAAAGAGCATTTTCGGCCGGTCTTTCTTTTCGAGTCCGCTTTCGGTCGTACTCGTTTGCTGTTGAAAGAGCTTTTTCAGCCGGTCTTTCTTTTCGAGTCCGCTTTCGGTCATACTTGTTTATTCTTTTCGAGTCCGCTTTCGGTCGTACTCGTTTGCTGTTGAAAGAGCATTTTTGGCAGGTCTTTATGTTCGAGTCCGCTTTCGGACGTACTCGTTTATTCTTTTCGAGTCTGCTTTTGGTCGTACTTGTTTGCTGTTGAAAGAGCGTTTTCGGGCGGTCATTCTTTTGGAGTCCGCTTTCGGCCGTACTCGTTTGCTGTTGAAAGAGCATTTTTGGCCAGTCTTTCTTTTCGATTCTGCTTTCGGTAGTACTTGTTTATTTCTTTTCGAGTTCGCTTTTGGTCTTACTCGTTTGCTGTTGAAAGAGAGTTTTCGGCCTGTCTTTCTTTTCGAGTCCGCTTTCGGTCGTACTCGTTTATTCTTTTCGAGTTCGCTTTTGCTCGTACTCGTTTGCTGTTGAAAGAGCGTTTCAGGCCGGTCTTTCTTTTCGAGTCCGCTTTCGGTTGTACTCGTTAGCTGTTGAAAGAGCGTTTTTGGCCGGTCTTTCTTTTCGAGTCCGCTTTTGGTCGTACTCGTTTATTCTTATCGAGTCCGCTTTCGGTTGTACTCATTTGCTGTTGAAAGAGCGTTTCAGGCCGGTCTTTCTTTTCGAGTCCGCTTTTCAGTCGTACTCGTTTGCTGTTGAAAGAGCGTTTTCGGCCGGTCTTTCTTTTCGAGTCCGCTTTCGATCGTACTCGTTTATTTCTTTTCGAGTCCGCTTTCGGTTGTACTCGTTTGCTGTTGAAAGAGCGTTTTCGGCCGGTCTTTTTTTTCGAGTCCGCTTTCGGTCGTACTCGTTTATTCTTTTCGAGTCCACTTTCGGTCTTACTCATTTGCTGTTGAAAGAGCGTTTTCGGCCGGTCTTTCTTTTCGAGTCCGCTTTTGGTCGTACTCGTTTATTCTTTTCGAGTCCACTTTCGGTCGTACTCGTTTCCTGTTGAAAGAGCGTTTTCTGCCGGTCTTTCTATTCGAGTCCGCTTTTGGTCGTACTCGTTTATTCTTTTCGAGTCCACTTTCGGTCGTACTCGTTTGCTGTTGAAAGAGCATTTTCGGCCAGTTTTCTTTTCGAGTCCGCTTTCGGTCGTACTCGATTGCTGTTGAAAGAGCTTTTTCAGCCGGTCTTTCTTTTCGAGTCCGCTTTCGGTCATACTTATTTATTCTTTTCGAGTCCGCTTTCGGTCGTACTCGTTTGCTGTTGAAAGAGCATTTTTGGCAGGTCTTTATGTTCGAGTCCGCTTTTGGACGTACTCGTTTATTCTTTTCGAGTCCGCTTTCGGTCGTACTCGTTTGCTGTTGAAAGATCGTTTTCGGCCGGTCTTTCTTTTGGAGTCCGCTTTCGGCCATACTCGTTTGCTGTTGAAAGAGCATTTTCGACCAGTCTTTCTTTTCGATTCTGCTTTCGGTAGTACTTGTTTATTTCTTTTCGAGTTCGTTTTTGGTCTTACTCGTTTGCTGTTGAAAGAGCGTTTTCGACCGGTCTTTCTTTTCGAGTTCACTTTCGGTCATACTCGTTTATTCTTTTCGAGTCCGCTTTTGCTCGTACTCGTTTGCTGTTGAAAAAGCGTTTTAGGCCGGTCTTTCTTTTCGAGTCTGCTTTCGGTTGTACTCGTTAGCTGTTGAAAGAGCGTTTTTGGCCGGTCTTTATTTTCGAGTCCGCTTTTGGCCGTACTCGTTTATTCTTATCGAGTCCGCTTTGGGTCGTACTCGTTTGCTGTTGAAAGAGCGTTTTCGGTCGGTCTTTATTTTTTAGTCCGCTTTCAGTCGTACTCGTTTATTTCTTTTCGAGTCCGCTTTCGGTCGTACTCGTTTGCTGTTGAAAGATCGTTTTTGGCCGGTCTTTCTTTTCGAGTCCGCTTTCGGTCATACTCGTTTATTCTTTTCGAGTCTGCTTTCGGTCGTACTCGTTTGCTGTTGAAGAGCGTTTTTGGTCGGTCTTTCTTTTCGAGTCCGCTTTCGGTCGTACTCGTTTATTTCTTTTTGAGTCCGCTTTCGGTCGTACTCGTTTGCTGTTGAAAGAGCGTTTTCGGCCGGTCTTTCTTTTCGAGTCCGTTTTCGGTCGTACTCGTTTATTCTTTTCGAGACCGCTTTTGGTCGTACTCGTTTGCTGTTGAAAGAGCGTTTTCGGCCGGTCTTTCTTTTGGAGTCCGCTTTCGGCCATACTCGTTTGCTGTTGAAAGAGCATTTTCGACCAGTCTTTCTTTTCGATTCTGCTTTCGGTAGTACTTGTTTATTTCTTTTCGAGTTCGTTTTTGGTCTTACTCGTTTGCTGTTGAAAGAGCGTTTTCGACCGGTCTTTCTTTTCGAGTTCACTTTCGGTCATACTCGTTTATTCTTTTCGAGTCCGCTTTTGCTCGTACTCGTTTGCTGTTGAAAAAGCGTTTTAGGCCGGTCTTTCTTTTCGAGTCTGCTTTCGGTTGTACTCGTTAGCTGTTGAAAGAGCGTTTTTGGCCGGTCTTTATTTTCGAGTCCGCTTTTGGCCGTACTCGTTTATTCTTATCGAGTCCGCTTTGGGTCGTACTCGTTTGCTGTTGAAAGAGCGTTTTCGGTCGGTCTTTATTTTTTAGTCCGCTTTCAGTCGTACTCGTTTATTTCTTTTCGAGTCCGCTTTCGGTCGTACTCGTTTGCTGTTGAAAGATCGTTTTTGGCCGGTCTTTCTTTTCGAGTCCGCTTTCGGTCATACTCGTTTATTCTTTTCGAGTCTGCTTTCGGTCGTACTCGTTTGCTGTTGAAGAGCGTTTTTGGTCGGTCTTTCTTTTCGAGTCCGCTTTCGGTCGTACTCGTTTATTTCTTTTTGAGTCCGCTTTCGGTCGTACTCGTTTGCTGTTGAAAGAGCGTTTTCGGCCGGTCTTTCTTTTCGAGTCCGTTTTCGGTCGTACTCGTTTATTCTTTTCGAGACCGCTTTTGGTCGTACTCGTTTGCTGTTGAAAGAGCGTTTTCGGCCGGTCTTTCTTTTCGAGTCTGCTTTCAATCGTACTCGTTTGGTATTGAAAGTGCATTTTAGGCCGGTCTTTCTTTTCGAGTCCGCTTTCGGTCGTACTCGTTTGCTGTTGAAAGAGCATTTTCGGCCGGCCTTTCTTTTCGAGTCCGCTTTCGGTCGTACCCGTTTATTTCTTTTCGAGTCCGCTTTCGGTCTTACTCATTTGCTGTTGAAAGAGCGTTTTCGGCCGGTCTTTCTTTTCGAGTCCGCTTTTGGTCGTACTCGTTTATTCTTTTCGAGTCTGCTTTCGGTCGTACTCGTTTGCTGTTGAAAGAGCGTTTTCGGTCGGTCTTTCTGTTCGAGTCCGCTTTCGGTCATACTCGTTTATTCTTTTCGAGTCCGCTTTCGGTCGTACTCGTTTGCTGTTGAAAGAGCATTTTCGGCCGGTCTTTCTTTTCGAGTCCGCTTTCGGTCGTACTCGTTTGCTGTTGAAAGAGCTTTTTCAGCCGGTCTTTCTTTTCGAGTCCGCTTTCGGTCATACTTGTTTATTCTTTTCGAGTCCGCTTTCGGTCGTACTCGTTTGCTGTTGAAAGAGCATTTTCGGCAGGTCTTTATGTTCGAGTCCGCTTTCGGACGTACTCGTTTATTCTTTTCGAGTCTGCTTTTGGTCGTACTTGTTTGCTGTTGAAAGAGCGTTTTCGGGCGGTCATTCTTTTGGAGTCCGCTTTCGGCCGTACTCGTTTGCTGTTGAAAGAGCATTTTTGGCCAGTCTTTCTTTTCGATTCTGCTTTCGGTAGTACTTGTTTATTTCTTTTCGAGTTCGCTTTTGGTCTTACTCGTTTGCTGTTGAAAGAGAGTTTTCGGCCTGTCTTTCTTTTCGAGTCCGCTTTCGGTCGTACTCGTTTATTCTTTTCGAGTCCGCTTTTGCTCGTACTCGTTTGCTGTTGAAAGAGCGTTTCAGGCCGGTCTTTCTTTTCGAGTCCGCTTTCGGTTGAACTCGTTAGCTGTTGAAAGAGCGTTTTTGGCCGGTCTTTCTTTTCGAGTCCGCTTTTTGTCGTACTCGTTTATTCTTATCGAGTCCGCTTTCGGTTGTACTCATTTGCTGTTGAAAGAGCGTTTCAGGCCGGTCTTTCTTTTCGAGTCCGCTTTTCAGTCGTACTCGTTTGCTGTTGAAAAAGCGTTTTCGGCCGGTCTTTCTTTTCGAGTCCGCTTTCGATCGTACTCGTTTATTTCTTTTCGAGTCCGCTTTCGGTTGTACTCGTTTGCTGTTGAAAGAGCGTTTTCGGCCGGTCTTTTTTTTCGAGTCCGCTTTCGGTCGTACTCGTTTATTCTTTTCGAGTCCACTTTCGGTCTTACTCATTTGCTGTTGAAAGAGCGTTTTCGGCCGGTCTTTCTTTTCGAGTCCGCTTTTGGTCGTACTCGTTTATTCTTTTCGAGTCCACTTTCGGTCGTACTCGTTTCCTGTTGAAAGAGCGTTTTCTGCCGGTCTTTCTATTCGAGTCCGCTTTCGGTCGTACTCATTTATTCTTTTCGAGTCCACTTTCGGTCGTACTCGTTTGCTGTTGAAAGAGCATTTTCGGCCGGTTTTCTTTTCGAGTCCGCTTTCGGTCGTACTCGATTGCTGTTGAAAGAGCTTTTTCAACCGGTCTTTCTTTTCGAGTCCGCTTTCGGTCATACTTATTTATTCTTTTCGAGTCCGCTTTCGGTCGTACTCGTTTGCTGTTGAAAGAGCATTTTTGGCAGGTCTTTATGTTCGAGTCCGCTTTTGGACGTACTCGTTTATTCTTTTCGAGTCCGCTTTCGGTCGTACTCGTTTGCTGTTGAAAGATCGTTTTCGGCCGGTCTTTCTTTTGGAGTCCGCTTTCGGCCGTACTCGTTTGCTGTTGAAAGAGCATTTTCGACCAGTCTTTCTTTTCGATTCTGCTTTCGGTAGTACTTGTTTATTTCTTTTCGAGTTCGTTTTTGGTCTTACTCGTTTGCTGTTGAAAGAGCGTTTTCGACCGGTCTTTCTTTTCGAGTTCACTTTCGGTCATACTCGTTTATTCTTTTCGAGTCCGCTTTTGCTCGTACTCGTTTGCTGTTGAAAAAGCGTTTTAGGCCGGTCTTTCTTTTCGAGTCCGCTTTCGGTTGTACTCGTTAGCTGTTGAAAGAGCGTTTTTGGCCGGTCTTTTTTTTCGAGTCCGCTTTTGGCCGTACTCGTTTATTCTTATCGAGTCCGCTTTCGGTCGTACTCGTTTGCTGTTGAAAGAGCGTTTTCGGTCGGTCTTTATTTTTGAGTCCGCTTTCAGTCGTACTCGTTTATTTCTTTTCGAGTCCGCTTTCGGTCGTACTCGTTTGCTGTTGAAAGATCGTTTTTGGCCGGTCTTTCTTTTCGAGTCCGCTTTCGGTCATACTCGTTTATTCTTTTCGAGTCTGCTTTCGGTCGTACTCGTTTGCTGTTGAAGAGCGTTTTCGGTCGGTCTTTCTTTTCGAGTCCGCTTTCGGTCGTACTCGTTTATTTCTTTTTGAGTCCGCTTTCGGTCGTACTCGTTTGCTGTTGAAAGAGCGTTTTCGGCCGGTCTTTCTTTTCGAGTCCGTTTTCGGTCGTACTTGTTTATTCTTTTCGAGTCCGCTTTTGGTCGTACTCGTTTGCTGTTGAAAGAGCGTTTTCGGCCGGTCTTTCTTTTCGAGTCCGCTTTCAGTCGTACTCGTTTGGTATTGAAAGTGCATTTTAGGCCGGTCTTTCTTTTCGAGTCCGCTTTCGGTCGTACTCGTTTGCTGTTGAAAGAGCATTTTCGGCCGGTCTTTCTTTTCGAGTCCGCTTTCGGTCGTACCCGTTTATTTCTTTTCGAGTCCGCTTTCGGTCTTACTCATTTGCTGTTGAAAGAGCGTTTTCGGCCGGTCTTTCTTTTCGAGTCCGCTTTTGGTCGTACTCGTTTATTCTTTTCGAGTCTGCTTTCGGTCGTACTCGTTTGCTGTTGAAAGAGCGTTTTCGGTCGGTCTTTCTGTTCGAGTCCGCTTTCGGTCGTACTCGTTTATTCTTTTCGAGTCCGCTTTCGGTCGTACTCGTTTGCTGTTGAAAGAGCATTTTCGGCCGGTCTTTCTTTTCGAGTCCGCTTTCGGTCGTACTCGTTTGCTGTTGAAAGAGCTTTTTCAGCCGGTCTTTCTTTTCGAGTCCGCTTTCGGTCATACTTGTTTATTCTTTTCGAGTCCGCTTTCGGTCGTACTCGCTTGCTGTTGAAAGAGCATTTTCGGCAGGTCTTTATGTTCGAGTCCGCTTTCGGACGTACTCGTTTATTCTTTTCGAGTCTGCTTTTGGTCGTACTTGTTTGCTGTTGAAAGAGCGTTTTCGGGCGGTCTTTCTTTTGGAGTCCGCTTTCGGCCGTACTCGTTTGCTGTTGAAAGAGCATTTTTGGCCAGTCTTTCTTTTCGATTCTGCTTTCGGTAGTACTTGTTTATTTCTTTTCGAGTTCGCTTTTGGTCTTACTCGTTTGCTGTTGAAAGAGAGTTTTCGGCCTGTCTTTCTTTTCGAGTCCGCTTTCGGTCGTACTCGTTTATTCTTTTCGAGTTCGCTTTTGCTCGTACTCGTTTGCTGTTGAAAGAGCGTTTCAGGTCGGTCTTTCTTTTCGAGTCCGCTTTCGGTTGTACTCGTTAGCTGTTGAAAGAGCGTTTTTGGCCGGTCTTTCTTTTCGAGTCCGCTTTTGGTCGTACTCGTTTATTCTTATCGAGTCCGCTTTCGGTTGTACTCGTTTGCTGTTGAAAGAGCGTTTCAGGCCGGTCTTTCTTTTCGAGTCCGCTTTTCAGTCGTACTTGTTTGCTGTTGAAAGAGCGTTTTCGGTCGGTCTTTCTTTTCGAGTCCGCTTTCGATCGTACTCGTTTATTTCTTTTCGAGTCCGCTTTCGGTTGTACTCGTTTGCTGTTGAAAGAGCGTTTTCGGCCGGTCTTTCTTTTCGAGTCCGCTTTCGGTCGTACTCGTTTATTCTTTTCGAGTCCGCTTTCGGTCTTACTCATTTGCTGTTGAAAGAGCGTTTTCGGCCGGTCTTTCTTTTCGAGTCCGCTTTTGGTCGTACTCGTTTATTCTTTTCGAGTCCACTTTCGGTCGTACTCGTTTCCTGTTGAAAGAGCGTTTTCGGCCGGTCTTTCTATTCGAGTCCGCTTTCGGTCGTACTCGTTTATTCTTTTCGAGTCCACTTTCGGCCGTACTCGTTTGCTGTTGAAAGAGCATTTTTGGCCGGTCTTTCTTTTCGAGTCCGCTTTCGGTCGTACTCGATTGCTGTTGAAAGAGCTTTTTCAGCCAGTCTTTCTTTTCGAGTCCGCTTTCGGTCATACTTATTTATTCTTTTCGAGTCCGCTTTCGGTCGTACTCGTTTGCTGTTGAAAGAGCATTTTTGGCAGGTCTTTATGTTCGAGTCCGCTTTTGGACGTACTCGTTTATTTCTTTTCGAGTCCGCTTTCGGTCGTACTCGTTTGCTGTTGAAAGAGCATTTTTGGCCGGTCTTTCTTTTCGAGTCCGCTTTCGATCGTACTCGTTTATTTCTTTTCGAGTCCGCTTTCGGTTGTACTCGTTTGCTGTTGAAAGAGCGTTTTCGGCCGGTCTTTCTTTTCGAGTCCGCTTTCGGTCGTACTCGTTTATTCTTTTCGAGTCCGCTTTCGGTCTTACTCATTTGCTGTTGAAAGAGCGTTTTCGGCTGGTCTTTCTTTTCGAGTCCGCTTTTGGTCGTACTCGTTTATTCTTTTCTAGTCCACTTTCGGTCGTACTCGTTTCCTGTTGAAAGAGCGTTTTCGGCCGGTCTTTCTTTTTGAGTCCGCTTTCGATCGTACTCGTTTATTTCTTTTCGAGTCCGCTTTCGGTTGTACTCATTTGCTGTTGAAAGAGCGTTTTCGGCCGGTCTTTCTTTTCGAGTCCGCTTTCGGTCATACTCGTTTATTCTTTTCGAGTCCGCTTTCGGTCTTACTCATTTGCTGTTGAAAGAGCGTTTTCGGCCGGTCTTTCTTTTCGAGTCCGCTTTTGGTCGTACTCGTTTATTCTTTTCGAGTCTGCTTTCGGTCGTACTCGTTTGCTGTTGAAAGTGCGTTTTCGGTCGGTCTTTCTGTTCGAGTCCGCTTTCGGTCGTACTCGTTTATTCTTTTCGAGTCCGCTTTCGGTCGTACTCGTTTGCTGTTGAAAGAGCATTTTCGGCCGGTCTTTCTTTTCGAGTCCGCTTTCGGTCGTACTCGTTTGCCGTTGAAAGAGCTTTTTCAGCCGGTCTTTCTTTTCGAGTCCGCTTTCGGTCATACTTGTTTATTCTTTTCGAGTCCGCTTTCGGTCGTACTCGTTTGCTGTTGAAAGAGCATTTTCGGCAGGTCTTTATGTTCGAGTCCGCTTTCGGACGTACTCGTTTATTCTTTTCGAGTCTGCTTTTGGTCGTACTTGTTTGCTGTTGAAAGAGCGTTTTCGGGCGGTCTTTCTTTTGGAGTCCGCTTTCGGCCGTACTCGTTTGCTGTTGAAAGAGCATTTTTGGCCAGTCTTTCTTTTCGATTCTGCTTTCGGTAGTACTTGTTTATTTCTTTTCGAGTTCGCTTTTGGTCTTACTCGTTTGCTGTTGAAAGAGAGTTTTCGGCCTGTCTTTCTTTTCGAGTCCTCTTTCGGTCGTACTCGTTTATTCTTTTCGAGTTCGCTTTTGCTCGTACTCGTTTGCTGTTGAAAGAGCGTTTCAGGCCGGTCTTTCTTTTCGAGTCCGCTTTCGGTTGTACTCGTTAGCTGTTGAAAGAGCGTTTTTGGCCGGTCTTTCTTTTCGAGTCCGCTTTTGGTCGTACTCGTTTATTCTTATCGAGTCCGCTTTCGGTTGTACTCGTTTGCTGTTGAAAGAGCGTTTCAGGCCGGTCTTTCTTTTCGAGTCCGCTTTTCAGTCGTACTCGTTTGCTGTTGAAAGAGCGTTTTTGGCCGGTCTTTCTTTTCGAGTCCGCTTTCGATCGTACTCGTTTATTTCTTTTCGAGTCCGCTTTCGGTTGTACTCGTTTGCTGTTGAAAGAGCGTTTTCGGCCGGTCTTTCTTTTCGAGTCCGCTTTCGGTCGTACTCGTTTATTCTTTTCGAGTCCGCTTTCGGTCTTACTCATTTGCTGTTGAAAGAGCGTTTTCGGCCGGTCTTTCTTTTCGAGTCCGCTTTTGGTCGTACTCGTTTATTCTTTTCGAGTCCACTTTCGGTCGTACTCGTTCTCTGTTCAAAGAGCGTTTTCGGCCGGTCTTTCTATTCGAGTCCGCTTTCGGTCGTACTCGTTTATTCTTTTCGAGTCCACTTTCGGTCGTACTCGTTTGCTGTTGAAAGAGCATTTTTGGCCGGTCTTTCTTTTCGAGTCCGCTTTCGGTCGTACTCGATTGCTGTTGAAAGAGCTTTTTCAGCCGGTCTTTCTTTTCGAGTCCGCTTTCGGTCATACTTATTTATTCTTTTCGAGTCCGCTTTCGGTCGTACTCGTTTGCTGTTGAAAGAGCATTTTTGGCAGGTCTTTATGTTCGAGTCCGCTTTTGGACGTACTCGTTTATTCTTTTCGAGTCCGCTTTCGGTCGTACTCGTTTGCTGTTGAAAGATCGTTTTCGGCCGGTCTTTCTTTTGGAGTCCGCTTTCAGCCGTACTCGTTTGCTGTTGAAAGAGCATTTTCGACCAGTCTTTCTTTTCGATTCTGCTTTCGGTAGTACTTGTTTATTTCTTTTCGAATTCACTTTTGGTCTTACTCGTTTGCTGTTGAAAGAGCGTTTTCGGTCGGTCTTTCTTTTCGAGTCCGCTTCCGGTCGTACTCGTTTATTCTTTTCGAGTTCACTTTTGCTCGTACTCGTTTGCTGTTGAAAGAGCGTTTCAGGCCCGTCTTTCTTTTCGAGTCCGCTTTCGGTTGTACTCGTTAGCTGTTGAAAGAGCGTTTTTGACCGGTCTTTCTTTTCGAGTCCGCTTTTGGTCGTACTCGTTTATTCTTATCGAGCCCGCTTTCGGTTGTACTCGTTTGCTGTTGGAAGAGCGTTTCAGGCCGGTCTTTCTTTTCGAGTCCGCTTTTCAGTCGTACTCGTTTGCTGTTGAAAGAGCGTTTTCGGCCGGTCTTTCTTTTCGAGTTCGCTTTCGATCGTCCTCGTTTATTTCTTTTCGAGTCCGCTTTCGGTTGTACTCGTTTGCTGTTGAAAGAGCGTTTTCGGCCGGTCTTTCTTTTCGAGTCCGCTTTCGGTCATACTCGTTTATTCTTTTCGAGTCGGCTTTCGGTCTTACTCATTTGCTGTTGAAAGAGCATTTTCGGCCGGTCTTTCTTTTCGAGTCCGCTTTTGGTCGTACTCGTTTATTCTTTTCGAGTCTGCTTTCGGTCGTACTCGTTTGCTGTTGAAAGAGCGTTTTCGGTCGGTCTTTCTGTTCGAGTCCGCTTTCGGTCGTACTCGTTTATTCTTTTCGAGTCCGCTTTCGGTCGTACTCGTTTGCTGTTGAAAGAGCATTTTCGGCCGATCTTTCTTTTCGAGTCCGCTTTCGGTCGTACTCGTTTGCTGTTGAAAGAGCTTTTTCAGCCGGTCTTTCTTTTCGAGTCCGCTTTCGGTCATACTTGTTTATTCTTTTCGAGTCCGCTTTCGGTCGTACTCGTTTGCTGTTGAAAGAGCATTTTCGGCAGGTCTTTATGTTCGAGTCCGCTTTTGGACGTACTCGTTTATTCTTTTCGAGTCTGCTTTTGGTCGTACTTGTTTGCTGTTGAAAGAGCGTTTTCGGGCGGTCTTTCTTTTGGAGTCCGCTTTCGGCCGTACTCGTTTGCTGTTGAAAGAGCATTTTTGGCCAGTCTTTCTTTTCGATTCTGCTTTCGGTAGTACTTGTTTATTTCTTTTCGAGTTCGCTTTTGGTCTTACTCGTTTGCTGTTGAAAGAGAGTTTTCGGCCTGTCTTTCTTTTCGAGTCCGCTTTCGGTCGTACTCGTTTATTCTTTTCGAGTTCGCTTTTGCTCGTACTCGTTTGCTGTTGAAAGAGCGTTTCAGGCCGGTCTTTCTTTTCGAGTCAGCTTTCGGTTGTACTCGTTAGCTGTTGAAAGAGCGTTTTTGGCCGGTCTTTCTTTTCGAGTCCGCTTTTGGTCGTACTCGTTTATTCTTATCGAGTCCGCTTTCGGTTGTACTCGTTTGCTGTTGAAAGAGCGTTTCAGGCCGGTCTTTCTTTTCGAGTCCGCTTTTCTGTCGTACTCGTTTGCTGTTGAAAGAGCGTTTTCGGCCGGTCTTTCTTTTCGAGTCCGCTTTCGATCGTACTCGTTTATTTCTTTTCGAGTCCGCTTTCGGTTGTACTCGTTTGCTGTTGAAAGAGCGTTTTCGGCCGGTCTTTCTTTTCGAGTCCGCTTTCGGTCGTACTCGTTTATTCTTTTCGAGTCCGCTTTCGGTCTTACTCATTTGCTGTTGAAAGAGCGTTTTCGGCCGGTCTTTCTTTTCGAGTCCGCTTTTGGTCGTACTCGTTTATTCTTTTCGAGTCCACTTTCGGTCGTACTCGTTTCCTGTTGAAAGAGCGTTTTCGGCCGGTCTTTCTATTCGAGTCCGCTTTCGGTCGTACTCGTTTATTCTTTTCGAGTCCACTTTCGGTCGTACTCGTTTGCTGTTGAAAGAGCATTTTTGGCCGGTCTTTCTTTTCGAGTCCGCTTTCGGTCGTACTCGATTGCTGTTGAAAGAGCTTTTTCAGCCGGTCTTTCTTTTCGAGTCCGCTTTCGGTCATACTTATTTATTCTTTTCGAGTACGCTTTCTGTCGTACTCGTTTGCTGTTGAAAGAGCATTTTTGGCAGGTCTTTATGTTCGAGTCCGCTTTTGGACGTACTCGTTTATTCTTTTCGAGTCCGCTTTCGGTCGTACTCGTTTGCTGTTGAAAGATCGTTTTCGGCCGGTGTTTCTTTTAGAGTCCGCTTTCGGCCGTACTCGTTTGCTGCTGAAAGAGCATTTTCGACCAGTCTTTCTTTTCGATTCTGCTTTCGGTAGTACTTGTTTATTTCTTTTCGAATTCACTTTTGGTCTTACTCGTTTGCTGTTGAAAGAGCGTTTTCGGTCGGTCTTTCTTTTCGAGTCCGCTTCCGGTCGTACTCGTTTATTCTTTTCGAGTTCACTTTTGCTCGTACTCGTTTGCTGTTGAAAGAGCGTTTCAGGCCCGTCTTTCTTTTCGAGTCCGCTTTCGGTTGTACTCGTTAGCTGTTGAAAGAGCGTTTTTGACCGGTCTTTCTTTTCGAGTCCGCTTTTGGTCGTACTCGTTTATTCTTATCGAGCCCGCTTTCGGTTGTACTCGTTTGCTGTTGGAAGAGCGTTTCAGGCCGGTCTTTCTTTTCGAGTCCGCTTTTCAGTCGTACTCGTTTGCTGTTGAAAGAGCGTTTTCGGCCGGTCTTTCTTTTCGAGTTCGCTTTCGATCGTCCTCGTTTATTTCTTTTCGAGTCCGCTTTCGGTTGTACTCGTTTGCTGTTGAAAGAGCGTTTTCGGCCGGTCTTTCTTTTCGAGTCCGCTTTCGGTCATACTCGTTTATTCTTTTCGAGTCGGCTTTCGGTCTTACTCATTTGCTGTTGAAAGAGCATTTTCGGCCGGTCTTTCTTTTCGAGTCCGCTTTTGGTCGTACTCGTTTATTCTTTTCGAGTCTGCTTTCGGTCGTACTCGTTTGCTGTTGAAAGAGCGTTTTCGGTCGGTCTTTCTGTTCGAGTCCGCTTTCGGTCGTACTCGTTTATTCTTTTCGAGTCCGCTTTCGGTCGTACTCGTTTGCTGTTGAAAGAGCATTTTCGGCCGATCTTTCTTTTCGAGTCCGCTTTCGGTCGTACTCGTTTGCTGTTGAAAGAGCTTTTTCAGCCGGTCTTTCTTTTCGAGTCCGCTTTCGGTCATACTTGTTTATTCTTTTCGAGTCCGCTTTTGGTCGTACTCGTTTGCTGTTGAAAGAGCATTTTCGGCAGGTCTTTATGTTCGAGTCCGCTTTTGGACGTACTCGTTTATTCTTTTCGAGTCTGCTTTTGGTCGTACTTGTTTGCTGTTGAAAGAGCGTTTTCGGGCGGTCTTTCTTTTGGAGTCCGCTTTCGGCCGTACTCGTTTGCTGTTGAAAGAGCATTTTTGGCCAGTCTTTCTTTTCGATTCTGCTTTCGGTAGTACTTGTTTATTTCTTTTCGAGTTCGCTTTTGGTCTTACTCGTTTGCTGTTGAAAGAGAGTTTTCGGCCTGTCTTTCTTTTCGAGTCCGCTTTCGGTCGTACTCGTTTATTCTTTTCGAGTTCGCTTTTGCTCGTACTCGTTTGCTGTTGAAAGAGCGTTTCAGGCCGGTCTTTCTTTTCGAGTCAGCTTTCGGTTGTACTCGTTAGCTGTTGAAAGAGCGTTTTTGGCCGGTCTTTCTTTTCGAGTCCGCTTTTGGTCGTACTCGTTTATTCTTATCGAGTCCGCTTTCGGTTGTACTCGTTTGCTGTTGAAAGAGCGTTTCAGGCCGGTCTTTCTTTTCGAGTCCGCTTTTCTGTCGTACTCGTTTGCTGTTGAAAGAGCGTTTTCGGCCGGTCTTTCTTTTCGAGTCCGCTTTCGATCGTACTCGTTTATTTCTTTTCGAGTCCGCTTTCGGTTGTACTCGTTTGCTGTTGAAAGAGCGTTTTCGGCCGGTCTTTCTTTTCGAGTCCGCTTTCGGTCGTACTCGTTTATTCTTTTCGAGTCCGCTTTCGGTCTTACTCATTTGCTGTTGAAAGAGCGTTTTCGGCCGGTCTTTCTTTTCGAGTCCGCTTTTGGTCGTACTCGTTTATTCTTTTCGAGTCCACTTTCGGTCGTACTCGTTTCCTGTTGAAAGAGCGTTTTCGGCCGGTCTTTCTATTCGAGTCCGCTTTCGGTCGTACTCGTTTATTCTTTTCGAGTCCACTTTCGGTCGTACTCGTTTGCTGTTGAAAGAGCATTTTTGGCCGGTCTTTCTTTTCGAGTCCGCTTTCGGTCGTACTCGATTGCTGTTGAAAGAGCTTTTTCAGCCGGTCTTTCTTTTCGAGTCCGCTTTCGGTCATACTTATTTATTCTTTTCGAGTACGCTTTCTGTCGTACTCGTTTGCTGTTGAAAGAGCATTTTTGGCAGGTCTTTATGTTCGAGTCCGCTTTTGGACGTACTCGTTTATTCTTTTCGAGTCCGCTTTCGGTCGTACTCGTTTGCTGTTGAAAGATCGTTTTCGGCCGGTGTTTCTTTTAGAGTCCGCTTTCGGCCGTACTCGTTTGCTGTTGAAAGAGCATTTTCGACCAGTCTTTCTTTTCGATTCTGCTTTCGGTAGTACTTGTTTATTTCTTTTCGAGTTCGCTTTTGGTCTTACTCGTTTGCTGTTGAAAGAGCGTTTTCGACCGGTCTTTCTTTTCGAGTCCGCTTTCGGTTGTACTCGTTAGCTGTTGAAAGAGCATTTTTGGCCGGTCTTTATTTTCGAGTCCGCTTTTGGCCGTACTCGATTATTCTTATCGAGTCCACTTTCGGTCGTACTCGTTTGCTGTTGAAAGAGCGTTTTCGGTCGGTCTTTATTTTTGAGTCCGCTTTCGGTCGTACTCGTTTATTTCTTTTCGAGTCCGCTTTCGGTCGTACTCGTTTGCTGTTGAAAGATCGTTTTTGGCCGGTCTTTCTTTTCGAGTCCGCTTTCGGTCATACTCGTTTATTCTTTTCGAGTACGCTTTCGGTCGTACTCGTTTGCTGTTGAAGAGCGTTTTCGGTCGGTCTTTCTTTTCGAGTCCGCTTTCGGTCGTACTCTTTTATTTCCTTTTGAGTCCGCTTTCGGTCGTACTCGTTTGCTGTTGAAAGAGCGTTTTCGGCCGGTCTTTCTTTTCGAGTCCGTTTTCGGTCGTACTCGTTTATTCTTTTCGAGTCCGGTTTTGGTCGTACTCGTTTGCTGTTGAAAGAGCGTTTTCGGCCGGTCTTTCTTTTCGAGTCCGCTTTCGGTCGTACTCGTTTATTCTTATCGAGTCCGCTTTCAGTCGTACTCGTTTGGTATTGAAAGTGCATTTTAGGCCGGTCTTTCTTTTCGAGTCCGCTTTCGGTCGTAGTCGTTTGCTGTTGAAAGAGCATTTTCGGCCGGTCTTTCTTTTCGAGTCCGCTTTCGGTTGTACCCGTTTATTTCTTTTCGAGTCCGCTTTCGGTCTTACTCATTTGCTGTTGAAAGAGCGTTTTCGGCCGGTCTTTCTTTTTGAGTCCGCTTTTGGTCGTACTCGTTTATTCTTTTCGAGTCTGCTTTCGGTCGTACTCGTTTGCTGTTGAAAGAGCGTTTTCGGCCGGTCTTTCTGTTCGAGTCCGCTTTCGGTCGTACTCGTTTGGTGATGAAAGAGCATTTTCAGTCGGTCTTTCTTTTTGAGTCCGCTTTTGGTCGTACTCGTTTGCTGTTGAAAGAGCTTTTTCAGCCGGTCTTTCTTTTCGAGTCCGCTTTTGGTCATACTTGTTTATTCTTTTCGAGTCCGCTTTCGGTCGTACTCGTTTGCTGTTGAAAGAGCATTTTCGGCAGGTCTTTATGTTCGAGTCCGCTTTCGGACGTACTCGTTTATTCTTTTCGAGTCTGCTTTTGGTCGTACTTGTTTGCTGTTGAAAGAGCGTTTTCGGGCGGTCTTTCTTTTGGAGTCCGCTTTCGGCCGTACTCGTTTGCTGTTGAAAGAGCATTTTTGGCCAGTCTTTCTTTTCGATTCTGCTTTCGGTAGTACTTGTTTATTTCTTTTCGAGTTCGCTTTTGGTCTTACTCGTTTGCTGTTGAAAGAGAGTTTTCGGCCTGTCTTTCTTTTCGAGTCCACTTTCGGTCGTACTCGTTTATTCTTTTCGAGTTCGCTTTTGCTCGTACTCGTTTGCTGTTGAAAGAGCGTTTCAGGCCGGTCTTTCTTTTCGAGTCCGCTTTCGGTTGTACTCGTTAGCTGTTGAAAGAGCGTTTTTGGCCGGTCTTTCTTTTCGAGTCCGCTTTTGGTCGTACTCGTTTATTCTTATCGAGTCCGCTTTCGGTTGTACTCGTTTGCTGTTGAAAGAGCGTTTCAGGCCGGTCTTTCTTTTCGAGTCCGCTTTTCAGTCGTACTCGTTTGCTGTTGAAAGAGCGTTTTTGGCCGGTCTTTCTTTTCGAGTCCGCTTTCGATCGTACTCGTTTATTTCTTTTCGAGTCCGCTTTCGGTTGTACTCGTTTGCTGTTGAAAGAGCGTTTTCGGCCGGTATTTCTTTTCGAGTCCGCTTTCGGTCGTACTCGTTTATTCTTTTCGAGTCCGCTTTCGGTCTTACTCATTTGCTGTTGAAAGAGCGTTTTCGGCCGGTCTTTCTTTTCGAGTCCGCTTTTGGTCGTACTCGTTTATTCTTTTCGAGTCCACTTTCGGTCGTACTCGTTCTCTGTTCAAAGAGCGTTTTCGGCCGGTCTTTCTATTCGAGTCCGCTTTCGGTCGTACTCGTTTATTCTTTTCGAGTCCACTTTCGGTCGTACTCGTTTGCTGTTGAAAGAGCATTTTTGGCCGGTCTTTCTTTTCGAGTCCGCTTTCGGTCGTACACGATTGCTGTTGAAAGAGCTTTTTCAGCCGGTCTTTCTTTTCGAGTCCGCTTTCGGTCATACTTATTTATTCTTTTCGAGTCCGCTTTCGGTCGTACTCGTTTGCTGTTGAAAGAGCATTTTTGGCAGGTCTTTATGTTCGAGTCCGCTTTTGGACGTACTCGTTTATTCTTTTCGAGTCCGCTTTCGGTCGTACTCGTTTGCTGTTGAAAGATCGTTTTCGGCCGGTCTTTCTTTTGGAGTCCGCTTTCGGCCGTACTCGTTTGCTGTTGAAAGAGCATTTTCGACCAGTCTTTCTTTTCGATTCTGCTTTCGGTAGTACTTGTTTATTTCTTTTCGAATTCACTTTTGGTCTTACTCGTTTGCTGTTGAAAGAGCGTTTTCGGTCGGTCTTTCTTTTCGAGTCCGCTTCCGGTCGTACTCGTTTATTCTTTTCGAGTTCACTTTTGCTCGTACTCGTTTGCTGTTGAAAGAGCGTTTCAGGCCCGTCTTTCTTTTCGAGTCCGCTTTCGGTTGTACTCGTTAGCTGTTGAAAGAGCGTTTTTGACCGGTCTTTCTTTTCGAGTCCGCTTTTGGTCGTACTCGTTTATTCTTATCGAGCCCGCTTTCGGTTGTACTCGTTTGCTGTTGGAAGAGCGTTTCAGGCCGGTCTTTCTTTTCGAGTCCGCTTTTCAGTCGTACTCGTTTGCTGTTGAAAGAGCGTTTTCGGCCGGTCTTTCTTTTCGAGTCCGCTTTCGATCGTCCTCGTTTATTTCTTTTCGAGTCCGCTTTCGGTTGTACTCGTTTGCTGTTGAAAGAGCGTTTTCGGCCGGTCTTTCTTTTCGAGTCCGCTTTCGGTCATACTCGTTTATTCTTTTCGAGTCGGCTTTCGGTCTTACTCATTTGCTGTTGAAAGAGCATTTTCGGCCGGTCTTTCTTTTCGAGTCCGCTTTTGGTCGTACTCGTTTATTCTTTTCGAGTCTGCTTTCGGTCGTACTCGTTTGCTGTTGAAAGAGCGTTTTCGGTCGGTCTTTCTGTTCGAGTCCGCTTTCGGTCGTACTCGTTTATTCTTTTCGATTCCGCTTTCGGTCGTACTCGTTTGCTGTTGAAAGAGCATTTTCGGCCGGTCTTTCTTTTCGAGTCCGCTTTCGGTCGTACTCGTTTGCTGTTGAAAGAGCTTTTTCAGCCGGTCTTTCTTTTCGAGTCCGCTTTCGGTCATACTTGTTTATTCTTTTCGAGTCCGCTTTCGGTCGTACTCGTTTGCTGTTGAAAGAGCATTTTCGGCAGGTCTTTATGTTCGAGTCCGCTTTCGGACGTACTCGTTTATTCTTTTCGAGTCTGCTTTTGGTCGTACTTGTTTGCTGTTGAAAGAGCGTTTTCGGGCGGTCTTTCTTTTGGAGTCCGCTTTCGGCCGTACTCGTTTGCTGTTGAAAGAGCATTTTTGGCCAGTCTTTCTTTTCGATTCTGCTTTCGGTAGTACTTGTTTATTTCTTTTCGAGTTCGCTTTTGGTCTTACTCGTTTGCTGTTGAAAGAGAGTTTTCGGCCTGTCATTCTTTTCGAGTCCGCTTTCGGTCGTACTCGTTTATTCTTTTCGAGTTCGCTTTTGCTCGTACTCGTTTGCTGTTGAAAGAGCGTTTCAGGCCGGTCTTTCTTTTCGAGTCCGCTTTCGGTTGTACTCGTTAGCTGTTGAAAGAGCGTTTTTGGCCGGTCTTTCTTTTCGAGTCCGCTTTTGGTCGTACTCGTTTATTCTTATCGAGTCCGCTTTCGGTTGTACTCGTTTGCTGTTGAAAGAGCGTTTCAGGCCGGTCTTTCTTTTCGAGTCCGCTTTTCTGTCGTACTCGTTTGCTGTTGAAAGAGCGTTTTCGGCCGGTCTTTCTTTTTGAGTCCGCTTTCGATCGTACTCGTTTATTTCTTTTCGAGTCCGCTTTCGGTTGTACTCGTTTGCTGTTGAAAGAGCGTTTTCGGCCGGTCTTTCTTTTCGAGTCCGCTTTCGGTCGTACTCGTTTATTCTTTTCGAGTCCGCTTTCGGTCTTACTCATTTGCTGTTGAAAGAGCGTTTTCGGCCGGTCTTTCTTTTCGAGTCCGCTTTTGGTCGTACTCGTTTATTCTTTTCGAGTCCACTTTCAGTCGTACTCGTTTCCTGTTGAAAGAGCGTTTTCGGTCGGTCTTTCTATTCGAGTCCGCTTTCGGTCGTA
Source organism: Lathyrus tuberosus (assembly GCA_022829125.1). NCBI lineage: Eukaryota > Viridiplantae > Streptophyta > Magnoliopsida > Fabales > Fabaceae > Lathyrus > Lathyrus tuberosus. The sequence goes on from JALAZF010000034.1 coordinate 4,861,051, forward strand.
CTCGTTTATTCTTTTCGAGTCCACTTTCGGTCGTACTCGTTTGCTGTTGAAAGAGCATTTTTGGCCGGTCTTTCTTTTCGAGTCCGCTTTCGGTCGTACTCGATTGCTGTTGAAAGAGCTTTTTCAGCCGGTCTTTCTTTTCGAGTCCGCTTTCGGTCATACTTATTTATTCTTTTCGAGTACGCTTTCTGTCGTACTCGTTTGCTGTTGAAAGAGCATTTTTGGCAGGTCTTTATGTTCGAGTCCGCTTTTGGACGTACTCGTTTATTCTTTTCGAGTCCGCTTTCGGTCATACTCGTTTGCTGTTGAAAGATCGTTTTCGGCCGGTGTTTCTTTTAGAGTCCGCTTTCGGCCGTACTCGTTTGCTGTTGAAAGAGCATTTTCGACCAGTCTTTCTTTTCGATTCTGCTTTCGGTAGTACTTGTTTATTTCTTTTCGAGTTCGCTTTTGGTCTTACTCGTTTGCTGTTGAAAGAGCGTTTTCGACCGGTCTTTCTTTTCGAGTCCACTTTCGGTTGTACTCGTTAGCTGTTGAAAGAGCGTTTTTGGCCGGTCTTTATTTTCGAGTCCGCTTTTGGCCGTACTCGATTATTCTTATGGAGTCCGCTTTCGGTCGTACTCGTTTGCTGTTGAAAGAGCGTTTTCGGTCGGTCTTTATTTTTGAGTCCGCTTTCGGTCGTACTCGTTTATTTCTTTTCGAGTCCGCTTTCGGTCGTACTCGTTTGCTGTTGAAAGATCGTTTTTGGCCGGTCTTTCTTTTCGAGTCCGCTTTCGGTCATACTCGTTTATTCTTTTCGAGTACGCTTTCGGTCGTACTCGTTTGCTGTTGAAGAGCGTTTTCGGTCGGTCTTTCTTTTCGAGTCCGCTTTCGGTCGTACTCTTTTATTTCCTTTTGAGTCCGCTTTCGGTCGTACTCGTTTGCTGTTGAAAGAGCGTTTTCGGCCGGTCTTTCTTTTCGAGTCCGTTTTCGGTCGTACTCGTTTATTCTTTTCGAGTCCGGTTTTGGTCGTACTCGTTTGCTGTTGAAAGAGCGTTTTCGGCCGGTCTTTCTTTTCGAGTCCGCTTTCGGTCGTACTCGTTTATTCTTATCGAGTCCGCTTTCAGTCGTACTCGTTTGGTATTGAAAGTGCATTTTAGGCCGGTCTTTCTTTTCGAGTCCGCTTTCGGTCGTAGTCGTTTGCTGTTGAAAGAGCATTTTCGGCCGGTCTTTCTTTTCGAGTCCGCTTTCGGTCGTACCCGTTTATTTCTTTTCGAGTCCGCTTTCGGTCTTACTCATTTGCTGTTGAAAGAGCGTTTTCGGCCGGTCTTTCTTTTCGAGTCCGCTTTTGGTCGTACTCGTTTATTCTTTTCGAGTCTGCTTTCGGTCGTACTCGTTTGCTGTTGAAAGAGCGTTTTCGGCCGGTCTTTCTGTTCGAGTCCGCTTTCGGTCGTACTCGTTTATTCTTTTCGAGTCCGCTTTCGGTCGTACTCGTTTGCTGTTGAAAGAGCATTTTCGGCCGGTCTTTCTTTTCGAGTCCGCTTTCGATCGTACTTGTTTGCTGTTGAAAGAGCTTTTTCAGCCGGTCTTTCTTTTCGAGTCCGCTTTCGGTCATACTTGTTTATTCTTTTCGAGTCCGCTTTCGGTCGTACTCGTTTGCTGTTGAAAGAGCATTTTCGGCAGGTCTTTATGTTCGAGTCCGCTTTCGGACGTACTCGTTTATTCTTTTCGAGTCTGCTTTTGGTCGTACTTGTTTGCTGTTGAAAGAGCGTTTTCAGGCGGTCTTTCTTTTGGAGTCCGCTTTCGGCCGTACTCGTTTGCTGTTGAAAGAGCATTTTTGGCCAGTCTTTCTTTTCGATTCTGCTTTCGGTAGTACTTGTTTATTTCTTTTCGAGTTCGCTTTTGGTCTTACTCGTTTGCTGTTGAAAGAGAGTTTTCGGCCTGTCTTTCTTTTCGAGTCCGCTTTCGGTCGTACTCGTTTATTCTTTTCGAGTCCGCTTTTGCTCGTACTCGTTTGCTGTTGAAAGAGCGTTTCAGGCCGGTCTTTCTTTTCGAGTCTGCTTTCGGTTGTACTCGTTAGCTGTTGAAAGAGCGTTTTTGGCCGGTCTTTATTTTCGAGTCCGCTTTTGGTCGTACTCCTTTATTCTTTTCGAGTCCGCTTTCGGTCGTAATCGTTTGCTCTTGAAAGAGAGTTTTTGGTCGGTCTTTCTTTTCGAGTCAGCTTTCGGTCGTACTCGTTTATTTCTTTTCGAGTCCGCTTTCGGTCATACTCATTTGCTGTTGAAAAAGCGTTTTCGGCCGGTCTTTCTTTTCGAGTCCGCTTTCGGTCGTACTCGTTTATTCTTTTCGAGTCCGCTTTCGGTCGTACTCGTTTGCTGTAGAAAGAGCATTTTCGGCCTGTCTTTCTTTTCGAGTCCGCTTTCGGTCGTACTCGTTTGCTGTTGAAAGAGCATTTTCGGCCGGCCTTTCTGTTCGAGTCCGCTTTCGGTTGTACTCATTTATTCTTTTCGAGTCCGCTTTCGGTTGTACTCGTTTGCTGTTGAAAGACCGTTTTCGGCCAGTCTTTCTGTTTGAGTCTGCTTTCGGTCGTACTCGTTTATTCTTTTCGAGTCCGCTTTCGGTCGTACTCGTTTGCTGTTGAAAGAGCGTTTTCGGTCGGTCTTTCTTTTCGAGTCCGCTTTCGGTCGTACTCGTTTGCTGTTGAAAGAGCATTTTCGGCCGGTCTTTCTTTTCGAGTCCGCTTTCGGTCGTACTCGTTTATTTCTTTTCGAGTCCGCTTTCGGTCTTACTCGTTTGCTGTTGAAAAAGCATTTTCGACCGGTCTTTCTTTTCGAGTCCGGTTTTGGTCGTACTCGTTTATTCTTTTCGAGTCCGCTTTCGGTCGTACTCGTTTGCTGTTGAAAGAGCGTTTTCGGCCGGTCTTTCTGTTCGAGTCCGCTTTTGGTCGTACTCGTTTATTCTTTTCGAGTCCGCTTTTGGTCGTACTTGTTTGCTGTTGAAAGAGCATTTTCGGTCGGTCTTTCTTTTCGAGTCCGCTTTCGGTCGTACTCGTTTATTCTTTTCGAGTCCGATTTCGGTCGTACTCGTTTGTTGTTGAAAGAGCGTTTTCGGCCGGTCTTTCTGTTCGAGTCCGCTTTTGGTCGTACTCGTTTATTCTTTTCGAGTCCGGTTTTGGTCGTACTCGTTTGCTGTTGAAAGAGCGTTTTCGGCCGGTCTTTCTTTTCGAGTCCGCTTTCGGTCGTACTCGTTTATTCTTATCGAGTCCGCTTTCAGTCGTACTCGTTTGGTATTGAAAGTGCATTTTAGGCCGGTCTTTCTTTTCGAGTCCGCTTTCGGTCGTAGTCGTTTGCTGTTGAAAGAGCATTTTCGGCCGGTCTTTCTTTTCGAGTCCGCTTTCGGTCGTACCCGTTTATTTCTTTTCGAGTCCGCTTTCGGTCTTACTCATTTGCTGTTGAAAGAGCGTTTTCGGCCGGTCTTTCTTTTCGAGTCCGCTTTTGGTCGTACTCGTTTATTCTTTTCGAGTCCGCTTTTGGTCGTACTCGTTTGCTGTTGAAAGAGCATTTTCGGCCGGTCTTTCTTTTCGAGTCCGCTTTCGGTCGTACTTGTTTGCTGTTGAAAGAGCTTTTTCAGCCGGTCTTTCTTTTCGAGTCCGCTTTCGGTCATACTTGTTTATTCTTTTCGAGTCCGCTTCGGTCGTACTCGTTTGCTGTTGAAAGAGCATTTTCGGCAGGTCTTTATGTTCGAGTCCGCTTTCGGACGTACTCATTTATTCTTTTCGAGTCTGCTTTTGGTCGTACTTGTTTGCTGTTGAAAGAGCGTTTTCAGGCGGTCTTTCTTTTGGAGTCCGCTTTCGGCCGTACTCGTTTGCTGTTGAAAGAGCATTTTTGGCCAGTCTTTCTTTTCGATTCTGCTTTCGGTAGTACTTGTTTATTTCTTTTCGAGTTCGCTTTTGGTCTTACTCGTTTGCTGTTGAAAGAGAGTTTTCGGCCTGTCTTTCTTTTCGAGTCCGCTTTCGGTCGTACTCGTTTATTCTTTTCGAGTCCGCTTTTGCTCGTACTCGTTTGCTGTTGAAAGAGCGTTTTCGGTCGGTCTTTCTTTTCGAGTCCGCTTTCGGTCGTACTCGTTTGCTGTTGAAAGAGCATTTTCGGCCGGTCTTTCTTTTCGAGTCCGCTTTCGGTCGTACTCGTTTATTTCTTTTCGAGTCCGCTTTCGGTCTTACTCGTTTCCTGTTGAAAAAGCATTTTCGGCCGGTCTTTCTTTTCGAGTCCGGTTTTGGTCGTACTCGTTTATTCTTTTAGAGTCCGCTTTCGGTCGTACTCGTTTGCTGTTGAAAGAGCGTTTTCGGCCGGTCTTTCTGTTCGAGTCCGCTTTTGGTCGTACTCGTTTATTCTTTTCGAGTCCGCTTTTGGTCGTACTTGTTTGCTGTTGAAAGAGCATTTTCGGTCGGTCTTTCTTTTCGAGTCCGCTTTCGGTCGTACTCGTTTATTCTTTTCGAGTCCGATTTCGGTCGTACTCGTTTGTTGTTGAAAGAGCGTTTTCGGCCGGTCTTTCTGTTCGAGTCCGCTTTTGGTCGTACTCGTTTATTCTTTTCGAGTCCGGTTTTGGTCGTACTCGTTTGCTGTTGAAAGAGCGTTTTCGGCCGGTCTTTCTTTTCGAGTCCGCTTTCGGTCGTACTCGTTTATTCTTATCGAGTCCGCTTTCAGTCGTACTCGTTTGGTATTGAAAGTGCATTTTAGGCCGGTCTTTCTTTTCGAGTCCGCTTTCGGTCGTAGTCGTTTGCTGTTGAAAGAGCATTTTCGGCCGGTCTTTCTTTTCGAGTCCGCTTTCGGTCGTACCCGTTTATTTCTTTTCGAGTCCGCTTTCGGTCTTACTCATTTGCTGTTGAAAGAGCGTTTTCGGCCGGTCTTTCTTTTCGAGTCCGCTTTTGGTCGTACTCGTTTATTCTTTTCGAGTCTGCTTTCGGTCGTACTCGTTTGCTGTTGAAAGAGCGTTTTCGGCCGGACTTTCTGTTCGAGTCCGCTTTCGGTCGTACTCGTTTATTCTTTTCGAGTCCGCTTTTGGTCGTACTCGTTTGCTGTTGAAAGAGCATTTTCGGCCGGTCTTTCTTTTCGAGTCCGCTTTCGGTCGTACTTGTTTGCTGTTGAAAGAGCTTTTTCAGCCGGTCTTTCTTTTCGAGTCCGCTTTCGGTCATACTTGTTTATTCTTTTCGAGTCCGCTTCGGTCGTACTCGTTTGCTGTTGAAAGAGCATTTTCGGCAGGTCTTTATGTTCGAGTCCGCTTTCGGACGTACTCATTTATTCTTTTCGAGTCTGCTTTTGGTCGTACTTGTTTGCTGTTGAAAGAGCGTTTTCAGGCGGTCTTTCTTTTGGAGTCCGCTTTCGGTCGTACTCGTTTGCTGTTGAAAGAGCATTTTTGGCCAGTCTTTCTTTTCGATACTGCTTTCGGTAGTACTTGTTTATTTCTTTTCGAGTTCGCTTTTGGTCTTACTCGTTTGCTGTTGAAAGAGAGTTTTCGGCCTGTCTTTCTTTTCGAGTCCGCTTTCGGTCGTACTCGTTTATTCTTTTCGAGTCCGCTTTTGCTCGTACTCGTTTGCTGTTGAAAGAGCGTTTCAGGCCGGTCTTTCTTTTCGAGTCTGCTTTCGGTTGTACTCGTTAGCTGTTGAAAGAGCGTTTTTGGCCGGTCTTTATTTTCGAGTCCGCTTTTGGTCGTACTCCTTTATTCTTATCGAGTCCGCTTTCGGTCGTAATCGTTTGTTGTTGAAAGAGAGTTTTTGGTCGGTCTTTCTTTTCGAGTCAGCTTTCGGTCGTACTCGTTTATTTCTTTTCGAGTCCGCTTTCGGTCATACTCATTTGCTATTGAAAAAGCGTTTTCGGCCGGTCTTTCTTTTCGAGTCCGCTTTCGGTCGTACTCGTTTATTCTTTTCGAGTCCGCTTTCGGTCGTACTCGTTTGCTGTTGAAAGAGCATTTTCGGCCTGTCTTTCTTTTCGAGTCCGCTTTCGGTCGTACTCGTTTGCTGTTGAAAGAGCATTTTCGGCCGGCCTTTCTGTTCGAGTCCACTTTCGGTTGTACTCATTTATTCTTTTCGAGTCCGCTTTCGGTTGTACTCGTTTGCTGTTGAAAGAGCGTTTTCGGCCAGTCTTTCTGTTTGAGTCTGCTTTCGGTCGTACTCGTTTATTCTTTTCGAGTCCGCTTTCGGTCGTACTCGTTTGCTGTTGAAAGAGCGTTTTCGGTCGGTCTTTCTTTTCGAGTCCGCTTTCGGTCGTACTCGTTTGCTGTTGAAAGAGCATTTTCGGCCGGTCTTTCTTTTCGAGTCCGCTTTCGGTCGTACTCGTTTATTTCTTTTCGAGTCCGCTTTCGGTCTTACTCGTTTGTTGTTGAAAAAGCATTTTCGGCCGGTCTTTCTTTTCGAGTCCGGTTTTGGTCGTACTCGTTTATTCTTTTCGAGTCCGCTTTCGGTCGTACTCGTTTGCTGTTGAAAGAGCGTTTTCGGCCGGTCTTTCTGTTCGAGTCCGCTTTTGGTCGTACTCGTTTGCTGTTGAAAGAGCATTTTCGGCCGGTCTTTCTTTTCGAGTCCGCTTTCGGTCGTACTCGTTTATTTCTTTTCGAGTCCGCTTTCGGTCTTACTCGTTTGTTGTTGAAAAAGCATTTTCGGCCGGTCTTTCTTTTCGAGTCCGGTTTTGGTCGTACTCGTTTATTCTTTTCGAGTCCGCTTTCGGTCGTACTCGTTTGCTGTTGAAAGAGCGTTTTCGGCCGGTCTTTCTGTTCGAGTCCGCTTTTGGTCGTACTCGTTTATTCTTTTCGAGTCCGCTTTTGCTCGTACTCGTTTGCTGTTGACAGAGCGTTTCAGGCCGGTCTTTCTTTTCGAGTCTGCTTTCGGTTGTACTCGTTAGCTGTTGAAAGAGAGTTTTTGGCCGGTCTTTATTTTCGAGTCCGCTTTTGGTCGTACTCCTTTATTCTTATCGAGTCCGCTTTCGGTCGTAATCGTTTGCTGTTGAAAGAGAGTTTTTGGTCGGTCTTTCTTTTCGAGTCAGCTTTCGGTCGTACTCGTTTATTTCTTTTCGAGTCCGCTTTCGGTCATACTCATTTGCTATTGAAAAAGCGTTTTCGGCCGGTCTTTCTTTTCGAGTCCGCTTTCGGTCGTACTCGTTTGCTGTTGAAAGAGCATTTTCGGCCTGTCTTTCTTTTCGAGTCCGCTTTCGGTCGTACTCGTTTGCTGTTGAAAGAGCATTTTCGGCCGGCCTTTCTGTTCGAGTCCACTTTCGGTTGTACTCATTTATTCTTTTCGAGTCCGCTTTCGGTTGTACTCGTTTGCTGTTGAAAGAGCGTTTTCGGCCAGTCTTTCTGTTTGAGTCTGCTTTCGGTCGTACTCGTTTATTCTTTTCGAGTCCGCTTTCGGTCGTACTCGTTTGCTGTTGAAAGAGCGTTTTCGGTCGGTCTTTCTTTTCGAGTCCGCTTTCGGTCGTACTCGTTTGCTGTTGAAAGAGCATTTTCGGCCGGTCTTTCTTTTCGAGTCCGCTTTCGGTCGTACTCGTTTATTTCTTTTCGAGTCCGCTTTCGGTCTTACTCGTTTGTTGTTGAAAAAGCATTTTCGGCCGGTCTTTCTTTTCGAGTCCGGTTTTGGTCGTACTCGTTTATTCTTTTCGAGTCCGCTTTCGGTCGTACTCGTTTGCTGTTGAAAGAGCGTTTTCGGCCGGTCTTTCTGTTCGAGTCCGCTTTTGGTCGTACTCGTTTGCTGTTGAAAGAGCATTTTCGGCCGGTCTTTCTTTTCGAGTCCGCTTTCGGTCGTACTCGTTTATTTCTTTTCGAGTCCGCTTTCGGTCTTACTCGTTTGTTGTTGAAAAAGCATTTTCGGCCGGTCTTTCTTTTCGAGTCCGGTTTTGGTCGTACTCGTTTATTCTTTTCGAGTCCGCTTTCGGTCGTACTCGTTTGCTGTTGAAAGAGCGTTTTCGGCCGGTCTTTCTGTTCGAGTCCGCTTTTGGTCGTACTCGTTTATTCTTTTCGAGTCCGCTTTTGCTCGTACTCGTTTGCTGTTGACAGAGCGTTTCAGGCCGGTCTTTCTTTTCGAGTCTGCTTTCGGTTGTACTCGTTAGCTGTTGAAAGAGAGTTTTTGGCCGGTCTTTATTTTCGAGTCCGCTTTTGGTCGTACTCCTTTATTCTTATCGAGTCCGCTTTCGGTCGTAATCGTTTGCTGTTGAAAGAGAGTTTTTGGTCGGTCTTTCTTTTCGAGTCAGCTTTCGGTCGTACTCGTTTATTTCTTTTCGAGTCCGCTTTCGGTCATACTCATTTGCTATTGAAAAAGCGTTTTCGGCCGGTCTTTCTTTTCGAGTCCGCTTTCGGTCGTACTCGTTTATTCTTTTCGAGTCCGCTTTCGGTCGTACTCGTTTGCTGTTGAAAGAGCATTTTCGGCCTGTCTTTCTTTTCGAGTCCGCTTTCGGTCGTACTCGTTTGCTGTTGAAAGAGCATTTTCGGCCGGTCTTTCTTTTCGAGTCCGCTTTCGGTCGTACTCGTTTATTTCTTTTCGAGTCCGCTTTCGGTCTTACTCGTTTGTTGTTGAAAAAGCATTTTCGGCCGGTCTTTCTTTTCGAGTCCGGTTTTGGTCGTACTCGTTTATTCTTTTCGAGTCCGCTTTCGGTCGTACTCGTTTGCTGTTGAAAGAGCGTTTTCGGCCGGTCTTTCTGTTCGAGTCCGCTTTTGGTCGTACTTGTTTATTCTTTTCGAGTCCGCTTTTGCTCGTACTCGTTTGCTGTTGACAGAGCGTTTCAGGCCGGTCTTTCTTTTCGAGTCTGCTTTCGGTTGTACTCGTTAGCTGTTGAAAGAGAGTTTTTAGCCGGTCTTTATTTTCGAGTCCGCTTTTGGTCGTACTCCTTTATTCTTATCGAGTCCGCTTTCGGTCGTAATCGTTTGCTGTTGAAAGAGAGTTTTTGGTCGGTCTTTCTTTTCGAGTCAGCTTTCGGTCGTACTCGTTTATTTCTTTTCGAGTCCGCTTTCGGTCATACTCATTTGCTATTGAAAAAGCGTTTTCGGCCGGTCTTTCTTTTCGAGTCCGCTTTCGGTCGTACTCGTTTATTCTTTTCGAGTCCGCTTTCGGTCGTACTCGTTTGCTGTTGAAAGAGCATTTTTGGCCTGTCTTTCTTTTCGAGTCCGCTTTCGGTCGTACTCGTTTGCTGTTGAAAGAGCATTTTCGGCCGGCCTTTCTGTTCGAGTCCACTTTCGGTTGTACTCATTTATTCTTTTCGAGTCCGCTTTCGGTTGTACTCGTTTGCTGTTGAAAGAGCGTTTTCGGCCAGTCTTTCTGTTTGAGTCTGCTTTCGGTCGTACTCGTTTATTCTTTTCGAGTCCGCTTTCGGTCGTACTCGTTTGCTGTTCAAAGAGCGTTTTCGGTCGGTCTTTCTTTTCGAGTCCGCTTTCGGTCGTACTCGTTTGCTGTTGAAAGAGCATTTTCGGCCGGTCTTTCTTTTCGAGTCCGCTTTCGGTCGTACTCGTTTATTTCTTTTCGAGTCCGCTTTCGGTCTTACTCGTTTGTTGTTGAAAAAGCATTTTCGGCCGGTCTTTCTTTTCGAGTCCGGTTTTGGTCGTACTCGTTTATTCTTTTCGAGTCCGCTTTCGGTCGTACTCGTTTGCTGTTGAAAGAGCGTTTTCGGCCGGTCTTTCTGTTCGAGTCCGCTTTTGGTCGTACTCGTTTATTCTTTTCGAGTCCGCTTTTGGTCGTACTTGTTTGCTGTTGAAAGAGCATTTTCGGTCGGTCTTTCTTTTCGAGTCCGCTTTCGGTCGTACTCGTTTATTCTTTTCGAGTCCGATTTCGATCGTACTCGTTTGTTGTTGAAAGAGCGTTTTCGGCCGGTCTTTCTGTTCGAGTCCGCTTTTGGTCGTACTCGTTTATTCTTTTCGAGTTCGCTTTTGGTCGTACTCGTTTGCTGTTGAAAGAGGATTTTCGGCAGGTCTTTCTTTTCGAGTCCGTTTTCGGTCGTACTCGTTTGCTGTTGAAATAACGTTTTCAGCCGGTCTTTCTTTTCGAGTCCGCTTTCGGTCGTACTCGTTTGTTGTTGAAAGAGCGTTTTCGGCCTGTCTTTCTATTGGAGTCCGCTTTTGGCCGTACTCGTTTGCTGTTGAAAAAGCATTTTCGGCCAGTCTTTCTTTTCGATTCTGCTTTCGGTAGTACTTGTTTATTTCTTTTCGAATTCGCTTTTGGTCTTACTCGTTTGCTGTTGAAAGAGCGTTTTCGGTCGGTCTTTCTTTTCGAGTCCGCTTTCGGTCGTACTCGTTTATTCTTTTCGAGTTCGCTTTTGCTCGTACTCGTTTGCTGTTGAAAGAGCGTTTCAGGCCGGTCTTTCTTTTCGAGTCCGCTTTCGGTTGTACTCGTTAGCTGTTGAAAGAGCGTTTTTGGCCGGTCTTTATTTTCGAGTCCGCTTTTGGTCGTACTCCTTTATTCTTATCGAGTCCGCTTTCGGTCGTAATCGTTTGCTGTTGAAAGAGCGTTTTTGGTCGGTCTTTCTTTTCGAGTCAGCTTTCGGTCGTACTGGTTTATTTCTTTTCGAGTCCGCTTTCGGTCATACTCATTTGCTTTTGAAAAAGCGTTTTTGGCCGGTCTTTCTTTTCGAGTCCGCTTTCAGTCATACTTGTTTATTCTTTTCGAGTCCGCTTTCGGTCGTACTCGTTTGCTGTTGAAAGAGCATTTTCGGCAGGTCTTTATGTTCGAGTCCGCTTTCGGACGTACTCGTTTATTCTTTTCGAGTCTGCTTTTGGTCGTACTTGTTTGCTGTTGAAAGAGCGTTTTCAGGCGGTCTTTCTTTTGGAGTCCGCTTTCGGCCGTACTCGTTTGCTGTTGAAAGAGCATTTTTGGCCAGTCTTTCTTTTCGATTCTGCTTTCGGTAGTACTTGTTTATTTCTTTTCGAGTTCGCTTTTGGTCTTACTCGTTTGCTTTTGAAAAAGAGTTTTCGGCCTGTCTTTCTTTTCGAGTCCGCTTTCGGTCGTACTCGTTTATTCTTTTCGAGTCCGCTTTTGCTCGTACTCGTTTGCTGTTGAAAGAGTGTTTCAGGCCGGTCTTTCTTTTCGAGTCTGCTTTCGGTTGTACTCGTTAGCTGTTGAAAGAGCGTTTTTGGCCGGTCTTTATTTTCGAGTCCGCTTTTGGTCGTACTCCTTTATTCTTATCGAGTCTGCTTTCGGTCGTAATCGTTTGCTGTTGAAAGAGCGTTTTTGGTCGGTCTTTCTTTTCGAGTCAGCTTTCGGTCGTACTCGTTTATTTCTTTTCGAGTCCGCTTTCGGTCATACTCATTTACTGTTGAAAAAGCGTTTTCGGCCGGTCTTTCTTTTCGAGTCCGCTTTCGGTCGTACTCGTTTATTCTTTTCGAGTCCGCTTTCGGTCGTACTCGTTTGCTGTTGAAAGAGCATTTTCGGCCTGTCTTTCTTTTCGAGTCCGCTTTCGGTCGTACTCGTTTGCTGTTGAAAGAGCATTTTCGGCCGGCCTTTCTGTTCGAGTCCACTTTCGGTTGTACTCATTTATTCTTTTCGGGCCCGCTTTCGGTTGTACTCGTTTGCTGTTGAAAGAGCGTTTTCGGCCAGTCTTTCTGTTTGAGTCTGCTTTCGGTCGTACTCGTTTATTCTTTTCGAGTCCGCTTTCGGTCGTACTCGTTTGCTGTTGAAAGAGCGTTTTCGGTCGGTCTTTCTTTTCGAGTCCGCTTTCGGTCGTACTCGTTTGCTGTTGAAAGAGCATTTTCGGCCGGTCTTTCTTTTCGAGTCCGCTTTCGGTCGTGCTTGTTTATTTCTTTTCGAGTCCACTTTCGGTCTTACTCGTTTGCTGTTGAAAAAGCATTTTCGGCCGGTCTTTCTTTTCGAGTCCGGTTTTGGTCGTACTCGTTTATTCTTTTCGAGTCCGCTTTCGGTCGTACTCGTTTGCTGTTGAAAGAGCGTTTTCGGCAGGTCTTTCTGTTCGAGTCCGCTTTTGGTCGTACTCGTTTATTCTTTTCGAGTCCGCTTTTGGTCGTACTTGTTTGTTGTTGAAAGAGCATTTTCGGTCGGTCTTTCTTTTCGAGTCCGCTTTCGGTCGTACTCGTTTATTCTTTTCGAGTCCGATTTCGGTCGTACTCGTTTGTTGTTGAAAGAGCGTTTTCGGCAGGTCTTTCTGTTCGAGTCCGCTTTTGGTCGTACTCGTTTATTCTTTTCGAGTCCGCTTTTGGCCGTACTTGTTTGCTGTTGAAAGAGCATTTTCGGTCGGTCTTTCTGTTCGAGTCCGCTTTTGGTCGTACTCGTTTATTCTTTTCGAGTTCGCTTTTGGTCGTACTCGTTTGCTGTTGAAAGAGCATTTTCGGCAGGTCTTTCTTTTCGAGTCCGTTTTCGGTCGTACTCGTTTGCTGTTGAAATAACGTTTTCAGCCGGTCTTTCTTTTCGAGTCCGCTTTCGGTCGTACTTGTTTATTCTTTTCGAGTGCGCTTTCGGTCGTACTCGTTTGTTGTTGAAAGAGCGTTTTCGGCCAGTCTTTCTATTGGAGTCCGCTTTTGGCCGTACTCGTTTGCTGTTGAAAAAGCATTTTCGGCCAGTCTTTCTTTTCGATTCTGCTTTCGGTAGTACTTGTTTATTTCTTTTCGAATTCGCTTTTGGTCTTACTCGTTTGCTGTTGAAAGAGCGTTTTCGGTCGATCTTTCTTTTCGAGTCCGCTTTCGGTCGTACTCGTTTATTCTTTTCGAGTTCGCTTTTGCTCGTACTCGTTTGCTGTTGAAAGAGCGTTTCAGGCCGGTCTTTCTTTTCGAGTCCGCTTTCGGTTGTACTCGTTAGCTGTTGAAAGAGCGTTTTTGGCCGGTCTTTATTTTCGAGTCCGCTTTTGGTCGTACTCCTTTATTCTTATCGAGTCCGCTTTCGGTCGTAATCGTTTGCTGTTGAAAGAGCGTTTTTGGTCGGTCTTTCTTTTCGAGTCAGCTTTCGGTCGTACTCGTTTATTTCTTTTCGAGTCCGCTTTCGGTCATACTCATTTGCTGTTGAAAAAGCGTTTTCGGCCGGTCTTTCTTTTCGAGTCCGCTTTCGGTCGTACTCGTTTATTCTTTTCGAGTTCGCTTTTGCTTGTACTCATTTGCTGTTGAAAGAGCGTTTCAGGCCGGTCTTTCTTTTCGAGTCCGCTTTCGGTTGTACTCGTTAGCTGTTGAAAGAGCGTTTTTGGCCGGTCTTTATTTTCGAGTCCGCTTTTGGTCGTACTCCTTTATTCTTATCGAGTCCGCTTTCGGTCGTAATCGTTTGCTGTTGAAAGAGCGTTTTTGGTCGGTCTTTCTTTTCGAGTCAGCTTTCGGTCGTACTCGTTTATTTCTTTTCGAGTCCGCTTTCGGTCATACTCATTTACTGTTGAAAAAGCGTTTTCGGCCGGTCTTTCTTTTCGAGTCCGCTTTCGGTCGTACTCGTTTATTCTTTTCGAGTCCGCTTTCGGTCGTACTCGTTTGCTGTTGAAAGAGCATTTTCGGCCTGTCTTTCTTTTCGAGTCCGCTTTCGGTCGTACTCGTTTGCTGTTGAAAGAGCATTTTCGGCCAGCCTTTCTGTTCGAGTCCACTTTCGGTTGTACTCATTTATTCTTTTCGAGTCCGCTTTCGGTTGTACTCGTTTGCTGTTGAAAGAGCGTTTTCGGCCAGTCTTTCTGTTTGAGTCTGCTTTCGGTCGTACTCGTTTATTCTTTTCGAGTCCGCTTTCGGTCGTACTCGTTTGCTGTTGAAAGAGCGTTTTCGGTCGGTCTTTCTTTTCGAGTCCGCTTTCGGTCGTACTCGTTTGCTGTTGAAAGAGCATTTTCGGCCGGTCTTTCTTTTCGAGTCCGCTTTCGGTCGTACTCGTTTATTTCTTTTCGAGTCCGCTTTCGGTCTTACTCGTTTGTTGTTGAAAAAGCATTTTCGGCCGGTCTTTCTTTTCGAGTCCGGTTTTGGTCGTACTCGTTTATTCTTTTCGAGTCCGCTTTCGGTCGTACTCGTTTGCTGTTGAAAGAGCGTTTTCGGCCGGTCTTTCTGTTCGAGTCCGCTTTTGGTCGTACTCGTTTATTCTTTTTGAGTCCGCTTTTGGTCGTACTTGTTTGCTGTTGAAAGAGCATTTTCGGTCGGTCTTTCTTTTCGAGTCCGCTTTCGGTCGTACTCGTTTATTCTTTTCGAGTCCGATTTCGGTCGTACTCGTTTGTTGTTGAAAGAGCGTTTTCGGCCGGTCTTTCTGTTCGAGTCCGCTTTTGGTCGTACTCGTTTATTCTTTTCGAGTTCGCTTTTGGTCGTACTCGTTTGCTGTTGAAAGAGCATTTTCGGTCGGTCTTTCTGTTCGAGTCCGCTTTTGGTCGTACTCGTTTATTCTTTTCGAGTTCGCTTTTGGTCGTACTCGTTTGCTGTTGAAAGAGCATTTTCGGCAGGTCTTTCTTTTCGAGTCCGTTTTCGGTCGTACTCGTTTGCTGTTGAAATAACGTTTTCAGCCGGTCTTTCTTTTCGAGTCCGCTTTCGGTCGTACTTGTTTATTCTTTTCGAGTGCGCTTTCGGTCGTACTCGTTTGTTGTTGAAAGAGCGTTTTCGGCCAGTCTTTCTATTGGAGTCCGCTTTTGGCCGTACTCGTTTGCTGTTGAAAAAGCATTTTCGGCCAGTCTTTCTTTTCGATTCTGCTTTCGGTAGTACTTGTTTATTTCTTTTCGAATTCGCTTTTGGTCTTACTCGTTTGCTGTTGAAAGAGCGTTTTCGGTCGATCTTTCTTTTCGAGTCCGCTTTCGGTCGTACTCGTTTATTCTTTTCCAGTTTGCTTTTGCTCGTACTCGTTTGCTGTTGAAAGAGCGTTTCAGGCCGGTCTTTCTTTTCGAGTCCGCTTTCGGTTGTACTCGTTAGCTGTTGAAAGAGCGTTTTTGGCCGGTCTTTATTTTCGAGTCCGCTTTTGGTCGTACTCCTTTATTCTTATCGAGTCCGCTTTCGGTCGTAATCGTTTGCTGTTGAAAGAGCGTTTTTGGTCGGTCTTTCTTTTCGAGTCAGCTTTCGGTCGTACTCGTTTATTTCTTTTCGAGTCCGCTTTCGGTCATACTCATTTGCTGTTGAAAAAGCGTTTTCGGCCGGTCTTTCTTTTCGAGTCCGCTTTCGGTCGTACTCGTTTATTCTTTTCGAGTTCGCTTTTGCTTGTACTCATTTGCTGTTGAAAGAGCGTTTCAGGCCGGTCTTTCTTTTCGAGTCCGCTTTCGGTTGTACTCGTTAGCTGTTGAAAGAGCGTTTTTGGCCGGTCTTTATTTTCGAGTCCGCTTTTGGTCGTACTCCTTTATTCTTATCGAGTCCGCTTTCGGTCGTAATCGTTTGCTGTTGAAAGAGCGTTTTTGGTCGGTCTTTCTTTTCGAGTCAGCTTTCGGTCGTACTCGTTTATTTCTTTTCGAGTCCGCTTTCGGTCATACTCATTTACTGTTGAAAAAGCGTTTTCGGCCGGTCTTTCTTTTCGAGTCCGCTTTCGGTCGTACTCGTTTATTCTTTTCGAGTCCGCTTTCGGTCGTACTCGTTTGCTGTTGAAAGAGCATTTTCGGCCTGTCTTTCTTTTCGAGTCCGCTTTCGGTCGTACTCGTTTGCTGTTGAAAGAGCATTTTCGGCCAGCCTTTCTGTTCGAGTCCACTTTCGGTTGTACTCATTTATTCTTTTCGAGTCCGCTTTCGGTTGTACTCGTTTGCTGTTGAAAGAGCGTTTTCGGCCAGTCTTTCTGTTTGAGTCTGCTTTCGGTCGTACTCGTTTATTCTTTTCGAGTCCGCTTTCGGTCGTACTCGTTTGCTGTTGAAAGAGCGTTTTCGGTCGGTCTTTCTTTTCGAGTCCGCTTTCGGTCGTACTCGTTTGCTGTTGAAAGAGCATTTTCGGCCGGTCTTTCTTTTCGAGTCCGCTTTCGGTCGTACTCGTTTATTTCTTTTCGAGTCCGCTTTCGGTCTTACTCGTTTGTTGTTGAAAAAGCATTTTCGGCCGGTCTTTCTTTTCGAGTCCGGTTTTGGTCGTACTCGTTTATTCTTTTCGAGTCCGCTTTCGGTCGTACTCGTTTGCTGTTGAAAGAGCGTTTTCGGCCGGTCTTTCTGTTCGAGTCCGCTTTTGGTCGTACTCGTTTATTCTTTTTGAGTCCGCTTTTGGTCGTACTTGTTTGCTGTTGAAAGAGCATTTTCGGTCGGTCTTTCTTTTCGAGTCCGCTTTCGGTCGTACTCGTTTATTCTTTTCGAGTCCGATTTCGGTCGTACTCGTTTGTTGTTGAAAGAGCGTTTTCGGCCGGTCTTTCTGTTCGAGTCCGCTTTTGGTCGTACTCGTTTATTCTTTTCGAGTTCGCTTTTGGTCGTACTCGTTTGCTGTTGAAAGAGCATTTTCGGTCGGTCTTTCTGTTCGAGTCCGCTTTTGGTCGTACTCGTTTATTCTTTTCGAGTTCGCTTTTGGTCGTACTCGTTTGCTGTTGAAAGAGCATTTTCGGCAGGTCTTTCTTTTCGAGTCCGTTTTCGGTCGTACTCGTTTGCTGTTGAAATAACGTTTTCAGCCGGTCTTTCTTTTCGAGTCCGCTTTCGGTCGTACTCGTTTATTCTTTTCGAGTGCGCTTTCGGTCGTACTCGTTTGTTGTTGAAAGAGCGTTTTCGGCCAGTCTTTCTATTGGAGTCCGCTTTTGGCCGTACTCGTTTGCTGTTGAAAAAGCATTTTCGGCCAGTCTTTCTTTTCGATTCTGCTTTCGGTAGTACTTGTTTATTTCTTTTCGAATTCGCTTTTGGTCTTACTCGTTTGCTGTTGAAAGAGCGTTTTCGGTCGATCTTTCTTTTCGAGTCCGCTTTCGGTCGTACTCGTTTATTCTTTTCCAGTTCGCTTTTGCTCGTACTCGTTTGCTGTTGAAAGAGCGTTTCAGGCCGGTCTTTCTTTTCGAGTCCGCTTTCGGTTGTACTCGTTAGCTGTTGAAAGAGCGTTTTTGGCCGGTCTTTATTTTCGAGTCCGCTTTTGGTCGTACTCCTTTATTCTTATCGAGTCCGCTTTCGGTCGTAATCGTTTGCTGTTGAAAGAGCGTTTTTGGTCGGTCTTTCTTTTCGAGTCAGCTTTCGGTCGTACTCGTTTATTTCTTTTCGAGTCCGCTTTCGGTCATACTCATTTGCTGTTGAAAAAGCGTTTTCGGCCGGTCTTTCTTTTCGAGTCCACTTTCGGTCGTACTCGTTTATTCTTTTCGAGTTCGCTTTTGCTCGTACTCATTTGCTGTTGAAAGAGCGTTTCAGGCCGGTCTTTCTTTTCGAGTCCGCTTTCGGTTGTACTCGTTAGCTGTTGAAAGAGCGTTTTTGGCCGGTCTTTATTTTCGAGTCCGCTTTTGGTCGTACTCCTTTATTCTTATCGAGTCCGCTTTCGGTCGTAATCGTTTGCTGTTGAAAGAGCGTTTTTGGTCGGTCTTTCTTTTCGAGTCAGCTTTCGGTCGTACTCGTTTATTTCTTTTCGAGTCCGCTTTCGGTCATACTCATTTACTGTTGAAAAAGCGTTTTCGGCCGGTCTTTCTTTTCGAGTCCGCTTTCGGTCGTACTCGTTTATTCTTTTCGAGTCCGCTTTCGGTCGTACTCGTTTGCTGTTGAAAGAGCATTTTCGGCCTGTCTTTCTTTTCGAGTCCGCTTTCGGTCGTACTCGTTTGCTGTTGAAAGAGCATTTTCGGCCAGCCTTTCTGTTCGAGTCCACTTTCGGTTGTACTCATTTATTCTTTTCGAGTCCGCTTTCGGTTGTACTCGTTTGCTGTTGAAAGAGCGTTTTCGGCCAGTCTTTCTGTTTGAGTCTGCTTTCGGTCGTACTCGTTTATTCTTTTCGAGTCCGCTTTTGCTCGTACTCGTTTGCTATTGAAAGAGCGTTTCATGCCGGTCTTTCTTTTCGAGTCCGCTTTCGGTCGTACTCGTTTGCTGTTGAAAGAGCATTTTCGGCCGGTCTTTCTTTTCGAGTCCGCTTTCGGTCGTACTCGTTTATTTCTTTTCGAGTCCGCTTTCGGTCTTACTCGTTTGTTGTTGAAAAAGCATTTTCGGCCGGTCTTTCTTTTCGAGTCCGGTTTTGGTCGTACTCGTTTATTCTTTTCGAGTCCGCTTTCGGTCGTACTCGTTTGCTGTTGAAAGAGCGTTTTCGGCCGGTCTTTCTGTTCGAGTCCGCTTTTGGTCGTACTCGTTTATTCTTTTTGAGTCCGCTTTTGGTCGTACTTGTTTGCTGTTGAAAGAGCATTTTCGGTCGGTCTTTCTTTTCGAGTCCGCTTTCGGTCGTACTCGTTTATTCTTTTCGAGTCCGATTTCGGTCGTACTCGTTTGTTGTTGAAAGAGCGTTTTCGGCCGGTCTTTCTGTTCGAGTCCGCTTTTGGTCGTACTCGTTTATTCTTTTCGAGTTCGCTTTTGGTCGTACTCGTTTGCTGTTGAAAGAGGATTTTCGGCAGGTCTTTCTTTTCGAGTCCGTTTTCGGTCGTACTCATTTGCTGTTGAAATAACGTTTTCAGCCGGTCTTTCTTTTCGAGTCCGCTTTCGGTCGTACTCGTTTATTCTTTTCGAGTCCGCTTTCGGTCGTACTCGTTTGTTGTTGAAAGAGCGTTTTCGGCCAGCCTTTCTATTGGAGTCCGCTTTTGGCCGTACTCGTTTGCTATTGAAAAAGCATTTTCGGCCAGTCTTTCTTTTCGATTCTGCTTTCGGTAGTACTTGTTTATTTCTTTTCGAATTCGCTTTTGGTCTTACTCGTTTGCTGTTGAAAGAGCGTTTTCGGTCGGTCTTTCTTTTCGAGTCCGCTTTCGGTCGTACTCGTTTATTCTTTTCGAGTTCGCTTTTGCTCGTACTCGTTTGCTGTTGAAAGAGCGTTTCAGGCCGGTCTTTCTTTTCGAGTCCGCTTTCGGTTGTACTCGTTAGCTGTTGAAAGAGCGTTTTTGGCCGGTCTTTATTTTCGAGTCCGCTTTTGGTCGTACTCCTTTATTCTTATCGAGTCCGTTTTCGGTCGTAATCGTTTGCTGTTGAAAGAGCGTTTTTGGTCGGTCTTTCTTTTCGAGTCAGCTTTCGGTCGTACTCGTTTATTTCTTTTCGAGTCCGCTTTCGGTCATACTCATTTGCTTTTGAAAAAGCGTTTTTGGCCGGTCTTTCTTTACGAGTCCGCTTTCAGTCATACTTGTTTATTCTTTTCGAGTCCGCTTTCGGTCGTACTCGTTTGCTGTTGAAAGAGCATTTTCGGCAGGTCTTTATGTCCGAGTCCGCTTTCGGACGTACTCGTTTATTCTTTTCGAGTCTGCTTTTGGTCGTACTTGTTTGGTGTTGAAAGAGCGTTTTCAGGCGGTATTTCTTTTGGAGTCCGCTTTCGGCCGTACTCGTTTGCTGTTGAAAGAGCATTTTTGGCCAGTCTTTCTTTTCGATTCTGCTTTCGGTAGTACTTGTTTATTTCTTTTCGAGTTCGCTTTTGGTCTTACTCGTTTGCTGTTGAAAAAGAGTTTTCGGCCTGTCTTTCTTTTCGAGTCCGCTTTCGGTCGTACTCGTTTATTCTTTTCGAGTCCGCTTTTGCTCGTACTCGTTTGCTGTTGAAAGAGCGTTTTAGGCCGGTCTTTCTTTTCGAGTCTGCTTTCGGTTGTACTCGTTAGCTGTTGAAAGAGCGTTTTTGGCCGGTCTTTATTTTCGAGTCCGCTTTTGGTCGTACTCCTTTATTCTTATCGAGTCTGCTTTCGGTCGTAATCGTTTGCTGTTGAAAGAGCGTTTTTGGTCGGTCTTTCTTTTCGAGTCAGCTTTCGGTCGTACTCGTTTATTTCTTTTCGAGTCCGCTTTCGGTCATACTCATTTACTGTTGAAAAAGCGTTTTCGGCCGGTCTTTCTTTTCGAGTCCGCTTTCGGTCGTACTCGTTTATTCTTTTCGAGTCCGCTTTCGGTCGTACTCGTTTGCTGTTGAAAGAGCATTTTCGGCCTGTCTTTCTTTTCGAGTCCGCTTTCGGTCGTACTCGTTTGCTGTTGAAAGAGCATTTTCGGCCGGCCTTTCTGTTCGAGTCCACTTTCGGTTGTACTCATTTATTCTTTTCGAGCCCGCTTTCGGTTGTACTCGTTTGCTGTTGAAAGAGCGTTTTCGGCCAGTCTTTCTGTTTGAGTCTGCTTTCGGTCGTACTCGTTTATTCTTTTCGAGTCCGCTTTCGGTCGTACTCGTTTGCTGTTGAAAGTGCGTTTTCGGTCGGTCTTTCTTTTCGAGTCCGCTTTCGGTCGTACTCGTTTGCTGTTGAAAGAGCATTTTCGGCCGGTCTTTCTTTTCGAGTCCGCTTTCGGTCGTACTTGTTTATTTCTTTTCGAGTCCGCTTTCGGTCTTACTCGTTTGCTGTTGAAAAAGCATTTTCGGCCGGTCTTTCTTTTCGAGTCCGGTTTTGGTCGTACTCGTTTATTCTTTTCGAGTCCGCTTTCGGTCGTACTCGTTTGCTGTTGAAAGAGCGTTTTCGGCCGGTCTTTCTGTTCGAGTCCGATTTTGGTCGTACTCGTTTATTCTTTTCGAGTCCGCTTTTGGTCGTACTTGTTTGCTGTTGAAAGAGCATTTTCGATCGGTCTTTCTTTTCGAGTCCGCTTTCGGTCGTACTCGTTTATTCTTTTCGAGTCCGATTTCGGTCGTACTCGTTTGTTGTTGAAAGAGCGTTTTCGGCCGGTCTTTCTGTTCGAGTCCGCTTTTGGTCGTACTCGTTTATTCTTTTCGAGTTCGCTTTTGGTCGTACTCGTTTGCTGTTGAAAGAGCATTTTCGGCAGGTCTTTCTTTTCGAGTCCGTTTTCGGTCGTACTCGTTTGCTGTTGAAATAACGTTTTCAGCCGGTCTTTCTTTTCGAGTCCGCTTTCGGTCGTACTCGTTTATTCTTTTCGAGTGCGCTTTCGGTCGTACTCGTTTGTTGTTGAAAGAGCGTTTTCGGCCAGTCTTTCTATTGGAGTCCGCTTTTGGCCGTACACGTTTGCTGTTGAAAAAGCATTTTCGGCCAGTCTTTCTTTTCGATTCTGCTTTCGGTAGTACTTGTTTATTTCTTTTCGAATTCGCTTTTGGTCTTACTCGTTTGCTGTTGAAAGAGCGTTTTCGGTCGATCTTTCTTTTCGAGTCCGCTTTCGGTCGTACTCGTTTATTCTTTTCGAGTTCGCTTTTGCTCGTACTCGTTTGCTGTTGAAAGAGCGTTTCAGGCCGGTCTTTCTTTTCGAGTCCGCTTTCGGTTGTACTCGTTAGCTGTTGAAAGAGCGTTTTTGGCCGGTCTTTATTTTCGAGTCCGCTTTTGGTCGTACTCCTTTATTCTTATCGAGTCCGCTTTCGGTCGTAATCGTTTGCTGTTGAAAGAGCGTTTTTGGTCGGTCTTTCTTTTCGAGTCAGCTTTCGGTCGTACTCGTTTATTTCTTTTCGTGTCCGCCTTCCGTCATACTCATTTGCTGTTGAAAAAGCGTTTTAGGCCGGTCATTCTTTTCGAGTCCGCTTTCGGTCGTACTCGTTTATTCTTTTCGAGTTCGCTTTTGCTCGTACTCATTTGCTGTTGAAAGAGCGTTTCAGGCCGGTCTTTCTTTTCGAGTCCGCTTTCGGTTGTACTCGTTAGCTGTTGAAAGAGCGTTTTTGGCCGGTCTTTATTTTCGAGTCCGCTTTTGGTCGTACTCCTTTATTCTTATCGAGTCCGCTTTCAGTCGTAATCGTTTGCTGTTGAAAGAGCGTTTTTGGTCGGTCTTTCTTTTCGAGTCAACTTTCGGTCGTACTCGTTTATTTCTTTTCGAGTCCGCTTTCGGTCATACTCATTTGCTGTTGAAAAAGCGTTTTCGGCCGGTCTTTCTTTTCGAGTCCGCTTTCGGTCATACTTGTTAATTCTTTTCGAGTCCGCTTTCGGTCGTACTCGTTTGCTGTTGAAAGAGCATTTTCGGCAGGTCTTTATGTTCGAGTCCGCTTTCGGACGTACTCGTTTATTCTTTTCGAGTCTGCTTTTGGTCGTACTTGTTTGCTGTTGAAAGAGCGTTTTCAGGCGGTCTTTCTTTTGGAGTCCGCTTTCGGCCGTACTCGTTTGCTGTTGAAAGAGCATTTTTGGCCAGTCTTTCTTTTCGATTCTGCTTTCGGTAGTACTTGTTTATTTCTTTTCGAGTTCGCTTTTGGTCTTACTCGTTTGCTGTTGAAAAAGAGTTTTCGGCCTGTCTTTCTTTTCGAGTCCGCTTTCGGTCGTACTCGTTTATTCTTTTCGAGTCCGCTTTTGCTCGTACTCGTTTGCTGTTGAAAGAGCGTTTCAGGCCGGTCTTTCTTTTCGAGTCTGCTTTCGGTTGTACTCGTTAGCTGTTGAAAGAGCGTTTTTGGCCGGTCTTTATTTTCGAGTCCGCTTTTGGTCGTACTCCTTTATTCTTATCGAGTCTGCTTTCGGTCGTAATCGTTTGCTGTTGAAAGAGCGTTTTTGGTCGGTCTTTCTTTTCAAGTCAGCTTTCGGTCGTACTCGTTTATTTCTTTTCGAGTCCGCTTTCGGTCATACTCATTTGCTGTTGAAAAAACGTTTTCGGCCGGTCTTTCTTTTCGAGTCCGCTTTCGGTCGTACTCGTTTATTCTTTTCGAGTCCGCTTTCGGTCGTACTCGTTTGCTGTTGAAAGAGCATTTTTGGCCTGTCTTTCTTTTCGAGTCCGCTTTCGGTCGTACTCGTTTGCTGTTGAAAGAGCATTTCGGCCGGCCTTTCTGTTCGAGTCCACTTTCGGTTGTACTCATATATTCTTTTCGAGCCCGCTTTCGGTTGTACTCGTTTGCTGTTGAAAGAGCGTTTTCGGTCAGTCTTTTTGTTTGAGTCTGCTTTCGGTCGTACTCGTTTATTCTTTTCGAGTCCGCTTTCGGTCGTACTCGTTTGCTGTTGAAAGAGCGTTTTCGGTCGGTCTTTCTTTTCGAGTCCGCTTTCGGTCGTACTCGTTTGCTGTTGAAAGAGCATTTTCGGCCGGTCTTTCTTTTCGAGTCCGCTTTCGGTCGTACTCGTTTATTTCTTTTCGAGTCCGCTTTCGGTCTTACTCGTTTGCTGTTGAAAAAGCATTTTCGGCCGGTCTTTCTTTTCGAGTCCGGTTTTGGTCGTACTCGTTTATTCTTTTCGAGTCCGCTTTCGGTCGTACTCGTTTGCTGTTGAAAGAGCGTTTTCGGCCGGTCTTTCTGTTCGAGTCCGCTTTTGGTCGTACTCGTTTATTCTTTTCGAGTCCGCTTTTGGTCGTACTTGTTTGCTGTTGAAAGAGCATTTTCGGTCGGTCTTTCTTTTCGAGTCCGCTTTCGGTCGTACTCGTTTATTCTTTTCGAGTCCAATTTCGGTCGTACTCGTTTGTTGTTGAAAGAGCGTTTTTGGCCGGTCTTTCTGTTCGAGTCCGCTTTTGGTCGTACTCGTTTATTCTTTTCGAGTTCGCTTTTGGTCGTACTCGTTTGCTGTTGAAAGAGCATTTTCGGCAGGTCTTTCTTTTCGAGTCCGTTTTCGGTCGTACTCGTTTGCTGTTGAAATAACGTTTTCAGCCGGTCTTTCTTTTCGAGTCCGCTTTCGGTCGTACTCGTTTATTCTTTTCGAGTCCGCTTTCGGTCGTACTCGTTTGTTGTTGAAAGAGCGTTTTCGGCCAGTCTTTCTATTGGAGTCCGCTTTTGGCCGTACTCGTTTGCTGTTGAAAAAGCATTTTCGGCCAGTCTTTCTTTTCGATTCTGCTTTCGGTAGTACTTGTTTATTTCTTTTCGAATTCGCTTTTGGTCTTACTCGTTTGCTGTTGAAAGAGCGTTTTCGGTCGGTCTTTCTTTTCGAGTCCGCTTTCGGTCGTACTCGTTTATTCTTTTCGAGTTCGCTTTTGCTCGTACTCGTTTGCTGTTGAAAGAGCGTTTCAGGCCGGTCTTTCTTTTCGAGTCCGCTTTCGGTTGTACTCGTTAGCTGTTGAAAGAGCGTTTTTGGCCGGTCTTTATTTTCGAGTCCGCTTTTGGTCGTACTCCTTTATTCTTATCGAGTCCGCTTTCGGTCGTAATCGTTTGCTGTTGAAAGAGCGTTTTTGGTCGGTCTTTCTTTTCGAGTCAGCTTTCGGTCGTACTCGTTTATTTCTTTTCGAGTCCGCTTTCGGTCATACTCATTTGCTGTTGAAAAAGCGTTTTCGGCCGGTCTTTCTTTTCGAGTCCGCTTTCGGTCGTACTCGTTTATTCTTTTCGAGTCCGCTTTCGGTCGTACCCGTTTGCTGTTGAAAGAGCATTTTCGGCCTGTCTTTCTTTTTGAGTCCGCTTTCGGTCGTACTCGTTTGCTGTGGAAAGAGCATTTTCGGCCGGCCTTTCTGTTCAAGTCCACTTTCGGTTGTACTCATTTATTCTTTTCGAGTCCGCTTTCGGTTGTACTCGTTTGCTGTTGAAAGAGCGTTTTCGGCCAGTCTTTCTGTTTGAGTCTGCTTTCGGTCGTACTCGTTTGTTCTTTTCGAGTCCGCTTTCGGTCGTACTCGTTTGCTGTTGAAAGAGCGTTTTCGGTCGGTCCTTCTTTTCGATTCCGCTTTCGGTCGTACTCGTTTGCTGTTGAAAGAGCATTTTCGGCCGGTCTTTCTTTTCGAGTCCGCTTTCGGTCGTACTCGTTTATTTCTTTTCGAGTCCACTTTCGGTCTTACTCGTTTGCTGTTGAAAAAGCATTTTCGGCCGGTCTTTCTTTTCGAGTCTGGTTTTGGTCGTACTCGTTTATTCTTTTCGAGTCCGCTTTCGGTCGTACTCGTTTGCTGTTGAAAGAGCGTTTTCGGCCGGTCTTTCTGTTCGAGTCCGCTTTTGGTCGTACTCGTTTATTCTTTTAGAGTCCGCTTTTGGTCGTACTTGTTTGCTGTTGAAAGAGCATTTTCGGTCGGTCTTTCTTTTCGAGTCCGCTTTCGGTCGTACTCGTTTATTCTTTTCGAGTCCGATTTCGGTCGTACTCGTTTGTTGTTGAAAGAGCGTTTTCGGCCGGTCTTTCTGTTCGAGTCCGCTTTTGGTCGTACTCGTTTATTCTTTTCGAGTTCGCTTTTGGTCGTACTCGTTTACTGTTGAAAGAGCATTTTCGGCAGGTCTTTCTTTTCGAGTCCGTTTTCGGTCGTACTCGTTTGCTGTTGAAATAACGTTTTCAGCCGGTCTTTCTTTTCGAGTCCGCTTTTGGTCGTACTCGTTTATTCTTTTCGAGTCCGCTTTCGGTCGTACTCGTTTGTTGTTGAAAGAGCGTTTTCGGCCAGTCTTTCTATTGGAGTCCGCTTTTGGCCGTACTCGTTTGCTGTTGAAAAAGCATTTTCGGCCAGTCTTTCTTTTCGATTCTGCTTTCGGTAGTACTTGTTTATTTCTTTTCGAATTCGCTTTTGGTCTTACTCGTTTGCTGTTGAAAGAGCGTTTTCGGTCGGTCTTTCTTTTCGAGTCCGCTTTCGGTCGTACTCGTTTATTATTTTCGAGTTCGCTTTTGCTCGTACTCGTTTGCTGTTGAAAGAGCGTTTCAGGCCGGTCTTTCTTTTCGAGTCCGCTTTCGATTGTACTCGTTAGCTGTTGAAAGAGCGTTTTTGGTCGGTCTTTCTTTTCGAGTCCGCTTTTGGTCGTACTCGTTTATTCTTATCGAGTCCGCTTTCGATTGTACTCGTTTGCTGTTGAAAGAGCGTTTCAGGCCGGTCTTTCTTTTTGAGTCCGCTTTTCAGTCGTACTCGTTTGCTGTTGAAAGAGCGTTTTCAGGCCGGTCTTTCTTTTTGAGTCCGCTTTCGATCGTACTCGTTTATTTCTTTTCGAGTCCGCTTTCGGTTGTACTCGTTTGCTGTTAAAAGAGCGTTTTCGGCCGGTCTTTCTGTTCGAGTCCGCTTTTGGTCGTACTCGTTTATTCTTTTCGAGTCCGCTTTTGGTCGTACTTGTTTGCTGTTGAAAGAGCATTTTCGGTCGGTCTTTCTTTTCGAGTCCGCTTTCGGTCGTACTCGTTTTCTATTGAAATAGCGTGTTCAGCCGGACTTTCTTTTCGAGACCGCTTTCGGTCGTACTCGTTTATTCTTTTCGAGTCCGCTTTCGGTCGTACTCGTTTGCTGTTGAAAGAGCATTTTCGGTCGGTCTTTCTTTTCGAGTCCGCTTTCGGTCGTACTCGTTTGCTGTTGAAAGAGCTTTTTCAGCCGGTCTTTCTTTTCGAGTCCGCTTTCGGTCATACTTGTTTATTCTTTTCGAGTCCGCTTTTGGTCGTACTCGTTTACTATTGAAAGAGGATTTTCGGCAGGTCTTTCTTTTCGAGTCCGTTTTCGGTCGTACTCATTTGCTGTTGAAATAACGTTTTCAGCCGGTCTTTCTTTTCGAGTCCGCTTTCGGTCGTACTCGTTTATTCTTTTCGAGTCCGCTTTCGGTCGTACTCGTTTGTTGTTGAAAGAGCGTTTTCGGCCAGCCTTTCTATTGGAGTCCGCTTTTGGCCGTACTCGTTTGCTATTGAAAAAGCATTTTCGGCCAGTCTTTCTTTTCGATTCTGCTTTCGGTAGTACTTGTTTATTTCTTTTCGAATTCGCTTTTGGTCTTACTCGTTTGCTGTTGAAAGAGCGTTTTCGGTCGGTCTTTCTTTTCGAGTCCGCTTTCGGTCGTACTCGTTTATTCTTTTCGAGTTCGCTTTTGCTCGTACTCGTTTGCTGTTGAAAGAGCGTTTCAGGCCGGTCTTTCTTTTCGAGTCCGCTTTCGGTTGTACTCGTTAGCTGTTGAAAGAGCGTTTTTGGCCGGTCTTTATTTTCGAGTCCGCTTTTGGTCGTACTCCTTTATTCTTATCGAGTCCGTTTTCGGTCGTAATCGTTTGCTGTTGAAAGAGCGTTTTTGGTCGGTCTTTCTTTTCGAGTCAGCTTTCGGTCGTACTCGTTTATTTCTTTTCGAGTCCGCTTTCGGTCATACTCATTTGCTTTTGAAAAAGCGTTTTTGGCCGGTCTTTCTTTACGAGTCCGCTTTCAGTCATACTTGTTTATTCTTTTCGAGTCCGCTTTCGGTCGTACTCGTTTGCTGTTGAAAGAGCATTTTCGGCAGGTCTTTATGTCCGAGTCCGCTTTCGGACGTACTC
Organism: Lathyrus tuberosus; assembly: GCA_022829125.1. NCBI lineage: Eukaryota > Viridiplantae > Streptophyta > Magnoliopsida > Fabales > Fabaceae > Lathyrus > Lathyrus tuberosus. The sequence continues at coordinate 4,887,926 of JALAZF010000034.1, forward strand.
GTTTATTCTTTTCGAGTCTGCTTTTGGTCGTACTTGTTTGGTGTTGAAAGAGCGTTTTCAGGCGGTATTTCTTTTGGAGTCCGCTTTCGGCCGTACTCGTTTGCTGTTGAAAGAGCATTTTTGGCCAGTCTTTCTTTTCGATTCTGCTTTCGGTAGTACTTGTTTATTTCTTTTCGAGTTCGCTTTTGGTCTTACTCGTTTGCTGTTGAAAAAGAGTTTTCGGCCTGTCTTTCTTTTCGAGTCCGCTTTCGGTCGTACTCGTTTATTCTTTTCGAGTCCGCTTTTGCTCGTACTCGTTTGCTGTTGAAAGAGCGTTTTAGGCCGGTCTTTCTTTTCGAGTCTGCTTTCGGTTGTACTCGTTAGCTGTTGAAAGAGCGTTTTTGGCCGGTCTTTATTTTCGAGTCCGCTTTTGGTCGTACTCCTTTATTCTTATCGAGTCTGCTTTCGGTCGTAATCGTTTGCTGTTGAAAGAGCGTTTTTGGTCGGTCTTTCTTTTCGAGTCAGCTTTCGGTCGTACTCGTTTATTTCTTTTCGAGTCCGCTTTCGGTCATACTCATTTACTGTTGAAAAAGCGTTTTCGGCCGGTCTTTCTTTTCGAGTCCGCTTTCGGTCGTACTCGTTTATTCTTTTCGAGTCCGCTTTCGGTCGTACTCGTTTGCTGTTGAAAGAGCATTTTCGGCCTGTCTTTCTTTTCGAGTCCGCTTTCGGTCGTACTCGTTTGCTGTTGAAAGAGCATTTTCGGCCGGCCTTTCTGTTCGAGTCCACTTTCGGTTGTACTCATTTATTCTTTTCGAGCCCGCTTTCGGTTGTACTCGTTTGCTGTTGAAAGAGCGTTTTCGGCCAGTCTTTCTGTTTGAGTCTGCTTTCGGTCGTACTCGTTTATTCTTTTCGAGTCCGCTTTCGGTCGTACTCGTTTGCTGTTGAAAGTGCGTTTTCGGTCGGTCTTTCTTTTCGAGTCCGCTTTCGGTCGTACTCGTTTGCTGTTGAAAGAGCATTTTCGGCCGGTCTTTCTTTTCGAGTCCGCTTTCGGTCGTACTTGTTTATTTCTTTTCGAGTCCGCTTTCGGTCTTACTCGTTTGCTGTTGAAAAAGCATTTTCGGCCGGTCTTTCTTTTCGAGTCCGGTTTTGGTCGTACTCGTTTATTCTTTTCGAGTCCGCTTTCGGTCGTACTCGTTTGCTGTTGAAAGAGCGTTTTCGGCCGGTCTTTCTGTTCGAGTCCGATTTTGGTCGTACTCGTTTATTCTTTTCGAGTCCGCTTTTGGTCGTACTTGTTTGCTGTTGAAAGAGCATTTTCGATCGGTCTTTCTTTTCGAGTCCGCTTTCGGTCGTACTCGTTTATTCTTTTCGAGTCCGATTTCGGTCGTACTCGTTTGTTGTTGAAAGAGCGTTTTCGGCCGGTCTTTCTGTTCGAGTCCGCTTTTGGTCGTACTCGTTTATTCTTTTCGAGTTCGCTTTTGGTCGTACTCGTTTGCTGTTGAAAGAGCATTTTCGGCAGGTCTTTCTTTTCGAGTCCGTTTTCGGTCGTACTCATTTGCTGTTGAAATAACGTTTTCAGCCGGTCTTTCTTTTCGAGTCCGCTTTCGGTCGTACTCGTTTATTCTTTTCGAGTCCGCTTTCGGTCGTACTCGTTTGTTGTTGAAAGAGCGTTTTCGGCCAGCCTTTCTATTGGAGTCCGCTTTTGGCCGTACTCGTTTGCTATTGAAAAAGCATTTTCGGCCAGTCTTTCTTTTCGATTCTGCTTTCGGTAGTACTTGTTTATTTCTTTTCGAATTCGCTTTTGGTCTTACTCGTTTGCTGTTGAAAGAGCGTTTTCGGTCGGTCTTTCTTTTCGAGTCCGCTTTCGGTCGTACTCGTTTATTCTTTTCGAGTTCGCTTTTGCTCGTACTCGTTTGCTGTTGAAAGAGCGTTTCAGGCCGGTCTTTCTTTTCGAGTCCGCTTTCGGTTGTACTCGTTAGCTGTTGAAAGAGCGTTTTTGGCCGGTCTTTATTTTCGAGTCCGCTTTTGGTCGTACTCCTTTATTCTTATCGAGTCCGTTTTCGGTCGTAATCGTTTGCTGTTGAAAGAGCGTTTTTGGTCGGTCTTTCTTTTCGAGTCAGCTTTCGGTCGTACTCGTTTATTTCTTTTCGAGTCCGCTTTCCGTCATACTCATTTGCTTTTGAAAAAGCGTTTTTGGCCGGTCTTTCTTTTCGAGTCCGCTTTCGGTCGTACTCGTTTATTCTTTTCGAGTTCGCTTTTGCTCGTACTCGTTTGCTGTTGAAAGAGCATTTCAGGCCGGTCTTTCTTTTCGAGTCCGCTTTCGGTTGTACTCGTTAGCTGTTGAAAGAGCGTTTTTGGCCGGTCTTTATTTTCGAGTCCGCTTTTGGTCGTACTCCTTTATTCTTATCGAGTCCGCTTTCAGTCGTAATCGTTTGCTGTTGAAAGAGCGTTTTTGGTCGGTCTTTCTTTTCGAGTCAACTTTCGGTCGTACTCGTTTATTTCTTTTCGAGTCCGCTTTCGGTCATACTCATTTGCTGTTGAAAAAGCGTTTTCGGCCGGTCTTTCTTTTCGAGTCCGCTTTCGGTCATACTTGTTAATTCTTTTCGAGTCCGCTTTCGGTCGTACTCGTTTGCTGTTGAAAGAGCATTTTCGGCAGGTCTTTATGTTCGAGTCCGCTTTCGGACGTACTCGTTTATTCTTTTCGAGTCTGCTTTTGGTCGTACTTGTTTGCTGTTGAAAGAGCGTTTTCAGGCGGTCTTTCTTTTGGAGTCCGCTTTCGGCCGTACTCGTTTGCTGTTGAAAGAGCATTTTTGGCCAGTCTTTCTTTTCGATTCTGCTTTCGGTAGTACTTGTTTATTTCTTTTCGAGTTCGCTTTTGGTCTTACTCGTTTGCTGTTGAAAAAGAGTTTTCGGCCTGTCTTTCTTTTCGAGTCCGCTTTCGGTCGTACTCGTTTATTCTTTTCGAGTCCGCTTTTGCTCGTACTCGTTTGCTGTTGAAAGAGCGTTTCAGGCCGGTCTTTCTTTTCGAGTCTGCTTTCGGTTGTACTCGTTAGCTGTTGAAAGAGCGTTTTTGGCCGGTCTTTATTTTCGAGTCCGCTTTTGGTCGTACTCCTTTATTCTTATCGAGTCTGCTTTCGGTCGTAATCGTTTGCTGTTGAAAGAGCGTTTTTGGTCGGTCTTTCTTTTCGAGTCAGCTTTCGGTCGTACTCGTTTATTTCTTTTCGAGTCCGCTTTCGGTCATACTCATTTGCTGTTGAAAAAGCGTTTTCGGCCGGTCTTTCTTTTCGAGTCCGCTTTCGGTCGTACTCGTTTATTCTTTTCGAGTCCGCTTTCGGTCGTACTCGTTTGCTGTTGAAAGAGCATTTTTGGCCTGTCTTTCTTTTCGAGTCCGCTTTCGGTCGTACTCGTTTGCTGTTGAAAGAGCATTTCGGCCGGCCTTTCTGTTCGAGTCCACTTTCGGTTGTACTCATATATTCTTTTCGAGCCCGCTTTCGGTTGTACTCGTTTGCTGTTGAAAGAGCGTTTTCGGTCAGTCTTTTTGTTTGAGTCTGCTTTCGGTCGTACTCGTTTATTCTTTTCGAGTCCGCTTTCGGTCGTACTCGTTTGCTGTTGAAAGAGCGTTTTCGGTCGGTCTTTCTTTTCGAGTCCGCTTTCGGTCGTACTCGTTTGCTGTTGAAAGAGCATTTTCGGCCGGTCTTTCTTTTCGAGTCCGCTTTCGGTCGTACTCGTTTATTTCTTTTCGAGTCCGCTTTCGGTCTTACTCGTTTGCTGTTGAAAAAGCATTTTCGGCCGGTCTTTCTTTTCGAGTCCGGTTTTGGTCGTACTCGTTTATTCTTTTCGAGTCCGCTTTCGGTCGTACTCGTTTGCTGTCGAAAGAGCGTTTTCGGCCGGTCTTTCTGTTCGAGTCCGCTTTTGGTCGTACTCGTTTATTCTTTTCGAGTCCGCTTTTGGTCGTACTTGTTTGCTGTTGAAAGAGCATTTTCGGTCGGTCTTTCTTTTCGAGTCCGCTTTCGGTCGTACTCGTTTATTCTTTTCGAGTCCGATTTCGGTCGTACTCGTTTGCTGTTGAAAGAGCATTTTTGGCCTGTCTTTCTTTTCGAGTCCGCTTTCGGTCGTACTCGTTTGCTGTTGAAAGAGCATTTCGGCCGGCCTTTCTGTTCGAGTCCACTTTCGGTTGTACTCATATATTCTTTTCGAGCCCGCTTTCGGTTGTACTCGTTTGCTGTTGAAAGAGCGTTTTCGGTCAGTCTTTTTGTTTGAGTCTGCTTTCGGTCGTACTCGTTTATTCTTTTCGAGTCCGCTTTCGGTCGTACTCGTTTGCTGTTGAAAGAGCGTTTTCGGTCGGTCTTTCTTTTCGAGTCCGCTTTCGGTCGTACTCGTTTGCTGTTGAAAGAGCATTTTCGGCCGGTCTTTCTTTTCGAGTCCGCTTTCGGTCGTACTCGTTTATTTCTTTTCGAGTCCGCTTTCGGTCTTACTCGTTTGCTGTTGAAAAAGCATTTTCGGCCGGTCTTTCTTTTCGAGTCCGGTTTTGGTCGTACTCGTTTATTCTTTTCGAGTCCGCTTTCGGTCGTACTCGTTTGCTGTTGAAAGAGCGTTTTCGGCCGGTCTTTCTGTTCGAGTCCGCTTTTGGTCGTACTCGTTTATTCTTTTCGAGTCCGCTTTTGGTCGTACTTGTTTGCTGTTGAAAGAGCATTTTCGGTCGGTCTTTCTTTTCGAGTCCGCTTTCGGTCGTACTCGTTTATTCTTTTCGAGTCCGATTTCGGTCGTACTCGTTTGTTGTTGAAAGAGCGTTTTTGGCCGGTCTTTCTGTTCGAGTCCGCTTTTGGTCGTACTCGTTTATTCTTTTCGAGTTCGCTTTTGGTCGTACTCGTTTGCTGTTGAAAGAGCATTTTCGGCAGGTCTTTCTTTTCGAGTCCGTTTTCGGTCGTACTCGTTTGCTGTTGAAATAACGTTTTCAGCCGGTCTTTCTTTTCGAGTCCGCTTTCGGTCGTACTCGTTTATTCTTTTCGAGTCCGCTTTCGGTCGTACTCGTTTGTTGTTGAAAGAGCGTTTTCGGCCAGTCTTTCTATTGGAGTCCGCTTTTGGCCGTACTCGTTTGCTGTTGAAAAAGCATTTTCGGCCAGTCTTTCTTTTCGATTCTGCTTTCGGTAGTACTTGTTTATTTCTTTTCGAATTCGCTTTTGGTCTTACTCGTTTGCTGTTGAAAGAGCGTTTTCGGTCGGTCTTTCTTTTCGAGTCCGCTTTCGGTCGTACTCGTTTATTCTTTTCGAGTTCGCTTTTGCTCGTACTCGTTTGCTGTTGAAAGAGCGTTTCAGGCCGGTCTTTCTTTTCGAGTCCGCTTTCGGTTGTACTCGTTAGCTGTTGAAAGAGCGTTTTTGGCCGGTCTTTATTTTCGAGTCCGCTTTTGGTCGTACTCCTTTATTCTTATCGAGTCCGCTTTCGGTCGTAATCGTTTGCTGTTGAAAGAGCGTTTTTGGTCGGTCTTTCTTTTCGAGTCAGCTTTCGGTCGTACTCGTTTATTTCTTTTCGAGTCCGCTTTCGGTCATACTCATTTGCTGTTGAAAAAGCGTTTTCGGCCGGTCTTTCTTTTCGAGTCCGCTTTCGGTCGTACTCGTTTATTCTTTTCGAGTCCGCTTTCGGTCGTACCCGTTTGCTGTTGAAAGAGCATTTTCGGCCTGTCTTTCTTTTTGAGTCCGCTTTCGGTCGTACTCGTTTGCTGTGGAAAGAGCATTTTCGGCCGGCCTTTCTGTTCAAGTCCACTTTCGGTTGTACTCATTTATTCTTTTCGAGTCCGCTTTCGGTTGTACTCGTTTGCTGTTGAAAGAGCGTTTTCGGCCAGTCTTTCTGTTTGAGTCTGCTTTCGGTCGTACTCGTTTGTTCTTTTCGAGTCCGCTTTCGGTCGTACTCGTTTGCTGTTGAAAGAGCGTTTTCGGTCGGTCTTTCTTTTCGATTCCGCTTTCGGTCGTACTCGTTTGCTGTTGAAAGAGCATTTTCGGCCGGTCTTTCTTTTCGAGTCCGCTTTCGGTCGTACTCGTTTATTTCTTTTCGAGTCCACTTTCGGTCTTACTCGTTTGCGGTTGAAAAAGCATTTTCGGCCGGTCTTTCTTTTCGAGTCTGGTTTTGGTCGTACTCGTTTATTCTTTTCGAGTCCGCTTTCGGTCGTACTCGTTTGCTGTTGAAAGAGCGTTTTCGGCCGGTCTTTCTGTTCGAGTCCGCTTTTGGTCGTACTCGTTTATTCTTTTAGAGTCCGCTTTTGGTCGTACTTGTTTGCTGTTGAAAGAGCATTTTCGGTCGGTCTTTCTTTTCGAGTCCGCTTTCGGTCGTACTCGTTTATTCTTTTCGAGTCCGATTTCGGTCGTACTCGTTTGTTGTTGAAAGAGCGTTTTCGGCCGGTCTTTCTGTTCGAGTCCGCTTTTGGTCGTACTTGTTTATTCTTTTCGAGTTCGCTTTTGGTCGTACTCGTTTACTGTTGAAAGAGCATTTTCGGCAGGTCTTTCTTTTCGAGTCCGTTTTCGGTCGTACTCGTTTGCTGTTGAAATAACGTTTTCAGCCGGTCTTTCTTTTCGAGTCCGCTTTTGGTCGTACTCGTTTATTCTTTTCGAGTCCGCTTTCGGTCGTACTCGTTTGTTGTTGAAAGAGCGTTTTCGGCCAGTCTTTCTATTGGAGTCCGCTTTTGGCCGTACTCGTTTGCTGTTGAAAAAGCATTTTCGGCCAGTCTTTCTTTTCGATTCTGCTTTCGGTAGTACTTGTTTATTTCTTTTCGAATTCGCTTTTGGTCTTACTCGTTTGCTGTTGAAAGAGCGTTTTCGGTCGGTCTTTCTTTTCGAGTCCGCTTTCGGTCGTACTCGTTTATTCTTTTCGAGTTCGCTTTTGCTCGTACTCGTTTGCTGTTGAAAGAGCGTTTCAGGCCGGTCTTTCTTTTCGAGTCCGCTTTCGATTGTACTCGTTAGCTGTTGAAAGAGCGTTTTTGGTCGGTCTTTCTTTTCGAGTCCGCTTTTGGTCGTACTCGTTTATTCTTATCGAGTCCGCTTTCGATTGTACTCGTTTGCTGTTGAAAGAGCGTTTCAGGCCGGTCTTTCTTTTTGAGTCCGCTTTTCAGTCGTACTCGTTTGCTGTTGAAAGAGCGTTTTCAGGCCGGTCTTTCTTTTTGAGTCCGCTTTCGATCGTACTCGTTTATTTCTTTTCGAGTCCGCTTTCGGTTGTACTCGTTTGCTGTTAAAAGAGCGTTTTCGGCCGGTCTTTCTGTTCGAGTCCGCTTTTGGTCGTACTCGTTTATTCTTTTCGAGTCCGCTTTTGGTCGTACTTGTTTGCTGTTGAAAGAGCATTTTCGGTCGGTCTTTCTTTTCGAGTCCGCTTTCGGTCGTACTCGTTTTCTATTGAAATAGCGTGTTCAGCCGGACTTTCTTTTCGAGACCGCTTTCGGTCGTACTCGTTTATTCTTTTCGAGTCCGCTTTCGGTCGTACTCGTTTGCTGTTGAAAGAGCATTTTCGGTCGGTCTTTCTTTTCGAGTCCGCTTTCGGTCGTACTCGTTTGCTGTTGAAAGAGCTTTTTCAGCCGGTCTTTCTTTTCGAGTCCGCTTTCGGTCATACTTGTTTATTCTTTTCGAGTCCGCTTTGGGTCGTACTCGTTTGCTGTTGAAAGAGAATTTTCGGCAGGTCTTTATGTTCGAGTCCGCTTTCGGACGTACTCGTTTATTCTTTTCGAGTCTGCTTTTGGTCGTACTTGTTTGCTGTTGAAAGAGCGTTTTCGGGCGGTCTTTCTTTTGGAGTCCGCTTTCGGCCGTACTCGTTTGCTGTTGAAAGAGCATTTTCGGCCGGTCTTTCTTTTCGAGTCCGCTTTCGGTCGTACTCGTTTGCTGTTGAAAGAGCTTTTTCAGCCGGTCTTTCTTTTCGAGTCCGCTTTCGGTCATACTTGTTTATTCTTTTCGAGTCCGCTTTGGGTCGTACTCGTTTGCTGTTGAAAGAGCGTTTTCGACCGGTCTTTCTTTTCGAGTTCGCTTTCGGTCATACTCGTTTATTCTTTTCGAGTCCGCTTTTGCTCGTACTCATTTGCTGTTGAAAAAGCGTTTTAGGCCGGTCTTTCTTTTCGAGTCCGCTTTCGGTTGTACTCGTTAGCTGTTGAAAGAGCGTTTTTGGCCGGTCTTTATTTTCGAGTCCGCTTTTGGCCGTACTCGTTTATTCTTATCGAGTTCGCTTTTGCTCGTACTCGTTTGCTGTTGAAAGAGCGTTTCAGGCCGGTCTTTCTTTTTGAGTCCGCTTTCAGTCGTACTCGTTTATTTCTTTTCGAGTCCGCTTTCGGTCGTACTCGTTTGCAGTTGAAAGATCGTTTTTGGCCGGTCTTTCTTTTCGAGTCCGCTTTCGGTCATACTCGTTTATTCTTTTCGAGACCGCTTTCGGTCGTACTCGTTTGCTGTTGAAGAGCGTTTTCGGTCGGTCTTTCTTTTCGAGTCCGCTTTCGGTCGTACTCGTTTATTTCTTTTTGAGTCCGCTTTCGGTCGTACTCGTTTGCTGTTGAAAGAGCGTTTTCGGCCGGTCTTTCTTTTCGAGTCCGTTTTCGGTCGTACTCGTTTATTCTTTTCGAGTCCGCTTTTGGTCGTACTCGTTTGCTGTTGAAAGAGCGTTTTCGGCCGGTCTTTCTTTTCGGGTCCGCTTTCGGTCGTACTCGTTTATTCTTTTCGAGTCCGCTTTCAGTCGTACTCGTTTGGTATTGAAAGTGCATTTTAGGCCGGTCTTTCTTTTCGAGTCCGCTTTCGGTCGTACTCGTTTGCTGTTGAAAGAGCATTTTCGGCCGGTCTTTCTTTTCGAGTCCGCTTTCGGTCGTACCCGTTTATTTCTTTTCGAGTCCGCTTTCGGTCTTACTCATTTGCTGTTGAAAGAGCGTTTTCGGCCGGTCTTTCTTTTCGAGTCCGCTTTTGGTCGTACTCGTTTATTATTTTCGAGTCTGCTTTCGGTCGTAATCGTTTGCTGTTGAAAGAGCGTTTTCGGCCGGTCTTTCTGTTCGAGTCCGCTTTCGGTCGTACTCGTTTATTCTTTTCGAGTCCGCTTTCGGTCGTACTCGTTTGCTGTTGAAAGAGCATTTTCGGGCGGTCTTTCTTTTCGAGTCCGCTTTCGGTCGTACTCGTTTGCTGTTGAAAGAGCTTTTTCAGCCGGTCTTTCTTTTCGAGTCCGCTTTCGGTCATACTTGTTTATTCTTTTCGAGTCCGCTTTCGGTCGTACTCGTTTGCTGTTGAAAGAGCATTTTCGGCAGGTCTTTATGTTCGAGTCCGCTTTTGGACGTACGCGTTTATTCTTTTCGAGTCTGCTTTTGGTCGTACTTGTTTGCTGTTGAAAGAGCGTTTTCGGGCGGTCTTTCTTTTGGAGTCCGCTTTCGGCCGTACTCGTTTGCTGTTGAAAGAGCATTTTTGGCTAGTCTTTCTTTTCGATTCTGCTTTCGGTAGTACTTGTTTATTTCTTTTCGAGTTCGCTTTTGGTCTTACTCGTTTGCTGTTGAAAGAGAGTTTTCGGCCTGTCTTTCTTTTCGAGTCCGCTTTCGGTCGTACTCGTTTATTCTTTTCGAGTTCGCTTTTGCTCGTACTCGTTTGCTGTTGAAAGAGCGTTTCAGGCCGATCTTTCTTTTCGAGTCCGCTTTCGGTTGTACTCGTTAGCTGTTGAAAGAGCATTTTCGGCCTGTCTTTCTTTTCGAGTCCGCTTTCGGTCGTACTCGTTTGCTGTTGAAAGAGCATTTTCGGCCGGCCTTTCTGTTCGAGTCCACTTTCGGTTGTACTCATTTATTCTTTTCGAGTCCGCTTTCGGTTGTACTCGTTTGCTGTTGAAATAGCGTTTTCGGCCAGTCTTTCTGTTTGAGTCTGCTTTCGGTCGTACTCGGTTATTCTTTTCGAGTCCGCTTTCGGTCGTACTCGTTTGCTGTTGAAAGAGCGTTTTCGGTCGGTCTTTCTTTTCGAGTCCGCTTTCGGTCGTACTCGTTTGCTGTTGAAAGAGCATTTTCGGCCGGTCTTTCTTTTCGAGTCCGCTTTCGGTCGTACTCGTTTATTTCTTTTCGAGTCCGCTTTCGGTCTTACTCGTTTGCTGTTGAAAAAGCATTTTCGGCCGGTCTTTCTTTTCGAGTCCGGTTTTGGTCGTACTCGTTTATTCTTTTCGAGTCCGCTTTCGGTCGTACTCGTTTGCTGTTGAAAGAGCGTTTTCGGCCGGTCTTTCTGTTCGAGTCCGCTTTTGGTCGTACTCGTTTATTCTTTTCGAGTCCGCTTTTGGTCGTACTTGTTTGCTGTTGAAAGAGCATTTTCGGTCGGTCTTTCTTTTCGAGTCCGCTTTCGGTCGTACTCGTTTATTCTTTTCGAGTCCGATTTCGGTCGTACTCGTTTGTTGTTGAAAGAGCGTTTTCGGCCGGTCTTTCTGTTCGAGTCCGCTTTTGGTCGTACTCGTTTATTCTTTTCGAGTTCGCTTTTGGTCGTACTCGTTTGCTGTTGAAAGAGCATTTTCGGCAGGTCTTTCTTTTCGAGTCCATTTTCGGTCGTACTCGTTTGCTGTTGAAATAACGTTTTCAGCCGGTCTTTCTTTTCGAGTCCGCTTTCGGTCGTACTCGTTTATTCTTTTCGAGTCCGCTTTCGGTCGTACTCGTTTGTTGTTGAAAGAGCGTTTTCGGCCAGTCTTTCTATTGGAGTCCGCTTTTGGCCGTACTCGTTTGCTGTTGAAAAAGCATTTTCGGCCAGTCTTTCTTTTCGATTCTGCTTTCGGTAGTACTTGTTTATTTCTTTTCGAATTCGCTTTTGGTCTTACTCGTTTGCTGTTGAAAGAGCGTTTTCGGTCGGTCTTTCTTTTCGAGTCCGCTTTCGGTCGTACTCGTTTATTCTTTTCGAGTTCGCTTTTGCTCGTACTCGTTTGCTGTTGAAAGAGCGTTTCAGGCCGGTCTTTCTTTTCGAGTCCGCTTTCGGTTGTACTCGTTAGCTGTTGAAAGAGCGTTTTTGGCCGGTCTTTCTTTTCGAGTCCGCTTTTGGTCGTACTCGTTTATTCTTATCGAGTCCGCTTTCGATTGTACTCGTTTGCTGTTGAAAGAGCGTTTCAGGCCGGTCTTTCTTTTCGAGTCCGCTTTTCAGTCGTACTCGTTTGCTGTTGAAAGGGCGTTTTCAGGCCGGTCTTTCTTTTCGAGTCCGCTTTCGATCGTACTCGTTTATTTCTTTTCGAGTCCGCTTTCGGTTGTACTCGTTTGCTGTTAAAAGAGCGTTTTCGGCCGGTCTTTCTGTTCGAGTCCGCTTTTTGTCGTACTCGTTTATTCTTTTCGAGTCCGCTTTTGGTCGTACTTGTTTGCTGTTGAAAGAGCATTTTCGGTCGGTCTTTCTTTTCGAGTCCGCTTTCGGTCGTACTCGTTTTCTATTGAAATAGCGTGTTCAGCCGGACTTTCTTTTCGAGACCGCTTTCGGTCGTACTCGTTTATTCTTTTCGAGTCCGCTTTCGGTCGTACTCGTTTGCTGTTGAAAGAGCATTTTCGGCCGGTCTTTCTTTTCGAGTCCGCTTTCGGTCGTACTCGTTTGCTGTTGAAAGAGCTTTTTCAGCCGGTCTTTCTTTTCGAGTCCGCTTTCGGTCTTACTTGTTTATTCTTTTCGAGTCCGCTTTGGGTCGTACTCGTTTGCTGTTGAAAGAGCATTTTCGGCAGGTCTTTATGTTCGAGTCCGCTTTCGGACGTACTCGTTTATTCTTTTCGAGTCTGCTTTTGGTCGTACTTGTTTGCTGTTGAAAGAGCGTTTTCGGGCGGTCTTTCTTTTGGAGTCCGCTTTCGGCCGTACTCGTTTGCTGTTGAAAGAGCATTTTCGGCCGGTCTTTCTTTTCGAGTCCGCTTTCGGTCGTACTCGTTTGCTGTTGAAAGAACTTTTTCAGCCGGTCTTTCTTTTCGAGTCCGCTTTCGGTCATACTTGTTTATTATTTTCGAGTCCGCTTTGGGTCGTACTCGTTTGCTGTTGAAAGAGCGTTTTCGACCGGTCTTTCTTTTCGAGTTCGCTTTCGGTCATACTCGTTTATTCTTTTCGAGTCCGCTTTTGTTCGTACTCGTTTGCTGTTGAAAAAGCGTTTTAGGCCGGTCTTTCTTTTCGAGTCCGCTTTCGGTTGTACTCGTTAGCTGTTGAAAGAGCGTTTTTGGCCGGTCTTTATTTTCGAGTCCGCTTTTGGCCGTACTCGTTTATTCTTATCGAGTCCGCTTTCGGTCGTACTCGTTTGCTGTTGAAAGAGCGTTTTCGGTCGGTTTTTATTTTTGAGTCCGCTTTCAGTCGTACTCGTTTATTTCTTTTCGAGTCCGCTTTCGGTCGTACTCGTTTGCTGTTGAAAGATCGTTTTTGGCCGGTCTTTCTTTTCGAGTCCGCTTTCGGTCATACTCGTTTATTCTTTTTGAGACCGCTTTCGGTCGTACTCGTTTGCTGTTGAAGAGCGTTTTCGGTCGGTCTTTCTTTTCGAGTCCGCTTTCGGTCGTACTCGTTTATTTCTTTTTGAGTCCGCTTTCGGTCGTACTCGTTTGCTGTTGAAAGAGCGTTTTCGGCCGGTCTTTCTTTTCGAGTCCGTTTTCGGTCGTACTCGTTTATTCTTTTCGAGTCCGCTTTTGGTCGTACTCGTTTGCTGTTGAAAGAGCGTTTTCGGTCGGTCTTTCTTTTCGAGTCCGCTTTCGGTCGTACTCGTTTATTCTTTTCGAGTCCGCTTTCAGCCGTACTCGTTTGGTATTGAAAGTGCATTTTAGGCCGGTCTTTCTTTTCGAGTCCGCTTTCGGTCGTACTCGTTTGCTGTTGAAAGAGCATTTTCGGCCGGTCTTTCTTTTCGAGTCCGCTTTCGGTCGTACCCGTTTATTTCTTTTCGAGTCCGCTTTCGGTCTTACTCATTTGCTGTTGAAAGAGCGTTTTCGGCCGGTCTTTCTTTTCGAGTCCGCTTTTGGTCGTACTCGTTTATTCTTTTCGAGTCTGCTTTCGGTCGTACTTGTTTGCTGTTGAAAGAGCATTTTCGGTCGGTCTTTCTTTTCGAGTCCGCTTTCGGTCGTACTCGTTTATTCTTTTCGAGTCCGATTTCGGTCGTACTCGTTTGTTGTTGAAAGAGCGTTTTCGGCCGGTCTTTCTGTTCGAGTCCGCTTTCGGTCGTACTCGTTTATTCTTTTCGAGTTCGCTTTTGGTCGTACTCGTTTGCTGTTGAAAGAGCATTTTCGGCAGGTCTTTATGTTCGAGTCCGCTTTCGGACGTACTCGTTTATTCTTTTCGAGTCTGCTTTTGGTCGTACTTGTTTGCTGTTGAAAGAGCGTTTTCGGGCGGTCTTTCTTTTGGAGTCCGCATTCGGCCGTACTCGTTTGCTGTTGAAAGAGCATTTTTGGCCAGTCTTTCTTTTCGATTCTGCTTTCGGTAGTACTTGTTTATTTCTTTTCGAGTTCGCTTTTGGTCTTACTCGTTTGTTGTTGAAAGAGAGTTTTCGGCCTGTCTTTCTTTTCGAGTCCGCTTTCGGTCGTACTCGTTTATTCTTTTCGAGTTCACTTTTGCTCGTACTCGTTTGCTGTTGAAAGAGCGTTTCAGGCCGGTCTTTCTTTTCGAGTCCGCTTTCGGTTGTACTCGTTAGCTGTTGAAAGAGCGTTTTTGGCCGGTGTTTCTTTTCGAGTCCGCTTTTGGTCGTACTCGTTTATTCTTATCGAGTCCGCTTTCGGTTATACTCGTTTGCTGTTGAAAGAGCGTTTCAGGCCGGTCTTTCTTTTCGAGTCCGCTTTTCAGTCGTACTCGTTTGCTGTTGAAAGAGCGTTTTGGCCGGTCTTTCTTTTCGAGTCCGCTTTCGATCGTACTCGTTTATTTCTTTTGGAGTCCGCTTTCGGTTGTACTCGTTTGCTGTTGAAAGAGCGTTTTCGGCCGGTCTTTCTTTTCGAGTCCGTTTTCGGTCGTACTCGTTTATTCTTTTCGAGTCTGCTTTCGGTCTTACTCATTTGCTGTTGAAAGAGCGTTTTCGGCCGGTCTTTCTTTTCGAGTTCGCTTTTGGTCGTACTCGTTTATTCTTTTTGATCAACTTTCGGTGGTACTCGTTTCCCGTTGAAAGAGCGTTTTCGGCCGGTCTTTCTATTCGAGTCCGCTTTCGGTCGTACTCGTTTATTCTTTTCGAGTCCACTTTCGGTCGTACTCGTTTGCTGTTGAAGAGCGTTTTCGGTCGGTCTTTCTTTTCGAGTCCGCTTTCGGTCGTACTCGTTTATTTCTTTTCGAGTCCGCTTTCGGTCGTACTCGTTTGCTGTTGAAAGAGCGTTTTCGGCAGGTCTTTATGTTCGAGTCCGCTTTCGGACGTACTCGTTTATTCTTTTCGAGTCTGCTTTTGGTCGTACTTGTTTGCTGTTGAAAGAGCGTTTTCGGGCGGTCTTTCTTTTGGAGTCCGCTTTCGGCCGTACTCGTTTGCTGTTGAAAGAGCATTTTTGGCCAGTCTTTCTTTTCGATTCTGCTTTCGGTAGTACTTGTTTATTTCTTTTCGAGTTCGCTTTTGGTCTTACTCGTTTGCTGTTGAAAGAGAGTTTTCGGCCTGTCTTTCTTTTCGAGTCCGCTTTCGGTCGTACTCGTTTATTCTTTTCGAGTTCGCTTTTGCTCGTACTCGTTTGCTGTTGAAAGAGCGTTTCAGGCCGGTCTTTCTTTTCGAGTCCGCTTTCGGTTGTACTCGTTAGCTGTTGAAAGAGCGTTTTTGGCCGGTCTTTCTTTTCGAGTCCGCTTTTGGTCGTACTCGTTTATTCTTATCGAGTCTGCTTTCGGTTATACTCGTTTGCTGTTGAAAGAGCGTTTCAGGCCGGTCTTTCTTTTCGAGTCCGCTTTTCAGTCGTACTCGTTTGCTGTTGAAAGAGCGTTTTGGCCGGTCTTTCTTTTCGAGTCCGCTTTCGATCGTACTCGTTTATTTCTTTTCGAGTCCGCTTTCGATTGTACTCGTTTGCTGCTGAAAGAGCGTTTTCGGCCGGTCTTTCTTTTCGAGTCCGCTTTCGCTCGTACTCGTTTATTCTTTTCGAGTCCGCTTTCGGTCTTACTCATTTGCTGTTGAAAGAGCGTTTTCGGCCGGTCTTTCTTTTCGAGTCCGCTTTTGGTCGTACTCGTTTATTCTTTTCGAGTCAACTTTCGGTGGTACTCGTTTCCCGTTGAAAGAGCGTTTTCGGCCGGTCTTTCTATTCGAGTCCGCTTTCGGTCGTACTCGTTTGCTGTTGAAAGAGCATTTTCGGCCGGTCTTTCTTTTCGAGTCCGCTTTCGGTCGTACTCGATTGCTGTTGAAAGAGCTTTTTCAGCCGGTCTTTCTTTTCGAGTCCGCTTTCGGTCATACTTATTTATTCTTTTCGAGTCCGCTTTCGGTCGTACTCGTTTGCTGTTGAAAGAGCATTTTTGGCAGGTCTTTATGTTCGAGTCCGCTTTTGGACGTACTCGTTTATTCTTTTGGAGTCCGCTTTCGGCCGTACTCGTTTGCTGTTGAAAGAGCATTTTCGGCCGGTCTTTCTTTTCGAGTCCGCTTTCGGTCGTACTCGTTTGCTGTTGAAAGAACTTTTTCAGCCGGTCTTTCTTTTCGAGTCCGCTTTCGGTCATACTTGTTTATTATTTTCGAGTCCGCTTTGGGTCGTACTCGTTTGCTGTTGAAAGAGCGTTTTCGACCGGTCTTTCTTTTCGAGTTCGCTTTCGGTCATACTCGTTTATTCTTTTCGAGTCCGCTTTTGCTCGTACTCGTTTGCTGTTGAAAAAGCGTTTTAGGCAGGTCTTTCTTTTCGAGTCCGCTTTCGGTTGTACTCGTTAGCTGTTGAAAGAGCGTTTTTGGCCGGTCTTTATTTTCGAGTCCGCTTTTGGCCGTACTCGTTTATTCTTATCGAGTCCGCTTTCGGTCGTACTCGTTTGCTGTTGAAAGAGCGTTTTCGGTCGGTTTTTATTTTTGAGTCCGCTTTCAGTCGTACTCGTTTATTTCTTTTCGAGTCCGCTTTCGGTCGTACTCGTTTGCTGTTGAAAGATCGTTTTTGGCCGGTCTTTCTTTTCGAGTCCGCTTTCGGTCATACTCGTTTATTCTTTTCGAGACCGCTTTCGGTCGTACTCGTTTGCTGTTGAAGAGCGTTTTCGGTCGGTCTTCCTTTTCGAGTCCGTTTTCGGTCGTACTCGTTTATTCTTTTCGAGTCCGCTTTTGGTTGTACTCGTTTGCTGTTGAAAGAGCGTTTTCGACCGGTCTTTCTTTTTGAGTCCGCTTTTGGTCGTATTCGTTTGCTGTTGAAAGAGCTTTTTCAGCTCGTCTTTCTTTTCGAGTCCGCTTTCGGTCATACTTGTTTATTCTTTTCGAGTCCGCTTTGGGTCGTACTCGTTTGCTGTTGAAAGAGCATTTTCGGCAGGTCTTTATGTTCGAATCCGCTTTCGGACGTACTCGTTTATTCTTTTCGAGTCTGCTTTTGGTCGTACTTGTTTGCTGTTGAAAGAGCGTTTTCGGGCGGTCTTTCTTTTGGAGTCCGCTTTCGGCCGTACTCGTTTGCTGTTGAAAGAGCATTTTCGGCCGGTCTTTCTTTTCGAGTCCGCTTTCGGTCGTACTCGTTTGCTGTTGAAAGAACTTTTTCAGCCGGTCTTTCTTTTCGAGTCCGCTTTCGGTCATACTTGTTTATTATTTTCGAGTCCGCTTTGGGTCGTACTCGTTTGCTGTTGAAAGAGCGTTTTCGACCGGTCTTTCTTTTCGAGTTCGCTTTCGGTCATACTCGTTTATTCTTTTCGAGTCTGCTTTTGCTCGTACTCGTTTGCTATTGAAAAAGCGTTTTAGGCCGGTCTTTCTTTTCGAGTCCGCTTTCGGTTGTACTCGTTAGCTGTTGAAAGAGCGTTTTTGGCCGGTCTTTATTTTCGAGTCCGCTTTTGGCCGTACTCGTTTATTCTTATCGAGTCCGCTTTCGGTCGTACTCGTTTGCTGTTGAAAGAGCGTTTTCGGTCGGTTTTTATTTTTGAGTCCGCTTTCAGTCGTACTCGTTTATTTCTTTTCGAGTCCGCTTTCGGTCGTACTCGTTTGCTGTTGAAAGATCGTTTTTGGCCGGTCTTTCTTTTCGAGTCCGCTTTCGGTCATACTCGTTTATTCTTTTCGAGACCGCTTTCGGTCGTACTCGTTTGCTGTTGAAGAGCGTTTTCGGTCGGTCTTCCTTTTCGAGTCCGTTTTCGGTCGTACTCGTTTATTCTTTTCGAGTCCGCTTTTGGTTGTACTTTTTTGCTGTTGAAAGAGCGTTTTCGGCCGGTCTTTCTTTTTGAGTCCGCTTTTGGTCGTACTCGTTTGCTGTTGAAAGAGCTTTTTCAGCCGGTCTTTCTTTTCGAGTCCGCTTTCGGTCATACTTGTTTATTCTTTTCGAGTCCGCTTTGGGTCGTACTCGTTTGCTGTTGAAAGAGCATTTTCGGCAGGTCTTTATGTTCGAGTCCGCTTTCGGACGTACTCGTTTATTCTTTTCGAGTCTGCTTTTGGTCGTACTTGTTTGCTGTTGAAAGAGCGTTTTCGGGCGGTCTTTCTTTTGGAGTCCGCTTTCGGCCGTACTCGTTTGCTGTTGAAAGAGCATTTTCGGCCGGTCTTTCTTTTCGAGTCCGCTTTCGGTCGTACTCGTTTGCTGTTGAAAGAACTTTTTCAGCCGGTCTTTCTTTTCGAGTCCGCTTTCGGTCATACTTGTTTATTATTTTCGAGTCCGCTTTGGGTCGTACTCGTTTGCTGTTGAAAGAGCGTTTTCGACCGGTCTTTCTTTTCGAGTTCGCTTTCGGTCATACTCGTTTATTCTTTTCGAGTCCGCTTTTGCTCGTACTCGTTTGCTGTTGAAAAAGCGTTTTAGGCCGGTCTTTCTTTTCGAGTCCGCTTTCGGTTGTACTCGTTAGCTGTTGAAAGAGCGTTTTTGGCCGGTCTTTATTTTCGATTCCGCTTTTGGCTGTACTCGTTTATTCTTATCGAGTCCGCTTTCGGTCGTACTCGTTTGCTGTTGAAAGAGCGTTTTCGGTCGGTTTTTATTTTTGAGTCCGCTTTCAGTCGTACTCGTTTATTTCTTTTCGAGTCCGCTTTCGGTCGTACTCGTTTGCTGTTGAAAGATCGTTTTTGGCCGGTCTTTCTTTTCGAGTCCGCTTTCGGTCATACTCGTTTATTCTTTTCGAGACCGCTTTCGGTCGTACTCGTTTGCTGTTGAAGAGCGTTTTCGGTCGGTCTTCCTTTTCGAGTCCGTTTTCGGTCGTACTCGTTTATTCTTTTCGAGTCCGCTTTTGGTTGTACTTGTTTTCTGTTGAAAGAGCGTTTTCGGCCGGTCTTTCTTTTTGAGTCCGCTTTTGGTCGTACTCGTTTGCTGTTGAAATAGCTTTTTCAGCCGGTCTTTCTTTTCGAGTCCGCTTTCGGTCATACTTGTTTATTCTTTTCGAGTCCGCTTTGGGTCGTACTCGTTTGCTGTTGAAAGAGCATTTTCGGCAGGTCTTTATGTTCGAGTCCGCTTTCGGACGTACTGGTTTATTCTTTTCGAGTCTGCTTTTGGTCGTACTTGTTTGCTGTTGAAAGAGCGTTTTCGGGCGGTCTTTCTTTTGGAGTCCGCTTTCGGCCGTACTCGTTTGCTGTTGAAAGAGCATTTTCGGCCGGTCTTTCTTTTCGAGTCCGCTTTCGGTCGTACTCGTTTGCTGTTGAAAGAACTTTTTCAGCCGGTCTTTCTTTTCGAGTCCGCTTTCGGTCATACTTGTTTATTATTTTCGAGTCCGCTTTGGGTCGTACTCGTTTGCTGTTGAAATAGCGTTTTCGACCGGTCTTTCTTTTCGAGTTCTCTTTCGGTCATACTCGTTTATTCTTTTCGAGTCCGCTTTTGTTCGTACTCGTTTGCTGTTGAAAAAGCGTTTTAGGCCGGTCTTTCTTTTCGAGTCCGCTTTCGGTTGTACTCGTTAGCTGTTGAAAGAGCGTTTTTGGCCGGTCTTTATTTTCGAGTCCGCTTTTGGCCGTACTCGTTTATTCTTATCGAGTCCGCTTTCGGTCGTACTCGTTTGCTGTTGAAAGAGCGTTTTCGGTCGGTTTTTATTTTTGAGTCCGCTTTCAGTCGTACTCGTTTATTTCTTTTCGAGTCCGCTTTCGGTCGTACTCGTTTGCTGTTGAAAGATCGTTTTTGGCCGGTCTTTCTTTTCGAGTCCGCTTTCGGTCATACTCGTTTATTCTTTTCGAGACCGCTTTCGGTCGTACTCGTTTGCTGTTGAAGAGCGTTTTCGGTCGGTCTTTCTTTTCGAGTCCGCTTTCGGTCGTACTCGTTTATTTCTTTTTGAGTCCGCTTTCGGTCGTACTCGTTTGCTGTTGAAAGAGCGTTTTCGGCCGGTCTTTCTTTTCGAGTCCGTTTTCGGTCGTACTCGTTTATTCTTTTCGAGTCCGCTTTTGGTCGTACTCGTTTGCTGTTGAAAGAGCGTTTTCGGCCGGTCTTTCTTTTCGAGTCCGCTTTCGGTCGTACTCGTTTGCTGTTGAAAGAGCTTTTTCAGCCGGTCTTTCTTTTCGAGTCCGCTTTCGGTCATACTTGTTTATTCTTTTCGAGTCCGCTTTGGGTCGTACTCGTTTGCTGTTGAAAGATCGTTTTTGGCCGGTCTTTCTTTTCGAGTCCGCTTTCGGTCATACTCGTTTATTCTTTTCGAGACCGCTTTCGGTCGTACTCGTTTGCTGTTGAAGAGCGTTTTCGGTCGGTCTTTCTTTTCGAGTCCGCTTTCGGTCGTACTCGTTTATTTCTTTTTGAGTCCGCTTTCGGTCGTACTCGTTTGCTGTTGAAGAGCGTTTTCGGTCGGTCTTTCTTTTCGAGTCCGCTTTCGGTCGTACTCGTTTATTTCTTTTTGAGTCCGCTTTCGGTCGTACTCGTTTGCTGTTGAAAGAGCGTTTTCGGCCGGTCTTTCTTTTCGAGTCCGTTTTCGGTCGTACTCGTTTATTCTTTTCGAGTCCGCTTTTGGTCGTACTCGTTTGCTGTTGAAATAGCGTTTTCGGCCGGTCTTTCTTTTCGAGTCCGCTTTCGGTCGTACTCGTTTGCTGTTGAAAGAGCTTTTTCAGCCGGTCTTTCTTTTCGAGTCCGCTTTCGGTCATACTTGTTTATTCTTTTCGAGTCCGCTTTGGGTCGTACTCGTTTGCTGTTGAAAGAGCATTTTCGGCAGGTCTTTATGTTCGAGTCCGCTTTCGGACGTACTCGTTTATTCTTTTCGAGTCTGCTTTTGGTCGTACTTGTTTGCTGTTGAAAGAGCGTTTTCGGGCGGTCTTTCTTTTGGAGTCCGCTTTCGGCCGTACTCGTTTGCTGTTGAAAGAGCATTTTCGGCCGGTCTTTCTTTTCGAGTCCGCTTTTGGTCGTACTCGTTTGCTGTTGAAAGAACTTTTTCAGCCGGTCTTTCTTTTCGAGTCCGCTTTCGGTCATACTTGTTTATTATTTTCGAGTCCGCTTTGGGTCGTACTCGTTTGCTGTTGAAAGAGCGTTTTCGACCGGTCTTTCTTTTCGAGTTCGCTTTCGGTCATACTCGTTTATTCTTTTCGAGTCCGCTTTTGTTCGTACTCGTTTGCTGTTGAAAAAGCGTTTTAGGCCGGTCTTTCTTTTCGAGTCCGCTTTCGGTTGTACTCGTTAGCTGTTGAAAGAGCGTTTTTGGCCGGTCTTTATTTTCGAGTCCGCTTTTGGCCGTACTCGTTTATTCTTATCGAGTCCGCTTTCGGTCGTACTCGTTTGCTGTTGAAAGAGCGTTTTCGGTCGGTTTTTATTTTTGAGTCCGCTTTCAGTCGTACTCGTTTATTTCTTTTCGAGTCCGCTTTCGGTCGTACTCGTTTGCTGTTGAAAGATCGTTTTTGGCCGGTCTTTCTTTTCGAGTCCGCTTTCGGTCATACTCGTTTATTCTTTTCGAGACCGCTTTCGGTCGTACTCGTTTGCTGTTGAAGAGCGTTTTCGGTCGGTCTTCCTTTTCGAGTCCGTTTTCGGTCGTACTCGTTTATTCTTTTCGAGTCCGCTTTTGGTTGTACTCGTTTTCTGTTGAAAGAGCGTTTTCGGCCGGTCTTTCTTTTTGAGTCCGCTTTTGGTCGTACTCGTTTGCTGTTGAAAGAGCTTTTTCAGCCGGTCTTTCTTTTCGAGTCCGCTTTCGGTCATACTTGTTTATTCTTTTCGAGTCCGCTTTGGGTCGTACTCGTTTGCTGTTGAAAGAGCATTTTCGGCAGGTCTTTATGTTCGAGTCCGCTTTCGGACGTACTCGTTTATTCTTTTCGAGTCTGCTTTTGGTCGTACTTGTTTGCTGTTGAAAGAGCGTTTTCGGGCGGTCTTTCTTTTGGAGTCCGCTTTCGGCCGTACTCGTTTGCTGTTGAAAGAGCATTTTCGGCCGGTCTTTCTTTTCGAGTCCGCTTTCGGTCGTACTCGTTTGCTGTTGAAGAGCGTTTTCGGTCGGTCTTTCTTTTCGAGTCCGCTTTCGGTCGTACTCGTTTATTTCTTTTTGAGTCCGCTTTCGGTCGTACTCGTTTGCTGTTGAAGAGCGTTTTCGGTCGGTCTTTCTTTTCGAGTCCGCTTTCGGTCGTACTCGTTTATTTCTTTTTGAGTCCGCTTTCGGTCGTACTCGTTTGCTGTTGAAAGAGCGTTTTCGGCCGGTCTTTCTTTTCGAGTCCGTTTTCGGTCGTACTCGTTTATTCTTTTCGAGTCCGCTTTTGGTCGTACTCGTTTGCTGTTGAAATAGCGTTTTCGGCCGGTCTTTCTTTTCGAGTCCGCTTTCGGTCGTACTCGTTTGCTGTTGAAAGAGCTTTTTCAGCCGGTCTTTCTTTTCGAGTCCGCTTTCGGTCATACTTGTTTATTCTTTTCGAGTCCGCTTTGGGTCGTACTCGTTTGCTGTTGAAAGAGCATTTTCGGCAGGTCTTTATGTTCGAGTCCGCTTTCGGACGTACTCGTTTATTCTTTTCGAGTCTGCTTTTGGTCGTACTTGTTTGCTGTTGAAAGAGCGTTTTCGGGCGGTCTTTCTTTTGGAGTCCGCTTTCGGCCGTACTCGTTTGCTGTTGAAAGAGCATTTTCGGCCGGTCTTTCTTTTCGAGTCCGCTTTTGGTCGTACTCGTTTGCTGTTGAAAGAACTTTTTCAGCCGGTCTTTCTTTTCGAGTCCGCTTTCGGTCATACTTGTTTATTATTTTCGAGTCCGCTTTGGGTCGTACTCGTTTGCTGTTGAAAGAGCGTTTTCGACCGGTCTTTCTTTTCGAGTTCGCTTTCGGTCATACTCGTTTATTCTTTTCGAGTCCGCTTTTGTTCGTACTCGTTTGCTGTTGAAAAAGCGTTTTAGGCCGGTCTTTCTTTTCGAGTCCGCTTTCGGTTGTACTCGTTAGCTGTTGAAAGAGCGTTTTTGGCCGGTCTTTATTTTCGAGTCCGCTTTTGGCCGTACTCGTTTATTCTTATCGAGTCCGCTTTCGGTCGTACTCGTTTGCTGTTGAAAGAGCGTTTTCGGTCGGTTTTTATTTTTGAGTCCGCTTTCAGTCGTACTCGTTTATTTCTTTTCGAGTCCGCTTTCGGTCGTACTCGTTTGCTGTTGAAAGATCGTTTTTGGCCGGTCTTTCTTTTCGAGTCCGCTTTCGGTCATACTCGTTTATTCTTTTCGAGACCGCTTTCGGTCGTACTCGTTTGCTGTTGAAGAGCGTTTTCGGTCGGTCTTCCTTTTCGAGTCCGTTTTCGGTCGTACTCGTTTATTCTTTTCGAGTCCGCTTTTGGTTGTACTCGTTTTCTGTTGAAAGAGCGTTTTCGGCCGGTCTTTCTTTTTGAGTCCGCTTTTGGTCGTACTCGTTTGCTGTTGAAAGAGCTTTTTCAGCCGGTCTTTCTTTTCGAGTCCGCTTTCGGTCATACTTGTTTATTCTTTTCGAGTCCGCTTTGGGTCGTACTCGTTTGCTGTTGAAAGAGCATTTTCGGCAGGTCTTTATGTTCGAGTCCGCTTTCGGACGTACTCGTTTATTCTTTTCGAGTCTGCTTTTGGTCGTACTTGTTTGCTGTTGAAAGAGCGTTTTCGGGCGGTCTTTCTTTTGGAGTCCGCTTTCGGCCGTACTCGTTTGCTGTTGAAAGAGCATTTTCGGCCGGTCTTTCTTTTCGAGTCCGCTTTCGGTCGTACTCGTTTGCTGTTGAAAGAACTTTTTCAGCCGGTCTTTCTTTTCGAGTCCGCTTTCGGTCATACTTGTTTATTATTTTCGAGTCCGCTTTGGGTCGTACTCGTTTGCTGTTGAAAGAGCGTTTTCGACCGGTCTTTCTTTTCGAGTTCGCTTTCGGTCATACTCGTTTATTCTTTTCGAGTCCGCTTTTGTTCGTACTCGTTTGCTGTTGAAAAAGCGTTTTAGGCCGGTCTTTCTTTTCGAGTCCGCTTTCGGTTGTACTCGTTAGCTGTTGAAAGAGCGTTTTTGGCCGGTCTTTATTTTCGAGTCCGCTTTTGGCCGTACTCGTTTATTCTTATCGAGTCCGCTTTCGGTCGTACTCGTTTGCTGTTGAAAGAGCGTTTTCGGTCGGTTTTTATTTTTGAGTCCGCTTTCAGTCGTACTCGTTTATTTCTTTTCGAGTCCGCTTTCGGTCGTACTCGTTTGCTGTTGAAAGATCGTTTTTGGCCGGTCTTTCTTTTCGAGTCCGCTTTCGGTCATACTCGTTTATTCTTTTCGAGACCGCTTTCGGTCGTACTCGTTTGCTGTTGAAGAGCGTTTTCGGTCGGTCTTCCTTTTCGAGTCCGTTTTCGGTCGTACTCGTTTATTCTTTTCGAGTCCGCTTTTGGTTGTACTCGTTTTCTGTTGAAAGAGCGTTTTCGGCCGGTCTTTCTTTTTGAGTCCGCTTTTGGTCGTACTCGTTTGCTGTTGAAAGAGCTTTTTCAGCCGGTCTTTCTTTTCGAGTCCGCTTTCGGTCATACTTGTTTATTCTTTTCGAGTCCGCTTTGGGTCGTACTCGTTTGCTGTTGAAAGAGCATTTTCGGCAGGTCTTTATGTTCGAGTCCGCTTTCGGACGTACTCGTTTATTCTTTTCGAGTCTGCTTTTGGTCGTACTTGTTTGCTGTTGAAAGAGCGTTTTCGGGCGGTCTTTCTTTTGGAGTCCGCTTTCGGCCGTACTCGTTTGCTGTTGAAAGAGCATTTTCGGCCGGTCTTTCTTTTCGAGTCCGCTTTCGGTCGTACTCGTTTGCTGTTGAAAGAACTTTTTCAGCCGGTCTTTCTTTTCGAGTCCGCTTTCGGTCATACTTGTTTATTATTTTCGAGTCCGCTTTGGGTCGTACTCGTTTGCTGTTGAAAGAGCGTTTTCGACCGGTCTTTCTTTTCGAGTTCGCTTTCGGTCATACTCGTTTATTCTTTTCGAGTCCGCTTTTGTTCGTACTCGTTTGCTGTTGAAAAAGCGTTTTAGGCCGGTCTTTCTTTTCGAGTCCGCTTTCGGTTGTACTCGTTAGCTGTTGAAAGAGCGTTTTTGGCCGGTCTTTATTTTCGAGTCCGCTTTTGGCCGTACTCGTTTATTCTTATCGAGTCCGCTTTCGGTCGTACTCGTTTGCTGTTGAAAGAGCGTTTTCGGTCGGTTTTTATTTTTGAGTCCGCTTTCAGTCGTACTCGTTTATTTCTTTTCGAGTCCGCTTTCGGTCGTACTCGTTTGCTGTTGAAAGATCGTTTTTGGCCGGTCTTTCTTTTCGAGTCCGCTTTCGGTCATACTCGTTTATTCTTTTCGAGACCGCTTTCGGTCGTACTCGTTTGCTGTTGAAGAGCGTTTTCGGTCGGTCTTCCTTTTCGAGTCCGTTTTCGGTCGTACTCGTTTATTCTTTTCGAGTCCGCTTTTGGTTGTACTCGTTTTCTGTTGAAAGAGTGTTTTCGGCCGGTCTTTCTTTTTGAGTCCGCTTTTGGTCGTACTCGTTTGCTGTTGAAAGAGCTTTTTCAGCCGGTCTTTCTTTTCGAGTCCGCTTTCGGTCATACTTGTTTATTCTTTTCGAGTCCGCTTTGGGTCGTACTCGTTTGCTGTTGAAAGAGCATTTTCGGCAGGTATTTATGTTCGAGTCCGCTTTCGGACGTACTCGTTTATTCTTTTCGAGTCTGCTTTTGGTCTTACTTGTTTGCTGTTGAAAGAGCGTTTTCGGGCGGTCTTTCTTTTGGAGTCCGCTTTCGGCCGTACTCGTTTGCTGTTGAAAGAGCATTTTCGGCCGGTCTTTCTTTTCGAGTCCGCTTTCGGTCGTACTCGTTTGCTGTTGAAAGAACTTTTTCAGCCGGTCTTTCTTTTCGAGTCCGCTTTCGGTCATACTTGTTTATTATTTTCGAGTCCGCTTTGGGTCGTACTCGTTTGCTGTTGAAAGAGCGTTTTCGACCGGTCTTTCTTTTCGAGTTCTCTTTCGGTCATACTCGTTTATTCTTTTCGAGTCCGCTTTTGTTCGTACTCGTTTGCTGTTGAAAAAGCGTTTTAGGCCGGTCTTTCTTTTCGAGTCCGCTTTCGGTTGTACTCGTTAGCTGTTGAAAGAGCGTTTTTGGCCGGTCTTTATTTTCGAGTCCGCTTTTGGCCGTACTCGTTTATTCTTATCGAGTCCGCTTTCGGTCGTACTCGTTTGCTGTTGAAAGAGCGTTTTCGGTCGGTTTTTATTTTTGAGTCCGCTTTCAGTCGTACTCGTTTATTTCTTTTCGAGTCCGCTTTCGGTCGTACTCGTTTGCTGTTGAAAGATCGTTTTTGGCCGGTCTTTCTTTTCGAGTCCGCTTTCGGTCATACTCGTTTATTCTTTTCGAGACCGCTTTCGGTCGTACTCGTTTGCTGTTGAAGAGCGT
Organism: Lathyrus tuberosus; assembly: GCA_022829125.1. Classification (NCBI taxonomy): domain Eukaryota; kingdom Viridiplantae; phylum Streptophyta; class Magnoliopsida; order Fabales; family Fabaceae; genus Lathyrus; species Lathyrus tuberosus. Next base: position 4,913,574 of record JALAZF010000034.1, read on the forward strand.
TTTCGGTCGGTCTTTCTTTTCGAGTCCGCTTTCGGTCGTACTCGTTTATTTCTTTTTGAGTCCGCTTTCGGTCGTACTCGTTTGCTGTTGAAAGAGCGTTTTCGGCCGGTCTTTCTTTTCGAGTCCGTTTTCGGTCGTACTCGTTTATTCTTTTCGAGTCCGCTTTTGGTCGTACTCGTTTGCTGTTGAAATAGCGTTTTCGGCCGGTCTTTCTTTTCGAGTCCGCTTTCGGTCGTACTCGTTTGCTGTTGAAAGAGCTTTTTCAGCCGGTCTTTCTTTTCGAGTCCGCTTTCGGTCATACTTGTTTATTCTTTTCGAGTCCGCTTTGGGTCGTACTCGTTTGCTGTTGAAAGAGCATTTTCGGCAGGTCTTTATGTTCGAGTCCGCTTTCGGACGTACTCGTTTATTCTTTTCGAGTCTGCTTTTGGTCGTACTTGTTTGCTGTTGAAAGAGCGTTTTCGGGCGGTCTTTCTTTTGGAGTCCGCTTTCGGCCGTACTCGTTTGCTGTTGAAAGAGCATTTTCGGCCGGTCTTTCTTTTCGAGTCCGCTTTCGGTCGTACTCGTTTGCTGTTGAAAGAAGTTTTTCAGCCGGTCTTTCTTTTCGAGTCCGCTTTCGGTCATACTTGTTTATTATTTTCGAGTCCGCTTTGGGTCGTACTCGTTTGCTGTTGAAAGAGCGTTTTCGACCGGTCTTTCTTTTCGAGTTCGCTTTCGGTCATACTCGTTTATTCTTTTCGAGTCCGCTTTTGCTCGTACTCGTTTGCTGTTGAAAAAGCGTTTTAGGCCGGTCTTTCTTTTCGAGTCCGCTTTCGGTTGTACTCGTTAGCTGTTGAAAGAGCGTTTTTGGCCGGTCTTTATTTTCGATTCCGCTTTTGGCTGTACTCGTTTATTCTTATCGAGTCCGCTTTCGGTCGTACTCGTTTGCTGTTGAAAGAGCGTTTTCGGTCGGTTTTTATTTTTGAGTCCGCTTTCAGTCGTACTCGTTTATTTCTTTTCGAGTCCGCTTTCGGTCGTACTCGTTTGCTGTTGAAAGATCGTTTTTGGCCGGTCTTTCTTTTCGAGTCCGCTTTCGGTCATACTCGTTTATTCTTTTCGAGACCGCTTTCGGTCGTACTCGTTTGCTGTTGAAGAGCGTTTTCGGTCGGTCTTCCTTTTCGAGTCCGTTTTCGGTCGTACTCGTTTATTCTTTTCGAGTCCGCTTTTGGTTGTACTCGTTTTCTGTTGAAAGAGCGTTTTCGGCCGGTCTTTCTTTTTGAGTCCGCTTTTGGTCGTACTCGTTTGCTGTTGAAAGAGCTTTTTCAGCCGGTCTTTCTTTTCGAGTCCGCTTTCGGTCATACTTGTTTATTCTTTTCGAGTCCGCTTTGGGTCGTACTCGTTTGCTGTTGAAAGAGCATTTTCGGCAGGTCTTTATGTTCGAGTCCGCTTTCGGACGTACTCGTTTATTCTTTTCGAGTCTGCTTTTGGTCGTACTTGTTTGCTGTTGAAAGAGCGTTTTCGGGCGGTCTTTCTTTTGGAGTCCGCTTTCGGCCGTACTCGTTTGCTGTTGAAAGAGCATTTTCGGCCGGTCTTTCTTTTCGAGTCCGCTTTCGGTCGTACTCGTTTGCTGTTGAAAGAACTTTTTCAGCCGGTCTTTCTTTTCGAGTCCGCTTTCGGTCATACTTGTTTATTATTTTCGAGTCCGCTTTGGGTCGTACTCGTTTGCTGTTGAAAGAGCGTTTTCGACCGGTCTTTCTTTTCGAGTTCGCTTTCGGTCATACTCGTTTATTCTTTTCGAGTCCGCTTTTGTTCGTACTCGTTTGCTGTTGAAAAAGCGTTTTAGGCCGGTCTTTCTTTTCGAGTCCGCTTTCGGTTGTACTCGTTAGCTGTTGAAAGAGCGTTTTTGGCCGGTCTTTATTTTCGAGTCCGCTTTTGGCCGTACTCGTTTATTCTTATCGAGTCCGCTTTCGGTCGTACTCGTTTGCTGTTGAAAGAGCGTTTTCGGTCGGTTTTTATTTTTGAGTCCGCTTTCAGTCGTACTCGTTTATTTCTTTTCGAGTCCGCTTTCGGTCGTACTCGTTTGCTGTTGAAAGATCGTTTTTGGCCGGTCTTTCTTTTCGAGTCCGCTTTCGGTCATACTCGTTTATTCTTTTCGAGACCGCTTTCGGTCGTACTCGTTTGCTGTTGAAGAGCGTTTTCGGTCGGTCTTTCTTTTCGAGTCCGCTTTCGGTCGTACTCGTTTATTTCTTTTTGAGTCCGCTTTCGGTCGTACTCGTTTGCTGTTGAAAGAGCGTTTTCGGCCGGTCTTTCTTTTCGAGTCCGTTTTCGGTCGTACTCGTTTATTCTTTTCGAGTCCGCTTTTGGTCGTACTCGTTTGCTGTTGAAATAGCGTTTTCGGCCGGTCTTTCTTTTCGAGTCCGCTTTCGGTCGTACTCGTTTGCTGTTGAAAGAGCTTTTTCAGCCGGTCTTTCTTTTCGAGTCCGCTTTCGGTCATACTTGTTTATTCTTTTCGAGTCCGCTTTGGGTCGTACTCGTTTGCTGTTGAAAGAGCATTTTCGGCAGGTCTTTATGTTCGAGTCCGCTTTCGGACGTACTCGTTTATTCTTTTCGAGTCTGCTTTTGGTCGTACTTGTTTGCTGTTGAAAGAGCGTTTTCGGGCGGTCTTTCTTTTGGAGTCCGCTTTCGGCCGTACTCGTTTGCTGTTGAAAGAGCATTTTCGGCCGGTCTTTCTTTTCGAGTCCGCTTTCGGTCGTACTCGTTTGCTGTTGAAAGAACTTTTTCAGCCGGTCTTTCTTTTCGAGTCCGCTTTCGGTCATACTTGTTTATTATTTTCGAGTCCGCTTTGGGTCGTACTCGTTTGCTGTTGAAAGAGCGTTTTCGACCGGTCTTTCTTTTCGAGTTCGCTTTCGGTCATACTCGTTTATTCTTTTCGAGTCCGCTTTTGTTCGTACTCGTTTGCTGTTGAAAAAGCGTTTTAGGCCGGTCTTTCTTTTCGAGTCCGCTTTCGGTTGTACTCGTTAGCTGTTGAAAGAGCGTTTTTGGCCGGTCTTTATTTTCGAGTCCGCTTTTGGCCGTACTCGTTTATTCTTATCGAGTCCGCTTTCGGTCGTACTCGTTTGCTGTTGAAAGAGCGTTTTCGGTCGGTTTTTATTTTTGAGTCCGCTTTCAGTCGTACTCGTTTATTTCTTTTCGAGTCCGCTTTCGGTCGTACTCGTTTGCTGTTGAAAGATCGTTTTTGGCCGGTCTTTCTTTTCGAGTCCGCTTTCGGTCATACTCGTTTATTCTTTTCGAGACCGCTTTCGGTCGTACTCGTTTGCTGTTGAAGAGCGTTTTCGGTCGGTCTTCCTTTTCGAGTCCGTTTTCGGTCGTACTCGTTTATTCTTTTCGAGTCCGCTTTTGGTTGTACTCGTTTTCTGTTGAAAGAGCGTTTTCGGCCGGTCTTTCTTTTTGAGTCCGCTTTTGGTCGTACTCGTTTGCTGTTGAAAGAGCTTTTTCAGCCGGTCTTTCTTTTCGAGTCCGCTTTCGGTCATACTTGTTTATTCTTTTCGAGTCCGCTTTGGGTTGTACTCGTTTGCTGTTGAAAGAGCATTTTCGGCAGGTCTTTATGTTCGAGTCCGCTTTCGGACGTACTCGTTTATTCTTTTCGAGTCTGCTTTTGGTCGTACTTGTTTGCTGTTGAAAGAGCGTTTTCGGGCGGTCTTTCTTTTGGAGTCCGCTTTCGGCCGTACTCGTTTGCTGTTGAAAGAGCATTTTCGGCCGGTCTTTCTTTTCGAGTCCGCTTTCGGTCGTACTCGTTTGCTGTTGAAAGAACTTTTTCAGCCGGTCTTTCTTTTCGAGTCCGCTTTCGGTCATACTTGTTTATTATTTTCGAGTCCGCTTTGGGTCGTACTCGTTTGCTGTTGAAAGAGCGTTTTCGACCGGTCTTTCTTTTCGAGTTCTCTTTCGGTCATACTCGTTTATTCTTTTCGAGTCCGCTTTTGTTCGTACTCGTTTGCTGTTGAAAAAGCGTTTTAGGCCGGTCTTTCTTTTCGAGTCCGCTTTCGGTTGTACTCGTTAGCTGTTGAAAGAGCGTTTTTGGCCGGTCTTTATTTTCGAGTCCGCTTTTGGCCGTACTCGTTTATTCTTATCGAGTCCGCTTTCGGTCGTACTCGTTTGCTGTTGAAAGAGCGTTTTCGGTCGGTTTTTATTTTTGAGTCCGCTTTCAGTCGTACTCGTTTATTTCTTTTCGAGTCCGCTTTCGGTCGTACTCGTTTGCTGTTGAAAGATCGTTTTTGGCCGGTCTTTCTTTTCGAGTCCGCTTTCGGTCATACTCGTTTATTCTTTTCGAGACCGCTTTCGGTCGTACTCGTTTGCTGTTGAAGAGCGTTTTCGGTCGGTCTTCCTTTTCGAGTCCGTTTTCGGTCGTACTCGTTTATTCTTTTCGAGTCCGCTTTTGGTTGTACTCGTTTTCTGTTGAAAGAGCGTTTTCGGCCGGTCTTTCTTTTTGAGTCCGCTTTTGGTCGTACTCGTTTGCTGTTGAAAGAGCTTTTTCAGCCGGTCTTTCTTTTCGAGTCCGCTTTCGGTCATACTTGTTTATTCTTTTCGAGTCCGCTTTGGGTCGTACTCGTTTGCTGTTGAAAGAGCATTTTCGGCAGGTCTTTATGTTCGAGTCCGCTTTCGGACGTACTCGTTTATTCTTTTCGAGTCTGCTTTTGGTCGTACTTGTTTGCTGTTGAAAGAGCGTTTTCGGGCGGTCTTTCTTTTGGAGTCCGCTTTCGGCCGTACTCGTTTGCTGTTGAAAGAGCATTTTCGGCCGGTCTTTCTTTTCGAGTCCGCTTTCGGTCGTACTCGTTTGCTGTTGAAAGAACTTTTTCAGCCGGTCTTTCTTTTCGAGTCCGCTTTCGGTCATACTTGTTTATTATTTTCGAGTCCGCTTTGGGTCGTACTCGTTTGCTGTTGAAAGAGCGTTTTCGACCGGTCTTTCTTTTCGAGTTCTCTTTCGGTCATACTCGTTTATTCTTTTCGAGTCCGCTTTTGTTCGTACTCGTTTGCTGTTGAAAAAGCGTTTTAGGCCGGTCTTTCTTTTCGAGTCCGCTTTCGGTTGTACTCGTTAGCTGTTGAAAGAGCGTTTTTGGCCGGTCTTTATTTTCGAGTCCGCTTTTGGCCGTACTCGTTTATTCTTATCGAGTCCGCTTTCGGTCGTACTCGTTTGTTGTTGAAAGAGCGTTTTCGGTCGGTTTTTATTTTTGAGTCCGCTTTCAGTCGTACTCGTTTATTTCTTTTCGAGTCCGCTTTCGGTCATACTCGTTTGCTGTTGAAAGATCGTTTTTGGCCGGTCTTTCTTTTCGAGTCCGCTTTCGGTCATACTCGTTTATTCTTTTCGAGACCGCTTTCGGTCGTACTCGTTTGCTGTTGAAGAGCGTTTTCGGTCGGTCTTTCTTTTCGAGTCCGCTTTCGGTCGTACTCGTTTATTTCTTTTTGAGTCCGCTTTCGGTCGTACTCGTTTGCTGTTGAAAGAGCGTTTTCGGCCGGTCTTTCTTTTCGAGTCCGTTTTCGGTCGTACTCGTTTATTCTTTTCGAGTCCGCTTTTGGTCGTACTCGTTTGCTGTTGAAATAGCGTTTTCGGCCGGTCTTTCTTTTCGAGTCCGCTTTCGGTCGTACTCGTTTGCTGTTGAAAGAGCTTTTTCAGCCGGTCTTTCTTTTCGAGTCCGCTTTCGGTCATACTTGTTTATTCTTTTCGAGTCCGCTTTGGGTCGTACTCGTTTGCTGTTGAAAGAGCATTTTCGGCAGGTCTTTATGTTCGAGTCCGCTTTCGGACGTACTCGTTTATTCTTTTCGAGTCTGCTTTTGGTCGTACTTGTTTGCTGTTGAAAGAGCGTTTTCGGGCGGTCTTTCTTTTGGAGTCCGCTTTCGGCCGTACTCGTTTGCTGTTGAAAGAGCATTTTCGGCCGGTCTTTCTTTTCGAGTCCGCTTTCGGTCGTACTCGTTTGCTGTTGAAAGAACTTTTTCAGCCGGTCTTTCTTTTCGAGTCCGCTTTCGGTCATACTTGTTTATTATTTTCGAGTCCGCTTTGGGTCGTACTCGTTTGCTGTTGAAAGAGCGTTTTCGACCGGTCTTTCTTTTCGAGTTCGCTTTCGGTCATACTCGTTTATTCTTTTCGAGTCCGCTTTTGTTCGTACTCGTTTGCTGTTGAAAAAGCGTTTTAGGCCGGTCTTTCTTTTCGAGTCCGCTTTCGGTTGTACTCGTTAGCTGTTGAAAGAGCGTTTTTGGCCGGTCTTTATTTTCGAGTCCGCTTTTGGCCGTACTCGTTTATTCTTATCGAGTCCGCTTTCGGTCGTACTCGTTTGCTGTTGAAAGAGCGTTTTCGGTCGGTTTTTATTTTTGAGTCCGCTTTCAGTCGTACTCGTTTATTTCTTTTCGAGTCCGCTTTCGGTCGTACTCGTTTGCTGTTGAAAGATCGTTTTTGGCCGGTCTTTCTTTTCGAGTCCGCTTTCGGTCATACTCGTTTATTCTTTTCGAGACCGCTTTCGGTCGTACTCGTTTGCTGTTGAAGAGCGTTTTCGGTCGGTCTTTCTTTTCGAGTCCGCTTTCGGTCGTACTCGTTTATTTCTTTTTGAGTCCGCTTTCGGTCGTACTCGTTTGCTGTTGAAAGAGCGTTTTCGGCCGGTCTTTCTTTTCGAGTCCGTTTTCGGTCGTACTCGTTTATTCTTTTCGAGTCCGCTTTTGGTCATACTCGTTTGCCGTTGAAAGAGCGTTTTCGGCCGGTCTTTCTTTTCGAGTCCGCTTTCGGTCGTACTCGTTTGCTGTTGAAAGAGCTTTTTCAGCCGGTCTTTCTTTTCGAGTCCGCTTTCGGTCATACTTGTTTATTCTTTTCGAGTCCGCTTTGGGTCGTACTCGTTTGCTGTTGAAAGAGCATTTTCGGCAGGTCTTTATGTTCGAGTCCGCTTTCGGACGTACTCGTTTATTCTTTTCGAGTCTGCTTTTGGTCGTACTTGTTTGCTGTTGAAAGAGCGTTTTCGGGCGGTCTTTCTTTTGGAGTCCGCTTTCGGCCGTACTCGTTTGCTGTTGAAAGAGCATTTTCGGCCGGTCTTTCTTTTCGAGTCCGCTTTCGGTCGTACTCGTTTGCTGTTGAAAGAACTTTTTCAGCCGGTCTTTCTTTTCGAGTCCGCTTTCGGTCATACTTGTTTATTATTTTCGAGTCCGCTTTGGGTCGTACTCGTTTGCTGTTGAAAGAGCGTTTTCGACCGGTCTTTCTTTTCGAGTTCGCTTTCGGTCATACTCGTTTATTCTTTTCGAGTCCGCTTTTGTTCGTACTCGTTTGCTGTTGAAAAAGCGTTTTAGGCCGGTCTTTCTTTTCGAGTCCGCTTTCGGTTGTACTCGTTAGCTGTTGAAAGAGCGTTTTTGGCCGGTCTTTATTTTCGAGTCCGCTTTTGGCCGTACTCGTTTATTCTTATCGAGTCCGCTTTCGGTCGTACTCGTTTGCTGTTGAAAGAGCGTTTTCGGTCGGTTTTTATTTTTGAGTCCGCTTTCAGTCGTACTCGTTTATTTCTTTTCGAGTCCGCTTTCGGTCGTACTCGTTTGCTGTTGAAAGATCGTTTTTGGCCGGTCTTTCTTTTCGAGTCCGCTTTCGGTCATACTCGTTTATTCTTTTCGAGACCGCTTTCGGTCGTACTCGTTTGCTGTTGAAGAGCGTTTTCGGTCGGTCTTTCTTTTCGAGTCCGCTTTCGGTCGTACTCGTTTATTTCTTTTTGAGTCCGCTTTCGGTCGTACTCGTTTGCTGTTGAAAGAGCGTTTTCGGCCGGTCTTTCTTTTCGAGTCCGTTTTCGGTCGTACTCGTTTATTCTTTTCGAGTCCGCTTTTGGTCGTACTCGTTTGCTGTGGAAAGAGCGTTTTCGGCCAGTCTTTCTTTTCGAGTCCGCTTTCGGTCGTACTTGTTTATTCTTTTCGAGTCCGCTTTCGGTCATACTCGTTTGCTGTTGAAAGAGTGTTTTCGGCAGGTCTTTCTGTTCGAGTCCGCTTTCGGACGTACTCGTTTATTCTTTTCGAGTCTGCTTTTGGTCGTACTTGTTTGCTGTTGAAAGAGCGTTTTCGGGCGGTCTTTCTTTTGGAGTCCGCTTTCGGCCGTACTCGTTTGCTGTTGAAAGAGCATTTTCGGCCGGTCTTTCTTTTCGAGTCCGCTTTCGGTCGTACTCGTTTGCTGTTGAAAGAACTTTTTCAGCCGGTCTTTCTTTTCGAGTCCGCTTTCGGTCATACTTGTTTATTATTTTCGAGTCCGCTTTGGGTCGTACTCGTTTGCTGTTGAAAGAGCGTTTTCAACCGGTCTTTCTTTTCGAGTTCGCTTTCGGTCATACTCGTTTATTCTTTTCGAGTCCGCTTTTGTTCGTACTCGTTTGCTGTTGAAAAAGCGTTTTAGGCCGGTCTTTCTTTTCGAGTCCGCTTTCGGTTGTACTCGTTAGCTGTTGAAAGAGCGTTTTTGGCCGGTCTTTATTTTCGAGTCCGCTTTTGGCCGTACTCGTTTATTCTTATCGAGTCCGCTTTCGGTCGTACTCGTTTGCTGTTGAAAGAGCGTTTTCGGTCGGTTTTTATTTTTGAGTCCGCTTTCAGTCGTACTCGTTTATTTCTTTTCGAGTCCGCTTTCGGTCGTACTCGTTTGCTGTTGAAAGATCGTTTTTGGCCGGTCTTTCTTTTCGAGTCCGCTTTCGGTCATACTCGTTTATTCTTTTCGAGACCGCTTTCGGTCGTACTCGTTTGCTGTTGAAGAGCGTTTTCGGTCGGTCTTCCTTTTCGAGTCCGTTTTCGGTCGTACTCGTTTATTCTTTTCGAGTCCGCTTTTGGTCGTACTCGTTTGCTGTTGAAAGAGCGTTTTCGGCCGGTCTTTCTTTTCGAGTCCGTTTTCGGTCGTACTCGTTTATTCTTTTCGAGTCCGCTTTTGGTCGTACTCGTTTGCTGTTGAAATAGCGTTTTCGGCCGGTCTTTCTTTTCGAGTCCGCTTTCGGTCGTACTCGTTTGCTGTTGAAAGAGCTTTTTCAGCCGGTCTTTCTTTTCGAGTCCGCTTTCGGTCATACTTGTTTATTCTTTTCGAGTCCGCTTTGGGTCGTACTCGTTTGCTGTTGAAAGAGCATTTTCGGCAGGTCTTTATGTTCGAGTCCGCTTTCGGACGTACTCGTTTATTCTTTTCGAGTCTGCTTTTGGTCGTACTTGTTTGCTGTTGAAAGAGCGTTTTCGGGCGGTCTTTCTTTTGGAGTCCGCTTTCGGCCGTACTCGTTTGCTGTTGAAAGAGCATTTTCGGCCGGTCTTTCTTTTCGAGTCCGCTTTCGGTCGTACTCGTTTGCTGTTGAAAGAACTTTTTCAGCCGGTCTTTCTTTTCGAGTCCGCTTTCGGTCATACTTGTTTATTATTTTCGAGTCCGCTTTGGGTCGTACTCGTTTGCTGTTGAAAGAGCGTTTTCGACCGGTCTTTCTTTTCGAGTTCGCTTTCGGTCATACTCGTTTATTCTTTTCGAGTCCGCTTTTGTTCGTACTCGTTTGCTGTTGAAAAAGCGTTTTAGGCCGGTCTTTCTTTTCGAGTCCGCTTTCGGTTGTACTCGTTAGCTGTTGAAAGAGCGTTTTTGGCCGGTCTTTATTTTTGAGTCCGCTTTTGGCCGTACTCGTTTGCTGTTGAAAGAACTTTTTCAGCCGGTCTTTCTTTTCGAGTCCGCTTTCGGTCATACTTGTTTATTATTTTCGAGTCCGCTTTGGGTCGTACTCGTTTGCTGTTGAAAGAGCGTTTTCAACCGGTCTTTCTTTTCGAGTTCGCTTTCGGTCATACTCGTTTATTCTTTTCGAGTCCGCTTTTGTTCGTACTCGTTTGCTGTTGAAAAAGCGTTTTAGGCCGGTCTTTCTTTTCGAGTCCGCTTTCGGTCGTACTCGTTTGCTGTTGAAAGAGCGTTTTCGGTCGGTTTTTATTTTTGAGTCCGCTTTCAGTCGTACTCGTTTATTTCTTTTCGAGTCCGCTTTCGGTCGTACTCGTTTGCTGTTGAAAGATCGTTTTTGGCCGGTCTTTCTTTTCGAGTCCGCTTTCGGTCATACTCGTTTATTCTTTTCGAGACCGCTTTCGGTCGTACTCGTTTGCTGTTGAAGAGCGTTTTCGGTCGGTCTTTCTTTTCGAGTCCGCTTTCGGTCGTACTCGTTTATTTCTTTTTGAGTCCGCTTTCGGTCGTACTCGTTTGCTGTTGAAAGAGCGTTTTCGGCCGGTCTTTCTTTTCGAGTCCGTTTTCGGTCGTACTCGTTTATTCTTTTCGAGTCCGCTTTTGGTCGTACTCGTTTGCTGTTGAAATAGCGTTTTCGGCCGGTCTTTCTTTTCGAGTCCGCTTTCGGTCGTACTCGTTTGCTGTTGAAAGAGCTTTTTCAGCCGGTCTTTCTTTTCGAGTCCGCTTTCGGTCATACTTGTTTATTCTTTTCGAGTCCGCTTTGGGTCGTACTCGTTTGCTGTTGAAAGAGCATTTTCGGCAGGTCTTTATGTTCGAGTCCGCTTTCGGACGTACTCGTTTATTCTTTTCGAGTCTGCTTTTGGTCGTACTTGTTTGCTGTTGAAAGAGCGTTTTCGGGCGGTCTTTCTTTTGGAGTCCGCTTTCGGCCGTACTCGTTTGCTGTTGAAAGAGCATTTTCGGCCGGTCTTTCTTTTCGAGTCCGCTTTCGGTCGTACTCGTTTGCTGTTGAAAGAACTTTTTCAGCCGGTCTTTCTTTTCGAGTCCGCTTTCGGTCATACTTGTTTATTATTTTCGAGTCCGCTTTGGGTCGTACTCGTTTGCTGTTGAAAGAGCGTTTTCGACCGGTCTTTCTTTTCGAGTTCGCTTTCGGTCATACTCGTTTATTCTTTTCGAGTCCGCTTTTGTTCGTACTCGTTTGCTGTTGAAAAAGCGTTTTAGGCCGGTCTTTCTTTTCGAGTCCGCTTTCGGTTGTACTCGTTAGCTGTTGAAAGAGCGTTTTTGGCCGGTCTTTATTTTCGAGTCCGCTTTTGGCCGTACTCGTTTATTCTTATCGAGTCCGCTTTCGGTCGTACTCGTTTGCTGTTGAAAGAGCGTTTTCGGTCGGTTTTTATTTTTGAGTCCGCTTTCAGTCGTACTCGTTTATTTCTTTTCGAGTCCGCTTTCGGTCGTACTCGTTTGCTGTTGAAAGATCGTTTTTGGCCGGTCTTTCTTTTCGAGTCCGCTTTCGGTCATACTCGTTTATTCTTTTCGAGACCGCTTTCGGTCGTACTCGTTTGCTGTTGAAGAGCGTTTTCGGTCGGTCTTCCTTTTCGAGTCCGTTTTCGGTCGTACTCGTTTATTCTTTTCGAGTCCGCTTTTGGTTGTACTCGTTTTCTGTTGAAAGAGCGTTTTCGGCCGGTCTTTCTTTTTGAGTCCGCTTTTGGTCGTACTCGTTTGCTGTTGAAAGAGCTTTTTCAGCCGGTCTTTCTTTTCGAGTCCGCTTTCGGTCATACTTGTTTATTCTTTTCGAGTCCGCTTTGGGTCGTACTCGTTTGCTGTTGAAAGAGCATTTTCGGCAGGTCTTTATGTTCGAGTCCGCTTTCGGACGTACTGGTTTATTCTTTTCGAGTCTGCTTTTGGTCGTACTTGTTTGCTGTTGAAAGAGCGTTTTCGGGCGGTCTTTCTTTTGGAGTCCGCTTTCGGCCGTACTCGTTTGCTGTTGAAAGAGCATTTTCGGCCGGTCTTTCTTTTCGAGTCCGCTTTCGGTCGTACTCGTTTGCTGTTGAAAGAACTTTTTCAGCCGGTCTTTCTTTTCGAGTCCGCTTTCGGTCATACTTGTTTATTATTTTCGAGTCCGCTTTGGGTCGTACTCGTTTGCTGTTGAAAGAGCGTTTTCGACCGGTCTTTCTTTTCGAGTTCGCTTTCGGTCATACTCGTTTATTCTTTTCGAGTCCGCTTTTGTTCGTACTCGTTTGCTGTTGAAAAAGCGTTTTAGGCCGGTCTTTCTTTTCGAGTCCGCTTTCGGTTGTACTCGTTAGCTGTTGAAAGAGCGTTTTTGGCCGGTCTTTATTTTCGAGTCCGCTTTTGGCCGTACTCGTTTATTCTTATCGAGTCCGCTTTCGGTCGTACTCGTTTGCTGTTGAAAGAGCGTTTTCGGTCGGTTTTTATTTTTGAGTCCGCTTTCAGTCGTACTCGTTTATTTCTTTTCGAGTCCGCTTTCGGTCGTACTCGTTTGCTGTTGAAAGATCGTTTTTGGCCGGTCTTTCTTTTCGAGTCCGCTTTCGGTCATACTCGTTTATTCTTTTCGAGACCGCTTTCGGTCGTACTCGTTTGCTGTTGAAGAGCGTTTTCGGTCGGTCTTTCTTTTCGAGTCCGCTTTCGGTCGTACTCGTTTATTTCTTTTTGAGTCCGCTTTCGGTCGTACTCGTTTGCTGTTGAAAGAGCGTTTTCGGCCGGTCTTTCTTTTCGAGTCCGTTTTCGGTCGTACTCGTTTATTCTTTTCGAGTCCGCTTTTGGTCATACTCGTTTGCCGTTGAAAGAGCGTTTTCGGCCGGTCTTTCTTTTCGAGTCCGCTTTCGGTCGTACTCGTTTGCTGTTGAAAGAGCTTTTTCAGCCGGTCTTTCTTTTCGAGTCCGCTTTCGGTCATACTTGTTTATTCTTTTCGAGTCCGCTTTGGGTCGTACTCGTTTGCTGTTGAAAGAGCATTTTCGGCAGGTCTTTATGTTCGAGTCCGCTTTCGGACGTACTCGTTTATTCTTTTCGAGTCTGCTTTTGGTCGTACTTGTTTGCTGTTGAAAGAGCGTTTTCGGGCGGTCTTTCTTTTGGAGTCCGCTTTCGGCCGTACTCGTTTGCTGTTGAAAGAGCATTTTCGGCCGGTCTTTCTTTTCGAGTCCGCTTTCGGTCGTACTCGTTTGCTGTTGAAAGAACTTTTTCAGCCGGTCTTTCTTTTCGAGTCCGCTTTCGGTCATACTTGTTTATTATTTTCGAGTCCGCTTTGGGTCGTACTCGTTTGCTGTTGAAAGAGCGTTTTCGACCGGTCTTTATTTTCGAGTTCGCTTTCGGTCATACTCGTTTATTCTTTTCGAGTCCGCTTTTGTTCGTACTCGTTTGCTGTTGAAAAAGCGTTTTAGGCCGGTCTTTCTTTTCGAGTCCGCTTTCGGTTGTACTCGTTAGCTGTTGAAAGAGCGTTTTTGGCCGGTCTTTATTTTCGAGTCCGCTTTTGGCCGTACTCGTTTATTCTTATCGAGTCCGCTTTCGGTCGTACTCGTTTGCTGTTGAAAGAGCGTTTTCGGTCGGTTTTTATTTTTGAGTCCGCTTTCAGTCGTACTCGTTTATTTCTTTTCGAGTCCGCTTTCGGTCGTACTCGTTTGCTGTTGAAAGATCGTTTTTGGCCGGTCTTTCTTTTCGAGTCCGCTTTCGGTCATACTCGTTTATTCTTTTCGAGACCGCTTTCGGTCGTACTCGTTTGCTGTTGAAGAGCGTTTTCGGTCGGTCTTTCTTTTCGAGTCCGCTTTCGGTCGTACTCGTTTATTTCTTTTTGAGTCCGCTTTCGGTCGTACTCGTTTGCTGTTGAAAGAGCGTTTTCGGCCGGTCTTTCTTTTCGAGTCCGTTTTCGGTCGTACTCGTTTATTCTTTTCGAGTCCGCTTTTGGTCGTACTCGTTTGCTGTGGAAAGAGCGTTTTCGGCCGGTCTTTCTTTTCGAGTCCGCTTTCGGTCGTACTTGTTTATTCTTTTCGAGTCCGCTTTCGGTCATACTCGTTTGCTGTTGAAAGAGTGTTTTCGGCAGGTCTTTCTGTTCGAGTCCGCTTTCGGACGTACTCGTTTATTCTTTTCGAGTCTGCTTTTGGTCGTACTTGTTTGCTGTTGAAAGAGCGTTTTCGGGCGGTCTTTCTTTTGGAGTCCGCTTTCGGCCGTACTCGTTTGCTGTTGAAAGAGCATTTTCGGCCGGTCTTTCTTTTCGAGTCCGCTTTCGGTCGTACTCGTTTGCTGTTGAAAGAACTTTTTCAGCCGGTCTTTCTTTTCGAGTCCGCTTTCGGTCATACTTGTTTATTATTTTCGAGTCCGCTTTGGGTCGTACTCGTTTGCTGTTGAAAGAGCGTTTTCAACCGGTCTTTCTTTTCGAGTTCGCTTTCGGTCATACTCGTTTATTCTTTTCGAGTACGCTTTTGTTCGTACTCGTTTGCTGTTGAAAAAGCGTTTTAGGCCGGTCTTTCTTTTCGAGTCCGCTTTCGGTTGTACTCGTTAGCTGTTGAAAGAGCGTTTTTGGCCGGTCTTTATTTTCGAGTCCGCTTTTGGCCGTACTCGTTTATTCTTATCGAGTCCGCTTTCGGTCGTACTCGTTTGCTGTTGAAAGAGCGTTTTCGGTCGGTTTTTATTTTTGAGTCCGCTTTCAGTCGTACTCGTTTATTTCTTTTCGAGTCCGCTTTCGGTCGTACTCGTTTGCTGTTGAAAGATCGTTTTTGGCCGGTCTTTCTTTTCGAGTCCGCTTTCGGTCATACTCGTTTATTCTTTTCGAGACCGCTTTCGGTCGTACTCGTTTGCTGTTGAAGAGCGTTTTCGGTCGGTCTTCCTTTTCGAGTCCGTTTTCGGTCGTACTCGTTTATTCTTTTCGAGTCCGCTTTTGGTTGTACTCGTTTTCTGTTGAAAGAGCGTTTTCGGCCGGTCTTTCTTTTTGAGTCCGCTTTTGGTCGTACTCGTTTGCTGTTGAAAGAGCTTTTTCAGCCGGTCTTTCTTTTCGAGTCCGCTTTCGGTCATACTTGTTTATTCTTTTCGAGTCCGCTTTGGGTCGTACTCGTTTGCTGTTGAAAGAGCATTTTCGGCAGGTCTTTATGTTCGAGTCCGCTTTCGGACGTACTCGTTTATTCTTTTCGAGTCTGCTTTTGGTCGTACTTGTTTGCTGTTGAAAGAGCGTTTTCGGGCGGTCTTACTTTTGGAGTCCGCTTTCGGCCGTACTCGTTTGCTGTTGAAAGAGCATTTTCGGCCGGTCTTTCTTTTCGAGTCCGCTTTCGGTCGTACTCGTTTGCTGTTGAAAGAACTTTTTCAGCCGGTCTTTCTTTTCGAGTCCGCTTTCGGTCATACTTGTTTATTATTTTCGAGTCCGCTTTGGGTCGTACTCGTTTGCTGTTGAAAGAGCGTTTTCGACCGGTCTTTCTTTTCGAGTTCGCTTTCGGTCATACTCGTTTATTCTTTTCGAGTCCGCTTTTGTTCGTACTCGTTTGCTGTTGAAAAAGCGTTTTAGGCCGGTCTTTCTTTTCGAGTCCGCTTTCGGTTGTACTCGTTAGCTGTTGAAAGAGCGTTTTTGGCCGGTCTTTATTTTCGAGTCCGCTTTTGGCCGTACTCGTTTATTCTTATCGAGTCCGCTTTCGGTCGTACTCGTTTGCTGTTGAAAGAGCGTTTTCGGTCGGTTTTTATTTTTGAGTCCGCTTTCAGTCGTACTCGTTTATTTCTTTTCGAGTCCGCTTTCGGTCGTACTCGTTTGCTGTTGAAAGATCATTTTTGGCCGGTCTTTCTTTTCGAGTCCGCTTTCGGTCATACTCGTTTATTCTTTTCGAGACCGCTTTCGGTCGTACTCGTTTGCTGTTGAAGAGCGTTTTCGGTCGGTCTTCCTTTTCGAGTCCGTTTTCGGTCGTACTCGTTTATTCTTTTCGAGTCCGCTTTTGGTTGTACTCGTTTTCTGTTGAAAGAGCGTTTTCGGCCGGTCTTTCTTTTTGAGTCCGCTTTTGGTCGTACTCGTTTGCTGTTGAAAGAGCTTTTTCAGCCGGTCTTTCTTTTCGAGTCCGCTTTCGGTCATACTTGTTTATTCTTTTCGAGTCCGCTTTGGGTCGTACTCGTTTGCTGTTGAAAGAGCATTTTCGGCAGGTCTTTATGTTCGAGTCCGCTTTCGGACGTACTGGTTTATTCTTTTCGAGTCTGCTTTTGGTCGTACTTGTTTGCTGTTGAAAGAGCGTTTTCGGGCGGTCTTTCTTTTGGAGTCCGCTTTCGGCCGTACTCGTTTGCTGTTGAAAGAGCATTTTCGGCCGGTCTTTCTTTTCGAGTCCGCTTTCGGTCGTACTCGTTTGCTGTTGAAAGAACTTTTTCAGCCGGTCTTTCTTTTCGAGTCCGCTTTCGGTCATACTTGTTTATTATTTTCGAGTCCGCTTTGGGTCGTACTCGTTTGCTGTTGAAAGAGCGTTTTCGACCGGTCTTTCTTTTCGAGTTCTCTTTCGGTCATACTCGTTTATTCTTTTCGAGTCCGCTTTTGTTCGTACTCGTTTGCTGTTGAAAAAGCGTTTTAGGCCGGTCTTTCTTTTCGAGTCCGCTTTCGGTTGTACTCGTTAGCTGTTGAAAGAGCGTTTTTGGCCGGTCTTTATTTTCGAGTCCGCTTTTGGCCGTACTCGTTTATTCTTATCGAGTCCGCTTTCGGTCGTACTCGTTTGCTGTTGAAAGAGCGTTTTTGGTCGGTTTTTATTTTTGAGTCCGCTTTCAGTCGTACTCGTTTATTTCTTTTCGAGTCCGCTTTCGGTCGTACTCGTTTGCTGTTGAAAGATCGTTTTTGGCCGGTCTTTCTTTTCGAGTCCGCTTTCGGTCATACTCGTTTATTCTTTTCGAGACCGCTTTCGGTCGTACTCGTTTGCTGTTGAAGAGCGTTTTCGGTCGGTCTTTCTTTTCGAGTCCGCTTTCGGTCGTACTCGTTTATTTCTTTTTGAGTCCGCTTTCGGTCGTACTCGTTTGCTGTTGAAAGAGCGTTTTCGGCCGGTCTTTCTTTTCGAGTCCGTTTTCGGTCGTACTCGTTTATTCTTTTCGAGTCCGCTTTTGGTCGTACTCGTTTGCTGTTGAAATAGCGTTTTCGGCCGGTCTTTCTTTTCGAGTCCGCTTTCGGTCGTACTCGTTTGCTGTTGAAAGAGCTTTTTCAGCCGGTCTTTCTTTTCGAGTCCGTTTTCGGTCATACTTGTTTATTCTTTTCGAGTCCGCTTTGGGTCGTACTCGTTTGCTGTTGAAAGAGCATTTTCGGCAGGTCTTTATGTTCGAGTCCGCTTTCGGACGTACTCGTTTATTCTTTTCGAATCTGCTTTTGGTCGTACTTGTTTGCTGTTGAAAGAGCGTTTTCGGGCGGTCTTTCTTTTGGAGTCCGCTTTCGGCCGTACTCGTTTGCTGTTGAAAGAGCATTTTCGGCCGGTCTTTCTTTTGGAGTCCGCTTTCGGTCGTACTCGTTTGCTGTTGAAAGAACTTTTTCAGCCGGTCTTTCTTTTCGAGTCCGCTTTCGGTCATACTTGTTTATTATTTTGGAGTCCGCTTTGGGTCGTACTCGTTTGCTGTTGAAAGAGCGTTTTCGACCGGTCTTTCTTTTCGAGTTCGCTTTCGGTCATACTCGTTTATTCTTTTCGAGTCCGCTTTTGTTCGTACTCGTTTGCTGTTGAAAAAGCGTTTTAGGCCGGTCTTTCTTTTCGAGTCCGCTTTCGGTTGTACTCGTTAGCTGTTGAAAGAGCGTTTTTGGCCGGTCTTTATTTTCGAGTCTGCTTTTGGCCGTACTCGTTTATTCTTATCGAGTCCGCTTTCGGTCGTACTCGTTTGCTGTTGAAAGAGCATTTTCGGTCGGTTTTTATTTTTGAGTCCGCTTTCAGTCGTACTCGTTTATTTCTTTTCGAGTCCGCTTTCGGTCGTACTCGTTTGCTGTTGAAAGATAGTTTTTGGCCGGTCTTTCTTTTCGAGTCCGCTTTCGGTCATACTCGTTTATTCTTTTCGAGACCGCTTTCGGTCGTACTCGTTTGCTGTTGAAGAGCGTTTTTGGTCGGTCTTTCTTTTCGAGTCCGCTTTCGGTCGTACTCGTTTATTTCTTTTTGAGTCCGCTTTCGGTCGTACTCGTTTGCTGTTGAAAGAGCGTTTTCGGCCGATCTTTCTTTTCGAGTCCGTTTTCGGTCGTACTCGTTTATTCTTTTCGAGTCCGCTTTTGGTCGTACTCGTTTGCTGTTGAAAGAGCGTTTTCGGCCGGTCTTTCTTTTCGAGTCCGCTTTCGGTCGTACTCGTTTGCTGTTGAAAGAGCTTTTTCAGCCGGTCTTTCTTTTCGAGTCCGCTTTCGGTCATACTTGTTTATTCTTTTCGAGTCCGCTTTGGGTCGTACTCGTTTGCTGTTGAAAGAGCATTTTCGGCAGGTCTTTATGTTCGAGTCCGCTTTCGGACGTACTCGTTTATTCTTTTCGAGTCTGCTTTTGGTCGTACTTGTTTGCTGTTGAAAGAGCGTTTTCGGGTGGTCTTTCTTTTGGAGTCCGCTTTCGGCCGTACTCGTTTGCTGTTGAAAGAGCATTTTCGGCCGGTCTTTCTTTTCGAGTCCGCTTTCGGTCGTACTCGTTTGCTGTTGAAAGAACTTTTTCAGCCGGTCTTTCTTTTCGAGTCCGCTTTCGGTCATACTTGTTTATTATTTTCGAGTCCGCTTTGGGTCGTACTCGTTTGCTGTTGAAAGAGCGTTTTCGACCGGTCTTTCTTTTCGAGTTCGCTTTCGGTCATACTCGTTTATTCTTTTCGAGTCCGCTTTTGTTCGTACTCGTTTGCTGTTGAAAAAGCGTTTTAGGCCGGTCTTTCTTTTCGAGTCCGCTTTCGGTTGTACTCGTTAGCTGTTGAAAGAGCGTTTTTGGCCAGTCTTTATTTTCGAGTCCGCTTTTGGCCGTACTCGTTTATTCTTATCGAGTCCGCTTTCGGTCGTACTCGTTTGCTGTTGAAAGAGCGTTTTCGGTCGGTTTTTATTTTTGAGTCCGCTTTCAGTCGTACTCGTTTATTTCTTTTCGAGTCCGCTTTCGGTCGTACTCGTTTGCTGTTGAAAGATAGTTTTTGGCCGGTCTTTCTTTTCGAGTCCGCTTTCGGTCATACTCGTTTATTCTTTTCGAGACCGCTTTCGGTCGTACTCGTTTGCTGTTGAAGAGCGTTTTCGGTCGGTCTTTCTTTTCGAGTCCGCTTTCGGTCGTACTCGTTTATTTCTTTTTGAGTCCGCTTTCGGTCGTACTCGTTTGCTGTTGAAAGAGCGTTTTCGGCCGGTCTTTCTTTTCGAGTCCGTTTTCGGTCGTACTCGTTTATTCTTTTCGAGTCCGCTTTTGGTCGTACTCGTTTGCTGTTGAAAGAGCGTTTTCGGCCGGTCTTTCTTTTCGAGTCCGCTTTCGGTCGTACTCGTTTGCTGTTGAAAGAGCTTTTTCAGCCGGTCTTTCTTTTCGAGTCCGCTTTCGGTCATACTTGTTTATTCTTTTCGAGTCCGCTTTGGGCCGTACTCGTTTGTTGTTGAAAGAGCATTTTCGGCAGGTCTTTATGTTCGAGTCCGCTTTCGGACGTACTCGTTTATTCTTTTCGAGTCTGCTTTTGGTCGTACTTGTTTGCTGTTGAAAGAGCGTTTTCGGGCGGTCTTTCTTTTGGAGTCCGCTTTCGGCCGTACTCGTTTGCTGTTGAAAGAGCATTTTCGGCCGGTCTTTCTTTTCGAGTCCGCTTTCGGTCGTACTCGTTTGCTGTTGAAAGAACTTTTTCAGCCGGTCTTTCTTTTCGAGTCCGCTTTCGGTCATACTTGTTTATTATTTTCGAGTCCGCTTTGGGTCGTACTCGTTTGCTGTTGAAAGAGCGTTTTCGACCGGTCTTTCTTTTCGAGTTCGCTTTCGGTCATACTCGTTTATTCTTTTCGAGTCCGCTTTTGTTCGTACTCGTTTGCTGTTGAAAAAGCGTTTTAGGCCGGTCTTTCTTTTCGAGTCCGCTTTCGGTTGTACTCGTTAGCTGTTGAAAGAGCGTTTTTGGCCGGTCTTTATTTTCGAGTCCGCTTTTGGCCGTACTCGTTTATTCTTATCGAGTCCGCTTTCGGTCGTACTCGTTTGCTGTTGAAAGAGCGTTTTCGATCGGTTTTTATTTTTGAGTCCGCTTTCAGTCGTACTCGTTTATTTCTTTTCGAGTCCGCTTTCGGTCGTACTCGTTTGCTGTTGAAAGATCGTTTTTGGCCGGTCTTTCTTTTCGAGTCCGCTTTCGGTCATACTCGTTTATTCTTTTCGAGACCGCTTTCGGTCGTACTCGTTTGCTGTTGAAGAGCGTTTTCGGTCGGTCTTTCTTTTCGAGTCCGCTTTCGGTCGTACTCGTTTATTTCTTTTTGAGTCCGCTTTCGGTCGTACTCGTTTGCTGTTGAAAGAGCGTTTTCGGCCGGTCTTTCTTTTCGAGTCCGTTTTCGGTCGTACTCGTTTATTCTTTTCGAGTCCGCTTTTGGTCGTACTCGTTTGCTGTTGAAAGAGCGTTTTCGGCCGGTCTTTCTTTTCGAGTCCGCTTTCGGTCGTACTCGTTTGCTGTTGAAAGAGCTTTTTCAGCCGGTCTTTCTTTTCGAGTCCGCTTTCGGTCATACTTGTTTATTCTTTTCGAGTCCGCTTTGGGTCGTACTCGTTTGCTGTTGAAAGAGCATTTTCGGCAGGTCTTTATGTTCGAGTCCGCTTTCGGACGTACTCGTTTATTCTTTTCGAGTCTGCTTTTGGTCGTACTTGTTTGCTGTTGAAAGAGCGTTTTCGGGCGGTCTTTCTTTTGGAGTCCGCTTTCGGCCGTACTCGTTTGCTGTTGAAAGAGCATTTTCGGCCGGTCTTTCTTTTCGAGTCCGCTTTCGGTCGTACTCGTTTGCTGTTGAAAGAACTTTTTCAGCCGGTCTTTCTTTTCGAGTCTGCTTTCGGTCATACTTGTTTATTATTTTCGAGTCCGCTTTGGGTCGTACTCGTTTGCTGTTGAAAGAGCATTTTCGGCAGGTCTTTATGTTCGAGTCCGCTTTCGGACGTACTCGTTTATTCTTTTCGAGTCTGCTTTTGGTCGTACTTGTTTGCTGTTGAAAGAGCGTTTTCGGGCGGTCTTTCTTTTGGAGTCCGCTTTCGGCCGTACTCGTTTGCTGTTGAAAGAGCATTTTCGGCTGGTCTTTCTTTTCGAGTCCGCTTTCGGTCGTACTCGTTTGCTGTTGAAAGAACTTTTTCAGCCGGTCTTTCTTTTCGAGTCCGCTTTCGGTCATACTTGTTTATTATTTTCGAGTCCGCTTTGGGTCGTACTCGTTTGCTGTTGAAAGAGCGTTTTCGACCGGTCTTTCTTTTCGAGTTCGCTTTCGGTCATACTCGTTTATTCTTTTCGAGTCCGCTTTTGTTCGTACTCGTTTGCTGTTGAAAAAGCGTTTTAGGCCGGTCTTTCTTTTCGAGTCCGCTTTCGGTTGTACTCGTTAGCTGTTGAAAGAGCGTTTTTGGCCGGTCTTTATTTTCGAGTCCGCTTTTGGCCGTACTCGTTTATTCTTATCGAGTCCGCTTTCGGTCGTACTCGTTTGCTGTTGAAAGAGCGTTTTCGGTCGGTTTTTATTTTTGAGTCCGCTTTCAGTCGTACTCGTTTATTTCTTTTCGAGTCCGCTTTCGGTCGTACTCGTTTGCTGTTGAAAGATCGTTTTTGGCCGGTCTTTCTTTTCGAGTCCGCTTTCGGTCATACTCGTTTATTCTTTTCGAGACCGCTTTCGGTCGTACTCGTTTGCTGTTGAAGAGCGTTTTCGGTCGGTCTTTCTTTTCGAGTCCGCTTTCGGTCGTACTCGTTTATTTCTTTTTGAGTCCGCTTTCGGTCGTACTCGTTTGCTGTTGAAAGAGCGTTTTCGGCCGGTCTTTCTTTTCGAGTCCGTTTTCGGTCGTACTCGTTTATTCTTTTCGAGTCCGCTTTTGGTCGTACTCGTTTGCTGTTGAAAGAGCGTTTTCGGCCGGTCTTTCTTTTCGAGTCCGCTTTCGGTCGTACTCGTTTGCTGTTGAAAGAGCTTTTTCAGCCGGTCTTTCTTTTCGAGTCCGCTTTCGGTCATACTTGTTTATTCTTTTCGAGTCCGCTTTGGGTCGTACTCGTTTGCTGTTGAAAGAGCATTTTCGGCAGGTCTTTATGTTCGAGTCCGCTTTCGGACGTACTCGTTTATTCTTTTCGAGTCTGCTTTTGGTCGTACTTGTTTGCTGTTGAAAGAGCGTTTTCGGGCGGTCTTTCTTTTGGAGTCCGCTTTCGGCCGTACTCGTTTGCTGTTGAAAGAGCATTTTCGGCCGGTCTTTCTTTTCGAGTCCGCTTTCGGTCGTACTCGTTTGCTGTTGAAAGAACTTTTTCAGCCGGTCTTTCTTTTCGAGTCCGCTTTCGGTCATACTTGTTTATTATTTTCGAGTCCGCTTTGGGTCGTACTCGTTTGCTGTTGAAAGAGCGTTTTCGACCGGTCTTTCTTTTCGAGTTCGCTTTCGGTCATACTCGTTTATTCTTTTCGAGTCCGCTTTTGTTCGTACTCGTTTGCTGTTGAAAAAGCGTTTTAGGCCGGTCTTTCTTTTCGAGTCCGCTTTCGGTTGTACTCGTTAGCTGTTGAAAGAGCGTTTTTGGCCGGTCTTTATTTTCGAGTCCGCTTTTGGCCGTACTCGTTTATTCTTATCGAGTCCGCTTTCGGTCGTACTCGTTTGCTGTTGAAAGAGCGTTTTCGGTCGGTTTTTATTTTTGAGTCCGCTTTCAGTCGTACTCGTTTATTTCTTTTCGAGTCCGCTTTCGGTCGTACTCGTTTGCTGTTGAAAGATCGTTTTTGGCCGGTCTTTCTTTTCGAGTCCGCTTTCGGTCATACTCGTTTATTCTTTTCGAGACCGCTTTCGGTCGTACTCGTTTGCTGTTGAAGAGCGTTTTCGGTCGGTCTTCCTTTTCGAGTCCGTTTTCGGTCGTACTCGTTTATTCTTTTCGAGTCCGCTTTTGGTTGTACTCGTTTTCTGTTGAAAGAGCGTTTTCGGCCGGTCTTTCTTTTTGAGTCCGCTTTTGGTCGTACTCGTTTGCTGTTGAAAGAGCTTTTTCAGCCGGTCTTTCTTTTCGAGTCCGCTTTCGGTCATACTTGTTTATTCTTTTCGAGTCCGCTTTGGGTCGTACTCGTTTGCTGTTGAAAGAGCATTTTCGGCAGGTCTTTATGTTCGAGTCCGCTTTCGGACGTACTGGTTTATTCTTTTCGAGTCTGCTTTTGGTCGTACTTGTTTGCTGTTGAAAGAGCGTTTTCGGGCGGTCTTTCTTTTGGAGTCCGCTTTCGGCCGTACTCGTTTGCTGTTGAAAGAGCATTTTCGGCCGGTCTTTCTTTTCGAGTCCGCTTTCGGTCGTACTCGTTTGCTGTTGAAAGAACTTTTTCAGCCGGTCTTTCTTTTCGAGTCCGCTTTCGGTCATACTTGTTTATTATTTTCGAGTCCGCTTTGGGTCGTACTCGTTTGCTGTTGAAAGAGCGTTTTCGACCGGTCTTTCTTTTCGAGTTCGCTTTCGGTCATACTCGTTTATTCTTTTCGAGTCCGCTTTTGTTCGTACTCGTTTGCTGTTGAAAAAGCGTTTTAGGCCGGTCTTTCTTTTCGAGTCCGCTTTCGGTTGTACTCGTTAGCTGTTGAAAGAGCGTTTTTGGCCGGTCTTTATTTTCGAGTCCGCTTTTGGCCGTACTCGTTTATTCTTATCGAGTCCGCTTTCGGTCGTACTCGTTTGCTGTTGAAAGAGCGTTTTCGGTCGGTTTTTATTTTTGAGTCCGCTTTCAGTCGTACTCGTTTATTTCTTTTCGAGTCCGCTTTCGGTCGTACTCGTTTGCTGTTGAAAGATCGTTTTTGGCCGGTCTTTCTTTTCGAGTCCGCTTTCGGTCATACTCGTTTATTCTTTTCGAGACCGCTTTCGGTCGTACTCGTTTGCTGTTGAAGAGCGTTTTCGGTCGGTCTTTCTTTTCGAGTCCGCTTTCGGTCGTACTCGTTTATTTCTTTTTGAGTCCGCTTTCGGTCGTACTCGTTTGCTGTTGAAAGAGCGTTTTCGGCCGGTCTTTCTTTTCGAGTCCGTTTTCGGTCGTACTCGTTTATTCTTTTCGAGTCCGCTTTTGGTCATACTCGTTTGCCGTTGAAAGAGCGTTTTCGGCCGGTCTTTCTTTTCGAGTCCGCTTTCGGTCATACTTGTTTATTATTTTCGAGTCCGCTTTGGGTCGTACTCGTTTGCTGTTGAAAGAGCTTTTTCAGCCGGTCTTTCTTTTCGAGTCCGCTTTCGGTCATACTTGTTTATTCTTTTCGAGTCCGCTTTGGGTCGTACTCGTTTGCTGTTGAAAGAGCATTTTCGGCAGGTCTTTATGTTCGAGTCCGCTTTCGGACGTACTCGTTTATTCTTTTCGAGTCTGCTTTTGGTCGTACTTGTTTGCTGTTGAAAGAGCGTTTTCGGGCGGTCTTTCTTTTGGAGTCCGCTTTCGGCCGTACTCGTTTGCTGTTGAAAGAGCATTTTCGGCCGGTCTTTCTTTTCGAGTCCGCTTTCGGTCGTACTCGTTTGCTGTTGAAAGAACTTTTTCAGCCGGTCTTTCTTTTCGAGTCCGCTTTCGGTCATACTTGTTTATTATTTTCGAGTCCGCTTTGGGTCGTACTCGTTTGCTGTTGAAAGAGCGTTTTCGACCGGTCTTTATTTTCGAGTTCGCTTTCGGTCATACTCGTTTATTCTTTTCGAGTCCGCTTTTGTTCGTACTCGTTTGCTGTTGAAAAAGCGTTTTAGGCCGGTCTTTCTTTTCGAGTCCGCTTTCGGTTGTACTCGTTAGCTGTTGAAAGAGCGTTTTTGGCCGGTCTTTATTTTCGAGTCCGCTTTTGGCCGTACTCGTTTATTCTTATCGAGTCCGCTTTCGGTCGTACTCGTTTGCTGTTGAAAGAGCGTTTTCGGTCGGTTTTTATTTTTGAGTCCGCTTTCAGTCGTACTCGTTTATTTCTTTTCGAGTCCGCTTTCGGTCGTACTCGTTTGCTGTTGAAAGATCGTTTTTGGCCGGTCTTTCTTTTCGAGTCCGCTTTCGGTCATACTCGTTTATTCTTTTCGAGACCGCTTTCGGTCGTACTCGTTTGCTGTTGAAGAGCGTTTTCGGTCGGTCTTTCTTTTCGAGTCCGCTTTCGGTCGTACTCGTTTATTTCTTTTTGAGTCCGCTTTCGGTCGTACTCGTTTGCTGTTGAAAGAGCGTTTTCGGCCGGTCTTTCTTTTCGAGTCCGTTTTCGGTCGTACTCGTTTATTCTTTTCGAGTCCGCTTTTGGTCGTACTCGTTTGCTGTGGAAAGAGCGTTTTCGGCCGGTCTTTCTTTTCGAGTCCGCTTTCGGTCGTACTTGTTTATTCTTTTCGAGTCCGCTTTCGGTCATACTCGTTTGCTGTTGAAAGAGTGTTTTCGGCAGGTCTTTCTGTTCGAGTCCGCTTTCGGACGTACTCGTTTATTCTTTTCGAGTCTGCTTTTGGTCGTACTTGTTTGCTGTTGAAAGAGCGTTTTCGGGCGGTCTTTCTTTTGGAGTCCGCTTTCGGCCGTACTCGTTTGCTGTTGAAAGAGCATTTTCGGCCGGTCTTTCTTTTCGAGTCCGCTTTCGGTCGTACTCGTTTGCTGTTGAAAGAACTTTTTCAGCCGGTCTTTCTTTTCGAGTCCGCTTTCGGTCATACTTGTTTATTATTTTCGAGTCCGCTTTGGGTCGTACTCGTTTGCTGTTGAAAGAGCGTTTTCAACCGGTCTTTCTTTTCGAGTTCGCTTTCGGTCATACTCGTTTATTCTTTTCGAGTACGCTTTTGTTCGTACTCGTTTGCTGTTGAAAAAGCGTTTTAGGCCGGTCTTTCTTTTCGAGTCCGCTTTCGGTTGTACTCGTTAGCTGTTGAAAGAGCGTTTTTGGCCGGTCTTTATTTTCGAGTCCGCTTTTGGCCGTACTCGTTTATTCTTATCGAGTCCGCTTTCGGTCGTACTCGTTTGCTGTTGAAAGAGCGTTTTCGGTCGGTTTTTATTTTTGAGTCCGCTTTCAGTCGTACTCGTTTATTTCTTTTCGAGTCCGCTTTCGGTCGTACTCGTTTGCTGTTGAAAGATCGTTTTTGGCCGGTCTTTCTTTTCGAGTCCGCTTTCGGTCATACTCGTTTATTCTTTTCGAGACCGCTTTCGGTCGTACTCGTTTGCTGTTGAAGAGCGTTTTCGGTCGGTCTTCCTTTTCGAGTCCGTTTTCGGTCGTACTCGTTTATTCTTTTCGAGTCCGCTTTTGGTTGTACTCGTTTTCTGTTGAAAGAACTTTTTCAGCCGGTCTTTCTTTTCGAGTCCGCTTTCGGTCATACTTGTTTATTATTTTCGAGTCCGCTTTGGGTCGTACTCGTTTGCTGTTGAAAGAGCGTTTTCGACCGGTCTTTATTTTCGAGTTCGCTTTCGGTCATACTCGTTTATTCTTTTCGAGTCCGCTTTTGTTCGTACTCGTTTGCTGTTGAAAAAGCGTTTTAGGCCGGTCTTTCTTTTCGAGTCCGCTTTCGGTTGTACTCGTTAGCTGTTGAAAGAGCGTTTTTGGCCGGTCTTTATTTTCGAGTCCGCTTTTGGCCGTACTCGTTTATTCTTATCGAGTCCGCTTTCGGTCGTACTCGTTTGCTGTTGAAAGAGCGTTTTCGGTCGGTTTTTATTTTTGAGTCCGCTTTCAGTCGTACTCGTTTATTTCTTTTCGAGTCCGCTTTCGGTCGTACTCGTTTGCTGTTGAAAGATCGTTTTTGGCCGGTCTTTCTTTTCGAGTCCGCTTTCGGTCATACTCGTTTATTCTTTTCGAGACCGCTTTCGGTCGTACTCGTTTGCTGTTGAAGAGCGTTTTCGGTC
The DNA here is from genome assembly GCA_022829125.1 of Lathyrus tuberosus. NCBI lineage: Eukaryota > Viridiplantae > Streptophyta > Magnoliopsida > Fabales > Fabaceae > Lathyrus > Lathyrus tuberosus. The sequence goes on from JALAZF010000034.1 coordinate 4,940,036, forward strand.
GGTCTTTCTTTTCGAGTCCGCTTTCGGTCGTACTCGTTTATTTCTTTTTGAGTCCGCTTTCGGTCGTACTCGTTTGCTGTTGAAAGAGCGTTTTCGGCCGGTCTTTCTTTTCGAGTCCGTTTTCGGTCGTACTCGTTTATTCTTTTCGAGTCCGCTTTTGGTCGTACTCGTTTGCTGTGGAAAGAGCGTTTTCGGCCGGTCTTTCTTTTCGAGTCCGCTTTCGGTCGTACTTGTTTATTCTTTTCGAGTCCGCTTTCGGTCATACTCGTTTGCTGTTGAAAGAGTGTTTTCGGCAGGTCTTTCTGTTCGAGTCCGCTTTCGGACGTACTCGTTTATTCTTTTCGAGTCTGCTTTTGGTCGTACTTGTTTGCTGTTGAAAGAGCGTTTTCGGGCGGTCTTTCTTTTGGAGTCCGCTTTCGGCCGTACTCGTTTGCTGTTGAAAGAGCATTTTCGGCCGGTCTTTCTTTTCGAGTCCGCTTTCGGTCGTACTCGTTTGCTGTTGAAAGAACTTTTTCAGCCGGTCTTTCTTTTCGAGTCCGCTTTCGGTCATACTTGTTTATTATTTTCGAGTCCGCTTTGGGTCGTACTCGTTTGCTGTTGAAAGAGCGTTTTCAACCGGTCTTTCTTTTCGAGTTCGCTTTCGGTCATACTCGTTTATTCTTTTCGAGTACGCTTTTGTTCGTACTCGTTTGCTGTTGAAAAAGCGTTTTAGGCCGGTCTTTCTTTTCGAGTCCGCTTTCGGTTGTACTCGTTAGCTGTTGAAAGAGCGTTTTTGGCCGGTCTTTATTTTCGAGTCCGCTTTTGGCCGTACTCGTTTATTCTTATCGAGTCCGCTTTCGGTCGTACTCGTTTGCTGTTGAAAGAGCGTTTTCGGTCGGTTTTTATTTTTGAGTCCGCTTTCAGTCGTACTCGTTTATTTCTTTTCGAGTCCGCTTTCGGTCGTACTCGTTTGCTGTTGAAAGATCGTTTTTGGCCGGTCTTTCTTTTCGAGTCCGCTTTCGGTCATACTCGTTTATTCTTTTCGAGACCGCTTTCGGTCGTACTCGTTTGCTGTTGAAGAGCGTTTTCGGTCGGTCTTCCTTTTCGAGTCCGTTTTCGGTCGTACTCGTTTATTCTTTTCGAGTCCGCTTTTGGTTGTACTCGTTTTCTGTTGAAAGAGCGTTTTCGGCCGGTCTTTCTTTTTGAGTCCGCTTTTGGTCGTACTCGTTTGCTGTTGAAAGAGCTTTTTCAGCCGGTCTTTCTTTTCGAGTCCGCTTTCGGTCATACTTGTTTATTCTTTTCGAGTCCGCTTTGGGTCGTACTCGTTTGCTGTTGAAAGAGCATTTTCGGCAGGTCTTTATGTTCGAGTCCGCTTTCGGACGTACTCGTTTATTCTTTTCGAGTCTGCTTTTGGTCGTACTTGTTTGCTGTTGAAAGAGCGTTTTCGGGCGGTCTTACTTTTGGAGTCCGCTTTCGGCCGTACTCGTTTGCTGTTGAAAGAGCATTTTCGGCCGGTCTTTCTTTTCGAGTCCGCTTTCGGTCGTACTCGTTTGCTGTTGAAAGAACTTTTTCAGCCGGTCTTTCTTTTCGAGTCCGCTTTCGGTCATACTTGTTTATTATTTTCGAGTCCGCTTTGGGTCGTACTCGTTTGCTGTTGAAAGAGCGTTTTCGACCGGTCTTTCTTTTCGAGTTCGCTTTCGGTCATACTCGTTTATTCTTTTCGAGTCCGCTTTTGTTCGTACTCGTTTGCTGTTGAAAAAGCGTTTTAGGCCGGTCTTTCTTTTCGAGTCCGCTTTCGGTTGTACTCGTTAGCTGTTGAAAGAGCGTTCTTGGCCGGTCTTTATTTTCGAGTCCGCTTTTGGCCGTACTCGTTTATTCTTATCGAGTCCGCTTTCGGTCGTACTCGTTTGCTGTTGAAAGAGCGTTTTCGGTCGGTTTTTATTTTTGAGTCCGCTTTCAGTCGTACTCGTTTATTTCTTTTCGAGTCCGCTTTCGGTCGTACTCGTTTGCTGTTGAAAGATCATTTTTGGCCGGTCTTTCTTTTCGAGTCCGCTTTCGGTCATACTCGTTTATTCTTTTCGAGACCGCTTTCGGTCGTACTCGTTTGCTGTTGAAGAGCGTTTTCGGTCGGTCTTCCTTTTCGAGTCCGTTTTCGGTCGTACTCGTTTATTCTTTTCGAGTCCGCTTTTGGTTGTACTCGTTTTCTGTTGAAAGAGCGTTTTCGGCCGGTCTTTCTTTTTGAGTCCGCTTTTGGTCGTACTCGTTTGCTGTTGAAAGAGCTTTTTCAGCCGGTCTTTCTTTTCGAGTCCGCTTTCGGTCATACTTGTTTATTCTTTTCGAGTCCGCTTTGGGTCGTACTCGTTTGCTGTTGAAAGAGCATTTTCGGCAGGTCTTTATGTTCGAGTCCGCTTTCGGACGTACTGGTTTATTCTTTTCGAGTCTGCTTTTGGTCGTACTTGTTTGCTGTTGAAAGAGCGTTTTCGGGCGGTCTTTCTTTTGGAGTCCGCTTTCGGCCGTACTCGTTTGCTGTTGAAAGAGCATTTTCGGCCGGTCTTTCTTTTCGAGTCCGCTTTCGGTCGTACTCGTTTGCTGTTGAAAGAACTTTTTCAGCCGGTCTTTCTTTTCGAGTCCGCTTTCGGTCATACTTGTTTATTATTTTCGAGTCCGCTTTGGGTCGTACTCGTTTGCTGTTGAAAGAGCGTTTTCGACCGGTCTTTCTTTTCGAGTTCTCTTTCGGTCATACTCGTTTATTCTTTTCGAGTCCGCTTTTGTTCGTACTCGTTTGCTGTTGAAAAAGCGTTTTAGGCCGGTCTTTCTTTTCGAGTCCGCTTTCGGTTGTACTCGTTAGCTGTTGAAAGAGCGTTTTTGGCCGGTCTTTATTTTCGAGTCCGCTTTTGGCCGTACTCGTTTATTCTTATCGAGTCCGCTTTCGGTCGTACTCGTTTGCTGTTGAAAGAGCGTTTTTGGTCGGTTTTTATTTTTGAGTCCGCTTTCAGTCGTACTCGTTTATTTCTTTTCGAGTCCGCTTTCGGTCGTACTCGTTTGCTGTTGAAAGATCGTTTTTGGCCGGTCTTTCTTTTCGAGTCCGCTTTCGGTCATACTCGTTTATTCTTTTCGAGACCGCTTTCGGTCGTACTCGTTTGCTGTTGAAGAGCGTTTTCGGTCGGTCTTTCTTTTCGAGTCCGCTTTCGGTCGTACTCGTTTATTTCTTTTTGAGTCCGCTTTCGGTCGTACTCGTTTGCTGTTGAAAGAGCGTTTTCGGCCGGTCTTTCTTTTCGAGTCCGTTTTCGGTCGTACTCGTTTATTCTTTTCGAGTCCGCTTTTGGTCGTACTCGTTTGCTGTTGAAATAGCGTTTTCGGCCGGTCTTTCTTTTCGAGTCCGCTTTCGGTCGTACTCGTTTGCTGTTGAAAGAGCTTTTTCAGCCGGTCTTTCTTTTCGAGTCCGTTTTCGGTCATACTTGTTTATTCTTTTCGAGTCCGCTTTGGGTCGTACTCGTTTGCTGTTGAAAGAGCATTTTCGGCAGGTCTTTATGTTCGAGTCCGCTTTCGGACGTACTCGTTTATTCTTTTCGAGTCTGCTTTTGGTCGTACTTGTTTGCTGTTGAAAGAGCGTTTTCGGGCGGTCTTTCTTTTGGAGTCCGCTTTCGGCCGTACTCGTTTGCTGTTGAAAGAGCATTTTCGGCCGGTCTTTCTTTTGGAGTCCGCTTTCGGTCGTACTCGTTTGCTGTTGAAAGAACTTTTTCAGCCGGTCTTTCTTTTCGAGTCCGCTTTCGGTCATACTTGTTTATTATTTTGGAGTCCGCTTTGGGTCGTACTCGTTTGCTGTTGAAAGAGCGTTTTCGACCGGTCTTTCTTTTCGAGTTCGCTTTCGGTCATACTCGTTTATTCTTTTCGAGTCCGCTTTTGTTCGTACTCGTTTGCTGTTGAAAAAGCGTTTTAGGCCGGTCTTTCTTTTCGAGTCCGCTTTCGGTTGTACTCGTTAGCTGTTGAAAGAGCGTTTTTGGCCGGTCTTTATTTTCGAGTCTGCTTTTGGCCGTACTCGTTTATTCTTATCGAGTCCGCTTTCGGTCGTACTCGTTTGCTGTTGAAAGAGCATTTTCGGTCGGTTTTTATTTTTGAGTCCGCTTTCAGTCGTACTCGTTTATTTCTTTTCGAGTCCGCTTTCGGTCGTACTCGTTTGCTGTTGAAAGATAGTTTTTGGCCGGTCTTTCTTTTCGAGTCCGCTTTCGGTCATACTCGTTTATTCTTTTCGAGACCGCTTTCGGTCGTACTCGTTTGCTGTTGAAGAGCGTTTTTGGTCGGTCTTTCTTTTCGAGTCCGCTTTCGGTCGTACTCGTTTATTTCTTTTTGAGTCCGCTTTCGGTCGTACTCGTTTGCTGTTGAAAGAGCGTTTTCGGCCGATCTTTCTTTTCGAGTCCGTTTTCGGTCGTACTCGTTTATTCTTTTCGAGTCCGCTTTTGGTCGTACTCGTTTGCTGTTGAAAGAGCGTTTTCGGCCGGTCTTTCTTTTCGAGTCCGCTTTCGGTCGTACTCGTTTGCTGTTGAAAGAGCTTTTTCAGCCGGTCTTTCTTTTCGAGTCCGCTTTCGGTCATACTTGTTTATTCTTTTCGAGTCCGCTTTGGGTCGTACTCGTTTGCTGTTGAAAGAGCATTTTCGGCAGGTCTTTATGTTCGAGTCCGCTTTCGGACGTACTCGTTTATTCTTTTCGAGTCTGCTTTTGGTCGTACTTGTTTGCTGTTGAAAGAGCGTTTTCGGGTGGTCTTTCTTTTGGAGTCCGCTTTCGGCCGTACTCGTTTGCTGTTGAAAGAGCATTTTCGGCCGGTCTTTCTTTTCGAGTCCGCTTTCGGTCGTACTCGTTTGCTGTTGAAAGAACTTTTTCAGCCGGTCTTTCTTTTCGAGTCCGCTTTCGGTCATACTTGTTTATTATTTTCGAGTCCGCTTTGGGTCGTACTCGTTTGCTGTTGAAAGAGCGTTTTCGACCGGTCTTTCTTTTCGAGTTCGCTTTCGGTCATACTCGTTTATTCTTTTCGAGTCCGCTTTTGTTCGTACTCGTTTGCTGTTGAAAAAGCGTTTTAGGCCGGTCTTTCTTTTCGAGTCCGCTTTCGGTTGTACTCGTTAGCTGTTGAAAGAGCGTTTTTGGCCAGTCTTTATTTTCGAGTCCGCTTTTGGCCGTACTCGTTTATTCTTATCGAGTCCGCTTTCGGTCGTACTCGTTTGCTGTTGAAAGAGCGTTTTCGGTCGGTTTTTATTTTTGAGTCCGCTTTCAGTCGTACTCGTTTATTTCTTTTCGAGTCCGCTTTCGGTCGTACTCGTTTGCTGTTGAAAGATCGTTTTTGGCCGGTCTTTCTTTTCGAGTCCGCTTTCGGTCATACTCGTTTATTCTTTTCGAGACCGCTTTCGGTCGTACTCGTTTGCTGTTGAAGAGCGTTTTCGGTCGGTCTTTCTTTTCGAGTCCGCTTTCGGTCGTACTCGTTTATTTCTTTTTGAGTCCGCTTTCGGTCGTACTCGTTTGCTGTTGAAAGAGCGTTTTCGGCCGGTCTTTCTTTTCGAGTCCGTTTTCGGTCGTACTCGTTTATTCTTTTCGAGTCCGCTTTTGGTCGTACTCGTTTGCTGTTGAAAGAGCGTTTTCGGCCGGTCTTTCTTTTCGAGTCCGCTTTCGGTCGTACTCGTTTGCTGTTGAAAGAGCTTTTTCAGCCGGTCTTTCTTTTCGAGTCCGCTTTCGGTCATACTTGTTTATTCTTTTCGAGTCCGCTTTGGGCCGTACTCGTTTGTTGTTGAAAGAGCATTTTCGGCAGGTCTTTATGTTCGAGTCCGCTTTCGGACGTACTCGTTTATTCTTTTCGAGTCTGCTTTTGGTCGTACTTGTTTGCTGTTGAAAGAGCGTTTTCGGGCGGTCTTTCTTTTGGAGTCCGCTTTCGGCCGTACTCGTTTGCTGTTGAAAGAGCATTTTCGGCCGGTCTTTCTTTTCGAGTCCGCTTTCGGTCGTACTCGTTTGCTGTTGAAAGAACTTTTTCAGCCGGTCTTTCTTTTCGAGTCCGCTTTCGGTCATACTTGTTTATTATTTTCGAGTCCGCTTTGGGTCGTACTCGTTTGCTGTTGAAAGAGCGTTTTCGACCGGTCTTTCTTTTCGAGTTCGCTTTCGGTCATACTCGTTTATTCTTTTCGAGTCCGCTTTTGTTCGTACTCGTTTGCTGTTGAAAAAGCGTTTTAGGCCGGTCTTTCTTTTCGAGTCCGCTTTCGGTTGTACTCGTTAGCTGTTGAAAGAGCGTTTTTGGCCGGTCTTTATTTTCGAGTCCGCTTTTGGCCGTACTCGTTTATTCTTATCGAGTCCGCTTTCGGTCGTACTCGTTTGCTGTTGAAAGAGCGTTTTTGATCGGTTTTTATTTTTGAGTCCGCTTTCAGTCGTACTCGTTTATTTCTTTTCGAGTCCGCTTTCGGTCGTACTCGTTTGCTGTTGAAAGATCGTTTTTGGCCGGTCTTTCTTTTCGAGTCCGCTTTCGGTCATACTCGTTTATTCTTTTCGAGACCGCTTTCGGTCGTACTCGTTTGCTGTTGAAGAGCGTTTTCGGTCGGTCTTTCTTTTCGAGTCCGCTTTCGGTCGTACTCGTTTATTTCTTTTTGAGTCCGCTTTCGGTCGTACTCGTTTGCTGTTGAAAGAGCGTTTTCGGCCGGTCTTTCTTTTCGAGTCCGTTTTCGGTCGTACTCGTTTATTCTTTTCGAGTCCGCTTTTGGTCGTACTCGTTTGCTGTTGAAAGAGCGTTTTCGGCCGGTCTTTCTTTTCGAGTCCGCTTTCGGTCGTACTCGTTTGCTGTTGAAAGAGCTTTTTCAGCCGGTCTTTCTTTTCGAGTCCGCTTTCGGTCATACTTGTTTATTCTTTTCGAGTCCGCTTTGGGTCGTACTCGTTTGCTGTTGAAAGAGCATTTTTGGCAGGTCTTTATGTTCGAGTCCGCTTTCGGACGTACTCGTTTATTCTTTTCGAGTCTGCTTTTGGTCGTACTTGTTTGCTGTTGAAAGAGCGTTTTCGGGCGGTCTTTCTTTTGGAGTCCGCTTTCGGCCGTACTCGTTTGCTGTTGAAAGAGCATTTTCGGTCGGTCTTTCTTTTCGAGTCCGCTTTCGGTCGTACTCGTTTGCTGTTGAAAGAACTTTTTCAGCCGGTCTTTCTTTTCGAGTCTGCTTTCGGTCATACTTGTTTATTATTTTCGAGTCCGCTTTGGGTCGTACTCGTTTGCTGTTGAAAGAGCATTTTCGGCAGGTCTTTATGTTCGAGTCCGCTTTCGGACGTACTCGTTTATTCTTTTCGAGTCTGCTTTTGGTCGTACTTGTTTGCTGTTGAAAGAGCGTTTTCGGGCGGTCTTTCTTTTGGAGTCCGCTTTCGGCCGTACTCGTTTGCTGTTGAAAGAGCATTTTCGGCTGGTCTTTCTTTTCGAGTCCGCTTTCGGTCGTACTCGTTTGCTGTTGAAAGAACTTTTTCAGCCGGTCTTTCTTTTCGAGTCCGCTTTCGGTCATACTTGTTTATTATTTTCGAGTCCGCTTTGGGTCGTACTCGTTTGCTGTTGAAAGAGCGTTTTCGACCGGTCTTTCTTTTCGAGTTCGCTTTCGGTCATACTCGTTTATTCTTTTCGAGTCCGCTTTTGTTCGTACTCGTTTGCTGTTGAAAAAGCGTTTTAGGCCGGTCTTTCTTTTCGAGTCCGCTTTCGGTTGTACTCGTTAGCTGTTGAAAGAGCGTTTTTGGCCGGTCTTTATTTTCGAGTCCGCTTTTGGCCGTACTCGTTTATTCTTATCGAGTCCGCTTTCGGTCGTACTCGTTTGCTGTTGAAAGAGCGTTTTCGGTCGGTTTTTATTTTTGAGTCCGCTTTCAGTCGTACTCGTTTATTTCTTTTCGAGTCCGCTTTCGGTCGTACTCGTTTGCTGTTGAAAGATCGTTTTTGGCCGGTCTTTCTTTTCGAGTCCGCTTTCGGTCATACTCGTTTATTCTTTTCGAGACCGCTTTCGGTCGTACTCGTTTGCTGTTGAAGAGCGTTTTCGGTCGGTCTTTCTTTTCGAGTCCGCTTTCGGTCGTACTCGTTTATTTCTTTTTGAGTCCGCTTTCGGTCGTACTCGTTTGCTGTTGAAAGAGCGTTTTCGGCCGGTCTTTCTTTTCGAGTCCGTTTTCGGTCGTACTCGTTTATTCTTTTCGAGTCCGCTTTTGGTCGTACTCGTTTGCTGTTGAAAGAGCGTTTTCGGCCGGTCTTTCTTTTCGAGTCCGCTTTCGGTCGTACTCGTTTGCTGTTGAAAGAGCTTTTTCAGCCGGTCTTTCTTTTCGAGTCCGCTTTCGGTCATACTTGTTTATTCTTTTCGAGTCCGCTTTGGGTCGTACTCGTTTGCTGTTGAAAGAGCATTTTCGGCAGGTCTTTATGTTCGAGTCCGCTTTCGGACGTACTCGTTTATTCTTTTCGAGTCTGCTTTTGGTCGTACTTGTTTGCTGTTGAAAGAGCGTTTTCGGGCGGTCTTTCTTTTGGAGTCCGCTTTCGGCCGTACTCGTTTGCTGTTGAAAGAGCATTTTCGGCCGGTCTTTCTTTTCGAGTCCGCTTTCGGTCGTACTCGTTTGCTGTTGAAAGAACTTTTTCAGCCGGTCTTTCTTTTCGAGTCCGCTTTCGGTCATACTTGTTTATTATTTTCGAGTCCGCTTTGGGTCGTACTCGTTTGCTGTTGAAAGAGCGTTTTCGACCGGTCTTTCTTTTCGAGTTCGCTTTCGGTCATACTCGTTTATTCTTTTCGAGTCCGCTTTTGTTCGTACTCGTTTGCTGTTGAAAAAGCGTTTTAGGCCGGTCTTTCTTTTCGAGTCCGCTTTCGGTTGTACTCGTTAGCTGTTGAAAGAGCGTTTTTGGCCGGTCTTTATTTTCGAGTCCGCTTTTGGCCGTACTCGTTTATTCTTATCGAGTCCGCTTTCGGTCGTACTCGTTTGCTGTTGAAAGAGCGTTTTCGGTCGGTTTTTATTTTTGAGTCCGCTTTCAGTCGTACTCGTTTATTTCTTTTTGAGTCCGCTTTCGGTCGTACTCGTTTGCTGTTGAAAGATCGTTTTTGGCCGGTCTTTCTTTTCGAGTCCGCTTTCGGTCATACTCGTTTATTCTTTTCGAGACCGCTTTCGGTCGTACTCGTTTGCTGTTGAAGAGCGTTTTCGGTCGGTCTTTCTTTTCGAGTCCGCTTTCGGTCGCACTCGTTTATTTCTTTTTGAGTCCGCTTTCGGTCGTACTCGTTTGCTGTTGAAAGAGCGTTTTCGGCCGGTCTTTCTTTTCGAGTCCGTTTTCGGTCGTACTCGTTTATTCTTTTCGAGTCCGCTTTTGGTCGTACTCGTTTGCTGTTGAAAGAGCGTTTTCGGCCGGTCTTTCTTTTCGAGTCCGCTTTCGGTCGTACTTGTTTATTCTTTTCGAGTCCGCTTTCGGTCATACTCGTTTGCTGTTGAAGGAGTGTTTTCGGCAGGTCTTTCTGTTCGATTCCGCTTTCGGACGTACTCGTTTATTCTTTTCGAGTCTGCTTTTGGTCGTACTTGTTTGCTGTTGAAAGAGCGTTTTCGGGCGGTCTTTCTTTTGGAGTCCGCTTTCGGCCGTACTCGTTTGCTGTTGAAAGAGCATTTTCGGCCGGTCTTTCTTTTCGAGTCCGCTTTCGGTCGTACTCGTTTGCTGTTGAAAGAACTTTTTCAGCCGGTCTTTCTTTTCGAGTCCGCTTTCGGTCATACTTGTTTATTATTTTCGAGTCCGCTTTGGGTCGTACTCGTTTGCTGTTGAAAGAGCGTTTTCGACCGGTCTTTCTTTTCGAGTTCGCTTTCGGTCATACTCGTTTATTCTTTTCGAGTCCGCTTTTGTTCGTACTCGTTTGCTGTTGAAAAAGCGTTTTAGGCCGGTCTTTCTTTTCGAGTCCGCTTTCGGTCGTACTCGTTTATTCTTTTCGAGTCTGCTTTTGGTCGTACTTGTTTGCTGTTGAAAGAGCGTTTTCGGGCGGTCTTTCTTTTGGAGTCCGCTTTCGGCCGTACTCGTTTGCTGTTGAAAGAGCATTTTCGGCCGGTCTTTCTTTTCGAGTCCGCTTTCGGTCGTACTCGTTTGCTGTTGAAAGAACTTTTTCAGCCGGTCTTTCTTTTCGAGTCCGCTTTCGGTCATACTTGTTTATTATTTTCGAGTCCGCTTTGGGTCGTACTCGTTTGCTGTTGAAAGAGCGTTTTCGACCGGTCTTTCTTTTCGAGTTCGCTTTCGGTCATACTCGTTTATTCTTTTCGAGTCCGCTTTTGTTCGTACTCGTTTGCTGTTGAAAAAGCGTTTTAGGCCGGTCTTTCTTTTCGAGTCCGCTTTCGGTTGTACTCGTTAGCTGTTGAAAGAGCGTTTTTGGCCGGTCTTTATTTTCGAGTCCGCTTTTGGCCGTACTCGTTTATTCTTATCGAGTCCGCTTTCGGTCGTACTCGTTTGCTGTTGAAAGAGCGTTTTCGGTCGGTTTTTATTTTTGAGTCCGCTTTCAGTCGTACTCGTTTATTTCTTTTTGAGTCCGCTTTCGGTCGTACTCGTTTGCTGTTGAAAGATCGTTTTTGGCCGGTCTTTCTTTTCGAGTCCGCTTTCGGTCATACTCGTTTATTCTTTTCGAGACCGCTTTCGGTCGTACTCGTTTGCTGTTGAAGAGCGTTTTCGGTCGGTCTTTCTTTTCGAGTCCGCTTTCGGTCGCACTCGTTTATTTCTTTTTGAGTCCGCTTTCGGTCGTACTCGTTTGCTGTTGAAAGAGCGTTTTCGGCCGGTCTTTCTTTTCGAGTCCGTTTTCGGTCGTACTCGTTTATTCTTTTCGAGTCCGCTTTTGGTCGTACTCGTTTGCTGTTGAAAGAGCGTTTTCGGCCGGTCTTTCTTTTCGAGTCCGCTTTCGGTCGTACTTGTTTATTCTTTTCGAGTCCGCTTTCGGTCATACTCGTTTGCTGTTGAAGGAGTGTTTTCGGCAGGTCTTTCTGTTCGATTCCGCTTTCGGACGTACTCGTTTATTCTTTTCGAGTCTGCTTTTGGTCGTACTTGTTTGCTGTTGAAAGAGCGTTTTCGGGCGGTCTTTCTTTTGGAGTCCGCTTTCGGCCGTACTCGTTTGCTGTTGAAAGAGCATTTTCGGCCGGTCTTTCTTTTCGAGTCCGCTTTCGGTCGTACTCGTTTGCTGTTGAAAGAACTTTTTCAGCCGGTCTTTCTTTTCGAGTCCGCTTTCGGTCATACTTGTTTATTATTTTCGAGTCCGCTTTGGGTCGTACTCGTTTGCTGTTGAAAGAGCGTTTTCGACCGGTCTTTCTTTTCGAGTTCGCTTTCGGTCATACTCGTTTATTCTTTTCGAGTCCGCTTTTGTTCGTACTCGTTTGCTGTTGAAAAAGCGTTTTAGGCCGGTCTTTCTTTTCGAGTCCGCTTTCGGTCGTACTCGTTTATTTCTTTTTGAGTCCGCTTTCGGTCGTACTCGTTTGCTGTTGAAAGAGCGTTTTCGGCCGGTCTTTCTTTTCGAGTCCGTTTTCGGTCGTACTCGTTTATTCTTTTCGAGTCCGCTTTTGGTCGTACTCGTTTGCTGTTGAAAGAGCGTTTTCGGCCGGTCTTTCTTTTCGAGTCCGCTTTCGGTCGTACTCGTTTGCTGTTGAAAGAGCTTTTTCAGCCGGTCTTTCTTTTCGAGTCCGCTTTCGGTCATACTTGTTTATTCTTTTCGAGTCCGCTTTGGGTCGTACTCGTTTGCTGTTGAAAGAGCATTTTCGGCAGGTCTTTATGTTCGAGTCCGCTTTCGGACGTACTCGTTTATTCTTTTCGAGTCTGCTTTTGGTCGTACTTGTTTGCTGTTGAAAGAGCGTTTTCGGGCGGTCTTTCTTTTGGAGTCCGCTTTCGGCCGTACTCGTTTGCTGTTGAAAGAGCATTTTCGGCCGGTCTTTCTTTTCGAGTCCGCTTTCGGTCGTACTCGTTTGCTGTTGAAAGAACTTTTTCAGCCGGTCTTTCTTTTCGAGTCCGCTTTCGGTCATACTTGTTTATTATTTTCGAGTCCGCTTTGGGTCGTACTCGTTTGCTGTTGAAAGAGCGTTTTCGACCGGTCTTTCTTTTCGAGTTCGCTTTCGGTCATACTCGTTTATTCTTTTCGAGTCCGCTTTTGTTCGTACTCGTTTGCTGTTGAAAAAGCGTTTTAGGCCGGTCTTTCTTTTCGAGTCCGCTTTCGGTTGTACTCGTTAGCTGTTGAAAGAGCGTTTTTGGCCGGTCTTTATTTTCGAGTCCGCTTTTGGCCGTACTCGTTTATTCTTATCGAGTCCGCTTTCGGTCGTACTCGTTTGCTGTTGAAAGAGCGTTTTCGGTCGGTTTTTATTTTTGAGTCCGCTTTCAGTCGTACTCGTTTATTTCTTTTTGAGTCCGCTTTCGGTCGTACTCGTTTGCTGTTGAAAGATCGTTTTTGGCCGGTCTTTCTTTTCGAGTCCGCTTTCGGTCATACTCGTTTATTCTTTTCGAGACCGCTTTCGGTCGTACTCGTTTGCTGTTGAAGAGCGTTTTCGGTCGGTCTTTCTTTTCGAGTCCGCTTTCGGTCGCACTCGTTTATTTCTTTTTGAGTCCGCTTTCGGTCGTACTCGTTTGCTGTTGAAAGAGCGTTTTCGGCCGGTCTTTCTTTTCGAGTCCGTTTTCGGTCGTACTCGTTTATTCTTTTCGAGTCCGCTTTTGGTCGTACTCGTTTGCTGTTGAAAGAGCGTTTTCGGCCGGTCTTTCTTTTCGAGTCCGCTTTCGGTCGTACTTGTTTATTCTTTTCGAGTCCGCTTTCGGTCATACTCGTTTGCTGTTGAAGGAGTGTTTTCGGCAGGTCTTTCTGTTCGATTCCGCTTTCGGACGTACTCGTTTATTCTTTTCGAGTCTGCTTTTGGTCGTACTTGTTTGCTGTTGAAAGAGCGTTTTCGGGCGGTCTTTCTTTTGGAGTCCGCTTTCGGCCGTACTCGTTTGCTGTTGAAAGAGCATTTTCGGCCGGTCTTTCTTTTCGAGTCCGCTTTCGGTCGTACTCGTTTGCTGTTGAAAGAGCGTTTTCGGCCGGTCTTTCTTTTCGAGTCCGTTTTCGGTCGTACTCGTTTATTCTTTTCGAGTCCGCTTTTGGTCGTACTCGTTTGCTGTTGAAAGAGCGTTTTCGGCCGGTCTTTCTTTTCGAGTCCGCTTTCGGTCGTACTTGTTTATTCTTTTCGAGTCCGCTTTCGGTCATACTCGTTTGCTGTTGAAGGAGTGTTTTCGGCAGGTCTTTCTGTTCGATTCCGCTTTCGGACGTACTCGTTTATTCTTTTCGAGTCTGCTTTTGGTCGTACTTGTTTGCTGTTGAAAGAGCGTTTTCGGGCGGTCTTTCTTTTGGAGTCCGCTTTCGGCCGTACTCGTTTGCTGTTGAAAGAGCATTTTCGGCCGGTCTTTCTTTTCGAGTCCGCTTTCGGTCGTACTCGTTTGCTGTTGAAAGAACTTTTTCAGCCGGTCTTTCTTTTCGAGTCCGCTTTCGGTCATACTTGTTTATTATTTTCGAGTCCGCTTTGGGTCGTACTCGTTTGCTGTTGAAAGAGCGTTTTCGACCGGTCTTTCTTTTCGAGTTCGCTTTCGGTCATACTCGTTTATTCTTTTCGAGTCCGCTTTTGTTCGTACTCGTTTGCTGTTGAAAAAGCGTTTTAGGCCGGTCTTTCTTTTCGAGTCCGCTTTCGGTCGTACTCGTTTATTTCTTTTTGAGTCCGCTTTCGGTCGTACTCGTTTGCTGTTGAAAGAGCGTTTTCGGCCGGTCTTTCTTTTCGAGTCCGTTTTCGGTCGTACTCGTTTATTCTTTTCGAGTCCGCTTTTGGTCGTACTCGTTTGCTGTTGAAAGAGCGTTTTCGGCCGGTCTTTCTTTTCGAGTCCGCTTTCGGTCGTACTCGTTTGCTGTTGAAAGAGCTTTTTCAGCCGGTCTTTCTTTTCGAGTCCGCTTTCGGTCATACTTGTTTATTCTTTTCGAGTCCGCTTTGGGTCGTACTCGTTTGCTGTTGAAAGAGCATTTTCGGCAGGTCTTTATGTTCGAGTCCGCTTTCGGACGTACTCGTTTATTCTTTTCGAGTCTGCTTTTGGTCGTACTTGTTTGCTGTTGAAAGAGCGTTTTCGGGCGGTCTTTCTTTTGGAGTCCGCTTTCGGCCGTACTCGTTTGCTGTTGAAAGAGCATTTTCGGCCGGTCTTTCTTTTCGAGTCCGCTTTCGGTCGTACTCGTTTGCTGTTGAAAGAACTTTTTCAGCCGGTCTTTCTTTTCGAGTCCGCTTTCGGTCATACTTGTTTATTATTTTCGAGTCCGCTTTGGGTCGTACTCGTTTGCTGTTGAAAGAGCGTTTTCGACCGGTCTTTCTTTTCGAGTTCGCTTTCGGTCATACTCGTTTATTCTTTTCGAGTCCGCTTTTGTTCGTACTCGTTTGCTGTTGAAAAAGCGTTTTAGGCCGGTCTTTCTTTTCGAGTCCGCTTTCGGTTGTACTCGTTAGCTGTTGAAAGAGCGTTTTTGGCCGGTCTTTATTTTCGAGTCCGCTTTTGGCCGTACTCGTTTATTCTTATCGAGTCCGCTTTCGGTCGTACTCGTTTGCTGTTGAAAGAGCGTTTTCGGTCGGTTTTTATTTTTGAGTCCGCTTTCAGTCGTACTCGTTTATTTCTTTTTGAGTCCGCTTTCGGTCGTACTCGTTTGCTGTTGAAAGATCGTTTTTGGCCGGTCTTTCTTTTCGAGTCCGCTTTCGGTCATACTCGTTTATTCTTTTCGAGACCGCTTTCGGTCGTACTCGTTTGCTGTTGAAGAGCGTTTTCGGTCGGTCTTTCTTTTCGAGTCCGCTTTCGGTCGCACTCGTTTATTTCTTTTTGAGTCCGCTTTCGGTCGTACTCGTTTGCTGTTGAAAGAGCGTTTTCGGCCGGTCTTTCTTTTCGAGTCCGTTTTCGGTCGTACTCGTTTATTCTTTTCGAGTCCGCTTTTGGTCGTACTCGTTTGCTGTTGAAAGAGCGTTTTCGGCCGGTCTTTCTTTTCGAGTCCGCTTTCGGTCGTACTTGTTTATTCTTTTCGAGTCCGCTTTCGGTCATACTCGTTTGCTGTTGAAGGAGTGTTTTCGGCAGGTCTTTCTGTTCGATTCCGCTTTCGGACGTACTCGTTTATTCTTTTCGAGTCTGCTTTTGGTCGTACTTGTTTGCTGTTGAAAGAGCGTTTTCGGGCGGTCTTTCTTTTGGAGTCCGCTTTCGGCCGTACTCGTTTGCTGTTGAAAGAGCATTTTCGGCCGGTCTTTCTTTTCGAGTCCGCTTTCGGTCGTACTCGTTTGCTGTTGAAAGAACTTTTTCAGCCGGTCTTTCTTTTCGAGTCCGCTTTCGGTCATACTTGTTTATTATTTTCGAGTCCGCTTTGGGTCGTACTCGTTTGCTGTTGAAAGAGCGTTTTCGACCGGTCTTTCTTTTCGAGTTCGCTTTCGGTCATACTCGTTTATTCTTTTCGAGTCCGCTTTTGTTCGTACTCGTTTGCTGTTGAAAAAGCGTTTTAGGCCGGTCTTTCTTTTCGAGTCCGCTTTCGGTTGTACTCGTTAGCTGTTGAAAGAGCGTTTTTGGCCGGTCTTTATTTTCGAGTCCGCTTTTGGCCGTACTCGTTTATTCTTATCGAGTCCGCTTTCGGTCGTACTCGTTTGCTGTTGAAAGAGCGTTTTCGGTCGGTTTTTATTTTTGAGTCCGCTTTCAGTCGTACTCGTTTATTTCTTTTCGAGTCCGCTTTCGGTCGTACTCGTTTGCTGTTGAAAGATCGTTTTTGGCCGGTCTTTCTTTTCGAGTCCGCTTTCGGTCATACTCGTTTATTCTTTTCGAGACCGCTTTCGGTCGTACTCGTTTGCTGTTGAAGAGCGTTTTCGGTCGGTCTTTCTTTTCGAGTCCGCTTTCGGTCGTACTCGTTTATTTCTTTTGGAGTCCGCTTTCGGCCGTACTCGTTTGCTGTTGAAAGAGCATTTTCGGTCGGTCTTTCTTTTCGAGTCCGCTTTCGGTCGTACTCGTTTGCTGTTGAAAGAACTTTTTCAGCCGGTCTTTCTTTTCGAGTCTGCTTTCGGTCATACTTGTTTATTATTTTCGAGTCCGCTTTGGGTCGTACTCGTTTGCTGTTGAAAGAGCATTTTCGGCAGGTCTTTATGTTCGAGTCCGCTTTCGGACGTACTCGTTTATTCTTTTCGAGTCTGCTTTTGGTCGTACTTGTTTGCTGTTGAAAGAGCGTTTTCGGGCGGTCTTTCTTTTGGAGTCCGCTTTCGGCCGTACTCGTTTGCTGTTGAAAGAGCATTTTCGGCCGGTCTTTCTTTTCGAGTCCGCTTTCGGTCGTACTCGTTTGCTGTTGAAAGAACTTTTTCAGCCGGTCTTTCTTTTCGAGTCCGCTTTCGGTCATACTTGTTTATTATTTTCGAGTCCGCTTTGGGTCGTACTCGTTTGCTGTTGAAAGAGCGTTTTCGACCGGTCTTTCTTTTCGAGTTCGCTTTCGGTCATACTCGTTTATTCTTTTCGAGTCCGCTTTTGTTCGTACTCGTTTGCTGTTGAAAAAGCGTTTTAGGCCGGTCTTTCTTTTCGAGTCCGCTTTCGGTTGTACTCGTTAGCTGTTGAAAGAGCGTTTTTGGCCGGTCTTTATTTTCGAGTCCGCTTTTGGCCGTACTCGTTTATTCTTATCGAGTCCGCTTTCGGTCGTACTCGTTTGCTGTTGAAAGAGCGTTTTCGGTCGGTTTTTATTTTTGAGTCCGCTTTCAGTCGTACTCGTTTATTTCTTTTCGAGTCCGCTTTCGGTCGTACTCGTTTGCTGTTGAAAGATCGTTTTTGGCCGGTCTTTCTTTTCGAGTCCGCTTTCGGTCATACTCGTTTATTCTTTTCGAGACCGCTTTCGGTCGTACTCGTTTGCTGTTGAAGAGCGTTTTCGGTCGGTCTATCTTTTCGAGTCCGCTTTCGGTCGTACTCGTTTATTTCTTTTTGAGTCCGCTTTCGGTCGTACTCGTTTGCTGTTGAAAGAGCGTTTTCGGCCGGTCTTTCTTTTCGAGTCCGTTTTCGGTCGTACTCGTTTATTCTTTTCGAGTCCGCTTTTGGTCGTACTCGTTTGCTGTTGAAAGAGCGTTTTCGGCCGGTCTTTCTTTTCGAGTCCGCTTTCGGTCGTACTCGTTTGCTGTTGAAAGAGCTTTTTCAGCCGGTCTTTCTTTTCGAGTCCGCTTTCGGTCATACTTGTTTATTCTTTTCGAGTCCGCTTTGGGTCGTACTCGTTTGCTGTTGAAAGAGCATTTTCGGCAGGTCTTTATGTTCGAGTCCGCTTTCGGACGTACTCGTTTATTCTTTTCGAGTCTGCTTTTGGTCGTACTTGTTTGCTGTTGAAAGAGCGTTTTCGGGCGGTCTTTCTTTTGGAGTCCGCTTTCGGCCGTACTCGTTTGCTGTTGAAAGAGCATTTTCGGCCGGTCTTTCTTTTCGAGTCCGCTTTCGGTCGTACTCGTTTGCTGTTGAAAGAACTTTTTCAGCCGGTCTTTCTTTTCGAGTCCGCTTTCGGTCATACTTGTTTATTATTTTCGAGTCCGCTTTGGGTCGTACTCGTTTGCTGTTGAAAGAGCGTTTTCGACCGGTCTTTCTTTTCGAGTTCGCTTTCGGTCATACTCGTTTATTCTTTTCGAGTCCGCTTTTGTTCGTACTCGTTTGCTGTTGAAAAAGCGTTTTAGGCCGGTCTTTCTTTTCGAGTCCGCTTTCGGTTGTACTCGTTAGCTGTTGAAAGAGCGTTTTTGGCCGGTCTTTATTTTCGAGTCCGCTTTTGGCCGTACTCGTTTATTCTTATCGAGTCCGCTTTCGGTCGTACTCGTTTGCTGTTGAAAGAGCGTTTTCGGTCGGTTTTTATTTTTGAGTCGGCTTTCAGTCGTACTCGTTTATTTCTTTTTGAGTACGCTTTCGGTCGTACTCGTTTGCTGTTGAAAGATCGTTTTTGGCCGGTCTTTCTTTTCGAGTTCGCTTTCGGTCATACTCGTTTATTCTTTTCGAGACCGCTTTCGGTCGTACTCGTTTGCTGTTGAAGAGCGTTTTCGGTCGGTCTTTCTTTTCGAGTCCGCTTTCGGTCGCACTCGTTTATTTCTTTTTGAGTCCGCTTTCGGTCGTACTCGTTTGCTGTTGAAAGAGCGTTTTCGGCCGGTCTTTCTTTTCGAGTCCGTTTTCGGTCGTACTCGTTTATTCTTTTCGAGTCCGCTTTTGGTCGTACTCGTTTGCTGTTGAAAGAGCGTTTTCGGCCGGTCTTTCTTTTCGAGTCCGCTTTCGGTCGTACTTGTTTATTCTTTTCGAGTCCGCTTTCGGTCATACTCGTTTGCTGTTGAAGGAGTGTTTTCGGCAGGTCTTTCTGTTCGATTCCGCTTTCGGACGTACTCGTTTATTCTTTTCGAGTCTGCTTTTGGTCGTACTTGTTTGCTGTTGAAAGAGCGTTTTCGGGCGGTCTTTCTTTTGGAGTCCGCTTTCGGCCGTACTCGTTTGCTGTTGAAAGAGCATTTTCGGCCGGTCTTTCTTTTCGAGTCCGCTTTCGGTCGTACTCGTTTGCTGTTGAAAGAACTTTTTCAGCCGGTCTTTCTTTTCGAGTCCGCTTTCGGTCATACTTGTTTATTATTTTCGAGTCCGCTTTGGGTCGTACTCGTTTGCTGTTGAAAGAGCGTTTTCGACCGGTCTTTCTTTTCGAGTTCGCTTTCGGTCATACTCGTTTATTCTTTTCGAGTCCGCTTTTGTTCGTACTCGTTTGCTGTTGAAAAAGCGTTTTAGGCCGGTCTTTCTTTTCGAGTCCGCTTTCGGTTGTACTCGTTAGCTGTTGAAAGAGCGTTTTTGGCCGGTCTTTATTTTCGAGTCCGCTTTTGGCCGTACTCGTTTATTCTTATCGAGTCCGCTTTCGGTCGTACTCGTTTGCTGTTGAAAGAGCGTTTTCGGTCGGTTTTTATTTTTGAGTCCGCTTTCAGTCGTACTCGTTTATTTCTTTTCGAGTCCGCTTTCGGTCGTACTCGTTTGCTGTTGAAAGATCGTTTTTGGCCGGTCTTTCTTTTCGAGTCCGCTTTCGGTCATACTCGTTTATTCTTTTCGAGACCGCTTTCGGTCGTACTCGTTTGCTGTTGAAGAGCGTTTTCGGTCGGTCTTTCTTTTCGAGTCCGCTTTCGGTCGTACTCGTTTATTTCTTTTTGAGTCCGCTTTCGGCCGTACTCGTTTGCTGTTGAAAGAGCATTTTCGGTCGGTCTTTCTTTTCGAGTCCGCTTTCGGTCGTACTCGTTTGCTGTTGAAAGAACTTTTTCAGCCGGTCTTTCTTTTCGAGTCTGCTTTCGGTCATACTTGTTTATTATTTTCGAGTCCGCTTTGGGTCGTACTCGTTTGCTGTTGAAAGAGCATTTTCGGCAGGTCTTTATGTTCGAGTCCGCTTTCGGACGTACTCGTTTATTCTTTTCGAGTCTGCTTTTGGTCGTACTTGTTTGCTGTTGAAAGAGCGTTTTCGGGCGGTCTTTCTTTTGGAGTCCGCTTTCGGCCGTACTCGTTTGCTGTTGAAAGAGCATTTTCGGCCGGTCTTTCTTTTCGAGTCCGCTTTCGGTCGTACTCGTTTGCTGTTGAAAGAACTTTTTCAGCCGGTCTTTCTTTTCGAGTCCGCTTTCGGTCATACTTGTTTATTATTTTCGAGTCCGCTTTGGGTCGTACTCGTTTGCTGTTGAAAGAGCGTTTTCGACCGGTCTTTCTTTTCGAGTTCGCTTTCGGTCATACTCGTTTATTCTTTTCGAGTCCGCTTTTGTTCGTACTCGTTTGCTGTTGAAAAAGCGTTTTAGGCCGGTCTTTCTTTTCGAGTCCGCTTTCGGTTGTACTCGTTAGCTGTTGAAAGAGCGTTTTTGGCCGGTCTTTATTTTCGAGTCCGCTTTTGGCCGTACTCGTTTATTCTTATCGAGTCCGCTTTCGGTCGTACTCGTTTGCTGTTGAAAGAGCGTTTTCGGTCGGTTTTTATTTTTGAGTCCGCTTTCAGTCGT
The DNA here is from genome assembly GCA_022829125.1 of Lathyrus tuberosus. Classification (NCBI taxonomy): domain Eukaryota; kingdom Viridiplantae; phylum Streptophyta; class Magnoliopsida; order Fabales; family Fabaceae; genus Lathyrus; species Lathyrus tuberosus. The sequence goes on from JALAZF010000034.1 coordinate 4,959,977, forward strand.
ACTCGTTTATTTCTTTTCGAGTCCGCTTTCGGTCGTACTCGTTTGCTGTTGAAAGATCGTTTTTGGCCGGTCTTTCTTTTCGAGTCCGCTTTCGGTCATACTCGTTTATTCTTTTCGAGACCGCTTTCGGTCGTACTCGTTTGCTGTTGAAGAGCGTTTTCGGTCGGTCTTTCTTTTCGAGTCCGCTTTCGGTCGTACTCGTTTATTTCTTTTTGAGTCCGCTTTCGGTCGTACTCGTTTGCTGTTGAAAGAGCGTTTTCGGCCGGTCTTTCTTTTCGAGTCCGTTTTCGGTCGTACTCGTTTATTCTTTTCGAGTCCGCTTTTGGTCGTACTCGTTTGCTGTTGAAAGAGCGTTTTCGGCCGGTCTTTCTTTTCGAGTCCGCTTTCGGTCGTACTCGTTTGCTGTTGAAAGAGCTTTTTCAGCCGGTCTTTCTTTTCGAGTCCGCTTTCGGTCATACTTGTTTATTCTTTTCGAGTCCGCTTTGGGTCGTACTCGTTTGCTGTTGAAAGAGCATTTTCGGCAGGTCTTTATGTTCGAGTCCGCTTTCGGACGTACTCGTTTATTCTTTTCGAGTCTGCTTTTGGTCGTACTTGTTTGCTGTTGAAAGAGCGTTTTCGGGCGGTCTTTCTTTTGGAGTCCGCTTTCGGCCGTACTCGTTTGCTGTTGAAAGAGCATTTTCGGCCGGTCTTTCTTTTCGAGTCCGCTTTCGGTCGTACTCGTTTGCTGTTGAAAGAACTTTTTCAGCCGGTCTTTCTTTTCGAGTCCGCTTTCGGTCATACTTGTTTATTATTTTCGAGTCCGCTTTGGGTCGTACTCGTTTGCTGTTGAAAGAGCGTTTTCGACCGGTCTTTCTTTTCGAGTTCGCTTTCGGTCATACTCGTTTATTCTTTTCGAGTCCGCTTTTGTTCGTACTCGTTTGCTGTTGAAAAAGCGTTTTAGGCCGGTCTTTCTTTTCGAGTCCGCTTTCGGTTGTACTCGTTAGCTGTTGAAAGAGCGTTTTTGGCCGGTCTTTATTTTCGAGTCCGCTTTTGGCCGTACTCGTTTATTCTTATCGAGTCCGCTTTCGGTCGTACTCGTTTGCTGTTGAAAGAGCGTTTTCGGTCGGTTTTTATTTTTGAGTCCGCTTTCAGTCGTACTCGTTTATTTCTTTTTGAGTCCGCTTTCGGTCGTACTCGTTTGCTGTTGAAAGATCGTTTTTGGCCGGTCTTTCTTTTCGAGTCCGCTTTCGGTCATACTCGTTTATTCTTTTCGAGACCGCTTTCGGTCGTACTCGTTTGCTGTTGAAGAGCGTTTTCGGTCGGTCTTTCTTTTCGAGTCCGCTTTCGGTCGCACTCGTTTATTTCTTTTTGAGTCCGCTTTCGGTCGTACTCGTTTGCTGTTGAAAGAGCGTTTTCGGCCGGTCTTTCTTTTCGAGTCCGTTTTCGGTCGTACTCGTTTATTCTTTTCGAGTCCGCTTTTGGTCGTACTCGTTTGCTGTTGAAAGAGCGTTTTCGGCCGGTCTTTCTTTTCGAGTCCGCTTTCGGTCGTACTTGTTTATTCTTTTCGAGTCCGCTTTCGGTCATACTCGTTTGCTGTTGAAGGAGTGTTTTCGGCAGGTCTTTCTGTTCGATTCCGCTTTCGGACGTACTCGTTTATTCTTTTCGAGTCTGCTTTTGGTCGTACTTGTTTGCTGTTGAAAGAGCGTTTTCGGGCGGTCTTTCTTTTGGAGTCCGCTTTCGGCCGTACTCGTTTGCTGTTGAAAGAGCATTTTCGGCCGGTCTTTCTTTTCGAGTCCGCTTTCGGTCGTACTCGTTTGCTGTTGAAAGAACTTTTTCAGCCGGTCTTTCTTTTCGAGTCCGCTTTCGGTCATACTTGTTTATTATTTTCGAGTCCGCTTTGGGTCGTACTCGTTTGCTGTTGAAAGAGCGTTTTCGACCGGTCTTTCTTTTCGAGTTCGCTTTCGGTCATACTCGTTTATTCTTTTCGAGTCCGCTTTTGTTCGTACTCGTTTGCTGTTGAAAAAGCGTTTTAGGCCGGTCTTTCTTTTCGAGTCCGCTTTCGGTTGTACTCGTTAGCTGTTGAAAGAGCGTTTTTGGCCGGTCTTTATTTTCGAGTCCGCTTTTGGCCGTACTTGTTTATTCTTATCGAGTCCGCTTTCGGTCGTACTCGTTTGCTGTTGAAAGAGCGTTTTCGGTCGGTTTTTATTTTTGAGTCCGCTTTCAGTCGTACTCGTTTATTTCTTTTCGAGTCCGCTTTCGGTCGTACTCGTTTGCTGTTGAAAGATCGTTTTTGGCCGGTCTTTCTTTTCGAGTCCGCTTTCGGTCATACTCGTTTATTCTTTTCGAGACCGCTTTCGGTCGTACTCGTTTGCTGTTGAAGAGCGTTTTCGGTCGGTCTTTCTTTTCGAGTCCGCTTTCGGTCGTACTCGTTTATTTCTTTTTGAGTCCGCTTTCGGTCGTACTCGTTTGCTGTTGAAAGAGCGTTTTCGGCCGGTCTTTCTTTTCGAGTCCGTTTTCGGTCGTACTCGTTTATTCTTTTCGAGTCCGCTTTTGGTCGTACTCGTTTGCTGTTGAAAGAGCGTTTTCGGCCGGTCTTTCTTTTCGAGTCCGCTTTCGGTCGTACTCGTTTGCTGTTGAAAGAGCTTTTTCAGCCGGTCTTTCTTTTCGAGTCCGCTTTCGGTCATACTTGTTTATTCTTTTCGAGTCCGCTTTGGGTCGTACTCGTTTGCTGTTGAAAGAGCATTTTCGGCAGGTCTTTATGTTCGAGTCCGCTTTCGGACGTACTCGTTTATTCTTTTCGAGTCTGCTTTTGGTCGTACTTGTTTGCTGTTGAAAGAGCGTTTTCGGGCGGTCTTTCTTTTGGAGTCCGCTTTCGGCCGTACTCGTTTGCTGTTGAAAGAGCATTTTCGGCCGGTCTTTCTTTTCGAGTCCGCTTTCGGTCGTACTCGTTTGCTGTTGAAAGAACTTTTTCAGCCGGTCTTTCTTTTCGAGTCCGCTTTCGGTCATACTTGTTTATTATTTTCGAGTCCGCTTTGGGTCGTACTCGTTTGCTGTTGAAAGAGCGTTTTCGACCGGTCTTTCTTTTCGAGTTCGCTTTCGGTCATACTCGTTTATTCTTTTCGAGTCCGCTTTTGTTCGTACTCGTTTGCTGTTGAAAAAGCGTTTTAGGCCGGTCTTTCTTTTCGAGTCCGCTTTCGGTTGTACTCGTTAGCTGTTGAAAGAGCGTTTTTGGCCGGTCTTTATTTTCGAGTCCGCTTTTGGCCGTACTCGTTTATTCTTATCGAGTCCGCTTTCGGTCGTACTCGTTTGCTGTTGAAAGAGCGTTTTCGGTCGGTTTTTATTTTTGAGTCCGCTTTCAGTCGTACTCGTTTATTTCTTTTCGAGTCCGCTTTCGGTCGTACTCGTTTGCTGTTGAAAGATCGTTTTTGGCCGGTCTTTCTTTTCGAGTCCGCTTTCGGTCATACTCGTTTATTCTTTTCGAGACCGCTTTCGGTCGTACTCGTTTGCTGTTGAAGAGCGTTTTCGGTCGGTCTTTCTTTTCGAGTCCGCTTTCGGTCGTACTCGTTTATTTCTTTTTGAGTCCGCTTTCGGTCGTACTCGTTTGCTGTTGAAAGAGCGTTTTCGGCCGGTCTTTCTTTTCGAGTCCGTTTTCGGTCGTACTCGTTTATTCTTTTCGAGTCCGCTTTTGGTCGTACTCGTTTGCTGTTGAAAGAGCGTTTTCGGCCGGTCTTTCTTTTCGAGTCCGCTTTCGGTCGTACTCGTTTGCTGTTGAAAGAGCTTTTTCCGCCGGTCTTTCTTTTCGAGTCCGCTTTCGGTCATACTTGTTTATTCTTTTCGAGTCCGCTTTGGGTCGTACTCGTTTGCTGTTGAAAGAGCATTTTCGGCAGGTCTTTATGTTCGAGTCCGCTTTCGGACGTACTCGTTTATTCTTTTCGAGTCTGCTTTTGGTCGTACTTGTTTGCTGTTGAAAGAGCGTTTTCGGGCGGTCTTTCTTTTGGAGTCCGCTTTCGGCCGTACTCGTTTGCTGTTGAAAGAGCATTTTCGGCCGGTCTTTCTTTTCGAGTCCGCTTTCGGTCGTACTCGTTTGCTGTTGAAAGAACTTTTTCAGCCGGTCTTTCTTTTCGAGTCCGCTTTCGGTCATACTTGTTTATTATTTTCGAGTCCGCTTTGGGTCGTACTCGTTTGCTGTTGAAAGAGCGTTTTCGACCGGTCTTTCTTTTCGAGTTCGCTTTCGGTCATACTCGTTTATTCTTTTCGAGTCCGCTTTTGTTCGTACTCGTTTGCTGTTGAAAAAGCGTTTTAGGCCGGTCTTTCTTTTCGAGTCCGCTTTCGGTTGTACTCGTTAGCTGTTGAAAGAGCGTTTTTGGCCGGTCTTTATTTTCGAGTCCGCTTTTGGCCGTACTCGTTTATTCTTATCGAGTCCGCTTTCGGTCGTACTCGTTTGCTGTTGAAAGAGCGTTTTCGGTCGGTTTTTATTTTTGAGTCCGCTTTCAGTCGTACTCGTTTATTTCTTTTTGAGTCCGCTTTCGGTCGTACTCGTTTGCTGTTGAAAGATCGTTTTTGGCCGGTCTTTCTTTTCGAGTCCGCTTTCGGTCATACTCGTTTATTCTTTTCGAGACCGCTTTCGGTCGTACTCGTTTGCTGTTGAAGAGCGTTTTCGGTCGGTCTTTCTTTTCGAGTCCGCTTTCGGTCGCACTCGTTTATTTCTTTTTGAGTCCGCTTTCGGTCGTACTCGTTTGCTGTTGAAAGAGCGTTTTCAGCCGGTCTTTCTTTTCGAGTCCGTTTTCGGTCGTACTCGTTTATTCTTTTCGAGTCCGCTTTTGGTCGTACTCGTTTGCTGTTGAAAGAGCGTTTTCGGCCGGTCTTTCTTTTCGAGTCCGCTTTCGGTCGTACTTGTTTATTCTTTTCGAGTCCGCTTTCGGTCATACTCGTTTGCTGTTGAAGGAGTGTTTTCGGCAGGTCTTTCTGTTCGATTCCGCTTTCGGACGTACTCGTTTATTCTTTTCGAGTCTGCTTTTGGTCGTACTTGTTTGCTGTTGAAAGAGCGTTTTCGGGCGGTCTTTCTTTTGGAGTCCGCTTTCGGCCGTACTCGTTTGCTGTTGAAAGAGCATTTTCGGCCGGTCTTTCTTTTCGAGTCCGCTTTCGGTCGTACTCGTTTGCTGTTGAAAGAACTTTTTCAGCCGGTCTTTCTTTTCGAGTCCGCTTTCGGTCATACTTGTTTATTATTTTCGAGTCCGCTTTGGGTCGTACTCGTTTGCTGTTGAAAGAGCGTTTTCGACCGGTCTTTCTTTTCGAGTTCGCTTTCGGTCATACTCGTTTATTCTTTTCGAGTCCGCTTTTGTTCGTACTCGTTTGCTGTTGAAAAAGCGTTTTAGGCCGGTCTTTCTTTTCGAGTCCGCTTTCGGTTGTACTCGTTAGCTGTTGAAAGAGCGTTTTTGGCCGGTCTTTATTTTCGAGTCCGCTTTTGGCCGTACTCGTTTATTCTTATCGAGTCCGCTTTCGGTCGTACTCGTTTGCTGTTGAAAGAGCGTTTTCGGTCGGTTTTTATTTTTGAGTCCGCTTTCAGTCGTACTCGTTTATTTCTTTTCGAGTCCGCTTTCGGTCGTACTCGTTTGCTGTTGAAAGATCGTTTTTGGCCGGTCTTTCTTTTCGAGTCCGCTTTCGGTCATACTCGTTTATTCTTTTCGAGACCGCTTTCGGTCGTACTCGTTTGCTGTTGAAGAGCGTTTTCGGTCGGTCTTTCTTTTCGAGTCCGCTTTCGGTCGTACTCGTTTATTTCTTTTTGAGTCCGCTTTCGGTCGTACTCGTTTGCTGTTGAAAGAGCGTTTTCGGCCGGTCTTTCTTTTCGAGTCCGTTTTCGGTCGTACTCGTTTATTCTTTTCGAGTCCGCTTTTGGTCGTACTCGTTTGCTGTTGAAAGAGCGTTTTCGGCCGGTCTTTCTTTTCGAGTCCGCTTTCGGTCGTACTCGTTTGCTGTTGAAAGAGCTTTTTCAGCCGGTCTTTCTTTTCGAGTCCGCTTTCGGTCATACTTGTTTATTCTTTTCGAGTCCGCTTTGGGTCGTACTCGTTTGCTGTTGAAAGAGCATTTTCGGCAGGTCTTTATGTTCGAGTCCGCTTTCGGACGTACTCGTTTATTCTTTTCGAGTCTGCTTTTGGTCGTACTTGTTTGCTGTTGAAAGAGCGTTTTCGGGCGGTCTTTCTTTTGGAGTCCGCTTTCGGCCGTACTCGTTTGCTGTTGAAAGAGCATTTTCGGCCGGTCTTTCTTTTCGAGTCCGCTTTCGGTCGTACTCGTTTGCTGTTGAAAGAACTTTTTCAGCCGGTCTTTCTTTTCGAGTCCGCTTTCGGTCATACTTGTTTATTATTTTCGAGTCCGCTTTGGGTCGTACTCGTTTGCTGTTGAAAGAGCATTTTCGACCGGTCTTTCTTTTCGAGTTCGCTTTCGGTCATACTCGTTTATTCTTTTCGAGTCCGCTTTTGTTCGTACTCGTTTGCTGTTGAAAAAGCGTTTTAGGCCGGTCTTTCTTTTCGAGTCCGCTTTCGGTTGTACTCGTTAGCTGTTGAAAGAGCGTTTTTGGCCGGTCTTTATTTTCGAGTCCGCTTTTGGCCGTACTCGTTTATTCTTATCGAGTCCGCTTTCGGTCGTACTCGTTTGCTGTTGAAAGAGCGTTTTCGGTCGGTTTTTATTTTTGAGTCCGCTTTCAGTCGTACTCGTTTATTTCTTTTCGAGTCCGCTTTCGGTCGTACTCGTTTGCTGTTGAAAGATCGTTTTTGGCCGGTCTTTCTTTTCGAGTCCGCTTTCGGTCATACTCGTTTATTCTTTTCGAGACCGCTTTCGGTCGTACTCGTTTGCTGTTGAAGAGCGTTTTCGGTCGGTCTTTCTTTTCGAGTCCGCTTTCGGTCGTACTCGTTTATTTCTTTTTGAGTCCGCTTTCGGTCGTACTCGTTTGCTGTTGAAAGAGCGTTTTCGGCCGGTCTTTCTTTTCGAGTCCGTTTTCGGTCGTACTCGTTTATTCTTTTCGAGTCCGCTTTTGGTCGTACTCGTTTGCTGTTGAAAGAGCGTTTTCGGCCGGTCTTTCTTTTCGAGTCCGCTTTCGGTCGTACTCGTTTGCTGTTGAAAGAGCTTTTTCAGCCGGTCTTTCTTTTCGAGTCCGCTTTCGGTCATACTTGTTTATTCTTTTCGAGTCCGCTTTGGGTCGTACTCGTTTGCTGTTGAAAGAGCATTTTCGGCAGGTCTTTATGTTCGAGTCCGCTTTCGGACGTACTCGTTTATTCTTTTCGAGTCTGCTTTTGGTCGTACTTGTTTGCTGTTGAAAGAGCGTTTTCGGGCGGTCTTTCTTTTGGAGTCCGCTTTCGGCCGTACTCGTTTGCTGTTGAAAGAGCATTTTCGGCCGGTCTTTCTTTTCGAGTCCGCTTTCGGTCGTACTCGTTTGCTGTTGAAAGAACTTTTTCAGCCGGTCTTTCTTTTCGAGTCCGCTTTCGGTCATACTTGTTTATTATTTTCGAGTCCGCTTTGGGTCGTACTCGTTTGCTGTTGAAAGAGCGTTTTCGACCGGTCTTTCTTTTCGAGTTCGCTTTCGGTCATACTCGTTTATTCTTTTCGAGTCCGCTTTTGTTCGTACTCGTTTGCTGTTGAAAAAGCGTTTTAGGCCGGTCTTTCTTTTCGAGTCCGCTTTCGGTTGTACTCGTTAGCTGTTGAAAGAGCGTTTTTGGCCGGTCTTTATTTTCGAGTCCGCTTTTGGTCGTACTCGTTTATTCTTATCGAGTCCGCTTTCGGTCGTACTCGTTTGCTGTTGAAAGAGCGTTTTCGGTCGGTTTTTATTTTTGAGTCCGCTTTCAGTCGTACTCGTTTATTTCTTTTCGAGTCCGCTTTCGGTCGTACTCGTTTGCTGTTGAAAGATCGTTTTTGGCCGGTCTTTCTTTTCGAGTCCGCTTTCGGTCATACTCGTTTATTCTTTTCGAGACCGCTTTCGGTCGTACTCGTTTGCTGTTGAAGAGCGTTTTCGGTCGGTCTTTCTTTTCGAGTCCGCTTTCGGTCGTACTCGTTTATTTCTTTTTGAGTCCGCTTTCGGTCGTACTCGTTTGCTGTTGAAAGAGCGTTTTCGGCCGGTCTTTCTTTTCGAGTCCGTTTTCGGTCGTACTCGTTTATTCTTTTCGAGTCCGCTTTTGGTCGTACTCGTTTGCTGTTGAAAGAGCGTTTTCGGCCGGTCTTTCTTTTCGAGTCCGCTTTCGGTCGTACTCGTTTGCTGTTGAAAGAGCTTTTTCAGCCGGTCTTTCTTTTCGAGTCCGCTTTCGGTCATACTTGTTTATTCTTTTCGAGTCCGCTTTGGGTCGTACTCGTTTGCTGTTGAAAGAGCATTTTCGGCAGGTCTTTATGTTCGAGTCCGCTTTCGGACGTACTCGTTTATTCTTTTCGAGTCTGCTTTTGGTCGTACTTGTTTGCTGTTGAAAGAGCGTTTTCGGGCGGTCTTTCTTTTGGAGTCCGCTTTCGGCCGTACTCGTTTGCTGTTGAAAGAGCATTTTCGGCCGGTCTTTCTTTTCGAGTCCGCTTTCGGTCGTACTCGTTTGCTGTTGAAAGAACTTTTTCAGCCGGTCTTTCTTTTCGAGTCCGCTTTCGGTTATACTTGTTTATTTTTTTCGAGTCCGCTTTGGGTCGTACTCGTTTGCTGTTGAAAGAGCGTTTTCGACCGGTCTTTCTTTTCGAGTTCGCTTTCGGTCATACTCGTTTATTCTTTTCGAGTCCGCTTTTGTTCGTACTCGTTTGCTGTTGAAAAAGCGTTTTAGGCCGGTCTTTCTTTTCGAGTCCGCTTTCGGTTGTACTCGTTAGCTGTTGAAAGAGCGTTTTTGGCCGGTCTTTATTTTCGAGTCCGCTTTTGGCCGTACTCGTTTATTCTTATCGAGTCCGCTTTCGGTCGTACTCGTTTGCTGTTGAAAGAGCGTTTTCGGTCGGTTTTTATTTTTGAGTCCGCTTTCAGTCGTACTCGTTTATTTCTTTTCGAGTCCGCTTTCGGTCGTACTCGTTTGCTGTTGAAAGATCGTTTTTGGCAGGTCTTTCTTTTCGAGTCCGCTTTCGGTCATACTCGTTTATTCTTTTCGAGACCGCTTTCGGTCGTACTCGTTTGCTGTTGAAGAGCGTTTTCGGTCGGTCTTTCTTTTCGAGTCCGCTTTCGGTCGTACTCGTTTATTTCTTTTTGAGTCCGCTTTCGGTCGTACTCGTTTGCTGTTGAAAGAGCGTTTTCGGCCGGTCTTTCTTTTCGAGTCCGTTTTCGGTCGTACTCGTTTATTCTTTTCGAGTCCGCTTTTGGTCGTACTCGTTTGCTGTTGAAAGAGCGTTTTCGGCCGGTCTTTCTTTTCGAGTCCGCTTTCGGTCGTACTCGTTTGCTGTTGAAAGAGCTTTTTCAGCCGGTCTTTCTTTTCGAGTCCGCTTTCGGTCATACTTGTTTATTATTTTCGAGTCCGCTTTGGGTCGTACTCGTTTGCTGTTGAAAGAGCATTTTCGGCAGGTCTTTATGTTCGAGTCCGCTTTCGGACGTACTCGTTTATTCTTTTCGAGTCTGCTTTTGGTCGTACTTGTTTGCTGTTGAAAGAGCGTTTTCGGGCGGTCTTTCTTTTGGAGTCCGCTTTCGGCCGTACTCGTTTGCTGTTGAAAGAGCATTTTCGGCCGGTCTTTCTTTTCGAGTCCGCTTTCGGTCGTACTCGTTTGCTGTTGAAAGAACTTTTTCAGCCGGTCTTTCTTTTCGAGTCCGCTTTCGGTCATACTTGTTTATTATTTTCGAGTCCGCTTTGGGTCGTACTCGTTTGCTGTTGAAAGAGCGTTTTCGACCGGTCTTTCTTTTCGAGTTCGCTTTCGGTCATACTCGTTTATTCTTTTCGAGTCCGCTTTTGTTCGTACTCGTTTGCTGTTGAAAAAGCGTTTTAGGCCGGTCTTTCTTTTCGAGTCCGCTTTCGGTTGTACTCGTTAGCTGTTGAATGAGCGTTTTTGGCCGGTCTTTATTTTCGAGTCCGCTTTTGGCCGTACTCGTTTATTCTTATCGAGTCCGCTTTCGGTCGTACTCGTTTGCTGTTGAAAGAGCGTTTTCGGTCGGTTTTTATTTTTGAGTCCGCTTTCAGTCGTACTCGTTTATTTCTTTTCGAGTCCGCTTTCGGTCGTACTCGTTTGCTGTTGAAAGATCGTTTTTGGCCGGTCTTTCTTTTCGAGTCCGCTTTCGGTCATACTCGTTTATTCTTTTCGAGACCGCTTTCGGTCGTACTCGTTTGCTGTTGAAGAGCGTTTTCGGTCGGTCTTTCTTTTCGAGTCCGCTTTCGGTCGTACTCGTTTATTTCTTTTTGAGTCCGCTTTCGGTCGTACTCGTTTGCTGTTGAAAGAGCGTTTTCGGCCGGTCTTTCTTTTCGAGTCCGTTTTCGGTCGTACTCGTTTATTCTTTTCGAGTCCGCTTTTGGTCGTACTCGTTTGCTGTTGAAAGAGCGTTTTCGGCCGGTCTTTCTTTTCGAGTCCGCTTTCGGTCGTACTCGTTTATTCTTTTCGAGTCCGCTTTCAGTCGTACTCGTTTGGTATTGAAAGTGCATTTTAGGCCGGTCTTTCTTTTCGAGTCCGCTTTCGGTCGTACTCGTTTGCTGTTGAAAGAGCATTTTCGGCCGGTCTTTCTTTTCGAGTCCGCTTTCGGTCGTACCCGTTTATTTCTTTTCGAGTCCGCTTTCGGTCTTACTCATTTGCTGTTGAAAGAGCGTTTTCGGCCGGTCTTTCTTTTCGAGTCCGCTTTTGGTCGTACTCGTTTATTCTTTTCGAGTCTGCTTTCGGTCGTACTCGTTTGTTGTTGAAAGAGCGTTTTCGGCCGGTCTTTCTGTTCGAGTCCGCTTTCGGTCGTACTCGTTTATTCTTTTCGAGTCCGCTTTCGGTCGTACTCGTTTGCTGATGAAAGAGCATTTTCGGCCGGTCTTTCTTTTCGAGTCCGCTTTCGGTCGTACTCGTTTGCTGTTGAAAGAGCTTTTTCAGCCGGTCTTTCTTTTCGAGTCCGCTTTCGGTCATACTTGTTTATTCTTTTCGAGTCCGCTTTCGGTCGTACTCGTTTGCTGTTGAAAGAGCATTTTCGGCAGGTCTTTATGTTCGAGTCCGCTTTCGGACGTACTCGTTTATTCTTTTCGAGTCTGCTTTTGGTCGTACTTGTTTGCTGTTGAAAGAGCGTTTTCGGGCGGTCTTTCTTTTGGAGTCCGCTTTCGGCCGTACTCGTTTGCTGTTGAAAGAGCATTTTTGGCCAGTCTTTCTTTTCGATTCTGCTTTCGGTAGTACTTGTTTATTTCTTTTCGAGTTCGCTTTTGGTCTTACTCGTTTGCTGTTGAAAGAGAGTTTTCGGCCTGTCTTTCTTTTCGAGTCCGCTTTCGGTCGTACTCGTTTATTCTTTTCGAGTTCACTTTTGCTCGTACTAGTTTGCTGTTGAACGAGCGTTTCAGGCCGGTCTTTCTTTTCGAGTCCGCTTTCGGTTGTACTCGTTAGCTGTTGAAAGAGCGTTTTTGGCCGGTCTTTCTTTTCGAGTCCGCTTTTGGTCGTACTCGTTTATTCTTATCGAGTCCGCTTTCGGTTATACTCGTTTGCTGTTGAAAGAGCGTTTCAGGCCGGTCTTTCTTTTCGAGTCCGCTTTTCAGTCGTACTCGTTTGCTGTTGAAAGAGCGTTTTGGCCGGTCTTTCTTTTCGAGTCCGCTTTCGATCGTACTCGTTTATTTCTTTTCGAGTCCGCTTTCGGTTGTACTCGTTTGCTGTTGAAAGAGCGTTTTCGGCCGGTCTTTCTTTTCGAGTCCGCTTTCGGTCGTACTCGTTTATTCTTTTCGAGTCCGCTTTCGGTCTTACTCATTTGCTGTTGAAAGAGCGTTTTCGGCCGGTCTTTCTTTTCGAGTCCGCTTTTGGTCGTACTCGTTTATTCTTTTCGAGTCAACTTTCGGTGGTACTCGTTTCCCGTTGAAAGAGCGTTTTCGGCCGGTCTTTCTATTCGAGTCCGCTTTCGGTCGTACTCGTTTATTCTTTTCGAGTCCACTTTCGGTCGTACTCGTTTGCTGTTGAAAGAGCATTTTCGGCCGGTCTTTCTTTTCGAGTCCGCTTTCGGTCGTACTCGATTGCTGTTGAAAGAGCTTTTTCAGCCGGTCTTTCTTTTCGAGTCCGCTTTCGGTCATACTTATTTATTCTTTTCGAGTCCGCTTTCGGTCGTACTCGTTTGCTGTAGAAAGAGCATTTTTGGCAGGTCTTTATGTTCGAGTCCGCTTTTGGACGTACTCGTTTATTCTTTTGGAGTCCGCTTTCGGCCGTACTCGTTTGCTATTGAAAGAGAATTTTCGGCCGGTCTTTCTTTTCGAGTCCGCTTTCGGTCGTACTCGTTTGCTGTTGAAAGAACTTTTTCAGCCGGTCTTTCTTTTCGAGTCCGCTTTCGGTCATACTTGATTATTATTTTCGAGTCCGCTTTGGGTCGTACTCGTTTGCTGTTGAAAGAGCGTTTTCGACCGGTCTTTCTTTTCGAGTTCGCTTTCGGTCATACTCGTTTATTCTTTTCGAGTCCGCTTTTGCTCGTACTCGTTTGCTGTTGAAAAAGCGTTTTAGGCCGGTCTTTCTTTTCGAGTCCGCTTTCGGTTGTACTCGTTAGCTGTTGAAAGAGCGTTTTTGGGCGGTCTTTATTTTCGAGTCCGCTTTTGGCCGTACTCGTTTATTCTTATCGAGTCCGCTTTCGGTCGTACTCGTTTGCTGTTGAAAGAGCGTTTTCGGTCGGTTTTTATTTTTGAGTCCGCTTTCAGTCGTACTCGTTTATTTCTTTTCGAGTCCGCTTTCGGTCGTACTCGTTTGCTGTTGAAAGATCGTTTTTGGCCGGTCTTTCTTTTCGAGTCCGCTTTCGGTCATACTCGTTTATTCTTTTCGAGACCGCTTTCGGTCGTACTCGTTTGCTGTTGAAGAGCGTTTTCGGTCGGTCTTTCTTTTCGAGTCCGCTTTCGGTCGTACTCGTTTATTTCTTTTCGAGTCCGCTTTCGGTCGTACTCGTTTGCTGTTGAAATAGCGTTTTCGGCAGGTCTTTATGTTCGAGTCCGCTTTCGGACGTACTCGTTTATTCTTTTCGAGTCTGCTTTTGGTCGTACTTGTTTGCTGTTGAAAGAGCGTTTTCGGGCGGTCTTTCTTTTGGAGTCCGCTTTCGGCCGTACTCGTTTGCTATTGAAAGAGCATTTTTGGCCAGTCTTTCTTTTCGATTCTGCTTTCGGTAGTACTTGTTTATTTCTTTTCGAGTTCGCTTTTGGTCTTACTCGTTTGCTGTTGAAAGAGAGTTTTCGGCCTGTCTTTCTTTTCGAGTCCGCTTTCGGTCGTACTCGTTTATTCTTTTCGAGTTCGCTTTTGCTCGTACTCGTTTGCTGTTGAAAGAGCGTTTCAGGCCGGTCTTTCTTTTCGAGTCCGCTTTCGGTCGTACTCGTTTATTCTTTTCGAGTCCGCTTTCAGTCGTACTCGTTTGGTATTGAAAGTGCATTTTAGGCCGGTCTTTCTTTGCGAGTCCGCTTTCAGTCGTACTCGTTTGGTATTGAAAGTGCATTTTAGGCCGGTCTTTCTTTTCGAGTCCGCTTTTGGTCGTACTCGTTTGCTGTTGAAAGAGCGTTTTCGGCCGGTCTTTCTTTTCGAGTCCGCTTTCGGTCGTACCCGTTTATTTCTTTTCGAGTCCGCTTTCGGTCTTACTCATTTGCTGTTGAAAGAGCGTTTTCGGCCGGTCTTTCTTTTCGAGTCCGCTTTTGGTCGTACTCGTTTATTCTTTTCGAGTCTGCTTTCGGTCGTACTCGTTTGTTGTTGAAAGAGCGTTTTCGGCCGGTCTTTCTGTTCGAGTCTGCTTTCGGTCGTACTCGTTTGCTGATGAAAGAGCATTTTCGGCCGGTCTTTCTTTTCGAGTCCGCTTTCGGTCGTACTCGTTTGCTGTTGAAAGAGCTTTTTCAGCCGGTCTTTCTTTTCGAGTCCGCTTTCGGTCATACTTGTTTATTCTTTTCGAGTCCGCTTTCGGTCGTACTCGTTTGCTGTTGAAAGAGCATTTTCGGCAGGTCTTTATGTTCGAGTCCGCTTTCAGACGTACTCGTTTATTCTTTTCGAGTCTGCTTTTGGTCGTACTTGTTTGCTGTTGAAAGAGCGTTTTCGGGCGGTCTTTCTTTTGGAGTCCGCTTTCGGCCGTACTCGTTTGCTGTTGAAAGAGAATTTTCGGCCGGTCTTTCTTTTCGAGTCCGCTTTCGGTCGTACTCGTTTGCTGTTGAAAGAACTTTTTCAGCCGGTCTTTCTTTTCGAGTCCGCTTTCGGTCATACTTGATTATTATTTTCGAGTCCGCTTTGGGTCGTACTCGTTTGCTGTTGAAAGAGCGTTTTCGACCGGTCTTTCTTTTCGAGTTCGCTTTCGGTCATACTCGTTTATTCTTTTCGAGTCCGCTTTTGCTCGTACTCGTTTGCTGTTGAAAAATCGTTTTAGGCCGGTCTTTCTTTTCGAGTCCGCTTTCGGTTGTACTCGTTAGCTGTTGAAAGAGCGTTTTTGCCCGGTCTTTATTTTCGAGTCCGCTTTTGGCCGTACTCGTTTATTCTTATCGAGTCCGCTTTCGGTCGTACTCGTTTGCTGTTGAAAGAGCGTTTTCGGTCGGTTTTTATTTTTGAGTCCGCTTTCAGTCGTACTCGTTTATTTCTTTTCGAGTCCGCTTTCGGTCGTACTCGTTTGCTGTTGAAAGATCGTTTTTGGCCGGTCTTTCTTTTCGAGTCCGCTTTCGGTCATACTCGTTTATTCTTTTCGAGACCGCTTTCGGTCGTACTCGTTTGCTGTTGAAGAGCGTTTTCGGTCGGTCTTTCTTTTCGAGTCCGCTTTCGGTCGTACTCGTTTATTTCTTTTCGAGTCCGCTTTCGGTCGTACTCGTTTGCTGTTGAAATAGCGTTTTCGGCAGGTCTTTATGTTCGAGTCCGCTTTCGGACGTACTCGTTTATTCTTTTCGAGTCTGCTTTTGGTCGTACTTGTTTGCTGTTGAAAGAGCGTTTTCGGGCGGTCTTTCTTTTGGAGTCCGCTTTCGGCCGTACTCGTTTGCTGTTGAAAGAGCATTATTGGCCAGTCTTTCTTTTCGATTCTGCTTTCAGTAGTACTTGTTTATTTCTTTTCGAGTTCGCTTTTGGTCTTACTCGTTTGCTGTTGAAAGAGAGTTTTCGGCCTGTCTTTCTTTTCGAGTCCGCTTTCGGTCGTACTCGTTTATTCTTTTCGAGTTCGCTTTTGCTCGTACTCGTTTGCTGTTGAAAGAGCGTTTCAGGCCGGTCTTTCTTTTCGAGTCCGCTTTCGGTCGTACTCGTTTATTCTTTTCGAGTCCGCTTTCAGTCGTACTCGTTTGGTATTGAAAGTGCATTTTAGGCCGGTCTTTCTTTGCGAGTCCGCTTTCAGTCGTACTCGTTTGGTATTGAAAGTGCATTTTAGGCCGGTCTTTCTTTTCGAGTCCGCTTTTGGTCGTACTCGTTTGCTGTTGAAAGAGCGTTTTCGGCCGGTCTTTCTTTTCGAGTCCGCTTTCGGTCGTACCCGTTTATTTCTTTTCGAGTCCGCTTTCGGTCTTACTCATTTGCTGTTGAAAGAGCGTTTTCGGCCGGTCTTTCTTTTCGAGTCCGCTTTTGGTCGTACTCGTTTATTCTTTTCGAGTCTGCTTTCGGTCGTACTCGTTTGTTGTTGAAAGAGCGTTTTCGGCCGGTCTTTCTGTTGGAGTCCGTTTTCGGTCGTACTCGTTTGCTGATGAAAGAGCATTTTCGGCCGGTCTTTCTTTTCGAGTCCGCTTTCGGTCGTACTCGTTTGCTGTTGAAAGAGCTTTTTCAGCCGGTCTTTCTTTTCGAGTCCGCTTTCGGTCATACTTGTTTATTCTTTTCGAGTCCGCTTTCGGTCGTACTCGTTTGCTGTTGAAAGAGCATTTTCGGCAGGTCTTTATGTTCGAGTCCGCTTTCGGACGTACTCGTTTATTCTTTTCGAGTCTGCTTTTGGTCGTACTTGTTTGCTGTTGAAAGAGCGTTTTCGGGCGGTCTTTCTTTTGGAGTCCGCTTTCGGCCGTACTCGTTTGCTGTTGAAAGAGCATTTTTGGCCAGTCTTTCTTTTCGATTCTGCTTTCGGTAGTACTTGTTTATTTCTTTTCGAGTTCGCTTTTGGTCTTACTCGTTTGCTGTTGAAAGAGAGTTTTCGGCCTGTCTTTCTTTTCGAGTCCGCTTTCGGTCGTACTCGTTTATTCTTTTCGAGTTCACTTTTGCTCGTACTAGTTTGCTGTTGAAAGAGCGTTTCAGGCCGGTCTTTCTTTTCGAGTCCGCTTTCGGTTGTACTCGTTAGCTGTTGAAAGAGCGTTTTTGGCCGGTCTTTCTTTTCGAGTCCGCTTTTGGTCGTACTCGTTTATTCTTATCGAGTCCGCTTTCGGTTATACTCGTTTGCTGTTGAAAGAGCGTTTCAGGCCGGTCTTTCTTTTCGAGTCCGCTTTTCAGTCGTACTCGTTTGCTGTTGAAAGAGCGTTTTGGCCGGTCTTTCTTTTCGAGTCCGCTTTCGATCGTACTCGTTTATTTCTTTTCGAGTCCGCTTTCGGTTGTACTCGTTTGCAGTTGAAAGAGCGTTTTCGGCCGGTCTTTCTTTTCGAGTCCGCTTTCGGTCGTACTCGTTTATTCTTTTCGAGTCCGCTTTCGGTCTTACTCATTTGCTGTTGAAAGAGCGTTTTCGGCCGGTCTTTCTTTTCGAGTCCGCTTTTGGTCGTACTCGTTTATTCTTTTCGAGTCAACTTTCGGTGGTACTCGTTTCCCGTTGAAAGAGCGTTTTCGGCCGGTCTTTCTATTCGAGTCCGCTTTCGGTCGTACTCGTTTATTCTTTTCGAGTCCACTTTTGGTCGTACTCGTTTGCTGTTGAAAGAGCATTTTCGGCCGGTCTTTCTTTTCGAGTCCGTTTTCGGTCGTACTCGATTGCTGTTGAAAGAGCTTTTTCAGCCGGTCTTTCTTTTCGAGTCCGCTTTCGGTCATACTTATTTATTCTTTTCGAGTCCGCTTTCGGTCGTACTCGTTTGCTGTAGAAAGAGCATTTTTGGCAGGTCTTTATGTTCGAGTCCGCTTTTGGACGTACTCGTTTATTCTTTTGGAGTCCGCTTTCGGCCGTACTCGTTTGCTGTTGAAAGAGAATTTTCGGCCGGTCTTTCTTTTCGAGTCCGCTTTCGGTCGTACTCGTTTGCTGTTGAAAGAACTTTTTCAGCCGGTCTTTCTTTTCGAGTCCGCTTTCGGTCATACTTGATTATTATTTTCGAGTCCGCTTTGGGTCATACTCGTTTGCTGTTGAAAGAGCGTTTTCGACCGGTCTTTCTTTTCGAGTTCGCTTTCGGTCATACTCGTTTATTCTTTTCGAGTCCGCTTTTGCTCGTACTCGTTTGCTGTTGAAAAAGCGTTTTAGGCCGGTCTTTCTTTTCGAGTCCGCTTTCGGTTGTACTCGTTAGCTGTTGAAAGAGCGTTTTTGGCCGGTCTTTATTTTCGAGTCCGCTTTTGGCCGTACTCGTTTATTCTTATCGAGTCCGCTTTCGGTCGTACTCGTTTGCTGTTGCAAGAGCGTTTTCGGTCGGTTTTTATTTTTGAGTCCGCTTTCAGTCGTACTCGTTTATTTCTTTTCGAGTCCGCTTTCGGTCGTACTCGTTTGCTGTTGAAAGATCGTTTTTGGCCGGTCTTTCTTTTCGAGTCCGCTTTCGGTCATACTCGTTTATTCTTTTCGAGACCGCTTTCGGTCGTACTCGTTTGCTGTTGAAGAGCGTTTTCGGTCGGTCTTTCTTTTCGAGTCCGCTTTCGGTCGTACTCGTTTATTTCTTTTCGAGTCCGCTTTCGGTCGTACTCGTTTGCTGTTGAAAGAGCGTTTTCGGCAGGTCTTTATGTTCGAGTCCGCTTTCGGACGTACTCGTTTATTCTTTTCGAGTCTGCTTTTGGTCGTACTTGTTTGCTGTTGAAAGAGCGTTTTCGGGCGGTCTTTCTTTTGGAGTCCGCTTTCGGCCGTACTCGTTTGCTGTTGAAAGAGCATTTTTGGCCAGTCTTTCTTTTCGATTCTGCTTTCGGTAGTACTTGTTTATTTCTTTTCGAGTTCGCTTTTGGTCTTACTCGTTTGCTGTTGAAAGAGAGTTTTCGGCCTGTCTTTCTTTTCGAGTCCGCTTTCGGTCGTACTCGTTTATTCTTTTCGAGTTCGCTTTTGCTCGTACTCGTTTGCTGTTGAAAGAGCGTTTCAGGCCGGTCTTTCTTTTCGAGTCCGCTTTCGGTTGTACTCGTTAGCTGTTGAAAGAGCGTTTTTGGCCGGTCTTTCTTTTCGAGTCCGCTTTTGGTCGTACTCGTTTATTCTTATCGAGTCCGCTTTCGGTTATACTCGTTTGCTGTTGAAAGAGCGTTTCAGGCCGGTCTTTCTTTTCGAGTCCGCTTTTCAGTCGTACTCGTTTGCTGTTGAAAGAGCGTTTTGGCCGGTCTTTCTTTTCGAGTCCGCTTTCGATCGTACTCGTTTATTTCTTTTCGAGTCCGCTTTCGGTTGTACTCGTTTGCTGTTGAAAGAGCGTTTTCGGCCGGTCTTTCTTTTCGAGTCCGCTTTCGGTCGTACTCGTTTATTCTTTTCGAGTCCGCTTTCAGTCTTACTCATTTGCTGTTGAAAGAGCGTTTTCGGCCGGTCTTTCTTTTCGAGTCCGCTTTTGGTCGTACTCGTTTATTCTTTTCGAGTCAACTTTCGGTGGTACTCGTTTCCCGTTGAAAGAGCGTTTTCGGCCGGTCTTTCTATTCGAGTCCGCTTTCGGTCGTACTCGTTTATTCTTTTCGAGTCCACTTTCGGTCGTACTCGTTTGCTGTTGAAAGAGCATTTTCGGCCGGTCTTTCTTTTCGAGTCCGCTTTCGGTCGTACTCGATTGCTGTTGAAAGAGCTTTTTCAGCCGGTCTTTCTTTTCGAGTCCGCTTTCGGTCATACTTATTTATTCTTTTCGAGTCCGCTTTCGGTCGTACTCGTTTGCTGTTGAAAGAGCATTTTTGGCAGGTCTTTATGTTCGAGTCCGCTTTTGGACGTACTCGTTTATT
The DNA here is from genome assembly GCA_022829125.1 of Lathyrus tuberosus. Taxonomy (NCBI): domain Eukaryota; kingdom Viridiplantae; phylum Streptophyta; class Magnoliopsida; order Fabales; family Fabaceae; genus Lathyrus; species Lathyrus tuberosus. The sequence goes on from JALAZF010000034.1 coordinate 4,979,003, forward strand.
CTTTTGGAGTCTGCTTTCGGCCGTACTCGTTTGCTGTTGAAAGAGCATTTTCGGCCGGTCTTTCTTTTCGAGTCCGCTTTCGGTCGTACTCGTTTGCTGTTGAAAGAGCATTTTTGGCAGGTCTTTATGTTCGAGTCCGCTTTTGGACGTACTCGTTTATTCTTTTGGAGTCTGCTTTCGGCCGTACTCGTTTGCTGTTGAAAGAGCATTTTCGGCCGGTCTTTCTTTTCGAGTCCGCTTTCGGTCGTACTCGTTTGCTGTTGAAAGAACTTTTTCAGCCGGTCTTTCTTTTCGAGTCCGCTTTCGGTCATACTTGTTTATTATTTTCGAGTCCGCTTTGGGTCGTACTCGTTTGCTGTTGAAAGAGCGTTTTCGACCGGTCTTTCTTTTCGAGTTCGCTTTCGGACATACTCGTTTATTCTTTTCGAGTCCGCTTTTGCTCGTACTCATTTGCTGTTGAAAAAGCGTTTTAGGCCGGTCTTTCTTTTCGAGTCCGCTTTCGGTTGTACTCGTTAGCTGTTGAAAGAGCGTTTTTGGCCGGTCTTTATTTTCGAGTCCGCTTTTGGCCGTAATCGTTTATTCTTATCGAGTCCGCTTTCGGTCGTACTCGTTTGCTGTTGAAAGAGCATTTTTGGCAGGTCTTTATGTTCGAGTCCGCTTTTGGACGTACTCGTTTATTCTTTTGGAGTCTGCTTTCGGCCGTACTCGTTTGCTGTTGAAAGAGCATTTTCGGCCGGTCTTTCTTTTCGAGTCCGCTTTCGGTCGTACTCGTTTGCTGTTGAAAGAACTTTTTCAGCCGGTCTTTCTTTTCGAGTCCGCTTTCGGTCATACTTGTTTATTATTTTCGAGTCCGCTTTGGGTCGTACTCGTTTGCTGTTGAAAGAGCGTTTTCGACCGGTCTTTCTTTTCGAGTTCGCTTTCGGTCATACTCGTTTATTCTTTTCGAGTCCGCTTTTGCTCGTACTCATTTGCTGTTGAAAAAGCGTTTTAGGCCGGTCTTTCTTTTCGAGTCCGCTTTCGGTTGTACTCGTTAGCTGTTGAAAGAGCGTTTTTGGCCGGTCTTTATTTTCGAGTCCGCTTTTGGCCGTAATCGTTTATTCTTATCGAGTCCGCTTTCGGTCGTACTCGTTTGCTGTTGAAAGAGCGTTTTCGGTCGGTTTTTATTTTTGAGTCCGCTTTCAGTCGTACTCGTTTATTTCTTTTCGAGTCCGCTTTCGGTCGTACTCGTTTGCTGTTGAAAGATCGTTTTTGGCCGGTCTTTCTTTTCGAGTCCGCTTTCGGTCATACTCGTTTATTGTTTTCGAGACCGCTTTCGGTGGTACTCGTTTGCTGTTGAAGAGTGTTTTCGGTCGGTCTTTCTTTTCGAGTCCGCTTTCGGTCGTACTCGTTTATTTCTTTTTGAGTCCGCTTTCGGTCGTACTCGTTTGCTGTTGAAAGAGCGTTTTCGGCCGGTCTTTCTTTTCGAGTCCGTTTTCGGTCGTACTCGTTTATTCTTTTCGAGTCCGCTTTTGGTTGTACTCGTTTGCTGTTGAAAGAGCGTTTTCGGCCGGTCTTTCTTTTCGAGTCCGCTTTCGGTCGTACTCGTTTATTCTTTTCGAGTCCGCTTTCAGTCGTACTCGTTTGGTATTGAAAGTGCATTTTAGGCCGGTCTTTCTTTGCGAGTCCGCTTTCAGTCGTACTCGTTTGGTATTGAAAGTGCATTTTAGGCCGGTCTTTATTTTCGAGTCCGCTTTTGGCCGTAATCGTTTATTCTTATCGAGTCCGCTTTCGGTCGTACTCGTTTGCTGTTGAAAGAGCGTTTTCGGCCGGTCTTTCTTTTCGAGTCCGCTTTTGGTCGTACTCGTTTATTCTTTTCGAGTCCGCTTTCAGTCTTACTCATTTGCTGTTGAAAGAGCGTTTTCGGCCGGTCTTTCTTTTCGAGTCCGCTTTTGGTCGTACTCGTTTATTCTTTTCGAGTCAACTTTCGGTGGTACTCGTTTCCCGTTGAAAGAGCGTTTTCGGCCGGTCTTTCTATTCGAGTCCGCTTTCGGTCGTACTCGTTTATTCTTTTCGAGTCCACTTTCGGTCGTACTCGTTTGCTGTTGAAAGAGCATTTTCGGCCGGTCTTTCTTTTCGAGTCCGCTTTCGGTCGTACTCGATTGCTGTTGAAAGAGCTTTTTCAGCCGGTCTTTCTTTTCGAGTCCGCTTTCGGTCATACTTATTTATTCTTTTCGAGTCCGCTTTCGGTCGTACTCGTTTGCTGTTGAAAGAGCATTTTTGGCAGGTCTTTATGTTCGAGTCCGCTTTTGGACGTACTCGTTTTTTCTTTTGGAGTCTGCTTTCGGCCGTACTCGTTTGTTGTTGAAAGAGCATTTTCGGCCGGTCTTTCTTTTCGAGTCCGCTTTCGGTCGTACTCGTTTGCTGTTGAAAGAACTTTTTCAGCCGGTCTTTCTTTTCGAGTCCGCTTTCGGTCATACTTGTTTATTATTTTCGAGTCCGCTTTGGGTCGTACTCGTTTGCTGTTGAAAGAGCGTTTTCGACCGGTCTTTCTTTTCGAGTTCGCTTTCGGTCATACTCGTTTATTCTTTTCGAGTCCGCTTTTGCTCGTACTCGTTTGCTGTTGAAAAAGCGTTTTAGGCCGGTCTTTCTTTTCGAGTCCGCTTTCGGTTGTACTCGTTAGCTGTTGAAAGAGCGTTTTTGGCCGGTATTTATTTTCGAGTCCGCTTTTGGCCGTAATCGTTTATTCTTATCGAGTCCGCTTTCGGTCGTACTCGTTTGCTGTTGAAAGAGCGTTTTCGGTCGGTTTTTATTTTTGAGTCCGCTTTCAGTCGTACTCGTTTATTTCTTTTCGAGTCCGCTTTCGGTCGTACTCGTTTGCTGTTGAAAGATCGTTTTTGGACGGTCTTTCTTTTCGAGTCCGCTTTCGGTCATACTCGTTTATTCTTTTCGAGACCGCTTTCGGTCGTACTCGTTTGCTGTTGAAGAGTGTTTTCGGTCGGTCTTTCTTTTCGAGTCCGCTTTCGGTCGTACTCGTTTATTTCTTTTTGAGTCCGCTTTCGGTCGTACTCGTTTGCTGTTGAAAGAGCGTTTTCGGCCGGTCTTTCTTTTCGAGTCCGTTTTCGGTCGTACTCGTTTATTCTTTTCGAGTCCGCTTTTGGTTGTACTCGTTTGCTGTTGATAGAGCGTTTTCGGCCGGTCTTTCTTTTCGAGTCCGCTTTCGGCCGTACTCGTTTATTCTTTTCGAGTCCGCTTTCAGTCGTACTCGTTTCGTATTGAAAGTGCATTTTAGGCCGGTCTTTCTTTGCGAGTCCGCTTTCAGTCGTACTCGTTTGGTATTGAAAGTGCATTTTAGGCCGGTCTTTCTTTTCGAGTCCGCTTTTGGTCGTACTCGTTTGCTGTTGAAAGAGCGTTTTCGGCCGGTCTTTCTTTTCGAGTCCGCTTTCGGTCGTACCCGTTTATTTCTTTTCGAGTCCGCTTTCGGTCTTACTCATTTGCTGTTGAAAGAGCGTTTTCGGCCGGTCTTTCTTTTCGAGTCCGGTTTTGGTCGTACTCGTTTATTCTTTTCGAGTCTGCTTTCGGTCGTACTCGTTTGCTGTTTAAAGAGCGTTTTCGGCCGGTCTTTCTGTTCGAGTCCGCTTTCGGTCGTACTCGTTTGCTGTTGAAAGAGCTTTTTCAGCCGGTCTTTCTTTTCGAGTCCGCTTTCGGTCATACTTGTTTATTCTTTTCGAGTCCGCTTTCGGTCGTACTCGTTTGCTGTTGAAAGAGCATTTTCGGCAGGTCTTTATGTTCGAGTCCGCTTTCGGACGTACTCGTTTATTCTTTTCGAGTCTGCTTTTGGTCGTACTTGTTTGCTGTTGAAAGAGCGTTTTCGGGCGGTCTTTCTTTTGGAGTCCGCTTTCGGCCGTACTCGTTTGCTGTTGAAAGAGCATTTTTGGCCAGTCTTTCTTTTCGAGTCCGCTTTCGGTCATACTTATTTATTCTTTTCGAGTCCGCTTTCGGTCGTACTCGTTTGCTGTTGAAAGAGCATTTTTGGCAGGTCTTTATGTTCGAGTCCGCTTTTGGACGTACTCGTTTATTCTTTTGGAGTCTGCTTTCGGCCGTACTCGTTTGTTGTTGAAAGAGCATTTTCGGCCGGTCTTTCTTTTCGAGTCCGCTTTCGGTCGTACTCGTTTGCTGTTGAAAGAACTTTTTCAGCCGGTCTTTCTTTTCGAGTCCGCTTTCGGTCATACTTGTTTATTATTTTCGAGTCCGCTTTGGGTCGTACTCGTTTGCTGTTGAAAGAGCGTTTTCGACCGGTCTTTCTTTTCGAGTTCGCTTTCGGTCATACTCGTTTATTCTTTTCGAGTCCGCTTTTGCTCGTACTCGTTTGCTGTTGAAAAAGCGTTTTAGGCCGGTCTTTCTTTTCGAGTCCGCTTTCGGTTGTACTCGTTAGCTGTTGAAAGAGCGTTTTTGGCCGGTATTTATTTTCGAGTCCGCTTTTGGCCGTAATCGTTTATTCTTATCGAGTCCGCTTTCGGTCGTACTCGTTTGCTGTTGAAAGAGCGTTTTCGGTCGGTTTTTATTTTTGAGTCCGCTTTCAGTCGTACTCGTTTATTTCTTTTCGAGTCCGCTTTCGGTCGTACTCGTTTGCTGTTGAAAGATCGTTTTTGGACGGTCTTTCTTTTCGAGTCCGCTTTCGGTCATACTCGTTTATTCTTTTCGAGACCGCTTTCGGTCGTACTCGTTTGCTGTTGAAGAGTGTTTTCGGTCGGTCTTTCTTTTCGAGTCCGCTTTCGGTCGTACTCGTTTATTTCTTTTTGAGTCCGCTTTCGGTCGTACTCGTTTGCTGTTGAAAGAGCGTTTTCGGCCGGTCTTTCTTTTCGAGTCCGTTTTCGGTCGTACTCGTTTATTCTTTTCGAGTCCGCTTTTGGTTGTACTCGTTTGCTGTTGATAGAGCGTTTTCGGCCGGTCTTTCTTTTCGAGTCCGCTTTCGGCCGTACTCGTTTATTCTTTTCGAGTCCGCTTTCAGTCGTACTCGTTTCGTATTGAAAGTGCATTTTAGGCCGGTCTTTCTTTGCGAGTCCGCTTTCAGTCGTACTCGTTTGGTATTGAAAGTGCATTTTAGGCCGGTCTTTCTTTTCGAGTCCGCTTTTGGTCGTACTCGTTTGCTGTTGAAAGAGCGTTTTCGGCCGGTCTTTCTTTTCGAGTCCGCTTTCGGTCGTACTCGTTTCGTATTGAAAGTGCATTTTAGGCCGGTCTTTCTTTTCGAGTCCGCTTTCAGTCGTACTCGTTTCGTATTGAAAGTGCATTTTAGGCCGGTCTTTCTTTTCGAGTCCGCTTTTGGTCGTACTCGTTTGCTGTTGAAAGAGCGTTTTCGGCCGGTCTTTCTTTTCGAGTCCGCTTTCGGTCGTACCCGTTTATTTCTTTTCGAGTCCGCTTTCGGTCTTACTCATTTGCTGTTGAAAGAGCGTTTTCGGCCGGTCTTTCTTTTCGAGTCCGGTTTTGGTCGTACTCGTTTATTCTTTTCGAGTCTGCTTTCGGTCGTACTCGTTTGCTGTTGAAAGAGCGTTTTCGGCCGGTCTTTCTGTTCGAGTCCGCTTTCGGTCGTACTCGTTTGCTGTTGAAAGAGCTTTTTCAGCCGGTCTTTCTTTTCGAGTCCGCTTTCGGTCATACTTGTTTATTCTTTTCGAGTCCGCTTTCGGTCGTACTCGTTTGCTGTTGAAAGAGCATTTTCGGCAGGTCTTTATGTTCGAGTCCGCTTTCGGACGTACTCGTTTATTCTTTTCGAGTCTGCTTTTGGTCGTACTTGTTTGCTGTTGAAAGAGCGTTTTCGGGCGGTCTTTCTTTTGGAGTCCGCTTTCGGCCGTACTCGTTTGCTGTTGAAAGAGCATTTTTGGCCAGTCTTTCTTTTCGAGTCCGCTTTCGGTCATACTTATTTATTCTTTTCGAGTCCGCTTTCGGTCGTACTCGTTTGCTGTTGAAAGAGCATTTTTGGCAGGTCTTTATGTTCGAGTCCGCTTTTGGACGTACTCGTTTATTCTTTTGGAGTCTGCTTTCGGCCGTACTCGTTTGTTGTTGAAAGAGCATTTTCGGCCGGTCTTTCTTTTCGAGTCCGCTTTCGGTCGTACTCGTTTGCTGTTGAAAGAACTTTTTCAGCCGGTCTTTCTTTTCGAGTCCGCTTTCGGTCATACTTGTTTATTATTTTCGAGTCCGCTTTGGGTCGTACTCGTTTGCTGTTGAAAGAGCGTTTTCGACCGGTCTTTCTTTTCGAGTTCGCTTTCGGTCATACTCGTTTATTCTTTTCGAGTCCGCTTTTGCTCGTACTCGTTTGCTGTTGAAAAAGCGTTTTAGGCCGGTCTTTCTTTTCGAGTCCGCTTTCGGTCATACTCGTTTATTCTTTTCGAGACCACTTTCGGTCGTACTCGTTTGCTGTTGAAGAGTGTTTTCGGTCGGTCTTTCTTTTCGAGTCCGCTTTCGGTCGTACTCGTTTATTTCTTTTTGAGTCCGCTTTCGGTCGTACTCGTTTGCTGTTGAAAGAGCGTTTTCGGCTGGTCTTTCTTTTCGAGTCCGTTTTCGGTCGTACTCGTTTATTCTTTTCGAGTCCGCTTTTGGTTGTACTCGTTTGCTGTTGAAGGAGCGTTTTCGGCCGGTCTTTCTTTTCGAGTCCGCTTTCGGTCGTACTCGTTTATTCTTTTCGAGTCCGCTTTCAGTCGTACTCGTTTGGTATTGAAAGTGCATTTTAGGCCGGTCTTTCTTTGCGAGTCCGCTTTCAGTCGTACTCGTTTGGTATTGAAAGTGCATTTTAGGCCGGTCTTTCTTTTCGAGTCCGCTTTTGGTCGTACTCGTTTGCTGTTGAAAGAGCGTTTTCGGCCGGTCTTTCTTTTCGAGTCCGCTTTCGGTCGTACCCGTTTATTTCTTTTCGAGTCCGCTTTCGGTCTTACTCATTTGCTGTTGAAAGAGCGTTTTCGGCCGGTCTTTCTTTTCGAGTCCGCTTTTGGTCGTACTCGTTTATTCTTTTCGAGTCTGCTTTCGGTCGTACTCGTTTGCTGTTGAAAGAGCGTTTTCGGCCGGTCTTTCTGTTCGAGTCCGCTTTCGGTCGTACTCGTTTGCTGTTGAAAGAGCTTTTTCAGCCGGTCTTTCTTTTCGAGTCCGCTTTCGGTCATACTTGTTTATTCTTTTCGAGTCCGCTTTCGGTCGTACTCGTTTGCTGTTGAAAGAGCATTTTCGGCAGGTCTTTATGTTCGAGTCCGCTTTCGGACGTACTCGTTTATTCTTTTCGAGTCTGCTTTTGGTCGTACTTGTTTGCTGTTGAAAGAGCGTTTTCGGGCGGTCTTTCTTTTGGAGTCCGCTTTCGGCCGTACTCGTTTGCTGTTGAAAGAGCATTTTTGGCCAGTCTTTCTTTTCGATTCTGCTTTCGGTAGTACTTGTTTATTTCTTTTCGAGTTCGCTTTTGGTCTTACTCGTTTGCTGTTGAAAGAGAGTTTTCGGCCTGTCTTTCTTTTCGAGTCCGCTTTCGGTCGTACTCGTTTATTCTTTTCGAGTTCACTTTTGCTCGTACTCGTTTGCTGTTGAAAGAGCGTTTCAGGCCGGTCTTTCTTTTCGAGTCCGCTTTCGGTTGTACTCGTTAGCTGTTGAAAGAGCGTTTTTGGCCGGTCTTTCTTTTCGAGTCCGCTTTTGGTCGTACTCGTTTATTCTTATCGAGTCCGCTTTCGGTTATACTCGTTTGCTGTTGAAAGAGCGTTTCAGGCCGGTCTTTCTTTTCGAGTCCGCTTTTCAGTCGTACTCGTTTGCTGTTGAAAGAGCGTTTTGGCCGGTCTTTCTTTTCGAGTCCGCTTTCGATCGTACTCGTTTATTTCTTTTCGAGTCCGCTTTCGGTTGTACTCGTTTGCTGTTGAAAGAGCGTTTTCGGCCGGTCTTTCTTTTCGAGTCCGCTTTCGGTCGTACTCGTTTATTCTTTTCGAGTCCGCTTTCGGTCTTACTCATTTGCTGTTGAAAGAGCGTTTTCAGCCGGTCTTTCTTTTCGAGTCCGCTTTTGGTCGTACTCGTTTATTCTTTTCGAGTCAACTTTCGGTGGTACTCGTTTCCCGTTGAAAGAGCGTTTTCGGCCGGTCTTTCTATTCGAGTCCGCTTTCGGTCGTACTCGTTTATTCTTTTCGAGTCACTTTCGGTCGTACTCGTTTGCTGTTGAAAGAGCATTTTCGGCCGGTCTTTCTTTTCGAGTCCGCTTTCGGTCGTACTCGATTGCTGTTGAAAGAGCTTTTTCAGCCGGTCTTTCTTTTCGAGTCCGCTTTCGGTCATACTTATTTATTCTTTTCGAGTCCGCTTTCGGTCGTACTCGTTTGCTGTTGAAAGAGCATTTTTGGCAGGTCTTTATGTTCGAGTCCGCTTTTGGACGTACTCGTTTATTCTTTTGGAGTCTGCTTTCGGCCGTACTCGTTTGTTGTTGAAAGAGCATTTTCGGCCGGTCTTTCTTTTCGAGTCCGCTTTCGGTCGTACTCGTTTGCTGTTGAAAGAACTTTTTCAGCCGGTCTTTCTTTTCGAGTCCGCTTTCGGTCATACTTGTTTATTATTTTCGAGTCCGCTTTGGGTCGTACTCGTTTGCTGTTGAAAGAGCGTTTTCGACCGGTCTTTCTTTTCGAGTTCGCTTTCGGTCATACTCGTTTATTCTTTTCGAGTCTGCTTTTGCTCGTACTCGTTTGCTGTTGAAAAAGCGTTTTAGGCCGGTCTTTCTTTTCGAGTCCGCTTTCGGTTGTACTCGTTAGCTGTTGAAAGAGCGTTTTTGGCCGGTCTTTCTTTTCGAGTCCGCTTTTGGTCGTACTCGTTTATTCTTATCGAGTCCGCTTTCGGTTATACTCGTTTGCTGTTGAAAGAGCGTTTCAGGCCGGTCTTTCTTTTCGAGTCCGCTTTTCAGTCGTACTCGTTTGCTGTTGAAAGAGCGTTTTGGCCGGTCTTTCTTTTCGAGTCCGCTTTCGATCGTACTCGTTTATTTCTTTTCGAGTCCGCTTTCGGTTGTACTCGTTTGCTGTTGAAAGAGCGTTTTCGGCCGGTCTTTCTTTTCGAGTCCGCTTTCGGTCGTACTCGTTTATTCTTTTCGAGTCCGCTTTCGGTCTTACTCATTTGCTGTTGAAAGAGCGTTTTCAGCCGGTCTTTCTTTTCGAGTCCGCTTTTGGTCGTACTCGTTTATTCTTTTCGAGTCAACTTTCGGTGGTACTCGTTTCCCGTTGAAAGAGCGTTTTCGGCCGGTCTTTCTATTCGAGTCCGCTTTCGGTCGTACTCGTTTATTCTTTTCGAGTCACTTTCGGTCGTACTCGTTTGCTGTTGAAAGAGCATTTTCGGCCGGTCTTTCTTTTCGAGTCCGCTTTCGGTCGTACTCGATTGCTGTTGAAAGAGCTTTTTCAGCCGGTCTTTCTTTTCGAGTCCGCTTTCGGTCATACTTATTTATTCTTTTCGAGTCCGCTTTCGGTCGTACTCGTTTGCTGTTGAAAGAGCATTTTTGGCAGGTCTTTATGTTCGAGTCCGCTTTTGGACGTACTCGTTTATTCTTTTGGAGTCTGCTTTCGGCCGTACTCGTTTGTTGTTGAAAGAGCATTTTCGGCCGGTCTTTCTTTTCGAGTCCGCTTTCGGTCGTACTCGTTTGCTGTTGAAAGAACTTTTTCAGCCGGTCTTTCTTTTCGAGTCCGCTTTCGGTCATACTTGTTTATTATTTTCGAGTCCGCTTTGGGTCGTACTCGTTTGCTGTTGAAAGAGCGTTTTCGACCGGTCTTTCTTTTCGAGTTCGCTTTCGGTCATACTCGTTTATTCTTTTCGAGTCTGCTTTTGCTCGTACTCGTTTGCTGTTGAAAAAGCGTTTTAGGCCGGTCTTTCTTTTCGAGTCCGCTTTCGGTTGTACTCGTTAGCTGTTGAAAGAGCGTTTTTGGCCGGTATTTATTTTCGAGTCCGCTTTTGGCCGTAATCGTTTATTCTTATCGAGTCCGCTTTCGGTCGTACTCGTTTGCTGTTGAAAGAGCGTTTTCGGTCGGTTTTTATTTTTGAGTCCGCTTTCAGTCGTACTCGTTTATTTCTTTTCGAGTCCGCTTTCGGTCGTACTCGTTTGCTGTTGAAAGATCGTTTTTGGCCGGTCTTTCTTTTCGAGTCCGCTTTCGGTCATACTCGTTTATTCTTTTCGAGACCGCTTTCGGTCGTACTCGTTTGCTGTTGAAGAGTGTTTTCGGTCGGTCTTTCTTTTCGAGTCCGCTTTCGGTCGTACTCGTTTATTTCTTTTTGAGTCCGCTTTCGGTCGTACTCGTTTGCTGTTGAAAGAGCGTTTTCGGCCGGTCTTTCTTTTCGAGTCCGTTTTCGGTCGTACTCGTTTATTCTTTTCGAGTCCGCTTTTGGTTGTACTCGTTTGCTGTTGAAAGAGCGTTTTCGGCCGGTCTTTCTTTTCGAGTCCGCTTTCGGTCGTACTCGTTTATTCTTTTCGAGTCCGCTTTCAGTCGTACTCGTTTGGTATTGAAAGTGCATTTTAGGCCGGTCTTTCTTTGCGAGTCCGCTTTCAGTCGTACTCGTTTGGTATTGAAAGTGCATTTTAGGCCGGTCTTTCTTTTCGAGTCCGCTTTTGGTCGTACTCGTTTGCTGTTGAAAGAGCGTTTTCGGCCGGTCTTTCTTTTCGAGTCCGCTTTCGGTCGTACCCGTTTATTTCTTTTCGAGTCCGCTTTCGGTCTTACTCATTTGCTGTTGAAAGAGCGTTTTCGGCCGGTCTTTCTTTTCGAGTCCGCTTTTGGTCGTACTCGTTTATTCTTTTCGAGTCTGCTTTCGGTCGTACTCGTTTGCTGTTGAAAGAGCGTTTTCGGCCGGTCTTTCTGTTCGAGTCCGCTTTCGGTCGTACTCGTTTGCTGTTGAAAGAGCTTTTTCAGCCGGTCTTTCTTTTCGAGTCCGCTTTCGGTCATACTTGTTTATTCTTTTCGAGTCCGCTTTCGGTCGTACTCGTTTGCTGTTGAAAGAGCATTTTCGGCAGGTCTTTATGTTCGAGTCCGCTTTCGGACGTACTCGTTTATTCTTTTCGAGTCTGCTTTTGGTCGTACTTGTTTGCTGTTGAAAGAGCATTTTCGGGCGGTCTTTCTTTTGGAGTCCGCTTTCGGCCGTACTCGTTTGCTGTTGAAAGAGCATTTTTGGCCAGTCTTTCTTTTCGATTCTGCTTTCGGTAGTACTTGTTTATTTCTTTTCGAGTTCGCTTTTGGTCTTACTCGTTTGCTGTTGAAAGAGAGTTTTCGGCCTGTCTTTCTTTTCGAGTCCGCTTTCGGTCGTACTCGTTTATTCTTTTCGAGTTCACTTTTGCTCGTACTCGTTTGCTGTTGAAAGAGCGTTTCAGGCCGGTCTTTCTTTTCGAGTCCGCTTTCGGTTGTACTCGTTAGCTGTTGAAAGAGCGTTTTTGGCCGGTCTTTCTTTTCGAGTCCGCTTTTGGTCGTACTCGTTTATTCTTATCGAGTCCGCTTTCGGTTATACTCGTTTGCTGTTGAAAGAGCGTTTCAGGCCGGTCTTTCTTTTCGAGTCCGCTTTTCAGTCGTACTCGTTTGCTGTTGAAAGAGCATTTTGGCCGGTCTTTCTTTTCGAGTCCGCTTTCGATCGTACTCGTTTATTTCTTTTCGAGTCCGCTTTCGGTTGTACTCGTTTGCTGTTGAAAGAGCGTTTTCGGCCGGTCTTTCTTTTCTAGTCCGCTTTCGGTCGTACTCGTTTATTCTTTTCGAGTCCGCTTTCGGTCTTACTCATTTGCTGTTGAAAGAGCGTTTTCGGCCGGTCTTTCTTTTCGAGTCCGCTTTTGGTCGTACTCGTTTATTCTTTTCGAGTCAACTTTCGGTGGTACTCGTTTCCCGTTGAAAGAGCGTTTTCGGCCGGTCTTTCTATTCGAGTCCGCTTTCGGTCGTACTCGTTTATTCTTTTCGAGTCACTTTCGGTCGTACTCGTTTGCTGTTGAAAGAGCATTTTCGGCCGGTCTTTCTTTTCGAGTCCGCTTTCGGTCGTACTCGATTGCTGTTGAAAGAGCTTTTTCAGCCGGTCTTTCTTTTCGAGTCCGCTTTCGGTCATACTTATTTATTCTTTTCGAGTCCGCTTTCGGTCGTACTCGTTTGCTGTTGAAAGAGCATTTTTGGCAGGTCTTTATGTTCGAGTCCGCTTTTGGACGTACTCGTTTATTCTTTTCGAGTCCGCTTTCGGTCGTACTCGTTTGCTGTTGAAAGATCGTTTTCGGCCGGTCTTTCTTTTGGAGTCCGCTTTCGGCCGTACTCGTTTGCTGTTGAAAGAGCATTTTCGACCAGTCTTTCTTTTCGATTCTGCTTTCGGTAGTACTTGTTTATTTCTTTTCGAGTTCGCTTATGGTCTTACTCGTTTGCTGTTGAAAGAGCGTTTTCGACCGGTCTTTCTTTTCGAGTTCGCTTTCGGTCATACTCGTTTATTCTTTTCGAGACCGCTTTCGGTCGTACTCGTTTGCTGTTGAAAGATCGTTTTTGGCCGGTCTTTCTTTTCGAGTCCGCTTTCGGTCATACTCGTTTATTCTTTTCGAGACCGCTTTCGGTCGTACTCGTTTGCTGTTGAAGAGTGTTTTCGGTCGGTCTTTCTTTTCGAGTCCGCTTTCGGTCGTACTCGTTTATTTCTTTTTGAGTCCGCTTTCGGTCGTACTCGTTTGCTGTTGAAAGAGCGTTTTCGGCCGGTCTTTCTTTTCGAGTCCGTTTTCGGTCGTACTCGTTTATTCTTTTCGAGTCCGCTTTTGGTTGTACTCGTTTGCTGTTGAAAGAGCGTTTTCGGCCGGTCTTTCTTTTCGAGTCCGCTTTCGGTCGTACTCGTTTATTCTTTTCGAGTCCGCTTTCAGTCGTACTCGTTTGGTATTGAAAGTGCATTTTAGGCCGGTCTTTCTTTGCGAGTCCGCTTTCAGTCGTACTCGTTTGGTATTGAAAGTGCATTTTAGGCCGGTCTTTCTTTTCGAGTCCGCTTTTGGTCGTACTCGTTTGCTGTTGAAAGAGCGTTTTCGGCCGGTCTTTCTTTTCGAGTCCGCTTTCGGTCGTACCCGTTTATTTCTTTTCGAGTCCGCTTTCGGTCTTACTCATTTGCTGTTGAAAGAGCGTTTTCGGCCGGTCTTTCTTTTCGAGTCCGCTTTTGGTCGTACTCGTTTATTCTTTTCGAGTCTGCTTTCGGTCGTACTCGTTTGCTGTTGAAAGAGCGTTTTCGGCCGGTCTTTCTGTTCGAGTCCGCTTTCGGTCGTACTCGTTTGCTGTTGAAAGAGCTTTTTCAGCCGGTCTTTCTTTTCGAGTCCGCTTTCGGTCATACTTGTTTATTCTTTTCGAGTCCGCTTTCGGTCGTACTCGTTTGCTGTTGAAAGAGCATTTTCGGCAGGTCTTTATGTTCGAGTCCGCTTTCGGACGTACTCGTTTATTCTTTTCGAGTCTGCTTTTGGTCGTACTTGTTTGCTGTTGAAAGAGCATTTTCGGGCGGTCTTTCTTTTGGAGTCCGCTTTCGGCCGTACTCGTTTGCTGTTGAAAGAGCATTTTTGGCCAGTCTTTCTTTTCGATTCTGCTTTCGGTAGTACTTGTTTATTTCTTTTCGAGTTCGCTTTTGGTCTTACTCGTTTGCTGTTGAAAGAGAGTTTTCGGCCTGTCTTTCTTTTCGAGTCCGCTTTCGGTCGTACTCGTTTATTCTTTTCGAGTTCACTTTTGCTCGTACTCGTTTGCTGTTGAAAGAGCGTTTCAGGCCGGTCTTTCTTTTCGAGTCCGCTTTCGGTTGTACTCGTTAGCTGTTGAAAGAGCGTTTTTGGCCGGTCTTTCTTTTCGAGTCTGCTTTTGGTCGTACTCGTTTATTCTTATCGAGTCCGCTTTCGGTTATACTCGTTTGCTGTTGAAAGAGCGTTTCAGGCCGGTCTTTCTTTTCGAGTCCGCTTTTCAGTCGTACTCGTTTGCTGTTGAAAGAGCGTTTTGGCCGGTCTTTCTTTTCGAGTCCGCTTTCGATCGTACTCGTTTATTTCTTTTCGAGTCCGCTTTCGGTTGTACTCGTTTGCTGTTGAAAGAGCGTTTTCGGCCGGTCTTTCTTTTCTAGTCCGCTTTCGGTCGTACTCGTTTATTCTTTTCGAGTCCGCTTTCGGTCTTACTCATTTGCTGTTGAAAGAGCGTTTTCGGCCGGTCTTTCTTTTCGAGTCCGCTTTTGGTCGTACTCGTTTATTCTTTTCGAGTCAACTTTCGGTGGTACTCGTTTCCCGTTGAAAGAGCGTTTTCGGCCGGTCTTTCTATTCGAGTCCGCTTTCGGTCGTACTCGTTTATTCTTTTCGAGTCACTTTCGGTCGTACTCGTTTGCTGTTGAAAGAGCATTTTCGGCCGGTCTTTCTTTTCGAGTCCGCTTTCGGTCGTACTCGATTGCTGTTGAAAGAGCTTTTTCAGCCGGTCTTTCTTTTCGAGTCCGCTTTCGGTCATACTTATTTATTCTTTTCGAGTCCGCTTTCGGTCGTACTCGTTTGCTGTTGAAAGAGCATTTTTGGCAGGTCTTTATGTTCGAGTCCGCTTTTGGACGTACTCGTTTATTCTTTTCGAGTCCGCTTTCGGTCGTACTCGTTTGCTGTTGAAAGATCGTTTTCGGCCGGTCTTTCTTTTGGAGTCCGCTTTCGGCCGTACTCGTTTGCTGTTGAAAGAGCATTTTCGACCAGTCTTTCTTTTCGATTCTGCTTTCGGTAGTACTTGTTTATTTCTTTTCGAGTTCGCTTATGGTCTTACTCGTTTGCTGTTGAAAGAGCGTTTTCGACCGGTCTTTCTTTTCGAGTTCGCTTTCGGTCATACTCGTTTATTCTTTTCGAGTCCGCTTTTGCTCGTACTTGTTTGCTGTTGAAAAAACGTTTTAGGCCGGTCTTTCTTTTCGAGTCCGCTTTCGGTTGTACTCGTTAGCTGTTGAAAGAGCGTTTTTGGCCGGTCTTTATTTTCGAGTCCGCTTTTGGCCGTACTCGTTTATTCTTATCGAGTCCGCTTTCGGTCGTACTCGTTTGCTGTTGAAAGAGCGTTTTCGGTCGGTTTTTATTTTTGAGTCCGCTTTCAGTCGTACTCGTTTATTTCTTTTTGAGTCCGCTTTCGGTCGTACTCGTTTGCTGTTGAAAGATCGTTTTTGGCCGGTCTTTCTTTTCGAGTCCGCTTTCGGTCATACTCGTTTATTCTTTTCGAGACCGCTTTCGGTCGTACTCGTTTGCTGTTGAAGAGCGTTTTCGGTCGGTCTTTCTTTTCGAGTCCGCTTTCGGTCGTACTCGTTTATTTCTTTTTGAGTGCGCTTTCGGTCGTACTCGTTTGATGTTGAAAGAGCATTTTCGGCCGGTCTTTCTTTTCGAGTCCGTTTTCGGTCGTACTCGTTTATTCTTTTTGAGTCCGCTTTTGGTCGTACTCGTTTGCTGTTGAAAGAGCGTTTTCGGCCGGTCTTTCTTTTCGAGTCCGCTTTCGGTCGTACTCGTTTATTCTTTTCGAGTCCGCTTTCAGTCGTACTCGTTTGGTATTGAAAGTGCATTTTAGGCCGGTCTTTCTTTTCGAGTCCGCTTTCGGTCGTACTCGTTTGCTGTTGAAAGAGCATTTTCGGCCGGTCTTTCTTTTCGAGTCCGCTTTCGGTCGTACCCGTTTATTTGTTTTCGAGTCCGCTTTCGGTCTTACTCATTTGCTGTTGAAAGAGCGTTTTCGGCCGGTCTTTCTTTTCGAGTCCGCTTTTGGTCGTACTCGTTTATTCTTTTCGAGTCTGCTTTCGGTCGTACTCGTTTGCTGTTGAAAGAGCGTTTTCGGCCGGTCTTTCTGTTCGAGTCCGCTTTCGGTCGTACTCGTTTATTCTTTTCGAGTCCGCTTTCGGTCGTACTCGTTTGCTGATGAAAGAGCATTTTCGGTCGGTCTTTCTTTTTGAGTCCGCTTTCGGTCGTACTCGTTTGCTGTTGAAAGAGCTTTTTCAGCCGGTCTTTCTTTTCGAGTCCGCTTTCGGTCATACTTGTTTATTCTTTTCGAGTCCGCTTTCGGTCGTACTCGTTTGCTGTTGAAAGAGCATTTTCGGCAGGTCTTTATGTTCGAGTCCGCTTTCGGACGTACTCGTTTATTCTTTTCGAGTCTGCTTTTGGTCGTACTCGTTTGCTGTTGAAAGAGCGTTTTCGGGCGGTCTTTCTTTTGGAGTCCGCTTTCGGCCGTACTCGTTTGCTGTTGAAAGAGCATTTTTGGCCAGTCTTTCTTTTCGATTCTGCTCTCGGTAGTACTTGTTTATTTCTTTTCGAGTTCGCTTTTGGTCTTACTCGTTTGCTGTTGAAAGAGAGTTTTCGGCCTGTCTTTCTTTTCGAGTCCGCTTTCGGTCGTACTCGTTTATTCTTTTCGAGTTCACTTTTGCTCGTACTCGTTTGCTGTTGAAAGAGCGTTTCAGGCCGGTCTTTCTTTTCGAGTCCGCTTTCGGTTGTACTCGTTAGCTGTTGAAAGAGCGTTTTTGGCCGGTCTTTCTTTTCGAGTCCGCTTTTGGTCGTACTCGTTTATTCTTATCGAGTCCGCTTTCGGTTATACTCGTTTGCTGTTGAAAGAGCGTTTCAGGCCGGTCTTTCTTTTCGAGTCCGCTTTTCAGTCGTACTCGTTTGCTGTTGAAAGAGCGTTTTGGCCGGTCTTTCTTTTCGAGTCCGCTTTCGATCGTACTCGTTTATTTCTTTTCGAGTCCGCTTTCGGTTGTACTCGTTAGCTGTTGAAAGAGCGTTTTTGGCCGGTCTTTATTTTCGAGTCCGCTTTCGGTCGTACTCGTTTGCTGTTGAAAGAGCATTTTCGGTCGGTCTTTATTTTTGAGTCCGCTTTCGGTCGTACTCGTTTATTCTTTTCGAGTCCGCTTTCGGTCTTACTCATTTGCTGTTGAAAGAGCGTTTTCGGCCGGTCTTTCTTTTAGAGTCTGCTTTCGGTCGTACTCGTTTATTCTTTTCGAGTCCGCTTTCGGTCTTACTCATTTGCTGTTGAAAGAGCGTTTTCGGCCGGTCTTTCTTTTCGAGTCCGCTTTCGGTCGTACTCGATTGCTGTAGAAAGAGCTTTTTCAGCCGGTCTTTCTTTTCGAGTCCGCTTTCGGTCATACTTATTTATTCTTTTCGAGTCCGCTTTCGGTCGTACTCGTTTGCTGTTGAAAGAGCATTTTTGGCAGGTCTTTATGTTCGAGTCCGCTTTTGGACGTACTCGTTTATTCTTTTCGAGTCCGCTTTCGGTCGTACTCGTTTGCTGTTGAAAGATCGTTTTCGGCCGGTCTTTCTTTTGGAGTCCGCTTTCGGCCGTACTCGTTTGCTGTTGAAAGAGCATTTTTGACCAGTCTTTCTTTTCGATTCTGCTTTCGGTAGTACTTGTTTATTTCTTTTCGAGTTCGCTTTTGGTCTTACTCGTTTGCTGTTGAAAGAGCGTTTTCGACCGGTCTTTCTTTTCGAGTTCGCTTTCGGTCATACTCGTTTATTCTTTTCGAGTCCGCTTTTGCTCGTACTCGTTTGCTGTTGAAAAAACGTTTTAGGCCGGTCTTTCTTTTCGAGTCCGCTTTCGGTTGTACTCGTTAGCTGTTGAAAGAGCGTTTTTGGCCGGTCTTTATTTTCGAGTCCGCTTTTGGCCGTACTCGTTTATTCTTATCGAGTCCGCTTTCGGTCGTACTCGTTTGCTGTTGAAAGAGCGTTTTCGGTCGGTCTTTATTTTTGAGTCCGCTTTCAGTCGTACTCGTTTATTTCTTTTCGAGTCCGCTTTCGGTCGTACTCGTTTGCTGTTGAAAGAGCGTTTTCGGCCGGTCTTTCTTTTCGAGTCCGTTTTCGGTCGTACTCGTTTATTCTTTTCGAGTCCGCTTTTGGTCGTACTCGTTTGCTGTTGAAAGAGCATTTTCGGCCGGTCTTTCTTTTCGAGTCCGCTTTCGGTCGTACTCCTTTATTCTTTTCGAGTCCGCTTTCAGTCGTACTCGTTTGGTATTGAAAGTGCATTTTAGGCCGGTCTTTCTTTTCGAGTCCGCTTTTGGTCGTACTCGTTTGCTGTTGAAAGAGCATTTTCGGCCGGTCTTTCTTTTCGAGTCCGCTTTCGGTCGTACCCGTTTATTTCTTTTCGAGTCCGCTTTCGGTCTTACTCATTTGCTGTTGAAAGAGCGTTTTCGGTCGGTCTTTCTTTTCGAGTCCGCTTTTGGTCGTACTCGTTTATTCTTTTCGAGTCTGCTTTCGGTCGTACTCGTTTGCTGTTGAAAGAGCGTTTTCGGCCGGTCTTTCTGTTCGAGTCCGCTTTCGGTCGTACTCGTTTATTCTTTTCGAGTCCGCTTTCGGTCGTACTCGTTTGCTGTTGAAAGAGCATTTTCGGCCGGTCTTTCTTTTTGAGTCCGCTTTCGGTCGTACTCGTTTATTCTTTTCGAGTCTGCTTTCGGTCGTACTCGTTTGTTGTTGAAAGAGCGTTTTTGGCCAGTCTTTCTATTGAAGTACGCTTTCGGCCGTACTCGTTTGCTGTTGAAAAAGCATTTTCGGCCAGTCTTTCTTTTCGATTCTGCTTTCGGTAGTACTTGTTTATTTCTTTTCGAATTCGCTTTTGGTCTTACTCGTTTGCTGTTGAAAGAGCATTTTCGGTCGGTCTTTCTTTTCGAGTCCGCTTTCGGTCGTACTCGTTTATTCTTTTCGAGTTCACTTTTGCTCGTACTCGTTTGCTGTTGAAAGAACGTTTCAGGCCGGTCTTTCTTTCGAATCCGCTTTCGGTTGTACTTGTTAGCTGTTGAAAGAGCGTTTTTGGCCGGTCTTTCTTTTCGAGTCCGCTTTTGGTCGTACTCGTTTATTCTTATCGAGTCCACTTTCGGTTGTACTCGTTTGCTGTTGAAAGAGCGTTTCAGGCCGGTCTTTCTTTTCGAGTCCGCTTTTCAGTCGTACTCGTTTACTGTTGAAAGAGCGTTTTCGGCCGGTCTTTCTTTTCGAGTCCGCTTTCGGTCGTACTCGTTTATTCTTTTCGAGTCCGCTTTCGGTCTTACTCATTTGCTGTTGAAAGAGCGTTTTCGGCCGGTCTTTCTTTTCGAGTCTGCTTTCGGTCGTACTCGTTTATTCTTTTCGAGTCCGCTTTCGGTCTTACTCATTTGCTGTTGAAAGAGCGTTTTCGGCCGGTCTTTCTTTTCGAGTCCGCTTTTGGTCGTACTCGTTTATTCATTTCGAGTCCGCTTTCGGTCGTACTCGTTTCCTGTTGAAAGAGCGTTTTCGGCCGGTCTTTCTTTTCGAGTCCGCTTTCGGTCGTACTCGTTTATTCTTTTCGAGTCCACTTTCGGTCGTACTCGTTTCCTGTTGAAAGAGCATTTTCGGCCGGTCTTTCTTTTCGAGTCCGCTTTCGGTCGTACTCGATTGCTGTTGAAAGAGCTTTTTCAGCCGGTCTTTCTTTTCGAGTCCGCTTTCGGTCATACTTATTTATTTTTTTCGAGTCCGCTTTCGGTCGTACTCGTTTGCTGTTGAAAGAGCATTTTTGGCAGGTCTTTATGTTCGAGTCCGCTTTTGGACATACTCGTTTATTCTTTTCGAGTCCGCTTTCGGTCGTACTCGGTTGCTGTTGAAAGATCGTTTTTGGCCGGTCTTTCTTTTGGAGTCCGCTTTTGGCCTTACTCGGTTGCTGTTGAAAGAGCATTTTCGACCAGTCTTTCTTTTCTATTCTGCTTTCGGTAGTACTTGTTTATTTCTTTTCGAGTTCGCTTTTGGTCTTACTCGTTTGCTATTGAAGGAGCGTTTTCGGCCGGTCTTTCTTTTCGAGTTCGCTTTCGGTCATACTCGTTTATTCTTTTCGAGTCCGCTTTTGCTCGTACTCGTTTGCTGTTGAAAAAGCGTTTTAGGCCGGTCTTTCTTTTCGAGTCCGCTTTCGGTTGTACTCGTTAGCTGTTGAAAGAGCGTTTTTGGCCGGTCTTTATTTTCGAGTCCGCTTTTGGCCGTACTCATTTATTCTTATCGAGTCCGCTTTCGGTCGTACTCGTTTGCTGTTGAAAGGGCATTTTCGGCCGGTCTTTCTTTTCGAGTCCGCTTTCGGTCGTACCCGTTTATTTCTTTTCGAGTCCGCTTTCGGTCTTACTCATTTGCTGTTGAAAGAGCGTTTTCGGCCGGTCTTTCTTTTCGAGTCCGCTTTTGGTCGTACTCGTTTATTCTTTTCGAGTCTGCTTTCGGTCGTACTCGTTTCCTGTTGAAAGAGCGTTTTCGGCCAGTCTTTCTGTTCGAGTCCGCTTTCGGTCGTACTCGTTTGCTGTTGAAAGAGCTTTTTCAGCCGGTCTTTCTTTTCGAGTCCGCTTTCGGTCATACTTGTTTATTCTTTTCGAGTCCGCTTTCGGTCGTACTCGTTTGCTGTTGAAAGAGCATTTTCGGCAGGTCTTTATGTTCGAGTCCGCTTTCGGACGTACTCGTTTATTCTTTTCGAGTCTGCTTTTGGTCGTACTTATTTGCTGTTGAAAGAGCGTTTTCAGGCGGTCTTTCTTTTGGAGTCCGCTTTCGGCCGTACTCGTTTGCTGTTGAAAGAGCATTTTTGGCCAGTCTTTCTTTTCGATTCTGCTTTCGGTAGTACTTGTTTATTTCTTTTCGAGTTCGCTTTTGGTCTTACTCGTTTGCTGTTGAAAGAGAGTTTTCGGCCTGTCTTTCTTTTCGAGTCCGCTTTCGGTCGTACTCGTTTATTCTTTTCGAGTCCGCTTTTGCTCGTACTCGTTTGCTGTTGAAAGAGCGTTTCAGGCCGGTCTTTCTTTTCGAGTCTGCTTTCGGTTGTACTCGTTAGCTGTTGAAAGGGCGTTTTTGGTCGGCCTTTATTTTCGAGTCCGCTATTGGTCGTACTCCTTTATCCTTATCGAGTCCGCTTTCGGTCGTACTCGTTTGCTGTTGAAAGAGCGTTTTTGGTCGGTCTTTCTTTTCGAGTCAGCTTTCGGTCGTACCTGTTTATTTCTTTTCGAGTCCGCTTTCGGTCATACTCATTTGCTGTTGAAAAAGCGTTTTCGGCCGGTCTTTCTTTTCGAGTCCGGTTTCGATCGTACTCGTTTATTCTTTTCGAGTCCGCTTTCGGTCGTACTCGTTTGCTGTTGAAAGAGCATTTTTGGCCTGTCTTTCTTTTCGAGTCCGCTTTCGGTCGTACTTGTTTGCTGTTGAAAGAGCATTTTCGGCCGGCCTTTCTGTTCGAGTCCACTTTCGATTGTACTCATTTATTCTTTTCGAGTCCGCTTTCGGTTGTACTCGTTTGCTGTTGAAAGAGAGTTTTCGGCCAGTCTTTCTGTTTAAGTCTGCTTTCGGTCGTACTCGTTTATTCTTTTCGAGTCCGCTTTCGGTCGTACTCGTTTGCTGTTGAAAGAGCGTTTTCGGTCGGTCTTTCATTTCGAGTCCGCTTTCGGTCGTACTCGTTTGCTGTTGAAAGAGCATTTTCGGCCGGTCTTTCTTTTCGAGTCCGCTTCCGGTCGTACTCGTTTATTTCTTTTCGAGTCCGCTTTCGGTCTTACTCGTTTGCTGTTGAAAAAGCATTTTCGGCCGGTCTTTCTTTTCGAGTCCGGTTTTGGTCGTACTCGTTTATTCTTTTCGAGTCCGCTTTCGGTCGTACTCGTTTGCTGTTGAAAGAGCGTTTTCGGCCGGTCTTTCTGTTCGAGTCCGCTTTTGGTCGTACTCGTTTATTCTTTTCGAGCCCGCTTTTGGTCGTACTTGTTTGCTGTTGAAAGAGCATTTTCGGTCGGTCTTTCTTTTCGAGTCCGCTTTCGGTCGTACTCGTTTATTCTTTTCGAGTCCACTTTCGGTCGTACTCGTTTCCTGTTGAAAGAGCATTTTCGGCCGGTCTTTCTTTTCGAGTCCGCTTTCGGTCGTACTCGATTGCTGTTGAAAGAGCTTTTTCAGCCGGTCTTTCTTTTCGAGTCCGCTTTCGGTCATACTTATTTATTTTTTTCGAGTCCGCTTTCGGTCGTACTCGTTTGCTGTTGAAAGAGCATTTTTGGCAGGTCTTTATGTTCGAGTCCGCTTTTGGACATACTCGTTTATTCTTTTCGAGTCCGCTTTCGGTCGTACTCGGTTGCTGTTGAAAGATCGTTTTTGGCCGGTCTTTCTTTTGGAGTCCGCTTTTGGCCTTACTCGGTTGCTGTTGAAAGAGCATTTTCGACCAGTCTTTCTTTTCTATTCTGCTTTCGGTAGTACTTGTTTATTTCTTTTCGAGTTCGCTTTTGGTCTTACTCGTTTGCTATTGAAGGAGCGTTTTCGGCCGGTCTTTCTTTTCGAGTTCGCTTTCGGTCATACTCGTTTATTCTTTTCGAGTCCGCTTTTGCTCGTACTCGTTTGCTGTTGAAAAAGCGTTTTAGGCCGGTCTTTCTTTTCGAGTCCGCTTTCGGTTGTACTCGTTAGCTGTTGAAAGAGCGTTTTTGGCCGGTCTTTATTTTCGAGTCCGCTTTTGGCCGTACTCATTTATTCTTATCGAGTCCGCTTTCGGTCGTACTCGTTTGCTGTTGAAAGGGCATTTTCGGCCGGTCTTTCTTTTCGAGTCCGCTTTCGGTCGTACCCGTTTATTTCTTTTCGAGTCCGCTTTCGGTCTTACTCATTTGCTGTTGAAAGAGCGTTTTCGGCCGGTCTTTCTTTTCGAGTCCGCTTTTGGTCGTACTCGTTTATTCTTTTCGAGTCTGCTTTCGGTCGTACTCGTTTCCTGTTGAAAGAGCGTTTTCGGCCAGTCTTTCTGTTCGAGTCCGCTTTCGGTCGTACTCGTTTGCTGTTGAAAGAGCTTTTTCAGCCGGTCTTTCTTTTCGAGTCCGCTTTCGGTCATACTTGTTTATTCTTTTCGAGTCCGCTTTCGGTCGTACTCGTTTGCTGTTGAAAGAGCATTTTCGGCAGGTCTTTATGTTCGAGTCCGCTTTCGGATGTACTCGTTTATTCTTTTCGAGTCTGCTTTTGGTCGTACTTATTTGCTGTTGAAAGAGCGTTTTCAGGCGGTCTTTCTTTTGGAGTCCGCTTTCGGCCGTACTCGTTTGCTGTTGAAAGAGCATTTTTGGCCAGTCTTTCTTTTCGATTCTGCTTTCGGTAGTACTTGTTTATTTCTTTTCGAGTTCGCTTTTGGTCTTACTCGTTTGCTGTTGAAAGAGAGTTTTCGGCCTGTCTTTCTTTTCGAGTCCGCTTTCGGTCGTACTCGTTTATTCTTTTCGAGTCCGCTTTTGCTCGTACTCGTTTGCTGTTGAAAGAGCGTTTCAGGCCGGTCTTTCTTTTCGAGTCTGCTTTCGGTTGTACTCGTTAGCTGTTGAAAGGGCGTTTTTGGTCGGCCTTTATTTTCGAGTCCGCTATTGGTCGTACTCCTTTATCCTTATCGAGTCCGCTTTCGGTCGTACTCGTTTGCTGTTGAAAGAGCGTTTTTGGTCGGTCTTTCTTTTCGAGTCAGCTTTCGGTCGTACCTGTTTATTTCTTTTCGAGTCCGCTTTCGGTCATACTCATTTGCTGTTGAAAAAGCGTTTTCGGCCGGTCTTTCTTTTCGAGTCCGGTTTCGATCGTACTCGTTTATTCTTTTCGAGTCCGCTTTCGGTCGTACTCGTTTGCTGTTGAAAGAGCATTTTTGGCCTGTCTTTCTTTTCGAGTCCGCTTTCGGTCGTACTTGTTTGCTGTTGAAAGAGCATTTTCGGCCGGCCTTTCTGTTCGAGTCCACTTTCGATTGTACTCATTTATTCTTTTCGAGTCCGCTTTCGGTTGTACTCGTTTGCTGTTGAAAGAGAGTTTTCGGCCAGTCTTTCTGTTTAAGTCTGCTTTCGGTCGTACTCGTTTATTCTTTTCGAGTCCGCTTTCGGTCGTACTCGTTTGCTGTTGAAAGAGCGTTTTCGGTCGGTCTTTCATTTCGAGTCCGCTTTCGGTCGTACTCGTTTGCTGTTGAAAGAGCATTTTCGGCCGGTCTTTCTTTTCGAGTCCGCTTCCGGTCGTACTCGTTTATTTCTTTTCGAGTCCGCTTTCGGTCTTACTCGTTTGCTGTTGAAAAAGCATTTTCGGCCGGTCTTTCTTTTCGAGTCCGGTTTTGGTCGTACTCGTTTATTCTTTTCGAGTCCGCTTTCGGTCGTACTCGTTTGCTGTTGAAAGAGCGTTTTCGGCCGGTCTTTCTGTTCGAGTCCGCTTTTGGTCGTACTCGTTTATTCTTTTCGAGCCCGCTTTTGGTCGTACTTGTTTGCTGTTGAAAGAGCATTTTCGGTCGGTCTTTCTTTTCGAGTCCGCTTTCGGTCGTACTCGTTTATTCTTTTCGAGTCCGATTTCGGTCGTACTCGTTTGTTGTTGAAAGAGCGTTTTCGGCCGGTCTTTCTGTTCGAGTCCGCTTTTGGTCGTACTCGTTTATTCTTTTCGAGTTCGCTTTTGGTCGTACTCGTTTGCTGTTGAAAGAGCATTTTCGGCAGGTCTTTCTTTTCGAGTCCGTTTTCGGTCGTACTCGTTTTCTGTTGAAATAACGTTTTCAGCCGGTCTTTCTTTTCGAGTCTGCTTTCGGTCGTACTCGTTTATTCTTTTCGAGTCCGCTTTCGGTCGTACTCGTTTGCTGTTTAAAGAGCATTTTCGGCCGGTCTTTCTTTTCGAGTCCGCTTTCGGTCGTACTCGTTTGCTGTTGAAAGAGCTTTTTCAGCCGGTCTTTCTTTTCGAGTCCGCTTTCGGTCATACTTGTTTATTCTTTTCGAGTCCGCCTTGGGTCGTACTCGTTTGCTGTTGAAAGAGCATTTTCGGCAGGTCTATATGTTCGAGTCCGCTTTTGGACGTACTCGTTTATTCTTTTCGAGTCTGCTTTTGGTCGTACTTGTTTGCTGTTGAAAGAGCGTTTTCGGGCGGTCTTTCTTTTGGAGTCCGCTTTCGGCCGTACTCGTTTGTTGTTGAAAGAGCATTTTTGGCCAGTCTTTCTTTTCGATTCTGCTTTCGGTAGTACTTGTTTATTTCTTTTCGAGTTCGCTTTTAGTCTTACTCGTTTGCTGTTGAAAGAGAGTTTTCGGCCTGTCTTTCTTTTCGAGTCCGCTTTCGGTCGTACTCGTTTATTCTTTTCGAGTCCGCTTTTGCTCGTACTCGTTTGCTGTTGAAAGAGCGTTTCAGGCCGATCTTTCTTTTCGAGTCTGCTTTCGGTTGTACTCGTTAGCTGTTGAAAGAGCGTTTTTGGTCGGTCTTTATTTTCGAGTCCGCTTTTGGTCGTACTCCTTTATTCTTATCGAGTCCGCTTTCGGTCGTACTCGTTTGCTGTTGAAAGAGCGTTTTTGGTCGGTCTTTCTTTTCGAGTCAGCTTTCGGTCGTACTCGTTTATTTCTTTTCGAGTCCGCTTTCGGTCATACTCATTTGCTGTTGAAAAAGCGTTTTCGGCCGGTCTTACTTTTCGAGTCCGCTTTCGGTCGTACTCGTTTGCTGTTGAAAGAGCATTTTCGGCCTGTCTTTCTTTTCGAGTCCGCTTTCGGTCGTACTCGTTTGCTGTTGAAAGAGCATTTTTGGCCGGCCTTTCTGTTCGAGTCCACTTTCGATTATACTCATTTATTCTTTTCGAGTCCGCTTTCGGTTGTACTCGTTTGCTGTTGAAAGAGCGTTTTCGGCCAGTCTTTCTGTTTGAGTCTGCTTTCGGTCGTACTCGTTTATTCTTTTCGAGTCCGCTTTCGGTCGTACTCGTTTGCTGTTGAAAGAGCGTTTTCGGTCGGTCTTTCTTTTCGAGTCCGCTTTCGGTCGTACTCGTTTGCTGTTGAAAGAGCATTTTCGGCCGGTCTTTCTTTTCGAGTCCGCTTTCGGTCGTACTCGTTTATTTCTTTTCGAGTCCGCTTTCGGTCTTACTCGTTTGCTGTTGAAAAAGCATTTTCGGCCGGTCTTTCTTTTCGAGTCCGGTTTTGGTCGTACTCGTTTATTCTTTTCGAGTCCGCTTTCGGTCGTACTCGTTTGCTGCTGAAAGAGCGTTTTCGGCCGGTCTTTCTGTTCGAGTCCGCTTTTGGTCGTACTCGTTTATTCTTTTCGAGTCCGCTTTTGGTCGTACTTGTTTGCTGTTGAAAGAGCATTTTCGGTCGGTCTTTCTTTTCGAGTCCGCTTTCGGTCGTACTCGTTTATTCTTTTCGAGTCCGATTTCGGTCGTACTCGTTTGTTGTTGAAAGAGCGTTTTCGGCCGGTCTTTCTGTTCGAGTCCGCTTTTGGTCGTACTCGTTTATTCTTTTCGAGTTCGCTTTTGGTCGTACTCGTTTGCTGTTGAAAGAGCATTTTCGGCAGGTCTTTCTTTTCGAGTCCGTTTTCGGTCGTACTCGTTTGCTGTTGAAATAACGTTTTCAGCCGGTCTTTCTTTTCGAGTCCGCTTTCGGTCGTAGTCGTTTATTCTTTTCGAGTCCGCTTTCGGTCGTACTCGTTTGTTGTTGAAAGAGCATTTTCGGCCGGTCTTTCTTTTCGAGTCCGCTTTCGGTCGTACTCGTTTGCTGTTGAAAGAGATTTTTCAGCCGGTCTTTCTTTTCGAGTCCGCTTTCGGTCATACTTGTTTATTCTTTTCGAGTCCGCTTTGGGTCGTACTCGTTTGCTGTTGAAAGAGCATTTTCGGCAGGTCTTTATGTTCGAGTCCGCTTTCGGACGTACTCGTTTATTCTTTTCGAGTCTGCTTTTGGTCGTACTTGTTTGCTGTTGAAAGAGCGTTTTCGGGCGGTCTTTCTTTTGGAGTCCGCTTTCGGCCGTACTCGTTTGTTGTTGAAAGAGCATTTTTGGCCAGTCTTTCTTTTCGATTCTGCTTTCGGTAGTACTTGTTTATTTCTTTTCGAGTTCGCTTTTAGTCTTACTCGTTTGCTGTTGAAAGAGAGTTTTCGGCCTGTCTTTCTTTTCGAGTCCGCTTTCGGTCGTACTCGTTTATTCTTTTCGAGTCCGCTTTTGCTCGTACTCGTTTGCTGTTGAAAGAGCGTTTCAGGCCGGTCTTTCTTTTCGAGTCTGCTTTCGGTTGTACTCGTTAGCTGTTGAAAGAGCGTTTTTGGCCGGTCTTTATTTTTGATTCCGCTTTTGGTCGTACTCCTTTATTCTTATCGAGTCCGCTTTCGGTCGTACTCGTTTGCTGTTGAAAGAGCGTTTTTGGTCGGTCTTTCTTTTCGAGTCAGCTTTCGGTCGTACTCGTTTATTTCTTTTCGAGTCCACTTTCAGTCATACTCGTTTGCTGTTGAAAAAGCGTTTTCGGCCGGTCTTTCTTTTCGAGTCCGCTTTCGGTTGTACTCGTTTATTCTTTTCGAGTCCGCTTTCGGTCATACTCGTTTGCTGTTGAAAGAGCATTTTCGGCCTGTCTTTCTTTTCGAGTCCGCTTTCGGTCGTACTCGTTTGCTATTGAAAGAGCATTTTCGGCCGGCCTTTCTGTTCGAGTCCACTTTCGGTTGTACTCATTTATTCTTTTCGAGTCCACTTTCGGTTGTACTCGTTTGCTGTTGAAAGAGCGTTTTCGGCCAGTCTTTCTGTTTGAGTCTGCTTTCGGTCGTACTCGTTTATTCTTTTCGAGTCCGCTTTCGGTCGTACTCGTTTGCTGTTGAAAGAGCGTTTTCGGTCGGTCTTTCTTTTCGAGTCCGCTTTCGGTCGTACTCGTTTGCTGTTGAAAGAGCATTTTCGGCCGGTCTTTCTTTTCGAGTCCGCTTTCGGTCGTACTCGTTTATTTCTTTTCGAGTCCGCTTTCGGTCTTACTCGTTTGCTGTTGAAAAAGCGTTTTCGGCCGGTCTTTCTATTCGAGTCCGGTTTTGGTCGTACTCGTTTATTCTTTTCGAGTCCGCTTTCGGTCGTACTCGTTTGCTGTTGAAAGAGCGTTTTCGGCCGGTCTTTCTGTTCGAGTCCGCTTTTGGTCGTACTCGTTTATTCTTTTCGAGTCCGCTTTTGGTCGTACTTGTTTGCTGTTGAAAGAGCATTTTCGGTCGGTCTTTCTTTTCGAGTCCGCTTTCGGCCGTACTCGTTTATTCTTTTCGAGTTCGCTTTTGCTCGTACTCGTTTGCTGTTGAAAGAGCGTTTCAGGCCGGTCTTTCTTTTCGAGTCCGCTTTCGGTCGTACTCGTTTATTCTTTTCGAGTCCGATTTCGGTCGTACTCGTTTGTTGTTGAAAGAGCGTTTTCGGCCGGTCTTTCTGTTCGAGTCCGCTTTTGGTCGTACTCGTTTATTCTTTTCGAGTCCGCTTTTGGTCGTAATCGTTTGTTGTTGAAAGAGCATTTTCGGCAGGTTTTTCTTTTCGAGTCCATTTTCGGTCGTACTCGTTTGCTGTTGAAATAAAGTTTTCAGCCGGTCTTTCTTTTCGAGTCCGCTTTCGGTCGTACTCGTTTATTCTTTTCGAGTCCGCTTTCGGTCGTACTCGTTTGTTGTTGAAAGAGCGTTTTCGACCAGTCTTTCTGTTGGAGTCCGCTTTTGGCCGTACTCGTTTATTCTTTTCGAGTCCGCTTTCGGTCGTACTCGTTTGCTGTTGAAAGAGCGTTTTCGGCCGGTCTTTCTGTTCGAGTCCGCTTTTGGTCGTACTCGTTTATTCTTTTCGAGTCCGCTTTTGGTCGTACTCGTTTGCTGTTGAAAGAGCATTTTCGGCAGGTCTTTCTTTTCGAGTCCGTTTTCGGTCGTACTCGTTTGCTGTTGAAATAAAGTTTTCAGCCGGTCTTTCTTTTCGAGTCCGCTTTCGGTCGTACTCGTTTATTCTTTTCGAGTCCGCTTTCGGTCGTACTCGTTTGTTGTTGAAAGAGCGTTTTCTGCCAGTCTTTCTATTGGAGTCCGCTTTTGGCCGTACTCGTTTGCTGTTGAAAAAGCATTTTCGGCCAGTCTATCTTTTCGATTCTGCTTTCGGTAGTACTTGTTTATTTCTTTTCGAATTCGCTTTTGGTCTTACTCGTTTGCTGTTGAAAGAGCGTTTTCGGTCGGTCTTTCGTTTCGAGTCCGCTTTCGGTCGTACTCGTTTATTCTTTTCGAGTTCGCTTTTGCTCGTACTCGTTTGCTGTTGAAAGAGCGTTTCAGGCCGGTCTTTCTTTTCGAGTCCGCTTTTGGTTGTACTCGTTAGCTGTTGAAAGAGCGTTTTTGGCCGGTCTTTCTTTTCGAGTCCGCTTTTGGTCGTACTCGTTTAATCTTATCGAGTCCGCTTTCGGTTATACTCGTTTGCTGTTGAAAGAGCGTTTCAGGCCGGTCTTTCTTTTCGAGTCCGCTTTTCAGTCGTACTCATTTGCTGTTGAAAGAGCGTTTTCGGCCGGTCTTTCTTTTCGAGTCCGCTTTCGATCGTACTCGTTTATTTCTTTTCGAGTCCGCTTTCGGTTGTACTCGTTTGCTGTTGAAAGAGCGTTTTCGGCCGGTCTTTCTTTTCGAGTCCGCTTTCGGTCGTACTCGTTTATTCTTTTCGAGTCCGCTTTCGGTCTTACTCATTTGCTGTTGAAAGAGCGTTTTCGGTCGGTCTTTCTTTTCGAGTCCGCTTTTGGTCGTACTCGTTTATTCTTTTCGAGTCCGCTTTCGGTCGTACTCGTTTCCTGTTGAAAGAGCGTTTTCGGCCGGTCTTTCTATTCGAGTCCGCTTTCGGTCGTACTAGTTTATTCTTTTCGAGTCCACTTTCGGTCGTACTCGTTTGCTGTTAAAAGCGCATTTTCGGACGGTCTTTCTTTTCGAGTCCGGTTTCGGTCGTACTCGATTGCTGTTGAAAGAGATTTTTCAGCCGGTCTTTCTTTTCGAGTCCGCTTTCGGTCATACTTATTTATTCTTTTCGAGTCCGCTTTCTGTCGTACTCGTTTGCTGTTGAAAGAGCATTTTTGGCAGGTCTTTATGTTCGAGTCCGCTTTTGGACGTACTCGTTTATTCTTTTCGAGTCCGCTTTCGGTCGTACTCGTTTGCTGTTGAAAGATCGTTTTCGGCCGGTCTTTCTTTTGGAGTCCGCTTTCGGCCGTACTCGTTTGCTGTTGAAAGAGCATTTTCGACCAGTCTTTCTTTTCGATTCTGCTTTCGGTAGTACTTGTTTATTTCTTTTCGATTTCGCTTTTTGTCTTACTCGTTTGCTGTTGAAAGAGCGTTTTCGGCCGTTCTTTCTTTTCGAGTTCGCTTTCGGTCATTCTCGTTTATTCTTTTCGAGTCCGCTTTTGCTCGTACTCGTTTGCTGTTGAAAAAGCGTTTTAGGCCGGTCTTTCTTTTCGAGTCCGCTTTCGGTTGTACTCGTTAGCTGTTGAAAGAGCGTTTTTGTCCGGTCTTTATTTTCGAGTCTGCTTTTGGCCGTACTCGTTTATTCTTATCGAGTCCGCTTTCGGTCGTACTCGTTTGTTGTTGAAAGAGCGTTTTCGGTCGGTCTTTATTTTTGAGTCCGCTTTCGGTCGTACTCTTTTATTTCTTTTCGAGTCCGCTTTCGGTCGTACTCGTTTGCTGTTGAAAGATCGTTTTTGGCCGGTCTTTCTTTTCGAGTCCGCTTTCGGTCATACTCGTTTATTCTTTTCGAGTCCGCTTTCGATCGTACTCGTTTGCTGTTGAAGAGCGTTTTCGGCCGGTCTTTCTTTTCGAGTCCGCTTTCGGTCGTACTCGTTTATTTCTTTTTGAGTCCGCTTTCGTTCGTACTCGTTTGCTGTTGAAAGAGCGTTTTCGGCCGGTCTTTCTTTTCGAGTCCACTTTCGGTCGTACTCGTTTATTCTTTTCGAGTCCGCTTTCAGTCGTACTCGTTTGCTATTGAAAGTGCATTTTAGGCCGGTCTTTCTTTTCGAGTCCGCTTTCGGTCGTACTCGTTTGTTGTTGAAAGAGCATTTTCGGCCGGTCTTTCTTTTCGAGTCCGCTTTCGGTCGTACCCGTTTATTTCTTTTCGAGTCCGCTTTCGGTCTTACTCATTTGCTGTTGAAAGAGCGTTTTCGGCCGGTCTTTCTTTTCGAGTCCGCTTTTGGTCGTACTCGTTTATTCTTTTCGAGTCTGCTTTCGGTCGTACTCGTTTGCTGTTGAAAGAGCGTTTTCGGCCGGTCTTTCTGTTCGAGTCCGCTTTCGGTCGTACTCGTTTATTCTTTTCGAGTCCGCTTTCGGTCGTACTCGTTTGCTGTTGAAAGAGCATTTTTGGCCGGTCTTTCTTTTCGAGTCCGCTTTCGGTCGTACTCGTTTGCTGTTGAAAGAGCTTTTTCAGCCGGTCTTTCTTTTCGAGTCCGCTTTCGGTCATACTTGTTTATTCTTTTCGAGTCCGCTTTCGGTCGTACTCATTTGCTGTTGAAAGAGCATTTTCGGCAGGTCTTTATGTTCGAGTCCGCTTTCGGACGTACTCGTTTATTCTTTTCGAGTCTGCTTTTGGTCGTACTTGTTTGCTGTTGAAAGAGCGTTTTCGGGCGGTCTTTCTTTTGGAGTCCGCTTTCGGCCGTACTCCTTTGCTGTTGAATGAGCATTTTTGGCCAGTCTTTCTTTTCGATTCTGCTTTCGGTAGTACTTGTTTATTTCTTTTCGAGTTCGCTTTTGGTCTTACTCGTTTGCTGTTGAAAGAGAGTTTTCGGCCTGTCTTTCTTTTCGAGTCCGCTTTCGGTCGTACTCGTTTATTCTTTTCGAGTCCGCTTTTGCTCGTACTCGTTTGCTGTTGAAAGAGCGTTTCAGGCCGGTCTTTCTTTTCGAGTCTGCTTTCGGTTGTACTCGTTAGCTGTTGAAAGAGCGTTTTTGGCCGGTCATTATTTTCGAGTCCGCTTTTGGTCGTACTCCTTTATTCTTATCGAGTCCGCTTTCGGTCGTACTCGTTTGCTGTTGAAAGAGCGTTTTCGGTCGGTCTTTCTTTTCGAGTCAGCTTTCGGTCGTACTCGTTTATTTCTTTTCGAGTCCGCTTTCGGTCATACTCGTTCGCTGTTGAAAAAGAGTTTTCAGTCGGTCTTTCTTTTCGAGCCCGCTTTCGGTCGTACTCGTTTATTCTTTTCGAGTCCGCTTTCAGTCGTACTCGTTTGCTGTTGAAAGAGCATTTTCGGCCTCTCTTTCTTTTCGAGTCCGCTTTCGGTCGTACTCGTTTGCTGTTGAAAGAGCATTTTCGGCCGGCCTTTCTGTTCGAGTCCACTTTCGGTTGTACTCATTTATTCTTTTCGAGTCCGCTTTCGGTTGTACTCGTTTGCTGTTGAAAGAGCGTTTTCGGCCGGTCTTTCTGTTTGAGTCTGCTTTCGGTCGTACTCGTTTATTCTTTTCGAGTCCGCTTTCGGTCGTACTCGTTTGCTGTTGAAAGAGCGTTTTCGGTCGGTCTTTCTTTTCGAGTCCGCTTTCGGTAGTACTCGTTTGCTGTTGAAAGAGCATTTTCGGCCGGTCTTTCTTTTCGAGTCCGCTTTCGGTCGTACTCGTTTATTTCTTTTCAAGTCCGCTTTCGGTCTTACTCGTTTGCTGTTGAAAGAGCGTTTTCGGCCGGTCTTTCTTTTCGAGTCCGGTTTTGGTCGTACTTGTTTATTCTTTTCGAGTCCGCTTTCGGTCGTACTCGTTTGCTGTTGAAAGAGCGTTTTCGGCCGGTCTTTCTGTTCGAGTCCGCTTTTGGTCGTACTCGTTTATTCTTTTCGAGTCCGCTTTTGGTCGTACTTGTTTGCTGTTGAAAGAGCATTTTCGGTCGGTCTTTCTTTTCGAGTCCGCTTTCGGTCGTACTCGTTTTCTGTTGAAATAGCGTGTTCAGCCGGACTTTCTTTTCGAGTCCGCTTTCGGTCGTACTCGTTTATTCTTTTCGAGTCCGATTTTGGTCGTACTCGTTTGTTGTTGAAAGAGCGTTTTCGGCCGGTCTTTCTGTTCGAGTCCGCTTTTGGTCGTACTCGTTTATTCTTTTCGAGTCCGCTTTTGGTCGTACTCGTTTGCTGTTGAAAGAGCATTTTCGGCAGGTCTTTCTTTTCGAGTCCGTTTTCGGTCGTACTCGTTTGCTGTTGAAATAACGTTTTCAGCCGGTCTTTCTTTTCGAGTCCGCTTTCGGTCGTACTCGTTTATTCTTTTCGAGTCCGCTTTCGGTCGTACTCGTTTGTTGTTGAAAGAGCGTTTTCGGCCAGTCTTTCTATTGGAGTCCGCTTTCGGCCGTACTCGTTTGCTGTTGAAAAAGCATTTTTGGCCAGTCTTTCTTTTCGATTCTGCTTTCGGTAGTACTTGTTTATTTCTTTTCGAATTCGCTTTTGGTCTTACTCGTTTGCTGTTGAAATAGCGTTTTCGGTCGGTGTTTCTTTTCGAGTCCGCTTTCGGTCGTACTCGTTTGTTGTTGAAAGAGCGTTTTCGGCCGGTCTTTTTGTTCGAGTCCGCTTTCGGTCGTACTCGTTTATTCTTTTCGAGTCCGCTTTCGGTCGTACTCGTTTGCTGCTGAAAGAGCATTTTTGGCCGGTCTTTCTTTTCGAGTCCGCTTTCGGTCGTACTCGTTTGCTGTTGAAAGAGCTTTTTCGACCAGTCTTTCTTTTCGATTCTGCTTTCGGTAGTACTTGTTTATTTCTTTTCGATTTCGCTTTTTGTCTTACTCGTTTGCTGTTGAAAGAGCGTTTTCGGCCGGTCTTTCTTTTCGAGTTCGCTTTCGGTCATACTCGTTTATTCTTTTCGAGTCCGCTTTTGCTCGTACTCGTTTGCTGTTGAAAAAGCGTTTTAGGCCGGTCTTTCTTTTCGAGTCCGCTTTCGGTTGTACTCGTTAGCTGTTGAAAGAGCGTTTTTGTCCGGTCTTTATTTTCGAGTCTGCTTTTGGCCGTACTCGTTTATTCTTATCGAGTCCGCTTTCGGTCGTACTCGTTTGTTGTTGAAAGAGCGTTTTCGGTCGGTCTTTATTTTTGAGTCCGCTTTCGGTCGTACTCTTTTATTTCTTTTCGAGTCCGCTTTCGGTCGTACTCGTTTGCTGTTGAAAGATCGTTTTTGGCCGGTCTTTCTTTTCGAGTCCGCTTTCGGTCGTACTCGTTTATTCTTTTCGAGTCCGCTTTCGATCGTACTCGTTTGCTGTTGAAGAGCGTTTTCGGCCGGTCTTTCTTTTCGAGTCCGCTTTCGGTCGTACTCGTTTATTTCTTTTTGAGTCCGCTTTCGGTCGTACTCGTTTGCTGTTGAAAGAGCGTTTTCGGCCGGTCTTTCTATTGGAGTCCGCTTTCGGCCGTACTCGTTTGCTGTTGAAAAAGCATTTTTGGCCAGTCTTTCTTTTCGATTCTGCTTTCGGTAGTACTTGTTTATTTCTTTTCGAATTCGCTTTTGGTCTTACTCGTTTGCTGTTGAAATAGCGTTTTCGGTCGGTGTTTCTTTTCGAGTCCGCTTTCGGTCGTACTCGTTTGTTGTTGAAAGAGCGTTTTCGGCCGGTCTTTTTGTTCGAGTCCGCTTTCGGTCGTACTCGTTTATTCTTTTCGAGTCCGCTTTCGGTCGTACTCGTTTGCTGCTGAAAGAGCATTTTTGGCCGGTCTTTCTTTTCGAGTCCGCTTTCGGTCGTACTCGTTTGCTGTTGAAAGAGCTTTTTCGACCAGTCTTTCTTTTCGATTCTGCTTTCGGTAGTACTTGTTTATTTCTTTTCGATTTCGCTTTTTGTCTTACTCGTTTGCTGTTGAAAGAGCGTTTTCGGCCGGTCTTTCTTTTCGAGTTCGCTTTCGGTCATACTCGTTTATTCTTTTCGAGTCCGCTTTTGCTCGTACTCGTTTGCTGTTGAAAAAGCGTTTTAGGCCGGTCTTTCTTTTCGAGTCCGCTTTCGGTTGTACTCGTTAGCTGTTGAAAGAGCGTTTTTGTCCGGTCTTTATTTTCGAGTCTGCTTTTGGCCGTACTCGTTTATTCTTATCGAGTCCGCTTTCGGTCGTACTCGTTTGTTGTTGAAAGAGCGTTTTCGGTCGGTCTTTATTTTTGAGTCCGCTTTCGGTCGTACTCTTTTATTTCTTTTCGAGTCCGCTTTCGGTCGTACTCGTTTGCTGTTGAAAGATCGTTTTTGGCCGGTCTTTCTTTTCGAGTCCGCTTTCGGTCGTACTCGTTTATTCTTTTCGAGTCCGCTTTCGATCGTACTCGTTTGCTGTTGAAGAGCGTTTTCGGCCGGTCTTTCTTTTCGAGTCCGCTTTCGGTCGTACTCGTTTATTTCTTTTTGAGTCCGCTTTCGGTCGTACTCGTTTGCTGTTGAAAGAGCGTTTTCGGCCGGTCTTTCTGTTTGAGTCTGCTTTCGGTCGTACTCGTTTATTCTTTTCGAGTCCGCTTTCGGTCGTACTCGTTTGCTGTTGAAAGAGCGTTTTCGGTCGGTCTTTCTTTTCGAGTCCGCTTTCGGTAGTACTCGTTTGCTGTTGAAAGAGCATTTTCGGCCGGTCTTTCTTTTCGAGTCCGCTTTCGGTCGTACTCGTTTATTTCTTTTCAAGTCCGCTTTCGGTCTTACTCGTTTGCTGTTGAAAGAGCGTTTTCGGCCGGTCTTTCTTTTCGAGTCCGGTTTTGGTCGTACTTGTTTATTCTTTTCGAGTCCGCTTTCGGTCGTACTCGTTTGCTGTTGAAAGAGCGTTTTCGGCCGGTCTTTCTGTTCGAGTCCGCTTTTGGTCGTACTCGTTTATTCTTTTCGAGTCCGCTTTTGGTCGTACTTGTTTGCTGTTGAAAGAGCATTTTCGGTCGGTCTTTCTTTTCGAGTCCGCTTTCGGTCGTACTCGTTTTCTGTTGAAATAGCGTGTTCAGCCGGACTTTCTTTTCGAGTCCGCTTTCGGTCGTACTCGTTTATTCTTTTCGAGTCCGATTTTGGTCGTACTCGTTTGTTGTTGAAAGAGCGTTTTCGGCCGGTCTTTCTGTTCGAGTCTGCTTTTGGTCGTACTCGTTTATTCTTTTCGAGTCCGCTTTTGGTCGTACTCGTTTGCTGTTGAAAGAGCATTTTCGGCAGGTCTTTCTTTTCGAGTCCGTTTTCGGTCGTACTCGTTTGCTGTTGAAATAACGTTTTCAGCCGGTCTTTCTTTTCGAGTCCGCTTTCGGTCGTACTCGTTTATTCTTTTCGAGTCCGCTTTCGGTCGTACTCGTTTGTTGTTGAAAGAGCGTTTTCGGCCAGTCTTTCTATTGGAGTCCGCTTTCGGCCGTACTCGTTTGCTGTTGAAAAAGCATTTTTGGCCAGTCTTTCTTTTCGATTCTGCTTTCGGTAGTACTTGTTTATTTCTTTTCGAATTCGCTTTTGGTCTTACTCGTTTGCTGTTGAAATAGCGTTTTCGGTCGGTGTTTCTTTTCGAGTCCGCTTTCGGTCGTACTCGTTTGTTGTTGAAAGAGCGTTTTCGGCCGGTCTTTTTGTTCGAGTCCGCTTTCGGTCGTACTCGTTTATTCTTTTCGAGTCCGCTTTCGGTCGTACTCGTTTGCTGTTGAAAGAGCATTTTTGGCCGGTCTTTCTTTTCGAGTCCGCTTTCGGTCGTACTCGTTTGCTGTTGAAAGAGCTTTTTCGACCAGTCTTTCTTTTCGATTCTGCTTTCGGTAGTACTTGTTTATTTCTTTTCGATTTCGCTTTTTGTCTTACTCGTTTGCTGTTGAAAGAGCGTTTTCGGCCGGTCTTTCTTTTCGAGTTCGCTTTCGGTCATACTCGTTTATTCTTTTCGAGTCCGCTTTTGCTCGTACTCGTTTGCTGTTGAAAAAGCGTTTTAGGCCGGTCTTTCTTTTCGAGTCCGCTTTCGGTTGTACTCGTTAGCTGTTGAAAGAGCGTTTTTGTCCGGTCTTTATTTTCGAGTCTGCTTTTGGCCGTACTCGTTTATTCTTATCGAGTCCGCTTTCGGTCGTACTCGTTTGTTGTTGAAAGAGCGTTTTCGGTCGGTCTTTATTTTTGAGTCCGCTTTCGGTCGTACTCTTTTATTTCTTTTCGAGTCCGCTTTCGGTCGTACTCGTTTGCTGTTGAAAGATCGTTTTTGGCCGGTCTTTCTTTTCGAGTCCGCTTTCGGTCGTACTCGTTTATTCTTTTCGAGTCCGCTTTCGATCGTACTCGTTTGCTGTTGAAGAGCGTTTTCGGCCGGTCTT
Organism: Lathyrus tuberosus; assembly: GCA_022829125.1. NCBI lineage: Eukaryota > Viridiplantae > Streptophyta > Magnoliopsida > Fabales > Fabaceae > Lathyrus > Lathyrus tuberosus. Next base: position 5,015,675 of record JALAZF010000034.1, read on the forward strand.
TCTTTTCGAGTCCGCTTTCGGTCGTACTCGTTTATTTCTTTTCGAGTCTGCTTTCGGTCGTACTCGTTTGCTGTTGAAAGAGCGTTTTCGGCCGGTCTTTCTGTTCGAGTCCGCTTTCGGTCGTACTCGTTTATTCTTTTCGAGTCCGCTTTCGGTCGTACTCGTTTGCTGTTGAAAGAGCATTTTTGGCCGGGCTTTCTTTTCGAGTCCGCTTTCGGTCGTACTCGTTTGCTGTTGAAAGAGCTTTTTCAGCCGGTCTTTCTTTTCGAGTCCGCTTTCGGTCATACTTGTTTATTCTTTTCAAGTCCGCTTTCGGTCTTACTCGTTTGCTGTTGAAAGAGCGTTTTCGGCCGGTCTTTCTTTTCGAGTCCGGTTTTGGTCGTACTTGTTTATTCTTTTCGAGTCCGCTTTCGGTCGTACTCGTTTGCTGTTGAAAGAGCGTTTTCGGCCGGTCTTTCTGTTCGAGTCCGCTTTTGGTCGTACTCGTTTATTCTTTTCGAGTCCGCTTTTGGTCGTACTTGTTTGCTGTTGAAAGAGCATTTTCGGTCGGTCTTTCTTTTCGAGTCCGCTTTCGGTCGTACTCGTTTTCTGTTGAAATAGCGTGTTCAGCCGGACTTTCTTTTCGAGTCCGCTTTCGGTCGTACTCGTTTATTCTTTTCGAGTCCGATTTTGGTCGTACTCGTTTGTTGTTGAAAGAGCGTTTTCGGCCGGTCTTTCTGTTCGAGTCCGCTTTTGGTCGTACTCGTTTATTCTTTTCGAGTCCGCTTTTGGTCGTACTCGTTTGCTGTTGAAAGAGCATTTTCGGCAGGTCTTTCTTTTCGAGTCCGTTTTCGGTCGTACTCGTTTGCTGTTGAAATAACGTTTTCAGCCGGTCTTTCTTTTCGAGTCCGCTTTCGGTCGTACTCGTTTATTCTTTTCGAGTCCGCTTTCGGTCGTACTCGTTTGTTGTTGAAAGAGCGTTTTCGGCCAGTCTTTCTATTGGAGTCCGCTTTCGGCCGTACTCGTTTGCTGTTGAAAAAGCATTTTTGGCCAGTCTTTCTTTTCGATTCTGCTTTCGGTAGTACTTGTTTATTTCTTTTCGAATTCGCTTTTGGTCTTACTCGTTTGCTGTTGAAATAGCGTTTTCGGTCGGTGTTTCTTTTCGAGTCCGCTTTCGGTCGTACTCGTTTGTTGTTGAAAGAGCGTTTTCGGCCGGTCTTTTTGTTCGAGTCCGCTTTCGGTCGTACTCGTTTATTCTTTTCGAGTCCGCTTTCGGTCGTACTCGTTTGCTGTTGAAAGAGCATTTTTGGCCGGTCTTTCTTTTCGAGTCCGCTTTCGGTCGTACTCGTTTGCTGTTGAAAGAGCTTTTTCGACCAGTCTTTCTTTTCGATTCTGCTTTCGGTAGTACTTGTTTATTTCTTTTCGATTTCGCTTTTTGTCTTACTCGTTTGCTGTTGAAAGAGCGTTTTCGGCCGGTCTTTCTTTTCGAGTTCGCTTTCGGTCATACTCGTTTATTCTTTTCGAGTCCGCTTTTGCTCGTACTCGTTTGCTGTTGAAAAAGCGTTTTAGGCCGGTCTTTCTTTTCGAGTCCGCTTTCGGTTGTACTCGTTAGCTGTTGAAAGAGCGTTTTTGTCCGGTCTTTATTTTCGAGTCTGCTTTTGGCCGTACTCGTTTATTCTTATCGAGTCCGCTTTCGGTCGTACTCGTTTGTTGTTGAAAGAGCGTTTTCGGTCGGTCTTTATTTTTGAGTCCGCTTTCGGTCGTACTCTTTTATTTCTTTTCGAGTCCGCTTTCGGTCGTACTCGTTTGCTGTTGAAAGATCGTTTTTGGCCGGTCTTTCTTTTCGAGTCCGCTTTCGGTCGTACTCGTTTATTCTTTTCGAGTCCGCTTTCGATCGTACTCGTTTGCTGTTGAAGAGCGTTTTCGGCCGGTCTTTCTTTTCGAGTCCGCTTTCGGTCGTACTCGTTTATTTCTTTTTGAGTCCGCTTTCGGTCGTACTCGTTTGCTGTTGAAAGAGCGTTTTCGGCCGGTCTTTCTTTTCGAGTCCGTTTTCGGTCGTACTCGTTTATTCTTTTCGAGTCCGCTTTCGTTCGTACTCGTTTGCTGTTGAAAGAGCGTTTTCGGCCGGTCTTTCTTTTCGAGTCCACTTTCGGTCGTACTCGTTTATTCTTTTCGAGTCCGCTTTTAGTCGTACTCGTTTGCTATTGAAAGTGCATTTTAGGCCGGTCTTTCTTTTCGAGTCCGCTTTCGGTCGTACTCGTTTGTTGTTGAAAGAGCATTTTCGGCCGGTCTTTCTTTTCGAGTCTGCTTTCGGTCGTACCCGTTTATTTCTTTTCGAGTCCGCTTTCGGTCTTACTCATTTGCTGTTGAAAGAGCATTTTCGGCCGGTCTTTCTTTTCGAGTCCGCTTTTGGTCGTACTCGTTTATTCTTTTCGAGTCTGCTTTCGGTCGTACTCGTTTGCTGTTGAAAGAGCGTTTTCGGCCGGTCTTTCTGTTCGAGTCCGCTTTCGGTCGTACTCGTTTATTCTTTTCGAGTCCGCTTTCGGTCGTACTCGTTTGCTGTTGAAAGAGCATTTTTGGCCGGGCTTTCTTTTCGAGTCCGCTTTCGGTCGTACTCGTTTGCTGTTGAAAGAGCTTTTTCAGCCGGTCTTTCTTTTCGAGTCCGCTTTCGGTCATACTTGTTTATTCTTTTCGAGTCCGCTTTCGGTCGTACTCATTTGCTGTTGAAAGAGCATTTTCGGCAGGTCCTTATGTTCGAGTCCGCTTTCGGACGTACTCGTTTATTCTTTTCGAGTCTGCTTTTGGTCGTACTTGTTTGCTGTTGAAAGAGCGTTTTCGGGCGGTCTTTCTTTTGGAGTCCGCTTTCGGCCGTACTCCTTTGCTGTTGAAAGAGCATTTTTGGCCAGTCTTTCTTTTCGATTCTGCTTTCGGTAGTACTTGTTTATTTCTTTTCGAGTTCGCTTTTGGTCTTACTCGTTTGCTGTTGAAAGAGAGTTTTCGGCCTGTCTTTCTTTTCGAGTCCGCTTTCGGTCGTACTCGTTTATTCTTTTCGAGTCCGCTTTTGCTCGTACTCGTTTGCTGTTGAAAGAGCGTTTCAGGCCGGTCTTTCTTTTCGAGTCTGCTTTCGGTTGTACTCGTTAGCTGTTGAAAGAGCGTTTTTGGCCGGTCATTATTTTCGAGTCCGCTTTTGGTCGTACTCCTTTATTCTTATCGAGTCCGCTTTCGGTCGTACTCGTTTGCTGTTGAAAGAGCGTTTTCGGTCGGTCTTTCTTTTCGAGTCAGCTTTCGGTCGTACTCGTTTATTTCTTTTCGAGTCCGCTTTCGGTCATACTCGTTTGCTGTTGAAAAAGAGTTTTCAGTCGGTCTTTCTTTTCGAGCCCGCTTTCGGTCGTACTCGTTTATTCTTTTCGAGTCTGCTTTCAGTCGTACTCGTTTGCTGTTGAAAGAGCATTTTCGGCCTCTCTTTCTTTTCGAGTCCGCTTTCGGTCGTACTCGTTTGCTGTTGAAAGAGCATTTTCGGCCGGCCTTTCTGTTCGAGTCCACTTTCGGTTGTACTCATTTATTCTTTTCGAGTCCGCTTTCGGTTGTACTCGTTTGCTGTTGAAAGAGCGTTTTCGGCCGGTCTTTCTGTTTGAGTCTGCTTTCGGTCGTACTCGTTTATTCTTTTCGAGTCCGCTTTCGGTCGTACTCGTTTGCTGTTGAAAGAGCGTTTTCGGTCGGTCTTTCTTTTCGAGTCCGCTTTCGGTCGTACTCGTTTGCTGTTGAAAGAGCATTTTCGGCCGGTCTTTCTTTTCGAGTCCGCTTTCGGTCGTACTCGTTTATTTCTTTTCAAGTCCGCTTTCGGTCTTACTCGTTTGCTGTTGAAAGAGCGTTTTCGGCCGGTCTTTCTTTTCGAGTCCGGTTTTGGTCGTACTCGTTTATTCTTTTCGAGTCCGCTTTCGGTCGTACTCGTTTGCTGTTGAAAGAGCGTTTTCGGCCGGTCTTTCTGTTCGAGTCCGCTTTTGGTCGTACTCGTTTATTCTTTTCGAGTCCGCTTTTGGTCGTACTTGTTTGCTGTTGAAAGAGCATTTTCGGTCGGTCTTTCTTTTCGAGTCCGCTTTCGGTCGTACTCGTTTTCTGTTGAAATAGCGTGTTCAGCCGGACTTTCTTTTCGAGTCCGCTTTCGGTCGTACTCGTTTATTCTTTTCGAGTCCGATTTTGGTCGTACTCGTTTGTTGTTGAAAGAGCGTTTTCGGCCGGTCTTTCTGTTCGAGTCCGCTTTTGGTCGTACTCGTTTATTCTTTTCGAGTCCGCTTTTGGTCGTACTCGTTTGCTGTTGAAAGAGCATTTTCGGCAGGTCTTTCTTTTCGAGTCCGTTTTCGGTCGTACTCGTTTGCTGTTGAAATAACGTTTTCAGCCGGTCTTTCTTTTCGAGTCCGCTTTCGGTCGTACTCGTTTATTCTTTTCGAGTCCGCTTTCGGTCGTACTCGTTTGTTGTTGAAAGAGCGTTTTCGGCCAGTCTTTCTATTGGAGTCCGCTTTCGGCCGTACTCGTTTGCTGTTGAAAAAGCATTTTTGGCCAGTCTTTCTTTTCGATTCTGCTTTCGGTAGTACTTGTTTATTTCTTTTCGAATTCGCTTTTGGTCTTACTCGTTTGCTGTTGAAATAGCGTTTTCGGTCGGTGTTTCTTTTCGAATCCGCTTTCGGTCGTACTCGTTTGCTGTTGAAAGAGCGTTTTCGGCCGGTCTTTCTGTTCGAGTCCGCTTTCGGTCGTACTCGTTTATTCTTTTCGAGTCCGCTTTCGGTCGTACTCGTTTGCTGTTGAAAGAGCATTTTTGGCCGGTCTTTCTTTTCGAGTCCGCTTTCGGTCGTACTCGTTTGCTGTTGAAAGAGCTTTTTCAGCCGGTCTTTCTTTTCGAGTCCGCTTTCGGTCATACTTGTTTATTCTTTTCGAGTCCGCTTTCGGTCGTACTCGTTTGCTGTTGAAAGAGCATTTTTGGCAGGTCTTTATGTTCGAGTCCGCTTTCGGACGTACTCGTTTATTCTTTTCGAGTCTGCTTTTGGTCGTACTTGTTTGCTGTTGAAAGAGCGTTTTCGGGCGGTCTTTCTTTTGGAGTCCGCTTTCGGCCGTACTCGTTTGCTGTTGAAAGAGCATTTTTGGCCAGTCTTTCTTTTCGATTCTGCTTTCGGTAGTACTTGTTTATTTCTTTTCGAGTTCGCTGTTGGTCTTACTCGTTTGCAGTTGAAAGAGAGTTTTCGGCCTGTCTTTCTTTTCGAGTCCGCTTTCGGTCGTACTCGTTTATTCTTTTCGAGTCCGCTTTTGGTCGTACTCGTTTGCTGTTGAAAGAGAATTTTCGGCAGGTCTTTCTTTTCGAGTCTGTTTTCGGTCGTACTCGTTTGCTGTTGAAATAACGTTTTCAGCCGGTCTTTCTTTTCGAGTCCGCTTTCGGTCGTACTCGTTTATTCTTTTCGAGTCCGCTTTCGGTCGTACTCGTTTGTTGTTGAAAGAGCATTTTCGGCCAGTCTTTCTATTGGAGTCCGCTTTCGGCCGTACTCGTTTGCTGTTGAAAAACCATTTTTGGCTAGTCTTTCTTTTCGATTCTGCTTTCGGTAGTACTTGTTTATTTCTTTTCGAATTCGCTTTTGGTCTTACTCGTTTGCTGTTGAAAGAGCATTTTCGGTCGGTGTTTCTTTTCGAGTCCGCTTTCGGTCGTACTCGTTTGCTGTTGAAAGAGCGTTTTCGGCCGGTCTTTCTGTTCGAGTCCGTTTTCGGTCGTACTCGTTTATTCTTTTCGAGTCCGCTTTCGTTCGTACTTGTTTGCTGTTGAAAGAGCGTTTTCAGCCGGTCTTTCTTTTCGAGTCCACTTTCGGTCGTACTCGTTTATTCTTTTCGAGTCCGCTTTCAGTCGTACTCGTTTGCTATTGAAAGTGCATTTTAGGCCGGTCATTCTTTTCGAGTCCGCTTTCGGTCATACTCGTTTGTTGTTGAAAGAGCATTTTCGGCCGGTCTTTCTTTTCGAGTCCGCTTTCGGTTGTACCCGTTTATTTCTTTTCGAGTCCGCTTTCGGTCTTACTCATTTGCTGTTGAAAGAGCGTTTTCGGCCGGTCTTTCTTTTCGAGTCCGCTTTTGGTCGTACTCGTTTATTCTTTTCGAGTCTGCTTTCGGTCGTACTCGTTTGCTGTTGAAAGAGCGTTTTCGGCCGGTCTTTCTGTTCGAGTCCGCTTTCGGTCGTACTCGTTTATTCTTTTCGAGTCCGCTTTCGGTCGTACTCGTTTGCTGTTGAAAGAGCATTTTTGGCCGGTCTTTCTTTTCGAGTCCGCTTTCGGTCGTACTCGTTTGCTGTTGAAAGAGCTTTTTCAGCCGGTCTTTCTTTTCGAGTCCGCTTTCGGTCATACTTGTTTATTCTTTTCGAGTCCGCTTTCGGTCGTACTCATTTGCTGTTGAAAGAGCATTTTCGGCAGGTCTTTATGTTCGAGTCCGCTTTCGGACGTACTCGTTTATTCTTTTCGAGTCTGCTTTTGGTCGTACTTGTTTGCTGTTGAAATAGCGTTTTCGGGCGGTCTTTCTTTTGGAGTCCGCTTTCGGCCGTACTCCTTTGCTGTTGAAAGAGCATTTTTGGCCAGTCTTTCTTTTCGATTCTGCTTTCGGTAGTACTTGTTTATTTCATTTCGAGTTCACTTTTGGTCTTACTCGTTTGCTGTTGAAAGAGAGTTTTCGGCCTGTCTTTCTTTTCGAGTCCGCTTTCGGTCGTACTCGTTTATTCTTTTCGAGTCCGCTTTTGCTCGTACTCGTTTACTGTTGAAAGAGCGTTTCAGGCCGGTCTTTATTTTCGAGTCTGCTTTCGGTTGTACTATTTAGCTGTTGAAAGAGCGTTTTTGGCCGGTCATTATTTTCGAGTCCGCTTTTGGTCGTACTCCTTTATTCTTATCGACTCCGCTTTCGGTCGTACTCGTTTGCTGTTGAAAGAGCGTTTTCGGTCGGTCTTTCTTTTCGAGTCAGCTTTCGGTCGTACTCGTTTATTTCTTTTCGAGTCCGCTTTCGGTCATACTCGTTTGCTGTTGAAAAAGAGTTTTCAGTCGGTCTTTCTTTTCGAGCCCGCTTTCGGTCGTACTCGTTTATTCTTTTCGAGTCCGCTTTCAGTCGTACTCGTTTGCTGTTGAAAAAGCATTTTCGGCCTCTCTTTCTTTTCGAGTCCGCTTTCGGTCGTACTCGTTTGCTGTTGAAAGAGCATTTTCGGCCGGCCTTTCTGTTCGAGTCCACTTTCGGTTGTACTCATTTATTCTTTTCGAGTCCGCTTTCGGTTGTACTCGTTTGCTGTTGAAAGAGCGTTTTCGGCCGGTCTTTCTGTTTGAGTCTGCTTTCGGTCGTACTCGTTTATTCTTTTCGAGTCCGCTTTCGGTCGTACTCGTTTGCTGTTGAAAGAGAATTTTCGGTCGGTCTTTCTTTTCGAGTCCGCTTTCGGTCGTACTCGTTTGCTGTTGAAAGAGCATTTTCGGCCGGTCTTTCTTTTCGAGTCCGCTTTCGGTCGTACTCGTTTATTTCTTTTCAAGTCCGCTTTCGGTCTTACTCGTTTGCTGTTGAAAGAGCGTTTTCGGCCGGTCTTTCTTTTCGAGTCCGGTTTTGGTCGTACTCGTTTATTCTTTTCGGGTCCGCTTTCGGTCGTACTCGTTTGCTGTTGAAAGAGCGTTTTCGGCCGGTCTTTCTGTTCGAGTCCGCTTTTGGTCGTACTCGTTTATTCTTTTCGAGTCCGATTTTGGTCGTACTTGTTTGCTGTTGAAAGAGCATTTTCGGTCGGTCTTTCTTTTCGAGTCCGCTTTCGGTCGTACTCGTTTTCTGTTGAAATAGCGTGTTCAGCCGGACTTTCTTTTCGAGTCCGCTTTCGGTCGTACTCGTTTATTCTTTTCGAGTCCGATTTTGGTCGTACTCGTTTGTTCTTGAAAGAGCGTTTTCGGCCGGTCTTTCTGTTCGAGTCCGCTTTTGGTCGTACTCGTTTATTCTTTTCGAGTCCGCTTTTGGTCGTACTCGTTTGCTGTTGAAAGAGCATTTTCGGCAGGTCTTTCTTTTCGAGTCCGTTTTCGGTCGTACTCGTTTGCTGTTGAAATAACGTTTTCAGCCGGTCTTTCTTTTCGAGTCCGCTTTCGGTCGTACTCGTTTATTCTTTTCGAGTCCGCTTTCGGTCGTACTCGTTTGTTGTTGAAAGAGCGTTTTCGGCCAGTCTTTCTATTGGAGTCCGCTTTCGGCCGTACTCGTTTGCTGTTGAAAAAGCATTTTTGGCCAGTCTTTCTTTTCGATTCTGCTTTCGGTAGTACTTGTTTATTTCTTTTCGAATTCGCTTTTGGTCTTACTCGTTTGCTGTTGAAAGAGCGTTTTCGGTCGGTGTTTCTTTTCGAGTCCGCTTTCGGTCGTACTCGTTTGCTGTTGAAAGAGCGTTTTCGGCCGGCCTTTCTGTTCGAGTCCGCTTTCGGTCGTACTCGTTTATTCTTTTCGAGTCCGCTTTCGGTCGTACTCGTTTGCTGTTGAAAGAGCATTTTTGGCCGGTCTTTCTTTTCGAGTCCGCTTTCGGTCGTACTCGTTTGCTGTTGAAAGAGCTTTTTCAGCCGGTCTTTCTTTTCGAGTCCGTTTTCGGTCATACTTGTTTATTCTTTTCGAGTCCGCTTTCGGTCGTACTCGTTTGCTGTTGAAAGAGCATTTTCGGCAGGTCTTTATGTTCGAGTCCGCTTTCGGACGTACTCGTTTATTCTTTTCGAGTCTGCTTTTGGTCGTACTTGTTTGCTGTTGAAAGAGGGTTTTCGGGCGGTCTTTCTTTTGGAGTCCGCTTTCGGCCGTACTCGTTTGCTGTTGAAAGAGCATTTTTGGCCAGTCTTTCTTTTCGATTCTGCTTTCGGTAGTACTTGTTTATTTCTTTTCGAGTTCGCTGTTGGTCTTACTCGTTTGCAGTTGAAAGAGAGTTTTCGGCCTGTCTTTCTTTTCGAGTCCGCTTTCGGTCGTACTCGTTTATTCTTTTCGAGTCCGCTTTTGGTCGTACTCGTTTGCTGTTGAAAGAGCATTTTCGGCAGGTCTTTCTTTTCGAGTCTGTTTTCGGTCGTACTCGTTTGCTGTTGAAATAACGTTTTCAGCCGGTCTTTCTTTTCGAGTCCGCTTTCGGTCGTACTCGTTTATTCTTTTCGAGTCCGCTTTCGGTCGTACTCGTTTGTTGTTGAAAGAGCGTTTTCGGCCAGTCTTTCTATTGGAGTCCGCTTTCGGCCGTACTCGTTTGCTGTTGAAAAAGCATTTTTGGCCAGTCTTTCTTTTCGATTCTGCTTTCGGTAGTACTTGTTTATTTCTTTTCGAATTCGCTTTTGGTCTTACTCGTTTGCTGTTGAAAGAGCATTTTCGGTCGGTGTTTCTTTTCGAGTCCGCTTTCGGTCGTACTCGTTTGCTGTTGAAAGAGCGTTTTCGGCCGGTCTTTCTGTTCGAGTCTGCTTTCGGTCATACTCGTTTATTCTTTTCGAGTCCACTTTCGGTCGTACTCGTTTGCTGTTGAAAGAGCATTTTTGGCCGGTCTTTCTTTTCGAGTCCGCTTTCGGTCGTACTCGTTTGCTGTTGAAAGAGCTTTTTCAGCCGGTCTTCCTTTTCGAGTCCGCTTTCGGTCATACTTGTTTATTCTTTTCGAGTCCGCTTTCGGTCGTACTCGTTTGCTGTTGAAAGAGCATTTTCGGCAGGTCTTTATGTTCGAGTCCGCTTTCGGACGTACTCGTTTATTCTTTTCGAGTCTGCTTTTGGTCGTACTTGTTTGCTGTTGAAAGAGCGTTTTCGGGCGGTCCTTCTTTTGGAGTCCGCTTTCGGCCGTACTCGTTTGCTGTTGAAAGAGCATTTTTGGCCAGTCTTTCTTTTCGATTCTGCTTTCGGTAGTACTTGTTTATTTCTTTTCGAGTTCGCTGTTGGTCTTACTCGTTTGCAGTTGAAAGAGAGTTTTCGGCCTGTCTTTCTTTTCGAGTCCGCTTTCGGTCGTACTCGTTTATTCTTTTCGAGTCCGCTTTTGGTCGTACTCGTTTGCTGTTGAAAGAGCATTTTCGGCAGGTCTTTCTTTTCGAGTCCGTTTTCGGTCGTACTCGTTTGCTGTTGAAATAACGTTTTCAGCCGGTCTTTCTTTTCGAGTCCGCTTTCGGTCGTACTCGTTTATTCTTTTCGAGTCCGCTTTCGGTCGTACTCGTTTGTTGTTGAAAGAGCGTTTTCGGCCAGTCTTTCTATTGGAGTCCGCTTTCGGCCGTACTCGTTTGCTGTTGAAAAAGCATTTTTGGCCAGTCTTTCTTTTCGATTCTACTTTCGGTAGTACTTGTTTATTTCTTTTCGAATTCGCTTTTGGTCTTACTCGTTTGCTGTTGAAAGAGCGTTTTCGGTCGGTGTTTCTTTTCGAGTCCGCTTTCGGTCGTACTCGTTTGCTGTTGAAAGAGCTTTTTCGGCCGGTCTTTCTGTTCGAGTCCGCTTTCGGTCGTACTCGTTTATTCTTTTCGAGTCCGCTTTCGGTCGTACTCGTTTGCTGTTGGAAGAGCATTTTTGGCCGGTCTTTCTTTTCGAGTCCGCTTTCGGTCGTACTCGTTTGCTGTTGAAAGAGCTTTTTCAGCCGGTCTTTCTTTTCGAGTCCGCTTTCGGTCATACTTGTTTATTCTTTTCGAGTCCGCTTTCGGTCGTACTCGTTTGTTGTTGAAAGAGCGTTTTCGGCCAGTCTTTCTATTGGAGTCCGCTTTCGGCCGTACTCGTTTGCTGTTGAAAAAGCATTTTTGGCCAGTCTTTCTTTTCGATTCTGCTTTCGGTAGTACTTGTTTATTTCTTTTCGAATTCGCTTTTGGTCTTACTCGTTTGCTGTTGAAAGAGCGTTTTCGGTCGGTGTTTCTTTTCGAGTCCGCTTTCGGTCGTACTCGTTTGCTGTTGAAAGAGCGTTTTCGGCCGGTCTTTCTGTTCGAGTCCGCTTTCGGTCGTACTCGTTTATTCTTTTCGAGTCCGCTTTCGGTCGTACTCGTTTGCTGTTGGAAGAGCATTTTTGGCCGGTCTTTCTTTTCGAGTCCGCTTTCGGTCGTACTCGTTTGCTGTTGAAAGAGCGTTTTCGGCCGGTCTTTCTGTTCGAGTCCGCTTTCGGTCGTACTCGTTTATTGTTTTCGAGTCCGCTTTCGGTCGTACTCGTTTGCTGTTGAAAGAGCATTTTTGGCCGGTCTTTCTTTTCGAGTCCGCTTTCGGTTGTACTCGTTTGCTGTTGAAAGAGCTTTTTCAGCCGGTCTTTCTTTTCGAGTCCGTTTTCGGTCATACTTGTTTATTCTTTTCGAGTCCGCTTTCGGTCGTACTCGTTTGCTGTTGAAAGAGCATTTTCGGCAGGTCTTTATGTTCGAGTCCGCTTTCGGACGTACTCGTTTATTCTTTTCGAGTCTGCTTTTGGTCGTACTTGTTTGCTGTTGAAAGAGCGTTTTCGGGCGGTCTTTCTTTTGGAGTCCGCTTTCGGCCGTACTCGTTTGCTGTTGAAAGAGCATTTTTGGCCAGTCTTTCTTTTCGATTCTGCTTTCGGTAGTACTTGTTTATTTCTTTTCGAGTTCGCTGTTGGTCTTACTCGTTTGCAGTTGAAAGAGAGTTTTCGGCCTGTCTTTCTTTTCGAGTCCGCTTTCGGTCGTACTCGTTTATTCTTTTCGAGTCCGCTTTTGGTCGTACTCGTTTGCTGTTTAAAGAGCATTTTCGGCAGGTCTTTCTTTTCGAGTCTGTTTTCGGTCGTACTCGTTTGCTGTTGAAATAACGTTTTCAGCCGGTCTTTCTTTTCGAGTCCGCTTTCGGTCGTACTCGTTTATTCTTTTCGAGTCCGCTTTCGGTCGTACTCGTTTGTTGTTGAAAGAGCGTTTTCGGCCAGTCTTTCTATTGGAGTCCGCTTTCGGCCGTACTCGTTTGCTGTTGAAAAAGCATTTTTGGCCAGTCTTTCTTTTCGATTCTGCTTTCGGTAGTACTTGTTTATTTCTTTTCGAATTCGCTTTTGGTCTTACTCGTTTGCTGTTGAAAGAGCATTTTCGGTCGGTGTTTCTTTTCGAGTCCGCTTTTGGTCGTACTCGTTTGCTGTTGAAAGAGCGTTTTCGGCCGGTCTTTCTGTTCGAGTCTGCTTTCGGTCATACTCGTTTATTCTTTTCGAGTCCACTTTCGGTCGTACTCGTTTGCTGTTGAAAGAGCATTTTTGGCCGGTCTTTCTTTTCGAGTCCGCTTTCGGTCGTACTCGTTTGCTGTTGAAAGAGCTTTTTCAGCCGGTCTTTCTTTTCGAGTCCGCTTTCGGTCATACTTGTTTATTCTTTTCGAGTCCGCTTTCGGTCGTACTCGTTTGCTGTTGAAAGAGAATTTTCGGCAGGTCTTTATGTTCGAGTCCGCTTTCGGACGTACTCGTTTATTCTTTTCGAGTCTGCTTTTGGTCGTACTTGTTTGCTGTTGAAATAGCGTTTTCGGGCGGTCTTTCTTTTGGAGTCCGCTTTCGGCCGTACTCCTTTGCTGTTGAAAGAGCATTTTTGGCCAGTCTTTCTTTTCGATTCTGCTTTCGGTAGTACTTGTTTATTTCTTTTCGAGTTCGCTGTTGGTCTTACTCGTTTACAGTTGAAAGAGAGTTTTCGGCCTGTCTTTCTTTTCGAGTCCGCTTTCGGTCGTACTCGTTTATTCTTTTCGAGTCCGCTTTTGCTCGTACTCGTTTGCTGTTGAAATAGCGTTTCAGGCCGGTCTTTATTTTCGAGTCTGCTTTCGGTTGTACTATTTAGCTGTTGAAAGAGCGTTTTTGGCCGGTCATTATTTTCGAGTCCGCTTTTGGTCGTACTCCTTTATTCTTATCGAGTCCGCTTTCGGTCGTACTCGTTTGCTGTTGAAAGAGCGTTTTCGGTCGGTCTTTCTTTTCGAGTCAGCTTTCGGTCGTACTCGTTTATTTCTTTTCGAGTCCGCTTTCGGTCATACTCGTTTGCTGTTGAAAAAGAGTTTTCAGTCGGTCTTTCTTTTCGAGCCCGCTTTCGGTCGTACTCGTTTATTCTTTTCGAGTCCGCTTTCAGTCGTACTCGTTTGCTGTTGAAAAAGCATTTTCGGCCTCTCTTTCTTTTCGAGTCCGCTTTCGGTCGTACTCGTTTGCTGTTGAAAGAGCATTTTCGGCCGGCCTTTCTGTTCGAGTCCACTTTCGGTTGTACTCATTTATTCTTTTCGAGTCCGCTTTCGGTTGTACTCGTTTGCTGTTGAAAGAGCGTTTTCGGCCGGTCTTTCTGTTTGAGTCTGCTTTCGGTCGTACTCGTTTATTCTTTTCGAGTCCGCTTTCGGTCGTACTCGTTTGCTGTTGAAAGAGCATTTTCGGTCGGTCTTTCTTTTCGAGTCCGCTTTCGGTCGTACTCGTTTGCTGTTGAAAGAGCATTTTCGGCCGGTCTTTCTTTTCGAGTCCGCTTTTGGTCGTACTCGTTTATTTCTTTTCAAGTCCGCTTTCGGTCTTACTCGTTTGCTGTTGAAAGAGCGTTTTCGGCCGGTCTTTCTTTTCGAGTCCGGTTTTGGTCGTACTCGTTTATTCTTTTCGAGTCCGCTTTCGGTCGTACTCGTTTGCTGTTGAAAGAACGTTTTCGGCCGGTCTTTCTGTTCGAGTCCGCTTTTGGTCGTACTCGTTTATTCTTTTCGAGTCCGCTTTTGGTCATACTTGTTTGCTGTTGAAAGAGCATTTTCGGTCGGTCTTTCTTTTCGAGTCCGCTTTCGGTCGTACTCGTTTTCTGTTGAAATAGCGTGTTCAGCCGGACTTTCTTTTCGAGTCCGCTTTCGGTCGTACTCGTTTATTCTTTTCGAGTCCGATTTTGGTCGTACTCGTTTGTTGTTGAAAGAGCATTTTCGGCCGGTCTTTCTGTTCGAGTCCGCTTTTGGTCGTACTCGTTTATTCTTTTCGAGTCCGCTTTTGGTCGTACTCGTTTGCTGTTGAAAGAGCATTTTCAGCAGGTCTTTCTTTTCGAGTCCGTTTTCGGTCGTACTCGTTTGCTGTTGAAATAACGTTTTCAGCCGGTCTTTCTTTTCGAGTCCGCTTTCGGTCGTACTCGTTTATTCTTTTCGAGTCCGCTTTCGGTCGTACTCGTTTGTTGTTGAAAGAGCGTTTTCGGCCAGTCTTTCTATTGGAGTCCGCTTTCGGCCGTACTCGTTTGCTGTTGAAAAAGCATTTTTGGCCAGTCTTTCTTTTCGATTCTGCTTTCGGTAGTACTTGTTTATTTCTTTTCGAATTCGCTTTTGGTCTTACTCGTTTGCTGTTGAAAGAGCGTTTTCGGTCGGTGTTTCTTTTCGAGTCCGCTTTCGGTCGTACTCGTTTGCTGTTGAAAGAGCGTTTTCGGCCGGTCTTTCTGTTCGAGTCCGCTTTCGGTCGTACTCGTTTATTCTTTTCGAGTCCGCTTTCGGTCGTACTTGTTTGCTGTTGAAAGAGCATTTTTGGCCGGTCTTTCTTTTCGAGTCCGCTTTCGGTCGTACTCGTTTGCTGTTGAAAGAGCTTTTTCAGCCGGTCTTTCTTTTCGAGTCCGTTTTCGGTCATACTTGTTTATTCTTTTCGAGTCCGCTTTCGGTCGTACTCGTTTGCTGTTGAAAGAGCATTTTCGGCAGGTCTTTATGTTCGAGTCCGCTTTCGGACGTACTCGTTTATTCTTTTCGAGTCTGCTTTTGGTCGTACTTGTTTGCTGTTGAAAGAGGGTTTTCGGGCGGTCTTTCTTTTGGAGTCCGCTTTCGGCCGTACTCGTTTGCTGTTGAAAGAGCATTTTTGGCCAGTCTTTCTTTTCGATTCTGCTTTCGGTAGTACTTGTTTATTTCTTTTCGAGTTCGCTGTTGGTCTTACTCGTTTGCAGTTGAAAGAGAGTTTTCGGCCTGTCTTTCTTTTCGAGTCCGCTTTCGGTCGTACTCGTTTATTCTTTTCGAGTCCGCTTTTGGTCGTACTCGTTTGCTGTTGAAAGAGCATTTTCGGCAGGTCTTTCTTTTCGAGTCTGCTTTCGGTCGTACTCGTTTGCTGTTGAAATAACGTTTTCAGCCGGTCTTTCTTTTCGAGTCCGCTTTCGGTCGTACTCGTTTATTCTTTTCGAGTCCGCTTTCGGTCGTACTCGTTTGTTGTTGAAAGAGCATTTTCGGCCAGTCTTTCTATTGGAGTCCGCTTTCGGCCGTACTCGTTTGCTGTTGAAAAAGCATTTTTGGCCAGTCTTTCTTTTCGATTCTGCTTTCGGTAGTACTTGTTTATTTCTTTTCGAATTCGCTTTTGGTCTTACTCGTTTGCTGTTGAAAGAGCATTTTCGGTCGGTGTTTCTTTTCGAGTCCGCTTTCGGTCGTACTCGTTTGCTGTTGAAAGAGCGTTTTCGGCCGGTCTTTCTGTTCGAGTCTGCTTTCGGTCATACTCGTTTATTCTTTTCGAGTCCACTTTCGGTCGTACTCGTTTGCTGTTGAAAGAGCATTTTTGGCCGGTCTTTCTTTTCGAGTCCGCTTTCGGTCGTACTCGTTTGCTGTTGAAAGAGCTTTTTCAGCCGGTCTTTCTTTTCGAGTCCGCTTTCGGTCATACTTGTTTATTCTTTTCGAGTCCGCTTTCGGTCGTACTCGTTTGCTGTTGAAAGAGCATTTTCGGCAGGTCTTTATGTTCGAGTCCGCTTTCGGACGTACTCGTTTATTCTTTTCGAGTCTGCTTTTGGTCGTACTTGTTTGCTGTTGAAAGAGCGTTTTCGGGCGGTCCTTCTTTTGGAGTCCGCTTTCGGCCGTACTCGTTTGCTGTTGAAAGAGCATTTTTGGCCAGTCTTTCTTTTCGATTCTGCTTTCGGTAGTACTTGTTTATTTCTTTTCGAGTTCGCTGTTGGTCTTACTCGTTTGCAGTTGAAAGAGAGTTTTCGGCCTGTCTTTCTTTTCGAGTCCGCTTTCGGTCGTACTCGTTTATTCTTTTCGAGTCCGCTTTTGGTCGTACTCGTTTGCTGTTGAAAGAGCATTTTCGGCAGGTCTTTCTTTTCGAGTCCGTTTTCGGTCGTACTCGTTTGCTGTTGAAATAACGTTTTCAGCCGGTCTTTCTTTTCGAGTCCGCTTTCGGTCGTACTCGTTTATTCTTTTCGAGTCCGCTTTCGGTTGTACTCGTTTGTTGTTGAAAGAGCGTTTTCGGCCAGTCTTTCTATTGGAGTCCGCTTTCGGCCGTACTCGTTTGCTGTTGAAAGAGCGTTTTCGGCCGGTCTTTCTCTTCGAGTCCGCTTTCGGTCGTACTCGTTTATTCTTTTCGAGTCCGCTTTCGGTCGTACTCGTTTGCTGTTGGAAGAGCATTTTTGGCCGGTCTTTCTTTTCGAGTCCGCTTTCGGTCGTACTCGTTTGCTGTTGAAAGAGCGTTTTCGGCCGGTCTTTCTGTTCGAGTCCGCTTTCGGTCGCACTCGTTTATTCTTTTCGAGTCCGCTTTCGGTCGTACTCGTTTGCTGTTGAAAGAGCATTTTTGGCCGGTCTTTCTTTTCGAGTCCGCTTTCGGTCGTACTCGTTTGCTGTTGAAAGAGCGTTTTCGGCCGGTCTTTCTCTTCGAGTCCGTTTTCGGTCATACTTGTTTATTCTTTTCGAGTCCGCTTTCGGTCGTACTCGTTTGCTGTTGAAAGAGCATTTTCGGCAGGTCTTTATGTTCGAGTCCGCTTTCGGACGTACTCGTTTATTCTTTTCGAGTCTGCTTTTGGTCGTACTTGTTTGCTGTTGAAAGAGGGTTTTCGGGCGGTCTTTCTTTTGGAGTCCGCTTTCGGCCGTACTCGTTTGCTGTTGAAAGAGCATTTTTGGCCAGTCTTTCTTTTCGATTCTGCTTTCGGTAGTACTTGTTTATTTCTTTTCGAGTTCGCTGTTGGTCTTACTCGTTTGCAGTTGAAAGAGAGTTTTCGGCCTGTCTTTCTTTTCGAGTCCGCTTTCGGTCGTACTCGTTTATTCTTTTCGAGTCCGCTTTTGGTCGTACTCGTTTGCTGTTGAAAGAGCATTTTCGGCAGGTCTTTCTTTTCGAGTCTGCTTTCGGTCGTACTCGTTTGCTGTTGAAATAACGTTTTCAGCCGGTCTTTCTTTTCGAGTCCGCTTTCGGTCGTACTCGTTTATTCTTTTCGAGTCCGCTTTCGGTCGTACTCGTTTGTTGTTGAAAGAGCGTTTTCGGCCAGTCTTTCTATTGGAGTCCGCTTTCGGCCGTACTCGTTTGCTGTTGAAAAAGCATTTTTGGCCAGTCTTTCTTTTCGATTCTGCTTTCGGTAGTACTTGTTTATTTCTTTTCGAATTCGCTTTTGGTCTTACTCGTTTGCTGTTGAAAGAGCATTTTCGGTCGGTGTTTCTTTTCGAGTCCGCTTTCGGTCGTACTCGTTTGCTGTTGAAAGAGCGTTTTCGGCCGGTCTTTCTGTTCGAGTCTGCTTTCGGTCATACTCGTTTATTCTTTTCGAGTCCATTTTCGGTCGTACTCGTTTGCTGTTGAAAGAGCATTTTTGGCCGGTCTTTCTTTTCGAGTCCGCTTTCGGTCGTACTCGTTTGCTGTTGAAAGAGCTTTTTCAGCCGGTCTTTCTTTTCGAGTCCGCTTTCGGTCATACTTGTTTATTCTTTTCGAGTCCGCTTTCGGTCGTACTCGTTTGCTGTTGAAAGAGCATTTTCGGCAGGTCTTTATGTTCGAGTCCGCTTTCGGACGTACTCGTTTATTCTTTTCGAGTCTGCTTTTGGTCGTACTTGTTTGCTGTTGAAAGAGCGTTTTCGGGCGGTCCTTCTTTTGGAGTCCGCTTTCGGCCGTACTCGTTTGCTGTTGAAAGAGCATTTTTGGCCAGTCTTTCTTTTCGATTCTGCTTTCGGTAGTACTTGTTTATTTCTTTTCGAGTTCGCTGTTGGTCTTACTCGTTT
Organism: Lathyrus tuberosus; assembly: GCA_022829125.1. Taxonomy (NCBI): domain Eukaryota; kingdom Viridiplantae; phylum Streptophyta; class Magnoliopsida; order Fabales; family Fabaceae; genus Lathyrus; species Lathyrus tuberosus. The sequence goes on from JALAZF010000034.1 coordinate 5,033,465, forward strand.
GCAGTTGAAAGAGAGTTTTCGGCCTGTCTTTCTTTTCGAGTCCGCTTTCGGTCGTACTCGTTTATTCTTTTCGAGTCCGCTTTTGGTCGTACTCGTTTGCTGTTGAAAGAGCATTTTCGGCAGGTCTTTCTTTTCGAGTCCGTTTTCGGTCGTACTCGTTTGCTGTTGAAATAACGTTTTCAGCCGGTCTTTCTTTTCGAGTCCGCTTTCGGTCGTACTCGTTTATTCTTTTCGAGTCCGCTTTCGGTCGTACTCGTTTGTTGTTGAAAGAGCGTTTTCGGCCAGTCTTTCTATTGGAGTCCGCTTTCGGCCGTACTCGTTTGCTGTTGAAAAAGCATTTTTGGCCAGTCTTTCTTTTCGGTTCTGCTTTCGGTAGTACTTGTTTATTTCTTTTCGAATTCGCTTTTGGTCTTACTCGTTTGCTGTTGAAAGAGCGTTTTCGGTCGGTGTTTCTTTTCGAGTCCGCTTTCGGTCGTACTCGTTTGCTGTTGAAAGAGCGTTTTCGGCCGGTCTTTCTGTTCGAGTCCGCTTTCGGTCGTACTCGTTTATTCTTTTCGAGTCCGCTTTCGGTCGTACTCGTTTGCTATTGGAAGAGCATTTTTGGCCGGTCTTTCTTTTCGAGTCCGCTTTCGGTCGTACTCGTTTGCTGTTGAAAGAGCTTTTTCAGCCGGTCTTTCTTTTCGAGTCCGCTTTCGGTCATACTTGTTTATTCTTTTCGAGTCCGCTTTCGGTCGTACTCGTTTGTTGTTGAAAGAGCGTTTTCGGCCAGTCTTTCTATTGGAGTCCGCTTTCGGCCGTACTCGTTTGCTGTTGAAAAAGCATTTTTGGCCAGTCTTTCTTTTCGATTCTGCTTTCGGTAGTACTTGTTTATTTCTTTTCGAATTCGCTTTTGGTCTTACTCGTTTGCTGTTGAAAGAGCGTTTTCGGTCGGTGTTTCTTTTCGAGTCCGCTTTCGGTCGTACTCGTTTGCTGTTGAAAGAGCGTTTTCGGCCGGTCTTTCTCTTCGAGTCCGCTTTCGGTCGTACTCGTTTATTCTTTTCGAGTCCGCTTTCGGTCGTACTCGTTTGCTGTTGGAAGAGCATTTTTGGCCGGTCTTTCTTTTCGAGTCCGCTTTCGGTCGTACTCGTTTGCTGTTGAAAGAGCGTTTTCGGCCGGTCTTTCTGTTCGAGTCCGCTTTCGGTCGTACTCGTTTATTCTTTTCGAGTCCGCTTTCGGTCGTACTCGTTTGCTGTTGAAAGAGCATTTTTGGCCGGTCTTTCTTTTCGAGTCCGCTTTCGGTCGTACTCGTTTGCTGTTGAAAGAGCTTTTTCAGCCGGTCTTTCTTTTCGAGTCCGTTTTCGGTCATACTTGTTTATTCTTTTCGAGTCCGCTTTCGGTCGTACTCGTTTGCTGTTGAAAGAGCATTTTCGGCAGGTCTTTATGTTCGAGTCCGCTTTCGGACGTACTCGTTTATTCTTTTCGAGTCTGCTTTTGGTCGTACTTGTTTGCTGTTGAAAGAGCGTTTTCGGGCGGTCTTTCTTTTGGAGTCCGCTTTCGGCCGTACTCGTTTGCTGTTGAAAGAGCATTTTTGGCCAGTCTTTCTTTTCGATTCTGCTTTCGGTAGTACTTGTTTATTTCTTTTCGAGTTCGCTGTTGGTCTTACTCGTTTGCAGTTGAAAGAGAGTTTTCGGCCTGTCTTTCTTTTCGAGTCCGCTTTCGGTCGTACTCGTTTATTCTTTTCGAGTCCGCTTTTGGTCGTACTCGTTTGCTGTTGAAAGAGCATTTTCGGCAGGTCTTTCTTTTCGAGTCTGTTTTCGGTCGTACTCGTTTGCTGTTGAAATAACGTTTTCAGCCGGTCTTTCTTTTCGAGTCCGCTTTCGGTCGTACTCGTTTATTCTTTTCGAGTCCGCTTTCGGTCGTACTCGTTTGTTGTTGAAAGAGCGTTTTCGGCCAGTCTTTCTATTGGAGTCCGCTTTCGGCCGTACTCGTTTGCTGTTGAAAAAGCATTTTTGGCCAGTCTTTCTTTTCGATTCTGCTTTCGGTAGTACTTGTTTATTTCTTTTCGAATTCGCTTTTGGTCTTACTCGTTTGCTGTTGAAAGAGCATTTTCGGTCGGTGTTTCTTTTCGAGTCCGCTTTCGGTCGTACTCGTTTGCTGTTGAAAGAGCGTTTTCGGCCGGTCTTTCTGTTCGAGTCTGCTTTCGGTCATACTCGTTTATTCTTTTCGAGTCCACTTTCGGTCGTACTCGTTTGCTGTTGAAAGAGCATTTTTGGCCGGTCTTTCTTTTCGAGTCCGCTTTCGGTCGTACTCGTTTGCTGTTGAAAGAGCTTTTTCAGTCGGTCTTTCTTTTCGAGTCCGCTTTCGGTCATACTTGTTTATTCTTTTCGAGTCCGCTTTCGGTCGTACTCGTTTGCTGTTGAAAGAGCATTTTCGGCAGGTCTTTATGTTCGAGTCCGCTTTCGGACGTACTCGTTTATTCTTTTCGAGTCTGCTTTTGGTCGTACTTGTTTGCTGTTGAAAGAGCGTTTTCGGGCGGTCCTTCTTTTGGAGTCCGCTTTCGGCCGTACTCGTTTGCTGTTGAAAGAGCATTTTTGGCCAGTCTTTCTTTTCGATTCTGCTTTCGGTAGTACTTGTTTATTTCTTTTCGAGTTCGCTGTTGGTCTTACTCGTTTGCAGTTGAAAGAGAGTTTTCGGCCTGTCTTTCTTTTCGAGTCCGCTTTCGGTCGTACTCGTTTATTCTTTTCGAGTCCGCTTTTGGTCGTACTCGTTTGCTGTTGAAAGAGCATTTTCGGCAGGTCTTTCTTTTCGAGTCCGTTTTCGGTCGTACTCGTTTGCTGTTGAAATAACGTTTTCAGCCGGTCTTTCTTTTCGAGTCCGCTTTCGGTCGTACTCGTTTATTCTTTTCGAGTCCGCTTTCGGTCGTACTCGTTTGTTGTTGAAAGAGCGTTTTCGGCCAGTCTTTCTATTGGAGTCCGCTTTCGGCCGTACTCGTTTGCTGTTGAAAAAGCATTTTTGGCCAGTCTTTCTTTTCGATTCTGCTTTCGGTAGTACTTGTTTATTTCTTTTCGAATTCGCTTTTGGTCTTACTCGTTTGCTGTTGAAAGAGCGTTTTCGGTCGGTGTTTCTTTTCGAGTCCGCTTTCGGTCGTACTCGTTTGCTGTTGAAAGAGCGTTTTCGGCCGGTCTTTCTGTTCGAGTCCGCTTTCGGTCGTACTCGTTTATTCTTTTCGAGTCCGCTTTCGGTCGTACTCGTTTGCTGTTGGAAGAGCATTTTTGGCCGGTCTTTCTTTTCGAGTCCGCTTTCGGTCGTACTCGTTTGCTGTTGAAAGAGCTTTTTCAGCCGGTCTTTCTTTTCGAGTCCGCTTTCGGTCATACTTGTTTATTCTTTTCGAGTCCGCTTTCGGTCGTACTCGTTTGTTGTTGAAAGAGCGTTTTCGGCCAGTCTTTCTATTGGAGTCCGCTTTCGGCCGTACTCGTTTGCTGTTGAAAAAGCATTTTTGGCCAGTCTTTCTTTTCGATTCTGCTTTCGGTAGTACTTGTTTATTTCTTTTCGAATTCGCTTTTGGTCTTACTCGTTTGCTGTTGAAAGAGCGTTTTCGGTCGGTGTTTCTTTTCGAGTCCGCTTTCGGTCGTACTCGTTTGCTGTTGAAAGAGCGTTTTCGGCCGGTCTTTCTGTTCGAGTCCGCTTTCGGTCGTACTCGTTTATTCTTTTCGAGTCCGCTTTCGGTCGTACTCGTTTGCTGTTGAAAGAGCATTTTTGGCCGGTCTTTCTTTTCGAGTCCGCTTTCGGTCGTACTCGTTTGCTGTTGAAAGAGCTTTTTCAGCCGGTCTTTCTTTTCGAGTCCGTTTTCGGTCATACTTGTTTATTCTTTTCGAGTCCGCTTTCGGTCGTACTCGTTTGCTGTTGAAAGAGCATTTTCGGCAGGTCTTTATGTTCGAGTCCGCTTTCGGACGTACTCGTTTAATCTTTTCGAGTCTGCTTTTGGTCGTACTTGTTTGCTGTTGAAAGAGCGTTTTCGGGCGGTCTTTCTTTTGGAGTACGCTTTCGGCCGTACTCGTTTGCTGTTGAAAGAGCATTTTTGGCCAGTCTTTCTTTTCGATTCTGCTTTCGGTAGTACTTGTTTATTTCTTTTCGAGTTCGCTGTTGGTCTTACTCGTTTGCAGTTGAAAGAGAGTTTTCGGCCTGTCTTTCTTTTCGAGTCCGCTTTCGGTCGTACTCGTTTATTCTTTTCGAGTCCGCTTTTGGTCGTACTCGTTTGCTGTTGAAAGAGCATTTTCGGCAGGTCTTTCTTTTCGAGTCTGTTTTCGGTCGTACTCGTTTGCTGTTGAAATAACGTTTTCAGCCGGTCTTTCTTTTCGAGTCCGCTTTCGGTCGTACTCGTTTATTCTTTTCGAGTCCGCTTTCGGTCGTACTCGTTTGTTGTTGAAAGAGCGTTTTCGGCCAGTCTTTCTATTGGAGTCCGCTTTCGGCCGTACTCGTTTGCTGTTGAAAAAGCATTTTTGGCCAGTCTTTCTTTTCGATTCTGCTTTCGGTAGTACTTGTTTATTTCTTTTCGAATTCGCTTTTGGTCTTACTCGTTTGCTGTTGAAAGAGCGTTTTCGGTCGGTGTTTCTTTTCGAGTCCGCTTTCGGTCGTACTCGTTTGCTGTTGAAAGAGCGTTTTCGGCCGGTCTTTCTGTTCGAGTCCGCTTTCGGTCGTACTCGTTTATTCTTTTCGAGTCCGCTTTCGGTCGTACTCGTTTGCTGTTGGAAGAGCATTTTTGGCCGGTCTTTCTTTTCGAGTCCGCTTTCGGTCGTACTCGTTTGCTGTTGAAAGAGCTTTTTCAGCCGGTCTTTCTTTTCGAGTCCGCTTTCGGTCATACTTGTTTATTCTTTTCGAGTCCGCTTTCGGTCGTACTCGTTTGTTGTTGAAAGAGCGTTTTCGGCCAGTCTTTCTATTGGAGTCCGCTTTCGGCCGTACTCGTTTGCTGTTGAAAAAGCATTTTTGGCCAGTCTTTCTTTTCGATTCTGCTTTCGGTAGTACTTGTTTATTTCTTTTCGAATTCGCTTTTGGTCTTACTCGTTTGCTGTTGAAAGAGCGTTTTCGGTCGGTGTTTCTTTTCGAGTCCGCTTTCGGTCGTACTCGTTTGCTGTTGAAAGAGCGTTTTCGGCCGGTCTTTCTGTTCGAGTCCGCTTTCGGTCGTACTCGTTTATTCTTTTCGAGTCCGCTTTCGGTCGTACTCGTTTGCTGTTGAAAGAGCATTTTTGGCCGGTCTTTCTTTTCGAGTCCGCTTTCGGTCGTACTCGTTTGCTGTTGAAAGAGCTTTTTCAGCCGGTCTTTCTTTTCGAGTCCGTTTTCGGTCATACTTGTTTATTCTTTTCGAGTCCGCTTTCGGTCGTACTCGTTTGCTGTTGAAAGAGCATTTTCGGCAGGTCTTTATGTTCGAGTCCGCTTTCGGACGTACTCGTTTATTCTTTTCGAGTCTGCTTTTGGTCGTACTTGTTTGCTGTTGAAAGAGCATTTTCGGGCGGTCTTTCTTTTGGAGTCCGCTTTCGGCCGTACTCGTTTGCTGTTGAAAGAGCATTTTTGGCCAGTCTTTCTTTTCGATTCTGCTTTCGGTAGTACTTGTTTATTTCTTTTCGAGTTCGTTGTTGGTCTTACTCGTTTGCAGTTGAAAGAGAGTTTTCGGCCTGTCTTTCTTTTTGAGTCCGCTTTCGGTCGTACTCGTTTATTCTTTTCGAGTCCGCTTTTGGTCGTACTCGTTTGCTGTTGAAAGAGCATTTTCGGCAGGTCTTTCTTTTCGAGTCTGTTTTCGGTCGTACTCGTTTGCTGTTGAAATAACGTTTTCAGCCGGTCTTTCTTTTCGAGTCCGCTTTCGGTCGTACTCGTTTATTCTTTTCGAGTCCGCTTTCGGTCGTACTCGTTTGTTGTTGAAAGAGCGTTTTCGGCCAGTCTTTCTATTGGAGTCCGCTTTCGGCCGTACTCGTTTGCTGTTGAAAAAGCATTTTTGGCCAGTCTTTCTTTTCGATTCTGCTTTCGGTAGTACTTGTTTATTTCTTTTCGAATTCGCTTTTGGTCTTACTCGTTTGCTGTTGAAAGAGCGTTTTCGGTCGGTGTTTCTTTTCGAGTCCGCTTTCGGTCGTACTCGTTTGCTGTTGAAAGAGCGTTTTCGGCCGGTCTTTCTGTTCGAGTCCGCTTTCGGTCGTACTCGTTTATTCTTTTCGAGTCCGCTTTCGGTCGTACTCGTTTGCTGTTGAAAGAGCATTTTTGGCCGGTCTTTCTTTTCGAGTCCGCTTTCGGTCGTACTCGTTTGCTGTTGAAAGAGCTTTTTCAGCCGGTCTTTCTTTTCGAGTCCGTTTTCGGTCATACTTGTTTATTCTTTTCGAGTCCGCTTTCGGTCGTACTCGTTTGCTGTTGAAAGAGCATTTTCGGCAGGTCTTTATGTTCGAGTCCGCTTTCGGACGTACTCGTTTAATCTTTTCGAGTCTGCTTTTGGTCGTACTTGTTTGCTGTTGAAAGAGCGTTTTCGGGCGGTCTTTCTTTTGGAGTACGCTTTCGGCCGTACTCGTTTGCTGTTGAAAGAGCATTTTTGGCCAGTCTTTCTTTTCGATTCTGCTTTCGGTAGTACTTGTTTATTTCTTTTCGAGTTCGCTGTTGGTCTTACTCGTTTGCAGTTGAAAGAGAGTTTTCGGCCTGTCTTTCTTTTCGAGTCCGCTTTCGGTCGTACTCGTTTATTCTTTTCGAGTCCGCTTTTGGTCGTACTCGTTTGCTGTTGAAAGAGCATTTTCGGCAGGTCTTTCTTTTCGAGTCTGTTTTCGGTCGTACTCGTTTGCTGTTGAAATAACGTTTTCAGCCGGTCTTTCTTTTCGAGTCCGCTTTCGGTCGTACTCGTTTATTCTTTTCGAGTCCGCTTTCGGTCGTACTCGTTTGTTGTTGAAAGAGCGTTTTCGGCCAGTCTTTCTATTGGAGTCCGCTTTCGGCCGTACTCGTTTGCTGTTGAAAAAGCATTTTTGGCCAGTCTTTCTTTTCGATTCTGCTTTCGGTAGTACTTGTTTATTTCTTTTCGAATTCGCTTTTGGTCTTACTCGTTTGCTGTTGAAAGAGCGTTTTCGGTCGGTGTTTCTTTTCGAGTCCGCTTTCGGTCGTACTCGTTTGCTGTTGAAAGAGCGTTTTCGGCCGGTCTTTCTGTTCGAGTCCGCTTTCGGTCGTACTCGTTTATTCTTTTCGAGTCCGCTTTCGGTCGTACTCGTTTGCTGTTGGAAGAGCATTTTTGGCCGGTCTTTCTTTTCGAGTCCGCTTTCGGTCGTACTCGTTTGCTGTTGAAAGAGCTTTTTCAGCCGGTCTTTCTTTTCGAGTCCGCTTTCGGTCATACTTGTTTATTCTTTTCGAGTCCGCTTTCGGTCGTACTCGTTTGTTGTTGAAAGAGCGTTTTCGGCCAGTCTTTCTATTGGAGTCCGCTTTCGGCCGTACTCGTTTGCTGTTGAAAAAGCATTTTTGGCCAGTCTTTCTTTTCGATTCTGCTTTCGGTAGTACTTGTTTATTTCTTTTCGAATTCGCTTTTGGTCTTACTCGTTTGCTGTTGAAAGAGCGTTTTCGGTCGGTGTTTCTTTTCGAGTCCGCTTTCGGTCGTACTCGTTTGCTGTTGAAAGAGCGTTTTCGGCCGGTCTTTCTGTTCGAGTCCGCTTTCGGTCGTACTCGTTTATTCTTTTCGAGTCCGCTTTCGGTCGTACTCGTTTGCTGTTGAAAGAGCATTTTTGGCCGGTCTTTCTTTTCGAGTCCGCTTTCGGTCGTACTCGTTTGCTGTTGAAAGAGCTTTTTCAGCCGGTCTTTCTTTTCGAGTCCGTTTTCGGTCATACTTGTTTATTCTTTTCGAGTCCGCTTTCGGTCGTACTCGTTTGCTGTTGAAAGAGCATTTTCGGCAGGTCTTTATGTTCGAGTCCGCTTTCGGACGTACTCGTTTATTCTTTTCGAGTCTGCTTTTGGTCGTACTTGTTTGCTGTTGAAAGAGCATTTTCGGGCGGTCTTTCTTTTGGAGTCCGCTTTCGGCCGTACTCGTTTGCTGTTGAAAGAGCATTTTTGGCCAGTCTTTCTTTTCGATTCTGCTTTCGGTAGTACTTGTTTATTTCTTTTCGAGTTCGTTGTTGGTCTTACTCGTTTGCAGTTGAAAGAGAGTTTTCGGCCTGTCTTTCTTTTTGAGTCCGCTTTCGGTCGTACTCGTTTATTCTTTTCGAGTCCGCTTTTGGTCGTACTCGTTTGCTGTTGAAAGAGCATTTTCGGCAGGTCTTTCTTTTCGAGTCTGTTTTCGGTCGTACTCGTTTGCTGTTGAAATAACGTTTTCAGCCGGTCTTTCTTTTCGAGTCCGCTTTCGGTCGTACTCGTTTATTCTTTTCGAGTCCGCTTTCGGTCGTACTCGTTTGTTGTTGAAAGAGCGTTTTCGGCCAGTCTTTCTATTGGAGTCCGCTTTCGGCCGTACTCGTTTGCTGTTGAAAAAGCATTTTTGGCCAGTCTTTCTTTTCGATTCTGCTTTCGGTAGTACTTGTTTATTTCTTTTCGAATTCGCTTTTGGTCTTACTCGTTTGCTGTTGAAAGAGCATTTTCGGTCGGTGTTTCTTTTCGAGTCCGCTTTCGGTCGTACTCGTTTGCTGTTGAAAGAGCGTTTTCGGCCGGTCTTTCTGTTCGAGTCTGCTTTCGGTCATACTCGTTTATTCTTTTCGAGTCCACTTTCGGTCGTACTCGTTTGCTGTTGAAAGAGCATTTTTGGCCGGTCTTTCTTTTCGAGTCCGCTTTCGGTCGTACTCGTTTGCTGTTGAAAGAGCTTTTTCAGTCGGTCTTTCTTTTCGAGTCCGCTTTCGGTCATACTTGTTTATTCTTTTCGAGTCCGCTTTCGGTCGTACTCGTTTGCTGTTGAAAGAGCATTTTCGGCAGGTCTTTATGTTCGAGTCCGCTTTCGGACGTACTCGTTTATTCTTTTCGAGTCTGCTTTTGGTCGTACTTGTTTGCTGTTGAAAGAGCGTTTTCGGGCGGTCCTTCTTTTGGAGTCCGCTTTCGGCCGTACTCGTTTGCTGTTGAAAGAGCATTTTTGGCCAGTCTTTCTTTTCGATTCTGCTTTCGGTAGTACTTGTTTATTTCTTTTCGAGTTCGCTGTTGGTCTTACTCGTTTGCAGTTGAAAGAGAGTTTTCGGCCTGTCTTTCTTTTCGAGTCCGCTTTCGGTCGTACTCGTTTATTCTTTTCGAGTCCGCTTTTGGTCGTACTCGTTTGCTGTTGAAAGAGCATTTTCGGCAGGTCTTTCTTTTCGAGTCCGTTTTCGGTCGTACTCGTTTGCTGTTGAAATAACGTTTTCAGCCGGTCTTTCTTTTCGAGTCCGCTTTCGGTCGTACTCGTTTATTCTTTTCGAGTCCGCTTTCGGTCGTACTCGTTTGTTGTTGAAAGAGCGTTTTCGGCCAGTCTTTCTATTGGAGTCCGCTTTCCGCCGTACTCGTTTGCTGTTGAAAAAGCATTTTTGGCCAGTCTTTCTTTTCGATTCTGCTTTCGGTAGTACTTGTTTATTTCTTTTCGAATTCGCTTTTGGTCTTACTCGTTTGCTGTTGAAAGAGCGTTTTCGGTCGGTGTTTCTTTTCGAGTCCGCTTTCGGTCGTACTCGTTTGCTGTTGAAAGAGCGTTTTCGGCCGGTCTTTCTGTTCGAGTCCGCTTTCGGTCGTACTCGTTTATTCTTTTCGAGTCCGCTTTCGGTCGTACTCGTTTGCTGTTGAAAGAGCATTTTTGGCCGGTCTTTCTTTTCGAGTCCGCTTTCGGTCGTACTCGTTTGCTGTTGAAAGAGCTTTTTCAGCCGGTCTTTCTTTTCGAGTCCGCTTTCGGTCATACTTGTTTATTCTTTTCGAGTCCGCTTTCGGTCGTACTCGTTTGTTGTTGAAAGAGCGTTTTCGGCCAGTCTTTCTATTGGAGTCCGCTTTCGGCCGTACTCGTTTGCTGTTGAAAAAGCATTTTTGGCCAGTCTTTCTTTTCGATTCTGCTTTCGGTAGTACTTGTTTATTTCTTTTCGAATTCGCTTTTGGTCTTACTCGTTTGCTGTTGAAAGAGCGTTTTCGGTCGGTGTTTCTTTTCGAGTCCGCTTTCGGTCGTACTCGTTTGCTGTTGAAAGAGCGTTTTCGGCCGGTCTTTCTGTTCGAGTCCGCTTTCGGTCGTACTCGTTTATTCTTTTCGAGTCCGCTTTCGGTCGTACTCGTTTGCTGTTGAAAGAGCATTTTTGGCCGGTCTTTCTTTTCGAGTCCGCTTTCGGTCGTACTCGTTTGCTGTTGAAAGAGCTTTTTCAGCCGGTCTTTCTTTTCGAGTCCGTTTTCGGTCATACTTGTTTATTCTTTTCGAGTCCGCTTTCGGTCGTACTCGTTTGCTGTTGAAAGAGCATTTTCGGCAGGTATTTATGTTCGAGTCCGCTTTCGGACGTACTCGTTTAATCTTTTCGAGTCTGCTTTTGGTCGTACTTGTTTGCTGTTGAAAGAGCGTTTTCGGGCGGTCTTTCTTTTGGAGTACGCTTTCGGCCGTACTCGTTTGCTGTTGAAAGAGCATTTTTGGCCAGTCTTTCTTTTCGATTCTGCTTTCGGTAGTACTTGTTTATTTCCTTTCGAGTTCGCTGTTGGTCTTACTCGTTTGCAGTTGAAAGAGAGTTTTCGGCCTGTCTTTCTTTTCGAGTCCGCTTTCGGTCGTACTCGTTTATTCTTTTCGAGTCCGCTTTTGGTCGTACTCGTTTGCTGTTGAAAGAGCATTTTCGGCAGGTCTTTCTTTTCGAGTCTGTTTTCGGTCGTACTCGTTTGCTGTTGAAATAACGTTTTCAGCCGGTCTTTCTTTTCGAGTCCGCTTTCGGTCGTACTCGTTTATTCTTTTCGAGTCCGCTTTCGGTCGTACTCGTTTGTTGTTGAAAGAGCGTTTTCGGCCAGTCTTTCTATTGGAGTCCGCTTTCGGCCGTACTCGTTTGCTGTTGAAAAAGCATTTTTGGCCAGTCTTTCTTTTCGATTCTGCTTTCGGTAGTACTTGTTTATTTCTTTTCGAATTCGCTTTTGGTCTTACTCGTTTGCTGTTGAAAGAGCATTTTCGGTCGGTGTTTCTTTTCGAGTCCGCTTTCGGTCGTACTCGTTTGCTGTTGAAAGAGCGTTTTCGGCCGGTCTTTCTGTTCGAGTCTGCTTTCGGTCATACTCGTTTATTCTTTTCGAGTCCACTTTCGGTCGTACTCGTTTGCTGTTGAAAGAGCATTTTTGGCCGGTCTTTCTTTTCGAGTCCGCTTTCGGTCGTACTCGTTTGCTGTTGAAAGAGCTTTTTCAGCCGGTCTTTCTTTTCGAGTCCGCTTTCGGTCATACTTGTTTATTCTTTTCGAGTCCGCTTTCGGTCGTACTCGTTTGCTGTTGAAAGAGCATTTTCGGCAGGTCTTTATGTTCGAGTCCGCTTTCGGACGTACTCGTTTATTCTTTTCGAGTCTGCTTTTGGTCGTACTTGTTTGCTGTTGAAAGAGCGTTTTCGGGCGGTCCTTCTTTTGGAGTCCGCTTTCGGCCGTACTCGTTTGCTGTTGAAAGAGCATTTTTGGCCAGTCTTTCTTTTCGATTCTGCTTTCGGTAGTACTTGTTTATTTCTTTTCGAGTTCGCTGTTGGTCTTACTCGTTTGCAGTTGAAAGAGAGTTTTCGGCCTGTCTTTCTTTTCGAGTCCGCTTTCGGTCGTACTCGTTTATTCTTTTCGAGTCCGCTTTTGGTCGTACTCGTTTGCTGTTGAAAGAGCATTTTCGGCAGGTCTTTCTTTTCGAGTCCGTTTTCGGTCGTACTCGTTTGCTGTTGAAATAACGTTTTCAGCCGGTCTTTCTTTTCGAGTCCGCTTTCGGTCGTACTCGTTTATTCTTTTCGAGTCCGCTTTCGGTCGTACTCGTTTGTTGTTGAAAGAGCGTTTTCGGCCAGTCTTTCTATTGGAGTCCGCTTTCGGCCGTACTCGTTTGCTGTTGAAAAAGCATTTTTGGCCAGTCTTTCTTTTCGATTCTTCTTTCGGTAGTACTTGTTTATTTCTTTTCGAATTCGCTTTTGGTCTTACTCGTTTGCTGTTGAAAGAGCGTTTTCGGTCGGTGTTTCTTTTCGAGTCCGCTTTCGGTCGTACTCGTTTGCTGTTGAAAGAGCGTTTTCGGCCGGTCTTTCTGTTCGAGTCCGCTTTCGGTCGTACTCGTTTATTCTTTTCGAGTCCGCTTTCGGTCGTACTCGTTTGCTGTTGGAAGAGCATTTTTGGCCGGTCTTTCTTTTCGAGTCCGCTTTCGGTCGTACTCGTTTGCTGTTGAAAGAGCTTTTTCAGCCGGTCTTTCTTTTCGAGTCCGCTTTCGGTCATACTTGTTTATTCTTTTCGAGTCCGCTTTCGGTCGTACTCGTTTGTTGTTGAAAGAGCGTTTTCGGCCAGTCTTTCTATTGGAGTCCGCTTTCGGCCGTACTCGTTTGCTGTTGAAAAAGCATTTTTGGCCAGTCTTTCTTTTCGATTCTGCTTTCGGTAGTACTTGTTTATTTCTTTTCGAATTCGCTTTTGGTCTTACTCGTTTGCTGTTGAAAGAGCGTTTTCGGTCGGTGTTTCTTTTCGAGTCCGCTTTCGGTCGTACTCGTTTGCTGTTGAAAGAGCGTTTTCGGCCGGTCTTTCTGTTCGAGTCCGCTTTCGGTCGTACTCGTTTATTCTTTTCGAGTCCGCTTTCGGTCGTACTCGTTTGCTGTTGGAAGAGCATTTTTGGCCGGTCTTTCTTTTCGAGTCCGCTTTCGGTCGTACTCGTTTGCTGTTGAAAGAGCTTTTTCAACCGGTCTTTCTTTTCGAGTCCGCTTTCGATCATACTTGTTTATTCTTTTCGAGTCCGCTTTCGGTCGTACTCGTTTGCTGTTGAAAGAGCATTTTCGGCAGGTCTTTATGTTCGAGTCCGCTTTCGGACGTACTCGTTTATTCTTTTCGAGTCTGCTTTTGGTCGTACTTGTTTGCTGTTGAAAGAGCGTTTTCGGGCGGTCTTTCTTTTGGAGTCCGCTTTCGGCCGTACTCGTTTGCTGTTGAAAGAGCATTTTTGGCCAGTCTTTCTTTTCGATTCTGCTTTCGGTAGTACTTGTTTATTTCTTTTCGAGTTCGCTGTTGGTCTTACTCGTTTGCAGTTGAAAGAGAGTTTTCGGCCTGTCTTTCTTTTCGAGTCCGCTTTCGGTCGTACTCGTTTATTCTTTTCGAGTCCGCTTTTGCTCGTACTCGTTTGCTGTTGAAAGAGCGTTTCAGGCCGGTCTTTCTTTTCGAGTCTGCTTTCGGTTGTACTCGTTAGCTGTTGAAAGAGCGTTTTTGGCCGGTCTTTATTTTCGAGTCCGCTTTTGGTCGTACTCCTTTATTCTTATCGAGTCCGCTTTCGGTCGTACTCATTTGCTGTTGAAAGAGCGTTTTCGGTCGGTCTTTCTTTTCGAGTCAGCTTTCGGTCGTACTCGTTTATTTCTTTTCGAGTCCGCTTTCGGTCATACTCGTTTGCTGTTGAAAAAGCGTTTTCGGCCGGTCTTTCTTTTCGAGTCCGCTTTGGGTCGTACTCGTTTATTCTTTTCGAGTCCGCTTTCGGTCGTACTCGTTTTCTGTTGAAAGAGCATTTTCGGCCTGTCTTTCTTTTCGAGTCTGCTTTCGGTCGTACTCGTTTGCTGTTGAAAGAGCGTTTTCGGCCGGTCTTTCTGTTTGAGTCTGCTTTCGGTTGTACTCATTTATTCTTTTCGAGACCGCTTTCGGTTGTACTCGTTTGCTGTTGAAAGAGCGTTTTCGGCCAGTCTTTCTGTTTGAGTCTGCTTTCGGTCGTACTCGTTTATTCTTTTCGATTCCTCTTTCGGTCGTACTCGTTTGCTGTTGAAAGAGCGTTTTCTGTAACGCCCCAGTTTTGTTAGATTTATTTAATAGAGTAGATTTAATTGGTTTTGGTTTTTTATTATTTTATTTCTGACTTTTATTTGACAAAATATTATTTTTCATCGTTGTTTATGTTTTATCGCGTTTTGAGAGCGTTTGCGAGATATTTGAGTGTAGGGGTATTTTGGTCTTTTTGGGTGGCTAGATATTTTGATTTTGTATAAAAATAGAAAAGTAGTAAGAAAGAGAGAAAAGAAAGGAAAACCAGAAAAATAGAGAGAAAGAAGGGAAGAGAAAGAGAAGAAGAAAAAGAGGAAAAACTTGGGGATTTAGGAACCGATTCAACCGACTTTTTAAATGCGAATTTATCGGGTAAGGGTGTGAAATTCAATTATCTTATACATGTGTATGATTATGTATGTTTTGGTGTGGATGTTTTGGTTGGTTTTTCCATATGTTTCCGTTTATGCCGTATTTGACGCAATCGATAGAAACCAATGTTTTTACGGTCGAAAAGTCGTATGAATACATGTGTTGGTTGGTTATATGTATGTGAGCTGCTGTTTGAAGTTTCATTAAGTTTGGTTATGTTTCGGTTAGTTTTCGGTATGGTTCCGTTGTTGTTTCCGTTTAGGTCGAATTATAGGAAATTGATAGAAAACGATGTTTTCACGGTTAGAATTCGAAATAAATTACGTAGTTGTATCGAGGAAGGTTAGGTCGTCGTATGTCGTGCTTTTTATTCGATTTGGTGAAGTTTAAAAATTCTGGTTTTTGAAAGGTTGAAATTTAATCGAAAAATCGAACGTCGTAGAAATTTCGTTTAAGTGTTCTAAATTGTTCTTATGTATTTGGTGTTTATGAGTATATGTTTGTTTCGGTGAAAATGTTCGATTTAGTCGAGTTTTTGGGTGTTTCGGAAAAGGACAGCATAGGTGTAATGGAGAAAATCTGGTTTTTTGTGAAAAACAGGGTTAGGGATCGATACATAATCCCAGGGATCGATCCCTACTGTGAAAATTGGGAAAAATGGAATTTTTACTACAGCAGGGATCGATACATGCGAGTTAGGGATCGATACCTACTGTGCTGAAGCAGAAATTCTGGTTTGTCGGGAAACTTCGGAAATTCATATCTCTTGAACCGTAAGTCGGTTTTGACCCCCGTTCGAAGCGTTGGGAAGCTAATGAGATGTTCTTTCTAGGAAAAATGGTTTTGAGGTCTGAACATGGTCCAATTGGTACAGTATTTTCGAATCGTATCGTAGTGTCGATTCTCCGGTTTATGTTTTTGCGTTATTTTGAAATATCCATATCTTTTGTGTTGTTTATCCGATTGAAGTGTTCTTTATATGGATGTGAAGCTAAAAATATGTTCTATGATTTGGAGAAGAAAAATATTATTTTTAGCCGACTTTTAACCGACTTTTCCGGTAAACCGTAAATCGAATTGTTTGGCTATTTGTGAAAGCGTTCGGTTGCTGTTTGGCACAATTGATGTGAATGTAGGTGGATTGTGTGTGATGTGTGCATAATTGATGTGTATTATGCTATGTGCTGTTGTGTGATGAAAATGCTTGTGATGATACGTGTGGTGATGAATTGTGGCCGAAAGGCAAATAAATGCAATGTGTTGTATTTTGTTATATGTGCATGTTTGTGACTGCATATATGTGGGAGATGCATTGGTTGTCATGAGTCATTGTATGCCAATATCATGAAATGCATTGTTGAAACGTCCTGAGTGACGATTTGGTTCCTGAGGGAATCCATAACATCGTGGTCCTCGAAAATATGAGGCGTTGCCTGAGGACTTGAAGCGATGAATTTGCTATACCATCGTGTGCCTCAAAAATACGAGGCGTTGCCTGAGGACTTAAAGCGATATGTATAGACGATTGTGGGCTCCTTTGGAGACTTAAAGCAATCCTTAACGTCGTGGGCCTCGAAAATACGAGGCGATGCCTGAGGACTTAAAGCGACGGGTGAACATCGTAGGCCCGACGGGGAGTTACTTGAGATTCTCAGTAACGAGCGATGATTCCAATAGTTCCTGAGTGAACTAATGATGAGACATGAGAAATATTGGAAGTTGGTACCGCATGGCATGTGCATAGAGTCGTTGTGTCGATCTATGTGCATTTGCATTCATCATGAGTTATTTGTGCATGATTTTGTGATTGATGAGATGAAATATGTGCAATTGTATTGAATGGTATATGTTGGATTGACATGTGTGATTGTGAACGGTTGTGCATTTGTGTAATATGCATTAAATTATGAATTATATGTTTTGGGGTACAAATATATGCCTTATGTATTGGCAGGTGATAAGAATGGTGAGATTATTGAATATGTGTATGTTTTTGTTGCAATATATAATTATATTCATTTATATTATGGTTGTCTTTCTCACCCTTCTGCTCGTTTTATAATGCTCTATGAGGCATTGCAGATTAGTGGTGCTGGAGGTCTTTTGTGAAGCTTTGTGTCTTCACCCTTTTTGTCGGTCGGCTCTGATATGTGACACCGGGTAGTTAGGGAGGCCGTTGGCTATTATTATGTATTATGTATATATTATCTTTTGGCTTGTACATATGATACTTGATGTATGACAAACTGTTTATATGTATATATGTGCACATGTTATTCAGATTTTAGATTTTCCGCTTTAATTCTAATTTCTGAAATGTGGGTGTAAGGAACGGAGTTTCCTCTGTATGTATGCTACCCCACGTTGCATATCTAAATGAGCAGGTGTTGCATGATATGAATTGTTTGGTTTCAATTTGATGTGATTCTCCCTCTCTATGCCATGTTTTTAAATAGACTCTGATCGAATTTCGAACTTTCTTTTTACCGCTTTAAATGCATGTTTATTTGGGGGTATAGATCGGGGGCGTCACATTAAGTGGTATCAGAGCCAGTTTGTGTCAGTTGTGTCTGTTGTGTCTGTCGTGTTAGGCGAGTTGCTGTTGTGCAGCAGTCGTGTGCTGGTGGGTTGTTGGTTAACCATAGTTTCTGTATTTGGATGAACAGAATATGGCCCGAGCTGTGCAGGATGTAGTGGATGTTATGGGTAATGATGAGTTCGGAAAGAATAAGCTGCCTATCTTCAAGGGAAGATATGATCCGGATGGTGCACAATTTTGGTTTGAAGAGGTTGAAAGAATCTTCCGTGTGATGGATTGCGCTGAAGAGAATAAGGTGAGATTGGGTACTTGCATGCTGGAGGAAGAAGCAGCTGATTGGTGGGTTAGTTTGCGCCAAGGGTTGGAAGTGGATGAGGAAGAGGTTACTTGGAATTTATTTGGCCGAGAGTTTCGGAGGAAGTATTATCCTGAGGGAGTGAAGGAAAAGAAAGAGATTGAGTTTTTGGGATTAAAACAAGGCAATATGTCCGTTGTTGAGTATACGACTAAGTTTGTGGAACTGGTGCAGTTTTATCCTCATTATTCGGCGGCAACTGCTGAATTTTCTAAGTGTGTGAAATATGAGAACGGATTGCGTCCGGAGATTAAACGGGAAATCGGTTATCAGAGGATTAGAAGGTTTTCTGAATTGGTGGACAATTGTAGAATGTATGAAGAGGATCGTAAGGCGCGTGCCACTCGCGATATGAGTGTGAATGATAGAAAAGGGAAACAACAGTCTCGTAGTGGGCCTTATGTGACGAGGGGTAATTTTGAGAGAAAGGCAAGTGAGGAAGGAATGTCTGGTCCTCCGAAGTGTTACATTAAGTGTTACAAGTGTGGAGAATTAGGACATCTACGGATGAATTGTAGAAGGGATAAACTGAAATGTTCCAATTGTGGAAGTTCGGGACATGTCGCAGAGAATTGTAGGAGGATTAAGGTGCGATGTTTCAACTGCGGTGAAACAGGTCATATTAGCACGGGATGTACGAAACTGAAGAAAGCTCAGACTGGTAGCAAGGCTGTTGCAATGGCAGGAGAGGAGACTACTAGTGCGGATCGTTTGACTCAAGGTACTTGTTTATTAATAGTATGCCTTTAATTGCTATTGTGGATATTGGGACGACTCATTCGTTTATTTCGTGTGAGTGCGTGAAGTGGTTGAATTTGTTGTTGTCTTCTTGGGGTAGTAAGATGGTTATTGATACTCCAGCAATGGGGTCAGTATTTACTTTTTCGGTTTGTTTAAATTGTTCTTTAACCATTTGTGGTAAAGGCTTGGGATGGTTTTAGTGTGTTTATAATTAGAGAGATTAGAATGAGATAAGTGGGGGAGAAGCTGGTACTTCTCCATGTGGCTTCAGGTGTAAAGCGCTGGCTCAGTGGGTTGTGAATTACAGGATTATAAGTGTGATTTCTGGATCAAGAAGGGATGCAGAAGTAAGGTTTAGGTTAACTAAGGAATTGTGCCTTAGGTGGTTTTGTGTTTAGGATGTAAGGAATGCTATTATGGTTTGGGGGAGACGGTTTATGCTTCATCATGATTGTCGACTGTCTATTGACAAATTGAGGAACTGATCACCCTTAATCTCTTGTTGATAGCAGACGGGCATTATGTTGGATGCATGGACGTGTCTTTCCGGCTTTGATAGTGGTGTGGATTGGATTACTTGAAATTTAAGGAAATGTTGCGGATTGTTTTTTCAAGTTGAAGAAGATTTTATATCTGACGATGATGGGGAATTAAGGTTTTGTATGGTGGGTAACTTGAGAAGTCGTTGAGAGTCCTTTTGGTTGATTGTTGTAATAGGTTGGAATTTGGAGTATCAAGAGAAGGAATTGTGTATGGATTACGGATTGTGGTATAAGATGACGATTGAGGATAAGTATTCATTTTCGGGATTAGGTAACTATGATGGTTTGGTTGAGTTGATTAGAATTACAATTGTTGGGATGTTTGATAAGAGTAGTGATTTGCTTGAGTTGAGGCTTTGATCGACTTGTGTGACGGGTTATATTTGTTGTCATCGGAAGTAGATGCGGTGTTACTATGAGAGGCTCCGAAGTTGGTTAAAGTGATTAGAAACTTTTTGGATTTTGTTGGTTATTATCGAAGGATATGGAAGACTTTTCCAAGATTAGCGTTTTGTGACTTCAGTTGACTTACAAAGGTGAAGTCGATTGTTTGGGATGCATCTTTGATGAGGATAGTTGGTCTGTTGATATGAGAGGGTAAAGTTGTGGCTTATGTTTTGCGACATTCGAGGATTCATGAAAGGATCAGTATTATCGTGGAAATCGGAATTGTTTGCAGTTGTAATTGTGTTGGAATATTGGGAGTATTATCTTTATGATTCTAGATTTGAAGTGTTTGGTAATTACAAGAATATTGAGTACTAGTTTGGTCTGAAGGAATAGAGACAACGAGATTGGTTAGGAGTTGAGAAGAGTTATTGTTGTGTTTGAGGAGTTAAGTTGAAAGTTTCTATGTATGGCTGTTTTGGTGGTCCGAGGATTAGAATTGTTGGAACAGTTCAGAGGCTTGTGTCTGGTGTGCGAGATAACACGAAAGAATGTGAGGCTAGAATATTAAAGGTGAACAGTGGTTTTTGGAAGGTTCGTGAAAGAATTAGATTTTGGGAGAGAGATTGGTAGTTTTGATGGTTACGAGTCATCAGAGTGCGCAGTGGAGATGTGATGTAGCACATTTCGTATATGTGTGTGCGACTTGTGAGGGTTCTTAGGTGGAACATGGGAAATCCATAGGAATGAAGAGATCATTGGATGTTTCAGAGTGGATGTGTTAGGAGAAAGGTTTTAATAGTATCCATGTGTTGCTAAGTTGAGGGACGTTTTGGTTTTATATTCGATTGGTGAATCGTAGCAGTGTTGTGGGATGGTTGTGTGACAAGGATGTTGGTGTTATGGTTATTTGGAGGTTGTTGAAATCGATGTTGTGTCGTGGAACTTGTGTTCTTGTTTGTGTTGTTGTCTCGTTTCCATTGTGTTGGTTCGAGTGCGGGTAACTAATTCCTTTGTGGGGAACTAGATGAGTGTTACCTACGGTGATGGTAACGATCTTGTTGTGTTTCGGTTCTAGAGTGAACCTGTGTGTTGGTATCGTGGTTTTCCTTGAGTTGTGAGTTGGTTGTCAAGTGCATTGTATGGGCTTTGCAGCTTGTCGTTGTTGTGTCGTTATGTTTGCGGTTAGCAAGGTGGTTTGTCGGTTGTGTTGTTTGTGGTGTGCCTTTTGGTAGGACTGATGTTTGTTGGTCGGATGCGCGAGTCGTATCCAGAGTTGTTTGTCTCGGTTATATTTTCGAGGACGAAAATTTCCAAGTGGGGGAGAATTGTAACGCCCTAGTTTTGTTAGATTTATTTAATAGAGTAGATTTAATTGGTTTTGGTTTTTTATTATTTTATTTCTGACTTTTATTTGACAAAATATTATTTTTCATCGTTGTTTATGTTTTATCGCGTTTTGAGAGCGTTTGCGAGATATTTGAGTGTAGGGGTATTTTGGTCTTTTTGGGTGGCTAGATATTTTGATTTTGTATAAAAATAGAAAAGTAGTAAGAAAGAGAGAAAAGAAAGGAAAACCAGAAAAATAGAGAGAAAGAAGAGAAGAGAAAGAGAAGAAGAAAAAGAGGAAAAACTTGGGGATTTAGGAACCGATTCAACCGACTTTTTAAATGCGAATTTATCGGGTAAGGGTGTGAAATTCAATTATCTTATACATGTGTATGATTATGTATGTTTTGGTGTGAATGTTTTGGTTGGTTTTTCCATATGTTTCCGTTTATGCCGTATTTGACGCAATCGATAGAAACCAATGTTTTTACGGTCGAAAAGTCGTATGAATACATGTGTTGGTTGGTTATATGTATGTGAGCTGCTGTTTGAAGTTTCATTAAGTTTGGTTATGTTTCGGTTAGTTTTCGGTATGGTTCCGTTGTTGTTTCCGTTTAGGTCGAATTATAGGAAATTGATAGAAAACGATGTTTTCACGGTTAGAATTCGAAATAAATTACGTAGTTGTATCGAGGAAGGTTAGGTCGTCGTATGTCGTGCTTTTTATTCGATTTGGTGAAGTTTAAAAATTCTGGTTTTTGAAAGGTTGAAATTTAATCGAAAAATCGAACGTCGTAGAAATTTCGTTTAAGTGTTCTAAATTGTTCTTATGTATTTGGTGTTTATGAGTATATGTTTGTTTCGGTGAAAATGTTCGATTTAGTCGAGTTTTTGGGTGTTTCGGAAAAGGACAGCATAGGTGTAATGGAGAAAATCTGGTTTTTTGTGAAAAACAGGGTTAGGGATCGATACATAATCCCAGGGATCGATCCCTACTGTGAAAATTGGGAAAAATGGAATTTTTACTACAGCAGGGATCGATACATGCGAGTTAGGGATCGATACCTACTGTGCTGAAGCAGAAATTCTGGTTTGTCGGGAAACTTCGGAAATTCATATCTCTTGAACCGTAAGTCGGTTTTGACCCCCGTTCGAAGCGTTGGGAAGCTAATGAGATGTTCTTTCTAGGAAAAATGGTTTTGAGGTCTGAACATGGTCCAATTGGTACAGTATTTTCGAATCGTATCGTAGTGTCGATTCTCCGGTTTATGTTTTTGCGTTATTTTGAAATATCCATATCTTTTGTGTTGTTTATCCGATTGAAGTGTTCTTTATATGGATGTGAAGCTAAAAATATGTTCTATGATTTGGAGAAGAAAAATATTATTTTTAGCCGACTTTTAACCGACTTTTCCGGTAAACCGTAAATCGAATTGTTTGGCTATTTGTGAAAGCGTTCGGTTGCTGTTTGGCACAATTGATGTGAATGTAGGTGGATTGTGTGTGATGTGTGCATAATTGATGTGTATTATGCTATGTGCTGTTGTGTGATGAAAATGCTTGTGATGATACGTGTGGTGATGAATTGTGGCCGAAAGGCAAATAAATGCAATGTGTTGTATTTTGTTATATGTGCATGTTTGTGACTGCATATATGTGGGAGATGCATTGGTTGTCATGAGTCATTGTATGCCAATATCATGAAATGCATTGTTGAAACGTCCTGAGTGACGATTTGGTTCCTGAGGGAATCCATAACATCGTGGTCCTCGAAAATATGAGGCGTTGCCTGAGGACTTGAAGCGATGAATTTGCTATACCATCGTGTGCCTCAAAAATACGAGGCGTTGCCTGAGGACTTAAAGCGATATGTATAGACGATTGTGGGCTCCTTTGGAGACTTAAAGCAATCCTTAACGTCGTGGGCCTCGAAAATACGAGGCGATGCCTGAGGACTTAAAGCGACGGGTGAACATCGTAGGCCCGACGGGGAGTTACTTGAGATTCTCAGTAACGAGCGATGATTCCAATAGTTCCTGAGTGAACTAATGATGAGACATGAGAAATATTGGAAGTTGGTACCGCATGGCATGTGCATAGAGTCGTTGTGTCGATCTATGTGCATTTGCATTCATCATGAGTTATTTGTGCATGATTTTGTGATTGATGAGATGAAATATGTGCAATTGTATTGAATGGTATATGTTGGATTGACATGTGTGATTGTGAACGGTTGTGCATTTGTGTAATATGCATTAAATTATGAATTATATGTTTTGGGGTACAAATATATGCCTTATGTATTGGCAGGTGATAAGAATGGTGAGATTATTGAATATGTGTATGTTTTTGTTGCAATATATAATTATATTCATTTATATTATGGTTGTCTTTCTCACCCTTCTGCTCGTTTTATAATGCTCTATGAGGCATTGCAGATTAGTGGTGCTGGAGGTCTTTTGTGAAGCTTTGTGTCTTCACCCTTTTTGTCGGTCGGCTCTGATATGTGACACCGGGTAGTTAGGGAGGCCGTTGGCTATTATTATGTATTATGTATATATTATCTTTTGGCTTGTACATATGATACTTGATGTATGACAAACTGTTTATATGTATATATGTGCACATGTTATTCAGATTTTAGATTTTCCGCTTTAATTCTAATTTCTGAAATGTGGGTGTAAGGAACGGAGTTTCCTCTGTATGTATGCTACCCCACGTTGCATATCTAAATGAGCAGGTGTTGCATGATATGAATTGTTTGGTTTCAATTTGATGTGATTCTCCCTCTCTATGCCATGTTTTTAAATAGACTCTGATCGAATTTCGAACTTTCTTTTTACCGCTTTAAATGCATGTTTATTTGGGGGTATAGATCGGGGGCGTCACATTAAGTGGTATCAGAGCCAGTTTGTGTCAGTTGTGTCTGTTGTGTCTGTCGTGTTAGGCGAGTTGCTGTTGTGCAGCAGTCGTGTGCTGGTGGGTTGTTGGTTAACCATAGTTTCTGTATTTGGATGAACAGAATATGGCCCGAGCTGTGCAGGATGTAGTGGATGTTATGGGTAATGATGAGTTCGGAAAGAATAAGCTGCCTATCTTCAAGGGAAGATATGATCCGGATGGTGCACAATTTTGGTTTGAAGAGGTTGAAAGAATCTTCCGTGTGATGGATTGCGCTGAAGAGAATAAGGTGAGATTGGGTACTTGCATGCTGGAGGAAGAAGCAGCTGATTGGTGGGTTAGTTTGCGCCAAGGGTTGGAAGTGGATGAGGAAGAGGTTACTTGGAATTTATTTGGCCGAGAGTTTCGGAGGAAGTATTATCCTGAGGGAGTGAAGGAAAAGAAAGAGATTGAGTTTTTGGGATTAAAACAAGGCAATATGTCCGTTGTTGAGTATACGACTAAGTTTGTGGAACTGGTGCAGTTTTATCCTCATTATTCGGCGGCAACTGCTGAATTTTCTAAGTGTGTGAAATATGAGAACGGATTGCGTCCGGAGATTAAACGGGAAATCGGTTATCAGAGGATTAGAAGGTTTTCTGAATTGGTGGACAATTGTAGAATGTATGAAGAGGATCGTAAGGCGCGTGCCACTCGCGATATGAGTGTGAATGATAGAAAAGGGAAACAACAGTCTCGTAGTGGGCCTTATGTGACGAGGGGTAATTTTGAGAGAAAGGCAAGTGAGGAAGGAATGTCTGGTCCTCCGAAGTGTTACATTAAGTGTTACAAGTGTGGAGAATTAGGACATCTACGGATGAATTGTAGAAGGGATAAACTGAAATGTTCCAATTGTGGAAGTTCGGGACATGTCGCAGAGAATTGTAGGAGGATTAAGGTGCGATGTTTCAACTGCGGTGAAACAGGTCATATTAGCACGGGATGTACGAAACTGAAGAAAGCTCAGACTGGTAGCAAGGCTATTGCAATGGCAGGAGAGGAGACTACTAGTGCGGATCGTTTGACTCAAGGTACTTGTTTATTAATAGTATGCCTTTAATTGCTATTGTGGATATTGGGACGACTCATTCGTTTATTTCGTGTGAGTGCGTGAAGTGGTTGAATTTGTTGTTGTCTTCTTGGGGTAGTAAGATGGTTATTGATACTCCAGCAATGGGGTCAGTATTTACTTTTTCGGTTTGTTTAAATTGTTCTTTGACCATTTGTGGTAAAGGCTTGGGATGGTTTTAGTGTGTTTATAATTAGAGAGATTAGAATGAGATAAGTGGGGGAGAAGCTGGTACTTCTCCATGTGGCTTCAGGTGTAAAGCGCTGGCTCAGTGGGTTGTGAATTACAGGATTATAAGTGTGATTTCTGGATCAAGAAGGGATGCAGAAGTAAGGTTTAGGTTAACTAAGGAATTGTGCCTTAGGTGGTTTTGTGTTTAGGATGTAAGGAATGCTATTATGGTTTGGGGGAGACGGTTTATGCTTCATCATGATTGTCGACTGTCTATTGACAAATTGAGGAACTGATCACCCTTAATCTCTTGTTGATAGCAGACGGGCATTATGTTGGATGCATGGACGTGTCTTTCCGGCTTTGATAGTGGTGTGGATTGGATTACTTGAAATTTAAGGAAATGTTGCGGATTGTTTTGTCAAGTTGAAGAAGATTTTATATCTGACGATGATGGGGAATTAAGGTTTTGTATGGTGGGTAACTTGAGAAGTCGTTGAGAGTCCTTTTGTTTGATTGTTGTAATAGGTTGGAATTTGGAGTATCAAGAGAAGGAATTGTGTATGGATTACGGACAGTGGTATAAGATGACGATTGAGGATAAGTATTCATTTTCGGGATTAGGTAACTATGATGGTTTGGTTGAGTTGATTAGAATTACAATTGTTGGGATGTTTGATAAGAGTAGTGATTTGCTTGAGTTGAGGCTTTGATCGACTTGTGTGACGGGTTATATTTGTTGTCATCGGAAGTAGATGCGGTGTTACTATGAGAGGCTCCGAAGTTGGTTAAAGTGATTAGAAACTTTTTGGATTTTGTTGGTTATTATCGAAGGATATGGAAGACTTTTCCAAGATTAGCGTTTTGTGACTTCAGTTGACTTACAAAGGTGAAGTCGATTGTTTGGGATGCATCTTTGATGAGGATAGTTGGTGTGTTGATATGAGAGGGTAAAGTTGTGGCTTATGTTTTGCGACATTCGAGGATTCATGAAAGGATCAGTATTATCGTGGAAATCGGAATTGTTTGCAGTTGTAATTGTGTTGGAATATTGGGAGTATTATCTTTATGATTCTAGATTTGAAGTGTTTGGTAATTACAAGAATATTGAGTACTAGTTTGGTCTGAAGGAATAGAGACAACGAGATTGGTTAGGAGTTGAGAAGAGTTATTGTTGTGTTTGAGGAGTTAAGTTGAAAGTTTCTATGTATGGCTGTTTTGGTGGTCCGAGGATTAGAATTGTTGGAACAGTTCAGAGGCTTGTGTCTGGTGTGCGAGATAACACGAAAGAATGTGAGGCTAGAATATTAAAGGTGAACAGTGGTTTTTGGAAGGTTCGTGAAAGAATTAGATTTTGGGAGAGAGATTGGTAGTTTTGATGGTTACGAGTCATCAGAGTGCGCAGTGGAGATGTGATGTAGCACATTTCGTATATGTGTGTGCGACTTGTGAGGGTTCTTAGGTGGAACATGGGAAATCCATAGGAATGAAGAGATCATTGGATGTTTCAGAGTGGATGTGTTAGGAGAAAGGTTTTAATAGTATCCATGTGTTGCTAAGTTGAGGGACGTTTTGGTTTTATATTCGATTGGTGAATCGTAGCAGTGTTGTGGGATGGTTGTGTGACAAGGATGTTGGTGTTATGGTTATTTGGAGGTTGTTGAAATCGATGTTGTGTCGTGGAACTTGTGTTCTTGTTTGTGTTGTTGTCTCGTTTCCATTGTGTTGGTTCGAGTGCGGGTAACTAATTCCTTTGTGGGGAACTAGATGAGTGTTACCTACGGTGATGGTAACGATCTTGTTGTGTTTCGGTTCTAGAGTGAACCTGTGTGTTGGTATCGTGGTTTTCCTTGAGTTGTGAGTTGGTTGTCAAGTGCATTGTATGGGCTTTGCAGCTTGTCGTTGTTGTGTCGTTATGTTTGCGGTTAGCAAGGTGGTTTGTCGGTTGTGTTGTTTGTGGTGTGCCTTTTGGTAGGACTGATGTTTGTTGGTCGGATGCGCGAGTCGTATCCAGAGTTGTTTGTCTCGGTTATATTTTCGAGGACGAAAATTTCCAAGTGGGGGAGAATTGTAACGCCCTAGTTTTGTTAGATTTATTTAATAGAGTAGATTTAATTGGTTTTGGTTTTTTATTATTTTATTTCTGACTTTTATTTGACAAAATATTATTTTTCATCGTTGTTTATGTTTTATCGCGTTTTGAGAGCGTTTGCGAGATATTTGAGTGTAGGGGTATTTTGGTCTTTTTGGGTGGCTAGATATTTTGATTTTGTATAAAAATAGAAAAGTAGTAAGAAAGAGAGAAAAGAAAGGAAAACCAGAAAAATAGAGAGAAAGAAGAGAAGAGAAAGAGAAGAAGAAAAAGAGGAAAAACTTGGGGATTTAGGAACCGATTCAACCGACTTTTTAAATGCGAATTTATCGGGTAAGGGTGTGAAATTCAATTATCTTATACATGTGTATGATTATGTATGTTTTGGTGTGAATGTTTTGGTTGGTTTTTCCATATGTTTCCGTTTATGCCGTATTTGACGCAATCGATAGAAACCAATGTTTTTACGGTCGAAAAGTCGTATGAATACATGTGTTGGTTGGTTATATGTATGTGAGCTGCTGTTTGAAGTTTCATTAAGTTTGGTTATGTTTCGGTTAGTTTTCGGTATGGTTCCGTTGTTGTTTCCGTTTAGGTCGAATTATAGGAAATTGATAGAAAACGATGTTTTCACGGTTAGAATTCGAAATAAATTACGTAGTTGTATCGAGGAAGGTTAGGTCGTCGTATGTCGTGCTTTTTATTCGATTTGGTGAAGTTTAAAAATTCTGGTTTTTGAAAGGTTGAAATTTAATCGAAAAATCGAACGTCGTAGAAATTTCGTTTAAGTGTTCTAAATTGTTCTTATGTATTTGGTGTTTATGAGTATATGTTTGTTTCGATGAAAATGTTCGATTTAGTCGAGTTTTTGGGTGTTTCGGAAAAGGACAGCATAGGTGTAATGGAGAAAATCTGGTTTTTTGTGAAAAACAGGGTTAGGGATCGATACATAATCCCAGGGATCGATCCCTACTGTGAAAATTGGGAAAAATGGAATTTTTACTACAGCAGGGATCGATACATGCGAGTTAGGGATCGATACCTACTGTGCTGAAGCAGAAATTCTGGTTTGTCGGGAAACTTCGGAAATTCATATCTCTTGAACCGTAAGTCGGTTTTGACCCCCGTTCGAAGCGTTGGGAAGCTAATGAGATGTTCTTTCTAGGAAAAATGGTTTTGAGGTCTGAACATGGTCCAATTGGTACAGTATTTTCGAATCGTATCGTAGTGTCGATTCTCCGGTTTATGTTTTTGCGTTATTTTGAAATATCCATATCTTTTGTGTTGTTTATCCGATTGAAGTGTTCTTTATATGGATGTGAAGCTAAAAATATGTTCTATGATTTGGAGAAGAAAAATATTATTTTTAGCCGACTTTTAACCGACTTTTCCGGTAAACCGTAAATCGAATTGTTTGGCTATTTGTGAAAGCGTTCGGTTGCTGTTTGGCACAATTGATGTGAATGTAGGTGGATTGTGTGTGATGTGTGCATAATTGATGTGTATTATGCTATGTGCTGTTGTGTGATGAAAATGCTTGTGATGATACGTGTGGTGATGAATTGTGGCCGAAAGGCAAATAAATGCAATGTGTTGTATTTTGTTATATGTGCATGTTTGTGACTGCATATATGTGGGAGATGCATTGGTTGTCATGAGTCATTGTATGCCAATATCATGAAATGCATTGTTGAAACGTCCTGAGTGACGATTTGGTTCCTGAGGGAATCCATAACATCGTGGTCCTCGAAAATATGAGGCGTTGCCTGAGGACTTGAAGCGATGAATTTGCTATACCATCGTGTGCCTCAAAAATACGAGGCGTTGCCTGAGGACTTAAAGCGATATGTATAGACGATTGTGGGCTCCTTTGGAGACTTAAAGCAATCCTTAACGTCGTGGGCCTCGAAAATACGAGGCGATGCCTGAGGACTTAAAGCGACGGGTGAACATCGTAGGCCCGACGGGGAGTTACTTGAGATTCTCAGTAACGAGCGATGATTCCAATAGTTCCTGAGTGAACTAATGATGAGACATGAGAAATATTGGAAGTTGGTACCGCATGGCATGTGCATAGAGTCGTTGTGTCGATCTATGTGCATTTGCATTCATCATGAGTTATTTGTGCATGATTTTGTGATTGATGAGATGAAATATGTGCAATTGTATTGAATGGTATATGTTGGATTGACATGTGTGATTGTGAACGGTTGTGCATTTGTGTAATATGCATTAAATTATGAATTATATGTTTTGGGGTACAAATATATGCCTTATGTATTGGCAGGTGATAAGAATGGTGAGATTATTGAATATGTGTATGTTTTTGTTGCAATATATAATTATATTCATTTATATTATGGTTGTCTTTCTCACCCTTCTGCTCGTTTTATAATGCTCTATGAGGCATTGCAGATTAGTGGTGCTGGAGGTCTTTTGTGAAGCTTTGTGTCTTCACCCTTTTTGTCGGTCGGCTCTGATATGTGACACCGGGTAGTTAGGGAGGCCGTTGGCTATTATTATGTATTATGTATATATTATCTTTTGGCTTGTACATATGATACTTGATGTATGACAAACTGTTTATATGTATATATGTGCACATGTTATTCAGATTTTAGATTTTCCGCTTTAATTCTAATTTCTGAAATGTGGGTGTAAGGAACGGAGTTTCCTCTGTATGTATGCTACCCCACGTTGCATATCTAAATGAGCAGGTGTTGCATGATATGAATTGTTTGGTTTCAATTTGATGTGATTCTCCCTCTCTATGCCATGTTTTTAAATAGACTCTGATCGAATTTCGAACTTTCTTTTTACCGCTTTAAATGCATGTTTATTTGGGGGTATAGATCGGGGGCGTCACATTTTCGGTCGGTCTTTCTTTTCGAGTCCGCTTTCGGTCGTACTCGTTTGCTGTTGAAAGAGCATTTTCGGCCGGTCTTTCTTTTCGAGTCCGCTTTCGGTCGTACTCGTTTATTTCTTTTCAAGTCCGCTTTCGGTCTTACTCGTTTGCTGTTGAAAGAGCGTTTTCGGCCGGTCTTTCTTTTCGAGTCCGGTTTTGGTCGTACTCGTTTATTCTTTTCGAGTCCGCTTTCGGTCGTACTCGTTTGCTGTTGAAAGAGCGTTTTTGGCCGGTCTTTCTGTTCGAGTCCGCTTTTGGTCGTACTCGTTTATTCTTTTCGAGTCCGCTTTTGGTCGTACTTGTTTGCTGTTGAAAGAGCATTTTCGGTCGGTCTTTCTTTTCGAGTCCGCTTTCGGTCGTACTCGTTTTCTGTTGAAAGAGCATTTTCGGCCTGTCTTTCTTTTCGAGTCTGCTTTCGGTCGTACTCGTTTGCTGTTGAAAGAGCGTTTTCGGCCGGTCTTTCTGTTTGAGTCTGCTTTCGGTTGTACTCATTTATTCTTTTCGAGACCGCTTTCGGTTGTACTCGTTTGCTGTTGAAAGAGCGTTTTCGGCCAGTCTTTCTGTTTGAGTCTGCTTTCGGTCGTACTCGTTTATTCTTTTCGATTCCTCTTTCGGTCGTACTCGTTTGCTGTTGAAAGAGCGTTTTCTGTAACGCCCCAGTTTTGTTAGATTTATTTAATAGAGTAGATTTAATTGGTTTTGGTTTTTTATTATTTTATTTCTGACTTTTATTTGACAAAATATTATTTTTCATCGTTGTTTATGTTTTATCGCGTTTTGAGAGCGTTTGCGAGATATTTGAGTGTAGGGGTATTTTGGTCTTTTTGGGTGGCTAGATATTTTGATTTTGTATAAAAATAGAAAAGTAGTAAGAAAGAGAGAAAAGAAAGGAAAACCAGAAAAATAGAGAGAAAGAAGGGAAGAGAAAGAGAAGAAGAAAAAGAGGAAAAACTTGGGGATTTAGGAACCGATTCAACCGACTTTTTAAATGCGAATTTATCGGGTAAGGGTGTGAAATTCAATTATCTTATACATGTGTATGATTATGTATGTTTTGGTGTGGATGTTTTGGTTGGTTTTTCCATATGTTTCCGTTTATGCCGTATTTGACGCAATCGATAGAAACCAATGTTTTTACGGTCGAAAAGTCGTATGAATACATGTGTTGGTTGGTTATATGTATGTGAGCTGCTGTTTGAAGTTTCATTAAGTTTGGTTATGTTTCGGTTAGTTTTCGGTATGGTTCCGTTGTTGTTTCCGTTTAGGTCGAATTATAGGAAATTGATAGAAAACGATGTTTTCACGGTTAGAATTCGAAATAAATTACGTAGTTGTATCGAGGAAGGTTAGGTCGTCGTATGTCGTGCTTTTTATTCGATTTGGTGAAGTTTAAAAATTCTGGTTTTTGAAAGGTTGAAATTTAATCGAAAAATCGAACGTCGTAGAAATTTCGTTTAAGTGTTCTAAATTGTTCTTATGTATTTGGTGTTTATGAGTATATGTTTGTTTCGGTGAAAATGTTCGATTTAGTCGAGTTTTTGGGTGTTTCGGAAAAGGACAGCATAGGTGTAATGGAGAAAATCTGGTTTTTTGTGAAAAACAGGGTTAGGGATCGATACATAATCCCAGGGATCGATCCCTACTGTGAAAATTGGGAAAAATGGAATTTTTACTACAGCAGGGATCGATACATGCGAGTTAGGGATCGATACCTACTGTGCTGAAGCAGAAATTCTGGTTTGTCGGGAAACTTCGGAAATTCATATCTCTTGAACCGTAAGTCGGTTTTGACCCCCGTTCGAAGCGTTGGGAAGCTAATGAGATGTTCTTTCTAGGAAAAATGGTTTTGAGGTCTGAACATGGTCCAATTGGTACAGTATTTTCGAATCGTATCGTAGTGTCGATTCTCCGGTTTATGTTTTTGCGTTATTTTGAAATATCCATATCTTTTGTGTTGTTTATCCGATTGAAGTGTTCTTTATATGGATGTGAAGCTAAAAATATGTTCTATGATTTGGAGAAGAAAAATATTATTTTTAGCCGACTTTTAACCGACTTTTCCGGTAAACCGTAAATCGAATTGTTTGGCTATTTGTGAAAGCGTTCGGTTGCTGTTTGGCACAATTGATGTGAATGTAGGTGGATTGTGTGTGATGTGTGCATAATTGATGTGTATTATGCTATGTGCTGTTGTGTGATGAAAATGCTTGTGATGATACGTGTGGTGATGAATTGTGGCCGAAAGGCAAATAAATGCAATGTGTTGTATTTTGTTATATGTGCATGTTTGTGACTGCATATATGTGGGAGATGCATTGGTTGTCATGAGTCATTGTATGCCAATATCATGAAATGCATTGTTGAAACGTCCTGAGTGACGATTTGGTTCCTGAGGGAATCCATAACATCGTGGTCCTCGAAAATATGAGGCGTTGCCTGAGGACTTGAAGCGATGAATTTGCTATACCATCGTGTGCCTCAAAAATACGAGGCGTTGCCTGAGGACTTAAAGCGATATGTATAGACGATTGTGGGCTCCTTTGGAGACTTAAAGCAATCCTTAACGTCGTGGGCCTCGAAAATACGAGGCGATGCCTGAGGACTTAAAGCGACGGGTGAACATCGTAGGCCCGACGGGGAGTTACTTGAGATTCTCAGTAACGAGCGATGATTCCAATAGTTCCTGAGTGAACTAATGATGAGACATGAGAAATATTGGAAGTTGGTACCGCATGGCATGTGCATAGAGTCGTTGTGTCGATCTATGTGCATTTGCATTCATCATGAGTTATTTGTGCATGATTTTGTGATTGATGAGATGAAATATGTGCAATTGTATTGAATGGTATATGTTGGATTGACATGTGTGATTGTGAACGGTTGTGCATTTGTGTAATATGCATTAAATTATGAATTATATGTTTTGGGGTACAAATATATGCCTTATGTATTGGCAGGTGATAAGAATGGTGAGATTATTGAATATGTGTATGTTTTTGTTGCAATATATAATTATATTCATTTATATTATGGTTGTCTTTCTCACCCTTCTGCTCGTTTTATAATGCTCTATGAGGCATTGCAGATTAGTGGTGCTGGAGGTCTTTTGTGAAGCTTTGTGTCTTCACCCTTTTTGTCGGTCGGCTCTGATATGTGACACCGGGTAGTTAGGGAGGCCGTTGGCTATTATTATGTATTATGTATATATTATCTTTTGGCTTGTACATATGATACTTGATGTATGACAAACTGTTTATATGTATATATGTGCACATGTTATTCAGATTTTAGATTTTCCGCTTTAATTCTAATTTCTGAAATGTGGGTGTAAGGAACGGAGTTTCCTCTGTATGTATGCTACCCCACGTTGCATATCTAAATGAGCAGGTGTTGCATGATATGAATTGTTTGGTTTCAATTTGATGTGATTCTCCCTCTCTATGCCATGTTTTTAAATAGACTCTGATCGAATTTCAAACTTTCTTTTTACCGCTTTAAATGCATGTTTATTTGGGGGTATAGATCGGGGGCGTCACATTTTCGGTCGGTCTTTCTTTTCGAGTCCGCTTTCGGTCGTACTCGTTTGCTGTTGAAAGAGCATTTTCGGCCGGTCTTTCTTTTCGAGTCCGCTTTCGGTCGTACTCGTTTATTTCTTTTCAAGTCCGCTTTCGGTCTTACTCGTTTGCTGTTGAAAGAGCGTTTTCGGCCGGTCTTTCTTTTCGAGTCCGGTTTTGGTCGTACTCGTTTATTCTTTTCGAGTCCGCTTTCGGTCGTACTCGTTTGCTGTTGAAAGAGCGTTTTCGGCCGGTCTTTCTGTTCGAGTCCGCTTTTGGTCGTACTCGTTTATTCTTTTCGAGTCCGCTTTTGGTCGTACTTGTTTGCTGTTGAAAGAGCATTTTCGGTCGGTCTTTCTTTTCGAGTCCGCTTTCGGTCGTACTCGTTTTCTGTTGAAATAGCGTGTTCAGCCGGACTTTCTTTTCGAGTCCGCTTTCGGTCGTACTCGTTTATTCTTTTCGAGTCCGATTTCGGTCGTACTCGTTTGTTGTTGAAAGAGCGTTTTCGGCCGGTCTTTCTGTTCGAGTCCGCTTTTGGTCGTACTCGTTTATTCTTTTCGAGTCCGCTTTTGGTCGTAATCGTTTGCTGTTGAAAGAGCATTTTCGGCAGGTCTTTCTTTTCGAGTCCGTTTTCGGTCGTACTCGTTTGCTGTTGAAATAACGTTTTCAGCCGGTCTTTCTTTTCGAGTCCGCTTTCGGTCGTACTCGTTTATTCTTTTCGAGTCCGCTTTCGGTCGTACTCGTTTGTTGTTGAAAGAGCGTTTTCGGCCAGTCTTTCTATTGGAGTCCGCTTTCGGCCGTACTCGTTTGCTGTTGAAAAAGCATTTTCGGCCAGTCTTTCTTTTCGATTCTGCTTTCGGTAGTACTTGTTTATTTCTTTTCGAATTCGCTTTTGGTCTTACTCGTTTGCTGTTGAAAGAGCGTTTTCGGTCGGTCTTTCTTTTCGAGTCCGCTTTCGGTCGTACTCGTTTGCTGTTGAAATAACGTTTTCAGCCGGTCTTTCTTTTCGAGTCCGCTTTCGGTCGTACTCGTTTATTCTTTTCGAGTCCGCTTTCGGTTGTACTCGTTTGTTGTTGAAAGAGCGTTTTCGGCCAGTCTTTCTATTGGAGTCCGCTTTCGGCCGTACTCGTTTGCTGTTGAAAAAGCATTTTCGGCCAGTCTTTCTTTTCGATTCTGCTTTCGGTAGTACTTGTTTATTTCTTTTCGAATTCGCTTTTGGTCTTACTCGTTTGCTGTTGAAAGAGCGTTTTCGGTCGGTCTTTCTTTTCGAGTCCGCTTTCGGTCGTACTCGTTTATTCTTTTCGAGTTCGCTTTTGCTCGTACTCGTTTGCTGTTGAAAGAGCGTTTCAGGCCGGTCTTTCTTTTCGAGTCCGCTTTCGGTTGTACTCGTTAGCTGTTGAAAGAGCGTTTTTGGCCGGTCTTTCTTTTCGAGTCCGCTTTTGGTCGTACTCGTTTATTCTTATCGAGTCCGCTTTCGGTTGTACTCGTTTGCTGTTGAAAGAGCGTTTCAGGCCGGTCTTTCTTTTCGAGTCTGCTTTTCAGTCGTACTCGTTTGCTGTTGAAAGAGCGTTTTCGGCCGGTCTTTCTTTTCGAGTCCGCTTTCGGTCGTACTGTAACGCCCCGGTTTTGTCTTATTTAATTAATCGATTCGTTTTGATTATTTTATTATTATATTATTTTATTTTCGACTTTTATTTAGAAAAATGTTATTTTTCATCGTGATTATGTTTCATAGCGTTGTGAGAGCGTTTGCGAGATTTTGAGTGTAGGGGTATTTTGGTCTTTTTCGTGTGTTAAGATATTTTTCTTTATATAAGAAATAGATATTTGAGAGAGAAAAGATAGTAGAGAATGAGAAAGAGAGAAAAGAAAGAAAAACAGAATAATAGAGAGAAAGAGAAGAGAAAAAGAAGGAAAGCTACAAATCATCAAGATCAAGCTTCCAAGAATCGAGAAATCGGGTAAGGGTGTGAAATATTGTTATCCTAACTTTGTGTATGATTATGTATGTGTTTTGTGTGGATGTTTTGGTTGGTTTTCCATATGTTTCCGTTTATGCCGTATTTGACGCAATCGATAGAAACCAATGTTTTTACGGTCGAAAAGTCGTATGAATACATGTGTTGGTTGGTTATATGTATGTGAGCTGCTGTTTAAAGTTTCATGAAGTTTGGTTATGTTTCGGTTAGTTTTCGGTATGTTTCCGTTGTTGTTTCCGTTTAGGTCGAATCGTAGGAAATCGATAGAAACCGATGTTTTCACGGTTAGAATTCGAAATAAATTACGTAGTTGTATCGAGGAAGGTTAGGTCGTCGTATGTCGTGCTTTTTATTCACTTTTGGTGAAGTTTAAAAATTCTGGTTTTTGAAAGGTTGAAATTTAATCGAAAAATCGAACGTCGTAGAAATTTCGTTTATGTGTTCTAAATTGTTCTTATGTATTTGGTGGTTGCGCGTATATGTTTGTTTCGGTGAAAATGTTCGATTTAGTCGAGTTTTCGGGGATTCGGGAAAAGGACAGCAAAGTTGTAATTTGAAAAATCTGGTTTTTTGTGAAAAACAGGGTTAGGGATCGATACATAATCCCAGGGATCGATCCCTACTGTGAAAATTGGGAAAAATGGAATTTTTACTACAGCAGGGATCGATACATGCGAGTTAGGGATCGATACATGAGGTCTTTATGTATCGATACATAAAGCCTATGTATCGATACCTACTGTGCTAAAGCAGAAATTCTGGTTTGTCGGGGAAACTTCGGAAATTCATATCTCTTGAACCGTAAGTCGGTTTTGATCCCCGTTCGAAGCGTTGGGAAGCTAACGAGATGTACTTTCTAGGAAAAATAGTTTTGAGGTCTGAACTTGGTCCAATCGGTACAGTTTTTATGAACCGTTTCGTAGTGTCGGGCGTCCGGTTTACGTTTTCGCATTATTTTGAAATATTCATATCTTGTTAACCGTTTATCGTATTTAAGAGTTCTTTATACCGAATCGAAGCTGTCGATGAGTACTTTTTGATGATGATAGAAAATATTATTTTTGGCCGACTTTTAGCCGACTTTTTCGGAAAACCGAATAATGGAATTTTGAGTTATTTTTCAATATTGTAAGACATATTATGATATGTTATGAGATGGCTTGTGTGATGATTCTTTGATGGGAATTTGATGTTGTGGAATGGTATATTGGTGTTTGTGGCCATTTTGGGCAATTGTGTGCATTACTTTATATGTACTTGAAATACATGATTATTGTTAATGCATGAGCATTTGATGTTGGCATGAGTCATTAATGTGTCAAGTATCATGATATGCATTCTTGCATTGGAAGATTCATAGATGAATCAGTTTTATCGTCTTACGCCCTGAAATAATGGTAGAAGCGATTAATCACAATCAGTTTTATCGTCTTACGCCCTGAAATAATGGTAGAAGCGATTAATCACAATCAGTTTTATCGTCTTACGCCCTGAAATAATGGTAGAAGCGATTAATCACAAATGATTGTGCGCCCTGAAATAGTGGTCGAAAGCAATCCATAAACGTCGTACGCCCTGAAATAATGGTTTATAGCGACGGGGAACATCGTAGGCCCGACGGGGAGTTACTCTATGTAACAAGCGATGATTCCAAGAGTTCCTGGGGGACTAATGAATTACGAGGTTGAGTCGGTACCCGCATTGCATTTGCATAGAGTCGTGAGTCGATCTCTATGATTTGCATTGGTCGTCTTTGTATATGTGCATTGATGAAGGAACATGAATATATGTATTTATGTTGAATGATAAGCATTGTGATGAATATGTTTGGTTTTGTATATATATATATATATGCCTTGCGATGTATATTGAGTAAGATGCGATGAATGGCGATAAGAGTTGTATCTTTGTAATGATACATTGGTGAATAAACATGTATGTGTGTTATGTTGAATGAATGGTGATGAATTGAGATGTATTGGGGATACATGTATTTGAGCATGAATGAATATGCCTATGTGAAGGATGCGTTAATTACGGATTGTTATGCCGTGTATTTGATTTATGGTATATGCTTGGTGTGATATGTATATATACATGCATAGTGACGAGTTGTGGTGAGAATGTGGTATATGTGTATTATATGTTGAGATATATAATTATATGCAACGTTATTATGATAATATTTCTCACCCTTCTGCTGTTTTATGATGCTCTATGAGGCATTGCAGATTAGGTATCTGGTGGTCTTTTGTGAAGCGTGTCTTCATTTTCCTTGTTGGTCGGTTGGCTCTGATATGTAGCACCGGGTAGCTAGGATGTTTCGATCTTTTTGTGATACATTTGCATATGTATCTTGCTGATGAATTTGTGTATATAAACATGATGTTGTTTGTGATTCATACTGGATGATGTATATATATGTTCATGTATATATGTGGTTGTTATTCAATATTTTAGATGTTTCCGCTTTTATTCTAAATATTGAGATGCGGGTATAAGGACTGAGATCCTTTGTTGTTTGAAAGTTACCCCACTGTTGCATATCATTTTGAGCAGGTGTTGTATGTGTTTTAATTTCAAGCATAATGTGACATACCTTTTTATGCCGTGTTTGCAATTATACTCTGATAAATTATTTTTCAATACGTGCCTAAATGATTTAATAGTTTATTTGGGGGTATAGAAAGGGGTGTTACATTAAGTGGTATCAGAGCCAGTGTTGAGTCTGTTGTTGAGTCTGTTGGTGCGACAGTTGAATACTGTCGTTGTTGTTTGTCCCTTAGTACGTGATATGTGTGTGAAACACTGTCAGTGCTTTTTGGTTTTCTAATCCTTTGTTTTCAGGAGTTAGAATGAGATAAGTGGGGGAGAAGCTGGTACTTCTCCATGTTGCTTCAGGTGTGGAGCGCTGGCTCAGTGTGTTGTGAATTGCAAGATTGTAAGTGTTGTTTGGACAGTGTTGTTCCCGATTCCGTAAGAAATGCGGAGATAAGGTTTATGTCAACTAAGGATTTGTGTCTTGGATAGTTTTGTGTATGGGATGCAAGAAAGGCTATTATAGTTTGGTAAAGACGGTTTATGCCCCATCATGATTGTCGACTGTCTATTGGCAAATTGAGGAACTGATCACCCTTAATCTCTTGTTGATAGCAGACAAAAATTATGTTGGATGGAATAGACGTGTCTTTCCGGCTTTGATAGCGTGTGAAATGAGTGTTTGGAATTTAAGGAAACGATTACAGATTGTTTTGATGAGTCGATGAAGATGCTAATATCGGAAGATGAAATGGATTAGAGGTTTTGGTATGTTGGTCCAGTTGGGAAGTTTTGAGAGAGAATGATTGGGCATCGTTAATGGTTGTTCTCAGAGAGAAAAGTGTGAACTCAAATTGGACAAAGGTAAGGATTTCAGGTTTGGATCTGCTAAGTAAGTAGGAAACTCTTAGTAGATAGGAATAAGACGTTTGTTTTGTCTGTGATGGTAGTGTTCTGGGAATTGGCAGGAAGTCGCAGTGATGGGCCGTCAGTTGGGCATAGTTTTCAGATGTGTTTTTGGATGGAACATTAAGGTGTTGTCTTAGAGAGCTCCAGTATTGTTGGTAACAAAAGGAAGGATGATGGAATGGAATAACAAGTATAATGGTATTGAGACTAGGGACAACAAACTTAGAGTTCTGGTGAAGTTTGAAGTCTTGGGAGTTTTAGGGCATTAATGGAAATCTTGAGGAAACCCTTAGGTGTGGATGTAATATTTGAGAGTTCTTTTTGGTTGGTTGTTGCTACATGTGGGGATTTACGGAATTTGGACTGTTAAGAGAAGAAATTGTGTATGGATTACTGACGATTGAATAAGGTAACGATTGAGAATAAGTGTCCACTTTCGGGAATAGATGATTGGAATGGTTTGGTTGAGTTTGATTGAAATTACATTTGTTTGGAATATTTGATAAGAATGGTGAATTGTGTGAGTTGAGGCTTTGATCGATTTAATGTGACTGGTTAGGTTTGTTATCCTCGGAATAGGTTGTTATTTACTCGGTTAAGCTTGTTTGTGAGTAACCAGTTACCCAGTGAAAAATTTTGCAAAAGCTTTAAGAATTTATATCTTTTGGAATTTGTTTGGGTATTACAACGTGCAGTGATGTTATTTGGTGTTAGTAAGGAATCTGTAATGTTTGTGGAGTAAAGGAATCGTATCTTCCATATTTAATTGGATAAGTTCGTAGTGGTTTCGATTGAGGATATTTGGATTTGTTATAAACTAAGAGGAAGAATGAGTAAAGTGTTTGAGATTTGAATTACAAGTGTTGAAAAGAGACGAAGTTTTATGCTAAGTTATTCGAGTGAGAATTTTGGTTGAAAAGGGCTAGTTTCTTGGAAATGTTATTTCAGATGAGAGTATGCTTAATGGATCCATCGGAAGTAGATGTAGTTCTATATTGAGAGGCTCCGAAGTTAGTTAAGGAGATTAGAAACTTTTGGACTCAGTTGGTTGTTATTACAAGTTATGGAAGACTTTGTTAAGTTCGTACTTCTGGTATCTCAGTTGACTTACAAAGGGTGAGTCGTTTGTTTGGATGTTCGTTGTGAGTAAGTTTTGGTGAGCTGGAGTAGAAGTGTCTACGGTTTCAGCTTTGATTTTGTGTGATCCTAATAAACCGGTTATGGGGTATTATGATGTGTCTTTGATGAGTTTAGTCAACGTGGTAATGCAAGAGGGTAAAGTCGGGGCTTATGCTTTACGACAATTGAGGATTTATAAAAGGATCTGTATTATTATGGATTTGGAATTTGTTGCGGTGGTATTGTGTTGGAATGTTTGGAGGTATTATCTTTATGGTTCTAGGTTCGAAGTGTTTGGTAATCGCAAGGACATTGAGTACTTGTTGGGTCTAAAGGAATAAAGTATGAGACAACAAGGATGGTTAGAGTTCTTGATGAGTTATGAATTTGGCTTGGATTATCCTTTGGGGAAAAGCTGTTGTTGTGCCTGAAAAGTTAAGTCGGAAGTTTCTATGCATGTCTGTTTTGATGATCAGGGAGTTAGAATTATTTGAGAAATTCCGAGACTTGTGTATGGTGTATGAGATAACACAAGAGAGTGTGAGATAGGTAATATCAAAGTGAACAGTGATTTTTGGTGAATTTGAGAAAGAGTTAGACTTTGGACGTGGAATTGATAGTTTTGATGGTTGCGAGTAATCAGAGTGCGCAGCGGAAGCGTGAGGTGGCACATTTTGTGTTTACGTGTGGGACTTGTAAGAGTTCGTAGGTTGAACATTGAAAACATGTAGGAATGATTAGACCATTGGACGTTTCAGAATGGAAGTGTTAGGTGAAAGGTTTAAATATTATTCATGGGCTACTATGTAGATGGATGTTTTGGTTATATGTTCGATTGGGAATCGTAGCATTGTTGTAATAAGGTTGTGTGACAAGGATGTTGGTATTCTGGTTTTGTAGATGTTGTGGAATTGATGTTGAGTCGTGGAACTTGTGTTCTTGTTTGTGTTGTTGCCTCGTTTCCATGGTGATGGTTCGAGTGAGTGTAGCTAATTCCTAGGATGGGGAATTAGGGGAGTGTTATCTGTGGTGATGGTAACGATCTTGTTGTGTTTCGGTTCTAGAGTGAACCTGTATGTTGGTATCGTGGTTTTCCTTGAGTTGGTCGTCAAGTGCATTGTATGGGCTTTGCGTCTTGTCGTTGTTGTTGTCGTCGTTGTCATGCCGTTGTTGTATCTGCTATTAG
This sequence comes from Lathyrus tuberosus, assembly GCA_022829125.1. Classification (NCBI taxonomy): domain Eukaryota; kingdom Viridiplantae; phylum Streptophyta; class Magnoliopsida; order Fabales; family Fabaceae; genus Lathyrus; species Lathyrus tuberosus. The sequence continues at coordinate 5,074,006 of JALAZF010000034.1, forward strand.
CACGGTGGTTTGTCAGTTGTGTTATTTGTGGTGTGCCTTTTGTTGGCATGTTGGTTTGTTAGTCGGATGCGAGAGTCGTGTCCGGAGTTGTTCGCCTCAGTATATTTTCGAGGACGAAAATTTCTAAGTGGGGGAGAGTTGTAACGCCCCGGTTTTGTCTTATTTAATTAATCGATTCGTTTTGATTATTTTATTATTATATTATTTTATTTTCGACTTTTATTTAGAAAAATGTTATTTTTCATCGTGATTATGTTTCATCGCGTTGTGAGAGCGTTTGCGAGATTTTGAGTGTAGGGGTATTTTGGTCTTTTTCGTGTGTTAAGATATTTTTCTTTATATAAGAAATAGATATTTGAGAGAGAAAAGATAGTAGAGAATGAGAAAGAGAGAAAAGAAAGAAAAACAGAAAAATAGAGAGAAAGAGAAGAGAAAAAGAAGGAAAGCTACAAATCATCAAGATCAAGCTTCCAAGAATCGAGAAATCGGGTAAGGGTGTGAAATATTGTTATCCTAACTTTGTGTATGATTATGTATGTGTTTTGTGTGGATGTTTTGGTTGGTTTTCCATATGTTTCCGTTTATGCCGTATTTGACGCAATCGATAGAAACCAATGTTTTTACGGTCGAAAAGTCGTATGAATACATGTGTTGGTTGGTTATATGTATGTGAGCTGCTGTTTAAAGTTTCATGAAGTTTGGTTATGTTTCGGTTAGTTTTCGGTATGTTTCCGTTGTTGTTTCCGTTTAGGTCGAATCGTAGGAAATCGATAGAAACCGATGTTTTCACGGTTAGAATTCGAAATAAATTACGTAGTTGTATCGAGGAAGGTTAGGTCGTCGTATGTCGTGCTTTTTATTCGATTTGGTGAAGTTTAAAAATTCTGGTTTTTGAAAGGTTGAAATTTAATCGAAAAATCGAACGTCGTAGAAATTTCGTTTATGTGTTCTAAATTGTTCTTATGTATTTGGTGGTTGCGCGTATATGTTTGTTTCGGTGAAAATGTTCGATTTAGTCGAGTTTTCGGGGATTCGGGAAAAGGACAGCAAAGTTGTAATTTGAAAAATCTGGTTTTTTGTGAAAAACAGGGTTAGGGATCGATACATAATCCCAGGGATCGATCCCTACTGTGAAAATTGGGAAAAATGGAATTTTTACTACAGCAGGGATCGATACATGCGAGTTAGGGATCGATACATGAGGTCTTTATGTATCGATACATAAAGCCTATGTATCGATACCTACTGTGCTGAAGCAGAAATTCTGGTTTGTCGGGGAAACTTCGGAAATTCATATCTCTTGAACCGTAAGTCGGTTTTGATCCCCGTTCGAAGCGTTGGGAAGCTAACGAGATGTACTTTCTAGGAAAAATAGTTTTGAGGTCTGAACTTGGTCCAATCGGTACAGTTTTTACGAACCGTTTCGTAGTGTCGGGCGTCCGGTTTACGTTTTCGCATTATTTTGAAATATTCATATCTTGTTAACCGTTTATCGTATTTAAGAGTTCTTTATACCGAATCGAAGCTGTCGATGAGTACTTTTTGATGATGATAGAAAATATTATTTTTGGCCGACTTTTAGCCGACTTTTTCGGAAAACCGAATAATGGAATTTTGAGTTATTTTTCAATATTGTAAGACATATTATGATATGTTATGAGATGGCTTGTGTGATGATTCTTTGATGGGAATTTGATGTTGTGGAATGGTATATTGGTGTTTGTGGCCATTTTGGGCAATTGTGTGCATTACTTTATATGTACTTGAAATACATGATTATTGTTAATGCATGAGCATTTGATGTTGGCATGAGTCATTAATGTGTCAAGTATCATGATATGCATTCTTGCATTGGAAGATTCATAGATGAATCAGTTTTATCGTCTTACGCCCTGAAATAATGGTAGAAGCGATTAATCACAATCAGTTTTATCGTCTTACGCCCTGAAATAATGGTAGAAGCGATTAATCACAATCAGTTTTATCGTCTTACGCCCTGAAATAATGGTAGAAGCGATTAATCACAAATGATTGTGCGCCCTGAAATAGTGGTCGAAAGCAATCCATAAACGTCGTACGCCCTGAAATAATGGTTTATAGCGACGGGGAACATCGTAGGCCCGACGGGGAGTTACTCTATGTAACAAGCGATGATTCCAAGAGTTCCTGGGGGACTAATGAATTACGAGGTTGAGTCGGTACCGCATTGCATTTGCATAGAGTCGTGAGTCGGTCTCTATGATTTGCATTGGTCGTCTTTGTATATGTGCATTGATGAAGGAACATGAATATATGTATTTATGTTGAATGATAAGCATTGTGATGAATATGTTTGGTTTTGTATATATATATATATATGCCTTGCGATGTATATTGAGTAAGATGTGATGAATGGCGATAAGAGTTGTATCTTTGTAATGATACATTGGTGAATAAACATGTATGTGTGTTATGTTGAATGAATGGTGATGAATTGAGATGTATTGGGGATACATGTATTTGAGCATGAATGAATATGCCTATGTGAAGGATGCGTTAATTACGGATTGTTATGCCGTGTATTTGATTTATGGTATATGCTTGGTGTGATATGTATATATACATGCATAGTGACGAGTTGTGGTGAGAATGTGGTATATGTGTATTATATGTTGAGATATATAAGTATATGCAACGTTATTATGATAATATTTCTCACCCTTCTGCTGTTTTATGATGCTCTATGAGGCATTGCAGATTAGGTATCTGGTGGTCTTTTGTGAAGCGTGTCTTCATTTTCCTTGTTGGTCGGTTGGCTCTGATATGTAGCACCGGGTAGCTAGGATGTTTCGATCTTTTTGTGATACATTTGCATATGTATCTTGCTGATGAATTTGTGTATATAAACATGATGTTGTTTGTGATTCATACTGGATGATGTATATATATGTTCATGTATATATGTGGTTGTTATTCAATATTTTAGATGTTTCCGCTTTTATTCTAAATATTGAGATGTGGGTATAAGGACTGAGATCCTTTGTTGTTTGAAAGTTACCCCACTGTTGCATATCATTTTGAGCAGGTGTTGTATGTGTTTTAATTTCAAGCATAATGTGACATACCTTTTTATGCCGTGTTTGCAATTATACTCTGATAAATTATTTTTCAATACGTGCCTAAATGATTTAATAGTTTATTTGGGGGTATAGAAAGGGGTGTTACACGTACCCGTTTATTTCTTTTCGAGTCCGCTTTCGGTCTTACTCATTTGCTGTTGAAAGAGCGTTTTCGGCCGGTCTTTCTTTTCGAGTCCGCTTTTGGTCGTACTCGTTTATTCTTTTCGAGTCTGCTTTCGGTCGTACTCGTTTGCTGTTGAAAGAGCGTTTTCGGCCGGTCTTTCTGTTCGAGTCTGCTTTCGGTCGTACTCGTTTATTCTTTTCGAGTCCGATTTCGGTCGTACTCGTTTGTTGTTGAAAGAGCGTTTTCGGCCGGTCTTTCTGTTCGAGTCCGCTTTTGGTCGTACTCGTTTATTCTTTTCGAGTCCGCTTTTGGTCGTACCCGTTTGCTGTTGAAAGAGCATTTTCGGCAGGTCTTTCTTTTCGAGTCCGTTTTCGGTCGTACTCGTTTGCTGTTGAAATAACGTTTTCAGCCGGTCTTTCTTTTCGAGTCCGCTTTCGGTCGTACTCGTTTATTCTTTTCGAGTCCGCTTTCGGTCGTACTCGTTTGTTGTTGAAAGAGCGTTTTCGGCCAGTCTTTCTATTGGAGTCCGCTTTCGGCCGTACTCGTTTGCTGTTGAAAAAGCATTTTCGGCCTGTCTTTCTTTTCGATTCTGCTTTCGGTAGTACTTGTTTATTTCTTTTCGAATTCGCTTTTGGTCTTACTCGTTTGCTGTTGAAAGAGCTTTTTCAGCCGGTCTTTCTTTTCGAGTCCGCTTTCGGTCATACTTGTTTATTCTTTTCGAGTCCGCTTTCGGTCGTACTCGTTTGCTGTTGAAAGAGCATTTTTGGCAGGTCTTTATGTTCGAGTCCGCTTTCGGACATACTCGTTTATTCTTTTCGAGTCTGCTTTTGGTCGTACTTGTTTGCTATTGAAAGAGCGTTTTCGGGCGGTCTTTCTTTTGGAGTCCGCTTTCGGCCGTACTCGTTTGCTGTTGAAAGAGCATTTTTGGCCAGTCTTTCTTTTCGATTCTGCTTTCGGTAGTACTTGTTTATTTCTTTTCGAGTTCGCTGTTGGTCTTACTCGTTTGCAGTTGAAAGAGAGTTTTCGGCCTGTCTTTCTTTTCGAGTCCGCTTTCGGTCGTACTCGTTTATTCTTTTCGAGTCCGCTTTTGCTCGTACTCGTTTGCTGTTGAAAGAGCGTTTTAGGCCGGTCTTTCTTTTCGAGTCTGCTTTCGGTTGTACTCGTTTGCTGTTGAAAGAGCGTTTTTGGCCGGTCTTTATTTTCGAGTCCGCTTTTGGTCGTACTCCTTTATTCTTATCGAGTCCGCTTTCGGTCGTACTCGTTTGCTGTTGAAAGAGCTTTTTCAGCCGGTCTTTCTTTTCGAGTCCGCTTTCGGTCATACTTGTTTATTCTTTTCGAGTCCGCTTTCGGTCGTACTCGTTTGCTGTTGAAAGAGCATTTTCGGTAGGTCTTTATGTTCGAGTCCGCTTTCGGACGTACTCGTTTATTCTTTTCGAGTCTGCTTTTGGTCGTACTTGTTTGCTGTTGAAAGAGCGTTTTCGGGCGGTCTTTCTTTTGGAGTCCGCTTTCGGCCGTACTCGTTTGCTGTTGAAAGAGCATTTTTGGTCAGTCTTTCTTTTCGATTCTGCTTTCGGTAGTACTTGTTTATTTCTTTTCGAGTTCGCTGTTGGTCTTACTCGTTTGCAGTTGAAAGAGAGTTTTCGGCCTGTCTTTCTTTTCGAGTCCGCTTTCGGTCGTACTCGTTTATTCTTTTCGAGTCCGCTTTTGCTCGTACTCGTTTGCTGTTGAAAGAGCGTTTCAGGCCGGTCTTTCTTTTCGAGTCTGCTTTCGGTTGTACTCGTTAGCTGTTGAAAGAGCGTTTTTGGCCGGTCTTTATTTTCGAGTCCGCTTTTGGTCGTACTCCATTATTCTTATCGAGTCCGCTTTCGGTCGTACTCGTTTGCTGTTGAAAGAGCGTTTTCGGTCGGTCTTTCTTTTCGAGTCAGCTTTCGGTCGTACTCGTTTATTTCTTTTCGAGTCCGCTTTCGGTCATACTCGTTTGCTGTTGAAAAAGCGTTTTCGGCCGGTCTTTCTTTTCGAGTCCGCTTTCGGTCGTACTCGTTTATTCTTTTCGAGTCCGCTTTCGGTCGTACTCGTTTGCTGTTGAAAGAGCATTTTCGGCCTGTCTTTCTTTTCGAGTCCGCTTTCGGTCGTACTCGTTTGCTGTTGAAAGAGCGTTTTCGGCCGGTCTTTCTGTTCGTGTCTGCTTTCGGTTGTACTCATTTATTCTTTTCGAGTCCGCTTTCGGTTGTACTCGTTTGCTGTTGAAAGAGCGTTTTCGGCCAGTCTTTCTGTTTGAGTCTGCTTTCGGTCGTACTCGTTTATTCTTTTCGATTCCACTTTCGGTCGTACTCGTTTGCTGTTGAAAGTGCGTTTTCGGTCGATCTTTCTTTTCGAGTCCGCTTTCGGTCGTACTCGTTTGCTGTTGAAAGAGCATTTTCGGCCGGTCTTTCTTTTCGAGTCCGCTTTCGGTCGGACTCGTTTATTTCTTTTCAAGTCCGCTTTCGGTCTTACTCGTTTGCCGTTGAAAGAGCGTTTTCGGCCGGTCTTTCTTTTCGAGTCCGTTTTCGGTCGTACTCGTTTGCTGTTGAAATAACGTTTTCAGCCGGTCTTTCTTTTCGAGTCCGCTTTCGGTCGTACTCGTTTATTCTTTTCGAGTCCGCTTTCGGTCGTACTCGTTTGCTGTTGAAAGAGCATTTTCGGCCTGTCTTTCTTTTCGAGTCCGCTTTCGGTTGTACTCGTTTGCTGTTGAAAGAGCGTTTTCTGCCGGTCTTTCTGTTCGAGTCTGCTTTCGGTTGTACTCATTTATTCTTTTCGAGTCCGCTTTCGGTTGTACTCGTTTGCTGTTGAAAGAGCGTTTTCGGCCAGTCTTTCTGTTTGAGTCTGCTTTCGGTCGTACTCGTTTCTTCTTTTCGATTCCGCTTTCGGTCGTACTCGTTTGCTGTTGAAAGAGCGTTTTCGGTCGGTCTTTCTTTTCGAGTCCGCTTTCGGTCGTACTCGTTTGCTGTTGAAAGAGCATTTTCGGCCGGCCTTTCTTTTCGAGTCCGCTTTCGGTCGTACTCGTTTATTTCTTTTCAAGTCCGCTTTCGGTCTTACTCGTTTGCCGTTGAAAGAGCGTTTTCGGCCGGTCTTTCTTTTCGAGTCCGGTTTTGGTCGTACTCGTTTATTCTTTTCGAGTCCGCTATCGGTCGTACTCGTTTGCTGTTGAAAGAGCGTTTTCGGCCGGTCTTTCTGTTCGAGTCTGCTTTTGGTCGTACTCGTTTATTCTTTTCGAGTCCGCTTTTGGTCGTACTTGTTTGCTGTTGAAAGAGCATTTTCGGTCGGTCTTTCTTTTCGAGTCCGTTTTCGGTCGTACTCGTTCGCTGTTGAAATAACGTTTTCAGCCGGTCTTTCTTTTCGAGTCCGCTTTCGGTCGTACTCGTTTATTCTTTTCGAGTCCACTTTCGGTCGTACTCGTTTGTTGTTGAAAGAGCGTTTTCGGCCAGTCTTTCTATTGGAGTCCGCTTTCGGCCGTACTCGTTTGCTGTTGAAAAAGCATTTTTCGCCAGTCTTTCTTTTTGATTCTGCTTTCGGTAGTACTTGTTTATTTCTTTTCGAATTCGCTTTTGGTCTTATTCGTTTGCTGTTGAAAGAGCGTTTTCGGTCGGTCTTTCTTTTCGAGTCCGCTTTCGGTCGTACTCGTTTATTCTTTTCGAGTTCGCTTTTGCTCGTACTCGTTTGCTGTTGAAAGAGCGTTTCAGGCCGGTCTTTCTTTTCGAGTCCGCTTTCGGTTGTACTCGTTAGTTGTTGAAATAGCGTTTTTGGCCAGTCTTTCTTTTCGAGTCCGCTTTTGGTCGTACTCGTTTATTTTTATCGAGTCCGCTTTCGGTTGTACTCGTTTGCTGTTGAAAGAGCGTTTCAGGCCGGTCTTTCTTTTCGAGTCTGCTTTTCAGTCGTACTCGTTTGCTGTTGAAAGAGCGTTTTCGGCCGGTCTTTCTTTTCGAGTCCGCTTTCGGTCGTACCCGTTTATTTCTTTTCGAGTCCGCTTTCGGTCTTACTCATTTGCTGTTGAAAGAGCGTTTTCGGTCGGTCTTTCTTTTCGAGTCCGCTTTTGGTCGTACTCGTTTATTCTTTTCGAGTCTGCTTTCGGTCGTACTCGTTTGCTGTTGAAATAGCGTTTTCGGCCAGTCTTTCTGTTCGAGTCTGCTTTCGGTCGTACTCGTTTGTTGTTGAAAGAGCGTTTTCGGCCGGTCTTTCTGTTCGAGTCCGCTTTTGGTCGTACTCGTTTATTCTTTTCGAGTCCACTTTTGGTCGTACTCGTTTGCTGTTGAAAGAGCATTTTCGGCAGGTCTTTCTTTTCGAGTCCGTTTTCGATCGTACTCGTTTGCTGTTGAAATAACGTTTTCAGCCGGTCTTTCTTTTCGAGTCCGCTTTTGGTCGTACTCGTTTATTCTTTTCGAGTCTGCTTTCGGTCGTACTCGTTTGTTGTTGAAAGAGCGTTTTCGGCCAGTCTTTCTATTGGAGTCCGCTTTCGGCCGTACTCGTTTGCTGTTGAAAAAGCATTTTCGGCCAGTCTTTCTTTTCGATTCTGCTTTCGGTAGTACTTGTTTATTTCTTTTCGAATTCGCTTTTGGTCTTACTCGTTTGCTGTTGAAAGAGCGTTTTCGGTCGGTCTTTCTTTTCGAGTCCGCTTTCGGTCGTACTCGTTTATTCTTTTCGAGTCCGCTTTCGGTCGTACTCGTTTGCTGTTGAAAGAGCATTTTCGGCCTGTCTTTCTTTTCGAGTCCGCTTTCGGTCGTACTCGTTTGCTGTTGAAAGAGCGTTTTCGGCCGGTCTTTCTGTTCGAGTCTGCTTTCGGTTGTACTCATTTATTCTTTTCGAGTCCGCTTTCGGTTGTACTCGTTTGCTGTTGAAAGAGCGTTTTCGGCCAGTCTTTCTGTTTGAGTCTGCTTTCGGTCGTACTCGTTTATTCTTTTCGATTCCGCTTTCGGTCGTACTCGTTTGCTGTTGAAAGAGCGTTTTCGGTCGGTCTTTCTTTTCGAGTCCGCTTTCGGTCGTACTCGTTTGCTGTTGAAAGAGCATTTTCGGCCGGTCTTTCTTTTCGAGTCCGCTTTCGGTCGTACTCGTTTATTTCTTTTCAAGTCCGCTTTCGGTCTTACTCGTTTGCCGTTGAAAGAGCGTTTTCGGCCGGTCTTTCTTTTCGAGTCCGGTTTTGGTCGTACTCGTTTATTCTTTTCGAGTCCGCTTTCGGTCGTACTCGTTTGCTGTTGAAAGAGCGTTTTCGGCCGGTCTTTCTGTTCGAGTCCGCTTTTGGTCGTACTCGTTTATTCTTTTCGAGTCCGCTTTTGGTCGTACTTGTTTGCTGTTGAAAGAGCATTTTCGGTCGGTCTTTCTTTTCGAGTCTGCTTTCGGTCGTACTCGTTTTCTGTTGAAATAGCGTGTTCAGCCGGACTTTCTTTTCGAGTCCGCTTTCGGTCGTACTCGTTTATTCTTTTCGAGTCCGATTTCGGTCGTACTCGTTTGTTGTTGAAAGAGCGTTTTCGGCCGGTCTTTCTGTTCGAGTCCGCTTTTGGTCGTACTCGTTTATTCTTTTCGAGTCCGCTTTTGGTCGTACTCGTTTGCTGTTGAAAGTGCATTTTCGGCAGGTCTTTCTTTTCGAGTCCGTTTTCGGTCGTACTCGTTTGCTGTTGAAATAACGTTTTCAGCCGGTCTTTCTTTTCGAGTCCGCTTTCGGTCGTACTCGTTTATTCTTTTCGAGTCCACTTTCGGTCGTACTCGTTTGTTGTTGAAAGAGCGTTTTCAGCCAGTCTTTCTATTGGAGTCCGCTTTCGGCCGTACTCGTTTGCTGTTGAAAAAGCATTTTTGGCCAGTCTTTCTTTTTGATTCTGCTTTCGGTAGTACTTGTTTATTTCTTTTCGAATTCGCTTTTGGTCTTATTCGTTTGCTGTTGAAAGAGCGTTTTCGGTCGGTCTTTCTTTTCGAGTCCGCTTTCGGTCGTACTCGTTTATTCTTTTCGAGTTCGCTTTTGCTCGTACTCGTTTGCTGTTGAAAGAGCGTTTCAGGCCGGTCTTTCTTTTCGAGTCCGCTTTCGGTTGTACTCGTTAGTTGTTGAAATAGCGTTTTTGGCCAGTCTTTCTTTTCGAGTCCGCTTTTGGTCGTACTCGTTTATTCTTATCGAGTCCGCTTTCGGTTGTACTCGTTTGCTGTTGAAAGAGCGTTTCAGGCCGGTCTTTCTTTTCGAGTCTGCTTTTCAGTCGTACTCGTTTGCTGTTGAAAGAGCGTTTTCGGCCGGTCTTTCTTTTCGAGTCCGCTTTCGGTCGTACCCGTTTATTTCTTTTCGAGTCCGCTTTCGGTCTTACTCATTTGCTGTTGAAAGAGCGTTTTCGGCCGGTCTTTCTTTTCGAGTCCGCTTTTGGTCGTACTCGTTTATTCTTTTCGAGTCTGCTTTCGGTCGTACTCGTTTGCTGTTGAAAGAGCGTTTTCGGCCAGTCTTTCTGTTCGAGTCTGCTTTCGGTCGTACTCGTTTATTCTTTTCGAGTCCGATTTCGGTCGTACTCGTTTGTTGTTGAAAGAGCGTTTTCGGCCGGTCTTTCTGTTCGAGTCCGCTTTTGGTCGTACTCGTTTATTCTTTTCGAGTCCACTTTTGGTCGTACTCGTTTGCTGTTGAAAGAGCATTTTCGGCAGGTCTTTCTTTTCGAGTCCGTTTTCGGTCGTACTCGTTTGCTGTTGAAATAACGTTTTCAGCCGGTCTTTCTTTTCGAGTCCGCTTTCGGTCGTACTCGTTTATTCTTTTCGAGTCCGCTTTCGGTCGTACTCGTTTGTTGTTGAAAGAGCGTTTTCGGCCAGTCTTTCTATTGGAGTCCGCTTTCGGCCGTACTCGTTTGCTGTTGAAAAAGCATTTTCGGCCAGTCTTTCTTTTCGATTCTGCTTTCGGTAGTACTTGTTTATTTCTTTTCGAATTCGCTTTTGGTCTTACTCGTTTGCTGTTGAAAGAGCGTTTTCGGTCGGTCTTTCTTTTCGAGTCCGCTTTCGGTCGTACTCGTTTATTCTTTTCGAGTCCGCTTTCGGTCGTACTCGTTTGCTGTTGAAAGATCGTTTTCGGCCTGTCTTTCTTTTCGAGTCCGCTTTCGGTCGTACTCGTTTGCTGTTGAAAGAGCGTTTTCGGCCGGTCTTTCTGTTCGAGTCTGCTTTCGGTTGTACTCATTTATTCTTTTCGAGTTCGCTTTCGGTTGTACTCGTTTGCTGTTGAAAGAGCGTTTTCGGCCAGTCTTTCTGTTTGAGTCTGCTTTCGGTCGTACTCGTTTATTCTTTTCGATTCCGCTTTCGGTCGTACTCGTTTGCTGTTGAAAGAGCGTTTTCGGTCGGTCTTTCTTTTCGAGTCCGTTTTCGGTCGTACTCGTTTGCTGTTGAAAGAGCATTTTCGGCCGGTCTTTCTTTTCGAGTCCGCTTTCGGTCGTACTCGTTTATTTCTTTTCAAGTCCGCTTTCGGTCTTACTCGTTTGCCGTTGAAAGAGCGTTTTCGGCCGGTCTTTCTTTTCGAGTCCGATTTTGGTCGTACTCGTTTATTCTTTTCGAGTTCGCTTTTGCTCGTACTCGTTTGCTGTTGAAAGAGCGTTTCAGGCCGGTCTTTCTTTTCGAGTCCGCTTTCGGTTGTACTCGTTAGTTGTTGAAATAGCGTTTTTGGCCAGTCTTTCTTTTCGAGTCCGCTTTTGGTCGTACTCGTTTATTCTTATCGAGTCCGCTTTCGGTTGTACTCGTTTGCTGTTGAAAGAGCGTTTCAGGCCGGTCTTTCTTTTCGAGTCTGCTTTTCAGTCGTACTCGTTTGCTGTTGAAAGAGCGTTTTCGGCCGGTCTTTCTTTTCGAGTCCGCTTTCGGTCGTACCCGTTTATTTCTTTTCGAGTCCGCTTTCGGTCTTACTCATTTGCTGTTGAAAGAGCGTTTTCGGCCGGTCTTTCTTTTCGAGTCCGCTTTTGGTCGTACTCGTTTATTCTTTTCGAGTCTGCTTTCGGTCGTACTCGTTTGCTGTTGAAAGAGCGTTTTCGGCCAGTCTTTCTGTTCGAGTCTGCTTTCGGTCGTACTCGTTTATTCTTTTCGAGTCCGATTTCGGTCGTACTCGTTTGTTGTTGAAAGAGCGTTTTCGGCCGGTCTTTCTGTTCGAGTCCGCTTTTGGTCGTACTCGTTTATTCTTTTCGAGTCCACTTTTGGTCGTACTCGTTTGCTGTTGAAAGAGCATTTTCGGCAGGTCTTTCTTTTCGAGTCCGTTTTCGGTCGTACTCGTTTGCTGTTGAAATAACGTTTTCAGCCGGTCTTTCTTTTCGAGTCCGCTTTCGGTCGTACTCGTTTATTCTTTTCGAGTCCGCTTTCGGTCGTACTCGTTTGTTGTTGAAAGAGCGTTTTCGGCCAGTCTTTCTATTGGAGTCCGCTTTCGGCCGTACTCGTTTGCTGTTGAAAAAGCATTTTCGGCCAGTCTTTCTTTTCGATTCTGCTTTCGGTAGTACTTGTTTATTTCTTTTCGAATTCGCTTTTGGTCTTACTCGTTTGCTGTTGAAAGAGCGTTTTCGGTCGGTCTTTCTTTTCGATTCCGCTTTCGGTCGTACTCGTTTATTCTTTTCGAGTCCGCTTTCGGTCGTACTCGTTTGCTGTTGAAAGATCGTTTTCGGCCTGTCTTTCTTTTCGAGTCCGCTTTCGGTCGTACTCGTTTGCTGTTGAAAGAGCGTTTTCGGCCGGTCTTTCTGTTCGAGTCTGCTTTCGGTTGTACTCATTTATTCTTTTCGAGTTCGCTTTCGGTTGTACTCGTTTGCTGTTGAAAGAGCGTTTTCGGCCAGTCTTTCTGTTTGAGTCTGCTTTCGGTCGTACTCGTTTATTCTTTTCGATTCCGCTTTCGGTCGTACTCGTTTGCTGTTGAAAGAGCGTTTTCGGTCGGTCTTTCTTTTCGAGTCCGTTTTCGGTCGTACACGTTTGCTGTTGAAAGAGCATTTTCGGCCGGTCTTTCTTTTCGAGTCCGCTTTCGGTCGTACTCGTTTATTTCTTTTCAAGTCCGCTTTCGGTCTTACTCGTTTGCCGTTGAAAGAGCGTTTTCGGCCGGTCTTTCTTTTCGAGTCCGGTTTTGGTCGTACTCGTTTATTCTTTTCGAGTCCGCTTTCGGTCGTACTCGTTTGCTGTTGAAAGAGCGTTTTCGGCCAGTCTTTCTGTTCGAGTCTGCTTTCGGTCGTACTCGTTTATTCTTTTCGAGTCCGATTTCGGTCGTACTCGTTTGTTGTTGAAAGAGCGTTTTCGGCCGGTCTTTCTGTTCGAGTCCGCTTTTGGTCGTACTCGTTTATTCTTTTCGAGTCCACTTTTGGTCGTACTCGTTTGCTGTTGAAAGAGCATTTTCGGCAGGTCTTTCTTTTCGAGTCCGTTTTCGGTCGTACTCGTTTGCTGTTGAAATAACGTTTTCAGCCGGTCTTTCTTTTCGAGTCCGCTTTCGGTCGTACTCGTTTATTCTTTTCGAGTCCGCTTTCGGTCGTACTCGTTTGTTGTTGAAAGAGCGTTTTCGGCCAGTCTTTCTATTGGAGTCCGCTTTCGGCCGTACTCGTTTGCTGTTGAAAAAGCATTTTCGGCCAGTCTTTCTTTTCGATTCTGCTTTCGGTAGTACTTGTTTATTTCTTTTCGAATTCGCTTTTGGTCTTACTCGTTTGCTGTTGAAAGAGCGTTTTCGGTCGGTCTTTCTTTTCGAGTCCGCTTTCGGTCGTACTCGTTTATTCTTTTCGAGTCCGCTTTCGGTCGTACTCGTTTGCTGTTGAAAGATCGTTTTCGGCCTGTCTTTCTTTTCGAGTCCGCTTTCGGTCGTACTCGTTTGCTGTTGAAAGAGCGTTTTCGGCCGGTCTTTCTGTTCGAGTCTGCTTTCGGTTGTACTCATTTATTCTTTTCGAGTTCGCTTTCGGTTGTACTCGTTTGCTGTTGAAAGAGCGTTTTCGGCCAGTCTTTCTGTTTGAGTCTGCTTTCGGTCGTACTCGTTTATTCTTTTCGATTCCGCTTTCGGTCGTACTCGTTTGCTGTTGAAAGAGCGTTTTCGGTCGGTCTTTCTTTTCGAGTCCGTTTTCGGTCGTACACGTTTGCTGTTGAAAGAGCATTTTCGGCCGGTCTTTCTTTTCGAGTCCGCTTTCGGTCGTACTCGTTTATTTCTTTTCAAGTCCGCTTTCGGTCTTACTCGTTTGCCGTTGAAAGAGCGTTTTCGGCCGGTCTTTCTTTTCGAGTCCGGTTTTGGTCGTACTCGTTTATTCTTTTCGAGTCCGCTTTCGGTCGTACTCGTTTGCTGTTGAAAGAGCGTTTTCGGCCGGTCTTTCTGTTCGAGTCCGCTTTTGGTCGTACTCGTTTATTCTTTTCGAGTCCGCTTTTGGTCGTACTTGTTTGCTGTTGAAAGAGCATTTTCGGTCGGTCTTTCTTTTCGAGTCCGCTTTCGGTCGTACTCGTTTTCTGTTGAAATAGCGTGTTCAGCCGGACTTTCTTTTCGAGGCCGCTTTCGGTCGTACTCGTTTATTCTTTTCGAGTCCGATTTCGGTCGTACTCGTTTGTTGTTGAAAGAGCGTTTTCGGCCGGTCTTTCTGTTCGAGTCCGCTTTTGGTCGTACTCGTTTATTCTTTTCGAGTCCGCTTTTGGTCGTACTCGTTTGCTGTTGAAAGTGCATTTTCGGCAGGTCTTTCTTTTCGAGTCCGTTTTCGGTCGTACTCGTTCGCTGTTGAAATAACGTTTTCAGTCGGTCTTTCTTTTCGAGTCCGCTTTCGGTCGTACTCGTTTATTCTTTTCGAGTCCACTTTCGGTCGTACTCGTTTGTTGTTGAAAGAGCATTTTCGGCCAGTCTTTCTATTGGAGTCCGCTTTCGGCCGTACTCATTTGCTGTTGAAAAAGCATTTTTGGCCAGTCTTTCTTTTTGATTCTGCTTTCGGTAGTACTTGTTTATTTCTTTTCGAATTCGCTTTTGGTCTTATTTGTTTGCTGTTGAAAGAGCGTTTTCGGTCGGTCTTTCTTTTCGAGTCCGCTTTCGGTCGTACTCGTTTATTCTTTTCGAGTTCGCTTTTGCTCGTACTCGTTTGCTGTTGAAAGAGCGTTTCAGGCCGGTCTTTCTTTTCGAGTCCGCTTTCGGTTGTACTCGTTAGTTGTTGAAATAGCGTTTTTGGCCAGTCTTTCTTTTCGAGTCCGCTTTTGGTCGTACTCGTTTATTCTTATCGAGTCCGCTTTCGGTTGTACTCGTTTGCTGTTGAAAGAGCATTTCAGGCCGGTCTTTCTTTTCGAGTCTGCTTTTCAGTCGTACTCGTTTGCTGTTGAAAGAGCGTTTTCGGCCGGTCTTTCTTTTCGAGTCCGCTTTCGGTCGTACCCGTTTATTTCTTTTCGAGTCCGCTTTCGGTCTTACTCATTTGCTGTTGAAAGAGCGTTTTCGGCCGGTCTTTCTTTTCGAGTCCGCTTTTGGTCGTACTCGTTTATTCTTTTCGAGTCTGCTTTCGGTCGTACTCGTTTGCTGTTGAAAGAGCGTTTTCGGCCAGTCTTTCTGTTCGAGTCTGCTTTCGGTCGTACTCGTTTATTCTTTTCGAGTCCGATTTCGGTCGTACTCGTTTGTTGTTGAAAGAGCGTTTTCGGCCAGTCTTTCTATTGGAGTCCGCTTTCGGCCGTACTCATTTGCTGTTGAAAAAGCATTTTTGGCCAGTCTTTCTTTTTGATTCTGCTTTCGGTAGTACATGTTTATTTCTTTTCGAATTCGCTTTTGGTCTTATTTGTTTGCTGTTGAAAGAGCGTTTTCGGTCGGTCTTTCTTTTCGAGTCCGCTTTCGGTCGTACTCGTTTATTCTTTTCGAGTTCGCTTTTGCTCGTACTCGTTTGCTGTTGAAAGAGCGTTTCAGGCCGGTCTTTCTTTTCGAGTCCGCTTTCGGTTGTACTCGTTAGTTGTTGAAATAGCGTTTTTGGCCAGTCTTTCTTTTCGAGTCCGCTTTTGGTCGTACTCGTTTATTCTTATCGAGTCCGCTTTCGGTTGTACTCGTTTGCTGTTGAAAGAGCATTTCAGGCCGGTCTTTCTTTTGGAGTCTGCTTTTCAGTCGTACTCGTTTGCTGTTGAAAGAGCGTTTTCGGCCGGTCTTTCTTTTCGAGTCCGCTTTCGGTCGTACCCGTTTATTTCTTTTCGAGTCCGCTTTCGGTCTTACTCATTTGCTGTTGAAAGAGCGTTTTCGGCCGGTCTTTCTTTTCGAGTCCGCTTTTGGTCGTACTCGTTTATTCTTTTCGAGTCTGCTTTCGGTCGTACTCGTTTGCTGTTGAAAGAGCGTTTTCGGCCAGTCTTTCTGTTCGAGTCTGCTTTCGGTCGTACTCGTTTATTCTTTTCGAGTCCGATTTCGGTCGTACTCGTTTGTTGTTGAAAGAGCGTTTTCGGCCGGTCTTTCTGTTCGAGTCCGCTTTTGGTCGTACTCGTTTATTCTTTTCGAGTCCACTTTTGGTCGTACTCGTTTGCTGTTGAAAGAGCATTTTCGGCAGGTCTTTCTTTTCGAGTCCGTTTTCGGTCGTACTCGTTTGCTGTTGAAATAACGTTTTCAGCCGGTCTTTCTTTTCGAGTCCGCTTTCGGTCGTACTCGTTTATTCTTTTCGAGTCCGCTTTCGGTCGTACTCGTTTGTTGTTGAAAGAGCGTTTTCGGCCAGTCTTTCTATTGGAGTCCGCTTTCGGCCGTACTCGTTTGCTGTTGAAAAAGCATTTTCGGCCAGTCTTTCTTTTCGATTCTGCTTTCGGTAGTACTTGTTTATTTCTTTTCGAATTCGCTTTTGGTCTTACTCGTTTGCTGTTGAAAGAGCGTTTTCGGTCGGTCTTTCTTTTCGAGTCCGCTTTCGGTCGTACTCGTTTATTCTTTTCGAGTTCGCTTTTGCTCGTACTCGTTTGCTGTTGAAAGATCGTTTCAGGCCGGTCTTTCTTTTCGAGTCCGCTTTCGGTTGTACTCGTTAGCTGTTGAAAGAGCGTTTTTGGCCGGTCTTTCTTTTCGAGTCCGCTTTTGGTCGTACTCGTTTATTCTTATCGAGTCCGCTTTCGGTTGTACTCGTTTGCTGTTGAAAGAGCGTTTTAGGCCGGTCTTTCTTTTCGAGTCAGCTTTTCAGTCGTACTCGTTTGCTATTGAAAGAGCGTTTTCGGCCGGTATTTCTTTTCGAGTCCGCTTTCGGTCGTACCCGTTTATTTCTTTTCGAGTCCGCTTTCGGTCTTACTCATTTGCTGTTGAAAGAGCGTTTTCGGCCGGTCTTTCCTTTCGAGTCCGCTTTTGGTCGTACTCGTTTATTCTTTTCGAGTCTGCTTTCGGTCGTACTCGTTTGCTGTTGAAAGAGCGTTTTCGGCCGGTCTTTCTGTTCGAGTCCGCTTTCGGTCGTACTCGTTTGCTGTTGAAAGAGCTTTTTCAGCCGGTCTTTCTTTTCGAGTCCGCTTTCGGTCATACTTGTTTATTCTTTTCGAGTCCGCTTTCGGTCGTACTCGTTTGCTGTTGAAAGAGCATTTTCGGCAGGTCTTTATGTTCGAGTCCGCTTTCGGACGTACTCGTTTATTCTTTTCGAGTCTGCTTTTCGGCCGTACTCGTTTGCTGTTGAAAGAGCATTTTTGGCCAGTCTTTCTTTTCGATTCTGATTTTGGTAGTACTTGTTTATTTCTTTTCGAGTTCGCTTTTGGTCTTACTCGTTTGCTGTTGAAAGAGAGTTTTCGGCCTGTCTTTCTTTTCGAGTCCGCTTTCGGTCGTACTCGTTTATTCTTTTCGAGTCCGCTTTGGCTCGTACTCGTTTGCTGTTGAAAGAGCGTTTCAGGCCGGTCTTTCTTTTCGAGTCCGCTTTCGGTCATACTCGTTTGCTGTTGAAAAAGCGTTTTCGGCCGGTCTTTCTTTTCGAGTCCGCTTTCGGTCGTACTCGTTTATTCTTTTCGAGTCCGATTTCGGTCGTACTCGTTTGCTGTTGAAAGAGCATTTTCGGCCTGTCTTTCTTTTCGAGTCCGCTTTCGGTCGTACTCGTTTGCTGTTGAAAGAGCATTTTCGGCCGGCCTTTCTGTTCGAGTCCACTTTCGGTTGTACTCATTTATTCTTTTCGAGTCCGCTTTCGGTTGTACTCGTTTGCTGTTGAAAGAGCGTTTTCGGCCAATCTTTCTGTTTGAATCTGCTTTCGGTCGTACTCGTTTATTCTTTTCGAGTCCGCTTTCGGTCGTACTCGTTTGCTGTTGAAAGAGCGTTTTCGGTCGGTCTTTCTTTTCGAATCCGCTTTCGGTCGTACTCGTTTGCTGTTGAAAGAGCATTTTCGGCCTGTCTTTCTTTTCGAGTCCGCTTTCGGTCGTACTCGTTTGCTGTTGAAAGAGCATTTTCGGCCGGCCTTTCTGTTCGAGTCCACTTTCGGTTGTACTCATTTATTCTTTTCGAGTCCGCTTTCGGTTGTACTCGTTTGCTGTTGAAAGAGCGTTTTCGGCCAATCTTTCTGTTTGAGTCTGCTTTCGGTCGTACTCGTTTATTCTTTTCGAGTCCGCTTTCGGTCGTACTCGTTTGCTGTTGAAAGAGCGTTTTCGGTCGGTCTTTCTTTTCGAGTCCGCTTTCGGTCGTACTCGTTTGCTGTTGAAAGAGCATTTTCGGCCGGTCTTTCTTTTCGAGTCCGCTTTCGGTCGTACTCGTTTATTTCTTTTCAAGTCCGCTTTCGGTCTTACTCGTTTGCCGTTGAAAGAGCGTTTTCGGCCGGTCTTTCTTTTTGAGTCCGGTTTTGGTCGTACTCGTTTATTCTTTTCGAGTCCGCTTTCGGTCGTACTCGTTTGCTGTTGAAAGAGCGTTTTCGGCCGGTCTTTCTGTTCGAGTCCGCTTTTGGTCGTACTCGTTTATTCTTTTCGATTCCGCTTTTGGTCGTACTTGTTTGCTGTTGAAAGAGCATTTTCGGTCGGTCTTTCTTTTCGAGTCCGCTTTCGGTCGTACTCGTTTTCTGTTGAAATAGCGTGTTCAGCCGGACTTTCTTTTCGAGTCCGCTTTCGGTCGTACTCGTTTATTCTTTTCGAGTCCGATTTCGGTCGTACTCGTTTGTTGTTGAAAGAGCGTTTTCGGCCGGTCTTTCTGTTCGAGTCCGCTTTTGGTCGTACTCGTTTATTCTTTTCGAGTCCGCTTTTGGTCGTACTCGTTTGCTGTTGAAAGTGCATTTTCGGCAGGTCTTTCTTTTCGAGTCCGTTTTCGGTCGTACTCGTTTGCTGTTGAAATAACGTTTTCAGTCGGTCTTTCTTTTCGAGTCCGCTTTCGGTCGTACTCGTTTATTCTTTTCGAGTCCACTTTCGGTCATACTCGTTTGTTGTTGAAAGAGCGTTTTCGGCCAGTCTTTCTATTGGAGTCCGCTTTCGGCCGTACTCATTTGTTGTTGAAAAAGCATTTTTGGCCAGTCTTTCTTTTTGATTCTGCTTTCGGTAGTACTTGTTTATTTCTTTTCGAATTCGCTTTTGGTCTTATTTGTTTGCTGTTGAAAGAGCGTTTTCGGTCGGTCTTTCTTTTCGAGTCCGCTTTCGGTCGTACTCGTTTATTCTTTTCGAGTTCGCTTTAGCTCGTACTCGTTTGCTGTTGAAAGAGCGTTTCAGGCCGGTCTTTCTTTTCGAGTCCGCTTTCGGTTGTACTCGTTAGTTGTTGAAATAGCGTTTTTGGCCAGTCTTTCTTTTCGAGTCTGCTTTTGGTCGTACTCGTTTATTCTTATCGAGTCCGCTTTCGGTTGTACTCGTTTGCTGTTGAAAAAGCGTTTCAGGCCGGTCTTTCTTTTCGAGTCTGCTTTTCAGTCGTACTCGTTTGCTGTTGAAAGAGCGTTTTCGGCCGGTCTTTCTTTTCGAGTCCGCTTTCGGTCGTACCCGTTTATTTCTTTTCGAGTCCGCTTTCGGTCTTACTCATTTGCTGTTGAAAGAGGGTTTTCGGCCGGTCTTTCTTTTCGAGTCCGCTTTTGGTCGTACTCGTTTATTCTTTTCGAGTCTGCTTTCGGTCGTACTCGCTTGCTGTTGAAAGAGCGTTTTCGGCCAGTCTTTCTGTTCGAGTCTGCTTTCGGTCGTACTCGTTTATTCTTTTCGAGTCCGATTTCGGTCGTACTCGTTTGTTGTTGAAAGAGCGTTTTCGGCCGGTCTTTCTGTTCGAGTCCGCTTTTGGTCGTACTCGTTTATTCTTTTCGAGTCCACTTTTGGTCGTACTCGTTTGCTGTTGAAAGAGCATTTTCGGCAGGTCTTTCTTTTCGAGTCCGTTTTCGGTCGTACTCGTTTGCTGTTGAAATAACGTTTTCAGCCGGTCTTTCTTTTCGAGTCCGCTTTCGGTCGTACTCGTTTATTCTTTTCGAGTCCGCTTTCGGTCGTACTCGTTTGTTGTTGAAAGAGCGTTTTCGGCCAGTCTTTCTATTGGAGTCCGCTTTCGGCCGTACTCGTTTGCTGTTGAAAAAGCATTTTCGGCCAGTCTTTCTTTTCGATTCTGCTTTCGGTAGTACTTGTTTATTTCTTTTCGAATTCGCTTTTGGTCTTACTCGTTTGCTGTTGAAAGAGCGTTTTCGGTCGGTCTTTCTTTTCGAGTCCGCTTTCGGTCGTACTCGTTTATTCTTTTCGAGTTCGCTTTTGCTCGTACTCGTTTGCTGTTGAAAGATCGTTTCAGGCCGGTCTTTCTTTTCGAGTCCGCTTTCGGTTGTACTCGTTAGCTGTTGAAAGAGCGTTTTTGGCCGGTCTTTCTTTTCGAGTCCGCTTTTGGTCGTACTCGTTTATTCTTATCGAGTCCGCTTTCGGTTGTACTCGTTTGCTGTTGAAAGAGCGTTTTAGGCCGGTCTTTCTTTTCGAGTCCGCTTTTCAGTCGTACTCGTTTGCTATTGAAAGAGCGTTTTCGGCCGGTCTTTCTTTTCGAGTCCGCTTTCGGTCGTACCCGTTTATTTCTTTTCGAGTCCGCTTTCGGTCTTACTCATTTGCTGTTGAAAGAGCGTTTTCGGCCGGTCTTTCCTTTCGAGTCCGCTTTTGGTCGTACTCGTTTATTCTTTTCGAGTCTGCTTTCGGTCGTACTCGTTTGCTGTTGAAAGAGCGTTTTCGGCCGGTCTTTCTGTTCGAGTCCGCTTTCGGTCGTACTCGTTTGCTGTTGAAAGAGCTTTTTCAGCCGGTCTTTCTTTTCGAGTCCGCTTTCGGTCATACTTGTTTATTCTTTTCGAGTCCGCTTTCGGTCGTACTCGTTTACTGTTGAAAGAGCATTTTCGGCAGGTCTTTATGTTCGAGTCCGCTTTCGGACGTACTCGTTTATTCTTTTCGAGTCTGCTTTTCGGCCGTACTCGTTTGCTGTTGAAAGAGCATTTTTGGCCAGTCTTTCTTTTCGATTCTGATTTTGGTAGTACTTGTTTATTTCTTTTCGAGTTCGCTTTTGGTCTTACTCGTTTGCTGTTGAAAGAGAGTTTTCGGCCTGTCTTTCTTTTCGAGTCCGCTTTCGGTCGTACTCGTTTATTCTTTTCGAGTCCGCTTTGGCTCGTACTCGTTTGCTGTTGAAAGAGCGTTTCAGGCCGGTCTTTCTTTTCGAGTCCGCTTTCGGTCATACTCGTTTGCTGTTGAAAAAGCGTTTTCGGCCGGTCTTTCTTTTCGAGTCCGCTTTCGGTCGTACTCGTTTATTCTTTTCGAGTCCGATTTCGGTCGTACTCGTTTGCTGTTGAAAGAGCATTTTCGGCCTGTCTTTCTTTTCGAGTCCGCTTTCGGTCGTACTCGTTTGCTGTTGAAAGAGCATTTTCGGCCGACCTTTCTGTTCGAGTCCACTTTCGGTTGTACTCATTTATTCTTTTCGAGTCCGCTTTCGGTTGTACTCGTTTGCTGTTGAAAGAGCGTTTTCGGCCAATCTTTCTGTTTGAGTCTGCTTTCGGTCGTACTCGTTTATTCTTTTCGAGTCCGCTTTCGGTCGTACTCGTTTGCTGTTGAAAGAGCGTTTTCGGTCGGTCTTTCTTTTCGAATCCGCTTTCGGTCGTACTCGTTTGCTGTTGAAAGAGCATTTTCGGCCTGTCTTTCTTTTCGAGTCCGCTTTCGGTCGTACTCGTTTGCTGTTGAAAGAGCATTTTCGGCCGGCCTTTCTGTTCGAGTCCACTTTCGGTTGTACTCATTTATTCTTTTCGAGTCCGCTTTCGGTTGTACTCGTTTGCTGTTGAAAGAGCGTTTTCGGCCAATCTTTCTGTTTGAGTCTGCTTTCGGTCGTACTCGTTTATTCTTTTCGAGTCCGCTTTCGGTCGTACTCGTTTGCTGTTGAAAGAGCGTTTTCGGTCGGTCTTTCTTTTCGAATCCGCTTTCGGTCGTACTCGTTTGCTGTTGAAAGAGCATTTTCTGCCGGTCTTTCTTTTCGAGTCCGCTTTCGGTCGTACTCGTTTATTCTTTTCGAGTCCGCTTTCGGTCGTACTCGTTTGTTGTTGAAAGAACGTTTTCGGCCGGTCTTTCTGTTCGAGTCCGCTTTTGGTCGTACTCGTTTATTCTTTTCGAGTCCGCTTTTGGTCGTACTCGTTTGCTGTTGAAAGAGCATTTTCGGCAGGTCTTTCTTTTCGAGTCCGTTTTCGGTCGTACTCGTTTGCTGTTGAAATAACGTTTTCAGCCGGTCTTTCTTTTCGAGTCCGCTTTCGGTCATACTCGTTTATTCTTTTCGAGTCCGCTTTCGGTCGTACTCGTTTGTTGTTGAAAGAGCGTTTTCGGCCAGTCTTTCTGTTGGAGTCCGCTTTCGGCCGTACTCGTTTGCTGTTGAAAAAGCATTTTCGGCCAGTCTTTCTTTTCGATTCTGCTTTCGGTAGTACTTGTTTATTTCTTTTCGAATTCGCTTTTGGTCTTACTCGTTTGCTGTTGAAAGAGCGTTTTCGGTCGGTCTTTCTTTTCGAGTCCGCTTTCGGTCGTACTCGTTTATTCTTTTCGAGTTCGCTTTTGCTCGTACTCGTTTGCTGTTGAAAGAGCGTTTCAGGCCGGTCTTTCTTTTCGAGTCCGCTTTCGGTTGTACTCGTTTGCTGTTGAAAGAGCTTTTTCAGCCGGTCTTTCTTTTCGAGTCCGCTTTCGGTCATACTTGTTTATTCTTTTCGAGTCCGCTTTCGGTCGTACTCGTTTGCTGTTGAAAGAGCATTTTCGGCAGGTCTTTATGTTCGAGTCCCCTTTCGGACGTACTCGTTTATTCTTTTCGAGTCTGCTTTTCGGCCGTACTCGTTTGCTGTTGAAAGAGCATTTTTGGCCAGTCTTTCTTTTCGATTCTGATTTTGGTAGTACTTGTTTATTTCTTTTCGAGTTCGCTTTTGGTCTTACTCGTTTGCTGTTGAAAGAGAGTTTTCGGCCTGTCTTTCTTTTCGAGTTCGCTTTTGCTCGTACTTGTTTGCTGTTGAAAAAGCGTTTTCGGCCGGTCTTTCTTTTCGAGTCCGCTTTTGGTCGTACTCGTTTATTCTTTTCGAGTCTGCTTTCGGTCGTACTCGTTTGCTGTTGAAAGAGCGTTTTCGGCCGGTCTTTCTGTTCGAGTCCGCTTTCGGTCGTACTCGTTTGCTGTTGAAAGAGCTTTTTCAGCCGGTCTTTCTTTTCGAGTCCGCTTTCGGTCATACTTGTTTATTCTTTTCGAGTCCGCTTTCGGTCGTACTCGTTTGCTGTTGAAAGAGCATTTTTGGCAGGTCTTTATGTTCGAGTCCGCTTTCGGACGTACTCGTTTATTCTTTTCGAGTCTGCTTTTCGGCCGTACTCGTTTGCTGTTGAAAGAGCATTTTTGGCCAGTCTTTCTTTTCGATTCTGATTTTGGTAGTACTTGTTTATTTCTTTTCGAGTTCGCTTTTGGTCTTACTCGTTTGCTGTTGAAAGAGAGTTTTCGGCCTGTCTTTCTTTTCGAGTTCGCTTTCGGTCGTACTCGTTTATTCTTTTCGAGTCCGCTTTGGCTCGTACTCGTTTGCTGTTGAAAAAGCGTTTCAGGCCGGTCTTTCTTTTCGAGTCTGCTTTCGGTTGTACTCGTTAGCTGTTGAAAGAGCGTTTTTGGCCGGTCTTTATTTTCGAGTCCGCTTTTAGTCGTACTCCTTTATTCTTATCGAGTCCGCTTTCGGTCGTACTCGTTTGCTGTTGAAAGAGAGTTTCCGGTCGGTCTTTCTTTTCGAGTCAGCTTTCGGTCGTACTCGTTTATTTCTTTTCGAGTCCGCTTTCGGTCATACTCGTTTGCTGTTGAAAAAGCGTTTTCAGCCGGTCTTTCTTTTCGAGTCCGCTTTCGGTCGTACTCGTTTATTCTTTTCGAGTCCGATTTCGGTCGTACTCGTTTGCTGTTGAAAGAGCATTTTTGGCCTGTCTTTCTTTTCGAGTCCGCTTTCGGTCGTACTCGTTTGCTGTTGAAAGAGCATTTTCAGCCAGTCTTTCTGTTTGAGTCTGCTTTCGGTCGTACTCGTTTATTCTTTTCGAGTCCGCTTTCGGTCGTACTCGTTTGCTGTTGAAAGAGCATTTTCGGTCGGTCTTTCTTTTCGAATCCGCTTTCGGTCGTACTCGTTTGCTGTTGAAAGAGCATTTTCGGCCGGTCTTTCTTTTCGAGTCCGCTTTCGGTCGTACTCGTTTATTCTTTTCGAGTCCGCTTTCGGTCGTACTCGTTTGTTGTTGAAAGAGCGTTTTCGGCCGGTCTTTCTGTTCGAGTCCGCTTTTGGTCGTACTCGTTTATTCTTTTCGAGTCCGCTTTTGGTCGTACTTGTTTGCTGTTGAAAGAGCATTTTCGGTCGGTCTTTCTTTTCGAGTCCGCTTTTGGTCGTACTCGTTTTCTGTTGAAATAGCGTGTTCAGCCGGACTTTCTTTTCGAGTCCGCTTAAGGTCGTACTCGTTTATTCTTTTCGAGTCCGATTTCGGTCGTACTCGTTTGTTGTTGAAAGAACGTTTTCGGCCGGTCTTTCTGTTCGAGTCCGCTTTTGGTCGTACTCGTTTATTCTTTTCGAGTCCGCTTTTGGTCGTACTCGTTTGCTGTTGAAAGAGCATTTTCGGCAGGTCTTTCTTTTCGAGTCCGTTTTCGGTCGTACTCGTTTGCTGTTGAAATAACGTTTTCAGCCGGTCTTTCTTTTCGAGTCCGCTTTCGGTCATACTCGTTTATTCTTTTCGAGTCCGCTTTCGGTCGTACTCGTTTGTTGTTGAAAGAGCGTTTTCGGCCAGTCTTTCTGTTGGAGTCCGCTTTCGGCCGTACTCGTTTGCTGTTGAAAAAGCATTTTCGGCCAGTCTTTCTTTTCGATTCTGCTTTCGGTAGTACTTGTTTATTTCTTTTCGAATTCGCTTTTGGTCTTACTCGTTTGCTGTTGAAAGAGCGTTTTCGGTTGGTCTTTCTTTTCGAGTCCGCTTTCGGTCGTACTCGTTTATTCTTTTCGAGTTCGCTTTTGCTCGTACTCGTTTGCTGTTGAAAGAGCGTTTCAGGCCGGTCTTTCTTTTCGAGTCCGCTTTCGGTTGTACTCGTTAGCTGTTGAAAGAGCGTTTTTGGCCGGTCTTTCTTTTCGAGTCCGCTTTTGGTCGTACTCGTTTATTCTTATCGAGTCCGCTTTCGGTTATACTCGTTTGCTGTTGAAAGAGCGTTTCAGGCCGGTCTTTCTTTTCGAGTCCGCTTTTCAGTCGTACTCGTTTGTTGTTGAAAGAGCGTTTTCGACCGGTCTTTCTTTTCGAGTCCGCTTTCGATCGTACTCGTTTATTTCTTTTCGAGTCCGCTTTCGGTTGTACTCGTTTGCTGTTGAAAGAGTGTTTTCGGCCGGTCTTTCTTTTCGAGTCCGCTTTTGGTCGTACTTGTTTATTCTTTTCGAGTCCGCTTTCGGTCGTACTCGTTTCCTGTTGAAAGAGCGTTTTCGGCCGGTCTTTCTATTCGAGTCCGCTTTCGGTCGTACTCGTTTATTCTTTTCGAGTCCGCTTTTGCTCGTACTCGTTTGCTGTTGAAAGAGCATTTCAGGCCGGTCTTTCTTTTCGAGTCCGCTTTCGGTTGTACTCGTTAGCTGTTGAAAGAGCGTTTTTGGCCGGTCTTTCTTTTCGAGTCCGCTTTTGGTCGTACTCGTTTATTCTTATCGAGTCCGCTTTCGGTTATACTCGTTTGCTGTTGAAAGAGCGTTTCAGGCCGGTCTTTCTTTTCGAGTCCGCTTTTCAGTCGTACTCGTTTGTTGTTGAAAGAGTTTTTTGGCCGGTCTTTCTTTTCGAGTCCGCTTTCGATCGTACTCTTTTATTTCTTTTCAAGTCCGCTTTCGGTCTTACTCATTTGCTGTTGAAAGAGCGTTTTCGGCCGGTCTTTCTTTTCGAGTCCGCTTTTGGACGTACTCGTATATTCTTTTCGAGTCCGCTTTCGGTCGTACTCGTTTGCTGTTGAAAGATCGTTTTCGGCCGGTCTTTCTTTTGGAGTCCGCTTTCGGCCGTACTCGTTTGCTGTTGAAAGAGCATTTTCGACCAGTCTTTCTTTTCGATTCTGCTTTCGGTAGTACTTGTTTATTTCTTTTCGAGTTCGCTTTTGGTCTTACTCGTTTGCTGTTGAAAGAGCGTTTTCGGCCGGTCTTTCTTTTCGAGTTCGCTTTCGGTCATACTCGTTTATTCTTTTCGAGTCCGCTTTTGCTCGTACTCGTTTGCTGTTGAAAAAGCGTTTTAGGCCGGTCTTTCTTTTCGAGTCCGCTTTCGGTTGTACTCGTTAGCTGTTGAAAGAGCGTTTTTGGCCGGTCTTTATTTTCGAGTCCGCTTTTGGCCGTACTCGTTTATTCTTATCGAGTCCGCTTTCGGTAGTACTCGTTTGCTGTTGAAAGAGCGTTTTCGGTCGGTCTTTATTTTTGAGTCCGCTTTCGGTCGTACTCGTTTATTTCTTTTCGAGTCCGCTTTCGGTCGTACTCGTTTGCTGTTGAAAGATCGTTTTTGGCCGGTCTTTCTTTTCGAGTCCGCTTTCGGTCATACTCGTTTATTCTTTTCGAGTCCGCTTTCGGTCGTACACGTTTGCTGTTGAAAGAGCGTTTTCGGCCGGTCTTTCTTTTCGAGTCCGCTTTCGGTCGTACTCGTTTGCTATTGAAAGAGCGTTTTCGGCCGGTCTTTCTGTTCGAGTCGGCTTTCGGTCGTACTCGTTTATTCTTTTCGAGTTCGCTTTCGATTATACTCGTTTGCTGCTGAAAGAGCATTTTCGGCCAGTCTTTCTTTTCGATTCTGCTTTCAATAGTACTTGTTTATTTCTTTTCGAATTCGCTTTTGGTCTTACTCGTTTGCTATTGAAAGAGCGTTTTCGGCCGGCCTTTCTTTTCGAGTCCGCTTTCGGTCGTACTCGTTTATTCTTTTCGAGTTCGCTTTTGCTCGTACTCGTTTGCTGTTGAAAGAGCGTTTCAGGCCGGTGTTTCTTTTCGAGTCCGCTTTCGGTTGTACTCGTTAGATGTTGAAAGAGAGTTTTTGGCCGGTCTTTCTTTTCACGTCTGCTTTTGGTCGTACTCGTTTATTCTTATCGAGTCCGCTTTCGGTTCTACTCGTTTGCTGTTGAAAGAGCGTTTCAGGTCGATCTTTCTTTTCGAGTCCACTTTTCGGTCGTACTTGTTTGCTGTTGAAAGAGCGTTTTTGGCCGGTCTTTCTTTTCGAGTCCGCTTTTGACCGTACTCGTTTATTTCTTTTCGAGTCTGCTTTCGGTTGTACTCGTTTGCTGTTGAAAGAGCATTTTCGGTCGGTCTTTCTTTTCGAGTCCGCTTTCGGTCGTACTCGTTTATTCTTTTCGAGTCCGCTTTCAGTTGTACTCGTTTGCTATTGAAAGAGCATTCTCGGCCGGTCTTTCTTTTCGAGTCCGCTTTCGGTCGTACTCGTTTGCTATTGAAAGAGCATTTTCGGCCGGTCTTTCTTTTCGAGTCCGCTTTCGGTCGTACTCGTTTATTTCTTTTCGAGTCCGCTTTCGGTCTTACTCATTTGCTGTTGAAAGAGCGTTTTCGGCCGGTCTTTCTTTTCGAGTCCGCTTTTGGTCGTACTCATTTATTCCTTTCGAGTCCGCTTTCGGTCGTACTCGTTTGCTGTTGAAAGAGCGTTTTCGGCCGGTCTTTCTGTTCGAGTCCGCTTTCGGTCGTACTCGTTTATTCTTTTCGAGTCCGCTTTCGGTCGTACTCGTTTGCTGTTGAAAGAGCATTTTCGGCCGGTCTTTCTTTTCGAATCCGCTTTCGGTCGTACTCGTTTGCTGTTGAAAGAGCTTTTTCAGACGGTCTTTCTTTTCGAGTTCGCTTTCGGTCATACTTATTTATTCTTTTCGAGTCCGCTTTCGGTCGTACTCGTTTGCTGTTGAAAGAGCATTTTCGGCAGGTCTTTATGTTCGAGTCCGCTTTCGGACGTACTCGTTTATTCTTTTCGAGTCCGCTTTCGGTCGTACTCGTTTGCTGTTGAAAAAGCGTTTTCGGCCGGTGTTTCTTTTGGAGTCCGCTTTCGGCCGTACTCCTTTGCTGTTGAAAGAGCATTTTTGGGCAGTCTTTCTTTTCGATTTTGCTTTCGGTAGTACTTGTTTATTTCTTTTCGAGTTCGCTTTTGGTCTTACTCGTTTGCTGTTGAAAGAGAGTTTTTGGCCTGTCTTTCTTTTCGAGTCCGCTTTCGGTCGTACTCGTTTATTCTTTTCGAGTCCGCTTTTGCTCGTACTCGTTTGCTGTTGAAAGAGCGTTTCAGGCCGGTCTTTCTTTTCGAGTCTGCTTTCGGTTGTACTCGTTAGCTGTTGAAAGAGCGTTTTTGGCCGGTCTTTATTTTCGAGTCCGCTTTTGGTCGTACTCCTTTATTCTTATCGAGTCCGCTTTCGGTCGTACTCGTTTGCTGTTGAAAGAGCGTTTTCGGTCGGTCTTTCTTTTCGAGTCAGCTTTCGGTCGTACTCGTTTATTTCTTTTCGAGTCCGCTTTCGATCATACTCGTTTGCTGTTGAAAAAGCGTTTTCGGCCGGTCTTTCTTTTCGAGTCCGCTTTCGGTCGTACTCGTGTATTCTTTTCGAGTCCGCTTTCGGTCGTACTCGTTTGCTGTTGAAAGAGCATTTTCGGCCTGTCTTTCTTTTCGAGTCCGCTTTCGGTCGTACTCGTTTGCTGTTGAAAGAGCATTTTCGGCAGGCCTTTCTGTTCGAGTCCACTTTCGGTTGTACTCATTTATTCTTTTCGAGTCCGCTTTCGGTTGTACTCGTTTGCTGTTGAAAGAGCGTTTTCGGCCAGTCTTTCTGTTTGAGTCCGCTTTCGGTCGTACTCGTGTATTCTTTTCGAGTCCGCTTTCGGTCGTACTCGTTTGCTGTTGAAAGAGCGTTTTCGGTCGGTCTTTCTTTTCGAGTCCGCTTTCGGTCGTACTCGTTTGCTGTTGAAAGAGCATTTTCGGCCGGTCTTTCTTTTCGAGTCCGCTTTCGGTCGTACTCGTTTATTTCTTTTCGAGTCCGCTTTCGGTCTTACTCGTTTGCTGTTGAAAGAGCGTTTTCGGTCGGTCTTTCTTTTCGAGTCCGGTTTTGGTCGTACTCGTTTATTCTTTTCGAGTCCGCTTTCGGTCGTACTCGTTTGCTGTTGAAAGAGCGTTTTCGGCCGGTCTTTCTGTTCGAGTCCGCTTTTGGTCGTACTCGTTTATTCTTTTCGAGTCCGCTTTTGGTCGTACTTGTTTGCTGTTGAAAGAGCATTTTCGGTCGGTCTTTCTTTTCGAGTCCGCTTTCGGTCGTACTCGTTTTCTGTTGAAATAGCGTGTTCAGCCGGACTTTCTTTTCGAGTCCACTTTCGGTCGTACTCGTTTATTCTTTTCGAGTCCGATTTCGGTCGTACTGGTTTGTTGTTGAAAGAGAGTTTTCGGCCGGTCTTTCTGTTCGAGTCTGCTTTTGGTCGTACTCGTTTATTCTTTTCGAGTCCGCTTTTGGTCGTACTCGTTTGCTGTTGAAAGAGCATTTTCGGCAGGTCTTTCTTTTCGAGTCCGTTTTCGGTCGTACTTGTTTGCTGTTGAAATAACGTTTTCAGCCGGTCTTTCTTTTCGAGTCTGCTTTCGGTCGTACTCGTTTATTCTTTTCGAGTCCGCTTTCGGTCGTACTCGTTTGTTGTTGAAAGCGCGTTTTCGGCCAGTCTTTCTATTGGAGTCCGCTTTCGGCCGTACTCGTTTGCGGTTGAAAAAGCATTTTCGGCCAGTCTTTCTTTTCGATTCTGCTTTCGGTAGTACTTGTTTATTTCTTTTCGAATTCTCTTTTGGTCTTACTCGTTTGCTGTTGAAAGAGCATTTTCGGTCGGTCTTTCTTTTCAAGTCCGCTTTCGGTCGTACTCGTTTATTCTTTTCGAGTTCGCTTTTGCTCGTACTCGTTTGCTGTTGAAAGAGCGTTTCAGGCCGGTCTTTCTTTTCGAGTCCGCTTTCGGTTGTACTCGTTAGCTATTGAAAGAGCGTTTTCGGCCGGTCTTTCTTTTCGAGTCCGCTTTTGGTCGTACTCGTTTATTCTTATCGAGTCCGCTTTCGGTTGTACTCGTTTGCTGGTGAAAGAGCGTTTCAGGCCGGTCTTTCTTTTCGAGTCCCCTTTTCAGTCGTACTCGTTTGCTGTTGAAAGAGCGTTTTCGGCCGGTCTTTCTTTTCGAGTCCGCTTTCGATCGTACTCGTTTATTTCTTTTCGAGTCCGCTTTCGGTTGTACTCGTTTGCTGTTGAAAGATCGTTTTCGGCCGGTATTTCTTTTCGAGTCCGCTTTCGGTCGTACTCGTTTATTCTTTTCGAGTCCGCTTTCGGTCTTACTCATTTGCTGTTGAAAGAGCGTTTTCGGCCGGTCTTTCTTTTCGAGTCCGCTTTTGGTCGTACTCGTTTATTCTTTTCGAGTCCGCTTTCGGTCGTACTCGTTTCCTGTTGAAAGAGCGTTTTCGGCCGGTCTTTCTATTCGAGTCCGCTTTCGGTCGTACTCGTTTATTCTTTTCGGGTCCACTTTCAGTCGTACTCGTTTGCTGTTGAAAGAGCATTTTCGGCCGGTCTTTCTTTTCGAGTCTGCTTTCGGTCGTACTCGTTTGCTGTTGAAAAAGCGTTTTCGGCCGGTGTTTCTTTTGGAGTCCGCTTTCGGCCGTACTCCTTTGCTGTTGAAAGAGCATTTTTGGGCAGTCTTTCTTTTCGATTTTGCTTTCGGTAGTACTTGTTTATTTCTTTTCGAGTTCGCTTTTGGTCTTACTCGTTTGCTGTTGAAAGAGAGTTTTTGGCCTGTCTTTCTTTTCGAGTCCGCTTTCGGTCGTACTCGTTTATTCTTTTCGAGTCCGCTTTTGCTCGTACTCGTTTGCTGTTGAAAGAGCGTTTCAGGCCGGTCTTTCTTTTCGAGTCTGCTTTCGGTTGTACTCGTTAGCTGTTGAAAGAGCGTTTTTGGCCGGTCTTTATTTTCGAGTCCGCTTTTGGTCGTACTCCTTTATTCTTATCGAGTCCGCTTTCGGTCGTACTCGTTTGCTGTTGAAAGAGCGTTTTCGGTCGGTCTTTCTTTTCGAGTCAGCTTTCGGTCGTACTCGTTTATTTCTTTTCGAGTCCGCTTTCGATCATACTCGTTTGCTGTTGAAAAAGCGTTTTCGGCCGGTCTTTCTTTTCGAGTCCGCTTTCGGTCGTACTCGTGTATTCTTTTCGAGTCCGCTTTCGGTCGTACTCGTTTGCTGTTGAAAGAGCATTTTCGGCCTGTCTTTCTTTTCGAGTCCGCTTTCGGTCGTACTCGTTTGCTGTTGAAAGAGCATTTTCGGCAGGCCTTTCTGTTCGAGTCCACTTTCGGTTGTACTCATTTATTCTTTTCGAGTCCGCTTTCGGTTGTACTCGTTTGCTGTTGAAAGAGCGTTTTCGGCCAGTCTTTCTGTTTGAGTCCGCTTTCGGTCGTACTCGTGTATTCTTTTCGAGTCCGCTTTCGGTCGTACTCGTTTGCTGTTGAAAGAGCGTTTTCGGTCGGTCTTTCTTTTCGAGTCCGCTTTCGGTCGTACTCGTTTGCTGTTGAAAGAGCATTTTCGGCCGGTCTTTCTTTTCGAGTCCGCTTTCGGTCGTACTCGTTTATTTCTTTTCGAGTCCGCTTTCGGTCTTACTCGTTTGCTGTTGAAAGAGCGTTTTCGGTCGGTCTTTCTTTTCGAGTCCGGTTTTGGTCGTACTCGTTTATTCTTTTCGAGTCCGCTTTCGGTCGTACTCGTTTGCTGTTGAAAGAGCGTTTTCGGCCGGTCTTTCTGTTCGAGTCCGCTTTTGGTCGTACTCGTTTATTCTTTTCGAGTCCGCTTTTGGTCGTACTTGTTTGCTGTTGAAAGAGCATTTTCGGTCGGTCTTTCTTTTCGAGTCCGCTTTCGGTCGTACTCGTTTTCTGTTGAAATAGCGTGTTCAGCCGGACTTTCTTTTCGAGTCCACTTTCGGTCGTACTCGTTTATTCTTTTCGAGTCCGATTTCGGTCGTACTGGTTTGTTGTTGAAAGAGAGTTTTCGGCCGGTCTTTCTGTTCGAGTCTGCTTTTGGTCGTACTCGTTTATTCTTTTCGAGTCCGCTTTTGGTCGTACTCGTTTGCTGCTGAAAGAGCATTTTCGGCAGGTCTTTCTTTTCGAGTCCGTTTTCGGTCGTACTTGTTTGCTGTTGAAATAACGTTTTCAGCCGGTCTTTCTTTTCGAGTCTGCTTTCGGTCGTACTCGTTTATTCTTTTCGAGTCCGCTTTCGGTCGTACTCGTTTGTTGTTGAAAGCGCGTTTTCGGCCAGTCTTTCTATTGGAGTCCGCTTTCGGCCGTACTCGTTTGCGGTTGAAAAAGCATTTTCGGCCAGTCTTTCTTTTCGATTCTGCTTTCGGTAGTACTTGTTTATTTCTTTTCGAATTCTCTTTTGGTCTTACTCGTTTGCTGTTGAAAGAGCATTTTCGGTCGGTCTTTCTTTTCAAGTCCGCTTTCGGTCGTACTCGTTTATTCTTTTCGAGTTCGCTTTTGCTCGTACTCGTTTGCTGTTGAAAGAGCGTTTCAGGCCGGTCTTTCTTTTCGAGTCCGCTTTCGGTTGTACTCGTTAGCTATTGAAAGAGCGTTTTCGGCCGGTCTTTCTTTTCGAGTCCGCTTTTGGTCGTACTCGTTTATTCTTATCGAGTCCGCTTTCGGTTGTACTCGTTTGCTGGTGAAAGAGCGTTTCAGGCCGGTCTTTCTTTTCGAGTCCCCTTTTCAGTCGTACTCGTTTGCTGTTGAAAGAGCGTTTTCGGCCGGTCTTTCTTTTCGAGTCCGCTTTCGATCGTACTCGTTTATTTCTTTTCGAGTCCGCTTTCGGTTGTACTCGTTTGCTGTTGAAAGATCGTTTTCGGCCGGTATTTCTTTTCGAGTCCGCTTTCGGTCGTACTCGTTTATTCTTTTCGAGTCCGCTTTCGGTCTTACTCATTTGCTGTTGAAAGAGCGTTTTCGGCCGGTCTTTCTTTTCGAGTCCGCTTTTGGTCGTACTCGTTTATTCTTTTCGAGTCCGCTTTCGGTCGTACTCGTTTCCTGTTGAAAGAGCGTTTTCGGCCGGTCTTTCTATTCGAGTCCGCTTTCGGTCGTACTCGTTTATTCTTTTCGGGTCCACTTTCAGTCGTACTCGTTTGCTGTTGAAAGAGCATTTTCGGCCGGTCTTTCTTTTCGAGTCTGCTTTCGGTCGTACTCGATTGCTGTTGAAAGAGCTTTTTCGGCCGGTCTTTCTTTTCGAATCCGCTTTCGGTCGTACTCGTTTGCTGTTGAAAGAGCTTTTTCAGACGGTCTTTCTTTTCGAGTTCGCTTTCGGTCATACTTATTTATTCTTTTCGAGTCCGCTTTCGGTCGTACTCGTTTGCTGTTGAAAGAGCATTTTCGGCAGGTCTTTATGTTCGAGTCCGCTTTCGGACGTACTCGTTTATTCTTTTCGAGTCCGCTTTCGGTCGTACTCGTTTGCTGTTGAAAAAGCGTTTTCGGCCGGTGTTTCTTTTGGAGTCCGCTTTCGGCTGTACTCCTTTGCTGTTGAAAGAACATTTTTGGGCAGTCTTTCTTTTCGATTTTGCTTTCGGTAGTACTTGTTTATTTCTTTTCGAGTTCGCTTTTGGTCTTACTCGTTTGCTGTTGAAAGAGAGTTTTCGGCCTGTCTTTCTTTTCGAGTCCGCTTTCGGTCGTACTCGTTTATTCTTTTCGAGTCCGCTTTTGCTCGTACTCGTTTGCTGTTGAAAGAGCGTTTCAGGGCGGTCTTTCTTTTCGAGTCTGCTTTCGGTTGTACTCGTTAGCTGTTGAAAGAGCGTTTTTGGCCGGTCTTTATTTTCGAGTCCGCTTTTGGTCGTACTCCTTTATTCTTATCGAGTCCGCTTTCGGTCGTACTCGTTTGCTGTTGAAAGAGCGTTTTCGGTCGGTCTTTCTTTTCGAGTCAGCTTTCGGTCGTACTCGTTTATTTCTTTTCGAGTCCGCTTTCGATCATACTCGTTTGCTGTTGAAAAAGCGTTTTCGGCCGGTCTTTCTTTTCGAGTCCGCTTTCGGTCGTACTCGTGTATTCTTTTCGAGTCCGCTTTCGGTCGTACTCGTTTGCTGTTGAAAGAGCATTTTCGGCCTGTCTTTCTTTTCGAGTCCGCTTTCGATCGTACTCGTTTGCTGTTGAAAGAGCATTTTCGGCAGGCCTTTCTGTTCGAGTCCACTTTCGGTTGTACTCATTTATTCTTTTCGAGTCCGCTTTCGGTTGTACTCGTTTGCTGTTGAAAGAGCGTTTTCGGCCAGTCTTTCTGTTTGAGTCTGCTTTCGGTCGTACTCGTTTATTCTTTTCGAGTCCGCTTTCGGTCGTACTCGTTTGCTGTTGAAAGAGCGTTTTCGGTCGGTCTTTCTTTTCGAGTCCGCTTTCGGTCGTACTCGTTTGCTGTTGAAAGAGCATTTTCGGCCGGTCTTTCTTTTCGAGTCCGCTTTCGGTCGTACTCGTTTATTTCTTTTCGAGTCCGCTTTCGGTCTTACTCGTTTGCTGTTGAAAGAGCGTTTTCGGCCGGTCTTTCTTTTCGAGTCCGGTTTTGGTCGTACTCGTTTATTCTTTTCGAGTCCGCTTTCGGTCGTACTCGTTTGCTGTTGAAAGAGCGTTTTCGGCCGGTCTTTCTGTTCGAGTCCGCTTTTGGTCGTACTCGTTTATTCTTTTCGAGTCCGCTTTTGGTCGTACTTGTTTGCTGTTGAAAGAGCATTTTCGGTCGGTCTTTCTTTTCGAGTCCGCTTTCGGTCGTACTCGTTTTCTGTTGAAATAGCGTGTTCAGCCGGACTTTCTTTTCGAGTCCACTTTCGGTCGTACTCGTTTATTCTTTTCGAGTCCGATTTCGGTCGTACTGGTTTGTTGTTGAAAGAGAGTTTTCGGCCGGTCTTTCTGTTCGAGTCCGCTTTTGGTCGTACTCGTTTATTCTTTTCGAGTCCGCTTTTGGTCGTACTCGTTTGCTGTTGAAAGAGCATTTTCGGCAGGTCTTTCTTTTCGAGTCCGTTTTCGGTCGTACTCGTTTGCTGTTGAAATAACGTTTTCAGCCGGTCTTTCTTTTCGAGTCTGCTTTCGGTCGTACTCGTTTATTCTTTTCGAGTCCGCTTTCGGTCGTACTCGTTTGTTGTTGAAAGCGCGTTTTCGGCCAGTCTTTCTATTGGAGTCCGCTTTCGGCCGTACTCGTTTGCGGTTGAAAAAGCATTTTCGGCCAGTCTTTCTTTTCGATTCTGCTTTCGGTAGTACTTGTTTATTTCTTTTCGAATTCTCTTTTGGTCTTACTCGTTTGCTGTTGAAAGAGCATTTTCGGTCGGTCTTTCTTTTCAAGTCCGCTTTCGGTCGTACTCGTTTATTCTTTTCGAGTTCGCTTTTGCTCGTACTCGTTTGCTGTTGAAAGAGCGTTTCAGGCCGGTCTTTCTTTTCGAGTCCGCTTTCGGTTGTACTCGTTAGCTATTGAAAGAGCGTTTTCGGCCGGTCTTTCTTTTCGAGTCCGCTTTTGGTCGTACTCGTTTATTCTTATCGAGTCCGCTTTCGGTTGTACTCGTTTGCTGGTGAAAGAGCGTTTCAGGCCGGTGTTTCTTTTCGAGTCCCCTTTTCAGTCGTACTCGTTTGCTGTTGAAAGAGCGTTTTCGGCCGGTCTTTCTTTTCGAGTCCGCTTTCGATCGTACTCGTTTATTTCTTTTCGAGTCCGCTTTCGGTTGTACTCGTTTGCTGTTGAAAGATCGTTTTCGGCCGGTATTTCTTTTCGAGTCCGCTTTCGGTCGTACTCGTTTATTCTTTTCGAGTCCGCTTTCGGTCTTACTCATTTGCTGTTGAAAGAGCGTTTTCGGCCGGTCTTTCTTTTCGAGTCCGCTTTTGGTCGTACTCGTTTATTCTTTTCGAGTCCGCTTTCGGTCGTACTCGTTTCCTGTTGAAAGAGCATTTTCGGCCGGTCTTTCTTTTCGAGTCTGCTTTCGGTCGTACTCGATTGCTGTTGAAAGAGCTTTTTCAGCCGGTCTTTCTTTTCGAATCCGCTTTCGGTCGTACTCGTTTGCTGTTGAAAGAGCTTTTTCAGACGGTCTTTCTTTTCGAGTTCGCTTTCGGTCATACTTATTTATTCTTTTCGAGTCCGCTTTCGGTCGTACTCGTTTGCTGTTGAAAGAGCATTTTCGGCAGGTCTTTATGTTCGAGTCCGCTTTCGGACGTACTCGTTTATTCTTTTCGAGTCCGCTTTCGGTCGTACTCGTTTGCTGTTGAAAAAGCGTTTTCGGCCGGTGTTTCTTTTGGAGTCCGCTTTCGGCTGTACTCCTTTGCTGTTGAAAGAACATTTTTGGGCAGTCTTTCTTTTCGATTTTGCTTTCGGTAGTACTTGTTTATTTCTTTTCGAGTTCGCTTTTGGTCTTACTCGTTTGCTGTTGAAAGAGAGTTTTCGGCCTGTCTTTCTTTTCGAGTCCGCTTTCGGTCGTACTCGTTTATTCTTTTCGAGTCCGCTTTTGCTCGTACTCGTTTGCTGTTGAAAGAGCGTTTCAGGGCGGTCTTTCTTTTCGAGTCTGCTTTCGGTTGTACTCGTTAGCTGTTGAAAGAGCGTTTTTGGCCGGTCTTTATTTTCGAGTCCGCTTTTGGTCGTACTCCTTTATTCTTATCGAGTCCGCTTTCGGTCGTACTCGTTTGCTGTTGAAAGAGCGTTTTCGGTCGGTCTTTCTTTTCGAGTCAGCTTTCGGTCGTACTCGTTTATTTCTTTTCGAGTCCGCTTTCGATCATACTCGTTTGCTGTTGAAAAAGCGTTTTCGGCCGGTCTTTCTTTTCGAGTCCGCTTTCGGTCGTACTCGTGTATTCTTTTCGAGTCCGCTTTCGGTCGTACTCGTTTGCTGTTGAAAGAGCATTTTCGGCCTGTCTTTCTTTTCGAGTCCGCTTTCGATCGTACTCGTTTGCTGTTGAAAGAGCATTTTCGGCAGGCCTTTCTGTTCGAGTCCACTTTCGGTTGTACTCATTTATTCTTTTCGAGTCCGCTTTCGGTTGTACTCGTTTGCTGTTGAAAGAGCGTTTTCGGCCAGTCTTTCTGTTTGAGTCTGCTTTCGGTCGTACTCGTTTATTCTTTTCGAGTCCGCTTTCGGTCGTACTCGTTTGCTGTTGAAAGAGCGTTTTCGGTCGGTCTTTCTTTTCGAGTCCGCTTTCGGTCGTACTCGTTTGCTGTTGAAAGAGCATTTTCGGCCGGTCTTTCTTTTCGAGTCCGCTTTCGGTCGTACTCGTTTATTTCTTTTCGAGTCCGCTTTCGGTCTTACTCGTTTGCTGTTGAAAGAGCGTTTTCGGCCGGTCTTTCTTTTCGAGTCCGGTTTTGGTCGTACTCGTTTATTCTTTTCGAGTCCGCTTTCGGTCGTACTCGTTTGCTGTTGAAAGAGCGTTTTCGGCCGGTCTTTCTGTTCGAGTCCGCTTTTGGTCGTACTCGTTTATTCTTTTCGAGTCCGCTTTTGGTCGTACTTGTTTGCTGTTGAAAGAGCATTTTCGGTCGGTCTTTCTTTTCGAGTCCGCTTTCGGTCGTACTCGTTTTCTGTTGAAATAGCGTGTTCAGCCGGACTTTCTTTTCGAGTCCACTTTCGGTCGTACTCGTTTATTCTTTTCGAGTCCGATTTCGGTCGTACTGGTTTGTTGTTGAAAGAGAGTTTTCGGCCGGTCTTTCTGTTCGAGTCCGCTTTTGGTCGTACTCGTTTATTCTTTTCGAGTCCGCTTTTGGTCGTACTCGTTTGCTGTTGAAAGAGCATTTTCGGCAGGTCTTTCTTTTCGAGTCCGTTTTCGGTCGTACTCGTTTGCTGTTGAAATAACGTTTTCAGCCGGTCTTTCTTTTCGAGTCTGCTTTCGGTCGTACTCGTTTATTCTTTTCGAGTCCGCTTTCGGTCGTACTCGTTTGTTGTTGAAAGCGCGTTTTCGGCCAGTCTTTCTATTGGAGTCCGCTTTCGGCCGTACTCGTTTGCGGTTGAAAAAGCATTTTCGG
Source organism: Lathyrus tuberosus (assembly GCA_022829125.1). Classification (NCBI taxonomy): domain Eukaryota; kingdom Viridiplantae; phylum Streptophyta; class Magnoliopsida; order Fabales; family Fabaceae; genus Lathyrus; species Lathyrus tuberosus. Next base: position 5,111,414 of record JALAZF010000034.1, read on the forward strand.
CCAGTCTTTCTTTTCGATTCTGCTTTCGGTAGTACTTGTTTATTTCTTTTCGAATTCTCTTTTGGTCTTACTCGTTTGCTGTTGAAAGAGCATTTTCGGTCGGTCTTTCTTTTCAAGTCCGCTTTCGGTCGTACTCGTTTATTCTTTTCGAGTTCGCTTTTGCTCGTACTCGTTTGCTGTTGAAAGAGCGTTTCAGGCCGGTCTTTCTTTTCGAGTCCGCTTTCGGTTGTACTCGTTAGCTATTGAAAGAGCGTTTTCGGCCGGTCTTTCTTTTCGAGTCCGCTTTTGGTCGTACTCGTTTATTCTTATCGAGTCCGCTTTCGGTTGTACTCGTTTGCTGGTGAAAGAGCGTTTCAGGCCGGTCTTTCTTTTCGAGTCCCCTTTTCAGTCGTACTCGTTTGCTGTTGAAAGAGCGTTTTCGGCCGGTCTTTCTTTTCGAGTCCGCTTTCGATCGTACTCGTTTATTTCTTTTCGAGTCCGCTTTCGGTTGTACTCGTTTGCTGTTGAAAGATCGTTTTCGGCCGGTATTTCTTTTCGAGTCCGCTTTCGGTCGTACTCGTTTATTCTTTTCGAGTCCGCTTTCGGTCTTACTCATTTGCTGTTGAAAGAGCGTTTTCGGCCGGTCTTTCTTTTCGAGTCCGCTTTTGGTCGTACTCGTTTATTCTTTTCGAGTCCGCTTTCGGTCGTACTCGTTTCCTGTTGAAAGAGCGTTTTCGGCCGGTCTTTCTATTCGAGTCCGCTTTCGGTCGTACTCGTTTATTCTTTTCGGGTCCACTTTCAGTCGTACTCGTTTGCTGTTGAAAGAGAATTTTCGGCCGGTCTTTCTTTTCGAGTCTGCTTTCGGTCGTACTCGATTGCTGTTGAAAGAGCTTTTTCAGCCGGTCTTTCTTTTCGAGTCCGCTTTCGGTCATACTTATTTATTCTTTTCGAGTCCGCTTTCGGTCGTACTCGTTTGCTGTTGAAAGAGCATTTTTGGCAGGTCTTTATGTTCGAGTCCGCTTTTGGACGTACTCGTTCATTCTTTTCGAGTCCGCTTTCGGTCGTACTCGTTTGCTGTTGAAAGATCGTTTTCGGCCGATCTTTCTTTTGGAGGCCGCTTTCGGCCGTACTCGTTTGCTGTTGAAAGAGCATTTTCGACCAGTCTTTCTTTTCGATTCTGCTTTCGGTAGTACTTGTTTATTTCTTTTCGAGTTCGCTTTTGGTCTTACTCGTTTGCTGTTGAAAGAGCGTTTTTGGTCGGTCTTTCTTTTCGAGTTCGCTTTCGGTCATACTCGTTTATTCTTTTCGAGTCCGCTTTTGCTCGTACTCGTTTGCTGTTGAAAAAGCGTTTCAGGCCGGTCTTTCTTTTCGAGTCCGCTTTCGGTTGTACTCGTTAGCTGTTGAAAGAGCGTTTTTGGCCGGTCTTTATTTTCGAGTCCGCTTTCGGTCGTACTCGTTTGCTGTTGAAAGAGCGTTTTCGGTCGGTCTTTATTTTTGAGTCCGCTTTCGGTCGTACTCGTTTGCTGTTGAAAGAACATTTTCGGCCGGTCTTTCTTTTCGAGTCCGCTTTCGGTCGTACTCGTTTGCTGTTGAAAGAGCTTTTTCAGACGGTCTTTCTTTTCGAGTCCGCTTTCGGTCATACTTATTTATTCTTTTCGAGTCCGCTTTCGGTCGTACTCGTTTGCTGTTGAAAGAACATTTTCGGCAGGTCTTTATGTTCGAGTCCGCTTTCGGACGTACTCGTTTATTCTTTTCGAGTCCGCTTTCGGTCGTACTCGTTTGCTGTTGAAAAAGCGTTTTCGGCCGGTGTTTCTTTTGGAGTCCGCTTTCGGCCGTACCCCTTTGCTGTTGAATGAGCATTTTTGGGCAGTCTTTCTTTTCGATTTTGCTTTCGGTAGTACTTGTTTATTTCTTTTCGAGTTCCCTTTTGGTCTTACTCGTTTGCTGTTAAAAGAGAGTTTTCGGCCTGTCTTTCTTTTCGAGTCCGCTTTCGGTCGTACTCGTTTATTCTTTTCGAGTCCGCTTTTGCTCGTACTCGTTTGCTGTTGAAAGAGCGTTTCAGGCCGGTCTTTCTTTTCGAGTCTGCTTTCGGTTGTACTCGTTAGCTGTTGAAAGAGCGTTTTTGGCCGGTCTTTATTTTCGAGTCCGCTTTTGGTCGTACTCCTTTATTCTTATCGAGTCCGCTTTCGGTCGTACTCGTTTGCTGTTGAAAGAGCGTTTTCGGTCGGTCTTTCTTTTCGAGTCAGCTTTCAGTCGTACTCGTTTATTTCTTTTCGAGTCCGCTTTCGATCATACTCGTTTGCTGTTGAAAAAGCGTTTTCGGCCGGTCTTTCTTTTCGAGTCCGCTTTCGGTCGTACTCGTGTATTCTTTTCGAGTCCGCTTTCGGTCGTACTCGTTTGCTGTTGAAAGAGCATTTTCGGCCTGTCTTTCTTTTCGAGTCCGCTTTCGGTCGTACTCGTTTGCTGTTGAAAGAGCATTTTCGGCAGGCCTTTCTGTTCGAGTCCACTTTCGGTTGTACTCATTTATTCTTTTCGAGTCCGCTTTCGGTTGTACTCGTTTGCTGTTGAAAGAGCGTTTTCGGCCAGTCTTTCTGTTTGAGTCTGCTTTCGGTCGTACTCGTTTATTCTTTTCGAGTCCGCTTTCGGTCGTACTCGTTTGCTGTTGAAAGAGCGTTTTCGGTCGGTCTTTCTTTTCGAGTCCGCTTTCGGTCGTACTCGTTTGCTGTTGAAAGAGCATTTTCGGCCGGTCTTTCTTTTCGAGTCTGCTTTCGGTCGTACTCGTTTATTTCTTTTCGAGTCCGCTTTCGGTCTTACTCGTTTGCTGTTGAAAGAGCGTTTTCGGCCGGTCTTTCTTTTCGAGTCCGGTTTTGGTCGTACTCGTTTATTCTTTTCGAGTCCGCTTTCGGTCGTACTCGTTTGCTGTTGAAAGAGCGTTTTCGGCCGGTCTTTCTGTTCGAGTCCGCTTTTGGTCGTACTCGTTTATTCTTTTCGAGTCCGCTTTTGGTCGTACTTGTTTGCTGTTGAAAGAGCATTTTCGGTCGGTCTTTCTTTTCGAGTCCGCTTTCGGTCGTACTCGTTTTCTGTTGAAATAGCGTGTTCAGCCGGACTTTCTTTTCGAGTCCGCTTTCGGTCGTACTCGTTTATTCTTTTCGAGTCCGATTTCGGTCGTACTGGTTTGTTGTTGAAAGAGAGTTTTCGGCCGGTCTTTCTGTTCGAGTCCGCTTTTGGTCGTACTCGTTTATTCTTTTCGAGTCCGCTTTTGGTCGTACTCGTTTGCTGTTGAAAGAGCATTTTCGGCAGGTCTTTCTTTTCGAGTCCGTTTTTGGTCGTACTCGTTTGCTGTTGAAATAACATTTTCAGCCGGTCTTTCTTTTCGAGTCTGCTTTCGGTCGTACTCGTTTATTCTTTTCGAGTCCGCTTTCGGTCGTACTCGTTTGTTGTTGAAAGCGCGTTTTCGGCCAGTCTTTCTATTGGAGTCCGCTTTCGGCCTTACTCGTTTGCGGTTGAAAAAGCATTTTTGGCCAGTCTTTCTTTTCGATTCTGCTTTCGGTAGTACTTGTTTATTTCTTTTCGAATTCGCTTTTGGTCTTACTCGTTTGCTGTTGAAAGAGCATTTTCGGTCGGTCTTTCTTTTCAAGTCCGCTTTCGGTCGTACTCGTTTATTCTTTTCGAGTTCGCTTTTGCTCGTACTCGTTTGCTGTTGAAAGAGCGTTTCAGGCCGGTCTTTCTTTTCGAGTCCGCTTTCGGTTGTACTCGTTAGCTGTGAAAGAGCGTTTTCGGCCGGTCTTTCTTTTCGAGTCCGCTTTTGGTCGTACTCGTTTATTCTTATCGAGTCCGCTTTCGGTTGTACTCGTTTGCTGGTGAAAGAGCGTTTCAGGCCGGTCTTTCTTTTCGAGTCCCCTTTTCGGTCGTACTCGTTTGCTGTTGAAAGAGCGTTTTCGGTCGGTCTTTCTTTTCGAGTCCGCTTTCGGTCGTACTCGTTTGCTGTTGAAAGAGCATTTTCGGCCGGTCTTTCTTTTCGAGTCCGCTTTCGGTCGTACTCGTTTATTTCTTTTCGAGTCCGCTTTCGGTCTTACTCGTTTGCTGTTGAAAGAGCGTTTTCGGCCGGTCTTTCTTTTCGAGTCCGGTTTTGGTCATACTCGTTTATTCTTTTCGAGTCCGCTTTCGGTCGTACTCGTTTGCTGTTGAAAGAGCGTTTTCGGCCGGTCTTTCTGTTCGAGTCCGCTTTTGGTCGTACTCGTTTATTCTTTTCGAGTCCGCTTTTGGTCGTACTTGTTTGCTGTTGAAAGAGCATTTTCGGTCGGTCTTTCTTTTCGAGTCCGCTTTCGGTCGTACTCGTTTTCTGTTGAAATAGCGTGTTCAGCCGGACTTTCTTTTCGAGTCCACTTTCGGTCGTACTCGTTTATTCTTTTCGAGTCCGATTTCGGTCGTACTGGTTTGTTGTTGAAAGAGAGTTTTCGGCCGGTCTTTCTGTTCGAGTCCGCTTTTGGTCGTACTCGTTTATTCTTTTCGAGTCCGCTTTTGGTCGTACTCGTTTGCTGTTGAAAGAGCATTTTCGGCAGGTCTTTCTTTTCGAGTCCGTTTTCGGTCGTACTCGTTTGCTGTTGAAATAACGTTTTCAGCCGGTCTTTCTTTTCGAGTCTGCTTTCGGTCGTACTCGTTTATTCTTTTCGAGTCCGCTTTCGGTCGTACTCGTTTGTTGTTGAAAGCGCGTTTTCGGCCAGTCTTTCTATTGGAGTCCGCTTTCGGCCGTACTCGTTTGCGGTTGAAAAAGCATTTTCGGCCAGTCTTTCTTTTCGATTCTGCTTTCGGTAGTACTTGTTTATTTCTTTTCGAATTCTCTTTTGGTCTTACTCGTTTGCTGTTGAAAGAGCATTTTCGGTCGGTCTTTCTTTTCAAGTCCGCTTTCGGTCGTACTCGTTTATTCTTTTCGAGTTCGCTTTTGCTCGTACTCGTTTGCTGATGAAAGAGCGTTTCAGGCCGGTCTTTCTTTTCGAGTCCGCTTTCGGTTGTACTCGTTAGCTATTGAAAGAGCGTTTTCGGCCGGTCTTTCTTTTCGAGTCCGCTTTTGGTCGTACTCGTTTATTCTTATCGAGTCCGCTTTCGGTTGTACTCGTTTGCTGGTGAAAGAGCGTTTCAGGCCGGTCTTTCTTTTCGAGTCCCCTTTTCAGTCGTACTCGTTTGCTGTTGAAAGAGCGTTTTCGGCCGGTCTTTCTTTTCGAGTCCGCTTTCGATCGTACTCGTTTATTTCTTTTCGAGTCCGCTTTCGGTTGTACTTGTTTGCTGTTGAAAGATCGTTTTCGGCCGGTATTTCTTTTCGAGTCCGCTTTCGGTCGTACTCGTTTATTCTTTTCGAGTCCGCTTTCGGTCTTACTCATTTGCTGTTGAAAGAGCGTTTTCGGCCGGTCTTTCTTTTCGAGTCCGCTTTTGGTCGTACTCGTTTGCGGTTGAAAAAGCATTTTCGGCCAGTCTTTCTTTTCGATTCTGCTTTCGGTAGTACTTGTTTATTTCTTTTCGAATTCTCTTTTGGTCTTACTCGTTTGCTGTTGAAAGAGCATTTTCGGTCGGTCTTTCTTTTCAAGTCCGCTTTCGGTCGTACTCGTTTATTCTTTTCGAGTTCGCTTTTGCTCGTACTCGTTTGCTGATGAAAGAGCGTTTCAGGCCGGTCTTTCTTTTCGAGTCCGCTTTCGGTTGTACTCGTTAGCTATTGAAAGAGCGTTTTCGGCCGGTCTTTCTTTTCGAGTCCGCTTTTGGTCGTACTCGTTTATTCTTATCGAGTCCGCTTTCGGTCGTACTCGTTTGCTGTTGAAAGAGCATTTTCGGCCGGTCTTTCTATTCGAGTCCGCTTTCGGTCGTACTCGTTTATTCTTTTCGAGTTCGCTTTTGCTCGTACTCGTTTGCTGATGAAAGAGCGTTTCAGGCCGGTCTTTCTTTTCGAGTCCGCTTTCGGTTGTACTCGTTAGCTATTGAAAGAGCGTTTTCGGCCGGTCTTTCTTTTCGAGTCCGCTTTTGGTCGTACTCGTTTATTCTTATCGAGTCCGCTTTCGGTCGTACTCGTTTGCTGTTGAAAGAGCATTTTCGGCCGGTCTTTCTATTCGAGTCCGCTTTCGGTCGTACTCGTTTATTCTTTTCGGGTCCACTTTCAGTCGTACTCGTTTGCTGTTGAAAGAGCATTTTCGGCCGGTCTTTCTTTTCGAGTCTGCTTTCGGCCGTACTCGTTTGCGGTTGAAAAAGCATTTTCGGCCAGTCTTTCTTTTCGATTCTGCTTTCGGTAGTACTTGTTTATTTCTTTTCGAATTCTCTTTTGGTCTTACTCGTTTGCTGTTGAAAGAGCATTTTCGGTCGGTCTTTCTTTTCAAGTCCGCTTTCGGTCGTACTCGTTTATTCTTTTCGAGTTCGCTTTTGCTCGTACTCGTTTGCTGATGAAAGAGCGTTTCAGGCCGGTCTTTCTTTTCGAGTCCGCTTTCGGTTGTACTCGTTAGCTATTGAAAGAGCGTTTTCGGCCGGTCTTTCTTTTCGAGTCCGCTTTTGGTCGTACTCGTTTATTCTTATCGAGTCCGCTTTCGGTTGTACTCGTTTGCTGGTGAAAGAGCGTTTCAGGCCGGTCTTTCTTTTCGAGTCCCCTTTTCAGTCGTACTCGTTTGCTGTTGAAAGAGCGTTTTCGGCCGGTCTTTCTTTTCGAGTCCGCTTTCGATCGTACTCGTTTATTTCTTTTCGAGTCCGCTTTCGGTTGTACTCGTTTGCTGTTGAAAGATCGTTTTCGGCCGGTATTTCTTTTCGAGTCCGCTTTCGGTCGTACTCGTTTATTCTTTTCGAGTCCGCTTTCGGTCTTACTCATTTGCTGTTGAAAGAGCGTTTTCGGCCGGTCTTTCTTTTCGAGTCCGCTTTTGGTCGTACTCGTTTATTCTTTTCGAGTCCGCTTTCGGTCGTACTCGTTTCCTGTTGAAAGAGCGTTTTCGGCCGGTCTTTCTATTCGAGTCCGCTTTCGGTCGTACTCGTTTATTCTTTTCGGGTCCACTTTCAGTCGTACTCGTTTGCTGTTGAAAGAGCATTTTCGGCCGGTCTTTCTTTTCGAGTCTGCTTTCGGTCGTACTCGATTGCTGTTGAAAGAGCTTTTTCAGCCGGTCTTTCTTTTCGAGTCCGCTTTCGGTCATACTTATTTATTCTTTTCGAGTCCGCTTTCGGTCGTACTCGTTTGCTGTTGAAAGAGTATTTTTGGCAGGTCTTTATGTTCGAGTCCGCTTTTGGACGTACTCGTTTATTCTTTTCGAGTCCGCTTTCGGTCGTACTCGTTTGCTGTTGAAAGATCGTTTTCGGCCGATCTTTCTTTTGGAGGCCGCTTTCGGCCGTACTCGTTTGCTGTTGAAAGAGCATTTTCGACCAGTCTTTCTTTTCGATTCTGCTTTCGGTAGTACTTGTTTATTTCTTTTCGAGTTCGCTTTTGGTCTTACTCGTTTGCTGTTGAAAGAGCGTTTTTGGCCGGTCTTTCTTTTCGAGTTCGCTTTCGGTCATACTCGTTTATTCTTTTCGAGTCCGCTTTTGCTCGTACTCGTTTGCTGTTGAAAAAGCGTTTCAGGCCGGTCTTTCTTTTCGAGTCCGCTTTCGGTTGTACTCGTTAGCTGTTGAAAGAGCGTTTTTGGCCGGTCTTTATTTTCGAGTCCGATTTTGGCCGTACTCGTTTATTCTTATCGAGTCCGCTTTCGGTCGTACTCGTTTGCTGTTGAAAGAGCGTTTTCGGTCGGTCTTTATTTTTGAGTCCGCTTTCGGTCGTACTCGTTTGCTGTTGAAAGAGCATTTTCGGCCGGTCTTTCTTTTCGAGTCCGCTTTCGGTCGTACTCGTTTGCTGTTGAAAGAGCTTTTTCAGACGGTCTTTCTTTTCGAGTCCGCTTTCGGTCATACTTATTTATTCTTTTCGAGTCCGCTTTCGGTCGTACTCGTTTGCTGTTGAAAGAGCATTTTCGGCAGGTCTTTATGTTCGAGTCCGCTTTCGGACGTACTCGTTTATTCTTTTCGAGTCCGCTTTCGGTCGTACTCGTTTGCTGTTGAAAAAGCGTTTTCGGCCGGTGTTTCTTTTGGAGTCCGCTTTCGGCCGTACCCCTTTGCTGTTGAAAGAGCATTTTTGGGCAGTCTTTCTTTTCGATTTTGCTTTCGGTAGTACTTGTTTATTTCTTTTCGAGTTCCCTTTTGGTCTTACTCGTTTGCTGTTGAAAGAGAGTTTTCGGCCTGTCTTTCTTTTCGAGTCCGCTTTCGGTCGTACTCGTTTATTCTTTTCGAGTCCGCTTTTGCTCGTACTCGTTTGCTGTTGAAAGTGCGTTTCAGGCCGGTCTTTCTTTTCGAGTCTGCTTTCGGTTGTACTCGTTAGCTGTTGAAAGAGCGTTTTTGGCCGGTCTTTATTTTCGAGTCCGCTTTTGGTCGTACTCCTTTATTCTTATCGAGTCCGCTTTCGGTCGTACTCGTTTGCTGTTGAAAGAGCGTTTTCGGCCGGTCTTTCTTTTCGAGTCCGCTTTCGATCGTACTCGTTTATTTCTTTTCGAGTCCGCTTTCGGTTGTACTCGTTTGCTGTTGAAAGATCGTTTTCGGCCGGTATTTCTTTTCGAGTCCGCTTTCGGTCGTACTCGTTTATTCTTTTCGAGTCCGCTTTCGGTCTTACTCATTTGCTGTTGAAAGAGCGTTTTCGGCCGGTCTTTCTTTTCGAGTCCGCTTTTGGTCGTACTCGTTTATTCTTTTCGAGTCCGCTTTCGGTCGTACTCGTTTCCTGTTGAAAGAGCGTTTTCGGCCGGTCTTTCTATTCGAGTCCGCTTTCGGTCGTACTCGTTTATTCTTTTCGGGTCCACTTTCAGTCGTACTCGTTTGCTGTTGAAAGAGCATTTTCGGCCGGTCTTTCTTTTCGAGTCTGCTTTCGGTCGTACTCGATTGCTGTTGAAAGAGCTTTTTCAGCCGGTCTTTCTTTTCGAGTCCGCTTTCGGTCATACTTATTTATTCTTTTCGAGTCCGCTTTCGGTCGTACTCGTTTGCTGTTGAAAGAGCATTTTTGGCAGGTCTTTATGTTCGAGTCCGCTTTTGGACGTACTCGTTTATTCTTTTCGAGTCCGCTTTCGGTCGTACTCGTTTGCTGTTGAAAGATCGTTTTCGGCCGATCTTTCTTTTGGAGGCCGCTTTCGGCCGTACTCGTTTGCTGTTGAAAGAGCATTTTCGACCAGTCTTTCTTTTCGATTCTGCTTTCGGTAGTACTTGTTTATTTCTTTTCGAGTTCGCTTTTGGTCTTACTCGTTTGCTGTTGAAAGAGCGTTTTTGGCCGGTCTTTCTTTTCGAGTTCGCTTTCGGTCATACTCGTTTATTCTTTTCGAGTCCGCTTTTGCTCGTACTCGTTTGCTGTTGAAAAAGCGTTTCAGGCCGGTCTTTCTTTTCGAGTCCGCTTTCGGTTGTACTCGTTAGCTGTTGAAAGAGCGTTTTTGGCCGGTCTTTTTTTTCGAGTCCGCTTTTGGCCGTACTCGTTTATTCTTATCGAGTCCGCTTTCGGTCGTACTCGTTTGCTGTTGAAAGAGCGTTTTCGGTCGGTCTTTATTTTTGAGTCCGCTTTCGGTCGTACTCGTTTGCTGTTGAAAGAGCATTTTCGGCCGGTCTTTCTTTTCGAGTCCGCTTTCGGTCGTACTCGTTTGCTGTTGAAAGAGCTTTTTCAGACGGTCTTTCTTTTCGAGTCCGCTTTCGGTCATACTTATTTATTCTTTTCGAGTCCGCTTTCGGTCGTACTCGTTTGCTGTTGAAAGAGCATTTTCGGCAGGTCTTTATGTTCGAGTCCGCTTTCGGACGTACTCGTTTATTCTTTTCGAGTCCGCTTTCGGTCGTACTCGTTTGCTGTTGAAAAAGCGTTTTCGGCCGGTGTTTCTTTTGGAGTCCGCTTTCGGCCGTACCCCTTTGCTGTTGAAAGAGCATTTTTGGGCAGTCTTTCTTTTCGATTTTGCTTTCGGTAGTACTTGTTTATTTCTTTTCGAGTTCCCTTTTGGTCTTACTCGTTTGCTGTTGAAAGAGAGTTTTCGGCCTGTCTTTCTTTTCGAGTCCGCTTTCGGTCGTACTCGTTTATTCTTTTCGAGTCCGCTTTTGCTCGTACTCGTTTGCTGTTGAAAGTGCGTTTCAGGCCGGTCTTTCTTTTCGAGTCTGCTTTCGGTTGTACTCGTTAGCTGTTGAAAGAGCGTTTTTGGCCGGTCTTTATTTTCGAGTCCGCTTTTGGTCGTACTCCTTTATTCTTATCGAGTCCGCTTTCGGTCGTACTCGTTTGCTGTTGAAAGAGCGTTTTCGGTCGGTCTTTCTTTTCGAGTCAGCTTTCGGTCGTACTCGTTTATTTCTTTTCGAGTCCGCTTTCGATCATACTCGTTTGCTGTTGAAAAAGCGTTTTCGGCCGGTCTTTCTTTTCGAGTCCGCTTTCGGTCGTACTCGTGTATTCTTTTCGAGTCCGCTTTCGGTCGTACTCGTTTGCTGTTGAAAGAGCATTTTCGGCCTGTCTTTCTTTTCGAGTCCGCTTTCGGTCGTACTCGTTTGCTGTTGAAAGAGCATTTTCGGCAGGCCTTTCTGTTCGAGTCCACTTTCGGTTGTACTCATTTATTCTTTTCGAGTCCGCTTTCGGTTGTACTCGTTTGCTGTTGAAAGAGCGTTTTCGGCCAGTCTTTCTGTTTGAGTCTGCTTTCGGTCGTACTCGTTTATTCTTTTCGAGTCCGCTTTCGGTCGTACTCGTTTGCTGTTGAAAGAGCGTTTTCGGTCGGTCTTTCTTTTCGAGTCCGCTTTCGGTCGTACTCGTTTGCTGTTGAAAGAGCATTTTCGGCCGGTCTTTCTTTTCGAGTCCGCTTTCGGTCGTACTCGTTTATTTCTTTTCGAGTCCGCTTTCGGTCTTACTCGTTTGCTGTTGAAAGAGCGTTTTCGGCCGGTCTTTCTTTTCGAGTCCGGTTTTGGTCGTACTCGTTTATTCTTTTCGAGTCCGCTTTCGGTCGTACTCGTTTGCTGTTGAAAGAGCGTTTTCGGCCGGTCTTTCTGTTCGAGTCCGCTTTTGGTCGTACTCGTTTATTCTTTTCGAGTCCGCTTTTGGTCGTACTTGTTTGCTGTTGAAAGAGCATTTTCGGTCGGTCTTTCTTTTCGAGTCCGCTTTCGGTCGTACTCGTTTTCTGTTGAAATAGCGTGTTCAGCCGGACTTTCTTTTCGAGTCCGCTTTCGGTCGTACTCGTTTATTCTTTTCGAGTCCGATTTCGGTCGTACTGGTTTGTTGTTGAAAGAGAGTTTTCGGCCGGTCTTTCTGTTCGAGTCCGCTTTTGGTCGTACTCGTTTATTCTTTTCGAGTCCGCTTTTGGTCGTACTCGTTTGCTGTTGAAAGAGCATTTTCGGCAGGTCTTTCTTTTCGAGTCCGTTTTCGGTCGTACTCGTTTGCTGTTGAAATAACATTTTCAGCCGGTCTTTCTTTTCGAGTCTGCTTTCGGTCGTACTCGTTTATTCTTTTCGAGTCCTCTTTCGGTCGTACTCGTTTGTTGTTGAAAGCGCGTTTTCGGCCAGTCTTTCTATTGGAGTCCGCTTTCGGCCTTACTCGTTTGCGGTTGAAAAAGCATTTTTGGCCAGTCTTTCTTTTCGATTCTGCTTTCGGTAGTACTTGTTTATTTCTTTTCGAATTCGCTTTTGGTCTTTCTCGTTTGCTGTTGAAAGAGCATTTTCGGTCGGTCTTTCTTTTCAAGTCCGCTTTCGGTCGTACTCGTTTATTCTTTTCGAGTTCACTTTTGCTCGTACTCGTTTACTGTTGAAAGAGCGTTTCAGGCCGGTCTATCTTTTCGAGTCCGCTTTCGGTTGTACTCGTTAGCTGTGAAAGAGCGTTTTCGGCCGGTCTTTCTTTTCGAGTCCGCTTTTGGTCGTACTCGTTTATTCTTATCGAGTCCGCTTTCGGTTGTACTCGTTTGCTGGTGAAAGAGCGTTTCAGGCCGGTCTTTCTTTTCGAGTCCCCTTTTCAGTCGTACTCGTTTGCTGTTGAAAGAGCGTTTTCGGCCGGTCTTTCTTTTCGAGTCCGCTTTCGATCGTACTCGTTTATTTCTTTTCGAGTCCGCTTTCGGTTGTACTCGTTTTCTGTTGAAAGATCGTTTTCGGCCGGTATTTCTTTTCGAGTCCGCTTTCGGTCGTACTCGTTTATTCTTTTCGAGTCCGCTTTCGGTCTTACTCATTTGCTGTTGAAAGAGCGTTTTCGGCCGGTCTTTCTTTTCGAGTCCGCTTTTGGTCGTACTCGTTTATTCTTTTCGAGTCCGCTTCCGGTCGTACTCGTTTCCTGTTGAAAGAGCGTTTTCGGTCGGTCTTTCTATTCGAGTCCGCTTTCGGTCGTACTCGTTTATTCTTTTCGAGTCCACTTTCGGTCGTACTCGTTTGCTGTTGAAAGAGCATTTTCGGCCGGTCTTTCTTTTCGAGTCTGCTTTCGGTCGTACTCGATTGCTGTTGAAAGAGCTTTTTCAGCCGGTCTTTCTTTTCGAGTCCGCTTTCGGTCATACTTATTTATTCTTTTCGAGTCCGCTTTCGGTCGTACTCGTTTGCTGTTGAAAGAGCATTTTTGGCAGGTCTTTATGTTCGAGTCCGCTTTTGGACGTACTCGTTTATTCTTTTCGAGTCCGCTTTCGGTCGTACTCGTTTGCTGTTGAAAGATCGTTTTCGGCCGATCTTTCTTTTGGAGGCCGCTTTCGGCCGTACTCGTTTGCTGTTGAAAGAGCATTTTCGACCAGTCTTTCTTTTCGATTCTGCTTTCGGTAGTACTTGTTTATTTCTTTTCGAGTTCGCTTTTGGTCTTACTCGTTTGCTGTTGAAAGAGCGTTTTCGGCCGGTCTTTCTTTTCGAGTTCGCTTTCGGTCATACTCGTTTATTCTTTTCGAGTCCGCTTTTGCTCGTACTCGTTTGCTATTGAAAAAGCGTTTCAGGCCGGTCTTTCTTTTCGAGTCCGCTTTCGGTTGTACTCGTTAGCTGTTGAAAGAGCGTTTTTGGCCGGTCTTTATTTTCGAGTCCGCTTTTGGCCGTACTCGTTTATTCTTATCGAGTCCGCTTTCGGTCGTACTCGTTTGCTGTTGAAAGAGCGTTTTCGGTCGGTCTTTATTTTTGAGTCCGCTTTCGGTCGTACTCGTTTGCTGTTGAAAGAGCATTTTCGGCCGGTCTTTCTTTTCGAGTCCGCTTTCGGTCGTACTCGTTTGCTGTTGAAAGAGCTTTTTCAGACGGTCTTTCTTTTCGAGTCCGCTTTCGGTCATACTTATTTATTCTTTTCGAGTCCGCTTTCGGCCGTACTCGTTTGCTGTTGAAAGAGCATTTTCGGCAGGTCTTTATGTTCGAGTCCGCTTTCGGACGTACTCGTTTATTCTTTTCGAGTCCGCTTTCGGTCGTACTCGTTTGCTGTTGAAAAAGCGTTTTCGGCCGGTGTTTCTTTTGGAGTCCGCTTTCGGCCGTACTCCTTTGCTGTTGAAAGAGCATTTTTGGGCAGTCTTTCTTTTCGATTTTGCTTTCGGTAGTACTTGTTTATTTCTTTTCGAGTTCGCTTTTGGTCTTACTCGTTTGCTGTTGAAAGAGAGTTTTCGGCCTGTCTTTCTTTTCGAGTCCGCTTTCGGTCGTACTCGTTTATTCTTTTCGAGTCCGCTTTTGCTCGTACTCGTTTGCTGTTGAAAGAGCGTTTCAGGCCGGTCTTTCTTTTCGAGTCTGCTTTCGGTTGTACTCGTTAGCTGTTGAAAGAGCGTTTTTGGCCGGTCTTTATTTTCGAGTCCGCTTTTGGTCGTACTCCTTTATTCTTATCGAGTCCGCTTTCGGTCGTACTCGTTTGCTGTTGAAAGAGCATTTTCGGTCGGTCTTTCTTTTCGAGTCAGCTTTCGGTCGTACTCGTTTATTTCTTTTCGAGTCCGCTTTCGATCATACTCGTTTGCTGTTGAAAAAGCGTTTTCGGCCGGTCTTTCTTTTCGAGTCCGCTTTCGGTCGTACTCGTGTATTCTTTTCGAGTCCGCTTTAGGTCGTACTCGTTTGCTGTTGAAAGAGCATTTTCGGCCTGTCTTTCTTTTCGAGTCCGTTTTCGGTCGTACTCGTTTGCTGTTGAAAGAGCATTTTCGGCAGGCCTTTCTGTTCGAGTCCACTTTCGGTTGTACTCATTTATTCTTTTCGAGTCCGCTTTCGGTCGTACTCGTTTGCTGTTGAAAGAGCGTTTTCGGCCAGTCTTTCTGTTTGAGTCTGCTTTCGGTCGTACTCATTTATTCTTTTCGAGTCCGCTTTCGGTTGTACTCGTTTGCTGTTGAAAGAGCGTTTTCGGCCAGTCTTTCTGTTTGAGTCTGCTTTCGGTCGTACTCGTTTATTCTTTTCGAGTCCGCTTTCGGTCGTACTCGTTTGCTGTTGAAAGAGCGTTTTCGGTCGGTCTTTCTTTTCGAGTCCGCTTTCGGTCGTACTCGTTTGCTGTTGAAAGAGCATTTTCGGCCGGTCTTTCTTTTCGAGTCCGCTTTCGGTCGTACTCGTTTATTTCTTTTCGAGTCCGCTTTCGGTCTTACTCGTTTGCTGTTGAAAGAGCGTTTTCGGCCGGTCTTTCTTTTCGAGTTCGGTTTTGGTCGTACTCGTTTATTCTTTTCGAGTCCGCTTTCGGTCGAACTCGTTTGCTGTTGAACGAGCGTTTTCGGCCGGTCTTTCTGTTCGAGTCCGCTTTTGGTCGTACTCGTTTATTCTTTTCGAGTCCGCTTTTGGTCGTACTTGTTTGCTGTTGAAAGAGCATTTTCGGTCGGTCTTTCTTTTCGAGTCCGCTTTCCGTCGTACTCGTTTTCTGTTGAAATAGCGTGTTCAGCCGGACTTTCTTTTCGAGTCCGCTTTCGGTCGTACTCGTTTATTCTTTTCGAGTCCGATTTCGGTCGTACTGGTTTGTTGTTGAAAGAGAGTTTTCGGCCGGTCTTTCTGTTCGAGTTCGCTTTTGGTCGTACTCGTATATTCTTTTCGAGTCCGCTTTTGGTCGTACTCGTTTGCTGTTGAAAGAGCATTTTCGGCAGGTCTTTCTTTTCGAGTCCGTTTTCGGTCGTACTCGTTTGCTGTTGAAATAACGTTTTCAGCCGGTCTTTCTTTTCGAGTCTGCTTTCGGTCGTACTCGTTTATTCTTTTCGAGTCCGCTTTCGGTCGTACTCGTTTGTTGTTGAAAGCGCGTTTTCGGCCAGTCTTTCTATTGGAGTCCGCTTTCGGCCGTACTCGTTTGCGGTTGAAAAAGCATTTTCGGCTAGTCTTTCTTTTCGATTCTGCTTTCGGTAGTACTTGTTTATTTCTTTTCGAATTCTCTTTTGGTCTTACTCGTTTGCTGTTGAAAGAGCATTTTCGGTCGGTCTTTCTTTTCAAGTCCGCTTTCGGTCGTACTCGTTTATTCTTTTCGAGTTCGCTTTTGCTCGTACTCGTTTGCTGTTGAAAGAGCGTTTCAGGCCGGTCTTTCTTTTCGAGTCCGCTTTCGGTTGTACTCGTTAGCTATTGAAAGAGCGTTTTCGGCCGGTCTTTCTTTTCGAGTCCGCTTTTGGTCGTACTCGTTTATTCTTATCGAGTCCGCTTTCGGTTGTACTCGTTTGCTGGTGAAAGAGCGTTTCAGGCCGGTCTTTCTTTTCGAGTCCCCTTTTCAGTCGTACTCGTTTGCTGTTGAAAGAGCGTTTTCGGCCGGTCTTTCTTTTCGAGTCCGCTTTCGATCGTACTCGTTTATTTCTTTTCGAGTCCGCTTTCGGTTGTACTCATTTGCTGTTGAAAGATCGTTTTCGGCCGGTATTTCTTTTCGAGTCCGCTTTCGGTCGTACTCGTTTATTCTTTTCGAGTCCGCTTTCGGTCTTACTCATTTGCTGTTGAAAGAGCGTTTTCGGCCGGTCTTTCTTTTCGAGTCCGCTTTTGGTCGTACTCGTTTATTCTTTTCGAGTCCGCTTTCGGTCGTACTCGTTTGCTGTTGAAAGAGCATTTTCGGCCGGTCTTTCTTTTCGAGTCCGCTTTCGGTCGTACTCGTTTATTTCTTTTCGAGTCCGCTTTCGGTCTTACTCGTTTGCTGTTGAAAGAGCGTTTTCGGCCGGTCTTTCTTTTCGAGTTCGGTTTTGGTCGTACTCGTTTATTCTTTTCGAGTCCGCTTTCGGTCGAACTCGTTTGCTGTTGAACGAGCGTTTTCGGCCGGTCTTTCTGTTCGAGTCCGCTTTTGGTCGTACTCGTTTATTCTTTTCGAGTCCGCTTTTGGTCGTACTTGTTTGCTGTTGAAAGAGCATTTTCGGTCGGTCTTTCTTTTCGAGTCCGCTTTCCGTCGTACTCGTTTTCTGTTGAAATAGCGTGTTCAGCCGGACTTTCTTTTCGAGTCCGCTTTCGGTCGTACTCGTTTATTCTTTTCGAGTCCGATTTCGGTCGTACTGGTTTGTTGTTGAAAGAGAGTTTTCGGCCGGTCTTTCTGTTCGAGTTCGCTTTTGGTCGTACTCGTATATTCTTTTCGAGTCCGCTTTTGGTCGTACTCGTTTGCTGTTGAAAGAGCATTTTCGGCAGGTCTTTCTTTTCGAGTCCGTTTTCGGTCGTACTCGTTTGCTGTTGAAATAACGTTTTCAGCCGGTCTTTCTTTTCGAGTCTGCTTTCGGTCGTACTCGTTTATTCTTTTCGAGTCCGCTTTCGGTCGTACTCGTTTGTTGTTGAAAGCGCGTTTTCGGCCAGTCTTTCTATTGGAGTCCGCTTTCGGCCGTACTCGTTTGCGGTTGAAAAAGCATTTTCGGCTAGTCTTTCTTTTCGATTCTGCTTTCGGTAGTACTTGTTTATTTCTTTTCGAATTCTCTTTTGGTCTTACTCGTTTGCTGTTGAAAGAGCATTTTCGGTCGGTCTTTCTTTTCAAGTCCGCTTTCGGTCGTACTCGTTTATTCTTTTCGAGTTCGCTTTTGCTCGTACTCGTTTGCTGTTGAAAGAGCGTTTCAGGCCGGTCTTTCTTTTCGAGTCCGCTTTCGGTTGTACTCGTTAGCTATTGAAAGAGCGTTTTCGGCCGGTCTTTCTTTTCGAGTCCGCTTTTGGTCGTACTCGTTTATTCTTATCGAGTCCGCTTTCGGTTGTACTCGTTTGCTGGTGAAAGAGCGTTTCAGGCCGGTCTTTCTTTTCGAGTCCCCTTTTCAGTCGTACTCGTTTGCTGTTGAAAGAGCGTTTTCGGCCGGTCTTTCTTTTCGAGTCCGCTTTCGATCGTACTCGTTTATTTCTTTTCGAGTCCGCTTTCGGTTGTACTCATTTGCTGTTGAAAGATCGTTTTCGGCCGGTATTTCTTTTCGAGTCCGCTTTCGGTCGTACTCGTTTATTCTTTTCGAGTCCGCTTTCGGTCTTACTCATTTGCTGTTGAAAGAGCGTTTTCCGCCGGTCTTTCTTTTCGAGTCCGCTTTTGGTCGTACTCGTTTATTCTTTTCGAGTCCGCTTTCGGTCGTACTCGTTTCCTGTTGAAAGAGCGTTTTCGGCCGGTCTTTCTATTCGAGTCCGCTTTCGGTCGTACTCGTTTATTCTTTTCGGGTCCACTTTCGGTCGTACTCGTTTGCTGTTGAAAGAGCATTTTCGGCCGGTCTTTCCTTTCGAGTCTGCTTTCGGTCGTACTCGATTGCTGTTGAAAGAGCTTTTTCAGCCGGTCTTTCTTTTCGAGTCCGCTTTCGGTCATACTTATTTATTCTTTTCGAGTCCGCTTTCGGTCGTACTCGATTGCTGTTGAAAGAGCATTTTTGGCAGGTCTTTATGTTCGAGTCCGCTTTTGGACGTACTCGTTTATTCTTTTCGAGTCCGCTTTCGGTCGTACTCGTTTGCTGTTGAAAGATCGTTTTCGGCCGATCTTTCTTTTGGAGGCCGCTTTCGGCCGTACTCGTTTGCTGTTGAAAGAGCATTTTCGACCAGTCTTTCTTTTCGATTCTGCTTTCGGTAGTACTTGTTTATTTCTTTTCGAGTTCGCTTTTGGTCTTACTCGTTTGCTGTTGAAAGAGCGTTTTTGGCCGGTCTTTCTTTTCGAGTTCGCTTTCGGTCATACTCGTTTATTCTTTTCGAGTCCGCTTTTGCTCGTACTCGTTTGCTGTTGAAAAAGCGTTTCAGGCCGGTCTTTCTTTTCGAGTCCGCTTTCGGTTGTACTCGTTAGCTGTTGAAAGAGCGTTTTTGGCCGGTCTTTATTTTCGAGTCCGCTTTTGGCCGTACTCGTTTATTCTTATCGAGTCCGCTTTCGGTCGTACTCGTTTGCTGTTGAAAGAGCGTTTTCGGTCGGTCTTTATTTTTGAGTCCGCTTTCGGTCGTACTCGTTTGCTGTTGAAAGAGCATTTTCGGCCGGTCTTTCTTTTCGAGTCCGCTTTCGGTCGTACTCGTTTGCTGTTGAAAGAGCTTTTTCAGACGGTCTTTCTTTTCGAGTCCGCTTTCGGTCATACTTATTTATTCTTTTCGAGTCCGCTTTCGGTCGTACTCGTTTGCTGTTGAAAGAGCATTTTCGGCAGGTCTTTATGTTCGAGTCCGCTTTCGGACGTACTCGTTTATTCTTTTCGAGTCCGCTTTCGGTCGTACTCGTTTGCTGTTGAAAAAGCGTTTTCGGCCGGTGTTTCTTTTGGAGTCCGCTTTCGGCCGTACCCCTTTGCTGTTGAAAGAGCATTTTTGGGCAGTCTTTCTTTTCGATTCTGCTTTCGGTAGTACTTGTTTATTTCTTTTCGAGTTCGCTTTTGGTCTTACTCGTTTGCTGTTGAAAGAGCGTTTTTGGCCGGTCTTTCTTTTCGAGTTCGCTTTCGGTCATACTCGTTTATTCTTTTCGAGTCCGCTTTTGCTCGTACTCGTTTGCTGTTGAAAAAGCGTTTCAGGCCGGTCTTTCTTTTCGAGTCCGCTTTCGGTTGTACTCGTTAGCTGTTGAAAGAGCGTTTTTGGCCGGTCTTTATTTTCGAGTCCGCTTTTGGCCGTACTCGTTTATTCTTATCGAGTCCGCTTTCGGTCGTACTCGTTTGCTGTTGAAAGAGCGTTTTCGGTCGGTCTTTATTTTTGAGTCCGCTTTCGGTCGTACTCGTTTGCTGTTGAAAGAGCATTTTCGGCCGGTCTTTCCTTTCGAGTCTGCTTTCGGTCGTACTCGATTGCTGTTGAAAGAGCTTTTTCAGCCGGTCTTTCTTTTCGAGTCCGCTTTCGGTCATACTTATTTATTCTTTTCGAGTCCGCTTTCGGTCGTACTCGATTGCTGTTGAAAGAGCATTTTTGGCAGGTCTTTATGTTCGAGTCCGCTTTTGGACGTACTCGTTTATTCTTTTCGAGTCCGCTTTCGGTCGTACTCGTTTGCTGTTGAAAGATCGTTTTCGGCCGATCTTTCTTTTGGAGGCCGCTTTCGGCCGTACTCGTTTGCTGTTGAAAGAGCATTTTCGACCAGTCTTTCTTTTCGATTCTGCTTTCGGTAGTACTTGTTTATTTCTTTTCGAGTTCGCTTTTGGTCTTACTCGTTTGCTGTTGAAAGAGCGTTTTTGGCCGGTCTTTCTTTTCGAGTTCGCTTTCGGTCATACTCGTTTATTCTTTTCGAGTCCGCTTTTGCTCGTACTCGTTTGCTGTTGAAAAAGCGTTTCAGGCCGGTCTTTCTTTTCGAGTCCGCTTTCGGTTGTACTCGTTAGCTGTTGAAAGAGCGTTTTTGGCCGGTCTTTATTTTCGAGTCCGCTTTTGGCCGTACTCGTTTATTCTTATCGAGTCCGCTTTCGGTCGTACTCGTTTGCTGTTGAAAGAGCGTTTTCGGTCGGTCTTTATTTTTGAGTCCGCTTTCGGTCGTACTCGTTTGCTGTTGAAAGAGCATTTTCGGCCGGTCTTTCTTTTCGAGTCCGCTTTCGGTCGTACTCGTTTGCTGTTGAAAGAGCTTTTTCAGACGGTCTTTCTTTTCGAGTCCGCTTTCGGTCATACTTATTTATTCTTTTCGAGTCCGCTTTCGGTCGTACTCGTTTGCTGTTGAAAGAGCATTTTCGGCAGGTCTTTATGTTCGAGTCCGCTTTCGGACGTACTCGTTTATTCTTTTCGAGTCCGCTTTCGGTCGTACTCGTTTGCTGTTGAAAAAGCGTTTTCGGCCGGTGTTTCTTTTGGAGTCCGCTTTCGGCCGTACCCCTTTGCTGTTGAAAGAGCATTTTTGGGCAGTCTTTCTTTTCGATTTTGCTTTCGGTAGTACTTGTTTATTTCTTTTCGAGTTCCCTTTTGGTCTTACTCGTTTGCTGTTGAAAGAGAGTTTTCGGCCTGTCTTTCTTTTCGAGTCCGCTTTCGGTCGTACTCGTTTATTCTTTTCGAGTCCGCTTTTGCTCGTACTCGTTTGCTGTTGAAAGAGCGTTTCAGGCCGGTCTTTCTTTTCGAGTCTGCTTTCGGTTGTACTCGTTAGCTGTTGAAAGAGCGTTTTTGGCCGGTCTTTATTTTCGAGTCCGCTTTTGGTCGTACTCCTTTATTCTTATCGAGTCCGCTTTCGGTCGTACTCGTTTGCTGTTGAAAGAGCGTTTTCGGTCGGTCTTTCTTTTCGAGTCAGCTTTCGGTCGTACTCGTTTATTTCTTTTCGAGTCCGCTTTCGATCATACTCGTTTGCTGTTGAAAAAGCGTTTTCGGCCGGTCTTTCTTTTCGAGTCCGCTTTCGGTCGTACTCGTGTATTCTTTTCGAGTCCGCTTTCGGTCGTACTCGTTTGCTGTTGAAAGAGCATTTTCGGCCTGTCTTTCTTTTCGAGTCCGCTTTCGGTCGTACTCGTTTGCTATTGAAAGAGCATTTTCGGCAGGCCTTTCTGTTCGAGTCCACTTTCGGTTGTACTCATTTATTCTTTTCGAGTCCGCTTTCGGTTGTACTCGTTTGCTGTTGAAAGAGCGTTTTCGGCCAGTCTTTCTGTTTGAGTCTGCTTTCGGTCGTACTCGTTTATTCTTTTCGAGTCCGCTTTCGGTCGTACTCGTTTGCTGTTGAAAGAGCGTTTTCGGTCGGTCTTTCTTTTCGAGTCCGCTTTCGGTCGTACTCGTTTGCTGTTGAAAGAGCATTTTCGGCCGGTCTTTCTTTTCGAGTCCGCTTTCGGTCGTACTCGTTTATTTCTTTTCGAGTCCGCTTTCGGTCTTACTCGTTTGCTGTTGAAAGAGCGTTTTCGGCCGGTCTTTCTTTTCGAGTCCGGTTTTGGTCGTACTCGTTTATTCTTTTCGAGTCCGCTTTCGGTCGTACTCGTTTGCTGTTGAAAGAGCGTTTTCGGCCGGTCTTTCTGTTCGAGTCCGCTTTTGGTCGTACTCGTTTATTCTTTTCGAGTCCGCTTTTGGTCGTACTTGTTTGCTGTTGAAAGAGCATTTTCGATCGGTCTTTCTTTTCGAGTCCGCTTTCGGTCGTACTCGTTTTCTGTTGAAATAGCGTGTTCAGCCGGACTTTCTTTTCGAGTCCGCTTTCGGTCGTACTCGTTTATTCTTTTCGAGTCCGATTTCGGTCGTACTGGTTTGTTGTTCGAAAGAGAGTTTTCGGCCGGTCTTTCTGTTCGAGTCCGCTTTTGGTCGTACTCGTATATTCTTTTCGAGTCCGCTTTTGGTCGTACTCGTTTGCTGTTGAAAGAGCATTTTCGGCAGGTCTTTCTTTTCGAGTCCGTTTTCGGTCGTATTCGTTTGCTGTTGAAATAACATTTTCAGCCGGTCTTTCTTTTCGAGTCTGCTTTCGGTCGTACTCGTTTATTCTTTTCGAGTCCGCTTTCGGTCGTACTCGTTTGTTGTTGAAAGCGCGTTTTCGGCCAGTCTTTCTATTGGAGTCCGCTTTCGGCCTTACTCGTTTGCGGTTGAAAAAGCATTTTTGGCCAGTCTTTCTTTTCGATTCTGCTTTCGGTAGTACTTGTTTATTTCTTTTCGAATTCGCTTTTGGTCTTTCTCGTTTGCTGTTGAAATAGCATTTTCGGTCGGTCTTTCTTTTCAAGTCCGCTTTCGGTCGTACTCGTTTATTCTTTTCGAGTTCGCTTTTGCTCGTACTCGTTTGCTGTTGAAAGAGCGTTTCAGGCCGGTCTATCTTTTCGAGTCCGCTTTCGGTTGTACTCGTTAGCTGTGAAAGAGCGTTTTCGGCCGGTCTTTCTTTTCGAGTCCGCTTTTGGTCGTACTCGTTTATTCTTATCGAGTCCGCTTTCGGTTGTACTCGTTTGCTGGTGAAAGAGCGTTTCAGGCCGGTCTTTCTTTTCGAGTCCCCTTTTCAGTCGTACTCGTTTGCTGTTGAAAGAGCGTTTTCGGCCGGTCTTTCTTTTCGAGTCCGCTTTCGATCGTACTCGTTTATTTCTTTTCGAGTCCGCTTTCGGTTGTACTCGTTTGCTGTTGAAAGATCGTTTTCGGCCGGTATTTCTTTTCGAGTCCGCTTTCGGTCGTACTCGTTTATTCTTTTCGAGTCCGCTTTCGGTCTTACTCATTTGCTGTTGAAAGAGCGTTTTCGGCCGGTCTTTCTTTTCGAGTCCGCTTTTGGTCGTACTCGTTTATTCTTTTCGAGTCCGCTTCCGGTCGTACTCGTTTCCTGTTGAAAGAGCGTTTTCGGTCGGTCTTTCTATTCGAGTCCGCTTTCGGTCGTACTCGTTTATTCTTTTCGAGTCCACTTTCGGTCGTACTCGTTTGCTGTTGAAAGAGCATTTTCGGCCGGTCTTTCTTTTCGAGTCTGCTTTCGGTCATACTCGATTGCTGTTGAAAGAGCTTTTTCAGCCGGTCTTTCTTTTCGAGTCCGCTTTCGGTCATACTTATTTATTCTTTTCGAGTCCGCTTTCGGTCGTACTCGTTTGCTGTTGAAAGAGCATTTTTGGCAGGTCTTTATGTTCGAGTCCGCTTTTGGACGTACTCGTTTATTCTTTTCGAGTCCGCTTTCGGTCGTACTCGTTTGCTGTTGAAAGATCGTTTTCGGCCGATCTTTCTTTTGGAGGCCGCTTTCGGCCGTACTCGTTTGCTGTTGAAAGAGCATTTTCGACCAGTCTTTCTTTTCGATTCTGCTTTCGGTAGTACTTGTTTATTTCTTTTCGAGTTCGCTTTTGGTCTTACTCGTTTGCTGTTGAAAGAGCGTTTTCGGCCGGTCTTTCTTTTCGAGTTCGCTTTCGGTCATACTCGTTTATTCTTTTCGAGTCCGCTTTTGCTCGTACTCGTTTGCTATTGAAAAAGCGTTTCAGGCCGGTCTTTCTTTTCGAGTCCGCTTTCGGTTGTACTCGTTAGCTGTTGAAAGAGCGTTTTTGGCCGGTCTTTATTTTCGAGTCCGCTTTTGGCCGTACTCGTTTATTCTTATCGAGTCCGCTTTCGGTCGTACTCGTTTGCTGTTGAAAGAGCGTTTTCGGTCGGTCTTTATTTTTGAGTCCGCTTTCGGTCGTACTCGTTTGCTGTTGAAAGAGCATTTTCGGCCGGTCTTTCTTTTCGAGTCCGCTTTCGGTCGTACTCGTTTGCTGTTGAAAGAGCTTTTTCAGACGGTCTTTCTTTTCGAGTCCGCTTTCGGTCATACTTATTTATTCTTTTCGAGTCCGCTTTCGGTCGTACTCGTTTGCTGTTGAAAGAGCATTTTCGGCAGGTCTTTATGTTCGAGTCCGCTTTCGGACGTACTCGTTTATTCTTTTCGAGTCCGCTTTCGGTCGTACTCGTTTGCTGTTGAAAAAGCGTTTTCGGCCGGTGTTTCTTTTGGAGTCCGCTTTCGGCCGTACTCCTTTGCCGTTGAAAGAGCATTTTTGGGCAGTCTTTCTTTTCGATTTTGCTTTCGGTAGTACTTGTTTATTTCTTTTCGAGTTCGCTTTTGGTCTTACTCGTTTGCTGTTGAAAGAGAGTTTTCGGCCTGTCTTTCTTTTCGAGTCCGCTTTCGGTCGTACTCGTTTATTCTTTTCGAGTCCGCTTTTGCTCGTACTCGTTTGCTGTTGAAAGAGCGTTTCAGGCCGGTCTTTCTTTTCGAGTCTGCTTTCGGTTGTACTCGTTAGCTGTTGAAAGAGCGTTTTTGGCCGGTCTTTATTTTCGAGTCCGCTTTTGGTCGTACTCCTTTATTCTTATCGAGTCCGCTTTCGGTCGTACTCGTTTGCTGTTGAAAGAGCGTTTTCGGTCGGTCTTTCTTTTCGAGTCAGCTTTCGGTCGTACTCGTTTATTTCTTTTCGAGTCCGCTTTCGATCATACTCGTTTGCTGTTGAAAAAGCGTTTTCGGCCGGTCTTTCTTTTCGAGTCCGCTTTCGGTCGTACTCGTGTATTCTTTTCGAGTCCGCTTTAGGTCGTACTCGTTTGCTGTTGAAAGAGCATTTTCGGCCTGTCTTTCTTTTCGAGTCCGTTTTCGGTCGTACTCGTTTGCTGTTGAAAGAGCATTTTCGGCAGGCCTTTCTGTTCGAGTCCACTTTCGGTTGTACTCATTTATTCTTTTCGAGTCCGCTTTCGGTCGTACTCGTTTGCTGTTGAAAGAGCGTTTTCGGCCAGTCTTTCTGTTTGAGTCTGCTTTCGGTCGAACTCATTTATTCTTTTCGAGTCCGCTTTCGGTGGTACTCGTTTGCTGTTGAAAGAGCGTTTTCGGCCAGTCTTTCTGTTTGAGTCTGCTTTCGGTCGTACTCGTTTATTCTTTTCGAGTCCGCTTTCGGTCGTACTCGTTTGCTGTTGAAAGAGCGTTTTCGGTCGGTCTTTCTTTTCGAGTCCGCTTTCGGTCGTACTCGTTTGCTGTTGAAAGAGCATTTTTGGCCGGTCTTTCTTTTCGAGTCCGCTTTCGGTCGTACTCGTTTATTTCTTTTCGAGTCCGCTTTCGGTCTTACTCGTTTGCTGTTGAAAGAGCGTTTTCGGCCGGTCTTTCTTTTCGAGTCCGGTTTTGGTCGTACTCGTTTATTCTTTTCGAGTCCGCTTTCGGTCGAACTCGTTTGCTGTTGAAAGAGCGTTTTCGGCCGGTCTTTCTGTTCGAGTCCGCTTTTGGTCATACTCGTTTATTCTTTTCGAGTCCGCTTTTGGTCGTACTTGTTTGCTGTTGAAAGAGCATTTTCGGTCGGTCTTTCTTTTCGAGTCCGCTTTCGGTCGTACTCGTTTTCTGTTGAAATAGCGTGTTCAGCCGGACTTTCTTTTCGAGTCCGCTTTCGGTCGTACTCGTTTATTCTTTTCGAGTCCGATTTCGGTCGTACTGGTTTGTTGTTGAAAGAGAGTTTTCGGCCGGTCTTTCTGTTCGAGTCCGCTTTTGGTCGTACTCGTTTATTCTTTTCGAGTCCGCTTTTGGTCGTACTCGTTTGCTGTTGAAAGAGCATTTTCGGCAGGTCTTTCTTTTTGAGTCCGTTTTCGGTCGTACTCGTTTGCTGTTGAAATAACGTTTTCAGCCGGTCTTTATTTTCGAGTCTGCTTTCGGTCGTACTCGTTTATTATTTTCGAGTCCGCTTTCGGTCGTACTCGTTTGTTGTTTAAAGCGCGTTTTCGGCCAGTCTTTCTATTGGAGTCCGCTTTCGGCCGTACTCGTTTGCGGTTGAAAAAGCATTTTCGGCCAGTCTTTCTTTTCGATTCTGCTTTCGGTAGTACTTGTTTATTTCTTTTCGAATTCGCTTTTGGTCTTACTCGTTTGCTGTTGAAAGAGCATTTTCGGTCGGTCTTTCTTTTCAAGTCCGCTTTCGGTCGTACTCGTTTATTCTTTTCGAGTTCGCTTTTGCTCGTACTCGTTTGCTGTTGAAAGAGCGTTTCAGGCCGGTCTTTCTTTTCGAGTCCGCTTTCGGTTGTACTCGTTAGCTGTTGAAAGAGCGTTTTCGGCCGGTCTTTCTTTTCGAGTCCGCTTTTGGTCGTACTCGTTTATTCTTATCGAGTCCGCTTTCGGTTGTACTCGTTTGCTGGTGAAAGAGCGTTTCAGGCCGGTCTTTCTTTTCGAGTCCCCTTTTCAGTCGTACTCGTTTGCTGTTGAAAGAGCGTTTTCGGCCGGTCTTTCTTTTCGAGTCCGCTTTCGATCGTACTCGTTTATTTCTTTTCGAGTCCGCTTTCGGTTGTACTCGTTTGCTGTTGAAAGATCGTTTTCGGCCGGTATTTCTTTTCGAGTCCGCTTTCGGTCGTACTCGTTTATTCTTTTCGAGTCCGCTTTCGATCTTACTCATTTGCTGTTGAAAGAGCGTTTTCGGCCGGTCTTTCTTTTCGAGTCCGCTTTTGGTCGTACTCGTTTATTCTTTTTGAGTCCGCTTTCGGTCGTACTCGTTTCCTGTTGAAAGAGCGTTTTCGGCCGGTCTTTCTATTCGAGTCCGCTTTCGGTCGTACTCGTTTATTCTTTTCGAGTCCACTTTCGGTCGTACTCGTTTGCTGTTGAAAGAGCATTTTCGGCCGGTCTTTCTTTTCGAGTCTGCTTTCGGTCGTACTCGATTGCTGTTGAAAGAGCTTTTTCAGCCGGTCTTTCTTTTCGAGTCCGCTTTCGGTCATACTTATTTATTCTTTTCGAGTCCGCTTTCGGTCGTACTCGTTTGCTGTTGAAAGAGCATTTTTGGCAGGTCTTTATGTTCGAGTCCGCTTTTGGACGTACTCGTTTATTCTTTTCGAGTCCGCTTTCGGTCGTACTCGTTTGCTGTTGAAAGATCGTTTTCGGCCGATCTTTCTTTTGGAGGCCGCTTTCGGCCGTACTCGTTTGCTGTTGAAAGAGCATTTTCGACCAGTCTTTCTTTTCGATTCTGCTTTCGGTAGTACTTGTTTATTTCTTTTCGAGTTCGCTTTTGGTCTTACTCGTTTGCTGTTGAAAGAGCGTTTTCGGCCGGTCTTTCTTTTCGAGTTCGCTTTCGGTCATACTTATTTATTCTTTTCGAGTCCGCTTTCGGTCGTACTCGTTTGCTGTTGAAAGAGCATTTTCGGCAGGTCTTTATGTTCGAGTCCGCTTTCGGACGTACTCGTTTATTCTTTTCGAGTCCGCTTTCGGTCGTACTCGTTTGCTGTTGAAAAAGCGTTTTCGGCCGGTGTTTCTTTTGGAGTCCGCTTTCGGCCGTACTCCTTTGCTGTTGAAAGAGCATTTTTGGGCAGTCTTTCTTTTCGATTTTGCTTTCGGTAGTACTTGTTTATTTCTTTTCGAGTTCGCTTTTGGTCTTACTCGTTTGCTGTTGAAAGAGAGTTTTCGGCCTGTCTTTCTTTTCGAGTCCGCTTTCGGTCGTACTCGTTTATTCTTTTCGAGTCCGCTTTTGCTCGTACTCGTTTGCTGTTGAAAGAGCGTTTCAGGCCGGTCTTTCTTTTCGAGTCTGCTTTCGGTTGTACTCGTTAGCTGTTGAAAGAGCGTTTTTGGCCGGTCTTTATTTTCGAGTCCGCTTTTGGTCGTACTCCTTTATTCTTATCGAGTCCGCTTTCGGTCGTACTCGTTTGCTGTTGAAAGAGCGTTTTCGGTCGGTCTTTCTTTTCGAGTCAGCTTTCGGTCGTACTCGTTTATTTCTTTTCGAGTCCGCTTTCGATCATACTCGTTTGCTGTTGAAAAAGCGTTTTCGGCCGGTCTTTCTTTTCGAGTCCGCTTTCGGTCGTACTCGTGTATTCTTTTCGAGTCCGCTTTAGGTCGTACTCGTTTGCTGTTGAAAGAGCATTTTCGGCCTGTCTTTCTTTTCGAGTCCGTTTTCGGTCGTACTCGTTTGCTGTTGAAAGAGCATTTTCGGCAGGCCTTTCTGTTCGAGTCCACTTTCGGTTGTACTCATTTATTCTTTTCGAGTCCGCTTTCGGTCGTACTCGTTTGCTGTTGAAAGAGCGTTTTCGGCCAGTCTTTCTGTTTGAGTCTGCTTTCGGTCGTACTCATTTATTCTTTTCGAGTCCGCTTTCGGTGGTACTCGTTTGCTGTTGAAAGAGCGTTTTCGGCCAGTCTTTCTGTTTGAGTCTGCTTTCGGTCGTACTCGTTTATTCTTTTCGAGTCCGCTTTCGGTCGTACTCGTTTGCTGTTGAAAGAGCGTTTTCGGTCGGTCTTTCTTTTCGAGTCCGCTTTCGGTCGTACTCGTTTGCTGTTGAAAGAGCATTTTTGGCCGGTCTTTCTTTTCGAGTCCGCTTTCGGTCGTACTCGTTTATTTCTTTTCGAGTCCGCTTTCGGTCTTACTCGTTTGCTGTTGAAAGAGCGTTTTCGGCCGGTCTTTCTTTTCGAGTCCGGTTTTGGTCGTACTCGTTTATTCTTTTCGAGTCCGCTTTCGGTCGAACTCGTTTGCTGTTGAAAGAGCGTTTTCGGCCGGTCTTTCTGTTCGAGTCCGCTTTTGGTCATACTCGTTTATTCTTTTCGAGTCCGCTTTTGGTCGTACTTGTTTGCTGTTGAAAGAGCATTTTCGGTCGGTCTTTCTTTTCGAGTCCGCTTTCGGTCGTACTCGTTTTCTGTTGAAATAGCGTGTTCAGCCGGACTTTCTTTTCGAGTCCGCTTTCGGTCGTACTCGTTTATTCTTTTCGAGTCCGATTTCGGTCGTACTGGTTTGTTGTTGAAAGAGAGTTTTCGGCCGGTCTTTCTGTTCGAGTCCGCTTTTGGTCGTACTCGTTTATTCTTTTCGAGTCCGCTTTTGGTCGTACTCGTTTGCTGTTGAAAGAGCATTTTCGGCAGGTCTTTCTTTTTGAGTCCGTTTTCGGTCGTACTCGTTTGCTGTTGAAATAACGTTTTCAGCCGGTCTTTATTTTCGAGTCTGCTTTCGGTCGTACTCGTTTATTATTTTCGAGTCCGCTTTCGGTCGTACTCGTTTGTTGTTTAAAGCGCGTTTTCGGCCAGTCTTTCTATTGGAGTCCGCTTTCGGCCGTACTCGTTTGCGGTTGAAAAAGCATTTTCGGCCAGTCTTTCTTTTCGATTCTGCTTTCGGTAGTACTTGTTTATTTCTTTTCGAATTCGCTTTTGGTCTTACTCGTTTGCTGTTGAAAGAGCATTTTCGGTCGGTCTTTCTTTTCAAGTCCGCTTTCGGTCGTACTCGTTTATTCTTTTCGAGTTCGCTTTTGCTCGTACTCGTTTGCTGTTGAAAGAGCGTTTCAGGCCGGTCTTTCTTTTCGAGTCCGCTTTCGGTTGTACTCGTTAGCTGTTGAAAGAGCGTTTTCGGCCGGTCTTTCTTTTCGAGTCCGCTTTTGGTCGTACTCGTTTATTCTTATCGAGTCCGCTTTCGGTTGTACTCGTTTGCTGGTGAAAGAGCGTTTCAGGCCGGTCTTTCTTTTCGAGTCCCCTTTTCAGTCGTACTCGTTTGCTGTTGAAAGAGCGTTTTCGGCCGGTCTTTCTTTTCGAGTCCGCTTTCGATCGTACTCGTTTATTTCTTTTCGAGTCCGCTTTCGGTTGTACTCGTTTGCTGTTGAAAGATCGTTTTCGGCCGGTATTTCTTTTCGAGTCCGCTTTCGGTCGTACTCGTTTATTCTTTTCGAGTCCGCTTTCGATCTTACTCATTTGCTGTTGAAAGAGCGTTTTCGGCCGGTCTTTCTTTTCGAGTCCGCTTTTGGTCGTACTCGTTTATTCTTTTTGAGTCCGCTTTCGGTCGTACTCGTTTCCTGTTGAAAGAGCGTTTTCGGCCGGTCTTTCTATTCGAGTCCGCTTTCGGTCGTACTCGTTTATTCTTTTCGAGTCCACTTTCGGTCGTACTCGTTTGCTGTTGAAAGAGCATTTTCGGCCGGTCTTTCTTTTCGAGTCTGCTTTCGGTCGTACTCGATTGCTGTTGAAAGAGCTTTTTCAGCCGGTCTTTCTTTTCGAGTCCGCTTTCGGTCATACTTATTTATTCTTTTCGAGTCCGCTTTCGGTCGTACTCGTTTGCTGTTGAAAGAGCATTTTTGGCAGGTCTTTATGTTCGAGTCCGCTTTTGGACGTACTCGTTTATTCTTTTCGAGTCCGCTTTCGGTCGTACTCGTTTGCTGTTGAAAGATCGTTTTCGGCCGATCTTTCTTTTGGAGGCCGCTTTCGGCCGTACTCGTTTGCTGTTGAAAGAGCATTTTCGACCAGTCTTTCTTTTCGATTCTGCTTTCGGTAGTACTTGTTTATTTCTTTTCGAGTTCGCTTTTGGTCTTACTCGTTTGCTGTTGAAAGAGCGTTTTCGGCCGGTCTTTCTTTTCGAGTTCGCTTTCGGTCATACTCGTTTATTCTTTTCGAGTCCGCTTTTGCTCGTACTCGTTTGCTATTGAAAAAGCGTTTCAGGCCGGTCTTTCTTTTCGAGTCCGCTTTCGGTCGTACTCGTTTATTCTTTTCGAGTCCGCTTTTGGTCGTACTCGTTTGCTGTTGAAAGAGCATTTTCGGCCTGTCTTTCTTTTCGAGTCCGCTTTCGGTCGTACTCGTTTGCTGTTGAAAGAGCATTTTCGGCAGGCCTTTCTGTTCGAGTCCACTTTCGGTTGTACTCATTTATTCTTTTCGAGTCCGCTTTCGGTTGTACTCGTTTGCTGTTGAAAGAGCGTTTTCGGCCAGTCTTTCTGTTTGAGTCTGCTTTCGGTCGTACTCGTTTATTCTTTTCGAGTCCGCTTTCGGTCGTACTCGTTTGCTGTTGAAAGAGAGTTTTCGGTCGGTCATTCTTTTCGAGTCCGCTTTTGGTCGTACTCGTTTGCTGTTGAAAGAGCATTTTCGGCCGGTCTTTCTTTTCGAGTCTGCTTTCGGTCGTACTCGTTTATTTCTTTTCGAGTCCGCTTTCGGTCTTACTCGTTTGCTGTTGAAAGAGCGTTTTCGGCCGGTCTTTCTTTTCGAGTCCGGTTTTGGTCGTACTCGTTTATTCTTTTCGAGTCCGCTTTCGGTCGTACTCGTTTGCTGTTGAAAGAGCGTTTTCGGCCGGTCTTTCTGTTCGAGTCCGCTTTTGGTCGTACTCGTTTATTCTTTTCGAGTCCGCTTTTGGTCGTACTTGTTTGCTGTTGAAAGAGCATTTTCGGTCGGTCTTTGTTTTCGAGTCCGCTTTCGGTCGTACTCGTTTTCTGTTGAAATAGCGTGTTCAGCCGGACTTTCTTTTCGAGTCCGCTTTCGGTCGTACTCGTTTATTCTTTTCGAGTCCGATTTCGGTCGTACTGGTTTGTTGTTGAAAGAGAGTTTTCGGCCGGTCTTTCTGTTCGAGTCCGCTTTTGGTCGTACTCGTTTATTCTTTTCGAGTCCGCTTTTGGTCGTACTCGTTTGCTGTTGAAAGAGCATTTTCGGCAGGTCTTTCTTTTCGAGTCCGTTTTTGGTCGTACTCGTTTGTTGTTGAAATAACGTTTTCAGCCGGTCTTTCTTTTCGAGTCTGCTTTCGGTCGTACTCGTTTATTCTTTTCGAGTCCGCTTTCGGTCGTACTCGTTTGTTGTTTAAAGCGCGTTTTCGGCCAGTCTTTCTATTGGAGTCCGCTTTCGGCCGTACTCGTTTGCGGTTGAAAAAGCATTTTCGGCCAGTCTTTCTTTTCGATTCTGCTTTCGGTAGTACTTGTTTATTTCTTTTCGAATTCGCTTTTGGTCTTACTCGTTTGCTGTTGAAAGAGCATTTTCGGTCGGTCTTTCTTTTCAAGTCCGCTTTCGGTCGTACTCGTTTATTCTTTTCGAGTTCGCTTTTGCTCGTACTAGTTTGCTGTTGAAAGAGCGTTTCAGGCCGGTCTTTCTTTTCGAGTCCGCTTTCGGTTGTACTCGTTAGCTGTTGAAAGAGCGTTTTCGGCCGGTCTTTCTTTTCGAGTCCGCTTTTGGTCGTACTCGTTTATTCTTATCGAGTCCGCTTTCGGTTGTACTCGTTTGCTGGTGAAAGAGCGTTTCAGGCCGGTCTTTCTTTTCGAGTCCCCTTTTCAGTCGTACTCGTTTGCTGTTGAAAGAGCGTTTTCGGCCGGTCTTTCTTTTCGAGTCCGCTTTCGATCGTACTCGTTTATTTCTTTTCGAGTCCGCTTTCGGTTGTACTCGTTTGCTGTTGAAAGATCGTTTTCGGCCGGTATTTCTTTTCGAGTCCGCTTTCGGTCGTACTCGTTTATTCTTTTCGAGTCCGCTTTCGGTCTTACTCATTTGCTGTTGAAAGAGCGTTTTCGGCCGGTCTTTCTTTTCGAGTCCGCTTTTGGTCGTACTCGTTTATTCTTTTTGAGTCCGCTTTCGGTCGTACTCGTTTCCTGTTGAAAGAGCGTTTTCGGCCGGTCTTTCTATTCGAGTCCGCTTTCGGTCGTACTCGTTTATTCTTTTCGAGTCCACTTTCGGTCGTACTCGTTTGCTGTTGAAAGAGCATTTTCGGCCGGTCTTTCTTTTCGAGTCTGCTTTCGGTCGTACTCGATTGCTGTTGAAAGAGCTTTTTCAGCCGGTCTTTCTTTTCGAGTCCGCTTTCGGTCATACTTATTTATTCTTTTCGAGTCCGCTTTCGGTCGTACTCGTTTGCTGTTGAAAGAGCATTTTTGGCAGGTCTTTATGTTCGAGTCCGCTTTTGGACGTACTCGTTTATTCTTTTCGAGTCCGCTTTCGGTCGTACTCTTTTGCTGTTGAAAGATCGTTTTCGGCCGATCTTTCTTTTGGAGGCCGCTTTCGGCCGTACTCGTTTGCTGTTGAAAGAGCATTTTCGACGAGTCTTTCTTTTCGATTCTGCTTTCGGTAGTACTTGTTTATTTCTTTTCGAGTTCGCTTTTGGTCTTACTCGTTTGCTGTTGAAAGAGCGTTTTCGGCCGGTCTTTCTTTTCGAGTCCGGTTTTGGTCGTACTCGTTTATTCTTTTCGAGTCCGCTTTCGGTCGTACTCGTTTGCTGTTGAAAGAGCGTTTTCGGCCGGTCTTTCTGTTCGAGTCCGCTTTTGGTCGTACTCGTTTATTCTTTTCGAGTCCGCTTTTGGTCGTACTCGTTTGCTGTTGAAAGAGCGTTTTCGGCCGGTCTTTCTTTTCGAGTCCGCTTTCGATCGTACTCGTTTATTTCTTTTCGAGTCCGCTTTCGGTTGTACTCGTTTGCTTTTGAAAGATCGTTTTCGGCCGGTATTTCTTTTCGATTCTGCTTTCGGTAGTACTTGTTTATTTCTTTTCGAGTCCGCTTTCGGTCTTACTCGTTTGCTGTTGAAAGAGCGTTTTCGGCCGGTCTTTCTTTTCGAGTCCGGTTTTGGTCGTACTCGTTTATTCTTTTCGAGTCCGCTTTCGGTCGTACTCGTTTGCTGTTGAAAGAGCGTTTTCGGCCGGTCTTTCTGTTCGAGTCCGCTTTTGGTCGTACTCGTTTATTCTTTTCGAGTCCGCTTTTGGTCGTACTTGTTTGCTGCTGAAAGAGCATATTCGGTCGGTCTTTCTTTTCGAGTCCGCTTTCGGTCGTACTCGTTTTCTGTTGAAATAGCGTGTTCATCCGGACTTTCTTTTTGAGTCCGCTTTCGGTCGTACTCGTTTATTCTTTTCGAGTCCGATTTCGGTCGTACTGGTTTGTTGTTGAAAGAGAGTTTTCGGCCGGTCTTTCTGTTCGAGTCCGCTTTTGGTCGTACTCGTTTATTCTTTTCGAGTCCGCTTTTGGTCGTACTCGTTTGCTGTTGAAAGAGCATTTTCGGCAGGTCTTTCTTTTCGAGTCCGTTTTCGGTCGTACTCGTTTGCTGTTGAAATAACGTTTTCAGCCGGTCTTTCTTTTCGAGTCTGCTTTCGGTCGTACTCGTTTATTCTTTTCGAGTCCGCTTTCGGTCGTACTCGTTTGTTGTTTGAAGCGCGTTTTCGGCCAGTCTTTCTATTGGAGTCCGCTTTCGGCCGTACTCGTTTGCGGTTGAAAAAGCATTTTCGGCCAGTCTTTCTTTTCGATTCTGCTTTCGGTAGTACTTGTTTATTTCTTTTCGAATTCGCTTTTGGTCTTACTCGTTTCCTGTTGAAAGAGCATTTTCGGTCGGTCTTTCTTTTCAAGTCCGCTTTCGGTCGTACTCGTTTATTCTTTTCGAGTTCGCTTTTGCTCGTACTCGTTTGCTGTTGAAAGAACATTTCAGGCCGGTCTTTCTTTTCGAGTCCGCTTTCGGTTGTACTCGTTAGCTGTTGAAAGAGCGTTTTCGGCCGGTCTTTCTTTTCGAGTCCGCTTTTGGTCGTACTCGTTTATTCTTATCGAGTCCGCTTTCGGTTTTACTCGTTTGCTGGTGAAAGAGCGTTTCAGGACGGTCATTCTTTTCGAGTCCCCTTTTCAGTCGTACTCGTTTGCTGTTGAAAGAGGGTTTTCGGCCGGTCTTTCTTTTCGAGTCCGCTTTCGATCGTACTCGTTTATTTCTTTTCGAGTCCGCTTTCGGTTGTACTCGTTTGCTGTTGAAAGATCGTTTTCGGCCGGTATTTCTTTTCGAGTCCGCTTTCGGTCGTACTCGTTTATTCTTTTCGAGTCCGCTTTCGGTCTTACTCATTTGCTGTTGAAAGAGCATTTTCGGCCGGTCTTTCTTTTCGAGTCCGCTTTTGGTCGTACTCGTTTATTCTTTTTTAGTCCGCTTTCGGTCGTACTCGTTTCCTGTTGAAAAAGCGTTTTCGGCCGGTCTTTCTATTCGAGTCCGCTTTCGGTCGTACTCGTTTATTCTTTTCGAGTCCACTTTCGGTCGTACTCGTTTGCTGTTGAAAGAGCATTTTCGGCCGGTCTTTCTTTTCGAGTCTGCTTTCGGTCGTACTCGATTGCTGTTGAAAGAGCTTTTTCAGCCGGTCTTTCTTTTCGAGTCCGCTTTCGGTCATACTTATTTATTCTTTTCGAGTCCGCTTTCGGTCGTACTCGTTTGCTGTTGAAAGAGCATTTTTGGCAGGTCTTTATGTTCGAGTCCGCTTTTGGACGTACTCGTTTATTCTTTTCGAGTCCGCTTTCGGTCGTACTCGTTTGCTATTGAAAGATCGTTTTCGGCCGATCTTTCTTTTGGAGGCCGCTTTCGGCCGTACTCGTTTGCTGTTGAAAGAGCATTTTCGACCAGTCTTTCTTTTCGATTCTGCTTTCGGTAGTACTTGTTTATTTCTTTTCGAATTCGCTTTTGGTCTTACTCGTTTGCTGTTGAAAGAGCATTTTCGGTCGGTCTTTCTTTTCAAGTCCGCTTTCGGTCGTACTCGTTTATTCTTTTCGAGTTCGCTTTTGCTCGTACTAGTTTGCTGTTGAAAGAGCGTTTCAGGCCGGTCTTTCTTTTCGAGTCCGCTTTCGGTTGTACTCGTTAGCTGTTGAAAGAGCGTTTTCGGCCGGTCTTTCTTTTCGAGTCCGCTTTTGGTCGTACTCGTTTATTCTTATCGAGTCCGCTTTCGGTTGTACTCGTTTGCTGGTGAAAGAGCGTTTCAGGCCGGTCTTTCTTTTCGAGTCCCCTTTTCAGTCGTACTCGTTTGCTGTTGAAAGAGCGTTTTCGGCCGGTCTTTCTTTTCGAGTCCGCTTTCGATCGTACTCGTTTATTTCTTTTCGAGTCCGCTTTCGGTTGTACTCGTTTGCTGTTGAAAGATCGTTTTCGGCTGGTATTTCTTTTCGAGTCCGCTTTCGGTCGTACTCGTTTATTCTTTTCGAGTCCGCTTTCGGTCTTACTCATTTGCTGTTGAAAGAGCGTTTTCGGCCGGTCTTTCTTTTCGAGTCCGCTTTTGGTCGTACTCGTTTATTCTTTTTGAGTCCGCTTTCGGTCGTACTCGTTTCCTGTTGAAAGAGCGTTTTCGGCCGGTCTTTCTATTCGAGTCCGCTTTTGGACGTACTCGTTTATTCTTTTCGAGTCCGCTTTCGGTCGTACTCGTTTGCTGTTGAAAGATCGTTTTCGGCCGATCTTTCTTTTGGAGGCCGCTTTCGGCCGTACTCGTTTGCTGTTGAAAGAGCATTTTCGACGAGTCTTTCTTTTCGATTCTGCTTTCGGTAGTACTTGTTTATTTCTTTTCGAGTTCGCTTTTGGTCTTACTCGTTTGCTGTTGAAAGAGCGTTTTCGGCCGGTCTTTCTTTTCGAGTCCGCTTTCGGTCGTACTCGTTTGCTGTTGAAAGAGCGTTTTCGGCCGGTCTTTCTGTTCGAGTCCGCTTTTGGTCGTACTCGTTTATTCTTTTCGAGTCCGCTTTTGGTCGTACTCGTTTGCTGTTGAAAGAGCGTTTTCGGCCGGTCTTTCTTTTCGAGTCCGCTTTCGATCGTACTCGTTTATTTCTTTTCGAGTCCGCTTTCGGTTGTACTCGTTTGCTGTTGAAAGATCGTTTTCGGCCGGTATTTCTTTTCGATTCTGCTTTCGGTAGTACTTGTTTAGTTCTTTTCGAGTCCGCTTTCGGTCTTACTCGTTTGCTGTTGAAAGAGCGTTTTCGGCCGGTCTTTCTTTTCGAGTCCGGTTTTGGTCGTACTCGTTTATTCTTTTCGAGTCCGCTTTCGGTCGTACTCGTTTGCTGTTGAAAGAGCGTTTTCGGCCGGTCTTTCTGTTCGAGTCCGCTTTTGGTCGTACTCGTTTATTCTTTTCGAGTCCGCTTTTGGCCGTACTTGTTTGCTGTTGAAAGAGCATATTCGGTCGGTTTTTCTTTTCGAGTCCGCTTTCGGTCGTACTCGTTTTCTGTTGAAATAGCGTGTTCAGCCGGACTTTCTTTTTGAGTCCGCTTTCGGTCGTACTCGTTTATTCTTTTCGAGTCCGATTTCGGTCGTACTGGTTTGTTGTTGAAAGAGAGTTTTCGGCCGGTCTTTCTGTTCGAGTCCGCTTTTGGTCGTACTCGTTTATTCTTTTCGAGTCCGCTTTTGGTCGTACTCGTTTGCTGTTGAAAGAGCATTTTCGGCAGGTCTTTCTTTTCGAGTCCGTTTTCGGTCGTACTCGTTTGCTGTTGAAATAACGTTTTCAGCCGGTCTTTCTTTTCGAGTTTGCTTTCGGTCGTACTCGTTTATTCTTTTCGAGTCCGCTTTCGGTCGTACTCGTTTGTTGTTTGAAGCGCATTTTCGGCCAGTCTTTCTATTGGAGTCCGCTTTCGGCCGTACTCGTTTGCGGTTGAAAAAGCATTTTCGGCCAGTCTTTCTTTTCGATTCTGCTTTCGGTAGTACTTGTTTATTTCTTTTCGAATTCGCTTTTGGTCTTACTCGTTTCCTGTTGAAAGAGCATTTTCGGTCGGTCTTTCTTTTCAAGTCCGCTTTCGGTCGTACTCGTTTATTCTTTTCGAGTTCGCTTTTGCTCGTACTCGTTTGCTGTTGAAAGAGCGTTTCAGGCCGGTCTTTCTATTCGAGTCCGCTTTCGGTTGTACTCGTTAGCTGTTGAAAGAGCGTTTTCGGCCGGTCTTTCTTTTCGAGTCCGCTTTTGGTCGTACTCGTTTATTCTTATCGAGTCCGCTTTCGGTTGTACTCATTTGCTGGTGAAAGAGCGTTTCAGGCCGGTCATTCTTTTCGAGTCCCCTTTTCAGTCGTACTCGTTTGCTGTTGAAAGAGCGTTTTCGGCCGGTCTTTCTTTTCGAGTCCGCTTTCGATCGTACTCATTTATTTCTTTTCGAGTCCGCTTTCGGTTGTACTCGTTTGCTGTTGAAAGATCGTTTTCGGCCGGTATTTCTTTTCGAGTCCGCTTTCGGTCGTACTCGTTTATTCTTTTCGAGTCCGCTTTCGGTCTTACTCATTTGCTGTTGAAAGAGCGTTTTCGGCCGGTCTTTCTTTTCGAGTCCGCTTTTGGTCGTACTCGTTTATTCTTTTTGAGTCCGCTTTCGGTCGTACTCGTTTCCTGTTGAAAGAGCGTTTTCGGCCGGTCTTTCTATTCGAGTCCGCTTTCGGTCGTACTCGTTTATTCTTTTCGAGTCCACTTTCGGTCGTACTCGTTTGCTGTTGAAAGAGCATTTTCGGCCGGTCTTTCTTTTCGAGTCTGCTTTCGGTCGTACTCGATTGCTGTTGAAAGAGCTTTTTCAGCCGGTCTTTCTTTTCGAGTCCGCTTTCGGTCATACTTATTTATTCTTTTCGAGTCCGCTTTCGGTCGTACTCGTTTGCTGTTGAAAGAGCATTTTTGGCAGGTCTTTATGTTCGAGTCCGCTTTTGGACGTACTCGTTTATTCTTTTCGAGTCCGCTTTCGGTCGTACTCGTTTGCTGTTGAAAGATCGTTTTCGGCCGATCTTTCTTTTGGAGGCCGCTTTCGGCCGTACTCGTTTGCTGTTGAAAGAGCATTTTCGACCAGTCTTTCTTTTCGATTCTGCTTTCGGTAGTACTTGTTTATTTCTTTTCGAGTTCGCTTTTGGTCTTACTCGTTTGCTGTAGAAAGAGCGTTTTCGGCCGGTCTTTCTTTTCGAGTTCGCTTTCGGTCATACTCGTTTATTCTTTTCGAGTCCGCTTTTGCTCGTACTCGTTTGCTGTTGAAAAAGCGTTTCAGGCCGGTCTTTCTTTTCGAGTCCGCTTTCGGTTGTACTCGTTAGCTGTTGAAAGAGCGTTTTTGGCCGGTCTTTATTTTCGAGTCCGCTTTTGGCCGTACTCGTTTATTCTTATCGAGTCCGCTTTCGGTCGTACTCGTTTGCTGTTGAAAGAGCGTTTTCGGTCGGTCTTTATTTTTGAGTCCGCTTTCGGTCGTACTCGTTTGCTGTTGAAAGAGCATTTTCGGCCGGTCTTTCTTTTCGAGTCCGCTTTCGGTCGTACTCGTTTGCTGTTGAAAGAGCTTTTTCAGACGGTCTTTCTTTTCGAGTCCGCTTTCGGTCATACTTATTTATTCTTTTCGAGTCCGCTTTCGGTCGTACTCGTTTGCTGTTGAAAGAGCATTTTTGGCAGGTCTTTATGTTCGAGTCCGCTTTCGGACGTACTCGTTTATTCTTTTCGAGTCCGCTTTCGGTCGTACTCGTTTGCTGTTGAAAAAGCGTTTTCGGCCGGTGTTTCTATTGGAGTCCGCTTTCGGCCGTACTCCTTTGCTGTTGAAAGAGCATTTTTGGGCAGTCTTTCTTTTCGATTTTGCTTTCGGTAGTACTTGTTTATTTCTTTTCGAGTTCGCTTTTGGTCTTACTCGTTTGCTGTTGAAAGAGAGTTTTCGGCCTGTCTTTCTTTTCGAGTCCGCTTTCGGTCGTACTCGTTTATTCTTTTCGAGTCCGTTTTTGCTCGTACTCGTTTGCTGTTGAAAGAGCGTTTCAGGCCGGTCTTTCTTTTCGAGTCTGCTTTCGGTTGTACTCGTTAGCTGTTGAAAGAGCGTTTTTGGCCGGTCTTTATTTTCGAGTCCGCTTTTGGTCGTACTCCTTTATTCTTATCGAGTCCGCTTTCGGTCGTACTCGTTTGCTGTTGAAAGAGCGTTTTCGGTCGGTCTTTCTTTTCGAGTCAGCTTTCGGTCGTACTCGTTTATTTCTTTTCGAGTCCGCTTTCGATCATACTCGTTTGCTGTTGAAAAAGCGTTTTCGGCCGGTCTTTCTTTTCGAGTCCGCTTTCGGTCGTACTCGTGTATTCTTTTCGAGTCCGCTTTCGGTCATACTCGTTTGCTGTTGAAAGAGCATTTTCGGCCTGTCTTTCTTTTCGAGTCCGCTTTCGGTCGTACTCGTTTGCTGTTGAAAGAGCATTTTCGGTAGGCCTTTCTGTTCGAGTCCACTTTCGGTTGTACTCATTTATTCTTTTCGAGTCCGCTTTCGGTTGTACTCGTTTGCTGTTGAAAGAGCGTTTTCGGCCAGTCTTTCTGTTTGAGTCTGCTTTCGGTCGTACTCGTTTATTCTTTTCGAGTCCGCTTTCGGTCGTACTCGTTTGCTGTTGAAAGAGCGTTTTCGGTCGGTCTTTCTTTTCGAGTCCGCTTTCGGTCGTACTCGTTTGCTGTTGAAAGAGCATTTTCGGCCGGTCTTTCTTTTCGAGTCCGCTTTCGGTCGTACTCGTTTATTTCTTTTCGAGTCCGCTTTCGGTCTTACTCGTTTGCTGTTGAAAGAGCGTTTTCGGCCGGTCTTTCTTTCCGAGTCCGGTTTTGGTCGTACTCGTTTATTCTTTTCGAGTCCGCTTTCGGTCGTACTCGTTTGCTGTTGAAAGAGCGTTTTCGGCCGGTCTTTCTGTTCGAGTCCGCTTTTGGTCGTACTCGTTTATTCTTTACGAGTCCGCTTTTGGTCGTACTTGTTTGCTGTTGAAAGAGCATTTTCGGTCGGTCTTTCTTTTCGAGTCCGCTTTCGGTCGTACTCTTTTTCTGTTGAAATAGCGTGTTCAGTCGGACTTTCTTTTCGAGTCCGCTTTCGGTCGTACTCGTTTATTCTTTTCGAGTCCGATTTCGGTCGTACTGGTTTGTTGTTGAAAGAGAGTTTTCGGCCGGTCTTTCTGTTCGAGTCCGCTTTTGGTCGTACTCGTTTATTCTTTTCGAGTCCGCTTTTGGTCGTACTCGTTTGCTGTTGAAAGAGCATTTTCGGCAGGTCTTTCTTTTCGAGTCCGTTTTCGGTCGTACTCGTTTGCTGTTGAAATAACGTTTTCAGCCGGTCTTTCTTTTCGAGTCTGCTTTCGGTCGTACTCGTTTATTCTTTTCGAGTCCGCTTTCGGTCGTACTCGTTTGTTGTTGAAAGCGCGTTTTCGTCCAGTCTTTCTATTGGAGTCCGCTTTCGGCCGTACTCGTTTGCGGTTGAAAAAGCATTTTCGGCCAGTCTTTCTTTTCGATTCTGCTTTCGGTAGTACTTGTTTATTTCTTTTCGAATTCGCTTTTGGTCTTACTCGTTTGCTGTTGAAAGAGCATTTTCGGTCGGTCTTTCTTTTCAAGTCCGCTTTCGGTCGTACTCGTTTATTCTTTTCGAGTTCGCTTTTGCTCGTACTCGTTTGCTGTTGAAAGAGCGTTTCAGGCCGGTCTTTCTTTTCGAGTCCGCTTTCGGTTGTACTCGTTAGCTGTTGAAAGAGCGTTTTCGGCCGGTCTTTCTTTTCGAGTCCGCTTTTGGTCGTACTCGTTTATTCTTATCGAGTCCGCTTTCGGTTGTACTCGTTTGCTGGTGAAAGAGCGTTTCAGGCCGGTCTTTCTTTTCGAGTCCCCTTTTCAGTCGTACTCGTTTGCTGTTGAAAGAGCGTTTTCGGCCGGTCTTTCTTTTCGAGTCCGCATTCGATCGTACTCGTTTATTTATTTTCGAGTCCGCTTTCGGTTGTACTCGTTTGCTGTTGAAAGATCGTTTTCGGCCGGTATTTCTTTTCGAGTCCGCTTTCGGTCGTACTCGTTTATTCTTTTCGAGTCCGCTTTCGGTCATACTCATTTGCTGTTGAAAGAGCGTTTTCGGCCGGTCTTTCTTTTCGAGTCCGCTTTCGGACGTACTCGTTTATTCTTTTCGAGTCCGCTTTCGGTCGTACTCGTTTGCTGTTGAAAAAGCGTTTTCGGCCGGTGTTTCTTTTGGAGTCCGCTTTCGGCCGTACTCCTTTGCTGTTGAAAGAGCATTTTTGGGCAGTCTTTCTTTTCGATTTTGCTTTCGGTAGTACTTGTTTATTTCTTTTCGAGTTCGCTTTTGGTCTTACTCGTTTGCTGTTGAAAGAGAGTTTTCGGCCTGTCTTTCTTTTCGAGTCCGATTTCGGTCGTACTCGTTTATTCTTTTCGAGTCCGCTTTTGCTCGTACTCGTTTGCTGTTGAAAGAGCGTTTCAGGCCGGTCTTTCTTTTCGAGTCTGCTTTCGGTTGTACTCGTTAGCTGTTGAAAGAGCGTTTTTGGCCGGTCTTTATTTTCGAGTCCGCTTTTGGTCGTACTCCTTTATTCTTATCGAGTCCGCTTTCGGTCGTACTCGTTTGCTGTTGAAAGAGCGTTTTCGGTCGGTCTTTCTTTTCGAGTCAGCTTTCGGTCGTACTCGTTTATTTCTTTTCGAGTCCGCTTTCGATCATACTCGTTTGCTGTTGAAAAAGCGTTTTCGGCCGGTCTTTCTTTTCGAGTCCGCTTTCGGTCGTACTCGTGTATTCTTTTCGAGTCCGCTTTCGGTCGTACTCGTTTGCTGTTGAAAGAGCATTTTTGGCCTGTCTTTCTTTTCGAGTCCGCTTTCGGTCGTACTCGTTTGCTGTTGAAAGAGCATTTTCGATAGGCCTTTCTGTTCGAGTCCACTTTCGGTTGTACTCATTTATTCTTTTCGAGTCTGCTTTCGGTTGTACTCGTTTGCTGTTGAAAGAGCGTTTTCGGCCAGTCTTTCTGTTTGAGTCTCCTTTCGGTCGTACTCGTTTATTCTTTTCGAGTCCGCTTTCGGTCGTACTCGTTTGCTGTTGAAAGAGCGTTTTCGGTCGGTCTTTCTTTTCGAGTCCGCTTTCGGTCGTACTCGTTTGCTGTTGAAAGAGCATTTTCGGCCGGTCTTTCTTTTCGAGTCCGCTTTCGGTCGTACTCATTTATTTCTTTTCGAGTCCGCTTTCGGTCTTACTCGTTTGCTGTTGAAAGAGCGTTTTCGGCCGGTCTTTCTTTTCGAGTCCGGTTTTGGTCGTACTCGTTTATTCTTTTCGAGTCCGCTTTCGGTCGTACTCGTTTGCTGTTGAAAGAGCGTTTTCGGCCGGTCTTTCTGTTCGAGTCCGCTTTTGGTCGTACTCTTTTATTCTTTTCGAGTCCGCTTTTGGTCGTACTTGTTTGCTGTTGAAAGAGCATTTTCGGTCGGTCTTTCTTTTCGAGTCCGCTTTCGGTCGTACTCGTTTTCTGTTGAAATAGCGTGTTCAGTCGGACTTTCTTTTCGAGTCCGCTTTCGGTCGTACTCGTTTATTCTTTTCGAGTCCGATTTCGGTCGTACTGGTTTGTTGTTGAAAGAGAGTTTTCGGCCGGTCTTTCTGTTCGAGTCCGCTTTTGGTCGTACTCGTTTATTCTTTTCGAGTCCGTTTTTGGTCGTACTCGTTTGCTGTTGAAAGAGCATTTTCGGCAGGTCTTTCTTTTCGAGTCCGTTTTCGGTCGTACTCGTTTGCTGTTGAAATAACGTTTTCAGCCGGTCTTTCTTTTCGAGTCTGCTTTCGGTCGTACTCGTTTATTCTTTTCGAGTCCGCTTTCGGTCGTACTCGTTTGTTGTTGAAAGCGCGTTTTCGGCCAGTCTTTCTATTGGAGTCCGCTTTCGGCCGTACTCATTTGCGGTTGAAAAAGCATTTTCGGCCAGTCTTTCTTTTCGATTCTGCTTTCGGTAGTACTTGTTTATTTCTTTTCGAATTCGCTTTTGGTCTTACTCGTTTGCTGTTGAAAGAGCATTTTCGGTCGGTCTTTCTTTTCAAGTCCGCTTTCGGTCGTACTCGTTTATTCTTTTCGAGTTCGCTTTTGCTCGTACTCGTTTGCTGTTGAAAGAGCGTTTCAGGCCGGTCTTTCTTTTCGAGTCCGCTTTCGGTTGTACTCGTTAGCTGTTAAAAGAGCGTTTTCGGCCGGTCTTTCTTTTCTAGTCCGCTTTTGGTCGTACTCGTTTATTCTTATCGAGTCCGCTTTCGGTTGTACTCGTTTGCTGGTGAAAGAGCGTTTCAGGCCGGTCTTTCTTTTCGAGTCCCCTTTTCAGTCGTACTCGTTTGCTGTTGAAAGAGCGTTTTCGGCCGGTCTTGCTTTTCGAGTCCGCTTTCGATCGTACTCGTTTATTTCTTTTCGAGTCCGCTTTCGGTTGTACTCGTTTGCTGTTGAAAGATCGTTTTCGGCCGGTATTTCTTTTCGAGTCCGCTTTCGGTCGTACTCGTTTATTCTTTTCGAGTCCGCTTTCGGTCTTACTCATTTGCTGTTGAAAGAGCGTTTTCGGCCGGTCTTTCTTTTCGAGTCCGCTTTTGGCCGTACTCGTTTATTCT
Source organism: Lathyrus tuberosus (assembly GCA_022829125.1). Lineage (NCBI taxonomy): Eukaryota > Viridiplantae > Streptophyta > Magnoliopsida > Fabales > Fabaceae > Lathyrus > Lathyrus tuberosus. Next base: position 5,154,644 of record JALAZF010000034.1, read on the forward strand.
TTTCGAGTCCGCTTTCGGTCGTACTCGTTTCCTGTTGAAAGAGCGTTTTCGGCCGGTCTTTCTATTCGAGTCCGCTTTCGGTCGTACTCGTTTATTCTTTTCGAGTCCACTTTCGGTCGTACTCGTTTGCTGTTGAAAGAGCATTTTCGGCCGGTCTTTCTTTTCGAGTCAGCTTTCGGTCGTACTCGTTTATTTCTTTTCGAGTCCGCTTTCGATCATACTCGTTTGCTGTTGAAAAAGCGTTTTCGGCCGGTCTTTCTTTTCGAGTCCGCTTTCGGTCGTACTCGTGTATTCTTTTCGAGTCCGTTTTCGGTCGTACTCGTTTGCTGTTGAAAGAGCATTTTCGGCCTGTCTTTCTTTTCGAGTCCGCTTTCGGTCGTACTCGTTTGCTCTTGAAAGAGCATTTTCGGTAGGCCTTTCTGTTCGAGTCCACTTTCGGTTGTACTCATTTATTCTTTTCGAGTCCGCTTTCGGTTGTACTCGTTTGCTGTTGAAAGAGCGTTTTCGGCCAGTCTTTCTGTTTGAGTCTGCTTTCGGTCGTACTCGTTTATTCTTTTCGAGTCCGCTTTCGGTCGTACTCGTTTGCTGTTGAAAGAGCGTTTTCGGTCGGTCTTTCTTTTCGAGTCCGCTTTCGGTCGTACTCGTTTGCTGTTGAAAGAGCATTTTCGGCCGGTCTTTCTTTTCGAGTCTGCTTTCGGTCGTACTCGTTTATTTCTTTTCGAGTCCGCTTTCGGTCTTACTCGTTTGCTGTTGAAAGAGCGTTTTCGGCCGGTCTTTCTTTTCGTGTCCGGTTTTGGTCGTACTCGTTTATTCTTTTCGAGTCCGCTTTCGGTCGTACTCGTTTGCTGTTGAAAGAGCGTTTTCGGCCGGTCTTTCTGTTCAAGTCCGCTTTTGGTCGTACTCGTTTTTTCTTTTCGAGTCCGCTTTTGGTCGTACTTGTTTGCTGTTGAAAGAGAATTTTCGGTCGGTCTTTCTTTTCGAGTCCGCTTTCGGTCGTACTCGTTTTCTGTTGAAATAGCGTGTTCAGTCGGACTTTCTTTTCGAGTCCGCTTTCGGTCGTACTCGTTTATTCTTTTCGAGTCCGATTTCGGTCGTACTGGTTTGTTGTTGAAAGAGAGTTTTCGGCCGGTCTTTCTGTTCGAGTCCGCTTTTGGTCGTACTCGTTTATTCTTTTCGAGTCCGCTTTTGGTCGTACTCGTTTGCTGTTCAAAGAGCATTTTCGGCAGGTCTTTCTTTTCGAGTCCGTTTTCGGTCGTACTCGTTTGCTGTTGAAATAACGTTTTTAGCCGGTCTTTCTTTTCGAGTCTGCTTTCGGTCGTACTCGTTTATTCTTTTCGAGTCCGCTTTCGGTCGTACTCGTTTGTTGTTGAAAGCGCGTTTTCGGCCAGTCTTTCTATTGGAGTCCGCTTTCGGCCGTACACGTTTGCGGTTGAAAAAGCATTTTCGGCCAGTCTTTCTTTTCGATTCTGCTTTCGGTAGTACTTGTTTATTTCTTTTCGAATTCGCTTTTGGTCTTACTCGTTTGCTGTTGAAAGAGCATTTTCGGTCGGTCTTTCTTTTCAAGTCCGCTTTCGGTCGTACTCATTTATTCTTTTCGAGTTCGCTTTTGCTCGTACTCGTTTGCTGTTGAAAGAGTGTTTCAGGCCGGTCTTTCTTTTCGAGTCCGCTTTCGGTTGTACTCGTTAGCTGTTGAAAGAGCGTTTTCGGCCGGTCTTTCTTTTCGAGTCCGCTTTTGGTCGTACTCGTTTATTCTTATCGAGTCCGCTTTCGGTTGTACTCGTTTGCTGGTGAAAGAGCGTTTCAGGCCGGTCTTTCTTTTCGAGTCCCTTTTTCAGTCGTACTCGTTTGCTGTTGAAAGAGCGTTTTCGACCGGTCTTTCTTTTCGAGTCCGCTTTCGATCGTACTCGTTTATTTCTTTTCGAGTCCGCTTTCGGTTGTACTCGTTTGCTGTTGAAAGATCGTTTTCGGCCGGTATTTCTTTTCGAGTCCGCTTTCGGTCGTACTCGTTTATTCTTTTCGAGTCCGCTTTCGGTCTTACTCATTTGCTGTTGAAAGAGCGTTTTCGGCCGGTCTTTCTTTTCGAGTCCGCTTTTGGACGTACTCGTTTATTCTTTTCGAGTCCGCTTTCGGTCGTACTCGTTTGCTGTTGAAAAAGCGTTTTCGGCCGGTGTTTCTTTTGGAGTCCGCTTTCGGCCGTACTCCTTTGCTGTTGAAAGAGCATTTTTGGGCAGTCTTTCTTTTCGATTTTGCTTTCGGTAGTACTTGTTTATTTCTTTTCGAGTTCGCTTTTGGTCTTACTCGTTTGCTGTTGAAAGAGATTTTTCGGCCTGTCTTTCTTTTCGAGTCCGCTTTCGGTCGTACTCGTTTATTCTTTTCGAGTCCGCTTTTGCTCGTACTCGTTTGCTGTTGAAAGAGCGTTTCAGGCCGGTCTTTCTTTTCGAGTCTGCTTTCGGTTGTACTCGTTAGCTGTTGAAAGAGCGTTTTTGGCCGGTCTTTATTTTCGAGTCCGCTTTTGGTCGTACTCCTTTATTCTTATCGAGTCCGCTTTCGGTCGTACTCGTTTGCTGTTGAAAGAGCGTTTTCGGTCGGTCTTTCTTTTCGAGTCAGCTTTCGGTCGTACTCGTTTATTTCTTTTCGAGTCCGCTTTCGATCATACTCGTTTGCTGTTGAAAAAGCGTTTTCGGCCGGTCTTTCTTTTCGAGTCCGCTTTCGGTCGTACTCGTGTATTCTTTTCGAGTCCGCTTTCGGTCGTACTCGTTTGCTGTTGAAAGAGCATTTTCGGCCTGTCTTTCTTTTCGAGTCCGCTTTCGGTCGTACTCGTTTGCTGTTGAAAGAGCATTTTCGGTAGGCCTTTCTGTTCGAGTCCACTTTCGGTTGTACTCATTTATTCTTTTCGAGTCCGCTTTCGGTTGTACTCGTTTGCTGTTGAAAGAGCGTTTTCGGCCAGTCTTTCTGTTTGAGTCTGCTTTCAGTCGTACTCGTTTATTCTTTTCGAGTCCGCTTTCGGTCGTACTCGTTTGCTGTTGAAAGAGCGTTTTCGGTCGGTCTTTCTTTTCGAGTCCGCTTTCGGTCGTACTCGTTTGCTGTTGAAAGAGCATTTTCGGCCGGTCTTTCTTTTCGAGTCCGCTTTCGGTCGTACTCGTTTATTTCTTTTCGAGTCCGCTTTCGGTCTTACTCGTTTGCTGTTGAAAGAGCGTTTTCGGCCGGTCTTTCTTTTCGTGTCCGGTTTTGGTCGTACTCGTTTATTCTTTTCGAGTCCGCTTTCGGTCGTACTCGTTTGCTGTTGAAAGAGCGTTTTCGGCCGGTCTTTCTGTTCGAGTCCGCTTTTGGCCGTACTCGTTTATTCTTTTCGAGTCCGCTTTTGGTCGTACTTGTTTGCTGTTGAAAGAGAATTTTCGGTCGGTCTTTCTTTTCGAGTCCGCTTTCGGTCGTACTCGTTTTCTGTTGAAATAGCGTGTTCAGTCGGACTTTCTTTTCGAGTCCGCTTTCGGTCGTACTCGTTTATTCTTTTCGAGTCCGATTTCGGTCGTACTGGTTTGTTGTTGAAAGAGAGTTTTCGGCCGGTCTTTCTGTTCGAGTCCGCTTTTGGTCGTACTCGTTTATTCTTTTCGAGTCCGCTTTTGGTCGTACTCGTTTGCTGTTGAAAGAGCATTTTCGGCAGGTCTTTCTTTTCGAGTCCGTTTTCGGTCGTACTCGTTTGCTGTTGAAATAACGTTTTTAGCCGGTCTTTCTTTTCGAGTCTGCTTTCGGTCGTACTCGTTTATTCTTTTCGAGTCCGCTTTCGGTCGTACTCGTTTGTTGTTGAAAGCGCGTTTTCGGCCAGTCTTTCTATTGGAGTCCGCTTTCGGCCGTACTCATTTGCGGTTGAAAAAGCATTTTCGGCCAGTCTTTCTTTTCGATTCTGCTTTCGGTAGTACTTGTTTATTTCTTTTCGAATTCGCTTTTGGTCTTACTCATTTGCTGTTGAAAGAGCATTTTCGGTCGGTCTTTCTTTTCAAGTCCGCTTTCGGTCGTACTCGTTTATTCTTTTCGAGTTCGCTTTTGCTCGTACTCGTTTGCTGTTGAAAGAGTGTTTCAGGCCGGTCTTTCTTTTCGAGTCCGCTTTCGGTTGTACTCGTTAGCTGTTGAAAGAGCGTTTTCGGCCGGTCTTTCTTTTCGAGTCCGCTTTTGGTCGTACTCGTTTATTCTTATCGAGTCCGCTTTCGGTTGTACTCGTTTGCTGGTGAAAGAGCGTTTCAGGCCGGTCTTTCTTTTCGAGTCCCCTTTTCAGTCGTACTCGTTTGCTGTTGAAAGAGCGTTTTCGACCGGTCTTTCTTTTCGAGTCCGCTTTCGATCGTACTCGTTTATTTCTTTTCGAGTCCGCTTTCGGTTGTACTCGTTTGCTGTTGAAAGATCGTTTTCGGCCGGTATTTCTTTTCGAGTCCGCTTTCGGTCGTACTCGTTTATTCTTTTCGAGTCCGCTTTCGGTCTTACTCATTTGCTGTTGAAAGAGCGTTTTCGGCCGGTCTTTCTTTTCGAGTCCGCTTTCGGACGTACTCGTTTATTCTTTTCGAGTCCGCTTTCGGTCGTACTCGTTTGCTGTTGAAAAAGCGTTTTCGGCCGGTGTTTCTTTTGGAGTCCGCTTTCGGCCGTACTCCTTTGCTGTTGAAAGAGCATTTTTGGGCAGTCTTTCTTTTCGATTTTGCTTTCGGTAGTACTTGTTTATTTCTTTTCGAGTTCGCTTTTGGTCTTACTCGTTTGCTGTTGAAAGAGAGTTTTCGGCCTGTCTTTGTTTTCGAGTCCGCTTTCGGTCGTACTCGTTTATTCTTTTCGAGTCCGCTTTTGCTCGTACTCGTTTGCTGTTGAAAGAGCGTTTCAGGCCGGTCTTTCTTTTTGAGTCTGCTTTCGGTTGTACTCGTTAGCTGTTGAAAGAGCGTTTTTGGCCGGTCTTTATTTTCGAGTCCGCTTTTGGTCGTACTCCTTTATTCTTATCGAGTCCGCTTTCGGTCGTACTCGTTTGCTGTTGAAAGAGCATTTTCGGCCGGTCTTTCTTTTCGAGTCAGCTTTCGGTCGTACTCGTTTATTTCTTTTCGAGTCCGCTTTCGATCATACTCGTTTGCTGTTGAAAAAGCGTTTTCGGCCGGTCTTTCTTTTCGAGTCCGCTTTCGGTCGTACTCGTGTATTCTTTTCGAGTCCGTTTTCGGTCGTACTCGTTTGCTGTTGAAAGAGCATTTTCGGCCTGTCTTTCTTTTCGAGTCCGCTTTCGGTCGTACTCGTTTGCTGTTGAAAGAGCATTTTCGGTAGGCCTTTCTGTTCGAGTCCACTTTCGGTTGTACTCATTTATTCTTTTCGAGTCTGCTTTCGGTTGTACTCGTTTGCTGTTGAAAGAGCGTTTTCGGCCAGTCTTTCTGTTTGAGTCTGCTTTCGGTCGTACTCGTTTATTCTTTTCGAGTCCGCTTTCGGTCGTACTCGTTTGCTGTTGAAAGAGCGTTTTCGGTCGGTCTTTCTTTTCGAGTCTGCTTTCGGTCGTACTCGTTTGCTGTTGAAAGAGCATTTTCGGCCGGTCTTTCTTTTCGAGTCCGCTTTCGGTCGTACTCGTTTATTTCTTTTCGAGCCCGCTTTCGGTCTTACTCGTTTGCTGTTGAAAGAGCGTTTTCGGCCGGTCTTTCCTTTCGAGTCCGGTTTTGGTCGTACTCGTTTATTCTTTTCGAGTCCGCTTTCGGTCGTACTCGTTTGCTGTTGAAAGAGCGTTTTCGGCCGGTCTTTCTGTTCGAGTCCGCTTTTGGTCGTACTCGTTTATTCTTTTCGAGTCCGCTTTTGGTCGTACTTGTTTGCTGTTGAAAGAGCATTTTCGGTCGGTCTTTCTTTTCGAGTCCGCTTTCGGTCGTACTCGTTTTCTGTTGAAATAGCGTGTTCAGTCGGACTTTCTTTTCGAGTCCGCTTTCGGTCGTACTCGTTTATTCTTTTCGAGTCCGATTTCGGTCGTATTGGTTTGTTGTTGAAAGAGAGTTTTCGGCCGGTCTTTCTGTTCGAGTCCGCTTTTGGTCGTACTCGTTTATTCTTTTCGAGTCCGCTTTTGGTCGTACTCGTTTGCTGTTGAAAGAGCATTTTCGGCAGGTCTTTCTTTTCGAGTCCGTTTTCGGTCGTACTCGTTTGCTGTTGAAATAACGTTTTCAGCCGGTCTTTCTTTTCGAGTCTGCTTTCGGTCGTACTCGTTTATTCTTTTCGAGTCCGCTTTCGGTCGTACTCGTTTGTTGTTGAAAGCGCGTTTTCGGCCAGTCTTTCTATTGGAGTCCGCTTTCGGCCGTACTCGTTTGCGGTTGAAAAAGCATTTTCGGCCAGTCTTTCTTTTCGATTCTGCTTGCGGTAGTACTTGTTTATTTCTTTTCGAATTAGCTTTTGGTCTTACTCGTTTGCTGTTGAAAGAGCATTTTCGGTCGGTCTTTCTTTTCAAGTCCGCTTTCGGTCGTACTCGTTTATTCTTTTCGAGTTCGCTTTTGCTCGTACTCGTTTGCTGTTGAAAGAGCGTTTCAGGCCGGTCTTTCTTTTCGAGTCCGCTTTCGGTTGTACTCGTTAGCTGTTGAAAGAGCGTTTTCGGCCGGTCTTTCTTTTCGAGTCCGCTTTTGGTCGTACTCGTTTATTCTTATCGAGTCCTCTTTCGGTTGTACTCGTTTGCTGGTGAAAGAGCGTTTCAGGCCGGTCTTTCTTTTCGAGTCCCCTTTTCAGTCGTACTCGTTTGCTGTTGAAAGAGCGTTTTCGGCCGGTCTTTCTTTTCGAGTCCGCTTTCGATCGTACTCGTTTATTTCTTTTCGAGTCCGCTTTCGGTTGTACTCGTTTGCTGTTGAAAGATCGTTTTCGGCCGGTATTTCTTTTCGAGTCCGCTTTCGGTCGTACTCGTTTATTCTTTTCGAGTCCGCTTTCGGTCTTACTCATTTGCTGTTGAAAGAGCGTTTTCGGCCGGTCTTTCTTTTCGAGTCCGCTTTCGGACGTACTCGTTTATTCTTTTCGAGTCCGCTTTCGGTCGTACTCGTTTGCTGTTGAAAAAGCGTTTTCGGCCGGTGTTTCTTTTGGAGTCCGCTTTCGGCCGTACTCCTTTGCTGTTGAAAGAGCATTTTTGGGCAGTCTTTCTTTTCGATTTTGCTTTCGGTAGTACTTGTTTATTTCTTTTCGAGTTCGCTTTTGGTCTTACTCGTTTGCTGTTGAAAGAGAGTTTTCGGCCTGTCTTTGTTTTCGAGTCCGCTTTCGGTCGTACTCGTTTATTCTTTTCGAGTCCGCTTTTGCTCGTACTCGTTTGCTGTTGAAAGAGCGTTTCAGGCCGGTCTTTCTTTTTGAGTCTGCTTTCGGTTGTACTCGTTAGCTGTTGAAAGAGCGTTTTTGGCCGGTCTTTATTTTCGAGTCCGCTTTTGGTCGTACTCCTTTATTCTTATCGAGTCCGCTTTCGGTCGTACTCGTTTGCTGTTGAAAGAGCGTTTTCGGTCGGTCTTTCTTTTCGAGTCAGCTTTCGGTCGTACTCGTTTATTTCTTTTCGAGTCCGCTTTCGATCATACTCGTTTGCTGTTGAAAAAGCGTTTTCGGCCGGTCTTTCTTTTCGAGTCCGCTTTCGGTCGTACTCGTGTATTCTTTTCGAGTCCGCTTTCGGTCGTACTCGTTTGCTGTTGAAAGAGCATTTTCGGCCTGTCTTTCTTTTCGAGTCCGCTTTCGGTCGTACTCGTTTGCTGTTGAAAGAGCATTTTCGGTAGGCCTTTCTGTTCGAGTCCACTTTCGGTTGTACTCATTTATTCTTTTCGAGTCTGCTTTCGGTTGTACTCGTTTGCTGTTGAAAGAGCGTTTTCGGCCAGTCTTTCTGTTTGAGTCTGCTTTCGGTCGTACTCGTTTATTCTTTTCGAGTCCGCTTTCGGTCGTACTCGTTTGCTGTTGAAAGAGCGTTTTCGGTCGGTCTTTCTTTTCGAGTCTGCTTTCGGTCGTACTCGTTTGCTGTTGAAAGAGCATTTTCGGCCGGTCTTTCTTTTCGAGTCCGCTTTCGGTCGTACTCGTTTATTTCTTTTCGAGCCCGCTTTCGGTCTTACTCGTTTGCTGTTGAAAGAGCGTTTTCGGCCGGTCTTTCCTTTCGAGTCCGGTTTTGGTCGTACTCGTTTATTCTTTTCGAGTCCGCTTTCGGTCGTACTCGTTTGCTGTTGAAAGAGCGTTTTCGGCCGGTCTTTCTGTTCGAGTCCGCTTTTGGTCGTACTCGTTTATTCTTTTCGAGTCCGCTTTTGGTCGTACTTGTTTGCTGTTGAAAGAGCATTTTCGGTCGGTCTTTCTTTTCGAGTCCGCTTTCGGTCGTACTCGTTTTCTGTTGAAATAGCGTGTTCAGTCGGACTTTCTTTTCGAGTCCGCTTTCGGTCGTACTCGTTTATTCTTTTCGAGTCCGATTTCGGTCGTATTGGTTTGTTGTTGAAAGAGAGTTTTCGGCCGGTCTTTCTGTTCGAGTCCGCTTTTGGTCGTACTCGTTTATTCTTTTCGAGTCCGCTTTTGGTCGTACTCGTTTGCTGTTGAAAGAGCATTTTCGGCAGGTCTTTCTTTTCGAGTCCGTTTTCGGTCGTACTCGTTTGCTGTTGAAATAACGTTTTCAGCCGGTCTTTCTTTTCGAGTCTGCTTTCGGTCGTACTCGTTTATTCTTTTCGAGTCCGCTTTCGGTCGTACTCGTTTGTTGTTGAAAGCGCGTTTTCGGCCAGTCTTTCTATTGGAGTCCGCTTTCGGCCGTACTCGTTTGCGGTTGAAAAAGCATTTTCGGCCAGTCTTTCTTTTCGATTCTGCTTGCGGTAGTACTTGTTTATTTCTTTTCGAATTAGCTTTTGGTCTTACTCGTTTGCTGTTGAAAGAGCATTTTCGGTCGGTCTTTCTTTTCAAGTCCGCTTTCGGTCGTACTCGTTTATTCTTTTCGAGTTCGCTTTTGCTCGTACTCGTTTGCTGTTGAAAGAGCGTTTCAGGCCGGTCTTTCTTTTCGAGTCCGCTTTCGGTTGTACTCGTTAGCTGTTGAAAGAGCGTTTTCGGCCGGTCTTTCTTTTCGAGTCCGCTTTTGGTCGTACTCGTTTATTCTTATCGAGTCCTCTTTCGGTTGTACTCGTTTGCTGGTGAAAGAGCGTTTCAGGCCGGTCTTTCTTTTCGAGTCCCCTTTTCAGTCGTACTCGTTTGCTGTTGAAAGAGCGTTTTCGGCCGGTCTTTCTTTTCGAGTCCGCTTTCGATCGTACTCGTTTATTTCTTTTCGAGTCCGCTTTCGGTTGTACTCGTTTGCTGTTGAAAGATCGTTTTCGGCCGGTATTTCTTTTCGAGTCCGCTTTCGGTCGTACTCGTTTATTCTTTTCGAGTCCGCTTTCGGTCTTACTCATTTGCTGTTGAAAGAGCGTTTTCGGCCGGTCTTTCTTTTCGAGTCCGCTTTTGGTCGTACTCGTTTATTCTTTTCGAGTCCGCTTTCGGTCGTACTCGTTTCCTGTTGAAAGAGCGTTTTTGGCCGGTCTTTCTATTCGAGTCCGCTTTCGGTCGTACTCGTTTATTCTTTTCGAGTCCACTTTCGGTCGTACTCGTTTGCTGTTGAAAGAGCATTTTCGGCCGGTCTTTCTTTTCGAGTCTGCTTTCGGTCGTACTCGATTGCTGTTGAAAGAGCTTTTTCAGCCGGTCTTTCTTTTCGAGTCCGCTTTCGGTCATACTTATTTATTCTTTTCGAGTCGGCTTTCGGTCGTACTCGTTTGCTGTTGAAAGAGCATTTTTGGCAGGTCTTTATGTTCGAGTCCGCTTTTGGACGTACTCATTTATTCTTTTCGAGTCCGCTTTCGGTCGTACTCGTTTGCTGTTGAAAGATCGTTTTCGGCCGATCTTTCTTTTGGAGGCCGCTTTCGGCCGTACTCGTTTGCTGTTGAAAGAGCATATTCGACCAGTCTTTCTTTTCGATTCTGCTTTCGGTAGTACTTGTTTATTTCTTTTCGAGTTCGCTTTTGGTCTTACTCGTTTGCTGTTGAAAGAGCGTTTTCGGTCGGTCTTTCTTTTCGAGTTCGCTTTCGGTCATACTCGTTTATTCTTTTCGAGTCCGCTTTTGCTCGTACTCGTTTGCTGTTGAAAAAGCGTTTCAGGCCGGTCTTTCTTTTCGAGTCCGCTTTCGGTTGTACTCGTTAGCTGTTGAAAGGGCGTTTTTGGCCGGTCTTTATTTTCGAGTCCGCTTTTGGCCGTACTCGTTTATTCTTATCGAGTCCGCTTTCGGTCGTACTCGTTTGCTGTTGAAAGAGCGTTTTTGGTCGGTCTTTCTTTTCGAGTCAGCTTTCGGTCGTACTCGTTTATTTCTTTTCGAGTCCGCTTTCGATCATACTCGTTTGCTGTTGAAAAAGCGTTTTCGGCCGGTCTTTCTTTTCGAGTCCGCTTTCGGTCGTACTCGTGTATTCTTTTCGAGTCCGCTTTCGGTCGTACTCGTTTGCTGTTGAAAGAGCATTTTCGGCCTGTCTTTCTTTTCGAGTCCGCTTTCGGTCGTACTCGTTTGCTGTTGAAAGAGCATTTTCGGTAGGCCTTTCTGTTCGAGTCCACTTTCGGTTGTACTCATTTATTCTTTTCGAGTCTGCTTTCGGTTGTACTCGTTTGCTGTTGAAAGAGCGTTTTCGGCCAGTCTTTCTGTTTGAGTCTGCTTTCGGTCGTACTCGTTTATTCTTTTCGAGTCCGCTTTCGGTCGTACTCGTTTGCTGTTGAAAGAGCGTTTTCGGTCGGTCTTTCTTTTCGAGTCTGCTTTCGGTCGTACTCGTTTGCTGTTGAAAGAGCATTTTCGGCCGGTCTTTCTTTTCGAGTCCGCTTTCGGTCGTACTCGTTTATTTCTTTTCGAGCCCGCTTTCGGTCTTACTCGTTTGCTGTTGAAAGAGCGTTTTCGGCCGGTCTTTCTTTTCGAGTCCGGTTTTGGTCGTACTCGTTTATTCTTTTCGAGTCCGCTTTCGGTCGTACTCGTTTGCTGTTGAAAGAGCGTTTTCGGCCGGTCTTTCTGTTCGAGTCCGCTTTTGGTCGTACTCGTTTATTCTTTTCGAGTCCGCTTTTGGTCGTACTTGTTTGCTGTTGAAAGAGCATTTTCGGTCGGTCTTTCTTTTCGAGTCCGCTTTCGGTCGTACTCGTTTTCTGTTGAAATAGCGTGTTCAGTCGGACTTTCTTTTCGAGTCCGCTTTCGGTCGTACTCGTTTATTCTTTTCGAGTCCGATTTCGGTCGTATTGGTTTGTTGTTGAAAGAGAGTTTTCGGCCGGTCTTTCTGTTCGAGTCCGCTTTTGGTCGTACTCGTTTATTCTTTTCGAGTCCGCTTTTGGTCGTACTCGTTTGCTGTTGAAAGAGCATTTTCGGCAGGTCTTTCTTTTCGAGTCCGTTTTCGGTCGTACTCGTTTGCTGTTGAAATAACGTTTTCAGCCGGTCTTTCTTTTCGAGTCTGCTTTCGGTCGTACTCGTTTATTCTTTTCGAGTCCGCTTTCGGTCGTACTCGTTTGTTGTTGAAAGCGCGTTTTCGGCCAGTCTTTCTATTGGAGTCCGCTTTCGGCCGTACTCGTTTGCGGTTGAAAAAGCATTTTCGGCCAGTCTTTCTTTTCGATTCTGCTTGCGGTAGTACTTGTTTATTTCTTTTCGAATTAGCTTTTGGTCTTACTCGTTTGCTGTTGAAAGAGCATTTTCGGTCGGTCTTTCTTTTCAAGTCCGCTTTCGGTCGTACTCGTTTATTCTTTTCGAGTTCGCTTTTGCTCGTACTCGTTTGCTGTTGAAAGAGCGTTTCAGGCCGGTCTTTCTTTTCGAGTCCGCTTTCGGTTGTACTCGTTAGCTGTTGAAAGAGCGTTTTCGGCCGGTCTTTCTTTTCGAGTCCGCTTTTGGTCGTACTCGTTTATTCTTATCGAGTCCTCTTTCGGTTGTACTCGTTTGCTGGTGAAAGAGCGTTTCAGGCCGGTCTTTCTTTTCGAGTCCCCTTTTCAGTCGTACTCGTTTGCTGTTGAAAGAGCGTTTTCGGCCGGTCTTTCTTTTCGAGTCCGCTTTCGATCGTACTCGTTTATTTCTTTTCGAGTCCGCTTTCGGTTGTACTCGTTTGCTGTTGAAAGATCGTTTTCGGCCGGTATTTATTTTCGAGTCCGCTTTCGGTCGTACTCGTTTATTCTTTTCGAGTCCGCTTTCGGTCTTACTCATTTGCTGTTGAAAGAGCGTTTTCGGCCGGTCTTTCTTTTCGAGTCCGCTTTTGGTCGTACTCGTTTATTCTTTTCGAGTCCGCTTTCGGTCGTACTCGTTTCCTGTTGAAAGAGCGTTTTTGGCCGGTCTTTCTATTCGAGTCCGCTTTCGGTCGTACTCGTTTATTCTTTTCGAGTCCACTTTCGGTCGTACTCGTTTGCTGTTGAAAGAGCATTTTCGGCCGGTCTTTCTTTTCGAGTCTGCTTTCGGTCGTACTCGATTGCTGTTGAAAGAGCTTTTTCAGCCGGTCTTTCTTTTCGAGTCCGCTTTCGGTCATACTTATTTATTCTTTTCGAGTCGGCTTTCGGTCGTACTCGTTTGCTGTTGAAAGAGCATTTTTAGCAGGTCTTTATGTTCGAGTCCGCTTTTGGACGTACTCATTTATTCTTTTCGAGTCCGCTTTCGGTCGTACTCGTTTGCTGTTGAAAGATCGTTTTCGGCCGATCTTTCTTTTGGAGGCCGCTTTCGGCCGTACTCGTTTGCTGTTGAAAGAGCATATTCGACCAGTCTTTCTTTTCGATTCTGCTTTCGGTAGTACTTGTTTATTTCTTTTCGAGTTCGCTTTTGGTCTTACTCGTTTGCTGTTGAAAGAGCGTTTTCGGTCGGTCTTTCTTTTCGAGTTCGCTTTCGGTCATACTCGTTTATTCTTTTCGAGTCCGCTTTTGCTCGTACTCGTTTGCTGTTGAAAAAGCGTTTCAGGCCGGTCTTTCTTTTCGAGTCCGCTTTCGGTTGTACTCGTTAGCTGTTGAAAGGGCGTTTTTGGCCGGTCTTTATTTTCGAGTCCGCTTTTGGCCGTACTCGTTTATTCTTATCGAGTCCGCTTTCGGTCGTACTCGTTTGCTGTTGAAAGAGCGTTTTTGGTCGGTCTTTATTTTTGAGTCCACTTTCGGTCGTACTCGGTTATTTCTTTTCGAGTCCGCTTTCGGTTGTACTCGTTTGCTGTTGAAAGATCGTTTTTGGCCGGTCTTTCTTTTCGAGTCCGCTTTCGGTCACACTCGTTTATTCTTTTCGAGTCCGCTTTCGGTCGTACACGTTTGCTGTTGAAAGAGCATTTTCGGCCGGTCTTTCTTTTCGAGTCCGCTTTCGGTCGTACTCGTTTGCTATTGAAAGAGCGTTTTCCGCCGGTCTTTCTGTTCGAGTCGGCTTTCGGTCGTACTCGTTTATTCTTTTCGAGTTCGCTTTCGGTTGTACTCGTTTGCTGTTGAAAGAGCATTTTCGGCCAGTCTTTCTTTTCGATTCTGCTTTCGGTAGTACTTGTTTATTTCTTTTCGAATTCGCTTTTGGTCTTACTCGTTTGCTGTTGAAAGAGCGTTTTCGGCCGCCCTTTCTTTTCGAGTCCGCTTTCAGTCCTACTCGTTTATTCTTTTCGAGTTCGCTTTTGCTCGTACTCGTTTACTGTTGAAAGAGCGTTTCAGGCCGGTCTTTCTTTTCGAGTCCGCTTTCGGTTGTACTCGTTAGCTGTAGAAAGAGAGTTTTTGGCCGGTCTTTCTTTTCACGTCTGCTTTTGGTTGTACTCGTTTATTCTTATCGAGTCCGCTTTCGGTTCTACTCGTTTGTTGTTGAAAGAGCGTTTCAGGCCGGTCTTTCTTTTCGAGTCCGCTTTTCGGTCGTACTCGTTTGTTGTTGAAAGAGCGTTTTTGGCCGATCTTTCTTTTCGAGTCCGCTTTCGATCATACTCGTTTATTTCTTTTCGAGTTTGCTTTCGGTTGTACTCGTTTGCTGTTGAAAGAGCATTTTCGGCCGGTCTTTCTTTTCGAGTCCGCTTTCGGTCGTACTCGTTTATTCTTTTCGAGTCTGCTTTCAGTCGTACTCGTTTGCTATTGAAAGAGCATTCTCGGCCGGTCTTTCTTTTCGAGTCCGCTTTCGGTCGTACTCGTTTGCTGTTGAAAGAGTATTTTTGGCCGGTCTTTCTTTTCGAGTCCGCTTTCGGTCGTACTCGTTTATTTCTTTTCGAGTCCGCTTTCGGTCTTACTCATTCGCTGTTGAAAGAGCGTTTTCGGCCGGTCTTTCTTTTCGAGTCCGCTTTTGGTCGTACTCGTTTATTCTTTTCGAGTCCGTTTACGGTCGTACTCGTTTGCTATTGAAAGAGCGTTTTCGGCCGGTCTTTCTGTTCGAGTCCGCTTTCGGTCGTACTCGTTTATTCTTTTCGAGTCCGCTTTCGGTCGTACTCGTTTGCTGTTGAAAGAGCATTTTCGGGCGGTCTTTCTTTTCGAGTCTGCTTTCGGTCGTACTCGTTTGCTGTTGAAAGAGCTTTTTCAGACGGTCTTTCTTTTCTAGTCCGCTTTCGGTTATACTTATTTATTCTTTTCGAGTCCGCTTTCGGTCGTACTCGTTTGCTGTTGAAAGAGCGTTTTCGGCCGGTGTTTCTTTTGGAGTCCGCTTTCGGACGTACTCCTTTGCTGTTGAAAGAGCATTTTCGGCCAGTCTTTCTTTTCGATTCTGCTTTCGGTAGTACTTTTTTATTTCTTTTCGAGTTCGATTTTTGGTCTTACTCGTTTGCTGTTGAAAGAGCGTTTTCGGCCGGTCTTTCTTTTCGAGTCCGCTTTCGGTCGTACTCGTTTATTCTTTTCGAGTCCGCTTTTGCTCGTACTCGTTTGCTGTTGAAAGAGCGTTTCAGGCCGGTCTTTCTTTTCGAGTCCGCTTTCGGTTGTACTCGTTAGCTGTTGAAAGAGCGTTTTCGGTCGGTCTTTCTTTTCGAGTCCGCTTTCGGTCGTACTCGTTTTCTGTTGAAATAGCGTGTTCAGTCGGACTTTCTTTTCGAGTCCGCTTTCGGTCGTACTCGTTTATTCTTTTCGAGTCCGATTTCGGTCGTACTGGTTTGTTGTTGAAAGAGAGTTTTCGGCCGGTCTTTCTGTTCGAGTCCGCTTTTGGTCGTACTCGTTTATTCTTTTCGAGTCCGCTTTTGGTCGTACTCGTTTGCTGTTGAAAGAGCATTTTCGGCAGGTCTTTCTTTTCGAGTCCGTTTTCGGTCGTACTCGTTTGCTGTTGAAATAACGTTTTTAGCCGGTCTTTCTTTTCGAGTCTGCTTTCGGTCGTACTCGTTTATTCTTTTCGAGTCCGCTTTCGGTCGTACTCGTTTGTTGTTGAAAGCGCGTTTTCGGCCAGTCTTTCTATTGGAGTCCGCTTTCGGCCGTACTCATTTGCGGTTGAAAAAGCATTTTCGGCCAGTCTTTCTTTTCGATTCTGCTTTCGGTAGTACTTGTTTATTTCTTTTCGAATTCGCTTTTGGTCTTACTCGTTTGCTGTTGAAAGAGCATTTTCGGTCGGTCTTTCTTTTCAAGTCCGCTTTCGGTCGTACTCGTTTATTCTTTTCGAGTTCGCTTTTGCTCGTACTCGTTTGCTGTTGAAAGAGTGTTTCAGGCCGGTCTTTCTTTTCGAGTCCGCTTTCGGTTGTACTCGTTAGCTGTTGAAAGAGCGTTTTCGGCCGGTCTTTCTTTTCGAGTCCGCTTTTGGTCGTACTCGTTTATTCTTATCGAGTCCGCTTTCGGTTGTACTCGTTTGCTGGTGAAAGAGCGTTTCAGGCCGGTCTTTCTTTTCGAGTCCCCTTTTCAGTCGTACTCGTTTGCTGTTGAAAGAGCGTTTTCGACCGGTCTTTCTTTTCGAGTCTGCTTTCGATCGTACTCGTTTATTTCTTTTCGAGTCCGCTTTCGGTTGTACTCGTTTGCTGTTGAAAGATCGTTTTCGGCCGGTATTTCTTTTCGAGTCCGCTTTCGGTCGTACTCGTTTATTCTTTTCGAGTCCGCTTTCGGTCTTACTCATTTGCTGTTGAAAGAGCGTTTTCGGCCGGTCTTTCTTTTCGAGTCCGCTTTCGGACGTACTCGTTTATTCTTTTCGAGTCCGCTTTCGGTCGTACTCGTTTGCTGTTGAAAAAGCGTTTTCGGCCGGTGTTTCTTTTGGAGTCCGCTTTCGGCCGTACTCCTTTGCTGTTGAAAGAGCATTTTTGGGCAGTCTTTCTTTTCGATTTTGCTTTCGGTAGTACTTGTTTATTTCTTTTCGAGTTCGCTTTTGGTCTTACTCGTTTGCTGTTGAAAGAGAGTTTTCGGCCTGTCTTTCTTTTCGAGTCCGCTTTCGGTCGTACTCGTTTATTCTTTTCGAGTCCGCTTTTGCTCGTACTCGTTTGCTGTTGAAAGAGCGTTTCAGGCCGGTCTTTCTTTTTGAGTCTGCTTTCGGTTGTACTCGTTAGCTGTTGAAAGAGCGTTTTTGGCCGGTCTTTATTTTCGAGTCCGCTTTTGGTCGTACTCCTTTATTCTTATCGAGTCCGCTTTCGGTCGTACTCGTTTGCTGTTGAAAGAGCGTTTTCGGTCGGTCTTTCTTTTCGAGTCAGCTTTCGGTCGTACTCGTTTATTTCTTTTCGAGTCCGCTTTCGATCATACTCGTTTGCTGTTGAAAAAGCGTTTTCGGCCGGTCTTTCTTTTCGAGTCCGCTTTCGGTCGTACTCGTGTATTCTTTTCGAGTCCGCTTTCGGTCGTACTCGTTTGCTGTTGAAAGAGCATTTTCGGCCTGTCTTTCTTTTCGAGTCCGCTTTCGGTCGTACTCGTTTGCTGTTGAAAGAGCATTTTCGGTAGGCCTTTCTGTTCGAGTCCACTTTCGGTTGTACTCATTTATTCTTTTCGAGTCTGCTTTCGGTTGTACTCGTTTGCTGTTGAAAGAGCGTTTTCAGCCAGTCTTTCTGTTTGAGTCTGCTTTCGGTCGTACTCGTTTATTCTTTTCGAGTCCGCTTTGGGTCGTACTCGTTTGCTGTTGAAAGAGCGTTTTCGGTCGGTCTTTCTTTTCGAGTCTGCTTTCGGTCGTACTCGTTTGCTGTTGAAAGAGCATTTTCGGCCGGTCTTTCTTTTCGAGTCCGCTTTCGGTCGTACTCGTTTATTTCTTTTCGAGCCCGCTTTCGGTCTTACTCGTTTGCTGTTGAAAGAGCGTTTTCGGCCGGTCTTTCTTTTCGAGTCCGGTTTTGGTCGTACTCGTTTATTCTTTTCGAGTCCGCTTTCGGTCGTACTCGTTTGCTGTTGAAAGAGCGTTTTCGGCCGGTCTTTCTGTTCGAGTCCGCTTTTGGTCGTACTCGTTTATTCTTTTCGAGTCCGCTTTTGGTCGTACTTGTTTGCTGTTGAAAGAGCATTTTCGGTCGGTCTTTCTTTTCGAGTCCGCTTTCGGTCGTACTCGTTTTCTGTTGAAATAGCGTGTTCAGTCGGACTTTCTTTTCGAGTCCGCTTTCGGTCGTACTCGTTTATTCTTTTCGAGTCTGATTTCGGTCGTATTGGTTTGTTGTTGAAAGAGAGTTTTCGGCCGGTCTTTCTGTTCGAGTCCGCTTTTGGTCGTACTCGTTTATTCTTTTCGAGTCCGCTTTTGGTCGTACTCGTTTGCTGTTGAAAGAGCATTTTTGGCAGGTCTTTCTTTTCGAGTCCGTTTTCGGTCGTACTCGTTTGCTGTTGAAATAACGTTTTCAGCCGGTCTTTCTTTTCGAGTCTGCTTTCGGTCGTACTCGTTTATTCTTTTCGAGTCCGCTTTCGGTCGTACTCGTTTGTTGTTGAAAGCGCGTTTTCGGCCAGTCTTTCTATTGGAGTCCGCTTTCGGCCGTACTCGTTTGCGGTTGAAAAAGCATTTTCGGCCAGTCTTTCTTTTCGATTCTGCTTTCGGTAGTACTTGTTTATTTCTTTTCGAATTCGCTTTTGGTCTTACTCGTTTGCTGTTGAAAGAGCATTTTCGGTCGGTCTTTCTTTTCAAGTCCGCTTTCGGTCGTACTCGTTTATTCTTTTCGAGTTCGCTTTTGCTCGTACTCGTTTGCTGTTGAAAGAGCGTTTCAGGCCGGTCTTTCTTTTCGAGTCCGCTTTCGGTTGTACTCGTTAGCTGTTGAAAGAGCGTTTTCGGCCGGTCTTTCTTTTCGAGTCCGCTTTCGGTCTTACTCATTCGCTGTTGAAAGAGCGTTTTCGGCCGGTCTTTCTTTTCGAGTCCGCTTTTGGTCGTACTCGTTTATTCTTTTCGAGTCCGTTTACGGTCGTACTCGTTTGCTATTGAAAGAGCGTTTTCGGCCGGTCTTTCTGTTCGAGTCCGCTTTCGGTCGTACTCGTTTATTCTTTTCGAGTCCGCTTTCGGTCGTACTCGTTTGCTGTTGAAAGAGCATTTTCGGGCGGTCTTTCTTTTCGAGTCTGCTTTCGGTCGTACTCGTTTGCTGTTGAAAGAGCTTTTTCAGACGGTCTTTCTTTTCTAGTCCGCTTTCGGTTATACTTATTTATTCTTTTCGAGTCCGCTTTCGGTCGTACTCGTTTGCTGTTGAAAGAGCGTTTTCGGCCGGTGTTTCTTTTGGAGTCCGCTTTCGGACGTACTCCTTTGCTGTTGAAAGAGCATTTTCGGCCAGTCTTTCTTTTCGATTCTGCTTTCGGTAGTACTTTTTTATTTCTTTTCGAGTTCGATTTTTGGTCTTACTCGTTTGCTGTTGAAAGAGCGTTTTCGGCCGGTCTTTCTTTTCGAGTCCGCTTTCGGTCGTACTCGTTTATTCTTTTCGAGTCCGCTTTTGCTCGTACTCGTTTGCTGTTGAAAGAGCGTTTCAGGCCGGTCTTTCTTTTCGAGTCCGCTTTCGGTTGTACTCGTTAGCTGTTGAAAGAGCGTTTTCGGTCGGTCTTTCTTTTCGAGTCCGCTTTCGGTCGTACTCGTTTTCTGTTGAAATAGCGTGTTCAGTCGGACTTTCTTTTCGAGTCCGCTTTCGGTCGTACTCGTTTATTCTTTTCGAGTCCGATTTCGGTCGTACTGGTTTGTTGTTGAAAGAGAGTTTTCGGCCGGTCTTTCTGTTCGAGTCCGCTTTTGGTCGTACTCGTTTATTCTTTTCGAGTCCGCTTTTGGTCGTACTCGTTTGCTGTTGAAAGAGCATTTTCGGCAGGTCTTTCTTTTCGAGTCCGTTTTCGGTCGTACTCGTTTGCTGTTGAAATAACGTTTTTAGCCGGTCTTTCTTTTCGAGTCTGCTTTCGGTCGTACTCGTTTATTCTTTTCGAGTCCGCTTTCGGTCGTACTCGTTTGTTGTTGAAAGCGCGTTTTCGGCCAGTCTTTCTATTGGAGTCCGCTTTCGGCCGTACTCATTTGCGGTTGAAAAAGCATTTTCGGCCAGTCTTTCTTTTCGATTCTGCTTTCGGTAGTACTTGTTTATTTCTTTTCGAATTCGCTTTTGGTCTTACTCGTTTGCTGTTGAAAGAGCATTTTCGGTCGGTCTTTCTTTTCAAGTCCGCTTTCGGTCGTACTCGTTTATTCTTTTCGAGTTCGCTTTTGCTCGTACTCGTTTGCTGTTGAAAGAGTGTTTCAGGCCGGTCTTTCTTTTCGAGTCCGCTTTCGGTTGTACTCGTTAGCTGTTGAAAGAGCGTTTTCGGCCGGTCTTTCTTTTCGAGTCCGCTTTTGGTCGTACTCGTTTATTCTTATCGAGTCCGCTTTCGGTTGTACTCGTTTGCTGGTGAAAGAGCGTTTCAGGCCGGTCTTTCTTTTCGAGTCCCCTTTTCAGTCGTACTCGTTTGCTGTTGAAAGAGCGTTTTCGACCGGTCTTTCTTTTCGAGTCTGCTTTCGATCGTACTCGTTTATTTCTTTTCGAGTCCGCTTTCGGTTGTACTCGTTTGCTGTTGAAAGATCGTTTTCGGCCGGTATTTCTTTTCGAGTCCGCTTTCGGTCGTACTCGTTTATTCTTTTCGAGTCCGCTTTCGGTCTTACTCATTTGCTGTTGAAAGAGCGTTTTCGGCCGGTCTTTCTTTTCGAGTCCGCTTTCGGACGTACTCGTTTATTCTTTTCGAGTCCGCTTTCGGTCGTACTCGTTTGCTGTTGAAAAAGCGTTTTCGGCCGGTGTTTCTTTTGGAGTCCGCTTTCGGCCGTACTCCTTTGCTGTTGAAAGAGCATTTTTGGGCAGTCTTTCTTTTCGATTTTGCTTTCGGTAGTACTTGTTTATTTCTTTTCGAGTTCGCTTTTGGTCTTACTCGTTTGCTGTTGAAAGAGAGTTTTCGGCCTGTCTTTCTTTTCGAGTCCGCTTTCGGTCGTACTCGTTTATTCTTTTCGAGTCCGCTTTTGCTCGTACTCGTTTGCTGTTGAAAGAGCGTTTCAGGCCGGTCTTTCTTTTTGAGTCTGCTTTCGGTTGTACTCGTTAGCTGTTGAAAGAGCGTTTTTGGCCGGTCTTTATTTTCGAGTCCGCTTTTGGTCGTACTCCTTTATTCTTATCGAGTCCGCTTTCGGTCGTACTCGTTTGCTGTTGAAAGAGCGTTTTCGGTCGGTCTTTCTTTTCGAGTCAGCTTTCGGTCGTACTCGTTTATTTCTTTTCGAGTCCGCTTTCGATCATACTCGTTTGCTGTTGAAAAAGCGTTTTCGGCCGGTCTTTCTTTTCGAGTCCGCTTTCGGTCGTACTCGTGTATTCTTTTCGAGTCCGCTTTCGGTCGTACTCGTTTGCTGTTGAAAGAGCATTTTCGGCCTGTCTTTCTTTTCGAGTCCGCTTTCGGTCGTACTCGTTTGCTGTTGAAAGAGCATTTTCGGTAGGCCTTTCTGTTCGAGTCCACTTTCGGTTGTACTCATTTATTCTTTTCGAGTCTGCTTTCGGTTGTACTCGTTTGCTGTTGAAAGAGCGTTTTCAGCCAGTCTTTCTGTTTGAGTCTGCTTTCGGTCGTACTCGTTTATTCTTTTCGAGTCCGCTTTGGGTCGTACTCGTTTGCTGTTGAAAGAGCGTTTTCGGTCGGTCTTTCTTTTCGAGTCTGCTTTCGGTCGTACTCGTTTGCTGTTGAAAGAGCATTTTCGGCCGGTCTTTCTTTTCGAGTCCGCTTTCGGTCGTACTCGTTTATTTCTTTTCGAGCCCGCTTTCGGTCTTACTCGTTTGCTGTTGAAAGAGCGTTTTCGGCCGGTCTTTCTTTTCGAGTCCGGTTTTGGTCGTACTCGTTTATTCTTTTCGAGTCCGCTTTCGGTCGTACTCGTTTGCTGTTGAAAGAGCGTTTTCGGCCGGTCTTTCTGTTCGAGTCCGCTTTTGGTCGTACTCGTTTATTCTTTTCGAGTCCGCTTTTGGTCGTACTTGTTTGCTGTTGAAAGAGCATTTTCGGTCGGTCTTTCTTTTCGAGTCCGCTTTCGGTCGTACTCGTTTTCTGTTGAAATAGCGTGTTCAGTCGGACTTTCTTTTCGAGTCCGCTTTCGGTCGTACTCGTTTATTCTTTTCGAGTCTGATTTCGGTCGTATTGGTTTGTTGTTGAAAGAGAGTTTTCGGCCGGTCTTTCTGTTCGAGTCCGCTTTTGGTCGTACTCGTTTATTCTTTTCGAGTCCGCTTTTGGTCGTACTCGTTTGCTGTTGAAAGAGCATTTTTGGCAGGTCTTTCTTTTCGAGTCCGTTTTCGGTCGTACTCGTTTGCTGTTGAAATAACGTTTTCAGCCGGTCTTTCTTTTCGAGTCTGCTTTCGGTCGTACTCGTTTATTCTTTTCGAGTCCGCTTTCGGTCGTACTCGTTTGTTGTTGAAAGCGCGTTTTCGGCCAGTCTTTCTATTGGAGTCCGCTTTCGGCCGTACTCGTTTGCGGTTGAAAAAGCATTTTCGGCCAGTCTTTCTTTTCGATTCTGCTTTCGGTAGTACTTGTTTATTTCTTTTCGAATTCGCTTTTGGTCTTACTCGTTTGCTGTTGAAAGAGCATTTTCGGTCGGTCTTTCTTTTCAAGTCCGCTTTCGGTCGTACTCGTTTATTCTTTTCGAGTTCGCTTTTGCTCGTACTCGTTTGCTGTTGAAAGAGCGTTTCAGGCCGGTCTTTCTTTTCGAGTCCGCTTTCGGTTGTACTCGTTAGCTGTTGAAAGAGCGTTTTCGGCCGGTCTTTCTTTTCGAGTCCGCTTTTGGTCGTACTCGTTTATTCTTATCGAGTCCTCTTTCGGTTGTACTCGTTTGCTGGTGAAAGAGCGTTTCAGGCCGGTCTTTCTTTTCGAGTCCCCTTTTCAGTCGTACTCGTTTTCTGTTGAAATAGCGTGTTCAGTCGGACTTTCTTTTCGAGTCCGCTTTCGGTCGTACTCGTTTATTCTTTTCGAGTCCGATTTCGGTCGTACTGGTTTGTTGTTGAAAGAGAGTTTTCGGCCGGTCTTTCTGTTCGAGTCCGCTTTTGGTCGTACTCGTTTATTCTTTTCGAGTCCGCTTTTGGTCGTACTCGTTTGCTGTTCAAAGAGCATTTTCGGCAGGTCTTTCTTTTCGAGTCCGTTTTCGGTCGTACTCGTTTGCTGTTGAAATAACGTTTTTAGCCGGTCTTTCTTTTCGAGTCTGCTTTCGGTCGTACTCGTTTATTCTTTTCGAGTCCGCTTTCGGTCGTACTCGTTTGTTGTTGAAAGCGCGTTTTCGGCCAGTCTTTCTATTGGAGTCCGCTTTCGGCCGTACACGTTTGCGGTTGAAAAAGCATTTTCGGCCAGTCTTTCTTTTCGATTCTGCTTTCGGTAGTACTTGTTTATTTCTTTTCGAATTCGCTTTTGGTCTTACTCGTTTGCTGTTGAAAGAGCATTTTCGGTCGGTCTTTCTTTTCAAGTCCGCTTTCGGTCGTACTCGTTTATTCTTTTCGAGTTCGCTTTTGCTCGTACTCGTTTGCTGTTGAAAGAGTGTTTCAGGCCGGTCTTTCTTTTCGAGTCCGCTTTCGGTTGTACTCGTTAGCTGTTGAAAGAGCGTTTTCGGCCGGTCTTTCTTTTCGAGTCCGCTTTTGGTCGTACTCGTTTATTCTTATCGAGTCCGCTTTCGGTTGTACTCGTTTGCTGGTGAAAGAGCGTTTCAGGCCGGTCTTTCTTTTCGAGTCCCTTTTTCAGTCGTACTCGTTTGCTGTTGAAAGAGCGTTTTCGACCGGTCTTTCTTTTCGAGTCCGCTTTCGATCGTACTCGTTTATTTCTTTTCGAGTCCGCTTTCGGTTGTACTCGTTTGCTGTTGAAAGATCGTTTTCGGCCGGTATTTCTTTTCGAGTCCGCTTTCGGTCGTACTCGTTTATTCTTTTCGAGTCCGCTTTCGGTCTTACTCATTTGCTGTTGAAAGAGCGTTTTCGGCCGGTCTTTCTTTTCGAGTCCGCTTTTGGACGTACTCGTTTATTCTTTTCGAGTCCGCTTTCGGTCGTACTCGTTTGCTGTTGAAAAAGCGTTTTCGGCCGGTGTTTCTTTTGGAGTCCGCTTTCGGCCGTACTCCTTTGCTGTTGAAAGAGCATTTTTGGGCAGTCTTTCTTTTCGATTTTGCTTTCGGTAGTACTTGTTTATTTCTTTTCGAGTTCGCTTTTGGTCTTACTCGTTTGCTGTTGAAAGAGATTTTTCGGCCTGTCTTTCTTTTCGAGTCCGCTTTCGGTCGTACTCGTTTATTCTTTTCGAGTCCGCTTTTGCTCGTACTCGTTTGCTGTTGAAAGAGCGTTTCAGGCCGGTCTTTCTTTTCGAGTCTGCTTTCGGTTGTACTCGTTAGCTGTTGAAAGAGCGTTTTTGGCCGGTCTTTATTTTCGAGTCCGCTTTTGGTCGTACTCCTTTATTCTTATCGAGTCCGCTTTCGGTCGTACTCGTTTGCTGTTGAAAGAGCGTTTTCGGTCGGTCTTTCTTTTCGAGTCAGCTTTCGGTCGTACTCGTTTATTTCTTTTCGAGTCCGCTTTCGATCATACTCGTTTGCTGTTGAAAAAGCGTTTTCGGCCGGTCTTTCTTTTCGAGTCCGCTTTCGGTCGTACTCGTGTATTCTTTTCGAGTCCGCTTTCGGTCGTACTCGTTTGCTGTTGAAAGAGCATTTTCGGCCTGTCTTTCTTTTCGGGTCCGCTTTCGGTCGTACTCGTTTGCTGTTGAAAGAGCATTTTCGGTAGGCCTTTCTGTTCGAGTCCACTTTCGGTTGTACTCATTTATTCTTTTCGAGTCCGCTTTCGGTTGTACTCGTTTGCTGTTGAAAGAGCGTTTTCGGCCAGTCTTTCTGTTTGAGTCTGCTTTCAGTCGTACTCGTTTATTCTTTTCGAGTCCGCTTTCGGTCGTACTCGTTTGCTGTTGAAAGAGCGTTTTCGGTCGGTCTTTCTTTTCGAGTCCGCTTTCGGTCGTACTCGTTTGCTGTTGAAAGAGCATTTTCGGCCGGTCTTTCTTTTCGAGTCCGCTTTCGGTCGTACTCGTTTATTTCTTTTCGAGTCCGCTTTCGGTCTTACTCGTTTGCTGTTGAAAGAGCGTTTTCGGCCGGTCTTTCTTTTCGTGTCCGGTTTTGGTCGTACTCGTTTATTCTTTTCGAGTCCGCTTTCGGTCGTACTCGTTTGCTGTTGAAAGAGCGTTTTCGGCCGGTCTTTCTGTTCGAGTCCGCTTTTGGTCGTACTCGTTTATTCTTTTCGAGTCCGCTTTTGGTCGTACTTGTTTGCTGTTGAAAGAGAATTTTCGGTCGGTCTTTCTTTTCGAGTCCGCTTTCGGTCGTACTCGTTTTCTGTTGAAATAGCGTGTTCAGTCGGACTTTCTTTTCGAGTCCGCTTTCGGTCGTACTCGTTTATTCTTTTCGAGTCCGATTTCGGTCGTACTGGTTTGTTGTTGAAAGAGAGTTTTCGGCCGGTCTTTCTGTTCGAGTCCGCTTTTGGTCGTACTCGTTTATTCTTTTCGAGTCCGCTTTTGGTCGTACTCGTTTGCTGTTGAAAGAGCATTTTCGGCAGGTCTTTCTTTTCGAGTCCGTTTTCGGTCGTACTCGTTTGCTGTTGAAATAACGTTTTTAGCCGGTCTTTCTTTTCGAGTCTGCTTTCGGTCGTACTCGTTTATTCTTTTCGAGTCCGCTTTCGGTCGTACTCGTTTGTTGTTGAAAGCGCGTTTTCGGCCAGTCTTTCTATTGGAGTCCGCTTTCGGCCGTACTCATTTGCGGTTGAAAAAGCATTTTCGGCCAGTCTTTCTTTTCGATTCTGCTTTCGGTAGTACTTGTTTATTTCTTTTCGAATTCGCTTTTGGTCTTACTCGTTAGCTGTTGAAAGAGCATTTTCGGTCGGTCTTTCTTTTCAAGTCCGCTTTCGGTCGTACTCGTTTATTCTTTTCGAGTTCGCTTTTGCTCGTACTCGTTTGCTGTTGAAAGAGTGTTTCAGGCCGGTCTTTCTTTTCGAGTCCGCTTTCGGTTGTACTCGTTAGCTGTTGAAAGAGCGTTTTCGGCCGGTCTTTCTTTTCGAGTCCGCTTTTGGTCGTACTCGTTTATTCTTATCGAGTCCGCTTTCGGTTGTACTCGTTTGCTGGTGAAAGAGCGTTTCAGGCCGGTCTTTCTTTTCGAGTCCCCTTTTCAGTCGTACTCGTTTGCTGTTGAAAGAGCGTTTTCGACCGGTCTTTCTTTTCGAGTCCGCTTTCGATCGTACTCGTTTATTTCTTTTCGAGTCCGCTTTCGGTTGTACTCGTTTGCTGTTGAAAGATCGTTTTCGGCCGGTATTTCTTTTCGAGTCCGCTTTCGGTCGTACTCGTTTATTCTTTTCGAGTCCGCTTTCGGTCTTACTCATTTGCTGTTGAAAGAGCGTTTTCGGCCGGTCTTTCTTTTCGAGTCCGCTTTCGGACGTACTCGTTTATTCTTTTCGAGTCCGCTTTCGGTCGTACTCGTTTGCTGTTGAAAAAGCGTTTTCGGCCGGTGTTTCTTTTGGAGTCCGCTTTCGGCCGTACTCCTTTGCTGTTGAAAGAGCATTTTTGGGCAGTCTTTCTTTTCGATTTTGCTTTCGGTAGTACTTGTTTATTTCTTTTCGAGTTCGCTTTTGGTCTTACTCGTTTGCTGTTGAAAGAGAGTTTTCGGCCTGTCTTTCTTTTCGAGTCCGCTTTCGGTCGTACTCGTTTATTCTTTTCGAGTCCGCTTTTGCTCGTACTCGTTTGCTGTTGAAAGAGCGTTTCAGGCCGGTCTTTCTTTTTGAGTCTGCTTTCGGTTGTACTCGTTAGCTGTTGAAAGAGCGTTTTTGGCCGGTCTTTATTTTCGAGTCCGCTTTTGGTCGTACTCCTTTATTCTTATCGAGTCCGCTTTCGGTCGTACTCGTTTGCTGTTGAAAGAGCGTTTTCGGTCGGTCTTTCTTTTCGAGTCAGCTTTCGGTCGTACTCGTTTATTTCTTTTCGAGTCCGCTTTCGATCATACTCGTTTGCTGTTGAAAAAGCGTTTTCGGCCGGTCTTTCTTTTCGAGTCCGCTTTCGGTCGTACTCGTGTATTCTTTTCGAGTCCGCTTTCGGTCGTACTCGTTTGCTGTTGAAAGAGAATTTTCGGCCTGTCTTTCTTTTCGAGTCCGCTTTCGGTCGTACTCGTTTGCTGTTGAAAGAGCATTTTCGGTAGGCCTTTCTGTTCGAGTCCACTTTCGGTTGTACTCATTTATTCTTTTCGAGTCTGCTTTCGGTTGTACTCGTTTGCTGTTGAAAGAGCGTTTTCGGCCAGTCTTTCTGTTTGAGTCTGCTTTCGGTCGTACTCGTTTATTCTTTTCGAGTCCGCTTTCGGTCGTACTCGTTTGCTGTTGAAAGAGCGTTTTCGGTCGGTCTTTCTTTTCGAGTCTGCTTTCGGTCGTACTCGTTTGCTGTTGAAAGAGCATTTTCGGCCGGTCTTTCTTTTCGAGTCCGCTTTCGGTCGTACTCGTTTATTTCTTTTCGAGCCCGCTTTCGGTCTTACTCGTTTGCTGTTGAAAGAGCGTTTTCGGCCGGTCTTTCTTTTCGAGTCCGGTTTTGGTCGTACTCGTTTATTCTTTTCGAGTCCGCTTTCGGTCGTACTCGTTTGCTGTTGAAAGAGCGTTTTCGGCCGGTCTTTCTGTTCGAGTCCGCTTTTGGTCGTACTCGTTTATTCTTTTCGAGTCCGCTTTTGGTCGTACTTGTTTGCTGTTGAAAGAGCATTTTCGGTCGGTCTTTCTTTTCGAGTCCGCTTTCGGTCGTACTCGTTTTCTGTTGAAATAGCGTGTTCAGTCGGACTTTCTTTTCGAGTCCGCTTTCGGTCGTACTCGTTTATTCTTTTCGAGTTCGATTTCGGTCGTATTGGTTTGTTGTTGAAAGAGAGTTTTCGGCCGGTCTTTCTGTTCGAGTCCGCTTTTGGTCGTACTCGTTTATTCTTTTCGAGTCCGCTTTTGGTCGTACTCGTTTGCTGTTGAAAGAGCATTTTCGGCAGGTCTTTCTTTTCGAGTCCGTTTTCGGTCGTACTCGTTTGCTGTTGAAATAACGTTTTCAGCCGGTCTTTCTTTTCGAGTCTGCTTTCGGTCGTACTCGTTTATTCTTTTCGAGTCCGCTTTCGGTCGTACTCGTTTGTTGTTGAAAGCGCGTTTTCGGCCAGTCTTTCTATTGGAGTCCGCTTTCGGCCGTACTCGTTTGCGGTTGAAAAAGCATTTTCGGCCAGTCTTTCTTTTCGATTCTGCTTGCGGTAGTACTTGTTTATTTCTTTTCGAATTCGCTTTTGGTCTTACTCGTTTGCTGTTGAAAGAGCATTTTCGGTCGGTCTTTCTTTTCAAGTCCGCTTTCGGTCGTACTCGTTTATTCTTTTCGAGTTCGCTTTTGCTCGTACTCGTTTGCTGTTGAAAGAGCGTTTCAGGCCGGTCTTTCTTTTCGAGTCCGCTTTCGGTTGTACTCGTTAGCTGTTGAAAGAGCGTTTTCGGCCGGTCTTTCTTTTCGAGTCCGCTTTTGGTCGTACTCGTTTATTCTTATCGAGTCCTCTTTCGGTTGTACTCGTTTGCTGGTGAAAGAGCGTTTCAGGCCGGTCTTTCTTTTCGAGTCCCCTTTTCAGTCGTACTCGTTTGCTGTTGAAAGAGCGTTTTCGGCCGGTCTTTCTTTTCGAGTCCGCTTTCGATCGTACTCGTTTATTTCTTTTCGAGTCCGCTTTCGGTTGTACTCGTTTGCTGTTGAAAGATCGTTTTCGGCCGGTATTTCTTTTCGAGTCCGCTTTCGGTCGTACTCGTTTATTCTTTTCGAGTCCGCTTTCGGTCTTACTCATTTGCTGTTGAAAGAGCGTTTTCGGCCGGTCTTTCTTTTCGAGTCCGCTTTTGGTCGTACTCGTTTATTCTTTTCGAGTCCGCTTTCGGTCGTACTCGTTTCCTGTTGAAAGAGCGTTTTTGGCCGGTCTTTCTATTCGAGTCCGCTTTCGGTCGTACTCGTTTATTCTTTTCGAGTCCACTTTCGGTCGTACTCGTTTGCTGTTGAAAGAGCATTTTCGGCCGGTCTTTCTTTTCGAGTCTGCTTTCGGTCGTACTCGATTGCTGTTGAAAGAGCTTTTTCAGCCGGTCTTTCTTTTCGAGTCCGCTTTCGGTCATACTTATTTATTCTTTTCGAGTCGGCTTTCGGTCGTACTCGTTTGCTGTTGAAAGAGCATTTTTGGCAGGTCTTTATGTTCGAGTCCGCTTTTGGACGTACTCATTTATTCTTTTCGAGTCCGCTTTCGGTCGTACTCGTTTGCTGTTGAAAGATCGTTTTCGGCCGATCTTTCTTTTGGAGGCCGCTTTCGGCCGTACTCGTTTGCTGTTGAAAGAGCATATTCGACCAGTCTTTCTTTTCGATTCTGCTTTCGGTAGTACTTGTTTATTTCTTTTCGAGTTCGCTTTTGGTCTTACTCGTTTGCTGTTGAAAGAGCGTTTTCGGTCGGTCTTTCTTTTCGAGTTCGCTTTCGGTCATACTCGTTTATTCTTTTCGAGTCCGCTTTTGCTCGTACTCGTTTGCTGTTGAAAAAGCGTTTCAGGCCGGTCTTTCTTTTCGAGTCCGCTTTCGGTTGTACTCGTTAGCTGTTGAAAGGGCGTTTTTGGCCGGTCTTTATTTTCGAGTCCGCTTTTGGCCGTACTCGTTTATTCTTATCGAGTCCGCTTTCGGTCGTACTCGTTTGCTGTTGAAAGAGCGTTTTTGGTCGGTCTTTATTTTTGAGTCCACTTTCGGTCGTACTCGGTTATTTCTTTTCGAGTCCGCTTTCGGTTGTACTCGTTTGCTGTTGAAAGATCGTTTTTGGCCGGTCTTTCTTTTCGAGTCCGCTTTCGGTCACACTCGTTTATTCTTTTCGAGTCCGCTTTCGGTCGTACACGTTTGCTGTTGAAAGAGCATTTTCGGCCGGTCTTTCTTTTCGAGTCCGCTTTCGGTCGTACTCGTTTGCTATTGAAAGAGCGTTTTCCGCCGGTCTTTCTGTTCGAGTCGGCTTTCGGTCGTACTCGTTTATTCTTTTCGAGTTCGCTTTCGGTTGTACTCGTTTGCTGTTGAAAGAGCATTTTCGGCCAGTCTTTCTTTTCGATTCTGCTTTCGGTAGTACTTGTTTATTTCTTTTCGAATTCGCTTTTGGTCTTACTCGTTTGCTGTTGAAAGAGCGTTTTCGGCCGCCCTTTCTTTTCGAGTCCGCTTTCAGTCCTACTCGTTTATTCTTTTCGAGTTCGCTTTTGCTCGTACTCGTTTACTGTTGAAAGAGCGTTTCAGGCCGGTCTTTCTTTTCGAGTCCGCTTTCGGTTGTACTCGTTAGCTGTAGAAAGAGAGTTTTTGGCCGGTCTTTCTTTTCACGTCTGCTTTTGGTTGTACTCGTTTATTCTTATCGAGTCCGCTTTCGGTTCTACTCGTTTGTTGTTGAAAGAGCGTTTCAGGCCGGTCTTTCTTTTCGAGTCCGCTTTTCGGTCGTACTCGTTTGTTGTTGAAAGAGCGTTTTTGGCCGATCTTTCTTTTCGAGTCCGCTTTCGATCGTACTCGTTTATTTCTTTTCGAGTTTGCTTTCGGTTGTACTCGTTTGCTGTTGAAAGAGCATTTTCGGCCGGTCTTTCTTTTCGAGTCCGCTTTCGGTCGTACTCGTTTATTCTTTTCGAGTCTGCTTTCAGTCGTACTCGTTTGCTATTGAAAGAGCATTCTCGGCCGGTCTTTCTTTTCGAGTCCGCTTTCGGTCGTACTCGTTTGCTGTTGAAAGAGTATTTTTGGCCGGTCTTTCTTTTCGAGTCCGCTTTCGGTCGTACTCGTTTATTTCTTTTCGAGTCCGCTTTCGGTCTTACTCATTCGCTGTTGAAAGAGCGTTTTCGGCCGGTCTTTCTTTTCGAGTCCGCTTTTGGTCGTACTCGTTTATTCTTTTCGAGTCCGTTTACGGTCGTACTCGTTTGCTATTGAAAGAGCGTTTTCGGCCGGTCTTTCTGTTCGAGTCCGCTTTCGGTCGTACTCGTTTATTCTTTTCGAGTCCGCTTTCGGTCGTACTCGTTTGCTGTTGAAAGAGCATTTTCGGGCGGTCTTTCTTTTCGAGTCTGCTTTCGGTCGTACTCGTTTGCTGTTGAAAGAGCTTTTTCAGACGGTCTTTCTTTTCTAGTCCGCTTTCGGTTATACTTATTTATTCTTTTCGAGTCCGCTTTCGGTCGTACTCGTTTGCTCTTGAAAGAGCGTTTTCGGCCGGTGTTTCTTTTGGAGTCCGCTTTCGGACGTACTCCTTTGCTGTTGAAAGAGCATTTTCGGCCAGTCTTTCTTTTCGATTCTGCTTTCGGTAGTACTTTTTTATTTCTTTTCGAGTTCGATTTTTGGTCTTACTCGTTTGCTGTTGAAAGAGCGTTTTCGGCCGGTCTTTCTTTTCGAGTCCGCTTTCGGTCGTACTCGTTTATTCTTTTCGAGTCCGCTTTTGCTCGTACTCGTTTGCTGTTGAAAGAGCGTTTCAGGCCGGTCTTTCTTTTCGAGTCCGCTTTCGGTTGTACTCGTTAGCTGTTGAAAGAGCGTTTTCGGTCGGTCTTTCTTTTCGAGTCCGCTTTCGGTCGTACTCGTTTTCTGTTGAAATAGCGTGTTCAGTCGGACTTTCTTTTCGAGTCCGCTTTCGGTCGTACTCGTTTATTCTTTTCGAGTCCGATTTCGGTCGTACTGGTTTGTTGTTGAAAGAGAGTTTTCGGCCGGTCTTTCTGTTCGAGTCCGCTTTTGGTCGTACTCGTTTATTCTTTTCGAGTCCGCTTTTGGTCGTACTCGTTTGCTGTTGAAAGAGCATTTTCGGCAGGTCTTTCTTTTCGAGTCCGTTTTCGGTCGTACTCGTTTGCTGTTGAAATAACGTTTTTAGCCGGTCTTTCTTTTCGAGTCTGCTTTCGGTCGTACTCGTTTATTCTTTTCGAGTCCGCTTTCGGTCGTACTCGTTTGTTGTTGAAAGCGCGTTTTCGGCCAGTCTTTCTATTGGAGTCCGCTTTCGGCCGTACTCATTTGCGGTTGAAAAAGCATTTTCGGCCAGTCTTTCTTTTCGATTCTGCTTTCGGTAGTACTTGTTTATTTCTTTTCGAATTCGCTTTTGGTCTTACTCGTTTGCTGTTGAAAGAGCATTTTCGGTCGGTCTTTCTTTTCAAGTCCGCTTTCGGTCGTACTCGTTTATTCTTTTCGAGTTCGCTTTTGCTCGTACTCGTTTGCTGTTGAAAGAGTGTTTCAGGCCGGTCTTTCTTTTCGAGTCCGCTTTCGGTTGTACTCGTTAGCTGTTGAAAGAGCGTTTTCGGCCGGTCTTTCTTTTCGAGTCCGCTTTTGGTCGTACTCGTTTATTCTTATCGAGTCCGCTTTCGGTTGTACTCGTTTGCTGGTGAAAGAGCGTTTCAGGCCGGTCTTTCTTTTCGAGTCCCCTTTTCAGTCGTACTCGTTTGCTGTTGAAAGAGCGTTTTCGACCGGTCTTTCTTTTCGAGTCTGCTTTCGATCGTACTCGTTTATTTCTTTTCGAGTCCGCTTTCGGTTGTACTCGTTTGCTGTTGAAAGATCGTTTTCGGCCGGTATTTCTTTTCGAGTCCGCTTTCGGTCGTACTCGTTTATTCTTTTCGAGTCCGCTTTCGGTCTTACTCATTTGCTGTTGAAAGAGCGTTTTCGGCCGGTCTTTCTTTTCGAGTCCGCTTTCGGACGTACTCGTTTATTCTTTTCGAGTCCGCTTTCGGTCGTACTCGTTTGCTGTTGAAAAAGCGTTTTCGGCCGGTGTTTCTTTTGGAGTCCGCTTTCGGCCGTACTCCTTTGCTGTTGAAAGAGCATTTTTGGGCAGTCTTTCTTTTCGATTTTGCTTTCGGTAGTACTTGTTTATTTCTTTTCGAGTTCGCTTTTGGTCTTACTCGTTTGCTGTTGAAAGAGAGTTTTCGGCCTGTCTTTCTTTTCGAGTCCGCTTTCGGTCGTACTCGTTTATTCTTTTCGAGTCCGCTTTTGCTCGTACTCGTTTGCTGTTGAAAGAGCGTTTCAGGCCGGTCTTTCTTTTTGAGTCTGCTTTCGGTTGTACTCGTTAGCTGTTGAAAGAGCGTTTTTGGCCGGTCTTTATTTTCGAGTCCGCTTTTGGTCGTACTCCTTTATTCTTATCGAGTCCGCTTTCGGTCGTACTCGTTTGCTGTTGAAAGAGCGTTTTCGGTCGGTCTTTCTTTTCGAGTCAGCTTTCGGTCGTACTCGTTTATTTCTTTTCGAGTCCGCTTTCGATCATACTCGTTTGCTGTTGAAAAAGCGTTTTCGGCCGGTCTTTCTTTTCGAGTCCGCTTTCGGTCGTACTCGTGTATTCTTTTCGAGTCCGCTTTCGGTCGTACTCGTTTGCTGTTGAAAGAGCATTTTCGGCCTGTCTTTCTTTTCGAGTCCGCTTTCGGTCGTACTCGTTTGCTGTTGAAAGAGCATTTTCGGTAGGCCTTTCTGTTCGAGTCCACTTTCGGTTGTACTCATTTATTCTTTTCGAGTCTGCTTTCGGTTGTACTCGTTTGCTGTTGAAAGAGCGTTTTCGGCCAGTCTTTCTGTTTGAGTCTGCTTTCGGTCGTACTCGTTTATTCTTTTCGAGTCCGCTTTGGGTCGTACTCGTTTGCTGTTGAAAGAGCGTTTTCGGTCGGTCTTTCTTTTCGAGTCTGCTTTCGGTCGTACTCGTTTGCTGTTGAAAGAGCATTTTCGGCCGGTCTTTCTTTTCGAGTCCGCTTTCGGTCGTACTCGTTTATTTCTTTTCGAGCCCGCTTTCGGTCTTACTCGTTTGCTGTTGAAAGAGCGTTTTCGGCCGGTCTTTCTTTTCGAGTCCGGTTTTGGTCGTACTCGTTTATTCTTTTCGAGTCCGCTTTCGGTCGTACTCGTTTGCTGTTGAAAGAGCGTTTTCGGCCGGTCTTTCTGTTCGAGTCCGCTTTTGGTCGTACTCGTTTATTCTTTTCGAGTCCGCTTTTGGTCGTACTTGTTTGCTGTTGAAAGAGCATTTTCGGTCGGTCTTTCTTTTCGAGTCCGCTTTCGGTCGTACTCGTTTTCTGTTGAAATAGCGTGTTCAGTCGGACTTTCTTTTCGAGTCCGCTTTCGGTCGTACTCGTTTATTCTTTTCGAGTCCGATTTCGGTCGTATTGGTTTGTTGTTGAAAGAGAGTTTTCGGCCGGTCTTTCTGTTCGAGTCCGCTTTTGGTCGTACTCGTTTATTCTTTTCGAGTCCGCTTTTGGTCGTACTCGTTTGCTGTTGAAAGAGCATTTTCGGCAGGTCTTTCTTTTCGAGTCCGTTTTCGGTCGTACTCGTTTGCTGTTGAAATAACGTTTTCAGCCGGTCTTTCTTTTCGAGTCTGCTTTCGGTCGTACTCGTTTATTCTTTTCGAGTCCGCTTTCGGTCGTACTCGTTTGTTGTTGAAAGCGCGTTTTCGGCCAGTCTTTCTATTGGAGTCCGCTTTCGGCCGTACTCGTTTGCGGTTGAAAAAGCATTTTCGGCCAGTCTTTCTTTTCGATTCTGCTTTCGGTAGTACTTGTTTATTTCTTTTCGAATTCGCTTTTGGTCTTACTCGTTTGCTGTTGAAAGAGCATTTTCGGTCGGTCTTTCTTTTCAAGTCCGCTTTCGGTCGTACTCGTTTATTCTTTTCGAGTTCGCTTTTGCTCGTACTCGTTTGCTGTTGAAAGAGCGTTTCAGGCCGGTCTTTCTTTTCGAGTCCGCTTTCGGTTGTACTCGTTAGCTGTTGAAAGAGCGTTTTCGGCCGGTCTTTCTTTTCGAGTCCGCTTTTGGTCGTACTCGTTTATTCTTATCGAGTCCTCTTTCGGTTGTACTCGTTTGCTGGTGAAAGAGCGTTTCAGGCCGGTCTTTCTTTTCGAGTCCCCTTTTCAGTCGTACTCGTTTGCTGTTGAAAGAGCGTTTTCGGCCGGTCTTTCTTTTCGAGTCCGCTTTCGGTCGTACTCGTTTATTCTTTTCGAGTCCGCTTTCGGTCTTACTCATTTGCTGTTGAAAGAGCGTTTTCGGCCGGTCTTTCTTTTCGAGTCCGCTTTTGGTCGTACTCGTTTATTCTTTTCGAGTCCGCTTTTGGTCGTACTCGTTTCCTGTTGAAAGAGCGTTTTTGGCCGGTCTTTCTATTCGAGTCCGCTTTCGGTCGTACTCGTTTATTCTTTTCGAGTCCACTTTCGGTCGTACTCGTTTGCTGTTGAAAGAGCATTTTCGGCCGGTCTTTCTTTTCGAGTCTGCTTTCGGTCGTACTCGATTGCTGTTGAAAGAGCTTTTTCAGCCGGTCTTTCTTTTCGAGTCCGCTTTCGGTCATACTTATTTATTCTTTTCGAGTCGGCTTTCGGTCGTACTCGTTTGCTGTTGAAAGAGCATTTTTGGCAGGTCTTTATGTTCGAGTCCGCTTTTGGACGTACTCATTTATTCTTTTCGAGTCCGCTTTCGGTCGTACTCGTTTGCTGTTGAAAGATCGTTTTCGGCCGATCTTTCTTTTGGAGGCCGCTTTCGGCCGTACTCGTTTGCTGTTGAAAGAGCATATTCGACCAGTCTTTCTTTTCGATTCTGCTTTCGGTAGTACTTGTTTATTTCTTTTCGAGTTCGCTTTTGGTCTTACTCGTTTGCTGTTGAAAGAGCGTTTTCGGCCGGTCTTTCTTTTCGAGTTCGCTTTCGGTCATACTCGTTTATTCTTTTCGAGTCCGCTTTTGCTCGTACTCGTTTGCTGTTGAAAAAGCGTTTCAGGCCGGTCTTTCTTTTCGAGTCCGCTTTCGGTTGTACTCGTTAGCTGTTGAAAGGGCGTTTTTGGCCGGTCTTTATTTTCGAGTCCGCTTTTGGCCGTACTCGTTTATTCTTATCGAGTCCGCTTTCGGTCGTACTCGTTTGCTGTTGAAAGAGCGTTTTTGGTCGGTCTTTATTTTTGAGTCCACTTTCGGTCGTACTCGGTTATTTCTTTTCGAGTCCGCTTTCGGTCGTACTCGTTTGCTGTTGAAAGATCGTTTTTGGCCGGTCTTTCTTTTCGAGTCCGCTTTCGGTCACACTCGTTTATTCTTTTCGAGTCCGCTTTCGGTCGTACACGTTTGCTGTTGAAAGAGCATTTTCGGCCGGTCTTTCTTTTCGAGTCCGCTTTCGGTCGTACTCGTTTGCTATTGAAAGAGCGTTTTCGGCCGGTCTTTCTGTTCGAGTCGGCTTTCGGTCGTACTCGTTTATTCTTTTCGAGTTCGCTTTCGGTTGTACTCGTTTGCTGTTGAAAGAGCATTTTCGGCCAGTCTTTCTTTTCGATTCTGCTTTCGGTAGTACTTGTTTATTTCTTTTCGAATTCGCTTTTGGTCTTACTCGTTTGCTGTTGAAAGAGCGTTTTCGGCCGCCCTTTCTTTTCGAGTCCGCTTTCAGTCCTACTCGTTTATTCTTTTCGAGTTCGCTTTTGCTCGTACTCGTTTACTGTTGAAAGAGCGTTTCAGGCCGGTCTTTCTTTTCGAGTCCGCTTTCGGTTGTACTCGTTAGCTGTAGAAAGAGAGTTTTTGGCCGGTCTTTCTTTTCACGTCTGCTTTCGGTTGTACTCGTTTATTCTTATCGAGTCCGCTTTCGGTTCTACTCGTTTGTTGTTGAAAGAGCGTTTCAGGCCGGTCTTTCTTTTCGAGTCCGCTTTTCGGTCGTACTCGTTTGTTGTTGAAAGAGCGTTTTTGGCCGATCTTTCTTTTCGAGTCCGCTTTCGATCGTACTCGTTTATTTCTTTTCGAGTTTGCTTTCGGTTGTACTCGTTTGCTGTTGAAAGAGCATTTTCGGCCGGTCTTTCTTTTCGAGTCCGCTTTCGGTCGTACTCGTTTATTCTTTTCGAGTCTGCTTTCAGTCGTACTCGTTTGCTATTGAAAGAGCATTCTCGGCCGGTCTTTCTTTTCGAGTCCGCTTTCGGTCGTACTCGTTTGCTGTTGAAAGAGCATTTTTGGCCGGTCTTTCTTTTCGAGTCCGCTTTCGGTCGTACTCGTTTATTTCTTTTCGAGTCCGCTTTCGGTCTTACTCATTCGCTGTTGAAAGAGCGTTTTCGGCCGGTCTTTCTTTTCGAGTCCGCTTTTGGTCGTACTCGTTTATTCTTTTCGAGTCCGTTTACGGTCGTACTCGTTTGCTATTGAAAGAGCGTTTTCGGCCGGTCTTTCTGTTCGAGTCCGCTTTCGGTCGTACTCGTTTATTCTTTTCGAGTCCGCTTTCGGTCGTACTCGTTTGCTGTTGAAAGAGCATTTTCGGGCGGTCTTTCTTTTCGAGTCTGCTTTCGGTCGTACTCGTTTGCTGTTGAAAGAGCTTTTTCAGACGGTCTTTCTTTTCTAGTCCGCTTTCGGTTATACTTATTTATTCTTTTCGAGTCCGCTTTCGGTCGTACTCGTTTGCTGTTGAAAGAGCGTTTTCGGCCGGTGTTTCTTTTGGAGTCCGCTTTCGGACGTACTCCTTTGCTGTTGAAAGAGCATTTTCGGCCAGTCTTTCTTTTCGATTCTGCTTTCGGTAGTACTTTTTTATTTCTTTTCGAGTTCGATTTTTGGTCTTACTCGTTTGCTGTTGAAAGAGCGTTTTCGGCCGGTCTTTCTTTTCGAGTCCGCTTTCGGTCGTACTCGTTTATTCTTTTCGAGTCCGCTTTTGCTCGTACTCGTTTGCTGTTGAAAGAGCGTTTCAGGCCGGTCTTTCTTTTCGAGTCCGCTTTCGGTTGTACTCGTTAGCTGTTGAAAGAGCGTTTTCGGCCGGTCTTTCTTTTCGAGTCCGCTTTTGGTCGTACTCGTTTATTCTTATCGAGTCCGCTTTCGGTTGTACTCGTTTGCTGGTGAAAGAGCGTTTCAGGCCGGTCTTTCTTTTCGAGTCCGCTTTTCAGTCGTACTCGTTTGCTGTTGAAAGAGCGTTTTCGGCCGGTCTTTCTTTTCGAGTCCGCTTTCGATCGTACTCGTTTATTTCTTTTCGAGTCCGCTTTCGGTTGTACTCGTTTGCTGTTGAAAGAGCGTTTTCGGCCGGTATTTCTTTTCGAGTCCGCTTTCGGTCGTACTCGTTTATTCTTTTCGAGTCCGCTTACGGTCTTACTCATTTGCTGTTGAATGAGCGTTTTCGGCCGTTCTTTCTTTTCGAGTCCGCTTTTGGTCGTACTCGTTTATTCTTTTCGAGTCCGCTTTCGGTCGTACTCGTTTCCTGTTGAAAGAGCGTTTTCGGCCGGTCTTTCTATTCGAGTCTGCTTTCGGTCGTACTCGTTTATTCTTTTCGAGTCCACTTTCGGTCGTACTCGTTTGCCGTTGAAAGAGCATTTTCGGCCGGTCTTTCTTTTCGAGTCCGCTTTCGGTCGTACTCGATTGCTGTTGAAAGAGCTTTTTTAGTCGGTCTTTCTTTTCGAGTCCGCTTTCGGCCAAACTTATTTATTCTTTTCGAGTCCGCTTTCGGTCGTACTCGTTTGCTGTTGAAAGATCGTTTTCGGCCGGTCTTTCTTTTGGAGGCCGCTTTCGGTCGTACTCGTTTGCTGTTGAAAGAGCATTTTCGACCAGTCTTTCTTTTCGATTCTGCTTTTGGTAGTACTTGTTTATTTCTTTTCGAGTTCGCTTTTGGTCTTACTTGTTTGCTGTTGAAAGAGCGTTTTCGGCCGGTCTTTCTTTTCGAGTTCGATTTCGGTCATACTCGTTTATTCTTTTCGAGTCCGCTTTTGCTCGTACTCGTTTGCTGTCGAAAAAGCGTTTCAGGCAGGTCTTTCTTTTCGAGTCCGCTTTCGGTTGTACTCGTTAGCTGTTGAAAGAGCGTTTTTGGCCGGTCTTTATTTTCGAGTCCGCTTTTGGCCGTACTCGTTTATTCATATCGAGTCCGCTTTCGGTCGTACTCGTTTGCTGTTGAAAGAACATTTTCGTTCGGTCTTTATTTTTGAGTCCGCTTTCGGTCGTACTCGTTTATTTCTTTTCGAGTCCGCTTTCGGTCGTACTCGTTTGCTGTTGAAAGATCGTTTTTGGCCGGTCTTTCTTTTCGAGTCCGCTTTCGGTCATACTCGTTTATTCTTTTCGAGT
The DNA here is from genome assembly GCA_022829125.1 of Lathyrus tuberosus. NCBI lineage: Eukaryota > Viridiplantae > Streptophyta > Magnoliopsida > Fabales > Fabaceae > Lathyrus > Lathyrus tuberosus. Next base: position 5,192,794 of record JALAZF010000034.1, read on the forward strand.
CCGCTTTCGGTCGTACACGTTTGCTGTTGAATAAGCGTTTTCGGCCGGTCTTTCTTTTCGAGTCCGCTTTTGGTCGTACTCGTTTGCTATTGAAAGAGCGTTTTCGGCCGGTCTTTCTGTTCGTGTCGGCTTTCGGTCGTACTCGTTTATTCTTTTCGAGTTCGCTTTCGGTTGTACTCGTTTGCTGTTGAAAGAGCATTTTCGGCCAGTCTTTCTTTTCGATTCTGCTTTCGGTAGTACTTGTTTATTTCTTTTCGAATTCGCTTTTGGTCTTACTCGTTTGCTCTTGAAAGAGCGTTTTCGGCCGACCTTTCTTTTCGAGTCCGCTTTCGGTCGTACTCGTTTATTCTTTTCGAGTTCGCTTTTGCTCGTACTCGTTTGCTGTTGAAAGAGCGTTTCAGGCCGGTCTTTCTTTTCGAGTCCGCTTTCGGTTGTACTCGTTAGCTGTAGAAAGAGAGTTTTTGGCCGGTCTTTCTTTTCACGTCTGCTTTTGGTCGTACTCGTTTATTCTTATCGAGTCCGCTTTCGGTTCTACTCGTTTGCTGTTGAAAGAGCGTTTCAGGCCGGTCTTTCTTTTCGAGTCCACTTTTCGGTCGTACTCGTTTGCTGTTGAAAGAGCGTTTTTGGCCGGTCTTTATTTTCGAGTCCGCTTTCGATCGTACTCGTTTATTTCTTTTCGAGTTTGCTTTCGGTTGTACTCGTTTGCTGTTAAAAGAGCATTTTCGGCCGGTCTTTCTTTTCGAGTCCGCTTTCGGTCGTACTTGTTTATTCTTTTCGAGTCCGCTTTCAGTCGTACTCGTTTGCTATTGAAAGAGCATTCTCGGCCGGTCTTTCTTTTCGAGTCCGCTTTCGGTCGTACTCGTTTGCTGTTGAAAGAGCATTTTTGGCCGGTCTTTCTTTTAGAGTCCGCTTTCGGTCGTACTCGTTTATTTCTTTTCGAGTCCGCTTTCGGTCTTACTCATTTGCTGTTGAAAGAGCGTTTTCGGCCGGTCTTTCTTTTCGAGTCCGCTTTCGGTCGTACTCGTTTATTCTTTTCGAGTCCGCTTTCGGTCGTACTCGTTTACTGTTGAAAGAGCATTTTCGGGCTGTCTTTCTTTTCGAGTCTGCTTTCGGTCGTACTCGTTTGCTGTTGAAAGAGCTTTTTCAAACGGTCTTTCATTTCTAGTCCGCTTTCGGTCATACTTATTTATTCTTTTCGAGTCCGCTTTCGGTCGAACTCGTTTGCTGTTGAAAGAGCATTTTCGGCAGGTCTTTATGTTCGAGTCCGCTTTCGGACGTACTCGTTTATTCTTTTCGAGTCCGCTTTCGGTCGTACTCGTTTGCTGTTGAAAGAGCGTTTTCGGCCGGTGTATCTTTTGGAGTCCGCTTTCGGCCGTACTCCTTTGCTGTTGAAAGAGCATTTTCGGCCAGTCTTTCTTTTCGATTCTGCTTTCGGTAGTACTTTTTTATTTCTTGTCGAGTTCGCTTTTGGTCTTACTCCTTTGCTGTTGAAAGAGCGTTTTTGGCCGGTCTTTCTTTTCGAGTCCGCTTTCGGTTGTACTCGTTAGCTGTTGAAAGAGGGGTTTTGGCCGGTCTTTATTTTCGAGTCCGCTTTTGGTCGTACTCGTTTATTCTTATCGAGTCCGCTTTCGGTCGTACTCGTTTGCTGTTGAAAGAGCGTTTTGGGTCGGTCTTTTATTTCGAGTCCGCTTTCGGTCGTACTCGTTTATTTCTTTTCGAGTCCGCTTTCGGTCGTACTCGTTTATTTCTTTTCGAGTCCGCTTTCGGTCGTACTCGTTTGCTATTGAAAGAGCGTTTTCGGTCGGTCTTTCTTTTCGAGTCCGCTTTCGGTCGTACTCGTTTGCTATTGAAAGAGCGTTTTCGGCCGGGCTTTCTGTTCGAGTCGGCTTTCGGTCGTACTCGTTTATTCTTTTCGAGTTCGCTTTCGGTTGTACTCGTTTGCTGTTGAAAGAGTGTTTTCGGCCGGTCTTTCATTTCGAGTCCGCTTTCGGTCGTACTCGTTTATTCTTATCGAGTCCGCTTTTGGTCGTGCTCGTTTGCTGTCGAAAGAGCGTTTTTGGCCGGTCTTTTTTTTTAGTCCGCTTTCGATCGTACTCGTTTGTTGTTGAAAGAGCGTTTTCGCCCGGTCTTTCTTTTCGAGTCCGCTTTCGGTCGTACTCGTTTATTCTTGTCGAGTTCGCTTTTGGTCTTACTCCTTTGCTGTTGAAAGAGCGTTTTTGGCCGGTCTTTCTTTTCGAGTCCGCTTTCGGTTGTACTCGTTAGCTGTTGAAAGAGGGGTTTTGGCCGGTCTTTATTTTCGAGTCCGCTTTTGGTCGTACTCGTTTATTCTTATCGAGTCCGCTTTCGGTCGTACTCGTTTGCTGTTGAAAGAGCGTTTTGGGTCGGTCTTTTATTTCGAGTCCGCTTTCGGTCGTACTCGTTTATTTCTTTTCGAGTCCGCTTTCGGTCGTACTCGTTTATTTCTTTTCGAGTCCGCTTTCGGTCGTACTCGTTTGCTATTGAAAGAGCGTTTTCGGTCGGTCTTTCTTTTCGAGTCCGCTTTCGGTCGTACTCGTTTGCTATTGAAAGAGCGTTTTCGGCCGGGCTTTCTGTTCGAGTCGGCTTTCGGTCGTACTCGTTTATTCTTTTCGAGTTCGCTTTCGGTTGTACTCGTTTGCTGTTGAAAGAGCGTTTTCAGTCGATCTTTCTTTTCGAGTCCGCTTTTGGTCGTACTCGTTTATTCTTATCGAGTCTGCTTTCGGTCGTGCTCGTTTGCTGTCGAAAGAGCGTTTTTGGCCGGTCTTTTTTTTTAGTCCGCTTTCGATCGTACTCGTTTGTTGTTGAAAGAGCGTTTTCGCCCGGTCTTTCTTTTCGAGTCCGCTTTCGGTCGTACTCGTTTATTCTTTTCGAGTTCGCTTTTGCTCGTACTCGTTTGCTGTTGAAAGAGCGTTTCAGGCCGGTCTTTCTTTTCGAGTCCGCTTTCGGTTGTACTCGTTAGCTGTTGAAAGAGCATTTTTGGGCGGTATTTATTTTCGACTCCGCTCTTGGTCGTACTCGTTTATTCTTATCGAGTCCGCTTTCGGTCGTACTCGTTTGCTGTTGAAAGAGCGTTTTGGGTCGGTCTTTTATTTCGAGTCCGCTTTCGGTCGTACTCGTTTATTTCTTTTCGAGTCCGCTTTCGGTCGTACTCGTTTGCTGTTGAAAGAGCGTTTTCGAACGGTCTTTCTTTTCGAGTCCGCTTTCGGTCGTACTCGTTTATTCTTTTCGAGTCCGCTTTCGGTCGTACTCGTTTGCTATTGAAAGAGCATTTTCGGTCGGTCTTTCTTTTCGAGTCCGCTTTTGGTCGTACTCGTTTGCTATTGAAAGAGCGTTTTCGGCCGGGCTTTCTGTTCGAGTCGGCTTTCGGTCGTACTCGTTTATTCTTTTCGAGTTCGCTTTCGGTTGTACTCGTTTGCTGTTGAAAGAGCGTTTTCGGCCGGTCTTTCATTTCGAGTCCGCTTTCGGTCGTACTCGTTTATTGTTATCGAGTCCGCTTTTGGTCGTACTCGTTTGCTGTTGAAAGAGCGTTTTCAGTCGATCTTTCTTTTCGAGTCCGCTTTTGGTCGTACTCGATTATTCTTATCGAGTCTGCTTTCGGTCGTGCTCGTTTGCTGTCGAAAGAGCGTTTTTGGCCGGTCTTTTTTTTCGAGTCCGCTTTCGATCGTACTCGTTTGCTGTTGAAAGAGCGTTTTCAGCCGGTCTTTCTTTTCGAGTCCGCTTTCGGTCGTACTTGTTTATTCTTTTCGAGTCCGCTTTTGGTCATACTCGTTTGCTGTTGAAGGAGCGTTTTCGGCAGGTCTTTCTGTTCGAGTCCGCTTTCGGTCGTACTCGTTTATTCTATTCGAGTCCGCTTTCAGTCGTACTCGTATGCTGTTGAAAGAGCGTTTTCGGCCGCTCTTTCTATTGGAGTCCGCTTTCGGCCGTACTCGTTTGCTGTTGAAAGAGCATTTTCGTCCGGTCTTTCTTTTCGATACCGCTTTCGCTCGTAATCGTTTATTTCTTTTCAAATCTGCTTTTGGTCGTACTCGTTTGCTGTTGAAAGAGCGTTTTTGGCCGGTCTTTCTTTTCGAGTCCGCTTTCGGTCGTACTCGTTTATTCTTTTCGAGTTCGCTTTTGTTTGTATTCGTTTGCTGTTGAAAGATCGTTTTCGGCCGGTCTTTCTTTTTGAGTTCGCTTTCGGTAGTACTCGTTTATTTCTTTTCGAGTACGCTTTCGGTCGTACTCGTTTGCTGTTGAAAGAGCGTTTTCGGCCGGTCTTTCTTTTCGAGTCCGCTTTCGGTCGTACTCGTTTATTCTTTTCGAGTTCGCTTTTGCTCGTACTCATTTGCTATTGAAAGAGCATTCTCGGCCGGTCTTTCTTTTCGAGTCCGCTTTCGGTCGTACTCGTTTGCTGTTGAAAGAGCATTTTCGGCCGGTCTTTCTTTTCGAGTCCGCTTTCTGTCGTACTCGTTTATTTCTTTTCGAGTCCGCTTTCGGTCGTACTCGTTTGTTGTTGAAAGAGCGTTTTCGGCCAGTCTTTCTTTTGGAGTCCGCTTTCGGTCGTACTCGTTTGCTGTTGAAAAAGCATTTTCGGCCAGTCTTTCTTTTCGATTCTGCTTTCGGTAGTACTTGTTTATTTCTTTTCGAATTCGCTTTTGGTCTTACTCGTTTGCTGTTGAAAGAGCGTTTTCGGTCGGTCTTTCTTTTCGAGTCCGCTTTCGGTCGTACTCGTTTATTCTTTTCGAGTTCGCTTTTGCTCGTACTCGTTTGCTATTGAAAGAGCGTTTCAGACCGGTCTTTCTTTTCGAGTCCGCTTTCGGTAGTACTCGTTTGCTGTTGAAAGAGCATTTTCGGCCGGTCTTTCTTTTCGAGTTCGCTTTTGCTCGTACTCGTTTGCTGTTGAAAGAGCGTTTCAGGCCGGTCTTTCTTTTCGAGTCCGCTTTCGGTTGTACTCGTTAGCTGTAGAAAAAGAGTTTTTGGCCGGTCTTTCTTTTCACGTCTGCTTTTGGTCGTACTCGTTTATTCTTATCGAGTCCGCTTTCGGTTCTACTCGTTTGCTGTTGAAAGAGCGTTTCAGGCCGGTCTTTCTTTTCGAGTCCGCTTTTCGGTCGTACTCGTTTGCCGTTGAAAGAGCGTTTTTGGCCGTTCTTTCTTTTCGAGTCCGCTTTCGATAGTACTCGTTTATTTCTTTTCGAGTTTGCTTTCGGTTGTACTCGTTTGCTGTTGAAAGAGCATTTTCGGCCGGTCTTTCTTTTCGAGTCCGCTTTTGGTCGTACTCGTTTATTCTTTTCGAGTCCGCTTTCAGTCGTACTCGTTTGCTATTGAAAGAGCATTCTCGGCCGGTCTTTCTTTTCGAGTCCACTTTCGGTCGTACTCGTTAGCTGTTGAAAGAGCGTTTTCGGCCGGTCTTTCTTTTCGAGTCCGCTTTTGGTCGTACTCGTTTATTCTTATCGAGTCCGCTTTCGGTTGTACTCGTTTGCTGGTGAAAGAGCGTTTCAGGCCGGTCTTTCTTTTCGAGTCCCCTTTTCAGTCGTACTCGTTTGCTGTTGAAAGAGCATTTTTGGCCGGTCTTTCTTTTAGAGTCCGCTTTCGGTCGTACTCGTTTATTTCTTTTCGAGTCCGCTTTCGGTCTTACTTATTTGCTGTTGAAAGAGCTTTTTCAGACGGTCTTTCTTTTCTAGTCCGCTTACGGTCATACTTATTTATTCTTTTCGAGTCCGCTTTCGGTCGTACTCGTTTATTTCTTTTCGAGTCCGCTTTCAGTCGTACTCGTTTGCTATTGAAAGAGCATTCTCGGCCGGTCTTTCTTTTCGAGTCCGCTTTCGGTCGTACTCGTTTGCTGTTGAAAGAGCATTTTTGGCCGGTCTTTCTTTTAGAGTCCGCTTTCGGTCGTACTCGTTTATTTCTTTTCGAGTCCGCTTTCGGTCTTACTCATTTGCTGTTGAAAGAGCTTTTTCAGACGGTCTTTCTTTTCTAGTCCGCTTTCGGTCATACTTATTTATTCTTTTCGAGTCCGCTTTCGGTCGTACTCGTTTATTTCTTTTCGAGTCCGCTTTCGGTCGTACTCGTTTGTTGTTGAAAGAGCATTTTCGGCCAGTCTTTCTTTTGGAGTCCGCTTTCGGCCGTACTCGTTTGCTGTTGAAAAAGCATTTTTGGCCAGTCTTTCTTTTCGACTCTGCCTTCGGTAGTACTTGTTTATTTCTTTTCGAATTCCCTTTCGGTCGTACTCGTTTGCTGTTGAAAGAGCGTTTTCGGCCGGTCTTTCTTTTCGAGTCCGCTTTCGGTCGTACTCGTTTATTCTTTTCGAGTTCGCTTTTGCTCGTACTCATTTGCTATTGAAAGAGCATTCTCGGCCGGTCTTTCTTTTCGAGTCCGCTTTCGGTCGTACTCGTTTGCTGTTGAAAGAGCATTTTCGGCCGGTCTTTCTTTTCGAGTCCGCTTTCTGTCGTACTCGTTTATTTCTTTTCGAGTCCGCTTTCGGTCGTACTCGTTTGTTGTTGAAAGAGCGTTTTCGGCCAGTCTTTCTTTTGGAGTCCGCTTTCGGTCGTACTCGTTTGCTGTTGAAAAAGCATTTTCGGCCAGTCTTTCTTTTCGATTCTGCTTTCGGTAGTACTTGTTTATTTCTTTTCGAATTCGCTTTTGGTCTTACTCGTTTGCTGTTGAAAGAGCGTTTTCGGTCGGTCTTTCTTTTCGAGTCCGCTTTCGGTCGTACTCGTTTATTCTTTTCGAGTTCGCTTTTGCTCGTACTCGTTTGCTATTGAAAGAGCGTTTCAGACCGGTCTTTCTTTTCGAGTCCGCTTTCGGTAGTACTCGTTTGCTGTTGAAAGAGCATTTTCGGCCGGTCTTTCTTTTCGAGTTCGCTTTTGCTCGTACTCGTTTGCTGTTGAAAGAGCGTTTCAGGCCGGTCTTTCTTTTCGAGTCCGCTTTCGGTTGTACTCGTTAGCTGTAGAAAAAGAGTTTTTGGCCGGTCTTTCTTTTCACGTCTGCTTTTGGTCGTACTCGTTTATTCTTATCGAGTCCACTTTCGGTTCTACTCGTTTGCTGTTGAAAGAGCGTTTCAGGCCGGTCTTTCTTTTCGAGTCCGCTTTTCGGTCGTACTCGTTTGCCGTTGAAAGAGCGTTTTTGGCCGTTCTTTCTTTTCGAGTCCGCTTTCGATAGTACTCGTTTATTTCTTTTCGAGTTTGCTTTCGGTTGTACTCGTTTGCTGTTGAAAGAGCATTTTCGGCCGGTCTTTCTTTTCGAGTCCGCTTTTGGTCGTACTCGTTTATTCTTTTCGAGTCCGCTTTCAGTCGTACTCGTTTGCTATTGAAAGAGCATTCTCGGCCGGTCTTTCTTTTCGAGTCCACTTTCGGTCGTACTCGTTAGCTGTTGAAAGAGCGTTTTCGGCCGGTCTTTCTTTTCGAGTCCGCTTTTGGTCGTACTCGTTTATTCTTATCGAGTCCGCTTTCGGTTGTACTCGTTTGCTGGTGAAAGAGCGTTTCAGGCCGGTCTTTCTTTTCGAGTCCCCTTTTCAGTCGTACTCGTTTGCTGTTGAAAGAGCATTTTTGGCCGGTCTTTCTTTTAGAGTCCGCTTTCGGTCGTACTCGTTTATTTCTTTTCGAGTCCGCTTTCGGTCTTACTTATTTGCTGTTGAAAGAGCTTTTTCAGACGGTCTTTCTTTTCTAGTCCGCTTACGGTCATACTTATTTATTCTTTTCGAGTCCGCTTTCGGTCGTACTCGTTTATTTCTTTTCGAGTCCGCTTTCAGTCGTACTCGTTTGCTATTGAAAGAGCATTCTCGGCCGGTCTTTCTTTTCGAGTCCGCTTTCGGTCGTACTCGTTTGCTGTTGAAAGAGCATTTTTGGCCGGTCTTTCTTTTAGAGTCCGCTTTCGGTCGTACTCGTTTATTTCTTTTCGAGTCCGCTTTCGGTCTTACTCATTTGCTGTTGAAAGAGCTTTTTCAGACGGTCTTTCTTTTCTAGTCCGCTTTCGGTCATACTTATTTATTCTTTTCGAGTCCGCTTTCGGTCGTACTCGTTTATTTCTTTTCGAGTCCGCTTTCGGTCGTACTCGTTTGTTGTTGAAAGAGCATTTTCGGCCAGTCTTTCTTTTGGAGTCCGCTTTCGGCCGTACTCGTTTGCTGTTGAAAAAGCATTTTTGGCCAGTCTTTCTTTTCGACTCTGCCTTCGGTAGTACTTGTTTATTTCTTTTCGAATTCCCTTTTGGTCTTACTCGTTTGCTGTTGAAAGAGCGTTTTCGGTCGGTCTTTCTTTTCGAGTCCGCTTTCGGTCGTACTCGTTTATTCTTTTCGAGTTCGCTTTTGCTCGTACTCGTTTGCTATTCAAAGAGCATTCTCGGCCGGTCTTTCTTTTCGAGTCCGCTTTCGGTCGAACTCGTTTGCTGTTGAAAGAGCATTTTTGGCCGGTCTTTCTTTTCGAGTCCGCTTTCGATCGTACTCGTTTATTTCTTTTCGAGTCCGCTTTCGGTCTTACTCATTTGCTGTTGAAAGAGCGTTTTCGGCCGGTCTTTCTTTTCGAGTCCGCATTTGGTCGTACTCGTTTATTCTTTTCGAGTCCGCTTTTGGTCGTACTCGTTTGCTGTTGAAAGAGCGTTTTCGGCCGGTCTTTCTGTTCGAGTCCGCTTTCGGTCGTACTCGTTTATTCTTTTCGAGTCCGCTTTCGGTCGTACTCGTTTGCTGTTGAAAGAGCATTTTCGGGCGGTCTTTCTTTTCGAGTCTGCTTTCGGTCGTACTCGTTTGCTGTTGAAAGAGCTTTTTCAGACGGTCTTTCTTTTCGAGTCCGCTTTCGGTCATACTTATTTATTCTTTTCGAGTCCGCTTTTGGTCGTACTCGTTTGCTGTTGAAAGAGCGTTTTCGGGCGGTGTTTCTTTTGGAGTCCGCTTTCGGCCGTACTTCTTTGCTGTTGAAAGAGCATTTTCGGCCAGTCTTTCTTTTCGATTCTGCTTCCGGTAGTACTTTTTTATTTCTTTTCGAGTTCGCTTTTGGTCTTACTCGTTTGCTGTTGAAAGGGCGTTTTCGGCGGGTCTTTCTTTTCGAGTCCGCTTTCGGTTGTACTCGTTAGCTGTTGAAAGAGCGTTTTTGGCCGGTCTTTATTTTCGAGTCCGCTTTTGGTCGTACTCGTTTATTCTTATCGAGTCTGCTTTCGGTCGTGCTCGTTTGCTATCGAAAGAGCGTTTTCGCCCGGTCTTTCTTTTCGAGTCCGCTTTCGGTCGTACTCGTTTATTCTTTTCGAGTTCGCTTTTGCTCGTACTCGTTTGCTGTTGAATGAGCGTTTCAGGCCGGTCTTTCTTTTCGAGTCCGCTTTCGGTTGTACTCGTTAGCTGTTGAAAGAGCATTTTTGGGCGGTATTTATTTTCGACTCCGCTTTTGGTCGTACTCGTTTATTCTTATCGAGTCCGCTTTCGGTCGTACTCGTTTGCTGTTGAAAGAGCGTTTTGGGTCGGTCTTTTATTTCGAGTCCGCTTTCGGTCGTACTCGTTTATTTCTTTTTGAGTCCGCTTTCGGTCGTACTCGTTTGCTGTTGAAAGAGCGTTTTCGACCGGTCTTTCTTTTCGAGTCCGCTTTCGGTCGTACTCGTTTATTCTTTTCGAGTCCGCTTTCGGTCGTACTCGTTTGCTATTGAAAGAGCATTTTCGGTCGGTCTTTCTTTTCGTGTCCGCTTTCGGTCGTACTCGTTTACTATTGAAAGAGCGTTTTCGGCCGGGCTTTCTGTTCGAGTCGGCTTTCGGTCGTACTCGTTTATTCTTTTCGAGTTCGCTTTCGGTTGTACTCATTTGCTGTTGAAAGAGCGTTTTCGGCCGGTCTTTCATTTCGACTCCGCTTTCGGTCGTACTCGTTTATTCTTATAGAGTCCGCTTTTGGTCGTACTCGTTTGCTGTTGAAAGAGCGTTTTCAGTCGATCTTTCTTTTCGAGTCCGCTTTTGGTCGTACTCGTTTATTCTTATCGAGTCTGCTTTCGGTCGTGCTCGTTTGCTGTCGAAAGAGCGTTTTTGGCCGGTCTTTTTTTTCGAGTCCGCTTTCGATCGTACTCGTTTGCTGTTGAAAGAGCGTTTTCAGCCGGTCTTTCTTTTCGAGTCCGCTTTCGGTCGTACTTGTTTATTCTTTTCGAGTCCGCTTTCGGTCATACTCGTTCGCTGTTGAAGGAGCGTTTTCGGCAGGTCTTTCTGTTCGAGTCCGCTTTCGGTCGTACTCGTTTATTCTATTCGAGTCCGCTTTCAGTCGTACTCGTTTGCTGTTGAAAGAGCGTTTTCGGCCGCTCTTTCTTTTGGAGTCCGCTTTCGGCCGTACTCGTTTGCTGTTGAAAGAGCATTTTCGGCCGGTCTTTCTTTTCGATTCCGCTTTCGCTCGTAATCGTTTATTTCTTTTCAAATCTGCTTTTGGTCGTACTCGTTTGCTGTTGAAAGAGCGTTTTTGGCCGGTCTTTCTTTTCGAGTCCGCTTTTGGTCGTACTCGTTTATTCTTATCGAGTCTGCTTTCGGTCGTGCTCGTTTGCTGTCGAAAGAGCGTTTTTGGCCGGTCTTTTTTTTCGAGTCCGCTTTCGATCGTACTCGTTTGCTGTTGAAAGAGCGTTTTCGCCCGGTCTTTCTTTTCGAGTCCGCTTTCGGTCGTACTCGTTTATTCTTTTCGAGTTCGCTTTTGCTCGTACTCGTTTGCTGTTGAAAGAGCGTTTCAGGCCGGTCTTTCTTTTCGAGTCCGCATTCGGTTGTACTCGTTAGCTGTTGAAAGAGCATTTTTGGGCGGTATTTATTTTCGACTCCGCTTTTGGTCGTACTCGTTTATTCATATCGAGTCCGCTTTCGGTCGTACTCGTTTGCTGTTGAAAGAGCGTTTTGGGTCGGTCTTTTATTTCGAGTCCGCTTTCGGTCGTACTCGTTTATTTCTTTTCGGGTCCGCTTTCGGTCGTACTCGTTTGCTGTTGAAAGAGCGTTTTCGACCGGTCTTTCTTTTCGAGTCCGCTTTCGGTCGTACTCGTTTATTCTTTTCGAGTCCGCTTTCGGTCGTACTCGTTTGCTATTAAAAGAGCATTTTCGGTCGGTCTTTCTTTTCGAGTCCGCTTTCGGTCGTACTCGTTTGCTATTGAAAGAGCATTTTCGGCCGGGCTTTCTGTTCGAGTCGGCTTTCGGTCGTACTCGTTTATTCTTTTCGAGTTCGCTTTCGGTTGTACTCGTTTGCTGTTGAAAGAGCGTTTTCAGTCGATCTTTCTTTTCGAGTCCGCTTTTGGTCGTACTCGTTTATTCTTATCGAGTCTGCTTTCGGTCGTGCTCGTTTGCTGTCGAAAGAGCGTTTTTGGCCGGTCTTTTTTTTCGAGTCCGCTTTCAATCGTACTCGTTTGCTGTTGAAAGAGCGTTTTCAGCCGGTCTTTCTTTTCGAGTCCGCTTTCGGTCGTACTTGTTTATTCTTTTCGAGTCCGCTTTCGGTCATACTCGTTCGCTGTTGAAGGAGCGTTTTCGGCAGGTCTTTCTGTTCGAGTCCGCTTTCGGTCGTACTCGTCTATTCTATTCGAGTCCGCTTTCAGTCGTACTCGTTTGCTGTTGAAAGAGCGTTTTCGGCCGCTCTTTCTTTTGGAGTCCGCTTTCGGCCGTACTCGTTTGCTGTTGAAAGAGCATTTTCGGCCGGTCTTTCTTTTCGATTCCGCTTTCGCTCGTAATCGTTTATTTCTTTTCAAATCTGCTTTTGGTCGTACTCGTTTGCTGTTGAAAGAGCGTTTTTGGCCGGTCTTTCTTTTCGAGTCCGCTTTTGGTCGTACTCGTTTATTCTTATCGAGTCTGCTTTCGGTCGTGCTCGTTTGCTGTCGAAAGAGCGTTTTTGGCCGGTCTTTTTTTTCGAGTCCGCTTTCGATCGTACTCGTTTGCTGTTGAAAGAGCGTTTTCGCCCGGTCTTTCTTTTCGAGTCCGCTTTCGGTCGTACTCGTTTATTCTTTTCGAGTTCGCTTTTGCTCGTACTCATTTGCTGTTGAAAGAGTGTTTCAGGCCGGTCTTTCTTTTCGAGTCCGCATTCGGTTGTACTCGTTAGCTGTTGAAAGAGCATTTTTGGGCGGTATTTATTTTCGACTCCGCTTTTGGTCGTACTCGTTTATTCTTATCGAGTCCGCTTTCGGTCGTACTCGTTTGCTGTTGAAAGAGCGTTTTGGGTCGGTCTTTTATTTCGAGTCCGCTTTCGGTCGTACTCGTTTATTTCTTTTCGAGTCCGCTTTCGGTCGTACTCGTTTGCTGTTGAAAGAGCGTTTTCGACCGGTCTTTCTTTTCGAGTCCGCTTTCGGTCGTACTCGTTTATTCTTTTCGAGTCCGCTTTCGGTCGTACTCGTTTGCTATTGAAAGAGCATTTTTGGTCGGTCTTTCTTTTCGAGTCCGCTTTCGGTCGTACTCGTTTGCTACTGAAAGAGCGTTTTCGGCCGGGCTTTCTGTTCGAGTCGGCTTTCGGTCATACTCGTTTATTCTTTTCGAGTTCGCTTTTGGTTGTACTCGTTTGCTGTTGAAAGAGCCTTTTCGGCCGGTCTTTCATTTCGAGTCCGCTTTCGGTCCTACTCGTTTATTCTTATCGAGTCCGCTTTTGGTCGTACTCGTTTGCTGTTGAAAGAGCGTTTTCAGTCGATCTTTCTTTTCGAGTCCGCTTTTGGTCGTACTCGTTTATTCTTATCGAGTCTGCTTTCGGTCGTCCTCGTTTGCTGTCGAAAGAGCGTTTTTGGCCGGTCTTTTTTTTCGAGTCCGCTTTCGATCGTACTCGTTTGCTGTTGAAAGAGCGTTTTCAGCCGGTCTTTCTTTTCGAGTCCGCTTTCGGTCGTACTTGTTTATTCTTTTCGAGTCCGCTTTCGGTCATACTCGTTTGCTGTTGAAGGAGCGTTTTCGGCAGGTCTTTCTGTTCGAGTCCGCTTTCGGTCGTACTCGTTTATTCTATTCGAGTCCGCTTTCAGTCGTACTCGTTTGCTGTTGAAAGAGCGCTTTCGGCCGCTCTTTCTTTTGGAGTCCGCTTTCGGCCGTACTCGTTTGCTGTTGAAAGAGCATTTTCGGCCGGTCTTTCTTTTCGATTCCGCTTTCGCTCGTAATCGTTTATTTCTTTTCAAATCTGCTTTTGGTCGTACTCGTTTGCTGTTGAAAGAGCGTTTTTGGCCGGCCTTTCTTTTCGAGTCCGCTTTTGGTCGTACTCGTTTATTCTTATCGAGTCTGCTTTCGGTCGTGCTCGTTTGCTGTCGAAAGAGCGTTTTTGGCCGGTCTTTTTTTTCGAGTCCGCTTTCGATCGTACTCGTTTGCTGTTGAAAGAGCGTTTTTGCCCGGTCTTTCTTTTCGAGTCCGCTTTCGGTCGTACTCGTTTATTCTTTTCGAGTTCGCTTTTGCTCGTACTCGTTTGCTGTTGAAAGAGCATTTCAGGCCGGTCTTTCTTTTGGAGTCCGCTTTCGGTTGTACTCGTTAGCTGTTGAAAGAGCATTTTTGGGCGGTATTTATTTTCGACTCCGCTTTTGGTCTACTCGTTTATTCTGATCGAGTCCGCTTTCGGTCGTACTCGTTTGCTGTTGAAAGAGCGTTTTGGGTCGGTCTTTTATTTCGAGTCCGCTTTCGGTCGTACTCGTTTATTTCTTTTCGAGTCCGCTTTCGGTCGTACTCGTTTGCTGTTGAAAGAGCGTTTTCGACCGGTCTTTCTTTTCGAGTCCGCTTTCGGTCGTACTCGTTTATTCTTTTCGAGTCCGCTTTCGGTCGTACTCGTTTGCTATTGAAAGAGCATTTTCAGTCGGTCTTTCTTTTCGAGTCCGCTTTCGGTCGTACTCGTTTGCTATTGAAAGAGCGTTTTCGGCCGGGCTTTCTGTTCGAGTCGGCTTTCGGTCGTACTCGTTTATTCTTTTCGAGTTCACTTTCGGTTGTACTCGTTTGCTGTTGAAAGAGCGTTTTCGGCCGGTCTTTCATTTCGAGTCCGCTTTCGGTCGTACTCGTTTATTCTTATCGAGTCCGCTTTTGGTCGTACTCGTTTGCTGTTGAAAGAGCATTTTCAGTCGATCTTTCTTTTCGAGTCCGCTTTTGGTCGTACTCGTTTATTCTTATCGAGTCTGCTTTCGGTCGTGCTCGTTTGCTGTCGAAAGAGCGTTTTTGGCCGGTCTTTTTTTTCGAGTCCGCTTTCGATCGTACTCGTTTGCTGTTGAAAGAGCGTTTTCAGCCGGTCTTTCTTTTCGAGTCCGCTTTCGATCGTACTCGTTTGCTGTTGAAAGAGCGTTTTCAGCCGGTCTTTCTTTTCGAGTCCGCTTTCGGTCGTACTTGTTTATTCTTTTCGAGTCCGCTTTCGGTCATACTCGTTTGCTGTTGAAGGAGCGTTTTCGGCAGGTCTTTCTGTTCGAGTCCGCTTTCGGTCGTACTCGTTTATTCTATTCGAGTCCGCTTTCGGCCGTACTCGTTTGCTGTTGAAAGAGCATTTTCGGCCGGTCTTTCTTTTCGATTCCGCTTTCGCTCGTAATCGTTTATTTCTTTTCAAATCTGCTTTTGGTCGTACTCGTTTGCTGTTGAAAGAGCGTTTTTGGCCAGTCTTTCTTTTCGAGTCCGCTTTCGGTCGTACTCGTTTATTCTTTTCGAGTTCGCTTTTGTTTGTATTCGTTTGCTGTTGAAAGATCGTTTTCGGCCGGTCTTTCTTTTTGAGTTCGCTTTCGGTAGTACTCGTTTATTTCTTTTCGAGTACGCTTTCGGCCGTACTCGTTTGCTGTTGAAAGAGCGTTTTCGGCCGGTCTTTCTTTTCGAGTCCGCTTTCGGTCGTACTCGTTTATTCTTTTCGAGTTCGCTTTTGCTCGTACTCGTTTGCTATTGAAAGAGCATTCTCGGCCGGTCTTTCTTTTCGAGTCCGCTTTCGGTCGTACTCGTTTGCTGTTGAAAGAGCATTTTCGGCCGGTCTTTCTTTTCGAGTCCGCTTTCTGTCGTACTCGTTTATTTCTTTTCGAGTCCGCTTTCGGTCGTACTTGTTTGTTGTTGAAAGAGCGTTTTCGGCCAGTCTTTCTTTTGGAGTCCGCTTTCGGCCGTACTCGTTTGCTGTTGAAAAAGCATTTTCGGCCAGTCTTTCTTTTCGATTCTGCTTTCGGTAGTACTTGTTTATTTCTTTTCGAATTCGCTTTTGGTCTTACTCGTTTGCTGTTGAAAGAGCGTTTTTGGTCGGTCTTTCTTTTCGAGTCCGCTTTCGGTCGTACTCGTTTATTCTTTTCGAGTTCGCTTTTGCTCGTACTCGTTTGCTATTGAAAGAGCGTTTCAGGCCGGTCTTTCTTTTCGAGTCCGCTTTCGGTAGTACTCGTTTGCTGTTGAAAGAGCATTTTCGGCCGGTCTTTCTTTTCGAGTTCGCTTTTGCTCGTACTCGTTTGCTGTTGAAAGAGCGTTTCAGGCCGGTCTTTCTTTTCGAGTCCGCTTTCGGTTGTACTCGTTAGCTGTAGAAAGAGAGTTTTTGGCCGGTCTTTCTTTTCACGTCTGCTTTTGGTCGTACTCGTTTATTCTTATCGAGTCCGCTTTCGGTTCTACTCGTTTGCTGTTGAAAGAGCGTTTCAGGCCGGTCTTTCTTTTCGAGTCCGCTTTTCGGTCGTACTCGTTTGCTGTTGAAAGGGCGTTTTTGGCCGGTCTTTCTTTTCGAGTCCGCTTTCGATAGTACTCGTTTATTTCTTTTCGAGTTTGCTTTCGGTTGTACTCGTTTGCTGTTGAAAGAGCATTTTTGGCCGGTCTTTCTTTTCGAGTCCGCTTTCGGTCGTACTCGTTTATTCTTTTCGAGTCCGCTTTCAGTCGTACTCGTTTGCTATTGAAAGAGCATTCTCGGCCGGTCTTTCTTTTCGAGTCCGCTTTCGGTCGTACTCGTTTGCTGTTGAAAGAGCATTTTTGGCCGGTCTTTCTTTTAGAGTCCGCTTTCGGTCGTACTCGTTTATTTCTTTTCGAGTCCGCTTTCAGTCTTACTCATTTGCTGTTGAAAGAGCTTTTTCAGACGGCCTTTCTTTTCTAGTCCGCTTTCGGTCATACTTATTTATTCTTTTCGAGTCCGCTTTCGGTCGTACTCGTTTATTTCTTTTCGAGTCCGCTTTCAGTCGTACTCGTTTGCTATTGAAAGAGCATTCTCGACCGGTCTTTCTTTTCGAGTCCGCTTTCGGTCGTACTCGTTTGCTGTTGAAAGAGCATTTTTGGCCGGTCTTTCTTTTAGAGTCCGCTTTCGGTCGTACTCGTTTATTTCTTTTCGAGTCCGCTTTCGGTCTTACTCATTTGCTGTTGAAAGAGCTTTTTCAGACGGTTTTTCTTTTCTAGTCCGCTTTCGGTCATACTTATTTATTCTTTTCGAGTCCGCTTTCGGTCGTACTCGTTTATTTCTTTTCGAGTCCGCTTTCGGTCGTACTCGTTTGTTGTTGAAAGAGCATTTTCTGCCAGTCTTTCTTTTGGAGTCCGCTTTCGGCCGTACTCGTTTGCTGTTGAAAAAGCATTTTCGGCCAGTCTTTCTTTTCGATTCTGCTTTCGGTAGTACTTGTTTATTTCTTTTCGAATTCGCTTTTGGTCTTACTCGTTTGCTGTTGAAAGAGCGTTTTCGGTCGGTCTTTCTTTTCGAGTCCGCTTTCGGTCGTACTCGTTTATTCTTTTCGAGTTCGCTTTTGCTCGTACTCGTTTGCTATTCAAAGAGCATTCTCGGCCGGTCTTTCTTTTCGAGTCCGCTTTCGGTCGAACTCGTTTATTCTTTTCGAGTTCGCTTTCGGTTGTACTCGTTTGCTGTTGAAAGAGCATTTTTGGCCGGTCTTCTTTTCGAGTCCGCTTTCGATCGTACTCGTTTATTTCTTTTCGAGTCCGCTTTCGGTCGTACTCGTTTGCTGTTGAAAGAGCGTTTTCGACCGGTCTTTCTTTTCGAGTCCGCTTTCGGTCGTACTCGTTTATTCTTTTCGAGTCCGCTTTCGGTCGTACTCGTTTGCTATTGAAAGAGCATTTTCAGTCGGTCTTTCTTTTCGAGTCCGCTTTCGGTCGTACTCGTTTGCTATTGAAAGAGCGTTTTCGGCCGGGCTTTCTGTTCGAGTCGGCTTTCGGTCGTACTCGTTTATTCTTTTCGAGTTCGCTTTCGGTTGTACTCGTTTGCTGTTGAAAGAGCGTTTTCGGTCGGTCTTTCATTTCGAGTCCGCTTTCGGTCGTACTCGTTTATTCTTATTGAGTCCGCTTTTGGTCGTACTCGTTTGCTGTTGAAAGAGCGTTTTCAGTCGATCTTTCTTTTCGAGTCCGCTTTTGGTCGTACTCGTTTATTCTTATCGAGTCTGCTTTCGGTCGTGCTCGTTTGCTGTCGAAAGAGCGTTTTTGGCCGGTCTTTTTTTTCGAGTCCGCTTTCGATCGTACTCGTTTGCTGTTGAAAGAGCGTTTTCAGCCGGTCTTTCTTTTCGAGTCCGCTTTCGGTCGTACTTGTTTATTCTTTTCGAGTCCGCTTTCGGTCATACTCGTTTGCTGTTGAAGGAGTGTTTTCGGCAGGTCTTTCTGTTCGAGTCCGCTTTCGGTCGTACTCGTTTATTCTATTCGAGTCCGCTTTCAGTCGTACTCGTTTGCTGTTGAAAGAGCGTTTTCGGCCGCTCTTTCTTTTGGAGTCCGCTTTCGGCCGTACTCGTTTGCTGTTGAAAGAGCATTTTCGGCCGGTCTTTCTTTTCGATTCCGCTTTCGCTCGTAATCGTTTATTTCTTTTCAAATCTGCTTTTGGTCGTACTCGTTTGCTGTTGAAAGAGCGTTTTTGGCCGGTCTTTCTTTTCGAGTCCGCTTTCGGTCGTACTCGTTTATTCTTTTCGAGTTCGCTTTTGTTTGTATTCGTTTGCTGTTGAAAGATCGTTTTCGGCCGGTCTTTCTTTTTGAGTTCGCTTTCGGTAGTACTCGTTTATTTCTTTTCGAGTACGCTTTCGGCCGTACTCGTTTGCTGTTGAAAGAGCGTTTTCGGCCGGTCTTTCTTTTCGAGTCCGCTTTCGGTCGTACTCGTTTATTCTTTTCGAGTTCGCTTTTGCTCGTACTCGTTTGCTATTGAAAGAGCATTCTCGGCCGGTCTTTCTTTTTGAGTCCGCTTTCGGTCGTACTCGTTTGCTGTTGAAAGAGCATTTTCGGCCGGTCTTTCTTTTCGAGTCCGCTTTCTGTCGTACTCGTTTATTTCTTTTCGAGTCCGCTTTCGGTCGTACTTGTTTGTTGTTGAAAGAGCGTTTTCGGCCAGTCTTTCTTTTGGAGTCCGCTTTCGGCCGTACTCGTTTGCTGTTGAAAAAGCATTTTCGGCCAGTCTTTCTTTTCGATTCTGCTTTCGGTAGTACTTGTTTATTTCTTTTCGAATTCGCTTTTGGTCTTACTCGTTTGCTGTTGAAAGAGCGTTTTTGGTCGGTCTTTCTTTTCGAGTCCGCTTTCGGTCGTACTCGTTTATTCTTTTCGAGTTCGCTTTTGCTCGTACTCGTTTGCTATTGAAAGAGCGTTTCAGGCCGGTCTTTCTTTTCGAGTCCGCTTTCGGTAGTACTCGTTTGCTGTTGAAAGAGCATTTTCGGCCGGTCTTTCTTTTCGAGTTCGCTTTTGCTCGTACTCGTTTGCTGTTGAAAGAGCGTTTCAGGCCGGTCTTTCTTTTCGAGTCCGCTTTCGGTTGTACTCGTTAGCTGTAGAAAGAGAGTTTTTGGCCGGTCTTTCTTTTCACATCTGCTTTTGGTCGTACTCGTTTATTCTTATCGAGTCCGCTTTCGGTTCTACTCGTTTGCTGTTGAAAGAGCGTTTCAAGCCGGTCTTTCTTTTCGAGTCCGCTTTTCGGTTGTACTCGTTTGCTGTTGAAAGAGCATTTTTGGCCGGTCTTCTTTTCGAGTCCGCTTTCGATCGTACTCGTTTATTTCTTTTCGAGTCCGCTTTCGGTCGTACTCGTTTGCTGTTGAAAGAGCGTTTTCGACCGGTCTTTCTTTTCGAGTCCGCTTTCGGTCGTACTCGTTTATTCTTTTCGAGTCCGCTTTCGGTCGTACTCGTTTGCTATTGAAAGAGCATTTTCAGTCGGTCTTTCTTTTCGAGTCCGCTTTCGGTCGTACTCGTTTGCTATTGAAAGAGCGTTTTCGGCCGGGCTTTCTGTTCGAGTCGGCTTTCGGTCGTACTCGTTTATTCTTTTCGAGTTCGCTTTCGGTTGTACTCGTTTGCTGTTGAAAGAGCGTTTTCGGCCGGTCTTTCATTTCGAGTCCGCTTTCGGTCGTACTCGTTTATTCTTATTGAGTCCGCTTTTGGTCGTACTCGTTTGCTGTTGAAAGAGCGTTTTCAGTCGATCTTTCTTTTCGAGTCCGCTTTTGGTCGTACTCGTTTATTCTTATCGAGTCTGCTTTCGGTCGTGCTCGTTTGCTGTCGAAAGAGCGTTTTTGGCCGGTCTTTTTTTTCGAGTCCGCTTTCGATCGTACTCGTTTGCTGTTGAAAGAGCGTTTTCAGCCGGTCTTTCTTTTCGAGTCCGCTTTCGGTCGTACTTGTTTATTCTTTTCGAGTCCGCTTTCGGTCATACTCGTTTGCTGTTGAAGGAGTGTTTTCGGCAGGTCTTTCTGTTCGAGTCTGCTTTCGGTCGTACTCGTTTATTCTATTCGAGTCCGCTTTCAGTCGTACTCGTTTGCTGTTGAAAGAGCGTTTTCGGCCGCTCTTTCTTTTGGAGTCCGCTTTCGGCCGTACTCGTTTGCTGTTGAAAGAGCATTTTCGGCCGGTCTTTCTTTTCGATTCCGCTTTCGCTCGTAATCGTTTATTTCTTTTCAAATCTGCTTTTGGTCGTACTCGTTTGCTGTTGAAAGAGCATTTTTGGCCGGTCTTTCTTTTCGAGTCCGCTTTCGGTCGTACTCGTTTATTCTTTTCGAGTTCGCTTTTGTTTGTATTCGTTTGCTGTTGAAAGATCGTTTTCGGCCGGTCTTTCTTTTTGAGTTCGCTTTCGGTAGTACTCGTTTATTTCTTTTCGAGTACGCTTTCGGCCGTACTCGTTTGCTGTTGAAAGAGCGTTTTCGGCCGGTCTTTCTTTTCGAGTCCGCTTTCGGTCGTACTCGTTTATTCTTTTCGAGTTCGCTTTTGCTCGTACTCGTTTGCTATTGAAAGAGCATTCTCGGCCGGTCTTTCTTTTTGAGTCCGCTTTCGGTCGTACTCGTTTGCTGTTGAAAGAGCATTTTCGGCCGGTCTTTCTTTTCGAGTCCGCTTTCTGTCGTACTCGTTTATTTCTTTTCGAGTCCGCTTTCGGTCGTACTTGTTTGTTGTTGAAAGAGCGTTTTCGGCCAGTCTTTCTTTTGGAGTCCGCTTTCGGCCGTACTCGTTTGCTGTTGAAAAAGCATTTTCGGCCAGTCTTTCTTTTCGATTCTGCTTTCGGTAGTACTTGTTTATTTCTTTTCGAATTCGCTTTTGGTCTTACTCGTTTGCTGTTGAAAGAGCGTTTTTGGTCGGTCTTTCTTTTCGAGTCCGCTTTCGGTCGTACTCGTTTATTCTTTTCGAGTTCGCTTTTGCTCGTACTCGTTTGCTATTGAAAGAGCGTTTCAGGCCGGTCTTTCTTTTCGAGTCCGCTTTCGGTAGTACTCGTTTGCTGTTGAAAGAGCATTTTCGGCCGGTCTTTCTTTTCGAGTTCGCTTTTGCTCGTACTCGTTTGCTGTTGAAAGAGCGTTTCAGGCCGGTCTTTCTTTTCGAGTCCGCTTTCGGTTGTACTCGTTAGCTGTAGAAAGAGAGTTTTTGGCCGGTCTTTCTTTTCACATCTGCTTTTGGTCGTACTCGTTTATTCTTATCGAGTCCGCTTTCGGTTCTACTCGTTTGCTGTTGAAAGAGCGTTTCAAGCCGGTCTTTCTTTTCGAGTCCGCTTTTCGGTCGTACTCGTTTGCTGTTGAAAGAGCGTTTTTGGCCGGTCTTTCTTTTCGAGTCCGCTTTCGATAGTACTCGTTTATTTCTTTTCGAGTTTGCTTTCGGTTGTACTCGTTTGCTGTTGAAAGAGCATTTTTGGCCGGTCTTTCTTTTCGAGTCCGCTTTCGGTCGTACTCGTTTATTCTTTTCGAGTCCGCTTTCAGTCGTACTCGTTTGCTATTGAAAGAGCATTCTCGGCCGGTCTTTCTTTTCGAGTCCGCTTTCGGCCATACTCGTTTGCTGTTGAAAGAGCATTTTCGGCCGGTCTTTCTTTTCGATTCCGCTTTCGCTCGTAATCGTTTATTTCTTTTCAAATCTGCTTTTGGTCGTACTCGTTTGCTGTTGAAAGAGCGTTTTTGGCCGGTCTTTCTTTTCGAGTCCGCTTTCGGTCGTACTCGTTTATTCTTTTCGAGTTCGCTTTTGTTTGTATTCGTTTGCTATTGAAAGATCGTTTTCGGCCGGTCTTTCTTTTTGAGTTCGCTTTCGGTAGTACTCGTTTATTTCTTTTCGAGTACGCTTTCGGCCGTACTCGTTTGCTGTTGAAAGAGCGTTTTCGGCCGGTCTTTCTTTTCGAGTCCGCTTTCGGTCGTACTCGTTTATTCTTTTCGAGTTCGCTTTTGCTCGTACTCGTTTGCTATTGAAAGAGCATTCTCGGCCGGTCTTTCTTTTTTAGTCCGCTTTCGGTCGTACTCGTTTGCCGTTGAAAGAGCATTTTCGGCCGGTCTTTCTTTTCGAGTCTGCTTTCTGTCGTACTCGTTTATTTCTTTTCGAGTCCGCTTTCGGTCGTACTTGTTTGTTGTTGAAAGAGCGTTTTCGGCTAGTCTTTCTTTTGGAGTCCGCTTTCGGCCGTACTCGTTTGCTGTTGAAAAAGCATTTTCGGCCAGTCTTTCTTTTCGATTCTGCTTTCGGTAGTACTTGTTTATTTCTTTTCGAATTCGCTTTTGGTCTTACTCAATTGCTGTTGAAAGAGCGTTTTTGGTCGGTCTTTCTTTTCGAGTCCGCTTTCGGTCGTACTCGTTTATTCTTTTCGAGTTCGCTTTTGCTCGTACTCGTTTGCTATTGAAAGAGCGTTTCAGGCCGGTCTTTCTTTTCGATTCCGCTTTCGGTAGTACTCGTTTGCTGTTGAAAGAGCATTTTCGGCCGGTCTTTCTTTTCGAGTTCGCTTTTGCTCGTACTCGTTTGCTGTTGAAAGAGCGTTTCAGGCCGGTCTTTCTTTTCGAGTCCGCTTTCGGTTGTACTCGTTAGCTGTAGAAAGAGAGTTTTTGGCCGGTCTTTCTTTTCACGTCTGCTTTTGGTCGTACTCGTTTATTCTTATCGAGTCCGCTTTCGGATCTACTCGTTTGCTGTTGAAAGAGCGTTTCAAGCCGGTCTTTCTTTTCGAGTCCGCTTTTCGGTCGTACTCGTTTGCTGTTGAAAGAGCGTTTTTGGCCGGTCTTTCTTTTCGAGTCCGCTTTCGATAGTACTCGTTTATTTCTTTTCGAGTTTGCTTTCGGTTGTACTCGTTTGCTGTTGAAAGAGCATTTTTGGCCGGTCTTTCTTTTCGAGTCCGCTTTCGCTCGTACTCGTTTATTCTTTTCGAGTCCGCTTTCAGTCGTACTCGTTTGCTATTGAAAGAGCATTCTCGGCCGGTCTTTCTTTTCGAGTCCGCTTTCGGTCGTACTCGTTTGCTGTTGAAAGAGCATTTTTGGCCGGTCTTTCTTTTAGAGTCCGCTTTCGGTCGTACTCGTTTATTTCTTTTCGAGTCCGCTTTCGGTCTTACTCATTTGCTGTTGAAAGAGCTTTTTCAGACGACCTTTCTTTTCTAGTCCGCTTTCGGTCATACTTATTTATTCTTTTCGAGTCCGCTTTCGGTCGTACTCGTTTATTTCTTTTCGAGTCCCCTTTCAGTCGTACTCGTTTGCTATTGAAAGAGCTTTCTCGGCCGGTCTTTCTTTTCGAGTCCGCTTTCGGTCGTACTCGTTTGCTGTTGAAAGAGCATTTTTGGCCGGTCTTTCTTTTAGAGTCCGCTTTCGGTCGTACTCGTTTATTTCTTTTCGAGTCCGCTTTCGGTCTTACTCATTTGCTGTTGAAAGAGCTTTTTCAGACGGTCTTTCTTTTCTAGTCCGCTTTCGGTCATACTTATTTATTCTTTTCGAGTCCGCTTTCGGTCGTACTCGTTTATTTCTTTTCGAGTCCGCTTTCGGTCGTACTCGTTTGTTGTTGAAAGAGCATTTTCTGCCAGTCTTTCTTTTGGAGTCCGCTTTCGGCCGTACTCGTTTGCTGTTGAAAAAGCATTTTCGGCCAGTCTTTCTTTTCGATTCTGCTTTCGGTAGTACTTGTTTATTTCTTTTCGAATTCGCTTTTGGTCTTACTCGTTTGCTGTTGAAAGAGCGTTTTCGGTCGGTCTTTCTTTTCGAGTCCGCTTTCGGTCGTACTCGTTTATTCTTTTCGAGTTCGCTTTTGCTCGTACTCGTTTGCTATTCAAAGAGCATTCTCGGCCGGTCTTTCTTTTCGAGTCCGCTTTCGGTCGAACTCGTTTGCTGTTGAAAGAGCATTTTTGGCCGGTCTTTCTTTTCGAGTCCGCTTTCGATCGTACTCGTTTATTTCTTTTCGAGTCCGCTTTCGGTCTTACTCATTTGCTGTTGAAAGAGCGTTTTCGGCCGGTCTTTCTTTTCGAGTCCGCTTTTGGTCGTACTCGTTTATTCTTTTCGAGTCCGCTTTCGGTCGTACTCGTTTGCTGTTGAAAGAGCGTTTTCGGCCGGTCTTTCTGTTCGAGTCCGCTTTCGGTCGTACTCGTTTATTCTTTTCGAGTCCGCTTTCGGTCGTACTCGTTTGCTGTTGAAAGAGCATTTTCGGGCGGTCTTTCTTTTCGAGTCTGCTTTCGGTCGTACTCGTTTGCTGTTGAAAGAGCTTTTTCAGACGGTCTTTCTTTTCGAGTCCGCTTTCGGTCATACTTATTTATTCTTTTCGAGTCCGCTTTCGGTCGTACTCGTTTGCTGTTGAAAGAGCATTTTCGGCAGGTCTTTATGTTCGAGTCCGCTTTCGGACGTACTCGTTTATTCTTTTCGAGTCCGCTTTTGGTCGTACTCGTTTGCTGTTGAAAGAGCATTTTTGGCCAGTCTTTCTTTTCGATTCTGCTTCCGGTAGTACTTTTTTATTTCTTTTCGAGTTTGCTTTTGGTCTTACTCGTTTGCTGTTGAAAGAGCGTTTTCGGCGGGTCTTTCTTTTCGAGTCCGCTTTCGGTTGTACTCGTTAGCTGTTGAAAGAGCGTTTTTGGCCGGTCTTTATTTTCGAGTCCACTTTTGGTCGTACTCGTTTATTCTTATCGAGTCTGCTTTCGGTCGTGCTCGTTTGCTGTCGAAAGAGCGTTTTTGGCCGGTCTTTTTTTTCGAGTCCGCTTTCGATCGTACTCGTTTGCTGTTGAAAGAGCGTTTTCGCCCGGTCTTTCTTTTCGAGTCCGCTTTCGGTCGTACTCGTTTATTCTTTTCGAGTTCGCTTTTGCTCGTACTCGTTTGCAGTTGAAAGAGCGTTTCAGGCCGGTCTTTCTTTTCGAGTCCGCTTTCGGTTATACTCGTTAGCCGTTGAAAGAGCATTTTTGGGCGGTATTTATTTTCGACTCCGCTTTTGGTCGTACTCGTTTATTCTTATCGAGTCCGCTTTCAGTCGTACTCGTTTGCTGTTGAAAGAGCGTTTTGGGTCGGTCTTTTATTTCGAGTCCGCTTTCGGTCGTACTCGTTTATTTCTTTTCGAGTCCGCTTTCGGTCGTACTCGTTTGCTGTTGAAAGAGCGTTTTCGACCGGTCTTTCTTTTCGAGTCCGCTTTCGGTCGTACTCGTTTATTCTTTTCGAGTCCGCTTTCGGTCGTACTCGTTTGCTATTGAAAGAGCATTTTCGGTCGGTCTTTCTTTTCGTGTCCGCTTTCGGTCGTACTCGTTTACTATTGAAAGAGCGTTTTCGGCCGGGCTTTCTGTTCGAGTCGGCTTTCGGTCGTACTCGTTTATTCTTTTCGAGTTCGCTTTCGGTTGTACTCGTTTGCTGTTGAAAGAGCGTTTTCGGCCGGTCTTTCATTTCGAGTCCGCTTTCGGTCGTACTCGTTTATTCTTATCGAGTCCGCTTTTGGTCGTACTCGTTTGCTGTTGAAAGAGCGTTTTCAGTCGATCTTTCTTTTCGAGTCCGCTTTTGGTCGTACTCGTTTATTCTTATCGAGTCTGCTTTCGGTCGTGCTCGTTTGCTGTCGAAAGAGCGTTTTTGGCCGGTCTTTCTTTTCGAGTCCGCTTTCGATCGTACTCGTTTATTTCTTTTCGAGTTTGCTTTCGGTTGTACTCGTTTGCTGTTGAAAGAGCATTTTTGGCCGGTCTTTCTTTTCGAGTCCGCTTTCGGTCGTACTCGTTTATTCTTTTCGAGTCCGCTTTCAGTCGTACTCGTTTGCTATTGAAAGAGCATTCTCGGCCGGTCTTTCTTTTCGAGTCCGCTTTCGGCCGTACTCGTTTGCTGTTGAAAGAGCATTTTCGGCCGGTCTTTCTTTTCGATTCCGCTTTCGCTCGTAATCGTTTATTTCTTTTCAAATCTGCTTTTGGTCGTACTCGTTTGCTGTTGAAAGAGCGTTTTTGGCCGGTCTTTCTTTTCGAGTCCGCTTTCGGTCGTACTCGTTTATTCTTTTCGAGTTCGCTTTTGTTTGTATTCGTTTGCTGTTGAAAGATCGTTTTCGGCCGGTCTTTCTTTTTGAGTTCGCTTTCGGTAGTACTCGTTTATTTCTTTTCGAGTACGCTTTCGGCCGTACTCGTTTGCTGTTGAAAGAGCGTTTTCGGCCGGTCTTTCTTTTCGAGTCCGCTTTCGGTCGTACTCGTTTATTCTTTTCGAGTTCGCTTTTGCTCGTACTCGTTTGCTATTGAAAGAGCATTCTCGGCCGGTCTTTCTTTTTTAGTCCGCTTTCGGTCGTACTCGTTTGCTGTTGAAAGAGCATTTTCGGCCGGTCTTTCTTTTCGAGTCCGCTTTCTGTCGTACTCGTTTATTTCTTTTCGAGTCCGCTTTCGGTCGTACTTGTTTGTTGTTGAAAGAGCGTTTTCGGCCAGTCTTTCTTTTGGAGTCCGCTTTCGGCCGTACTCGTTTGCTGTTGAAAAAGCATTTTCGGCCAGTCTTTCTTTTCGATTCTGCTTTCGGTAGTACTTGTTTATTTCTTTTCGAATTCGCTTTTGGTCTTACTCATTTGCTGTTGAAAGAGCGTTTTTGGTCGGTCTTTCTTTTCGAGTCCGCTTTCGGTCGTACTCGTTTATTCTTTTCGAGTTCGCTTTTGCTCGTACTCGTTTGCTATTGAAAGAGCGTTTCAGGCCGGTCTTTCTTTTCGATTCCGCTTTCGGTAGTACTCGTTTGCTGTTGAAAGAGCATTTTCGGCCGGTCTTTCTTTTCGAGTTCGCTTTTGCTCGTACTCGTTTGCTGTTGAAAGAGCGTTTCAGGCCGGTCTTTCTTTTCGAGTCCGCTTTCGGTTGTACTCGTTAGCTGTAGAAAGAGAGTTTTTGGCCGGTCTTTCTTTTCACGTCTGCTTTTGGTCGTACTCGTTTATTCTTATCGAGTCCGCTTTCGGTTCTACTCGTTTGCTGTTGAAAGAGCGTTTCAAGCCGGTCTTTCTTTTCGAGTCCGCTTTTCGGTCGTACTCGTTTGCTGTTGAAAGAGCGTTTTTGGCCGGTCTTTCTTTTCGAGTCCGCTTTCGATAGTACTCGTTTATTTCTTTTCGAGTTTGCTTTCGGTTGTACTCGTTTGCTGTTGAAAGAGCATTTTTGGCCGGTCTTTCTTTTCGAGTCCGCTTTCGCTCGTACTCGTTTATTCTTTTCGAGTCCGCTTTCAGTCGTACTCATTTGCTATTGAAAGAGCATTCTCGGCCGGTCTTTCTTTTCGAGTCCGCTTTCGGTCGTACTCGTTTGCTGTTGAAAGAGCATTTTTGGCCGGTCTTTCTTTTAGAGTCCGCTTTCGGTCGTACTCGTTTATTTCTTTTCGAGTCCGCTTTCGGTCTTACTCATTTGCTGTTGAAAGAGCTTTTTCAGACGACCTTTCTTTTCTAGTCCGCTTTCGGTCATACTTATTTATTCTTTTCGAGTCCGCTTTCGGTCGTACTCGTTTATTTCTTTTCGAGTCCCCTTTCAGTCGTACTCGTTTGCTATTGAAAGAGCATTCTCGGCCGGTCTTTCTTTTCGAGTCCGCTTTCGGTCGTACTCGTTTGCTGTTGAAAGAGCATTTTTGGCCGGTCTTTCTTTTAGAGTCCGCTTTCGGTCGTACTCGTTTATTTCTTTTCGAGTCCGCTTTCGGTCTTACTCATTTGCTGTTGAAAGAGCTTTTTCAGACGGTCTTTCTTTTCTAGTCCGCTTTCGGTCATACTTATTTATTCTTTTCGAGTCCGCTTTCGGTCGTACTCGTTTATTTCTTTTCGAGTCCGCTTTCGGTCGTACTCGTTTGTTGTTGAAAGAGCATTTTCTGCCAGTCTTTCTTTTGGAGTCCGCTTTCGGCCGTACTCGTTTGCTGTTGAAAAAGCATTTTCGGCCAGTCTTTCTTTTCGATTCTGCTTTCGGTAGTACTTGTTTATTTCTTTTCGAATTCGCTTTTGGTCTTACTCGTTTGCTGTTGAAAGAGCGTTTTCGGTCGGTCTTTCTTTTCGAGTCCGCTTTCGGTCGTACTCGTTTATTCTTTTCGAGTTCGCTTTTGCTCGTACTCGTTTGCTATTCAAAGAGCATTCTCGGCCGGTCTTTCTTTTCGAGTCCGCTTTCGGGCGAACTCGTTTGCTGTTGAAAGAGCATTTTTGGCCGGTCTTTCTTTTCGAGTCCGCTTTCGATCGTACTCGTTTATTTCTTTTCGAGTCCGCTTTCGGTCTTACTCATTTGCTGTTGAAAGAGCGTTTTCGGCCGGTCTTTCTTTTCGAGTCCGCTTTTGGTCGTACTCGTTTATTCTTTTCGAGTCCGCTTTCGGTCGTACTCGTTTGCTGTTGAAAGAGCGTTTTCGGCCGGTCTTTCTGTTCGAGTCCGCTTTCGGTCGTACTCGTTTATTCTTTTCGAGTCCGCTTTCGGTCGTACTCGTTTGCTGTTGAAAGAGCATTTTCGGGCGGTCTTTCTTTTCGAGTCTGCTTTCGGTCGTACTCGTTTGCTGTTGAAAGAGCTTTTTCAGACGGTCTTTCTTTTCGAGTCCGCTTTCGGTCATACTTATTTATTCTTTTCGAGTCCGCTTTCGGTCGTACTCGTTTGCTGTTGAAAGAGCATTTTCGGCAGGTCTTTATGTTCGAGTCCGCTTTCGGACGTACTCGTTTATTCTTTTCGAGTCCGCTTTTGGTCGTACTCGTTTGCTGTTGAAAGAGCATTTTTGGCCAGTCTTTCTTTTCGATTCTGCTTCCGGTAGTACTTTTTTATTTCTTTTCGAGTTTGCTTTTGGTCTTACTCGATTGCTGTTGAAAGAGCGTTTTCGGCGGGTCTTTCTTTTCGAGTCCGCTTTCGGTTGTACTCGTTAGCTGTTGAAAGAGCGTTTTTGGCCGGTCTTTATTTTCGAGTCCACTTTTGGTCGTACTCGTTTATTCTTATCGAGTCTGCTTTCGGTCGTGCTCGTTTGCTGTCGAAAGAGCGTTTTTGGCCGGTCTTTTTTTTCGAGTCCGCTTTCGATCGTACTCGTTTGCTGTTGAAAGAGCGTTTTCGCCCGGTCTTTCTTTTCGAGTCCGCTTTCGGTCGTACTCGTTTATTCTTTTCGAGTTCGCTTTTGCTCGTACTCGTTTGCTGTTGAAAGAGCGTTTCAGGCCGGTCTTTCTTTTCGAGTCCGCTTTCGGTTATACTCGTTAGCCGTTGAAAGAGCATTTTTGGGCGGTATTTATTTTCGACTCCGCTTTTGGTCGTACTCGTTTATTCTTATCGAGTCCGCTTTCGGTCGTACTCGTTTGCTGTTGAAAGAGCGTTTTGGGTCGGTCTTTTATTTCGAGTCCGCTTTCGGTCGTACTCGTTTATTTCTTTTCGAGTCCGCTTTCGGTCGTACTCGTTTGCTGTTGAAAGAGCGTTTTCGACCGGTCTTTCTTTTCGAGTCCGCTTTCGGTCGTACTCGTTTATTCTTTTCGAGTCCGCTTTCGGTCGTACTCGTTTTCTATTGAAAGAGCATTTTCGGTCGGTCTTTCTTTTCGTGTCCGCTTTCGGTCGTACTCGTTTACTATTGAAAGAGCGTTTTCGGCCGGGCTTTCTGTTCGAGTCGGCTTTCGGTCGTACTCGTTTATTCTTTTCGAGTTCGCTTTCGGTTGTACTCGTTTGCTGTTGAAAGAGCGTTTTCGGCCGGTCTTTCATTTCGAGTCCGCTTTCGGTCGTACTCGTTTATTCTTATCGAGTCCGCTTTTGGTCGTACTCGTTTGCTGTTGAAAGAGCGTTTTCAGTCGATCTTTCTTTTCGAGTCCGCTTTTGGTCGTACTCGTTTATTCTTATCGAGTCTGCTTTCGGTCGTGCTCGTTTGCTGTCGAAAGAGCGTTTTTGGCCGGTCTTTTTTTTCGAGTCCGCTTTCGATCGTACTCGTTTGCTGTTGAAAGAGCGTTTTCAGCCGGTCTTTCTTTTCGAGTCCGCTTTCGGTCGTACTTGTTTATTCTTTTCGAGTCCGCTTTTGGTCATACTCGTTTGCTGTTGAAGGAGCGTTTTCGGCAGGTCTTTCTGTTCGAGTCCGCTTTCGGTCGTACTCGTTTATTCTATTCGAGTCCGCTTTCAGTCGTACTCGTATGCTGTTGAAAGAGCGTTTTCGGCCGCTCTTTCTTTTGGAGTCCGCTTTCGGCCGTACTCGTTTGCTGTTGAAAGAGCATTTTCGGCCGGTCTTTCTTTTCGATTCCGCTTTCGCTCGTAATCGTTTATTTCTTTTCAAATCTGCTTTTCGTCGTACTCGTTTGCTGTTGAAAGAGCGTTTTTGGCCGGTCTTTCTTTTCGAGTCCGCTTTCGGTCGTACTCGTTTATTCTTTTCGAGTTCGCTTTTGCTCGTACTCGTTTGCTATTCAAAGAGCATTCTCGGCCGGTCTTTCTTTTCGAGTCCGCTTTCGGTCGAACTCGTTTGCTGTTGAAAGAGCATTTTTGGCCGGTCTTTCTTTTCGAGTCCGCTTTCGATCGTACTCTTTTATTTCTTTTCAAGTCCGCTTTCGGTCTTACTCATTTGCTGTTGAAAGAGCGTTTTCGGCCGGTCTTTCTTTTCGAGTCCGCTTTTGGTCGTACTCGTTTATTCTTTTCGAGTCCGCTTTCGGTCGTACTCGTTTGCTGTTGAAAGAGCGTTTTCGGCCGGTCTTTCTGTTCGAGTCCGCTTTCGGTCGTACTCGTTTATTCTTTTCGAGTCCGCTTTCGGTCGTACTCGTTTGCTGTTGAAAGAGCATTTTC
The DNA here is from genome assembly GCA_022829125.1 of Lathyrus tuberosus. Lineage (NCBI taxonomy): Eukaryota > Viridiplantae > Streptophyta > Magnoliopsida > Fabales > Fabaceae > Lathyrus > Lathyrus tuberosus. The sequence continues at coordinate 5,222,922 of JALAZF010000034.1, forward strand.
GGGCGGTCTTTCTTTTCGAGTCTGCTTTCGGTCGTACTCTTTTGCTGTTGAAAGAGCTTTTTCAGACGGTCTTTCTTTTCGAGTCCGCTTTCGGTCATACTTATTTATTCTTTTCGAGTCCGCTTTCGGTCGTACTCGTTTGCTGTTGAAAGAGCATTTTTGGCAGGTCTTTATGTTCGAGTCCGCTTTCGGACGTACTCGTTTATTCTTTTCGAGTCCGCTTTTGGTCGTACTCGTTTGCTGTTGAAAGAGCGTTTTCGGCCGGTGTTTCTTTTGGAGTCCGCTTTCGGTCGTACTTCTTTGCTGTTGAAAGAGCATTTTCGGCCAGTCTTTCTTTTCGATTCTGCTTCCGGTAGTACTTTTTTATTTCTTTTCGAGTTTGCTTTTGGTCTTACTCGTTTGCTGTTGAAAGAGCGTTTTCGGCGGGTCTTTCTTTTCGAGTCCGCTTTCGGTTGTACTCGTTAGCTGTTGAAAGAGCGTTTTTGGCCGGTCTTTATTTTCGAGTCCGCTTTTGGTCGTACTCGTTTATTCTTATCGAGTCTGCTTTCGGTCGTGCTCGTTTGCTGTCGAAAGAGCGTTTTTGGCCGGTCTTTTTTTTCGAGTCCGCTTCCGATCGTACTCGTTTGCTGTTGAAAGAGCGTTTTCGCCCGGTCTTTCTTTTCGAGTCCGCTTTCGGTCGTACTCGTTTATTCTTTTCGAGTTCGCTTTTGCTCGTACTCGTTTGCTGTTGAAAGAGCGTTTCAGGCCGGTCTTTCTTTTCGAGTCCGCTTTCGGTTGTACTCGTTAGCCGTTGAAAGAGCATTTTTGGGCGGTATTTATTTTCGACTCCGCTTTTGGTCGTACTCGTTTATTCTTATCGAGTCCGCTTTCGGTCGTACTCGTTTGCTGTTGAAAGAGCGTTTTGGGTCGGTCTTTTATTTCGAGTCCGCTTTCGGTCGTACTCGTTTATTTCTTTTCGAGTCCGCTTTCGGTCGTACTCGTTTGCTGTTGAAAGAGCGTTTTCGACCGGTCTTTCTTTTCGAGTCCGCTTTCGGTCGTACTCGTTTATTCTTTTCGAGTCCGCTTTCGGTCGTACTCGTTTGCTATTGAAAGAGCATTTTCGGTCGGTCTTTCTTTTCGTGTCCGCTTTCGGTCGTACTCGTTTACTATTGAAAGAGCGTTTTCGGCCGGGCTTTCTGTTCGAGTCGGCTTTCGGTCGTACTCGTTTATTCTTTTCGAGTTCGCTTTCGGTTGTACTCGTTTGCTGTTGAAAGAGCGTTTTCGGCCGGTCTTTCATTTCGAGTCCGCTTTCGGTCGTACTCGTTTATTCTTATCGAGTCCGCTTTTGGTCGTACTCGTTTGCTGTTGAAAGAGCGTTTTCAGTCGATCTTTCTTTTCGAGTCCGCTTTTGGTCGTACTCGTTTATTCTTATCGAGTCTGCTTTCGGTCGTGCTCGTTTGCTGTCGAAAGAGCGTTTTTGGCCGGTCTTTCTTTTCGAGTCCGCTTTCGATCGTACTCGTTTATTTCTTTTCGAGTTTGCTTTCGGTTGTACTCGTTTGCTGTTGAAAGAGCATTTTTGGCCGGTCTTTCTTTTCGAGTCCGCTTTCGGTCGTACTCGTTTATTCTTTTCGAGTCCGCTTTCAGTCGTACTCGTTTGCTATTGAAAGAGCATTCTCGGCCGGTGTTTCTTTTCGAGTCCGCTTTCGGCCGTACTCGTTTGCTGTTGAAAGAGCATTTTCGGCCGGTCTTTCTTTTCGATTCCGCTTTTGCTCGTAATCGTTTATTTCTTTTCAAATCTGCTTTTGGTCGTACTCGTTTGCTGTTGAAAGAGCGTTTTTGGCCGGTCTTTCTTTTCGAGTCCGCTTTCGGTCGTACTCGTTTATTCTTTTCGAGTTCGCTTTTGTTTGTATTCGTTTGCTGTTGAAAGATCGTTTTCGGCCGGTCTTTCTTTTTGAGTTCGCTTTCGGTAGTACTCGTTTATTTCTTTTCGAGTACGCTTTCGGCCGTACTCGTTTGCTGTTGAAAGAGCGTTTTCGGCCGGTCTTTCTTTTCGAGTCCGCTTTCGGTCGTACTCGTTTATTCTTTTCGAGTTCGCTTTTGCTCGTACTCGTTTGCTATTGAAAGAGCATTCTCGGTCGGTCTTTCTTTTTTAGTCCGCTTTCGGTCGTACTCGTTTGCTGTTGAAAGAGCATTTTCGGCCGGTCTTTCTTTTCGAGTCCGCTTTCTGTCGTACTCGTTTATTTCTTTTCGAGTCCGCTTTCGGTCGTACTTGTTTGTTGTTGAAAGAGCGTTTTCGGCCAGTCTTTCTTTTGGAGTCCGCTTTCGGCCGTACTCGTTTGCTGTTGAAAAAGCATTTTCGGCCAGTCTTTCTTTTCGATTCTGCTTTCGGTAGTACTTGTTTATTTCTTTTCGAATTCGCTTTTGGTCTTACTCATTTGCTGTTGAAAGAGCGTTTTTGGTCGGTCTTTCTTTTCGAGTCCGCTTTCGGTCGTACTCGTTTATTCTTTTCGAGTTCGCTTTTGCTCGTACTCGTTTGCTATTGAAAGAGCGTTTCAGGCCGGTCTTTCTTTTCGATTCCGCTTTCGGTAGTACTCGTTTGCTGTTGAAAGAGCATTTTCGGCCGGTCTTTCTTTTCGAGTTCGCTTTTGCTCGTACTCGTTTGCTGTTGAAAGAGCGTTTCAGGCCGGTCTTTCTTTTCGAGTCCGCTTTCGGTTGTACTCGTTAGCTGTAGAAAGAGAGTTTTTGGCCGGTCTTTCTTTTCACGTCTGCTTTTGGTCGTACTCGTTTATTCTTATCGAGTCCGCTTTCGGTTCTACTCGTTTGCTGTTGAAAGAGCGTTTCAAGCCGGTCTTTCTTTTCGAGTCCGCTTTTCGGTCGTACTCGTTTGCTGTTGAAAGAGCGTTTTTGGCCGGTCTTTCTTTTCGAGTCCGCTTTCGATAGTACTCGTTTATTTCTTTTCGAGTTTGCTTTCGGTTGTACTCGTTTGCTGTTGAAAGAGCATTTTTGGCCGGTCTTTCTTTTCGAGTCCGCTTTCGCTCGTACTCGTTTATTCTTTTCGAGTCCGCTTTCAGTCGTACTCATTTGCTATTGAAAGAGCATTCTCGGCCGGTCTTTCTTTTCGAGTCCGCTTTCGGTCGTACTCGTTTGCTGTTGAAAGAGCATTTTTGGCCGGTCTTTCTTTTAGAGTCCGCTTTCGGTCGTACTCGTTTATTTCTTTTCGAGTCCGCTTTCGGTCTTACTCATTTGCTGTTGAAAGAGCTTTTTCAGACGACCTTTCTTTTCTAGTCCGCTTTCGGTCATACTTATTTATTCTTTTCGAGTCCGCTTTCGGTCGTACTCGTTTATTTCTTTTCGAGTCCCCTTTCAGTCGTACTCGTTTGCTATTGAAAGAGCATTCTCGGCCGGTCTTTCTTTTCGAGTCCGCTTTCGGTCGTACTCGTTTGCTGTTGAAAGAGCATTTTTGGCCGGTCTTTCTTTTAGAGTCCGCATTCGGTCGTACTCGTTTATTTCTTTTCGAGTCCGCTTTCGGTCTTACTCATTTGCTGTTGAAAGAGCTTTTTCAGACGGTCTTTCTTTTCTAGTCCGCTTTCGGTCATACTTATTTATTCTTTTCGAGTCCGCTTTCGGTCGTACTCGTTTATTTCTTTTCGAGTCCGCTTTCGGTCGTACTCGTTTGTTGTTGAAAGAGCATTTTCTGCCAGTCTTTCTTTTGGAGTCCGCTTTCGGCCGTACTCGTTTGCTGTTGAAAAAGCATTTTCGGCCAGTCTTTCTTTTCGATTCTGCTTTCGGTAGTACTTGTTTATTTCTTTTCGAATTCGCTTTTGGTCTTACTCGTTTGCTGTTGAAAGAGCGTTTTCGGTCGGTCTTTCTTTTCGAGTCCGCTTTCGGTCGTACTCGTTTATTCTTTTCGAGTTCGCTTTTGCTCGTACTCGTTTGCTATTCAAAGAGCATTCTCGGCCGGTCTTTCTTTTCGAGTCCGCTTTCGGTCGAACTCGTTTGCTGTTGAAAGAGCATTTTTGGCCGGTCTTTCTTTTCGAGTCCGCTTTCGATCGTACTCGTTTATTTCTTTTCGAGTCCGCTTTCGGTCTTACTCATTTGCTGTTGAAAGAGCGTTTTCGGCCGGTCTTTCTTTTCGAGTCCGCTTTTGGTCGTACTCGTTTATTCTTTTCGAGTCCGCTTTCGGTCGTACTCGTTTGCTGTTGAAAGAGCGTTTTCGGCCGGTCTTTCTGTTCGAGTCCGCTTTCGGTCGTACTCGTTTATTCTTTTCGAGTCCGCTTTCGGTCGTACTCGTTTGCTGTTGAAAGAGCATTTTCGAGCGGTCTTTCTTTTCGAGTCTGCTTTCGGTCGTACTCGTTTGCTGTTGAAAGAGCTTTTTCAGACGGTCTTTCTTTTCGAGTCCGCTTTCGGTCATACTTATTTATTCTTTTCGAGTCCGCTTTCGGTCGTACTCGTTTGCTGTTGAAAGAGCATTTTCGGCAGGTCTTTATGTTCGAGTCCGCTTTCGGACGTACTCGTTTATTCTTTTCGAGTCCGCTTTTGGTCGTACTCGTTTGCTGTTGAAAGAGCATTTTTGGCCAGTCTTTCTTTTCGATTCTGCTTCCGGTAGTACTTTTTTATTTCTTTTCGAGTTTGCTTTTGGTCTTACTCGATTGCTGTTGAAAGAGCGTTTTCGGCGGGTCTTTCTTTTCGAGTCCGCTTTCGGTTGTACTCGTTAGCTGTTGAAAGAGCGTTTTTGGCCGGTCTTTATTTTCGAGTCCACTTTTGGTCGTACTCGTTTATTCTTATCGAGTCTGCTTTCGGTCGTGCTCGTTTGCTGTCGAAAGAGCGTTTTTGGCCGGTCTTTTTTTTCGAGTCCGCTTTCGATCGTACTCGTTTGCTGTTGAAAGAGCGTTTTCGCCCGGTCTTTCTTTTCGAGTCCGCTTTCGGTCGTACTCGTTTATTCTTTTCGAGTTCGCTTTTGCTCGTACTCGTTTGCTGTTGAAAGAGCGTTTCAGGCCGGTCTTTCTTTTCGAGTCCGCTTTCGGTTATACTCGTTAGCCGTTGAAAGAGCATTTTTGGGCGGTATTTATTTTCGACTCCGCTTTTGGTCGTACTCGTTTATTCTTATCGAGTCCGCTTTCGGTCGTACTCGTTTGCTGTTGAAAGAGCGTTTTGGGTCGGTCTTTTATTTCGAGTCCGCTTTCGGTCGTACTCGTTTATTTCTTTTCGAGTCCGCTTTCGGTCGTACTCGTTTGCTGTTGAAAGAGCGTTTTCGACCGGTCTTTCTTTTCGAGTCCGCTTTCGGTCGTACTCGTTTATTCTTTTCGAGTCCGCTTTCGGTCGTACTCGTTTGCTATTGAAAGAGCATTTTCGGTCGGTCTTTCTTTTCGTGTCCGCTTTCGGTCGTACTCGTTTACTATTGAAAGAGCGTTTTCGGCCGGGCTTTCTGTTCGAGTCGGCTTTCGGTCGTACTCGTTTATTCTTTTCGAGTTCGCTTTCGGTTGTACTCGTTTGCTGTTGAAAGAGCGTTTTCGGCCGGTCTTTCATTTCGAGTCCGCTTTCGGTCGTACTCGTTTATTCTTATCGAGTCCGCTTTTGGTCGTACTCGTTTGCTGTTGAAAGAGCGTTTTCAGTCGATCTTTCTTTTCGAGTCCGCTTTTGGTCGTACTCGTTTATTCTTATCGAGTCTGCTTTCGGTCGTGCTCGTTTGCTGTCGAAAGAGCGTTTTTGGCCGGTCTTTTTTTTCGAGTCCGCTTTCGATCGTACTCGTTTGCTGTTGAAAGAGCGTTTTCAGCCGGTCTTTCTTTTCGAGTCCGCTTTCGGTCGTACTTGTTTATTCTTTTCGAGTCCGCTTTTGGTCATACTCGTTTGCTGTTGAAGGAGCGTTTTCGGCAGGTCTTTCTGTTCGAGTCCGCTTTCGGTCGTACTCGTTTATTCTATTCGAGTCCGCTTTCAGTCGTACTCGTATGCTGTTGAAAGAGCGTTTTCGGCCGCTCTTTCTTTTGGAGTCCGCTTTCGGCCGTACTCGTTTGCTGTTGAAAGAGCATTTTCGGCCGGTCTTTCTTTTCGATTCCGCTTTCGCTCGTAATCGTTTATTTCTTTTCAAATCTGCTTTTCGTCGTACTCGTTTGCTGTTGAAAGAGCGTTTTTGGCCGGTCTTTCTTTTCGAGTCCGCTTTCGGTCGTACTCGTTTATTCTTTTCGAGTTCGCTTTTGCTCGTACTCGTTTGCTATTCAAAGAGCATTCTCGGCCGGTCTTTCTTTTCGAATCCGCTTTCGGTCGAACTCGTTTGCTGTTGAAAGAGCATTTTTGGCCGGTCTTTCTTTTCGAGTCCGCTTTCGATCGTACTCTTTTATTTCTTTTCAAGTCCGCTTTCGGTCTTACTCATTTGCTGTTGAAAGAGCGTTTTCGGCCGGTCTTTCTTTTCGAGTCCGCTTTTGGTCGTACTCGTTTATTCTTTTCGAGTCCGCTTTCGGTCGTACTCGTTTGCTGTTGAAAGAGCGTTTTCGGCCGGTCTTTCTGTTCGAGTCCGCTTTCGGTCGTACTCGTTTATTCTTTTCGAGTCCGCTTTCGGTCGTACTCGTTTGCTGTTGAAAGAGCATTTTCGGGCGGTCTTTCTTTTCGAGTCTGCTTTCGGTCGTACTCTTTTGCTGTTGAAAGAGCTTTTTCAGACGGTCTTTCTTTTCGAGTCCGCTTTCGGTCATACTTATTTATTCTTTTCGAGTCCGCTTTCGGTCGTACTCGTTTGCTGTTGAAAGAGCATTTTTGGCAGGTCTTTATGTTCGAGTCCGCTTTCGGACGTACTCGTTTATTCTTTTCGAGTCCGCTTTTGGTCGTACTCGTTTGCTGTTGAAAGAGCGTTTTCGGCCGGTGTTTCTTTTGGAGTCCGCTTTCGGTCGTACTTCTTTGCTGTTGAAAGAGCATTTTCGGCCAGTCTTTCTTTTCGATTCTGCTTCCGGTAGTACTTTTTTATTTCTTTTCGAGTTTGCTTTTGGTCTTACTCGTTTGCTGTTGAAAGAGCGTTTTCGGCGGGTCTTTCTTTTCGAGTCCGCTTTCGGTTGTACTCGTTAGCTGTTGAAAGAGCGTTTTTGGCCGGTCTTTATTTTCGAGTCCGCTTTTGGTCGTACTCGTTTATTCTTATCGAGTCTGCTTTCGGTCGTGCTCGTTTGCTGTCGAAAGAGCGTTTTTGGCCGGTCTTTTTTTTCGAGTCCGCTTCCGATCGTACTCGTTTGCTGTTGAAAGAGCGTTTTCGCCCGGTCTTTCTTTTCGAGTCCGCTTTCGGTCGTACTCATTTATTCTTTTCGAGTTCGCTTTTGCTCGTACTCGTTTGCTGTTGAAAGAGCGTTTCAGGCCGGTCTTTCTTTTCGAGTCCGCTTTCGGTTGTACTCGTTAGCCGTTGAAAGAGCATTTTTGGGCGGTATTTATTTTCGACTCCGCTTTTGGTCGTACTCGTTTATTCTTATCGAGTCCGCTTTCGGTCGTACTCGTTTGCTGTTGAAAGAGCATTTTGGGTCGGTCTTTTATTTCGAGTCCGCTTTCGGTCGTACTCGTTTATTTCTTTTCGAGTCCGCTTTCGGTCGTACTCGTTTGCTGTTGAAAGAGCGTTTTCGACCGGTCTTTCTTTTCGAGTCCGCTTTCGGTCGTACTCGTTTATTCTTTTCGAGTCCGCTTTCGGTCGTACTCGTTTGCTATTGAAAGAGCATTTTCGGTCGGTCTTTCTTTTCGTGTTCGCTTTCGGTCGTACTCGTTTACTATTGAAAGAGCGTTTTCGGCCGGGCTTTCTGTTCGAGTCGGCTTTCGGTCGTACTCGTTTATTCTTTTCGAGTTCGCTTTCGGTTGTACTCGTTTGCTGTTGAAAGAGCGTTTTCGGCCGGTCTTTCATTTCGAGTCCGCTTTCGGTCGTACTCGTTTATTCTTATCGAGTCCGCTTTTGGTCGTACTCGTTTGCTGTTGAAAGAGCGTTTTCAGTCGATCTTTCTTTTCGAGTCCGCTTTTGGTCGTACTCGTTTATTCTTATCGAGTCTGCTTTCGGTCGTGCTCGTTTGCTGTCGAAAGAGCGTTTTTGGCCGGTCTTTTTTTTCGAGTCCGCTTTCGATCGTACTCGTTTGCTGTTGAAAGAGCGTTTTCAGCCGGTCTTTCTTTTCGAGTCCGCTTTCGGTCGTACTTGTTTATTCTTTTCGAGTCCGCTTTCGGTCATACTCGTTTGCTGTTGAAGGAGCGTTTTCGGCAGGTCTTTCTGTTCGAGTCCGCTTTCGGTCGTACTCGTTTATTCTATTCGAGTCCGCTTTCAGTCGTACTCGTTTGCTGTTGAAAGAGCATTTTCGGCCGCTCTTTCTTTTGGAGTCCGCTTTCGGTCGTACTCGTTTGTTGTTGAAAGAGCATTTTCGGCCGGTCTTTCTTTTCGATTCCGCTTTCGCTCGTAATCGTTTATTTCTTTTCAAATCTGCTTTTGGTCGTACTCGTTTGCTGTTGAAAGAGCGTTTTTGGCCGGTCTTTCTTTTCGAGTCCGCTTTTGGTCGTACTCGTTTATTCTTATCGAGTCTGCTTTCGGTCGTGCTCGTTTGCTGTCGAAAGAGCGTTTTTGGCCGGTCTTTTTTTTCGAGTCCGCTTTCGATCGTACTCGTTTGCTGTTGAAAGAGCGTTTTCGCCCGGTCTTTCTTTTCGAGTCCGCTTTCGGTCGTACTCGTTTATTCTTTTCGAGTTCGCTTTTGCTCGTACTCGTTTGCTGTTGAAAGAGCGTTTCAGGCCGGTCTTTCTTTTCGAGTCCGCTTTCGGTTGTACTCGTTAGCTGTTGAAAGAGCATTTTTGGGCGGTATTTATTTTCGACTCCGCTTTTGGTCTACTCGTTTATTCTTATCGAGTCCGCTTTCGGTCGTACTCGTTTGCTGTTGAAAGAGCGTTTTGGGTCGGTCTTTTATTTCGAGTCCGCTTTCGGTCGTACTCGTTTATTTCTTTTCGAGTCCGCTTTCGGTCGTACTCGTTTGCTGTTGAAAGAGCGTTTTCGACCGGTCTTTCTTTTCGAGTCCGCTTTCGGTCGTACTCGTTTATTCTTTTCGAGTCCGCTTTCGGTCGTACTCGTTTGCTATTGAAAGAGAATTTTCGGTCGGTCTTTCTTTTCGAGTCCGCTTTCGGTCGTACTCGTTTGCTATTGAAAGAGCGTTTTCGGCCGGGCTTTCTGTTCGAGTCGGCTTTCGGTCGTACTCGTTTATTCTTATCGAGTCCGCTTTTGGTCGTACTCGTTTGCTGTTGAAAGAGCGTTTTCAGTCGATCTTTCTTTTCGAGTCCGCTTTTGGTCGTACTCGTTTATTCTTATCGAGTCTGCTTTCGGTCGTGCTCGTTTGCTGTCGAAAGAGCGTTTTTGGCCGGTCTTTTTTTTCGAGTCCGCTTTCGATCGTACTCGTTTGCTGTTGAAAGTGCGTTTTCAGCCGGTCTTTCTTTTCGAGTCCGCTTTCGGTCGTACTTGTTTATTCTTTTCGAGTCCGCTTTTGGTCATACTCGTTTGCTGTTGAAGGAGCGTTTTCGGCAGGTCTTTCTGTTCGAGTCCGCTTTCGGTCGTACTCGTTTATTCTATTCGAGTCCGCTTTCAGTTGTACTCGTATGCTGTTGAAAGAGCGTTTTCGGCCGCTCTTTCTTTTGGAGTCCGCTTTCGGCCGTACTCGTTTGCTGTTGAAAGAGCATTTTCGGCCGGTCTTTCTTTTCGATTCCGCTTTCGCTCGTAATCGTTTATTTCTTTTCAAATCTGCTTTTGGTCGTACTCGTTTGCTGTTGAAAGAGCGTTTTTGGCCGGTCTTTCTTTTCGAGTCCGCTTTCGGTCGTACTCGTTTATTCTTTTCGAGTTCGCTTTTGCTCGTACTCGTTTGCTATTCAAAGAGCATTCTCGGCCGGTCTTTCTTTTCGAGTCCGCTTTCGGTCGAACTCGTTTGCTGTTGAAAGAGCATTTTTGGCCGGTCTTTCTTTTCGAGTCCGCTTTCGATCGTACTCGTTTATTTCTTTTCAAGTCCGCTTTCGGTCTTACTCATTTGCTGTTGAAAGAGCGTTTTCGGCCGGTCTTTCTTTTCGAGTCCGCTTTTGGTCGTACTCGTTTATTCTTTTCGAGTCCGCTTTCGGTCGTACTCGTTTGCTGTTGAAAGAGCGTTTTCGGCCGGTCTTTCTGTTCGAGTCCGCTTTCGGTCGTACTCGTTTATTCTTTTCGAGTCCGCTTTCGGTCGTACTCGTTTGCTGTTGAAAGAGCATTTTCGGCCGCTCTTTCTTTTGGAGTCCGCTTTCGGTCGTACTCGTTTGTTGTTGAAAGAGCATTTTCGGCCGGTCTTTCTTTTCGATTCCGCTTTCGCTCGTAATCGTTTATTTCTTTTCAAATCTGCTTTTGGTCGTACTCGTTTGCTGTTGAAAGAGCGTTTTTGGCCGGTCTTTCTTTTCGAGTCCGCTTTTGGTCGTACTCGTTTATTCTTATCGAGTCTGCTTTCGGTCGTGCTCGTTTGCTGTCGAAAGAGCGTTTTTGGCCGGTCTTTTTTTTCGAGTCCGCTTTCGATCGTACTCGTTTGCTGTTGAAAGAGCGTTTTCGCCCGGTCTTTCTTTTCGAGTCCGCTTTCGGTCGTACTCGTTTATTCTTTTCGAGTTCGCTTTTGCTCGTACTCGTTTGCTGTTGAAAGAGCGTTTCAGGCCGGTCTTTCTTTTCGAGTCCGCTTTCGGTTGTACTCGTTAGCTGTTGAAAGAGCATTTTTGGGCGGTATTTATTTTCGACTCCGCTTTTGGTCTACTCGTTTATTCTTATCGAGTCCGCTTTCGGTCGTACTCGTTTGCTGTTGAAAGAGCGTTTTGGGTCGGTCTTTTATTTCGAGTCCGCTTTCGGTCGTACTCGTTTATTTCTTTTCGAGTCCGCTTTCGGTCGTACTCGTTTGCTGTTGAAAGAGCGTTTTCGACCGGTCTTTCTTTTCGAGTCCGCTTTCGGTCGTACTCGTTTATTCTTTTCGAGTCCGCTTTCGGTCGTACTCGTTTGCTATTGAAAGAGAATTTTCGGTCGGTCTTTCTTTTCGAGTCCGCTTTCGGTCGTACTCGTTTGCTATTGAAAGAGCGTTTTCGGCCGGGCTTTCTGTTCGAGTCGGCTTTCGGTCGTACTCGTTTATTCTTATCGAGTCCGCTTTTGGTCGTACTCGTTTGCTGTTGAAAGAGCGTTTTCAGTCGATCTTTCTTTTCGAGTCCGCTTTTGGTCGTACTCGTTTATTCTTATCGAGTCTGCTTTCGGTCGTGCTCGTTTGCTGTCGAAAGAGCGTTTTTGGCCGGTCTTTTTTTTCGAGTCCGCTTTCGATCGTACTCGTTTGCTGTTGAAAGTGCGTTTTCAGCCGGTCTTTCTTTTCGAGTCCGCTTTCGGTCGTACTTGTTTATTCTTTTCGAGTCCGCTTTTGGTCATACTCGTTTGCTGTTGAAGGAGCGTTTTCGGCAGGTCTTTCTGTTCGAGTCCGCTTTCGGTCGTACTCGTTTATTCTATTCGAGTCCGCTTTCAGTTGTACTCGTATGCTGTTGAAAGAGCGTTTTCGGCCGCTCTTTCTTTTGGAGTCCGCTTTCGGCCGTACTCGTTTGCTGTTGAAAGAGCATTTTCGGCCGGTCTTTCTTTTCGATTCCGCTTTCGCTCGTAATCGTTTATTTCTTTTCAAATCTGCTTTTGGTCGTACTCGTTTGCTGTTGAAAGAGCGTTTTTGGCCGGTCTTTCTTTTCGAGTCCGCTTTCGGTCGTACTCGTTTATTCTTTTCGAGTTCGCTTTTGCTCGTACTCGTTTGCTATTCAAAGAGCATTCTCGGCCGGTCTTTCTTTTCGAGTCCGCTTTCGGTCGAACTCGTTTGCTGTTGAAAGAGCATTTTTGGCCGGTCTTTCTTTTCGAGTCCGCTTTCGATCGTACTCGTTTATTTCTTTTCAAGTCCGCTTTCGGTCTTACTCATTTGCTGTTGAAAGAGCGTTTTCGGCCGGTCTTTCTTTTCGAGTCCGCTTTTGGTCGTACTCGTTTATTCTTTTCGAGTCCGCTTTCGGTCGTACTCGTTTGCTGTTGAAAGAGCGTTTTCGGCCGGTCTTTCTGTTCGAGTCCGCTTTCGGTCGTACTCGTTTATTCTTTTCGAGTCCGCTTTCGGTCGTACTCGTTTGCTGTTGAAAGAGCATTTTCGGGCGGTCTTTCTTTTCGAGTCTGCTTTCGGTCGTACTCGTTTGCTGTTGAAAGAGCTTTTTCAGACGGTCTTTCTTTTCGAGTCCGCTTTCGGTCATAGTTATTTATTCTTTTCGAGTCCGCTTTCGGTCGTACTCGTTTGCTGTTGAAAGAGCATTTTCGGCAGGTCTTTATGTTCGAGTCCGCTTTCGGACGTACTCGTTTATTCTTTTCGAGTCCGCTTTTGGTCGTACTCGTTTGCTGTTGAAAGAGCGTTTTCGGCCGGTGTTTCTTTTGGAGTCCGCTTTCGGTCGTACTTCTTTGCTGTTGAAAGAGCATTTTCGGCCAGTCTTTCTTTTCGATTCTGCTTCCGGTAGTACTTTTTTATTTCTTTTCGAGTTTGCTTTTTGTCTTACTCGTTTGCTGTTGAAAGAGCGTTTTCGGCGGGTCTTTCTTTTCGAGTCCGCTTTCGGTTGTACTCGTTAGCTGTTGAAAGAGCGTTTTTGGCCGGTCTTTATTTTCGAGTCCGCTTTTGGTCGTACTCGTTTATTCTTATCGAGTCTGCTTTCGGTCGTGCTCGTTTGCTGTCGAAAGAGCGTTTTTGGCCGGTCTTTTTTTTCGAGTCCGCTTTCGATCGTACTCGTTTGCTGTTGAAAGAGCGTTTTCGCCCGGTCTTTCTTTTCGAGTCCGCTTTCGGTCGTACTCGTTTATTCTTTTCGAGTTCGCTTTTGCTCGTACTCGTTTGCTGTTGAAAGAGCGTTTCAGGCCGGTCTTTCTTTTCGAGTCCGCTTTCGGTTGTACTCGTTAGCCGTTGAAAGAGCATTTTTGGGCGGTATTTATTTTCGACTCCGCTTTTGGTCGTACTCGTTTATTCTTATCGAGTCCGCTTTCGGTCGTACTCGTTTGCTGTTGAAAGAGCGTTTTGGGTCGGTCTTTCATTTCGAGTCCGCTTTCGGTCGTACTCGTTTATTTCTTTTCGAGTCCGCTTTCGGTCGTACTCGTTTGCTGTTGAAAGAGCGTTTTCGACCGGTCTTTCTTTTCGAGTCCGCTTTCGGTCGTACTCGTTTATTCTTTTCGAGTCCGCTTTCGGTCGTACTCGTTTGCTATTGAAAGAGCATTTTCGGTCGGTCTTTCTTTTCGTGTTCGCTTTCGGTCGTACTCGTTTACTATTGAAAGAGCGTTTTCGGCCGGGCTTTCTGTTCGAGTCGGCTTTCGGTCGTACTCGTTTATTCTTTTCGAGTTTGCTTTCGGTTGTACTCGTTTGCTGTTGAAAGAGCGTTTTCGGCCGGTCTTTCATTTCGAGTCCGCTTTTGGTCGTACTCGTTTATTCTTATCGAGTCCGCTTTTGGTCGTACTCGTTTGCTGTTGAAAGAGCGTTTTCAGTCGATCTTTCTTTTCGAGTCCGCTTTTGGTCGTACTCGTTTATTCTTATCGAGTCTGCTTTCGGTCGTGCTCGTTTGCTGTCGAAAGAGCGTTTTTGGCCGGTCTTTTTTTTCGAGTCCGCTTTCGATCGTACTCGTTTGCTGTTGAAAGAGCGTTTTCAGCAGGTCTTTCTTTTCGAGTCCGCTTTCGGTCGTACTTGTTTATTCTTTTCGAGTCCGCTTTCGGTCATACTCGTTTGCTGTTGAAGGAGCGTTTTCGGCAGGTCTTTCTGTTCGAGTCCGCTTTCGGTCGTACTCGTTTATTCTATTCGACTCCGCTTTCAGTCGTACTCGTTTGCTGTTGAAAGAGCATTTTCGGCCGCTCTTTCTTTTGGAGTCCGCTTTCGGTCGTACTCGTTTGTTGTTGAAAGAGCATTTTCGGCCGGTCTTTCTTTTCGATTCCGCTTTCGCTCGTAATCGTTTATTTCTTTTCAAATCTGCTTTTGGTCGTACTCGTTTGCTGTTGAAAGAGCGTTTTTGGCCGGTCTTTCTTTTCGAGTCCGCTTTTGGTCGTACTCGTTTATTCTTATCGAGTCTGCTTTCGGTCGTGCTCGTTTGCTGTCGAAAGAGCGTTTTTGGCCGGTCTTTTTTTTCGAGTCCGCTTTCGATCGTACTCGTTTGCTGTTGAAAGAGCGTTTTCGCCCGGTCTTTCTTTTCGAGTCCGCTTTCGGTCGTACTCGTTTATTCTTTTCGAGTTCGCTTTTGCTCGTACTCGTTTGCTGTTGAAAGAGCGTTTCAGGCCGGTCTTTCTTTTCGAGTCCGCTTTCGGTTGTACTCGTTAGCTGTTGAAAGAGCATTTTTGGGCGGTATTTATTTTCGACTCCGCTTTTGGTCTACTCGTTTATTCTTATCGAGTCCGCTTTCGGTCGTACTCGTTTGCTGTTGAAAGAGCGTTTTGGGTCGGTCTTTTATTTCGAGTCCGCTTTCGGTCGTACTCGTTTATTTCTTTTCGAGTCCGCTTTCGGTCGTACTCGTTTGCTGTTGAAAGAGCGTTTTCGACCGGTCTTTCTTTTCGAGTCCGCTTTCGGTCGTACTCGTTTATTCTTTTCGAGTCCGCTTTCGGTCGTACTCGTTTGCTATTGAAAGAGAATTTTCGGTCGGTCTTTCTTTTCGAGTCCGCTTTCGGTCGTACTCGTTTGCTATTGAAAGAGCGTTTTCGGCCGGGCTTTCTGTTCGAGTCGGCTTTCGGTCGTACTCGTTTATTCTTTTCGAGTTCGCTTTCGGTTGTACTCGTTTGCTGTTGAAAGAGCGTTTTCGGCCGGTCTTTCATTTCGAGTCCGCTTTCGGTCGTACTCGTTTATTCTTATCGAGTCCGCTTTTGGTCGTACTCGTTTGCTGTTGAAAGAGCGTTTTCAGTCGATCTTTCTTTTCGAGTCCGCTTTTGGTCGTACTCGTTTATTCTTATCGAGTCTGCTTTCGGTCGTGCTCGTTTGCTGTCGAAAGAGCGTTTTTGGCCGGTCTTTTTTTTCGAGTCCGCTTTCGATCGTACTCGTTTGCTGTTGAAAGAGCGTTTTCAGCCGGTCTTTCTTTTCGAGTCCGCTTTCGGTCGTACTTGTTTATTCTTTTCGAGTCCGCTTTCGGTTATACTCGTTTGCTGTTGAAGGAGCGTTTTCGGCAGGTCTTTCTGTTCGAGTCCGCTTTCGGTCGTACTCGTTTATTCTATTCGAGTCCGCTTTCAGTCGTACTCGTTTGCTGTTGAAAGAGCGTTTTCGGCCGCTCTTTCTTTTGGAGTCCGCTTTCGGCCGTACTCGTTTGCTATTGAAAGAGAATTTTCGGCCGGTCTTTCTTTTCGATTCCGCTTTCGCTCGTAATCGTTTATTTCTTTTCAAATCTGCTTTTGGTCGTACTCGTTTGTTGTTGAAAGAGCGTTTTCGGCCAGTCTTTGTTTTGGAGTCCGCTTTCGGCCGTACTCGTTTGCTGTTGAAAAAGCATTTTCGGCCAGTCTTTCTTTTCGATTCTGCTTTCGGTAGTACTTGTTTATTTCTTTTCGAATTCGCTTTTGGTCTTACTCGTTTGCTGTTGAAAGAGCGTTTTCGGTCGGTCTTTCTTTTCGAGTCCGCTTTCGGTCGTACTCGTTTGCTGTTGAAAGAGCATTTTGGGTCGGTCTTTTATTTCGAGTCCGCTTTCGGTCGTACTCGTTTATTTCTTTTCGAGTCCGCTTTCGGTCGTACTCGTTTGCTGTTGAAAGAGCGTTTTCGACCGGTCTTTCTTTTCGAGTCCGCTTTCGGTCGTACTCGTTTATTCTTTTCGAGTCCGCTTTCGGTCGTACTCGTTTGCTATTGAAAGAGAATTTTCGGTCGGTCTTTCTTTTCGAGTCCGCTTTCGGTCGTACTCGTTTGCTATTGAAAGAGCGTTTTCGGCCGGGCTTTCTGTTCGAGTCGGCTTTCGGTCGTACTCGTTTATTCTTTTCGAGTTCGCTTTCGGTTGTACTCGTTTGCTGTTGAAAGAGCGTTTTCGGCCGGTCTTTCATTTCGAGTCCGCTTTCGGTCGTACTCGTTTATTCTTATCGAGTCCGCTTTTGGTCGTACTCGTTTGCTGTTGAAAGAGCGTTTTCAGTCGATCTTTCTTTTCGAGTCCGCTTTTGGTCGTACTCGTTTATTCTTATCGAGTCTGCTTTCGGTCGTGCTCGTTTGCTGTCGAAAGAGCGTTTTTGGCCGGTCTTTTTTTTCGAGTCCGCTTTCGATCGTACTCGTTTGCTGTTGAAAGAGCGTTTTCAGCCGGTCTTTCTTTTCGAGTCCGCTTTCGGTCGTACTCGTTTATTCTTTTCGAGTCCGCTTTCGGTCGTACTCGTTTGCTATTGAAAGAGAATTTTCGGTCGGTCTTTCTTTTCGAGTCCGCTTTCGGTCGTACTCGTTTGCTATTGAAAGAGCGTTTTCGGCCGGGCTTTCTGTTCGAGTCGGCTTTTGGTCGTACTCGTTTATTCTTTTCGAGTTCGCTTTCGGTTGTACTCGTTTGCTGTTGAAAGAGCGTTTTCGGCCGGTCTTTCATTTCGAGTCCGCTTTCGGTCGTACTCGTTTATTCTTATCGAGTCCGCTTTTGGTCGTACTCGTTTGCTGTTGAAAGAGCGTTTTCAGTCGATCTTTCTTTTCGAGTCCGCTTTTGGTCGTACTCGTTTATTCTTATCGAGTCTGCTTTCGGTCGTGCTCGTTTGCTGTCGAAAGAGCGTTTTTGGCCGGTCTTTTTTTTCGAGTCCGCTTTCGATCGTACTCGTTTGCTGTTGAAAGAGCGTTTTCAGCCGGTCTTTCTTTTCGAGTCCGCTTTCGGTCGTACTTGTTTATTCTTTTCGAGTCCGCTTTCGGTTATACTCGTTTGCTGTTGAAGGAGCGTTTTCGGCAGGTCTTTCTGTTCGAGTCCGCTTTCGGTCGTACTCGTTTATTCTATTCGAGTCCGCTTTCAGTCGTACTCGTTTGCTGTTGAAAGAGCGTTTTCGGCCGCTCTTTCTTTTGGAGTCCGCTTTCGGCCGTACTCGTTTGCTATTGAAAGAGAATTTTCGGCCGGTCTTTCTTTTCGATTCCGCTTTCGCTCGTAATCGTTTATTTCTTTTCAAATCTGCTTTTGGTCGTACTCGTTTGTTGTTGAAAGAGCGTTTTCGGCCAGTCTTTGTTTTGGAGTCCGCTTTCGGCCGTACTCGTTTGCTGTTGAAAAAGCATTTTCGGCCAGTCTTTCTTTTCGATTCTGCTTTCGGTAGTACTTGTTTATTTCTTTTCGAATTCGCTTTTGGTCTTACTCGTTTGCTGTTGAAAGAGCGTTTTCGGTCGGTCTTTCTTTTCGAGTCCGCTTTCGGTCGTACTCGTTTGCTGTTGAAAGAGCATTTTGGGTCGGTCTTTTATTTCGAGTCCGCTTTCGGTCGTACTCGTTTATTTCTTTTCGAGTCCGCTTTCGGTCGTACTCGTTTGCTGTTGAAAGAGCGTTTTCGACCGGTCTTTCTTTTCGAGTCCGCTTTCGGTCGTACTCGTTTATTCTTTTCGAGTCCGCTTTCGGTCGTACTCGTTTGCTATTGAAAGAGAATTTTCGGTCGGTCTTTCTTTTCGAGTCCGCTTTCGGTCGTACTCGTTTGCTATTGAAAGAGCGTTTTCGGCCGGGCTTTCTGTTCGAGTCGGCTTTCGGTCGTACTCGTTTATTCTTTTCGAGTTCGCTTTCGGTTGTACTCGTTTGCTGTTGAAAGAGCGTTTTCGGCCGGTCTTTCATTTCGAGTCCGCTTTCGGTCGTACTCGTTTATTCTTATCGAGTCCGCTTTTGGTCGTACTCGTTTGCTGTTGAAAGAGCGTTTTCAGTCGATCTTTCTTTTCGAGTCCGCTTTTGGTCGTACTCGTTTATTCTTATCGAGTCTGCTTTCGGTCGTGCTCGTTTGCTGTCGAAAGAGCGTTTTTGGCCGGTCTTTTTTTTCGAGTCCGCTTTCGATCGTACTCGTTTGCTGTTGAAAGAGCGTTTTCAGCCGGTCTTTCTTTTCGAGTCCGCTTTCGGTCGTACTTGTTTATTCTTTTCGAGTCCGCTTTCGGTTATACTCGTTTGCTGTTGAAGGAGCGTTTTCGGCAGGTCTTTCTGTTCGAGTCCGCTTTCGGTCGTACTCGTTTATTCTATTCGAGTCCGCTTTCAGTCGTACTCGTTTGCTGTTGAAAGAGCGTTTTCGGCCGCTCTTTCTTTTGGAGTCCGCTTTCGGCCGTACTCGTTTGCTATTGAAAGAGAATTTTCGGCCGGTCTTTCTTTTCGATTCCGCTTTCGCTCGTAATCGTTTATTTCTTTTCAAATCTGCTTTTGGTCGTACTCGTTTGTTGTTGAAAGAGCGTTTTCGGCCAGTCTTTGTTTTGGAGTCCGCTTTCGGCCGTACTCGTTTGCTGTTGAAAAAGCATTTTCGGCCAGTCTTTCTTTTCGATTCTGCTTTCGGTAGTACTTGTTTATTTCTTTTCGAATTCGCTTTTGGTCTTACTCGTTTGCTGTTGAAAGAGCGTTTTCGGTCGGTCTTTCTTTTCGAGTCCGCTTTCGGTCGTACTCGTTTGCTGTTGAAAGAGCATTTTGGGTCGGTCTTTTATTTCGAGTCCGCTTTCGGTCGTACTCGTTTATTTCTTTTCGAGTCCGCTTTCGGTCGTACTCGTTTGCTGTTGAAAGAGCGTTTTCGACCGGTCTTTCTTTTCGAGTCCGCTTTCGGTCGTACTCGTTTATTCTTTTCGAGTCCGCTTTCGGTCGTACTCGTTTGCTATTGAAAGAGCATTTTCGGTCGGTCTTTCTTTTCGAGTCCGCTTTCGGTCGTATTCGTTTGCTATTGAAAGAGCGTTTTCGGCCGGGCTTTCTGTTCGAGTCGGCTTTCGGTCGTACTCGTTTATTCTTTTCGAGTTCGCTTTCGGTTGTACTCGTTTGCTGTTGAAAGAGCGTTTTCGGCCGGTCTTTCATTTCGGGTCCGCTTTCGGTCGTACTCGTTTATTCTTATCGAGTCCGCTTTTGGTCGTACTCGTTTGCTGTTGAAAGAGCGTTTTCAGTCGATCTTTCTTTTCGAGTCCGCTTTTGGTCGTACTCGTTTATTCTTATCGAGTCTGCTTTCGGTCGTGCTCGTTTGCTGTCGAAAGAGCGTTTTTGGCCGGTCTTTTTTTTCGAGTCCGCTTTCGATCGTACTCGTTTGCTGTTGAAAGAGCGTTTTCAGCCGGTCTTTCTTTTCGAGTCCGCTTTCGGTCGTACTTGTTTATTCTTTTCGAGTCCGCTTTCGGTCATACTCGTTTGCTGTTGAAGGAGCGTTTTCGGCAGGTCTTTCTGTTCGAGTCCGCTTTCGGTCGTACTCGTTTATTCTATTCGAGTCCGCTTTCAGTCGTACTCGTTTGCTGTTGAAAGAGCGTTTTCGGCCGCTCTTTCTTTTGGAGTCCGCTTTCGGCCGTACTCGTTTGTTGTTGAAAGAGCATTTTCGGCCGGTCTTTCTTTTTTATTCCGCTTTCGCTCGTAATCGTTTATTTCTTTTCAAATCTGCTTTTGGTCGTACTCGTTTGCTGTTGAAAGAGCGTTTTTGGTCGGTCTTTCTTTTCGAGTCCGCTTTTGGTCGTACTCGTTTATTCTTATCGAGTCTGCTTTCGGTCGTGCTCGTTTGCTGTCGAAAGAGCGTTTTTGGCCGGTCTTTTTCTTCGAGTCCGCTTTCGATCGTACTCGTTTGCTGTTGAAATAGCGTTTTCGCCCGGTCTTTCTTTTCGAGTCCGCTTTCGGTCGTACTCGTTTATTCTTTTCGAGTTCGCTTTTGCTCGTACTCGTTTGCTGTTGAAAGAGCGTTTCAGGCCGGTCTTTCTTTTCGAGTCCGCTTTCGGTTGTACTCGTTAGCTGTTGAAAGAGCATTTTTGGGCGGTATTTATTTTCGACTCCGCTTTTGGTCTACTCGTTTATTCTTATCGAGTCCGCTTTCGGTCGTACTCGTTTGCTGTTGAAAGAGCGTTTTCAGCCGGTCTTTCTTTTCGAGTCCGCTTTCGGCCGTACTCGTTTGCTGTTGAAAGAGCATTTTCGGCCGGTCTTTCTTTTCGATTCCGCTTTCGCTCGTAATCGTTTATTTCTTTTCAAATCTGCTTTTGGTCGTACTCGTTTGCTGTTGAAAGAGAGTTTTTGCCCGGTCTTTCTTTTCGAGTCCGCTTTCGGTCGTACTCGTTTATTCTTTTCGAGTTCGCTTTTGCTCGTACTCGTTTGCTATTCAAGGAGCATTCTCGGCCGGTCTTTCTTTTCGAGTCCGCTTTCGGTCGAACTCGTTTGCTGTTGAAAGAGCATTTTTGGCCGGTCTTTCTTTTCGAGTCCGCTTTCGATCGTACTCGTTTATTTCTTTTCAAGTCCGCTTTCGGTCTTACTCATTTGCTGTTGAAAGAGCGTTTTCGGCCGGTCTTTCTTTTCGAGTCCGCTTTTGGTCGTACTCGTTTATTCTTTTCGAGTCCGCTTTCGGTCGTACTCGTTTGCTGTTGAAAGAGCGTTTTCGGCCGGTCTTTCTGTTCGAGTCCGCTTTCGGTCGTACTCGTTTATTCTTTTCGAGTCTGCTTTCGGTCGTACTCGTTTGCTGTTGAAAGAGCATTTTCGGGCGGTCTTTCTTTTCGAGTCTGCTTTCGGTCGTACTCGTTTGCTGTTGAAAGAGCTTTTTCAGACGGTCTTTCTTTTCGAGTCCGCTTTCGGTCATACTTATTTATTCTTTTCGAGTCCGCTTTCGGTCGTACTCGTTTGCTGTTGAAAGAGCATTTTCGGCAGGTCTTTATGTTCGAGTCCGCTTTCGGACGTACTCGTTTATTCTTTTCGAGTCCGCTTTTGGTCGTACTCGTTTGCTGTTGAAAGAGCGTTTTCGGCCGGTGTTTCTTTTGGAGTCCGCTTTCGGTCGTACTTCTTTGCTGTTGAAAGAGCATTTTCGGCCAGTCTTTCTTTTCGATTCTGCTTCCGGTAGTACTTTTTTATTTCTTTTCGAGTTTGCTTTTTGTCTTACTCGTTTGCTGTTGAAAGAGCGTTTTCGGCGGGTCTTTCTTTTCGAGTCCGCTTTCGGTTGTACTCGTTAGCTGTTGAAAGAGCGTTTTTGGCCGGACTTTATTTTCGAGTCCGCTTTTGGTCGTACTCGTTTATTCTTATCGAGTCTGCTTTCGGTCGTGCTCGTTTGCTGTCGAAAGAGCGTTTTTGGCCGGTCTTTTTTTTCGAGTCCGCTTTCGATCGTACTCGTTTGCTGTTGAAAGAGCGTTTTCGCCCGGTCTTTCTTTTCGAGTCCGCTTTCGGTCGTACTCGTTTATTCTTTTCGAGTTCGCTTTTGCTCGTACTCGTTTGCTGTTGAAAGAGCGTTTCAGGCCGGTCTTTCTTTTCGAGTCCGCTTTCGGTTGTACTCGTTAGCCGTTGAAAGAGCATTTTTGGGCGGTATTTATTTTCGACTCTGCTTTTGGTCGTACTCGTTTATTCTTATCGAGTCCGCTTTCGGTCGTACTCGTTTGCTGTTGAAAGAGCGTTTTGGGTCGGTCTTTCATTTCGAGTCCGCTTTCGGTCGTACTCGTTTATTTCTTTTCGAGTCCGCTTTCGGTCGTACTCGTTTGCTGTTGAAAGAGCGTTTTCGACCGGTCTTTCTTTTCGAGTCCGCTTTCGGTCGTACTCGTTTATTCTTTTCGAGTCCGCTTTCGGTCGTACTCGTTTGCTATTGAAAGAGCATTTTCGGTCGGTCTTTCTTTTCGTGTTCGCTTTCGGTCGTACTCGTTTACTATTGAAAGAGCGTTTTCGGCCGGGCTTTCTGTTCGAGTCGGCTTTCGGTCGTACTCGTTTATTCTTTTCGAGTTCGCTTTCGGTTGTACTCGTTTGCTGTTGAAAGAGCGTTTTCAGTCGATCTTTCTTTTCGAGTCCGCTTTTGGTCGTACTCGTTTATTCTTATCGAGTATGCTTTCGGTCGTGCTCGTTTGCTGTCGAAAGAGCGTTTTTGGCCGGTCTTTTTTTTCGAGTCCGCTTTCGATCGTACTCGTTTGCTGTTGAAAGAGCGTTTTCAGCCGGTCTTTCTTTTCGAGTCCGCTTTCGGTCGTACTTGTTTATTCTTTTCGAGTCCGCTTTCGGTCATACTCGTTTGCTGTTGAAGGAGCGTTTTCGGCAGGTCTTTCTGTTCGAGTCCGTTTTCGGTCGTACTCGTTTATTCTATTCGAGTCCGCTTTCAGTCGTACTCGTTTGCTGTTGAAAGAGCGTTTTCGGCCGCTCTTTCTTTTGGAGTCCGCTTTCGGCCGTACTCGTTTGATGTTGAAAGAGCATTTTCGGCCGGTCTTTCTTTTCGATTCCGCTTTCGCTCGTAATCGTTTATTTCTTTTCAAATCTGCTTTTGGTCGTACTCGTTTGCTGTTGAAAGAGCGTTTTTGGCCGGTCTTTCTTTTCGAGTCCGCTTTTGGTCGTACTCGTTTATTCTTATCGAGTCTGCTTTCGGTCGTGCTCGTTTGCTGTCGAAAGAGCGTTTTTGGCCGGTCTTTTTTTTCGAGTCCGCTTTCGATCGTACTCGTTTGCTGTTGAAAGAGCGTTTTCGCCCGGTCTTTCTTTTCGAGTCCGCTTTCGGTCGTACTCGTTTATTCTTTTCGAGTTCGCTTTTGCTCGTACTCGTTTGCTGTTGAAAGAGCGTTTCAGGCCGGTCTTTCTTTTCGAGTCCGCTTTCGGTTGTACTCGTAAGCTGTTGAAAGAGCATTTTTGGGCGGTATTTATTTTCGACTCCGCTTTTGGTCTACTCGTTTATTCTTATCGAGTCCGCTTTCGGTCGTACTCGTTTGCTGTTGAAAGAGCGTTTTGGGTCGGTCTTTTATTTCGAGTCCGCTTTCGGTCGTACTTGTTTATTTCTTTTCGAGTCCGCTTTCGGTCGTACTCGTTTGCTGTTGAAAGAGCGTTTTCGACCGGTCTTTCTTTTCGAGTCCGCTTTCGGTCGTACTCGTTTATTCTTTTCGAGTCCGCTTTCGGTCGTACTCGTTTGCTATTGAAAGAGAATTTTCGGTCGGTCTTTCTTTTCGAGTCCGCTTTCGGTCGTACTCGTTTGCTATTGAAAGAGCGTTTTCGGCCGGGCTTTCTGTTCGAGTCGGCTTTCGGTCGTACTCGTTTATTCTTTTCGAGTTCGCTTTCGGTTGTACTCGTTTGCTGTTGAAAGAGCGTTTTCGGCGGGTCTTTCTTTTCGAGTCCGCTTTCGGTTGTACTCGTTAGCTGTTGAAAGAGCGTTTTTGGCCGGACTTTATTTTCGAGTCCGCTTTTGGTCGTACTCGTTTATTCTTATCGAGTCTGCTTTCGGTCGTGCTCGTTTGCTGTCGAAAGAGCGTTTTTGGCCGGTCTTTTTTTTCGAGTCCGCTTTCGATCGTACTCGTTTGCTGTTGAAAGAGCGTTTTCGCCCGGTCTTTCTTTTCGAGTCCGCTTTCGGTCGTACTCGTTTATTCTTTTCGAGTTCGCTTTTGCTCGTACTCGTTTGCTGTTGAAAGAGCGTTTCAGGCCGGTCTTTCTTTTCGAGTCCGCTTTCGGTTGTACTCGTTAGCCGTTGAAAGAGCATTTTTGGGCGGTATTTATTTTCGACTCTGCTTTTGGTCGTACTCGTTTATTCTTATCGAGTCCGCTTTCGGTCGTACTCGTTTGCTGTTGAAAGAGCGTTTTGGGTCGGTCTTTCATTTCGAGTCCGCTTTCGGTCGTACTCGTTTATTTCTTTTCGAGTCCGCTTTCGGTCGTACTCGTTTGCTGTTGAAAGAGCGTTTTCGACCGGTCTTTCTTTTCGAGTCCGCTTTCGGTCGTACTCGTTTATTCTTTTCGAGTCCGCTTTCGGTCGTACTCGTTTGCTATTGAAAGAGCATTTTCGGCCGGTCTTTCTTTTCGTGTTCGCTTTCGGTCGTACTCGTTTACTATTGAAAGAGCGTTTTCGGCCGGGCTTTCTGTTCGAGTCGGCTTTCGGTCGTACTCGTTTATTCTTTTCGAGTTCGCTTTCGGTTGTACTCGTTTGCTGTTGAAAGAGCGTTTTCAGTCGATCTTTCTTTTCGAGTCCGCTTTTGGTCGTACTCGTTTATTCTTATCGAGTCTGCTTTCGGTCGTGCTCGTTTGCTGTCGAAAGAGCGTTTTTGGCCGGTCTTTTTTTTCGAGTCCGCTTTCGATCGTACTCGTTTGCTGTTGAAAGAGCGTTTTCAGCCGGTCTTTCTTTTCGAGTCCGCTTTCGGTCGTACTTGTTTATTCTTTTCGAGTCCGCTTTCGGTCATACTCGTTTGCTGTTGAAGGAGCGTTTTCGGCAGGTCTTTCTGTTCGAGTCCGTTTTCGGTCGTACTCGTTTATTCTATTCGAGTCCGCTTTCAGTCGTACTCGTTTGCTGTTGAAAGAGCGTTTTCGGCCGCTCTTTCTTTTGGAGTCCGCTTTCGGCCGTACTCGTTTGTTGTTGAAAGAGCATTTTCGGCCGGTCTTTCTTTTCGATTCCGCTTTCGCTCGTAATCGTTTATTTCTTTTCAAATCTGCTTTTGGTCGTACTCGTTTGCTGTTGAAAGAGCGTTTTTGGCCGGTCTTTCTTTTCGAGTCCGCTTTTGGTCGTACTCGTTTATTCTTATCGAGTCTGCTTTCGGTCGTGCTCGTTTGCTGTCGAAAGAGCGTTTTTGGCCGGTCTTTTTTTTCGAGTCCGCTTTCGATCGTACTCGTTTGCTGTTGAAAGAGCGTTTTCGCCCGGTCTTTCTTTTCGAGTCCGCTTTCGGTCGTACTCGTTTATTCTTTTCGAGTTCGCTTTTGCTCGTACTCGTTTGCTGTTGAAAGAGCGTTTCAGGCCGGTCTTTCTTTTCGAGTCCGCTTTCGGTTGTACTCGTTAGCTGTTGAAAGAGCATTTTTGGGCAGTATTTATTTTCGACTCCGCTTTTGGTCTACTCGTTTATTCTTATCGAGTCCGCTTTCGGTCGTACTCGTTTGCTGTTGAAAGAGCGTTTTGGGTCGGTCTTTTATTTCGAGTCCGCTTTCGGTCGTACTCGTTTATTTCTTTTCGAGTCCGCTTTCGGTCGTACTCGTTTGCTGTTGAAAGAGCGTTTTCGACCGGTCTTTCTTTTCGAGTCCGCTTTCGGTCGTACTCGTTTATTCTTTTCGAGTCCGCTTTCGGTCGTACTCGTTTGCTATTGAAAGAGAATTTTCGGTCGGTCTTTCTTTTCGAGTCCGCTTTCGGTCGTACTCGTTTGCTATTGAAAGAGCGTTTTCGGCCGGGCTTTCTGTTCGAGTCGGCTTTCGGTCGTACTCGTTTATTCTTTTCGAGTTCGCTTTCGGTTGTACTCGTTTGCTGTTGAAATAGCGTTTTCGGCCGGTCTTTCATTTCGAGTCCGCTTTCGGTCGTACTCGTTTATTCTTATCGAGTCCGCTTTTGGTCGTACTCGTTTGCTGTTGAAAGAGCGTTTTCAGTCGATCTTTCTTTTCGAGTCCGCTTTTGGTCGTACTCGTTTATTCTTATCGAGTCTGCTTTCGGTCGTGCTCGTTTGCTGTCGAAAGAGCGTTTTTGGCCGGTCTTTTTTTTCGAGTCCGCTTTCGATCGTACTCGTTTGCTGTTGAAAGAGCGTTTTCAGCCGGTCTTTCTTTTCGAGTCCGCTTTCGGTCGTACTTGTTTATTCTTTTCGAGTCCGCTTTCGGTTATACTCGTTTGCTGTTGAAGGAGCGTTTTCGGCAGGTCTTTCTGTTCGAGTCCGCTTTCGGTCGTACTCGTTTATTCTATTCGAGTCCGCTTTCAGTCGTACTCGTTTGCTGTTGAAAGAGCGTTTTCGGCCGCTCTTTCTTTTGGAGTCCGCTTTCGGCCGTACTCGTTTGCTATTGAAAGAGAATTTTCGGCCGGTCTTTCTTTTCGATTCCGCTTTCGCTCGTAATCGTTTATTTCTTTTCAAATCTGCTTTTGGTCGTACTCGTTTGTTGTTGAAAGAGCGTTTTCGGCCAGTCTTTGTTTTGGAGTCCGCTTTCGGCCGTACTCGTTTGCTGTTGAAAAAGCATTTTCGGCCAGTCTTTCTTTTCGATTCTGCTTTCGGTAGTACTTATTTATTTCTTTTCGAATTCGCTTTTGGTCTTACTCATTTGCTGTTGAAAGAGCGTTTTCGGTCGGTCTTTCTTTTCGAGTCCGCTTTCGGTCGTACTCGTTTGCTGTTGAAAGAGCATTTTGGGTCGGTCTTTTATTTCGAGTCCGCTTTCGGTCGTACTCGTTTATTTCTTTTCGAGTCCGCTTTCGGTCGTACTCGTTTGCTGTTGAAAGAGCGTTTTCGACCGGTCTTTCTTTTCGAGTCCGCTTTCGGTCGTACTCGTTTATTCTTTTCGAGTCCGCTTTCGGTCGTACTCGTTTGCTATTGAAAGAGCATTTTCGGTCGGTCTTTCTTTTCGAGTCCGCTTTCGGTCGTATTCGTTTGCTATTGAAAGAGCGTTTTCGGCCGGGCTTTCTGTTCGAGTCGGCTTTCGGTCGTACTCGTTTATTCTTTTCGAGTTCGCTTTCGGTTGTACTCGTTTGCTGTTGAAAGAGCGTTTTCGGCCGGTCTTTCATTTCGAGTCCGCTTTCGGTCGTACTCGTTTATTCTTATCGAGTCCGCTTTTGGTCGTACTCGTTTGCTGTTGAAAGAGCGTTTTCAGTCGATCTTTCTTTTCGAGTCCGCTTTTGGTCGTACTCGTTTATTCTTATCGAGTCTGCTTTCGGTCGTGCTCGTTTGCTGTCGAAAGAGCGTTTTTGGCCGGTCTTTTTTTTCGAGTCCGCTTTCGATCGTACTCGTTTGCTGTTGAAAGAGCGTTTTCAGCCGGTCTTTCTTTTCGAGTCCGCTTTCGGTCGTACTTGTTTATTCTTTTCGAGTCCGCTTTCGGTCATACTCGTTTGCTGTTGAAGGAGCGTTTTCGGCAGGTCTTTCTGTTCGAGTCCGCTTTCGGTCGTACTCGTTTATTCTATTCGAGTCCGCTATCAGTCGTACTCGTTTGCTGTTGAAAGAGCGTTTTCGGCCGCTCTTTCTTTTGGAGTCCGCTTTCGGCCGTACTCGTTTGTTGTTGAAAGAGCATTTTCGGCCGGTCTTTCTTTTCGATTCCGCTTTCGCTCGTAATCGTTTATTTCTTTTCAAATCTGCTTTTGGTCGTACTCGTTTGCTGTTGAAAGAGCGTTTTTGGTCGGTCTTTCTTTTCGAGTCCGCTTTTGGTCGTACTCGTTTATTCTTATCGAGTCTGCTTTCGGTCGTGCTCGTTTGTTGTCGAAAGAGCGTTTTTGGCCGGTCTTTTTCTTCGAGTCCGCTTTCGATCGTACTCGTTTGCTGTTGAAAGAGCGTTTTCGCCCGGTCTTTCTTTTCGAGTCCGCTTTCGGTCGTACTCGTTTATTCTTTTCGAGTTCGCTTTTGCTCGTACTCGTTTGCTGTTGAAAGAGCGTTTCAGGCCGGTCTTTCTTTTCGAGTCCGCTTTCGGTTGTACTCGTTAGCTGTTGAAAGAGCATTTTTGGGCGGTATTTATTTTCGACTCCGCTTTTGGTCTACTCGTTTATTCTTATCGAGTCCGCTTTCGGTCGTACTCGTTTGCTGTTGAAAGAGCGTTTTCAGCCGGTCTTTCTTTTCGAGTCCGCTTTCGGTCGTACTTGTTTATTCTTTTCGAGTCCGCTTTCGGTTATACTCGTTTGCTGTTGAAGGAGCGTTTTCGGCAGGTCTTTCTGTTCGAGTCCGCTTTCGGTCGTACTCGTTTATTCTATTCGAGTCCGCTTTCAGTCGTACTCGTTTGCTGTTGAAAGAGCGTTTTCGGCCGCTCTTTCTTTTGGAGTCCGCTTTCGGCCGTACTCGTTTGCTATTGAAAGAGCATTTTCGGCCGGTCTTTCTTTTCGATTCCGCTTTCGCTCGTAATCGTTTATTTCTTTTCAAATCTGCTTTTGGTCGTACTCGTTTGTTGTTGAAAGAGCGTTTTCGGCCAGTCTTTGTTTTGGAGTCCGCTTTCGGCCGTACTCGTTTGCTTTTGAAAAAGCATTTTCGGCCAGTCTTTCTTTTCGATTCTGCTTTCGGTAGTACTTGTTTATTTCTTTTCGAATTCGCTTTTGGTCTTACTCGTTTGCTGTTGAAATAGCGTTTTCGGTCGGTCTTTCTTTTCGAGTCCGCTTTCGGTCGTACTCGTTTGCTGTTGAAAGAGCATTTTGGGTCGGTCTTTTATTTCGAGTCCGCTTTCGGTCGTACTCGTTTATTTCTTTTCGAGTCCGCTTTCGGTCGTACTCGTTTGCTGTTGAAAGAGCGTTTTCGACCGGTCTTTCTTTTCGAGTCCGCTTTCGGTCGTACTCGTTTATTCTTTTCGAGTCCGCTTTCGGTC
Organism: Lathyrus tuberosus; assembly: GCA_022829125.1. Taxonomy (NCBI): domain Eukaryota; kingdom Viridiplantae; phylum Streptophyta; class Magnoliopsida; order Fabales; family Fabaceae; genus Lathyrus; species Lathyrus tuberosus. The sequence continues at coordinate 5,251,140 of JALAZF010000034.1, forward strand.
GTACTCGTTTGCTATTGAAAGAGCATTTTCGGTCGGTCTTTCTTTTCGAGTCCGCTTTCGGTCGTATTCGTTTGCTATTGAAAGAGCGTTTTCGGCCGGGCTTTCTGTTCGAGTCGGCTTTCGGTCGTACTCGTTTATTCTTTTCGAGTTCGCTTTCGGTTGTACTCGTTTGCTGTTGAAAGAGCGTTTTCGGCCGGTCTTTCATTTCGAGTCCGCTTTCGGTCGTACTCGTTTATTCTTATCGAGTCCGCTTTTGGTCGTACTCGTTTGCTGTTGAAAGAGCGTTTTCAGTCGATCTTTCTTTTCGAGTCCGCTTTTGGTCGTACTCGTTTATTCTTATCGAGTCTGCTTTCGGTCGTGTTCGTTTGCTGTCGAAAGAGCGTTTTTGGCCGGTCTTTTTTTTCGAGTCCGCTTTCGATCGTACTCGTTTGCTGTTGAAAGAGCGTTTTCAGCCGGTCTTTCTTTTCGAGTCCGCTTTCGGTCGTACTTGTTTATTCTTTTCGAGTCCGCTTTCGGTCATACTCGTTTGCTGTTGAAGGAGCGTTTTCGGCAGGTCTTTCTGTTCGAGTCCGCTTTCGGTCGTACTCGTTTATTCTATTCGAGTCCGCTTTCAGTCGTACTCGTTTGCTGTTGAAAGAGCGTTTTCGGCCGCTCTTTCTTTTGGAGTCCGCTTTCGGCCGTACTCGTTTGTTGTTGAAAGAGCATTTTCGGCCGGTCTTTCTTTTCGATTCCGCTTTCGCTCGTAATCGTTTATTTCTTTTCAAATCTGCTTTTGGTCGTACTCGTTTGCTGTTGAAAGAGCGTTTTTGGCCGGTCTTTCTTTTCGAGTCCGCTTTTGGTCGTACTCGTTTATTCTTATCGAGTCTGCTTTCGGTCGTGCTCGTTTGCTGTCGAAAGAGCGTTTTTGGCCGGTCTTTTTTTTCGAGTCCGCTTTCGATCATACTCGTTTGCTGTTGAAAGAGCGTTTTCGCCCGGTCTTTCTTTTCGAGTCCGCTTTCGGTCGTACTCGTTTATTCTTTTCGAGTTCGCTTTTGCTCGTACTCGTTTGCTGTTGAAAGTGCGTTTCAGGCCGGTCTTTCTTTTCGAGTCCGCTTTCGGTTGTACTCGTTAGCTGTTGAAAGAGCATTTTTGGGCGGTATTTATTTTCGACTCCGCTTTTGGTCTACTCGTTTATTCTTATCGAGTCCGCTTTCGGTCGTACTCGTTTGCTGTTGAAAGAGCGTTTTGGGTCGGTCTTTTATTTCGAGTCCGCTTTCGGTCGTACTCGTTTATTTCTTTTCGAGTCCGCTTTCGGTCGTACTCGTTTGCTGTTGAAAGAGCGTTTTCGACCGGTCTTTCTTTTCGAGTCCGCTTTCGGTCGTACTCGTTTATTCTTTTCGAGTCCGCTTTCGGCCGTACTCGTTTGCTATTGAAAGAGAATTTTCGGTCGGTCTTTCTTTTCGAGTCCGCTTTCGGTCGTACTCGTTTGCTATTGAAAGAGCGTTTTCGGCCGGGCTTTCTGTTCGAGTCGGCTTTCGGTCGTACTCGTTTATTCTTTTCGAGTTCGCTTTCGGTTGTACTCGTTTGCTGTTGAAAGAGCGTTTTCGGCCGGTCTTTCATTTCGAGTCCGCTTTCGGTCGTACTCCTTTATTCTTATCGAGTCCGCTTTTGGTCGTACTCGTTTGCTGTTGAAAGAGCGTTTTCAGTCGATCTTTCTTTTCGAGTCCGCTTTTGGTCGTACTCGTTTATTCTTATCGAGTCTGCTTTCGGTCGTGCTCGTTTGCTGTCGAAAGAGCGTTTTTGGCCGGTCTTTTTTTTCGAGTCCGCTTTCGATCGTACTCGTTTGCTGTTGAAAGAGCGTTTTCAGCCGGTCTTTCTTTTCGAGTCCGCTTTCGGTCGTACTTGTTTATTCTTTTCGAGTCCGCTTTCGGTTATACTCGTTTGCTGTTGAAGGAGCGTTTTCGGCAGGTCTTTCTGTTCGAGTCCGCTTTCGGTCGTACTCGTTTATTCTATTCGAGTCCGCTTTCAGTCGTACTCGTTTGCTGTTGAAAGAGCGTTTTCGGCCGCTCTTTCTTTTAGAGTCCGCTTTCGGCCGTACTCGTTTGCTATTGAAAGAGCATTTTCGGCCGGTCTTTCTTTTCGATTCCGCTTTCGCTCGTAATCGTTTATTTCTTTTCAAATCTGCTTTTGGTCGTACTCGTTTGTTGTTGAAAGAGCGTTTTCGGCCAGTCTTTGTTTTGGAGTCCGCTTTCGGCCGTACTCGTTTGCTGTTGAAAAAGCATTTTCGGCCAGTCTTTCTTTTCGATTCTGCTTTCGGTAGTACTTGTTTATTTCTTTTCGAATTCGCTTTTGGTCTTACTCGTTTGCTGTTGAAAGAGCGTTTTCGGTCGGTCTTTCTTTTCGAGTCCGCTTTCGGTCGTACTCGTTTGCTGTTGAAAGAGCGTTTTGGGTCGGTCTTTCTTTTCGAGTCCGCTTTCGGTCGTACTCGTTTGCTGTTGAAAGAGCGTTTTGGGTCGGTCTTTTATTTCGAGTCCGCTTTCGGTCGTACTCGTTTATTTCTTTTCGAGTCCGCTTTCGGTCGTACTCGTTTGCTGTTGAAAGAGCGTTTTCGACCGGTCTTTCTTTTCGAGTCCGCTTTCGGTCGTACTCGTTTATTCTTTTCGAGTCCGCTTTCAGTCGTACTCGTTTGCTATTGAAAGAGCATTTTCGGTCGGTCTTTCTTTTCGAGTCCGCTTTCGGTCGTACTCGTTTGCTATTGAAAGAGCGTTTTCGGCCGGGCTTTCTGTTCGAGTCGGCTTTCGGTCGTACTCGTTTATTCTTTTCGAGTTCGCTTTCGGTTGTACTCGTTTGCTGTTGAAAGAGCGTTTTCGGCCGGTCTTTCATTTCGAGTCCGCTTTCGGTCGTACTCGTTTATTCTTATCGAGTCCGCTTTTGGTCGTACTCGTTTGCTGTTGAAAGAGCGTTTTCAGTCGATCTTTCTTTTCGAGTCCGCTTTTGGTCGTACTCGTTTATTCTTATCGAGTCTGCTTTCGGTCGTGCTCGTTTGCTGTCGAAAGAGCGTTTTTGGCCGGTCTTTTTTTTCGAGTCCGCTTTCGATCGTACTCGTTTGCTGTTGAAAGAGCGTTTTCAGCCGGTCTTTCTTTTCGAGTCCGCTTTCGGTCGTACTTGTTTATTCTTTTCGAGTCCGCTTTTGGTCATACTCGTTTGCTGTTGAAGGAGCGTTTTCGGCAGGTCTTTCTGTTCGAGTCCGCTTTCGGTCGTACTCGTTTATTCTATTCGAGTCCGCTTTCAGTCGTACTCGTATGCTGTTGAAAGAGCGTTTTCGGCCGCTCTTTCTTTTGGAGTCCGCTTTCGGCCGTACTCGTTTGCTGTTGAAAGAGCATTTTCGGCCGGTCTTTCTTTTCGATTCCGCTTTCGCTCGTAATCGTTTATTTCTTTTCAAATCTGCTTTTGGTCGTACTCGTTTGCTGTTGAAAGAGCGTTTTTGGCCGGTCTTTCTTTTCGAGTCCGCTTTCGGTCGTACTCGTTTATTCTTTTCGAGTTCGCTTTTGTTTGTATTCGTTTGCTGTTGAAAGATCGTTTTCGGCCGGTCTTTCTTTTTGAGTTCGCTTTCGGTAGTACTCGTTTATTTCTTTTCGAGTACGCTTTCGGTCATACTCGTTTGCTGTTGAAAGAGCGTTTTCGGCCGGTCTTTCTTTTCGAGTCCGCTTTCGGTCGTACTCGTTTATTCTTTTCGAGTTCGCTTTTGCTCGTACTCGTTTGCTATTGAAAGAGCATTCTCGGCCGGTCTTTCTTTTCGAGTCCGCTTTCGGTGGTACTCGTTTGCTGTTGAAAGAGCATTTTCGGCCGGTCTTTCTTTTCGAGTCCGCTTTCTGTCGTACTCGTTCATTTCTTTTCGAGTCCGCTTTCGGTCGTACTCGTTTGTTGTTGAAAGAGCGTTTTCGGCCAGTCTTTCTTTTGGAGTCCGCTTTCGGCCGTACTCGTTTGCTGTTGAAAAAGCATTTTCGGCCAGTCTTTCTTTTCGATTCTGCTTTCGGTAGTACTTGTTTATTTCTTTTCGAATTCGCTTTTGGTCTTACTCGTTTGCTGTTGAAAGAGCGTTTTCGGTCGGTCTTTCTTTTCGAGTCCGCTTTCGGTCGTACTCATTTGCTGTTGAAAGAGCGTTTTGGGTCGGTCTTTTATTTCGAGTCCGCTTTCGGTCGTACTCATTTATTTCTTTTCGAGTCCGCTTTCGGTCGTACTCGTTTGCTGTTGAAAGAGCGTTTCTGACCGGTCTTTCTTTTCGAGTCCGCTTTCGGTCGTACTCGTTTATTCTTTTCGAGTCCGCTTTCGGTCGTACTCGTTTGCTATTGAAAGAGCATTTTCGGTCGGTCTTTCTTTTCGAGTCCGCTTTCGGTCGTACTCGTTTCCTATTGGAAGAGCGTTTTCGGCCGGGCTTTCTGTTCGAGTCGGCTTTCGGTCGTACTCGTTTATTCTTTTCGAGTTCGCTTTCAGTCGTACTCGTATGCTGTTGAAAGAGCGTTTTCGGCCGCTCTTTCTTTTGGAGTCCGCTTTCGGCCGTACTCGTTTGCTGTTGAAAGAGCATTTTCGGCCGGTCTTTCTTTTCGATTCCGCTTTCGCTCGTAATCGTTTATTTCTTTTCAAATCTGCTTTTGGTCGTACTCGTTTGCTGTTGAAAGAGCGTTTTTGGCCGGTCTTTCTTTTCGAGTCCGCTTTCGGTCGTACTCGTTTATTCTTTTCGAGTTCGCTTTTGTTTGTATTCGTTTGCTGTTGAAAGATCGTTTTCGGCCGGTCTTTCTTTTTGAGTTCGCTTTCGGTAGTACTCGTTTATTTCTTTTCGAGTACGCTTTCGGTCATACTCGTTTGCTGTTGAAAGAGCGTTTTCGGCCGGTCTTTCTTTTCGAGTCCGCTTTCGGTCGTACTCGTTTATTCTTTTCGAGTTCGCTTTTGCTCGTACTCGTTTGCTATTGAAAGAGCATTCTCGGCCGGTCTTTCTTTTCGAGTCCGCTTTCGGTGGTACTCGTTTGCTGTTGAAAGAGCATTTTCGGCCGGTCTTTCTTTTCGAGTCCGCTTTCTGTCGTACTCGTTCATTTCTTTTCGAGTCCGCTTTCGGTCGTACTCGTTTGTTGTTGAAAGAGCGTTTTCGGCCAGTCTTTCTTTTGGAGTCCGCTTTCGGCCGTACTCGTTTGCTGTTGAAAAAGCATTTTCGGCCAGTCTTTCTTTTCGATTCTGCTTTCGGTAGTACTTGTTTATTTCTTTTCGAATTCGCTTTTGGTCTTACTCGTTTGCTGTTGAAAGAGCGTTTTCGGTCGGTCTTTCTTTTCGAGTCCGCTTTCGGTCGTACTCATTTGCTGTTGAAAGAGCGTTTTGGGTCGGTCTTTTATTTCGAGTCCGCTTTCGGTCGTACTCATTTATTTCTTTTCGAGTCCGCTTTCGGTCGTACTCGTTTGCTGTTGAAAGAGCGTTTCCGACCGGTCTTTCTTTTCGAGTCCGCTTTCGGTCGTACTCGTTTATTCTTTTCGAGTCCGCTTTCGGTCGTACTCGTTTGCTATTGAAAGAGCATTTTCGGTCGGTCTTTCTTTTCGAGTCCGCTTTCGGTCGTACTCGTTTCCTATTGGAAGAGCGTTTTCGGCCGGGCTTTCTGTTCGAGTCGGCTTTCGGTCGTACTCGTTTATTCTTTTCGAGTTCGCTTTCAGTCGTACTCGTATGCTGTTGAAAGAGCGTTTTCGGCCGCTCTTTCTTTTGGAGTCCGCTTTCGGCCGTACTCGTTTGCTGTTGAAAGAGCATTTTCGGCCGGTCTTTCTTTTCGATTCCGCTTTCGCTCGTAATCGTTTATTTCTTTTCAAATCTGCTTTTGGTCGTACTCGTTTGCTGTTGAAAGAGCGTTTTTGGCCGGTCTTTCTTTTCGAGTCCGCTTTCGGTCGTACTCGTTTATTCTTTTCGAGTTCGCTTTTGTTTGTATTCGTTTGCTGTTGAAAGATCGTTTTCGGCCGGTCTTTCTTTTTGAGTTCGCTTTCGGTAGTACTCGTTTATTTCTTTTCGAGTACGCTTTCGGTCGTACTCGTTTGCTGTTGAAAGAGCGTTTTCGGCCGGTCTTTCTTTTCGAGTCCGCTTTCGGTCGTACTCGTTTATTCTTTTCGAGTTCGCTTTTGCTCGTACTCGTATGCTATTGAAAGAGCATTCTCGGCCGATCTTTCTTTTCGAGTCCGCTTTCGGTCGTACTCGTTTGCTGTTGAAAGAGCATTTTCGGCCGGTCTTTCTTTTCGAGTCCGCTTTCTGTCGTACTCGTTCATTTCTTTTCGAGTCCGCTTTCGGTCGTACTCGTTTGTTGTTGAAAGAGCGTTTTCGGCCAGTCTTTCTTTTGGAGTCCGCTTTCGGCCGTACTCGTTTGCTGTTGAAAAAGCATTTTCGGCCAGTCTTTCTTTTCGATTCTGCTTTCGGTAGTACTTGTTTATTTCTTTTCGAATTCGCTTTTGGTCTTACTCGTTTGCTGTTGAAAGAGCATTTTCGGTCGGTCTTTCTTTTCGAGTCCGCTTTCGGTCGTACTCGTTTGCTGTTGAAAGAGCGTTTTGGGTCGGTCTTTTATTTCGAGTCCGCTTTCGGTCGTACTCGTTTATTTCTTTTCGAGTCCGCTTTCGGTCGTACTCGTTTGCTGTTGAAAGAGCGTTTTCGACCGGTCTTTCTTTTCGAGTCCGCATTCGGTCGTACTCGTTTATTCTTTTCGAGTCCGCTTTCGGTCGTACTCGTTTGCTATTGAAAGAGCATTTTCGGTCGGTCTTTCTTTTCGAGTCCGCTTTCGGTCGTACTCGTTTGCTATTGGAAGAGCGTTTTCGGCCGGGCTTTCTGTTCGAGTCGGCTTTCGGTCGTACTCGTTTATTCTTTTCGAGTTCGCTTTCAGTCGTACTCGTATGCTGTTGAAAGAGCGTTTTCGGCCGCTCTTTCTTTTGGAGTCCGCTTTCGGCCGTACTCGTTTGCTGTTGAAAGAGCATTTTCGGCCGGTCTTTCTTTTCGATTCCGCTTTCGCTCGTAATCGTTTATTTCTTTTCAAATCTGCTTTTGGTCGTACTCGTTTGCTGTTGAAAGAGCGTTTTTGGCCAGTCTTTCTTTTCGAGTCCGCTTTCGGTCGTACTCGTTTATTCTTTTCGAGTTCGCTTTTGTTTGTATTCGTTTGCTGTTGAAAGATCGTTTTCGGCCGGTCTTTCTTTTTGAGTTCGCTTTCGGTAGTACTCGTTTATTTCTTTTCGAGTACGCTTTCGGTCGTACTCGTTTGCTGTTGAAAGAGCGTTTTCGGCCGGTCTTTCTTTTCGAGTCCGATTTCGGTCGTACTCGTTTATTCTTTTCGAGTTCGCTTTTGCTCGTACTCGTATGCTATTGAAAGAGCATTCTCGGCCGATCTTTCTTTTCGAGTCCGCTTTCGGTCGTACTCGTTTGCTGTTGAAAGAGCATTTTCGGCCGGTCTTTCTTTTCGAGTCCGCTTTCTGTCGTACTCGTTCATTTCTTTTCGAGTCCGCTTTCGGTCGTACTCGTTTGTTGTTGAAAGAGTGTTTTCGGCCAGTCTTTGTTTTGGAGTCCGCTTTCGGCCGTACTCGTTTGCTGTTGAAAAAGCATTTTCGGCCAGTCTTTCTTTTCGATTCTGCTTTCGGTAGTACTTGTTTATTTCTTTTCGAATTCGCTTTGGGTCTTACTCGTTTGCTGTTGAAAGAGCGTTTTCGGTCGGTCTTTCTTTTCGAGTCCGCTTTCGGTCGTACTCGTTTGCTGTTGAAAGAGCGTTTTGGGTCGGTCTTTTATTTCGAGTCCGCTTTCGGTCGTACTCGTTTATTTCTTTTCGAGTCCGCTTTCGGTCGTACTCGTTTGCTGTTGAAAGAGCGTTTTCGACCGGTCTTTCTTTTCGAGTCCGCTTTCGGTCGTACTCGTTTATTCTTTTCGAGTCCGCTTTCAGTCGTACTCGTTTGCTATTGAAAGAGCATTTTCGGTCGGTCTTTCTTTTCGAGTCTGCTTTCGGTCGTACTCGTTTGCTATTGAAAGAGCGTTTTCGGTCGGGCTTTCTGTTCGAGTCGGCTTTCGGTCGTACTCGTTTATTCTTTTCGAGTTCGCTTTCGGTTGTACTCGTTTGCTGTTGAAAGAGCGTTTTCGGCCGGTCTTTCATTTCGAGTCCGCTTTCGGTCGTACTCGTTTATTCTTATCGAGTCCGCTTTTGGTCGTACTCGTTTGCTGTTGAAAGAGCGTTTTCAGTCGATCTTTCTTTTCGAGTCCGCTTTTGGTCGTACTCGTTTATTCTTATCGAGTCTGCTTTCGGTCGTGCTCGTTTGCTGTCGAAAGAGCGTTTTTGGCCGGTCTTTTTTTTCGAGTCCGCTTTCGATCGTACTCGTTTGCTGTTGAAAGAGCGTTTTCAGCCGGTCTTTCTTTTCGAGTCCGCTTTCGGTCGTACTTGTTTATTCTTTTCGAGTCCGCTTTTGGTCATACTCGTTTGCTGTTGAAGGAGCGTTTTCGGCAGGTCTTTCTGTTCGAGTCCGCTTTCGGTCGTACTCGTTTATTCTATTCGAGTCCGCTTTCAGTCGTACTCGTATGCTGTTGAAAGAGCGTTTTCGGCCGCTCTTTCTTTTGGAGTCCGCTTTCGGCCGTACTCGTTTGCTGTTGAAAGAGCATTTTCGGCCGGTCTTTCTTTTCGATTCCGCTTTCGCTCGTAATCGTTTATTTCTTTTCAAATCTGCTTTTGGTCGTACTCGTTTGCTGTTGAAAGAGCGTTTTTGGCCGGTCTTTCTTTTCGAGTCCGCTTTCGGTCGTACTCGTTTATTCTTTTCGAGTTCGCTTTTGTTTGTATTCGTTTGCTGTTGAAAGATCGTTTTTGGCCGGTCTTTCTTTTTGAGTTCGCTTTCGGTAGTACTCGTTTATTTCTTTTCGAGTACGCTTTCGGTCATACTCGTTTGCTGTTGAAAGAGCGTTTTCGGCCGGTCTTTCTTTTCGAGTCCGCTTTCGGTCGTACTCGTTTATTCTTTTCGAGTTCGCTTTTGCTCGTACTCGTTTGCTATTGAAAGAGCATTCTCGGCCGGTCTTTCTTTTCGAGTCCGCTTTCGGTGGTACTCGTTTGCTGTTGAAAGAGCATTTTCGGCCGGTCTTTCTTTTCGAGTCCGCTTTCTGTCGTACTCGTTCATTTCTTTTCGAGTCCGCTTTCGGTCGTACTCGTTTGTTGTTGAAAGAGCGTTTTCGGCCAGTCTTTCTTTTGGAGTCCGCTTTCGGCCGTACTCGTTTGCTGTTGAAAAAGCATTTTCGGCCAGTCTTTCTTTTCGATTCTGCTTTCGGTAGTACTTGTTTATTTCTTTTCGAATTCGCTTTTGGTCTTACTCGTTTGCTGTTGAAAGAGCGTTTTCGGTCGGTCTTTCTTTTCGAGTCCGCTTTCGGTCGTACTCGTTTGCTGTTGAAAGAGCGTTTTGGGTCTGTCTTTTATTTCGAGTCCGCTTTCGGTCGTACTCATTTATTTCTTTTTGAGTCCGCTTTCGGTCGTACTCGTTTGCTGTTGAAAGAGCGTTTCCGACCGGTCTTTCTTTTCGAGTCCGCTTTCGGTCGTACTCGTTTATTCTTTTCGAGTCCGCTTTCGGTCGTACTCGTTTGCTATTGAAAGAGCATTTTCGGTCGGTCTTTCTTTTCGAGTCCGCTTTTGGTCGTACTCGTTTGCTGTTGAAGGAGCGTTTTCGGCAGGTCTTTCTGTTCGAGTCCGCTTTCGGTCGTACTCGTTTATTCTATTCGAGTCCGCTTTCAGTCGTACTCGTATGCTGTTGAAAGAGCGTTTTCGGCCGCTCTTTCTTTTGGAGTCCGCTTTCGGCCGTACTCGTTTGCTGTTGAAAGAGCATTTTCGGCCGGTCTTTCTTTTCGATTCCGCTTTCGCTCGTAATCGTTTATTTCTTTTCAAATCTGCTTTTGGTCGTACTCGTTTGCTGTTGAAAGAGCGTTTTTGGCCGGTCTTTCTTTTCGAGTCCGCTTTCGGTCGTACTCGTTTATTCTTTTCGAGTTCGCTTTTGTTTGTATTCGTTTGCTGTTGAAAGATCGTTTTCGGCCGGTCTTTCTTTTTGAGTTCGCTTTCGGTAGTACTCGTTTATTTCTTTTCGAGTACGCTTTCGGTCGTACTCGTTTGCTGTTGAAAGAGCGTTTTCGGCCGGTCTTTCTTTTCGAGTCCGCTTTCGGTCGTACTCGTTTATTCTTTTCGAGTTCGCTTTTGCTCGTACTCGTATGCTATTGAAAGAGCATTCTCGGCCGATCTTTCTTTTCGAGTCCGCTTTCGGTCGTACTCGTTTGCTGTTGAAAGAGCATTTTCGGCCGGTCTTTCTTTTCGAGTCCGCTTTCTGTCGTACTCGTTCATTTCTTTTCGAGTCCGCTTTCGGTCGTACTCGTTTGTTGTTGAAAGAGCGTTTTCGGCCAGTCTTTCTTTTGGAGTCCGCTTTCGGCCGTACTCGTTTGCTGTTGAAAAAGCATTTTCGGCCAGTCTTTCTTTTCGATTCTGCTTTCGGTAGTACTTGTTTATTTCTTTTCGAATTCGCTTTTGGTCTTACTCGTTTGCTGTTGAAAGAGCGTTTTCGGTCGGTCTTTCTTTTCGAGTCCGCTTTCGGTCGTACTCGTTTGCTGTTGAAAGAGCGTTTTGGGTCGGTCTTTTATTTCGAGTCCGCTTTCGGTCGTACTCGTTTATTTCTTTTCGAGTCCGCTTTCGGTCGTACTCGTTTGCTGTTGAAAGAGCGTTTCCGACCGGTCTTTCTTTTCGAGTCCGCTTTCGGTCGTACTCGTTTATTCTTTTCGAGTCCGCTTTCGGTCGTACTCGTTTGCTATTGAAAGAGCATTTTCGGTCGGTCTTTCTTTTCGAGTCCGCTTTCGGTCGTACTCGTTTCCTATTGGAAGAGCGTTTTCGGCCGGGCTTTCTGTTCGAGTCGGCTTTCGGTCGTACTCGTTTATTCTTTTCGAGTTCGCTTTCAGTCGTACTCGTATGCTGTTGAAAGAGCGTTTTCGGCCGCTCTTTCTTTTGGAGTCCGCTTTCGGCCGTACTCGTTTGCTGTTGAAAGAGCATTTTCGGCCGGTCTTTCTTTTCGATTCCGCTTTCGCTCGTAATCGTTTATTTCTTTTCAAATCTGCTTTTGGTCGTACTCGTTTGCTGTTGAAAGAGCGTTTTTGGCCGGTCTTTCTTTTCGAGTCCGCTTTCGGTCGTACTCGTTTATTCTTTTCGAGTTCGCTTTTGTTTGTATTCGTTTGCTGTTGAAAGATCGTTTTCGGCCGGTCTTTCTTTTTGAGTTCGCTTTCGGTAGTACTCGTTTATTTCTTTTCGAGTACGCTTTCGGTCGTACTCGTTTGCTGTTGAAAGAGCGTTTTCGGCCGGTCTTTCTTTTCGAGTCCGCTTTCGGTCGTACTCGTTTATTCTTTTCGAGTTCGCTTTTGCTCGTACTCGTATGCTATTGAAAGAGCATTCTCGGCCGATCTTTCTTTTCGAGTCCGCTTTCGGTCGTACTCGTTTGCTGTTGAAAGAGCATTTTCGGCCGGTCTTTCTTTTCGAGTCCGCTTTCTGTCGTACTCGTTCATTTCTTTTCGAGTCCGCTTTCGGTCGTACTCGTTTGTTGTTGAAAGAGCGTTTTCGGCCAGTCTTTCTTTTGGAGTCCGCTTTCGGCCGTACTCGTTTGCTGTTGAAAAAGCATTTTCGGCCAGTCTTTCTTTTCGATTCTGCTTTCGGTAGTACTTGTTTATTTCTTTTCGAATTCGCTTTTGGTCTTACTCGTTTGCTGTTGAAAGAGCGTTTTCGGTCGGTCTTTCTTTTCGAGTCCGCTTTCGGTCGTACTCGTTTGCTGTTGAAAGAGCGTTTTGGGTCGGTCTTTTATTTCGAGTCCGCTTTCGGTCGTACTCGTTTATTTCTTTTCGAGTCCGCTTTCGGTCGTACTCGTTTGCTGTTGAAAGAGCGTTTTCGACCGGTCTTTCTTTTCGAGTCCGCTTTCGGTCGTACTCGTTTATTCTTTTCGAGTCCGCTTTCGGTCGTACTCGTTTGCTATTGAAAGAGCATTTTCGGTCGGTCTTTCTTTTCGAGTCCGCTTTCGGTCGTACTCGTTTGCTATTGGAAGAGCGTTTTCGGCCGGGCTTTCTGTTCGAGTCGGCTTTCGGTCGTACTCGTTTATTCTTTTCGAGTTCGCTTTCAGTCGTACTCGTATGCTGTTGAAAGAGCGTTTTCGGCCGCTCTTTCTTTTGGAGTCCGCTTTCGGCCGTACTCGTTTGCTGTTGAAAGAGCATTTTCGGCCGGTCTTTCTTTTCGATTCCGCTTTCGCTCGTAATCGTTTATTTCTTTTCAAATCTGCTTTTGGTCGTACTCGTTTGCTGTTGAAAGAGCGTTTTTGGCCGGTCTTTCTTTTCGAGTCCGCTTTCGGTCGTACTCGTTTATTCTTTTCGAGTTCGCTTTTGTTTGTATTCGTTTGCTGTTGAAAGATCGTTTTCGGCCGGTCTTTCTTTTTGAGTTCGCTTTCGGTAGTACTCGTTTATTTCTTTTCGAGTACGCTTTCGGTCGTACTCGTTTGCTGTTGAAAGAGCGTTTTCGGCCGGTCTTTCTTTTCGAGTCCGATTTCGGTCGTACTCGTTTATTCTTTTCGAGTTCGCTTTTGCTCGTACTCGTATGCTATTGAAAGAGCATTCTCGGCCGATCTTTCTTTTCGAGTCCGCTTACGGTCGTACTCGTTTGCTGTTGAAAGAGCATTTTCGGCCGGTCTTTCTTTTCGAGTCCGCTTTCTGTCGTACTCGTTCATTTCTTTTCGAGTCCGCTTTCGGTCGTACTCGTTTGTTGTTGAAAGAGTGTTTTCGGCCAGTCTTTGTTTTGGAGTCCGCTTTCGGCCGTACTCGTTTGCTGTTGAAAAAGCATTTTCGGCCAGTCTTTCTTTTCGATTCTGCTTTCGGTAGTACTTGTTTATTTCTTTTCGAATTCGCTTTTGGTCTTACTCGTTTGCTGTTGAAAGAGCGTTTTCGGTCGGTCTTTCTTTTCGAGTCCGCTTTCGGTCGTACTCGTTTGCTGTTGAAAGAGCGTTTTGGGTCGGTCTTTTATTTCGAGTCCGCTTTCGGTCGTACTCGTTTATTTCTTTTCGAGTCCGCTTTCGGTCGTACTCGTTTGCTGTTGAAAGAGCGTTTTCGACCGGTCTTTCTTTTCGAGTCCGCTTTCGGTCGTACTCGTTTATTCTTTTCGAGTCCGCTTTCAGTCGTACTCGTTTGCTATTGAAAGAGCATATTTGGTCGGTCTTTCTTTTCGAGTCTGCTTTCGGTCGTACTCGTTTGCTATTGAAAGAGCGTTTTCGGTCGGGCTTTCTGTTCGAGTCGGCTTTCGGTCGTACTCGTTTATTCTTTTCGAGTTCGCTTTCGGTTGTACTCGTTTGCTGTTGAAAGAGCGTTTTCGGCCGGTCTTTCATTTCGAGTCCGCTTTCGGTCGTACTCGTTTATTCTTATCGAGTCCGCTTTTGGTCGTACTCGTTTGCTGTTGAAAGAGCGTTTTCAGTCGATCTTTCTTTTCGAGTCCGCTTTTGGTCGTACTCGTTTATTCTTATCGAGTCTGCTTTCGGTCGTGCTCGTTTGCTGTCGAAAGAGCGTTTTTGGCCGGTCTTTTTTTTCGAGTCCGCTTTCGATCGTACTCGTTTGCTGTTGAAAGAGCGTTTTCAGCCGGTCTTTCTTTTCGAGTCCGCTTTCGGTCGTACTTGTTTATTCTTTTCGAGTCCGCTTTTGGTCATACTCGTTTGCTGTTGAAGGAGCGTTTTCGGCAGGTCTTTCTGTTCGAGTCCGCTTTCGGTCGTACTCGTTTATTCTATTCGAGTCCGCTTTCAGTCGTACTCGTATGCTGTTGAAAGAGCGTTTTCGGCCGCTCTTTCTTTTGGAGTCCGCTTTCGGCCGTACTCGTTTGCTGTTGAAAGAGCATTTTCGGCCGGTCTTTCTTTTCGATTCCGCTTTCGCTCGTAATCGTTTATTTCTTTTCAAATCTGCTTTTGGTCGTACTCGTTTGCTGTTGAAAGAGCGTTTTTGGCCGGTCTTTCTTTTCGAGTCCGCTTTCGGTCGTACTCGTTTATTCTTTTCGAGTTCGCTTTTGTTTGTATTCGTTTGCTGTTGAAAGATCGTTTTCGGCCGGTCTTTCTTTTTGAGTTCGCTTTCGGTAGTACTCGTTTATTTCTTTTCGAGTACGCTTTCGGTCATACTCGTTTGCTGTTGAAAGAGCGTTTTCGGCCGGTCTTTCTTTTCGAGTCCGCTTTCGGTCGTACTCGTTTATTCTTTTCGAGTTCGCTTTTGCTCGTACTCGTTTGCTATTGAAAGAGCATTCTCGGCCGGTCTTTCTTTTCGAGTCCGCTTTCGGTGGTACTCGTTTGCTGTTGAAAGAGCATTTTCGGCCGGTCTTTCTTTTCGAGTCCGCTTTCTGTCGTACTCGTTCATTTCTTTTCGAGTCCGCTTTCGGTCGTACTCGTTTGTTGTTGAAAGAGCGTTTTCGGCCAGTCTTTCTTTTGGAGTCCGCTTTCGGCCGTACTCGTTTGCTGTTGAAAAAGCATTTTCGGCCAGTCTTTCTTTTCGATTCTGCTTTCGGTAGTACTTGTTTATTTCTTTTCGAATTCGCTTTTGGTCTTACTCGTTTGCTGTTGAAAGAGCGTTTTCGGTCGGTCTTTCTTTTCGAGTCCGCTTTCGGTCGTACTCGTTTGCTGTTGAAAGAGCGTTTTGGGTCGGTCTTTTATTTCGAGTCCGCTTTCGGTCGTACTCATTTATTTCTTTTCGAGTCCGCTTTCGGTCGTACTCGTTTGCTGTTGAAAGAGCGTTTCCGACCGGTCTTTCTTTTCGAGTCCGCTTTCGGTCGTACTCGTTTATTCTTTTCGAGTCCGCTTTCGATCGTACTCGTTTGCTATTGAAAGAGCGTTTTTGGCCGGTCTTTCTTTTCGAGTCCGCTTTCGGTCGTACTCGTTTATTCTTTTCGAGTTCGCTTTTGTTTGTATTCGTTTGCTGTTGAAAGATCGTTTTCGGCCGGTCTTTCTTTTTGAGTTCGCTTTCGGTAGTACTCGTTTATTTCTTTTCGAGTACGCTTTCGGTCATACTCGTTTGCTGTTGAAAGAGCGTTTTCGGCCGGTCTTTCTTTTCGAGTCCGCTTTCGGTCGTACTCGTTTATTCTTTTCGAGTTCGCTTTTGCTCGTACTCGTTTGCTATTGAAAGAGCATTCTCGGCCGGTCTTTCTTTTCGAGTCCGCTTTCGGTGGTACTCGTTTGCTGTTGAAAGAGCATTTTCGGCCGGTCTTTCTTTTCGAGTCCGCTTTCTGTCGTACTCGTTCATTTCTTTTCGAGTCCGCTTTCGGTCGTACTCGTTTGTTGTTGAAAGAGCGTTTTCGGCCAGTCTTTCTTTTGGAGTCCGCTTTCGGCCGTACTCGTTTGCTGTTGAAAAAGCATTTTCGGCCAGTCTTTCTTTTCGATTCTGCTTTCGGTAGTACTTGTTTATTTCTTTTCGAATTCGCTTTTGGTCTTACTCGTTTGCTATTAAAAGAGCGTTTTCGGTCGGTCTTTCTTTTCGAGTCCGCTTTCGGTCGTACTCGTTTGCTGTTGAAAGAGCGTTTTGGGTCGGTCTTTTATTTCGAGTCCGCTTTCGGTCGTACTCATTTATTTCTTTTCGAGTCCGCTTTCGGTCGTACTCGTTTGCTGTTGAAAGAGCGTTTCCGACCGGTCTTTCTTTTCGAGTCCGCTTTCGGTCGTACTCGTTTATTCTTTTCGAGTCCGCTTTCGGTCGTACTCGTTTGCTATTGAAAGAGCATTTTCGGTCGGTCTTTCTTTTCGAGTCCGCTTTTGGTCGTACTCGTTTCCTATTGGAAGAGCGTTTTCGGCCGGGCTTTCTGTTCGAGTCGGCTTTCGGTCGTACTCGTTTATTCTTTTCGAGTTCGCTTTCAGTCGTACTCGTATGCTGTTGAAAGAGCGTTTTCGGCCGCTCTTTCTTTTGGAGTCCGCTTTCGGCCGTACTCGTTTGCTGTTGAAAGAGCATTTTCGGCCGGTCTTTCTTTTCGATTCCGCTTTCGCTCGTAATCGTTTATTTCTTTTCAAATCTGCTTTTGGTCGTACTCGTTTGCTGTTGAAAGAGCGTTTTTGGCCGGTCTTTCTTTTCGAGTCCGCTTTCGGTCGTACTCGTTTATTCTTTTCGAGTCCGCTTTCAGTCGTACTCGTTTGCTATTGAAAGAGCATATTTGGTCGGTCTTTCTTTTCGAGTCTGCTTTCGGTCGTACTCGTTTGCTATTGAAAGAGCGTTTTCGGTCGGGCTTTCTGTTCGAGTCGGCTTTCGGTCGTACTCGTTTATTCTTTTCGAGTTCGCTTTCGGTTGTACTCGTTTGCTGTTGAAAGAGCGTTTTCGGCCGGTCTTTCATTTCGAGTCCGCTTTCGGTCGTACTCGTTTATTCTTATCGAGTCCGCTTTTGGTCGTACTCGTTTGCTGTTGAAAGAGCGTTTTCAGTCGATCTTTCTTTTCGAGTCCGCTTTTGGTCGTACTCGTTTATTCTTATCGAGTCTGCTTTCGGTCGTGCTCGTTTGCTGTCGAAAGAGCGTTTTTGGCCGGTCTTTTTTTTCGAGTCCGCTTTCGATCGTACTCGTTTGCTGTTGAAAGAGCGTTTTCAGCCGGTCTTTCTTTTCGAGTCCGCTTTCGGTCGTACTTGTTTATTCTTTTCGAGTCCGCTTTTGGTCATACTCGTTTGCTGTTGAAGGAGCGTTTTCGGCAGGTCTTTCTGTTCGAGTCCGCTTTCGGTCGTACTCGTTTATTCTATTCGAGTCCGCTTTCAGTCGTACTCGTATGCTGTTGAAAGAGCGTTTTCGGCCGCTCTTTCTTTTGGAGTCCGCTTTCGGCCGTACTCGTTTGCTGTTGAAAGAGCATTTTCGGCCGGTCTTTCTTTTCGATTCCGCTTTCGCTCGTAATCGTTTATTTCTTTTCAAATCTGCTTTTGGTCGTACTCGTTTGCTGTTGAAAGAGCGTTTTTGGCCGGTCTTTCTTTTCGAGTCCGCTTTCGGTCGTACTCGTTTATTCTTTTCGAGTTCGCTTTTGTTTGTATTCGTTTGCTGTTGAAAGATCGTTTTCGGCCGGTCTTTCTTTTTGAGTTCGCTTTCGGTAGTACTCGTTTATTTCTTTTCGAGTACGCTTTCGGTCATACTCGTTTGCTGTTGAAAGAGCGTTTTCGGCCGGTCTTTCTTTTCGAGTCCGCTTTCGGTCGTACTCGTTTATTCTTTTCGAGTTCGCTTTTGCTCGTACTCGTTTGCTATTGAAAGAGCATTCTCGGCCGGTCTTTCTTTTCGAGTCCGCTTTCGGTGGTACTCGTTTGCTGTTGAAAGAGCATTTTCGGCCGGTCTTTCTTTTCGAGTCCGCTTTCTGTCGTACTCGTTCATTTCTTTTCGAGTCCGCTTTCGGTCGTACTCGTTTGTTGTTGAAAGAGCGTTTTCGGCCAGTCTTTCTTTTGGAGTCCGCTTTCGGCCGTACTCGTTTGCTGTTGAAAAAGCATTTTCGGCCAGTCTTTCTTTTCGATTCTGCTTTCGGTAGTACTTGTTTATTTCTTTTCGAATTCGCTTTTGGTCTTACTCGTTTGCTGTTGAAAGAGCGTTTTCGGTCGGTCTTTCTTTTCGAGTCCGCTTTCGGTCGTACTCGTTTGCTGTTGAAAGAGCGTTTTGGGTCGGTCTTTTATTTCGAGTCCGCTTTCGGTCGTACTCATTTATTTCTTTTCGAGTCCGCTTTCGGTCGTACTCGTTTGCTGTTGAAAGAGCGTTTCCGACCGGTCTTTCTTTTCGAGTCCGCTTTCGGTCGTACTCGTTTATTCTTTTCGAGTCCGCTTTCGATCGTACTCGTTTGCTATTGAAAGAGCGTTTTTGGCCGGTCTTTCTTTTCGAGTCCGCTTTCGGTCGTACTCGTTTATTCTTTTCGAGTTCGCTTTTGTTTGTATTCGTTTGCTGTTGAAAGATCGTTTTCGGCCGGTCTTTCTTTTTGAGTTCGCTTTCGGTAGTACTCGTTTATTTCTTTTCGAGTACGCTTTCGGTCATACTCGTTTGCTGTTGAAAGAGCGTTTTCGGCCGGTCTTTCTTTTCGAGTCCGCTTTCGGTCGTACTCGTTTATTCTTTTCGAGTTCGCTTTTGCTCGTACTCGTTTGCTATTGAAAGAGCATTCTCGGCCGGTCTTTCTTTTCGAGTCCGCTTTCGGTGGTACTCGTTTGCTGTTGAAAGAGCATTTTCGGCCGGTCTTTCTTTTCGAGTCCGCTTTCTGTCGTACTCGTTCATTTCTTTTCGAGTCCGCTTTCGGTCGTACTCGTTTGTTGTTGAAAGAGCGTTTTCGGCCAGTCTTTCTTTTGGAGTCCGCTTTCGGCCGTACTCGTTTGCTGTTGAAAAAGCATTTTCGGCCAGTCTTTCTTTTCGATTCTGCTTTCGGTAGTACTTGTTTATTTCTTTTCGAATTCGCTTTTGGTCTTACTCGTTTGCTATTAAAAGAGCGTTTTCGGTCGGTCTTTCTTTTCGAGTCCGCTTTCGGTCGTACTCGTTTGCTGTTGAAAGAGCGTTTTGGGTCGGTCTTTTATTTCGAGTCCGCTTTCGGTCGTACTCATTTATTTCTTTTCGAGTCCGCTTTCGGTCGTACTCGTTTGCTGTTGAAAGAGCGTTTCCGACCGGTCTTTCTTTTCGAGTCCGCTTTCGGTCGTACTCGTTTATTCTTTTCGAGTCCGCTTTCGGTCGTACTCGTTTGCTATTGAAAGAGCATTTTCGGTCGGTCTTTCTTTTCGAGTCCGCTTTTGGTCGTACTCGTTTCCTATTGGAAGAGCGTTTTCGGCCGGGCTTTCTGTTCGAGTCGGCTTTCGGTCGTACTCGTTTATTCTTTTCGAGTTCGCTTTCAGTCGTACTCGTATGCTGTTGAAAGAGCGTTTTCGGCCGCTCTTTCTTTTGGAGTCCGCTTTCGGCCGTACTCGTTTGCTGTTGAAAGAGCATTTTCGGCCGGTCTTTCTTTTCGATTCCGCTTTCGCTCGTAATCGTTTATTTCTTTTCAAATCTGCTTTTGGTCGTACTCGTTTGCTGTTGAAAGAGCGTTTTTGGCCGGTCTTTCTTTTCGAGTCCGCTTTCGGTCGTACTCGTTTATTCTTTTCGAGTTCGCTTTTGTTTGTATTCGTTTGCTGTTGAAAGATCGTTTTCGGCCGGTCTTTCTTTTTGAGTTCGCTTTCGGTAGTACTCGTTTATTTCTTTTCGAGTACGCTTTCGGTCGTACTCGTTTGCTGTTGAAAGAGCGTTTTCGGCCGGTCTTTCTTTTCGAGTCCGCTTTCGGTCGTACTCGTTTATTCTTTTCGAGTTCGCTTTTGCTCGTACTCGTATGCTATTGAAAGAGCATTCTCGGCCGATCTTTCTTTTCGAGTCCGCTTTCGGTCGTACTCGTTTGCTGTTGAAATAGCATTTTCGGCCGGTCTTTCTTTTCGAGTCCGCTTTCTGTCGTACTCGTTCATTTCTTTTCGAGTCCGCTTTCGGTCGTACTCGTTTGTTGTTGAAAGAGCGTTTTCGGCCAGTCTTTCTTTTGGAGTCCGCTTTCGGCCGTACTCGTTTGCTGTTGAAAAAGCATTTTCGGCCAGTCTTTCTTTTCGATTCTGCTTTCGGTAGTACTTGTTTATTTCTTTTCGAATTCGCTTTTGGTCTTACTCGTTTGCTGTTGAAAGAGCGTTTTCGGTCGGTCTTTCTTTTCGAGTCCGCTTTCGGTCGTACTCGTTTGCTGTTGAAAGAGCGTTTTGGGTCGGTCTTTTATTTCGAGTCCGCTTTCGGTCGTACTCGTTTATTTCTTTTCGAGTCCGCTTTCGGTCGTACTCGTTTGCTGTTGAAAGAGCGT
This sequence comes from Lathyrus tuberosus, assembly GCA_022829125.1. NCBI lineage: Eukaryota > Viridiplantae > Streptophyta > Magnoliopsida > Fabales > Fabaceae > Lathyrus > Lathyrus tuberosus. The sequence goes on from JALAZF010000034.1 coordinate 5,270,946, forward strand.
TTTCGACCGGTCTTTCTTTTCGAGTCCGCTTTCGGTCGTACTCGTTTATTCTTTTCGAGTCCGCTTTCGGTCGTACTCGTTTGCTATTGAAAGAGCATTTTCGGTCGGTCTTTCTTTTCGAGTCCGCTTTCGGTCGTACTCGTTTGCTATTGGAAGAGCATTTTCGGCCGGGCTTTCTGTTCGAGTCGGCTTTCGGTCGTACTCGTTTATTCTTTTCGAGTTCGCTTTCAGTCGTACTCGTATGCTGTTGAAAGAGCGTTTTCGGCCGCTCTTTCTTTTGGAGTCCGCTTTCGGCCGTACTCGTTTGCTGTTGAAAGAGCATTTTCGGCCGGTCTTTCTTTTCGATTCCGCTTTCGCTCGTAATCGTTTATTTCTTTTCAAATCTGCTTTTGGTCGTACTCGTTTGCTGTTGAAAGAGCGTTTTTGGCCGGTCTTTCTTTTCGAGTCCGCTTTCGGTCGTACTCGTTTATTCTTTTCGAGTTCGCTTTTGTTTGTATTCGTTTGCTGTTGAAAGATCGTTTTCGGCCGGTCTTTCTTTTTGAGTTCGCTTTCGGTAGTACTCGTTTATTTCTTTTCGAGTACGCTTTCGGTCGTACTCGTTTGCTGTTGAAAGAGCGTTTTCGGCCGGTCTTTCTTTTCGAGTCCGCTTTCGGTCGTACTCGTTTATTCTTTTCGAGTTCGCTTTTGCTCGTACTCGTTTGCTATTGAAAGAGCATTCTCGGCCGGTCTTTCTTTTCGAGTCCGCTTTCGGTGGTACTCGTTTGCTGTTGAAAGAGCATTTTCGGCCGGTCTTTCTTTTCGAGTCCGCTTTCTGTCGTACTCGTTCATTTCTTTTCGAGTCCGCTTTCGGTCGTACTCGTTTGTTGTTGAAAGAGCGTTTTCGGCCAGTCTTTCTTTTGGAGTCCGCTTTCGGCCGTACTCGTTTGCTGTTGAAAAAGCATTTTCGGCCAGTCTTTCTTTTCGATTCTGCTTTCGGTAGTACTTGTTTATTTCTTTTCGAATTCGCTTTTGGTCTTACTCGTTTGCTATTAAAAGAGCGTTTTCGGTCGGTCTTTCTTTTCGAGTCCGCTTTCGGTCGTACTCGTTTGCTGTTGAAAGAGCGTTTTGGGTCGGTCTTTTATTTCGAGTCCGCTTTCGGTCGTACTCATTTATTTCTTTTCGAGTCCGCTTTCGGTCGTACTCGTTTGCTGTTGAAAGAGCGTTTCCGACCGGTCTTTCTTTTCGAGTCCGCTTTCGGTCGTACTCGTTTATTCTTTTCGAGTCCGCTTTCGGTCGTACTCGTTTGCTATTGAAAGAGCATTTTCGGTCGGTCTTTCTTTTCGAGTCCGCTTTTGGTCGTACTCGTTTCCTATTGGAAGAGCGTTTTCGGCCGGGCTTTCTGTTCGAGTCGGCTTTCGGTCGTACTCGTTTATTCTTTTCGAGTTCGCTTTCAGTCGTACTCGTATGCTGTTGAAAGAGCGTTTTCGGCCGCTCTTTCTTTTGGAGTCTGCTTTCGGCCGTACTCGTTTGCTGTTGAAAGAGCATTTTCGGCCGGTCTTTCTTTTCGATTCCGCTTTCGCTCGTAATCGTTTATTTCTTTTCAAATCTGCTTTTGGTCGTACTCGTTTGCTGTTGAAAGAGCGTTTTTGGCCGGTCTTTCTTTTCGAGTCCGCTTTCGGTCGTACTCGTTTATTCTTTTCGAGTTCGCTTTTGTTTGTATTCGTTTGCTGTTGAAAGATCGTTTTCGGCCGGTCTTTCTTTTTGAGTTCGCTTTCGGTAGTACTCGTTTATTTCTTTTCGAGTACGCTTTCGGTCGTACTCGTTTGCTGTTGAAAGAGCGTTTTCGGCCGGTCTTTCTTTTCGAGTCCGCTTTCGGTCGTACTCGTTTATTCTTTTCGAGTTCGCTTTTGCTCGTACTCGTATGCTATTGAAAGAGCATTCTCGGCCGATCTTTCTTTTCGAGTCCGCTTTCGGTCGTACTCGTTTGCTGTTGAAATAGCATTTTCGGCCGGTCTTTCTTTTCGAGTCCGCTTTCTGTCGTACTCGTTCATTTCTTTTCGAGTCCGCTTTCGGTCGTACTCGTTTGTTGTTGAAAGAGCGTTTTCGGCCAGTCTTTCTTTTGGAGTCCGCTTTCGGCCGTACTCGTTTGCTGTTGAAAAAGCATTTTCGGCCAGTCTTTCTTTTCGATTCTGCTTTCGGTAGTACTTGTTTATTTCTTTTCGAATTCGCTTTTGGTCTTACTCGTTTGCTGTTGAAAGAGCGTTTTCGGTCGGTCTTTCTTTTCGAGTCCGCTTTCGGTCGTACTCGTTTGCTGTTGAAAGAGCGTTTTGGGTCGGTCTTTTATTTCGAGTCCGCTTTCGGTCGTACTCGTTTATTTCTTTTCGAGTCCGCTTTCGGTCGTACTCGTTTGCTGTTGAAAGAGCGTTTTCGACCGGTCTTTCTTTTCGAGTCCGCTTTCGGTCGTACTCGTTTATTCTTTTCGAGTCCGCTTTCGGTCGTACTCGTTTGCTATTGAAAGAGCATTTTCGGTCGGTCTTTCTTTTCGAGTCCGCTTTCGGTCGTACTCGTTTGCTATTGGAAGAGCATTTTCGGCCGGGCTTTCTGTTCGAGTCGGCTTTCGGTCGTACTCGTTTATTCTTTTCGAGTTCGCTTTCAGTCGTACTCGTATGCTGTTGAAAGAGCGTTTTCGGCCGCTCTTTCTTTTGGAGTCCGCTTTCGGCCGTACTCGTTTGCTGTTGAAAGAGCATTTTCGGCCGGTCTTTCTTTTCGATTCCGCTTTCGCTCGTAATCGTTTATTTCTTTTCAAATCTGCTTTTGGTCGTACTCGTTTGCTGTTGAAAGAGCGTTTTTGGCCGGTCTTTCTTTTCGAGTCCGCTTTCGGTCGTACTCGTTTATTCTTTTCGAGTTCGCTTTTGTTTGTATTCGTTTGCTGTTGAAAGATCGTTTTCGGCCGGTCTTTCTTTTTGAGTTCGCTTTCGGTAGTACTCGTTTATTTCTTTTCGAGTACGCTTTCGGTCGTACTCGTTTGCTGTTGAAAGAGCGTTTTCGGCCGGTCTTTCTTTTCGAGTCCGATTTCGGTCGTACTCGTTTATTCTTTTCGAGTTCGCTTTTGCTCGTACTCGTATGCTATTGAAAGAGCATTCTCGGCCGATCTTTCTTTTCGAGTCCGCTTTCGGTCGTACTCGTTTGCTGTTGAAAGAGCATTTTCGGCCGGTCTTTCTTTTCGAGTCCGCTTTCTGTCGTACTCGTTCATTTCTTTTCGAGTCCGCTTTCGGTCGTACTCGTTTGTTGTTGAAAGAGCGTTTTCGGCCAGTCTTTCTTTTGGAGTCCGCTTTCGGCCGTACTCGTTTGCTGTTGAAAAAGCATTTTCGGCCAGTCTTTCTTTTCGATTCTGCTTTCGGTAGTACTTGTTTATTTCTTTTCGAATTCGCTTTTGGTCTTACTCGTTTGCTGTTGAAAGAGCGTTTTCGGTCGGTCTTTCTTTTCGAGTCCGCTTTCGGTCGTACTCGTTTGCTGTTGAAAGAGCGTTTTGGGTCGGTCTTTTATTTCGAGTCCGCTTTCGGTCGTACTCGTTTATTTCTTTTCGAGTCCGCTTTCGGTCGTACTCGTTTGCTGTTGAAAGAGCGTTTTCGACCGGTCTTTCTTTTCGAGTCCGCTTTCGGTCGTACTCGTTTATTCTTTTCGAGTCCGCTTTCGGTCGTACTCGTTTGCTATTGAAAGAGCATTTTCGGTCGGTCTTTCTTTTCGAGTCCGCTTTCGGTCGTACTCGTTTGCTATTGAAAGAGCGTTTTCGGCCGGGCTTTCTGTTCGAGTCGGCTTTCGGTCGTACTCGTTTATTCTTTTCGAGTTCGCTTTCGGTTGTACTCGTTTGCTGTTGAAAGAGCGTTTTCGGCCGGTCTTTCATTTCGAGTCCGCTTTCGGTCGTACTCGTTTATTCTTATCGAGTCCGCTTTTGGTCGTACTCGTTTGCTGTTGAAAGAGCGTTTTCAGTCGATCTTTCTTTTCGAGTCCGCTTTTGGTCGTACTCGTTTATTCTTATCGAGTCTGCTTTCGGTCGTGCTCGTTTGCTGTCGAAAGAGCGTTTTTGGCCGGTCTTTTTTTTCGAGTCCTCTTTCGATCGTACTCGTTTGCTGTTGAAAGAGCGTTTTCAGCCGGTCTTTCTTTTCGAGTCCGCTTTCGGTCGTACTTGTTTATTCTTTTCGAGTCCGCTTTTGGTCATACTCGTTTGCTGTTGAAGGAGCGTTTTCGGCAGGTCTTTCTGTTCGAGTCCGCTTTCGGTCGTACTCGTTTATTCTATTCGAGTCCGCTTTCAGTCGTACTCGTATGCTGTTGAAAGAGCGTTTTCGGCCGCTCTTTCTTTTGGAGTCCGCTTTCGGCCGTACTCGTTTGCTGTTGAAAGAGCATTTTCGGCCGGTCTTTCTTTTCGATTCCGCTTTCGCTCATAATCGTTTATTTCTTTTCAAATCTGCTTTTGGTCGTACTCGTTTGCTGTTGAAAGAGCGTTTTTGGCCGGTCTTTCTTTTCGAGTCCGCTTTCGGTCGTACTCGTTTATTCTTTTCGAGTTCGCTTTTGTTTGTATTCGTTTGCTGTTGAAAGATCGTTTTCGGCCGGTCTTTCTTTTTGAGTTCGCTTTCGGTAGTACTCGTTTATTTCTTTTCGAGTAAGCTTTCGGTCGTACTCGTTTGCTGTTCAAAGAGCGTTTTCGGCCGGTCTTTCTTTTCGAGTCCGCTTTCGGTCGTACTCGTTTATTCTTTTCGAGTTCGCTTTTGCTCGTACTCGTTTGCTATTGAAAGAGCATTCTCGGCCGGTCTTTCTTTTCGAGTCCGCTTTCGGTCGTACTCGTTTGCTGTTGAAAGAGCATTTTCGGCCGGTCTTTCTTTTCGAGTCCGCTTTCTGTCGTACTCGTTCATTTCTTTTCGAGTCCGCTTTCAGTCGTACTCGTTTGTTGTTGAAAGAGCGTTTTCGGCCAGTCTTTCTTTTGGAGTCCGCTTTCGGCCGTACTCGTTTGCTGTTGAAAAAGCATTTTCGGCCAGTCTTTCTTTTCGATTCTGCTTTCGGTAGTACTTGTTTATTTCTTTTCGAATTCGCTTTTGGTCTTACTCGTTTGCTGTTGAAAGAGCGTTTTCGGTCGGTCTTTCTTTTCGAGTCCGCTTTCGGTCGTACTCGTTTGCTGTTGAAAGAGCGTTTTGGGTCGGTCTTTTATTTCGAGTCCGCTTTCGGTCGTACTCGTTTATTTCTTTTCGAGTCCGCTTTCGGTCGTACTCGTTTGCTGTTGAAAGAGCGTTTTCGACCGGTCTTTCTTTTCGAGTCCGCTTTCGGTCATACTCGTTTATTCTTTTCGAGTCCGCTTTCGGTCGTACTCGTTTGCTATTGAAAGAGCATTTTCGGTCGGTCTTTCTTTTCGAGTCCGCTTTCGGTCGTACTCGTTTGCTATTGGAAGAGCGTTTTCGGCCGGGCTTTCTGTTCGAGTCGGGTTTCGGTCGTACTCGTTTATTCTTTTCGAGTTCGCTTTCGGTTGTACTCGTTTGCTGTTGAAAGAGCGTTTTCGGCCGGTCTTTCATTTCGAGTCCGCTTTCGGTCGTACTCGTTTATTCTTATCGAGTCCGCTTTTGGTCGTACTCGTTTGCTGTTGAAAGAGCGTTTTCAGTCGATCTTTCTTTTCGAGTCCGCTTTTGGTCGTACTCGTTTATTCTTATCGAGTCTGCTTTCGGTCGTGCTCGTTTGCTGTCGAAAGAGCGTTTTTGGCCGGTCTTTTTTTTCGAGTCCGCTTTCGATCGTACTCGTTTGCTGTTGAAAGAGCGTTTTCAGCCGGTCTTTCTTTTCGAGTCCGCTTTCGGTCGTACTTGTTTATTCTTTTCGAGTCCGCTTTTGGTCATACTCGTTTGCTGTCGAAGGAGCGTTTTCGGCAGGTCTTTCTGTTCGAGTCCGCTTTCGGTCGTACTCGTTTATTCTATTCGAGTCCGCTTTCAGTCGTACTTGTATGCTGTTGAAAGAGCGTTTTCGGCCGCTCTTTCTTTTGGAGTCCGCTTTCGGCCGTACTCGTTTGCTGTTGAAAGAGCATTTTCGGCCGGTCTTTCTTTTCGATTCCGCTTTCGCTCGTAATCGTTTATTTCTTTTCAAATCTGCTTTTGGTCGTACTCGTTTGCTGTTGAAAGAGCGTTTTTGGCCGGTCTTTCTTTTCGAGTCCGCTTTCGGTCGTACTCGTTTATTCTTTTCGAGTTCGCTTTTGTTTGTATTCGTTTGCTGTTGAAAGATCGTTTTCGGCCGGTCTTTCTTTTTGAGTTCGCTTTCGGTAGTACTCGTTTATTTCTTTTCGAGTACGCTTTCGGTCGTACTCGTTTGCTGTTGAAATAGCGTTTTCGGCCGGTCTTTCTTTTCGAGTCCGCTTTCGGTCGTACTCGTTTATTCTTTTCGAGTTCGCTTTTGCTCGTACTCGTTTGCTATTGAAAGAGCATTCTCGGCCGGTCTTTCTTTTCGAGTCCGCTTTCGGTCGTACTCGTTTGCTGTTGAAAGAGCATTTTCGGCCGGTCTTTCTTTTCGAGTCCGCTTTCTGTCGTACTCGTTCATTTCTTTTGGAGTCCGCTTTCGGCCGTACTCGTTTGCTGTTGAAAAAGCATTTTCGGCCAGTCTTTCTTTTCGATTCTGCTTTCGGTAGTACTTGTTTATTTCTTTTCGAATTCGCTTTTGGTCTTACTCGTTTGCTGTTGAAAGAGCATTTTCGGTCGGTCATTCTTTTCGAGTCCGCTTTCGGTCGTACTCGTTTGCTGTTGAAAGAGCGTTTTGGGTCGGTCTTTTATTTCGAGTCCGCTTTCGGTCGTACTCGTTTATTTCTTTTCGAGTCCGCTTTCGGTCGTACTCGTTTGCTGTTGAAAGAGCGTTTTCGACCGGTCTTTCTTTTCGAGTCCGCTTTTGGTCGTACTCGTTTATTCTTTTCGAGTCCGCTTTCGGTCGTACTCGTTTGCTATTGAAAGAGCATTTTCGGTCGGTCTTTCTTTTCGAGTCCGCTTTCGGTCGTACTCGTTTGCTATTGAAAGAGCGTTTTTGGCCGGGCTTTCTGTTCGAGTCGGCTTTCGGTCGTACTCGTTTATTCTTTTCGAGTTCGCTTTCGGTTGTACTCGTTTGCTGTTGAAAGAGCGTTTTCGGCCGGTCTTTCATTTCGAGTCTGCTTTCGGTCGTACTCGTTTATTCTTATCGAGTCCGCTTTTGGTCGTACTCGTTTGCTGTTGAAAGAGCGTTTTCAGTCGATCTTTCTTTTCGAGTCCGCTTTTGGTCGTACTCGCTAATTCTTATCGAGTCTGCTTTCGGTCGTGCTCGTTTGCTGTCGAAAGAGCGTTTTTGGCCGGTGTTTTTTTTCGAGTCCGCTTTCGATCGTACTCGTTTGCTGTTGAAAGAGCGTTTTCAGCCGGTCTTTCTTTTCGAGTCCGCTTTCGGTCGTACTTGTTTATTCTTTTCGAGTCCGCTTTTGGTCATACTCGTTTGCTGTTGAAGGAGCGTTTTCGGCAGGTCTTTCTGTTCGAGTCCGCTTTCGGTCGTACTCGTTTATTCTATTCGAGTCCGCTTTCAGTCGTACTCGTATGCTGTTGAAAGAGCGTTTTCGGCCGCTCTTTCCTTTGGAGTCCGCTTTCGGCCGTACTCGTTTGCTGTTGAAAGAGCATTTTTGGCCGGTCTTTCTTTTCGATTCCGCTTTCGCTCGTAATCGTTTATTTCTTTTCAAATCTGCTTTTGGTCGTACTCGTTTGCTGTTGAAAGAGCGTTTTTGGCCGGTCTTTCTTTTCGAGTCCGCTTTCGGTCGTACTCGTTTATTCTTTTCGAGTCCGCTTTTGTTTGTATTCGTTTGCTGTTGAAAGATCGTTTTCGGCCGGTCTTTCTTTTTGAGTTCGCTTTCGGTAGTACTCGTTTATTTCTTTTCGAGTACGCTTTCGGTCGTACTCGTTTGCTGTTCAAAGAGCGTTTTCGGCCGGTCTTTCTTTTCGAGTCCGATTTCGGTCGTACTCGTTTATTCTTTTCGAGTTCGCTTTTGCTCGTACTCGTATGCTATTGAAAGAGCATTCTCGGCCGATCTTTCTTTTCGAGTCCGCTTTCGGTCGTACTCGTTTGCTGTTGAAAGAGCATTTTCGGCCGGTCTTTCTTTTCGAGTCCGCTTTCTGTCGTACTCGTTCATTTCTTTTCGAGTCCGCTTTCGGTCGTACTCGTTTGTTGTTGAAAGAGCGTTTTCGGCCAGTCTTTCTTTTGGAGTCCGCTTTCGGCCGTACTCGTTTGCTGTTGAAAAAGCATTTTCGGCCAGTCTTTCTTTTCGATTCTGCTTTCGGTAGTACTTGTTTATTTCTTTTCGAATTCGCTTTTGGTCTTACTCGTTTGCTGTTGAAAGAGCGTTTTCGGTCGGTCTTTCTTTTCGAGTCCGCTTTCGGTCGTACTCGTTTGCTATTGAAAGAGCATTTTCGGTCGGTCTTTCTTTTCGAGTCCGCTTTCGGTCGTACTCGTTTGCTATTGGAAGAGCGTTTTCGGCCGGGCTTTCTGTTCGAGTCGGCTTTCGGTCGTACTCGTTTATTCTTTTCGAGTTCGCTTTCAGTCGTACTCGTATGTTGTTGAAAGAGCGTTTTCGGCCGCTCTTTCTTTTGGAGTCCGCTTTCGGCCGTACTCGTTTGCTGTTGAAAGAGCATTTTCGGCCAGTCTTTCTTTTCGATTCCGCTTTCGCTCGTAATCGTTTATTTCTTTTCAAATCTGCTTTTGGTCGTACTCGTTTGCTGTTGAAAGAGCGTTTTTGGCCGGTCTTTCTTTTCGAGTCCGCTTTCGGTCGTACTCGTTTATTCTTTTCGAGTTCGCTTTTGTTTGTATTCGTTTGCTGTTGAAAGATCGTTTTCGGCCGGTCTTTCTTTTTGAGTTCGCTTTCGGTAGTACTCGTTTATTTCTTTTCGAGTACGCTTTCGGTCGTACTCGTTTGCTGTTGAAAGAGCGTTTTCGGCCGGTCTTTCTTTTCGAGTCCGATTTCGGTCGTACTCGTTTATTCTTTTCGAGTTCGCTTTTGCTCGTACTCGTATGCTATTGAAAGAGCATTCTCGGCCGATCTTTCTTTTCGAGTCCGCTTTCGGTCGTACTCGTTTGCTGTTGAAAGAGCATTTTCGGCCGGTCTTTCTTTTCGAGTCCGCTTTCTGTCGTACTCGTTCATTTCTTTTCGAGTCCGCTTTCGGTCGTACTCATTTGTTGTTGAAAGAGCGTTTTCGGCCAGTCTTTCTTTTGGAGTCCGCTTTCGACCGTACTCGTTTGCTGTTGAAAAAGCATTTTCGGCCAGTCTTTCTTTTCGATTCTGCTTTCGGTAGTACTTGTTTATTTCTTTTCGAATTCGCTTTTGGTCTTACTCGTTTGCTGTTGAAAGAGCGTTTTCGGTCGGTCTTTCTTTTCGAGTCCGCTTTCGGTCGTACTCGTTTGCTGTTGAAAGAGCGTTTTGGGTCGGTCTTTTATTTCGAGTCCGCTTTCGGTCGTACTCGTTTATTTCTTTTCGAGTCCGCTTTCGGTCGTACTCGTTTGCTGTTGAAAGAGCGTTTTCGACCGGTCTTTCTTTTCGAGTCCGCTTTCGGTCGTACTCGTTTATTCTTTTCGAGTCCGCTTTCGGTCGTACTCGTTTGCTATTGAAAGAGCATTTTCGGTCGGTCTTTCTTTTCGAGTCCGCTTTCGGTCGTACTCGTTTGCTATTGAAAGAGCGTTTTCGGCCGGGCTTTCTGTTCGAGTCGGCTTTCGGTCGTACTCGTTTATTCTTTTCGAGTTCGCTTTCGGTTGTACTCGTTTGCTGTTGAAAGAGCGTTTTCGGCCGGTCTTTCATTTCGAGTCCGCTTTCGGTCGTACTCGTTTATTCTTATCGAGTCCGCTTTTGGTCGTACTCGTTTGCTGTTGAAAGAGCGTTTTCAGTCGATCTTTCTTTTCGAGTCCGCTTTTGGTCGTACTCGTTTATTCTTATCGAGTCTGCTTTCGGTCGTGCTCGTTTGCTGTCGAAAGAGCGTTTTTGGCCGGTCTTTTTTTTCGAGTCCTCTTTCGATCGTACTCGTTTGCTGTTGAAAGAGCGTTTTCAGCCGGTCTTTCTTTTCGAGTCCGCTTTCGGTCGTACTTGTTTATTCTTTTCGAGTCCGCTTTTGGTCATACTCGTTTGCTGTTGAAGGAGCGTTTTCGGCGAGTCTTTCTGTTCGAGTCCGCTTTCGGTCGTACTCGTTTATTCTATTCGAGTCCGCTTTCAGTCGTACTCGTATGCTGTTGAAAGAGCGTTTTCGGCCGCTCTTTCTTTTGGAGTCCGCTTTCGGCCGTACTCGTTTGCTGTTGAAAGAGCATTTTCGGCCGGTCTTTCTTTTCGATTCCGCTTTCGCTCATAATCGTTTATTTCTTTTCAAATCTGCTTTTGGTCGTACTCGTTTGCTGTTGAAAGAGCGTTTTTGGCCGGTCTTTCTTTTCGAGTCCGCTTTCGGTCGTACTCGTTTATTCTTTTCGAGTTCGCTTTTGTTTGTATTCGTTTGCTGTTGAAAGATCGTTTTCGGCCGGTCTTTCTTTTTGAGTTCGCTTTCGGTAGTACTCGTTTATTTCTTTTCGAGTACGCTTTCGGTCGTACTCGTTTGCTGTTCAAAGAGCGTTTTCGGCCGGTCTTTCTTTTCGAGTCCGCTTTCGGTCGTACTCGTTTATTCTTTTCGAGTTCGCTTTTGCTCGTACTCGTTTGCTATTGAAAGAGCATTCTCGGCCGGTCTTTCTTTTCGAGTCCGCTTTCGGTCGTACTCGTTTGCTGTTGAAAGAGCATTTTCGGCCGGTCTTTCTTTTCGAGTCCGCTTTCTGTCGTACTCGTTCATTTCTTTTCGAGTCCGCTTTCGGTCGTACTCGTTTGTTGTTGAAAGAGCGTTTTCGGCCAGTCTTTCTTTTGGAGTCCGCTTTCGGCCGTACTCGTTTGCTGTTGAAAAAGCATTTTCGGCCAGTCTTTCTTTTCGATTCTGCTTTCGGTAGTACTTGTTTATTTCTTTTCGAATTCGCTTTTGGTCTTACTCGTTTGCTGTTGAAAGAGCGTTTTCGGTCGGTCTTTCTTTTCGAGTCCGCTTTCGGTCGTACTCGTTTGCTGTTGAAAGAGCATTTTCGGTCGGTCTTTCTTTTCGAGTCCGCTTTCGGTCGTACTCGTTTGCTATTGGAAGAGCGTTTTCGGCCGGGCTTTCTGTTCGAGTCGGCTTTCGGTCGTACTCGTTTATTCTTTTCGAGTTCGCTTTCAGTCGTACTCGTATGTTGTTGAAAGAGCGTTTTCGGCCGCTCTTTCTTTTGGAGTCCGCTTTCGGCCGTACTCGTTTGCTGTTGAAAGAGCATTTTCGGCCGGTCTTTCTTTTCGATTCCGCTTTCGCTCGTAATCGTTTATTTCTTTTCAAATCTGCTTTTGGTCGTACTCGTTTGCTGTTGAAAGAGCGTTTTTGGCCGGTCTTTCTTTTCGAGTCCGCTTTCGGTCGTACTCGTTTATTCTTTTCGAGTTCGCTTTTGTTTGTATTCGTTTGCTGTTGAAAGATCGTGTTCGGCCGGTCTTTCTTTTTGAGTTCGCTTTCGGTAGTACTCGTTTATTTCTTTTCGAGTACGCTTTCGGTCGTACTCGTTTGCTGTTGAAAGAGCGTTTTCGGCCGGTCTTTCTTTTCGAGTCCGATTTCGGTCGTACTCGTTTATTCTTTTCGAGTTCGCTTTTGCTCGTACTCGTATGCTATTGAAAGAGCATTCTCGGCCGATCTTTCTTTTCGAGTCCGCTTTCGGTCGTACTCGTTTGCTGTTGAAAGAGCATTTTCGGCCGGTCTTTCTTTTCGAGTCCGCTTTCTGTCGTACTCGTTCATTTCTTTTCGAGTCCGCTTTCGGTCGTACTCATTTGTTGTTGAAAGAGCGTTTTCGGCCAGTCTTTCTTTTGGAGTCCGCTTTCGGCCGTACTCGTTTGCTGTTGAAAAAGCATTTTCGGCCAGTCTTTCTTTTCGATTCTGCTTTCGGTAGTACTTGTTTATTTCTTTTCGAATTCGCTTTTGGTCTTACTCGTTTGCTGTTGAAAGAGCGTTTTCGGTCGGTCTTTCTTTTCGAGTCCGCTTTCGGTCGTACTCGTTTGCTGTTGAAAGAGCGTTTTGGGTCGGTCTTTTATTTCGAGTCCGCTTTCGGTCGTACTCGTTTATTTCTTTTCGAGTCCGCTTTCGGTCGTACTCGTTTGCTGTTGAAAGAGCGTTTTCGACCGGTCTTTCTTTTCGAGTCCGCTTTCGGTCGTACTCGTTTATTCTTTTCGAGTCCGCTTTCGGTCGTACTCGTTTGCTATTGAAAGAGCATTTTCGGTCGGTCTTTCTTTTCGAGTCCGCTTTCGGTCGTACTCGTTTGCTATTGAAAGAGCGTTTTCGGCCGGGCTTTCTGTTCGAGTCGGCTTTCGGTCGTACTCGTTTATTCTTTTCGAGTTCGCTTTCGGTTGTACTCGTTTGCTGTTGAAAGAGCGTTTTCGGCCGGTCTTTCATTTCGAGTCCGCTTTCGGTCGTACTCGTTTATTCTTATCGAGTCCGCTTTTGGTCGTACTCGTTTGCTGTTGAAAGAGCGTTTTCAGTCGATCTTTCTTTTCGAGTCCGCTTTTGGTCGTACTCGTTTATTCTTATCGAGTCTGCTTTCGGTCGTGCTCGTTTGCTGTCGAAAGAGCGTTTTTGGCCGGTCTTTTTTTTCGAGTCCTCTTTCGATCGTACTCGTTTGCTGTTGAAAGAGCGTTTTCAGCCGGTCTTTCTTTTCGAGTCCGCTTTCGGTCGTACTTGTTTATTCTTTTCGAGTCCGCTTTTGGTCATACTCGTTTGCTGTTGAAGGAGCGTTTTCGGCAGGTCTTTCTGTTCGAGTCCGCTTTCGGTCGTACTCGTTTATTCTATTCGAGTCCGCTTTCAGTCGTACTCGTATGCTGTTGAAAGAGCGTTTTCGGCCGCTCTTTCTTTTGGAGTCCGCTTTCGGCCGTACTCGTTTGCTGTTGAAAGAGCATTTTCGGCCGGTCTTTCTTTTCGATTCCGCTTTCGCTCATAATCGTTTATTTCTTTTCAAATCTGCTTTTGGTCGTACTCGTTTGCTGTTGAAAGAGCGTTTTTGGCCGGTCTTTCTTTTCGAGTCCGCTTTCGGTCGTACTCGTTTATTCTTTTCGAGTTCGCTTTTGTTTGTATTCGTTTGCTGTTGAAAGATCGTTTTCGGCCGGTCTTTCTTTTTGAGTTCGCTTTCGGTAGTACTCGTTTATTTCTTTTCGAGTACGCTTTCGGTCGTACTCGTTTGCTGTTCAAAGAGCGTTTTCGGCCGGTCTTTCTTTTCGAGTCCGCTTTCGGTCGTACTCGTTTATTCTTTTCGAGTTCGCTTTTGCTCGTACTCGTTTGCTATTGAAAGAGCATTCTCGGCCGGTCTTTCTTTTCGAGTCCGCTTTCGGTCGTACTCGTTTGCTGTTGAAAGAGCATTTTCGGCCGGTCTTTCTTTTCGAGTCCGCTTTCTGTCGTACTCGTTCATTTCTTTTCGAGTCCGCTTTCGGTCGTACTCGTTTGTTGTTGAAAGAGCGTTTTCGGCCAGTCTTTCTTTTGGAGTCCGCTTTCGGCCGTACTCGTTTGCTGTTGAAAAAGCATTTTCGGCCAGTCTTTCTTTTCGATTCTGCTTTCGGTAGTACTTGTTTATTTCTTTTCGAATTCGCTTTTGGTCTTACTCGTTTGCTGTTGAAAGAGCGTTTTCGGTCGGTCTTTCTTTTCGAGTCCGCTTTCGGTCGTACTCGTTTGCTGTTGAAAGAGCGTTTTGGGTCGGTCTTTTATTTCGAGTCCGCTTTCGGTCGTACTCGTTTATTTCTTTTCGAGTCCGCTTTCGGTCGTACTCGTTTGCTGTTGAAAGAGCGTTTTCGACCGGTCTTTCTTTTCGAGTCCGCTTTCGGTCATACTCGTTTATTCTTTTCGAGTCCGCTTTCGGTCGTACTCGTTTGCTATTGAAAGAGCATTTTCGGTCGGTCTTTCTTTTCGAGTCCGCTTTCGGTCGTACTCGTTTGCTATTGGAAGAGCGTTTTCGGCCGGGCTTTCTGTTCGAGTCGGGTTTCGGTCGTACTCGTTTATTCTTTTCGAGTTCGCTTTCGGTTGTACTCGTTTGCTGTTGAAAGAGCGTTTTCGGCCGGTCTTTCATTTCGAGTCCGCTTTCGGTCGTACTCGTTTATTCTTATCGAGTCCGCTTTTGGTCGTACTCGTTTGCTGTTGAAAGAGCGTTTTCAGTCGATCTTTCTTTTCGAGTCCGCTTTTGGTCGTACTCGTTTATTCTTATCGAGTCTGCTTTCGGTCGTGCTCGTTTGCTGTCGAAAGAGCGTTTTTGGCCGGTCTTTTTTTTCGAGTCCGCTTTCGATCGTACTCGTTTGCTGTTGAAAGAGCGTTTTCAGCCGGTCTTTCTTTTCGAGTCCGCTTTCGGTCGTACTTGTTTATTCTTTTCGAGTCCGCTTTTGGTCATACTCGTTTGCTGTCGAAGGAGCGTTTTCGGCAGGTCTTTCTGTTCGAGTCCGCTTTCGGTCGTACTCGTTTATTCTATTCGAGTCCGCTTTCAGTCGTACTCGTATGCTGTTGAAAGAGCGTTTTCGGCCGCTCTTTCTTTTGGAGTCCGCTTTCGGCCGTACTCGTTTGCTGTTGAAAGAGCATTTTCGGCCGGTCTTTCTTTTCGATTCCGCTTTCGCTCGTAATCGTTTATTTCTTTTCAAATCTGCTTTTGGTCGTACTCGTTTGCTGTTGAAAGAGCGTTTTTGGCCGGTCTTTCTTTTCGAGTCCGCTTTCGGTCGTACTCGTTTATTCTTTTCGAGTTCGCTTTTGTTTGTATTCGTTTGCTGTTGAAAGATCGTTTTCGGCCGGTCTTTCTTTTTGAGTTCGCTTTCGGTAGTACTCGTTTATTTCTTTTCGAGTACGCTTTCGGTCGTACTCGTTTGCTGTTGAAATAGCGTTTTCGGCCGGTCTTTCTTTTCGAGTCCGCTTTCGGTCGTACTCGTTTATTCTTTTCGAGTTCGCTTTTGCTCGTACTCGTTTGCTATTGAAAGAGCATTCTCGGCCGGTCTTTCTTTTCGAGTCCGCTTTCGGTCGTACTCGTTTGCTGTTGAAAGAGCATTTTCGGCCGGTCTTTCTTTTCGAGTCCGCTTTCTGTCGTACTCGTTCATTTCTTTTGGAGTCCGCTTTCGGCCGTACTCGTTTGCTGTTGAAAAAGCATTTTCGGCCAGTCTTTCTTTTCGATTCTGCTTTCGGTAGTACTTGTTTATTTCTTTTCGAATTCGCTTTTGGTCTTACTCGTTTGCTGTTGAAAGAGCATTTTCGGTCGGTCATTCTTTTCGAGTCCGCTTTCGGTCGTACTCGTTTGCTGTTGAAAGAGCGTTTTGGGTCGGTCTTTTATTTCGAGTCCGCTTTCGGTCGTACTCGTTTATTTCTTTTCGAGTCCGCTTTCGGTCGTACTCGTTTGCTGTTGAAAGAGCGTTTTCGACCGGTCTTTCTTTTCGAGTCCGCTTTTGGTCGTACTCGTTTATTCTTTTCGAGTCCGCTTTCGGTCGTACTCGTTTGCTATTAAGAGAGCATTTTCGGTCGGTCTTTCTTTTCGAGTCCGCTTTCGGTCGTACTCGTTTGCTATTGAAAGAGCGTTTTTGGCCGGGCTTTCTGTTCGAGTCGGCTTTCGGTCGTACTCGTTTATTCTTTTCGAGTTCGCTTTCGGTTGTACTCGTTTGCTGTTGAAAGAGCGTTTTCGGCCGGTCTTTCATTTCGAGTCTGCTTTCGGTCGTACTCGTTTATTCTTATCGAGTCCGCTTTTGGTCGTACTCGTTTGCTGTTGAAAGAGCGTTTTCAGTCGATCTTTCTTTTCGAGTCCGCTTTTGGTCGTACTCGCTAATTCTTATCGAGTCTGCTTTCGGTCGTGCTCGTTTGCTGTCGAAAGAGCGTTTTTGGCCGGTCTTTTTTTTCGAGTCCGCTTTCGATCGTACTCGTTTGCTGTTGAAAGAGCGTTTTCAGCCGGTCTTTCTTTTCGAGTCCGCTTTCGGTCGTACTTGTTTATTCTTTTCGAGTCCGCTTTTGGTCATACTCGTTTGCTGTTGAAGGAGCGTTTTCGGCAGGTCTTTCTGTTCGAGTCCGCTTTCGGTCGTACTCGTTTATTCTATTCGAGTCCGCTTTCAGTCGTACTCGTATGCTGTTGAAAGAGCGTTTTCGGCCGCTCTTTCCTTTGGAGTCCGCTTTCGGCCGTACTCGTTTGCTGTTGAAAGAGCATTTTTGGCCGGTCTTTCTTTTCGATTCCGCTTTCGCTCGTAATCGTTTATTTCTTTTCAAATCTGCTTTTGGTCGTACTCGTTTGCTGTTGAAAGAGCGTTTTTGGCCGGTCTTTCTTTTCGAGTCCGCTTTCGGTCGTACTCGTTTATTCTTTTCGAGTTCGCTTTTGTTTGTATTCGTTTGCTGTTGAAAGATCGTTTTCGGCCGGTCTTTCTTTTTGAGTTCGCTTTCGGTAGTACTCGTTTATTTCTTTTCGAGTACGCTTTCGGTCGTACTCGTTTGCTGTTGAAAGAGCATTTTCGGCCGGTCTTTCTTTTCGAGTCCGCTTTCGGTCGTACTCGTTTATTCTTTTCGAGTTCGCTTTTGCTCGTACTCGTTTGCTATTGAAAGAGCATTCTCGGCCGGTCTTTCTTTTCGAGTCCGCTTTCGGTCGTACTCGTTTGCTGTTGAAAGAGCATTTTCGGCCGGTCTTTCTTTTCGAGTCCACTTTCTGTCGTACTCGTTCATTTCTTTTCGAGTCCGCTTTCGGTCGTACTCGTTTGTTGTTGAAAGAGCGTTTTCGCCCAGTCTTTCTTTTGGAGTCCGCTTTCGGCCGTACTCGTTTGCTGTTGAAAAAGCATTTTCGGCCAGTCTTTCTTTTCGATTCTGCTTTCGGTAGTACTTGTTTATTTCTTTTCGAATTCGCTTTTGGTCTTACTCGTTTGCTGTTGAAAGAGCGTTTTCGGTCGGTCTTTCTTTTCGAGTTCGCTTTCGGTCGTACTCGTTTGCTGTTGAAAGAGCGTTTTGGGTCGGTCTTTTATTTCGAGTCCGCTTTCGGTCGTACTCGTTTATTTCTTTTCGAGTCCGCTTTCGGTCGTACTCGTTTGCTGTTGAAAGAGCGTTTTCGACCGGTCTTTCTTTTCGAGTCCGCTTTCGGTCGTATTCGATTATTCTTTTCGAGTCCGCTTTCGGTCGTACTCGTTTGCTATTGAAAGAGAATTTTCGGTCGGTCTTTCTTTTCGAGTCCGCTTTCGGTCGTACTCGTTTGCTATTGAAAGAGCGTTTTCGGCCGGGCTTTCTGTTCGAGTCGGCTTTCGGTCGTACTCGTTTATTCTTTTCGAGTTCGCTTTCGGTTGTACTCGTTTGCTGTTGAAAGAGCGTTTTCGGCCGGTCTTTCATTTCGAGTCCGCTTTCGGTCGTACTCGTTTATTCTTATCGAGTCCGCTTTTGGTCGTACTCGTTTGCTGTTGAAAGAGCGTTTTCAGTCGATCTTTCTTTTCGAGTCCGCTTTTGGTCGTACTCGTTTATTCTTATCGAGTCTGCTTTCGGTCGTGCTCGTTTGCTGTCGTAAGAGCGTTTTTGGCCGGTCTTTTTTTCGAGTCCGCTTTCGATCGTACTCGTTTGCTGTTGAAAGAGCGTTTTCAGCCGGTCTTTCTTTTCGAGTCCGCTTTCGGTCGTACTTGTTTATTCTTTTCGAGTCCGCTTTTGGTCATACTCGTTTGTTGTTGAAGGAGCGTTTTCGGCAGGTCTTTCTGTTCGAGTCCGCTTTCGGTCGTACTCGTTTATTCTATTCGAGTCCGCTTTCAGTCGTACTCGTATGCTGTTGAAAGAGCGTTTTCGGCCGCTCTTTCTTTTGGAGTCCGCTTTCGGCCGTACTCGTTTGCTGTTGAAAGAGCATTTTCGGCCGGTCTTTCTTTTCGATTCCGCTTTCGCTCGTAATCGTTTATTTCTTTTCAAATCTGCTTTTGGTCGTACTCGTTTGCTGTTGAAAGAGCGTTTTTGGCCGGTCTTTCTTTTCGAGTCCGCTTTCGGTCGTACTCGTTTATTCTTTTCGAGTTCGCTTTTGTTTGTATTCGTTTGCTGTTGAAAGATCGTTTTCGGCCGGTCTTTCTTTTTGAGTTCGCTTTCGGTAGTACTCCTTTATTTCTTTTCGAGTACGCTTTCGGTCGTACTCGTTTGCTGTTGAAAGAGCGTTTTCGGCCGGTCTTTCTTTTCGAGTCCGCTTTCGGTCGTACTCGTTTATTCTTTTCGAGTTCGCTTTTGCTCGTACTCGTTTGCTATTGAAAGAGCATTCTCGGCCGGTCTTTCTTTTCGAGTCCGCTTTCGGTCGTACTCGTTTGCTGTTGAAAGAGCATTTTCGGCCGGTCTTTCTTTTCGAGTTCGCTTTCTGTCGTACTCGTTCATTTCTTTTCGAGTCCGCTTTCGGTCGTACTCGTTTGTTGTTGAAAGAGCGTTTTCGCCCAGTCTTTCTTTTGGAGTCCACTTTCGGCCGTACTCGTTTGCTGTTGAAAAAGCATTTTCGGCCAGTCTTTCTTTTCGATTCTGCTTTCGGTAGTACTTGTTTATTTCTTTTCGAATTCGCTTTTGGTCTTACTCCTTTGCTGTTGAAAGAGCGTTTTCGGTCGGTCATTCTTTTCGAGTCCGCTTTCGGTCGTACTCGTTTGCTGTTGAAAGAGCGTTTTGGGTCAGTCTTTTATTTCGAGTCCGCTTTCGGTCGTACTCGTTTATTTCTTTTCGAGTCCGCTTTCGGTCGTACTCGTTTGCTGTTGAAAGAGCGTTTTCGACCGGTCTTTCTTTTCGAGTCCGCTTTTGGTCGTACTCGTTTATTCTTTTCGAGTCCGCTTTCGGTCGTACTCGTTTGCTATTGAAAGAGCATTTTCTGTCGGTCTTTCTTTTCGAGTCCGCTTTCGGTCGTACTCGTTTGCTATTGAAAGAGCGTTTTCGGCCGGGCTTTCTATTCGAGTCGGCTTTCGGTCGTACTCGTTTATTCTTTTCGAGTTCGCTTTCGGTTGTACTCGTTTGCTGTTGAAAGAGCGTTTTCGGCCGGTCTTTCATTTCGAGTCTGCTTTCGGTCGTACTCGTTTATTCTTATCGAGTCCGCTTTTGGTCGTACTCGTTTGCTGTTGAAAGAGCGTTTTCAGTCGATCTTTCTTTTCGAGTCCGCTTTTGGTCGTACTCGCTAATTCTTATCGAGTCTGCTTTCGGTCGTGCTCGTTTGCTGTCGAAAGAGCGTTTTTGGCCGGTCTTTTTTTTCGAGTCCGCTTTCGATCGTACTCGTTTGCTGTTGAAAGAGCGTTTTCAGCCGGTCTTTCTTTTCGAGTCCGCTTTCGGTCGTACTTGTTTATTCTTTTCGAGTCCGCTTTTGGTCATACTCGTTTGCTGTTGAAGGAGCGTTTTCGGCAGGTCTTTCTGTTCGAGTCCGCTTTCGGTCGTACTCGTTTATTCTATTCGAGTCCGCTTTCAGTCGTACTCGTATGCTGTTGAAAGAGCGTTTTCGGCCGCTCTTTCTTTTGGAGTCCGCTTTCGGCCGTACTCGTTTTTTTGTTGAAAGAGCATTTTCGGCCGGTCTTTCTTTTCGATTCCGCTTTCGCTCGTAATCGTTTAGTTCTTTTCAAATCTGCTTTTGGTCGTACTCGTTTGCTGTTGAAAGAGCGTTTTTGGCCGGTCTTTCTTTTCGAGTCCGCTTTCGGTCGTACTCGTTTATTCTTTTCGAGTTCGCTTTTGTTTGTATTCGTTTGCTGTTGAAAGATCGTTTTCGGCCGGTCTTTCTTTTTGAGTTCGCTTTCGGTAGTACTCGTTTATTTCTTTTCGAGTACGCTTTCGGTCGTACTCGTTTGCTGTTGAAAGAGCATTTTCGGCCGGTCTTTCTTTTCGAGTCCGCTTTCGGTCGTACTCGTTTATTCTTTTCGAGTTCGCTTTTGCTTGTACTCGTTTGCTATTGAAAGAGCATTCTCGGCCGGTCTTTCTTTTCGAGTCCGCTTTCGGTCGTACTCGTTTGCTGTTGAAAGAGCATTTTCGGCCGGTCTTTCTTTTCGAGTCCGCTTTCTGTCGTACTCGATCATTTCTTTTCGAGTCCGCTTTCGGTCGTACTCGTTTGTTGTTGAAAGAGCGTTTTCGCCCAGTCTTTCTTTTGGAGTCCGCTTTCGGCCGTACTCGTTTGCTGTTGAAAAAGCATTTTCGGCCAGTCTTTCTTTTCGATTCTGCTTTCGGTAGTACTTGTTTATTTCTTTTCGAATTCGCTTTTGGTCTTACTCGTTTGCTGTTGAAAGAGCGTTTTCGGTCGGTCTTTCTTTTCGAGTCCACTTTCGGTCGTACTCGTTTGCTGTTGAAAGAGCGTTTTGGGTCGGTCTTTTATTTAGAGTCCGCTTTCGGTCGTACTCGTTTATTTCTTTTCGAGTCCGCTTTCGGTCGTACTCGTTTGCTGTTGAAAGAGCGTTTTCGACCGGTCTTTCTTTTCGAGTCTGCTTTCGGTCGTATTCGTTTATTCTTTTCGAGTCCGCTTTCGGTCGTACTCGTTTGCTATTGAAAGAGCATTTTCTGTCGGTCTTTCTTTTCGAGTCCGCTTTCGGTCGTACTCGTTTGCTATTGAAAGAGCGTTTTCGGCCGGGCTTTCTGTTCGAGTCGGCTTTCGGTCGTACTCGTTTATTCTTTTCGAGTTCGCTTTCGGTTGTACTCGTTTGCTGTTGAAAGAGCGTTTTCGGCCGGTCTTTCATTTCGAGTCTGCTTTCGGTCGTACTCGTTTATTCTTATCGAGTCCGCTTTTGGTCGTACTCGTTTGCTGTTGAAAGAGCGTTTTCAGTCGATCTTTCTTTTCGAGTCCGCTTTTGGTCGTACTCGCTAATTCTTATCGAGTCTGCTTTCGGTCGTGCTCGTTTGCTGTCGAAAGAGCGTTTTTGGCCGGTCTTTTTTTTCGAGTCCGCTTTCGATCGTACTCGTTTGCTGTTGAAAGAGCGTTTTCAGCCGGTCTTTCTTTTCGAGTCCGCTTTCGGTCGTACTTGTTTATTCTTTTCGAGTCCGCTTTTGGTCATACTCGTTTGCTGTTGAAGGAGCGTTTTCGGCAGGTCTTTCTGTTCGAGTCCGCTTTCGGTCGTACTCGTTTATTCTATTCGAGTCCGCTTTTAGTCGTACTCGTATGCTGTTGAAAGAGCGTTTTCGGCCGCTCTTTCTTTTGGAGTCCGCTTTCGGCCGTACTCGTTTGCTGTTGAAAGAGCATTTTCGGCCGGTCTTTCTTTTCGATTCCGCTTTCGCTCGTAATCGTTTATTTCTTTTCAAATCTGCTTTTGGTCGTACTCGTTTGCTGTTGAAAGAGCGTTTTTGGCCGGTCTTTCTTTTCGAGTCCGCTTTCGGTCGTACTCGTTTATTCTTTTCGAGTTCGCTTTTGTTTGTATTCGTTTGCTGTTGAAAGATCGTTTTCGGCCGGTCTTTCTTTTTGAGTTCGCTTTCGGTAGTACTCGTTTATTTCTTTTCGAGTACGCTTTCGGTCGTACTCGTTTGCTGTTGAAAGAGCATTTTCGGCCGGTCTTTCTTTTCGAGTCCGCTTTCGGTCGTACTCGTTTATTCTTTTCGAGTTCGCTTTTGCTCGTACTCGTTTGCTATTGAAAGAGCATTCTCGGCCGGTCTTTCTTTTCGAGTCCGCTTTCGGTCGTACTCGTTTGCTGTTGAAAGAGCATTTTCGGCCGGTCTTTCTTTTCGAGTCCGCTTTCTGTCGTACTCGTTCATTTCTTTTCGAGTCCGCTTTCGGTCGTACTCGTTTGTTGTTGAAAGAGCGTTTTCTCCCAGTCTTTCTTTTGGAGTCCGCTTTCGGCCGTACTCGTTTGCTGTTAAAAAAGCATTTTCGGCCAGTCTTTCTTTTCGATTCTGCTTTCGGTAGTACTTGTTTATTTCTTTTCGAATTCGCTTTTGGTCTTACTCGTTTGCTGTTGAAAGAGCGTTTTCGGACGGTCTTTCTTTTCGAGTCCGCTTTCGGTCGTACTCGTTTGCTGTTGAAAGAGCGTTTTGGGTCGGTCTTTTATTTCGAGTCCGCTTTCGGTCGTACTCGTTTATTTCTTTTCGAGTCCGCTTTCGGTCGTACTCGTTTGCTGTTGAAAGAGCGTTTTCGACCGGTCTTTCTTTTCGAGTCCGCTTTCGGTCGTATTCGTTTATTCTTTTCGAGTCCTCTTTCGGTCGTACTCGTTTGCTATTGAAAGAGCATTTTCGGTCGGTCTTTCTTTTCGAGTCCGCTTTCGGTCGTACTCGTTTGCTATTGAAAGAGCGTTTTCGGCCGGGATTTCTGTTCGAGTCGGCTTTCGGTCGTACTCGTTTATTCTTTTCGAGTTCGCTTTCGGTTGTACTCGTTTGCTGTTGAAAGAGCGTTTTCGGCCGGTCTTTCATTTCGAGTCCGCTTTCGGTCGTACTCGTTTATTCTTATCGAGTCCGCTTTTGGTCGTACTCGTTTGCTGTTGAAAGAGCGTTTTCAGTCGATCTTTCTTTTCGAGTCCGCTTTTGGTCGTACTCGTTTATTCTTATCGAGTCTGCTTTCGGTCGTGCTCGTTTGCTGTCGTAAGAGCGTTTTTGGCCGGTCTTTTTTTTCGAGTCCGCTTTCGATCGTACTCGTTTGCTGTTGAAAGAGCGTTTTCAGCCGGTCTTTCTTTTCGAGTCCGCTTTCGGTCGTACTTGTTTATTCTTTTCGAGTCCGCTTTTGGTCATACTCGTTTGTTGTTGAAGGAGCGTTTTCGGCAGGTATTTCTGTTCGAGTCCGCTTTCGGTCGTACTCGTTTATTCTATTCGAGTCCGCTTTCAGTCGTACTCGTATGCTGTTGAAAGAGCGTTTTCGGCCGCTCTTTCTTTTGGAGTCCGCTTTCGGCCGTACTCGTTTGCTGTTGAAAGAGCATTTTCGGCCGGTCTTTCTTTTCGATTCCGCTTTCGCTCGTAATCGTTTATTTCTTTTCAAATCTGCTTTTGGTCGTACTCGTTTGCTGTTGAAAGAGCGTTTTTGGCCGGTCTTTCTTTTCGAGTCCGCTTTCGGTCGTACTCGTTTATTCTTTTCGAGTTCGCTTTTGTTTGTATTCGTTTGCTGTTGAAAGATCGTTTTCGGCCGGTCTTTCTTTTTGAGTTCGCTTTCGGTAGTACTCGTTTATTTCTTTTCGAGTACGCTTTCGGTCGTACTCGTTTGCTGTTGAAAGAGCGTTTTCGGCCGGTCTTTCTTTTCGAGTCCGCTTTCGGTCGTACTCGTTTATTCTTTTCGAGTTCGCTTTTGCTCGTACTCGTTTGCTATTGAAAGAGCATTCTCGGCCGGTCTTTCTTTTCGAGTCCGCTTTCGGTCGTACTCGTTTGCTGTTGAAAGAGCATTTTCGGCCGGTCTTTCTTTTCGAGTCCGCTTTCTGTCGTACTCGTTCATTTCTTTTCGAGTCCGCTTTCGGTCGTACTCGTTTGTTGTTGAAAGAGCGTTTTCGCCCAGTCTTTCTTTTGGAGTCCGCTTTCGGCCGTACTCGTTTGCTGTTGAAAAAGCATTTTCGGCCAGTCTTTCTTTTCGATTCTGCTTTCGGTAGTACTTGTTTATTTCTTTTCGAATTCGCTTTTGGTCTTACTCGTTTGCTGTTGAAAGAGCGTTTTCGGTCGGTCATTCTTTTCGAGTCCGCTTTCGGTCGTACTCGTTTGCTGTTGAAAGAGCGTTTTGGGTCGGTCTTTTATTTCGAGTCCGCTTTCGGTCGTACTCGTTTATTTCTTTTCGAGTCCGCTTTCGGTCGTACTCGTTTGCTGTTGAAAGAGCGTTTTCGACCGGTCTTTCTTTTCGAGTCCGCTTTCGGTCGTACTCGTTTATTCTTTTCGAGTCCGCTTTCGGTCGTACTCGTTTGCTATTGAAAGAGCATTTTCGGTCGGTCTTTCTTTTCGAGTCCGCTTTCGGTCGTACTCGTTTGCTGTTGAAAGAGCGTTTTCGACCGGTCTTTCTTTTCGAGTCCGCTTTTGGTCGTACTCGTTTATTCTTTTCGAGTCCGCTTTCGGTCGTACTCGTTTGCTATTAAGAGAGCATTTTCGGTCGGTCTTTCTTTTCGAGTCCGCTTTCGGTCGTACTCGTTTGCTATTGAAAGAGCGTTTTTGGCCGGGCTTTCTGTTCGAGTCGGCTTTCGGTCGTACTCGTTTATTCTTTTCGAGTTCGCTTTCGGTTGTACTCGTTTGCTGTTGAAAGAGCGTTTTCGGCCGGTCTTTCATTTCGAGTCTGCTTTCGGTCGTACTCGTTTATTCTTATCGAGTCCGCTTTTGGTCGTACTCGTTTGCTGTTGAAAGAGCGTTTTCAGTCGATCTTTCTTTTCGAGTCCGCTTTTGGTCGTACTCGCTAATTCTTATCGAGTCTGCTTTCGGTCGTGCTCGTTTGCTGTCGAAAGAGCGTTTTTGGCCGGTCTTTTTTTTCGAGTCCGCTTTCGATCGTACTCGTTTGCTGTTGAAAGAGCGTTTTCAGCCGGTCTTTCTTTTCGAGTCCGCTTTCGGTCGTACTTGTTTATTCTTTTCGAGTCCGCTTTTGGTCATACTCGTTTGCTGTTGAAGGAGCGTTTTCGGCAGGTCTTTCTGTTCGAGTCCGCTTTCGGTCGTACTCGTTTATTCTATTCGAGTCCGCTTTCAGTCGTACTCGTATGCTGTTGAAAGAGCGTTTTCGGCCGCTCTTTCCTTTGGAGTCCGCTTTCGGCCGTACTCGTTTGCTGTTGAAAGAGCATTTTTGGCCGGTCTTTCTTTTCGATTCCGCTTTCGCTCGTAATCGTTTATTTCTTTTCAAATCTGCTTTTGGTCGTACTCGTTTGCTGTTGAAAGAGCGTTTTTGGCCGGTCTTTCTTTTCGAGTCCGCTTTCGGTCGTACTCGTTTATTCTTTTCGAGTTCGCTTTTGTTTGTATTCGTTTGCTGTTGAAAGATCGTTTTCGGCCGGTCTTTCTTTTTGAGTTCGCTTTCGGTAGTACTCGTTTATTTCTTTTCGAGTACGCTTTCGGTCGTACTCGTTTGCTGTTGAAAGAGCATTTTCGGCCGGTCTTTCTTTTCGAGTCCGCTTTCGGTCGTACTCGTTTATTCTTTTCGAGTTCGCTTTTGCTCGTACTCGTTTGCTATTGAAAGAGCATTCTCGGCCGGTCTTTCTTTTCGAGTCCGCTTTCGGTCGTACTCGTTTGCTGTTGAAAGAGCATTTTCGGCCGGTCTTTCTTTTCGAGTCCACTTTCTGTCGTACTCGTTCATTTCTTTTCGAGTCCGCTTTCGGTCGTACTCGTTTGTTGTTGAAAGAGCGTTTTCGCCCAGTCTTTCTTTTGGAGTCCGCTTTCGGCCGTACTCGTTTGCTGTTGAAAAAGCATTTTCGGCCAGTCTTTCTTTTCGATTCTGCTTTCGGTAGTACTTGTTTATTTCTTTTCGAATTCGCTTTTGGTCTTACTCGTTTGCTGTTGAAAGAGCGTTTTCGGTCGGTCTTTCTTTTCGAGTTCGCTTTCGGTCGTACTCGTTTGCTGTTGAAAGAGCGTTTTGGGTCGGTCTTTTATTTCGAGTCCGCTTTCGGTCGTACTCGTTTATTTCTTTTCGAGTCCGCTTTCGGTCGTACTCGTTTGCTGTTGAAAGAGCGTTTTCGACCGGTCTTTCTTTTCGAGTCCGCTTTCGGTCGTATTCGATTATTCTTTTCGAGTCCGCTTTCGGTCGTACTCGTTTGCTATTGAAAGAGAATTTTCGGTCGGTCTTTCTTTTCGAGTCCGCTTTCGGTCGTACTCGTTTGCTATTGAAAGAGCGTTTTCGGCCGGGCTTTCTGTTCGAGTCGGCTTTCGGTCGTACTCGTTTATTCTTTTCGAGTTCGCTTTCGGTTGTACTCGTTTGCTGTTGAAAGAGCGTTTTCGGCCGGTCTTTCATTTCGAGTCCGCTTTCGGTCGTACTCGTTTATTCTTATCGAGTCCGCTTTTGGTCGTACTCGTTTGCTGTTGAAAGAGCGTTTTCAGTCGATCTTTCTTTTCGAGTCCGCTTTTGGTCGTACTCGTTTATTCTTATCGAGTCTGCTTTCGGTCGTGCTCGTTTGCTGTCGTAAGAGCGTTTTTGGCCGGTCTTTTTTTCGAGTCCGCTTTCGATCGTACTCGTTTGCTGTTGAAAGAGCGTTTTCAGCCGGTCTTTCTTTTCGAGTCCGCTTTCGGTCGTACTTGTTTATTCTTTTCGAGTCCGCTTTTGGTCATACTCGTTTGTTGTTGAAGGAGCGTTTTCGGCAGGTCTTTCTGTTCGAGTCCGCTTTCGGTCGTACTCGTTTATTCTATTCGAGTCCGCTTTCAGTCGTACTCGTATGCTGTTGAAAGAGCGTTTTCGGCCGCTCTTTCTTTTGGAGTCCGCTTTCGGCCGTACTCGTTTGCTGTTGAAAGAGCATTTTCGGCCGGTCTTTCTTTTCGATTCCGCTTTCGCTCGTAATCGTTTATTTCTTTTCAAATCTGCTTTTGGTCGTACTCGTTTGCTGTTGAAAGAGCGTTTTTGGCCGGTCTTTCTTTTCGAGTCCGCTTTCGGTCGTACTCGTTTATTCTTTTCGAGTTCGCTTTTGTTTGTATTCGTTTGCTGTTGAAAGATCGTTTTCGGCCGGTCTTTCTTTTTGAGTTCGCTTTCGGTAGTACTCCTTTATTTCTTTTCGAGTACGCTTTCGGTCGTACTCGTTTGCTGTTGAAAGAGCGTTTTCGGCCGGTCTTTCTTTTCGAGTCCGCTTTCGGTCGTACTCGTTTATTCTTTTCGAGTTCGCTTTTGCTCGTACTCGTTTGCTATTGAAAGAGCATTCTCGGCCGGTCTTTCTTTTCGAGTCCGCTTTCGGTCGTACTCGTTTGCTGTTGAAAGAGCATTTTCGGCCGGTCTTTCTTTTCGAGTCCGCTTTCTGTCGTACTCGTTCATTTCTTTTCGAGTCCGCTTTCGGTCGTACTCGTTTGTTGTTGAAAGAGCGTTTTCGCCCAGTCTTTCTTTTGGAGTCCGCTTTCGGCCGTACTCGTTTGCTGTTGAAAAAGCATTTTCGGCCAGTCTTTCTTTTCGATTCTGCTTTCGGTAGTACTTGTTTATTTCTTTTCGAATTCGCTTTTGGTCTTACTCCTTTGCTGTTGAAAGAGCGTTTTCGGTCGGTCATTCTTTTCGAGTCCGCTTTCGGTCGTACTCGTTTGCTGTTGAAAGAGCGTTTTGGGTCAGTCTTTTATTTCGAGTCCGCTTTCGGTCGTACTCGTTTATTTCTTTTCGAGTCCGCTTTCGGTCGTACTCGTTTGCTGTTGAAAGAGCGTTTTCGACCGGTCTTTCTTTTCGAGTCCGCTTTTGGTCGTACTCGTTTATTCTTTTCGAGTCCGCTTTCGGTCGTACTCGTTTGCTATTGAAAGAGCATTTTCTGTCGGTCTTTCTTTTCGAGTCCGCTTTCGGTCGTACTCGTTTGCTATTGAAAGAGCGTTTTCGGCCGGGCTTTCTATTCGAGTCGGCTTTCGGTCGTACTCGTTTATTCTTTTCGAGTTCGCTTTCGGTTGTACTCGTTTGCTGTTGAAAGAGCGTTTTCGGCCGGTCTTTCATTTCGAGTCTGCTTTCGGTCGTACTCGTTTATTCTTATCGAGTCCGCTTTTGGTCGTACTCGTTTGCTGTTGAAAGAGCGTTTTCAGTCGATCTTTCTTTTCGAGTCCGCTTTTGGTCGTACTCGCTAATTCTTATCGAGTCTGCTTTCGGTCGTGCTCGTTTGCTGTCGAAAGAGCGTTTTTGGCCGGTCTTTTTTTTCGAGTCCGCTTTCGATCGTACTCGTTTGCTGTTGAAAGAGCGTTTTCAGCCGGTCTTTCTTTTCGAGTCCGCTTTCGGTCGTACTTGTTTATTCTTTTCGAGTCCGCTTTTGGTCATACTCGTTTGCTGTTGAAGGAGCGTTTTCGGCAGGTCTTTCTGTTCGAGTCCGCTTTCGGTCGTACTCGTTTATTCTATTCGAGTCCGCTTTCAGTCGTACTCGTATGCTGTTGAAAGAGCGTTTTCGGCCGCTCTTTCTTTTGGAGTCCGCTTTCGGCCGTACTCGTTTGCTGTTGAAAGAGCATTTTCGGCCGGTCTTTCTTTTCGATTCCGCTTTCGCTCGTAATCGTTTAGTTCTTTTCAAATCTGCTTTTGGTCGTACTCGTTTGCTGTTGAAAGAGCGTTTTTGGCCGGTCTTTCTTTTCGAGTCCGCTTTCGGTCGTACTCGTTTATTCTTTTCGAGTTCGCTTTTGTTTGTATTCGTTTGCTGTTGAAAGATCGTTTTCGGCCGGTCTTTCTTTTTGAGTTCGCTTTCGGTAGTACTCGTTTATTTCTTTTCGAGTACGCTTTCGGTCGTACTCGTTTGCTGTTGAAAGAGCATTTTCGGCCGGTCTTTCTTTTCGAGTCCGCTTTCGGTCGTACTCGTTTATTCTTTTCGAGTTCGCTTTTGCTCGTACTCGTTTGCTATTGAAAGAGCATTCTCGGCCGGTCTTTCTTTTCGAGTCCGCTTTCGGTCGTACTCGTTTGCTGTTGAAAGAGCATTTTCGGCCGGTCTTTCTTTTCGAGTCCGCTTTCTGTCGTACTCGATCATTTCTTTTCGAGTCCGCTTTCGGTCGTACTCGTTTGTTGTTGAAAGAGCGTTTTCGCCCAGTCTTTCTTTTGGAGTCCGCTTTCGGCCGTACTCGTTTGCTGTTGAAAAAGCATTTTCGGCCAGTCTTTCTTTTCGATTCTGCTTTCGGTAGTACTTGTTTATTTCTTTTCGAATTCGCTTTTGGTCTTACTCGTTTGCTGTTGAAAGAGCGTTTTCGGTCGGTCTTTCTTTTCGAGTCCACTTTCGGTCGTACTCGTTTGCTGTTGAAAGAGCGTTTTGGGTCGGTCTTTTATTTAGAGTCCGCTTTCGGTCGTACTCGTTTATTTCTTTTCGAGTCCGCTTTCGGTCGTACTCGTTTGCTGTTGAAAGAGCGTTTTCGACCGGTCTTTCTTTTCGAGTCTGCTTTCGGTCGTATTCGTTTATTCTTTTCGAGTCCGCTTTCGGTCGTACTCGTTTGCTATTGAAAGAGCATTTTCTGTCGGTCTTTCTTTTCGAGTCCGCTTTCGGTCGTACTCGTTTGCTATTGAAAGAGCGTTTTCGGCCGGGCTTTCTGTTCGAGTCGGCTTTCGGTCGTACTCGTTTATTCTTTTCGAGTTCGCTTTCGGTTGTACTCGTTTGCTGTTGAAAGAGCGTTTTCGGCCGGTCTTTCATTTCGAGTCTGCTTTCGGTCGTACTCGTTTATTCTTATCGAGTCCGCTTTTGGTCGTACTCGTTTGCTGTTGAAAGAGCGTTTTCAGTCGATCTTTCTTTTCGAGTCCGCTTTTGGTCGTACTCGCTAATTCTTATCGAGTCTGCTTTCGGTCGTGCTCGTTTGCTGTCGAAAGAGCGTTTTTGGCCGGTCTTTTTTTTCGAGTCCGCTTTCGATCGTACTCGTTTGCTGTTGAAAGAGCGTTTTCAGCCGGTCTTTCTTTTCGAGTCCGCTTTCGGTCGTACTTGTTTATTCTTTTCGAGTCCGCTTTTGGTCATACTCGTTTGCTGTTGAAGGAGCGTTTTCGGCAGGTCTTTCTGTTCGAGTCCGCTTTCGGTCGTACTCGTTTATTCTATTCGAGTCCGCTTTTAGTCGTACTCGTATGCTGTTGAAAGAGCGTTTTCGGCCGCTCTTTCTTTTGGAGTCCGCTTTCGGCCGTACTCGTTTGCTGTTGAAAGAGCATTTTCGGCCGGTCTTTCTTTTCGATTCCGCTTTCGCTCGTAATCGTTTATTTCTTTTCAAATCTGCTTTTGGTCGTACTCGTTTGCTGTTGAAAGAGCGTTTTTGGCCGGTCTTTCTTTTCGAGTCCGCTTTCGGTCGTACTCGTTTATTCTTTTCGAGTTCGCTTTTGTTTGTATTCGTTTGCTGTTGAAAGATCGTTTTCGGCCGGTCTTTCTTTTTGAGTTCGCTTTCGGTAGTACTCGTTTATTTCTTTTCGAGTACGCTTTCGGTCGTACTCGTTTGCTGTTGAAAGAGCATTTTCGGCCGGTCTTTCTTTTCGAGTCCGCTTTCGGTCGTACTCGTTTATTCTTTTCGAGTTCGCTTTTGCTCGTACTCGTTTGCTATTGAAAGAGCATTCTCGGCCGGTCTTTCTTTTCGAGTCCGCTTTCGGTCGTACTCGTTTGCTGTTGAAAGAGCATTTTCGGCCGGTCTTTCTTTTCGAGTCCGCTTTCTGTCGTACTCGTTCATTTCTTTTCGAGTCCGCTTTCGGTCGTACTCGTTTGTTGTTGAAAGAGCGTTTTCTCCCAGTCTTTCTTTTGGAGTCCGCTTTCGGCCGTACTCGTTTGCTGTTAAAAAAGCATTTTCGGCCAGTCTTTCTTTTCGATTCTGCTTTCGGTAGTACTTGTTTATTTCTTTTCGAATTCGCTTTTGGTCTTACTCGTTTGCTGTTGAAAGAGCGTTTTCGGACGGTCTTTCTTTTCGAGTCCGCTTTCGGTCGTACTCGTTTGCTGTTGAAAGAGCGTTTTGGGTCGGTCTTTTATTTCGAGTCCGCTTTCGGTCGTACTCGTTTATTTCTTTTCGAGTCCGCTTTCGGTCGTACTCGTTTGCTGTTGAAAGAGCGTTTTCGACCGGTCTTTCTTTTCGAGTCCGCTTTCGGTCGTATTCGTTTATTCTTTTCGAGTCCTCTTTCGGTCGTACTCGTTTGCTATTGAAAGAGCATTTTCGGTCGGTCTTTCTTTTCGAGTCCGCTTTCGGTCGTACTCGTTTGCTATTGAAAGAGCGTTTTCGGCCGGGATTTCTGTTCGAGTCGGCTTTCGGTCGTACTCGTTTATTCTTTTCGAGTTCGCTTTCGGTTGTACTCGTTTGCTGTTGAAAGAGCGTTTTCGGCCGGTCTTTCATTTCGAGTCCGCTTTCGGTCGTACTCGTTTATTCTTATCGAGTCCGCTTTTGGTCGTACTCGTTTGCTGTTGAAAGAGCGTTTTCAGTCGATCTTTCTTTTCGAGTCCGCTTTTGGTCGTACTCGTTTATTCTTATCGAGTCTGCTTTCGGTCGTGCTCGTTTGCTGTCGTAAGAGCGTTTTTGGCCGGTCTTTTTTTTCGAGTCCGCTTTCGATCGTACTCGTTTGCTGTTGAAAGAGCGTTTTCAGCCGGTCTTTCTTTTCGAGTCCGCTTTCGGTCGTACTTGTTTATTCTTTTCGAGTCCGCTTTTGGTCATACTCGTTTGTTGTTGAAGGAGCGTTTTCGGCAGGTATTTCTGTTCGAGTCCGCTTTCGGTCGTACTCGTTTATTCTATTCGAGTCCGATTTCAGTCGTACTCGTATGCTGTTGAAAGAGCGTTTTCGGCCGCTCTTTCTTTTGGAGTCCGCTTTCGGCCGTACTCGTTTGCTGTTGAAAGAGCATTTTCGGCCGGTCTTTCTTTTCGATTCCGCTTTCGCTCGTAATCGTTTATTTCTTTTCAAATCTGCTTTTGGTCGTACTCGTTTGCTGTTGAAAGAGCGTTTTTGGCCGGTCTTTCTTTTCGAGTCCGCTTTCGGTCGTACTCGTTTATTCTTTTCGAGTTCGCTTTTGTTTGTATTCGTTTGCTGTTGAAAGATCGTTTTCGGCCGGTCTTTCTTTTTGAGTTCGCTTTCGGTAGTACTCGTTTATTTCTTTTCGAGTACGCTTTCGGTCGTACTCGTTTGCTGTTGAAAGAGCGTTTTCGGCCGGTCTTTCTTTTCGAGTCCGCTTTCGGTCGTACTCGTTTATTCTTTTCGAGTTCGCTTTTGCTCGTACTCGTTTGCTATTGAAAGAGCATTCTCGGCCGGTCTTTCTTTTCGAGTCCGCTTTCGGTCGTACTCGTTTGCTGTTGAAAGAGCATTTTCGGCCGGTCTTTCTTTTCGAGTCCGCTTTCTGTCGTACTCGTTCATTTCTTTTCGAGTCCGCTTTCGGTCGTACTCGTTTGTTGTTGAAAGAGCGTTTTCGCCCAGTCTTTCTTTTGGAGTCCGCTTTCGGCCGTACTCGTTTGCTGTTGAAAAAGCATTTTCGGCCAGTCTTTCTTTTCGATTCTGCTTTCGGTAGTACTTGTTTATTTCTTTTCGAATTCGCTTTTGGTCTTACTCGTTTGCTGTTGAAAGAGCGTTTTCGGTCGGTCATTCTTTTCGAGTCCGCTTTCGGTCGTACTCGTTTGCTGTTGAAAGAGCGTTTTGGGTCGGTCTTTTATTTCGAGTCCGCTTTCGGTCGTACTCGTTTATTTCTTTTCGAGTCCGCTTTCGGTCGTACTCGTTTGCTGTTGAAAGAGCGTTTTCGACCGGTCTTTCTTTTCGAGTCCGCTTTCGGTCGTACTCGTTTATTCTTTTCGAGTCCGCTTTCGGTCGTACTCGTTTGCTATTGAAAGAGCATTTTCGGTCGGTCTTTCTTTTCGAGTCCGCTTTCGGTCGTACTCGTTTGCTATTGAAAGAGCGTTTTCGGCCGGGCTTTCTGTTCGAGTTGGCTTTCGGTCGTACTCGTTTATTCTTTTCGAGTTTGCTTTCGGTTGTACTCGTTTGCTGTTGAAAGAGCGTTTTCGGCCGGTCTTTCATTTCGAGTCTGCTTTCGATCGTACTCGTTTATTCTTATCTAGTCCGCTTTTGGTCGTACTTGTTTGCTGTTGAAAGAGCGTTTTCAGTCGATCTTTCTTTTCGAGTCCGCTTTTGGTCGTACTCGCTAATTCTTATCGAGTCTGCTTTCGGTCGTGCTCGTTTGCTGTCGAAAGAGCGTTTTTGGCCGGTCTTTTTTTTCGAGTCCGCTTTCGATCGTACTCGTTTGCTGTTGAAAGAGCGTTTTCAGCCGGTCTTTCTTTTCGAGTCCGCTTTCGGTCGTACTTGTTTATTCTTTTCGAGTCCGCTTTTGGTCATACTCGTTTGCTGTTGAAGGAGCATTTTCGGCAGGTCTTTCTGTTCGAGTCCGCTTTCGGTCGTACTCGTTTATTCTATTCGAGTCCGCTTTCAGTCGTACTCGTATGCTGTTGAAAGAGCGTTTTCGGCCGCTCTTTCTTTTGGAGTCCGCTTTCAGCCGTACTCGTTTGCTGTTGAAAGAGCATTTTCGGCCGGTCTTTCTTTTCGATTCCGCTTTCGCTCGTAATCGTTTATTTCTTTTCAAATCTGCTTTTGGTCGTACTCGTTTGCTGTTGAAAGAGCGTTTTTGGCCGGTCTTTCTTTTCGAGTCCGCTTTCGGTCGTACTCGTTTATTCTTTTCGAGTTCGCTTTTGTTTGTATTCGTTTGCTGTTGAAAGATCGTTTTCGGCCGGTCTTTCTTTTTGAGTTCGCTTTCGGTAGTACTCGTTTATTTCTTTTCGAGTACGCTTTCGGTCGTACTCGTTTGCTGTTGAAAGAGCGTTTTCGGCCGGTCTTTCTTTTCGAGTCCGCTTTCGGTCGTACTCGTTTATTCTTTTCGAGTTCGCTTTTGCTCGTACTCGTTTGCTATTGAAAGAGCATTCTCGGCCGGTCTTTCTTTTCGAGTCCGCTTTCGGTCGTACTCGTTTGCTGTTGAAAGAGCATTTTCGGCCGGTCTTTCTTTTCGAGTCCGCTTTCTGTCGTACTCGTTTATTTCTTTTCGAGTCCGCTTTCGGTCGTACTCGTTTGTTGTTGAAAGAGCGTTTTCGGCCAGTCTTTCTTTTGGAGTCCGCTTTCGGCCGTACTCGTTTGCTGTTGAAAAAGCATTTTCGGCCAGTCTTTCTTTTCGATTCTGCTTTCGGTAGTACTTGTTTATTTCTTTTGGAATTCGCTTTTGGTCTTACTCGTTTGCTGTTGAAAGAGCGTTTTCGGTCGGTCTTTCTTTTCGAGTCCGCTTTCGGTCGTACTCGTTTGCTGTTGAAAGAGCGTTTTGGGTCGGTCTTTTATTTCGAGTCCGCTTTCGGTCGTACTCGTTTATTTCTTTTCGAGTCCGCTTTCGGTCGTACTCGTTTGATGTTGAAAGAGCGTTTTCGACCGGTCTTTCTTTTCGAGTCCGCTTTCGGTCGTACTCGTTTATTCTTTTCGAGTCCGCTTTCGGTCGTACTCGTTTGCTATTGAAAGAGCATTTTCAGTCGGTCTTTCTTTTCGAGTCCGCTTTCGGTCGTACTCGTTTGCTATTGAAAGAGCGTTTTCGGCCGGGCTTTCTGTTCGAGTCGGCTTTCGGTCGTACTCGTTTATTCTTTTCGAGTTCGCTTTCGGTTGTACTCGTTTGCTGTTGAAAGAGCATTTTCGGCCGGTCTTTCATTTCGAGTCCGCTTTCGGTCGTACTCGTTTATTCTTATCGAGTCTGCTTTTGGTCGTACTCGTTTGCTGTTGAAAGAGCGTTTTCAGTCGATCTTTCTTTTCGAGTCCGCTTTTGGTCGTACTCGTTTATTCTTATCGAGTCTGCTTTCGGTCGTGCTCGTTTGCTGTCGAAAGAGCGCTTTTGGCCGGTCTTTTTTTTCGAGTCCGCTTTCGATCGTACTCGTTTGCCGTTGAAAGAGCGTTTTCAGCCGGTCTTTCTTTTCGAGTCCGCTTTCGGTCGTACTTGTTTATTCTTTTCGAGTCCGCTTTTGGTCATACTCGTTTGCTGTTGAAGGAGCGTTTTCGGCAGGTCTTTCTGTTCGAGTCCGCTTTCGGTCGTACTCGTTTATTCTATTCGAGTCCGCTTTCAGTCGTACTCGTATGCTGTTGAAAGAGCGTTTTCGGCCGCTCTTTCTTTTGGAGTCCGCTTTCGGCCGTACTCGTTTGCTATTGAAAGAGCATTTTCGGCCGGTCTTTCTTTTCGATTCCGCTTTCGCTCGTAATCGTTTATTTCTTTTCAAATCTGCTTTTTGTCGTACTCGTTTGCTGTTGAAAGAGCGTTTTTGGCCGGTCTTTCTTTTCGAGTCCGCTTTCGGTCGTACTCGTTTATTCTTTTCGAGTTCGCTTTTGTTTGTATTCGTTTGCTGTTGAAAGATCGTTTTCGGCCGGTCTTTCTTTTTGAGTTCGCTTTCGGTAGTACTCGTTTATTTCTTTTCGAGTACGCTTTCGGTCGTACTCGTTTGCTGTTGAAAGAGCGTTTTCGGTCGGTCTTTCTTTTCGAGTCCGCTTTCGGTCGTACTCGTTTGCTGTTGAAAGAGCGTTTTGGGTCGGTCTTTTATTTCGATTCCGCTTTCGGTCGTACTCGTTTATTTCTTTTCGAGTCCGCTTTCGGTCGTACTCGTTTGCTGTTGAAAGAGCGTTTTCGACCGGTCTTTCTTTTCGAGTCCGCTTTTGGTCGTACTCGTTTATTCTTTTCGAGTCCGCTTTCGGTCGTACTCGTTTGCTATTGAAAGAGCATTTTCGGTCGGTCTTTCTTTTCGAGTCCGCTTTCGGTCGTACTCGTTTGCTATTGAAAGAGCGTTTTCGGCCGGGCTTTCTGTTCGAGTCGGCTTTCGGTCGTACTCGTTTATTCTTTTCGAGTTCGCTTTCGGTTGTACTCGTTTGCTGTTGAAAGAGCGTTTTCGGCCGGTCTTTCATTTCGAGTCCGCTTTCGGTCGTACTCGTTTATTCTTATCGAGTCAGCTTTTGGTCGTACTCGTTTGCGGTTGAAAGAGCGTTTTCAGTCGATCTTTCTTTTCGAGTCCGCTTTTGGTCGTACTCGTTTATTCTTATTGGGTCTGCTTTCGGTCGTGCTCGTTTGCTGTCGAAAGAGCGTTTTTGGCCGGTCTTTTTTTTCGAGTCCGCTTTCGATCGTACTTGTTTGCTGTTGAAAGAGCGTTTTCAGCCGGTCTTTCTTTTCGAGTCCGCTTTCGGTCGTACTTGTTTATTCTTTTCGAGTCCGCTTTTGGTCATACTCGTTTGCTGTTGAAGGAGCGTTTTCGGCAGGTCTTTCTGTTCGAGTCCGCTTTCGGTCGTACTCGTTTATTCTATTCGAGTCCGCTTTCAGTCGTACTCGTATGCTGTTGAAAGAGCGTTTTCGGCCGCTCTTTCTTTTGGAGTCCGCTTTCGGCCGTACTCGTTTGCTATTGAAAGAGCATTTTCGGCCGGTCTTTCTTTTCGATTCCGCTTTCGCTCGTAATCGTTTATTTCTTTTCAAATCTGCTTTTGGTCGTACTCGTTTGCTGTTGAAAGAGCGTTTTTGGCCGGTCTTTCTTTTCGAGTCCGCTTTCGGTCGTACTCGTTTATTCTTTTCGAGTTCGCTTTTGTTTGTATTCGTTTGCTGTTGAAAGATCGTTTTCGGCCGGTCTTTCTTTTTGAGTTCGCTTTCGGTAGTACTCGTTTATTTCTTTTCGAGTACGCTTTCGGTCGTACTCATTTGCTGTTGAAAGAGCGTTTTCGGTCGTCTTTCTTTTCGAGTCCGCTTTCGGTCGTACTCGTTTGCTGTTGAAAGAGCGTTTTGGGTCGGTCTTTTATTTCGAGTCCGCTTTCGGTCGTACTCGTTTATTTCTTTTCGAGTCCGCTTTCGGTCGTACTCGTTTGCTGTTGAAAGAGCGTTTTCGACCGGTCTTTCTTTTCGAGTCCGCTTTCGGTCGTACTCGTTTATTCTTTTCGAGTCCGCTTTCGGTCGTACTCGTTTGCTATTGAAAGAGCATTTTCGGTCGGTCTTTCTTTTCGAGTCCGCTTTCGGTCGTACTCGTTTGCTATTGAAAGAGCGTTTTCGGCCGGGCTTTCTGTTCGAGTCGGCTTTCGGTCGTACTCGTTTATTCTTTTCGAGTTCGCTTTCGGTTGTACTCGTTTGCTGTTGAAAGAGCGTTTTCGGCCGGTCTTTCATTTCGAGTCCGCTTTCGGTCGTACTCGTTTATTCTTATCGAGTCCGCTTTTGGTCGTACTCGTTTGCTGTTGAAAGAGCGTTTTCAGTCGATCTTTCTTTTCGAGTCCGCTTTTGGTCGTACTCGTTTATTCTTATCGAGTCTGCTTTCGGTCGTGCTCGTTTGCTGTCGAAAGAGCGTTTTTGGCCGGTCTTTTTTTTCGAGTCCGCTTTCGATCGTACTCGTTTGCTGTTGAAAGAGCGTTTTTCAGCCGGTCTTTCTTTTCGAGTCCGCTTTCGGTCGTACTTGTTTATTCTTTTCGAGTCCGCTTTTGGTCATACTCGTTTGCTGTTGAAGGAGCGTTTTCGGCAGGTCTTTCTGTTCGAGTCCGCTTTCGGTCGTACTCGTTTATTCTATTCGAGTCCGCTTTCAGTCGTACTCGTATGCTGTTGAAAGAGCGTTTTCGGCCGCTCTTTCTTTTGGAGTCCGCTTTCGGCCGTACTCGTTTGCTATTGAAAGAGCATTATCGGCCGGTCTTTCTTTTCGATTCTGCTTTCGCTCGTAATCGTTTATTTCTTTTCAAATCTGCTTTTGGTCGTACTCGTTTGCTGTTGAAAGAGCGTTTTTGGCCGGTCTTTCTTTTCGAGTCCGCTTTCGGTCGTACTCGTTTATTCTTTTCGAGTTCGCTTTTGTTTGTATTCGTTTGCTGTTGAAAGATCGTTTTCGGCCGGTCTTTCTTTTTGAGTTCGCTTTCGGTAGTACTCGTATATTTCTTTTCGAGTACGCTTTCGGTCGTACTCGTTTGCTGTTGAAAGAGCGTTTTCGGCCGGTCTTTCTTTTCGAGTCCGCTTTCGGTCGTACTCGTTTATTCTTTTCGAGTTCGCTTTTGCTCGTACTCGTTTGTTATTGAAAGAGCATTCTCGGCCGGTCTTTCTTTTCGAGTCCGCTTTTGGTCGTACTCGTTTGCTGTTGAAAGAGCATTTTCGGCCGGTCTTTCTTTTCGAGTCCGCTTTCTGTCGTACTCGTTTATTTCATTTCGAGTCCGCTTTCGGTCGTACTCGTTTGTTGTTGAAAGAGCGTTTTCGGCCAGTCTTTCTTTTGGAGTCCGCTTTCGGTCGTACTCGTTTGCTGTTGAAAAAGCATTTTCGGCCAGTCTTTCTTTTCGATTCTGCTTTCGGTAGTACTTGTTTATTTCTTTTCGAATTCGCTTTTGGTCTTACTCGTTTGCTGTTGAAAGAGCGTTTTCGGTCGGTCTTTCTTTTCGAGTCCGCTTTCGGTCGTACTCGTTTATTCTTTTCGAGTTCGCTTTTGCTCGTACTCGTTTGCTATTGAAAGAGCGTTTCAGGCCGGTCTTTCTTTTCGAGTCCGCTTTCGGTAGTACTCGTTTGCTGTTGAAAGAGCATTTTCGGCCGGTCTTTCTTTTCGAGTTCGCTTTTGCTCGTACTCGTTTGCTGTTGAAAGAGCGTTTCAGGCCGGTCTTTCTTTTCGAGTCCGCTTTCGGTTGTACTCGTTAGCTGTAGAAAGAGAGTTTTTGGCCGGTCTTTCTTTTCACGTCTGCTTTTGGTCGTACTCGTTTATTCTTATCGAGTCCGCTTTCGGTTCTACTCGTTTGCTGTTGAAAGAGCGTTTCAGGCCGGTCTTTCTTTTCGAGTCCGCTTTTCGGTCGTACTCGTTTGCTGTTGAAAGAGCGTTTTTGGCCGGTCTTTCTTTTCGAGTCCGCTTTCGATAGTACTCGTTTATTTCTTTTCGAGTTTGCTTTCGGTTGTACTCGTTTGCTGTTGAAAGAGCATTTTCGGCCGGTCTTTCTTTTCGAGTCCGCTTTCGGTCGTACTCGTTTATTCTTTTCGAGTCCGCTTTCAGTCGTACTCGTTTGCTATTGAAAGAGCATTCTCGGCCGGTCTTTCTTTTCGAGTCCGCTTTCGGTCGTACTCGTTTGCTGTTGATAGAGCATTTTTGGCCGGTCTTTCTTTTAGAGTCCGCTTTCGGTCGTACTCGTTTATTTCTTTTCGAGTCCGCTTTCGGTCTTACTCATTTGCTGTTGAAAGAGCTTTTTCAGACGGTCTTTCTTTTCTAGTCCGCTTTCGGTCATACTTATTTATTCTTTTCGAGTCCGCTTTCGGTCGTACTCGTTTATTTCTTTTCGAGTCCGCTTTCAGTCGTACTCGTTTGCTATTGAAAGAGCATTCTCGGCCGGTCTTTCTTTTCGAGTCCGCTTTCGGTCGTACTCGTTTGCAGTTGAAAGAGCATTTTTGGCCGGTCTTTCTTTTAGAGTCCGCTTTCGGTCGTACTCGTTTATTTCTTTTCGAGTCCGCTTTCGGTCTTACTCATTTGCTGTTGAAAGAGCTTTTTCAGACGGTCTTTCTTTTCTAGTCCGCTTTCGGTCATACTTATTTATTCTTTTCGAGTCCGCTTTCGGTCGTACTCGTTTATTTCTTTTCGAGTCCGCTTTCGGTCGTACTCGTTTGTTGTTGAAAGAGCATTTTCGGCCAGTCTTTCTTTTGGATTCCGCTTTCGGCCGTACTCGTTTGCTGTTGAAAAAGCATTTTCGGCCAGTCTTTCTTTTCGATTCTGCTTTCGGTAGTACTTGTTTATTTCTTTTCGAATTCGCTTTTGGTCTTACTCGTTTGCTGTTGAAAGAGCGTTTTCGGTCGGTCTTTCTTTTCGAGTCCGCTTTCGGTCGTACTCGTTTATTCTTTTCGAGTTCGCTTTTGCTCGTACTCGTTTGCTATTCAAAGAGCATTCTCGGCCGGTCTTTCTTTTCGAGTCCGCTTTCGGTCGAACTCGTTTGCTGTTGAAAGAGCATTTTTGGCCGGTCTTTCTTTTCGAATCCGCTTTCGATCGTACTCGTTTATTTCTTTTCGAGTCCGCTTTCGGTCTTACTCATTTGCTGTTGAAAGAGCATTTTCGGTCGGTCTTTCTTTTCGAGTACGCTTTTGGTCGTACTCGTTTATTCTTTTCGAGTCCGCTTTCGGTCGTACTCGTTTACTGTTGAAAGAGCGTTTTCGGCCGGTCTTTCTGTTCGAGTCCGCTTTCGGTCGTACTCGTTTATTCTTTTCGAGTCCGCTTTCGGTCGTACTCGTTTGCTGTTGAAAGAGCATTTTCGGGCGGTCTTTCTTTTCGAGTCTGCTTTCGGTCGTACTCGTTTGCTGTTGAAAGAGCTTTTTCAGACGGTCTTTCTTTTCGAGTCCGCTTTCGGTCATACTTATTTATTCTTTTCGAGTCCGCTTTCGGTCGTACTCATTTGCTGTTGAAAGAGCATTTTCGGCAGGTCTTTATGTTCGAGTCCGCTTTCGGACGTACTCGTTTATTCTTTTCGAGTCCGCTTTTGGTCGTACTCGTTTGCTGTTGAAAGAGGGTTTTCGGCCGGTGTTTCTTTTGGAGTCCGCTTTCGGCCGTACTTCTTTGCTGTTGAAGGAGCATTTTCGGCCAGTCTTTCTTTTCGATTCTGCTTCCGGTAGTACTTTTTTATTTCTTTTCGAGTTCGCTTTTGGTCTTACTCGTTTGCTGTTGAAAGAGCGTTTTCGGCGGGTCTTTCTTTTCGAGTCCGCTTTCGGTTGTACTCGTTAGCTGTTGAAAGAGCGTTTTTGGCCGGTCTTTATTTTCGAGTCCGCTTTTGGTCGTACTCGTTTATTCTTATCGAGTCTGCTTTCGGTCGTGCTCCTTTGCTGTCGAAAGAGTATTTTTGGCCGGTCTTTTTTTTCGAGTCCGCTTTCGATCGTACTCGTTTGCTGTTGAAAGAGCGTTTTCGCCCGGTCTTTCTTTTCGAGTCCGCTTTCGGTCGTACTCGTTTATTCTTTTCGAGTTCGCTTTTGCTCGTACTCGTTTGCTGTTGAAAGAGCGTTTCAGGCCGGTCTTTCTTTTCGAGTCCGCTTTCGGTTGTACTCGTTAGCTGTTGAAAGAGCATTTTTGGGCGGTATTTATTTTCGACTCCGCTTTTGGTCGTACTCGTTTATTCTTATCGAGTCCGCTTTCGGTCGTACTCGTTTGCTGTTGAAAGAGCGTTTTGGGTCGGTCTTTTATTTCGAGTCCGCTTTCGGTCGTACTCGTTTATTTCTTTTCGAGTCCGCTTTCGGTCGTACTCGTTTGCTGTTGAAAGAGCGTTTTCGACAGGTCTTTCTTTTCGAGTCCGCTTTCGGTTGTACTCGTTTATTCTTTTCGAGTCCGCTTTCGGTCGTACTCGTTTGCTATTGAAAGAGCATTTTCGGTCGGTCTTTCTTTTCGAGTCCGCTTTCGGTCGTACTCGTTTGCTATTGAAAGAGTGTTTTCGGCCGGGCTTTCTGTTCGAGTCGGCTTTCGGTCGTACTCGTTTATTCTTTTCGAGTTCGCTTTCGGTTGTACTCGTTTGCTGTTGAAAGAGCGTTTTCGGCCGGTCTTTCATTTCGAGTCCGCTTTCGGTCGTACAAGTTTATTCATATCGAGTCCGCTTTTGGTCGTACTCGTTTGCTGTTGAAAGAGCATTTTCAGTCGATCTTTCTTTTCGAGTCCGCTTTTGGTCGTACTCGTTTATTCTTATCGAGTCTGCTTTCGGTCGTGCTCGTTTGCTGTCGAAAGAGCGTTTTTGGCCGGTCTTTTTTTTCGAGTCCGCTTTCGATCGTACTCGTTTGCTGTTGAAATAGCGTTTTCAGCCGGTCTTTCTTTTCGAGTCCGCTTTCGGTCGTACTTGTTTATTCTTTTCGAGTCCGCTTTCGGTCATACTCGTTTGCTGTTGAAGGAGCGTTTTCGGCAGGTCTTTCTGTTCGAGTCCGCTTTCGGTCGTACTCGTTTATTCTATTCGAGTCCGCTTTCAGTCGTACTCGTTTGCTGTTGAAAGAGCGTTTTCGGCCGCTCTTTCTTTTGGAGTCCGCTTTCGGCCGTACTCGTTTGCTGTTGAAAAAGCATTTTCGGCCGGTCTTTCTTTTCGATTCCGCTTTCGCTCGTAATCATTTATTTCTTTTCAAATCTGCTTTTGGTCGTACTCGTTTGCTGTTGAAAGAGCGTTTTTGGCCGGTCTTTCTTTTCGAGTCCGCTTTTGGTCGTACTCGTTTATTCTTATCGAGTCTGCTTTCGGTCGTGCTCGTTTGCTGTCGAAAGAGCGTTTTTGGCCGGTCTTTTTTTTCGAGTCCGCTTTCGATCGTACTCGTTTGCTGTTGAAAGAGCGTTTTTACCCGGTCTTTCTTTTCGAGTCCGCTTTCGGTCATACTCGTTTATTCTTTTCGAGTTCGCTTTTGCTCGTACTCGTTTGCTGTTGAAAGAGCGTTTCAGGCCGGTCTTTCTTTTCGAGTCCGCTTTCGGTTGTACTCGTTAGCTGTTGAAAGAGCATTTTTGGGCGGTATTTATTTTCGACTCCGCTTTTGGTCGTACTCGTTTATTCTTATCGAGTCCGCTTTCGGTCGTACTCGTTTGCTGTTGAAAGAGCGTTTTGGGTCGGTCTTTTATTTCGAGTCCGCTTTCGGTCGTACTCGTTTGCTGTTGAAAGAGCGTTTTCGACCGGTCTTTCTTTTCGAGTCCGCTTTCGGTCGTACTCGTTTATTCTTTTCGAGTCCGCTTTCGGTCGTACTCGTTTGCTATTGAAAGAGCGTTTTCGGCCGGGCTTTCTGTTCGAGTCGGCTTTCGGTCGTACTCGTTTATTCTTTTCGAGTTCGCTTTCGGTTGTACTCGTTTGCTGTTGAAAGAGCGTTTTCGGCCGGTCTTTCATTTCGAGTCCGCTTTCGGTCGTACTCGTTTAT
This sequence comes from Lathyrus tuberosus, assembly GCA_022829125.1. NCBI lineage: Eukaryota > Viridiplantae > Streptophyta > Magnoliopsida > Fabales > Fabaceae > Lathyrus > Lathyrus tuberosus. The sequence goes on from JALAZF010000034.1 coordinate 5,313,193, forward strand.
TCTTATCGAGTCCGCTTTTGGTCGTACTCGTTTGCTGTTGAAAGAGCGTTTTCAGTCGATCTTTCTTTTCGAGTCCGCTTTTGGTCGTACTCGTTTATTCTTATCGAGTCTGCTTTCGGTCGTGCTCGTTTGCTGTCGAAAGAGCGTTTTTGGCCGGTCTTTTTTTTCGAGTCCGCTTTCGATCGTACTCGTTTGCTGTTGAAAGAGCGTTTTCAGCCGGTCTTTCTTTTCGAGTCCGCTTTCGGTCGTACTTGTTTATTCTTTTCGAGTCCGCTTTCGGTCATACTCGTTTGCTGTTGAAGGAGCGTTTTCGGCAGGTCTTTCTGTTCGAGTCCGCTTTCGGTCGTACTCGTTTATTCTATTCGAGTCCGCTTTCAGTCGTACTCGTTTGCTGTTGAAAAAGCGTTTTCGACCGCTCTTTCTTTTGGAGTCCGCTTTCGGCCGTACTCGTTTGCTGTTGAAAGAGCATTTTCGGCCGGTCTTTCTTTTTGATTCCGCTTTCGCTCGTAATCGTTTATTTCTTTTCAAATCTGCTTTTGGTCGTACTCGTTTGCTGTTGAAAGAGCGTTTTTGGCCGGTCTTTCTTTTCGAGTCCGCTTTCGGTCGTACTCGTTTATTCTTTTCGAGTTCGCTTTTGTTTGTATTCGTTTGCTGTTGAAAGATCGTTTTCGGCCGGTCTTTCTTTTTGAGTTCGCTTTCGGTAGTACTCGTTTATTTCTTTTCGAGTACGCTTTCGGCCGTACTCGTTTGCTGTTGAAAGAGCGTTTTCGGCCGGTCTTTCTTTTCGAGTCCGCTTTCGGTTGTACTCGTTTATTCTTTCTGAGTTCGCTTTTGCTCGTACTCGTTTGCTATTGAAAGAGCATTCTCGGCCGGTCTTTCTTTTCGAGTCCGCTTTCGGTCGTACTCGTTTGCTGTTGAAAGAGCATTTTCGGCCGGTCTTTCTTTTCGAGTCCGCTTTCTGTCGTACTCGTTTATTTCTTTTCGAGTCCGCTTTCGGTCGTACTCGTTTGTTGTTGAAAGAGCGTTTTCGGCCAGTCTTTCTTTTGGAGTCCGCTTTCGGCCGTACTCGTTTGCTGATGAAAAAGCATTTTCGGCCAGTCTTTCTTTTCGATTCTGCTTTCGGTAGTACTTGTTTATTTCTTTTCGAATTCGCTTTTGGTCTTACTCGTTTGCTGTTGAAAGAGCGTTTTCGGTCGGTCTTTCTTTTCGAGTCCGCTTTCGGTCGTACTCGTTTATTCTTTTCGAGTTCGCTTTTGCTCGTACTCGTTTGCTATTGAAAGAGCGTTTCAGGCCGGTCTTTCTTTTCGAGTCCGCTTTCGGTAGTACTCGTTTGCTGTTGAAAGAGCATTTTCGGTCGGTCTTTCTTTTCGAGTTCGCTTTTGCTCGTACTCGTTTGCTGTTGAAAGAGCGTTTCAGGCCGGTCTTTCTTTTCGAGTCCGCTTTCGATTGTACTCGTTAGCTGTAGAAAGGGAGTTTTTGGCCGGTCTTTCTTTTCACGTCTGCTTTTGGTCGTACTCGTTTATTCTTATCGAGTCCGCTTTCGGTTCTACTCGTTTGCTGTTGAAAGAGCGTTTCAGGCCGGTCTTTCTTTTCGAGTCCGCTTTTCGGTCGTACTCGTTTGCTGTTGAAAGAGCGTTTTTGGCCGGTCTTTCTTTTCGAGTCCGCTTTCGATCGTACTCGTTTATTTCTTTTTGAGTTTGCTTTCGGTTGTACTCGTTTGCTGTTGAAAGAGCATTTTCGGCCGGTCTTTCTTTTCGAGTCCGCTTTCGGTCGTACTCGTTTATTCTTTTCGAGTCCGCTTTCAGTCGTACTCGTTTGCTATTGAAAGAGCATTCTCGGCCGATCTTTCTTTTCGAGTCCGCTTTCGGTCGTACTCGTTTGCAGTTGAAAGAGCATTTTTGGCCGGTCTTTCTTTTAGAGTCCGCTTTCGGTAGTACTCGTTTATTCTTTTCGAGTTCGCTTTCGGTTGTACTCGTTTGCTGTTGAAAGAGCGTTTTCGGCCGGTCTTTCATTTCGAGTCCGCTTTCGGTCGTACTCGTTTATTCTTATCGAGTCCGCTTTTGGTCGTACTGGTTTGCTGTTGAAAGAGCGTTTTCAGTCGATCTTTCTTTTCGAGTCCGCTTTTGGTCGTACTCGTTTATTCTTATCGAGTCTGCTTTCGGTCGTGCTCGTTTGCTGTCGAAAGAGCGTTTTTGGCCGGTCTTTTTTTCGAGTCCGCTTTCGATCGTACTCGTTTGCTGTTGAAAGAGCGTTTTCAGCCGGTCTTTCTTTTCGAGTCCGCTTTCGGTCGTACTTGTTTATTCTTTTCGAGTCCGCTTTCGGTCATACTCATTTGTTGTTGAAGGAGCGTTTTCGGCAGGTCTTTCTGTTCGAGTCCGCTTTCGGTCGTACTCGTTTATTCTATTCGAGTCCGCTTTCAGTCGTACTCGTTTGCTGTTGAAAGAGCGTTTTCGGCCGCTCTTTCTTTTGGAGTCCGCTTTCGCTCGTAATCGTTTATTTCTTTTCAAATCTGCTTTTGGTCGTACTCGTTTGCTGTTGAAAGAGCGTTTTTGGCCGGTCTTTCTTTTCGAGTCCGCTTTCGGTCGTACTCGTTTATTCTTTTCGAGTTCGCTTTTGTTTGTATTCGTTTGCTGTTGAAAGATCATTTTCGGCCGGTCTTTCTTTTTGAGTTCGCTTTCGGTAGTACTCGTTTATTTCTTTTCGAGTACGCTTTCGGCCGTACTCGTTTGCTGTTGAAAGAGCGTTTTCGGCCGGTCTTTCTTTTCGAGTCCGCTTTCGGTTGTACTCGTTTATTCTTTTCGAGTTCGCTTTTGCTCGTACTCGTTTGCTATTGAAAGAGCATTCTCGGCCGGTCTTTCTTTTCGAGTCCGCTTTCGGTCGTACTCGTTTGCTGTTGAAAGAGCATTTTCGGCCGGTCTTTCTTTTTGAGTCCGCTTTCTGTCGTACTCGTTTATTTCTTTTCGAGTCCGCTTTCGGTCGTACTCGTTTGTTGTTGAAAGAGCGTTTTCGGCCAGTCTTTCTTTTGGAGTCTGCTTTCGGCCGTACTCGTTTGCTGATGAAAAAGCATTTTCGGCCAGTCTTTCTTTTCGATTCTGCTTTCGGTAGTACTTGTTTATTTCTTTTCGAATTCGCTTTTGGTCTTACTCGTTTGCTGTTGAAAGAGCGTTTTCGGTCGGTCTTTCTTTTCGAGTCCGCTTTCGGTCGTACTCGTTTATTCTTTTTGAGTTCGCTTTTGCTCGTACTCGTTTGCTATTGAAAGAGCGTTTCAGGCCGGTCTTTCTTTTCGAGTCCGCTTTCGGTAGTACTCGTTTGCTGTTGAAAGAGCATTTTCGGCCGGTCTTTCTTTTCGAGTTCGCTTTTGCTCGTACTCGTTTGCTGTTGAAAGAGCGTTTCAGGCCGGTCTTTCTTTTCGAGTCCGCTTTCGGTTGTACTCGTTAGCTGTAGAAAGAGAGTTTTTGGCCGGTCTTTCTTTTCACGTCTGCTTTTGGTCGTACTCGTTTATTCTTATCGAGTCCGCTTTCGGTTCTACTCGTTTGCTGTTGAAAGAGCGTTTCAGGCCGGTCTTTCTTTTCGAGTCCGCTTTTCGGTCGTACTCGTTTGCTGTTGAAAGAGCGTTTTTGGCCGGTCTTTCTTTTCGAGTCCGCTTTCGATCGTACTCGTTTATTTCTTTTCGAGTTTGCTTTCGGTTGTACTCGTTTGCTGTTGAAAGAGCATTTTCGGCCGGTCTTTCTTTTCGAGTCCGCTTTCGGTCATACCCGTTTATTCTTTTCGAGTCCGCTTTCAGTCGTACTCGTTTGCTATTGAAAGAGCATTCTCGGCCGGTCTTTCTTTTCGAGTCCGCTTTCGGTCGTACTCGTTTGCTGTTGAAAGAGCATTTTTGGCCGGTCTTTCTTTTAGAGTCCGCTTTCGGTCGTACTCGTTTATTTCTTTTCGAGTCCGCTTTCTGTCTTACTCATTTGCTGTTGAAAGAGCTTTTTTAGACGGTCTTTCTTTTCTAGTCCGCTTTCGGTCATACTTATTTATTCTTTTCGAGTCCGCTTTCGGTCGTACTCGTTTATTTCTTTTCGAGTCCGCTTTCGGTCGTACTCGTTTGTTGTTGAAAGAGCATTTTCGGCCAGTCTTTCTTTTGGAGTCCGCTTTCGGCCGTACTCGTTTGCTGTTGAAAAAGCATTTTCGGCCAGTCTTTCTTTTCGATTCTGCTTTCGGTAGTACTTGTTTATTTCTTTTCGAATTCGCTTTTGGTCTTACTCGTTTGCTGTTGAAAGAGCGTTTTCGGTCGGTCTTTCTTTTCGAGTCCGCTTTCGGTCGTACTCGTTTATTCTTTTCGAGTTCGCTTTTGCTCGTACTCGTTTGCTATTCAAAGAGCATTCTCGGCCGGTCTTTCTTTTCGAGTCCGCTTTCGGTCGTACTCGTTTGCTGTTGAAAGAGCATTTTTGGCCGGTCTTTCTTTTCGAGTCCGCTTTCGATCGTACTCGTTTATTTCTTTTCGAGTCCGCTTTCGGTCTTACTCATTTGCTGTTGAAAGAACGTTTTCGGCCCGTCTTTCTTTTCGAGTCCGCTTTTGGTCGTACTCGTTTATTCTTTTCGAGTCCGCTTTCGGTCGTACTCGTTTGCTGTTGAAAGAGCGTTTTTGGCCGGACTTTCTGTTCGAGTCCGCTTTCGGTCGTACTCGTTTATTCTTTTCGAGTCCGCTTTCGGTCGTACTCGTTTGCTACTGAAAGAGCATTTTCGGGCGGTCTTTCTTTTCGAGTCTGCTTTCGGTCGTACTCGTTTGCTGTTGAAAGAGCTTTTTCAGACAGTCTTTCTTTTCGAGTCCGCTTTCGGTCATACTTATTTATTCTTTTTGAGTCCGCTTTCGGTCGTACTCGTTTGCTGTTGAAAGAGCATTTTCGGCAGGTCTTTATGTTCGAGTCCGCTTTCGGACGTACTCGTTTATTCTTTTCGAGTCCGCTTTTGGTCGTACTCGTTTGCTGTTGAAAGAGCGTTTTCGGCCGGTGTTTCTTTTGGAGTCCGCTTTCGGTCGTACTTCTTTGCTGTTGAAAGAGCATTTTCGACCAGTCTTTCTTTTTGATTCTGCTTCCGGTAGTACTTTTTTATTTCTTTTCGAGTTCGCTTTTGGTCTTACTCGTTTGCTGTTGAAAGAGCGTTTTCGACGGGTCTTTCTTTTCGAGTCCGCTTTCGGTTGTACTCGTTAGCTGTTGAAAGAGCGTTTTTGGCCGGTCTTTATTTTCGAGTCCGCTTTTGGTCGTACTCGTTTATTCTTATCGAGTCTGCTTTCGGTCGTGCTCGTTTGCTGTCGAAAGAGCGTTTTTGGCCGGTCTTTTTTTTCGAGTCTGCTTTCGATCGTACTCGTTTGCTGTTGAAAGAGCGTTTTTGCCCGGTCTTTCTTTTTGAGTCCGGTTTCTGTCGTACTCGTTTATTCTTTTCGAGATCGCTTTCGGTCGTACTCGTTTGCTGTTGAAAGAGCGTTTTCGGCCGGTCTTTCTTTTGGAGTCTGCTTTCGGCCGTACTCGTTTGCTGATGAAAAAGCATTTTCGGCCAGTCTTTCTTTTCGATTCTGCTTTCGGTAGTACTTGTTTATTTCTTTTCGAATTCGCTTTTGGTCTTACTCGTTTGCTGTTGAAAGAGCGTTTTCGGTCGGTCTTTCTTTTCGAGTCCGCTTTCGGTCGTACTCGTTTATTCTTTTTGAGTTCGCTTTTGCTCGTACTCGTTTGCTATTGAAAGAGCGTTTCAGGCCGGTCTTTCTTTTCGAGTCCGCTTTCGGTAGTACTCGTTTGCTGTTGAAAGAGCATTTTCGGCCGGTCTTTCTTTTCGAGTTCGCTTTTGCTCGTACTCGTTTGCTGTTGAAAGAGCGTTTCAGGCCGGTCTTTCTTTTCGAGTCCGCTTTCGGTTGTACTCGTTAGCTGTAGAAAGAGAGTTTTTGGCCGGTCTTTCTTTTCACGTCTGCTTTTGGTCGTACTCGTTTATTCTTATCGAGTCCGCTTTCGGTTCTACTCGTTTGCTGCTGAAAGAGCGTTTCAGGCCGGTCTTTCTTTTCGAGTCCGCTTTTCGGTCGTACTCGTTTGCTGTTGAAAGAGCGTTTTTGGCCGGTCTTTCTTTTCGAGTCCGCTTTCGATCGTACTCGTTTATTTCTTTTCGAGTTTGCTTTCGGTTGTACTCGTTTGCTATTGAAAGAGCATTTTCGGCCGGTCTTTCTTTTCGAGTCCGCTTTCGGTCATACTCGTTTATTCTTTTCGAGTCCGCTTTCAGTCGTACTCGTTTGCTATTGAAAGAGCATTCTCGGCCGGTCTTTCTTTTCGAGTCCGCTTTCGGTCGTACTCGTTTGCTGTTGAAAGAGCATTTTTGGCCGGTCTTTCTTTTAGAGTCCGCTTTCGGTCGTACTCGTTTATTTCTTTTCGAGTCCGCTTTCTGTCTTACTCATTTGCTGTTGAAAGAGCTTTTTCAGACGGTCTTTCTTTTCTAGTCCGCTTTCGGTCATACTTATTTATTCTTTTCGAGTCCGCTTTCGGTCGTACTCGTTTATTTCTTTTCGAGTCCGCTTTCGGTCGTACTCGTTTGTTGTTGAAAGAGCATTTTCGGCCAGTCTTTCTTTTGGAGTCCGCTTTCGGCCGTACTCGTTTGCTGTTGAAAAAGCATTTTCGGCCAGTCTTTCTTTTCGATTCTGCTTTCGGTAGTACTTGTTTATTTCTTTTCGAATTCGCTTTTGGTCTTACTCGTTTGCTGTTGAAAGAGCGTTTTCGGTCGGTCTTTCTTTTCGAGTCCGCTTTCGGTCGTACTCGTTTATTCTTTTCGAGTTCGCTTTTGCTCGTACTCGTTTGCTATTCAAAGAGCATTCTCGGCCGGTCTTTCTTTTCGAGTCCGCTTTCGGTCGTACTCGTTTGCTGTTGAAAGAGCATTTTTGGCCGGTCTTTCTTTTCGAGTCCGCTTTCGATCGTACTCGTTTATTTCTTTTCGAGTCCGCTTTCGGTCTTACTCATTTGCTGTTGAAAGAACGTTTTCGGCCGGTCTTTCTTTTCGAGTCCGCTTTTGGTCGTACTCGTTTATTCTTTTCGAGTCCGCTTTCGGTCGTACTCGTTTGCTGTTGAAAGAGCGTTTTTGGCCGGACTTTCTGTTCGAGTCCGCTTTCGGTCGTACTCGTTTATTCTTTTCGAGTCCGCTTTCGGTCGTACTCGTTTGCTATTGAAAGAGCATTTTCGGGCGGTCTTTCTTTTCGAGTCTGCTTTCGGTCGTACTCGTTTGCTGTTGAAAGAGCTTTTTCAGACAGTCTTTCTTTTCGAGTCCGCTTTCGGTCATACTTATTTATTCTTTTTGAGTCCGCTTTCGGTCGTACTCGTTTGCTGTTGAAAGAGCATTTTCGGCAGGTCTTTATGTTCGAGTCCGCTTTCGGACGTACTCGTTTATTCTTTTCGAGTCCGCTTTTGGTCGTACTCGTTTGCTGTTGAAAGAGCGTTTTCGGCCGGTGTTTCTTTTGGAGTCCGCTTTCGGCCGTACTTCTTTGCTGTTGAAAGAGCATTTTCGACCAGTCTTTCTTTTCGATTCTGCTTCCGGTAGTACTTTTTTATTTCTTTTCGAGTTCGCTTTTGGTCTTACTCGTTTGCTGTTGAAAGAGCGTTTTCGACGGGTCTTTCTTTTCGAGTCCGCTTTCGGTTGTACTCTTTAGCTGTTGAAAGAGCGTTTTTGGCCGGTCTTTATTTTCGAGTCCGCTTTTGGTCGTACTCGTTTATTCTTATCGAGTCTGCTTTCGGTCGTGCTCGTTTGCTGTCGAAAGAGCGTTTTTGGCCGGTCTTTTTTTTCGAGTCTGCTTTCGATCGTACTCGTTTGCTGTTGAAAGAGCGTTTTTGCCCGGTCTTTCTTTTCGAGTCCGCTTTCGGTCGTACTCGTTTATTCTTTTCGAGATCGCTTTTGCTCGTACTCGTTTGCTGTTGAAAGAGCGTTTTGGGTCGGTCTTTTATTTCGAGTCCGCTTTCGGTCGTACTCGTTTATTTCTTTTCGAGTCCGCTTTCGGTCGTACTCGTTTGCTGTTGAAAGAGCGTTTTCGACCGGTCTTTCTTTTCGAGTCCGCTTTCGGTCGTACTCGTTTATTCTTTTCGAGTCTGCTTTCGGTCGTACTCGTTTGCTATTGAAAGAGCATTTTCGGTCGGTCTTTCTTTTCGAGTCCGCTTTCGGTCGTACTCGTTTGCTATTGAAAGAGCGTTTTCGGCCGGGCTTTCTGTTCGAGTCGGCTTTCGGTCGTACTCGTTTATTCTTTTCGAGTTCGCTTTCGGTTGTACTCGTTTGCTGTTGAAAGAGAGTTTTCGGCCGGTCTTTCATTTCGAGTCCGCTTTCGGTCGTACTTGTTTATTCTTATCGAGTCCGCTTTTGGTCGTACTCGTTTGCTGTTGAAAGAGCGTTTTCAGTCGATCTTTCTTTTCGAGTCCGCTTTTGGTCGTACTCGTTTATTCTTATCGAGTCTGCTTTCGGTCGTGCTCGTTTGCTGTCGAAAGAGCGTTTTTGGCCGGTCTTTTTTTTCGAGTCCGCTTTCGATCGTACTCGTTTGCTGTTGAAAGAGCGTTTTCGCCCGGTCTTTCTTTTCGAGTCCGCTTTCGGTCGTACTCGTTTATTCTTTTCGAGTTCGCTTTTGCTCGTACTCGTTTGCTGTTGAAAGAGCGTTTTCGGCAGGTCTTTCTTTTCGAGTCCGCTTTCGGTCGTACTCGTTTATTCTATTCGAGTCCGCTTTCAGTCGTACTCGTTTGCTGTTGAAAGGGCGTTTTCGGCCGCTCTTTCTTTTGGAGTCCGCTTTCGGCCGTACTCGTTTGCTGTTGAAAGAGCATTTTCGGCCGGTCTTTCTTTTCGATTCCGCTTTCGCTCGTAATCGTTTATTTCTTTTCAAATCTGCTTTTGGTCGTACTCGTTTGCTGTTGAAAGAGCGTTTTTGGCCGGTCTTTCTTTTCGAGTCCGCTTTCGGTCGTACTCGTTTATTCTTTTCGAGTTCGCTTTTGTTTGTATTCGTTTGCTGTTGAAAGATCGTTTTCGGCCGGTCTTTCTTTTTGAGTTCGCTTTCGGTAGTACTCGTTTATTTCTTTTCGAGTACGCTTTCGGCCGTACTCGTTTGCTGTTGAAAGAGCGTTTTTGGCCGGTCTTTCTTTTCGAGTCCGCTTTCGGTCGTACTCGTTTATTCTTTTCGAGTTCGCTTTCGGTCGTACTCGTTTGCTGTTGAAAGAGCGTTTTCGCCCGGTCTTTCTTTTCGAGTCCGCTTTCGGTCGTACTCGTTTATTCTTTTCGAGTTCGCTTTTGCTCGTACTCGTTTGCTATTGAAAGAGCGTTTCAGGCCGGTCTTTCTTTTCGAGTCCGCTTTCGGTTGTACTCGTTAGCTGTTGAAAGAGCATTTTTGGGCGGTATTTATTTTCGACTCCGCTTTTGGTCGTACTCGTTTATTCTTATCGAGTCCGCTTTCGGTCGTACTCCTTTGCTGTTGAAAGAGCGTTTTGGGTCGGTCTTTTATTTCGAGTCCGCTTTCGGTCGTACTCGTTTATTTCGTTTCGAGTCCGCTTTCGGTCGTACTCGTTTGCTGTTGAAAGAGCGTTTTCGACCGGTCTTTCTTTTCGAGTCCGCTTTCGGTCGTACTCGTTTATTCTTTTCGAGTCCGCTTTCGGTCGTACTCGTTTGCTATTGAAAGAGCATTTTCGGTCGGTCTTTCTTTTCGAGTCCGCTTTCGGTCGTACTCGTTTGCTATTGAAAGAGCGTTTTCGGCCGGGCTTTCTGTTCGAGTCGGCTTTCGGTCGTACTCGTTTATTCTTTTCGAGTTCGCTTTCGGTTGTACTCGTTTGCTGTTGAAAGAGAGTTTTCGGCCGGTCTTTCATTTCGAGTCCGCTTTCGGTCGTACTCGTTTATTCTTATCGAGTCCGCTTTTGGATGTACTCGTTTGCTGTTGAAAGAGCGTTTTCAGTCGATCTTTCTTTTCGAGTCCGCTTTTGGTCGTACTCGTTTATTCTTATCGAGTCTGCTTTCGGTCGTGCTCGTTTGCTGTCGAAAGAGCGTTTTTGGCCGGTCTTTTTTTTCGAGTCCGCTTTCGATCGTACTCGTTTGCTGTTGAAAGAGCGTTTTCGCCCGGTCTTTCTTTTCGAGTCCGCTTTCGGTCGTACTCGTTTATTCTTTTCGAGTTCGCTTTTGCTCGTACTCGTTTGCTGTTGAAAGAGCGTTTTCGGCAGGTCTTTCTTTTCGAGTCCGCTTTCGGTCGTACTCGTTTATTCTATTCGAGTCCGCTTTCAGTCGTACTCGTTTGCTGTTGAAAGGGCGTTTTCGGCCGCTCTTTCTTTTGGAGTCCGCTTTCGGCCGTACTCGTTTGCTGTTGAAAGAGCATTTTCGGCCGGTCTTTCTTTTCGATTCCGCTTTCGCTCGTAATCGTTTATTTCTTTTCAAATCTGCTTTTGGTCGTACTCGTTTGCTGTTGAAAGAGCGTTTTTGGCCGGTCTTTCTTTTCGAGTCCGCTTTCGGTCGTACTCGTTTATTCTTTTCGAGTTCGCTTTTGTTTGTATTCGTTTGCTGTTGAAAGATCGTTTTCGGCCGGTCTTTCTTTTTGAGTTCGCTTTCGGTAGTACTCGTTTATTTCTTTTCGAGTACGCTTTCGGCCGTACTCGTTTGCTGTTGAAAGAGCGTTTTTGGCCGGTCTTTCTTTTCGAGTCCGCTTTCGGTCGTACTCGTTTATTCTTTTCGAGTTCGCTTTCGGTCGTACTCGTTTGCTGTTGAAAGAGCGTTTTCGCCCGGTCTTTCTTTTCGAGTCCGCTTTCGGTCGTACTCGTTTATTCTTTTCGAGTTCGCTTTTGCTCGTACTCGTTTGCTGTTGAAAGAGCGTTTCAGGCCGGTCTTTCTTTTCGAGTCCGCTTTCGGTTGTACTCGTTAGCTGTTGAAAGAGCATTTTTGGGCGGTATTTATTTTCGACTCCGCTTTTGGTCGTACTCGTTTATTCTTATCGAGTCCGCTTTCGGTCGTACTCGTTTGCTGTTGAAAGAGCGTTTTGGGTCGGTCTTTTATTTCGAGTCCGCTTTCGGTCGTACTCGTTTATTTCGTTTCGAGTCCGCTTTCGGTCGTACTCGTTTGCTGTTGAAAGAGCGTTTTCGACCGGTCTTTCTTTTCGAGTCCGCTTTCGGTCGTACTCGTTTATTCTTTTCGAGTCCGCTTTCGGTCGTACTCGTTTGCTATTGAAAGAGCATTTTCGGTCGGTCTTTCTTTTCGAGTCCGCTTTCGGTCGTACTCGTTTGCTATTGAAAGAGCGTTTTCGGCCGGGCTTTCTGTTCGAGTCGGCTTTCGGTCGTACTCGTTTATTCTTTTCGAGTTCGCTTTCGGTTGTACTCGTTTGCTGTTGAAAGAGAGTTTTCGGCCGGTCTTTCATTTCGAGTCCGCTTTCGGTCGTACTCGTTTATTCTTATCGAGTCCGCTTTTGGTCGTACTCGTTTGCTGTTGAAAGAGCGTTTTCAGTCGATCTTTCTTTTCGAGTCCGCTTTTGGTCGTACTCGTTTATTCTTATCGAGTCTGCTTTCGGTCGTGCTCGTTTGCTGTCGAAAGAGCGTTTTTGGCCGGTCTTTTTTTTCGAGTCCGCTTTCGATCGTACTCGTTTGCTGTTGAAAGAGCGTTTTCGCCCGGTCTTTCTTTTCGAGTCCGCTTTCGGTCGTACTCGTTTATTCTTTTCGAGTTCGCTTTTGCTCGTACTCGTTTGCTGTTGAAAGAGCGTTTTCGGCAGGTCTTTCTTTTCGAGTCCGCTTTCGGTCGTACTCGTTTATTCTATTCGAGTCCGCTTTCAGTCGTACTCGTTTGCTGTTGAAAGGGCGTTTTCGGCCGCTCTTTCTTTTGGAGTCCGCTTTCGGCCGTACTCGTTTGCTGTTGAAAGAGCATTTTCGGCCGGTCTTTCTTTTCGATTCCGCTTTCGCTCGTAATCGTTTATTTCTTTTCAAATCTGCTTTTGGTCGTACTCGTTTGCTGTTGAAAGAGCGTTTTTGGCCGGTCTTTCTTTTCGAGTCCGCTTTCGGTCGTACTCGTTTATTCTTTTCGAGTTCGCTTTTGTTTGTATTCGTTTGCTGTTGAAAGATCGTATTCGGCCGGTCTTTCTTTTTGAGTTCGCTTTCGGTAGTACTCGTTTATTTCTTTTCGAGTACGCTTTCGGCCGTACTCGTTTGCTGTTGAAAGAGCGTTTTTGGCCGGTCTTTCTTTTCGAGTCCGCTTTCGGTCGTACTCGTTTATTCTTTTCGAGTTCGCTTTCGGTCGTACTCGTTTGCTGTTGAAAGAGCGTTTTCGCCCGGTCTTTCTTTTCGAGTCCGCTTTCGGTCGTACTCGTTTATTCTTTTCGAGTTCGCTTTTGCTCGTACTCGTTTGCTGTTGAAAGAGCGTTTCAGGCCGGTCTTTCTTTTCGAGTCCGCTTTCGGTTGTACTCGTTAGCTGTTGAAAGAGCATTTTTGGGCGGTATTTATTTTCGACTCCGCTTTTGGTCGTACTCGTTTATTCTTATCGAGTCCGCTTTCGGTCGTACTCGTTTGCTGTTGAAAGAGCGTTTTGGGTCGGTCTTTTATTTCGAGTCCGCTTTCGGTCGTACTCGTTTATTTCGTTTCGAGTCCGCTTTCGGTCGTACTCGTTTGCTGTTGAAAGAGCGTTTTCGACCGGTCTTTCTTTTCGAGTCCGCTTTCGGTCGTACTCGTTTATTCTTTTCGAGTCCGCTTTCGGTCGTACTCGTTTGCTATTGAAAGAGCATTTTCGGTCGGTCTTTCTTTTCGAGTCCGCTTTCGGTCGTACTCGTTTGCTATTGAAAGAGCGTTTTCGGCCGGGCTTTCTGTTCGAGTCGGCTTTCGGTCGTACTCGTTTATTCTTTTCGAGTTCGCTTTCGGTTGTACTCGTTTGCTGTTGAAAGAGAGTTTTCGGCCGGTCTTTCATTTCGAGTCCGCTTTCGGTCGTACTCGTTTATTCTTATCGAGTCCGCTTTTGGTCGTACTCGTTTGCTGTTGAAAGAGCGTTTTCAGTCGATCTTTCTTTTCGAGTCCGCTTTTGGTCGTACTCGTTTATTCTTATCGAGTCTGCTTTCGGTCGTGCTCGTTTGCTGTCGAAAGAGCGTTTTTGGCCGGTCTTTTTTTTCGAGTCCGCTTTCGATCGTACTCGTTTGCTGTTGAAAGAGCGTTTTCGCCCGGTCTTTCTTTTCGAGTCCGCTTTCGGTCGTACTCGTTTATTCTTTTCGAGTTCGCTTTTGCTCGTACTCGTTTGCTGTTGAAAGAGCGTTTTCGGCAGGTCTTTCTTTTCGAGTCCGCTTTCGGTCGTACTCGTTTATTCTATTCGAGTCCGCTTTCAGTCGTACTCGTTTGCTGTTGAAAGGGCGTTTTCGGCCGCTCTTTCTTTTGGAGTCCGCTTTCGGCCGTACTCGTTTGCTGTTGAAAGAGCATTTTCGGCCGGTCTTTCTTTTCGATTCCGCTTTCGCTCGTAATCGTTTATTTCTTTTCAAATCTGCTTTTGGTCGTACTCGTTTGCTGTTGAAAGAGCGTTTTTGGCCGGTCTTTCTTTTCGAGTCCGCTTTCGGTCGTACTCGTTTATTCTTTTCGAGTTCGCTTTTGTTTGTATTCGTTTGCTGTTGAAAGATCGTTTTCGGCCGGTCTTTCTTTTTGAGTTCGCTTTCGGTAGTACTCGTTTATTTCTTTTCGAGTACGCTTTCGGCCGTACTCGTTTGCTGTTGAAAGAGCGTTTTCGGCCGGTCTTTCTTTTCGAGTCCGCTTTCGGTCGTACTCGTTTATTCTTTTCGAGTTCGCTTTCGGTCGTACTCGTTTGCTGTTGAAAGAGCGTTTTCGCCCGGTCTTTCTTTTCGAGTCCGCTTTCGGTCGTACTCGTTTATTCTTTTCGAGTTCGCTTTTGCTCGTACTCGTTTGCTGTTGAAAGAGCGTTTCAGGCCGGTCTTTCTTTTCGAGTCCGCTTTCGGTTGTACTCGTTAGCTGTTGAAAGAGCATTTTTGGGCGGTATTTATTTTCGACTCCGCTTTTGGTCGTACTCGTTTATTCTTATCGAGTCCGCTTTCGGTCGTACTCGTTTGCTGTTGAAAGAGCGTTTTGGGTCGGTCTTTTATTTCGAGTCCGCTTTCGGTCGTACTCGTTTATTTCGTTTCGAGTCCGCTTTCGGTCGTACTCGTTTGCTGTTGAAAGAGCGTTTTCGACCGGTCTTTCTTTTCGAGTCCGCTTTCGGTCGTACTCGTTTATTCTTTTCGAGTCCGCTTTCGGTCGTACTCGTTTGCTATTGAAAGAGCATTTTCGGTCGGTCTTTCTTTTCGAGTCCGCTTTCGGTCGTACTCGTTTGCTATTGAAAGAGCGTTTTCGGCCGGGCTTTCTGTTCGAGTCGGCTTTCGGTCGTACTCGTTTATTCTTTTCGAGTTCGCTTTCGGTTGTACTCGTTTGCTGTTGAAAGAGCGTTTTCGGCCGGTCTTTCATTTCGAGTCCGCTTTCGGTCGTACTCGTTTATTCTTATCGAGTCCGCTTTTGGTCGTACTCGTTTGCTGTTGAAAGAGCGTTTTCAGTCGATCTTTCTTTTTGAGTCCGCTTTTGGTCGTACTCGTTTATTCTTATCGAGTCTGCTTTCGGTCGTGCTCGTTTGCTGTCGAAAGAGCATTTTTGGCCGGTCTTTTTTTTCGAGTCCGCTTTCGATCGTACTCGTTTGCTGTTGAAAGAGCGTTTTCAGCCGGTCTTTCTTTTCGAGTCCGCTTTCGGTCGTACTTGTTTATTCTTTTCGAGTCCGCTTTCGGTCATACTCGTTTGCTGTTGAAGGAGCGTTTTCGGCAGGTCTTTCTGTTCGAGTCCGCTTTCGGTCGTACTCGGTTATTCTATTCGAGTCCGCTTTCAGTCGTACTCGTTTGCTGTTGAAAGAGCGTTTTCGGCCGCTCTTTCTTTTGGAGTCCGCTTTCGGCCGTACTCGTTTGCTGTTGAAAGAGCATTTTCGGCCGGTCTTTCTTTTCGATTCCGCTTTCGCTCGTAATCGTTTATTTCTTTTCAAATCTGCTTTTGGTCGTACTCGTTTGCTGTTGAAAGAGCGTTTTTGGCCGGTCTTTCTTTTCGAGTCCGCTTTCGGTCGTACTCGTTTATTCTTTTCGAGTTCGCTTTTGTTTGTATTCGTTTGCTGTTGAAAGATCGTTTTCGGCCGGTCTTTCTTTTTGAGTTCGCTTTCGGTAGTACTCGTTTATTTCTTTTCGAGTACGCTTTCGGCCGTACTCGTTTGCTGTTGAAAGAGCGTTTTCGGCCGGTCTTTCTTTTCGAGTCCACTTTCGGTCGTACTCGTTTATTCTTTTCGAGTTCGCTTTTGCTCGTACTCGTTTGCTATTGAAAGAGCATTCTCGGCCGGTCTTTCTTTTCGAGTCCGCTTTCGGTAGTACTCGTTTGCTGTTGAAAGAGCATTTTCGGCCGGTCTTTCTTTTCGAGTCCGCTTTCTGTCGTACTCGTTTATTTCTTTTCGAGTCCGCTTTCGGTCATACTCGTTTGCTGTTGAAGGAGCGTTTTCGGCAGGTCTTTCTGTTCGAGTCCGCTTTCGGTCGTACTCGTTTATTCTATTCGAGTCCGCTTTCAGTCGTACTCGTTTGCTGTTGAAAGGGCGTTTTCGGCCGCTCTTTCTTTTGGAGTCCGCTTTCGGCCGTACTCGTTTGCTGTTGAAAGAGCATTTTCGGCCGGTCTTTCTTTTCGATTCCGCTTTCGCTCGTAATCGTTTATTTCTTTTCAAATCTGCTTTTGGTCGTACTCGTTTGCTGTTGAAAGAGCGTTTTTGGCCGGTCTTTCTTTTCGAGTCCGCTTTCGGTCGTACTCGTTTATTCTTTTCGAGTTCGCTTTTGTTTGTATTCGTTTGCTGTTGAAAGATCGTTTTCGGCCGGTCTTTCTTTTTGAGTTCGCTTTCGGTAGTACTCGTTTATTTCTTTTCGAGTACGCTTTCGGCCGTACTCGTTTGCTGTTGAAAGAGCGTTTTCGGCCGGTCTTTCTTTTCGAGTCCGCTTTCGGTCGTACTCGTTTATTCTTTTCGAGTTCGCTTTCGGTCGTACTCGTTTGCTGTTGAAAGAGCGTTTTCGCCCGGTCTTTCTTTTCGAGTCCGCTTTCGGTCGTACTCGTTTATTCTTTTCGAGTTCGCTTTTGCTCGTACTCGTTTGCTGTTGAAAGAGCGTTTCAGGCCGGTCTTTCTTTTCGAGTCCGCTTTCGGTTGTACTCGTTAGCTGTTGAAAGAGCATTTTTGGGCGGTATTTATTTTCGACTCCGCTTTTGGTCGTACTCGTTTATTCTTATCGAGTCCGCTTTCGGTCGTACTCGTTTGCTGTTGAAAGAGCGTTTTGGGTCGGTCTTTTATTTCGAGTCCGCTTTCGGTCGTACTCGTTTATTTCGTTTCGAGTCCGCTTTCGGTCGTACTCGTTTGCTGTTGAAAGAGCGTTTTCGACCGGTCTTTCTTTTCGAGTCCGCTTTCGGTCGTACTCGTTTATTCTTTTCGAGTCCGCTTTCGGTCGTACTCGTTTGCTATTGAAAGAGCATTTTCGGTCGGTCTTTCTTTTCGAGTCCGCTTTCGGTCGTACTCGTTTGCTATTGAAAGAGCGTTTTCGGCCGGGCTTTCTGTTCGAGTCGGCTTTCGGTCGTACTCGTTTATTCTTTTCGAGTTCGCTTTCGGTTGTACTCGTTTGCTGTTGAAAGAGCGTTTTCGGCCGGTCTTTCATTTCGAGTCCGCTTTCGGTCGTACTCGTTTATTCTTATCGAGTCCGCTTTTGGTCGTACTCGTTTGCTGTTGAAAGAGCGTTTTCAGTCGATCTTTCTTTTTGAGTCCGCTTTTGGTCGTACTCGTTTATTCTTATCGAGTCTGCTTTCGGTCGTGCTCGTTTGCTGTCGAAAGAGCATTTTTGGCCGGTCTTTTTTTTCGAGTCCGCTTTCGATCGTACTCGTTTGCTGTTGAAAGAGCGTTTTCAGCCGGTCTTTCTTTTCGAGTCCGCTTTCGGTCGTACTTGTTTATTCTTTTCGAGTCCGTTTTCGGTCATACTCGTTTGCTGTTGAAGGAGCGTTTTCGGCAGGTCTTTCTGTTCGAGTCCGCTTTCGGTCGTACTCGTTTATTCTATTCGAGTCCGCTTTCAGTCGTACTCGTTTGCTGTTGAAAGAGCGTTTTCGGCCGCTCTTTCTTTTGGAGTCCGCTTTCGGCCGTACTCGTTTGCTGTTGAAAGAGCATTTTCGGCCGGTCTTTCTTTTCGATTCCGCTTTCGCTCGTAATCGTTTATTTCTTTTCAAATCTGCTTTTGGTCGTACTCGTTTGCTGTTGAAAGAGCGTTTTTGGCCGGTCTTTCTTTTCGAGTCCGCTTTCGGTCGTACTCGTTTACTCTTTTCGAGTTCGCTTTTGTTTGTATTCGTTTGCTGTTGAAAGATCGTTTTCGGCCGGTCTTTCTTTTTGAGTTCGCTTTCGGTAGTACTCGTTTATTTCTTTTCGAGTACGCTTTCGGCCGTACTCGTTTGCTGTTGAAAGAGCGTTTTCGGCCGGTCTTTCTTTTCGAGTCCACTTTCGGTCGTACTCGTTTATTCTTTTCGAGTTCGCTTTTGCTCGTACTCGTTTGCTATTGAAAGAGCATTCTCGGCCGGTCTTTCTTTTCGAGTCCGCTTTCGGTAGTACTCGTTTGCTGTTGAAAGAGCATTTTCGGCCGGTCTTTCTTTTCGAGTCCGCTTTCTGTCGTACTCGTTTATTTCTTTTCGAGTCCGCTTTCGGTCGTACTCGTTTGTTGTTGAAAGAGCGTTTTCGGCCAGTCTTTCTTTTGGAGTCCGCTTTCGGCCGTACTCGTTTGCTGTTGAAAAAGCATTTTCGGCCAGTCTTTCTTTTCGATTCTGCTTTCGCTAGTACTTGTTTATTTCTTTTCGAATTCGCTTTTGGTCTTACTCGTTTGCTGTTGAAAGAGCGTTTTCGGTCGGTCTTTCTTTTCGAGTCCGCTTTCGGTCGTACTCGTTTATTC
Source organism: Lathyrus tuberosus (assembly GCA_022829125.1). NCBI lineage: Eukaryota > Viridiplantae > Streptophyta > Magnoliopsida > Fabales > Fabaceae > Lathyrus > Lathyrus tuberosus. The sequence continues at coordinate 5,331,134 of JALAZF010000034.1, forward strand.
TTTTCGAGTTCGCTTTTGCTCGTACTCGTTTGTTATTGAAAGAGCGTTTCAGGCCGGTCTTTCTTTTCGAGTCCGCTTTCGGTAGTACTCGTTTGCTGTTGAAAGAGCATTTTCGGCCGGTCTTTCTTTTCGAGTTCGCTTTTGCTCGTACTCGTTTGCTGTTGAAAGAGCGTTTCAGGCCGGTCTTTCTTTTCGAGTCCGCTTTCGGTTGTACTCGTTAGCTGTAGAAAGAGAGTTTTTGGCCGGTCTTTCTTTTCACGTCTGCTTTTGGTCGTACTCGTTTATTCTTATCGAGTCCGCTTTCGGTTCTACTCGTTTGCTGTTGAAAGAGCGTTTCAGGCCGGTCTTTCTTTTCGAGTCCGCTTTTCGGTCGTACTCGTTTGCTGTTGAAAGAGCGTTTTTGGCCGGTCTTTCTTTTCGAGTCCGCTTTCGATCGTACTCGTTTATTTCTTTTCGAGTTTGCTTTCGGTTGTACGCGTTTGCTGTTGAAAGAGCATTTTCGGCCGGTCTTTCTTTTCGAGTCCGCTTTCGGTCGTACTCGTTTGCTGTTGAAAAAGCATTTTCGGCCAGTCTTTCTTTTCGATGCTGCTTTCGGTAGTACTTGTTTATTTCTTTTCGAATTCGCTTTTGGTCTTACTCGTTTGCTGTTGAAAGAGCGTTTTCGGTCGGTCTTTCTTTTCGAGTCCGCTTTCGGTCGTACTCGTTTATTCTTTTCGAGTTCGCTTTTGCTCGTACTCGTTTGCTATTCAAAGAGCATTCTCGGCCGGTCTTTCTTTTCGAGTCCGCTTTCGGTCGTACTCGTTTATTCTTTTCGAGTTCGCTTTCGGTCGTACTCGTTTGCTGTTGAAAGAGCGTTTTCGCCCGGTCTTTCTTTTCGAGTCCGCTTTCGGTCGTACTCGTTTATTCTTTTCGAGTTCGCTTTTGCTCGTACTCGTTTGCTGTTGAAAGAGCGTTTCAGGCCGGTCTTTCTTTTCGAGTCCGCTTTCGGTTGTACTCGTTAGCTGTTGAAAGAGCATTTTTGGGCGGTATTTATTTTCGACTCCGCTTTTGGTCGTACTCGTTTATTCTTATCGAGTCCGCTTTCGGTCGTACTCGTTTGCTGTTGAAAGAGCGTTTTGGGTCGGTCTTTTATTTCGAGTCCGCTTTCGGTCGTACTCGTTTATTTCGTTTCGAGTCCGCTTTCGGTCGTACTCGTTTGCTGTTGAAAGAGCGTTTTCGACCGGTCTTTCTTTTCGAGTCCGCTTTCGGTCGTACTCGTTTATTCTTTTCGAGTCCGCTTTCGGTCGTACTCGTTTGCTATTGAAAGAGCATTTTCGGTCGGTCTTTCTTTTCGAGTCCGCTTTCGGTCGTACTCGTTTGCTATTGAAAGAGCGTTTTCGGCTGGGCTTTCTGTTCGAGTCGGCTTTCGGTCGTACTCGTTTATTCTTTTCGAGTTCGCTTTCGGTTGTACTCGTTTGCTGTTGAAAGAGCGTTTTCGGCCGGTCTTTCATTTCGAGTCCGCTTTCGGTCGTACTCGTTTATTCTTATCGAGTCCGCTTTTGGTCGTACTCGTTTGCTGTTGAAAGAGCGTTTTCAGTCGATCTTTCTTTTTGAGTCCGCTTTTGGTCGTACTCGTTTATTCTTATCGAGTCTGCTTTCGGTCGTGCTCGTTTGCTGTCGAAAGAGCATTTTTGGCCGGTCTTTTTTTTCGAGTCCGCTTTCGATCGTACTCGTTTGCTGTTGAAAGAGCGTTTTCAGCCGGTCTTTCTTTTCGAGTCCGCTTTCGGTCGTACTTGTTTATTCTTTTCGAGTCCGTTTTCGGTCATACTCGTTTGCTGTTGAAGGAGCGTTTTCGGCAGGTCTTTCTGTTCGAGTCCGCTTTCGGTCGTACTCGTTTATTCTATTCGAGTCCGCTTTCAGTCGTACTCGTTTGCTGTTGAAAGAGCGTTTTCGGCCGCTCTTTCTTTTGGAGTCCGCTTTCGGCCGTACTCGTTTGCTGTTGAAAGAGCATTTTCGGCCGGTCTTTCTTTTCGATTCCGCTTTCGCTCGTAATCGTTTATTTCTTTTCAAATCTGCTTTTGGTCGTACTCGTTTGCTGTTGAAAGAGCGTTTTTGGCCGGTCTTTCTTTTCGAGTCCGCTTTCGGTCGTACTCGTTTATTCTTTTCGAGTTCGCTTTTGTTTGTATTCGTTTGCTGTTGAAAGATCGTTTTCGGCCGGTCTTTCTTTTTGAGTTCGCTTTCGGTAGTACTCGTTTATTTCTTTTCGAGTACGCTTTCGGCCGTACTCGTTTGCTGTTGAAAGAGCGTTTTCGGCCGGTCTTTCTTTTCGAGTCCACTTTCGGTCGTACTCGTTTATTCTTTTCGAGTTCGCTTTTGCTCGTACTCGTTTGCTATTGAAAGAGCATTCTCGGCCGGTCTTTCTTTTCGAGTCCGCTTTCGGTAGTACTCGTTTGCTGTTGAAAGAGCATTTTCGGCCGGTCTTTCTTTTCGAGTCCGCTTTCTGTCGTACTCGTTTATTTCTTTTCGAGTCCGCTTTCGGTCGTACTCGTTTGTTGTTGAAAGAGCGTTTTCGGCCAGTCTTTCTTTTGGAGTCCGCTTTCGGCCGTACTCGTTTGCTGTTGAAAAAGCATTTTCGGCCAGTCTTTCTTTTCGATTTTGCTTTCGCTAGTACTTGTTTATTTCTTTTCGAATTCGCTTTTGGACTTACTCGTTTGCTGTTGAAAGAGCGTTTTCGGTCGGTCTTTCTTTTCGAGTCCGCTTTCGGTCGTACTCGTTTATTCTTTTCGAGTTCGCTTTTGCTCGTACTCGTTTGTTATTGAAAGAGCGTTTCAGGCCGGTCTTTCTTTTCGAGTCCGCTTTCGGTAGTACTCGTTTGCTGTTGAAAGAGCATTTTCGGCCGGTCTTTCTTTTCGAGTTCGCTTTTGCTCGTACTCGTTTGCTGTTGAAAGAGCGTTTCAGGCCGGTCTTTCTTTTCGAGTCCGCTTTCGGTTGTACTCGTTAGCTGTAGAAAGAGAGTTTTTGGCCGGTCTTTCTTTTCACGTCTGCTTTTGGTCGTACTCGTTTATTCTTATCGAGTCCGCTTTCGGTTCTACTCGTTTGCTGTTGAAAGAGCGTTTCAGGCCGGTCTTTCTTTTCGAGTCCGCTTTTCGGTCGTACTCGTTTGCTGTTGAAAGAGCGTTTTTGGCCGGTCTTTCTTTTCGAGTCCGCTTTCGATCGTACTCGTTTATTTCTTTTCGAGTTTGCTTTCGGTTGTACGCGTTTGCTGTTGAAAGAGCATTTTCGGCCGGTCTTTCTTTTCGAGTCCGCTTTCGGTCGTAGTCGTTTGCTGTTGAAAAAGCATTTTCGGCCAGTCTTTCTTTTCGATTCTGCTTTCGGTAGTACTTGTTTATTTCTTTTCGAATTCGCTTTTGGTCTTACTCGTTTGCTGTTGAAAGAGCGTTTTCGGTCGGTCTTTCTTTTCGAGTCCGCTTTCGGTCGTACTCGTTTATTCTTTTCGAGTTCGCTTTTGCTCGTACTCGTTTGCTATTCAAAGAGCATTCTCGGCCGGTCTTTCTTTTCGAGTCCGCTTTCGGTCGTACTCGTTTGCTGTTGAAAGAGCATTTTTGGCCGGTCTTTCTTTTCGAGTCCGCTTTCGATCGTACTCGTTTATTTCTTTTCGAGTCCGCTTTCGGTCTTACTCATTTGCTGTTGAAAGAGCGTTTTCGGCCGGTCTTTCTTTTCGAGTCCGCTTTTGGTCGTACTCGTTTATTCTTTTCGAGTCCGCTTTCGGTCGTACTCGTTTGCTGTTGAAAGAGCGTTTTTGGCCGGTCTTTCTGTTCGAGTCCGCTTTCGGTCGTACTCGTTTATTCTTTTCAAGTCCGCTTTCGGTCGTACTCGTTTGCTGTTTAAAGAGCATTTTCGGGCGGTCTTTCTTTTCGAGTCTGCTTTCGGTCGTACTCGTTTGCTGTTGAAAGAGCTTTTTCAGACGGTCTTTCTTTTCGAGTCCGCTTTCGGTCATACTTATTTATTCTTTTTGAGTCCGCTTTCGGTCGTACTCGTTTGTTGTTGAAAGAGCATTTTCGGCAGGTCTTTATGTTTGAGTCCGCTTTCGGACGTACTCGTTTATTCTTTTTGAGTCCGCTTTTGGTCGTACTCGTTTGCTGTTGAAAGAGCGTTTTCGGCCGGTGTTTCTTTTGGAGTCCGCTTTCGGCCGTACTTCTTTGCTGTTGAAAGAGCATTTTCGACCAGTCTTTCTTTTCGATTCTGCTTCCGGTAGTACATTTTTATTTCTTTTCGAGTTCGCTTTTGGTCTTACTCGTTTGCTGTTGAAAGAGCGTTTTCGACGGGTCTTTCTTTTCGAGTCCGCTTTCGGTTGTACTCGTTAGCTGTTGAAAGAGCGTTTTTGGCCGGTCTTTATTTTCGAGTCCGCTTTTGGACGTACTCGTTTATTCTTATCGAGTCTGCTTTCGGTCGTGCTCGTTTGCTGTCAAAAGAGCGTTTTTGGCCGGTCTTTTTTTTCGAGTCTGCTTTCGATCGTACTCGTTTGCTGTTGAAAGAGCGTTTTTGCCCGGTCTTTCTTTTCGAGTCCGCTTTCGGTCGTACTCGTTTATTCTTTTCGAGATCGCTTTTGCTCGTACTCGTTTGCTGTTGAAAGAGCGTTTTGGGTCGGTCTTTTATTTCGAGTCCGCTTTCGGTCGTACTCGTTTATTTCTTTTCGAGTCCGCTTTCGGTCGTACTCGTTTGCTGTTGAAAGAGCGTTTTCGACCGGTCTTTCTTTTCGAGTCCGCTTTCGGTCGTACTCGTTTATTCTTTTCGAGTCCGCTTTCGGTCGTACTCGTTTGCTATTGAAAGAGCATTTTCGGTCGGTCTTTCTTTTCGAGTCCGCTTTCGGTCGTACTCGTTTGCTATTGAAAGAGCGTTTTCGGCCGGGCTTTCTGTTCGAGTCGGCTTTCGGTCGTACTCGTTTATTCTTTTCGAGTTCGCTTTCGGTTGTACTCGTTTGCTGTTGAAAGAGAGTTTTCGGCCGGTCTTTCATTTCGAGTCCGCTTTCGGTCGTACTCGTTTATTCTTATCGAGTCCGCTTTTGGTCGTACTCGTTTGCTGTTGAAAGAGCGTTTTCAGTCGATCTTTCTTTTCGAGTCCGCTTTTGGTCGTACTCGTTTATTCTTATCGAGTCTGCTTTCGGTCGTGCTCGTTTGCTGTCGAAAGAGCGTTTTTGGCCGGTCTTTTTTTCGAGTCCGCTTTCGATCGTACTCGTTTGCTGTTGAAAGAGCGTTTTCGCCCGGTCTTTCTTTTCGAGTCCGCTTTCGGTCGTACTCGTTTATTCTTTTCGAGTTCGCTTTTGCTCGTACTCGTTTGCTGTTGAAAGAGCGTTTCAGGCCGGTCTTTCTTTTCGAGTCCGCTTTCGGTTGTACTCGTTAGCTGTTGAAAGAGCATTTTTGGGCGGTATTTATTTTCGACTCCGCTTTTGGTCGTACTCGTTTATTCTTATCGAGTCCGCTTTCGGTCGTACTCGTTTGCTGTTGAAAGAGCGTTTTGGGTCGGTCTTTTATTTCGAGTCCGCTTTCGGTCGTACTCGTTTATTTCTTTTCGAGTCCGCTTTCGGTCGTACTCGTTTGCTGTTGAAAGAGCGTTTTCGACCGGTCTTTCTTTTCGAGTCCGCTTTCGGTCGTACTCGTTTATTCTTTTCGAGTCTGCTTTCGGTCGTACTCGTTTGCTATTGAAAGAGCATTTTCGGTCGGTCTTTCTTTTCGAGTCCGCTTTCGGTCGTACTCGTTTGCTATTGAAAGAGCGTTTTCGGCCGGGCTTTCTGTTCGAGTCGGCTTTCGGTCGTACTCGTTTATTCTTTTTGAGTTCGCTTTCGGTTGTACTCGTTTGCTGTTGAAAGAGAGTTTTCGGCCGGTCTTTCATTTCGAGTCCGCTTTCGGTCGTACTCGTTTATTCTTTTCGAGTCCGCTTTCGGTCGTACTCGTTTGCTGTTGAAAGAGCGTTTTCGACCGGTCTTTCTTTTCGAGTCCGCTTTCGGTCGTACTCGTTTATTCTTTTCGAGTCTGCTTTCGGTCGTACTCGTTTGCTATTGAAAGAGCATTTTCGGTCGGTCTTTCTTTTCGAGTCCGCTTTCGGTCGTACTCGTTTGCTATTGAAAGAGCGTTTTCGGCCGGGCTTTCTGTTCGAGTCGGCTTTCGGTCGTACTCGTTTATTCTTTTTGAGTTCGCTTTCGGTTGTACTCGTTTGCTGTTGAAAGAGAGTTTTCGGCCGGTCTTTCATTTCGAGTCCGCTTTCGGTCGTACTCGTTTATTCTTATCGAGTCCGCTTTTGGTCGTACTCGTTTGCTGTTGAAAGAGCGTTTTCAGTCGATCTTTCTTTTCGAGTCCGCTTTTGGTCGTACTCGTTTATTCTTATCGAGTCTGCTTTTGGTCGTGCTCGTTTGCTGTCGAAAGAGCGTTTTTGGCCGGTCTTTTTTTCGAGTCCGCTTTCGATCGTACTCGTTTGCTGTTGAAAGAGCGTTTTCGCCCGGTCTTTCTTTTCGAGTCCGCTTTCGGTCGTACTCGTTTATTCTTTTCGAGTTCGCTTTTGCTCGTACTCGTTTGCTGTTGAAAGAGCGTTTCAGGCCGGTCTTTCTTTTCGAGTCCGCTTTCGGTTGTACTCGTTAGCTGTTGAAAGAGCATTTTTGGGCGGTATTTATTTTCGACTCCGCTTTTGGTCGTACTCGTTTATTCTTATCGAGTCCGCTTTCGGTCGTACTCGTTTGCTGTTGAAAGAGCGTTTTGGGTCGGTCTTTTATTTCGAGTCCGCTTTCGGTCGTACTCGTTTATTTCTTTTCGAGTCCGCTTTCGGTCGTACTCGTTTGCTGTTGAAAGAGCGTTTTCGACCGGTCTTTCTTTACGAGTCCGCTTTCGGTCGTACTCGTTTATTCTTTTCGAGTCCGCTTTCGGTCGTACTCGTTTGCTATTGAAAGAGCATTTTCGGTCGGTCTTTCTTTTCGAGTCCGCTTTCGGTCGTACTCGTTTGCTATTGAAAGAGCGTTTTCGGCCGGGCTTTCTGTTCGAGTCGGCTTTCGGTCGTACTCGTTTATTCTTTTCGAGTTCGCTTTCGGTTGTACTCGTTTGCTGTTGAAAGAGCGTTTTCGGTCGGTCTTTCATTTCGAGTCCGCTTTCGGTCGTACTCGTTTATTCTTATCGAGTCCGCTTTTGGTCGTACTCGTTTGCTGTTGAAAGAGCGTTTTCAGTCGATCTTTCTTTTTGAGTCCGCTTTTGGTCGTACTCGTTTATTCTTATCGAGTCTGCTTTCGGTCATGCTCGTTTGCTGTCGAAAGAGCATTTTTGGCCGGTCTTTTTTTTCGAGTCCGCTTTCGATCGTACTCGTTTGCTGTTGAAAGAGCGTTTTCAGCCGGTCTTTCTTTTCGAGTCCGCTTTCGGTCGTACTTGTTTATTCTTTTCGAGTCCGCTTTCGGTCATACTCGTTTGCTGTTGAAGGAGCGTTTTCGACCGCTCTTTCTTTTGGAGTCCGCTTTCGGCCGTACTCGTTTGCTGTTGAAAGAGCATTTTCGGCCGGTCTTTCTTTTCGATTCCGCTTTCGCTCGTAATCGTTTATTTCTTTTCAAATCTGCTTTTAGTCGTACTCGTTTGCTGTTGAAAGAGCGTTTTTGGCCGGTCTTTCTTTTCGAGTCCGCTTTCGGTCGTACTCGTTTTTTCTTTTCGAGTTCGCTTTTGTTTGTATTCGTTTGCTGTTGAAAGATCGTTTTCGGCCGGTCTTTCTTTTTGAGTTCGCTTTCGGTAGTACTCGTTTATTTCTTTTCGAGTACGCTTTCGGCCGTACTCGTTTGCTGTTGAAAGAGCGTTTTCGGCCGGTCTTTCTTTTCGAGTCCGCTTTCGGTCGTACTCGTTTATTCTTTTCGAGTTCGCTTTTGCTCGTACTCGTTTGCTATTGAAAGAGCATTCTCGGCCGGTCTTTCTTTTCGAGTCCGCTTTCGGTCGTACTCGTTTGCTGTTGAAAGAGCATTTTCGGCCGGTCTTTCTTTTCGAGTCCGCTTTCTGTCGTACTCGTTTATTTCTTTTCGAGTCCGCTTTCGGTCGTACTCGTTTGTTGTTGAAAGAGTGTTTTCGGCCAGTCTTTCTTTTGGAGTCCGCTTTCGGCCGTACTCGTTTGCTGTTGAAAAAGCATTTTTGGCCAGTCTTTCTTTTCGATTCTGCTTTCGGTAGTACTTGTTTATTTCTTTTCGAATTCGCTTTTGGTCTTACTCGTTTGCTGTTGAAAGAGCGTTTTCGGTCGGTCTTTCTTTTCGAGTCCGCTTTCGGTCGTACTCGTTTATTCTTTTCGAGTTCGCTTTTGCTCGTACTCGTTTGCTATTGAAAGAGCGTTTCAGGCCGGTCTTTCTTTTCGAGTCCGCTTTCGGTAGTACTCGTTTGCTGTTGAAAGAGCATTTTCGGCCGGTCTTTCTTTTCGAGTTCGCTTTTGCTCGTACTCGTTTGCTGTTGAAAGAGCGTTTCAGGCCGGTCTTTCTTTTCGAGTCCGCTTTCGGTTGTACTCGTTAGCTGTAGAAAGAGAGTTTTTGGCCGGTCTTTCTTTTCACGTCTGCTTTTGGTCGTACTCATTTATTCTTATCGAGTTCGCTTTCGGTTCTACTCGTTTGCTGTTGAAAGAGCGTTTCAGGCCGGTCTTTCTTTTCGAGTCCGCTTTTCGGTCGTACTCGTTTGCTGTTGAAAGAACGTTTTTGGCCGGTCTTTCTTTTCGAGTCCGCTTTCGATCGTACTCGTTTATTTCTTTTCGAGTTTGCTTTCGGTTGTACTCGTTTGCTGTTGAAAGAGCATTTTCGGCCGGTCTTTCTTTTCGAGTCCGCTTTCGGTCGTACTCGTTTTTTCTTTTCGAGTCCGCTTTCAGTCGTACTCGTTTGCTATTGAAAGAGCATTCTCGGCCGGTCTTTCTTTTCGAGTCCGCTTTCGGTCGTACTCGTTTGCTGTTGAAAGAGCATTTTTGGCCGGTCTTTCTTTTAGAGTCCGCTTTCGGTCGTACTCGTTTATTTCTTTTCGAGTCCGCTTTCGGTCGTACTCGTTTGCTATTGAACGAGCATTTTCGGTCGGTCTTTCTTTTCGAGTCCGCTTTCGGTCGTACTCGTTTGCTATTGAAAGATCGTTTTCGGCCGGGCTTTCTGTTCGAGTCGGCTTTCGGTCGTACTCGTTTATTCTTTTCGAGTTCGCTTTCGGTTGTACTCGTTTGCTGTTGAAAGAGAGTTTTCGGCCGGTCTTTCATTTCGAGTCCGCTTTCGGTCGTACTCGTTTATTCTTATCGAGTCCGCTTTTGGTCGTACTCGTTTGCTGTTGAAAGAGCGTTTTCAGTCGATCTTTCTTTTCGAGTCCGCTTTTGGTCGTACTTATTTATTCTTATCGAGTCTGCTTTCGGTCGTGCTCGTTTGCTGTCGAAAGAGCGTTTTTGGCCGGTCTTTTTTTTCGAGTCCGCTTTCGATCGTACTCGTTTGCTGTTGAAAGAGCGTTTTCGCCCGGTCTTTCTTTTCGAGTCCGCTTTCGGTCGTACTCGTTTATTCTTTTCGAGTTCGCTTTTGCTCGTACTCGTTTGCTGTTGAAAGAGCGTTTCAGGCCGGTCTTTCTTTTCGAGTCCGCTTTCGGTTGTACTCGTTAGCTGTTGAAAGAGCATTTTTGGGCGGTATTTATTTTCGACTCCGCTTTTGGTCGTACTCGTTTATTCTTATCGAGTCCGCTTTCGGTCGTACTCGTTTGCTGTTGAAAGAGCGTTTTGGGTCGGTCTTTTATTTCGAGTCCGCTTTCGGTCGTACTCGTTTATTTCTTTTCGAGTCCGCTTTCGGTCGTACTCGTTTGCTGTTGAAAGAGCGTTTTCGACCGGTCTTTCTTTTCGAGTCCGCTTTCGGTCGTACTCGTTTATTCTTTTCGAGTCCGCTTTCGGTCGTACTCGTTTGCTATTGAAAGAGCATTTTCGGTCGGTCTTTCTTTTCGAGTCCGCTTTCGGTCGTACTCGTTTGCTATTGAAAGAGCGTTTTCGGCCGGGCTTTCTGTTCGAGTCGGCTTTCGGTCGTACTCGTTTATTCTTTTCGAGTTCGCTTTCGGTTGTACTCGTTTGCTGTTGAAAGAGCGTTTTCGGCCGGTCTTTCATTTCGAGTCCGCTTTCGGTCGTACTCGTTTATTCTTATCGAGTCCGCTTTTGGTCGTACTCGTTTGCTGTTGAAAGAGCGTTTTCAGTCGATCTTTCTTTTTGAGTCCGCTTTTGGTCGTACTCGTTTATTCTTATCGAGTCTGCTTTCGGTCGTGCTCGTTTGCTGTCGAAAGAGCATTTTTGGCCGGTCTTTTTTTTCGAGTCCGCTTTCGATCGTACTCGTTTGCTGTTGAAAGAGCGTTTTCAGCCGGTCTTTCTTTTCGAGTCCGCTTTCGGTCGTACTTGTTTATTCTTTTCGAGTCCGCTTTCGGTCATACTCGTTTGCTGTTGAAGGAGCGTTTTCGGCAGGTCTTTCTGTTCGAGTCCGCCTTCGGTCGTACTCGTTTATTCTATTCGAGTCCGCTTTCAGTCGTACTCGTTTGCTGTTGAAAGAGCGTTTTCGGCCGCTCTTTCTTTTGGAGTCCGCTTTCGGCCGTACTCGTTTGCTGTTGAAAGAGCATTTTCGGCCGGTCTTTCTTTTCGATTCCGCTTTCGCTCGTAATCGTTTATTTCTTTTCAAATCTGCTTTTGGTCGTACTCGTTTGCTGTTGAAAGAGCGTTTTTGGCCGGTCTTTCTTTTCGAGTCCGCTTTCGGTCGTACTCGTTTATTCTTTTCGAGTTCGCTTTTGTTTGTATTCGTTTGCTGTTGAAAGATCGTTTTCGGCCGGTCTTTCTTTTTGAGTTCGCTTTCGGTAGTACTCGTTTATTTCTTTTCGAGTACGCTTTCGGCTGTACTCGTTTGCTGTTGAAAGAGCGTTTTCGGCCGGTCTTTCTTTTCGAGTCCGCTTTCGGTCATACTCGTTTATTCTTTTTGAGTTCGCTTTTGCTCGTACTCGTTTGCTATTGAAAGAGCATTCTCGGCCGATCTTTCTTTTCGAGTCCGCTTTCTGTCGTACTCGTTTATTTCTTTTCGAGTCCGCTTTCGGTCGTACTCGTTTGTTGTTGAAAGAGCGTTTTCGGCCAGTCTTTCTTTTGGAGTCCGCTTTCGGCCGTACTCGTTTGCTGTTGAAAAAGCATTTTCGGCCAGTCTTTCTTTTCGATTCTGCTTTCGGTACTACTTGTTTATTTCTTTTCGAATTCGCTTTTGGTCTTACTAGTTTGCTGTTGAAAGAGCGTTTTCGGTCGGTCTTTCTTTTCGAGTCCGCTTTCGGTCGTACTCGTTTATTCTTTTCGAGTTCGCTTTTGCTCGTACTCGTTTGCTATTGAAAGAGCGTTTCAGGCCGGTCTTTCTTTTCGAGTCCGCTTTCGGTAGTACTCGTTTGCTGTTGAAAGAGCATTTTCGGCCGGTCTTTCTTTTCGAGTTCGCTTTTGCTCGTACTCGTTTGCTGTTGAAAGAGCGTTTCAGGCCGGTCTTTCTTTTCGAGTCCGCTTTCGGTTGTACTCGTTAGCTGTAGAAAGAGAGTTTTTGGCCGGTCTTTCTTTTCACGTCTGCTTTTGGTCGTACTCGTTTATTCTTATCGAGTCCGCTTTCGGTTCTACTCGTTTGCTGTTGAAAGAGCGTTTCAGGCCGGTCTTTCTTTTCGAGTCCGCTTTTCGGTCGTACTCGTTTGCTGTTGAAAGAGCGTTTTTGGCCGGTCTTTCTTTTCGAGTCCGCTTTCGATCGTACTCGTTTATTTCTTTTCGAGTTTGCTTTCGGTTGTACTCGTTTGCTGTTGAAAGAGCATTTTCGGCCGGTCTTTCTTTTCGAGTCTGCTTTCGGTCGTACTCGTTTATTCTTTTCGAGTCCGCTTTCAGTCGTACTCGTTTGCTATTGAAAGAGCATTCTCGGCCGGTCTTTCTTTTCGAGTCCGCTTTCGGTCGTACTCGTTTGCTGTTGAAAGAGCATTTTTGGCCGGTCTTTCTTTTAGAGTCCGCTTTCGGTCGTACTCGTTTATTTCTTTTCGAGTCCGCTTTCGGTCTTACTCATTTGCTGTTGAAAGAGCTTTTTCAGACGGTCTTTCTTTTCTAGTCCGCTTTCGGTCATACTTATTTATTCTTTTCGAGTCCGCTTTTGGTCGTACTCGTTTATTTCTTTTCGAGTCCGCTTTCGGTCGTACTCGTTTGTTGTTGAAAGAGCATTTTCGACCAGTCTTTCATTTGGAGTCCGCTTTCGGCCGTACTCGTTTGCTGTTGAAAAAGCATTTTCGGCCAGTCTTTCTTTTCGATTCTGCTTTCGGTAGTACTTGTTTATTTCTTTTCGAATTCGCTTTTGGTCTTACTCGTTTGCTGTTGAAAGAGCGTTTTCGGTCGGTCTTTCTTTTAGAGTCCGCTTTCGGTCGTACTCGTTTATTCTTTTCGAGTTCGCTTTTGCTCGTACTCGTTTGCTATTCAAAGAGCATTCTCGGCCGGTCTTTCTTTTCGAGTCCGCTTTCGGTCGTACTCGTTTGCTGTTGAAAGAGCATTTTTGGCCGGTCTTTCTTTTCGAGTCCGTTTTCGATCGTACTCGTTTATTTCTTTTCGAGTCCGCTTTCGGTCTTACTCATTTGCTGTTGAAAGAGCGTTTTCGGCCGGTCTTTCTTTTCTAGTCCGCTTTTGGTCGTACTCGTTTATTCTTTTCGAGTCCGCTTTCGGTCGTACTCGTTTGCTGTTGAAAGAGCGTTTTTGGCCGGTCTTTCTGTTCGAGTCCGCTTTCGGTCGTACTCGTTTATTCTTTTCGAGTCCGCTTTCGGTCGTACTCGTTTGCTGTTGAAAGAGCATTTTCGGGCGGTCTTTCTTTTCGAGTCTGCTTTCGGTCGTACTCGTTTGCTGTTGAAAAAGCTTTTTCAGACGGTCTTTCTTTTCGAGTCCGCTTTCGGTCATACTTATTTATTCTTTTTGAGTCCGCTTTCGGTCGTACTCGTTTGCTGTTGAAAGAGCATTTTCGGCAGGTCTTTATGTTCGAGTCCGCTTTCGGACGTACTCGTTTATTCTTTTCGAGTCCGCTTTTGGTCGTACTCGTTTGCTGTTGAAAGAGCATTTTCGGCCGGTATTTCTTTTGGAGTCCGCTTTCGGCCGTACTTCTTTGCTGTTGAAAGAGCATTTTCGGCCAGTCTTTCTTTTCATTTCTGCTTCCGGTAGTACTTTTTTATTTCTTTTCGAGTTCGCTTTTGGTCTTACTCGTTTGCTGTTGAAAGAGCGTTTTCGACGGGTCTTTCTTTTCGAGTCCGCTTTCGGTTGTACTTGTTAGCTGTTGAAAGAGCGTTTTTGGCCGGTCTTTATTTTCGAGTCAGCTTTTGGTCGTACTCGTTTATTCTTATCGAGTCTGCTTTCGGTCGTGCTCGTTTGCTGTCGAAAGAGCGTTTTTGGCCGGTCTTTTTTTTCGAGTCTGCTTTCGATCGTACTCGTTTGCTGTTGAAAGTGCGTTTTTGCCCGGTCTTTCTTTTCGAGTCCGCTTTCGGTCGTACTCGTTTATTCTTTTCGAGATCGCTTTTGCTCATACTCGTTTGCTGTTGAAAGAGCGTTTTGGGTCGGTCTTTTATTTCGAGTCCGCTTTCGGTCGTACTCGTTTATTTCTTTTCGAGTCCGCTTTCGGTCGTACTCGTTTGCTGTTGAAAGAGCGTTTTCGACCGGTCTTTCTTTTCGAGTCCGCATTCGGTCTTACTCGTTTGCTATTGAAAGAGCGTTTTCGGCCGGGCTTTCTGTTCGAGTCGGCTTTCGGTCGTACTCGTTTATTCTTATCGAGTCTGCTTTCGGTCGTGCTCGTTTGCTGTCGAAAGAGCGTTTTTGGCCGGTCTTTTTTTTCAAGTCTGCTTTCGATCGTACTCGTTTGCTGTTGAAAGTGCGTTTTTGCCCGGTCTTTCTTTTCGAGTCCGCTTTCGGTCGTACTCGTTTATTCTTTTCGAGATCGCTTTTGCTCATACTCGTTTGCTGTTGAAAGAGCGTTTTGGGTCGGTCTTTTATTTCGAGTCCGCTTTCGGTCGTACTCGTTTATTTCTTTTCGAGTCCGCTTTCGGTCGTACTCGTTTGCTGTTGAAAGAGCGTTTTCGACCGGTCTTTCTTTTCGAGTCCGCTTTCGGTCGTACTCGTTTATTATTTTCGAGTCCGCTTTCGGTCGTACTCGTTTGCTATTGAAAGAGCATTTTCGGTCGGTCTTTCTTTTCGAGTCCGCTTTCGGTCGTACTCGTTTGCTAATGAAAGAGCGTTTTCGGCCGGGCTTTCTGTTCGAGTCGGCTTTCGGTCGTACTCGTTTATTCTTTTCGAGTTCGCTTTCGGTTGTACTCGTTTGCTGTTGAAAGAGAGTTTTCGGCCGGTCTTTCATTTCGAGTCCGCTTTCGGTCGTACTCGTTTATTCTTATCGAGTCCGCTTTTGGTCGTACTCGTTTGCTGTTGAAAGAGCGTTTTCAGTCGATCTTTCTTTTCGAGTCCGCTTTTGGTCGTACTCGTTTAATCTTATCGAGTCTGCTTTCGGTCGTGCTCGTTTGCTGTCGAAAGAGCATTTTTGGCCGGTCTTTTTTTTCGAGTCCGCTTTCGATCGTACTCGTTTGCTGTTGAATGAGCGTTTTCAGCCGGTCTTTCTTTTCGAGTCCGCTTTCGGTCGTACTTGTTTATTCTTTTCGAGTCCGCTTTCGGTCATACTCGTTTGCTGTTGAAGGAGCGTTTTCGGCAGGTCTTTCTGTTCGAGTCCGCTTTCGGTCGTACTCGTTTATTCTATTCGAGTCCGCTTTCAGTCGTACTCGTTTGCTGTTGAAAGAGCGTTTTCGACCGGTCTTTCTTTTCGAGTCCGCTTTCGGTCGTACTCGTTTATTCTTTTCGAGTCCGCTTTCGGTCGTACTCGTTTGCTATTGAAAGAGCATTTTCGGTCGGTCTTTCTTTTCGAGTCCGCTTTCGGTCGTACTCGTTTGCTATTGAAAGAGCGTTTTCGGCCGGGCTTTCTGTTCGAGTCGGCTTTCAGTCGTACTCGTTTATTCTTTTCGAGTTCGCTTTCGGTTGTACTCGTTTGCTGTTGAAAGAGAGTTTTCGGCCGGTCTTTCATTTCGAGTCCGCTTTCGGTCGTACTCGTTTATTCTTATCGAGTCCGCTTTTGGTCGTACTCGTTTGCTGTTGAAAGAGCGTTTTCAGTCGATCTTTCTTTTCGAGTCCGCTTTTGGTCGTACTCGTTTATTCTTATCGAGTCTGCTTTCGGTCGTGCTCGTTTGCTGTCGAAAGAGCGTTTTTGGCCGGTCTTTTTTTTCGAGTCCGCTTTCGATCGTACTCGTTTGCTGTTGAAAGAGCGTTTTCAGCCGGTCTTTCTTTTCGAGTCCGCTTTCGGTCGTACTTGTTTATTCTTTTCGAGTCCTCTTTCGGTCATACTCGTTTGCTGTTGAAGGAGCGTTTTCGGCAGGTCTTTCTGTTCGAGTCCGCTTTCGGTCGTACTCGTTTATTCTATTCGAGTCCGCTTTTAGTCGTACTCGTTTGCTGTTGAAAGAGCGTTTTTGGCCGCTCTTTCTTTTGGAGTCCGCTTTCGGCCGTACTCGTTTGCTGTTGAAAGAGCATTTTCGGCCGGTCTTTCTTTTCGATTCCGCTTTCGCTCGTAATCGTTTATTTCTTTTCAAATCTGCTTTTGGTCGTACTCGTTTGCTGTTGAAAGAGCGTTTTTGGCCGGTCTTTCTTTTCGAGTCCGCTTTCGGTCGTACTCGTTTATTCTTTTCGAGTTCGCTTTTGTTTGTATTCGTTTGCTGTTGAAAGATCGTTTTCGGCCGGTCTTTCTTTTTGAGTTCGCTTTCGGTAGTACTCGTTTATTTCTTTTCGAGTATGCTTTCGGTCGTACTCGTTTGCTGTTGAAAGAGCGTTTTCGGCCGGTCTTTCTTTTCGAGTCCGCTTTCGGTCGTACTCGTTTATTCTTTTCGAGTTCGCTTTTGCTCGTACTCGTTTGCTATTGAAAGAGCATTCTCGGCCGGTCTTTCTTTTCGAGTCCGCTTTCGGTCGTACTCGTTTGCTGTTGAAAGAGCATTTTCGGCCGGTCTTTCTTTTCGAGTCTGCTTTCTGTCGTACTCGTTTATTTCTTTTCGAGTCCGCTTTCGGTCGTACTCGTTTGTTGTTGAAAGAGCGTTTTCGGCCAGTCTTTCTTTTGGAGTCCGCTTTCGGCCGTACTCGTTTGCTGTTGAAAAAGCATTTTCGGCCAGTCTTTCTTTTCGATTCTGCTTTCGGTAGTACTTGTTTATTTCTTTTCGAATTCGCTTTTGGTCTTACTCGTTTGCTGTTGAAAGAGCGTTTTCGGTCGGTCTTTCTTTTCGAGTCCGCTTTCGGTCGTACTCGTTTATTCTTTTCGAGTTTGCTTTTGCTCGTACTCGTTTGCTATTGAAAGAGCGTTTCAGGCCGGTCTTTCTTTTCGAGTCCGCTTTCGGTAGTACTCGTTTGCTGTTGAAAGAGCATTTTCGGCCGATCTTTCTTTTCGAGTTCGCTTTTGCTCGTACTCGTTTGCTGTTGAAAGAGCGTTTCAGGCCGGTCTTTCTTTTCGAGTCCGCTTTCGGTTGTACTCGTTAGCTGTTGAAAGAGCGTTTTTGGCCGATCTTTATTTTCGAGTCCGGTTTTGGTCGTACTCGTTTATTCTTATCGAGTCTGCTTTCAGTCGTGCTCGTTTGCTGTCGAATGAGCGTTTTTGGCCGGTCTTTTTTTTCGAGTCTGCTTTCGATCGTACTCGTTTGCTGTTGAAAGTGCGTTTTTGCCCGGTCTTTCTTTTCGAGTCCGCTTTCGGTCGTACTCGTTTATTCTTTTCGAGATCGCTTTTGCTCATACTCGTTTGCTGTTGAAAGAGCGTTTTGGGTCGGTCTTTTATTTCGAGTCCGCTTTCGGTCGTACTCGTTTATTTCTTTTCGAGTCCGCTTTCGGTCGTACTCGTTTGCTGTTGAAAGAGCGTTTTCGACCGGTCTTTCTTTTCGAGTCCGCATTCGGTCGTACTCGTTTGCTATTGAAAGAGCGTTTTCGGCCGGGCTTTCTGTTCGAGTCGGCTTTCGGTCGTACTCGTTTATTCTTATCGAGTCTGCTTTCGGTCGTGCTCGTTTGCTGTCGAAAGAGCGTTTTTGGCCGGTCTTTTTTTTCGAGTCTGCTTTCGATCGTACTCGTTTGCTGTTGAAAGTGCGTTTTTGCCCGGTCTTTCTTTTCGAGTCCGCTTTCGGTCGTACTCGTTTATTCTTTTCGAGATCGCTTTTGCTCATACTCGTTTGCTGTTGAAAGAGCGTTTTGGGTCGGTCTTTTATTTCGAGTCCGCTTTCGGTCGTACTCGTTTATTTCTTTTCGAGTCCGCTTTCGGTCGTACTCGTTTGCTGTTGAAAGAGCGTTTTCGACCGGTCTTTCTTTTCGAGTCCGCTTTCGGTCGTACTCGTTTATTCTTTTCGAGTCCGCTTTCGGTCGTACTCGTTTGCTATTGAAAGAGCATTTTCGGTCGGTCTTTCTTTTCGAGTCCGCTTTCGGTCGTACTCGTTTGCTAATGAAAGAGCGTTTTCGGCCGGGCTTTCTGTTCGAGTCGGCTTTCGGTCGTACTCGTTTATTCTTTTCGAGTTCGCTTTCGGTTGTACTCATTTGCTGTTGAAAGAGAGTTTTCGGCCGGTCTTTCATTTCGAGTCCGCTTTCGGTCGTACTCGTTTATTCTTATCGAGTCCGCTTTTGGTCGTACTCGTTTGCTGTTGAAAGAGCGTTTTCAGTCGATCTTTCTTTTCGAGTCCGCTTTTGGTCGTACTCGTTTAATCTTATCGAGTCTGCTTTCGGTCGTGCTCGTTTGCTGTCGAAAGAGCATTTTTGGCCGGTCTTTTTTTTCGAGTCCGCTTTCGATCGTACTCGTTTGCTGTTGAATGAGCGTTTTCAGCCGGTCTTTCTTTTCGAGTCCGCTTTCGGTCGTACTTGTTTATTCTTTTCGAGTCCGCTTTCGGTCATACTCGTTTGCTGTTGAAGGAGCGTTTTCGGCAGGTCTTTCTGTTCGAGTCCGCTTTCGGTCGTACTCGTTTATTCTATTCGAGTCCGCTTTCAGTCGTACTCGTTTGCTGTTGAAAGAGCGTTTTCGACCGGTCTTTCTTTTCGAGTCCGCTTTCGGTCGTACTCGTTTATTCTTTTCGAGTCCGCTTTCGGTCGTACTCGTTTGCTATTGAAAGAGCATTTTCGGTCGGTCTTTCTTTTCGAGTCCGCTTTCGGTCGTACTCGTTTGCTATTGAAAGAGCGTTTTCGGCCGGGCTTTCTGTTCGAGTCGGCTTTCGGTCGTACTCGTTTATTCTTTTCGAGTTCGCTTTCGGTTGTACTCGTTTGCTGTTGAAAGAGAGTTTTCGGCCGGTCTTTCATTTCGAGTCCGCTTTCGGTCGTACTCGTTTATTCTTATCGAGTCCGCTTTTGGTCGTACTCGTTTGCTGTTGAAAGAGCGTTTTCAGTCGATCTTTCTTTTCGAGTCCGCTTTTGGTCGTACTCGTTTATTCTTATCGAGTCTGCTTTCGGTCGTGCTCGTTTGCTGTCGAAAGAGCGTTTTTGGCCGGTCTTTTTTTTCGAGTCCGCTTTCGATCGTACTCGTTTGCTGTTGAAAGAGCGTTTTCAGCCGGTCTTTCTTTTCGAGTCCGCTTTCGGTCGTACTTGTTTATTCTTTTCGAGTCCTCTTTCGATCATACTCGTTTGCTGTTGAAGGAGCGTTTTCGGCAGGTCTTTCTTTTCGAGTCCGCTTTCGGTCGTACTCGTTTTTTCTATTCGAGTCCGCTTTTAGTCGTACTCGTTTGCTGTTGAAAGAGCGTTTTCGGCCGCTCTTTCTTTTGGAGTCCGCTTTCGGCCGTACTCGTTTGCTGTTGAAAGAGCATTTTCGGCCGGTCTTTCTTTTCGATTCCGCTTTCGCTCGTAATCGTTTATTTCTTTTCAAATCTGCTTTTGGTCGTACTCGTTTGCTGTTGAAAGAGCGTTTTTGGCCGGTCTTTCTTTTCGAGTCCGCTTTCGGTCGTACTCGTTTATTCTTTTCGAGTTCGCTTTTGTTTGTATTCGTTTGCTGTTGAAAGATCGTTTTCGGCCGGTCTTTCTTTTTGAGTTCGCTTTCGGTAGTACTCGTTTATTTCTTTTCGAGTATGCTTTCGGTCATACTCGTTTGCTGTTGAAAGAGCGTTTTCGGCCGGTCTTTCTTTTCGAGTCCGCTTTCGGTCGTACTCGTTTATTCTTTTCGAGATCGCTTTTGCTCATACTCGTTTGCTGTTGAAAGAGCGTTTTGGGTCGGTCTTTTATTTCGAGTCCGCTTTCGGTCGTACTCGTTTATTTCTTTTCGAGTCCGCTTTCGGTCGTACTCGTTTGCTGTTGAAAGAGCGTTTTCGACCGGTCTTTCTTTTCGAGTCCGCTTTCGGTCGTACTCGTTTATTCTTTTCGAGTCCGCTTTCGGTCGTACTCGTTTGCTATTGAAAGAGCATTTTCGGTCGGTCTTTCTTTTCGAGTCCGCTTTCGGTCGTACTCGTTTGCTAATGAAAGAGCGTTTTCGGCCGGGCTTTCTGTTCGAGTCGGCTTTCGGTCGTACTCGTTTATTCTTTTCGAGTTCGCTTTCGGTTGTACTCATTTGCTGTTGAAAGAGAGTTTTCGGCCGGTCTTTCATTTCGAGTCCGCTTTCGGTCGTACTCGTTTATTCTTATCGAGTCCGCTTTTGGTCGTACTCGTTTGCTGTTGAAAGAGCGTTTTCAGTCGATCTTTCTTTTCGAGTCCGCTTTTGGTCGTACTCGTTTAATCTTATCGAGTCTGCTTTCGGTCGTGCTCGTTTGCTGTCGAAAGAGCATTTTTAGCCGGTCTTTTTTTTCGAGTCCGCTTTCGATCGTACTCGTTTGCTGTTGAATGAGCGTTTTCAGCCGGTCTTTCTTTTCGAGTCCGCTTTCGGTCGTACTTGTTTATTCTTTTCGAGTCCGCTTTCGGTCATACTCGTTTGCTGTTGAAGGAGCGTTTTCGGCAGGTCTTTCTGTTCGAGTCCGCTTTCGGTCGTACTCGTTTATTCTATTCGAGTCCGCTTTCAGTCGTACTCGTTTGCTGTTGAAAGAGCGTTTTCGACCGGTCTTTCTTTTCGAGTCCGCTTTCGGTCGTACTCGTTTATTCTTTTCGAGTCCGCTTTCGGTCGTACTCGTTTGCTATAGAAAGAGCATTTTCGGTCGGTCTTTCTTTTCGAGTCCGCTTTCGGTCGTACTCGTTTGCTATTGAAAGAGCGTTTTCGGCCGGGCTTTCTGTTCGAGTCGGCTTTCGGTCGTACTCGTTTATTCTTTTCGAGTTCGCTTTCGGTTGTACTCGTTTGCTGTTGAAAGAGAGTTTTCGGCCGGTCTTTCATTTCGAGTCCGCTTTCGGTCGTACTCGTTTATTCTTATCGAGTCCGCTTTTGGTCGTACTCGTTTGCTGTTGAAAGAGCGTTTTCAGTCGATCTTTCTTTTCGAGTCCGCTTTTGGTCGTACTCGTTTATTCTTATCGAGTCTGCTTTCGGTCGTGCTCGTTTGCTGTCGAAAGAGCGTTTTTGGCCGGTCTTTTTTTTCGAGTCCGCTTTTGGTCGTACTCGTTTGCTGTTGAAAGAGCGTTTTCAGTCGATCTTTCTTTTCGAGTCCGCTTTTGGTTGTACTCGTTTATTCTTATCGAGTCGGCTTTCGGTCGTGCTCGTTTGCTGTTGAAAGATCGTTTTCGGCCGGTCTTTCTTTTTGAGTTCGCTTTCGGTAGTACTCGTTTATTTCTTTTCGAGTATGCTTTCGGTCGTACTCGTTTGCTGTTGAAAGAGCGTTTTCGGCCGCTCTTTCTTTTGGAGTCCGCTTTCGGCCGTACTCGTTTGCTGTTGAAAGAGCATTTTCGGCCGGTCTTTCTTTTCGATTCCGCTTTCGCTCGTAATCGTTTATTTCTTTTCAAATCTGCTTTTGGTCGTACTCGTTTGCTGTTGAAAGAGCGTTTTTGGCCGGTCTTTCTTTTCGAGTCCGCTTTCGGTCGTACTCGTTTATTCTTTTCGAGTTCGCTTTTGTTTGTATTCGTTTGCTGTTGAAAGATCGTTTTCGGCCGGTCTTTCTTTTTGAGTTCGCTTTCGGTAGTACTCGTTTATTTCTTTTCGAGTATGCTTTCGGTCATACTCGTTTGCTGTTGAAAGAGCGTTTTCGGCCGGTCTTTCTTTTCGAGTCCGCTTTCGGTCGTACTCGTTTATTCTTTTCGAGATCGCTTTTGCTCATACTCGTTTGCTGTTGAAAGAGCGTTTTGGGTCGGTCTTTTATTTCGAGTCCGCTTTCGGTCGTACTCGTTTATTTCTTTTCGAGTCCGCTTTCGGTCGTACTCGTTTGCTGTTGAAAGAGCGTTTTCGACCGGTCTTTCTTTTCGAGTCCGCTTTCGGTCGTACTCGTTTATTCTTTTCGAGTCCGCTTTCGGTCGTACTCGTTTGCTATTGAAAGAGCATTTTCGGTCGGTCTTTCTTTTCGAGTCCGCTTTCGGTCGTACTCGTTTGCTAATGAAAGAGCGTTTTCGGCCGGGCTTTCTGTTCGAGTCGGCTTTCGGTCGTACTCGTTTATTCTTTTCGAGTTCGCTTTCGGTTGTACTCATTTGCTGTTGAAAGAGAGTTTTCGGCCGGTCTTTCATTTCGAGTCCGCTTTCGGTCGTACTCGTTTATTCTTATCGAGTCCGCTTTTGGTCGTACTCGTTTGCTGTTGAAAGAGCGTTTTCAGTCGATCTTTCTTTTCGAGTCCGCTTTTGGTCGTACTCGTTTAATCTTATCGAGTCTGCTTTCGGTCGTGCTCGTTTGCTGTCGAAAGAGCATTTTTAGCCGGTCTTTTTTTTCGAGTCCGCTTTCGATCGTACTCGTTTGCTGTTGAATGAGCGTTTTCAGCCGGTCTTTCTTTTCGAGTCCGCTTTCGGTCGTACTTGTTTATTCTTTTCGAGTCCGCTTTCGGTCATACTCGTTTGCTGTTGAAGGAGCGTTTTCGGCAGGTCTTTCTGTTCGAGTCCGCTTTCGGTCGTACTCGTTTATTCTATTCGAGTCCGCTTTCAGTCGTACTCGTTTGCTGTTGAAAGAGCGTTTTCGACCGGTCTTTCTTTTCGAGTCCGCTTTCGGTCGTACTCGTTTATTCTTTTCGAGTCCGCTTTCGGTCGTACTCGTTTGCTATAGAAAGAGCATTTTCGGTCGGTCTTTCTTTTCGAGTCCGCTTTCGGTCGTACTCGTTTGCTATTGAAAGAGCGTTTTCGGCCGGGCTTTCTGTTCGAGTCGGCTTTCGGTCGTACTCGTTTATTCTTTTCGAGTTCGCTTTCGGTTGTACTCGTTTGCTGTTGAAAGAGAGTTTTCGGCCGGTCTTTCATTTCGAGTCCGCTTTCGGTCGTACTCGTTTATTCTTATCGAGTCCGCTTTTGGTCGTACTCGTTTGCTGTTGAAAGAGCGTTTTCAGTCGATCTTTCTTTTCGAGTCCGCTTTTGGTCGTACTCGTTTATTCTTATCGAGTCTGCTTTCGGTCGTGCTCGTTTGCTGTCGAAAGAGCGTTTTTGGCCGGTCTTTTTTTTCGAGTCCGCTTTTGGTCGTACTCGTTTGCTGTTGAAAGAGCGTTTTCAGTCGATCTTTCTTTTCGAGTCCGCTTTTGGTTGTACTCGTTTATTCTTATCGAGTCGGCTTTCGGTCGTGCTCGTTTGCTGTTGAAAGATCGTTTTCGGCCGGTCTTTCTTTTTGAGTTCGCTTTCGGTAGTACTCGTTTATTTCTTTTCGAGTATGCTTTCGGTCGTACTCGTTTGCTGTTGAAAGAGCGTTTTCGGCCGCTCTTTCTTTTGGAGTCCGCTTTCGGCCGTACTCGTTTGCTGTTGAAAGAGCATTTTCGGCCGGTCTTTCTTTTCGATTCCGCTTTCGCTCGTAATCGTTTATTTCTTTTCAAATCTGCTTTTGGTCGTACTCGTTTGCTGTTGAAAGAGCGTTTTTGGCCGGTCTTTCTTTTCGAGTCCGCTTTCGGTCGTACTCGTTTATTCTTTTCGAGTTCGCTTTTGTTTGTATTCGTTTGCTGTTGAAAGATCGTTTTCGGCCGGTCTTTCTTTTTGAGTTCGCTTTTGGTAGTACTCGTTTATTTCTTTTCGAGTATGCTTTCTGTCATACTCGTTTGCTGTTGAAAGAGCGTTTTCGGCCGGTCTTTCTTTTCGAGTCCGCTTTCGGTCGTACTCGTTTATTCTTTTCGAGATCGCTTTTGCTCATACTCGTTTGCTGTTGAAAGAGCGTTTTGGGTCGGTCTTTTATTTCGAGTCCGCTTTCGGTCGTACTCGTTTATTTCTTTTCGAGTCCGCTTTCGGTCGTACTCGTTTGCTGTTGAAAGAGCGTTTTCGACCGGTCTTTCTTTTCGAGTCCGCTTTCGGTCGTACTCGTTTATTCTTTTCGAGTCCGCTTTCGGTCGTACTCGTTTGCTATTGAAAGAGCATTTTCGGTCGGTCTTTCTTTTCGAGTCCGCTTTCGGTCGTACTCGTTTGCTAATGAAAGAGCGTTTTCGGCCGGGCTTTCTGTTCGAGTCGGCTTTCGGTCGTACTCGTTTATTCTTTTCGAGTTCGCTTTCGGTTGTACTCGTTTGCTGTTGAAAGAGAGTTTTCGGCCGGTCTTTCATTTCGAGTCCGCTTTCGGTCGTACTCGTTTATTCTTATCGAGTCCGCTTTTGGTCGTACTCGTTTGCTGTTGAAAGAGCGTTTTCAATCGATCTTTCTTTTCGAGTCCGCTTTTGGTCGTACTCGTTTAATCTTATCGAGTCTGCTTTCGGTCGTGCTCGTTTGCTGTCGAAAGAGCATTTTTGGCCGGTCTTTTTTTTCGAGTCCGCTTTCGATCGTACTCGTTTGCTGTTGAATGAGCGTTTTCAGCCGGTCTTTCTTTTCGAGTCCGCTTTCGGTCGTACTTGTTTATTCTTTTCGAGTCCGCTTTCGGTCATACTCGTTTGCTGTTGAAGGAGCATTTTCGGCAGGTCTTTCTGTTCGAGTCCGCTTTCGGTCGTACTCGTTTATTCTATTCGAGTCCGCTTTCAGTCGTACTCGTTTGCTGTTGAAAGAGCGTTTTCGACCGGTCTTTCTTTTCGAGTCCGCTTTCGGTCGTACTCGTTTATTCTTTTCGAGTCCGCTTTCGGTCGTACTCGTTTGCTATTGAAAGAGCATTTTCGGTCGGTCTTTCTTTTCGAGTCCGCTTTCGGTCGTACTCGTTTGCTATTGAAAGAGTGTTTTCGGCCGGGCTTTCTGTTCGAGTCGGCTTTCGGTCGTACTCGTTTATTCTTTTCGAGTTCGCTTTCGGTTGTACTCGTTTGCTGTTGAAAGAGAGTTTTCGGCCGGTCTTTCATTTCGAGTCCGCTTTCGGTCGTACTCGTTTATTCTTATCGAGTCCGCTTTTGGTCGTACTCGTTTGCTGTTGAAAGAGCGTTTTCAGTCGATCTTTCTTTTCGAGTCCGCTTTTGGTCGTACTCGTTTATTCTTATCGAGTCTGCTTTCGGTCGTGCTCGTTTGCTGTCGAAAGAGCGTTTTTGGCCGGTCTTTTTTTTCGAGTCCGCTTTCGATCGTACTCGTTTGCTGTTGAAAGAGCGTTTTCAGCCGGTCTTTCTTTTCGAGTCCGCTTTCGGTCGTACTTGTTTATTCTTTTCGAGTCCTCTTTCGATCATACTCGTTTGCTGTTGAAGGAGCGTTTTCGGCAGGTCTTTCTTTTCGAGTCCGCTTTCGGTCGTACTCGTTTATTCTATTCGAGTCCGCTTTTAGTCGTACTCGTTTGCTGTTGAAAGAGCGTTTTCGGCCGCTCTTTCTTTTGGAGTCCGCTTTCGGCCGTACTCGTTTGCTGTTGAAAGAGCATTTTCGGCCGGTCTTTCTTTTCGATTCCGCTTTCGCTCGTAATCGTTTATTTCTTTTCAAATCTGCTTTTGGTCGTACTCGTTTGCTGTTGAAAGAGCGTTTTTGGCCGGTCTTTCTTTTCGAGTCCGCTTTCGGTCGTACTCGTTTATTCTTTTCGAGTTCGCTTTTGTTTGTATTCGTTTGCTTTTGAAAGATCGTTTTCGGCCGGTCTTTCTTTTTGAGTTCGCTTTCGGTAATACTCGTTTATTTCTTTTCGAGTATGCTTTCGGTCGTACTCGTTTGCTGTTGAAAGAGCGTTTTCGGCCGGTCTTTCTTTTCGAGTCCGCTTTCGGTCGTACTCGTTTATTCTTTTCGAGTTCGCTTTTGCTCGTACTCGTTTGCTATTGAAAGAGCATTCTCGGCCGGTCTTTCTTTTCGAGTCCGCTTTCGGTCGTACTCGTTTGCTGTTGAAAGAGCATTTTCGGCCGGTCTTTCTTTTCGAGTCTGCTTTCTGTCGTACTCGTTTATTTCTTTTCGAGTCCGCTTTCGGTCGTACTCGTTTGTTGTTGAAAGAGCGTTTTCGGCCAGTCTTTCTTTTGGAGTCCGCTTTCGGCCGTACTCGTTTGCTGTTGAAAAAGCATTTTCGGCCAGTCTTTCTTTTCGATTCTGCTTTCGGTAGTACTTGTTTATTTCTTTTCGAATTCGCTTTTGGTCTTACTCGTTTGCTGTTGAAAGAGCGTTTTCGGTCGGTCTTTCTTTTCGAGTCCGCTTTCGGTCGTACTCGTTTATTCTTTTCGAGTTCGCTTTTGCTCGTACTCGTTTGCTATTGAAAGAGCGTTTCAGGCCGGTCTTTCTTTTCGAGTCCGCTTTCGGTAGTACTCGTTTGCTGTTGAAAGAGCATTTTCGGCCGGTCTTTCTTTTCGAGTTCGCTTTTGCTCGTACTCGTTTGCTGTTGAAAGAGCGTTTCAGGCCGGTCTTTCTTTTCGAGTCCGCTTTCGGTTGTACTCGTTAGCTGTTGAAAGAGCGTTTTTGGCCGGTCTTTATTTTCGAGTCCGCTTTTGGTCGTACTCGTTTATTCTTATCGAGTCTGCTTTCGGTCGTGCTCGTTTGCTGTCGAATGAGCGTTTTTGGCCGGTCTTTTTTTTCGAGTCTGCTTTCGATCGTACTCGTTTGCTGTTGAAAGTGCGTTTTTGCCCGGTCTTTCTTTTCGAGTCCGCTTTCGGTCGTACTCGTTTATTCTTTTCGAGATCGCTTTTGCTCATACTCGTTTGCTGTTGAAAGAGCGTTTTGGGTCGGTCTTTTATTTCGAGTCCGCTTTCGGTCGTACTCGTTTATTTCTTTTCGAGTCCGCTTTCGGTCGTACTCGTTTGCTGTTGAAAGAGCGTTTTCGACCGGTCTTTCTTTTCGAGTCCGCATTCGGTCATACTCGTTTGCTATTGAAAGAGCGTTTTCGGCCGGGCTTTCTGTTCGAGTCGGCTTTCGGTCGTACTCGTTTATTCTTTTCGAGTTCGCTTTCGGTTGTACTCGTTTGCTGTTGAAAGAGAGTTTTCGGCCGGTCTTTCATTTCGAGTCCGCTTTCGGTCGTACTCGTTTATTCTTATCGAGTCCGCTTTTGGTCGTACTCGTTTGCTGTTGAAAGAGCGTTTTCAGTCGATCTTTCTTTTCGAGTCCGCTTTTGGTCGTACTCGTTTATTCTTATCGAGTCTGCTTTCGGTCGTGCTCGTTTGCTGTCGAAAGAGCGTTTTTGGCCGGTCTTTTTTTTCGAGTCCGCTTTCGATCGTACTCGTTTGCTGTTGAAAGAGCGTTTTCAGCCGGTCTTTCTTTTCGAGTCCGCTTTCGGTCGTACTTGTTTATTCTTTTCGAGTCCGCTTTCGGTCATACTCGTTTGCTGTTGAAGGAGCGTTTTCGGCAGGTCTTTCTGTTCGAGTCCGCTTTCGGTCGTACTCGTTTATTCTATTCGAGTCCGCTTTCAGTCGTACTCGTTTGCTGTTGAAAGAGCGTTTTCGACCGGTCTTTGTTTTCGAGTCCGCTTTCGGTCTTACTCGTTTATTCTTTTCGAGTCCGCTTTCGGTCGTACTCGTTTGCTATTGAAAGAGCATTTTCGGTCGGTCTTTCTTTTCGAGTCCGCTTTCGGTCGTACTCGTTTGCTATTGAAAGAGCGTTTTCGGCCGGGGTTTCTATTCGAGTCGGCTTTCGGTCGTACTCGTTTATTCTTTTCGAGTTCGCTTTCGGTTGTACTCGTTTGCTGTTGAAAGAGAGTTTTCGGCCGGTCTTTCATTTCGAGTCCGCTTTCGGTCGTACTCGTTTATTCTTATCGAGTCCGCTTTTGGTCGTACTCGTTTGCTGTTGAAAGAGCGTTTTCAGTCGATCTTTCTTTTCGAGTCCGCTTTTGGTTGTACTCGTTTATTCTTATCGAGTCTGCTTTCGGTCGTGCTCGTTTGCTGTTGAAAGATCGTTTTCGGCCGGTCTTTCTTTTTGAGTTCGCTTTCGGTAGTACTCGTTTATTTCTTTTCGAGTATGCTTTCGGTCGTACTCGTTTGCTGTTGAAAGAGCGTTTTCGGCCGGTCTTTCTTTTCGAGTCCGCTTTCGGTCGTACTCGTTTATTCTTTTCGAGTTCGCTTTTGCTCGTACTCGTTTGCTATTGAAAGAGCATTCTCGGCCGGTCTTTCTTTTCGAGTCCGCTTTCGGTCGTACTCGTTTGCTGTTGAAAGAGCATTTTCAGCCGGTCTTTCTTTTCGAGTCTGCTTTCTGTCGTACTCGTTTATTTCTTTTCGAGTCCGCTTTCGGTCGTACTCGTTTGTTGTTGAAAGAGCGTTTTCGGCCAGTCTTTCTTTTGGAGTCCGCTTTCGGCCGTACTCGTTTGCTGTTGAAAAAGCATTTTTGGCCAGTCTTTCTTTTTGATTCTGCTTTCGGTAGTACTTGTTTATTTCTTTTCGAATTCGCTTTTGGTCTTACTCGTTTGCTGTTGAAAGAGCGTTTTCGGTCGGTCTTTCTTTTCGAGTCCGCTTTCGGTCGTACTCGTTTATTCTTTTCGAGTTCGCTTTCGGTCGTACTCGTTTGTTGTTGAAAGAGCGTTTTCGGCCAGTCTTTCTTTTGGAGTCCGCTTTCGGCCGTACTCGTTTGCTGTTGAAAAAGCATTTTCGGCCAGTCTTTCTTTTCGATTCTGCTTTCGGTAGTACTTGTTTATTTCTTTTCGAATTCGCTTTTGGTCTTACTCGTTTGCTGTTGAAAGAGCGTTTTCGGTCGGTCTTTCTTTTCGAGTCCGCTTTCGGTCGTACTCGTTTATTCTTTTCGAGTTCGCTTTTGCTCGTACTCGTTTGCTATTGAAAGAGCGTTTCAGGCCGGTCTTTCTTTTCGAGTCCGCTTTCGGTAGTACTCGTTTGCTGTTGAAAGAGCATTTTCGGCCGGTCTTTCTTTTCGAGTTCGCTTTTGCTCGTACTCGTTTGCTGTTGAAAGAGCGTTTCAGGCCGGTCTTTCTTTTCGAGTCCGCTTTCGGTTGTACTCGTTAGCTGTTGAAAGAGCGTTTTTGGCCGGTCTTTATTTTCGAGTCCGCTTTTGGTCGTACTCGTTTATTCTTATCGAGTCTGCTTTCGGTCGTGCTCGTTTGCTGTCGAATGAGTGTTTTTGGCCGGTCTTTTTTTTCGAGTCTGCTTTCGATCGTACTCGTTTGCTGTTGAAAGTGCGTTTTTGCCCGGTCTTTCTTTTCGAGTCCGCTTTCGGTCGTACTCGTTTATTCTTTTCGAGATCGCTTTTGCTCATACTCGTTTGCTGTTGAAAGAGCGTTTTGGGTCGGTCTTTTATTTCGAGTCCGCTTTCGGTCGTACTCGTTTATTTCTTTTCGAGTCCGCTTTCGGTCGTACTCGTTTGCTGTTGAAAGAGCGTTTTCGACCGGTCTTTCTTTTCAAGTCCGCATTCGGTCGTACTCGTTTGCTATTGAAAGAGCGTTTTCGGCCGGGCTTTCTGTTCGAGTCGGCTTTCGGTCGTACTCGTTTATTCTTTTCGAGTTCGCTTTCGGTTGTACTCGTTTGCTGTTGAAAGAGAGTTTTCGGCCGGTCTTTCATTTCGAGTCCGCTTTCGGTCGTACTCGTTTATTCTTATCGAGTCCGCTTTTGGTCGTACTCGTTTGCTGTTGAAAGAGCGTTTTCAGTCGATCTTTCTTTTCGAGTCCGCTTTTGGTCGTACTCGTTTATTCTTATCGAGTCTGCTTTCGGTCGTGCTCGTTTGCTGTCGAAAGAGCGTTTTTGGCCGGTCTTTTTTTTCGAGTCCGCTTTCGATCGTACTCGTTTGCTGTTGAAAGAGCGTTTTCAGCCGGTCTTTCTTTTCGAGTCCGCTTTCGGTCGTACTTGTTTATTCTTTTCGAGTCCGCTTTCGGTCATACTCGTTTGTTGTTGAAGGAGCGTTTTCGGCAGGTCTTTCTGTTCGAGTCCGCTTTCGGTCGTACTCGTTTATTCTATTCGAGTCCGCTTTCAGTCGTACTCGTTTGCTGTTGAAAGAGCGTTTTCGACCGGTCTTTGTTTTCGAGTCCGCTTTCGGTCTTACTCGTTTATTCTTTTCGAGTCCGCTTTCGGTCGTACTCGTTTGCTATTGAAAGAGCATTTTCGGTCGGTCTTTCTTTTCGAGTCCGCTTTCGGTCGTACTCGTTTGCTATTGAAAGAGCGTTTTCGGCCGGGGTTTCTGTTCGAGTCGGCTTTCGGTCGTACTCGTTTATTCTTTTCGAGTTCGCTTTCGGTTGTACTCGTTTGCTGTTGAAAGAGAGTTTTCGGCCGGTCTTTCATTTCGAGTCCGCTTTCGGTCGTACTCGTTTATTCTTATCGAGTCCGCTTTTGGTCGTACTCGTTTGCTGTTGAAAGAGCGTTTTCAGTCGATCTTTCTTTTCGAGTCCGCTTTTGGTTGTACTCGTTTATTCTTATCGAGTCTGCTTTCGGTCGTGCTCGTTTGCTGTTGAAAGATCGTTTTCGGCCGGTCTTTCTTTTTGAGTTCGCTTTCGGTAGTACTCGTTTATTTCTTTTCGAGTATGCTTTCGGTCGTACTCGTTTGCTGTTGAAAGAGCGTTTTCGGCCGGTCTTTCTTTTCGAGTCCGCTTTCGGTCGTACTCGTTTATTCTTTTCGAGTTCGCTTTTGCTCGTACTCGTTTGCTATTGAAAGAGCATTCTCGGCCGGTCTTTCTTTTCGAGTCCGCTTTCGGTCGTACTCGTTTGCTGTTGAAAGAGCATTTTCAGCCGGTCTTTCTTTTCGAGTCTGCTTTCTGTCGTACTCGTTTATTTCTTTTCGAGTCCGCTTTCGGTCGTACTCGTTTGTTGTTGAAAGAGCGTTTTCGGCCAGTCTTTCTTTTGGAGTCCGCTTTCGGCCGTACTCGTTTGCTGTTGAAAAAGCATTTTTGGCCAGTCTTTCTTTTCGATTCTGCTTTCGGTAGTACTTGTTTATTTCTTTTCGAATTCGCTTTTGGTCTTACTCGTTTGCTGTTGAAAGAGCGTTTTCGGTCGGTCTTTCTTTTCGAGTCCGCTTTCGGTCGTACTCGTTTATTCTTTTCGAGTTCGCTTTTGCTCGTACTCGTTTGCTATTGAAAGAGCGTCTCAGGCCGGTCTTTCTTTTCGAGTCCGCTTTCGGTAGTACTCGTTTGCTGTTGAAAGAGCATTTTCGGCCGGTCTTTCTTTTCGAGTTCGCTTTTGCTCGTACTCGTTTGCTGTTGAAAGAGCGTTTCAGGCCGGTCTTTCTTTTCGAGTCCGCTTTCGGTTGTACTCGTTAGCTGTAGAAAGAGAGTTTTTGGCCGGTCTTTCTTTTCACGTCTGCTTTTGGTCGTACTCGTTTATTCTTATCGAGTCCGCTTTCGGTTCTACTCGTTTGCTGTTGAAAGAGCGTTTCAGGCCGGTCTTTCTTTTCGAGTCCGCTTTTCGGTCGTACTCGTTTGCTGTTGAAAGAGCGTTTTTGGCCGGTCTTTCTTTTCGAGTCCGCTTTCGATCGTACTCGTTTATTTCTTTTCGAGTTTGCTTTCGGTTGTACTCGTTTGCTGTTGAAAGAGCATTTTCGGCCGGTCTTTCTTTTCGAGTCCGCTTTCGGTCGTACTCGTTTATTCTTTTCGAGTCCGCTTTCAGTCGTACTCGTTTGCTATTGAAAGAGCATTCTCGGCCGGTCTTTCTTTTCGAGTCCGCTTTCGGTCGTACTCGTTTGCTGTTGAAAGAGCATTTTTGGCCGGTCTTTCTTTTAGAGTCCGCTTTCGGTCGTACTCGTTTATTTCTTTTCGAGTCCGCTTTCGGTCTTACTCATTTGCTGTTGAAAGAGCTTTTTCAGACGGTCTTTCTTTTCTAGTCCGCTTTCGGTCATACTTATTTATTCTTTTCGAGTCCGCTTTCGGTCGTACTCGTTTGCTGTTGAAAGAGCATTTTCGGCAGGTCTTTATGTTCGATTCCGTTTTAGGACGTACTCGTTTATTCTTTTCGAGTCCGCTTTCGGTCGTACTCGTTTGCTGTTGAAAGAGCGTTTTCGGCCGGTGTTTCTTTTGGAGTCCGCTTTCGGCCGTACTCCTTTGCTGTTGAAAGAGCATTTTCGGCCAGTCTTTCTTTTCGATTCTGCTTTCGGTAGTACTTTTTTATTTCTTTTCGAGTTCGCTTTTGGTCTTACTCGTTTGCTGTTGAAAGAGCGTTTTCGGCCGGTCTTTCTTTTCGAGTCCGCTTTCGGTTGTACTCGTTAGCTGTTGAAAGAGCGTTTTTGGCCGGTCTTTATTTTCGAGTCCGCTTTTGGTCGTACTCGTTTATTCTTTTCGAGTCCGCTTTTGCTCGTACTCGTTTGCTGTTGAAAGAGCGTTTCAGGCCGGTTTTTCTTTTCGAGTCCGCTTTCGGTTGTACTCGTTAGCTGTTGAAAGAGCGTTTTTGGCCGGTCTTTATTTTCGAGTCCGCTTTTGGTCGTACTCGTTTATTCTTATCGAGTCCACTTTCGGTCGTACTCGTTTGCTGTTGAAAGAGCGTTTTGGGTCGGTCTTTTATTTCGAGTCCGCTTTCGGTCGTACTCGTTTATTTCTTTTCGAGTCCGCTTTCGGTCGTACTCGTTTATTTCTTTTCGAGTCCGCTTTCGGTCGTACTCGTTTGCTGTTGAAAGAGCGTTTTCGGCCGGTCTTTCTTTTCGAGTCCGCTTTCGGTCGTACTCGTTTATTCTTATCGAGTCCGCTTTTGGTCGTACTCGTTTGCTGTTGAAAGAGCGTTTTCAGTCGATCTTTCTTTTCGAGTCCGCTTTTGGTCGTACTCGTTTATTCTTATCGAGTCTGCTTTCGGTCGTGCTCGTTTGCTGTCGAAAGAGCGTTTTTGGCCGGTCTTTTTTTTCGAGTCCGCTTTCGATCGTACTCGTTTGCCGTGGAAAGAGCGTTTTCAGCCGGTCTTTCTTTTCGAGTCCGCTTTCGGTCGTACTTGTTTATTCTTTTCGAGTCCTCTTTCGGTCATACTCCTTTGCTGTTGAAGGAGCGTTTTCGGCAGGTCTTTCTGTTCGAGTCCGCTTTCGGTCGTACTCGTTTATTCTATTCGAGTCCGCTTTCAGTCGTACTCGTTTGCTGTTGAAAGAGCGTTTTCGGCCGCTCTTTCTTTTGGAGTCCGCTTTCGGCCGTACTCGTTTGCTGTTGAAAGAGCATTTTCGGCCGGTCTTTCTTTTCGATTCCGCTTTCGCTCGTAATCGTTTATTTCTTTTCAAATCTGCTTTTGGTCGTACTCGTTTGCTGTTGAAAGAGCGTTTTTGGCCGGTCTTTCTTTTCGAGTCCGCTTTCGGTCGTACTCGTTTATTCTTTTCGAGTTCGCTTTTGTTTGTATTCGTTTGCTGTTGAAAGATCGTTTTCGGCCGGTCTTTCTTTTTGAGTTCGCTTTCGGTAGTACTCGTTTATTTCTTTTCGAGTATGCTTTCGGTCGTACTCGTTTGCTGTTGAAAGAGCGTTTTCGGCCGGTCTTTCTTTTCGAGTCCGCTTTCGGTCGTACTCGTTTATTCTTTTCAAGTTCGCTTTTGCTCGTACTCGTTTGCTATTGAAAGAGCATTCTCGGCCGGTCTTTCTTTTCGAGTCCGCTTTCGGTCGTACTCGTTTGCTGTTGAAAGAGCATTTTCGGCCGGTCTTTCTTTTCGAGTCTGCTTTCTGTCGTACTCGTTTATTTCTTTTCGAGTCCGCTTTCGGTCGTACTCGTTTGTTATTGAAAGAGCGTTTTCGGCCAGTCTTTCTTTTGGAGTCCGCTTTCGGCCGTACTCGTTTGCTGTTGAAAAAGCATTTTCGGCCAGTCTTTCTTTTCGATTCTGCTTTCGGTAGTACTTGTTTATTTCTTTTCGAATTCGCTTTTGGTCTTACTCATTTGCTGTTGAAAGAGCGTTTTCGGTCGGTCTTTCTTTTCGAGTCCGCTTTCGGTCGTACTCGTTTATTCTTTTCGAGTTCGCTTTTGCTCGTACTCGTTTGCTATTGAAAGAGCGTTTCAGGCCGGTCTTTCTTTTCGAGTCCGCTTTTGGTAGTACTCGTTTGCTGTTGAAAGAGCATTTTCGGCCGGTCTTTCTTTTCGAGTTCGCTTTTGCTCGTACTCGTTTGCTGTTGAAAGAGCGTTTCAGGCCGGTCTTTCTTTTCGAGTCCGCTTTCGGTTGTACTCGTTAGCTGTAGAAAGAGAGTTTTTGGCCGGTCTTTCTTTTCACGTCTGCTTTTGGTCGTACTCGTTTATTCTTATCGAGTCCGCTTTCGGTTCTACTCGTTTGCTGTTGAAAGAGCGTTTCAGGCCGGTCTTTCTTTTCGAGTCCGCTTTTCGGTCGTACTCGTTTGCTGTTGAAAGAGCGTTTTTGGCCGGTCTTTCTTTTCGAGTCCGCTTTCGGTCGTACTCGTTTATTTCTTTTCGAGTCCGCTTTCGGTTGTACTCGTTTGCTGTTGAAAGAGCGTTTTCGACCGGTCTTTCTTTTCGAGTCCGCATTCGGTCGTACTCGTTTGCTATTGAAAGAGCGTTTTCGGCCGGGCTTTCTGTTCGAGTCGGCTTTCGGTCGTACTCGTTTATTCTTTTCGAGTTCGCTTTCGGTTGTACTCGTTTGCTGTTGAAAGAGAGTTTTCGGCCGGTCTTTCATTTCGAGTCCGCTTTCGGTCGTACTCGTTTATTCTTATCGAGTCCGCTTTTGGTCGTACTCGTTTGCTGTTGAAAGAGCGTTTTCAGTCGATCTTTCTTTTCGAGTCCGCTTTTGGTCGTACTCGTTTATTCTTATCGAGTCTGCTTTCGGTCGTGCTCGTTTGCTGTCGAAAGAGCGTTTTTGGCCGGTCTTTTTTTTCGAGTCCGCTTTCGATCGTACTCGTTTGCTGTTGAAAGAGCGTTTTCAGCCGGTCTTTCTTTTCGAGTCCGCTTTCGGTCGTACTTGTTTATTCTTTTCGAGTCCGCTTTCGGTCATACTCGTTTGCTGTTGAAGGAGCGTTTTCGGCAGGTCTTTCTGTTCGAGTCCGCTTTCGGTCGTACTCGTTTATTCTATTCGAGTCCGCTTTCAGTCGTACTCGTTTGCTGTTGAAAGAGCGTTTTCGACCGGTCTTTGTTTTCGAGTCCGCTTTCGGTCTTACTCGTTTATTCTTTTCGAGTCCGCTTTCGGTCGTACTCGTTTGCTATTGAAAGAGCATTTTCGGTCGGTCTTTCTTTTCGAGTCCGCTTTCGGTCGTACTCGTTTTCTATTGAAAGAGCATTTTCGGCCGGGGTTTCTGTTCGAGTCGGCTTTCGGTCGTACTCGTTTATTCTTTTCGAGTTCGCTTTCGGTTGTACTCGTTTGCTGTTGAAAGAGAGTTTTCGGCCGGTCTTTCATTTCGAGTCCGCTTTCGGTCGTACTCGTTTATTCTTATCGAGTCCGCTTTTGGTCGTACTCGTTTGCTGTTGAAAGAGCGTTTTCAGTCGATCTTTCTTTTCGAGTCCGCTTTTGGTTGTACTCGTTTATTCTTATCGAGTCTGCTTTCGGTCGTGCTCGTTTGCTGTTGAAAGATCGTTTTCGGCCGGTCTTTCTTTTTGAGTTCGCTTTCGGTAGTACTCGTTTATTTCTTTTCGAGTATGCTTTCGGTCGTACTCGTTTGCTGTTGAAAGAGCGTTTTCGGCCGGTCTTTCTTTTCGAGTCCGCTTTCGGTCGTACTCGTTTATTCTTTTCGAGTTCGCTTTTGCTCGTACTCGTTTGCTATTGAAAGAGCATTCTCGGCCGGTCTTTCTTTTCGAGTCCGCTTTCGGTCGTACTCGTTTGCTGTTGAAAGAGCATTTTCAGCCGGTCTTTCTTTTCGAGTCTGCTTTCTGTCGTACTCGTTTATT
Source organism: Lathyrus tuberosus (assembly GCA_022829125.1). NCBI lineage: Eukaryota > Viridiplantae > Streptophyta > Magnoliopsida > Fabales > Fabaceae > Lathyrus > Lathyrus tuberosus. Next base: position 5,366,155 of record JALAZF010000034.1, read on the forward strand.
TCTTTTCGAGTCCGCTTTCGGTCGTACTCGTTTGTTGTTGAAAGAGCGTTTTCGGCCAGTCTTTCTTTTGGAGTCCGCTTTCGGCCGTACTCGTTTGCTGTTGAAAAAGCATTTTTGGCCAGTCTTTCTTTTCGATTCTGCTTTCGGTAGTACTTGTTTATTTCTTTTCGAATTCGCTTTTGGTCTTACTCGTTTGCTGTTGAAAGAGCGTTTTCGGTCGGTCTTTCTTTTCGAGTCCGCTTTCGGTCGTACTCGTTTATTCTTTTCGAGTTCGCTTTCGGTCGTACTCGTTTGTTGTTGAAAGAGCGTTTTCGGCCAGTCTTTCTTTTGGAGTCCGCTTTCGGCCGTACTCGTTTGCTGTTGAAAAAGCATTTTCGGCCAGTCTTTCTTTTCGATTCTGCTTTCGGTAGTACTTGTTTATTTCTTTTCGAATTCGCTTTTGGTCTTACTCGTTTGCTGTTGAAAGAGCGTTTTCGGTCGGTCTTTCTTTTCGAGTCCGCTTTCGGTCGTACTCGTTTATTCTTTTCGAGTTCGCTTTTGCTCGTACTCGTTTGCTATTGAAAGAGCGTTTCAGGCCGGTCTTTCTTTTCGAGTCCGCTTTCGGTAGTACTCGTTTGCTGTTGAAAGAGCATTTTCGGCCGGTCTTTCTTTTCGAGTTCGCTTTTGCTCGTACTCGTTTGCTGTTGAAAGAGCGTTTCAGGCCGGTCTTTCTTTTCGAGTCCGCTTTCGGTTGTACTCGTTAGCTGTTGAAAGAGCGTTTTTGGCCGGTCTTTATTTTCGAGTCCGCTTTTGGTCGTACTCGTTTATTCTTATCGAGTCTGCTTTCGGTCGTGCTCGTTTGCTGTCGAATGAGTGTTTTTGGCCGGTCTTTTTTTTCGAGTCTGCTTTCGATCGTACTCGTTTGCTGTTGAAAGTGCGTTTTTGCCCGGTCTTTCTTTTCGAGTCCGCTTTCGGTCGTACTCGTTTATTCTTTTCGAGATCGCTTTTGCTCATACTCGTTTGCTGTTGAAAGAGCGTTTTGGGTCGGTCTTTTATTTCGAGTCCGCTTTCGGTCGTACTCGTTTATTTCTTTTCGAGTCCGCTTTCGGTCGTACTCGTTTGCTGTTGAAAGAGCGTTTTCGACCGGTCTTTCTTTTCGAGTCCGCATTCGGTCGTACTCGTTTGCTATTGAAAGAGCGTTTTCGGCCGGGCTTTCTGTTCGAGTCGGCTTTCGGTCGTACTCGTTTATTCTTTTCGAGTTCGCTTTCGGTTGTACTCGTTTGCTGTTGAAAGAGAGTTTTCGGCCGGTCTTTCATTTCGAGTCCGCTTTCGGTCGTACTCGTTTATTCTTATCGAGTCCGCTTTTGGTCGTACTCGTTTGCTGTTGAAAGAGCGTTTTCAGTCGATCTTTCTTTTCGAGTCCGCTTTTGGTCGTACTCGTTTATTCTTATCGAGTCTGCTTTCGGTCGTGCTCGTTTGCTGTCGAAAGAGCGTTTTTGGCCGGTCTTTTTTTTCGAGTCCGCTTTCGATCGTACTCGTTTGCTGTTGAAAGAGCGTTTTCAGCCGGTCTTTCTTTTCGAGTCCGCTTTCGGTCGTACTTGTTTATTCTTTTCGAGTCCGCTTTCGGTCATACTCGTTTGCTGTTGAAGGAGCGTTTTCGGCAGGTCTTTCTGTTCGAGTCCGCTTTCGGTCGTACTCGTTTATTCTATTCGAGTCCGCTTTCAGTCGTACTCGTTTGCTGTTGAAAGAGCGTTTTCGACCGGTCTTTGTTTTCGAGTCCGCTTTCGGTCTTACTCGTTTATTCTTTTCGAGTCCGCTTTCGGTCGTACTCGTTTGCTATTGAAAGAGCATTTTCGGTCGGTCTTTCTTTTCGAGTCCGCTTTCGGTCGTACTCGTTTGCTATTGAAAGAGCGTTTTCGGCTGGGGTTTCTGTTCGAGTCGGCTTTCGGTCGTACTCGTTTATTCTTTTCGAGTTCGCTTTCGGTTGTACTCGTTTGCTGTTGAAAGAGAGTTTTCGGCCGGTCTTTCATTTCGAGTCCGCTTTCGGTCGTACTCGTTTATTCTTATCGAGTCCGCTTTTGGTCGTACTCGTTTGCTGTTGAAAGAGCGTTTTCAGTCGATCTTTCTTTTCGAGTCCGCTTTTGGTTGTACTCGTTTATTCTTATCGAGTCTGCTTTCGGTCGTGCTCGTTTGCTGTTGAAAGATCGTTTTCGGCCGGTCTTTCTTTTTGAGTTCGCTTTCGGTAGTACTCGTTTATTTCTTTTCGAGTATGCTTTCGGTCGTACTCGTTTGCTGTTGAAAGAGCGTTTTCGGCCGGTCTTTCTTTTCGAGTCCGCTTTCGGTCGTACTCGTTTATTCTTTTCGAGTTCGCTTTTGTTCGTACTCGTTTGCTATTGAAAGAGCATTCTCGGCCGGTCTTTCTTTTCGAGTCCGCTTTCGGTCGTACTCGTTTGCTGTTGAAAGAGCATTTTCAGCCGGTCTTTCTTTTCGAGTCTGCTTTCTGTCGTACTCGTTTATTTCTTTTCGAGTCCGCTTTCGGTCGTACTCGTTTGTTGTTGAAAGAGCGTTTTCGGCCAGTCTTTCTTTTGGAGTCCGCTTTCGGCCGTACTCGTTTGCTGTTGAAAAAGCATTTTTGGCCAGTCTTTCTTTTCGATTCTGCTTTCGGTAGTACTTGTTTATTTCTTTTCGAATTCGCTTTTGGTCTTACTCGTTTGCTGTTGAAAGAGCGTTTTCGGTCGGTCTTTCTTTTCGAGTCCGCTTTCGGTCGTACTCGTTTATTCTTTTCGAGTTCGCTTTTGCTCGTACTCGTTTGCTATTGAAAGAGCGTCTCAGGCCGGTCTTTCTTTTCGAGTCCGCTTTCGGTAGTACTTGTTTGCTGTTGAAAGAGCATTTTCGGCCGGTCTTTCTTTTCGAGTTCGCTTTTGCTCGTACTCGTTTGCTGTTGAAAGAGCGTTTCAGGCCGGTCTTTCTTTTCGAGTCCGCTTTCGGTTGTACTCGTTAGCTGTAGAAAGAGAGTTTTTGGCCGGTCTTTCTTTTCACGTCTGCTTTTGGTCGTACTCGTTTATTCTTATCGAGTCCGCTTTCGGTTCTACTCGTTTGCTGTTGAAAGAGCGTTTCAGGCCGGTCTTTCTTTTCGAGTCCGCTTTTCGGTCGTACTCGTTTGCTGTTGAAAGAGCGTTTTTGGCCGGTCTTTCTTTTCGAGTCCGCTTTCGATCGTACTCGTTTATTTCTTTTCGAGTTTGCTTTCGGTTGTACTCGTTTGCTGTTGAAAGAGCATTTTCGGCCGGTCTTTCTTTTCGAGTCCGCTTTCGGTCGTACTCGTTTATTCTTTTCGAGTCCGCTTTCAGTCGTACTCGTTTGCTATTGAAAGAGCATTCTCGGCCGGTCTTTCTTTTCGAGTCCGCTTTCGGTCGTACTCGTTTGCTGTTGAAAGAGCATTTTTGGCCGGTCTTTCTTTTAGAGTCCGCTTTCGGTCGTACTCGTTTATTTCTTTTCGAGTCCGCTTTCGGTCTTACTCATTTGCTGTTGAAAGAGCTTTTTCAGACGGTCTTTCTTTTCTATTCCGCTTTCGGTCATACTTATTTATTCTTTTCGAGTCCGCTTTCGGTCGTACTCGTTTGCTGTTGAAAGAGCATTTTCGGCAGGTCTTTATGTTCGATTCCGTTTTAGGACGTACTCGTTTATTCTTTTCGAGTCCGCTTTCGGTCGTACTCGTTTGCTGTTGAAAGAGCGTTTTCGGCCGGTGTTTCTTTTGGAGTCCGCTTTCGGCCGTACTCCTTTGCTGTTGAAAGAGCATTTTCGGCCAGTCTTTCTTTTCGATTCTGCTTTCGGTAGTACTTTTTTATTTCTTTTCGAGTTCGCTTTTGGTCTTACTCGTTTGCTGTTGAAAGAGCGTTTTCGGCCGGTCTTTCTTTTCGAGTCCGCTTTCGGTTGTACTCGTTAGCTGTTGAAAGAGCGTTTTTGGCCGGTCTTTATTTTCGAGTCCGCTTTTGGTCGTACTCGTTTATTCTTTTCGAGTCCGCTTTTGCTCGTACTCGTTTGCTGTTGAAAGAGCGTTTCAAGCCGGTTTTTCTTTTCGAGTCCGCTTTCGGTTGTACTCGTTAGCTGTTGAAAGAGCGTTTTTGGCCGGTCTTTATTTTCGAGTCCGCTTTTGGTCGTACTCGTTTATTCTTATCGAGTCCACTTTCGGTCGTACTCGTTTGCTGTTGAAAGAGCGTTTTGGGTCGGTCTTTTATTTCGAGTCCGCTTTCGGTCGTACTCGTTTATTTCTTTTCGAGTCCGCTTTCGGTCGTACTCGTTTATTTCTTTTCGAGTCCGCTTTCGGTCGTACTCGTTTGCTGTTGAAAGAGCGTTTTCGGCCGGTCTTTCTTTTCGAGTCCGCTTTCGGTAGTACTCGTTTGCTGTTGAAAGAGCATTTTCGGCCGGTCTTTCTTTTCGAGTTCGCTTTTGCTCGTACTCGTTTGCTGTTGAAAGAGCGTTTCAGGCCGGTCTTTCTTTTCGAGTCCGCTTTCGGTTGTACTCGTTAGCTGTAGAAAGAGAGTTTTTGGCCGGTCTTTCTTTTCACGTCTGCTTTTGGTCGTACTCGTTTATTCTTATCGAGTCCGCTTTCGGTTCTACTCGTTTGCTGTTGAAAGAGTGTTTCAGGCCGGTCTTTCTTTTCGAGTCCGCTTTTCGGTCGTACTCGTTTGCTGTTGAAAGAGCGTTTTTGGCCGGTCTTTCTTTTCGAGTCCGCTTTCGGTCGTACTCGTTTATTTCTTTTCGAGTCCGCTTTCGGTTGTACTCGTTTGCTGTTGAAAGAGCGTTTTCGACCGGTCTTTCTTTTCGAGTCCGCATTCGGTCGTACTCGTTTGCTATTGAAAGAGCGTTTTCGGCCGGGCTTTCTGTTCGAGTCGGCTTTCGGTCGTACTCGTTTATTCTTTTCGAGTTCGCTTTCGGTTGTACTCGTTTGCTGTTGAAAGAGAGTTTTCGGCCGGTCTTTCATTTTGAGTCCGCTTTCGGTCGTACTCGTTTATTCTTATCGAGTCCGCTTTTGGTCGTACTCGTTTGCTGTTGAAAGAGCGTTTTCAGTCGATCTTTCTTTTCGAGTCCGCTTTTGGTCGTACTCGTTTATTCTTATCGAGTCTGCTTTCGGTCGTGCTCGTTTGCTGTCGAAAGAGCGTTTTTGGCCGGTCTTTTTTTTCGAGTCCGCTTTCGATCGTACTCGTTTGCTGTTGAAAGAGCGTTTTCAGCCGGTCTTTCTTTTCGAGTCCGCTTTCGGTCGTACTTGTTTATTCTTTTCGAGTCCGCTTTCGGTCATACTCGTTTGCTGTTGAAGGAGCGTTTTCGGCAGGTCTTTCTGTTCGAGTCCGCTTTCGGTCGTACTCGTTTATTCTATTCGAGTCCGCTTTCAGTCGTACTCGTTTGCTGTTGAAAGAGCGTTTTCGACCGGTCTTTGTTTTCGAGTCCGCTTTCGGTCTTACTCGTTTATTCTTTTCGAGTCCGCTTTCGGTCGTACTCGTTTGCTATTGAAAGAGCATTTTCGGTCGGTCTTTCTTTTCGAGTCCGCTTTCGGTCGTACTCGTTTGCTATTGAAAGAGCGTTTTCGGCCGGGGTTTCTGTTCGAGTCGGCTTTCGGTCGTACTCGTTTATTCTTTTCGAGTTCGCTTTCGGTTGTACTCGTTTGCTGTTGAAAGAGAGTTTTCGGCCGGTCTTTCATTTCGAGTCCGCTTTCGGTCGTACTCGTTTATTCTTATCGAGTCCGCTTTTGGTCGTACTCGTTTGCTGTTGAAAGAGCGTTTTCAGTCGATCTTTCTTTTCGAGTCCGCTTTTGGTTGTACTCGTTTATTCTTATCGAGTCTGCTTTCGGTCGTGCTCGTTTGCTGTTGAAAGATCGTTTTCGGCCGGTCTTTCTTTTTGAGTTCGCTTTCGGTAGTACTCGTTTATTTCTTTTCGAGTATGCTTTCGGTCGTACTCGTTTGCTGTTGAAAGAGCGTTTTCGGCCGGTCTTTCTTTTCGAGTCCGCTTTCGGTCGTACTCGTTTATTCTTTTCGAGTTCGCTTTTGCTCGTACTCGTTTGCTATTGAAAGAGCATTCTCGGCCGGTCTTTCTTTTCGAGTCCGCTTTCGGTCGTACTCGTTTGCTGTTGAAAGAGCATTTTCAGCCGGTCTTTCTTTTCGAGTCTGCTTTCTGTCGTACTCGTTTATTTCTTTTCGAGTCCGCTTTCGGTCGTACTCGTTTGTTGTTGAAAGAGCGTTTTCGGCCAGTCTTTCTTTTGGAGTCCGCTTTCGGCCGTACTCGTTTGCTGTTGAAAAAGCATTTTTGGCCAGTCTTTCTTTTCGATTCTGCTTTCGGTAGTACTTGTTTATTTCTTTTCGAATTCGCTTTTGGTCTTACTCGTTTGCTGTTGAAAGAGCGTTTTCGGTCGGTCTTTCTTTTCGAGTCCGCTTTCGGTCGTACTCGTTTATTCTTTTCGAGTTCGCTTTTGCTCGTACTCGTTTGCTATTGAAAGAGCGTCTCAGGCCGGTCTTTCTTTTCGAGTCCGCTTTCGGTAGTACTCGTTTGCTGTTGAAAGAGCATTTTCGGCCGGTCTTTCTTTTCGAGTTCGCTTTTGCTCGTACTCGTTTGCTGTTGAAAGAGCGTTTCAGGCCGGTCTTTCTTTTCGAGTCCGCTTTCGGTTGTACTCGTTAGCTGTAGAAAGAGAGTTTTTGGCCGGTCTTTCTTTTCACGTCTGCTTTAGGTCGTACTCGTTTATTCTTATCGAGTCCGCTTTCGGTTCTACTCGTTTGCTATTGAAAGAGCGTTTCAGGCCGGTCTTTCTTTTCGAGTCCGCTTTTCGGTCGTACTCGTTTGCTGTTGAAAGAGCGTTTTTGGCCGGTCTTTCTTTTCGAGTCCGCTTTCGATCGTACTCGTTTATTTCTTTTCGAGTTTGCTTTCGGTTGTACTCGTTTGCTGTTGAAAGAGCATTTTCGGCCGGTCTTTCTTTTCGAGTCCGCTTTCGGTCGTACTCGTTTATTCTTTTCGAGTCCGCTTTCAGTCGTACTCGTTTGCTATTGAAAGAGCATTCTCGGCCGGTCTTTCTTTTCGAGTCCGCTTTCGGTCGTACTCGTTTGCTGTTGAAAGAGCATTTTTGGCCGGTCTTTCTTTTAGAGTCCGCTTTCGGTCGTACTCGTTTATTTCTTTTCGAGTCCGCTTTCGGTCTTACTCATTTGCTGTTGAAAGAGCTTTTTCAGACGGTCTTTCTTTTCTAGTCCGCTTTCGGTCATACTTATTTATTCTTTTCGAGTCCGCTTTCGGTCGTACTCGTTTGCTGTTGAAAGAGCATTTTCGGCAGGTCTTTATGTTCGATTCCGTTTTAGGACGTACTCGTTTATTCTTTTCGAGTCCGCTTTCGGTCGTACTCGTTTGCTGTTGAAAGAGCGTTTTCGGCCGGTGTTTCTTTTGGAGTCCGCTTTCGGCCGTACTCCTTTGCTGTTGAAAGAGCATTTTCGGCCAGTCTTTCTTTTCGATTCTGCTTTCGGTAGTACTTTTTTATTTCTTTTCGAGTTCGCTTTTGGTCTTACTCGTTTGCTGTTGAAAGAGCGTTTTCGGCCGGTCTTTCTTTTCGAGTCCGCTTTCGGTTGTACTCGTTAGCTGTTGAAAGAGCGTTTTTGGCCGGTCTTTATTTTCGAGTCCGCTTTTGGTCGTACTCGTTTATTCTTTTCGAGTCCGCTTTTGCTCGTACTCGTTTGCTGTTGAAAGAGCGTTTCAGGCCGGTTTTTCTTTTCGAGTCCGCTTTCGGTTGTACTCGTTAGCTGTTGAAAGAGCGTTTTTGGCCGGTCTTTATTTTCGAGTCCGCTTTTGGTCGTACTCGTTTATTCTTATCGAGTCCACTTTCGGTCGTACTCGTTTGCTGTTGAAAGAGCGTTTTGGGTCGGTCTTTTATTTCGAGTCCGCTTTCGGTCGTACTCGTTTATTTCTTTTCGAGTCCGCTTTCGGTCGTACTCGTTTATTTCTTTTCGAGTCCGCTTTCGGTCGTACTCGTTTGCTGTTGAAAGAGCGTTTTCGGCCGGTCTTTCTTTTCGAGTCCGCTTTCGGTCGTACTCGTTTATTCTTATCGAGTCCGCTTTTGGTCGTACTCGTTTGCTGTTGAAAGAGCGTTTTCAGTCGATCTTTCTTTTCGAGTCCGCTTTTGGTTGTACTCGTTTATTCTTATCGAGTCTGCTTTCGGTCGTGCTCGTTTGCTGTCGAAAGAGCGTTTTTGGCCGGTCTTTTTTTTCGAGTCCGCTTTCGATCGTACTCGTTTGCCGTTGAAAGAGCGTTTTCAGCCGGTCTTTCTTTTCGAGTCCGCTTTCGGTCGTACTTGTTTATTCTTTTCGAGTCCTCTTTCGGTCATACTCGTTTGCTGTTGAAGGAGCGTTTTCGGCAGGTCTTTCTGTTCGAGTCCGCTTTCGGTCGTACTCGTTTATTCTATTCGAGTCCGCTTTCAGTCGTACTCGTTTGCTGTTGAAAGAGCGTTTTCGGCCGCTCTTTCTTTTGGAGTCCGCTTTCGGCCGTACTCGTTTGCTGTTGAAAGAGCATTTTCGGCCGGTCTTTCTTTTCGATTCCGCTTTCGCTCGTAATCGTTTATTTCTTTTCAAATCTGCTTTTGGTCGTACTCGTTTGCTGTTGAAAGAGCGTTTTTGGCCGGTCTTTCTTTTCGAGTCCGCTTTCGGTCGTACTCGTTTATTCTTTTCGAGTTCGCTTTTGTTTGTATTCGTTTGCTGTTGAAAGATCGTTTTCGGCCGGTCTTTCTTTTTGAGTTCGCTTTCGGTAGTACTCGTTTATTTCTTTTCGAGTATGCTTTCGGTCGTACTCGTTTGCTGTTGAAAGAGCGTTTTCGGCCGGTCTTTCTTTTCGAGTCCGCTTTCGGTCGTACTCGTTTATTCTTTTCAAGTTCGCTTTTGCTCGTACTCGTTTGCTATTGAAAGAGCATTCTCGGCCGGTCTTTCTTTTCGAGTCCGCTTTCGGTCGTACTCGTTTGCTGTTGAAAGAGCATTTTCGGCCGCTCTTTCTTTTCGAGTCTGCTTTCTGTCGTACTCGTTTATTTCTTTTCGAGTCCGCTTTCGGTCGTACTCGTTTGTTATTGAAAGAGCGTTTTCGGCCAGTCTTTCTTTTGGAGTCCGCTTTCGGCCGTACTCGTTTGCTGTTGAAAAAGCATTTTCGGCCAGTCTTTCTTTTCGATTCTGCTTTCGGTAGTACTTGTTTATTTCTTTTCGAATTCGCTTTTGGTCTTACTCGTTTGCTGTTGAAAGAGCGTTTTCGGTCGGTCTTTCTTTTCGAGTCCGCTTTCGGTCGTACTCGTTTATTCTTTTCGAGTTCGCTTTTGCTCGTACTCGTTTGCTATTGAAAGAGCGTTTCAGGCCGGTCTTTCTTTTCGAGTCCGCTTTCGGTAGTACTCGTTTGCTGTTGAAAGAGCATTTTCGGCCGGTCTTTCTTTTCGAGTTCGCTTTTGCTCGTACTCGTTTGCTGTTGAAAGAGCGTTTCAGGCCGGTCTTTCTTTTCGAGTCCGCTTTCGGTTGTACTCGTTAGCTGTAGAAAGAGAGTTTTTGGCCGGTCTTTCTTTTCACGTCTGCTTTTGGTCGTACTCGTTTATTCTTATCGAGTCCGCTTTCGGTTCTACTCGTTTGCTGTTGAAAGAGCGTTTCAGGCCGGTCTTTCTTTTCGAGTCCGCTTTTCGGTCGTACTCGTTTGCTGTTGAAAGAGCGTTTTTGGCCGGTCTTTCTTTTCGAGTCCGCTTTCGATCGTACTCGTTTATTTCTTTTCGAGTTTGCTTTCGGTTGTACTCGTTTGCTGTTGAAAGAGCATTTTCGGCCGGTCTTTCTTTTCGAGTCCGCTTTCGGTCGTACTCGTTTATTCTTTTCGAGTCCGCTTTCAGTCGTACTCGTTTGCTATTGAAAGAGCATTCTCGGCCGGTCTTTCTTTTCGAGTCCGCTTTCCGTCGTACTCGTTTGCTGTTGAAAGAGCATTTTTGGCCGGTCTTTCTTTTAGAGTCCGCTTTCGGTCGTACTCGTTTATTTCTTTTCGAGTCCGCTTTCGGTCTTACTCATTTGCTGTTGAAAGAGCTTTTTCAGACGGTCTTTCTTTTCTAGTCCGCTTTCGGTCATACTTATTTATTCTTTTCAAGTCCGCTTTCGGTCGTACTCGTTTGCTGTTGAAAGAGCATTTTCGGCAGGTCTTTATGTTCGAGTCCGTTTTCGGACGTACTCGTTTATTCTTTTCGAGTCCGCTTTCGGTCGTACTCGTTTATTCTTTTCGAGTCCTCTTTCGGTCATACTCGTTTGCTGTTGAAGGAGCGTTTTCGGCAGGTCTTTCTGTTCGAGTCCGCTTTCGGTCGTACTCGTTTATTCTATTCGAGTCCGCTTTCAGTCGTACTCGTTTGCTGTTGAAAGAGCGTTTTCGGCCGCTCTTTCTTTTGGAGTCCGCTTTCGGCCGTACTCGTTTGCTGTTGAAAGAGCATTTTCGGCCGGTCTTTCTTTTCGATTCCGCTTTCGCTCGTAATCGTTTATTTCTTTTCAAATCTGCTTTTGGTCGTACTCGTTTGCTGTTGAAAGAGCGTTTTTGGCCGGTCTTTCTTTTCGAGTCCGCTTTCGGTCGTACTCGTTTATTCTTTTCGAGTTCGCTTTTGTTTGTATTCGTTTGCTGTTGAAAGATCGTTTTCGGCCGGTCTTTCTTTTTGAGTTCGCTTTCGGTAGTACTCGTTTATTTCTTTTCGAGTATGCTTTCGGTCGTACTCGTTTGCTGTTGAAAGAGCGTTTTCGGCCGGTCTTTCTTTTCGAGTCCGCTTTCGGTCGTACTCGTTTATTCTTTTCAAGTTCGCTTTTGCTCGTACTCGTTTGCTATTGAAAGAGCATTCTCGGCCGGTCTTTCTTTTCGAGTCCGCTTTCGGTCGTACTCGTTTGCTGTTGAAAGAGCATTTTCGGCCGCTCTTTCTTTTCGAGTCTGCTTTCTGTCGTACTCGTTTATTTCTTTTCGAGTCCGCTTTCGGTCGTACTCGTTTGTTATTGAAAGAGCGTTTTCGGCCAGTCTTTCTTTTGGAGTCCGCTTTCGGCCGTACTCGTTTGCTGTTGAAAAAGCATTTTCGGCCAGTCTTTCTTTTCGATTCTGCTTTCGGTAGTACTTGTTTATTTCTTTTCGAATTCGCTTTTGGTCTTACTCGTTTGCTGTTGAAAGAGCGTTTTCGGTCGGTCTTTCTTTTCGAGTCCGCTTTCGGTCGTACTCGTTTATTCTTTCCGAGTTCGCTTTTGCTCGTACTCGTTTGCTATTGAAAGAGCGTTTCAGGCCGGTCTTTCTTTTCGAGTCCGCTTTCGGTAGTACTCGTTTGCTGTTGAAAGAGCATTTTCGGCCGGTCTTTCTTTTCGAGTTCGCTTTTGCTCGTACTCGTTTGCTGTTGAAAGAGCGTTTCAGGCCGGTCTTTCTTTTCGAGTCCGCTTTCGGTTGTACTCGTTAGCTGTAGAAAGAGAGTTTTTGGCCGGTCTTTCTTTTCACGTCTGCTTTTGGTCGTACTCGTTTATTCTTATCGAGTCCGCTTTCGGTTCTACTCGTTTGCTGTTGAAAGAGCGTTTCAGGCCGGTCTTTCTTTTCGAGTCCGCTTTTCGGTCGTACTCGTTTGCTGTTGAAAGAGCGTTTTTGGCCGGTCTTTCTTTTCGAGTCCGCTTTCGATCGTACTCGTTTATTTCTTTTCGAGTTTGCTTTCGGTTGTACTCGTTTGCTGTTGAAAGAGCATTTTCGGCCGGTCTTTCTTTTCGAGTCCGCTTTCGGTCGTACTCGTTTATTCTTTTCGAGTCCGCTTTCAGTCGTACTCGTTTGCTATTGAAAGAGCATTCTCGGCCGGTCTTTCTTTTCGAGTCCGCTTTCCGTCGTACTCGTTTGCTGTTGAAAGAGCATTTTTGGCCGGTCTTTCTTTTAGAGTCCGCTTTCGGTCGTACTCGTTTATTTCTTTTCGAGTCCGCTTTCGGTCTTACTCATTTGCTGTTGAAAGAGCTTTTTCAGACGGTCTTTCTTTTCTAGTCCGCTTTCGGTCATACTTATTTATTCTTTTCAAGTCCGCTTTCGGTCGTACTCGTTTGCTGTTGAAAGAGCATTTTCGGCAGGTCTTTATGTTCGAGTCCGTTTTCGGACGTACTCGTTTATTCTTTTCGAGTCCGCTTTCGGTCGTACTCGTTTGCTGTTGAAAGAGCGTTTTCGGCCGGTGTTTCTTTTGGAGTCCGCTTTCGGCCGTACTCCTTTGCTGTTGAAAGAGCATTTTCGGCCAGTCTTTCTTTTCGATTCTGCTTTCGGTAGTACTTTTTTATTTCTTTTCGAGTTCGCTTTTGGTCTTACTCGTTTGCTGTTGAAAGAGCGTTTTCGGCCGGTCTTTCTTTTCGAGTCCGCTTTCGGTTGTACTCGTTAGCTGTTGAAAGAGCGTTTTTGGCCGGTCTTTATTTTCGAGTCCGCTTTTGGTCGTACTCGTTTATTCTTTTCGAGTCCGCTTTTGCTCGTACTCGTTTGCTGTTGAAAGAGCGTTTCAAGCCGGTTTTTCTTTTCGAGTCCGCTTTCGGTTGTACTCGTTAGCTGTTGAAAGAGCGTTTTTGGCCGGTCTTTATTTTCGAGTCCGCTTTTGGTCGTACTCGTTTATTCTTATCGAGTCCACTTTCGGTCGTACTCGTTTGCTGTTGAAAGAGCGTTTTGGGTCGGTCTTTTATTTCGAGTCCGCTTTCGGTCGTACTCGTTTATTTCTTTTCGAGTCCGCTTTCGGTCGTACTCGTTTATTTCTTTTCGAGTCCGCTTTCGGTCGTACTCGTTAGCTGTTGAAAGAGCGTTTTCGGCCGGTCTTTCTTTTCGAGTCCGCTTTCGGTCGTACTCGTTTATTCTTTTCGAGTCCACTTTCGGTCGTACTCGTTTGCTATTGAAAGAGCGTTTTCGGTCGGTCTTTCTTTTCGAATCCGCTTTCGGTCGTACTCGTTTGCTATTGAAAGAGCGTTTTCGGCCGGCCTTTCTGTTCGAGTCGGCTTTCGGTCGTACTCGTTTATTCTTTTCGAGTTCGCTTTCGGTTGTACTCGTTTGCTGTTGAAAGAGCGTTTTCGGCCGGTCTTTCATTTCGAGTCCGCTTTCGGTCGTACTCGTTTATTCTTATCGAGTCCGCTTTTGGTCGTACTCGTTTGCTGTTGAAAGAGCGTTTTCAGTCGATCTTTCTTTTCGAGTCCGCTTTTGGTCGTACTCGTTTATTCTTATCGAGTCTGCTTTCGGTCGTGCTCGTTTGCTGTCGAAAGAGCGTTTTTGGCCGGTCTTTTTTTTCGAGTCCGCTTTCGGTCGTACTCGTTTGCTGTTGAAAGTGCGTTTTCAACCGGTCTTTCTTTTCGAGTCCGCTTTCGGTCGTACTTGTTTATTCTTTTCGAGTCCGCTTTCGGTCATACTCGTTTGCTGTTGAAGGAGCGTTTTCGGCAGGTCTTTCTGTTCGAGTCCGCTTTCGGTCGTACTCGTTTATTCTATTCGAGTCCGCTTTCAGTCTTACTCGTTTGCTGTTGAAAGAGCGTTTTCGGCCGCTCTTTCTTTTGGAGTCCGTTTTCGGCCGTACTCCTTTGCTGTTGAAAGAGCATTTTCGGCCGGTCTTTCTTTTCGATTCCGCTTTCGATCGTAATCGTTTATTTCTTTTTAAATCTGCTTTTGGTCGTACTCGTTTGCTGTTGAAAGAGCGTTTTTGGCCGGTCTTTCTTTTCGAGTCCGCTTTCGGTCGTACTCGTTTATTCTTTTCGAGTTCGCTTTTGTTTGTATTCGTTTGCTGTTGAAAGATCGTTTTCGGCCGGTCTTTCTTTTTGAGTTCGCTTTCGGTAGTACTCGTTTATTTCTTTTCGAGTACGCTTTCGGTCGTACTCGTTTTCTGTTGAAAGAGCGTTTTAGGCCGGTCTTTCTTTTCGAGTCCGCTTTCGGTCGTACTCGTTTGTTCTTTTCGAGTTCGCTTTTGCTCGTACTCGTTTGCTATTGAAAGAGCATTCTCGGCCGGTCTTTCTTTTCGAGTCCGCTTTAGGTCGTACTCGTTTGCTGTTGAAAGAGCATTTTCTGCCGGTCTTTCTTTTCGAGTCCGCTTTCGGTCGTACTCGTTTATTTCTTTTCGAGTCCGCTTTCGGTCGTACTCGTTTGTTGTTGAAAGAGCATTTTCGGTCAGTCTTTCTTTTGGAGTCCGCTTTCGGCCGTACTCGTTTGCTGTTGAAAAACCATTTTTGGCCAGTCTTTCTTTTCGATTCTGCTTTCGGTAGTACTTGTTTATTTCTTTTCGAATTCTCTTTTGGTCTTACTCGTTTGCTGATGAAAGAGCGTTTTCGGTCGGTCTTTCTTTTCGAGTCCGCTTTCGGTCGTACTCGTTTATTCTTTTCGAGTTCGCTTTTGCTCGTACTCGTTTGCTATTCAAAGAGCATTCTCGGGCGGTCTTTCTTTTCGAGTCCGCTTTCGGTCGTACTCGTTTGCTGTTGAAAGAGCATTTTTGGCCGGTCTTTCTTTTCGAGTCCGCTTTCGATCGTACTCGTTTATTTCTTTTCGAGTCCGCTTTCGGTCTTACTCATTTGCTGTTGAAAGAGCGTTTTCGGCCGGTCCTTCTTTTCGAGTCCGCTTTTGGTCGTACTCGTTTATTCTTTTCGAGTCCGCTTTCGGTCGTACTCGTTTGCTGTTGAAAGAGCGTTTTCGGCCGGTCTTTCTGTTCGAGTCCACTTTTGGTCGGACTCGTTTATTCTTTTCGAGTTCGCTTTCGGTCGTACTCGTTTGCTGTTGAAAGAGCATTTTCGGGCGGTCTTTCTTTTCGAGTCCGCTTTCGGTCATACTTATTTATTCTTTTCGAGTCCGCTTTCGGTCGTACTCGTTTGCTGTTGAAAGAGCATTTTCGGCAGCTCTTTATGTTCGAGTCCGCTTTCGGACGTACTCGTTTATTCTTTTCGAGTCCGCTTTTGGTCGTACTCGTTTGCTGTTGAAAGAGCGTTTTTGGCCGGTGTTTCTTTTGGAGTCCGCTTTCGGCCGTACTCCTTTGCTGTTGAAAGAGCATTTTCGGCCAGTCTTTCTTTTCGATTCTGCTTCCGGTAGTACTTTTTTATTTCTTTTCGAGTTCGCTTTTGGTCTTACTCGTTTGCTGTTGAAAGAGCGTTTTCGGCGGGTCTTTCTTTTCGAGTCCGCTTTCGGTTGTACTCGTTAGCTGTTGAAAGAGCGTTTTTGGCCGGTCTTTATTTTCGAGTCCGCTTTTGGTCGTACTCGTTTATTCTTTTCGAGTCCGCTTTTGCTCGTACTCGTTTGTTGTTGAAAGAGCGTTTCAGGCCGGTCTTTCTTTTCGAGTCCGCTTTCGGTTGTACTCGTTAGCTGTTGAAAGAGCATTTTTGGGCGGTATTTATTTTCTACTCCGCTTTTGGTCGTACTCGTTTATTCTTATCGAGCCCGCTTTCGGTCGTACTCGTTTGCTGTTGAAAGAGCGTTTTGGGTCGGTCTTTTATTTCGAGTCCGCTTTCGGTCGTACTCGTTTATTTCTTTTCGAGTCCGCTTTCGGTCGTACTCGTTTGCTGTTGAAAGAGCGTTTTCGACCGGTCTTTCTTTTCGAGTCCGCTTTCGGTCGTACTCGTTTATTCTTTTCGAGTCCGCTTTCGGTCGTACTCGTTTGCTATTGAAAGAGCATTTTCGGTCGGTCTTTCTTTTCGAGTCCGCTTTCGGTCGTACTCGTTTGCTATTGAAAGAGCGTTTTCGGCCGGCCTTTCTGTTCGAGTCGGCTTTCGGTCGTACTCGTTTATTCTTTTCGAGTTCGCTTTCGGTTGTACTCGTTTGCTGTTGAAAGAGCGTTTTCGGCCGGTCTTTCATTTCGAGTCCGCTTTCGGTCGTACTCGTTTATTCTTATCGAGTCCGCTTTTGGTCGTACTCGTTTGCTGTTGAAAGAGCGTTTTCAGTCGATCTTTCTTTTCGAGTCCGCTTTTGGTCGTACTCGTTTATTCTTATCGAGTCTGCTTTCGGTCGTGCTCGTTTGCTGTCGAAAGAGCGTTTTTGGCCGGTCTTTTTTTTTGAGTCCGCTTTCGATCGTAGTCGTTTGCTGTTAAAAGAGCGTTTTCAGCCGGTATTTCTTTTCGAGTCCGCTTTCGGTCGTACTTGTTTATTCTTTTCGAGTCCGCTTTCGGTCATACTCGTTTGCTGTTGAAGGAGCGTTTTCGGCAGGTCTTTCTGTTCGAGTCCGCTTTCGGTCGTACTCGTTTATTCTATTCGAGTCCGCTTTCAGTCGTACTCGTTTGCTGTTGAAAGAGCGTTTTCGGCCGCTCTTTCTTTTGGAGTCCGCTTTCGGCCGTACTCGTTTGCTGTTGAAAGAGCATTTTCGGCCGGTCTTTCTTTTCGATTCCGCTTTCGCTCGTAATCGTTTATTTCTTTTAAAATCTGCTTTTGGTCGTACTCGTTTGCTGTTGAAAGAGCGTTTTTGGCCGGTCTTTCTTTTCGAGTCCGCTTTCGGTCGTACTCGTTTATTCTTTTGGAGTCCGCTTTTGTTTGTATTCGTTTGCTGTTGAAAGAGCGTTTTTGGCCAGTCTTTCTTTTCGATTCTGCTTTCGGTAGTACTTTTTTATTTCTTTTCGAGTTCGCTTTTGGTCTTACTCGTTTGCTGTTGAAAGAGCGTTTTCGGCCGGTCTTTCTTTTCGAGTCCGCTTTCGGTTGTACTCGTTAGCTGTTGAAAGAGCGTTTTTGGCCGGTCTTTATTTTCGAGTCCGCTTTTGGTCGTACTCGTTTATTCTTTTCGAGTCCGCTTTTGCTCGTACTCGTTTGCTGTTGAAAGAGCGTTTCAAGCCGGTTTTTCTTTTCGAATCCGCTTTCGGTTGTACTCGTTAGCTGTTGAAAGAGCGTTTTTGGCCGGTCTTTATTTTCGAGTCCGCTTTTGGTCGTACTCGTTTATTCTTATCGAGTCCACTTTCGGTCGTACTCGTTTGCTGTTGAAAGAGCGTTTTGGGTCGGTCTTTTATTTCGAGTCCGCTTTCGGTCGTACTCGTTTATTTCTTTTCGAGTCCGCTTTCGGTCGTACTCGTTTATTTCTTTTCGAGTCCGCTTTCGGTCGTACTCGTTAGCTATTGAAAGAGCGTTTTCGGCCGGTCTTTCTTTTCGAGTCCGCTTTCGGTCGTACTCGTTTATTCTTTTCGAGTCCACTTTCGGTCGTACTCGTTTGCTATTGATAGAGCGTTTTCGGTCGGTCTTTCTTTTCGAATCCGCTTTCGGTCGTACTCGTTTGCTATTGAAAGAGCGTTTTCGGCCGTCCTTTCTGTTCGAGTCGGCTTTCGGTCGTACTCGTTTATTCTTTTCGAGTTCGCTTTCGGTTGTACTCGTTTGATGTTGAAAGAGCGTTTTCGGCCGGTCTTTCATTTCGAGTCCGCTTTCGGTCGTACTCGTTTATTCTTATCGAGTCCGCTTTTGGTCGTACTCGTTTGCTGTTGAAAGAGCGTTTTCAGTCGATCTTTCTTTTCGAGTCCGCTTTTGGTCGTACTCGTTTATTCTTATCGAGTCTGCTTTCGGTCGTGCTCGTTTGCTGTCGAAAGAGCGTTTTTGGCCGGTCTTTTTTTTCGAGTCCGCTTTCGGTCGTACTCGTTTGCTGTTGAAAGTGCGTTTTCAACCGGTCTTTCTTTTCGAGTCCGCTTTCGGTCGTACTTGTTTATTCTTTTCGAGTCCGCTTTCGGTCATACTCGTTTGCTGTTGAAGGAGCGTTTTCGGCAGGTCTTTCTGTTCGAGTCCGCTTTCGGTCGTACTCGTTTATTCTATTCGAGTCCGCTTTCAGTCTTACTCGTTTGCTGTTGAAAGAGCGTTTTCGGCCGCTCTTTCTTTTGGAGTCCGTTTTCGGCCGTACTCGTTTGCTGTTGAAAGAGCATTTTCGGCCGGTCTTTCTTTTCGATTCCGCTTTCGATCGTAATCGTTTATTTCTTTTTAAATCTGCTTTTGGTCGTACTCGTTTGCTGTTGAAAGAGCGTTTTTGGCCGGTCTTTCTTTTCGAGTCCGCTTTCGGTCGTACTCGTTTATTCTTTTCGAGTTCGCTTTTGTTTGTATTCGTTTGCTGTTGAAAGATCGTTTTCGGCCGGTCTTTCTTTTTGAGTTCGCTTTCGGTAGTACTCGTTTATTTCTTTTCGAGTACGCTTTCGGTCGTACTCGTTTTCTGTTGAAAGAGCGTTTTAGGCCGGTCTTTCTTTTCGAGTCCGCTTTCGGTCGTACTCGTTTGTTCTTTTCGAGTTCGCTTTTGCTCGTACTCGTTTGCTATTGAAAGAGCATTCTCGGCCGGTCTTTCTTTTCGAGTCCGCTTTAGGTCGTACTCGTTTGCTGTTGAAAGAGCATTTTCTGCCGGTCTTTCTTTTCGAGTCCGCTTTCGGTCGTACTCGTTTATTTCTTTTCGAGTCCGCTTTCGATCGTACTCGTTTGTTGTTGAAAGAGCATTTTCGGTCAGTCTTTCTTTTGGAGTCCGCTTTCGGCCGTACTCGTTTGCTGTTGAAAAAGCATTTTTGGCCAGTCTTTCTTTTCGATTCTGCTTTCGGTAGTACTTGTTTATTTCTTTTCGAATTCGCTTTTGGTCTTACTCGTTTGCTGTTGAAAGAGCATTTTCGGTCGGTCTTTCTTTTCGAGTCCGCTTTCGGTCGTACTCGTTTATTCTTTTCAAGTTCGCTTTTGCTCGTACTCGTTTGCTATTCAAAGAGCATTCTCGGGCGGTCTTTCTTTTCGAGTCCGCTTTCGGTCGTACTCGTTTGCTGTTGAAAGAGCATTTTTGGCCGGTCTTTCTTTTCGAGTCCGCTTTCGATCGTACTCGTTTATTTCTTTTCGAGTCCGCTTTCGATCTTACTCATTTGCTGTTGAAAGAGTGTTTTCGGCCGGTCTTTCTTTTCGAGTCCGCTTTTGGTCGTACTCGTTTATTCTTTTCGAGTCCGCTTTCGGTCGTACTCGTTTGCTGTTGAAAGAGCGTTTCCGGCCGGTCTTTCTGTTCGAGTCCGCTTTTGGTCGGACTCGTTTATTCTTTTCGAGTTCGCTTTCGGTCGTACTCGTTTGCTGTTGAAAGAGCATTTTCGGGCGGTCTTTCTTTTCGAGTCTGCTTTCGGTCATACTTATTTATTCTTTTCGAGTCCGCTTTCGGTCGTACTCGTTTGCTGTTGAAAGAGCATTTTCGGCAGCTCTTTATGTTCGAGTCCGCTTTTGGACGTACTCGTTTATTCTTTTCGAGTCCGCTTTTGGTCGTACTCGTTTGCTGTTGAAAGAGCGTTTTTGGCCGGTGTTTCTTTTGGAGTCCGCTTTCGGCCGTACTCCTTTGCTGTTGAAAGAGCATTTTCGGCCAGTCTTTCTTTTCGATTCTGCTTCCGGTAGTACTTTTTTATTTCTTTTCGAGTTCGCTTTTGGTCTTACTCGTTTGCTGTTGAAAGAGCGTTTTCGGCGGGTCTTTCTTTTCGAGTCCGCTTTCGGTTGTACTCGTTAGCTGTTGAAAGAGCGTTTTTGGCCGGTCTTTATTTTCGAGTCCGCTTTTGGTCGTACTCGTTTATTCTTTTCGAGTCCGCTTTTGCTCGTACTCGTTTGCTGTTGAAAGAGCGTTTCAGGCCGGTCTTTCTTTTCGAGTCCGCTTTCGGTTGTACTCGTTAGCTGTTGAAAGAGCATTTTTGGGCGGTATTTATTTTCGACTCCGCTTTTGGTCGTACTCGTTTATTCTTATCGAGTCCGCTTTCGGTCGTACTCGTTTGCTGTTGAAAGAGCGTTTTGGGTCGGTCTTTTATTTCGAGTCCGCTTTCGGTCGTACTCGTTTATTTCTTTTCGAGTCCGCTTTCGGTCGTACTCGTTTGCTGTTGAAAGAGCGTTTTCGACCGGTCTTTCTTTTCGAGTCCGCTTTCGGTCGTACTCGTTTATTCTTTTCGAGTCCGCTTTCGGTCGTACTCGTTTGCTATTGAAAGAGCATTTTCGGTCGGTCTTTCTTTTTGAGTCCGCTTTCGGTCGTACTCGTTTGCTATTGAAAGAGCGTTTTCGGCCGGCCTTTCTGTTCGAGTCAGCTTTCGGTCGTACTCGTTTATTCTTTTCGAGTTCGCTTTCGGTTGTACTCGTTTGCTGTTGAAAGAGCGTTTTCGGCCGGTCTTTCATTTCGAGTCCGCTTTCGGTCGTACTCGTTTATTCTTATCGAGTCCGCTTTTGGTCGTACTCGTTTGCTGTTGAAAGAGCGTTTTCAGTCGATCTTTCTTTTCGAGTCCGCTTTTGGTCGTACTCGTTTATTCTTATCGAGTCTGCTTTCGGTCGTGCTCGTTTGCTGTCGAAAGAGCGTTTTTGGCCGGTCTTTTTTTTTGAGTCCGCTTTCGATCGTACTCGTTTGCTGTTGAAAGAGCGTTTTCAGCCGGTCTTTCTTTTCGAGTCCGCTTTCGGTCGTACTTGTTTATTCTTTTCGAGTCCGCTTTCGGTCATACTCGTTTGCTGTTGAAGGAGTGTTTTCGGCAGGTCTTTCTGTTCGAGTCCGCTTTCGGTCGTACTCGTTTATTCTATTCGAGTCCGCTTTCAGTCGTACTTGTTTGCTGTTGAAAGAGCGTTTTCGGCCGCTCTTTCTTTTGGAGTCCGCTTTCGGCCGTACTCGTTTGCTGTTGAAAGAGCATTTTCGGCCGGTCTTTCTTTTCGATTCCGCTTTCGCTCGTAATCGTTTATTTCTTTTAAAATCTGCTTTTGGTCGTACTCGTTTGCTGTTGAAAGAGCGTTTTTGGCCGGTCTTTCTTTTCGAGTCCGCTTTCGGTCGTACTCGTTTATTCTTTTCGAGTCCGCTTTTGTTTGTATTCGTTTGCTGTTGAAAGAGCGTTTTTGGCCGGTCTTTCTTTTCGAGTTCGCTTTCGGTAGTACTCGTTTATTTCTTTTCGGGTACGCTTTCGGTCGTACTCGTTTGCTGTTGAAAGAGCGTTTTCGCCCGGTCTTTCTTTTCGAGTCCGCTTTCGGCCGTACTCGTTTAATCTTTTCGAGTTCGCTTTTGCTCGTACTCGTTTGCTGTTGAAAGAGCGTTTCAGGCCGGTCTTTCTTTTCGAGTCCGCTTTCGGTTGTACTCGTTAGCTGTTGAAAGAGAGTTTTTGGCCGGTCTTTCTTTTCGAGTCTGCTTTTGGTCGTACTCGTTTATTCTTATCGAGTCCGCTTTCGGTTGTACTCGTTTGCTGTTGAAAGAGCATTTCAGGCCGGTCTTTCTTTTCGAGTCCGCTTTTCGGTCGTACTTGTTTGCTGTTGAAAGAGCGTTTTTGGTCGGTCTTTCTTTTCGAGTCCGCTTTCGATCGTACTCGTTTATTTCTTTTCGAGTCTGCTTTCGGTTGTACTCGTTTGCTGTTGAAAGAGCGTTTTCGGCCGGTTTTTCTTTTCGAGTCCGCTTTCGGTCGTACTCGTTTATTCTTTTCGAGTCCGCTTTCAGTCGTACTCGTTTGCTATTGAAAGAGCATTCTCGGCCGGTCTTTCTTTTCGAGTCCGCTTTTGGTCGTACTCGTTTGCTGTTGAAAGAGCATTTTCGGCCGGTCTTTCTTTTCGAGTCCGCTTTCGTTCGTACTCGTTTATTTCTTTTCGAGTCCGCTTTCGGTCGTACTCGTTTGTTGTTGAAAGAACGTTTTCGGCCAGTCTTTCTTTTCGAGTTCGCTTTCGGTTGTACTCGTTTGCTGTTGAAAAAGCATTTTCGGCCAGTCTTTCTTTTCGATTCTGCTTTCGGTAGTACTTGTTTATTTATTTTCGAATTCGCTTTTGGTCTTACTCGTTTGCTGTTGAAAGAGCGTTTTCGGCCGGTCTTTCTTTTCGAGTTCGCTTTCGGTCGTACTCGTTTATTCTTTTCGAGTTCGCTTTTGCTCGTACTCGTTTGCTATTGAAAGAGCGTTTCATGCCGGTCTTTCTTTTCGAGTCCGCTTTCGGTCGTACTCGTTTGCTGTTGAAAGAGCATTTTCGGCCGGTCTTTCTTTTCGAGTCCGCTTTCGGTCGTACTCGTTTATTCTTATCGAGTCCGCTTTCGGTCTTACTCATTTGCTGTTGAAAGAGCGTTTTCGGCCGGTCTTTCTTTTCGAGTCAGCTTTTGGTCGTACTCGTTTATTCTTTTCGAGTCCGCTTTCGGTCGTACTCGTTTGCTGTTGAAAGAGCATTTTCGGCCGGTCTTTCTTTTCGATTCCGCTTTCGCTCGTAATCGTTTATTTCTTTTAAAATCTGCTTTTGGTCGTACTCGTTTGCTGTTGAAAGAGCGTTTTTGGCCGGTCTTTCTTTTCGAGTCCGCTTTCGGTCGTACTCGTTTATTCTTTTCGAGTCCGCTTTTGTTTGTATTCGTTTGCTGTTGAAAGAGCGTTTTTGGCCGGTCTTTCTTTTCGAGTTCGCTTTCGGTAGTACTAGTTTATTTCTTTTCGGGTACGCTTTCGGTCGTACTCGTTTGCTGTTGAAAGAGCGTTTTCGCCCGGTCTTTCTTTTCGAGTCCGCTTTCGGCCGTACTCGTTTAATCTTTTCGAGTTCGCTTTTGCTCGTACTCGTTTGCTGTTGAAAGAGCGTTTCAGGCCGGTCTTTCTTTTCGAGTCCGCTTTCGGTTGTACTCGTTAGCTGTTGAAAGAGAGTTTTTGGCCGGTCTTTCTTTTCGAGTCTGCTTTTGGTCGTACTCGTTTATTCTTATCGAGTCCGCTTTCGGTTGTACTCGTTTGCTGTTGAAAGAGCGTTTCAGGCCGGTCTTTCTTTTCGAGTCCGCTTTTCGGTCGTACTTGTTTGCTGTTGAAAGAGCGTTTTTGGTCGGTCTTTCTTTTCGAGTCCGCTTTCGATCGTACTCGTTTATTTCTTTTCGAGTCTGCTTTCGGTTGTACTCGTTTGCTGTTGAAAGAGCGTTTTCGGCCGGTTTTTCTTTTCGAGTCCGCTTTCGGTCGTACTCGTTTATTCTTTTCGAGTCCGCTTTCAGTCGTACTCGTTTGCTATTGAAAGAGCATTCTCGGCCGGTCTTTCTTTTCGAGTCCGCTTTTGGTCGTACTCGTTTGCTGTTGAAAGAGCATTTTCGGCCGGTCTTTCTTTTCGAGTCCGCTTTCGGTCGTACTCGTTTATTTCTTTTCGAGTCCGCTTTCGGTCGTACTCGTTTGTTGTTGAAAGAACGTTTTCGGCCAGTCTTTCTTTTCGAGTTCGCTTTCGGTTGTACTCGTTTGCTGTTGAAAAAGCATTTTCGGCCAGTCTTTCTTTTCGATTCTGCTTTCGGTAGTACTTGTTTATTTCTTTTCGAATTCGCTTTTGGTCTTACTCGTTTGCTGTTGAAAGAGCGTTTTCGGCCGGTCTTTCTTTTCGAGTTCGCTTTCGGTCGTACTCGTTTATTCTTTTCGAGTTCGCTTTTGCTCGTACTCGTTTGCTATTGAAAGAGCGTTTCATGCCGGTCTTTCTTTTCGAGTCCGCTTTCGGTCGTACTCGTTTGCTGTTGAAAGAGCATTTTCGGCCGGTCTTTCTTTTCGAGTCCGCTTTCGGTCGTACTCGTTTATTCTTATCGAGTCCGCTTTCGGTCTTACTCATTTGCTGTTGAAAGAGCGTTTTCGGCCTGTCTTTCTTTTCGAGTCAGCTTTTGGTCGTACTCGTTTATTCTTTTCGAGTCCGCTTTCGGTCGTACTCGTTTGCTGTTGAAAGAGCGTTTTCGGCCGGTCTTTTTGTTCGAGTTCGCTTTCGGTCGTACTCGTTTATTCTTTTCGAGTCCGCTTTCGGTCGTACTCGTTTGCTGTTGAAAGAGCATTTTTGGCCGGTCTTTCTTTTCGAGTCCGCTTTCGGTCGTACTCGCTTATTTCTTTTCAAATCTGCTTTTGGTCGTACTCGTTTGCTGTTGAAAGAGCGTTTTTGGCCGGTCTTTCTTTTCGAGTCCGCTTTCGGTCGTACTAGTTTATTCTTTTCGAGTCCGCTTTTGTTTGTATTGGTTTGCTGTTGAAAGAGCGTTTTTGGCCGGTCTTTATTTTCGAGTTCGCTTTCGGTAGTACTCGTTTATTTCTTTTCGGGTACGCTTTCGGTCGTACTCGTTTGCTGTTGAAAGAGCGTTTTCGCCCGGTCTTTCTTTTCGAGTCCGCTTTCGGTCGTACTCGTTTATTCTTTTCGAGTTCGCTTTTGCTCGTACTCGTTTGCTGTTGAAAGAGCGTTTCAGGCCGGTCTTTCTTTTCGAGTCCGCTTTCGGTTGTACTCGTTAGCTGTTGAAAGAGAGTTTTTGGTCGGTCTTTCTTTTCGAGTTTGCTTTTGGTCGTACTCGTTTATTCTTATCGAGTCCGCTTTCGGTTGTACTCGTTTGCCGTTGAAAGAGCGTTTCAGGCCGGTCTTTCTTTTCGAGTCCGTTTTTCGGTCGTACTTGTTTGCTGTTGAAAGAGCGTTTTTGGTCGGTCTTTCTTTTCGAGTCCGCTTTCGATCGTACTCGTTTATTTCTTTTCGAGTCTGCTTTCGGTTGTACTCGTTTGCTGTTGAAAGAGCGTTTTCGGCCGGTTTTTCTTTTCGAGTCCGCTTTCGGTCGTACTCGTTTATTCTTTTCGAGTCCGCTTTCAGTCGTACTCGTTTGCTATTGAAAGAGCATTCTCGACCGGTCTTTCTTTTCGAGTCCGCTTTCGGTCGTACTCGTTTGCTGTTGAAAGAGCATTATCGGCCGGGCTTTCTTTTCGAGTCCGCTTTCGGTCGTACTCGTTTATTTCTCTTCGAGTCCGCTTTCGGTCTTACTCATTTGCTGTTGAAAGAGCATTTTCGGCCGGTCTTTCTTTTCGAGTCAGCTTTCGGTCGTACTCGTTTATTCTTTTCGAGTCCGCTTTCGGTCGTACTCGTTTGCTGTTGAAAGAGCGTTTTAGGTCGGTCTTTCTGTTCGAGTTCGCTTTCGGTCGTACTCGTTTATTCTTTTCGAGTCCGCTTTCGGTCGTACTCGTTTGCTGTTGAAAGAGCATTTTTGGTCGGTCTTTCTTTTCGAGTCCGCTTTCGGTCGTACTCGTTTATTTCTTTTCAAATCTGCTTTTGGTCGTACTCGTTTGCTGTTGAAAGAGCGTTTTTGGCCGGTCTTTCTTTTCGAGTCCGCTTTCGGTCGTACTCGTTTATTCTTTTCGAGTCCGCTTTTGTTTGTATTCGTTTGCTGTTGAAAGAGCGTTTTTGGCCGGTCTTTCTTTTCGAGTTCGCTTTCGGTAGTACTCGTTTATTTCTTTTCGGGTACGCTTTCGGTCGTACTCGTTTGCTGTTGAAAGAGCGTTTTCGCCCGGTCTTTCTTTTCGAGTCCGCTTTCGGCCGTACTCGTTTATTCTTTTCGAGTTCGCTTTTGCTCGTACTCGTTTGCTGTTGAAAGAGCTTTTCAGGCCGGTCTTTCTTTTCGAGTCCGCTTTCGGTTGTACTCGTTAGCTGTTGAAAGAGAGTTTTTGGCCGGTCTTTCTTTTCGAGTCTGCTTTTGGTCGTACTCGTTTATTCTTATCGAGTCCGCTTTCGGTTGTACTCGTTTGCTGTTGAAGGAGCGTTTCAGGCCGGTCTTTCTTTTCGAGTCCGCTTTTCGGTCGTACTTGTTTGCTGTTGAAAGAGCGTTTTTGGTCGGTCTTTCTTTTCGAGTCCGCTTTCGATCGTACTCGTTTATTTCTTTTCGAGTCTGCTTTCGGTTGTACTCGTTTGCTGTTGAAAGAGCGTTTTCGGCCGGTTTTTCTTTTCGAGTCCGCTTTCGGTCGTACTCGTTTATTCTTTTCGAGTCCGCTTTCAGTCGTACTCGTTTGCTATTGAAAGAGCATTCTCGGCCGGTCTTTCTTTTCGAGTCCGCTTTTGGTCGTACTCGTTTGCTGTTGAAAGAGCATTTTCGGCCGGTCTTTCTTTTCGAGTCCGCTTTCGGTCGTACTCGTTTGTTGTTGAAAGAACGTTTTCGGCCAGTCTTTCTTTTCGAGTTCGCTTTCGGTTGTACTCGTTTGCTGTTGAAAAAGCATTTTCGGCCAGTCTTTCTTTTCGATTCTGCTTTCGGTAGTACTTGTTTATTTCTTTTCGAATTCGCTTTTGGTCTTACTCGTTTGCTGTTGAAAGAGCGTTTTCGGCCGGTCTTTCTTTTCGAGTTCGCTTTCGGTCGTACTCGTTTATTCTTTTCGAGTTCGCTTTTGCTCGTACTCGTTTGCTATTGAAAGAGCGTTTCATGCCGGTCTTTCTTTTCGAGTCCGCTTTCGGTCGTACTCGTTTGCTGTTGAAAGAGCATTTTCGGCCGGTCTTTCTTTTCGAGTCCGCTTTCGGTCGTACTCGTTTATTCTTATCGAGTCCGCTTTCGGTCTTACTCATTTGCTGTTGAAAGAGCGTTTTCGGCCTGTCTTTCTTTTCGAGTCAGCTTTTGGTCGTACTCGTTTATTCTTTTCGAGTCCGCTTTCGGTCGTACTCGTTTGCTGTTGAAAGAGCGTTTTCGGCCGGTCTTTTTGTTCGAGTTCGCTTTCGGTCGTACTCGTTTATTCTTTTCGAGTCCGCTTTCGGTCGTACTCGTTTGCTGTTGAAAGAGCATTTTTGGCCGGTCTTTCTTTTCGAGTCCGCTTTCGGTCGTACTCATTTATTTCTTTTCAAATCTGCTTTTGGTCGTACTCGTTTGCTGTTGAAAGAGCGTTTTTGGCCGGTCTTTCTTTTCGAGTCCGCTTTCGGTCGTACTCGTTTATTCTTTTCGAGTCCGCTTTTGTTTGTATTCGTTTGCTGTTGAAAGAGCGTTTTTGGCCGGTCTTTCTTTTCGAGTTCGCTTTCGGTAGTACTCGTTTATTTCTTTTCGGGTACGCTTTCGGTCGTACTCGTTTGCTGTTGAAAGAGCGTTTTCGCCCGGTCTTTCTTTTCGAGTCCGCTTTCGGTCGTACTCGTTTATTCTTTTCGAGTTCGCTTTTGCTCGTACTCGTTTGCTGTTGAAAGAGCGTTTCAGGCCGGTCTTTCTTTTCGAGTCCGCTTTCGGTTGTACTCGTTAGCTGTTGAAAGAGAGTTTTTGGTCGGTCTTTCTTTTCGAGTCTGCTTTTGGTCGTACTCGTTTATTCTTATCGAGTCCGCTTTCGGTTGTACTCGTTTGCCGTTGAAAGAGCGTTTCAGGCCGGTCTTTCTTTTCGAGTCCGTTTTTCGGTCGTACTTGTTTGCTGTTGAAAGAGCGTTTTTGGTCGGTCTTTCTTTTCGAGTCCGCTTTCGATCGTACTCGTTTATTTCTTTTCGAGTCTGCTTTCGGTTGTACTCGTTTGCTGTTGAAAGAGCGTTTTTGGCCGGTTTTTCTTTTCGAGTCCGCTTTCGGTCGTACTCGTTTATTCTTTTCGAGTCCGCTTTCAGTCGTACTCGTTTGCTATTGAAAGAGCATTCTCGACCGGTCTTTCTTTTCGAGTCCGCTTTCGGTCGTACTCGTTTATTCTTTTCGAGTCCGCTTTCGGTCGTACTCGTTTGCTGTTGAAAGAGCGTTTTAGGTCGGTCTTTCTGTTCGAGTTCGCTTTCGGTCGTACTCGTTTATTCTTTTCGAGTCCGCTTTCGGTCGTACTCGTTTGCTGTTGAAAGAGCATTTTTGGTCGGTCTTTCTTTTCGAGTCCGCTTTCGGTCGTACTCGTTTATTTCTTTTCAAATCTGCTTTTGGTCGTACTCGTTTGCTGTTGAAAGAGCGTTTTTGGCCGGTCTTTCTTTTCGAGTCCGCTTTCGGTCGTACTCGTTTATTCTTTTCGAGTCCGCTTTTGTTTGTATTCGTTTGCTGTTGAAAGAGCGTTTTTGGCCGGTCTTTCTTTTCGAGTTCGCTTTCGGTAGTACTCGTTTATTTCTTTTTGGGTACGCTTTCGGTCGTACTCGTTTGCTGTTGAAAGAGCGTTTTCGCCCGGTCTTTCTTTTCGAGTCCGCTTTCGGCCGTACTCGTTTATTCTTTTCGAGTTCGCTTTTGCTCGTACTCGTTTGCTGTTGAAAGAGCTTTTCAGGCCGGTCTTTCTTTTCGAGTCCGCTTTCGGTTGTACTCGTTAGCTGTTGAAAGAGAGTTTTTGGCCGGTCTTTCTTTTCGAGTTCGCTTTCGGTAGTACTCATTTATTTCTTTTCGGGTACGCTTTCGGTCGTACTCGTTTGCTGTTGAAAGAGCGTTTTCGCCCGGTCTTTCTTTTCGAGTCCGCTTTCGGTCGTACTCGTTTATTCTTTTCGAGTTCGCTTTTGCTCGTACTCGTTTGCTGTTGAAAGAGCGTTTCAGGCAGGTCTTTCTTTTCGAGTCCGCTTTCGGTTGTACTCGTTAGCTGTTGAAAGAGAGTTTTTGGTCGGTCTTTCTTTTCGAGTCTGCTTTTGGTCGTACTCGTTTATTCTTATCGAGTCCGCTTTCGGTTGTACTCGTTTGCTGTTGAAAGAGCGTTTCAGGCCGGTCTTTCTTTTCGAGTCCGCTTTTCGGTCGTACTTGTTTGCTGTTGAAAGAGCGTTTTTGGTCGGTCTTTCTTTTCGAGTCCGCTTTCGATCGTACTCGTTTATTTCTTTTCAAGTCTGCTTTCGGTTGTACTCGTTTGCTGTTGAAAGAGCGTTTTCGGCCGGTTTTTCTTTTCGAGTCCGCTTTCGGTCGTACTCGTTTATTCTTTTCGAGTCCGCTTTCGGTCGTACTCGTTTGCTATTGAAAGAGCATTCTCGGCCGGTCTTTCTTTTCGAGTCCGCTTTCGGTCGTACTCGTTTGCTGTTGAAAGAGCATTATCGGCCGGTCTTTCTTTTCGAGTCCGCTTTCGGTCGTACTCGTTTATTTCTTTTCGAGTCCGCTTTCGGTCTTACTCATTTGCTGTTGAAAGAGCATTTTCGGCCGGTCTTTCTTTTCGAGTCAGCTTTCGGTCGTACTCGTTTATTCTTTTCGAGTCCGCTTTCGGTCGTACTCGTTTGCTATTGAAAGAGCATTTTAGGTCGGTCTTTCTGTTCGAGTTCGCTTTCGGTCGTACTCGTTTATTCTTTTCGAGTCCGCTTTCGGTCGTACTCGTTTGCTGTTGAAAGAGCATTTTTGGTCGGTCTTTCTTTTCGAGTCCGCTTTCGGTCGTACTCATTTATTTCTTTTCAAATCTGCTTTTGGTCGTACTCGTTTGCTGTTGAAAGAGCGTTTTTGGCCGGTCTTTCTTTTCGAGTCCGCTTTCGGTCGTACTCGTTTATTCTTTTCGAGTCCGCTTTTGTTTGTATTCGTTTGCTGTTGAAAGAGCGTTTTTGGCCGGTCTTTCTTTTCGAGTCCGCTTTCGGTCGTACTCGTTTATTTCTTTTCGAGTCTGCTTTCGGTTGTACTCGTTTGCTGTTGAAAGAGCGTTTTCGGCCGGTTTTTCTTTTCGAGTCCGCTTTCGGTCGTACTCGTTTATTCTTTTCGAGTCCGCTTTCAGTCGTACTCGTTTGCTATTGAAAGAGCATTCTCGGCCGGTCTTTCTTTTCGAGTCCGCTTTTGGTCGTACTCGTTTGTTGTTGAAAGAGCATTTTCGGCCGGTCTTTCTTTTCGAGTCCGCTTTCGGTCGTACTCGTTTATTTCTTTTCGAGTCCGCTTTCGGTCGTACTCGTTTGTTGTTGAAAGAACGTTTTCGGCCAGTCTTTCTTTTCGAGTTCGCTTTCGGTTGTACTCGTTTGCTGTTGAAAAAGCATTTTCGGCCAGTCTTTCTTTTCGATTCTGCTTTCGGTAGTACTTGTTTATTTCTTTTCGAATTCGCTTTTGGTCTTACTCGTTTGCTGTTGAAAGAGCGTTTTCGGTCGGTCTTTCTTTTCGAGTCCGCTTTCGGTCGTACTCGTTTATTCTTTTCGAGTTCGCATTTGCTCGTACTCGTTTGCTATTGAAAGAGCGTTTCATGCCGGTCTTTCTTTTCGAGTCCGCTTTCGGTCGTACTCGTTTGCTGTTGAAAGAGCATTTTCGGCCGGTCTTTCTTTTCGAGTCCGCTTTCGGTCGTACTCGTTTATTCTTATCGAGTCCGCTTTCGGTCTTACTCATTTGCTGTTGAAAGAGCGTTTTCGGTCGGTCTTTCTTTTCGAGTCAGGTTTTGGTCGTACTCGTTTATTCTTTTCGAGTCCGCTTTCGGTCGTACTCGTTTGCTGTTGAAAGAGCGTTTTCGGCCGGTCTTTTTGTTCGAGTTCGCTTTCGGTCGTACTCGTTTATTCTTTTCGAGTCCGCTTTCGGTCGTACTCGTTTGCTGTTGAAAGAGCATTTTTGGCCGGTCTTTCTTTTCGAGTCCGCTTTCGGTCGTACTCGTTTATTTCTTTTCAAATCTGCTTTTGGTCGTACTCGTTTGCTGTTGAAAGATCGTTTTTGGCCGGTCTTTCTTTTCGAGTCCGCTTTCGGTCGTACTCGTTTATTCTTTTCGAGTCCGCTTTTGTTTGTATTCGTTTGCTGTTGAAAGAGCGTTTTTTGCCGGTCTTTCTTTTCGAGTTCGCTTTCGGTAGTACTCATTTATTTCTTTTCGGGTACGCTTTCGGTCGTACTCGTTTGCTGTTGAAAGAGCGTTTTCGCCCGGTCTTTCTTTTCGAGTCCGCTTTCGGTCGTACTCGTTTATTCTTTTCGAGTTCGCTTTTGCTCGTACTCGTTTGCTGTTGAAAGAGCGTTTCAGGCAGGTCTTTCTTTTCGAGTCCGCTTTCGGTTGTACTCGTTAGCTGTTGAAAGAGAGTTTTTGGTCGGTCTTTCTTTTCGAGTCTGCTTTTGGTCGTACTCGTTTATTCTTATCGAGTCCGCTTTCGGTTGTACTCGTTTGCTGTTGAAAGAGCGTTTCAGGCCGGTCTTTCTTTTCGAGTCCGCTTTTCGGTCGTACTTGTTTGCTGTTGAAAGAGCGTTTTTGGTCGGTCTTTCTTTTCGAGTCCGCTTTCGATCGTACTCGTTTATTTCTTTTCAAGTCTGCTTTCGGTTGTACTCGTTTGCTGTTGAAAGAGCGTTTTCGGCCGGTTTTTCTTTTCGAGTCCGCTTTCGGTCGTACTCGTTTATTCTTTTCGAGTCCGCTTTCGGTCGTACTCGTTTGCTATTGAAAGAGCATTCTCGGCCGGTCTTTCTTTTCGAGTCCGCTTTCGGTCGTACTCGTTTGCTGTTGAAAGAGCATTATCGGCCGGTCTTTCTTTTCGAGTCCGCTTTCGGTCGTACTCGTTTATTTCTTTTCGAGTCCGCTTTCGGTCTTACTCATTTGCTGTTGAAAGAGCATTTTCGGCCGGTCTTTCTTTTCGAGTCAGCTTTCGGTCGTACTCGTTTATTCTTTTCGAGTCCGCTTTCGGTCGTACTCGTTTGCTATTGAAAGAGCATTTTAGGTCGGTCTTTCTGTTCGAGTTCGCTTTCGGTCGTACTCGTTTATTCTTTTCGAGTCCGCTTTCGGTCGTACTCGTTTGCTGTTGAAAGAGCATTTTTGGTCGGTCTTTCTTTTCGAGTCCGCTTTCGGTCGTACTCATTTATTTCTTTTCAAATCTGCTTTTGGTCGTACTCGTTTGCTGTTGAAATAGCGTTTTTGGCCGGTCTTTCTTTTCGAGTCCGCTTTCGGTCGTACTCGTTTATTCTTTTCGAGTCCGCTTTTGTTTGTATTCGTTTGCTGTTGAAAGAGCGTTTTTGGCCGGTCTTTCTTTTCGAGTTCGCTTTCGGTAGTACTCGTTTATTTCTTTTTGGGTACGCTTTCGGTCGTACTCGTTTGCTGTTGAAAGAGCGTTTTCGCCCGGTCTTTCTTTTCGAGTCCGCTTTCGGCCGTACTCGTTTATTCTTTTCGAGTTCGCTTTTGCTCGTACTCGTTTGCTGTTGAAAGAGCGTTTCAGGCCGGTCTTTCTTTTCGAGTCCGCTTTCGGTTGTACTCGTTAGCTGTTGAAAGAGAGTTTTTGGCCGGTCTTTCTTTTCGAGTCTGCTTTTGGTCGTACTCGTTTATTCTTATCGAGTCCGCTTTCGGTTGTACTCGTTTGCTGTTGAAAGAGCGTTTCAGGCCGGTCGTTCTTTTCGAGTCCGCTTTTCGGTCGTACTTGTTTGCTGTTGAAAGAGCGTTTTTGGTCGGTCTTTCTTTTCGAGTCCGCTTTCGATCGTACTCGTTTATTTCTTTTCGAGTCTGCTTTCGGTTGTACTCGTTTGCTGTTGAAAGAGCGTTTTCGGCCGGTCTTTTTGTTCGAGTTCGCTTTCGGTCGTACTCGTTTATTCTTTTCGAGTCCGCTTTCGGTCGTACTCGTTTGCTGTTGAAAGAGCATTTTTGGCCGGTCTTTCTTTTCGAGTCCGCTTTCGGTCGTACTCGTTTATTTCTTTTCAAATCTGCTTTTGGTCGTACTCGTTTGCTGTTGAAAGAGCGTTTTTGGCCGGTCTTTCTTTTCGAGTCCGCTTTCGGTCGTACTCGTTTATTCTTTTCGAGTCCGCTTTTGTTTGTATTCGTTTGCTGTTGAAAGAGCGTTTTTGGCCGGTCTTTCTTTTCGAGTTCGCTTTCGGTAGTACTCGTTTATTTCTTTTCGGGTACGCTTTCGGTCGTACTCGTTTGCTGTTGAAAGAGCGTTTTCGCCCGGTCTTTCTTTTCGAGTCCGCTTTCGGTCGTACTCGTTTATTCTTTTCGAGTTCGCTTTTGCTCGTACTCGTTTGCTGTTGAAAGAGCGTTTCAGGCAGGTCTTTCTTTTCGAGTCCGCTTTCGGTTGTACTCGTTAGCTGTTGAAAGAGAGTTTTTGGTCGGTCTTTCTTTTCGAGTCTGCTTTTGGTCGTACTCGTTTATTCTTATCGAGTCCGCTTTCGGTTGTACTCGTTTGCTGTTGAAAGAGCGTTTCAGGCCGGTCTTTCTTTTCGAGTCCGCTTTTCGGTCGTACTTGTTTGCTGTTGAAAGAGCGTTTTTGGTCGGTCTTTCTTTTCGAGTCCGCTTTCGATCGTACTCGTTTATTTCTTTTCAAGTCTGCTTTCGGTTGTACTCGTTTGCTGTTGAAAGAGCGTTTTCGGCCGGTTTTTCTTTTCGAGTCCGCTTTCGGTCGTACTCGTTTATTCTTTTCGAGTCCGCTTTCAGTCGTACTCGTTTGCTATTGAAAGAGCATTCTCGGCCGGTCTTTCTTTTCGAGTCCGCTTTCGGTCGTACTCGTTTGCTGTTGAAAGAGCATTATCGGCCGGTCTTTCTTTTCGAGTCCGCTTTCGGTCGTACTCGTTTATTTCTTTTCGAGTCCGCTTTCGGTCTTACTCATTTGCTGTTGAAAGAGCATTTTCGGCCGGTCTTTCTTTTCGAGTCAGCTTTCGGTCGTACTCGTTTATTCTTTTCGAGTCCGCTTTCGGTCGTACTCGTTTGCTATTGAAAGAGCATTTTAGGTCGGTCTTTCTGTTCGAGTTCGCTTTCGGTCGTACTCGTTTATTCTTTTCGAGTCCGCTTTCGGTCGTACTCGTTTGCTGTTGAAAGAGCATTTTTGGTCGGTCTTTCTTTTCGAGTCCGCTTTCGGTCGTACTCATTTATTTCTTTTCAAATCTGCTTTTGGTCGTACTCGTTTGCTGTTGAAAGAGCGTTTTTGGCCGGTCTTTCTTTTCGAGTCCGCTTTCGGTCGTACTCGTTTATTCTTTTCGAGTCCGCTTTTGTTTGTATTCGTTTGCTGTTGAAAGAGCGTTTTTGGCCGGTCTTTCTTTTCGAGTTCGCTTTCGGTAGTACTCGTTTATTTCTTTTTGGGTACGCTTTCGGTCGTACTCGTTTGCTGTTGAAAGAGCGTTTTCGCCCGGTCTTTCTTTTCGAGTCCGCTTTCGGCCGTACTCGTTTATTCTTTTCGAGTTCGCTTTTGCTCGTACTCGTTTGCTGTTGAAAGAGCGTTTCAGGCCGGTCTTTCTTTTCGAGTCCGCTTTCGGTTGTACTCGTTAGCTGTTGAAAGAGAGTTTTTGGCCGGTCTTTCTTTTCGAGTCTGCTTTTGGTCGTACTCGTTTATTCTTATCGAGTCCGCTTTCGGTTGTACTCGTTTGCTGTTGAAAGAGCGTTTCAGGCCGGTCTTTCTTTTCGAGTCCGCTTTTCGGTCGTACTTGTTTGCTGTTGAAAGAGCGTTTTTGGTCGGTCTTTCTTTTCGAGTCCGCTTTCGATCGTACTCGTTTATTTCTTTTCGAGTCTGCTTTCGGTTGTACTCGTTTGCTGTTGAAAGAGCGTTTTCGCCCGGTTTTTCTTTTCGAGTCCGCTTTCGGTCGTACTCGTTTATTCTTTTCGAGTCCGCTTTCAGTCGTACTCGTTTGCTATTGAAAGAGCATTCTCGGCCGATCTTTCTTTTCGAGTCCGCTTTTGGTCGTACTCGTTTGTTGTTGAAAGAGCATTTTCGGCCGGTCTTTCTTTTCGAGTCCGCTTTCGGTCGTACTCGTTTATTTCTTTTTGAGTCCGCTTTCGGTCGTACTCGTTTGTTGTTGAAAGAACGTTTTTGGCCAGTCTTTCTTTTCGAGTTCGCTTTCGGTTGTACTCGTTTGCTGTTGAAAAAGCATTTTCGGCTAGTCTTTCTTTTCGATTCTGCTTTCGGTAGTACTTGTTTATTTCTTTTCGAATTCGCTTTTGGTCTTACTCGTTTGCTGTTGAAAGAGCGTTTTCGGTCGGTCTTTCTTTTCGAGTCCGCTTTCGGTCGTACTCGTTTATTCTTTTCGAGTTCGCATTTGCTCGTACTCGTTTGCTATTGAAAGAGCGTTTCATGCCGGTCTTTCTTTTCGAGTCCGCTTTCGGTCGTACTCGTTTGCTGTTGAAAGAGCATTTTCGGCCGGTCTTTCTTTTCGAGTCCGCTTTCGGTCGTACTCGTTTATTCTTATCGAGTCCGCTTTCGGTCTTACTCATTTGCTGTTGAAAGAGCGTTTTCGGCCGGTCTTTCTTTTCGAGTCAGGTTTTGGTCGTACTCGTTTATTCTTTTCGAGTCCGCTTTCGGTCGTACTCGTTTGCTGTTGAAAGAGCGTTTTCGGCCGGTCTTTTTGTTCGAGTTCGCTTTCGGTCGTACTCGTTTATTCTTTTCGAGTCCGCTTTTGGTCGTACTCGTTTGCTGTTGAAAGAGCATTTTTGGCCGGTCTTTCTTTTCGAGTCCGCTTTCGGTCGTACTCGTTTATTTCTTTTCAAATCTGCTTTTGGTCGTACTCGTTTACTGTTGAAAGAGCGTTTTTGGCCGGTCTTTCTTTTCGAGTCCGCTTTCGGTCGTACTCGTTTATTCTTTTCGAGTCCGCTTTTGTTTGTATTCGTTTGCTGTTGAAAGAGCGTTTTTGGCCGGTCTTTCTTTTCGAGTTCGCTTTCGGTAGTACTCGTTTATTTCTTTTCGGGTACGCTTTCGGTCGTACTCGTTTGCTGTTGAAAGAGCGTTTTCGCCCGGTCTTTCTTTTCGAGTCCGCTTTCGGTCGTACTCGTTTATTCTTTTCGAGTTCGCTTTTGCTCGTACTCGTTTGCTGTTGAAAGAGCGTTTCAGGCAGGTCTTTCTTTTCGAGTCCGCTTTCGGTTGTACTCGTTAGCTGTTGAAAGAGAGTTTTTGGTCGGTCTTTCTTTTCGAGTCTGCTTTTGGTCGTACTCGTTTATTCTTATCGAGTCCGCTTTCGGTTGTACTCGTTTGCTGTTGAAAGAGCGTTTCAGGCCGGTCTTTCTTTTCGAGTCCGCTTTTCGGTCGTACTTGTTTGCTGTTGAAAGAGCGTTTTTGGTCGGTCTTTCTTTTCGAGTCCGCTTTCGATCGTACTCGTTTATTTCTTTTCAAGTCTGCTTTCGGTTGTACTCGTTTGCTGTTGAAAGAGCGTTTTCGGCCGGTTTTTCTTTTCGAGTCCGCTTTCGGTCGTACTCGTTTATTCTTTTCGAGTCCGCTTTCAGTCGTACTCGTTTGCTATTGAAAGAGCATTCTCGGCCGGTCTTTCTTTTCGAGTCCGCTTTCGGTCGTACTCGTTTGCTGTTGAAAGAGCATTATCGGCCGGTCTTTCTTTTCGAGTCCGCTTTCGGTCGTACTCGTTTATTTCTTTTCGAGTCCGCTTTCGGTCTTACTCATTTGCTGTTGAAAGAGCATTTTCGGCCGGTCTTTCTTTTCGAGTCAGCTTTCGGTCGTACTCGTTTATTCTTTTCGAGTCCGCTTTCGGTCGTACTCGTTTGCTGTTGAAAGAGCGTTTTAGGTCGGTCTTTCTGTTCGAGTTCGCTTTCGGTCGTACTCGTTTATTCTTTTCGAGTCCGCTTTCGGTCGTACTCGTTTGCTGTTGAAAGAGCATTTTTGGTCGGTCTTTCTTTTCGAGTCCGCTTTCGGTCGTACTCATTTATTTCTTTTCAAATCTGCTTTTGGTCGTACTCGTTTGCTGTTGAAAGAGCGTTTTTGGCCGGTCTTTCTTTTCGAGTCCGCTTTCGGTCGTACTCGTTTATTCTTTTCGAGTCCGCTTTTGTTTGTATTCGTTTGCTGTTGAAAGAGCGTTTTTGGCCGGTCTTTCTTTTCGAGTTCGCTTTCGGTAGTACTCGTTTATTTCTTTTTGGGTACGCTTTCGGTCGTACTCGTTTGCTGTTGAAAGAGCGTTTCAGGCCGGTCTTTCTTTTCGAGTCCGCTTTCGGTTGTACTCGTTAGCTGTTGAAAGAGAGTTTTTGGCCGGTCTTTCTTTTCGAGTCTGCTTTTGGTCGTACTCGTTTATTCTTATCGAGTCCGCTTTCGGTTGTACTCGTTTGCTGTTGAAAGAGCGTTTCAGGCCGGTCTTTCTTTTCGAGTCCGCTTTTCGGTCATACTTGTTTGCTGTTGAAAGAGCGTTTTTGGTCGGTCTTTCTTTTCGAGTCCGCTTTCGATCGTACTCGTTTATTTCTTTTCGAGTCTGCTTTCGGTTGTACTCGTTTGCTGTTGAAAGAGCGTTTTCGGCCGGTTTTTCTTTTCGAGTCCGCTTTCGGTCGTACTCGTTTATTCTTTTCGAGTCCGCTTTCAGTCGTACTCGTTTGCTATTGAAAGAGCATTCTCGGCCGGTCTTTCTTTTCGAGTCCGCTTTTGGTCGTACTCGTTTGTTGTTGAAAGAGCATTTTCGGCCGGTCTTTCTTTTCGAGTCCGCTTTCGGTCGTACTCGTTTATTTCTTTTCGAGTCCGCTTTCGGTCGTACTCGTTTGTTGTTGAAAGAACGTTTTCGGCCAGTCTTTCTTTTCGAGTTCGCTTTCGGTTGTACTCGTTTGCTGTTGAAAAAGCATTTTCGGCCAGTCTTTCTTTTCGATTCTGCTTTCGGTAGTACTTGTTTATTTCTTTTCGAATTCGCTTTTGGTCTTACTCGTTTGCTGTTGAAAGAGCGTTTTCGGTCGGTCTTTCTTTTCGAGTCCGCTTTCGGTCGTACTCGTTTATTCTTTTCGAGTTCGCATTTGCTCGTACTCGTTTGCTATTGAAAGAGCGTTTCATGCCGGTCTTTCTTTTCGAGTCCGCTTTCGGTCGTACTCGTTTGCGGTTGAAAGAGCATTTTCGGCCGGTCTTTCTTTTCGAGTCCGCTTTCGGTCGTACTCGTTTATTCTTATCGAGTCCGCTTTCGGTCTTACTCATTTGCTGTTGAAAGAGCGTTTTCGGCCGGTCTTTCTTTTCGAGTCAGGTTTTGGTCGTACTCGTTTATTCTTTTCGAGTCCGCTTTCGGTCGTACTCGTTTGCTGTTGAAAGAGCGTTTTCGGCCGGTCTTTTTGTTCGAGTTCGCTTTCGGTCGTACTCGTTTATTCTTTTCGAGTCCGCTTTCGGTCGTACTCGTTTGCTGTTGAAAGAGCATTTTTGGCCGGTCTTTCTTTTCGAGTCCGCTTTCGGTCGTACTCGTTTATTTCTTTTCAAATCTGCTTTTGGTCGTACTCGTTTGCTGTTGAAAGAGCGTTTTTGGCCGGTCTTTCTTTTCGAGTCCGCTTTCGGTCGTACTCGTTTATTCTTTTCGAGTCCGCTTTTGTTTGTATTCGTTTGCTGTTGAAAGAGCGTTTTTGGCCGGTCTTTCTTTTCGAGTTCGCTTTCGGTAGTACTCGTTTATTTCTTTTTGGGTACGCTTTCGGTCGTACTCGTTTGCTGTTGAAAGAGCGTTTTCGCCCGGTCTTTCTTTTCGAGTCCGCTTTCGGCCGTACTCGTTTATTCTTTTCGAGTTCGCTTTTGCTCGTACTCGTTTGCTGTTGAAAGAGCGTTTCAGGCCGGTCTTTCTTTTCGAGTCCGCTTTCGGTTGTACTCGTTAGCTGTTGAAAGAGAGTTTTTGGCCGGTCTTTCTTTTCGAGTCTGCTTTTGGTCGTACTCGTTTATTCTTATCGAGTCCGCTTTCGGTTGTACTCGTTTGCTGTTGAAAGAGCGTTTCAGGCCGGTCTTTCTTTTCGAGTCCGCTTTTCGGTCGTACTTGTTTGCTGTTGAAAGAGCGTTTTTGGTCGGTCTTTCTTTTCGAGTCCGCTTTCGATCGTACTCGTTTATTTCTTTTCGAGTCTGCTTTCGGTTGTACTCGTTTGCTGTTGAAAGAGCGTTTTCGGCCGGTTTTTCTTTTCGAGTCCGCTTTCGGTCGTACTCGTTTATTCTTTTCGAGTCCGCTTTCAGTCGTACTCGTTTGCTATTGAAAGAGCATTCTCGGCCGGTCTTTCTTTTCGAGTCCGCTTTTGGTCGTACTCGTTTGTTGTTGAAAGAGCATTTTCGGCCGGTCTTTCTTTTCGAGTCCGCTTTCGGTCGTACTCGTTTATTTCTTTTCGAGTCCGCTTTCGGTCGTACTCGTTTGTTGTTGAAAGAACGTTTTTGGCCAGTCTTTCTTTTCGAGTTCGCTTTCGGTTGTACTCGTTTGCTGTTGAAAAAGCATTTTCGGCCAGTCTTTCTTTTCGATTCTGCTTTCGGTAGTACTTGTTTATTTCTTTTCGAATTCGCTTTTGGTCTTACTCGTTTGCTGTTGAAAGAGCGTTTTCGGTCGGTCTTTCTTTTCGAGTCCGCTTTCGGTCGTACTCGTTTATTCTTTTCGAGTTCGCATTTGCTCGTACTCGTTTGCTATTGAAAGAGCGTTTCATGCCGGTCTTTGTTTTCGAGTCCGCTTTCGGTCGTACTCGTTTGCTGTTGAAAGAGCATTTTCGGCCGGTCTTTCTTTTCGAGTCCGCTTTCGGTCGTACTCGTTTATTCTTATCGAGTCCGCTTTCGGTCTTACTCATTTGCTGTTGAAAGAGCGTTTTCGGCCGGTCTTTCTTTTCGAGTCAGGTTTTGGTCGTACTCGTTTATTCTTTTCGAGTCCGCTTTCGGTCGTACTCGTTTGCTGTTGAAAGAGCGTTTTCGGCCGGTCTTTTTGTTCGAGTTCGCTTTCGGTCGTACTCGTTTATTCTTTTCGAGTCCGCTTTCGGTCGTACTCGTTTGCTGTTGAAAGAGCATTTTTGGCCGGTCTTTCTTTTCGAGTCCGCTTTCGGTCGTACTCGTTTATTTCTTTTCAAATCTGCTTTTGGTCGTACTCGTTTACTGTTGAAAGAGCGTTTTTGGCCGGTCTTTCTTTTCGAGTCCGCTTTCGGTCGTACTCGTTTATTCTTTTCGAGTCCGCTTTTGTTTGTATTCGTTTGCTGTTGAAAGAGCGTTTTTGGCCGGTCTTTCTTTTCGAGTTCGCTTTCGGTAGTACTCGTTTATTTCTTTTCGGGTACGCTTTCGGTCGTACTCGTTTGCTGTTGAAAGAGCGTTTTCGCCCGGTCTTTCTTTTCGAGTCCGCTTTCGGTCGTACTCGTTTATTCTTTTCGAGTTCGCTTTTGCTCGTACTCGTTTGCTGTTGAAAGAGCGTTTCAGGCAGGTCTTTCTTTTCGAGTCCGCTTTCGGTTGTACTCGTTAGCTGTTGAAAGAGAGTTTTTGGTCGGTCTTTCTTTTCGAGTCTGCTTTTGGTCGTACTCGTTTATTCTTATCTAGTCCGCTTTCGGTTGTACTCGTTTGCTGTTGAAAGAGCGTTTCAGGCCGGTCTTTCTTTTCGAGTCCGCTTTTCGGTCGTACTTGTTTGCTGTTGAAAGAGCGTTTTTGGTCGGTCTTTATTTTCGAGTCCGCTTTCGATCGTACTCGTTTATTTCTTTTCAAGTCTGCTTTCGGTTGTACTCGTTTGCTGTTGAAAGAGCGTTTTCGGCCGGTTTTTCTTTTCGAGTCCGCTTTCGGTCGTACTCGTTTATTCTTTTCGAGTCCGCTTTCAGTCGTACTCGTTTGCTATTGAAAGAGCATTCTCGGCCGGTCTTTCTTTTCGAGTCCGCTTTCGGTCGTACTCGTTTGCTGTTGAAAGAGCATTATCGGCCGGTCTTTCTTTTCGAGTCCGCTTTCGGTCGTACTCGTTTATTTCTTTTCGAGTCCGCTTTCGGTCGTACTCGTTTGTTGTTGAAAGAACGTTTTCGGCCAGTCTTTCTTTTCGAGTTCGCTTTCGGTTGTACTCGTTTGCTGTTGAAAAAGCATTTTCGGCCAGTCTTTCTTTTCGATTCTGCTTTCGGTAGTACTTGTTTATTTCTTTTCGAATTCGCTTTTGGTCTTACTCGTTTGCTGTTGAAAGAGCGTTTTCGGTCGGTCTTTCTTTTCGAGTCCGCTTTCGGTCGTACTCGTTTATTCTTTTCGAGTTCGCATTTGCTCGTACTCGTTTGCTATTGAAAGAGCGTTTCATGCCGGTCTTTCTTTTCGAGTCCGCTTTCGGTCGTACTCGTTTGCTGTTGAAAGAGCATTTTCGGCCGGTCTTTCTTTTCGAGTCCGCTTTCGGTCGTACTCGTTTATTCTTATCGAGTCCGCTTTCGGTCTTACTCATTTGCTGTTGAAAGAGCGTTTTCGGCCGGTCTTTCTTTTCGAGTCAGGTTTTGGTCGTACTCGTTTATTCTTTTCGAGTCCGCTTTCGGTCGTACTCGTTTGCTGTTGAAAGAGCGTTTTCGGCCGGTCTTTTTGTTCGAGTTCGCTTTCGGTCGTACTCGTTTATTCTTTTCAAGTCCGCTTTCGGTCGTACTCGTTTGCTGTTGAAAGAGCATTTTTGGCCGGTCTTTCTTTTCGAGTCCGCTTTCGGTCGTACTCGTTTATTTCTTTTCAAATCTGCTTTTGGTCGTACTCGTTTGCTGTTGAAAGAGCGTTTTTGGCCGGTCTTTCTTTTCGAGTCC
Organism: Lathyrus tuberosus; assembly: GCA_022829125.1. Lineage (NCBI taxonomy): Eukaryota > Viridiplantae > Streptophyta > Magnoliopsida > Fabales > Fabaceae > Lathyrus > Lathyrus tuberosus. The sequence goes on from JALAZF010000034.1 coordinate 5,406,885, forward strand.
GCTTTCGGTCGTACTCGTTTATTCTTTTCGAGTCCGCTTTTGTTTGTATTCGTTTGCTGTTGAAAGAGCGTTTTTGGCCGGTCTTTCTTTTCGAGTTCGCTTTCGGTAGTACTCGTTTATTTCTTTTTGTGTACGCTTTCGGTCGTACTCGTTTGCTGTTGAAAGAGCGTTTTCGCCCGGTCTTTCTTTTCGAGTCCGCTTTCGGCCGTACTCGTTTATTCTTTTCGAGTTCGCTTTTGCTCGTACTCGTTTGCTGTTGAAAGAGCTTTTCAGGCCGGTCTTTCTTTTCGAGTCCGCTTTCGGTTGTACTCGTTAGCTGTTGAAAGAGAGTTTTTGGCCGGTCTTTCTTTTCGAGTCTGCTTTTGGTCGTACTCGTTTATTCTTATCGAGTCCGCTTTCGGTTGTACTCGTTTGCTGTTGAAAGAGCGTTTCAGGCCGGTCTTTCTTTTCGAGTCCGCTTTTCGGTCGTACTTGTTTGCTGTTGAAAGAGCGTTTTTGGTCGGTCTTTCTTTTCGAGTCCGCTTTCGATCGTACTCGTTTATTTCTTTTCGAGTCTGCTTTCGGTTGTACTCGTTTGCTGTTGAAAGAGCGTTTTCGGCCGGTTTTTCTTTTCGAGTCCGCTTTCGGTCGTACTCGTTTATTCTTTTCGAGTCCGCTTTCAGTCGTACTCGTTTGCTATTGAAAGAGCATTCTCGGCCGGTCTTTCTTTTCGAGTCCGCTTTCGGTCGTACTCGTTTGCTGTTGAAAGAGCATTATCGGCCGGTCTTTCTTTTCGAGTCCGCTTTCGGTCGTACTCGTTTATTTCTTTTCGAGTCCGCTTTCGGTCGTACTCGTTTGTTGTTGAAAGAACGTTTTCGGCCAGTCTTTCTTTTCGAGTTCGCTTTCGGTTGTACTCGTTTGCTGTTGAAAAAGCATTTTCGGCCAGTCTTTCTTTTCGATTCTGCTTTCGGTAGTACTTGTTTATTTCTTTTCGAATTCGCTTTTGGTCTTACTCGTTTGCTGTTGAAAGAGCGTTTTCGGTCGGTCTTTCTTTTCGAGTCCGCTTTCGGTCGTACTCGTTTATTCTTTTCGAGTTCGCATTTGCTCGTACTCGTTTGCTATTGAAAGAGCGTTTCATGCCGGTCTTTCTTTTCGAGTCCGCTTTCGGTCGTACTCGTTTGCTGTTGAAAGAGCATTTTCGGCCGGTCTTTCTTTTCGAGTCCGCTTTCGGTCGTACTCGTTTATTCTTATCGAGTCCGCTTTCGGTCTTACTCATTTGCTGTTGAAAGAGCGTTTTCGGCCGGTCTTTCTTTTCGAGTCAGGTTTTGGTCGTACTCGTTTATTCTTTTCGAGTCCGCTTTCGGTCGTACTCGTTTGCTGTTGAAAGAGCGTTTTCGGCCGGTCTTTTTGTTCGAGTTCGCTTTCGGTCGTACTCGTTTATTCTTTTCAAGTCCGCTTTCGGTCGTACTCGTTTGCTGTTGAAAGAGCATTTTTGGCCGGTCTTTCTTTTCGAGTCCGCTTTCGGTCGTACTCGTTTATTTCTTTTCAAATCTGCTTTTGGTCGTACTCGTTTGCTGTTGAAAGAGCGTTTTTGGCCGGTCTTTCTTTTCGAGTCCGCTTTCGGTCGTACTCGTTTATTCTTTTCGAGTCCGCTTTTGTTTGTATTCGTTTGCTGTTGAAAGAGCGTTTTTGGCCGGTCTTTCTTTTCGAGTTCGCTTTCGGTAGTACTCGTTTATTTCTTTTTGTGTACGCTTTCGGTCGTACTCGTTTGCTGTTGAAAGAGCGTTTTCGCCCGGTCTTTCTTTTCGAGTCCGCTTTCGGCCGTACTCGTTTATTCTTTTCGAGTTCGCTTTTGCTCGTACTCGTTTGCTGTTGAAAGAGCGTTTCAGGCCGGTCTTTCTTTTCGAGTCCGCTTTCGGTTGTACTCGTTAGCTGTTGAAAGAGAGTTTTTGGCCGGTCTTTCTTTTCGAGTCTGCTTTTGGTCGTACTCGTTTATTCTTATCGAGTCCGCTTTCGGTTGTACTCGTTTGCTGTTGAAAGAGCGTTTCAGGCCGGTCTTTCTTTTCGAGTCCGCTTTTCGGTCGTACTTGTTTGCTGTTGAAAGAGCGTTTTTGGTCGGTCTTTCTTTTCGAGTCCGCTTTCGATCGTACTCGTTTATTTCTTTTCGAGTCTGCTTTCGGTTGTACTCGTTTGCTGTTGAAAGAGCGTTTTCGGCCGGTTTTTCTTTTCGAGTCCGCTTTCGGTCGTACTCGTTTATTCTTTTCGAGTCCGCTTTCAGTCGTACTCGTTTGCTATTGAAAGAGCATTCTCGGCCGGTCTTTCTCTTCGAGTCCGCTTTTGGTCGTACTCGTTTGTTGTTGAAAGAGCATTTTCGGCCGGTCTTTCTTTTCGAGTCCGCTTTCGGTCGTACTCGTTTATTTCTTTTCGAGTCCGCTTTCGGTCGTACTCGTTTGTTGTTGAAAGAACGTTTTTGGCCAGTCTTTCTTTTCGAGTTCGCTTTCGGTTGTACTCGTTTGCTGTTGAAAAAGCATTTTCGGCCAGTCTTTCTTTTCGATTCTGCTTTCGGTAGTACTTGTTTATTTCTTTTCGAATTCGCTTTTGGTCTTACTCGTTTGCTGTTGAAAGAGCGTTTTCGGTCGGTCTTTCTTTTCGAGTCCGCTTTCGGTCGTACTCGTTTATTCTTTTCGAGTTCGCATTTGCTCGTACTCGTTTGCTATTGAAAGAGCGTTTCATGCCGGTCTTTCTTTTCAAGTCCGCTTTCGGTCGTACTCGTTTGCTGTTGAAAGAGCATTTTCGGCCGGTCTTTCTTTTCGAGTCCGCTTTCGGTCGTACTCGTTTATTCTTATCGAGTCCGCTTTCGGTCTTACTCATTTGCTGTTGAAAGAGCGTTTTCGGCCGGTCTTTCTTTTCGAGTCAGGTTTTGGTCGTACTCGTTTATTCTTTTCGAGTCCGCTTTCGGTCGTACTCGTTTGCTGTTGAAAGAGCGTTTTCGGCCGGTCTTTTTGTTCGAGTTCGCTTTCGGTCGTACTCGTTTATTCTTTTCGAGTCCGCTTTCGGTCGTACTCGTTTGCTGTTGAAAGAGCATTTTTGGCCGGTCTTTCTTTTCGAGTCCGCTTTCGGTCGTACTCGTTTATTTCTTTTCAAATCTGCTTTTGGTCGTACTCGTTTACTGTTGAAAGAGCGTTTTTGGCCGGTCTTTCTTTTCGAGTCCGCTTTCGGTCGTACTCGTTTATTCTTTTCGAGTCCGCTTTTGTTTGTATTCGTTTGCTGTTGAAAGAGCGTTTTTGGCCGGTCTTTCTTTTCGAGTTCGCTTTCGGTAGTACTCGTTTATTTCTTTTCGGGTACGCTTTCGGTCGTACTCGTTTGCTGTTGAAAGAGCGTTTTCGCCCGGTCTTTCTTTTCGAGTCCGCTTTCGGTCGTACTCGTTTATTCTTTTCGAGTTCGCTTTTGCTCGTACTCGTTTGCTGTTGAAAGAGCGTTTCAGGCAGGTCTTTCTTTTCGAGTCCGCTTTCGGTTGTACTCGTTAGCTGTTGAAAGAGAGTTTTTGGTCGGTCTTTCTTTTCGAGTCTGCTTTTGGTCGTACTCGTTTATTCTTATCTAGTCCGCTTTCGGTTGTACTCGTTTGCTGTTGAAAGAGCGTTTCAGGCCGGTCTTTCTTTTCGAGTCCGCTTTTCGGTCGTATTTGTTTGCTGTTGAAAGAGCGTTTTTGGTCGGTCTTTCTTTTCGAGTCCGCTTTCGATCGTACTCGTTTATTTCTTTTCAAGTCTGCTTTCGGTTGTACTCGTTTGCTGTTGAAAGAGCGTTTTCGGCCGGTTTTTCTTTTCGAGTCCGCTTTCGGTCGTACTCGTTTATTCTTTTCGAGTCCGCTTTCAGTCGTACTCGTTCGCTATTGAAAGAGCATTCTCGGCCGGTCTTTCTTTTCGAGTCTGCTTTCGGTCGTACTCGTTTGCTGTTGAAAGAGCATTATCGGCCGGTCTTTCTTTTCGAGTCCGCTTTCGGTCGTACTCGTTTATTTCTTTTCGAGTCCGCTTTCGGTCGTACTCGTTTGTTGTTGAAAGAACGTTTTCGGCCAGTCTTTCTTTTCGAGTTCGCTTTCGGTTGTACTCGTTTGCTGTTGAAAAAGCATTTTCGGCCAGTCTTTCTTTTCGATTCTGCTTTCGGTAGTACTTGTTTATTTCTTTTCGAATTCGCTTTTGGTCTTACTCGTTTGCTGTTGAAAGAGCGTTTTCGCCCGGTCTTTCTTTTCGAGTCCGCTTTCGGCCGTACTCGTTTATTCTTTTCGAGTTCGCTTTTGCTCGTACTCGTTTGCTGTTGAAAGAGCGTTTCAGGCCGGTCTTTCTTTTCGAGTCCGCTTTCGGTTGTACTCGTTAGCTGTTGAAAGAGAGTTTTTGGCCGGTCTTTCTTTTCGAGTCTGCTTTTGGTCGTACTCGTTTATTCTTATCGAGTCCGCTTTCGGTTGTACTCGTTTGCTGTTGAAAGAGCGTTTCAGGCCGGTCTTTCTTTTCGAGTCCGCTTTTCGGTCGTACTTGTTTGCTGTTGAAAGAGCGTTTTTGGTCGGTCTTTCTTTTCGAGTCCGCTTTCGATCGTACTCGTTTATTTCTTTTCGAGTCTGCTTTCGGTTGTACTCGTTTGCTGTTGAAAGAGCGTTTTCGGCCGGTTTTTCTTTTCGAGTCCGCTTTCGGTCGTACTCGTTTATTCTTTTCGAGTCCGCTTTCAGTCGTACTCGTTTGCTATTGAAAGAGCATTCTCGGCCGGTCTTTCTCTTCGAGTCCGCTTTTGGTCGTACTCGTTTGTTGTTGAAAGAGCATTTTCGGCCGGTCTTTCTTTTCGAGTCCGCTTTCGGTCGTACTCGTTTATTTCTTTTCGAGTCCGCTTTCGGTCGTACTCGTTTGTTGTTGAAAGAACGTTTTTGGCCAGTCTTTCTTTTCGAGTTCGCTTTCGGTTGTACTCGTTTGCTGTTGAAAAAGCATTTTCGGCCAGTCTTTCTTTTCGATTCTGCTTTCGGTAGTACTTGTTTATTTCTTTTCGAATTCGCTTTTGGTCTTACTCGTTTGCTGTTGAAAGAGCGTTTTCGGTCGGTCTTTCTTTTCGAGTCCGCTTTCGGTCGTACTCGTTTATTCTTTTCGAGTTCGCATTTGCTCGTACTCGTTTGCTATTGAAAGAGCGTTTCATGCCGGTCTTTCTTTTCAAGTCCGCTTTCGGTCGTACTCGTTTGCTGTTGAAAGAGCATTTTCGGCCGGTCTTTCTTTTCGAGTCCGCTTTCGGTCGTACTCGTTTATTCTTATCGAGTCCGCTTTCGGTCTTACTCATTTGCTGTTGAAAGAGCGTTTTCGGCCGGTCTTTCTTTTCGAGTCAGGTTTTGGTCGTACTCGTTTATTCTTTTCGAGTCCGCTTTCGGTCGTACTCGTTTGCTGTTGAAAGAGCGTTTTCGGCCGGTCTTTTTGTTCGAGTTCGCTTTCGGTCGTACTCGTTTATTCTTTTCGAGTCCGCTTTCGGTCGTACTCGTTTGCTGTTGAAAGAGCATTTTTGGTCGGTCTTTCTTTTCGAGTCCGCTTTCGGTCGTACTCGTTTATTTCTTTTCAAATCTGCTTTTGGTCGTACTCGTTTACTGTTGAAAGAGCGTTTTTGGCCGGTCTTTCTTTTCGAGTCCGCTTTCGGTCGTACTCGTTTATTCTTTTCGAGTCCGCTTTTGTTTGTATTCGTTTGCTGTTGAAAGAGCGTTTTTGGCCGGTCTTTCTTTTCGAGTTCGCTTTCGGTAGTACTCGTTTATTTCTTTTCGGGTACGCTTTCGGTCGTACTCGTTTGCTGTTGAAAGAGCGTTTTCGCCCGGTCTTTCTTTTCGAGTCCGCTTTCGGTCGTACTCGTTTATTCTTTTCGAGTTCGCTTTTGCTCGTACTCGTTTGCTGTTGAAAGAGCGTTTCAGGCAGGTCTTTCTTTTCGAGTCCGCTTTCGGTTGTACTCGTTAGCTGTTGAAAGAGAGTTTTTGGTCGGTCTTTCTTTTCGAGTCTGCTTTTGGTCGTACTCGTTTATTCTTATCTAGTCCGCTTTCGGTTGTACTCGTTTGCTGTTGAAAGAGCGTTTCAGGCCGGTCTTTCTTTTCGAGTCCGCTTTTCGGTCGTATTTGTTTGCTGTTGAAAGAGCGTTTTTGGTCGGTCTTTCTTTTCGAGTCCGCTTTCGATCGTACTCGTTTATTTCTTTTCAAGTCTGCTTTCGGTTGTACTCGTTTGCTGTTGAAAGAGCGTTTTCGGCCGGTTTTTCTTTTCGAGTCCGCTTTCGGTCGTACTCGTTTATTCTTTTCGAGTCCGCTTTCAGTCGTACTCGTTCGCTATTGAAAGAGCATTCTCGGCCGGTCTTTCTTTTCGAGTCCGCTTTCGGTCGTACTCGTTTGCTGTTGAAAGAGCATTATCGGCCGGTCTTTCTTTTCGAGTCCGCTTTCGGTCGTACTCGTTTATTTCTTTTCGAGTCCGCTTTCGGTCTTACTCATTTGCTGTTGAAAGAGCATTTTCGGCCGGTCTTTCTTTTCGAGTCAGCTTTCGGTCGTACTCGTTTATTCTTTTCGAGTCCGCTTTCGGTCGTACTCGTTTGCTGTTGAAAGAGCGTTTTAGGTCGGTCTTTCTGTTCGAGTTCGCTTTCGGTCGTACTCGTTTATTCTTTTCGAGTCCGCTTTCGGTCGTACTCGTTTGCTGTTGAAAGAGCATTTTTGGTCGGTCTTTCTTTTCGAGTCCGCTTTCGGTCGTACTCGTTTATTTCTTTTCAAATCTGCTTTTGGTCGTACTCGTTTGCTGTTGAAAGAGCGTTTTTGGCCGGTCTTTCTTTTCGAGTCCGCTTTCGGTCGTACTCGTTTATTCTTTTCGAGTCCGCTTTTGTTTGTATTCGTTTGCTGTTGAAAGAGCGTTTTTGGCCGGTCTTTCTTTTCGAGTTCGCTTTCGGTAGTACTCGTTTATTTCTTTTTGGGTACGCTTTCGGTCGTACTCGTTTGCTGTTGAAAGAGCGTTTCAGGCCGGTCTTTCTTTTCGAGTCCGCTTTCGGTTGTACTCGTTAGCTGTTGAAAGAGAGTTTTTGGCCGGTCTTTCTTTTCGAGTCTGCTTTTGGTCGTACTCGTTTATTCTTATCGAGTCCGCTTTCGGTTGTACTCGTTTGCTGTTGAAAGAGCGTTTCAGGCCGGTCTTTCTTTTCGAGTCCGCTTTTCGGTCATACTTGTTTGCTGTTGAAAGAGCGTTTTTGGTCGGTCTTTCTTTTCGAGTCCGCTTTCGATCGTAATCGTTTATTTCTTTTCGAGTCTGCTTTCGGTTGTACTCGTTTGCTGTTGAAAGAGCGTTTTCGGCCGGTTTTTCTTTTCGAGTCCGCTTTCGGTCGTACTCGTTTATTCTTTTCGAGTCCGCTTTCAGTCGTACTCGTTTGCTATTGAAAGAGCATTCTCGGCCGGTCTTTCTTTTCGAGTCCGCTTTTGGTCGTACTCGTTTGTTGTTGAAAGAGCATTTTCGGCCGGTCTTTCTTTTCGAGTCCGCTTTCGGTCGTACTCGTTTATTTCTTTTCGAGTCCGCTTTCGGTCGTACTCGTTTGTTGTTGAAAGAACGTTTTCGGCCAGTCTTTCTTTTCGAGTTCGCTTTCGGTTGTACTCGTTTGCTGTTGAAAAAGCATTTTCGGCCAGTCTTTCTTTTCGATTCTGCTTTCGGTAGTACTTGTTTATTTCTTTTCGAATTCGCTTTTGGTCTTACTCGTTTGCTGTTGAAAGAGCGTTTTCGGTCGGTCTTTCTTTTCGAGTCCGCTTTCGGTCGTACTCGTTTATTCTTTTCGAGTTCGCATTTGCTCGTACTCGTTTGCTATTGAAAGAGCGTTTCATGCCGGTCTTTCTTTTCGAGTCCGCTTTCGGTCGTACTCGTTTGCTGTTGAAAGAGCATTTTCGGCCGGTCTTTCTTTTCGAGTCCGCTTTCGGTCGTACTCGTTTATTCTTATCGAGTCCGCTTTCGGTCTTACTCATTTGCTGTTGAAAGAGCGTTTTCGGCCGGTCTTTCTTTTCGAGTCAGGTTTTGGTCGTACTCGTTTATTCTTTTCGAGTCCGCTTTCGGTCGTACTCGTTTGCTGTTGAAAGAGCGTTTTCGGCCGGTCTTTTTGTTCGAGTTCGCTTTCGGTCGTACTCGTTTATTCTTTTCGAGTCCGCTTTCGGTCGTACTCGTTTGCTGTTGAAAGAGCATTTTTGGCCGGTCTTTCTTTTCGAGTCCGCTTTCGGTCGTACTCGTTTATTTCTTTTCAAATCTGCTTTTGGTCGTACTCGTTTGCTGTTGAAAGAGCGTTTTTGGCCAGTCTTTCTTTTCGAGTCCGCTTTCGGTCGTACTCGTTTATTCTTTTCGAGTCCGCTTTTGTTTGTATTCGTTTGCTGTTGAAAGAGCGTTTTTGGCCGGTCTTTCTTTTCGAGTTCGCTTTCGGTAGTACTCGTTTATTTCTTTTCGGGTACGCTTTCGGTCGTACTCGTTTGCTGTTGAAAGAGCGTTTTCGCCCGGTCTTTCTTTTCGAGTCCGCTTTCGGTCGTACTCGTTTATTCTTTTCGTGTTCGCTTTTGCTCGTACTCGTTTGCTGTTGAAAGAGCGTTTCAGGCAGGTCTTTCTTTTCGAGTCCGCTTTCGGTTGTACTCGTTAGCTGTTGAAAGAGAGTTTTTGGTCGGTCTTTCTTTTCGAGTCTGCTTTTGGTCGTACTCGTTTATTCTTATCGAGTCCGCTTTCGGTTGTACTCGTTTGCTGTTGAAAGAGCGTTTCAGGCCGGTCTTTCTTTTCGAGTCCGCTTTTCGGTCGTACTTGTTTGCTGTTGAAAGAGCGTTTTTGGTCGGTCTTTCTTTTCGAGTCCGCTTTCGATCGTACTCGTTTATTTCTTTTCAAGTCTGCTTTCGGTTGTACTCGTTTGCTGTTGAAAGAGCGTTTTCGGCCGGTTTTTCTTTTCGAGTCCGCTTTCGGTCGTACTCGTTTATTCTTTTCGAGTCCGCTTTCAGTCGTACTCGTTCGCTATTGAAAGAGCATTCTCGGCCGGTCTTTCTTTTCGAGTCCGCTTTCGGTCGTACTCGTTTGCTGTTGAAAGAGCATTATCGGCCGGTCTTTCTTTTCGAGTCCGCTTTCGGTCGTACTCGTTTATTTCTTTTCGAGTCCGCTTTCGGTCTTACTCATTTGCTGTTGAAAGAGCATTTTCGGCCGGTCTTTCTTTTCGAGTCAGCTTTCGGTCGTACTCGTTTATTCTTTTCGAGTCCGCTTTCGGTCGTACTCGTTTGCTGTTGAAAGAGCGTTTTAGGTCGGTCTTTCTGTTCGAGTTCGCTTTCGGTCGTACTCGTTTATTCTTTTCGAGTCCGCTTTCGGTCGTACTCGTTTGCTGTTGAAAGAGCATTTTTGGTCGGTCTTTCTTTTCGAGTCCGCTTTCGGTCGTACTCGTTTATTTCTTTTCAAATCTGCTTTTGGTCGTACTCGTTTGCTGTTGAAAGAGCGTTTTTGGCCGGTCTTTCTTTTCGAGTCCGCTTTCGGTCGTACTCGTTTATTCTTTTCGAGTCCGCTTTTGTTTGTATTCGTTTGCTGTTGAAAGAGCGTTTTTGGCCGGTCTTTCTTTTCGAGTTCGCTTTCGGTAGTACTCGTTTATTTCTTTTTGGGTACGCTTTCGGTCGTACTCGTTTGCTGTTGAAAGAGCGTTTCAGGCCGGTCTTTCTTTTCGAGTCCGCTTTCGGTTGTACTCGTTAGCTGTTGAAAGAGAGTTTTTGGCCGGTCTTTCTTTTCGAGTCTGCTTTTGGTCGTACTCGTTTATTCTTATCGAGTCCGCTTTCGGTTGTACTCGTTTGCTGTTGAAAGAGCGTTTCAGGCCGGTCTTTCTTTTCGAGTCCGCTTTTTGGTCGTACTTGTTTGCTGTTGAAAGAGCGTTTTTGGTCGGTCTTTCTTTTCGAGTCCGCTTTCCATCGTACTCGTTTATTTCTTTTCGAGTCTGCTTTCGGTTGTACTCGTTTGCTGTTGAAAGAGCGTTTTTTGCCGGTTTTTCTTTTCGAGTCCGCTTTCGGTCGTACTCGTTTATTCTTTTCGAGTCCGCTTTCAGTCGTACTCGTTTGCTATTGAAAGAACATTCTCGGCCGGTCTTTCTTTTCGAGTCCGCTTTCGGTCGTACTCGTTTATTCTTATCGAGTCCGCTTTCGGTCTTACTCATTTGCTGTTGAAAGAGCGTTTTCGGCCGGTCTTTCTTTTCGAGTCAGCCTTTGGTCGTACTCGTTTATTCTTTTCGAGTCCGCTTTCGGTCGTACTCGTTTGCTGTTGAAAGAGCGTTTTCGGCCGGTCTTTCTGTTCGAGTTCGCTTTCGGTCGTACTCGTTTATTCTTTTCGAGTCCGCTTTCGGTCGTACTCGTTTGCTGTTGAAAGAGCATTTTTGGCCGGTCTTTCTTTTCGAGTCCGCTTTCGGTCGTACTCGTTTATTTCTTTTCAAATCTGCTTTTGGTCGTACTCGTTTGCTGTTGAAATAACGTTTTTGGCCGGTCTTTCTTTTCGAGTCCGCTTTCGGTCGTACTCGTTTATTCTTTTCGAGTCCGCTTTTGTTTGTATTCGTTTGCTGTTGAAAGAGCGTTTTTGGCCGGTCTTTCTTTTCGAGTTCGCTTTCGGTAGTACTCGTTTATTTCTTTTCGGGTACGCTTTCGGTCGTACTCGTTTGCTGTTGAAAGAGCGTTTTTGCCCGGTCTTTCTTTTCGAGTGCGCTTTCGGTCGTACTCGTTTATTCTTTTCGAGTTCGCTTTTGCTCGTACTCGTTTGCTGTTGAAAGAGCGTTTCAGGCCGGTCTTTCTTTTCGAGTCCGCTTTCGGTTGTACTCGTTAGCTGTTGAAAGAGAGTTTTTGGTCGGTCTTTCTTTTCGAGTCTGCTTTTGGTCGTACTCGTTTATTCTTATCGAGTCCGCTTTCGGTTGTACTCGTTTGCTGTTGAAAGAGCGTTTCAGGCCGGTCTTTCTTTTCGAGTCCGCTTTTGGTCGTACTTGTTTGCTGTTGAAAGAGCGTTTTTGGTCGGTCTTTCTTTTCGAGTCCGCTTTCGATCGTACTCGTTTATTTCTTTTCAAGTCTGCTTTCGGTTGTACTCGTTTGCTGTTGAAAGAGCGTTTTCGGCCGGTTTTTCTTTTCGAGTCCGCTTTCGGTCGTACTCGTTTATTCTTTTCGAGTCCGCTTTCAGTCGTACTCGTTTGCTATTGAAAGAGCATTCTCGGCCGGTCTTTCTTTTCGAGTCCGCTTTCGGTCGTACTCGTTTGCTGTTGAAAGAGCATTATCGGCCGGTCTTTCTTTTCGAGTCCGCTTTCGGTCGTACTCGTTTATTTCTTTTCGAGTCCGCTTTCGGTCTTACTCATTTGCTGTTGAAAGAGCATTTTCGGCCGGTCTTTCTTTTCGAGTCAGCTTTCGGTCGTACTCGTTTATTCTTTTCGAGTCCGCTTTCGGTCGTACTCGTTTGCTGTTGAAAGAGCGTTTTAGGTCGGTCTTTCTGTTCGAGTTCGCTTTCGGTCGTACTCGTTTATTCTTTTCGAGTCCGCTTTCGGTCGTACTCGTTTGCTGTTGAAAGAGCATTTTTGGTCGGTCTTTCTTTTCGAGTCCGCTTTCGGTCGTACTCGTTTATTTCTTTTCAAATTTGCTTTTGGTCGTACTCGTTTGCTGTTGAAAGAGCGTTTTTGGCCGGTCTTTCTTTTCGAGTCCGCTTTCGGTCGTACTCGTTTATTCTTTTCGAGTCCGCTTTTGTTTGTATTCGTTTGCTGTTGAAAGAGCGTTTTTGGCCGGTCTTTCTTTTCGAGTTCGCTTTCGGTAGTACTCGTTTATTTCTTTTTGGGTACGCTTTCGGTCGTACTCGTTTGCTGTTGAAAGAGCGTTTTCGCCCGGTCTTTCTTTTCGAGTCCGCTTTCGGCCGTACTCGTTTATTCTTTTCGAGTTTGCTTTTGCTCGTACTCGTTTGCTGTTGAAAGAGCGTTTCAGGCCGGTCTTTCTTTTCGAGTCCGCTTTCGGTTGTACTCGTTAGCTGTTGAAAGAGAGTTTTTGGCCGGTCTTTCTTTTCGAGTCTGCTTTTGGTCGTACTCGTTTATTCTTATCGAGTCCGCTTTCGGTTGTACTCGTTTGCTGTTGAAAGAGCGTTTCAGGCCGGTCTTTCTTTTCGAGTCCGCTTTTCGGTCGTACTTGTTTGCTGTTGAAAGAGCGTTTTTGGTCGGTCTTTCTTTTCGAGTCCGCTTTCGATCGTACCCGTTTATTTCTTTTCGAGTCTGCTTTCGGTTGTACTCGTTTGCTGTTGAAAGAGCGTTTTTTGCCGGTTTTTCTTTTCGAGTCCGCTTTCGGTCGTACTCGTTTATTCTTTTCGAGTCCGCTTTCAGTCGTACTCGTTTGCTATTGAAAGAGCATTCTCGGCCGGTCTTTCTTTTCGAGTCCGCTTTTGGTCGTACTCGTTTATTCTTATCGAGTCCGCTTTCGGTCTTACTCATTTGCTGTTGAAAGAGCGTTTTCGGCCGGTCTTTCTTTTCGAGTCAGCTTTTGGTCGTACTCGTTTATTCTTTTTGAGTCCGCTTTCGGTCGTACTCGTTTGCTGTTGAAAGAGCGTTTTCGGCCGGTCTTTTTGTTCGAGTTCGCTTTCGGTCGTACTCGTTTATTCTTTTCGAGTCCGCTTTCGGTCGTACTCGTTTGCTGTTGAAAGAGCATTTTTGGCCGGTCTTTCTTTTCGAGTCCGCTTTCGGTCGTACTCGTTTATTTCTTTTCAAATTTGCTTTTGGTCGTACTCGTTTGCTGTTGAAAGAGCGTTTTTGGCCGGTCTTTCTTTTCGAGTCCGCTTTCGGTCGTACTCGTTTATTCTTTTCGAGTCCGCTTTTGTTTGTATTCGTTTGCTGTTGAAAGAGCGTTTTTGGCCGGTCTTTCTTTTCGAGTTCGCTTTCGGTAGTACTCGTTTATTTCTTTTCGGGTACGCTTTCGGTCGTACTCGTTTGCTGTTGAAAGAGCGTTTTCGCCCGGTCTTTCTTTTCGAGTCCGCTTTTGGTCGTACTCGTTTATTTTTTTCGAGTTCGCTTTTGCTCGTACTCGTTTGCTGTTGAAAGAGCGTTTCAGGCCGGTCTTTCTTTTCGAGTCCGCTTTCGGTTGTACTCGTTAGCTGTTGAAAGAGAGTTTTTGGGCGGTCTTTCTTTTCGAGTCTGCTTTTGGTCGTACTCGTTTATTCTTATCGAGTCCGCTTTCGGTTGTACTCGTTTGCTGTTGAAAGAGCGTTTCAGGCCGGTCTTTCTTTTCGAGTCCGCTTTTCGGTCGTACTTGTTTGCTGTTGAAAGAGCGTTTTTGGTCGGTCTTTCTTTTCGAGTCCGCTTTCGATCGTACTCGTTTATTTCTTTTCGAGTCTACTTTCGGTTGTACTCGTTTGCTGTTGAAAGAGCGTTTTCGGCCGGTTTTTCTTTTCGAGTCCGCTTTCGGTCATACTCGTTTATTCTTTTCGAGTCCGCTTTCAGTCGTACTCGTTTGCTATTGAAAGAGCATTCTCGGCCGGTCTTTCTTTTCGAGTCCGCTTTCGGTCGTACTCGTTTGCTGTTGAAAGTGCATTATCGGCCGGTCTTTCTTTTCGAGTCCGCTTTCGGTCGTACTCGTTTGTTTCTTTTCGAGTCCGCTTTCGGTCTTACTCATTTGTTGTTGAAAGAGCATTTTCGGCCGGTCTTTCTTTTCGAGTCAGCTTTTGGTCGTACTCGTTTATTCTTTTCGAGTCCGCTTTCGGTCGTACTCGTTTGCTGTTGAAAGAGCGTTTTAGGTCGGTCTTTCTGTTCGAGTTCGCTTTCGGTCGTACTCGTTTATTCTTTTCGAGTCCGCTTTCGGTCGTACTCGTTTGCTGTTGAAAGAGCATTTTTGGTCGGTCTTTCTTTTCGAGTCCGCTTTCGGTCGTACTCGTTTATTTCTTTTCAAATCTGCTTTTGGTCGTACTCGTTTGCTGTTGAAAGAGCGTTTTTGGCCGGTCTTTCTTTTCGAGTCCGCTTTCGGTCGTACTCGTTTATTCTTTTCGAGTCCGCTTTTGTTTGTATTCGTTTGCTGTTGAAAGAGCGTTTTTGGCCGGTCTTTCTTTTCGAGTTCGCTTTCGGTAGTACTCGTTTATTTCTTTTTGGGTACGCTTTCGGTCGTACTCGTTTGCTGTTGAAAGAGCGTTTTCGCCCGGTCTTTCTTTTTGAGTCCGCTTTCGGCCGTACTCGTTTATTCTTTTCGAGTTCGCTTTTGGTCGTACTCGTTTGCTGTTGAAAGAGCGTTTCAGGCCGGTCTTTCTTTTCGAGTCCGCTTTCGGTTGTACTCGTTAGCTGTTGAAAGAGAGTTTTTGGCCGGTCTTTCTTTTCGAGTCTGCTTTTGGTCGTACTCGTTTATTCTTATCGAGTCCGCTTTTGGTTGTACTCGTTTGCTGTTGAAAGAGCGTTTCAGGCCGGTCTTTCTTTTCGAGTCCGCTTTTCGGTCGTACTTGTTTGCTGTTGAAAGAGCGTTTTTGGTCGGTCTTTCTTTTCGAGTCCGCTTTCGATCGTACTCGTTTATTTCTTTTCGAGTCTGCTTTCGGTTGTACTCGTTTGCTGTTGAAAGAGCGTTTTCGGCCGGTTTTTCTTTTCGAGTCCGCTTTCGGTCGTACTCGTTTATTCTTTTCAAGTCCGCTTTCAGTCGTACTCGTTTGCTATTGAAAGAGCATTCTCGGCCGGTCTTTCTTTTCGAGTCCGCTTTTGGTCGTACTCGTTTGCTGTTGAAAGAGCATTTTCGGCCGGTCTTTCTTTTCGAGTCCGCTTTCGGTCGTACTCGTTTATTTCTTTTCGAGTCCGCTTTCGGTCGTACTCGTTTGTTGTTGAAAGAACGTTTTCGGCCAGTCTTTCTTTTCGAGTTCGCTTTCGGTTGTACTCGTTTGCTGTTGAAAAAGCATTTTCGGCCAGTCTTTCTTTTCGATTCTGCTTTCGGTAGTACTTGTTTATTTCTTTTCGAATTCGCTTTTGGTCTTACTCGTTTGCTGTTGAAAGAGCGTTTTCGGTCGGTCTTTCTTTTCGAGTCCGCTTTCGGTCGTACTCGTTTATTCTTTTCGAGTTCGCTTTTGCTCGTACTCGTTTGCTATTGAAAGAGCGTTTCATGTCGGTCTTTCTTTTCGAGTCCGCTTTCGATCGTACTCGTTTGCTGTTGAAAGAGCATTTTCGGCCGGTCTTTCTTTTCGAGTCCGCTTTCGGTCGTACTCGTTTATTCTTATCGAGTCCGCTTTCGGTCTTACTCATTTGCTGTGAAAGAGCGTTTTCGGCCGGTCTTTCTTTTCGAGTCAGCTTTTGGTCGTACTCGTTTATTCTTTTCGAGTCCGCTTTCGGTCGTACTCGTTTGCTGTTGAAAGAGCGTTTTCGGCCGGTCTTTCTGTTCGAGTTCGCTTTCGGTCGTACTCGTTTATTCTTTTCGAGTCCGCTTTCGGTCGTACTCGTTTGCTGTTGAAAGAGCATTTTTGGCCGGTCTTTCTTTTCGAGTCCGCTTTCGGTCGTACTCGTTTATTTCTTTTCAAATCTGCTTTTGGTCGTACTCGTTTGCTGTTGAAATAGCGTTTTTGGCCGGTCTTTCTTTTCGAGTCCGCTTTCGGTCGTACTCGTTTATTCTTTTCGAGTCCGCTTTTGTTTGTATTCGTTTGCTGTTGAAAGAGCATTTTTGGCCGGTCTTTCTTTTCGAGTTCGCTTTCGGTAGTACTCGTTTATTTCTTTTCGGGTACGCTTTCGGTCGTACTCGTTTGCTGTTGAAAAAGCGTTTTCGCCCGGTCTTTCTTTTCGAGTCCGCTTTCGGTCGTACTCGTTTATTCTTTTCGAGTTCGCTTTTGCTCGTACTCGTTTGCTGTTGAAAGAGCGTTCTCGGCCGGTTTTTCTTTTCGAGTCCGCTTTCGGTCGTACTCGTTTGCTATTGAAAGAGAGTTTTTGGTCGGTCTTTCTTTTCGAGTCTGCTTTTGGTCGTACTCGTTTATTCTTATCGAGTCCGCTTTCGGTTGTACTCGTTTGCTGTTGAAAGAGCGTTTCAGGCCGGTCTTTCTTTTCGAGTCCGCTTTTCGGTCGTACTTGTTTGCTATTGAAAGAGCGTTTTTGGTCGGTCTTTCTTTTCGAGTCCGCTTTCGATCGTACTCGTTTATTTCTTTTCGAGTCTGCTTTCGGTTGTACTCGTTTGCTGTTGAAAGAGCGTTTTCGGCCGGTTTTTCTTTTCGAGTCCGCTTTCGGTCGTACTCGTTTATTCTTTTCGAGTCCGCTTTCAGTCGTACTCGTTTGCTATTGAAAGAGCATTCTCGGCCGGTCTTTCTTTTCGAGTCCGCTTTCGGTCGTACTCGTTTGCTGTTGAAAGAGCATTATCGGCCGGTCTTTCTTTTCGAGTCCGCTTTCGGTCGTACTCGTTTATTTCTTTTCGAGTCCGCTTTCGGTCTTACTCATTTGCTGTTGAAAGAGCATTTTCGGCCGGTCTTTCTTTTCGAGTCAGCTTTTGGTCGTACTCGTTTATTCTTTTCGAGTCCGCTTTCGGTTGTACTCGTTTGCTGTTGAAAGAGCGTTTTAGGTCGGTCTTTCTGTTCGAGTTCGCTTTCGGTCGTACTCGTTTATTCTTTTCGAGTCCGCTTTAGGTCGTACTCGTTTGCTGTTGAAAGAGCATTTTTGGTCGGTCTTTCTTTTCGAGTCCGCTTTCGGTCGTACTCGTTTATTTCTTTTCAAATCTGCTTTTGGTCGTACTCGTTTGCTGTTGAAAGAGCGTTTTTGGCCGGTCTTTCTTTTCGAGTCCGCTTTCGGTCGTACTCGTTTATTCTTTTCGAGTCCGCTTTTGTTTGTATTCGTTTGCTGTTGAAAGAGCGTTTTTGGCCGGTCTTTCTTTTCGAGTTCGCTTTCGGTAGTACTCGTTTATTTCTTTTTGGGTACGCTTTCGGTCGTACTCGTTTGCTGTTGAAAGAGCGTTTTCGCCCGGTCTTTCTTTTCGAGTCCGCTTTCGGCCGTACTCGTTTATTCTTTTCGAGTTCGCTTTTGCTCGTACTCGTTTGCTGTTGAAAGAGCGTTTCAGGCCGGTATTTCTTTTCGAGTCCGCTTTCGGTTGTACTCGTTAGCTGTTGAAAGAGAGTTTTTGGCCGGTCTTTCTTTTCGAGTCTGCTTTTGGTCGTACTCGTTTATTCTTATCGAGTCCGCTTTCGGTTGTACTCGTTTACTGTTGAAAGAGCGTTTCAGGCCGGTCTTTCTTTTCGAGTCCGCTTTTCGGTCGTACATGTTTGCTGTTGAAAGAGCGTTTTTGGTCGGTCTTTCTTTTCGAGTCCGCTTTCGATCGTACTCGTTTATTTCTTTTCGAGTCTGCTTTCGGTTGTACTCGTTTGCTGTTGAAAGAGCGTTTTCGGCCGGTTTTTCTTTTCGAGTCCGCTTTCGGTCGTACTCGTTTATTCTTTTCAAGTCCGCTTTCAGTCGTACTCGTTTGCTATTGAAAGAGCATTCTCGGCCGGTCTTTCTTTTCGAGTCCGCTTTTGGTCGTACTCGTTTGCTGTTGAAAGAGCATTTTCGGCCGGTCTTTCTTTTCGAGTCCGCTTTCGGTCGTACTCGTTTATTTCTTTTCGAGTCCGCTTTCGGTCGTACTCGTTTGTTGTTGAAAGAACGTTTTCGGCCAGTCTTTCTTTTCGAGTTCGCTTTCGGTTGTACTCGTTTGCTGTTGAAAAAGCATTTTCGGCCAGTCTTTCTTTTCGATTCTGCTTTCGGTAGTACTTGTTTATTTCTTTTCGAATTCGCTTTTGGTCTTACTCGTTTGCTGTTGAAAGAGCGTTTTCGGTCGGTCTTTCTTTTCGAGTCCGCTTTCGGTCGTACTCGTTTATTCTTTTCGAGTTCGCTTTTGCTCGTACTCGTTTGCTATTGAAAGAGCGTTTCATGTCGGTCTTTCTTTTCGAGTCCGCTTTCGATCGTACTCGTTTGCTGTTGAAAGAGCATTTTCGGCCGGTCTTTCTTTTCGAGTCCGCTTTCGGTCGTACTCGTTTATTCTTATCGAGTCCGCTTTCGGTCTTACTCATTTGCTGTGAAAGAGCGTTTTCGGCCGGTCTTTCTTTTCGAGTCAGCTTTTGGTCGTACTCGTTTATTCTTTTCGAGTCCGCTTTCGGTCGTACTCGTTTGCTGTTGAAAGAGCGTTTTCGGCCGGTCTTTCTGTTCGAGTTCGCTTTCGGTCGTACTCGTTTATTCTTTTCGAGTCCGCTTTCGGTCGTACTCGTTTGCTGTTGAAAGAGCATTTTTGGCCGGTCTTTCTTTTCGAGTCCGCTTTCGGTCGTACTCGTTTATTTCTTTTCAAATCTGCTTTTGGTCGTACTCGTTTGCTGTTGAAATAGCGTTTTTGGCCGGTCTTTCTTTTCGAGTCCGCTTTCGGTCGTACTCGTTTATTCTTTTCGAGTCCGCTTTTGTTTGTATTCGTTTGCTGTTGAAAGAGCATTTTTGGCCGGTCTTTCTTTTCGAGTTCGCTTTCGGTAGTACTCGTTTATTTCTTTTCGGGTACGCTTTCGGTCGTACTCGTTTGCTGTTGAAAAAGCGTTTTCGCCCGGTCTTTCTTTTCGAGTCCGCTTTCGGTCGTACTCGTTTATTCTTTTCGAGTTCGCTTTTGCTCGTACTCGTTTGCTGTTGAAAGAGCGTTCTCGGCCGGTTTTTCTTTTCGAGTCCGCTTTCGGTCGTACTCGTTTGCTATTGAAAGAGAGTTTTTGGTCGGTCTTTCTTTTCGAGTCTGCTTTTGGTCGTACTCGTTTATTCTTATCGAGTCCGCTTTCGGTTGTACTCGTTTGCTGTTGAAAGAGCGTTTCAGGCCGGTCTTTCTTTTCGAGTCCGCTTTTCGGTCGTACTTGTTTGCTATTGAAAGAGCGTTTTTGGTCGGTCTTTCTTTTCGAGTCCGCTTTCGATCGTACTCGTTTATTTCTTTTCGAGTCTGCTTTCGGTTGTACTCGTTTGCTGTTGAAAGAGCGTTTTCGGCCGGTTTTTCTTTTCGAGTCCGCTTTCGGTCGTACTCGTTTATTCTTTTCGAGTCCGCTTTCAGTCGTACTCGTTTGCTATTGAAAGAGCATTCTCGGCCGGTCTTTCTTTTCGAGTCCGCTTTCGGTCGTACTCGTTTGCTGTTGAAAGAGCATTATCGGCCGGTCTTTCTTTTCGAGTCCGCTTTCGGTCGTACTCGTTTATTTCTTTTCGAGTCCGCTTTCGGTCTTACTCATTTGCTGTTGAAAGAGCATTTTCGGCCGGTCTTTCTTTTCGAGTCAGCTTTTGGTCGTACTCGTTTATTCTTTTCGAGTCCGCTTTCGGTTGTACTCGTTTGCTGTTGAAAGAGCGTTTTAGGTCGGTCTTTCTGTTCGAGTTCGCTTTCGGTCGTACTCGTTTATTCTTTTCGAGTCCGCTTTAGGTCGTACTCGTTTGCTGTTGAAAGAGCATTTTTGGTCGGTCTTTCTTTTCGAGTCCGCTTTCGGTCGTACTCGTTTATTTCTTTTCAAATCTGCTTTTGGTCGTACTCGTTTGCTGTTGAAAGAGCGTTTTTGGCCGGTCTTTCTTTTCGAGTCCGCTTTCGGTCGTACTCGTTTATTCTTTTCGAGTCCGCTTTTGTTTGTATTCGTTTGCTGTTGAAAGAGCGTTTTTGGCCGGTCTTTCTTTTCGAGTTCGCTTTCGGTAGTACTCGTTTATTTCTTTTTGGGTACGCTTTCGGTCGTACTCGTTTGCTGTTGAAAGAGCGTTTTCGCCCGGTCTTTCTTTTCGAGTCCGCTTTCGGCCGTACTCGTTTATTCTTTTCGAGTTCGCTTTTGCTCGTACTCGTTTGCTGTTGAAAGAGCGTTTCAGGCCGGTATTTCTTTTCGAGTCCGCTTTCGGTTGTACTCGTTAGCTGTTGAAAGAGAGTTTTTGGCCGGTCTTTCTTTTCGAGTCTGCTTTTGGTCGTACTCGTTTATTCTTATCGAGTCCGCTTTCGGTTGTACTCGTTTACTGTTGAAAGAGCGTTTCAGGCCGGTCTTTCTTTTCGAGTCCGCTTTTCGGTCGTACATGTTTGCTGTTGAAAGAGCGTTTTTGGTCGGTCTTTCTTTTCGAGTCCGCTTTCGATCGTACTCGTTTATTTCTTTTCGAGTCTGCTTTCGGTTGTACTCGTTTGCTGTTGAAAGAGCGTTTTCGGCCGGTTTTTCTTTTCGAGTCCGCTTTCGGTCGTACTCGTTTATTCTTTTCAAGTCCGCTTTCAGTCGTACTCGTTTGCTATTGAAAGAGCATTCTCGGCCGGTCTTTCTTTTCGAGTCCGCTTTTGGTCGTACTCGTTTGCTGTTGAAAGAGCATTTTCGGCCGGTCTTTCTTTTCGAGTCCGCTTTCGGTCGTACTCGTTTATTTCTTTTCGATTCCGCTTTCGGTCGTACTCGTTTGTTGTTGAAAGAACGTTTTCGGCCAGTCTTTCTTTTCGAGTTCGCTTTCGGTTGTACTCGTTTGCTGTTGAAAAAGCATTTTCGGCCAGTCTTTCTTTTCGATTCTGCTTTCGGTAGTACTTGTTTATTTCTTTTCGAATTCGCTTTTGGTCTTACTCGTTTGCTGTTGAAAGAGCGTTTTCGGTCGGTCTTTCTTTTCGAGTCCGCTTTCGGTCGTACTCGTTTATTCTTTTCGAGTTCGCTTTTGCTCGTACTCGTTTGCTATTGAAAGAGCGTTTCATGTCGGTCTTTCTTTTGGAGTCCGCTTTCGATCGTACTCGTTTGCTGTTGAAAGAGCATTTTCGGCCGGTCTTTCTTTTCGAGTCCGCTTTCGGTCGTACTCGTTTATTCTTATCGAGTCCGCTTTCGGTCTTACTCATTTGCTGTTGAAAGAGCGTTTTCGGCCGGTCTTTCTTTTCGAGTCAGCTTTTGGTCGTACTCGTTTATTCTTTTCGAGTCCGCTTTCGGTCGTACTCGTTTGCTGTTGAAAGAGCGTTTTCGGCCGGTCTTTCTGTTCGAGTTCGCTTTCGGTCGTACTCGTTTATTCTTTTCGAGTCCGCTTTCGGTCGTACTCGTTTGCTGTTGAAAGAGCATTTTTGGCCGGTCTTTCTTTTCGAGTCCGCTTTCGGTCGTACTCGTTTATTTCTTTTCAAATCTGCTTTTGGTCGTACTCGTTTGCTGTTGAAAGAGCGTTTTTGGCCGGTCTTTCTTTTCGAGTCCGCTTTCGGTCGTACTCGTTTATTCTTTTCGAGTCCGCTTTTGTTTGTATTCGTTTGCTGTTGAAAGAGCGTTTTTGGCCGGTCTTTCTTTTCGAGTTCGCTTTCGGTAGTACTCGTTTATTTCTTTTCGGGTACGCTTTCGGTCGTACTCGTTTGCTGTTGAAAGAGCGTTTTCGCCCGGTCTTTCTTTTCGAGTCCGCTTTCGGTCGTACTCGTTTATTCTTTTCGAGTTCGCTTTTGCTCGTACTCGTTTGCTGTTGAAAGAGCGTTTCAGGCCGGTCTTTCTTTTCGAGTCCGCTTTCGGTTGTACTCGTTAGCTGTTGAAAGAGAGTTTTTGGTCGGTCTTTCTTTTCGAGTCTGCTTTTGGTCGTACTCGTTTATTCTTATCGAGTCCGCTTTCGGTTGTACTCGTTTGCTGTTGAAAGAGCGTTTCAGGCCTGTCTTTCTTTTCGAGTCCGCTTTTCGGTCGTACTTGTTTGCTATTGAAAGAGCGTTTTTGGTCGGTCTTTCTTTTCGAGTCCGCTTTCGATCGTACTCGTTTATTTCTTTTCGAGTCTGCTTTCGGTTGTACTCGTTTGCTGTTGAAAGAGCGTTTTCGGCCGGTTTTTCTTTTCGAGTCCGCTTTCGGTCGTACTCGTTTATTCTTTTCGAGTCCGCTTTCAGTCGTACTCGTTTGCTATTGAAAGAGCATTCTCGGCCGGTCTTTCTTTTCGAGTCCGCTTTCGGTCGTACTCGTTTGCTGTTGAAAGAGCATTATCGGCCGGTCTTTCTTTTCGAGTCCGCTTTCGGTCGTACTCGTTTATTTCTTTTCGAGTCCGCTTTCGGTCTTACTCATTTGCTGTTGAAAGAGCATTTTCGGCCGGTCTTTCTTTTCGAGTCAGCTTTTGGTCGTACTCGTTTATTCTTTTCGTGTCCGCTTTCGGTTGTACTCGTTTGCTGTTGAAAGAGCATTTTAGGTCGGTCTTTCTGTTCGAGTTCGCTTTCGGTCGTACTCGTTTATTCTTTTCGAGTCCGCTTTAGGTCGTACTCGTTTGCTGTTGAAAGAGCATTTTTTGTCGGTCTTTCTTTTCGAGTCCGCTTTCGGTCGTACTCGTTTATTTCTTTTCAAATCTGCTTTTGGTCGTACTCGTTTGCTGTTGAAAGAGCGTTTTTGGCCGGTCTTTCTTTTCGAGTCCGCTTTCGGTCGTACTCGTTTATTCTTTTCGAGTCCGCTTTTGTTTGTATTCGTTTGCTGTTGAAAGAGCGTTTTTGGCCGGTCTTTCTTTTCGAGTTCGCTTTCGGTAGTACTCGTTTATTTCTTTTCGGGTACGCTTTCGGTCGTACTCGTTTGCTGTTGAAAGAGCGTTTTCGCCCGGTCTTTCTTTTCGAGTCCGCTTTCGGTCGTACTCGTTTATTCTTTTCGAGTTCGCTTTTGCTCGTTCTCGTTTGCTGTTGAAAGAGCGTTTCAGGCCGGTCTTTCTTTTCGAGTCCGCTTTCGGTTGTACTCGTTAGCTGTTGAAAGAGAGTTTTTGGCCGGTCTTTCTTTTCGAGTCTGCTTTTGGTCGTACTCGTTTATTCTTATCGAGTCCGCTTTCGGTTGTACTCGTTTGCTGTTGAAAGAGCGTTTCAGGCCGGTCTTTCTTTTCGAGTCCGCTTTTCGGTCGTACTTGTTTGCTGTTGAAAGATCGTTTTCGGCCGGTCTTTCTTTTTGAGTTCGCTTTCGGTAGTACTCGTTTATTTCTTTTCGAGTACGCTTTCGGTCGTACTCGTTTGCTGTTGAAAGAGCGTTTTCGGCCGGTCTTTCTTTTCGAGTCCGCTTTCGGTCGTACTCGTTTATTCTTTTCGAGTTCGCTTTTGCTCGTACTCGTTTGCTATTGAAAGAGCATTCTCGGCCGGTCTTTCTTTTCGAGTCCGCTTTCGGTCGTACTCGTTTGCTGTTGAAAGAGCATTATCGGCCGGTCTTTCTTTTCGAGTCCGCTTTCGGTCGTACTCGTTTATTTCTTTTCGAGTCCGCTTTCGGTCTTACTCATTTGCTGTTGAAAGAGCATTTTCGGCCGGTCTTTCTTTTCGAGTCAGCTTTTGGTCGTACTCGTTTATTCTTTTCGAGTCCGCTTTCGGTCGTACTCGTTTGCTGTTGAAAGAGCGTTTTAGGTCGGTCTTTCTGTTCGAGTTCGCTTTCGGTCGTACTCGTTTATTCTTTTCGAGTCCGCTTTCGGTCATACTCGTTTGCTGTTGAAAGAGCATTTTTGGTCGGTCTTTCTTTTCGAGTCCGCTTTCGGTCGTACTCGTTTATTTCTTTTCAAATCTGCTTTTGGTCGTACTCGTTTGCTGTTGAAAGAGCGTTTTTGGCCGGTCTTTCTTTTCGAGTCCGCTTTCGGTCGTACTCGTTTATTCTTTTCGAGTCCGCTTTTGTTTGTATTCGTTTGCTGTTGAAAGAGCGTTTTTGGCCGGTCTTTCTTTTCGAGTTCGCTTTCGGTAGTACTCGTTTATTTCTTTTCGGGTACGCTTTCGGTCGTACTCGTTTGCTGTTGAAAGAGCGTTTTCGCCCGGTCTTTCTTTTCGAGTCCGCTTTCGGTCGTACTCGTTTATTCTTTTCGAGTTCGCTTTTGCTCGTACTCGTTTGCTGTTGAAAGAGCGTTTCAGGCCGGTCTTTCTTTTCGAGTCCGCTTTCGGTTGTACTCGTTAGCTGTTGAAAGAGAGTTTTTGGTCGGTCTTTCTTTTCGAGTCTGCTTTTGGTCGTACTCGTTTATTCTTATCGAGTCCGCTTTCGGTTGTACTCGTTTGCTGTTGAAAGAGCGTTTCAGGCCGGTCTTTCTTTTCGAGTCCGCTTTTCGGTCGTACTTGTTTGCTATTGAAAGAGCGTTTTTGGTCGGTCTTTCTTTTCGAGTCCGCTTTCGATCGTACTCGTTTATTTCTTTTCGAGTCTGCTTTCGGTTGTACTCGTTTGCTGTTGAAAGAGCGTTTTCGGCCGGTTTTTCTTTTCGAGTCCGCTTTCGGTCGTACTCGTTTATTCTTTTCGAGTCCGCTTTCAGTCGTACTCGTTTGCTATTGAAAGAGCATTCTCGGCCGGTCTTTCTTTTCGAGTCCGCTTTCGGTCGTACTCGTTTGCTGTTGAAAGAGCATTATCGGCCGGTCTTTCTTTTCGAGTCCGCTTTCGGTCGTACTCGTTTATTTCTTTTCGAGTCCGCTTTCGGTCTTACTCATTTGCTGTTGAAAGAGCATTTTCGGCCGGTCTTTCTTTTCGAGTCAGCTTTTGGTCGTACTCGTTTATTCTTTTCGTGTCCGCTTTCGGTTGTACTCGTTTGCTGTTGAAAGAGCGTTTTAGGTCGGTCTTTCTGTTCGAGTTCGCTTTCGGTCGTACTCGTTTATTCTTTTCGAGTCCGCTTTAGGTCGTACTCGTTTGCTGTTGAAAGAGCATTTTTTGTCGGTCTTTCTTTTCGAGTCCGCTTTCGGTCGTACTCGTTTATTTCTTTTCAAATCTGCTTTTGGTCGTACTCGTTTGCTGTTGAAAGAGCGTTTTTGGCCGGTCTTTCTTTTCGAGTCCGCTTTCGGTCGTACTCGTTTATTCTTTTCGAGTCCGCTTTTGTTTGTATTCGTTTGCTGTTGAAAGAGCGTTTTTGGCCGGTCTTTCTTTTCGAGTTCGCTTTCGGTAGTACTCGTTTATTTCTTTTCGGGTACGCTTTCGGTCGTACTCGTTTGCTGTTGAAAGAGCGTTTTCGCCCGGTCTTTCTTTTCGAGTCCGCTTTCGGTCGTACTCGTTTATTCTTTTCGAGTTCGCTTTTGCTCGTTCTCGTTTGCTGTTGAAAGAGCGTTTCAGGCCGGTCTTTCTTTTCGAGTCCGCTTTCGGTTGTACTCGTTAGCTGTTGAAAGAGAGTTTTTGGCCGGTCTTTCTTTTCGAGTCTGCTTTTGGTCGTACTCGTTTATTCTTATCGAGTCCGCTTTCGGTTGTACTCGTTTGCTGTTGAAAGAGCGTTTCAGGCCGGTCTTTCTTTTCGAGTCCGCTTTTCGGTCGTACTTGTTTGCTGTTGAAAGATCGTTTTCGGCCGGTCTTTCTTTTTGAGTTCGCTTTCGGTAGTACTCGTTTATTTCTTTTCGAGTACGCTTTCGGTCGTACTCGTTTGCTGTTGAAAGAGCGTTTTCGGCCGGTCTTTCTTTTCGAGTCCGCTTTCGGTCGTACTCGTTTATTCTTTTCGAGTTCGCTTTTGCTCGTACTCGTTTGCTATTGAAAGAGCATTCTCGGCCGGTCTTTCTTTTCGAGTCCGCTTTCGGTCGTACTCGTTTGCTGTTGAAAGAGCATTATCGGCCGGTCTTTCTTTTCGAGTCCGCTTTCGGTCGTACTCGTTTATTTCTTTTCGAGTCCGCTTTCGGTCTTACTCATTTGCTGTTGAAAGAGCATTTTCGGCCGGTCTTTCTTTTCGAGTCAGCTTTTGGTCGTACTCGTTTATTCTTTTCGAGTCCGCTTTCGGTCGTACTCGTTTGCTGTTGAAAGAGCGTTTTAGGTCGGTCTTTCTGTTCGAGTTCGCTTTCGGTCGTACTCGTTTATTCTTTTCGAGTCCGCTTTCGGTCATACTCGTTTGCTGTTGAAAGAGCATTTTTGGTCGGTCTTTCTTTTCGAGTCCGCTTTCGGTCGTACTCGTTTATTTCTTTTCAAATCTGCTTTTGGTCGTACTCGTTTGCTGTTGAAAGAGCGTTTTTGGCCGGTCTTTCTTTTCGAGTCCGCTTTCGGTCGTACTCGTTTATTCTTTTCGAGTCCGCTTTTGTTTGTATTCGTTTGCTGTTGAAAGAGCGTTTTTGGCCGGTCTTTCTTTTCGAGTTCGCTTTCGGTAGTACTCGTTTATGTCTTTTCGGGTACGCTTTCGGTCGTACTCGTTTGCTGTTGAAAGAGCGTTTTCGCCCGGTCTTTCTTTTCGAGTCCGCTTTCGGTCGTACTCGTTTATTCTTTTCGAGTTCGCTTTTGCTCGTACTCGTTTGCTGTTGAAAGAGCGTTTCAGGCCGGTCTTTCTTTTCGAGTCCGCTTTCGGTTGTACTCGTTAGCTGTTGAAAGAGAGTTTTTGGCCGGTCTTTCTTTTCGAGTCTGCTTTTGGTCGTACTCGTTTATTCTTATCGAGTCCGCTTTCGGTTGTACTCGTTTGCTGTTGAAAGAGCGTTTCAGGCCGGTCTTTCTTTTCGAGTCCGCTTTTCGGTCGTACTTGTTTGCTGTTGAAAGAGCGTTTTTGGTCGGTCTTTCTTTTCGAGTCCGCTTTCGATCGTACTCGTTTATTTCTTTTCGAGTCTGCTTTCGGTTGTACTCGTTTGCTGTTGAAAGAGCGTTTTCGGCCGGTTTTTCTTTTCGAGTCCGCTTTCGGTCGTACTCGTTTATTCTTTTCGAGTCCGCTTTCAGTCGTACTCGTTTGCTATTGAAAGAGCATTCTCGGCCGGTCTTTCTTTTCGAGTCCGCTTTCGGTCGTACTCGTTTGCTGTTGAAAGAGCATTTTCGGCCGGTCTTTCTTTTCGAGTCCGCTTTCGGTCGTACTCGTTTATTTCTTTTCAAATCTGCTTTTGGTCGTACTCGTTTGCTGTTGAAAGAGCGTTTTTGGCCGGTCTTTCTTTTCGAGTCCGCTTTCGGTCGTACTCGTTTATTCTTTTCGAGTCCGCTTTTGTTTGTATTCGTTTGCTGTTGAAAGAGCGTTTTTGGCCGGTCTTTCTTTT
Organism: Lathyrus tuberosus; assembly: GCA_022829125.1. Classification (NCBI taxonomy): domain Eukaryota; kingdom Viridiplantae; phylum Streptophyta; class Magnoliopsida; order Fabales; family Fabaceae; genus Lathyrus; species Lathyrus tuberosus. The sequence goes on from JALAZF010000034.1 coordinate 5,433,625, forward strand.
CGAGTTCGCTTTCGGTAGTACTCGTTTATGTCTTTTCGGGTACGCTTTCGGTCGTACTCGTTTGCTGTTGAAAGAGCGTTTTCGCCCGGTCTTTCTTTTCGAGTCCGCTTTCGGTCGTACTCGTTTATTCTTTTCGAGTTCGCTTTTGCTCGTACTCGTTTGCTGTTGAAAGAGCGTTTCAGGCCGGTCTTTCTTTTCGAGTCCGCTTTCGGTTGTACTCGTTAGCTGTTGAAAGAGAGTTTTTGGCCGGTCTTTCTTTTCGAGTCTGCTTTTGGTCGTACTCGTTTATTCTTATCGAGTCCGCTTTCGGTTGTACTCGTTTGCTGTTGAAAGAGCGTTTCAGGCCGGTCTTTCTTTTCGAGTCCGCTTTTCGGTCGTACTTGTTTGCTGTTGAAACAGCGTTTTTGGTCGGTCTTTCTTTTCGAGTCCGCTTTCGATCGTACTCGTTTATTTCTTTTCGAGTCTGCTTTCGGTTGTACTCGTTTGCTGTTGAAAGAGCGTTTTCGGCCGGTTTTTCTTTTCGAGTCCGCTTTCGGTCGTACTCGTTTATTCTTTTCGAGTCCGCTTTCAGTCGTACTCGTTTGCTATTGAAAGAGCATTCTCGGCCGGTCTTTCATTTCGAGTCCGCTTTCGGTCGTACTCGTTTGCTGTTGAAAGAGCATTTTCGGCCGGTCTTTCTTTTCGAGTCCGCTTTCGGTCGTACTCGTTTATTTCTTTTCGAGTCCGCTTTCGGTCGTACTCGTTTGTTGTTGAAAGAACGTTTTCGGCCAGTCTTTCTTTTCGAGTTCGCTTTCGGTTGTACTCGTTTGCTGTTGAAAAAGCATTTTCGGCCAGTCTTTCTTTTCGATTCTGCTTTCGGTAGTACTTGTTTATTTCTTTTCGAATTCGCTTTTGGTCTTACTCGTTTGCTGTTGAAAGAGCGTTTTCGGTCGGTCTTTCTTTTCGAGTCCGCTTTCGGTCGTACTCGTTTATTCTTTTCGAGTTCGCTTTTGCTCGTACTCGTTTGCTATTGAAAGAGCGTTTCATGCCGGTCTTTCTTTTCGAGTCCGCTTTCGGTCGTACTCGTTTGCTGTTGAAAGAGCATTTTCGGTCGGTCTTTCTTTTCGAGTCCGCTTTCGGTCGTACTCGTTTATTCTTATCGAGTCCGCTTTCGGTGTTACTCATTTGCTGTTGAAAGAGCGTTTTCGGCCGGTCTTTCTTTTCGAGTCAGCTTTTGGTCGTACTCGTTTATTCTTTTCGAGTCCGCTTTCGGTCGTACTCGTTTGCTGTTGAAAGAGCGTTTTCGCCCGGTCTTTCTTTTCGAGTCCGCTTTCGGTCGTACTCGTTTATTCTTTTCGAGTTCGCTTTTGCTCGTACTCGTTTGCTGTTGAAAGAGCGTTTCAGGCCGGTCTTTCTTTTCGAGTCCGCTTTCGGTTGTACTCGTTAGCTGTTGAAAGAGAGTTTTTGGCCGGTCTTTCTTTTCGAGTCTGCTTTTGGTCGTACTCGTTTATTCTTATCGAGTCCGCTTTCGGTTGTACTCGTTTGCTGTTGAAAGGGCGTTTCAGGCCGGTCTTTCTTTTCGAGTCCGCTTTTCGGTCGTACTTGTTTGCTGTTGAAACAGCGTTTTTGGTCGGTCTTTCTTTTCGAGTCCGCTTTCGATCGTACTCGTTTATTTCTTTTCGAGTCTGCTTTCGGTTGTACTCGTTTGCTGTTGAAAGAGCGTTTTCGGCCGGTTTTTCTTTTCGAGTCCGCTTTCAGTCGTACTCGTTTGCTATTGAAAGAGCATTCTCGGCCGGTCTTTCTTTTCGAGTCCGCTTTCGGTCGTACTCGTTTGCTGTTGAAAGAGCATTTTCGGCCGGTCTTTCTTTTCGAGTCCGCTTTCGGTCGTACTCGTTTATTTCTTTTCGAGTCCGCTTTCGGTCGTACTCGTTTGTTGTTGAAAGAACGTTTTCGGCCAGTCTTTCTTTTCGAGTTCGCTTTCGGTTGTACTCGTTTGCTGTTGAAAAAGCATTTTCGGCCAGTCTTTCTTTTCGATTCTGCTTTCGGTAGTACTTGTTTATTTCTTTTCGAATTCGCTTTTGGTCTTACTCGTTTGCTGTTGAAAGAGCGTTTTCGGTCGGTCTTTCTTTTCGAGTCCGCTTTCGGTCGTACTCGTTTATTCTTTTCGAGTTCGCTTTTGCTCGTACTCGTTTGCTATTGAAAGAGCGTTTCATGCCGGTCTTTCTTTTCGAGTCCGCTTTCGGTCGTACTCGTTTGCTGTTGAAAGAGCATTTTCGGTCGGTCTTTCTTTTCGAGTCCGCTTTCGGTCGTACTCGTTTATTCTTATCGAGTCCGCTTTCGGTGTTACTCATTTGCTGTTGAAAGAGCGTTTTTGGCCGGTCTTTCTTTTCGAGTTCGCTTTCGGTAGTACTCGTTTATTTCTTTTCGGGTACGCTTTCGGTCGTACTCGTTTGCTGTTGAAAGAGCGTTTTCGCCCGGTCTTTCTTTTCGAGTCCGCTTTCGGTCGTACTCGTTTATTCTTTTCGAGTTCGCTTTTGCTCGTACTCGTTTGCTGTTGAAAGAGCGTTTCAGGCCGGTCTTTCTTTTCGAGTCCGCTTTCGGTTGTACTCGTTAGCTGTTGAAAGAGAGTTTTTGGCCGGTCTTTCTTTTCGAGTCTGCTTTTGGTCGTACTCGTTTATTCTTATCGAGTCCGCTTTCGGTTGTACTCGTTTGCTGTTGAAAGAGCGTTTCAGGCCGGTCTTTCTTTTCGAGTCCGCTTTTCGGTCGTACTTGTTTGCTGTTGAAAGATCGTTTTCGGCCGGTCTTTCTTTTTGAGTTCGCTTTCGGTAGTACTCGTTTATTTCTTTTCGAGTACGCTTTCGGTCGTACTCGTTTGCTGTTGAAAGAGCGTTTTCGGCCGGTCTTTCTTTTCGAGTCCGCTTTCGGTCGTACTCGTTTATTCTTTTCGAGTTCGCTTTTGCTCGTACTCGTTTGCTGTTGAAAGAGCGTTTCAGGCCGGTCTTTCTTTTCGAGTCCGCTTTCGGTTGTACTCGTTAGCTGTTGAAAGAGAGTTTTTGGCCGGTCTTTCTTTTCGAGTCTGCTTTTGGTCGTACTCGTTTATTCTTATCGAGTCCGCTTTCGGTTGTACTCGTTTGCTGTTGAAAGAGCGTCTCAGGCCGGTCTTTCTTTTCGAGTCCGCTTTTCGGTCGTACTTGTTTGCTGTTGAAACAGCGTTTTTGGTCGGTCTTTCTTTTCGAGTCCGCTTTCGATCGTACTCGTTTATTTCTTTTCGAGTCTGCTTTCGGTTGTACTCGTTTGCTGTTGAAAGAGCGTTTTCGGCCGGTTTTTCTTTTCGAGTCCGCTTTCGGTCGTACTCGTTTATTCTTTTCGAGTCCGCTTTCAGTCGTACTCGTTTGCTATTGAAAGAGCATTCTCGGCCGGTCTTTCTTTTCGAGTCCGCTTTCGGTCGTACTCGTTTGCTGTTGAAAGAGCATTTTCGGCCGGTCTTTCTTTTCGAGTCCGCTTTCGGTCGTACTCGTTTATTTCTTTTCGAGTCCGCTTTCGGTCGTACTCGTTTGTTGTTGAAAGAACGTTTTCGGCCAGTCTTTCTTTTCGAGTTCGCTTTCGGTTGTACTCGTTTGCTGTTGAAAAAGCATTTTCGGCCAGTCTTTCTTTTCGATTCTGCTTTCGGTAGTACTTGTTTATTTCTTTTCAAATTCGCTTTTGGTCTTACTCGTTTGCTGTTGAAAGAGCGTTTTCGGTCGGTCTTTCTTTTCGAGTCCGCTTTCGGTCGTACTCGTTTATTCTTTTCGAGTTCGCTTTTGCTCGTACTCGTTTGCTATTGAAAGAGCGTTTCATGCCGGTCTTTCTTTTCGAGTCCGCTTTCGGTCGTACTCGTTTGCTGTTGAAAGAGCATTTTCGGTCGGTCTTTCTTTTCGAGTCCGCTTTCGGTCGTACTCGTTTATTCTTATCGAGTCCGCTTTCGGTGTTACTCATTTGCTGTTGAAAGAGCGTTTTCGGCCGGTCTTTCTTTTCGAGTCAGCTTTTGGTCGTACTCGTTTATTCTTTTCGAGTCCGCTTTCGGTCGTACTCGTTTGCTGTTGAAAGAGCGTTTTCGCCCGGTCTTTCTTTTCGAGTCCGCTTTCGGTCGTACTCGTTTATTCTTTTCGAGTTCGCTTTTGCTCGTACTCGTTTGCTGTTGAAAGAGCGTTTCAGGCCGGTCTTTCTTTTCGAGTCCGCTTTCGGTTGTACTCGTTAGCTGTTGAAAGAGAGTTTTTGGCCGGTCTTTCTTTTCGAGTCTGCTTTTGGTCGTACTCGTTTATTCTTATCGAGTCCGCTTTCGGTTGTACTCGTTTGCTGTTGAAAGAGCGTTTCAGGCCGGTCTTTCTTTTCGAGTCCGCTTTTCGGTCGTACTTGTTTGCTGTTGAAACAACGTTTTTGGTCGGTCTTTCTTTTCGAGTCCGCTTTCGATCGTACTCGTTTATTTCTTTTCGAGTCTGCTTTCGGTTGTACTCGTTTGCTGTTGAAAGAGCGTTTTCGGCCGGTTTTTCTTTTCGAGTCCGCTTTCGGTCGTACTCGTTTATTCTTTTCGAGTCCGCTTTCAGTCGTACTCGTTTGCTATTGAAAGAGCATTCTCGGCCGGTCTTTCTTTTCGAGTCCGCTTTCGGTCGTACTCGTTTGCTGTTGAAAGAGCATTTTCGGCCGGTCTTTCTTTTCGAGTCCGCTTTCGGTCGTACTCGTTTATTTCTTTTCGAGTCCGCTTTCGGTCGTACTCGTTTGTTGTTGAAAGAACGTTTTCGGCCAGTCTTTCTTTTCGAGTTCGCTTTCGGTTGTACTCGTTTGCTGTTGAAAAAGCATTTTCGGCCAGTCTTTCTTTTCGATTCTGCTTTCGGTAGTACTTGTTTATTTCTTTTCGAATTCGCTTTTGGTCTTACTCGTTTGCTGTTGAAAGAGCGTTTTCGGTCGGTCTTTCTTTTCGAGTCCGCTTTCGGTCGTACTCGTTTATTCTTTTCGAGTTCGCTTTTGCTCGTACTCGTTTGCTATTGAAAGAGCGTTTCATGCCGGTCTTTCTTTTCGAGTCCGCTTTCGGTCGTACTCGTTTGCTGTTGAAAGAGCATTTTCGGTCGGTCTTTCTTTTCGAGTCCGCTTTCGGTCGTACTCGTTTATTCTTATCGAGTCCGCTTTCGGTGTTACTCATTTGCTGTTGAAAGAGCGTTTTCGGCCGGTCTTTCTTTTCGAGTCAGCTTTTGGTCGTACTCGTTTATTCTTTTCGAGTCCGCTTTCGGTCGTACTCGTTTGCTGTTGAAAGAGCGTTTTCGCCCGGTCTTTCTTTTCGAGTCCGCTTTCGGTCGTACTCGTTTATTCTTTTCGAGTTCGCTTTTGCTCGTACTCGTTTGCTGTTGAAAGAGCGTTTCAGGCCGGTCTTTCTTTTCGAGTCCGCTTTCGGTTGTACTCGTTAGCTGTTGAAAGAGAGTTTTTGGCCGGTCTTTCTTTTCGAGTCTGCTTTTGGTCGTACTCGTTTATTCTTATCGAGTCCGCTTTCGGTTGTACTCGTTTGCTGTTGAAAGAGCGTTTCAGGCCGGTCTTTCTTTTCGAGTCCGCTTTTCGGTCGTACTTGTTTGCTGTTGAAACAACGTTTTTGGTCGGTCTTTCTTTTCGAGTCCGCTTTCGATCGTACTCGTTTATTTCTTTTCGAGTCTGCTTTCGGTTGTACTCGTTTGCTGTTGAAAGAGCGTTTTCGGCCGGTTTTTCTTTTCGAGTCCGCTTTCGGTCGTACTCGTTTATTCTTTTCGAGTCCGCTTTCAGTCGTACTCGTTTGCTATTGAAAGAGCATTCTCGGCCGGTCTTTCTTTTCGAGTCCGCTTTCGGTCGTACTCGTTTGCTGTTGAAAGAGCATTTTCGGCCGGTCTTTCTTTTCGAGTCCGCTTTCGGTCGTACTCGTTTATTTCTTTTCGAGTCCGCTTTCGGTCGTACTCGTTTGTTGTTGAAAGAACGTTTTCGGCCAGTCTTTCTTTTCGAGTTCGCTTTCGGTTGTACTCGTTTGCTGTTGAAAAAGCATTTTCGGCCAGTCTTTCTTTTCGATTCTGCTTTCGGTAGTACTTGTTTATTTCTTTTCGAATTCGCTTTTGGTCTTACTCGTTTGCTGTTGAAAGAGCGTTTTCGGTCGGTCTTTCTTTTCGAGTCCGCTTTCGGTCGTACTCGTTTATTCTTTTCGAGTTCGCTTTTGCTCGTACTCGTTTGCTATTGAAAGAGCGTTTCATGCCGGTCTTTCTTTTCGAGTCCGCTTTCGGTCGTACTCGTTTGCTGTTGAAAGAGCATTTTCGGTCGGTCTTTCTTTTCGAGTCCGCTTTCGGTCGTACTCGTTTATTCTTATCGAGTCCGCTTTCGGTGTTACTCATTTGCTGTTGAAAGAGCGTTTTTGGCCGGTCTTTCTTTTCGAGTTCGCTTTCGGTAGTACTCGTTTATTTCTTTTCGGGTACGCTTTCGGTCGTACTCGTTTGCTGTTGAAAGAGCGTTTTCGCCCGGTCTTTCTTTTCGAGTCCGCTTTCGGTCGTACTCGTTTATTCTTTTCGAGTTCGCTTTTGCTCGTACTCGTTTGCTGTTGAAAGAGCGTTTCAGGCCGGTCTTTCTTTTCGAGTCCGCTTTCGGTTGTACTCGTTAGCTGTTGAAAGAGAGTTTTTGGCCGGTCTTTCTTTTCGAGTCTGCTTTTGGTCGTACTCGTTTATTCTTATCGAGTCCGCTTTCGGTTGTACTCGTTTGCTGTTGAAAGAGCGTTTCAGGCCGGTCTTTCTTTTCGAGGCCGCTTTTCGGTCGTACTTGTTTGCTGTTGAAAGATCATTTTCGGCCGGTCTTTCTTTTTGAGTTCGCTTTCGGTAGTACTCGTTTATTTCTTTTCGAGTACGCTTTCGGTCGTACTCGTTTGCTGTTGAAAGAGCGTTTTCGGCCGGTCTTTCTTTTCGAGTCCGCTTTCGGTCGTACTCGTTTATTCTTTTCGAGTTCGCTTTTGCTCGTACTCGTTTGCTATTGAAAGAGCATTCTCGGCCGGTCTTTCTTTTCGAGTCCGCTTTCGGTCGTACTCGTTTGTTGTTGAAAGAGCATTATCGGCCGGTCTTTCTTTTCGAGTCCGCTTTCGGTCGTACTCGTTTATTTCTTTTCGAGTCCGCTTTCGGTCTTACTCATTTGCTGTTGAAAGAGCATTTTCGGCCGGTCTTTCTTTTCGAGTCAGCTTTTGGTCGTACTCGTTTATTCTTTTCGAGTCCGCTTTCGGTCGTACTCGTTTGCTGTTGAAAGAGCGTTTTAGGTCGGTCTTTCTGTTCGAGTTCGCTTTCGGTCGTACTCGTTTATTCTTTTCGAGTCCGCTTTCGGTCATACTCGTTTGCTGTTGAAAGAGCATTTTTGGTCGGTCTTTCTTTTCGAGTCCGCTTTCGGTCGTACTCGTTTATTTCTTTTCAAATCTGCTTTTGGTCGTACTCGTTTGCTGTTGAAAGAGCGTTTTTGGCCGGTCTTTCTTTTCGAGTCCGCTTTCGGTCGTACTCGTTTATTCTTTTCGAGTCCGCTTTTGTTTGTATTCGTTTGCTGTTGAAAGAGCGTTTTTGGCCGGTCTTTCTTTTCGAGTTCGCTTTCGGTAGTACTCGTTTATGTGTTTTCGGGTACGCTTTCGGTCGTACTCGTTTGCTGTTGAAAGAGCGTTTTCGCCCGGTCTTTCTTTTCGAGTCCGCTTTCGGTCGTACTCGTTTATTCTTTTCGAGTTCGCTTTTGCTCGTACTCGTTTGCTGTTGAAAGAGCGTTTCAGGCCGGTCTTTCTTTTCGAGTCCGCTTTCGGTTGTACTCGTTAGCTGTTGAAAGAGAGTTTTTGGCCGGTCTTTCTTTTCGAGTCTGCTTTTGGTCGTACTCGTTTATTCTTATCGAGTCCGCTTTCGGTTGTACTCGTTTGCTGTTGAAAGAGCGTTTCAGGCCGGTCTTTCTTTTCGAGTCCGCTTTTCGGTCGTACTTGTTTGCTGTTGAAACAGCGTTTTTGGTCGGTCTTTCTTTTCGAGTCCGCTTTCGATCGTACTCGTTTATTTCTTTTCGAGTCTGCTTTCGGTTGTACTCGTTTGCTGTTGAAAGAGCGTTTTCGGCCGGTTTTTCTTTTCGAGTCCGCTTTCGGTCGTACTCGTTTATTCTTTTCGAGTCCGCTTTCAGTCGTACTCGTTTGCTATTGAAAGAGCATTCTCGGCCGGTCTTTCTTTTCGAGTCCGCTTTCGGTCGTACTCGTTTGCTGTTGAAAGAGCATTTTCGGCCGGTCTTTCTTTTCGAGTCCGCTTTCGGTCGTACTCGTTTATTTCTTTTCGAGTCCGCTTTCGGTCGTACTCGTTTGTTGTTGAAAGAACGTTTTCGGCCAGTCTTTCCTTTCGAGTTCGCTTTCGGTTGTACTCGTTTGCTGTTGAAAAAGCATTTTCGGCCAGTCTTTCTTTTCGATTCTGCTTTCGGTAGTACTTGTTTATTTCTTTTCGAATTCGCTTTTGGTCTTACTCGTTTGCTGTTGAAAGAGCGTTTTCGGTCGGTCTTTCTTTTCGAGTCCGCTTTCGGTCGTACTCGTTTATTCTTTTCGAGTTCGCTTTTGCTCGTACTCGTTTGCTATTGAAAGAGCGTTTCATGCCGGTCTTTCTTTTCGAGTCCGCTTTCGGTCGTACTCGTTTGCTGTTGAAAGAGCATTTTCGGTCGGTCTTTCTTTTCGAGTCCGCTTTCGGTCGTACTCGTTTATTCTTATCGAGTCCGCTTTCGGTGTTACTCATTTGCTGTTGAAAGAGCGTTTTCGGCCGGTCTTTCTTTTCGAGTCAGCTTTTGGTCGTACTCGTTTATTCTTTTCGAGTCCGCTTTCGGTCGTACTCGTTTGCTGTTGAAATAGCGTTTTCGGCCGGTCTTTCTGTTCGAGTTCGCTTTCGGTCGTACTCGTTTATTCTTTTCGAGTCCGCTTTCGGTCGTACTCGTTTGCTGTTGAAAGAGCATTTTTGGCCGGTCTTTCTTTTCGAGTCCGCTTTCGGTGGTACTCGTTTATTTCTTTTCAAATCTGCTTTTGGTCGTACTCGTTTGCTGTTGAAAGAGCGTTTTTGGCCGGTCTTTCTTTTCGAGTCCGCTTTCGGTCGTACTCGTTTATTCTTTTCGAGTCCGCTTTTGTTTGTATTCGTTTGCTGTTGAAAGAGCGTTTTTGGCCGGTCTTTCTTTTCGAGTTCGCTTTCGGTAGTACTCGTTTATTTCTTTTCGGGTACGCTTTCGGTCGTACTCGTTTGCTGTTGAAAGAGCGTTTTCGCCCGGTCTTTCTTTTCGAGTCCGCTTTCGGTCGTACTCGTTTATTCTTTTCGAGTTCGCTTTTGCTCGTACTCGTTTGCTGTTGAAAGAGCGTTTCAGGTCGGTCTTTCTTTTCGAGTCCGCTTTCGGTTGTACTCGTTAGCTGTTGAAAGAGACTTTTTGGCCGGTCTTTCTTTTCGAGTCTGCTTTTGGTCGTACTCGTTTATTCTTATCGAGTCCGCTTTCGGTTGTACTCGTTTGCTGTTGAAAGAGTGTTTCAGGCCGGTCTTTCTTTTCGAGTCCGCTTTTCGGTCGTACTTGTTTGCTGTTGAAAGAGCGTTTTTGGTCGGTCTTTCTTTTCGAGTCCGCTTTCGATCGTACTCGTTTATTTCTTTTCGAGTCTGCTTTCGGTTGTACTCGTTTGCTGTTGAAAGAGCGTTTTCGGCCGGTTTTTCTTTTCGAGTCCGCTTTCGGTCGTACTCGTTTAATCTTTTCGAGTCCGCTTTCTGTCGTACTCATTTGCTATTGAAAGAGCATTCTCGGCCGGTCTTTCTTTTCGAGTCTGCTTTCGGTCGTACTCGTTTGCTGTTGAAAGAGCATTTTCGGCCGGTCTTTCTTTTCGAGTCCGCTTTCGGTCGTACTCGTTTATTTCTTTTCGAGTCCGTTTTCGGTCGTACTCGTTTGTTGTTGAAAGAACGTTTTCGGCCAGTCTTTCTTTTCGAGTTCGCTTTCGGTTGTACTCGTTTGCTGTTGAAAAAGCATTTTCGGCCAGTCTTTCTTTTCGATTCTGCTTTCGGTAGTACTTGTTTATTTCTTTTCGAATTCGCTTTTGGTCTTACTCGTTTGCTGTTGAAAGAGCGTTTTCGGTCGGTCTTTCTTTTCGAGTCCGCTTTCGGTCGTACTCGTTTATTCTTTTCGAGTTCGCTTTTGCTCGTACTCGTTTGCTATTGAAAGAGCGTTTCAGGCCGGTCTTTCTTTTCGAGTCCGCTTTCGGTAGTACTCGTTTGCTGTTGAAAGAGCATTTTCGGCCGGTCTTTCTTTTCGAGTCCGCTTTCGGTCGTACTTGTTTATTCTTATCGAGTCCGCTTTCGGTCTTACTCATTTGCTGTTGAAAGAGCGTTTTCGGCCGGTCTTTCTTTTCGAGTCAGCTTTTGGTCGTACTCGTTTATTCTTTTCGAGTCCGCTTTCGGTCGTACTCGTTTGCTGTTGAAAGAGCGTTTTCGGTCGGTCTTTCTGTTCGAGTTCGCTTTCGGTCGTACTCGTTTATTCTTTTCGAGTCCGCTTTCGGTCGTACTCGTTTGCTGTTGAAAGAGCATTTTTGGCCGGTCTTTCTTTTCGAGTCCGCTTTCGGTCGTACTCGTTTATTTCTTTTCAAATCTACTTTTGGTCGTACTCGTTTGCTGTTGAAAGAGCGTTTTTGGCCGGTCTTTCTTTTCGAGTCCGCTTTCCGTCGTACTCGTTTATTCTTTTCGAGTTCGCTTTCAGTCGTACTCGTTTGCTATTGAAAGAGCATTCTCGGCCGGTCTTTCTTTTCGAGTCCGCTTTCGGTCGTACTCGTTTGCTGTTGAAAGAGCATTATCGGCCGGTCTTTCTTTTCGAGTCTGCTTTCGGTCTTACTCATTTGCTGTTGAAAGAGCATTTTCGGCCGGTCTTTCTTTTCGAGTCAGCTTTTGGTCGTACTCGTTTATTCTTTTCGAGTCCGCTTTCGGTCGTACTCGTTTGCTGTTGAAAGAGCGTTTTAGGTCGGTCTTTCTGTTCGAGTTCGCTTTCGGTCGTACTCGTTTATTCTTTTCGAGTCCGCTTTCGGTCATACTCGTTTGCTGTTGAAAGAGCATTTTTGGTCGGTCTTTCTTTTCGAGTCCGCTTTCGGTCGTACTCGTTTATTTCTTTTCAAATCTGCTTTTGGTCGTACTCGTTTGCTGTTGAAAGAGCGTTTTTGGCCGGTCTTTCTTTTCGAGTCCGCTTTCGGTCGTACTCGTTTATTCTTTTCGAGTCCGCTTTTGTTTGTATTCGTTTGCTGTTGAAAGAGCGTTTTTGGCCGGTCTTTCTTTTCGAGTTCGCTTTCGGTAGTACTCGTTTATGTCTTTTCGGGTACGCTTTCGGTCGTACTCGTTTGCTGTTGAAAGAGCGTTTTCGCCCGGTCTTTCTTTTCGAGTCCGCTTTCGGTCGTACTCGTTTATTCTTTTCGAGTTCGCTTTTGCTCGTACTCGTTTGCTGTTGAAAGAGCGTTTCAGGCCGGTCTTTCTTTTCGAGTCCGCTTTCGGTTGTACTCGTTAGCTGTTGAAAGAGAGTTTTTGGCCGGTCTTTCTTTTCGAGTCTGCTTTTGGTCGTACTCGTTTATTCTTATCGAGTCCGCTTTCGGTTGTACTCGTTTGCTGTTGAAAGAGCGTTTCAGGCCGGTCTTTCTTTTCGAGTCCGCTTTTCGGTCGTACTTGTTTGCTGTTGAAACAGCGTTTTTGGTCGGTCTTTCTTTTCGAGTCCGCTTTCGATCGTACTCGTTTATTTCTTTTCGAGTCTGCTTTCGGTTGTACTCGTTTGCTGTTGAAAGAGCGTTTTCGGCCGGTTTTTCTTTTCGAGTCCGCTTTCGGTCGTACTCGTTTATTCTTTTCGAGTCCGCTTTCAGTCGTCCTCGTTTGCTATTGAAAGAGCATTCTCGGCCGGTCTTTCTTTTCGAGTCCGCTTTCGGTCGTACTCGTTTGCTGTTGAAAGAGCATTTTCGGCCGGTCTTTCTTTTCGAGTCCGCTTTCGGTCGTACTCGTTTATTTCTTTTCGAGTCCGCTTTCGGTCGTACTCGTTTGTTGTTGAAAGAACGTTTTCGGCCAGTGTTTCTTTTCGAGTTCGCTTTCGGTTGTACTCGTTTGCTGTTGAAAAAGCATTTTCGGCCAGTCTTTCTTTTCGATTCTGCTTTCGGTAGTACTTGTTTATTTCTTTTCGAATTCGCTTTTGGTCTTACTCGTTTGCTGTTGAAAGAGCGTTTTCGGTCGGTCTTTCTTTTCGAGTCCGCTTTCGGTCGTACTCGTTTATTCTTTTCGAGTTCGCTTTTGCTCGTACTCGTTTGCTATTGAAAGAGCGTTTCATGCCGGTCTTTCTTTTCGAGTCCGCTTTCGGTCGTACTCGTTTGCTGTTGAAAGAGCATTTTCGGTCGGTCTTTCTTTTCGAGTCCGCTTTCGGTCGTACTCGTTTATTCTTATCGAGTCCGCTTTTGGTGTTACTCATTTGCTGTTGAAAGAGCATTTTCGGCCGGTCTTTCTTTTCGAGTCAGCTTTTGGTCGTACTCGTTTATTCTTTTCGAGTCCGCTTTCGGTCGTACTCGTTTGCTGTTGAAAGAGCGTTTTCGGCCGGTCTTTCTGTTCGAGTTCGCTTTCGGTCGTACTCGTTTATTCTTTTCGAGTCCGCTTTCGGTCGTACTCGTTTGCTGTTGAAAGAGCATTTTTGGCCGGTCTTTCTTTTCGAGTCCGCTTTCGGTGGTACTCGTTTATTTCTTTTCAAATCTGCTTTTGGTCGTACTCGTTTGCTGTTGAAAGAGCGTTTTTGGCCGGTCTTTCTTTTCGAGTCCGCTTTCGGTCGTACTCGTTTATTCTTTTCGAGTCCGCTTTTGTTTGTATTCGTTTGCTGTTGAAAGAGCGTTTTTGGCCGGTCTTTCTTTTCGAGTTCGCTTTCGGTAGTACTCGTTTATTTCTTTTCGGGTACGCTTTCGGTCGTACTCGTTTACTGTTGAAAGAGCGTTTTCGCCCGGTCTTTCTTTTCGAGTCCGCTTTCGGTCGTACTCGTTTATTCTTTTCGAGTTCGCTTTTGCTCGTACTCGTTTGCTGTTGAAAGAGCGTTTCAGGTCGGTCTTTCTTTTCGAGTCCGCTTTCGGTTGTACTCGTTAGCTATTGAAAGAGACTTTTTGGCCGGTCTTTCTTTTCGAGTCTGCTTTTGGTCGTACTCGTTTATTCTTATCGAGTCCGCTTTCGGTTGTACTCGTTTGCTGTTGAAAGAGCGTTTTAGGCCGGTCTTTCTTTTCGAGTCCGCTTTTCGGTCGTACTTGTTGGCTGTTGAAAGAGCGATTTTGGTCGGTCTTTCTTTTCGAGTCTGCTTTCGATCGTACTCGTTTATTTCTTTTCGAGTCTGCTTTCGGTTGTACTCGTTTGCTGTTGAAAGAGCGTTTTCGGCCGGTTTTTCTTTTCGAGTCCGCTTTCGGTCGTACTCGTTTAATCTTTTCGAGTCCGCTTTCTGTCGTACTCGTTTGCTATTGAAAGAGCATTCTCGGCCGGTCTTTCTTTTCGAGTCCGCTTTCGGTCGTACTCGTTTGCTGTTGAAAGAGCATTTTCGGCCGGTCTTTCTTTTCGAGTCCGCTTTCCGTCGTACTCGTTTATTTCTTTTCGAGTCCGCTTTCGGTCGTACTCGTTTGTTGTTGAAAGAACGTTTTCGGCCAGTCTTTCCTTTCGAGTTCGCTTTCGGTTGTACTCGTTTGCTGTTGAAAAAGCATTTTCGGCCAGTCTTTCTTTTCGATTCTGCTTTCGGTAGTACTTGTTTATTTCTTTTCGAATTCGCTTTTGGTCTTACTCGTTTGCTGTTGAAAGAGCGTTTTCGGTCGGTCTTTCTTTTCGAGTCCGCTTTCGGTCGTACTCGTTTATTCTTTTCGAGTTCGCTTTTGCTCGTACTCATTTGTTATTGAAAGAGCGTTTCAGGCCAGTCTTTCTTTTCGAGTCCGCTTTCGGTAGTACTCGTTTGCTGTTGAAAGAGCATTTTCGGCCGGTCTTTCTTTTCGAGTCCGCTTTCGGTCGTACTCGTTTATTCTTATCGAGTCCGCTTTCGGTCTTACTCATTTGCTGTTGAAAGAGCGTTTTCGGCAGGTCTTTCTTTTCGAGTCAGCTTTTGGTCGTACTCGTTTATTCTTTTCGAGTCCGCTTTCGGTCGTACTCGTTTGCTGTTGAAAGAGCGTTTTCGGTCGGTCTTTCTGTTCGAGTTCGCTTTCGGTCGTACTCGTTTATTCTTTTCGAGTCCGCTTTCGGTCGTACTCGTTTGCTGTTGAAAGAGCATTTTTGGCCGGTCTTTCTTTTCGAGTCCGCTTTCGGTCGTACTTGTTTATTTCTTTTCAAATCTACTTTTGGTCGTACTCGTTTGCTGTTGAAAGAGCGTTTTTGGCCGGTCTTTCTTTTCGAGTCCGCTTTCCGTCGTACTCGTTTATTCTTTTCGAGTTCGCTTTCAGTAGTACTCGTTTGCTATTGAAAGAGCATTCTCGACCGGTCTTTCTTTTCGAGTCCGCTTTCGGTCGTACTCGTTTGCTGTTGAAAGAGCATTATCGGCCGGTCTTTCTTTTCGAGTCCGCTTTCGGTCGTACTCGTTTATTTCTTTTCGAGTCCGCTTTCGGTCTTACTCATTTGCTGTTGAAAGAGCATTTTCGGTCGGTCTTTCTTTTCGAGTCAGCTTTTGGTCGTACTCGTTTATTCTTTTCGAGTCCGCTTTCGGTCGTACTCGTTTGCTGTTGAAAGAGCGTTTTAGGTCGGTCTTTCTGTTCGAGTTCGCTTTCGGTCGTACTCGTTTATTCTTTTCGAGTCCGCTTTCGGTCGTACTCGTTTGCTGTGGAAAGAGCATTTTTGGTCGGTCTTTCTTTTCGAGTCCGCTTTCGGTCGTACTCGTTTATTTCTTTTCAAATATGCTTTTGGTCGTACTCGTTTCCTGTTGAAAGAGCGTCTTTGGCCGGTCTTTCTTTTCGAGTCCGCTTTCGGTCGTACTCGTTTATTCTTTTCGAGTCCGCTTTTGTTTGTATTCGTTTGCTGTTGAAAGAGCGTTTTTGGCCGGTCTTTCTTTTCGAGTTCGCTTTCGGTAGTACTCGTTTATTTCTTTTCGGGTACGCTTTCGGTCGTACTCGTTTGCTGTTGAAAGAGCGTTTTCGCCCGGTCTTTCTTTTCGAGTCCGCTTTCGGTCGTACTCGTTTATTCTTTTCGAGTTCGCTTTTGCTCGTACTCGTTTGCTGTTGAAAGAGCGTTTCAGGCCGGTCTTTCTTGTCGAGTCCGCTTTCGGTTGTACTCGTTAGCTGTTGAAAGAGAGTTTTTGGCCGGTCTTTCTTTTCGAGTCTGCTTTTGGTCGTACTCGTTTATTCTTATCGAGTCCGCTTTCGGTTGTACTCGTTTGCTGTTGAAAGAGCGTTTCAGGCCGGTCTTTCTTTTCGAGTCCGCTTTTCGGTCGTACTTGTTTGCTGTTGAAACAGCGTTTTTGGTCGGTCTTTCTTTTCGAGTCCGCTTTCGATCGTACTCGTTTATTTCTTTTCGAGTCTGCTTTCGGTTGTACTCGTTTGCTGTGGAAAGAGCGTTTTCGGCCGGTCTTTCTTTTCGAGTCAGCTTTTGGTCGTACTCGTTTATTCTTTTCGAGTCCGCTTTCGGTCGTACTCGTTTGCTGTTGAAAGAGCGTTTTCGATCGGTCTTTCTGTTCGAGTTCGCTTTCGGTCGTACTCGTTTATTCTTTTCGAGTCCGCTTTCGGTCGTACTCGTTTGCTGTTGAAAGAGCATTTTTGGCCGGTCTTTCTTTTCGAGTCCGCTTTCGATCGTACTCGTTTATTTCTTTTCGAGTCTGCTTTCGGTTGTACTCGTTTGCTGTTGAAAGAGCGTTTTCGGCCGGTTTTTCTTTTCGAGTCCGCTTTCGGTCGTACTCGTTTATTCTTTTCGAGTCCGCTTTCAGTCGTACTCGTTTGCTATTGAAAGAGCATTCTCGGCCGGTCTTTCTTTTCGAGTCCGCTTTCGGTCGTACTCGTTTGCTGTTGAAAGAGCATTATCGGCCGGTCTTTCTTTTCGAGTCCGCTTTCGGTCGTACTCGTTTATTTCTTTTCGAGTCCACTTTCGGTCTTACTCATTTGCTGTTGAAAGAGCATTTTCGGCCGGTCTTTCTTTTCGAGTCAACTTTTGGTCGTACTCGTTTATTCTTTTCGAGTCCGCTTTCGGTCGTACTCGTTTGCTGTTGAAAGAGCGTTTTAGGTCGGTCTTTCTGTTCGAGTTCGCTTTCGGTCGTACTCGTTTATTCTTTTCGAGTCCGCTTTCGGTCGTACTCGTTTGCTGTTGAAAGAGCATTTTTGGTCGGTCTTTCTTTTCGAGTCCGCTTTCGGTCGTACTCGTTTATTTCTTTTCAAATCTGCTTTTGGTCGTACTCGTTTGCTGTTGAAAGAGCGTTTTTGGCCGGTCTTTCTTTTCGAGTCCGCTTTCGGTCGTACTCGTTTATTCTTTTCGAGTCCGCTTTTGTTTGTATTCGTTTGCTGTTGAAAGAGCGTTTTTGGCCGGTCTTTCTTTTCGAGTTCGCTTTCGGTAGTACTCGTTTATTTCTTTTCGGGTACGCTTTCGGTCGTACTCGTTTGCTGTTGAAAGAGCGTTTTCGCCCGGTCTTTCTTTTCGAGTCCGCTTTCGGTCGTACTCGTTTATTATTTTCGAGTTCGCTTTTGCTCGTACTCGTTTGCTGTTGAAAGAGCGTTTCAGGCCGGTCTTTCTTTTCGAGTCCGCTTTCGGTTGTACTCGTTAGCTGTTGAAAGAGAGTTTTTGGCCGGTCTTTCTTTTCGAGTCTGCTTTTGGTCGTACTCGTTTATTCTTATCGAGTCCGCTTTCGGTTGTACTCGTTTGCTGTTGAAAGAGCGTTTCAGGCCGGTCTTTCTTTTCGATTCCGCTTTTTGGTCGTACTTGTTTGCTGTTGAAACAACGTTTTTGGTCGGTCTTTCTTTTCGAGTCCGCTTTCGATCGTACTCGTTTATTTCTTTTCGAGTCTGCTTTCGGTTGTACTCGTTTGCTGTTGAAAGAGCGTTTTCGGCCGGTTTTTCTTTTCGAGTCCGCTTTCGGTAGTACTCGTTTATTCTTTCCGAGTCCGCTTTCAGTCGTACTCGTTTGCAATTGAAAGAGCATTCTCGGCCGGTCTTTCTTTTCGAGTCCGCTTTCGGTCGTACTCGTTTGCTGTTGAAAGAGCATTATCGGCCGGTCTTTCTTTTCGAGTCCGCTTTCGGTCGTACTCGTTTATTTCTTTTCGAGTCCGCTTTCGGTCTTACTCATTTGCTGTTGAAAGAGCATTTTCTGCCGGTCTTTCTTTTCGAGTCAGCTTTTGGTCGTACTCGTTTATTCTTTTCGAGTCCGCTTTCGGTCGTACTCGTTTGCTGTTGACAGAGCGTTTTAGGTCGGTCTTTCTGTTCGAGTTCGCTTCCGGTCGTACTCGTTTATTCTTTTCGAGTCCGCTTTCAGTCGTACTCGTTTGCTATTGAAAGAGCATTCTCGGCCGGTCTTTCTTTTCAAGTCCGCTTTCGGTCGTACTCGTTTGCTGTGGAAAGAGCATTTTTGGTCGGTCTTTCTTTTCGAGTCCGCTTTCGGTCGTACTCGTTTATTTCTTTTCAAATATGCTTTTGGTCGTACTCGTTTCCTGTTGAAAGAGCGTCTTTGGCCGGTCTTTCTTTTCGAGTCCGCTTTCGGTCGTACTCGTTTATTCTTTTCGAGTCCGCTTTTGTTTGTATTCGTTTGCTGTTGAAAGAGCGTTTTTGGCCGGTCTTTCTTTTCGAGTTCGCTTTCGGTAGTACTCGTTTATTTCTTTTCGGGTACGCTTTCGGTCGTACTCGTTTGCTGTTGAAAGAGCGTTTTCGCCCGGTCTTTCTTTTCGAGTCCGCTTTCGGTCGTACTCGTTTATTCTTTTCGAGTTCGCTTTTGCTCGTACTCGTTTGCTGTTGAAAGAGCGTTTCAGGCCGGTCTTTCTTGTCGAGTCCGCTTTCGGTTGTACTCGTTAGCTGTTGAAAGAGAGTTTTTGGCCGGTCTTTCTTTTCGAGTCTGCTTTTGGTCGTACTCGTTTATTCTTATCGAGTCCGCTTTCGGTTGTACTCGTTTGCTGTTGAAAGAGCGTTTCAGGCCGGTCTTTCTTTTCGAGTCCGCTTTTCGATCGTACTTGTTTGCTGTTGAAACAGCGTTTTTGGTCGGTCTTTCTTTTCGAGTCCGCTTTCGATCGTACTCGTTTATTTCTTTTCGAGTCTGCTTTCGGTTGTACTCGTTTGCTGTGGAAAGAGCGTTTTCGGCCGGTCTTTCTTTTCGAGTCAGCTTTTGGTCGTACTCGTTTATTCTTTTCGAGTCCGCTTTCGGTCGTACTCGTTTGCTGTTGAAAGAGCGTTTTCGGTCGGTCTTTCTGTTCGAGTTCGCTTTCGGTCGTACTCGTTTATTCTTTTCGAGTCCGCTTTCGGTCGTACTCGTTTGCTGTTGAAAGAGCATTTTTGGCCGGTCTTTCTTTTCGAGTCCGCTTTCGATCGTACTCGTTTATTTCTTTTCGAGTCTGCTTTCGGTTGTACTCGTTTGCTGTTGAAAGAGCGTTTTCGGCCGGTTTTTCTTTTCGAGTCCGCTTTCGGTCGTACTCGTTTATTCTTTTCGAGTCCGCTTTCAGTCGTACTCGTTTGCTATTGAAAGAGCATTCTCGGCCGGTCTTTCTTTTCGAGTCCGCTTTCGGTCGTACTCGTTTGCTGTTGAAAGAGCATTATCGGCCGGTCTTTCTTTTCGAGTCCGCTTTCGGTCGTACTCGTTTATTTCTTTTCGAGTCCACTTTCGGTCTTACTCATTTGCTGTTGAAAGAGCATTTTCGGCCGGTCTTTCTTTTCGAGTCAACTTTTGGTCGTACTCGTTTATTCTTTTCGAGTCCGCTTTTGGTCGTACTCGTTTGCTGTTGAAAGAGCGTTTTAGGTCGGTCTTTCTGTTCGAGTTCGCTTTCGGTCGTACTCGTTTATTCTTTTCGAGTCCGCTTTCGGTCGTACTCGTTTGCTGTTGAAAGAGCATTTTTGGTCGGTCTTTCTTTTCGAGTCCGCTTTCGGTCGTACTCGTTTATTTCTTTTCAAATCTGCTTTTGGTCGTACTCGTTTGCTGTTGAAAGAGCGTTTTTGGCCGGTCTTTCTTTTCGAGTCCGCTTTCGGTCGTACTCGTTTATTCTTTTCGAGTCCGCTTTTGTTTGTATTCGTTTGCTGTTGAAAGAGCGTTTTTGGCCGGTCTTTCTTTTCGAGTTCGCTTTCGGTAGTACTCGTTTATTTCTTTTCGGGTACGCTTTCCGTCGTACTCGTTTGCTGTTGAAAGAGCGTTTTCGCCCGGTCTTTCTTTTCGAGTCCGCTTTCGGTCGTACTCGTTTATTATTTTCGAGTTCGCTTTTGCTCGTACTCGTTTGCTATTGAAAGAGCGTTTCAGGCCGGTCTTTCTTTTCGAGTCCGCTTTCGGTTGTACTCGTTAGCTGTTGAAAGAGAGTTTTTGGCCGGTCTTTCTTTTCGAGTCTGCTTTTGGTCGTACTCGTTTATTCTTATCGAGTCCGCTTTCGGTTGTACTCGTTTGCTGTTGAAAGAGCGTTTCAGGCCGGTCTTTCTTTTCGAGTCCGCTTTTTGGTCGTACTTGTTTGCTGTTGAAACAACGTTTTTGGTCGGTCTTTCTTTTCGAGTCCGCTTTCGATCGTACTCATTTATTTCTTTTCGAGTCTGCTTTCGGTTGTACTCGTTTGCTGTTGAAAGAGCGTTTTCGGCCGGTTTTTCTTTTCGAGTCCGCTTTCGGTAGTACTCGTTTATTCTTTCCGAGTCCGCTTTCAGTCGTACTCGTTTGCAATTGAAAGAGCATTCTCGGCCGGTCTTTCTTTTCGAGTCCGCTTTCGGTCGTACTCGTTTGCTGTTGAAAGAGCATTATCGGCCGGTCTTTCTTTTCGAGTCCGCTTTCGGTCGTACTCGTTTATTTCTTTTCGAGTCCGCTTTCGGTCTTACTCATTTGCTGTTGAAAGAGCATTTTCTGCCGGTCTTTCTTTTCGAGTCAGCTTTTGGTCGTACTCGTTTATTCTTTTCGAGTCCGCTTTCGGTCGTACTCGTTTGCTGTTGACAGAGCGTTTTAGGTCGGTCTTTCTGTTCGAGTTCGCTTCCGGTCGTACTCGTTTATTCTTTTCGAGTCCGCTTTCGGTCGTACTCGTTTGCTGTTGAAAGAGCATTTTTGGTCGGTCTTTCTTTTCGAGTCCGCTTTCGGTCGTACTCGTTTATTTCTTTTCAAATCTGCTTTTGGTCGTACTCGTTTGCTGTTGAAAGAGCGTTTTTGGCCGGTCTTTCTTTTCGAGTCCGCTTTCGGTCGTACTCGTTTATTCTTTTCGAGTCCGCTTTTGTTTGTATTCGTTTGCTGTTGAAAGAGCGTTTTTGGCCGGTCTTTCTTTTCGAGTTTGCTTTCGGTCGTACTCGTTTATTTCTTTTCGGGTACGCTTTCGGTCGTACTCGTTTGCTGTTGAAAGAGCGTTTTCGCCCGGTCTTTCTTTTCGAGTCCGCTTTCGGTCGTACTCGTTTATTCTTTTCGAGTTCGCTTTTGCTCGTACTCGTTTGCTGTTGAAAGAGCGTTTCAGGCCGGTCTTTCTTTTCGAGTCCGCTTTCGGTTGTACTCGTTAGCTGTTGAAAGAGAGTTTTTGGCCGGTCTTTCTTTTCGAGTCTGCTTTTGGTCGTACTCGTTTATTCTTATCGAGTCCGCTTTCGGTTGTACTCGTTTGCTGTTGAAAGAGCGTTTCAGGCCGGTCTTTCTTTTCGAGTCCGCTTTTCGGTCGTACTTGTTTGCTGTTGAAACAACGTTTTTGGTCGGTCTTTCTTTTCGAGTCCGCTTTCGATCGTACTCGTTTATTTCTTTTCGAGTCTGCTTTCGGTTGTACTCGTTTGCTGTTGAAAGAGCGTTTTCGGCCAGTTTTTCTTTTCGAGTCCGCTTTCGGTCGTACTCGTTTATTCTTTTCGAGTCCGCTTTCAGTCGTACTCGTTTGCTATTGAAAGAGCATTCTCGGCCGGTCTTTCTTTTCGAGTCCGCTTTCGGTCGTACTCGTTTGCTGTTGAAAGAGCATTTTCGGCCGGTCTTTCTTTTCGAGTCCGCTTTCGGTCGTACTCGTTTGCTGTTGAAAGAGCATTATCGGCCGGTCTTTCTTTTCGAGTCCGCTTTCGGTCGTACTCGTTTATTTCTTTTCGAGTCCGCTTTCGGTCTTACTCATTTGCTGTTGAAAGAGCATTTTCGGCCGGTCTTTCTTTTCGAGTCAGCTTTTGGTCGTACTCGTTTATTCTTTTCGAGTCCGCTTTCGGTCGTACTCGTTTGCTGTTGAAAGAGCGTTTTAGGTCGGTCTTTCTGTTCGAGTTCGCTTTCGGTCGTACTCGTTTATTCTTTTCGAGTCCGCTTTCGGTCGTACTCGTTTGCTGTTGAAAGAGCATTTTTGGTCGGTCTTTCTTTTCGAGTCCGCTTTCGGTCGTACTCGTTTATTTCTTTTCAAATCTGCTTTTGGTCGTACTCGTTTGCTGTTGAAAGAGCGTTTTTGGCCGGTCTTTCTTTTCGAGTCCGCTTTCGGTCGTACTCGTTTATTCTTTTCGAGTCCGCTTTTGTTTGTATTCGTTTGCTGTTGAAAGAGCGTTTTTGGCCGGTCTTTCTTTTCGAGTTCGCTTTCGGTAGTACTCGTTTATTTCTTTTCGGGTACGCTTTCGGTCGTACTCGTTTGCTGTTGAAAGAGCGTTTTCGCCCGGTCTTTCTTTTCGAGTCCGCTTTCGGTCGTACTCGTTTATTCTTTTCGAGTTCGCTTTTGCTCGTACTCGTTTGCTGTTGAAAGAGCGTTTCAGGCCGGTCTTTCTTTTCGAGTCCGCTTTCGGTTGTACTCGCTAGCTGTTGAAAGAGAGTTTTTGGCCGGTCTTTCTTTTCGAGTCTGCTTTTGGTCGTACTCGTTTATTCTTATCGAGTCCGCTTTCGGTTGTACTCGTTTGCTGTTGAAAGAGCGTTTCAGGCCGGTCTTTCTTTTCGAGTCCGCTTTTCGGTCGTACTTGTTTGCTGTTGAAACAACGTTTTTGGTCGGTCTTTCTTTTCGAGTCCGCTTTCGATCGTACTCGTTTATTTCTTTTCGAGTCTGCTTTCGGTTGTACTCGTTTGCTGTTGAAAGAGCGTTTTCGGCCGGTTTTTCTTTTCGAGTCCGCTTTCGGTCGTACTCGTTTATTCTTTTCGAGTCCGCTTTCAGTCGTACTCGTTTGCTATAGAAAGAGCATTCTCGGCCGGTCTTTCTTTTCGAGTCCGCTTTCGGTCGTACTCGTTTGCTGTTGAAAGAGCATTTTCGGCCGGTCTTTCTTTTCGAGTCCGCTTTCGGTCGTACTCGTTTGCTGTTGAAAGAGCATTATCGGCCGGTCTTTCTTTTCGAGTCCGCTTTCGGTCGTACTCGTTTATTTCTTTTCGAGTCCGCTTTCGGTCTTACTCATTTGCTGTTGAAAGAGCATTTTCGGCCGGTCTTTCTTTTCGAGTCAGCTTTTGGTCGTACTCGTTTATTCTTTTCGAGTCCGCTTTCGGTCGTACTCGTTTGCTGTTGAAAGAGCGTTTTAGGTCGGTCTTTCTGTTCGAGTTCGCTTTCGGTCGTACTCGTTTATTCTTTTCGAGTCCGCTTTCGGTCGTACTCGTTTGCTGTTGAAAGAGCATTTTTGGTCGGTCTTTCTTTTCGAGTCCGCTTTCGGTCGTACTCGTTTATTTCTTTTCAAATCTGCTTTTGGTCGTACTCGTTTGCTGTTGAAAGAGCGTTTTTGGCCGGTCTTTCTTTTCGAGTCCGCTTTCGGTCGTACTCGTTTATTCTTTTCGAGTCTGCTTTTGTTTGTATTCGTTTGCTGTTGAAAGAGCGTTTTTGGCCGGTCTTTCTTTTCGAGTTCGCTTTCGGTAGTACTCGTTTATTTCTTTTCGGGTACGCTTTCGGTCGTATTCGTTTGCTGTTGAAAGAGCGTTTTTGCCCGGTCTTTCTTTTCGAGTCCGCTTTCGGTCGTACTTGTTTATTCTTTTCGAGTTCGCTTTTGCTCGTACTCGTTTGCTGTTGAAAGAGCGTTTCAGGCCGGTCTTTCTTTTCGAGTCCGCTTTCGGTTGTACTCGTTAGCTGTTGAAAGAGAGTTTTTGGCCGGTCTTTCTTTTCGAGTCTGCTTTTGGTCGTACTCGTTTATTCATATCGAGTCCGCTTTCGGTTGTACTCGTTTGCTGTTGAAAGAGCGTTTCAGGCCGGTCTTTCTTTTCGAGTCCGCTTTTTGGTCGTAGTTGTTTGCTGTTGAAACAGCGTTTTTGGTCGGTCTTTCTTTTCGAGTCCGCTTTCGATCGTACTCGTTTATTTCTTTTCGAGTCTGCTTTCGGTTGTACTCGTTTGCTGTTGAAAGAGCGTTTTCGGCCGGTTTTTCTTTTCGAGTCCGCTTTCGGTAGTACTCGTTTATTCTTTTCGAGTCCGCTTTCAGTCGTACTCGTTTGCTATTGAAAGAGCATTCTAGGCCGGTCTTTCTTTTCGAGTCCGCTTTCGGTCGTACTCGTTTGCTGTTGAAAGAGCATTATCGGTCGGTCTTTCTTTTCGAGTCCGCTTTCGGTCGTACTCGTTTATTTCTTTTCGAGTCCGCTTTCGGTCTTACTCATTTGCTGTTGAAAGAGCATTTTCGGCCAGTCTTTCTTTTCGAGTCAGCTTTTGGTCGTACTCGTTTATTCTTTTCGAGTCCGCTTTCGGTCGTACTCGTTTGCTGTTGAAAGAGCGTTTTAGGTCGGTCTTTCTGTTCGAGTTCGCTTCCGGTCGTACTCATTTATTCTTTTCGAGTCCGCTTTCGGTCGTACTCGTTTGCTGTTGAAAGAGCATTTTTGGTCGGTCTTTCATTTCGAGTCCGCTTTCGGTCGTACTCGTTTATTTCTTTTCAAATCTGCTTTTGGTCGTACTCGTTTGCTGTTGAAAGAGCGTTTTTGGCCGGTCTTTCTTTTCGAGTCCGCTTTCGGTCGTACTCGTTTATTCTTTTCGAGTCCGCTTTTGTTTGTATTCGTTTGCTGTTGAAAGAGCGTTTTTGGCCGGTCTTTCTTTTCGAGTTCGCTTTCGGTAGTACTCGTTTATTTCTTTTCGGGTACGCTTTCGGTCGTACTCGTTTGCTGTTGAAAGAGCGTTTTCGCCCGGTCTTTCTTTTCGAGTCCGCTTTCGGTCGTACTCGTTTATTCTTTTCGAGTTCGCTTTTGCTCGTACTCATTTGCGGTTGAAAGAGCGTTTCAGGCCGGTCTTTCTTTTCGAGTCCGCTTTCGGTTGTACTCGTTAGCTGTTGAAAGAGAGTTTTTGGCCGGTCTTTCTTTTCGAGTCTGCTTTTGGTCGTACTCGTTTATTCTTATCGAGTCCGCTTTTGGTTGTACTCGTTTGCTGTTGAAAGAGCGTTTCAGGCCGGTCTTTCTTTTCGAGTCCGCTTTCGATCGTACTCGTTTATTTCTTTTCGAGTCTGCTTTCGGTTGTACTCGTTTGCTGTTGAAAGAGCGTTTTCGGCCGGTTTTTCTTTTCGAGTCCGCTTTCGGTCGTACTCGTTTATTCTTTTCGAGTCCGCTTTCAGTCGTACTCGTTTGCTATTGAAAGAGCATTCTCGGCCGGTCTTTCTTTTCGAGTCCGCTTTCGGTCGTACTCGTTTGCTGTTGAAAGAGCATTTTCGGCCAGTCTTTCTTTTCGAGTCAGCTTTTGGTCGTACTCGTTTATTCTTTTCGAGTCCGCTTTCGGTCGTACTCGTTTGCTGTTGAAAGAGCGTTTTAGGTCGGTCTTTCTGTTCGAGTTCGCTTCCGGTCGTACTCATTTATTCTTTTCGAGTCCGCTTTCGGTCGTACTCGTTTGCTGTTGAAAGAGCATTTTTGGTCGGTCTTTCTTTTCGAGTCCGCTTTCGGTCGTACTCGTTTATTTCTTTTCAAATCTGCTTTTGGTCGTACTCGTTTGCTGTTGAAAGAGCGTTTTTGGCCGGTCTTTCTTTTCGAGTCCGCTTTCGGTCGTACTCGTTTATTCTTTTCGAGTCCGCTTTTGTTTGTATTCGTTTGCTGTTGAAAGAGCGTTTTTGGCCGGTCTTTCTTTTCGAGTTCGCTTTCGGTAGTACTCGTTTATTTCTTTTCGGGTACGCTTTCGGTCGTACTCGTTTGCTGTTGAAAGAGCGTTTTCGCCCGGTCTTTCTTTTCGAGTCCGCTTTCGGTCGTACTCGTTTATTCTTTTCGAGTTCGCTTTTGCTCGTACTCATTTGCTGTTGAAAGAGCGTTTCAGGCCGGTCTTTCTTTTCGAGTCCGCTTTCGGTTGTACTCGTTAGCTGTTGAAAGAGAGTTTTTGGCCGGTCTTTCTTTTCGAGTCTGCTTTTGGTCGTACTCGTTTATTCTTATCGAGTCCGCTTTCGGTTGTACTCGTTTGCTGTTGAAAGAGCGTTTCAGGCCGGTCTTTCTTTTCGAGTCCGCTTTTTGGTCGTAGTTGTTTGCTGTTGAAACAGCGTTTTTGGTCGGTCTTTCTTTTCGAGTCCGCTTTCGATCGTACTCGTTTATTTCTTTTCGAGTCTGCTTTCGGTTGTACTCGTTTGCTGTTGAAAGAGCGTTTTCGGCCGGTTTTTCTTTTCGAGTCCGCTTTCGGTAGTACTCGTTTATTCTTTTCGAGTCCGCTTTCAGTCGTACTCGTTTGCTATTGAAAGAGCATTCTAGGCCGGTCTTTCTTTTCGAGTCCGCTTTCGGTCGTACTCGTTTGCTGTTGAAAGAGCATTATCGGTCGGTCTTTCTTTTCGAGTCCGCTTTCGGTCGTACTCGTTTATTTCTTTTCGAGTCCGCTTTCGGTCTTACTCATTTGCTGTTGAAAGAGCATTTTCGGCCAGTCTTTCTTTTCGAGTCAACTTTTGGTCGTACTCGTTTATTCTTTTCGAGTCCGCTTTCGGTCGTACTCGTTTGCTGTTGAAAGAGCGTTTTAGGTCGGTCTTTCTGTTCGAGTTCGCTTCCGGTCGTACTCATTTATTCTTTTCGAGTCCGCTTTCGGTCGTACTCGTTTGCTGTTGAAAGAGCATTTTTGGTCGGTCTTTCTTTTCGAGTCCGCTTTCGGTTGTACTCGTTTATTTCTTTTCAAATCTGCTTTTGGTCGTACTCGTTTGCTGTTGAAAGAGCGTTTCAGGCCGGTCTTTCTTTTCGAGTCCGCTTTCGGTTGTACTCGTTAGCTGTTGAAAGAGAGTTTTTGGCCGGTCTTTCTTTTCGAGTCTGCTTTTGGTCGTACTCGTTTATTCTTATCGAGTCCGCTTTTGGTTGTACTCGTTTGCTGTTGAAAGAGCGTTTCAGGCCGGTCTTTCTTTTCGAGTCCGCTTTCGATCGTACTCGTTTATTTCTTTTCGAGTCTGCTTTCGGTTGTACTCGTTTGCTGTTGAAAGAGCGTTTTCGGCCGGTTTTTCTTTTCGAGTCCGCTTTCGGTCGTACTCGTTTATTCTTTTCGAGTCCGCTTTCAGTCGTACTCGTTTGCTATTGAAAGAGCATTCTCGGCCGGTCTTTCTTTTCGAGTCCGCTTTCGGTCGTACTCGTTTGCTGTTGAAAGAGCATTTTCGGCCAGTCTTTCTTTTCGAGTCAGCTTTTGGTCGTACTCGTTTATTCTTTTCGAGTCCGCTTTCGGTCGTACTCGTTTGCTGTTGAAAGAGCGTTTTAGGTCGGTCTTTCTGTTCGAGTTCGCTTCCGGTCGTACTCATTTATTCTTTTCGAGTCCGCTTTCGGTCGTACTCGTTTGCTGTTGAAAGAGCATTTTTGGTCGGTCTTTCTTTTCGAGTCCGCTTTCGGTCGTACTCGTTTATTTCTTTTCAAATCTGCTTTTGGTCGTACTCGTTTGCTGTTGAAAGAGCGTTTTTGGCCGGTCTTTCTTTTCGAGTCCGCTTTCGGTCGTACTCGTTTATTCTTTTCGAGTCCGCTTTTGTTTGTATTCGTTTGCTGTTGAAAGAGCGTTTTTGGCCGGTCTTTCTTTTCGAGTTCGCTTTCGGTAGTACTCGTTTATTTCTTTTCGGGTACGCTTTCGGTCGTACTCGTTTGCTGTTGAAAGAGCGTTTTCGCCCGGTCTTTCTTTTCGAGTCCGCTTTCGGTCGTACTCGTTTATTCTTTTCGAGTTCGCTTTTGCTCGTACTCATTTGCTGTTGAAAGAGCGTTTCAGGCCGGTCTTTCTTTTCGAGTCCGCTTTCGGTTGTACTCGTTAGCTGTTGAAAGAGAGTTTTTGGCCGGTCTTTCTTTTCGAGTCTGCTTTTGGTCGTACTCGTTTATTCTTATCGAGTCCGCTTTCGGTTGTACTCGTTTGCTGTTGAAAGAGCGTTTCAGGCCGGTCTTTCTTTTCGAGTCCGCTTTTTGGTCGTAGTTGTTTGCTGTTGAAACAGCGTTTTTGGTCGGTCTTTCTTTTCGAGTCCGCTTTCGATCGTACTCGTTTATTTCTTTTCGAGTCTGCTTTCGGTTGTACTCGTTTGCTGTTGAAAGAGCGTTTTCGGCCGGTTTTTCTTTTCGAGTCCGCTTTCGGTAGTACTCGTTTATTCTTTTCGAGTCCGCTTTCAGTCGTACTCGTTTGCTATTGAAAGAGCATTCTAGGCCGGTCTTTCTTTTCGAGTCCGCTTTCGGTCGTACTCGTTTGCTGTTGAAAGAGCATTATCGGTCGGTCTTTCTTTTCGAGTCCGCTTTCGGTCGTACTCGTTTATTTCTTTTCGAGTCCGCTTTCGGTCTTACTCATTTGCTGTTGAAAGAGCATTTTCGGCCAGTCTTTCTTTTCGAGTCAGCTTTTGGTCGTACTCGTTTATTCTTTTCGAGTCCGCTTTCGGTCGTACTCGTTTGCTGTTGAAAGAGCGTTTTAGGTCGGTCTTTCTGTTCGAGTTCGCTTCCGGTCGTACTCATTTATTCTTTTCGAGTCCGCTTTCGGTCGTACTCGTTTGCTGTTGAAAGAGCATTTTTGGTCGGTCTTTCTTTTCGAGTCCGCTTTCGGTTGTACTCGTTTATTTCTTTTCAAATCTGCTTTTGGTCGTACTCGTTTGCTGTTGAAAGAGCGTTTTTGGCCGGTCTTTCTTTTCGAGT
The DNA here is from genome assembly GCA_022829125.1 of Lathyrus tuberosus. Classification (NCBI taxonomy): domain Eukaryota; kingdom Viridiplantae; phylum Streptophyta; class Magnoliopsida; order Fabales; family Fabaceae; genus Lathyrus; species Lathyrus tuberosus. The sequence goes on from JALAZF010000034.1 coordinate 5,461,626, forward strand.
CCGCTTTCGGTCGTACTCGTTTATTCTTTTCGAGTCCGCTTTTGTTTGTATTCGTTTGCTGTTGAAAGAGCGTTTTTGGCCGGTCTTTCTTTTCGAGTTCGCTTTCGGTAGTACTCGTTTATTTCTTTTCGGGTACGCTTTCGGTCGTACTCGTTTGCTGTTGAAAGAGCGTTTTCGCCCGGTCTTTCTTTTCGAGTCCGCTTTCGGTCGTACTCGTTTATTCTTTTCGAGTTCGCTTTTGCTCGTACTCATTTGCGGTTGAAAGAGCGTTTCAGGCCGGTCTTTCTTTTCGAGTCCGCTTTCGGTTGTACTCGTTAGCTGTTGAAAGAGAGTTTTTGGCCGGTCTTTCTTTTCGAGTCTGCTTTTGGTCGTACTCGTTTATTCTTATCGAGTCCGCTTTTGGTTGTACTCGTTTGCTGTTGAAAGAGCGTTTCAGGCCGGTCTTTCTTTTCGAGTCCGCTTTCGATCGTACTCGTTTATTTCTTTTCGAGTCTGCTTTCGGTTGTACTCGTTTGCTGTTGAAAGAGCGTTTTCGGCCGGTTTTTCTTTTCGAGTCCGCTTTCGGTCGTACTCGTTTATTCTTTTCGAGTCCGCTTTCAGTCGTACTCGTTTGCTATTGAAAGAGCATTCTCGGCCGGTCTTTCTTTTCGAGTCCGCTTTCGGTCGTACTCGTTTGCTGTTGAAAGAGCATTTTCGGCCAGTCTTTCTTTTCGAGTCAGCTTTTGGTCGTACTCGTTTATTCTTTTCGAGTCCGCTTTCGGTCGTACTCGTTTGCTGTTGAAAGAGCGTTTTAGGTCGGTCTTTCTGTTCGAGTTCGCTTCCGGTCGTACTCATTTATTCTTTTCGAGTCCGCTTTCGGTCGTACTCGTTTGCTGTTGAAAGAGCATTTTTGGTCGGTCTTTCTTTTCGAGTCCGCTTTCGGTCGTACTCGTTTATTTCTTTTCAAATCTGCTTTTGGTCGTACTCGTTTGCTGTTGAAAGAGCGTTTTTGGCCGGTCTTTCTTTTCGAGTCCGCTTTCGGTCGTACTCGTTTATTCTTTTCGAGTCCGCTTTTGTTTGTATTCGTTTGCTGTTGAAAGAGCGTTTTTGGCCGGTCTTTCTTTTCGAGTTCGCTTTCGGTAGTACTCGTTTATTTCTTTTCGGGTACGCTTTCGGTCGTACTCGTTTGCTGTTGAAAGAGCGTTTTCGCCCGGTCTTTCTTTTCGAGTCCGCTTTCGGTCGTACTCGTTTATTCTTTTCGAGTTCGCTTTTGCTCGTACTCATTTGCTGTTGAAAGAGCGTTTCAGGCCGGTCTTTCTTTTCGAGTCCGCTTTCGGTTGTACTCGTTAGCTGTTGAAAGAGAGTTTTTGGCCGGTCTTTCTTTTCGAGTCTGCTTTTGGTCGTACTCGTTTATTCTTATCGAGTCCGCTTTTGGTTGTACTCGTTTGCTGTTGAAAGAGCGTTTCAGGCCGGTCTTTCTTTTCGAGTACGCTTTTCGGTCGTACTTGTTTGCTGTTGAAACAACGTTTTTGGTCGGTCTTTCTTTTCGAGTCCGCTTTCGATCGTACTCGTTTATTTCTTTTCGAGTCTGCTTTCGGTTGTACTCGTTTGCTGTTGAAAGAGCGTTTTCGGCCGGTTTTTCTTTTCGAGTCCGCTTTCGGTCGTACTCGTTTATTCTTTTCGAGTCCGCTTTCAGTCGTACTCGTTTGCTATTGAAAGAGCATTCTCGGCCGGTCTTTCTTTTCGAGTCCGCTTTCGGTCGTACTCGTTTGCTGTTGAAAGAGCATTTTCGGCCGGTCTTTCTTTTCGAGTCCGCTTTCGGTCGTACTCGTTTATTTCTTTTCGAGTTCGCTTTCGGTCGTACTCGTTTGTTGTTGAAAGAACGTTTTCGGCCAGTCTTTCTTTTCGAGTTCGCTTTCGGTTGTACTCGTTTGCTGTTGAAAAAGCATTTTCGGCCAGTCTTTCTTTTCGATTCTGCTTTCGGTAGTACTTGTTTATTTCTTTTCGAATTCGCTTTTGGTCTTACTCGTTTGCTGTTGAAAGAGCGTTTTCGGTCGGTCTTTCTTTTCGAGTCCGCTTTCGGTCGTACTCGTTTATTCTTTTCGAGTTCGCTTTTGTTCGTACTCGTTTGCTATTGAAAGAGCGTTTCATGCCGGTCTTTCTTTTCGAGTCCGCTTTCGGTCGTACTCGTTTACTGTTGAAAGAGCATTTTCGGTCGGTCTTTCTTTTCGAGTCCGCTTTCGGTCGTACTCGTTTATTCTTATCGAGTCCGCTTTCGGTGTTACTCATTTGCTGTTGAAAGAGCGTTTTCGGCCGGTCTTTCTTTTCGAGTCACCTTTTGGTCGTACTCGTTTATTCTTTTCGAGTCCGCTTTCGGTCGTACTCGTTTGCTGTTGAAAGAGCGTTTTCGGCCGGTCTTTCTGTTCGAGTTCGCTTTTGGTCGTACTCGTTTATTCTTTTCGAGTCCGCTTTCGGTCGTACTCGTTTGCTGTTGAAAGAGCATTTTTGGCCGGTCTTTCTTTTCGAGTCCGCTTTCGGTCGTACTCGTTTATTTCTTTTCAAATCTGCTTTTGGTCGTACTCGTTTGCTGTTGAAAGAGCGTTTTTGGCCGGTCTTTCTTTCCGAGTCCGCTTTCGGTCGTACTCGTTTATTCTTTTCGAGTCCGCTTTTGTTTGTATTCGTTTGCTGTTGAAAGAGCGTTTTTGGCCGGTCTTTCTTTTCGAGTTCGCTTTCGGTAGTACTCGTTTATTTCTTTTCGGGTACGCTTTCGGTCGTACTCGTTTGCTGTTGAAAGAGCGTTTTCGCCCGGTCTTTCTTTTCGAGTCCGCTTTCGGTCGTACTCGTTTATTCTTTTCGAGTTCGCTTTTGCTCGTACTCGTTTGCTGTTGAAAGAGCGTTTCAGGCCGGTCTTTCTTTTCGAGTCCGCTTTCGGTTGTACTCGTTAGCTGTTGAAAGAGACTTTTTGGCCGGTCTTTCTTTTCGAGTCTGTTTTTGGTCGTACTCGTTTATTCTTATCGAGTCCGCTTTCGGTTGTACTCGTTTGCTGTTGAAAGAGCGTTTCAGGCCGGTCTTTCTTTTCGAGTCCGCTTTTCGGTCGTACTTGTTTGCTGTTGAAAGAGCGTTTTTGGTCGGTCTTTCTTTTCGAGTCCGCTTTCGATCGTACTCGTTTATTTCTTTTCGAGTCTGCTTTCGGTTGTACTCGTTTGCCGTTGAAAGAGCGTTTTCGGCCGGTTTTTCTTTTCGAGTCCGCTTTCGGCCGTACTCGTTTAATCTTTTCGAGTCCACTTTCAGTCGTACTCGTTTGCTATTGAAAGAGCATTCTCGGCCGGTCTTTCTTTTCGAGTCCGCTTTCGGTCGTACTCGTTTGCTGTTGAAAGAGCATTTTCGGCCGGTCTTTCTTTTCGAGTCCGCTTTCGGTCGTACTCGTTTATTTCTTTTCGAGTCCGCTTTCGGTCGTACTCGTTTGTTGTTGAAAGAACGTTTTCGGCCAGTCTTTCTTTTCGAGTTCGCTTTCGGTTGTACTCGTTTGCTGTTGAAAAAGCATTTTCGGCCAGTCTTTATTTTCGATTCTGCTTTCGGTAGTACTTGTTTATTTCTTTTCGAATTCGCTTTTGGTCTTACTCGTTTGCTGTTGAAAGAGCGTTTTCGGTCGGTCTTTCTTTTCGAGTCCGTTTTCGGTCGTACTCGTTTATTCTTTCCGAGTTCGCTTTTGCTCGTACTCGTTTGCTATTGAAAGAGCGTTTCATGCCGGTCTTTCTTTTCGAGTCCGCTTTCGGTCGTACTCGTTTGCTGTTGAAAGAGAGTTTTTGGCCGGTCTTTCTTTTCGAGTCTGCTTTTGGTCGTACTCGTTTATTCATATCGAGTCCGCTTTCGGTTGTACTCGTTTGCTGTTGAAAGAGCGTTTCAGGCCGGTCTTTCTTTTCGAGTCCGCTTTTTGGTCGTACTTGTTTGCTGTTGAAAGAGCGTTTTTGGTCGGTCTTTCTTTTCGAGTCCGCTTTCGATCGTACTCGTTTATTTCTTTTCGAGTCTGCTTTCGGTTGTACTCGTTTGCCGTTGAAATAGCGTTTTCGGCCGGTTTTTCTTTTCGAGTCCGCTTTCGGTCGTACTCGTTTAATCTTTTCGAGTCCACTTTCAGTCGTACTCGTTTGCTATTGAAAGAGCATTCTCGGCCGGTCTTTCTTTTCGAGTCCGCTTTCGGTCGTACTCGTTTGCTGTTGAAAGAGCATTTTCGGCCGGTCTTTCTTTTCGAGTCCGCTTTCGGTCGTACTCGTTTATTTCTTTTCGAGTCCGCTTTCGGTCGTACTCGTTTGTTGTTGAAAGAACGTTTTCGGCCAGTCTTTCTTTTCGAGTTCGCTTTCGGTTGTACTCGTTTGCTGTTGAAAAAGCATTTTCGGCCAGTCTTTATTTTCGATTCTGCTTTCGGTAGTACTTGTTTATTTCTTTTCGAATTCGCTTTTGGTCTTACTCGTTTGCTGTTGAAAGAGCGTTTTCGGTCGGTCTTTCTTTTCGAGTCCGTTTTCGGTCGTACTCGTTTATTCTTTCCGAGTTCGCTTTTGCTCGTACTCGTTTGCTATTGAAAGAGCGTTTCATGCCGGTCTTTCTTTTCGAGTCCGCTTTCGGTCGTACTCGTTTGCTGTTGAAAGAGAGTTTTTGGCCGGTCTTTCTTTTCGAGTCTGCTTTTGGTCGTACTCGTTTATTCATATCGAGTCCGCTTTCGGTTGTACTCGTTTGCTGTTGAAAGAGCATTTCAGGCCGGTCTTTCTTTTCGAGTCCGCTTTTTGGTCGTACTTGTTTGCTGTTGAAACAGCGTTTTTGGTCGGTCTTTCTTTTCGAGTCCGCTTTCGATCGTACTCGTTTATTTCTTTTCGAGTCTGCTTTCGGTTGTACTCGTTTGCTGTTGAAAGAGCGTTTTCGGCCGGTTTTTCTTTTCGAGTCCGCTTTCGGTAGTACTCGTTTATTCTTTTCGAGTCCGCTTTCAGTCGTACTCGTTTGCTATTGAAAGAGCATTCTCGGCCGGTCTTTCTTTTCGAGTCCGCTTTCGGTCGTACTCGTTTGCTGTTGAAAGAGCATTATCGGCCGGTCTTTCTTTTCGAGTCCGCTTTCGGTCGTACTCGTTTATTTCTTTTCGAGTCCGCTTTCGGTCTTACTCATTTGCTGTTGAAAGAGCATTTTCGGCCGGTCTTTCTTTTCGAGTCAGCTTTTGGTCGTACTCGTTTATTCTTTTCGAGTCCGCTTTCGGTCGTACTCGTTTGCTGTTGAAAGAGCGTTTTAGGTCGGTCTTTCTGTTCGAGTTCGCTTCCGGTCGTACTCGTTTATTCTTTTCGAGTCCGCTTTCGGTCGTACTCGTTTGCTGTTGAAAGAGCATTTTTGGTCGGTCTTTCTTTTCGAGTCCGCTTTCGGTCGTACTCGTTTATTTCTTTTCAAATCTGCTTTTGGTCGTACTCGTTTGCTGTTGAAAGAGCGTTTTTGGCCGGTCTTTCTTTTCGAGTCCGCTTTCGGTCGTACTCGTTTATTCTTTTCGAGTCCGCTTTTGTTTGTATTCGTTTGCTGTTGAAAGAGCGTTTTTGGCCGGTCTTTCTTTTCGAGTTCGCTTTCGGTAGTACTCGTTTATTTCTTTTCGGGTACGCTTTCGGTCGTACTCGTTTGCTGTTGAAAGAGCGTTTTCGCCCGGTCTTTCTTTTCGAGTCCGCTTTCGGTCGTACTCGTTTATTCTTTTCGAGTTCGCTTTTGCTCGTACTCGTTTGTTGTTGAAAGAGCGTTTCAGGCCGGTCTTTCTTTTCGAGTCCGCTTTCGGTTGTACTCGTTAGCTGTTGAAAGAGAGTTTTTGGCCGGTCTTTCTTTTCGAGTCTGCTTTTGGTCGTACTCGTTTATTCTTATCGAGTCCGCTTTCGGTTGTACTCGTTTGCTGTTGAAAGAGCGTTTCAGGCCGGTCTTTCTTTTCGAGTCCGCTTTTCGGTCGTACTTGTTTGCTGTTGAAACAACATTTTTGGTCGGTCTTTCTTTTCGAGTCCGCTTTCGATCGTACTCGTTTATTTCTTTTTTAGTCTGCTTTCGGTTGTACTCGTTTGCTGTTGAAAGAGCGTTTTCGGCCGGTTTTTCTTTTCGAGTCCGCTTTCGGTCGTACTCGTTTATTCTTTTCGAGTCCGCTTTCAGTCGTACTCGTTTGCTATTGAAAGAGCATTCTCGGCCGGTCTTTCTTTTCGAGTCCGCTTTCGGTCGTACTCGTTTGCTGTTGAAAGAGCATTTTCGGCCGGTCTTTCTTTTCGAGTCCGCTTTCGGTCGTACTCGTTTATTTCTTTTCGAGTTCGCTTTCGGTCGTACTCGTTTGTTGTTGAAAGGACGTTTTCGGCCAGTCTTTCTTTTCGAGTTCGCTTTCGGTTGTACTCGTTTGCTGTTGAAAAAGCATTTTCGGCCAGTCTTTCTTTTCGATTCTGCTTTCGGTAGTACTTGTTTATTTCTTTTCGAATTCGCTTTTGGTCTTACTCGTTTGCTGTTGAAAGAGCGTTTTCGGTCGGTCTTTCTTTTCGAGTCCGCTTTCGGTCGTACTCGTTTATTCTTTTCGAGTTCGCTTTTGCTCGTACTCGTTTGCTATTGAAAGAGCGTTTCATGCCGGTCTTTCTTTTCGAGTCCGCTTTCGGTCGTACTCGTTTGCTGTTGAAAGAGCATTTTCGGTCGGTCTTTCTTTTCGAGTCCGCTTTCGGTCGTACTCGTTTATTCTTATCGAGTCCGCTTTCGGTGTTACTCATTTGCTGTTGAAAGAGCGTTTTCGGCCGGTCTTTCTTTTCGAGTCACCTTTTGGTCGTACTCGTTTATTCTTTTCGAGTCCGCTTTCGGTCGTACTCGTTTGCTGTTGAAAGAGCGTTTTCGGCCGGTCTTTCTGTTCGAGTTCGCTTTTGGTCGTACTCGTTTATTCTTTTCGAGTCCGCTTTCGGTCGTACTCGTTTGCTGTTGAAAGAGCATTTTTGGCCGGTCTTTCTTTTCGAGTCCGCTTTCGGTCGTACTCGTTTATTTCTTTTCAAATCTGCTTTTGGTCGTACTCGTTTGCTGTTGAAAGAGCGTTTTTGGCCGGTCTTTCTTTTCGAGTCCGCTTTCGGTCGTACTCGTTTATTCTTTTCGAGTCCGCTTTTGTTTGTATTCGTTTGCTGTTGAAAGAGCGTTTTTGGCCGGTCTTTCTTTTCGAGTTCGCTTTCGGTAGTACTCGTTTATTTCTTTTCGGGTACGCTTTCGGTCGTACTCGTTTGCTGTTGAAAGAGCGTTTTCGCCCGGTCTTTCTTTTCGAGTCCGCTTTCGGTCGTACTCGTTTATTCTTTTCGAGTTCGCTTTTGCTCGTACTCGTTTGCTGTTGAAAGAGCGTTTCAGGCCGGTCTTTCTTTTCGAGTCCGCTTTCGGTTGTACTCGTTAGCTGTTGAAAGAGACTTTTTGGCCGGTCTTTCTTTTCGAGTCTGTTTTTGGTCGTACTCGTTTATTCTTATCGAGTCCGCTTTCGGTTGTACTCGTTTGCTGTTGAAAGAGCGTTTCAGGCCGGTCTTTCTTTTCGAGTCCGCTTTTCGGTCGTACTTGTTTGCTGTTGAAAGAGCGTTTTTGGTCGGTCTTTCTTTTCGAGTCCGCTTTCGATCGTACTCGTTTATTTCTTTTCGAGTCTGCTTTCGGTTGTACTCGTTTGCCGTTGAAAGAGCGTTTTCGGCCGGTTTTTCTTTTCGAGTCCGCTTTCGGTCGTACTCGTTTAATCTTTTCGAGTCCACTTTCAGTCGTACTCGTTTGCTATTGAAAGAGCATTCTCGGCCGGTCTTTCTTTTCGAGTCCGCTTTCGGTCGTACTCGTTTGCTGTTGAAAGAGCATTTTCGGCCGGTCTTTCTTTTCGAGTCCGCTTTCGGTCGTACTTGTTTATTTCTTTTCGAGTCCGCTTTCGGTCGTACTCGTTTGTTGTTGAAAGAACGTTTTCGGCCAGTCTTTCTTTTCGAGTTCGCTTTCGGTTGTACTCGTTTGCTGTTGAAAAAGCATTTTCGGCCAGTCTTTCTTTTCGATTCTGCTTTCGGTAGTACTTGTTTATTTCTTTTCGAATTCGCTTTTGGTCTTACTCGTTTGCTGTTGAAAGAGCGTTTTCGGTCGGTCTTTCTTTTCGAGTCCGCTTTCGGTCGTACTCGTTTATTCTTTTCGAGTTCGCTTTTGCTCGTACTCGTTTGCTATTGAAAGAGCGTTTCAGGCCGGTCTTTCTTTTCGAGTCCGCTTTCGGTAGTACTCGTTTGCTGTTGAAAGAGCATTTTCGGCCGGTCTTTCTTTTCGAGTCCGCTTTCGGTCGTACTCGTTTATTCTTATCGAGTCCGCTTTCGATCTTACTCATTTGCTGTTGAAAGATCGTTTTCGGCCGGTCTTTCTTTTCGAGTCAGCTTTTGGTCGTACTCGTTTATTCTTTTCGAGTCCGCTTTCGGTCGTACTCGTTTGCTGTTGAAAGAGCGTTTTCGGTCGGTCTTTCTGTTCGAGTTCGCTTTCGGTCGTACTCGTTTATTCTTTTCGAGTCCGCTTTCGGTCGTACTCGTTTGCTGTTGAAAGAGCATTTTTGGCCGGTCTTTCTTTTCGAGTCCGCTTTCGGTCGTACTCGTTTATTTCTTTTCAAATCTACTTTTGGTCGTACTCGTTTACTGTTGAAAGAGCGTTTTTGGCCGGTCTTTCTTTTCGAGTCCGCTTTCGGTCGTACTCGTTTATTCTTTTCAAGTTCGCTTTTGCTCGTACTCATTTGCTATTGAAAGAGCATTCTCGGCCGGTCTTTCTTTTCGAGTCCGCTTTCGGTCGTACTCGTTTGCTGTTGAAAGAGCATTTTCGGCCGGTCTTTCTTTTCGAGTCCGCTTTCTGTCGTACTCGTTTATTTCTTTTCGAGTCCGCTTTCGGTCGTACTCGTTTGTTGTTGAAAGAGCGTTTTCGGCCAGTCTTTCTTTTGGAGTCCGCTTTCGGCCGTACTCGTTTGCTGTTGAGAAAGCATTTTCGGCCAGTGTTTCTTTTCGATTCTGCTTTCGGTAGTACTTGTTTATTTCTTTTTGAATTCGCTTTTGGTCTTACTCGTTTGCTGTTGAAAGAACGTTTTCGGTCGGTCTTTCTTTTCGAGTCCGCTTTCGGTCGTACTCGTTTATTCTTTTCGAGTTCGCTTTTGCTCGTACTCGTTTGCTATTGAAAGAGCGTTTCAGGCCGGTCTTTCTTTTCGAGTCCGCTTTCGGTAGTACTCGTTTGCTGTTGAAAGAGCATTTTCGGCCGGTCTTTCTTTTCGAGTCCGCTTTCGGTCGTACTCGTTTATTCTTATCGAGTCCGCTTTCGGTCTTACTCATTTGCTGTTGAAAGAGCGTTTTCGGCCGGTCTTTCTTTTCGAGTCAGCTTTTGGTCGTACTCGTTTATTCTTTTCGAGTCCGCTTTCGGTCGTACTCGTTTGCTGTTGGAAGAGCGTTTTCGGCCGGTCTTTCTGTTCGAGTTCGCTTTCGGTCGTACTCGTTTATTCTTTTCGAGTTCGCTTTTGCTCGTACTCGTTTGCTATTGAAAGAGCGTTTCAGGCCGGTCTTTCTTTTCGAGTCCGCTTTCGGTAGTACTCGATTGCTGTTGAAAGAGCATTTTCGGTCGGTCTTTCTTTTCGAGTCCGCTTTCGGTCGTACTCGTTTATTCTTATCGAGTCCGCTTTCGGTCTTACTCATTTGCTATTGAAAGAGCGTTTTAGGCCGGTCTTTCTTTTCGAGTCAGCTTTTGGTCGTACTCGTTTATTCTTTTCGAGTCCGCTTTCGGTCGTACTCGTTTGCTGTTGAAAGAGCGTTTTCGGTCGGTCTTTCTGTTCGAGTTCGCTTTCGGTCGTACTCGTTTATTCTTTTCGAGTCCGCTTTCGGTCGTACTCGTTTGCTGTTGAAAGAGCATTTTTGGCCGGTCTTTCTTTTCGAGTCCGCTTTCGGTCGTACTCGTTTATTTCTTTTCAAATCTACTTCTGGTCGTACTCGTTTGCTGTTGAAAGAGCGTTTTTGGCCGGTCTTTCTTTTCGAGTCCGCTTTCGGTCGTACTCGTTTATTCTTTTCGAGTTCGCTTTTGCTCGTACTCGTTTGCTATTGAAAGAGCATTCTCGGCCGGTCTTTCTTTTCGAGTCCGCTTTCGGTCGTACTCGTTTGCTGTTGAAAGAGCATTTTCGGCCGGTCTTTCTTTTCGAGTCCGCTTTCTGTCGTACTCGTTTATTTCTTTTCGAGTCCGCTTTCGGTCGTACTCGTTTGTTGTTGAAAGAGCGTTTTCGGCCAGTCTTTCTTTTGGAGTCCGCTTTCGGCCGTACTCGTTTGCTGTTGAAAAAGCATTTTCGGCCAGTGTTTCTTTTCGATTCTGCTTTCGGTAGTACTTGTTTATTTCTTTTTGAATTCGCTTTTGGTCTTACTCGTTTGCTGTTGAAAGAGCGTTTTCGGTCGGTCTTTCTTTTCGAGTCCGCTTTCGGTCGTACTCGTTTATTCTTTTCGAGTTCGCTTTTGCTCGTACTCGTTTGCTATTGAAAGAGCGTTTCAGGCCGGTCTTTCTTTTCGAGTCCGCTTTCGGTAGTACTCGTTTGCTGTTGAAAGAGCATTTTCTGCCGGTCTTTCTTTTCGAGTCCGCTTTCGGTCGTACTCGTTTATTCTTATCGAGTCCGCTTTCGGTCTTACTCATTTGCTGTTGAAAGAGCGTTTTCAGCCGGTCTTTCTTTTCGAGTCAGCTTTTGGTCGTACTCGTTTATTCTTTTCGAGTCCGCTTTCGGTCGTACTCGTTTGCTGTTGAAAGAGCGTTTTCGGCCGGTCTTTCTGTTCGAGTTCGCTTTCGGTCGTACTCGTTTATTCTTTTCGAGTCCGCTTTCGGTCGTACTCGTTTGCTGTTGAAAGAGCATTTTTGGCCGGTCTTTCTTTTCGAGTCCGCTTTCGATCGTACTCGTTTATTTCTTTTCAAATCTGCTTTTGGTCGTACTCGTTTGCTGTTGAAAGAGCGTTTTTGGCCGGTCTTTCTTTTCGAGTCCGCTTTCGGTCGTACTCGTTTATTCTTTTTTCGAGTCCGCTTTTGTTTGTATTCGTTTGCTGTTGAAAGAGCGTTTTTGGCCGGTCTTTCTTTTCGAGTTCGCTTTCGGTAGTACTCGTTTATTTCTTTTCGGGTACGCTTTCGGTCGTACTCGTTTGCTGTTGAAAGAGCGTTTTCGCCCGGTCTTTCTTTTCGAGTCCGCTTTCGGTCGTACTCGTTTATTCTTTTCGAGTTCGCTTTTGCTCGTACTCGTTTGCTGTTGAAAGAGCGTTTCAGGCCGGTCTTTCTTTTCGAGTCCGCTTTCGGTTGTACTCGTTAGCTGTTGAAAGAGACTTTTTGGCCGGTCTTTCTTTTCGAGTCTGCTTTTGGTCGTACTCGTTTATTCTTATCGAGTCCGCTTTCGGTTGTACTCGTTTGCTGTTGAAAGAGCGTTTCAGGCCGGTCTTTCTTTTCGAGTCCGCTTTTCGGTCGTACTTGTTTGCTGTTGAAAGAGCGTTTTTGGTCGGTCTTTCTTTTCGAGTCCGCTTTCGATCGTACTCGTTTATTTCTTTTCGAGTCTGCTTTCGGTTGTACTCGTTTGCTGTTGAAAGAGCGTTTTCGGCCGGTTTTTCTTTTCGAGTCCGCTTTCGGTCGTACTCGTTTAATCTTTTCGAGTCCGCTTTCAGTCGTACTCGTTTTCTATTGAAAGAGCATTCTCGGCCGGTCTTTCTTTTCGAGTCCGCTTTCGGTCGTACTCGTTTGCTGTTGAAAGAGCATTTTCGGCCGGTCTTTCTTTTCGAGTCCGCTTTTGGTCGTACTCGTTTATTTCTTTTCGAGTCCGCTTTCGGTCGTACTCGTTTGTTGTTGAAAGAACGTTTTCGGCCAGTCTTTCTTTTCGAGTTCGCTTTCGGTTGTACTCGTTTGCTGTTGAAAAAGCATTTTCGGCCAGTCTTTCTTTTCGATTCTGCTTTCGGTAGTACTTGTTTATTTCTTTTCGAATTCGCTTTTGGTCTTACTCGTTTGCTGTTGAAAGAGCGTTTTCGGTCGGTCTTTCTTTTCGAGTCCGCTTTCGGTCGTACTCGTTTATTCTTTTCGAGTTCGGTTTTGCTCGTACTCGTTTGCTATTGAAAGAGCGTTTTCGGTCAGTCTTTCTGTTCGAGTTCGCTTTCGGTCGTACTCGTTTATTCTTTTCGAGTCCGCTTTCGGTCGTACTCGTTTGCTGTTGAAAGAGCATTTTTGGCCGGTCTTTCTTTTCGAGTCCGCTTTCGGTCGTACTCGTTTATTTCTTTTCAAATCTAGTTTTGGTCGTACTCGTTTGCTGTTGAAAGAGCGTTTTTGGCCGGTCTTTCTTTTCGAGTCCGCTTTCGGTCGTACTCGTTTATTCTTTTCGAGTTCGCTTTTGCTCGTACTCGTTTGCTATTGAAAGAGCATTCTCGGCCGGTCTTTCTTTTCGAGTCCGCTTTCGGTCGTACTCGTTGGCTGTTGAAAGAGCATTTTCGGCCGGTCTTTCTTTTCGAGTCCGCTTTCTGTCGTACTCGTTTATTTCTTTTCGAGTCCGCTTTCGGTCGTACTCGTTTGTTGTTGAAAGAGCGTTTTCGGCCAGTCTTTCTTTTGGAGTCCGCTTTCGGTCGTACTCGTTTATTCTTTTTTCGAGTCCGCTTTTGTTTGTATTCGTTTGCTGTTGAAAGAGCGTTTTTGGCCGGTCTTTCTTTTCGAGTTCGCTTTCGGTAGTACTCGTTTATTTCTTTTCGGGTACGCTTTCGGTCGTACTCGTTTGCTGTTGAAAGAGCGTTTTCGCCCGGTCTTTCTTTTCGAGTCCGCTTTCGGTCGTACTCGTTTATTCTTTTCGAGTTCGCTTTTGCTCGTACTCGTTTGCTGTTGAAAGAGCGTTTCAGGCCGGTCTTTCTTTTCGAGTCCGCTTTCGGTTGTACTCGTTAGCTGTTGAAAGAGACTTTTTGGCCGGTCTTTCTTTTCGAGTCTGCTTTTGGTCGTACTCGTTTATTCTTATCGAGTCCGCTTTCGGTTGTACTCGTTTGCTGTTGAAAGAGCGTTTCAGGCCGGTCTTTCTTTTCGAGTCCGCTTTTCGGTCGTACTTGTTTGCTGTTGAAAGAGCGTTTTTGGTCGGTCTTTCTTTTCGAGTCCGCTTTCGATCGTACTCGTTTATTTCTTTTCGAGTCTGCTTTCGGTTGTACTCGTTTGCTGTTGAAAGAGCGTTTTCGGCCGGTTTTTCTTTTCGAGTCCGCTTTCGGTCGTACTCGTTTAATCTTTTCGAGTCCGCTTTCAGTCGTACTCGTTTTCTATTGAAAGAGCATTCTCGGCCGGTCTTTCTTTTCGAGTCCGCTTTCGGTCGTACTCGTTTGCTGTTGAAAGAGCATTTTCGGCCGGTCTTTCTTTTCGAGTCCGCTTTTGGTCGTACTCGTTTATTTCTTTTCGAGTCCGCTTTCGGTCGTACTCGTTTGTTGTTGAAAGAACGTTTTCGGCCAGTCTTTCTTTTCGAGTTCGCTTTCGGTTGTACTCGTTTGCTGTTGAAAAAGCATTTTCGGCCAGTCTTTCTTTTCGATTCTGCTTTCGGTAGTACTTGTTTATTTCTTTTCGAATTCGCTTTTGGTCTTACTCGTTTGCTGTTGAAAGAGCGTTTTCGGTCGGTCTTTCTTTTCGAGTCCGCTTTCGGTCGTACTCGTTTATTCTTTTCGAGTTCGCTTTTGCTCGTACTCGTTTGCTATTGAAAGAGCGTTTTCGGTCAGTCTTTCTGTTCGAGTTCGCTTTCGGTCGTACTCGTTTATTCTTTTCGAGTCCGCTTTCGGTCGTACTCGTTTGCTGTTGAAAGAGCATTTTTGGCCGGTCTTTCTTTTCGAGTCCGCTTTCGGTCGTACTCGTTTATTTCTTTTCAAATCTAGTTTTGGTCGTACTCGTTTGCTGTTGAAAGAGCGTTTTTGGCCGGTCTTTCTTTTCGAGTCCGCTTTCGGTCGTACTCGTTTATTCTTTTCGAGTTCGCTTTTGCTCGTACTCGTTTGCTATTGAAAGAGCATTCTCGGCCGGTCTTTCTTTTCGAGTCCGCTTTCGGTCGTACTCGTTGGCTGTTGAAAGAGCATTTTCGGCCGGTCTTTCTTTTCGAGTCCGCTTTCTGTCGTACTCGTTTGTTGTTGAAAGAGCGTTTTCGGCCAGTCTTTCTTTTGGAGTCCGCTTTCGGCCGTACTCGTTTGCTGTTGAAAAAGCATTTTCGGCCAGTGTTTCTTTTCGATTCTGCTTTCGGTAGTACTTGTTTATTTCTTTTTGAATTCGCTTTTGGTCTTACTCGTTTGCTGTTGAAAGAGCGTTTTCGGTCGGTCTTTCTTTTCGAGTCCGCTTTCGGTCGTACTCGTTTATTCTTTTCGAGTTCGCTTTTGCTCGTACTCGTTTGCTATTGAAAGAGCGTTTCAGGCCGGTCTTTCTTTTCGAGTCCGCTTTCGGTAGTACTCGTTTGCTGTTGAAAGAGCATTTTCGGCCGGTCTTTCTTTTCGAGTCCGCGTTCGGTCGTACTCGTTTATTCTTATCGAGTCCGCTTTCGGTCTTACTCATTTGCTGTTGAAAGAGCGTTTTCGGCCGGTCTTTCTTTTCGAGTCCGCTTTCGGTCGTACTCGTTTATTCTTTTCGAGTTTGCTTTTGCTCGTACTCGTTTGCTGTTGAAAGAGCGTTTCAGGCCGGTCTTTCTTTTCGAGTCCGCTTTCGGTTGTACTCGTTAGCTGTTGAAAGAGACTTTTTGGCCGGTCTTTCTTTTCGAGTCTGCTTTTGGTCGTACTCGTTTATTCTTATCGAGTCCGCTTTCGGTTGTACTCGTTTGCTGTTGAAAGAGCGTTTCAGGCCGGTCTTTCTTTTCGAGTCTGCTTTTCGGTCGTACTTGTTTGATGTTGAAAGAGCGTTTTTGGTCGGTCTTTCTTTTCGAGTCCGCTTTCGATCGTACTCGTTTATTTCTTTTCGAGTCTGCTTTCGGTTGTACTCGTTTGCTGTTGAAAGAGCGTTTTCGGCCGGTTTTTCTTTTCGAGTCCGCTTTCGGTCGTACTCGTTTAATCTTTTCGAGTCCGCTTTCAGTCGTACTCGTTTGCTATTGAAAGAGCATTCTCGGCCGGTCTTTCTTTTCGAGTCCACTTTCGGTCGTACTCGTTTGCTGTTGAAAGAGCGTTTTCGGCCGGTCTTTCTGTTCGAGTTCGCTTTCGGTCGTACTCGTTTATTCTTTTCGAGTCCGCTTTCGGTCGTACTCGTTTGCTGTTGAAAGAGCATTTTTGGCCGGTCTTTCTTTTCGAGTCCGCTTTCGGTCGTACTCGTTTATTTCTTTTCAAATCTGCTTTTGGTCGTACTCGTTTGCTGTTGAAAGAGCGTTTTTGGCCGGTCTTTCTTTTCGAGTCCGCTTTCGGTCGTACTCGTTTATTCTTTTTTCGAGTCCGCTTTTGTTTGTATTCGTTTGCTGTTGAAAGAGCGTTTTTGGCCGGTCTTTCTTTTCGAGTTCGCTTTCGGTAGTACTCGTTTATTTCTTTTCGGGTACGCTTTCGGTCGTACTCGTTTGCTGTTGAAAGAGCGTTTTCGCCCGGTCTTTCTTTTCGAGTCCGCTTTCGGTCGTACTCGTTTATTCTTTTCGAGTTCGCTTTTGCTCGTACTCGTTTGCTGTTGAAAGAGCGTTTCAGGCCGGTCTTTCTTTTCGAGTCCGCTTTCGGTTGTACTCGTTAGCTGTTGTAAGAGACTTTTTGGCCGGTCTTTCTTTTCGAGTCTGCTTTTGGTCGTACTCGTTTATTCTTATCGAGTCCGCTTTCGGTTGTACTCGTTTGCTGTTGAAAGAGCGTTTCAGGCCGGTCTTTCTTTTCGAGTCCGCTTTTCGGTCGTACTTGTTTGCTGTTGAAAGAGCGTTTTTGGTCGGTCTTTCTTTTCGAGTCCGCTTTCGATCGTACTCGTTTATTTCTTTTCGAGTCTGCTTTCGGTTGTACTCGTTTGCTGTTGAAAGAGCGTTTTCGGCCGGTTTTTCTTTTCGAGTCCGCTTTCGGTCGTACTCGTTTAATCTTTTCGAGTCCGTTTCAGTCGTACTCGTTTTCTATTGAAAGAGCATTCTCGGCCGATCTTTCTTTTCGAGTCCGCTTTCGGTCGTACTCGTTTCCTGTTGAAAGAGCATTTTCGGCCGGTCTTTCTTTTCGAGTCCGCTTTTGGTCGTACTCGTTTATTTCTTTTCGAGTCCGCTTTCGGTCGTACTCGTTTGTTGTTGAAAGAACGTTTTCGGCCAGTCTTTCTTTTCGAGTTCGCTTTCGGTTGTACTCGTTTGCTGTTGAAAAAGCATTTTCGGCCAGTCTTTCTTTTCGATTCTGCTTTCGGTAGTACTTGTTTATTTCTTTTCGAATTCGCTTTTGGTCTTACTCGTTTGCTGTTGAAAGAGCGTTTTCGGTCGGTCTTTCTTTTCGAGTCCGCTTTCGGTCGTACTCGTTTATTCTTTTCGAGTTCGCTTTTGCTCGTACTCGTTTGCTATTGAAAGAGCGTTTTCGGTCAGTCTTTCTGTTCGAGTTCGCTTTCGGTCGTACTCGTTTATTCTTTTCGAGTCCGCTTTCGGTCGTACTCGTTTGCTGTTGAAAGAGCATTTTTGGCCGGTCTTTCTTTTCGAGTCCGCTTTCGGTCGTACTCGTTTATTTCTTTTCAAATCTAGTTTTGGTCGTACTCGTTTGCTGTTGAAAGAGCGTTTTTGGCCGGTCTTTCTTTTCGAGTCCGCTTTCGGTCGTACTCGTTTATTCTTTTCGAGTTCGCTTTTGCTCGTACTCGTTTGCTATTGAAAGAGCATTCTCGGCCGGTCTTTCTTTTCGAGTCCGCTTTCGGTCGTACTCGTTGGCTGTTGAAAGAGCATTTTCGGCCGGTCTTTCTTTTCGAGTCCGCTTTCTGTCGTACTCGTTTATTTCTTTTCGAGTCCGCTTTCGGTCGTACTCGTTTGTTGTTGAAAGAGCGTTTTCGGCCAGTCTTTCTTTTGGAGTCCGCTTTCGGCCGTACTCGTTTGCTGTTGAAAAAGCATTTTCGGCCAGTGTTTCTTTTCGATTCTGCTTTCGGTAGTACTTGTTTATTTCTTTTTGAATTCGCTTTTGGTCTTACTCGTTTGCTGTTGAAAGAGCGTTTTCGGTCGGTCTTTCTTTTCGAGTCCGCTTTCGGTCGTACTCGTTTATTCTTTTCGAGTTCGCTTTTGCTCGTACTCGTTTGCTATTGAAAGAGCGTTTCAGGCCGGTCTTTCTTTTCGAGTCCGCTTTCGGTAGTACTCGTTTGCTGTTGAAAGAGCATTTTCGGCCGGTCTTTCTTTTCGAGTCCGCGTTCGGTCGTACTCGTTTATTCTTATCGAGTCCGCTTTCGGTCTTACTCATTTGCTGTTGAAAGAGCGTTTTCGGCCGGTCTTTCTTTTCGAGTCCGCTTTCGGTCGTACTCGTTTATTCTTTTCGAGTTTGCTTTTGCTCGTACTCGTTTGCTGTTGAAAGAGCGTTTCAGGCCGGTCTTTCTTTTCGAGTCCGCTTTCGGTTGTACTCGTTAGCTGTTGAAAGAGACTTTTTGGCCGGTCTTTCTTTTCGAGTCTGCTTTTGGTCGTACTCGTTTATTCTTATCGAGTCCGCTTTCGGTTGTACTCGTTTGCTGTTGAAAGAGCGTTTCAGGCCGGTCTTTCTTTTCGAGTCTGCTTTTCGGTCGTACTTGTTTGATGTTGAAAGAGCGTTTTTGGTCGGTCTTTCTTTTCGAGTCCGCTTTCGATCGTACTCGTTTATTTCTTTTCGAGTCTGCTTTCGGTTGTACTCGTTTGCTGTTGAAAGAGCGTTTTCGGCCGGTTTTTCTTTTCGAGTCCGCTTTCGGTCGTACTCGTTTAATCTTTTCGAGTCCGCTTTCAGTCGTACTCGTTTGCTATTGAAAGAGCATTCTCGGCCGGTCTTTCTTTTCGAGTCCGCTTTCGGTCGTACCCGTTTGCTGTTGAAAGAGCGTTTTCGGCCGGTCTTTCTGTTCGAGTTCGCTTTCGGTCGTACTCGTTTATTCTTTTCGAGTCCGCTTTCGGTCGTACTCGTTTGCTGTTGAAAGAGCATTTTTGGCCGGTCTTTCTTTTCGAGTCCGCTTTCGGTCGTACTCGTTTATTTCTTTTCAAATCTGCTTTTGGTCGTACTCGTTTGCTGTTGAAAGAGCGTTTTTGGCCGGTCTTTCTTTTCGAGTCCGCTTTCGGTCGTACTCGTTTATTCTTTTTTCGAGTCCGCTTTTGTTTGTATTCGTTTGCTGTTGAAAGAGCGTTTTTGGCCGGTCTTTCTTTTCGAGTTCGCTTTCGGTAGTACTCGTTTATTTCTTTTCGGGTACGCTTTCGGTCGTACTCGTTTGCTGTTGAAAGAGCGTTTTCGCCCGGTCTTTCTTTTCGAGTCCGCTTTCGGTCGTACTCGTTTATTCTTTTCGAGTTCGCTTTTGCTCGTACTCGTTTGCTGTTGAAAGAGCGTTTCAGGCCGGTCTTTCTTTTCGAGTCCGCTTTCGGTTGTACTCGTTAGCTGTTGAAAGAGACTTTTTGGCCGGTCTTTCTTTTCGAGTCTGCTTTTGGTCGTACTCGTTTATTCTTATCGAGTCCGCTTTCGGTTGTACTCGTTTGCTGTTGAAAGAGCGTTTCAGGCCGGTCTTTCTTTTCGAGTCCGCTTTTCGGTCGTACTTGTTTGCTGTTGAAAGAGCGTTTTTGGTCGGTCTTTCTTTTCGAGTCCGCTTTCGATCGTACTCGTTTATTTCTTTTCGAGTCTGCTTTCGGTTGTACTCGTTTGCTGTTGAAAGAGCGTTTTCGGCCGGTTTTTCTTTTCGAGTCCGCTTTCGGTCGTACTCGTTTAATCTTTTCGAGTCCGCTTTCAGTCGTACTCGTTTTCTATTGAAAGAGCATTCTCGGCCGGTCTTTCTTTTCGAGTCCGCTTTCGGTCGTACTCGTTTGCTGTTGAAAGAGCATTTTCGGCCGGTCTTTCTTTTCGAGTCCGCTTTTGGTCGTACTCGTTTATTTCTTTTCGAGTCCGCTTTCGGTCGTACTCGTTTGTTGTTGAAAGAACGTTTTCGGCCAGTCTTTCTTTTCGAGTTCGCTTTCGGTTGTACTCGTTTGCTGTTGAAAAAGCATTTTCGGCCAGTCTTTCTTTTCGATTCTGCTTTCGGTAGTACTTGTTTATTTCTTTTCGAATTCGCTTTTGGTCTTACTCGTTTGCTGTTGAAAGAGCGTTTTCGGTCGGTCTTTCTTTTCGAGTCCGCTTTCGGTCATACTCGTTTATTCTTTTCGAGTTCGCTTTTGCTCGTACTCGTTTGCTATTGAAAGAGCGTTTTCGGTCAGTCTTTCTGTTCGAGTTCGCTTTCGGTCGTACTCGTTTATTCTTTTCGAGTCCGCTTTCGGTCGTACTCGTTTGCTGTTGAAAGAGCATTTTTGGCCGGTCTTTCTTTTCGAGTCCGCTTTCGGTCGTACTCGTTTATTTCTTTTCAAATCTAGTTTTGGTCGTACTCGTTTGCTGTTGAAAGAGCGTTTTTGGCCGGTCTTTCTTTTCGAGTCCGCTTTCGGTCGTACTCGTTTATTCTTTTCGAGTTCGCTTTTGCTCGTACTCGTTTGCTATTAAAAGAGCATTCTCGGCCGGTCTTTCTTTTCGAGTCCGCTTTCGGTCGTACTCGTTGGCTGTTGAAAGAGCATTTTCGGCCGGTCTTTCTTTTCGAGTCCGCTTTCTGTCGTACTCGTTTATTTCTTTTCGAGTCCGCTTTCGGTCGTACTCGTTTGTTGTTGAAAGAGCGTTTTCGGCCAGTCTTTCTTTTGGAGTCCGCTTTCGGCCGTACTCGTTTGCTGTTGAAAAAGCATTTTCGGCCAGTGTTTCTTTTTGATTCTGCTTTCGGTAGTACTTGTTTATTTCTTTTTGAATTCGCTTTTGGTCTTACTCGTTTGCTGTTGAAAGAGCGTTTTCGGTCGGTCTTTCTTTTCGAGTCCGCTTTCGGTCGTACTCGTTTATTCTTATCGAGTCCGCTTTCGGTCTTACTCATTTGCTGTTGAAAGAGCGTTTTCAGCCGGTCTTTCTTTTCGAGTCAGCTTTTGGTCGTACTCGTTTATTCTTTTCGAGTCCGCTTTCGGTCGTACTCGTTTGCTGTTGAAAGAGCGTTTTCGGCCGGTCTTTCTGTTCGAGTTCGCTTTCGGTCGTACTCGTTTATTCTTTTCGAGTCCGCTTTCGGTCGTACTCGTTTGCTGTTGAAAGAGCATTTTTGGCCGGTCTTTCTTTTCGAGTCCGCTTTCGGTCGTACTCGTTTATTTCTTTTCAAATCTGCTTTTGGTCGTACTCGTTTGCTGTTGAAAGAGCGTTTTTGGCCGGTCTTTCTTTTCGAGTCCGCTTTCGGTCGTACTCGTTTATTCTTTTTTCGAGTCCGCTTTTGTTTGTATTCGTTTGCTGTTGAAAGAGCGTTTTTGGCCGGTCTTTCTTTTCGAGTTCGCTTTCGGTAGTACTCGTTTATTTCTTTTCGGGTACGCTTTCGGTCGTACTCGTTTGCTGTTGAAAGAGAGTTTTCGCCCGGTCTTTCTTTTCGAGTCCGCTTTCGGTCGTACTCGTTTATTCTTTTCGAGTTCGCTTTTGCTCGTACTCGTTTGCTGTTGAAAGAGCGTTTCAGGCCGGTCTTTCTTTTCGAGTCCGCTTTCGGTTGTACTCGTTAGCTGTTGAAAGAGACTTTTTGGCCGGTCTTTCTTTTCGAGTCTGCTTTTGGTCGTACTCGTTTATTCTTATCGAGTCCGCTTTCGGTTGTACTCGTTTGCTGTTGAAAGAGCGTTTCAGGCCGGTCTTTCTTTTCGAGTCCGCTTTTCGGTCGTACTTGTTTGCTGTTGAAAGAGCGTTTTTGGTCGGTCTTTCTTTTCGAGTCCGCTTTCGATCGTACTCGTTTATTTCTTTTCGAGTCTGCTTTCGGTTGTACTCGTTTGCTGTTGAAAGAGCGTTTTCGGCCGGTTTTTCTTTTCGAGTCCGCTTTCGGTCGTACTCGTTTAATCTTTTCGAGTCCGCTTTCAGTCGTACTCGTTTTCTATTGAAAGAGCATTCTCGGCCGGTCTTTCTTTTCGAGTCCGCTTTCGGTCGTACTCGTTTGCTGTTGAAAGAGCATTTTCGGCCGGTCTTTCTTTTCGAGTCCGCTTTTGGTCGTACTCGTTTATTTCTTTTCGAGTCCGCTTTCGGTCGTACTCGTTTGTTGTTGAAGGAACGTTTTCGGCCAGTCTTTCTTTTCGAGTTCGCTTTCGGTTGTACTCGTTTGCTGTTGGAAAAGCATTTTCGGCCAGTCTTTCTTTTCGATTCTGCTTTCGGTAGTACTTGTTTATTTCTTTTCGAATTCGCTTTTGGTCTTACTCGTTTGCTGTTGAAAGAGCGTTTTCGGTCGGTCTTTCTTTTCGAGTCCGCTTTCGGTCGTACTCGTTTATTCTTTTCGAGTTCGCTTTTGCTCGTACTCGTTTGCTATTGAAAGAGCGTTTTCGGTCAGTCTTTCTGTTCGAGTTCGCTTTCGGTCGTACTCGTTTATTCTTTTCGAGTCCGCTTTCGGTCGTACTCGTTTGCTGTTGAAAGAGCATTTTTGGCCGGTCTTTCTTTTCGAGTCCGCTTTCGGTCGTACTCGTTTATTTCTTTTCAAATCTAGTTTTGGTCGTACTCGTTTGCTGTTGAAAGAGCGTTTTTGGCCGGTCTTTCTTTTCGAGTCCGCTTTCGGTCGTACTCGTTTATTCTTTTCGAGTTCGCTTTTGCTCGTACTCGTTTGCTATTAAAAGAGCATTCTCGGCCGGTCTTTCTTTTCGAGTCCGCTTTCGGTCGTACTCGTTGGCTGTTGAAAGAGCATTTTCGGCCGGTCTTTCTTTTCGAGTCCGCTTTCTGTCGTACTCGTTTATTTCTTTTCGAGTCCGCTTTCGGTCGTACTCGTTTGTTGTTGAAAGAGCGTTTTCGGCCAGTCTTTCTTTTGGAGTCCGCTTTCGGCCGTACTCGTTTGCTGTTGAAAAAGCATTTTCGGCCAGTGTTTCTTTTTGATTCTGCTTTCGGTAGTACTTGTTTATTTCTTTTTGAATTCGCTTTTGGTCTTACTCGTTTGCTGTTGAAAGAGCGTTTTCGGTCGGTCTTTCTTTTCGAGTCCGCTTTCGGTCGTACTCGTTTATTCTTATCGAGTCCGCTTTCGGTCTTACTCATTTGCTGTTGAAAGAGCGTTTTCAGCCGGTCTTTCTTTTCGAGTCAGCTTTTGGTCGTACTCGTTTATTCTTTTCGAGTCCGCTTTCGGTCGTACTCGTTTGCTGTTGAAAGAGCGTTTTCGGCCGGTCTTTCTGTTCGAGTTCGCTTTCGGTCGTACTCGTTTATTCTTTTCGAGTCCGCTTTCGGTCGTACTCGTTTGCTGTTGAAAGAGCATTTTTGGCCGGTCTTTCTTTTCGAGTCCGCTTTCGGTCGTACTCGTTTATTTCTTTTCAAATCTGCTTTTGGTCGTACTCGTTTGCTGTTGAAAGAGCGTTTTTGGCCGGTCTTTCTTTTCGAGTCCGCTTTCGGTCGTACTCGTTTATTCTTTTTTCGAGTCCGCTTTTGTTTGTATTCGTTTGCTGTTGAAAGAGCGTTTTTGGCCGGTCTTTCTTTTCGAGTTCGCTTTCGGTAGTACTCGTTTATTTCTTTTCGGGTACGCTTTCGGTCGTACTCGTTTGCTGTTGAAAGAGCGTTTTCGCCCGGTCTTTCTTTTCGAGTCCGCTTTCGGTCGTACTCGTTTATTCTTTTCGAGTTCGCTTTTGCTCGTACTCGTTTGCTGTTGAAAGAGCGTTTCAGGCCGGTCTTTCTTTTCGAGTCCGCTTTCGGTTGTACTCGTTAGCTGTTGAAAGAGACTTTTTGGCCGGTCTTTCTTTTCGAGTCTGCTTTTGGTCGTACTCGTTTATTCTTATCGAGTCCGCTTTCGGTTGTACTCGTTTGCTGTTGAAAGAGCGTTTCAGGCCGGTCTTTCTTTTCGAGTCCGCTTTTCGGTCGTACTTGTTTGCTGTTGAAAGAGCGTTTTTGGTCGGTCTTTCTTTTCGAGTCCGCTTTCGATCGTACTCGTTTATTTCTTTTCGAGTCTGCTTTCGGTTGTACTCGTTTGCTGTTGAAAGAGCGTTTTCGGCCGGTTTTTCTTTTCGAGTCCGCTTTCGGTCGTACTCGTTTAATCTTTTCGAGTCCGCTTTCAGTCGTACTCGTTTTCTATTGAAAGAGCATTCTCGGCCGGTCTTTCTTTTCGAGTCCGCTTTCGGTCGTACTCGTTTGCTGTTGAAAGAGCATTTTCGGCCGGTCTTTCTTTTCGAGTCCGCTTTTGGTCGTACTCGTTTATTTCTTTTCGAGTCCGCTTTCGGTCGTACTCGTTTGTTGTTGAAGGAACGTTTTCGGCCAGTCTTTCTTTTCGAGTTCGCTTTCGGTTGTACTCGTTTGCTGTTGGAAAAGCATTTTCGGCCAGTCTTTCTTTTCGATTCTGCTTTCGGTAGTACTTGTTTATTTCTTTTCGAATTCGCTTTTGGTCTTACTCGTTTGCTGTTGAAAGAGCGTTTTCGGTCGGTCTTTCTTTTCGAGTCCGCTTTCGGTCGTACTCGTTTATTCTTTTCGAGTTCGCTTTTGCTCGTACTCGTTTGCTATTGAAAGAGCGTTTTCGGTCAGTCTTTCTGTTCGAGTTCGCTTTCGGTCGTACTCGTTTATTCTTTTCGAGTCCGCTTTCGGTCGTACTCGTTTGCTGTTGAAAGAGCATTTTTGGCCGGTCTTTCTTTTCGAGTCCGCTTTCGGTCGTACTCGTTTATTTCTTTTCAAATCTACTTTTGGTCGTACTCGTTTGCTGTTGAAAGAGCGTTTTTGGCCGGTCTTTCTTTTCGAGTCCGCTTTCGGTCGTACTCGTTTATTCTTTTCGAGTTCGCTTTTGCTCGTACTCGTTTGCTATTGAAAGAGCATTCTCGGCCAGTCTTTCTTTTCGAGTCCGCTTTCGGTCGTACTCGTTGGCTGTTGAAAGAGCATTTTCGGCCGGTCTTTCTTTTCGAGTCCGCTTTCTGTCGTACTCGTTTATTTCTTTTCGAGTCCGCTTTCGGTCGTACTCGTTTGTTGTTGAAAGAGCGTTTTCGGCCAGTCTTTCTTTTGGAGTCCGCTTTCGGCCGTACTCGTTTGCTGTTGAAAAAGCATTTTCGGCCAGTGTTTCTTTTCGATTCTGCTTTCGGTAGTACTTGTTTATTTCTTTTTGAATTCGCTTTTGGTCTTACTCGTTTGCTGTTGAAAGAGCGTTTTCGGTCGGTCTTTCTTTTCGAGTCCGCTTTCGGTCGTACTCGTTTATTCTTTTCGAGTTCGCTTTTGCTCGTACTCGTTTGCTATTGAAAGAGCGTTTCAGGCCGGTCTTTCTTTTCGAGTCCGCTTTCGGTAGTACTCGTTTGCTGTTGAAAGAGCATTTTCGGCCGGTCTTTCTTTTCGAGTCCGCGTTCGGTCGTACTCGTTTATTCTTATCGAGTCCGCTTTCGGTCTTACTCATTTGCTGTTGAAAGAGCGTTTTCGGCCGGTCTTTCTTTTCGAGTCCGCTTTCGGTCGTACTCGTTTATTCTTTTCGAGTTTGCTTTTGCTCGTACTCGTTTGCTGTTGAAAGAGCGTTTCAGGCCGGTCTTTCTTTTCGAGTCCGCTTTCGGTTGTACTCGTTAGCTGTTGAAAGAGACTTTTTGGCCGGTCTTTCTTTTCGAGTCTGCTTTTGGTCGTACTCGTTTATTCTTATCGAGTCCGCTTTCGGTTGTACTCGTTTGCTGTTGAAAGAGCGTTTCAGGCCGGTCTTTCTTTTCGAGTCTGCTTTTCGGTCGTACTTGTTTGATGTTGAAAGAGCGTTTTTGGTCGGTCTTTCTTTTCGAGTCCGCTTTCGATCGTACTCGTTTATTTCTTTTCGAGTCTGCTTTCGGTTGTACTCGTTTCCTGTTGAAAGAGCGTTTTCGGCCGGTTTTTCTTTTCGAGTCCGCTTTCGGTCGTACTCGTTTAATCTTTTCGAGTCCGCTTTCAGTCGTACTCGTTTGCTATTGAAAGAGCATTCTCGGTCGGTCTTTCTTTTCGAGTCCGCTTTCGGTCGTACTCGTTTGCTGTTGAAAGAGCGTTTTCGGCCGGTCTTTGTGTTCGAGTTCGCTTTCGGTCGTACTCGTTTATTCTTTTCGAGTCCGCTTTCGGTCGTACTCGTTTGCTGTTGAAAGAGCATTTTTGGCCGGTCTTTCTTTTCGAGTCCGCTTTCGGTCGTACTCGTTTATTTCTTTTCAAATCTGCTTTTGGTCGTACTCGTTTGCTGTTGAAAGAGCGTTTTTGGCCGGTCTTTCTTTTCGAGTCCGCTTTCGGTCGTACTCGTTTATTCTTTTTTCGAGTCCGCTTTTGTTTGTATTCGTTTGCTGTTGAAAGAGCGTTTTTGGCCGGTCTTTCTTTTCGAGTTCGCTTTCGGTAGTACTCGTTTATTTCTTTTCGGGTACGCTTTCGGTCGTACTCGTTTGCTGTTGAAAGAGCGTTTTCGCCCGGTCTTTCTTTTCGAGTCCGCTTTCGGTCGTACTCGTTTATTCTTTTCGAGTTCGCTTTTGCTCGTACTCGTTTGCTGTTGAAAGAGCGTTTCAGGCCGGTCTTTCTTTTCGAGTCTGCTTTTCGGTCGTACTTGTTTGATGTTGAAAGAGCGTTTTTGGTCGGTCTTTCTTTTCGAGTCCGCTTTCGATCGTACTCGTTTATTTCTTTTCGAGTCTGCTTTCGGTTGTACTCGTTTGCTGTTGAAAGAGCGTTTTCGGCCGGTTTTCTTTTCGAGTCCGCTTTCGGTCGTACTCGTTTAATCTTTTCGAGTCCGCTTTCAGTCGTACTCGTTTGCTATTGAAAGAGCATTCTCGGTCGGTCTTTCTTTTCGAGTCCGCTTTCGGTCGTACTCGTTTGCTGTTGAAAGAGCGTTTTCGGCCGGTCTTTGTGTTCGAGTTCGCTTTCGGTCGTACTCGTTTATTCTTTTCGAGTCCGCTTTCGGTCGTACTCGTTTGCTGTTGAAAGAGCATTTTTGGCCGGTCTTTCTTTTCGAGTCCGCTTTCGGTCGTACTCGTTTATTTCTTTTCAAATCTGCTTTTGGTCGTACTCGTTTGCTGTTGAAAGAGCGTTTTTGGCCGGTCTTTCTTTTCGAGTCCGCTTTCGGTCGTACTCGTTTATTCTTTTTTCGAGTCCGCTTTTGTTTGTATTCGTTTGCTGTTGAAAGAGCGTTTTTGGCCGGTCTTTCTTTTCGAGTTCGCTTTCGGTAGTACTCGTTTATTTCTTTTCGGGTACGCTTTCGGTCGTACTCGTTTGCTGTTGAAAGAGCGTTTTCGCCCGGTCTTTCTTTTCGAGTCCGCTTTCGGTCGTACTCGTTTATTCTTTTCGAGTTCGCTTTTGCTCGTACTCGTTTGCTGTTGAAAGAGCGTTTCAGGCCGGTCTTTCTTTTCGAGTCCGCTTTCGGTTGTACTCGTTAGCTGTTGAAAGAGACTTTTTGGCCGGTCTTTCTTTTCGAGTCTGCTTTTGGTCGTACTCGTTTATTCTTATCGAGTCCGCTTTCGGTTGTACTCGTTTGCTGTTGAAAGAGCGTTTCAGGCCGGTCTTTCTTTTCGAGTCCGCTTTTCGGTCGTACTTGTTTGCTGTTGAAAGAGCGTTTTTGGTCGGTCTTTCTTTTCGAGTCCGCTTTCGATCGTACTCGTTTATTTCTTTTCGAGTCTGCTTTCGGTTGTACTCGTTTGCTGTTGAAAGAGCGTTTTCGGCCGGTTTTTCTTTTCGAGTCCGCTTTCGGTCGTACTCGTTTAATCTTTTCGAGTCCGCTTTCAGTCGTACTCGTTTTCTATTGAAAGAGCATTCTCGGCCGGTCTTTCTTTTCGAGTCCGCTTTCGGTCGTACTCGTTTGCTGTTGAAAGAGCATTTTCGGCCGGTCTTTCTTTTCGAGTCCGCTTTTGGTCGTACTCGTTTATTTCTTTTCGAGTCCGCTTTCGGTCGTACTCGTTTGTTGTTGAAAGAACGTTTTCGGCCAGTCTTTCTTTTCGAGTTCGCTTTCGGTTGTACTCGTTTGCTGTTGAAAAAGCATTTTCGGCCAGTCTTTCTTTTCGATTCTGCTTTCGGTAGTACTTGTTTATTTCTTTTCGAATTCGCTTTTGGTCTTACTCGTTTGCTGTTGAAAGAGCGTTTTCGGTCGGTCTTTCTTTTCGAGTCCGCTTTCGGTCATACTCGTTTATTCTTTTCGAGTTCGCTTTTGCTCGTACTCGTTTGCTATTGAAAGAGCGTTTTCGGTCAGTCTTTCTGTTCGAGTTCGCTTTCGGTCGTACTCGTTTATTCTTTTCGAGTCCGCTTTCGGTCGTACTCGTTTGCTGTTGAAAGAGCATTTTTGGCCGGTCTTTCTTTTCGAGTCCGCTTTCGGTCGTACTCGTTTATTTCTTTTCAAATCTAGTTTTGGTCGTACTCGTTTGCTGTTGAAAGAGCGTTTTTGGCCGGTCTTTCTTTTCGAGTCCGCTTTCGGTCGTACTCGTTTATTCTTTTCGAGTTCGCTTTTGCTCGTACTCGTTTGCTATTAAAAGAGCATTCTCGGCCGGTCTTTCTTTTCGAGTCCGCTTTCGGTCGTACTCGTTGGCTGTTGAAAGAGCATTTTCGGCCGGTCTTTCTTTTCGAGTCCGCTTTCTGTCGTACTCGTTTATTTCTTTTCGAGTCCGCTTTCGGTCGTACTCGTTTGTTGTTGAAAGAGCGTTTTCGGCCAGTCTTTCTTTTGGAGTCCGCTTTCGGCCGTACTCGTTTGCTGTTGAAAAAGCATTTTCGGCCAGTGTTTCTTTTTGATTCTGCTTTCGGTAGTACTTGTTTATTTCTTTTTGAATTCGCTTTTGGTCTTACTCGTTTGCTGTTGAAAGAGCGTTTTCGGTCGGTCTTTCTTTTCGAGTCCGCTTTCGGTCGTACTCGTTTATTCTTATCGAGTCCGCTTTCGGTCTTACTCATTTGCTGTTGAAAGAGCGTTTTCAGCCGGTCTTTCTTTTCGAGTCAGCTTTTGGTCGTACTCGTTTATTCTTTTCGAGTCCGCTTTCGGTCGTACTCGTTTGCTGTTGAAAGAGCGTTTTCGGCCGGTCTTTCTGTTCGAGTTCGCTTTCGGTCGTACTCGTTTATTCTTTTCGAGTTCGCTTTTGCTCGTACTCGTTTGCTATTGAAAGAGCGTTTCAGGCCGGTCTTTCTTTTCGAGTCCGCTTTCGGTAGTACTCGTTTGCTGTTGAAAGAGCATTTTCGGCCGGTCTTTCTTTTCGAGTCCGCGTTCGGTCGTACTCGTTTATTCTTATCGAGTCCGCTTTCGGTCTTACTCATTTGCTGTTGAAAGAGCGTTTTCGGCCGGTCTTTCTTTTCGAGTCCGCTTTCGGTCGTACTCGTTTATTCTTTTCGAGTTTGCTTTTGCTCGTACTCGTTTGCTGTTGAAAGAGCGTTTCAGGCCGGTCTTTCTTTTCGAGTCCGCTTTCGGTTGTACTCGTTAGCTGTTGAAAGAGACTTTTTGGCCGGTCTTTCTTTTCGAGTCTGCTTTTGGTCGTACTCGTTTATTCTTATCGAGTCCGCTTTCGGTTGTACTCGTTTGCTGTTGAAAGAGCGTTTCAGGCCGGTCTTTCTTTTCGAGTCTGCTTTTCGGTCGTACTTGTTTGCTGTTGAAAGAGCGTTTTTGGTCGGTCTTTCTTTTCGAGTCCGCTTTCGATCGTACTCGTTTATTTCTTTTCGAGTCTGCTTTCGGTTGTACTCGTTTGCTGTTGAAAGAGCGTTTTCGGCCGGTTTTTCTTTTCGAGTCCGCTTTCGGTCGTACTCGTTTAATCTTTTCGAGTCCGCTTTCAGTCGTACTCGTTTGCTATTGAAAGAGCATTCTCGGCCGGTCTTTCTTTTCGAGTCCGCTTTCGGTCGTACTCGTTTGCTGTTGAAAGAGCGTTTTCGGCCGGTCTTTCTGTTCGAGTTCGCTTTCGGTCGTACTCGTTTATTCTTTTCGAGTCCGCTTTCGGTCGTACTCGTTTGCTGTTGAAAGAGCATTTTTGGCCGGTCTTTCTTTTCGAGTCCGCTTTCGGTCGTACTCGTTTATTTCTTTTCAAATCTGCTTTTGGTCGTACTCGTTTGCTGTTGAAAGAGCGTTTTTGGCCGGTCTTTCTTTTCGAGTCCGCTTTCGGTCGTACTCGTTTATTCTTTTTTCGAGTCCGCTTTTGTTTGTATTCGTTTGCTGTTGAAAGAGCGTTTTTGGCCGGTCTTTCTTTTCGAGTTCGCTTTCGGTAGTACTCGTTTATTTCTTTTCGGGTACGCTTTCGGTCGTACTCGTTTGCTGTTGAAAGAGAGTTTTCGCCCGGTCTTTCTTTTCGAGTCCGCTTTCGGTCGTACTCGTTTATTCTTTTCGAGTTCGCTTTTGCTCGTACTCGTTTGCTGTTGAAAGAGCGTTTCAGGCCGGTCTTTCTTTTCGAGTCCGCTTTCGGTTGTACTCGTTAGCTGTTGAAAGAGACTTTTTGGCCGGTCTTTCTTTTCGAGTCTGCTTTTGGTCGTACTCGTTTATTCTTATCGAGTCCGCTTTCGGTTGTACTCGTTTGCTGTTGAAAGAGCGTTTCAGGCCGGTCTTTCTTTTCGAGTCCGCTTTTCGGTCGTACTTGTTTGCTGTTGAAAGAGCGTTTTTGGTCGGTCTTTCTTTTCGAGTCCGCTTTC
Organism: Lathyrus tuberosus; assembly: GCA_022829125.1. Classification (NCBI taxonomy): domain Eukaryota; kingdom Viridiplantae; phylum Streptophyta; class Magnoliopsida; order Fabales; family Fabaceae; genus Lathyrus; species Lathyrus tuberosus. The sequence continues at coordinate 5,491,199 of JALAZF010000034.1, forward strand.
GATCGTACTCGTTTATTTCTTTTCGAGTCTGCTTTCGGTTGTACTCGTTTGCTGTTGAAAGAGCGTTTTCGGCCGGTTTTTCTTTTCGAGTCCGCTTTCGGTCGTACTCGTTTAATCTTTTCGAGTCCGCTTTCAGTCGTACTCGTTTTCTATTGAAAGAGCATTCTCGGCCGGTCTTTCTTTTCGAGTCCGCTTTCGGTCGTACTCGTTTGCTGTTGAAAGAGCATTTTCGGCCGGTCTTTCTTTTCGAGTCCGCTTTTGGTCGTACTCGTTTATTTCTTTTCGAGTCCGCTTTCGGTCGTACTCGTTTGTTGTTGAAAGAACGTTTTCGGCCAGTCTTTCTTTTCGAGTTCGCTTTCGGTTGTACTCGTTTGCTGTTGGAAAAGCATTTTCGGCCAGTCTTTCTTTTCGATTCTGCTTTCGGTAGTACTTGTTTATTTCTTTTCGAATTCGCTTTTGGTCTTACTCGTTTGCTGTTGAAAGAGCGTTTTCGGTCGGTCTTTCTTTTCGAGTCCGCTTTCGGTCGTACTCGTTTATTCTTTTCGAGTTCGCTTTTGCTCGTACTCGTTTGCTATTGAAAGAGCGTTTTCGGTCAGTCTTTCTGTTCGAGTTCGCTTTCGGTCGTACTCGTTTATTCTTTTCGAGTCCGCTTTCGGTCGTACTCGTTTGCTGTTGAAAGAGCATTTTTGGCTGGTCTTTCTTTTCGAGTCCGCTTTCGGTCGTACTCGTTTATTTCTTTTCAAATCTAGTTTTGGTCGTACTCGTTTGCTGTTGAAAGAGCGTTTTTGGCCGGTCTTTCTTTTCGAGTCCGCTTTCGGTCGTACTCGTTTATTCTTTTCGAGTTCGCTTTTGCTCGTACTCGTTTGCTATTGAAAGAGCATTCTCGGCCGGTCTTTCTTTTCGAGTCCGCTTTCGGTCGTACTCGTTGGCTGTTGAAAGAGCATTTTCGGCCGGTCTTTCTTTTCGAGTCCGCTTTCTGTCGTACTCGTTTATTTCTTTTCGAGTCCGCTTTCGGTCGTACTCGTTTGTTGTTGAAAGAGCGTTTTCGGCCAGTCTTTCTTTTGGAGTCCGCTTTCGGCCGTACTCGTTTGCTGTTGAAAAAGCATTTTCGGCCAGTGTTTCTTTTCGATTCTGCTTTCGGTAGTACTTGTTTATTTCTTTTTGAATTCGCTTTTGGTCTTACTCGTTTGCTGTTGAAAGAGCGTTTTCGGTCGGTCTTTCTTTTCGAGTCCGCTTTCGGTCGTACTCGTTTATTCTTTTCGAGTTCGCTTTTGCTCGTACTCGTTTGCTATTGAAAGAGCGTTTCAGGCCGGTCTTTCTTTTCGAGTCCGCTTTCGGTAGTACTCGTTTGCTGTTGAAAGAGCATTTTCGGCCGGTCTTTCTTTTCGAGTCCGCGTTCGGTCGTACTCGTTTATTCTTATCGAGTCCGCTTTCGGTCTTACTCATTTGCTGTTGAAAGAGCGTTTTCGGCCGGTCTTTCTTTTCGAGTCCGCTTTCGGTCGTACTCGTTTATTCTTTTCGAGTTTGCTTTTGCTCGTACTCGTTTGCTGTTGAAAGAGCGTTTCAGGCCGGTCTTTCTTTTCGAGTCCGCTTTCGGTTGTACTCGTTAGCTGTTGAAAGAGACTTTTTGGCCGGTCTTTCTTTTCGAGTCTGCTTTTGGTCGTACTCGTTTATTCTTATCGAGTCCGCTTTCGGTTGTACTCGTTTGCTGTTGAAAGAGCGTTTCAGGCCGGTCTTTCTTTTCGAGTCTGCTTTTCGGTCGTACTTGTTTGCTGTTGAAAGAGCGTTTTTGGTCGGTCTTTCTTTTCGAGTCCGCTTTCGATCGTACTCGTTTATTTCTTTTCGAGTCTGCTTTCGGTTGTACTCGTTTGCTGTTGAAAGAGCGTTTTCGGCCGGTTTTTCTTTTCGAGTCCGCTTTCGGTCGTACTCGTTTAATCTTTTCGAGTCCGCTTTCAGTCGTACTCGTTTGCTATTGAAAGAGCATTCTCGGCCGGTCTTTCTTTTCGAGTCCGCTTTCGGTCGTACTCGTTTGCTGTTGAAAGAGCGTTTTCGGCCGGTCTTTCTGTTCGAGTTCGCTTTCGGTCGTACTCGTTTATTCTTTTCGAGTCCGCTTTCGGTCGTACTCGTTTGCTGTTGAAAGAGCATTTTTGGCCGGTCTTTCTTTTCGAGTCCGCTTTCGGTCGTACTCGTTTATTTCTTTTCAAATCTGCTTTTGGTCGTACTCGTTTGCTGTTGAAAGAGCGTTTTTGGCCGGTCTTTCTTTTCGAGTCCGCTTTCGGTCGTACTCGTTTATTCTTTTTTCGAGTCCGCTTTTGTTTGTATTCGTTTGCTGTTGAAAGAGCGTTTTTGGCCGGTCTTTCTTTTCGAGTTCGCTTTCGGTAGTACTCGTTTATTTCTTTTCGGGTACGCTTTCGGTCGTACTCGTTTGCTGTTGAAAGAGCGTTTTCGCCCGGTCTTTCTTTTCGAGTCCGCTTTCGGTCGTACTCGTTTATTCTTTTCGAGTTCGCTTTTGCTCGTACTCGTTTGCTGTTGAAAGAGCGTTTCAGGCCGGTCTTTCTTTTCGAGTCCGCTTTCGGTTGTACTCGTTAGCTGTTGAAAGAGACTTTTTGGCCGGTCTTTCTTTTCGAGTCTGCTTTTGGTCGTACTCGTTTATTCTTATCGAGTCCGCTTTCGGTTGTACTCGTTTGCTGTTGAAAGAGCGTTTCAGGCCGGTCTTTCTTTTCGAGTCCGCTTTTCGGTCGTACTTGTTTGCTGTTGAAAGAGCGTTTTTGGTCGGTCTTTCTTTTCGAGTCCGCTTTCGATCGTACTCGTTTATTTCTTTTCGAGTCTGCTTTCGGTTGTACTCGTTTGCTGTTGAAAGAGCGTTTTCGGCCGGTTTTTCTTTTCGAGTCCGCTTTCGGTCGTACTCGTTTAATCTTTTCGAGTCCGCTTTCAGTCGTACTCGTTTTCTATTGAAAGAGCATTCTCGGCCGGTCTTTCTTTTCGAGTCCGCTTTCGGTCGTACTCGTTTGCTGTTGAAAGAGCATTTTCGGCCGGTCTTTCTTTTCGAGTCCGCTTTTGGTCGTACTCGTTTATTTCTTTTCGAGTCCGCTTTCGGTCGTACTCGTTTGTTGTTGAAAGAACGTTTTCGGCCAGTCTTTCTTTTCGAGTTCGCTTTCGGTTGTACTCGTTTGCTGTTGAAAAAGCATTTTCGGCCAGTCTTTCTTTTCGATTCTGCTTTCGGTAGTACTTGTTTATTTCTTTTCGAATTCGCTTTTGGTCTTACTCGTTTGCTGTTGAAAGAGCGTTTTCGGTCGGTCTTTCTTTTCGAGTCCGCTTTCGGTCATACTCGTTTATTCTTTTCGAGTTCGCTTTTGCTCGTACTCGTTTGCTATTGAAAGAGCGTTTTCGGTCAGTCTTTCTGTTCGAGTTCGCTTTCGGTCGTACTCGTTTATTCTTTTCGAGTCCGCTTTCGGTCGTACTCGTTTGCTGTTGAAAGAGCATTTTTGGCCGGTCTTTCTTTTCGAGTCCGCTTTCGGTCGTACTCGTTTATTTCTTTTCAAATCTAGTTTTGGTCGTACTCGTTTGCTGTTGAAAGAGCGTTTTTGGCCGGTCTTTCTTTTCGAGTCCGCTTTCGGTCGTACTCGTTTATTCTTTTCGAGTTCGCTTTTGCTCGTACTCGTTTGCTATTAAAAGAGCATTCTCGGCCGGTCTTTCTTTTCGAGTCCGCTTTCGGTCGTACTCGTTGGCTGTTGAAAGAGCATTTTCGGCCGGTCTTTCTTTTCGAGTCCGCTTTCTGTCGTACTCGTTTATTTCTTTTCGAGTCCGCTTTCGGTCGTACTCGTTTGTTGTTGAAAGAGCGTTTTCGGCCAGTCTTTCTTTTGGAGTCCGCTTTCGGCCGTACTCGTTTGCTGTTGAAAAAGCATTTTCGGCCAGTGTTTCTTTTCGATTCTGCTTTCGGTAGTACTTGTTTATTTCTTTTTGAATTCGCTTTTGGTCTTACTCGTTTGCTGTTGAAAGAGCGTTTTCGGTCGGTCTTTCTTTTCGAGTCCGCTTTCGGTCGTACTCGTTTATTCTTTTCGAGTTCGCTTTTGCTCGTACTCGTTTGCTATTGAAAGAGCGTTTCAGGCCGGTCTTTCTTTTCGAGTCCGCTTTCGGTAGTACTCGTTTGCTGTTGAAAGAGCATTTTCGGCCGGTCTTTCTTTTCGAGTCCGCGTTCGGTCGTACTCGTTTATTCTTATCGAGTCCGCTTTCGGTCTTACTCATTTGCTGTTGAAAGAGCGTTTTCGGCCGGTCTTTCTTTTCGAGTCCGCTTTCGGTCGTACTCGTTTATTCTTTTCGAGTTTGCTTTTGCTCGTACTCGTTTGCTGTTGAAAGAGCGTTTCAGGCCGGTCTTTCTTTTCGAGTCCGCTTTCGGTTGTACTCGTTAGCTGTTGAAAGAGACTTTTTGGCCGGTCTTTCTTTTCGAGTCTGCTTTTGGTCGTACTCGTTTATTCTTATCGAGTCCGCTTTCGGTTGTACTCGTTTGCTGTTGAAAGAGCGTTTCAGGCCGGTCTTTCTTTTCGAGTCTGCTTTTCGGTCGTACTTGTTTGCTGTTGAAAGAGCGTTTTTGGTCGGTCTTTCTTTTCGAGTCCGCTTTCGATCGTACTCGTTTATTTCTTTTCGAGTCTGCTTTCGGTTGTACTCGTTTGCTGTTGAAAGAGCGTTTTCGGCCGGTTTTTCTTTTCGAGTCCGCTTTCGGTCGTACTCGTTTAATCTTTTCGAGTCCGCTTTCAGTCGTACTCGTTTGCTATTGAAAGAGCATTCTCGGCCGGTCTTTCTTTTCGAGTCCGCTTTCGGTCGTACTCGTTTGCTGTTGAAAGAGCGTTTTCGGCCGGTCTTTCTGTTCGAGTTCGCTTTCGGTCGTACTCGTTTATTCTTTTCGAGTCCGCTTTCGGTCGTACTCGTTTGCTGTTGAAAGAGCATTTTTGGCCGGTCTTTCTTTTCGAGTCCGCTTTCGGTCGTACTCGTTTATTTCTTTTCAAATCTGCTTTTGGTCGTACTCGTTTGCTGTTGAAAGAGCGTTTTTGGCCGGTCTTTCTTTTCGAGTCCGCTTTCGGTCGTACTCGTTTATTCTTTTTTCTAGTCCGCTTTTGTTTGTATTCGTTTGCTGTTGAAAGAGCGTTTTTGGCCGGTCTTTCTTTTCGAGTTCGCTTTCGGTAGTACTCGTTTATTTCTTTTCGGGTACGCTTTCGGTCGTACTCGTTTGCTGTTGAAAGAGCGTTTTCGCCCGGTCTTTCTTTTCGAGTCCGCTTTCGGTCGTACTCGTTTATTCTTTTCGAGTTCGCTTTTGCTCGTACTCGTTTGCTGTTGAAAGAGCGTTTCAGGCCGGTCTTTCTTTTCGAGTCCGCTTTCGGTTGTACTCGTTAGCTGTTGAAAGAGACTTTTTGGCCGGTCTTTCTTTTCGAGTCTGCTTTTGGTCGTACTCGTTTATTCTTATCGAGTCCGCTTTCGGTTGTACTCGTTTGCTGTTGAAAGAGCGTTTCAGGCCGGTCTTTCTTTTCGAGTCCGCTTTTCGGTCGTACTTGTTTGCTGTTGAAAGAGCGTTTTTGGTCGGTCTTTCTTTTCGAGTCCGCTTTCGATCGTACTCGTTTATTTCTTTTCGAGTCTGCTTTCGGTTGTACTCGTTTGCTGTTGAAAGAGCGTTTTCGGCCGGTTTTTCTTTTCGAGTCCGCTTTCGGTCGTACTCGTTTAATCTTTTCGAGTCCGCTTTCAGTCGTACTCGTTTTCTATTGAAAGAGCATTCTCGGCCGGTCTTTCTTTTCGAGTCCGCTTTCGGTCGTACTCGTTTGCTGTTGAAAGAGCATTTTCGGCCGGTCTTTCTTTTCGAGTCCGCTTTTGGTCGTACTCGTTTATTTCTTTTCGAGTCCGCTTTCGGTCGTACTCGTTTGTTGTTGAAAGAACGTTTTCGGCCAGTCTTTCTTTTCGAGTTCGCTTTCGGTTGTACTCGTTTGCTGTTGAAAAAGCATTTTCGGCCAGTCTTTCTTTTCGATTCTGCTTTCGGTAGTACTTGTTTATTTCTTTTCGAATTCGCTTTTGGTCTTACTCGTTTGCTGTTGAAAGAGCGTTTTCGGTCGGTCTTTCTTTTCGAGTCCGCTTTCGGTCATACTCGTTTATTCTTTTCGAGTTCGCTTTTGCTCGTACTCGTTTGCTATTGAAAGAGCGTTTTCGGTCAGTCTTTCTGTTCGAGTTCGCTTTCGGTCGTACTCGTTTATTCTTTTCGAGTCCGCTTTCGGTCGTACTCGTTTGCTGTTGAAAGAGCATTTTTGGCCGGTCTTTCTTTTCGAGTCCGCTTTCGGTCGTACTCGTTTATTTCTTTTCAAATCTAGTTTTGGTCGTACTCGTTTGCTGTTGAAAGAGCGTTTTTGGCCGGTCTTTCTTTTCGAGTCCGCTTTCGGTCGTACTCGTTTATTCTTTTCGAGTTCGCTTTTGCTCGTACTCGTTTGCTATTAAAAGAGCATTCTCGGCCGGTCTTTCTTTTCGAGTCCGCTTTCGGTCGTACTCGTTGGCTGTTGAAAGAGCATTTTCGGCCGGTCTTTCTTTTCGAGTCCGCTTTCTGTCGTACTCGTTTATTTCTTTTCGAGTCCGCTTTCGGTCGTACTCGTTTGTTGTTGAAAGAGCGTTTTCGGCCAGTCTTTCTTTTGGAGTCCGCTTTCGGCCGTACTCGTTTGCTGTTGAAAAAGCATTTTCGGCCAGTGTTTCTTTTCGATTCTGCTTTCGGTAGTACTTGTTTATTTCTTTTTGAATTCGCTTTTGGTCTTACTCGTTTGCTGTTGAAAGAGCGTTTTCGGTCGGTCTTTCTTTTCGAGTCCGCTTTCGGTCGTACTCGTTTATTCTTTTCGAGTTCGCTTTTGCTCGTACTCGTTTGCTATTGAAAGAGCGTTTCAGGCCGGTCTTTCTTTTCGAGTCCGCTTTCGGTAGTACTCGTTTGCTGTTGAAAGAGCATTTTCGGCCGGTCTTTCTTTTCGAGTCCGCGTTCGGTCGTACTCGTTTATTCTTATCGAGTCCGCTTTCGGTCTTACTCATTTGCTGTTGAAAGAGCGTTTTCGGCCGGTCTTTCTTTTCGAGTCCGCTTTCGGTCGTACTCGTTTATTCTTTTCGAGTTTGCTTTTGCTCGTACTCGTTTGCTGTTGAAAGAGCGTTTCAGGCCGGTCTTTCTTTTCGAGTCCGCTTTCGGTTGTACTCGTTAGCTGTTGAAAGAGACTTTTTGGCCGGTCTTTCTTTTCGAGTCTGCTTTTGGTCGTACTCGTTTATTCTTATCGAGTCCGCTTTCGGTTGTACTCGTTTGCTGTTGAAAGAGCGTTTCAGGCCGGTCTTTCTTTTCGAGTCTGCTTTTCGGTCGTACTTGTTTGCTGTTGAAAGAGCGTTTTTGGTCGGTCTTTCTTTTCGAGTCCGCTTTCGATCGTACTCGTTTATTTCTTTTCGAGTCTGCTTTCGGTTGTACTCGTTTGCTGTTGAAAGAGCGTTTTCGGCCGGTTTTTCTTTTCGAGTCCGCTTTCGGTCGTACTCGTTTAATCTTTTCGAGTCCGCTTTCAGTCGTACTCGTTTGCTATTGAAAGAGCATTCTCGGCCGGTCTTTCTTTTCGAGTCCGCTTTCGGTCGTACTCGTTTGCTGTTGAAAGAGCGTTTTCGGCCGGTCTTTCTGTTCGAGTTCGCTTTCGGTCGTACTCGTTTATTCTTTTCGAGTCCGCTTTCGGTCGTACTCGTTTGCTGTTGAAAGAGCATTTTTGGCCGGTCTTTCTTTTCGAGTCCGCTTTCGGTCGTACTCGTTTATTTCTTTTCAAATCTGCTTTTGGTCGTACTCGTTTGCTGTTGAAAGAGCGTTTTTGGCCGGTCTTTCTTTTCGAGTCCGCTTTCGGTCGTACTCGTTTATTCTTTTTTCGAGTCCGCTTTTGTTTGTATTCGTTTGCTGTTGAAAGAGCGTTTTTGGCCGGTCTTTCTTTTCGAGTTCGCTTTCGGTAGTACTCGTTTATTTCTTTTCGGGTACGCTTTCGGTCGTACTCGTTTGCTGTTGAAAGAGCGTTTTCGCCCGGTCTTTCTTTTCGAGTCCGCTTTCGGTCGTACTCGTTTATTCTTTTCGAGTTCGCTTTTGCTCGTACTCGTTTGCTGTTGAAAGAGCGTTTCAGGCCGGTCTTTCTTTTCGAGTCCGCTTTCGGTTGTACTCGTTAGCTGTTGAAAGAGACTTTTTGGCCGGTCTTTCTTTTCGAGTCTGCTTTTGGTCGTACTCGTTTATTCTTATCGAGTCCGCTTTCGGTTGTACTCGTTTGCTGTTGAAAGAGCGTTTCAGGCCGGTCTTTCTTTTCGAGTCCGCTTTTCGGTCGTACTTGTTTGCTGTTGAAAGAGCGTTTTTGGTCGGTCTTTCTTTTCGAGTCCGCTTTCGATCGTACTCGTTTATTTCTTTTCGAGTCTGCTTTCGGTTGTACTCGTTTGCTGTTGAAAGAGCGTTTTCGGCCGGTTTTTCTTTTCGAGTCCGCTTTCGGTCGTACTCGTTTAATCTTTTCGAGTCCGCTTTCAGTCGTACTCGTTTTCTATTGAAAGAGCATTCTCGGCCGGTCTTTCTTTTCGAGTCCGCTTTCGGTCGTACTCGTTTGCTGTTGAAAGAGCATTTTCGGCCGGTCTTTCTTTTCGAGTCCGCTTTTGGTCGTACTCGTTTATTTCTTTTCGAGTCCGCTTTCGGTCGTACTCGTTTGTTGTTGAAAGAACGTTTTCGGCCAGTCTTTCTTTTCGAGTTCGCTTTCGGTTGTACTCGTTTGCTGTTGGAAAAGCATTTTCGGCCAGTCTTTCTTTTCGATTCTGCTTTCGGTAGTACTTGTTTATTTCTTTTCGAATTCGCTTTTGGTCTTACTCGTTTGCTGTTGAAAGAGCGTTTTCGGTCGGTCTTTCTTTTCGAGTCCGCTTTCGGTCGTACTCGTTTATTCTTTTCGAGTTCGCTTTTGCTCGTACTCGTTTGCTATTGAAAGAGCGTTTTCGGTCAGTCTTTCTGTTCGAGTTCGCTTTCGGTCGTACTCGTTTATTCTTTTCGAGTCCGCTTTCGGTCGTACTCGTTTGCTGTTGAAAGAGCATTTTTGGCCGGTCTTTCTTTTCGAGTCCGCTTTCGGTCGTACTCGTTTATTTCTTTTCAAATCTAGTTTTGGTCGTACTCGTTTGCTGTTGAAAGAGCGTTTTTGGCCGGTCTTTCTTTTCGAGTCCGCTTTCGGTCGTACTCGTTTATTCTTTTCGAGTTCGCTTTTGCTCGTACTCGTTTGCTATTGAAAGAGCATTCTCGGCCGGTCTTTCTTTTCGAGTCCGCTTTCGGTCGTACTCGTTGGCTGTTGAAAGAGCATTTTCGGCCGGTCTTTCTTTTCGAGTCCGCTTTCTGTCGTACTCGTTTATTTCTTTTCGAGTCCGCTTTCGGTCGTACTCGTTTGTTGTTGAAAGAGCGTTTTCGGCCAGTCTTTCTTTTGGAGTCCGCTTTCGGCCGTACTCGTTTGCTGTTGAAAAAGCATTTTCGGCCAGTGTTTCTTTTCGATTCTGCTTTCGGTAGTACTTGTTTATTTCTTTTTGAATTCGCTTTTGGTCTTACTCGTTTGCTGTTGAAAGAGCGTTTTCGGTCGGTCTTTCTTTTCGAGTCCGCTTTCGGTCGTACTCGTTTATTCTTTTCGAGTTCGCTTTTGCTCGTACTCGTTTGCTATTGAAAGAGCGTTTCAGGCCGGTCTTTCTTTTCGAGTCCGCTTTCGGTAGTACTCGTTTGCTGTTGAAAGAGCATTTTCGGCCGGTCTTTCTTTTCGAGTCCGCGTTCGGTCGTACTCGTTTATTCTTATCGAGTCCGCTTTCGGTCTTACTCATTTGCTGTTGAAAGAGCGTTTTCGGCCGGTCTTTCTTTTCGAGTCCGCTTTCGGTCGTACTCGTTTATTCTTTTCGAGTTTGCTTTTGCTCGTACTCGTTTGCTGTTGAAAGAGCGTTTCAGGCCGGTCTTTCTTTTCGAGTCCGCTTTCGGTTGTACTCGTTAGCTGTTGAAAGAGACTTTTTGGCCGGTCTTTCTTTTCGAGTCTGCTTTTGGTCGTACTCGTTTATTCTTATCGAGTCCGCTTTCGGTTGTACTCGTTTGCTGTTGAAAGAGCGTTTCAGGCCGGTCTTTCTTTTCGAGTCTGCTTTTCGGTCGTACTTGTTTGCTGTTGAAAGAGCGTTTTTGGTCGGTCTTTCTTTTCGAGTCCGCTTTCGATCGTACTCGTTTATTTCTTTTCGAGTCTGCTTTCGGTTGTACTCGTTTGCTGTTGAAAGAGCGTTTTCGGCCGGTTTTTCTTTTCGAGTCCGCTTTCGGTCGTACTCGTTTAATCTTTTCGAGTCCGCTTTCAGTCGTACTCGTTTGCTATTGAAAGAGCATTCTCGGCCGGTCTTTCTTTTCGAGTCCGCTTTCGGTCGTACTCGTTTGCTGTTGAAAGAGCGTTTTCGGCCGGTCTTTTTGTTCGAGTTCGCTTTCGGTCGTACTCGTTTATTCTTTTCGAGTCCGCTTTCGGTCGTACTCGTTTGCTGTTGAAAGAGCATTTTTGGCCGGTCTTTCTTTTCGAGTCCGCTTTCGGTCGTACTCGTTTATTTCTTTTCAAATCTGCTTTTGGTCGTACTCGTTTGCTGTTGAAAGAGCGTTTTTGGCCGGTCTTTCTTTTCGAGTCCGCTTTCGGTCGTACTCGTTTATTCTTTTTTCGAGTCCGCTTTTGTTTGTATTCGTTTGCTGTTGAAAGAGCGTTTTTGGCCGGTCTTTCTTTTCGAGTTCGCTTTCGGTAGTACTCGTTTATTTCTTTTCGGGTACGCTTTCGGTCGTACTCGTTTGCTGTTGAAAGAGCGTTTTCGCCCGGTCTTTCTTTTCGAGTCCGCTTTCGGTCGTACTCGTTTATTCTTTTCGAGTTCGCTTTTGCTCGTACTCGTTTGCTGTTGAAAGAGCGTTTCAGGCCGGTCTTTCTTTTCGAGTCCGCTTTCGGTTGTACTCGTTAGCTGTTGAAAGAGACTTTTTGGCCGGTCTTTCTTTTCGAGTCTGCTTTTGGTCGTACTCGTTTATTCTTATCGAGTCCGCTTTCGGTTGTACTCGTTTGCTGTTGAAAGAGCGTTTCAGGCCGGTCTTTCTTTTCGAGTCCGCTTTTCGGTCGTACTTGTTTGCTGTTGAAAGAGCGTTTTTGGTCGGTCTTTCTTTTCGAGTCCGCTTTCGATCGTACTCGTTTATTTCTTTTCGAGTCTGCTTTCGGTTGTACTCGTTTGCTGTTGAAAGAGCGTTTTCGGCCGGTTTTTCTTTTCGAGTCCGCTTTCGGTCGTACTCGTTTAATCTTTTCGAGTCCGCTTTCAGTCGTACTCGTTTTCTATTGAAAGAGCATTCTCGGCCGGTCTTTCTTTTCGAGTCCGCTTTCGGTCGTACTCGTTTGCTGTTGAAAGAGCATTTTCGGCCGGTCTTTCTTTTCGAGTCCGCTTTTGGTCGTACTCGTTTATTTCTTTTCGAGTCCGCTTTCGGTCGTACTCGTTTGTTGTTGAAAGAACGTTTTCGGCCAGTCTTTCTTTTCGAGTTCGCTTTCGGTTGTACTCGTTTGCTGTTGGAAAAGCATTTTCGGCCAGTCTTTCTTTTCGATTCTGCTTTCGGTAGTACTTGTTTATTTCTTTTCGAATTCGCTTTTGGTCTTACTCGTTTGCTGTTGAAAGAGCGTTTTCGGTCGGTCTTTCTTTTCGAGTCCGCTTTCGGTCGTACTCGTTTATTCTTTTCGAGTTCGCTTTTGCTCGTACTCGTTTGCTATTGAAAGAGCGTTTTCGGTCAGTCTTTCTGTTCGAGTTCGCTTTCGGTCGTACTCGTTTATTCTTTTCGAGTCCGCTTTCGGTCGTACTCGTTTGCTGTTGAAAGAGCATTTTTGGCCGGTCTTTCTTTTCGAGTCCGCTTTCGGTCGTACTCGTTTATTTCTTTTCAAATCTAGTTTTGGTCGTACTCGTTTGCTGTTGAAAGAGCGTTTTTGGCCGGTCTTTCTTTTCGAGTCCGCTTTCGGTCGTACTCGTTTATTCTTTTCGAGTTCGCTTTTGCTCGTACTCGTTTGCTATTGAAAGAGCATTCTCGGCCGGTCTTTCTTTTCGAGTCCGCTTTCGGTCGTACTCGTTGGCTGTTGAAAGAGCATTTTCGGCCGGTCTTTCTTTTCGAGTCCGCTTTCTGTCGTACTCGTTTATTTCTTTTCGAGTCCGCTTTCGGTCGTACTCGTTTGTTGTTGAAAGAGCGTTTTCGGCCAGTCTTTCTTTTGGAGTCCGCTTTCGGCCGTACTCGTTTGCTGTTGAAAAAGCATTTTCGGCCAGTGTTTCTTTTCGATTCTGCTTTCGGTAGTACTTGTTTATTTCTTTTTGAATTCGCTTTTGGTCTTACTCGTTTGCTGTTGAAAGAGCGTTTTCGGTCGGTCTTTCTTTTCGAGTCCGCTTTCGGTCGTACTCGTTTATTCTTTTCGAGTTCGCTTTTGCTCGTACTCGTTTGCTATTGAAAGAGCGTTTCAGGCCGGTCTTTCTTTTCGAGTCCGCTTTCGGTAGTACTCGTTTGCTGTTGAAAGAGCATTTTCGGCCGGTCTTTCTTTTCGAGTCCGCGTTCGGTCGTACTCGTTTATTCTTATCGAGTCCGCTTTCGGTCTTACTCATTTGCTGTTGAAAGAGCGTTTTCGGCCGGTCTTTCTTTTCGAGTCCGCTTTCGGTCGTACTCGTTTATTCTTTTCGAGTTTGCTTTTGCTCGTACTCGTTTGCTGTTGAAAGAGCGTTTCAGGCCGGTCTTTCTTTTCGAGTCCGCTTTCGGTTGTACTCGTTAGCTGTTGAAAGAGACTTTTTGGCCGGTCTTTCTTTTCGAGTCTGCTTTTGGTCGTACTCGTTTATTCTTATCGAGTCCGCTTTCGGTTGTACTCGTTTGCTGTTGAAAGAGCGTTTCAGGCCGGTCTTTCTTTTCGAGTCTGCTTTTCGGTCGTACTTGTTTGCTGTTGAAAGAGCGTTTTTGGTCGGTCTTTCTTTTCGAGTCCGCTTTCGATCGTACTCGTTTATTTCTTTTCGAGTCTGCTTTCGGTTGTACTCGTTTGCTGTTGAAAGAGCGTTTTCGGCCGGTTTTTCTTTTCGAGTCCGCTTTCGGTCGTACTCGTTTAATCTTTTCGAGTCCGCTTTCAGTCGTACTCGTTTGCTATTGAAAGAGCATTCTCGGCCGGTCTTTCTTTTCGAGTCCGCTTTCGGTCGTACTCGTTTGCTGTTGAAAGAGCGTTTTCGGCCGGTCTTTTTGTTCGAGTTCGCTTTCGGTCGTACTCGTTTATTCTTTTCGAGTCCGCTTTCGGTCGTACTCGTTTGCTGTTGAAAGAGCATTTTTGGCCGGTCTTTCTTTTCGAGTCCGCTTTCGGTCGTACTCGTTTATTTCTTTTCAAATCTGCTTTTGGTCGTACTCGTTTGCTGTTGAAAGAGCGTTTTTGGCCGGTCTTTCTTTTCGAGTCCGCTTTCGGTCGTACTCGTTTATTCTTTTTTCGAGTCCGCTTTTGTTTGTATTCGTTTGCTGTTGAAAGAGCGTTTTTGGCCGGTCTTTCTTTTCGAGTTCGCTTTCGGTAGTACTCGTTTATTTCTTTTCGGGTACGCTTTCGGTCGTACTCGTTTGCTGTTGAAAGAGCGTTTTCGCCCGGTCTTTCTTTTCGAGTCCGCTTTCGGTCGTACTCGTTTATTCTTTTCGAGTTCGCTTTTGCTCGTACTCGTTTGCTGTTGAAAGAGCGTTTCAGGCCGGTCTTTCTTTTCGAGTCCGCTTTCGGTTGTACTCGTTAGCTGTTGAAAGAGACTTTTTGGCCGGTCTTTCTTTTCGAGTCTGCTTTTGGTCGTACTCGTTTATTCTTATCGAGTCCGCTTTCGGTTGTACTCGTTTGCTGTTGAAAGAGCGTTTCAGGCCGGTCTTTCTTTTCGAGTCCGCTTTTCGGTCGTACTTGTTTGCTGTTGAAAGAGCGTTTTTGGTCGGTCTTTCTTTTCGAGTCCGCTTTCGATCGTACTCGTTTATTTCTTTTCGAGTCTGCTTTCGGTTGTACTCGTTTGCTGTTGAAAGAGCGTTTTCGGCCGGTTTTTCTTTTCGAGTCCGCTTTCGGTCGTACTCGTTTAATCTTTTCGAGTCCGCTTTCAGTCGTACTCGTTTTCTATTGAAAAAGCATTCTCGGCCGGTCTTTCTTTTCGAGTCCGCTTTCGGTCGTACTCGTTTGCTGTTGAAAGAGCATTTTCGGCCGGTCTTTCTTTTCGAGTCCGCTTTTGGTCGTACTCGTTTATTTCTTTTCGAGTCCGCTTTCGGTCGTACTCGTTTGTTGTTGAAAGAACGTTTTCGGCCAGTCTTTCTTTTCGAGTTCGCTTTCGGTTGTACTCGTTTGCTGTTGAAAAAGCATTTTCGGCCAGTCTTTCTTTTCGATTCTGCTTTCGGTAGTACTTGTTTATTTCTTTTCGAATTCGCTTTTGGTCTTACTCGTTTGCTGTTGAAAGAGCGTTTTCGGTCGGTCTTTCTTTTCGAGTCCGCTTTCGGTCGTACTCGTTTATTCTTTTCGAGTTCGCTTTTGCTCGTACTCGTTTGCTATTGAAAGAGCGTTTTCGGTCAGTCTTTCTGTTCGAGTTCGCTTTCGGTCGTACTCGTTTATTCTTTTCGAGTCCGCTTTCGGTCGTACTCGTTTGCTGTTGAAAGAGCATTTTTGGCCGGTCTTTCTTTTCGAGTCCGCTTTCGGTCGTACTCGTTTATTTCTTTTCAAATCTAGTTTTGGTCGTACTCGTTTGCTGTTGAAAGAGCGTTTTTGGCCGGTCTTTCTTTTCGAGTCCGCTTTCGGTCGTACTCGTTTATTCTTTTCGAGTTCGCTTTTGCTCGTACTCGTTTGCTATTAAAAGAGCATTCTCGGCCGGTCTTTCTTTTCGAGTCCGCTTTCGGTCGTACTCGTTGGCTGTTGAAAGAGCATTTTCGGCCGGTCTTTCTTTTCGAGTCCGCTTTCTGTCGTACTCGTTTATTTCTTTTCGAGTCCGCTTTCGGTCGTACTCGTTTGTTGTTGAAAGAGCGTTTTCGGCCAGTCTTTCTTTTGGAGTCCGCTTTCGGCCGTACTCGTTTGCTGTTGAAAAAGCATTTTCGGCCAGTGTTTCTTTTCGATTCTGCTTTCGTTAGTACTTGTTTATTTCTTTTTGAATTCGCTTTTGGTCTTACTCGTTTGCTGTTGAAAGAGCGTTTTCGGTCGGTCTTTCTTTTCGAGTCCGCTTTCGGTCGTACTCGTTTATTCTTTTCGAGTTCGCTTTTGCTCGTACTCGTTTGCTATTGAAAGAGCGTTTCAGGCCGGTCTTTCTTTTCGAGTCCGCTTTCGGTAGTACTCGTTTGCTGTTGAAAGAGCATTTTCGGCCGGTCTTTCTTTTCGAGTCCGCGTTCGGTCGTACTCGTTTATTCTTATCGAGTCCGCTTTCGGTCTTACTCATTTGCTGTTGAAAGAGCGTTTTCGGCCGGTCTTTCTTTTCGAGTCCGCTTTCGGTCGTACTCGTTTATTCTTTTCGAGTTTGCTTTTGCTCGTACTCGTTTGCTGTTGAAAGAGCGTTTCAGGCCGGTCTTTCTTTTCGAGTCCGCTTTCGGTTGTACTCGTTAGCTGTTGAAAGAGACTTTTTGGCCGGTCTTTCTTTTCGAGTCTGCTTTTGGTCGTACTCGTTTATTCTTATCGAGTCCGCTTTCGGTTGTACTCGTTTGCTGTTGAAAGAGCGTTTCAGGCCGGTCTTTCTTTTCGAGTCTGCTTTTCGGTCGTACTTGTTTGCTGTTGAAAGAGCGTTTTTGGTCGGTCTTTCTTTTCGAGTCCGCTTTCGATCGTACTCGTTTATTTCTTTTCGAGTCTGCTTTCGGTTGTACTCGTTTGCTGTTGAAAGGGCGTTTTCGGCCGGTTTTTCTTTTCGAGTCCGCTTTCGGTCGTACTCGTTTATTCTTTTCCAGTCCGCTTTCAGTCGTACTCGTTTGCTATTGAAAGAGCATTCTCGGCCGGTCTTTCTTTTCGAGTCCGCTTTCGGTCGTACTCGTTTGCTGTTGAAAGAGCATTTTCGGCCGGTCTTTCTTTTCGAGTCCGCTTTCGGTCGTACTCGTTTATTTCTTTTCGAGTCCGCTTTCGGTCGTACTCGTTTGTTGTTGAAAGAGCGTTTTCAGCCAGTCTTTCTTTTCGAGTTCGCTTTCGGTTGTACTCGTTTGCTGTTGAAAAAGCATTTTCGGCCAGTCTTTCTTTTCGATTCTGCTTTCGGTAGTACTTGTTTATTTCTTTTCGAATTCGCTTTTGGTCTTACTCGTTTGCTGTTGAAAGAGCGTTTTCGTTCGGTCTTTCTTTTCGAGTCCGCTTTCGGTCGTACTCGTTTATTCTTTTCGAGTTCGCTTTTGCTCGTACTCGTTTGCTATTGAAAGAGCGTTTCAGGCCGGTCTTTCTTTTCGAGTCCGCTTTCGGTAGTACTCGTTTGCTGTTGAAAGAGCATTTTCGGCCGGTCTTTCTTTTCGAGTCCGCTTTCGGTCGTACTCGTTTATTCTTATTGAGTCCGCTTTCGGTCTTACTCATTTGCTGTTGAAAGAGCGTTTTCGGCCGGTCTTTCTTTTCGAGTCAGCTTTTGGTCGTACTCGTTTATTCTTTTCGAGTCCGCTTTCGGTCGTACTCGTTTGCTGTTGAAAGAGCGTTTTCGGTCGGTCTTTCTGTTCGAGTTCGCTTTCGGTCGTACTTGTTTATTCTTTTCGAGTCCGCTTTCGGTCGTACTCGTTTGCTGTTGAAAGAGAATTTTTGGCCGGTCTTTCTTTTCGAGTCCGCTTTCGGTCGTACTCGTTTATTTCTTTTCAAATCTACTTTTGGTCGTACTCGTTTGCTGTTGAAAGAGCGTTTTTGGCCGGTCTTTCTTTTCGAGTCGCTTTCGGTCGTACTCGTTTATTCTTTTCGAGTTCGCTTTTGCTCGTACTCGTTTGCTATTGAAAGAGCATTCTCGGCCGGTCTTTCTTTTCGAGTCCGCTTTCGGTCGTACTCGTTTGCTGTTGAAAGAGCATTTTTGGCCGGTCTTTCTTTTCGAGTCCGCTTTCTGTCGTACTCGTTTATTTCTTTTCGAGTCCGCTTTCGGTCGTACTCGTTTGTTGTTGAAAGAGCATTTTCGGCCAGTCTTTCTTTTCGAGTTCGCTTTCGGTTGTACTCGTTTGCTGTTGAAAAAGCATTTTCGGTCAGTCTTTCTTTTCGATTCTGCTTTCGGTAGTACTTGTTTATTTCTTTTCGAATTCGCTTTTGGTCTTACTCGTTTGCTGTTGAAAGAGCGTTTTCGGTTGGTCTTTCTTTTCGAGTCTGCTTTCGGTCGTACTCGTTTATTCTTTTCGAGTTCGCTTTTGCTCGTACTCGTTTGCTATTGAAAGAGCGTTTCGGGCCGGTCTTTCTTTTCGAGTCCGCTTTCGGTAGTACTCGTTTGCTGTTGAAAGAGCATTTTCGGCCGGTCTTTCTTTTCGTGTCCGCTTTCGGTCGTACTCGTTTATTCTTACGAGTCCGCTTTCGGTCTTACTCATTTGCTGTTGAAAGAGCATTTTCGGCCGGTCTTTCTTTTCGAGTCATCTTTTGGTCGTACTCGTTTATTCTTTTCGAGTCCGCTTTCGGTCGTACTCGTTTGCTGTTGAAAGAGCGTTTTCGGTCGGTCTTTCTGTTCGAGTTCGCTTTCGGTCATACTCGTTTATTCTTTTCGAGTCCGCTTTCGGTTGTACTCGTTTGCTGTTGAAAGAGCATTTTTGGCCGGTCTTTCTTTTCGAGTCCGCTTTCGGTCGTACTCGTTTATTTCTTTTCAAATCTGCTTTTGGTCGTACTCGTTTGCTATTGAAAGAGCGTTTTTGGCCGGTCTTTCTTTTCGAGTCAGCTTTCGGTCGTACTCGTTTATTCTTTTCGAGTCCGCTTTTGTTTGTATTCGTTTGCTGTTGAAAGAGCGTTTTTGGCCGGTCTTTCTTTTCGAGTTCGCTTTCGGTAGTACTCGTTTATTTCTTTTCGGGTACGCTTTCGGTCGTACTCGTTTGCTGTTGAAAGAGCGTTTTCGCCCGGTCTTTCTTTTCGAGTCCGCTTTCGGTCGTACTCGTTTATTCTTTTCGAGTTCGCTTTTGCTCGTACTCGTTTGCTGTTGAGAGAGTGTTTCAGGCCGGTCTTTCTTTTCGAGTCCGCTTTCGGTTGTACTCGTTAGCTGTTGAAAGAGAGTTTTTGGCCGGTCTTTCTTTTCGAGTCTGCTTTTGGTCGTACTCGTTTATTCTTATCGAGTCCGCTTTCGGTTGTACTCGTTTGCTGTTGAAAGAGCGTTTCAGGCCGGTCTTTCTTTTCGAGTCTGCTTTTCGGTCGTACTTGTTTGCTGTTGAAAGAGCGTTTTTGGTCGGTCTTTCTTTTCGAGTCCGCTTTCGATCGTACTCGTTTATTTCTTTTCGAGTCTGCTTTCGGTTGTACTTGTTTGCTGTTGAAAGGGCGTTTTCGGCCGGTTTTTCTTTTCGAGTCCGCTTTCGGTCGTACTCGTTTATTCTTTTCCAGTCCGCTTTCAGTCGTACTCGTTTGCTATTGAAAGAGCATTCTCGGCCGGTCTTTCTTTTCGAGTCCGCTTTCGGTCGTACTCGTTTGCTGTTGAAAGAGCATTTTCGGCCGGTCTTTCTTTTCGAGTCCGCTTTCGGTCGTACTCGTTTATTTCTTTTCGAGTCCGCTTTCGGTCGTACTCGTTTGTTGTTGAAAGAGCGTTTTCAGCCAGTCTTTCTTTTCGAGTTCGCTTTCGGTTGTACTCGTTTGCTGTTGAAAAAGCATTTTCGGCCAGTCTTTCTTTTCGATTCTGCTTTCGGTAGTACTTGTTTATTTCTTTTCGAATTCGCTTTTGGTCTTACTCGTTTGCTGTTGAAAGAGCGTTTTCGGTCGGTCTTTCTTTTCGAGTCCGCTTTCGGTCGTACTCGTTTATTCTTTTCGAGTTCGCTTTTGCTCATACTCGTTTGCTATTGAAAGAGCGTTTCATGCCGGTCTTTCTTTTCGAGTCCGCTTTCGGTCGTACTCGTTTGCTGTTGAAAGAGCATTTTCGGCCGGTCTTTCTTTTCGAGTCCGCTTTCGGTCGTACTCGTTTATTCTTATCGAGTTCGCTTTCGGTCTTACTCATTTGCTGTTGAAAGAGCATTTTCGGCCGGTCTTTCTTTTTGAGTCAGCTTTTGGTCTTACTCGTTTATTCTTTTCGAGTCCGCTTTCGGTCGTACTTGTTTGCTGTTGAAAGAGCGTTTTCGGCCGGTCTTTCTGTTTGAGTTCGCTTTCGGTCGTACTCGTTTATTCTTTTCGAGTCCGCTTTCGGTCGTACTCGTTTGCTATTGAAAGAGCATTTTTGGCCGGTCTTTCTTTTCGAGTCCGCTTTCGGTCGTACTCGTTTATTTCTTTTCAAATCTGCTTTTGGTCGTACTCGTTTGCTGTTGAAAGAGCGTTTTTGGCCGGTCTTTCTTTTCGAGTCCGCTTTCGGTCGTACTCGTTTATTCTTTTCGAGTCCGCTTTTGTTTGTATTCGTTTGCTGTTGAAAGAGCGTTTTTGGCCGGTCTTTCTTTTCGAGTTCGCTTTCGGTAGTACTCGTTAATTTCTTTTCGGGTACGCTTTCGGTCGTACTCGTTTGCTGTTGAAAGAGCGTTTTCGCCCGGTCTTTCTTTTCGAGTCCGCTTTCGGTCGTACTCGTTTATTCTTTTCGAGTTCGCTTTTGCTCGTACTCGTTTGCTGTTGAAAGAGCGTTTCAGGCCGGTCTTTCTTTTCGAGTCCGCTTTCGGTTGTACTCGTTAGCTGTTGAAAGAGAGTTTTTGGCCGGTCTTTCTTTTCGAGTCTGCTTTTGGTCGTACTCGTTTATTCTTATCGAGTCCGCTTTCGGTTGTACTCGTTTGCTGTTGAAAGAGCGTTTCAGGCCGGTCTTTCTCTTCGAGTCCGCTTTTCGGTCGTACTTGTTTGCTGTTGAAAGAGCGTTTTTGGTCGGTCTTTCTTTTCGAGTCCGCTTTCGATCGTACTCGTTTATTTCTTTTCGAGTCTGCTTTCGGTTGTACTCGTTTGCTGTTGAAAGAGCGTTTTCGGCCGGTTTTTCTTTTCGAGTCCGCTTTCGGTCGTACTCGTTTATTCTTTTCGAGTCCGCTTTCAGTCGTACTCGTTTGCTATTGAAAGAGCGTTTCATGCCGGTCTTTCTTTTCGAGTCCGCTTTCGGTCGTACTCGTTTGCTGTTGAAAGAGCATTTTCGGCCGGTCTTTCTTTTCGAGTCCGCTTTCGGTCGTACTCGTTTATTCTTATCGAGTCCGCTTTCGGTCTTACTCATTTGCTGTTGAAAGAGCGTTTTCGGCCGGTCTTTCTTTTCGAGTCAGCTTTTGGTCGTACTCGTTTATTCTTTTCGAGTCCGCTTTCGGTCGTACTCGTTTGCTGTTGAAAGAGCGTTTTCGGCCGGTCTTTCTGTTCGAGTTCGCTTTCGGTCGTACTCGTTTATTCTTTTCGAGTCCGCTTTCGGTCGTACTCGTTTGCTGTTGAAAGAGCATTTTTGGCCGGTCTTTCTTTTCGAGTCCGCTTTCGGTCGTACTCGTTTATTTCTTTTCAAATCTGCTTTTGGTCGTACTCGTTTGCTGTTGAAAGAGCGTTTTTGGCCGGTCTTTCTTTTCGAGTCCGCTTTCGGTCGTACTCGTTTATTCTTTTCGAGTCCGCTTTTGTTTGTATTCGTTTGCTGTTGAAAGAGCATTTTTGGCCGGTCTTTCTTTTCGAGTTCGCTTTCGGTAGTACTCGTTTATTTCTTTTCGGGTACGCTTTCGGTCGTACTCGTTTGCTGTTGAAAGAGCGTTTTCGCCCGGTCTTTCTTTTCGAGTCCGCTTTCGATCGTACTCGTTTATTCTTTTCGAGTTCGCTTTTGCTCGTACTCGTTTGCTGTTGAAAGAGCGTTTCAGGCCGGTCTTTCTTTTCGAGTCCGCTTTCGGTTGTACTCGTTAGCTGTTGAAAGAGACTTTTTGGCCGGTCTTTCTTTTCGAGTCTGCTTTTGGTCGTACTCGTTTATTCTTATCGAGTCCGCTTTCGGTTGTACTCGTTTGCTGTTGAAAGAGCGTTTCAGGCCGGTCTTTCTTTTCGAGTCTGCTTTTCGGTCGTACTTGTTTGCTGTTGAAAGAGCGTTTTTGGTCGGTCTTTCTTTTCGAGTCCGCTTTCGATCGTACTCGTTTATTTCTTTTCGAGTCTGCTTTCGGTTGTACTCGTTTGTTGTTGAAAGAGCGTTTTCGGCCGGTTTTTCTTTTCGAGTCCGCTTTCGGTCGTACTCGTTTAATCTTTTCGAGTCCGCTTTCAGTCGTACTCGTTTGCTATTGAAAGAGCATTCTCGGCCGGTCTTTCTTTTCGAGTCCGCTTTCGGTCGTACTCGTTTGCTGTTGAAAGAGCATTTTCGGCCGGTCTTTCTTTTCGAGTCCGCTTTCAGTCGTACTCGTTTATTTCTTTTCGAGTCCGCTTTCGGTCGTACTCGTTTGTTGTTGAAAGAACGTTTTTGGCCAGTCTTTCTTTTCGAGTTCGCTTTCGGTTGTACTCCTTTGCTGTTGAAAAAGCATTTTCGGCCAGTCTTTCTTTTCGATTCTGCTTTCGGTAGTACTTGTTTATTTCTTTTCGAATTCGCTTTTGGTCTTACTCGTTTGCTGTTGAAAGAGCGTTTTCATTAGGTCTTTCTTTTCGAGTCCGCTTTCGGTCGTACTCGTTTATTCTTTTCGAGTTCGCTTTTGCTCGTACTCGTTTGCTATTGAAAGAGCGTTTCAGGCCGGTCTTTCTTTTCGAGTCCGCTTTCGGTAGTACTCGTTTGCTGTTGAAAGAGCATTTTCGGCCGGTCTTTCTTTTCGAGTCCGCTTTCGGTCGTACTCGTTTATTCTTATTGAGTCCGCTTTCGGTCTTACTCATTTGCTGTTGAAAGAGCGTTTTCGGCCGGTCTTTCTTTTCGAGTCAGCTTTTGGTCGTACTCGTTTATTCTTTTCGAGTCCGCTTTCGGTCGTACTCGTTTGCTGTTGAAAGAGCGTTTTCGGTCGGTCTTTCTGTTCGAGTTCGCTTTCGGTCGTACTCGTTTATTCTTTTCGAGTCCGCTTTCGGTCGTACTTGTTTGCTGTTGAAAGAGCGTTTTTGGTCGGTCTTTCTTTTCGAGTCCGCTTTCGATCGTACTCGTTTATTTCTTTTCGAGTCTGCTTTCGGTTGTACTCGTTTGCTGTTGAAAGAGCGTTTTCGGCCGGTTTTTCTTTTCGAGTCCGCTTTCGGTCGTACTCGTTTATTCTTTTCGAGTCCGCTTTCAGTCGTACTCGTTTGCTATTGAAAGAGCGTTTCATGCCGGTCTTTCTTTTCGAGTCCGCTTTCGGTCGTACTCGTTTGCTGTTGAAAGAGCATTTTCGGCCGGTCTTTCTTTTCGAGTCCGCTTTCGGTCGTACTCGTTTATTCTTATCGAGTCCGCTTTCGGTCTTACTCATTTGCTGTTGAAAGAGCGTTTTCGGCCGGTCTTTCTTTTCGAGTCAGCTTTTGGTCGTACTCGTTTATTCTTTTCGAGTCCGCTTTCGGTCGTACTCGTTTGCTGTTGAAAGAGCGTTTTCGGCCGGTCTTTCTGTTCGAGTTCGCTTTCGGTCGTACTCGTTTATTCTTTTCGAGTCCGCTTTCGGTCGTACTCGTTTGCTGTTGAAAGAGCATTTTTGGCCGGTCTTTCTTTTCGAGTCCGCTTTCGGTCGTACTCGTTTATTTCTTTTCAAATCTGCTTTTGGTCGTACTCGTTTGCTGTTGAAAGAGCGTTTTTGGCCGGTCTTTCTTTTCGAGTCCGCTTTCGGTCGTACTCGTTTATTCTTTTCGAGTCCGCTTTTGTTTGTATTCGTTTGCTGTTGAAAGAGCATTTTTGGCCGGTCTTTCTTTTCGAGTTCGCTTTCGGTAGTACTCGTTTATTTCTTTTCGGGTACGCTTTCGGTCGTACTCGTTTGCTGTTGAAAGAGCGTTTTCGCCCGGTCTTTCTTTTCGAGTCCGCTTTCGGTCGTACTCGTTTATTCTTTTCGAGTTCGCTTTTGCTCGTACTCGTTTGCTGTTGAAAGAGCTATTCAGGCCGATCTTTCTTTTCGAGTCCGCTTTCGGTTGTACTCGTTAGCTGTTGAAAGAGACTTTTTGGCCGGTCTTTCTTTTCGAGTCTGCTTTTGGTCGTACTCGTTTATTCTTATCGAGTCCGCTTTCGGTTGTACTCGTTTGCTGTTGAAAGAGCGTTTCAGGCCGGTCTTTCTTTTCGAGTCTGCTTTTCGGTCGTACTTGTTTGCTGTTGAAAGAGCGTTTTTGGTCGGTCTTTCTTTTCGAGTCCGCTTTCGATCGTACTCGTTTATTTCTTTTCGAGTCTGCTTTCGGTTGTACTCGTTTGCTGTTGAAAGAGCGTTTTCGGCCGGTTTTTCTTTTCGAGTCCGCTTTCGGTCGTACTCGTTTAATCTTTTCGAGTCCGCTTTCAGTCGTACTCGTTTGCTATTGAAAGAGCATTTTCGGCCGGTCTTTCTTTTCGAGTCCGCTTTCGGTCGTACTCGTTTGCTGTTGAAAGAGCATTTTCGGCCGGTCTTTCTTTTCGAGTCCGCTTTCAGTCGTACTCGTTTATTTCTTTTCGAGTCCGCTTTCGATCGTACTCGTTTGTTGTTGAAAGAACGTTTTCGGCCAGTCTTTCTTTTCGAGTTCGCTTTCGGTTGTACTCCTTTGCTGTTGAAAAAGCATTTTCGGCCAGTCTTTCTTTTCGATTCTGCTTTCGGTAGTACTTGTTTATTTCTTTTCGAATTCGCTTTTGGTCTTACTCGTTTGCTGTTGAAAGAGCGTTTTCGTTCGGTCTTTCTTTTCGAGTCCGCTTTCGGTCGTACTCGTTTATTCTTTTCGAGTTCGCTTTTGCTCGTACTCGTTTGCTATTGAAAGAGCGTTTCAGGCCGGTATTTCTTTTCGAGTCCGCTTTCGGTAGTACTCGTTTGCTGTTGAAAGAGCATTTTCGGCCGGTCTTTCTTTTCGAGTCCGCTTTCGGTCGTACTCGTTTATTCTTATTGAGTCCGCTTTCGGTCTTACTCATTTGCTGTTGAAAGAGCGTTTTCGGCCGGTCTTTCTTTTCGAGTCAGCTTTTGGTCGTACTCGTTTATTCTTTTCGAGTCCGCTTTCGGTCGTACTCGTTTGCTGTTGAAAGAGCGTTTTCGGTCGGTCTTTCTGTTCGAGTTCGCTTTCGGTCGTACTCGTTTATTCTTTTCGAGTCCGCTTTCGGTCGTACTTGTTTGCTGTTGAAAGAGCGTTTTTGGTCGGTCTTTCTTTTCGAGTCCGCTTTCGATCGTACTCGTTTATTTCTTTTCGAGTCTGCTTTCGGTTGTACTCGTTTGCTGTTGAAAGAGCGTTTTCGGCCGGTTTTTCTTTTCGAGTCCGCTTTCGGTCGTACTCGTTTATTCTTTTCGAGTCCGCTTTCAGTCGTACTCGTTTGCTATTGAAAGAGCGTTTCATGCCGGTCTTTCTTTTCGAGTCCGCTTTCGGTCGTACTCGTTTGCTGTTGAAAGAGCATTTTCGGCCGGTCTTTCTTTTCGAGTCCGCTTTCGGTCGTACTCGTTTATTCTTATCGAGTCCGCTTTCGGTCTTACTCATTTGCTGTTGAAAGAGCGTTTTCGGCCGGTCTTTCTTTTCGAGTCAGCTTTTGGTCGTACTCGTTTATTCTTTTCGAGTCCGCTTTTGGTCGTACTCGTTTGCTGTTGAAAGAGCGTTTTCGGCCGGTCTTTCTGTTCGAGTTCGCTTTCGGTCGTACTCGTTTATTCTTTTCGAGTCCGCTTTCGGTCGTACTCGTTTGCTGTTGAAAGAGCATTTTTGGCCGGTCTTTCTTTTCGAGTCCGCTTTCGGTCGTACTCGTTTATTTCTTTTCAAATCTGCTTTTGGTCGTACTCGTTTGCTGTTGAAAGAGCGTTTTTGGCCGGTCTTTCTTTTCGAGTCCGCTTTCGGTCGTACTCGTTTATTCTTTTCGAGTCCGCTTTTGTTTGTATTCGTTTGCTGTTGAAAGAGCATTTTTGGCCGGTCTTTCTTTTCGAGTTCGCTTTCGGTAGTACTCGTTTATTTCTTTTCGGGTACGCTTTCGGTCGTACTCGTTTGCTGTTGAAAGAGCGTTTTCGCCCGGTCTTTCTTTTCGAGTCCGCTTTCGGTCGTACTCGTTTATTCTTTTCGAGTTCGCTTTTGCTCGTACTCGTTTGCTGTTGAAAGAGCGTTTCAGGCCGGTCTTTCTTTTCGAGTCCGCTTTCGGTTGTACTCGTTAGCTGTTGAAAGAGACTTTTTGGCCGGTCTTTCTTTTCGAGTCTGCTTTTGGTCGCACTCGTTTATTCTTATCGAGTCCGCTTTCGGTTGTACTCGTTTGCTGTTGAAAGAGTGTTTCAGGCCGGTCTTTCTTTTCGAGTCTGCTTTTCGGTCGTACTTGTTTGCTGTTGAAAGAGCGTTTTTGGTCGGTCTTTCTTTTCGAGTCCGCTTTCGATCGTACTCGTTTATTTCTTTTCGAGTCTGCTTTCGGTTGTACTCGTTTGCTGTTGAAAGAGCGTTTTCGGCCGGTTTTTCTTTTCGAGTCCGCTTTCGGTCGTACTCGTTTATTCTTTTCGAGTCCGCTTTCAGTCGTACTCGTTTGCTATTGAAAGAGCGTTTCATGCCGGTCTTTCTTTTCGAGTCCGCTTTCGGTCGTACTCGTTTGCTGTTGAAAGAGCATTTTCGGCCGGTCTTTCTTTTCGAGTCCGCTTTCGATCGTACTCGTTTATTTCTTTTCGAGTTCGCTTTTGCTCGTACTCGTTTGCTGTTGAAAGAGCGTTTCAGGCCGGTCTTTCTTTTCGAGTCCGCTTTCGGTTGTACTCGTTAGCTGTTGAAAGAGAATTTTTGGCCGGTCTTTCTTTTCGAGTCTGCTTTTGGTCGTACTCGTTTATTCTTATCGAGTCCGCTTTCGGTTGTACTCGTTTGCTGTTGAAAGAGCGTTTCAGGCCGGTCTTTCTTTTCGAGTCTGCTTTTCGGTCGTACTTGTTTGCTGTTGAAAGAGCGTTTTTGGTCGGTCTTTCTTTTCGAGTCCGCTTTCGATCGTACTCGTTTATTTCTTTTCGAGTCTGCTTTCGGTTGTACTCGTTTGCTGTTGAAAGAGCGTTTTCGGCCGGTTTTTCTTTTCGAGTCCGCTTTCGGTCGTACTCGTTTAATCTTTTCGAGTCCGCTTTCAGTCGTACTCGTTTGCTATTGAAAGAGCATTCTCGGCCGGTCTTTCTTTTCGAGTCCGCTTTCGGTCGTACTCGTTTGCTGTTGAAAGAGCATTTTCGGCCGGTCTTTCTTTTCGAGTCCGCTTTCAGTCGTACTCGTTTATTTCTTTTCGAGTCCGCTTTCGGTCGTACTCGTTTGTTGTTGAAAGAACGTTTTCGGCCAGTCTTTCTTTTCGAGTTCGCTTTCGGTTGTACTCGTTTGCTGTTGAAAAAGCATTTTCGGCCAGTCTTTCTTTTCGATTCTGCTTTCGGTAGTACTTGTTTATTTCTTTTCGAATTCGCTTTTGGTCTTACTCGTTTGCTGTTGAAAGAGCGTTTTCGTTCGGTCTTTCTTTTCGAGTCCGCTTTCGATCGTACTCGTTTATTCTTTTCGAGTTCGCTTTTGGTCGTACTCGTTTGCTATTGAAAGAGCGTTTCAGGCCGGTCTTTCTTTTCGAGTCCGCTTTCGGTAGTACTCGTTTGCTGTTGAAAGAGCATTTTCGGCCGGTCTTTCTTTTCGAGTCCGCTTTCGGTCGTACTCGTTTATTCTTATTGAGTCCGCTTTCGGTCTTACTCATTTGCTGTTGAAAGAGCGTTTTCGGCCGGTCTTTCTTTTCGAGTCAGCTTTTGGTCGTACTCGTTTATTCTTTTCGAGTCCGCTTTCGGTCGTACTCGTTTGCTGTTGAAAGAGCATTTTTGGCCGGTCTTTCTTTTCGAGTCCGCTTTCGGTCGTACTCGTTTATTTCTTTTCAAATCTACTTTTGGTCGTACTCGTTTGCTGTTGAAAGAGCGTTTTTGGCCGGTCTTTCTTTTCGAGTCCGCTTTCGGTCGTACTCGTTTATTCTTTTCGAGTTCGCTTTTGCTCGTACTCGTTTGCTATTGAAAGAGCATTCTCGGCCGGTCTTTCTTTTCGAGTCCGCTTTCGGTCGTACTCGTTTGCTGTTGAAAGAGCATTTTCGGCCGGTCTTTCTTTTCGAGTCCGCTTTCTGTCGTACTCGTTTATTTCTTTTCGAGTCCGCTTTCGGTCGTACTCGTTTGTTGTTGAAAGAGCATTTTCGGCCAGTCTTTCTTTTCGAGTTCGCTTTCGGTTGTACTCGTTTGCTGTTGAAAAAGCATTTTCGGTCAGTCTTTCTTTTCGATTCTGCTTTCGGTAGTACTTGTTTATTTCTTTTCGAATTCGCTTTTGGTCTTACTCCTTTGCTGTTGAAAGAGCGTTTTCGGTCGGTCTTTCTTTTCGAGTCCGCTTTCGGTCGTACTCGTTTATTCTTTTCGAGTTCGCTTTTGCTCGTACTCGTTTGCTATTGAAAGAGCGTTTCAGGCCGGTCTTTCTTTTCGAGTCCGCTTTCGGTAGTACTCGTTTGCTGTTGAAAGAGCATTTTCGGCCGGTCTTTCTTTTCGTGTCCGCTTTCGGTCGTACTCGTTTATTCTTACGAGTCCGCTTTCGGTCTTACTCATCTGCTGTTGAAAGAGCGTTTTCGGCCGGTCTTTCTTTTCGAGTCATCTTTTGGTCGTACTCGTTTATTCTTTTCGAGTCCGCTTTCGGTCGAACTCGTTTGCTGTTGAAAGAGCGTTTTCGGTCGGTCTTTCTGTTCGAGTTCGCTTTCGGTCATACTCGTTTATTCTTTTCGAGTCCGCTTTCGGTTGTACTCGTTTGCTGTTGAAAGAGCATTTTTGGCCGGTTTTTCTTTTCGAGTCCGCTTTCGATCGTACTCGTTTATTTCTTTTCGAGTCTGCTTTCGGTTGTACTCGTTTGCTGTTGAAAGAGCGTTTTCGGCCGGTTTTTCTTTTCGAGTCCGCTTTCGGTCGTACTCGTTTATTCTTTTCGAGTCCGCTTTCAGTCGTACTCGTTTGCTATTGAAAGAGCGTTTCATGCCGGTCTTTCTTTTCGAGTCCGCTTTCGGTCGTACTCGTTTGCTGTTGAAAGAGCATTTTCGGCCGGTCTTTCTTTTCGAGTCCGCTTTCGGTCGTACTCGTTTATTCTTATCGAGTCCGCTTTCGGTCTTACTCATTTGCTGTTGAAAGAGCGTTTTCGGCCGGTCTTTCTTTTCGAGTCAGCTTTTGGTCGTACTCGTTTATTCTTTTCGAGTCCGCTTTCGGTCGTACTCGTTTGCTGTTGAAAGAGCGTTTTCGGCCGGTCTTTCTGTTCGAGTTCGCTTTCGGTCGTACTCGTTTATTCTTTTCGAGTCCGCTTTCGGTCGTACTCGTTTGCTGTTGAAAGAGCATTTTTGGCCGGTCTTTCTTTTCGAGTCCGCTTTCGGTCGTACTCGTTTATTTCTTTTCAAATCTGCTTTTGGTCGTACTCGTTTGCTGTTGAAAGAGCGTTTTTGGCCGGTCTTTCTTTTCGAGTCCGCTTTCGGTCGTACTCGTTTATTCTTTTCGAGTCCGCTTTTGTTTGTATTCGTTTGCTGTTGAAAGAGCATTTTTGGCCGGTCTTTCTTTTCGAGTTCGCTTTCGGTAGTACTCGTTTATTTCTTTTCGGGTACGCTTTCGGTCGTACTCGTTTGCTGTTGAAAGAGCGTTTTCGCCCGGTCTTTCTTTTCGAGTCCGCTTTCGGTCATACTCGTTTATTCTTTTCGAGTTCGCTTTTGCTCGTACTCGTTTGCTGTTGAAAGAGCGTTTCAGGCCGGTCTTTCTTTTCGAGTCCGCTTTCGGTTGTACTCGTTAGCTGTTGAAAGAGAATTTTTGGCCGGTCTTTCTTTTCGAGTCTGCTTTTGGTCGTACTCGTTTATTCTTATCGAGTCCGCTTTCGGTTGTACTCGTTTGCTGTTGAAAGAGCGTTTCAGGCCGGTCTTTCTTTTCGAGTCTGCTTTTCGGTCGTACTTGTTTGCTGTTGAAAGAGCGTTTTTGGTCGGTCTTTCTTTTCGAGTCCGCTTTCGATCGTACTCGTTTATTTCTTTTCGAGTCTGCTTTCGGTTGTACTCGTTTGCTGTTGAAAGAATGTTTTCGGCCGGTTTTGCTTTTCGAGTCCGCTTTCGGTCGTACTCGTTTAATCTTTTCGAGTCCGCTTTCAGTCGTACTCGTTTGCTATTGAAAGAGCATTCTCGGCCGGTCTTTCTTTTCGAGTCCGCTTTCGGTCGTACTCGTTTGCTGTTGAAAGAGCATTTTCGGCCGGTCTTTCTTTTCGAGTCCGCTTTCAGTCGTACTCGTTTATTTCTTTTCGAGTCCGCTTTCGGTCGTACTCGTTTGTTGTTGAAAGAACGTTTTCGGCCAGTCTTTCTTTTCGAGTTCGCTTTCGGTTGTACTCGTTTGCTGTTGAAAAAGCATTTTCGGCCAGTCTTTCTTTTCGATTCTGCTTTCGGTAGTACTTGTTTATTTCTTTTCGAATTCGCTTTTGGTCTTACTCGTTTGCTGTTGAAAGAGCGTTTTCGTTCGGTCTTTCTTTTCGAGTCCGCTTTCGATCGTACTCGTTTATTCTTTTTGAGTTCGCTTTTGGTCGTACTCGTTTGCTATTGAAAGAGCGTTTCAGGCCGGTCTTTCTTTTCGAGTCCGCTTTCGGTAGTACTCGTTTGCTGTTGAAAGAGCATTTTCGGCCGGTCTTTCTTTTCGAGTCCGCTTTCGGTCGTACTCGTTTATTCTTATTGAGTCCGCTTTCGGTCTTACTCATTTGCTGTTGAAAGAGCGTTTTCGGCCGGTCTTTCTTTTCGAGTCAGCTTTTGGTCGTACTCGTTTATTCTTTTCGAGTCCGCTTTCGGTCGTACTCGTTTGCTGTTGAAAGAGCGTTTTCGGTCGGTCTTTCTGTTCGAGTTCGCTTTCGGTCGTACTCGTTTATTCTTTTAGAGTCCGCTTTCGGTCGTACTCGTTTGCTGTTGAAAGAGCATTTTTGGCCGGTCTTTCTTTTCGAGTCCGCTTTCGGTCGTACTCGTTTATTTCTTTTCAAATCTACTTTTGGTCGTACTCGTTTGCTGTTGAAAGAGCGTTTTTGGCCGGTCTTTCTTTTCGAGTCCGCTTTCGGTCGTACTCGTTTATTCTTTTCGAGTTCGCTTTTGCTCGTACTCGTTTGCTATTGAAAGAGCATTCTCGGCCGATCTTTCTTTTCGAGTCCGCTTTCGGTCGTACTCGTTTGCTGTTGAAAGAGCATTTTCGGCCGGTCTTTCTTTTCGAGTCCGCTTTCTGTCGTACTCGTTTATTCTTTTCGAGTCCGCTTTCGGTCGTACTCGTTTGTTGTTGAAAGAACGTTTTCGGCCAGTCTTTCTTTTCGAGTTCGCTTTCGGTTGTACTCGTTTGCTGTTGAAAAAGCATTTTTGGCCAGTCTTTCTTTTCGATTCTGCTTTCGGTAGTACTTGTTTATTTCTTTTCGAATTCGCTTTTGGTCTTACTCGTTTGCTGTTGAAAGAGCGTTTTCGTTCGGTCTTTCTTTTCGAGTCCGCTTTCGATCGTACTCGTTTATTCTTTTCGAGTTCGCTTTTGGTCGTACTCGTTTGCTATTGAAAGAGCGTTTCAGGCCGGTCTTTCTTTTCGAGTCCGCTTTCGGTAGTACTCGTTTGCTGTTGAAAGAGCATTTTCGGCCGGTCTTTCTTTTCGAGTCCGCTTTCGGTCGTACTCGTTTATTCTTATTGAGTCCGCTTTCGGTCTTACTCATTTGCTGTTGAAAGAGCGTTTTCGGCCGGTCTTTCTTTTCGAGTCAGCTTTTGGTCGTACTCGTTTATTCTTTTCGAGTCCGCTTTCGGTCGTACTCGTTTGCTGTTGAAAGAGCGTTTTCGGTCGGTCTTTCTGTTCGAGTTCGCTTTCGGTCGTACTCGTTTATTCTTTTCGAGTCCGCTTTCGGTCGTACTCGTTTGCTGTTGAAAGAGCATTTTTGGCCGGTCTTTCTTTTCGAGTCCGCTTTCGGTCGTACTCGTTTATATCTTTTCAAATCGACTTTTGGTCGTACTCGTTTGCTGTTGAAAGAGCGTTTTTGGCCGGTCTTTCTTTTCGAGTCCGCTTTCGGTTGTACTCGTTTATTCTTTTCGCGTTCGCTTTTGCTCGTACTCGTTTGCTATTGAAAGAGCATTCTCGGCCGGTCTTTCTTTTCGAGTCCGCTTTCGGTCGTACTCGTTTGCTGTTGAAAGAGCATTTTCGGCCGGTCTTTCTTTTCGAGTCCGCTTTCTGTCGTACTCGTTTATTTCTTTTCGAGTCCGCTTTCGGTCGTACTCGTTTGTTGTTGAAAGAGCATTTTCGGCCAGTCTTTCTTTTCGAGTTCGCTTTCGGTTGTACTCGTTTGCTGTTGAAAAAGCA
This sequence comes from Lathyrus tuberosus, assembly GCA_022829125.1. NCBI lineage: Eukaryota > Viridiplantae > Streptophyta > Magnoliopsida > Fabales > Fabaceae > Lathyrus > Lathyrus tuberosus. Next base: position 5,522,598 of record JALAZF010000034.1, read on the forward strand.
TTTTCGGTCAGTCTTTCTTTTCGATTCTGCTTTCGGAAGTACTTGTTTATTTCTTTTCGAATTCGCTTTTGGTCTTACTCCTTTGCTGTTGAAAGAGCGTTTTCGGTCGGTCTTTCTTTTCGAGTCCGCTTTCGGTCGTACTCGTTTATTCTTTTCGAGTTCGCTTTTGCTCGTACTCGTTTGCTATTGAAAGAGCGTTTCAGGCCGGTCTTTCTTTTCGAGTCCGCTTTCGGTAGTACTCGTTTGCTGTTGAAAGAGCATTTTCGGCCGGTCTTTCTTTTCGTGTCCGCTTTCGGTCGTACTCGTTTATTCTTACGAGTCCGCTTTCGGTCTTACTCATTTGCTGTTGAAAGAGCGTTTTCGGCCGGTCTTTCTTTTCGAGTCATCTTTTGGTCGTACTCGTTTATTCTTTTCGAGTCCGCTTTCGGTCGTACTCGTTTGCTGTTGAAAGAGCGTTTTCGGTCGGTCTTTCTGTTCGAGTTCGCTTTCGGTCATACTCGTTTATTCTTTTCGAGTCCGCTTTCGGTTGTACTCGTTTGCTGTTGAAAGAGCATTTTTGGCCGGTCTTTCTTTTCGAGTCCGCTTTCGGTCGTACTCGTTTATTTCTTTTCAAATCTGCTTTTGGTCGTACTCGTTTTCTGTTGAAAGAGCGTTTTTGGCCGGTCTTTCTTTTCGAGTCAGCTTTCGGTCGTACTCGTTTATTCTTTTCGAGTCCGCTTTTGTTTGTATTCGTTTGCTGTTGAAAGAGCGTTTTTGGCCGGTCTTTCTTTTCGAGTTCGCTTTCGGTAGTACTCGTTTATTTCTTTTCGGGTACGCTTTCGGTCGTACTCGTTTGCTGTTAAAAGAGCATTTTCGCCCGGTCTTTCTTTTCGAGTCCGCTTTCGGTCGTACTCGTTTATTCTTTTCGAGTTCGCTTTTGCTCGTACTCGTTTGCTGTTGAAAGAGTGTTTCAGGCCGGTCTTTCTTTTCGAGTCCGCTTTCGGTTGTACTCGTTAGCTGTTGAAAGAGAGTTTTTGGCCGGTCTTTCTTTTCGAGTCTGCTTTTGGTCGTACTCGTTTATTCTTATCGAGTCCGCTTTCGGTTGTACTCGTTTGCTGTTGAAAGAGCGTTTCAGGCCGGTCTTTCTTTTCGAGTATGCTTTTCGGTCGTACTTGTTTGCTGTTGAAAGAGCGTTTTTGGTCGGTCTTTCTTTTCGAGTCCGCTTTCGATCGTACTCGTTTATTTCTTTTCGAGTCTGCTTTCGGTTGTACTCGTTTGCTGTTGAAAGGGCGTTTTCGGCCGGTTTTTCTTTTCGAGTCCGCTTTCGGTCGTACTCGTTTATTCTTTTCCAGTCCGCTTTCAGTCGTACTCGTTTGCTATTGAAAGAGCATTCTCGGCCGGTCTTTCTTTTCGAGTCCGCTTTCGGTCGTACTCGTTTGCTGTTGAAAGAGCATTTTCGGCCGGTCTTTCTTTTCGAGTCCGCTTTCGGTCGTACTCGTTTATTTCTTTTCGAGTCCGCTTTCGGTCGTACTCGTTTGTTGTTGAAAGAGCGTTTTCAGCCAGTCTTTCTTTTCGAGTTCGCTTTCGGTTGTACTCGTTTGCTGTTGAAAAAGCATTTTCGGCCAATCTTTCTTTTCGATTCTGCTTTCGGTAGTACTTGATTATTTCTTTTCGAATTCGCTTTTGGTCTTACTCGTTTGCTGTTGAAAGAGCGTTTTCGGTCGGTCTTTCTTTTCGAGTCCGCTTTCGGTCGTACTCGTTTATTCTTTTCGAGTTCGCTTTTGCTCATACTCGTTTGCTATTGAAAGAGCGTTTCATGCCGGTCTTTCTTTTCGAGTCCGCTTTCGGTCGTACTCGTTTGCTGTTGAAAGAGCATTTTCGGCCGGTCTTTCTTTTCGAGTCCGCTTTCGGTCGTACTCGTTTATTCTTATCGAGTTCGCTTTCGGTCTTACTCATTTGCTGTTGAAAGAGCATTTTCGGCCGGTCTTTCTTTTTGAGCAGCTTTGGTCTTACTCGTTTATTCTTTTCGAGTCCGCTTTCGGTCGTACTTGTTTGCTGTTGAAAGAGCGTTTTCGGCCGGTCTTTCTGTTCGAGTTCGCTTTCGGTCGTACTCGTTTATTCTTTTCGAGTCCGCTTTCGGTCGTACTCGTTTGCTATTGAAAGAGCATTTTTGGCCGGTCTTTCTTTTCGAGTCCGCTTTCGGTCGTACTCGTTTATTTCTTTTCAAATCTGCTTTTGGTCGTACTCGTTTGCTGTTGAAAGAGCGTTTTTGGCCGGTCTTTCTTTTCGAGTCCGCTTTCGGTCGTACTCGTTTATTCTTTTCGAGTCCGCTTTTGTTTGTATTCGTTTGCTGTTGAAAGAGCGTTTTTGGCCGGTCTTTCTTTTCGAGTTCGCTTTCGGTAGTACTCGTTAATTTCTTTTCGGGTACGCTTTCGGTCGTACTCGTTTGCTGTTGAAAGAGCGTTTTCGCCCGGTCTTTCTTTTCGAGTCCGCTTTCGGTCGTACTTGTTTATTCTTTTCGAGTTCGCTTTTGCTCGTACTCGTTTGCTGTTGAAAGAGCGTTTCAGGCCGGTCTTTCTTTTCGAGTCCGCTTTCGGTTGTACTCGTTAGCTGTTGAAAGAGAGTTTTTGGCCGGTCTTTCTTTTCGAGTCTGCTTTTGGTCGTACTCGTTTATTCTTATCGAGTCCGCTTTCGGTTGTACTCGTTTGCTGTTGAAAGAGCGTTTCAGGCCGGTCTTTCTCTTCGAGTCCGCTTTTCGGTCGTACTTGTTTGCTGTTGAAAGAGCGTTTTTGGTCGGTCTTTCTTTTCGAGTCCGCTTTCGATCGTACTCGTTTATTTCTTTTCGAGTCTGCTTTCGGTTGTACTCGTTTGCTGTTGAAAGAGCGTTTTCGGCCGGTTTTTCTTTTCGAGTCCGCTTTCGGTCGTACTCGTTTATTCTTTTCGAGTCCGCTTTCAGTCGTACTCGTTTGCTATTGAAAGAGCGTTTCATGCCGGTCTTTCTTTTCGAGTCCGCTTTCGGTCGTACTCGTTTGCTGTTGAAAGAGCATTTTCGGCCGGTCTTTCTTTTCGAGTCCGCTTTCAGTCGTACTCGTTTATTCTTATCGAGTCCACTTTCGGTCTTACTCATTTGCTGTTGAAAGAGCGTTTTCGGCCGGTCTTTCTTTTCGAGTCAGCTTTTGGTCGTACTCGTTTATTCTTTTCGAGTCCGCTTTCGGTCGTACTCGTTTGCTGTTGAAAGAGCGTTTTCGGCCGGTCTTTCTGTTCGAGTTCGCTTTCGGTCGTACTCGTTTATTCTTTTCGAGTCCGCTTTCGGTCGTACTCGTTTGCTGTTGAAAGAGCATTTTTGGCCGGTCTTTCTTTTCGAGTCCGCTTTCGGTCGTACTCGTTTATTTCTTTTCAAATCTGCTTTTGGTCGTACTCGTTTGCTGTTGAAAGAGCGTTTTTGGCCGGTCTTTCTTTTCGAGTCCGCTTTCGGTCGTACTCGTTTATTCTTTTCGAGTCCGCTTTTGTTTGTATTCGTTTGCTGTTGAAAGAGCATTTTTGGCCGGTCTTTCTTTTCGAGTTCGCTTTCGGTAGTACTCGTTTATTTCTTTTCGGGTACGCTTTCGGTCGTACTCGTTTGCTGTTGAAAGAGCGTTTTCGCCCGGTCTTTCTTTTCGAGTCTGCTTTCGGTCGTACTCGTTTATTCTTTTCGAGTTCGCTTTTGCTCGTACTCGTTTGCTGTTGAAAGAGCGTTTCAGGCCGGTCTTTCTTTTTGAGTCCGCTTTCGGTTGTACTCGTTAGCTGTTGAAAGAGAGTTTTTGGCCGGTCTTTCTTTTCGAGTCTGCTTTTGGTCGTACTCGTTTATTCTTATCGAGTCCGCTTTCGGTTGTACTCGTTTGCTGTTGAAAGAGCGTTTCAGGCCGGTCTTTCTTTTCGAGTCCGCTTTTCGGTCGTACTTGTTTGCTGTTGAAAGAGCGTTTTTGTTCGGTCTTTCTTTTCGAGTCCGCTTTCGATCGTACTCGTTTATTTCTTTTCGAGTCTGCTTTCGGTTGTACTCGTTTGCTGTTGAAAGAGCGTTTTCGGCCGGTTTTTCTTTTCGAGTCCGCTTTCGGTCGTACTCGTTTATTCTTTTCGAGTCCGCTTTCAGTCGTACTCGTTTGCTATTGAAAGAGCATTCTCGGCCGGTCTTTCTTTTCGAGTCCGCTTTCGGTCGTACTCGTTTGCTGTTGAAAGAGCATTTTCGGCCGGTCTTTCTTTTCGAGTCCGCTTTCGGTCGTACTCGTTTATTTCTTTTCGAGTCCGCTTTCGGTCGTACTCGTTTGTTGTTGAAAGAGCGTTTTCGGCCAGTCTTTCTTTTCGAGTTCGCTTTCGGTTGTACTCGTTTGCTGTTGAAAAAGCATTTTCGGCCAGTCTTTCTTTTCGATTCTGCTTTCGGTAGTACTTGTTTATTTCTTTTCGAATTCGCTTTTGGTCTTACTCGTTTGCTGTTGAAAGAGCGTTTTCGCCCGGTCTTTCTTTTCGAGTCCGCTTTCGGTCGTACTCGTTTATTCTTTTCGAGTTCGCTTTTGCTCGTACTCGTTTGCTGTTGAAAGAGCGTTTCAGGCCGGTCTTTCTTTTCGAGTCCGCTTTCGGTTGTACTCGTTAGCTGTTGAAAGAGAGTTTTTGGCCGGTCTTTCTTTTCGAGTCTGCTTTTCGTCGTACTCGTTTATTCTTATCGAGTCCGCTTTCGGTTGTACTCGTTTGCTGTTGAAAGAGCGTTTCAGGCCGGTCTTTCTTTTCGAGTCCGCTTTCGGTCGTACTCGTTTGCTGTTGAAAGAGCATTTTCGGCCGGTGTTTCTTTTGGAGTCCGCTTTCGGTCGTACTCGTTTATTCTTTTCGAGTTCGCTTTTGCTCGTACTCGTTTGCTATTGAAAGAGCGTTTCAGGCCGGTCTTTCTTTTCGAGTCCGCTTTCGGTAGTACTCGTTTGCTGTTGAAAGAGCATTTTCGGCCGGTCTTTCTTTTCGAGTCCGCTTTCGGTCGTACTCGTTTATTCTTATTGAGTCCGCTTTCGGTCTTACTCATTTGCTGTTGAAAGAGCGTTTTCGGCCGGTCTTTCTTTTCGAGTCAGCTTTTGGTCGTACTCGTTTATTCTTTTCGAGTCCGCTTTCGGTCGTACTCGTTTGCTGTTGAAAGAGCATTTTCGGTCGGTCTTTCTGTTCGAGTTCGCTTTCGGTCGTACTCGTTTATTCTTTTCGAGTCCGCTTTCGGTCGTACTCGTTTGCTGTTGAAAGAGCATTTTTGGCCGGTCTTTCTTTTCGAGTCCGCTTTCGGTCGTACTCGTTTATTTCTTTTCAAATCTACTTTTGGTCGTACTCGTTTGCTGTTGAAAGAGCGTTTTTGGCCGGTCTTTCTTTTCGAGTCCGCTTTCGGTCGTACTCGTTTATTCTTTTCGAGTTCGCTTTTGCTCGTACTCGTTTGCTATTGAAAGAGCATTCTCGGCCGGTCTTTCTTTTCGAGTCCGCTTTCGGTCGTACTCATTTGCTGTTGAAAGAGCATTTTCGGCCGGTCTTTCTTTTCGAGTCCGCTTTCTGTCGTACTCGTTTATTTCTTTTCGAGTCCGCTTTCGGTCGTACTCGTTTGTTGTTGAAAGAGCATTTTCGGCCAGTCTTTCTTTTCGAGTTCGCTTTCGGTTGTACTCGTTTGCTGTTGAAAAAGCATTTTCGGTCAGTCTTTCTTTTCGATTCTGCTTTCGGTAGTACTTGTTTATTTCTTTTCGAATTCGCTTTTGGTCTTACTCGTTTGCTGTTGAAAGAGCGTTTTCGGTCGGTCTTTCTTTTCGAGTCCGCTTTCGGTCGTACTCGTTTATTCTTTTCGAGTTCGCTTTTGCTCGTACTCATTTGCTATTGAAAGAGCGTTTCAGGCCGGTCTTTCTTTTCGAGTCCGCTTTCGGTAGTACTCGTTTGCTGTTGAAAGAGCATTTTCGGCCGGTCTTTCTTTTCGTGTCCGCTTTCGGTCGTACTCGTTTATTCTTACGAGTCCGCTTTCGGTCTTACTCATTTGCTGTTGAAAGAGCGTTTTCGGCCGGTCTTTCTTTTCGAGTCATCTTTTGGTCATACTCGTTTATTCTTTTCGAGTCCGCTTTCGGTCGTACTCGTTTGCTGTTGAAAGAGCGTTTTCGATCGGTCTTTCTGTTCGAGTTCGCTTTCGGTCATACTCGTTTATTCTTTTCGAGTCCGCTTTCGGTTGTACTCGTTTGCTGTTGAAAGAGCATTTTTGGCCGGTCTTTCTTTTCGAGTCCGCTTTCGTTCGTACTCGTTTATTTCTTTTCAAATCTGCTTTTGGTCGTACTCGTTTGCTGTTGAAAGAACGTTTTTGGCCGGTCTTTCTTTTCGAGTCAGCTTTCGGTCGTACTCGTTTATTCTTTTCGAGTCCGCTTTTGTTTGTATTCGTTTGCTGTTGAAAGAGCGTTTTTGGCCGGTCTTTCTTTTCGAGTTCGCTTTCGGTAGTACTCGTTTATTTCTTTTCGGGTACGCTTTCGGTCGTACTCGTTTGCTGTTGAAAGAGCGTTTTCGCCCGGTCTTTCTTTTCGAGTCCGCTTTCGGTCGTACTCGTTTATTCTTTTCGAGTTCGCTTTTGCTCGTACTCGTTTGCTGTTGAAAGAGTGTTTCAGGCCGGTCTTTCTTTTCGAGTCCGCTTTCGGTTGTACTCGTTAGCTGTTGAAAGAGAGTTTTTGGCCGGTCTTTCTTTTCGAGTCTGCTTTTGGTCGTACTCGTTTATTCTTATCGAGTCCGCTTTCGGTTGTACTCGTTTGCTGTTGAAAGAGCGTTTCAGGCCGGTCTTTCTTTTCGAGTCCGCTTTTCGGTCGTACTTGTTTGCTGTTGAAAGAGCGTTTTTGGTCGGTCTTTCTTTTTGAGTCCGCTTTCGATCGTACTCGTTTATTTCTTTTCGAGTCTGCTTTCGGTTGTACTCGTTTGCTGTTGAAAGAGCGTTTTCGGCCGGTTTTTCTTTTCGAGTCCGCTTTCGGTCGTACTCGTTTATTCTTTTCGAGTCCGCTTTCAGTCGTACTCGTTTGCTATTGAAAGAGCATTCTAGGCCGGTCTTTCTTTTCGAGTCCGCTTTCGGTCGTACTCGTTTGCTGTTGAAAGAGCATTTTCGGCCGGTCTTTCTTTTCGAGTCCGCTTTCGGTCGTACTCGTTTATTTCTTTTCGAGTCCGCTTTCGGTCGTACTCGTTTGTTGTTGAAAGAGCGTTTTCGGCCAGTCTTTCTTTTCGAGTTCGCTTTCGGTTGTACTCGTTTGCTGTTGAAAAAGCATTTTCGGCCAGTCTTTCTTTTCGATTCTGCTTTCGGTAGTACTTGTTTATTTCTTTTCGAATTCGCTTTTGGTCTTACTCGTTTGCTGTTGAAAGAGCGTTTTCGCCCGGTCTTTCTTTTCGAGTCCGCTTTCGGTCGTACTCGTTTATTCTTTTCGAGTTCGCTTTTGCTCGTACTCGTTTGCTGTTGAAAGAGCGTTTCAGGCCGGTCTTTCTTTTCGAGTCCGCTTTCGGTTGTACTCGTTAGCTGTTGAAAGAGAGTTTTTGGCCGGTCTTTCTTTTCGAGTCTGCTTTTGGTCGTACTCGTTTATTCTTATCGAGTCCGCTTTCGGTTGTACTCGTTTGCTGTTGAAAGAGCGTTTCAGGCCGGTCTTTCTTTTCGAGTCCGCTTTCGGTCGTACTCGTTTGCTGTTGAAAGAGCATTTTCGGCCGGTGTTTCTTTTGGAGTCCGCTTTCGGTCGTACTCGTTTATTCTTTTCGAGTTCGCTTTTGCTCGTACTCGTTTGCTATTGAAAGAGCGTTTCAGGCCGGTCTTTCTTTTCGAGTCCGCTTTCGGTAGTACTCGTTTGCTGTCGAAAGAGCATTTTCGGCCGGTCTTTCTTTTCGAGTCCGCTTTCGGTCGTACTCGTTTATTCTTATTGAGTCCGCTTTCGGTCTTACTCATTTGCTGTTGAAAGAGCGTTTTCGGCCGGTCTTTGTTTTCGAGTCAGCTTTTGGTCGTACTCGTTTATTCTTTTCGAGTCCGCTTTCGGTCGTACTCGTTTGCTGTTGAAAGAGCGTTTTCGGTCGGTCTTTCTGTTCGAGTTCGCTTTCGGTCGTACTCGTTTATTCTTTTCGAGTCCGCTTTCGGTCGTACTCGTTTGCTGTTGAAAGAGCATTTTTGGCCGGTCTTTCTTTTCGAGTCCGCTTTCGGTCGTACTCGTTTATTTCTTTTCAAATCTACTTTTGGTCGTACTCGTTTGCTGTTGAAAGAGCGTTTTTGGCCAGTCTTTCTTTTCGAGTCCGCTTTCGGTCGTACTCGTTTATTCTTTTCGAGTTCGCTTTTGCTCGTACTCGTTTGCTATTGAAAGAGCATTCTCGGCCGGTCTTTCTTTTCGAGTCCGCTTTCGGTCGTACTCGTTTGCTGTTGAAAGAGCATTTTCGGCCGGTCTTTCTTTTCGAGTCCGCTTTCTGTCGTACTCGTTTATTTCTTTTCGAGTCCGCTTTCGGTCGTACTCGTTTGTTGTTGAAAGAGCATTTTCGGCCAGTCTTTCTTTTCGAGTTCGCTTTCGGTTGTACTCGTTTGCTGTTGAAAAAGCATTTTCGGTCAGTCTTTCTTTTCGATTCTGCTTTCGGTAGTACTTGTTTATTTCTTTTCGAATTCGCTTTTGGTCTTACTCGTTTGCTGTTGAAAGAGCGTTTTCGGTCGGTCTTTCTTTTCGAGTCCGCTTTCGGTCGTACTCGTTTATTCTTTTCGAGTTCGCTTTTGCTCGTACTCGTTTGCTATTGAAAGAGCGTTTCAGGCCGGTCTTTCTTTTCGAGTCCGCTTTCGGTAGTACTCGTTTGCTGTTGAAAGAGCATTTTCGGCCGGTCTTTCTTTTCGTGTCCGCTTTCGGTCGTACTCGTTTATTCTTACGAGTCCGCTTTCGGTCTTACTCATTTGCTGTTGAAAGAGCGTTTTCGGCCGGTCTTTCTTTTCGAGTCATCTTTTGGTCGTACTCGTTTATTCTTTTCGAGTCCGCTTTCGGTCGTACTCGTTTGCTGTTGAAAGAGCGTTTTCGGTCGGTCTTTCTGTTCGAGTTCGCTTTCGGTCATACTCGTTTATTCTTTTCGAGTCCGCTTTCGGTTGTACTCGTTTGCTGTTGAAAGAGCATTTTTGGCCGGTCTTTCTTTTCGAGTCCGCTTTCGGTCGTACTCGTTTATTTCTTTTCAAATCTGCTTTTGGTCGTACTCGTTTGCTGTTGAAAGAGCGTTTTTGGCCGGTCTTTCTTTTCGAGTCAGCTTTCGGTCGTACTCGTTTATTCTTTTCGAGTCCGCTTTTGTTTGTATTCGTTTGCTGTTGAAAGAGCGTTTTTGGCCGGTCTTTCTTTTCGAGTTCGCTTTCGGTAGTACTCGTTTATTTCTTTTCGGGTACGCTTTCGGTCGTACTCGTTTGCTGTTGAAAGAGCGTTTTCGCCCGGTCTTTCTTTTCGAGTCCGCTTTCGGTCGTACTCGTTTATTCTTTTCGAGTTCGCTTTTGCTCGTACTCGTTTGCTGTTGAAAGAGTGTTTCAGGCCGGTCTTTCTTTTCGAGTCCGCTTTCGGTTGTACTCGTTAGCTGTTGAAAGAGAGTTTTTGGTCGGTCTTTCTTTTCGAGTCTGCTTTTGGTCGTACTCGTTTATTCTTATCGAGTCCGCTTTCGGTTGTACTCGTTTGCTGTTGAAAGAGCGTTTCAGGCCGGTCTTTCTTTTCGAGTCTGCTTTTCGGTCGTACTTGTTTGCTGTTGAAAGAGCGTTTTTTGTCGGTCTTTCTTTTCGAGTCCGCTTTCGATCGTACTCGTTTATTTCTTTTCGAGTCTGCTTTCGGTTGTACTCGTTTGCTGTTGAAAGGGCGTTTTCGGCCGGTTTTTCTTTTCGAGTCCGCTTTCGGTCGTACTCGTTTATTCTTTTCCAGTCCGCTTTCAGTCGTACTCGTTTGCTATTGAAAGAGCATTCTCGGCCGGTCTTTCTTTTCGAGTCCGCTTTCGGTCGTACTCGTTTGCTGTTGAAAGAGCATTTTCGGCCGGTCTTTCTTTTCGAGTCCGCTTTCGGTCGTACTCGTTTATTTCTTTTCGAGTCCGCTTTCGGTCGTACTCGTTTGTTGTTGAAAGAGCGTTTTCAGCCAGTCTTTCTTTTCGAGTTCGCTTTCGGTTGTACTCGTTTGCTGTTGAAAAAGCATTTTCGGCCAGTCTTTCTTTTCGATTCTGCTTTCGGTAGTACTTGTTTATTTCTTTTCGAATTCGCTTTTGGTCTTACTCGTTTGCTGTTGAAAGAGCGTTTTCGGTCGGTCTTTCTTTTCGAGTCCGCTTTCGGTCGTACTCGTTTATTCTTTTCGAGTTCGCTTTTGCTCATACTCGTTTGCTATTGAAAGAGCGTTTCATGCCGGTCTTTCTTTTCGAGTCCGCTTTCGGTCGTACTCGTTTGCTGTTGAAAGAGCATTTTCGGCCGGTCTTTCTTTTCGAGTCCGCTTTCGGTCGTACTCGTTTATTCTTATCGAGTTCGCTTTCGGTCTTACTCATTTGCTGTTGAAAGAGCATTTTCGGCCGGTCTTTCTTTTCGAGTCAGCTTTTGGTCGTACTCGTTTATTCTTTTCGAGTCCGCTTTCGGTCGTACTCGTTTGCTGTTGAAAGAGCGTTTTCGGCCGGTCTTTCTGTTCGAGTTCGCTTTCGGTCGTACTCGTTTATTCTTTTCGAGTCCACTTTCGGTCGTACTCGTTTGCTATTGAAAGAGCATTTTTGGCCGGTCTTTCTTTTCGAGTCCGCTTTCGGTCGTACTCGTTTATTTCTTTTCAAATCTGCTTTTGGTCGTACTCGTTTGCTGTTGAAAGAGCGTTTTTGGCCGGTCTTTCTTTTCGAGTCCGCTTTCGGTCGTACTCGTTTATTCTTTTCGAGTCCGCTTTTGTTTGTATTCGTTTGCTGTTGAAAGAGCGTTTTTGGCCGGTCTTTCTTTTCGAGTTCGCTTTCGGTAGTACTCGTTAATTTCTTTTCGGGTACGCTTTCGGTCGTACTCGTTTGCTGTTGAAAGAGCGTTTTCGCCCGGTCTTTCTTTTCGAGTCCGCTTTCGGTCGTACTCGTTTATTCTTTTCGAGTTCGCTTTTGCTCGTACTCGTTTGCTGTTGAAAGAGCGTTTCAGGCCGGTCTTTCTTTTCGAGTCCGCTTTCGGTTGTACTCGTTAGCTGTTGAAAGAGAGTTTTTGGCCGGTCTTTCTTTTCGAGTCTGCTTTTGGTCGTACTCGTTTATTCTTATCGAGTCCGCTTTCGGTTGTACTCGTTTGCTGTTGAAAGAGCGTTTCAGGCCGGTCTTTCTTTTCGAGTCCGCTTTTCGGTCGTACTTGTTTACTGTTGAAAGAGCGTTTTTGGTCGGTCTTTCTTTTCGAGTCCGCTTTCGATCGTACTCGTTTATTTCTTTTCGAGTCTGCTTTCGGTTGTACTCGTTTGCTGTTGAAAGAGCGTTTTCGGCCGGTTTTTCTTTTCGAGTCCGCTTTCGGTCGTACTCGTTTATTCTTTTCGAGTTCGCTTTCAGTCGTACTCGTTTGCTATTGAAAGAGCATTCTCGGCCGGTCTTTCTTTTCGAGTCCGCTTTCGGTCGTACTCGTTTATTTCTTTTCGAGTCCGCTTTCGGTCGTACTCGTTTTTTGTTGAAAGAGCGTTTTCGGCCAGTCTTTCTTTTCGAGTTCGCTTTCGGTTGTACTCGTTTGCTGTTGAAAAAGCATTTTCGGTCAGTCTTTCTTTTCGATTCTGCTTTCGGTAGTACTTGTTTATTTCTTTTCGAATTCGCTTTTGGTCTTACTCGTTTGCTGTTGAAAGAGCGTTTTCGGTCGGTCTTTCTTTTCGAGTCCGCTTTCGGTCGTACTCGTTTATTCTTTTCGAGTCCGCTTTCGGTCGTACTCGTTTGCTATTGAAAGAGCGTTTCATGCCGGTCTTTCTTTTCGAGTCCGCTTTCGGTCGTACTCGTTTGCTGTTGAAAGAGCATTTTCGGCCTGTCTTTCTTTTCGAGTCCGCTTTCGGTCGTACTCGTTTATTCTTATCGAGTCCGCTTTCGGTCTTACTCATTTGGTGTTGAAAGAGCGTTTTCGGCCGGTCTTTCTTTTCGAGTCAGCTTTTGGTCGTACTCGTTTATTCTTTTCGAGTCCGCTTTCGGTCGTACTCGTTTGCTGTTGAAAGAGCGTTTTCGGCCGGTCTTTCTGTTCGAGTTCGCTTTCGGTCGTACTCGTTTATTCTTTTCGAGTCCGCTTTCGGTCGTACTCGTTTGCTGTTGAAAGAGCATTTTTGGCCGGTCTTTCTTTTCGAGTCCGCTTTCGGTCGTACTCGTTTATTTCTTTTCAAATCTGCTTTTGGTCGTACTCGTTTGCTGTTGAAAGAGCGTTTTTGGCCGGACTTTCTTTTCGAGTCCGCTTTCGGTCGTACTCGTTTATTCTTTTCGAGTCCGCTTTTGTTTGTATTCGTTTGCTGTTGAAAGAGCATTTTTGGCCGGTCTTTCTTTTCGAGTTCGCTTTCGGTAGTACTCGTTTATTTCTTTTCGGGTACGCTTTCGGTCGTACTCGTTTGCTGTTGAAAGAGCGTTTTCGCCCGGTCTTTCTTTTCGAGTATGCTTTCGGTCGTACTCGTTTATTCTTTTCGAGTTCGCTTTTGCTCGTACTCGTTTGCTGTTGAAAGAGCGTTTCAGGCCGGTCTTTCTTTTTGAGTCCGCTTTCGGTCGTACTCGTTTGCTGTTGAAAGAGCATTTTCGGCCGGTCTTTCTTTTCGAGTCCGCTTTCGGTCGTACTCGTTTATTCTTATCGAGTCCGCTTTCGGTCTTACTCATTTGCTGTTGAAAGAGCGTTTTCGGCAGGTCTTTCTTTTCGAGTCAGCTTTTGGTCGTACTCGTTTATTCTTTTTGAGTCCGCTTTCGGTCGTACTCGTTTGCTGTTGAAAGAGCGTTTTCGGCCGGTCTTTCTGTTCGAGTTCGCTTTCGGTCGTACTCGTTTATTCTTTTCGAGTCCGCTTTCGGTCGTACATGTTTGCTGTTGAAAGTGCATTTTTGGCCGGTCTTTCTTTTCGAGTCCGCTTTCGGTCGTACTCGTTTATTTCTTTTCAAATCTGCTTTTGGTCGTACTCGTTTGCTGTTGAAAGAGCGTTTTTGGCCGGCCTTTCTTTTCGAGTCCGCTTTCGGTCGTACTCGTTTATTCTTTTCGAGTCCGCTTTTGTTTGTATTCGTTTGCTGTTGAAAGAGCATTTTTGGCCGGTCTTTCTTTTCGAGTTCGCTTTCGGTAGTACTCGTTTATTTCTTTTCGGGTACGCTTTCGGTCGTACTCGTTTGCTGTTGAAAGAGCGTTTTCGCCCGGTCTTTCTTTTCAAGTCTGCTTTCGGTCGTACTCGTTTATTCTTTTCGAGTTCGCTTTTGCTCGTACTCGTTTGCTGTTGAAAGAGCCTTTCAGGCCGGTCTTTCTTTTTGAGTCCGCTTTCGGTTGTACTCGTTAGCTGTTGAAAGAGAGTTTTTGGCCGGTCTTTCTTTTCGAGTCTGCTTTTGGTCGTACTCGTTTATTCTTATCGAGTCCGCTTTCGGTTGTACTCGTTTGCTGTTGAAAGAGCGTTTCAGGCCGGTCTTTCTTTTCGAGTCCGCTTTTCGGTCGTACTTGTTTGCTGTTGAAAGAGCGTTTTTGGTCGGTCTTTCTTTTCGAGTCCGCTTTCGATCGTACTCGTTTATTTCTTTTCGAGTCTGCTTTCGGTTGTACTCGTTTGCTGTTGAAAGAGCGTTTTCGGCCGGTTTTTCTTTTCGAGTCCGCTTTCGGTCGTACTCGTTTATTCTTTTCGAGTCCGCTTTCAGTCGTACTCGTTTGCTATTGAAAGAGCATTCTCGGCCGGTCTTTCTTTTCGAGTCCGCTTTCGGTCGTACTCGTTTGCTGTTGAAAGAGCATTTTCGGCCGGTCTTTCTTTTCGAGTCCGCTTTCGGTCGTACTCGTTTATTTCTTTTCGAGTCCGCTTTCGGTCGTACTCGTTTGTTGTTAAAAGAGCGTTTTCGGCCAGTCTTTCTTTTCGAGTTCGCTTTCGGTTGTACTCGTTTGCTGTTGAAAAAGCATTTTCGGCCAGTCTTTCTTTTCGATTCTGCTTTCGGTAGTACTTGTTTATTTCTTTTCGAATTCGCTTTTGGTCTTACTCGTTTGCTGTTGAAAGAGCGTTTTCGCCCGGTCTTTCTTTTCGAGTCCGCTTTCGGTCGTACTCGTTTATTCTTTTCGAGTTCGCTTTTGCTCGTACTCGTTTGCTGTTGAAAGAGCGTTTCAGGCCGGTCTTTCTTTTCGAGTCCGCTTTCGGTTGTACTCGTTAGCTGTTGAAAGAGTGTTTTTGGCCGGTCTTTCTTTTCGAGTCTGCTTTTGGTCGTACTCGTTTATTCTTATCGAGTCCGCTTTCGGTTGTACTCGTTTGCTGTTGAAAGAGCGTTTCAGGCCGGTCTTTCTTTTCGAGTCCGCTTTTCGGTCGTACTTGTTTGCTGTTGAAAGAGCGTTTTTTGTCGGTCTTTCTTTTCGAGTCCGCTTTCGATCGTACTCGTTTATTTCTTTTTGAGTCTGCTTTCGGTTGTACTCGTTTGCTGTTGAAAGAGCGTTTTCGGCCGGTTTTTCTTTTCGAGTCCGCTTTCGGTCGTACTCGTTTATTCTTTTCGAGTCCGCTTTCAGTCGTACTCGTTTGCTATTGAAAGAGCGTTTCATGCCGGTCTTTCTTTTCGAGTCCGCTTTCGGTCGTACTCGTTTGCTGTTGAAAGAGCATTTTCGGCCGGTCTTTCTTTTCGAGTCCGCTTTCGGACGTACTCGTTTATTCTTATCGAGTCCGCTTTCGGTCTTACTCATTTGCAGTTGAAAGAGCGTTTTCGGCCGGTCTTTCTTTTCGAGTCAGCTTTTGGTCGTACTCGTTTATTCTTTTCGAGTCCGCTTTCGGTCGTACTCGTTTGCTGTTGAAAGAGCGTTTTCGGCCGGTCTTTCTGTTCGAGTTCGCTTTCGGTCATACTCGTTTATTCTTTTCGAGTCCGCTTTCGGTCGTACTCGTTTGCTGTTGAAAGAGCATTTTTGGCCGGTCTTTCTTTTCGAGTCCGCTTTCGGTCGTACTCGTTTATTTCTTTTCAAATCTGCTTTTGGTCGTACTCGTTTCCTGTTGAAAGAGCGTTTTTGGCCGGTCTTTCTTTTCGAGTCCGCTTTCGGTCGTACTCGTTTATTCTTTTCGAGTCCGCTTTTGTTTGGATTCGTTTGCTGTTGAAAGAGCATTTTTGGCCGGTCTTTCTTTTCGAGTTCGCTTTCGGTAGTACTCGTTTATTTCTTTTCGGGTACGCTTTCGGTCGTACTCGTTTGCTGTTGAAAGAGCGTTTTCGCCCGGTCTTTCTTTTCGAGTCTGCTTTCGGTCGTACTCGTTTATTCTTTTCGAGTTCGCTTTTGCTCGTACTCGTTTGCTGTAGAAAGAGCGTTTCAGGCCGGTCTTTCTTTTTGAGTCCGCTTTCGGTTGTACTCGTTAGCTGTTGAAAGAGAGTTTTTGGCCGGTCTTTCTTTTCGAGTCTGCTTTTGGTCGTACTCGTTTATTCTTATCGAGTCCGCTTTCGGTTGTACTCGTTTGCTGTTGAAAGAGCGTTTCAGGCCGGTCTTTCTTTTCGAGTCCGCTTTTCGGTCGTACTTGTTTGCTGTTGAAAGAGCGTTTTTGGTCGGTCTTTCTTTTCGAGTCCGCTTTCGATCGTACTCGTTTATTTCTTTTCGAGTCTGCTTTCGGTTGTGCTCGTTTGCTGTTGAAAGAGCGTTTTCGGCCGGTTTTTCTTTTCGAGTCCGCTTTCGGTCGTACTCGTTTATTCTTTTCGAGTCCGCTTTCAGTCGTACTTGTTTGCTATTGAAAGAGCATTCTCGGCCGGTCTTTCTTTTCGAGTCCGCTTTCGGTCGTACTCGTTTGCTGTTGAAAGAGCATTTTCGGCCGGTCTTTCTTTTCGAGTCCGCTTTCGGTCGTACTCGTTTATTTCTTTTCGAGTCCGCTTTCGGTCGTACTCGTTTGTTGTTGAAAGAGCGTTTTCGGCCAGTCTTTCTTTTCGAGTTCGCTTTCGGTTGTACTCGTTTGCTGTTGAAAAAGCATTTTCGGCCAGTCTTTCTTTTCGATTCTGCTTTCGGTAGTACTTGTTTATTTCTTTTCGAATTCGCTTTTGGTCTTACTCGTTTGCTGTTGAAAGAGCGTTTTCGCCCGGTCTTTCTTTTCGAGTCCGCTTTCGGTCGTACTCGTTTATTCTTTTCGAGTTCGCTTTTGCTCGTACTCGTTTGCTGTTGAAAGAGCGTTTCAGGCCGGTCTTTCTTTTCGAGTCCGCTTTCGGTTGTACTCGTTAGCTGTTGAAAGAGAGTTTTTGGCCGGTCTTTCTTTTCGAGTCTGCTTTTGGTCGTACTCGTTTATTCTTATCGAGTCCGCTTTCGGTTGTACTCGTTTGCTGTTGAAAGAGCGTTTCAGGCCGGTCTTTCTTTTCGAGTCCGCTTTTCGGTCGTACTTGTTTACTGTTGAAAGAGCGTTTTTGGTCGGTCTTTCTTTTCGAGTCCGCTTTCGATCGTAATCGTTTATTTCTTTTCGAGTCTGCTTTCGGTTGTACTCGTTTGCTGTTGAAAGAGCGTTTCAGGCCGGTCTTTCTTTTCGAGTCCGCTTTTCGGTCGTACTTGTTTACTGTTGAAAGAGCGTTTTTGGTCGGTCTTTCTTTTCGAGTCCGCTTTCGATCGTAATAGTTTATTTCTTTTCGAGTCTGCTTTCGGTTGTACTCGTTTGCTGTTGAAAGAGCGTTTTCGGCCGGTTTTTCTTTTCGAGTCTGCTTTCGGTCGTACTCGTTTATTCTTTTCGAGTTCGCTTTCAGTCGTACTCGTTTGCTATTGAAAGAGCATTCTCGGCCGGTCTTTCTTTTCGAGTCCGCTTTCGGTCGTACTCGTTTGCTGTTGAAAGAGCATTTTCAGCCGGTCTTTCTTTTCGAGTCCGCTTTCGGTCGTACTCGTTTATTTCTTTTCGAGTCCGCTTTCGGTCGTACTCGTTTTTTGTTGAAAGAGCGTTTTCGGCCAGTCTTTCTTTTCGAGTTCGCTTTCGGTTGTACTCGTTTGCTGTTGAAAAAGCATTTTCGGTCAGTCTTTCTTTTCGATTCTGCTTTCGGTAGTACTTGTTTATTTCTTTTCGAATTCGCTTTTGGTCTTACTCGTTTGCTGTTGAAAGAGCGTTTTCGGTCGGTCTTTCTTTTCGAGTCCGCTTTCGGTCGTACTCGTTTATTCTTTTTGAGTTCGCTTTTGCTCGTACTCGTTTGCTATTGAAAGAGCGTTTCATGCCGGTCTTTCTTTTCGGGTACGCTTTCGGTCGTACTCGTTTGCTGTTGAAAGAGCGTTTTCGCCCGGTCTTTCTTTTCGAGTCTGCTTTCGGTCGTACTCGTTTATTCTTTTCGAGTTCGCTTTTGCTCGTACTCGTTTGCTGTTGAAAGAGCGTTTCAGGCCGGTCTTTCTTTTTGAGTCCGCTTTCGGTTGTACTCGTTAGCTGTTGAAAGAGAGTTTTTGGCCGGTCTTTCTTTTCGAGTCTGCTTTTGGTCGTACTCGTTTATTCTTATCGAGTCCGCTTTCGGTTGTACTCGTTTGCTGTTGAAAGAGCGTTTCAGGCCGGTCTTTCTTTTCGAGTCCGCTTTTCGGTCGTACTTGTTTACTGTTGAAAGAGCGTTTTTGGTCGGTCTTTCTTTTCGAGTCCGCTTTCGATCGTACTCGTTTATTTCTTTTCGAGTCTGCTTTCGGTTGTGCTCGTTTGCTGTTGAAAGAGCGTTTTCGGTCGGTTTTTCTTTTCGAGTCCGCTTTCGGTCGTACTCGTTTATTCTTTTCGAGTCCGCTTTCAGTCGTACTCGTTTGCTATTGAAAGAGCATTCTCGGCCGGTCTTTCTTTTCGAGTCTGCTTTCGGTCGTACTCGTTTGCTGTTGAAAGAGCATTTTCGGCCGGTCTTTCTTTTCGAGTCCGCTTTCGGTCGTACTCGTTTATTTCTTTTCGAGTCCGCTTTCGGTCGTACTCGTTTGTTGTTGAAAGAGCGTTTTCGGCCAGTCTTTCTTTTCGAGTTCGCTTTCGGTTGTACTCGTTTGCTGTTGAAAAAGCATTTTCGGCCAGTCTTTCTTTTCGATTCTGCTTTCGGTAGTACTTGTTTATTTCTTTTCGAATTCGCTTTTGGTCTTACTCGTTTGCTGTTGAAAGAGCGTTTTCGCCCGGTCTTTCTTTTCGAGTCCGCTTTCGGTCGTACTCGTTTATTCTTTTCGAGTTCGCTTTTGCTCGTACTCGTTTGCTGTTGAAAGAGCGTTTCAGGCCGGTCTTTCTTTTCGAGTCCGCTTTCGGTTGTACTCGTTAGCTGTTGAAAGAGAGTTTTTGGCCGGTCTTTCTTTTCGAGTCTGCTTTTGGTCGTACTCGTTTATTCTTATCGAGTCCGCTTTCGGTTGTACTCGTTTGCTGTTGAAAGAGCGTTTCAGGCCGGTCTTTCTTTTCGAGTCCGCTTTTCGGTCGTACTTGTTTACTGTTGAAAGAGCGTTTTTGGTCGGTCTTTCTTTTCGAGTCCGCTTTCGATCGTACTCGTTTATTTCTTTTCGAGTATGCTTTCGGTTGTACTCGTTTGCTGTTGAAAGAGCGTTTTCGGCCGGTTTTTCTTTTCGAGTCCGCTTTCGGTCGTACTCGTTTATTCTTTTCGAGTTCGCTTTCAGTCGTACTCGTTTGCTATTGAAAGAGCATTCTCGGCCGGTCTTTCTTTTCGAGTCCGCTTTCGGTCGTACTCGTTTGCTGTTGAAAGAGCATTTTCAGCCGGTCTTTCTTTTCGAGTCCGCTTTCGGTCGTACTCGTTTATTTCTTTTCGAGTCCGCTTTCGGTCGTACTGGTTTGTTGTTGAAAGAGCGTTTTCGGCCAGTCTTTCTTTTCGAGTTCGCTATCGGTTGTACTCGTTTGCTGTTGAAAAAGCATTTTCGGTCAGTCTTTCTTTTCGATTCTGCTTTCGGTAGTACTTGTTTATTTCTTTTCGAATTCGCTTTTGGTCTTACTCGTTTGCTGTTGAAAGAGCGTTTTCGGTCGGTCTTTCTTTTCGAGTCCGCTTTCGGTCGTACTCGTTTATTCTTTTTGAGTTCGCTTTTGCTCGTACTCGTTTGCTATTGAAAGAGCGTTTCATGCCGGTCTTTCTTTTCGGGTACGCTTTCGGTCGTACTCGTTTGCTGTTGAAAGAGCGTTTTCGCCCGGTCTTTCTTTTCGAGTCTGCTTTCGGTCGTACTCGTTTATTCTTTTCGAGTTCGCTTTTGCTCGTACTCGTTTGCTGTTGAAAGAGCGTTTCAGGCCGGTCTTTCTTTTTGAGTCCGCTTTCGGTTGTACTCGTTAGCTGTTGAAAGAGAGTTTTTGGCCGGTCTTTCAATTTCGAGTCTGCTTTTGGTCGTACTCGTTTATTCTTATCGAGTCCGCTTTCGGTTGTACTCGTTTGCTGTTGAAAGAGCGTTTCAGGCCGGTCTTTCTTTTCGAGTCCGCTTTTCGGTCGTACTTGTTTACTGTTGAAAGAGCGTTTTTGGTCGGTCTTTCTTTTCGAGTCCGCTTTCGATCGTACTCGTTTATTTCTTTTCGAGTCTGCTTTCGGTTGTGCTCGTTTGCTGTTGAAAGAGCGTTTTCGGCCGGTTTTTCTTTTCGAGTCCGCTTTCGGTCGTACTCGTTTATTCTTTTCGAGTCCGCTTTCAGTCGTACTCGTTTGCTATTGAAAGAGCATTCTCGGCTGGTCTTTCTTTTCGAGTCCGCTTTCGGTCGTACTCGTTTGCTGTTGAAAGAGCATTTTCGGCCGGTCTTTCTTTTCGAGTCCGCTTTCGGTCGTACTCGTTTATTTCTTTTCGAGTCCGCTTTCGGTCGTACTCGTTTGTTGTTGAAAGAGCGTTTTCGGCCAGTCTTTCTTTTCGAGTTCGCTTTCGGTTGTACTCGTTTGCTGTTGAAAAAGCATTTTCGGCCAGTCTTTCTTTTCGATTCTGCTTTCGGTAGTACTTGTTTATTTCTTTTCGAATTCGCTTTTGGTCTTACTCGTTTGCTGTTGAAAGAGCGTTTTCGCCCGGTCTTTCTTTTCGAGTCCGCTTTCGGTCGTACTCGTTTATTCTTTTCGAGTTCGCTTTTGCTCGTACTCGTTTGCTGTTGAAAGAGCGTTTCAGGCCGGTCTTTCTTTTCGAGTCCGCTTTCGGTTGTACTCGTTAGCTGTTGAAAGAGAGTTTTTGGCCGGTCTTTCTTTTCGAGTCAGCTTTTGGTCGTACTCGTTTATTCTTAACGAGTCCGCTTTCGGTTGTACTCGTTTGCTGTTGAAAGAGCGTTTCAGGCCGGTCTTTCTTTTCGAGTCCGCTTTTCGGTCGTACTTGTTTACTGTTGAAAGAGCGTTTTTGGTCGGTCTTTCTTTTCGAGTCCGCTTTCGATCGTACTCGTTTATTTCTTTTCGAGTCTGCTTTCGGTTGTACTCGTTTGCTGTTGACAGAGCGTTTTCGGCCGGTTTTTCTTTTCGAGTCCGCTTTCGGTCGTACTCGTTTATTCTTTTCCAGTCCGCTTTCAGTCGTACTCGTTTGCTATTGAAAGAGCATTCTCGGCCGGTCTTTCTTTTCGAGTCCGCTTTCGGTCGTACTCGTTTGCTGTTGAAAGAGCATTTTCGGCCGGTCTTTCTTTTCGAGTCCGCTTTCGGTCGTACTCGTTTATTTCTTTTCGAGTCCGCTTTCGGTCGTACTCGTTTGTTGTTGAAAGAGCGTTTTCAGCCAGTCTTTCTTTTCGAGTTCGCTTTCGGTTGTACTCGTTTGCTGTTGAAAAAGCATTTTCGGCCAGTCTTTCTTTTCGATTCTGCTTTCGGTAGTACTTGTTTATTTCTTTTCGAATTCGCTTTTGGTCTTACTCGTTTGCTGTTGAAAGAGCGTTTTCGGTCGGTCTTTCTTTTCGAGTCCGCTTTCGGTCGTACTCGTTTATTCTTTTCGAGTTCGCTTTTGCTCATACTCGTTTGCTATTGAAAGAGCGTTTCATGCCGGTCTTTCTTTTCGAGTCCGCTTTCGGTCATACTCGTTTGCTGTTGAAAGAGCATTTTCGGCCGGTCTTTCTTTTCGAGTCCGCTTTCGGTCGTACTCGTTTATTCTTATCGAGTCCGCTTTCGGTCTTACTCATTTGCTGTTGAAAGAGCGTTTTCGGCCGGTCTTTCTTTTCGAGTCCGCTTTCAATCGTACTCGTTTATTTCTTTTCGAGTCTGCTTTCGGTTGTACTCGTTTGCTGTTGACAGAGCGTTTTCGGCCGGTTTTTCTTTTCGAGTCCGCTTTCGGTCGTACTCGTTTATTCTTTTCGAGTTCGCTTTCAGTCGTACTCGTTTGCTATTGAAAGAGCATTCTCGGCCGGTCTTTCTTTTCGAGTCCGCTTTCGGTCGTACTCGTTTGCTGTTGAAAGAGCATTTTCAGCCGGTCTTTCTTTTCGAGTCCGCTTTCGGTCGTACTCGTTTATTTCTTTTCGAGTCCGCTTTCGGTCGTACTCGTTTGTTGTTGAAAGAGCGTTTTCGGCCAGTCTTTCTTTTCGAGTTCGCTTTCGGTTGTACTCGTTTGCTGTTGAAAAAGCATTTTCGGTCAGTCTTTCTTTTCGATTCTGCTTTCGGTAGTACTTGTTTATTTCTTTTCGAATTCGCTTTTGGTCTTACTCGTTTGCTGTTGAAAGAGCGTTTTCGGTCGGTCTTTCTTTTCGAGTCCGCTTTCGGTCGTACTCGTTTATTCTTTTCGAGTTCGCTTTTGCTCGTACTCGTTTGCTATTGAAAGAGCGTTTCATGCCGGTCTTTCTTTTCGAGTCCGCTTTCGGTCGTACTCGTTTGCTGTTGAAAGAGCATTTTCGGCCGGTCTTTCTTTTCGAGTCCGCTTTCGGTCGTACTCGTTTATTCTTATCGAGTCCGCTTTCGGTCTTACTCATTTGCTGTTGAAAGAGCGTTTTCGGCCGGTCTTTCTTTTCGAGTCAGCTTTTGGTCGTACTCGTTTATTCTTTTCGAGTCCGCTTTCGGTCGTACTCGTTTGCTGTTGAAAGAGCGTTTTCGGCCGGTCTTTCTGTTCGAGTTCGCTTTCGGTCGTACTCGTTTATTCTTTTCGAGTCCGCTTTCGGTCGTACTCGTTTGCTGTTGAAAGAGCATTTTTGGCCGGTCTTTCTTTTCGAGTCCGCTTTCAGTCGTACGCGTTTATTTCTTTTCAAATCTGCTTTTGGTCGTACTCGTTTGCTGTTGAAAGAGCGTTTTTGGCCGGTCTTTCTTTTCGAGTCCGCTTTCGGTCGTACTCGTTTATTCTTTTCGAGTCCGCTTTTGTTTGTATTCGTTTCCTGTTGAAAGAGCGTTTTTGGCCGGTCTTTCTTTTCGAGTTCGCTTTCGGTAGTACTCGTTTATTTCTTTTCGGGTACGCTTTCGGTCGTACTCGTTTGCTGTTGAAAGAGCGTTTTCGCCCGGTCTTTCTTTTCGAGTCCGCTTTCGGTCGTACTCGTTTATTCTTTTCGAGTTCGCTTTTGCTCGTACTCGTTTGCTGTTGAAAGAGCGTTTCAGGCCGGTCTTTCTTTTCGAGTCCGCTTTCGGTCGTACTCGTTTATTTCTTTTCGAGTCCGCTTTCGGTCGTACTCGTTTGTTGTTGAAAGAGCGTTTTCAGCCAGTCTTTCTTTTCGAGTTCGCTTTCGGTTGTACTCGTTTGCTGTTGAAAAAGCATTTTCGGCCAGTCTTTCTTTTCGATTCTGCTTTCGGTAGTACTTGTTTATTTCTTTTCGAATTCGCTTTTGGTCTTACTCGTTTGCTGTTGAAAGAGCGTTTTCGGTCGGTCTTTCTTTTCGAGTCCGCTTTCGGTCGTACTCGTTTATTCTTTTCGAGTTCGCTTTTGCTCATACTCGTTTGCTATTGAAAGAGCGTTTCATGCCGGTCTTTCTTTTCGAGTCCGCTTTCGGTCATACTCGTTTGCTGTTGAAAGAGCATTTTCGGCCGGTCTTTCTTTTCGAGTCCGCTTTCGGTCGTACTCGTTTATTCTTATCGAGTCCGCTTTCGGTCTTACTCATTTGCTGTTGAAAGAGCGTTTTCGGCCGGTCTTTCTTTTCGAGTCCGCTTTCAATCGTACTCGTTTATTTCTTTTCGAGTCTGCTTTCGGTTGTACTCGTTTGCTGTTGACAGAGCGTTTTCGGCCGGTTTTTCTTTTCGAGTCCGCTTTCGGTCGTACTCGTTTATTCTTTTCGAGTTCGCTTTCAGTCGTACTCGTTTGCTATTGAAAGAGCATTCTCGGCCGGTCTTTCTTTTC
Source organism: Lathyrus tuberosus (assembly GCA_022829125.1). NCBI lineage: Eukaryota > Viridiplantae > Streptophyta > Magnoliopsida > Fabales > Fabaceae > Lathyrus > Lathyrus tuberosus. The sequence goes on from JALAZF010000034.1 coordinate 5,545,810, forward strand.
GAGTCCGCTTTCGGTCGTACTCGTTTGCTGTTGAAAGAGCATTTTCAACCGGTCTTTCTTTTCGAGTCCGCTTTCGGTCGTACTCGTTTATTTCTTTTCGAGTCCGCTTTCGGTCGTACTCGTTTGTTGTTGAAAGAGCGTTTTCGGCCAGTCTTTCTTTTCGAGTTCGCTTTCGGTTGTACTCGTTTGCTGTTGAAAAAGCATTTTCGGTCAGTCTTTCTTTTTGATTCTGCTTTCGGTAGTACTTGTTTATTTCTTTTCGAATTCGCTTTTGGTCTTACTCGTTTGCTGTTGAAAGAGCGTTTTCGGTCGGTCTTTCTTTTCGAGTCCGCTTTCGGTCGTACTCGTTTATTCTTTTCGAGTTCGCTTTTGCTCGTACTCGTTTGCTATTGAAAGAGCGTTTCATGCCGGTCTTTCTTTTCGAGTCCGCTTTCGGTCGTACTCGTTTGCTGTTGAAAGAGCATTTTCGGCCGGTCTTTCTTTTCGAGTCCGCTTTCGGTCGTACTCGTTTATTCTTATCGAGTCCGCTTTCGGTCTTACTCATTTGCTGTTGAAAGAGCGTTTTCAGCCGGTCTTTCTTTTCGAGTCAGCTTTTGGTCGTACTCGTTTATTCTTTTCGAGTCCGCTTTCGGTCGTACTCGTTTGCTGTTGAAAGAGCGTTTTCGGCCGGTCTTTCTGTTCGAGTTCGCTTTCGGTCGTACTCGTTTATTCTTTTCGAGTCCGCTTTCGGTCGTACTCGTTTGCTGTTGAAAGAGCATTTTTGGCCGGTCTTTCTTTTCGAGTCCGCTTTCAGTCGTACGCGTTTATTTCTTTTCAAATCTGCTTTTGGTCGTACTCGTTTGCTGTTGAAAGAGCGTTTTTGGCCGGTCTTTCTTTTCGAGTCCGCTTTCGGTCGTACTCGTTTATTCTTTTCGAGTCCGCTTTTGTTTGTATTCGTTTCCTGTTGAAAGAGCGTTTTTGGCCGGTCTTTCTTTTCGAGTTCGCTTTCGGTAGTACTCGTTTATTTCTTTTCGGGTACGCTTTCGGTCGTACTCGTTTGCTGTTGAAAGAGCGTTTTCGCCCGGTCTTTCTTTTCGAGTCCGCTTTCGGTCGTACTCGTTTATTCTTTTCGAGTTCGCTTTTGCTCGTACTCGTTTGCTGTTGAAAGAGCGTTTCAGGCCGGTCTTTCTTTTCGAGTCCGCTTTCGGTTGTACTCGTTAGCTGTTGAAAGAGAGTTTTTGGCCGGTCTTTCTTTTCGAGTCTGCTTTTGGTCGTACTCGTTTATTCTTATCGAGTCCGCTTTCGGTTGTACTCGTTTGCTGTTGAAAGAGCGTTTCAGGCCGGTCTTTCTTTTCGAGTCCGCTTTTCGGTCGTACTTGTTTGCTGTTGAAAGAGCGTTTTTGGTCGGTCTTTCTTTTCAAGTCCGCTTTCGATCGTACTCGTTTATTTCTTTTCGAGTCTGCTTTCGGTTGTACTCGTTTGCTGTTGAAAGAGCGTTTTCGGCCGGTTTTTCTTTTCGAGTCCGCTTTCGGTCGTACTCGTTTATTCTTTTCGAGTCCGCTTTCAGTCGTACTCGTTTGCTATTGAAAGAGCATTCTCGGCCGGTCTTTCTTTTCGAGTCCGCTTTCGGTCGTACTCGTTTGCTGTTGAAAGAGCATTTTCGGCCGGTCTTTCTTTTCGAGTCCGCTTTCGGTCGTACTCGTTTATTTCTTTTCGAGTCCGCTTTCGGTCGTACTCGTTTGTTGTTGAAAGAGCGTTTTCGGCCAGTCTTTCTTTTCGAGTTCGCTTTCGGTTGTACTCGTTTGCTGTTGAAAAAGCATTTTCGGCCAGTCTTTCTTTTCGATTCTGCTTTCGGTAGCACTTGTTTATTTCTTTTCGAATTCGCTTTTGGTCTTACTCGTTTGCTGTTGAAAGAGCGTTTTTGGTCGGTCTTTCTTTTCGAGTCCGCTTTCGGTCGTACTCGTTTATTCTTTTCGAGTTCGCTTTTGCTCGTACTCGTTTGCTATTGAAAGAGCGTTTCAGGCCTGTCTTTCTTTTCGAGTCCGCTTTCGGTCGTACTTGTTTGCTGTTGAAAGAGCATTTTTGGTCGGTCTTTCTTTTCGAGTCCGCTTTCGGTCGTACTCGTTTATTCTTATCGAGTCCGCTTTCGGTCTTACTCATTTGCTATTGAAAGAGCGTTTTCGGCCGGTCTTTCTTTTCGAGTCAGCTTTTGGTCGTACTCGTTTATTCTTTTCGAGTCCGCTTTCGGTCGTACTCGTTTGCTATTGAAAGAGCGTTTTCGGCCAGTCTTTATGTTCGAGTCCGCTTTCGGTCGTACTCGTTTATTCTTTTCGAGTCCGCTTTCGGTCGTACTCGTTTGCTGTTGAAAGAGCTTTTTCAGCCGGTCTTTCTTTTCGAGTCCGCTTTCAGTCATACTTATTTATTCTTTTCGAGTCCGCTTTCGGTCGTACTCGTTTGCTGTTGAAAGAGCATTTTCGGCAGGTCTTTATGTTCGAGTCCGCTTTCGGACGTACTCGTTTATTCTTTTCGAGTCCGCTTTCGGTTGTACTCGTTTGCTGTTGAAAGAGCATTTTCGGCCGGTGTTTCTTTTGGAGTCCGCTTTCTGCCGTACTCCTTTGCTGTTGAAAGAGCATTTTCGGCCAGTCTTTCTTTTCAATTCTGCTTTCGGTAGTACTTTTTTATTTCTTTTCGAGTTCGCTTTTGGTCTTACTCGTTTGCTGTTGAAAGAGCGTTTTCGGCCGGTCTTTCTTTTCGAGTCCGCTTTCGGTCGTACTCATTTATTCTTTTCGAGTCCGCTTTTGCTCGTACTCGTTTGCCGTTGAAAGAGCGTTTCAGGCCGATCTTTCTTTTCGAGTCCGCTTTCGGTTGTACTCGTTAGCTGTTGAAAGAGCGTTTTTGGCCGGTCTTTATTTTCGAGTCCGCTTTTGGTCGTACTCGTTTATTCTTATCGAGTCCGCTTTCGGTCGTACTCGTTTGCTGTTGAAAGAGCGTTTTGGGTCGGTCTTTTATTTCGAGTCCGCTTTCGGTCGTACTCGTTTATTTCTTTTCGAGTCCGCTTTCGGACGTACTCGTTTGCTGTTGAAAGAGCGTTTTCGGCCGGTCTTTCTTTTCAAGTCCGCTTTCGGTCGTACTCGTTTATTCTTTTTGAGTCCGCTTTCGGTCGTACTCGTTTGCTATTGAAAGAGCGTTTTCGATCGGTTTTTCTTTTAGAGTCCGCTTTCGGTCGTACTCGTTTGTTATTGAAAGAGCGTTTTCGGCTGGCCTTTCTGTTCGAGTCGGCTTTCGGTCGTTCTCGTTTATTCTTTTCGAGTTCGCTTTCGGTTGTACTCGTTTGCTGTTGAAAGAGCGTTTTCGGCCGGTTTTTCTTTTCGAGTCCGCTTTCGGTCGTACTCGTTTATTCTTTTCGAGTCCGCTTTCAGTCGTACTCGTTTGCTATTGAAAGAGCATTCTCGGCCGGTCTTTCTTTTCGAGTCCGCTTTCGGTCGTACTCGTTTGCTGTTGAAAGAGCATTTTCGGCCGGTCTTTCTTTTCGAGTCCGCTTTCGGTCGTACTCGTTTATTTCTTTTCGAGTCCGCTTTCGGTCGTACTCGTTTGTTGTTGAAAGAGCGTTTTCGGCCAGTCTTTCTTTTCGAGTTCGCTTTCGGTTGTACTCGTTTGCTGTTGAAAAAGCATTTTCGGCCAGTCTTTCTTTTCGATTCTGCTTTCGGTAGTACTTGTTTATTTCTTTTCGAATTCGCTTTTGGTCTTACTCGTTTGCTGTTGAAAGAGCGTTTTCGGTCGGTCTTTCTTTTCGAGTCCGCTTTCGGTCGTACTCGTTTATTCTTTTCGAGTTCGCTTTTGCTCGTACTCGTTTGCTATTGAAAGAGCGTTTCAGGCCGGTCTTTCTTTTCGAGTCCGCTTTCGGTCGTACTTGTTTGCTGTTGAAAGAGCATTTTCGGTCGGTCTTTCTTTTCGAGTCCGCTTTCGGTCGTACTCGTTTATTCTTATCGAGTCCGCTTTCGGTCTTACTCATTTGCTGTTGAAAGAGCGTTTTCGGCCGGTCTTTCTTTTCGAGTCAGCTTTTGGTCGTACTCGTTTATTCTTTTCGAGTCCGCTTTCGGTCGTACTCGTTTGCTATTGAAAGAGCGTTTTCGGCCAGTCTTTCTGTTCGAGTCCGCTTTCGGTCGTACTCGTTTATTCTTTTCGAGTCCGCTTTCGGTCGTACTCGTTTGCTGTTGAAAGAGCTTTTTCAGCCGGTCTTTCTTTTCGAGTCCGCTTTCGGTCATACTTATTTATTCTTTTCGAGTCCGCTTTCGGTCGTACTCGTTTGCTGTTGAAAGAGCATTTTCGGCAGGTCTTTATGTTCGAGTCCGCTTTCGGACGTACTCGTTTATTCTTTTCGAGTCCGCTTTCGGTTGTACTCGTTTGCTGTTGAAAAAGCATTTTCGGCCGGTGTTTCTTTTGGAGTCCGCTTTCTGCCGTACTCCTTTGCTGTTGAAAGAGCATTTTCGGCCAGTCTTTCTTTTCAATTCTGCTTTCGGTAGTACTTTTTTATTTCTTTTCGAGTTCGCTTTTGGTCTTACTCGTTTGCTGTTGAAAGAGCGTTTTCGGCCGGTCTTTCTTTTCGAGTCCGCTTTCGGTCGTACTCATTTATTCTTTTCGAGTCCGCTTTTGCTCGTACTCGTTTGCCGTTGAAAGAGCGTTTCAGGCCGATCTTTCTTTTCGAGTCCGCTTTCGGTTGTACTCGTTAGCTGTTGAAAGAGCGTTTTTGGCCGGTCTTTATTTTCGAGTCCGCTTTTGGTCGTACTCGTTTATTCTTATCGAGTCCGCTTTCGGTCGTACTCGTTTGCTGTTGAAAGAGCGTTTTGGGTCGGTCTTTTATTTCGAGTCCGCTTTCGGTCGTACTCGTTTATTTCTTTTCGAGTCCGCTTTCGGTCGTACTCGTTTGCTGTTGAAAGAGCGTTTTCGGCCGGTCTTTCTTTTCAAGTCCGCTTTCGGTCGTACTCGTTTATTCTTTTTGAGTCCGCTTTCGGTCGTACTCGTTTGTTATTGAAAGAGCGTTTTCGGCCGGCCTTTCTGTTCGAGTCGGCTTTCGGTCGTTCTCGTTTATTCTTTTCGAGTTCGATTTCGGTTGTACTCGTTTGCTGTTGAAAGAGCATTTTCGGCCGGTTTTTCTTTTCGAGTCCGCTTTCGGTCGTACTCGTTTATTCTTTTCGAGTCCGCTTTCAGTCGTACTCGTTTGCTATTGAAAGAGCATTCTCGGCCGGTCTTTCTTTTCGAGTCCGCTTTCGGTCGTACTCGTTTGCTGTTGAAAGAGCATTTTCGGCCGGTCTTTCTTTTCGAGTCCGCTTTCGGTCGTACTCGTTTATTTCTTTTCGAGTCCGCTTTCGGTCGTACTCGTTTGTTGTTGAAAGAGCGTTTTCGGCCAGTCTTTCTTTTCGAGTTCGCTTTCGGTTGTACTCGTTTGCTGTTGAAAAAGCATTTTCGGCCAGTCTTTCTTTTCGATTCTGCTTTCGGTAGTACTTGTTTATTTCTTTTCGAATTCGCTTTTGGTCTTACTCGTTTGCTGTTGAAAGAGCGTTTTCGGTCGGTCTTTCTTTTCGAGTCCGCTTTCGGTCGTACTCGTTTATTCTTTTCGAGTTCGCTTTTGCTCGTACTCGTTTGCTATTGAAAGAGCGTTTCAGGCCGGTCTTTCTTTTCGAGTCCGCTTTCGGTCGTACTTGTTTGCTGTTGAAAGAGCATTTTCGGTCGGTCTTTCTTTTCGAGTCCGCTTTCGGTCGTACTCGTTTATTCTTATCGAGTCCGCTTTCGGTCTTACTCATTTGCTGTTGAAAGAGCGTTTTCGGCCGGTCTTTCTTTTCGAGTCAGCTTTTGGTCGTACTCGTTTATTCTTTTCGAGTCCGCTTTCGGTCGTACTCGTTTGCTATTGAAAGAGCGTTTTCGGCCAGTCTTTCTGTTCGAGTCCGCTTTCGGTCGTACTCGTTTATTCTTTTCGAGTCCGCTTTCGGTCGTACTCGTTTGCTGTTGAAAGAGCTTTTTCAGCCGGTCTTTCTTTTCGAGTCCGCTTTCGGTCATACTTATTTATTCTTTTCGAGTCCGCTTTCGGTCGTACTCGTTTGCTGTTGAAAGAGCATTTTCGGCAGGTCTTTATGTTCGAGTCCGCTTTCGGACGTACTCGTTTATTCTTTTCGAGTCCGCTTTCGGTTGTACTCGTTTGCTGTTGAAAAAGCATTTTCGGCCGGTGTTTCTTTTGGAGTCCGCTTTCTGCCGTACTCCTTTGCTGTTGAAAGAGCATTTTCGGCCAGTCTTTCTTTTCAATTCTGCTTTCGGTAGTACTTTTTTATTTCTTTTCGAGTTCGCTTTTGGTCTTACTCGTTTGCTGTTGAAAGAGCGTTTTCGGCCGGTCTTTCTTTTCGAGTCCGCTTTCGGTCGTACTCATTTATTCTTTTCGAGTCCGCTTTTGCTCGTACTCGTTTGCCGTTGAAAGAGCGTTTCAGGCCGATCTTTCTTTTCGAGTCCGCTTTCGGTTGTACTCGTTAGCTGTTGAAAGAGCGTTTTTGGCCGGTCTTTATTTTCGAGTCCGCTTTTGGTCGTACTCGTTTATTCTTATCGAGTCCGCTTTCGGTCGTACTCGTTTGCTGTTGAAAGAGCGTTTTGGGTCGGTCTTTTATTTCGAGTCCGCTTTCGGTCGTACTCGTTTATTTCTTTTCGAGTCCGCTTTCGGTCGTACTCGTTTGCTGTTGAAAGAGCGTTTTCGGCCGGTCTTTCTTTTCAAGTCCGCTTTCGGTCGTACTCGTTTATTCTTTTTGAGTCCGCTTTCGGTCGTACTCGTTTGTTATTGAAAGAGCGTTTTCGGCCGGCCTTTCTGTTCGAGTCGGCTTTCGGTCGTTCTCGTTTATTCTTTTCGAGTTCGATTTCGGTTGTACTCGTTTGCTGTTGAAAGAGCATTTTCGGCCGGTTTTTCTTTTCGAGTCCGCTTTCGGTCGTACTCGTTTATTCTTTTCGAGTCCGCTTTCAGTCGTACTCGTTTGCTATTGAAAGAGCATTCTCGGCCGGTCTTTCTTTTCGAGTCCGCTTTCGGTCGTACTCGTTTGCTGTTGAAAGAGCATTTTCGGCCGGTCTTTCTTTTCGAGTCCGCTTTCGGTCGTACTCGTTTATTTCTTTTCGAGTCCGCTTTCGGTCGTACTCGTTTGTTGTTGAAAGAGCGTTTTCGGCCAGTCTTTCTTTTCGAGTTCGCTTTCGGTTGTACTCGTTTGCTGTTGAAAAAGCATTTTCGGCCAGTCTTTCTTTTCGATTCTGCTTTCGGTAGTACTTGTTTATTTCTTTTCGAATTCGCTTTTGGTCTTACTCGTTTGCTGTTGAAAGAGCGTTTTCGGTCGGTCTTTCTTTTCGAGTCCGCTTTCGGTCGTACTCGTTTATTCTTTTCGAGTTCGCTTTTGCTCGTACTCGTTTGCTATTGAAAGAGCGTTTCAGGCCGGTCTTTCTTTTCGAGTCCGCTTTCGGTCGTACTTGTTTGCTGTTGAAAGAGCATTTTCGGTCGGTCTTTCTTTTCGAGTCCGCTTTCGGTCGTACTCGTTTATTCTTATCGAGTCCGCTTTCGGTCTTACTCATTTGCTGTTGAAAGAGCGTTTTCGGCCGGTCTTTCTTTTCGAGTCAGCTTTTGGTCGTACTCGTTTATTCTTTTCGAGTCCGCTTTCGGTCGTACTCGTTTGCTATTGAAAGAGCGTTTTCGGCCAGTCTTTCTGTTCGAGTCCGCTTTCGGTCGTACTCGTTTATTCTTTTCGAGTCCGCTTTCGGTCGTACTCGTTTGCTGTTGAAAGAGCTTTTTCAGCCGGTCTTTCTTTTCGAGTCCGCTTTCGGTCATACTTATTTATTCTTTTCGAGTCCGCTTTCGGTCGTACTCGTTTGCTGTTGAAAGAGCATTTTCGGCAGGTCTTTATGTTCGAGTCCGCTTTCGGACGTACTCGTTTATTCTTTTCGAGTCCGCTTTCGGTCGTACTCGTTTGCTGTTGAAAGAGCATTTTCGGCCGGTGTTTCTTTTGGAGTCCGCTTTCTGCCGTACTCCTTTGCTGTTGAAAGAGCATTTTCGGCCAGTCTTTCTTTTCGATTCTGCTTTCGGTAGTACTTTTTTATTTCTTTTCGAGTTCGCTTTTGGTCTTACTCGTTTGCTGTTGAAAGAGCATTTTCGGCCGGTCTTTCTTTTCGAGTCCGCTTTCGGTTGTACTCGTTTATTTCTTTTCGAGTCAGCTTTCGGTCGTACTCGTTTGTTGTTGAAAGAGCGTTTTTGGCCAGTCTTTCTTTTCGAGTTCGCTTTCGGTTGTACTCGTTTGCTGTTGAAAAAGCATTTTTGCCCAGTCTTTCTTTTCGATTCTGCTTTCGGTAGTACTTGTTTATTTCTTTTCGAATTCGCTTTTGGTCTTACTCGTTTGCTGTTGAAAGAGCATTTTCGGTCGGTCTTTCTTTTCGAGTCCGCTTTCGGTCGTACTCGTTTATTCTTTTCGAGTTCACTTTTGCTCGTACTCGTTTGCTATTGAAAGAGCGTTTCAGGCCGGTCTTTCTTTTCGAGTCCGCTTTCGGTCGTACTTGTTTGCTGTTGAAAGAGCATTTTCGGTCGGTCTTTCTTTTCGAGTCCGCTTTCGGTCGTACTCGTTTATTCTTATCGAGTCCGCTTTCGGTCTTACTCATTTGCTGTTGAAAGAGCGTTTTCGGCCGGTCTTTCTTTTCGAGTCAGCTTTTGGTCGTACTCGTTTATTCTTTTCGAGTCCGCTTTCGGTCGTACTCGTTTGCTATTGAAAGAGCGTTTTCGGCCAGTCTTTCTGTTCGAGTCCGCTTTCGGTCGTACTCGTTTATTCTTTTCGAGTCCGCTTTCGGTCGTACTCGTTTGCTGTTGAAAGAGCTTTTTCAGCCGGTCTTTCTTTTCGAGTCCGCTTTCGGTCATACTTATTTATTCTTTTCGAGTCCGCTTTCGGTCGTACTCGTTTGCTGTTGAAAGAGCATTTTCGGCAGGTCTTTATGTTCGAGTCCGCTTTCGGACGTACTCGTTTATTCTTTTCGAGTCCGCTTTCGGTCGTACTCGTTTGCTGTTGAAAGAGCATTTTCGGCCGGTGTTTCTTTTGGAGTCCGCTTTCTGCCGTACTCCTTTGCTGTTGAAAGAGCATTTTCGGCCAGTCTTTCTTTTCGATTCTGCTTTCGGTAGTACTTTTTTATTTCTTTTCGAGTTCGCTTTTGGTCTTACTCGTTTGCTGTTGAAAGAGCGTTTTCGGCCGGTCTTTCTTTTCGAGTCCGCTTTCGGTCGTACTCATTTATTCTTTTCGAGTCCGCTTTTGCTCGTACTCGTTTGCCGTTGAAAGAGCGTTTCAGGCCGATCTTTCTTTTCGAGTCCGCTTTCGGTTGTACTCGTTAGCTGTTGAAAGAGCGTTTTTGGCCGGTCTTTATTTTCGAGTCCGCTTTTGGTCGTACTCGTTTATTCTTATCGAGTCCGCTTTCGGTCGTACTCGTTTGCTGTTGAAAGAGCGTTTTGGGTCGGTCTTTTATTTCGAGTCCGCTTTCGGTCGTACTCGTTTATTTCTTTTCGAGTCCGCTTTCGGTCGTACTCGTTTGCTGTTGAAAGAGCGTTTTTGGCCGGTCTTTCTTTTCAAGTCCGCTTTCGGTCGTACTCGTTTATTCTTTTCGAGTCCGCTTTCGGTCGTACTCGTTTGCTATTGAAAGAGCGTTTTCGATCGGTTTTTCTTTTAGAGTCCGCTTTCGGTCGTACTCGTTTGTTATTGAAAGAGCGTTTTCGGCTGGCCTTTCTGTTCGAGTCGGCTTTCGGTCGTTCTCGTTTATTCTTTTCGAGTTCGCTTTCGGTTGTACTCGTTTGCTGTTGAAAGAGCGTTTTCGGCCGGTTTTTCTTTTCGAGTCCGCTTTCGGTCGTACTCGTTTATTCTTTTCGAGTCCGCTTTCAGTCGTACTCGTTTGCTATTGAAAGAGCATTCTCGGCCGGTCTTTCTTTTCGAGTCCGCTTTCGGTCGTACTCGTTTGCTGTTGAAAGAGCATTTTCGGCCGGTCTTTCTTTTCGAGTCCGCTTTCGGTCGTACTCGTTTATTTCTTTTCGAGTCCGCTTTCGGTCGTACTCGTTTGTTGTTGAAAGAGCGTTTTCGGCCAGTCTTTCTTTTCGAGTTCGCTTTCGGTTGTACTCGTTTGCTGTTGAAAAAGCATTTTCGGCCAGTCTTTCTTTTCGATTCTGCTTTCGGTAGTACTTGTTTATTTCTTTTCGAATTCGCTTTTGGTCTTACTCGTTTGCTGTTGAAAGAGCGTTTTCGGTCGGTCTTTCTTTTCGAGTCCGCTTTCGGTCGTACTCGTTTATTCTTTTCGAGTTCGCTTTTGCTCGTACTCGTTTGCTATTGAAAGAGCGTTTCAGGCCGGTCTTTCTTTTCGGGTCCGCTTTCGGTCGTACTTGTTTGCTGTTGAAAGAGCATTTTCGGTCGGTCTTTCTTTTCGAGTCCGCTTTCGGTCGTACTCGTTTATTCTTATCGAGTCCGCTTTCGGTCTTACTCATTTGCTGTTGAAAGAGCGTTTTCGGCCGGTCTTTCTTTTCGAGTCAGCTTTTGGTCGTACTCGTTTATTCTTTTCGAGTCCGCTTTCGGTCGTACTCGTTTGCTATTGAAAGAGCGTTTTCGGCCAGTCTTTCTGTTCGAGTCCGCTTTCGGTCGTACTCGTTTATTCTTTTCGAGTCCGCTTTCGGTCGTACTCGTTTGCTGTTGAAAGAGCTTTTTCAGCCGGTCTTTCTTTTCGAGTCCGCTTTCGGTCATACTTATTTATTCTTTTCGAGTCCGCTTTCGGTCGTACTCGTTTGCTGTTGAAAGAGCATTTTCGGCAGGTCTTTATGTTCGAGTCCGCTTTCGGACGTACTCGTTTATTCTTTTCGAGTCCGCTTTCGGTTGTACTCGTTTGCTGTTGAAAAAGCATTTTCGGCCGGTGTTTCTTTTGGAGTCCGCTTTCTGCCGTACTCCTTTGCTGTTGAAAGAGCATTTTCGGCCAGTCTTTCTTTTCAATTCTGCTTTCGGTAGTACTTTTTTATTTCTTTTCGAGTTCGCTTTTGGTCTTACTCGTTTGCTGTTGAAAGAGCGTTTTCGGCCGGTCTTTCTTTTCGAGTCCGCTTTCGGTCGTACTCATTTATTCTTTTCGAGTCCGCTTTTGCTCGTACTCGTTTGCCGTTGAAAGAGCGTTTCAGGCCGATCTTTCTTTTCGAGTCCGCTTTCGGTTGTACTCGTTAGCTGTTGAAAGAGCGTTTTTGGCCGGTCTTTATTTTCGAGTCCGCTTTTGGTCGTACTCGTTTATTCTTATCGAGTCCGCTTTCGGTCGTACTCGTTTGCTGTTGAAAGAGCGTTTTGGGTCGGTCTTTTATTTCGAGTCCGCTTTCGGTCGTACTCGTTTATTTCTTTTCGAGTCCGCTTTCGGTCGTACTCGTTTGCTGTTGAAAGAGCGTTTTCGGCCGGTCTTTCTTTTCAAGTCCGCTTTCGGTCGTACTCGTTTATTCTTTTTGAGTCCGCTTTCGGTCGTACTCGTTTGTTATTGAAAGAGCGTTTTCGGCCGGCCTTTCTGTTCGAGTCGGCTTTCGGTCGTTCTCGTTTATTCTTTTCGAGTTCGCTTTCGGTTGTACTCGTTTGCTGTTGAAAGAGCATTTTCGGCCGGTTTTTCTTTTCGAGTCCGCTTTCGGTCGTACTCGTTTATTCTTTTCGAGTCCGCTTTCAGTCGTACTCGTTTGCTATTGAAAGAGCATTCTCGGCCGGTCTTTCTTTTCGAGTCCGCTTTCGGTCGTACTCGTTTGCTGTTGAAAGAGCATTTTCGGCCGGTCTTTCTTTTCGAGTCCGCTTTCGGTCGTACTCGTTTATTTCTTTTCGAGTCCGCTTTCGGTCGTACTCGTTTGTTGTTGAAAGAGCGTTTTCGGCCAGTCTTTCTTTTCGAGTTCGCTTTCGGTTGTACTCGTTTGCTGTTGAAAAAGCATTTTCGGCCAGTCTTTCTTTTCGATTCTGCTTTCGGTAGTACTTGTTTATTTCTTTTCGAATTCGCTTTTGGTCTTACTCGTTTGCTGTTGAAAGAGCGTTTTCGGTCGGTCTTTCTTTTCGAGTCCGCTTTCGGTCGTACTCGTTTATTCTTTTCGAGTTCGCTTTTGCTCGTACTCGTTTGCTATTGAAAGAGCGTTTCAGGCCGGTCTTTCTTTTCGAGTCCGCTTTCGGTCGTACTTGTTTGCTGTTGAAAGAGCATTTTCGGTCGGTCTTTCTTTTCGAGTCCGCTTTCGGTCGTACTCGTTTATTCTTATCGAGTCCGCTTTCGGTCTTACTCATTTGCTGTTGAAAGAGCGTTTTCGGCCGGTCTTTCTTTTCGAGTCAGCTTTTGGTCGTACTCGTTTATTCTTTTCGAGTCCGCTTTCGGTCGTACTCGTTTGCTATTGAAAGAGCGTTTTCGGCCAGTCTTTCTGTTCGAGTCCGCTTTCGGTCGTACTCGTTTATTCTTTTCGAGTCCGCTTTCGGTCGTACTCGTTTGCTGTTGAAAGAGCTTTTTCAGCCGGTCTTTCTTTTCGAGTCCGCTTTCGGTCATACTTATTTATTCTTTTCGAGTCCGCTTTCGGTCGTACTCGTTTGCTGTTGAAAGAGCATTTTCGGCAGGTCTTTATGTTCGAGTCCGCTTTCGGACGTACTCGTTTATTCTTTTCGAGTCCGCTTTCGGTCGTACTCGTTTGCTGTTGAAAGAGCATTTTCGGCCGGTGTTTCTTTTGGAGTCCGCTTTCTGCCGTACTCCTTTGCTGTTGAAAGAGCATTTTCGGCCAGTCTTTCTTTTCGATTCTGCTTTCGGTAGTACTTTTTTATTTCTTTTCGAGTTCGCTTTTGGTCTTACTCGTTTGCTGTTGAAAGAGCATTTTCGGCCGGTCTTTCTTTTCGAGTCCGCTTTCGGTTGTACTCGTTTATTTCTTTTCGAGTCAGCTTTCGGTCGTACTCGTTTGTTGTTGAAAGAGCGTTTTTGGCCAGTCTTTCTTTTCGAGTTCGCTTTCGGTTGTACTCGTTTGCTGTTGAAAAAGCATTTTTGCCCAGTCTTTCTTTTCGATTCTGCTTTCGGTAGTACTTGTTTATTTCTTTTCGAATTCGCTTTTGGTCTTACTCGTTTGCTGTTGAAAGAGCATTTTCGGTCGGTCTTTCTTTTCGAGTCCGCTTTCGGTCGTACTCGTTTATTCTTTTCGAGTTCACTTTTGCTCGTACTCGTTTGCTATTGAAAGAGCGTTTCAGGCCGGTCTTTCTTTTCGAGTCCGCTTTCGGTCGTACTTGTTTGCTGTTGAAAGAGCATTTTCGGTCGGTCTTTCTTTTCGAGTCCGCTTTCGGTCGTACTCGTTTATTCTTATCGAGTCCGCTTTCGGTCTTACTCATTTGCTGTTGAAAGAGCGTTTTCGGCCGGTCTTTCTTTTCGAGTCAGCTTTTGGTCGTACTCGTTTATTCTTTTCGAGTCCGCTTTCGGTCGTACTCGTTTGCTATTGAAAGAGCGTTTTCGGCCAGTCTTTCTGTTCGAGTCCGCTTTCGGTCGTACTCGTTTATTCTTTTCGAGTCCGCTTTCGGTCGTACTCGTTTGCTGTTGAAAGAGCTTTTTCAGCCGGTCTTTCTTTTCGAGTCCGCTTTCGGTCATACTTATTTATTCTTTTCGAGTCCGCTTTCGGTCGTACTCGTTTGCTGTTGAAAGAGCATTTTCGGCAGGTCTTTATGTTCGAGTCCGCTTTCGGACGTACTCGTTTATTCTTTTCGAGTCCGCTTTCGGTCGTACTCGTTTGCTGTTGAAAGAGCATTTTCGGCCGGTGTTTCTTTTGGAGTCCGCTTTCTGCCGTACTCCTTTGCTGTTGAAAGAGCATTTTCGGCCAGTCTTTCTTTTCGATTCTGCTTTCGGTAGTACTTTTTTATTTCTTTTCGAGTTCGCTTTTGGTCTTACTCGTTTGCTGTTGAAAGAGCGTTTTCGGCCGGTCTTTCTTTTCGAGTCCGCTTTCGGTCGTACTCATTTATTCTTTTCGAGTCCGCTTTTGCTCGTACTCGTTTGCCGTTGAAAGAGCGTTTCAGGCCGATCTTTCTTTTCGAGTCCGCTTTCGGTTGTACTCGTTAGCTGTTGAAAGAGCGTTTTTGGCCGGTCTTTATTTTCGAGTCCGCTTTTGGTCGTACTCGTTTATTCTTATCGAGTCCGCTTTCGGTCGTACTCGTTTGCTGTTGAAAGAGCGTTTTGGGTCGGTCTTTTATTTCGAGTCCGCTTTCGGTCGTACTCGTTTATTTCTTTTCGAGTCCGCTTTCGGTCGTACTCGTTTGCTGTTGAAAGAGCGTTTTTGGCCGGTCTTTCTTTTCAAGTCCGCTTTCGGTCGTACTCGTTTATTCTTTTTGAGTCCGCTTTCGGTCGTACTCGTCTGCTATTGAAAGAGCGTTTTCGATCGGTTTTTCTTTTAGAGTCCGCTTTCGGTCGTACTCGTTTGTTATTGAAAGAGCGTTTTCGGCCGGCCTTTCTGTTCGAGTCGGCTTTCGGTCGTTCTCGTTTATTCTTTTCAAGTTCGCTTTCGGTAGTACTCGTTTGCTGTTGAAAGAGCGTTTTCGGCCGGTTTTTCTTTTCGAGTCCGCTTTCGGTCGTACTCGTTTATTATTTTCGAGTCCGCTTTCAGTCGTACTCGTTTGCTATTGAAAGAGCATTCTCGGCCGGTCTTTCTTTTCGAGTCCGCTTTCGGTCGTACTCGTTTGCTGTTGAAAGAGCATTTTCGGCCGGTCTTTCTTTTCGAGTCCGCTTTCGGTCGTACTCGTTTATTTCTTTTCGAGTCCGCTTTCGGTCGTACTCGTTTGTTGTTGAAAGAGCGTTTTCGGCCAGTCTTTCTTTTCGAGTTCGCTTTCGGTTGTACTCGTTTGCTGTTGAAAAAGCATTTTCGGCCAGTCTTTCTTTTCGATTCTGCTTTCGGTAGTAGTTGTTTATTTCTTTTCGAATTCGCTTTTGGTCTTACTCGTTTGCTGTTGAAAGAGCGTTTTCGGTCGGTCTTTCTTTTCGAGTCCGCTTTCGGTCGTACTCGTTTATTCTTTTCGAGTTCGCTTTTGCTCGTACTCGTTTGCTATTGAAAGAGCGTTTCAGGCCGGTCTTTCTTTTCGAGTCCGCTTTCGGTCGTACTTGTTTGCTGTTGAAAGAGCATTTTCGGTCGGTCTTTCTTTTCGAGTCCGCTTTCGGTCGTACTCGTTTATTCTTATCGAGTCCGCTTTCGGTCTTACTCATTTGCTGTTGAAAGAGCGTTTTCGGCCGGTCTTTCTTTTCGAGTCTGCTTTTGGTCGTACTCGTTTATTCTTTTCGAGTCCGCTTTCGGTCGTACTCGTTTGCTATTGAAAGAGCGTTTTCGGCCAGTCTTTCAGTTCGAGTCCGCTTTCGGTCGTACTCGTTTATTCTTTTCGAGTCCGCTTTCGGTCGTACTCGTTTGCTGTTGAAAGAGCTTTTTCAGCCGGTCTTTCTTTTCGAGTCCGCTTTCGGTCATACTTATTTATTCTTTTCGAGTCCGCTTTCGGTCGTACTCGTTTGCTGTTGAAAGAGCATTTTCGGCAGGTCTTTATGTTCGAGTCCGCTTTCGGACGTACTCGTTTATTCTTTTCGAGTCCGCTTTCGGTTGTACTCGTTTGCTGTTGAAAAAGCATTTTCGGCCGGTGTTTCTTTTGGAGTCCGCTTTCTGCCGTACTCCTTTGCTGTTGAAAGAGCATTTTCGGCCAGTCTTTCTTTTCAATTCTGCTTTCGGTAGTACTTTTTTATTTCTTTTCGAGTTCGCTTTTGGTCTTACTCGTTTGCTGTTGAAAGAGCGTTTTCGGCCGGTCTTTCTTTTCGAGTCCGCTTTCGGTCGTACTCATTTATTCTTTTCGAGTCCGCTTTTGCTCGTACTCGTTTGCCGTTGAAAGAGCGTTTCAGGCCGATCTTTCTTTCCGAGTCCGCTTTCGGTTGTACTCGTTAGCTGTTGAAAGAGCGTTTTTGGCCGGTCTTTATTTTCGAGTCCGCTTTTGGTCGTACTCGTTTATTCTTATCGAGTCCGCTTTCGGTCGTACTCGTTTGCTGTTGAAAGAGCGTTTTGGGTCGGTCTTTTATTTCGAGTCCGCTTTCGGTCGTACTCGTTTATTTCTTTTCGAGTCCGCTTTCGGTCGTACTCGTTTGCTGTTGAAAGAGCGTTTTCGGCCGGTCTTTCTTTTCAAGTCCGCTTTCGGTCGTACTCGTTTATTCTTTTTGAGTCCGCTTTCGGTCGTACTCGTTTGCTATTGAAAGAGCGTTTTCGATCGGTTTTTCTTTTAGAGTCCGCTTTCGGTCGTACTCGTTTGTTATTGAAAGAGCGTTTTCGGCCGGCCTTTCTGTTCGAGTCGGCTTTCGGTCGTTCTCGTTTATTCTTTTCGAGTTCGCTTTCGGTTGTACTCGTTTGCTGTTGAAAGAGCGTTTTCGGCCGGTTTTTCTTTTCGAGTCCGCTTTCGGTCGTACTCGTTTATTCTTTTCGAGTCCGCTTTCAGTCGTACTCGTTTGCTATTGAAAGAGCATTCTCGGCCGGTCTTTCTTTTCGAGTCCGCTTTCGGTCGTACTCGTTTGCTGTTGAAAGAGCATTTTCGGCCGGTCTTTCTTTTCGAGTCCGCTTTCGGTCGTACTCGTTTATTTCTTTTCGAGTCCGCTTTCGGTCGTACTCGTTTGTTGTTGAAAGAGCGTTTTCGGCCAGTCTTTCTTTTCGAGTTCGCTTTCGGTTGTACTCGTTTGCTGTTGAAAAAGCATTTTCGGCCAGTCTTTCTTTTCGATTCTGCTTTCGGTAGTACTTGTTTATTTCTTTTCGAATTCGCTTTTGGTCTTACTCGTTTGCTGTTGAAAGAGCGTTTTCGGTCGGTCTTTCTTTTCGAGTCCGCTTTCGGTCGTACTCGTTTATTCTTTTCGAGTTCGCTTTTGCTCGTACTCGTTTGCTATTGAAAGAGCGTTTCAGGCCGGTCTTTCTTTTCGAGTCCGCTTTCGGTCGTACTTGTTTGCTGTTGAAAGAGCATTTTCGGTCGGTCTTTCTTTTCGAGTCCGCTTTCGGTCGTACTCGTTTATTCTTATCGAGTCCGCTTTCGGTCTTACTCATTTGCTGTTGAAAGAGCGTTTTCGGCCGGTCTTTCTTTTCGAGTCAGCTTTTGGTCGTACTCGTTTATTCTTTTCGAGTCCGCTTTCGGTCGTACTCGTTTGCTATTGAAAGAGCGTTTTCGGCCAGTCTTTCTGTTCGAGTCCGCTTTCGGTCGTACTCGTTTATTCTTTTCGAGTCCGCTTTCGGTCGTACTCGTTTGCTGTTGAAAGAGCTTTTTCAGCCGGTCTTTCTTTTCGAGTCCGCTTTCGGTCATACTTATTTATTCTTTTCGAGTCCGCTTTCGGTCGTACTCGTTTGCTGTTGAAAGAGCATTTTCGGCAGGTCTTTATGTTCGAGTCCGCTTTCGGACGTACTCGTTTATTCTTTTCGAGTCCGCTTTCGGTCGTACTCGTTTGCTGTTGAAAGAGCATTTTCGGCCGGTGTTTCTTTTGGAGTCCGCTTTCTGCCGTACTCCTTTGCTGTTGAAAGAGCATTTTCGGCCAGTCTTTCTTTTCGATTCTGCTTTCGGTAGTACTTTTTTATTTCTTTTCGAGTTCGCTTTTGGTCTTACTCGTTTGCTGTTGAAAGAGCATTTTCGGCCGGTCTTTCTTTTCGAGTCCGCTTTCGGTTGTACTCGTTTATTTCTTTTCGAGTCAGCTTTCGGTCGTACTCGTTTGTTGTTGAAAGAGCGTTTTTGGCCAGTCTTTCTTTTCGAGTTCGCTTTCGGTTGTACTCGTTTGCTGTTGAAAAAGCATTTTTGCCCAGTCTTTCTTTTCGATTCTGCTTTCGGTAGTACTTGTTTATTTCTTTTCGAATTCGCTTTTGGTCTTACTCGTTTGCTGTTGAAAGAGCATTTTCGGTCGGTCTTTCTTTTCGAGTCCGCTTTCGGTCGTACTCGTTTATTCTTTTCGAGTTCACTTTTGCTCGTACTCGTTTGCTATTGAAAGAGCGTTTCAGGCCGGTCTTTCTTTTCGAGTCCGCTTTCGGTCGTACTTGTTTGCTGTTGAAAGAGCATTTTCGGTCGGTCTTTCTTTTCGAGTCCGGTTTCGGTCGTACTCGTTTATTCTTATCGAGTCCGCTTTCGGTCTTACTCATTTGCTGTTGAAAGAGCGTTTTCGGTCGGTCTTTCTTTTCGAGTCCGCTTTCGGTCGTACTCGTTTGCTATTGAAAGAGCGTTTTCGGCCAGTCTTTCTGTTCGAGTCCGCTTTCGGTCGTACTCGTTTATTCTTTTCGAGTCCGCTTTCGGTCGTACTCGTTTGCTGTTGAAAGAGCTTTTTCAGCCGGTCTTTCTTTTCGAGTCCGCTTTCGGTCATACTTATTTATTCTTTTCGAGTCCGCTTTCGGTTGTACTCGTTTGCTGTTGAAAGAGCATTTTCGGCAGGTCTTTATGTTCGAGTCCGCTTTCGGACGTACTCGTTTATTCTTTTCGAGTCCGCTTTCGGTCGTACTCGTTTGCTGTTGAAAGAGCATTTTCGGCCGGTGTTTCTTTTGGAGTCCGCTTTCTGCCGTACTCCTTTGCTGTTGAAAGAGCATTTTCGGCCAGTCTTTCTTTTCGATTCTGCTTTCGGTAGTACTTTTTTATTTCTTTTCGAGTTCGCTTTTGGTCTTACTCGTTTGCTGTTGAAAGAGCGTTTTCGGCCGGTCTTTCTTTTCGAGTCCGCTTTCGGTCGTACTCATTTATTCTTTTCGAGTCCGCTTTTGCTCGTACTCGTTTGCCGTTGAAAGAGCGTTTCAGGCCGATCTTTCTTTTCGAGTCCGCTTTCGGTTGTACTCGTTAGCTGTTGAAAGAGCGTTTTTGGCCGGTCTTTATTTTCGAGTCCGCTTTTGGTCGTACTCGTTTATTCTTATCGAGTCCGCTTTCGGTCGTACTCGTTTGCTGTTGAAAGAGCGTTTTGGGTCGGTCTTTTATTTCGAGTCCGCTTTCGGTCGTACTCGTTTATTTCTTTTCGAGTCCGCTTTCGGTCGTACTCGTTTGCTGTTGAAAGAGCGTTTTTGGCCGGTCTTTCTTTTCAAGTCCGCTTTCGGTCGTACTCGTTTATTCTTTTTGAGTCCGCTTTCGGTCGTACTCGTCTGCTATTGAAAGAGCGTTTTCGATCGGTTTTTCTTTTAGAGTCCGCTTTCGGTCGTACTCGTTTGTTATTGAAAGAGCGTTTTCGGCCGGCCTTTCTGTTCGAGTCGGCTTTCGGTCGTTCTCGTTTATTCTTTTCAAGTTCGCTTTCGGTAGTACTCGTTTGCTGTTGAAAGAGCGTTTTCGGCCGGTTTTTCTTTTCGAGTCCGCTTTCGGTCGTACTCGTTTATTATTTTCGAGTCCGCTTTCAGTCGTACTCGTTTGCTATTGAAAGAGCATTCTCGGCCGGTCTTTCTTTTCGAGTCCGCTTTCGGTCGTACTCGTTTGCTGTTGAAAGAGCATTTTCGGCCGGTCTTTCTTTTCGAGTCCGCTTTCGGTCGTACTCGTTTATTTCTTTTCGAGTCCGCTTTCGGTCGTACTCGTTTGTTGTTGAAAGAGCGTTTTCGGCCAGTCTTTCTTTTCGAGTTCGCTTTCGGTTGTACTCGTTTGCTGTTGAAAAAGCATTTTCGGCCAGTCTTTCTTTTCGATTCTGCTTTCGGTAGTACTTGTTTATTTCTTTTCGAATTCGCTTTTGGTCTTACTCGTTTGCTGTTGAAAGAGCGTTTTCGGTCGGTCTTTGTTTTCGAGTCCGCTTTCGGTCGTACTCGTTTATTCTTTTCGAGTTCGCTTTTGCTCGTACTCGTTTGCTATTGAAAGAGCGTTTCAGGCCGGTCTTTCTTTTCGAGTCCGCTTTCGGTCGTACTCGTTTGCTGTTGAAAGAGCATTTTCGGCCGGTCTTTCTTTTCGAGTCCGCTTTCGGTGGTACTCGTTTAATCTTATCGAGTCCTCTTTCGGTCTTACTCATTTGCTGTTGAAAGAGCGTTTTCGGCCGGTCTTTCTTTTCGAGTCAGCTTTTGGTCGTACTCGTTTATTCTTTTCGAGTCCGCTTTCGGTCGTACTCGTTTGCTGTTGAAAGAGCGTTTTCGGCCGGTCTTTCTGTTCGAGTTCTCTTTCGGTCGTACTCGTTTATTCTTTTCGAGTCCGCTTTCGGTCGTACTCGTTTGCTGTTGAAGGAGCATTTTTGGCCGGTCTTTCTTTTCGAGTCCGCTTTCGGTCGTACTCGTTTATTTCTTTTCAAATCTGCTTTTGGTCGTACTCGTTTGCTGTTGAAAGAGCGTTTTTGGCCGGTCTTTCTTTTCGAGTCCGCTTTCGGTCGTACTCGTTTATTCTTTTCGAGTCCGCTTTTGTTTGTATTCGTTTGCTGTTGAAAGAGTGTTTTTGGCCGGTCTTTCTTTTCGAGTTCGCTTTCGGTAGTACTCGTTTATTTCTTTTCGGGTACGCTTTCGGTCGTACTCGTTTGCTGTTGAAAGAGCGTTTTCGCCCGGTCTTTCTTTTCGAGTCCGCTTTCGGTCATACTCGTTTATTCTTTTCGAGTTCGCTTTTACTCGTACTCGTTTGCTATTGAAAGAGCGTTTCAGGCCGGTCTTTCTTTTCGAGTCCGCTTTCGGTTGTACTCGTTAGTTGTTGAAAGAGAGTTTTTGGCCGGTCTTTCTTTTCGAGTCTGCTTTTGGTCGTACTCGTTTATTCTTATCGAGTCCGCTTTCGATTGTACTCGTTTGCTGTTGAAAGAGCGTTTCAGGCCGGTCCTTCTTTTCGAGTCCGCTTTTCGGTCGTACTTGTTTGCTGTTGAAAGAGCGTTTTTGGTCGGTCTTTCTTTTCGAGTCCGCTTTCGATCGTACTCGTTTATTTCTTTTTGAGTCTGCTTTCGGTTGTACTCGTTTGCTGTTGAAAGAGCGTTTTCGGCCGGTTTTTCTTTTCGAGTCCGCTTTCGGTCGTACTCGTTTATTCTTTTCGAGTCCGCTTTCAGTCGTACTCGTTTGCTATTGAAAGAGCATTCTCGGCCGGTCTTTCTTTTCGAATCCGCTTTCGGTCGTACTCGTTTGCTGTTGAAAGAGCATTTTCGGCCGGTCTTTCTTTTCGAGTCCGCTTTCGGTCGTACTCGTTTGTTGTTGAAAGAGCGTTTTTGGCCAGTCTTTCTTTTCGAGTTCGCTTTCGGTTGTACTCGTTTGCTGTTGAAAAAGCATTTTCGGCCAGTCTTTCTTTTCGATTCTGCTTTCGGTAGTACTTGTTTATTTCTTTTCGAATTCGCTTTTGGTCTTACTCGTTTGCTGTTGAAAGAGCGTTTTCGGTCGGTCTTTCTTTTTGAGTCCGCTTTCGGTCGTACTCGTTTATTCTTTTCGAGTTCGCTTTTGCTCGTACTCGTTTGCTATTGAAAGAGCGTTTCAGGCCGGTCATTCTTTTCGAGTCCGCTTTCGGTCGTACTTGTTTGCTGTTGAAAGAGCATTTTCGGTCGTTCTTTCTTTTCGAGTCCGCTTTCGGTCGTACTCGTTTATTCTTATCGAGTCCGCTTTCGGTCTTACTCATTTGCTGTTGAAAGAGCGTTTTGGGCCGGTCTTTCTTTACGAGTCAGCTTTTGGTCGTACTCGTTTATTTATTTCGAGTCCGCTTTCGGTCGTACTCGTTTGCTGTTGAAAGAGCGTTTTCGGCCAGTCTTTCTGTTCGAGTTCGCTTTCGGTCATACTCGTTTATTCTTTTCGAGTCCGCTTTCGGTCGTACTCGTTTGCTGTTGAAAGAGCTTTTTCATCCGGTCTTTCTTTTCGAGTCCGCTTTCGGTCATACTTATTTATTCTTTTCGAGTCCGCTTTCGGTCGTACTCGTTTGCTGTTGAAAGAGTATTTTCGGCAGGTCTTTATGTTCGAGTCCGCTTTCGGACGTACTCGTTTATTCTTTTCGAGTCCGCTTTCGGTCGTACTCGTTTGCTGTTGAAAGAGCATTTTCGGCCGGTGTTTCTTTTGGAGTCCGCTTTCTGCCGTACTCCTTTGCTGTTGAAAGAGCATTTTCGGCCAGTCTTTCTTTTCGATTCTGCTTTCGGTAGTACTTTTTTATTTCTTTTCGAGTTCGCTTTTGGTCTTACTCGTTTGCTGTTGAAAGAGCGTTTTCGGCCGGTCTTTCTTTTCGAGTCCGCTTTCGGTCGTACTCATTTATTCTTTTCGAGTCCGCTTTTGCTCGTACTCGTTTGCCGTTGAAAGAGCGTTTCAGGCCGATCTTTCTTTTCGAGTCCGCTTTCGGTTGTACTCGTTAGCTGTTGAAAGAGCGTTTTTGGCCGGTCTTTATTTTCGAGTCCGCTTTTGGTCGTACTCGTTTATTCTTATCGAGTCCGCTTTCGGTCGTACTCGTTTGCTGTTGAAAGAGCGTTTTGGGTCGGTCTTTTATTTCGAGTCCGCTTTCGGTCGTACTCGTTTATTTCTTTTCGAGTCCGCTTTCGGTCGTACTCGTTTGTTATTGAAAGAGCGTTTTCGGCCGGCCTTTCTGTTCGAGTCGGCTTTCGGTCGTTCTCGTTTATTCTTTTCAAGTTCGCTTTCGGTTGTACTCGTTTGCTGTTGAAAGAGCGTTTTCGGCCGGTTTTTCTTTTCGAGTCCGCTTTCGGTCGTACTCGTTTATTATTTTCGAGTCCGCTTTCAGTCGTACTCGTTTGCTATTGAAAGAGCATTCTCGGCCGGTCTTTCTTTTCGAGTCCGCTTTCGGTCGTACTCGTTTGCTGTTGAAAGAGCATTTTCGGCCGGTCTTTCTTTTCGAGTCCGCTTTCGGTCGTACTCGTTTATTTCTTTTCGAGTCCGCTTTCGGTCGTACTCGTTTGTTGTTGAAAGAGCGTTTTCGGCCAGTCTTTCTTTTCGAGTTCGCTTTCGGTTGTACTCGTTTGCTGTTGAAAAAGCATTTTCGGCCAGTCTTTCTTTTCGATTCTGCTTTCGGTAGTACTTGTTTATTTCTTTTCGAATTCGCTTTTGGTCTTACTCGTTTGCTGTTGAAAGAGCGTTTTCGGTCGGTCTTTCTTTTCGAGTCCGCTTTCGGTCGTACTCGTTTATTCTTTTCGAGTTCGCTTTTGCTCGTACTCGTTTGCTATTGAAAGAGCGTTTCAGGCTGGTCTTTCTTTTCGAGTCCGCTTTCGGTCGTACTCGTTTGCTGTTGAAAGAGCATTTTCGGCCGGTCTTTCTTTTCGAGTCCGCTTTCGGTGGTACTCGTTTAATCTTATCGAGTCCTCTTTCGGTCTTACTCATTTGCTGTTGAAAGAGCGTTTTCGGCCGGTCTTTCTTTTCGAGTCAGCTTTTGGTCGTACTCGTTTATTCTTTTCGAGTCCGCTTTCGGTCGTACTCGTTTGCTGTTGAAAGAGCGTTTTCGGCCGGTCTTTCTGTTCGAGTTCGCTTTCGGTCGTACTCGTTTATTCTTTTCGAGTCCGCTTTCGGTCGTACTCGTTTGCTGTTGAAGGAGCATTTTTGGCCGGTCTTTCTTTTCGAGTCCGCTTTCGGTCGTACTCGTTTATTTCTTTTCAAATCTGCTTTTGGTCGTACTCGTTTGCTGTTGAAAGAGCGTTTTTGGCCGGTCTTTCTTTTCGAGTTCGCTTTCGATCGTACTCGTTTATTCTTTTCGAGTCCGCTTTTGTTTGTATTCGTTTGCTGTTGAAAGAGTGTTTTTGGCCGGTCTTTCTTTTCGAGTTCGCTTTCGGTAGTACTCGTTTATTTCTTTTCGGGTACGCTTTCGGTCGTACTCGTTTGCTGTTGAAAGAGCGTTTTCGCCCGGTCTTTCTTTTCGAGTCCGCTTTCGGTCATACTCGTTTATTCTTTTCGAGTTCGCTTTTACTCGTACTCGTTTGCTATTGAAAGAGCGTTTCAGGCCGGTCTTTCTTTTCGAGTCCGCTTTCGGTTGTACTCGTTAGTTGTTGAAAGAGAGTTTTTGGCCGGTCTTTCTTTTCGAGTCTGCTTTTGGTCGTACTCGTTTATTCTTATCGAGTCCGCTTACGATTGTACTCGTTTGCTGTTGAAAGAGCGTTTCAGGCCGGTCCTTCTTTTCGAGTCCGCTTTTCGGTCGTACTTGTTTGCTGTTGAAAGAGCGTTTTTGGTCGGTCTTTCTTTTCGAGTCCGCTTTCGATCGTACTCGTTTATTTCTTTTCGAGTCTGCTTTCGGTTGTACTCGTTTGCTGTTGAAAGAGCGTTTTCGGTCGGTTTTTCTTTTCGAGTCCGCTTTCGGTCGTACTCGTTTATTCTTTTCGAGTCCGCTTTCAGTCGTACTCGTTTGCTATTGAAAGAGCATTCTCGGCCGGTCTTTCTTTTCGAATCCGCTTTCGGTCGTACTCGTTTGCTGTTGAAAGAGCATTTTCGGCCGGTCTTTCTTTTCGAGTCCGCTTTCAGTCGTACTCGTTTGTTGTTGAAAGAGCGTTTTTGGCCAGTCTTTCTTTTCGAGTTCGCTTTCGGTTGTACTCGTTTGCTGTTGAAAAAGCATTTTCGGCCAGTCTTTCTTTTCGATTCTGCTTTCGGTAGTACTTGTTTATTTCTTTTCGAATTCGCTTTTGGTCTTACTCGTTTGCTGTTGAAAGAGCGTTTTCGGTCGGTCTTTCTTTTTGAGTCCGCTTTCGGTCGTACTCGTTTATTCTTTTCGAGTTCGCTTTTGCTCGTACTCGTTTGCTATTGAAAGAGCGTTTCAGGCCGGTCATTCTTTTCGAGTCCGCTTTCGGTCGTACTTGTTTGCTGTTGAAAGAGCATTTTCGGTCGTTCTTTCTTTTCGAGTCCGCTTTCGGTCGTACTCGTTTATTCTTATCGAGTCCGCTTTCGGTCTTACTCATTTGCTGTTGAAAGAGCGTTTTTGGCCGGTCTTTCTTTACGAGTCAGCTTTTGGTCGTACTCGTTTATTCTTTTCGAGTCCGCTTTCGGTCGTACTCGTTTGCTGTTGAAAGAGCGTTTTCGGCCAGTCTTTCTGTTCGAGTTCGCTTTCGGTCGTACTCGTTTATTCTTTTAGAGTCCGCTTTCGGTCGTACTCGTTTGCTGTTGAAAGAGCTTTTTCAGCCGGTCTTTCTTTTCGAGTCCGCTTTCGGTCATACTTATTTATTCTTTTCGAGTCCGCTTTCGGTCGTACTCGTTTGCTGTTGAAAGAGTATTTTTGGCAGGTCTTTATGTTCGAGTCCGCTTTCGGACGTACTCGTTTATTCTTTTCGAGTCCGCTTTCGGTCGTACTCGTTTGCTGTTGAAAGAGCATTTTCGGCCGGTGTTTCTTTTGGAGTCCGCTTTCTGCCGTACTCCTTTGCTGTTGAAAGAGCATTTTCGGCCAGTCTTTCTTTTCGATTCTGCTTTCGGTAGTACTTTTTTATTTCTTTTCGAGTTCGCTTTTGGTCTTAATCGTTTGCTGTTGAAAGAGCGTTTTCGGCCGGTCTTTCTTTTCGAGTCCGCTTTCGGTCGTACTCATTTATTCTTTTCGAGTCCGCTTTTGCTCGTACTCGTTTGCCGTTGAAAGAGCGTTTCAGGACGATCTTTCTTTTCGAGTCCGCTTTCGGTTGTACTCGTTAGCTGTTGAAAGAGCGTTTTTGGCCGGTCTTTATTTTCTAGTCCGCTTTTGGTCGTACTCGTTTATTCTTATCGAGTCCGCTTTCGGTCGTACTCGTTTGCTGTTGAAAGAGCGTTTTGGGTCGGTCTTTTATTTCGAGTCCGCTTTCGGTCGTACTCATTTATTTCTTTTCGAGTCCGCTTTCGGTCGTACCCGTTTACTGTTGAAAGAGCGTTTTCGGCCGGTTTTTCTTTTCGAGTCCGCTTTCGGTCGTACTCGTTTATTCTTTTCGAGTCCGCTTTCGGTCGTACTCGTTTGCTATTGAAAGAGCGTTTTCGGTCGGTTTTTCTTTTAGAGTCCGCTTTCGGTCGTACTCGTTTGTTATTGAAAGAGCGTTTTCGGCCGGCCTTTCTGTTCGAGTCGGCTTTCGGTCGTTCTCGTTTATTCTTTTCGAGTTCGCTTTCGGTTGTACCCGTTTGCTGTTGACAGAGCGTTTTCGGCCGGTCTTTCTTTTCGAGTCCGCTTTCGGTCGTACTCGTTTATTCTTATCGAGTCTGCTTTTGGTCGTACTCGTTTGCTGTTGAAAGAGCGTTTTCAGTCAATCTTTCTTTTCGAGTCCGCTTTTGGTCGTACTTGTTTATTCTTTTCAAGTCCGCTTTCGGTCATACTCGTATGCTGTTGAAAGAGCATTTTCGGCAGGTCTTTCTGTTTGAGTCCTCTTTCGGTCGTACTCGTTTATTCTTTTCGAGTCCGCTTTCAGTCGTACGCGTTTGCTGTTGAAAGAGCGTTTTCGGCCGCTCTTTCTTTTGGAGTCCGCTTTCGACCGTACTCGTTTGCTGTTGAAAGAGCATTTTCGGTCGGTCTTTCTTTTCGAGTCCGCTTTCGGTCGTACTCGTTTATTCTTTTCGAGTTCGCTTTTGCTCGTACTCGTTTGCTATTGAAAGAGCGTTTTAGGCCGGTCTTTCTTTTCGAGTCCGCTTTCGGTCGTACTCGTTTGCTGTTGAAAGAGCTTTTTCAGCCGGTCTTTCTTTTCGAGTCCGCATTCGGTCATACTTATTTATTCTTTTCGAGTCCGCTTTCGGTCGTACTCGTTTGCTGTTGAAAGAGCATTTTCGGCAGGTCTTTATGTTCGAGTCCGCTTTCGGACGTACTCGTTTATTCTTTTCGAGTCCGCTTTCGGTCGTACTCGTTTGCTGTTGAAAGAGCGTTTTCGGCCGGTGTTTCTTTTTGAGTCCGCTTTCTGCCGTACTCCTTTGCGGTTGAAAGAGCATTTTCGGCCAGTCTTTCTTTTCGATTCTGCTTTCGGTAGTACTTTTTTATTTCTTTTCGAGTTCGCTTTTGGTCTTACTCGTTTTCTGTTGAAAGAGCGTTTTCGGCCGGTCTTTCTTTTCGAGTCCGCTTTCGGTTGTACTCGTTTATTCTTTTCGAGTCCGCTTTTGCTCGTACTCGTTTGCTGTTGAAAGAGCGTTTCAGGCCGATCTATCTTTTCGAGTCCGCTTTCGGTTGTACTCGTTAGCTGTTGAAAGAGAGTTTTTGGCCGGTCATTATTTTCGAGTCCGCTTTTGGTCGTACTCGTTTATTCTTATCGAGTCCGCTTTTGGTCGTACTCGTTTATTTCTTTTCGAGTCCGCTTTCGGTCGTACTCGTTTGCTGTTGAAATAGAGTTTTCGGCCGGTCTTTCTTTTCGAGTCCGCTTTCAGTCGTACTCGTTTAGTCTTTTCGAGTCCGCTTTCGGTCGTACTCGTTTGCTATTGAAAGAGCGTTTTCGGTCGGTTTTTTTTTTCGAGTCCGCTTTCGGTCGTACTCGTTTGTTATTGAAAGAGCGTTTTCTGCCGGCCTTCCTGTTCGAGTCGGCTTTCGGTCGTTCTCGTTTATTCTTTTCGAGTTCGCTTTCGGTTGTACTCGTTTGCTGTTGACAGAGCGTTTTCGGCCGGTCTTTCTTTTCGAGTCCGCTTTCGGTCGTACTCGTTTATTCTTATCGAGTCCGCTTTTGGTCGTACTCGTTTGCTGTCGAAAGAGCGTTTTCAGTCGATCTTTCTTTTCGAGTCCGCTTTTGGTCGTACTTGTTTATTCTTTTCAAGTCCGCATTCGGTCATACTCGTTTGCTGTTGAAGGAGCGTTTTCGGCAGGTCTTTCTGTTCGAGTCCGCTTTCGATCGTACTCGTTTATTCTTTTCGAGTCCGCTTTCAGTCGTACTCGTTTGCTGTTGAAAGAGCGTTTTCGGCCGCTCTTTCTTTTGGAGTCCGCTTTCGGCCGTACTCGTTTGCTGTTGAAAGATCATTTTCGGCCGGTCTTTCTTTTCGATTCCGCTTTCGGTCGTACTCGTTTATTTCTTTTCAAATCTGCTTTTGGTCGTACTCGTTAGCTGTTTAAAGAGCGTTTTTGGCCGGTCTTTCTTTTCGAGTCCGCTTTCGGTCGTACTCGTTTATTCTTTTCGAGTCCGCTTTTGTTTGTATTCGTTTGCTGTTGAAAGTGCGTTTTCGGCCGGTCTTTCTTTTCGAGTTCGCTTTCGGTAGTACTCGTTTATTTCTTTTCGGGTACGCTTTCGGTCGTACTCGTTTGCTGTTGAAAGAGCGTTTTCGCCCGGTCTTTCTTTTCGAGTCCGCTTTCGGTCGTACTCGTTTATTCTTTTCGAGTGCGCTTTTGCTCGTACTCGTTTGCTGTTGAAAGAGCGTTTCAGGCCGGTCTTTCTTTTCGAGTCCGCTTTCGGTTTTACTCGCTAGCTGTTGAACGAGAGTTTTTGGCCGGTCTTTCTTTTCGAGTCTGCTTTTGGTCGTACTCGTTTATTCTTATCGAGTCCGCTTTCGGTTGTACTCGTTTGCTGTTGAAAGAGCGTTTCAGGCCGGTCTTTCTTTTCGAGTCCGCTTTTCGGTCGTACTTGTTTGCTGTTGAAAGAGCGTTTTTGGTCGGTCTTTCTTTTCGAGTCCGCTTTCGATCGTACTCATTTATTTCTTTTCGAGTCTGCTTTCGGTTGTACTCGTTTGCTGTTGAAAGAGCGTTTTCGGCCGGTTTTTCTTTTCGAGTCCGCTTTCGGTCGAACTCATTTATTCTTTTCGAGTCCGCTTTCAGTCGTACTCGTTTGCTATTGAAAGAGCATTCTCGGCCGGTCTTTCTTTTCGAGTCCGCTTTCGGTCGTACTCGTTTGCTGTTGAAAGAGCATTTTCGGCCGGTCTTTCTTTTCGAGTCCGCTTTCGGTCGTACTCGTTTATTTCTTTTCGAGTCCGCTTTCGGTCGTACTCGTTTGTTGTTGAAAGAGCGTTTTCGGACAGTCTTTCTTTTCGAGTTCGCTTTCGGTTGTACTCGTTTGTTGTTGAAAAAGCATTTTCGGCCAGTCTTTCTTTTCGATTCTGCTTTCGGTAGTACTTGTTTATTTCTTTTCGAATTCGCTTTTGGTCTTACTCGTTTGCTGTTGAAAGAGCGTTTTCGGTCGGTCTTTCTTTTCGAGTCCGCTTTCGGTCGTACTCGTTTATTCTTTTCGAGTTCGCTTTTGCTCGTACTCGTTTGCTATTGAAAGAGCGTTTCAGGCCGGGCTTTCTTTTCGAGTCCGCTTTCGGTCGTACTCGTTTGCTGTTGAAAGAGCATTTTCGGTCGGTCTTTCTTTTCGAGTCCGCTTTCGGTCGTACTCGTTTATTCTTATCGAGTCCGCTTTCGGTCTTACTCATTTGCTGTTGAAAGAGCGTTTTCGGCCGGTCTTTCTTTTCGAGTCAGCTTTTGGTCGTACTCGTTTATTCTTTTCGAGTCCGCTTTCGGTCGTACTCGTTTGCTGTTGAAAGAGCGTTTTCGGCCGGTCTTTCTGTTCGAGTCCGCTTTCGGTCGTACTCGTTTATTCTTTTCGAGTCCGCTTTCGGTCGTACTCGTTTGCTGTTGAAAGAGCATTTTTGGCCGGTCTTTCTTTTCGAGTCCGCTTTCGGTCGTACTCGTTTGCTGTTGAAAGAGCTTTTTCAGCCGGTCTTTCTTTTCGAGTCCGCTTTCGGTCATACTTATTTATTCTTTTCGAGTCCGCTTTCGGTCGTACTCGTTTGCTGTTGAAAGAGCATTTTCGGCAGGTCTTTATGTTCGAGTCCGCTTTCGGACGTACTCGTTTATTCTTTTCGAGTCCGCTTTCGGTCGTACTCGTTTGCTGTTGAAAGAGCGTTTTCGGCCGGTGTTTCTTTTGGAGTCCGCTTTCGGCCGTACTCCTTAGCTGTTGAAAGAGCATTTTCGGCCAGTCTTTCTTTTCGATTCTGCTTTCGGTAGTACTTTTTTATTTCTTTTCGAGTTCGCTTTTGGTCTTACTCGTTTGCTGTTGAAAGAGCGTTTTTGGCCGGTCTTTCTTTTCGAGTCCGCTTTCGGTCGTACTCGTTTGCTGTTGAAAGAGCTTTTTCAGCCGGTCTTTCTTTTCGAGTCCGCTTTCGGTCATACTTATTTATTCTTTTTGAGTCCGCTTTCGGTCGTACTCGTTTGCTGTTGAAAGAGCATTTTCGGCAGGTCTTTATGTTCGAGTCCGCTTTCGGACGTACTCGTTTATTCTTTTCGAGTCCGCTTTCGGTCGTACTCGTTTGCTGTTGAAAGAGCGTTTTCGGCCGGTGTTTCTTTTTGAGTCCGCTTTCTGCCGTACTCCTTTGCGGTTGAAAGAGCATTTTCGGCCAGTCTTTCTTTTCGATTCTGCTTTCGGTAGTACTTTTTTATTTCTTTTCGAGTTCGCTTTTGGTCTTACTCGTTTGCTGTTGAAAGAGCGTTTTCGGCCGGTCTTTCTTTTCGAGTCCGCTTTCGGTTGTACTCGTTTATTCTTTTCGAGTCCGCTTTTGCTCGTACTCGTTTGCTGTTGAAAGAGCGTTTCAGGCCGATCTATCTTTTCGAGTCCGCTTTCGGTTGTACTCGTTAGCTGTTGAAAGAGAGTTTTTGGCCGGTCATTATTTTCGAGTCCGCTTTTGGTCGTACTCGTTTATCCTTATCGAGTCCGCTTTCGGTCGTACTCGTTTGCTGTTGAAAGAGCGTTTTGGGTCGGTCTTTTATTTCGAGTCCGCTTTCGGTCGTACTCGTTTATTTCTTTTCGAGTCCGCTTTCGGTCGTACTCGTTTGCTGTTGAAATAGCGTTTTCGGCCGGTCTTTCTTTTCGAGTCCGCTTTCGGTCGTACTCGTTTATTCTTTTCGAGTCCGCTTTCGGTCGTACTCGTTTGCTATTGAAAGAGCGTTTTCGGTCGGTTTTTTTTTTCGAGTCCGCTTTCGGTCGTACTCGTTTGTTATTGAAAGAGCGTTTTCGGCCGGCCTTTCTGTTCGAGTCGGCTTTCGGTCGTTCTCGTTTATTCTTTTCGAGTTCGCTTTCGGTTGTACTCGTTTGCTGTTGACAGAGCGTTTTCGGCCGGTCTTTCTTTTCGAGTCCGCTTTCGGTCGTACTCGTTTGCTGTCGAAAGAGCGTTTTCAGTCGATCTTTCTTTTCGAGTCCGCTTTTGGTCGTACTTGTTTATTCTTTTCAAGTCCGCATTCGGTCATACTCGTTTGCTGTTGAAGGAGCGTTTTCGGAAGGTCTTTCTGTTCGAGTCCGCTTTCGGTCGTACTCGTTTATTCTTTTCGAGTCCGCTTTCAGTCGTACTCGTTTGCTGTTGAAAGAGCGTTTTCGGCCGCTCTTTCTTTTGGAGTCCGCTTTCGGCCGTACTCGTTTGCTGTTGAAAGAGCATTTTCGGCCGGTCTTTCTTTTCGATTCCGCTTTCGGTCGTACTCGTTTATTTCTTTTCAAATCTGCTTTTGGTCATACTCGTTAGCTGTTTAAAGAGAGTTTTTGGCCGGTCTTTCTTTTCGAGTCCGCTTTCGGTCGTACTCGTTTATTCTTTTCGAGTCCGCTTTTGTTTGTATTCGTTTGCTGTTGAAAGTGCGTTTTCGGCCGGTCTTTCTTTTCGAGTTCGCTTTCGGTAGTACTCGTTTATTTCTTTTCGGGTACGCTTTCGGTCGTACTCGTTTGCTGTTGAAAGAGCGTTTTCGCCCGGTCTTTCTTTTCGAGTCCGCTTTCGGTCGTACTCGTTTATTCTTTTCGAGTGCGCTTTTGCTCGTACTCGTTTGCTGTTGAAAGAGCGTTTCAGGCCGGTCTTTCTTTTCGAGTCCGCTTTCGGTTTTACTCGTTAGCTGTTGAAAGAGAGTTTTTGGCCGGTCTTTCTTTTCGAGTCTGCTTTTGGTCGTACTCGTTTATTCTTATCGAGTCCGCTTTCGGTTGTACTCGTTTGCTGTTGAAAGAGCGTTTCAGGCCGGTCTTTCTTTTCGAGTCCGC
This sequence comes from Lathyrus tuberosus, assembly GCA_022829125.1. Lineage (NCBI taxonomy): Eukaryota > Viridiplantae > Streptophyta > Magnoliopsida > Fabales > Fabaceae > Lathyrus > Lathyrus tuberosus. The sequence continues at coordinate 5,577,508 of JALAZF010000034.1, forward strand.
TTTTCGGTCGTACTTGTTTGCTGTTGAAAGAGCGTTTTTGGTCGGTCTTTCTTTTCGAGTCCGCTTTCGATCGTACTCATTTATTTCTTTTCGAGTCTGCTTTCGGTTGTACTCGTTTGCTGTTGAAAGAGCGTTTTCGGCCGGTTTTTCTTTTCGAGTCCGCTTTCGGTCGTACTCATTTATTCTTTTCGAGTCCGCTTTCAGTCGTACTCGTTTGCTATTGAAAGAGCATTCTCGGCCGGTCTTTCTTTTCGAGTCCGCTTTCGGTCGTACTCGTTTGCTGTTGAAAGAGCATTTTCGGCCGGTCTTTCTTTTCGAGTCCGCTTTCGGTCGTACTCGTTTATTTCTTTTCGAGTCCGCTTTCGGTCGTACTCGTTTGTTGTTGAAAGAGCGTTTTCGGACAGTCTTTCTTTTCGAGTTCGCTTTCGGTTGTACTCGTTTGTTGTTGAAAAAGCATTTTCGGCCAGTCTTTCTTTTCGATTCTGCTTTCGGTAGTACTTGTTTATTTCTTTTCGAATTCGCTTTTGGTCTTACTCGTTTGCTGTTGAAAGAGCGTTTTCGGTCGGTCTTTCTTTTCGAGTCCGCTTTCGGTCGTACTCGTTTATTCTTTTCGAGTTCGCTTTTGCTCGTACTCGTTTGCTATTGAAAGAGCGTTTCAGGCCGGGCTTTCTTTTCGAGTCCGCTTTCGGTCGTACTCGTTTGCTGTTGAAAGAGCTTTTTCAGCCGGTCTTTCTTTTCGAGTCCGCTTTCGGTCATACTTATTTATTCTTTTTGAGTCCGCTTTCGGTCGTACTCGTTTGCTGTTGAAAGAGCATTTTCGGCAGGTCTTTATGTTCGAGTCCTCTTTCGGACGTACTCGTTTATTCTTTTCGAGTCCGCTTTCGGTCGTACTCGTTTGCTGTTGAAAGAGCGTTTTCGGCCGGTGTTTCTTTTTGAGTCCGCTTTCTGCCGTACTCCTTTGCGGTTGAAAGAGCATTTTCGGCCAGTCTTTCTTTTCGATTCTGCTTTCGGTAGTACTTTTTTATTTCTTTTCGAGTTCGCTTTTGGTCTTACTCGTTTGCTGTTGAAAGAGCGTTTTCGGCCGGTCTTTCTTTTCGAGTCCGCTTTCGGTTGTACTCGTTTATTCTTTTCGAGTCCGCTTTTGCTCGTACTCGTTTGCTGTTGAAAGAGCGTTTCAGGCCGATCTATCTTTTCGAGTCCGCTTTCGGTTGTACTCGTTAGCTGTTGAAAGAGAGTTTTTGGCCGGTCATTATTTTCGAGTCCGCTTTTGGTCGTACTCGTTTATCCTTATCGAGTCCGCTTTCGGTCGTACTCGTTTGCTGTTGAAAGAGCGTTTTGGGTCGGTCTTTTATTTCGAGTCCGCTTTCGGTCGTACTCGTTTATTTCTTTTCGAGTCCGCTTTCGGTCGTACTCGTTTGCTGTTGAAATAGCGTTTTCGGCCGGTCTTTCTTTTCGAGTCCGCTTTCGGTCGTACTCGTTTATTCTTTTCGAGTCCGCTTTCGGTCGTACTCGTTTGCTATTGAAAGAGCGTTTTCGGTCGGTTTTTTTTTTCGAGTCCGCTTTCGGTCGTACTCGTTTGTTATTGAAAGAGCGTTTTCGGCCGGCCTTTCTGTTCGAGTCGGCTTTCGGTCGTTCTCGTTTATTCTTTTCGAGTTCGCTTTCGGTTGTACTCGTTTGCTGTTGACAGAGCGTTTTCGGCCGGTCTTTCTTTTCGAGTCCGCTTTCGGTCGTACTCGTTTATTCTTATCGAGTCCGCTTTTGGTCGTACTCGTTTGCTGTCGAAAGAGCGTTTTCAGTTGATCTTTCTTTTCGAGTCCGCTTTTGGTCGTACTTGTTTATTCTTTTCAAGTCCGCATTCGGTCATACTCGTTTGCTGTTGAAGGAGCGTTTTCGGAAGGTCTTTCTGTTCGAGTCCGCTTTCGGTCGTACTCGTTTATTCTTTTCGAGTCCGCTTTCAGTCGTACTCGTTTGCTGTTGAAAGAGCGTTTTCGGCCGCTCTTTCTTTTGGAGTCCGCTTTCGGCCGTACTCGTTTGCTGTTGAAAGAGCATTTTCGGCCGGTCTTTCTTTTCGATTCCGCTTTCGGTCGTACTCGTTTATTTCTTTTCAAATCTGCTTTTGGTCATACTCGTTAGCTGTTTAAAGAGAGTTTTTGGCCGGTCTTTCTTTTCGAGTCCGCTTTCGGTCGTACTCGTTTATTCTTTTCGAGTCCGCTTTTGTTTGTATTCGTTTGCTGTTGAAAGTGCGTTTTCGGCCGGTCTTTCTTTTCGAGTTCGCTTTCGGTAGTACTCGTTTATTTCTTTTCGGGTACGCTTTCGGTCGTACTCGTTTGCTGTTGAAAGAGCGTTTTCGCCCGGTCTTTCTTTTCGAGTCCGCTTTCGGTCGTACTCGTTTATTCTTTTCGAGTGCGCTTTTGCTCGTACTCGTTTGCTGTTGAAAGAGCGTTTCAGGCCGGTATTTCTTTTCGAGTCCGCTTTCGGTTTTACTCGTTAGCTGTTGAAAGAGAGTTTTTGGCCGGTCTTTCTTTTCGAGTCTGCTTTTGGTCGTACTCGTTTATTCTTATCGAGTCCGCTTTCGGTTGTACTCGTTTGCTGTTGAAAGAGCGTTTCAGGCCGGTCTTTCTTTTCGAGTCCGCTTTTCGGTCGTACTTGTTTGCTGTTGAAAGGGCGTTTTTGGTCGGTCTTTCTTTTCGAGTCCGCTTTCGATCGTACTCATTTATTTCTTTTCGAGTCTGCTTTCGGTTGTACTCGTTTGCTGTTGAAAGAGCGTTTTCGGCCGGTTTTTCTTTTCGAGTCCGCTTTCGGTCGTACTCATTTATTCTTTTCGAGTCCGCTTTCAGTCGTACTCGTTTGCTGTTGAAAGAGCATTTTCGGCCGGTCTTTCTTTTCGAGTCCGCTTTCGGTCGTACTCGTTTATTTCTTTTCGAATTCGCTTTTGGTCTTACTCGTTTGCTGTTGAAAGAGCGTTTTCGGTCGGTCTTTCTTTTCGAGTCCGCTTTCGGTCGTACTCGTTTATTCTTTTCGAGTTCGCTTTTGCTCGTACTCGTTTGCTATTGAAAGAGCGTTTCAGGCCGGGCTTTCTTTTCGAGTCCGCTTTCGGTCGTACTCGTTTGCTGTTGAAAGAGCTTTTTCAGCCGGTCTTTCTTTTCGAGTCCGCTTTCGGTCATACTTATTTATTCTTTTTGAGTCCGCTTTCGGTCGTACTCGTTTGCTGTTGAAAGAGCATTTTCGGCAGGTCTTTATGTTCGAGTCCTCTTTCGGACGTACTCGTTTATTCTTTTCGAGTCCGCTTTCGGTCGTACTCGTTTGCTGTTGAAAGAGCGTTTTCGGCCGGTGTTTCTTTTTGAGTCCGCTTTCTGCCGTACTCCTTTGCGGTTGAAAGAGCATTTTCGGCCAGTCTTTCTTTTCGATTCTGCTTTCGGTAGTACTTTTTTATTTCTTTTCGAGTTCGCTTTTGGTCTTACTCGTTTGCTGTTGAAAGAGCGTTTTCGGCCGGTCTTTCTTTTCGAGTCCGCTTTCGGTTGTACTCGTTTATTCTTTTCGAGTCCGCTTTTGCTCGTACTCGTTTGCTGTTGAAAGAGCGTTTCAGGCCGATCTATCTTTTCGAGTCCGCTTTCGGTTGTACTCGTTAGCTGTTGAAAGAGAGTTTTTGGCCGGTCATTATTTTCGAGTCCGCTTTTGGTCGTACTCGTTTATCCTTATCGAGTCCGCTTTCGGTCGTACTCGTTTGCTGTTGAAAGAGCGTTTTGGGTCGGTCTTTTATTTCGAGTCCGCTTTCGGTCGTACTCGTTTATTTCTTTTCGAGTCCGCTTTCGGTCGTACTCGTTTGCTGTTGAAATAGCGTTTTCGGCCGGTCTTTCTTTTCGAGTCCGCTTTCGGTCGTACTCGTTTATTCTTTTCGAGTCCGCTTTCGGTCGTACTCGTTTGCTATTGAAAGAGCGTTTTCGGTCGGTTTTTTTTTTCGAGTCCGCTTTCGGTCGTACTCGTTTGTTATTGAAAGAGCGTTTTCGGCCGGCCTTTCTGTTCGAGTCGGCTTTCGGTCGTTCTCGTTTATTCTTTTCGAGTTCGCTTTCGGTTGTACTCGTTTGCTGTTGACAGAGCGTTTTCGGCCGGTCTTTCTTTTCGAGTCCGCTTTCGGTCGTACTCGTTTATTCTTATCGAGTCCGCTTTTGGTCGTACTCGTTTGCTGTCGAAAGAGCGTTTTCAGTCGATCTTTCTTTTCGAGTCCGCTTTTGGTCGTACTTGTTTATTCTTTTCAAGTCCGCATTCGGTCATACTCGTTTGCTGTTGAAGGAGCGTTTTCGGAAGGTCTTTCTGTTCGAGTCCGCTTTCGGTCGTACTCGTTTATTCTTTTCGAGTCCGCTTTCAGTCGTACTCGTTTGCTGTTGAAAGAGCGTTTTCGGCCGCTCTTTCTTTTGGAGTCCGCTTTCGGCCGTACTCGTTTGCTGTAGAAAGAGCATTTTCGGCCGGTCTTTCTTTTCGATTCCGCTTTCGGTCGTACTCGTTTATTTCTTTTCAAATCTGCTTTTGGTCATACTCGTTAGCTGTTTAAAGAGAGTTTTTGGCCGGTCTTTCTTTTCGAGTCCGCTTTCGGTCGTACTCGTTTATTCTTTTCGAGTCCGCTTTTGTTTGTATTCGTTTGCTGTTGAAAGTGCGTTTTCGGCCGGTCTTTCTTTTCGAGTTCGCTTTCGGTAGTACTCGTTTATTTCTTTTCGGGTACGCTTTCGGTCGTACTCGTTTGCTGTTGAAAGAGCGTTTTCGCCCGGTCTTTCTTTTCGAGTCCGCTTTCGGTCGTACTCGTTTATTCTTTTCGAGTGCGCTTTTGCTCGTACTCGTTTGCTGTTGAAAGAGCGTTTCAGGCCGGTCTTTCTTTTCGAGTCCGCTTTCGGTTTTACTCGTTAGCTGTTGAAAGAGAGTTTTTGGCCGGTCTTTCTTTTCGAGTCTGCTTTTGGTCGTACTCGTTTATTCTTATCGAGTCCGCTTTCGGTTGTACTCGTTTGCTGTTGAAAGAGCGTTTCAGGCCGGTCTTTCTTTTCGAGTCCGCTTTTCGGTCGTACTTGTTTGCTGTTGAAAGAGCGTTTTTGGTCGGTCTTTCTTTTCGAGTCCGCTTTCGATCGTACTCATTTATTTCTTTTCGAGTCTGCTTTCGGTTGTACTCGTTTGCTGTTGAAAGAGCGTTTTCGGCCGGTTTTTCTTTTCGAGTCCGCTTTCGGTCGTACTCATTTATTCTTTTCGAGTCCGCTTTCAGTCGTACTCGTTTGCTATTGAAAGAGCATTCTCGGCCGGTCTTTCTTTTCGAGTCCGCTTTCGGTCGTACTCGTTTGCTGTTGAAAGAGCATTTTCGGCCGGTCTTTCTTTTCGAGTCCGCTTTCGGTCGTACTCGTTTATTTCTTTTCGAGTCCGCTTTCGGTCGTACTCGTTTGTTGTTGAAAGAGCGTTTTCGGACAGTCTTTCTTTTCGAGTTCGCTTTCGGTTGTACTCGTTTGTTGTTGAAAAAGCATTTTCGGCCAGTCTTTCTTTTCGATTCTGCTTTCGGTAGTACTTGTTTATTTCTTTTCGAATTCGCTTTTGGTCTTACTCGTTTGCTGTTGAAATAGCGTTTTCGGTCGGTCTTTCTTTTCGAGTCCGCTTTCGGTCGTACTCGTTTATTCTTTTCGAGTTCGCTTTTGCTCGTACTCGTTTGCTATTGAAAGAGCGTTTCAGGCCGGGCTTTCTTTTCGAGTCCGCTTTCGGTCGTACTCGTTTGCTGTTGAAAGAGCATTTTCGGTCGGTCTTTCTTTTCGAGTCCGCTTTCGGTCGTACTCGTTTATTCTTATCGAGTCCGCTTTCGGTCTTACTCATTTGCTGTTGAAAGAGCGTTTTCGGCCGGTCTTTCTTTTCGAGTCAGCTTTTGGTCGTACTCGTTTATTCTTTTCGAGTCCGCTTTCGGTCGTACTCGTTTGCTGTTGAAAGAGCGTTTTCGGCCGGTCTTTCTGTTCGAGTCCGCTTTCGGTCGTACTCGTTTATTCTTTTCGAGTCCGCTTTCGGTCGTACTCGTTTGCTGTTGAAAGAGCATTTTTGGCCGGTCTTTCTTTTCGAGTCCGCTTTCGGTCGTACTCGTTTGCTGTTGAAAGAGCTTTTTCAGCCGGTCTTTCTTTTCGAGTCCGCTTTCGGTCATACTTATTTATTCTTTTCGAGTCCGCTTTCGGTCGTACTCGTTTGCTGTTGAAAGAGCATTTTCGGCAGGTCTTTATGTTCGAGTCCGCTTTCGGACGTACTCGTTTATTCTTTTCGAGTCCGCTTTCGGTCGTACTCGTTTGCTGTTGAAAGAGCGTTTTCGGCCGGTGTTTCTTTTGGAGTCCGCTTTCGGCCGTACTCCTTAGCTGTTGAAAGAGCATTTTCGGCCAGTCTTTCTTTTCGATTCTGCTTTCGGTAGTACTTTTTTATTTCTTTTCGAGTTCGCTTTTGGTCTTACTCGTTTGCTGTTGAAAGAGCGTTTTTGGCCGGTCTTTCTTTTTCGAGTCCGCTTTCGGTCGTACTCGTTTATTCTTTTCGAGTCCGCTTTTGCTCGTACTCGTTTGCTGTTGAAAGAGCGTTTCAGGCCGGTCTTTCTTTTCGAGTCCGCTTTCGGTTGTACTCGTTAGCTGTTTAAAGAGCGTTTTTGGCCGGTCTTTATTTTCGAGCCCGCTTTTGGTCGTACTCGTTTATTTTTATGGAGTCCGTTTTCGGTCGTACTCGTTTGCTGTTGAAAGAGCATTTTCGGTCGGACTTTTATTTCGAGTCCGCTTTCGGTCGTACTCGTTTATTTCTTTTCGAGTCCGCTTTCGGTCGTACTCGTTTGCTATTAAAAGAGCATTTTCGGCCGGTCTTTCTTTTCGAGTCCGCTTTCGGTCGTACTCGTTAGCTGTTTAAAGAGCGTTTTTGGCCGGTCTTTATTTTCTAGTCCGCTTTTGGTCGTACTCGTTTATTTTTATCGAGTCCGCTTTCGGTCGTACTCGTTTACTATTGAAAGAGCGTTTTCGGCCGGCCTTTCTGTTCGAGTCGGCTTTCGGTCGTACTCGTTTATTCTTTTCGAGTTCGATTTCGGTTGTACTCTTTGCTGTTGAAAGAGCGTTTTCGACCGGTCTTTCTTTTCGAGTCCTCTTTCGGTCGTACTCGTTTATTCTTATCGAGTCCGCTTTTGGTCGTACTCGTTTGCTGTTGAAAGAGCGTTTTCAGTCGACCTTTCTTTTCGAGTCCGCTTTTGGTCGTACTCGTTTATTCTTATTGAGTCTGTTTTCGGTCGTGCTCGTTTGCTGTCGAAAGAGCGTTTTTGGCCGGTCTTTTTTTTCGAGTCCGCTTTCGATCGTACTCCTTTGCTGTTGAAAGAGCGTTTTCAGCCGGTCTTTCTTTTCGAGTCCGCTTTCGGTCGTACTTGTTTATTCTTTTCGAGTCCGCTTTCGGTCATACTCGTTTGCTGTTGAAGGAGCGTTTTCGGCAGGTCTTTCTGTTCGAGTCCGCTTTCGTTCGTACTCGTTTATTCTTTTCGAGTCCGCTTTCAGTCGTACTCGTTTGCTGTTGAAAGAGCATTTTCGGCCACTCTTTCTTTTGGAGTCCGCTTTCGGCCGTACTCGTTTGCTGTTGAAAGAACTTTTTCGGCCGGTCTTTCTTTTCGATTTCGCTTTCGGTCATACTCGTTTATTTCTTTTCAAATCCGCTTTTGGTCGTACTCGTTTGCTGTTGAAAGAGCGTTTTTGGCCGGTCTTTCTTTTCGAGTCCGCTTTCGGTCGTACTCGTTTATTCTTTTCGAGTCCGCTTTTGTTCGTATTCGTTCGCTGTTGAAAGAGCGTTTTCGGCCGGTCTTTCTTTTCGAGTTCGCTTTCGGTAGTACTCGTTTATTTCTTTTCGAGTACGCTTTCGGTCGTACTCGTTTGCTGTTGAAAGAGCGTTTTTGGCCGGTCTTTCTTTTCGAGTCCGCTTTCGGTCGTACTCGTTTATTCTTTTCGAGTTCGCTTTTGCTCGTACTCGTTTGCTGTTGAAAGAGCGTTTTCGGTCGGTCTTTCTTTTCGAGTCCGCTTTCGGTTGGACTCGTTAGCTGTTTCAAGAGCGTTTTTGGCCGGTCTTTATTTTCGAGTCCGCTTTTGGTCGTACTCGTTTATTTTTATCGAGTCCGCTTTCGGTCGTACTCGTTTGCTGTTGAAAGAGCGTTTTCGGCGGTCTTTTATTTCGAGTCCGCTTTCGGTCGTACTCGTTTATTTCTTTTCGAGTCCGCTTTCGGTCGTACTCGTTTGCTGTTAAAAGAGCGTTTTCGGCCGGTCTTTCTTTTCGAGTCCGCTTTCGGTCGTACTCGTTAGCTGTTTAAAGAGCGTTTTTGGCCGGTCTTTATTTTCTAGTCCGCTTTTGGTCGTACTCGTTTATTTTTATCGAGTCCGCTTTCGGTCGTACTCGTTTATTTCATTTCGAGTCCGCTTTCGGTCGTACTCGTTTGCTGTTAAAAGAGCGTTTTCGGCCGGTCTTTCTTTTCGAGTCCGCTTTCGGTCGTACTCGTTTATTCTTTTCGAGTCCACTTTCGGTGGTACTTGTTTGCTATTGAAAGAGCATTTTCGGTCGGTCTTTCTTTTCGAGTCCGCTTTCGGTCGTACTCGTTTACTATTGAAAGAGCGTTTTCGGCCGGCCTTTCTGTTCGAGTCGGCTTTCGGTCGTACTCGTTTATTCTTTTCGAGTTCGATTTCGGTTGTACTCTTTGCTGTTGAAAGAGCGTTTTCGACCGGTCTTTCTTTTCGAGTCCTCTTTCGGTCGTACTCGTTTATTCTTATCGAGTCCGCTTTTGGTCGTACTCGTTTGCTGTTGAAAGAGCGTTTTCAGTCGACCTTTCTTTTCGAGTCCGCTTTTGGTCGTACTCGTTTATTCTTATTGAGTCTGTTTTCGGTCGTGCTCGTTTGCTGTCGAAAGAGCGTTTTTGGCCGGTCTTTTTTTTCGAGTCCGCTTTCGATCGTACTCCTTTGCTGTTGAAAGAGCGTTTTCAGCCGGTCTTTCTTTTCGAGTCCGCTTTCGGTCGTACTTGTTTATTCTTTTCGAGTCCGCTTTCGGTCATACTCGTTTGCTGTTGAAGGAGCGTTTTCGGCAGGTCTTTCTGTTCGAGTCCGCTTTCGTTCGTACTCGTTTATTCTTTTCGAGTCCGCTTTCAGTCGTACTCGTTTGCTGTTGAAAGAGCATTTTCGGCCACTCTTTCTTTTGGAGTCCGCTTTCGGCCGTACTCGTTTGCTGTTGAAAGAGCTTTTTCGGCCGGTCTTTCTTTTCGATTTCGCTTTCGGTCATACTCGTTTATTTCTTTTCAAATCCGCTTTTGGTCGTACTCGTTTGCTGTTGAAAGAGCGTTTTTGGCCGGTCTTTCTTTTCGAGTCCGCTTTCGGTCGTACTCGTTTATTCTTTTCGAGTCCGCTTTTGTTCGTATTCGTTCGCTGTTGAAAGAGCGTTTTCGGCCGGTCTTTCTTTTCGAGTTCGCTTTCGGTAGTACTCGTTTATTTCTTTTCGAGTACGCTTTCGGTCGTACTCGTTTGCTGTTGAAAGAGCGTTTTTGGCCGGTCTTTCTTTTCGAGTCCGCTTTCGGTCGTACTCGTTTATTCTTTTCGAGTTCGCTTTTGCTCGTACTCGTTTGCTGTTGAAAGAGCGTTTTCGGTCGGTCTTTCTTTTCGAGTCCGCTTTCGGTTGGACTCGTTAGCTGTTTCAAGAGCGTTTTTGGCCGGTCTTTATTTTCGAGTCCGCTTTTGGTCGTACTCGTTTATTTTTATCGAGTCCGCTTTCGGTCCTACTCGTTTGCTGTTGAAAGAGCGTTTTCGGCGGTCTTTTATTTCGAGTCCGCTTTCGGTCGTACTCGTTTATTTCTTTTCGAGTCCGCTTTCGGTCGTACTCGTTTGCTGTTAAAAGAGCGTTTTCGGCCGGTCTTTCTTTTCGAGTCCGCTTTCGGTCGTACTCGTTAGCTGTTTAAAGAGCGTTTTTGGCCGGTCTTTATTTTCTAGTCCGCTTTTGGTCGTACTCGTTTATTTTTATCGAGTCCGCTTTCGGTCGTACTCGTTTGCTGTTGAAAGAGCGTTTTCGGTCGGTCTTTTATTTCGAGTCCGCTTTCGGTCGTACTCGTTTATTTCATTTCGAGTCCGCTTTCGGTCGTACTCGTTTGCTGTTAAAAGAGCGTTTTCGGCCGGTCTTTCTTTTCGAGTCCGCTTTCGGTCGTACTCGTTTATTCTTTTCGAGTCCACTTTCGGTGGTACTTGTTTGCTATTGAAAGAGCATTTTCGGTCGGTCTTTCTTTTCGAGTCCGCTTTCGGTCGTACTCGTTTACTATTGAAAGAGCGTTTTCGGCCGGCCTTTCTGTTCGAGTCGGCTTTCGGTCGTACTCGTTTATTCTTTTCGAGTTCGATTTCGGTTGTACTCTTTGCTGTTGAAAGAGCGTTTTCGACCGGTCTTTCTTTTCGAGTCCTCTTTCGGTCGTACTCGTTTATTCTTATCGAGTCCGCTTTTGGTCGTACTCGTTTGCTGTTGAAAGAGCGTTTTCAGTCGACCTTTCTTTTCGAGTCCGCTTTTGGTCGTACTCGTTTATTCTTATTGAGTCTGTTTTCGGTCGTGCTCGTTTGCTGTCGAAAGAGCGTTTTTGGCCGGTCTTTTTTTTCGAGTCCGCTTTCGATCGTACTCCTTTGCTGTTGAAAGAGCGTTTTCAGCCGGTCTTTCTTTTCGAGTCCGCTTTCGGTCGTACTTGTTTATTCTTTTCGAGTCCGCTTTCGGTCATACTCGTTTGCTGTTGAAGGAGCGTTTTCGGCAGGTCTTTCTGTTCGAGTCCGCTTTCGTTCGTACTCGTTTATTCTTTTCGAGTCCGCTTTCAGTCGTACTCGTTTGCTGTTGAAAGAGCATTTTCGGCCACTCTTTCTTTTGGAGTCCGCTTTCGGCCGTACTCGTTTGCTGTTGAAAGAGCTTTTTCGGCCGGTCTTTCTTTTCGATTTCGCTTTCGGTCATACTCGTTTATTTCTTTTCAAATCCGCTTTTGGTCGTACTCGTTTGCTGTTGAAAGAGCGTTTTTGGCCGGTCTTTCTTTTCGAGTCCGCTTTCGGTCGTACTCGTTTATTCTTTTCGAGTCCGCTTTTGTTCGTATTCGTTCGCTGTTGAAAGAGCGTTTTCGGCCGGTCTTTCTTTTCGAGTTCGCTTTCGGTAGTACTCGTTTATTTCTTTTCGAGTACGCTTTCGGTCGTACTCGTTTGCTGTTGAAAGAGCGTTTTTGGCCGGTCTTTCTTTTCGAGTCCGCTTTCGGTTGGACTCGTTAGCTGTTTCAAGAGCGTTTTTGGCCGGTCTTTATTTTCGAGTCCGCTTTTGGTCGTACTCGTTTATTTTTATCGAGTCCGCTTTCGGTCGTACTCGTTTGCTGTTGAAAGAGCGTTTTCGGCGGTCTTTTATTTCGAGTCCGCTTTCGGTCGTACTCGTTTATTTCTTTTCGAGTCCGCTTTCGGTCGTACTCGTTTGCTGTTAAAAGAGCGTTTTCGGCCGGTCTTTCTTTTCGAGTCTGCTTTCGGTCGTACTCGTTAGCTGTTTAAAGAGCGTTTTTGGCCGGTCTTTATTTTCTAGTCCGCTTTTGGTCGTACTCGTTTATTTTTATCGAGTCCGCTTTCGGTCGTACTCGTTTGCTGTTGAAAGAGCGTTTTCGGTCGGTCTTTTATTTCGAGTCCGCTTTCGGCCGTACTCGTTTATTTCATTTCGAGTCCGCTTTCGGTCGTATTCGTTTGCTGTTAAAAGAGCGTTTTCGGCCGGTCTTTCTTTTCGAGTCCGCTTTCGGTCGTACTCGTTTATTCTTTTCGAGTCCGCTTTCGGTGGTACTTGTTTGCTATTGAAAGAGCGTTTTCGGTCGGTCTTTCTTTTCGAGTCCGCTTTCGGTCGTACTCGTTTGCTATTGAAAGAGCGTTTTCGGCCGGCCTTTCTGTTCGAGTCGGCTTTCGGTCGTACTCGTTTATTCTTTTCGAGTTCGCTTTCGGTTGTACTCTTTGCTGTTGAAAGAGCGTTTTCGACCGGTCTTTCTTTTCGAGTCCTCTTTCGGTCGTACTCGTTTATTCTTATCGAGTCCGCTTTTGGTCGTACTCGTTTGCTGTTGAAAGAGCGTTTTCAGTCGACCTTTCTTTTCGAGTCCGCTTTTGGTCGTACTCGTTTATTCTTATTGAGTCTGTTTTCGGTCGTGCTCGTTTGCTGTCGAAAGAGCGTTTTTGGCCGGTCTTTTTTTTCGAGTCCGCTTTCGATCGTACTCCTTTGCTGTTGAAAGAGCGTTTTCAGCCGGTCTTTCTTTTCGAGTCCGCTTTCGGTCGTACTTGTTTATTCTTTTCGAGTCCGCTTTCGGTCATACTCGTTTGCTGTTGAAGGAGCGTTTTCGGCAGGTCTTTCTGTTCGAGTCCGCTTTCGTTCGTACTCGTTTATTCTTTTCGAGTCCGCTTTCAGTCGTACTCGTTTGCTGTTGAAAGAGCATTTTCGGCCACTCTTTCTTTTGGAGTCCGCTTTCGGCCGTACTCGTTTGCTGTTGAAAGAGCTTTTTCGGCCGGTCTTTCTTTTCGATTTCGCTTTCGGTCATACTCGTTTATTTCTTTTCAAATCCGCTTTTGGTCGTACTCGTTTGCTGTTGAAAGAGCGTTTTTGGCCGGTCTTTCTTTTCGAGTCCGCTTTCGGTCGTACTCGTTTATTCTTTTCGAGTCCGCTTTTGTTCGTATTCGTTCGCTGTTGAAAGAGCGTTTTCGGCCGGTCTTTCTTTTCGAGTTCGCTTTCGGTAGTACTCGTTTATTTCTTTTCGAGTACGCTTTCGGTCGTACTCGTTTGCTGTTGAAAGAGCGTTTTTGGCCGGTCTTTCTTTTCGAGTCCGCTTTCGGGTCGTACTCGTTTATTCTTTTCGAGTTCGCTTTTGCTCGTACTCGTTTGCTGTTGAAAGAGCGTTTTCGGTCGGTCTTTCTTTTCGAGTCCGCTTTCGGTTGTACTCGTTAGCTGTTTCAAGAGCGTTTTTGGCCGGTCTTTATTTTCGAGTCCGCTTTTGGTCGTACTCGTTTATTTTTATCGAGTCCGCTTTCGGTCGTACTCGTTTGCTGTTGAAAGAGCGTTTTCGGCGGTCTTTTATTTCGAGTCCGCTTTCGGTCGTACTCGTTTATTTCTTTTCGAGTCCGCTTTCGGTCGTACTCGTTTGCTGTTAAAAGAGCGTTTTCGGCCGGTCTTTCTTTTCGAGTCTGCTTTCGGTCGTACTCGTTAGCTGTTTAAAGAGCGTTTTTGGCCGGTCTTTATTTTCTAGTCCGCTTTTGGTCGTACTCGTTTATTTTTATCGAGTCCGCTTTCGGTCGTACTCGTTTGCTGTTGAAAGAGCGTTTTCGGTCGGTCTTTTATTTCGAGTCCGCTTTCGGTCGTACTCGTTTATTTCATTTCGAGTCCGCTTTCGGTCGTATTCGTTTGCTGTTAAAAGAGCGTTTTCGGCCGGTCTTTCTTTTCGAGTCCGCTTTCGGTCGTACTCGTTTATTCTTTTCGAGTCCGCTTTCGGTGGTACTTGTTTGCTATTGAAAGAGCGTTTTCGGTCGGTCTTTCTTTTCGAGTCCGCTTTCGGTCGTACTCGTTTGCTATTGAAAGAGCGTTTTCGGCCGGCCTTTCTGTTCGAGTCGGCTTTCGGTCGTACTCGTTTATTCTTTTCGAGTTCGCTTTCGGTTGTACTCTTTGCTGTTGAAAGAGCGTTTTCGACCGGTCTTTCTTTTCGAGTCCTCTTTCGGTCGTACTCGTTTATTCTTATCGAGTCCGCTTTTGGTCGTACTCGTTTGCTGTTGAAAGAGCGTTTTCAGTCGACCTTTCTTTTCGAGTCCGCTTTTGGTCGTACTCGTTTATTCTTATTGAGTCTGTTTTCGGTCGTGCTCGTTTGCTGTCGAAAGAGCGTTTTTGGCCGGTCTTTTTTTTCGAGTCCGCTTTCGATCGTACTCCTTTGCTGTTGAAAGAGCGTTTTCAGCCGGTCTTTCTTTTCGAGTCCGCTTTCGGTCGTACTTGTTTATTCTTTTCGAGTCCGCTTTCGGTCATACTCGTTTGCTGTTGAAGGAGCGTTTTCGGCAGGTCTTTCTGTTCGAGTCCGCTTTCGTTCGTACTCGTTTATTCTTTTCGAGTCCGCTTTCAGTCGTACTCGTTTGCTGTTGAAAGAGCATTTTCGGCCACTCTTTCTTTTGGAGTCCGCTTTCGGCCGTACTCGTTTGCTGTTGAAAGAGCTTTTTCGGCCGGTCTTTCTTTTCGATTTCGCTTTCGGTCATACTCGTTTATTTCTTTTCAAATCCGCTTTTGGTCGTACTCGTTTGCTGTTGAAAGAGCGTTTTTGGCCGGTCTTTCTTTTCGAGTCCGCTTTCGGTCGTACTCGTTTATTCTTTTCGAGTCCGCTTTTGTTCGTATTCGTTCGCTGTTGAAAGAGCGTTTTCGGCCGGTCTTTCTTTTCGAGTTCGCTTTCGGTAGTACTCGTTTATTTCTTTTCGAGTACGCTTTCGGTCGTACTCGTTTGCTGTTGAAAGAGCGTTTTTGGCCGGTCTTTCTTTTCGAGTCCGCTTTCGGTCGTACTCGTTTATTCTTTTCGAGTTCGCTTTTGCTCGTACTCGTTTGCTGTTGAAAGAGCGTTTTCGGTCGGTCTTTCTTTTCGAGTCCGCTTTCGGTTGGACTCGTTAGCTGTTTCAAGAGCGTTTTTGGCCGGTCTTTATTTTCGAGTCCGCTTTTGGTCGTACTCGTTTATTTTTATCGAGTCCGCTTTCGGTCGTACTCGTTTGCTGTTGAAAGAGCGTTTTCGGCGGTCTTTTATTTCGAGTCCGCTTTCGGTCGTACTCGTTTATTTCTTTTCGAGTCCGCTTTCGGTCGTACTCGTTTGCTGTTAAAAGAGCGTTTTCGGCCGGTCTTTCTTTTCGAGTCTGCTTTCGGTCGTACTCGTTAGCTGTTTAAAGAGCGTTTTTGGCCGGTCTTTATTTTCTAGTCCGCTTTTGGTCGTACTCGTTTATTTTTATCGAGTCCGCTTTCGGTCGTACTCGTTTGCTGTTGAAAGAGCGTTTTCGGTCGGTATTTTATTTCGAGTCCGCTTTCGGTCGTACTCGTTTATTTCATTTCGAGTCCGCTTTCGGTCGTACTCGTTTGCTGTTAAAAGAGCGTTTTCGGCCGGTCTTTCTTTTCGAGTCCGCTTTCGGTCGTACTCGTTTATTCTTTTCGAGTCCACTTTCGGTGGTACTTGTTTGCTATTGAAAGAGCATTTTCGGTCGGTCTTTCTTTTCGAGTCCGCTTTCGGTCGTACTCGTTTACTATTGAAAGAGCGTTTTCGGCCGGCCTTTCTGTTCGAGTCGGCTTTCGGTCGTACTCGTTTATTCTTTTCGAGTTCGATTTCGGTTGTACTCTTTGCTGTTGAAAGAGCGTTTTCGACCGGTCTTTCTTTTCGAGTCCTCTTTCGGTCGTACTCGTTTATTCTTATCGAGTCCGCTTTTGGTCGTACTCGTTTGCTGTTGAAAGAGCGTTTTCAGTCGACCTTTCTTTTCGAGTCCGCTTTTGGTCGTACTCGTTTATTCTTATTGAGTCTGTTTTCGGTCGTGCTCGTTTGCTGTCGAAAGAGCATTTTTGGCCGGTCTTTTTTTTCGAGTCCGCTTTCGATCGTACTCCTTTGCTGTTGAAAGAGCGTTTTCAGCCGGTCTTTCTTTTCGAGTCCGCTTTCGGTCGTACTTGTTTATTCTTTTCGAGTCCGCTTTCGGTCATACTCGTTTGCTGTTGAAGGAGCGTTTTCGGCAGGTCTTTCTGTTCGAGTCCGCTTTCGTTCGTACTCGTTTATTCTTTTCGAGTCCGCTTTCAGTCGTACTCGTTTGCTGTTGAAAGAGCATTTTCGGCCACTCTTTCTTTTGGAGTCCGCTTTCGGCCGTACTCGTTTGCTGTTGAAAGAGCTTTTTCGGCCGGTCTTTCTTTTCGATTTCGCTTTCGGTCATACTCGTTTATTTCTTTTCAAATCCGCTTTTGGTCGTACTCGTTTGCTGTTGAAAGAGCGTTTTTGGCCGGTCTTTCTTTTCGAGTCCGCTTTCGGTCGTACTCGTTTATTCTTTTCGAGTCCGCTTTTGTTCGTATTCGTTCGCTGTTGAAAGAGCGTTTTCGGCCGGTCTTTCTTTTCGAGTTCGCTTTCGGTAGTACTCGTTTATTTCTTTTCGAGTACGCTTTCGGTCGTACTCGTTTGCTGTTGAAAGAGCGTTTTTGGCCGGTCTTTCTTTTCGAGTCCGCTTTCGGTCGTACTTGTTTATTCTTTTCGAGTTCGCTTTTGCTCGTACTCGTTTGTTGTTGAAAGAGCGTTTTCGGTCGGTCTTTCTTTTCGAGTCCGCTTTCGGTTGGACTCGTTAGCTGTTTCAAGAGCGTTTTTGGCCGGTCTTTATTTTCGAGTCCGCTTTTGGTCGTACTCGTTTATTTTTATCGAGTCCGCTTTCGGTCGTACTCGTTTGCTGTTGAAAGAGCGTTTTCGGCGGTCTTTTATTTCGAGTCCGCTTTCGGTCGTACTCGTTTATTTCTTTTCGAGTCCGCTTTCGGTCGTACTCGTTTGCTGTTAAAAGAGCGTTTTCGGCCGGTCTTTCTTTTCGAGTCTGCTTTCGGTCGTACTCGTTAGCTGTTTAAAGAGCGTTTTTGGCCGGTCTTTATTTTCTAGTCCGCTTTTGGTCGTACTCGTTTATTTTTATCGAGTCCGCTTTCGGTCGTACTCGTTTGCTGTTGAAAGAGCGTTTTCGGTCGGTCTTTTATTTCGAGTCCGCTTTCGGTCGTACTCGTTTATTTCATTTCGAGTCCGCTTTCGGTCGTATTCGTTTGCTGTTAAAAGAGCGTTTTCGGCCGGTCTTTCTTTTCGAGTCCGCTTTCGGTCGTACTCGTTTATTCTTTTCGAGTCCGCTTTCGGTGGTACTTGTTTGCTATTGAAAGAGCGTTTTCGGTCGGTCTTTCTTTTCGAGTCCGCTTTCGGTCGTACTCGTTTGCTATTGAAAGAGCGTTTTCGGCCGGCCTTTCTGTTCGAGTCGGCTTTCGGTCGTACTCGTTTATTCTTTTCGAGTTCGCTTTCGGTTGTACTCTTTGCTGTTGAAAGAGCGTTTTCGACCGGTCTTTCTTTTCGAGTCCTCTTTCGGTCGTACTCGTTTATTCTTATCGAGTCCGCTTTTTGTCGTACTCGTTTGCTGTTGAAAGAGCGTTTTCAGTCGACCTTTCTTTTCGAGTCCGCTTTTGGTCGTACTCGTTTATTCTTATTGAGTCTGTTTTCGGTCGTGCTCGTTTGCTGTCGAAAGAGCGTTTTTGGCCGGTCTTTTTTTTCGAGTCCGCTTTCGATCGTACTCCTTTGCTGTTGAAAGAGCGTTTTCAGCCGGTCTTTCTTTTCGAGTCCGCTTTCGGTCGTACTTGTTTATTCTTTTCGAGTCCGCTTTCGGTCATACTCGTTTGCTGTTGAAGGAGCGTTTTCGGCAGGTCTTTCTGTTCGAGTCCGCTTTCGTTCGTACTCGTTTATTCTTTTCGAGTCCGCTTTCAGTCGTACTCGTTTGCTGTTGAAAGAGCATTTTCGGCCACTCTTTCTTTTGGAGTCCGCTTTCGGCCGTACTCGTTTGCTGTTGAAAGAGCTTTTTCGGCCGGTCTTTCTTTTCGATTTCGCTTTCGGTCATACTCGTTTATTTCTTTTCAAATCCGCTTTTGGTCGTACTCGTTTGCTGTTGAAAGAGCGTTTTTGGCCGGTCTTTCTTTTCGAGTCCGCTTTCGGTCGTACTCGTTTATTCTTTTCGAGTCCGCTTTTGTTCGTATTCGTTCGCTGTTGAAAGAGCGTTTTCGGCCGGTCTTTCTTTTCGAGTTCGCTTTCGGTAGTACTCGTTTATTTCTTTTCGAGTACGCTTTCGGTCGTACTCGTTTGCTGTTGAAAGAGCGTTTTTGGCCGGTCTTTCTTTTCGAGTCCGCTTTCGGTCGTACTCGTTTATTCTTTTCGAGTCCGCTTTTGCTCGTACTCGTTTGCTGTTGAAAGAGCGTTTTCGGTCGGTCTTTCTTTTCGAGTCCGCTTTCGGTTGTACTCGTTAGCTGTTTCAAGAGCGTTTTTGGCCGGTCTTTATTTTCGAGTCCGCTTTTGGTCGTACTCGTTTATTTTTATCGAGTCCGCTTTCGGTCGTACTCGTTTGCTGTTGAAAGAGCGTTTTCGGCGGTCTTTTATTTCGAGTCCGCTTTCGGTCGTACTCGTTTATTTCTTTTCGAGTCCGCTTTCGGTCGTACTCGTTTGCTGTTAAAAGAGCGTTTTCGGCCGGTCTTTCTTTTCGAGTCTGCTTTCGGTCGTACTCGTTAGCTGTTTAAAGAGCGTTTTTGGCCGGTCTTTATTTTCTAGTCCGCTTTTGGTCGTACTCGTTTATCTTTATCGAGTCCGCTTTCGGTCGTACTCGTTTGCTGTTGAAAGAGCGTTTTCGGTCGGTCTTTTATTTCGAGTCCGCTTTCGGTCGTACTCGTTTATTTCATTTCGAGTCCGCTTTCGGTCGTATTCGTTTGCTGTTAAAAGAGCGTTTTCGGCCGGTCTTTCTTTTCGAGTCCGCTTTCGGTCGTACTCGTTTATTCTTTTCGAGTCCGCTTTCGGTGGTACTTGTTTGCTATTGAAAGAGCGTTTTCGGTCGGTCTTTCTTTTCGAGTCCGCTTTCGGTCGTACTCGTTTGCTATTGAAAGAGCGTTTTCGGCCGGCCTTTCTGTTCGAGTCGGCTTTCGGTCGTACTCGTTTATTCTTTTCGAGTTCGCTTTCGGTTGTACTCTTTGCTGTTGAAAGAGCGTTTTCGACCGGTCTTTCTTTTCGAGTCCTCTTTCGGTCGTACTCGTTTATTCTTATCGAGTCCGCTTTTGGTCGTACTCGTTTGCTGTTGAAAGAGCGTTTTCAGTCGACCTTTCTTTTCGAGTCCGCTTTTGGTCGTACTCGTTTATTCTTATTGAGTCTGTTTTCGGTCGTGCTCGTTTGCTGTCGAAAGAGCGTTTTTGGCCGGTCTTTTTTTTCGAGTCCGCTTTCGATCGTACTCCTTTGCTGTTGAAAGAGCGTTTTCAGCCGGTCTTTCTTTTCGAGTCCGCTTTCGGTCGTACTTGTTTATTCTTTTCGAGTCCGCTTTCGGTCATACTCGTTTGCTGTTGAAGGAGCGTTTTCGGCAGGTCTTTCAGTTCGAGTCCGCTTTCGTTCGTACTCGTTTATTCTTTTCGAGTCCGCTTTCAGTCGTACTCGTTTGCTGTTGAAAGAGCATTTTCGGCCACTCTTTCTTTTGGAGTCCGCTTTCGGCCGTACTCGTTTGCTGTTGAAAGAGCTTTTTCGGCCGGTCTTTCTTTTCGATTTCGCTTTCGGTCATACTCGTTTATTTCTTTTCAAATCCGCTTTTGGTCGTACTCGTTTGCTGTTGAAAGAGCGTTTTTGGCCGGTCTTTCTTTTCGAGTCCGCTTTCGGTCGTACTCGTTTATTCTTTTCGAGTCCGCTTTTGTTCGTATTCGTTCGCTGTTGAAAGAGCGTTTTCGGCCGGTCTTTCTTTTCGAGTTCGCTTTCGGTAGTACTCGTTTATTTCTTTTCGAGTACGCTTTCGGTCGTACTCGTTTGCTGTTGAAAGAGCGTTTTTGGCCGGTCTTTCTTTTCGAGTCCGCTTTCGGTCGTACTCGTTTATTCTTTTCGAGTTCGCTTTTGCTCGTACTCGTTTGCTGTTGAAAGAGCGTTTTCGGTCGGTCTTTCTTTTCGAGTCCGCTTTCGGTTGTACTCGTTAGCTGTTTCAAGAGCGTTTTTGGCCGGTCTTTATTTTCGAGTCCGCTTTTGGTCGTACTCGTTTATTTTTATCGAGTCCGCTTTCGGTCGTACTCGTTTGCTGTTGAAAGAGCGTTTTCGGCGGTCTTTTATTTCGAGTCCGCTTTCGGTCGTACTCGTTTATTTCTTTTCGAGTCCGCTTTCGGTCGTACTCGTTTGCTGTTAAAAGAGCGTTTTCGGCCGGTCTTTCTTTTCGAGTCTGCTTTCGGTCGTACTCGTTAGCTGTTTAAAGAGCGTTTTTGGCCGGTCTTTATTTTCTAGTCCGCTTTTGGTCGTACTCGTTTATTTTTATCGAGTCCGCTTTCGGTCGTACTCGTTTGCTGTTGAAAGAGCGTTTTCGGTCGGTCTTTTATTTCGAGTCCGCTTTCGGTCGTACTCGTTTATTTCATTTCGAGTCCGCTTTCGGTCGTATTCGTTTGCTGTTAAAAGAGCGTTTTCGGCCGGTCTTTCTTTTCGAGTCCGCTTTCGGTCGTACTCGTTTATTCTTTTCGAGTCCGCTTTCGGTGGTACTTGTTTGCTATTGAAAGAGCGTTTTCGGTCGGTCTTTCTTTTCGAGTCCGCTTTCGGTCGTACTCGTTTGCTATTGAAAGAGCGTTTTCGGCCGGCCTTTCTGTTCGAGTCGGCTTTCGGTCGTACTCGTTTATTCTTTTCGAGTTCGCTTTCGGTTGTACTCTTTGCTGTTGAAAGAGCGTTTTCGACCGGTCTTTCTTTTCGAGTCCTCTTTCGGTCGTACTCGTTTATTCTTATCGAGTCCGCTTTTGGTCATACTCGTTTGCTGTTGAAAGAGCGTTTTCAGTCGACCTTTCTTTTCGAGTCCGCTTTTGGTCGTACTCGTTTATTCTTATTGAGTTTGTTTTCGGTCGTGCTCGTTTGCTGTCGAAAGAGCGTTTTTGGCCGGTCTTTTTTTTCGAGTCCGCTTTCGATTGTACTCCTTTGCTGTTGAAAGAGCGTTTTCAGCCGGTCTTTCTTTTCGAGTCCGCTTTCGGTCGTACTTGTTTATTCTTTTCGAGTCCGCTTTCGGTCATACTCGTTTGCTGTTGAAGGAGCGTTTTCGGCAGGTCTTTCTGTTCGAGTCCGCTTTCGTTCGTACTCGTTTATTCTTTTCGAGTCCGCTTTCAGTCGTACTCGTTTGCTGTTGAAAGAGCATTTTCGGCCACTCTTTCTTTTGGAGTCCGCTTTCGGCCGTACTTGTTTGCTGTTGAAAGAGCTTTTTCGGCCGGTCTTTCTTTTCGATTTCGCTTTCGGTCATACTCGTTTATTTCTTTTCAAATCCACTTTTGGTCGTACTCGTTTGCTGTTGAAAGAGCGTTTTTGGCCGGTCTTTCTTTTCGAGTCCGCTTTCGGTCGTACTCGTTTATTCTTTTCGAGTCCGCTTTTGTTCGTATTCGTTCGCTGTTGAAAGAGCGTTTTCGGCCGGTCTTTCTTTTCGAGTTCGCTTTCGGTAGTACTCGTTTATTTCTTTTCGAGTACGCTTTCGGTCGTACTCGTTTGCTGTTGAAAGAGCGTTTTTGGCCGGTCTTTCTTTTCGAGTCCGCTTTCGGTCGTACTTGTTTATTCTTTTCGAGTTCGCTTTTGCTCGTACTCGTTTGCTGTTGAAAGAGCGTTTTCGGTCGGTCTTTCTTTTCGAGTCCGCTTTCGGTTGTACTCGTAAGCTGTTTAAAGAGCGTTTTTGGCCGGTCTTTATTTTCGAGTCCGCTTTTGGTCGTACTCCTTTATTTTTATCGAGTCCGCTTTCGGTCGTACTCGTTTGCTGTTGAAAGAGCGTTTTCGGCGGTCTTTTATTTCGAGTCCGCTTTCGGTCGTACTCGTTTATTTCTTTTCGAGTCCGCTTTCGGTCGTACTCGTTTGCTGTTAAAAGAGCGTTTTCGGCCGGTCTTTCTTTTCGAGTCTGCTTTCGGTCGTACTCGTTAGCTGTTTAAAGAGCGTTTTTGGCCGGTCTTTATTTTCTAGTCCGCTTTTGGTCGTACTCGTTTATTTTTATCGAGTCCGCTTTCGGTCGTACTCGTTTGCTGTTGAAAGAGCGTTTTCGGTCGGTCTTTTATTTCGAGTCCGCTTTCGGTCGTACTCGTTTATTTCATTTCGAGTCCGCTTTCGGTCGTATTCGTTTGCTGTTAAAAGAGCGTTTTCGGCCGGTCTTTCTTTTCGAGTCCGCTTTCGGTCGTACTCGTTTATTCTTTTCGAGTCCGCTTTCGGTGGTACTTGTTTGCTATTGAAAGAGCGTTTTCGGTCGGTCTTTCTTTTCGAGTCCGCTTTCGGTCGTACTCGTTTGCTATTGAAAGAGCGTTTTCGGCCGGCCTTTCTGTTCGAGTCGGCTTTCGGTCGTACTCGTTTATTCTTTTCGAGTTCGCTTTCGGTTGTACTCTTTGCTGTTGAAAGAGCGTTTTCGACCGGTCTTTCTTTTCGAGTCCTCTTTCGGTCGTACTCGTTTATTCTTATCGAGTCCGCTTTTGGTCATACTCGTTTGCTGTTGAAAGAGCGTTTTCAGTCGACCTTTCTTTTCGAGTCCGCTTTTGGTCGTACTCGTTTATTCTTATTGAGTCTGTTTTCGGTCGTGCTCGTTTGCTGTCGAAAGAGCGTTTTTGGCCGGTCTTTTTTTTCGAGTCCGCTTTCGATCGTACTCCTTTGCTGTTGAAAGAGCGTTTTCAGCCGGTCTTTCTTTTCGAGTCCGCTTTCGGTCGTACTTGTTTATTCTTTTCGAGTCCGCTTTCGGTCATACTCGTTTGCTGTTGAAGGAGCGTTTTCGGCAGGTCTTTCTGTTCGAGTCCGCTTTCGTTCGTACTCGTTTATTCTTTTCGAGTCCGCTTTCAGTCGTACTCGTTTGCTGTTGAAAGAGCATTTTCGGCCACTCTTTCTTTTGGAGTCCGCTTTCGGCCGTACTTGTTTGCTGTTGAAAGAGCTTTTTCGGCCGGTCTTTCTTTTCGATTTCGCTTTCGGTCATACTCGTTTATTTCTTTTCAAATCCGCTTTTGGTCGTACTCGTTTGCTGTTGAAAGAGCGTTTTTGGCCGGTCTTTCTTTTCGAGTCCGCTTTCGGTCGTACTCGTTTATTCTTTTCGAGTCCGCTTTTGTTCGTATTCGTTCGCTGTTGAAAGAGCGTTTTCGGCCGGTCTTTCTTTTCGAGTTCGCTTTCGGTAGTACTCGTTTATTTCTTTTCGAGTACGCTTTCGGTCGTACTCGTTTGCTGTTGAAAGAGCGTTTTTGGCCGGTCTTTCTTTTCGAGTCCGCTTTCGGTCGTACTCGTTTATTCTTTTCGAGTTCGCTTTTGCTCGTACTCGTTTGCTGTTGAAAGAGCGTTTTCGGTCGGTCTTTCTTTTCGAGTCCGCTTTCGGTTGTACTCGTTAGCTGTTTCAAGAGCGTTTTTGGCCGGTCTTTATTTTCGAGTCCGCTTTTGGTCGTACTCGTTTATTTTTATCGAGTCCGCTTTCGGTCGTACTCGTTTGCTGTTGAAAGAGCGTTTTCGGCGGTCTTTTATTTCGAGTCCGCTTTCGGTCGTACTCGTTTATTTCTTTTCGAGTCCGCTTTCGGTCGTACTCGTTTGCTGTTAAAAGAGCGTTTTCGGCCGGTCTTTCTTTTCGAGTCTGCTTTCGGTCGTACTCGTTAGCTGTTTAAAGAGCGTTTTTGGCCGGTCTTTATTTTCTAGTCCGCTTTTGGTCGTACTCGTTTATTTTTATCGAGTCCGCTTTCGGTCGTACTCGTTTGCTGTTGAAAGAGCGTTTTCGGTCGGTCTTTTATTTCGAGTCCGCTTTCGGTCGTACTCGTTTATTTCATTTCGAGTCCGCTTTCGGTCGTATTCGTTTGCTGTTAAAAGAGCGTTTTCGGCCGGTCTTTCTTTTCGAGTCCGCTTTCGGTCGTACTCGTTTATTCTTTTCGAGTCCGCTTTCGGTGGTACTTGTTTGCTATTGAAAGAGCGTTTTCGGTCGGTCTTTCTTTTCGAGTCCGCTTTCGGTCGTACTCGTTTGCTATTGAAAGAGCGTTTTCGGCCGGCCTTTCTGTTCGAGTCGGCTTTCGGTCGTACTCGTTTATTCTTTTCGAGTTCGCTTTCGGTTGTACTCTTTGCTGTTGAAAGAGCGTTTTCGACCGGTCTTTCTTTTCGAGTCCCCTTTCGGTCGTACTCGTTTATTCTTATCGAGTCCGCTTTTGGTCGTACTCGTTTGCTGTTGAAAGAGCGTTTTCAGTCGACCTTTCTTTTCGAGTCCGCTTTTGGTCGTACTCGTTTATTCTTATTGAGTCTGTTTTCGATCGTGCTCGTTTACTGTCGAAAGAGCGTTTTTGGCCGGTCTTTTTTTTCGAGTCCGCTTTCGATCGTACTCCTTTGCTGTTGAAAGAGCGTTTTCAGCCGGTCTTTCTTTTCGAGTCCGCTTTCGGTCGTACTTGTTTATTCTTTTCGAGTCCGCTTTCGGTCATACTCGTTTGCTGTTGAAGGAGCGTTTTCGGCAGGTCTTTCTGTTCGAGTCCGCTTTCGTTCGTACTCGTTTATTCTTTTCGAGTCCGCTTTCAGTCGTACTCGTTTGCTGTTGAAAGAGCATTTTCGGCCACTCTTTCTTTTGGAGTCCGCTTTCGGCCGTACTTGTTTGCTGTTGAAAGAGCTTTTTCGGCCGGTCTTTCTTTTCGATTTCGCTTTCGGTCATACTCGTTTATTTCTTTTCAAATCCGCTTTTGGTCGTACTCGTTTGCTGTTGAAAGAGCGTTTTTGGCCGGTCTTTCTTTTCGAGTCCGCTTTCGGTCGTACTCGTTTATTCTTTTCGAGTCCGCTTTTGTTCGTATTCGTTCGCTGTTGAAAGAGCGTTTTCGGCCGGTCTTTCTTTTCGAGTTCGCTTTCGGTAGTACTCGTTTATTTCTTTTCGAGTACGCTTTCGGTCGTACTCGTTTGCTGTTGAAAGAGCGTTTTTGGCCGGTCTTTCTTTTCGAGTCCGCTTTCGGTCGTACTCGTTTATTCTTTTCGAGTTCGCTTTTGCTCGTACTCGTTTGCTGTTGAAAGAGCGTTTTCGGTCGGTCTTTCTTTTCGAGTCCGCTTTCGGTTGTACTCGTTAGCTGTTTCAAGAGCGTTTTTGGCCGGTCTTTATTTTCGAGTCCGCTTTTGGTCGTACTCGTTTATTTTTATCGAGTCCGCTTTCGGTCGTACTCGTTTGCTGTTGAAAGAGCGTTTTCGGCGGTCTTTTATTTCGAGTCCGCTTTCGGTCGTACTCGTTTATTTCTTTTCGAGTCCGCTTTCGGTCGTACTCGTTTGCTGTTAAAAGAGCGTTTTCGGCCGGTCTTTCTTTTCGAGTCTGCTTTCGGTCGTACTCGTTAGCTGTTTAAAGAGCGTTTTTGGCCGGTCTTTATTTTCTAGTCCGCTTTTGGTCGTACTCGTTTATTTTTATCGAGTCCGCTTTCGGTCGTACTCGTTTGCTGTTGAAAGAGCGTTTTCGGTCGGTCTTTTATTTCGAGTCCGCTTTCGGTCGTACTCGTTTATTTCATTTCGAGTCCGCTTTCGGTCGTATTCGTTTGCTGTTAAAAGAGCGTTTTCGGCCGGTCTTTCTTTTCGAGTCCGCTTTCGGTCGTACTCGTTTATTCTTTTCGAGTCCGCTTTCGGTGGTACTTGTTTGCTATTGAAAGAGCGTTTTCGGTCGGTCTTTCTTTTCGAGTCCGCTTTCGGTCGTACTCGTTTGCTATTGAAAGAGCGTTTTCGGCCGGCCTTTCTGTTCGAGTCGGCTTTCGGTCGTACTCGTTTATTCTTTTCGAGTTCGCTTTCGGTTGTACTCTTTGCTGTTGAAAGAGCGTTTTCGACCGGTCTTTCTTTTCGAGTCCCCTTTCGGTCGTACTCGTTTATTCTTATCGAGTCCGCTTTTGGTCGTACTCGTTTGCTGTTGAAAGAGCGTTTTCAGTCGACCTTTCTTTTCGAGTCCGCTTTTGGTCGTACTCGTTTATTCTTATTGAGTCTGTTTTCGATCGTGCTCGTTTACTGTCGAAAGAGCGTTTTTGGCCGGTCTTTTTTTTCGAGTCCGCTTTCGATCGTACTCCTTTGCTGTTGAAAGAGCGTTTTCAGCCGGTCTTTCTTTTCGAGTCCGCTTTCGGTCGTACTTGTTTATTCTTTTCGAGTCCGCTTTCGGTCATACTCGTTTGCTGTTGAAGGAGCGTTTTCGGCAGGTCTTTCTGTTCGAGTCCGCTTTCGTTCGTACTCGTTTATTCTTTTCGAGTCCGCTTTCAGTCGTACTCGTTTGCTGTTGAAAGAGCATTTTCGGCCACTCTTTCTTTTGGAGTCCGCTTTCGGCCGTACTCGTTTGCTGTTGAAAGAGCTTTTTCGGCCGATCTTTCTTTTCGATTTCGCTTTCGGTCATACTCGTTTATTTCTTTTCAAATCCGCTTTTGGTCGTACTCGTTTGCTGTTGAAAGAGCGTTTTTGGCCGGTCTTTCTTTTCGAGTCCGCTTTCGGTCGTACTCGTTTATTCTTTTCGAGTCCGCTTTTGTTCGTATTCGTTCGCTGTTGAAAGAGCGTTTTCGGCCGGTCTTTCTTTTCGAGTTCGCTTTCGGTAGTACTCGTTTATTTCTTTTCGAGTACGCTTTCGGTCGTACTCGTTTGCTGTTAAAAGAGCGTTTTCGGCCGGTCTTTCTTTTCGAGTCTGCTTTCGGTCGTACTCGTTAGCTGTTTAAAGAGCGTTTTTGGCCGGTCTTTATTTTCTAGTCCGCTTTTGGTCGTACTCGTTTATTTTTATCGAGTCCGCTTTCGGTCGTACTCGTTTGCTGTTGAAAGAGCGTTTTCGGTCGGTCTTTTATTTCGAGTCCGCTTTCGGTCGTACTCGTTTATTTCATTTCGAGTCCGCTTTCGGTCGTATTCGTTTGCTGTTAAAAGAGCGTTTTCGGCCGGTCTTTCTTTTCGAGTCCGCTTTCGGTCGTACTCGTTTATTCTTTTCGAGTCCGCTTTCGGTGGTACTTGTTTGCTATTGAAAGAGCGTTTTCGGTCGGTCTTTCTTTTCGAGTCCGCTTTCGGTCGTACTCGTTTGCTATTGAAAGAGCGTTTTCGGCCGGCCTTTCTGTTCGAGTCGGCTTTCGGTCGTACTCGTTTATTCTTTTCGAGTTCGCTTTCGGTTGTACTCTTTGCTGTTGAAAGAGCGTTTTCGACCGGTCTTTCTTTTCGAGTCCTCTTTCGGTCGTACTCGTTTATTCTTATCGAGTCCGCTTTTGGTCATACTCGTTTGCTGTTGAAAGAGCGTTTTCAGTCGACCTTTCTTTTCGAGTCCGCTTTTGGTCGTACTCGTTTATTCTTATTGAGTCTGTTTTCGGTCGTGCTCGTTTGCTGTCGAAAGAGCGTTTTTGGCCGGTCTTTTTTTTCGAGTCCGCTTTCGATCGTACTCCTTTGCTGTTGAAAGAGCGTTTTCAGCCGGTCTTTCTTTTCGAGTCCGCTTTCGGTCGTACTTGTTTATTCTTTTCGAGTCCGCTTTCGGTCATACTCGTTTGCTGTTGAAGGAGCGTTTTCGGCAGGTCTTTCTGTTCGAGTCCGCTTTCGTTCGTACTCGTTTATTCTTTTCGAGTCCGCTTTCAGTCGTACTCGTTTGCTGTTGAAAGAGCATTTTCGGCCACTCTTTCTTTTGGAGTCCGCTTTCGGCCGTACTTGTTTGCTGTTGAAAGAGCTTTTTCGGCCGGTCTTTCTTTTCGATTTCGCTTTCGGTCATACTCGTTTATTTCTTTTCAAATCCGCTTTTGGTCGTACTCGTTTGCTGTTGAAAGAGCGTTTTTGGCCGGTCTTTCTTTTCGAGTCCGCTTTCGGTCGTACTCGTTTATTCTTTTCGAGTCCGCTTTTGTTCGTATTCGTTCGCTGTTGAAAGAGCGTTTTCGGCCGGTCTTTCTTTTCGAGTTCGCTTTCGGTAGTACTCGTTTATTTCTTTTCGAGTACGCTTTCGGTCGTACTCGTTTGCTGTTGAAAGAGCGTTTTTGGCCGGTCTTTCTTTTCGAGTCCGCTTTCGGTCGTACTCGTTTATTCTTTTCGAGTTCGCTTTTGCTCGTACTCGTTTGCTGTTGAAAGAGCGTTTTCGGTCGGTCTTTCTTTTCGAGTCCGCTTTCGGTTGTACTCGTTAGCTGTTTCAAGAGCGTTTTTGGCCGGTCTTTATTTTCGAGTCCGCTTTTGGTCGTACTCGTTTATTTTTATCGAGTCCGCTTTCGGTCGTACTCGTTTGCTGTTGAAAGAGCGTTTTCGGCGGTCTTTTATTTCGAGTCCGCTTTCGGTCGTACTCGTTTATTTCTTTTCGAGTCCGCTTTCGGTCGTACTCGTTTGCTGTTAAAAGAGCGTTTTCGGCCGGTCTTTCTTTTCGAGTCTGCTTTCGGTCGTACTCGTTAGCTGTTTAAAGAGCGTTTTTGGCCGGTCTTTATTTTCTAGTCCGCTTTTGGTCGTACTCGTTTATTTTTATCGAGTCCGCTTTCGGTCGTACTCGTTTGCTGTTGAAAGAGCGTTTTCGGTCGGTCTTTTATTTCGAGTCCGCTTTCGGTCGTACTCGTTTATTTCATTTCGAGTCCGCTTTCGGTCGTATTCGTTTGCTGTTAAAAGAGCGTTTTCGGCCGGTCTTTCTTTTCGAGTCCGCTTTCGGTCGTACTCGTTTATTCTTTTCGAGTCCGCTTTCGGTGGTACTTGTTTGCTATTGAAAGAGCGTTTTCGGTCGGTCTTTCTTTTCGAGTCCGCTTTCGGTCGTACTCGTTTGCTATTGAAAGAGCGTTTTCGGCCGGCCTTTCTGTTCGAGTCGGCTTTCGGTCGTACTCGTTTATTCTTTTCGAGTTCGCTTTCGGTTGTACTCTTTGCTGTTGAAAGAGCGTTTTCGACCGGTCTTTCTTTTCGAGTCCCCTTTCGGTCGTACTCGTTTATTCTTATCGAGTCCGCTTTTGGTCGTACTCGTTTGCTGTTGAAAGAGCGTTTTCAGTCGACCTTTCTTTTCGAGTCCGCTTTTGGTCGTACTCGTTTATTCTTATTGAGTCTGTTTTCGATCGTGCTCGTTTACTGTCGAAAGAGCGTTTTTGGCCGGTCTTTTTTTTCGAGTCCGCTTTCGATCGTACTCCTTTGCTGTTGAAAGAGCGTTTTCAGCCGGTCTTTCTTTTCGAGTCCGCTTTCGGTCGTACTTGTTTATTCTTTTCGAGTCCGCTTTCGGTCATACTCGTTTGCTGTTGAAGGAGCGTTTTCGGCAGGTCTTTCTGTTCGAGTCCGCTTTCGTTCGTACTCGTTTATTCTTTTCGAGTCCGCTTTCAGTCGTACTCGTTTGCTGTTGAAAGAGCATTTTCGGCCACTCTTTCTTTTGGAGTCCGCTTTCGGCCGTACTTGTTTGCTGTTGAAAGAGCTTTTTCGGCCGGTCTTTCTTTTCGATTTCGCTTTCGGTCATACTCGTTTATTTCTTTTCAAATCCGCTTTTGGTCGTACTCGTTTGCTGTTGAAAGAGCGTTTTTGGCCGGTCTTTCTTTTCGAGTCCGCTTTCGGTCGTACTCGTTTATTCTTTTCGAGTCCGCTTTTGTTCGTATTCGTTCGCTGTTGAAAGAGCGTTTTCGGCCGGTCTTTCTTTTCGAGTTCGCTTTCGGTAGTACTCGTTTATTTCTTTTCGAGTACGCTTTCGGTCGTACTCGTTTGCTGTTGAAAGAGCGTTTTTGGCCGGTCTTTCTTTTCGAGTCCGCTTTCGGTCGTACTCGTTTATTCTTTTCGAGTTCGCTTTTGCTCGTACTCGTTTGCTGTTGAAAGAGCGTTTTCGGTCGGTCTTTCTTTTCGAGTCCGCTTTCGGTTGTACTCGTTAGCTGTTTCAAGAGCGTTTTTGGCCGGTCTTTATTTTCGAGTCCGCTTTTGGTCGTACTCGTTTATTTTTATCGAGTCCGCTTTCGGTCGTACTCGTTTGCTGTTGAAAGAGCGTTTTCGGCGGTCTTTTATTTCGAGTCCGCTTTCGGTCGTACTCGTTTATTTCTTTTCGAGTCCGCTTTCGGTCGTACTCGTTTGCTGTTAAAAGAGCGTTTTCGGCCGGTCTTTCTTTTCGAGTCTGCTTTCGGTCGTACTCGTTAGCTGTTTAAAGAGCGTTTTTGGCCGGTCTTTATTTTCTAGTCCGCTTTTGGTCGTACTCGTTTATTTTTATCGAGTCCGCTTTCGGTCGTACTCGTTTGCTGTTGAAAGAGCGTTTTCGGTCGGTCTTTTATTTCGAGTCCGCTTTCGGTCGTACTCGTTTATTTCATTTCGAGTCCGCTTTCGGTCGTATTCGTTTGCTGTTAAAAGAGCGTTTTCGGCCGGTCTTTCTTTTCGAGTCCGCTTTCGGTCGTACTCGTTTATTCTTTTCGAGTCCGCTTTCGGTGGTACTTGTTTGCTATTGAAAGAGCGTTTTCGGTCGGTCTTTCTTTTCGAGTCCGCTTTCGGTCGTACTCGTTTGCTATTGAAAGAGCGTTTTCGGCCGGCCTTTCTGTTCGAGTCGGCTTTCGGTCGTACTCGTTTATTCTTTTCGAGTTCGCTTTCGGTTGTACTCTTTGCTGTTGAAAGAGCGTTTTCGACCGGTCTTTCTTTTCGAGTCCCCTTTCGGTCGTACTCGTTTATTCTTATCGAGTCCGCTTTTGGTCGTACTCGTTTGCTGTTGAAAGAGCGTTTTCAGTCGACCTTTCTTTTCGAGTCCGCTTTTGGTCGTACTCGTTTATTCTTATTGAGTCTGTTTTCGATCGTGCTCGTTTACTGTCGAAAGAGCGTTTTTGGCCGGTCTTTTTTTTCGAGTCCGCTTTCGATCGTACTCCTTTGCTGTTGAAAGAGCGTTTTCAGCCGGTCTTTCTTTTCGAGTCCGCTTTCGGTCGTACTTGTTTATTCTTTTCGAGTCCGCTTTCGGTCATACTCGTTTGCTGTTGAAGGAGCGTTTTCGGCAGGTCTTTCTGTTCGAGTCCGCTTTCGTTCGTACTCGTTTATTCTTTTCGAGTCCGCTTTCAGTCGTACTCGTTTGCTGTTGAAAGAGCATTTTCGGCCACTCTTTCTTTTGGAGTCCGCTTTCGGCCGTACTCGTTTGCTGTTGAAAGAGCTTTTTCGGCCGATCTTTCTTTTCGATTTCGCTTTCGGTCATACTCGTTTATTTCTTTTCAAATCCGCTTTTGGTCGTACTCGTTTGCTGTTGAAAGAGCGTTTTTGGCCGGTCTTTCTTTTCGAGTCCGCTTTCGGTCGTACTCGTTTATTCTTTTCGAGTCCGCTTTTGTTCGTATTCGTTCGCTGTTGAAAGAGCGTTTTCGGCCGGTCTTTCTTTTCGAGTTCGCTTTCGGTAGTACTCGTTTATTTCTTTTCGAGTACGCTTTCGGTCGTACTCGTTTGCTGTTGAAAGAGCGTTTTTGGCCGGTCTTTCTTTTCGAGTCCGCTTTCGGTCGTACTCGTTTATTCTTTTCGAGTTCGCTTTTGCTCGTACTCGTTTGCTGTTGAAAGAGCGTTTTCGGTCGGTCTTTCTTTTCGAGTCCGCTTTCGGTTGTACTCGTTAGCTGTTTCAAGAGCGTTTTTGGCCGGTCTTTATTTTCGAGTCCGCTTTTGGTCGTACTCGTTTATTTTTATCGAGTCCGCTTTCGGTCGTACTCGTTTGCTGTTGAAAGAGCGTTTTCGGCGTCCTTTTATTTCGAGTCCGCTTTCGGTCGTACTCGTTTATTTCTTTTCGAGTCCGCTTTCGGTCGTACTTGTTTGCTGTTAAAAGAGCGTTTTCGGCCGGTCTTTCTTTTCGAGTCTGCTTTCGGTCGTACTCGTTAGCTGTTTAAAGAGCGTTTTTGGCCGGTCTTTATTTTCTAGTCCGCTTTTGGTCGTACTCGTTTATTTTTATCGAGTCCGCTTTCGGTCGTACTCGTTTGCTGTTGAAAGAGCGTTTTCGGTCGGTCTTTTATTTCGAGTCCGCTTTCGGTCGTACTCGTTTATTTCATTTCGAGTCCGCTTTCGGTCGTATTCGTTTGCTGTTAAAAGAGCGTTTTCGGCCGGTCTTTCTTTTCGAGTCCGCTTTCGGTCGTACTCGTTTATTCTTTTCGAGTCCGCTTTCGGTGGTACTTGTTTGCTATTGAAAGAGCGTTTTCGGTCGGTCTTTCTTTTCGAGTCCGCTTTCGGTCGTACTCGTTTGCTATTGAAAGAGCGTTTTCGGCCGGCCTTTCTGTTCGAGTCGGCTTTCGGTCGTACTCGTTTATTCTTTTCGAGTTCGCTTTCGGTTGTACTCTTTGCTGTTGAAAGAGCGTTTTCGACCGGTCTTTCTTTTCGAGTCCTCTTTCGGTCGTACTCGTTTATTCTTATCGAGTCCGCTTTTGGTCGTACTCGTTTGCTGTTGAAAGAGAGTTTTCAGTCGACCTTTCTTTTCGAGTCCGCTTTTGGTCGTACTCGTTTATTCTTATTGAGTCTGTTTTCGGTCGTGCTCGTTTGCTGTCGAAAGAGCGTTTTTGGCCGGTCTTTTTTTTCGAGTCCGCTTTCGATCGTACTCCTTTGCTGTTGAAAGAGCGTTTTCAGCCGGTCTTTCTTTTCGAGTCCGCTTTCGGTCGTACTTGTTTATTCTTTTCGAGTCCGCTTTCGGTCATACTCGTTTGCTGTTGAAGGAGCGTTTTCGGCAGGTCTTTCTGTTCGAGTCCGCTTTCGTTCGTACTCGTTTATTCTTTTCGAGTCCGCTTTCAGTCGTACTCGTTTGCTGTTGAAAGAGCATTTTCGGCCACTCTTTCTTTTGGAGTCCGCTTTCGGCCGTACTCGTTTGCTGTTGAAAGAGCTTTTTCGGCCGATCTTTCTTTTCGATTTCGCTTTCGGTCATACTCGTTTATTTCTTTTCAAATCCGCTTTTGGTCGTACTCGTTTGCTGTTGAAAGAGCGTTTTTGGCCGGTCTTTCTTTTCGAGTCCGCTTTCGGTCGTACTCGTTTATTCTTTTCGAGTCCGCTTTTGTTCGTATTCGTTCGCTGTTGAAAGAGCATTTTCGGCCGGTCTTTCTTTTCGAGTTCGCTTTCGGTAGTACTCATTTATTTCTTTTCGAGTACGCTTTCGGTCGTACTCGTTTGCTGTTGAAAGAGCGTTTTTGGCCGGTCTTTCTTTTCGAGTCCGCTTTCGGTCGTACTCGTTTATTCTTTTCGAGTTCGCTTTTGCTCGTACTCGTTTGCTGTTGAAAGAGCGTTTTCGGTCGGTCTTTCTTTTCGAGTCCGCTTTCGGTTGTACTCGTTAGCTGTTTCAAGAGCGTTTTTGGCCGGTCTTTATTTTCGAGTCCGCTTTTGGTCGTACTCGTTTA
Organism: Lathyrus tuberosus; assembly: GCA_022829125.1. Classification (NCBI taxonomy): domain Eukaryota; kingdom Viridiplantae; phylum Streptophyta; class Magnoliopsida; order Fabales; family Fabaceae; genus Lathyrus; species Lathyrus tuberosus. The sequence goes on from JALAZF010000034.1 coordinate 5,610,439, forward strand.
TTTTTATCGAGTCCGCTTTCGGTCGTACTCGTTTGCTGTTGAAAGAGCGTTTTCGGCGGTCTTTTATTTCGAGTCCGCTTTCGGTCGTACTCGTTTATTTCTTTTCGAGTCCGCTTTCGGTCGTACTTGTTTGCTGTTAAAAGAGCGTTTTCGGCCGGTCTTTCTTTTCGAGTCTGCTTTCGGTCGTACTCGTTAGCTGTTTAAAGAGCGTTTTTGGCCGGTCTTTATTTTCTAGTCCGCTTTTGGTCGTACTCGTTTATTTTTATCGAGTCCGCTTTCGGTCGTACTCGTTTGCTGTTGAAAGAGCGTTTTCGGTCGGTCTTTTATTTCGAGTCCGCTTTCGGTCGTACTCGTTTATTTCATTTCGAGTCCGCTTTCGGTCGTATTCGTTTGCTGTTAAAAGAGCGTTTTCGGCCGGTCTTTCTTTTCGAGTCCGCTTTCGGTCGTACTCGTTTATTCTTTTCGAGTCCGCTTTCGGTCGTACTCGTTTGCTATTGAAAGAGCGTTTTCGGTCGGTCTTTCTTTTCGAGTCCGCTTTCGGTCGTACTCGTTTGCTATTGAAAGAGCGTTTTCGGCCGGCCTTTCTGTTCGAGTCGGCTTTCGGTCGTACTCGTTTATTCTTTTCGAGTTCGCTTTCGGTTGTACTCTTTTGCTTTTGAAAGAGCGTTTCCGGCCGGTCTTTCTTTTCGAGTCCGCTTTCGGTCGTACTCGTTTATTCTTATCGAGTCCGCTTTTGGTCGTACTCGTTTGCTGTTGAAAGAGCGTTTTCAGTCGACCTTTCTTTTCGAGTCCGCTTTTGGTCGTACTCGTTTATTCTTATTGAGTCTGCTTTCGGTCGTGCTCGTTTGCTGTCGAAAGAGCGTTTTTGGCCGGTCTTTTTTTTCGAGTCCGCTTTCGATCGTACTCGTTTGCTGTTGAAAGAGCGTTTTCAGCCGGTCTTTCTTTTCGAGTCCGCTTTCGGTCGTACTTGTTTATTCTTTTCGAGTCCGCTTTCGGTCATACTCGTTTGCTGTTGAAGGAGCGTTTTCGGCAGGTCTTTCTGTTCGAGTCCGCTTTCGTTCGTACTCGTTTATTCTTTTCGAGTCCGCTTTCAGTCGTACTCGTTTGCTATTGAAAGAGCATTTTCGGCTACTCTTTCTTTTGGAGTCCGCTTTCGGCCGTACTCGTTTGCTGTTGAAAGAGCTTTTTCGGCCGGTCTTTCTTTTCGATTCCGCTTTCGGTCATACTCGTTTATTTCTTTTCAAATCCGCTTTTGGTCGTACTCGTTTGCTGTTGAAAGAGCGTTTTTGGCCGGTCTTTCTTTTCGAGTCCGCTTTCGGTCGTACTCGTTTATTCTTTTCGAGTCCGCTTTTGTTCGTATTCGTTCGCTGTTGAAAGAGCGTTTTCGGCCGGTCTTTCTTTTCGAGTTCGCTTTCGGTAGTACTCGTTTATTTCTTTTCGAGTACGCTTTCGGTCGTACTCGTTTGCTGTTGAAAGAGCGTTTTTGGCCGGTCTTTCTTTTCGAGTCCGCTTTCGGTCGTACTCGTTTATTCTTTTCGAGTTCGCTTTTGCTCGTACTCGTTTGCTGTTGAAAGAGCGTTTTCGGTCGGTCTTTCTTTTCGAGTCCGCTTTCGGTTGTACTCGTTAGCTGTTTAAAGAGCGTTTTTGGCCGGTCTTTATTTTCGAGTCCGCTTTTGGTCGTACTCGTTAGCTGTTTAAAGAGCGTTTTTGGCCGGTCTTTATTTTCTAGTCCGCTTTTGGTCGTACTCGTTTATTTTTATCGAGTCCGCTTTCGGTCGTACTCGTTTGCTGTTGAAAGAGCGTTTTCGGTCGGTCTTTTATTTCGAGTCCGCTTTTGGTCGTACTCGTTTATTTCATTTCGAGTCCGCTTTCGGTCGTACTCGTTTGCTGTTAAAAGAGCGTTTTCGGCCGGTCTTTCTTTTCGAGTCCGCTTTCGGTCGTACTCGTTTGCTATTGAAATAGCGTTTTCGGTCGGTCTTTCTTTTCGAGTCCGCTTTCGGTCGTACTCGTTTGCTATTGAAAGAGCGTTTTCGGTCGGTCTTTCTTTTCGAGTCCGCTTTCAGACGTACTCGTTTGCTATTGAAAGAGCATTTTCGGCCGGCCTTTCTGTTCGAGTCGGCTTTCGATCGTACTCGTTTATTCTTTTCGAGTTCGCTTTCGGTTGTACTCTTTTGCTGTTGAAAGAGCGTTTTCGGCCGGTCTTTCTTTTCGAGTCCGCTTTCGGTCGTACTCGTTTATTCTTATCGAGTCCGCTTTTGGTCGTACTCGTTTGCTGTTGAAAGAGCGTTTTCAGTCGACCTTTCTTTTCGAGTCCGCTTTTGGTCGTACTCGTTTATTCTTATTGAGTCTGCTTTCGGTCGTGCTCGTTTGCTGTCGAAAGAGCGTTTTTGGCCGGTCTTTTTTTTCGAGTCCGCTTTCGATCGTACTCGTTTGCTGTTGAAAGAGCGTTTTCAGCCGGTCATTCTTTTCGAGTCCGATTTCGGTCGTACTTGTTTATTCTTTTCGAGTCCGCTTTCGGTCATACTCGTTTGCTGTTGAAGGAGCGTTTTCGGCAGGACTTTCTGTTCGAGTCCGCTTTCGTTCGTACTCGTTTATTCTTTTCGAGTCCGCTTTCAGTCGTACTCGTTTGCTATTGAAAGAGCATTTTCGGCCACTCTTTCTTTTGGAGTCCACTTTCGGCCGTACTCGTTTGCTGTTGAAAGAGCTTTTTCAGCCGGTCTTTCTTTTCGATTCCGCTTTCGGTCATACTCGTTTATTTCTTTTCAAATCCGCTTTTGGTCGTACTCGTTTGTTGTTGAAAGAGCGTTTTTGGCCGGTCTTTCTTTTCGAGTCCGCTTTCGGTCGTACTCGTTTATTCTTTTCGAGTCCGCTTTTGTTCGTATTCGTTCGCTGTTGAAAGAGCGTTTTTGGCCGGTCTTTCTTTTCGAGTTCGCTTTCGGTAGTACTCGTTTATTTCTTTTCGAGTATGCTTTCGGTCGTACTCGTTTGCTGTTGAAAGAGCGTTTTTTGGCCGGTCTTTCTTTTCGAGTCCGCTTTCGGTCGTACTCTTTTATTCTTTTCGAGTTCGCTTTTGCTCGTACTCGTTTGCTGTTGAAAGAGCGTTTTCGGTCGGTCTTTCTTTTCGAGTCCGCTTTCGGTTGTACTCGTAAGCTGTTTAAAGAGCGTTTTTGGCCGGTCTTTATTTTCGAGTCCGCTTTTGGTCGTACTCCTTTATTTTTATCGAGTCCGCTTTCGGTCGTACTCGTTTGCTGTTGAAAGAGCGTTTTTGGCCGGTCTTTCTTTTCGAGTCCGCTTTCGGTCGTACTCGTTTATTCTTTTCGAGTTCGCTTTTGCTCGTACTCGTTTGCTGTTGAAAGAGCGTTTTCGGTCGGTCTTTCTTTTCGAGTTCGCTTTCGGTTGTACTCGTTAGCTGTTTAAAGAGCGTTTTTGGCCGGTCTTTATTTTCGAGTCCGCTTTTGGTCGTACTCGTTAGCTGTTTAAAGAGCGTTTTTGGCCGGTCTTTATTTTCTAGTCCGCTTTTGGTCGTACTCGTTTATTTTTATCGAGTCCGCTTTCGGTCGTACTCGTTTGCTGTTGAAAGAGCGTTTTCGGTCGGTCTTTTATTTCGAGTCCGCTTTTGGTCGTACTCGTTTATTTCATTTCGAGTCCGCTTTCGGTCGTACTCGTTTGCTGTTAAAAGAGCGTTTTCGGCCGGTCTTTCTTTTCGAGTCCGCTTTCGGTCGTACTCGTTTATTCTTTTCGAGTCCGCTTTCGGTCGTACTCGTTTGCTATTGAAATAGCGTTTTCGGTCGGTCTTTCTTTTCGAGTCCGCTTTCGGTCGTACTCGTTTGCTATTGAAAGAGCGTTTTCGGTCGGTCTTTCTTTTCGAGTCCGCTTTCAGACGTACTCGTTTGCTATTGAAAGAGCATTTTCGGCCGGCCTTTCTGTTCGAGTCGGCTTTCGATCGTACTCGTTTATTCTTTTCGAGTTCGCTTTCGGTTGTACTCTTTTGCTGTTGAAAGAGCGTTTTCGGCCGGTCTTTCTTTTCGAGTCCGCTTTCGGTCGTACTCGTTTATTCTTATCGAGTCCGCTTTTGGTCGTACTCGTTTGCTGTTGAAAGAGCGTTTTCAGTCGACCTTTCTTTTCGAGTCCGCTTTTGGTCGTACTCGTTTATTCTTATTGAGTCTGCTTTCGGTCGTGCTCGTTTGCTGTCGAAAGAGCGTTTTTGGCCGGTCTTTTTTTTCGAGTCCGCTTTCGATCGTACTCGTTTGCTGTTGAAAGAGCGTTTTCAGCCGGTCATTCTTTTCGAGTCCGATTTCGGTCGTACTTGTTTATTCTTTTCGAGTCCGCTTTCGGTCATACTCGTTTGCTGTTGAAGGAGCGTTTTCGGCAGGACTTTCTGTTCGAGTCCGCTTTCGTTCGTACTCGTTTATTCTTTTCGAGTCCGCTTTCAGTCGTACTCGTTTGCTATTGAAAGAGCATTTTCGGCCACTCTTTCTTTTGGAGTCCACTTTCGGCCGTACTCGTTTGCTGTTGAAAGAGCTTTTTCAGCCGGTCTTTCTTTTCGATTCCGCTTTCGGTCATACTCGTTTATTTCTTTTCAAATCCGCTTTTGGTCGTACTCGTTTGCTGTTGAAAGAGCGTTTTTGGCCGGTCTTTCTTTTCGAGTCCGCTTTCGGTCGTACTCGTTTATTCTTTTCGAGTCCGCTTTTGTTCGTATTCGTTCGCTGTTGAAAGAGCGTTTTTGGCCGGTCTTTCTTTTCGAGTTCGCTTTCGGTAGTACTCGTTTATTTCTTTTCGAGTACGCTTTCGGTCGTACTCGTTTGCTGTTGAAAGAGCGTTTTTTGGCCGGTCTTTCTTTTCGAGTCCGCTTTCGGTCGTACTCTTTTATTCTTTTCGAGTTCGCTTTTGCTCGTACTCGTTTGCTGTTGAAAGAGCGTTTTCGGTCGGTCTTTCTTTTCGAGTCCGCTTTCGGTTGTACTCGTAAGCTGTTTAAAGAGCGTTTTTGGCCGGTCTTTATTTTCGAGTCCGCTTTTGGTCGTACTCCTTTATTTTTATCGAGTCCGCTTTCGGTCGTACTCGTTTGCTGTTGAAAGAGCGTTTTCGGCGGTCTTTTATTTCGAGTCCGCTTTCGGTCGTACTCGTTTATTTCTTTTCGAGTCCGCTTTCGGTCGTACTCGTTTGCTGTTAAAAGAGCGTTTTCGGTCGGTCTTTCTTTTCGAGTCCGCTTTCGGTCGTACTCGTTAGCTGTTTAAAGAGCGTTTTTGGCCGGTCTTTATTTTCTAGTCCGCTTTTGGTCGTACTCGTTTATTTTTATCGAGTCCGCTTTCGGTCGTACTCGTTTGCTGTTGAAAGAGCGTTTTCGGTCGGTCTTTTATTTCGAGTCCGCTTTCGGTCGTACTCGTTTATTTCATTTCGAGTCCGCTTTCGGTCGTACTCGTTTGCTGTTAATAGAGCGTTTTCGGCCGGTCTTTCTTTTCGAGTCCGCTTTCGGTCGTACTCGTTTATTCTTTTCGAGTCCGCTTTCGGTCGTACTCGTTTGCTATTGAAAGAGCGTTTTCGGTCTGTCTTTCTTTTCGAGTCCGCTTTCGATCGTACTCGTTTCCTATTGAAAGAGCGTTTTCGGCCGGCCTTTCTGTTCGAGTCGGCTTTAGGTCGTACTCGTTTATTCTTTTCGAGTTCGCTTTAGGTTGTACTCTTTTGCTGTTGAAAGAGCGTTTTCGGCCGGTCTTTCTTTTCGAGTCCGCTTTCGGTCGTACTCGTTTATTCTTATCGAGTCCGCTTTTGGTCGTACTCATTTGCTGTTGAAAGAGCGTTTTCAGTCGAACTTTCTTTTCGAGTCCGCTTTTGGTCGTACTCGTTTTTTCTTATTGAGTCTGCTTTCGGTCGTGCTCGTTTGCTGTCGAAAGAGCGTTTTTGGCCGGTCTTTTTTTTCGAGTCCGCTTTCGATCGTACTCGTTTGCTGTTGAAAGAGCGTTTTCAGCCGTTCTTTCTTTTCGAGTCCGCTTTCGGTCGTACTTCTTTATTCTTTTCGAGTCCGCTTTCGGTCATACTCGTTTGCTGTTGAAGGAGCGTTTTCGGCAGGTCTTTCTGTTCGAGTCCGCTTTCGTTCGTACTTGTTTATTCTTTTGGAGTCCGCTTTCAGTCATACTCGTTTGCTATTGAAAGAGCATTTTCGGCCACTCTTTCTTTTGGAGTCCGCTTTCGGCCGTACTCGTTTGCTGTTGAAAGCGCTTTTTCGGCCGGTCTTTCTTTTCGATTCCGCTTTCGGTCATACTCGTTTATTTCTTTTCAAATCCGCTTTTGGTCGTACTCGTTTGCTGTTGAAAGAGCGTTTTTGGCCGGTCTTTCTTTTCGAGTCCGTTTTCGGTCGTACTCGTTTATTCTTTTCGAGTCCGCTTTTGTTCGTATTCGTTCGCTGTTGAAAGAGCGTTTTCGGCCGGTCTTTCTTTTCGAGTTCGCTTTCGGTAGTACTCGTTTATTTCTTTTCGAGTACGCTTTCGGTCGTACTCGTTTGCTGTTGAAAGAGCGTTTTTGGCCGGTCTTTCTTTTCGAGTCCGCTTTCGGTCGTACTCGTTTATTCTTTTCGAGTTCGCTTTTGCTCGTACTCGTTTGCTGTTGAAAGAGCGTTTTCGGTCAGTCTTTCTTTTCGAGTCCGCTTTCGGTTGTACTCGTTAGCTGTTTAAAGAGCGTTTTTGGCCGGTCTTTATTTTCGAGTCCGCTTTTGGTCGTACTCGTTTATTTTTATCGAGTCCAATTTCGGTCGTACTCGTTTGCTGTTGAAAGAGCGTTTTCGGCGGTCTTTTATTTCGAGTCCGCTTTCGGTCGTACTCGTTTATTTCTTTTCGAGTCCGCTTTCGGTCGTACTCGTTTGCTGTTAAAAGAGCGTTTTCGGCCGGTCTTTCTTTTCGAGTCCGCTTTCGGTCGTACTCGTTAGCTGTTTAAAGAGCGTTTTTGGCCGGTCTTTATTTTCTAGTCCGCTTTTGGTCGTACTCGTTTATTTTTATCGAGTCCGCTTTCGGTCGTACTCGTTTGCTGTTGAAAGAGCGTTTTCGGTCGGTCTTTTATTTCGAGTCCGCTTTCGGTCGTACTCGTTTATTTCATTTCGAGTCCGCTTTCGGTCGTACTCGTTTGCTGTTAAAAGAGCGTTTTCGGTCGGTCTTTCTTTTCTAGTCCGCTTTCGGTCGTACTCGTTTATTCTTTTCGAGTCCGCTTTCGATCGTACTCGTTTGCTATTGAAAGAGCGTTTTCGGTCTGTCTTTCTTTTCGAGTCCGCTTTCGATCGTACTCGTTTGCTATTGAAAGAGCGTTTTCGGCCGGCCTTTCTGTTCGAGTCGGCTTTCGGTCGTACTCGTTTATTCTTTTCGAGTTCGCTTTAGGTTGTACTCTTTTGCTGTTGAAAGAGCGTTTTCGGCCGGTCTTTCTTTTCGAGTCCGCTTTCGGTCGTACTCGTTTATTCTTATCGAGTCCGCTTTTGGTCGTACTCGTTTGCTGTTGAAAGAGCGTTTTCAGTCGACCTTTCTTTTCGAGTCCGCTTTTGGTCGTACTCGTTTATTCTTATTGAGTCTGCTTTCGGTCGTGCTCGTTTGCTGTCGAAAGAGCGTTTTTGGCCGGTCTTTTTTTTCGAGTCTGCTTTCGATCGTACTCGTTTGCTGTTGAAAGAGCGTTTTCAGCCGGTCTTTCTTTTCGAGTCCGCTTTCGGTCGTACTTCTTTATTCTTTTCGAGTCCGCTTTCGGTCATACTCGTTTGCTGTTGAAGGAGCGTTTTCGGCAGGTCTTTCTGTTCGAGTCCGCTTTCGTTCGTACTCGTTTATTCTTTTCGAGTCCGCTTTCAGTCGTACTCGTTTGCTATTGAAAGAGCATTTTCGGCCACTCTTTCTTTTGGAGTCCGCTTTCGGCCGTACTCGTTTGCTGTTGAAAGAGCTTTTTCGGCCGGTCTTTCTTTTCGATTCCGCTTTCAGTCATACTCGTTTATTTCTTTTCAAATCCGCTTTTGGTCGTACTCGTTTGCTGTTGAAAGAGCGTTTTTGGCCGGTCTTTCTTTTCGAGTCCGTTTTCGGTCGTACTCGTTTATTCTTTTCGAGTCCGCTTTTGTTCGTATTCGTTCGCTGTTGAAAGAGCGTTTTCGGCCGGTCTTTCTTTTCGAGTTCGCTTTCGGTAGTACTCGTTTATTTCTTTTCGAGTACGCTTTCGGTCGTACTCGTTTGCTGTTGAAAGAGCGTTTTTGGCCGGTCTTTCTTTTCGAGTCCGCTTTCGGTCGTACTCGTTTATTCTTTTCGAGTTCGCTTTTGCTCGTACTCGTTTGCTGTTGAAAGAGCGTTTTCGGTCGGTCTTTCTTTTCGAGTCCGCTTTCGGTTGTACTCGTTAGCTGTTTAAAGAGCGTTTTTGGCCGGTCTTTATTTTCGAGTCCGCTTTTGGTCGTACTCGTTTATTTTTATCGAGTCCAATTTCGGTCGTACTCGTTTGCTGTTGAAAGAGCGTTTTCGGCGGTCTTTTATTTCGAGTCCGCTTTCGGTCGTACTCGTTTATTTCTTTTCGAGTCCGCTTTCGGTCGTACTCGTTTGCTGTTAAAAGAGCGTTTTCGGCCGGTCTTTCTTTTCGAGTCCGCTTTCGGTCGTACTCGTTAGCTGTTTAAAGAGCGTTTTTGGCCGGTCTTTATTTTCTAGTCCGCTTTTGGTCGTACTCGTTTATTTTTATCGAGTCCGCTTTCGGTCGTACTCGTTTGCTGTTGAAAGAGCGTTTTCGGTCGGTCTTTTATTTCGAGTCCGCTTTCGGTCGTACTCGTTTATTTCATTTCGAGTCCGCTTTCGGTCGTACTCGTTTGCTGTTAAAAGAGCGTTTTCGGTCGGTCTTTCTTTTCTAGTCCGCTTTCGGTCGTACTCGTTTATTCTTTTCGAGTCCGCTTTCGATCGTACTCGTTTGCTATTGAAAGAGCGTTTTCGGTCTGTCTTTCTTTTCGAGTCCGCTTTCGATCGTACTCGTTTGCTATTGAAAGAGCGTTTTCGGCCGGCCTTTCTGTTCGAGTCGGCTTTCGGTCGTACTCGTTTATTCTTTTCGAGTTCGCTTTAGGTTGTACTCTTTTGCTGTTGAAAGAGCGTTTTCGGCCGGTCTTTCTTTTCGAGTCCGCTTTCGGTCGTACTCGTTTATTCTTATCGAGTCCGCTTTTGGTCGTACTCGTTTGCTGTTGAAAGAGCGTTTTCAGTCGACCTTTCTTTTCGAGTCCGCTTTTGGTCGTACTCGTTTATTCTTATTGAGTCTGCTTTCGGTCGTGCTCGTTTGCTGTCGAAAGAGCGTTTTTGGCCGGTCTTTTTTTTCGAGTCTGCTTTCGATCGTACTCGTTTGCTGTTGAAAGAGCGTTTTCAGCCGGTCTTTCTTTTCGAGTCCGCTTTCGGTCGTACTTCTTTATTCTTTTCGAGTCCGCTTTCGGTCATACTCGTTTGCTGTTGAAGGAGCGTTTTCGGCAGGTCTTTCTGTTCGAGTCCGCTTTCGTTCGTACTCGTTTATTCTTTTCGAGTCCGCTTTCAGTCGTACTCGTTTGCTATTGAAAGAGCATTTTCGGCCACTCTTTCTTTTGGAGTCCGCTTTCGGCCGTACTCGTTTGCTGTTGAAAGAGCTTTTTCGGCCGGTCTTTCTTTTCGATTCCGCTTTCAGTCATACTCGTTTATTTCTTTTCAAATCCGCTTTTGGTCGTACTCGTTTGCTGTTGAAAGAGCGTTTTTGGCCGGTCTTTCTTTTCGAGTCCGCTTTCGGTCGTACTCGTTTATTCTTTTCGAGTCCGCTTTTGTTCGTATTCGTTCGCTGTTGAAAGAGGGTTTTCGGCCGGTCTTTCTTTTCGAGTTCGCTTTCGGTAGTACTCGTTTATTTCTTTTCGAGTACGCTTTCGGTCGTACTCGTTTGCTGTTGAAAGAGCGTTTTTTGGCCGGTCTTTCTTTTCGAGTCCGCTTTCGGTCGTACTCGTTTATTCTTTTCGAGTTCGCTTTTGCTCGTACTCGTTTGCTGTTGAAAGAGCGTTTTCGGTCGGTCTTTCTTTTCGAGTCCGCTTTCGGTTGTACTCGTAAGCTGTTTAAAGAGCGTTTTTGGCCGGTCTTTATTTTCGAGTCCGCTTTTGGTCGTACTCCTTTATTTTTATCGAGTCCGCTTTCGGTCGTACTCGTTTGCTGTTGAAAGAGCGTTTTCGGCGGTCTTTTATTTCGAGTCCGCTTTCGGTCGTACTCGTTTATTTCTTTTCGAGTCCGCTTTCGGTCGTACTCGTTTGCTGTTAAAAGAGCGTTTTCGGTCGGTCTTTCTTTTCGAGTCCGCTTTCGGTCGTACTCGTTAGCTGTTTAAAGAGCGTTTTTGGCCGGTCTTTATTTTCGAGTCCGCTTTTGGTCGTACTCGTTTATTTTTATCGAGTCCGCTTTCGGTCGTACTCGTTTGCTGTTGAAAGAGCGTTTTCGGTCGGTCTTTTATTTCGAGTCCGCTTTCGGTCGTACTCGTTTATTTCATTTCGAGTCCGCTTTCGGTCGTACTCGTTTGCTGTTAAAAGAGCGTTTTCGGCCGGTCTTTCTTTTCGAGTCCGCTTTCGGTCGTACTCGTTTATTCTTTTCGAGTCCGCTTTCGGTCGTACTCGTTTGCTATTGAAAGAGCATTTTCGGTCTGTCTTTCTTTTCGAGTCCGCTTTCGATCGTACTCGTTTGCTATTGAAAGAGCGTTTTCGGTCGGTCTTTTATTTCGAGTCCGCTTTCGGTAGTACTCGTTTATTTCTTTTCGAGTCCGCTTTCGGTTGTACTCGTTAGCTGTTTAAAGAGCGTTTTTGGCCGGTCTTTATTTTCGAGTCCGCTTTTGGTCGTACTCGTTTATTTTTATCGAGTCCGCTTTCGGTCGTACTCGTTTGCTGTTGAAAGAGCGTTTTCGGCGGTCTTTTATTTCGAGTCCGCTTTCGGTCGTACTCGTTTATTTCTTTTCGAGTCCGCTTTCGGTCGTACTCGTTTGCTGTTAAAAGAGCGTTTTCGGCCGGTCTTTCTTTTCGAGTCCGCTTTCGGTCGTACTCGTTAGCTGTTTAAAGAGCGTTTTTGGCCGGTCTTTATTTTCTAGTCCGCTTTTGGTCGTACTCGTTTATTTTTATCGAGTCCGCTTTCGGTCGTACTCGTTTGCTGTTGAAAGAGCGTTTTCGGTCGGTCTTTTATTTCGAGTCCGCTTTCGGTCGTACTCGTTTATTTCATTTCGAGTCCGCTTTCGGTCGTACTCGTTTGCTGTTAAAAGAGCGTTTTCGGCCAGTCTTTCTTTTCGAGTCCGCTTTCGGTCGTACTCGTTTATTCTTTTCGAGTCCGCTTTCGGTCGTACTCGTTTATTCTTTTCGAGTCCGCTTTCGGTCGTACTCGTTTGCTATTGAAAGAGCGTTTTCGGTCTGTCTTTCTTTTCGAGTCCGCTTTCGATCGTACTCGTTTGCTATTGAAAGAGCGTTTTCGGTCGGTCTTTTATTTCGAGTCCGCTTTCGGTAGTACTCGTTTATTTCTTTTCGAGTACGCTTTCGGTCGTACTCGTTTGCTGTTGAAAGAGCGTTTTTGGCCGGTATTTCTTTTCGAGTCCGCTTTCGGTCGTACTCGTTTATTCTTTTCGAGTTCGCTTTTGCTCGTACTCGTTTGCTGTTGAAAGAGCGTTTTCGGTCGGTCTTTCTTTTCGAGTCTGCTTTCGGTTGTACTCGTTAGCTGTTTAAAGAGCGTTTTTGGCCGGTCTTTATTTTCGAGTCCGCTTTTGGTCGTACTCGTTTATTTTTATCGAGTCCGCTTTCGGTCGTACTCGTTTGCTGTTGAAAGAGCGTTTTCGGCGGTCTTTTATTTCGAGTCCGCTTTCGGTCGTACTCGTTTATTTCTTTTCGAGTCCGCTTTCGGTCGTACTCGTTTGCTGTTAAAAGAGCGTTTTCGGCCGGTCTTTCTTTTCGAGTCCGCTTTCGGTCGTACTCGTTAGCTGTTTAAAGAGCGTTTTTGGCCGGTCTTTATTTTCTAGTCCGCTTTTGGTCGTACTCGTTTATTTTTATCGAGTCCGCTTTCGGTCGTACTCGTTTGCTGTTGAAAGAGCGTTTTCGGTCGGTCTTTTATTTCGAGTCCGCTTTCGGTCGTACTCGTTTATTTCATTTCGAGTCCGCTTTCGGTCGTACTCGTTTGCTGTTGAAAGAGCGTTTTTGGCCGGTCTTTCTTTTCGAGTCCGCTTTCGGTCGTACTCGTTTATTCTTTTCGAGTTCGCTTTTGCTCGTACTCGTTTGCTGTTGAAAGAGCGTTTTCGGTCGGTCTTTCTTTTCGAGTCTGCTTTCGGTTGTACTCGTTAGCTGTTTAAAGAGCGTTTTTGGCCGGTCTTTATTTTCGAGTCCGCTTTTGGTCGTACTCGTTTATTTTTATCGAGTCCGCTTTCGGTCGTACTCGTTTGCTGTTGAAAGAGCGTTTTCGGCGGTCTTTTATTTCGAGTCCGCTTTCGGTCGTACTCGTTTATTTCTTTTCGAGTCCGCTTTCGGTCGTACTCGTTTGCTGTTAAAAGAGCGTTTTCGGCCGGTCTTTCTTTTCGAGTCCGCTTTCGGTCGTACTCGTTAGCTGTTTAAAGAGCGTTTTTGGCCGGTCTTTATTTTCTAGTCCGCTTTTGGTCGTACTCGTTTATTTTTATCGAGTCCGCTTTCGGTCGTACTCGTTTGCTGTTGAAAGAGCGTTTTCGGTCGGTCTTTTATTTCGAGTCCGCTTTCGGTCGTACTCGTTTATTTCATTTCGAGTCCGCTTTCGGTCGTACTCGTTTGCTGTTAAAAGAGCGTTTTCGGCCGGTCTTTCTTTTCGAGTCCGCTTTCGGTCGTACTCGTTTATTCTTATCGAGTCCGCTTTTGGTCGTACTCGTTTGCTGTTAAAAGAGCATTTTCAGTCGACCTTTCTTTTCGAGTCCGCTTTTGGTCGTACTCGTTTATTCTTATTGAGTCTGCTTTCGGTCGTGCTTGTTTGCTGTCGAAAGAGCGTTTTTGGCCGGTCTTTTTTTTCGAGTCCGCTTTCGATCGTACTCGTTTGCTGTTGAAAGAGCGTTTTCAGCCGGTCTTTCTTTTCGAGTCCGCTTTCGGTCGTACTTCTTTATTCTTTTCGAGTCCGCTTTCGGTCATACTCGTTTGCTGTTGAAGGAGCGTTTTCGGCAGGTCTTTCTGTTCGAGTCCGCTTTCGTTCGTACTCGTTTATTCTTTTCGAGTCCGCTTTCAGTCGTACTCGTTTGCTATTGAAAGAGCATTTTCGGCCACTCTTTCTTTTGGAGTCCGCTTTCGGCCGTACTCGTTTGCTGTTGAAAGCGCTTTTTCGGCCGGTCTTTCTTTTCGATTCCGCTTTCGGTCATACTCGTTTATTTCTTTTCAAATCCGCTTTTGGTCGTACTCGTTTGCTGTTGAAAGAGCGTTTTTGGCCGGTCTTTCTTTTCGAGTCCGCTTTCGGTCGTACTCGTTTATTCTTTTCGAGTTCGCTTTTGCTCGTACTCGTTTGCTGTTGAAAGAGCGTTTTCGGTCGGTCTTTCTTTTCGAGTCTGCTTTCGGTTGTACTCGTTAGCTGTTTAAAGAGCGTTTTTGGCCGGTCTTTATTTTCGAGTCCGCTTTTGGTCGTACTCGTTTATTTTTATCGAGTCCGCTTTCGGTCGTACTCGTTTGCTGTTGAAAAAGCGTTTTCGTCTGTCTTTTATTTCGAGTCCGCTTTCGGTCGTACTCGTTTATTTCTTTTCGAGTCCGCTTTCGGTCGTACTCGTTTGCTGTTAAAAGAGCGTTTTCGGCCGGTCTTTCTTTTCGAGTCCGCTTGCGGTCGTACTCGTTAGCTGTTTAAAGAGCGTTTTTGGCCGGTCTTTATTTTCTAGTCCGCTTTTGGTCGTACTCGTTTATTTTTATCGAGTCCGCTTTCGGTCGTACTCGTTTGCTGTTGAAAGAGCGTTTTCGGTCGGTCTTTTATTTCGAGTCCGCTTTCGGTCGTACTCGTTTATTTCATTTCGAGTCCGCTTTCGGTCGTACTCGTTTGCTGTTGAAAGAGCGTTTTTGGCCGGTCTTTCTTTTCGAGTCCGCTTTCGGTCGTACTCGTTTATTCTTTTCGAGTTCGCTTTTGCTCGTACTCGTTTGCTGTTGAAAGAGCGTTTTCGGTCGGTCTTTCTTTTCGAGTCTGCTTTCGGTTGTACTCGTTAGCTGTTTAAAGAGCGTTTTTGGCCGGTCTTTATTTTCGAGTCCGCTTTTGGTCGTACTCGTTTATTTTTATCGAGTCCGCTTTCGGTCGTACTCGTTTGCTGTTGAAAGAGCGTTTTCGGCGGTCTTTTATTTCGAGTCCGCTTTCGGTCGTACTCGTTTATTTCTTTTCGAGTCCGCTTTCGGTCGTACTCGTTTGCTGTTAAAAGAGCGTTTTCGGCCGGTCTTTCTTTTCGAGTCCGCTTTCGGTCGTACTCGTTAGCTGTTTAAAGAGCGTTTTTGGCCGGTCTTTATTTTCTAGTCCGCTTTTGGTCGTACTCGTTTATTTTTATCGAGTCCGCTTTCGGTCGTACTCGTTTGCTGTTGAAAGAGCGTTTTCGGTCGGTCTTTTATTTCGAGTCCGCTTTCGGTCGTACTCGTTTATTTCATTTCGAGTCCGCTTTCGGTCGTACTCGTTTGCTGTTAAAAGAGCGTTTTCGGCCGGTCTTTCTTTTCGAGTCCGCTTTCGGTCGTACTCGTTTATTCTTATCGAGTCCGCTTTTGGTCGTACTCGTTTGCTGTTAAAAGAGCATTTTCAGTCGACCTTTCTTTTCGAGTCCGCTTTTGGTCGTACTCGTTTATTCTTATTGAGTCTGCTTTCGGTCGTGCTTGTTTGCTGTCGAAAGAGCGTTTTTGGCCGGTCTTTTTTTTCGAGTCCGCTTTCGATCGTACTCGTTTGCTGTTGAAAGAGCGTTTTCAGCCGGTCTTTCTTTTCGAGTCCGCTTTCGGTCGTACTTCTTTATTCTTTTCGAGTCCGCTTTCGGTCATACTCGTTTGCTGTTGAAGGAGCGTTTTCGGCAGGTCTTTCTGTTCGAGTCCGCTTTCGTTCGTACTCGTTTATTCTTTTCGAGTCCGCTTTCAGTCGTACTCGTTTGCTATTGAAAGAGCATTTTCGGCCACTCTTTCTTTTGGAGTCCGCTTTCGGCCGTACTCGTTTGCTGTTGAAAGCGCTTTTTCGGCCGGTCTTTCTTTTCGATTCCGCTTTCGGTCATACTCGTTTATTTCTTTTCAAATCCGCTTTTGGTCGTACTCGTTTGCTGTTGAAAGAGCGTTTTTGGCCGGTCTTTCTTTTCGAGTCCGCTTTCGGTCGTACTCGTTTATTCTTTTCGAGTTCGCTTTTGCTCGTACTCGTTTGCTGTTGAAAGAGCGTTTTCGGTCGGTCTTTCTTTTCGAGTCTGCTTTCGGTTGTACTCGTTAGCTGTTTAAAGAGCGTTTTTGGCCGGTCTTTATTTTCGAGTCCGCTTTTGGTCGTACTCGTTTATTTTTATCGAGTCCGCTTTCGGTCGTACTCGTTTGCTGTTGAAAAAGCGTTTTCGTCTGTCTTTTATTTCGAGTCCGCTTTCGGTCGTACTCGTTTATTTCTTTTCGAGTCCGCTTTCGGTCGTACTCGTTTGCTGTTAAAAGAGCGTTTTCGGCCGGTCTTTCTTTTCGAGTCCGCTTGCGGTCGTACTCGTTAGCTGTTTAAAGAGCGTTTTTGGCCGGTCTTTATTTTCTAGTCCGCTTTTGGTCGTACTCGTTTATTTTTATCGAGTCCGCTTTCGGTCGTACTCGTTTGCTGTTGAAAGAGCGTTTTCGGTCGGTCTTTTATTTCGAGTCCGCTTTCGGTCGTACTCGTTTATTTCATTTCGAGTCCGCTTTCGGTCGTACTCGTTTGCTGTTGAAAGAGCGTTTTTGGCCGGTCTTTCTTTTCGAGTCCGCTTTCGGTCGTACTCGTTTATTCTTTTCGAGTTCGCTTTTGCTCGTACTCGTTTGCTGTTGAAAGAGCGTTTTCGGTCGGTCTTTCTTTTCGAGTCTGCTTTCGGTTGTACTCGTTAGCTGTTTAAAGAGCGTTTTTGGCCGGTCTTTATTTTCGAGTCCGCTTTTGGTCGTACTCGTTTATTTTTATCGAGTCCGCTTTCGGTCGTACTTGTTTGCTGTTGAAAGAGCGTTTTCGGCGGTCTTTTATTTCGAGTCCGCTTTCGGTCGTACTCGTTTATTTCTTTTCGAGTCCGCTTTCGGTCGTACTCGTTTGCTGTTAAAAGAGCGTTTTCGGTCGGTCTTTCTTTTCGAGTCCGCTTTCGTTCGTACTCGTTAGCTGTTTAAAGAGCGTTTTTGGCCGGTCTTTATTTTCTAGTCCGCTTTTGGTCGTACTCGTTTATTTTTATCGAGTCCGCTTTCGGTCGTACTCGTTTGCTGTTGAAAGAGCGTTTTCGGTCGGTCTTTTATTTCGAGTCCGCTTTCGGTCGTACTCGTTTATTTCATTTCGAGTCCGCTTTCGGTCGTACTCGTTTGCTGTTAAAAGAGCGTTTTCGGCCGGTCTTTCTTTTCTAGTCCGCTTTCGGTCGTACTCGTTTATTCTTTTCGAGTCCGCTTTCGGTCGTACTCGTTTGCTATTGAAAGAGCGTTTTCGGTCTGTCTTTCTTTTCGAGTCCGCTTTCGATCGTACTCGTTTGCTATTGAAAGAGCGTTTTCGGCCGGCCTTTCTGTTCGAGTCGGCATTCGGTCGTACTCGTTTATTCTTTTCGAGTTCGCTTTAGGTTGTACTCTTTTGCTGTTGAAAGAGCGTTTTCGGCCGGTCTTTCTTTTCGAGTCCGCTTTCGGTCGTACTCGTTTATTCTTATCGAGTCCGCTTTTGGTCGTACTCGTTTGCTGTTGAAAGAGCGTTTTCAGTCGACCTTTCTTTTCGAGTCCGCTTTTGGTCGTACTCGTTTATTCTTATTGAGTCTGCTTTCGGTCGTGCTCGTTTGCTGTCGAAAGAGCGTTTTTGGCCGGTCTTTTTTTTCGAGTCTGCTTTCGATCGTACTCGTTTGCTGTTGAAAGAGCGTTTTCAGCCGGTCTTTCTTTTCGAGTCCGCTTTCGGTCGTACTTCTTTATTCTTTTCGAGTCCGCTTTCGGTCATACTCGTTTGCTGTTGAAGGAGCGTTTTCGGCAGGTCTTTCTGTTCGAGTCCGCTTTCGTTTGTACTCATTTATTCTTTTCGAGTCCGCTTTCAGTCGTACTCGTTTGCTATTGAAAGAGCATTTTCGGCCACTCTTTCTTTTGGAGTCCGCTTTCGGCCGTACTCGTTTGCTGTTGAAAGAGCTTTTTCGGCCGGTCTTTCTTTTCGATTCCGCTTTCGGTCATACTCGTTTATTTCTTTTCAAATCCGCTTTTGGTCGTACTCGTTTGCTGTTGAAAGAGCGTTTTTGGCCGGTCTTTCTTTTCGAGTCCGCTTTCGGTCGTACTCGTTTATTCTTTTCGAGTCCGCTTTTGTTCGTATTCGTTCGCTGTTGAAAGAGGGTTTTCGGCCGGTCTTTCTTTTCGAGTTCGCTTTCGGTAGTACTCATTTATTTCTTTTCGAGTACGCTTTCGGTCGTACTCGTTTGCTGTTGAAAGAGCGTTTTTTGGCCGGTCTTTCTTTTCGAGTCCGCTTTCGGTCGTACTCGTTTATTCTTTTCGAGTTCGCTTTTGCTCGTACTCGTTTGCTGTTGAAAGAGCGTTTTCGGTCGGTCTTTCTTTTCGAGTCCGCTTTCGGTTGTACTCGTAAGCTGTTTAAAGAGCGTTTTTGGCCGGTCTTTATTTTCGAGTCCGCTTTTGGTCGTACTCCTTTATTTTTATCGAGTCCGCTTTCGGTCGTACTCGTTTGCTGTTGAAAGAGCGTTTTCGGCGGTCTTTTATTTCGAGTCCGCTTTCGGTCGTACTCGTTTATTTCTTTTCGAGTCCGCTTTCGGTCGTACTCGTTTGCTGTTAAAAGAGCGTTTTCGGTCGGTCTTTCTTTTCGAGTCCGCTTTCGGTCGTACTCGTTAGCTGTTTAAAGAGCGTTTTTGGCCGGTTTTTATTTTCTAGTCCGCTTTTGGTCGTACTCGTTTATTTTTATCGAGTCCGCTTTCGGTCGTACTCGTTTGCTGTTGAAAGAGCGTTTTCGGTCGGTCTTTTATTTCGAGTCCGCTTTCGGTCGTACTCGTTTATTTCATTTCGAGTCCGCTTTCGGTCGTACTCGTTTGCTGTTAAAAGAGCGTTTTCGGCCGGTCTTTCTTTTCGAGTCCGCTTTCGGTCGTACTCGTTTATTCTTTTCGAGTCCACTTTCGGTCGTACTCGTTTGCTATTGAAAGAGCGTTTTCGGTCTGTCTTTCTTTTCGAGTCCGCTTTCGATCGTACTCGTTTGCTATTGAAAGAGCGTTTTCGGTCGGTCTTTTATTTCGAGTCCCCTTTCGGTAGTACTCGTTTATTTCTTTTCGAGTACGCTTTCGGTCGTACTCGTTTGCTGTTGAAAGAGCGTTTTTGGCCGGTCTTTCTTTTCGAGTCCGCTTTCGGTCGTACTCGTTTATTCTTTTCGAGTTCGCTTTTGCTCGTACTCGTTTGCTGTTGAAAGAGCGTTTTCGGTCGGTCTTTCTTTTCGAGTCTGCTTTCGGTTGTACTCGTTAGCTGTTTAAAGAGCGTTTTTGGCCAGTCTTTATTTTCGAGTCCGCTTTTGGTCGTACTCGTTTATTTTTATCGAGTCCGCTTTCGGTCGTACTCGTTTGCTGTTGAAAGAGCGTTTTCGGCGGTCTTTTATTTCGAGTCCGCTTTCGGTCGTACTCGTTTATTTCTTTTCGAGTCCGCTTTCGGTCGTACTCGTTTGCTGTTAAAAGAGCGTTTTCGGTCGGTCTTTCTTTTCGAGTCCGCTTTCGGTCGTACTCGTTAGCTGTTTAAAGAGCGTTTTTGGCCGGTCTTTATTTTCTAGTCCGCTTTTGGTCGTACTCGTTTATTTTTATCGAGTCCGCTTTCGGTCGTACTCGTTTGCTGTTGAAAGAGCGTTTTCGGTCGGTCTTTTATTTCGAGTCCGCTTTCGGTCGTACTCGTTTATTTCATTTCGAGTCCGCTTTCGGTCGTACTCGTTTGCTGTTAAAAGAGCGTTTTCGGCCGGTCTTTCTTTTCGAGTCCGCTTTCGGTCGTACTCGTTTATTCTTTTCGAGTCCACTTTCGGTCGTACTCGTTTGCTATTGAAAGAGCGTTTTCGGTCTGTCTTTCTTTTCGAGTCCGCTTTCGATCGTACTCGTTTGCTATTGAAAGAGCGTTTTCGGTCGGTCTTTTATTTCGAGTCCCCTTTCGGTAGTACTCGTTTATTTCTTTTCGAGTACGCTTTCGGTCGTACTCGTTTGCTGTTGAAAGAGCGTTTTTGGCCGGTCTTTCTTTTCGAGTCCGCTTTCGGTCGTACTCGTTTATTCTTTTCGAGTTCGCTTTTGCTCGTACTCGTTTGCTGTTGAAAGAGCGTTTTCGGTCGGTCTTTCTTTTCGAGTCTGCTTTCGGTTGTACTCGTTAGCTGTTTAAAGAGCGTTTTTGGCCGGTCTTTATTTTCTAGTCCGCTTTTGGTCGTACTCGTTTATTTTTATCGAGTCCGCTTTCGGTCGTACTCGTTTGCTGTTGAAAGAGCGTTTTCGGTCGGTCTTTTATTTCGAGTCCGCTTTCGGTCGTACTCGTTTATTTCATTTCGAGTCCGCTTTCGGTCGTACTCGTTTGCTGTTGAAAGAGCGTTTTTGGCCGGTCTTTCTTTTCGAGTCCGCTTTCGGTCGTACTCGTTTATTCTTTTCGAGTTCGCTTTTGCTCGTACTCGTTTGCTGTTGAAAGAGCGTTTTCGGTCGGTCTTTCTTTTTGAGTCTGCTTTCGGTTGTACTCGTTAGCTGTTTAAAGAGCGTTTTTGGCCGGTCTTTATTTTCGAGTCCGCTTTTGGTCGTACTCGTTTATTTTTATCGAGTCCGCTTTCGGTCGTACTTGTTTGCTGTTGAAAGAGCGTTTTCGGCGGTCTTTTATTTCGAGTCCGCTTTCGGTCGTACTCGTTTATTTCTTTTCGAGTCCGCTTTCGGTCGTACTCGTTTGCTGTTAAAAGAGCGTTTTCGGTCGGTCTTTCTTTTCGAGTCCGCTTTCGGTCGTACTCGTTAGCTGTTTAAAGAGCGTTTTTGGCCGGTCTTTATTTTCTAGTCCGCTTTTGGTCGTACTCGTTTATTTTTATCGAGTCCGCTTTCGGTCGTACTCGTTTGCTGTTGAAAGAGCGTTTTCGGTCGGTCTTTTATTTCGAGTCCGCTTTCGGTCGTACTCGTTTATTTCATTTCGAGTCCGCTTTCGGTCGTACACGTTTGCTGTTAAAAGAGCGTTTTCGGCCGGTCTTTCTTTTCGAGTCCGCTTTCGGTCGTACTCGTTTATTCTTTTCGAGTCCGCTTTCGGTCGTACTCGTTTGCTATTGAAAGAGCGTTTTCGGTCTGTCTTTCTTTTCGAGTCCGCTTTCGATCGTACTCGTTTGCTATTGAAAGAGCGTTTTCGGTCGGTCTTTTATTTCGAGTCCGCTTTCGGCAGTACTCGTTTATTTCTTTTCGAGTACGCTTTCGGTCGTACTCGTTTGCTGTTGAAAGAGCGTTTTTGGCCGGTCTTTCTTTTCGAGTCCGCTTTCGGTCGTACTCGTTTATTCTTTTCGAGTTCGCTTTTGCTCGTACTCGTTTGCTGTTGAAAGAGCGTTTTTGGTCGGTCTTTCTTTTCGAGTCTGCTTTCGGTTGTACTCGTTAGCTGTTTAAAGAGCGTTTTTGGCCGGTCTTTATTTTCGAGTCCGCTTTTGGTCGTACTCGTTTATTTTTATCGAGTCCGCTTTCGGTCGTACTCGTTTGCTGTTGAAAGAGCGTTTTCGGCGGTCTTTTATTTCGAGTCCGCTTTCGGTCGTACTCGTTTATTTCTTTTCGAGTCCGCTTTCGGTCGTACTCGTTTGCTGTTAAAAGAGCGTTTTCGGTCGGTCTTTCTTTTCGAGTCCGCTTTCGGTCGTACTCGTTAGCTGTTTAAAGAGCGTTTTTGGCCGGTCTTTATTTTCTAGTCCGCTTTTGGTCGTACTCGTTTATTTTTATCGAGTCCGCTTTCGGTCGTACTCGTTTGCTGTTGAAAGAGCGTTTTCGGTCGGTCTTTTATTTCGAGTCCGCTTTCGGTCGTACTCGTTTATTTCATTTCGAGTCCGCTTTCGGTCGTACTCGTTTGCTGTTAAAAGAGCGTTTTCGGCCGGTCTTTCTTTTCGAGTCCGCTTTCGGTCGTACTCGTTTATTCTTTTCGAGTCCACTTTCGGTCGTACTCGTTTGCTATTGAAAGAGCGTTTTCGGTCTGTCTTTCTTTTCGAGTCCGCTTTCGATCGTACTCGTTTGCTATTGAAAGAGCGTTTTCGGTCGGTCTTTTATTTCGAGTCCCCTTTCGGTAGTACTCGTTTATTTCTTTTCGAGTACGCTTTCGGTCGTACTCGTTTGCTGTTGAAAGAGCGTTTTTGGCCGGTCTTTCTTTTCGAGTCCGCTTTCGGTCGTACTCGTTTATTCTTTTCGAGTTCGCTTTTGCTCGTACTCGTTTGCTGTTGAAAGAGCGTTTTCGGTCGGTCTTTCTTTTCGAGTCTGCTTTCGGTTGTACTCGTTAGCTGTTTAAAGAGCGTTTTTGGCCGGTCTTTATTTTCTAGTCCGCTTTTGGTCGTACTCGTTTATTTTTATCGAGTCCGCTTTCGGTCGTACTCGTTTGCTGTTGAAAGAGCGTTTTCGGTCGGTCTTTTATTTCGAGTCCGCTTTCGGTCGTACTCGTTTATTTCATTTCGAGTCCGCTTTCGGTCGTACTCGTTTGCTGTTGAAAGAGCGTTTTTGGCCGGTCTTTCTTTTCGAGTCCGCTTTCGGTCGTACTCGTTTATTCTTTTCGAGTTCGCTTTTGCTCGTACTCGTTTGCTGTTGAAAGAGCGTTTTCGGTCGGTCTTTCTTTTTGAGTCTGCTTTCGGTTGTACTCGTTAGCTGTTTAAAGAGCGTTTTTGGCCGGTCTTTATTTTCGAGTCCGCTTTTGGTCGTACTCGTTTATTTTTATCGAGTCCGCTTTCGGTCGTACTTGTTTGCTGTTGAAAGAGCGTTTTCGGCGGTCTTTTATTTCGAGTCCGCTTTCGGTCGTACTCGTTTATTTCTTTTCGAGTCCGCTTTCGGTCGTACTCGTTTGCTGTTAAAAGAGCGTTTTCGGTCGGTCTTTCTTTTCGAGTCCGCTTTCGGTCGTACTCGTTAGCTGTTTAAAGAGCGTTTTTGGCCGGTCTTTATTTTCTAGTCCGCTTTTGGTCGTACTCGTTTATTTTTATCGAGTCCGCTTTCGGTCGTACTCGTTTGCTGTTGAAAGAGCGTTTTCGGTCGGTCTTTTATTTCGAGTCCGCTTTCGGTCGTACTCGTTTATTTCATTTCGAGTCCGCTTTCGGTCGTACACGTTTGCTGTTAAAAGAGCGTTTTCGGCCGGTCTTTCTTTTCGAGTCCGCTTTCGGTCGTACTCGTTTATTCTTTTCGAGTCCGCTTTCGGTCGTACTCGTTTGCTATTGAAAGAGCGTTTTCGGTCTGTCTTTCTTTTCGAGTCCGCTTTCGATCGTACTCGTTTGCTATTGAAAGAGCGTTTTCGGTCGGTCTTTTATTTCGAGTCCGCTTTCGGCAGTACTCGTTTATTTCTTTTCGAGTACGCTTTCGGTCGTACTCGTTTGCTGTTGAAAGAGCGTTTTTGGCCGGTCTTTCTTTTCGAGTCCGCTTTCGGTCGTACTCGTTTATTCTTTTCGAGTTCGCTTTTGCTCGTACTCGTTTGCTGTTGAAAGAGCGTTTTTGGTCGGTCTTTCTTTTCGAGTCTGCTTTCGGTTGTACTCGTTAGCTGTTTAAAGAGCGTTTTTGGCCGGTCTTTATTTTCGAGTCCGCTTTTGGTCGTACTCGTTTATTTTTATCGAGTCCGCTTTCGGTCGTACTCGTTTGCTGTTGAAAGAGCGTTTTCGGCGGTCTTTTATTTCGAGTCCGCTTTCGGTCGTACTCGTTTATTTCTTTTCGAGTCCGCTTTCGGTCGTACTCGTTTGCTGTTAAAAGAGCGTTTTCGGCCGGTCTTTCTTTTCGAGTCCGCTTGCGGTCGTACTCGTTAGCTGTTTAAAGAGCGTGTTGCGGTGAGAATTGGATACCATAGTTATTAATGAACTAGGATCACATTTCTTTAAATGTTCACCACCGTCTTTGATTTATCCAAAGGAAAGGTTCAAAAGCGAAAAAAAACCTAAAGATCTAAGGTTCGGGGGTTGGTTACGCCTAGGGAAGGTATTAGCATCCTAAACGTCCGTAGTACTCTACGGGAACCTCTCATTAGTATTATGTTATCTCTCAATCGCTTGCTAAGGGTGCTATGCTAAAGGTTGAAACCCTAGGGGTTAGTATCTAAGTATACTCGATAAGGTATCGCACCTTACGCCTACGTATCCTCGGGAGTAGAATCAGAGTATGCGTAGTTCTGCAAAGAGGAACTCCTTGACGGGGTCAAGGTTCCAAGGGGAAGTAAAGTCTTGGGCAAGACCTTACATAGAGTGCGGCGACTCTAAAGTTGTAGGATGGTTCAAGCGGGGTAGGATTGTAAATGTTCGCGGCGGAGCATTTACTTGGAGTTCGGCGACTCCGATCCTAAGGCTAAGATTCTAAGTGTCTACGGCGAGACGTGGAGTACGGCGACTCCGAATCCTACGGCCAAGGGTTCTAAAGCGTTAATCCTATGACGGTTTAGTCAATTATAAATAACCTTTCCTTTGGAATGTCGAGGGACCCAAACTTAAGATTAGTTGTGCATACTAGCAAAGTGGGCTAGCAAAAGTGTATGGTGACCGAAAAGGTTGAATGCGAGGCCCGAAGGCACTCGACTTACATAGGCAGAAAAGTGGCTCGACGTTGGATCGAGTTTTTTTTTAGTATTTTTGAAAAGGGTTTAGACAAATAGCAAGTAAACATTTAACATTAAGTAAAAATAACCATAAAATAACACACACAAGCGATTCACTCAAGCGCAAGTCTAGCGAGTTGATTTTTAAGAAAAAGAGTTGATTGAAAAAGTTGATTTTAAAGTTTATTATGAAAAAATGTTGATTTTAGTTAGAATTTTCTTATAAAAGGTTAATTAATTTAATATTAAAATAAAAAAGGTTTTACTTATCTAAACTTAATTGTACAAAAAAAAAAAAGGGTTGCATTAATTTAGATTTTTTTTCTTAAAGAAAGGTTTTAATATTTAGACTTATTTAAATTACAAAAAGTTAAGGATTTTAAAAAAGATTATTTTAGTTTTAGTTTATTAAAAGAAGTTAATAGGAGTTTGTAAAAAAAAATTATTGTTTTAGAGAATGAGAGTTCTTATTATAAAAGTTCTTCTTTTAGTAGTTATCAAAAAAAAAAAAGGTTGAGTTATATTTTTTTATAAAAACAGTTCTAATTGTTTTTTTAATTAAAAGAAAAGGATTTTGATCATAAAAAAAAATGTTAAGAGAAACGGAGGGGCAGCCATACGATCTCAATCTTCTCTCTCGCCACTCTCACGATTCCTCTCAGTTCTCTCAACAATTAGGGTTTATGAACCCTAATCGCCGCCGCTCACTTTCATTTTCTCTCTCGATTTCTCACGACCGAACAATCAAAAACCCCTTTCCCATGGTCCCCGCCCCCATTCTCATTAGATTGATGGTGATTACATGTTACAAGATGCAGAATTTAAAGTAAAAGCGGAAAAATAAAAAGAGAGGAAGGCCGGCGATGGTGGCGGACAACTTCACGGCTCTGTCTCAGGGATGATTCTCTTTTATTTTTACCTTTTTGCTTGATTTATGAAATGTGTCGTTTGGCTTCTTTGCTGTTGCGATCTCGGAGACGATGATGAGCCACTGCGCCTCTGAGTCTGTATTTGTGGGTTTGGAAATAGTTGCGATTACGCGTGTGACTGTTGGTTTGTAATTTCTTTCTTTCGTCTCTTTTTCGTATGGATTTCTCTCTGATTTTTTTCCGTCCCCCCTTCTGATGCCAAGTGACCCCTCTTATAGTAATGGCCAATGATGAAGATGGAAGGTTTTAATGTGTGTTTAATCTCTCTTGATTGTGATACGATTTGTTTGTGCCTTGATTTGAAAAT
The DNA here is from genome assembly GCA_022829125.1 of Lathyrus tuberosus. Taxonomy (NCBI): domain Eukaryota; kingdom Viridiplantae; phylum Streptophyta; class Magnoliopsida; order Fabales; family Fabaceae; genus Lathyrus; species Lathyrus tuberosus. The sequence continues at coordinate 5,635,490 of JALAZF010000034.1, forward strand.
GTTGAAGGGTTTTGAAGGGACTGATACGATATGATTTGACGATTTTGGTTTTCAATAGCTTTAATTCCCTGATATTTTCTATTTGGAAAGTTTGGAAAGTTTTGCTGCGTTCAAATCTTGATAGTTTTGAATGTTGTCCAATTCCGGTTTTTGGAGATTTTGCTGGTAGCGCCTATTTACGGTGTTGCCCCTAATTTCTTTTTAGAAAATGATGAATCCTTTCTGATTCTAACAAGATACTATGAGGCCAATTAGGAAGGTTTTTTTTAAAATTGGTTCTGAACACGTTTCTCTGTGTTTTGGAAAGAAATTCCAAAATTGTCTTGTGAATATTTGAGTTGTTTTGATTTCCCACACATTGATTGTGTTAATAACTGCCTTGATGTTTAATGCAGATCACTCTGAGTCAGCAACACGAGACTTCTGCTGATTTGGACAAACAGAAAATGGTTGGCTTGAACTTGTATTTCGAATATCTCTCCTTTGCGTCGCAATACATGACTCCTGAATTTTGCAGGTTACTCTAAGCTTGCATTCTCTTCTATATCTTTGCTGTTTGTAAAACTTATTGCAAGCAAATTTTCCATATCTGTATGCAGGCTCCTGATTTGAGAATGTGAATTGGAGATTTCCATCCGAACTTGTGGTAAAGCTGTCGCATCTTTGACAACTTAAGGCAGTGGTCTTTGCCACTTCTGTCAGCCTTTTTGGTTGCAGTGTCAAGCTTGATCCTGCTGCGGTTGTACGAGTCGCAATGGCATTTTCTCGTTCATGTGATATGCTTCTGGATGGTTTAAACTCAGGTTTGCTCGCAACCATGTAAGTTCTAACGAGAACATATTTTCCGCAAGAAAACTTACTGAACTGTTGGTGGTTGCAGAGAACATAAGTTGGTGTGAATCAAAGGACATTATGATTGAGGGTGGATTTTGAATTGGCACTCTCGGTACCTCGGGTTTTCAGCAGCGAAATCCCCTGGACCAAAGTAAGTTTGCTCTTAACTTTGCTAAATTCTGTGGAACACTTGGTTGTTGCTTGGAAATGCTTAGATTCAAGGAGTACTGTAACTTGGATATGTGTATATGGCATTATCCTCTCTTTGAGTTTTGCTTTTTGTATTTCTCTTTCTCATGCAGGTTAGTGATATTGTGAGTTCTCGTTCACGGAATCGAAAGTCGCTCCTTCAAGACAATACGTCTTAGTAACAACTCTTTCGTGTCTTAATAAATTTGGAAGACCCTGTTTCGTCGAAGTTTAAAGCTCGCTCGAAGTTCGACTTTGATTTAGAGCAACTCAAATGGTGTTGAAGCTAACTTTACATGCACTGGTACTTTGCACTTCCTGAATGCCTTAGCACCACTGTCCTTGTTTGATTTTCTGGTTTGAATTGTTCAGGTCGGAGACAGCCAGGCTCCCTTAGCGTCTTTATTTGCAGGGTGTGGTACGGCCAATTTGGTGTAGCTACGGACTTCAGCGAGCTTGTTCTTCTAAGAGCTGACGATATCTCCCAGCTCCAATATACGACGGGGCTTCGTTATTCTCTAACACCAACATGCTCAAAGCCCGGGATGTAAAGGAACCAACTACTTTGTCAAATCTGTAGGTAACGGTCCATATCCATGCTCAGTTTCTTATAGTGCTCGACATTGTCAATTTAATTTGTATGGAATCGTGAAGAATATCTTGTAATCCTCCAGTTTTCTTTCATTTCCAGGTGCTTTACCAACTCTTCGACAAGCTCGGGCAGACACAAGCAAGCTGTAGGGCCGTGCCGTCTATTTTCTAGCCAAACTGATAGAACATGGCATCACATGTAGGACCGTCCCTTGACCAGGCTCCGTATCTCTTAGTGATTTTTTTTTTAATGAAGCATAGCTTGTACTTTGTATTTACTTATAAACAGCAAAGCCAATCTTAGCATAATATTATTGCTTGTTGTAAAATGTTACCTTGATCATACTAATTGGTAGTACGCTTGGCGATAATCAAACTCAGGTTCAGATTGATCATTGCATTCAGCAGGAACTTTGAATTTAGCAGTAACGTGAGTAGGACATATTGAAGGTGGGGCCATGGATTTAGCATGATCCTCCTATCATTACTTCAAATTAAGGTTTAAGTTGCAAACTGCTGACAGCAGAACTTGTAGTTTTGAAACTTATGAATCCAATTAGGATTGAATTTTGGATTTGGCTTGAATTTGAATATTAGAGTGAATCCTTGAGATTGGAACTTTAATACGATCTTATATTCTACACCCATATCTTGAATTGATCCATACTCTTGTACTAAGCGCGAGGCACAATGATGACCTTGAACAGCAAAATAATTATCTGAATCTTAAGCAAGCCAAGTAAGACATCCTTCTTCAGTTTAAATCACAACTCAAACACATTTCTTCCTGGCCCCTCCACCATAATCAACACAAAGAACTTGCAAAACCCAAAATCTCCACGAACATACACACACCTTCCATGACTTTGAACCCTCTGTATGAGCACCTACTTTCACAAATGAAACTAGCAAACAAAGTCTAAAATGAAGTGGTTAGTTATGCACGAATGATTGACCTAAGATGTTATGCAGAAGAATCAATGTATCTAAGGGAAGAATTTGGGGTACAACAGTTGCCCCTATTTAAATATTTTCACCGGATGACATGAACGATGAAAAATCGTCATTAGGTCATGGTGAAAGATATTCAAATACAGATAACCGAAAATTTTGCCCTTAGATGCAATGATCATGCAATGCTATGGATAAAGCTAGACCTAATGCTGACATGCCATGAACTCTAGCATGATGAGAATGATGGAATGATAAAAAACGCAAGATGCAGACGAAAACGAAAGCGAACACCGAGCGGAAAACGAACTCAATGAGCAACAAACTCACTGGGGACGACCAGACGCACTGGGGAAAAGAAGACAACATTGGGGACTCTGAAAGCGACGACCCAGCAGGTTCAAGCGTGACCAGTTGATATCCAAGATACGAAAAGATAAGATAGGACCTACACGGCGGTAGGATCCTGCGAACAAAAACAAATAAAGCCTGGAAATCTCTTCAAATGAAGAGATCAAACGGGATCTTCCGAAACCTCCAAGGGAAAGAACAGGGTTATATAAAAAAGAGACCCATATATGCCAAGTAAATGGACTTCGTAGGGAGGACGCCCTGTGACTATCGTTGCACGGGACTTACACACCACTAAGAAAAATAACATGGAGCTCGGCGGCTCAAAACAAAAACACAACAAGGAGCGCGGCGGCTCGAAACAAAAAAAGCATGGAGCTCGGCGGCTCGAAACCAAAACAGAAAGACAAGGAGCGCGGCGGCTCGAAACCAAAAAAGAAAAACAAGGAGCGCGGCGGCTCGAAACAGAAAAGCAAAACCAGGAGCGCGGCGGCTCGACACAAAAAAGAAAAACAAGGAGCGCGGCGGCTCGAAACCAAAAGGAAAGACAAGGAGCGCGGCGGCTCGAAACAGAAAAGCAAAACAAGGAGCGCGGCGGCTCGATACCAAAAAAGAAAACAAGGAGCACGGCGGCTCGACGCCAAAAAGAAAACAAGGAGCGCGGCGGCTCGACACCAAAAAGGAAACAAGGAGCACGGCGGCTCAACGCCAAAAAAAACAAGATGACGCAAAATTAAAATGTAAAGCACAACGACTCAAAATGTACACAGCAAGGTGCACGCTTGACTTTGCTAGGCGCCTGGAAGGCAAGTTGTCACAGACCAAAGTTCAATCTAGGATCAAACCAGAATGAAACGGTCAAACAAGACCTGTCATTGAGAAACGAACTCAAACGACGATTTTATCTTATCCAAGCAAGGCAAAAGATAACTGAAATAACCATCATCCACGAGGGTAGAACTCTGTGGGGGAACTTGGAAATAACTAGCGATTTCTGCCTAAGGCTGACGACCTACTTGGAGAGATCAGACGAACCCAAACTGGCGCAAACACAACCAAAGATCAAGATAAAGCGACAAGAAACAAACAAAGAAAACACGCGCGGAGGCGAATGCAAACGATGCCATGCGATGCTTATGCTCATGCTGACAAAATAGACAAAAACAAGAGGTGAAAGAAAACAACGAGGAAGCCCGACCATCCTCTGCACGAAAGATGCGTCTGTCAAGTTTGTATAGGAATCCAAAGATGGAATCCAATAGTTGAACTTCAAAGTCCAAACTTCTCTGGGGAAATAGCGCTCCACTTGGGGACACGACCTCATGACTTCACTTAGAGGACCGTCAAGATGAATCCGATTATTAGTATGAGAAAGATCCATTGGGCACGGATCGCTCGTATTCATAGAGACTTTGGATGGGGATAAAATAAATATCCACTGCTTTATTAACGAAGATTGATGATCGAGGAAGTTCACTGGGGATCTTTGAGTCAACCAGATGCTGCATTCTTGTACTGATATGCCATTCTTGCCTAAAACAATGATTCACTGGGGAATCGTCGTGAATTCCTGCAGTGACGACTTGCTGGGGAGCAATGACTTCCTTCGGATCATTTCATGAGTCAAAGCAATTTATCTTACCGGAAATTTCGGAAAAAGTTAAGTTTGAAAATTTCCCACTTTCAAAATTATCATCAATGAATAGGTCAAAACAAAGAGACAAAAGTAACAGTCTGATTTTATTCAAAATAATAGTTGTACACAGTGAAAAGCTTCAAGGAGCGTTACAATTGAAATTGGCAATAGCGTAAGGTTACATTGAATCCCACGCCACTTATTAAACCTACAACTAAGACCCCCAAACTAGGTTCTGGTCACGGCGGACTCTTCATGCATAATACTTCCGGACGGCATCAGAATTGACTGGATGGGCAAGCTCTTCCCCATCCATTGTGGTGAGCATCAACGATCCTCCTGAGAAGACTGTCTTCACGACAAATGGGCCTTCATAATTGGGTGCCCATTTTCCACGCATATCTTTATGAACAGGCAGAATCTTCTTAAGTACCAGTTCTCCTTCTCGGAATTCCCTGACTCGAACCTTCTTGTCAAAGGCTCTCTTCATCCGTTTCTGGTATAACTGACCATGGCACATCGCAGTTAAGCGCCTTTCGTCAATGAGATTCAAATGGTCAAGTCTTTCTTGGATCCACTCTGCCTCATCCAGTTTGGCTTCCCTCATTACCCTTAAAGATGGTAACTCTACTTCAAACGGGAGGACTGCATCCATTCCATAAACTAGCGAGAAAGGGGTAGCCCCTGTTGAGGTTCGCACTGAGGTTCTGTATCCATGCAATGCGAAAGGTAGCATTTCGTGCCAGTCTTTGTATGTCTTCACCATCTTCCTCAGAATCTTCTTGATGTTCTTGTTTGCAGCTTCCACGGCCCCATTCATCTTAGGACGGTAAGGAGAGGAATTGTGGTGAGTAATCTTGAAAGTTTCACATAACTCCTTCATAGTCTTGTTGTTCAGATTGGTTCCATTGTCTGTTATGATTCGGCTTGGCATCCCATAACGGCAGATAATGTTGTTCTTGATGAAGCGGGCTACCACCTGCTTGGTCACATTGGCATAAGAAGCGGCCTCTACCCACTTAGTGAAATAGTCGATAGCGACCAGAATGAAACGGTGACCATTGGATGCTTTAGGTTCTATTGCCCCAATCATGTCGATGCCCCACATTGAAAACGGCCATGGCGACGATAAGACATTCAATTGTGTTGGGGACACATGCATTTTGTCTGCATGGACCTGACACTTGTGGCATTTTCTGGCATATTGTATGCAATCAGACTCCATAGTTAACCAATAATACCCAGCTCTCAGAAGTTTCTTTGACATAGCATAGCCGTTGGCGTGAGTCCCGAATGTCCCCTCATGAATCTCTTGAAGTAACAGATCTGCTTCATGTTTATCAACACATCTAAGTAGGACCATATCGTAGTTCCTCTTATACAATACATCATTACTGATAAAGAACTTGGATGCCAGTCTTCTTAGAGTCTTCCTGTCAAGGTTTGTAGCGTCAGCAGGATATTCTTGCTTCAGCAAGTAGTTCTTAATGTCATGGAACCAGGGTTTGTCGTCAGTTTCTTCTTCCACTAGCTGACAGTAGGCAGGCTCAGTCTTTCGCTCGATTCGAATGAGAGTAGCTTCATTAACAAATCTGACCTTCCACATTGAGGCTAGCATGGCTAAAGCATCAGCCACGTGATTTTCAGATCTCGGAACATGTCGGAAAGTGACTTCATCGAAGTATTGGATTATATCCACAATGTAAGCTCGGTAGGGAATTAACTTCTCGTCTCGAGTTTCCCATTCACCCTTGACTTGATAGATCACTAGAGCTGAATCCCCAATTACCTCGAGGATTTTGATCCGGAGGTCGATAGCTGCTTCAAGACCTAGAATACATGCTTCATACTCTGCGATATTGTTTGTACATTCAAAATCCAACCTTGCTGTGAATGGGGTGTATCCACCATCTGGGTTCTCCAAAACTGCGCCTATGCCATGTCCACTATAATTGGAGGAGCCATCAAACATCATCTTCCAACGGGAGCCTGGCTCAGGACCTTCATCGGGACCGGGCTCTTCATAATCTTTTACCAACATGATGTCTTCGTCAGGAAAGTCAAACTTCAGAGGTTCATAGTCTTCAACCGGTTGGTCAGCAAGATAGTCCGATAGAATGCTTCCTTTAATAGCCTTCTGAGTCACATACTGTATGTCATATTCAGATAATAACATATGCCAACGTGCCAATCTTCCAGTCTGAGCAGGCTTCTCAAAAATATACTTTATGGGATCCATTTTTGATATCAACAGGGTGGTATGACAGATCATATATTGTCTAAGACGTCTAGCGGCCCATGCCAGCGCGCAACAAGCTTTTTCCAACAGCGAATACCGGCTTTCACAGTCCGTGAACTTCTTACTTAAATAGTAAATGGCGTGTTCTTTTCGTCCAGTCTCATCATGTTGCCCCAAGACGCAACCCATGGACTTCTCAAGAACAGTCAGATACATAAACAGAGGTCGTCCAGGCACAGGAGGAATCAAAATAGGAGGTTCTCGCAAATAACCCTTGATCTTCTCAAATGCTTGCTGACAATCAGCATTCCATTCAATGGTCTGATCTTTACGGAGTAGTTTGAATAATGGTTCACAGGTAGCCGTCATATTAGAAATGAATCTGGAGATGTAGTTCAGACGCCCAAGAAATCCTCTGACTTGCAATTCAGTTTGTGGAGCAGGCATCTCCTGGATAGCTCTAACCTTATCGGGATCCACTTCAATTCCTCTTTGGCTAACAATAAATCCAAGCAACTTCCCAGATCTGACACCAAAAGTACACTTAGCGGGATTCAACTTCAATTGATATTTCCTTAATCGTTCAAACAGTTTCAACAAATGATCCAAATGGTCTTCTTCATTCTGGGATTTGGCGATCATATCATCCACATATACCTCGATCTCTTTATGCATCATGTCATGAAAGAGAGCGACCATCGCTCTTTGATATGTTGCCCCGGCGTTCTTCAGACCGAAAGGCATGACTTTATAACAATAAGTACCCCAAGGAGTAATGAAAGCAGTCTTTTCTCTATCTGCAGGGTCCATCTTGATCTGATTGTAACCGGAAAAACCATCCATAAAAGAGAACACTCCGAAACGGGCCGTGTTATCCACAAGTGTATCGATGTGCGGCAAAGGAAAATCGTCCTTTGGGCTTGCTTTGTTCAAATCCCTGTAATCCACACACATTCTAACTTTACCGTCCTTTTTTGGCACCGGTACAATGTTGGCTAACCACTCTGGATATCTTGCTACTGTCAGGAAACCTGCATCAAGTTGTCTCTTAACCTCATCTCGAATCTTCAGAGCCATGTCGGGTCTAGTCTTCCGAAGCTTCTGCTTTACAGGTGGGCACTCTGGTTTAAGTGGCAATTTGTGAACAACGATATCTGTGTCTAGGCCAGGCATGTCTTGATATGACCAGGCGAATACGTCCACATACTCTCCTAGTAACTTGACCAATCTCTGTCTGACATCTGCCCCCAGTGTAGTACCAATCTTAACTTCTTTCTTGTCTTCCTCGGAGCCGATATTAATCAAGACCACTTGCTCTTTGTGTGGTTGAAGTTCAGTGTACTCATACTCTGCCCTCTTGACCAGTTCATTGGGAACTTCGAGATCTTCTTCATCCTCGTCCTCAGCGTGATAGATGGGTGAGTCAAAGTTAGGGATAATGATAGGGTCATCGGATTCAATGTGATTTAAATTCAATCTGCAAGTTTTAAAATAATTTGTCTTATTAAGATGCACAAAGGACAGTGCAGATTAAACCTTTTTACTTATTGCCAATTTCTTAAAGTAATGACTCATGAATAACACAAACACAAATGATAAAATGCATTCATTGATATTTATTCGAAAGTGGAAATGGTGGCCCACAAACATGATCCAATAGCCTTGGGCGGAGCTATGGATTTATTAAAATAACAAAATAAAAGGTGACAAGTTACTTTGACAAAGGAATGATCACTGGGATTTCTACTGCTTCCCAATTGTTAAGAGCAGCAGCATTTTTGAACACAAAGTCACTTGAGTCTCCATCTTCATGATTATCTCCAATAGCGTTAACTTGATAACCTCCGCTGATGAACACTTCACGAATTGTTCTCGGGTAACTGGCGACAGATGTTGATTGTTGATCTTTAGTTGGTTTGTAACCCAACCCTTGATGATCTGGATTTGCTGTAGCTTCTATGATCTGGCCCCAACCTTCAGGCACACCTTCTTCAATGGTAGACTTGATGCTCTTGAAAGATGCGAAAGATGGATTACCCTTACCAGTTGTTTCCTCAACTTCCAACATAACAGCGTTTGATATCTCGAGTGCTTGGAAAGAAGTTTCCAAGGCATCCTCATCAGCCTCTATATAGCGAAATGAAGACAAATTACTGACCATAAGGTCTTCTTCACCATGAACGATTACCAGTTTATCATCAATCACGAACTTCATTCTTTGATGTAGGGTCGAAGTTACGGCACCGGCGGCATGGATCCAGGGTCTTCCAAGTAGGCAACTATAACCGGGGTTAATATCCAACACCTGGAAGGTAATATTGAAAACATGTGGTCCCACCAAGATTGGTAAATCAACTTCTCCCATTACAGTCCTTCGGGAGCCATCGAAAGCTTTGACTATAAGAGATGTAGGTCTCAATTCTGCCCCTTTGTAAGCCAACTTGTTAAGAGTCCTCTTGGGTATCACATTTAAGGAAGAACCAGTGTCTACGAGCACTCTTGCCAGCGTATCTTCCTGACATTTCACAGATACATGCAAAGCTCGATTATGGCTCCGACCTTCTCTCGGCATCTCCTCGTTACTGAAACTGAGGGTGTTACAAGCAGTAATGTTAGCAATCACGCTATCAAATTGGCCAGTGGTGATGTCTTGTGCAACATGAGCCTGAGCTAACAATTTCTGCAATGAAGCTCGGTGAGCAGGTGAATGCATCAACAAAGACAAAATAGAGATTTTTGAAGGAGTATGATGGAGCTGGTCAACAACTTTATAATCACTTCTTTTGATGATTCTCAAGAACTCAGCGTCTTCGTCATTAGTAACGATTTCTTGTTCTTTGCCCTTGTTGTTGGCAGGAACGGTCGTGACTGTTTCTTTTGGTGGAGCTTCACTGAAATGGGGTGTGTAAATACGACCACTCCGTGTCATCCTGCTTGCCCCAGCTATATTAGTTACTTCTCTGTCAGCACTCTTCATTTCTTCTTTCGGACAAACCTTTCTGAAATCCTTACCGTATTTCCAGGGTACTGATGTAAAATCTTTGAGAGGGGAAGGGCAAGGCTTTTGAATAATCACAGTCTTTGGTGACCCAACTAAAACTGTAGTAGCAGAGTTCGGTATGTTGAAGATTGGCTTTGGCTTGCTGGAAACAACCACTGTAGGACTTGATTCAGGCAAGTTAAAAATGGGAACTTTGACACTTTGGTCTGGTAGATTGAATATAGGCTCAACCACAGCGACCTCATTCTTCTTATGCTTACCACTCACCCGTAAGAAACCATCGTTGATCAGAGTCTGAATATCATCTTGAACCGTCTGACATCCCCGGACACTAGTCTCACAATCTTCACAATCTCTATGGCAAACCTTCACGATACCGGCTTCAAACAACTTTGAATGAAAAACTTGGAGAGGGGTTTTAATCTCTGTCACATCCAGAATTGGGTTTTCCTCAGATGCTTCTTCAATAGCGTTGGCACTTCCGTGATTGGGTAAAGGGTTACTCTTAACATTCGGCTGAGCGTCGTCGAAGGCTAAAATCTTCCTTTCTATTAAATCTCTGACAAGATTCTTCAGGGCATAACAATCTTCCAAATCGTGGCCGGGAGCTCCTTCATGATACAAACAGTGGGCATTGGGATTATAGTTAGGTGGAAGTGGATTTGGAGGTGGACCCAAAGCTCTGGTAGTTATCAAGCCTTTCTGGACCAAAGAAGGGTACAACTCTGTATAGGTCATCGGGATGGGAGGATGAGGTCGGTGAGGTCTTCTGGCTGGAGTATTCTGACGAGGAGCGTTGTGCGCTCGTTGATAATTGGGAGCGTCGGGTGCTCGTTGATACTTTGGTGGAGTTTGGGCTGGCTGATAAGCGGGAATCGGCTGATACGCAGGGACTGGCTGATATGCAGGGACTGGCTGATATGCAGGAGGCTGTTGATATGCAGGAGGCTGTTGATTAACAAAAGGTTGGTAGACCGGAGCTGGTTGAATCGTCTGGTAGGTAGGGGTGACAGCGGCCACATAGGGTTGTTGTGCAAACTGGACAGGGTAACCTTGTTGTGGATTAAAAACTGGTTGATGTTTCCGAGGTTGACTTCTCTTTCCGTCAGTCATCACAGCATTGGTCTCACCTTCTTTCTTTTTGTGAGGACTACTGAAAACTTTTCTAACATGGTCCTTATTGGCACTTGGGCTACTAGCAGGGGTAGGCATCTTCCCACTTTTCATACCAGCTTCTATTCTCACACCTACAGCAACAATGTCAGAGAAATTGGCCGTTATGCTCCCGACCATCCTTTCAAAGAATTCTGGGCGAACTGTGTCGACAAACCACTCAGCTAGCTCTTTATCAGACAAGGGGGGTTCTACCTGTGAAGCAACTTCCCTCCACCTCTGGGCATATTCCTTAAACGATTCAGTGTTCTTCTGTGACATGTTTAGGAGTTGCCTTCGATCAGGGGCTAGATCGATGTTATACTTGTAATGCTTGACAAAAGCATCTGACACATCTTGAAAACACTTCACGCGAGACTGATCTAAACTCATATACCACTTTGATGAAACACCCTTCAAACTATCCTGAAAACAATGGATCATTAGCTTATCATTTTTGACGTGCGCAGCCATTTTTCGATAATACATGATTAAGTGGCTCTTTGGGCACGTGGTTCCATCATACAGGTCGAATTTCGGAGTCTTGAATTTCTGAGGGATGACCAAACCAGATACCAGACATGCTTCTCTGGCGAGAGTGCCAAATACTTGATCACCTTCTACTGCCCTTAATCTCTTGTCAAGAGTAACCATATTCTCCCTGAGTTTCTCATGGTTCTCGTCCCCATCTTCAGACATGTCAGGGCCATCATAAACTTGCTGATTCTCATTAAAATAAGGTTGTACACGAGTGTGCACAGCAGCTGGAGCAAATGTAGGGGTCACCTGAGGAGCTTCAGTGATTACAGGAATGGCCTGGTGCACTTGTTGAACGACAGGACCGACGGTTGGTGGAGGCACGAATCCGAGCGGTAAGCCGTACGGGGGTATATTTGTAGTAGTAACAGCAGTAGGTTGAGCATCCACAACTGTGTTGGTAATCTCAGAGACAACGGTGGCTTGGGTATCCATCTTCGCACGTATGACATTCAGCACTTCCATAATCTGTCCTACATTCCCGCGTAGGTCTTCCAACTCGTTACTGACACGATCAAGCTCCTGATTGTGTTCCATAATCCTTCTTCGAGCTTGAGCTCTAGTGTTGTATCGGTGCAGAGGACTCAGGGTGACGAGACTGAAGAGGAAAACAAAGGACATAAGAAAAAAAAAAAAAACATGCACATGCAGCTGATATGGAATGCGAATGCAATGCAACTATCAAGGAACTAAAACCGTATTACGTTCATTGTAGATATTGCAAATAAACATTTTATTTAAAATTTCAAGGGCTGGTACACCTCCAGAGTTTTATTACATAGGCAACATAACACAAAAGGAACTAGGAGTCTAATCCACTGGATGATGCCCCTTGTCTTCTGCAAAGTTCTTCCATCAGCCTGTCGATCTGGTCCTGCATCCTTGCTTTGTCCAGGGTAAGCTTCTCTATTTCAGCCTTCAGCTTCAAAACTTCATCCGATTGGACCACAGGAGGCTTGGGACGGGGATAAGGCATACTCAAGGTCAGAGCCCTTTCACGCGCCCATGCTAGACATTCTTCAGTAACTGAGCAATCTGGATTTGTTGTTACCGTCATCCCTTGTCGATTGATGTGACGCCAAGCAAACACAATTCCAGTTTTCAAATTCAGGTTTTCTCCTTTATGGAGAAAAAGTCTTGTCAGATTCTCCGGATCAGGTACTTCTTCCATTGGGTGCCCCAGTTGACGACGGGCGAGCACAGGATTATAGTTGATACATCCCTTTGTACCAAGAAGAGGTACGTTGGGAAAATCTCCACAGCTATGAATCATGGGGATTCCTCCATACATCGGGTCATGCCAAACGACATCTAAGTGAGTAAGAGCCATGAGCTTCACAGACCATTCTGAACCATCTTTCACGTCCCAAAAATTAGTAGACCTCGGTAGGTGCGAAATAAACCACCTATAGAGGATAGCGGTGCAACAAGTAATCCGACCTTCTCCCTTCAGGTTCTTCGAGTGAATAGCGTGGTAAGCATCGGCTAACAACGTCGGAACTGGATTTTTGAGCATAAAAATCTTTATGGCATGGACGTCGACAAAGTCTTCAACATTCGGAAACAAGAACAAACCGTAGGTCAGCAACGCGAAGGTGTGCTCGAACGCTCCAGTGTTCCCTACACTAGCAAAATGACGAGCCTTCTCGAACAAGAATTGGGCCGGTAAGCCATCAATTCCTCCTCTGAACGTCATATGAGTTTGGATCTCTAACAACTTTATGCAGGTTGCTCTTGCGATGTCTTCCTGGCTGGGTCTCCCCTCTCCACCAGAGAACGGAGGTGAGTCTTTGACGGGGATCCCCAACAGAGCGGAGTATTCTTCCAACGTAGGCATCAGCTGGAAATCTTGGAAGATAAAGCAATGGTAAATCAAGCTGTAAAGTTGAACCAACGTTTCCAATAAACCAGCGGCTACTCGAGTCTGCAACAATGGGAGGATATTTCCATACTTCTCAGCGAACGCCTCGGGATCCTTGATCTGATCTCCTAGTTCCCTCAGTTGTTCAATATCCGTAACTTCGAAGGTGTACGGCACAACTCCCTTTTTTCCGTAATCCATCATACAATGCCTGCAATACAAGATTTCAAGCTCCTTGATAGAGAGAGATGCAAAATGCAAATGCTATGCAACAAGATTCATGGAAACTCGACTATTTATAATCATCGTGGGATAATGAAACACGCATTTTATTAATCATAAAAGTCGGTTACAAAAGAAATTAATGTCTGGGATACCGAAAGATGAAACTGTAAATTAAAACAGAAATTCATTATAAAGCAACAGCACACTTTTCCAGATTCGTAACGAAAAAGCTAAATAAAAGCTAATAAAGAAAGATCTAAGGAGATTCTCCAAAAAGCCTTGTCTTGAGCTTCCTGATTTCTGCCTCCTTCTGACTATTCTCCAAAATGAGCTTGTTGACGACCGAATTCTGATGTGTTGATTGGGAGCTAGAGGAAGGTAACTCTTCTTGTGTTTTCCTCTTTTTGTAAGAAGTGATTTCCTCATCCTTTGCTTTGAGTTGCTGTTGAAGCTCCGCATTTTCCTCCACAACTATCTGATACTTGTTCTTCCAAGCCTCCTCCATTTGCTGGGACTTTTCCACAGCAATTTTCAACTTTTCCGCGTCAGATGAGAAGTATAAGACCGGCCTCGCCTTTAGAACCATTGGATCTTGGCGCTTATAAGGCATCTTCCACTCGATAGCTCTTTTCCGGACCCATTGGAGATAGGGTTCTAAAGAAACACAATTAGGCTTCCCTAGATTACTCTTGTCCTTCTTGATCTTTTGACCCCATGCGTCCAAAACCTGATCTCTTAACTCCTTACTTAATTTTTCTCCTTCAAAGTAGATGGCTTCCACATGGGCGCTGGCAGGCTTGTCTTTCAGAGGGAAACCCAACTGTCTGCGGGCCAAGACCGGATTATAGCTGATTAATCCATTAATGCTGAGGAGAGGTACATTACCGAAATTCCCACAACTGTCTATGATGACCACCTTATCATAAACATGGCTATACCAGACGATGTCAGAATGGGTGAGAGACATTATCTTTTGCGACCACCAGCCCTTATTGATATCCCAAAAGTCATGTGCTTTGGGCAAGTGCGAAATAAACCACTTGTACAATAGAGGGACACAGCAAGTAATCATTCCCTTCCCACGAGCGCTCCTTGAATGAACAGAATAGTAGGCTTCAGCTAACAAGGTCGGTACAGGATTCTTCTTCAAGAAAATTTTAATGGCATTGAGGTCCACAAAATTTTTGAAACTTGGAAATAGGAAAACACCATAGATGAGTAAAGCGAAAACCGCTTCGAAAGCGTTCTTATTCTGTTGAGTGGCATAGTGTCGGGCTTTGGCCACCAGAAAGTCCGTAGTAAAACCGGAAGTTCCTCCTTTTGAAACCATATTGGCTTGAATGTCAGCTAAATCCAGGTGGGTATGTTTAGCGATTTCTTTTTCATCAGGTTTATTTGCGAAGATAGGGAAAGGATACTTATCCTGAATAGGTAACCCAATTATTTGAGAGTACTCTTCAAGTGTAGGTACCAGCTGATAATCTGGAAAGGTGAAGCAGTGATACAGCGGGTCATAGAACTGGAGTAAGGTAGAAAGTAGTCCTTCATCAACCTTTGTATTCATCACATATAAAAGTCTTCCATATTTGCCTCTGAAACTATCCTCATCTTTTACCAAAGCTCCTAACCTCCTTAGATCATCCAAGTTAGGAATCTGAAGAGTGTACTTCTTTGTGTTCCTTCTTTCGGTATCCATAGTATCCCTACAAAGGTTATAAATATAGTCAAGTTCCATGAATCTTTATGATATGATGCTTATGAATGTATGCAACACACAGGGCACACAACACAAAGCACACACAAGCAAAAGGGTCCTAGGTTTGAAAGGTCACATCATGGAGCCAAGGGTCTACCCTCCCATAAAGTATGTACTATGGTTTCAAGTGTACCTGCCGAACGGGTTCTAAAAGTTCCCAGAGTCTACAATCCATCTTTCGGATATTATCGATTTTCCAGATCACTTGGTAGTCAATAATATTCTCAAGAGAATCTCGTCCGAGTGTAGTATCGCGTAGCGACTATTGCAGAAATAGACTCCCGCATAGTCCCCGCACTACATCCTAATAGGCCAAGTTGGGTTAAGGGTAACTACGGTCCCCAGTCTCGATGGCCTTTAGTTCGAAATAATAGCGTCTTCACGAATTGACTCGTTGGACAAAATTAAATTCGAGAGGGCCTAGACTGAGTGGTGAAGTCTCAATTCAACTTTTTCAGGAATCGACTCCCTCAAAGTATCCTTGAATTCTCACCGTTCCTATCATAATTGTCACTCTAGTCCGGGTGTAGGACTTTGTCTCACCACATAAGCAACCCCGCACAACAGATAACAAGCAAATATAATAAAGAAAGATAACATAAGAAAAACAAGATAGGGGAAACCCTCGATTCCCCAGTGAAGTCGCCATTTCTGTTGCGGTGAGAATTGGATACCATAGTTATTAATGAACTAGGATCACATTTCTTTAAATGTTCACCACCGTCTTTGATTTATCCAAAGGAAAGGTTCAAAAGCGAAAAAAAACCTAAAGATCTAAGGTTCGGGGGTTGGTTACGCCTAGGGAAGGTATTAGCATCCTAAACGTCCGTAGTACTCTACGGGAACCTCTCATTAGTATTATGTTATCTCTCAATCGCTTGCTAAGGGTGCTATGCTAAAGGTTGAAACCCTAGGGGTTAGTATCTAAGTATACTCGATAAGGTATCGCACCTTACGCCTACGTATCCTCGGGAGTAGAATCAGAGTATGCGTAGTTCTGCAAAGAGGAACTCCTTGACGGGGTCAAGGTTCCAAGGGGAAGTAAAGTCTTGGGCAAGACCTTACATAGAGTGCGGCGACTCTAAAGTTGTAGGATGGTTCAAGCGGGGTAGGATTGTAAATGTTCGCGGCGGAGCATTTACTTGGAGTTCGGCGACTCCGATCCTAAGGCTAAGATTCTAAGTGTCTACGGCGAGACGTGGAGTACGGCGACTCCGAATCCTACGGCCAAGGGTTCTAAAGCGTTAATCCTATGACGGTTTAGTCAATTATAAATAACCTTTCCTTTGGAATGTCGAGGGACCCAAACTTAAGATTAGTTGTGCATACTAGCAAAGTGGGCTAGCAAAAGTGTATGGTGACCGAAAAGGTTGAATGCGAGGCCCGAAGGCACTCGACTTACATAGGCAGAAAAGTGGCTCGACGTTGGATCGAGTTTTTTTTTAGTATTTTTGAAAAGGGTTTAGACAAATAGCAAGTAAACATTTAACATTAAGTAAAAATAACCATAAAATAACACACACAAGCGATTCACTCAAGCGCAAGTCTAGCGAGTTGATTTTTAAGAAAAAGAGTTGATTGAAAAAGTTGATTTTAAAGTTTATTATGAAAAAATGTTGATTTTAGTTAGAATTTTCTTATAAAAGGTTAATTAATTTAATATTAAAATAAAAAAGGTTTTACTTATCTAAACTTAATTGTACAAAAAAAAAAAAGGGTTGCATTAATTTAGATTTTTTTTCTTAAAGAAAGGTTTTAATATTTAGACTTATTTAAATTACAAAAAGTTAAGGATTTTAAAAAAGATTATTTTAGTTTTAGTTTATTAAAAGAAGTTAATAGGAGTTTGTAAAAAAAAATTATTGTTTTAGAGAATGAGAGTTCTTATTATAAAAGTTCTTCTTTTAGTAGTTATCAAAAAAAAAAAAGGTTGAGTTATATTTTTTTATAAAAACAGTTCTAATTGTTTTTTTAATTAAAAGAAAAGGATTTTGATCATAAAAAAAAATGTTAAGAGAAACGGAGGGGCAGCCATACGATCTCAATCTTCTCTCTCGCCACTCTCACGATTCCTCTCAGTTCTCTCAACAATTAGGGTTTATGAACCCTAATCGCCGCCGCTCACTTTCATTTTCTCTCTCGATTTCTCACGACCGAACAATCAAAAACCCCTTTCCCATGGTCCCCGCCCCCATTCTCATTAGATTGATGGTGATTACATGTTACAAGATGCAGAATTTAAAGTAAAAGCGGAAAAATAAAAAGAGAGGAAGGCCGGCGATGGTGGCGGACAACTTCACGGCTCTGTCTCAGGGATGATTCTCTTTTATTTTTACCTTTTTGCTTGATTTATGAAATGTGTCGTTTGGCTTCTTTGCTGTTGCGATCTCGGAGACGATGATGAGCCACTGCGCCTCTGAGTCTGTATTTGTGGGTTTGGAAATAGTTGCGATTACGCGTGTGACTGTTGGTTTGTAATTTCTTTCTTTCGTCTCTTTTTCGTATGGATTTCTCTCTGATTTTTTTCCGTCCCCCCTTCTGATGCCAAGTGACCCCTCTTATAGTAATGGCCAATGATGAAGATGGAAGGTTTTAATGTGTGTTTAATCTCTCTTGATTGTGATACGATTTGTTTGTGCCTTGATTTGAAAATGTTGAAGGGTTTTGAAGGGACTGATACGATATGATTTGACGATTTTGGTTTTCAATAGCTTTAATTCCCTGATATTTTCTATTTGGAAAGTTTGGAAAGTTTTGCTGCGTTCAAATCTTGATAGTTTTGAATGTTGTCCAATTCCGGTTTTTGGAGATTTTGCTGGTAGCGCCTATTTACGGTGTTGCCCCTAATTTCTTTTTAGAAAATGATGAATCCTTTCTGATTCTAACAAGATACTATGAGGCCAATTAGGAAGGTTTTTTTTAAAATTGGTTCTGAACACGTTTCTCTGTGTTTTGGAAAGAAATTCCAAAATTGTCTTGTGAATATTTGAGTTGTTTTGATTTCCCACACATTGATTGTGTTAATAACTGCCTTGATGTTTAATGCAGATCACTCTGAGTCAGCAACACGAGACTTCTGCTGATTTGGGCAAACAGAAAATGGTTGGCTTGAACTTGTATTTCGAATATCTCTCCTTTGCGTCGCAATACATGACTCCTGAATTTTGCAGGTTACTCTAAGCTTGCATTCTCTTCTATATCTTTGCTGTTTGTAAAACTTATTGCAAGCAAATTTTCCATATCTGTATGCAGGCTCCTGATTTGAGAATGTGAATTGGAGATTTCCATCCGAACTTGTGGTAAAGCTGTCGCATCTTTGACAACTTAAGGCAGTGGTCTTTGCCACTTCTGTCAGCCTTTTTGGTTGCAGTGTCAAGCTTGATCCTGCTGCGGTTGTACGAGTCGCAATGGCATTTTCTCGTTCATGTGATATGCTTCTGGATGGTTTAAACTCAGGTTTGCTCGCAACCATGTAAGTTCTAACGAGAACATATTTTCCGCAAGAAAACTTACTGAACTGTTGGTGGTTGCAGAGAACATAAGTTGGTGTGAATCAAAGGACATTATGATTGAGGGTGGATTTTGAATTGGCACTCTCGGTACCTCGGGTTTTCAGCAGCGAAATCCCCTGGACCAAAGTAAGTTTGCTCTTAACTTTGCTAAATTCTGTGGAACACTTGGTTGTTGCTTGGAAATGCTTAGATTCAAGGAGTACTGTAACTTGGATATGTGTATATGGCATTATCCTCTCTTTGAGTTTTGCTTTTTGTATTTCTCTTTCTCATGCAGGTTAGTGATATTGTGAGTTCTCGTTCACGGAATCGAAAGTCGCTCCTTCAAGACAATACGTCTTAGTAACAACTCTTTCGTGTCTTAATAAATTTGGAAGACCCTGTTTCGTCGAAGTTTAAAGCTCGCTCGAAGTTCGACTTTGATTTAGAGCAACTCAAATGGTGTTGAAGCTAACTTTACATGCACTGGTACTTTGCACTTCCTGAATGCCTTAGCACCACTGTCCTTGTTTGATTTTCTGGTTTGAATTGTTCAGGTCGGAGACAGCCAGGCTCCCTTAGCGTCTTTATTTGCAGGGTGTGGTACGGCCAATTTGGTGTAGCTACGGACTTCAGCGAGCTTGTTCTTCTAAGAGCTGACGATATCTCCCAGCTCCAATATACGACGGGGCTTCGTTATTCTCTAACACCAACATGCTCAAAGCCCGGGATGTAAAGGAACCAACTACTTTGTCAAATCTGTAGGTAACGGTCCATATCCATGCTCAGTTTCTTATAGTGCTCGACATTGTCAATTTAATTTGTATGGAATCGTGAAGAATATCTTGTAATCCTCCAGTTTTCTTTCATTTCCAGGTGCTTTACCAACTCTTCGACAAGCTCGGGCAGACACAAGCAAGCTGTAGGGCCGTGCCGTCTATTTTCTAGCCAAACTGATAGAACATGGCATCACATGTAGGACCGTCCCTTGACCAGGCTCCGTATCTCTTAGTGATTTTTTTTTTAATGAAGCATAGCTTGTACTTTGTATTTACTTATAAACAGCAAAGCCAATCTTAGCATAATATTATTGCTTGTTGTAAAATGTTACCTTGATCATACTAATTGGTAGTACGCTTGGCGATAATCAAACTCAGGTTCAGATTGATCATTGCATTCAGCAGGAACTTTGAATTTAGCAGTAACGTGAGTAGGACATATTGAAGGTGGGGCCATGGATTTAGCATGATCCTCCTATCATTACTTCAAATTAAGGTTTAAGTTGCAAACTGCTGACAGCAGAACTTGTAGTTTTGAAACTTATGAATCCAATTAGGATTGAATTTTGGATTTGGCTTGAATTTGAATATTAGAGTGAATCCTTGAGATTGGAACTTTAATACGATCTTATATTCTACACCCATATCTTGAATTGATCCATACTCTTGTACTAAGCGCGAGGCACAATGATGACCTTGAACAGCAAAATAATTATCTGAATCTTAAGCAAGCCAAGTAAGACATCCTTCTTCAGTTTAAATCACAACTCAAACACATTTCTTCCTGGCCCCTCCACCATAATCAACACAAAGAACTTGCAAAACCCAAAATCTCCACGAACATACACACACCTTCCATGACTTTGAACCCTCTGTATGAGCACCTACTTTCACAAATGAAACTAGCAAACAAAGTCTAAAATGAAGTGGTTAGTTATGCACGAATGATTGACCTAAGATGTTATGCAGAAGAATCAATGTATCTAAGGGAAGAATTTGGGGTACAACAGAGCGTTTTTGGCCGGTCTTTATTTTCTAGTCCGCTTTTGGTCGTACTCGTTTATTTTTATCGAGTCCGCTTTCGGTCGTACTCGTTTGCTGTTGAAAGAGCGTTTTCGGTCGGTCTTTTATTTCGAGTCCGCTTTCGGTCGTACTCGTTTATTTCATTTCGAGTCCGCTTTCGGTCGTACTCGTTTGCTGTTGAAAGAGCGTTTTTGGCCGGTCTTTCTTTTCGAGTCCGCTTTCGGTCGTACTCGTTTATTCTTTTCGAGTTCGCTTTTGCTCGTACTCGTTTGCTGTTGAAAGAGCATTTTCGGTCGGTCTTTCTTTTCGAGTCTGCTTTCGGTTGTACTCGTTAGCTGTTTAAAGAGCGTTTTTGGCCGGTCTTTATTTTCGAGTCCGCTTTTGGTCGTACTCGTTTATTTTTATCGAGTCCGCTTTCGGTCGTACTTGTTTGCTGTTGAAAGAGCGTTTTCGGCGGTCTTTTATTTCGAGTCCGCTTTCGGTCGTACTCGTTTATTTCTTTTCGAGTCCGCTTTCGGTCGTACTCGTTTGCTGTTAAAAGAACGTTTTCGGTCGGTCTTTCTTTTCGAGTCCGCTTTCGGTCGTACTCGTTAGCTGTTTAAAGAGCGTTTTTGGCCGGTCTTTATTTTCTAGTCCGCTTTTGGTCGTACTCGTTTATTTTTATCGAGTCCGCTTTCGGTCGTACTCGTTTGCTGTTGAAAGAGCGTTTTCGGTCGGTCTTTTATTTCGAGTCCGCTTTCGGTCGTACTCGTTTATTTCATTTCGAGTCCGCTTTCGGTCGTACTCGTTTGCTGTTAAAAGAGCGTTTTCGGCCGGTCTTTCTTTTCGAGTCCGCTTTCGGTCGTACTCGTTTATTCTTATCGAGTCCGCTTTTGGTCGTACTCGTTTGCTGTTGAAAGAGCGTTTTCAGTCGACCTTTCTTTTCGAGTCCGCTTTTGGTCGTACTCGTTTATTCTTATTGAGTCTGCTTTCGGTCGTGCTCGTTTGCTGTCGAAAGAGCGTTTTTGGCCGGTCTTTTTTTTTTAGTCTGCTTTCGATCGTACTCGTTTGCTGTTGAAAGAGCGTTTTCAGCCGGTCTTTCTTTTCGAGTCCGCTTTCGGTCGTACTTCTTTATTCTTTTCGAGTCCGCTTTCGGTCATACTCGTTTGCTGTTGAAGGAGCGTTTTCGGCAGGTCTTTCTGTTCGAGTCCGCTTTCGTTCGTACTCGTTTATTCTTTTCGAGTCCGCTTTCAGTCGTACTCGTTTGCTATTGAAAGAGCATTTTCGGCCACTCTTTCTTTTGGAGTCCGCTTTCGGCCGTACTCGTTTGCTGTTGAAAGAGCTTTTTCGGCCGGTCTTTCTTTTCGATTCCGCTTTCGGTCATACTCGTTTATTTCTTTTCAAATCCGCTTTTGGTCGTACTCGTTTGCTGTTGAAAGATCGTTTTTGGCCGGTCTTTCTTTTCGAGTCCGCTTTCGGTCGTACTCGTTTATTCTTTTCGAGTCCGCTTTTGTTCGTATTCGTTCGCTGTTGAAAGAGCGTTTTCGGCCGGTCTTTCTTTTCGAGTTCGCTTTCGGTAGTACTCGTTTATTTCTTTTCGAGTACGCTTTCGGTCGTACTCGTTTGCTGTTGAAAGAGCGTTTTTTGGCCGGTCTTTCTTTTCGAGTCCGCTTTCGGTCGTACTCGTTTATTCTTTTCGAGTTCGCTTTTGCTCGTACTCGTTTGCTGTTGAAAGAGCGTTTTCGGTCGGTCTTTCTTTTCGAGTCTGCTTTCGGTTGTACTCGTAAGCTGTTTAAAGAGCGTTTTTGGCCGGTCTTTATTTTCGAGTTCGCTTTTGGTCGTACTCCTTTATTTTTATCGAGTCCGCTTTCGGTCGTACTCGTTTGCTGTTGAAAGAGCGTTTTCGGCGGTCTTTTATTTCGAGTCCGCTTTCGGTCGTACTCGTTTATTTCTTTTCGAGTTCGCTTTCGGTCGTACTCGTTTATTTCTTTTCGAGTCCGCTTTCGGTCGTACTCGTTTGCTGTTAAAAGAGCGTTTTCGGTCGGTCTTTCTTTTCGAGTCCGCTTTCGGTCGTACTCGTTAGCTGTTTAAAGAGCGTTTTTGGCCGGTCTTTATTTTCTAGTCCGCTTTTGGTCGTACTCGTTTATTTTTATCGAGTCCGCTTTCGGTCGTACTCGTTTGCTGTTGAAAGAGCGTTTTCGGTCGGTCTTTTATTTCGAGTCCGCTTTCGGTCGTACTCGTTTATTTCATTTCGAGTCCGCTTTCGGTCGTACTCGTTTGCTGTTAAAAGAGCGTTTTCGGCCGGTCTTTCTTTTCGAGTCCGCTTTCGGTCGTACTCGTTTATTCTTTTCGAGTCCGCTTTCGGTCGTACTCGTTTGCTATTGAAAGAGCATTTTCGGTCTGTCTTTCTTTTCGAGTCCACTTTCGATCGTACTCGTTTGCTATTGAAAGAGCGTTTTCGGCCGGCCTTTCTGTTCGAGTCGGCTTTCGGTCGTACTCGTTTGTTCTTTTCGAGTTCGCTTTAGGTTGTACTCTTTTGCTGTTGAAAGAGCGTTTTCGGCCGGTCTTTCTTTTCGAGTCCGCTTTCGGTCGTACTCGTTTATTCTTATCGAGTCCGCTTTTGGTCGTACTCGTTTGCTGTTGAAAGAGCGTTTTCAGTCGACCTTTCTTTTCGAGTCCGCTTTTGGTCGTACTCGTTTATTCTTATTGAGTCTGCTTTCGGTCGTGCTCGTTTGCTGTCGAAAGAGCGTTTTTGGCCGGTCTTTTTTTTCGAGTCTGCTTTCGATCGTACTCGTTTGCTGTTGAAAGAGCGTTTTCAGCCGGTCTATCTTTTCGAGTCCGCTTTCGGTCGTACTTCTTTATTCTTTTCGAGTCCGCTTTCGGTCATACTCGTTTGCTGTTGAAGGAGCGTTTTCGGCAGGTCTTTCTGTTCGAGTCCGCTTTCGTTCGTACTCGTTTATTCTTTTCGAGTCCGCTTTCAGTCGTACTCGTTTGCTATTGAAAGAGCATTTTCGGCCACTCTTTCTTTTGGAGTCCGCTTTCGGCCGTACTCGTTTGCTGTTGAAAGAGCTTTTTCGGCCGGTATTTCTTTTCGATTCCGCTTTCGGTCATACTCGTTTATTTCTTTTCAAATCCGCTTTTGGTCGTACTCGTTTGCTGTTGAAAGAGCGTTTTTGGCCGGTCTTTCTTTTCGAGTCCGCTTTCGGTCGTACTCGTTTATTCTTTTCGAGTCCGCTTTTGTTCGTATTCGTTCGCTGTTGAAAGAGCGTTTTCGGCCGGTCTTTCTTTTCGAGTTCGCTTTCGGTAGTACTCATTTATTTCTTTTCGAGTACGCTTTCGGTCGTACTCGTTTGCTGTTGAAAGAGCGTTTTTGGCCGGTCTTTCTTTTCGAGTCCGCTTTCGGTCGTACTCGTTTATTCTTTTCGAGTTCGCTTTTGCTCGTACTCGTTTGCTGTTGAAAGAGCGTTTTCAGTCGGTCTTTCTTTTCGAGTCCGCTTTCGGTTGTACTCGTTAGCTGTTTAAAGAGCGTTTTTGGCCGGTCTTTATTTTTGAGTCCGCTTTTGGTCGTACTCGTTTATTTTTATCGAGTCCGCTTTCGGTCGTACTCGTTTGCTGTTGAAAGAGCGTTTTCGGCGGTCTTTTATTTCGAGTCCGCTTTCGGTCGTACTCGTTTATTTCTTTTCGAGTCCGCTTTCGGTCGTACTCGTTTGCTGTTAAAAGAGCGTTTTCGGCCGGTCTTTCTTTTCGAGTCCGCTTTCGGTCGTACTCGTTAGCTGTTTAAAGAGCGTTTTTGGCCGGTCTTTATTTTCTAGTCCGCTTTTGGTCGTACTCGTTTATTTTTATCGAGTCCGCTTTCGGTCGTACTCGTTTGCTGTTGAAAGAGCGTTTTCGGTCGGTCTTTTATTTCGAGTTCGCTTTCGGTCGTACTCGTTTATTTCATTTCGAGTCCGCTTTCGGTCGTACTCGTTTGCTGTTAAAAGAGCGTTTTCGGCCGGTCTTTCTTTTCGAGTCCGCTTTCGGTCGTACTCGTTTATTCTTTTCGAGTCCGCTTTCGGTCGTACTCGTTTGCTATTGAAAGAGCGTTTTCGGTCGGTCTTTCTTTTCGAGTCCGCTTTCGGTCGTACTCGTTTGCTGTTGAAAGAGCGTTTTCGGTCGGTCTTTCTTTTCGAGTCCGCTTTCGGACGTACTCGTTTTCTATTGAAAGAGCGTTTTCGGCTGACCTTTCTGTTCGAATCGGCTTTCGATCGTACTCGTTTATTCTTTTCGAGTTCGCTTTCGGTTGTACTCTTTTGCTGTTGAAAGAGCGTTTTCGGCCGGTCTTTCTTTTCGAGTCCGCTTTCGGTCGTACTCGTTTATTCTTATCGAGTCCGCTTTTGGTCGTACTCGTTTGCTGTTGAAAGAGCGTTTTCAGTCGACCTTTCTTTTCGAGTCCGCTTTTGGTCGTACTCGTTTATTCTTATTGAGTCTGCTTTCGGTCGTGCTCGTTTGCTGTCGAAAGAGCGTTTTTGGCCGGTCTTTTTTTTCGAGTCCGCTTTCGATCGTACTCGTTTGCTGTTGAAAGAGCGTTTTCAGCCGGTCTTTCTTTTCGAGTCCGCTTTCGGTCGTACTTGTTTATTCTTTTCGAGTCCGTTTTCGGTCATACTCGTTTGCTGTTGAAGGAGAGTTTTCGGCAGGACTTTCTGTTCGAGTCCGCTTTCGTTCGTACTCGTTTATTCTTTTCGAGTCCGCTTTCAGTCGTACTCGTTTGCTATTGAAAGAGCATTTTCGGCCACTCTTTCTTTTGGAGTCCGCTTTCGGCCGTACTCGTTTGCTGTTGAAAGAGCTTTTTCGGCCGGTCTTTCTTTTCGATTCCGCTTTCGGTCATACTCGTTTATTTCTTTTCAAATCCGCTTTTGGTCGTACTCGTTTGCTATTGAAAGAGCGTTTTTGGCCGGTCTTTCTTTTCGAGTCCGCTTTCGGTCGTACTCGTTTATTCTTTTCGAGTCCGCTTTTGTTCCTATTCGTTCGCTGTTGAAAGAGCGTTTTCGGCCGGTCTTTCTTTTCGAGTTCGCTTTCGGTAGTACTCGTTTATTTCTTTTCGAGTACGCTTTCGGTCGTACTCGTTTGCTGTTGAAAGAGCGTTTTTGGCCGGTCTTTCTTTTCGAGTCCGCTTTCGGTCGTACTCGTTTATTCTTTTCGAGTTCGCTTTTGCTCGTACTCGTTTGCTGTTGAAAGAGCGTTTTCGGTCGGTCTTTCTTTTCGAGTCCGCTTTCGGTTGTACTCGTTAGCTGTTTAAAGAGCGTTTTTGGCCGGTCTTTATTTTCGAGTCCGCTTTTGGTCGTACTCGTTTATTTTTATCGAGTCCGCTTTCGGTCGTACTCGTTTGCTGTTGAAAGAGCGTTTTCGGCGGTCTTTTATTTCGAGTCCTCTTTCGGTCGTACTCGTTTATTTCTTTTCGAGTCCGCTTTCGGTCGTACTCGTTTGCTGTTAAAAGAGCGTTTTCGGCCGGTCGTTCTTTTCGAGTCCGCTTTCGGTCGTACTCGTTAGCTGTTTAAAGAGCGTTTTTGGCCGGTCTTTATTTTCTAGTCCGCTTTTGGTCGTACTCGTTTATTTTTATCGAGTCCGCTTTCGGTCGTACTCGTTTGCTGTTGAAAGAGCGTTTTCGGTCGGTCTTTTATTTCGAGTCCGCTTTCGGTCGTACTCGTTTATTTCATTTCGAGTCCGCTTTCGGTCGTACTCGTTTATTTCATTTCGAGTCCGCTTTCGGTCGTACTCGTTTGCTGTTAAAAGAGCGTTTTCGGCCGGTCTTTCTTTTCGAGTCCGCTTTCGGTCGTACTCGTTTATTCTTTTCGAGTCCGCTTTCGGTCGTACTCGTTTGCTATTGAAAGAGCGTCTTCGGTCTGTCTTTCTTTTCGAGTCCGCTTTCGATCGTACTCGTTTGCTATTGAAAGAGCGTTTTCGGCCGGCCTTTCTGTTCGAGTCGGCTTTCGGTCGTACTCGTTTATTCTTTTCGAGTTCGCTTTAGGTTGTACTCTTTTGCTGTTGAAAGAGCGTTTTCGGCCGGTCTTTCTTTTCGAGTCCGCTTTCGGTCGTACTCGTTTATTCTTATCGAGTCTGCTTTTGGTCGTACTCGTTTGCTGTTGAAAGAGCGTTTTCAGTCGACCTTTCTTTTCGAGTCCGCTTTTGGTCGTACTCGTTTATTCTTATTGAGTCTGCTTTCGGTCGTGCTCGTTTGCTGTCGAAAGAGCGTTTTTGGCCGGTCTTTTTTTTCGAGTCCGCTTTCGATCGTACTCGTTTGCTGTTGAAAGAGCGTTTTCAGCCGGTCTTTCTTTTCGTGTCCGCTTTCGGTCGTACTTCTTTATTCTTTTCGAGTCCGTTTTCGGTCATACTCGTTTGCTGTTGAAGGAGCGTTTTCGGCAGGTCTTTCTGTTCGAGTCCGCTTTCGTTCGTACTCGTTTATTCTTTTCGAGTCCGCTTTCAGTCGTACTCGTTTGCTATTGAAAGAGCATTTTCGGCCACTCTTTCTTTTGGAGTCCGCTTTCGGCCGTACTCGTTTGCTGTTGAAAGAGCTTTTTCGGCCGGTCTTTCTTTTCGATTCCGCTTTCGGTCATACTCGTTTATTTCTTTTCAAATCCGCTTTTGGTCGTACTCGTTTGCTGTTGAAAGAGCGTTTTTGGCCGGTCTTTCTTTTCGAGTCCG
This sequence comes from Lathyrus tuberosus, assembly GCA_022829125.1. Taxonomy (NCBI): domain Eukaryota; kingdom Viridiplantae; phylum Streptophyta; class Magnoliopsida; order Fabales; family Fabaceae; genus Lathyrus; species Lathyrus tuberosus. The sequence goes on from JALAZF010000034.1 coordinate 5,662,763, forward strand.
CTTTCGGTCGTACTCGTTTATTCTTTTCGAGTCCGCTTTTGTTCGTATTCGTTCGCTGTTGAAAGAGCGTTTTCGGCCGGTCTTTCTTTTCGAGTTCGCTTTCGGTAGTACTCGTTTATTTCTTTTCGAGTACGCTTTCGGTCGTACTTGTTTGCTGTTGAAAGAGCGTTTTTGGCCGGTCTTTCTTTTCGAGTCCGCTTTCGGTCGTACTCGTTTATTCTTTTCGAGTTCGCTTTTGCTCGTACTCGTTTGCTGTTGAAAGAGCGTTTTCGGTCGGTCTTTCTTTTCGAGTCCGCTTTCGGTTGTACTCGTTAGCTGTTTAAAGAGCGTTTTTGGCCGGTCTTTATTTTCGAGTCCGCTTTTGGTCGTACTCGTTTATTTTTATCGAGTCCGCTTTCGGTCGTACTCGTTTGCTGTTGAAAGAGCGTTTTCGGCGGTCTTTTATTTCGAGTCCGCTTTCGGTCGTACTCGTTTATTTCTTTTCGAGTCCGCTTTCGGTCGTACTCGTTTGCTGTTAAAAGAGCGTTTTCGGCCGGTCTTTCTTTTCGAGTCCGCTTTCGGTCGTACTCGTTAGCTGTTTAAAGAGCGTTTTTGGCCGGTCTTTATTTTCTAGTCCGCTTTTGGTCGTACTCGTTTATTTTTATCGAGTCCGCTTTCGGTCGTACTAGTTTGCTGTTGAAAGAGCGTTTTCGGTCGGTCTTTTATTTCAAGTTCGCTTTCGGTCGTACTCGTTTATTTCATTTCGAGTCCGCTTTCGGTCGTACTCGTTTGCTGTTAAAAGAGCGTTTTCGGCCGGTCTTTCTTTTCGAGTCCGCTTTCGATCGTACTCGTTTATTCTTTTCGAGTCCGCTTTCGGTCGTACTCGTTTGCTATTGAAAGAGCGTTTTCGGTCGTTCTTTCTTTTCGAGTCCGCTTTCGGTCGTACTCGTTTGCTATTGAAAGAGCGTTTTCGGTCGGTCTTTCTTTTCGAGTCCGCTTTCGGACGTACTCGTTTTCTATTGAAAGAGCGTTTTCGGCCGACCTTTCTGTTCGAATCGGCTTTCGATCGTACTCGTTTATTCTTTTCGAGTTCGCTTTCGGTTGTACTCTTTTGCTGTTGAAAGAGCGTTTTCGGCCGGTCTTTCTTTTCGAGTCCGCTTTCGGTCGTACTCGTTTATTCTTATCGAGTCCGCTTTTGGTCGTACTCGTTTGCTGTTGAAAGAGCGTTTTCAGTCGACCTTTCTTTTCGAGTCCGCTTTTGGTCGTACTCGTTTATTCTTATTGAGTCTGCTTTCGGTCGTGCTCGTTTGCTGTCGAAAGAGCGTTTTTGGCCGGTCTTTTTTTTCGAGTCCGCTTTCGATCGTACTCGTTTGCTGTTGAAAGAGCGTTTTCAGCCGGTCTTTCTTTTCGAGTCCGCTTTCGGTCGTACTTGTTTATTCTTTTCGAGTCCGCTTTCGGTCATACTCGTTTGCTGTTGAAGGAGAGTTTTCGGCAGGACTTTCTGTTCGAGTCCGCTTTCGTTCGTACTCGTTTATTCTTTTCGAGTCCGCTTTCAGTCGTACTCGTTTGCTATTGAAAGAGCATTTTCGGCCACTCTTTCTTTTGGAGTCCGCTTTCGGCCGTACTCGTTTGCTGTTGAAAGAGCTTTTTCGGTCGGTCTTTCTTTTCGATTCCGCTTTCGGTCATACTCGTTTATTTCTTTTCAAATCCGCTTTTGGTCGTACTCGTTTGCTATTGAAAGAGCGTTTTTGGCCGGTCTTTCTTTTCGAGTCCGCTTTCGGTCGTACTCGTTTATTCTTATCGAGTCCGCTTTTGTTCCTATTCGTTCGCTGTTGAAAGAGCGTTTTCGGCCGGTCTTTCTTTTCGAGTTCGCTTTCGGTAGTACTCGTTTATTTCTTTTCGAGTACGCTTTCGGTCGTACTCGTTTGCTGTTGAAAGAGCGTTTTTGACCGGTCTTTCTTTTCGAGTCCGCTTTCGGTCGTACTCGTTTATTCTTTTCGAGTTCGCTTTTGCTCGTACTCGTTTGCTGTTGAAAGAGCGTTTTCGGTCGGTCTTTCTTTTCGAGTCCGCTTTCGGTTGTACTCGTTAGCTGTTTAAAGAGCGTTTTTGGCCGGTCTTTATTTTCGAGTCCGCTTTTGGTCGTACTCGTTTATTTTTATCGAGTCCGCTTTCGGTCGTACTCGTTTGCTGTTGAAAGAGCGTTTTCGGCGGTCTTTTATTTCGAGTCCTCTTTCGGTCGTACTCGTTTATTTCTTTTCGAGTCCGCTTTCGGTCGTACTCGTTTGCTGTTAAAAGAGCGTTTTCGGCCGGTCGTTCTTTTCGAGTCCGCTTTCGGTCGTACTCGTTAGCTGTTTAAAGAGCGTTTTTGGCCGGTCTTTATTTTCTAGTCCGCTTTTGGTCGTACTCGTTTATTTTTATCGAGTCCGCTTTCGGTCGTACTCGTTTGCTGTTGAAAGAGCGTTTTCGGTCGGTCTTTTATTTCGAGTCCGCTTTCGGTCGTACTCGTTTATTTCATTTCGAGTCCGCTTTCGGTCGTACTCGTTTATTTCATTTCGAGTCCGCTTTCGGTCGTACTCGTTTGCTGTTAAAAGAGCGTTTTCGGCCGGTCTTTCTTTTCGAGTCCGCTTTCGGTCGTACTCGTTTATTCTTTTCGAGTCCGCTTTCGGTCGTACTCGTTTGCTATTGAAAGAGCGTTTTCGGTCTGTCTTTCTTTTCGAGTCCGCTTTCGATCGTACTCGTTTGCTATTGAAAGAGCGTTTTCGGCCGGCCTTTCTGTTCGAGTCGGCTTTCGGTCGTACTCGTTTATTCTTTTCGAGTTCGCTTTAGGTTGTACTCTTTTGCTGTTGAAAGAGCGTTTTCGGCCGGTCTTTCTTTTCGAGTCCGCTTTCGGTCGTACTCGTTTATTCTTATCGAGTCCGCTTTTGGTCGTACTCGTTTGCTGTTGAAAGAGCGTTTTCAGTCGACCTTTCTTTTCGAGTCCGCTTTTGGTCGTACTCGTTTATTCTTATTGAGTCTGCTTTCGGTCGTGCTCGTTTGCTGTCGAAAGAGCGTTTTTGGCCGGTCTTTTTTTTCGAGTCCGCTTTCGATCGTACTCGTTTGCTGTTGAAAGAGCGTTTTCAGCCGGTCTTTCTTTTCGTGTCCGCTTTCGGTCGTACTTCTTTATTCTTTTCGAGTCCGCTTTCGGTCATACTCGTTTGCTGTTGAAGGAGCGTTTTCGGCAGGTCTTTCTGTTCGAGTCCGCTTTCGTTCGTACTCGTTTATTCTTTTCGAGTCCGCTTTCAGTCGTACTCGTTTGCTATTGAAAGAGCATTTTCGGCCACTCTTTCTTTTGGAGTCCGCTTTCGGCCGTACTCGTTTGCTGTTGAAAGAGCTTTTTCGGCCGGTCTTTCTTTTCGATTCCGCTTTCGGTCATACTCGTTTATTTCTTTTCAAATCCGCTTTTGGTCGTACTCGTTTGCTGTTGAAAGAGCGTTTTTGGCCGGTCTTTCTTTTCGAGTCCGCTTTCGGTCGTACTCGTTTATTCTTTTCGAGTCCGCTTTTGTTCGTATTCGTTCGCTGTTGAAAGAGCGTTTTCGGCCGGTCTTTCTTTTCGAGTTCGCTTTCGGTAGTACTCGTTTATTTCTTTTCGAGTACGCTTTCGGTCGTACTTGTTTGCTGTTGAAAGAGCGTTTTTGGCCGGTCTTTCTTTTCGAGTCCGCTTTCGGTCGTACTCGTTTATTCTTTTCGAGTTCGCTTTTGCTCGTACTCGTTTGCTTTTGAAAGAGCGTTTTCGGTCGGTCTTTCTTTTCGAGTCCGCTTTCGGTTGTACTCGTTAGCTGTTTAAAGAGCGTTTTTGGCCGGTCTTTATTTTCGAGTCCGCTTTTGGTCGTACTCGTTTATTTTTATCGAGTCCGCTTTCGGTCGTACTCGTTTGCTGTTGAAAGAGCGTTTTCGGCGGTCTTTTATTTCGAGTCCGCTTTCGGTCGTACTCGTTTATTTCTTTTCGAGTCCGCTTTCGGTCGTACTCGTTTGCTGTTAAAAGAGCGTTTTCGGCCGGTCTTTCTTTTCGAGTCCGCTTTCGGTCGTACTCGTTAGCTGTTTAAAGAGCGTTTTTGGCCGGTCTTTATTTTCTAGTCCGCTTTTGGTCGTACTCGTTTATTTTTATCGAGTCCGCTTTCGGTCGTACTAGTTTGCTGTTGAAAGAGCGTTTTCGGTCGGTCTTTTATTTCGAGTTCGCTTTCGGTCGTACTCGTTTATTTCATTTCGAGTCCGCTTTCGGTCGTACTCGTTTGCTGTTAAAAGAGCGTTTTCGGCCGGTCTTTCTTTTCGAGTCCGCTTTCGGTCGTACTCGTTTATTCTTTTCGAGTCCGCTTTCGGTCGTACTCGTTTGCTATTGAAAGAGCGTTTTCGGTCGTTCTTTCTTTTCGAGTCCGCTTTCGGTCGTACTCGTTTGCTATTGAAAGAGCGTTTTCGGTCGGTCTTTCTTTTCGAGTCCGCTTTCGGACGTACTCGTTTTCTATTGAAAGAGCGTTTTCGGCCGACCTTTCTGTTCGAATCGGCTTTCGATCGTACTCGTTTATTCTTTTCGAGTTCGCTTTCGGTTGTACTCTTTTGCTGTTGAAAGAGCGTTTTCGGCCGGTCTTTCTTTTCGAGTCCGCTTTCGGTCGTACTCGTTTATTCTTATCGAGTCCGCTTTTGGTCGTACTCGTTTGCTGTTGAAAGAGCGTTTTCAGTCGACCTTTCTTTTCGAGTCCGCTTTTGGTCGTACTCGTTTATTCTTATTGAGTCTGCTTTCGGTCGTGCTCGTTTGCTGTCGAAAGAGCGTTTTTGGCCGGTCTTTTTTTTCGAGTCCGCTTTCGATCGTACTCGTTTCCTGTTGAAAGAGCGTTTTCAGCCGGTCTTTCTTTTCGAGTCCGCTTTCGGTCGTACTTGTTTATTCTTTTCGAGTCCGCTTTCGGTCATACTCGTTTGCTGTTGAAGGAGAGTTTTCGGCAGGACTTTCTGTTCAAGTCCGCTTTCGTTCGTACTCGTTTATTCTTTTCGAGTCCGCTTTCAGTCGTACTCGTTTGCTATTAAAAGAGCATTTTCGGCCACTCTTTCTTTTGGAGTCCGCTTTCGGCCGTACTCGTTTGCTGTTGAAAGAGCTTTTTCGGCCGGTCTTTCTTTTCGATTCCGCTTTCGGTCATACTCGTTTATTTCTTTTCAAATCCGCTTTTGGTCGTACTCGTTTGCTGTTGAAAGAGCGTTTTTGGCCGGTCTTTCTTTTCGAGTCCGCTTTCGGTCGTACTCGTTTATTCTTTTCGAGTCCGCTTTTGTTTGTATTCGTTCGCTTTTGAAAGAGCGTTTTCGGCCGGTCTTTCTTTTCGAGTTCGCTTTCGGTAGTACTCGTTTATTTCTTTTCGAGTACGCTTTCGGTCGTACTCGTTTGCTGTTGAAAGAGCGTTTTTGGCCGGTCTTTCTTTTCGAGTCCGCTTTCGGTCGTACTCGTTTATTCTTTTCGAGTTCGCTTTTGCTCGTACTCGTTTGCTGTTGAAAGAGCGTTTTCGGTCGGTCTTTCTTTTCGAGTCCGCTTTCGGTTGTACTCGTTAGCTGTTTAAAGAGCGTTTTTGGCCGGTCTTTATTTTCGAGTCCGCTTTTGGTCGTACTCGTTTATTTTTATCGAGTCTGCTTTCGGTCGTACTCGTTTGCTGTTGAAAGAGCGTTTTCGGCGGTCTTTTATTTCGAGTCCGCTTTCGGTCGTACTCGTTTATTTCTTTTCGAGTCCGCTTTCGGTCGTACTCGTTTGCTGTTAAAAGAGCGTTTTCGGCCGGTCTTTCTTTTCGAGTCCGCTTTCGGTCGTACTCGTTAGCTGTTTAAAGAGCGTTTTTGGCCGGTCTTTATTTTCTAGTCCGCTTTTGGTCGTACTCGTTTATTTTTATCGAGTCCGCTTTCGGTCGTACTAGTTTGCTGTTGAAAGAGCGTTTTCGGTCGGTCTTTTATTTCGAGTTCGCTTTCGGTCGTACTCGTTTATTTCATTTCGAGTCCGCTTTCGGTCGTACTCGTTTGCTGTTAAAAGAGCGTTTTCGGCCGGTCTTTCTTTTCGAGTCCGCTTTCGGTCGTACTCGTTTATTCTTTTCGAGTCCGCTTTCGGTCGTACTCGTTTGCTGTTAAAAGAGTGTTTTCGGCCGGTCTTTCTTTTCGAGTCCGCTTTCGGTCGTACTCGTTTGCTATTGAAAGAGCGTTTTCGGTCTGTCTTTCTTTTCGAGTCCGCTTTCGATCGTACTCGTTTGCTATTGAAAGAGCGTTTTCGGCCGGCCTTTCTGTTCGAGTCGGCTTTCGGTCGTACTCGTTTATTCTTTTCGAGTTCGCTTTAGGTTGTACTCTTTTGCTGTTGAAAGAGCGTTTTCGGCCGGTCTTTCTTTTCGAGTCCGCTTTCGGTCGTACTCGTTTATTCTTATCGAGTCCGCTTTTGGTCGTACTCGTTTGCTGTTGAAAGAGCGTTTTCAGTCGACCTTTCTTTTCGAGTCCGTTTTTGGTCGTACTCGTTTATTCTTATTGAGTCTGCTTTCGGTCGTGCTCGTTTGCTGTCGAAAGAGCGTTTTTGGCTGGTCTTTTTTTTCGAGTCCGCTTTCGATCGTACTCGTTTGCTGTTGAAAGAGCGTTTTCAGCCGGTCTTTCTTTTCGTGTCCGCTTTCGGTCGTACTTCTTTATTCTTTTCGAGTCCGCTTTCGGTCATACTCGTTTGCTGTTGAAGGAGCATTTTCGGCAGGTCTTTCTGTTCGAGTCCGCTTTCGTTCGTACTCGTTTATACTTTTCGAGTCCGCTTTCAGTCGTACTCGTTTGCTATTGAAAGAGCATTTTCGGCCACTCTTTCTTTTGGAGTCCGCTTTCGGCCGTACTCGTTTGCTGTTGAAAGAGCTTTTTCGGCCGGTCTTTCTTTTCGATTCCGCTTTCGGTCATACTCGTTTATTTCTTTTCAAATCCGCTTTTGGTCGTACTCGTTTGCTGTTGAAAGAGCGTTTTTGGCCGGTCTTTCTTTTCGAGTCCGCTTTCGGTCGTACTCGTTTATTCTTTTCGAGTCCGCTTTTGTTCGTATTCGTTCGCTGTTGAAAGAGCGTTTTCGGCCGGTCTTTCTTTTCGAGTTCGCTTTCGGTAGTACTCCTTTATTTCTTTTCGAGTACGCTTTCAGTCGTACTCGTTTGCTATTGAAAGAGCATTTTCGGCCACTCTTTCTTTTGGAGTCCGCTTTCGGCCGTACTCGTTTGCTGTTGAAAGAGCTTTTTCGGCCGGTCTTTCTTTTCGATTCCGCTTTCGGTCATACTCGTTTATTTCTTTTCAAATCCGCTTTTGGTCGTACTCGTTTGCTGTTGAAAGAGCGTTTTTGGCCGGTCTTTCTTTTCGAGTCCGCTTTCGGTCGTACTCGTTTATTCTTTTCGAGTCCGCTTTTGTTCGTATTCGTTCGCTGTTGAAAGAGCGTTTTCGGCCGGTCTTTCTTTTCGAGTTCGCTTTCGGTAGTACTCGTTTATTTCTTTTCGAGTACGCTTTCGGTCGTACTCGTTTGCTGTTGAAAGAGCGTTTTTGGCCGGTCTTTCTTTTCGAGTCCGCTTTCGGTCGTACTCGTTTATTCTTTTCGAGTTCGCTTTTGCTCGTACTCGTTTGCTGTTGAAAGAGCGTTTTCGGTCGGTCTTTCTTTTCGAGTCCGCTTTCGGTTGTACTCGTTAGCTGTTTAAAGAGCGTTTTTGGCCGGTCTTTATTTTCGAGTCCGCTTTTGGTCGTACTCGTTTATTTTTATCGAGTCCGCTTTCGGTCGTACTCGTTTGCTGTTGAAAGAGCGTTTTCGGCGGTCTTTTATTTCGAGTCCGCTTTCGGTCGTACTCGTTTATTTCTTTTCGAGTCCGCTTTCGGTCGTACTCGTTTGCTGTTAAAAGAGGGTTTTCGGCCGGTCTTTCTTTTCGAGTCCGCTTTCGGTCGTACTCGTTAGCTGTTTAAAGAGCGTTTTTGGCCGGTCTTTATTTTCTAGTCCGCTTTTGGTCGTACTCGTTTATTTTTATCGAGTCCGCTTTCGGTCGTACTCGTTTGCTGTTGAAAGAGCGTTTTCGGTCGGTCTTTTATTTCGAGTCCGCTTTCGGTCGTACTCGTTTATTTCATTTCGAGTCCGCTTTCGGTCGTACTCGTTTGCTGTTAAAAGAGCGTTTTCGGCCGGTCTTTCTTTTCGAGTCCGCTTTCGGTCGTACTCGTTTATTCTTTTCGAGTCCGCTTTCGGTCGTACTCGTTTGCTATTGAAAGAGCGTTTTCGGTCTGTCTTTCTTTTCGAGTCCGCTTTCGATCGTACTCGTTTGCTATTGAAAGAGCGTTTTCGGCCGGCCTTTCTGTTCGAGTCGGCTTTCGGTCGTACTCGTTTATTCTTTTCGAGTTCGCTTTAGGTTGTACTCTTTTGCTGTTGAAAGAGCGTTTTCGGCCGGTCTTTCTTTTCGAGTCCGCTTTCGGTCGTACTCGTTTATTCTTATCGAGTCCGCTTTTGGTCGTACTCGTTTGCTGTTGAAAGAGCGTTTTCAGTCGACCTTTCTTTTCGAGTCCGCTTTTGGTCGTACTCGTTTATTCTTATTGAGTCTGCTTTCGGTCGTGCTCGTTTGCTGTCGAAAGAGCGTTTTTGGCTGGTCTTTTTTTTGAGTCCGCTTTCGATCGTACTCGTTTGCTGTTGAAAGAGCGTTTTCAGCCGGTCTTTCTTTTCGTGTCCGCTTTCGGTCGTACTTCTTTATTCTTTTCGAGTCCGCTTTCGGTCATACTCGTTTGCTGTTGAAGGAGCATTTTCGGCAGGTCTTTCTGTTCGAGTCCGCTTTCGTTCGTACTCGTTTATACTTTTCGAGTCCGCTTTCAGTCGTACTCGTTTTCTATTGAAAGAGCATTTTCGGCCACTCTTTCTTTTGGAGTCCGCTTTCGGCCGTACTCGTTTGCTGTTGAAAGAGCTTTTTCGGCCGGTCTTTCTTTTCGATTCCGCTTTCGGTCATACTCGTTTATTTCTTTTCAAATCCGCTTTTGGTCGTACTCGTTTGCTGTTGAAAGAGCGTTTTTGGCCGGTCTTTCTTTTCGAGTCCGCTTTCGGTCGTACTCGTTTATTCTTTTCGAGTCCGCTTTTGTTCGTATTCGTTCGCTGTTGAAAGAGCGTTTTCGGCCGGTCTTTCTTTTCGAGTTCGCTTTCGGTAGTACTCGTTTATTTCTTTTCGAGTACGCTTTCGGTCGTACTTGTTTGCTGTTGAAAGAGCGTTTTTGGCCGGTCTTTCTTTTCGAGTCCGCTTTCGGTCGTACTCGTTTATTCTTTTCGAGTTCGCTTTTGCTCGTACTCGTTTGCTGTTGAAAGAGCGTTTTCGGTCGGTCTTTCTTTTCGAGTCCGCTTTCGGTTGTACTCGTTAGCTGTTTAAAGAGCGTTTTTGGCCGGTCTTTATTTTCGAGTCCGCTTTTGGTCGTACTCGTTTATTTTTATCGAGTCCGCTTTCGGTCGTACTCGTTTGCTGTTGAAAGAGCGTTTTCGGCGGTCTTTTATTTCGAGTCTGCTTTCGGTCGTACTCGTTTATTTCTTTTCGAGTCCGCTTTCGGTCGTACTCGTTTGCTGTTAAAAGAGCGTTTTCGGCCGGTCTTTCTTTTCGAGTCCGCTTTCGGTCGTACTCGTTAGCTGTTTAAAGAGCGTTTTTGGCCGGTCTTTATTTTCTAGTCCGCTTTTGGTCGTACTCGTTTATTTTTATCGAGTCCGCTTTCGGTCGTACTCGTTTGCTGTTGAAAGAGCGTTTTCGGTCGGTCTTTTATTTCGAGTCCGCTTTCGGTCGTACTCGTTTATTTCATTTCGAGTCCGCTTTCGGTCGTACTCGTTTGCTGTTAAAAGAGCGTTTTTGGCCGGTCTTTCTTTTCGAGTCCGCTTTCGGTCGTACTCGTTTATTCTTTTCGAGTCCGCTTTCGGTCGTACTCGTTTGCTATTGAAAGAGCGTTTTCGGTCGGTCTTTCTTTTCGAGTCCGCTTTCGGTCGTACTCGTTTGCTATTGAAAGAGCGTTTTCGGTCGGTCTTTCTTTTCGAGTCCGCTTTCGGACGTACTCGTTTGCTATTGAAAGAGCGTTTTCGGCCGACCTTTCTGTTCGAGTCGGCTTTCGATCGTACTCGTTTATTCTTTTCGAGTTCGCTTTCGGTTGTACTCTTTTGCTGTTGAAAGAGCGTTTTTGGCCGGTCTTTCTTTTCGAGTCCGCTTTCGGTCGTACTCGTTTATTCTTATCGAGTCCGCTTTTGGTCGTACTCGTTTGCTGTTGAAAGAGCGTTTTCAGTCGACCTTTCTGTTCGAGTCCGCTTTTGGTCGTACTCGTTTATTCTTATTGAGTCTGCTTTCGGTCGTGCTCGTTTGCTGTCGAAAGAGCGTTTTTGGCCGGTCTTTTTTTTCGAGTCCGCTTTCGATCGTACTCGTTTGCTGTTGAAAGAGCGTTTTCAGCCGGTCTTTCTTTTCGAGTCCGCTTTCGGTCGTACTTGTTTATTCTTTTCGAGTCCGCTTTCGGTCATACTCGTTTGCTGTTGAAGGAGCGTTTTCGGCAGGACTTTCTGTTCGAGTCCGCTTTCGTTCGTACTCGTTTATTCTTTTCGAGTCCGCTTTCAGTCGTACTCGTTTGCTATTGAAAGAGCATTTTCGGCCACTCTTTCTTTTGGAGTCCGCTTTCGGCCGTACTCGTTTCTGTTGAAAGAGCTTTTTCGGCCGGTCTTTCTTTTCGATTCCGCTTTCGGTCATACTCGTTTATTTCTTTTCAAATCCGCTTTTGGTCGTACTCGTTTGCTGTTGAAAGAGCGTTTTTGGTCGGTCTTTCTTTTCGAGTCCGCTTTCGGCCGTACTCGTTTATTCTTTTCGAGTCCGCTTTTGTTCGTATTCGTTCGCTGTTGAAAGAGCGTTTTCGGCCGGTCTTTCTTTTCGAGTTCACTTTCGGTAGTACTCGTTTATTTCTTTTCGAGTTCGCTTTCGGTTGTACTCTTTTGCTGTTGAAAGAGCGTTTTTGGCCGGTCTTTCTTTTCGAGTCCGCTTTCGGTCGTACTCGTTTATTCTTTTCGAGTTCGCTTTTGCTCGTACTCGTTTGCTGTTGAAAGAGCGTTTTCGGTCGGTCTTTCTTTTCGAGTCCGCTTTCGGTTGTACTCGTTAGCTGTTTAAAGAGCGTTTTTGGCCGGTCTTTATTTTCGAGTCCGCTTTTGGTCGTACTCGTTTATTTTTATCGAGTCCGCTTTCGGTCGTACTCGTTTGCTGTTGAAAGAGCGTTTTCGGCGGTCTTTTATTTCGAGTCCGCTTTCGGTCGTACTCGTTTATTTCTTTTCGAGTCCGCTTTCGGTCGTACTCGTTTGCTGTTAAAAGAGCGTTTTCGGCCGGTCTTTCTTTTCGAGTCCGCTTTCGGTCGTACTCGTTAGCTGTTTAAAGAGCGTTTTTGGCCGGTCTTTATTTTCTAGTCCGCTTTTGGTCGTACTCGTTTATTTTTATCGAGTCCGCTTTCGGTCGTACTCGTTTGCTGTTGAAAGAGCGTTTTCGGTCGGTCTTTTATTTCGAGTCCGCTTTCGGTCGTACTCGTTTATTTCATTTCGAGTCCGTTTTCGGTCGTACTCGTTTGCTGTTAAAAGAGCGTTTTCGGTCGGTCTTTCTTTTCGAGTCCGCTTTCGGTCGTACTCGTTTATTCTTTTCGAGTCCGCTTTCGGTCGTACTCGTTTGCTATTGAAAGAGCGTTTTCGGTCGGTCTTTCTTTTCGAGTCCGCTTTCGGTCGTACTCGTTTGCTATTGAAAGAGCATTTTCGGTCGGTCTTTCTTTTCGAGTCCGCTTTCGGACATACTCGTTTGCTATTGAAAGAGCGTTTTCGGCCGGCCTTTCTGTTCGAGTCGGCTTTCGATCGTACTCGTTTATTCTTTTCGAGTTCGCTTTCGGTTGTACTCTTTTGTTGTTGAAAGAGCGTTTTCGGCCGGTCTTTCTTTTCGAGTCCGCTTTCGGTCGTACTCGTTTATTCTTATCGAGTCCGCTTTTGGTCGTACTCGTTTGCTGTTGAAAGAGCGTTTTCAGTCGACCTTTCTTTTCGAGTCCGCTTTTGGTCGTACTCGTTTATTCTTATTGAGTCTGCTTTCGGTCGTGCTCGTTTGCTGTCGAAAGAGCGTTTTTGGCCGGTCTTTTTTTTCGAGTCCGCTTTCGATCGTACTCGTTTGCTGTTGAAAGAGCGTTTTCAGCCGGTCTTTCTTTTCGAGTCCGCTTTCGGTCGTACTTGTTTATTCTTTTCGAGTCCGCTTTCGGTCATACTCGTTTGCTGTTGAAGGAGCGTTTTCGGCAGGACTTTCTGTTCGAGTCCGCTTTCGTTCGTACTCGTTTATTCTTTTCGAGTCCGCTTTCAGTCGTACTCGTTTGCTATTGAAAGAGCATTTTCGGCCACTCTTTCTTTTGGAGTCCGCTTTCGGCCGTACTCGTTTGCTGTTGAAAGAGCTTTTTCGGCCGGTCTTTCTTTTCGATTCCGCTTTCGGTCATACTCGTTTATTCTTATCGAGTCCGCTTTTGGTCGTACTCGTTTGCTGTTGAAAGAGCGTTTTTGGCCGGTCTTTCTTTTCGAGTCCGCTTTCGGTCGTACTCGTTTATTCTTTTCGAGTCCGCTTTTGTTCGTATTCGTTCGCTGTTGAAAGAGCGTTTTCGGCCGGTCTTTCTTTTCGAGTTCGCTTTCGGTAGTACTCGTTTATTTCTTTTCGAGTACGCTTTCGGTCGTACTCGTTTGCTGTTGAAAGAGCGTTTTTGGCCGGTCTTTCTTTTCGAGTCCGCTTTCGGTCGTACTCGTTTATTCTTTTCGAGTTCGCTTTTGCTCGTACTCGTTTGCTGTTGAAAGAGCGTTTTCGGTCGGTCTTTCTTTTCGAGTCCGCTTTCGGTTGTACTCGTTAGCTGTTTAAAGAGCGTTTTTGGCCGGTCTTTATTTTCGAGTCCGCTTTTGGTCGTACTCGTTTATTTTTATCGAGTCCGCTTTCGGTCGTACTCGTTTTCTGTTGAAAGAGCGTTTTCGGCGGTCTTTTATTTCGAGTCCGCTTTCGGTCGTACTCGTTTATTTCTTTTCGAGTCCGCTTTCGGTCGTACTCGTTTGCTGTTAAAAGAGCGTTTTCGGCCGGTCTTTCTTTTCGAGTCCGCTTTCGGTCGTACTCGTTAGCTGTTTAAAGAGCGTTTTTGGCCGGTCTTTATTTTCTAGTCCGCTTTTGGTCGTACTCGTTTATTTTTATCGAGTCCGCTTTCGGTCGTACTCGTTTGCTGTTGAAAGAGCGTTTTCGGTCGGTCTTTTATTTCGAGTCCGCTTTCGGTCGTACTCGTTTATTTCATTTCGAGTCCGCTTTCGGTCGTACTCGTTTGCTGTTAAAAGAGCGTTTTCGGCCGGTCTTTCTTTTCGAGTCCGCTTTCGGTCGTACTCGTTTGCTATTGAAAGAGCGTTTTCGGTCTGTCTTTCTTTTCGAGTCCGCTTTCGATCGTACTCGTTTGCTATTGAAAGAGCGATTTCGGCCGGCCTTTCTGTTCGAGTCGGCTTTCGGTCGTACTCGTTTATTCTTTTCGAGTTCGCTTTCGGTTGTACTCTTTTGCTGTTGAAAGAGCTTTTTCGGCCGGTCTTTCTTTTCGATTCCGCTTTCGGTCATACTCGTTTATTTCTTTTCAAATCCGCTTTTGGTCGTACTCGTTTGCTGTTGAAAGAGCGTTTTTGGCCGGTCTTTCTTTTCGAGTCCGCTTTCGGTCGTACTCGTTTATTCTTTTCGAGTCCGCTTTTGTTCGTATTCGTTCGCTGTTGAAAGAGCGTTTTCGGCCGGTCTTTCTTTTCGAGTTCGCTTTCGGTAGTACTCGTTTATTTCTTTTCGAGTACGCTTTCGGTCGTACTCGTTTGCTGTTGAAAGAGCGTTTTTGGCCGGTCTTTCTTTTCGAGTCCGCTTTCGGTCGTACTCGTTTATTCTTTTCGAGTTCGCTTTTGCTCGTACTCGTTTGCTGTTGAAAGAGCGTTTTCGGTCGGTCTTTCTTTTCGAGTCCGCTTTCGGTTGTACTCGTTAGCTGTTTAAAGAGCGTTTTTGGCCGGTCTTTATTTTCGAGTCCGCTTTTGGTCGTACTCGTTTATTTTTATCGAGTCCGCTTTCGGTCGTACTCGTTTTCTGTTGAAAGAGCGTTTTCGGCGGTCTTTTATTTCGAGTCCGCTTTCGGTCGTACTCGTTTATTTCTTTTCGAGTCCGCTTTCGGTCGTACTCGTTTGCTGTTAAAAGAGCGTTTTCGGCCGGTCTTTCTTTTCGAGTCCGCTTTCGGTCGTACTCGTTAGCTGTTTAAAGAGCGTTTTTGGCCGGTCTTTATTTTCTAGTCCGCTTTTGGTCGTACTCGTTTATTTTTATCGAGTCCGCTTTCGGTCGTACTCGTTTGCTGTTGAAAGAGCGTTTTCGGTCGGTCTTTTATTTCGAGTCCGCTTTCGGTCGTACTCGTTTATTTCATTTCGAGTCCGCTTTCGGTCGTACTCGTTTGCTGTTAAAAGAGTGTTTTCGGCCGGTCTTTCTTTTCGAGTCCGCTTTCGGTCGTACTCGTTTGCTATTGAAAGAGCGTTTTCGGTCTGTCTTTCTTTTCGAGTCCGCTTTCGATCGTACTCGTTTGCTATTGAAAGAGCGATTTCGGCCGGCCTTTCTGTTCGAGTCGGCTTTCGGTCGTACTCGTTTATTCTTTTCGAGTTCGCTTTCGGTTGTACTCTTTTGTTGTTGAAAGAGCTTTTTCGGCCGGTCTTTCTTTTCGATTCCGCTTTCGGTCATACTCGTTTATTTCTTTTCAAATCCGCTTTTGGTCGTACTCGTTTGCTGTTGAAAGAGCGTTTTTGGCCGGTCTTTCTTTTCGAGTCCGCTTTCGGTCGTACTCGTTTATTCTTTTCGAGTCCGCTTTTGTTCGTATTCGTTCGCTGTTGAAAGAGCGTTTTCGGCCGGTCTTTCTTTTCGAGTTCGCTTTCGGTAGTACTCGTTTATTTCTTTTCGAGTACGCTTTCGGTCGTACTCGTTTGCTGTTGAAAGAGCGTTTTTGGCCGGTCTTTCTTTTCGAGTCCGCTTTCGGTCGTACTCGTTTATTCTTTTCGAGTTCGCTTTTGCTCGTACTCGTTTGCTGTTGAAAGAGCGTTTTCGGTCGGTCTTTCTTTTCGAGTCCGCTTTCGGTTGTACTCGTTAGCTGTTTAAAGAGCGTTTTTGGCCGGTCTTTATTTTCGAGTCCGCTTTTGGTCGTACTCGTTTATTTTTATCGAGTCCGCTTTCGGTCGTACTCGTTTGTTGTTGAAAGAGCGTTTTCGGCGGTCTTTTATTTCGAGTCCGCTTTCGGTCGTACTCGTTTATTTCTTTTCGAGTCCGCTTTCGGTCGTACTCATTTGCTGTTAAAAGAGCGTTTTCGGCCGGTCTTTCTTTTCGAGTCCGCTTTCGGTCGTACTCGTTAGCTGTTTAAAGAGCGTTTTTGGCCGGTCTTTATTTTCTAGTCCGCTTTTGGTCGTACTCGTTTATTTTTATCGAGTCCGCTTTCGGTCGTACTCGTTTGCTGTTGAAAGAGCGTTTTCGGCGGTCTTTTATTTCGAGTCCGCTTTCGGTCGTACTCGTTTATTTCATTTCGAGTCCGCTTTCGGTCGTACTCGTTTGCTGTTAAAAGAGTGTTTTCGGCCGGTCTTTCTTTTCGAGTCCGCTTTCGGTCGTACTCGTTTGCTATTGAAAGAGCGTTTTCGGTCTGTCTTTCTTTTCGAGTCCGCTTTCGATCGTACTCGTTTGCTATTGAAAGAGCGATTTCGGCCGGCCTTTCTGTTCGAGTCGGCTTTCGGTCGTACTCGTTTATTCTTTTCGAGTTCGCTTTCGGTTGTACTCTTTTGTTGTTGAAAGAGCTTTTTCGGCCGGTCTTTCTTTTCGATTCCGCTTTCGGTCATACTCGTTTATTTCTTTTCAAATCCGCTTTTGGTCGTACTCGTTTGCTGTTGAAAGAGCGTTTTTGGCCGGTCTTTCTTTTCGAGTCCGCTTTCGGTCGTACTCGTTTATTCTTTTCGAGTCCGCTTTTGTTCGTATTCGTTCGCTGTTGAAAGAGCGTTTTCGGCCGGTCTTTCTTTTCGAGTTCGATTTCGGTAGTACTCGTTTATTTCTTTTCGAGTACGCTTTCGGTCGTACTCGTTTGCTGTTGAAAGAGCGTTTTTGGCCGGTCTTTCTTTTCGAGTCCGCTTTCGGTCGTACTCGTTTATTCTTTTCGAGTTCGCTTTTGCTCGTACTCGTTTGTTGTTGAAAGAGCGTTTTCGGTCGGTCTTTCTTTTCGAGTCCGCTTTCGGTTGTACTCGTTAGCTGTTTAAAGAGCGTTTTTGGCCGGTCTTTATTTTCGAGTCCGCTTTTGGTCGTACTCGTTTATTTTTATCGAGTCCGCTTTCGGTCGTACTCGTTTGTTGTTGAAAGAGCGTTTTCGGCGGTCTTTTATTTCGAGTCCGCTTTCGGTCGTACTCGTTTATTTCTTTTCGAGTCCGCTTTCGGTCGTACTCATTTGCTGTTAAAAGAGCGTTTTCGGCCGGTCTTTCTTTTCGAGTCCGCTTTCGGTCGTACTCGTTAGCTGTTTAAAGAGCGTTTTTGGCCGGTCTTTATTTTCTAGTCCGCTTTTGGTCGTACTCGTTTATTTTTATCGAGTCCGCTTTCGGTCGTACTCGTTTGCTGTTGAAAGAGCGTTTTCGGCGGTCTTTTATTTCGAGTCCGCTTTCGGTCGTACTCGTTTATTTCATTTCGAGTCCGCTTTCGGTCGTACTCGTTTGCTGTTAAAAGAGTGTTTTCGGCCGGTCTTTCTTTTCGAGTCCGCTTTCGGTCGTACTCGTTTGCTATTGAAAGAGCGTTTTCGGTCTGTCTTTCTTTTCGAGTCCGCTTTCGATCGTACTCGTTTGCTATTGAAAGAGCGATTTCGGCCGGCCTTTCTGTTCGAGTCGGCTTTCGGTCGTACTCGTTTATTCTTTTCGAGTTCGCTTTCGGTTGTACTCTTTTGTTGTTGAAAGAGCTTTTTCGGCCGGTCTTTCTTTTCGATTCCGCTTTCGGTCATACTCGTTTATTTCTTTTCAAATCCGCTTTTGGTCGTACTCGTTTGCTGTTGAAAGAGCGTTTTTGGCCGGTCTTTCTTTTCGAGTCCGCTTTCGGTCGTACTCGTTTATTCTTTTCGAGTCCGCTTTTGTTCGTATTCGTTCGCTGTTGAAAGAGCGTTTTCGGCCGGTCTTTCTTTTCGAGTTCGCTTTCGGTAGTACTCGTTTATTTCTTTTCGAGTACGCTTTCGGTCGTACTCGTTTGCTGTTGAAAGAGCGTTTTTGGCCGGTCTTTCTTTTCGAGTCCGCTTTCGGTCGTACTCGTTTATTCTTTTCGAGTTCGCTTTTGCTCGTACTCGTTTGCTGTTGAAAGAGCGTTTTCGGTCGGTCTTTCTTTTCGAGTCCGCTTTCGGTTGTACTCGTTAGCTGTTTAAAGAGCGTTTTTGGCCGGTCTTTATTTTCGAGTCCGCTTTTGGTCGTACTCGTTTATTTTTATCGAGTCCGCTTTCGGTCGTACTCGTTTGTTGTTGAAAGAGCGTTTTCGGCGGTCTTTTATTTCGAGTCCGCTTTCGGTCGTACTCGTTTATTTCTTTTCGAGTCCGCTTTCGGTCGTACTCATTTGCTGTTAAAAGAGCGTTTTCGGCCGGTCTTTCTTTTCGAGTCCGCTTTCGGTCGTACTCGTTAGCTGTTTAAAGAGCGTTTTTGGCCGGTCTTTATTTTCTAGTCCGCTTTTGGTCGTACTCGTTTATTTTTATCGAGTCCGCTTTCGGTCGTACTCGTTTGCTGTTGAAAGAGCGTTTTCGGCGGTCTTTTATTTCGAGTCCGCTTTCGGTCGTACTCGTTTATTTCATTTCGAGTCCGCTTTCGGTCGTACTCGTTTGCTGTTAAAAGAGTGTTTTCGGCCGGTCTTTCTTTTCGAGTCCGCTTTCGGTCGTACCCCTTTGCTATTGAAAGAGCGTTTTCGGTCTGTCTTTCTTTTCGAGTCCGCTTTCGATCGTACTCGTTTGCTATTGAAAGAGCGATTTCGGCCGGCCTTTCTGTTCGAGTCGGCTTTCGGTCGTACTCGTTTATTCTTTTCGAGTTCGCTTTCGGTTGTACTCTTTTGTTGTTGAAAGAGCTTTTTCGGCCGGTCTTTCTTTTCGATTCCGCTTTCGGTCATACTCGTTTATTTCTTTTCAAATCCGCTTTTGGTCGTACTCGTTTGCTGTTGAAAGAGCGTTTTTGGCCGGTCTTTCTTTTCGAGTCCGCTTTCGGTCGTACTCGTTTATTCTTTTCGAGTCCGCTTTTGTTCGTATTCGTTCGCTGTTGAAAGAGCGTTTTCGGCCGGTCTTTCTTTTCGAGTTCGCTTTCGGTAGTACTCGTTTATTTCTTTTCGAGTACGCTTTCGGTCGTACTCGTTTGCTGTTGAAAGAGCGTTTTTGGCCGGTCTTTCTTTTCGAGTCCGCTTTCGGTCGTACTCGTTTATTCTTTTCGAGTTCGCTTTTGCTCGTACTCGTTTGTTGTTGAAAGAGCGTTTTCGGTCGGTCTTTCTTTTCGAGTCCGCTTTCGGTTGTACTCGTTAGCTGTTTAAAGAGCGTTTTTGGCCGGTCTTTATTTTCGAGTCCGCTTTTGGTCGTACTCGTTTATTTTTATCGAGTCCGCTTTCGGTCGTACTCGTTTGTTGTTGAAAGAGCGTTTTCGGCGGTCTTTTATTTCGAGTCCGCTTTCGGTCGTACTCGTTTATTTCTTTTCGAGTCCGCTTTCGGTCGTACTCATTTGCTGTTAAAAGAGCGTTTTCGGCCGGTCTTTCTTTTCGAGTCCGCTTTCGGTCGTACTCGTTAGCTGTTTAAAGAGCGTTTTTGGCCGGTCTTTATTTTCTAGTCCGCTTTTGGTCGTACTCGTTTATTTTTATCGAGTCCGCTTTCGGTCGTACTCGTTTGCTGTTGAAAGAGCGTTTTCGGCGGTCTTTTATTTCGAGTCCGCTTTCGGTCGTACTCGTTTATTTCATTTCGAGTCCGCTTTCGGTCGTACTCGTTTGCTGTTAAAAGAGTGTTTTCGGCCGGTCTTTCTTTTCGAGTCCGCTTTCGGTCGTACTCGTTTGCTATTGAAAGAGCGTTTTCGGTCTGTCTTTCTTTTCGAGTCCGCTTTCGATCGTACTCGTTTGCTATTGAAAGAGCGATTTCGGCCGGCCTTTCTGTTCGAGTCGGCTTTCGGTCGTACTCGTTTATTCTTTTCGAGTTCGCTTTCGGTTGTACTCTTTTGTTGTTGAAAGAGCTTTTTCGGCCGGTCTTTCTTTTCGATTCCGCTTTCGGTCATACTCGTTTATTTCTTTTCAAATC
Source organism: Lathyrus tuberosus (assembly GCA_022829125.1). Lineage (NCBI taxonomy): Eukaryota > Viridiplantae > Streptophyta > Magnoliopsida > Fabales > Fabaceae > Lathyrus > Lathyrus tuberosus. The sequence goes on from JALAZF010000034.1 coordinate 5,682,053, forward strand.
CGCTTTTGGTCGTACTCGTTTGCTGTTGAAAGAGCGTTTTTGGCCGGTCTTTCTTTTCGAGTCCGCTTTCGGTCGTACTCGTTTATTCTTTTCGAGTCCGCTTTTGTTCGTATTCGTTCGCTGTTGAAAGAGCGTTTTCGGCCGGTCTTTCTTTTCGAGTTCGCTTTCGGTAGTACTCGTTTATTTCTTTTCGAGTACGCTTTCGGTCGTACTCGTTTGCTGTTGAAAGAGCGTTTTTGGCCGGTCTTTCTTTTCGAGTCCGCTTTCGGTCGTACTCGTTTATTCTTTTCGAGTTCGCTTTTGCTCGTACTCGTTTGTTGTTGAAAGAGCGTTTTCGGTCGGTCTTTCTTTTCGAGTCCGCTTTCGGTTGTACTCGTTAGCTGTTTAAAGAGCGTTTTTGGCCGGTCTTTATTTTCGAGTCCGCTTTTGGTCGTACTCGTTTATTTTTATCGAGTCCGCTTTCGGTCGTACTCGTTTGTTGTTGAAAGAGCGTTTTCGGCGGTCTTTTATTTCGAGTCCGCTTTCGGTCGTACTCGTTTATTTCTTTTCGAGTCCGCTTTCGGTCGTACTCATTTGCTGTTAAAAGAGCGTTTTCGGCCGGTCTTTCTTTTCGAGTCCGCTTTCGGTCGTACTCGTTAGCTGTTTAAAGAGCGTTTTTGGCCGGTCTTTATTTTCTAGTCCGCTTTTGGTCGTACTCGTTTATTTTTATCGAGTCCGCTTTCGGTCGTACTCGTTTGCTGTTGAAAGAGCGTTTTCGGCGGTCTTTTATTTCGAGTCCGCTTTCGGTCGTACTCGTTTATTTCATTTCGAGTCCGCTTTCGGTCGTACTCGTTTGCTGTTAAAAGAGTGTTTTCGGCCGGTCTTTCTTTTCGAGTCCGCTTTCGGTCGTACCCCTTTGCTATTGAAAGAGCGTTTTCGGTCTGTCTTTCTTTTCGAGTCCGCTTTCGATCGTACTCGTTTGCTATTGAAAGAGCGATTTCGGCCGGCCTTTCTGTTCGAGTCGGCTTTCGGTCGTACTCGTTTATTCTTTTCGAGTTCGCTTTCGGTTGTACTCTTTTGTTGTTGAAAGAGCTTTTTCGGCCGGTCTTTCTTTTCGATTCCGCTTTCGGTCATACTCGTTTATTTCTTTTCAAATCCGCTTTTGGTCGTACTCGTTTGCTGTTGAAAGAGCGTTTTTGGCCGGTCTTTCTTTTCGAGTCCGCTTTCGGTCGTACTCGTTTATTCTTTTCGAGTCCGCTTTTGTTCGTATTCGTTCGCTGTTGAAAGAGCGTTTTCGGCCGGTCTTTCTTTTCGAGTTCGCTTTCGGTAGTACTCGTTTATTTCTTTTCGAGTACGCTTTCGGTCGTACTCGTTTGCTGTTGAAAGAGCGTTTTTGGCCGGTCTTTCTTTTCGAGTCCGCTTTCGGTCGTACTCGTTTATTCTTTTCGAGTTCGCTTTTGCTCGTACTCGTTTGTTGTTGAAAGAGCGTTTTCGGTCGGTCTTTCTTTTCGAGTCCGCTTTCGGTTGTACTCGTTAGCTGTTTAAAGAGCGTTTTTGGCCGGTCTTTATTTTCGAGTCCGCTTTTGGTCGTACTCGTTTATTTTTATCGAGTCCGCTTTCGGTCGTACTCGTTTGTTGTTGAAAGAGCGTTTTCGGCGGTCTTTTATTTCGAGTCCGCTTTCGGTCGTACTCGTTTATTTCTTTTCGAGTCCGCTTTCGGTCGTACTCATTTGCTGTTAAAAGAGCGTTTTCGGCCGGTCTTTCTTTTCGAGTCCGCTTTCGGTCGTACTCGTTAGCTGTTTAAAGAGCGTTTTTGGCCGGTCTTTATTTTCTAGTCCGCTTTTGGTCGTACTCGTTTATTTTTATCGAGTCCGCTTTCGGTCGTACTCGTTTGCTGTTGAAAGAGCGTTTTCGGCGGTCTTTTATTTCGAGTCCGCTTTCGGTCGTACTCGTTTATTTCATTTCGAGTCCGCTTTCGGTCGTACTCGTTTGCTGTTAAAAGAGTGTTTTCGGCCGGTCTTTCTTTTCGAGTCCGCTTTCGGTCGTACTCGTTTGCTATTGAAAGAGCGTTTTCGGTCTGTCTTTCTTTTCGAGTCCGCTTTCGATCGTACTCGTTTGCTATTGAAAGAGCGATTTCGGCCGGCCTTTCTGTTCGAGTCGGCTTTCGGTCGTACTCGTTTATTCTTTTCGAGTTCGCTTTCGGTTGTACTCTTTTGTTGTTGAAAGAGCTTTTTCGGCCGGTCTTTCTTTTCGATTCCGCTTTCGGTCATACTCGTTTATTTCTTTTCAAATCCGCTTTTGGTCGTACTCGTTTGCTGTTGAAAGAGCGTTTTTGGCCGGTCTTTCTTTTCGAGTCCGCTTTCGGTCGTACTCGTTTATTCTTTTCGAGTCCGCTTTTGTTCGTATTCGTTCGCTGTTGAAAGAGCGTTTTCGGCCGGTCTTTCTTTTCGAGTTCGCTTTCGGTAGTACTCGTTTATTTCTTTTCGAGTACGCTTTCGGTCGTACTCGTTTGCTGTTGAAAGAGCGTTTTTGGCCGGTCTTTCTTTTCGAGTCCGCTTTCGGTCGTACTCGTTTATTCTTTTCGAGTTCGCTTTTGCTCGTACTCGTTTGCTGTTGAAAGAGCGTTTTCGGTCGGTCTTTCTTTTCGAGTCCGCTTTCGGTTGTACTCGTTAGCTGCTTAAAGAGCGTTTTTGGCCGGTCTTTATTTTCGAGTCCGCTTTTGGTCGTACTCGTTTATTTTTATCGAGTCCGCTTTCGGTCGTACTCGTTTGTTGTTGAAAGAGCGTTTTCGGCGGTCTTTTATTTCGAGTCCGCTTTCGGTCGTACTCGTTTATTTCTTTTCGAGTCCGCTTTCGGTCGTACTCATTTGCTGTTAAAAGAGCGTTTTCGGCCGGTCTTTCTTTTCGAGTCCGCTTTCGGTCGTACTCGTTAGCTGTTTAAAGAGCGTTTTTGGCCGGTCTTTATTTTCTAGTCCGCTTTTGGTCGTACTCGTTTATTTTTATCGAGTCCGCTTTCGGTCGTACTCGTTTGCTGTTGAAAGAGCGTTTTCGGCGGTCTTTTATTTCGAGTCCGCTTTCGGTCGTACTCGTTTATTTCATTTCGAGTCCGCTTTCGGTCGTACTCGTTTGCTGTTAAAAGAGTGTTTTCGGCCGGTCTTTCTTTTCGAGTCCGCTTTCGGTCGTACTCGTTTGCTATTGAAAGAGCGTTTTCGGTCTGTCTTTCTTTTCGAGTCCGCTTTCGATCGTACTCGTTTGCTATTGAAAGAGCGATTTCGGCCGGCCTTTCTGTTCGAGTCGGCTTTCGGTCGTACTCGTTTATTCTTTTCGAGTTCGCTTTCGGTTGTACTCTTTTGTTGTTGAAAGAGCTTTTTCGGCCGGTCTTTCTTTTCGATTCCGCTTTCGGTCATACTCGTTTATTTCTTTTCAAATCCGCTTTTGGTCGTACTCGTTTGCTGTTGAAAGAGCGTTTTTGGCCGGTCTTTCTTTTCGAGTCCGCTTTCGGTCGTACTCGTTTATTCTTTTCGAGTCCGCTTTTGTTCGTATTCGTTCGCTGTTGAAAGAGCGTTTTCGGCCGGTCTTTCTTTTCGAGTTCGCTTTCGGTAGTACTCGTTTATTTCTTTTCGAGTACGCTTTCGGTCGTACTCGTTTGCTGTTGAAAGAGCGTTTTTGGCCGGTCTTTCTTTTCGAGTCCGCTTTCGGTCGTACTCGTTTATTCTTTTCGAGTTCGCTTTTGCTCGTACTCGTTTGCTGTTGAAAGAGCGTTTTCGGTCGGTCTTTCTTTTCGAGTCCGCTTTCGGTTGTACTCGTTAGCTGTTTAAAGAGCGTTTTTGGCCGGTCTTTATTTTCGAGTCCGCTTTTGGTCGTACTCGTTTATTTTTATCGAGTCCGCTTTCGGTCGTACTCGTTTTCTGTTGAAAGAGCGTTTTCGGCGGTCTTTTATTTCGAGTCCGCTTTCGGTCGTACTCGTTTATTTCTTTTCGAGTCCGCTTTCGGTCGTACTCGTTTGCTGTTAAAAGAGCGTTTTCGGCCGGTCTTTCTTTTCGAGTCCGCTTTCGGTCGTACTCGTTAGCTGTTTAAAGAGCGTTTTTGGCCGGTCTTTATTTTCTAGTCCGCTTTTGGTCGTACTCGTTTATTTTTATCGAGTCCGCTTTCGGTCGTACTCGTTTGCTGTTGAAAGAGCGTTTTCGGTCGGTCTTTTATTTCGAGTCCGCTTTCGGTCGTACTCGTTTATTTCATTTCGAGTCCGCTTTCGGTCGTACTCGTTTGCTGTTAAAAGAGTGTTTTCGGCCGGTCTTTCTTTTCGAGTCCGCTTTCGGTCGTACTCGTTTGCTATTGAAAGAGCGTTTTCGGTCTGTCTTTCTTTTCGAGTCCGCTTTCGATCGTACTCGTTTGCTATTGAAAGAGCGATTTCGGCCGGCCTTTCTGTTCGAGTCGGCTTTCGGTCGTACTCGTTTATTCTTTTCGAGTTCGCTTTCGGTTGTACTCTTTTGTTGTTGAAAGAGCTTTTTCGGCCGGTCTTTCTTTTCGATTCCGCTTTCGGTCATACTCGTTTATTTCTTTTCAAATCCGCTTTTGGTCGTACTCGTTTGCTGTTGAAAGAGCGTTTTTGGCCGGTCTTTCTTTTCGAGTCCGCTTTCGGTCGTACTCGTTTATTCTTTTCGAGTCCGCTTTTGTTCGTATTCGTTCGCTGTTGAAAGAGCGTTTTCGGCCGGTCTTTCTTTTCGAGTTCGCTTTCGGTAGTACTCGTTTATTTCTTTTCGAGTACGCTTTCGGTCGTACTCGTTTGCTGTTGAAAGAGCGTTTTTGGCCGGTCTTTCTTTTCGAGTCCGCTTTCGGTCGTACTCGTTTATTCTTTTCGAGTTCGCTTTTGCTCGTACTCGTTTGCTGTTGAAAGAGCGTTTTCGGTCGGTCTTTCTTTTCGAGTCCGCTTTCGGTTGTACTCGTTAGCTGTTTAAAGAGCGTTTTTGGCCGGTCTTTATTTTCGAGTCCGCTTTTGGTCGTACTCGTTTATTTTTATCGAGTCCGCTTTCGGTCGTACTCGTTTTCTGTTGAAAGAGCGTTTTCGGCGGTCTTTTATTTCGAGTCCGCTTTCGGTCGTACTCGTTTATTTCTTTTCGAGTCCGCTTTCGGTCGTACTCGTTTGCTGTTAAAAGAGCGTTTTCGGCCGGTCTTTCTTTTCGAGTCCGCTTTCGGTCGTACTCGTTAGCTGTTTAAAGAGCGTTTTTGGCCGGTCTTTATTTTCTAGTCCGCTTTTGGTCGTACTCGTTTATTTTTATCGAGTCCGCTTTCGGTCGTACTCGTTTGCTGTTGAAAGAGCGTTTTCGGTCGGTCTTTTATTTCGAGTCCGCTTTCGGTCGTACTCGTTTATTTCATTTCGAGTCCGCTTTCGGTCGTACTCGTTTGCTGTTAAAAGAGTGTTTTCGGCCGGTCTTTCTTTTCGAGTCCGCTTTCGGTCGTACTCGTTTGCTATTGAAAGAGCGTTTTCGGTCTGTCTTTCTTTTCGAGTCCGCTTTCGATCGTACTCGTTTGCTATTGAAAGAGCGATTTCGGCCGGCCTTTCTGTTCGAGTCGGCTTTCGGTCGTACTCGTTTATTCTTTTCGAGTTCGCTTTCGGTTGTACTCTTTTGTTGTTGAAAGAGCTTTTTCGGCCGGTCTTTCTTTTCGATTCCGCTTTCGGTCATACTCGTTTATTTCTTTTCAAATCCGCTTTTGGTCGTACTCGTTTGCTGTTGAAAGAGCGTTTTTGGCCGGTCTTTCTTTTCGAGTCCGCTTTCGGTCGTACTCGTTTATTCTTTTCGAGTCCGCTTTTGTTCGTATTCGTTCGCTGTTGAAAGAGCGTTTTCGGCCGGTCTTTCTTTTCGAGTTCGCTTTCGGTAGTACTCGTTTATTTCTTTTCGAGTACGCTTTCGGTCGTACTCGTTTGCTGTTGAAAGAGCGTTTTTGGCCGGTCTTTCTTTTCGAGTCCGCTTTCGGTCGTACTCGTTTATTCTTTTCGAGTTCGCTTTTGCTCGTACTCGTTTGCTGTTGAAAGAGCGTTTTCGGTCGGTCTTTCTTTTCGAGTCCGCTTTCGGTTGTACTCGTTAGCTGTTTAAAGAGCGTTTTTGGCCGGTCTTTATTTTCGAGTCCGCTTTTGGTCGTACTCGTTTATTTTTATCGAGTCCGCTTTCGGTCGTACTCGTTTGTTGTTGAAAGAGCGTTTTCGGCGGTCTTTTATTTCGAGTCCGCTTTCGGTCGTACTCGTTTATTTCTTTTCGAGTCCGCTTTCGGTCGTACTCATTTGCTGTTAAAAGAGCGTTTTCGGCCGGTCTTTCTTTTCGAGTCCGCTTTCGGTCGTACTCGTTAGCTGTTTAAAGAGCGTTTTTGGCCGGTCTTTATTTTCTAGTCCGCTTTTGGTCGTACTCGTTTATTTTTATCGAGTCCGCTTTCGGTCGTACTCGTTTGCTGTTGAAAGAGCGTTTTCGGCGGTCTTTTATTTCGAGTCCGCTTTCGGTCGTACTCGTTTATTTCATTTCGAGTCCGCTTTCGGTCGTACTCGTTTGCTGTTAAAAGAGTGTTTTCGGCCGGTCTTTCTTTTCGAGTCCGCTTTCGGTCGTACTCGTTTGCTATTGAAAGAGCGTTTTCGGTCTGTCTTTCTTTTCGAGTCCGCTTTCGATCGTACTCGTTTGCTATTGAAAGAGCGATTTCGGCCGGCCTTTCTGTTCGAGTCGGCTTTCGGTCGTACTCGTTTATTCTTTTCGAGTTCGCTTTCGGTTGTACTCTTTTGTTGTTGAAAGAGCTTTTTCGGCCGGTCTTTCTTTTCGATTCCGCTTTCGGTCATACTCGTTTATTTCTTTTCAAATCCGCTTTTGGTCGTACTCGTTTGCTGTTGAAAGAGCGTTTTTGGCCGGTCTTTCTTTTCGAGTCCGCTTTCGGTCGTACTCGTTTATTCTTTTCGAGTCCGCTTTTGTTCGTATTCGTTCGCTGTTGAAAGAGCGTTTTCGGCCGGTCTTTCTTTTCGAGTTCGCTTTCGGTAGTACTCGTTTATTTCTTTTCGAGTACGCTTTCGGTCGTACTCGTTTGCTGTTGAAAGAGCGTTTTTGGCCGGTCTTTCTTTTCGAATCCGCTTTCGGTCGTACTCGTTTATTCTTTTCGAGTTCGCTTTTGCTCGTACTCGTTTGCTGTTGAAAGAGCGTTTTCGGTCGGTCTTTCTTTTCGAGTCCGCTTTCGGTTGTACTCGTTAGCTGTTTAAAGAGCGTTTTTGGCCGGTCTTTATTTTCGAGTCCGCTTTTGGTCGTACTCGTTTATTTTTATCGAGTCCGCTTTCGGTCGTACTCGTTTGTTGTTGAAAGAGCGTTTTCGGCGGTCTTTTATTTCGAGTCCGCTTTCGGTCGTACTCGTTTATTTCTTTTCGAGTCCGCTTTCGGTCGTACTCATTTGCTGTTAAAAGAGCGTTTTCGGCCGGTCTTTCATTTCGAGTCCGCTTTCGGTCGTACTCGTTAGCTGTTTAAAGAGCGTTTTTGGCCGGTCTTTATTTTCTAGTCCGCTTTTGGTCGTACTCGTTTATTTTTATCGAGTCCGCTTTCGGTCGTACTCGTTTGCTGTTGAAAGAGCGTTTTCGGCGGTCTTTTATTTCGAGTCCGCTTTCGGTCGTACTCGTTTATTTCATTTCGAGTCCGCTTTCGGTCGTACTCGTTTGCTGTTAAAAGAGTGTTTTCGGCCGGTCTTTCTTTTCGAGTCCGCTTTCGGTCGTACTCGTTTGCTATTGAAAGAGCGTTTTCGGTCTGTCTTTCTTTTCGAGTCCGCTTTCGATCGTACTCGTTTGCTATTGAAAGAGCGATTTCGGCCGGCCTTTCTGTTCGAGTCGGCTTTCGGTCGTACTCGTTTATTCTTTTCGAGTTCGCTTTCGGTTGTACTCTTTTGTTGTTGAAAGAGCTTTTTCGGCCGGTCTTTCTTTTCGATTCCGCTTTCGGTCATACTCGTTTATTTCTTTTCAAATCCGCTTTTGGTCGTACTCGTTTGCTGTTGAAAGAGCGTTTTTGGCCGGTCTTTCTTTTCGAGTCCGCTTTCGGTCGTACTCGTTTATTCTTTTCGAGTCCGCTTTTGTTCGTATTCGTTCGCTGTTGAAAGAGCGTTTTCGGCCGGTCTTTCTTTTCGAGTTCGCTTTCGGTAGTACTCGTTTATTTCTTTTCGAGTACGCTTTCGGTCGTACTCGTTTGCTGTTGAAAGAGCGTTTTTGGCCGGTCTTTCTTTTCGAGTTCGCTTTCGGTAGTACTCGTTTATTTCTTTTCGAGTACGCTTTCGGTCGTACTCGTTTGCTGTTGAAAGAGCGTTTTTGGCCGGTCTTTCTTTTCGAATCCGCTTTCGGTCGTACTCGTTTATTCTTTTCGAGTTCGCTTTTGCTCGTACTCGTTTGCTGTTGAAAGAGCGTTTTCGGTCGGTCTTTCTTTTCGAGTCCGCTTTCGGTTGTACTCGTTAGCTGTTTAAAGAGCGTTTTTGGCCGGTCTTTATTTTCGAGTCCGCTTTTGGTCGTACTCGTTTATTTTTATCGAGTCCGCTTTCGGTCGTACTCGTTTGTTGTTGAAAGAGCGTTTTCGGCGGTCTTTTATTTCGAGTCCGCTTTCGGTCGTACTCGTTTATTTCTTTTCGAGTCCGCTTTCGGTCGTACTCATTTGCTGTTAAAAGAGCGTTTTCGGCCGGTCTTTCATTTCGAGTCCGCTTTCGGTCGTACTCGTTAGCTGTTTAAAGAGCGTTTTTGGCCGGTCTTTATTTTCTAGTCCGCTTTTGGTCGTACTCGTTTATTTTTATCGAGTCCGCTTTCGGTCGTACTCGTTTGCTGTTGAAAGAGCGTTTTCGGCGGTCTTTTATTTCGAGTCCGCTTTCGGTCGTACTCGTTTATTTCATTTCGAGTCCGCTTTCGGTCGTACTCGTTTGCTGTTAAAAGAGTGTTTTCGGCCGGTCTTTCTTTTCGAGTCCGCTTTCGGTCGTACTCGTTTGCTATTGAAAGAGCGTTTTCGGTCTGTCTTTCTTTTCGAGTCCGCTTTCGATCGTACTCGTTTGCTATTGAAAGAGCGATTTCGGCCGGCCTTTCTGTTCGAGTCGGCTTTCGGTCGTACTCGTTTATTCTTTTCGAGTTCGCTTTCGGTTGTACTCTTTTGTTGTTGAAAGAGCTTTTTCGGCCGGTCTTTCTTTTCGATTCCGCTTTCGGTCATACTCGTTTATTTCTTTTCAAATCCGCTTTTGGTCGTACTCGTTTGCTGTTGAAAGAGCGTTTTTGGCCGGTCTTTCTTTTCGAGTCCGCTTTCGGTCGTACTCGTTTATTCTTTTCGAGTCCGCTTTTGTTCGTATTCGTTCGCTGTTGAAAGAGCGTTTTCGGCCGGTCTTTCTTTTCGAGTTCGCTTTCGGTAGTACTCGTTTATTTCTTTTCGAGTACGCTTTCGGTCGTACTCGTTTGCTGTTGAAAGAGCGTTTTTGGCCGGTCTTTCTTTTCGAATCCGCTTTCGGTCGTACTCGTTTATTCTTTTCGAGTTCGCTTTTGCTCGTACTCGTTTGCTGTTGAAAGAGCGTTTTCGGTCGGTCTTTCTTTTCGAGTCCGCTTTCGGTTGTACTCGTTAGCTGTTTAAAGAGCGTTTTTGGCCGGTCTTTATTTTCGAGTCCGCTTTTGGTCGTACTCGTTTATTTTTATCGAGTCCGCTTTCGGTCGTACTCGTTTGTTGTTGAAAGAGCGTTTTCGGCGGTCTTTTATTTCGAGTCCGCTTTCGGTCGTACTCGTTTATTTCTTTTCGAGTCCGCTTTCGGTCGTACTCATTTGCTGTTAAAAGAGCGTTTTCGGCCGGTCTTTCATTTCGAGTCCGCTTTCGGTCGTACTCGTTAGCTGTTTAAAGAGCGTTTTTGGCCGGTCTTTATTTTCTAGTCCGCTTTTGGTCGTACTCGTTTATTTTTATCGAGTCCGCTTTCGGTCGTACTCGTTTGCTGTTGAAAGAGCGTTTTCGGCGGTCTTTTATTTCGAGTCCGCTTTCGGTCGTACTCGTTTATTTCATTTCGAGTCCGCTTTCGGTCGTACTCGTTTGCTGTTAAAAGAGTGTTTTCGGCCGGTCTTTCTTTTCGAGTCCGCTTTCGGTCGTACTCGTTTGCTATTGAAAGAGCGTTTTCGGTCTGTCTTTCTTTTCGAGTCCGCTTTCGATCGTACTCGTTTGCTATTGAAAGAGCGATTTCGGCCGGCCTTTCTGTTCGAGTCGGCTTTCGGTCGTACTCGTTTATTCTTTTCGAGTTCGCTTTCGGTTGTACTCTTTTGTTGTTGAAAGAGCTTTTTCGGCCGGTCTTTCTTTTCGATTCCGCTTTCGGTCATACTCGTTTATTTCTTTTCAAATCCGCTTTTGGTCGTACTCGTTTGCTGTTGAAAGAGCGTTTTTGGCCGGTCTTTCTTTTCGAGTCCGCTTTCGGTCGTACTCGTTTATTCTTTTCGAGTCCGCTTTTGTTCGTATTCGTTCGCTGTTGAAAGAGCGTTTTCGGCCGGTCTTTCTTTTCGAGTTCGCTTTCGGTAGTACTCGTTTATTTCTTTTCGAGTACGCTTTCGGTCGTACTCGTTTGCTGTTGAAAGAGCGTTTTTGGCCGGTCTTTCTTTTCGAGTCCGCTTTCGGTCGTACTCGTTTATTCTTTTCGAGTTCGCTTTTGCTCGTACTCGTTTGCTGTTGAAAGAGCGTTTTCGGTCGGTCTTTCTTTTCGAGTCCGCTTTCGGTTGTACTCGTTAGCTGTTTAAAGAGCGTTTTTGGCCGGTCTTTATTTTCGAGTCCGCTTTTGGTCGTACTCGTTTATTTTTATCGAGTCCGCTTTCGGTCGTACTCGTTTTCTGTTGAAAGAGCGTTTTCGGCGGTCTTTTATTTCGAGTCCGCTTTCGGTCGTACTCGTTTATTTCTTTTCGAGTCCGCTTTCGGTCGTACTCGTTTGCTGTTAAAAGAGCGTTTTCGGCCGGTCTTTCTTTTCGAGTCCGCTTTCGGTCGTACTCGTTAGCTGTTTAAAGAGCGTTTTTGGCCGGTCTTTATTTTCTAGTCCGCTTTTGGTCGTACTCGTTTATTTTTATCGAGTCCGCTTTCGGTCGTACTCGTTTGCTGTTGAAAGAGCGTTTTCGGCGGTCTTTTATTTCGAGTCCGCTTTCGGTCGTACTCGTTTATTTCATTTCGAGTCCGCTTTCGGTCGTACTCGTTTGCTGTTAAAAGAGTGTTTTCGGCCGGTCTTTCTTTTCGAGTCCGCTTTCGGTCGTACTCGTTTGCTATTGAAAGAGCGTTTTCGGTCTGTCTTTCTTTTCGAGTCCGCTTTCGATCGTACTCGTTTGCTATTGAAAGAGCGATTTCGGCCGGCCTTTCTGTTCGAGTCGGCTTTCGGTCGTACTCGTTTATTCTTTTCGAGTTCGCTTTCGGTTGTACTCTTTTGTTGTTGAAAGAGCTTTTTCGGCCGGTCTTTCTTTTCGATTCCGCTTTCGGTCATACTCGTTTATTTCTTTTCAAATCCGCTTTTGGTCGTACTCGTTTGCTGTTGAAAGAGCGTTTTTGGCCGGTCTTTCTTTTCGAGTCCGCTTTCGGTCGTACTCGTTTATTCTTTTCGAGTCCGCTTTTGTTCGTATTCGTTCGCTGTTGAAAGAGCGTTTTCGGCCGGTCTTTCTTTTCGAGTTCGCTTTCGGTAGTACTCGTTTATTTCTTTTCGAGTACGCTTTCGGTCGTACTCGTTTGCTGTTGAAAGAGCGTTTTTGGCCGGTCTTTCTTTTCGAGTCCGCTTTCGGTCGTACTCGTTTATTCTTTTCGAGTTCGCTTTTGCTCGTACTCGTTTGCTGTTGAAAGAGCGTTTTCGGTCGGTCTTTCTTTTCGAGTCCGCTTTCGGTTGTACTCGTTAGCTGTTTAAAGAGCGTTTTTGGCCGGTCTTTATTTTCGAGTCCGCTTTTGGTCGTACTCGTTTATTTTTATCGAGTCCGCTTTCGGTCGTACTCGTTTGCTGTTGAAAGAGCGTTTTCGGCGGTCTTTTATTTCGAGTCCGCTTTCGGTCGTACTCGTTTATTTCTTTTCGAGTCCGCTTTCGGTCGTACTCGTTTGCTGTTAAAAGAGCGTTTTCGGCCGGTCTTTCTTTTCGAGTCCGCTTTCGGTCGTACTCGTTAGCTGTTTAAAGAGCGTTTTTGGCCGGTCTTTATTTTCTAGTCCGCTTTTGGTCGTACTCGTTTATTTTTATCGAGTCCGCTTTCGGTCGTACTCGTTTGCTGTTGAAAGAGCGTTTTCGGCGGTCTTTTATTTCGAGTCCGCTTTCGGTCGTACTCGTTTATTTCATTTCGAGTCCGCTTTCGGTCGTACTCGTTTGCTGTTAAAAGAGTGTTTTCGGCCGGTCTTTCTTTTCGAGTCCGCTTTCGGTCGTACTCGTTTGCTATTGAAAGAGCGTTTTCGGTCTGTCTTTCTTTTCGAGTCCGCTTTCGATCGTACTCGTTTGCTATTGAAAGAGCGATTTCGGCCGGCCTTTCTGTTCGAGTCGGCTTTCGGTCGTACTCGTTTATTCTTTTCGAGTTCGCTTTCGGTTGTACTCTTTTGTTGTTGAAAGAGCTTTTTCGGCCGGTCTTTCTTTTCGATTCCGCTTTCGGTCATACTCGTTTATTTCTTTTCAAATCCGCTTTTGGTCGTACTCGTTTGCTGTTGAAAGAGCGTTTTTGGCCGGTCTTTCTTTTCGAGTCCGCTTTCGGTCGTACTCGTTTATTCTTTTCGAGTCCGCTTTTGTTCGTATTCGTTCGCTGTTGAAAGAGCGTTTTCGGCCGGTCTTTCTTTTCGAGTTCGCTTTCGGTAGTACTCGTTTATTTCTTTTCGAGTACGCTTTCGGTCGTACTCGTTTGCTGTTGAAAGAGCGTTTTTGGCCGGTCTTTCTTTTCGAGTCCGCTTTCGGTCGTACTCGTTTATTCTTTTCGAGTTCGCTTTTGCTCGTACTCGTTTGCTGTTGAAAGAGCGTTTTCGGTCGGTCTTTCTTTTCGAGTCCGCTTTCGGTTGTACTCGTTAGCTGTTTAAAGAGCGTTTTTGGCCGGTCTTTATTTTCGAGTCCGCTTTTGGTCGTACTCGTTTATTTTTATCGAGTCCGCTTTCGGTCGTACTCGTTTGCTGTTGAAAGAGCGTTTTCGGCGGTCTTTTATTTCGAGTCCGCTTTCGGTCGTACTCGTTTATTTCTTTTCGAGTCCGCTTTCGGTCGTACTCGTTTGCTGTTAAAAGAGCGTTTTCGGCCGGTCTTTCTTTTCGAGTCCGCTTTCGGTCGTACTCGTTAGCTGTTTAAAGAGCGTTTTTGGCCGGTCTTTATTTTCTAGTCCGCTTTTGGTCGTATTCGTTTATTTTTATCGAGTCCGCTTTCGGTCGTACTCGTTTGCTGTTGAAAGAGCGTTTTCGGTCGGTCTTTTATTTCGAGTCCGCTTTCGGTCGTACTCGTTTATTTCATTTCGAGTCCGCTTTCGGTCGTACTCGTTTGCTGTTAAAAGAGCGTTTTCGGCCGGTCTTTCTTTTCGAGTCCGCTTTCGGTCGTACTCGTTTATTCTTTTCGAGTCCGCTTTCGGTCGTACTCGTTTGCTAATGAAAGAGCGTTTTCGGTTGGTCTTTCTTTTCGAGTCCGCTTTCGGTCGTACTCGTTTGCTATTGAAAGAGCGTTTTCGGTCGGTCTTTCTTTTCGAGTCCGCTTTCGGACGTACTCGTTTGCTATTGAAAGAGCGTTTTCGGCCGACCTTTCTGTTCGAGTCGGCTTTCGATCGTACTCGTTTATTCTTTTCGAGTTCGCTTTCGGTTGTACTCTTTTGCTGTTGAAAGAGCGTTTTCGGCCGGTCTTTCTTTTCGAGTCCGCTTTCGGTCGTACTCGTTTATTCTTATCGAGTCCGCTTTTGGTCGTACTCGTTTGCTGTTAAAAGAGCGTTTTCGGCCGGTCTTTCTTTTCGAGTCCGCTTTCGGTCGTACTCGTTAGCTGTTTAAAGAACGTTTTTCGCCGGTCTTTATTTTCTAGTCCGCTTTTGGTCGTACTCGTTTATTTTTATCGAGTCCGCTTTCGGTCGTACTCGTTTGCTGTTGAAAGAGCGTTTTCGGTCGGTCTTTTATTTCGAGTCCGCTTTCGGTCGTACTCGTTTATTTCATTTCGAGTCCGCTTTCGGTCGTACTCGTTTGCTGTTGAAAGAGCGTTTTCGGTCGGTCTTTCTTTTCGAGTCCGCTTTCGGTCGTACTCGTTTGCTATTGAAAGAGCGTTTTCGGTCGGTCTTTCTTTTCGAGTCCGCTTTCGGACGTACTCGTTTGCTATTGAAAGAGCATTTTCGGCCGGCCTTTCTGTTCGAGTCGGCTTTAGATCGTACTCGTTTATTCTTTTCGAGTTCGCTTTCGGTTGTACACTTTTGCTGTTGAAAGAGCGTTTTCGGCCGGTCTTCCTTTTCGAGTCCGCTTTCGGTCGTACTCGTTTATTTTTATCGAGTCCGCTTTTGGTCGTACTCGTTTGCTGTTGAAAGAGCGTTTTCAGTCGACCTTTCTTTTCGAGTCCGCTTTTGGTCGTACTCGTTTATTCTTATTGAGTCTGCTTTCGGTCGTGCTCGTTTGCTGTCGAAAGAGCGTTTTTGGCCGGTCTTTTTTTTTGAGTCCGCTTTCGATCGTACTCGTTTGCTGTTGAAAGAGCGTTTTCAGCCGGTCTTTCTTTTCGAGTCCGCTTTCGGTCGTACTTGTTTATTCTTTTCGAGTCCGCTTTCGGTCATACTCGTTTGCTGTTGAAGGAGCGTTTTCGGCAGGACTTTCTGTTCGAGTCCGCTTTCGTTCGTACTCGTTTATTCTTTTCGAGTCCGCTTTCAGTCGTACTCGTTTGCTATTGAAAGACCATTTTCGGCCACTCTTTCTTTTGGAGTCCGCTTTCGGCCGTACTCGTTTGCTGTTGAAAGAGCTTTTTTGGCCGGTCTTTCTTTTCGATTCCGCTTTCGGTCATACTCGTTTATTTCTTTTCAAATCCGCTTTTGGTGGTACTCGTTTGCTGTTGAAAGAGCGTTTTTGGCCGGTCTTTCTTTTCGAGTCCGCTTTCGGTCGTACTCGTTTATTCTTTTCGAGTCCGCTTTTGTTCGTATTCGTTCCCTGTTGAAAGAGCGTTTTCGGCCGGTCTTTCTTTTCGAGTTCGCTTTCGGTAGTACTCGTTTATTTCTTTTCGAGTACGCTTTCGGTCGTACTCGTTTGCTGTTGAAAGATCGTTTTTGGCCGGTCTTTCTTTTCGAGTCCGCTTTCGGTCGTACTCGTTTATTCTATTCGAGTTCGCTTTTGCTCGTACTCGTTTGCTGTTGAAAGAGCGTTTTCGGTCGGTCTTTCTTTTCGAGTCCGCTTTCGGTTGTACTCGTTAGCTGTTGAAAGAGCGTTTTTGGCCGGTCTTTATTTTCGAGTCCGCTTTTGGTCGTACTCGTTTATTTTTATCGAGTCCGCTTTCGGTCGTACTCGTTTGCTGTTGAAAGAGCGTTTTCGGCGGTCTTTTATTTCGAGTCCGCTTTCGGTCGTACTCGTTTATTTCTTTTCGAGTTCGCTTTCGGTCGTACTCGTTTGCTGTTAAAAGAGCGTTTTCGGCCGGTCTTTCTTTTCGAGTCCGCTTTCGGTCGTACTCGTTAGCTGTTTAAAGAGCGTTTTTGGCCGGTCTTTATTTTCTAGTCCGCTTTTGGTCGTACTCGTTTATTTTTATCGAGTCCGCTTTCGGTCGTACTCGTTTGCTATTGAAAGAGCGTTTTCGGTCGGTCTTTTATTTCGAGTCCGCTTTCGGTCGTACTCGTTTATTTCATTTCGAGTCCGCTTTCGGTCGTACTCGTTTGCTGTTAAAAGAGCGTTTTCGGCCGGTCTTTCTTTTCGAGTCCGCTTTCGGTCGTACTCGTTTATTCTTTTCGAGTCCGCTTTCGGTCGTACTCGTTTGCTATTGAAAGAGCGTTTTCGGTCTGTCTTTCTTTTCGAGTCCGCTTTCGATCGTACTCGTTTGCTATTGAAAGAGCGTTTTCGGCCGGCCTTTCTGTTCGAGTCGGCTTTCGGTCGTACTCGTTTATTCTTTTCGAGTTCGCTTTAGGTTGTACTCTTTTGCTGTTGAAAGAGCGTTTTCGGTCGGTCTTTCTTTTCGAGTCCGCTTTCGGTCGTACTCGTTTATTCTTTTCGAGTTCGCTTTTGCTCGTACTCGTTTGCTGTTGAAAGAGCGTTTTCGGTCGGTCTTTCTTTTCGAGTCCGCTTTCGGTTGTACTCGTTAGCTGTTTAAAGAGCGTTTTTGGCCGGTCTTTATTTTCGAGTCCGCTTTTGGTCGTACTCGTTTATTTTTATCGAGTCCGCTTTCGGTCGTACTCGTTTGCTGTTGAAAGAGCGTTTTCGGCGGTCTTTTATTTCGAGTCCGCTTTCGGTCGTACTCGTTTATTTCTTTTCGAGTCCGCTTTCGGTCGTACTCATTTGCTGTTAAAAGAGCGTTTTCGGCCGGTCTTTCTTTTCGAGTCCGCTTTCGGTCGTACTCGTTAGCTGTTTAAAGAGCGTTTTTGGCCGGTCTTTATTTTCTAGTCCGCTTTTGGTCGTACTCGTTTATTTTTATCGAGTCCGCTTTCGGTCGTACTCGTTTGCTGTTGAAAGAGCGTTTTCGGCGGTCTTTTATTTCGAGTCCGCTTTCGGTCGTACTCGTTTATTTCATTTCGAGTCCGCTTTCGGTCGTACTCGTTTGCTGTTAAAAGAGTGTTTTCGGCCGGTCTTTCTTTTCGAGTCCGCTTTCGGTCGTACTCGTTTGCTATTGAAAGAGCGTTTTCGGTCTGTCTTTCTTTTCGAGTCCGCTTTCGATCGTACTCGTTTGCTATTGAAAGAGCGATTTCGGCCGGCCTTTCTGTTCGAGTCGGCTTTCGGTCGTACTCGTTTATTCTTTTCGAGTTCGCTTTCGGTTGTACTCTTTTGTTGTTGAAAGAGCTTTTTCGGCCGGTCTTTCTTTTCGATTCCGCTTTCGGTCATACTCGTTTATTTCTTTTCAAATCCGCTTTTGGTCGTACTCGTTTGCTGTTGAAAGAGCGTTTTTGGCCGGTCTTTCTTTTCGAGTCCGCTTTCGGTCGTACTCGTTTATTCTTTTCGAGTCCGCTTTTGTTCGTATTCGTTCGCTGTTGAAAGAGCGTTTTCGGCCGGTCTTTCTTTTCGAGTTCGCTTTCGGTAGTACTCGTTTATTTCTTTTCGAGTACGCTTTCGGTCGTACTCGTTTGCTGTTGAAAGAGCGTTTTTGGCCGGTCTTTCTTTTCGAGTCCGCTTTCGGTCGTACTCGTTTATTCTTTTCGAGTTCGCTTTTGCTCGTACTCGTTTGCTGTTGAAAGAGCGTTTTCGGTCGGTCTTTCTTTTCGAGTCCGCTTTCGGTTGTACTCGTTAGCTGCTTAAAGAGCGTTTTTGGCCGGTCTTTATTTTCGAGTCCGCTTTTGGTCGTACTCGTTTATTTTTATCGAGTCCGCTTTCGGTCGTACTCGTTTGTTGTTGAAAGAGCGTTTTCGGCGGTCTTTTATTTCGAGTCCGCTTTCGGTCGTACTCGTTTATTTCTTTTCGAGTCCGCTTTCGGTCGTACTCATTTGCTGTTAAAAGAGCGTTTTCGGCCGGTCTTTCTTTTCGAGTCCGCTTTCGGTCGTACTCGTTAGCTGTTTAAAGAGCGTTTTTGGCCGGTCTTTATTTTCTAGTCCGCTTTTGGTCGTACTCGTTTATTTTTATCGAGTCCGCTTTCGGTCGTACTCGTTTGCTGTTGAAAGAGCGTTTTCGGCGGTCTTTTATTTCGAGTCCGCTTTCGGTCGTACTCGTTTATTTCATTTCGAGTCCGCTTTCGGTCGTACTCGTTTGCTGTTAAAAGAGTGTTTTCGGCCGGTCTTTCTTTTCGAGTCCGCTTTCGGTCGTACTCGTTTGCTATTGAAAGAGCGTTTTCGGTCTGTCTTTCTTTTCGAGTCCGCTTTCGATCGTACTCGTTTGCTATTGAAAGAGCGATTTCGGCCGGCCTTTCTGTTCGAGTCGGCTTTCGGTCGTACTCGTTTATTCTTTTCTAGTTCGCTTTCGGTTGTACTCTTTTGTTGTTGAAAGAGCTTTTTCGGCCGGTCTTTCTTTTCGATTCCGCTTTCGGTCATACTCGTTTATTTCTTTTCAAATCCGCTTTTGGTCGTACTCGTTTGCTGTTGAAAGAGCGTTTTTGGCCGGTCTTTCTTTTCGAGTCCGCTTTCGGTCGTACTCGTTTATTCTTTTCGAGTCCGCTTTTGTTCGTATTCGTTCGCTGTTGAAAGAGCGTTTTCGGCCGGTCTTTCTTTTCGAGTTCGCTTTCGGTAGTACTCGTTTATTTCTTTTCGAGTACGCTTTCGGTCGTACTCGTTTGCTGTTGAAAGAGCGTTTTTGGCCGGTCTTTCTTTTCGAGTCCGCTTTCGGTCGTACTCGTTTATTCTTTTCGAGTTCGCTTTTGCTCGTACTCGTTTGCTGTTGAAAGAGCGTTTTCGGTCGGTCTTTCTTTTCGAGTCCGCTTTCGGTTGTACTCGTTAGCTGTTTAAAGAGCGTTTTTGGCCGGTCTTTATTTTCGAGTCCGCTTTTGGTCGTACTCGTTTATTTTTATCGAGTCCGCTTTCGGTCGTACTCGTTTGCTGTTGAAAGAGCGTTTTCGGCGGTCTTTTATTTCGAGTCCGCTTTCGGTCGTACTCGTTTATTTCTTTTCGAGTCCGCTTTCGGTCGTACTCGTTTGCTGTTAAAAGAGCGTTTTCGGCCGGTCTTTCTTTTCGAGTCCGCTTTCGGTCGTACTCGTTAGCTGTTTAAAGAGCGTTTTTGGCCGGTCTTTATTTTCTAGTCCGCTTTTGGTCGTACTCGTTTATTTTTATCGAGTCCGCTTTCGGTCGTACTCGTTTGCTGTTGAAAGAGCGTTTTCGGTCGGTCTTTTATTTCGAGTCCGCTTTCGGTTGTACTCGTTTATTTCATTTCGAGTCCGCTTTCGGTCGTACTCGTTTGCTGTTAAAAGAGCGTTTTCGGCCGGTCTTTCTTTTCGAGTCCGCTTTCGGTCGTACTCGTTTATTCTTTTCGAGTCCGCTTTCGGTCGTACTCGTTTGCTAATGAAAGAGCGTTTTCGGTTGGTCTTTCTTTTCGAGTCCGCTTTCGGTCGTACTCGTTTGCTATTGAAAGAGCGTTTTCGGTCGGTCTTTCTTTTCGAGTCCGCTTTCGGACGTACTCGTTTGCTATTGAAAGAGCGTTTTCGGCCGACCTTTCTGTTCGAGTCGGCTTTCGATCGTACTCGTTTATTCTTTTCGAGTTCGCTTTCGGTTGTACTCTTTTGCTGTTGAAAGAGCGTTTTCGGCCGGTCTTTCTTTTCGAGTCCGCTTTCGGTCGTACTCGTTTATTCTTATCGAGTCCGCTTTTGGTCGTACTCGTTTGCTGTTAAAAGAGCGTTTTCGGCCGGTCTTTCTTTTCGAGTCCGCTTTCGGTCGTACTCGTTAGCTGTTTAAAGAACGTTTTTCGCCGGTCTTTATTTTCTAGTCCGCTTTTGGTCGTACTCGTTTATTTTTATCGAGTCCGCTTTCGGTCGTACTCGTTTGCTGTTGAAAGAGCGTTTTCGGTCGGTCTTTTATTTCGAGTCCGCTTTCGGTCGTACTCGTTTATTTCATTTCGAGTCCGCTTTCGGTCGTACTCGTTTGCTGTTGAAAGAGCGTTTTCGGTCGGTCTTTCTTTTCGAGTCCGCTTTCGGTCGTACTCGTTTGCTATTGAAAGAGCGTTTTCGGTCGGTCTTTCTTTTCGAGTCCGCTTTCGGACGTACTCGTTTGCTATTGAAAGAGCATTTTCGGCCGGCCTTTCTGTTCGAGTCGGCTTTAGATCGTACTCGTTTATTCTTTTCGAGTTCGCTTTCGGTTGTACACTTTTGCTGTTGAAAGAGCGTTTTCGGCCGGTCTTCCTTTTCGAGTCCGCTTTCGGTCGTACTCGTTTATTTTTATCGAGTCCGCTTTCGGTCGTACTCGTTTGCTATTGAAAGAGCGTTTTCGGTCTGTCTTTCTTTTCGAGTCCGCTTTCGATCGTACTCGTTTGCTATTGAAAGAGCGATTTCGGCCGGCCTTTCTGTTCGAGTCGGCTTTCGGTCGTACTCGTTTATTCTTTTCGAGTTCGCTTTCGGTTGTACTCTTTTGTTGTTGAAAGAGCTTTTTCGGCCGGTCTTTCTTTTCGATTCCGCTTTCGGTCATACTCGTTTATTTCTTTTCAAATCCGCTTTTGGTCGTACTCGTTTGCTGTTGAAAGAGCGTTTTTGGCCGGTCTTTCTTTTCGAGTCCGCTTTCGGTCGTACTCGTTTATTCTTTTCGAGTCCGCTTTTGTTCGTATTCGTTCGCTGTTGAAAGAGCGTTTTCGGCCGGTCTTTCTTTTCGAGTTCGCTTTCGGTAGTACTCGTTTATTTCTTTTCGAGTACGCTTTCGGTCGTACTCGTTTGCTGTTGAAAGAGCGTTTTTGGCCGGTCTTTCTTTTCGAGTCCGCTTTCGGTCGTACTCGTTTATTCTTTTCGAGTTCGCTTTTGCTCGTACTCGTTTGCTGTTGAAAGAGCGTTTTCGGTCGGTCTTTCTTTTCGAGTCCGCTTTCGGTTGTACTCGTTAGCTGCTTAAAGAGCGTTTTTGGCCGGTCTTTATTTTCGAGTCCGCTTTTGGTCGTACTCGTTTATTTTTATCGAGTCCGCTTTCGGTCGTACTCGTTTGTTGTTGAAAGAGCGTTTTCGGCGGTCTTTTATTTCGAGTCCGCTTTCGGTCGTACTCGTTTATTTCTTTTCGAGTCCGCTTTCGGTCGTACTCATTTGCTGTTAAAAGAGCGTTTTCGGCCGGTCTTTCTTTTCGAGTCCGCTTTCGGTCGTACTCGTTAGCTGTTTAAAGAGCGTTTTTGGCCGGTCTTTATTTTCTAGTCCGCTTTTGGTCGTACTCGTTTATTTTTATCGAGTCCGCTTTCGGTCGTACTCGTTTGCTGTTGAAAGAGCGTTTTCGGCGGTCTTTTATTTCGAGTCCGCTTTCGGTCGTACTCGTTTATTTCATTTCGAGTCCGCTTTCGGTCGTACTCGTTTGCTGTTAAAAGAGTGTTTTCGGCCGGTCTTTCTTTTCGAGTCCGCTTTCGGTCGTACTCGTTTGCTATTGAAAGAGCGTTTTCGGTCTGTCTTTCTTTTCGAGTCCGCTTTCGATCGTACTCGTTTGCTATTGAAAGAGCGATTTCGGCCGGCCTTTCTGTTCGAGTCGGCTTTCGGTCGTACTCGTTTATTCTTTTCTAGTTCGCTTTCGGTTGTACTCTTTTGTTGTTGAAAGAGCTTTTTCGGCCGGTCTTTCTTTTCGATTCCGCTTTCGGTCATACTCGTTTATTTCTTTTCAAATCCGCTTTTGGTCGTACTCGTTTGCTGTTGAAAGAGCGTTTTTGGCCGGTCTTTCTTTTCGAGTCCGCTTTCGGTCGTACTCGTTTATTCTTTTCGAGTCCGCTTTTGTTCGTATTCGTTCGCTGTTGAAAGAGCGTTTTCGGCCGGTCTTTCTTTTCGAGTTCGCTTTCGGTAGTACTCGTTTATTTCTTTTCGAGTACGCTTTCGGTCGTACTCGTTTGCTGTTGAAAGAGCGTTTTTGGCCGGTCTTTCTTTTCGAGTCCGCTTTCGGTCGTACTCGTTTATTCTTTTCGAGTTCGCTTTTGCTCGTACTCGTTTGCTGTTGAAAGAGCGTTTTCGGTCGGTCTTTCTTTTCGAGTCCGCTTTCGGTTGTACTCGTTAGCTGTTTAAAGAGCGTTTTTGGCCGGTCTTTATTTTCGAGTCCGCTTTTGGTCGTACTCGTTTATTTTTATCGAGTCCGCTTTCGGTCGTACTCGTTTGCTGTTGAAAGAGCGTTTTCGGCGGTCTTTTATTTCGAGTCCGCTTTCGGTCGTACTCGTTTATTTCTTTTCGAGTCCGCTTTCGGTCGTACTCGTTTGCTGTTAAAAGAGCGTTTTCGGCCGGTCTTTCTTTTCGAGTCCGCTTTCGGTCGTACTCGTTAGCTGTTTAAAGAGCGTTTTTGGCCGGTCTTTATTTTCTAGTCCGCTTTTGGTCGTACTCGTTTATTTTTATCGAGTCCGCTTTCGGTCGTACTCGTTTGCTGTTGAAAGAGCGTTTTCGGTCGGTCTTTTATTTCGAGTCCGCTTTCGGTTGTACTCGTTTATTTCATTTCGAGTCCGCTTTCGGTCGTACTCGTTTGCTGTTAAAAGAGCGTTTTCGGCCGGTCTTTCTTTTCGAGTCCGCTTTCGGTCGTACTCGTTTATTCTTTTCGAGTCCGCTTTCGGTCGTACTCGTTTGCTAATGAAAGAGCGTTTTCGGTTGGTCTTTCTTTTCGAGTCCGCTTTCGGTCGTACTCGTTTGCTATTGAAAGAGCGTTTTCGGTCGGTCTTTCTTTTCGAGTCCGCTTTCGGACGTACTCGTTTGCTATTGAAAGAGCGTTTTCGGCCGACCTTTCTGTTCGAGTCGGCTTTCGATCGTACTCGTTTATTCTTTTCGAGTTCGCTTTCGGTTGTACTCTTTTGCTGTTGAAAGAGCGTTTTCGGCCGGTCTTTCTTTTCGAGTCCGCTTTCGGTCGTACTCGTTTATTCTTATCGAGTCCGCTTTTGGTCGTACTCGTTTGCTGTTAAAAGAGCGTTTTCGGCCGGTCTTTCTTTTCGAGTCCGCTTTCGGTCGTACTCGTTAGCTGTTTAAAGAACGTTTTTCGCCGGTCTTTATTTTCTAGTCCGCTTTTGGTCGTACTCGTTTATTTTTATCGAGTCCGCTTTCGGTCGTACTCGTTTGCTGTTGAAAGAGCGTTTTCGGTCGGTCTTTTATTTCGAGTCCGCTTTCGGTCGTACTCGTTTATTTCATTTCGAGTCCGCTTTCGGTCGTACTCGTTTGCTGTTGAAAGAGCGTTTTCGGTCGGTCTTTCTTTTCGAGTCCGCTTTCGGTCGTACTCGTTTGCTATTGAAAGAGCGTTTTCGGTCGGTCTTTCTTTTCGAGTCCGCTTTCGGACGTACTCGTTTGCTATTGAAAGAGCATTTTCGGCCGGCCTTTCTGTTCGAGTCGGCTTTAGATCGTACTCGTTTATTCTTTTCGAGTTCGCTTTCGGTTGTACACTTTTGCTGTTGAAAGAGCGTTTTCGGCCGGTCTTCCTTTTCGAGTCCGCTTTCGGTCGTACTCGTTTATTTTTATCGAGTCCGCTTTTGGTCGTACTCGTTTGCTGTTGAAAGAGCGTTTTCAGTCGACCTTTCTTTTCGAGTCCGCTTTTGGTCGTACTCGTTTATTCTTATTGAGTCTGCTTTCGGTCGTGCTCGTTTGCTGTCGAAAGAGCGTTTTTGGCCGGTCTTTTTTTTTGAGTCCGCTTTCGATCGTACTCGTTTGCTGTTGAAAGAGCGTTTTCAGCCGGTCTTTCTTTTCGAGTCCGCTTTCGGTCGTACTTGTTTATTCTTTTCGAGTCCGCTTTCGGTCATACTCGTTTGCTGTTGAAGGAGCGTTTTCGGCAGGACTTTCTGTTCGAGTCCGCTTTCGTTCGTACTCGTTTATTCTTTTCGAGTCCGCTTTCAGTCGTACTCGTTTGCTATTGAAAGACCATTTTCGGCCACTCTTTCTTTTGGAGTCCGCTTTCGGTCGTACTCGTTTGCTGTTGAAAGAGCTTTTTTGGCCGGTCTTCCTTTTCGATTCCGCTTTCGGTCATACTCGTTTATTTCTTTTCAAATCCGCTTTTGGTGGTACTCGTTTGCTGTTGAAAGAGCGTTTTTGGCCGGTCTTTCTTTTCGAGTCCGCTTTCGGTCGTACTCGTTTATTCTTTTCGAGTCCGCTTTTGTTCGTATTCGTTCCCTGTTGAAAGAGCGTTTTCGGCCGGTCTTTCTTTTCGAGTTCGCTTTCGGTAGTACTCGTTTATTTCTTTTCGAGTACGCTTTCGGTCGTACTCGTTTGCTGTTGAAAGATCGTTTTTGGCCGGTCTTTCTTTTCGAGTCCGCTTTCGGTCGTACTCGTTTATTCTTTTCGAGTTCGCTTTTGCTCGTACTCGTTTGCTGTTGAAAGAGCGTTTTCGGTCGGTCTTTCTTTTCGAGTCCGCTTTCGGTTGTACTCGTTAGCTGTTGAAAGAGCGTTTTTGGCCGGTCTTTATTTTCGAGTCCGCTTTTGGTCGTACTCGTTTATTTTTATCGAGTCCGCTTTCGGTCGTACTCGTTTGCTGTTGAAAGAGCGTTTTCGGCGGTCTTTTATTTCGAGTCCGCTTTCGGTCGTACTCGTTTATTTCTTTTCGAGTTCGCTTTCGGTCGTACTCGTTTGCTGTTAAAAGAGCGTTTTCGGCCGGTCTTTCTTTTCGAGTCCGCTTTCGGTCGTACTCGTTAGCTGTTTAAAGAGCGTTTTTGGCCGGTCTTTATTTTCTAGTCCGCTTTTGGTCGTACTCGTTTATTTTTATCGAGTCCGCTTTCGGTCGTACTCGTTTGCTATTGAAAGAGCGTTTTCGGTCGGTCTTTTATTTCGAGTCCGCTTTCGGTCGTACTCGTTTATTTCATTTCGAGTCCGCTTTCGGTCGTACTCGTTTGCTGTTAAAAGAGCGTTTTCGGCCGGTCTTTCTTTTCGAGTCCGCTTTCGGTCGTACTCGTTTATTCTTTTCGAGTCCGCTTTCGGTCGTACTCGTTTGCTATTGAAAGAGCGTTTTCGGTCTGTCTTTCTTTTCGAGTCCGCTTTCGATCGTACTCGTTTGCTATTGAAAGAGCGTTTTCGGCCGGCCTTTCTGTTCGAGTCGGCTTTCGGTCGTACTCGTTTATTCTTTTCGAGTTCGCTTTAGGTTGTACTCTTTTGCTGTTGAAAGAGCGTTTTCGGTCGGTCTTTCTTTTCGAGTCCGCTTTCGGTCGTACTCGTTTATTCTTTTCGAGTTCGCTTTTGCTCGTACTCGTTTGCTATTGAAAGAGCGTTTTCGGTCGGTCTTTCTTTTCGAGTCCGCTTTCGGTTGTACTCGTTAGCTGTTTAAAGAGCGTTTTTGGCCGGTCTTTATTTTCGAGTCCGCTTTTGGTCGTACTCGTTTATTTTTATCGAGTCCGCTTTCGGTCGTACTCGTTTGCTGTTGAAAGAGCGTTTTCGGCGGTCTTTTATTTCAAGTCCGCTTTCGGTCGTACTCGTTTATTTCTTTTTGAGTCCGCTTTCGGTCGTACTCGTTTGCTGTTAAAAGAGCGTTTTCGGCCGGTCTTTCTTTTCGAGTCCGCTTTCGGTCGTACTCGTTAGCTGTTTAAAGAGCGTTTTTGGCCGGTCTTTATTTTCTAGTCCGCTTTTGGTCGTACTCGTTTATTTTTATCGAGTCCGCTTTCGGTCGTACTCGTTTGCTGTTGAAAGAGCGTTTTCGGTCGGTCTTTTATTTCGAGTCCACTTTCGGTCGTACTCGTTTATTTCATTTCGAGTCCGCTTTCGGTCGTACTCGTTTGCTGTTAAAAGAGCGTTTTCGGCCGGTCTTTCTTTTCGAGTCCGCTTTCGGTCGTACTCGTTTATTCTTTTCGAGTCCGCTTTCGGTTGTACTCGTTTGCTATTGAAAGAGCGTTTTCGGTCGGTCTTTCTTTTCGTGTCCGCTTTCGGTCGTACTCGTTTGCTATTGAAAGACCGTTTTCGGTCGGTCTTTCTTTTCGAGTCCGCTTTCGGACGTACTCGTTTGCTATTGAAAGAGCGTTTTCGGCCGGCCTTTCTGTTCGAGTCGGCTTTCGATCGTACTCGTTTATTCTTTTCGAGTGCGCTTTCGGTTGTACTCTTTTGCTGTTGAAAGAGCGTTTTCGGCCGGTCTTTCTTTTCGAGTCCGCTTTCGGTCGTACTCGTTTATTCTTATCGAGTCCGCTTTTGGTCGTACTCGTTTGCTGTTGAAAGAGCGTTTTCAGTCGACCTTTCTTTTCGAGTCCGCTTTTGGTCGTACTCGTTTGCTATTGAAAGACCGTTTTCGGTCTGTCTTTCTTTTCGAGTCCGCTTTCGATCGTACTCGTTTGCTATTGAAAGAGCGTTTTCGGCCGGCCTTTCTGTTCGAGTCGGCTTTCGATCGTACTCGTTTATTCTTTTCGAGTTCGCTTTCGGTTGTACTCTTTTGCTGTTGAAAGAGCGTTTTCGGCCGGTCTTTCTTTTCGAGTCCGCTTTCGGTCGTACTCGTTTATTCTTTTCGAGTTCGCTTTTGCTCGTACTCGTTTGCTGTTGAAAGAGCGTTTTCGGTCGGTCTTTCTTTTCGAGTCCGCTTTCGGTTGTACTCGTTAGCTGTTTAAAGAGCGTTTTTGGCCGGTCTTTATTTTCGAGTCCGCTTTTGGTCGTACTCGTTTATTTTTATCGAGTCCGCTTTCGGTCGTACTCGTTTGCTGTTGAAAGAGCGTTTTCGGCGGTCTTTTATTTCAAGTCCGCTTTCGGTCGTACTCGTTTATTTCTTTTTGAGTCCGCTTTCGGTCGTACTCGTTTGCTGTTAAAAGAGCGTTTTCGGCCGGTCTTTCTTTTCGAGTCCGCTTTCGGTCGTACTCGTTAGCTGTTTAAAGAGCGTTTTTGGCCGGTCTTTATTTTCTAGTCCGCTTTTGGTCGTACTCGTTTATTTTTATCGAGTCCGCTTTCGGTCGTACTCGTTTGCTGTTGAAAGAGCGTTTTCGGTCGGTCTTTTATTTCGAATCCGCTTTCGGTCGTACTCGTTTATTTCATTTCGAGTCCGCTTTCGGTCGTACTCGTTTGCTGTTAAAAGAGCGTTTTCGGCCGGTCTTTCTTTTCGAGTCCGCTTTCGGTCGTACTCGTTTATTCTTTTCGAGTCCGCTTTCGGTTGTACTCGTTTGGTATTGAAAGAGCGTTTTCGGTCGGTCTTTCTTTTCGAGTCCGCTTTCGGTCGTACTCGTTTGTTATTGAAAGAGCGTTTTCGGTCGGTCTTTCTTTTCGAGTCCGCTTTCGGACGTACTCGTTTGCTATTGAAAGAGCGTTTTCGGCCGGCCTTTCTGTTCGAGTCGGCTTTCGATCGTACTCGTTTATTCTTTTCGAGTTCGCTTTCGGTTGTACTCTTTTGCTGTTGAAAGAGCGTTTTCGGCCGGTCTTTCTTTTCGAGTCCGCTTTCGGTCGTACTCGTTTATTCTTATCGAGTCCGCTTTTGGTCGTACTCGTTTGCTGTTGAAAGAGCGTTTTCAGTCGACCTTTCTTTTCGAGTCCGCTTTTGGTCGTACTCGTTTATTCTTATTGAGTCTGCTTTCGGTCGTGCTCGTTTGCTGTCGAAAGAGCGTTTTTGGCCGGTCTTTTTTTTCGAGTCCGCTTTCGATCGTACTCGTTTGCTATTGAAAGAGCGTTTTCAGCCGGTCTTTCTTTTCGAGTCCGCTTTCGGCCGTACTTGTTTATTCTTTTCGAGTCCGCTTTCGGTCATACTCGTTTGCTGTTGAAGGAGCGTTTTCGGCAGGACTTTCTGTTCGAGTCCGCTTTCGTTCGTACTCGTTTATTCTTTTCGAGTCCGCTTTCAGTCATACTCGTTTGCTATTGAAAGAGCATTTTCGGCCACTCTTTCTTTTGGAGTCCGCTTTCGACCGTACTCGTTTGCTGTTGAAAGAGCTTTTTCGGCCGGTCTTTCTTTTCGATTCCGCTTTCGGTCATACTCGTTTATTTCTTTTCAAATCCGCTTTTGGTGGTACTCGTTTGCTGTTGAAAGAGCGTTTTTGGCCGGTCTTTCTTTTCGAGTCCGCTTTCGGTCGTACTCGTTTATTCTTTTCGAGTCCGCTTATGTTCGTATTCGTTCGCTGTTGAAAGAGCGTTTTCGGCCGGTCTTTCTTTTCGAGTTCGCTTTCGGTAGTACTCGTTTATTTCTTTTCGAGTACGCTTTCGGTCGTACTCGTTTGCTGTTGAAAGAGCGTTTTTGGTCGGTCTTTCTTTTCGAGTCCGCTTTCGGTAGTACTCGTTTATTTCTTTTCGAGTACGCTTTCGGTCGTACTCGTTTGCTGTTGAAAGAGCGTTTTCGGCCGGCCTTTCTGTTCGAGTCGGCTTTCGGTCGTACTCGTTTATTCTTTTCGGGTTCGCTTTAGGTTGTACTCTTTTGCTGTTGAAAGAGCGTTTTCGGCCGGTCTTTCTTTTCGAGTCCGCTTTCGGTCGTACTCGTTTATTCTTTTCGAGTTCGCTTTTGCTCGTACTCGTTTGCTGTTGAAAGAGCGTTTTCGGTCGGTCTTTCTTTTCGAGTCCGCTTTCGGTTCTACTCGTTAGCTGTTTAAAGAGCGTTTTTGGCCGGTCTTTATTTTCGAGTCCGCTTTTGGTCGTACTCGTTTATTTTTATCGAGTCCGCTTTCGGTCGTACTCGTTTGCTGTTGAAAGAGCGTTTTCGGCGGTCTTTTATTTCAAGTCCGCTTTCGGTCGTACTCGTTTATTTCTTTTCGAGTCCGCTTTCGGTCGTACTCGTTTGCTGTTAAAAGAGCGTTTTCGGCCGGTCTTTCTTTTCGAGTCCGCTTTCGGTCGTACTCGTTAGCTGTTTAAAGAGCGTTTTTGGCCGGTCTTTATTTTCTAGTCCGCTTTTGGTCGTACTCGTTTATTTTTATCGAGTCCGCTTTCGGTCGTACTCGTTTGCTGTTGAAAGAGCGTTTTCGGTCGGTCTTTTATTTCGAGTCCGCTTTCGGTCGTACTCGTTTATTTCATTTCGAGTCCGCTTTCGGTCGTACTCGTTTGCTGTTAAAAGAGCGTTTTCGGCCGGTCTTTCTTTTCGAGTCCGCTTTCGGTCGTACTCGTTTATTCTTTTCGAGTCCGCTTTCGGTTGTACTCGTTTGCTATTGAAAGAGCGTTTTCGGTCGGTCTTTCTTTTCGAGTCCGCTTTCGGTCGTACTCGTTTGCTATTGAAAGAGCGTTTTCGGTCGGTCTTTCTTTTCGAGTCCGCTTTCGGACGTACTCGTTTGCTATTGAAAGAGCGTTTTCGGCCGGCCTTTCTGTTCGAGTCGGCTTTCGATCGTACTCGTTTATTCTTTTCGAGTTCGCTTTCGGTTGTACTCTTTTGCTGTTGAAAGAGCGTTTTCGGCCGGTCTTTCTTTTCGAGTCCGCTTTCGGACGTACTCGTTTGCTATTGAAAGAGCGTTTTCGGCCGGCCTTTCTGTTCGAGTCGGCTTTCGATCGTACTCGTTTATTCTTTTCGAGTTCGCTTTCGGTTGTACTCTTTTGCTGTTGAAAGAGCGTTTTCGGCCGGTCTTTCTTTTCGAGTCCGCTTTCGGTCGTACTCGTTTATTCTTATCGAGTCCGCTTTTGGTCGTACTCGTTTGCTGTTGAAAGAGCGTTTTCAGTCGACCTTTCTTTTCGAGTCCGCTTTTGGTCGTACTCGTTTATTCTTATTGAGTCTGCTTTCGGTCGTGCTCGTTTGCTGTCGAAAGAGCGTTTTTGGCCGGTCTTTTTTTTCGAGTCCGCTTTCGATCGTACTCGTTTGCTATTGAAAGAGCGTTTTCAGCCGGTCTTTCTTTTCGAGTCCGCTTTCGGCCGTACTTGTTTATTCTTTTCGAGTCCGCTTTCGGTCATACTCGTTTGCTGTTGTAGGAGCGTTTTCGGCAGGACTTTCTGTTCGAGTCCGCTTTCGTTCGTACTCGTTTATTCTTTTTGAGTCCGCTTTCAGTCATACTCGTTTGCTATTGAAAGAGCATTTTCGGCCACTCTTTCTTTTGGAGTCCGCTTTCGACCGTACTCGTTTGCTGTTGAAAGAGCTTTTTCGGCCGGTCTTTCTTTTCGATTCCGCTTTCGGTCATACTCGTTTATTTCTTTTCAAATCCGCTTTTGGTGGTACTCGTTTGCTGTTGAAAGAGCGTTTTTGGCCGGTCTTTCTTTTCGAGTCCGCTTTCGGTCGTACTAGTTTATTCTTTTCGAGTCCGCTTATGTTCGTATTCGTTCGCTGTTGAAAGAGCGTTTTCGGCCGGTCTTTCTTTTCGAGTTCGCTTTCGGTAGTACTCGTTTATTTCTTTTCGAGTACGCTTTCGGTCGTACTCGTTTGCTGTTGAAAGAGCGTTTTTGGCCGGTCTTTCTTTTCGAGTCCGCTTTCGGTAGTACTCGTTTATTTCTTTTCGAGTACGCTTTCGGTCGTACTCGTTTGCTGTTGAAAGAGCGTTTTCGGCCGGCCTTTCTGTTCGAGTCGGCTTTCGGTCGTACTCGTTTATTCTTTTCGGGTTCGCTTTAGGTTGTACTCTTTTGCTGTTGAAAGAGCGTTTTCGGCCGGTCTTTCTTTTCGAGTCCGCTTTCGGTCGTACTCGTTTATTCTTTTCGAGTTCGCTTTTGCTCGTACTCGTTTGCTGTTGAAAGAGCGTTTTCGGTCGGTCTTTCTTTTCGAGTCCGCTTTCGGTTCTACTCGTTAGCTGTTTAAAGAGCGTTTTTGGCCGGTCTTTATTTTCGAGTCCGCTTTTGGTCGTACTCGTTTATTTTTATCGAGTCCGCTTTCGGTCGTACTCGTTTGCTGTTGAAAGAGCGTTTTCGGCGGTCTTTTATTTCAAGTCCGCTTTCGGTCGTACTCGTTTATTTCTTTTCGAGTCCGCTTTCGGTCGTACTCGTTTGCTGTTAAAAGAGCGTTTTCGGCCGGTCTTTCTTTTCGAGTCCGCTTTCGGTCGTACTCGTTAGCTGTTTAAAGAGCGTTTTTGGCCGGTCTTTATTTTCTAGTCCGCTTTTGGTCGTACTCGTTTATTTTTATCGAGTCCGCTTTCGGTCGTACTCGTTTGCTGTTGAAAGAGCGTTTTCGGTCGGTCTTTTATTTCGAGTCCGCTTTCGGTCGTACTCGTTTATTTCATTTCGAGTCCGCTTTCGGTCGTACTCGTTTGCTGTTAAAAGAGCGTTTTCGGCCGGTCTTTCTTTTCGAGTCCGCTTTCGGTCGTACTCGTTTATTCTTTTCGAGTCCGCTTTCGGTTGTACTCGTTTGCTATTGAAAGAGCGTTTTCGGTCGGTCTTTCTTTTCGAGTCCGCTTTCGGTCGTACTCGTTTGCTATTGAAAGAGCGTTTTCGGTCGGTCTTTCTTTTCGAGTCCGCTTTCGGACGTACTCGTTTGCTATTGAAAGAGCGTTTTCGGCCGGCCTTTCTGTTCGAGTTGGCTTTCGATCGTACTCGTTTATTCTTTTCGAGTTCGCTTTCGGTTGTACTCTTTTGCTGTTGAAAGAGCGTTTTCGGCCGGTCTTTCTTTTCGAGTCCGCTTTCGGACGTACTCGTTTGCTATTGAAAGAGCGTTTTCGGCCGGCCTTTCTGTTCGAGTCGGCTTTCGATCGTACTCGTTTATTCTTTTCGAGTTCGCTTTCGGTTGTACTCTTTTGCTGTTGAAAGAGCGTTTTCGGCCGGTCTTTCTTTTCGAGTCCGCTTTCGGTCGTACTCGTTTATTCTTATCGAGTCCGCTTTTGGTCGTACTCGTTTGCTGTTGAAAGAGCGTTTTCAGTCGACCTTTCTTTTCGAGTCCGCTTTTGGTCGTACTCGTTTATTCTTATTGAGTCTGCTTTCGGTCGTGCTCGTTTGCTGTCGAAAGAGCGTTTTTGGCCGGTCTTTTTTTTCGAGTCCGCTTTCGATCGTACTCGTTTGCTATTGAAAGAGCGTTTTCAGCCGGTCTTTCTTTTCGAGTCCGCTTTCGGCCGTACTTGTTTATTCTTTTCGAGTCCGCTTTCGGTCATACTCGTTTGCTGTTGTAGGAGCGTTTTCGGCAGGACTTTCTGTTCGAGTCCGCTTTCGTTCGTACTCGTTTATTCTTTTCGAGTCCGCTTTCAGTCATACTCGTTTGCTATTGAAAGAGCATTTTCGGCCACTCTTTCTTTTGGAGTCCGCTTTCGACCGTACTCGTTTGCTGTTGAAAGAGCTTTTTCGGTCGGTCTTTCTTTTCGATTCCGCTTTCGGTCATACTCGTTTATTTCTTTTCAAATCCGCTTTTGGTGGTACTCGTTTGCTGTTGAAAGAGCGTTTTTGGCCGGTCTTTCTTTTCGAGTCCGCTTTCGGTCGTACTCGTTTATTCTTTTCGAGTCCGCTTATGTTCGTATTCGTTCGCTGTTGAAAGAGCGTTTTCGGCCGGTCTTTCTTTTCGAGTTCGCTTTCGGTAGTACTCGTTTATTTCTTTTCGAGTACGCTTTCGGTCGTACTCGTTTGCTGTTGAAAGAGCGTTTTTGGCCGGTCTTTCTTTTCGAGTCCGCTTTCGGTAGTACTCGTTTATTTCTTTTCGAGTACGCTTTCGGTCGTACTCGTTTGCTGTTGAAAGAGCGTTTTCGGCCGGCCTTTCTGTTCGAGTCGGCTTTCGGTCGTACTCGTTTATTCTTTTCGAGTTCGCTTTAGGTTGTACTCTTTTGCTGTTGAAAGAGCGTTTTCGGCCGGTCTTTCTTTTCGAGTCCGCTTTCGGTCGTACTCGTTTATTCTTTTCGAGTTCGCTTTTGCTCGTACTCGTTTGCTGTTGAAAGAGCGTTTTCGGTCGGTCTTTCTTTTCGAGTCCGCTTTCGGTTCTACTCGTTAGCTGTTTAAAGAGCGTTTTTGGCCGGTCTTTATTTTCGAGTCCGCTTTTGGTCGTACTCGTTTATTTTTATCGAGTCCGCTTTCGGTCGTACTCGTTTGCTGTTGAAAGAGCGTTTTCGGCGGTCTTTTATTTCAAGTCCGCTTTCGGTCGTACTCGTTTATTTCTTTTCGAGTCCGCTTTCGGTCGTACTCGTTTGCTGTTAAAAGAGCGTTTTCGGCCGGTCTTTCTTTTCGAGTCCGCTTTCGGTCGTACTCGTTAGCTGTTTAAAAAGCGTTTTTGGCCGGTCTTTATTTTCTAGTCCGCTTTTGGTCGTACTCGTTTATTTTTATCGAGTCCGCTTTCGGTCGTACTCGTTTGCTGTTGAAAGAGCGTTTTCGGTCGGTCTTTTATTTCGAGTCCGCTTTCGGTCGTACTCGTTTATTTCATTTCGAGTCCGCTTTCGGTCGTACTCGTTTGCTGTTAAAAGAGCGTTTTCGGCCGGTCTTTCTTTTCGAGTCCGCTTTCGGTCGTACTCGTTTATTCTTTTCGAGTCCGCTTTCGGTTGTACTCGTTTGCTATTGAAAGAGCGTTTTCGGTCGGTCTTTCTTTTCGAGTCCGCTTTCGGTCGTACTCGTTTGCTATTGAAAGAGCGTTTTCGGTCGGTCTTTCTTTTCGAGTCCGCTTTCGGACGTACTCGTTTGCTATTGAAAGAGCGTTTTCGGCCGGCCTTTCTGTTCGAGTCGGCTTTCGATCGTACTCGTTTATTCTTTTCGAGTTCGCTTTCGGTTGTACTCTTTTGCTGTTGAAAGAGCGTTTTCGGCCGGTCTTTCTTTTCGAGTCCGCTTTCGGTCGTACTCGTTTATTCTTATCGAGTCCGCTTTTGGTCGTACTCGTTTGCTGTTGAAAGAGCGTTTTCAGTCGACCTTTCTTTTCGAGTCCGCTTTTGGTCGTACTCGTTTATTCTTATTGAGTCTGCTTTCGGTCGTGCTCGTTTGCTGTCGAAAGAGCGTTTTTGGCCGGTCTTTTTTTTCGAGTCCGCTTTCGATCGTACTCGTTTGCTATTGAAAGAGCGTTTTCAGCCGGTCTTTCTTTTCGAGTCCGCTTTCGGTCGTACTTGTTTATTCTTTTCGAGTCCGCTTTCGGTCATACTCGTTTGCTGTTGAAGGAGCGTTTTCGGCAGGACTTTCTGTTCGAGTCCGCTTTCGTTCGTACTCGTTTATTCTTTTCGAGTCCGCTTTCAGTCGTACTCGTTTGCTATTGAAAGAGCATTTTCGGCCACTCTTTCTTTTGGAGTCCGCTTTCGACCGTACTCGTTTGCTGTTGAAAGAGCTTTTTCGGCCGGTCTTTCTTTTCGATTCCGCTTTCGGTCATACTCGTTTATTTCTTTTCAAATCTGCTTTTGGTGGTACTCGTTTGCTGTTGAAAGAGCGTTTTTGGCCGGTCTTTCTTTTCGAGTCCGCTTTCGGTCGTACTCGTTTATTCTTTTCGAGTCCGCTTATGTTCGTATTCGTTCGCTGTTGAAAGAGCGTTTTCGGCCGGTCTTTCTTTTCGAGTTCGCTTTCGGTAGTACTCGTTTATTTCTTTTCGAGTACGCTTTCGGTCGTACTCGTTTGCTGTTGAAAGAGCGTTTTTGGCCGGTCTTTCTTTTCGAGTCCGCTTTCGGTAGTACTCGTTTATTTCTTTTCGAGTACGCTTTCGGTCGTACTCGTTTGCTGTTGAAAGAGCGTTTTCGGCCGGCCTTTCTGTTCGAGTCGGCTTTCGGTCGTACTCGTTTATTCTTTTCGAGTTCGCTTTAGGTTGTACTCTTTTGCTGTTGAAAGAGCGTTTTCGGCCGGTCTTTCTTTTCGAGTCCGCTTTCGGTCGTACTCGTTTATTCTTTTCGAGTTCGCTTTTGCTCGTACTCGTTTGCTGTTGAAAGAGCGTTTTCGGTCGGTCTTTCTTTTCGAGTCCGCTTTCGGTTCTACTCGTTAGCTGTTTAAAGAGCGTTTTTGGCCGGTCTTTATTTTCGAGTCCGCTTTTGGTCGTACTCGTTTATTTTTATCGAGTCCGCTTTCGGTCGTACTCGTTTGCTGTTGAAAGAGCGTTTTCGGCGGTCTTTTATTTCAAGTCCGCTTTCGGTCGTACTCGTTTATTCCTTTTCGAGTCCGCTTTCGGTCGTACTCGTTTGCTGTTAAAAGAGTGTTTTCGGCCGGTCTTTCTTTTCGAGTCCGCTTTCGGTCGTACTCGTTAGCTGTTTAAAGAGCGTTTTTGGCCGGTCTTTATTTTCTAGTCCGCTTTTGGTCGTACTCGTTTATTTTTATCGAGTCCGCTTTCGGTCGTACTCGTTTGCTGTTGAAAGAGCGTTTTCGGCCGGTCTTTTATTTCGAGTCCGCTTTCGGTCGTACTCGTTTATTTCATTTCGAGCCGCTTTCGGTCGTACTCGTTTGCTGTTAAAAGAGCGTTTTCGGCCGGTCTTTCTTTTCGAGTCCGCTTTCGGTCGTACTCGTTTATTCTTTTCGAGTCCGCTTTCGGTTGTACTCGTTTGCTATTGAAAGAGCGTTTTCGGTCGGTCTTTCTTTTCGAGTTCGCTTTCGGTTGTACTCTTTTGCTGTTGAAAGAGCGTTTTCGGCCGGTCTTTCTTTTCGAGTCCGCTTTCGGACGTACTCGTTTGCTATTGAAAGAGCGTTTTCGGCCGGCCTTTCTGTTCGAGTCGGCTTTCGATCGTACTCGTTTATTCTTTTCGAGTTCGCTTTCGGTTGTACTCTTTTGCTGTTGAAAGAGCGTTTTCGGCCGGTCTTTCTTTTCGAGTCCGCTTTCGGTCGTACTCGTTTATTCTTATCGAGTCCGCTTTTGGTCGTACTCGTTTGCTGTTGAAAGAGCGTTTTCAGTCGACCTTTCTTTTCGAGTCCGCTTTTGGTCGTACTCGTTTATTCTTATTGAGTCTGCTTTCGGTCGTGCTCGTTTGCTGTCGAAAGAGCGTTTTTGGCCGGTCTTTTTTTTCGAGTCCGCTTTCGATCGTACTCGTTTGCTATTGAAAGAGCGTTTTCAGCCGGTCTTTCTTTTCGAGTCCGCTTTCGGCCGTACTTGTTTATTCTTTTCGAGTCCGCTTTCGGTCATACTCGTTTGCTGTTGTAGGAGCGTTTTCGGCAGGACTTTCTGTTCGAGTCCGCTTTCGTTCGTACTCGTTTATTCTTTTCGAGTCCGCTTTCAGTCGTACTCGTTTGCTATTGAAAGAGCATTTTCGGCCACTCTTTCTTTTGGAGTCCGCTTTCGACCGTACTCGTTTGCTGTTGAAAGAGCTTTTTCGGTCGGTCTTTCTTTTCGATTCCGCTTTCGGTCATACTCGTTTATTTCTTTTCAAATCCGCTTTTGGTGGTACTCGTTTGCTGTTGAAAGAGCGTTTTTGGCCGGTCTTTCTTTTCGAGTCCGCTTTCGGTCGTACTCGTTTATTCTTTTCGAGTCCGCTTTGTCGCTCCCGGGATTTTCATCCTAGTACAAACGCGAAAGTGGCACCGAAACAGAGTCGCCAGCAATGTGTATTTATCCCAAGAGAGGGAAAGGAAACACCGCATAAACCTGAAGGAAAGGAAAGAGCATGGTCTCGCGACCAAGAGAAATGGGTTCGGGAGTCGGTTACGCGAGAGGAAGGTATTAGCACCCCCTCGCGTCCATCGTACCCGATGGGATCCACGCTTGCTTGTCTCGATCAAAGGGTGATAGAAAAGAATACTGGAAAAGGAACTAAAAGAAAGAAATGGAAAGAAAAAGAAACAAATGTAGGGAAAATAAAAGAAGTGCTCGCATGGGCCCTACCCCACTGCCTACGTATCTCATCGGGAATATGAGAATCAGAGCGACGTAGTTCCCCTCACTAGGGATGAATTGTTTGTGTTTTTTAAGGAACGGCTAACGTTCTAGCTCAGGTGTTGCAGACTCGCTGGTCCGAGTGCGTTACCATCTTGCGAGAGAACGAGTAGGAGCGCGTTCGTACGTTCAGAGTGAGTGAGATGAGAAAAGAATTCCCGAAGGAAAGACGTTATTGTTTGTTTTTGTCTTTTAGAAGTTTCTTTTTTATTTGTTTGCATATGATAGTGTATCTAAATCTTAGTCATTGGAATGTGTACATTCTCACATTCCAAGATGGAATGAGCAAGAAGACACACTAAGAGCGAAGAAGACCCCCACACTTAGTTCCAATTGTCAAGGTTCAACCACACTAGCATACTTGTGTTTATTAAGTGTTTTTGTTGGTTATGAAATGAAGAAGTGTTTTTTTATTATTTATACCTTCAACAAGTATTGCATTTAAGTCCATCATACAAGATCAAATGTCTAACACATTGACCCAAGATGGGCTATATGCTACCCATTCTAAGATAATAAGAGAAGACCCCTTATAATCTTTTCTTTATATGAAAGGCCTAAATGCAATAAATGCCTACCTTTATTAAGTATTTTGCATTTTTCTTTTGAGATGAGAAGAGAGACTCAAGAGAGGAGAAAAGGTAAAACCTATATGGACTAAGACTCAATCCTAATTGAAGATTAAAGAGAGTGATCCTAAAGTTTGTGAGGTTTCAACCTAAAGTCTAAAGAAAGAAAGAATTAAACAATTCACTTCCAAAATGGAAGATGAATTGTAATTCAAAAGGGAAAGTAATGAGTTATTAAAAGAAAGCACATAAGTGCTTAACAAAACACAAAATGAAATTGTAAAAGAGAAAGGATAGAAGTTGAATGTGGATTCCTTATCCACACTCAATTGAAACTTACCAAAGCCCCTACATGGTTAGCACAATCACTTACAAGTAAAGTAAGAAGGTATAATGAACAAATCAAATTCAAACAAGTTGACAAACAAAGTGAAATGAGATTAAATGCTATACATGCTTCCAAGTCAGAATGTAACTCATATTTACACAACTTAATGTTATCCTAAATGAGCATACCAAATCATGCAAACAAAATCTCAATCCAACAAGAAGCAAAGAAGAAAAGGTGAAGTGATGTGAATGTGGTTCATACTTGTGAAACAAGTGACTTAAGGTGCAAGATAAACATCAAGCATGCAAAGATGAAACCCAAATGTCATGATCAGAAGTCAATTAACATGCTATACATCCTCAAACAAAACCACAACTCATGTCACAAGTGCCTTCATGATCAAGCAAACCAAACATGAGGCATACATTCACAAAATGAACAAGTTAAACTTCATGCTTCAAACAAATAGCAAACATGCTCCAAAAATTATGACTTTCACCAATCAAACACCTTAAACCCATGCCATTAACATATCAAGTCCACAAGCAATGAATCAGAACCAAAGTCACTCAACAATTAGGTCAAAGTCTCATGGAAGTTTCATGCATTCATGCTCAAAGCATCACATCAAAAGTCATCCAAAAAAGACTTAAAAATCATCTCATAAATCCCAAACATACCCCAACATATTGTGACCACAATGCAAAAAGAAAGGCATCAAAATCATTTTTTATGATCAAGAACAAAAATGCACAAAATCATATGTCACATTAAGTATGCATACAAATGGAAATTCAAAAGAAATAATGGAACAGGGGCAAAATGGTCATAAAATCAGAAAATAAAATCATAGAAAATTTCCTAAATGTTTTAAGAATACACATGAATTTTTGTAGAATTTTCCAATATGTTTTGATATTTTTAAAAATTAGAAATCAAACGTGTAGAAAGAAATAAAAAATGAAAAATGAATGCAAAATGCAAGGGGGTGCAAACATAGCAATTAGACAGTGTAAATGCATTGGGCTTCAAAACAGGAGGGTGCAAATATCAATCTGGATAAGTCCAAGTCTGCGCGCCAAACACAATAACAAAAATGCACCTGCAGTCAACAATCTTGACCCACTCACAACCATTAGATCAATTCAAAGTCAAGTCAAAGTCAAAGTAGTCAGATCAAACGCTCACACACGCATGTCCACGCTCCATACCATATGCCACAACACACAATGTTTAAAATGGAATCAGAAGCCACACGTGAGAGGCATGTGAGTTTTTTATGTGCTGGCGCGTTTTGGATCGTTAGATCAACAACATCATGTGGCTGACATTCAAACTGGCAATGAAACCCTAGCACAAAGCTACCGGCCGGAGAGGGACCTCCGGTCACCTTCTCCGGTCACACACCACCGTCTGCAACTTCACATGTTCACAGAAATGTACAAACAGCATACCAAAATGAAGAGGAAGTAATGTAGAGCATGAATCCAGTGACAAAACATACAAAAAGTTCATGAAATGGGAGAATCGAGCATATGAAGATTTGCCCTAACATTTCAACTATGCCTCTAAAGGCCTATCAACTAGCCAGACAAGTTCTTGAGCTTATATGAAGCATCAAGAACCTGATAACATCTTCACATTAGGTCTATAAGGGAAGAAATTCGTACCTGAAGATTTATGATCTTGATGTGTTCTTCAGAAAAACCAGAGATGTTGCTTCTTCTTTGAGTTTCTTTTGGCCAAATAAAGGCTTAGATGCAGAGAATGAATGATGCTTCAGTGGAGGAGAGTTGATATCCAAGCTTCAAAACAGTTGCAATGTGATGACAATGGAGATAGAATCAGAGAGATTCTGAGATGAAGATGAGGAAGATGAATGAAATGGAGTTTGAAAATCAGTTGCAATGTGGAGGAATTGAGAGAGAATCGAGAGAATTTCTGAGTTGAATGTGAGAAAATGAAGTTGGAAATGAAATTTGAGAGTGAAGTCTTTATTTATAGTGTGAGCTAACCAAGGTTTAATGAGTTGAGTTAGATGAGTCACAGTGGTTAGACTGAGTGCACCCTAACTAACTGAGTCAAGTTAGTTAGGGGCGAGTTATTGAGGCTGAGTTATGGTGATGGCGGTTCACAATGTGTTATGGTGAGGTTCAATTGAATAAAGCAAGCTCACATCTGCTGCTGCCACAGAAACTTGTTCAACAAGCTTTCCCTTTCCATTTCCATGTATAGTGAGGCACGTGAGGTGTTGTTCATGAAAAGTGTTTGGTTAAATGAAGCAAAGGTTGGAGAGTGAGCAATACATGAGCAAGCTGGTACAATAACACCAACCTTTATTTCTTTTTCTGGTTTTATGTGACAGTTTGGAACCAATGCAACAGTGATTGTTTGAAGATAATTTTCTCTCTTGTTAGTGAATGATTTAATGAGGCATTGAGGGCATTGGAAAGATGGTGCACCAGAGAACAACATTGGTGTGAGAATTGTATTGAATTGAGGCCTCAAACACACCTAAAAATAGCTATGAACACAATGGTTCAAAACTGGTTGGTGAGCGTGGCAAGAGGTTGGCTGGCAAGGCAACTTGGCACACGAAATTTCAGCACAATCAACCTAACTTGAGACCAAAATTTATCCCTCATAAATTGATCAAATGGAATTTTGTCCAACATGAATATTG
The DNA here is from genome assembly GCA_022829125.1 of Lathyrus tuberosus. Classification (NCBI taxonomy): domain Eukaryota; kingdom Viridiplantae; phylum Streptophyta; class Magnoliopsida; order Fabales; family Fabaceae; genus Lathyrus; species Lathyrus tuberosus. The sequence goes on from JALAZF010000034.1 coordinate 5,721,774, forward strand.
AAAATGACATTGCAATGAACAACTTTCATGTTGAAAACTTTTCCATTTGGGGCCTTTAATTATGAGAAAAATGAGTGGACATTTGGCTCACCAACTGTTTGAGAAAATGACCGCGCGCGTGCCCTGAAAATCTTGGTCATGACCTAGTTTTGAACCTACTTTGCTCAAACTTTGATCAATCATATCTCACTCAATTTTTATCCAATGGAGATGTTCCACACATGGATTTGAAGCTTAAAACAAGATCTTTCATTGAGGCAGAGTGGATTTTTCATTTGGTGCTCCAAATTTAAATGGCCTTGGTTCAAACTCTGATGCAAAATGGCCAAAACTTGCTATTTTTAGTAACCCTTCTTCATCCAAAAATGGCAACTTTCTACACCTTGAATTTTTCATGATTCCTTTGGAATTTCTTGACCAAATTTTGTACATTGGACACATGTAACATGAATTTCATGAATTTGGGCTCAAAAAGTCAAGAGTTGACTTTTTCCTCTGATTATTTGACTTTGCCCCAATTTCTCTGATTCTTGATCTTTCTTCCAATTGAACCACCTCCAAAACTAATTGAGATGCAATCTTCCACATCCATATACCTAGGGACATATAGAAAACCATGACATCAAGTCTTGCCCAAAAAATCAAAGATTCCCTGATTTAAATGGAAACCCTAATTTTGGCCCCCTTTGGTTAGGAGGTAAAAGTGCAGTCTTCAATTTCAAATTCCTCAGAGTATGCTGTGTGTCCCCTTAAAGGATGATGAGAAATGCCACTTGAGAATGATTTTGGATCAATGAGCTATCTCTTTTGAGGGTTTTCCTTCAATTTTTGAACCTCTTGCATGATGAAAGATGTATTGCTTCAATCTCCCATTGGATTTCACTTTCTTGAGATTTTGGAAGATCAATTGAGATAGTATGAGACATGAGAGACCTCTTGGCTTGCCTAGAGCCAACTTGATTGACCTTTTTGTGCTTTGAATGATTCCTTGATTATCCACCTTCCACCTGATCACATGCCCTGATGGTAAGAAGGATGCCATGCTTCATTTTTCTATGTTAAATGCAATGTAATGTTAATGAGGTGGATATGATATGATAAATGATAATGCCATGCTATGATGACAAAAGGGGAGAGCAAATTTTGGGGTATTACAGCTGCCCCTATTCAAGCGCTGTAGACCTGAATGCCTGAAAGCAAATGCTTTCGGACTTTCAAGGTATATAGTGATTGAATACCAAAAATAACCAAAAATTTGCTCTGGATGATGAAAAAGAAAAGGGATATAAACCCAATGGGACTGCTGGATTGAATCTTCGATGAAACGTCGGAGAAATCTGTCTTTTGAACGATGCCAGACGACTACTGGCTTGCCACGCTACTGGTGGACTTTAATAATGTCTTTTATGCAACTCCAGACGACTACTGGCCTGCCACGCTACTGGTGGACTTTGAAAACGTCTTTTGAACGACGCCAGACGACTACTGGCTTGCCACACTACTGGTGGACTTTAATAATGTCTTTTATGCAACTCCAGACGACTACTGGCCTGCCACACTGCTGGTGGACTTTGAAATATGCCACCCTTAGATGGACTTTTCGCCAATCCACTGTTGGACTTTTGCCACCCGAAGACGGACTTTTGCCAATCCGCTGTTGGACTTTTGCCACCCGAAGACGGACTTTTGCCAATCCACTGTTGGACTTTTGCCACCCTTAGATGGACCTTTCGCCAATCCACTGTTGGACTTTTGCCACCCGAAGACGGACTTTTGCCAATCCACTGTTGGACTTTTGCCACCCGAAGACGGACTTTTGCCAATCCACTGTTGGACTTTTGCCACCCGGAGATGGACCTTTTGCCAATCTACTGTTGGACTTTTGCCACCCGAAGACGGACTTTTGCCAATCCACTGTTGGACTTTTGCCACCCGAAGACGGACTTTTGCCAATCCACTGTTGGACTTTTGCCACCCGAAGACGGACTTTTGCCAATCCACTGTTGGACTTTTGCCACCCGAAGACGGACTTTTGCCAATCCACTGTTGGACTTTTGAAATTTGCCACCCTTAGATGGACTTTTCGCCAATCCACTGTTGGACTTTTGGAATTTTAAAATCGAATTACTCTCTGCCTCCACGCCAGACATCTCTGCCGACTCTGCTGAGGAACCACAATCAATGATTTAATCTCGGAGACTCTTAAAAGGATAATATCTCTGCTGGCGAACAATCCGTCTGCTTCGAATGGTCAAGCTTGCCAAAAATAAATTGGACTTTAAGATATGAGGGAATGACGACTCTGCCAGGAATTATTCCATCTGTTTGGGGCTGGATTCTGGTCACAGCAACTCCGCTGGGGATGAGAATTCTTAATGACGTCCTGCTGGGGAAATGAGCCATTAAAACTCTGCTTGGGGATTTATTCAACCCAAGATCCTTTATAGGGATTATCAACCTTCTGACCCGGCTGGGGAAAGGCTGTACCATCCTTGTTGAGGAATAGATTCTGTCGATCTGATAAACCTCTGCGGGGAGAACGACAACTCAGCTGGGGAGTATTGCTGACAAGATTCGATGCTGACCTTTGTGGGGATACCATGACCAGAGATACGATCTTGCTGGATATCAGGGCTACTCTGCCAGGGATATGCAAATCCTGGTTAGAAAATTCCCCTGCAACTTACTAGGAAAGAGTCCTTTGGGGAAACTCAAAGCAAATCCACAGTAGTCTGCCGCAGAATATGACTGTCAAGCTTAGGATGAGTACCACAATGCCCCATGTTAGGCGAGCTTTCCCTTTGGACAATTCCGTTGGGGATGACGAGTTTATAACAAACTCTGCTGGAGAAAACTGCTTTAAAGCGTCTCGTGTTGGGGAATGCCTTTTGAGAGAATTTTACAGAAGACCAACTGTCCTCAAACTCTACTGGGGGTGATCAACACTTCATGCTGGGGAAACAACATGCCCCCTGCTTAAGAAAACCAACAATTTGTCCCCGAAGCGGATGTCATAAGAGGATTTTACAGAAGATCTAGCCTCTTCAAACTCTTGTGACTTCGCTGGGGATAATGACCATCAGTTTCAGTGTCGATGAGACCACCCTTTTGGGGAACCTGTGACCGTTATCGATATAGAAAAGCTTGTAGCTGTTGGAAGTACTGAATGAGAGAATCGACTTAATAAGATACAACGGTACCCAGTTGAACTTAATTCACTGATATCGACCCGTTATGAACAATCGTCGACCGAACGATGAACGCCGATCTCCTTACCCATAATTGCCCCAGTCTTTTGCGTGGGGTGGTTTATTGCTGGTCTTGTGCTTAAAATCATCTGCACCTGCTACCTGCAACAAAAGAATATGCCCACATGCCCCGCATATTGCGTGGCTAGAATCCACCATCCGGGAGTATTCAACATTCGAAGTAATTTCAAATGTTTTTTCTGCGCATGTTATTGCAAGGCTGCCATGTTTTCAAATGCAATGTTTTATCAAAAATTAGGACGTTTTTGCAAACAAAGCAATAAAACAAAAATAGAAAGCTTTTTACTGAAATTCAATTTATTGACTGAGAGCCCAGAATAGGCAATTACATCCGGAAGCAATCCCTGGAAAGAGGTGATCGCTAAAAATTGAGAAAAGAAACTATCCTAATGGCAATGTGAAAACGGAATTCCACTGAGTTTCCATTCTGTTATGACCAGTATGTCTTCAAAACTCCCCGACCTTGCCTTCTGAGGAATGATCAGACCGATTCCTATCCTTCAGAACGTCAGTTGTTCAAACGGTGACAGGGTACAGATAACTCAAACCGTAGTCATTCGCTTAAATCCCTCTTTTGTGTGGACCGCCCTTTCAGGTTTTCGATCCACCAGGATACCCTTTTTTGCCTAAGTTGCCCTTTCGGGTTTTCAACTTACCGGGTGTACAAAATTTTTTCAATTATATCCCTAATTTTTGCCCGAACCTTATTCTGTTTTTGGTTCGCCGGGATGCCCTTTTTTGCCTGGATTTTTTTATTTTTATTATCCAGCGGGTCTATTCATGCGAAGTATTTTTTGACTACGTCCGAGTTGACAGGGGATGAAAAGTCTTCGCCATCCATGGTTGTAAGCAATAAGGCTCCGCCCGAAAAGACCTTTTTAACCACGAATGGACCTTCATAATTAGGAGTCCATTTGCCCCTGTGATCTGTATTGGGAGGAAGGATCCTTTTGAGTACCACATCTCCGACTTTATAAACCCGAGGACGCACCTTTTGGTCAAATGCCTGTTTCATTCTGCGCTGATATAGTTGCCCATGACATACAGCCGCCAATCGCTTTTCCTCAATAAGGCTCAGCTGATCAAATCTGGCTCGTACCCATTCAGCCTCATCTAGCTTAACATCCATCATAACTCTGAGGGACGGAATCTCTACTTCAACCGGTAGCACTGCCTCCATACCATATACAAGTGAGAATGGGGTTGCCCCAGTGGACGTGCGTACCGACGTTCGATACCCATGCAAAGCAAACGGCAACATCTCATGCCAATCTTTGTACGTGACAACCATCTTCTGTACAATCTTCTTGATATTTTTGTTGGCCGCTTCGACCGCGCCATTCATCTTTGGGCGGTACGGAGAAGAATTGTGGTGTTCGATTTTGAAGTCCCGGCATAATTCAGCCATCATCTTATTGTTCAAATTAGAACCATTATCAGTGATGATTCTTTCGGGAACTCCATATCGGCAAATGATATCCCGTTTTAAGAAACGGGCGACCACTTGTTTTGTAACATTGGCATAGGATGCGGCTTCAACCCATTTGGTGAAGTAATCAATTGCCACCAAGATGAAACGATGACCATTGGAAGCTGTAGGCTCAATCTTTCCGATCATATCAACGCCCCACATGGCAAACGGCCAAGGCGACGACATGATACTCAACGGATTTGGAGGCACATGCACCTTGTCTGCATAGATCTGGCATTTATGGCATTTGCGGGCATATTTGCAACAATCTGACTCCATAGTCAACCAATAATATCCCGACCTTAACAACTTTTTAGCCATTGCCTGCCCTCCGGCATGAGTACCGAAAGAGCCTTCGTGCACTTCAATCATCAACAGGTCTGCTTCATGTCTATCCACACATCTAAGCAGGACCGTGTCAAAATTTCTTTTATACAGCACGCCATCTTTGTTCAAGAAGAAACTACCAGCTAACCTTCTCAACGTCTTCCTGTCTTTGGACGATGCCCCTGACGGGTACTCTTGACTTTTCAAGAAACACTTAATGTCATGAAACCATGGCTTGTCATCAGACGTTGCATCGACCGCAAACACAAATGCTGGTCTGTCAAGGCGGGATACCTCAATCTTAGGTACATGGTTCCATCCTTGCACTTTGATCATGGAAGACAAAGTGGCCAAGGCATCAGCGAACCTATTCTCATCTCGAGGAATATGGTACAGTTTCACTGTTGTGAAAAATGTCAGCAATCTCCTCGTATAATCTCTATACGGCACTAGATTTGCTTGGTGCGTGTACCAACTCCCTTTCACTTGATTGATTACCAAAGCTGAATCACCAAATATATCAAGGGTTTTAATCCGTAGATTAATCGCCTCCTCGATCCCCATTATACAAGCTTCGTACTCTGCTTCATTGTTGGTGCATCCGAAAGTTATTCGTGCAGTGAAAGGCATATGAACACCTTCCGGCGTGATAAGAACTGCTCCAACTCCGCACCCATTCATATTGACAGCCCCATCAAACATCAGACTCCATTTGGATTCAGGGTCTGGCCCCTCCTCCGGAAGTGGTTCCTCGCAGTCTTTAGCTTTGAGAAACATGATGTCTTCATCAGGGAAGTCAAACTTCATGGGTTGGTAATCATCAATCGGCTGTTGCGCAAGATAGTCGGACAAGATACTTCCTTTGATGGCCTTTTGTGAAGTGTAATGAATGTCATACTCTGTCAAGACCATTTGCCACCGTGCAACTCTGCCTGTCAATGCCGGTTTCTCGAAAATGTACTTGATAGGATCCATTTTTGAAATCAACAAGGTTGTGTGCCTAACCATATATTGCCTCAATCGCTTAGCGGCCCATGCAAGTGCACAGCATGTCTTTTCAAGCATTGAGTATCGGGACTCACAATCATTGAACTTTTTGCTCAGGTAGTAAATAGCATGCTCCTTCCTACCTGTCTCGTCATGTTGACCGAGAACACAACCCATGGAACCTTCAAGCACTGTCAGATACATTATCAGCGGTCTCCCTTCAACTGGAGGCATTAGAATCGGAGGTTCCTGCAAGTATTCTTTTATCTTATCGAATGCCAATTGGCAATCGTCATTCCACCTGACCGTTTGATCTTTCCTTAACAATTTAAATATTGGTTCGCACGTGGCTGTTAGGTGAGATATGAACCTCGCAATGTAGTTCAATCTACCCAAGAAACCACGAACCTCTTTTTCTGTTCTCGGTTCAGGCATTTCTTGTATTGCTTTCACCTTGGCAGGATCAACCTCGATTCCTCTTTTGCTCACAATGAAACCTAGCAACTTTCCAGAACGTACCCCAAACGTGCACTTGTTTGGATTTAATCTCAGACGGAACTTTCTCAACCTTTCAAACAGCTTTTTCAGGTTAACCAGATGTTCCTCTTCTGTTCTCGACTTGGCAATCATATCATCTACATAACATTCGATCTCCTTATGAATCAAGTCATGAAACAATGTCACCATCGCCCGCTGGTACGTTGCCCCTGCGTTTTTCAACCCAAAAGGCATTACTTTATAACAATATGTACCCCACGGAGTAATGAACGTGGTCTTCTCCATGTCTTCAGGTGCCATCTTGATCTGGTTGTACCCGGAGAAACCGTCCATAAATGAGAACACTGAAAACTGAGCTGTATTATCGACCAGCACATCAATATGAGGTAGTGGAAAATCATCTTTCGGGCTAGCTTTATTAAGATCTCGATAATCCACACACATTCTCACTTTTCCATCTTTCTTCGGTACTGGCACGATGTTGGCTACCCATGGCGGATACTTTGTCACAGCAAGAAAACCAGCGTCCCACTGCTTCTGGACTTCCTCCTTAATCTTTAAAGCCATGTCGGGGTGAGTCCGACGAAGTTTCTGCTTGACTGGCGGACATTCTTCTCTCAATGGTAGCCTGTGCACGACAATATCCGTATCCAACCCCGGCATGTCTTGATACGACCAGGCGAAGACGTCAACATACTCGCGCAACATTTCCGTCAGAATTTGCTTCACATCTGCTTGCAAGCTGGCACCAATCCTGATCTCTTTTTTGGCGTCCTTGGTACCAATATTGATGATTTCTACAGTCTCCTGATGAGGCTGGATGACCTTTTCCTCCTGTTTCAACAATCTGGCCAGTTCTTCAGGGAGTTCACAATCTTTCTCATCCCCTTCTTCGGCTTGATAAATCGGATTGTCAAAGTCATACATGGCCATATCAAAATCGTTATCAGTGGTATCCGGAGGATCAAGTCTGCATGAACGGGTTCATGCCTTATTTTAGAATTTATTTTTAAGCAAAACAAAAGAAAATGAAACATTGCCATTTTATTTTTTTGTGCAAAAATAAAAACTGAAAGACAGAGAACAAAATTTGATTGCAAAACGTCCTTTATTAATGATTAAACATTGCAAATGCAACCATGGTGGCCCTACAAATGAATCTATACGCCTTGGGCAGAGCGCAAGATTTTGTCATGCATTATGGTTAGAAAAACAAAGAAAAATTACTCTGTCTGAAGAGTAACCCGGATGACTTCTTCAACGAACCAGTTTTGCACTTGTTGTCCCGAAGCATGAGGGCGTACCCAGTTGTCCAAGTCACAATTACTGTCAACACTATCCTCCGTGGCTGCACAAGACTGGTCCATGTAGATAATTCCCCCACTATTGAAAGTAATGGGTCCCCTGCTCCCTGCATCTGGAGTTGTAGAGGGATGATAACCAATACCAAATTTGTCTTCCTTCATTGGGGTCTCTATCAACCTGCCCCAACCTTGGGCGTGGCCTGCCCTGACGACTTCGACAGCTTGTTTGTAAGATGAAATGGAGGTACCAGCCCCAACTGGTACAGAAGAAGACTCAGGTGCATCGTCAATATTGACTGCTTCAAATGATTGGCACAGCATCTCATGAATTTCCCCATCCATTTCAATGTACTTGAACGTGGATAAGTGACTCACAAAGATGTCTTCTTCCCCACACACTGTCACAACCTGCCCTTCAAACTCATACTTCAGCTTTTGATGTAGAGTGGAAGTAACAGCTCCAGCTTCGTGAATCCAAGGGCGTCCCAATAGGCAGCTATATGCAGGTTGTATGTCCATTACATGGAACGTGGATTTGAATACCTGTGGTCCAATTTGTACGGGCAATTCCACCTCACCAAACACAGATCGTCTAGTTCCATCGAATGCTCTGACCACCAATTCACTAGGCCTTAAGATCAAACCGTCAACTTCCAGCTTCATTAATGCCTTCTTGGGCAAGACATTGAGTGATGAACCAGTGTCTACCAGTACATGAGATAACACTGCGCCCTTACACTCCATCGTGATATGCAAAGCCTTATTATGGTTTCTTCCTTCAACAGTCAAATCTCTACTTGTAAAGCCCAAGCCATGGCTGACATTAACATTGGAGATTATGCCCTCGAGCTGATTAACAGTAATTTCTTGCGGTACGTACGCACTCTTCAACACTTTCAACAACGCCTGCCGGTGCGCATCAGAGCACATCAATAGTGACAGGATTGAAATCTTTGAAGGGGTCTGATTCAGTTGGTCCACAATCTTATAATCGCTTTTCTTGATTATCTTCATAAATTCTTCCATTTCCTTATCAAAAGTAATCTTTGTCTCTGCTTCAGGTGTAGGCGCACTTTCAACCACCTGTTTACCCTTAGCCTTTGCTGCAGCTTCTGCCTCTTTATCACTTCTCAAGGTTTGGGGAGCGAACAACCTTCCACTCCTTGTAAAGCCCCCTACGCCCCCTACGTTATCAACATTTGGGCTGACTGACGACTCAACTTCCTGTTTTTTACCTTCGTAATATACATCTGCCCCATAGTGCCATGGGATAGCCTTCGTAGACGTGAACGGAATTGGTCCTGGCACCGTGATAGTGACAGGACTGGGCCTTTCTGGCGCAACACTCGCCACGGGAACTGCATTGACCGGCCTTTGAATCTCAGCGGGAGTGTAATAGATGGTCACGGTTGATATCTCATCAGTGTCTTTCACGACTCTGTCGAACTGTAGACATCCTTCATCGATCAGATTCTGTAAACCCATCTTCAACTTATCACAGCCGTTCTCCTGATTCATACACTCAAAGCAATCTTGATTACAGCCCGGGAACACCTGTCCCTTCAATAAACGATCTTTTACAACCAACAAAGAAGTTTTCACTTGACGGATATCTGTCACCAGATTCAATCTCCTCCCATCTTCAATAGCGTACACATTTGCTGCGCTATGATCAGGCATGGGATGCTGAGTAATATTAGGAGCGGGAGAGAAATTGATGGCTTTAGCATCAATCAAATCTTGTACTTTATGATGGAAAGCCCAGCATTTTTCAATGGAGTGCCCCTGAGCACCTGAGTGGAACTCACAACGAGCATTAGCATCGAAGTTAGGTGGCAGGTTTCCAGCAACCGGAGCTTTCATAGTACGGAGTTCTACCAACTTTAACTCGAGTAGCCGGGGCAACAGCGCGGCATAAGTCATAGGGAGAGGATCCATCTTACGATCCCTCTGTCTAGACCTTTGCTGGAAAAAAGGTTGTTGCTGTGGAACTTGTTGTTGGGGTTGTTGTTTCTGAACAGACGGTGTGGGGATTGTTACAGCATCTACCTGATAATAAGCTCGAGAACGCCCTCTGCCTCGTCCTCTAAACACAGCATTCGTATCACCTTCTCTTCTTTTCTGGTTACTAGCAAACGGTTTCTTCGTCCCCGAAGAGCCAGCCCCACTCACATCCTGGATCTTTCCAAGCTTTAACAGACTTTCTATTCTTTCTCCCGCAATCACAATATCAGCAAATCCAGTTGACGGACAAGCAGCTAATCTATCCAGATAGGCCCCTTGCAAGGTGCCCATGAACATATCTGCCATTTCTCTGTCTGACAAGGGAGGTTGGACCTGGGCAGCCATTTCCCTCCACCTCTGTGCATATTCTTTGAAACTCTCCTTGGCATTTTGTGACAATCCCTGCAATTGGGTGCGGTTGGGCGCCATGTCAATATTGTACTGGTATTGCTTCAAGAACGCTTCTGCCAGATCTTTCCAATTCTTCACAGCAGCTCTATTCAACTTCATGTACCAGGTCAAGGATGCCCCAGCCAGACTGTCCTGAAAATAGTGCATCCATAGCTTCTCGTCATCCGTATGGGCTGAAATCTTCCCAAAGTAAGCTTGAAGATGCGTTTGGGGACACGCATTGCCGTGATACTTATCAAAAGTGGGAGGCTTGAATTTAGGGGGAATTCTGACTCCTGAGACCAGCCCCAAGCTGGTAACATCAATACCCATAGAGTTCTTGCATTCTATGGCCCTGATCTTTTCTGCTAACTCCTCATACCTTCGATCACCTTGATTACCCACATCAGCGTCTAGTAGAGTAAATTGGTCTTCCAGAGTATCTTCAAGAGTAACACCAGCATGCCTACCATTCCCATTACCCCGATTGTTACCACCAGGAGGAGGGTTGCCACCGGGAGGAGGAATGCCATGTCCCTGTGAATTGTCATGATGATCACCTTCGGGCCCATTGTCGGGACGCTCTACCAGAAGCCTCAGTCTCTCCTGATTTTGCGCCATGCCAGTCATGAGGGTCATGAACTGGTCCATACACGCCCTCATTTCCGCCAAATCACTTTGCACTTGATCCATGATTCTTACTTGATTCCTTCGCGTCGAATATCGGTGAATGTGACTCTCCGCTATACTGCCTGAAACCAAATAAAGGTTAGAGACCCCGCAACGAGTACCTGAAAAGCAAGTAACAAAAATGCAAAATGATATGCAATGCCATGCAATGCTATGCTTGTCATTTCCTAGGTGCTTTACACCCTGATTCCAATCCAAACCACGGAAATCTGAAGACCAGAAATTGTGATATAAAGAGACGTGTCGTGGTCATGTGCTTGTGCGCAGCTATCTGATAAAGAATAATTCTGAATAAAACTGCTCATACTCATTCAACAAAATATTCAAGTACATTTAAGAAAGGTTCAACCGCAAATGCAATACAAGGAAAAATGGATCCATCAACAAGCCTGATGGTAACCATTAACAACAAAATATAAGGAAAAGAACATCAGTCTGACAATTCCACACCCTTCAGCTTATCACTTGAGTATTTGATCTCCTCAAAAAGTATACGGGTACGCTGGTGATTCGGCTTTTCAATCATTTCTTTGATCAAGACATCCCTTTTCTCAAGAGCTTCAGTTAAAGAACCCATGTGCAGCATCAGAGCCTCGTCATCACACACTCCTTTGTGTCTCTTTATGCCAGCTTGCGTCTTGAGTATCTCCCTTTCTATCATGACTTCTTCAAGCTCTTTCTTGGTATTCTTCAACTGGCTTCTAACTTCTTCTAACTGCTCTTGACTCTTACCGAGGCTTTCCCGATACTTTCTCCTCTGCTCATGTGCCTTTTTAAGCTCCTCGTCTTTAGTCTTCGACTGATCCTTTAACTCGGCATTTTCAATTCTGACTTCATCCCAAGCTTGACGAAGTTGAGCTAATGAATCCTTGCTTCGGGCTAAAGCCTGTTTTGTAATCTTGTGAGCCTGACTAGTGTCATCTGCTCCCAAAGTAAGTTTCCGAAAGTACCGAGCTCGGTCATCAAAATCTTCCTCTTTGTCAGCCAAGGTTTTTTCCGCTTTCAAGGCTCTCTTTTCCAACTCTTTGTTGTCAGCTAGAGCTTTCTGAAGACATCTGCTCATTCCAGAATTTTCTATCTGCAGCTCTCTGACCATTTTCTTCCACTTCTCACATTCTTCAATAGCCACCATAGTGGGTTGTTCTGGCTGTACTGCACATAAAAGAGGTCCCCTTGAAAAGGGTAAAAGCAATTCCTTTACTTTCGTTTCAATCCACCTGTCATATTCAGGATAAGATCTACAATCTCCTCTTCCAAAAACTGCTTTTCCAATTTTGTGCTTATCTTTCCAAGCATTCACTACTTCTACCACCTTCGCATCTTTAGTTCCTGTAAAGAATAAAGATTCTTCCACATCTTGCTCTGTAGGAGGATCCCTGGAAGCATACCCAAACTGTCGGATGGCCAAAACTGGATTATAATTGATCCCTCCTTTTCTGCCAATCAAAGGCACATTTGGAAAATTTCCGCATCTTGTGACCAGCTCTATTCTCAATAACCGGTGGTCAAACCATACAATGTTATCAGCAGTTAAACTCATCAATCGTTTAGACCATTTCGCCACATCTTTGGTTTCCACAAAGGCACCTGTCTGAGGCAAATGCTTGAAAAACCAATGACTCAGCAGTGGAGTACAACAACTAACAGATCCTCCCCTCCTTTTCTCATTCTTATAGTGCACGGAATGATAAAAATCTCCTAACAAAGTAGGGACTGGATTTTTAAGGACAAAAACTCTCGTTGCTTGCATATCCACAAAGTCTTGCTGATTGGGAAAGAAAACTAGGCCATATATGCAGAGAGCCAGAATGGAATTGTAAACCGTCCAATTTTTAGCACTTGCAGCCTCTTGGGCCTGTCCAGCCAGAAATTCTAAATGAAATCCGCTAACTCCATTTTTACTGCTCACACCACTCTTTATCACTGCCTGATCCATTTGTAAAGCAGCAGCAATTTCTTTTACGCTGGGAGAACTACCAGAGAAGAATGGTATTGCCGACGTGATCGGAATTCCCAAAATAAATGAGAATTCTTCCAGTGTTGGCATCAAAATGTAATCTGAAAAAAGAAAACACCTCAACGAAGGCTCGTAGAACTGCAGCAGAGTGTGTAAAGCATCATGCTCATACTTGGTGATTGTACGGACCATCCCAACCAAATTCCCGTAACTCTTCTGAAACCTATCAAGAATACCCGGACCAGCCATATCTATAACTTTGAGCAATGAATCCAAGACAGGATCTGGAAACTTGTAAGACACATTGTTCTTTCTCTCGGCAACGATCTCTGTTGAACCCATGGATTGGAATCAGAAATGTATTATGCACCTGAAAATGACAAACATAACTGTTATGATATGATAATGCAATGCAAAAGGGCATGTGATCAGGTAATCAAGTGTCGGTGTTTGTATTGAACTGTGTGCACTGTGTCTCTGTACTGAGTCTGGCAATATCTGAGATGAACACTTAAATCACTGTCATAGGATACAATGTCTGAAATCATCATAGAATCACAAGTAAGGTAGGTAGGAGGCTGGGTTTCCTGCAAACCTGTAAACATCCCGCCCATGCTCACATGTGGTTCTTAGAAAATAAGGCTTGTCAGCTTCGGAGGTTTGAGAAGCAATAGCACATTCAGCCCGTAGGATACAATGCTATGCCAATCAAAGAGGTCGTCCACTGACTCCCCTTAGAAAATAAAGGTCATCCTATGCAAGTTCCAAAGTGGGCCCTCGGGTGCGAATGGGTTTGCCACAGAATGTGGTCTGCCATTGTCACCACTAAAGAGGGATATTTCCACTAAGGTCCTCATAATCGGTCACTAGAGTCGACAGCTCTCTAGATCTACATCCTGGAATACGCAAGATGCGCATGCCACGACGTGTCCCAAGATAGCCTCGTCTAGCTGTGAATTTCGTGAACACCCAACGCACTCCAAACGGCACGTAGGTCCCACTACTCTCCACTCTAATTCTAAGTGTATACTCAAGCCTGTGTAATGGGCTTATCTCTCATAAGTCCCATCCCGCCAAACAGACAAAACAGTGCAGCACAATATAATATATGATATGTAATGCTAAAATGCAGTAAATACTGTAAAGTAAATAAACAGCAAAATATAGCACAACAGTAAACACCCAATGAAAGAAAAGCAAACAAGCGCTAGGATTGACTCGCTTAGGGATGGACCAGCAATAGGTCAACCTGTCCCCAGCAGAGTCGCCAGCTGTCGCTCCCGGGATTTTCATCCTAGTACAAACGCGAAAGTGGCACCGAAACAGAGTCGCCAGCAATGTGTATTTATCCCAAGAGAGGGAAAGGAAACACCGCATAAACCTGAAGGAAAGGAAAGAGCATGGTCTCGCGACCAAGAGAAATGGGTTCGGGAGTCGGTTACGCGAGAGGAAGGTATTAGCACCCCCTCGCGTCCATCGTACCCGATGGGATCCACGCTTGCTTGTCTCGATCAAAGGGTGATAGAAAAGAATACTGGAAAAGGAACTAAAAGAAAGAAATGGAAAGAAAAAGAAACAAATGTAGGGAAAATAAAAGAAGTGCTCGCATGGGCCCTACCCCACTGCCTACGTATCTCATCGGGAATATGAGAATCAGAGCGACGTAGTTCCCCTCACTAGGGATGAATTGTTTGTGTTTTTTAAGGAACGGCTAACGTTCTAGCTCAGGTGTTGCAGACTCGCTGGTCCGAGTGCGTTACCATCTTGCGAGAGAACGAGTAGGAGCGCGTTCGTACGTTCAGAGTGAGTGAGATGAGAAAAGAATTCCCGAAGGAAAGACGTTATTGTTTGTTTTTGTCTTTTAGAAGTTTCTTTTTTATTTGTTTGCATATGATAGTGTATCTAAATCTTAGTCATTGGAATGTGTACATTCTCACATTCCAAGATGGAATGAGCAAGAAGACACACTAAGAGCGAAGAAGACCCCCACACTTAGTTCCAATTGTCAAGGTTCAACCACACTAGCATACTTGTGTTTATTAAGTGTTTTTGTTGGTTATGAAATGAAGAAGTGTTTTTTTATTATTTATACCTTCAACAAGTATTGCATTTAAGTCCATCATACAAGATCAAATGTCTAACACATTGACCCAAGATGGGCTATATGCTACCCATTCTAAGATAATAAGAGAAGACCCCTTATAATCTTTTCTTTATATGAAAGGCCTAAATGCAATAAATGCCTACCTTTATTAAGTATTTTGCATTTTTCTTTTGAGATGAGAAGAGAGACTCAAGAGAGGAGAAAAGGTAAAACCTATATGGACTAAGACTCAATCCTAATTGAAGATTAAAGAGAGTGATCCTAAAGTTTGTGAGGTTTCAACCTAAAGTCTAAAGAAAGAAAGAATTAAACAATTCACTTCCAAAATGGAAGATGAATTGTAATTCAAAAGGGAAAGTAATGAGTTATTAAAAGAAAGCACATAAGTGCTTAACAAAACACAAAATGAAATTGTAAAAGAGAAAGGATAGAAGTTGAATGTGGATTCCTTATCCACACTCAATTGAAACTTACCAAAGCCCCTACATGGTTAGCACAATCACTTACAAGTAAAGTAAGAAGGTATAATGAACAAATCAAATTCAAACAAGTTGACAAACAAAGTGAAATGAGATTAAATGCTATACATGCTTCCAAGTCAGAATGTAACTCATATTTACACAACTTAATGTTATCCTAAATGAGCATACCAAATCATGCAAACAAAATCTCAATCCAACAAGAAGCAAAGAAGAAAAGGTGAAGTGATGTGAATGTGGTTCATACTTGTGAAACAAGTGACTTAAGGTGCAAGATAAACATCAAGCATGCAAAGATGAAACCCAAATGTCATGATCAGAAGTCAATTAACATGCTATACATCCTCAAACAAAACCACAACTCATGTCACAAGTGCCTTCATGATCAAGCAAACCAAACATGAGGCATACATTCACAAAATGAACAAGTTAAACTTCATGCTTCAAACAAATAGCAAACATGCTCCAAAAATTATGACTTTCACCAATCAAACACCTTAAACCCATGCCATTAACATATCAAGTCCACAAGCAATGAATCAGAACCAAAGTCACTCAACAATTAGGTCAAAGTCTCATGGAAGTTTCATGCATTCATGCTCAAAGCATCACATCAAAAGTCATCCAAAAAAGACTTAAAAATCATCTCATAAATCCCAAACATACCCCAACATATTGTGACCACAATGCAAAAAGAAAGGCATCAAAATCATTTTTTATGATCAAGAACAAAAATGCACAAAATCATATGTCACATTAAGTATGCATACAAATGGAAATTCAAAAGAAATAATGGAACAGGGGCAAAATGGTCATAAAATCAGAAAATAAAATCATAGAAAATTTCCTAAATGTTTTAAGAATACACATGAATTTTTGTAGAATTTTCCAATATGTTTTGATATTTTTAAAAATTAGAAATCAAACGTGTAGAAAGAAATAAAAAATGAAAAATGAATGCAAAATGCAAGGGGGTGCAAACATAGCAATTAGACAGTGTAAATGCATTGGGCTTCAAAACAGGAGGGTGCAAATATCAATCTGGATAAGTCCAAGTCTGCGCGCCAAACACAATAACAAAAATGCACCTGCAGTCAACAATCTTGACCCACTCACAACCATTAGATCAATTCAAAGTCAAGTCAAAGTCAAAGTAGTCAGATCAAACGCTCACACACGCATGTCCACGCTCCATACCATATGCCACAACACACAATGTTTAAAATGGAATCAGAAGCCACACGTGAGAGGCATGTGAGTTTTTTATGTGCTGGCGCGTTTTGGATCGTTAGATCAACAACATCATGTGGCTGACATTCAAACTGGCAATGAAACCCTAGCACAAAGCTACCGGCCGGAGAGGGACCTCCGGTCACCTTCTCCGGTCACACACCACCGTCTGCAACTTCACATGTTCACAGAAATGTACAAACAGCATACCAAAATGAAGAGGAAGTAATGTAGAGCATGAATCCAGTGACAAAACATACAAAAAGTTCATGAAATGGGAGAATCGAGCATATGAAGATTTGCCCTAACATTTCAACTATGCCTCTAAAGGCCTATCAACTAGCCAGACAAGTTCTTGAGCTTATATGAAGCATCAAGAACCTGATAACATCTTCACATTAGGTCTATAAGGGAAGAAATTCGTACCTGAAGATTTATGATCTTGATGTGTTCTTCAGAAAAACCAGAGATGTTGCTTCTTCTTTGAGTTTCTTTTGGCCAAATAAAGGCTTAGATGCAGAGAATGAATGATGCTTCAGTGGAGGAGAGTTGATATCCAAGCTTCAAAACAGTTGCAATGTGATGACAATGGAGATAGAATCAGAGAGATTCTGAGATGAAGATGAGGAAGATGAATGAAATGGAGTTTGAAAATCAGTTGCAATGTGGAGGAATTGAGAGAGAATCGAGAGAATTTCTGAGTTGAATGTGAGAAAATGAAGTTGGAAATGAAATTTGAGAGTGAAGTCTTTATTTATAGTGTGAGCTAACCAAGGTTTAATGAGTTGAGTTAGATGAGTCACAGTGGTTAGACTGAGTGCACCCTAACTAACTGAGTCAAGTTAGTTAGGGGCGAGTTATTGAGGCTGAGTTATGGTGATGGCGGTTCACAATGTGTTATGGTGAGGTTCAATTGAATAAAGCAAGCTCACATCTGCTGCTGCCACAGAAACTTGTTCAACAAGCTTTCCCTTTCCATTTCCATGTATAGTGAGGCACGTGAGGTGTTGTTCATGAAAAGTGTTTGGTTAAATGAAGCAAAGGTTGGAGAGTGAGCAATACATGAGCAAGCTGGTACAATAACACCAACCTTTATTTCTTTTTCTGGTTTTATGTGACAGTTTGGAACCAATGCAACAGTGATTGTTTGAAGATAATTTTCTCTCTTGTTAGTGAATGATTTAATGAGGCATTGAGGGCATTGGAAAGATGGTGCACCAGAGAACAACATTGGTGTGAGAATTGTATTGAATTGAGGCCTCAAACACACCTAAAAATAGCTATGAACACAATGGTTCAAAACTGGTTGGTGAGCGTGGCAAGAGGTTGGCTGGCAAGGCAACTTGGCACACGAAATTTCAGCACAATCAACCTAACTTGAGACCAAAATTTATCCCTCATAAATTGATCAAATGGAATTTTGTCCAACATGAATATTGAAAATGACATTGCAATGAACAACTTTCATGTTGAAAACTTTTCCATTTGGGGCCTTTAATTATGAGAAAAATGAGTGGACATTTGGCTCACCAACTGTTTGAGAAAATGACCGCGCGCGTGCCCTGAAAATCTTGGTCATGACCTAGTTTTGAACCTACTTTGCTCAAACTTTGATCAATCATATCTCACTCAATTTTTATCCAATGGAGATGTTCCACACATGGATTTGAAGCTTAAAACAAGATCTTTCATTGAGGCAGAGTGGATTTTTCATTTGGTGCTCCAAATTTAAATGGCCTTGGTTCAAACTCTGATGCAAAATGGCCAAAACTTGCTATTTTTAGTAACCCTTCTTCATCCAAAAATGGCAACTTTCTACACCTTGAATTTTTCATGATTCCTTTGGAATTTCTTGACCAAATTTTGTACATTGGACACATGTAACATGAATTTCATGAATTTGGGCTCAAAAAGTCAAGAGTTGACTTTTTCCTCTGATTATTTGACTTTGCCCCAATTTCTCTGATTCTTGATCTTTCTTCCAATTGAACCACCTCCAAAACTAATTGAGATGCAATCTTCCACATCCATATACCTAGGGACATATAGAAAACCATGACATCAAGTCTTGCCCAAAAAATCAAAGATTCCCTGATTTAAATGGAAACCCTAATTTTGGCCCCCTTTGGTTAGGAGGTAAAAGTGCAGTCTTCAATTTCAAATTCCTCAGAGTATGCTGTGTGTCCCCTTAAAGGATGATGAGAAATGCCACTTGAGAATGATTTTGGATCAATGAGCTATCTCTTTTGAGGGTTTTCCTTCAATTTTTGAACCTCTTGCATGATGAAAGATGTATTGCTTCAATCTCCCATTGGATTTCACTTTCTTGAGATTTTGGAAGATCAATTGAGATAGTATGAGACATGAGAGACCTCTTGGCTTGCCTAGAGCCAACTTGATTGACCTTTTTGTGCTTTGAATGATTCCTTGATTATCCACCTTCCACCTGATCACATGCCCTGATGGTAAGAAGGATGCCATGCTTCATTTTTCTATGTTAAATGCAATGTAATGTTAATGAGGTGGATATGATATGATAAATGATAATGCCATGCTATGATGACAAAAGGGGAGAGCAAATTTTGGGGTATTACACGCTTATGTTCGTATTCGTTCGCTGTTGAAAGAGCGTTTTCGGCCGGTCTTTCTTTTCGAGTTCGCTTTCGGTAGTACTCGTTTATTTCTTTTCGAGTACGCTTTCGGTCGTACTCGTTTGCTGTTGAAAGAGCGTTTTTGGCCGGTCTTTCTTTTCGAGTCCGCTTTCGGTAGTACTCGTTTATTTCTTTTCGAGTACGCTTTCGGTCGTACTCGTTTGCTGTTGAAAGAGCGTTTTCGGCCGGCCTTTCTGTTCGAGTCGGCTTTCGGTCGTACTCGTTTATTCTTTTCGAGTTCGCTTTAGGTTGTACTCTTTTGCTGTTGAAAGAGCGTTTTCGGCCGGTCTTTCTTTTCGAGTCCGCTTTCGGTCGTACTCGTTTATTCTTTTCGAGTTCGCTTTTGCTCGTACTCGTTTGCTGTTGAAAGAGCGTTTTCGGTCGGTCTTTCTTTTCGAGTCCGCTTTCGGTTCTACTCGTTAGCTGTTTAAAGAGCGTTTTTGGCCGGTCTTTATTTTCGAGTCCGCTTTTGGTCGTACTCGTTTATTTTTATCGAGTCCGCTTTCGGTCGTACTCGTTTGCTGTTGAAAGAGCGTTTTTGGCGGTCTTTTATTTCAAGTCCGCTTTCGGTCGTACTCGTTTATTTCTTTTCGAGTCCGCTTTCGGTCGTACTCGTTTGCTGTTAAAAGAGCGTTTTCGGCCGGTCTTTCTTTTCGAGTCCGCTTTCGGTCGTACTCGTTAGCTGTTTAAAGAGCGTTTTTGGCCGGTCTTTATTTTCTAGTCCGCTTTTGGTCGTACTCGTTTATTTTTATCGAGTCCGCTTTCGGTCGTACTCGTTTGCTGTTGAAAGAGCGTTTTCGGTCGGTCTTTTATTTCGAGTCCGCTTTCGGTCGTACTCGTTTATTTCATTTCGAGTCCGCTTTCGGTCGTACTCGTTTGCTGTTAAAAGAGCGTTTTCGGCCGGTCTTTCTTTTCGAGTCCGCTTTCGGTCGTACTCGTTTATTCTTTTCGAGTCCGCTTTCGGTTGTACTCGTTTGCTATTGAAAGAGCGTTTTCGGTCGGTCTTTCTTTTCGAGTCCGCTTTCGGTCGTACTCGTTTGCTATTGAAAGAGCGTTTTCGGTCGGTCTTTCTTTTCGAGTCCG
Organism: Lathyrus tuberosus; assembly: GCA_022829125.1. Classification (NCBI taxonomy): domain Eukaryota; kingdom Viridiplantae; phylum Streptophyta; class Magnoliopsida; order Fabales; family Fabaceae; genus Lathyrus; species Lathyrus tuberosus. Next base: position 5,742,218 of record JALAZF010000034.1, read on the forward strand.
CTTTCGGACGTACTCGTTTGCTATTGAAAGAGCGTTTTCGGCCGGCCTTTCTGTTCGAGTCGGCTTTCGATCGTACTCGTTTATTCTTTTCGAGTTCGCTTTCGGTTGTACTCTTTTGCTGTTGAAAGAGCGTTTTCGGCCGGTCTTTCTTTTCGAGTCCGCTTTCGGTCGTACTCGTTTATTCTTATCGAGTCCGCTTTTGGTCGTACTCGTTTGCTGTTGAAAGAGCGTTTTCAGTCGACCTTTCTTTTCGAGTCCGCTTTTGGTCGTACTCGTTTATTCTTATTGAGTCTGCTTTCGGTCGTGCTCGTTTGCTGTCGAAAGAGCGTTTTTGGCCGGTCTTTTTTTTCGAGTCCGCTTTCGATCGTACTCGTTTGCTATTGAAAGAGCGTTTTCAGCCGGTCTTTCTTTTCGAGTCCGCTTTCGGTCGTACTTGTTTATTCTTTTCGAGTCCGCTTTCGGTCATACTCGTTTGCTGTTGAAGGAGCGTTTTCGGCAGGACTTTCTGTTCGAGTCCGCTTTCGTTCGTACTCGTTTATTCTTTTCGAGTCCGCTTTCAGTCGTACTCGTTTGCTATTGAAAGAGCATTTTCGGCCACTCTTTCTTTTGGAGTCCGCTTTCGACCGTACTCGTTTGCTGTTGAAAGAGCTTTTTCGGCCGGTCTTTCTTTTCGATTCCGCTTTCGGTCATACTCGTTTATTTCTTTTCAAATCTGCTTTTGGTGGTACTCGTTTGCTGTTGAAAGAGCGTTTTTGGCCGGTCTTTCTTTTCGAGTCCGCTTTCGGTCGTACTCGTTTATTCTTTTCGAGTCCGCTTATGTTCGTATTCGTTCGCTGTTGAAAGAGCGTTTTCGGCCGGTCTTTCTTTTCGAGTTCGCTTTCGGTAGTACTCGTTTATTTCTTTTCGAGTACGCTTTCGGTCGTACTCGTTTGCTGTTGAAAGAGCGTTTTTGGCCGGTCTTTCTTTTCGAGTCCGCTTTCGGTAGTACTCGTTTATTTCTTTTCGAGTACGCTTTCGGTCGTACTCGTTTGCTGTTGAAAGAGCGTTTTCGGCCGGCCTTTCTGTTCGAGTCGGCTTTCGGTCGTACTCGTTTATTCTTTTCGAGTTCGCTTTAGGTTGTACTCTTTTGCTGTTGAAAGAGCGTTTTCGGCCGGTCTTTCTTTTCGAGTCCGCTTTCGGTCGTACTCGTTTATTCTTTTCGAGTTCGCTTTTGCTCGTACTCGTTTGCTGTTGAAAGAGCGTTTTCGGTCGGTCTTTCTTTTCGAGTCCGCTTTCGGTTCTACTCGTTAGCTGTTTAAAGAGCGTTTTTGGCCGGTCTTTATTTTCGAGTCCGCTTTTGGTCGTACTCGTTTATTTTTATCGAGTCCGCTTTCGGTCGTACTCGTTTGCTGTTGAAAGAGCGTTTTCGGCGGTCTTTTATTTCAAGTCCGCTTTCGGTCGTACTCGTTTATTTCTTTTCGAGTCCGCTTTCGGTCGTACTCGTTTGCTGTTAAAAGAGTGTTTTCGGCCGGTCTTTCTTTTCGAGTCCGCTTTCGGTCGTACTCGTTAGCTGTTTAAAGAGCGTTTTTGGCCGGTCTTTATTTTCTAGTCCGCTTTTGGTCGTACTCGTTTATTTTTATCGAGTCCGCTTTCGGTCGTACTCGTTTGCTGTTGAAAGAGCGTTTTCGGCCGGTCTTTTATTTCGAGTCCGCTTTCGGTCGTACTCGTTTATTTCATTTCGAGCCGCTTTCGGTCGTACTCGTTTGCTGTTAAAAGAGCGTTTTCGGCCGGTCTTTCTTTTCGAGTCCGCTTTCGGTCGTACTCGTTTATTCTTTTCGAGTCCGCTTTCGGTTGTACTCGTTTGCTATTGAAAGAGCGTTTTCGGTCGGTCTTTCTTTTCGAGTCCGCTTTCGGTCGTACTCGTTTGCTATTGAAAGAGCGTTTTCGGTCGGTCTTTCTTTTCGAGTCCGCTTTCGGACGTACTCGTTTGCTATTGAAAGAGCGTTTTCGGCCGGCCTTTCTGTTCGAGTCGGCTTTCGATCGTACTCGTTTATTCTTTTCGAGTTCGCTTTCGGTTGTACTCTTTTGCTGTTGAAAGAGCGTTTTCGGCCGGTCTTTCTTTTCGAGTCCGCTTTCGGTCGTACTCGTTTATTCTTATCGAGTCCGCTTTTGGTCGTACTCGTTTGCTGTTGAAAGAGCGTTTTCAGTCGACCTTTCTTTTCGAGTCCGCTTTTGGTCGTACTCGTTTATTCTTATTGAGTCTGCTTTCGGTCGTGCTCGTTTGCTGTCGAAAGAGCGTTTTTGGCCGGTCTTTTTTTTCGAGTCCGCTTTCGATCGTACTCGTTTGCTATTGAAAGAGCGTTTTCAGCCGGTCTTTCTTTTCGAGTCCGCTTTCGGTCGTACTTGTTTATTCTTTTCGAGTCCGCTTTCGGTCATACTCGTTTGCTGTTGAAGGAGCGTTTTCGGCAGGACTTTCTGTTCGAGTCCGCTTTCGTTCGTACTCGTTTATTCTTTTCGAGTCCGCTTTCAGTCGTACTCGTTTGCTATTGAAAGAGCATTTTCGGCCACTCTTTCTTTTGGAGTCCGCTTTCGACCGTACTCGTTTGCTGTTGAAAGAGCTTTTTCGGCCGGTCTTTCTTTTCGATTCCGCTTTCGGTCATACTCGTTTATTTCTTTTCAAATCCGCTTTTGGTGGTACTCGTTTGCTGTTGAAAGAGCGTTTTTGGCCGGTCTTTCTTTTCGAGTCCGCTTTCGGTCGTACTCGTTTATTCTTTTCGAGTCCGCTTATGTTCGTATTCGTTCGCTGTTGAAAGAGCGTTTTCGGCCGGTCTTTCTTTTCGAGTTCGCTTTCGGTAGTACTCGTTTATTTCTTTTCGAGTACGCTTTCGGTCGTACTCGTTTGCTGTTGAAAGAGCGTTTTTGGCCGGTCTTTCTTTTCGAGTCCGCTTTCGGTAGTACTCGTTTATTTCTTTTCGAGTACGCTTTCGGTCGTACTCGTTTGCTGTTGAAAGAGCGTTTTCGACCGGTCTTTCTTTTCGAGTCCGCTTTCGATCGTACTCGTTTATTCTTTTCGAGTTCGCTTTAGGTTGTACTCTTTTGCTGTTGAAAGAGCGTTTTCGGCCGGTCTTTCTTTTCGAGTCCGCTTTCGGTCGTAGTCGTTTATTCTTTTCGAGTTCGCTTTTGCTCGTACTCGTTTGCTGTTGAAAGAGCGTTTTCGGTCGGTCTTTCTTTTCGAGTCCGCTTTCGGTTCTACTCGTTAGCTGTTTAAAGAGCGTTTTTGGCCGGTCTTTATTTTCGAGTCCGCTTTTGGTCGTACTCGTTTATTTTTATCGAGTCCGCTTTCGGTCGTACTCGTTTGCTGTTGAAAGAGCGTTTTCGGCGGTCTTTTATTTCAAGTCCGCTTTCGGTCGTACTCGTTTATTTCTTTTCGAGTCCGCTTTCGGTCGTACTCGTTTGCTGTTAAAAGAGCGTTTTCGGCCGGTCTTTCTTTTCGAGTCCGCTTTCGGTCGTACTCGTTAGTTGTTTAAAGAGCGTTTTTGGCCGGTCTTTATTTTCTAGTCCGCTTTTGGTCGTACTCGTTTATTTTTATCGAGTCCGCTTTCGGTCGTACTCGTTTGCTGTTGAAAGAGCGTTTTCGGTCGGTCTTTTATTTCGAGTCCGCTTTCGGTCGTACTCGTTTATTTCATTTCGAGCCGCTTTCGGTCGTACTCGTTTGCTGTTAAAAGAGCGTTTTCGGCCGGTCTTTCTTTTCGAGTCCGCTTTCGGTCGTACTCGTTTATTCTTTTCGAGTCCGCTTTCGGTTGTACTCGTTTGCTATTGAAAGAGCGTTTTCGGTCGGTCTTTCTTTTCGAGTCCGCTTTCGGTCGTACTCGTTTGCTATTAAAAGAGCGTTTTCGGTCGGTCTTTCTTTTCGAGTCCGCTTTCGGACGTACTCGTTTGCTATTGAAAGAGCGTTTTCGGCCGGCCTTTCTGTTCGAGTCGGCTTTCGATCGTACTCGTTTATTCTTTTCGAGTTCGCTTTCGGTTGTACTCTTTTGCTGTTGAAAGAGCGTTTTCGGCCGGTCTTTCTTTTCGAGTCCGCTTTCGGTCGTACTCGTTTATTCTTATCGAGTCCGCTTTTGGTCGTACTCGTTTGCTGTTGAAAGAGCGTTTTCAGTCGACCTTTCTTTTCGAGTCCGCTTTTGGTCGTACTCGTTTATTCTTATTGAGTCTGCTTTCGGTCGTGCTCGTTTGCTGTCGAAAGAGCGTTTTTGGCCGGTCTTTTTTTTCGAGTCCGCTTTCGATCGTACTCGTTTGCTATTGAAAGAGCGTTTTCAGCCGGTCTTTCTTTTCGAGTCCGCTTTCGGTCGTACTTGTTTATTCTTTTCGAGTCCGCTTTCGGTCATACTCGTTTGCTGTTGAAGGAGCGTTTTCGGCAGGACTTTCTGTTCGAGTCCGCTTTCGTTCGTACTCGTTTATTCTTTTCGAGTCCGCTTTCAGTCGTACTCGTTTGCTATTGAAAGAGCATTTTCGGCCACTCTTTCTTTTGGAGTCCGCTTTCGACCGTACTCGTTTGCTGTTGAAAGAGCTTTTTCGGCCGGTCTTTCTTTTCGATTCCGCTTTCGGTCATACTCGTTTATTTCTTTTCAAATCCGCTTTTGGTGGTACTCGTTTGCTGTTGAAAGAGCGTTTTTGGCCGGTCTTTCTTTTCGAGTCCGCTTTCGGTAGTACTCGTTTATTTCTTTTCGAGTACGCTTTCGGTCGTACTCGTTTGCTGTTGAAAGAGCGTTTTTGGCCGGTCTTTCTTTTCGAGTCCGCTTTCGGTAGTACTCGTTTATTTCTTTTCGAGTACGCTTTCGGTCGTACTCGTTTGCTGTTGAAAGAGCGTTTTCGGCCGGTCTTTCTTTTCGAGTCCGCTTTCGGTCGTACTCGTTTATTCTTTTCGAGTTCGCTTTAGGTTGTACTCTTTTGCTGTTGAAAGAGCGTTTTCGGCCGGTCTTTCTTTTCGAGTCCGCTTTCGGTTGTACTCGTTTATTCTTTTCGAGTTCGCTTTTGCTCGTACTCGTTTGCTGTTGAAAGAGCGTTTTCGGTCGGTCTTTCTTTTCGAGTCCGCTTTCGGTTCTACTCGTTAGCTGTTTAAAGAGCGTTTTTGGCCGGTCTTTATTTTCGAGTCCGCTTTTGGTCGTACTCGTTTATTTTTATCGAGTCCGCTTTCGGTCGTACTCGTTTGCTGTTGAAAGAGCGTTTTCGGCGGTCTTTTATTTCAAGTCCGCTTTCGGTCGTACTCGTTTATTTCTTTTCGAGTCCGCTTTCGGTCGTACTCGTTTGCTGTTAAAAGAGCGTTTTCGGCCGGTCTTTCTTTTCGAGTCCGCTTTCGGTCGTACTCGTTAGCTGTTTAAAGAGCGTTTTTGGCCGGTCTTTATTTTCTAGTCCGCTTTTGGTCGTACTCGTTTATTTTTATCGAGTCCGCTTTCGGTCGTACTCGTTTGCTGTTGAAAGAGCGTTTTCGGTCGGTCTTTTATTTCGAGTCCGCTTTCGGTCGTACTCGTTTATTTCATTTCGAGCCGCTTTCGGTCGTACTCGTTTGCTGTTAAAAGAGCGTTTTCGGCCGGTCTTTCTTTTCGAGTCCGCTTTCGGTCGTACTCGTTTATTCTTTTCGAGTCCGCTTTCGGTTGTACTCGTTTGCTATTGAAAGAGCGTTTTCGGTCGGTCTTTCTTTTCGAGTCCGCTTTCGGTCGTACTCGTTTGCTATTGAAAGAGCGTTTTCGGTCGGTCTTTCTTTTCGAGTCCGCTTTCGGACGTACTCGTTTGCTATTGAAAGAGCGTTTTCGGCCGGCCTTTCTGTTCGAGTCGGCTTTCGATCGTACTCGTTTATTCTTTTCGAGTTCGCTTTCGGTTGTACTCTTTTGCTGTTGAAAGAGCGTTTTCGGCCGGTCTTTCTTTTCGAGTCCGCTTTCGGTCGTACTCGTTTATTCTTATCGAGTCCGCTTTTGGTCGTACTCGTTTGCTGTTGAAAGAGCGTTTTCAGTCGACCTTTCTTTTCGAGTCTGCTTTTGGTCGTACTCGTTTATTCTTATTGAGTCTGCTTTCGGTCGTGCTCGTTTGCTGTCGAAAGAGCGTTTTTGGCCGGTCTTTTTTTTCGAGTCCGCTTTCGATCGTACTCGTTTGCTATTGAAAGAGCGTTTTCAGCCGGTCTTTCTTTTCGAGTCCGCTTTCGGTCGTACTTGTTTATTCTTTTCGAGTCCGCTTTCGGTCATACTCGTTTGCTGTTGAAGGAGCGTTTTCGGCAGGACTTTCTGTTCGAGTCCGCTTTCGTTCGTACTCGTTTATTCTTTTCGAGTCCGCTTTCAGTCGTACTCGTTTGCTATTGAAAGAGCATTTTCGGCCACTCTTTCTTTTGGAGTCCGCTTTCGACCGTACTCGTTTGCTGTTGAAAGAGCTTTTTCGGCCGGTCTTTCTTTTCGATTCCGCTTTCGGTCATACTCGTTTATTTCTTTTCAAATCCGCTTTTGGTGGTACTCGTTTGCTGTTGAAAGAGCGTTTTTGGCCGGTCTTTCTTTTCGAGTCCGCTTTCGGTCGTACTCGTTTATTCTTTTCGAGTCCGCTTATGTTCGTATTCGTTCGCTGTTGAAAGAGCGTTTTCGGCCGGTCTTTCTTTTCGAGTTCGCTTTCGGTAGTACTCGTTTATTTCTTTTCGAGTACGCTTTCGGTCGTACTCGTTTGCTGTTGAAAGAGCGTTTTTGGCCGGTCTTTCTTTTCGAGTCCGCTTTCGGTAGTACTCGTTTATTTCTTTTCGAGTACGCTTTCGGTCGTACTCGTTTGCTGTTGAAAGAGCGTTTTCGGCCGGTCTTTCTTTTCGAGTCCGCTTTCGGTCGTACTCGTTTATTCTTTTCGAGTTCGCTTTAGGTTGTACTCTTTTGCTGTTGAAAGAGCGTTTTCGGCCGGTCTTTCTTTTCGAGTCCGCTTTCGGTCGTACTCGTTTATTCTTTTCGAGTTCGCTTTTGCTCGTACTCGTTTGCTGTTGAAAGAGCGTTTTCGGTCGGTCTTTCTTTTCGAGTCCGCTTTCGGTTCTACTCGTTAGCTGTTTAAAGAGCGTTTTTGGCCGGTCTTTATTTTCGAGTCCGCTTTTGGTCGTACTCGTTTATTTTTATCGAGTCCGCTTTCGGTCGTACTCGTTTGCTGTTGAAAGAGCGTTTTCGGCGGTCTTTTATTTCAAGTCCGCTTTCGGTCGTACTCGTTTATTTCTTTTCGAGTCCGCTTTCGGTCGTACTCGTTTGCTGTTAAAAGAGCGTTTTCGGCCGGTCTTTCTTTTCGAGTCCGCTTTCGGTCGTACTCGTTAGCTGTTTAAAGAGCGTTTTTGGCCGGTCTTTATTTTCTAGTCCGCTTTTGGTCGTACTCGTTTATTTTTATCGAGTCCGCTTTCGGTCGTACTCGTTTGCTGTTGAAAGAGCGTTTTCGGTCGGTCTTTTATTTCGAGTCCGCTTTCGGTCGTACTCGTTTATTTCATTTCGAGCCGCTTTCGGTCGTACTCGTTTGCTGTTAAAAGAGCGTTTTCGGCCGGTCTTTCTTTTCGAGTCCGCTTTCGGTCGTACTCGTTTATTCTTTTCGAGTCCGCTTTCGGTTGTACTCGTTTGCTATTGAAAGAGCGTTTTCGGTCGGTCTTTCTTTTCGAGTCCGCTTTCGGTCGTACTCGTTTGCTATTGAAAGAGCGTTTTCGGTCGGTCTTTCTTTTCGAGTCCGCTTTCGGACGTACTCGTTTGCTATTGAAAGAGCGTTTTCGGCCGGCCTTTCTGTTCGAGTCGGCTTTCGATCGTACTCGTTTATTCTTTTCGAGTTCGCTTTCGGTTGTACTCTTTTGCTGTTGAAAGAGCGTTTTCGGCCGGTCTTTCTTTTCGAGTCCGCTTTCGGTCGTACTCGTTTATTCTTATCGAGTCCGCTTTTGGTCGTACTCGTTTGCTGTTGAAAGAGCGTTTTCAGTCGACCTTTCTTTTCGAGTCCGCTTTTGGTCGTACTCGTTTATTCTTATTGAGTCTGCTTTCGGTCGTGCTCGTTTGCTGTCGAAAGAGCGTTTTTGGCCGGTCTTTTTTTTCGAGTCCGCTTTCGATCGTACTCGTTTGCTATTGAAAGAGCGTTTTCAGCCGGTCTTTCTTTTCGAGTCCGCTTTCGGTCGTACTTGTTTATTCTTTTCGAGTCCGCTTTCGGTCATACTCGTTTGCTGTTGAAGGAGCGTTTTCGGCAGGACTTTCTGTTCGAGTCCGCTTTCGTTCGTACTCGTTTATTCTTTTCGAGTCCGCTTTCAGTCGTACTCGTTTGCTATTGAAAGAGCATTTTCGGCCACTCTTTCTTTTGGAGTCCGCTTTCGACCGTACTCGTTTGCTGTTGAAAGAGCTTTTTCGGCCGGTCTTTCTTTTCGATTCCGCTTTCGGTCATACTCGTTTATTTCTTTTCAAATCTGCTTTTGGTGGTACTCGTTTGCTGTTGAAAGAGCGTTTTTGGCCGGTCTTTCTTTTCGAGTCCGCTTTCGGTCGTACTCGTTTATTCTTTTCGAGTCCGCTTATGTTCGTATTCGTTCGCTGTTGAAAGAGCGTTTTCGGCCGGTCTTTCTTTTCGAGTTCGCTTTCGGTAGTACTCGTTTATTTCTTTTCGAGTACGCTTTCGGTCGTACTCGTTTGCTGTTGAAAGAGCGTTTTTGGCCGGTCTTTCTTTTCGAGTCCGCTTTCGGTAGTACTCGTTTATTTCTTTTCGAGTACGCTTTCGGTCGTACTCGTTTGCTGTTGAAAGAGCGTTTTCGGCCGGCCTTTCTGTTCGAGTCGGCTTTCGGTCGTACTCGTTTATTCTTTTCGAGTTCGCTTTAGGTTGTACTCTTTTGCTGTTGAAAGAGCGTTTTCGGCCGGTCTTTCTTTTCGAGTCCGCTTTCGGTCGTACTCGTTTATTCTTTTCGAGTTCGCTTTTGCTCGTACTCGTTTGCTGTTGAAAGAGCGTTTTCGGTCGGTCTTTCTTTTCGAGTCCGCTTTCGGTTCTACTCGTTAGCTGTTTAAAGAGCGTTTTTGGCCGGTCTTTATTTTCGAGTCCGCTTTTGGTCGTACTCGTTTATTTTTATCGAGTCCGCTTTCGGTCGTACTCGTTTGCTGTTGAAAGAGCGTTTTCGGCGGTCTTTTATTTCAAGTCCGCTTTCGGTCGTACTCGTTTATTTCTTTTCGAGTCCGCTTTCGGTCGTACTCGTTTGCTGTTAAAAGAGTGTTTTCGGCCGGTCTTTCTTTTCGAGTCCGCTTTCGGTCGTACTCGTTAGCTGTTTAAAGAGCGTTTTTGGCCGGTCTTTATTTTCTAGTCCGCTTTTGGTCGTACTCGTTTATTTTTATCGAGTCCGCTTTCGGTCGTACTCGTTTGCTGTTGAAAGAGCGTTTTCGGTCGGTCTTTTATTTCGAGTCCGCTTTCGGTCGTACTCGTTTATTTCATTTCGAGCCGCTTTCGGTCGTACTCGTTTGCTGTTAAAAGAGCGTTTTCGGCCGGTCTTTCTTTTCGAGTCCGCTTTCGGTCGTACTCGTTTATTCTTTTCGAGTCCGCTTTCGGTTGTACTCGTTTGCTATTGAAAGAGCGTTTTCGGTCGGTCTTTCTTTTCGAGTCCGCTTTCGGTCGTACTCGTTTGCTATTGAAAGAGCGTTTTCGGTCGGTCTTTCTTTTCGAGTCCGCTTTCGGACGTACTCGTTTGCTATTGAAAGAGCGTTTTCGGCCGGCCTTTCTGTTCGAGTCGGCTTTCGATCGTACTCGTTTATTCTTTTCGAGTTCGCTTTCGGTTGTACTCTTTTGCTGTTGAAAGAGCGTTTTCGGCCGGTCTTTCTTTTCGAGTCCGCTTTCGGTCGTACTCGTTTATTCTTATCGAGTCCGCTTTTGGTCGTACTCGTTTGCTGTTGAAAGAGCGTTTTCAGTCGACCTTTCTTTTCGAGTCTGCTTTTGGTCGTACTCGTTTATTCTTATTGAGTCTGCTTTCGGTCGTGCTCGTTTGCTGTCGAAAGAGCGTTTTTGGCCGGTCTTTTTTTTCGAGTCCGCTTTCGATCGTACTCGTTTGCTATTGAAAGAGCGTTTTCAGCCGGTCTTTCTTTTCGAGTCCGCTTTCGGTCGTACTTGTTTATTCTTTTCGAGTCCGCTTTCGGTCATACTCGTTTGCTGTTGAAGGAGCGTTTTCGGCAGGACTTTCTGTTCGAGTCCGCTTTCGTTCGTACTCGTTTATTCTTTTCGAGTCCGCTTTCAGTCGTACTCGTTTGCTATTGAAAGAGCATTTTCGGCCACTCTTTCTTTTGGAGTCCGCTTTCGACCGTACTCGTTTGCTGTTGAAAGAGCTTTTTCGGCCGGTCTTTCTTTTCGATTCCGCTTTCGGTCATACTCGTTTATTTCTTTTCAAATCTGCTTTTGGTGGTACTCGTTTGCTGTTGAAAGAGCGTTTTTGGCCGGTCTTTCTTTTCGAGTCCGCTTTCGGTCGTACTCGTTTATTCTTTTCGAGTCCGCTTATGTTCGTATTCGTTCGCTGTTGAAAGAGCATTTTCGGCCGGTCTTTCTTTTCGAGTTCGCTTTCGGTAGTACTCGTTTATTTCTTTTCGAGTACGCTTTCGGTCGTACTCGTTTGCTGTTGAAAGAGCGTTTTTGGCCGGTCTTTCTTTTCGAGTCCGCTTTCGGTAGTACTCGTTTATTTCTTTTCGAGTACGCTTTCGGTCGTACTCGTTTGCTGTTGAAAGAGCGTTTTCGGCCGGCCTTTCTGTTCGAGTCGGCTTTCGGTCGTACTCGTTTATTCTTTTCGAGTTCGCTTTAGGTTGTACTCTTTTGCTGTTGAAAGAGCGTTTTCGGCCGGTCTTTCTTTTCGAGTCCGCTTTCGGTCGTACTCGTTTATTCTTTTCGAGTTCGCTTTTGCTCGTACTCGTTTGCTGTTGAAAGAGCGTTTTCGGTCGGTCTTTCTTTTCGAGTCCGCTTTCGGTTCTACTCGTTAGCTGTTTAAAGAGCGTTTTTGGCCGGTCTTTATTTTCGAGTCCGCTTTTGGTCGTACTCGTTTATTTTTATCGAGTCCGCTTTCGGTCGTACTCGTTTGCTGTTGAAAGAGCGTTTTCGGCGGTCTTTTATTTCAAGTCCGCTTTCGGTCGTACTCGTTTATTTCTTTTCGAGTCCGCTTTCGGTCGTACTCGTTTGCTGTTAAAAGAGTGTTTTCGGCCGGTCTTTCTTTTCGAGTCCGCTTTCGGTCGTACTCGTTAGCTGTTTAAAGAGCGTTTTTGGCCGGTCTTTATTTTCTAGTCCGCTTTTGGTCGTACTCGTTTATTTTTATCGAGTCCGCTTTCGGTCGTACTCGTTTGCTGTTGAAAGAGCGTTTTCGGTCGGTCTTTTATTTCGAGTCCGCTTTCGGTCGTACTCGTTTATTTCATTTCGAGCCGCTTTCGGTCGTACTCGTTTGCTGTTAAAAGAGCGTTTTCGGCCGGTCTTTCTTTTCGAGTCCGCTTTCGGTCGTACTCGTTTATTCTTTTCGAGTCCGCTTTCGGTTGTACTCGTTTGCTATTGAAAGAGCGTTTTCGGTCGGTCTTTCTTTTCGAGTCCGCTTTCGGTCGTACTCGTTTGCTATTGAAAGAGCGTTTTCGGTCGGTCTTTCTTTTCGAGTCCGCTTTCGGACGTACTCGTTTGCTATTGAAAGAGCGTTTTCGGCCGGCCTTTCTGTTCGAGTCGGCTTTCGATCGTACTCGTTTATTCTTTTCGAGTTCGCTTTCGGTTGTACTCTTTTGCTGTTGAAAGAGCGTTTTCGGCCGGTCTTTCTTTTCGAGTCCGCTTTCGGTCGTACTCGTTTATTCTTATCGAGTCCGCTTTTGGTCGTACTCGTTTGCTGTTGAAAGAGCGTTTTCAGTCGACCTTTCTTTTCGAGTCTGCTTTTGGTCGTACTCGTTTATTCTTATTGAGTCTGCTTTCGGTCGTGCTCGTTTGCTGTCGAAAGAGCGTTTTTGGCCGGTCTTTTTTTTCGAGTCCGCTTTCGATCGTACTCGTTTGCTATTGAAAGAGCGTTTTCAGCCGGTCTTTCTTTTCGAGTCCGCTTTCGGTCGTACTTGTTTATTCTTTTCGAGTCCGCTTTCGGTCATACTCGTTTGCTGTTGAAGGAGCGTTTTCGGCAGGACTTTCTGTTCGAGTCCGCTTTCGTTCGTACTCGTTTATTCTTTTCGAGTCCGCTTTCAGTCGTACTCGTTTGCTATTGAAAGAGCATTTTCGGCCACTCTTTCTTTTGGAGTCCGCTTTCGACCGTACTCGTTTGCTGTTGAAAGAGCTTTTTCGGCCGGTCTTTCTTTTCGATTCCGCTTTCGGTCATACTCGTTTATTTCTTTTCAAATCCGCTTTTGGTGGTACTCGTTTGCTGTTGAAAGAGCGTTTTTGGCCGGTCATTCTTTTCGAGTCCGCTTTCGGTCGTACTCGTTTATTCTTTTCGAGTCCGCTTATGTTCGTATTCGTTCGCTGTTGAAAGAGCGTTTTCGGCCGGTCTTTCTTTTCGAGTTCGCTTTCGGTAGTACTCGTTTATTTCTTTTCGAGTACGCTTTCGGTCGTACTCGTTTGCTGTTGAAAGAGCGTTTTTGGCCGGTCTTTCTTTTCGAGTCCGCTTTCGGTAGTACTCGTTTATTTCTTTTCGAGTACGCTTTCGGTCGTACTCGTTTGCTGTTGAAAGAGCGTTTTCGGCCGGCCTTTCTGTTCGAGTCGGCTTTCGGTCGTACTCGTTTATTCTTTTCGAGTTCGCTTTAGGTTGTACTCTTTTGCTGTTGAAAGAGCGTTTTCGGCCGGTCTTTCTTTTCGAGTCCGCTTTCGGTCGTACTCGTTTATTCTTTTCGAGTTCGCTTTTGCTCGTACTCGTTTGCTGTTGAAAGAGCGTTTTCGGTCGGTCTTTCTTTTCGAGTCCGCTTTCGGTTCTACTCGTTAGCTGTTTAAAGAGCGTTTTTGGCCGGTCTTTATTTTCGAGTCCGCTTTTGGTCGTACTCGTTTATTTTTATCGAGTCCGCTTTCGGTCGTACTCGTTTGCTGTTGAAAGAGCGTTTTCGGCGGTCTTTTATTTCAAGTCCGCTTTCGGTCGTACTCGTTTATTTCTTTTCGAGTCCGCTTTCGGTCGTACTCGTTTGCTGTTAAAAGAGTGTTTTCGGCCGGTCTTTCTTTTCGAGTCCGCTTTCGGTCGTACTCGTTAGCTGTTTAAAGAGCGTTTTTGGCCGGTCTTTATTTTCTAGTCCGCTTTTGGTCGTACTCGTTTATTTTTATCGAGTCCGCTTTCGGTCGTACTCGTTTGCTGTTGAAAGAGCGTTTTCGGTCGGTCTTTTATTTCGAGTCCGCTTTCGGTCGTACTCGTTTATTTCATTTCGAGCCGCTTTCGGTCGTACTCGTTTGCTGTTAAAAGAGCGTTTTCGGCCGGTCTTTCTTTTCGAGTCCGCTTTCGGTCGTACTCGTTTATTCTTTTCGAGTCCGCTTTCGGTTGTACTCGTTTGCTATTGAAAGAGCGTTTTCGGTCGGTCTTTCTTTTCGAGTCCGCTTTCGGTCGTACTCGTTTGCTATTGAAAGAGCGTTTTCGGTCGGTCTTTCTTTTCGAGTCCGCTTTCGGACGTACTCGTTTGCTATTGAAAGAGCGTTTTCGGCCGGCCTTTCTGTTCGAGTCGGCTTTCGATCGTACTCGTTTATTCTTTTCGAGTTCGCTTTCGGTTGTACTCTTTTGCTGTTGAAAGAGCGTTTTCGGCCGGTCTTTCTTTTCGAGTCCGCTTTCGGTCGTACTCGTTTATTCTTATCGAGTCCGCTTTTGGTCGTACTCGTTTGCTGTTGAAAGAGCGTTTTCAGTCGACCTTTCTTTTCGAGTCTGCTTTTGGTCGTACTCGTTTATTCTTATTGAGTCTGCTTTCGGTCGTGCTCGTTTGCTGTCGAAAGAGCGTTTTTGGCCGGTCTTTTTTTTCGAGTCCGCTTTCGATCGTACTCGTTTGCTATTGAAAGAGCGTTTTCAGCCGGTCTTTCTTTTCGAGTCCGCTTTCGGTCGTACTTGTTTATTCTTTTCGAGTCCGCTTTCGGTCATACTCGTTTGCTGTTGAAGGAGCGTTTTCGGCAGGACTTTCTGTTCGAGTCCGCTTTCGTTCGTACTCGTTTATTCTTTTCGAGTCCGCTTTCAGTCGTACTCGTTTGCTATTGAAAGAGCATTTTCGGCCACTCTTTCTTTTGGAGTCCGCTTTCGACCGTACTCGTTTGCTGTTGAAAGAGCTTTTTCGGCCGGTCTTTCTTTTCGATTCCGCTTTCGGTCATACTCGTTTATTTCTTTTCAAATCCGCTTTTGGTGGTACTCGTTTGCTGTTGAAAGAGCGTTTTTGGCCGGTCATTCTTTTCGAGTCCGCTTTCGGTCGTACTCGTTTATTCTTTTCGAGTCCGCTTATGTTCGTATTCGTTCGCTGTTGAAAGAGCGTTTTCGGCCGGTCTTTCTTTTCGAGTTCGCTTTCGGTAGTACTCGTTTATTTCTTTTCGAGTACGCTTTCGGTCGTACTCGTTTGCTGTTGAAAGAGCGTTTTTGGCCGGTCTTTCTTTTCGAGTCCGCTTTCGGTAGTACTCGTTTATTTCTTTTCGAGTACGCTTTCGGTCGTACTCGTTTGCTGTTGAAAGAGCGTTTTCGGCCGGTCTTTCTTTTCGAGTCCGCTTTCGGTCGTACTCGTTTATTCTTTTCGAGTTCGCTTTAGGTTGTACTCTTTTGCTGTTGAAAGAGCGTTTTCGGCCGGTCTTTCTTTTCGAGTCCGCTTTCGGTCGTACTCGTTTATTCTTTTCGAGTTCGCTTTTGCTCGTACTCGTTTGCTGTTGAAAGAGCGTTTTCGGTCGGTCTTTCTTTTCGAGTCCGCTTTCGGTTCTACTCGTTAGCTGTTTAAAGAGCGTTTTTGGCCGGTCTTTATTTTCGAGTCCGCTTTTGGTCGTACTCGTTTATTTTTATCGAGTCCGCTTTCGGTCGTACTCGTTTGCTGTTGAAAGAGCGTTTTCGGCGGTCTTTTATTTCAAGTCCGCTTTCGGTCGTACTCGTTTATTTCTTTTCGAGTCCGCTTTCGGTCGTACTCGTTTGCTGTTAAAAGAGCGTTTTCGGCCGGTCTTTCTTTTCGAGTCCGCTTTCGGTCGTACTCGTTAGCTGTTTAAAGAGCGTTTTTGGCCGGTCTTTATTTTCTAGTCCGCTTTTGGTCGTACTCGTTTATTTTTATCGAGTCCGCTTTCGGTCGTACTCGTTTGCTGTTGAAAGAGCGTTTTCGGTCGGTCTTTTATTTCGAGTCCGCTTTCGGTCGTACTCGTTTATTTCATTTCGAGCCGCTTTCGGTCGTACTCGTTTGCTGTTAAAAGAGCGTTTTCGGCCGGTCTTTCTTTTCGAGTCCGCTTTCGGTCGTACTCGTTTATTCTTTTCGAGTCCGCTTTCGGTTGTACTCGTTTGCTATTGAAAGAGCGTTTTCGGTCGGTCTTTCTTTTCGAGTCCGCTTTCGGTCGTACTCGTTTGCTATTGAAAGAGCGTTTTCGGTCGGTCTTTCTTTTCGAGTCCGCTTTCGGACGTACTCGTTTGCTATTGAAAGAGCGTTTTCGGCCGGCCTTTCTGTTCGAGTCGGCTTTCGATCGTACTCGTTTATTCTTTTCGAGTTCGCTTTCGGTTGTACTCTTTTGCTGTTGAAAGAGCGTTTTCGGCCGGTCTTTCTTTTCGAGTCCGCTTTCGGTCGTACTCGTTTATTCTTATCGAGTCCGCTTTTGGTCGTACTCGTTTGCTGTTGAAAGAGCGTTTTCAGTCGACCTTTCTTTTCGAGTCCGCTTTTGGTCGTACTCGTTTATTCTTATTGAGTCTGCTTTCGGTCGTGCTCGTTTGCTGTCGAAAGAGCGTTTTTGGCCGGTCTTTTTTTTCGAGTCCGCTTTCGATCGTACTCGTTTGCTATTGAAAGAGCGTTTTCAGCCGGTCTTTCTTTTCGAGTCCGCTTTCGGTCGTACTTGTTTATTCTTTTCGAGTCCGCTTTCGGTCATACTCGTTTGCTGTTGAAGGAGCGTTTTCGGCAGGACTTTCTGTTCGAGTCCGCTTTCGTTCGTACTCGTTTATTCTTTTCGAGTCCGCTTTCAGTCGTACTCGTTTGCTATTGAAAGAGCATTTTCGGCCACTCTTTCTTTTGGAGTCCGCTTTCGACCGTACTCGTTTGCTGTTGAAAGAGCTTTTTCGGCCGGTCTTTCTTTTCGATTCCGCTTTCGGTCATACTCGTTTATTTCTTTTCAAATCTGCTTTTGGTGGTACTCGTTTGCTGTTGAAAGAGCGTTTTTGGCCGGTCTTTCTTTTCGAGTCCGCTTTCGGTCGTACTCGTTTATTCTTTTCGAGTCCGCTTATGTTCGTATTCGTTCGCTGTTGAAAGAGCGTTTTCGGCCGGTCTTTCTTTTCGAGTTCGCTTTCGGTAGTACTCGTTTATTTCTTTTCGAGTACGCTTTCGGTCGTACTCGTTTGCTGTTGAAAGAGCGTTTTTGGCCGGTCTTTCTTTTCGAGTCCGCTTTCGGTAGTACTCGTTTATTTCTTTTCGAGTACGCTTTCGGTCGTACTCGTTTGCTGTTGAAAGAGCGTTTTCGGCCGGCCTTTCTGTTCGAGTCGGCTTTCGGTCGTACTCGTTTATTCTTTTCGAGTTCGCTTTAGGTTGTACTCTTTTGCTGTTGAAAGAGCGTTTTCGGCCGGTCTTTCTTTTCGAGTCCGCTTTCGGTCGTACTCGTTTATTCTTTTCGAGTTCGCTTTTGCTCGTACTCGTTTGCTGTTGAAAGAGCGTTTTCGGTCGGTCTTTCTTTTCGAGTCCGCTTTCGGTTCTACTCGTTAGCTGTTTAAAGAGCGTTTTTGGCCGGTCTTTATTTTCGAGTCCGCTTTTGGTCGTACTCGTTTATTTTTATCGAGTCCGCTTTCGGTCGTACTCGTTTGCTGTTGAAAGAGCGTTTTCGGCGGTCTTTTATTTCAAGTCCGCTTTCGGTCGTACTCGTTTATTTCTTTTCGAGTCCGCTTTCGGTCGTACTCGTTTGCTGTTAAAAGAGTGTTTTCGGCCGGTCTTTCTTTTCGAGTCCGCTTTCGGTCGTACTCGTTAGCTGTTTAAAGAGCGTTTTTGGCCGGTCTTTATTTTCTAGTCCGCTTTTGGTCGTACTCGTTTATTTTTATCGAGTCCGCTTTCGGTCGTACTCGTTTGCTGTTGAAAGAGCGTTTTCGGTCGGTCTTTTATTTCGAGTCCGCTTTCGGTCGTACTCGTTTATTTCATTTCGAGCCGCTTTCGGTCGTACTCGTTTGCTGTTAAAAGAGCGTTTTCGGCCGGTCTTTCTTTTCGAGTCCGCTTTCGGTCGTACTCGTTTATTCTTTTCGAGTCCGCTTTCGGTTGTACTCGTTTGCTATTGAAAGAGCGTTTTCGGTCGGTCTTTCTTTTCGAGTCCGCTTTCGGTCGTACTCGTTTGCTATTGAAAGAGCGTTTTCGGTCGGTCTTTCTTTTCGAGTCCGCTTTCGGACGTACTCGTTTGCTATTGAAAGAGCGTTTTCGGCCGGCCTTTCTGTTCGAGTCGGCTTTCGATCGTACTCGTTTATTCTTTTCGAGTTCGCTTTCGGTTGTACTCTTTTGCTGTTGAAAGAGCGTTTTCGGCCGGTCTTTCTTTTCGAGTCCGCTTTCGGTCGTACTCGTTTATTCTTATCGAGTCCGCTTTTGGTCGTACTCGTTTGCTGTTGAAAGAGCGTTTTCAGTCGACCTTTCTTTTCGAGTCCGCTTTTGGTCGTACTCGTTTATTCTTATTGAGTCTGCTTTCGGTCGTGCTCGTTTGCTGTCGAAAGAGCGTTTTTGGCCGGTCTTTTTTTTCGAGTCCGCTTTCGATCGTACTCGTTTGCTATTGAAAGAGCGTTTTCAGCCGGTCTTTCTTTTCGAGTCCGCTTTCGGTCGTACTTGTTTATTCTTTTCGAGTCCGCTTTCGGTCATACTCGTTTGCTGTTGAAGGAGCGTTTTCGGCAGGACTTTCTGTTCGAGTCCGCTTTCGTTCGTACTCGTTTATTCTTTTCGAGTCCGCTTTCAGTCGTACTCGTTTGCTATTGAAAGAGCATTTTCGGCCACTCTTTCTTTTGGAGTCCGCTTTCGACCGTACTCGTTTGCTGTTGAAAGAGCTTTTTCGGCCGGTCTTTCTTTTCGATTCCGCTTTCGGTCATACTCGTTTATTTCTTTTCAAATCCGCTTTTGGTGGTACTCGTTTGCTGTTGAAAGAGCGTTTTTGGCCGGTCTTTCTTTTCGAGTCCGCTTTCGGTCGTACTCGTTTATTCTTTTCGAGTCCGCTTATGTTCGTATTCGTTCGCTGTTGAAAGAGCGTTTTCGGCCGGTCTTTCTTTTCGAGTTCGCTTTCGGTAGTACTCGTTTATTTCTTTTCGAGTACGCTTTCGGTCGTACTCGTTTGCTGTTGAAAGAGCGTTTTTGGCCGGTCTTTCTTTTCGAGTCCGCTTTCGGTAGTACTCGTTTATTTCTTTTCGAGTACGCTTTCGGTCGTACTCGTTTGCTGTTGAAAGAGCGTTTTCGGCCGGTCTTTCTTTTCGAGTCCGCTTTCGGTCGTACTCGTTTATTCTTTTCGAGTTCGCTTTAGGTTGTACTCTTTTGCTGTTGAAAGAGCGTTTTCGGCCGGTCTTTCTTTTCGAGTCCGCTTTCGGTCGTACTCGTTTATTCTTTTCGAGTTCGCTTTTGCTCGTACTCGTTTGCTGTTGAAAGAGCGTTTTCGGTCGGTCTTTCTTTTCGAGTCCGCTTTCGGTTCTACTCGTTAGCTGTTTAAAGAGCGTTTTTGGCCGGTCTTTATTTTCGAGTCCGCTTTTGGTCGTACTCGTTTATTTTTATCGAGTCCGCTTTCGGTCGTACTCGTTTGCTGTTGAAAGAGCGTTTTCGGCGGTCTTTTATTTCAAGTCCGCTTTCGGTCGTACTCGTTTATTTCTTTTCGAGTCCGCTTTCGGTCGTACTCGTTTGCTGTTAAAAGAGCGTTTTCGGCCGGTCTTTCTTTTCGAGTCCGCTTTCGGTCGTACTCGTTAGCTGTTTAAAGAGCGTTTTTGGCCGGTCTTTATTTTCTAGTCCGCTTTTGGTCGTACTCGTTTATTTTTATCGAGTCCGCTTTCGGTCGTACTCGTTTGCTGTTGAAAGAGCGTTTTCGGTCGGTCTTTTATTTCGAGTCCGCTTTCGGTCGTACTCGTTTATTTCATTTCGAGCCGCTTTCGGTCGTACTCGTTTGCTGTTAAAAGAGCGTTTTCGGCCGGTCTTTCTTTTCGAGTCCGCTTTCGGTCGTACTCGTTTATTCTTTTCGAGTCCGCTTTCGGTTGTACTCGTTTGCTATTGAAAGAGCGTTTTCGGTCGGTCTTTCTTTTCGAGTCCGCTTTCGGTCGTACTCGTTTGCTATTGAAAGAGCGTTTTCGGTCGGTCTTTCTTTTCGAGTCCGCTTTCGGACGTACTCGTTTGCTATTGAAAGAGCGTTTTCGGCCGGCCTTTCTGTTCGAGTCGGCTTTCGATCGTACTCGTTTATTCTTTTCGAGTTCGCTTTCGGTTGTACTCTTTTGCTGTTGAAAGAGCGTTTTCGGCCGGTCTTTCTTTTCGAGTCCGCTTTCGGTCGTACTCGTTTATTCTTATCGAGTCCGCTTTTGGTCGTACTCGTTTGCTGTTGAAAGAGCGTTTTCAGTCGACCTTTCTTTTCGAGTCCGCTTTTGGTCGTACTCGTTTATTCTTATTGAGTCTGCTTTCGGTCGTGCTCGTTTGCTGTCGAAAGAGCGTTTTTGGCCGGTCTTTTTTTTCGAGTCCGCTTTCGATCGTACTCGTTTGCTATTGAAAGAGCGTTTTCAGCCGGTCTTTCTTTTCGAGTCCGCTTTCGGTCGTACTTGTTTATTCTTTTCGAGTCCGCTTTCGGTCATACTCGTTTGCTGTTGAAGGAGCGTTTTCGGCAGGACTTTCTGTTCGAGTCCGCTTTCGTTCGTACTCGTTTATTCTTTTCGAGTCCGCTTTCAGTCGTACTCGTTTGCTATTGAAAGAGCATTTTCGGCCACTCTTTCTTTTGGAGTCCGCTTTCGACCGTACTCGTTTGCTGTTGAAAGAGCTTTTTCGGCCGGTCTTTCTTTTCGATTCCGCTTTCGGTCATACTCGTTTATTTCTTTTCAAATCCGCTTTTGGTGGTACTCGTTTGCTGTTGAAAGAGCGTTTTTGGCCGGTCTTTCTTTTCGAGTCCGCTTTCGGTCGTACTCGTTTATTCTTTTCGAGTCCGCTTATGTTCGTATTCGTTCGCTGTTGAAAGAGCGTTTTCGGCCGGTCTTTCTTTTCGAGTTCGCTTTCGGTAGTACTCGTTTATTTCTTTTCGAGTACGCTTTCGGTCGTACTCGTTTGCTGTTGAAAGAGCGTTTTTGGCCGGTCTTTCTTTTCGAGTCCGCTTTCGGTAGTACTCGTTTATTTCTTTTCGAGTACGCTTTCGGTCGTACTCGTTTGCTGTTGAAAGAGCGTTTTCGGCCGGCCTTTCTGTTCGAGTCGGCTTTCGGTCGTACTCGTTTATTCTTTTCGAGTTCGCTTTAGGTTGTACTCTTTTGCTGTTGAAAGAGCGTTTTCGGCCGGTCTTTCTTTTCGAGTCCGCTTTCGGTCGTACTCGTTTATTCTTTTCGAGTTCGCTTTTGCTCGTACTCGTTTGCTGTTGAAAGAGCGTTTTCGGTCGGTCTTTCTTTTCGAGTCCGCTTTCGGTTCTACTCGTTAGCTGTTTAAAGAGCGTTTTTGGCCGGTCTTTATTTTCGAGTCCGCTTTTGGTCGTACTCGTTTATTTTTATCGAGTCCGCTTTCGGTCGTACTCGTTTGCTGTTGAAAGAGCGTTTTCGGCGGTCTTTTATTTCAAGTCCGCTTTCGGTCGTACTCGTTTATTTCTTTTCGAGTCCGCTTTCGGTCGTACTCGTTTGCTGTTAAAAGAGTGTTTTCGGCCGGTCTTTCTTTTCGAGTCCGCTTTCGGTCGTACTCGTTAGCTGTTTAAAGAGCGTTTTTGGCCGGTCTTTATTTTCTAGTCCGCTTTTGGTCGTACTCGTTTATTTTTATCGAGTCCGCTTTCGGTCGTACTCGTTTGCTGTTGAAAGAGCGTTTTCGGTCGGTCTTTTATTTCGAGTCCGCTTTCGGTCGTACTCGTTTATTTCATTTCGAGCCGCTTTCGGTCGTACTCGTTTGCTGTTAAAAGAGCGTTTTCGGCCGGTCTTTCTTTTCGAGTCCGCTTTCGGTCGTACTCGTTTATTCTTTTCGAGTCCGCTTTCGGTTGTACTCGTTTGCTATTGAAAGAGCGTTTTCGGTCGGTCTTTCTTTTCGAGTCCGCTTTCGGTCGTACTCGTTTGCTATTGAAAGAGCGTTTTCGGTCGGTCTTTCTTTTCGAGTCCGCTTTCGGACGTACTCGTTTGCTATTGAAAGAGCGTTTTCGGCCGGCCTTTCTGTTCGAGTCGGCTTTCGATCGTACTCGTTTATTCTTTTCGAGTTCGCTTTCGGTTGTACTCTTTTGCTGTTGAAAGAGCGTTTTCGGCCGGTCTTTCTTTTCGAGTCCGCTTTCGGTCGTACTCGTTTATTCTTATCGAGTCCGCTTTTGGTCGTACTCGTTTGCTGTTGAAAGAGCGTTTTCAGTCGACCTTTCTTTTCGAGTCCGCTTTTGGTCGTACTCGTTTATTCTTATTGAGTCTGCTTTCGGTCGTGCTCGTTTGCTGTCGAAAGAGCGTTTTTGGCCGGTCTTTTTTTTCGAGTCCGCTTTCGATCGTACTCGTTTGCTATTGAAAGAGCGTTTTCAGCCGGTCTTTCTTTTCGAGTCCGCTTTCGGTCGTACTTGTTTATTCTTTTCGAGTCCGCTTTCGGTCATACTCGTTTGCTGTTGAAGGAGCGTTTTCGGCAGGACTTTCTGTTCGAGTCCGCTTTCGTTCGTACTCGTTTATTCTTTTCGAGTCCGCTTTCAGTCGTACTCGTTTGCTATTGAAAGAGCATTTTCGGCCACTCTTTCTTTTGGAGTCCGCTTTCGACCGTACTCGTTTGCTGTTGAAAGAGCTTTTTCGGCCGGTCTTTCTTTTCGATTCCGCTTTCGGTCATACTCGTTTATTTCTTTTCAAATCCGCTTTTGGTGGTACTCGTTTGCTGTTGAAAGAGCGTTTTTGGCCGGTCTTTCTTTTCGAGTCCGCTTTCGGTCGTACTCGTTTATTCTTTTCGAGTCCGCTTATGTTCGTATTCGTTCGCTGTTGAAAGAGCGTTTTCGGCCGGTCTTTCTTTTCGAGTTCGCTTTCGGTAGTACTCGTTTATTTCTTTTCGAGTACGCTTTCGGTCGTACTCGTTTGCTGTTGAAAGAGCGTTTTTGGCCGGTCTTTCTTTTCGAGTCCGCTTTCGGTAGTACTCGTTTATTTCTTTTCGAGTACGCTTTCGGTCGTACTCGTTTGCTGTTGAAAGAGCGTTTTCGGCCGGTCTTTCTTTTCGAGTCCGCTTTCGGTCGTACTCGTTTATTCTTTTCGAGTTCGCTTTAGGTTGTACTCTTTTGCTGTTGAAAGAGCGTTTTCGGCCGGTCTTTCTTTTCGAGTCCGCTTTCGGTCGTACTCGTTTATTCTTTTCGAGTTCGCTTTTGCTCGTACTCGTTTGCTGTTGAAAGAGCGTTTTCGGTCGGTCTTTCTTTTCGAGTCCGCTTTCGGTTCTACTCGTTAGCTGTTTAAAGAGCGTTTTTGGCCGGTCTTTATTTTCGAGTCCGCTTTTGGTCGTACTCGTTTATTTTTATCGAGTCCGCTTTCGGTCGTACTCGTTTGCTGTTGAAAGAGCGTTTTCGGCGGTCTTTTATTTCAAGTCCGCTTTCGGTCGTACTCGTTTATTTCTTTTCGAGTCCGCTTTCGGTCGTACTCGTTTGCTGTTAAAAGAGCGTTTTCGGCCGGTCTTTCTTTTCGAGTCCGCTTTCGGTCGTACTCGTTAGCTGTTTAAAGAGCGTTTTTGGCCGGTCTTTATTTTCTAGTCCGCTTTTGGTCGTACTCGTTTATTTTTATCGAGTCCGCTTTCGGTCGTACTCGTTTGCTGTTGAAAGAGCGTTTTCGGTCGGTCTTTTATTTCGAGTCCGCTTTCGGTCGTACTCGTTTATTTCATTTCGAGCCGCTTTCGGTCGTACTCGTTTGCTGTTAAAAGAGCGTTTTCGGCCGGTCTTTCTTTTCGAGTACGCTTTCGGTCGTACTCGTTTATTCTTTTCGAGTCCGCTTTCGGTTGTACTCGTTTGCTATTGAAAGAGCGTTTTCGGTCGGTCTTTCTTTTCGAGTCCGCTTTCGGTCGTACTCGTTTGCTATTGAAAGAGCGTTTTCGGTCGGTCTTTCTTTTCGAGTCCGCTTTCGGACGTACTCGTTTGCTATTGAAAGAGCGTTTTCGGCCGGCCTTTCTGTTCGAGTCGGCTTTCGATCGTACTCGTTTATTCTTTTCGAGTTCGCTTTCGGTTGTACTCTTTTGCTGTTGAAAGAGCGTTTTCGGCCGGTCTTTCTTTTCGAGTCCGCTTTCGGTCGTACTCGTTTATTCTTATCGAGTCCGCTTTTGGTCGTACTCGTTTGCTGTTGAAAGAGCGTTTTCAGTCGACCTTTCTTTTCGAGTCCGCTTTTGGTCGTACTCGTTTATTCTTATTGAGTCTGCTTTCGGTCGTGCTCGTTTGCTGTCGAAAGAGCGTTTTTGGCCGGTCTTTTTTTTCGAGTCCGCTTTCGATCGTACTCGTTTGCTATTGAAAGAGCGTTTTCAGCCGGTCTTTCTTTTCGAGTCCGCTTTCGGTCGTACTTGTTTATTCTTTTCGAGTCCGCTTTCGGTCATACTCGTTTGCTGTTGAAGGAGCGTTTTCGGCAGGACTTTCTGTTCGAGTCCGCTTTCGTTCGTACTCGTTTATTCTTTTCGAGTCCGCTTTCAGTCGTACTCGTTTGCTATTGAAAGAGCATTTTCGGCCACTCTTTCTTTTGGAGTCCGCTTTCGACCGTACTCGTTTGCTGTTGAAAGAGCTTTTTCGGCCGGTCTTTCTTTTCGATTCCGCTTTCGGTCATACTCGTTTATTTCTTTTCAAATCCGCTTTTGGTGGTACTCGTTTGCTGTTGAAAGAGCGTTTTTGGCCGGTCTTTCTTTTCGAGTCCGCTTTCGGTCGTACTCGTTTATTCTTTTCGAGTCCGCTTATGTTCGTATTCGTTCGCTGTTGAAAGAGCGTTTTCGGCCGGTCTTTCTTTTCGAGTTCGCTTTCGGTAGTACTCGTTTATTTCTTTTCGAGTACGCTTTCGGTCGTACTCGTTTGCTGTTGAAAGAGCGTTTTTGGCCGGTCTTTCTTTTCGAGTCCGCTTTCGGTAGTACTCGTTTATTTCTTTTCGAGTACGCTTTCGGTCGTACTCGTTTGCTGTTGAAAGAGCGTTTTCGGCCGGTCTTTCTTTTCGAGTCCGCTTTCGGTCGTACTCGTTTATTCTTTTCGAGTTCGCTTTAGGTTGTACTCTTTTGCTGTTGAAAGAGCGTTTTCGGCCGGTCTTTCTTTTCGAGTCCGCTTTCGGTCGTACTCGTTTATTCTTTTCGAGTTCGCTTTTGCTCGTACTCGTTTGCTGTTGAAAGAGCGTTTTCGGTCGGTCTTTCTTTTCGAGTCCGCTTTCGGTTCTACTCGTTAGCTGTTTAAAGAGCGTTTTTGGCCGGTCTTTATTTTCGAGTCCGCTTTTGGTCGTACTCGTTTATTTTTATCGAGTCCGCTTTCGGTCGTACTCGTTTGCTGTTGAAAGAGCGTTTTCGGCGGTCTTTTATTTCAAGTCCGCTTTCGGTCGTACTCGTTTATTTCTTTTCGAGTCCGCTTTCGGTCGTACTCGTTTGCTGTTAAAAGAGCGTTTTCGGCCGGTCTTTCTTTTCGAGTCCGCTTTCGGTCGTACTCGTTAGCTGTTTAAAGAGCGTTTTTGGCCGGTCTTTATTTTCTAGTCCGCTTTTGGTCGTACTCGTTTATTTTTATCGAGTCCGCTTTCGGTCGTACTCGTTTGCTGTTGAAAGAGCGTTTTCGGTCGGTCTTTTATTTCGAGTCCGCTTTCGGTCGTACTCGTTTATTTCATTTCGAGCCGCTTTCGGTCGTACTCGTTTGCTGTTAAAAGAGCGTTTTCGGCCGGTCTTTCTTTTCGAGTCCGCTTTCGGTCGTACTCGTTTATTCTTTTCGAGTCCGCTTTCGGTTGTACTCGTTTGCTATTGAAAGAGCGTTTTCGGTCGGTCTTTCTTTTCGAGTCCGCTTTCGGTCGTACTCGTTTGCTATTGAAAGAGCGTTTTCGGTCGGTCTTTCTTTTCGAGTCCGCTTTCGGACGTACTCGTTTGCTATTGAAAGAGCGTTTTCGGCCGGCCTTTCTGTTCGAGTCGGCTTTCGATCGTACTCGTTTATTCTTTTCGAGTTCGCTTTCGGTTGTACTCTTTTGCTGTTGAAAGAGCGTTTTCGGCCGGTCTTTCTTTTCGAGTCCGCTTTCGGTCGTACTCGTTTATTCTTATCGAGTCCGCTTTTGGTCGTACTCGTTTGCTGTTGAAAGAGCGTTTTCAGTCGACCTTTCTTTTCGAGTCTGCTTTTGGTCGTACTCGTTTATTCTTATTGAGTCTGCTTTCGGTCGTGCTCGTTTGCTGTCGAAAGAGCGTTTTTGGCCGGTCTTTTTTTTCGAGTCCGCTTTCGATCGTACTCGTTTGCTATTGAAAGAGCGTTTTCAGCCGGTCTTTCTTTTCGAGTCCGCTTTCGGTCGTACTTGTTTATTCTTTTCGAGTCCGCTTTCGGTCATACTCGTTTGCTGTTGAAGGAGCGTTTTCGGCAGGACTTTCTGTTCGAGTCCGCTTTCGTTCGTACTCGTTTATTCTTTTCGAGTCCGCTTTCAGTCGTACTCGTTTGCTATTGAAAGAGCATTTTCGGCCACTCTTTCTTTTGGAGTCCGCTTTCGACCGTACTCGTTTGCTGTTGAAAGAGCTTTTTCGGCCGGTCTTTCTTTTCGATTCCGCTTTCGGTCATACTCGTTTATTTCTTTTCAAATCCACTTTTGGTGGTACTCGTTTGCTGTTGAAAGAGCGTTTTTGGCCGGTCTTTCTTTTCGAGTCCGCTTTCGGTCGTACTCGTTTATTCTTTTCGAGTCCGCTTATGTTCGTATTAGTTCGCTGTTGAAAGAGCGTTTTCGGCCGGTCTTTCTTTTCGAGTTCGCTTTCGGTAGTACTCGTTTATTTCTTTTCGAGTACGCTTTCGGTCGTACTCGTTTGCTGTTGAAAGAGCGTTTTTGGCCGGTCTTTCTTTTCGAGTCCGCTTTCGGTAGTACTCGTTTATTTCTTTTCGAGTACGCTTTCGGTCGTACTCGTTTGCTGTTGAAAGAGCGTTTTCGGCCGGTCTTTCTTTTCGAGTCCGCTTTCGGTCGTACTCGTTTATTCTTTTCGAGTTCGCTTTAGGTTGTACTCTTTTGCTGTTGAAAGAGCGTTTTCGGCCGGTCTTTCTTTTCGAGTCCGCTTTCGGTCGTACTCGTTTATTCTTTTCGAGTTCGCTTTTGCTCGTACTCGTTTGCTGTTGAAAGAGCGTTTTCGGTCGGTCTTTCTTTTCGAGTCCGCTTTCGGTTCTACTCGTTAGCTGTTTAAAGAGCGTTTTTGGCCGGTCTTTATTTTCGAGTCCGCTTTTGGTCGTACTCGTTTATTTTTATCGAGTCCGCTTTCGGCCGTACTCGTTTGCTGTTGAAAGAGCGTTTTCGGCGGTCTTTTATTTCAAGTCCGCTTTCGGTCGTACTCGTTTATTTCTTTTCGAGTCCGCTTTCGGTCGTACTCGTTTGCTGTTAAAAGAGCATTTTCGGCCGGTCTTTCTTTTCGAGTCCGCTTTCGGTCGTACTCGTTAGCTGTTTAAAGAGCGTTTTTGGCCGGTCTTTATTTTCTAGTCCGCTTTTGGTCGTACTCGTTTATTTTTATCGAGTCCGCTTTCGGTCGTACTCGTTTGCTGTTGAAAGAGCGTTTTCGGTCGGTCTTTTATTTCGAGTCCGCTTTCGGTCGTACTCGTTTATTTCATTTCGAGCCGCTTTCGGTCGTACTCGTTTGCTGTTAAAAGAGCGTTTTCGGCCGGTCTTTCTTTTCGAGTCCGCTTTCGGTCGTACTCGTTTATTCTTTTCGAGTCCGCTTTCGGTTGTACTCGTTTGCTATTGAAAGAGCGTTTTCGGTCGGTCTTTCTTTTCGAGTCCGCTTTCGGTCGTACTCGTTTGCTATTGAAAGAGCGTTTTCGGTCGGTCTTTCTTTTCGAGTCCGCTTTCGGACGTACTCGTTTGCTATTGAAAGAGCGTTTTCGGCCGGCCTTTCTGTTCGAGTCGGCTTTCGATCGTACTCGTTTATTCTTTTCGAGTTCGCTTTCGGTTGTACTCGTTTGCTGTTGAAAGAGCGTTTTCGGCCGGTCTTTCTTTTCGAGTCCGCTTTCGGTCGTACTCGTTTATTCTTTTCGAGTTCGCTTTAGGTTGTACTCTTTTGCTGTTGAAAGAGCGTTTTCGGCCGGTCTTTCTTTTCGAGTCCGCTTTCGGTCGTACTCGTTTATTCTTTTCGAGTTCGCTTTTGCTCGTACTCGTTTGCTGTTGAAAGAGCGTTTTCGGTCGGTCTTTCTTTTCGAGTCCGCTTTCGGTTCTACTCGTTAGCTGTTTAAAGAGCGTTTTTGGCCGGTCTTTATTTTCGAGTCCGCTTTTGGTCGTACTCGTTTATTTTTATCGAGTCCGCTTTCGGTCGTACTCGTTTGCTGTTGAAAGAGCGTTTTCGGCGGTCTTTTATTTCAAGTCCGCTTTCGGTCGTACTCGTTTATTTCTTTTCGAGTCCGCTTTCGGTCGTACTCGTTTGCTGTTAAAAGAGCGTTTTCGGCCGGTCTTTCTTTTCGAGTCCGCTTTCGGTCGTACTCGTTAGCTGTTTAAAGAGCGTTTTTGGCCGGTCTTTATTTTCTAGTCCGCTTTTGGTCGTACTCGTTTATTTTTATCGAGTCCGCTTTCGGTCGTACTCGTTTGCTGTTGAAAGAGCGTTTTCGGTCGGTCTTTTATTTCGAGTCCGCTTTCGGTCGTACTCGTTTATTTCATTTCGAGCCGCTTTCGGTCGTACTCGTTTGCTGTTAAAAGAGCGTTTTCGGCCGGTCTTTCTTTTCGAGTCCGCTTTCGGTCGTACTCGTTTATTCTTTTCGAGTCCGCTTTCGGTTGTACTCGTTTGCTATTGAAAGAGCGTTTTCGGTCGGTCTTTCTTTTCGAGTCCGCTTTCGGTCGTACTCGTTTGCTATTGAAAGAGCGTTTTCGGTCGGTCTTTCTTTTCGAGTCCGCTTTCGGACGTACTCGTTTGCTATTGAAAGAGCGTTTTCGGCCGGCCTTTCTGTTCGAGTCGGCTTTCGATCGTACTCGTTTATTCTTTTCGAGTTCGCTTTCGGTTGTACTCTTTTGCTGTTGAAAGAGCGTTTTCGGCCGGTCTTTCTTTTCGAGTCCGCTTTCGGTCGTACTCGTTTATTCTTATCGAGTCCGCTTTTGGTCGTACTCGTTTGCTGTTGAAAGAGCGTTTTCAGTCGACCTTTCTTTTCGAGTCTGCTTTTGGTCGTACTCGTTTATTCTTATTGAGTCTGCTTTCGGTCGTGCTCGTTTGCTGTCGAAAGAGCGTTTTTGGCCGGTCTTTTTTTTCGAGTCCGCTTTCGATCGTACTCGTTTGCTATTGAAAGAGCGTTTTCAGCCGGTCTTTCTTTTCGAGTCCGCTTTCGGTCGTACTTGTTTATTCTTTTCGAGTCCGCTTTCGGTCATACTCGTTTGCTGTTGAAGGAGCGTTTTCGGCAGGACTTTCTGTTCGAGTCCGCTTTCGTTCGTACTCGTTTATTCTTTTCGAGTCCGCTTTCAGTCGTACTCGTTTGCTATTGAAAGAGCATTTTCGGCCACTCTTTCTTTTGGAGTCCGCTTTCGACCGTACTCGTTTGCTGTTGAAAGAGCTTTTTCGGCCGGTCTTTCTTTTCGATTCCGCTTTCGGTCATACTCGTTTATTTCTTTTCAAATCCGCTTTTGGTGGTACTCGTTTGCTGTTGAAAGAGCGTTTTTGGCCGGTCTTTCTTTTCGAGTCCGCTTTCGGTCGTACTCGTTTATTCTTTTCGAGTCCGCTTATGTTCGTATTCGTTCGCTGTTGAAAGAGCGTTTTCGGCCGGTCTTTCTTTTCGAGTTCGCTTTCGGTAGTACTCGTTTATTTCTTTTCGAGTACGCTTTCGGTCGTACTCGTTTGCTGTTGAAAGAGCGTTTTTGGCCGGTCTTTCTTTTCGAGTCCGCTTTCGGTAGTACTCGTTTATTTCTTTTCGAGTACGCTTTCGGTCGTACTCGTTTGCTGTTGAAAGAGCGTTTTCGGCCGGTCTTTCTTTTCGAGTCCGCTTTCGGTCGTACTCGTTTATTCTTTTCGAGTTCGCTTTAGGTTGTACTCTTTTGCTGTTGAAAGAGCGTTTTCGGCCGGTCTTTCTTTTCGAGTCCGCTTTCGGTCGTACTCGTTTATTCTTTTCGAGTTCGCTTTTGCTCGTACTCGTTTGCTGTTGAAAGAGCGTTTTCGGTCGGTCTTTCTTTTCGAGTCCGCTTTCGGTTCTACTCGTTAGCTGTTTAAAGAGCGTTTTTGGCCGGTCTTTATTTTCGAGTCCGCTTTTGGTCGTACTCGTTTATTTTTATCGAGTCCGCTTTCGGTCGTACTCGTTTGCTGTTGAAAGAGCGTTTTCGGCGGTCTTTTATTTCAAGTCCGCTTTCGGTCGTACTCGTTTATTTCTTTTCGAGTCCGCTTTCGGTCGTACTCGTTTGCTGTTAAAAGAGCGTTTTCGGCCGGTCTTTCTTTTCGAGTCCGCTTTCGGTCGTACTCGTTAGCTGTTTAAAGAGCGTTTTTGGCCGGTCTTTATTTTCTAGTCCGCTTTTGGTCGTACTCGTTTATTTTTATCGAGTCCGCTTTCGGTCGTACTCGTTTGCTGTTGAAAGAGCGTTTTCGGTCGGTCTTTTATTTCGAGTCCGCTTTCGGTCGTACTCGTTTATTTCATTTCGAGCCGCTTTCGGTCGTACTCGTTTGCTGTTAAAAGAGCGTTTTCGGCCGGTCTTTCTTTTCGAGTCCGCTTTCGGTCGTACTCGTTTATTCTTTTCGAGTCCGCTTTCGGTTGTACTCGTTTGCTATTGAAAGAGCGTTTTCGGTCGGTCTTTCTTTTCGAGTCCGCTTTCGGTCGTACTCGTTTGCTATTGAAAGAGCGTTTTCGGTCGGTCTTTCTTTTCGAGTCCGCTTTCGGACGTACTCGTTTGCTATTGAAAGAGCGTTTTCGGCCGGCCTTTCTGTTCGAGTCGGCTTTCGATCGTACTCGTTTATTCTTTTCGAGTTCGCTTTCGGTTGTACTCTTTTGCTGTTGAAAGAGCGTTTTCGGCCGGTCTTTCTTTTCGAGTCCGCTTTCGGTCGTACTCGTTTATTCTTATCGAGTCCGCTTTTGGTCGTACTCGTTTGCTGTTGAAAGAGCGTTTTCAGTCGACCTTTCTTTTCGAGTCTGCTTTTGGTCGTACTCGTTTATTCTTATTGAGTCTGCTTTCGGTCGTGCTCGTTTGCTGTCGAAAGAGCGTTTTTGGCCGGTCTTTTTTTTCGAGTCCGCTTTCGATCGTACTCGTTTGCTATTGAAAGAGCGTTTTCAGCCGGTCTTTCTTTTCGAGTCCGCTTTCGGTCGTACTTGTTTATTCTTTTCGAGTCCGCTTTCGGTCATACTCGTTTGCTGTTGAAGGAGCGTTTTCGGCAGGACTTTCTGTTCGAGTCCGCTTTCGTTCGTACTCGTTTATTCTTTTCGAGTCCGCTTTCAGTCGTACTCGTTTGCTATTGAAAGAGCATTTTCGGCCACTCTTTCTTTTGGAGTCCGCTTTCGACCGTACTCGTTTGCTGTTGAAAGAGCTTTTTCGGCCGGTCTTTCTTTTCGATTCCGCTTTCGGTCATACTCGTTTATTTCTTTTCAAATCCGCTTTTGGTGGTACTCGTTTGCTGTTGAAAGAGCGTTTTTGGCCGGTCTTTCTTTTCGAGTCCGCTTTCGGTCGTACTCGTTTATTCTTTTCGAGTCCGCTTATGTTCGTATTCGTTCGCTGTTGAAAGAGCGTTTTCGGCCGGTCTTTCTTTTCGAGTTCGCTTTCGGTAGTACTCGTTTATTTCTTTTCGAGTACGCTTTCGGTCGTACTCGTTTGCTGTTGAAAGAGCGTTTTTGGCCGGTCTTTCTTTTCGAGTCCGCTTTCGGTAGTACTCGTTTATTTCTTTTCGAGTACGCTTTCGGTCGTACTCGTTTGCTGTTGAAAGAGCGTTTTCGGCCGGTCTTTCTTTTCGAGTCCGCTTTCGGTCGTACTCGTTTATTCTTTTCGAGTTCGCTTTAGGTTGTACTCTTTTGCTGTTGAAAGAGCGTTTTCGGCCGGTCTTTCTTTTCGAGTCCGCTTTCGGTCGTACTCGTTTATTCTTTTCGAGTTCGCTTTTGCTCGTACTCGTTTGCTGTTGAAAGAGCGTTTTCGGTCGGTCTTTCTTTTCGAGTCCGCTTTCGGTTCTACTCGTTAGCTGTTTAAAGAGCGTTTTTGGCCGGTCTTTATTTTCGAGTCCGCTTTTGGTCGTACTCGTTTATTTTTATCGAGTCCGCTTTCGGTCGTACTCGTTTGCTGTTGAAAGAGCGTTTTCGGCGGTCTTTTATTTCAAGTCCGCTTTCGGTCGTACTCGTTTATTTCTTTTCGAGTCCGCTTTCGGTCGTACTCGTTTGCTGTTAAAAGAGCGTTTTCGGCCGGTCTTTCTTTTCGAGTCCGCTTTCGGTCGTACTCGTTAGCTGTTTAAAGAGCGTTTTTGGCCGGTCTTTATTTTCTAGTCCGCTTTTGGTCGTACTCGTTTATTTTTATCGAGTCCGCTTTCGGTCGTACTCGTTTGCTGTTGAAAGAGCGTTTTCGGTCGGTCTTTTATTTCGAGTCCGCTTTCGGTCGTACTCGTTTATTTCATTTCGAGCCGCTTTCGGTCGTACTCGTTTGCTGTTAAAAGAGCGTTTTCGGCCGGTCTTTCTTTTCGAGTCCGCTTTCGGTCGTACTCGTTTATTCTTTTCGAGTCCGCTTTCGGTTGTACTCGTTTGCTATTGAAAGAGCGTTTTCGGTCGGTCTTTCTTTTCGAGTCCGCTTTCGGTCGTACTCGTTTGCTATTGAAAGAGCGTTTTCGGTCGGTCTTTCTTTTCGAGTCCGCTTTCGGACGTACTCGTTTGCTATTGAAAGAGCGTTTTCGGCCGGCCTTTCTGTTCGAGTCGGCTTTCGATCGTACTCGTTTATTCTTTTCGAGTTCGCTTTCGGTTGTACTCTTTTGCTGTTGAAAGAGCGTTTTCGGCCGGTCTTTCTTTTCGATTCCGCTTTCGGTCGTACTCGTTTATTCTTATCGAGTCCGCTTTTGGTCGTACTCGTTTGCTGTTGAAAGAGCGTTTTCAGTCGACCTTTCTTTTCGAGTCCGCTTTTGGTCGTACTCGTTTATTCTTATTGAGTCTGCTTTCGGTCGTGCTCGTTTGCTGTCGAAAGAGCGTTTTTGGCCGGTCTTTTTTTTCGAGTCCGCTTTCGATCGTACTCGTTTGCTATTGAAAGAGCGTTTTCAGCCGGTCTTTCTTTTCGAGTCCGCTTTCGGTCGTACTTGTTTATTCTTTTCGAGTCCGCTTTCGGTCATACTCGTTTGCTGTTGAAGGAGCGTTTTCGGCAGGACTTTCTGTTCGAGTCCGCTTTCGTTCGTACTCGTTTATTCTTTTCGAGTCCGCTTTCAGTCGTACTCGTTTGCTATTGAAAGAGCATTTTCGGCCACTCTTTCTTTTGGAGTCCGCTTTCGACCGTACTCGTTTGCTGTTGAAAGAGCTTTTTCGGCCGGTCTTTCTTTTCGATTCCGCTTTCGGTCATACTCGTTTATTTCTTTTCAAATCCGCTTTTGGTGGTACTCGTTTGCTGTTGAAAGAGCGTTTTTGGCCGGTCTTTCTTTTCGAGTCCGCTTTCGGACGTACTCGTTTATTCTTTTCGAGTCCGCTTATGTTCGTATTCGTTCGCTGTTGAAAGAGCGTTTTCGGCCGGTCTTTCTTTTCGAGTTCGCTTTCGGTAGTACTCGTTTATTTCTTTTCGAGTACGCTTTCGGTCGTACTCGTTTGCTGTTGAAAGAGCGTTTTTGGCCGGTCTTTCTTTTCGAGTCCGCTTTCGGTAGTACTCGTTTATTTCTTTTCGAGTACGCTTTCGGTCGTACTCGTTTGCTGTTGAAAGAGCGTTTTCGGCCGGTCTTTCTTTTCGAGTCCGCTTTCGGTCGTACTCGTTTATTCTTTTCGAGTTCGCTTTAGGTTGTACTCTTTTGCTGTTGAAAGAGCGTTTTCGGCCGGTCTTTCTTTTCGAGTCCGCTTTCGGTCGTACTCGTTTATTCTTTTCGAGTTCGCTTTTGCTCGTACTCGTTTGCTGTTGAAAGAGCGTTTTCGGTCGGTCTTTCTTTTCGAGTCCGCTTTCGGTTCTACTCGTTAGCTGTTTAAAGAGCGTTTTTGGCCGGTCTTTATTTTCGAGTCCGCTTTTGGTCGTACTCGTTTATTTTTATCGAGTCCGCTTTCGGTCGTACTCGTTTGCTGTTGAAAGAGCGTTTTCGGCGGTCTTTTATTTCAAGTCCGCTTTCGGTCGTACTCGTTTATTTCTTTTCGAGTCCGCTTTCGGTCGTACTCGTTTGCTGTTAAAAGAGCGTTTTCGGCCGGTCTTTCTTTTCGAGTCCGCTTTCGGTCGTACTCGTTAGCTGTTTAAAGAGCGTTTTTGGCCGGTCTTTATTTTCTAGTCCGCTTTTGGTCGTACTCGTTTATTTTTATCGAGTCCGCTTTCGGTCGTACTCGTTTGCTGTTGAAAGAGCGTTTTTGGTCGGTCTTTTATTTCGAGTCCGCTTTCGGTCGTACTCGTTTATTTCATTTCGAGCCGCTTTCGGTCGTACTCGTTTGCTGTTAAAAGAGCGTTTTCGGCCGGTCTTTCTTTTCGAGTCCGCTTTCGGTCGTACTCGTTTATTCTTTTCGAGTCCGCTTTCGGTTGTACTCGTTTGCTATTGAAAGAGCGTTTTCGGTCGGTCTTTCTTTTCGAGTCCGCTTTCGGTCGTACTCGTTTGCTATTGAAAGAGCGTTTTCGGTCGGTCTTTCTTTTCGAGTCCGCTTTCGGACGTACTCGTTTGCTATTGAAAGAGCGTTTTCGGCCGGCCTTTCTATTCGAGTCGGCTTTCGATCGTACTCGTTTATTCTTTTCGAGTTCGCTTTCGGTTGTACTCTTTTGCTGTTGAAAGAGCGTTTTCGGCCGGTCTTTCTTTTCGAGTCCGCTTTCGGTCGTACTCGTTTATTCTTATCGAGTCCGCTTTTGGTCGTACTCGTTTGCTGTTGAAAGAGCGTTTTCAGTCGACCTTTCTTTTCGAGTCCGCTTTTGGTCGTACTCGTTTATTCTTATTGAGTCTGCTTTCGGTCGTGCTCGTTTGCTGTCGAAAGAGCGTTTTTGGCCGGTCTTTTTTTTCGAGTCCGCTTTCGATCGTACTCGTTTGCTATTGAAAGAGCGTTTTCAGCCGGTCTTTCTTTTCGACTCCGCTTTCGGTCGTACTTGTTTATTCTTTTCGAGTCCGCTTTCGGTCATACTCGTTTGCTGTTGAAGGAGCGTTTTCGGCAGGACTTTCTGTTCGAGTCCGCTTTCGTTCGTACTCGTTTATTCTTTTCGAGTCCGCTTTCAGTCGTACTCGTTTGCTATTGAAAGAGCATTTTCGGCCACTCTTTCTTTTGGAGTCCGCTTTCGACCGTACTCGTTTGCTGTTGAAAGAGCTTTTTCGGCCGGTCTTTCTTTTCGATTCCGCTTTCGGTCATACTCGTTTATTTCTTTTCAAATCCGCTTTTGGTGGTACTCGTTTGCTGTTGAAAGAGCGTTTTTGGCCGGTCTTTCTTTTCGAGTCCGCTTTCGGACGTACTCGTTTATTCTTTTCGAGTCCGCTTATGTTCGTATTCGTTCGCTGTTGAAAGAGCGTTTTCGGCCGGTCTTTCTTTTCGAGTTCGCTTTCGGTAGTACTCGTTTATTTCTTTTCGAGTACGCTTTCGGTCGTACTCGTTTGCTGTTGAAAGAGCGTTTTTGGCCGGTCTTTCTTTTCGAGTCCGCTTTCGGTAGTACTCGTTTATTTCTTTTCGAGTACGCTTTCGGTCGTACTCGTTTGCTGTTGAAAGAGCGTTTTCGGCCGGTCTTTCTTTTCGAGTCCGCTTTCGGTCGTACTCGTTTATTCTTTTCGAGTTCGCTTTAGGTTGTACTCTTTTGCTGTTGAAAGAGCGTTTTCGGCCGGTCTTTCTTTTCGAGTCCGCTTTCGGTCGTACTCGTTTATTCTTTTCGAGTTCGCTTTTGCTCGTACTCGTTTGCTGTTGAAAGAGCGTTTTCGGTCGGTCTTTCTTTTCGAGTCCGCTTTCGGTTCTACTCGTTAGCTGTTTAAAGAGCGTTTTTGGCCGGTCTTTATTTTCGAGTCCGCTTTTGGTCGTACTCGTTTATTTTTATCGAGTCCGCTTTCGGTCGTACTCGTTTGCTGTTGAAAGAGCGTTTTCGGCGGTCTTTTATTTCAAGTCCGCTTTCGGTCGTACTCGTTTATTTCTTTTCGAGTCCGCTTTCGGTCGTACTCGTTTGCTGTTAAAAGAGCGTTTTCGGCCGGTCTTTCTTTTCGAGTCCGCTTTCGGTCGTACTCGTTAGCTGTTTAAAGAGCGTTTTTGGCCGGTCTTTATTTTCTAGTCCGCTTTTGGTCGTACTCGTTTATTTTTATCGAGTCCGCTTTCGGTCGTACTCGTTTGCTGTTGAAAGAGCGTTTTTGGTCGGTCTTTTATTTCGAGTCCGCTTTCGGTCGTACTCGTTTATTTCATTTCGAGCCGCTTTCGGTCGTACTCGTTTGCTGTTAAAAGAGCGTTTTCGGCCGGTCTTTCTTTTCGAGTCCGCTTTCGGTCGTACTCGTTTATTCTTTTCGAGTCCGCTTTCGGTTGTACTCGTTTGCTATTGAAAGAGCGTTTTCGGTCGGTCTTTCTTTTCGAGTCCGCTTTCGGTCGTACTCGTTTGCTATTGAAAGAGCGTTTTCGGTCGGTCTTTCTTTTCGAGTCCGCTTTCGGACGTACTCGTTTGCTATTGAAAGAGCGTTTTCGGCCGGCCTTTCTGTTCGAGTCGGCTTTCGATCGTACTCGTTTATTCTTTTCGAGTTCGCTTTCGGTTGTACTCTTTTGCTGTTGAAAGAGCGTTTTCGGCCGGTCTTTCTTTTCGAGTCCGCTTTCGGTCGTACTCGTTTATTCTTATCGAGTCCGCTTTTGGTCGTACTCGTTTGCTGTTGAAAGAGCGTTTTCAGTCGACCTTTCTTTTCGAGTCCGCTTTTGGTCGTACTCGTTTATTCTTATTGAGTCTGCTTTCGGTCGTGCTCGTTTGCTGTCGAAAGAGCGTTTTTGGCCGGTCTTTTTTTTCGAGTCCGCTTTCGATCGTACTCGTTTGCTATTGAAAGAGCGTTTTCAGCCGGTCTTTCTTTTCGAGTCCGCTTTCGGTCGTACTTGTTTATTCTTTTCGAGTCCGCTTTCGGTCATACTCGTTTGCTGTTGAAGGAGCGTTTTCGGCAGGACTTTCTGTTCGAGTCCGCTTTCGTTCGTACTCGTTTATTCTTTTCGAGTCCGCTTTCAGTCGTACTCGTTTGCTATTGAAAGAGCATTTTCGGCCACTCTTTCTTTTGGAGTCCGCTTTCGACCGTACTCGTTTGCTGTTGAAAGAGCTTTTTCGGCCGGTCTTTCTTTTCGATTCCGCTTTCGGTCATACTCGTTTATTTCTTTTCAAATCCGCTTTTGGTGGTACTCGTTTGCTGTTGAAAGAGCGTTTTTGGCCGGTCTTTCTTTTCGAGTCCGCTTTCGGACGTACTCGTTTATTCTTTTCGAGTCCGCTTATGTTCGTATTCGTTCGCTGTTGAAAGAGCGTTTTCGGCCGGTCTTTCTTTTCGAGTTCGCTTTCGGTAGTACTCGTTTATTTCTTTTCGAGTACGCTTTCGGTCGTACTCGTTTGCTGTTGAAAGAGCGTTTTTGGCCGGTCTTTCTTTTCGAGTCCGCTTTCGGTAGTACTCGTTTATTTCTTTTCGAGTACGCTTTCGGTCGTACTCGTTTGCTGTTGAAAGAGCGTTTTCGGCCGGTCTTTCTTTTCGAGTCCGCTTTCGGTCGTACTCGTTTATTCTTTTCGAGTTCGCTTTAGGTTGTACTCTTTTGCTGTTGAAAGAGCGTTTTCGGCCGGTCTTTCTTTTCGAGTCCGCTTTCGGTCGTACTCGTTTATTCTTTTCGAGTTCGCTTTTGCTCGTACTCGTTTGCTGTTGAAAGAGCGTTTTCGGTCGGTCTTTCTTTTCGAGTCCGCTTTCGGTTCTACTCGTTAGCTGTTTAAAGAGCGTTTTTGGCCGGTCTTTATTTTCGAGTCCGCTTTTGGTCGTACTCGTTTATTTTTATCGAGTCCGCTTTCGGTCGTACTCGTTTGCTGTTGAAAGAGCGTTTTCGGCGGTCTTTTATTTCAAGTCCGCTTTCGGTCGTACTCGTTTATTTCTTTTCGAGTCCGCTTTCGGTCGTACTCGTTTGCTGTTAAAAGAGCGTTTTCGGCCGGTCTTTCTTTTCGAGTCCGCTTTCGGTCGTACTCGTTAGCTGTTTAAAGAGCGTTTTTGGCCGGTCTTTATTTTCTAGTCCGCTTTTGGTCGTACTCGTTTATTTTTATCGAGTCCGCTTTCGGTCGTACTCGTTTGCTGTTGAAAGAGCGTTTTTGGTCGGTCTTTTATTTCGAGTCCGCTTTCGGTCGTACTCGTTTATTTCATTTCGAGCCACTTTCGGTCGTACTCGTTTGCTGTTAAAAGAGCGTTTTCGGCCGGTCTTTCTTTTCGAGTCCGCTTTCGGTCGTACTCGTTTATTCTTTTCGAGTCCGCTTTCGGTTGTACTCGTTTGCTATTGAAAGAGCGTTTTCGGTCGGTCTTTCTTTTCGAGTCCGCTTTCGGTCGTACTCGTTTGCTATTGAAAGAGCGTTTTCGGTCGGTCTTTCTTTTCGAGTCCGCTTTCGGACGTACTCGTTTGCTATTGAAAGAGCGTTTTCGGCCGGCCTTTCTGTTCGAGTCGGCTTTCGATCGTACTCGTTTATTCTTTTCGAGTTCGCTTTCGGTTGTACTCTTTTGCTGTTGAAAGAGCGTTTTCGGCCGGTCTTTCTTTTCGAGTCCGCTTTCGGTCGTACTCGTTTATTCTTATCGAGTCCGCTTTTGGTCGTACTCGTTTGCTGTTGAAAGAGCGTTTTCAGTCGACCTTTCTTTTCGAGTCCGCTTTTGGTCGTACTCGTTTATTGTTATTGAGTCTGCTTTCGGTCGTGCTCGTTTGCTGTCGAAAGAGCGTTTTTGGCCGGTCTTTTTTTTCGAGTCCGCTTTCGATCGTACTCGTTTGCTATTGAAAGAGCGTTTTCAGCCGGTCTTTCTTTTCGAGTCCGCTTTCGGTCGTACTTGTTTATTCTTTTCGAGTCCGCTTTCGGTCATACTCGTTTGCTGTTGAAGGAGCGTTTTCGGCAGGACTTTCTGTTCGAGTCCGCTTTCGTTCGTACTCGTTTATTCTTTTCGAGTCCGCTTTCAGTCGTACTCGTTTGCTATTGAAAGAGCATTTTCGGCCACTCTTTCTTTTGGAGTCCGCTTTCGACCGTACTCGTTTGCTGTTGAAAGAGCTTTTTCGGCCGGTCTTTCTTTTCGATTCCGCTTTCGGTCATACTCGTTTATTTCTTTTCAAATCCGCTTTTGGTGGTACTCGTTTGCTGTTGAAAGAGCGTTTTTGGCCGGTCTTTCTTTTCGAGTCCGCTTTCGGTCGTACTCGTTTATTCTTTTCGAGTCCGCTTATGTTCGTATTCGTTCGCTGTTGAAAGAGCGTTTTCGGCCGGTCTTTCTTTTCGAGTTCGCTTTCGGTAGTACTCGTTTATTTCTTTTCGAGTACGCTTTCGGTCGTACTCGTTTGCTGTTGAAAGAGCGTTTTTGGCCGGTCTTTCTTTTCGAGTCCGCTTTCGGTAGTACTCGTTTATTTCTTTTCGAGTACGCTTTCGGTCGTACTCGTTTGCTGTTGAAAGAGCGTTTTCGGCCGGTCTTTCTTTTCGAGTCTGCTTTCGGTCGTACTCGTTTATTCTTTTCGAGTTCGCTTTAGGTTGTACTCTTTTGCTGTTGAAAGAGCGTTTTCGGCCGGTCTTTCTTTTCGAGTCCGCTTTCGGTCGTACTCGTTTATTCTTTTCGAGTTCGCTTTTGCTCGTACTCGTTTGCTGTTGAAAGAGCGTTTTCGGTCGGTCTTTCTTTTCGAGTCCGCTTTCGGTTCTACTCGTTAGCTGTTTAAAGAGCGTTTTTGGCCGGTCTTTATTTTCGAGTCCGCTTTTGGTCGTACTCGTTTATTTTTATCGAGTCCGCTTTCGGTCGTACTCGTTTGCTGTTGAAAGAGCGTTTTCGGCGGTCTTTTATTTCAAGTCCGCTTTCGGTCGTACTCGTTTATTTCTTTTCGAGTCCGCTTTCGGTCGTACTCGTTTGCTGTTAAAAGAGCGTTTTCGGCCGGTCTTTCTTTTCGAGTCCGCTTTCGGTCGTACTCGTTAGCTGTTTAAAGAGCGTTTTTGGCCGGTCTTTATTTTCTAGTCCGGTTTTGGTCGTACTCGTTTATTTTTATCGAGTCCGCTTTCGGTCGTACTCGTTTGCTGTTGAAAGAGCGTTTTCGGTCGGTCTTTTATTTCGAGTCCGCTTTCGGTCGTACTCGTTTATTTCATTTCGAGCCGCTTTCGGTCGTACTCGTTTGCTGTTAAAAGAGCGTTTTCGGCCGGTCTTTCTTTTCGAGTCCGCTTTCGGTCGTACTCGTTTATTCTTTTCGAGTCCGCTTTCGGTTGTACTCGTTTGCTATTGAAAGAGCGTTTTCGGTCGGTCTTTCTTTTCGAGTCCGCTTTCGGTCGTACTCGTTTGCTATTGAAAGAGCGTTTTCGGTCGGTCTTTCTTTTCGAGTCCGCTTTCGGACGTACTCGTTTGCTATTGAAAGAGCGTTTTCGGCCGGCCTTTCTGTTCGAGTCGGCTTTCGATCGTACTCGTTTATTCTTTTCGAGTTCGCTTTCGGTTGTACTCTTTTGCTGTTGAAAGAGCGTTTTCGGCCGGTCTTTCTTTTCGAGTCCGCTTTCGGTCGTACTCGTTTATTCTTATCGAGTCCGCTTTTGGTCGTACTCGTTTGCTGTTGAAAGAGCGTTTTCAGTCGACCTTTCTTTTCGAGTCCGCTTTTGGTCGTACTCGTTTATTCTTATTGAGTCTGCTTTCGGTCGTGCTCGTTTGCTGTCGAAAGAGCGTTTTTGGCCGGTCTTTTTTTTCGAGTCCGCTTTCGATCGTACTCGTTTGCTATTGAAAGAGCGTTTTCAGCCGGTCTTTCTTTTCGAGTCCGCTTTCGGTCGTACTTGTTTATTCTTTTCGAGTCCGCTTTCGGTCATACTCGTTTGCTGTTGAAGGAGCGTTTTCGGCAGGACTTTCTGTTCGAGTCCGCTTTCGTTCGTACTCGTTTATTCTTTTCGAGTCCGCTTTCAGTCGTACTCGTTTGCTATTGAAAGAGCATTTTCGGCCACTCTTTCTTTTGGAGTCCGCTTTCGACCGTACTCGTTTGCTGTTGAAAGAGCTTTTTCGGCCGGTCTTTCTTTTCGATTCCGCTTTCGGTCATACTCGTTTATTTCTTTTCAAATCCGCTTTTGGTGGTACTCGTTTGCTGTTGAAAGAGCGTTTTTGGCCGGTCTTTCTTTTCGAGTCCGCTTTCGGTCGTACTCGTTTATTCTTTTCGAGTCCGCTTATGTTCGTATTCGTTCGCTGTTGAAAGAGCGTTTTCGGCCGGTCTTTCTTTTCGAGTTCGCTTTCGGTAGTACTCGTTTATTTCTTTTCGAGTACGCTTTCGGTCGTACTCGTTTGCTGTTGAAAGAGCGTTTTTGGCCGGTCTTTCTTTTCGAGTCCGCTTTCGGTAGTACTCGTTTATTTCTTTTCGAGTACGCTTTCGGTCGTACTCGTTTGCTGTTGAAAGAGCGTTTTCGGCCGGTCTTTCTTTTCGAGTCCGCTTTCGGTCGTACTCGTTTATTCTTTTCGAGTTCGCTTTAGGTTGTACTCTTTTGCTGTTGAAAGAGCGTTTTCGGCCGGTCTTTCTTTTCGAGTCCGCTTTCGGTCGTACTCGTTTATTCTTTTCGAGTTCGCTTTTGCTCGTACTCGTTTGCTGTTGAAAGAGCGTTTTCGGTCGGTCTTTCTTTTCGAGTCCGCTTTCGGTTCTACTCGTTAGTTGTTTAAAGAGCGTTTTTGGCCGGTCTTTATTTTCGAGTCCGCTTTTGGTCGTACTCGTTTATTTTTATCGAGTCCGCTTTCGGTCGTACTCGTTTGCTGTTGAAAGAGCGTTTTCGGCGGTCTTTTATTTCAAGTCCGCTTTCGGTCGTACTCGTTTATTTCTTTTCGAGTCCGCTTTCGGTCGTACTCGTTTGCTGTTAAAAGAGCGTTTTCGGCCGGTCTTTCTTTTCGAGTCCGCTTTCGGTCGTACTCGTTAGCTGTTTAAAGAGCGTTTTTGGCCGGTCTTTATTTTCCAGTCCGCTTTTGGTCGT
Organism: Lathyrus tuberosus; assembly: GCA_022829125.1. Taxonomy (NCBI): domain Eukaryota; kingdom Viridiplantae; phylum Streptophyta; class Magnoliopsida; order Fabales; family Fabaceae; genus Lathyrus; species Lathyrus tuberosus. The sequence goes on from JALAZF010000034.1 coordinate 5,783,739, forward strand.
ACTCGTTTATTTTTATCGAGTCCGCTTTCGGTCGTACTCGTTTGCTGTTGAAAGAGCGTTTTCGGTCGGTCTTTTATTTCGAGTCCGCTTTCGGTCGTACTCGTTTATTTCATTTCGAGCCGCTTTCGGTCGTACTCGTTTGCTGTTAAAAGAGCGTTTTCGGCCGGTCTTTCTTTTCGAGTACGCTTTCGGTCGTACTCGTTTATTCTTTTCGAGTCCGCTTTCGGTTGTACTCGTTTGCTATTGAAAGAGCGTTTTCGGTCGGTCTTTCTTTTCGAGTCCGCTTTCGGTCGTACTCGTTTGCTATTGAAAGAGCGTTTTCGGTCGGTCTTTCTTTTCGAGTCCGCTTTCGGACGTACTCGTTTGCTATTGAAAGAGCGTTTTCGGCCGGCCTTTCTGTTCGAGTCGGCTTTCGATCGTACTCGTTTATTCTTTTCGAGTTCGCTTTCGGTTGTACTCTTTTGCTGTTGAAAGAGCGTTTTCGGCCGATCTTTCTTTTCGAGTCCGCTTTCGGTCGTACTCGTTTATTCTTATCGAGTCCGCTTTTGGTCGTACTCGTTTGCTGTTGAAAGAGCGTTTTCAGTCGACCTTTCTTTTCGAGTCCGCTTTTGGTCGTACTCGTTTATTCTTATTGAGTCTGCTTTCGGTCGTGCTCGTTTGCTGTCGAAAGAGCGTTTTTGGCCGGTCTTTTTTTTCGAGTCCGCTTTCGATCGTACTCGTTTGCTATTGAAAGAGCGTTTTCAGCCGGTCTTTCTTTTCGAGTCCGCTTTCGGTCGTACTTGTTTATTCTTTTCGAGTCCGCTTTCGGTCATACTCGTTTGCTGTTGAAGGAGCATTTTCGGCAGGACTTTCTGTTCGAGTCCGCTTTCGTTCGTACTCGTTTATTCTTTTCGAGTCCGCTTTCAGTCGTACTCGTTTGCTATTGAAAGAGCATTTTCGGCCACTCTTTCTTTTGGAGTCCGCTTTCGACCGTACTCGTTTGCTGTTGAAAGAGCTTTTTCGGCCGGTCTTTCTTTTCGATTCCGCTTTCGGTCATACTCGTTTATTTCTTTTCAAATCCGCTTTTGGTGGTACTCGTTTGCTGTTGAAAGAGCGTTTTTGGCCGGTCTTTCTTTTCGAGTCCGCTTTCGGTCGTACTCGTTTATTCTTTTCGAGTCCGCTTATGTTCGTATTCGTTCGCTGTTGAAAGAGCGTTTTCGGCCGGTCTTTCTTTTCGAGTTCGCTTTCGGTAGTACTCGTTTATTTCTTTTCGAGTACGCTTTCGGTCGTACTCGTTTGCTGTTGAAAGAGCGTTTTTGGCCGGTCTTTCTTTTCGAGTCCGCTTTCGGTAGTACTCGTTTATTTCTTTTCGAGTACGCTTTCGGTCGTACTCGTTTGCTGTTGAAAGAGCGTTTTCGGCCGGTCTTTCTTTTCGAGTCCGCTTTCGGTCGTACTCGTTTATTCTTTTCGAGTTCGCTTTAGGTTGTACTCTTTTGCTGTTGAAAGAGCGTTTTCGGCCGGTCTTTCTTTTCGAGTCCGCTTTCGGTCGTACTCGTTTATTCTTTTCGAGTTCGCTTTTGCTCGTACTCGTTTGCTGTTGAAAGAGCGTTTTCGGTCGGTCTTTCTTTTCGAGTCCGCTTTCGGTTCTACTCGTTAGTTGTTTAAAGAGCGTTTTTGGCCGGTCTTTATTTTCGAGTCCGCTTTTGGTCGTACTCGTTTATTTTTATCGAGTCCGCTTTCGGTCGTACTCGTTTGCTGTTGAAAGAGCGTTTTCGGCGGTCTTTTATTTCAAGTCCGCTTTCGGTCGTACTCGTTTATTTCTTTTCGAGTCCGCTTTCGGTCGTACTCGTTTGCTGTTAAAAGAGCGTTTTCGGCCGGTCTTTCTTTTCGAGTCCGCTTTCGGTCGTACTCGTTAGCTGTTTAAAGAGCGTTTTTGGCCGGTCTTTATTTTCTAGTCCGCTTTTGGTCGTACTCGTTTATTTTTATCGAGTCCGCTTTCGGTCGTACTCGTTTGCTGTTGAAAGAGCGTTTTCGGTCGGTCTTTTATTTCGAGTCCGCTTTCGGTCGTACTCGTTTATTTCATTTCGAGCCGCTTTCGGTCGTACTCGTTTGCTGTTAAAAGAGCGTTTTCGGCCGGTCTTTCTTTTCGAGTACGCTTTCGGTCGTACTCGTTTATTCTTTTCGAGTCCGCTTTCGGTTGTACTCGTTTGCTATTGAAAGAGCGTTTTCGGTCGGTCTTTCTTTTCGAGTCCGCTTTCGGTCGTACTCGTTTGCTATTGAAAGAGCGTTTTCGGTCGGTCTTTCTTTTCGAGTCCGCTTTCGGACGTACTCGTTTGCTATTGAAAGAGCGTTTTCGGCCGGCCTTTCTGTTCGAGTCGGCTTTCGATCGTACTCGTTTATTCTTTTCGAGTTCGCTTTCGGTTGTACTCTTTTGCTGTTGAAAGAGCGTTTTCGGCCGGTCTTTCTTTTCGAGTCCGCTTTCGGTCGTACTCGTTTATTCTTATCGAGTCCGCTTTTGGTCGTACTCGTTTGCTGTTGAAAGAGCGTTTTCAGTCGACCTTTCTTTTCGAGTCCGCTTTTGGTCGTACTCGTTTATTCTTATTGAGTCTGCTTTCGGTCGTGCTCGTTTGCTGTCGAAAGAGCGTTTTTGGCCGGTCTTTTTTTTCGAGTCCGCTTTCGATCGTACTCGTTTGCTATTGAAAGAGCGTTTTCAGCCGGTCTTTCTTTTCGAGTCCGCTTTCGGTCGTACTTGTTTATTCTTTTCGAGTCCGCTTTCGGTCATACTCGTTTGCTGTTGAAGGAGCGTTTTCGGCAGGACTTTCTGTTCGAGTCCGCTTTCGTTCGTACTCGTTTATTCTTTTCGAGTCCGCTTTCAGTCGTACTCGTTTGCTATTGAAAGAGCATTTTCGGCCACTCTTTCTTTTGGAGTCCGCTTTCGACCGTACTCGTTTGCTGTTGAAAGAGCTTTTTCGGCCGGTCTTTCTTTTCGATTCCGCTTTCGGTCATACTCGTTTATTTCTTTTCAAATCCGCTTTTGGTGGTACTCGTTTGCTGTTGAAAGAGCGTTTTTGGCCGGTCTTTCTTTTCGAGTCCGCTTTCGGTCGTACTCGTTTATTCTTTTCGAGTCCGCTTATGTTCGTATTCGTTCGCTGTTGAAAGAGCGTTTTCGGCCGGTCTTTCTTTTCGAGTTCGCTTTCGGTAGTACTCGTTTATTTCTTTTCGAGTACGCTTTCGGTCGTACTCGTTTGCTGTTGAAAGAGCGTTTTTGGCCGGTCTTTCTTTTCGAGTCCGCTTTCGGTAGTACTCGTTTATTTCTTTTCGAGTACGCTTTCGGTCGTACTCGTTTGCTGTTGAAAGAGCGTTTTCGGCCGGTCTTTCTTTTCGAGTCCGCTTTCGGTCGTACTCGTTTATTCTTTTCGAGTTCGCTTTAGGTTGTACTCTTTTGCTATTGAAAGAGCGTTTTCGGCCGGTCATTCTTTTCGAGTCCGCTTTCGGTCGTACTCGTTTATTCTTTTCGAGTTCGCTTTTGCTCGTACTCGTTTGCTGTTGAAAGAGCGTTTTCGGTCGGTCTTTCTTTTCGAGTCCGCTTTCGGTTCTACTCGTTAGCTGTTTAAAGAGCGTTTTTGGCCGGTCTTTATTTTCGAGTCCGCTTTTGGTCGTACTCGTTTATTTTTATCGAGTCCGCTTTCGGTCGTACTCGTTTGCTGTTGAAAGAGCGTTTTCGGCGGTCTTTTATTTCAAGTCCGCTTTCGGTCGTACTCGTTTATTTCTTTTCGAGTCCGCTTTCGGTCGTACTCGTTTGCTGTTAAAAGAGCGTTTTCGGCCGGTCTTTCTTTTCGAGTCCGCTTTCGGTCGTACTCGTTAGCTGTTTAAAGAGCGTTTTTGGCCGGTCTTCATTTTCTAGTCCGCTTTTGGTCGTACTCGTTTATTTTTATCGAGTCCGCTTTCGGTCGTACTCGTTTGCTGTTGAAAGAGCGTTTTCGGTCGGTCTTTTATTTCGAGTCCGCTTTCGGTCGTACTCGTTTATTTCATTTCGAGCCGCTTTCGGTCGTACTCGTTTGCTGTTAAAAGAGCGTTTTCGGCCGGTCTTTCTTTTCGAGTCCGCTTTCGGTCGTACTCGTTTGCTGTTAAAAGAGCGTTTTCGGTCGGTCTTTCTTTTCGAGTCCGCTTTCGGTCGTACTCGTTTGCTATTGAAAGAGCGTTTTCGGTCGGTCTTTCTTTTCGAGTCCGCTTTCGGACGTACTCGTTTGCTATTGAAAGAGCGTTTTCGGCCGGCCTTTCTGTTCGAGTCGGCTTTCGATCGTACTCGTTTATTCTTTTCGAGTTCGCTTTCGGTTGTACTCTTTTGCTGTTGAAAGAGCGTTTTCGGCCGGTCTTTCTTTTCGAGTCCGCTTTCGGTCGTACTCGTTTATTCTTATCGAGTCCGCTTTTGGTCGTACTCGTTTGCTGTTGAAAGAGCGTTTTCAGTCGACCTTTCTTTTCGAGTCCGCTTTTGGTCGTACTCGTTTATTCTTATTGAGTCTGCTTTCGGTCGTGCTCGTTTGCTGTCGAAAGAGCGTTTATGGCCGGTCTTTTTTTTCGAGTCCGCTTTCGATCGTACTCGTTTTCTATTGAAAGAGCGTTTTCAGCCGGTCTTTCTTTTCGAGTCCGCTTTCGGTCGTACTTGTTTATTCTTTTCGAGTCCGCTTTCGGTCATACTCGTTTGCTGTTGAAGGAGCGTTTTCGGCAGGACTTTCTGTTCGAGTCCGCTTTCGTTCGTACTCGTTTATTCTTTTCGAGTCCGCTTTCAGTCGTACTCGTTTGCTATTGAAAGAGCATTTTCGGCCACTCTTTCTTTTGGAGTCCGCTTTCGACCGTACTCGTTTGCTGTTGAAAGAGCTTTTTCGGCCGGTCTTTCTTTTCGATTCCGCTTTCGGTCATACTCGTTTATTCTTTTCGAGTTCGCTTTTGCTCGTACTCGTTTGCTGTTGAAAGAGCGTTTTCGGTCGGTCTTTCTTTTCGAGTCCGCTTTCGGTTCTACTCGTTAGCTGTTTAAAGAGCGTTTTTGGCCGGTCTTTATTTTCGAGTCCGCTTTTGGTCGTACTCGTTTATTTTTATCGAGTCCGCTTTCGGTCGTACTCGTTTGCTGTTGAAAGAGCGTTTTCGGCGGTCTTTTATTTCAAGTCCGCTTTCGGTCGTACTCGTTTATTTCTTTTCGAGTCCGCTTTCGGTCGTACTCGTTTGCTGTTAAAAGAGCGTTTTCGGCCGGTCTTTCTTTTCGAGTCCGCTTTCGGTCGTACTCGTTAGCTGTTTAAAGAGCGTTTTTGGCCGGTCTTCATTTTCTAGTCCGCTTTTGGTCGTACTCGTTTATTTTTATCGAGTCCGCTTTCGGTCGTACTCGTTTGCTGTTGAAAGAGCGTTTTCGGTCGGTCTTTTATTTCGAGTCCGCTTTCGGTCGTACTCGTTTATTTCATTTCGAGCCGCTTTCGGTCGTACTCGTTTGCTGTTAAAAGAGCGTTTTCGGCCGGTCTTTCTTTTCGAGTCCGCTTTCGGTCGTACTCGTTTATTCTTTTCGAGTCCGCTTTCGGTTGTACTCGTTTGCTATTGAAAGAGCGTTTTCGGTCGGTCTTTCTTTTCGAGTCCGCTTTCGGTCGTACTCGTTTGCTATTGAAAGAGCGTTTTCGGTCGGTCTTTCTTTTCGAGTCCGCTTTCGGACGTACTCGTTTGCTATTGAAAGAGCGTTTTCGGCCGGCCTTTCTGTTCGAGTCGGCTTTCGATCGTACTCGTTTATTCTTTTCGAGTTCGCTTTCGGTTGTACTCTTTTGCTGTTGAAAGAGCGTTTTCGGCCGGTCTTTCTTTTCGAGTCCGCTTTCGGTCGTACTCGTTTATTCTTATCGAGTCCGCTTTTGGTCGTACTCGTTTGCTGTTGAAAGAGCGTTTTCAGTCGACCTTTCTTTTCGAGTCCGCTTTTGGTCGTACTCGTTTATTCTTATTGAGTCTGCTTTCGGTCGTGCTCGTTTGCTGTCGAAAGAGCGTTTATGGCCGGTCTTTTTTTTCGAGTCCGCTTTCGATCGTACTCGTTTGCTATTGAAAGAGCGTTTTCAGCCGGTCTTTCTTTTCGAGTCCGCTTTCGGTCGTACTTGTTTATTCTTTTCGAGTCCGCTTTCGGTCATACTCGTTTGCTGTTGAAGGAGCGTTTTCGGCAGGACTTTCTGTTCGAGTCCGCTTTCGTTCGTACTCGTTTATTCTTTTCGAGTCCGCTTTCAGTCGTACTCGTTTGCTATTGAAAGAGCATTTTCGGCCACTCTTTCTTTTGGAGTCCGCTTTCGACCGTACTCGTTTGCTGTTGAAAGAGCTTTTTCGGCCGGTCTTTCTTTTCGATTCCGCTTTCGGTCATACTCGTTTATTTCTTTTCAAATCCGCTTTTGGTGGTACTCGTTTGCTGTTGAAAGAGCGTTTTTGGCCGGTCTTTCTTTTCGAGTCCGCTTTCGGTCGTACTCGTTTATTCTTTTCGAGTCCGCTTATGTTCGTATTCGTTCGCTGTTGAAAGAGCGTTTTCGGCCGGTCTTTCTTTTCGAGTTCGCTTTCGGTAGTACTCGTTTATTTCTTTTCGAGTACGCTTTCGGTCGTACTCGTTTGCTGTTGAAAGAGCGTTTTTGGCCGGTCTTTCTTTTCGAGTCCGCTTTCGGTAGTACTCGTTTATTTCTTTTCGAGTACGCTTTCGGTCGTACTCGTTTGCTGTTGAAAGAGCGTTTTCGGCCGGTCTTTCTTTTCGAGTCCGCTTTCGGTCGTACTCGTTTATTCTTTTCGAGTCCGCTTTCGGTCGTACTCGTTTGCTGTTGAAAGAGCGTTTTCGGCGGTCTTTTATTTCAAGTCCGCTTTCGGTCGTACTCGTTTATTTCTTTTCGAGTCCGCTTTCGGTCGTACTCGTTTGCTGTTAAAAGAGCGTTTTCGGCCGGTCTTTCTTTTCGAGTCCGCTTTCGGTCGTACTCGTTTGCTGTTAAAAGAGCGTTTTCGGCCGGTCTTTCTTTTCGAGTCCGCTTTCGGTCGTACTCGTTAGCTGTTTAAAGAGCGTTTTTGGCCGGTCTTCATTTTCTAGTCCGCTTTTGGTCGTACTCGTTTATTTTTATCGAGTCCGCTTTCGGTCGTACTCGTTTGCTGTTGAAAGAGCGTTTTCGGTCGGTCTTTTATTTCGAGTCCGCTTTCGGTCGTACTCGTTTATTTCATTTCGAGCCGCTTTCGGTCGTACTCGTTTGCTGTTAAAAGAGCGTTTTCGGCCGGTCTTTCTTTTCGAGTCCGCTTTCGGTCGTACTCGTTTATTCTTTTCGAGTCCGCTTTCGGTTGTACTCGTTTGCTATTGAAAGAGCGTTTTCGGTCGGTCTTTCTTTTCGAGTCCGCTTTCGGTCGTACTCGTTTGCTATTGAAAGAGCGTTTTCGGTCGGTCTTTCTTTTCGAGTCCGCTTTCGGACGTACTCGTTTGCTATTGAAAGAGCGTTTTCGGCCGGCCTTTCTGTTCGAGTCGGCTTTCGATCGTACTCGTTTATTCTTTTCGAGTTCGCTTTCGGTTGTACTCTTTTGCTGTTGAAAGAGCGTTTTCGGCCGGTCTTTCTTTTCGAGTCCGCTTTCGGTCGTACTCGTTTATTCTTATCGAGTCCGCTTTTGGTCGTACTCGTTTGCTGTTGAAAGAGCGTTTTCAGTCGACCTTTCTTTTCGAGTCCGCTTTTGGTCGTACTCGTTTATTCTTATTGAGTCTGCTTTCGGTCGTGCTCGTTTGCTGTCGAAAGAGCGTTTTTGGCCGGTCTTTTTTTTCGAGTCCGCTTTCGATCGTACTCGTTTGCTATTGAAAGAGCGTTTTCAGCCGGTCTTTCTTTTCGAGTCCGCTTTCGGTCGTACTTGTTTATTCTTTTCGAGTCCGCTTTCGGTCATACTCGTTTGCTGTTGAAGGAGCGTTTTCGGCAGGACTTTCTGTTCGAGTCCGCTTTCGTTCGTACTCGTTTATTCTTTTCGAGTCCGCTTTCAGTCGTACTCGTTTGCTATTGAAAGAGCATTTTCGGCCACTCTTTCTTTTGGAGTCCGCTTTCGACCGTACTCGTTTGCTGTTGAAAGAGCTTTTTCGGCCGGTCTTTCTTTTCGATTCCGCTTTCGGTCATACTCGTTTATTTCTTTTCAAATCCGCTTTTGGTGGTACTCGTTTGCTGTTGAAAGAGCGTTTTTGGCCGGTCTTTCTTTTCGAGTCCGCTTTCGGTCGTACTCGTTTATTCTTTTCGAGTCCGCTTATGTTCGTATTCGTTCGCTGTTGAAAGAGCGTTTTCGGCCGGTCTTTCTTTTCGAGTTCGCTTTCGGTAGTACTCGTTTATTTCTTTTCGAGTACGCTTTCGGTCGTACTCGTTTGCTGTTGAAAGAGCGTTTTTGGCCGGTCTTTCTTTTCGAGTCCGCTTTCGGTAGTACTCGTTTATTTCTTTTCGAGTACGCTTTCGGTCGTACTCGTTTGCTGTTGAAAGAGCGTTTTCGGCCGGTCTTTCTTTTCGAGTCCGCTTTCGGTCGTACTCGTTTATTCTTTTCGAGTTCGCTTTAGGTTGTACTCTTTTGCTATTGAAAGAGCGTTTTCGGCCGGTCATTCTTTTCGAGTCCGCTTTCGGTCGTACTCGTTTATTCTTTTCGAGTTCGCTTTTGCTCGTACTCGTTTGCTGTTGAAAGAGCGTTTTCGGTCGGTCTTTCTTTTCGAGTCCGCTTTCGGTTCTACTCGTTAGCTGTTTAAAGAGCGTTTTTGGCCGGTCTTTATTTTCGAGTCCGCTTTTGGTCGTACTCGTTTATTTTTATCGAGTCCGCTTTCGGTCGTACTCGTTTGCTGTTGAAAGAGCGTTTTCGGCGGTCTTTTATTTCAAGTCCGCTTTCGGTCGTACTCGTTTATTTCTTTTCGAGTCCGCTTTCGGTCGTACTCGTTTGCTGTTAAAAGAGCGTTTTCGGCCGGTCTTTCTTTTCGAGTCCGCTTTCGGTCGTACTCGTTAGCTGTTTAAAGAGCGTTTTTGGCCGGTCTTCATTTTCTAGTCCGCTTTTGGTCGTACTCGTTTATTTTTATCGAGTCCGCTTTCGGTCGTACTCGTTTGCTGTTGAAAGAGCGTTTTCGGTCGGTCTTTTATTTCGAGTCCGCTTTCGGTCGTACTCGTTTATTTCATTTCGAGCCGCTTTCGGTCGTACTCGTTTGCTGTTAAAAGAGCGTTTTCGGCCGGTCTTTCTTTTCGAGTCCGCTTTCGGTCGTACTCGTTTGCTGTTAAAAGAGCGTTTTCGGTCGGTCTTTCTTTTCGAGTCCGCTTTCGGTCGTACTCGTTTGCTATTGAAAGAGCGTTTTCGGTCGGTCTTTCTTTTCGAGTCCGCTTTCGGACGTACTCGTTTGCTATTGAAAGAGCGTTTTCGGCCGGCCTTTCTGTTCGAGTCGGCTTTCGATCGTACTCGTTTATTCTTTTCGAGTTCGCTTTCGGTTGTACTCTTTTGCTGTTGAAAGAGCGTTTTCGGCCGGTCTTTCTTTTCGAGTCCGCTTTCGGTCGTACTCGTTTATTCTTATCGAGTCCGCTTTTGGTCGTACTCGTTTGCTGTTGAAAGAGCGTTTTCAGTCGACCTTTCTTTTCGAGTCCGCTTTTGGTCGTACTCGTTTATTCTTATTGAGTCTGCTTTCGGTCGTGCTCGTTTGCTGTCGAAAGAGCGTTTATGGCCGGTCTTTTTTTTCGAGTCCGCTTTCGATCGTACTCGTTTTCTATTGAAAGAGCGTTTTCAGCCGGTCTTTCTTTTCGAGTCCGCTTTCGGTCGTACTTGTTTATTCTTTTCGAGTCCGCTTTCGGTCATACTCGTTTGCTGTTGAAGGAGCGTTTTCGGCAGGACTTTCTGTTCGAGTCCGCTTTCGTTCGTACTCGTTTATTCTTTTCGAGTCCGCTTTCAGTCGTACTCGTTTGCTATTGAAAGAGCATTTTCGGCCACTCTTTCTTTTGGAGTCCGCTTTCGACCGTACTCGTTTGCTGTTGAAAGAGCTTTTTCGGCCGGTCTTTCTTTTCGATTCCGCTTTCGGTCATACTCGTTTATTCTTTTCGAGTTCGCTTTTGCTCGTACTCGTTTGCTGTTGAAAGAGCGTTTTCGGTCGGTCTTTCTTTTCGAGTCCGCTTTCGGTTCTACTCGTTAGCTGTTTAAAGAGCGTTTTTGGCCGGTCTTTATTTTCGAGTCCGCTTTTGGTCGTACTCGTTTATTTTTATCGAGTCCGCTTTCGGTCGTACTCGTTTGCTGTTGAAAGAGCGTTTTCGGCGGTCTTTTATTTCAAGTCCGCTTTCGGTCGTACTCGTTTATTTCTTTTCGAGTCCGCTTTCGGTCGTACTCGTTTGCTGTTAAAAGAGCGTTTTCGGCCGGTCTTTCTTTTCGAGTCCGCTTTCGGTCGTACTCGTTAGCTGTTTAAAGAGCGTTTTTGGCCGGTCTTCATTTTCTAGTCCGCTTTTGGTCGTACTCGTTTATTTTTATCGAGTCCGCTTTCGGTCGTACTCGTTTGCTGTTGAAAGAGCGTTTTCGGTCGGTCTTTTATTTCGAGTCCGCTTTCGGTCGTACTCGTTTATTTCATTTCGAGCCGCTTTCGGTCGTACTCGTTTGCTGTTAAAAGAGCGTTTTCGGCCGGTCTTTCTTTTCGAGTCCGCTTTCGGTCGTACTCGTTTATTCTTTTCGAGTCCGCTTTCGGTTGTACTCGTTTGCTATTGAAAGAGCGTTTTCGGTCGGTCTTTCTTTTCGAGTCCGCTTTCGGTCGTACTCGTTTGCTATTGAAAGAGCGTTTTCGGTCGGTCTTTCTTTTCGAGTCCGCTTTCGGACGTACTCGTTTGCTATTGAAAGAGCGTTTTCGGCCGGCCTTTCTGTTCGAGTCGGCTTTCGATCGTACTCGTTTATTCTTTTCGAGTTCGCTTTCGGTTGTACTCTTTTGCTGTTGAAAGAGCGTTTTCGGCCGGTCTTTCTTTTCGAGTCCGCTTTCGGTCGTACTCGTTTATTCTTATCGAGTCCGCTTTTGGTCGTACTCGTTTGCTGTTGAAAGAGCGTTTTCAGTCGACCTTTCTTTTCGAGTCCGCTTTTGGTCGTACTCGTTTATTCTTATTGAGTCTGCTTTCGGTCGTGCTCGTTTGCTGTCGAAAGAGCGTTTATGGCCGGTCTTTTTTTTCGAGTCCGCTTTCGATCGTACTCGTTTGCTATTGAAAGAGCGTTTTCAGCCGGTCTTTCTTTTCGAGTCCGCTTTCGGTCGTACTTGTTTATTCTTTTCGAGTCCGCTTTCGGTCATACTCGTTTGCTGTTGAAGGAGCGTTTTCGGCAGGACTTTCTGTTCGAGTCCGCTTTCGTTCGTACTCGTTTATTCTTTTCGAGTCCGCTTTCAGTCGTACTCGTTTGCTATTGAAAGAGCATTTTCGGCCACTCTTTCTTTTGGAGTCCGCTTTCGACCGTACTCGTTTGCTGTTGAAAGAGCTTTTTCGGCCGGTCTTTCTTTTCGATTCCGCTTTCGGTCATACTCGTTTATTTCTTTTCAAATCCGCTTTTGGTGGTACTCGTTTGCTGTTGAAAGAGCGTTTTTGGCCGGTCTTTCTTTTCGAGTCCGCTTTCGGTCGTACTCGTTTATTCTTTTCGAGTCCGCTTATGTTCGTATTCGTTCGCTGTTGAAAGAGCGTTTTCGGCCGGTCTTTCTTTTCGAGTTCGCTTTCGGTAGTACTCGTTTATTTCTTTTCGAGTACGCTTTCGGTCGTACTCGTTTGCTGTTGAAAGAGCGTTTTTGGCCGGTCTTTCTTTTCGAGTCCGCTTTCGGTAGTACTCGTTTATTTCTTTTCGAGTACGCTTTCGGTCGTACTCGTTTGCTGTTGAAAGAGCGTTTTCGGCCGGTCTTTCTTTTCGAGTCCGCTTTCGGTCGTACTCGTTTATTCTTTTCGAGTTCGCTTTAGGTTGTACTCTTTTGCTATTGAAAGAGCGTTTTCGGCCGGTCTTTCTTTTCGAGTCCGCTTTCTGTCGTACTCATTTATTCTTTTCGAGTTCGCTTTTGCTCGTACTCGTTTGCTGTTGAAAGAGCGTTTTCGGTCGGTCTTTCTTTTCGAGTCCGCTTTCGGTTCTACTCGTTAGCTGTTTAAAGAGCGTTTTTGGCCGGTCTTTATTTTCGAGTCCGCTTTTGGTCGTACTCGTTTATTTTTATCGAGTCCGCTTTCGGTCGTACTCGTTTGCTGTTGAAAGAGCGTTTTCGGCGGTCTTTTATTTCAAGTCCGCTTTCGGTCGTACTCGTTTATTTCTTTTCGAGTCCGCTTTCGGTCGTACTCGTTTGCTGTTAAAAGAGCGTTTTCGGCCGGTCTTTCTTTTCGAGTCCGCTTTCGGTCGTACTCGTTAGCTGTTTAAAGAGCGTTTTTGGCCGGTCTTCATTTTCTAGTCCGCTTTTGGTCGTACTCGTTTATTTTTATCGAGTCCGCTTTCGGTCGTACTCGTTTGCTGTTGAAAGAGCGTTTTCGGTCGGTCTTTTATTTCGAGTCCGCTTTCGGTCGTACTCGTTTATTTCATTTCGAGCCGCTTTCGGTCGTACTCGTTTGCTGTTAAAAGAGCGTTTTCGGCCGGTCTTTCTTTTCGAGTCCGCTTTCGGTCGTACTCGTTTATTCTTTTCGAGTCCGCTTTCGGTTGTACTCGTTTGCTATTGAAAGAGCGTTTTCGGTCGGTCTTTCTTTTCGAGTCCGCTTTCGGTCGTACTCGTTTGCTATTGAAAGAGCGTTTTCGGTCGGTCTTTCTTTTCGAGTCCGCTTTCGGACGTACTCGTTTGCTATTGAAAGAGCGTTTTCGGCCGGCCTTTCTGTTCGAGTCGGCTTTCGATCGTACTCGTTTATTCTTTTCGAGTTCGCTTTCGGTTGTACTCTTTTGCTGTTGAAAGAGCGTTTTCGGCCGGTCTTTCTTTTCGAGTCCGCTTTCGGTCGTACTCGTTTATTCTTATCGAGTCCGCTTTTGGTCGTACTCGTTTGCTGTTGAAAGAGCGTTTTCAGTCGACCTTTCTTTTCGAGTCCGCTTTTGGTCGTACTCGTTTATTCTTATTGAGTCTGCTTTCGGTCGTGCTCGTTTGCTGTCGAAAGAGCGTTTTTGGCCGGTCTTTTTTTTCGAGTCCGCTTTCGATCGTACTCGTTTGCTATTGAAAGAGCGTTTTCAGCCGGTCTTTCTTTTCGAGTCCGCTTTCGGTCGTACTTGTTTATTCTTTTCGAGTCCGTTTTCGGTCATACTCGTTTGCTGTTGAAGGAGCGTTTTCGGCAGGACTTTCTGTTCGAGTCCGCTTTCGTTCGTACTCGTTTATTCTTTTCGAGTCCGCTTTCAGTCGTACTCGTTTGCTATTGAAAGAGCATTTTCGGCCACTCTTTCTTTTGGAGTCCGCTTTCTACCGTACTCGTTTGCTGTTGAAAGAGCTTTTTCGGCCGGTCTTTCTTTTCGATTCCGCTTTCGGTCATACTCGTTTATTTCTTTTCAAATCCGCTTTTGGTGGTACTCGTTTGCTGTTGAAAGAGCGTTTTTGGCCGGTCTTTCTTTTCGAGTCCGCTTTCGGTCGTACTCGTTTATTCTTTTCGAGTCCGCTTATGTTCGTATTCGTTCGCTGTTGAAAGAGCGTTTTCGGCCGGTCTTTCTTTTCGAGTTCGCTTTCGGTAGTACTCGTTTATTTCTTTTCGAGTACGCTTTCGCTCGTACTCGTTTGCTGTTGAAAGAGCGTTTTTGGCCGGTCTTTCTTTTCGAGTCCGCTTTCGGTAGTACTCGTTTATTTCTTTTCGAGTACGCTTTCGGTCGTACTCGTTTGCTGTTGAAAGAGCGTTTTCGGCCGGTCTTTCTTTTCGAGTCCGCTTTCGGTCGTACTCGTTTATTCTTTTCGAGTTCGCTTTAGGTTGTACTCTTTTGCTATTGAAAGAGCGTTTTCGGCCGGTCTTTCTTTTCGAGTCCGCTTTCGGTCGTACTCGTTTATTCTTTTCGAGTTCGCTTTTGCTCGTACTCGTTTGCTGTTGAAAGAGCGTTTTCGGTCGGTCTTTCTTTTCGAGTCCGCTTTCGGTTCTACTCGTTAGCTGTTTAAAGAGCGTTTTTGGCCGGTCTTTATTTTCGAGTCCGCTTTTGGTCGTACTCGTTTATTTTTATCGAGTCCGCTTTCGGTCGTACTCGTTTGCTGTTGAAAGAGCGTTTTCGGCGGTCTTTTATTTCAAGTCCGCTTTCGGTCGTACTCGTTTATTTCTTTTCGAGTCCGCTTTCGGTCGTACTCGTTTGCTGTTAAAAGAGCGTTTTCGGCCGGTCTTTCTTTTCGAGTCCGCTTTCGGTCGTACTCGTTAGCTGTTTAAAGAGCGTTTTTGGCCGGTCTTTATTTTCTAGTCCGCTTTTGGTCGTACTCGTTTATTTTTATCGAGTCCGCTTTCGGTCATACTCGTTTGCTGTTGAAAGAGCGTTTTCGGTCGGTCTTTTATTTCGAGTCCGCTTCCGGTCGTACTCGTTTATTTCATTTCGAGCCGCTTTCGGTCGTACTCGTTTGCTGTTAAAAGAGCGTTTTCGGTCGGTCTTTCTTTTCGAGTCCGCTTTCGGTCGTACTCGTTTATTCTTTTCGAGTCCGCTTTCGGTTGTACTCGTTTGCTATTGAAAGAGCGTTTTCGGTCGGTCTTTCTTTTCGAGTCCGCTTTCGGTCGTACTCGTTTGCTATTGAAAGAGCGTTTTCGGTCGGTCTTTCTTTTCGAGTCCGCTTTCGGACGTACTCGTTTGCTATTGAAAGAGCGTTTTCGGCCGGCCTTTCTGTTCGAGTCGGCTTTCGATCGTACTCGTTTATTCTTTTCGAGTTCGCTTTCGGTTGTACTCTTTTGCTGTTGAAAGAGCGTTTTCGGCCGGTCTTTCTTTTCGAGTCCGCTTTCGGTCGTACTCGTTTATTCTTATCGAGTCCGCTTTTGGTCGTACTCGTTTGCTGTTGAAAGAGCGTTTTCAGTCGACCTTTCTTTTCGAGTCCGCTTTTGGTCGTACTCGTTTATTCTTATTGAGTCTGCTTTCGGTCGTGCTCGTTTGCTGTTGAAAGAGCGGTTTTGGCCGGTCTTTTTTTTCGAGTCCGCTTTCGATCGTACTCGTTTGCTATTGAAAGAGCGTTTTCAGCCGGTCTTTCTTTTCGAGTCCGCTTTCGGTCGTACTTGTTTATTCTTTTCGAGTCCGTTTTCGGTCATACTCGTTTGCTGTTGAAGGAGCGTTTTCGGCAGGACTTTCTGTTCGAGTCCGCTTTCGTTCGTACTCGTTTATTCTTTTCGAGTCCGCTTTCAGTCGTACTCGTTTGCTATTGAAAGAGCATTTTCGGCCACTCTTTCTTTTGGAGTCCGCTTTCTACCGTACTCGTTTGCTGTTGAAAGAGCTTTTTCGGCCGGTCTTTCTTTTCGATTCCGCTTTCGGTCATACTCGTTTATTTCTTTTCAAATCCGCTTTTGGTGGTACTCGTTTGCTGTTGAAAGAGCGTTTTTGGCCGGTCTTTCTTTTCGAGTCCGCTTTCGGTCGTACTCGTTTATTCTTTTCGAGTCCGCTTATGTTCGTATTCGTTCGCTGTTGAAAGAGCGTTTTCGGCCGGTCTTTCTTTTCGAGTTCGCTTTCGGTAGTACTCGTTTATTTCTTTTCGAGTACGCTTTCGGTCGTACTCGTTTGCTGTTGAAAGAGCGTTTTTGGCCGGTCTTTCTTTTCGAGTCCGCTTTCGGTAGTACTCGTTTATTTCTTTTCGAGTACGCTTTCGGTCGTACTCGTTTGCTGTTGAAAGAGCGTTTTCGGCCGGTCTTTCTTTTCGAGTCCGCTTTCGGTCGTACTCGTTTATTCTTTTCGAGTTCGCTTTAGGTTGTACTCTTTTGCTATTGAAAGAGCGTTTTCGGCCGGTCTTTCTTTTCGAGTCCGCTTTCGGTCGTACTCGTTTATTCTTTTCGAGTTCGCTTTTGCTCGTACTCGTTTGCTGTTGAAAGAGCGTTTTCGGTCGGTCTTTCTTTTCGAGTCCGCTTTCGGTTCTACTCGTTAGCTGTTTAAAGAGCGTTTTTGGCCGGTCTTTATTTTCGAGTCCGCTTTTGGTCGTACTCGTTTATTTTTATCGAGTCCGCTTTCGGTCGTACTCGTTTGCTGTTGAAAGAGCGTTTTCGGCGGTCTTTTATTTCAAGTCCGCTTTCGGTCGTACTCGTTTATTTCTTTTCGAGTCCGCTTTCGGTCGTACTCGTTTGCTGTTAAAAGAGCGTTTTCGGCCGGTCTTTCTTTTCGAGTCCGCTTTCGGTCGTACTCGTTAGCTGTTTAAAGAGCGTTTTTGGCCGGTCTTTATTTTCTAGTCCGCTTTTGGTCGTACTCGTTTATTTTTATCGAGTCCGCTTTCAGTCGTACTCGTTTGCTGTTGAAAGAGCGTTTTCGGTCGGTCTTTTATTTCGAGTCCGCTTCCGGTCGTACTCGTTTATTTCATTTCGAGCCGCTTTCGGTCGTACTCGTTTGCTGTTAAAAGAGCGTTTTCGGCCGGTCTTTCTTTTCGAGTCCGCTTTCGGTCGTACTCGTTTATTCTTTTCGAGTCCGCTTTCGGTTGTACTCGTTTGCTATTGAAAGAGCGTTTTCGGTCGGTCTTTCTTTTCGAGTCCGCTTTCGGTCGTACTCGTTTGCTATTGAAAGAGCGTTTTCGGTCGGTCTTTCTTTTCGAGTCCGCTTTCGGACGTACTCGTTTGCTATTGAAAGAGCGTTTTCGGCCGGCCTTTCTATTCGAGTCGGCTTTCGATCGTACTCGTTTATTCTTTTCGAGTTCGCTTTCGGTTGTACTCTTTTGCTGTTGAAAGAGCGTTTTCGGCCGGTCTTTCTTTTCGAGTCCGCTTTCGGTCGTACTCGTTTATTCTTATCGAGTCCGCTTTTGGTCGTACTCGTTTGCTGTTGAAAGAGCGTTTTCAGTCGACCTTTCTTTTCGAGTCCGCTTTTGGTCGTACTCGTTTATTCTTATTGAGTCTGCTTTCGGTCGTGCTCGTTTGCTGTCGAAAGAGCGTTTTTGGCCGGTCTTTTTTTTCGAGTCCGCTTTCGATCGTACTCGTTTGCTATTGAAAGAGCGTTTTCAGCCGGTCTTTCTTTTCGAGTCCGCTTTCGGTCGTACTTGTTTATTCTTTTCGAGTCCGCTTTCGGTCATACTCGTTTGCTGTTGAAGGAGCGTTTTCGGCAGGACTTTCTGTTCGAGTCCGCTTTCGTTCGTACTCGTTTATTCTTTTCGAGTCCGCTTTCAGTCGTACTCGTTTGCTATTGAAAGAGCATTTTCGGCCACTCTTTCTTTTGGAGTCCGCTTTCGACCGTACTCGTTTGCTGTTGAAAGAGCTTTTTCGGCCGGTCTTTCTTTTCGATTCCGCTTTCGGTCATACTCGTTTATTTCTTTTCAAATCCGCTTTTGGTGGTACTCGTTTGCTGTTGAAAGAGCGTTTTTGGCCGGTCTTTCTTTTCGAGTCCGCTTTCGGTCGTACTCGTTTATTCTTTTCGAGTCCGCTTATGTTCGTATTCGTTCGCTGTTGAAAGAGCGTTTTCGGCCGGTCTTTCTTTTCGAGTTCGCTTTCGGTAGTACTCGTTTATTTCTTTTCGAGTACGCTTTCGGTCGTACTCGTTTGCTGTTGAAAGAGCGTTTTTGGCCGGTCTTTCTTTTCGAGTCCGCTTTCGGTAGTACTCGTTTATTTCTTTTCGAGTACGCTTTCGGTCGTACTCGTTTGCTGTTGAAAGAGCGTTTTTGGCCGGTCTTTCTTTTCGAGTCCGCTTTCGGTCGTACTCGTTTATTCTTTTCGAGTTCGCTTTTGCTCGTACTCGTTTGCTGTTGAAAGAGCGTTTTCGGTCGGTCTTTCTTTTCGAGTACGCTTTCGGTTGTACTCGTTAGCTGTTTAAAGAGCGTTTTTGGCCGGTCTTTATTTTCGAGTCCGCTTTTGGTCGTACTCGTTTATTTTTATCGAGTCCGCTTTCGGTCGTACTCGTTTGCTGTTGAAAGAGCGTTTTCGGCGGTCTTTTATTTCGAGTCCGCTTTCGGTCGTACTCGTTTATTTCTTTTCGAGTCCGCTTTCGGTCGTACTCGTTTGCTGTTGAAAGAGCGTTTTCGGTCGGTCTTTTATTTCGAGTCCGCTTTCGGTCGTACTCGTTTATTTCATTTCGAGTCCGCTTTCGGTCGTACTCGTTTGCTGTTAAAAGAGCGTTTTCGGCCGGTCTTTCTTTTCGAGTCCGCTTTCGGTCGTACTCGTTTATTCTTTTCGAGTCCGCTTTCGGTCGTACTCGTTTGCTATTGAAAGAGCGTTTTCGGTCTGTCTTTCTTTTCGAGTCCGCTTTCGATCGTACTCGTTTGCTATTGAAAGAGCGTTTTCGGCCGGCCTTTCTGTTCGAGTCGGCTTTCGGTCGTACTCGTTTATTCTTTTCGAGTTCGCTTTAGGTTGTACTCTTTTGCTGTTGAAAGAGCGTTTTCGGCCGGTCTTTCTTTTCGAGTCCGCTTTCGGTCGTACTCGTTTATTCTTATCGAGTCCGCTTTTGGTCGTACTCGTTTGCTGTTGAAAGAGCGTTTTCAGTCGACCTTTCTTTTCGAGTCCGCTTTTGGTCGTACTCGTTTATTCTTATTGAGTCTGCTTTCGGTCGTGCTCGTTTGCTGTCGAAAGAGCGTTTTTGGCCGGTCTTTCTTTTCGAGTCCGCTTTCGATCGTACTCGTTTGCTGTTGAAAGAGCGTTTTTAGCCGGTCTTTCTTTTCGAGTCCGCTTTCGGTCATACTCGTTTGCTGTTGAAGGAGCGTTTTCGGCAGGTCTTTCTGTTCGAGTCCGCTTTCGTTCATACTCGTTTATTCTTTTCGAGTCCGCTTTCAGTCGTACTCGTTTGCTATTGAAAGAGCATTTTCGGCCACTCTTTCTTTTGGAGTCCGCTTTCGGCCGTACTCGTTTGCTGTTGAAAGAGCTTTTTCGGCCGGTCTTTCTTTTCGATTCCGCTTTCGGTCATACTCGTTTATTTCTTTTCAAATCTGCTTTTGGTCGTACTCGTTTGCTGTTGAAAGAGCGTTTTTGGCCGGTCTTTTATTTCGAGTCCGCTTTCGGTCGTACTCGTTTATTCTTTTCGAGTCCGCTTTTGTTCGTATTCGTTCGCTGTTGAAAGAGCGTTTTCGGCCGGTCTTTCTTTTCGAGTTCGCTTTCGGTAGTACTCGTTTATTTCTTTTCGAGTACGCTTTCGGTCGTACTCGTTTGCTGTTGAAAGAGCGTTTTCGGCCGGTCTTTCTTTTCGAGTCCGCTTTCGGTCGTACTCGTTTATTCTTTTCGAGTTCGCTTTAGGTTGTACTCTTTTGCTATTGAAAGAGCGTTTTCGGCCGGTCTTTCTTTTCGAGTCCGCTTTCGGTCGTACTCGTTTATTCTTTTCGAGTTCGCTTTTGCTCGTACTCGTTTGCTGTTGAAAGAGCGTTTTCGGTCGGTCTTTCTTTTCGAGTCCGCTTTCGGTTCTACTCGTTAGCTGTTTAAAGAGCGTTTTTGGCCGGTCTTTATTTTCGAGTCCGCTTTTGGTCGTACTCGTTTATTTTTATCGAGTCCGCTTTCGGTCGTACTCGTTTGCTGTTGAAAGAGCGTTTTCGGCGGTCTTTTATTTCAAGTCCGCTTTCGGTCGTACTCGTTTATTTCTTTTCGAGTCCGCTTTCGGTCGTACTCGTTTGCTGTTAAAAGAGCGTTTTCGGCCGGTCTTTCTTTTCGAGTCCGCTTTCGGTCGTACTCGTTAGCTGTTTAAAGAGCGTTTTTGGCCGGTCTTTATTTTCTAGTCCGCTTTTGGTCGTACTCGTTTATTTTTATCGAGTCCGCTTTCAGTCGTACTCGTTTGCTGTTGAAAGAGCGTTTTCGGTCGGTCTTTTATTTCGAGTCCGCTTCCGGTCGTACTCGTTTATTTCATTTCGAGCCGCTTTCGGTCGTACTCGTTTGCTGTTAAAAGAGCGTTTTCAGCCGGTCTTTCTTTTCGAGTCCGCTTTCGGTCGTACTCGTTTATTCTTTTCGAGTCCGCTTTCGGTTGTACTCGTTTGCTATTGAAAGAGCGTTTTCGGTCGGTCTTTCTTTTCGAGTCCGCTTTCGGTCGTACTCGTTTGCTATTGAAAGAGCGTTTTCGGTCGGTCTTTCTTTTCGAGTCCGCTTTCGGACGTACTCGTTTGCTATTGAAAGAGCGTTTTCGGCCGGCCTTTCTATTCGAGTCGGCTTTCGATCGTACTCGTTTATTCTTTTCGAGTTCGCTTTCGGTTGTACTCTTTTGCTGTTGAAAGAGCGTTTTCGGCCGGTCTTTCTTTTCGAGTCCGCTTTCGGTCGTACTCGTTTATTCTTATCGAGTCCGCTTTTGGTCGTACTCGTTTGCTGTTGAAAGAGCGTTTTCAGTCGACCTTTCTTTTCGAGTCCGCTTTTGGTCGTACTCGTTTATTCTTATTGAGTCTGCTTTCGGTCGTGCTCGTTTGCTGTCGAAAGAGCGTTTTTGGCCGGTCTTTTTTTTCGAGTCCGCTTTCGATCGTACTCGTTTGCTATTGAAAGAGCGTTTTCAGCCGGTCTTTCTTTTCGAGTCCGCTTTCGGTCGTACTTGTTTATTCTTTTCGAGTCCGCTTTCGGTCATACTCATTTGCTGTTGAAGGAGCGTTTTCGGCAGGACTTTCTGTTCGAGTCCGCTTTCGTTCGTACTCGTTTATTCTTTTCGAGTCCGCTTTCAGTCGTACTCGTTTGCTATTGAAAGAGCATTTTCGGCCACTCTTTCTTTTGGAGTCCGCTTTCGACCGTACTCGTTTGCTGTTGAAAGAGCTTTTTCGGCCGGTCTTTCTTTTCGATTCCGCTTTCGGTCATACTCGTTTATTTCTTTTCAAATCCGCTTTTGGTGGTACTCGTTTGCTGTTGAAAGAGCGTTTTTGGCCGGTCTTTCTTTTCGAGTCCGCTTTCGGTCGTACTCGTTTATTCTTTTCGAGTCCGCTTATGTTCGTATTCGTTCGCTGTTGAAAGAGCGTTTTCGGCCGGTCTTTCTTTTCGAGTTCGCTTTCGGTAGTACTCGTTTATTTCTTTTCGAGTACGCTTTCGGTCGTACTCGTTTGCTGTTGAAAGAGCGTTTTTGGCCGGTCTTTCTTTTCGAGTCCGCTTTCGGTAGTACTCGTTTATTTCTTTTCGAGTACGCTTTCGGTCGTACTCGTTTGCTGTTGAAAGAGCGTTTTTGGCCGGTCTTTCTTTTCGAGTCCGCTTTCGGTCGTACTCGTTTATTCTTTTCGAGTTCGCTTTTGCTCGTACTCGTTTGCTGTTGAAAGAGCGTTTTCGGTCGGTCTTTCTTTTCGAGTACGCTTTCGGTTGTACTCGTTAGCTGTTTAAAGAGCGTTTTTGGCCGGTCTTTATTTTCGAGTCCGCTTTTGGTCGTACTCGTTTATTTTTATCGAGTCCGCTTTCGGTCGTACTCGTTTGCTGTTGAAAGAGCGTTTTCGGCGGTCTTTTATTTCGAGTCCGCTTTCGGTCGTACTCGTTTATTTCTTTTCGAGTCCGCTTTCGGTCGTACTCGTTTGCTGTTGAAAGAGCGTTTTCGGTCGGTCTTTTATTTCGAGTCCGCTTTCGGTCGTACTCGTTTATTTCATTTCGAGTCCGCTTTCGGTCGTACTCGTTTGCTGTTAAAAGAGCGTTTTCGGCCGGTCTTTCTTTTCGAGTCCGCTTTCGGTCGTACTCGTTTATTCTTTTCGAGTCCGCTTTCGGTCGTACTCGTTTGCTATTGAAAGAGCGTTTTCGGTCTGTCTTTCTTTTCGAGTCCGCTTTCGATCGTACTCGTTTGCTATTGAAAGAGCGTTTTCGGCCGGCCTTTCTGTTCGAGTCGGCTTTCGGTCGTACTCGTTTATTCTTTTCGAGTTCGCTTTAGGTTGTACTCTTTTGCTGTTGAAAGAGCGTTTTCGGCCGGTCTTTCTTTTCGAGTCCGCTTTCGGTCGTACTCGTTTATTCTTATCGAGTCCGCTTTTGGTCGTACTCGTTTGCTGTTGAAAGAGCGTTTTCAGTCGACCTTTCTTTTCGAGTCCGCTTTTGGTCGTACTCGTTTATTCTTATTGAGTCTGCTTTCGGTCGTGCTCGTTTGCTGTCGAAAGAGCGTTTTTGGCCGGTCTTTCTTTTCGAGTCCGCTTTCGATCGTACTCGTTTGCTGTTGAAAGAGCGTTTTTAGCCGGTCTTTCTTTTCGAGTCCGCTTTCGGTCATACTCGTTTGCTGTTGAAGGAGCGTTTTCGGCAGGTCTTTCTGTTCGAGTCCGCTTTCGTTCATACTCGTTTATTCTTTTCGAGTCCGCTTTCAGTCGTACTCGTTTGCTATTGAAAGAGCATTTTCGGCCACTCTTTCTTTTGGAGTCCGCTTTCGGCCGTACTCGTTTGCTGTTGAAAGAGCTTTTTCGGCCGGTCTTTCTTTTCGATTCCGCTTTCGGTCATACTCGTTTATTTCTTTTCAAATCTGCTTTTGGTCGTACTCGTTTGCTGTTGAAAGAGCGTTTTTGGCCGGTCTTTTATTTCGAGTCCGCTTTCGGTCGTACTCGTTTATTCTTTTCGAGTCCGCTTTTGTTCGTATTCGTTCGCTGTTGAAAGAGCGTTTTCGGCCGGTCTTTCTTTTCGAGTTCGCTTTCGGTAGTACTCGTTTATTTCTTTTCGAGTACGCTTTCGGTCGTACTCGTTTGCTGTTGAAAGAGCGTTTTTGGCCGGTCTTTCTTTCTGAGTCCGCTTTCGGTCGTACTCGTTTATTCTTTTCGAGTTCGCTTTTGCTCGTACTCGTTTGCTGTTGAAAGAGCGTTTTCGGTCGGTCTTTCTTTTCGAGTCCGCTTTCGGTTGTACTCGTTAGCTGTTTAAAGAGCGTTTTTGGCCGGTCTTTATTTTCGAGTCCGCTTTTGGTCGTACTCGTTTATTTTTATCGAGTCCGCTTTCGGTCGTACTCGTTTGCTGTTGAAAGAGCGTTTTCGGCGGTCTTTTATTTCGAGTCCGCTTTCGGTCGTACTCGTTTATTTCTTTTCGAGTCCGCTTTCGGTCGTACTCGTTTACTGTTAAAAGAGCGTTTTCGGCCGGTCTTTCTTTTCGTGTCCGCTTTCGGTCGTACTCGTTAGCTGTTTAAAGAGCGTTTTTGGCCGGTCTTTATTTTCTAGTCCGCTTTTGGTCGTACTCGTTTATTTTTATCGAGTCCGCTTTCGGTCGTACTCGTTTGCTGTTGAAAGAGCGTTTTCGGTCGGTCTTTTATTTCGAGTCCGCTTTCGGTCGTACTCGTTTATTTCATTTCGAGTCCGCTTTCGGTCGTACTCGTTTGCTGTTAAAAGAGAGTTTTCGGCCGGTCTTTCTTTTCGAGTCCGCTTTCGGTCGTACTCGTTTATTCTTTTCGAGTTCGCTTTTGCTCGTACTCGTTTGCTGTTGAAAGAGCGTTTTCGGTCGGTCTTTCTTTTCGAGTCCGCTTTCGGTTGTACTTGTTAGCTGTTTAAAGAGCGTTTTTGGCCGGTCTTTATTTTCGAGTCCGCTTTTGGTCGTACTCGTTTATTTTTATCGAGTCCGCTTTCGGTCGTACTCGTTTGCTGTTGAAAGAGCGTTTTCGGCGGTCTTTTATTTCGAGTCCGCTCTCGGTCGTACTCGTTTATTTCTTTTCGAGTCCGCTTTCGGTCGTACTCGTTTGCTGTTAAAAGAGCGTTTTCGGCCGGTCTTTCTTTTCGAGTCCGCTTTCGGTCGTACTCGTTAGCTGTTTAAAGAGCGTTTTTGGCCGGTCTTTATTTTCTAGTCCGCTTTTGGTCGTACTCGTTTATTTTTATCGAGTCCGCTTTCGGTCGTACTCGTTTGCTGTTGAAAGAGCGTTTTCGGTCGGTCTTTTATTTCGAGTCCGCTTTCGGTCGTACTCGTTTATTTCATTTCGAGTCCGCTTTCGGTCGTACTCGTTTGCTGTTAAAAGAGCGTTTTCGGCCGGTCTTTCTTTTCGAGTCCGCTTTCGGTCGTACTCGTTTATTCTTTTCGAGTCCGCTTTCGGTCGTACTCGTTTGCTATTGAAAGAGCGTTTTCGGTCTGTCTTTCTTTTCGAGTCCGCTTTCGATCGTACTCGTTTGCTATTGAAAGAGCGTTTTCGGCCGGCCTTTCTGTTCGAGTCGGCTTTCGGTCGTACTCGTTTATTCTTTTCGAGTTCGCTTTAGGTTGTACTCTTTTGCTGTTGAAAGAGCATTTTCGGCCGGTCTTTCTTTTCGAGTCCGCTTTCGGTCGTACTCGTTTATTCTTATCGAGTCCGCTTTTGGTCGTACTCGTTTGCTGTTGAAAGAGCGTTTTCAGTCGACCTTTCTTTTCGAGTCCGCTTTTGGTCGTACTCGTTTATTCTTATTGAGTCTGCTTTCGGTCGTGCTCGTTTGCTGTCGAAAGAGCGTTTTTGGCCGGTCTTTCTTTTCGAGTCCGCTTTCGATCGTACTCGTTTGCTGTTGAAAGAGCGTTTTTAGCCGGTCTTTCTTTTCGAGTCCGCTTTCGGTCGTACTTCTTTATTATTTTCGAGTCCGCTTTCGGTCATACTCGTTTGCTGTTGAAGGAGCGTTTTCGGCAGGTCTTTCTGTTCGAGTCCGCTTTCGTTCGTACTCGTTTATTCTTTTCGAGTCCGCTTTCAGTCGTACTCGTTTGCTATTGAAAGAGCATTTTCGGCCACTCTTTCTTTTGGAGTCCGCTTTCGGCCGTACTCGTTTGCTGTTGAAAGAGCTTTTTCGGCCGGTCTTTCTTTTCGATTCCGCTTTCGGTCATACTCGTTTATTTCTTTTCAAATCCGCTTTTGGTCGTACTCGTTTGCTGTTGAAAGAGCGTTTTTGGCCGGTCTTTCTTTTCGAGTCCGCTTTCGGTCGTACTCGTTTATTCTTTTCGAGTTCGCTTTTGCTCGTACTCGTTTGCTGTTGAAAGAGCGTTTTCGGTCGGTCTTTCTTTTCGAGTCCGCTTTCGGTTGTACTCGTTAGCTGTTTAAAGAGCGTTTTTGGCCGGTCTTTATTTTCGAGTCCGCTTTTGGTCGTACTCGTTTATTTTTATCGAGTCCGCTTTCGGTCGTACTCGTTTGCTGTTGAAAGAGCGTTTTCGGCGGTCTTTTATTTCGAGTCCGCTTTCGGTCGTACTCGTTTATTTCTTTTCGAGTCCTCTTTCGGTCGTACTCGTTTGCTGTTAAAAGAGCGTTTTCGGCCGGTCTTTCTTTTCGAGTCCGCTTTCGGTCGTACTCGTTAGCTGTTTAAAGAGCGTTTTTGGCCGGTCTTTATTTTCTAGTCCGCTTTTGGTCGTACTCGTTTATTTTTATCGAGTCCGCTTTCGGTCGTACTCGTTTGCTGTTGAAAGAGCGTTTTCGGTCGGTCTTTTATTTCGAGTCCGCTTTCGGTCGTACTCGTTTATTTCATTTCGAGTCCGCTTTCGGTCGTACTCGTTTGCTGTTAAAAGAGCGTTTTCGGCCGGTCTTTCTTTTCGAGTCCGCTTTCGGTCGTACTCGTTTATTCTTTTCGAGTTCGTTTTTGCTCGTACTCGTTTGCTGTTGAAAGAGCGTTTTCGGTCGGTCTTTCTTTTCGAGTCCGCTTTCGGTTGTACTCGTTAGCTGTTTAAAGAGCGTTTTTGGCCGGTCTTTATTTTCGAGTCCGCTTTTGGTCGTACTCGTTTATTTTTATCGAGTCCGCTTTCGGTCGTACTCGTTTGCTGTTGAAAGAGCGTTTTCGGTCGGTCTTTTATTTCGAGTCCGCTTTCGGTCGTACTCGTTTATTTCATTTCGAGTCCGCTTTCGGTCGTACTCGTTTGCTGTTAAAAGAGCGTTTTCGGCCGGTCTTTCTTTTCGAGTCCGCTTTCGGTCGTACTCGTTTATTCTTTTCGAGTCCGCTTTCGGTCGTACTCGTTTGCTATTGAAAGAGCGTTTTCGGTCTGTCTTTCTTTTCGAGTCCGCTTTCGATCGTACTCGTTTGCTATTGAAAGAGCGTTTTCGGCCGGCCTTTCTGTTCGAGTCGGCTTTCGGTCGTACTCGTTTATTCTTTTCGAGTTCGCTTTAGGTTGTACTCTTTTGCTGTTGAAAGAGCATTTTCGGCCGGTCTTTCTTTTCGAGTCCGCTTTCGGTCGTACTCGTTTATTCTTATCGAGTCCGCTTTTGGTCGTACTCGTTTGCTGTTGAAAGAGCGTTTTCAGTCGACCTTTCTTTTCGAGTCCGCTTTTGGTCGTACTCGTTTATTCTTATTGAGTCTGCTTTCGGTCGTGCTCGTTTGCTGTCGAAAGAGCGTTTTTGGCCGGTCTTTCTTTTCGAGTCCGCTTTCGATCGTACTCGTTTGCTGTTGAAAGAGCGTTTTTAGCCGGTCTTTCTTTTCGAGTCCGCTTTCGGTCGTACTTCTTTATTATTTTCGAGTCCGCTTTCGGTCATACTCGTTTGCTGTTGAAGGAGCGTTTTCGGCAGGTCTTTCTGTTCGAGTCCGCTTTCGTTCGTACTCGTTTATTCTTTTCGAGTCCGCTTTCAGTCGTACTCGTTTGCTATTGAAAGAGCATTTTCGGCCACTCTTTCTTTTGGAGTCCGCTTTCGGCCGTACTCGTTTGCTGTTGAAAGAGCTTTTTCGGCCGGTCTTTCTTTTCGATTCCGCTTTCGGTCATACTCGTTTATTTCTTTTCAAATCCGCTTTTGGTCGTACTCGTTTGCTGTTGAAAGAGCGTTTTTGGCCGGTCTTTCTTTTCGAGTCCGCTTTCGGTCGTACTCGTTTATTCTTTTCGAGTTCGCTTTTGCTCGTACTCGTTTGCTGTTGAAAGAGCGTTTTCGGTCGGTCTTTCTTTTCGAGTCCGCTTTCGGTTGTACTCGTTAGCTGTTTAAAGAGCGTTTTTGGCCGGTCTTTATTTTCGAGTCCGCTTTTGGTCGTACTCGTTTATTTTTATCGAGTCCGCTTTCGGTCGTACTCGTTTGCTGTTGAAAGAGCGTTTTCGGCGGTCTTTTATTTCGAGTCCGCTTTCGGTCGTACTCGTTTATTTCTTTTCGAGTCCTCTTTCGGTCGTACTCGTTTGCTGTTAAAAGAGCGTTTTCGGCCGGTCTTTCTTTTCGAGTCCGCTTTCGGTCGTACTCGTTAGCTGTTTAAAGAGCGTTTTTGGCCGGTCTTTATTTTCTAGTCCGCTTTTGGTCGTACTCGTTTATTTTTATCGAGTCCGCTTTCGGTCGTACTCGTTTGCTGTTGAAAGAGCGTTTTCGGTCGGTCTTTTATTTCGAGTCCGCTTTCGGTCGTACTCGTTTATTTCATTTCGAGTCCGCTTTCGGTCGTACTCGTTTGCTGTTAAAAGAGCGTTTTCGGCCGGTCTTTCTTTTCGAGTCCGCTTTCGGTCGTACTCGTTTATTCTTTTCGAGTTCGTTTTTGCTCGTACTCGTTTGCTGTTGAAAGAGCGTTTTCGGTCGGTCTTTCTTTTCGAGTCCGCTTTCGGTTGTACTCGTTAGCTGTTTAAAGAGCGTTTTTGGCCGGTCTTTATTTTCGAGTCCGCTTTTGGTCGTACTCGTTTATTTTTATCGAGTCCGCTTTCGGTCGTACTCGTTTGCTGTTGAAAGAGCGTTTTCGGCGGTCTTTTATTTCGAGTCCGCTTTCGGTCGTACTCGTTTATTTCTTTTCGAGTCCGCTTTCGGTCGTACTCGTTTGCTGTTAAAAGAGCATTTTCGGCCGGTCTTTCTTTTCGAGTCCGCTTTCGGTCGTACTCGTTAGCTGTTTAAAGAGCGTTTTTGGCCGGTCTTTATTTTCTAGTCCGCTTTTGGTCGTACTCGTTTATTTTTATCGAGTCCGCTTTCGGTCGTACTCGTTTGCTGTTGAAAGAGCGTTTTCGGTCGGTCTTTTATTTCGAGTCCGCTTTCGGTCGTACTCGTTTATTTCATTTCGAGTCCGCTTTCGGTCGTACTCGTTTGCTGTTAAAAGAGCGGTTTTGCCGGTCTTTCTTTTCGAGTCCGCTTTCGGTCGTACTCGTTTATTCTTTTCGAGTCCGCTTTTGGTCGTACTCGTTTGCTATTGAAAGAGCGTTTTCGGTCTGTCTTTCTTTTCGAGTCCGTTTTCGATCGTACTCGTTTGCTATTGAAAGAGCGTTTTCGGCCGGCCTTTCTGTTCGAGTCGGCTTTCGGTCGTACTCGTTTATTCTTTTCGAGTTCGCTTTAGGTTGTACTCTTTTGCTGTTGAAAGAGCGTTTTCGGCCGGTCTTTCTTTTCGAGTCCGCTTTCGGTCGTACTCGTTTATTCTTATCGAGTCCGCTTTTGGTCGTACTCGTTTGCTGTTGAAAGAGCGTTTTCAGTCGACCTTTCTTTTCGAGTCCGCTTTTGGTCGTACTCGTTTATTCTTATTGAGTCTGCTTTCGGTCGTGCTCGTTTGCTGTCGAAAGAGCGTTTTTGGCCGGTCTTTCTTTTCGAGTCCGCTTTCGATCGTACTCGTTTGCTGTTGAAAGAGCGTTTTTAGCCGGTCTTTCTTTTCGAGTCCGCTTTCGGTCGTACTTCTTTATTATTTTCGAGTCCGCTTTCGGTCATACTCGTTTGCTGTTGAAGGAGCGTTTTCGGCAGGTCTTTCTGTTCGAGTCCGCTTTCGTTCGTACTCGTTTATTCTTTTCGAGTCCGCTTTTAGTCGTACTCGTTTGCTATTGAAAGAGCATTTTCGGCCACTCTTTCTTTTGGAGTCCGCTTTCGGCCGTACTCGTTTGCTGTTGAAAGAGCTTTTTCGGCCGGTCTTTCTTTTCGATTCCGCTTTCGGTCATACTCGTTTATTTCTTTTCAAATCCGCTTTTGGTCGTACTCGTTTGCTGTTGAAAGAGCGTTTTTGGCCGGTCTTTCTTTTCGAGTCCGCTTTCGGTCGTACTCGTTTATTCTTTTCGAGTCCGCTTTTGTTCGTATTCGTTCACTGTTGAAAGAGCGTTTTCGGCCGGTCTTTCTTTTCGAGTTCGCTTTCGGTAGTACTCGTTTATTTCTTTTCGAGTACGCTTTCGGTCGTACTCGTTTGCTGTTGAAAGAGCGTTTTTGGCCGGTCTTTCTTTTCGAGTCCGCTTTCGGTCGTACTCGTTTATTCTTTTCGAGTTCGCTTTTGCTCGTACTCGTTTGCTGTTGAAAGAGCGTTTTCGGTCGGTCTTTCTTTTCGAGTCCGCTTTCGGTTGTACTCGTTAGCTGTTTAAAGAGCGTTTTTGGCCGGTCTTTATTTTCGAGTCCGCTTTTGGTCGTACTCGTTTATTTTTATCGAGTCCGCTTTCGGTCGTACTCGTTTGCTGTTGAAAGAGCGTTTTCGGCGGTCTTTTATTTCGAGTCCGCTTTCGGTCGTACTCGTTTATTTCTTTTCGAGTCCTCTTTCGGTCGTACTCGTTTGCTGTTAAAAGAGCGTTTTCGGCCGGTCTTTCTTTTCGAGTCCGCTTTCGGTCGTACTCGTTAGCTGTTTAAAGAGCGTTTTTGGCCGGTCTTTATTTTCTAGTCCGCTTTTGGTCGTACTCGTTTATTTTTATCGAGTCCGCTTTCGGTCGTACTCGTTTGCTGTTGAAAGAGCGTTTTCGGTCGGTCTTTTATTTCGAGTCCGCTTTCGGTCGTACTCGTTTATTTCATTTCGAGTCCGCTTTCGGTCGTACTCGTTTGCTGTTAAAAGAGCGTTTTCGGCCGGTCTTTCTTTTCGAGTCCGCTTTCGGTCGTACTCGTTTATTCTTTTCGAGTTCGTTTTTGCTCGTACTCGTTTGCTGTTGAAAGAGCGTTTTCGGTCGGTCTTTCTTTTCGAGTCCGCTTTCGGTTGTACTCGTTAGCTGTTTAAAGAGCGTTTTTGGCCGGTCTTTATTTTCGAGTCCGCTTTTGGTCGTACTCGTTTATTTTTATCGAGTCCGCTTTCGGTCGTACTCGTTTGCTGTTGAAAGAGCGTTTTCGGCGGTCTTTTATTTCGAGTCCGCTTTCGGTCGTACTCGTTTATTTCTTTTCGAGTCCGCTTTCGGTCGTACTCGTTTGCTGTAAAAAGAGCATTTTCGGCCGGTCTTTCTTTTCGAGTCCGCTTTCGGTCGTACTCGTTAGCTGTTTAAAGAGCGTTTTTGGCCGGTCTTTATTTTCTAGTCCGCTTTTGGTCGTACTCGTTTATTTTTATCGAGTCCGCTTTCGGTCGTACTCGTTTGCTGTTGAAAGAGCGTTTTCGGTCGGTCTTTTATTTCGAGTCCGCTTTCGGTCGTACTCGTTTATTTCATTTCGAGTCCGCTTTCGGTCGTACTCGTTTGCTGTTAAAAGAGCGTTTTTGCCGGTCTTTCTTTTCGAGTCCGCTTTCGGTCGTACTCGTTTATTCTTTTCGAGTCCGCTTTTGGTCGTACTCGTTTGCTATTGAAAGAGCGTTTTCGGTCTGTCTTTCTTTTCGAGTCCGTTTTCGATCGTACTCGTTTGCTATTGAAAGAGCGTTTTCGGCCGGCCTTTCTGTTCGAGTCGGCTTTCGGTCGTACTCGTTTATTCTTTTCGAGTTCGCTTTAGGTTGTACTCTTTTGCTGTTGAAAGAGCGTTTTCGGCCGGTCTTTCTTTTCGAGTCCGCTTTCGGTCGTACTCGTTTATTCTTATCGAGTCCGCTTTTGGTCGTACTCGTTTGCTGTTGAAAGAGCGTTTTCAGTCGACCTTTCTTTTCGAGTCCGCTTTTGGTCGTACTCGTTTATTCTTATTGAGTCTGCTTTCGGTCGTGCTCGTTTGCTGTCGAAAGAGCGTTTTTGGCCGGTCTTTCTTTTCGAGTCCGCTTTCGATCGTACTCGTTTGCTGTTGAAATAGCGTTTTTAGCCGGTCTTTCTTTTCGAGTCCGCTTTCGGTCGTACTTCTTTATTATTTTCGAGTCCGCTTTCGGTCATACTCGTTTGCTGTTGAAGGAGCGTTTTCGGCAGGTCTTTCTGTTCGAGTCCGCTTTCGTTCGTACTCGTTTATTCTTTTCGAGTCCGCTTTCAGTCGTACTCGTTTGCTATTGAAAGAGCATTTTCGGCCACTCTTTCTTTTGGAGTCCGCTTTCGGCCGTACTCGTTTGCTGTTGAAAGAGCTTTTTCGGCCGGTCTTTCTTTTCGATTCCGCTTTCGGTCATACTCGTTTATTTCTTTTCAAATCCGCTTTTGGTCGTACTCGTTTGCTGTTGAAAGAGCGTTTTTGGCCGGTCTTTCTTTTCGAGTCCGCTTTCGGTCGTACTCGTTTATTCTTTTCGAGTCCGCTTTTGTTCGTATTCGTTCACTGTTGAAAGAGCGTTTTCGGCCGGTCTTTCTTTTCGAGTTCGCTTTCGGTAGTACTCGTTTATTTCTTTTCGAGTACGCTTTCGGTCGTACTCGTTTGCTATTGAAAGAGCGTTTTTGGCCGGTCTTTCTTTTCGAGTCCGCTTTCGGTCGTACTCGTTTATTCTTTTCGAGTTCGCTTTTGCTCGTACTCGTTTGCTGTTGAAAGAGCGTTTTCGGTCGGTCTTTCTTTTCGAGTCCGCTTTCGGTTGTACTCGTTAGCTGTTTAAAGAGCGTTTTTGGCCGGTCTTTATTTTCGAGTCCGCTTTTGGTCGTACTCGTTTATTTTTATCGAGTCCGCTTTCGGTCGTACTCGTTTGCTGTTGAAAGAGCGTTTTCGGCGGTCTTTTATTTCGAGTCCGCTTTCGGTCGTACTCGTTTATTTCTTTTCGAGTCCTCTTTCGGTCGTACTCGTTTGCTGTTAAAAGAGCGTTTTCGGCCGGTCTTTCTTTTCGAGTCCGCTTTCGGTCGTACTCGTTAGCTGTTTAAAGAGCGTTTTTGGCCGGTCTTTATTTTCTAGTCCGCTTTTGGTCGTACTCGTTTATTTTTATCGAGTCCGCTTTCGGTCGTACTCGTTTGCTGTTGAAAGAGCGTTTTCGGTCGGTCTTTTATTTCGAGTCCGCTTTCGGTCGTACTCGTTTATTTCATTTCGAGTCCGCTTTCGGCCGTACTCGTTTGCTGTTAAAAGAGCGTTTTCGGCCGGTCTTTCTTTTCGAGTCCGCTTTCGGTCGTACTCGTTTATTCTTTTCGAGTTCGTTTTTGCTCGTACTCGTTTGCTGTTGAAAGAGCGTTTTCGGTCGGTCTTTCTTTTCGAGTCCGCTTTCGGTTGTACTCGTTAGCTGTTTAAAGAGCGTTTTTGGCCGGTCTTTATTTTCGAGTCCGCTTTTGGTCGTACTCGTTTATTTTTATCGAGTCCGCTTTCGGTCGTACTCGTTTGCTGTTGAAAGAGCGTTTTCGGCGGTCTTTTATTTCGAGTCCGCTTTCGGTCGTACTCGTTTATTTCTTTTCGAGTCCGCTTTCGGTCGTACTCGTTTGCTGTAAAAAGAGCATTTTCGGCCGGTCTTTCTTTTCGAGTCCGCTTTCGGTCGTACTCGTTAGCTGTTTAAAGAGCGTTTTTGGCCGGTCTTTATTTTCTAGTCCGCTTTTGGTCGTACTCGTTTATTTTTATCGAGTCCGCTTTCGGTCGTACTCGTTTGCTGTTGAAAGAGCGTTTTCGGTCGGTCTTTTATTTCGAGTCCGCTTTCGGTCGTACTCGTTTATTTCATTTCGAGTCCGCTTTCGGTCGTACTCGTTTGCTGTTAAAAGAGCGTTTTTGCCGGTCTTTCTTTTCGAGTCCGCTTTCGGTCGTACTCGTTTATTCTTTTCGAGTCCGCTTTTGGTCGTACTCGTTTGCTATTGAAAGAGCGTTTTCGGTCTGTCTTTCTTTTCGAGTCCGTTTTCGATCGTACTCGTTTGCTATTGAAAGAGCGTTTTCGGCCGGCCTTTCTGTTCGAGTCGGCTTTCGGTCGTACTCGTTTATTCTTTTCGAGTTCGCTTTAGGTTGTACTCTTTTGCTGTTGAAAGAGCGTTTTCGGCCGGTCTTTCTTTTCGAGTCCGCTTTCGGTCGTACTCGTTTATTCTTATCGAGTCCGCTTTTGGTCGTACTCGTTTGCTGTTGAAAGAGCGTTTTCAGTCGACCTTTCTTTTCGAGTCCGCTTTTGGTCGTACTCGTTTATTCTTATTGAGTCTGCTTTCGGTCGTGCTCGTTTGCTGTCGAAAGAGCGTTTTTGGCCGGTCTTTCTTTTCGAGTCCGCTTTCGATCGTACTCGTTTGCTGTTGAAAGAGCGTTTTTAGCCGGTCTTTCTTTTCGAGTCCGCTTTCGGTCGTACTTCTTTATTATTTTCGAGTCCGCTTTCGGTCATACTCGTTTGCTGTTGAAGGAGCGTTTTCGGCAGGTCTTTCTGTTCGAGTCCGCTTTCGTTCGTACTCGTTTATTCTTTTCGAGTCCGCTTTCAGTCGTACTCGTTTGCTATTGAAAGAGCATTTTCGGCCACTCTTTCTTTTGGAGTCCGCTTTCGGCCGTACTCGTTTGCTGTTGAAAGAGCTTTTTCGGCCGGTCTTTCTTTTCGATTCCGCTTTCGGTCATACTCGTTTATTTCTTTTCAAATCCGCTTTTGGTCGTACTCGTTTGCTGTTGAAAGAGCGTTTTTGGCCGGTCTTTCTTTTCGAGTCCGCTTTCGGTCGTACTCGTTTATTCTTTTCGAGTCCGCTTTTGTTCGTATTCGTTCACTGTTGAAAGAGCGTTTTCGGCCGGTCTTTCTTTTCGAGTTCGCTTTCGGTAGTACTCGTTTATTTCTTTTCGAGTACGCTTTCGGTCGTACTCGTTTGCTGTTGAAAGAGCGTTTTTGGCCGGTCTTTCTTTTCGAGTCCGCTTTCGGTCGTACTCGTTTATTCTTTTCGAGTTCGCTTTTGCTCGTACTCGTTTGCTGTTGAAAGAGCGTTTTCGGTCGGTCTTTCTTTTCGAGTCCGCTTTCGGTTGTACTCGTTAGCTGTTTAAAGAGCGTTTTTGGCCGGTCTTTATTTTCGAGTCCGCTTTTGGTCGTACTCGTTTATTTTTATCGAGTCCGCTTTCGGTCGTACTCGTTTGCTGTTGAAAGAGCGTTTTCGGCGGTCTTTTATTTCGAGTCCGCTTTCGGTCGTACTCGTTTATTTCTTTTCGAGTCCTCTTTCGGTCGTACTCGTTTGCTGTTAAAAGAGCGTTTTCGGCCGGTCTTTCTTTTCGAGTCCGCTTTCGGTCGTACTCGTTAGCTGTTTAAAGAGCGTTTTTGGCCGGTCTTTATTTTCTAGTCCGCTTTTGGTCGTACTCGTTTATTTTTATCGAGTCCGCTTTCGGTCGTACTCGTTTGCTGTTGAAAGAGCGTTTTCGGTCGGTCTTTTATTTCGAGTCCGCTTTCGGTCGTACTCGTTTATTTCATTTCGAGTCCGCTTTCGGTCGTACTCGTTTGCTGTTAAAAGAGCGTTTTCGGCCGGTCTTTCTTTTCGAGTCCGCTTTCGGTCGTACTCGTTTATTCTTTTCGAGTTCGCTTTTGCTCGTACTCGTTTGTTGTTGAAAGAGCGTTTTCGGTCGGTCTTTCTTTTCGAGTCCGCTTTCGGTTGTACTCGTTAGCTGTTTAAAGAGCGTTTTTGGCCGGTCTTTATTTTCGAGTCCGCTTTTGGTTGTACTCGTTTATTTTTATCGAGTCCGCTTTCGGTCGTACTCGTTTGCTGTTGAAAGAGCGTTTTCGGCGGTCTTTTATTTCGAGTCCGCTTTCGGTCGTACTCGTTTATTTCTTTTCGAGTCCGCTTTCGGTCGTACTCGTTTGCTGTTAAAAGAGCATTTTCGGCCGGTCTTTCTTTTCGAGTCCGCTTTCGGTCGTACTCGTTAGCTGTTTAAAGAGCGTTTTTGGCCGGTCTTTATTTTCTAGTCCGCTTTTGGTCGTACTCGTTTATTTTTATCGAGTCCGCTTTCGGTCGTACTCGTTTGCTGTTGAAAGAGCGTTTTCGGTCGGTCTTTTATTTCGAGTCCGCTTTCGGTCGTACTCGTTTATTTCATTTCGAGTCCGCTTTCGGTCGTACTCGTTTGCTGTTAAAAGAGCGTTTTCGGCCGGTCTTTCTTTTCGAGTCCGCTTTCGGTCGTACTCGTTTATTCTTTTCGAGTCCGCTTTTGGTCGTACTCGTTTGCTATTGAAAGAGCGTTTTCGGTCTGTCTTTCATTTCGAGTCCGCTTTCGATCGTACTCGTTTGCTATTGAAAGAGCGTTTTCGGCCGGCCTTTCTGTTCGAGTCGGCTTTCGGTCGTACTCGTTTATTCTTTTCGAGTTCGCTTTAGGTTGTACTCTTTTGCTGTTGAAAGAGCGTTTTCGGCCGGTCTTTCTTTTCGAGTCCGCTTTCGGTCGTACTCGTTTATTCTTATCGAGTCCGCTTTTGGTCGTACTCGTTTGCTGTTGAAAGAGCGTTTTCAGTCGACCTTTCTTTTCGAGTCCGCTTTTGGTCGTACTCGTTTATTCTTATTGAGTCTGCTTTCGGTCGTGCTCGTTTGCTGTCGAAAGAGCGTTTTTGGCCGGTCAATCTTTTCGAGTCCGCTTTCGATCGTACTCGTTTGCTGTTGAAAGAGCGTTTTTAGCCGGTCTTTCTTTTCGAGTCCGCTTTCGGTCGTACTTCTTTATTATTTTCGAGTCCGCTTTCGGTCATACTCGTTTGCTGTTGAAGGAGCGTTTTCGGCAGGTCTTTCTGTTCGAGTCCGCTTTCGTTCGTACTCGTTTATTCTTTTCGAGTCCGCTTTCAGTCGTACTCGTTTGCTATTGAAAGAGCATTTTCGGCCACTCTTTCTTTTGGAGTCCGCTTTCGGCCGTACTCGTTTGCTGTTGAAAGAGCTTTTTCGGCCGGTCTTTCTTTTCGATTCCGCTTTCGGTCATACTCGTTTATTTCTTTTCAAATCCGCTTTTGGTCGTACTCGTTTGCTGTTGAAAAAGCGTTTTTGGCCGGTCTTTCTTTTCGAGTCCGCTTTCGGTCGTACTCGTTTATTCTTTTCGAGTCCGCTTTTGTTCGTATTCGTTCGCTGTTGAAAGAGCGTTTTCGGCCGGTCTTTCTTTTCGAGTTCGCTTTCGGTAGTACTCGTTTATTTCTTTTCGAGTACGCTTTCGGTCGTACTCGTTTGCTGTTGAAAGAGCGTTTTTGGCCGGTCTTTCTTTTCGAGTCCGCTTTCGGTCGTACTCGTTTATTCTTTTCGAGTTCGCTTTTGCTCGTACTCGTTTGCTGTTGAAAGAGCGTTTTCGGTCGGTCTTTCTTTTCGAGTCCGCTTTCGGTTGTACTCGTTAGCTGTTTAAAGAGCGTTTTTGGCCGGTCTTTATTTTCGAGTCCGCTTTTGGTCGTACTCGTTTATTTTTATCGAGTCCGCTTTCGGTCGTACTCGTTTGCTGTTGAAAGAGCGTTTTCGGCGGTCTTTTATTTCGAGTCCGCTTTCGGTCGTACTCGTTTATTTCTTTTCGAGTCCGCTTTCGGTCGTACTCGTTTGCTGTTAAAAGAGCGTTTTCGGCCGGTCTTTCTTTTCGAGTCCGCTTTCGGTCGTACTCTTAGCTGTTTAAAGAGCGTTTTTGGCCGGTCTTTATTTTCTAGTCCGCTTTTGGTCGTACTCGTTTATTTTTATCGAGTCCGCTTTTGGTCGTACTCGTTTGCTGTTGAAAGAGCGTTTTCGGTCGGTCTTTTATATCGAGTCCGCTTTCGGTCGTACTCGTTTATTTCATTTCGAGTCCGCTTTCGGTCGTACTCGTTTGCTGTTAAAAGAGCGTTTTCGGCCGGTCTTTCTTTTCGAGTCCGCTTTCGGTCGTACTCGTTTATTCTTTTCGAGTTCGCTTTTGCTCGTACTCGTTTACTGTTGAAAGAGCGTTTTCGGTCGGTCTTTCTTTTCGAGTCCGCTTTCGGTTGTACTCGTTAGCTGTTTAAAGAGCGTTTTTGGCCGGTCTTTATTTTCGAGTCCGCTTTTGGTCGTACTCGTTTATTTTTATCGAGTCCGCTTTCGGTCGTACTCGTTTGCTGTTGAAAGAGCGTTTTCGGCGGTCTTTTATTTCGAGTCCGCTTTCGGTCGTACTCGTTTATTTCTTTTCGAGTCCGCTTTCGGTCGTACTCGTTTGCTGTTAAAAGAGCGTTTTCGGCCGGTCTTTCTTTTCGAGTCCGCTTTCGGTCGTACTCGTTAGCTGTTTAAAGAGCGTTTTTGGCCGGTCTTTATTTTCTAGTCCGCTTTTGGTCGTACTCGTTTATTTTTATCGAGTCCGCTTTCGGTCGTACTCGTTTGCTGTTGAAAGAGCGTTTTCGGTCGGTCTTTTATTTCGAGTCCGCTTTCGGTCGTACTCGTTTATTTCATTTCGAGTCCGCTTTCGGTCGTACTCGTTTGCTGTTAAAAGAGCGTTTTCGGCCGGTCTTTCTTTTCGAGTCCGCTTTCGGTCGTACTCGTTTATTCTTTTCGAGTCCGCTTTCGGTCGTACTCGTTTGCTATTGAAAGAGCGTTTTCGGTCTGTCTTTCTTTTCGAGTCCGCTTTCGATCGTACTCGTTTGCTATTGAAAGAGCGTTTTCGGCCGGCCTTTCTGTTCGAGTCGGCTTTCGGTCGTACTCGTTTATTCTTTTCGAGTTCGCTTTAGGTTGTACTCTTTTGCTGTTGAAAGAGCGTTTTCGGCCGGTCTTTCTTTTCGAGTCCGCTTTCGGTCGTACTCGTTTATTCTTATCGAGTCCGCTTTTGGTCGTACTCGTTTGCTGTTGAAAGAGCGTTTTCAGTCGACCTTTCTTTTCGAGTCCGCTTTTGGTCGTACTCGTTTATTCTTATTGAGTCTGCTTTCGGTCGTGCTCGTTTGCTGTCGAAAGAGCGTTTTTGGCCGGTCTTTCTTTTCGAGTCCGCTTTCGATCGTACTCGTTTGCTGTTGAAAGAGCGTTTTTAGCCGGTCTTTCTTTTCAAGTCCGCTTTCGGTCGTACTTCTTTATTCTTTTCGAGTCCGCTTTCGGTCATACTCGTTTGCTGTTGAAGGAGCGTTTTCGGCAGGTCTTTCTGTTCGAGTCCGCTTTCGTTCGTACTCGTTTATTCTTTTCGAGTCCGCTTTCAGTCGTACTCGTTTGCTATTGAAAGAGCATTTTCGGCCACTCTTTCTTTTGGAGTCCGCTTTCGGCCGTACTCGTTTGCTGTTGAAAGAGCTTTTTCGGCCGGTCTTTCTTTTCGATTCCGCTTTCGGTCATACTCGTTTATTTCTTTTCAAATCCGCTTTTGGTCGTACTCGTTTGCTGTTGAAAGAGCGTTTTTGGCCGGTCTTTCTTTTCGAGTCCGCTTTCGGTCGTACTCGTTTATTCTTTTAGAGTCCGCTTTTGTTCGTATTCGTTCGCTGTTGAAAGAGCGTTTTCGGCCGGTCTTTCTTTTCGAGTTCGCTTTCGGTAGTACTCGTTTATTTCTTTTCGAGTACGCTTTCGGTCGTACTCGTTTGCTGTTGAAAGAGCGTTTTTGGCCGGTCGTTCTTTTCGAGTCCGCTTTCGGTCGTACTCGTTTATTCTTTTCGAGTTCGCTTTTGCTCGTACTCGTTTGCTGTTGAAAGAGCGTTTTCGGTCGGTCTTTCTTTTCGAGTCCGCTTTCGGTTGTACTCGTTAGCTGTTTAAAGAGCGTTTTTGGCCGGTCTTTATTTTCGAGTCCGCTTTTGGTCGTACTCGTTTATTTTTATCGAGTCCGCTTTCGGTCGTACTCGTTTGCTGTTGAAAGAGCGTTTTCGGCGGTCTTTTATTTCCAGTCCGCTTTCGGTCGTACTCGTTTATTTCTTTTCGAGTCCGCTTTCGGTCGTACTCGTTTGCTGTTAAAAGAGCGTTTTCGGCCGGTCTTTCTTTTCGAGTCCGCTTTCGGTCGTACTCGTTAGCTGTTTAAAGAGCGTTTTTGGCCGGTCTTTATTTTCTAGTCCGCTTTTGGTCGTACTCGTTTATTTTTATCGAGTCCGCTTTCGGTCGTACTCGTTTGCTGTTGAAAGAGCGTTTTCGGTCGGTCTTTTATTTCGAGTCCGCTTTCGGTCGTACTCGTTTATTTCATTTCGAGTCCGCTTTCGGTCGTACTCGTTTGCTGTTAAAAGAGCGTTTTCGGCCGGTCTTTCTTTTCGAGTCCGCTTTCGGTCGTACTCGTTTATTCTTTTCGAGTCCGCTTTCGGTCGTACTCGTTTGCTATTGAAAGAGCGTTTTCGGTCTGTCTTTCTTTTCGAGTCCGCTTTCGATCGTACTCGTTTGCTATTGAAAGAGCGTTTTCGGCCGGCCTTTCTGTTCGAGTCGGCTTTCGGTCGTACTCGTTTATTCTTTTCGAGTTCGCTTTAGGTTGTACTCTTTTGCTGTTGAAAGAGCGTTTTCGGCCGGTCTTTCTTTTCGAGTCCGCTTTCGGTCGTACTCGTTTATTCTTATCGAGTCCGCTTTTGGTCGTACTCGTTTGCTGTTGAAAGAGCGTTTTCAGTCGACCTTTCTTTTCGAGTCCGCTTTTG
The DNA here is from genome assembly GCA_022829125.1 of Lathyrus tuberosus. Taxonomy (NCBI): domain Eukaryota; kingdom Viridiplantae; phylum Streptophyta; class Magnoliopsida; order Fabales; family Fabaceae; genus Lathyrus; species Lathyrus tuberosus. Next base: position 5,822,857 of record JALAZF010000034.1, read on the forward strand.
GTCGTACTCGTTTATTCTTATTGGGTCTGCTTTCGGTCGTGCTCGTTTGCTGTCGAAAGAGCGTTTTTGGCCGGTCTTTCTTTTCGAGTCCGCTTTCGATCGTACTCGTTTGCTGTTGAAAGAGCGTTTTTAGCCGGTCTTTCTTTTCAAGTCCGCTTTCGGTCGTACTTCTTTATTCTTTTCGAGTCCGCTTTCGGTCATACTCGTTTGCTGTTGAAGGAGCGTTTTCGGCAGGTCTTTCTGTTCGAGTCCGCTTTCGTTCGTACTCGTTTATTCTTTTCGAGTCCGCTTTCAGTCGTACTCGTTTGCTATTGAAAGAGCATTTTCGGCCACTCTTTCTTTTGGAGTCCGCTTTCGGCCGTACTCGTTTGCTGTTGAAAGAGCTTTTTCGGCCGGTCTTTCTTTTCGATTCCGCTTTGGGTCATACTCGTTTATTTCTTTTCAAATCCGCTTTTGGTCGTACTCGTTTGCTGTTGAAAGAGCGTTTTTGGCCGGTCTTTCTTTTCGAGTCCGCTTTCGGTCGTACTCGTTTATTCTTTTCGAGTCCGCTTTTGTTCGTATTCGTTCGCTGTTGAAAGAGCGTTTTCGGCCGGTCTTTCTTTTCGAGTTCGCTTTCGGTAGTACTCGTTTATTTCTTTTCGAGTACGCTTTCGGTCGTACTCGTTTGCTGTTGAAAGAGCGTTTTTGGCCGGTCGTTCTTTTCGAGTCCGCTTTCGGTCGTACTCGTTTATTCTTTTCGAGTTCGCTTTTGCTCGTACTCGTTTGCTGTTGAAAGAGCGTTTTCGGTCGGTCTTTCTTTTCGAGTCCGCTTTCGGTTGTACTCGTTAGCTGTTTAAAGAGCGTTTTTGGCCGGTCTTTATTTTCGAGTCCGCTTTTGGTCGTACTCGTTTATTTTTATCGAGTCCGCTTTCGGTCGTACTCGTTTGCTGTTGAAAGAGCGTTTTCGGCGGTCTTTTATTTCCAGTCCGCTTTCGGTCGTACTCGTTTATTTCTTTTCGAGTCCGCTTTCGGTCGTACTCGTTTGCTGTTAAAAGAGCGTTTTCGGCCGGTCTTTCTTTTCGAGTCCGCTTTCGGTCGTACTCGTTAGCTGTTTAAAGAGCGTTTTTGGCCGGTCTTTATTTTCTAGTCCGCTTTTGGTCGTACTCGTTTATTTTTATCGAGTCCGCTTTCGGTCGTACTCGTTTGCTGTTGAAAGAGCGTTTTCGGTCGGTCTTTTATTTCGAGTCCGCTTTCGGTCGTACTCGTTTATTTCATTTCGAGTCCGCTTTCGGTCGTACTCGTTTGCTGTTAAAAGAGCGTTTTCGGCCGGTCTTTCTTTTCGAGTCCGCTTTCGGTCGTACTCGTTTATTCTTTTCGAGTCCGCTTTCGGTCGTACTCGTTTGCTGTTAAAAGAGCGTTTTCGGCCGGTCTTTCTTTTCGAGTCCGCTTTCGGTCGTACTCGTTTGCTATTGAAAGAGCGTTTTCGGTCGGTCTTTCTTTTCGAGTCCGCTTTCGGACGTACTCGTTTGCTATTGAAAGAGCGTTTTCGGCCGGCCTTTCTGTTCGAGTCGGCTTTCGATCGTACTCGTTTATTCTTTTCGAGTTCGCTTTCGGTTGTACTCTTTTGCTGTTGAAAGAGCGTTTTCGGCCGGTCTTTCTTTTCGAGTCCGCTTTCGGTCGTACTCGTTTATTCTTATCGAGTCCGCTTTTGGTCGTACTCGTTTGCTGTTGAAAGAGCGTTTTCAGTCGACCTTTCTTTTCGAGTCCCCTTTTGGACGTACTCGTTTATTCTTATTGAGTCTGCTTTCGGTCGTGCTCGTTTGCTGTCGAAAGAGCGTTTTTGGCCGGTCTTTTTTTTCGAGTCCGCTTTCGATCGTACTCGTTTGCTGTTGAAAGAGCGTTTTCAGCCGGTCTTTCTTTTCGAGTCCGCTTTCGGTCGTACTTGTTTATTCTTTTCGAGTCCGCTTTCGGTCATACTCGTTTGCTGTTGAATGAGCGTTTTCGGCAGGACTTTCTGTTCGAGTCCGCTTTCGTTCGTACTCGTTGATTCTTTTCGAGTCCGCTTTCAGTCGTACTCGTTTGCTATTGAAAGATCATTTTCGGCCACTCTTTCTTTTGGAGTCCGCTTTCGGCCGTACTCGTTTGCTGTTGAAAGAGCTTTTTCGGCCGGTCTTTCTTTTCGATTCCGCTTTCGGTCATACTCGTTTATTTCTTTTCAAATCTGCTTTTGGTCGTACTCGTTTGCTGTTGAAAGAGCGTTTTTGGCCGGTCTTTCTTTTCGAGTCCGCTTTCGGTCGAACTCGTTTATTCTTTTCGAGTCCGCTTTTGTTCGTATTCGTTCGCTGTTGAAAGAGCGTTTTCGGCCGGTCTTTCTTTTCGAGTTCGCTTTCGGTAGTACTCGTTTATTTCTTTTCGAGTACGCTTTCGGTCGTACTCGTTTGCTGTTGAAAGAGCGTTTTTGGTCGGTCTTTCTTTTCGAGTCCGCTTTCGGTCGTACTCGTTTATTCTTTTCGAGTTCGCTTTTGCTCGTACTCGTTTGCTGTTGAAAGAGCGTTTTCGGTCGGTCTTTCTTTTCGAGTCCGCTTTCGGTTGTACTCGTTAGCTGTTTAAAGAGCGTTTTTGGCCGGTCTTTATTTTCGAGTCCGCTTTTGGTCGTACTCGTTTATTTTTATCGAGTCCGCTTTCGGTCGTACTCGTTTGCTGTTGAAAGAGCGTTTTCGGCGGTCTTTTATTTCGAGTCCGCTTTCGGTCGTACTCGTTTATTTCTTTTCGAGTCCGCTTTCGGTCGTACTCGTTTGCTGTTAAAAGAGCGTTTTCGGCCGGTCTTTCTTTTCGAGTCCGCTTTCGGTCGTACTCGTTAGCTGTTTAAAGAGCGTTTTTGGCCGGTCTTTATTTTCTAGTCCGCTTTTGGTCGTACTCGTTTATTTTTATCGAGTCCGCTTTCGGTCGTACTCGTTTGCTGTTGAAAGAGCGTTTTCGGTCGGTCTTTTATTTCGAGTCCGCTTTCGGTCGTACTCGTTTATTTCATTTCCAGTCCGCTTTCGGTCGTACTCGTTTGCTGTTAAAAGAGCGTTTTCGGCCGGTCTTTCTTTTCGAGTTCGCTTTCGGTAGTACTCGTTTATTTCTTTTCGAGTACGCTTTCGGTCGTACTCGTTTGCTGTTGAAAGAGCGTTTTTGGCCGGTCTTTCTTTTCGAGTCCGCTTTCGGTCGTACTCGTTTATTCTTTTCGAGTTCGCTTTTGCTCGTACTCGTTTGCTGTTGAAAGAGCGTTTTCGGTCGGTCTTTCTTTTCGAGTCCGCTTTCGGTTGTACTCGTTAGCTGTTTAAAGAGCGTTTTTGGCCGGTCTTTATTTTCGAGTCCGCTTTTGGTCGTACTCGTTTATTTTTATCGAGTCCGCTTTCGGTCGTACTCGTTTGCTGTTGAAAGAGCGTTTTCGGCGGTCTTTTATTTCGAGTCCGCTTTCGGTCGTACTCGTTTATTTCTTTTCGAGTCCGCTTTCGGTCGTACTCGTTTGCTGTTAAAAGAGCGTTTTCGGCCGGTCTTTCTTTTCGAGTCCGCTTTCGGTCGTACTCTTAGCTGTTTAAAGAGCGTTTTTGGCCGGTCTTTATTTTCTAGTCCGCTTTTGGTCGTACTCGTTTATTTTTATCGAGTCCGCTTTCGGTCGTACTCGTTTGCTGTTGAAAGAGCGTTTTCGGTCGGTCTTTTATTTCGAGTCCGCTTTCGGTCGTACTCGTTTATTTCATTTCGAGTCCGCTTTCGGTCGTACTCGTTTGCTGTTAAAAGAGCGTTTTCGGCCGGTCTTTCTTTTCGAGTCCGCTTTCGGTCGTACTCGTTTATTCTTTTCGAGTTCGCTTTTGCTCGTACTCGTTTACTGTTGAAAGAGCGTTTTCGGTCGGTCTTTCTTTTCGAGTCCGCTTTCGGTTGTACTCGTTAGCTGTTTAAAGAGCGTTTTTGGCCGGTCTTTATTTTCGAGTCCGCTTTTGGTCGTACTCGTTTATTTTTATCGAGTCCGCTTTCGGTCGTACTCGTTTGCTGTTGAAAGAGCGTTTTCGGCGGTCTTTTATTTCGAGTCCGCTTTCGGTCGTACTCGTTTATTTCTTTTCGAGTCCGCTTTCGGTCGTACTCGTTTGCTGTTAAAAGAGCGTTTTCGGCCGGTCTTTCTTTTCGAGTCCGCTTTCGGTCGTACTCGTTAGCTGTTTAAAGAGCGTTTTTGGCCGGTCTTTATTTTCTAGTCCGCTTTTGGTCGTACTCGTTTATTTTTATCGAGTCCGCTTTCGGTCGTACTCGTTTGCTGTTGAAAGAGCGTTTTCGGTCGGTCTTTTATTTCGAGTCCGCTTTCGGTCGTACTCGTTTATTTCATTTCGAGTCCGCTTTCGGTCGTACTCGTTTGCTGTTAAAAGAGCGTTTTCGGCCGGTCTTTCTTTTCGAGTCCGCTTTCGGTCGTACTCGTTTATTCTTTTCGAGTCCGCTTTCGGTCGTACTCGTTTGCTATTGAAAGAGCGTTTTCGGTCTGTCTTTCTTTTCGAGTCCGCTTTCGATCGTACTCGTTTGCTATTGAAAGAGCGTTTTCGGCCGGCCTTTCTGTTCGAGTCGGCTTTCGGTCGTACTCGTTTATTCTTTTCGAGTTCGCTTTAGGTTGTACTCTTTTGCTGTTGAAAGAGCGTTTTCGGCCGGTCTTTCTTTTCGAGTCCGCTTTCGGTCGTACTCGTTTATTCTTATCGAGTCCGCTTTTGGTCGTACTCGTTTGCTGTTGAAAGAGCGTTTTCAGTCGACCTTTCTTTTCGAGTCCGCTTTTGGTCGTACTCGTTTATTCTTATTGAGTCTGCTTTCGGTCGTGCTCGTTTGCTGTCGAAAGAGCGTTTTTGGCCGGTCTTTTTTTTCGAGTCCGCTTTCGATCGTACTCGTTTGCTGTTGAAAGAGCGTTTTCAGCCGGTCTTTCTTTTCGAGTCCGCTTTCGGTCGTACTTCTTTATTCTTTTCGAGTCCGCTTTCGGTCATACTCGTTTGCTGTTGAAGGAGCGTTTTCGGCAGGTCTTTCTGTTCGAGTCCGCTTTCGTTCGTACTCGTTTATTCTTTTCGAGTCCGCTTTCAGTCGTACTCGTTTGCTATTGAAAGAGCATTTTCGGCCACTCTTTCTTTTGGAGTCCGCTTTCGGCCGTACTCGTTTGCTGTTGAAAGAGTTTTTTCGGCCGGTCTTTCTTTTCGATTCCGCTTTCGGTCATACTCGTTTATTTCTTTTCAAATCCGCTTTTGGTCGTACTCGTTTGCTGTTGAAAGAGCGTTTTTGGCCGGTCTTTCTTTTCGAGTCCGCTTTCGGTCGTACTCGTTTATTCTTTTCGAGTCCGCTTTTGTTCGTATTCGTTCGCTGTTGAAAGAGCGTTTTCGGCCGGTCTTTCTTTTCGAGTTCGCTTTCGGTAGTACTCGTTTATTTCTTTTCGAGTACGCTTTCGGTCGTACTCGTTTGCTGTTGAAAGAGCGTTTTTGGTCGGTCTTTCTTTTCGAGTCCGCTTTCGGTCGTACTCGTTTATTCTTTTCGAGTTCGCTTTTGCTCGTACTCGTTTGCTGTTGAAAGAGCGTTTTCGGTCGGTCTTTCTTTTCGAGTCCGCTTTCGGTTGTACTCGTTAGCTGTTTAAAGAGCGTTTTTGGCCGGTCTTTATTTTCGAGTCCGCTTTTGGTCGTACTCGTTTATTTTTATCGAGTCCGCTTTCGGTCGTACTCGTTTGCTGTTGAAAGAGCGTTTTCGGCGGTCTTTTATTTCGAGTCCGCTTTCGGTCGTACTCGTTTATTTCTTTTCGAGTCCGCTTTCGGTCGTACTCGTTTGCTGTTAAAAGAGCGTTTTCGGCCGGTCTTTCTTTTCGAGTCCGCTTTCGGTCGTACTCGTTAGCTGTTTAAAGAGCGTTTTTGGCCGGTCTTTATTTTCTAGTCCGCTTTTGGTCGTACTCGTTTATTTTTATCGAGTCCGCTTTCGGTCGTACTCGTTTGCTGTTGAAAGAGCGTTTTCGGTCGGTCTTTTATTTCGAGTCCGCTTTCGGTCGTACTTGTTTATTTCATTTCGAGTCCGCTTTCGGTCGTACTCGTTTGCTGTTAAAAGAGCGTTTTCGGCCGGTCTTTCTTTTCGAGTCCGCTTTCGGTCGTACTCGTTTATTCTTTTCGAGTCCGCTTTCGGTCGTACTCGTTTGCTATTGAAAGAGTGTTTTCGGTCGGTCTTTCTTTTCGAGTCCGCTTTCGGTCGTACTCGTTTGCTATTGAAAGAGCGTTTTCGGTCGGTCTTTCTTTTCGAGTCCGCTTTCGGACGTACTCGTTTTCTATTGAAAGAGCGTTTTCGGCCGGCCTTTCTGTTCGAGTCGGCTTTCGATCGTACTCGTTTATTCTTTTCGAGTTCGCTTTCGGTTGTACTCTTTTGCTGTTGAAAGAGCGTTTTCGGCCGGTCTTTCTTTTCGAGTCCGCTTTCGGTCGTACTCGTTTATTCTTATCGAGTCCGCTTTTGGTCGTACTCGTTTGCTGTTGAAAGAGCGTTTTCAGTCGACCTTTCTTTTCAAGTCCCCTTTTGGACGTACTCGTTTATTCTTATTGAGTCTGCTTTCGGTCGTGCTCGTTTGCTGTCGAAAGAGCGTTTTTGGCCGGTCTTTTTTTTCGAGTCCGCTTTCGATCGTACTCGTTTGCTGTTGAAAGAGCGTTTTCAGCCGGTCTTTCTTTTCGAGTCCGCTTTCGGTCGTACTTGTTTATTTTTTTCGAGTCCGCTTTCGGTCATACTCGTTTGCTGTTGAATGAGCGTTTTCGGCAGGACTTTCTGTTCGAGTCCGCTTTCGTTCGTACTCGTTGATTCTTTTCGAGTCCGCTTTCAGTCGTACTCGTTTGCTATTGAAAGAGCATTTTCGGCCACTCTTTCTTTTGGAGTCCGCTTTCGGCCGTACTCGTTTGCTGTTGAAAGAGCTTTTTCGGCCGGTCTTTCTTTTCGATTCCGCTTTCGGTCATACTCGTTTATTTCTTTTCAAATCTGCTTTTGGTCGTACTCGTTTGCTGTTGAAAGAGCGTTTTTGGCCGGTCTTTCTTTTCGAGTCCGCTTTCGGTCGTACTCGTTTATTCTTTTCGAGTCCGCTTTTGTTCGTATTCGTTCGCTGTTGAAAGAGCGTTTTCGGCCGGTCTTTCTTTTCGAGTTCGCTTTCGGTAGTACTCGTTTATTTCTTTTCGAGTACGCTTTCGGTCGTACTCGTTTGCTGTTGAAAGAGCGTTTTTGGTCGGTCTTTCTTTTCGAGTCCGCTTTCGGTCGTACTCGTTTATTCTTTTCGAGTTCGCTTTTGCTCGTACTCGTTTGCTGTTGAAAGAGCGTTTTCGGTCGGTCTTTCTTTTCGAGTCCGCTTTCGGTTGTACTTGTTAGCTGTTTAAAGAGCGTTTTTGGCCGGTCTTTATTTTCGAGTCCGCTTTTGGTCGTACTCGTTTATTTTTATCGAGTCCGCTTTCGGTCGTACTCGTTTGCTGTTGAAAGAGCGTTTTCGGCGGTCTTTTATTTCGAGTCCGCTTTCGGTCGTACTCGTTTATTTCTTTTCGAGTCCGCTTTCGGTCGTACTCGTTTGCTGTTAAAAGAGCGTTTTCGGCCGGTCTTTCTTTTCGAGTCCGCTTTCGGTCGTACTCGTTAGCTGTTTAAAGAGCGTTTTTGGCCGGTCTTTATTTTCTAGTCCGCTTTTGGTCGTACTCGTTTATTTTTATCGAGTCCGCTTTCGGTCGTACTCGTTTGCTGTTGAAAGAGCGTTTTCGGTCGGTCTTTTATTTCGAGTCCGCTTTCGGTCGTACTCGTTTATTTCATTTCGAGTCCGCTTTCGGTCGTACTCGTTTGCTGTTAAAAGAGCGTTTTCGGCCGGTCTTTCTTTTCGAGTCCGATTTCGGTCGTACTCGTTTATTCTTTTCGAGTCTGCTTTCGGTCGTACTCGTTTGCTATTGAAAGAGCGTTTTCGGTCTGTCTTTCTTTTCGAGTCCGCTTTCGATCGTACTCGTTTGCTATTGAAAGAGCGTTTTCGGCCGGCCTTTCTGTTCGAGTCGGCTTTCGGTCGTACTCGTTTATTCTTTTCGAGTTCGCTTTCGGTTGTACTCTTTTGCTGTTGAAAGAGCGTTTTCGGCCGGTCTTTCTTTTCGAGTCCGCTTTCGGTCGTACTCGTTTATTCTTATCGAGTCCGCTTTTTATCGTACTCGTTTGCTGTTGAAAGAGCGTTTTCAGTCGACCTTTCTTTTCGAGTCCGCTTTTGGTCGTACTCGTTTATTCTTATTGAGTCTGCTTTCGGTCGTGCTCGTTTGCTGTCGAAAGAGCGTTTTTGGCCGGTCTTTTTTTTCGAGTCCGCTTTCGATCGTACTCGTTTGCTGTTGAAAGAGCGTTTTCAGCCGGTCTTTCTTTTCGAGTCCGCTTTCGGTCGTACTTCTTTATTCTTTTCGAGTCCGCTTTCGGTCATACTCGTTTGCTGTTGAAGGAGCGTTTTCGGCAGGTCTTTCTGTTCGAGTCCGCTTTCGTTCGTACTCGTTTATTCTTTTCGAGTCCGCTTTCAGTCGTACTCGTTTGCTATTGAAAGAGCATTTTCGGCCACTCTTTCTTTTGGAGTCCGCTTTCGGCCGTACTCGTTTGCTGTTGAAAGAGTTTTTTCGGCCGGTCTTTCTTTTCGATTCCGCTTTCGGTCATACTCGTTTATTTCTTTTCAAATCCGCTTTTGGTCGTACTCGTTTGCTGTTGAAAGAGCGTTTTTGGCCGGTCTTTCTTTTCGAGTCCGCTTTCGGTCGTACTCGTTTATTCTTTTCGAGTCCGCTTTTGTTCGTATTCGTTCGCTGTTGAAAGAGCGTTTTCGGCCGGTCTTTCTTTTCGAGTTCGCTTTCGGTAGTACTCGTTTATTTCTTTTCGAGTACGCTTTCGGTCGTACTCGTTTGCTGTTGAAAGAGCGTTTTTGGCCGGTCTTCCTTTTCGAGTCCGCTTTCGGTCGTACTTGTTTATTCTTTTCGAGTTCGCTTTTGCTCGTACTCGTTTACTGTTGAAAGAGCGTTTTCGGTCGGTCTTTCTTTTCGAGTCCGCTTTCGGTTGTACTCGTTAGCTGTTTAAAGAGCGTTTTTGGCCGGTCTTTATTTTCGAGTCCGCTTTTGGTCGTACTCGTTTATTTTTATCGAGTTCGCTTTCGGTCGTACTCGTTTGCTGTTGAAAGAGCGTTTTCGGCGGTCTTTTATTTCGAGTCCGCTTTCGGTCGTACTCGTTTATTTCTTTTCGAGTCCGCTTTCGGTCGTACTCGTTTGCTATTAAAAGAGCGTTTTCGGCCGGTCATTCTTTTCGAGTCCGCTTTCGGTCGTACTCGTTAGCTGTTTAAAGAGCGTTTTTGGCCGGTCTTTATTTTCTAGTCCGCTTTTGGTCGTACTCGTTTATTTTTATCGAGTCCGCTTTCGGTCGTACTCGTTTGCTGTTGAAAGAGCGTTTTCGGTCGGTCTTTTATTTCGAGTCCGCTTTCGGTCGTACTTGTTTATTTCATTTCGAGTCCGCTTTCGGTCGTACTCGTTTGCTGTTAAAAGAGCGTTTTCGGCCGGTCTTTCTTTTCGAGTCCGCTTTCGGTCGTACTCGTTTATTCTTTTCGAGTCCGCTTTCGGTCGTACTCGTTTGCTATTGAAAGAGTGTTTTCGGTCGGTCTTTCTTTTCGAGTCCGCTTTCGGTCGTACTCGTTTGCTATTGAAAGAGCGTTTTCGGTCGGTCTTTCTTTTCGAGTCCGCTTTCGGACGTACTCGTTTTCTATTGAAAGAGCGTTTTCGGCCGGCCTTTCTGTTCGAGTCGGCTTTCGATCGTACTCGTTTATTCTTTTCGAGTTCGCTTTCGGTTGTACTCTTTTGCTGTTGAAAGAGCGTTTTCGGCCGGTCTTTCTTTTCGAGTCCGCTTTCGGTCGTACTCGTTTATTCTTATCGAGTCCGCTTTTGGTCGTACTCGTTTGCTGTTGAAAGAGCGTTTTCAGTCGACCTTTCTTTTCGAGTCCCCTTTTGGACGTACTCGTTTATTCTTATTGAGTCTGCTTTCGGTCGTGCTCGTTTGCTGTCGAAAGAGCGTTTTTGGCCGGTCTTTTTTTTCGAGTCCGCTTTCGATCGTACTCGTTTGCTGTTGAAAGAGCGTTTTCAGCCGGTCTTTCTTTTCGAGTCCGCTTTCGGTCGTACTTGTTTATTCTTTTCGTGTCCGCTTTCGGTCATACTCGTTTGCTGTTGAATGAGCGTTTTCGGCAGGACTTTCTGTTCGAGTCCGCTTTCGTTCGTACTCGTTGATTCTTTTCGAGTCCGCTTTCAGTCGTACTCGTTTGCTATTGAAAGAGCATTTTCGGCCACTCTTTCTTTTGGAGTCCGCTTTCGGCCGTACTCGTTTGCTGTTGAAAGAGCTTTTTCGGCCGGTCTTTCTTTTCGATTCCGCTTTCGGTCATACTCGTTTATTTCTTTTCAAATCTGCTTTTGGTCGTACTCGTTTGCTGTTGAAAGAGCGTTTTTGGCCGGTCTTTCTTTTCGAGTCCGCTTTCGGTCGTACTCGTTTATTCTTTTCGAGTCCGCTTTTGTTCGTATTCGTTCGCTGTTGAAAGAGCGTTTTCGGCCGGTCTTTCTTTTCGAGTTCGCTTTCGGTAGTACTCGTTTATTTCTTTTCGAGTACGCTTTCGGTCGTACTCGTTTGCTGTTGAAAGAGCGTTTTTGGTCGGTCTTTCTTTTCGAGTCCGCTTTCGGTCGTACTCGTTTATTCTTTTCGAGTTCGCTTTTGCTCGTACTCGTTTGCTGTTGAAAGAGCGTTTTCGGTCGGTCTTTCTTTTCGAGTCCGCTTTCGGTTGTACTCGTTAGCTGTTTAAAGAGCGTTTTTGGCCGGTCTTTATTTTCGAGTCCGCTTTTGGTCGTACTCGTTTATTTTTATCGAGTCCGCTTTCGGTCGTACTCGTTTGCTGTTGAAAGAGCGTTTTCGGCGGTCTTTTATTTCGAGTCCGCTTTCGGTCGTACTCGTTTATTTCTTTTCGAGTCCGCTTTCGGTCGTACTCGTTTGCTGTTAAAAGAGCGTTTTCGGCCGGTCTTTCTTTTCGAGTCCGCTTTCGGTCGTACTCGTTAGCTGTTTAAAGAGCGTTTTTGGCCGGTCTTTATTTTCTAGTCCGCTTTTGGTCGTACTCGTTTATTTTTATCGAGTCCGCTTTCGGTCGTACTCGTTTGCTGTTGAAAGAGCGTTTTCGGTCGGTCTTTTATTTCGAGTCCGCTTTCGGTCGTACTCGTTTATTTCATTTCGAGTCCGCTTTCGGTCGTACTCGTTTGCTGTTAAAAGAGCGTTTTCGGCCGGTCTTTCTTTTCGAGTCCGCTTTCGGTCGTACTCGTTTATTCTTTTCGAGTCTGCTTTCGGTCGTACTCGTTTGCTATTGAAAGAGCGTTTTCGGTCTGTCTTTCTTTTCGAGTCCGCTTTCGATCGTACTCGTTTGCTATTGAAAGAGCGTTTTCGGCCGGCCTTTCTGTTTGAGTCGGCTTTCGGTCGTACTCGTTTATTCTTTTCGAGTTCGCTTTCGGTTGTACTCTTTTGCTGTTGAAAGAGCGTTTTCGGCCGGTCTTTCTTTTCGAGTCCGCTTTCGGTCGTACTCGTTTATTCTTATCGAGTCCGCTTTTGATCGTACTCGTTTGCTGTTGAAAGAGCGTTTTCAGTCGACCTTTCTTTTCGAGTCCGCTTTTGGTCGTACTCGTTTATTCTTATTGAGTCTGCTTTCGGTCGTGCTCGTTTGCTGTCGAAAGAGCGTTTTTGGCCGGTCTTTTTTTTCGAGTCCGCTTTCGATCGTACTCGTTTGCTGTTGAAAGAGCGTTTTCAGCCGGTCTTTCTTTTCGAGTCCGCTTTCGGTCGTACTTCTTTATTCTTTTCGAGTCCGCTTTCGGTCATACTCGTTTGCTGTTGAAGGAGCGTTTTCGGCAGGTCTTTCTGTTCGAGTCCGCTTTCGTTCGTACTCGTTTATTCTTTTCGAGTCCGCTTTCAGTCGTACTCGTTTGCTATTGAAAGAGCATTTTCGGCCACTCTTTCTTTTGGAGTCCGCTTTCGGCCGTACTCGTTTGCTGTTGAAAGAGTTTTTTCGGCCGGTCTTTCTTTTCGATTCCGCTTTCGGTCATACTCGTTTATTTCTTTTCAAATCCGCTTTTGGTCGTACTCGTTTGCTGTTGAAAGAGCGTTTTTGGCCGGTCTTTCTTTTCGAGTCCGCTTTCGGTCGTACTCGTTTATTCTTTTCGAGTCCGCTTTTGTTCGTATTCGTTCGCTGTTGAAAGAGCGTTTTCGGCCGGTCTTTCTTTTCGAGTTCGCTTTCGGTAGTACTCGTTTATTTCTTTTCGAGTACGCTTTCGGTCGTACTCGTTTGCTGTTGAAAGAGCGTTTTTGGCCGGTCTTCCTTTTCGAGTCCGCTTTCGGTCGTACTTGTTTATTCTTTTCGAGTTCGCTTTTGCTCGTACTCGTTTACTGTTGAAAGAGCGTTTTCGGTCGGTCTTTCTTTTCGAGTCCGCTTTCGGTTGTACTCGTTAGCTGTTTAAAGAGCGTTTTTGGCCGGTCTTTATTTTCGAGTCCGCTTTTGGTCGTACTCGTTTATTTTTATCGAGTCCGCTTTCGGTCGTACTCGTTTGCTGTTGAAAGAGCATTTTCGGCGGTCTTTTATTTCGAGTCCGCTTTCGGTCGTACTCGTTTATTTCTTTTCGAGTCCGCTTTTGGTCGTACTCGTTTGCTGTTAAAATAGCGTTTTCGGCCGGTCATTCTTTTCGAGTCCGCTTTCGGTCGTACTCGTTAGCTGTTTAAAGAGCGTTTTTGGCCGGTCTTTATTTTCTAGTCCGCTTTTGGTCGTACTCGTTTATTTTTATCGAGTCCGCTTTCGGTCGTACTCGTTTGCTGTTGAAAGAGCGTTTTCGGTCGGTCTTTTATTTCGAGTCCGCTTTCGGTCGTACTTGTTTATTTCATTTCGAGTCCGCTTTCGGTCGTACTCGTTTGCTGTTAAAAGAGCGTTTTCGGCCGGTCTTTCTTTTCGAGTCCGCTTTCGGTCGTACTCGTTTATTCTTTTCGAGTCCGCTTTCGGTCGTACTCGTTTGCTATTGAAAGAGTGTTTTCGGTCGGTCTTTCTTTTCGAGTCCGCTTTCGGTCGTACTCGTTTGCTATTGAAAGAGCGTTTTCGGTCGGTCTTTCTTTTCGAGTCCGCTTTCGGACGTACTCGTTTTCTATTGAAAGAGCGTTTTCGGCCGGCCTTTCTGTTCGAGTCGGCTTTCGATCGTACTCGTTTATTCTTTTCGAGTTCGCTTTCGGTTGTACTCTTTTGCTGTTGAAAGAGCGTTTTCGGCCGGTCTTTCTTTTCGAGTCCGCTTTCGGTCGTACTCGTTTATTCTTATCGAGTCCGCTTTTGGTCGTACTCGTTTGCTGTTGAAAGAGCGTTTTCAGTCGACCTTTCTTTTCGAGTCCCCTTTTGGACGTACTCGTTTATTCTTATTGAGTCTGCTTTCGGTCGTGCTCGTTTGCTGTCGAAAGAGCGTTTTTGGCCGGTCTTTTTTTTCGAGTCCGCTTTCGATCGTACTCGTTTGCTGTTGAAAGAGCGTTTTCAGCCGGTCTTTCTTTTCGAGTCCGCTTTCGGTCGTACTTGTTTATTCTTTTCGTGTCCGCTTTCGGTCATACTCGTTTGCTGTTGAATGAGCGTTTTCGGCAGGACTTTCTGTTCGAGTCCGCTTTCGTTCGTACTCGTTGATTCTTTTCGAGTCCGCTTTCAGTCGTACTCGTTTGCTATTGAAAGAGCATTTTCGGCCACTCTTTCTTTTGGAGTCCGCTTTCGGCCGTACTCGTTTGCTGTTGAAAGAGCTTTTTCGGCCGGTCTTTCTTTTCGATTCCGCTTTCGGTCATACTCGTTTATTTCTTTTCAAATCTGCTTTTGGTCGTACTCGTTTGCTGTTGAAAGAGCGTTTTTGGCCGGTCTTTCTTTTCGAGTCCGCTTTCGGTCGTACTCGTTTATTCTTTTCGAGTCCGCTTTTGTTCGTATTCGTTCGCTGTTGAAAGAGCGTTTTCGGCCGGTCTTTCTTTTCGAGTTCGCTTTCGGTAGTACTCGTTTATTTCTTTTCGAGTACGCTTTCGGTCGTACTCGTTTGCTGTTGAAAGAGCGTTTTCGGCCGGCCTTTCTGTTCGAGTCGGCTTTCGGTCGTACTCGTTTATTCTTTTCGAGTTCGCTTTAGGTTGTACTCTTTTGCTGTTGAAAGAGCGTTTTCGGCCGGTCTTTCTTTTCGAGTCCGCTTTCGGTCGTACTCGTTTATTCTTTTCGAGTTCGCTTTTGCTCGTACTCGTTTGCTGTTGAAAGAGCGTTTTCGGTCGGTCTTTCTTTTCGAGTCCGCTTTCGGTTGTACTCGTTAGCTGTTTAAAGAGCGTTTTTGGCCGGTCTTTATTTTCGAGTCCGCTTTTGGTCGTACTCGTTTATTTTTATCGAGTCCGCTTTCGGTCGTACTCGTTTGCTGTTGAAAGAGCGTTTTCGGCGGTCTTTTATTTCGAGTCCGCTTTCGGTCGTACTCGTTTATTTCTTTTCGAGTCCGCTTTCGGTCGTACTCGTTTGCTGTTAAAAGAGCGTTTTCGGCCGGTCTTTCTTTTCGAGTCCGCTTTCGGTCGTACTCGTTAGCTGTTTAAAGAGCGTTTTTGGCCGGTCTTTATTTTCTAGTCCGCTTTTGGTCGTACTCGTTTATTTTTATCGAGTCCGCTTTCGGTCGTACTCGTTTGCTGTTGAAAGAGCGTTTTCGGTCGGTCTTTTATTTCGAGTCCGCTTTCGGTCGTACTCGTTTATTTCATTTCGAGTCCGCTTTCGGTCGTACTCGTTTGCTGTTAAAAGAGCGTTTTCGGCCGGTCTTTCTTTTCGAGTCCGCTTTCGGTCGTACTCGTTTATTCTTTTCGAGTCTGCTTTCGGTCGTACTCGTTTGCTATTGAAAGAGCGTTTTCGGTCTGTCTTTCTTTTCGAGTCCGCTTTCGATCGTACTCGTTTGCTATTGAAAGAGCGTTTTCGGCCGGCCTTTCTGTTTGAGTCGGCTTTCGGTCGTACTCGTTTATTCTTTTCGAGTTCGCTTTCGGTTGTACTCTTTTGCTGTTGAAAGAGCGTTTTCGGCCGGTCTTTCTTTTCGAGTCCGCTTTCGGTCGTACTCGTTTATTCTTATCGAGTCCGCTTTTGATCGTACTCGTTTGCTGTTGAAAGAGCGTTTTCAGTCGACCTTTCTTTTCGAGTCCGCTTTTGGTCGTACTCGTTTATTCTTATTGAGTCTGCTTTCGGTCGTGCTCGTTTGCTGTCGAAAGAGCGTTTTTGGCCGGTCTTTTTTTTCGAGTCCGCTTTCGATCGTACTCGTTTGCTGTTGAAAGAGCGTTTTCAGCCGGTCTTTCTTTTCGAGTCCGCTTTCGGTCGTACTTCTTTATTCTTTTCGAGTCCGCTTTCGGTCATACTCGTTTGCTGTTGAAGGAGCGTTTTCGGCAGGTCTTTCTGTTCGAGTCCGCTTTCGTTCGTACTCGTTTATTCTTTTCGAGTCCGCTTTCAGTCGTACTCGTTTGCTATTGAAAGAGCATTTTCGGCCACTCTTTCTTTTGGAGTCCGCTTTCGGCCGTACTCGTTTGCTGTTGAAAGAGTTTTTTCGGCCGGTCTTTCTTTTCGATTCCGCTTTCGGTCATACTCGTTTATTTCTTTTCAAATCCGCTTTTGGTCGTACTCGTTTGCTGTTGAAAGAGCGTTTTTGGCCGGTCTTTCTTTTCGAGTCCGCTTTCGGTCGTACTCGTTTATTCTTTTCGAGTCCGCTTTTGTTCGTATTCGTTCGCTGTTGAAAGAGCGTTTTCGGCCGGTCTTTCTTTTCGAGTTCGCTTTCGGTAGTACTCGTTTATTTCTTTTCGAGTACGCTTTCGGTCGTACTCGTTTGCTGTTGAAAGAGCGTTTTTGGCCGGTCTTCCTTTTCGAGTCCGCTTTCGGTCGTACTTGTTTATTCTTTTCGAGTTCGCTTTTGCTCGTACTCGTTTACTGTTGAAAGAGCGTTTTCGGTCGGTCTTTCTTTTCGAGTCCGCTTTCGGTTGTACTCGTTAGCTGTTTAAAGAGCGTTTTTGGCCGGTCTTTATTTTCGAGTCCGCTTTTGGTCGTACTCGTTTATTTTTATCGAGTCCGCTTTCGGTCGTACTCGTTTGCTGTTGAAAGAGCATTTTCGGCGGTCTTTTATTTCGAGTCCGCTTTCGGTCGTACTCGTTTATTTCTTTTCGAGTCCGCTTTTGGTCGTACTCGTTTGCTGTTAAAATAGCGTTTTCGGCCGGTCATTCTTTTCGAGTCCGCTTTCGGTCGTACTCGTTAGCTGTTTAAAGAGCGTTTTTGGCCGGTCTTTATTTTCTAGTCCGCTTTTGGTCGTACTCGTTTATTTTTATCGAGTCCGCTTTCGGTCGTACTCGTTTGCTGTTGAAAGAGCGTTTTCGGTCGGTCTTTTATTTCGAGTCCGCTTTCGGTCGTACTTGTTTATTTCATTTCGAGTCCGCTTTCGGTCGTACTCGTTTGCTGTTAAAAGAGCGTTTTCGGCCGGTCTTTCTTTTCGAGTCCGCTTTCGGTCGTACTCGTTTATTCTTTTCGAGTCCGCTTTCGGTCGTACTCGTTTGCTATTGAAAGAGTGTTTTCGGTCGGTCTTTCTTTTCGAGTCCGCTTTCGGTCGTACTCGTTTGCTATTGAAAGAGCGTTTTCGGTCGGTCTTTCTTTTCGAGTCCGCTTTCGGACGTACTCGTTTTCTATTGAAAGAGCGTTTTCGGCCGGCCTTTCTGTTCGAGTCGGCTTTCGATCGTACTCGTTTATTCTTTTCGAGTTCGCTTTCGGTTGTACTCTTTTGCTGTTGAAAGAGCGTTTTCGGCCGGTCTTTCTTTTCGAGTCCGCTTTCGGTCGTACTCGTTTATTCTTATCGAGTCCGCTTTTGGTCGTACTCGTTTGCTGTTGAAAGAGCGTTTTCAGTCGACCTTTCTTTTCGAGTCCCCTTTTGGACGTACTCGTTTATTCTTATTGAGTCTGCTTTCGGTCGTGCTCGTTTGCTGTCGAAAGAGCGTTTTTGGCCGGTCTTTTTTTTCGAGTCCGCTTTCGATCGTACTCGTTTGCTGTTGAAAGAGCGTTTTCAGCCGGTCTTTCTTTTCGAGTCCGCTTTCGGTCGTACTTGTTTATTCTTTTCGTGTCCGCTTTCGGTCATACTCGTTTGCTGTTGAATGAGCGTTTTCGGCAGGACTTTCTGTTCGAGTCCGCTTTCGTTCGTACTCGTTGATTCTTTTCGAGTCCGCTTTCAGTCGTACTCGTTTGCTATTGAAAGAGCATTTTCGGCCACTCTTTCTTTTGGAGTCCGCTTTCGGCCGTACTCGTTTGCTGTTGAAAGAGCTTTTTCGGCCGGTCTTTCTTTTCGATTCCGCTTTCGGTCATACTCGTTTATTTCTTTTCAAATCTGCTTTTGGTCGTACTCGTTTGCTGTTGAAAGAGCGTTTTTGGCCGGTCTTTCTTTTCGAGTCCGCTTTCGGTCGTACTCGTTTATTCTTTTCGAGTCCGCTTTTGTTCGTATTCGTTCGCTGTTGAAAGAGCGTTTTCGGCCGGTCTTTCTTTTCGAGTTCGCTTTCGGTAGTACTCGTTTATTTCTTTTCGAGTACGCTTTCGGTCGTACTCGTTTGCTGTTGAAAGAGCGTTTTTGGTCGGTCTTTCTTTTCGAGTCCGCTTTCGGTCGTACTCGTTTATTCTTTTCGAGTTCGCTTTTGCTCGTACTCGTTTGCTGTTGAAAGAGCGTTTTCGGTCGGTCTTTCTTTTCGAGTCCGCTTTCGGTTGTACTCGTTAGCTGTTTAAAGAGCGTTTTTGGCCGGTCTTTATTTTCGAGTCCGCTTTTGGTCGTACTCGTTTATTTTTATCGAGTCCGCTTTCGGTCGTACTCGTTTACTGTTGAAAGAGCGTTTTCGGCGGTCTTTTATTTCGAGTCCGCTTTCGGTCGTACTCGTTTATTTCTTTTCGAGTCCGCTTTCGGTCGTACTCGTTTGCTGTTAAAAGAGCGTTTTCGGCCGGTCTTTCTTTTCGAGTCCGCTTTCGGTCGTACTCGTTAGCTGTTTAAAGAGCGTTTTTGGCCGGTCTTTATTTTCTAGTCCGCTTTTGGTCGTACTCGTTTATTTTTATCGAGTCCGCTTTCGGTCGTACTCGTTTGCTGTTGAAAGAGCGTTTTCGGTCGGTCTTTTATTTCGAGTCCGCTTTCGGTCGTACTCGTTTATTTCATTTCGAGTCCGCTTTCGGTCGTACTCGTTTGCTGTTAAAAGAGCGTTTTCGGCCGGTCTTTCTTTTCGAGTCCGCTTTCGGTCGTACTCGTTTATTCTTTTCGAGTCTGCTTTCGGTCGTACTCGTTTGCTATTGAAAGAGCGTTTTCGGTCTGTCTTTCTTTTCGAGTCCGCTTTCGATCGTACTCGTTTGCTATTGAAAGAGCGTTTTCGGCCGGCCTTTCTGTTTGAGTCGGCTTTCGGTCGTACTCGTTTATTCTTTTCGAGTTCGCTTTCGGTTGTACTCTTTTGCTGTTGAAAGAGCGTTTTCGGCCGGTCTTTCTTTTCGAGTCCGCTTTCGGTCGTACTCGTTTATTCTTATCGAGTCCGCTTTTGATCGTACTCGTTTGCTGTTGAAAGAGCGTTTTCAGTCGACCTTTCTTTTCGAGTCCGCTTTTGGTCGTACTCGTTTATTCTTATTGAGTCTGCTTTCGGTCGTGCTCGTTTGCTGTCGAAAGAGCGTTTTTGGCCGGTCTTTTTTTTCGAGTCCGCTTTCGATCGTACTCGTTTGCTGTTGAAAGAGCGTTTTCAGCCGGTCTTTCTTTTCGAGTCCGCTTTCGGTCGTACTTCTTTATTCTTTTCGAGTCCGCTTTCGGTCATACTCGTTTGCTGTTGAAGGAGCGTTTTCGGCAGGTCTTTCTGTTCGAGTCCGCTTTCGTTCGTACTCGTTTATTCTTTTCGAGTCCGCTTTCAGTCGTACTCGTTTGCTATTGAAAGAGCATTTTCGGCCACTCTTTCTTTTGGAGTCCGCTTTCGGCCGTACTCGTTTGCTGTTGAAAGAGTTTTTTCGGCCGGTCTTTCTTTTCGATTCCGCTTTCGGTCATACTCGTTTATTTCTTTTCAAATCCGCTTTTGGTCGTACTCGTTTGCTGTTGAAAGAGCGTTTTTGGCCGGTCTTTCTTTTCGAGTCCGCTTTCGGTCGTACTCGTTTATTCTTTTCGAGTCCGCTTTTGTTCGTATTCGTTCGCTGTTGAAAGAGCGTTTTCGGCCGGTCTTTCTTTTCGAGTTCGCTTTCGGTAGTACTCGTTTATTTCTTTTCGAGTACGCTTTCGGTCGTACTCGTTTGCTGTTGAAAGAGCGTTTTTGGCCGGTCTTCCTTTTCGAGTCCGCTTTCGGTCGTACTTGTTTATTCTTTTCGAGTTCGCTTTTGCTCGTACTCGTTTACTGTTGAAAGAGCGTTTTCGGTCGGTCTTTCTTTTCGAGTCCGCTTTCGGTTGTACTCGTTAGCTGTTTAAAGAGCGTTTTTGGCCGGTCTTTATTTTCGAGTCCGCTTTTGGTCGTACTCGTTTATTTTTATCGAGTCCGCTTTCGGTCGTACTCGTTTGCTGTTGAAAGAGCGTTTTCGGCGGTCTTTTATTTCGAGTCCGCTTTCGGTCGTACTCGTTTATTTCTTTTCGAGTCCGCTTTCGGTCGTACTCGTTTGCTATTAAAATAGCGTTTTCGGCCGGTCATTCTTTTCGAGTCCGCTTTCGGTCGTACTCGTTAGCTGTTTAAAGAGCGTTTTTGGCCGGTCTTTATTTTCTAGTCCGCTTTTGGTCGTACTCGTTTATTTTTATCGAGTCCGCTTTCGGTCGTACTCGTTTGCTGTTGAAAGAGCGTTTTCGGTCGGTCTTTTATTTCGAGTCCGCTTTCGGTCGTACTTGTTTATTTCATTTCGAGTCCGCTTTCGGTCGTACTCGTTTGCTGTTAAAAGAGCGTTTTCGGCCGGTCTTTCTTTTCGAGTCCGCTTTCGGTCGTACTCGTTTATTCTTTTCGAGTCCGCTTTCGGTCGTACTCGTTTGCTATTGAAAGAGTGTTTTCGGTCGGTCTTTCTTTTCGAGTCCGCTTTCGGTCGTACTCGTTTGCTATTGAAAGAGCGTTTTCGGTCGGTCTTTCTTTTCGAGTCCGCTTTCGGACGTACTCGTTTTCTATTGAAAGAGCGTTTTCGGCCGGCCTTTCTGTTCGAGTCGGCTTTCGATCGTACTCGTTTATTCTTTTCGAGTTTGCTTTCGGTTGTACTCTTTTGCTGTTGAAAGAGCGTTTTCGGCCGGTCTTTCTTTTCGAGTCCGCTTTCGGTCGTACTCGTTTATTCTTATCGAGTCCGCTTTTGGTCGTACTCGTTTGCTGTTGAAAGAGCGTTTTCAGTCGACCTTTCTTTTCGAGTCCGCTTTTGGTCGTACTCGTTTATTCTTATTGAGTCTGCTTTCGGTCGTGCTCGTTTGCTGTCGAAAGAGCGTTTTTGGCCGGTCTTTTTTTTCGAGTCCGCTTTCGATCGTACTCGTTTGCTGTTGAAAGAGCGTTTTCAGCCGGTCTTTCTTTTCGAGTCCGCTTTCGGTCGTACTTGTTTATTCTTTTCGAGTCCGCTTTCGGTCATACTCGTTTGCTGTTGAAGGAGCGTTTTCGGCAGGACTTTCTGTTCGAGTCCGCTTTCGTTCGTACTCGTTTATTCTTTTCGAGTCCGCTTTCAGTCGTACTCGTTTTCTATTGAAAGAGCATTTTCGGCCACTCTTTCTTTTGGAGTCCGCTTTCGGCCGTACTCGTTTGCTGTTGAAAGAGCTTTTTCGGCCGGTCTTTCTTTTCGATTCCGCTTTCGGTCGTACTCGTTTGCTGTTGAAAGAGCGTTTTTGGCCGGTCTTTCTTTTCGAGTCCGCTTTCGGTCGTACTCGTTTATTCTTTTCGAGTCCGCTTTTGTTCGTATTCGTTCGCTGTTGAAAGAGCGTTTTCGGCCGGTCTTTCTTTTCGAGTTCGCTTTCGGTAGTACTCGTTTATTTCTTTTCGAGTACGCTTTCGGTCGTACTCGTTTGCTGTTGAAAGAGCGTTTTTGGCCGGTCTTTCTTTTCGAGTCCGCTTTCGGTCGTACTCGTTTATTCTTTTCGAGTTCGCTTTTGCTCGTACTCGTTTGCTGTTGAAAGAGCGTTTTCGGTCGGTCTTTCTTTTCGAGTCCGCTTTCGGTTGTACTCGTTAGCTGTTTAAAGAGCGTTTTTGGCCGGTCTTTATTTTCGAGTCCGCTTCTGGTCGTACTCGTTTATTTTTATCGAGTCCGCTTTCGGTCGTACTCGTTTGCTGTTGAAAGAGCGTTTTCGGCGGTCTATTATTTCGAGTCCGCTTTCGGTCGTACTCGTTTATTTCTTTTCGAGTCCGCTTTCGGTCGTACTCGTTTGCTGTTAAAAGAGCGTTTTCGGCCGGTCTTTCTTTTCGAGTCCGCTTTCGGTCGTACTCGTTAGCTGTTTAAAGAGCGTTTTTGGCCGGTCTTTATTTTCTAGTCCGCTTTTGGTCGTACTCGTTTATTTTTATCGAGTCCGCTTTCGGTCGTACTCGTTTGCTGTTGAAAGAGCGTTTTCGGTCGGTCTTTTATTTCGAGTCCGCTTTCGGTCGTACTCGTTTATTTCATTTCGAGTCCGCTTTCGGTCGTACTCGTTTGCTGTTAAAAGAGCGTTTTCGGCCGGTCTTTCTTTTCGAGTCCGCTTTCGGTCGTACTCGTTTATTCTTTTCGAGTCCGCTTTCGGTCGTACTCGTTTGCTATTGAAAGAGCGTTTTCGGTCTGTCTTTCTTTTCGAGTCCGCTTTCGATCGTACTCGTTTGCTATTGAAAGAGCGTTTTCGGCCGGCCTTTCTGTTCGAGTCGGCTTTCGGTCGTACTCGTTTATTCTTTTCGAGTTCGCTTTCGGTTGTACTCTTTTGCTGTTGAAAGAGCGTTTTCGGCCGGTCTTTCTTTTCGAGTCCGCTTTCGGTCGTACTCGTTTATTCTTATCGAGTCCGCTTTTGATCGTACTCGTTTGCTGTTGAAAGAGCGTTTTCAGTCGACCTTTCTTTTCGTGTCCGCTTTTGGTCGTACTCGTTTATTCTTATTGAGTCTGCTTTCGGTCGTGCTCGTTTGCTGTCGAAAGAGCGTTTTTGGCCGGTCTTTTTTTTCGAGTCCGCTTTCGATCGTACTCGTTTGCTGTTGAAAGAGCGTTTTCAGCCGGTCTTTCTTTTCGAGTCCGCTTTCGGTCGTTCTTCTTTATTCTTTTCGAGTCCGCTTTCGGTCATACTCGTTTGCTGTTGAAGGAGCGTTTTCGGCAGGTCTTTCTGTTCGAGTCCGCTTTCGTTCGTACTCGTTTATTCTTTTCGAGTCCGCTTTCAGTCGTACTCGTTTGCTATTGAAAGAGCATTTTCGGCCACTCTTTCTTTTGGAGTCCGCTTTCGGCCGTACTCGTTTGCTGTTGAAAGAGCTTTTTCGGCCGGTCTTTCTTTTCGATTCCGCTTTCGGTCATACTCGTTTATTTCTTTTCAAATCCGCTTTTGGTCGTACTCGTTTGCTGTTGAAAGAGCGTTTTTGGCCGGTCTTTCTTTTCGAGTCCGCTTTCGGTCGTACTCGTTTATTCTTTTCGAGTCCGCTTTTGTTCGTATTCGTTCGCTGTTGAAAGAGCGTTTTCGGCCGGTCTTTCTTTTCGAGTTTGCTTTCGGTAGTACTCGTTTATTTCTTTTCGAGTACGCTTTCGGTCGTACTCGTTTGCTGTTGAAAGAGCGTTTTTGGCCGGTCTTTCTTTTCGAGTCCGCTTTCGGTCGTACTCGTTTATTCTTTTCGAGTTCGCTTTTGCTCGTACTCGTTTGCTGTTGAAAGAGCGTTTTCGGTCGGTCTTTCTTTTCGAGTCCGCTTTCGGTTGTACTCGTTAGCTCTTTAAAGAGCGTTTTTGGCCGGTCTTTATTTTCGAGTCCGCTTTTGGTCGTACTCGTTTATTTTTATCGAGTCCGCTTTCGGTCGTACTCGTTTGCTGTTGAAAGAGCGTTTTCGGCGGTCTTTTATTTCGAGTCCGCTTTCGTTCATACTCGTTTGCTGTTGAAAGAGCGTTTTCAGCCGGTCTTTCTTTTCGAGTCCGCTTTCGGTCGTACTTCTTTATTCTTTTCGAGTCCGCTTTCGGTCATACTCGTTTGCTGTTGAAGGACCGTTTTCGGCAGGTCTTTCTGTTCGAGTCCGCTTTCGTTCGTACTCGTTTATTCTTTTCGAGTCTGCTTTCGGTCGTACTCGTTTGCTGTTAAAAGAGCGTTTTCGGCCGGTCTTTCTTTTCGAGTCCGCTTTCGGTCGTACTCGTTAGCTGTTTAAAGAGCGTTTTTGGCCGGTCTATATTTTCGAGTCCGCTTTTGGTCGTACTCGTTTATTTTTATCGAGTCCGCTTTCGGTCGTACTCGTTTGCTGTTGAAAGAGCGTTTTCGGTCGGTCTTTTATTTCGAGTCCGCTTTCGGTCGTACTCGTTTATTTCTTTTCGAGTCCGCTTTCGGTCGTACTCGTTTGCTGTTAAAAGAGCGTTTTCGGCCGGTCTTTCTTTTCGAGTCCGCTTTCGGTCGTACTCGTTTATTCTTTTCGAGTCCGCTTTCGGTCGTACTCGTTTGCTATTGAAAGAGCGTTTTCGGTCGGTCTTTCTTTTCGAGTCCGCTTTCGGTCGTACTCGTTTGCTATTGAAAGAGCGTTTTCGGCCGGCCTTTCTGTTCGAGTCGGCTTTCGGTCGTACTCGTTTATTCTTTTCGAGTTCGCTTTCGGTTGTACTCTTTTGCTGTTGAAAGAGCGTTTTCGGCCGGTCTTTCTTTTCGAGTCCGCTTTCGGTCGTACTCGTTTATTCTTATCGAGTCTGCTTTTGGTCGTACTCGTTTGCTGTTGAAAGAGCGTTTTCAGTCGACCTTTCTTTTCGAGTCCGCTTTTGGTCGTACTCGTTTATTCTTATTGAGTCTGCTTTCGGTCGTGCTCGTTTGCTGTCGAAAGAGCGTTTTTGGCCGGTCTTTTTTTTCGAGTCCGCTTTCGATCGTACTCGTTTGCTGTTGAAAGAGCGTTTTCAGCCGGTCTTTCTTTTCGAGTCCGCTTTCGGTCGTACTTCTTTATTCTTTTCGAGTCCGCTTTCGGTCATACTCGTTTGCTGTTGAAGGAGCGTTTTCGGCAGGTCTTTCTGTTCGAGTCCGCTTTCGTTCGTACTCGTTTATTCTTTTCGAGTCCGCTTTCAGTCGTACTCGTTTGCTATTGAAAGAGCATTTTCGGCCACTCTTTCTTTTGGAGTCCGCTTTCGGCCGTACTCGTTTGCTGTTGAAAGAGCTTTTTCGGCCGGTCTTTCTTTTCGATTCCGCTTTCGGTCATACTCGTTTATTTCTTTTCAAATCCGCTTTTGGTCGTACTCGTTTGCTGTTGAAAGAGCGTTTTTGGCCGGTCTTTCTTTTCGAGTCCGCTTTCGGTCGTACTCGTTTATTCTTTTCGAGTCTGCTTTTGTTCGTATTCGTTCGCTGTTGAAAGAGCATTTTCGGCCGGTCTTTCTTTTCGAGTTTGCTTTCGGTAGTACTCGTTTATTTCTTTTCGAGTACGCTTTCGGTCGTACTCGTTTGCTGTTGAAAGAGCGTTTTTGGCCGGTCTTTCTTTTCGAGTCCGCTTTCGGTCGTACTCGTTTATTCTTTTCGAGTTCGCTTTTGCTCGTACTCGTTTGCTGTTGAAAGAGCGTTTTCGGTCGGGCTTTCTTTTCGAGTCCGCTTTCGGTTGTACTCGTTAGCTGTTTAAAGAGCGTTTTTGGCCGGTCTTTATTTTCGAGTCCGCTTTTGGTCGTACTCGTTTATTTTTATCGAGTCCGTTTTCGGTCGTACTCGTTTGCTGTTGAAAGAGCGTTTTCGGCGGTCTTTTATTTCGAGTCCGCTTTCGTTCATACTCGTTTGCTGTTGAAAGAGCGTTTTCAGCCGGTCTTTCTTTTCGAGTCCGCTTTCGGTCGTACTTCTTTATTCTTTTCGAGTCCGCTTTCGGTCATACTCGTTTGCTGTTGAAGGAGCGTTTTCGGCAGGTCTTTCTGTTCGAGTCCGCTTTCGGTCGTACTCGTTTGCTGTTAAAAGAGCGTTTTCGGCCGGTCTTTCTTTTCGAGTCCGCTTTCGGTCATACTCGTTAGCTGTTTAAAGAGCGTTTTTGGCCGGTCTATATTTTCGAGTCCGCTTTTGGTAGTACTCGTTTATTTTTATCGAGTCCGCTTTCGGTCGTACTCGTTTGCTGTTGAAAGAGCGTTTTCGGTCGGTCTTTTATTTCGAGTCCGCTTTCGGTCGTACTCGTTTATTTCTTTTCGAGTCCGCTTTCGGTCGTACTCGTTTGCTGTTAAAAGAGCGTTTTCGGCCGGTCTTTCTTTTCGAGTCCGCTTTCGGTCGTACTCGTTTATTCTTTTCGAGTCCGCTTTCGGTCGTACTCGTTTGCTATTGAAAGAGCGTTTTCGGTCGGTCTTTCTTTTCGAGTCCGCTTTCGGTCGTACTCGTTTGCTATTGAAAGAGCGTTTTCGGCCGGCCTTTCTGTTCGAGTCGGCTTTCGGTCGTACTCGTTTATTCTTTTCGAGTTCGCTTTCGGTTGTACTCTTTTGCTGTTGAAAGAGCGTTTTCGGCCGGTCTTTCTTTTCGAGTCCGCTTTCGGTCGTACTCGTTTATTCTTATCGAGTCTGCTTTTGGTCGTACTCGTTTGCTGTTGAAAGAGCGTTTTCAGTCGACCTTTCTTTTCGAGTCCGCTTTTGGTCGTACTCGTTTATTCTTATTGAGTCTGCTTTCGGTCGTGCTCGTTTGCTGTCGAAAGAGCGTTTTTGGCCGGTCTTTTTTTTCGAGTCCGCTTTCGATCGTACTCGTTTGCTGTTGAAAGAGCGTTTTCAGCCGGTCTTTCTTTTCGAGTCCGCTTTCGGTCGTACTTCTTTATTCTTTTCGAGTCCGCTTTCGGTCATACTCGTTTGCTGTTGAAGGAGCGTTTTCGGCAGGTCTTTCTGTTCGAGTCCGCTTTCGTCGTACTCGTTTATTCTTTTCGAGTCCGCTTTCAGTCGTACTCGTTTGCTATTGAAAGAGCATTTTCGGCCACTCTTTCTTTTGGAGTCCGCTTTCGGCCGTACTCGTTTGCTGTTGAAAGAGCTTTTTCGGCCGGTCTTTCTTTTCGATTCCGCTTTCGGTCATACTCGTTTATTTCTTTTCAAATCCGCTTTTGGTCGTACTCGTTTGCTGTTGAAAGAGCGTTTTTGGCCGGTCTTTCTTTTCGAGTCCGCTTTCGGTCGTACTCGTTTATTCTTTTCGAGTCCGCTTTTGTTCGTATTCGTTCGCTATTGAAAGAGCGTTTTCGGCCGGTCTTTCTTTTCGAGTTCGCTTTCGGTAGTACTCGTTTATTTCTTTTCGAGTACGCTTTCGGTCGTACTCGTTTGCTGTTGAAAGAGCGTTTTTGGCCGGTCTTTCTTTTCGAGTCCGCTTTCGGTCGTACTCGTTTATTCTTTTCGAGTTCGCTTTTGCTCGTACTCGTTTGCTGTTGAAAGAGCGTTTTCGGTCGGTCTTTCTTTTCGAGTCCGCTTTCGGTTGTACTCGTTAGCTGTTTAAAGAGCGTTTTTGGCCGGTCTTTATTTTCGAGTCCGCTTTTGGTCGTACTCGTTTATTTTTATCGAGTCCGCTTTCGGTCGTACTCGTTTGCTGTTGAAAGAGCGTTTTCGGCGGTCTTTTATTTCGAGTCCGCTTTCGGTCGTACTCGTTTATTTCTTTTCGAGTCCGCTTTTGGTCGTACTCGTTTGCTGTTAAAAGAGAGTTTTAGGCCGGTCTTTCTTTTCGAGTCCGCTTTCGGTCGTACTCGTTAGCTGTTTAAAGAGCATTTTTGGCCGGTCTTTATTTTCTAGTCCGCTTTTGGTCGTACTCGTTTATTTTTATCGAGTCCGCTTTCGGTCGTACTCGTTTGCTGTTGAAAGAGCGTTTTCGGTCGGTCTTTTATTTCGAGTCCGCTTTCGGTCGTACTCGTTTATTTCATTTCGAGTCCGCTTTCGGTCGTACTCGTTTGCTGTTAAAAGAGCGTTTTCGGCCGGTCTTTCTTTTCGAGTCCGCTTTCGGTCGTACTCGTTTATTCTTTTCGAGTCCGCTTTCGGTCGTACTCGTTTGCTATTGAAAGAGCGTTTTCGGTCTGTCTTTCTTTTCGAGTCCGCTTTCGATCGTACTCGTTTGCTATTGAAAGAGCGTTTTCGGCCGGCCTTTCTGTTCGAGTCGGCTTTCGGTCGTACTCGTTTATTCTTTTCGAGTTCGCTTTCGGTTGTACTCTTTTGCTGTTGAAAGAGCGTTTTCGGCCGGTCTTTCTTTTCGAGTCCGCTTTCGGTCGTACTCGTTTATTCTTATCGAGTCCGCTTTTGGTCGTACTCGTTTATTTTTATCGAGTCCGCTTTCGGTCGTACTCGTTTGCTGTTGAAAGAGCGTTTTCGGCGGTCTTTTATTTCGAGTCCGCTTTCGTTCATACTCGTTTGCTGTTGAAAGAGCGTTTTCAGCTGGTCTTTCTTTTCGAGTCCGCTTTCGGTCGTACTTCTTTATTCTTTTCGAGTCCGCTTTCGGTCATACTCGTTTGCTGTTGAAGGAGCGTTTTCGGCAGGTCTTTCTGTTCGAGTCCGCTTTCGTTCGTACTCGTTTATTCTTTTCGAGTCCGCTTTCAGTCGTACTCGTTTGCTATTGAAAGAGCATTTTCGGCCACTCTTTCTTTTGGAGTCCGCTTTCGGCCGTACTCGTTTGCTGTTGAAAGAGCTTTTTCGGCCGGTCTTTCTTTTCGATTCCGCTTTCGGTCATACTCGTTTATTTCTTTTCAAATCCGCTTTTGGTCGTACTCGTTTGCTGTTGAAAGAGCGTTTTTGGCCGGTCTTTCTTTTCGAGTCCGCTTTCGGTCGTACTCGTTTATTCTTTTCGAGTCCGCTTTTGTTCGTATTCGTTCGCTGTTGAAAGAGCGTTTTCGGCCGGTCTTTCTTTTCGAGTTCGCTTTCGGTAGTACTCGTTTATTTCTTTTCGAGTACGCTTTCGGTCGTACTCGTTTGCTGTTGAAAGAGCGTTTTTGGCCGGTCTTTCTTTTCGAGTCCGCTTTCGGTCGTACTCGTTTATTCTTTTCGAGTTCGCTTTTGCTCGTACTCGTTTGCTGTTGAAAGAGCGTTTTCGGTCGGTCTTTCTTTTCGAGTCCGCTTTCGGTTGTACTCGTTAGCTGTTTAAAGAGCGTTTTTGGCCGGTCTTTATTTTCGAGTCCGCTTTTGGTCGTACTCGTTTATTTTTATCGAGTCCGCTTTCGGTCGTACTCGTTTGCTGTTGAAAGAGCGTTTTCGGCGGTCTTTTATTTCGAGTCCGCTTTCGGTCGTACTCGTTTATTTCTTTTCGAGTCCGCTTTCGGTCGTACTCGTTTGCTGTTAAAATAGCGTTTTCGGCCGGTCTTTCTTTTCGAGTCCGCTTTCGGTCGTACTCGTTAGCTGTTTAAAGAGCGTTTTTGGCCGGTCTTTATTTTCTAGTCCGCTTTTGGTCGTACTCGTTTATTTTTATCGAGTCCGCTTTCGGTCGTACTCGTTTGCTGTTGAAAGAGCGTTTTCGGTCGGTCTTTTATTTCGAGTCCGCTTTCGGTCGTACTCGTTTATTTCATTTCGAGTCCGCTTTCGGTCGTACTCGTTTGCTGTTAAAAGCGCGTTTTCGGCCGGTCTTTCTTTTCGAGTCCGCTTTCGGTCGTACTCGTTTATTCTTTTCGAGTCCGCTTTCGGTCGTACTCATTTGCAATTGAAAGAGCGTTTTCGGTCTGTCTTTCTTTTCGAGTCCGCTTTCGATCGTACTCGTTTGCTATTGAAAGAGCGTTTTCGGCCGGCCTTTCTGTTCGAGTCGGCTTTCGGTCGTACTCGTTTATTCTTTTCGAATTCGCTTTCGGTTGTACTCTTTTGCTGTTGTAAGAGCGTTTTCGGCCGGTCTTTCTTTTCGAGTCCGCTTTCGGTCGTACTCGTTTATTCTTATCGAGTCCGCTTTTGGTCGTACTCGTTTGCTGTTGAAAGAGCGTTTTCAGTCGACCTTTCTTTTCGAGTCCGCTTTTGGTCGTACTCGTTTATTCTTATTGAGTCTGCTTTCGGTCGTGCTCGTTTGCCGTCGAAAGAGCGTTTTTGGCCGGTCTTTTTTTTCGAGTCCGCTTTCGATCGTACTCGTTTGCTGTTGAAAGAGCGTTTTCAGCCGGTCTTTCTTTTCGAGTCCGCTTTCGGTCGTACTTCTTTATTCTTTTCGAGTCTGCTTTCGGTCATACTCGTTTGCTGTTGAAGGAGCGTTTTCGGCAGGTCTTTCTGTTCGAGTCCGCTTTCGTTCGTACTCGTTTATTCTTTTCGAGTCCGCTTTCAGTCGTACTCGTTTGCTATTGAAAGAGCATTTTCGCCCACTCTTTCTTTTGGAGTCCGCTTTCGGCCGTACTCGTTTGCTGTTGAAAGAGCTTTTTCGGCCGGTCTTTCTTTTCGATTCCGCTTTCGGTCATACTCGTTTATTTCTTTTCAAATCCGCTTTTGGTCGTACTCGTTTGCTGTTGAAAGAGCGTTTTTGGCCGGTCTTTCTTTTCGAGTCCGCTTTCGGTCGTACTCGTTTATTCTTTTCGAGTCCGCTTTTGTTCGTATTCGTTCGCTGTTGAAAGAGCGTTTTCGGCCGGTCTTTCTTTTCGAGTTCGCTTTCGGTAGTACTCGTTTATTTCTTTTCGAGTACGCTTTCGGTCGTACTCGTTTGCTGTTGAAAGAGCGTTTTTGGCCGGTCTTTCTTTTCGAGTCCGCTTTCGGTCGTACTCGTTTATTCTTTTCGAGTTCGCTTTTGCTCGTACTCGTTTGCTGTTGAAAGAGCGTTTTCGGTCGGTCTTTCTTTTCGAGTCCGCTTTCGGTTGTACTCGTTAGCTGTTTAAAGAGCGTTTTTGGCCGGTCTTTATTTTCGAGTCCGCTTTTGGTCGTACTCGTTTATTTTTATCGAGTCCGCTTTCGGTCGTACTCGTTTGCTGTTGAAAGAGCATTTTCGGCGGTCTTTTATTTCGAGTCCGCTTTCGGTCGTACTCGTTTATTTCTTTTCGAGTCCGCTTTCGGTCGTACTCGTTTGCTGTTAAAAGAGCGTTTTAGGCCGGTCTTTCTTTTCGAGTCCGCTTTCGGTCGTACTCGTTAGCTGTTTAAAGAGCATTTTTGGCCAGTCTTTATTTTCTAGTCCGCTTTTGGTCGTACTCGTTTATTTTTATCGAGTCCGCTTTCGGTCGTACTCGTTTGCTGTTGAAAGAGCGTTTTCGGTCGGTCTTTTATTTCGAGTCCGCTTTCGGTCGTACTCGTTTATTTCATTTCGAGTCCGCTTTCGGTCGTACTCGTTTGCTGTTAAAAGAGCGTTTTCGGCCGGTCTTTCTTTTCGAGTCCGCTTTCGGTCGTACTCATTTATTCTTTTCGAGTCCGCTTTCGGTCGTACTCGTTTGCTATTGAAAGAGCGTTTTCGGTCTGTCTTTCTTTTCGAGTCCGCTTTCGATCGTACTCGTTTGCTATTGAAAGAGCGTTTTCGGCCGGCCTTTCTGTTCGAGTCGGCTTTCGGTCGTACTCGTTTATTCTTTTCGAGTTCGCTTTCGGTTGTACTCTTTTGCTGTTGAAAGAGCGTTTTCGGCCGGTCTTTCTTTTCGAGTCCGCTTTCGGTCGTACTCGTTTATTCTTATCGAGTCCGCTTTTGGTCGTACTCGTTTATTTTTATCGAGTCCGCTTTCGGTCGTACTCGTTTGCTGTTGAAAGAGCGTTTTCGGCGGTCTTTTATTTCGAGTCCGCTTTCGTTCATACTCGTTTGCTGTTGAAAGAGCGTTTTCAGCCGGTCTTTCTTTTCGAGTCCGCTTTCGGTCGTACTTCTTTATTCTTTTCGAGTCCGCTTTCGGTCATACTCGTTTGCTGTTGAAGGAGCGTTTTCGGCAGGTCTTTCTGTTCGAGTCCGCTTTCGTTCGTACTCGTTTATTCTTTTCGAGTCCGCTTTCAGTCGTACTCGTTTGCTATTGAAAGAGCATTTTCGGCCACTCTTTCTTTTGGAGTCCGCTTTCGGCCGTACTCGTTTGCTGTTGAAAGAGCTTTTTCGGCCGGTCTTTCTTTTCGATTCCGCTTTCGGTCATACTCGTTTATTTCTTTTCAAATCCGCTTTTGGTCGTACTCGTTTGCTGTTGAAAGAGCGTTTTTGGCCGGTCTTTCTTTTCGAGTCTGCTTTCGGTCGTACTCGTTTATTCTTTTCGAGTCCGCTTTTGTTCGTATTCGTTCGCTGTTGAAAGAGCGTTTTCGGCCGGTCTTTCTTTTCGAGTTCGCTTTCGGTAGTACTCGTTTATTTCTTTTCGAGTACGCTTTCGGTCGTACTCGTTTGCTGTTGAAAGAGCGTTTTTGGCCGGTCTTTCTTTTCGAGTCCGCTTTCGGTCGTACTCGTTTATTCTTTTCGAGTTCGCTTTTGCTCGTACTCGTTTGCTGTTGAAAGAGCGTTTTCGGTCGGTCTTTCTTTTCGAGTCCGCTTTCGGTTGTACTCGTTAGCTGTTTAAAGAGCGTTTTTGGCCGGTCTTTATTTTCGAGTCCGCTTTTGGTCGTACTCGTTTATTTTTATCGAGTCCGCTTTCGGTCGTACTCGTTTGCTGTTGAAAGAGCGTTTTCGGCGGTCTTTTATTTCGAGTCCGCTTTCGGTCGTACTCGTTTGCTATTGAAAGAGCGTTTTCGGCCGGCCTTTCTGTTCGAGTCGGCTTTCGGTCGTACTCGTTTATTCTTTTCGAGTTCGCTTTCGGTTGTACTCTTTTGCTGTTGAAAGAGCGTTTTCGGCCGGTCTTTCTTTTCGAGTCCGCTTTCGGTCGTACTCGTTTATTCTTATCGAGTCCGCTTTTGGTCGTACTCGTTTATTTTTATCGAGTCCGCTTTCGGTCGTACTCGTTTGCTGTTGAAAGAGCGTTTTCGGCGGTCTTTTATTTCGAGTCCGCTTTCGTTCATACTCGTTTGCTGTTGAAAGAGCGTTTTCAGCCGGTCTTTCTTTTCGAGTCCGCTTTCGGTCGTACTTCTTTATTCTTTTCGAGTCCGCTTTCGGTCATACTCGTTTGCTGTTGAAGGAGCGTTTTCGGCAGGTCTTTCTGTTCGAGTCCGCTTTCGTTCGTACTCGTTTATTCTTTTCGAGTCCGCTTTCAGTCGTACTCGTTTGCTATTGAAAGAGCATTTTCGGCCACTCTTTCTTTTGGAGTCCGCTTTCGGCCGTACTCGTTTGCTGTTGAAAGAGCTTTTTCGGCCGGTCTTTCTTTTCGATTCCGCTTTCGGTCATACTCGTTTATTTCTTTTCAAATCCGCTTTTGGTCGTACTCGTTTGCTGTTGAAAGAGCGTTTTTGGCCGGTCTTTCTTTTCGAGTCTGCTTTCGGTCGTACTCGTTTATTCTTTTCGAGTCCGCTTTTGTTCGTATTCGTTCGCTGTTGAAAGAGCGTTTTCGGCCGGTCTTTCTTTTCGAGTTCGCTTTCGGTAGTACTCGTTTATTTCTTTTCGAGTACGCTTTCGGTCGTACTCGTTTGCTGTTGAAAGAGCGTTTTTGGCCGGTCTTTCTTTTCGAGTCCGCTTTCGGTCGTACTCGTTTATTCTTTTCGAGTTCGCTTTTGCTCGTACTCGTTTGCTGTTGAAAGAGCGTTTTCGGTCGGTCTTTCTTTTCGAGTCCGCTTTCGGTTGTACTCGTTAGCTGTTTAAAGAGCGTTTTTGGCCGGTCTTTATTTTCGAGTCCGCTTTTGGTCGTACTCGTTTATTTTTATCGAGTCCGCTTTCGGTCGTACTCGTTTGCTGTTGAAAGAGCGTTTTCGGCGGTCTTTTATTTCGAGTCCGCTTTCGGTCGTACTCGTTTATTTCTTTTCGAGTCCGCTTTTGGTCGTACTCGTTTGCTGTTAAAAGAGCGTTTTAGGCCGGTCTTTCTTTTCGAGTCCGCTTTCGGTCGTACTCGTTAGCTGTTTAAAGAGCATTTTTGGCCGGTCTTTATTTTCTAGTCCGCTTTTGGTCGTACTCGTTTATTTTTATCGAGTCCGCTTTCGGTCGTACTCGTTTGCTGTTGAAAGAGCGTTTTCGGTCGGTCTTTTATTTCGAGTCCGCTTTCGGTCGTACTCGTTTATTTCATTTCGAGTCCGCTTTCGGTCGTACTCGTTTGCTGTTAAAAGAGCGTTTTCGGCCGGTCTTTCTTTTCGAGTCCGCTTTCGGTCGTACTCGTTTATTCTTTTCGAGTCCGCTTTCGGTCGTACTCGTTTGCTATTGAAAGAGCGTTTTCGGTCTGTCTTTCTTTTCGAGTCCGCTTTCGATCGTACTCGTTTGCTATTGAAAGAGCGTTTTCGGCCGGCCTTTCTGTTCGAGTCGGCTTTCGGTCGTACTCGTTTATTCTTTTCGAGTTCGCTTTCGGTTGTACTCTTTTGCTGTTGAAAGAGCGTTTTCGGCCGGTCTTTCTTTTCGAGTCCGCTTTCGGTCGTACTCGTTTATTCTTATCGAGTCCGCTTTTGGTCGTACTCGTTTATTTTTATCGAGTCCGCTTTCGGTCGTACTCGTTTGCTGTTGAAAGAGCGTTTTCGGACGGTCTTTTATTTCGAGTCCGCTTTCGGTCGTACTCGTTTATTTCATTTCGAGTCCGCTTTCGGTCGTACTCGTTTGCTGTTAAAAGAGCGTTTTCGGCCGGTCTTTCTTTTCGAGTCCGCTTTCGGTCGTACTCGTTTATTCTTTTCGAGTCCGCTTTCGGTCGTACTCGTTTGCTATTGAAAGAGCGTTTTCGGTCTGTCTTTCTTTTCGAGTCCGCTTTCGATCGTACTCGTTTGCTATTGAAAGAGCGTTTTCGGCCGGCCTTTCTGTTCGAGTCGGCTTTCGGTCGTACTCGTTTATTCTTTTCGAGTTCGCTTTCGGTTGTACTCTTTTGCTGTTGAAAGAGCGTTTTCGGCCGGTCTTTCTTTTCGAGTCCGCTTTCGGTCGTACTCGTTTATTCTTATCGAGTCCGCTTTTGGTCGTACTCGTTTATTTTTATCGAGTCCGCTTTCGGTCGTACTCGTTTGCTGTTGAAAGAGCGTTTTCGGCGGTCTTTTATTTCGAGTCCGCTTTCGTTCATACTCGTTTGCTGTTGAAAGAGCGTTTTCAGCCGGTCTTTCTTTTCGAGTCCGCTTTCGGTCGTACTTCTTTATTCTTTTCGAGTCCGCTTTCGGTCATACTCGTTTGCTGTTGAAGGAGCGTTTTCGGCAGGTCTTTCTGTTCGAGTCCGCTTTCGTTCGTACTCGTTTATTCTTTTCGAGTCCGCTTTCAGTCGTACTCGTTTGCTATTGAAAGAGCATTTTCGGCCACTCTTTCTTTTGGAGTCCGCTTTCGGCCGTACTCGTTTGCTGTTGAAAGAGCTTTTTCGGCCGGTCTTTCTTTTCGATTCCGCTTTCGGTCATACTCGTTTATTTCTTTTCAAATCCGCTTTTGGTCGTACTCGTTTGCTGTTGAAAGAGCGTTTTTGGCCGGTCTTTCTTTTCGAGTCCGCTTTCGGTCGTACTCGTTTATTCTTTTCGAGTCCGCTTTTGTTCGTATTCGTTCGCTGTTGAAAGAGCGTTTTCGGCCGGTCTTTCTTTTCGAGTTCGCTTTCGGTAGTACTCGTTTATTTCTTTTCGAGTACGCTTTCGGTCGTACTCGTTTGCTGTTGAAAGAGCGTTTTTGGCCGGTCTTTCTTTTCGAGTCCGCTTTCGGTCGTACTCGTTTATTCTTTTCGAGTTCGCTTTTGCTCGTACTCGTTTGCTGTTGAAAGAGCGTTTTCGGTCGGTCTTTCTTTTCGAGTCCGCTTTCGGTTGTACTCGTTAGCTGTTTAAAGAGCGTTTTTGGCCGGTCTTTATTTTCGAGTCCGCTTTTGGGTGTACTCGTTTATTTTTATCGAGTCCGCTTTCGGTCGTACTCGTTTGCTGTTGAAAGAGCGTTTTCGGCGGTCTTTTATTTCGAGTCCGCTTTCGGTCGTACTCGTTTATTTCTTTTCGAGTCCGCTTTCGGTCGTACTCGTTTGCTGTTAAAATAGCGTTTTCGGCCGGTCTTTCTTTTCGAGTCCGCTTTCGGTCGTACTCGTTAGCTGTTTAAAGAGCGTTTTTGGCCGGTCTTTATTTTCTAGTCCGCTTTTGGTCGTACTCGTTTATTTTTATCGAGTCCGCTTTCGGTCGTACTCGTTTGCTGTTGAAAGAGCGTTTTCGGTCGGTCTTTTATTTCGAGTCCGCTTTCGGTCGTACTCGTTTATTTCATTTCGAGTCCTCTTTCGGTCGTACTCGTTTGCTGTTAAAAGCGCGTTTTCGGCGGGTCTTTCTTTTCGAGTCCGCTTTCGGTCGTACTCGTTTATTCTTTTCGAGTCCGCTTTCGGTCGTACTCATTTGCTATTGAAAGAGCGTTTTCGGTCTGTCTTTCTTTTCGAGTCCGCTTTCGATCGTACTCGTTTGCTATTGAAAGAGCGTTTTCGGCCGGCCTTTCTGTTCGAGTCGGCTTTCGGTCGTACTCGTTTATTCTTTTCGAATTCGCTTTCGGTTGTACTCTTTTGCTGTTGAAAGAGCGTTTTCGGCCGGTCTTTCTTTTCGAGTCCGCTTTCGGTCGTACTCGTTTATTCTTATCGAGTCCGCTTTTGGTCGTACTCGTTTGCTGTTGAAAGAGCGTTTTCAGTCGACCTTTCTTTTCGAGTCCGCTTTTGGTCGTACTCGTTTATTCTTATTGAGTCTGCTTTCGGTCGTGCTCGTTTGCTGTCGAAAGAGCGTTTTTGGCCGGTCTTTTTTTTCGAGTCCGCTTTCGATCGTACTCGTTTGCTGTTGAAAGAGCGTTTTCAGCCGGTCTTTCTTTTCGAGTCCGCTTTCGGTCGTACTTCTTTATTCTTTTCGAGTCTGCTTTCGGTCATACTCGTTTGCTGTTGAAGGAGCGTTTTCGGCAGGTCTTTCTGTTCGAGTCCGCTTTCGTTCGTTCTCGTTTATTCTTTTCGAGTCCGCTTTCAGTCGTACTCGTTTGCTATTGAAAGAGCATTTTCGGCCACTCTTTCTTTTGGAGTCCGCTTTCGGCCGTACTCGTTTGCTGTTGAAAGAGCTTTTTCGGCCGGTCTTTCTTTTCGATTCCGCTTTCGGTCATACTCGTTTATTTCTTTTCAAATCCGCTTTTGGTCGTACTCGTTTGCTGTTGAAAGAGCGTTTTTGGCCGGTCTTTCTTTTCGAGTCCGCTTTCGGTCGTACTCGTTTATTCTTTTCGAGTCCGCTTTTGTTCGTATTCGTTCGCTGTTGAAAGAGCGTTTTCGGCCGGTCTTTCTTTTCGAGTTCGCTTTCGGTAGTACTCGTTGATTTCTTTTCGAGTACGCTTTCGGTCGTACTCGTTTGCTGTTGAAAGAGCGTTTTTGGCCGGTCTTTCTTTTCGAGTCCGCTTTCGGTCGTACTCGTTTATTCTTTTCGAGTTCGCTTTTGCTCGTACTCGTTTGCTGTTGAAAGAGCGTTTTCGGTCGGTCTTTCTTTTCGAGTCCGCTTTCGGTTGTACTCGTTAGCTGTTTAAAGAGCGTTTTTGGCCGGTCTTTATTTTCGAGTCCGCTTTTGGTCGTACTCGTTTATTTTTATCGAGTCCGCTTTCGGTCGTACTCGTTTGCTGTTGAAAGAGCGTTTTCGGCGGTCTTTTATTTCGAGTCCGCTTTCGGTCGTACTCGTTTATTTCTTTTCGAGTCCGCTTTCGGTCGTACTCGTTTGCTGTTAAAAGAGCGTTTTAGGCCGGTCTTTCTTTTCGAGTCCGCTTTCGGTCGTACTCGTTAGCTGTTTAAAGAGCATTTTTGGCCGGTCTTTATTTTCTAGTCCGCTTTTGGTCGTACTCGTTTATTTTTATCGAGTCCGCTTTCGGTCGTACTCGTTTGCTGTTGAAAGAGCGTTTTCGGTCGGTCTTTTATTTCGAGTCCGCTTTCGGTCGTACTCGTTTATTTCATTTCGAGTCCGCTTTCGGTCGTACTCGTTTATTTCATTTCGAGTCCGCTTTCGGTCGTACTCGTTTGCTGTTAAAAGAGCGTTTTCGGCCGGTCTTTCTTTTCGAGTCCGCTTTCGGTCGTACTCGTTTATTCTTTTCGAGTCCGCTTTCGGTCGTATTCGTTTGCTATTGAAAGAGCGTTTTCGGTCTGTCTTTCTTTTCGAGTCCGCTTTCGATCGTACTCGTTTGCTATTGAAAGAGCGTTTTCGGCCGGCCTTTCTGTTCGAGTCGGCTTTCGGTCGTACTCGTTTATTCTTTTCGAGTTCGCTTTCGGTTGTACTCTTTTGCTGTTGAAAGAGCGTTTTCGGCCGGTCTTTCTTTTCGAGTCCGCTTTCGGTCGTACTCGTTTATTCTTATCGAGTCCGCTTTTGGTCGTACTCGTTTATTTTTATCGAGTCCGCTTTCGGTCGTACTCGTTTGCTGTTGAAAGAGCGTTTTCGGCGGTCTTTTATTTCGAGTCCGCTTTCGTTCATACTCGTTTGCTGTTGAAAGAGCGTTTTCAGCCGGTCTTTCTTTTCGAGTCCGCTTTCGGTCGTACTTCTTTATTCTTTTCGAGTCCGCTTTCGGTCATACTCGTTTGCTGTTGAAGGAGCGTTTTCGGCAGGTCTTTCTGTTCGAGTCCGCTTTCGTTCGTACTCGTTTATTCTTTTCGAGTCCGCTTTCAGTCGTACTCGTTTGCTATTGAAAGAGCATTTTCGGCCACTCTTTCTTTTGGAGTCCGCTTTCGGCCGTACTCGTTTGCTGTTGAAAGAGCTTTTTCGGCCGGTCTTTCTTTTCGATTCCGCTTTCGGTCATACTCGTTTATTTCTTTTCAAATCCGCTTTTGGTCGTACTCGTTTGCTGTTGAAAGAGCGTTTTTGGCCGGTCTTTCTTTTCGAGTCCGCTTTCGGTCGTACTCGTTTATTCTTTTCGAGTCCGCTTTTGTTCGTATTCGTTCGCTGTTGAAAGAGTGTTTTCGGCCGGTCTTTCTTTTCGAGTTCGCTTTCGGTAGTACTCGTTTATTTCTTTTCGAGTACGCTTTCGGTCGTACTCGTTTGCTGTTGAAAGAGCGTTTTTGGCCGGTCTTTCTTTTCGAGTCCGCTTTCGGTCGTACTCGTTTATTCTTTTCGAGTTCGCTTTTGCTCGTACTCGTTTGCTGTTGAAAGAGCGTTTTCGGTCGGTCTTTCTTTTCGAGTCCGCTTTCGGTTGTACTCGTTAGCTGTTTAAAGAGCGTTTTTGGCCGGTCTTTATTTTCGAGTCCGCTTTTGGTCGTACTCGTTTATTTTTATCGAGTCCGCTTTCGGTCGTACTCGTTTGCTGTTGAAAGAGCGTTTTCGGCGGTCTTTTATTTCGAGTCCGCTTTCGGTCGTACTCGTTTATTTCTTTTCGAGTCCGCTTTCGGTCGTACTCGTTTGCTGTTAAAATAGCGTTTTCGGCCGGTCTTTCTTTTCGAGTCCGCTTTCGGTCGTACTCGTTAGCTGTTTAAAGAGCGTTTTTGGCCGGTCTTTATTTTCTAGTCCGCTTTTGGTCGTACTCGTTTATTTTTATCGAGTCCGCTTTCGGTCGTACTCGTTTGCTGTTGAAAGAGCGTTTTCGGTCGGTCTTTTATTTCGAGTCCGCTTTCGGTCGTACTCGTTTATTTCATTTCGAGTCCGCTTTCGGTCGTACTCGTTTATTTCATTTCGAGTCCGCTTTCGGTCGTACTCGTTTGCTGTTAAAAGAGCGTTTTCGGCCGGTCTTTCTTTTCGAGTCCGCTTTCGGTCGTACTCGTTTATTCTTTTCGAGTCCGCTTTCGGTCGTACTCATTTGCTATTGAAAGAGCGTTTTCGGTCTGTCTTTCTTTTCGAGTCCGCTTTCGATCGTACTCGTTTGCTATTGAAAGAGCGTTTTCGGCCGGCCTTTCTGTTCGAGTCGGCTTTCGGTCGTACTCGTTTATTCTTTTCGAGTTCGCTTTCGGTTGTACTCTTTTGCTGTTGAAAGAGCGTTTTCGGCCGGTCTTTCTTTTCGAGTCCGCTTTCGGTCGTACTCGTTTATTCTTATCGAGTCCGCTTTTGGTCGTACTCGTTTATTTTTATCGAGTCCGCTTTCGGTCGTACTCGTTTGCTGTTGAAAGAGCGTTTTCGGCGGTCTTTTATTTCGAGTCCGCTTTCGTTCATACTCGTTTGCTGTT
Source organism: Lathyrus tuberosus (assembly GCA_022829125.1). Taxonomy (NCBI): domain Eukaryota; kingdom Viridiplantae; phylum Streptophyta; class Magnoliopsida; order Fabales; family Fabaceae; genus Lathyrus; species Lathyrus tuberosus. The sequence goes on from JALAZF010000034.1 coordinate 5,861,932, forward strand.
GAAAGAGCGTTTTCAGCCGGTCTTTCTTTTCGAGTCCGCTTTCGGTCGTACTTCTTTATTCTTTTCGAGTCCGCTTTCGGTCATACTCGTTTGCTGTTGAAGGAGCGTTTTCGGCAGGTCTTTCTGTTCGAGTCCGCTTTCGTTCGTACTCGTTTATTCTTTTCGAGTCCGCTTTCAGTCGTACTCGTTTGCTATTGAAAGAGCATTTTCGGCCACTCTTTCTTTTGGAGTCCGCTTTCGGCCGTACTCGTTTGCTGTTGAAAGAGCTTTTTCGGCCGGTCTTTCTTTTCGATTCCGCTTTCGGTCATACTCGTTTATTTCTTTTCAAATCCGCTTTTGGTCGTACTCGTTTGCTGTTGAAAGAGCGTTTTTGGCCGGTCTTTCTTTTCGAGTCCGCTTTCGGTCGTACTCGTTTATTCTTTTCGAGTCCGCTTTTGTTCGTATTCGTTCGCTGTTGAAAGAGCGTTTTCGGCCGGTCTTTCTTTTCGAGTTCGCTTTCGGTAGTACTCGTTTATTTCTTTTCGAGTACGCTTTCGGTCGTACTCGTTTGCTGTTGAAAGAGCGTTTTTGGCCGGTCTTTCTTTTCGAGTCCGCTTTCGGTCGTACTCGTTTATTCTTTTCGAGTTCGCTTTTGCTCGTACTCGTTTGCTGTTGAAAGAGCGTTTTCGGTCGGTCTTTCTTTTCGAGTCCGCTTTCGGTTGTACTCGTTAGCTGTTTAAAGAGCGTTTTTGGCCGGTCTTTATTTTCGAGTCCGCTTTTGGTCGTACTCGTTTATTTTTATCGAGTCCGCTTTCGGTCGTACTCGTTTGCTGTTGAAAGAGCGTTTTCGGCGGTCTTTTATTTCGAGTCCGCTTTCGGTCGTACTCGTTTATTTCTTTTCGAGTCCGCTTTCGGTCGTACTCGTTTGCTGTTAAAATAGCGTTTTCGGCCGGTCTTTCTTTTCGAGTCCGCTTTCGGTCGTACTCGTTAGCTGTTTAAAGAGCGTTTTTGGCCGGTCTTTATTTTCTAGTCCGCTTTTGGTCGTACTCGTTTATTTTTATCGAGTCCGCTTTCGGTCGTACTCGTTTGCTGTTGAAAGAGCGTTTTCGGTCGGTCTTTTATTTCGAGTCCGCTTTCGGTCGTACTCGTTTATTTCATTTCGAGTCCTCTTTCGGTCGTACTCGTTTGCTGTTAAAAGCGCGTTTTCGGCGGGTCTTTCTTTTCGAGTCCGCTTTCGGTCGTACTCGTTTATTCTTTTCGAGTCCGCTTTCGGTCGTACTCATTTGCTATTGAAAGAGCGTTTTCGGTCTGTCTTTCTTTTCGAGTCCGCTTTCGATCGTACTCGTTTGCTATTGAAAGAGCGTTTTCGGCCGGCCTTTCTGTTCGAGTCGGCTTTCGGTCGTACTCGTTTATTCTTTTCGAATTCGCTTTCGGTTGTACTCTTTTGCTGTTGAAAGAGCGTTTTCGGCCGGTCTTTCTTTTCGAGTCCGCTTTCGGTCGTACTCGTTTATTCTTATCGAGTCCGCTTTTGGTCGTACTCGTTTGCTGTTGAAAGAGCGTTTTCAGTCGACCTTTCTTTTCGAGTCCGCTTTTGGTCGTACTCGTTTATTCTTATTGAGTCTGCTTTCGGTCGTGCTCGTTTGCTGTCGAAAGAGCGTTTTTGGCCGGTCTTTTTTTTCGAGTCCGCTTTCGATCGTACTCGTTTGCTGTTGAAAGAGCGTTTTCAGCCGGTCTTTCTTTTCGAGTCCGCTTTCGGTCGTACTTCTTTATTCTTTTCGAGTCTGCTTTCGGTCATACTCGTTTGCTGTTGAAGGAGCGTTTTCGGCAGGTCTTTCTGTTCGAGTCCGCTTTCGTTCGTTCTCGTTTATTCTTTTCGAGTCCGCTTTCAGTCGTACTCGTTTGCTATTGAAAGAGCATTTTCGGCCACTCTTTCTTTTGGAGTCCGCTTTCGGCCGTACTCGTTTGCTGTTGAAAGAGCTTTTTCGGCCGGTCTTTCTTTTCGATTCCGCTTTCGGTCATACTCGTTTATTTCTTTTCAAATCCGCTTTTGGTCGTACTCGTTTGCTGTTGAAAGAGCGTTTTTGGCCGGTCTTTCTTTTCGAGTCCGCTTTCGGTCGTACTCGTTTATTCTTTTCGAGTCCGCTTTTGTTCGTATTCGTTCGCTGTTGAAAGAGCGTTTTCGGCCGGTCTTTCTTTTCGAGTTCGCTTTCGGTAGTACTCGTTTATTTCTTTTCGAGTACGCTTTCGGTCGTACTCGTTTGCTGTTGAAAGAGCGTTTTTGGCCGGTCTTTCTTTTCGAGTCCGCTTTCGGTCGTACTCGTTTATTCTTTTCGAGTTCGCTTTTGCTCGTACTCGTTTGCTGTTGAAAGAGCGTTTTCGGTCGGTCTTTCTTTTCGAGTCCGCTTTCGGTTGTACTCGTTAGCTGTTTAAAGAGCGTTTTTGGCCGGTCTTTATTTTCGAGTCCGCTTTTGGTCGTACTCGTTTATTTTTATCGAGTCCGCTTTCGGTCGTACTCGTTTGCTGTTGAAAGAGCGTTTTCGGCGGTCTTTTATTTCGAGTCCGCTTTCGGTCGTACTCGTTTATTTCTTTTCGAGTCCGCTTTCGGTCGTACTCGTTTGCTGTTAAAATAGCGTTTTCGGCCGGTCTTTCTTTTCGAGTCCGCTTTCGGTCGTACTCGTTAGCTGTTTAAAGAGCGTTTTTGGCCGGTCTTTATTTTCTAGTCCGCTTTTGGTCGTACTCGTTTATTTTTATCGAGTCCGCTTTCGGTCGTACTCGTTTGCTGTTGAAAGAGCGTTTTCGGTCGGTCTTTTATTTCGAGTCCGCTTTCGGTCGTACTCGTTTATTTCATTTCGAGTCCTCTTTCGGTCGTACTCGTTTGCTGTTAAAAGCGCGTTTTCGGCGGGTCTTTCTTTTCGAGTCCGCTTTCGGTCGTACTCGTTTATTCTTTTCGAGTCCGCTTTCGGTCGTACTCATTTGCTATTGAAAGAGCGTTTTCGGTCTGTCTTTCTTTTCGAGTCCGCTTTCGATCGTACTCGTTTGCTATTGAAAGAGCGTTTTCGGCCGGCCTTTCTGTTCGAGTCGGCTTTCGGTCGTACTCGTTTATTCTTTTCGAATTCGCTTTCGGTTGTACTCTTTTGCTGTTGAAAGAGCGTTTTCGGCCGGTCTTTCTTTTCGAGTCCGCTTTCGGTCGTACTCGTTTATTCTTATCGAGTCCGCTTTTGGTCGTACTCGTTTGCTGTTGAAAGAGCGTTTTCAGTCGACCTTTCTTTTCGAGTCCGCTTTTGGTCGTACTCGTTTATTCTTATTGAGTCTGCTTTCGGTCGTGCTCGTTTGCTGTCGAAAGAGCGTTTTTGGCCGGTCTTTTTTTTCGAGTCCGCTTTCGATCGTACTCGTTTGCTGTTGAAAGAGCGTTTTCAGCCGGTCTTTCTTTTCGAGTCCGCTTTCGGTCGTACTTCTTTATTCTTTTCGAGTCTGCTTTCGGTCATACTCGTTTGCTGTTGAAGGAGCGTTTTCGGCAGGTCTTTCGGTTCGAGTCCGCTTTCGTTCGTTCTCGTTTATTCTTTTCGAGTCCGCTTTCAGTCGTACTCGTTTGCTATTGAAAGAGCATTTTCGGCCACTCTTTCTTTTGGAGTCCGCTTTCGGCCGTACTCGTTTGCTGTTGAAAGAGCTTTTTCGGCCGGTCTTTCTTTTCGATTCCGCTTTCGGTCATACTCGTTTATTTCTTTTCAAATCCGCTTTTGGTCGTACTCGTTTGCTGTTGAAAGAGCGTTTTTGGCCGGTCTTTCTTTTCGAGTCCGCTTTCGGTCGTACTCGTTTATTCTTTTCGAGTCCGCTTTTGTTCGTATTCGTTCGCTGTTGAAAGAGCGTTTTCGGCCGGTCTTTCTTTTCGAGTTCGCTTTCGGTAGTACTCGTTTATTTCTTTTCGAGTACGCTTTCGGTCGTACTCGTTTGCTGTTGAAAGAGCGTTTTTGGCCGGTCTTTCTTTTCGAGTCCGCTTTCGGTCGTACTCGTTTATTCTTTTCGAGTTCGCTTTTGCTCGTACTCGTTTGCTGTTGAAAGAGCGTTTTCGGTCGGTCTTTCTTTTCGAGTCCGCTTTCGGTTGTACTCGTTAGCTGTTTAAAGAGCGTTTTTGGCCGGTCTTTATTTTCGAGTCCGCTTTTGGTCGTACTCGTTTATTTTTATCGAGTCCGCTTTCGGTCGTACTCGTTTGCTGTTGAAAGAGCGTTTTCGGCGGTCTTTTATTTCGAGTCCGCTTTCGGTCGTACTCGTTTATTTCTTTTCGAGTCCGCTTTCGGTCGTACTCGTTTGCTGTTAAAATAGCGTTTTCGGCCGGTCTTTCTTTTCGAGTCCGCTTTCGGTCGTACTCGTTAGCTGTTTAAAGAGCGTTTTTGGCCGGTCTTTATTTTCTAGTCCGCTTTTGGTCGTACTCGTTTATTTTTATCGAGTCCGCTTTCGGTCGTACTCGTTTGCTGTTGAAAGAGCGTTTTCGGTCGGTCTTTTATTTCGAGTCCGCTTTCGGTCGTACTCGTTTATTTCATTTCGAGTCCTCTTTCGGTCGTACTCGTTTGCTGTTAAAAGCGCGTTTTCGGCGGGTCTTTCTTTTCGAGTCCGCTTTCGGTCGTACTCGTTTATTCTTTTCGAGTCCGCTTTCGGTCGTACTCATTTGCTATTGAAAGAGCGTTTTCGGTCTGTCTTTCTTTTCGAGTCCGCTTTCGATCGTACTCGTTTGCTATTGAAAGAGCGTTTTCGGCCGGCCTTTCTGTTCGAGTCGGCTTTCGGTCGTACTCGTTTATTCTTTTCGAATTCGCTTTCGGTTGTACTCTTTTGCTGTTGAAAGAGCGTTTTCGGCCGGTCTTTCTTTTCGAGTCCGCTTTCGGTCGTACTCGTTTATTCTTATCGAGTCCGCTTTTGGTCGTACTCGTTTGCTGTTGAAAGAGCGTTTTCAGTCGACCTTTCTTTTCGAGTCCGCTTTTGGTCGTACTCGTTTATTCTTATTGAGTCTGCTTTCGGTCGTGCTCGTTTGCTGTCGAAAGAGCGTTTTTGGCCGGTCTTTTTTTTCGAGTCCGCTTTCGATCGTACTCGTTTGCTGTTGAAAGAGCGTTTTCAGCCGGTCTTTCTTTTCGAGTCCGCTTTCGGTCGTACTTCTTTATTCTTTTCGAGTCTGCTTTCGGTCATACTCGTTTGCTGTTGAAGGAGCGTTTTCGGCAGGTCTTTCTGTTCGAGTCCGCTTTCGTTCGTTCTCGTTTATTCTTTTCGAGTCCGCTTTCAGTCGTACTCGTTTGCTATTGAAAGAGCATTTTCGGCCACTCTTTCTTTTGGAGTCCGCTTTCGGCCGTACTCGTTTGCTGTTGAAAGAGCTTTTTCGGCCGGTCTTTCTTTTCGATTCCGCTTTCGGTCATACTCGTTTATTTCTTTTCAAATCCGCTTTTGGTCGTACTCGTTTGCTGTTGAAAGAGCGTTTTTGGCCGGTCTTTCTTTTCGAGTCCGCTTTCGGTCGTACTCGTTTATTCTTTTCGAGTCCGCTTTTGTTCGTATTCGTTCGCTGTTGAAAGAGCGTTTTCGGCCGGTCTTTCTTTTCGAGTTCGCTTTCGGTAGTACTCGTTTATTTCTTTTCGAGTACGCTTTCGGTCGTACTCGTTTGCTGTTGAAAGAGCGTTTTTGGCCGGTCTTTCTTTTCGAGTCCGCTTTCGGTCGTACTCGTTTATTCTTTTCGAGTTCGCTTTTGCTCGTACTCGTTTGCTGTTGAAAGAGCGTTTTCGGTCGGTCTTTCTTTTCGAGTCCGCTTTCGGTTGTACTCGTTAGCTGTTTAAAGAGCGTTTTTGGCCGGTCTTTATTTTCGAGTCCGCTTTTGGTCGTACTCGTTTATTTTTATCGAGTCCGCTTTCGGTCGTACTCGTTTGCTGTTGAAAGAGCGTTTTCGGCGGTCTTTTATTTCGAGTCCGCTTTCGGTCGTACTCGTTTATTTCTTTTCGAGTCCGCTTTCGGTCGTACTCGTTTGCTGTTAAAAGAGCGTTTTAGGCCGGTCTTTCTTTTCGAGTCCGCTTTCGGTCGTACTCGTTAGCTGTTTAAAGAGCATTTTTGGCCGGTCTTTATTTTCTAGTCCGCTTTTGGTCGTACTCGTTTATTTTTATCGAGTCCGCTTTCGGTCGTACTCGTTTGCTGTTGAAAGAGCGTTTTCGGTCGGTCTTTTATTTCGAGTCCGCTTTCGGTCGTACTCGTTTATTTCATTTCGAGTCCGCTTTCGGTCGTACTCGTTTATTTCATTTCGAGTCCGCTTTCGGTCGTACTCGTTTGCTGTTAAAAGAGCGTTTTCGGCCGGTCTTTCTTTTCGAGTCCGCTTTCGGTCGTACTCGTTTATTCTTTTTGAGTCCGCTTTCGGTCGTATTCGTTTGCTATTGAAAGAGCGTTTTCGGTCTGTCTTTCTTTTCGAGTCCGCTTTCGATCGTACTCGTTTGCTATTGAAAGAGCGTTTTCGGCCGGCCTTTCTGTTCGAGTCGGCTTTCGGTCGTACTCGTTTATTCTTTTCGAGTTCGCTTTCGGTTGTACTCTTTTGCTGTTGAAAGAGCGTTTTCGGCCGGTCTTTCTTTTCGAGTCCGCTTTCGGTCGTACTCGTTTATTCTTATCGAGTCCGCTTTTGGTCGTACTCGTTTATTTTTATCGAGTCCGCTTTCGGTCGTACTCGTTTGCTGTTGAAAGAGCGTTTTCGGCGGTCTTTTATTTCGAGTCCGCTTTCGTTCATACTCGTTTGCTGTTGAAAGAGCGTTTTCAGCCGGTCTTTCTTTTCGAGTCCGCTTTCGGTCGTACTTCTTTATTCTTTTCGAGTCCGCTTTCGGTCATACTCGTTTGCTGTTGAAGGAGCGTTTTCGGCAGGTCTTTCTGTTCGAGTCCGCTTTCGTTCGTACTCGTTTATTCTTTTCGAGTCCGCTTTCAGTCGTACTCGTTTGCTATTGAAAGAGCATTTTCGGCCACTCTTTCTTTTGGAGTCCGCTTTCGGCCGTACTCGTTTGCTGTTGAAAGAGCTTTTTCGGCCGGTCTTTCTTTTCGATTCCGCTTTCGGTCATACTCGTTTATTTCTTTTCAAATCCGCTTTTGGTCGTACTCGTTTGCTGTTGAAAGAGCGTTTTTGGCCGGTCTTTCTTTTCGAGTCCGCTTTCGGTCGTACTCGTTTATTCTTTTCGAGTCCGCTTTTGTTCGTATTCGTTCGCTGTTGAAAGAGCGTTTTCGGCCGGTCTTTCTTTTCGAGTTCGCTTTCGGTAGTACTCGTTTATTTCTTTTCGAGTACGCTTTCGGTCGTACTCGTTTGCTGTTGAAAGAGCGTTTTTGGCCGGTCTTTCTTTTCGAGTCCGCTTTCGGTCGTACTCGTTTATTCTTTTCGAGTTCGCTTTTGCTCGTACTCGTTTGCTGTTGAAAGAGCGTTTTCGGTCGGTCTTTCTTTTCGAGTCCGCTTTCGGTTGTACTCGTTAGCTGTTTAAAGAGCGTTTTTGGCCGGTCTTTATTTTCGAGTCCGCTTTTGGTCGTACTCGTTTATTTTTATCGAGTCCGCTTTCGGTCGTACTCGTTTGCTGTTGAAAGAGCATTTTCGGCGGTCTTTTATTTCGAGTCCGCTTTCGGTCGTACTCGTTTATTTCTTTTCGAGTCCGCTTTCGGTCGTACTCGTTTGCTGTTAAAATAGCGTTTTCGGCCGGTCTTTCTTTTCGAGTCCGCTTTCGGTCGTACTCGTTAGCTGTTTAAAGAGCATTTTTGGCCGGTCTTTATTTTCTAGTCCGCTTTTGGTCGTACTCGTTTATTTTTATCGAGTCCGCTTTCGGTCGTACTCGTTTGCTGTTGAAAGAGCGTTTTCGGTCGGTCTTTTATTTCGAGTCCGCTTTCGGTCGTACTCGTTTATTTCATTTCGAGTCCGCTTTCGGTCGTACTCGTTTGCTGTTAAAAGCGCGTTTTCGGCGGGTCTTTCTTTTCGAGTCCGCTTTCGGCCGTACTCGTTTATTCTTTTCGAGTCCGCTTTCGGTCGTACTCATTTGCTATTGAAAGAGCGTTTTCGGTCTGTCTTTCTTTTCGAGTCCGCTTTCGATCGTACTCGTTTGCTATTGAAAGAGCGTTTTCGGCCGGCCTTTCTGTTCGAGTCGGCTTTCGGTCGTACTCGTTTATTCTTTTCGAATTCGCTTTCGGTTGTACTCTTTTGCTGTTGAAAGAGCGTTTTCGGCCGGTCTTTCTTTTCGAGTCCGCTTTCGGTCGTACTCGTTTATTCTTATCGAGTCCGCTTTTGGTCGTACTCGTTTGCTGTTGAAAGAGCGTTTTCAGTCGACCTTTCTTTTCGAGTCCGCTTTTGGTCGTACTCGTTTATTCTTATTGAGTCTGCTTTCGGTCGTGCTCGTTTGCTGTCGAAAGAGCGTTTTTGGCCGGTCTTTTTTTTCGAGTCCGCTTTCGATCGTACTCGTTTGCTGTTGAAAGAGCGTTTTCAGCCGGTCTTTCTTTTCGAGTCCGCTTTCGGTCGTACTTCTTTATTCTATTCGAGTCTGCTTTCGGTCGTACTCGTTTGCTATTGAAAGAGCGTTTTCGGCCGGCCTTTCTGTTCGAGTCGGCTTTCGGTCGTACTCGTTTATTCTTTTCGAGTTCGCTTTCGGTTGTACTCTTTTGCTGTTGAAAGAGCGTTTTCGGCCGGTCTTTCTTTTCGAGTCCGCTTTCGGTCGTACTCGTTTATTCTTATCGAGTCCGCTTTTGGTCGTACTCGTTTATTTTTATCGAGTCCGCTTTCGGTCGTACTCGTTTGCTGTTGAAAGAGCGATTTCGGCGGTCTTTTATTTCGAGTCCGCTTTCGTTCATACTCGTTTGCTGTTGAAAGAGCGTTTTCAGCCGGTCTTTCTTTTCGAGTCCGCTTTCGGTCGTACTTCTTTATTCTTTTCGAGTCCGCTTTCGGTCATACTCGTTTGCTGTTGAAGGAGCGTTTTCGGCAGGTCTTTCTGTTCGAGTCCGCTTTCGTTCGTACTCGTTTATTCTTTTCGAGTCCGCTTTCAGTCGTACTCGTTTGCTATTGAAAGAGCATTTTCGGCCACTCTTTCTTTTGGAGTCCGCTTTCGGCCGTACTCGTTTGCTGTTGAAAGAGCTTTTTCGGCCGGTCTTTCTTTTCGATTCCGCTTTCGGTCATACTCGTTTATTTCTTTTCAAATCCGCTTTTGGTCGTACTCGTTTGCTGTTGAAAGAGCGTTTTTGGCCGGTCTTTCTTTTCGAGTCCGCTTTCGGTCGTACTCGTTTATTCTTTTCGAGTCCGCTTTTGTTCGTATTCGTTCGCTGTTGAAAGAGCGTTTTTGGCCGGTCTTTCTTTTCGAGGTCGCTTTCGGTAGTACTCGTTTATTTCTTTTCGAGTACGCTTTCGGTCGTACTCGTTTGCTGTTGAAAGAGCGTTTTTGGCCGGTCTTTCTTTTCGAGTCCGCTTTCGGTCGTACTCGTTTATTCTTTTCGAGTTCGCTTTTGCTCGTACTCGTTTGCTGTTGAAAGAGCGTTTTCGGTCGGTCTTTCTTTTCGAGTCCGCTTTCGGTTGTACTCGTTAGCTGTTTAAAGAGCGTTTTTGGCCGGTCTTTATTTTCGAGTCCGCTTTTGGTCGTACTCGTTTATTTTTATCGAGTCCGCTTTCGGTCGTACTCGTTTGCTGTTGAAAGAGCGTTTTCGGCGGTCTTTTATTTCGAGTCCGCTTTCGGTCGTACTCGTTTATTTCTTTTCGAGTCCGCTTTTGGTCGTACTCGTTTGCTGTTAAAAGAGCGTTTTAGGCCGGTCTTTCTTTTCGAGTCCGCTTTCGGTCGTACTCGTTAGCTGTTTAAAGAGCATTTTTGGCCGGTCTTTATTTTCTAGTCCGCTTTTGGTCGTACTCGTTTATTTTTATCGAGTCCGCTTTCGGTCGTACTCGTTTGCTGTTGAAAGAGCGTTTTCGGTCGGTCTTTTATTTCGAGTCCGCTTTCGGTCGTACTCGTTTATTTCATTTCGAGTCCGCTTTCGGTCGTACTCGTTTGCTGTTAAAAGAGCGTTTTCGGCCGGTCTTTCTTTTCGAGTCCGCTTTCGGTCGTACTCGTTTATTCTTTTCGAGTCCGCTTTCGGTCGTACTCGTTTGCTATTGAAAGAGCGTTTTCGGTCTGTCTTTCTTTTCGAGTCCGCTTTCGATCGTACTCGTTTGCTATTGAAAGAGCGTTTTCGGCCGGCCTTTCTGTTCGAGTCGGCTTTCGGTCGTACTCGTTTATTCTTTTCGAGTTCGCTTTCGGTTGTACTCTTTTGCTGTTGAAAGAGCGTTTTCGGCCGGTCTTTCTTTTCGAGTCCGCTTTCGGTCGTACTCGTTTATTCTTATCGAGTCCGCTTTTGGTCGTACTCGTTTATTTTTATCGAGTCCGCTTTCGGTCGTACTCGTTTGCTGTTGAAAGAGCGTTTTCGGCGGTCTTTTATTTCGAGTCCGCTTTCGTTCATACTCGTTTGCTGTTGAAAGAGCGTTTTCAGCCGGTCTTTCTTTTCGAGTCCGCTTTCGGTCGTACTTCTTTATTCTTTTCGAGTCCGCTTTCGGTCATACTCGTTTGCTGTTGAAGGAGCGTTTTCGGCAGGTCTTTCTGTTCGAGTCCGCTTTCGTTCGTACTCGTTTATTCTTTTCGAGTCCGCTTTCAGTCGTACTCGTTTGCTATTGAAAGAGCATTTTCGGCCACTCTTTCTTTTGGAGTCCGCTTTCGGCCGTACTCGTTTGCTGTTGAAAGAGCTTTTTCGGCCGGTCTTTCTTTTCGATTCCGCTTTCGGTCATACTCGTTTATTTCTTTTCAAATCCGCTTTTGGTCGTACTCGTTTGCTGTTGAAAGAGCGTTTTTGGCCGGTCTTTCTTTTCGAGTCCGCTTTCGGTCGTACTCGTTTATTCTTTTCGAGTCCGCTTTTGTTCGTATTCGTTCGCTGTTGAAAGAGCGTTTTCGGCCGGTCTTTCTTTTCGAGTTCGCTTTCGGTAGTACTCGTTTATTTCTTTTCGAGTACGCTTTCGGTCGTACTCGTTTGCTGTTGAAAGAGCGTTTTTGGCCGGTCTTTCTTTTCGAGTCCGCTTTCGGTCGTACTCGTTTATTCTTTTCGAGTTCGCTTTTGCTCGTACTCGTTTGCTGTTGAAAGAGCGTTTTCGGTCGGTCTTTCTTTTCGAGTCCGCTTTCGGTTGTACTCGTTAGCTGTTTAAAGAGCGTTTTTGGCCGGTCTTTATTTTCGAGTCCGCTTTTGGTCGTACTCGTTTATTTTTATCGAGTCCGCTTTCGGTCGTACTCGTTTGCTGTTGAAAGAGCGTTTTCGGTCGGTCTTTTATTTCGAGTCCGCTTTCGGTCGTACTCGTTTATTTCATTTCGAGTCCGCTTTCGGTCGTACTCGTTTGCTGTTAAAAGCGCGTTTTAGGCCGGTCTTTCTTTTCGAGTCCGCTTTCGGCCGTACTCGTTTATTCTTTTCGAGTCCGCTTTCGGTCGTACTCATTTGCTATTGAAAGAGCGTTTTCGGTCTGTCTTTCTTTTCGAGTCCGCTTTCGATCGTACTCGTTTGCTATTGAAAGAGCGTTTTCGGCCGGCCTTTCTGTTCGAGTCGGCTTTCGGTCGTACTCGTTTATTCTTTTCGAATTCGCTTTCGGTTGTACTCTTTTGCTGTTGAAAGAGCGTTTTCGGCCGGTCTTTCTTTTCGAGTCCGCTTTCGGTCGTACTCGTTTATTCTTATCGAGTCCGCTTTTGGTCGTACTCGTTTGCTGTTGAAAGAGCGTTTTCAGTCGACCTTTCTTTTCGAGTCCGCTTTTGGTCGTACTCGTTTATTCTTATTGAGTCTGCTTTCGGTCGTGCTCGTTTGCTGTCGAAAGAGCGTTTTTGGCCGGTCTTTTTTTTCGAGTCCGCTTTCGATCGTACTCGTTTGCTGTTGAAAGAGCGTTTTCAGCCGGTCTTTCTTTTCGAGTCCGCTTTCGGTCGTACTTCTTTATTCTATTCGAGTCTGCTTTCGGTCGTACTCGTTTGCTATTGAAAGAGCGTTTTCGGCCGGCCTTTCTGTTCGAGTCGGCTTTCGGTCGTACTCGTTTATTCTTTTCGAGTTCGCTTTCGGTTGTACTCTTTTGCTGTTGAAAGAGCGTTTTCGGCCGGTCTTTCTTTTCGAGTCCGCTTTCGGTCGTACTCGTTTATTCTTATCGAGTCCGCTTTTGGTCGTACTCGTTTATTTTTATCGAGTCCGCTTTCGGTCGTACTCGTTTGCTGTTGAAAGAGCGATTTCGGCGGTCTTTTATTTCGAGTCCGCTTTCGTTCATACTCGTTTGCTGTTGAAAGAGCGTTTTCAGCCGGTCTTTCTTTTCGAGTCCGCTTTCGGTCGTACTTCTTTATTCTTTTCGAGTCCGCTTTCGGTCATACTCGTTTGCTGTTGAAGGAGCGTTTTCGGCAGGTCTTTCTGTTCGAGTCCGCTTTCGTTCGTACTCGTTTATTCTTTTCGAGTCCGCTTTCAGTCGTACTCGTTTGCTATTGAAAGAGCATTTTCGGCCACTCTTTCTTTTGGAGTCCGCTTTCGGCCGTACTCGTTTGCTGTTGAAAGAGCTTTTTCGGCCGGTCTTTCTTTTCGATTCCGCTTTCGGTCATACTCGTTTATTTCTTTTCAAATCCGCTTTTGGTCGTACTCGTTTGCTGTTGAAAGAGCGTTTTTGGCCGGTCTTTCTTTTCGAGTCCGCTTTCGGTCGTACTCGTTTATTCTTTTCGAGTCCGCTTTTGTTCGTATTCGTTCGCTGTTGAAAGAGCGTTTTTGGCCGGTCTTTCTTTTCGAGGTCGCTTTCGGTAGTACTCGTTTATTTCTTTTCGAGTACGCTTTCGGTCGTACTCGTTTGCTGTTGAAAGAGCGTTTTTGGCCGGTCTTTCTTTTCGAGTCCGCTTTCGGTCGTACTCGTTTATTCTTTTCGAGTTCGCTTTTGCTCGTACTCGTTTGCTGTTGAAAGAGCGTTTTCGGTCGGTCTTTCTTTTCGAGTCCGCTTTCGGTTGTACTCGTTAGCTGTTTAAAGAGCGTTTTTGGCCGGTCTTTATTTTCGAGTCCGCTTTTGGTCGTACTCGTTTATTTTTATCGAGTCCGCTTTCGGTCGTACTCGTTTGCTGTTGAAAGAGCGTTTTCGGCGGTCTTTTATTTCGAGTCCGCTTTCGGTCGTACTCGTTTATTTCTTTTCGAGTCCGCTTTTGGTCGTACTCGTTTGCTGTTAAAAGAGCGTTTTAGGCCGGTCTTTCTTTTCGAGTCCGCTTTCGGTCGTACTCGTTAGCTGTTTAAAGAGCATTTTTGGCCGGTCTTTATTTTCTAGTCCGCTTTTGGTCGTACTCGTTTATTTTTATCGAGTCCGCTTTCGGTCGTACTCGTTTGCTGTTGAAAGAGCGTTTTCGGTCGGTCTTTTATTTCGAGTCCGCTTTCGGTCGTACTCGTTTATTTCATTTCGAGTCCGCTTTCGGTCGTACTCGTTTGCTGTTAAAAGAGCGTTTTCGGCCGGTCTTTCTTTTCGAGTCCGCTTTCGGTCGTACTCGTTTATTCTTTTCGAGTCCGCTTTCGGTCGTACTCGTTTGCTATTGAAAGAGCGTTTTCGGTCTGTCTTTCTTTTCGAGTCCGCTTTCGATCGTACTCGTTTGCTATTGAAAGAGCGTTTTCGGCCGGCCTTTCTGTTCGAGTCGGCTTTCGGTCGTACTCGTTTATTCTTTTCGAGTTCGCTTTCGGTTGTACTCTTTTGCTGTTGAAAGAGCGTTTTCGGCCGGTCTTTCTTTTCGAGTCCGCTTTCGGTCGTACTCGTTTATTCTTATCGAGTCCGCTTTTGGTCGTACTCGTTTATTTTTATCGAGTCCGCTTTCGGTCGTACTCGTTTGCTGTTGAAAGAGCGTTTTCGGCGGTCTTTTATTTCGAGTCCGCTTTCGTTCATACTCGTTTGCTGTTGAAAGAGCGTTTTCAGCCGGTCTTTCTTTTCGAGTCCGCTTTCGGTCGTACTTCTTTATTCTTTTCGAGTCCGCTTTCGGTCATACTCGTTTGCTGTTGAAGGAGCGTTTTCGGCAGGTCTTTCTGTTCGAGTCCGCTTTCGTTCGTACTCGTTTATTCTTTTCGAGTCCGCTTTCAGTCGTACTCGTTTGCTATTGAAAGAGCATTTTCGGCCACTCTTTCTTTTGGAGTCCGCTTTCGGCCGTACTCGTTTGCTGTTGAAAGAGCTTTTTCGGCCGGTCTTTCTTTTCGATTCCGCTTTCGGTCATACTCGTTTATTTCTTTTCAAATCCGCTTTTGGTCGTACTCGTTTGCTGTTGAAAGAGCGTTTTTGGCCGGTCTTTCTTTTCGAGTCCGCTTTCGGTCGTACTCGTTTATTCTTTTCGAGTCCGCTTTTGTTCGTATTCGTTCGCTGTTGAAAGAGCGTTTTCGGCCGGTCTTTCTTTTCGAGTTCGCTTTCGGTAGTACTCGTTTATTTCTTTTCGAGTACGCTTTCGGTCGTACTCGTTTGCTGTTGAAAGAGCGTTTTTGGCCGGTCTTTCTTTTCGAGTCCGCTTTCGGTCGTACTCGTTTATTCTTTTCGAGTTCGCTTTTGCTCGTACTCGTTTGCTGTTGAAAGAGCGTTTTCGGTCGGTCTTTCTTTTCGAGTCCGCTTTCGGTTGTACTCGTTAGCTGTTTAAAGAGCGTTTTTGGCCGGTCTTTATTTTCGAGTCCGCTTTTGGTCGTACTCGTTTATTTTTATCGAGTCCGCTTTCGGTCGTACTCGTTTGCTGTTGAAAGAGCGTTTTCGGCGGTCTTTTATTTCGAGTCCGCTTTCGGTCGTACTCGTTTATTTCTTTTCGAGTCCGCTTTCGGTCGTACTCGTTTGTTGTTAAAAGAGCGTTTTAGGCCGGTCTTTCTTTTCGAGTCCGCTTTCGGTCGTACTCGTTAGCTGTTTAAAGAGCATTTTTGGCCGGTCTTTATTTTCTAGTCCGCTTTTGGTCGTACTCGTTTATTTTTATCGAGTCCGCTTTCGGTCGTACTCGTTTGCTGTTGAAAGAGCGTTTTCGGTCGGTCTTTTATTTCGAGTCCGCTTTCGGTCGTACTCGTTTATTTCATTTCGAGTCCGCTTTCGGTCGTACTCGTTCGCTGTTAAAAGAGCGTTTTCGGCCGGTCTTTCTTTTCGAGTCCGCTTTCGGTCGTACTCGTTTATTCTTTTCGAGTCCGCTTTCGGTCGTACTCGTTTGCTATTGAAAGTGCGTTTTCGGTCTGTCTTTCTTTTCGAGTCCGCTTTCGATCGTACTCGTTTGCTATTGAAAGAGCGTTTTCGGCCGGCCTTTCTGTTCGAGTCGGCTTTCGGTCGTACTCGTTTATTCTTTTCGAGTTCGCTTTCGGTTGAACTCTTTTGCTGTTGAAAGAGCGTTTTCGGCCGGTCTTTCTTTTCGAGTCCGCTTTCGGTCGTACTCGTTTATTCTTATCGAGTCCGCTTTTGGACGTACTCGTTTGCTGTTGAAAGAGCGTTTTCAGTCGACCTTTCTTTTCGAGTCCGCTTTTGGTCGTACTCGTTTATTCTTATTGAGTCTGCTTTCGGTCGTGCTCGTTTGCTGTCGAAAGAGCGTTTTTGGCCGGTCTTTTTTTTCGAGTCCGCTTTCGATCGTACTCGTTTGCTGTTGAAAGAGCGTTTTTAGCCGGTCTTTCTTTTCGAGTCCGCTTTCGGTCGTACTTCTTTATTCTATTCGAGTCTGCTTTCGGTCATACTCGTTTGCTGTTGAAGGAGCGTTTTCGGCAGGTCTTTCTGTTCGAGTCCGCTTTCGTTCGTACTCGTTTATTCTTTTCGAGTCCGCTTTCAGTCGTACTCGTTTGCTATTGAAAGAGCATTTTCGGCCACTCTTTCTTTTGGAGTCCGCTTTCGGCCGTACTCGTTTGCTGTTGAAAGAGCTTTTTCGGCCGGCCTTTCTTTTCGATTCCGCTTTCGGTCATACTCGTTTATTTCTTTTCAAATCCGCTTTTGGTCGTACTCGTTTGCTGTTGAAAGAGCGTTTTTGGCCGGTCTTTCTTTTCGAGTCCGCTTTCGGTCGTACTCGTTTATTCTTTTCGAGTCCGCTTTTGTTCGTATTCGTTCGCTGTTGAAAGAGCGTTTTCGGCCGGTCTTTCTTTTCGAGTTCGCTTTCGGTAGTACTCGTTTATTTCTTTTCGAGTACGCTTTCGGTCGTACTCGTTTGCTGTTGAAAGAGCGTTTTTGGCCGGTCTTTCTTTTCGAGTCCGCTTTCGGTCGTACTCGTTTATTCTTTTCGAGTTCGCTTTTGCTCGTACTCGTTTGCTGTTGAAAGAGCGTTTTCGGTCGGTCTTTCTTTTCGAGTCCGCTTTCGGTTGTACTCGTTAGCTGTTTAAAGAGCGTTTTTGGCCGGTCTTTATTTTCGAGTCCGCTTTTGGTCGTACTCGTTTATTTTTATCGAGTCCGCTTTCGGTCGTACTCGTTTGCTGTTGAAAGAGCGTTTTCGGCGGTCTTTTATTTCGAGTCCGCTTTCGGTCGTACTCGTTTATTTCTTTTCGAGTCCGCTTTCGGTCGTACTCGTTTGTTGTTAAAAGAGCGTTTTAGGCCGGTCTTTCTTTTCGAGTCCGCTTTCGGTCGTACTCGTTAGCTGTTTAAAGAGCATTTTTGGCCGGTCTTTATTTTCTAGTCCGCTTTTGGTCGTACTCGTTTATTTTTATCGAGTCCGCTTTCGGTCGTACTCGTTTGCTGTTGAAAGAGCGTTTTCGGTCGGTCTTTTATTTCGAGTCCGCTTTCGGTCGTACTCGTTTATTTCATTTCGAGTCCGCTTTCGGTCGTACTCGTTCGCTGTTAAAAGAGCGTTTTCGGCCGGTCTTTCTTTTCGAGTCCGCTTTCGGTCGTACTCGTTTATTCTTTTCGAGTCCGCTTTCGGTCGTACTCGTTTGCTATTGAAAGTGCGTTTTCGGTCTGTCTTTCTTTTCGAGTCCGCTTTCGATCGTACTCGTTTGCTATTGAAAGAGCGTTTTCGGCCGGCCTTTCTGTTCGAGTCGGCTTTCGGTCGTACTCGTTTATTCTTTTCGAGTTCGCTTTCGGTTGAACTCTTTTGCTGTTGAAAGAGCGTTTTCGGCCGGTCTTTCTTTTCGAGTCCGCTTTCGGTCGTACTCGTTTATTCTTATCGAGTCCGCTTTTGGACGTACTCGTTTGCTGTTGAAAGAGCGTTTTCAGTCGACCTTTCTTTTCGAGTCCGCTTTTGGTCGTACTCGTTTATTCTTATTGAGTCTGCTTTCGGTCGTGCTCGTTTGCTGTCGAAAGAGCGTTTTTGGCCGGTCTTTTTTTTCGAGTCCGCTTTCGATCGTACTCGTTTGCTGTTGAAAGAGCGTTTTTAGCCGGTCTTTCTTTTCGAGTCCGCTTTCGGTCGTACTTCTTTATTCTATTCGAGTCTGCTTTCGGTCATACTCGTTTGCTGTTGAAGGAGCGTTTTCGGCAGGTCTTTCTGTTCGAGTCCGCTTTCGTTCGTACTCGTTTATTCTTTTCGAGTCCGCTTTCAGTCGTACTCGTTTGCTATTGAAAGAGCATTTTCGGCCACTCTTTCTTTTGGAGTCCGCTTTCGGCCGTACTCGTTTGCTGTTGAAAGAGCTTTTTCGGCCGGCCTTTCTTTTCGATTCCGCTTTCGGTCATACTCGTTTATTTCTTTTCAAATCCGCTTTTGGTCGTACTCGTTTGCTGTTGAAAGAGCGTTTTTGGCCGGTCTTTCTTTTCGAGTCCGCTTTCGGTCGTACTCGTTTATTCTTTTCGAGTCCGCTTTTGTTCGTATTCGTTCGCTGTTGAAAGAGCGTTTTCGGCCGGTCTTTCTTTTCGAGTTCGCTTTCGGTAGTACTCGTTTATTTCTTTTCGAGTACGCTTTCGGTCGTACTCGTTTGCTGTTGAAAGAGCGTTTTTGGCCGGTCTTTCTTTTCGAGTCCGCTTTCGGTCGTACTCGTTTATTCTTTTCGAGTTCGCTTTTGCTCGTACTCGTTTGCTGTTGAAAGAGCGTTTTCGGTCGGTCTTTCTTTTCGAGTCCGCTTTCGGTTGTACTCGTTAGCTGTTTAAAGAGCGTTTTTGGCCGGTCTTTATTTTCGAGTCCGCTTTTGGTCGTACTCGTTTATTTTTATCGAGTCCGCTTTCGGTCGTACTCGTTTGCTGTTGAAAGAGCGTTTTCGGCGGTCTTTTATTTCGAGTCCGCTTTCGGTCGTACTCGTTTATTTCTTTTCGAGTCCGCTTTCGGTCGTACTCGTTTGCTGTTAAAAGAGCGTTTTAGGCCGGTCTTTCTTTTCGAGTCCGCTTTCGGTCGTACTCGTTAGCTGTTTAAAGAGCATTTTTGGCCGGTCTTTATTTTCTAGTCCGCTTTTGGTCGTACTCGTTTATTTTTATCGAGTCCGCTTTCGGTCGTACTCGTTTGCTGTTGAAAGAGCGTTTTCGGTCGGTCTTTTATTTCGAGTCCGCTTTCGGTCGTACTCGTTTATTTCATTTCGAGTCCGCTTTCGGTCGTACTCGTTTGCTGTTAAAAGAGCGTTTTCGGCCGGTCTTTCTTTTCGAGTCCGCTTTCGGTCGTACTCGTTTATTCTTTTCGAGTCCGCTTTCGGTCGTATTCGTTTGCTATTGAAAGAGCGTTTTCGGTCTGTCTTTCTTTTCGAGTCCGCTTTCGATCGTACTCGTTTGCTATTGAAAGAGCGTTTTCGGCCGGCCTTTCTGTTCGAGTCGGCTTTCGGTCGTACTCGTTTATTCTTTTCGAGTTCGCTTTCGGTTGTACTCTTTTGCTGTTGAAAGAGCGTTTTCGGCCGTTCTTTCTTTTCGAGTCCGCTTTCGGTCGTACTCGTTTATTCTTATCGAGTCCGCTTTTGGTCGTACTCGTTTATTTTTATCGAGTCCGCTTTCGGTCGTACTCGTTTGCTGTTGAAAGAGCGTTTTCGGCGGTCTTTTATTTCGAGTCCGCTTTCGTTCATACTCGTTTGCTGTTGAAAGAGCGTTTTCAGCCGGTCTTTCTTTTCGAGTCCGCTTTCGGTCGTACTTCTTTATTCTTTTCGAGTCCGCTTTCGGTCATACTCGTTTGCTGTTGAAGGAGCGTTTTCGGCAGGTCTTTCTGTTCGAGTCCGCTTTCGTTCGTACTCGTTTATTCTTTTCGAGTCCGCTTTCAGTCGTACTCGTTTGCTATTGAAAGAGCATTTTCGGCCACTCTTTCTTTTGGAGTCCGCTTTCGGCCGTACTCGTTTGCTGTTGAAAGAGCTTTTTCGGCCGGTCTTTCTTTTCGATTCCGCTTTCGGTCATACTCGTTTATTTCTTTTCAAATCCGCTTTTGGTCGTACTCGTTTGCTGTTGAAAGAGCGTTTTTGGCCGGTCTTTCTTTTCGAGTCCGCTTTCGGTCGTACTCGTTTATTCTTTTCGAGTCCGCTTTTGTTCGTATTCGTTCGCTGTTGAAAGAGCGTTTTCGGCCGGTCTTTCTTTTCGAGTTCGCTTTCGGTAGTACTCGTTTATTTCTTTTCGAGTACGCTTTCGGTCGTACTCGTTTGCTGTTGAAAGAGCGTTTTTGGCCGGTCTTTCTTTTCGAGTCCGCTTTCGGTCGTACTCGTTTATTCTTTTCGAGTTCGCTTTTGCTCGTACTCGTTTGCTGTTGAAAGAGCGTTTTTGGTCGGTCTTTCTTTTCGAGTCCGCTTTCGGTTGTACTCGTTAGCTGTTTAAAGAGCGTTTTTGGCCGGTCTTTATTTTCGAGTCCGCTTTTGGTCGTACTCGTTTATTTTTATCGAGTCCGCTTTCGGTCGTACTCGTTTGCTGTTGAAAGAGCGTTTTCGGCGGTCTTTTATTTCGAGTCCGCTTTCGGTCGTACTCGTTTATTTCTTTTCGAGTCCGCTTTCGGTCGTACTCGTTTGCTGTTAAAATAGCGTTTTCGGCCGGTCTTTCTTTTCGAGTCCGCTTTCGGTCGTACTCGTTAGCTGTTTAAAGAGCGTTTTTGGCCGGTCTTTATTTTCTAGTCCGCTTTTGGTCGTACTCGTTTATTTTTATCGAGTCCGCTTTCGGTCGTACTCGTTTGCTGTTGAAAGAGCGTTTTCGGTCGGTCTTTTATTTCGAGTCCGCTTTCGGTCGTACTCGTTTATTTCATTTCGAGTCCGCTTTCGGTCGTACTCGTTTGCTGTTAAAAGCGCGTTTTCGGCGGGTCTTTCTTTTCGAGTCCGCTTTCGGCCGTACTCGTTTATTCTTTTCGAGTCCGCTTTCGGTCGTACTCATTTGCTATTGAAAGAGCGTTTTCGGTCTGTCTTTCTTTTCGAGTCCGCTTTCGATCGTACTCGTTTGCTATTGAAAGAGCGTTTTCGGCCGGCCTTTCTGTTCGAGTCGGCTTTCGGTCGTACTCGTTTATTCTTTTCGAATTCGCTTTCGGTTGTACTCTTTTGCTGTTGAAAGAGCGTTTTCGGCCGGTCTTTCTTTTCGAGTCCGCTTTCGGTCGTACTCGTTTATTCTTATCGAGTCCGCTTTTGGTCGTACTCGTTTGCTGTTGAAAGAGCGTTTTCAGTCGACCTTTCTTTTCGAGTCCGCTTTTGGTCGTACTCGTTTATTCTTATTGAGTCTGCTTTCGGTCGTGCTCGTTTGCTGTCGAAAGAGCGTTTTTGGCCGGTCTTTTTTTTCGAGTCCGCTTTCGATCGTACTCGTTTGCTGTTGAAAGAGCGTTTTCAGCCGGTCTTTCTTTTCGAGTCCGCTTTCGGTCGTACTTCTTTAGTCTATTCGAGTCTGCTTTCGGTCATACTCGTTTGCTGTTGAAGGAGCGTTTTCGGCAGGTCTTTCTGTTCGAGTCCGCTTTCGTTCGTACTCGTTTATTCTTTTCGAGTCCGCTTTCAGTCGTACTCGTTTGCTATTGAAAGAGCATTTTCGGCCACTCTTTCTTTTGGAGTCCGCTTTCGGCCGTACTCGTTTGCTGTTGAAAGAGCTTTTTCGGCCGGTCTTTCTTTTCGATTCCGCTTTCGGTCATACTCGTTTATTTCTTTTCAAATCCGCTTTTGGTCGTACTCGTTTGCTGTTGAAAGAGCGTTTTTGGCCGGTCTTTCTTTTCGAGTCCGCTTTCGGTCGTACTCGTTTATTCTTTTCGAGTCCGCTTTTGTTCGTATTCGTTCGCTGTTGAAAGAGCGTTTTCGGCCGGTCTTTCTTTTCGAGTTCGCTTTCGGTAGTACTCGTTTATTTCTTTTCGAGTACGCTTTCGGTCGTACTCGTTTGCTGTTGAAAGAGCGTTTTTGGCCGGTCTTTCTTTTCGAGTCCGCTTTCGGTCGTACTCGTTTATTCTTTTCGAGTTCGCTTTTGCTCGTACTCGTTTGCTGTTGAAAGAGCGTTTTCGGTCGGTCTTTCTTTTCGAGTCCGCTTTCGGTTGTACTCGTTAGCTGTTTAAAGAGCGTTTTTGGCCGGTCTTTATTTTCGAGTCCGCTTTTGGTCGTACTCGTTTATTTTTATCGAGTCCGCTTTCGGTCGTACTCGTTTGCTGTTGAAAGAGCGTTTTCGGCGGTCTTTTATTTCGAGTCCGCTTTCGGTCGTACTCGTTTATTTCTTTTCGAGTCCGTTTTCGGTCGTACTCGTTTGCTGTTAAAAGAGCGTTTTAGGCCGGTCTTTCTTTTCGAGTCCGCTTTCGGTCGTACTCGTTAGCTGTTTAAAGAGCATTTTTGGCCGGTCTTTATTTTCTAGTCCGCTTTTGGTCGTACTCGTTTATTTTTATCGAGTCCGCTTTCGGTCGTACTCGTTTGCTGTTGAAAGAGCGTTTTCGGTCGGTCTTTTATTTCGAGTCCGCTTTCGGTCGTACTCGTTTATTTCATTTCGAGTCCGCTTTCGGTCGTACTCGTTTGCTATTAAAAGAGCGTTTTCGGCCGGTCTTTCTTTTCGAGTCCGCTTTCGGTCGTACTCGTTTATTCTTTTCGAGTCCGCTTTCGGTCGTACTCGTTTGCTATTGAAAGAGCGTTTTCGGTCTGTCTTTCTTTTCGAGTCCGCTTTCGATCGTACTCGTTTGCTATTGAAAGAGCGTTTTCGGCCGGCCTTTCTGTTCGAGTCGGCTTTCGGTCGTACTCGTTTATTCTTTTCGAGTTCGCTTTCGGTTGTACTCTTTTGCTGTTGAAAGAGCGTTTTCGGCCGGTCTTTCTTTTCGAGTCCGCTTTCGGTCGTACTCGTTTATTCTTATCGAGTCCGCTTTTGGTCGTACTCGTTTATTTTTATCGAGTCCGCTTTCGGTCGTGCTCGTTTGCTGTCGAAAGAGCGTTTTTGGCCGGTCTTTTTTTTCGAGTCCGCTTTCGATCGTACTCGTTTGCTGTTGAAAGAGCGTTTTCAGCCGGTCTTTCTTTTCGAGTCCGCTTTCGGTCGTACTTCTTTATTCTTTTCGAGTCTGCTTTCGGTCATACTCGTTTGCTGTTGAAGGAGCGTTTTCGGCAGGTCTTTCTGTTCGAGTCCGCTTTCGTTCGTTCTCGTTTATTCTTTTCGAGTCCGCTTTCAGTCGTACTCGTTTGCTATTGAAAGAGCATTTTCGGCCACTCTTTCTTTTGGAGTCCGCTTTCGGCCGTACTCGTTTGCTGTTGAAAGAGCTTTTTCGGCCGGTCTTTCTTTTCGATTCCGCTTTCGGTCATACTCGTTTATTTCTTTTCAAATCCGCTTTTGGTCGTACTCGTTTGCTGTTGAAAGAGCGTTTTTGGCCGGTCTTTCTTTTCGAGTCCGCTTTCGGTCGTACTCGTTTATTCTTTTCGAGTCCGCTTTTGTTCGTATTCGTTCGCTGTTGAAAGAGCGTTTTCGGCCGGTCTTTCTTTTCGAGTTCGCTTTCGGTAGTACTCGTTTATTTCTTTTCGAGTACGCTTTCGGTCGTACTCGTTTGCTGTTGAAAGAGCGTTTTTGGCCGGTCTTTCTTTTCGAGTCCGCTTTCGGTCGTACTCGTTTATTCTTTTCGAGTTCGCTTTTGCTCGTACTCGTTTGCTGTTGAAAGAGCGTTTTCGGTCGGTCTTTCTTTTCGAGTCCGCTTTCGGTTGTACTCGTTAGCTGTTTAAAGAGCGTTTTTGGCCGGTCTTTATTTTCGAGTCCGCTTTTGGTCGTACTCGTTTATTTTTATCGAGTCCGCTTTCGGTCGTACTCGTTTGCTGTTGAAAGAGCGTTTTCGGCGGTCTTTTATTTCGAGTCCGCTTTCGGTCGTACTCGTTTATTTCTTTTCGAGTCCGCTTTTGGTCGTACTCGTTTGCTGTTAAAAGAGCGTTTTAGGCCGGTCTTTCTTTTCGAGTCCGCTTTCGGTCGTACTCGTTAGCTGTTTAAAGAGCATTTTTGGCCGGTCTTTATTTTCTAGTCCGCTTTTGGTCGTACTCGTTTATTTTTATCGAGTCCGCTTTCGGTCGTACTCGTTTGCTGTTGAAAGAGCGTTTTCGGTCGGTCTTTTATTTCGAGTCCGCTTTCGGTCGTACTCGTTTATTTCATTTCGAGTCCGCTTTCGGTCGTACTCGTTTGCTGTTAAAAGAGCGTTTTCGGCCGGTCTTTCTTTTCGAGTCCGCTTTCGGTCGTACTCGTTTATTCTTTTCGAGTCCGCTTTCGGTCGTACTCGTTTGCTATTGAAAGAGCGTTTTCGGTCTGTCTTTCTTTTCGAGTCCGCTTTCGATCGTACTCGTTTGCTATTGAAAGAGCGTTTTCGGCCGGCCTTTCTGTTCGAGTCGGCTTTCGGTCGTACTCGTTTATTCTTTTCGAGTTCGCTTTCGGTTGTACTCTTTTGCTGTTGAAAGAGCGTTTTCGGCCGGTCTTTCTTTTCGAGTCCGCTTTCGGTCGTACTCGTTTATTCTTATCGAGTCCGCTTTTGGTCGTACTCGTTTATTTTTATCGAGTCCGCTTTCGGTCGTACTCGTTTGCTGTTGAAAGAGCGTTTTCGGCGGTCTTTTATTTCGAGTCCGCTTTCGTTCATACTCGTTTGCTGTTGAAAGAGCGTTTTCAGCCGGTCTTTCTTTTCGAGTCCGCTTTCGGTCGTACTTCTTTATTCTTTTCGAGTCCGCTTTCGGTCATACTCGTTTGCTGTTGAAGGAGCGTTTTCGGCAGGTCTTTCTGTTCGAGTCCGCTTTCGTTCGTACTCGTTTATTCTTTTCGAGTCCGCTTTCAGTCGTACTCGTTTGCTATTGAAAGAGCATTTTCGGCCACTCTTTCTTTTGGAGTCCGCTTTCGGCCGTACTCGTTTGCTGTTGAAAGAGCTTTTTCGGCCGGTCTTTCTTTTCGATTCCGCTTTCGGTCATACTCGTTTATTTCTTTTCAAATCCGCTTTTGGTCGTACTCGTTTGCTGTTGAAAGAGCGTTTTTGGCCGGTCTTTCTTTTCGAGTCCGCTTTCGGTCGTACTCGTTTATTCTTTTCGAGTCCGCTTTTGTTCGTATTCGTTCGCTGTTGAAAGAGCGTTTTCGGCCGGTCTTTCTTTTCGAGTTCGCTTTCGGTAGTACTCGTTTATTTCTTTTCGAGTACGCTTTCGGTCGTACTCGTTTGCTGTTGAAAGAGCGTTTTTGGCCGGTCTTTCTTTTCGAGTCCGCTTTCGGTCGTACTCGTTTATTCTTTTCGAGTTCGCTTTTGCTCGTACTCGTTTGCTGTTGAAAGAGCGTTTTCGGTCGGTCTTTCTTTTCGAGTCCGCTTTCGGTTGTACTCGTTAGCTGTTTAAAGAGCGTTTTTGGCCGGTCTTTATTTTCGAGTCCGCTTTTGGTCGTACTCGTTTATTTTTATCGAGTCCGCTTTCGGTCGTACTCGTTTGCTGTTGAAAGAGCGTTTTCGGCGGTCTTTTATTTCGAGTCCGCTTTCGGTCGTACTCGTTTATTTCTTTTCGAGTCCGCTTTCGGTCGTACTCGTTTGCTGTTAAAAGAGCGTTTTAGGCCGGTCTTTCTTTTCGAGTCCGCTTTCGGTCGTACTCGTTAGCTGTTTAAAGAGCATTTTTGGCCGGTCTTTATTTTCTAGTCCGCTTTTGGTCGTACTCGTTTATTTTTATCGAGTCCGCTTTCGGTCGTACTCGTTTGCTGTTGAAAGAGCGTTTTCGGTCGGTCTTTTATTTCGAGTCCGCTTTCGGTCGTACTCGTTTATTTCATTTCGAGTCCGCTTTCGGTCGTACTCGTTCGCTGTTAAAAGAGCGTTTTCGGCCGGTCTTTCTTTTCGAGTCCGCTTTCGGTCGTACTCGTTTATTCTTTTCGAGTCCGCTTTCGGTCGTACTCGTTTGCTATTGAAAGAGCGTTTTCGGTCTGTCTTTCTTTTCGAGTCCGCTTTCGATCGTACTCGTTTGCTATTGAAAGAGCGTTTTCGGCCGGCCTTTCTGTTCGAGTCGGCTTTCGGTCGTACTCGTTTATTCTTTTCGAGTTCGCTTTCGGTTGTACTCTTTTGCTGTTGAAAGAGCGTTTTCGGCCGGTCTTTCTTTTCGAGTCCGCTTTCGGTCGTACTCGTTTATTCTTATCGAGTCCGCTTTCGGTCGTACTCGTTTATTCTTATCGAGTCCGCTTTTGGTCGTACTCGTTTGCTGTTGAAAGAGCGTTTTCAGTCGACCTTTCTTTTCGAGTCCGCTTTTGGTCGTACTCGTTTATTCTTATTGAGTCTGCTTTCGGTCGTGCTCGTTTGCTGTCGAAAGAGCGTTTTTGGCCGGTCTTTTTTTTCGAGTCCGCTTTCGATCGTACTCGTTTGCTGTTGAAAGAGCGTTTTCAGCCGGTCTTTCTTTTCGAGTCCGCTTTCGGTCGTACTTCTTTATTCTATTCGAGTCTGCTTTCGGTCATACTCGTTTGCTGTTGAAGGAGCGTTTTCGGCAGGTCTTTCTGTTCGAGTCCGCTTTCGTTCGTACTCGTTTATTCTTATCGAGTCCGCTTTCGGTCGTACTCGTTTATTCTTATCGAGTCCGCTTTTGGTCGTACTCGTTTGCTGTTGAAAGAGCGTTTTCAGTCGACCTTTCTTTTCGAGTCCGCTTTTGGTCGTACTCGTTTATTCTTATTGAGTCTGCTTTCGGTCGTGCTCGTTTGCTGTCGAAAGAGCGTTTTTGGCCGGTCTTTTTTTTCGAGTCCGCTTTCGATCGTACTCGTTTGCTGTTGAAAGAGCGTTTTCAGCCGGTCTTTCTTTTCGAGTCCGCTTTCGGTCGTACTTCTTTATTCTATTCGAGTCTGCTTTCGGTCATACTCGTTTGCTGTTGAAGGAGCGTTTTCGGCAGGTCTTTCTATTCGAGTCCGCTTTCGTTCGTACTCGTTTATTCTTTTCGAGTCCGCTTTCAGTCGTACTCGTTTGCTATTGAAAGAGCATTTTCGGCCACTCTTTCTTTTGGAGTCCGCTTTCGGCCGTACTCGTTTGCTGTTGAAAGAGCTTTTTCGGCCGGCCTTTCTTTTCGATTCCGCTTTCGGTCATACTCGTTTATTTCTTTTCAAATCCGCTTTTGGTCGTACTCGTTTGCTGTTGAAAGAGCGTTTTTGGCCGGTCTTTCTTTTCGAGTCCGCTTTCGGTCGTACTCGTTTATTCTTTTCGAGTCCGCTTTTGTTCGTATTCGTTCGCTGTTGAAAGAGCGTTTTCGGCCGGTCTTTCTTTTCGAGTTCGCTTTCGGTAGTACTCGTTTATTTCTTTTCGAGTACGCTTTCGGTCGTACTCGTTTGCTGTTGAAAGAGCGTTTTTGGCCGGTCTTTCTTTTCGAGTCCGCTTTCGGTCGTACTCGTTTATTCTTTTCGAGTTCGCTTTTGCTCGTACTCGTTTGCTGTTGAAAGAGCGTTTTCGGTCGGTCTTTCTTTTCGAGTCCGCTTTCGGTTGTACTCGTTAGCTGTTTAAAGAGCGTTTTTGGCCGGTCTTTATTTTCGAGTCCGCTTTTGGTCGTACTCGTTTATTTTTATCGAGTCCGCTTTCGGTCGTACTCGTTTGCTGTTGAAAGAGCGTTTTCGGCGGTCTTTTATTTCGAGTCCGCTTTCGGTCGTACTCGTTTATTTCTTTTCGAGTCCGCTTTCGGTCTTACTCGTTTGCTGTTAAAAGAGCGTTTTAGGCCGGTCTTTCTTTTCGAGTCCGCTTTCGGTCGTACTCGTTAGCTGTTTAAAGAGCATTTTTGGCCGGTCTTTATTTTCTAGTCCGCTTTTGGTCGTACTCGTTTATTTTTATCGAGTCCGCTTTCGGTCGTACTCGTTTGCTGTTGAAAGAGCGTTTTCGGTCGGTCTTTTATTTCGAGTCCGCTTTCGGTCGTACTCGTTTATTTCATTTCGAGTCCGCTTTCGGTCGTACTCGTTTGCTGTTAAAAGAGCGTTTTCGGCCGGTCTTTCTTTTCGAGTCCGCTTTCGGTCGTACTCGTTTATTCTTATCGAGTCCGCTTTTGGTCGTACTCGTTTGCTGTTGAAAGAGCGTTTTCAGTCGACCTTTCTTTTCGAGTCCGCTTTTGGTCGTACTCGTTTATTCTTATTGAGTCTGCTTTCGGTCGTGCTCGTTTGCTGTCGAAAGAGCGTTTTTGGCCGGTCTTTTTTTTCGAGTCCGCTTTCGATCGTACTCGTTTGCTGTTGAAAGAGCGTTTTCAGCCGGTCTTTCTTTTCGAGTCCGCTTTCGGTCGTACTTCTTTATTCTATTCGAGTCTGCTTTCGGTCATACTCGTTTGCTGTTGAAGGAGCGTTTTCGGCAGGTCTTTCTGTTCGAGTCCGCTTTCGTTCGTACTCGTTTATTCTTTTCGAGTCCGCTTTCAGTCGTACTCGTTTGCTATTGAAAGAGCATTTTCGGCCACTCTTTCTTTTGGAGTCCGCTTTCGGCCGTACTCGTTTGCTGTTGAAAGAGCTTTTTCGGCCGGCCTTTCTTTTCGATTCCGCTTTCGGTCATACTCGTTTATTTCTTTTCAAATCCGCTTTTGGTCGTACTCGTTTGCTGTTGAAAGAGCGTTTTTGGCCGGTCTTTCTTTTCGAGTCCGCTTTCGGTCGTACTCGTTTATTCTTTTCGAGTCCGCTTTTGTTCGTATTCGTTCGCTGTTGAAAGAGCGTTTTCGGCCGGTCTTTCTTTTCGAGTTCGCTTTCGGTAGTACTCGTTTATTTCTTTTCGAGTACGCTTTCGGTCGTACTCGTTTGCTGTTGAAAGAGCGTTTTTGGCCGGTCTTTCTTTTCGAGTCCGCTTTCGGTCGTACTCGTTTATTCTTTTCGAGTTCGCTTTTGCTCGTACTCGTTTGCTGTTGAAAGAGCGTTTTCGGTCGGTCTTTCTTTTCGAGTCCGCTTTCGGTTGTACTCGTTAGCTGTTTAAAGAGCGTTTTTGGCCGGTCTTTATTTTCGAGTCCGCTTTTGGTCGTACTCGTTTATTTTTATCGAGTCCGCTTTCGGTCGTACTCGTTTGCTGTTGAAAGAGCGTTTTCGGCGGTCTTTTATTTCGAGTCCGCTTTCGGTCGTACTCGTTTATTTCTTTTCGAGTCCGCTTTCGGTCGTACTCGTTTGCTGTTAAAAGAGCGTTTTAGGCCGGTCTTTCTTTTCGAGTCCGCTTTCGGTCGTACTCGTTAGCTGTTTAAAGAGCATTTTTGGCCGGTCTTTATTTTCTAGTCCGCTTTTGGTCGTACTCGTTTATTTTTATCGAGTCCGCTTTCGGTCGTACTCGTTTGCTGTTGAAAGAGCGTTTTCGGTCGGTCTTTTATTTCGAGTCCGCTTTCGGTCGTACTCGTTTATTTCATTTCGAGTCCGCTTTCGGTCGTACTCGTTTGCTGTTAAAAGAGCGTTTTCGGCCG
This sequence comes from Lathyrus tuberosus, assembly GCA_022829125.1. NCBI lineage: Eukaryota > Viridiplantae > Streptophyta > Magnoliopsida > Fabales > Fabaceae > Lathyrus > Lathyrus tuberosus. The sequence goes on from JALAZF010000034.1 coordinate 5,890,507, forward strand.
GTCTTTCTTTTCGAGTCCGCTTTCGGTCGTACTCGTTTATTCTTTTCGAGTCCGCTTTCGGTCGTACTCGTTTGCTATTGAAAGAGCGTTTTCGGTCTGTCTTTCTTTTCGAGTCCGCTTTCGATCGTACTCGTTTGCTATTGAAAGAGCGTTTTCGGCCGGCCTTTCTGTTCGAGTCGGCTTTCGGTCGTACTCGTTTATTCTTTTCGAGTTCGCTTTCGGTTGTACTCTTTTGCTGTTGAAAGAGCGTTTTCGGCCGGTCTTTCTTTTCGAGTCCGCTTTCGGTCGTACTCGTTTATTCTTATCGAGTCCGCTTTTGGTCGTACTCGTTTATTTTTATCGAGTCCGCTTTCGGTCGTACTCGTTTGCTGTTGAAAGAGCGATTTCGGCGGTCTTTTATTTCGAGTCCGCTTTCGTTCATACTCGTTTGCTGTTGAAAGAGCGTTTTCAGCCGGTCTTTCTTTTCGAGTCCGCTTTCGGTCGTACTTCTTTATTCTTTTCGAGTCCGCTTTCGGTCATACTCGTTTGCTGTTGAAGGAGCGTTTTCGGCAGGTCTTTCTGTTCGAGTCCGCTTTCGTTCGTACTCGTTTATTCTTTTCGAGTCCGCTTTCAGTCGTACTCGTTTGCTATTGAAAGAGCATTTTCGGCCACTCTTTCTTTTGGAGTCCGCTTTCGGCCGTACTCGTTTGCTGTTGAAAGAGCTTTTTCGGCCGGTCTTTCTTTTCGATTCCGCTTTCGGTCATACTCGTTTATTTCTTTTCAAATCCGCTTTTGGTCGTACTCGTTTGCTGTTGAAAGAGCGTTTTTGGCCGGTCTTTCTTTTCGAGTCCGCTTTCGGTCGTACTCGTTTATTCTTTTCGAGTCCGCTTTTGTTCGTATTCGTTCGCTGTTGAAAGAGCGTTTTTGGCCGGTCTTTCTTTTCGAGGTCGCTTTCGGTAGTACTCGTTTATTTCTTTTCGAGTACGCTTTCGGTCGTACTCGTTTGCTGTTGAAAGAGCGTTTTTGGCCGGTCTTTCTTTTCGAGTCCGCTTTCGGTCGTACTCGTTTATTCTTTTCGAGTTCGCTTTTGCTCGTACTCGTTTGCTGTTGAAAGAGCGTTTTCGGTCGGTCTTTCTTTTCGAGTCCGCTTTCGGTTGTACTCGTTAGCTGTTTAAAGAGCGTTTTTGGCCGGTCTTTATTTTCGAGTCCGCTTTTGGTCGTACTCGTTTATTTTTATCGAGTCCGCTTTCGGTCGTACTCGTTTGCTGTTGAAAGAGCGTTTTCGGCGGTCTTTTATTTCGAGTCCGCTTTCGGTCGTACTCGTTTATTTCTTTTCGAGTCCGCTTTTGGTCGTACTCGTTTGCTGTTAAAAGAGCGTTTTAGGCCGGTCTTTCTTTTCGAGTCCGCTTTCGGTCGTACTCGTTAGCTGTTTAAAGAGCATTTTTGGCCGGTCTTTATTTTCTAGTCCGCTTTTGGTCGTACTCGTTTATTTTTATCGAGTCCGCTTTCGGTCGTACTCGTTTGCTGTTGAAAGAGCGTTTTCGGTCGGTCTTTTATTTCGAGTCCGCTTTCGGTCGTACTCGTTTATTTCATTTCGAGTCCGCTTTCGGTCGTACTCGTTTGCTGTTAAAAGAGCGTTTTCGGCCGGTCTTTCTTTTCGAGTCCGCTTTCGGTCGTACTCGTTTATTCTTTTCGAGTCCGCTTTCGGTCGTACTCGTTTGCTATTGAAAGAGCGTTTTCGGTCTGTCTTTCTTTTCGAGTCCGCTTTCGATCGTACTCGTTTGCTATTGAAAGAGCGTTTTCGGCCGGCCTTTCTGTTCGAGTCGGCTTTCGGTCGTACTCGTTTATTCTTTTCGAGTTCGCTTTCGGTTGTACTCTTTTGCTGTTGAAAGAGCGTTTTCGGCCGGTCTTTCTTTTCGAGTCCGCTTTCGGTCGTACTCGTTTATTCTTATCGAGTCCGCTTTTGGTCGTACTCGTTTATTTTTATCGAGTCCGCTTTCGGTCGTACTCGTTTGCTGTTGAAAGAGCGTTTTCGGCGGTCTTTTATTTCGAGTCCGCTTTCGTTCATACTCGTTTGCTGTTGAAAGAGCGTTTTCAGCCGGTCTTTCTTTTCGAGTCCGCTTTCGGTCGTACTTCTTTATTCTTTTCGAGTCCGCTTTCGGTCATACTCGTTTGCTGTTGAAGGAGCGTTTTCGGCAGGTCTTTCTGTTCGAGTCCGCTTTCGTTCGTACTCGTTTATTCTTTTCGAGTCCGCTTTCAGTCGTACTCGTTTGCTATTGAAAGAGCATTTTCGGCCACTCTTTCTTTTGGAGTCCGCTTTCGGCCGTACTCGTTTGCTGTTGAAAGAGCTTTTTCGGCCGGTCTTTCTTTTCGATTCCGCTTTCGGTCATACTCGTTTATTTCTTTTCAAATCCGCTTTTGGTCGTACTCGTTTGCTGTTGAAAGAGCGTTTTTGGCCGGTCTTTCTTTTCGAGTCCGCTTTCGGTCGTACTCGTTTATTCTTTTCGAGTCCGCTTTTGTTCGTATTCGTTCGCTGTTGAAAGAGCGTTTTCGGCCGGTCTTTCTTTTCGAGTTCGCTTTCGGTAGTACTCGTTTATTTCTTTTCGAGTACGCTTTCGGTCGTACTCGTTTGCTGTTGAAAGAGCGTTTTTGGCCGGTCTTTCTTTTCGAGTCCGCTTTCGGTCGTACTCGTTTATTCTTTTCGAGTTCGCTTTTGCTCGTACTCGTTTGCTGTTGAAAGAGCGTTTTCGGTCGGTCTTTCTTTTCGAGTCCGCTTTCGGTTGTACTCGTTAGCTGTTTAAAGAGCGTTTTTGGCCGGTCTTTATTTTCGAGTCCGCTTTTGGTCGTACTCGTTTATTTTTATCGAGTCCGCTTTCGGTCGTACTCGTTTGCTGTTGAAAGAGCGTTTTCGGCGGTCTTTTATTTCGAGTCCGCTTTCGGTCGTACTCGTTTATTTCTTTTCGAGTCCGCTTTCGGTCGTACTCGTTTGCTGTTAAAAGAGCGTTTTAGGCCGGTCTTTCTTTTCGAGTCCGCTTTCGGTCGTACTCGTTAGCTGTTTAAAGAGCATTTTTGGCCGGTCTTTATTTTCTAGTCCGCTTTTGGTCGTACTCGTTTATTTTTATCGAGTCCGCTTTCGGTCGTACTCGTTTGCTGTTGAAAGAGCGTTTTCGGTCGGTCTTTTATTTCGAGTCCGCTTTCGGTCGTACTCGTTTATTTCATTTCGAGTCCGCTTTCGGTCGTACTCGTTCGCTGTTAAAAGAGCGTTTTCGGCCGGTCTTTCTTTTCGAGTCCGCTTTCGGTCGTACTCGTTTATTCTTTTCGAGTCCGCTTTCGGTCGTACTCGTTTGCTATTGAAAGAGCGTTTTCGGTCTGTCTTTCTTTTCGAGTCCGCTTTCGATCGTACTCGTTTGCTATTGAAAGAGCGTTTTCGGCCGGCCTTTCTGTTCGAGTCGGCTTTCGGTCGTACTCGTTTATTCTTTTCGAGTTCGCTTTCGGTTGTACTCTTTTGCTGTTGAAAGAGCGTTTTCGGCCGGTCTTTCTTTTCGAGTCCGCTTTCGGTCGTACTCGTTTATTCTTATCGAGTCCGCTTTTGGTCGTACTCGTTTGCTGTTGAAAGAGCGTTTTCAGTCGACCTTTCTTTTCGAGTCCGCTTTTGGTCGTACTCGTTTATTCTTATTGAGTCTGCTTTCGGTCGTGCTCGTTTGCTGTCGAAAGAGCGTTTTTGGCCGGTCTTTTTTTTCGAGTCCGCTTTCGATCGTACTCGTTTGCTGTTGAAAGAGCGTTTTCAGCCGGTCTTTCTTTTCGAGTCCGCTTTCGGTCGTACTTCTTTATTCTTTTCGAGTCCGCTTTCGGTCATACTCGTTTGCTGTTGAAGGAGCGTTTTCGGCAGGTCTTTCTGTTCGAGTCCGCTTTCGTTCGTACTCGTTTATTCTTTTCGAGTCCGCTTTCAGTCGTACTCGTTTGCTATTGAAAGAGCATTTTCGGCCACTCTTTCTTTTGGAGTCCGCTTTCGGCCGTACTCGTTTGCTGTTGAAAGAGCTTTTTCGGCCGGTCTTTCTTTTCGATTCCGCTTTCGGTCATACTCGTTTATTTCTTTTCAAATCCACTTTTGGTGGTACTCGTTTGCTGTTGAAAGAGCGTTTTTGGCCGGTCTTTCTTTTCGAGTCCGCTTTCGGTCGTACTCGTTTATTCTTTTCGAGTCCGCTTTTGTTCGTATTCGTTCGCTGTTGAAAGAGCGTTTTCGGCCGGTCTTTCTTTTCGAGTTCGCTTTCGGTAGTACTCGTTTATTTCTTTTCGAGTACGCTTTCGGTCGTACTCGTTTGCTGTTGAAAGAGCGTTTTTGGCCGGTCTTTCTTTTCGAGTCAGCTTTCGGTCGTACTCGTTTATTCTTTTCGAGTTCGCTTTTGCTCGTACTCGTTTGCTGTTGAAAGAGCGTTTTCGGTCGGTCTTTCTTTTCGAGTCCGCTTTCGGTTGTACTCGTTAGCTGTTTAAAGAGCGTTTTTGGCCGGTCTTTATTTTCGAGTCCGCTTTTGGTCGTACTCGTTTATTTTTATCGAGTCCGCTTTCGGTCGTACTCGTTTGCTGTTGAAAGAGCGTTTTCGGCGGTCTTTTATTTCGAGTCCGCTTTCGGTCGTACTCGTTTATTTCTTTTCGAGTCCGCTTTCGGTCGTACTCGTTTGCTGTTAAAATAGCGTTTTCGGCCGGTCTTTCTTTTCGAGTCCGCTTTCGGTCGTACTCGTTAGCTGTTTAAAGAGCGTTTTTGGCCGGTCTTTATTTTCTAGTCCGCTTTTGGTCGTACTCGTTTATTTTTATCGAGTCCGCTTTCGGTCGTACTCGTTTGCTGTTGAAAGAGCGTTTTCGGTCGGTCTTTTATTTCGAGTCCGCTTTCGGTCGTACTCGTTTATTTCATTTCGAGTCCGCTTTCGGTCGTACTCGTTTGCTGTTAAAAGAGCGTTTTCGGCCGGTCTTTCTTTTCGAGTCCGCTTTCGGTCGTACTCGTTTATTCTTTTCGAGTCCGCTTTCGGTCGTACTCGTTTGCTATTGAAAGAGCGTTTTCGGTCTGTCTTTCTTTTCGAGTCCGCTTTCGATCGTACTCGTTTGCTATTGAAAGAGCGTTTTCGGCCGGCCTTTCTGTTCGAGTCGGCTTTCGGTCGTACTCGTTTATTCTTTTCGAGTTCGCTTTCGGTTGTACTCTTTTGCTGTTGAAAGAGCGTTTTCGGCCGGTCTTTCTTTTCGAGTCCGCTTTCGGTCGTACTCGTTTATTCTTATCGAGTCCGCTTTTGGTCGTACTCGTTTATTTTTATCGAGTCCGCTTTCGGTCGTACTCGTTTGCTGTTGAAAGAGCGTTTTCGGCGGTCTTTTATTTCGAGTCCGCTTTCGTTCATACTCGTTTGCTGTTGAAAGAGCGTTTTCAGCCGGTCTTTCTTTTCGAGTCCGCTTTCGGTCGTACTTCTTTATTCTTTTCGAGTCCGCTTTCGGTCATACTCGTTTGCTGTTGAAGGAGCGTTTTCGGCAGGTCTTTCTGTTCGAGTCCGCTTTCGTTCGTACTCGTTTATTCTTTTCGAGTCCGCTTTCAGTCGTACTCGTTTGCTATTGAAAGAGCATTTTCGGCCACTCTTTCTTTTGGAGTCCGCTTTCGGCCGTACTCGTTTGCTGTTGAAAGAGCTTTTTCGGCCGGTCTTTCTTTTCGATTCCGCTTTCGGTCATACTCGTTTATTTCTTTTCAAATCCGCTTTTGGTCGTACTCGTTTGCTGTTGAAAGAGCGTTTTTGGCCGGTCTTTCTTTTCGAGTCCGCTTTCGGTCGTACTCGTTTATTCTTTTCGAGTCCGCTTTTGTTCGTATTCGTTCGCTGTTGAAAGAGCGTTTTCGGCCGGTCTTTCTTTTCGAGTTCGCTTTCGGTAGTACTCGTTTATTTCTTTTCGAGTACGCTTTCGGTCGTACTCGTTTGCTGTTGAAAGAGCGTTTTTGGCCGGTCTTTCTTTTCGAGTCCGCTTTCGGTCGTACTCGTTTATTCTTTTCGAGTTCGCTTTTGCTCGTACTCGTTTGCTGTTGAAAGAGCGTTTTCGGTCGGTCTTTCTTTTCGAGTCCGCTTTCGGTTGTACTCGTTAGCTGTTTAAAGAGCGTTTTTGGCCGGTCTTTATTTTCGAGTCCGCTTTTGGTCGTACTCGTTTATTTTTATCGAGTCCGCTTTCGGTCGTACTCGTTTGCTGTTGAAAGAGCGTTTTCGGCGGTCTTTTATTTCGAGTCCGCTTTCGGTCGTACTCGTTTATTTCTTTTCGAGTCCGCTTTCGGTCGTACTCGTTTGCTGTTAAAAGAGCGTTTTAGGCCGGTCTTTCTTTTCGAGTCCGCTTTCGGTCGTACTCGTTAGCTGTTTAAAGAGCATTTTTGGCCGGTCTTTATTTTCTAGTCCGCTTTTGGTCGTACTCGTTTATTTTTATCGAGTCCGCTTTCGGTCGTACTCGTTTGCTGTTGAAAGAGCGTTTTCGGTCGGTCTTTTATTTCGAGTCCGCTTTCGGTCGTACTCGTTTATTTCATTTCGAGTCCGCTTTCGGTCGTACTCGTTTGCTGTTAAAAGAGCGTTTTCGGCCGGTCTTTCTTTTCGAGTCCGCTTTCGGTCGTACTCGTTTATTCTTTTCGAGTCCGCTTTCGGTCGTACTCGTTTGCTATTGAAAGAGCGTTTTCGGTCTGTCTTTCTTTTCGAGTCCGCTTTCGATCGTACTCGTTTGCTATTGAAAGAGCGTTTTCGGCCGGCCTTTCTGTTCGAGTCGGCTTTCGGTCGTACTCGTTTATTCTTTTCGAGTTCGCTTTCGGTTGTACTCTTTTGCTGTTGAAAGAGCGTTTTCGGCCGGTCTTTCTTTTCGAGTCCGCTTTCGGTCGTACTCGTTTATTCTTATCGAGTCCGCTTTTGGTCGTACTCGTTTGCTGTTGAAAGAGCGTTTTCAGTCGACCTTTCTTTTCGAGTCCGCTTTTGGTCGTACTCGTTTATTCTTATTGAGTCTGCTTTCGGTCGTGCTCGTTTGCTGTCGAAAGAGCGTTTTTGGCCGGTCTTTTTTTTCGAGTCCGCTTTCGATCGTACTCGTTTGCTGTTGAAAGAGCGTTTTCAGCCGGTCTTTCTTTTCGAGTCCGTTTTCGGTCGTACTTCTTTATTCTTTTCGAGTCCGCTTTCGGTCATACTCGTTTGCTGTTGAAGGAGCGTTTTCGGCAGGTCTTTCTGTTCGAGTCCGCTTTCGTTCGTACTCGTTTATTCTTTTCGAGTCCGCTTTCAGTCGTACTCGTTTGCTATTGAAAGAGCATTTTCGGCCACTCTTTCTTTTGGAGTCCGCTTTCGGCCGTACTCGTTTGCTGTTGAAAGAGCTTTTTCGGCCGGTCTTTCTTTTCGATTCCGCTTTCGGTCATACTCGTTTATTTCTTTTCAAATCCCCTTTTGGTGGTACTCGTTTGCTGTTGAAAGAGCGTTTTTGGCCGGTCTTTCTTTTCGAGTCCGCTTTCGGTCGTACTCGTTTATTCTTTTCGAGTCCGCTTTTGTTCGTATTCGTTCGCTGTTGAAAGAGCGTTTTCGGCCGGTCTTTCTTTTCGAGTTCGCTTTCGGTAGTACTCGTTTATTTCTTTTCGAGTACGCTTTCGGTCGTACTCGTTTGCTGTTGAAAGAGCGTTTTTGGCCGGTCTTTCTTTTCGAGTCCGCTTTCGGTCGTACTCGTTTATTCTTTTCGTGTTCGCTTTTGCTCGTACTCGTTTGCTGTTGAAAGAGCGTTTTCGGTCGGTCTTTCTTTTCGAGTCCGCTTTCGGTTGTACTCGTTAGCTGTTTAAAGAGCGTTTTTGGCCGGTCTTTATTTTCGAGTCCGCTTTTGGTCGTACTCGTTTATTTTTATCGAGTCCGCTTTCGGTCGTACTCGTTTGCTGTTGAAAGAGCGTTTTCGGCGGTCTTTTATTTCGAGTCCGCTTTCGGTCGTACTCGTTTATTTCTTTTCGAGTCCGCTTTCGGTCGTACTCGTTTGCTGTTAAAATAGCGTTTTCGGCCGGTCTTTCTTTTCGAGTCCGCTTTCGGTCGTACTCGTTAGCTGTTTAAAGAGCGTTTTTGGCCGGTCTTTATTTTCTAGTCCGCTTTTGGTCGTACTCGTTTATTTTTATCGAGTCCGCTTTCGGTCGTACTCGTTTGCTGTTGAAAGAGCGTTTTCGGTCGGTCTTTTATTTCGAGTCCGCTTTCGGTCGTACTCGTTTATTTCATTTCGAGTCCGCTTTCGGTCGTACTCGTTTGCTGTTAAAAGCGCGTTTTCGGCCGGTCTTTCTTTTCGAGTCCGCTTTCGGTCGTACTCGTTTATTCTTTTCGAGTCCGCTTTCGGTCGTACTCATTTGCTATTGAAAGAGCGTTTTCGGTCTGTCTTTCTTTTCGAGTCCGCTTTCGATCGTACTCGTTTGCTATTGAAAGAGCGTTTTCGGCCGGCCTTTCTGTTCGAGTCGGCTTTCGGTCGTACTCGTTTATTCTTTTCGAATTCGCTTTCGGTTGTACTCTTTTGCTGTTGAAAGAGCGTTTTCGGCCGGTCTTTCTTTTCGAGTCCGCTTTCAGTCGTACTCGTTTATTCTTATCGAGTCCGCTTTTGGTCGTACTCGTTTGTTGTTGAAAGAGCGTTTTCAGTCGACCTTTCTTTTCGAGTCCGCTTTTGGTCGTACTCGTTTATTCTTATTGAGTTTGCTTTCGGTCGTGCTCGTTTGCTGTCGAAAGAGCGTTTTTGGCCGGTCTTTTTTTTCGAGTCCGCTTTCGATCGTACTCGTTTGCTGTTGAAAGAGCGTTTTCAGCCGGTCTTTCTTTTCGAGTCCGCTTTCGGTCGTACTTCTTTATTCTTTTCGAGTCCGCTTTCAGTCATACTCGTTTGCTGTTGAAGGAGCGTTTTCGGCAGGTCTTTCTGTTCGAGTCCGCTTTCGTTCGTACTCGTTTATTCTTTTCGAGTCCGCTTTCAGTCGTACTCGTTTGCTATTGAAAGAGCATTTTCGGCCACTCTTTCTTTTGGAGTCCGCTTTCGGCCGTACTCGTTTGCTGTTGAAAGAGCTTTTTCGGCCGGTATTTCTTTTCGATTCCGCTTTCGGTCATACTCGTTTATTTCTTTTCAAATCCGCTTTTGGTGGTACTCGTTTGCTGTTGAAAGAGCGTTTTTGGCCGGTCTTTCTTTTCGAGTCCGCTTTCGGTCGTACTCGTTTATTCTTTTCGAGTCCGCTTTTGTTCGTATTCGTTCGCTGTTGAAAGAGCGTTTTCGGCCGGTCTTTCTTTTCGAGTTCGCTTTCGGTAGTACTCGTTTATTTCTTTTCGAGTACGCTTTCGGTCGTACTCGTTTGCTGTTGAAAGAGCGTTTTTGGCCGGTCTTTCTTTTCGAGTCCGCTTTCGGTCGTACTCGTTTATTCTTTTCGAGTTCGCTTTTGCTCGTACTCGTTTGCTGTTGAAAGAGCGTTTTCGGTCGGTCTTTCTTTTCGAGTCCGCTTTCGGTTGTACTCGTTAGCTGTTTAAAGAGCGTTTTTGGCCGGTCTTTATTTTCGAGTCCGCTTTTGGTCGTACTCGTTTATTTTTATCGAGTCCGCTTTCGGTCGTACTCGTTTGCTGTTGAAAGAGCGTTTTCGGCGGTCTTTTATTTCGAGTCCGCTTTCGGCCGTACTCGTTTGCTGTTGAAAGAGCTTTTTCGGCCGGTATTTCTTTTCGATTCCGCTTTCGGTCATACTCGTTTATTTCTTTTCAAATCCGCTTTTGGTGGTACTCGTTTGCTGTTGAAAGAGCGTTTTTGGCCGGTCTTTCTTTTCGAGTCCGCTTTCGGTCGTACTCGTTTATTCTTTTCGAGTCCGCTTTTGTTCGTATTCGTTCGCTGTTGAAAGAGCGTTTTCGGCCGGTCTTTCTTTTCGAGTTCGCTTTCGGTAGTACTCGTTTATTTCTTTTCGAGTACGCTTTCGGTCGTACTCGTTTGCTGTTGAAAGAGCGTTTTTGGCCGGTCTTTCTTTTCGAGTCCGCTTTCGGTCGTACTCGTTTATTCTTTTCGAGTTCGCTTTTGCTCGTACTCGTTTGCTGTTGAAAGAGCGTTTTCGGTCGGTCTTTCTTTTCGAGTCCGCTTTCGGTTGTACTCGTTAGCTGTTTAAAGAGCGTTTTTGGCCGGTCTTTATTTTCGAGTCCGCTTTTGGTCGTACTCGTTTATTTTTATCGAGTCCGCTTTCGGTCGTACTCGTTTGCTGTTGAAAGAGCGTTTTCGGCGGTCTTTTATTTCGAGTCCGCTTTCGGTCGTACTCGTTTATTTCTTTACGAGTCCGCTTTCGGTCGTACTCGTTTGCTGTTAAAATAGCGTTTTCGGCCGGTCTTTCTTTTCGAGTCCGCTTTCGGTCGTACTCGTTAGCTGTTTAAAGAGCGTTTTTGGCCGGTCTTTATTTTCTAGTCCGCTTTTGGTCGTACTCGTTTATTTTTATCGAGTCCGCTTTCGGTCGTACTCGTTTGCTGTTGAAAGAGCGTTTTCGGTCGGTCTTTTATTTCGAGTCCGCTTTCGGTCGTACTCGTTTATTTCATTTCGAGTCCGCTTTCGGTCGTACTCGTTTGCTGTTAAAAGCGCGTTTTCGGCCGGTCTTTCTTTTCGAGTCCGCTTTCGGTCGTACTCGTTTATTCTTTTCGAGTCCGCTTTCGGTCGTACTCATTTGCTATTGAAAGAGCGTTTTCGGTCTGTCTTTCTTTTCGAGTCCGCTTTCGATCGTACTCGTTTGCTATTGAAAGAGCGTTTTCGGCCGGCCTTTCTGTTCGAGTCGGCTTTCGGTCGTACTCGTTTATTCTTTTCGAATTCGCTTTCGGTTGTACTCTTTTGCTGTTGAAAGAGCGTTTTCGGCCGGTCTTTCTTTTCGAGTCCGCTTTCGGTCGTACTCGTTTATTCTTATCGAGTCCGCTTTTGGTCGTACTCGTTTGTTGTTGAAAGAGCGTTTTCAGTCGACCTTTCTTTTCGAGTCCGCTTTTGGTCGTACTCGTTTATTCTTATTGAGTTTGCTTTCGGTCGTGCTCGTTTGCTGTCGAAAGAGCGTTTTTGGCCGGTCTTTTTTTTCGAGTCCGCTTTCGATCGTACTCGTTTGCTGTTGAAAGAGCGTTTTCAGCCGGTCTTTCTTTTCGAGTCCGCTTTCGGTCGTACTTCTTTATTCTTTTCGAGTCCGCTTTCAGTCATACTCGTTTGCTGTTGAAGGAGCGTTTTCGGCAGGTCTTTCTGTTCGAGTCCGCTTTCGTTCGTACTCGTTTATTCTTTTCGAGTCCGCTTTCAGTCGTACTCGTTTGCTATTGAAAGAGCATTTTCGGCCACTCTTTCTTTTGGAGTCCGCTTTCGGCCGTACTCGTTTGCTGTTGAAAGAGCTTTTTCGGCCGGTATATCTTTTCGATTCCGCTTTCGGTCATACTCGTTTATTTCTTTTCAAATCCGCTTTTGGTGGTACTCGTTTGCTGTTGAAAGAGCGTTTTTGGCCGGTCTTTCTTTTCGAGTCCGCTTTCGGTCGTACTCGTTTATTCTTTTCGAGTCCGCTTTTGTTCGTATTCGTTCGCTGTTGAAAGAGCGTTTTCGGCCGGTCTTTCTTTTCGAGTTCGCTTTCGGTAGTACTCGTTTATTTCTTTTCGAGTACGCTTTCGGTCGTACTCGTTTGCTGTTGAAAGAGCGTTTTTGGCCGGTCTTTCTTTTCGAGTCCGCTTTCGGTCGTACTCGTTTATTCTTTTCGAGTTAGCTTTTGCTCGTACTCGTTTGCTGTTGAAAGAGCGTTTTCGGTCGGTCTTTCTTTTCGAGTCCGCTTTCGGTTGTACTCGTTAGCTGTTTAAAGAGCGTTTTTGGCCGGTCTTTATTTTCGAGTCCGCTTTTGGTCGTACTCGTTTATTTTTATCGAGTCCGCTTTCGGTCGTACTCGTTTGCTGTTGAAAGAGCGTTTTCGGCGGTCTTTTATTTCGAGTCCGCTTTCGGCCGTACTCGTTTGCTGTTGAAAGAGCTTTTTCGGCCGGTATTTCTTTTCGATTCCGCTTTCGGTCATACTCGTTTATTTCTTTTCAAATCCGCTTTTGGTGGTACTCGTTTGCTGTTGAAAGAGCGTTTTTGGCCGGTCTTTCTTTTCGAGTCCGCTTTCGGTCGTACTCGTTTATTCTTTTCGAGTCCGCTTTTGTTCGTATTCGTTCGCTGTTGAAAGAGCGTTTTCGGCCGGTCTTTCTTTTCGAGTTCGCTTTCGGTAGTACTCGTTTATTTCTTTTCGAGTACGCTTTCGGTCGTACTCGTTTGCTGTTGAAAGAGCGTTTTTGGCCGGTCTTTCTTTTCGAGTCCGCTTTCGGTCGTACTCGTTTATTCTTTTCGAGTTCGCTTTTGCTCGTACTCGTTTGCTGTTGAAAGAGCGTTTTCGGTCGGTCTTTCTTTTCGAGTCCGCTTTCGGTTGTACTCGTTAGCTGTTTAAAGAGCGTTTTTGGCCGGTCTTTATTTTCGAGTCCGCTTTTGGTCGTACTCGTTTATTTTTATCGAGTCCGCTTTCGGTCGTACTCGTTTGCTGTTGAAAGAGCGTTTTCGGCGGTCTTTTATTTCGAGTCCGCTTTCGGTCGTACTCGTTTGCTGTTAAAATAGCGTTTTCGGCCGGTCTTTCTTTTCGAGTCCGCTTTCGGTCGTACTCGTTAGCTGTTTAAAGAGCGTTTTTGGCCGGTCTTTATTTTCTAGTCCGCTTTTGGTCGTACTCGTTTATTTTTATCGAGTCCGCTTTCGGTCGTACTCGTTTGCTGTTGAAGGAGCGTTTTCGGTCGGTCTTTTATTTCGAGTCCGCTTTCGGTCGTACTCGTTTATTTCATTTCGAGTCCGCTTTCGGTCGTACTCGTTTGCTGTTAAAAGCGCGTTTTCGGCCGGTCTTTCTTTTCGAGTCCGCTTTCGGTCGTACTCGTTTATTCTTTTCGAGTCCGCTTTCGGTCGTACTCATTTGCTATTGAAAGAGCGTTTTCGGTCTGTCTTTCTTTTCGAGTCCGCTTTCGATCGTACTCGTTTGCTATTGAAAGAGCGTTTTCGGCCGGCCTTTCTGTTCGAGTCGGCTTTCGGTCGTACTCGTTTATTCTTTTCGAATTCGCTTTCGGTTGTACTCTTTTGCTGTTGAAAGAGCGTTTTCGGCCGGTCTTTCTTTTCGAGTCCGCTTTCGGTCGTACTCGTTTATTCTTATCGAGTCCGCTTTTGGTCGTACTCGTTTGTTGTTGAAAGAGCGTTTTCAGTCGACCTTTCTTTTCGAGTCCGCTTTTGGTCGTACTCGTTTATTCTTATTGAGTTTGCTTTCGGTCGTGCTCGTTTGCTGTCGAAAGAGCGTTTTTGGCCGGTCTTTTTTTTCGAGTCCGCTTTCGATCGTACTCGTTTGCTGTTGAAAGAGCGTTTTCAGCCGGTCTTTCTTTTCGAGTCCGCTTTCGGTCGTACTTCTTTATTCTTTTCGAGTCCGCTTTCAGTCATACTCGTTTGCTGTTGAAGGAGCGTTTTCGGCAGGTCTTTCTGTTCGAGTCCGCTTTCGTTCGTACTCGTTTATTCTTTTCGAGTCCGCTTTCAGTCGTACTCGTTTGCTATTGAAAGAGCATTTTCGACCACTCTTTCTTTTGGAGTCCGCTTTCGGCCGTACTCGTTTGCTGTTGAAAGAGCTTTTTCGGCCGGTATTTCTTTTCGATTCCGCTTTCGGTCATACTCGTTTATTTCTTTTCAAATCCGCTTTTGGTGGTACTCGTTTGCTGTTGAAAGAGCATTTTTGGCCGGTCTTTCTTTTCGAGTCCGCTTTCGGTCGTACTCGTTTATTCTTTTCGAGTCCGCTTTTGTTCGTATTCGTTCGCTGTTGAAAGAGCGTTTTCGGCCGGTCTTTCTTTTCGAGTTCGCTTTCGGTAGTACTCGTTTATTTCTTTTCGAGTACGCTTTCGGTCGTACTCGTTTGCTGTTGAAAGAGCGTTTTTGGCCGGTCTTTCTTTTCGAGTCCGCTTTCGGTCGTACTCGTTTATTCTTTTCGAGTTCGCTTTTGCTCGTACTCGTTTGCTGTTGAAAGAGCGTTTTCGGTCGGTCTTTCTTTTCGAGTCCGCTTTCGGTTGTACTCGTTAGCTGTTTAAAGAGCGTTTTTGGCCGGTCTTTATTTTCGAGTCCGCTTTTGGTCGTACTCGTTTATTTTTATCGAGTCCGCTTTCGGTCGTACTCGTTTGCTGTTGAAAGAGCGTTTTCGGCGGTCTTTTATTTCGAGTCCGCTTTCGGCCGTACTCGTTTGCTGTTGAAAGAGCTTTTTCGGCCGGTATTTCTTTTCGATTCCGCTTTCGGTCATACTCGTTTATTTCTTTTCAAATCCGCTTTTGGTGGTACTCGTTTGCTGTTGAAAGAGCGTTTTTGGCCGGTCTTTCTTTTCGAGTCCGCTTTCGGTCGTACTCGTTTATTCTTTTCGAGTCCGCTTTTGTTCGTATTCGTTCGCTGTTGAAAGAGCGTTTTCGGCCGGTCTTTCTTTTCGAGTTCGCTTTCGGTAGTACTCGTTTATTTCTTTTCGAGTACGCTTTCGGTCGTACTCGTTTGCTGTTGAAAGAGCGTTTTTGGCCGGTCTTTCTTTTCGAGTCCGCTTTCGGTCGTACTCGTTTATTCTTTTCGAGTTCGCTTTTGCTCGTACTCGTTTGCTGTTGAAAGAGCGTTTTCGGTCGGTCTTTCTTTTCGAGTCCGCTTTCGGTTGTACTCGTTAGCTGTTTAAAGAGCGTTTTTGGCCGGTCTTTATTTTCGAGTCCGCTTTTGGTCGTACTCGTTTAATTTTATCGAGTCCGCTTTCGGTCGTACTCGTTTGCTGTTGAAAGAGCGTTTTCGGCGGTCTTTTATTTCGAGTCCGCTTTCGGTCGTACTCGTTTATTTCTTTTCGAGTCCGCTTTCGGTCGTACTCGTTTGCTGTTAAAATAGCGTTTTCGGCCGGTCTTTCTTTTCGAGTCCGCTTTCGGTCGTACTCGTTAGCTGTTTAAAGAGCGTTTTTGGCCGGTCTTTATTTTCTAGTCCGCTTTTAGTCGTACTCGTTTATTTTTATCGAGTCCGCTTTCGGTCGTACTCGTTTGCTGTTGAAGGAGCGTTTTCGGTCGGTCTTTTATTTCGAGTCCGCTTTCGGTCGTACTCGTTTTTTTCATTTCGAGTCCGCTTTCGGTCGTACTCGTTTGCTGTTAAAAGAGCGTTTTCGGCCGGTCTTTCTTTTCGAGTCCGCTTTCGGTCGTACTCGTTTATTCTTTTCGAGTCCGCTTTCGGTCGTACTCATTTGCTATTGAAAGAGCGTTTTCGGTCTGTCTTTCTTTTCGAGTCCGCTTTCGATCGTACTCGTTTGCTATTGAAAGAGCGTTTTCGGCCGGCCTTTCTGTTCGAGTCGGCTTTCGGTCGTACTCGTTTATTCTTTTCGAGTTCGCTTTCGGTTGTACTCTTTTGCTGTTGAAAGAGCGTTTTCGGCCGGTCTTTCTTTTCGAGTCCGCTTTCGGTCGTACTCGTTTATTCTTATCGAGTCCGCTTTTGGTCGTACTCGTTTGCTGTTGAAAGAGCGTTTTCAGTCGACCTTTCTTTTCGAGTCCGCTTTTGGTCGTACTCGTTTATTCTTATTGAGTCTGCTTTCGGTCGTGCTCGTTTGCTGTCGAAAGAGCGTTTTTGGCCGGTCTTTTTTTTCGAGTCCGCTTTCGATCGTACTCGTTTGCTGTTGAAAGAGCGTTTTCAGCCGGTCTTTCTTTTCGAGTCCGCTTTCGGTCGTACTTCTTTATTCTTTTCGAGTCCGCTTTCGGTCATACTCGTTTGCTGTTGAAGGAGCGTTTTCGGCAGGTCTTTCTGTTCGAGTCCGCTTTCGTTCGTACTCGTTTATTCTTTTCGAGTCCGCTTTTAGTCGTACTCGTTTGCTATTGAAAGAGCATTTTCGCCCACTCTTTCTTTTGGAGTCCGCTTTCGGCCGTACTCGTTTGCTGTTGAAAGAGCTTTTTCGGCCGGTCTTTCTTTTCGATTCCGCTTTCGGTCATACTCGTTTATTTCTTTTCAAATCCGCTTTTGGTGGTACTCGTTTGCTGTTGAAAGAGCGTTTTTGGCCGGTCTTTCTTTTCGAGTCCGCTTTCGGTCGTACTCGTTTATTCTTTTCGAGTCCGCTTTTGTTCGTATTCGTTCGCTGTTGAAAGAGCGTTTTCGGCCGGTCTTTCTTTTCGAGTTCGCTTTCGGTAGTACTCGTTTATTTCTTTTCGAGTACGCTTTCGGTCGTACTCGTTTGCTGTTGAAAGAGCGTTTTTGGCCGGTCTTTCTTTTCGAGTCCGCTTTCGGTCGTACTCGTTTATTCTTTTCGAGTTCGCTTTTGCTCGTACTCGTTTGCTGTTGAAAGAGCGTTTTCGGTCGGTCTTTCTTTTCGAGTCCGCTTTCGGTTGTACTCGTTAGCTGTTTAAAGAGCGTTTTTGGCCGGTCTTTATTTTCGAGTCCGCTTTTGGTCGTACTCGTTTATTTTTATCGAGTCCGCTTTCGGTCGTACTCGTTTGCTGTTGAAAGAGCGTTTTCGGCGGTCTTTTATTTCGAGTCCGCTTTCGGCCGTACTCGTTTGCTGTTGAAAGAGCTTTTTCGGCCGGTATTTCTTTTCGATTCCGCTTTCGGTCATACTCGTTTATTTCTTTTCAAATCCGCTTTTGGTGGTACTCGTTTGCTGTTGAAAGAGCGTTTTTGGCCGGTCTTTCTTTTCGAGTCCGCTTTCGGTCATACTCGTTTATTCTTTTCGAGTCCGCTTTTGTTCGTATTCGTTCGCTGTTGAAAGAGCGTTTTCGGCCGGTCTTTCTTTTCGAGTTCGCTTTCGGTAGTACTCGTTTATTTCTTTTCGAGTACGCTTTCGGTCGTACTCGGTTGCTGTTGAAAGAGCGTTTTTGGCCGGTCTTTCTTTTCGAGTCCGTTTTCGGTCGTACTCGTTTATTCTTTTCGAGTTCGCTTTTGCTCGTACTCGTTTGCTGTTGAAAGAGCGTTTTCGGTCGGTCTTTCTTTTCGAGTCCGCTTTCGGTTGTACTCGTTAGCTGTTTAAAGAGCGTTTTAGGCCGGTCTTTATTTTCGAGTCCGCTTTTGGTCGTACTCGTTTATTTTTATCGAGTCCGCTTTCGGTCGTACTCGTTTGCTGTTGAAAGAGCGTTTTCGGCGGTCTTTTATTTCGAGTCCGCTTTCGGTCGTACTCGTTTATTTCTTTTCGAGTCCGCTTTCGGTCGTACTCGTTTGCTGTTAAAATAGCGTTTTCGGCCGGTCTTTCTTTTCGAGTCCGCTTTCGGTCGTACTCGTTAGCTGTTTAAAGAGCGTTTTTGGCCGGTCTTTATTTTCTAGTCCGCTTTTGGTCGTACTCGTTTATTTTTATCGAGTCCGCTTTCGGTCGTACTCGTTTGCTGTTGAAGGAGCGTTTTCGGTCGGTCTTTTATTTCGAGTCCGCTTTCGGTCGTACTCGTTTTTTTCATTTCGAGTCCGCTTTCGGTCGTACTCGTTTGCTGTTAAAAGAGCGTTTTCGGCCGGTCTTTCTTTTCGAGTCCGCTTTCGGTCGTACTCGTTTATTCTTTTCGAGTCCGCTTTCGGTCGTACTCATTTGCTATTGAAAGAGCGTTTTCGGTCTGTCTTTCTTTTCGAGTCCGCTTTCGATCGTACTCGTTTGCTATTGAAAGAGCGTTTTCGGCCGGCCTTTCTGTTCGAGTCGGCTTTCGGTCGTACTCGTTTATTCTTTTCGAGTTCGCTTTCGGTTGTACTCTTTTGCTGTTGAAAGAGCGTTTTCGGCCGGTCTTTCTTTTCGAGTCCGCTTTCGGTCGTACTCGTTTATTCTTATCGAGTCCGCTTTTGGTCGTACTCGTTTGCTGTTGAAAGAGCGTTTTCGGTCGGTCTTTCTTTTCGAGTCCGCTTTCGGTTGTACTCGTTAGCTGTTTAAAGAGCGTTTTTGGCCGGTCTTTATTTTCGAGTCCGCTTTTGGTCGTACTCGTTTATTTTTATCGAGTCCGCTTTCGGTCGTACTCGTTTGCTGTTGAAAGAGCGTTTTCGGCGGTCTTTTATTTCGAGTCCGCTTTCGGCCGTACTCGTTTGCTGTTGAAAGAGCTTTTTCGGCCGGTATTTCTTTTCGATTCCGCTTTCGGTCATACTCGTTTATTTCTTTTCAAATCCGCTTTTGGTGGTACTCGTTTGCTGTTGAAAGAGCGTTTTTGGCCGGTCTTTCTTTTCGAGTCCGCTTTCGGTCATACTCGTTTATTCTTTTCGAGTCCGCTTTTGTTCGTATTCGTTCGCTGTTGAAAGAGCGTTTTCGGCCGGTCTTTCTTTTCGAGTTCGCTTTCGGTAGTACTCGTTTATTTCTTTTCGAGTACGCTTTCGGTCGTACTCGGTTGCTGTTGAAAGAGCGTTTTTGGCCGGTCTTTCTTTTCGAGTCCGTTTTCGGTCGTACTCGTTTATTCTTTTCGAGTTCGCTTTTGCTCGTACTCGTTTGCTGTTGAAAGAGCGTTTTCGGTCGGTCTTTCTTTTCGAGTCCGCTTTCGGTTGTACTCGTTAGCTGTTTAAAGAGCGTTTTAGGCCGGTCTTTATTTTCGAGTCCGCTTTTGGTCGTACTCGTTTATTTTTATCGAGTCCGCTTTCGGTCGTACTCGTTTGCTGTTGAAAGAGCGTTTTCGGCGGTCTTTTATTTCGAGTCCGCTTTCGGTCGTACTCGTTTATTTCTTTTCGAGTCCGCTTTCGGTCGTACTCGTTTGCTGTTAAAATAGCGTTTTCGGCCGGTCTTTCTTTTCGAGTCCGCTTTCGGTCGTACTCGTTAGCTGTTTAAAGAGCGTTTTTGGCCGGTCTTTATTTTCTAGTCCGCTTTTGGTCGTACTCGTTTATTTTTATCGAGTCCGCTTTCGGTCGTACTCGTTTGCTGTTGAAGGAGCGTTTTCGGTCGGTCTTTTATTTCGAGTCCGCTTTCGGTCGTACTCGTTTTTTTCATTTCGAGTCCGCTTTCGGTCGTACTCGTTTGCTGTTAAAAGAGCGTTTTCGGCCGGTCTTTCTTTTCGAGTCCGCTTTCGGTCGTACTCGTTTATTCTTTTCGAGTCCGCTTTCGGTCGTACTCATTTGCTATTGAAAGAGCGTTTTCGGTCTGTCTTTCTTTTCGAGTCCGCTTTCGATCGTACTCGTTTGCTATTGAAAGAGCGTTTTCGGCCGGCCTTTCTGTTCGAGTCGGCTTTCGGTCGTACTCGTTTATTCTTTTCGAGTTCGCTTTCGGTTGTACTCTTTTGCTGTTGAAAGAGCGTTTTCGGCCGGTCTTTCTTTTCGAGTCCGCTTTCGGTCGTACTCGTTTATTCTTATCGAGTCCGCTTTTGGTCGTACTCGTTTGCTGTTGAAAGAGCGTTTTCAGTCGACCTTTCTTTTCGAGTCCGCTTTTGGTCGTACTCGTTTATTCTTATTGAGTCTGCTTTCGGTCGTGCTCGTTTGCTGTCGAAAGAGCGTTTTTGGCCGGTCTTTTTTTTCGAGTCCGCTTTCGATCGTACTCGTTTGCTGTTGAAAGAGCGTTTTCAGCCGGTCTTTCTTTTCGAGTCCGCTTTCGGTCGTACTTCTTTATTCTTTTCGAGTCCGCTTTCGGTCATACTCGTTTGCTGTTGAAGGAGCGTTTTCGGCAGGTCTTTCTGTTCGAGTCCGCTTTCGTTCGTACTCGTTTATTCTTTTCGAGTCCGCTTTTAGTCGTACTCGTTTGCTATTGAAAGAGCATTTTCGCCCACTCTTTCTTTTGGAGTCCGCTTTCGGCCGTACTCGTTTGCTGTTGAAAGAGCTTTTTCGGCCGGTCTTTCTTTTCGATTCCGCTTTCGGTCATACTCGTTTATTTCTTTTCAAATCCGCTTTTGGTGGTACTCGTTTGCTGTTGAAAGAGCGTTTTTGGCCGGTCTTTCTTTTCGAGTCCGCTTTCGGTCGTACTCGTTTATTCTTTTCGAGTCCGCTTTTGTTCGTATTCGTTCGCTGTTGAAAGAGCGTTTTCGGCCGGTCTTTCTTTTCGAGTTCGCTTTCGGTAGTACTCGTTTATTTCTTTTCGAGTACGCTTTCGGTCGTACTCGTTTGCTGTTGAAAGAGCGTTTTTGGCCGGTCTTTCTTTTCGAGTCCGCTTTCGGTCGTACTCGTTTATTCTTTTCGAGTTCGCTTTTGCTCGTACTCGTTTGCTGTTGAAAGAGCATTTTCGATCGGTCTTTCTTTTCGAGTCCGCTTTCGGTTGTACTCGTTAGCTGTTTAAAGAGCGTTTTTGGCCGGTCTTTATTTTCGAGTCCGCTTTTGGTCGTACTCGTTTATTTTTATCGAGTCCGCTTTCGGTCGTACTCGTTTGCTGTTGAAAGAGCGTTTTCGGCGGTCTTTTATTTCGAGTCCGCTTTCGGTCGTACTCGTTTATTTCTTTTCGAGTCCGCTTTCGGTCGTACTCGTTTGCTGTTAAAATAGCGTTTTCGGCCGGTCTTTCTTTTCGAGTCCGCTTTCGGTCGTACTCGTTAGCTGTTTAAAGAGCGTTTTTGGCCGGTCTTTATTTTCTAGTCCGCTTTTGGTCGTACTCGTTTATTTTTATCGAGTCCGCTTTCGGTCGTACTCGTTTGCTGTTGAAAGAGCGTTTTCGGTCGGTCTTTTATTTCGAGTCCGCTTTCGGTCGTACTCGTTTATTTCATTTCGAGTCCGCTTTCGGTCGTACTCGTTTGCTGTTAAAAGAGCGTTTTCGGCCGGTCTTTCTTTTCGAGTCCGCTTTCGGTCGTACTCGTTTGCTATTGAAAGAGCGTTTTCGGTCTGTCTTTCTTTTCGAGTCCGCTTTCGGTCGTACTCGTTTGCTGTTAAAATAGCGTTTTTGGCCGGTCTTTCTTTTCGAGTCCGCTTTCGGTCGTACTCGTTAGCTGTTTAAAGAGCGTTTTTGGCCGGTCTTTATTTTCTAGTCCGCTTTTGGTCGTACTCGTTTATTTTTATCGAGTCCGCTTTCGGTCGTACTCGTTTGCTTTTGAAGGAGCGTTTTCGGTCGGTCTTTTATTTCGAGTCCGCTTTTGGTCGTACTCGTTTATTTCATTTCGAGTCCGCTTTCGGTCGTACTCGTTTGCTGTTAAAAGCGCGTTTTCGGCCGGTCTTTCTTTTCGAGTCCGCTTTCGGTCGTACTCGTTTATTCTTTTCGAGTCCGCTTTCGGTCGTACTCATTTGCTATTGAAAGAGCGTTTTCGGTCTGTCTTTCTTTTCGAGTCCGCTTTCGATCGTACTCGTTTGCTATTGAAAGAGCGTTTTCGGCCGGCCTTTCTGTTCGAGTCGGCTTTCGGTCGTACTCGTTTATTCTTTTCGAATTCGCTTTCGGTTGTACTCTTTTGCTGTTGAAAGAGCGTTTTTGGCCGGTCTTTCTTTTCGAGTCCGCTTTCGGTCGTACTCGTTTATTCTTATCGAGTCCGCTTTTGGTCGTACTCGTTTGTTGTTGAAAGAGCGTTTTCAGTCGACCTTTCTTTTCGAGTCCGCTTTTGGTCGTACTCGTTTATTCTTATTGAGTTTGCTTTCGGTCGTGCTCGTTTGCTGTCGAAAGAGCGTTTTTGGCCGGTCTTTTTTTTCGAGTCCGCTTTCGATCGTACTCGTTTGCTGTTGAAAGAGCGTTTTCAGCCGGTCTTTCTTTTCGAGTCCGCTTTCGGTCGTACTTCTTTATTCTTTTCGAGTCCGCTTTCAGTCATACTCGTTTGCTGTTGAAGGAGCGTTTTCGGCAGGTCTTTCTGTTCGAGTCCGCTTTCGTTCGTACTCGTTTATTCTTTTCGAGTCCGCTTTCAGTCGTACTCGTTTGCTATTGAAAGAGCATTTTCGGCCACTCTTTCTTTTGGAGTCCGCTTTCGGCCGTACTCGTTTGCTGTTGAAAGAGCTTTTTCGGCCGGTATTTCTTTTCGATTCCGCTTTCGGTCATACTCGTTTATTTCTTTTCAAATCCGCTTTTGGTGGTACTCGTTTGCTGTTGAAAGAGCGTTTTTGGCCGGTCTTTCTTTTCGAGTCCGCTTTCGGTCGTACTCGTTTATTCTTTTCGAGTCCGCTTTTGTTCGTATTCGTTCGCTGTTGAAAGAGCGTTTTCGGCCGGTCTTTCTTTTCGAGTTCGCTTTCGGTAGTACTCGTTTATTTCTTTTCGAGTACGCTTTCGGTCGTACTCGTTTGCTGTTGAAAGAGCGTTTTTGGCCGGTCTTTCTTTTCGAGTCCGCTTTCGGTCGTACTCGTTTATTCTTTTCGAGTTCGCTTTTGCTCGTACTCGTTTGCTGTTGAAAGAGCGTTTTCGGTCGGTCTTTCTTTTCGAGTCCGCTTTCGGTTGTACTCGTTAGCTGTTTAAAGAGCGTTTTTGGCCGGTCTTTATTTTCGAGTCCGCTTTTGGTCGTACTCGTTTATTTTTATCGAGTCCGCTTTCGGTCGTACTCGTTTGCTGTTGAAAGAGCGTTTTCGGCGGTCTTTTATTTCGAGTCCGCTTTCGGCCGTACTCGTTTGCTGTTGAAAGAGCTTTTTCGGCCGGTATTTCTTTTCGATTCCGCTTTCGGTCATACTCGTTTATTTCTTTTCAAATCCGCTTTTGGTGGTACTCGTTTGCTGTTGAAAGAGCGTTTTTGGCCGGTCTTTCTTTTCGAGTCCACTTTCGGTCGTACTCGTTTATTCTTTTCGAGTCCGCTTTTGTTCGTATTCGTTCGCTGTTGAAAGAGCGTTTTCGGCCGGTCTTTCTTTTCGAGTTCGCTTTCGGTAGTACTCGTTTATTTCTTTTCGAGTACGCTTTCGGTCGTACTCGTTTGCTGTTGAAAGAGCGTTTTTGGCCGGTCTTTCTTTTCGAGTCCGCTTTCGGTCGTACTCGTTTATTCTTTTCGAGTTCGCTTTTGCTCGTACTCGTTTGCTGTTGAAAGAGCGTTTTCGGTCGGTCTTTCTTTTCGAGTCCGCTTTCGGTTGTACTCGTTAGCTGTTTAAAGAGCGTTTTTGGCCGGTCTTTATTTTCGAGTCCGCTTTTGGTCGTACTCGTTTATTTTTATCGAGTCCGCTTTCGGTCGTACTCGTTTGCTGTTGAAAGAGCGTTTTCGGCGGTCTTTTATTTCGAGTCCGCTTTCGGTCGTACTCGTTTATTTCTTTTCGAGTCCGCTTTCGGTCGTACTCGTTTGCTGTTAAAATAGCGTTTTCGGCCGGTCTTTCTTTTCGAGTCCGCTTTCGGTCGTACTCGTTAGCTGTTTAAAGAGCGTTTTTGGCCGGTCTTTATTTTCTAGTCCGCTTTTGGTCGTACTCGTTTATTTTTATCGAGTCCGCTTTCGGTCGTACTCGTTTGCTGTTGAAAGAGCGTTTTCGGTCGGTCTTTTATTTCGAGTCCGCTTTCGGTCGTACTCGTTTATTTCATTTCGAGTCCGCTTTCGGTCGTACTCGTTTGCTGTTAAAAGAGCGTTTTCGGCCGGTCTTTCTTTTCGAGTCCGCTTTCGGTCGTACTCGTTTGCTATTGAAAGAGCGTTTTCGGTCTGTCTTTCTTTTCGAGTCCGCTTTCGGTCGTACTCGTTTGCTGTTAAAATAGCGTTTTTGGCCGGTCTTTCTTTTCGAGTCCGCTTTCGGTCGTACTCGTTAGCTGTTTAAAGAGCGTTTTTGGCCGGTCTTTATTTTCTAGTCCGCTTTTGGTCGTACTCGTTTATTTTTATCGAGTCCGCTTTCGGTCGTACTCGTTTGCTGTTGAAGGAGCGTTTTCGGTCGGTCTTTTATTTCGAGTCCGCTTTTGGTCGTACTCGTTTATTTCATTTCGAGTCCGCTTTCGGTCGTACTCGTTTGCTGTTAAAAGCGCGTTTTCGGCCGGTCTTTCTTTTCGAGTCCGCTTTCGGTCGTACTCATTTATTCTTTTCGAGTCCGCTTTCGGTCGTACTCATTTGCTATTGAAAGAGCGTTTTCGGTCTGTCTTTCTTTTCGAGTCCGCTTTCGATCGTACTCGTTTGCTATTGAAAGAGCGTTTTCGGCCGGCCTTTCTGTTCGAGTCGGCTTTCGGTCGTACTCGTTTATTCTTTTCGAATTCGCTTTCGGTTGTACTCTTTTGCTGTTGAAAGAGCGTTTTTGGCCGGTCTTTCTTTTCGAGTCCGCTTTCGGTCGTACTCGTTTATTCTTATCGAGTCCGCTTTTGGTCGTACTCGTTTGTTGTTGAAAGAGCGTTTTCAGTCGACCTTTCTTTTCGAGTCCGCTTTTGGTCGTACTCGTTTATTCTTATTGAGTTTGCTTTCGGTCGTGCTCGTTTGCTGTCGAAAGAGCGTTTTTGGCCGGTCTTTTTTTTCGAGTCCGCTTTCGATCGTACTCGTTTGCTGTTGAAAGAGCGTTTTCAGCCGGTCTTTCTTTTCGAGTCCGCTTTCGGTCGTACTTCTTTATTCTTTTCGAGTCCGCTTTCAGTCATACTCGTTTGCTGTTGAAGGAGCGTTTTCGGCAGGTCTTTCTGTTCGAGTCCGCTTTCGTTCGTACTCGTTTATTCTTTTCGAGTCCGCTTTCAGTCGTACTCGTTTGCTATTGAAAGAGCATTTTCGGCCACTCTTTCTTTTGGAGTCCGCTTTCGGCCGTACTCGTTTGCTGTTGAAAGAGCTTTTTCGGCCGGTATTTCTTTTCGATTCCGCTTTCGGTCATACTCGTTTATTTCTTTTCAAATCCGCTTTTGGTGGTACTCGTTTGCTGTTGAAAGAGCGTTTTTGGCCGGTCTTTCTTTTCGAGTCCGCTTTCGGTCGTACTCGTTTATTCTTTTCGAGTCCGCTTTTGTTCGTATTCGTTCGCTGTTGAAAGAGCGTTTTCGGCCGGTCTTTCTTTTCGAGTTCGCTTTCGGTAGTACTCGTTTATTTCTTTTCGAGTACGCTTTCGGTCGTACTCGTTTGCTGTTGAAAGAGCGTTTTTGGCCGGTCTTTCTTTTCGAGTCCGCTTTCGGTCGTACTCGTTTATTCTTTTCGAGTTCGCTTTTGCTCGTACTCGTTTGCTGTTGAAAGAGCGTTTTCGGTCGGTCTTTCTTTTCGAGTCCGCTTTCGGTTGTACTCGTTAGCTGTTTAAAGAGCGTTTTTGGCCGGTCTTTATTTTCGAGTCCGCTTTTGGTCGTACTCGTTTATTTTTATCGAGTCCGCTTTCGGTCGTACTCGTTTGCTGTTGAAAGAGCGTTTTCGGCGGTCTTTTATTTCGAGTCCGCTTTCGGCCGTACTCGTTTGCTGTTGAAAGAGCTTTTTCGGCCGGTATTTCTTTTCGATTCCGCTTTCGGTCATACTCGTTTATTTCTTTTCAAATCCGCTTTTGGTGGTACTCGTTTGCTGTTGAAAGAGCGTTTTTGGCCGGTCTTTCTTTTCGAGTCCACTTTCGGTCGTACTCGTTTATTCTTTTCGAGTCCGCTTTTGTTCGTATTCGTTCGCTGTTGAAAGAGCGTTTTCGGCCGGTCTTTCTTTTCGAGTTCGCTTTCGGTAGTACTCGTTTATTTCTTTTCGAGTACGCTTTCGGTCGTACTCGTTTGCTGTTGAAAGAGCGTTTTTGGCCGGTCTTTCTTTTCGAGTCCGCTTTCGGTCGTACTCGTTTATTCTTTTCGAGTTCGCTTTTGCTCGTACTCGTTTGCTGTTGAAAGAGCATTTTCGGTCGGTCTTTCTTTTCGAGTCCGCTTTCGGTTGTACTCGTTAGCTGTTTAAAGAGCGTTTTTGGCCGGTCTTTATTTTCGAGTCCGCTTTTGGTCGTACTCGTTTATTTTTATCGAGTCCGCTTTCGGTCGTACTCGTTTGCTGTTGAAAGAGCGTTTTCGGCGGTCTTTTATTTCGAGTCCGCTTTCGGTCGTACTCGTTTATTTCTTTTCGAGTCCGCTTTCGGTCGTACTCGTTTGCTGTTAAAATAGCGTTTTCGGCCGGTCTTTCTTTTCGAGTCCGCTTTCGGTCGTACTCGTTAGCTGTTTAAAGAGCGTTTTTGGCCGGTCTTTATTTTCTAGTCCGCTTTTGGTCGTACTCGTTTATTTTTATCGAGTCCGCTTTCGGTCGTACTCGTTTGCTGTTGAAAGAGCGTTTTCGGTCGGTCTTTTATTTCGAGTCCGCTTTCGGTCGTACTCGTTTATTTCATTTCGAGTCCGCTTTCGGTCGTACTCGTTTGCTGTTAAAAGAGCGTTTTCGGCCGGTCTTTCTTTTCGAGTCCGCTTTCGGTCGTACTCGTTTGCTATTGAAAGAGCGTTTTCGGTCTGTCTTTCTTTTCGAGTCCGCTTTCGGTCGTACTCGTTTGCTGTTAAAATAGCGTTTTTGGCCGGTCTTTCTTTTCGAGTCCGCTTTCGGTCGTACTCGTTAGCTGTTTAAAGAGCGTTTTTGGCCGGTCTTTATTTTCTAGTCCGCTTTTGGTCGTACTCGTTTATTTTTATCGAGTCCGCTTTCGGTCGTACTCGTTTGCTGTTGAAGGAGCGTATTCGGTCGGTCTTTTATTTCGAGTCCGCTTTTGGTCGTACTCGTTTATTTCATTTCGAGTCCGCTTTCGGTCGTACTCGTTTGCTGTTTAAAGCGCGTTTTCGGCCGGTCTTTCTTTTCGAGTCCGCTTTCGGTCGTACTCGTTTATTCTTTTCGAGTCCGCTTTCGGTCGTACTCATTTGCTATTGAAAGAGCGTTTTCGGTCTGTCTTTCTTTTCGAGTCCGCTTTCGATCGTACTCGTTTGCTATTGAAAGAGCGTTTTCGGCCGGCCTTTCTGTTCGAGTCGGCTTTCGGTCGTACTCGTTTATTCTTTTCGAATTCGCTTTCGGTTGTACTCTTTTGCTGTTGAAAGAGCGTTTTTGGCCGGTCTTTCTTTTCGAGTCCGCTTTCGGTCGTACTCGTTTATTCTTATCGAGTCCGCTTTTGGTCGTACTCGTTTGTTGTTGAAAGAGCGTTTTCAGTCGACCTTTCTTTTCGAGTCCGCTTTTGGTCGTACTCGTTTATTCTTATTGAGTTTGCTTTCGGTCGTGCTCGTTTGCTGTCGAAAGAGCGTTTTTGGCCGGTCTTTTTTTTCGAGTCCGCTTTCGATCGTACTCGTTTGCTGTTGAAAGAGCGTTTTCAGCCGGTCTTTCTTTTCGAGTCCGCTTTCGGTCGTACTTCTTTATTCTTTTCGAGTCCGCTTTCAGTCATACTCGTTTGCTGTTGAAGGAGCGTTTTCGGCAGGTCTTTCTGTTCGAGTCCGCTTTCGTTCGTACTCGTTTATTCTTTTCGAGTCCGCTTTCAGTCGTACTCGTTTGCTATTGAAAGAGCATTTTCGGCCACTCTTTCTTTTGGAGTCCGCTTTCGGCCGTACTCGTTTGCTGTTGAAAGAGCTTTTTCGGCCGGTATTTCTTTTCGATTCCGCTTTCGGTCATACTCGTTTATTTCTTTTCAAATCCGCTTTTGGTGGTACTCGTTTGCTGTTGAAAGAGCGTTTTTGGCCGGTCTTTCTTTTCGAGTCCGCTTTCGGTCGTACTCGTTTATTCTTTTCGAGTCCGCTTTTGTTCGTATTCGTTCGCTGTTGAAAGAGCGTTTTCGGCCGGTCTTTCTTTTCGAGTTCGCTTTCGGTAGTACTCGTTTATTTCTTTTCGAGTACGCTTTCGGTCGTACTCGTTTGCTGTTGAAAGAGCGTTTTTGGCCGGTCTTTCTTTTCGAGTCCGCTTTCGGTCGTACTCGTTTATTCTTTTCGAGTTCGCTTTTGCTCGTACTCGTTTGCTGTTGAAAGAGCGTTTTCGGTCGGTCTTTCTTTTCGAGTCCGCTTTCGGTTGTACTCGTTAGCTGTTTAAAGAGCGTTTTTGGCCGGTCTTTATTTTCGAGTCCGCTTTTGGTCGTACTCGTTTATTTTTATCGAGTCCGCTTTCGGTCGTACTCGTTTGCTGTTGAAAGAGCGTTTTCGGCGGTCTTTTATTTCGAGTCCGCTTTCGGCCGTACTCGTTTGCTGTTGAAAGAGCTTTTTCGGCCGGTATTTCTTTTCGATTCCGCTTTCGGTCATACTCGTTTATTTCTTTTCAAATCCGCTTTTGGTGGTACACGTTTGCTGTTGAAAGAGCGTTTTTGGCCGGTCTTTCTTTTCGAGTCCACTTTCGGTCGTACTCGTTTATTCTTTTCGAGTCCGCTTTTGTTCGTATTCGTTCGCTGTTGAAAGAGCGTTTTCGGCCGGTCTTTCTTTTCGAGTTCGCTTTCGGTAGTACTCGTTTATTTCTTTTCGAGTACGCTTTCGGTCGTACTCGTTTGCTGTTGAAAGAGCGTTTTTGGCCGGTCTTTCTTTTCGAGTCCGCTTTCGGTCGTACTCGTTTATTCTTTTCGAGTTCGCTTTTGCTCGTACTCGTTTGCTGTTGAAAGAGCGTTTTCGGTCGGTCTTTCTTTTCGAGTCCGCTTTCGGTTGTACTCGTTAGCTGTTTAAAGAGCGTTTTTGGCCGGTCTTTATTTTCGAGTCCGCTTTTGGTCGTACTCGTTTATTTTTATCGAGTCCGCTTTCGGTCGTACTCGTTTGCTGTTGAAAGAGCGTTTTCGGCGGTCTTTTATTTCGAGTCCGCTTTCGGTCGTACTCGTTTATTTCTTTTCGAGTCCGCTTTCGGTCGTACTCGTTTGCTGTTAAAATAGCGTTTTCGGCCGGTCTTTCTTTTCGAGTCCGCTTTCGGTCGTACTCGTTAGCTGTTTAAAGAGCGTTTTTGGCGGGTCTATATTTTCTAGTCCGCTTTTGGTCGTACTCGTTTATTTTTATCGAGTCCGCTTTCGGTCGTACTCGTTTGCTGTTGAAGGAGCGTTTTCGGTCGGTCTTTTATTTCGAGTCCGCTTTCGGTCGTACTCGTTTTTTTCATTTCGAGTCCGCTTTCGGTCGTACTCGTTTGCTGTTAAAAGAGCGTTTTCGGCCGGTCTTTCTTTTCGAGTCCGCTTTCGGTCGTACTCGTTTATTCTTTTCGAGTCCGCTTTCGGTCGTACTCATTTGCTATTGAAAGAGCGTTTTCGGTCTGTCTTTCTTTTCGAGTCCGCTTTCGATCGTACTCGTTTGCTATTGAAAGAGCGTTTTCGGCCGGCCTTTCTGTTCGAGTCGGCTTTTGGTCGTACTCGTTTATTCTTTTCGAGTTCGCTTTCGGTTGTACTCTTTTGCTGTTGAAAGAGCGTTTTCGGCCGGTCTTTCTTTTCGAGTCCGCTTTCGGTCGTACTCGTTTATTCTTATCGAGTCCGCTTTTGGTCGTACTCGTTTGCTGTTGAAAGAGCGTTTTCAGTCGACCTTTCTTTTCGAGTCCGCTTTTGGTCGTACTCGTTTATTCTTATTGAGTCTGCTTTCGGTCGTGCTCGTTTGCTGTCGAAAGAGCGTTTTTGGCCGGTCTTTTTTTTCGAGTCCGCTTTCGATCGTACTCGTTTGCTGTTGAAAGAGCGTTTTCAGCCGGTCTTTCTTTTCGAGTCCGCTTTCGGTCGTACTTCTTTATTCTTTTCGAGTCCGCTTTCGGTCATACTCGTTTGCTGTTGAAGGAGCGTTTTCGGCAGGTCTTTCTGTTCGAGTCCGCTTTCGTTCGTACTCGTTTATTCTTTTCGAGTCAGCTTTTAGTCGTACTCGTTTGCTATTGAAAGAGCATTTTCGGCCACTCTTTCTTTTGGAGTCCGCTTTCGGCCGTACTCGTTTGCTGTTGAAAGAGCTTTTTCGGCCGGTCTTTCTTTTCGATTCCGCTTTCGGTCATACTCGTTTATTTCTTTTCAAATCCGCTTTTGGTGGTACTCGTTTGCTGTTGAAAGAGCGTTTTTGGCCGGTCTTTCTTTTCGAGTCCGCTTTCGGTCGTACTCGTTTATTCTTTTCGAGTCCGCTTTTGTTCGTATTCGTTCGCTGTTGAAAGAGCGTTTTCGGCCGGTCTTTCTTTTCGAGTTCGCTTTCGGTAGTACTCGTTTATTTCTTTTCGAGTACGCTTTCGGTCGTACTCGTTTGCTGTTGAAAGAGCGTTTTTGGCCGGTCTTTCTTTTCGAGTCCGCTTTCGGTCGTACTCGTTTATTCTTTTCGAGTTCGCTTTTGCTCGTACTCGTTTGCTGTTGAAAGAGCGTTTTCGGTCGGTCTTTCTTTTCGAGTCCGCTTTCGGTTGTACTCGTTAGCTGTTTAAAGAGCGTTTTTGGCCGGTCTTTATTTTCGAGTCCGCTTTTGGTCGTACTCGTTTATTTTTATCGAGTCCGCTTTCGGTCGTACTCGTTTGCTGTTGAAAGAGCGTTTTCGGCGGTCTTTTATTTCGAGTCCGCTTTCGGTCGTACTCGTTTATTTCTTTTCGAGTCCGCTTTCGGTCGTACTCGTTTGCTGTTAAAATAGCGTTTTCGGCCGGTCTTTCTTTTCGAGTCCGCTTTCGGTCGTACTCGTTAGCTGTTTAAAGAGCGTTTTTGGCGGGTCTTTATTTTCTAGTCCGCTTTTGGTCGTACTCGTTTATTTTTATCGAGTCCGCTTTCGGTCGTACTCGTTTGCTGTTGAAGGAGCGTTTTCGGTCGGTCTTTTATTTCGAGTCCGCTTTCGGTCGTACTCGTTTTTTTCATTTCGAGTCCGCTTTCGGTCGTACTCGTTTGCTGTTAAAAGAGCGTTTTCGGCCGGTCTTTCTTTTCGAGTCCGCTTTCGGTCGTACTCGTTTATTCTTTTCGAGTCCGCTTTCGGTCGTACTCATTTGCTATTGAAAGAGCGTTTTCGGTCTGTCTTTCTTTTCGAGTCCGCTTTCGATCGTACTCGTTTGCTATTGAAAGAGCGTTTTCGGCCGGCCTTTCTGTTCGAGTCGGCTTTTGGTCGTACTCGTTTATTCTTTTCGAGTTCGCTTTCGGTTGTACTCTTTTGCTGTTGAAAGAGCGTTTTCGGCCGGTCTTTCTTTTCGAGTCCGCTTTCGGTCGTTCTCGTTTATTCTTATCGAGTCCGCTTTTGGTCGTACTCGTTTGCTGTTGAAAGAGCGTTTTCAGTCGACCTTTCTTTTCGAGTCCGCTTTTGGTCGTACTCGTTTATTCTTATTGAGTCTGCTTTCGGTCGTGCTCGTTTGCTGTCGAAAGAGCGTTTTTGGCCGGTCTTTTTTTTCGAGTCCGCTTTCGATCGTACTCGTTTGCTGTTGAAAGAGCGTTTTCAGCCGGTCTTTCTTTTCGAGTCCGCTTTCGGTCGTACTTCTTTATTCTTTTCGAGTCCGCTTTCGGTCATACTCGTTTGCTGTTGAAGGAGCGTTTTCGGCAGGTCTTTCTGTTCGAGTCCGCTTTCGTTCGTACTCGTTTATTCTTTTCGAGTCAGCTTTTAGTCGTACTCGTTTGCTATTGAAAGAGCATTTTCGCCCACTCTTTCTTTTGGAGTCCGCTTTCGGCCGTACTCGTTTGCTGTTGAAAGAGCTTTTTCGGCCGGTCTTTCTTTTCGATTCCGCTTTCGGTCATACTCGTTTATTTCTTTTCAAATCCGCTTTTGGTGGTACTCGTTTGCTGTTGAAAGAGCGTTTTTGGCCGGTCTTTCTTTTCGAGTCCGCTTTCGGTCGTACTCGTTTATTCTTTTCGAGTCCGCTTTTGTTCGTATTCGTTCGCTGTTGAAAGAGCGTTTTCGGCCGGTCTTTCTTTTCGAGTTCGCTTTCGGTAGTACTCGTTTATTTCTTTTCGAGTACGCTTTCGGTCGTACTCGTTTGCTGTTGAAAGAGCGTTTTTGGCCGGTCTTTCTTTTCGAGTCCGCTTTCGGTCGTACTCGTTTATTCTTTTCGAGTTCGCTTTTGCTCGTACTCGTTTGCTGTTGAAAGAGCGTTTTCGGTCGGTCTTTCTTTTCGAGTCCGCTTTCGGTTGTACTCGTTAGCTGTTTAAAGAGCGTTTTTGGCCGGTCTTTATTTTCGAGTCCGCTTTTGGTCGTACTCGTTAATTTTTATCGAGTCCGCTTTCGGTCGTACTCGTTTGCTGTTGAAAGAGCGTTTTCGGCGGTCTTTTATTTCGAGTCCGCTTTCGGTCGTACTCGTTTATTTCTTTTCGAGTCCGCTTTCGGTCATACTCGTTTGCTGTTAAAATAGCGTTTTCGGCCGGTCTTTCTTTTCGAGTCCGCTTTCGGTCGTACTCGTTAGCTGTTTAAAGAGCGTTTTTGGCCGGTCTTTATTTTCTAGTCCGCTTTTGGTCGTACTCGTTTATTTTTATCGAGTCCGCTTTCGGTCGTACTCGTTTGCTGTTGAAAGAGCGTTTTCGGTCGGTCTTTTATTTCGAGTCCGCTTTCGGTCGTACTCGTTTATTTCATTTCGAGTCCGCTTTCGGTCGTACTCGTTTGCTGTTAAAAGAGCGTTTTCGGCCGGTCTTTCTTTTCGAGTCCGCTTTCGGTCATACTCGTTTATTCTTTTCGAGTCCGCTTTCGGTCGTACTCGTTTGCTATTGAAAGAGCGTTTTCGGTCTGTCTTTCTTTTCGAGTCCGCTTTCGATCGTACTCGTTTGCTATTGAAAGAGCGTTTTCGGCCGGCCTTTCTGTTCGAGTCGGCTTTCGGTCGTACTCGTTTATTCTTTTCGAGTTTGCTTTCGGTTGTACTCTTTTGCTGTTGAAAGAGCGTTTTCGGCCGGTCTTTCTTTTCGAGTCCGCTTTCGGTCGTACTCGTTTATTCTTATCGAGTCCGCTTTTGGTCGTACTCGTTTGCTGTT
The DNA here is from genome assembly GCA_022829125.1 of Lathyrus tuberosus. NCBI lineage: Eukaryota > Viridiplantae > Streptophyta > Magnoliopsida > Fabales > Fabaceae > Lathyrus > Lathyrus tuberosus. The sequence continues at coordinate 5,922,937 of JALAZF010000034.1, forward strand.
GAAAGAGCGTTTTCAGTCGACCTTTCTTTTCGAGTCCGCTTTTGGTCGTACTCGTTTATTCTTATTGAGTCTGCTTTCGGTCGTGCTCGTTTGCTGTCGAAAGAGCGTTTTTGGCCGGTCTTTTTTTTCGAGTCCGCTTTCGATCGTACTCGTTTGCTGTTGAAAGAGCGTTTTCAGCCGGTCTTTCTTTTCGAGTCCGCTTTCGGTCGTACTTCTTTATTCTTTTCGAGTCCGCTTTCGGTCATACTCGTTTGCTGTTGAAGGAGCGTTTTCGGCAGGTCTTTCTGTTCGAGTCCGCTTTCGTTCGTACTCGTTTATTCTTTTCGAGTCCGCTTTTAGTCGTACTCGTTTGCTATTGAAAGAGCATTTTCGCCCACTCTTTCTTTTGGAGTCCGCTTTCGGCCGTACTCGTTTGCTGTTGAAAGAGCTTTTTCGGCCGGTCTTTCTTTTCGATTCCGCTTTCGGTCATACTCGTTTATTTCTTTTCAAATCCGCTTTTGGTGGTACTCGTTTGCTGTTGAAAGAGCGTTTTTGGCCGGTCTTTCTTTTCGAGTCCGCTTTCGGTCGTACTCGTTTATTCTTTTCGAGTCCGCTTTTGTTCGTATTCGTTCGCTGTTGAAAGAGCGTTTTCGGCCGGTCTTTCTTTTCGAGTTCGCTTTCGGTAGTACTCGTTTATTTCTTTTCGAGTACGCTTTCGGTCGTACTCGTTTGCTGTTGAAAGAGCGTTTTTGGCCGGTCTTTCTTTTCGAGTCCGCTTTCGGTCGTACTCGTTTATTCTTTTCGAGTTCGCTTTTGCTCGTACTCGTTTGCTGTTGAAAGAGCGTTTTCGGTCGGTCTTTCTTTTCGAGTCCGCTTTCGGTTGTACTCGTTAGCTGTTTAAAGAGCGTTTTTGGCCGGTCTTTATTTTCGAGTCCGCTTTTGGTCGTACTCGTTTATTTTTATCGAGTCCGCTTTCGGTCGTACTCGTTTGCTGTTGAAAGAGCGTTTTCGGCGGTCTTTTATTTCGAGTCCGCTTTCGGCCGTACTCGTTTGCTGTTGAAAGAGCTTTTTCGGCCGGTATTTCTTTTCGATTCCGCTTTCGGTCATACTCGTTTATTTCTTTTCAAATCCGCTTTTGGTGGTACTCGTTTGCTGTTGAAAGAGCGTTTTTGGCCGGTCTTTCTTTTCGAGTCCGCTTTCGGTCATACTCGTTTATTCTTTTCGAGTCCGCTTTTGTTCGTATTCGTTCGCTGTTGAAAGAGCGTTTTCGGCCGGTCTTTCTTTTCGAGTTCGCTTTCGGTAGTACTCGTTTATTTCTTTTCGAGTACGCTTTCGGTCGTACTCGGTTGCTGTTGAAAGAGCGTTTTTGGCCGGTCTTTCTTTTCGAGTCCGTTTTCGGTCGTACTCGTTTATTCTTTTCGAGTTCGCTTTTGCTCGTACTCGTTTGCTGTTGAAAGAGCATTTTCGGTCGGTCTTTCTTTTCGAGTCCGCTTTCGGTTGTACTCGTTAGCTGTTTAAAGAGCGTTTTAGGCCGGTCTTTATTTTCGAGTCCGCTTTTGGTCGTACTCGTTTATTTTTATCGAGTCCGCTTTCGGTCGTACTCGTTTGCTGTTGAAAGAGCGTTTTCGGCGGTCTTTTATTTCGAGTCCGCTTTCGGTCGTACTCGTTTATTTCTTTTCGAGTCCGCTTTCGGTCGTACTCGTTTGCTGTTAAAATAGCGTTTTCGGCCGGTCTTTCTTTTCGAGTCCGCTTTCGGTCGTACTCGTTAGCTGTTTAAAGAGCGTTTTTGGCCGGTCTTTATTTTCTAGTCCGCTTTTGGTCGTACTCGTTTATTTTTATCGAGTCCGCTTTCGGTCGTACTCGTTTGCTGTTGAAGGAGCGTTTTCGGTCGGTCTTTTATTTCGAGTCCGCTTTCGGTCGTACTCGTTTTTTTCATTTCGAGTCCGCTTTCGGTCGTACTCGTTTGCTGTTAAAAGAGCGTTTTCGGCCGGTCTTTCTTTTCTAGTCCGCTTTCGGTCGTACTCGTTTATTCTTTTCGAGTCCGCTTTCGGTCGTACTCATTTGCTATTGAAAGAGCGTTTTCGGTCTGTCTTTCTTTTCGAGTCCGCTTTCGATCGTACTCGTTTGCTATTGAAAGAGCGTTTTCGGCCGGCCTTTCTGTTCGAGTCGGCTTTCGGTCGTACTCGTTTATTCTTTTCGAGTTCGCTTTCGGTTGTACTCTTTTGCTGTTGAAAGAGCGTTTTCGGCCGGTCTTTCTTTTCGAGTCCGCTTTCGGTCGTACTCGTTTATTCTTATCGAGTCCGCTTTTGGTCGTACTCGTTTGCTGTTGAAAGAGCGTTTTCAGTCGACCTTTCTTTTCGAGTCCGCTTTTGGTCGTACTCGTTTATTCTTATTGAGTCTGCTTTCGGTCGTGCTCGTTTGCTGTCGAAAGAGCGTTTTTGGCCGGTCTTTTTTTTCGAGTCCGCTTTCGATCGTACTCGTTTGCTGTTGAAAGAGCGTTTTCAGCCGGTCTTTCTTTTCGAGTCCGCTTTCGGTCGTACTTCTTTATTCTTTTCGAGTCCGCTTTCGGTCATACTCGTTTGCTGTTGAAGGAGCGTTTTCGGCAGGTCTTTCTGTTCGAGTCCGCTTTCGTTCGTACTCGTTTATTCTTTTCGAGTCCGCTTTTAGTCGTACTCGTTTGCTATTGAAAGAGCATTTTCGCCCACTCTTTCTTTTGGAGTCCGCTTTCGGCCGTACTCGTTTGCTGTTGAAAGAGCTTTTTCGGCCGGTCTTTCTTTTCGATTCCGCTTTCTGTCATACTCGTTTATTTCTTTTCAAATCCGCTTTTGGTGGTACTCGTTTGCTGTTGAAAGAGCGTTTTTGGCCGGTCTTTCTTTTCGAGTCCGCTTTCGGTCGTACTCGTTTATTCTTTTCGAGTCCGCTTTTGTTCGTATTCGTTCGCTGTTGAAAGAGCGTTTTCGGCCGGTCTTTCTTTTCGAGTTCGCTTTCGGTAGTACTCGTTTATTTCTTTTCGAGTACGCTTTCGGTCGTACTCGTTTGCTGTTGAAAGAGCGTTTTTGGCCGGTCTTTCTTTTCGAGTCCGCTTTCGGTCGTACTCGTTTATTCTTTTCGAGTTCGCTTTTGCTCGTACTCGTTTGCTGTTGAAAGAGCATTTTCGGTCGGTCTTTCTTTTCGAGTCCGCTTTCGGTTGTACTCGTTAGCTGTTTAAAGAGCGTTTTTGGCCGGTCTTTATTTTCGAGTCCGCTTTTGGTCGTACTCGTTTATTTTTATCGAGTCCGCTTTCGGTCGTACTCGTTTGCTGTTGAAAGAGCGTTTTCGGCGGTCTTTTATTTCGAGTCCGCTTTCGGTCGTACTCGTTTATTTCTTTTCGAGTCCGCTTTCGGTCGTACTCGTTTGCTGTTAAAATAGCGTTTTCGGCCGGTCTTTCTTTTCGAGTCCGCTTTCGGTCGTACTCGTTAGCTGTTTAAAGAGCGTTTTTGGCCGGTCTTTATTTTCTAGTCCGCTTTTGGTCGTACTCGTTTATTTTTATCGAGTCCGCTTTCGGTCGTACTCGTTTGCTGTTGAAAGAGCGTTTTCGGTCGGTCTTTTATTTCGAGTCCGCTTTCGGTCGTACTCGTTTATTTCATTTCGAGTCCGCTTTCGGTCGTACTCGTTTGCTGTTAAAAGAGCGTTTTCGGCCGGTCTTTCTTTTCGAGTCCGCTTTCGGTCGTACTCGTTTGCTATTGAAAGAGCGTTTTCGGTCTGTCTTTCTTTTCGAGTCCGCTTTCGGTCGTACTCGTTTGCTGTTAAAATAGCGTTTTTGGCCGGTCTTTCTTTTCGAGTCCGCTTTCGGTCGTACTCGTTAGCTGTTTAAAGAGCGTTTTTGGCCGGTCTTTATTTTCTAGTCCGCTTTTGGTCGTACTCGTTTATTTTTATCGAGTCCGCTTTCGGTCGTACTCGTTTGCTGTTGAAGGAGCGTTTTCGGTCGGTCTTTTATTTCGAGTCCGCTTTTGGTCGTACTCGTTTATTTCATTTCGAGTCCGCTTTCGGTCGTACTCGTTTGCTGTTAAAAGCGCGTTTTCGGCCGGTCTTTCTTTTCGAGTCCGCTTTCGGTCGTACTCGTTTATTCTTTTCGAGTCCGCTTTCGGTCGTACTCATTTGCTATTGAAAGAGCGTTTTCGGTCTGTCTTTCTTTTCGAGTCCGCTTTCGATCGTACTCGTTTGCTATTGAAAGAGCGTTTTCGGCCGGCCTTTCTGTTCGAGTCGGCTTTCGGTCGTACTCGTTTATTTTTATCGAGTCCGCTTTCGGTCGTACTCGTTTGCTGTTGAAGGAGCGTTTTCGGTCGGTCTTTTATTTCGAGTCCGCTTTCGGTCGTACTCGTTTTTTTCATTTCGAGTCCGCTTTCGGTCGTACTCGTTTGTTGTTGAAAGAGCGTTTTCAGTCGACCTTTCTTTTCGAGTCCGCTTTTGGTCGTACTCGTTTATTCTTATTGAGTTTGCTTTCGGTCGTGCTCGTTTGCTGTCGAAAGAGCGTTTTTGGCCGGTCTTTTTTTTCGAGTCCGCTTTCGATCGTACTCGTTTGCTGTTGAAAGAGCGTTTTCGGCCGGCCTTTCTGTTCGAGTCGGCTTTTGGTCGTACTCGTTTATTCTTTTCGAGTTCGCTTTCGGTTGTACTCTTTTGCTGTTGAAAGAGCGTTTTCGGCCGGTCTTTCTTTTCGAGTCCGCTTTCGGTCGTACTCGTTTATTCTTATCGAGTCCGCTTTTGGTCGTACTCGTTTGCTGTTGAAAGAGCGTTTTCAGTCGACCTTTCTTTTCGAGTCCGCTTTTGGTCGTACTCGTTTATTCTTATTGAGTCTGCTTTCGGTCGTGCTCGTTTGCTGTCGAAAGAGCGTTTTTGGCCGGTCTTTTTTTTCGAGTCCGCTTTCGATCGTACTCGTTTGCTGTTGAAAGAGCGTTTTCAGCCGGTCTTTCTTTTCGAGTCCGCTTTCGGTCGTACTTCTTTATTCTTTTCGAGTCCGCTTTCGGTCATACTCGTTTGCTGTTGAAGGAGCGTTTTCGGCAGGTCTTTCTGTTCGAGTCCGCTTTCGTTCGTACTCGTTTATTCTTTTCGAGTAAGCTTTTAGTCGTACTCGTTTGCTATTGAAAGAGCATTTTCGGCCACTCTTTCTTTTGGAGTCCGCTTTCGGCCGTACTCGTTTGCTGTTGAAAGAGCTTTTTCGGCCGGTCTTTCTTTTCGATTCCGCTTTCGGTCATACTCGTTTATTTCTTTTCAAATCCGCTTTTGGTGGTACTCGTTTGCTGTTGAAAGAGCGTTTTTGGCCGGTCTTTCTTTTCGAGTCCGCTTTCGGTCGTACTCGTTTATTCTTTTCGAGTCCGCTTTTGTTCGTATTCGTTCGCTGTTGAAAGAGCGTTTTCGGCCGGTCTTTCTTTTCGAGTTCGCTTTCGGTAGTACTCGTTTATTTCTTTTCGAGTACGCTTTCGGTCGTACTCGTTTGCTGTTGAAAGAGCGTTTTTGGCCGGTCTTTCTTTTCGAGTCCGCTTTCGGTCGTACTCGTTTATTCTTTTCGAGTTCGCTTTTGCTCGTACTCGTTTGCTGTTGAAAGAGCGTTTTCGGTCGGTCTTTCTTTTCGAGTCCGCTTTCGGTTGTACTCGTTAGCTGTTTAAAGAGCGTTTTTGGCCGGTCTTTATTTTCGAGTCCGCTTTTGGTCGTACTCGTTTATTTTTATCGAGTCCGCTTTCGGTCGTACTCGTTTGCTGTTGAAAGAGCGTTTTCGGCGGTCTTTTATTTCGAGTCCGCTTTCGGTCGTACTCGTTTATTTCTTTTCGAGTCCGCTTTCGGTCGTACTCGTTTGCTGTTAAAATAGCGTTTTCGGCCGGTCTTTCTTTTCGAGTCCGCTTTCGGTCGTACTCGTTAGCTGTTTAAAGAGCGTTTTTGGCGGGTCTTTATTTTCTAGTCCGCTTTTGGTCGTACTCGTTTATTTTTATCGAGTCCGCTTTCGGTCGTACTCGTTTGCTGTTGAAGGAGCGTTTTCGGTCGGTCTTTTATTTCGAGTCCGCTTTCGGTCGTACTCGTTTTTTTCATTTCGAGTCCGCTTTCGGTCGTACTCGTTTGCTGTTAAAAGAGCGTTTTCGGCCGGTCTTTCTTTTCGAGTCCGCTTTCGGTCGTACTCGTTTATTCTTTTCGAGTCCGCTTTCGGTCGTACTCATTTGCTATTGAAAGAGCGTTTTCGGTCTGTCTTTCTTTTCGAGTCCGCTTTCGATCGTACTCGTTTGCTATTGAAAGAGCGTTTTCGGCCGGCCTTTCTGTTCGAGTCGGCTTTTGGTCGTACACGTTTATTCTTTTTGAGTTCGCTTTCGGTTGTACTCTTTTGCTGTTGAAAGAGCGTTTTCGGCCGGTCTTTCTTTTCGAGTCCGCTTTCGGTCGTTCTCGTTTATTCTTATCGAGTCCGCTTTTGGTCGTACTCGTTTGCTGTTGAAAGAGCGTTTTCAGTCGACCTTTCTTTTCGAGTCCGCTTTTGGTCGTACTCGTTTATTCTTATTGAGTCTGCTTTCGGTCGTGCTCGTTTGCTGTCGAAAGAGCGTTTTTGGCCGGTCTTTTTTTTCGAGTCCGCTTTCGATCGTACTCGTTTGCTGTTGAAAGAGCGTTTTCAGCCGGTCTTTCATTTCGAGTCCGCTTTCGGTCGTACTTCTTTATTCTTTTCGAGTCCGCTTTCGGTCATACTCGTTTGCTGTTGAAGGAGCGTTTTCGGCAGGTCTTTCTGTTCGAGTCCGCTTTCGTTCGTACTCGTTTATTCTTTTCGAGTCAGCTTTTAGTCGTACTCGTTTGCTATTGAAAGAGCATTTTCGCCCACTCTTTCTTTTGGAGTCCGCTTTCGGCCGTACTCGTTTGCTGTTGAAAGAGCTTTTTCGGCCGGTCTTTCTTTTCGATTCCGCTTTCGGTCATACTCGTTTATTTCTTTTCAAATCCGCTTTTGGTGGTACTCGTTTGCTGTTGAAAGAGCGTTTTTGGCCGGTCTTTCTTTTCGAGTCCGCTTTCGGTCGTACTCGTTTATTCTTTTCGAGTCCGCTTTTGTTCGTATTCGTTCGCTGTTGAAAGAGCGTTTTCGGCCGGTCTTTCTTTTCGAGTTCGCTTTCGGTAGTACTCGTTTATTTCTTTTCGAGTACGCTTTCGGTCGTACTCGTTTGCTGTTGAAAGAGCGTTTTTGGCCGGTCTTTCTTTTCGAGTCCGCTTTCGGTCGTACTCGTTTATTCTTTTCGAGTTCGCTTTTGCTCGTACTCGTTTGCTGTTGAAAGAGCGTTTTCGGTCGGTCTTTCTTTTCGAGTCCGCTTTCGGTTGTACTCGTTAGCTGTTTAAAGAGCGTTTTTGGCCGGTCTTTATTTTCGAGTCCGCTTTTGGTCGTACTCGTTAATTTTTATCGAGTCCGCTTTCGGTCGTACTCGTTTGCTGTTGAAAGAGCGTTTTCGGCGGTCTTTTATTTCGAGTCCGCTTTCGGTCGTACTCGTTTATTTCTTTTCGAGTCCGCTTTCGGTCGTACTCGTTTGCTGTTAAAATAGCGTTTTCGGCCGGTCTTTCTTTTCGAGTCCGCTTTCGGTCGTACTCGTTAGCTGTTTAAAGAGCGTTTTTGGCCGGTCTTTATTTTCTAGTCCGCTTTTGGTCGTACTCGTTTATTTTTATCGAGTCCGCTTTCGGTCGTACTCGTTTGCTGTTGAAAGAGCGTTTTCGGTCGGTCTTTTATTTCGAGTCCGCTTTCGGTCGTACTCGTTTATTTCATTTCGAGTCCGCTTTCGGTCGTACTCGTTTGCTGTTAAAAGAGCGTTTTCGGCCGGTCTTTCTTTTCGAGTCCGCTTTCGGTCATACTCGTTTATTCTTTTCGAGTCCGCTTTCGGTCGTACTCGTTTGCTATTGAAAGAGCGTTTTCGGTCTGTCTTTCTTTTCGAGTCCGCTTTCGATCGTACTCGTTTGCTATTGAAAGAGCGTTTTCGGCCGACCTTTCTGTTCGAGTCGGCTTTCGGTCGTACTCGTTTATTCTTTTCGAGTTCGCTTTCGGTTGTACTCTTTTGCTGTTGAAAGAGCGTTTTCGGCCGGTCTTTCTTTTCGAGTCCGCTTTCGGTCGTACTCGTTTATTCTTATCGAGTCCGCTTTTGGTCGTACTCGTTTGCTGTTGAAAGAGCGTTTTCAGTCGACCTTTCTTTTCGAGTCCGCTTTTGGTCGTACTCGTTTATTCTTATTGAGTCTGCTTTCGGTCGTGCTCGTTTGCTGTCGAAAGAGCGTTTTTGGCCGGTCTTTTTTTTCGAGTCCGCTTTCGATCGTACTCGTTTGCTGTTGAAAGAGCGTTTTCAGCCGGTCTTTCTTTTCGAGTCCGCTTTCGGTCGTACTTCTTTATTCTTTTCGAGTCCGCTTTCGGTCATACTCGTTTGCTGTTGAAGGAGCGTTTTCGGCAGGTCTTTCTGTTCGAGTCCGCTTTCGTTCGTACTCGTTTATTCTTTTCGAGTCCGCTTTCAGTCGTACTCGTTTGCTATTGAAAGAGCATTTTCGGCCACTCTTTCTTTTGGAGTCCGCTTTCGGCCGTACTCGTTTGCTGTTGAAAGAGCTTTTTCGGCCGGTCTTTCTTTTCGATTCCGCTTTCGGTCATACTCGTTTATTTCTTTTCAAATCCGCTTTCGGTTGTACTCGTTAGCTGTTGAAAGAGCGTTTTTGGCCGGTCTTTATTTTCGAGTCCGCTTTCGGTCGTACTCGTTTATTCTTTTCGAGTCCGCTTTTGTTCGTATTCGTTCGCTGTTGAAAGAGCGTTTTCGGCCGGTCTTTCTTTTCGAGTTCGCTTTCGGTAGTACTCGTTTATTTCTTTTCGAGTCCGCTTTCGGTCGTACTCGTTTGCTGTTAAAAGAGCGTTTTCGGCCGGTCTTTCTTTTCGAGTCCGCTTTCGGTCGTACTCGTTTATTCTTTTCGAGTCCGCTTTCGGTCGTACTCGTTTGCTATTGAAAGAGCGTTTTCGGTCGGTCTTTCTTTTCGAGTCCGCTTTCGGTCGTACTCGTTTGCTATTGAAAGAGCGTTTTCGGCCGGCCTTTCTGTTCGAGTCGGCTTTCGGTCGTACTCGTTTATTCTTTTCGAGTTCGCTTTCGGTTGTACTCTTTTGCTGTTGAAAGAGCGTTTTCGGCCGGTCTTTCTTTTCGAGTCCGCTTTCGGTCGTACTCGTTTGCTGTTGAAAGAGCGTTTTTGGCCGGTCTTTCTTTTCGAGTCCGCTTTCGGTCGTACTCGTTTATTCTTTTCGAGTTCGCTTTTGCTCGTACTCGTTTGCTGTTGAAAGAGCGTTTTCGGTCGGTCTTTCTTTTCGAGTCCGCTTTCGGTTGTACTCGTTAGCTGTTTAAAGAGCGTTTTTGGCCGGTCTTTATTTTCGAGTCCGCTTTTGGTCGTACTCGTTTATTTTTATCGAGTCCGCTTTCGGTCGTACTCGTTTGCTGTTGAAAGAGCGTTTTCTTCGGTCTTTTATTTCGAGTCCGCTTTCGGTCATACTCGTTTATTTCTTTTCGAGTCCGCTTTCGGTCGTACTCGTTTGCTGTTAAAAGAGCGTTTTCGGCCGGTCTTTCTTTTCGAGTCCGCTTTCGGTCGTACTCGTTAGCTGTTTAAAGAGCGTTTTTGGCCGGTCTATATTTTCGAGTCCGCTTTTGGTCGTACTCGTTTATTTTTATCGAGTCCGCTTTCGGTCGTACTCGTTTGCTGTTGAAAGAGCGTTTTCGGTCGGTCTTTTATTTCGAGTCCGCTTTCGGTCGTACTCGTTTATTTCTTTTCGAGTCCGCTTTCGGTCGTACTCGTTTGCTGTTAAAAGAGCGTTTTCGGCCGGTCTTTCTTTTCGAGTCCGCTTTCGGTCGTACTCGTTTATTCTTTTCGAGTCCGCTTTCGGTCGTACTCGTTTGCTATTGAAAGAGCGTTTTCGGTCGGTCTTTCTTTTCGAGTCCGCTTTCGGTCGTACTCGTTTGCTATTGAAAGAGCGTTTTCGGCCGGCCTTTCTGTTCGAGTCGGCTTTCGGTCGTACTCGTTTATTCTTTTCGAGTTCGCTTTCAGTTGTACTCTTTTGCTGTTGAAAGAGCGTTTTCGGCCGGTCTTTCTTTTCGAGTCCGCTTTCGGTCGTACTCGTTTATTCTTATCGAGTCCGCTTTTGGTCGTACTCGTTTGCTGTTGAAAGAGCGTTTTCAGTCGACCTTTCTTTTCGAGTCCGCTTTTGGTCGTACTCGTTTATTCTTATTGAGTCTGCTTTCGGTCGTGCTCGTTTGCTGTCGAAAGAGCGTTTTTGGCCGGTCTTTTTTTTCGAGTCCGCTTTCGATCGTACTCGTTTGCTGTTGAAAGAGCGTTTTCAGCCGGTCTTTCTTTTCGAGTCCGCTTTCGGTCGTACTTGTTTATTCTTTTCGAGTCCGCTTTCGGTCATACTCGTTTGCTGTTGAAGGAGCGTTTTCGGCAGGTCTTTCTGTTCGAGTCCGCTTTCGTTCGTACTCATTTATTCTTTTCGAGTCCGCTTTCAGTCGTACTCGTTTGCTGTTGAAAGAGCATTTTCGGCCACTCTTTCTTTTGGAGTCCGCTTTCGGCCGTACTCGTTTGCTGTTGAAAGAGCTTTTTCGGCCGGTCTTTCTTTTCGATTCCGCTTTCGGTCATACTCGTTTATTTCTTTTCAAATCCGCTTTTGGTCGTACTCGTTTGCTGTTGAAAGAGCGTTTTTGGCCGGTCTTTCTTTTCGAGTCCGCTTTCGGTCGTACTCGTTTATTCTTTTCGAGTCCGCTTTTGTTCGTATTCGTTCGTTGTTGAAAGAGCGTTTTCGGCCGGTCTTTCTTTTCGAGTTCGCTTTCGGTAGTACTCGTTTATTTCTTTTCGAGTACGCTTTCGGTCGTACTCGTTTGCTGTTGAAAGAGCGTTTTTGGCCGGTCTTTCTTTTCGAGTCCGCTTTCGGTCGTACTCGTTTATTCTTTTCGAGTTCGCTTTTGCTCGTACTCGTTTGTTGTTGAAAGAGCGTTTCAGGCCGGTCTTTCTTTTCGAGTCCGGTTTCGGTTGTACTCGTTAGCTGTTGAAAGAGAGTTTTTGGCCGGTCTTTCTTTTCGAGTCTACTTTTGGCGTACTCGTTTATTCTTATCGAGTCCGCTTTCGGTTGTACTCGTTTGCTGTTGAAAGAGCGTTTCAGGCCGGTCTTTCTTTTCGACTCCGCTTTCGGTCGTACTCGTTTGCTATTGAAAGAGCGTTTTTGGCCAGTCTTTATTTTCTAGTCCGCTTTTGGTCGTACTCGTTTATTTTTATCGAGTCCGCTTTCGGTCGTACTCGTTTGCTGTTGAAGGAGCGTTTTCGGTCGGTCTTTTATTTCGAGTCCGCTTTCGGTCGTACTCGTTTTTTTCATTTCGAGTCCGCTTTCGGTCGTACTCGTTTGCTGTTAAAAGAGCGTTTTCGGCCGGTCTTTCTTTTCGAGTCCGCTTTCGGTCGTACTCGTTTATTCTTTTCGAGTCCGCTTTCGGTCGTACTCATTTGCTATTGAAAGAGCGTTTTCGGTCTGTCTTTCTTTTCGAGTCCGCTTTCGATCGTACTCGTTTGCTATTGAAAGAGCGTTTTCGGCCGGCCTTTCTGTTCGAGTCGGCTTTTGGTCGTACTCGTTTATTCTTTTCGAGTTCGCTTTCGGTTGTACTCTTTTGCTGTTGAAAGAGCGTTTTCGGCCGGTCTTTCTTTTCGAGTCCGCTTTCGGTCGTTCTCGTTTATTCTTATCGAGTCCGCTTTTGGTCGTACTCGTTTGCTGTTGAAAGAGCGTTTTCAGTCGACCTTTCTTTTCGAGTCCGCTTTTGGTCGTACTCGTTTATTCTTATTGAGTCTGCTTTCGGTCGTGCTCGTTTGCTGTCGAAAGAGCGTTTTTGGCCGGTCTTTTTTTTCGAGTCCGCTTTCGATCGTACTCGTTTGCTGTTGAAAGAGCGTTTTCAGCCGGTCTTTCTTTTCGAGTCCGCTTTCGGTCGTACTTCTTTATTCTTTTCGAGTCCGCTTTCGGTCATACTCGTTTGCTGTTGAAGGAGCGTTTTCGGCAGGTCTTTCTGTTCGAGTCCGCTTTCGTTCGTACTCGTTTATTCTTTTCGAGTCAGCTTTTAGTCGTACTCGTTTGCTATTGAAAGAGCATTTTCGCCCACTCTTTCTTTTGGAGTCCACTTTCGGCCGTACTCGTTTGCTGTTGAAAGAGCTTTTTCGGCCGGTCTTTCTTTTCGATTCCGCTTTCGGTCATACTCGTTTATTTCTTTTCAAATCCGCTTTTGGTGGTACTCGTTTGCTGTTGAAAGAGCGTTTTTGGCCGGTCTTTCTTTTCGAGTCCGCTTTCGGTCGTACTCGTTTATTCTTTTCGAGTCCGCTTTTGTTCGTATTCGTTCGCTGTTGAAAGAGCGTTTTCGGCCGGTCTTTCTTTTCGAGTTCGCTTTCGGTAGTACTCGTTTATTTCTTTTCGAGTACGCTTTCGGTCGTACTCGTTTGCTGTTGAAAGAGCGTTTTTGGCCGGTCTTTCTTTTCGAGTCCGCTTTCGGTCGTACTCGTTTATTCTTTTCGAGTTCGCTTTTGCTCGTACTCGTTTGCTGTTGAAAGAGCGTTTTCGGTCGGTCTTTCTTTTCGAGTCCGCTTTCGGTTGTACTCGTTAGCTGTTTAAAGAGCGTTTTTGGCCGGTCTTTATTTTCGAGTCCGCTTTTGGTCGTACTCGTTAATTTTTATCGAGTCCGCTTTCGGTCGTACTCGTTTGCTGTTGAAAGAGCGTTTTCGGCGGTCTTTTATTTCGAGTCCGCTTTCGGTCGTACTCGTTTATTTCTTTTCGAGTCCGCTTTCGGTCGTACTCGTTTGCTGTTAAAATAGCGTTTTCGGCCGGTCTTTCTTTTCGAGTCCGCTTTCGGTCGTACTCGTTAGCTGTTTAAAGAGCGTTTTTGGCCGGTCTTTATTTTCTAGTCCGCTTTTGGTCGTACTCGTTTATTTTTATCGAGTCCGCTTTCGGTCGTACTCGTTTGCTGTTGAAAGAGCGTTTTCGGTCGGTCTTTTATTTCGAGTCCGCTTTCGGCCGTACTCGTTTATTTCATTTCGAGTCCGCTTTCGGTCGTACTCGTTTGCTGTTAAAAGAGCGTTTTCGGCCGGTCTTTCTTTTCGAGTCCGCTTTCGGTCATACTCGTTTATTCTTTTCGAGTCCGCTTTCGGTCGTACTCGTTTGCTATTGAAAGAGCGTTTTCGGTCTGTCTTTCTTTTCGAGTCCGCTTTCGATCGTACTCGTTTGCTATTGAAAGAGCGTTTTCGGCCGGCCTTTCTGTTCGAGTCGGCTTTCGGTCGTACTCGTTTATTCTTTTCGAGTTCGCTTTCGGTTGTACTCTTTTGCTGTTGAAAGAGCGTTTTCGGCCGGTCTTTCTTTTCGAGTCCGCTTTCGGTCGTACTCGTTTATTCTTATCGAGTCCGCTTTTGGTCGTACTCGTTTGCTGTTGAAAGAGCGTTTTCAGTCGACCTTTCTTTTCGAGTCCGCTTTTGGTCGTACTCGTTTATTCTTATTGAGTCTGCTTTCGGTCGTGCTCGTTTGCTGTCGAAAGAGCGTTTTTGGCCGGTCTTTTTTTTCGAGTCCGCTTTCGATCGTACTCGTTTGCTGTTGAAAGAGCGTTTTCAGCCGGTCTTTCTTTTCGAGTCCGCTTTCGGTCGTACTTCTTTATTCTTTTCGAGTCCGCTTTTGGTCATACTCGTTTGCTGTTGAAGGAGCGTTTTCGGCAGGTCTTTCTGTTCGAGTCCGCTTTCGTTCGTACTCGTTTATTCTTTTCGAGTCCGCTTTCAGTCGTACTCGTTTGCTATTGAAAGAGCATTTTCGGCCACTCTTTCTTTTGGAGTCCGCTTTCGGCCGTACTCGTTTGCTGTTGAAAGAGCTTTTTCGGCCGGTCTTTCTTTTCGATTCCGCTTTCGGTCATACTCGTTTATTTCTTTTCAAATCCGCTTTCGGTTGTACTCGTTAGCTGTTGAAAGAGCGTTTTTGGCCGGTCTTTATTTTCGAGTCCGCTTTCGGTCGTACTCGTTTATTCTTTTCGAGTCCGCTTTTGTTCGTATTCGTTCGCTGTTGAAAGAGCGTTTTCGGCCGGTCTTTCTTTTCGAGTTCGCTTTCGGTAGTACTCGTTTATTTCTTTTCGAGTCCGCTTTCGGTCGTACTCGTTTGCTGTTAAAAGAGCGTTTTCGGCCGGTCTTTCTTTTCGAGTCCGCTTTCGGTCGTACTCGTTTATTCTTTTCGAGTTCGCTTTCGGTCGTACTCGTTTGCTATTGAAAGAGCGTTTTCGGTCGGTCTTTCTTTTCGAGTCCGCTTTCGGTCGTACTCGTTTGCTATTGAAAGAGCGTTTTCGGCCGGCCTTTCTGTTCGAGTCGGCTTTCGGTCGTACTCGTTTATTCTTTTCGAGTTCGCTTTCGGTTGTACTCTTTTGCTGTTGAAAGAGCGTTTTCGGCCGGTCTTTCTTTTCGAGTCCGCTTTCGGTCGTACTCGTTTGCTGTTGAAAGAGCGTTTTTGGCCGGTCTTTCTTTTCGAGTCCGCTTTCGGTCGTACTCGTTTATTCTTTTCGAGTTCGCTTTTGCTCGTACTCGTTTGCTGTTGAAAGAGCGTTTTCGGTCGGTCTTTCTTTTCGAGTCCGCTTTCGGTTGTACTCGTTAGCTGTTTAAAGAGCGTTTTTGGCCGGTCTTTATTTTCGAGTCCGCTTTTGGTCGTACTCGTTTATTTTTATCGAGTCCGCTTTCGGTCGTACTCGTTTGCTGTTGAAAGAGCGTTTTCGGCGGTCTTTTATTTCGAGTCCGCTTTCGGTCATACTCGTTTATTTCTTTTCGAGTCCGCTTTCGGTCGTACTCGTTTGCTGTTGAAAGAGCGTTTTCGGCCGGTCTTTCTTTTCGAGTCCGCTTTCGGTCGTACTCGTTAGCTGTTTAAAGAGCGTTTTTGGCCGGTCTATATTTTCGAGTCCGCTTTTGGTCGTACTCGTTTATTTTTATCGAGTCCGCTTTCGGTCGTACTCGTTTGCTGTTGAAAGAGCGTTTTCGGTCGGTCTTTTATTTCGAGTCCGCTTTCGGTCGTACTCGTTTATTTCTTTTCGAGTCCGCTTTCGGTCGTACTCGTTTGCTGTTAAAAGAGCGTTTTCGGCCGGTCTTTCTTTTCGAGTCCGCTTTCGGTCGTACTCGTTTATTCTTTTCGAGTCCGCTTTCGGTCGTACTCGTTTGCTATTGAAAGAGCGTTTTCGGTCGGTCTTTCTTTTCGAGTCCGCTTTCGGTCGTACTCGTTTGCTATTGAAAGAGCGTTTTCGGCCGGCCTTTCTGTTCGAGTCGGCTTTCGGTCGTACTCGTTTATTCTTTTCGAGTTCGCTTTCGGTTGTACTCTTTTGCTGTTGAAAGAGCGTTTTCGGCCGGTCTTTCTTTTCGAGTCCGCTTTCGGTCGTACTCGTTTATTCTTATCGAGTCCGCTTTTGGTCGTACTCGTTTGCTGTTGAAAGAGCGTTTTCAGTCGAACTTTCTTTTCGAGTCCGCTTTTGGTCGTACTCGTTTATTCTTATTGAGTCTGCTTTCGGTCGTGCTCGTTTGCTGTCGAAAGAGCGTTTTTGGCCGGTCTTTTTTTTCGAGTCCGCTTTCGATCGTACTCGTTTGCTGTTGAAAGAGCGTTTTCAGCCGGTCTTTCTTTTCGAGTCCGCTTTCGGTCGTACTTGTTTATTCTTTTCGAGTCCGCTTTCGGTCATACTCGTTTGCTGTTGAAGGAGCGTTTTCGGCAGGTCTTTCTGTTCGAGTCCGCTTTCGTTCGTACTCATTTATTCTTTTCGAGTCCGCTTTCAGTCGTACTCGTTTGCTGTTGAAAGAGCATTTTCGGCCACTCTTTCTTTTGGAGTCCGCTTTCGGCCGTACTCGTTTGCTGTTGAAAGAGCTTTTTCGGCCGGTCTTTCTTTTCGATTCCGCTTTCGGTCATACTCGTTTATTTCTTTTCAAATCCGCTTTTGGTCGTACTCGTTTGCTGTTGAAAGAGCGTTTTTGGCCGGTCTTTCTTTTCGAGTCCGCTTTCGGTCGTACTCGTTTATTCTTTTCGAGTCCGCTTTTGTTCGTATTCGTTCGCTGTTGAAAGAGCGTTTTCGGCCGGTCTTTCTTTTCGAGTTCGCTTTCGGTAGTACTCGTTTATTTCTTTTCGAGTACGCTTTCGGTCGTACTCGTTTGCTGTTGAAAGAGCGTTTTTGGCCGGTCTTTCTTTTCGAGTCCGCTTTCGGTCGTACTCGTTTATTCTTTTCGAGTTCGCTTTTGCTCGTACTCGTTTGTTGTTGAAAGAGCGTTTCAGGCCGGTCTTTCTTTTCGAGTCCGGTTTCGGTTGTACTCGTTAGCTGTTGAAAGAGAGTTTTTGGCCGGTCTTTCTTTTCGAGTCTACTTTTGGCGTACTCGTTTATTCTTATCGAGTCCGCTTTCGGTTGTACTCGTTTGCTGTTGAAAGAGCGTTTCAGGCCGGTCTTTCTTTTCGACTCCGCTTTCGGTCGTACTCGTTTGCTATTGAAAGAGCGTTTTTGGCCAGTCTTTATTTTCGAGTCCGCTTTTGGTCGTACTCGTTTATTCTTATCGAGTCCGCTTTCAGTCGTACTCGTTTGCTGTTGAAAGAGCATTTTCGGCCGGTCTTTCTTTTCGAGTCCGCTTTCGATGGTAATCGTTTATTTCTTTTCGAGTCTGCTTTCGGTTGTATTCGTTTGCTGTTGAAAGAGCGTTTTCGGCCGGTCTTTCTTTTCGAGTCCGCTTTCGGTCGTACTCGTTTATTCTTTTCGAGTCCGCTTTCAGTCATACTCGTTTGCTATTGAAAGAGCATTCTCGGCCGGTCTTTCTTTTCGAGCCCGCTTTCGGTCATACCCGTTTGCTGTTGAAAGAGCATTTTCGGCCGATCTTTCTTTTCGAGTCCGCTTTCGGTCGTACTCGTTTATTTCTTTTCGAGTCCGCTTTCGGTCGTATTCGTTTGTTGTTGAAAGAGCGTTTTCGGCCAGTCTTTCTTTTGGAGTCCGCTTTCGGCCTTACTCGTTTGCTGTTGAAAAAGCATTTTCGGCCAGTCTTTCTTTTCGATTCTGCTTTCGGTAGTACTTGTTTATTTCTTTTCGAATTCGCTTTTGGTCTTACTCGTTTGCTGTTGAAAGAGCGTTTTCGGTCGGTCTTTCTTTTCGATTCCGCTTTCGGTCGTACTCGTTTATTCTTTTCGAGTTCGCTTTTGCTCGTACTCGTTTGCTGTTGAAAGAGCGTTTCAAGCCGGTCTTTCTTTTCGAGTCCGCTTTCGGTTGTACTCGTTAGCTGTTGAAAGAGAGTTTTTGGCCGGTCTTTCTTTTCGAGTCTGCTTTTGGTCGTACTCGTTTATTCTTATCGAGTCCGCTTTCGGTTGTACTCGTTTGCTGTTGAAAGAGCGTTTCAGGTCGGTCTTTCTTTTCGAGTCCGCTTTTCGGTCGTACTCGTTTGCTGTTGAAAGAGCGTTTTCGGCCGGTCTTTCTTTTCGAGTCCGCTTTCGGTCGTACTCGTTTATTCTTTTCGAGTTCGCTTTCAGACGTACTCGTTTGCTGTTGAAAGAGCATTCTCGGCCGGTCTTTCTTTTCGAGTCCGCTTTCGGTCGTACTCGTTTGCTGTTGAAAGAGCATTTTCGGCCGGTCTTTCTTTTCGAGTCCGCTTTCGGTCGTACTCGTTTATTCTTTTCGAGTCCGCTTTCGATCGTACTCGTTTGCTGTTGAAAGAGCATTTTCGGCTGGTCTTTCTATTCGAGTCCGCTTTCGGACGTACTCATTTATTCTTTTCGAGTCCGCTTCCGGTCGTACTCGTTTGCTGTTGAAATAGCGTTTTTGGCCAGTCTTTCTTTTGGAGTCCGCTTTCGGCAGTACTGCTTTGCTGTTGAAAGAGCATTTTCGGCCAGTCTTTCTTTTGGATTCTGCTTTCGGTAGTACTTTTTTATTTCTTTTTGAGTTCGCTTTTGGTCTTACTCGTTTGCTGTTGAAAGAGCGTTTTTGGCCGGTCTTTCTTTTTGAGTCCGCTTTCGGTCGTACTCATTTATTCTTTTCGAGTCCGCTTTTGCTCGTACTCGTTTGTTGTTGAAAGAGCGTTTCAGGCCGGTCTTTCTTTTCGAGTCCGCTTTCGGTTGTACTCGTTAGCTGTTGAAAGAGCGTTTTTGGCCGGTCTTTATTTTCGAGTCCGCTTTCGGTCGTACTCGTTTATTCTTTTCGAGTCCGCTTTCGGTCGTACTCGTTTGCTATTGAAAGAGCGTTTTCGATCGGTCTTTCTTTTCGAGTCCGCTTTCGGTCGTACTCGTTTGCTGTTGAAAGAGCGTTTTCGGCCGGTCTTTCTTTTCGAGTCCGCTTTCGGTCGTACTCGTTTATTCTTTTCGAGTTCCCTTTCAGTCGTACTCGTTTGCTATTGAAAGAGCATTCTCGGCCGGTCTTTCTTTTCGAATCCGCTTTCAGTCGTACTCGTTTGCTGTTGAAAGAGCATTTTCGGCAGGTCTTTCTGTTCGAGTCGGCTTTCGGTCGTACTCGTTTATTCTTTTCGAGTTCGCTTTCGGTTGTACTCTTTTGCTGTTGAAAGAGCGTTTTCGGCCGGTCTTTCTTTTCGAGTCCGCTTTCGGTCGTACTCGTTTATTCTTATCGAGTCCGCTTTTGGTCGTACTCGTTTGCTGTTGAAAGAGCGTTTTCAGTCGACCTTTCTTTTCGAGTCCGCTTTTGGTCGTACTCGTTTATTCTTATTGAGTCTGCTTTCGGTCGTGCTCGTTTGCTGTCGAAAGAGCGTTTTTGGCCGGTCTTTTTTTTCGAGTCCGCTTTCGATCGTACTCGTTTGCTGTTGAAAGAGCGTTTTCAGCCGGTCTTTCTTTTCGAGTCCGCTTTCGGTCGTACTTGTTTATTCTTTTGGAGTCCGCTTTCGGTCATACTCGTTTGCTGTTGAAGGAGCGTTTTCGGCAGGTCTTTCTGTTCGAGTCCGCTTTCGTTCGTACTCATTTATTCTTTTCGAGTCCGCTTTCAGTCGTACTCGTTTGCTGTTGAAAGAGCATTTTCGGCCACTCTTTCTTTTGGAGTCCGCTTTCGGCCGTACTCGTTTGCTGTTGAAAGAGCTTTTTCGTCC
The DNA here is from genome assembly GCA_022829125.1 of Lathyrus tuberosus. NCBI lineage: Eukaryota > Viridiplantae > Streptophyta > Magnoliopsida > Fabales > Fabaceae > Lathyrus > Lathyrus tuberosus. The sequence goes on from JALAZF010000034.1 coordinate 5,941,978, forward strand.
GGTCTTTCTTTTTGATTCCGCTTTCGGTCATACTCGTTTATTTCTTTTCAAATCCGCTTTTGGTCGTACTCGTTTGCTGTTGAAAGAGCGTTTTTGGCCGGTCTTTCTTTTCGAGTCCGCTTTCGGTCGTACTCGTTTATTCTTTTCGAGTCCGCTTTTGTTCGTATTCGTTCGCTGTTGAAAGAGCGTTTTCGGCCGGTCTTTCTTTTCGAGTTCGCTTTCGGTAGTACTCGTTTATTTCTTTTCGAGTACGCTTTCGGTCGTACTCGTTTGCTGTTGAAAGAGCGTTTTTGGCCGGTCTTTCTTTTCGAGTCCGCTTTCGGTCGTACTCGTTTATTCTTTTCGAGTTCGCTTTTGCTCGTACTCGTTTGTTGTTGAAAGAGCTTTTCAGGCCGGTCTTTCTTTTCGAGTCCGGTTTCGGTTGTACTCGTTAGCTGTTGAAAGAGAGTTTTTGGCCGGTCTTTCTTTTCGAGTCTACTTTTGGCGTACTCGTTTATTCTTATCGAGTCCGCTTTCGGTTGTACTCGTTTGCTGTTGAAAGAGCGTTTCAGGCCGGTCTTTCTTTTCGACTCCGCTTTCGGTCGTACTCGTTTGCTATTGAAAGAGCGTTTTTGGCCAGTCTTTATTTTCGAGTCCGCTTTTGGTCGTACTCGTTTATTCTTATCGAGTCCGCTTTCAGTCGTACTCGTTTGCTGTTGAAAGAGCATTTTCGGCCGGTCTTTCTTTTCGAGTCCGCTTTCGATGGTAATCGTTTATTTCTTTTCGAGTCTGCTTTCGGTTGTATTCGTTTGCTGTTGAAAGAGCGTTTTCGGCCGGTCTTTCTTTTCGAGTCCGCTTTCGGTCGTACTCGTTTATTCTTTTCGAGTCCGCTTTCAGTCATACTCGTTTGCTATTGAAAGAGCATTCTCGGCCGGTCTTTCTTTTCGAGTTCGCTTTCGGTCGTACTCGTTTGCTGTTGAAAGAGCGTTTTCGGTCGGTCTTTTATTTCGAGTCCGCTTTCGGTCGTACTCGTTTATTTCTTTTCGAGTCCGCTTTCGGTCGTACTCGTTTGCTGTTAAAAGAGCGTTTTCGGCCGGTCTTTCTTTTCGAGTCCGCTTTCGGTCGTACTCGTTTATTCTTTTCGAGTCCGCTTTCGGTCGTACTCGTTTGCTATTGAAAGAGCGTTTTCGGTCGGTCTTTCTTTTCGAGTCCGCTTTCGGTCGTACTCGTTTGCTATTGAAAGAGCGTTTTCGGCCGGCCTTTCTGTTCGAGTCGGCTTTCGGTCGTACTCGTTTATTCTTTTCGAGTTCGCTTTCGGTTGTACTCTTTTGCTGTTGAAAGAGCGTTTTCGGCCGGTCTTTCTTTTCGAGTCCGCTTTCGGTCGTACTCGTTTATTCTTATCGAGTCCGCTTTTGGTCGTACTCGTTTGCTGTTGAAAGAGCGTTTTCAGTCGACCTTTCTTTTCGAGTCCGCTTTTGGTCGTACTCGTTTATTCTTATTGAGTCTGCTTTCGGTCGTGCTCGTTTGCTGTCGAAAGAGCGTTTTTGGCCGGTCTTTTTTTTCGAGTCCGCTTTCGATCGTACTCGTTTGCTGTTGAAAGAGCGTTTTCAGCCGGTCTTTCTTTTCGAGTCCGCTTTCGGTCGTACTTGTTTATTCTTTTCGAGTCTGCTTTCGGTCATACTCGTTTGCTGTTGAAGGAGCGTTTTCGGCAGGTCTTTCTGTTCGAGTCCGCTTTCGTTCGTACTCATTTATTCTTTTCGAGTCCGCTTTCAGTCGTACTCGTTTGCTGTTGAAAGAGCATTTTCGGCCACTCTTTCTTTTGGAGTCCGCTTTCGGCCGTACTCGTTTGCTGTTGAAAGAGATTTTTCGGCCGGTCTTTCTTTTCGATTCCGCTTTCGGTCATACTCGTTTATTTCTTTTCAAATCCGCTTTTGGTCGTACTCGTTTGCTGTTGAAAGAGCGTTTTTGGCCGGTCTTTCTTTTCGAGTCCGCTTTCGGTCGTACTCGTTTATTCTTTTCGAGTCCGCTTTTGTTCGTATTCGTTCGCTGTTGAAAGAGCGTTTTCGGCCGGTCTTTCTTTTCGAGTTCGCTTTCGGTAGTACTCGTTTATTTCTTTTCGAGTACGCTTTCGGTCGTACTCGTTTGCTGTTGAAAGAGCGTTTTTGGCCGGTCTTTCTTTTCGAGTCCGCTTTCGGTCGTACTCGTTTATTCTTTTCGAGTTCGCTTTTGCTCGTACTCGTTTGTTGTTGAAAGAGCGTTTCAGGCCGGTCTTTCTTTTCGAGTCCGGTTTCGGTTGTACTCGTTAGCTGTTGAAAGAGAGTTTTTGGCCGGTCTTTCTTTTCGAGTCTACTTTTGGCGTACTCGTTTATTCTTATCGAGTCCGCTTTCGGTTGTACTCGTTTGCTGTTGAAAGAGCGTTTCAGGCCGGTCTTTCTTTTCGACTCCGCTTTCGGTCGTACTCGTTTGCTATTGAAAGAGCGTTTTTGGCCAGTCTTTATTTTCGAGTTCGCTTTTGGTCGTACTCGTTTATTCTTATCGAGTCCGCTTTCAGTCGTACTCGTTTGCTGTTGAAAGAGCATTTTCGGCCGGTCTTTCTTTTCGAGTCCGCTTTCGATGGTAATCGTTTATTTCTTTTCGAGTCTGCTTTCGGTTGTATTCGTTTGCTGTTGAAAGAGCGTTTTCGGCCGGTCTTTCTTTTCGAGTCCGCTTTCGGTCGTACTCGTTTATTCTTTTCGAGTCCGCTTTCAGTCATACTCGTTTGCTATTGAAAGAGCATTCTCGGCCGGTCTTTCTTTTCGAGTCCGCTTTCGGTCGTACTCGTTTGCTGTTGAAAGAGCGTTTTCGGTCGGTCTTTTATTTCGAGTCCGCTTTCGGTCGTACTCGTTTATTTCTTTTCGAGTCCGCTTTCGGTCGTACTCGTTTGCTGTTAAAAGAGCGTTTTCGGCCGGTCTTTCTTTTCGAGTCCGCTTTCGGTCGTACTCGTTTATTCTTTTCGAGTCCGCTTTCGGTCGTACTCGTTTGCTATTGAAAGAGCGTTTTCGGTCGGTCTTTCTTTTCGAGTCCGCTTTCGGTCGTACTCGTTTGCTATTGAAAGAGCGTTTTCGGCCGGCCTTTCTGTTCGAGTCGGCTTTCGGTCGTACTCGTTTATTCTTTTCGAGTTCGCTTTCGGTTGTACTCTTTTGCTGTTGAAAGAGCGTTTTCGGCCGGTCTTTCTTTTCGAGTCCGCTTTCGGTCGTACTCGTTTATTCTTATCGAGTCCGCTTTTGGTCGTACTCGTTTGCTGTTGAAAGAGCGTTTTCAGTCGACCTTTCTTTTCGAGTCCGCTTTTGGTCGTACTCGTTTATTCTTATTGAGTCTGCTTTCGGTCGTGCTCGTTTGCTGTCGAAAGAGCGTTTTTGGCCGGACTTTTTTTTCAAGTCCGCTTTCGATCGTACTCGTTTGCTGTTGAAAGAGCGTTTTCAGCCGGTCTTTCTTTTCGAGTCCGCTTTCGGTCGTACTTGTTTATTCTTTTCGAGTCCGCTTTCGGTCATACTCGTTTGCTGTTGAAGGAGCGTTTTCGGCAGGTCTTTCTGTTCGAGTCCGCTTTCGTTCGTACTCATTTATTCTTTTCGAGTCCGCTTTCAGTCGTACTCGTTTGCTGTTGAAAGAGCATTTTCGGCCACTCTTTCTTTTGGAGTCCGCTTTCGGCCGTACTCGTTTGCTGTTGAAAGAGCTTTTTCGGCCGGTCTTTCTTTTCGATTCCGCTTTCGGTCATACTCGTTTATTTCTTTTCAAATCCGCTTTTGGTCGTACTCGTTTGCTGTTGAAAGAGCGTTTTTGGCCGGTCTTTCTTTTCGAGTCCGCTTTCGGTCGTACTCGTTTATTCTTTTCGAGTCCGCTTTTGTTCGTATTCGTTCGCTGTTGAAAGAGCGTTTTCGGCCGGTCTTTCTTTTCGAGTTCGCTTTCGGTAGTACTCGTTTATTTCTTTTCGAGTACGCTTTCGGTCGTACTCGTTTGCTGTTGAAAGAGCGTTTTTGGCCGGTCTTTCTTTTCGAGTCCGCTTTCGGTCGTACTCGTTTATTCTTTTCGAGTTCGCTTTTGCTCGTACTCGTTTGTTGTTGAAAGAGCGTTTCAGGCCGGTCTTTCTTTTCGAGTCCGGTTTCGGTTGTACTCGTTAGCTGTTGAAAGAGAGTTTTTGGCCGGTCTTTCTTTTCGAGTATACTTTTGGCGTACTCGTTTATTCTTATCGAGTCCGCTTTCGGTTGTACTCGTTTGCTGTTGAAAGAGCGTTTCAGGCCGGTCTTTCTTTTCGACTCCGCTTTCGGTCGTACTCGTTTGCTATTGAAAGAGCGTTTTTGGCCAGTCTTTATTTTCGAGTCCGCTTTTGGTCGTACTCGTTTATTCTTATCGAGTCCGCTTTCAGTCGTACTCGTTTGCTGTTGAAAGAGCATTTTCGGCCGGTCTTTCTTTTCGAGTCCGCTTTCGATGGTAATCGTTTATTTCTTTTCGAGTCTGCTTTCGGTTGTATTCGTTTGCTGTTGAAAGAGCGTTTTCGGCCGGTCTTTCTTTTCGAGTCCGCTTTCGGTCGTACTCGTTTATTCTTTTCGAGTCCGCTTTCAGTCATACTCGTTTGCTATTGAAAGAGCATTCTCGGCCGGTCTTTCTTTTCGAGCCCGCTTTCGGTCATACCCGTTTGCTGTTGAAAGAGCATTTTCGGCCGATCTTTCTTTTCGAGTCCGCTTTCGGTCGTACTCGTTTATTTCTTTTCGAGTCCGCTTTCGGTCGTACTCGTTTGCTGTTAAAAGAGCGTTTTCGGCCGGTCTTTCTTTTCGAGTCCGCTTTCGGTCGTACTCGTTTATTCTTTTCGAGTCCGCTTTCGGTCGTACTCGTTTGCTATTGAAAGAGCGTTTTCGGTCGGTCTTTCTTTTCGAGTCCGCTTTCGGTCGTACTCGTTTGCTATTGAAAGAGCGTTTTCGGCCGGCCTTTCTGTTCGAGTCGGCTTTCGGTCGTACTCGTTTATTCTTTTCGAGTTCGCTTTCGGTTGTACTCTTTTGCTGTTGAAAGAGCGTTTTCGGCCGGTCTTTCTTTTCGAGTCCGCTTTCGGTCGTACTCGTTTATTCTTATCGAGTCCGCTTTTGGTCGTACTCGTTTGCTGTTGAAAGAGCGTTTTCAGTCGACCTTTCTTTTCGAGTCCGCTTTTGGTCGTACTCGTTTATTCTTATTGAGTCTGCTTTCGGTCGTGCTCGTTTGCTGTCGAAAGAGCGTTTTTGGCCGGTCTTTTTTTTCGAGTCCGCTTTCGATCGTACTCGTTTGCTGTTGAAAGAGCGTTTTCAGCCGGTCTTTCTTTTCGAGTCCGCTTTCGGTCGTACTTGTTTATTCTTTTCGAGTCCGCTTTCGGTCATACTCGTTTGCTGTTGAAGGAGCGTTTTCGGCAGGTCTTTCTGTTCGAGTCCGCTTTCGTTCGTACTCATTTATTCTTTTCGAGTCCGCTTTCAGTCGTACTCGTTTGCTGTTGAAAGAGCATTTTCGGCCACTCTTTCTTTTGGAGTCCGCTTTCGGCCGTACTCGTTTGCTGTTGAAAGAGCTTTTTCGGCCGGTCTTTCTTTTCGATTCCGCTTTCGGTCATACTCGTTTATTTCTTTTCAAATCCGCTTTTGGTCGTACTCGTTTGCTGTTGAAAGAGCGTTTTTGGCCGGTCTTTCTTTTCGAGTCCGCTTTCGGTCGTACTCGTTTATTCTTTTCGAGTCCGCTTTTGTTCGTATTCGTTCGCTGTTGAAAGAGCGTTTTCGGCCGGTCTTTCTTTTCGAGTTCGCTTTCGGTAGTACTCGTTTATTTCTTTTCGAGTACGCTTTCGGTCGTACTCGTTTGCTGTTGAAAGAGCGTTTTTGGCCGGTCTTTCTTTTCGAGTCCGCTTTCGGTCGTACTCGTTTATTCTTTTCGAGTTCGCTTTTGCTCGTACTCGTTTGTTGTTGAAAGAGCGTTTCAGGCCGGTCTTTCTTTTCGAGTCCGGTTTCGGTTGTACTCGTTAGCTGTTGAAAGAGAGTTTTCGGCCGGTCTTTCTTTTCGAGTCTACTTTTGGCGTACTCGTTTATTCTTATCGAGTCCGCTTTCGGTTGTACTCGTTTGCTGTTGAAAGAGCGTTTCAGGCCGGTCTTTCTTTTCGACTCCGCTTTCGGTCGTACTCGTTTGCTATTGAAAGAGCGTTTTTGGCCAGTCTTTATTTTCGAGTCCGCTTTTGGTCGTACTCGTTTATTCTTATCGAGTCCGCTTTCAGTCGTACTCGTTTGCTGTTGAAAGAGCATTTTCGGCCGGTCTTTCTTTTCGAGTCCGCTTTCGATGGTAATCGTTTATTTCTTTTCGAGTCTGCTTTCGGTTGTATTCGTTTGCTGTTGAAAGAGCGTTTTCGGCCGGTCTTTCTTTTCGAGTCCGCTTTCGGTCGTACTCGTTTATTCTTTTCGAGTCCGCTTTCAGTCATACTCGTTTGCTATTGAAAGAGCATTCTCGGCCGGTCTTTCTTTTCGAGCCCGCTTTCGGTCATACCCGTTTGCTGTTGAAAGAGCATTTTCGGCCGATCTTTCTTTTCGAGTCCGCTTTCGGTCGTACTCGTTTCTTTCTTTTCGAGTCCTCTTTCGGTCGTATTCGTTTGTTGTTGAAAGAGCGTTTTCGGCCAGTCTTTCTTTTGGAGTCCGCTTTCGGCCTTACTCGTTTGCTGTTGAAAAAGCATTTTCGGCCAGTCTTTCTTTTCGATTCTGCTTTCGGTAGTACTTGTTTATTTCTTTTCGAATTCGCTTTTGGTCTTACTCGTTTGCTGTTGAAAGAGCGTTTTCGGTCGGTCTTTCTTTTCGATTCCGCTTTCGGTCGTACTCGTTTATTCTTTTCGAGTTCGCTTTTGCTCGTACTCGTTTGCTGTTGAAAGAGCGTTTCAGGCCGGTCTTTCTTTTCGAGTCCGCTTTCGGTTGTACTCGTTAGCTGTTGAAAGAGAGTTTTTGGCCGGTCTTTCTTTTCGAGTCTGCTTTTGGTCGTACTCGTTTATTCTTATCGAGTCCGCTTTCGGTTGTACTCGTTTGCTGTTGAAAGAGCGTTTCAGGTCGGTCTTTCTTTTCGAGTCCGCTTTTCGGTCGTACTCGTTTGCTGTTGAAAGAGAGTTTTCGGCCGGTCTTTCTTTTCGAGTCCGCTTTCGGTCGTACTCGTTTATTCTTTTCGAGTCCGCTTTCAGTCGTACTCGTTTGCTGTTGAAAGAGCATTCTCGGCCGGTCTTTCTTTTCGAGTCCGCTTTCGGTCGTACTCGTTTGCTGTTGAAAGAGCATTTTCGGCCGGTCTTTCTTTTCGAGTCCGCTTTCGGTCGTACTCGTTTATTCTTTTCGAGTCCGCTTTCGATCGTACTCGTTTGCTGTTGAAAGAGCATTTTCGGCTGGTCTTTCTATTCGAGTCCGCTTTCGGACGTACTCATTTATTCTTTTCGAGTCCGCTTCCGGTCGTACTCGTTTGCTGTTGAAATAGCGTTTTTGGCCAGTCTTTCTTTTGGAGTCCGCTTTCGGCAGTACTGCTTTGCTGTTGAAAGAGCATTTTCGGCCAGTCTTTCTTTTGGATTCTGCTTTCGGTAGTACTTTTTTATTTCTTTTTGAGTTCGCTTTTGGTCTTACTCGTTTGCTGTTGAAAGAGCGTTTTTGGGCGGTCTTTCTTTTTGAGTCCGCTTTCGGTCGTACTCATTTATTCTTTTCGAGTCCGCTTTTGCTCGTACTCGTTTGCTGTTGAAAGAGCGTTTCAGGCCGGTCTTTCTTTTCGAGTCCGCTTTCGGTTGTACTCGTTAGCTGTTGAAAGAGCGTTTTTGGCCGGTCTTTATTTTCGAGTCCGCTTTCGGTCGTACTCGTTTATTCTTTTCGAGTCCGCTTTCGGTCGTACTCGTTTGCTATTGAAAGAGCGTTTTCGATCGGTCTTTCTTTTCGAGTCCGCTTTCGGTCGTACTCTTTTGCTGTTGAAAGAGCGTTTTCGGCCGGTCTTTCTTTTCGAGTCCGCTTTCGGTCGTACTCGTTTATTCTTTTCGAGTTCCCTTTCAGTCGTACTCGTTTGCTATTGAAAGAGCATTCTCGGCCGGTCTTTCTTTTCGAATCCGCTTTCGGTCGTACTCGTTTGCTGTTGAAAGAGCATTTTCGGCAGGTCTTTATGTTCGAGTCCGCTTTCGGACGTACTCGTTTATTCTTTTCGAGTCCGCTTTCGGTCGTACTCGTTTGCTGTTGAAAGAGCATTTTCGGCCGGTGTTTCTTTTGGAGTCCGCTTTCGGCCGTATTGCTTTGCTGTTTAAAGAGCATTTTCGGCCAGTCTTTCTTTTCGATTCTGCTTTCGGTAGTACTTTTTTATTTCTTTTCGAGTTCGCTTTTGGTCTTACTCGTTTGCTGTTGAAAGAGCGTTTTTGGCCGGTCTTTCTTTTCGAGTCTGCTTTCGGTCGTACTCATTTATTCTTTTCGAGTCCGCTTTTGCTCGTACTCGTTTGCTGTTGAAAGAGCGTTTCAGGTCGGTCTTTCTTTTCGAGTCCGCTTTCGGTCGTACTCGTTTGCGATTGAAAGAGCATTTTTGGCCGGTCTTTATTTTCGAGTCCGCTTTTGGTCGTACTCGTTTATTCTTATTGAGTCCGCTTTCAGTCGTACTCGTTTGCTGTTGAAAGAGCGTTTTCGGTCGGTCTTTTATTTCGAGTCCGCTTTCGGTCGTACTCGTTTATTTCTTTTCGAGTCCGCTTTCGGTCGTACTCGTTTGCTGTTGAAAGAGCGTTTCCGGCGGGTCTTTCTTTTCGAGTCCGTTTTCGGTCGTACCCGTTTATTCTTTTCGAGTCCGCTTTCGGTCGTACTCGTTTGCTATTGAAAGAGCGTTTTCGGCCAGCCTTTCTGTTCGAGTCGGCTTTCGGTCATACTCGTTTATTCTTTTCGAGTTCGCTTTCGGTTGTACTCGTTTGCTGTTGAAAGAGCGTTTTCGGCCAGTCTTTCTTTTCGATTCTGCTTTCGGTAGTACTTGTTTATTTCTTTTCGAATTCGCTTTTGGTCTTACTCGTTTGCTGTTGAAAGAGCGTTTTCGGCCGGTCTTTCTTTTCGAGTCCGCTTTCGGTCGTACTCGTTTATTCTTTTCGAGTTCGCTTTTGCTCGTACTCGTTTGCTGTTGAAAGAGCGTTTTCGCACGGTCTTTCTTTTCGAGTCCGCTTTCGGTTGTACTCGTTAGCTGTTTAAAGAGCGTTTTTGGCCGGTCTTTATTTTCGAGTCCGCTTTTGGTCGTACTCGTTTATTTTTATCGAGTCCGCTTTCGGTCGTACTCGTTTGCTGTTGAAAGAGCGTTTTCGGCAGTCTTTTATTTCGAGTCCGCTTTCGGTCATACTCGTTTATTTCTTTTCGAGTCCGCTTTCGGTCGTACTCGTTTGCTGTTAAAGGAGCGTTTTCGGCCGGTCTTTCTTTTCGAGTCCGCTTTCGGTCGTACTCGTTAGCTGTTTAAAGAGCGTTTTTGGCCGGTCTATATTTTCGAGTCCGCTTTTGGTCGTACTCGTTTATTTTTATCGAGTCCGCTTTCGGTCGTACTCGTTTGCTGTTGAAAGAGCGTTTTTGGTCGGTCTTTTATTTTGAGTCCGCTTTCGGTCGTACTCGTTTATTTCTTTTCGAGTCCGCTTTCGGTCGTACTCGTTTGCTGTTAAAAGAGCGTTTTCGGCCGGTCTTTCTTTTCGAGTCCGCTTTCGGTCGTACTCGTTTATTCTTTTCGAGTCCGCTTTCGGTCGTACTTGTTTGCTATTGAAAGAGCGTTTTCGGTCGGTCTTTCTTTTCGAGTCCGCTTTCGGTCGTACTCGTTTGCTATTGAAAGAGCGTTTTCGGCCGGCCTTTCTGTTCGAGTCGGCTTTCGGTCGTACTCGTTTATTCTTTTCGAGTTCGCTTTCGGTTGTACTCGTTTGCTGTTGAAGGAGCGTTTTCGGCAGGTCTTTCTGTTCGAGTCCGCTTTCGTTCGTACTCATTTATTCTTTTCGAGTCCGCTTTCAGTCGTACTCGTTTGCTGTTGAAAGAGCATTTTCGGCCACTCTTTCTTTTGGAGTCCGCTTTCGGCCGTACTCCTTTGCTGTTGAAAGAGCTTTTTCGGCCGGTCTTTCTTTTCGATTCCGCTTTCGGTCATACTCGTTTATTTCTTTTCAAATCCGCTTTTGGTCGTACTCGTTTGCTGTTGAAAGAGCGTTTTTGGCCGGTCTTTCTTTTCGAGTCCGCTTTCGGTCGTACTCGTTTATTCTTTTCGAGTCCGCTTTTGTTCGTATTCGTTCGCTGTTGAAAGAGCGTTTTCGGCCGGTCTTTCTTTTCGAGTTCGCTTTCGGTAGTACTCGTTTATTTCTTTTCGAGTACGCTTTCGGTCGTACTCGTTTGCTGTTGAAAGAGCGTTTTTGGCCGGTCTTTCTTTTCGAGTCCGCTTTCGGTCGTAGTCGTTTATTCTTTTCGAGTTCGCTTTTGCTCGTACTCGTTTGTTGTTGAAAGAGCGTTTCAGGCCGGTCTTTCTTTTCGAGTCCGGTTTCGGTTGTACTCGTTAGCTGTTGAAAGAGAGTTTTTGGCCGGTCTTTCTTTTCGAGTCTACTTTTGGTCGTACTCGTTTATTCTTATCGAGTCCGCTTTCGGTTGTACTCGTTTGCTGTTGAAAGAGCGTTTCAGGCCGGTCTTTCTTTTCGAGTCCGCTTTCGGTCGTACTCGTTTGCTATTGAAAGAGCGTTTTTGGCCGGTCTTTATTTTCGAGTCCGCTTTTGGTCGTACTCGTTTATTCTTATCGAGTCCGCTTTCAGTCGTACTCGTTTGCTGTTGAAAGAGCATTTTCGGCCGGTCTTTCTTTTCGAGTCCGCTTTTGATCGTAATCGTTTATTTCTTTTCGAGTCTGCTTTCGGTTGTATTCGTTTGCTGTTGAAAGAGCGTTTTCGGCCGGTCTTTCTTTTCGAGTCCGCTTTCGGTCGTACTCGTTTATTCTTTTCGAGTCCGCTTTCAGTCATACTCGTTTGCTATTGAAAGAGCATTCTCGGCCGGTCTTTCTTTTCGAGCCCGCTTTCGGTCATACCCGTTTGTTGTTGAAGGAGCATTTTCGGCCGATCTTTCTTTTCGAGTCCGCTTTCGGTCGTACTCGTTTATTTCTTTTCGAGTCCGCTTTCGGTCGTATTCGTTTGTTGTTGAAAGAGCGTTTTCGGCCAGTCTTTCTTTTGGAGTCTGCTTTCGGCCTTACTCGTTTGCTGTTGAAAAAGCATTTTCGGCCAGTCTTTCTTTTCGATTCTGCTTTCGGTAGTACTTGTTTATTTCTTTTCGAATTCGCTTTTGGTCTTACTCGTTTGCTGTTGAAAGAGCGTTTTCGGTCGGTCTTTCTTTTCGAGTCCGCTTTCGGTCGTACTCGTTTATTCTTTTCGAGTTCGCTTTTGCTCGTACTCGTTTGCTGTTGAAAGAGCGTTTCAGGCCGGTCTTTCTTTTCGAGTCCGCTTTCGGTTGTACTCGTTAGCTGTTGAAAGAGAGTTTTTGGCCGGTCTTTCTTTTCGAGTCTGCTTTTGGTCGTACTCGTTTATTCTTATCGAGTCCGCTTTCGGTTGTACTCGTTTGCTGTTGAAAGAGCGTTTCAGGTCGGTATTTCTTTTCGAGTCCGCTTTTCGGTCGTACTCGTTTGCTGTTGAAAGAGCATTTTCGGCCGGTCTTTCTTTTCGAGTCCGCTTTCGGTCGTACTCGTTTATTCTTTTCGAGTCCGCTTTCAGTCGTACTCGTTTGCTGTTGAAAGAGCATTCTCGGCCGGTCTTTCTTTTCGAGTCCGCTTTCGGTCGTACTCGTTTGCTGTTGAAAGAGCATTTTCGGCCGGTCTTTCTTTTCGAGTCCGCTTTCGGTCGTACTCGTTTATTCTTTTCGAGTCCGCTTTCGATCGTACTCGTTTGCTGTTGAAAGAGCATTTTCGGCTGGTCTTTCTATTCGAGTCCGCTTTCGGACGTACTCGTTTATTCTTTTCGAGTCCGCTTCCGGTCGTACTCGTTTGCTGTTGAAATAGCGTTTTTGGCCAGTCTTTCTTTTGGAGTCCGCTTTCGGCAGTACTGCTTTGCTGTTGAAAGAGCATTTTCGGCCAGTCTTTCTTTTGGATTCTGCTTTCGGTAGTACTTTTTTATTTCTTTTTGAGTTCGCTTTTGGTCTTACTCGTTTGCTGTTGAAAGAGCGTTTTCGGCCGGTCTTTCTTTTTGAGTCCGCTTTCGGTCGTACTCATTTATTCTTTTCGAGTCCGCTTTTGCTCGTACTCGTTTGCTGTTGAAAGAGCGTTTCAGGCCGGTCTTTCTTTTCGAGTCCGCTTTCGGTTGTACTCGTTAGCTGTTGAAAGAGCGTTTTTGGCCGGTCTTTATTTTCGAGTCCGCTTTCGGTCGTACTCGTTTATTCTTTTCGAGTCCGCTTTCGGTCGTACTCGTTTGCTATTGAAAGAGAGTTTTCGATCGGTCTTTCTTTTCGAGTCCGCTTTCGGTCGTACTCGTTTGCGGTTGAAAGAGCGTTTTCGGCCGGTCTTTCTTTTCGAGTCCGCTTTCGGTCGTACTCGTTTATTCTTTTCGAGTCCCCTTTCAGTCGTACCCGTTTGCTATTGAAAGAGCATTCTCGGCCGGTCTTTCTTTTCGAATCCGCTTTCGGTCGTACTCGTTTGCTGTTGAAAGAGCATTTTCGGCAGGTCTTTATGTTCGAGTCCGCTTTCGGACGTACTCGTTTATTCTTTTCGAGTCCGCTTTCGGTCGTACTCGTTTGCTGTTGAAAGAGCATTTTCGGCCGGTGTTTCTTTTGGAGTCCGCTTTCGGCCGTATTGCTTTGCTGTTTAAAGAGCATTTTCGGCCAGTCTTTCTTTTCGATTCTGCTTTCGGTAGTACTTTTTTATTTCTTTTCGAGTTCGCTTTTGGTCTTTCTCGTTTGCGGTTGAAAGAGCGTTTTCGGCCGGTCTTTCTTTTCGAGTCCGCTTTCGGTCGTACTCGTTTATTCTTTTCGAGTCCGCTTTCAGTCATACTCGTTTGCTATTGAAAGAGCATTCTCGGCCGGTCTTTCTTTTCGAGCCCGCTTTCGGTCATACCCGTTTGTTGTTGAAGGAGCATTTTCGGCCGATCTTTCTTTTCGAGTCCGCTTTCGGTCGTACTCGTTTATTTCTTTTCGAGTCCGCTTTCGGTCGTATTCGTTTGTTGTTGAAAGAGCGTTTTCGGCCAGTCTTTCTTTTGGAGTCTGCTTTCGGCCTTACTCGTTTGCTGTTGAAAAAGCATTTTCGGCCAGTCTTTCTTTTCGATTCTGCTTTCGGTAGTACTTGTTTATTTCTTTTCGAATTCGCTTTTGGTCTTACTCGTTTGCTGTTGAAAGAGCGTTTTCGGTCGGTCTTTCTTTTCGAGTCCGCTTTCGGTCGTACTCGTTTATTCTTTTCGAGTTCGCTTTTGCTCGTACTCGTTTGCTGTTGAAAGAGCGTTTCAGGCCGGTCTTTCTTTTCGAGTCCGCTTTCGGTTGTACTCGTTAGCTGTTGAAAGAGAGTTTTTGGCCGGTCTTTCTTTTCGAGTCTGCTTTTGGTCGTACTCGTTTATTCTTATCGAGTCCGCTTTCGATTGTACTCGTTTGCTGTTGAAAGAGCGTTTCAGGTCGGTCTTTCTTTTCGAGTCCGCTTTTCGGTCGTACGCGTTTGCTGTTGAAAGAGCATTTTCGGCCGGTCTTTCTTTTCGAGTCCGCTTTCGGTCGTACTCGTTTATTCTTTTCGAGTCCGCTTTCAGTCGTACTCGTTTGCTGTTGAAAGAGCATTCTCGGCCGGTCTTTCTTTTCGAGTCCGCTTTCGGTCGTACTCGTTTGCTGTTGAAAGAGCATTTTCGGCCGGTCTTTCTTTTCGAGTCCGCTTTCGGTCGTACTCGTTTATTCTTTTCGAGTCCGCTTTCGATCGTACTCGTTTGCTGTTGAAAGAGCATTTTCGGCTGGTCTTTCTATTCGAGTCCGCTTTCGGACGTACTCGTTTATTCTTTTCGAGTCCGCTTCCGGTCGTACTCGTTTGCTGTTGAAATAGCGTTTTTGGCCAGTCTTTCTTTTGGAGTCCGCTTTCGGCAGTACTGCTTTGCTGTTGAAAGAGCATTTTCGGCCAGTCTTTCTTTTGGATTCTGCTTTCGGTAGTACTTTTTTATTTCTTTTTGAGTTCGCTTTTGGTCTTACTCGTTTGCTGTTGAAAGAGCGTTTTCGGCCGGTCTTTCTTTTTGAGTCCGCTTTCGGTCGTACTCATTTATTCTTTTCGAGTCCGCTTTTGCTCGTACTCGTTTGCTGTTGAAAGAGCGTTTCAGGCCGGTCTTTCTTTTCGAGTCCGCTTTCGGTTGTACTCGTTAGCTGTTGAAAGAGCGTTTTTGGCCGGTCTTTATTTTCGAGTCCGCTTTCGGTCGTACTCGTTTATTCTTTTCGAGTCCGCTTTCGGTCGTACTCGTTTGCTATTGAAAGAGAGTTTTCGATCGGTCTTTCTTTTCGAGTCCGCTTTCGGTCGTACTCGTTTGCGGTTGAAAGAGCGTTTTCGGCCGGTCTTTCTTTTCGAGTCCGCTTTCGGTCGTACTCGTTTATTCTTTTCGAGTCCCCTTTCAGTCGTACTCGTTTGCTATTGAAAGAGCATTCTCGGCCGGTCTTTCTTTTCGAATCCGCTTTCGGTCGTACTCGTTTGCTGTTGAAAGAGCATTTTCGGCAGGTCTTTATGTTCGAGTCCGCTTTCGGACGTACTCGTTTATTCTTTTCGAGTCCGCTTTCGGTCGTACTCGTTTGCTGTTGAAAGAGCATTTTCGGCCGGTGTTTCTTTTGGAGTCCGCTTTCGGCCGTATTGCTTTGCTGTTTAAAGAGCATTTTCGGCCAGTCTTTCTTTTCGATTCTGCTTTCGGTAGTACTTTTTTATTTCTTTTCGAGTTCGCTTTTGGTCTTTCTCGTTTGCTGTTGAAAGAGCGTTTTTGGCCGGTCTTTCTTTTCGAGTTTGCTTTCGGTCGTACTCATTTATTCTTTTCGAGTCCGCTTTTGCTCGTACTCGTTTGCTGTTGAAAGAGCGTTTCAGGTCGGTCTTTCTTTTCGAGTCCGCTTTCGGTCGTACTCGTTTGCGATTGAAAGAGCATTTTTGGCCGGTCTTTATTTTCGAGTCCGCTTTTGGTCGTACTCGTTTATTCTTATCGAGTCCGCTTTCAGTCGTACTCGTTTGCTGTTGAAAGAGCGTTTTCGGTCGGTCTTTTATTTCGAGTCCGCTTTCGGTCGTACTCGTTTATTTCTTTTCGAGTCCGCTTTCGGTCGTACTCGTTTGCTGTTGAAAGAGCGTTTCCGGCCGGTCTTTCTTTTCGAGTCCGTTTTCGGTCGTACCCGTTTATTCTTTTCGAGTCCGCTTTCGGTCGTACTCGTTTGCTATTGAAAGAGCGTTTTCGGCCAGCCTTTCTGTTCGAGTCGGCTTTCGGTCATACTCGTTTATTCTTTTCGAGTTCGCTTTCGGTTGTACTCGTTTGCTGTTAAAAGAGCGTTTTCGGCCAGTCTTTCTTTTCGATTCTGCTTTCGGTAGTACTTGTTTATTTCTTTTCGAATTCGCTTTTGGTCTTACTCGTTTGCTGTTGAAAGAGCGTTTTCGGCCGGTCTTTCTTTTCGAGTCCGCTTTCGGTCGTACTCGTTTATTCTTTTCGAGTTCGCTTTTGCTCGTACTCGTTTGCTGTTGAAAGAGCTTTTCAGGTCGGTCTTTCTTTTCGAGTCCGCTTTCGGTTGTACTTGTTAGCTGTTGAAAGAGAGTTTTTGGCCGGTCTTTCTTTTCGAGTCTGCTTTTGGTCGTACTCGTTTATTCTTATCGAGTCCGCTTTCGGTTGTACTCGTTTGCTGTTGAAAGAGCGTTTCAGGTCGGTCTTTCTTTTCGAGTCCGCTTTTCGGTCGTACTCGTTTGCTGTGGAAAGAGCGTTTTTGGTCGGTCTTTCTTTTCGAGTCCGCTTTCGATCGTACTCGGTTATTTCTTTTAGAGTCTGCTTTCGGTTGTACTCGTTTGCTGTTGAAAGAGCGTTTTCGGTCGGTCTTTCTTTTCGAGTCCGCTTTCGGTCGTAGTCGTTTATTCTTTTTGAGTCCGCTTTCAGTCGTACTCGTTTGCTATTGAAAGAGCATTCTCGGCCGGTCTTTCTTTTTGAGTCCGCTTTCGGTCGTACTCATTTGCTGTTGAAAGAGCCTTTTCGGCCGGTCTTTCTTTTCGAGTCCGCTTTCGGTCGTACTCGTTTATTTCTTTTCGAGTCCGCTTTCGGTCTTACTCATTTGCTGTTGAAAGAGCATTTTCGGCCGGTCTTTCTTTTCGAGTCCGCTTTTGGTCGTACTCGTTTATTCTTTTCGAGTCCGCTTTCGGTCGTACTCGTTTGCTGTTGAAAGAGCATTTTCGGCCGGTCTTTCTGTTCAAGTCCGATTTCGGTCGTACTCATTTATTCTTTTCGAGTCCGCTTTCTGTCGTACTCGTTTGCTGTTGAAAGAGCATTTTCGGCCGGTCTTTCTTTTCGAGTCCGCTTTCGGTCGTACTCGTTTGCTGTTGAAAGAGCTTTTTCAGCCGGTCTTTCTTTTCGAGTCTGCTTTCGGTCATACTTATTTATTCTTTTCGAGTCCGCTTTCGGTCGTACTCGTTTGCTGTTGAAAGAGCATTTTCGGCAGGTCTTTATGTTCGAGTCTGCTTTCGGACGTACTCGTTTATTCTTTTCGAGTCTGCTTCCGGTCGTACTCGTTTGCTGTTGAAAGAGCGTTTTCGGCCAGTCTTTCTTTTGGAGTCCGTTTTCGGCCGTACTGCTTTGCTGTTGAAAGAGCATTTTCGGCCAGTCTTTCTTTTGGATTCTGCTTTTGGTAGTACTTTTTTATTTCTTTTTGAGTTCGCTTTTGGTCTTACTCATTTGCTGTTGAAAGAGCGTTTTTGGCCGGTCTTTCATTTCGAGTCCGCTTTCGGTCATACTCGTTTATTCTTTTCGAGTCCGCTTTCGATCGTACTCGTTTGCTATTGAAAGAGCGTTTTCGATCGGTCTTTCTTTTCGAGTCCGCTTTCGGTCGTACTCGTTTGCTGTTGAAAGAGCGTTTTCGGCCGGTCTTTCTTTTGGAGTCCGCTTTTGGCCGTACTGCTTTGCTGTTGAAAGAGCATTTTCGGCCAGTCTTTCTTTTCGATTCTGCTTTCGGTAGTACTTTTTTATTTCTTTTCGAGTTCGCTTTTGGTCTTACTCGTTTGCTGTTGAGAGAGCGTTTTCGGCCGGTCTTTCTTTTCGAGTCCGCTTTCGGTCGTACTCATTTATTCTTTTCGAGTTCGCTTTTGCTCGTACTCGTTTGCTGTTGAAAGAGCGTTTCAGGCCGGTCTTTCTTTTCGAGTCCGCTTTCGGTCGTACTCGTTTGCTATTGAAAGAGCGTTTTTGGCCGGTCTTTATTTTCGAGTCCGCTTTTGGTCGTACTCGTTTATTCTTATCGAGTCCGCTTTCAGTCGTACTCGTGTGCTGTTGAAAGAGCGTTTTCGGTCGGTCTTTTATTTCGAGTCCGCTTTCGGTCGTACTCGTTTATTTCTTTTCGAGTCCGCTTTCGGTCGTACTCGTTTACTGTTGAAAGAGCGTTTCCGGCCGGTCTTTCTTTTCGAGTCCGCTTTCGGTCGTACTCGTTTCTTCTTTTCGAGTCCGCTTTCGGTCGTACTCGTTTGCTATTGAAAGAGCATTTTCGGCCGGCCTTTCTGTTCGAGTCGGCTTTCGGTCATACTCGTTTATTCTTTTCGAGTTCGCTTTCGGTTGTACTCGTTTGCTGTTGAAAGAGCGTTTTCGGCCAGTCTTTCTTTTCGATTCTGCTTTCGGTAGTACTTGTTTATTTCTTTTCGAATTCGCTTTTGGTCTTACTCGTTTGCTGTTGAAAGAGCGTTTTCGGCCGCTCTTTCTTTTCGAGTCCGCTTTCGGTCGTACTCGTTTATTCTTTTCGAGTCCGCTTTTGCTCGTACTCGTTTGCTGTTGAAAGAGCGTTTCAGGCCGGTCTTTCTTTTCGAGTCCGCTTTCGGTTCTACTCGTTAGCTGTTGAAAGAGCGTTTTTGGCCGGTCTTTATTTTCGAGTCCGCTTTCGGTCGTACTCGTTTATTCTTTTCGAGTCCGCTTTCGGTCGTACTCGTTTGCTATTGAAAGAGCGTTTTCGATCGGTCTTTCTTTTCGAGTCCGCTTTCGGTCGTACTCGTTTGCGGTTGAAAGAGCGTTTTCGGCCGGTCTTTCTTTTCGAGTCCGCTTTCGGTCGTACTCGTTTATTCTTTTCGAGTCCCCTTTCAGTCGTACTCGTTTGCTATTGAAAGAGCATTCTCGGCCGGTCTTTCTTTTCGAATCCGCTTTCGGTCGTACTCGTTTGCTGTTGAAAGAGCATTTTCGGCAGGTCTTTATGTTCGAGTCCGCTTTCGGACGTACTCGTTTATTCTTTTCGAGTCCGCTTTCGGTCGTACTCGTTTGCTGTTGAAAGAGCATTTTCGGCCGGTGTTTCTTTTGGAGTCCGCTTTCGGCCGTATTCCTTTGCTGTTTAAAGAGCATTTTCGGCCAGTCTTTCTTTTCGATTCTGCTTTCGGTAGTACTTTTTTATTTCTTTTCGAGTTCGCTTTTGGTCTTACTCGTTTGCTGTTGAAAGAGCGTTTTTGGCCGGTCTTTCTTTTCGAGTCTGCTTTCGGTCGTACTCATTTATTCTTTTCGAGTCCGCTTTTGCTCGTACTCGTTTGCTGTTGAAAGAGCGTTTCAGATCGGTCTTTCTTTTCGAGTCCGCTTTCGGTCGTACTCGTTTGCGATTGAAAGAGCATTTTTGGCCGGTCTTTATTTTCGAGTCCGCTTTTGGTCGTACTCGTTTATTCTTATCGAGTCCGCTTTCAGTCGTACTCGTTTGATGTTGAAAGAGCGTTTTCGGTCGGTCTTTTATTTCGAGTCCGCTTTCAGTCGTACTCGTTTATTTCTTTTCGAGTCCGCTTTCGGTCGTACTCGTTTGCTGTTGAAAGAGCGTTTCCGGCCGGTCTTTCTTTTCGAGTACGTTTTCGGTCGTACCCGTTTATTCTTTTCGAGTCCGCTTTCGGTCGTACTCGTTTGCTATTGAAAGAGCGTTTTCGGCCAGCCTTTCTGTTCGAGTCGGCTTTCGGTCATACTCGTTTATTCTTTTCGAGTTCGCTTTCGGTTGTACTCGTTTGCTGTTGAAAGAGCGTTTTCGGCCAGTCTTTCTTTTCGATTCTGCTTTCGGTAGTACTTGTTTATTTCTTTTCGAATTCGCTTTTGGTCTTACTCGTTTGCTGTTGAAAGAGCGTTTTCGGCCGGTCTTTCTTTTCGAGTCCGCTTTCGGTCGTACTCGTTTATTCTTTTCTAGTTCGCTTTTGCTCGTACTCGTTTGCTGTTGAAAGAGCGTTTCAGGTCGGTCTTTCTTTTCGAGTCCGCTTTCGGTTGTACTTGTTAGCTGTTGAAAGAGAGTTTTTGGCCGGTCTTTCTTTTCGAGTCTGCTTTTGGTCGTACTCGTTTATTCTTATCGAGTCCGCTTTCGGTTGTACTCGTTTGCTGTTGAAAGAGCGTTTCAGGTCGGTCTTTCTTTTCGAGTCCGCTTTTCGGTCGTACTCGTTTGCTGTGGAAAGAGCGTTTTTGGTCGGTCTTTCTTTTCGAGTCCGCTTTCGATCGTACTCGGTTATTTCTTTTAGAGTCTGCTTTCGGTTGTACTCGTTTGCTGTTGAAAGAGCGTTTTCGGTCGGTCTTTCTTTTCGAGTCCGCTTTCGGTCGTAGTCGTTTATTCTTTTTGAGTCCGCTTTCAGTCGTACTCGTTTGCTATTGAAAGAGCATTCTCGGCCGGTCTTTCTTTTTGAGTCCGCTTTCGGTCGTACTCGTTTGCTGTTGAAAGAGCCTTTTCGGCCGGTCTTTCTTTTCGAGTCCGCTTTCGGTCGTACTCGTTTGCTGTTGAAAGAGCGTTTTCGGCCGGTCTTTCTGTTCGAGTCCGATTTCGGTCGTACTCATTTATTCTTTTCGAGTCCGCTTTCTGTCGTACTCGTTTGCTGTTGAAAGAGCATTTTCGGCCGGTCTTTCTTTTCGAGTCCGCTTTCGGTCGTACTCGTTTGCTGTTGAAAGAGCTTTTTCAGCCGGTCTTTCTTTTCGAGTCTGCTTTCGGTCATACTTATTTATTCTTTTCGAGTCCGCTTTCGGTCGTACTCGTTTGCTGTTGAAAGAGCATTTTCGGCAGGTCTTTATGTTCGAGTCCGCTTTCGGACGTACTCGTTTATTCTTTTCGAGTCTGCTTCCGGTCGTACTCGTTTGCTGTTGAAAGAGCGTTTTCGGCCAGTCTTTCTTTTGGAGTCCGTTTTCGGCCGTACTGCTTTGCTGTTGAAAGAGCATTTTCGGCCAGTCTTTCTTTTGGATTCTGCTTTCGGTAGTACTTTTTTATTTCTTTTTGAGTTCGCTTTTGGTCTTACTCATTTGCTGTTGAAAGAGCGTTTTCGGCCGGTCTTTCATTTCGAGTCCGCTTTCGGTCATACTCGTTTATTCTTTTCGAGTCCGCTTTTGGTCGTACTCGTTTGCTATTGAAAGAGCGTTTTCGATCGGTCTTTCTTTTCGAGTCCGCTTTCGGTCGTACTCGTTTGCTGCTGAAAGAGCATTTTCGGCCGGTCTTTCTTTTGGAGTCCGCTTTCGGCCGTACTGCTTTGCTGTTGAAAGAGCATTTTCGGCCAGTCTTTCTTTTCGATTCTGCTTTCGGTAGTACTTTTTTATTTCTTTTCGAGTTCGCTTTTGGTCTTACTCGTTTGCTGTTGAAAGAGCGTTTTCGGCCGGTCTTTCTTTTCGAGTCCGCTTTCGGTCGTACTCATTTATTCTTTTCGAGTTCGCTTTTGCTCGTACTCGTTTGCTGTTGAAAGAGCGTTTCAGGCCGGTCTTTCTTTTCGAGTCCGCTTTCGGTCGTACTCGTTTGCTATTGAAAGAGCGTTTTTGGCCGGTCTTTATTTTCGAGTCCGCTTTTGGTCGTACTCGTTTATTCTTATCGAGTCCGCTTTCAGTCGTACTCGTTTGCTGTTGAAAGAGCGTTTTCGGTCGGTCTTTTATTTCGAGTCCGCTTTCGGTCGTACTCGTTTATTTCTTTTCGAGTCCGCTTTCGGTCGTACTCGTTTACTGTTGAAAGAGCGTTTCCGGCCGGTCTTTCTTTTCGAGTCCGCTTTCGGTCGTACTCGTTTCTTCTTTTCGAGTCCGCTTTCGGTCGTACTCGTTTGCTATTGAAAGAGCATTTTCGGCCGGCCTTTCTGTTCGAGTCGGCTTTCGGTCATACTCGTTTATTCTTTTCGAGTTCGCTTTCGGTTGTACTCGTTTGCTGTTGAAAGAGCGTTTTCGGCCAGTCTTTCTTTTCGATTCTGCTTTCGGTAGTACTTGTTTATTTCTTTTCGAATTCGCTTTTGGTCTTACTCGTTTGCTGTTGAAAGAGCGTTTTCGGCCGCTCTTTCTTTTCGAGTCCGCTTTCGGTCGTACTCGTTTATTCTTTTCGAGTCCGCTTTTGCTCGTACTCGTTTGCTGTTGAAAGAGCGTTTCAGGCCGGTCTTTCTTTTCGAGTCCGCTTTCGGTCGTACTCGTTTGCTATTGAAAGAGCGTTTTTGGCCGGTCTTTATTTTCGAGTCCGCTTTTGGTCGTACTCGTTTATTCTTATCGAGTCCGCTTTCAGTCGTACTCGTTTGCTGTTGAAAGAGCGTTTTCGGTCGGTCTTTTATTTCGAGTCCGCTTTCGGTCGTACTCGTTTATTTCTTTTCGAGTCCGCTTTCGGTCGTACTCGTTTACTGTTGAAAGAGCGTTTCCGGCCGGTCTTTCTTTTCGAGTCCGCTTTCGGTCGTACTCGTTTCTTCTTTTCGAGTCCGCTTTCGGTCGTACTCGTTTGCTGTTGAAAGAGCGTTTTCGGCCAGTCTTTCTTTTCGATTCTGCTTTCGGTAGTACTCGTTTATTTCTTTTCGAATTCGCTTTTGGTCTTACTCGTTTGCTGTTGAAAGAAGGTTTTCGGCCGCTCTTTCTTTTCGAGTCCGCTTTCGGTCGTACTCGTTTATTCTTTTCGAGTCCGCTTTTGCTCGTACTCGTTTGCTGTTGAAAGAGCGTTTCAGGCCGGTCTTTCTTTTCGAGTCCGCTTTCGGTCGTACTCGTTTGCTGTTGAAAGAGCGTTTTCGGCCGGTCTTTCTTTTCGAGTCCGCTTTCGGTCGTACTCGTTTATTCTTTTCGAGTCCCCTTTCAGTCGTACTCGTTTGCTATTGAAAGAGCATTCTCGACCGGTCTTTCTTTTCGAATCCGCTTTCGGTCGTACTCGTTTGCTGTTGAAAGAGCATTTTCGGCAGGTCTTTATGTTCGAGTCCGCTTTCGGACGTACTCGTTTATTCTTTTCGAGTCCGCTTTCGGTCATACTCGTTTGCTGTTGAAAGAGCATTTTCGGCCGGTGTTTCTTTTGGAGTCCGCTTTCGGCCGTATTGCTTTGCTGTTGAAAGAGCATTTTCGGCCAGTCTTTCTTTTCGATTCTGCTTTTGGTAGTACTTTTTTATTTCTTTTCGAGTTCCCTTTTGGTCTTACTCGTTTGCTGTTGAAAGAGCGTTTTTGGCCGGTCTTTCTTTTCGAGTCTGCTTTCGGTCGTACTCATTTATTCTTTTCGAGTCTGCTTTTGCTCGTACTCGTTTGCTGTTGAAAGAGCGTTTCAGGTCGGTCTTTCTTTTCGAGTCCGCTTTCGGTCGTACTCGTTTGCTATTGAAAGAGCGTTTTTGGCCGGTCTTTATTTTCGAGTCCGCTTTTGGTCGTACTCGTTTATTCTTATCGAGTCCGCTTTCAGTCGTACTCGTTTGCTGTTGAAAGAGCGTTTTCGGTCGGTCTTTTATTTCGAGTCCGCTTTCGGTCGTACTCGTTTATTTCTTTTCGAGTCCGCTTTCGGTCGTACTCGTTTGCTGTTGAAAGAGCGTTTTCGGTCGGTCTTTTATTTCGAGTCCGCTTTCGGTCGTACTCGTTTATTTCTTTTCGAGTCCGCTTTCGGTCGTACTCGTTTACTGTTGAAAGAGCGTTTCCGGCCGGTCTTTCTTTTCGAGTCCGCTTTCGGTCGTACTCGTTTCTTCTTTTCGAGTCCGCTTTCGGTCGTACTCGTTTGCTGTTGAAAGAGCGTTTTCGGCCAGTCTTTCTTTTCGATTCTGCTTTCGGTAGTACTCGTTTATTTCTTTTCGAATTCGCTTTTGGTCTTACTCGTTTGCTGTTGAAAGAAGGTTTTCGGCCGCTCTTTCTTTTCGAGTCCGCTTTCGGTCGTACTCGTTTATTCTTTTCGAGTCCGCTTTTGCTCGTACTCGTTTGCTGTTGAAAGAGCGTTTCAGGCCGGTCTTTCTTTTCGAGTCCGCTTTCGGTCGTACTCGTTTGCTATTGAAAGAGCGTTTTTGGCCGGTCTTTATTTTCGAGTCCGCTTTTGGTCGTACTCGTTTATTCTTATCGAGTCCGCTTTCAGTCGTACTCGTTTGCTGTTGAAAGAGCGTTTTCGGTCGGTCTTTTATTTCGAGTCCGCTTTCGGTCGTACTCGTTTATTTCTTTTCGAGTCCGCTTTCGGTCGTACTCGTTTACTGTTGAAAGAGCGTTTCCGGCCGGTCTTTCTTTTCGAGTCCGCTTTTGGTCGTACTCGTTTCTTCTTTTCGAGTCCGCTTTCGGTCGTACTCGTTTGCTGTTGAAAGAGCGTTTTCGGCCAGTCTTTCTTTTCGATTCTGCTTTCGGTAGTACTCGTTTATTTCTTTTCGAATTCGCTTTTGGTCTTACTCGTTTGCTGTTGAAAGAAGGTTTTCGGCCGCTCTTTCTTTTCGAGTCCGCTTTCGGTCGTACTCGTTTATTCTTTTCGAGTCCGCTTTTGCTCGTACTCGTTTGCTGTTGAAAGAGCGTTTCAGGCCGGTCTTTCTTTTCGAGTCCGCTTTCGGTCGTACTCGTTTGCTGTTGAAAGAGCGTTTTCGGCCGGTCTTTCTTTTCGAGTCCGCTTTCGGTCGTACTCGTTTATTCTTTTCGAGTCCCCTTTCAGTCGTACTCGTTTGCTATTGAAAGAGCATTCTCGACCGGTCTTTCTTTTCGAATCCGCTTTCGGTCGTACTCGTTTGCTGTTGAAAGAGCATTTTCGGCAGGTCTTTATGTTCGAGTCCGCTTTCGGACGTACTCGTTTATTCTTTTCGAGTCCGCTTTCGGTCATACTCGTTTGCTGTTGAAAGAGCATTTTCGGCCGGTGTTTCTTTTGGAGTCCGCTTTCGGCCGTATTGCTTTGCTGTTGAAAGAGCATTTTCGGCCAGTCTTTCTTTTCGATTCTGCTTTTGGTAGTACTTTTTTATTTCTTTTCGAGTTCCCTTTTGGTCTTACTCGTTTGCTGTTGAAAGAGCGTTTTTGGCCGGTCTTTCTTTTCGAGTCTGCTTTCGGTCGTACTCATTTATTCTTTTCGAGTCTGCTTTTGCTCGTATTCGTTTGCTGTTGAAAGAGCGTTTCAGGTCGGTCTTTCTTTTCGAGTCCGCTTTCGGTCGTACTCGTTTGCTATTGAAAGAGCGTTTTTGGCCGGTCTTTATTTTCGAGTCCGCTTTTGGTCGTACTCGTTTATTCTTATCGAGTCCGCTTTCAGTCGTACTCGTTTGCTGTTGAAAGAGCGTTTTCGGTCGGTCTTTTATTTCGAGTCCGCTTTCGGTCGTACTCGTTTATTTCTTTTCGAGTCCGCTTTCGGTCGTACTCGTTTGCTGTTGATAGAGCGTTTCCGGCCGGTCTTTCTTTTCGAGTCCGTTTTCGGTCGTACCCGTTTATTCTTTTCGAGTCCGCTTTCGGTCGTACTCGTTTGCTATTGAAAGAGCGTTTTCGGCCAGCCTTTCTGTTCGAGTCGGCTTTCGGTCATACTCGTTTATTCTTTTCGAGTTCGCTTTCGGTTGTACTCGTTTGCTGTTGAAAGAGCGTTTTCGGCCAGTCTTTCTTTTCGATTCTGCTTTCGGTAGTACTTGTTTATTTCTTTTCGAATTCGCTTTTGGTCTTACTCGTTTGCTGTTGAAAGAGCGTTTTCGGCCGCTCTTTCTTTTCGAGTCCGCTTTCGGTCGTACTCGTTTATTCTTTTCGAGTCCGCTTTTGCTCGTACTCGTTTGCTGTTGAAAGAGCGTTTCAGGCCGGTCTTTCTTTTCGAGTCCGCTTTCGGTCGTACTCGTTTGCTATTGAAAGAGCGTTTTTGGCCGGTCTTTATTTTCGAGTCCGCTTTTGGTCGTACTCGTTTATTCTTATCGAGTCCGCTTTCAGTCGTACTCGTTTGCTGTTGAAAGAGCGTTTTCGGTCGGTCTTTTATTTCGAGTCCGCTTTCGGTCGTACTCGTTTATTTCTTTTCGAGTCCGCTTTCGGTCGTACTCGTTTACTGTTGAAAGAGCGTTTCCGGCCGGTCTTTCTTTTCGAGTCCGCTTTCGGTCGTACTCGTTTCTTCTTTTCGAGTCCGCTTTCGGTCGTACTCGTTTGCTGTTGAAAGAGCGTTTTCGGCCAGTCTTTCTTTTCGATTCTGCTTTCGGTAGTACTCGTTTATTTCTTTTCGAATTCGCTTTTGGTCTTACTCGTTTGCTGTTGAAAGAAGGTTTTCGGCCGCTCTTTCTTTTCGAGTCCGCTTTCGGTCGTACTCGTTTATTCTTTTCGAGTCCGCTTTTGCTCGTACTCGTTTGCTGTTGAAAGAGCGTTTCAGGCCGGTCTTTCTTTTCGAGTCCGCTTTCGGTCGTACTCGTTTGCTGTTGAAAGAGCGTTTTCGGCCGGTCTTTCTTTTCGAGTCCGCTTTCGGTCGTACTCGTTTATTCTTTTCGAGTCCCCTTTCAGTCGTACTCGTTTGCTATTGAAAGAGCATTCTCGACCGGTCTTTCTTTTCGAATCCGCTTTCGGTCGTACTCGTTTGCTGTTGAAAGAGCATTTTCGGCAGGTCTTTATGTTCGAGTCCGCTTTCGGACGTACTCGTTTATTCTTTTCGAGTCCGCTTTCGGTCATACTCGTTTGCTGTTGAAAGAGCATTTTCGGCCGGTGTTTCTTTTGGAGTCCGCTTTCGGCCGTATTGCTTTGCTGTTGAAAGAGCATTTTCGGCCAGTCTTTCTTTTCGATTCTGCTTTTGGTAGTACTTTTTTATTTCTTTTCGAGTTCCCTTTTGGTCTTACTCGTTTGCTGTTGAAAGAGCGTTTTTGGCCGGTCTTTCTTTTCGAGTCTGCTTTCGGTCGTACTCATTTATTCTTTTCGAGTCTGCTTTTGCTCGTACTCGTTTGCTGTTGAAAGAGCGTTTCAGGTCGGTCTTTCTTTTCGAGTCCGCTTTCGGTCGTACTCGTTTGCTATTGAAAGAGCGTTTTTGGCCGGTCTTTATTTTCGAGTCCGCTTTTGGTCGTACTCGTTTATTCTTATCGAGTCCGCTTTCAGTCGTACTCGTTTGCTGTTGAAAGAGCGTTTTCGGTCGGTCTTTTATTTCGAGTCCGCTTTCGGTCGTACTCGTTTATTTCTTTTCGAGTCCGCTTTCGGTCGTACTCGTTTGCTGTTGATAGAGCGTTTCCGGCCGGTCTTTCTTTTCGAGTCCGTTTTCGGTCGTACCCGTTTATTCTTTTCGAGTCCGCTTTCGGTCGTACTCGTTTGCTATTGAAAGAGCGTTTTCGGCCAGCCTTTCTGTTCGAGTCGGCTTTCGGTCATACTCGTTTATTCTTTTCGAGTTCGCTTTCGGTTGTACTCGTTTGCTGTTGAAAGAGCGTTTTCGGCCAGTCTTTCTTTTCGATTCTGCTTTCGGTAGTACTTGTTTATTTCTTTTCGAATTCGCTTTTGGTCTTACTCGTTTGCTGTTGAAAGAGCGTTTTCGGCCGGTCTTTCTTTTCGAGTCCGCTTTCGGTCGTACTCGTTTATTCTTTTCGAGTTCGCTTTTGCTCGTACTCGTTTGCTGTTGAAAGAGCGTTTCAGGTCGGTCTTTCTTTTCGAGTCCGCTTTCGGTTGTACTTGTTAGCTGTTGAAAGAGAGTTTTTGGCCGGTCTTTCTTTTCGAGTCTGCTTTTGGTCGTACTCGTTTATTCTTATCGAGTCCGCTTTCGGTTGTACTCGTTTGCTGTTGAAAGAGCGTTTCAGGTCGGTCTTTCTTTTCGAGTCCGCTTTTCGGTCGTACTCGTTTGCTGTGGAAAGAGCGTTTTTGGTCGGTCTTTCTTTTCGAGTCCGCTTTCGATCGTACTCGGTTATTTCTTTTAGAGTCTGCTTTCGGTTGTACTCGTTTGCTGTTGAAAGAGCGTTTTCGGTCGGTCTATCTTTTCGAGTCCGCTTTCGGTCGTAGTCGTTTATTCTTTTTGAGTCCGCTTTCAGTCGTACTCGTTTGCTATTGAAAGAGCATTCTCGGCCGGTCTTTCTTTTTGAGTCCGCTTTCGGTCGTACTCGTTTGCTGTTGAAAGAGCCTTTTCGGCCGGTCTTTCTTTTCGAGTCCGCTTTCGGTCGTACTCGTTTATTTCTTTTCGAGTCCGCTTTCGGTCTTACTCATTTGCTGTTGAAAGAGCATTTTCGGCCGGTCTTTCTTTTCGAGTCCGCTTTCGGTCGTACTCGTTTGCTGTTGAAAGAGCGTTTTCGGCCGGTCTTTCTGTTCGAGTCCGATTTCGGTCGTACTCATTTATTCTTTTCGAGTCCGCTTTCTGTCGTATTCGTTTGCTGTTGAAAGAGCATTTTCGGCCGGTCTTTCTTTTCGAGTCCGCTTTCGGTCGTACTCGTTTGCTGTTGAAAGAGCTTTTTCAGCCGGTCTTTCTTTTCGAGTCTGCTTTCGGTCATACTTATTTATTCTTTTCGAGTCCGCTTTCGGTCGTACTCGTTTGCTGTTGAAAGAGCATTTTCGGCAGGTCTTTATGTTCGAGTCCGCTTTCGGACGTACTCGTTTATTCTTTTCGAGTCTGCTTCCGGTCGTACTCGTTTGCTGTTGAAAGAGCATTTTCGGCCAGTCTTTCTTTTGGAGTCCGTTTTCGGCCGTACTGCTTTGCTGTTGAAAGAGCATTTTCGGCCAGTCTTTCTTTTGGA
The DNA here is from genome assembly GCA_022829125.1 of Lathyrus tuberosus. Lineage (NCBI taxonomy): Eukaryota > Viridiplantae > Streptophyta > Magnoliopsida > Fabales > Fabaceae > Lathyrus > Lathyrus tuberosus. The sequence continues at coordinate 5,969,887 of JALAZF010000034.1, forward strand.
TTCTGCTTTCGGTAGTACTTTTTTATTTCTTTTTGAGTTCGCTTTTGGTCTTACTCATTTGCTGTTGAAAGAGCGTTTTCGGCCGGTCTTTCATTTCGAGTCCGCTTTCGGTCATACTCGTTTATTCTTTTCGAGTCCGCTTTCGGTCGTACTCGTTTGCTATTGAAAGAGCGTTTTCGATCGGTCTTTCTTTTCGAGTCCGCTTTCGGTCGTACTCGTTTGCTGTTGAAAGAGCGTTTTCGGCCGGTCTTTCTTTTGGAGTCCGCTTTCGGCCGTACTGCTTTGCTGTTGAAAGAGCATTTTCGGCCAGTCTTTCTTTTCGATTCTGCTTTCGGTAGTACTTTTTTATTTCTTTTCGAGTTCGCTTTTGGTCTTACTCGTTTGCTGTTGAAAGAGCGTTTTCGGCCGGTCTTTCTTTTCGAGTCCGCTTTCGGTCGTACTCATTTATTCTTTTCGAGTTCGCTTTTGCTCGTACTCGTTTGCTGTTGAAAGAGCGTTTCAGGCCGGTCTTTCTTTTCGAGTCCGCTTTCGGTCGTACTCGTTTGCTATTGAAAGAGCATTTTTGGCCGGTCTTTATTTTCGAGTCCGCTTTTGGTCGTACTCGTTTATTCTTATCGAGTCCGCTTTCAGTCGTACTCGTTTGCTGTTGAAAGAGCGTTTTCGGTCGGTCTTTTATTTCGAGTCCGCTTTCGGTCGTACTCGTTTATTTCTTTTCGAGTCCGCTTTCGGTCGTACTCGTTTACTGTTGAAAGAGCGTTTCCGGCCGGTCTTTCTTTTCGAGTCCGCTTTCGGTCGTACTCGTTTCTTCTTTTCGAGTCCGCTTTCGGTCGTACTCGTTTGCTATTGAAAGAGCATTTTCGGCCGGCCTTTCTGTTCGAGTTGGCTTTCGGTCATACTCGTTTATTCTTTTCGAGTTCGCTTTCGGTTGTACTCGTTTGCTGTTGAAAGAGCGTTTTCGGCCAGTCTTTCTTTTCGATTCTGCTTTCGGTAGTACTTGTTTATTTCTTTTCGAATTCGCTTTTGGTCTTACTCGTTTGCTGTTGAAAGAGCGTTTTCGGCCGCTCTTTCTTTTCGAGTCCGCTTTCGGTCGTACTCGTTTATTCTTTTCGAGTCCGCTTTTGCTCGTACTCGTTTGCTGTTGAAAGAGCGTTTCAGGCCGGTCTTTCTTTTCGAGTCCGCTTTCGGTCGTACTCGTTTGCTGTTGAAAGAGCGTTTTCGGCCGGTCTTTCTTTTCGAGTCCGCTTTCGGTCGTACTCGTTTATTCTTTTCGAGTCCCCTTTCAGTCGTACTCGTTTGCTATTGAAAGAGCATTCTCGACCGGTCTTTCTTTTCGAATCCGCTTTCGGTCGTACTCGTTTGCTGTTGAAAGAGCATTTTCGGCAGGTCTTTATGTTCGAGTCCGCTTTCGGACGTACTCGTTTATTCTTTTCGAGTCCGCTTTCGGTCATACTCGTTTGCTGTTGAAAGAGCATTTTCGGCCGGTGTTTCTTTTGGAGTCCGCTTTCGGCCGTATTGCTTTGCTGTTGAAAGAGCATTTTCGGCCAGTCTTTCTTTTCGATTCTGCTTTTGGTAGTACTTTTTTATTTCTTTTCGAGTTCCCTTTTGGTCTTACTCGTTTGCTGTTGAAAGAGCGTTTTTGGCCGGTCTTTCTTTTCGAGTCTGCTTTCGGTCGTACTCATTTATTCTTTTCGAGTCTGCTTTTGCTCGTACTCGTTTGCTGTTGAAAGAGCGTTTCAGGTCGGTCTTTCTTTTCGAGTCCGCTTTCGGTCGTACTCGTTTGCTATTGAAAGAGCGTTTTTGGCCGGTCTTTATTTTCGAGTCCGCTTTTGGTCGTACTCGTTTATTCTTATCGAGTCCGCTTTCAGTCGTACTCGTTTGCTGTTGAAAGAGCGTTTTCGGTCGGTCTTTTATTTCGAGTCCGCTTTCGGTCGTACTCGTTTATTTCTTTTCGAGTCCGCTTTCGGTCGTACTCGTTTGCTGTTGATAGAGCGTTTCCGGCCGGTCTTTCTTTTCGAGTCCGTTTTCGGTCGTACCCGTTTATTCTTTTCGAGTCCGCTTTCGGTCGTACTCGTTTGCTATTGAAAGAGCGTTTTCGGCCAGCCTTTCTGTTCGAGTCGGCTTTCGGTCATACTCGTTTATTCTTTTCGAGTTCGCTTTCGGTTGTACTCGTTTGCTGTTGAAAGAGCGTTTTCGGCCAGTCTTTCTTTTCGATTCTGCTTTCGGTAGTACTTGTTTATTTCTTTTCGAATTCGCTTTTGGTCTTACTCGTTTGCTGTTGAAAGAGCGTTTTCGGCCGGTCTTTCTTTTCGAGTCCGCTTTCGGTCGTACTCGTTTATTCTTTTCGAGTTCGCTTTTGCTCGTACTCGTTTGCTGTTGAAAGAGCGTTTCAGGTCGGTCTTTCTTTTCGAGTCCGCTTTCGGTTGTACTTGTTAGCTGTTGAAAGAGAGTTTTTGGCCGGTCTTTCTTTTCGAGTCTGCTTTTGGTCGTACTCGTTTATTCTTATCGAGTCCGCTTTCGGTTGTACTCGTTTGCTGTTGAAAGAGCGTTTCAGGTCGGTCTTTCTTTTCGAGTCCGCTTTTCGGTCGTACTCGTTTGCTGTGGAAAGAGCGTTTTTGGTCGGTCTTTCTTTTCGAGTCCGCTTTCGATCGTACTCGGTTATTTCTTTTAGAGTCTGCTTTCGGTTGTACTCGTTTGCTGTTGAAAGAGCGTTTTCGGTCGGTCTATCTTTTCGAGTCCGCTTTCGGTCGTAGTCGTTTATTCTTTTTGAGTCCGCTTTCAGTCGTACTCGTTTGCTATTGAAAGAGCATTCTCGGCCGGTCTTTCTTTTTGAGTCCGCTTTCGGTCGTACTCGTTTGCTGTTGAAAGAGCCTTTTCGGCCGGTCTTTCTTTTCGAGTCCGCTTTCGGTCGTACTCGTTTATTTCTTTTCGAGTCCGCTTTCGGTCTTACTCATTTGCTGTTGAAAGAGCATTTTCGGCCGGTCTTTCTTTTCGAGTCCGCTTTCGGTCGTACTCGTTTGCTGTTGAAAGAGCGTTTTCGGCCGGTCTTTCTGTTCGAGTCCGATTTCGGTCGTACTCATTTATTCTTTTCGAGTCCGCTTTCTGTCGTATTCGTTTGCTGTTGAAAGAGCATTTTCGGCCGGTCTTTCTTTTCGAGTCCGCTTTCGGTCGTACTCGTTTGCTGTTGAAAGAGCTTTTTCAGCCGGTCTTTCTTTTCGAGTCTGCTTTCGGTCATACTTATTTATTCTTTTCGAGTCCGCTTTCGGTCGTACTCGTTTGCTGTTGAAAGAGCATTTTCGGCAGGTCTTTATGTTCGAGTCCGCTTTCGGACGTACTCGTTTATTCTTTTCGAGTCTGCTTCCGGTCGTACTCGTTTGCTGTTGAAAGAGCATTTTCGGCCAGTCTTTCTTTTGGAGTCCGTTTTCGGCCGTACTGCTTTGCTGTTGAAAGAGCATTTTCGGCCAGTCTTTCTTTTGGATTCTGCTTTCGGTAGTACTTTTTTATTTCTTTTTGAGTTCGCTTTTGGTCTTACTCATTTGCTGTTGAAAGAGCGTTTTCGGCCGGTCTTTCATTTCGAGTCCGCTTTCGGTCATACTCGTTTATTCTTTTCGAGTCCGCTTTCGGTCGTACTCGTTTGCTATTGAAAGAGCGTTTTCGATCGGTCTTTCTTTTCGAGTCCGCTTTCGGTCGTACTCGTTTGCTGTTGAAAGAGCGTTTTCGGCCGGTCTTTCTTTTGGAGTCCGCTTTCGGCCGTACTGCTTTGCTGTTGAAAGAGCATTTTCGGCCAGTCTTTCTTTTCGATTCTGCTTTCGGTAGTACTTTTTTATTTCTTTTCGAGTTCGCTTTTGGTCTTACTCGTTTGCTGTTGAAAGAGCGTTTTCGGCCGGTCTTTCTTTTCGAGTCCGCTTTCGGTCGTACTCATTTATTCTTTTCGAGTTCGCTTTTGCTCGTACTCGTTTGCTGTTGAAAGAGCGTTTCAGGCCGGTCTTTCTTTTCGAGTCCGCTTTCGGTCGTACTCGTTTGCTATTGAAAGAGCATTTTTGGCCGGTCTTTATTTTCGAGTCCGCTTTTGGTCGTACTCGTTTATTCTTATCGAGTCCGCTTTCAGTCGTACTCGTTTGCTGTTGAAAGAGCGTTTTCGGTCGGTCTTTTATTTCGAGTCCGCTTTCGGTCGTACTCGTTTATTTCTTTTCGAGTCCGCTTTCGGTCGTACTCGTTTACTGTTGAAAGAGCGTTTCCGGCCGGTCTTTCTTTTCGAGTCCGCTTTCGGTCGTACTCGTTTCTTCTTTTCGAGTCCGCTTTCGGTCGTACTCGTTTGCTATTGAAAGAGCATTTTCGGCCGGCCTTTCTGTTCGAGTTGGCTTTCGGTCATACTCGTTTATTCTTTTCGAGTTCGCTTTCGGTTGTACTCGTTTGCTGTTGAAAGAGCGTTTTCGGCCAGTCTTTCTTTTCGATTCTGCTTTCGGTAGTACTTGTTTATTTCTTTTCGAATTCGCTTTTGGTCTTACTCGTTTGCTGTTGAAAGAGCGTTTTCGGCCGCTCTTTCTTTTCGAGTCCGCTTTCGGTCGTACTCGTTTATTCTTTTCGAGTCCGCTTTTGCTCGTACTCGTTTGCTGTTGAAAGAGCGTTTCAGGCCTGTCTTTCTTTTCGAGTCCGCTTTCGGTCGTACTCGTTTGCTATTGAAAGAGCGTTTTTGGCCGGTCTTTATTTTCGAGTCCGCTTTTGGTCGTACTCGTTTATTCTTATCGAGTCCGCTTTCAGTCGTACTCGTTTGCTGTTGAAAGAGCGTTTTCGGTCGGTCTTTTATTTCGAGTCCGCTTTCGGTCGTACTCGTTTATTTCTTTTCGAGTCCGCTTTCGGTCGTACTCGTTTACTGTTGAAAGAGCGTTTCCGGCCGGTCTTTCTTTTCGAGTCCGCTTTCGGTCGTACTCGTTTCTTCTTTTCGAGTCCGCTTTCGGTCGTACTCGTTTGCTATTGAAAGAGCATTTTCGGCCGGCCTTTCTGTTCGAGTCGGCTTTCGGTCATACTCGTTTATTCTTTTCGAGTTCGCTTTCGGTTGTACTCGTTTGCTGTTGAAAGAGCGTTTTCGGCCAGTCTTTCTTTTCGATTCTGCTTTCGGTAGTACTCGTTTATTTCTTTTCGAATTCGCTTTTGGTCTTACTCGTTTGCTGTTGAAAGAGCGTTTTCGGCCGCTCTTTCTTTTCGAGTCCGCTTTCGGTCGTACTCGTTTGCTGTTGAAAGAGCGTTTCAGGCCGGTCTTTCTTTTCGAGTCCGCTTTCGGTCGTACTCGTTTGCTGTTGAAAGAGCGTTTTCGGCCGGTCTTTCTTTTCGAGTCCGCTTTCGGTCGTACTCGTTTATTCTTTTCGAGTCCCCTTTCAGTCGTACTCGTTTGCTATTGAAAGAGCATTCTCGACCGGTCTTTCTTTTCGAATCCGCTTTCGGTCGTACTCGTTTGCTGTTGAAAGAGCATTTTCGGCAGGTCTTTATGTTCGAGTCCGCTTTCGGACGTACTCGTTTATTCTTTTCGAGTCCGCTTTTGGTCATACTCGTTTGCTGTTGAAAGAGCATTTTCGGCCGGTGTTTCTTTTGGAGTCCGCTTTCGGCCGTATTGCTTTGCTGTTGAAAGAGCATTTTCGGCCAGTCTTTCTTTTCGATTCTGCTTTTGGTAGTACTTTTTTATTTCTTTTCGAGTTCCCTTTTGGTCTTACTCGTTTGCTGTTGAAAGAGCGTTTTTGGCCGGTCTTTCTTTTCGAGTCTGCTTTCGGTCGTACTCATTTATTCTTTTCGAGTCTGCTTTTGCTCGTACTCGTTTGCTGTTGAAAGAGCGTTTCAGGTCGGTCTTTCTTTTCGAGTCCGCTTTCGGTCGTACTCGTTTGCTATTGAAAGAGCGTTTTTGGCCGGTCTTTATTTTCGAGTCCGCTTTTGGTCGTACTCGTTTATTCTTATCGAGTCCGCTTTCAGTCGTACTCGTTTGCTGTTGAAAGAGCGTTTTCGGTCGGTCTTTTATTTCGAGTCCGCTTTCGGTCGTACTCGTTTATTTCTTTTCGAGTCCGCTTTCGGTCGTACTCGTTTGCTGTTGAAAGAGCGTTTCCGGCCGGTCTTTCTTTTCGAGTCCGTTTTCGGTCGTACCCGTTTATTCTTTTCGAGTCCGCTTTCGGTCGTACTCGTTTGCTATTGAAAGAGCGTTTTCGGCCAGCCTTTCTGTTCGAGTCGGCTTTCGGTCATACTCGTTTATTCTTTTCGAGTTCGCTTTCGGTTGTACTCGTTTGCTGTTGAAAGAGCGTTTTCGGCCAGTCTTTCTTTTCGATTCTGCTTTCGGTAGTACTTGTTTATTTCTTTTCGAATTCGCTTTTGGTCTTACTCGTTTGCTGTTGAAAGAGCGTTTTCGGCCGGTCTTTCTTTTCGAGTCCGCTTTCGGTCGTACTCGTTTATTCTTTTCGAGTTCGCTTTTGCTCGTACTCGTTTGTTGTTGAAAGAGCGTTTCAGGTCGGTCTTTCTTTTCGAGTCCGCTTTCGGTTGTACTTGTTAGCTGTTGAAAGAGAGTTTTTGGCCGGTCTTTCTTTTCGAGTCTGCTTTTGGTCGTACTCGTTTATTCTTATCGAGTCCGCTTTCGGTTGTACTCGTTTGCTGTTGAAAGAGCGTTTCAGGTCGGTCTTTTTTTTCGAGTCCGCTTTCGATCGTACTCGTTTGCTGTTGAAAGAGCGTTTTCAGCCGGTCTTTCTTTTCGAGTCCGCTTTCGGTCGTACTTGTTTATTCTTTTCGAGTCCGCTTTCGGTCATACTCGTTTGCTGTTGATGGAGCGTTTTCGGCAGGTCTTTCTGTTCGAGTCCGCTTTCGTTCGTACTCGTTTATTCTTTTCGAGTCCGCTTTCAGTCGTACTCGTTTGCTGTTGAAAGAGCATTTTCGGCCACTCTTTCTTTTGGAGTCCGCTTTCGGCCGTACTCGTTTGCTGTTGAAAGAGCTTTTTCGGCCGGTCTTTCTTTTCGATTCCGCTTTCGGTCATACTCGTTTATTTCTTTTCAAATCCGCTTTTGGTCGTACTCGTTTGCTGTTGAAAGAGCGTTTTTGGCCGGTCTTTCTTTTCGAGTCCGCTTTCGGTCGTACTCGTTTATTCTTTTCGAGTCCGCTTTTGTTCGTATTCGTTCGCTGTTGAAAGAGCGTTTTCGGCCGGTCTTTCTTTTCGGGTTCGCTTTCGGTAGTACTCGTTTATTTCTTTTCGAGTACGCTTTCGGTCGTACTCGTTTGCTGTTGAAAGAGCGTTTTCGGCCGGTCTTTCTTTTCGAGTCCGCTTTCGGTCGTACTCGTTTATTCTTTTCGAGTCCCCTTTCAGTCGTACTCGTTTGCTATTGAAAGAGCATTCTCGACCGGTCTTTCTTTTCGAATCCGCTTTCGGTCGTACTCGTTTGCTGTTGAAAGAGCATTTTCGGCAGGTCTTTATGTTCGAGTCCGCTTTCGGACGTACTCGTTTATTCTTTTCGAGTCCGCTTTCGGTCATACTCGTTTGCTGTTGAAAGAGCATTTTCGGCCGGTGTTTCTTTTGGAGTCCGCTTTCGGCCGTATTGCTTTGCTGTTGAAAGAGCATTTTCGGCCAGTCTTTCTTTTCGATTCTGCTTTTGGTAGTACTTTTTTATTTCTTTTCGAGTTCCCTTTTGGTCTTACTCGTTTGCTGTTGAAAGAGCGTTTTTGGCCGGTCTTTCTTTTCGAGTCTGCTTTCGGTCGTACTCATTTATTCTTTTCGAGTATGCTTTTGCTCGTACTCGTTTGCTGTTGAAAGAGCGTTTCAGGTCGGTCTTTCTTTTCGAGTCCGCTTTCGGTCGTACTCGTTTGCTATTGAAAGAGCGTTTTTGGCCGGTCTTTATTTTCGAGTCCGCTTTTGGTCGTACTCGTTTATTCTTATCGAGTCCGCTTTCAGTCGTTCTCGTTTGCTGTTGAAAGAGCGTTTTCGGTCGGTCTTTTATTTCGAGTCCGCTTTCGGTCGTACTCGTTTATTTCTTTTCGAGTCCGCTTTCGGTCGTACTCGTTTGCTGTTGATAGAGCGTTTCCGGCCGGTCTTTCTTTTCGAGTCCGTTTTCGGTCGTACCCGTTTATTCTTTTCGAGTCCGCTTTCGGTCGTACTCGTTTGCTATTGAAAGAGCGTTTTCGGCCAGCCTTTCTGTTCGAGTCGGCTTTCGGTCATACTCGTTTATTCTTTTCGAGTTCGCTTTCGGTTGTACTCGTTTGCTGTTGAAAGAGCGTTTTCGGCCAGTCTTTCTTTTCGATTCTGCTTTCGGTAGTACTTGTTTATTTCTTTTCGAATTCGCTTTTGGTCTTACTCGTTTGCTGTTGAAAAAGCGTTTTCGGCCGCTCTTTCTTTTCGAGTCCGCTTTCGGTCGTACTCGTTTATTCTTTTCGAGTCCGCTTTTGCTCGTACTCGTTTGCTGTTGAAAGAGCGTTTCAGGCCGGTCTTTCTTTTCGAGTCCGCTTTCGGTCGTACTCGTTTGCTATTGAAAGAGCGTTTTTGGCCGGTCTTTATTTTCGAGTCCGCTTTTGGTCGTACTCGTTTATTCTTATCTAGTCCGCTTTCAGTCGTACTCGTTTGCTGTTGAAAGAGCGTTTTCGGTCGGTCTTTTATTTCGAGTCCGCTTTCGGTCGTACTCGTTTATTTCTTTTCGAGTCCGCTTTCGGTCGTACTCGTTTACTGTTGAAAGAGCGTTTCCGGCCGGTCTTTCTTTTCGAGTCCGCTTTCGGTCGTACTCGTTTCTTCTTTTCGAGTCCGCTTTCGGTCGTACTCGTTTGCTGTTTAAAGAGCGTTTTCGGCCAGTCTTTCTTTTCGATTCTGCTTTCGGTAGTACTCGTTTATTTCTTTTCGAATTCGCTTTTGGTCTTACTCGTTTGCTGTTGAAAGAAGGTTTTCGGCCGCTCTTTCTTTTCGAGTCCGCTTTCGGTCGTACTCGTTTATTCTTTTCGAGTCCGCTTTTGCTCGTACTCGTTTGCTGTTGAAAGAGCGTTTCAGGCCGGTCTTTCTTTTCGAGTCCGCTTTCGGTCGTACTCGTTTGCTGTTGAAAGAGCGTTTTCGGCCGGTCTTTCTTTTCGAGTCCGCTTTCGGTCGTACTCGTTTATTCTTTTCGAGTCCCCTTTCAGTCGTACTCGTTTGCTATTGAAAGAGCATTCTCGACCGGTCTTTCTTTTCGAATCCGCTTTCGGTCGTACTCGTTTGCTGTTGAAAGAGCATTTTCGGCAGGTCTTTATGTTCGAGTCCGCTTTCGGACGTACTCGTTTATTCTTTTCGAGTCCGCTTTCGGTCATACTCGTTTGCTGTTGAAAGAGCATTTTCGGCCGGTGTTTCTTTTGGAGTCCGCTTTCGGCCGTATTGCTTTGCTGTTGAAAGAGCATTTTCGGCCAGTCTTTCTTTTCGATTCTGCTTTTGGTAGTACTTTTTTATTTCTTTTCGAGTTCCCTTTTGGTCTTACTCGTTTGCTGTTGAAAGAGCGTTTTTGGCCGGTCTTTCTTTTCGAGTCTGCTTTCGGTCGTACTCATTTATTCTTTTCGAGTCTGCTTTTGCTCGTACTCGTTTGCTGTTGAAAGAGCGTTTCAGGTCGGTCTTTCTTTTCGAGTCCGTTTTCGGTCGTACTCGTTTGCTATTGAAAGAGCGTTTTTGGCCGGTCTTTATTTTCGAGTCCGCTTTTGGTCGTACTCGTTTATTCTTATCGAGTCCGCTTTCAGTCGTACTCGTTTGCTGTTGAAAGAGCGTTTTCGGTCGGTCTTTTATTTCGAGTCCGCTTTCGGTCGTACTCGTTTATTTCTTTTCGAGTCCGCTTTCGGTCGTACTCGTTTGCTGTTGATAGAGCGTTTCCGGTCGGTCTTTCTTTTCGAGTCCGTTTTCGGTCGTACCCGTTTATTCTTTTCGAGTCCGCTTTCGGTCGTACTCGTTTGCTATTGAAAGAGCATTTTCGGCCAGCCTTTCTGTTCGAGTCGGCTTTCGGTCATACTCGTTTATTCTTTTCGAGTTCGCTTTCGGTTGTACTCGTTTGCTGTTGAAAGAGCGTTTTCGGCCAGTCTTTCTTTTCGATTCTGCTTTCGGTAGTACTTGTTTATTTCTTTTCGAATTCGCTTTTGGTCTTACTCGTTTGCTGTTGAAAGAGCGTTTTCGGCCGGTCTTTCTTTTCGAGTCCGCTTTCGGTCGTACTCGTTTATTCTTTTCGAGTTCGCTTTTGCTCGTACTCGTTTGCTGTTGAAAGAGCGTTTCAGGTCGGTCTTTCTTTTCGAGTCCGCTTTCGGTTGTACTTGTTAGCTGTTGAAAGAGAGTTTTTGGCCGGTCTTTCTTTTCGAGTCTGCTTTTGGTCGTACTCGTTTATTCTTATCGAGTCCGCTTTCGGTTGTACTCGTTTGCTGTTGAAAGAGCGTTTCAGGTCGGTCTTTCTTTTCGAGTCCGCTTTTCGGTCGTACTCGTTTGCTGTGGAAAGAGCGTTTTTGGTCGGTCTTTCTTTTCGAGTCCGCTTTCGATCGTACTCGGTTATTTCTTTTAGAGTCTGCTTTCGGTTGTACTCGTTTGCTGTTGAAAGAGCGTTTTCGGTCGGTCTTTCTTTTCGAGTCCGCTTTCGGTCGTAGTCGTTTATTCTTTTTGAGTCCGCTTTCAGTCGTACTCGTTTGCTATTGAAAGAGCATTCTCGGCCGGTCTTTCTTTTTGAGTCCGCTTTCGGTCGTACTCGTTTGCTGTTGAAAGAGCCTTTTCGGCCGGTCTTTCTTTTCGAGTCCGCTTTCGGTCGTACTCGTTTATTTCTTTTCGAGTCCGCTTTCGGTCTTACTCATTTGCTGTTGAAAGAGCATTTTCGGCCGGTCTTTCTTTTCGAGTCCGCTTTCGGTCGTACTCGTTTGCTGTTGAAAGAGCGTTTTCGGCCGGTCTTTCTGTTCGAGTCCGATTTCGGTCGTACTCATTTATTCTTTTCGAGTCCGCTTTCTGTCGTATTCGTTTGCTGTTGAAAGAGCATTTTCGGCCGGTCTTTCTTTTCGAGTCCGCTTTCGGTCGTACTCGTTTGCTGTTGAAAGAGCTTTTTCAGCCGGTCTTTCTTTTCGAGTCTGCTTTCGGTCATACTTATTTATTCTTTTCGAGTCCGCTTTCGGTCGTACTCGTTTGCTGTTGAAAGAACATTTTCGGCAGGTCTTTATGTTCGAGTCCGCTTTCGGACGTACTCGTTTATTCTTTTCGAGTCTGCTTCCGGTCGTACTCGTTTGCTGTTGAAAGAGCATTTTCGGCCAGTCTTTCTTTTGGAGTCCGTTTTCGGCCGTACTGCTTTGCTGTTGAAAGAGCATTTTCGGCCAGTCTTTCTTTTGGATTCTGCTTTCGGTAGTACTTTTTTATTTCTTTTTGAGTTCGCTTTTGGTCTTACTCATTTGCTGTTGAAAGAGCGTTTTCGGCCGGTCTTTCATTTCGAGTCCGCTTTCGGTCATACTCGTTTATTCTTTTCGAGTCCGCTTTCGGTCGTACTCGTTTGCTATTGAAAGAGCGTTTTCGATCGGTCTTTCTTTTCGAGTCCGCTTTCGGTCGTACTCGTTTGCTGTTGAAAGAGCGTTTTCGGCCGGTCTTTCTTTTGGAGTCCGCTTTCGGCCGTACTGCTTTGCTGTTGAAAGAGCATTTTCGGCCAGTCTTTCTTTTCGATTCTGCTTTCGGTAGTACTTTTTTATTTCTTTTCGAGTTCGCTTTTGGTCTTACTCGTTTGCTGTTGAAAGAGCGTTTTCGGCCGGTCTTTCTTTTCGAGTCCGCTTTCGGTCGTACTCATTTATTCTTTTCGAGTTCGCTTTTGCTCGTACTCGTTTGCTGTTGAAAGAGCGTTTAAGGCCGGTCTTTCTTTTCGAGTCCGCTTTCGGTCGTACTCGTTTGCTATTGAAAGAGCATTTTTGGCCGGTCTTTATTTTCGAGTCCGCTTTTGGTCGTACTCGTTTATTCTTATCGAGTCCGCTTTCAGTCGTACTTGTTTGCTGTTGAAAGAGCGTTTTCGGTCGGTCTTTTATTTCGAGTCCGCTTTCGGTCGTACTCGTTTATTTCTTTTCGAGTCCGCTTTCGGTCGTACTCGTTTACTGTTGAAAGAGCGTTTCCGGCCGGTCTTTCTTTTCGAGTCCGCTTTCGGTCGTACTCGTTTCTTCTTTTCGAGTCCGCTTTCGGTCGTACTCGTTTGCTATTGAAAGAGCATTTTCGGCCGGCCTTTCTGTTCGAGTTGGCTTTCGGTCATACTCGTTTATTCTTTTCGAGTTCGCTTTCGGTTGTACTCGTTTGCTGTTGAAAGAGCGTTTTCGGCCAGTCTTTCTTTTCGATTCTGCTTTCGGTAGTACTTGTTTATTTCTTTTCGAATTCGCTTTTGGTCTTACTCGTTTGCTGTTGAAAGAGCGTTTTCGGCCGCTCTTTCTTTTCGAGTCCGCTTTCGGTCGTACTCGTTTATTCTTTTCGAGTCCGCTTTTGCTCGTACTCGTTTGCTGTTGAAAGAGCGTTTCAGGCCTGTCTTTCTTTTCGAGTCCGCTTTCGGTCGTACTCGTTTGCTATTGAAAGAGCGTTTTTGGCCGGTCTTTATTTTCGAGTCCGCTTTTGGTCGTACTCGTTTATTCTTATCGAGTCCGCTTTCAGTCGTACTCGTTTGCTGTTGAAAGAGCGTTTTCGGTCGGTCTTTTATTTCGAGTCCGCTTTCGGTCGTACTCGTTTATTTCTTTTCGAGTCCGCTTTCGGTCGTACTCGTTTACTGTTGAAAGAGCGTTTCCGGCCGGTCTTTCTTTTCGAGTCCGCTTTCGGTCGTAGTCGTTTATTCTTTTTGAGTCCGCTTTCAGTCGTACTCGTTTGCTATTGAAAGAGCATTCTCGGCCGGTCTTTCTTTTTGAGTCCGCTTTCGGTCGTACTCGTTTGCTGTTGAAAGAGCCTTTTCGGCCGGTCTTTCTTTTCGAGTCCGCTTTCGGTCGTACTCGTTTATTTCTTTTCGAGTCCGCTTTCGGTCTTACTCATTTGCTGTTGAAAGAGCATTTTCGGCCGGTCTTTCTTTTCGAGTCCGCTTTCGGTCGTACTCGTTTGCTGTTGAAAGAGCGTTTTCGGCCGGTCTTTCTGTTCGAGTCCGATTTCGGTCGTACTCATTTATTCTTTTCGAGTCCGCTTTCTGTCGTACTCGTTTGCTGTTGAAAGAGCGTTTTCGATCGGTCTTTCTTTTCGAGTCCGCTTTCGGTCGTACTCGTTTGCTATTGAAAGAGCATTTTCGGTCGGTCTTTATTTTCGAGTCCGCTTTCGGTCGTACTCGTTTATTCTTATCGAGTCCGCTTTCAGTCGTACTCGTTTGCTATTGAAAGAGCGTTTTCGGCCGGTCTTTTATTTCGAGTCCGCTTTCGGTCGTACTCGTTTGCTGTTGAAAGAGCCTTTTCGGCCGGTCTTTCTTTTCGAGTCCGCTTTCGGTCGTACTCGTTTATTTCTTTTCGAGTCCGCTTTCGGTCTTACTCATTTGCTGTTGAAAGAGCATTTTCGGCCGGTCTTTCTTTTCGAGTCCGCTTTCGGTCGTACTCGTTTGCTGTTGAAAGAGCGTTTTCGGCCGGTCTTTCTGTTCGAGTCCGATTTCGGTCGTACTCATTTATTCTTTTCGAGTCCGCTTTCTGTCGTATTCGTTTGCTGTTGAAAGAGCATTTTCGGCCGGTCTTTCTTTTCGAGTCCGCTTTCGGTCGTACTCGTTTGCTGTTGAAAGAGCTTTTTCAGCCGGTCTTTCTTTTCGAGTCTGCTTTCGGTCATACTTATTTATTCTTTTCGAGTCCGCTTTCGGTCGTACTCGTTTGCTGTTGAAAGAACATTTTCGGCAGGTCTTTATGTTCGAGTCCGCTTTCGGACGTACTCGTTTATTCTTTTCGAGTCTGCTTCCGGTCGTACTCGTTTGCTGTTGAAAGAGCATTTTCGGCCAGTCTTTCTTTTGGAGTCCGTTTTCGGCCGTACTGCTTTGCTGTTGAAATAGCATTTTCGGCCAGTCTTTCTTTTGGATTCTGCTTTCGGTAGTACTTTTTTATTTCTTTTTGAGTTCGCTTTTGGTCTTACTCATTTGCTGTTGAAAGAGCGTTTTCGGCCGGTCTTTCATTTCGAGTCCGCTTTCGGTCATACTCGTTTATTCTTTTCGAGTCCGCTTTCGGTCGTACTCGTTTGCTATTGAAAGAGCGTTTTCGATCGGTCTTTCTTTTCGAGTCCGCTTTCGGTCGTACTCGTTTGCTGTTGAAAGAGCGTTTTCGGCCGGTCTTTCTTTTGGAGTCCGCTTTCGGCCGTACTGCTTTGCTGTTGAAAGAGCATTTTCGGCCAGTCTTTCTTTTCGATTCTGCTTTCGGTAGTACTTTTTTATTTCTTTTCGAGTTCGCTTTTGGTCTTACTCGTTTGCTGTTGAAAGAGCGTTTTCGGCCGGTCTTTCTTTTCGAGTCCGCTTTCGGTCGTACTCATTTATTCTTTTCGAGTTCGCTTTTGCTCGTACTCGTTTGCTGTTGAAAGAGCGTTTAAGGCCGGTCTTTCTTTTCGAGTCCGCTTTCGGTCGTACTCGTTTGCTATTGAAAGAGCATTTTTGGCCGGTCTTTATTTTCGAGTCCGCTTTTGGTCGTACTCGTTTATTCTTATCGAGTCCGCTTTCAGTCGTACTTGTTTGCTGTTGAAAGAGCGTTTTCGGTCGGTCTTTTATTTCGAGTCCGCTTTCGGTCGTACTCGTTTATTTCTTTTCGAGTCCGCTTTCGGTCGTACTCGTTTACTGTTGAAAGAGCGTTTCCGGCCGGTCTTTCTTTTCGAGTCCGCTTTCGGTCGTACTCGTTTCTTCTTTTCGAGTCCGCTTTCGGTCGTACTCGTTTGCTATTGAAAGAGCATTTTCGGCCGGCCTTTCTGTTCGAGTTGGCTTTCGGTCATACTCGTTTATTCTTTTCGAGTTCGCTTTCGGTTGTACTCGTTTGCTGTTGAAAGAGCGTTTTCGGCCAGTCTTTCTTTTCGATTCTGCTTTCGGTAGTACTTGTTTATTTCTTTTCGAATTCGCTTTTGGTCTTACTCGTTTGCTGTTGAAAGAGCGTTTTCGGCCGCTCTTTCTTTTCGAGTCCGCTTTCGGTCGTACTCGTTTATTCTTTTCGAGTCCGCTTTTGCTCGTACTCGTTTGCTGTTGAAAGAGCGTTTCAGGCCTGTCTTTCTTTTCGAGTCCGCTTTCGGTCGTACTCGTTTGCTATTGAAAGAGCGTTTTTGGCCGGTCTTTATTTTCGAGTCCGCTTTTGGTCGTACTCGTTTATTCTTATCGAGTCCGCTTTCAGTCGTACTCGTTTGCTGTTGAAAGAGCGTTTTCGGTCGGTCTTTTATTTCGAGTCCGCTTTCGGTCGTACTCGTTTATTTCTTTTCGAGTCCGCTTTCGGTCGTACTCGTTTACTGTTGAAAGAGCGTTTCCGGCCGGTCTTTCTTTTCGAGTCCGCTTTCGGTCGTACTCGTTTCTTCTTTTCGAGTCCGCTTTCGGTCGTACTCGTTTGCTATTGAAAGAGCATTTTCGGCCGGCCTTTCTGTTCGAGTCGGCTTTCGGTCATACTCGTTTATTCTTTTCGAGTTCGCTTTCGGTTGTACTCGTTTGCTGTTGAAAGAGCGTTTTCGGCCAGTCTTTCTTTTCGATTCTGCTTTCGGTAGTACTCGTTTATTTCTTTTCGAATTCGCTTTTGGTCTTACTCGTTTGCTGTTGAAAGAGCGTTTTCGGCCGCTCTTTCTTTTCGAGTCCGCTTTCGGTCGTACTCGTTTGCTGTTGAAAGAGCGTTTCAGGCCGGTCTTTCTTTTCGAGTCCGCTTTCGGTCGTACTCGTTTGCTGTTGAAAGAGCGTTTTCGGCCGGTCTTTCTTTTCGAGTCCGCTTTCGGTCGTACTCGTTTATTCTTTTCGAGTCCCCTTTCAGTCGTACTCGTTTGCTATTGAAAGAGCATTCTCGACCGGTCTTTCTTTTCGAATCCGCTTTCGGTCGTACTCGTTTGCTGTTGAAAGAGCATTTTCGGCAGGTCTTTATGTTCGAGTCCGCTTTCGGACGTACTCGTTTATTCTTTTCGAGTCCGCTTTTGGTCATACTCGTTTGCTGTTGAAAGAGCATTTTCGGCCGGTGTTTCTTTTGGAGTCCGCTTTCGGCCGTATTGCTTTGCTGTTGAAAGAGCATTTTCGGCCAGTCTTTCTTTTCGATTCTGCTTTTGGTAGTACTTTTTTATTTCTTTTCGAGTTCCCTTTTGGTCTTACTCGTTTGCTGTTGAAAGAGCGTTTTTGGCCGGTCTTTCTTTTCGAGTCTGCTTTCGGTCGTACTCATTTATTCTTTTCGAGTCTGCTTTTGCTCGTACTCGTTTGCTGTTGAAAGAGCGTTTCAGGTCGGTCTTTCTTTTCGAGTCCGCTTTCGGTCGTACTCGTTTGCTATTGAAAGAGCGTTTTTGGCCGGTCTTTATTTTCGAGTCCGCTTTTGGTCGTACTCGTTTATTCTTATCGAGTCCGCTTTCAGTCGTACTCGTTTGCTGTTGAAAGAGCGTTTTCGGTCGGTCTTTTATTTCGAGTCCGCTTTCGGTCGTACTCGTTTATTTCTTTTCGAGTCCGCTTTCGGTCGTACTCGTTTGCTGTTGAAAGAGCGTTTCCGGCCGGTCTTTCTTTTCGAGTCCGTTTTCGGTCGTACCCGTTTATTCTTTTCGAGTCCGCTTTCGGTCGTACTCGTTTGCTATTGAAAGAGCGTTTTCGGCCAGCCTTTCTGTTCGAGTCGGCTTTCGGTCATACTCGTTTATTCTTTTCGAGTTCGCTTTCGGTTGTACTCGTTTGCTGTTGAAAGAGCGTTTTCGGCCAGTCTTTCTTTTCGATTCTGCTTTCGGTAGTACTTGTTTATTTCTTTTCGAATTCGCTTTTGGTCTTACTCGTTTGCTGTTGAAAGAGCGTTTTCGGCCGGTCTTTCTTTTCGAGTCCGCTTTCGGTCGTACTCGTTTATTCTTTTCGAGTTCGCTTTTGCTCGTACTCGTTTGTTGTTGAAAGAGCGTTTCAGGTCGGTCTTTCTTTTCGAGTCCGCTTTCGGTTGTACTTGTTAGCTGTTGAAAGAGAGTTTTTGGCCGGTCTTTCTTTTCGAGTCTGCTTTTGGTCGTACTCGTTTATTCTTATCGAGTCCGCTTTCGGTTGTACTCGTTTGCTGTTGAAAGAGCGTTTCAGGTCGGTCTTTTTTTTCGAGTCCGCTTTCGATCGTACTCGTTTGCTGTTGAAAGAGCGTTTTCAGCCGGTCTTTCTTTTCGAGTCCGCTTTCGGTCGTACTTGTTTATTCTTTTCGAGTCCGCTTTCGGTCATACTCGTTTGCTGTTGATGGAGCGTTTTCGGCAGGTCTTTCTGTTCGAGTCCGCTTTCGTTCGTACTCGTTTATTCTTTTCGAGTCCGCTTTCAGTCGTACTCGTTTGCTGTTGAAAGAGCATTTTCGGCCACTCTTTCTTTTGGAGTCCGCTTTCGGCCGTACTCGTTTGCTGTTGAAAGAGCTTTTTCGGCCGGTCTTTCTTTTCGATTCCGCTTTCGGTCATACTCGTTTATTTCTTTTCAAATCCGCTTTTGGTCGTACTCGTTTGCTGTTGAAAGAGCGTTTTTGGCCGGTCTTTCTTTTCGAGTCCGCTTTCGGTCGTACTCGTTTATTCTTTTCGAGTCCGCTTTTGTTCGTATTCGTTCGCTGTTGAAAGAGCGTTTTCGGCCGGTCTTTCTTTTCGGGTTCGCTTTCGGTAGTACTCGTTTATTTCTTTTCGAGTACGCTTTCGGTCGTACTCGTTTGCTGTTGAAAGAGCGTTTTTGGCCGGTCTTTCTTTTGAGTCCGCTTTCGGTCGTACTCGTTTATTCTTTTCGAGTTCGCTTTTGCTCGTACTCGTTTGCTGTTGAAAGAGCGTTTCAGGCCGGTCTTTCTTTTCGAGTCCGGTTTCGGTTGTACTCGTTAGCTGTTGAAAGAGAGTTTTTGGCCGGTCTTTCTTTTCGAGTCTACTTTTGGTCGTACTAGTTTATTCTTATCGAGTCCGCTTTCGGTTGTACTCGTTTGCTGTTGAAAGAGCGTTTCAGGCCGGTCTTTCTTTTCGAGTCCGCTTTCGGTCGTACTCGTTTGCTATTGAAAGAGCGTTTTTGGCCGGTCTTTATTTTCGAGTCCGCTTTTGGTCGTACTCGTTTATTCTTATCGAGTCCGCTTTCAGTCGTACTCGTTTGCTGTTGAAAGAGCATTTTTGGCCGGTCTTTCTTTTCGAGTCCGCTTTCGATCGTAATCGTTTATTTCTTTTCGAGTCTGCTTTCGGTTGTACTCGTTTGCTGTTGAAAGAGCGTTTTCGGCCGGTCTTTCTTTTCGAGTCCGCTTTCGGTCGTACTCGTTTATTCTTTTCGAGTCCGCTTTCAGTCGTACTCGTTTGCTATTGAAAGAGCATTCTCGGCCGGTCTTTCTTTTCGAGCCCGCTTTCGGTCATACCCGTTTGCTGTTGAAAGAGCATTTTCGGCCGATCTTTCTTTTCGAGTCCGCTTTCGGTCGTACTCGTTTATTTCTTTTCGAGTCCGCTTTCGGTCGTATTCGTTTGTTGTTGAAAGAGCGTTTTCGGCCAGTCTTTCTTTTGGAGTCCGCTTTCGGCCTTACTCGTTTGCTGTTGAAAAAGCATTTTCGGCCAGTCTTTCTTTTCGATTTTGCTTTCGGTAGTACTTGTTTATTTCTTTTCGAATTCGCTTTTGGTCTTACTCGTTTGCTGTTGAAAGAGCGTTTTCGGTCGGTCTTTCTTTTCGAGTCCGCTTTCGGTCGTACTCGTTTATTCTTTTCGAGTTTGCTTTTGCTCGTACTCGTTTGCTGTTGAAAGAGCGTTTCAGGCCGGTCTTTCTTTTCGAGTCCGCTTTCGGTTGTACTCGTTAGCTGTTGAAAGAGAGTTTTTGGCCGGTCTTTCTTTTCGAGTCTGCTTTTGGTCGTACTCGTTTATTCTTATCGAGTCCGCTTTCGGTTGTACTCGTTTGCTGTTGAAAGAGCGTTTCAGGTCAGTCTTTCTTTTTGAGTCCGCTTTTCGGTCGTACTCGTTTGCTGTTGAAAGAGCGTTTTCGGCCGGTCTTTCTTTTCGAGTCCGCTTTCGGTCGTACTCGTTTATTCTTTTCGAGTCCGCTTTCAGTTGTACTCGTTTGCTGTTGAAAGAGCATTCTCGGCCGGTCTTTCTTTTCGAGTCCGCTTTCGGTCGTACTCGTTTGCTGTTGAAAGAGCATTTTTGGCCGGTCTTTCTTTTCGAGTCCGCTTTCGGTCGTACTCGTTTATTCTTTTCGAGTCCGCTTTCGATCGTACTCGTTTGCTGTTGAAAGAGCATTTTCGGCTGGTCTTTCTATTCGAGTCCGCTTTCGGACGTACTCGTTTATTCTTTTCGAGTCCGCTTCCGGTCGTACTCGTTTGCTTTTGAAATAGCGTTTTTGGCCAGTCTTTCTTTTGGAGTTTGCTTTCGGCAGTACTGCTTTGCTGTTGAAAGAGCATTTTCGGCCAGTCTTTCTTTTGGATTATGCTTTCGGTAGTACTTTTTTATTTCTTTTTGAGTTCGCTTTTGGTCTTACTCGTTTGCTGTTGAAAGAGTGTTTTCGGCCGGTCTTTCTTTTTGAGTCCACTTTCGGTCGTACTCATTTATTCTTTTCGAGTCCGCTTTTGCTCGTACTCGTTTGCTGTTGAAAGAGCGTTTCAGGCCGGTCTTTCTTTTCGAGTCCGCTTTCGGTTGTACTCGTTAGCTGTTGAAAGAGCGTTTTTGGCCGGTCTTTATTTTCGAGTCCGCTTTCGGTCGTACTCGTTTATTCTTTTCGAGTCCGCTTTCGGTCGTACTCGTTTGCTATTGAAAGAGCATTTTCGATCGGTCTTTCTTTTCGAGTCCGCTTTCGGTCGTACTCGTTTGCTGTTGAAAGAGCGTTTTCGGCCGGTCTTTGTTTTCGAGTCCGCTTTCGGTCGTACTCGTTTATTCTTTTCGAGTCCCCTCTCAGTCGTACTCGTTTGCTATTGAAAGAGCATTCTCGGCCGGTCTTTCTTTTCGAATCCGCTTTCGGTCGTACTCGTTTGCTGTTGAAAGAGCATTTTCGGCAGGTCTTTATGTTCGAGTCCGCTTTCGGACGTACTCGTTTATTCTTTTCGATTCCGCTTTCGGTCGTACTCGTTTGCTGTTGAAAGAGCATTTTCGGCGGGTGTTTCTTTTGGAGTCCGCTTTCGGCCGTATTGCTTTGCTGTTGAAAGAGCATTTTCGGCCAGTCTTTCTTTTCGATTCTGCTTTCGGTAGTACTTTTTTATTTCTTTTCGAGTTCGCTTTTGGTCTTACTCGTTTGCTGTTGAAAGAGCGTTTTTGGCCGGTCTTTCTTTTCGAGTCTGCTTTCGGTCGTACTCATTTATTCTTTTCGAGTCCGCTTTTGCTCGTACTCGTTTGCTGTTGAAAGAGCGTTTCAGGTCGGTCTTTCTTTTCGAGTCCGCTTTCGGTCGTACTCGTTTGCTATTGAAAGAGCGTTTTTGGCCGGTCTTTATTTTCGAGTCCGCTTTTGGTCGTACTCGTTTATTCTTATCGAGTCCGCTTTCAGTCGTACTCGTTTGCTGTTGAAAGAGCGTTTTCGGTCGGTCTTTTATTTCGAGTCCGCTTTCGGTCGTACTCGTTTATTTCTTTTCGAGTCCGCTTTCGGTCGTACTCGTTTGCTGTTGAAAGAGCGTTTCCGGCCGGTCTTTCTTTTCGAGTCCGTTTTCGGTCGTACCCGTTTGTTCTTTTCGAGTCCGCTTTCGGTCGTACTCGTTTGCTATTGAAAGAGCGTTTTCGGCCAGCCTTTCTGTTCGAGTCGGGTTTCGGTCATACTCGTTTATTCTTTTCGAGTTCGCTTTCGGTTGTACTCGTTTGCTGTTGAAAGAGCGTTTTCGGCCAGTCTTTCTTTTCGAGTTCGCTTTCGGTCGTACTCGTTTGCTGTTGAAAGAGCGTTTTGGGTCGGTCTTTTATTTCGAGTCCGCTTTCGGTCGTACTCGTTTATTTCTTTTCGAGTCCGCTTTCGGTCGTACTCGTTTGCTGTTGAAAGAGCGTTTTCGGCCGGTCTTTCTTTTTAAGTCCGCTTTCGGTCGTACTCATTTATTCTTTTTGAGTCCGCTTTCGGTCGTACTCGTTTGCTATTGAAAGAGCGTTTTCGATCGGTTTTTCTTTTAGAGTCCGCTTTCGGTCGTACTCGTTTGTTATTGAAAGAGCGTTTTCGGCCGGCCTTTCTGTTCGAGTCGGCTTTCGGTCGTTCTCGTTTATTCTTTTCGAGTTCGCTTTCGGTTGTACTCGTTTGCTGTTGAAAGAGCGTTTTCGGCCGGTTTTTCTTTTCGAGTCCGCTTTCGGTCGTACTCGTTTATTCTTTTCGAGTCCGCTTTCAGTCGTACTCGTTTGCTATTGAAAGAGCATTCTCGGCCGGTCTTTCTTTTCGAGTCCGCTTTCGGTCGTACTCGTTTGCTGTTGAAAGAGCATTTTCGGCCGGTCTTTCTTTTCGAGTCTGCTTTTGGTTGTACTCGTTTATTCTTATCGAGTCCACTTTCGGTTGTACTCGTTTGCTGTTGAAAGAGCGTTTCAGGTCGGTCTTTCTTTTCGAGTCCGCTTTTCGGTCGTACTCGTTTGCTGTTGAAAGAGCGTTTTTGGTCGGTCTTTCTTTTCGAGTCCGCTTTCGATCGTACTCGGTTATTTCTTTTAGAGTCTGCTTTAGGTTGTACTCGTTTGCTGTTGAAAGAGCGTTTTCGGTCGGTCTTTCTTTTTGAGTCCGCTTTCGGTCGTAGTCGTTTATTCTTTTTGAGTCCGCTTTCAGTCGTACTCGTTTGCTATTGAAAGAGCATTCTCGGCCGGTCTTTCTTTTCGAGTCCGCTTTCGGTCGTACTCGTTTGCTGTTGAAAGAGCATTTTCGGCAGGTCTTTCTTTTCGAGTCCGCTTTCGGTCGTACTCGTTTATTTCTTTTCGAGTCCGCTTTCGGTCTTACTCATTTGCTGTTGAAAGAGCATTTTCGGCCGGTCTTTCTTTTCGAGTCCGCTTTTGGTCGTACTCGTTTATTCTTTTCGAGTCCGCTTTCAGTCGTACTCGTTTGCTGTTGAAAGAGCGTTTTCGGCCGGTCTTTCTGTTCGAGTCCGATTTCGGTCGTACTCATTTATTCTTTTCGAGTCCGCTTTCTGTCGTACTCGTTTGCTGTTGAAAGAGCATTTTCGGCCGGTCTTTCTTTTCGAGTCCGCTTTCGGTCGTACTCGTTTGCTGTTGAAAGAGCTTTTTCAGCCGGTCTTTCTTTTCGAGTCCGCTTTCGGTCATACTTGTTTATTCTTTTCGAGTCCGCTTTCGGTCGTACTCGTTTGCTGTTGAAAGAGCATTTTCGGCAGGTCTTTATGTTCGAGTCCGCTTTCGGACGTACTCGTTTATTCTTTTCGAGTCTGCTTCCGGTCGTACTCGTTTGCTGTTGAAAGAGCGTTTTCGGCCAGTCTTTCTTTTGGAGTCCGTTTTCGGCCGTACTGCTTTGCTGTTGAAAGAGCATTTTCGGCCAGTCTTTCTTTTGGATTCTGCTTTCGGTAGTACTTTTTTATTTCTTTTTGAGTTCGCTTTTGGTCTTACTCATTTGCTGTTGAAAGAGCGTTTTCGGCCGGTCTTTCATTTCGAGTCCGCTTTCGGTCATACTCATTTATTCTTTTCGAGTCCGCTTTCGGTCATACTCGTTTGCTATTGAAAGAGCGTTTTCGATCGGTCTTTCTTTTCGAGTCCGCTTTCGGTCGTACTCGTTTGCTGTTGAAAGAGTGTTTTCGGCCGGTCTTTCTTTTGGAGTCCGCTTTCGGCCGTACTGCTTTGCTGTTGAAAGAGCATTTTCGGCCAGTCTTTCTTTTCGATTCTGCTTTCGGTAGTACTTTTTTATTTCTTTTCGAGTTCGCTTTTGGTCTTACTCGTTTGCTGTTGAAAGAGCGTTTTCGGCCGGTCTTTCTTTTCGAGTCCGCTTTCGGTCGTACTCATTTATTCTTTTCGAGTTCGCTTTTGCTCGTACTCGTTTGCTGTTGAAAGAGCGTTTCAGGCCGGTCTTTCTTTTCGAGTCCGCTTTCGGTCGTACTCGTTTGCTATTGAAAGAGCGTTTTTGGCCGGTCTTTATTTTCGAGTCCGCTTTTGGTCGTACTCGTTTATTCTTATCGAGTCCGCTTTCAGTCGTACTCGTTTGCTGTTGAAAGAGCGTTTTCGGTCGGTCTTTTATTTCGAGTCCGCTTTCGGTCGTACTCGTTTATTTCTTTTCGAGTCCGCTTTCGGTCGTACTCGTTTACTGTTGAAAGAGCGTTTCCGGCCGGTCTTTCTTTTCGAGTCCGCTTTCGGTCGTACTCGTTTCTTCTTTTCGAGTCCGCTTTCGGTCGTACTCGTTTGCTATTGAAAGAGCGTTTTCGGCCTGCCTTTCTGTTCGAGTCGGCTTTCGGTCATACTCGTTTATTCTTTTCGAGTTCGCTTTCGGTTGTACTCGTTTGCTGTTGAAAGAGCGTTTTCGGCCAGTCTTTCTTTTCGATTATGCTTTCGGTAGTACTTGTTTATTTCTTTTCGAATTCGCTTTTGGTCTTACTCGTTTGCTGTTGAAAGAGCGTTTTCGGCCGGTCTTTCTTTTCGAGTCCGCTTTCGGTCGTACTCGTTTATTCTTTTCGAGTTCGCTTTTGCTCGTACTCGTTTGCTGTTGAAAGAGCGTTTTAGGCCGGTCTTTCTTTTCGAGTCCGCTTTCGGTTGTACTCGTTAGCTGTTGAAAGAGAGTTTTTGGCCGGTCTTTCTTTTCGAGTCTGCTTTTGGTCGTACTCGTTTATTCTTATCGAGTCCGCTTTCGGTTGTACTCGTTTGCTGTTGAAAGAGCGTTTCAGGTCGGTCTTTCTTTTCGAGTCCGCTTTTCGGTCGTACTCGTTTGCTGTTGAAAGAGCGTTTTCGGTCGGTCTTTCTTTTCGAGTCCGCTTTCGATCGTACTCGGTTATTTCTTTTAGAGTCTGCTTTCGGTTGTACTCGTTTGCTGTTGAAAGAGCGTTTTCGGCCGGTCTTTCTGTTCGAGTCCGATTTCGGTCGTACTCATTTATTCTTTTCGAGTCTGCTTTCTGTCGTACTCGTTTGCTGTTGAAAGAGCATTTTCGGCCGGTCTTTCTTTTCGAGTCCGCTTTCGGTCGTACTCGTTTTCTGTTGAAAGAGCTTTTTCAGCCGGTCTTTCTTTTCGAGTCTGCTTTCGGTCATACTTATTTATTCTTTTCGAGGCCGCTTTCGGTCGTACTCGTTTGCTGTTGAAAGAGCATTTTCGGCAGGTCTTTATGTTCGAGTCCGCTTTCGGACGTACTCGTTTATTCTTTTCGAGTCTGCTTCCGGTCGTACTCGTTTGCTGTTGAAAGAGCGTTTTCGGCCAGTCTTTCTTTTGGAGCCCGTTTTCGGTCGTACTGCTTTGCTGTTGAAAGAGCATTTTCGGCCAGTCTTTCTTTTGGATTCTGCTTTCGGTAGTACTTTTTTATTTCTTTTTGAGTTCGCTTTTGGTCTTACTCATTTGCTGTTGAAAGAGCGTTTTCGGCCGGTCTTTCATTTCGAGTCCGCTTTCGGTCGTAC
Organism: Lathyrus tuberosus; assembly: GCA_022829125.1. Lineage (NCBI taxonomy): Eukaryota > Viridiplantae > Streptophyta > Magnoliopsida > Fabales > Fabaceae > Lathyrus > Lathyrus tuberosus. The sequence goes on from JALAZF010000034.1 coordinate 5,994,395, forward strand.
TCGTTTATTCTTTTCGAGTCCGCTTTCGGTCGTACTCGTTTGCTATTGAAAGAGCGTTTTCGATCGGTCTTTCTTTTCGAGTCCGCTTTCGGTCGTACTCGTTTGCTGTTGAAAGAGCGTTTTCGGCCGGTCTTTCTTTTGGAGTCCGCTTTCGGCCGTACTGCTTTGCTGTTGAAAAAGCATTTTCGGCCAGTCTTTCTTTTCGATTCTGCTTTCGGTAGTACTTTTTTATTTCTTTTCGAGTTCGCTTTTGGTCTTACTCGTTTGCTGTTGAAAGAGCGTTTTCGGTCGGTCTTTCTTTTCGAGTCCGCTTTCGGTCGTACTCATTTATTCTTTTCGAGTTCGCTTTTGCTCGTACTCGTTTGCTGTTGAAAGAGCGTTTCAGGCCGGTCTTTCTTTTCGAGTCCGCTTTCGGTCGTACTCGTTTGCTATTGAAAGAGCGTTTTTGGCCGGTCTTTATTTTCGAGTCCGCTTTTGGTCGTACTCGTTTATTCTTATCGAGTTCGCTTTTGCTCGTACTCGTTTGCTGTTGAAAGAGTGTTTTCGGTCGGTCTTTTATTTCGAGTCCGCTTTCGGTCGTACTCGTTTATTTCTTTTCGAGTCCGCTTTCGGTCGTACTCGTTTACTGTTGAAAGAGCGTTTCCGGCCGGTCTTTCTTTTCGAGTCCGCTTTCGGTCGTACTCGTTTCTTCTTTTCGAGTCCGCTTTCGGTCGTACTCGTTTGCTATTGAAAGAGCGTTTTCGGCCTGCCTTTCTGTTCGAGTCGGCTTTCGGTCATACTCGTTTATTCTTTTCGAGTTCGCTTTCGGTTGTACTCGTTTGCTGTTGAAAGAGCATTTTCGGCCAGTCTTTCTTTTCGATTATGCTTTCGGTAGTACTTGTTTATTTCTTTTCGAATTCGCTTTTGGTCTTACTCGTTTGCTGTTGAAAGAGCGTTTTCGGCCGGTCTTTCTTTTCGAGTCCGCTTTCGGTCGTACTCGTTTATTCTTTTCGAGTTCGCTTTTGCTCGTACTCGTTTGCTGTTGAAAGAGCGTTTTAGGCCGGTCTTTCTTTTCGAGTCCGCTTTCGTTGTACTCGTTAGTTGTTGAAAGAGAGTTTTTGGCCGGTCTTTCTTTTCGAGTCTGCTTTTGGTCGTACTCGTTTATTCTTATCGAGTCCGCTTTCGGTTGTACTCGTTTGCTGTTGAAAGAGCGTTTCAGGTCGGTCTTTCTTTTCGAGTCCGCTTTTCGGTCGTACTCGTTTGCTGTTGAAAGAGCGTTTTCGGTCGGTCTTTCTTTTCGAGTCCGCTTTCGATCGTACTCGGTTATTTCTTTTAGAGTCTGCTTTCGGTTGTACTCGTTTGCTGTTGAAAGAGCGTTTTCGGCCGGTCTTTCTGTTCGAGTCCGATTTCGGTCGGACTCATTTATTCTTTTCGAGTCCGCTTTCTGTCGTACTCGTTTGCTGTTGAAAGAGCATTTTCGGCCGGTCTTTCTTTTCGAGTCCGCTTTCGGTCGTACTCGTTTTCTGTTGAAAGAGCTTTTTCAGCCGGTCTTTCTTTTCGAGTCTGCTTTCGGTCATACTTATTTATTCTTTTCGAGGCCGCTTTCGGTCGTACTCGTTTGCTGTTGAAAGAGCATTTTCGGCAGGTCTTTATGTTCGAGTCCGCTTTCGGACGTACTCGTTTATTCTTTTCGAGTCTGCTTCCGGTCGTACTCGTTTGCTGTTGAAAGAGCGTTTTCGGCCAGTCTTTTTTTTTGGAGCCCGTTTTCGGCCGTACTGCTTTGCTGTTGAAAGAGCATTTTCGGCCAGTCTTTCTTTTGGATTCTGCTTTCGGTAGTACTTTTTTATTTCTTTTTGAGTTCGCTTTTGGTCTTACTCATTTGCTGTTGAAAGAGCGTTTTCGGCCGGTCTTTCATTTCGAGTCCGCTTTCGGTCATACTCGTTTATTCTTTTCGAGTCCGCTTTCGGTCGTACTCGTTTGCTATTGAAAGAGCGTTTTCGATCGGTCTTTCTTTTCGAGTCCGCTTTCGGTCGTACTCGTTTGCTGTTGAAAGAGCGTTTTCGGCCGGTCTTTCTTTTGGAGTCCGCTTTCGGCCGTACTGCTTTGCTGTTGAAAGAGCATTTTCGGCCAGTCTTTCTTTTCGATTCTGCTTTCGGTAGTACTTTTTTATTTCTTTTCGAGTTCGCTTTTGGTCTTACTCGTTTGCTGTTGAAAGAGCGTTTTCGGCCGGTCTTTCTTTTCGAGTCCGCTTTCGGTCGTACTCATTTATTCTTTTCGAGTTCGCTTTTGCTCGTACTCGTTTGCTGTTGAAAGAGCGTTTCAGGCCGGTCTTTCTTTTCGAGTCCGCTTTCGGTCGTACTCGTTTGCTATTGAAAGAGCGTTTTTGGCCGGTCTTTATTTTCGAGTCTGCTTTTGGTCGTACTCGTTTATTCTTATCGAGTCCGCTTTCAGTCGTACTCGTTTGCTGTTGAAAGAGCGTTTTCGGTCGGTCTTTTATTTCGAGTCCGCTTTCGGTCGTACTCGTTTATTTCTTTTCGAGTCCGCTTTCGGTCGTACTCGTTTATTTCTTTTCGAGTCCGCTTTCGGTCGTACTCGTTTACTGTTGAAAGAGCGTTTCCGGCCGGTCTTTCTTTTCGAGTCCGCTTTCGGTCGTACTCGTTTCTTCTTTTCGAGTCCGCTTTCGGTCGTACTCGTTTCCTATTGAAAGAGCGTTTTCGGCCGGCCTTTCTGTTCGAGTCGGCTTTCGGTCATACTCGTTTATTCTTTTCGAGTTCGCTTTCGGTTGTACTCGTTTGCTGTTGAAAGAGCGTTTTCGGCCAGTCTTTCTTTTCGATTCTGCTTTCGGTAGTACTTGTTTATTTCTTTTCGAATTCGCTTTTGGTCTTACTCGTTTGCTGTTGAAAGAGCGTTTTCGGCCGGTCTTTCTTTTCGAGTCCGCTTTCGGTCGTACTCGTTTATTCTTTTCGAGTTCGCTTTTGCTCGTACTCGTTTGCTGTTGAAAGAGCGTTTCAGGCCGGTCTTTCTTTTCGAGTCCGCTTCCGGTTGTACTCGTTAGCTGTTGAAAGAGAGTTTTTGGCCGGTCTTTCTTTTCGAGTCTGCTTTTGGTCGTACTCGTTTATTCTTATCGAGTCCGCTTTCGGTTGTACTCGTTTGCTGTTGAAAGAGCGTTTCAGGTCGGTCTTTCTTTTCGAGTCCGCTTTTCGGTCGTACTCGTTTGCTGTTGAAAGAGCGTTTTCGGTCGGTCTTTCTTTTCGAGTCCGCTTTCGATCGTACTCGGTTATTTCTTTTAGAGTCTGCTTTCGGTTGTACTCGTTTGCTGTTGAAAGAGCGTTTTCGGCCGGTCTTTCTGTTCGAGTCCGCTTTCGGTCTTACTCATTTGCTGTTGAAAGAGCATTTTCGGCCGGTCTTTCTTTTCGAGTCCGCTTTTGGTCGTACTCGTTTATTCTTTTCGAGTCCGCTTTGGGTCGTACTCGTTTGCTGTTGAAAGAGCGTTTTCGGCCGGTCTTTCTGTTCGAGTCCGATTTTGGTCGTACTCATTTATTCTTTTCGAGTCCGCTTTCTGGCGTACTCGTTTGCTGTTGAAAGAGCATTTTCGGCCGGTCTTTCTTTTCGAGTCCGCTTTTGGTCATACTCGTTTGCTGTTGAAAGAGCTTTTTCAGCCGGTCTTTCTTTTCGAGTCTGCTTTCGGTCATACTTATTTATTCTTTTCGAGTCCGCTTTCGGTCGTACTCGTTTGCTGTTGAAAGAGCATTTTCGGCAGGTCTTTATGTTCGAGTCCACTTTCGGACGTACTCGTTTATTCTTTTCGAGTCTGCTTCCGGTCGTACTCGTTTGCTGTTGAAAGAGCGTTTTCGGCCAGTCTTTCTTTTGGAGCCCGTTTTCGGCCGTACTGCTTTGCTGTTGAAAGAGCTTTTTCGGCCAGTCTTTCTTTTGGATTCTGCTTTCGGTAGTACTTTTTTATTTCTTTTTGAGTTCGCTTTTGGTCTTACTCATTTGCTGTTGAAAGAGCGTTTTCGGCCGGTCTTTCTTTTCGAGTCCGCTTTCGGTCGTACTCGTTTATTCTTTTCGAGTTCGCTTTTGCTCGTACTCGTTTGCTGTTGAAAGAGCGTTTCAGGCCGGTCTTTCTTTTCGAGTCCGCTTTCGGTTGTACTCGTTAGCTGTTGAAAGAGAGTTTTTGGCCGGTCTTTCTTTTCGAGTCTGCTTTTGGTGGTACTCGTTTATTCTTATCGAGTCCGCTTTCGGTTGTACTCGTTTGCTGTTGAAAGAGCGTTTCAGGTCGGTCTTTCTTTTCGAGTCCGCTTTTCGGTCGTACTCGTTTGCTGTTGAAAGAGCGTTTTCGGTCGGTCTTTCTTTTCGAGTCCGCTTTCGATCGTACTCGGTTATTTCTTTTAGAGTCTGCTTTCGGTTGTACTCGTTTGCTGTTGAAAGAGCGTTTTCGGCCGGTCTTTCTGTTCGAGTCCGATTTCGGTCGTACTCATTTATTCTTTTCGAGTCCGCTTTCTGTCGTACTCGTTTGCTGTTGAAAGAGCATTTTCGGCCGGTCTTTCTTTTCGAGTCCGCTTTCGGTCGTACTCGTTTGCTGTTGAAAGAGCTTTTTCAGCCGGTCTTTCTTTTCGAGTCTGCTTTCGGTCATACTTATTTATTCTTTTCGAGTCCGCTTTCGGTCGTACTCGTTTGCTGTTGAAAGAGCATTTTCGGCAGGTCTTTATGTTCGAGTCCGCTTTCGGACGTACTCGTTTATTCTTTTCGAGTCTGCTTCCGGTCGTACTCGTTTGCTGTTGAAAGTGCGTTTTCGGCCAGTCTTTCTTTTGGAGTCCGTTTTCGGCCGTACTGCTTTGCTGTTGAAAGAGCATTTTCGGCCAGTCTTTCTTTTGGATTCTGCTTTCGGTAGTACTTTTTTATTTCTTTTTGAGTTCGCTTTTGGTCTTACTCATTTGCTGTTGAAAGAGCGTTTTCGGCCGGTCTTTCATTTCGAGTCCGCTTTCGGTCATACTCGTTTATTCTTTTCGAGTCCGCTTTCGGTCGTACTCGTTTGCTATTGAAAGAGCGTTTTCGATCGGTCTTTCTTTTCGAGTCCGCTTTCGGTCGTACTCGTTTGCTGTTGAAAGAGCGTTTTCGGCCGGTCTTTCTTTTGGAGTCCGCTTTCGGCCGTACTGCTTTGCTGTTGAAAGAGCATTTTCGGCCAGTCTTTCTTTTCGATTCTGCTTTCGGTAGTACTTTTTTATTTCTTTTCGAGTTCGCTTTTGGTCTTACTCGTTTGCTGTTGAAAGAGCGTTTTCGGCCGGTCTTTCTTTTCGAGTCCGCTTTCGGTCGTACTCATTTATTCTTTTCGAGTTCGCTTTTGCTCGTACTCGTTTGCTGTTGAAAGAGCGTTTCAGGCCGGTCTTTCTTTTCGAGTCCGCTTTCGGTCGTACTCGTTTGCTATTGAAAGAGCGTTTTTGGCCGGTCTTTATTTTCGAGTCTGCTTTTGGTCGTACTCGTTTATTCTTATCGAGTCCGCTTTCAGTCGTACTCGTTTGCTGTTGAAAGAGCGTTTTCGGTCGGTCTTTTATTTCGAGTCCGCTTTCGGTCGTACTCGTTTATTTCTTTTCGAGTCCGCTTTCGGTCGTACTCGTTTATTTCTTTTCGAGTCCGCTTTCGGTCGTACTCGTTTACTGTTGAAAGAGCGTTTCCGGCCGGTCTTTCTTTTCGAGTCCGCTTTCGGTCGTACTCGTTTCTTCTTTTCGAGTCCGCTTTCGGTCGTACTCGTTTCCTATTGAAAGAGCGTTTTCGGCCGGCCTTTCTGTTCGAGTCGGCTTTCGGTCATACTCGTTTATTCTTTTCGAGTTCGCTTTCGGTTGTACTCGTTTGCTGTTGAAAGAGCGTTTTCGGCCAGTCTTTCTTTTCGATTCTGCTTTCGGTAGTACTTGTTTATTTCTTTTCGAATTCGCTTTTGGTCTTACTCGTTTGCTGTTGAAAGAGCGTTTTCGGCCGGTCTTTCTTTTCGAGTCCGCTTTCGGTCGTACTCGTTTATTCTTTTCGAGTTCGCTTTTGCTCGTACTCGTTTGCTGTTGAAAGAGCGTTTCAGGCCGGTCTTTCTTTTCGAGTCCGCTTTCGGTTGTACTCGTTAGCTGTTGAAAGAGAGTTTTTGGCCGGTCTTTCTTTTCGAGTCTGCTTTTGGTCGTACTCGTTTATTCTTATCGAGTCCGCTTTCGGTTGTACTCGTTTGCTGTTGAAAGAGCGTTTCAGGTCGGTCTTTCTTTTCGAGTCCGCTTTTCGGTCGTACTCGTTTGCTGTTGAAAGAGCGTTTTCGGTCGGTCTTTCTTTTCGAGTCCGCTTTCGATCGTACTCGGTTATTTCTTTTAGAGTCTGCTTTCGGTTGTACTCGTTTGCTGTTGAAAGAGCGTTTTCGGCCGGTCTTTCTGTTCGAGTCCGCTTTCGGTCTTACTCATTTGCTGTTGAAAGAGCATTTACGGCCGGTCTTTCTTTTCGAGTCCGCTTTTGGTCGTACTCGTTTATTCTTTTCGAGTCCGCTTTGGGTCGTACTCGTTTGGTGTTGAAAGAGCGTTTTCGGCCGGTCTTTCTGTTCGAGTCCGATTTTGGTCGTACTCATTTATTCTTTTCGAGTCCGCTTTCTGGCGTACTCGTTTGCTGTTGAAAGAGCATTTTCGGCCGGTCTTTCTTTTCGAGTCCGCTTTTGGTCATACTCGTTTGCTGTTGAAAGAGCTTTTTCAGCCGGTCTTTCTTTTCGAGTCTGCTTTCGGTCATACTTATTTATTCTTTTCGAGTCCGCTTTCGGTCGTACTCGTTTGCTGTTGAAAGAGCATTTTCGGCAGGTCTTTATGTTCGAGTCCACTTTCGGACGTACTCGTTTATTCTTTTCGAGTCTGCTTCCGGTCGTACTCGTTTGCTGTTGAAAGAGCGTTTTCGGCCAGTCTTTCTTTTGGAGCCCGTTTTCGGCCGTACTGCTTTGCTGTTGAAAGAGCTTTTTCGGCCAGTCTTTCTTTTGGATTCTGCTTTCGGTAGTACTTTTTTATTTCTTTTTGAGTTCGCTTTTGGTCTTACTCGTTTGCTGTTGAAAGAGCGTTTTCGGCCGGTCTTTCTTTTCGAGTCCGCTTTCGGTCGTACTCGTTTATTCTTTTCGAGTTCGCTTTTGCTCGTACTCGTTTGCTGTTGAAAGAGCGTTTCAGGCCGGTCTTTCTTTTCGAGTCCGCTTTCGGTTGTACTCGTTAGCTGTTGAAAGAGAGTTTTTGGCCGGTCTTTCTTTTCGAGTCTGCTTTTGGTCGTACTCGTTTATTCTTATCGAGTCCGCTTTCGGTTGTACTCGTTTGCTGTTGAAAGAGCGTTTCAGGTCGGTCTTTCTTTTCGAGTCCGCTGTTCGGTCGTACTCGTTTGCTGTTGAAAGAGCGTTTTCGGTCGGTCTTTCTTTTCGAGTCCGCTTTCGATCGTACTCGGTTATTTCTTTTAGAGTCTGCTTTCGGTTGTACTCGTTTGCTGTTGAAAGAGCGTTTTCGGCCGGTCTTTCTGTTCGAGTCCGATTTCGGTCGTACTCATTTATTCTTTTCGAGTCCGCTTTCTGTCGTACTCGTTTGCTATTGAAAGAGCGTTTTCGATCGGTCTTTCTTTTCGAGTCCGCTTTCGGTCGTACTCGTTTGCTGTTGAAAGAGCGTTTTCGGCCGGTCTTTCTTTTGGAGTCCGCTTTCGGCCGTACTGCTTTGCTGTTGAAAGAGCATTTTCGGCCAGTCTTTCTTTTCGATTCTGCTTTCGGTAGTACTTTTTTATTTCTTTTCGAGTTCGCTTTTGGTCTTACTCGTTTGCTGTTGAAAGAGCGTTTTCGGCCGGTCTTTCTTTTCGAGTCCGCTTTCGGTCGTACTCATTTATTCTTTTCGAGTTCGCTTTTGCTCGTACTCGTTTGCTGTTGAAAGAGCGTTTCAGGCCGGTCTTTCTTTTCGAGTCCGCTTTCGGTCGTACTCGTTTGCTATTGAAAGAGCGTTTTTGGCCGGTCTTTATTTTCGAGTCTGCTTTTGGTCGTACTCGTTTATTCTTATCGAGTCCGCTTTCAGTCGTACTCGTTTGCTGTTGAAAGAGCGTTTTCGGTCGGTCTTTTATTTCGAGTCCGCTTTCGGTCGTACTCGTTTATTTCTTTTCGAGTCCGCTTTCGGTCGTACTCGTTTATTTCTTTTCGAGTCCGCTTTCGGTCGTACTCGTTTACTGTTGAAAGAGCGTTTCCGGCCGGTCTTTCTTTTCGAGTCCGCTTTCGGTCGTACTCGTTTCTTCTTTTCGAGTCCGCTTTCGGTCGTACTCGTTTCCTATTGAAAGAGCGTTTTCGGCCGGCCTTTCTGTTCGAGTCGGCTTTCGGTCATACTCGTTTATTCTTTTCGAGTTCGCTTTCGGTTGTACTCGTTTGCTGTTGAAAGAGCGTTTTCGGCCAGTCTTTCTTTTCGATTCTGCTTTCGGTAGTACTTGTTTATTTCTTTTCGAATTCGCTTTTGGTCTTACTCGTTTGCTGTTGAAAGAGCGTTTTCGGCCGGTCTTTCTTTTCGAGTCCGCTTTCGGTCGTACTCGTTTATTCTTTTCGAGTTCGCTTTTGCTCGTACTCGTTTGCTGTTGAAAGAGCGTTTCAGGCCGGTCTTTCTTTTCGAGTCCGCTTTCGGTTGTACTCGTTAGCTGTTGAAAGAGAGTTTTTGGCCGGTCTTTCTTTTCGAGTCTGCTTTTGGTCGTACTCGTTTATTCTTATCGAGTCCGCTTTCGGTTGTACTCGTTTGCTGTTGAAAGAGCGTTTCAGGTCGGTCTTTCTTTTCGAGTCCGCTTTTCGGTCGTACTCGTTTGCTGTTGAAAGAGCGTTTTCGGTCGGTCTTTCTTTTCGAGTCCGCTTTCGATCGTACTCGGTTATTTCTTTTAGAGTCTGCTTTCGGTTGTACTCGTTTGCTGTTGAAAGAGCGTTTTCGGCCGGTCTTTCTGTTCGAGTCCGCTTTCGGTCTTACTCATTTGCTGTTGAAAGAGCATTTACGGCCGGTCTTTCTTTTCGAGTCCGCTTTTGGTCGTACTCGTTTATTCTTTTCGAGTCCGCTTTGGGTCGTACTCGTTTGGTGTTGAAAGAGCGTTTTCGGCCGGTCTTTCTGTTCGAGTCCGATTTTGGTCGTACTCATTTATTCTTTTCGAGTCCGCTTTCTGGCGTACTCGTTTGCTGTTGAAAGAGCATTTTCGGCCGGTCTTTCTTTTCGAGTCCGCTTTTGGTCATACTCGTTTGCTGTTGAAAGAGCTTTTTCAGCCGGTCTTTCTTTTCGAGTCTGCTTTCGGTCATACTTATTTATTCTTTTCGAGTCCGCTTTCGGTCGTACTCGTTTGCTGTTGAAAGAGCATTTTCGGCAGGTCTTTATGTTCGAGTCCACTTTCGGACGTACTCGTTTATTCTTTTCGAGTCTGCTTCCGGTCGTACTCGTTTGCTGTTGAAAGAGCGTTTTCGGCCAGTCTTTCTTTTGGAGCCCGTTTTCGGCCGTACTGCTTTGCTGTTGAAAGAGCTTTTTCGGCCAGTCTTTCTTTTGGATTCTGCTTTCGGTAGTACTTTTTTATTTCTTTTTGAGTTCGCTTTTGGTCTTACTCGTTTGCTGTTGAAAGAGCGTTTTCGGCCGGTCTTTCTTTTCGAGTCCGCTTTCGGTCGTACTCGTTTATTCTTTTCGAGTTCGCTTTTGCTCGTACTCGTTTGCTGTTGAAAGAGCGTTTCAGGCCGGTCTTTCTTTTCGAGTCCGCTTTCGGTTGTACTCGTTAGCTGTTGAAAGAGAGTTTTTGGCCGGTCTTTCTTTTCGAGTCTGCTTTTGGTCGTACTCGTTTATTCTTATCGAGTCCGCTTTCGGTTGTACTCGTTTGCTGTTGAAAGAGCGTTTCAGGTCGGTCTTTCTTTTCGAGTCCGCTGTTCGGTCGTACTCGTTTGCTGTTGAAAGAGCGTTTTCGGTCGGTCTTTCTTTTCGAGTCCGCTTTCGATCGTACTCGGTTATTTCTTTTAGAGTCTGCTTTCGGTTGTACTCGTTTGCTGTTGAAAGAGCGTTTTCGGCCGGTCTTTCTGTTCGAGTCCGATTTCGGTCGTACTCATTTATTCTTTTCGAGTCCGCTTTCTGTCGTACTCGTTTGCTATTGAAAGAGCGTTTTCGATCGGTCTTTCTTTTCGAGTCCGCTTTCGGTCGTACTCGTTTGCTGTTGAAAGAGCGTTTTCGGCCGGTCTTTCTTTTGGAGTCCGCTTTCGGCCGTACTGCTTTGCTGTTGAAAGAGCATTTTCGGCCAGTCTTTCTTTTCGATTCTGCTTTCGGTAGTACTTTTTTATTTCTTTTCGAGTTCGCTTTTGGTCTTACTCGTTTGCTGTTGAAAGAGCGTTTTCGGCCGGTCTTTCTTTTCGAGTCCGCTTTCGGTCGTACTCATTTATTCTTTTCGAGTTCGCTTTTGCTCGTACTCGTTTGCTGTTGAAAGAGCGTTTCAGGCCGGTCTTTCTTTTCGAGTCCGCTTTCGGTCGTACTCGTTTGCTATTGAAAGAGCGTTTTTGGCCGGTCTTTATTTTCGAGTCTGCTTTTGGTCGTACTCGTTTATTCTTATCGAGTCCGCTTTCAGTCGTACTCGTTTGCTGTTGAAAGAGCGTTTTCGGTCGGTCTTTTATTTCGAGTCCGCTTTCGGTCGTACTCGTTTATTTCTTTTCGAGTCCGCTTTCGGTCGTACTCGTTTATTTCTTTTCGAGTCCGCTTTCGGTCGTACTCGTTTACTGTTGAAAGAGCGTTTCCGGCCGGTCTTTCTTTTCGAGTCCGCTTTCGGTCGTACTCGTTTCTTCTTTTCGAGTCCGCTTTCGGTCGTACTCGTTTCCTATTGAAAGAGCGTTTTCGGCCGGCCTTTCTGTTCGAGTCGGCTTTCGGTCATACTCGTTTATTCTTTTCGAGTTCGCTTTCGGTTGTACTCGTTTGCTGTTGAAAGAGCGTTTTCGGCCAGTCTTTCTTTTCGATTCTGCTTTCGGTAGTACTTGTTTATTTCTTTTCGAATTCGCTTTTGGTCTTACTCATTTGCTGTTGAAAGAGCGTTTTCGGTCGGTCTTTCTTTTCGAGTCCGCTTTCGGTCGTACTCGTTTATTCTTTTCGAGTTCGCTTTTGCTCGTACTCGTTTGCTGTTGAAAGAGCGTTTCAGGCCGGTCTTTCTTTTCGAGTCCGCTTTCGGTTGTACTCGTTAGCTGTTGAAAGAGAGTTTTTGGCCGGTCTTTCTTTTCGAGTCTGCTTTTGGTCGTACTCGTTTATTCTTATCGAGTCCGCTTTCGGTTGTACTCGTTTGCTGTTGAAAGAGCGTTTCAGGTCGGTCTTTCTTTTCGAGTCCGCTTTTCGGTCGTACTCGTTTGCTGTTGAAAGAGCGTTTTCGGTCGGTCTTTCTTTTCGAGTCCGCTTTCGATCGTACTCGGTTATTTCTTTTAGAGTCTGCTTTCGGTTGTACTCGTTTGCTGTTGAAAGAGCGTTTTCGGCCGGTCTTTCTGTTCGAGTCCGCTTTCGGTCTTACTCATTTGCTGTTGAAAGAGCATTTTCGGCCGGTCTTTCTTTTCGAGTCCGCTTTTGGTCGTACTCGTTTATTCTTTTCGAGTCCGCTTTGGGTCGTACTCGTTTGCTGTTGAAAGAGCGTTTTCGGCCGGTCTTTCTGTTCGAGTCCGATTTTGGTCGTACTCATTTATTCTTTTCGAGTCCGCTTTCTGGCGTACTCGTTTGCTGTTGAAAGAGCATTTTCGGCCGGTCTTTCTTTTCGAGTCCGCTTTTGGTCATACTCGTTTGCTGTTGAAAGAGCTTTTTCAGCCGGTCTTTCTTTTCGAGTCTGCTTTCGGTCATACTTATTTATTCTTTTCGAGTCCGCTTTCAGTCGTACTCGTTTGCTGTTGAAAGAGCATTTTCGGCAGGTCTTTATGTTCGAGTCCACTTTCGGACGTACTCGTTTATTCTTTTCGAGTCTGCTTCCGGTCGTACTCGTTTGCTGTTGAAAGAGCGTTTTCGGCCAGTCTTTCTTTTGGAGCCCGTTTTCGGCCGTACTGCTTTGCTGTTGAAAGAGCTTTTTCGGCCAGTCTTTCTTTTGGATTCTGCTTTCGGTAGTACTTTTTTATTTCTTTTTGAGTTCGCTTTTGGTCTTACTCGTTTGCTGTTGAAAGAGCGTTTTCGGCCGGTCTTTCTTTTCGAGTCCGCTTTCGGTCGTACTCGTTTATTCTTTTCGAGTTCGCTTTTGCTCGTACTCGTTTGCTGTTGAAAGAGCGTTTCAGGCCGGTCTTTCTTTTCGAGTCCGCTTTCGGTTGTACTCGTTAGCTGTTGAAAGAGAGTTTTTGGCCGGTCTTTCTTTTCGAGTCTGCTTTTGGTCGTACTCGTTTATTCTTATCGAGTCCGCTTTCGGTTGTACTCGTTTGCTGTTGAAAGAGCGTTTCAGGTCGGTCTTTCTTTTCGAGTCCGCTTTTCGGTCGTACTCGTTTGCTGTTGAAAGAGCGTTTTCGGTCGGTCTTTCTTTTCGAGTCCGCTTTCGATCGTACTCGGTTATTTCTTTTAGAGTCTGCTTTCGGTTGTACTCGTTTGCTGTTGAAAGAGCGTTTTCGGCCGGTCTTTCTGTTCGAGTCCGATTTCGGTCGTACTCATTTATTCTTTTCGAGTCCGCTTTCTGTCGTACTCGTTTGCTGTTGAAAGAGCATTTTCGGCCGGTCTTTCTTTTCGAGTCCGCTTTCGGTCGTACTCGTTTGCTGTTGAAAGAGCTTATTCAGCCGGTCTTTCTTTTCGAGTCTGCTTTCGGTCATACTTATTTATTCTTTTCGAGTCCGCTTTCGGTCGTACTCGTTTGCTGTTGAAAGAGCATTTTCGGCAGGTCTTTATGTTCGAGTCCGCTTTCGGACGTACTCGTTTATTCTTTTCGAGTCTGCTTCCGGTCGTACTCGTTTGCTGTTGAAAGAGCGTTTTCGGCCAGTCTTTCTTTTGGAGTCCGTTTTCGGCCGTACTGCTTTGCTGTTGAAAGAGCATTTTCGGCCAGTCTTTCTTTTGGATTCTGCTTTCGGTAGTACTTTTTTATTTCTTTTTGAGTTCGCTTTTGGTCTTACTCATTTGCTGTTGAAAGAGCGTTTTCGACCGGTCTTTCATTTCGAGTCCGCTTTCGGTCATACTCGTTTATTCTTTTCGAGTCCGCTTTCGGTCGTACTCGTTTGCTATTGAAAGAGCGTTTTCGATCGGTCTTTCTTTTCGAGTCCGCTTTCGGTCGTACTCGTTTGCTGTTGAAAAAGCGTTTTCGGCCGGACTTTCTTTTGGAGTCCGCTTTCGGCCGTACTGCTTTGCTGTTGAAAGAGCATTTTCGGCCAGTCTTTTTTTTCGATTCTGCTTTCGGTAGTACTTTTTTATTTCTTTTCGAGTTCGCTTTTGGTCTTACTCGTTTGCTGTTGAAAGAGCGTTTTCGGCCGGTCTTTCTTTTCGAGTCCGCTTTCGGTCGTACTCATTTATTCTTTTCGAGTTCGCTTTTGCTCGTACTCGTTTGCTGTTGAAAGAGCGTTTCAGGTCGGTCTTTCTTTTCGAGTCCGCTTTCGGTTGTACTCGTTAGCTGTTGAAAGAGAGTTTTTGGCCGGTCTTTCTTTTCGAGTCTGCTTTTGGTCGTACTCGTTTATTCTTATCGAGTCTGCTTTCGGTTGTACTCGTTTGCTGTTGAAAGAGCGTTTCAGGTCGGTCTTTCTTTTCGAGTCCGCTTTTCGGTCGTACTCGTTTGCTGTTGAAAGAGCGTTTTCGGTCGGTCTTTCTTTTCGAGTCCGCTTTCGATCGTACTCGGTTATTTCTTTTAGAGTCTGCTTTCGGTTGTACTCGTTTGCTGTTGAAAGAGCGTTTTCGGCCGGTCTTTCTGTTCGAGTCCGCTTTCGGTCTTACTCATTTGCTGTTGAAAGAGCATTTTCGGCCGGTCTTTCTTTTCGAGTCCGCTTTTGGTCGTACTCGTTTATTCTTTTCGAGTCCGCTTTCGGTCGTACTCGTTTGCTGTTGAAAGAGCGTTTTCGGCCGGTCTTTCTGTTCGAGTCCGATTTCGGTCGTACTCATTTATTCTTTTCGAGTCCGCTTTCTGTCGTTCTCGTTTGCTGTTGAAAGAGCATTTTCGGCCGGTCTTTCTTTTCGAGTCCGCTTTTGGTCGTACTCGTTTGCTGTTGAAAGAGATTTTTCAGCCGGTCTTTCTTTTCGAGTCTGCTTTCGGTCATACTTATTTATTCTTTTCGAGTCCGCTTTCGGTCGTACTCGTTTGCTGTTGAAAGAGCATTTTCGGCAGGTCTTTATGTTCGAGTCCGCTTTCGGACGTACTCGTTTATTCTTTTCGAGTCTGCTTCCGGTCGTACTCGTTTGCTGTTGAAAGAGTGTTTTCGGCCAGTCTTTCTTTTGGAGTCCGTTTTCGGCCGTACTGCTTTGCTGTTGAAAGAGCATTTTCGGCCAGTCTTTCTTTTGGATTCTGCTTTCGGTAGTACTTTTTTATTTCTTTTTGAGTTCGCTTTTGGTCTTACTCATTTGCTGTTGAAAGAGCGTTTTCGGCCGGTCTTTCATTTCGAGTCCGCTTTCGGTCATACTCGTTTATTCTTTTCGAGTCCGCTTTCGGTCGTACTCGTTTGCTATTGAAAGAGCGTTTTCGATCGGTCTTTCTTTTCGAGTCCGCTTTCGGTCGTACTCGTTTGCTGTTGAAAGAGCGTTTTCGGCCGGTCTTTCTTTTGGAGTCCGCTTTCGGCCGTAGTGCTTTGCTGTTGAAAGAGCGTTTTCGGCCAGTCTTTCTTTTCGATTCTGCTTTCGGTAGTACTTGTTTATTTCTTTTCGAATTCGCTTTTGGTCTTACTTGTTTGCTGTTGAAAGAGCGTTTTCGGCCGGTCTTTCTTTTCGAGTCCGTTTTCGGTCGTACTCGTTTATTCTTTTCGAGTTCGCTTTTGCTCGTACTCGTTTGCTGTTGAAAGAGCGTTTCAGGCCGGTCTTTCTTTTCGAGTCCGCTTTCGGTTGTACTCGTTAGCTGTTGAAAGAGAGTTTTTGGCCGGTCTTTCTTTTCGAGTCTGCTTTTGGTCGTACTCGTTTATTCTTATCGAGTCCGCTTTCGGTTGTACTCGTTTGCTGTTGAAAGAGCGTTTCAGGTCGGTCTTTCTTTTCGAGTCCACTTTTCGGTCGTACTCGTTTGCTGTTGAAAGAGCGTTTTCGGTCGGTCTTTCTTTTCGAGTCCGCTTTCGATCGTACTCGGTTATTTCTTTTAGAGTCTGCTTTCGGTTGTACTCGTTTGCTGTTGAAAGAGCGTTTTCGGCCGGTCTTTCTGTTCGAGTCCGCTTTCGGTCTTACTCATTTGCTGTTGAAAGAGCATTTTTGGCCGGTCTTTCTTTTCGAGTCCGCTTTTGGTCGTACTCGTTTATTCTTTTCGAGTCCGCTTTCGGTCGTACTCGTTTGCTGTTGAAAGAGCGTTTTCGGCCGGTCTTTCTGTTCGAGTCCGATTTCGGTCGTACTCATTTATTCTTTTCGAGTCCGCTTTCTGTCGTACTCGTTTGCTGTTGAAAGAGCATTTTCGGCCGGTCTTTCTTTTCGAGTCCGCTTTTGGTCGTACTCGTTTGCTGTTGAAAGAGCTTTTTTAGCCGGTCTTTCTTTTCGAGTCTGCTTTCGGTCATACTTATTTATTATTTTCGAGTCCGCTTTCGGTTGTACTCGTTTGCTGTTGAAAGAGCATTTTCGGCAGGTCTTTATGTTCGAGTCCGCTTTCGGACGTACTCGTTTATTCTTTTCGAGCCTGCTTCCGGTCGTACTCGTTTGCTGTTGAAAGAGCGTTTTCGGCCAGTCTTTCTTTTGGAGTCCGTTTTCGGCCGTACTGCTTTGCTGTTGAAAGAGCTTTTTCGGCCAGTCTTTCTTTTGGATTCTGCTTTCGGTAGTACTTTTTTATTTCTTTTTGAGTACGCTTTTGGTCTTACTCGTTTGCTGTTGAAAGAGCGTTTTCGGCCGGTCTTTCTTTTCGAGTCCGCTTTCGGTCGTACTCGTTTATTCTTTTCGAGTTCGCTTTTGCTCGTACTCGTTTGCTGTTGAAAGAGCGTTTTAGGCCGGTCTTTCTTTTCGAGTCCGCTTTCGGTTGTACTCGTTAGCTGTTGAAAGAGAGTTTTTGGCCGGTCTTTCTTTTCGAGTCTGCTTTTGGTCGTACTCGTTTATTCTTATCGAGTCCGCTTTCGGTTGTACTCATTTGCTGTTGAAAGAGCGTTTCAGGTCGGTCTTTCTTTTGGAGTCCGCTTTTCGGTCGTACTCGTTTGCTGTTGAAAGAGCGTTTTCGGTCGGTCTTTCTGTTCGAGTCCGATTTTGGTCGTACTCATTTATTCTTTTCGAGTCCGCTTTCTGTCGTACTCGTTTGCTGTTGAAAGAGCATTTTCGGCCGGTCTTTCTTTTCGAGTCCGCTTTCGGTCGTACTCGTTTGCTGTTGAAAGAGCTTTTTCGGCCGGTCTTTCTTTTCGAGTCTGCTTTCGGTCATACTTATTTATTCTTTTCGAGTCCGCTTTCGGTCGTACTCGTTTGCTGTTGAAAGAGCATTTTCGGCAGGTCTTTATGTTCGAGTCCGCTTTCGGACGTACTCGTTTATTCTTTTCGAGTCTGCTTCCGGTCGTACTCGTTTGCTGTTGAAAGAGCGTTTTCGGCCAGTCTTTCTTTTGGAGTCCGTTTTCGGCCGTACTGCTTTGCTGTTGAAAGAGCATTTTCGGCCAGTCTTTCTTTTGGATTCTGCTTTCGGTAGTACTTTTTTATTTCTTTTTGAGTTCGCTTTTGGTCTTACTCATTTGCTGTTGAAAGAGCGTTTTCGGCCGGTCTTTCATTTCGAGTCCGCTTTCGGTCATACTCGTTTATTCTTTTCGAGTCCGCTTTCGGTTGTACTCGTTTGCTATTGAAAGATCGTTTTCGATCGGTCTTCCTTTTCGAGTCCGCTTTCGGACGTACTCGTTTGCTGTTGAAAGAGCGTTTTCGGCCGGTCTTTCTTTTGGAGTCCGCTTTCGGCCGTACTGCTTTGTTGTTGAAAGAGCATTTTCGGCCAGTCTTTCTTTTCGATTCTGCTTTCGGTAGTACTTTTTTATTTCTTTTCGAGTTCGCTTTTGGTCTTACTCGTTTGCTGTTGAAAGAGCGATTTCGGCCGGTCTTTCTTTTCGAGTCCGCTTTCGGTCGTACTCATTTATTCTTTTCGAGTTCGCTTTTGCTCGTACTCGTTTGCTGTTGAAAGAGCGTTTCAGGCCGGTCTTTCTTTTCGAGTCCGCTTTCGGTCGTACTCGTTTGCTATTGAAAGAGCGTTTTTGGCCGGTCTTTATTTTCGAGTCCGCTTTCAGTCGTACTCGTTTGCTGCTGAAAGAGCGTTTTCGGTCGGTCTTTTATTTCGAGTCTGCTTTCGGTCGTACTCGTTTATTTCTTTTCGAGTCCGCTTTCGGTCGTACTCGTTTACTGTTGAAAGAGCGTTTCCGGCCGGTCTTTCTTTTCGAGTCCGCTTTCGGTCGTACTCGTTTCTTCTTTTCGAGTCCGCTTTCGGTCGTACTCGTTTGCTATTGAAAGAGCGTTTTCGGCCGGCCTTTCTGTTCGAGTCGGCTTTCGGTCATACTCGTTTATTCTTTTCGAGTTCGCTTTCGGTTGTACTCGTTTGCTGTTGAAAGAGCGTTTTCGGCCAGTCTTTCTTTTCGATTCTGCATTCGGTAGTACTTGTTTATTTCTTTTCGAATTCGCTTTTGGTCTTACTCGTTTGCTGTTGAAAGAGCGTTTTCGGCCGGTCTTTCTTTTCGAGTCCGCTTTCGGTCCTACTCGTTTATTCTTTTCGAGTTCGCTTTTGCTCGTACTCGTTTGCTGTTGAAAGAGCGTTTCAGGCCGGTCTTTCTTTTCGAGTCCGCTTTCGGTTGTACTCGTTAGCTGTTGAAAGAGAGTTTTTGGCCGGTCTTTCTTTTCGAGTCTGCTTTTGGTCATACTCGTTTATTCTTATCGAGTCCGCTTTCGGTTGTACTCGTTTGCTGTTGAAAGAGCGTTTCAGGTCGGTCTTTCTTTTCGAGTCCGCTTTTCGGTCATACTCGTTTGCTGTTGAAAGAGCGTTTTCGGTCGGTCTTTCTTTTCGAGTCCGCTTTCGATCGTACTCGGTTATTTCTTTTAGAGTCTGCTTTCGGTTGTACTCGTTTGCTGTTGAAAGAGCGTTTTCGGCCGGTCTTTCTGTTTGAGTCCGCTTTCGGTCTTACTCATTTGCTGTTGAAAGAGCATTTTCGGCCGGTCTTTCTTTTCGAGTCCGCTTTTGGTCGTACTCGTTTATTCTTTTCGAGTCCGCTTTCGGTCGTACTCGTTTGCTGTTGAAAGAGCGTTTTCGGCCGGTCTTTCTGTTCGAGTCCGATTTCGGTCGTACTCATTTATTCTTTTCGAGTCCGCTTTCTGTCGTACTCGTTTGCTGTTGAAAGAGCATTTTCGGCCGGTCTTTCTTTTCGAGACCGCTTTTGGTCGTACTCGTTTGCTGTTGAAAGAGCTTTTTCAGCCGGTCTTTCTTTTCGAGTCTGCTTTCGGTCATACTTATTTATTCTTTTCGAGTCCGCTTTCGGTCGTACTCGTTTGCTGTTGAAAGAGCATTTTCGGCAGGTCTTTATGTTCGAGTCCGCTTTCGAACGTACTCGTTTATTCTTTTTGAGTCTGCTTCCGGTCGTACTCGTTTGCTGTTGAAAGAGCGTTTTCGGCCAGTCTTTCTTTTGGAGTCCGTTTTCGGCCGTACTGCTTTGCTGTTGAAAGAGCTTTTTCGGCCAGTCTTTCTTTTGGATTCTGCTTTCGGTAGTACTTTTTTATTTCTTTTTGAGTTCGCTTTTGGTCTTACTCGTTTGCTGTTGAAAGAGCGTTTTCGGCCGGTCTTTCTTTTCGAGTCCGCTTTCGGTCGTACTCGTTTATTCTTTTCGAGTTCGCTTTTGCTCGTACTCGTTTGCTGTTGAAAGAGCGTTTCAGGCCGGTCTTTCTTTTCGAGTCCGCTTTCGGTTGTACTCGTTAGCTGTTGAAAGAGAGTTTTTGGCCGGTCTTTCTTTTCGAGTCTGCTTTTGGTCGTACTCGTTTATTCTTATCGAGTCCGCTTTCGGTTGTACTCGTTTGCTGTTGAAAGAGCGTTTCAGGTCGGTCTTTCTTTTCGAGTCCGCTTTTCGGTCGTACTCGTTTGCTGTTGAAAGAGCGTTTTCGGTCGGTCTTTCTTTTCGAGTCCGCTTTCGATCGTACACGGTTATTTCTTTTAGAGTCTGCTTTCGGTTGTACTCGTTTGCTGTTGAAAGAGCGTTTTCGGCCTGTCTTTCTGTTCGAGTCCTATTTCGGTCGTACTCATTTATTCTTTTCGAGTCCGCTTTCTGTCGTACTCGTTTGCTGTTGAAAGAGCATTTTCGGCCGGTCTTTCTTTTCGAGTCCGCTTTCGGTCGTACTCGTTTGCTATTGAAAGAGCTTTTTCAGCCGGTCTTTCTTTTCGAGTCTGCTTTCGGTCATACTTATTTATTCTTTTCGAGTCCGCTTTCGGTCGTACTCGTTTGCTGTTGAAAGAGCATTTTCGGCAGGTCTTTATGTTCGAGTCCGCTTTCGGACGTACTCGTTTATTCTTTTCGAGTCTGCTTCCGGTCGTACTCGTTTGCTGTTGAAAGAGCGTTTTCGGCCAGTCTTTCTTTTGGAGTCCGTTTTCGGCCGTACTGCTTTGCTGTTGAAAGAGCATTTTCGGCCAGTCTTTCTTTTGGATTCTGCTTTCGGTAGTACTTTTTTATTTCTTTTTGAGTTCGCTTTTGGTCTTACTCATTTGCTGTTGAAAGAGCGTTTTCGGTCGGGCTTTCATTTCGAGTCCGCTTTCGGTCATACTCGTTTATTCTTTTCGAGTCCGCTTTCGGTCGTACTCGTTTGCTATTGAAAGATCGTTTTCGATCGGTCTTCCTTTTCGAGTCCGCTTTCGGTCGTACTCGTTTGCTGTTGAAAGAGCGTTTTCGGCCGGTCTTTCTTTTGGAGTCCGCTTTCGGCCGTACTGCTTTGCTGTTGAAAGAGCATTTTCGGCCAGTCTTTCTTTTCGATTCTGCTTTCGGTAGTACTTTTTTATTTCTTTTCGAGTTCGCTTTTGGTCTTACTCGTTTGCTGTTGAAAGAGCGTTTTCGGCCGGTCTTTCTTTTCGAGTCCGCTTTCGGTCGTACTCATTTATTCTTTTCGAGTTCGCTTTTGCTCGTACTCGTTTGCTGTTGAAAGAGCGTTTCAGGCCGGTCTTTCTTTTCGAGTCCGCTTTCGGTCGTACTCGTTTGCTATTGAAAGAGCGTTTTTGGCCGGTCTTTATTTTCGAGTCCGCTTTTGGTCGTACTCGTTTATTCTTATCGAGTCCGCTTTCAGTCGTACTCGTTTGCTGCTGAAAGAGCGTTTTCGGTCGGTCTTTTATTTCGAGTCCGCTTTCGGTCGTACTCGTTTATTTCTTTTCGAGTCCGCTTTCGGTCGTACTCGTTTACTGTTGAAAGAGCGTTTCCGGCCGGTCTTTCTTTTCGAGTCCGCTTTCGGTCGTACTCGTTTCTTCTTTTCGAGTCCGCTTTCGGTCGTACTCGTTTGCTATTGAAAGAGCGTTTTCGGCCGGCCTTTCTGTTCGAGTCCGCTTTCGGTCGTACTCGTTTGCTGTTGAAAGAGCTTTTTCAGCCGGTCTTTCTTTTCGAGTCTGCTTTCGGTCATACTTATTTATTCTTTTCGAGTCCGCTTTCGGTCGTACTCGTTTGCTGTTGAAAGAGCATTTTCGGCAGGTCTTTATGTTCGAGTCCGCTTTCGGACGTACTCGTTTATTCTTTTCGAGTCTGCTTCCGGTCGTACTCGTTTGCTGTTGAAAGAACGTTTTCGGCCAGTCTTTCTTTTGGAGTCCGTTTTCGGCCGTACTGCTTTGCTGTTGAAAGAGCATTTTCGGCCAGTCTTTCTTTTGGATTCTGCTTTCGGTAGTACTTTTTTATTTCTTTTTGAGTTCGCTTTTGGTCTTACTCATTTGCTGTTGAAAGAGCGTTTTCGGTCGGGCTTTCATTTCGAGTCCGCTTTCGGTCATACTCGTTTATTCTTTTCGAGTCCGCTTTCGGTCGTACTCGTTTGCTATTGAAAGATCGTTTTCGATCGTTCTTCCTGTTCGAGTCCACTTTCGGTCGTACTCGTTTGCTGTTGAAAGAGCGTTTTCGGCCGGTCTTTCTTTTGGAGTCCGCTTTCGGCCGTACTGCTTTGCTGTTGAAAGAGCATTTTCGGCCAGTCTTTCTTTTCGATTCTGCTTTCGGTAGTACTTTTTTATTTCTTTTCGAGTTCGCTTTTGGTCTTACTCGTTTGCTGTTGAAAGAGCGTTTTCGGCCGGTCTTTCTTTTCGAGTCCGCTTTCGGTCGTACTCATTTATTCTTTTCGAGTTCGCTTTTGCTCGTACTCGTTTGCTGTTGAAAGAGCATTTTCGGCAGGTCTTTATGTTCGAGTCCGCTTTCGGACGTACTCGTTTATTCTTTTCGAGTCTGCATCCGGTCGTACTCGTTTGCTGTTGAAAGTGCGTTTTCGGCCAGTCTTTCTTTTGGAGTCCGTTTTCGGCCGTACTGCTTTGCTGTTGAAAGAGCATTTTCGGCCAGTCTTTCTTTTGGATTCTGCTTTCGGTAGTACTTTTTTATTTCTTTTTGAGTTCGCTTTTGGTCTTACTCATTTGCTGTTGAAAGAGCGTTTTCGGTCGGGCTTTCATTTCGAGTCCGCTTTCGGTCATACTCGTTTATTCTTTTCGAGTCCGCTTTCGGTCGTACTCGTTTGCTATTGAAAGATCGTTTTCGATCGGTCTTCCTTTTCGAGTCCGCTTTCGGTCGTACTCGTTTGCTGTTGAAAGAGCGTTTTCGGCCGGTCTTTCTTTTGGAGTCCGCTTTCGGCCGTACTGCTTTGCTGTTGAAAGAGCATTTTCGGCCAGTCTTTCTTTTCGATTCTGCTTTCGGTAGTACTTTTTTATTTCTTTTCGAGTTCGCTTTTGGTCTTACTCGTTTGCTGTTGAAAGAGCGTTTTCGGCCGGTCTTTCTTTTCGAGTCCGCTTTCGGTCGTACTCATTTATTCTTTTCGAGTTCGCTTTTGCTCGTACTCGTTTGCTGTTGAAAGAGCGTTTCAGGCCGGTCTTTCTTTTCGAGTCCGCTTTCGGTCGTACTCGTTTGCTATTGAAAGAGCGTTTTTGGCCGGTCTTTATTTTCGAGTCCGCTTTTGGTCGTACTCGTTTATTCTTATCGAGTCCGCTTTCAGTCGTACTCGTTTGCTGCTGAAAGAGCGTTTTCGGTCGGTCTTTTATTTCGAGTCCGCTTTCGGTCGTACTCGTTTATTTCTTTTCGAGTCCGCTTTCGGTCGTACTCGTTTACTGTTGAAAGAGCGTTTCCGGCCGGTCTTTCTTTTCGAGTCCGCTTTCGGTCGTACTCGTTTCTTCTTTTCGAGTCCGCTTTCGGTCGTACTCGTTTGCTATTGAAAGAGCGTTTTCGGCCGGCCTTTCTGTTCGAGTCCGCTTTCGGTCGTACTCGTTTGCTGTTGAAAGAGCTTTTTCAGCCGGTCTTTCTTTTCGAGTCTGCTTTCGGTCATACTTATTTATTCTTTTCGAGTCCGCTTTCGGTCGTACTCGTTTGCTGTTGAAAGAGCATTTTCGGCAGGTCTTTATGTTCGAGTCCGCTTTCGGACGTACTCGTTTATTCTTTTCGAGTCTGCTTCCGGTCGTACTCGTTTGCTGTTGAAAGAACGTTTTCGGCCAGTCTTTCTTTTGGAGTCCGTTTTCGGCCGTACTGCTTTGCTGTTGAAAGAGCATTTTCGGCCAGTCTTTCTTTTGGATTCTGCTTTCGGTAGTACTTTTTTATTTCTTTTTGAGTTCGCTTTTGGTCTTACTCGTTTGCTGTTGAAAGAGCGTTTTCGGCCGGTCTTTCTTTTCGAGTCCGCTTTCGGTCGTACTCGTTTATTCTTTTCGAGTTCGCTTTTGCTCGTACTCGTTTGCTGTTGAAAGAGCGTTTCAGGCCGGTCTTTCTTTTCGAGTCCGCTTTCGGTTGTACTCGTTTGCTGTTGAAAGAGAGTTTTTGGCCGGTCTTTCTTTTCGAGTCTGCTTTTGGTCGTACTCGTTTATTCTTATCGAGTCCGCTTTCGGTTGTACTCGTTTGCTGTTGAAAGAGCGTTTCAGGTCGGTCTTTCTTTTCGAGTCCGCTTTTCGGTCGTACTCGTTTGCTGTTGAAAGAGCGTTTTCGGTCGGTCTTTCTTTTCGAGTCCGCTTTCGATCGTACTCGGTTATTTCTTTTAGAGTCTGCTTTCGGTTGTACTCGTTTGCTGTTGAAAGAGCGTTTTCGGCCTGTCTTTCTGTTCGAGTCCGATTTCGGTCGTACTCATTTATTCTTTTCGAGTCCGCTTTCTGTCGTACTCGTTTGCTGTTGAAAGAGCATTTTCGGCCGGTCTTTCTTTTCGAGTCCGCTTTCGGTCGTACTCGTTTGCTGTTGAAAGAGCTTTTTCAGCCGGTCTTTCTTTTCGAGTCTGCTTTCGGTCATACTTATTTATTCTTTTCGAGTCCGCTTTCGGTCGTACTCGTTTGCTGTTGAAAGAGCATTTTCGGCAGGTCTTTATGTTCGAGTCCGCTTTCGGACGTACTCGTTTATTCTTTTCGAGTCTGCTTCCGGTCGTACTCGTTTGCTGTTGAAAGAGCGTTTTCGGCCAGTCTTTCTTTTGGAGTCCGTTTTCGGCCGTACTGCTTTGCTGTTGAAAGAGCATTTTCGGCCAGTCTTTCTTTTGGATTCTGCTTTCGGTAGTACTTTTTTATTTCTTTTTGAGTTCGCTTTTGGTCTTACTCATTTGCTGTTGAAAGAGCGTTTTCGGTCGGGCTTTCATTTCGAGTCCGCTTTCGGTCATACTCGTTTATTCTTTTCGAGTCCGCTTTCGGTCGTACTCGTTTGCTATTGAAAGATCGTTTTCGATCGGTCTTCCTTTTCGAGTCCGCTTTCGGTCGTACTCGTTTGCTGTTGAAAGAGCGTTTTCGGCCGGTCTTTCTTTTGGAGTCCGCTTTCGGCCGTACTGCTTTGCTGTTGAAAGAGCATTTTCGGCCAGTCTTTCTTTTCGATTCTGCTTTCGGTAGTACTTTTTTATTTCTTTTCGAGTTCGCTTTTGGTCTTACTCGTTTGCTGTTGAAAGAGCGTTTTCGGCCGGTCTTTCTTTTCGAGTCCGCTTTCGGTCGTACTCATTTATTCTTTTCGAGTTCGCTTTTGCTCGTACTCGTTTGCTGTTGAAAGAGCGTTTCAGGCCGGTCTTTCTTTTCGAGTCCGCTTTCGGTCGTACTCGTTTGCTATTGAAAGAGCGTTTTTGGCCGGTCTTTATTTTCGAGTCCGCTTTTGGTCGTACTCGTTTATTCTTATCGAGTCCGCTTTCAGTCGTACTCGTTTGCTGCTGAAAGAGCGTTTTCGGTCGGTCTTTTATTTCGAGTCCGCTTTCGGTCGTACTCGTTTATTTCTTTTCGAGTCCGCTTTCGGTCGTACTCGTTTACTGTTGAAAGAGCGTTTCCGGCCGGTCTTTCTTTTCGAGTCCGCTTTCGGTCGTACTCGTTTCTTCTTTTCGAGTCCGCTTTCGGTCGTACTCGTTTGCTATTGAAAGAGCGTTTTCGGCCGGCCTTTCTGTTCGAGTCCGCTTTCGGTCGTACTCGTTTGCTGTTGAAAGAGCTTTTTCAGCCGGTCTTTCTTTTCGAGTCTGCTTTCGGTCATACTTATTTATTCTTTTCGAGTCCGCTTTCGGTCGTACTCGTTTGCTGTTGAAAGAGCATTTTCGGCAGGTCTTTATGTTCGAGTCCGCTTTCGGACGTACTCGTTTATTCTTTTCGAGTCTGCTTCCGGTCGTACTCGTTTGCTGTTGAAAGAACGTTTTCGGCCAGTCTTTCTTTTGGAGTCCGTTTTCGGCCGTACTGCTTTGCTGTTGAAAGAGCATTTTCGGCCAGTCTTTCTTTTGGATTCTGCTTTCGGTAGTACTTTTTTATTTCTTTTTGAGTTCGCTTTTGGTCTTACTCATTTGCTATTGAAAGAGCGTTTTCGGTCGGGCTTTCATTTCGAGTCCGCTTTCGGTCATACTCGTTTATTCTTTTCGAGTCCGCTTTCGGTCGTACTCGTTTGCTATTGAAAGATCGTTTTCGATCGGTCTTCCTGTTCGAGTCCACTTTCGGTCGTACTCGTTTGCTGTTGAAAGAGCGTTTTCGGCCGGTCTTTCTTTTGGAGTCCGCTTTCGGCCGTACTGCTTTGCTGTTGAAAGAGCATTTTCGGCCAGTCTTTCTTTTCGATTCTGCTTTCGGTAGTACTTTTTTATTTCTTTTCGAGTTCGCTTTTGGTCTTACTCGTTTGCTGTTGAAAGAGCGTTTTCGGCCGGTCTTTCTTTTCGAGTCCGCTTTCGGTCGTACTCATTTATTCTTTTCGAGTTCGCTTTTGCTCGTACTCGTTTGCTGTTGAAAGAGCATTTTCGGCAGGTCTTTATGTTCGAGTCCGCTTTCGGACGTACTCGTTTATTCTTTTCGAGTCTGCTTCCGGTCGTACTCGTTTGCTGTTGAAAGAGCGTTTTCGGCCAGTCTTTCTTTTGGAGTCCGTTTTCGGCCGTACTGCTTTGCTGTTGAAAGAGCATTTTCGGCCAGTCTTTCTTTTGGATTCTGCTTTCGGTAGTACTTTTTTATTTCTTTTTGAGTTCGCTTTTGGTCTTACTCATTTGCTGTTGAAAGAGCGTTTTCGGTCGGGCTTTCATTTCGAGTCCGCTTTCGGTCATACTCGTTTATTCTTTTCGAGTCCGCTTTCGGTCGTACTCGTTTGCTATTGAAAGATCGTTTTCGATCGGTCTTCCTTTTCGAGTCCGCTTTCGGTCGTACTCGTTTGCTGTTGAAAGAGCGTTTTCGGCCGGTCTTTCTTTTGGAGTCCGCTTTCGGTCGTACTGCTTTGCTGTTGAAAGAGCATTTTCGGCCAGTCTTTCTTTTCGATTCTGCTTTCGGTAGTACTTTTTTATTTCTTTTCGAGTTCGCTTTTGGTCTTACTCGTTTGCTGTTGAAAGAGCGTTTTCGCCCGGTCTTTCTTTTCGAGTCCGCTTTCGGTCGTACTCATTTATTCTTTTCGAGTTCGCTTTTGCTCGTACTCGTTTGCTGTTGAAAGAGCGTTTCAGGCCGGTCTTTCTTTTCGAGTCCGCTTTCGGTCGTACTCGTTTGCTATTGAAAGAGCGTTTTTGGCCGGTCTTTATTTTCGAGTCCGCTTTTGGTCGTACTCGTTTATTCTTATCGAGTCCGCTTTCAGTCGTACTCGTTTGCTGCTGAAAGAGCGTTTTCGGTCGGTCTTTTATTTCGAGTCCGCTTTCGGTCGTACTCGTTTATTTCTTTTCGAGTCCGCTTTCGGTCGTACTCGTTTACTGTTGAAAGAGCGTTTCCGGCCGGTCTTTCTTTTCGAGTCCGCTTTCGGTCGTACTCGTTTCTTCTTTTCGAGTCCGCTTTCGGTCGTACTCGTTTGCTATTGAAAGAGCGTTTTCGGCCGGCCTTTCTGTTCGAGTCCGCTTTCGGTCGTACTCGTTTGCTGTTGAAAGAGCTTTTTCAGCCGGTCTTTCTTTTCGAGTCTGCTTTCGGTCATACTTATTTATTCTTTTCGAGTCCGCTTTCGGTCGTACTCGTTTGCTGTTGAAAGAGCATTTTCGGCAGGTCTTTATGTTCGAGTCCGCTTTCGGACGTACTCGTTTATTCTTTTCGAGTCTGCTTCCGGTCGTACTCGTTTGCTGTTGAAAGAACGTTTTCGGCCAGTCTTTCTTTTGGAGTCCGTTTTCGGCCGTACTGCTTTGCTGTTGAAAGAGCATTTTCGGCCAGTCTTTCTTTTGGATTCTGCTTTCGGTAGTACTTTTTTATTTCTTTTTGAGTTCGCTTTTGGTCTTACTCATTTGCTGTTGAAAGAGCGTTTTCGGTCGGGCTTTCATTTCGAGTCCGCTTTCGGTCATACTCGTTTATTCTTTTCGAGTCCGCTTTCGGTCGTACTCGTTTGCTATTGAAAGATCGTTTTCGATCGGTCTTCCTGTTCGAGTCCACTTTCGGTCGTACTCGTTTGCTGTTGAAAGAGCGTTTTCGGCCGGTCTTTCTTTTGGAGTCCGCTTTCGGCCGTACTGCTTTGCTGTTGAAAGAGCATTTTCGGCCAGTCTTTCTTTTCGATTCTGCTTTCGGTAGTACTTTTTTATTTCTTTTCGAGTTCGCTTTTGGTCTTACTCGTTTGCTGTTGAAAGAGCGTTTTCGGCCGGTCTTTCTTTTCGAGTCCGCTTTCGGTCGTACTCATTTATTCTTTTCGAGTTCGCTTTTGCTCGTACTCGTTTGCTGTTGAAAGAGCATTTTCGGCAGGTCTTTATGTTCGAGTCCGCTTTCGGACGTACTCGTTTATTCTTTTCGAGTCTGCTTCCGGTCGTACTCGTTTGCTGTTGAAAGAGCGTTTTCGGCCAGTCTTTCTTTTGGAGTCCGTTTTCGGCCGTACTGCTTTGCTGTTGAAAGAGCATTTTCGGCCAGTCTTTCTTTTGGATTCTGCTTTCGGTAGTACTTTTTTATTTCTTTTTGAGTTCGCTTTTGGTCTTACTCATTTGCTGTTGAAAGAGCGTTTTCGGTCGGGCTTTCATTTCGAGTCCGCTTTCGGTCATACTCGTTTATTCTTTTCGAGTCCGCTTTCGGTCGTACTCGTTTGCTATTGAAAGATCGTTTTCGATCGGTCTTCCTTTTCGAGTCCGCTTTCGGTCGTACTCGTTTGCTGTTGAAAGAGCGTTTTCGGCCGGTCTTTCTTTTGGAGTCCGCTTTCGGTCGTACTGCTTTGCTGTTGAAAGAGCATTTTCGGCCAGTCTTTCTTTTCGATTCTGCTTTCGGTAGTACTTTTTTATTTCTTTTCGAGTTCGCTTTTGGTCTTACTCGTTTGCTGTTGAAAGAGCGTTTTCGGCCGGTCTTTCTTTTCGAGTCCGCTTTCGGTCGTACTCATTTATTCTTTTCGAGTTCGCTTTTGCTCGTACTCGTTTGCTGTTGAAAGAGCGTTTCAGGCCGGTCTTTCTTTTCGAGTCCGCTTTCGGTCGTACTCGTTTGCTATTGAAAGAGCGTTTTTGGCCGGTCTTTATTTTCGAGTCCGCTTTTGGTCGTACTCGTTTATTCTTATCGAGTCCGCTTTCAGTCGTACTCGTTTGCTGCTGAAAGAGCGTTTTCGGTCGGTCTTTTATTTCGAGTCCGCTTTCGGTCGTACTCGTTTATTTCTTTTCGAGTCCGCTTTCGGTCGTACTCGTTTACTGTTGAAAGAGCGTTTCCGGCCGGTCTTTCTTTTCGAGTCCGCTTTCGGTCGTACTCGTTTCTTCTTTTCGAGTCCGCTTTCGGTCGTACTCGTTTGCTATTGAAAGAGCGTTTTCGGCCGGCCTTTCTGTTCGAGTCCGCTTTCGGTCGTACTCGTTTGCTGTTGAAAGAGCTTTTTCAGCCGGTCTTTCTTTTCGAGTCTGCTTTCGGTCATACTTATTTATTCTTTTCGAGTCCGCTTTCGGTCGTACTCGTTTGCTGTTGAAAGAGCATTTTCGGCAGGTCTTTATGTTCGAGTCCGCTTTCGGACGTACTCGTTTATTCTTTTCGAGTCTGCTTCCGGTCGTACTCGTTTGCTGTTGAAAGAACGTTTTCGGCCAGTCTTTCTTTTGGAGTCCGTTTTCGGCCGTACTGCTTTGCTGTTGAAAGAGCATTTTCGGCCAGTCTTTCTTTTGGATTCTGCTTTCGGTAGTACTTTTTTATTTCTTTTTGAGTTCGCTTTTGGTCTTACTCATTTGCTGTTGAAAGAGCGTTTTCGGTCGGGCTTTCATTTCGAGTCCGCTTTCGGTCATACTCGTTTATTCTTTTCGAGTCCGCTTTCGGTCGTACTCGTTTGCTATTGAAAGATCGTTTTCGATCGGTCTTCCTGTTCGAGTCCACTTTCGGTCGTACTCGTTTGCTGTTGAAAGAGCGTTTTCGGCCGGTCTTTCTTTTGGAGTCCGCTTTCGGCCGTACTGCTTTGCTGTTGAAAGAGCATTTTCGGCCAGTCTTTCTTTTCGATTCTGCTTTCGGTAGTACTTTTTTATTTCTTTTCGAGTTCGCTTTTGGTCTTACTCGTTTGCTGTTGAAAGAGCGTTTTCGGCCGGTCTTTCTTTTCGAGTCCGCTTTCGGTCGTACTCATTTATTCTTTTCGAGTTCGCTTTTGCTCGTACTCGTTTGCTGTTGAAAGAGCATTTTCGGCAGGTCTTTATGTTCGAGTCCGCTTTCGGACGTACTCGTTTATTCTTTTCGAGTCTGCTTCCGGTCGTACTCGTTTGCTGTTGAAAGAGCGTTTTCGGCCAGTCTTTCTTTTGGAGTCCGTTTTCGGCCGTACTGCTTTGCTGTTGAAAGAGCATTTTCGGCCAGTCTTTCTTTTGGATTCTGCTTTCGGTAGTACTTTTTTATTTCTTTTTGAGTTCGCTTTTGGTCTTACTCATTTGCTGTTGAAAGAGCGTTTTCGGTCGGGCTTTCATTTCGAGTCCGCTTTCGGTCATACTCGTTTATTCTTTTCGAGTCCGCTTTCGGTCGTACTCGTTTGCTATTGAAAGATCGTTTTCGATCGGTCTTCCTTTTCGAGTCCGCTTTCGGTCGTACTCGTTTGCTGTTGAAAGAGCGTTTTCGGCCGGTCTTTCTTTTGGAGTCCGCTTTCGGCCGTACTGCTTTGCTGTTGAAAGAGCATTTTCGGCCAGTCTTTCTTTTCGATTCTGCTTTCGGTAGTACTTTTTTATTTCTTTTCGAGTTCGCTTTTGGTCTTACTCGTTTGCTGTTGAAAGAGCGTTTTCGGCCGGTCTTTCTTTTCGAGTCCGCTTTCGGTCGTACTCATTTATTCTTTTCGAGTTCGCTTTTGCTCGTACTCGTTTGCTGTTGAAAGAGCGTTTCAGGCCGGTCTTTCTTTTCGAGTCCGCTTTCGGTCGTACTCGTTTGCTATTGAAAGAGCGTTTTTGGCCGGTCTTTATTTTCGAGTCCGCTTTTGGTCGTACTCGTTTATTCTTATCGAGTCCGCTTTCAGTCGTACTCGTTTGCTGCTGAAAGAGCGTTTTCGGTCGGTCTTTTATTTCGAGTCCGCTTTCGGTCGTACTCGTTTATTTCTTTTCGAGTCCGCTTTCGGTCGTACTCGTTTACTGTTGAAAGAGCGTTTCCGGCCGGTCTTTCTTTTCGAGTCCGCTTTCGGTCGTACTCGTTTCTTCTTTTCGAGTCCGCTTTCGGTCGTACTCGTTTGCTATTGAAAGAGCGTTTTCGGCCGGCCTTTCTGTTCGAGTCCGCTTTCGGTCGTACTCGTTTGCTGTTGAAAGAGCTTTTTCAGCCGGTCTTTCTTTTCGAGTCTGCTTTCGGTCATACTTATTTATTCTTTTCGAGTCCGCTTTCGGTCGTACTCGTTTGCTGTTGAAAGAGCATTTTCGGCAGGTCTTTATGTTCGAGTCCGCTTTCGGACGTACTCGTTTATTCTTTTCGAGTCTGCTTCCGGTCGTACTCGTTTGCTGTTGAAAGAACGTTTTCGGCCAGTCTTTCTTTTGGAGTCCGTTTTCGGCCGTACTGCTTTGCTGTTGAAAGAGCATTTTCGGCCAGTCTTTCTTTTGGATTCTGCTTTCGGTAGTACTTTTTTATTTCTTTTTGAGTTCGCTTTTGGTCTTACTCATTTGCTGTTGAAAGAGCGTTTTCGGTCGGGCTTTCATTTCGAGTCCGCTTTCGGTCATACTCGTTTATTCTTTTCGAGTCCGCTTTCGGTCGTACTCGTTTGCTATTGAAAGATCGTTTTCGATCGGTCTTCCTGTTCGAGTCCACTTTCGGTCGTACTCGTTTGCTGTTGAAAGAGCGTTTTCGGCCGGTCTTTCTTTTGGAGTCCGCTTTCGGCCGTACTGCTTTGCTGTTGAAAGAGCATTTTCGGCCAGTCTTTCTTTTCGATTCTGCTTTCGGTAGTACTTTTTTATTTCTTTTCGAGTTCGCTTTTGGTCTTACTCGTTTGCTGTTGAAAGAGCGTTTTCGGCCGGTCTTTCTTTTCGAGTCCGCTTTCGGTCGTACTCATTTATTCTTTTCGAGTTCGCTTTTGCTCGTACTCGTTTGCTGTTGAAAGAGCATTTTCGGCAGGTCTTTATGTTCGAGTCCGCTTTCGGACGTACTCGTTTATTCTTTTCGAGTCTGCTTCCGGTCGTACTCGTTTGCTGTTGAAAGAGCGTTTTCGGCCAGTCTTTCTTTTGGAGTCCGTTTTCGGCCGTACTGCTTTGCTGTTGAAAGAGCATTTTCGGCCAGTCTTTCTTTTGGATTCTGCTTTCGGTAGTACTTTTTTATTTCTTTTTGAGTTCGCTTTTGGTCTTACTCATTTGCTGTTGAAAGAGCGTTTTCGGTCGGGCTTTCATTTCGAGTCCGCTTTCGGTCATACTCGTTTATTCTTTTCGAGTCCGCTTTCGGTCGTACTCGTTTGCTATTGAAAGATCGTTTTCGATCGGTCTTCCTTTTCGAGTCCGCTTTCGGTCGTACTCGTTTGCTGTTGAAAGAGCGTTTTCGGCCGGTCTTTCTTTTGGAGTCCGCTTTCGGCCGTACTGCTTTGCTGTTGAAAGAGCATTTTCGGCCAGTCTTTCTTTTCGATTCTGCTTTCGGTAGTACTTTTTTATTTCTTTTCGAGTTCGCTTTTGGTCTTACTCGTTTGCTGTTGAAAGAGCGTTTTCGGCCGGTCTTTCTTTTCGAGTCCGCTTTCGGTCGTACTCATTTATTCTTTTCGAGTTCGCTTTTGCTCGTACTCGTTTGCTGTTGAAAGAGCGTTTCAGGCCGGTCTTTCTTTTCGAGTCCGCTTTCGGTCGTACTCGTTTGCTATTGAAAGAGCGTTTTTGGCCGGTCTTTATTTTCGAGTCCGCTTTTGGTCGTACTCGTTTATTCTTATCGAGTCCGCTTTCAGTCGTACTCGTTTGCTGCTGAAAGAGCGTTTTCGGTCGGTCTTTTATTTCGAGTCCGCTTTCGGTCGTACTCGTTTATTTCTTTTCGAGTCCGCTTTCGGTCGTACTCGTTTACTGTTGAAAGAGCGTTTCCGGCCGGTCTTTCTTTTCGAGTCCGCTTTCGGTCGTACTCGTTTCTTCTTTTCGAGTCCGCTTTCGGTCGTACTCGTTTGCTATTGAAAGAGCGTTTTCGGCCGGCCTTTCTGTTCGAGTCCGCTTTCGGACGTACTCGTTTATTCTTTTCGAGTCTGCTTCCGGTCGTACTCGTTTGCTGTTGAAAGAACGTTTTCGGCCAGTCTTTCTTTTGGAGTCCGTTTTCGGCCGTACTGCTTTGCTGTTGAAAGAGCATTTTCGGCCAGTCTTTCTTTTGGATTCTGCTTTCGGTAGTACTTTTTTATTTCTTTTTGAGTTCGCTTTTGGTCTTACTCATTTGCTGTTGAAAGAGCGTTTTCGGTCGGGCTTTCATTTCGAGTCCGCTTTCGGTCATACTCGTTTATTCTTTTCGAGTCCGCTTTCGGTCGTACTCGTTTGCTATTGAAAGATCGTTTTCGATCGGTCTTCCTGTTCGAGTCCACTTTCGGTCGTACTCGTTTGCTGTTGAAAGAGCGTTTTCGGCCGGTCTTTCTTTTGGAGTCCGCTTTCGGCCGTACTGCTTTGCTGTTGAAAGAGCATTTTCGGCCAGTCTTTCTTTTCGATTCTGCTTTCGGTAGTACTTTTTTATTTCTTTTCGAGTTCGCTTTTGGTCTTACTCGTTTGCTGTTGAAAGAGCGTTTTCGGCCGGTCTTTCTTTTCGAGTCCGCTTTCGGTCGTACTCATTTATTCTTTTCGAGTTCGCTTTTGCTCGTACTCGTTTGCTGTTGAAAGAGCATTTTCGGCAGGTCTTTATGTTCGAGTCCGCTTTCGGACGTACTCGTTTATTCTTTTCGAGTCTGCTTCCGGTCGTACTCGTTTGCTGTTGAAAGAGCGTTTTCGGCCAGTCTTTCTTTTGGAGTCCGTTTTCGGCCGTACTGCTTTGCTGTTGAAAGAGCATTTTCGGCCAGTCTTTCTTTTGGATTCTGCTTTCGGTAGTACTTTTTTATTTCTTTTTGAGTTCGCTTTTGGTCTTACTCATTTGCTGTTGAAAGAGCGTTTTCGGTCGGGCTTTCATTTCGAGTCCGCTTTCGGTCATACTCGTTTATTCTTTTCGAGTCCGCTTTCGGTCGTACTCGTTTGCTATTGAAAGATCGTTTTCGATCGGTCTTCCTTTTCGAGTCCGCTTTCGGTCGTACTCGTTTGCTGTTGAAAGAGCGTTTTCGGCCGGTCTTTCTTTTGGAGTCCGCTTTCGGCCGTACTGCTTTGCTGTTGAAAGAGCATTTTCGGCCAGTCTTTCTTTTCGATTCTGCTTTCGGTAGTACTTTTTTATTTCTTTTCGAGTTCGCTTTTGGTCTTACTCGTTTGCTGTTGAAAGAGCGTTTTCGGCCGGTCTTTCTTTTCGAGTCCGCTTTCGGTCGTACTCATTTATTCTTTTCGAGTTCGCTTTTGCTCGTACTCGTTTGCTGTTGAAAGAGCGTTTCAGGCCGGTCTTTCTTTTCGAGTCCGCTTTCGGTCGTACTCGTTTGCTATTGAAAGAGCGTTTTTGGCCGGTCTTTATTTTCGAGTCCGCTTTTGGTCGTACTCGTTTATTCTTATCGAGTCCGCTTTCAGTCGTACTCGTTTGCTGCTGAAAGAGCGTTTTCGGTCGGTCTTTTATTTCGAGTCCGCTTTCGGTCGTACTCGTTTATTTCTTTTCGAGTCCGCTTTCGGTCGTACTCGTTTACTGTTGAAAGAGCGTTTCCGGCCGGTCTTTCTTTTCGAGTCCGCTTTCGGTCGTACTCGTTTCTTCTTTTCGAGTCCGCTTTCGGTCGTACTCGTTTGCTATTGAAAGAGCGTTTTCGGCCGGCCTTTCTGTTCGAGTCCGCTTTCGGTCGTACTCGTTTGCTGTTGAAAGAGCTTTTTCAGCCGGTCTTTCTTTTCGAGTCTGCTTTCGGTCATACTTATTTATTCTTTTCGAGTCCGCTTTCGGTCGTACTCGTTTGCTGTTGAAAGAGCATTTTCGGCAGGTCTTTATGTTCGAGTCCGCTTTCGGACGTACTCGTTTATTCTTTTCGAGTCTGCTTCCGGTCGTACTCGTTTGCTGTTGAAAGAACGTTTTCGGCCAGTCTTTCTTTTGGAGTCCGTTTTCGGCCGTACTGCTTTGCTGTTGAAAGAGCATTTTCGGCCAGTCTTTCTTTTGGATTCTGCTTTCGGTAGTACTTTTTTATTTCTTTTTGAGTTCGCTTTTGGTCTTACTCATTTGCTGTTGAAAGAGCGTTTTCGGTCGGGCTTTCATTTCGAGTCCGCTTTCGGTCATACTCGTTTATTCTTTTCGAGTCCGCTTTCGGTCGTACTCGTTTGCTATTGAAAGATCGTTTTCGATCGGTCTTCCTGTTCGAGTCCACTTTCGGTCGTACTCGTTTGCTGTTGAAAGAGCGTTTTCGGCCGGTCTTTCTTTTGGAGTCCGCTTTCGGCCGTACTGCTTTGCTGTTGAAAGAGCATTTTCGGCCAGTCTTTCTTTTCGATTCTGCTTTCGGTAGTACTTTTTTATTTCTTTTCGAGTTCGCTTTTGGTCTTACTCGTTTGCTGTTGAAAGAGCGTTTTCGGCCGGTCTTTCTTTTCGAGTCCGCTTTCGGTCGTACTCATTTATTCTTTTCGAGTTCGCTTTTGCTCGTACTCGTTTGCTGTTGAAAGAGCATTTCAGGCCGGTCTTTCTTTTCGAGTCCGCTTTCGGTCGTGCTCGTTTGCTATTGAAAGAGCGTTTTTGGCCGGTCTTTATTTTCGAGTCCGCTTTTGGTCGTACTCGTTTATTCTTATCGAGTCCGCTTTCAGTCGTACTCGTTTGCTGCTGAAAGAGCGTTTTCGGTCGGTCTTTTATTTCGAGTCCGCTTTCGGTCGTACTCGTTTATTTCTTTTCGAGTCCGCTTTCGGTCGTACTCGTTTACTGTTGAAAGAGCGTTTCCGGCCGGTCTTTCTTTTCGAGTCCGCTTTCGGTCGTACTCGTTTCTTCTTTTCGAGTCCGCTTTCGGTCGTACTCGTTTGCTATTGAAAGAGCGTTTTCGGCCGGCCTTTCTGTTCGAGTCGGCTTTCGGTCATACTCGTTTATTCTTTTCGAGTTCGCTTTCGGTTGTACTCGTTTGCTGTTGAAAGAGCGTTTTCGGCCAGTCTTTCTTTTCGATTCTGCTTTCGGTAGTACTTGTTTATTTCTTTTCGAATTCGCTTTTGGTCTTACTCGTTTGCTGTTGAAAGAGCGTTTTCGGCCGGTCTTTCTTTTCGAGTCCGCTTTCGGTCGTACTCATTTATTCTTTTCGAGTTCGCTTTTGCTCGTACTCGTTTGCTGTTGAAAGAGCGTTTCAGGCCGGTCTTTCTTTTCGAGTCCGCTTTCGGTCGTACTCGTTTGCTATTGAAAGAGCGTTTTTGGCCGGTCTTTATTTTCGAGTCCGCTTTTGGTCGTACTCGTTTATTCTTATCGAGTCCGCTTTCAGTCGTACTCGTTTGCTGCTGAAAGAGCGTTTTCGGTCGGTCTTTTATTTCGAGTCCGCTTTCGGTCGTACTCGTTTATTTCTTTTCGAGTCCGCTTTCGGTCGTACTCGTTTACTGTTGAAAGAGCGTTTCCGGCCGGTCTTTCTTTTCGAGTCCGCTTTCGGTCGTACTCGTTTCTTCTTTTCGAGTCCGCTTTCGGTCGTACTCGTTTGCTATTGAAAGAGCGTTTTCGGCCGGCCTTTCTGTTCGAGTCGGATTTCGGTCATACTCGTTTATTCTTTTCGAGTTCGCTTTCGGTTGTACTCGTTTGCTGTTGAAAGAGCGTTTTCGGCCAGTCTTTCTTTTCGATTCTGCTTTCGGTAGTACTTGTTTATTTCTTTTCGAATTCGCTTTTGGTCTTACTCGTTTGCTGTTGAAAGAGCGTTTTCGGCCGGTCTTTCTTTTCGAGTCCGCTTTCGGTCGTACTCGTTTATTCTTTTCGAGTTCGCTTTTGCTCGTACTCGTTTGCTGTGGAAAGAGCGTTTCAGGCCGGTCTTTCTTTTCGAGTCCGCTTTCGGTTGTACTCGTTAGCTGTTTAAAGAGAGTTTTTGGCCGGTCTTTCTTTTCGAGTCTGCTTTTGGTCGTACTCGTTTATTCTTATCGAGTCCGCTTTCGGTTGTACTCGTTTGCTGTTGAAAGAGCGTTTCAGGTCGGTCTTTCTTTTCGAGTCCGCTTTTCGGTCGTACTCGTTTGCTGTTGAAAGAACGTTTTCGGTCTGTCTTTCTTTTCGAGTCCGCTTTCGATCGTACTCGGTTATTTCTTTTAGAGTCTGCTTTCGGTTGTACTCGTTTGCTGTTGAAAGAGCGTTTTCAGCCGGTCTTTCTGTTCGAGTCCGCTTTCGGTCTTACTCATTTGCTGTTGAAAGAGCATTTTCGGCCGGTCTTTCTTTTCGAGTCCGCTTTTGGTCGTACTCGTTTATTCTTTTCGAGTCCGCTTTCGGTCGTACTCGTTTGCTGTTGAAAGAGCGTTTTCGGCCGGTCTTTCTGTTCGAGTCCGATTTCGGTCGTACTCATTTATTCTTTTCGAGTCCGCTTTCTGTCGTACTCGTTTGCTGTTGAAAGAGCATTTTCGGCCGGTCTTTCTTTTCGAGTCCGCTTTTGGTCGTACTCGTTTGCTGTTGAAAGAGCTTTTTCAGCCGGTCTTTCTTTTCGAGTCTGCTTTCGGTCATACTTATTTATTCTTTTCGAGTCCGCTTTCGGTCGTACTCGTTTGCTGTTGAAAGAGCATTTTCGGCAGGTCTTTATGTTCGAGTCCGCTTTCGGACGTACTCGTTTATTCTTTTCGAGTCTGCTTCCGGTCGTACTCGTTTGCTGTTGAAAGAGCGTTTTCGGCCAGTCTTTCTTTTGGAGTCCGTTTTCGGCCGTACTGCTTTGCTGTTGAAAGAGCGTTTTCGGCCAGTCTTTCTTTTGGATTCTGCTTTCGGTAGTACTTTTTTATTTCTTTTTGAGTTCGCTTTTGGTCTTACTCATTTGCTGTTGAAAGAGCGTTTTCGGTCGGGCTTTCATTTCGAGTCCGCTTTCGGTCATACTCGTTTATTCTTTTCGAGTCCGCTTTCGGTCGTACTCGTTTGCTATTGAAAGATCGTTTTCGATCGGTCTTCCTTTTCGAGTCCGCTTTCGGTCGTACTCGTTTGCTGTTGAAAGAGCGTTTTCGGCCGGTCTTTCTTTTGGAGTCCGCTTTCGGCCGTACTGCTTTGCTGTTGAAAGAGCATTTTCGGCCAGTCTTTCTTTTCGATTCTGCTTTCGGTAGTACTTTTTTATTTCTTTTCGAGTTCGCTTTTGGTCTTACTCGTTTGCTGTTGAAAGAGCGTTTTCGGCCGGTCTTTCTTTTCGAGTCCGCTTTCGGTCGTACTCATTTATTCTTTTCGAGTTCGCTTTTGCTCGTACTCGTTTGCTGTTGAAAGAGCGTTTCAGGCCGGTCTTTCTTTTCGAGTCCGCTTTCGGTCGTACTCGTTTGCTATTGAAAGAGCGTTTTTGGCCGGTCTTTATTTTCGAGTCCGTTTTTGGTCGTACTCGTTTATTCTTATCGAGTCCGCTTTCAGTCGTACTCGTTTGCTGCTGAAAGAGCGTTTTCGGTCGGTCTTTTATTTCGAGTCCGCTTTCGGTCGTACTCGTTTATTTCTTTTCGAGTAAGCTTTCGGTCGTACTCGTTTACTGTTGAAAGAGCGTTTCCGGCCGGTCTTTCTTTTCGAGTCCGCTTTCGGTCGTACTCGTTTCTTCTTTTCGAGTCCGCTTTCGGTCGTACTCGTTTGCTATTGAAAGAGCGTTTTCGGCCGGCCTTTCTGTTCGAGTCGGCTTTCGGTCATACTCGTTTATTCTTTTCGAGTTCGCTTTCGGTTGTACTCGTTTGCTGTTGAAAGAGCGTTTTCGGCCAGTCTTTCTTTTCGATTCTGCTTTCGGTAGTACTTGTTTATTTCTTTTCGAATTCGCTTTTGGTCTTACTCGTTTGCTGTTGAAAGAGCGTTTTCGGCCGGTCTTTCTTTTCGAGTCCGCTTTCGGTCGTACTCATTTATTCTTTTCGAGTTCGCTTTTGCTCGTACTCGTTTGCTGTTGAAAGAGCGTTTCAGGCCGGTCTTTCTTTTCGAGTCCGCTTTCGGTCGTACTCGTTTGCTATTGAAAGAGCGTTTTTGGCCGGTCTTTATTTTCGAGTCCGCTTTTGGTCGTACTCGTTTATTCTTATCGAGTCCGCTTTCAGTCGTACTCGTTTGCTGCTGAAAGAGCGTTTTCGGTCGGTCTTTTATTTCGAGTCCGCTTTCGGTCGTACTCGTTTATTTCTTTTCGAGTCCGCTTTCGGTCGTACTCGTTTACTGTTGAAAGAGCGTTTCCGGCCGGTCTTTCTTTTCGAGTCCGCTTTCGGTCGTACTCGTTTCTTCTTTTCGAGTCCGCTTTCGGTCGTACTCGTTTGCTATTGAAAGAGCGTTTTCGGCCGGCCTTTCTGTTCGAGTCGGCTTTCGGTCATACTCGTTTATTCTTTTCGAGTTCGCTTTCGGTTGTACTCGTTTGCTGTTGAAAGAGCGTTTTCGGCCAGTCTTTCTTTTCGATTCTGCTTTCGGTAGTACTTGTTTATTTCTTTTCGAATTCGCTTTTGGTCTTACTCGTTTGCTGTTGAAAGAGCGTTTTCGGCCGGTCTTTCTTTTCGAGTCCGCTTTCGGTCGTACTCGTTTATTCTTTTCGAGTTCGCTTTTGCTCGTACTCGTTTGCTGTGGAAAGAGCGTTTCAGGCCGGTCTTTCTTTTCGAGTCCGCTTTCGGTTGTACTCGTTAGCTGTTTAAAGAGAGTTTTTGGCCGGTCTTTCTTTTCGAGTCTGCTTTTGGTCGTACTCGTTTATTCTTATCGAGTCCGCTTTCGGTTGTACTCGTTTGCTGTTGAAAGAGCGTTTCAGGTCGGTCTTTCTTTTCGAGTCCGCTTTTCGGTCGTACTCGTTTGCTGTTGAAAGAACGTTTTCGGTCTGTCTTTCTTTTCGAGTCCGCTTTCGATCGTACTCGGTTATTTCTTTTAGAGTCTGCTTTCGGTTGTACTCGTTTGCTGTTGAAAGAGCGTTTTCGGCCGGTCTTTCTGTTCGAGTCCGATTTCGGTCTTACTCATTTATTCTTTTCGAGTCCGCTTTCTGTCGTACTCGTTTGCTGTTGAAAGAGCATTTTCGGCCGGTCTTTCTTTTCGAGTCCGCTTTTGGTCGTACTCGTTTGCTGTTGAAAGAGCTTTTTCAGCCGGTCTTTCTTTTCGAGTCTGTTTTCGGTCATACTTATTTATTCTTTTCGAGTCCGCTTTCGGTCGTACTCGTTTGCTGTTGAAAG
Organism: Lathyrus tuberosus; assembly: GCA_022829125.1. NCBI lineage: Eukaryota > Viridiplantae > Streptophyta > Magnoliopsida > Fabales > Fabaceae > Lathyrus > Lathyrus tuberosus. The sequence goes on from JALAZF010000034.1 coordinate 6,033,631, forward strand.
AGCATTTTCGGCAGGTCTTTATGTTCGAGTCCGCTTTCGAACGTACTCGTTTATTCTTTTCGAGTCTGCTTCCGGTCGTACTCGTTTGCTGTTGAAAGAGCGTTTTCGGCCAGTCTTTCTTTTGGAGTCCGTTTTCGGCCGTACTGCTTTGCTGTTGAAAGAGCTTTTTCGGCCAGTCTTTCTTTTGGATTCTGCTTTCGGTAGTACTTTTTTATTTCTTTTTGAGTTCGCTTTTGGTCTTACTCGTTTGCTGTTGAAAGAGCGTTTTCGGCCGGTCTTTCTTTTCGAGTCCGCTTTCGGTCGTACTCGTTTATTCTTTTCGAGTTCGCTTTTGCTCGTACTCGTTTGCTGTTGAAAGAGCGTTTCAGGCCGGTCTTTCTTTTCGAGTCCGCTTTTGGTTGTACTCGTTAGCTGTTGAAAGAGAGTTTTTGGCCGGTCTTTCTTTTCGAGTCTGCTTTTGGTCGTACTCGTTTATTCTTATCGAGTCCGCTTTCGGTTGTACTCGTTTGCTGTTGAAAGAGCGTTTCAGGTCGGTCTTTCTTTTCGAGTCCGCTTTTCGGTCGTACTCGTTTGCTGTTGAAAGAGCGTTTTCGGTCGGTCTTTCCATTCGAGTCCGCTTTCGATCGTACTCGGTTATTTCTTTTAGAGTCTGCTTTCGGTTGTACTCGTTTGCTGTTGAAAGAGCGTTTTTGGCCGGTCTTTCTGTTCGAGTCCGATTTCGGTCGTACTCATTTATTCTTTTCGAGTCCGCTTTCTGTCGTACTCGTTTGCTGTTGAAAGAGCATTTTCGGCCGGTCTTTCTTTTCGAGTCCGCTTTCGGTCGTACTCGTTTGCTGTTGAAAGAGCTTTTTCAGCCGGTCTTTCTTTTCGAGTCTGCTTTCGGTCATACTTATTTATTCTTTTCGAGTCCGCTTTCGGTCGTACTCGTTTGCTGTTGAAAGAGCATTTTCGGCAGGTCTTTATGTTCGAGTCCGCTTTCGGACGTACTCGTTTATTCTTTTCGAGTCTGCTTCCGGTCGTACTCGTTTGCTGTTGAAAGAGCGTTTTCGGCCAGTCTTTCTTTTGGAGTCCGTTTTCGGCCGTACTGCTTTGCTGTTGAAAGAGCATTTTCGGCCAGTCTTTCTTTTGGATTCTGCTTTCGGTAGTACTTTTTTATTTCTTTTTGAGTTCGCTTTTGGTCTTACTCATTTGCTGTTGAAAGAGCGTTTTCGGCCGGTCTTTCATTTCGAGTCCGCTTTCGGTCATACTCGTTTATTCTTTTCGAGTCCGCTTTCGGTCGTACTCGTTTGCTATTGAAAGAGCGTTTTCGATCGGTCTTCCTTTTCGAGTCCGCTTTCGGTCGTACTCGTTTGCTGTTGAAAGAGCGTTTTCGGCCGGTCTTTCTTTTGGAGTCCGCTTTCGGCCGTACTGCTTTGCTGTTGAAAGAGCATTTTCGGCCAGTCTTTCTTTTCGATTCTGCTTTCGGTAGTACTTTTTTATTTCTTTTCGAGTTCGCTTTTGGTCTTACTCGTTTGCTGTTGAAAGAGCGTTTTCGGCCGGTCTTTCTTTTCGAGTCCGCTTTCGGTCGTACTCATTTATTCTTTTCGAGTTCGCTTTTGCTCGTACTCGTTTGCTGTTGAAAGAGCGTTTCAGGCCGGTCTTTCTTTTCGAGTCCGCTTTCGGTCGTACTCGTTTGCTATTGAAAGAGCGTTTTTGGCCGGTCTTTATCTTCGAGTCCGCTTTTGGTCGTACTCGTTTATTCTTATCGAGTCCGCTTTCAGTCGTACTCGTTTGCTGTTGAAAGAGCGTTTTCGGTCGGTCTTTTATTTCGAGTCCGCTTTCGGTCGTACTCGTTTATTTCTTTTCGAGTCCGCTTTCGGTCGTACTCGTTTACTGTTGAAAGAGCGTTTCCGGCCGGTCTTTCTTTTCGAGTCCGCTTTCGGTCGTACTCGTTTCTTCTTTTCGAGTCCGCTTTCGGTCGTACTCGTTTGCTATTGAAAGAGCGTTTTCGGCCGGCCTTTCTGTTCGAGTCGGCTTTCGGTCATACTCGTTTATTCTTTTCGAGTTCGCTTTCGGTTGTACTCGTTTGCTGTTGATAGAGCGTTTTCGGCCAGTCTTTCTTTTCGATTCTGCTTTCGGTAGTACTTGTTTATTTCTTTTCGAATTCGCTTTTGGTCTTACTCGTTTGCTGTTGAAAGAGCGTTTTCGGCCGGTCTTTCTTTTCGAGTCCGCTTTCGGTCGTACTCGTTTATTCTTTTCGAGTTCGCTTTTGCTCGTACTCTTTTGCTGTTGAAAGAGCGTTTCAGGCCGGTCTTTCTTTTCGAGTCCGCTTTCGGTTGTACTCGTTAGCTGTTGAAAGAGAGTTTTTGGCCGGTCTTTCTTTTCGAGTCTGCTTTTGGTCGTACTCGTTTATTCTTATCGAGTCCGCTTTCGGTTGTACTCGTTTGCTGTTGAAAGAGCGTTTCAGGTCGGTCTTTCTTTTCGAGTCCGCTTTTCGGTCGTACTCGTTTGCTGTTGAAAGAGCGTTTTCGGTCGGTCTTTCTTTTCGAGTCCGCTTTCGATCGTACTCGGTTATTTCTTTTAGAGTCAGCTTTCGGTTGTACTCGGTTGCTGTTGAAAGAGCGTTTTCGGCCGGTCTTTCTGTTCGAGTCCGCTTTCGGTCTTACTCATTTGCTGTTGAAAGAGCAATTTCTGCCGGTCTTTCTTTTCGAGTCCGCTTTTGGTCGTACTCGTTTATTCTTTTCGAGTCCGCTTTCGGTCGTACTCGTTTGCTGTTGAAAGAGCGTTTTCGGCCGGTCTTTCTGTTCGAGTCCGATTTCGGTCGTACTCATTTGTTCTTTTCGAGTCCGCTTTCTGTCGTACTCGTTTGCTGTTGAAAGAGCATTTTCGGCCGGTCTTTCTGTTCGAGTCCGCTTTCGGTCTTACTCATTTGCTGTTGAAAGAGCATTTTCGGCCGGTCTTTCTTTTCGAGTCCGCTTTTGGTCGTACTCGTTTATTCTTTTCGAGTCCGCTTTCGGTCGTACTCGTTTGCTGTTGAAAGAGCGTTTTCGGCCGGTCTTTCTGTTCGAGTCCGATTTCGGTCGTACTCATTTATTCTTTTCGAGTCCGCTTTCTGTCGTACTCGTTTGCTGTTGAAAGAGCATTTTCGGCCGGTCTTTCTTTTCGAGTTCGCTTTTGGTCGTACTCGTTTGCTGTTGAAAGAGCTTTTTCAGCCGGTCTTTCTTTTCGAGTCTGCTTTCGGTCATACTTATTTATTCTTTTCGAGTCCGCTTTCGGTCGTACTCGTTTGCTGTTGAAAGAGCATTTTCGGCAGGTCTTTATGTTCGAGTCCGCTTTCGGACGTACTCGTTTATTCTTTTCGAGTCTGCTTCCGGTCGTACTCGTTTGCTGTTGAAAGAGCGTTTTCGGCCAGTCTTTCTTTTGGAGTCCGTTTTCGGCCGTACTGCTTTGCTGTTGAAAGAGCGTTTTCGGCCAGTCTTTCTTTTGGATTCTGCTTTCGGTAGTACTTTTTTATTTCTTTTTGAGTTCGCTTTTGGTCTTACTCATTTGCTGTTGAAAGAGCGTTTTCGGTCGGGCTTTCATTTCGAGTCCGCTTTCGGTCATACTCGTTTATTCTTTTCGAGTCCGCTTTCGGTCGTACTCGTTTGCTATTGAAAGATCGTTTTCGATCGGTCTTCCTTTTCGAGTCCGCTTTCGGTCGTACTCGTTTGCTGTTGAAAGAGCGTTTTCGGCCGGTCTTTCTTTTGGAGTCCGCTTTCGGCCGTACTGCTTTGCTGTTGAAAGAGCATTTTCGGCCAGTCTTTCTTTTCGATTCTGCTTTCGGTAGTACTTTTTTATTTCTTTTCGAGTTCGCTTTTGGTCTTACTCGTTTGCTGTTGAAAGAGCGTTTTCGGCCGGTCTTTCTTTTCGAGTCCGCTTTCGGTCGTACTCATTTATTCTTTTCGAGTTCGCTTTTGCTCGTACTCGTTTGCTGTTGAAAGAGCGTTTCAGGCCGGTCTTTCTTTTCGAGTCCGCTTTCGGTCGTACTCGTTTGCTATTGAAAGAGCGTTTTTGGCCGGTCTTTATTTTCGAGTCCGCTTTTGGTCGTACTCGTTTATTCTTATCGAGTCCGCTTTCAGTCGTACTCGTTTGCTGCTGAAAGAGCGTTTTCGGTCGGTCTTTTATTTCGAGTCCGCTTTCGGTCGTACTCGTTTATTTCTTTTCGAGTAAGCTTTCGGTCGTACTCGTTTACTGTTGAAAGAGCGTTTCCGGCCGGTCTTTCTTTTCGAGTCCGCTTTCGGTCGTACTCGTTTCTTCTTTTCGAGTCCGCTTTCGGTCGTACTCGTTTGCTATTGAAAGAGCGTTTTCGGCCGGCCTTTCTGTTCGAGTCGGCTTTCGGTCATACTCGTTTATTCTTTTCGAGTTCGCTTTCGGTTGTACTCGTTTGCTGTTGAAAGAGCGTTTTCGGCCAGTCTTTCTTTTCGATTCTGCTTTCGGTAGTACTTGTTTATTTCTTTTCGAATTCGCTTTTGGTCTTACTCGTTTGCTGTTGAAAGAGCGTTTTCGGCCGGTCTTTCTTTTCGAGTCCGCTTTCGGTCGTACTCATTTATTCTTTTCGAGTTCGCTTTTGCTCGTACTCGTTTGCTGTTGAAAGAGCGTTTCAGGCCGGTCTTTCTTTTCGAGTCCGCTTTCGGTCGTACTCGTTTGCTATTGAAAGAGCGTTTTTGGCCGGTCTTTATTTTCGAGTCCGCTTTTGGTCGTACTCGTTTATTCTTATCGAGTCCGCTTTCAGTCGTACTCGTTTGCTGCTGAAAGAGCGTTTTCGGTCGGTCTTTTATTTCGAGTCCGCTTTCGGTCGTACTCGTTTATTTCTTTTCGAGTCCGCTTTCGGTCGTACTCGTTTACTGTTGAAAGAGCGTTTCCGGCCGGTCTTTCTTTTCGAGTCCGCTTTCGGTCGTACTCGTTTCTTCTTTTCGAGTCCGCTTTCGGTCGTACTCGTTTGCTATTGAAAGAGCGTTTTCGGCCGGCCTTTCTGTTCGAGTCGGCTTTCGGTCATACTCGTTTATTCTTTTCGAGTTCGCTTTCGGTTGTACTCGTTTGCTGTTGAAAGAGCGTTTTCGGCCAGTCTTTCTTTTCGATTCTGCTTTCGGTAGTACTTGTTTATTTCTTTTCGAATTCGCTTTTGGTCTTACTCGTTTGCTGTTGAAAGAGCGTTTTCGGCCGGTCTTTCTTTTCGAGTCCGCTTTCGGTCGTACTCGTTTATTCTTTTCGAGTTCGCTTTTGCTCGTACTCGTTTGCTGTGGAAAGAGCGTTTCAGGCCGGTCTTTCTTTTCGAGTCCGCTTTCGGTTGTACTCGTTAGCTGTTTAAAGAGAGTTTTTGGCCGGTCTTTCTTTTCGAGTCTGCTTTTGGTCGTACTCGTTTATTCTTATCGAGTCCGCTTTCGGTTGTACTCGTTTGCTGTTGAAAGAGCGTTTCAGGTCGGTCTTTCTTTTCGAGTCCGCTTTTCGGTCGTACTCGTTTGCTGTTGAAAGAACGTTTTCGGTCTGTCTTTCTTTTCGAGTCCGCTTTCGATCGTACTCGGTTATTTCTTTTAGAGTCTGCTTTCAGTTGTACTCGTTTGCTGTTGAAAGAGCGTTTTCGGCCGGTCTTTCTGTTCGAGTCCGATTTCGGTCTTACTCATTTATTCTTTTCGAGTCCGCTTTCTGTCGTACTCGTTTGCTGTTGAAAGAGCATTTTCGGCCGGTCTTTCTTTTCGAGTCCGCTTTTGGTCGTACTCGTTTGCTGTTGAAAGAGCTTTTTCAGCCGGTCTTTCTTTTCGAGTCTGTTTTCGGTCATACTTATTTATTCTTTTCGAGTCCGCTTTCGGTCGTACTCGTTTGCTGTTGAAAGAGCATTTTCGGCAGGTCTTTATGTTCGAGTCCGCTTTCGAACGTACTCGTTTATTCTTTTCGAGTCTGCTTCCGGTCGTACTCGTTTGCTGTTGAAAGAGCGTTTTCGGCCAGTCTTTCTTTTGGAGTCCGTTTTCGGCCGTACTGCTTTGCTGTTGAAAGAGCTTTTTCGGCCAGTCTTTCTTTTGGATTCTGCTTTCGGTAGTACTTTTTTATTTCTTTTTGAGTTCGCTTTTGGTCTTACTCGTTTGCTGTTGAAAGAGCGTTTTCGGCCGGTCTTTCTTTTCGAGTCCGCTTTCGGTCGTACTCGTTTATTCTTTTCGAGTTCGCTTTTGCTCGTACTCGTTTGCTGTTGAAAGAGCGTTTCAGGCCGGTCTTTCTTTTCGAGTCCGCTTTTGGTTGTACTCGTTAGCTGTTGAAAGAGAGTTTTTGGCCGGTCTTTCTTTTCGAGTCTGCTTTTGGTCGTACTCGTTTATTCTTATCGAGTCCGCTTTCGGTTGTACTCGTTTGCTGTTGAAAGAGCGTTTCAGGTCGGTCTTTCTTTTCGAGTCCGCTTTTCGGTCGTACTCGTTTGCTGTTGAAAGAGCGTTTTCGGTCGGTCTTTCCATTCGAGTCCGCTTTCGATCGTACTCGGTTATTTCTTTTAGAGTCTGCTTTCGGTTGTACTCGTTTGCTGTTGAAAGAGCGTTTTTGGCCGGTCTTTCTGTTCGAGTCCGATTTCGGTCGTACTCATTTATTCTTTTCGAGTCCGCTTTCTGTCGTACTCGTTTGCTGTTGAAAGAGCATTTTCGGCCGGTCTTTCTTTTCGAGTCCGCTTTCGGTCGTACTCGTTTGCTGTTGAAAGAGCTTTTTCAGCCGGTCTTTCTTTTCGAGTCTGCTTTCGGTCATACTTATTTATTCTTTTCGAGTCCGCTTTCGGTCGTACTCGTTTGCTGTTGAAAGAGCATTTTCGGCAGGTCTTTATGTTCGAGTCCGCTTTCGGACGTACTCGTTTATTCTTTTCGAGTCTGCTTCCGGTCGTACTCGTTTGCTGTTGAAAGAGCGTTTTCGGCCAGTCTTTCTTTTGGAGTCCGTTTTCGGCCGTACTGCTTTGCTGTTGAAAGAGCATTTTCGGCCAGTCTTTCTTTTGGATTCTGCTTTCGGTAGTACTTTTTTATTTCTTTTTGAGTTCGCTTTTGGTCTTACTCATTTGCTGTTGAAAGAGCGTTTTCGGCCGGTCTTTCATTTCGAGTCCGCTTTCGGTCATACTCGTTTATTCTTTTCGAGTCCGCTTTCGGTCGTACTCGTTTGCTATTGAAAGAGCGTTTTCGATCGGTCTTCCTTTTCGAGTCCGCTTTCGGTCGTACTCGTTTGCTGTTGAAAGAGCGTTTTCGGCCGGTCTTTCTTTTGGAGTCCGCTTTCGGCCGTACTGCTTTGCTGTTGAAAGAGCATTTTCGGCCAGTCTTTCTTTTCGATTCTGCTTTCGGTAGTACTTTTTTATTTCTTTTCGAGTTCGCTTTTGGTCTTACTCGTTTGCTGTTGAAAGAGCGTTTTCGGCCGGTCTTTCTTTTCGAGTCCGCTTTCGGTCGTACTCATTTATTCTTTTCGAGTTCGCTTTTGCTCGTACTCGTTTGCTGTTGAAAGAGCGTTTCAGGCCGGTCTTTCTTTTCGAGTCCGCTTTCGGTCGTACTCGTTTGCTATTGAAAGAGCGTTTTTGGCCGGTCTTTATCTTCGAGTCCGCTTTTGGTCGTACTCGTTTATTCTTATCGAGTCCGCTTTCAGTCGTACTCGTTTGCTGTTGAAAGAGCGTTTTCGGTCGGTCTTTTATTTCGAGTCCGCTTTCGGTCGTACTCGTTTATTTCTTTTCGAGTCCGCTTTCGGTCGTACTCGTTTACTGTTGAAAGAGCGTTTCCGGCCGGTCTTTCTTTTCGAGTCCGCTTTCGGTCGTACTCGTTTCTTCTTTTCGAGTCCGCTTTCGGTCGTACTCGTTTGCTATTGAAAGAGCGTTTTCGGCCGGCCTTTCTGTTCGAGTCGGCTTTCGGTCATACTCGTTTATTCTTTTCGAGTTCGCTTTCGGTTGTACTCGTTTGCTGTTGATAGAGCGTTTTCGGCCAGTCTTTCTTTTCGATTCTGCTTTCGGTAGTACTTGTTTATTTCTTTTCGAATTCGCTTTTGGTCTTACTCGTTTGCTGTTGAAAGAGCGTTTTCGGCCGGTCTTTCTTTTCGAGTCCGCTTTCGGTCGTACTCGTTTATTCTTTTCGAGTTCGCTTTTGCTCGTACTCTTTTGCTGTTGAAAGAGCGTTTCAGGCCGGTCTTTCTTTTCGAGTCCGCTTTCGGTTGTACTCGTTAGCTGTTGAAAGAGAGTTTTTGGCCGGTCTTTCTTTTCGAGTCTGCTTTTGGTCGTACTCGTTTATTCTTATCGAGTCCGCTTTCGGTTGTACTCGTTTGCTGTTGAAAGAGCGTTTCAGGTCGGTCTTTCTTTTCGAGTCCGCTTTTCGGTCGTACTCGTTTGCTGTTGAAAGAGCGTTTTCGGTCGGTCTTTCTTTTCGAGTCCGCTTTCGATCGTACTCGGTTATTTCTTTTAGAGTCAGCTTTCGGTTGTACTCGGTTGCTGTTGAAAGAGCGTTTTCGGCCGGTCTTTCTGTTCGAGTCCGCTTTCGGTCTTACTCATTTGCTGTTGAAAGAGCAATTTCTGCCGGTCTTTCTTTTCGAGTCCGCTTTTGGTCGTACTCGTTTATTCTTTTCGAGTCCGCTTTCGGTCGTACTCGTTTGCTGTTGAAAGAGCGTTTTCGGCCGGTCTTTCTGTTCGAGTCCGATTTCGGTCGTACTCATTTGTTCTTTTCGAGTCCGCTTTCTGTCGTACTCGTTTGCTGTTGAAAGAGCATTTTCGGCCGGTCTTTCTGTTCGAGTCCGCTTTCGGTCTTACTCATTTGCTGTTGAAAGAGCATTTTCGGCCGGTCTTTCTTTTCGAGTCCGCTTTTGGTCGTACTCGTTTATTCTTTTCGAGTCCGCTTTCGGTCGTACTCGTTTGCTGTTGAAAGAGCGTTTTCGGCCGGTCTTTCTGTTCGAGTCCGATTTCGGTCGTACTCATTTATTCTTTTCGAGTCCGCTTTCTGTCGTACTCGTTTGCTGTTGAAAGAGCATTTTCGGCCGGTCTTTCTTTTCGAGTCCGCTTTTGGTCGTACTCGTTTGCTGTTGAAAGAGCTTTTTCAGCCGGTCTTTCTTTTCGAGTCTGTTTTCGGTCATACTTATTTATTCTTTTCGAGTCCGCTTTCGGTCGTACTCGTTTGCTGTTGAAAGAGCATTTTCGGCAGGTCTTTATGTTCGAGTCCGCTTTCGGACGTACTCGTTTATTCTTTTCGAGTCTGCTTCCGGTCGTACTCGTTTGCTGTTGAAAGAGCGTTTTCGGCCAGTCTTTCTTTTGGAGTCCGTTTTCGGCCGTACTGCTTTGCTGTTGAAAGAGCTTTTTCGGCCAGTCTTTCTTTTGGATTCTGCTTTCGGTAGTACTTTTTTATTTCTTTTTGAGTTCGCTTTTGGTCTTACTCGTTTGCTGTTGAAAGAGCGTTTTCGGCCGGTCTTTCTTTTCGAGTCCGCTTTCGGTCGTACTCGTTTATTCTTTTCGAGTTCGCTTTTGCTCGTACTCGTTTGCTGTTGAAAGAGCGTTTCAGGCCGGTCTTTCTTTTCGAGTCCGCTTTTGGTTGTACTCGTTAGCTGTTGAAAGAGAGTTTTTGGCCGGTCTTTCTTTCCGAGTCTGCTTTTGGTCGTACTCGTTTATTCTTATCGAGTCCGCTTTCGGTTGTACTCGTTTGCTGTTGAAAGAGCGTTTCAGGTCGGTCTTTCTTTTCGAGTCCGCTTTTCGGTCGTACTCGTTTGCTGTTGAAAGAGCGTTTTCGGTCGGTCTTTCCATTCGAGTCCGCTTTCGATCGTACTCGGTTATTTCTTTTAGAGTCTGCTTTCGGTTGTACTCGTTTGCTGTTGAAAGAGCGTTTTTGGCCGGTCTTTCTGTTCGAGTCCGATTTCGGTCGTACTCATTTATTCTTTTCGAGTCCGCTTTCTGTCGTACTCGTTTGCTGTTGAAAGAGCATTTTCGGCCGGTCTTTCTTTTCGAGTCCGCTTTCGATCGTACTCGTTTGCTGTTGAAAGAGCTTTTTCAGCCGGTCTTTCTTTTCGAGTCTGCTTTCTGTCATACTTATTTATTCTTTTCGAGTCCGCTTTCGGTCGTACTCGTTTGCTGTTGAAAGAGCATTTTCGGCAGGTCTTTATGTTCGAGTCCGCTTTCGGACGTACTCGTTTATTCTTTTCGAGTCTGCTTCCGGTCGTACTCGTTTGCTGTTGAAAGAGCGTTTTCGGCCAGTCTTTCTTTTGGAGTCCGTTTTCGCCCGTACTGCTTTGCTGTTGAAAGAGCATTTTCGGCCAGTCTTTCTTTTGGATTCTGCTTTCGGTAGTACTTTTTTATTTCTTTTTGAGTTCGCTTTTGGTCTTACTCATTTGCTGTTGAAAGAGCGTTTTCGGCCGGTCTTTCATTTCGAGTCCGCTTTCGGTCATACTCGTTTATTCGTTTCGAGTCCGCTTTCGGTCGTACTCGTTTGCTATTGAAAGAGCGTTTTCGATCGGTCTTCCTTTTCGAGTCCGCTTTCGGTCGTACTCGTTTGCTGTTGAAAGAGCGTTTTCGGCCGGTCTTTCTTTTGGAGTCCGCTTTCGGCCGTACTGCTTTGCTGTTGAAAGAGCATTTTCGGCCAGTCTTTCTTTTCGATTCTGCTTTCGGTAGTACTTTTTTATTTCTTTTCGAGTTCGCTTTTGGTCTTACTCGTTTGCTGTTGAAAGAACGTTTTCGGCCGGTCTTTCTTTTCGAGTCCGCTTTCGGTCGTACTCATTTATTCTTTTCGAGTTAGCTTTTGCTCGTACTCGTTTGCTGTTGAAAGAGCGTTTCAGGCCGGTCTTTCTTTTCGAGTCCGCTTTCGGTCGTACTCGTTTGCTATTGAAAGAGCGTTTTTGGCCGGTCTTTATCTTCGAGTCCGCTTTTGGTCGTACTCGTTTATTCTTATCGAGTCCGCTTTCAGTCGTACTCGTTTGCTGTTGAAAGAGCGTTTTCGGTCGGTCTTTTATTTCGAGTCCGCTTTCGGTCGTACTCGTTTATTTCTTTTCGAGTCCGCTTTCGGTCGTACTCGTTTACTGTTGAAAGAGCGTTTCCGGCCGGTCTTTCTTTTCGAGTCCGCTTTCGGTCGTACTCGTTTCTTCTTTTCGAGTCCGCTTTCGGTCGTACTCGTTTGCTATTGAAAGAGCGTTTTCGGCCGGCCTTTCTGTTCGAGTCGGCTTTCGGTCATACTCGTTTATTCTTTTCGAGTTCGCTTTCGGTTGTACTCGTTTGCTGTTGAAAGAGCGTTTTCGGCCAGTCTTTCTTTTCGATTCTGCTTTCGGTAGTACTTGTTTATTTCTTTTCGAATTCGCTTTTGGTCTTACTCGTTTGCTGTTGAAAGAGCGTTTTCGGCCGGTCTTTCTTTTCGAGTCCGCTTTTGGTCGTACTCGTTTATTCTTTTCGAGTTCGCTTTTGCTCGTACTCTTTTGCTGTTGAAAGAGCGTTTCAGGCCGGTCTTTCTTTTCGAGTCCGCTTTCGGTTGTACTCGTTAGCTGTTGAAAGAGAGTTTTTGGCCGGTCTTTCTTTTCGAGTCTGCTTTTGGTCGTACTCGTTTATTCTTATCGAGTCCGCTTTCGGTTGTACTCGTTTGCTGTTGAAAGAGCGTTTCAGGTCGGTCTTTCTTTTCGAGTCCGCTTTTCGGTCGTACTCGTTTGCTGTTGAAAGAGCGTTTTCGGTCGGTCTTTCTTTTCGAGTCCGCTTTCGATCGTACTCGGTTATTTCTTTTAGAGTCAGCTTTCGGTTGTACTCGTTTGCTGTTGAAAGAGCGTTTTCGGCCGGTCTTTCTGTTCGAGTCCGCTTTCGGTCTTACTCATTTGCTGTTGAAAGAGCATTTTCGGCCGGTCTTTCTTTTCGAGTCCGCTTTTGGTCGTACTCGTTTATTCTTTTCGAGTCCGCTTTCGGTCGTACTCGTTTGCTGTTGAAAGAGCGTTTTCGGCCGGTCTTTCTGTTCGAGTCCGATTTCGGTCGTACTCATTTATTCTTTTCGAGTCCGCTTTCTGTCGTACTCGTTTGCTGTTGAAAGAGCATTTTCGGCCGGTGTTTCTTTTCGAGTCCGCTTTCGGTCGTACTCGTTTGCTGTTGAAAGAGCTTTTTCAGCAGGTCTTTCTTTTCGAGTCTGCTTTCGGTCATACTTATTTATTCTTTTCGAGTCCGCTTTCGGTCGTATTCGTTTGCTGTTGAAAGAGCATTTTCGGCAGGTCTTTATGTTCGAGTCCGCTTTCGGACGTACTCGTTTATTCTTTTCGAGTCTGCTTCCGGTCGTACTCGTTTGCTGTTGAAAGAGCGTTTTCGGCCAGTCTTTCTTTTGGAGTCCGTTTTCGGCCGTACTGCTTTGCTGTTGAAAGAGCTTTTTCGGCCAGTCTTTCTTTTGGATTCTGATTTCGGTAGTACTTTTTTATTTCTTTTTGAGTTCGCTTTTGGTCTTACTCATTTGCTGTTGAAAGAGCGTTTTCGGCCGGTCTTTCATTTCGAGTCCGCTTTCGGTCATACTCGTTTATTCTTTTCGAGTCCGCTTTCGGTCGTACTCGTTTGCTATTGAAAGAGCGTTTTCGATCGGTCTTTCTTTTCGAGTCCGCTTTCGGTCGTACTCGTTTGCTGTTGAAAGAGCGTTTTCGGCCGGTCTTTCTTTTGGAGTCCGCTTTCGGCCGTACTGCTTTGCTGTTGAAAGAGCATTTTCGGCCCGTCTTTCTTTTCGATTCTGCTTTCGGTAGTACTTTTTTATTTCTTTTCGAGTTCGCTTTTGGTCTTACTCGTTTGCTGTTGAAAGAGCGTTTTCGGCCGGTCTTTCTTTTCGAGTCCGCTTTCGGTCGTACTCATTTATTCTTTTCGAGTTCGCTTTTGCTCGTACTCGTTTGCTGTTGAAAGAGCGTTTCAGGCCGGTCTTTCTTTTCGAGTCCGCTTTCGGTCGTACTCGTTTGCTATTGAAAGAGCGTTTTTGGCCGGTCTTTATTTTCGAGTCCGCTTTTGGTCGTACTCGTTTATTCTTATCGAGTCCGCTTTCAGTCGTACTCGTTTGCTGTTGAAAGAGCGTTTTCGGTCGGTCTTTTATTTCGAGTCCGCTTTCGGTCGTACTCGTTTATTTCTTTTCGAGTCCGCTTTCGGTCGTACTCGTTTACTGTTGAAAGAGCGTTTCCGGCCGGTCTTTCTTTTCGAGTCCGCTTTCGGTCGTACTCGTTTCTTCTTTTCGAGTCCGCTTTCGGTCGTACTCGTTTGCTATTGAAAGAGCGTTTTCGGCCGGCCTTTCTGTTCGAGTCGGCTTTCGGTCATACTCGTTTATTCTTTTCGAGTTCGCTTTCGGTTGTACTCGTTTGCTGTTGAAAGAGCGTTTTCGGCCAGTCTTTCTTTTCGATTCTGCTTTCGGTAGTACTTGTTTATTTCTTTTCGAATTCGCTTTTGGTCTTACTCGTTTGCTGTTGAAAGAGCGTTTTCGGCCGGTATTTCTTTTCGAGTCCGCTTTTGGTCGTACTCGTTTATTCTTTTCGAGTTCGCTTTTGTTCGTACTCGTTTGCTGTTGAAAGAGCGTTTCAGGCCGGTCTTTCTTTTCGAGTCCGCTTTCGGTTGTACTCGTTAGCTGTTGAAAGAGAGTTTTTGGCCGGTCTTTCTTTTCGAGTCTGCTTTTGGTCGTACTCGTTTATTCTTATCGAGTCCGCTTTCGGTTGTACTCGTTTGCTGTTCAAAGAGCGTTTCAGGTCGGTCTTTCTTTTCGAGTCCGCTTTTCGGTCGTACTCGTTTGCTGTTGAAAGAGCGTTTTCGGTCGGTCTTTCTTTTCGAGTCCGCTTTCGATCGTACTCGGTTATTTCTTTTAGAGTCTGCTTTCGGTTGTACTCGTTTGCTGTTGAAAGAGCGTTTTCGGCCGGTCTTTCTTTTCGAGTCCGCTTTCGGTCGTACTCGTTTATTCTTTTCGAGTCCCCTTTCAGTCGTACTCGTTTGCTATTGAAAGAGCATTCTCGGCCGGTCTTTCTTTTCGAGTCCGCTTTCGGTCGTACTCGTTTACTGTTGAAAGAGCGTTTCCGGCCGGTCTTTCTTTTCGAGTCCGCTTTCGGTCGTACTCGTTTCTTCTTTTCGAGTCCGCTTTCGGTCGTACTCGTTTGCTATTGAAACAGCGTTTTCGGCCGGCCTTTCTGTTCGAGTCGGCTTTCGGTCATACTCGTTTATTCTTTTCGAGTTCGCTTTCGGTTGTACTCGTTTGCTGTTGAAAGAGCGTTTTCGGACAGTCTTTCTTTTCGATTCTGCTTTCAGTAGTACTTGTTTATTTCTTTTCGAATTCGCTTTTTGTCTTACTCGTTTGCTGTTGAAAGAGCGTTTTCGGCCGGTCTTTCTTTTCGAGTCCGCTTTCGGTTGTACTCGTTAGCTGTTGAAAGAGAGTTTTTGGCCGGTCATTCTTTTCGAGTCTGCTTTTGGTCGTACTCGTTTATTCTTATCGAGTCCGCTTTCGGTTGTACTCGTTTGCTATTGAAAGAGCGTTTCAGGTCGGTCTTTCTTTTCGAGTCCGCTTTTCGGTCGTACTCGTTTGCTGTTGAAAGAGCGTTCTCGGCCGGTCTTTCTGTTCGAGTCCGATTTCGGTCGTACTCATTTATTCTTTTCGAGTCCGCTTTCTGTCGTACTCGTTTGCTGTTGAAAGAGCATTTTCGGCCGGTCTTTCTTTTCTAGTCCGCTTTCGGTCGTACTCGTTTGCTGTTGAAAGAGCTTTTTCAGCCGGTCTTTCTTTTCGAGTCTGCTTTCGGTCATACTTATTTATTCTTTTCGAGTCCACTTTCGGTCGTACTCGTTTGCTGTTGAAAGAGCATTTTCGGCAGGTCTTTATGTTCGAGTCCGCTTTCGGGCGTACTCGTTTATTCTTTTCGAGTCTGCTTCCGGTCGTACTCGTTTGCTGTTGAAAGAGCGTTTTCGGCCAGTCTTTCTTTTGGAGTCCGTTTTCGGCCGTACTGCTTTGCTGTTGAAAGAGCTTTTTCGGCCAGTCTTTCTTTTGGATTCTGCTTTCGGTAGTACTTTTTTATTTCTTTTTGAGTTCGCTTTTGGTCTTACTCATTTGCTGTTGAAAGAGCGTTTTCGGCCGGTCTTTCATTTCGAGTCCGCTTTCGGTCATACTCGTTTATTCTTTTCGAGTCCGCTTTCGGTCGTACTCGTTTGCTATTGAAAGAGCGTTTTCGATCGGTCTTTCTTTTCGAGTCCGCTTTCGGTCGTACTCGTTTGCTGTTGAAAGAGCGTTTTCGGCCGGTCTTTCTTTTGGAGTCCGCTTTCGGCCGTACTGCTTTGCTGTTGAAAGAGCATTTTCGGCCCGTCTTTCTTTTCGATTCTGCTTTCGGTAGTACTTTTTTATTTCTTTTCGAGTTCGCTTTTGGTCTTACTCGTTTGCTGTTGAAAGAGCGTTTTCGGCCGGTCTTTCTTTTCGAGTCCGCTTTCGGTCGTACTCATTTATTCTTTTCGAGTTCGCTTTTGCTCGTACTCGTTTGCTGTTGAAAGAGCGTTTCAGGCCGGTCTTTCTTTTCGAGTCCGCTTTCGGTCGTACTCGTTTGCTATTGAAAGAGCGTTTTTGGCCGGTCTTTATTTTCGAGTCCGCTTTTGGTCGTACTCGTTTATTCTTATCGAGTCCGCTTTCAGTCGTACTCGTTTGCTGTTGAAAGAGCGTTTTCGGTCGGTCTTTTATTTCGAGTCCGCTTTCGGTCGTACTCGTTTATTTCTTTTCGAGTCCGCTTTCGGTCGTACTCGTTTACTGTTGAAAGAGCGTTTCCGGCCGGTCTTTCTTTTCGAGTCCGCTTTCGGTCGTACTCGTTTCTTCTTTTCGAGTCCGCTTTCGGTCGTACTCGTTTGCTATTGAAAGAGCGTTTTCGGCCGGCCTTTCTGTTCGAGTCGGCTTTCGGTCATACTCGTTTATTCTTTTCGAGTTCGCTTTCGGTTGTACTCGTTTGCTGTTGAAAGAGCGTTTTCGGCCAGTCTTTCTTTTCGATTCTGCTTTCGGTAGTACTTGTTTATTTCTTTTCGAATTCGCTTTTGGTCTTACTCGTTTGCTGTTGAAAGAGCGTTTTCGGCCGGTATTTCTTTTCGAGTCCGCTTTTGGTCGTACTCGTTTATTCTTTTCGAGTTCGCTTTTGTTCGTACTCGTTTGCTGTTGAAAGAGCGTTTCAGGCCGGTCTTTCTTTTCGAGTCCGCTTTCGGTTGTACTCGTTAGCTGTTGAAAGAGAGTTTTTGGCCGGTCTTTCTTTTCGAGTCTGCTTTTGGTCGTACTCGTTTATTCTTATCGAGTCCGCTTTCGGTTGTACTCGTTTGCTGTTCAAAGAGCGTTTCAGGTCGGTCTTTCTTTTCGAGTCCGCTTTTCGGTCGTACTCGTTTGCTGTTGAAAGAGCGTTTTCGGTCGGTCTTTCTTTTCGAGTCCGCTTTCGATCGTACTCGGTTATTTCTTTTAGAGTCTGCTTTCGGTTGTACTCGTTTGCTGTTGAAAGAGCGTTTTCGGCCGGTCTTTCTTTTCGAGTCCGCTTTCGGTCGTACTCGTTTATTCTTTTCGAGTCCCCTTTCAGTCGTACTCGTTTGCTATTGAAAGAGCATTCTCGGCCGGTCTTTCTTTTCGAGTCCGCTTTCGGTCGTACTCGTTTACTGTTGAAAGAGCGTTTCCGGCCGGTCTTTCTTTTCGAGTCCGCTTTCGGTCGTACTCGTTTCTTCTTTTCGAGTCCGCTTTCGGTCGTACTCGTTTGCTATTGAAACAGCGTTTTCGGCCGGCCTTTCTGTTCGAGTCGGCTTTCGGTCATACTCGTTTATTCTTTTCGAGTTCGCTTTCGGTTGTACTCGTTTGCTGTTGAAAGAGCGTTTTCGGACAGTCTTTCTTTTCGATTCTGCTTTCAGTAGTACTTGTTTATTTCTTTTCGAATTCGCTTTTTGTCTTACTCGTTTGCTGTTGAAAGAGCGTTTTCGGCCGGTCTTTCTTTTCGAGTCCGCTTTCGGTTGTACTCGTTAGCTGTTGAAAGAGAGTTTTTGGCCGGTCATTCTTTTCGAGTCTGCTTTTGGTCGTACTCGTTTATTCTTATCGAGTCCGCTTTCGGTTGTACTCGTTTGCTATTGAAAGAGCGTTTCAGGTCGGTCTTTCTTTTCGAGTCCGCTTTTCGGTCGTACTCGTTTGCTGTTGAAAGAGCGTTCTCGGCCGGTCTTTCTGTTCGAGTCCGATTTCGGTCGTACTCATTTATTCTTTTCGAGTCCGCTTTCTGTCGTACTCGTTTGCTGTTGAAAGAGCATTTTCGGCCGGTCTTTCTTTTCTAGTCCGCTTTCGGTCGTACTCGTTTGCTGTTGAAAGAGCTTTTTCAGCCGGTCTTTCTTTTCGAGTCTGCTTTCGGTCATACTTATTTATTCTTTTCGAGTCCACTTTCGGTCGTACTCGTTTGCTGTTGAAAGAGCATTTTTGGCAGGTCTTTATGTTCGAGTCCGCTTTCGGGCGTACTCGTTTATTCTTTTCGAGTCTGCTTCCGGTCGTACTCGTTTGCTGTTGAAAGAGCGTTTTCGGCCAGTCTTTCTTTTGGAGTTCGTTTTCGGCCGTACTGCTTTGCTGTTGAAAGAGCATTTTCGGCCAGTCTTTCTTTTGGATTCTGCTTTCGGTAGTACTTTTTTATTTCTTTTTGAGTTCGCTTTTGGTCTTACTCATTTGCTATTGAAAGAGCGTTTTCGGCCGGTCTTTCATTTCGAGTCCGCTTTCGGTCATACTCGTTTATTCTTTTCGAGTCCGCTTTCGGTCGTACTCGTTTGCTGTTGAAAGAGCGTTTTCGGCCGGTCTTTCTTTTCGAGTCCGCTTTCGGTCGTACTCATTTATTCTTTTCGAGTTCGCTTTTGCTCGTACTCGTTTGCTGTTGAAAGAGCGTTTCAGGCCGGTCTTTCTTTTCGAGTCCGCTTTCGGTCGTACTCGTTTGCTATTGAAAGAGCGTTTTTGGCCGGTCTTTATTTTCGAGTCCGCTTTTGGTCGTACTCGTTTATTCTTATCGAGTCCGCTTTCAGTCGTACTCGTTTGCTGTTGAAAGAGCGTTTTCGGTCGGTCTTTTATTTCGAGTCCGCTTTCGGCCGTACTCGTTTATTTCTTTTCGAGTCCGCTTTCGGTCGTACTCGTTTACTGTTGAAAGAGCGTTTCCGGCCGGTCTTTCTTTTCGAGTCCGCTTTCGGTCGTACTCGTTTCTTCTTTTCGAGTCCGCTTTCGGTCGTACTCGTTTGCTATTGAAAGAGCGTTTTCGGCCGGCCTTTCTGTTCGAGTCGGCTTTCGGTCATACTCGTTTATTCTTTTCGAGTTCGCTTTCGGTTGTACTCGTTTGCTGTTGAAAGAGCGTTTTCGGCCAGTCTTTCTTTTCGATTCTGCTTTCGGTAGTACTTGTTTATTTCTTTTCGAATTCGCTTTTGGTCTTACTCGTTTGCTGTTGAAAGAGCGTTTTCGGCCGGTATTTCTTTTCGAGTCCGCTTTCGGTCGTACTCGTTTATTCTTTTCGAGTTCGCTTTTGCTCGTACTCGTTTGCTGTTGAAAGAGCGTTTCAGGCCGGTCTTTCATTTCGAGTCCGCTTTCGGTTGTACTCGTTAGCTGTTGAAAGAGAGTTTTTGGCCGGTCTTTCTTTTCGAGTCTGCTTTTGGTCGTACTCGTTTATTCTTATCGAGTCCGCTTTCGGTTGTACTCGTTTGCTGTTGAAAGAGCGTTTCAGGTCGGTCTTTCTTTTCGAGTCCGCTTTTCGGTCGTACTCGTTTGCTGTTGAAAGAGCGTTTTCGGTCGGTCTTTCTTTTCGAGTCCGCGTTCGATCGTACTCGGTTATTTCTTTTAGAGTCTACTTTCGGTTGTACTCGTTTGCTGTTGAAAGAGCGTTTTCGGCCGGTCTTTCTTTTCGAGTCCGCTTTCGGTCGTACTCGTTTATTCTTTTCGAGTCCCCTTTCAGTCGTACTCGTTTGCTATTGAAAGAGCATTCTCGGCCGGTCTTTCTTTTCGAGTCCGCTTTTGGTCGTACTCGTTTACTGTTGAAAGAGCGTTTCCGGCCGGTCTTTCTTTTCGAGTCCGCTTTCGGTCGTACTCGTTTCTTCTTTTCGAGTCCGCTTTCGGTCGTACTCGTTTGCTATTGAAACAGCGTTTTCGGCCGGCCTTTCTGTTCGAGTCGGCTTTCGGTCATACTCGTTTATTCTTTTCGAGTTCGCTTTCGGTTGTACTCGTTTGCTGTTGAAAGAGCATTTTCGGACAGTCTTTCTTTTCGATTCTGCTTTCAGTAGTACTTGTTTATTTCTTTTCGAATTCGCTTTTTGTCTTACTCGTTTGCTGTTGAAAGAGCGTTTTCGGCCGGTCTTTCTTTTCGAGTCCGCTTTCGGTCGTACTCGTTTATTCTTTTCGAGTTCGCTTTTGCTCGTACTCGTTTGCTGTTGAAAGAGCGTTTCAGGCCGGTCTTTCTTTTCGAGTCCGCTTTCGGTTGTACTCGTTAGCTGTTGAAAGAGAGTTTTTGGCCGGTCATTCTTTTCGAGTCTGCTTTTGGTCGTACTCGTTTATTCTTATCGAGTCGGCTTTCGGTTGTACTCGTTTGCTATTGAAAGAGCGTTTCAGGTCGGTCTTTCTTTTCGAGTCCGCTTTTCGGTCGTACTCGTTTGCTGTTGAAAGAGCGTTCTCGGCCGGTCTTTCTGTTCGAGTCCGATTTCGGTCGTACTCATTTATTCTTTTCGAGTCCGCTTTCTGTCGTACTCGTTTGCTGTTGAAAGAGCATTTTCGGCCGGTCTTTCCTTTCTAGTCCGCTTTCGGTCGTACTCGTTTGCTGTTGAAAGAGCTTTTTCAGCCGGTCTTTCTTTTCGAGTCTGCTTTCGGTCATACTTATTTATTCTTTTCGAGTCCGCTTTCGGTCGTACTCGTTTGCTGTTGAAAGAGCATTTTCGGCAGGTCTTTATGTTCGAGTCCGCTTTCGGGCGTACTCGTTTATTCTTTTCGAGTCTGCTTCCGGTCGTACTCGTTTGCTGTTGAAAGAGCGTTTTCGGCCAGTCTTTCTTTTGGAGTCCGTTTTCGGCCGTACTGCTTTGCTGTTGAAAGAGCATTTTCGGCCAGTCTTTCTTTTGGATTCTGCTTTCGGTAGTACTTTTTTATTTCTTTTTGAGTTCGCTTTTGGTCTTACTCATTTGCTATTGAAAGAGCGTTTTCGGCCGGTCTTTCATTTCGAGTCCGCTTTCGGTCATACTCGTTTATTCTTTTCGAGTCCGCTTTCGGTCGTACTCGTTTGCTGTTGAAAGAGCGTTTTCGGCCGGTCTTTCTTTTCGAGTCCGCTTTCGGTCGTACTCATTTATTCTTTTCGAGTTCGCTTTTGCTCGTACTCGTTTGCTGTTGAAAGAGCGTTTCAGGCCGGTCTTTCTTTTCGAGTCCGCTTTCGGTCGTACTCGTTTGCTATTGAAAGAGCGTTTTTGGCCGGTCTTTATTTTCGAGTCCGCTTTTGGTCGTACTCGTTTATTCTTATCGAGTCCGCTTTCAGTCGTACTCGTTTGCTGTTGAAAGAGCGTTTTCGGTCGGTCTTTTATTTCGAGTCCGCTTTCGGCCGTACTCGTTTATTTCTTTTCGAGTCCGCTTTCGGTCGTACTCGTTTACTGTTGAAAGAGCGTTTCCGGCCGGTCTTTCTTTTCGAGTCCGCTTTCGGTCGTACTCGTTTCTTCTTTTCGAGTCCGCTTTTGGTCGTACTCGTTTGCTATTGAAAGAGCGTTTTCGGCCGGCCTTTCTGTTCGAGTCGGCTTTCGGTCATACTCGTTTATTCTTTTCGAGTTCGCTTTCGGTTGTACTCGTTTGCTGTTGAAAGAGCGTTTTCGGCCAGTCTTTCTTTTCGATTCTGCTTTCGGTAGTACTTGTTTATTTCTTTTCGAATTCGCTTTTGGTCTTACTCGTTTGCTGTTGAAAGAGCGTTTTCGGCCGGTATTTCTTTTCGAGTCCGCTTTCGGTCGTACTCGTTTATTCTTTTCGAGTTCGCTTTTGCTCGTACTCGTTTGCTGTTGAAAGAGCGTTTCAGGCCGGTCTTTCTTTTCGAGTCCGCTTTCGGTTGTACTCGTTAGCTGTTGAAAGAGAGTTTTTGGCCGGTCTTTCTTTTCGAGTCTGCTTTTGGTCGTACTCGTTTATTCTTATCGAGTCCGCTTTCGGTTGTACTCGTTTGCTGTTGAAAGAGCGTTTTCGGCGGTCTTTTATTTCGAGTCCGCTTTCGGTCGTACTCGTTTATTTCTTTTCGAGTCCGCTTTCGGTCGTACTCGTTTGCTGTTAAAAGAGCGTTTTCGGCCGGTCTTTCTTTTCGAGTCCGCTTTCGGTCGTACTCGTTAGCTGTTTAAAGAGCGTTTTTGGCCGGTCTTTATTTTCTAGTCCGCTTTTGGTCGTACTCGTTTATTTTTATCGAGTCCGCTTTCGGTCGTACTCGTTTGCTGTTGAAAGAGCGTTTTCGGTCGGTCTTTTATTTCGAGTCCGCTTTCGGTCGTACTCGTTTCTTTCATTTCGAGTCCGCTTTCGGTCGTACTCGTTTGCTGTTAAAAGAGCGTTTTCGGCCGGTCTTTCTTTTCGAGTCCGCTTTCGGTCGTACTCGTTTATTCTTTTCGAGTCCGCTTTCGGTCGTACTCGTTTGCTATTGAAAGAGCGTTTTCGGTCTGTCTTTCTTTTCGAGTCCGCTTTCGATCGTACTCGTTTGCTATTGAAAGAGCGTTTTCGGCCGGCCTTTCTGTTCGAGTCGGCTTTCGGTCGTACTCGTTTATTCTTTTCGAGTTCGCTTTAGGTTGTACTCTTTTGCTGTTGAAAGAGCGTTTTCGGCCGGTCTTTCTTTTCGAGTCCGCTTTCGGTCGTACTCGTTTATTCTTATCGAGTCCGCTTTTGGTCGTACTCGTTTGCTGTTGAAAGAGCGTTTTCAGTCGACCTTTCTTTTCGAGTCCGCTTTTGGTCGTACTCGTTTATTCTTATTGAGTCTGCTTTCGGTCGTGCTCGTTTGCTGTCGAAAGAGCGTTTTTGGCTGGTCTTTTTTTTGAGTCCGCTTTCGATCGTACTCGTTTGCTGTTGAAAGAGCGTTTTCAGCCGGTCTTTCTTTTCGTGTCCGCTTTCGGTCGTACTTCTTTATTCTTTTCGAGTCCGCTTTCGGTCATACTCGTTTGCTGTTGAAGGAGCATTTTCGGCAGGTCTTTCTGTTCGAGTCCGCTTTCGTTCGTACTCGTTTATACTTTTCGAGTCCGCTTTCAGTCGTACTCGTTTTCTATTGAAAGAGCATTTTCGGCCACTCTTTCTTTTGGAGTCCGCTTTCGGCCGTACTCGTTTGCTGTTGAAAGAGCTTTTTCGGCCGGTCTTTCTTTTCGATTCCGCTTTCGGTCATACTCGTTTATTTCTTTTCAAATCCGCTTTTGGTCGTACTCGTTTGCTGTTGAAAGAGCGTTTTTGGCCGGTCTTTCTTTTCGAGTCCGCTTTCGGTCGTACTCGTTTATTCTTTTCGAGTCCGCTTTTGTTCGTATTCGTTCGCTGTTGAAAGAGCGTTTTCGGCCGGTCTTTCTTTTCGAGTTCGCTTTCGGTAGTACTCGTTTATTTCTTTTCGAGTACGCTTTCGGTCGTACTTGTTTGCTGTTGAAAGAGCGTTTTTGGCCGGTCTTTCTTTTCGAGTCCGCTTTCGGTGGTACTCGTTTATTCTTTTCGAGTTCGC
The DNA here is from genome assembly GCA_022829125.1 of Lathyrus tuberosus. Lineage (NCBI taxonomy): Eukaryota > Viridiplantae > Streptophyta > Magnoliopsida > Fabales > Fabaceae > Lathyrus > Lathyrus tuberosus. Next base: position 6,056,212 of record JALAZF010000034.1, read on the forward strand.
TTTTGCTCGTACTCGTTTGCTGTTGAAAGAGCGTTTTCGGTCGGTCTTTCTTTTCGAGTCCGCTTTCGGTTGTACTCGTTAGCTGTTTAAAGAGCGTTTTTGGCCGGTCTTTATTTTCGAGTCCGCTTTTGGTCGTACTCGTTTATTCTTATCGAGTCCGCTTTCAGTCGTACTCGTTTGCTGTTGAAAGAGCGTTTTCGGTCGGTCTTTTATTTCGAGTCCGCTTTCGGCCGTACTCGTTTATTTCTTTTCGAGTCCGCTTTCGGTCGTACTCGTTTACTGTTGAAAGAGCGTTTCCAGCCGGTCTTTCTTTTCGAGTCCGCTTTCGGTCGTACTCGTTTCTTCTTTTCGAGTCCGCTTTCGGTCGTACTCGTTTGCTATTGAAAGAGCGTTTTCGGCCGGCCTTTCTGTTCGAGTCGGCTTTCGGTCATACTCGTTTATTCTTTTCGAGTTCGCTTTCGGTTGTACTCGTTTGCTGTTGAAAGAGCGTTTTCGGCCAGTCTTTCTTTTCGATTCTGCTTTCGGTAGTACTTGTTTATTTCTTTTCGAATTCGCTTTTGGTCTTACTCGTTTGCTGTTGAAAGAGCGTTTTCGGCCGGTATTTCTTTTCGAGTCCGCTTTCGGTCGTACTCGTTTATTCTTTTCGAGTTCGCTTTTGCTCGTACTCGTTTGCTGTTGAAAGAGCGTTTCAGGCCGGTCTTTCATTTCGAGTCCGCTTTCGGTTGTACTCGTTAGCTGTTGAAAGAGAGTTTTTGGCCGGTCTTTCTTTTCGAGTCTGCTTTTGGTCGTACTCGTTTATTCTTATCGAGTCCGCTTTCGGTTGTACTCGTTTGCTGTTGAAAGAGCGTTTCAGGTCGGTCTTTCTTTTCGAGTCCGCTTTTCGGTCGTACTCGTTTGCTGTTGAAAGAGCGTTTTCGGTCGGTCTTTCTTTTCGAGTCCGCGTTCGATCGTACTCGGTTATTTCTTTTAGAGTCTACTTTCGGTTGTACTCGTTTGCTGTTGAAAGAGCGTTTTCGGCCGGTCTTTCTTTTCGAGTCCGCTTTCGGTCGTACTCGTTTATTCTTTTCGAGTCCCCTTTCAGTCGTACTCGTTTGCTATTGAAAGAGCATTCTCGGCCGGTCTTTCTTTTCGAGTCCGCTTTTGGTCGTACTCGTTTACTGTTGAAAGAGCGTTTCCGGCCGGTCTTTCTTTTCGAGTCCGCTTTCGGTCGTACTCGTTTCTTCTTTTCGAGTCCGCTTTCGGTCGTACTCGTTTGCTATTGAAACAGCGTTTTCGGCCGGCCTTTCTGTTCGAGTCGGCTTTCGGTCATACTCGTTTATTCTTTTCGAGTTCGCTTTCGGTTGTACTCGTTTGCTGTTGAAAGAGCATTTTCGGACAGTCTTTCTTTTCGATTCTGCTTTCAGTAGTACTTGTTTATTTCTTTTCGAATTCGCTTTTTGTCTTACTCGTTTGCTGTTGAAAGAGCGTTTTCGGCCGGTCTTTCTTTTCGAGTCCGCTTTCGGTCGTACTCGTTTATTCTTTTCGAGTTCGCTTTTGCTCGTACTCGTTTGCTGTTGAAAGAGCGTTTCAGGCCGGTCTTTCTTTTCGAGTCCGCTTTCGGTTGTACTCGTTAGCTGTTGAAAGAGAGTTTTTGGCCGGTCATTCTTTTCGAGTCTGCTTTTGGTCGTACTCGTTTATTCTTATCGAGTCGGCTTTCGGTTGTACTCGTTTGCTATTGAAAGAGCGTTTCAGGTCGGTCTTTCTTTTCGAGTCCGCTTTTCGGTCGTACTCGTTTGCTGTTGAAAGAGCGTTCTCGGCCGGTCTTTCTGTTCGAGTCCGATTTCGGTCGTACTCATTTATTCTTTTCGAGTCCGCTTTCTGTCGTACTCGTTTGCTGTTGAAAGAGCATTTTCGGCCGGTCTTTCCTTTCTAGTCCGCTTTCGGTCGTACTCGTTTGCTGTTGAAAGAGCTTTTTCAGCCGGTCTTTCTTTTCGAGTCTGCTTTCGGTCATACTTATTTATTCTTTTCGAGTCCGCTTTCGGTCGTACTCGTTTGCTGTTGAAAGAGCATTTTCGGCAGGTCTTTATGTTCGAGTCCGCTTTCGGGCGTACTCGTTTATTCTTTTCGAGTCTGCTTCCGGTCGTACTCGTTTGCTGTTGAAAGAGCGTTTTCGGCCAGTCTTTCTTTTGGAGTCCGTTTTCGGCCGTACTGCTTTGCTGTTGAAAGAGCATTTTCGGCCAGTCTTTCTTTTGGATTCTGCTTTCGGTAGTACTTTTTTATTTCTTTTTGAGTTCGCTTTTGGTCTTACTCATTTGCTATTGAAAGAGCGTTTTCGGCCGGTCTTTCATTTCGAGTCCGCTTTCGGTCATACTCGTTTATTCTTTTCGAGTCCGCTTTCGGTCGTACTCGTTTGCTGTTGAAAGAGCGTTTTCGGCCGGTCTTTCTTTTCGAGTCCGCTTTCGGTCGTACTCATTTATTCTTTTCGAGTTCGCTTTTGCTCGTACTCGTTTGCTGTTGAAAGAGCGTTTCAGGCCGGTCTTTCTTTTCGAGTCCGCTTTCGGTCGTACTCGTTTGCTATTGAAAGAGCGTTTTTGGCCGGTCTTTATTTTCGAGTCCGCTTTTGGTCGTACTCGTTTATTCTTATCGAGTCCGCTTTCAGTCGTACTCGTTTGCTGTTGAAAGAGCGTTTTCGGTCGGTCTTTTATTTCGAGTCCGCTTTCGGCCGTACTCGTTTATTTCTTTTCGAGTCCGCTTTCGGTCGTACTCGTTTACTGTTGAAAGAGCGTTTCCGGCCGGTCTTTCTTTTCGAGTCCGCTTTCGGTCGTACTCGTTTCTTCTTTTCGAGTCCGCTTTTGGTCGTACTCGTTTGCTATTGAAAGAGCGTTTTCGGCCGGCCTTTCTGTTCGAGTCGGCTTTCGGTCATACTCGTTTATTCTTTTCGAGTTCGCTTTCGGTTGTACTCGTTTGCTGTTGAAAGAGCGTTTTCGGCCAGTCTTTCTTTTCGATTCTGCTTTCGGTAGTACTTGTTTATTTCTTTTCGAATTCGCTTTTGGTCTTACTCGTTTGCTGTTGAAAGAGCGTTTTCGGCCGGTATTTCTTTTCGAGTCCGCTTTCGGTCGTACTCGTTTATTCTTTTCGAGTCCGCTTTTCGGTCGTACTCGTTTGCTGTTGAAAGAGCGTTTTCGGTCGGTCTTTCTTTTCGAGTCCGCGTTCGATCGTACTCGGTTATTTCTTTTAGAGTCTACTTTCGGTTGTACTCGTTTGCTGTTGAAAGAGCGTTTTCGGCCGGTCTTTCTTTTCGAGTCCGCTTTCGGTCGTACTCGTTTATTCTTTTCGAGTCCCCTTTCAGTCGTACTCGTTTGCTATTGAAAGAGCATTCTCGGCCGGTCTTTCTTTTCGAGTCCGCTTTTGGTCGTACTCGTTTACTGTTGAAAGAGCGTTTCCGGCCGGTCTTTCTTTTCGAGTCCGCTTTCGGTCGTACTCGTTTCTTCTTTTCGAGTCCGCTTTCGGTCGTACTCGTTTGCTATTGAAACAGCGTTTTCGGCCGGCCTTTCTGTTCGAGTCGGCTTTCGGTCATACTCGTTTATTCTTTTCGAGTTCGCTTTCGGTTGTACTCGTTTGCTGTTGAAAGAGCATTTTCGGACAGTCTTTCTTTTCGATTCTGCTTTCAGTAGTACATGTTTATTTCTTTTCGAATTCGCTTTTTGTCTTACTCGTTTGCTGTTGAAAGAGCGTTTTCGGCCGGTCTTTCTTTTCGAGTCCGCTTTCGGTCGTACTCGTTTATTCTTTTCGAGTTCGCTTTTGCTCGTACTCGTTTGCTGTTGAAAGAGCGTTTCAGGCCGGTCTTTCTTTTCGAGTCCGCTTTCGGTTGTACTCGTTAGCTGTTGAAAGAGAGTTTTTGGCCGGTCATTCTTTTCGAGTCTGCTTTTGGTCGTACTCGTTTATTCTTATCGAGTCCGCTTTCGGTTGTACTCGTTTGCTATTGAAAGAGCGTTTCAGGTCGGTCTTTCTTTTCGAGTCCGCTTTTCGGTCGTACTCGTTTGCTGTTGAAAGAGCGTTCTCGGCCGGTCTTTCTGTTCGAGTCCGATTTCGGTCGTACTCATTTATTCTTTTCGAGTCCGCTTTCTGTCGTACTCGTTTGCTGTTGAAAGAGCATTTTCGGCCGGTCTTTCTTTTCTAGTCCGCTTTCGGTCGTACTCGTTTGCTGTTGAAAGAGCTTTTTCAGCCGGTCTTTCTTTTCGAGTCTGCTTTCGGTCATACTTATTTATTCTTTTCGAGTCCGCTTTCGGTCGTACTCGTTTGCTGTTGAAAGAGCATTTTCGGCAGGTCTTTATGTTCGAGTCCGCTTTCGGGCGTACTCGTTTATTCTTTTCGAGTCTGCTTCCGGTCGTACTCGTTTGCTGTTGAAAGAGCGTTTTCGGCCAGTCTTTCTTTTGGAGTCCGTTTTCGGCCGTACTGCTTTGCTGTTGAAAGAGCATTTTCGGCCAGTCTTTCTTTTGGATTCTGCTTTCGGTAGTACTTTTTTATTTCTTTTTGAGTTCGCTTTTGGTCTTACTCATTTGCTGTTGAAAGAGCGTTTTCGGCCGGTCTTTCATTTCGAGTCCGCTTTCGGTCATACTCGTTTATTCTTTTCGAGTCCGCTTTCGGTCGTACTCGTTTGCTGTTGAAAGAGCGTTTTCGGCCGGTCTTTCTTTTGGAGTCCGCTTTCGGCCGTACTGCTTTGCTGTTGAAAGAGCATTTTCGGCCAGTCTTTCTTTTCGATTCTGCTTTCGGTAGTACTTTTTTATTTCTTTTCGAGTTCGCTTTTGGTCTTACTCGTTTGCTGTTGAAAGAGCGTTTTCGGCCGGTCTTTCTTTTCGAGTCCGCTTTCGTTCGTACTCATTTATTCTTTTCGAGTTCGCTTTTGCTCGTACTCGTTTGCTGTTGAAAGAGCGTTTCAGGCCGGTCTTTCTTTTCGAGTCCGCTTTCGGTTGTACTCGTTAGCTGTTGAAAGAGAGTTTTTGGCCGGTCTTTCTTTTCGAGTCTGCTTTTGGTCGTACTCGTTTATTCTTATCGAGTCCGCTTTCGGTTGTACTCGTTTGCTGTTGAAAGAGTGTTTCAGGTCGGTCTTTCTTTTCGAGTCCGCTTTTCGGTCGTACTCGTTTGCTGTTGAAAGAGCGTTTTCGGTCGGTCTTTCTTTTCGAGTCCGCTTTCGATCGTACTCGGTTATTTCTTTTAGAGTCTGCTTTCGGTTGTACTCGTTTGCTGTTGAAAGAGCGTTTTCGGCCGGTCTTTCTGTTCGAGTCCGATTTCGGTCGTACTCATTTATTCTTTTCGAGTCCGCTTTCTGTCGTACTCGTTTGCTGTTGAAAGAGCATTTTCGGCCGGTCTTTCTTTTCGAGTCCGCTTTCGGTCGTACTCGTTTGCTGTTGAAAGAGCTTTTTCAGCCGGTCTTTCTTTTCGAGTCTGCTTTCGGTCATACTTATTTATTCTTTTCGAGTCCGCTTTCGGTTGTACTCGTTTGCTGTTGAAAGAGCATTTTCGGCAGGTCTTTATGTTCGAGTCCGCTTTCGGACGTACTCGTTTATTCTTTTCGAGTCTGCTTCCGGTCGTACTCGTTTGCTGTTGAAAGAGCGTTTTCGGCCAGTCTTTCTTTTGGAGTCCGTTTTCGGCCGTACTGCTTTGCTGTTGAAAGAGCATTTTCGGCCAGTCTTTCTTTTGGATTCTGCTTTCGGTAGTACTTTTTTATTTCTTTTTGAGTTCGCTTTTGGTCTTACTCATTTGCTGTTGAAAGAGCGTTTTCGGCCGGTCTTTCATTTCGAGTCCGCTTTCGGTCATACTCGTTTATTCTTTTCGAGTCCGCTTTCGGTCGTACTCGTTTGCTATTGAAAGAGCGTTTTCGATCGGTCTTCCTTTTCGAGTCCGCTTTCGGTCGTACTCGTTTGCTGTTGAAAGAGCGTTTTCGGCCGGTCTTTCTTTTGGAGTCCGCTTTCGGCCGTACTGCTTTGCTGTTGAAAGAGCATTTTCAGCCAGTCTTTCTTTTCGATTCTGCTTTCGGTAGTACTTTTTTATTTCTTTTCGAGTTCGCTTTTGGTCTTACTCGTTTGCTGTTGAAAGAGCATTTTCGGCCGGTCTTTCTTTTCGAGTCCGCTTTCGGTCGTACTCATTTATTCTTTTCGAGTTCGCTTTTGCTCGTACTCGTTTGCTGTTGAAAGAGCGTTTCAGGCCGGTCTTTCTTTTCGAGTCCGCTTTCGGTCGTACTCGTTTGCTATTGAAAGAGCGTTTTTGGCCGGTCTTTATTTTCGAGTCCGCTTTTGGTCGTACTCGTTTATTCTTATCGAGTCCGCTTTCAGTCGTACTCGTTTGCTGTTGAAAGAGCGTTTTCGGTCGGTCTTTTATTTCGAGTCCGCTTTCGGTCGTACTCGTTTATTTCTTTTCGAGTCCGCTTTCGGTCGTACTCGTTTACTGTTGAAAGAGCGTTTCCGGCCGGTCTTTCTTTTCGAGTCCGCTTTCGGTCGTACTCGTTTCTTCTTTTCGAGTCCGCTTTCGGTCGTACTCGTTTGCTATTGAAAGAGCGTTTTCGGCCGGCCTTTCTGTTCGAGTCGGCTTTCGGTCATACTCGTTTATTCTTTTCGAGTTCGCTTTCGGTTGTACTCGTTTGCTGTTGAAAGAGTGTTTTCGGCCAGTCTTTCTTTTCGATTCTGCTTTCGGTAGTACTTGTTTATTTCTTTTCGAATTCGCTTTTGGTCTTACTCGTTTGCTGTTGAAAGAGCGTTTTCGGCCGGTCTTTCTTTTCGAGTCCACTTTCGGTCGTACTCGTTTATTCTTTTCGAGTTCGCTTTTGCTCGTACTCTTTTGCTGTTGAAAGAGCGTTTCAGGCCGGTCTTTCTTTTCGAGTCCGCTTTCGGTTGTACTCGTTAGCTGTTGAAAGAGAGTTTTTGGCCGGTCTTTCTTTTCGAGTCTGCTTTTGGTCGTACTCGTTTATTCTTATCGAGGCCGCTTTCGGTTGTACTCGTTTGCTGTTGAAAGAGCGTTTCAGGTCGGTCTTTCTTTTCGAGTCCGCTTTTCGGTCGTACTCGTTTGCTGTTGAAAGAGCGTTTTCGGTCGGTCTTTCTTTTCGAGTCCGCTTTCGATCGTACTCGGTTATTTCTTTTAAAGTCTGCTTTCGGTTGTACTCGTTTGCTGTTGAAAGAGCGTTTTCGGCCGGTCTTTCTGTTCGAGTCCGCTTTCGGTCTTACTCATTTGCTGTTGAAAGAGCATTTTCGGCCGGTCTTTCTTTTCGAGTCCGCTTTTGGTCGTACTCGTTTATTCTTTTCGAGTCCGCTTTCGGTCGTACTCGTTTGCTGTTGAAAGAGCGTTTTCGGCCGGTCTTTCTGTTCGAGTCCGATTTCGGTCGTACTCATTTATTCTTTTCGAGTCCGCTTTCTGTCGTACTCGTTTGCTGTTGAAAGAGCATTTTCGGCCGGTCTTTCTTTTCGAGTCCGCTTTCGGTCGTACTCGTTTGCTGTTGAAAGAGCTTTTTCAGCCGGTCTTTCTTTTCGAGTCTGCTTTCGGTCATACTTATTTATTCTTTTCGAGTCCGCTTTCGGTCGTACTCGTTTGCTGTTGAAAGAGCATTTTCGGCAGGTCTTTATGTTCGAGTCCGCTTTCGGACGTACTCGTTTATTCTTTTCGAGTCTGCTTCCGGTCGTACTCGTTTGCTGTTGAAAGAGCGTTTTCGGCCAGTCTTTCTTTTGGAGTCCGTTTTCGGCCGTACTGCTTTGCTGTTGAAAGAGCATTTTCGGCCCGTCTTTCTTTTCGATTCTGCTTTCGGTAGTACTTTTTTATTTCTTTTCGAGTTCGCTTTTGGTCTTACTCGTTGCTGTTGAAAGAGCGTTTTCGGCCGGTCTTTCTTTTCGAGTCCGCTTTCGGTCGTACTCATTTATTCTTTTCGAGTTCGCTTTTGCTCGTACTCGTTTGCTGTTGAAAGAGCGTTTCAGGCCGGTCTTTCTTTTCGAGTCCGCTTTCGGTCGTACTCGTTTGCTATTGAAAGAGCGTTTTAGGCCGGTCTTTATTTTCGAGTCCGCTTTTGGTCGTACTCGTTTATTCTTATCGAGTCCTCTTTCAGTCGTACTCGTTTGCTGTTGAAAGAGCGTTTTCGGTCGGTCTTTTATTTCGAGTCCGCTTTCGGTCGTACTCGTTTATTTCTTTTCGAGTCCGCTTTCGGTCGTACTCGTTTACTGTTGAAAGAGCGTTTCCGGCCGGTCTTTCTTTTCGAGTCCGCTTTCGGTCGTACTCGTTTCTTCTTTTCGAGTCCGCTTTCGGTCGTACTCGTTTGCTATTGAAAGAGCGTTTTCGGTCGGCCTTTCTGTTCGAGTCGGCTTTCGGTCATACTCGTTTATTCTTTTCGAGTTCGCTTTCGGTTGTACTCGTTTGCTGTTGAAAGAGCGTTTTCGGCCAGTCTTTCTTTTCGATTCTGCTTTCGGTAGTACTTGTTTATTTCTTTTCGAATTCGCTTTTGGTCTTACTCGTTTGCTGTTGAAAGAGCGTTTTCGGCCGGTATTTCTTTTCGAGTCCGCTTTCAGTCGTACTCGTTTATTCTTTTCGAGTTCGCTTTTGCTCGTACTCGTTTGCTGTTGAAAGAGCGTTTCAGGCCGGTCTTTCTTTTCGAGTCCGCTTTCGGTTGTACTCGTTAGCTGTTGAAAGAGAGTTTTTGGCCGGTCTTTCTTTTCGAGTCTGCTTTTGGTCGTACTCGTTTATTCTTATCGAGTCCGCTTTCGGTTGTACTCGTTTGCTGTTGAAAGAGCGTTTCAGGTCGGTCTTTCTTTTCGAGTCCGCTTTTCGGTCGTACTCGTTTGCTGTTGAAAGAGCGTTTTCGGTCGGTCTTTCTTTTCGAGTCCGCTTTCGATCGTACTCGGTTATTTCTTTTAGAGTCTGCTTTCGGTTGTACTCGTTTGCTGTTGAAAGAGCGTTTTCGGCCGGTCTTTCTTTTCGAGTCCGCTTTCGGTCGTACTCGTTTATTCTTTTCGAGTCCCCTTTCAGTCGTACTCGTTTGCTATTGAAAGAGCATTCTCGGCCGGTCTTTCTTTTCGAGTCCGCTTTCGGTCGTACTCGTTTACTGTTGAAAGAGCGTTTCCGGCCGGTCTTTCTTTTCGAGTCCGCTTTCGGTCGTACTCGTTTCTTCTTTTCGAGTCCGCTTTCGGTCGTACTCGTTTGCTATTGAAAGAGCGTTTTCGGTCGGCCTTTCTGTTCGAGTCGGCTTTCGGTCATACTCGTTTATTCTTTTCGAGTTCGCTTTCGGTTGTACTCGTTTGCTGTTGAAAGAGCGTTTTCGGCCAGTCTTTCTTTTCGATTCTGCTTTCGGTAGTACTTGTTTATTTCTTTTCGAATTCGCTTTTGGTCTTACTCGTTTGCTGTTGAATGAGCGTTTTCGGCCGGTATTTCTTTTCGAGTCCGCTTTCAGTCGTACTCGTTTATTCTTTTCGAGTTCGCTTTTGCTCGTACTCGTTTGCTGTTGAAAGAGCGTTTCAGGCCGGTCTTTCTTTTCGAGTCCGCTTTCGGTTGTACTCGTTAGCTGTTGAAAGAGAGTTTTTGGCCGGTCTTTCTTTTCGAGTCTGCTTTTGGTCGTACTCGTTTATTCTTATCGAGGCCGCTTTCGGTTGTACTCGTTTGCTGTTGAAAGAGCGTTTCAGGTCGGTCTTTCTTTTCGAGTCCGCTTTTCGGTCGTACTCGTTTGCTGTTGAAAGAGCGTTTTCGGTCGGTCTTTCTTTTCGAGTCCGCTTTCGATCGTACTCGGTTATTTCTTTTAGAGTCTGCTTTCGGTTGTACTCGTTTGCTGTTGAAAGAGCGTTTTCGGCCGGTCTTTCTGTTCGAGTCCGCTTTCGGTCTTACTCATTTGCTGTTGAAAGAGCATTTTCGGCCGGTCTTTCTTTTCGAGTCCGCTTTTGGTCGTACTCGTTTATTCTTTTCGAGTCCGCTTTCGGTCGTACTCGTTTGCTGTTGAAAGAGCGTTTTCGGCCGGTCTTTCTGTTCGAGTCCGATTTCGGTCGTACTCATTTATTCTTTTCGAGTCCGCTTTCTGTCGTACTCGTTTGCTGTTGAAAGAGCATTTTCGGCCGGTCTTTCTTTTCGAGTCCGCTTTCGGTCGTACTCGTTTGCTGTTGAAAGAGCTTTTTCAGCCGGTCTTTCTTTTCGAGTCTGCTTTCGGTCATACTTATTTATTCTTTTCGAGTCCGCTTTCGGTCGTACTCGTTTGCTGTTGAAAGAGCATTTTCGGCAGGTCTTTATGTTCGAGTCCGCTTTCGGACGTACTCGTTTATTCTTTTCGAGTCTGCTTCCGGTCGTACTCGTTTGCTGTTGAAAGAGCGTTTTCGGCCAGTCTTTCTTTTGGAGTCCGTTTTCGGCCGTACTGCTTTGCTGTTGAAAGAGCATTTTCGGCCCGTCTTTCTTTTCGATTCTGCTTTCGGTAGTACTTTTTTATTTCTTTTCGAGTTCGCTTTTGGTCTTACTCGTTGCTGTTGAAAGAGCGTTTTCGGCCGGTCTTTCTTTTCGAGTCCGCTTTCGGTCGTACTCATTTATTCTTTTCGAGTTCGCTTTTGCTCGTACTCGTTTGCTGTTGAAAGAGCGTTTCAGGCCGGTCTTTCTTTTCGAGTCCGCTTTCGGTCGTACTCGTTTGCTATTGAAAGAGCGTTTTAGGCCGGTCTTTATTTTCGAGTCCGCTTTTGGTCGTACTCGTTTATTCTTATCGAGTCCTCTTTCAGTCGTACTCGTTTGCTGTTGAAAGAGCGTTTTCGGTCGGTCTTTTATTTCGAGTCCGCTTTCGGTCGTACTCGTTTATTTCTTTTCGAGTCCGCTTTCGGTCGTACTCGTTTACTGTTGAAAGAGCGTTTCCGGCCGGTCTTTCTTTTCGAGTCCGCTTTCGGTCGTACTCGTTTCTTCTTTTCGAGTCCGCTTTCGGTCGTACTCGTTTGCTATTGAAAGAGCGTTTTCGGTCGGCCTTTCTGTTTGAGTCGGCTTTCGGTCATACTCGTTTATTCTTTTCGAGTTCGCTTTCGGTTGTACTCGTTTGCTGTTGAAAGAGCGTTTTCGGCCAGTCTTTCTTTTCGATTCTGCTTTCGGTAGTACTTGTTTATTTCTTTTCGAATTCGCTTTTGGTCTTACTCGTTTGCTGTTGAAAGAGCGTTTTCGGCCGGTATTTCTTTTCGAGTCCGCTTTCAGTCGTACTCGTTTATTCTTTTCGAGTTCGCTTTTGCTCGTACTCGTTTGCTGTTGAAAGAGCGTTTCAGGCCGGTCTTTCTTTTCGAGTCCGCTTTCGGTTGTACTCGTTAGCTGTTGAAAGAGAGTTTTTGGCCGGTCTTTCTTTTCGAGTCTGCTTTTGGTCGTACTCGTTTATTCTTATCGAGTCCGCTTTCGGTTGTACTCGTTTGCTGTTGAAAGAGCGTTTCAGGTCGGTCTTTCTTTTCGAGTCCGCTTTTCGGTCGTACTCGTTTGCTGTTGAAAGAGCGTTTTCGGTCGGTCTTTCTTTTCGAGTCCGCTTTCGATCGTACTCGGTTATTTCTTTTAGAGTCTGCTTTCGGTTGTACTCGTTTGCTGTTGAAAGAGCGTTTTCGGCCGGTCTTTCTTTTCGAGTCCGCTTTCGGTCGTACTCGTTTATTCTTTTCGAGTCCCCTTTCAGTCGTACTCGTTTGCTATTGAAAGAGCATTCTCGGCCGGTCTTTCTTTTCGAGTCTGCTTTCGGTCGTACTCGTTTACTGTTGAAAGAACGTTTCCGGCCGGTCTTTCTTTTCGAGTCCGCTTTCGGTCGTACTCGTTTCTTCTTTTCGAGTCCGCTTTCGGTCGTACTCGTTTGCTATTGAAACAGCGTTTTCGGCCGGCCTTTCTGTTCGAGTCGGCTTTCGGTCATACTCGTTTATTCTTTTCGAGTTCGCTTTCGGTTGTACTCGTTTGCTGTTGAAAGAGCGTTTTCGGACAGTCTTTCTTTTCGATTCTGCTTTCAGTAGTATTTGTTTATTTCTTTTCGAATTCGCTTTTTGTCTTATTCGTTTGCTGTTGAAAGAGCGTTTTCGGCCGGTCTTTCTTTTCGAGTCCGCTTTCGGTCGTACTCGTTTATTCTTTTCGAGTTCGCTTTTGCTCGTACTCGTTTGCTGTTGAAAGAGCGTTTCAGGCCGGTCTTTCTTTTCGAGTCCGCTTTCGGTTGTACTCGTTAGCTGTTGAAAGAGAGTTTTTGGCCGGTCATTCTTTTCGAGTCTGCTTTTGGTCGTACTCGTTTATTCTTATCGAGTCCGCTTTCGGTTGTACTCGTTTGCTATTGAAAGAGCGTTTCAGGTCGGTCTTTCTTTTCGAGTCCGCTTTTCGGTCGTACTCGTTTGCTGTTGAAAGAGCGTTCTCGGCCGGTCTTTCTGTTCGAGTCCGATTTCGGTCGTACTCATTTATTCTTTTCGAGTCCGCTTTCTGTCGTACTCGTTTGCTGTTGAAAGAGCATTTTCGGCCGGTCTTTCTTTTCTAGTCCGCTTTCGGTCGTACTCGTTTGCTGTTGAAAGAGCTTTTTCAGCCGGTCTTTCTTTTCGATTCTGCTTTCGGTCATACTTATTTATTCTTTTCGAGTCCACTTTCGGTCGTACTCGTTTGCTGTTGAAAGAGCATTTTCGGCAGGTCTTTATGTTCGAGTCCGCTTTCGGGCGTACTCGTTTATTCTTTTCGAGTCTGCTTCCGGTCGTACTCGTTTGCTGTTGAAAGAGCGTTTTCGGCCAGTCTTTCTTTTGGAGTCCGTTTTCGGCCGTACTGCTTTGCTGTTGAAAGAGCATTTTCGGCCAGTCTTTCTTTTGGATTCTGCTTTCGGTAGTCCTTTTTTATTTCTTTTTGAGTTCGCTTTTGGTCTTACTCATTTGCTGTTGAAAGAGCGTTTTCGGCCGGTCTTTCATTTCGAGTCCGCTTTCGGTCATACTCGTTTATTCTTTTCGAGTCCGCTTTCGGTCGTACTCGTTTGCTGTTGAAAGAGCGTTTTCGGCCGGTCTTTCTTTTGGAGTCCGCTTTCGGCCGTACTGCTTTGCTGTTGAAAGAGCATTTTCGGCCAGTCTTTCTTTTCGATTCTGCTTTCGGTAGTACTTTTTTATTTCTTTTCGAGTCCGCTTTTGGTCTTACTCGTTTGCTGTTGAAAGAGCGTTTTCGGCCGATCTTTCTTTTCGAGTCCGCTTTCGGTCGTACTCGTTTATTCTTTTCGAGTTCGCTTTTGCTCGTACTCGTTTGCTGTTGAAAGAGCGTTTCAGGCCGGTCTTTCTTTTCGAGTCCGCTTTCGGTTGTACTCGTTAGCTGTTGAAAGAGAGTTTTTTGCCGGTCTTTCTTTTCGAGTCTGCTTTTTGTCGTACTCGTTTATTCTTATCGAGTCCGCTTTCGGTTGTACTCGTTTGCTGTTGAAAGAGCGTTTCAGGTCGGTCTTTCTTTTCGAGTCCGCTTTTCGGTCGTACTCGTTTGCTGTTGAAAGAGCGTATTCGGTCGGTCTTTCTTTTCGAGTCCGCTTTCGATCGTACTCGGTTATTTCTTTTAGAGTCTGCTTTCGGTTGTACTCGTTTGCTGTTGAAAGAGCGTTTTCGGCCGGTCTTTCTTTTCGAGTCCGCTTTCGGTCGTACTCGTTTATTCTTTTCGAGTCCCCTTTCAGTCGTACTCGTTTGCTATTGAAAGAGCATTCTCGGCCGGTCTTTCTTTTCGAGTCCGCTTTCGGTCGTACTCGTTTACTGTTGAAAGAGCGTTTCCGGCCGGTCTATCTTTTCGAGTCCGCTTTCGGTCGTACTCGTTTCTTCTTTTCGAGTCCGCTTTCGGTCGTACTCGTTTGCTATTGAAACAGCGTTTTCGGCCGACCTTTCTGTTCGAGTCGGCTTTCGGTCATACTCGTTTATTCTTTTCGAGTTCGCTTTCGGTTGTACTCGTTTGCTGTTGAAAGAGCGTTTTCGGACAGTCTTTCTTTTCGATTCTACTTTCAGTAGTACTTGTTTATTTCTTTTCGAATTCGCTTTTTGTCTTACTCGTTTGCTGTTGAAAGAGCGTTTTCGGCCGGTCTTTCTTTTCGAGTCCGCTTTCGGTCGTACTCGTTTATTCTTTTCGAGTTCGCTTTTGCTCGTACTCGTTTGCTGTTGAAAGAGCGTTTCAGGCCGGTCTTTCTTTTCGAGTCCGCTTTCGGTTGTACTCGTTAGCTGTTGAAAGAGAGTTTTTGGCCGGTCATTCTTTTCGAGTCTGCTTTTGGTCGTACTCATTTATTCTTATCGAGTCCGCTTTCGGTTGTACTCGTTTGCTATTGAAAGAGCGTTTCAGGTCGGTCTTTCTTTTCGAGTCCGCTTTTCGGTCGTACTCGTTTGCTGTTGAAAGAGCGTTCTCGGCCGGTCTTTCTGTTCGAGTCTGATTTCGGTCGTACTCATTTATTCTTTTCGAGTCCGCTTTCTGTCGTACTCGTTTGCTGTTGAAAGAGCATTTTCGGCCGGTCTTTCTTTTCTAGTCCGCTTTCGGTCGTACTCGTTTGCTGTTGAAAGAGCTTTTTCAGCCGGTCTTTCTTTTCGAGTCTGCTTTCGGTCATACTTATTTATTCTTTTCGAGTCCACTTTCGGTCGTACTCGTTTGCTGTTGAAAGAGCATTTTCGGCAGGTCTTTATGTTCGAGTCCGCTTTCGGGCGTACTCGTTTATTCTTTTCGAGTCTGCTTCCGGTCGTACTCGTTTGCTGTTGAAAGAGCGTTTTCGGCCAGTCTTTCTTTTGGAGTCCGTTTTCGGCCGTACTGCTTTGCTGTTGAAAGAGCATTTTCGGCCAGTCTTTCTTTTGGATTCTGCTTTCGGTAGTACTTTTTTATTTCTTTTTGAGTTCGCTTTTGGTCTTACTCATTTGCTGTTGAAAGAGCGTTTTCGGCCGGTCTTTCATTTCGAGTCCGCTTTCGGTCATACTCGTTTATTCTTTTCGAGTCCGCTTTCGGTCGTACTCGTTTGCTGTTGAAAGAGCGTTTTCGGCCGGTCTTTCTTTTGGAGTCCGCTTTCGGCCGTACTGCTTTGCTGTTGAAAGAGCATTTTCGGCCAGTCTTTCTTTTCGATTCTGCTTTCGGTAGTACTTTTTTATTTCTTTTCGAGTTCGCTTTTGGTCTTACTCGTTTGCTGTTGAAAGAGCGTTTTCGGCCGGTCTTTCTTTTCGAGTCCGCTTTCGGTCGTACTCATTTATTCTTTTCGAGTTCGCTTTTGCTCGTACTCGTTTGCTGTTGAAAGAGCATTTCAGGCCGGTCTTTCTTTTCGAGTCCGCTTTCGTTCGTACTCGTTTGCTATTGAAAGAGCGTTTTTGGCCGGTCTTTATTTTCGAGTCCGCTTTTGGTCGTACTCGTTTATTCTTATCGAGTCCGCTTTCAGTCGTACTCGTTTGCTGTTGAAAGAGCGTTTTCGGTCGGTCTTTTATTTCGAGTCCGCTTTCGGTCGTACTCGTTTATTTCTTTTCGAGTCCGCTTTCGGTCGTACTCGTTTACTGTTGAAAGAGCGTTTCCGGCCGATCATTCTTTTCGAGTCCGCTTTCGGTCGTACTCGTTTCTTCTTTTCGAGTCCGCTTTCGGTCGTACTCGTTTGCTATTGAAAGAGCGTTTTCGGCCGGCCTTTCTGTTCGAGTCGGCTTTCGGTCATACTCGTTTATTCTTTTCGAGTTCGCTTTCGGTTGTACTCGTTTGCTGTTGAAAGAGCGTTTTCGGCCAGTCTTTCTTTTCGATTCTGCTTTCGGTAGTACTTGTTTATTTCTTTTCGAATTCGCTTTTGGTCTTACTCGTTTGCTGTTGAAAGAGCGTTTTCGGCCGATCTTTCTTTTCGAGTCCGCTTTCGGTCGTACTCGTTTATTCTTTTCGAGTTCGCTTTTGCTCGTACTCGTTTGCTGTTGAAAGAGCGTTTCAGGCCGGTCTTTCTTTTCGAGTCCGCTTTCGGTTGTACTCGTTAGCTGTTGAAAGAGAGTTTTTTGCCGGTCTTTCTTTTCGAGTCTGCTTTTTGTCGTACTCGTTTATTCTTATTGAGTCCGCTTTCGGTTGTACTCGTTTGCTGTTGAAAGAGCGTTTCAGGTCGGTCTTTCTTTTCGAGTCCGCTTTTCGGTCGTACTCGTTTGCTGTTGAAAGAGCGTTTTCGGTCGGTCATTCTTTTCGAGTCCGCTTTCGATCGTACTCGGTTATTTCTTTTAGAGTCTGCTTTCGGTTGTACTCGTTTGCTGTTGAAAGAGCGTTTTCGGCCGGTCTTTCTTTTCGAGTCCGCTTTCGGTCGTACTCGTTTATTCTTTTCGAGTCCCCTTTCAGTCGTACTCGTTTGCTATTGAAAGAGCATTCTCGGCCGGTCTTTCTTTTCGAGTCCGCTTTCGGTCGTACTCGTTTACTGTTGAAAGAGCGTTTCCGGCCGGTCTATCTTTTCGAGTCCGCTTTCGGTCGTACTCGTTTCTTCTTTTCGAGTCCGCTTTCGGTCGTACTCGTTTGCTATTGAAACAGCGTTTTCGGCCGGCCTTTCTGTTCGAGTCGGCTTTCGGTCATACTCGTTTATTCTTTTCGAGTTCGCTTTCGGTTGTACTCGTTTGCTGTTGAAAGAGCGTTTTCGGACAGTCTTTCTTTTCGATTCTACTTTCAGTAGTACTTGTTTATTTCTTTTCGAATTCGCTTTTTGTCTTACTCGTTTGCTGTTGAAAGAGCTTTTTCAGCCGGTCTTTCTTTTCGAGTCTGCTTTCGGTCATACTTATTTATTCTTTTCGAGTCCACTTTCGGTCGTACTCGTTTGCTGTTGAAAGAGCATTTTCGGCAGGTCTTTATGTTCGAGTCCGCTTTCGGGCGTACTCGTTTATTCTTTTCGCGTCTGCTTCCGGTCGTACTCGTTTGCTGTTGAAAGAGCGTTTTCGGCCAGTCTTTCTTTTGGAGTCCGTTTTCAGCCGTACAGCTTTGCTGTTGAAAGAGCATTTTCGGCCAGTCTTTCTTTTGGATTCTGCTTTCGGTAGTACTTTTTTATTTCTTTTTGAGTTCGCTTTTGGTCTTACTCATTTGCTGTTGAAAGAGCGTTTTCGGCCGGTCTTTCATTTCGAGTCCGCTTTCGGTCATACTCGTTTATTCTTTTCGAGTCCGCTTTCGGTCGTACTCGTTTGCTGTTGAAAGAGCTTTTTCAGCCGGTCTTTCTTTTCGAGTCTGCTTTCGGTCATACTTATTTATTCTTTTCGAGTCCGCTTTCGGTCGTACTCGTTTGCTGTTGAAAGTGCGTTTTCGGCCGGTCTTTCTGTTCGAGTCCGATTTCGGTCGTACTCATTTATTCTTTTCGAGTCCGCTTTCTGTCGTACTCGTTTGCTGTTGAAAGAGCATTTTCGGCCGGTCTTTCTTTTCGAGTCCGCTTTCGGTCGTACTCGTTTGCTGTTGAAAGAGCTTTTTCAACCGGTCTTTCTTTTCGAGTCTGCTTTCGGTCATACTTATTTATTCTTTTCGAGTCCGCTTTCGGTCGTACTCGTTTGCTGTTGAAAGAGCATTTTCGGCAGGTCTTTATGTTCGAGTCCGCTTTCGGACGTACTCGTTTATTCTTTTCGAGTCTGCTTCCGGTCGTACTCGTTTGCTGTTGAAAGAGCGTTTTCGGCCAGTCTTTCTTTTGGAGTCCGTTTTCGGCCGTACTGCTTTGCTGTTGAAAGAGCTTTTTCGGCCAGTCTTTCTTTTGGATTCTGCTTTCGGTAGTACTTTTTTATTTCTTTTTGAGTTCGCTTTTGGTCTTACTCATTTGCTGTTGAAAGAGCGTTTTCGGCCGGTCTTTCATTTCGAGTCCACTTTCGGTCATACTCGTTTATTCTTTTCGAGTCCGCTTTCGGTCGTACTCGTTTGCTATTGAAAGAACGTTTTCGATCGGTCTTTCTTTTCGAGTCCGCTTTCGGTCGTACTCGTTTGCTGTTGAAAGAGCGTTTTCGGCCGGTCTTTCTTTTGGAGTCCGCTTTCGGCCGTACTGCTTTGCTGTTGAAAGAGCATTTTCGGCCCGTCTTTCTTTTCGAGTCCGCTTTCGGTAGTACTTTTTTATTTCTTTTCGAGTTCGCTTTTGGTCTTACTCGTTTGCTGTTGAAAGAGCGTTTTCGGCCGGTCTTTCTTTTCGAGTCCGCTTTCGGTCGTACTCATTTATTCTTTTCGAGTTCGCTTTTGCTCGTACTCGTTTGCTGTTGAAAGAGCATTTCAGGCCGGTCTTTCTTTTCGAGTCCGCTTTCGGTCGTACTCGTTTGCTATTGAAAGAGCGTTTTTGGCCGGTCTTTATTTTCGAGTCCGCTTTTGGTCGTACTCGTTTATTCTTATCGAGTCCGCTTTCAGTCGTACTCGTTTGCTGTTGAAAGAGCGTTTTCGGTCGGTCTTTTATTTCGAGTCCGCTTTCGGTCGTACTCGTTTATTTCTTTTCGAGTCCGCTTTCGGTCGTACTCGTTTACTGTTGAAAGAGCGTTTCCGGCCGATCATTCTTTTCGAGTCCGCTTTCGGTCGTACTCGTTTCTTCTTTTCGAGTCCGCTTTCGGTCGTACTCGTTTGCTATTGAAAGAGCGTTTTCGGCCGGCCTTTCTGTTCGAGTCGGCTTTCGGTCATACTCGTTTATTCTTTTCGAGTTCGCTTTCGGTTGTACTCGTTTGCTGTTGAAAGAGCGTTTTCGGCCAGTCTTTCTTTTCGATTCTGCTTTCGGTAGTACTTGTTTATTTCTTTTCGAATTCGCTTTTGGTCTTACTCGTTTGCTGTTGAAAGAGCGTTTTCGGCCGATCTTTCTTTTCGAGTCCGCTTTCGGTCGTACTCGTTTATTCTTTTCGAGTTCGCTTTTGCTCGTACTCGTTTGCTGTTGAAAGAGCGTTTCAGGCCGGTCTTTCTTTTCGAGTCCGCTTTCGGTTGTACTCGTTAGCTGTTGAAAGAGAGTTTTTTGCCGGTCTTTCTTTTCGAGTCTGCTTTTTGTCGTACTCGTTTATTCTTATTGAGTCCGCTTTCGGTTGTACTCGTTTGCTGTTGAAAGAGCGTTTCAGGTCGGTCTTTCTTTTCGAGTCCGCTTTTCGGTCGTACTCGTTTGCTGTTGAAAGAGCGTTTTCGGTCGGTCATTCTTTTCGAGTCCGCTTTCGATCGTACTCGGTTATTTCTTTTAGAGTCTGCTTTCGGTTGTACTCGTTTGCTGTTGAAAGAGCGTTTTCGGCCGGTCTTTCTTTTCGAGTCCGCTTTCGGACGTACTCGTTTATTCTTTTCGAGTCCCCTTTCAGTCGTACTCGTTTGCTATTGAAAGAGCATTCTCGGCCGGTCTTTCTTTTCGAGTCCGCTTTCGGTCGTACTCGTTTACTGTTGAAAGAGCGTTTCCGGCCGGTCTATCTTTTCGAGTCCGCTTTCGGTCGTACTCGTTTCTTCTTTTCGAGTCCGCTTTCGGTCGTACTCGTTTGCTATTGAAACAGCGTTTTCGGCCGGCCTTTCTGTTCGAGTCGGCTTTCGGTCATACTCGTTTATTCTTTTCGAGTTCGCTTTCGGTTGTACTCGTTTGCTGTTGAAAGAGCGTTTTCGGACAGTCTTTCTTTTCGATTCTGCTTTCAGTAGTACTTGTTTATTTCTTTTCGAATTCGCTTTTTGTCTTACTCGTTTGCTGTTGAAAGAGCTTTTTCAGCCGGTCTTTCTTTTCGAGTCTGCTTTCGGTCATACTTATTTATTCTTTTCGAGTCCACTTTCGGTCGTACTCGTTTGCTGTTGAAAGAGCATTTTCGGCAGGTCTTCATGTTCGAGTCCGCTTTCGGGCGTACTCGTTTATTCTTTTCGAGTCTGCTTCCGGTCGTACTCGTTTGCTGTTGAAAGAGCGTTTTCGGCCAGTCTTTCTTTTGGAGTCCGTTTTCAGCCGTACTGCTTTGCTGTTGAAAGAGCATTTTCGGCCAGTCTTTCTTTTGGATTCTGCTTTCGGTAGTACTTTTTTATTTCTTTTTGAGTTCGCTTTTGGTCTTACTCATTTGCTGTTGAAAGAGCGTTTTCGGCCGGTCTTTCATTTCGAGTCCGCTTTCGGTCATACTCGTTTATTCTTTTCGAGTCCGCTTTCGGTCGTACTCGTTTGCTGTTGAAAGAGCTTTTTCAGCCGGTCTTTCTTTTCGAGTCTGCTTTCGGTCATACTTATTTATTCTTTTCGAGTCCGCTTTCGGTCGTACTCGTTTGCTGTTGAAAGAGCGTTTTCGGCCGGTCTTTCTGTTCGAGTCCGATTTCGGTCGTACTCATTTATTCTTTTCGAGTCCGCTTTCTGTCGTACTCGTTTGCTGTTGAAAGAGCATTTTCGGCCGGTCTTTCTTTTCGAGTCCGCTTTCGGTCGTACTCGTTTGCTGTTGAAAGAGCTTTTTCAACCGGTCTTTCTTTTTGAGTCTGCTTTCGGTCATACTTATTTATTCTTTTCGAGTCCGCTTTCGGTCGTACTCGTTTGCTGTTGAAAGAGCATTTTCGGCAGGTCTTTATGTTCGAGTCCGCTTTCGGACGTACTCGTTTATTCTTTTCGAGTCTGCTTCCGGTCGTACTCGTTTGCTGTTGAAAGAGCGTTTTCGGCCAGTCTTTCTTTTGGAGTCCGTTTTCGGCCGTACTGCTTTGCTGTTGAAAGAGCTTTTTCGGCCAGTCTTTCTTTTGGATTCTGCTTTCGGTAGTACTTTTTTATTTCTTTTTGAGTTCGCTTTTGGTCTTACTCATTTGCTGTTGAAAGAGCGTTTTCGGCCGGTCTTTCATTTCGAGTCCACTTTCGGTCATACTCGTTTATTCTTTTCGAGTCCGCTTTCGGTCGTACTCGTTTGCTATTGAAAGAACGTTTTCGATCGGTCTTTCTTTTCGAGTCCGCTTTCGGTCGTACTCGTTTGCTGTTGAAAGAGCGTTTTCGGCCGGTCTTTCTTTTGGAGTCCGCTTTCGGCCGTACTGCTTTGCTGTTGAAAGAGCATTTTCGGCCCGTCTTTCTTTTCGAGTCCGCTTTCGGTAGTACTTTTTTATTTCTTTTCGAGTTCGCTTTTGGTCTTACTCGTTTGCTGTTGAAAGAGAGTTTTCGGCCGGTCTTTCTTTTCGAGTCCGCTTTCGGTCGTACTCATTTATTCTTTTCGAGTTCGCTTTTGCTCGTACTCGTTTGTTGTTGAAAGAGCGTTTCAGGCCGGTCTTTCTTTTCGAGTCCGCTTTCGGTCGTACTCGTTTGCTATTGAAAGAGCGTTTTTGGCCGGTCTTTATTTTCGAGTCCGCTTTTGGTCGTACTCGTTTATTCTTATCGAGTCCGCTTTCAGTCGTACTCGTTTGCTGTTGAAAGAGCGTTTTCGGTCGGTCTTTTATTTCGAGTCCGCTTTCGGTCGTACTCGTTTATTTCTTTTCGAGTCCGCTTTCGGTCGTACTCGTTTACTGTTGAAAGAGCGTTTCCGGCCGGTCTTTCTTTTCGAGTCCGCTTTCGGTCGTACTCGTTTCTTCTTTTCGAGTCCGCTTTCGGTCGTACTCGTTTGCTATTGAAAGAGCGTTTTCGGCCGGCCTTTCTGTTCGAGTCGGCTTTCGGTCATACTCGTTTATTCTTTTCGAGTTCGCTTTCGGTTGTACTCGTTTGCTGTTGAAAGAGCGTTTTCGGCCAGTCTTTCTTTTCGATTCTGCTTTCGGTAGTACTTGTTTATTTCTTTTCGAATTCGCTTTTGGTCTTACTCGTTTGCTGTTGAAAGAGCGTTTTCGGCCGGTATTTCTTTTCGAGTCCGCTTTCGGTCGTACTCGTTTATTCTTTTCGAGTTCGCTTTTGCTCGTACTCGTTTGCTGTTGAAAGAGCGTTTCAGGCCGGTCTTTCTTTTCGAGTCCGCTTTCGGTTGTACTCGTTAGCTGTTGAAAGAGAGTTTTTGGCCGGTCTTTCTTTTCGAGTCTGCTTTTGGTCGTACTCGTTTATTCTTATCGAGTCCGCTTTCGGTTGTACTCGTTTGCTGTTGAAAGAGCGTTTCAGGTCGGTCTTTCTTTTCGAGTCCGCTTTTCGGTCGTACTCGGTTGCTGTTGAAAGAGCGTTTTCGGTCGGTCTTTCTTTTCGAGTCCGCTTTCGATCGTACTCGGTTATTTCTTTTAGAGTCTGCTTTCGGTTGTACTCGTTTGCTGTTGAAAGAGCGTTTTCGGCCGGTCTTTCTTTTCGAGTCCGCTTTCGGTCGTACTCGTTTATTCTTTTCGAGTCCCCTTTCAGTCGTACTCGTTTGCTATTGAAAGAGCATTCTCGGCCGGTCTTTCTTTTCGAGTCTGCTTTCGGTCGTACTCGTTTACTGTTGAAAGAGCGTTTCCGGCCGGTCTTTCTTTTCGAGTCCGCTTTCGGTCGTACTCGTTTCTTCTTTTCGAGTCCGCTTTCGGTCGTACTCGTTTGCTATTGAAACAGCGTTTTCGGCCGGCCTTTCTGTTCGAGTCGGCTTTCGGTCATACTCGTTTATTCTTTTCGAGTTCGCTTTCGGTTGTACTCGTTTGCTGTTGAAAGAGCGTTTTCGGACAGTCTTTCTTTTCGATTCTGCTTTCAGTAGTATTTGTTTATTTCTTTTCGAATTCGCTTTTTGTCTTATTCGTTAGCTGTTGAAAGAGCGTTTTCGGCCGGTCTTTCTTTTCGAGTCCGCTTTCGGTCGTACTCGTTTATTCTTTTCGAGTTCGCTTTTGCTCGTACTCGTTTGCTGTTGAAAGAGCGTTTCAGGCCGGTCTTTCTTTTTGAGTCCGCTTTCGGTTGTACTCGTTAGCTGTTGAAAGAGAGTTTTTGGCCGGTCATTCTTTTCGAGTCTGCATTTGGTCGTACTCGTTTATTCTTATCGAGTCCGCTTTCGGTTGTACTCGTTTGCTATTGAAAGAGCGTTTCAGGTCGGTCTTTCTTTTCGAGTCCGCTTTTCGGTCGTACTCGTTTGCTGTTGAAAGAGCGTTCTCGGCCGGTCTTTCTGTTCGAGTCCGATTTCGGTCGTACTCATTTATTCTTTTCGAGTCCGCTTTCTGTCGTACTCGTTTGCTGTTGAAAGAGCATTTTCGGCCGGTCTTTCTTTTCTAGTCCGCTTTCGGTCGTACTCGTTTGCTGTTGAAAGAGCTTTTTCAGCCGGTCTTTCTTTTCGAATCTGCTTTCGGTCATACTTATTTATTCTTTTCGAGTCCACTTTCGGTCGTACTCGTTTGCTGTTGAAAGAGCATTTTCGGCAGGTCTTTATGTTCGAGTCCGCTTTCGGGCGTACTCGTTTATTCTTTTCGAGTCTGCTTCCGGTCGTACTCGTTTGCTGTTGAAAGAGCGTTTTCGGCCAGTCTTTCTTTTGGAGTCCGTTTTCGGCCGTACTGCTTTGCTGTTGAAAGAGCATTTTCGGCCAGTCTTTCTTTTGGATTCTGCTTTCGGTAGTACTTTTTTATTTCTTTTTGAGTTCGCTTTTGGTCTTACTCATTTGCTGTTGAAAGAGCGTTTTCGGCCGGTCTTTCATTTCGAGTCCGCTTTCGGTCATACTCGTTTATTCTTTTCGAGTCCGCTTTCGGTCGTACTCGTTTGCTGTTGAAAGAGCGTTTTCGGCCGGTCTTTCTTTTGGAGTCCGCTTTCGGCCGTACTGCTTTGCTGTTGAAAGAGCATTTTCGGCCAGTCTTTCTTTTCGATTCTGCTTTCGGTAGTACTTTTTTATTTCTTTTCGAGTTCGCTTTTGGTCTTACTCGTTTGCTGTTGAAAGAGCGTTTTCGGCCGGTCTTTCTTTTCGAGTCCGCTTTCGGTCGTACTCATTTATTCTTTTCGAGTTCGCTTTTGCTCGTACTCGTTTGCTGTTGAAAGAGCATTTCAGGCCGGTCTTTCTTTTCGAGTCCGCTTTCGGTCGTACTCGTTTGCTATTGAAAGAGCGTTTTTGGCCGGTCTTTATTTTCGAGTCCGCTTTTGGTCGTACTCGTTTATTCTTATCGAGTCCGCTTTCAGTCGTACTCGTTTGCTGTTGAAAGAGCGTTTTCGGTCGGTCTTTTATTTCGAGTCCGCTTTCGGTCGTACTCGTTTATTTCTTTTCGAGTCCGCTTTCGGTCGTACTCGTTTACTGTTGAAAGAGCGTTTCCGGCCGATCATTCTTTTCGAGTCCGCTTTCGGTCGTACTCGTTTCTTCTTTTCGAGTTCGCTTTCGGTCGTACTCGTTTGCTATTGAAAGAGCGTTTTCGGCCGGCCTTTCTGTTCGAGTCGGCTTTCGGTCATACTCGTTTATTCTTTTCGAGTTCGCTTTCGGTTGTACTCGTTTGCTGTTGAAAGAGCGTTTTCGGCCAGTCTTTCTTTTCGATTCTGCTTTCGGTAGTACTTGTTTATTTCTTTTCGAATTCGCTTTTGGTCTTACTCGTTTGCTGTTGAAAGAGCGTTTTCGGCCGATCTTTCTTTTCGAGTCCGCTTTCGGTCGTACTCGTTTATTCTTTTCGAGTTCGCTTTTGCTCGTACTCGTTTGCTGTTGAAAGAGCGTTTCAGGCCGGTCTTTCTTTTCGAGTCCGCTTTCGGTTGTACTCGTTAGCTGTTGAAAGAGAGTTTTTTGCCGGTCTTTCTTTTCGAGTCTGCTTTTTGTCGTACTCGTTTATTCTTATCGAGTCCGCTTTCGGTTGTACTCGTTTGCTGTTGAAAGAGCGTTTCAGGTCGGTCTTTCTTTTCGAGTCCGCTTTTCGGTCGTACTCGTTTGCTGTTGAAAGAGCGTTTTCGGCCGGTCTTTCTTTTCGAGTCCGCTTTCGGTCGTACTCGTTTATTCTTTTCGAGTCCCCTTTCAGTCGTACTCGTTTGCTATTGAAAGAGCATTCTCGGCCGGTCTTTCTTTTCGAGTCTGCTTTCGGTCGTACTCGTTTACTGTTGAAAGAGCGTTTCCGGCCGGTCTTTCTTTTCGAGTCCGCTTTCGGTCGTACTCGTTTCTTCTTTTCGAGTCCGCTTTCGGTCGTACTCGTTTGCTATTGAAACAGCGTTTTCGGCCGGCCTTTCTGTTCGAGTCGGCTTTCGGTCATACTCGTTTATTCTTTTCGAGTTCGCTTTCGGTTGTACTCGTTTGCTGTTGAAAGAGCGTTATCGGACAGTCTTTCTTTTCGATTCTGCTTTCAGTAGTATTTGTTTATTTCTTTTCGAATTCGCTTTTTGTCTTATTCGTTAGCTGTTGAAAGAGCGTTTTCGGCCGGTCTTTCTTTTCGAGTCCGCTTTCGGTCGTACTCGTTTATTCTTTTCGAGTTCGCTTTTGCTCGTACTCGTTTGCTGTTGAAAGAGCGTTTCAGGCCGGTCTTTCTTTTCGAGTCCGCTTTCGGTTGTACTCGTTAGCTGTTGAAAGAGAGTTTTTGGCCGGTCATTCTTTTCGAGTCTGCATTTGGTCGTACTCGTTTATTCTTATCGAGTCCGCTTTCGGTTGTACTCGTTTGCTATTGAAAGAGCGTTTCAGGTCGGTCTTTCTTTTCGAGTCCGCTTTTCGGTCGTACTCGTTTGCTGTTGAAAGAGCGTTCTCGGCCGGTCTTTCTGTTCGAGTCCGATTTCGGTCGTACTCATTTATTCTTTTCGAGTCCGCTTTATGTCGTACTCGTTTGCTGTTGAAAGAGCATTTTCGGCCGGTCTTTCTTTTCTAGTCCGCTTTCGGTCGTACTCGTTTGCTGTTGAAAGAGCTTTTTCAGCCGGTCTTTCTTTTCGAGTCTGCTTTCGGTCATACTTATTTATTCTTTTCGAGTCCACTTTCGGTCGTACTCGTTTGCTGTTGAAAGAGCATTTTCGGCAGGTCTTTATGTTCGAGTCCGCTTTCGGGCGTACTCGTTTATTCTTTTCGAGTCTGCTTCCGGTCGTACTCGTTTGCTGTTGAAAGAGCGTTTTCGGCCAGTCTTTCTTTTGGAGTCCGTTTTCGGCCGTACTGCTTTGCTGTTGAAAGAGCATTTTCGGCCAGTCTTTCTTTTGGATTCTGCTTTCGGTAGTACTTTTTTATTTCTTTTTGAGTTCGCTTTTGGTCTTACTCATTTGCTGTTGAAAGAGCGTTTTCGGCCGGTCTTTCATTTCGAGTCCGCTTTCGGTCATACTCGTTTATTCTTTTCGAGTCCGCTTTCGGTCGTACTCGTTTGCTGTTGAAAGAGCGTTTTCGGCCGGTCTTTCTTTTGGAGTCCGCTTTCGGCTGTACTGCTTTGCTGTTGAAAGAGCATTTTCGGCCAGTCTTTCTTTTCGATTCTGCTTTCGGTAGTACGTTTTTATTTCTTTTCGAGTTCGCTTTTGGTCTTACTCGTTTGCTGTTGAAAGAGCGTTTTCGGCCGGTCTTTCTTTTCGAGTCCGCTTTCGGTCGTACTCATTTATTCTTTTCGAGTTCGCTTTTGCTCGTACTCGTTTGCTGTTGAAAGAGCATTTCAGGCCGGTCTTTCTTTTCGAGTCCGCTTTCGGTCGTACTCGTTTGCTATTGAAAGAGCGTTTTTGGCCGGTCTTTATTTTCGAGTCCGCTTTTGGTCGTACTCGTTTATTCTTATCGAGTCCGCTTTCAGTCGTACTCGTTTGCTGTTGAAAGAGCGTTTTCGGTCGGTCTTTTATTTCGAGTCCGCTTTCGGTCGTACTCGTTTATTTCTTTTCGAGTCCGCTTTCGGTCGTACTCGTTTACTGTTGAAAGAGCGTTTCCGGCCGATCATTCTTTTCGAGTCCGCTTTCGGTCGTACTCGTTTCTTCTTTTCGAGTCCGCTTTCGGTCGTACTCGTTTGCTATTGAAAGAGCGTTTTCGGCCGGCCTTTCTGTTCGAGTCGGCTTTCGGTCATACTCGTTTATTCTTTTCGAGTTCGCTTTCGGTTGTACTCGTTTGCTGTTGAAAGAGCGTTTTCGGCCAGTCTTTCTTTTCGATTCTGCTTTCGGTAGTACTTGTTTATTTCTTTTCGAATTCGCTTTTGGTCTTACTCGTTTGCTGTTGAAAGAGCGTTTTCGGCCGGTCTTTCTTTTCGAGTCCGCTTTCGGTCGTACTCGTTTATTCTTTTCGAGTCCCCTTTCAGTCGTACTCGTTTGCTATTGAAAGAGCATTCTCGGCCGGTCTTTCTTTTCGAGTCTGCTTTCGGTCGTACTCGTTTACTGTTGAAAGAGCGTTTCCGGCCGGTCTTTCTTTTCGAGTCCGCTTTCGGTCGTACTCGTTTCTTCTTTTCGAGTCCGCTTTCGGTCGTACTCGTTTGCTATTGAAACAGCGTTTTCGGCCGGCCTTTCTGTTCGAGTCGGCTTTCGGTCATACTCGTTTATTCTTTTCGAGTTCGCTTTCGGTTGTACTCGTTTGCTGTTGAAAGAGCGTTTTCGGACAGTCTTTCTTTTCGATTCTGCTTTCAGTAGTATTTGTTTATTTCTTTTCGAATTCGCTTTTTGTCTTATTCGTTAGCTGTTGAAAGAGCGTTTTCGGCCGGTCTTTCTTTTCGAGTCCGCTTTCGGTCGTACTCGTTTATTCTTTTCGAGTTCGCTTTTGCTCGTACTCGTTTGCTGTTGAAAGAGCGTTTCAGGCCGGTCTTTCTTTTTGAGTCCGCTTTCGGTTGTACTCGTTAGCTGTTGAAAGAGAGTTTTTGGCCGGTCATTCTTTTCGAGTCTGCATTTGGTCGTACTCGTTTATTCTTATCGAGTCCGCTTTCGGTTGTACTCGTTTGCTATTGAAAGAGCGTTTCAGGTCGGTCTTTCTTTTCGAGTCCGCTTTTCGGTCGTACTCGTTTGCTGTTGAAAGAGCGTTCTCGGCCGGTCTTTCTGTTCGAGTCCGATTTCGGTCGTACTCATTTATTCTTTTCGAGTCCGCTTTCTGTCGTACTCGTTTGCTGTTGAAAGAGCATTTTCGGCCGGTCTTTCTTTTCTAGTCCGCTTTCGGTCGTACTCGTTTGCTGTTGAAAGAGCTTTTTCAGCCGGTCTTTCTTTTCGAATCTGCTTTCGGTCATACTTATTTATTCTTTTCGAGTCCACTTTCGGTCGTACTCGTTTGCTGTTGAAAGAGCATTTTCGGCAGGTCTTTATGTTCGAGTCCGCTTTCGGGCGTACTCGTTTATTCTTTTCGAGTCTGCTTCCGGTCGTACTCGTTTGCTGTTGAAAGAGCGTTTTCGGCCAGTCTTTCTTTTGGAGTCCGTTTTCGGCCGTACTGCTTTGCTGTTGAAAGAGCATTTTCGGCCAGTCTTTCTTTTGGATTCTGCTTTCGGTAGTACTTTTTTATTTCTTTTTGAGTTCGCTTTTGGTCTTACTCATTTGCTGTTGAAAGAGCGTTTTCGGCCGGTCTTTCATTTCGAGTCCGCTTTCGGTCATACTCGTTTATTCTTTTCGAGTCCGCTTTCGGTCGTACTCGTTTGCTGTTGAAAGAGCGTTTTCGGCCGGTCTTTCTTTTGGAGTCCGCTTTCGGCCGTACTGCTTTGCTGTTGAAAGAGCATTTTCGGCCAGTCTTTCTTTTCGATTCTGCTTTCGGTAGTACTTTTTTATTTCTTTTCGAGTTCGCTTTTGGTCTTACTCGTTTGCTGTTGAAAGAGCGTTTTCGGCCGGTCTTTCTTTTCGAGTCCGCTTTCGGTCGTACTCATTTATTCTTTTCGAGTTCGCTTTTGCTCGTACTCGTTTGCTGTTGAAAGAGCATTTCAGGCCGGTCTTTCTTTTCGAGTCCGCTTTCGGTCGTACTCGTTTGCTATTGAAAGAGCGTTTTTGGCCGGTCTTTATTTTCGAGTCCGCTTTTGGTCGTACTCGTTTATTCTTATCGAGTCCGCTTTCAGTCGTACTCGTTTGCTGTTGAAAGAGCGTTTTCGGTCGGTCTTTTATTTCGAGTCCGCTTTCGGTCGTACTCGTTTATTTCTTTTCGAGTCCGCTTTCGGTCGTACTCGTTTACTGTTGAAAGAGCGTTTCCGGCCGATCATTCTTTTCGAGTCCGCTTTCGGTCGTACTCGTTTCTTCTTTTCGAGTTCGCTTTCGGTCGTACTCGTTTGCTATTGAAAGAGCGTTTTCGGCCGGCCTTTCTGTTCGAGTCGGCTTTCGGTCATACTCGTTTATTCTTTTCGAGTTCGCTTTCGGTTGTACTCGTTTGCTGTTGAAAGAGCGTTTTCGGCCAGTCTTTCTTTTCGATTCTGCTTTCGGTAGTACTTGTTTATTTCTTTTCGAATTCGCTTTTGGTCTTACTCGTTTGCTGTTGAAAGAGCGTTTTCGGCCGATCTTTCTTTTCGAGTCCGCTTTCGGTCGTACTCGTTTATTCTTTTCGAGTTCGCTTTTGCTCGTACTCGTTTGCTGTTGAAAGAGCGTTTCAGGCCGGTCTTTCTTTTCGAGTCCGCTTTCGGTTGTACTCGTTAGTTGTTGAAAGAGAGTTTTTTGCCGGTCTTTCTTTTCGAGTCTGCTTTTTGTCGTACTCGTTTATTCTTATCGAGTCCGCTTTCGGTTGTACTCGTTTGCTGTTGAAAGAGCGTTTCAGGTCGGTCTTTCTTTTCGAGTCCGCTTTTCGGTCGTACTCGTTTGCTGTTGAAAGAGCGTTTTCGGCCGGTCTTTCTTTTCGAGTCCGCTTTCGGTCGTACTCGTTTATTCTTTTCGAGTCCCCTTTCAGTCGTACTCGTTTGCTATTGAAAGAGCATTCTCGGCCGGTCTTTCTTTTCGAGTCTGCTTTCGGTCGTACTCGTTTACTGTTGAAAGAGCGTTTCCGGCCGGTCTTTCTTTTCGAGTCCGCTTTCGGTCGTACTCGTTTCTTCTTTTCGAGTCCGCTTTCGGTCGTACTCGTTTGCTATTGAAACAGCGTTTTCGGCCGGCCTTTCTGTTCGAGTCGGCTTTCGGTCATACTCGTTTATTCTTTTCGAGTTCGCTTTCGGTTGTACTCGTTTGCTGTTGAAAGAGCGTTATCGGACAGTCTTTCTTTTCGATTCTGCTTTCAGTAGTATTTGTTTATTTCTTTTCGAATTCGCTTTTTGTCTTATTCGTTAGCTGTTGAAAGAGCGTTTTCGGCCGGTCTTTCTTTTCGAGTCCGCTTTCGGTCGTACTCGTTTATTCTTTTCGAGTTCGCTTTTGCTCGTACTCGTTTGCTGTTGAAAGAGCGTTTCAGGCCGGTCTTTCTTTTCGAGTCCGCTTTCGGTTGTACTCGTTAGCTGTTGAAAGAGAGTTTTTGGCCGGTCATTCTTTTCGAGTCTGCATTTGGTCGTACTCGTTTATTCTTATCGAGTCCGCTTTCGGTTGTACTCGTTTGCTATTGAAAGAGCGTTTCAGGTCGGTCTTTCTTTTCGAGTCCGCTTTTCGGTCGTACTCGTTTGCTGTTGAAAGAGCGTTCTCGGCCGGTCTTTCTGTTCGAGTCCGATTTCGGTCGTACTCATTTATTCTTTTCGAGTCCGCTTTATGTCGTACTCGTTTGCTGTTGAAAGAGCATTTTCGGCCGGTCTTTCTTTTCTAGTCCGCTTTCGGTCGTACTCGTTTGCTGTTGAAAGAGCTTTTTCAGCCGGTCTTTCTTTTCGAGTCTGCTTTCGGTCATACTTATTTATTCTTTTCGAGTCCACTTTCGGTCGTACTCGTTTGCTGTTGAAAGAGCATTTTCGGCAGGTCTTTATGTTCGAGTCCGCTTTCGGGCGTACTCGTTTATTCTTTTCGAGTCTGCTTCCGGTCGTACTCGTTTGCTGTTGAAAGAGCGTTTTCGGCCAGTCTTTCTTTTGGAGTCCGTTTTCGGCCGTACTGCTTTGCTGTTGAAAGAGCATTTTCGGCCAGTCTTTCTTTTGGATTCTGCTTTCGGTAGTACTTTTTTATTTCTTTTTGAGTTCGCTTTTGGTCTTACTCATTTGCTGTTGAAAGAGCGTTTTCGGCCGGTCTTTCATTTCGAGTCCGCTTTCGGTCATACTCGTTTATTCTTTTCGAGTCCGCTTTCGGTCGTACTCGTTTGCTGTTGAAAGAGCGTTTTCGGCCGGTCTTTCTTTTGGAGTCCGCTTTCGGCTGTACTGCTTTGCTGTTGAAAGAGCATTTTCGGCCAGTCTTTCTTTTCGATTCTGCTTTCGGTAGTACGTTTTTATTTCTTTTCGAGTTCGCTTTTGGTCTTACTCGTTTGCTGTTGAAAGAGCGTTTTCGGCCGGTCTTTCTTTTCGAGTCCGCTTTCGGTCGTACTCATTTATTCTTTTCGAGTTCGCTTTTGCTCGTACTCGTTTGCTGTTGAAAGAGCATTTCAGGCCGGTCTTTCTTTTCGAGTCCGCTTTCGGTCGTACTCGTTTGCTATTGAAAGAGCGTTTTTGGCCGGTCTTTATTTTCGAGTCCGCTTTTGGTCGTACTCGTTTATTCTTATCGAGTCCGCTTTCAGTCGTACTCGTTTGCTGTTGAAAGAGCGTTTTCGGTCGGTCTTTTATTTCGAGTCCGCTTTCGGTCGTACTCGTTTATTTCTTTTCGAGTCCGCTTTCGGTCGTACTCGTTTACTGTTGAAAGAGCGTTTCCGGCCGATCATTCTTTTCGAGTCCGCTTTCGGTCGTACTCGTTTCTTCTTTTCGAGTCCGCTTTCGGTCGTACTCGTTTGCTATTGAAAGAGCGTTTTCGGCCGGCCTTTCTGTTCGAGTCGGCTTTCGGTCATACTCGTTTATTCTTTTCGAGTTCGCTTTCGGTTGTACTCGTTTGCTGTTGAAAGAGCGTTTTCGGCCAGTCTTTCTTTTCGATTCTGCTTTCGGTAGTACTTGTTTATTTCTTTTCGAATTCGCTTTTGGTCTTACTCGTTTGCTGTTGAAAGAGCGTTTTCGGCCGATCTTTCTTTTCGAGTCCGCTTTCGGTCGTACTCGTTTATTCTTTTCGAGTTCGCTTTTGCTCGTACTCGTTTGCTGTTGAAAGAGCGTTTCAGGCCGGTCTTTCTTTTCGAGTCCGCTTTCGGTTGTACTCGTTAGCTGTTGAAAGAGAGTTTTTTGCCGGTCTTTCTTTTCGAGTCTGCTTTTTGTCGTACTCGTTTATTCTTATCGAGTCCGCTTTCGGTTGTACTCGTTTGCTGTTGAAAGAGCGTTTCAGGTCGGTCTTTCTTTTCGAGTCCGCTTTTCGGTCGTACTCGTTTGCTGTTGAAAGAGCGTTTTCGGTCGGTCTTTCTTTTCGAGTCCGCTTTCGATCGTACTCGGTTATTTCTTTTAGAGTCTGCTTTCGGTTTTACTCGTTTGCTGTTGAAAGAGCGTTTTCGGCCGGTCTTTCTTTTCGAGTCCTCTTTCGGTCGTACTCGTTTATTCTTTTCGAGTCCCCTTTCAGTCGTACTCGTTTGCTATTGAAAGAGCATTCTCGGCCGGTCTTTCTTTTCGAGTCCGCTTTCGGTCGTACTCGTTTACTGTTGAAAGAGCGTTTCCGGCCGGTCTATCTTTTCGAGTCCGCTTTCGGTCGTACTCGTTTCTTCTTTTCGAGTCCGCTTTCGGTCGTACTCGTTTGCTATTGAAACAGCGTTTTCGGCCGGCCTTTCTGTTCGAGTCGGCTTTCGGTCATACTCGTTTATTCTTTTCGAGTTCGCTTTCGGTTGTACTCGTTTGCTGTTGAAAGAGCGTTTTCGGACAGTCTTTCTTTTCGATTCTGCTTTCAGTAGTACTTGTTTATTTCTTTTCGAATTCGCTTTTTGTCTTACTCGTTTGCTGTTGAAAGAGCGTTTTCGGCCGGTCTTTCTTTTCGAGTCCGCTTTCGGTCGTACTCGTTTATTCTTTTCGAGTTCGCTTTTGCTCGTACTCGTTTGCTGTTGAAAGAGCGTTTCAGGCCGGTCTTTCTTTTCGAGTCCGCTTTCGGTTGTACTCGTTAGCTGTTGAAAGAGAGTTTTTGGCCGGTCATTCTTTTCGAGTCTGCTTTTGGTCGTACTCGTTTATTCTTATCGAGTCCGCTTTCGGTTGTACTCGTTTGCTATTGAAAGAGCGTTTCAGGTCGGTCTTTCTTTTCGAGTCCGCTTTTCGGTCGTACTCGTTTGCTGTTGAAAGAGCGTTCTCGGCCGGTCTTTCTGTTCGAGTCCGATTTCGGTCGTACTCATTTATTCTTTTCGAGTCCGCTTTCTGTCGTACTCGTTTGCTGTTGAAAGAGCATTTTCGGCCGGTCTTTCTTTTCTAGTCCGCTTTCGGTCGTACTCGTTTGCTGTTGAAAGAGCTTTTTCAGTCGGTCTTTCTTTTCGAGTCTGCTTTCGGTCATACTTATTTATTCTTTTCGAGTCCACTTTCGGTCGTACTCGTTTGCTGTTGAAAGAGCATTTTCGGCAGGTCTTTATGTTCGAGTCCGCTTTCGGGCGTACTCGTTTATTCTTTTCGAGTCTGCTTCCGGTCGTACTCGTTTGCTGTTGAAAGAGCGTTTTCGGCCAGTCTTTCTTTTGGAGTCCGTTTTCGGCCGTACTGCTTTGCTGTTGAAAGAGCATTTTCGGCCAGTCTTTCTTTTGGATTCTGCTTTCGGTAGTACTTTTTTATTTCTTTTTGAGTTCGCTTTTGGTCTTACTCATTTGCTGTTGAAAGAGCGTTTTCGGCCGGTCTTTCATTTCGAGTCCGCTTTCGGTCATACTCGTTTATTCTTTTCGAGTCCGCTTTTGGTCGTACTCGTTTGCTGTTGAAAGAGCGTTTTCGGCCGGTCTTTCTTTTGGAGTCCGCTTTCGGCCGTACTGCTTTGCTGTTGAAAGAGCATTTTCGGCCAGTCTTTCTTTTCGATTCTGCTTTCGGTAGTACTTTTTTATTTCTTTTCGAGTTCGCTTTTGGTCTTACTCGTTTGCTGTTGAAAGAGCGTTTTCGGCCGGTCTTTCTTTTCGAGTCCGCTTTCGGTCGTACTCATTTATTCTTTTCGAGTTCGCTTTTGCTCGTACTCGTTTGCTGTTGAAAGAGCATTTCAGGCCGGTCTTTCTTTTCGAGTCCGCTTTCGGTCGTACTCGTTTGCTATTGAAAGAGCGTTTTTGGCCGGTCTTTATTTTCGAGTCCGCTTTTGGTCGTACTCGTTTATTCTTATCGAGTCCGCTTTCAGTCGTACTCGTTTGCTGTTGAAAGAGCGTTTTCGGTCGGTCTTTTATTTCGAGTCCGCTTTCGGTCGTACTCGTTTATTTCTTTTCGAGTCCGCTTTCGGTCGTACTCGTTTACTGTTGAAAGAGCGTTTCCGGCCGATCATTCTTTTCGAGTCCGCTTTCGGTCGTACTCGTTTCTTCTTTTCGAGTCCGCTTTCGGTCGTACTCGTTTGCTATTGAAAGAGCGTTTTCGGCCGGCCTTTCTGTTCGAGTCGGCTTTCGGTCATACTCATTTATTCTTTTCGAGTTCGCTTTCGGTTGTACTCGTTTGCTGTTGAAAGAGCGTTTTCGGCCAGTCTTTCTTTTCGATTCTGCTTTCGGTAGTACTTGTTTATTTCTTTTCGAATTCGCTTTTGGTCTTACTCGTTTGCTGTTGAAAGAGCGTTTTCGGCCGATCTTTCTTTTCGAGTCCGCTTTCGGTCGTACTCGTTTATTCTTTTCGAGTTCGCTTTTGCTCGTACTCGTTTGCTGTTGAAAGAGCGTTTCAGGCCGGTCTTTCTTTTCGAGTCCGCTTTCGGTTGTACTCGTTAGCTGTTGAAAGAGAGTTTTTTGCCGGTCTTTCTTTTCGAGTCTGCTTTTTGTCGTACTCGTTTATTCTTATCGAGTCCGCTTTCGGTTGTACTCGTTTGCTGTTGAAAGAGCGTTTCAGGTCGGTCTTTCTTTTCGAGTCCGCTTTTCGGTCGTACTCATTTGCTGTTGAAAGAGCGTTTTCGGTCGGTCTTTCTTTTCGAGTCCGCTTTCGATCGTACTCGGTTATTTCTTTTAGAGTCTGCTTTCGGTTGTACTCGTTTGCTGTTGAAAGAGCGTTTTCGGCCGGTCTTTCTTTTCGAGTCCGCTTTCGGTCGTACTCGTTTATTCTTTTCGAGTCCCCTTTCAGTCGTACTCGTTTGCTATTGAAAGAGCATTCTCGGCCGGTCTTTCTTTTCGAGTCCGCTTTCGGTCGTACTCGTTTACTGTTGAAAGAGCGTTTCCGGCCGGTCTATCTTTTCGAGTCCGCTTTCGGTCGTACTCGTTTCTTCTTTTCGAGTCCGCTTTCGGTCGTACTCGTTTGCTATTGAAACAGCGTTTTCGGCCGGCCTTTCTGTTCGAGTCGGCTTTCGGTCATACTCGTTTATTCTTTTCGAGTCTGCTTCCGGTCGTACTCGTTTGCTGTTGAAAGAGCGTTTTCGGCCAGTCTTTCTTTTGGAGTCCGTTTTCGGCCGTACTGCTTTGCTGTTGAAAGAGCATTTTCGGCCAGTCTTTCTTTTGGATTCTGCTTTCGGTAGTACTTTTTTATTTCTTTTTGAGTTCGCTTTTGGTCTTACTCATTTGCTGTTGAAAGAGCGTTTTCGGCCGGTCTTTCATTTCGAGTCCGCTTTCGGTCATACTCGTTTATTCTTTTCGAGTCCGCTTTCGGTCGTACTCGTTTGCTGTTGAAAGAGCGTTTTCGGCCGGTCTTTCTTTTGGAGTCCGCTTTCGGCCGTACTGCTTTGCTGTTGAAAGAGCATTTTCGGCCAGTCTTTCTTTTCGATTCTGCTTTCGGTAGTACTTTTTTATTTCTTTTCGAGTTCGCTTTTGGTCTTACTCGTTTGCTGTTGAAAGAGCGTTTTCGGCCGGTCTTTCTTTTCGAGTCCGCTTTCGGTCGTACTCATTTATTCTTTTCGAGTTCGCTTTTGCTCGTACTCGTTTGCTGTTGAAAGAGCATTTCAGGCCGGTCTTTCTTTTCGAGTCCGCTTTCGGTCGTACTCGTTTGCTATTGAAAGAGCGTTTTTGGCCGGTCTTTATTTTCGAGTCCGCTTTTGGTCGTACTCGTTTATTCTTATCGAGTCCGCTTTCAGTCGTACTCGTTTGCTGTTGAAAGAGCGTTTTCGGTCGGTCTTTTATTTCGAGTCCGCTTTCGGTCGTACTCGTTTATTTCTTTTCGAGTCCGCTTTCGGTCGTACTCGTTTACTGTTGAAAGAGCGTTTCCGGCCGATCATTCTTTTCGAGTCCGCTTTCGGTCGTACTCGTTTCTTCTTTTCGAGTCCGCTTTCGGTCGTACTCGTTTGCTATTGAAAGAGCGTTTTCGGCCGGCCTTTCTGTTCGAGTCGGCTTTCGGTCATACTCGTTTATTCTTTTCGAGTTCGCTTTCGGTTGTACTCGTTTGCTGTTGAAAGAGCGTTTTCGGCCAGTCTTTCTTTTCGATTCTGCTTTCGGTAGTACTTGTTTATTTCTTTTCGAATTCGCTTTTGGTCTTACTCGTTTGCTGTTGAAAGAGCGTTTTCGGCCGATCTTTCTTTTCGAGTCCGCTTTCGGTCGTACTCGTTTATTCTTTTCGAGTTCGCTTTTGCTCGTACTCGTTTGCTGTTGAAAGAGCGTTTCAGGCCGGTCTTTCTTTTCGAGTCCGCTTTCGGTTGTACTCGTTAGCTTTTGAAAGAGAGTTTTTTGCCGGTCTTTCTTTTCGAGTCTGCTTTTTGTCGTACTCGTTTATTCTTATCGAGTCCGCTTTCGGTTGTACTCGTTTGCTGTTGAAAGAGCGTTTCAGGTCGGTCTTTCTTTTCGAGTCCGCTTTTCGGTCGTACTCGTTTGCTGTTGAAAGAGCGTTTTCGGTCGGTCTTTCTTTTCGAGTCCGCTTTCGATCGTACTCGGTTATTTCTTTTAGAGTCTGCTTTCGGTTGTATCGTTTGCTGTTGAAAGAGCGTTTTCGGCCGGTCTTTCTTTTCGAGTCCGCTTTCGGTCGTACTCGTTTATTCTTTTCGAGTCCCCTTTCAGTCGTACTCGTTTGCTATTGAAAGAGCATTCTCGGCCGGTCTTTCTTTTCGAGTCCGCTTTCGGTCGTACTCGTTTACTGTTGAAAGAGCGTTTCCGGCCGGTCTATCTTTTCGAGTCCGCTTTCGGTCGTACTCGTTTCTTCTTTTCGAGTCCGCTTTCGGTCGTACTCGTTTGCTATTGAAACAGCGTTTTCGGCCGGCCTTTCAGTTCGAGTCGGCTTTCGGTCATACTCGTTTATTCTTTTCGAGTTCGCTTTCGGTTGTACTCGTTTGCTGTTGAAAGAGCGTTTTCGGACAGTCTTTCTTTTCGATTCTGCTTTCAGTAGTACTTGTTTATTTCTTTTCGAATTCGCTTTTTGTCTTACTCGTTTGCTGTTGAAAGAGCGTTTTCGGCCGGTCTTTCTTTTCGAGTCCGCTTTCGGTCGTACTCGTTTATTCTTTTCGAGTTCGCTTTTGCTCGTACTCGTTTGCTGTTGAAAGAGCGTTTCAGGCCGGTCTTTCTTTTCGAGTCCGCTTTCGGTTGTACTCGTTAGCTGTTGAAAGAGAGTTTTTGGCCGGTCATTCTTTTCGAGTCTGCTTTTGGTCGTACTCGTTTATTCTTTTCGAGTCCGCTTTCGGTTGTACTCGTTTGCTATTGAAAGAGCGTTTCAGGTCGGTCTTTCTTTTCGAGTCCGCTTTTCGGTCGTACTCGTTTGCTGTTGAAAGAGCGTTCTCGGCCGGTCTTTCTGTTCGAGTCCGATTTCGGTCGTACTCATTTATTCTTTTCGAGTCCGCTTTCTGTCGTACTCGTTTGCTGTTGAAAGAGGATTTTCGGCCGGTCTTTCTTTTCTAGTCCGCTTTCGGTCGTACTCGTTTGCTGTTGAAAGAGCTTTTTCAGCCGGTCTTTCTTTTCGAGTCTGCTTTCGGTCATACTTATTTATTCTTTTCGAGTCCACTTTCGGTCGTACTCGTTTGCTGTTGAAAGAGCATTTTCGGCAGGTCTTTATGTTCGAGTCCGCTTTCGGGCGTACTCGTTTATTCTTTTCGAGTCCGCTTCCGGTCGTACTCGTTTGCTGTTGAAAGAGCGTTTTCGGCCAGTCTTTCTTTTGGAGTCCGTTTTCGGCCGTACTGCTTTGCTGTTGAAAGAGCATTTTCGGCCAGTCTTTCTTTTGGATTCTGCTTTCGGTAGTACTTTTTTATTTCTTTTTGAGTTCGCTTTTGGTCTTACTCATTTGCTGTTGAAAGAGCGTTTTCGGCCGGTCTTTCATTTCGAGTCCGCTTTCGGTCATACTCGTTTATTCTTTTCGAGTCCGCTTTCGGTCGTACTCGTTTGCTGTTGAAAGAGCGTTTTCGGCCGGTCTTTCTTTTGGAGTCCG
Organism: Lathyrus tuberosus; assembly: GCA_022829125.1. Lineage (NCBI taxonomy): Eukaryota > Viridiplantae > Streptophyta > Magnoliopsida > Fabales > Fabaceae > Lathyrus > Lathyrus tuberosus. The sequence goes on from JALAZF010000034.1 coordinate 6,094,042, forward strand.
CTTTCGGTCGTACTGCTTTGCTGTTGAAAGAGCATTTTCGGCCAGTCTTTCTTTTCGATTCTGCTTTCGGTAGTACTTTTTTATTTCTTTTCGAGTTCGCTTTTGGTCTTACTCGTTTGCTGTTGAAAGAGCGTTTTCGGCCGGTCTTTCTTTTCGAGTCCGCTTTCGGTCGTACTCATTTATTCTTTTCGAGTTCGCTTTTGCTCGTACTCGTTTGCTGTTGAAAGAGCATTTCAGGCCGGTCTTTCTTTTCGAGTCCGCTTTCGGTCGTACTCGTTTGCTATTGAAAGAGCGTTTTTGGCCGGTCTTTATTTTCGAGTCCGCTTTTGGTCGTACTCGTTTATTCTTATCGAGTCCGCTTTCAGTCGTACTCGTTTGCTGTTGAAAGAGCGTTTTCGGTCGGTCTTTTATTTCGAGTCCGCTTTCGGTCGTACTCGTTTATTTCTTTTCGAGTCCGCTTTCGGTCGTACTCGTTTACTGTTGAAAGAGCGTTTCCGGCCGATCATTCTTTTCGAGTCCGCTTTCGGTCGTACTCGTTTCTTCTTTTCGAGTCCGCTTTCGGCCGTACTCGTTTGCTATTGAAAGAGCGTTTTCGGCCGGCCTTTCTGTTCGAGTCGGCTTTCGGTCATACTCGTTTATTCTTTTCGAGTTCGCTTTCGGTTGTACTCGTTTGCTGTTGAAAGAGCGTTTTCGGCCAGTCTTTCTTTTCGATTCTGCTTTCGGTAGTACTTGTTTATTTCTTTTCGAATTCGCTTTTGGTCTTACTCGTTTGCTGTTGAAAGAGCATTTTCGGCCGATCTTTCTTTTCGAGTCCGCTTTCGGTCGTACTCGTTTATTCTTTTCGAGTTCGCTTTTGCTCGTACTCGTTTGCTGTTGAAAGAGCGTTTCAGGCCGGTCTTTCTTTTCGAGTCCGCTTTCGGTTGTACTCGTTAGCTGTTGAAAGAGAGTTTTTTGCCGGTCTTTCTTTTCGAGTCTGCTTTTTGTCGTACTCGTTTATTCTTATTGAGTCCGCTTTCGGTTGTACTCGTTTGCTGTTGAAAGAGCGTTTCAGGTCGGTCTTTCTTTTCGAGTCCGCTTTTCGGTCGTACTCGTTTGCTGTTGAAAGACCGTTTTCGGTCGGTCTTTCCTTTCGAGTCCGCTTTCGATCGTACTCGGTTATTTCTTTTAGAGTCTGCTTTCGGTTGTACTCGTTTGCTGTTGAAAGAGCGTTTTCGGCCGGTCTTTCTTTTCGAGTCCGCTTTCGGTCGTACTCGTTTATTCTTTTCGAGTCCCCTTTCAGTCGTACTCGTTTGCTATTGAAAGAGCATTCTCGGCCGGTCTTTCTTTTCGAGTCCGCTTTCGGTCGTACTCGTTTACTATTGAAAGAGCGTTTCCGGCCGGTCTATCTTTTCGAGTCCGCTTTCGGTCGTACTCGTTTCTTCTTTTCGAGTCCGCTTTCGGTCGTACTCGTTTGCTATTGAAACAGCGTTTTCGGCCGGCCTTTCTGTTCGAGTCGGCTTTCGGTCATACTCGTTTATTCTTTTCGAGTTCGCTTTCGGTTGTACTCGTTTGCTGTTGAAAGAGCGTTTTCGGACAGTCTTTCTTTTCGATTCTGCTTTCAGTAGTACTTGTTTATTTCTTTTCGAATTCGCTTTTTGTCTTACTCGTTTGCTGTTGAAAGAGCGTTTTCGGCCGGTCTTTCTTTTCGAGTCCGCTTTCGGTCGTACTCGTTTATTCTTTTCGAGTTCGCTTTTGCTCGTACTCGTTTGCTGTTGAAAGAGCGTTTCAGGCCGGTCTTTCTTTTCGAGTCCGCTTTCGGTTGTACTCGTTAGCTGTTGAAAGAGAGTTTTTGGCCGGTCATTCTTTTCGAGTCTGCTTTTGGTCGTACTCGTTTATTCTTATCGAGTCCGCTTTCGGTTGTACTCGTTTGCTATTGAAAGAGCGTTTCAGGTCGGTCTTTCTTTTCGAGTCCGCTTTTCGGTCGTACTCGTTTGCTGTTGAAAGAGCGTTCTCGGCCGGTCTTTCTGTTCGAGTCTGATTTCGGTCGTACTCATTTATTCTTTTCGAGTCCGCTTTCTGTCGTACTCGTTTGCTGTTGAAAGAGCATTTTCGGCCGGTCTTTCTTTTCTAGTCCGCTTTCGGTCGTACTCGTTTGCTGTTGAAAGAGCTTTTTCAGCCGGTCTTTCTTTTCGAGTCTGCTTTCGGTCATACTTATTTATTCTTTTCGAGTCCACTTTCGGTCGTACTCGTTTGCTGTTGAAAGAGCATTTTCGGCAGGTCTTTATGTTCGAGTCCGCTTTCGGGCGTACTCGTTTATTCTTTTCGAGTCTGCTTCCGGTCGTACTCGTTTGCTGTTGAAAGAGCGTTTTCGGCCAGTCTTTCTTTTGGAGTCCGTTTTCAGCCGTACTGCTTTGCTGTTGAAAGAGCATTTTCGGCCAGTCTTTCTTTTGGATTCTGCTTTCGGTAGTACTTTTTTATTTCGTTTTGAGTTCGCTTTTGGTCTTACTCATTTGCTGTTGAAAGAGCGTTTTCGGCCGGTCTTTCATTTCGAGTCCGCTTTCGGTCATACTCGTTTATTCTTTTCGAGTCCGCTTTCGGTCGTACTCGTTTGCTGTTGAAAGAGCGTTTTCGGCCGGTCTTTCTTTTGGAGTCCGCTTTCGGCCGTACTGCTTTGCTGTTGAAAGAGCATTTTCGGCCAGTCTTTCTTTTCGATTCTGCTTTCGGTAGTACTTTTTTATTTCTTTTCGAGTTCGCTTTTGGTCTTACTCGTTTGCTGTTGAAAGAGCGTTTTCGGCCGGTCTTTCTTTTCGAGTCCGCTTTCGATCGTACTCATTTATTCTTTTCGAGTTCGCTTTTGCTCGTACTCGTTTGCTGTTGAAAGAGCATTTCAGGCCGGTCTTTCTTTTCGAGTCCGCTTTCGGTCGTACTCGTTTGCTATTGAAAGAGCGTTTTTGGCCGGTCTTTATTTTCGAGTCCGTTTTTGGTCGTACTCGTTTATTCTTATCGAGTCCGCTTTCAGTCGTACTCGTTTGCTGTTGAAAGAGCGTTTTCGGTCGGTCTTTTATTTCGAGTCCGCTTTCGGTCGTACTCGTTTATTTCTTTTCGAGTCCGCTTTCGGTCGTACTCGTTTACTGTTGAAAGAGCGTTTTCGGCCGATCATTCTTTTCGAGTCCGCTTTCGGTCGTACTCGTTTCTTCTTTTCGAGTCCGCTTTCGGTCGTACTCGTTTGCTATTGAAAGAGCGTTTTCGGCCGGCCTTTCTGTTCGAGTCGGCTTTCGGTCATACTCGTTTATTCTTTTCGAGTTCGCTTTCGGTTGTACTCGTTTGCTGTTGAAAGAGCGTTTTCGGCCAGTCTTTCTTTTCGATTCTGCTTTCGGTAGTACTTGTTTATTTCTTTTCGAATTCGCTTTTGGTCTTACTCGTTTGCTGTTGAAAGAGCGTTTTCGGCCGATCTTTCTTTTCGAGTCCGCTTTCGGTCGTACTCGTTTATTCTTTTCGAGTTCGCTTTTGCTCGTACTCGTTTGCTGTTGAAAGAGCGTTTCAGGCCGGTCTTTCTTTTCGAGTCCGCTTTCGGTTGTACTCGTTAGCTGTTGAAAGAGAGTTTTTGCCGGTCTTTCTTTTCGAGTCTGCTTTTTGTCGTACTCGTTTATTCTTATTGAGTCCGCTTTCGGTTGTACTCGTTTGCTGTTGAAAGAGCGTTTCAGGTCGGTCTTTCTTTTCGAGTCCGCTTTTCGGTCGTACTCGTTTGCTGTTGAAAGAGCGTTTTCGGTCGGTCATTCTTTTCGAGTCCGCTTTCGATCGTACTCGGTTATTTCTTTTAGAGTCTGCTTTCGGTTGTACTCGTTTGCTGTTGAAAGAGCGTTTTCGGCCGGTCTTTCTTTTCGAGTCCGCTTTCGGTCGTACTCGTTTATTCTTTTCGAGTCCCCTTTCAGTCGTACTCGTTTGCTATTGAAAGAGCATTCTCGGCCGGTCTTTCTTTTCGAGTCCGCTTTCGGTCGTACTCGTTTACTGTTGAAAGAGCGTTTCCGGCCGGTCTATCTTTTCGAGTCCGCTTTCGGTCGTACTCGTTTCTTCTTTTCGAGTCCGCTTTCGGTCGTACTCGTTTGCTATTGAAACAGCGTTTTCGGCCGGCCTTTCTGTTCGAGTCGGCTTTCGGTCATACTCGTTTATTCTTTTCGAGTTCGCTTTTGGTTGTACTCGTTTGCTGTTGAAAGAGCGTTTTCGGACAGTCTTTCTTTTCGATTCTGCTTTCAGTAGTACTTGTTTATTTCTTTTCGAATTCGCTTTTTGTCTTACTCGTTTGCTGTTGAAAGAGCGTTTTCGGCCGGTCTTTCTTTTCGAGTCCGCTTTCGGTCGTACTCGTTTATTCTTTTCGAGTTCGCTTTTGCTCGTACTCGTTTGCTGTTGAAAGAGCGTTTCAGGCCAGTCTTTCTTTTCGAGTCCGCTTTCGGTTGTACTCGTTAGCTGTTGAAAGAGAGTTTTTGGCCGGTCATTCTTTTCGAGTCTGCTTTTGGTCATACTCGTTTATTCTTATCGAGTCCGCTTTCGGTTGTACTCGTTTGCTATTGAAAGAGCGTTTCAGGTCGGTCTTTCTTTTCGAGTCCGCTTTTCGGTCGTACTCGTTTGCTGTGGAAAGAGCGTTTTTGGTCGGTCTTTCTTTTCGAGTCCGCTTTCGATCGTACTCGGTTATTTCTTTTAGAGTCTGCTTTCGGTTGTACTCGTTTGCTGTTGAAAGAGCGTTTTCGGCCGGTCTTTCTTTTCGAGTCCGATTTCAGTCGTACTCATTTATTCTTTTCGAGTCCGCTTTCTGTCGTACTCGTTTGCTGTTGAAAGAGCATTTTCGGTCGGTCTTTCTTTTCTAGTCCGCTTTCGGTCGTACTCGTTTGCTGTTGAAAGAGCTTTTTCAGCCGGTCTTTCTTTTCGAGTCTGCTTTCGGTCATACTTATTTATTCTTTTCGAGTCCACTTTCGGTCGTACTCGTTTGCTGTTGAAAGAGCATTTTCGGCAGGTCTTTATGTTCGAGTCCGCTTTCGGGCGTACTCGTTTATTCTTTTCGAGTCTGCTTCCGGTCGTACTCGTTTGCTGTTGAAAGAGCGTTTTCGGCCAGTCTTTCTTTTGGAGTCCGTTTTCGGCCGTACTGCTTTGCTGTTGAAAGAGCATTTTCGGCCAGTCTTTCTTTTGGATTCTGCTTTCGGTAGTACTTTTTTATTTCTTTTTGAGTTCGCTTTTGGTCTTACTCATTTGCTGTTGAAAGAGCGTTTTCGGCCGGTCTTTCATTTCGAGTCCGCTTTCGGTCATACTCGTTTATTCTTTTCGAGTCCGCTTTCGGTCGTACTCGTTTGCTGTTGAAAGAGCGTTTTCGGCCGGTCTTTCTTTTGGAGTCCGCTTTCGGCCGTACTGCTTTGCTGTTGAAAGAGCATTTTCAGCCAGTCTTTCTTTTGGATTCTGCTTTCGGTAGTACTTTTTTATTTCTTTTCGAGTTCGCTTTTGGTCTTACTCGTTTGCTGTTGAAAGAGCGTTTTCGGCCGGTCTTTCTTTTCGAGTCCGCTTTCGGTCGTACTCGTTTATTCTTTTCGAGTCCGCTTTCGGTCGTACTCGTTTGCTGTTGAAAGAGCGTTTTCGGCCGGTCTTTCTTTTGGAGTCCGCTTTCGGCCGTACTGCTTTGCTGTTGAAAGAGCATTTTCGGCCAGTCTTTCTTTTCGATTCTGCTTTCGGTAGTACTTTTTTATTTCTTTTCAAGTTCGCTTTTGGTCTTACTCGTTTGCTGTTGAAAGAGCGTTTTCGGCCGGTCTTTCTTTTCGAGTCCGCTTTCGGTCGTACTCATTTATTCTTTTCGAGTTCGCTTTTGCTCGTACTCGTTTGCTGTTGAAAGAGCATTTCAGGCCGGTCTTTCTTTTCGAGTCCGCTTTCGGTCGTACTCGTTTGCTATTGAAAGAGCGTTTTTGGCCGGTCTTTATTTTCGAGTCCGTTTTTGGTCGTACTCGTTTATTCTTATCGAGTCCGCTTTCAGTCGTACTCGTTTGCTGTTGAAAGAGCGTTTTCGGTCGGTCTTTTATTTCGAGTCCGCTTTCGGTCGTACTCGTTTATTTCTTTTCGAGTCCGCTTTCGGTCGTACTCGTTTACTGTTGAAAGAGCGTTTCCGGCCGATCATTCTTTTCGAGTCCGCTTTCGGTCGTACTCGTTTCTTCTTTTCGAGTCCGCTTTCGGTCGTACTCGTTTGCTATTGAAAGAGCGTTTTCGGCCGGCCTTTCTGTTCGAGTCGGCTTTCGGTCATACTCGTTTATTCTTTTCGAGTTCGCTTTCGGTTGTACTCGTTTGCTGTTGAAAGAGCGTTTTCGGCCAGTCTTTCTTTTCGATTCTGCTTTCGGTAGTACTTGTTTATTTCTTTTCGAATTCGCTTTTGGTCTTACTCGTTTGCTGTTGAAAGAGCGTTTTCGGCCGATCTTTCTTTTCGAGTCCGCTTTCGGTCGTACTCGTTTATTCTTTTCGAGTTCGCTTTTGCTCGTACTCGTTTGCTGTTGAAAGAGCGTTTCAGGCCGGTCTTTCTTTTCGAGTCCGCTTTCGGTTGTACTCGTTAGCTGTTGAAAGAGAGTTTTTTGCCGGTCTTTCTTTTCGAGTCTGCTTTTTGTCGTACTCGTTTATTCTTATTGAGTCCGCTTTCGGTTGTACTCGTTTGCTGTTGAAAGAGCGTTTCAGGTCGGTCTTTCTTTTTGAGTCCGCTTTTCGGTCGTACTCGTTTGCTGTTGAAAGAGCGTTTTCGGTCGGTCATTCTTTTCGAGTCCGCTTTCGATCGTACTCGGTTATTTCTTTTAGAGTCTGCTTTCGGTTGTACTCGTTTGCTGTTGAAAGAGCGTTTTCGGCCGGTCTTTCTTTTCGAGTCCGCTTTCGGTCGTACTCGTTTATTCTTTTCGAGTCCCCTTTCTGTCGTACTCGTTTGCTATTGAAAGAGCATTCTCGGCCGGTCTTTCTTTTCGAGTCCGCTTTCGGTCGTACTCGTTTACTGTTGAAAGAGCGTTTCCGGCCGGTCTATCTTTTCGAGTCCGCTTTCGGTCGTACTCGTTTCTTCTTTTCGAGTCCGCTTTCGGTCGTACTCGTTTGCTATTGAAACAGCGTTTTCGGCCGGCCTTTCTGTTCGAGTCGGCTTTCGGTCATACTCGTTTATTCTTTTCGAGTTCGCTTTCGGTTGTACTCGTTTGCTGTTGAAAGAGCGTTTTCGGACAGTCTTTCTTTTCGATTCTGCTTTCAGTAGTACTTGTTTATTTCTTTTCGAATTCGCTTTTTGTCTTACTCGTTTGCTGTTGAAAGAGCGTTTTCGGCCGGTCTTTCTTTTCGAGTCCGCTTTCGGTCGTACTCGTTTATTCTTTTCGAGTTCGCTTTTGCTCGTACTCGTTTGCTGTTGAAAGAGCATTTCAGGCCGGTCTTTCTTTTCGAGTCCGCTTTCGGTTGTACTCGTTAGCTGTTGAAAGAGAGTTTTTGGCCGGTCATTCTTTTCGAGTCTGCTTTTGGTCGTACTCGTTTATTCTTATCGAGTCCGCTTTCGGTTGTACTCGTTTGCTATTGAAAGAACGTTTCAGGTCGGTCTTTCTTTTCGAGTCCGCTTTTCGGTCGTACTCGTTTGCTGTTGAAAGAGCGTTCTCGGCCGGTCTTTCTGTTCGAGTCCGATTTCAGTCGTACTCATTTATTCTTTTCGAGTCCGCTTTCTGTCGTACTCGTTTGCTGTTGAAAGAGCATTTTCGGCCGGTCTTTCTTTTCTAGTCCGCTTTCGGTCGTACTCGTTTGCTGTTGAAAGAGCTTTTTCAGCCGGTCTTTCTTTTCGAGTCTGCTTTCGGTCATACTTATTTATTCTTTTCGAGTCCACTTTCGGTCGTACTCGTTTGCTGTTGAAAGAGCATTTTCGGCAGGTCTTTATGTTCGAGTCCGCTTTCGGGCGTACTCGTTTATTCTTTTCGAGTCTGCTTCCGGTCGTACTCGTTTGCTGTTGAAAGAGCGTTTTCGGCCAGTCTTTCTTTTGGAGTCCGTTTTCGGCCGTACTGCTTTGCTGTTGAAAGAGTATTTTCGGCCAGTCTTTCTTTTGGATTCTGCTTTCGGTAGTACTTTTTTATTTCTTTTTGAGTTCGCTTTTGGTCTTACTCATTTGCTGTTGAAAGAGCGTTTTCGACCGGTCTTTCATTTCGAGTCCGCTTTCGGTCATACTCGTTTATTCTTTTCGAGTCCGCTTTCGGTCGTACTCGTTTGCTGTTGAAAGAGCGTTTTCGGCCGGTCTTTCTTTTGGAGTCCGCTTTCGGCCGTACTGCTTTGCTGTTGAAAGAGCATTTTCGGCCAGTCTTTCTTTTCGATTCTGCTTTCGGTAGTACTTTTTTATTTCTTTTCAAGTTCGCTTTTGGTCTTACTCGTTTGCTGTTGAAAGAGCGTTTTCGGCCGGTCTTTCTTTTCGAGTCCGCTTTCGGTCGTACTCATTTATTCTTTTCGAGTTCGCTTTTGCTCGTACTCGTTTGCTGTTGAAAGAGCATTTCAGGCCGGTCTTTCTTTTCGAGTCCGCTTTCGGTCGTACTCGTTTGCTATTGAAAGAGCGTTTTTGGCCGGTCTTTATTTTCGAGTCCGTTTTTGGTCGTACTCGTTTATTCTTATCGAGTCCGCTTTCAGTCGTACTCGTTTGCTGTTGAAAGAGCGTTTTCGGTCGGTCTTTTATTTCGAGTCCGCTTTCGGTCGTACTCGTTTATTTCTTTTCGAGTCCGCTTTCGGTCGTACTCGTTTACTGTTGAAAGAGCGTTTCCGGCCGATCATTCTTTTCGAGTCCGCTTTCGGTCGTACTCGTTTCTTCTTTTCGAGTCCGCTTTCGGTCGTACTCGTTTGCTATTGAAAGAGCGTTTTCGGCCGGCCTTTCTGTTCGAGTCGGCTTTCGGTCATACTCGTTTATTCTTTTCGAGTTCGCTTTCGGTTGTACTCGTTTGCTGTTGAAAGAGCGTTTTCGGCCAGTCTTTCTTTTCGATTCTGCTTTCGGTAGTACTTGTTTATTTCTTTTCGAATTCGCTTTTGGTCTTACTCGTTTGCTGTTGAAAGAGCGTTTTCGGCCGATCTTTCTTTTCGAGTCCGCTTTCGGTCGTACTCGTTTATTCTTTTCGAGTTCGCTTTTGCTCGTACTCGTTTGCTGTTGAAAGAGCGTTTCAGGCCGGTCTTTCTTTTCGAGTCCGCTTTCGGTTGTACTCGTTAGCTGTTGAAAGAGAGTTTTTTGCCGGTCTTTCTTTTCGAGTCTGCTTTTTGTCGTACTCGTTTATTCTTATTGAGTCCGCTTTCGGTTGTACTCGTTTGCTGTTGAAAGAGCGTTTCAGGTCGGTCTTTCTTTTTGAGTCCGCTTTTCGGTCGTACTCGTTTGCTGTTGAAAGAGCGTTTTCGGTCGGTCATTCTTTTCTAGTCCGCTTTCGATCGTACTCGGTTATTTCTTTTAGAGTCTGCTTTCGGTTGTACTCGTTTGCTGTTGAAAGAGCGTTTTCGGCCGGTCTTTCTTTTCGAGTCCGCTTTCGGTCGTACTCGTTTATTCTTTTCGAGTCCCCTTTCTGTCGTACTCGTTTGCTATTGAAAGAGCATTCTCGGCCGGTCTTTCTTTTCGAGTCCGCTTTCGGTCGTACTCGTTTACTGTTGAAAGAGCGTTTCCGGCCGGTCTATCTTTTCGAGTCCGCTTTCGGTCGTACTCGTTTCTTCTTTTCGAGTCCGCTTTCGGTCGTACTCGTTTGCTATTGAAACAGCGTTTTCGGCCGGCCTTTCTGTTCGAGTCGGCTTTCGGTCATACTCGTTTATTCTTTTCGAGTTCGCTTTCGGTTGTACTCGTTTGCTGTTGAAAGAGCGTTTTCGGACAGTCTTTCTTTTCGATTCTGCTTTCAGTAGTACTTGTTTATTTCTTTTCGAATTCGCTTTTTGTCTTACTCGTTTGCTGTTGAAAGAGCGTTTTCGGCCGGTCTTTCTTTTCGAGTCCGCTTTCGGTCGTACTCGTTTATTCTTTTCGAGTTCGCTTTTGCTCGTACTCGTTTGCTGTTGAAAGAGCATTTCAGGCCGGTCTTTCTTTTCGAGTCCGCTTTCGGTTGTACTCGTTAGCTGTTGAAAGAGAGTTTTTGGCCGGTCATTCTTTTCGAGTCTGCTTTTGGTCGTACTCGTTTATTCTTATCGAGTCCGCTTTCGGTTGTACTCGTTTGCTATTGAAAGAGCGTTTCAGGTCGGTCTTTCTTTTCGAGTCCGCTTTTCGGTCGTACTCGTTTGCTGTTGAAAGAGCGTTCTCGGCCGGTCTTTCTGTTCGAGTCCGATTTCAGTCGTACTCATTTATTCTTTTCGAGTCCGCTTTCTGTCGTACTCGTTTGCTGTTGAAAGAGCATTTTCGGCCGGTCTTTCTTTTCTAGTCCGCTTTCGGTCGTACTCGTTTGCTGTTGAAAGAGCTTTTTCAGCCGGTCTTTCTTTTCGAGTCTGCTTTCGGTCATACTTATTTATTCTTTTCGAGTCCACTTTCGGTCGTACTCGTTTGCTGTTGAAAGAGCATTTTCGGCAGGTCTTTATGTTCGAGTCCGCTTTCGGGCGTACTCGTTTATTCTTTTCGAGTCTGCTTCCGGTCGTACTCGTTTGCTGTTGAAAGAGCGTTTTCGGCCAGTCTTTCTTTTGGAGTCCGTTTTCGGCCGTACTGCTTTGCTGTTGAAAGAGTATTTTCGGCCAGTCTTTCTTTTGGATTCTGCTTTCGGTAGTACTTTTTTATTTCTTTTTGAGTTCGCTTTTGGTCTTACTCATTTGCTGTTGAAAGAGCGTTTTCGACCGGTCTTTCATTTCGAGTCCGCTTTCGGTCATACTCGTTTATTCTTTTCGAGTCCGCTTTCGGTCGTACTCGTTTGCTGTTGAAAGAGCGTTTTCGGCCGGTCTTTCTTTTGGAGTCCGCTTTCGGCCGTACTGCTTTGCTGTTGAAAGAGCATTTTCGGCCAGTCTTTCTTTTCGATTCTGCTTTCGGTAGTACTTTTTTATTTCTTTTCGAGTTCGCTTTTGGTCTTACTCGTTTGCTGTTGAAAGAGCGTTTTCGGCCGGTCTTTCTTTTCGAGTCCGCTTTCGGTCGTACTCATTTATTCTTTTCGAGTTCGCTTTTGCTCGTACTCGTTTGCTGTTGAAAGAGCATTTCAGGCCGGTCTTTCTTTTCGAGTCCGCTTTCGGTCGTACTCGTTTGCTATTGAAAGAGCGTTTTTGGCCGGTCTTTATTTTCGAGTCCGCTTTTGGTCGTACTCGTTTATTCTTATCGAGTCCGCTTTCAGTCGTACTCGTTTGCTGTTGAAAGAGCGTTTTCGGTCGGTCTTTTATTTCGAGTCCGCTTTCGGTCGTACTCGTTTATTTCTTTTCGAGTCCGCTTTCGGTCGTACTCGTTTACTGTTGAAAGAGCGTTTCCGACCGATCATTCTTTTCGAGTCCGCTTTCGGTCGTACTCGTTTCTTCTTTTCGAGTCCGCTTTCGGTCGTACTCGTTTGCTATTGAAAGAGCGTTTTCGGCCGGCCTTTCTGTTCGAGTCGGCTTTCGGTCATACTCGTTTATTCTTTTCGAGTTCGCTTTCGGTTGTACTCGTTTGCTGTTGAAAGAGCGTTTTCGGCCAGTCTTTCTTTTCGATTCTGCTTTCGGTAGTACTTGTTTATTTCTTTTCGAATTCGCTTTTGGTCTTACTCGTTTGCTGTTGAAAGAGCGTTTTCGGCCGATCTTTCTTTTCGAGTCCGCTTTCGGTCGTACTCGTTTATTCTTTTCGAGTTCGCTTTTGCTCGTACTCGTTTGCTGTTGAAAGAGCGTTTCAGGTCGGTCTTTCTTTTCGAGTCCGCTTTCGGTTGTACTCGTTAGCTGTTGAAAGAGAGTTTTTTGCCGGTCTTTCTTTTCGAGTCTGCTTTTTATCGTACTCGTTTATTCTTATTGAGTCCGCTTTCGGTTGTACTCGTTTGCTGTTGAAAGAGCGTTTCAGGTCGGTCTTTCTTTTCGAGTCCGCTTTTCGGTCGTACTCGTTTGCTGTTGAAAGAGCGTTTTCGGTCGGTCATTCTTTTCGAGTCCGCTTTCGATCGTACTCGGTTATTTCTTTTAGAGTCTGCTTTCGGTTGTACTCGTTTGCTGTTGAAAGAGCGTTTTCGGCCGGTCTTTCTTTTCGAGTCCGCTTTCGGTCGTACTCGTTTATTCTTTTCGAGTCCCCTTTCAGTCGTACTCGTTTGCTATTGAAAGAGCATTTCAGGCCGGTCTTTCTTTTCGAGTCCGCTTTCGGTCGTACTCGTTTGCTATTGAAAGAGCGTTTTTGGCCGGTCTTTATTTTCGAGTCCGTTTTTGGTCGTACTCGTTTATTCTTATCGAGTCCGCTTTCAGTCGTACTCGTTTGCTGTTGAAAGAGCGTTTTCGGTCGGTCTTTTATTTCGAGTCCGCTTTCGGTCGTACTCGTTTATTTCTTTTCGAGTCCGCTTTCGGTCGTACTCGTTTACTGTTGAAAGAGCGTTTCCGGCCGATCATTCTTTTCGAGTCCGCTTTCGGTCGTACTCGTTTCTTCTTTTCGAGTCCGCTTTCGGTCGTACTCGTTTGCTATTGAAAGAGCGTTTTCGGCCGGCCTTTCTGTTCGAGTCGGCTTTCGGTCATACTCGTTTATTCTTTTCGAGTTCGCTTTCGGTTGTACTCGTTTGCTGTTGAAAGAGCGTTTTCGGCCAGTCTTTCTTTTCGATTCTGCTTTCGGTAGTACTTGTTTATTTCTTTTCGAATTCGCTTTTGGTCTTACTCGTTTGCTGTTGAAAGAGCGTTTTCGGCCGATCTTTCTTTTCGAGTCCGCTTTCGGTCGTACTCGTTTATTCTTTTCGAGTTCGCTTTTGCTCGTACTCGTTTGCTGTTGAAAGAGCGTTTCAGGCCGGTCTTTCTTTTCGAGTCCGCTTTCGGTTGTACTCGTTAGCTGTTGAAAGAGAGTTTTTTGCCGGTCTTTCTTTTCGAGTCTGCTTTTTGTCGTACTCGTTTATTCTTATTGAGTCCGCTTTCGGTTGTACTCGTTTGCTGTTGAAAGAGCGTTTCAGGTCGGTCTTTCTTTTTGAGTCCGCTTTTCGGTCGTACTCGTTTGCTGTTGAAAGAGCGTTTTCGGTCGGTCATTCTTTTCTAGTCCGCTTTCGATCGTACTCGGTTATTTCTTTTAGAGTCTGCTTTCGGTTGTACTCGTTTGCTGTTGAAAGAGCGTTTTCGGCCGGTCTTTCTTTTCGAGTCCGCTTTCGGTCGTACTCGTTTATTCTTTTCGAGTCCCCTTTCTGTCGTACTCGTTTGCTATTGAAAGAGCATTCTCGGCCGGTCTTTCTTTTCGAGTCCGCTTTCGGTCGTACTCGTTTACTGTTGAAAGAGCGTTTCCGGCCGGTCTATCTTTTCGAGTCCGCTTTCGGTCGTACTCGTTTCTTCTTTTCGAGTCCGCTTTCGGTCGTACTCGTTTGCTATTGAAACAGCGTTTTCGGCCGGCCTTTCTGTTCGAGTCGGCTTTCGGTCATACTCGTTTATTCTTTTCGAGTTCGCTTTCGGTTGTACTCGTTTGCTGTTGAAAGAGCGTTTTCGGACAGTCTTTCTTTTCGATTCTGCTTTCAGTAGTACTTGTTTATTTCTTTTCGAATTCGCTTTTTGTCTTACTCGTTTGCTGTTGAAAGAGCGTTTTCGGCCGGTCTTTCTTTTCGAGTCCGCTTTCGGTCGTACTCGTTTATTCTTTTCGAGTTCGCTTTTGCTCGTACTCGTTTGCTGTTGAAAGAGCATTTCAGGCCGGTCTTTCTTTTCGAGTCCGCTTTCGGTTGTACTCGTTAGCTGTTGAAAGAGAGTTTTTGGCCGGTCATTCTTTTCGAGTCTGCTTTTGGTCGTACTCGTTTATTCTTATCGAGTCCGCTTTCGGTTGTACTCGTTTGCTATTGAAAGAGCGTTTCAGGTCGGTCTTTCTTTTCGAGTCCGCTTTTCGGTCGTACTCGTTTGCTGTTGAAAGAGCGTTCTCGGCCGGTCTTTCTGTTCGAGTCCGATTTCAGTCGTACTCATTTATTCTTTTCGAGTCCGCTTTCTGTCGTACTCGTTTGCTGTTGAAAGAGCATTTTCGGCCGGTCTTTCTTTTCTAGTCCGCTTTCGGTCGTACTCGTTTGCTGTTGAAAGAGCTTTTTCAGCCGGTCTTTCTTTTCGAGTCTGCTTTCGGTCATACTTATTTATTCTTTTCGAGTCCACTTTCGGTCGTACTCGTTTGCTGTTGAAAGAGCATTTTCGGCAGGTCTTTATGTTCGAGTCCGCTTTCGGGCGTACTCGTTTATTCTTTTCGAGTCTGCTTCCGGTCGTACTCGTTTGCTGTTGAAAGAGCGTTTTCGGCCAGTCTTTCTTTTGGAGTCCGTTTTCGGCCGTACTGCTTTGCTGTTGAAAGAGTATTTTCGGCCAGTCTTTCTTTTGGATTCTGCTTTCGGTAGTACTTTTTTATTTCTTTTTGAGTTCGCTTTTGGTCTTACTCATTTGCTGTTGAAAGAGCGTTTTCGACCGGTCTTTCATTTCGAGTCCGCTTTCGGTCATACTCGTTTATTCTTTTCGAGTCCGCTTTCGGTCGTACTCGTTTGCTGTTGAAAGAGCGTTTTCGGCCGGTCTTTCTTTTGGAGTCCGCTTTCGGCCGTACTGCTTTGCTGTTGAAAGAGCATTTTCGGCCAGTCTTTCTTTTCGATTCTGCTTTCGGTAGTACTTTTTTATTTCTTTTCGAGTTCGCTTTTGGTCTTACTCGTTTGCTGTTGAAAGAGCGTTTTCGGCCGGTCTTTCTTTTCGAGTCCGCTTTCGGTCGTACTCATTTATTCTTTTCGAGTTCGCTTTTGCTCGTACTCGTTTGCTGTTGAAAGAGCATTTCAGGCCGGTCTTTCTTTTCGAGTCCGCTTTCGGTCGTACTCGTTTGCTATTGAAAGAGCGTTTTTGGCCGGTCTTTATTTTCGAGTCCGCTTTTGGTCGTACTCGTTTATTCTTATCGAGTCCGCTTTCAGTCGTACTCGTTTGCTGTTGAAAGAGCGTTTTCGGTCGGTCTTTTATTTCGAGTCCGCTTTCGGTCGTACTCGTTTATTTCTTTTCGAGTCCGCTTTCGGTCGTACTCGTTTACTGTTGAAAGAGCGTTTCCGACCGATCATTCTTTTCGAGTCCGCTTTCGGTCGTACTCGTTTCTTCTTTTCGAGTCCGCTTTCGGTCGTACTCGTTTGCTATTGAAAGAGCGTTTTCGGCCGGCCTTTCTGTTCGAGTCGGCTTTCGGTCATACTCGTTTATTCTTTTCGAGTTCGCTTTCGGTTGTACTCGTTTGCTGTTGAAAGAGCGTTTTCGGCCAGTCTTTCTTTTCGATTCTGC
Source organism: Lathyrus tuberosus (assembly GCA_022829125.1). Classification (NCBI taxonomy): domain Eukaryota; kingdom Viridiplantae; phylum Streptophyta; class Magnoliopsida; order Fabales; family Fabaceae; genus Lathyrus; species Lathyrus tuberosus. Next base: position 6,109,357 of record JALAZF010000034.1, read on the forward strand.
TTTCGGTAGTACTTGTTTATTTCTTTTCGAATTCGCTTTTGGTCTTACTCGTTTGCTGTTGAAAGAGCGTTTTCGGCCGATCTTTCTTTTCGAGTCCGCTTTCGGTCGTACTCGTTTATTCTTTTCGAGTTCGCTTTTGCTCGTACTCGTTTGCTGTTGAAAGAGCGTTTCAGGTCGGTCTTTCTTTTCGAGTCCGCTTTCGGTTGTACTCGTTAGCTGTTGAAAGAGAGTTTTTTGCCGGTCTTTCTTTTCGAGTCTGCTTTTTATCGTACTCGTTTATTCTTATTGAGTCCGCTTTCGGTTGTACTCGTTTGCTGTTGAAAGAGCGTTTCAGGTCGGTCTTTCTTTTCGAGTCCGCTTTTCGGTCGTACTCGTTTGCTGTTGAAAGAGCGTTTTCGGTCGGTCATTCTTTTCGAGTCCGCTTTCGATCGTACTCGGTTATTTCTTTTAGAGTCTGCTTTCGGTTGTACTCGTTTGCTGTTGAAAGAGCGTTTTCGGCCGGTCTTTCTTTTCGAGTCCGCTTTCGGTCGTACTCGTTTATTCTTTTCGAGTCCCCTTTCAGTCGTACTCGTTTGCTATTGAAAGAGCATTCTCGGCCGGTCTTTCTTTTCGAGTCCGCTTTCGGTCGTACTCGTTTACTGTTGAAAGAGCGTTTCCGGCCGGTCTATCTTTTCGAGTCCGCTTTCGGTCGTACTCGTTTCTTCTTTTCGAGTCCGCTTTCGGTCGTACTCGTTTGCTATTGAAACAGCGTTTTCGGCCGGCCTTTCTGTTCGAGTCGGCTTTCGGTCATACTCGTTTATTCTTTTCGAGTTCGCTTTTGGTTGTACTCGTTTGCTGTTGAAAGAGCGTTTTCGGACAGTCTTTCTTTTCGATTCTGCTTTCAGTAGTACTTGTTTATTTCTTTTCGAATTCGCTTTTTGTCTTACTCGTTTGCTGTTGAAAGAGCGTTTTCGGCCGGTCTTTCTTTTCGAGTCCGCTTTCGGTCGTACTCGTTTATTCTTTTCGAGTTCGCTTTTGCTCGTACTCGTTTGCTGTTGAAAGAGCGTTTCAGGCCAGTCTTTCTTTTCGAGTCCGCTTTCGGTTGTACTCGTTAGCTGTTGAAAGAGAGTTTTTGGCCGGTCATTCTTTTCGAGTCTGCTTTTGGTCATACTCGTTTATTCTTATCGAGTCCGCTTTCGGTTGTACTCGTTTGCTATTGAAAGAGCGTTTCAGGTCGGTCTTTCTTTTCGAGTCCGCTTTTCGGTCGTACTCGTTTGCTGTGGAAAGAGCGTTTTTGGTCGGTCTTTCTTTTCGAGTCCGCTTTCGATCGTACTCGGTTATTTCTTTTAGAGTCTGCTTTCGGTTGTACTCGTTTGCTGTTGAAAGAGCGTTTTCGGCCGGTCTTTCTTTTCGAGTCCGATTTCAGTCGTACTCATTTATTCTTTTCGAGTCCGCTTTCTGTCGTACTCGTTTGCTGTTGAAAGAGCATTTTCGGTCGGTCTTTCTTTTCTAGTCCGCTTTCGGTCGTACTCGTTTGCTGTTGAAAGAGCTTTTTCAGCCGGTCTTTCTTTTCGAGTCTGCTTTCGGTCATACTTATTTATTCTTTTCGAGTCCACTTTCGGTCGTACTCGTTTGCTGTTGAAAGAGCATTTTCGGCAGGTCTTTATGTTCGAGTCCGCTTTCGGGCGTACTCGTTTATTCTTTTCGAGTCTGCTTCCGGTCGTACTCGTTTGCTGTTGAAAGAGCGTTTTCGGCCAGTCTTTCTTTTGGAGTCCGTTTTCGGCCGTACTGCTTTGCTGTTGAAAGAGCATTTTCGGCCAGTCTTTCTTTTGGATTCTGCTTTCGGTAGTACTTTTTTATTTCTTTTTGAGTTCGCTTTTGGTCTTACTCATTTGCTGTTGAAAGAGCGTTTTCGGCCGGTCTTTCATTTCGAGTCCGCTTTCGGTCATACTCGTTTATTCTTTTCGAGTCCGCTTTCGGTCGTACTCGTTTGCTGTTGAAAGAGCGTTTTCGGCCGGTCTTTCTTTTGGAGTCCGCTTTCGGCCGTACTGCTTTGCTGTTGAAAGAGCATTTTCGGCCAGTCTTTCTTTTCGATTCTGCTTTCGGTAGTACTTTTTTATTTCTTTTCGAGTTCGCTTTTGGTCTTACTCGTTTGCTGTTGAAAGAGCGTTTTCGGCCGGTCTTTCTTTTCGAGTCCGCTTTCGGTCGTACTCATTTATTCTTTTCGAGTTCGCTTTTGCTCGTACTCGTTTGCTGTTGAAAGAGCATTTCAGGCCGGTCTTTCTTTTCGAGTCCGCTTTCGGTCGTACTCGTGTGCTATTGAAAGAGCGTTTTTGGCCGGTCTTTATTTTCGAGTCCGCTTTTGGTCGTACTCGTTTATTCTTATCGAGTCCGCTTTCAGTCGTACTTGTTTGCTGTTGAAAGAGCGTTTTCGGTCGGTCTTTTATTTCGAGTCCGCTTTCGGTCGTACTCGTTTATTTCTTTTCGAGTCCGCTTTCGGTCGTACTCGTTTACTGTTGAAAGAGCGTTTTCGGCCGATCATTCTTTTCGAGTCCACTTTCGGTCGTACTCGTTTCTTCTTTTCGAGTCCGCTTTCGGTCGTACTCGTTTGCTATTGAAAGAGCGTTTTCGGCCGGCCTTTCTGTTCGAGTCGGCTTTCGGTCATACTCGTTTATTCTTTTCGAGTTCGCTTTCGGTTGTACTCGTTTGCTGTTGAAAGAGCGTTTTCGGCCAGTCTTTCTTTTCGATTCTGCTTTCGGTAGTACTTGTTTATTTCTTTTCGAATTCGCTTTTGGTCTTACTCGTTTGCTGTTGAAAGAGCGTTTTCGGCCGATCTTTCTTTTCGAGTCCGCTTTCGGTCGTACTCGTTTATTCTTTTCGAGTTCGCTTTTGCTCGTACTCGTTTGCTGTTGAAAGAGCGTTTCAGGCCGGTCTTTCTTTTCGAGTCCGCTTTCGGTTGTACTCGTTAGCTGTTGAAAGAGAGTTTTTTGCCGATCTTTCTTTTCGAGTCTGCTTTTTGTCGTACTCGTTTATTCTTATTGAGTCCGCTTTCGGTTGTACTCGTTTGCTGTTGAAAGAGCGTTTCAGGTCGGTCTTTCTTTTCGAGTCCGCTTTTCGGTCGTACTCGTTTGCTGTTGAAAGAGCGTTTTCGGTCGGTCATTCTTTTCGAGTCCGCTTTCGATCGTACTCGGTTATTTCTTTTAGAGTCTGCTTTCGGTTGTACTCGTTTGCTGTTGAAAGAGCGTTTTCGGCCGGTCTTTCTTTTCGAGTCCGCTTTCGGTCGTACTCGTTTATTCTTTTCGAGTCCCCTTTCAGTCGTACTCGTTTGCTATTGAAAGAGCATTCTCGGCCGGTCTTTCTTTTCGAGTCCGCTTTCGGTCGTACTCGTTTACTGTTGAAAGAGCGTTTCTGGCCGGTCTATCTTTTCGAGTCCGCTTTCGGTCGTACTCGTTTCTTCTTTTCGAGTCCGCTTTCGGTCGTACTCGTTTGCTATTGAAACAGCGTTTTCGGCCGGCCTTTCTGTTCGAGTCGGCTTTCGGTCATACTCGTTTATTCTTTTCGAGTTCGCTTTCGGTTGTACTCGTTTGCTGTTGAAAGAGCGTTTTCGGACAGTCTTTCTTTTCGATTCTGCTTTCAGTAGTACTTGTTTATTTCTTTTCAAATTCGCTTTTTGTCTTACTCGTTTGCTGTTGAAAGAGCGTTTTCGGCCGGTCTTTCTTTTCGAGTCCGCTTTCGGTCGTACTCGTTTATTCTTTTCGAGTTCGCTTTTGCTCGTACTCGTTTGCTGTTGAAAGAGCGTTTCAGGCCGGTCTTTCTTTTCGAGTCCGCTTTCGGTTGTACTCGTTAGCTGTTGAAAGAGAGTTTTTGGCCGGTCATTCTTTTCGAGTTTGCTTTTGGTCGTACTCGTTTATTCTTATCGAGTCCGCTTTCGGTTGTACTCGTTTGCTATTGAAAGAGCGTTTCAGGTCGGTCTTTCTTTTCGAGTCCGCTTTTCGGTCGTACTCGTTTGCTGTGGAAAGAGCGTTTTTGGTCGGTCTTTCTTTTCGAGTCCGCTTTCGATCGTACTCGGTTATTTCTTTTAGAGTCTGCTTTCGGTTGTACTCGTTTGCTGTTGAAAGAGCGTTTTCGGCCGGTCTTTCTTTTCGAGTCCGATTTCAGTCGTACTCATTTATTCTTTTCGAGTCCGCTTTCTGTCGTACTCGTTTGCTGTTGAAAGAGCATTTTCGGCCGGTCTTTCTTTTCTAGTCCGCTTTCGGTCGTACTCGTTTGCTGTTGAAAGAGCTTTTTCAGCCGGTCTTTCTTTTCGAGTCTGCTTTCGGTCATACTTATTTATTCTTTTCGAGTCCACTTTCGGTCGTACTCGTTTGCTGTTGAAAGAGCATTTTCGGCAGGTCTTTATGTTCGAGTCCGCTTTCGGGCGTACTCGTTTATTCTTTTCGAGTCTGCTTCCGGTCGTACTCGTTTGCTGTTGAAAGAGCGTTTTCGGCCAGTCTTTCTTTTGGAGTCCATTTTCGGCCGTACTGCTTTGCTGTTGAAAGAGCATTTTCGGCCAGTCTTTCTTTTGGATTCTGCTTTCGGTAGTACTTTTTTATTTCTTTTTGAGTTCGCTTTTGGTCTTACTCATTTGCTGTTGAAAGAGCGTTTTCGGCCGGTCTTTCATTTCGAGTCCGCTTTCGGTCATACTCGTTTATTCTTTTCGAGTCCGCTTTCGGTCGTACTCGTTTGCTGTTGAAAGAGCGTTTTCGGCCGGTCTTTCTTTTGGAGTCCGCTTTCGGCCGTACTGCTTTGCTGTTGAAAGAGCATTTTCGGCCAGTCTTTCTTTTCGATTCTGCTTTCGGTAGTACTTTTTTATTTCTTTTCGAGTTCGCTTTTGGTCTTACTCGTTTGCTGTTGAAAGAGCGTTTTCGGCCGGTCTTTCTTTTCGAGTCCGCTTTCGGTCGTACTCATTTATTCTTTTCGAGTTCGCTTTTGCTCGTACTCGTTTGCTGTTGAAAGAGCATTTCAGGCCGGTCTTTCTTTTCGAGTCCGCTTTCGGTCGTACTCGTGTGCTATTGAAAGAGCGTTTTTGGCCGGTCTTTATTTTCGAGTCCGCTTTTGGTCGTACTCGTTTATTCTTATCGAGTCCGCTTTCAGTCGTACTCGTTTGCTGTTGAAAGAGCGTTTTCGGTCGGTCTTTTATTTCGAGTCCGCTTTCGGTCGTACTCGTTTATTTCTTTTCGAGTCCGCTTTCGGTCGTACTCGTTTACTGTTGAAAGAGCGTTTCCGGCCGATCATTCTTTTCGAGTCCGCTTTCGGTCGTACTCGTTTCTTCTTTTCGAGTCCGCTTTCGGTCGTACTCGTTTGCTATTGAAAGAGCGTTTTCGGCCGGCCTTTCTGTTCGAGTCGGCTTTCGGTCATACTCGTTTATTCTTTTCGAGTTCGCTTTCGGTTGTACTCGTTTGCTGTTGAAAGAGCGTTTTCGGCCAGTCTTTCTTTTCGATTCTGCTTTCGGTAGTACTTGTTTATTTCTTTTCGAATTCGCTTTTGGTCTTACTCGTTTGCTGTTGAAAGAGCGTTTTCGGCCGATCTTTCTTTTCGAGTCCGCTTTCGGTCGTACTCGTTTATTCTTTTCGAGTTCGCTTTTGCTCGTACTCGTTTGCTGGTGAAAGAGCGTTTCAGGCCGGTCTTTCTTTTCGAGTCCGCTTTCGGTTGTACTCGTTAGCTGTTGAAAGAGAGTTTTTGGCCGGTCATTCTTTTCGAGTCTGCTTTTGGTCATACTCGTTTATTCTTATCGAGTCCGCTTTCGGTTGTACTCGTTTGCTATTGAAAGAGCGTTTCAGGTCGGTCTTTCTTTTCGAGTCCGCTTTTCGGTCGTACTCGTTTGCTGTGGAAAGAGCGTTTTTGGTCGGTCATTCTTTTCGAGTCCGCTTTCGATCGTACTCGGTTATTTCTTTTAGAGTCTGCTTTCGGTTGTACTCGTTTGCTGTTGAAAGAGCGTTTTCGGCCGGTCTTTCTTTTCGAGTCCGCTTTCGGTCGTACTCGTTTATTCTTTTCGAGTCCCCTTTCAGTCGTACTCGTTTGCTATTGAAAGAGCATTCTCGGCCGGTCTTTCTTTTCGAGTCCGCTTTCGGTCGTACTCGTTTCCTGTTGAAAGAGCGTTTCCGGCCGGTCTATCTTTTCGAGTCCGCTTTCGGTCGTACTCGTTTCTTCTTTTCGAGTCCGCTTTCGGTCGTACTCGTTTGCTATTGAAACAGCGTTTTCGGCCGGCCTTTCTGTTCGAGTCGGCTTTCGGTCATACTCGTTTATTCTTTTCGAGTTCGCTTTTGGTTGTACTCGTTTGCTGTTGAAAGAGCGTTTTCGGACAGTCTTTCTTTTCGATTCTGCTTTCAGTAGTACTTGTTTATTTCTTTTCGAATTCGCTTTTTGTCTTACTCGTTTGCTGTTGAAAGAGCGTTTTCGGCCGGTCTTTCTTTTCGAGTCCGCTTTCGGTCGTACTCGTTTATTCTTTTCGAGTTCGCTTTTGCTCGTACTCGTTTGCTGTTGAAAGAGCGTTTCAGGCCAGTCTTTCTTTTCGAGTCCGCTTTCGGTTGTACTCGTTAGCTGTTGAAAGAGAGTTTTTGGCCGGTCATTCTTTTCGAGTCTGCTTTTGGTCATACTCGTTTATTCTTATCGAGTCCGCTTTCGGTTGTACTCGTTTGCTATTGAAAGAGCGTTTCAGGTCGGTCTTTCTTTTCGAGTCCGCTTTTCGGTCGTACTCGTTTGCTGTGGAAAGAGCGTTTTTGGTCGGTCTTTCTTTTCGAGTCCGCTTTCGATCGTACTCGGTTATTTCTTTTAGAGTCTGCTTTCGGTTGTACTCGTTTGCTGTTGAAAGAGCGTTTTCGGCCGGTCTTTCTTTTCGAGTCCGATTTCAGTCGTACTCATTTATTCTTTTCGAGTCCGCTTTCTGTCGTACTCGTTTGCTGTTGAAAGAGCATTTTCGGTCGGTCTTTCTTTTCTAGTCCGCTTTCGGTCGTACTCGTTTGCTGTTGAAAGAGCTTTTTCAGCCGGTCTTTCTTTTCGAGTCTGCTTTCGGTCATACTTATTTATTCTTTTCGAGTCCACTTTCGGTCGTACTCGTTTGCTGTTGAAAGAGCATTTTCGGCAGGTCTTTATGTTCGAGTCCGCTTTCGGGCGTACTCGTTTATTCTTTTCGAGTCTGCTTCCGGTCGTACTCGTTTGCTGTTGAAAGAGCGTTTTCGGCCAGTCTTTCTTTTGGAGTCCGTTTTCGGCCGTACTGCTTTGCTGTTGAAAGAGCATTTTCGGCCAGTCTTTCTTTTGGATTCTGCTTTCGGTAGTACTTTTTTATTTCTTTTTGAGTTCGCTTTTGGTCTTACTCATTTGCTGTTGAAAGAGCGTTTTCGGCCGGTCTTTCATTTCGAGTCCGCTTTCGGTCATACTCGTTTATTCTTTTCGAGTCCGCTTTCGGTCGTACTCGTTTGCTGTTGAAAGAGCGTTTTCGGCCGGTCTTTCTTTTGGAGTCCGCTTTCGGCCGTACTGCTTTGCTGTTGAAAGAGCATTTTCGGCCAGTCTTTCTTTTCGATTCTGCTTTCGGTAGTACTTTTTTATTTCTTTTCGAGTTCGCTTTTGGTCTTACTCGTTTGCTGTTGAAAGAGCGTTTTCGGCCGGTCTTTCTTTTCGAGTCCGCTTTCGGTCGTACTCATTTATTCTTTTCGAGTTCGCTTTTGCTCGTACTCGTTTGCTGTTGAAAGAGCATTTCAGGCCGGTCTTTCTTTTCGAGTCCGCTTTCGGTCGTACTCGTGTGCTATTGAAAGAGCGTTTTTGGCCGGTCTTTATTTTCGAGTCCGCTTTTGGTCGTACTCGTTTATTCTTATCGAGTCCGCTTTCAGTCGTACTTGTTTGCTGTTGAAAGAGCGTTTTCGGTCGGTCTTTTATTTCGAGTCCGCTTTCGGTCGTACTCGTTTATTTCTTTTCGAGTCCGCTTTCGGTCGTACTCGTTTACTGTTGAAAGAGCGTTTCCGGCCGATCATTCTTTTCGAGTCCGCTTTCGGTCGTACTCGTTTCTTCTTTTCGAGTCCGCTTTCGGTCGTACTCGTTTGCTATTGAAAGAGCGTTTTCGGCCGGCCTTTCTGTTCGAGTCGGCTTTCGGTCATACTCGTTTATTCTTTTCGAGTTCGCTTTCGGTTGTACTCGTTTGCTGTTGAAAGAGCGTTTTCGGCCAGTCTTTCTTTTCGATTCTGCTTTCGGTAGTACTTGTTTATTTCTTTTCGAATTCGCTTTTGGTCTTACTCGTTTGCTGTTGAAAGAGCGTTTTCGGCCGATCTTTCTTTTCGAGTCCGCTTTCGGTCGTACTCGTTTATTCTTTTCGAGTTCGCTTTTGCTCGTACTCGTTTGCTGTTGAAAGAGCGTTTCAGGCCGGTCTTTCTTTTCGAGTCCGCTTTCGGTTGTACTCGTTAGCTGTTGAAAGAGAGTTTTTTGCCGATCTTTCTTTTCGAGTCTGCTTTTTGTCGTACTCGTTTATTCTTATTGAGTCCGCTTTCGGTTGTACTCGTTTGCTGTTGAAAGAGCGTTTCAGGTCGGTCTTTCTTTTCGAGTCCGCTTTTCGGTCGTACTCGTTTGCTGTTGAAAGAGCGTTTTCGGTCGGTCATTCTTTTCGAGTCCGCTTTCGATCGTACTCGGTTATTTCTTTTAGAGTCTGCTTTCGGTTGTACTCGTTTGCTGTTGAAAGAGCGTTTTCGGCCGGTCTTTCTTTTCGAGTCCGCTTTCGGTCGTACTCGTTTATTCTTTTCGAGTCCCCTTTCAGTCGTACTCGTTTGCTATTGAAAGAGCATTCTCGGCCGGTCTTTCTTTTCGAGTCCGCTTTCGGTCGTACTCGTTTACTGTTGAAAGAGCGTTTCTGGCCGGTCTATCTTTTCGAGTCCGCTTTCGGTCGTACTCGTTTCTTCTTTTCGAGTCCGCTTTCGGTCGTACTCGTTTGCTATTGAAACAGCGTTTTCGGCCGGCCTTTCTGTTCGAGTCGGCTTTCGGTCATACTCGTTTATTCTTTTCGAGTTCGCTTTCGGTTGTACTCGTTTGCTGTTGAAAGAGCGTTTTCGGACAGTCTTTCTTTTCGATTCTGCTTTCAGTAGTACTTGTTTATTTCTTTTCAAATTCGCTTTTTGTCTTACTCGTTTGCGGTTGAAAGAGCGTTTTCGGCCGGTCTTTCTTTTCGAGTCCGCTTTCGGTCGTACTCGTTTATTCTTTTCGAGTTCGCTTTTGCTCGTACTCGTTTGCTGTTGAAAGAGCGTTTCAGGCCGGTCTTTCTTTTCGAGTCCGCTTTCGGTTGTACTCGTTAGCTGTTGAAAGAGAGTTTTTGGCCGGTCATTCTTTTCGAGTTTGCTTTTGGTCGTACTCGTTTATTCTTATCGAGTCCGCTTTCGGTTGTACTCGTTTGCTATTGAAAGAGCGTTTCAGGTCGGTCTTTCTTTTCGAGTCCGCTTTTCGGTCGTACTCGTTTGCTGTGGAAAGAGCGTTTTTGGTCGGTCTTTCTTTTCGAGTCCGCTTTCGATCGTACTCGGTTATTTCTTTTAGAGTCTGCTTTCGGTTGTACTCGTTTGCTGTTGAAAGAGCGTTTTCGGCCGGTCTTTCTTTTCGAGTCCGATTTCAGTCGTACTCATTTATTCTTTTCGAGTCCGCTTTCTGTCGTACTCGTTTGCTGTTGAAAGAGCATTTTCGGCCGGTCTTTCTTTTCTAGTCCGCTTTCGGTCGTACTCGTTTGCTGTTGAAAGAGCTTTTTCAGCCGGTCTTTCTTTTCGAGTCTGCTTTCGGTCATACTTATTTATTCTTTTCGAGTGCACTTTCGGTCGTACTCGTTTGCTGTTGAAAGAGCATTTTCGGCAGGTCTTTATGTTCGAGTCCGCTTTCGGGCGTACTCGTTTATTCTTTTCGAGTCTGCTTCCGGTCGTACTCGTTTGCTGTTGAAAGAGCGTTTTCGGCCAGTCTTTCTTTTGGAGTCCATTTTCGGCCGTACTGCTTTGCTGTTGAAAGAGCATTTTCGGCCAGTCTTTCTTTTGGATTCTGCTTTCGGTAGTACTTTTTTATTTCTTTTTGAGTTCGCTTTTGGTCTTACTCATTTGCTGTTGAAAGAGCGTTTTCGGCCGGTCTTTCATTTCGAGTCCGCTTTCGGTCATACTCGTTTATTCTTTTCGAGTCCGCTTTCGGTCGTACTCGTTTGCTGTTGAAAGAGCGTTTTCGGCCGGTCTTTCTTTTGGAGTCCGCTTTCGGCCGTACTGCTTTGCTGTTGAAAGAGCATTTTCGGCCAGTCTTTCTTTTCGATTCTGCTTTCGGTAGTACTTTTTTATTTCTTTTCGAGTTCGCTTTTGGTCTTACTCGTTTGCTGTTGAAAGAGCGTTTTCGGCCGGTCTTTCTTTTCGAGTCCGCTTTCGGTCGTACTCATTTATTCTTTTCGAGTTCGCTTTTGCTCGTACTCGTTTGCTGTTGAAAGAGCATTTCAGGCCGGTCTTTCTTTTCGAGTCCGCTTTCGGTCGTACTCGTGTGCTATTGAAAGAGCGTTTTTGGCCGGTCTTTATTTTCGAGTCCGCTTTTGGTCGTACTCGTTTATTCTTATCGAGTCCGCTTTCAGTCGTACTCGTTTGCTGTTGAAAGAGCGTTTTCGGTCGGTCTTTTATTTCGAGTCCGCTTTCGGTCGTACTCGTTTATTTCTTTTCGAGTCCGCTTTCGGTCGTACTCGTTTACTGTTGAAAGAGCGTTTCCGGCCGATCATTCTTTTCGAGTCCGCTTTCGGTCGTACTCGTTTCTTCTTTTCGAGTCCGCTTTCGGTCGTACTCGTTTGCTATTGAAAGAGCGTTTTCGGCCGGCCTTTCTGTTCGAGTCGGCTTTCGGTCATACTCGTTTATTCTTTTCGAGTTCGCTTTCGGTTGTACTCGTTTGCTGTTGAAAGAGCGTTTTCGGCCAGTCTTTCTTTTCGATTCTGCTTTCGGTAGTACTTGTTTATTTCTTTTCGAATTCGCTTTTGGTCTTACTCGTTTGCTGTTGAAAGAGCGTTTTCGGCCGATCTTTCTTTTCGAGTCCGCTTTCGGTCGTACTCGTTTATTCTTTTCGAGTTCGCTTTTGCTCGTACTCGTTTGCTGGTGAAAGAGCGTTTCAGGCCGGTCTTTCTTTTCGAGTCCGCTTTCGGTTGTACTCGTTAGCTGTTGAAAGAGAGTTTTTTGTCGGTCTTTCTTTTCGAGTCTGCTTTTTGTCGTACTCGTTTATTCTTATTGAGTCCGCTTTCGATTGTACTCGTTTGCTGTTGAAAGAGCGTTTCAGGTCGGTCTTTCTTTTCGAGTCCGCTTTTCGGTCGTACTCGTTTGCTGTTGAAAGAGCGTTTTCGGTCGGTCATTCTTTTCGAGTCCGCTTTCGATCGTACTCGGTTATTTCTTTTAGAGTCTGCTTTCGGTTGTACTCGTTTGCTGTTGAAAGAGCGTTTTCGGCCGGTCTTTCTTTTCGAGTCCGCTTTCGGTCGTACTCGTTTATTCTTTTCGAGTCCCCTTTCAGTCGTACTCGTTTGCTATTGAATGAGCATTCTCGGCCGGTCTTTCTTTTCGAGTCCGCTTTCGGTCGTACTCGTTTACTGTTGAAAGAGCGTTTCCGGCTGGTCTATCTTTTCGAGTCCGCTTTCGGTCGTACTCGTTTCTTCTTTTCGAGTCCGCTTTCGGTCGTACTCGTTTGCTATTGAAACAGCGTTTTCGGCCGGCCTTTCTGTTCGAGTCGGCTTTCGGTCATACTCGTTTATTCTTTTCGAGTTCGCTTTCGGTTGTACTCGTTTGCTGTTGAAAGAGCGTTTTCGGACAGTCTTTCTTTTCGATTCTGCTTTCAGTAGTACTTGTTTATTTCTTTTCGAATTCGCTTTTTGTCTTACTCGTTTGCTGTTGAAAGAGCGTTTTCGGCCGGTCTTTCTTTTCGAGTCCGCTTTCGGTCGTACTCGTTTATTCTTTTCGAGTTCGCTTTTGCTCGTACTCGTTTGCTGTTGAAAGAGCGTTTCAGGCCGGTCTTTCTTTTCGAGTCCGCTTTCGGTTGTACTCGTTAGCTGTTGAAAGAGAGTTTTTGGCCGGTCATTCTTTTCGAGTCTGCTTTTGGTCGTACTCGTTTATTCTTATCGAGTCCGCTTTCGGTTGTACTCGTTTGCTATTGAAAGAGCGTTTCAGGTCGGTCTTTCTTTTCGAGTCCGCTTTTCGGTCGTACTCGTTTGCTGTTGAAAGAGCGTTCTCGGCCGGTCTTTCTGTTCGAGTCCGATTTCAGTCGTACTCATTTATTCTTTTCGAGTCCGCTTTCTGTCGTACTCGTTTGCTGTTGAAAGAGCATTTTCGGCCGGTCTTTCTTTTCTAGTCCGCTTTCGGTCGTACTCGTTTGCTGTTGAAAGAGCTTTTTCAGCCGGTCTTTCTTTTCGAGTCTGCTTTCGGTCATACTTATTTATTCTTTTCGAGTCCACTTTCGGTCGTACTCGTTTGCTGTTGAAAGAGCATTTTCGGCAGGTCTTTATGTTCGAGTCCGCTTTCGGGCGTACTCGTTTATTCTTTTCGAGTCTGCTTCCGGTCGTACTCGTTTGCTGTTGAAAGAGCGTTTTCGGCCAGTCTTTCTTTTGGAGTCCGTTTTCGGCCGTACTGCTTTGCTGTTGAAAGAGCATTTTCGGCCAGTCTTTCTTTTGGATTCTGCTTTCGGTAGTACTTTTTTATTTCTTTTTGAGTTCGCTTTTGGTCTTACTCATTTGCTGTTGAAAGAGCGTTTTCGGCCGGTCTTTCATTTCGAGTCCGCTTTCGGTCATACTCGTTTATTCTTTTCGAGTCCGCTTTCGGTCGTACTCGTTTGCTGTTGAAAGAGCGTTTTCGGCCGGTCTTTCTTTTGGAGTCCGCTTTCGGCCGTACTGCTTTGCTGTTGAAAGAGCATTTTCGGCCAGTCTTTCTTTTCGATTCTGCTTTCGGTAGTACTTTTTTATTTCTTTTCGAGTTCGCTTTTGGTCTTACTCGTTTGCTGTTGAAAGAGCGTTTTCGGCCGGTCTTTCTTTTCGAGTCCGCTTTCGGTCGTACTCATTTATTCTTTTCGAGTTCGCTTTTGCTCGTACTCGTTTGCTGTTGAAAGAGCATTTCAGGCCGGTCTTTCTTTTCGAGTCCGCTTTTGGTCGTACTCGTTTGCTATTGAAAGAGCGTTTTTGGCCGGTCTTTATTTTCGAGTCCGCTTTTGGTCGTACTCGTTTATTCTTATCGAGTCCGCTTTCAGTCGTACTCGTTTGCTGTTGAAAGAGCGTTTTCGGTCGGTCTTTTATTTCGAGTCCGCTTTCGGTCGTACTCGTTTATTTCTTTTCGAGTCCGCTTTCGGTCGTACTCGTTTACTGTTGAAAGAGCGTTTCCGGCCGATCATTCTTTTCGAGTCCGCTTTCGGTCGTACTCGTTTCTTCTTTTCGAGTCCGCTTTCGGTCGTACTCGTTTGCTATTGAAAGAGCGTTTTCGGCCGGCCTTTCTGTTCGAGTCGGCTTTTGGTCATACTCGTTTATTCTTTTCGAGTTCGCTTTCGGTTGTACTCGTTTGCTGTTGAAAGAGCGTTTTCGGCCAGTCTTTCTTTTCGATTCTGCTTTCGGTAGTACTTGTTTATTTCTTTTCGAATTCGCTTTTGGTCTTACTCGTTTGCTGTTGAAAGAGCGTTTTCGGCCGATCTTTCTTTTCGAGTCCGCTTTCGGTCGTACTCGTTTATTCTTTTCGAGTTCGCTTTTGCTCGTACTCGTTTGCTGGTGAAAGAGCGTTTCAGGCCGGTCTTTCTTTTCGAGTCCGCTTTCGGTTGTACTCGTTAGCTGTTGAAAGAGAGTTTTTTGTCGGTCTTTCTTTTCGAGTCTGCTTTTTGTCGTACTCGTTTATTCTTATTGAGTCCGCTTTCGATTGTACTCGTTTGCTGTTGAAAGAGCGTTTCAGGTCGGTCTTTCTTTTCGAGTCCGCTTTTCGGTCGTACTCGTTTGCTGTTGAAAGAGCGTTTTCGGTCGGTCATTCTTTTCGAGTCCGCTTTCGATCGTACTCGGTTATTTCTTTTAGAGTCTGCTTTCGGTTGTACTCGTTTGCTGTTGAAAGAGCGTTTTCGGCCGGTCTTTCTTTTCGAGTCCGCTTTCGGTCGTACTCGTTTATTCTTTTCGAGTCCCCTTTCAGTCGTACTCGTTTGCTATTGAATGAGCATTCTCGGCCGGTCTTTCTTTTCGAGTCCGCTTTCGGTCGTACTCGTTTACTGTTGAAAGAGCGTTTCCGGCTGGTCTATCTTTTCGAGTCCGCTTTCGGTCGTACTCGTTTCTTCTTTTCGAGTCCGCTTTCGGTCGTACTCGTTTGCTATTGAAACAGCGTTTTCGGCCGGCCTTTCTGTTCGAGTCGGCTTTCGGTCATACTCGTTTATTCTTTTCGAGTTCGCTTTCGGTTGTACTCGTTTGCTGTTGAAAGAGCGTTTTCGGACAGTCTTTCTTTTCGATTCTGCTTTCAGTAGTACTTGTTTATTTCTTTTCGAATTCGCTTTTTGTCTTACTCGTTTGCTGTTGAAAGAGCGTTTTCGGCCGGTCTTTCTTTTCGAGTCCGCTTTCGGTCGTACTCGTTTATTCTTTTCGAGTTCGCTTTTGCTCGTACTCGTTTGCTGTTGAAAGAGCGTTTCAGGCCGGTCTTTCTTTTCGAGTCCGCTTTCGGTTGTACTCGTTAGCTGTTGAAAGAGAGTTTTTGGCCGGTCATTCTTTTCGAGTCTGCTTTTGGTCGTACTCGTTTATTCTTATCGAGTCCGCTTTCGGTTGTACTCGTTTGCTATTGAAAGAGCGTTTCAGGTCGGTCTTTCTTTTCGAGTCCGCTTTTCGGTCGTACTCGTTTGCTGTTGAAAGAGCGTTCTCGGCCGGTCTTTCTGTTCGAGTCCGATTTCAGTCGTACTCATTTATTCTTTTCGAGTCCGCTTTCTGTCGTACTCGTTTGCTGTTGAAAGAGCATTTTCGGCCGGTCTTTCTTTTCTAGTCCGCTTTCGGTCGTACTCGTTTGCTGTTGAAAGAGCTTTTTCAGCCGGTCTTTCTTTTCGAGTCTGCTTTCGGTCATACTTATTTATTCTTTTCGAGTCCACTTTCGGTCGTACTCGTTTGCTGTTGAAAGAGCATTTTCGGCAGGTCTTTATGTTCGAGTCCGCTTTCGGGCGTACTCGTTTATTCTTTTCGAGTCTGCTTCCGGTCGTACTCGTTTGCTGTTGAAAGAGCGTTTTCGGCCAGTCTTTCTTTTGGAGTCCGTTTTCGGCCGTACTGCTTTGCTGTTGAAAGAGCATTTTCGGCCAGTCTTTCTTTTGGATTCTGCTTTCGGTAGTACTTTTTTATTTCTTTTTGAGTTCGCTTTTGGTCTTACTCATTTGCTGTTGAAAGAGCGTTTTCGGCCGGTCTTTCATTTCGAGTCCGCTTTCGGTCATACTCGTTTATTCTTTTCGAGTCCGCTTTCGGTCGTACTCGTTTGCTGTTGAAAGAGCGTTTTCGGCCGGTCTTTCTTTTGGAGTCCGCTTTCGGCCGTACTGCTTTGCTGTTGAAAGAGCATTTTCGGCCAGTCTTTCTTTTCGATTCTGCTTTCGGTAGTACTTTTTTATTTCTTTTCGAGTTCGCTTTTGGTCTTACTCGTTTGCTGTTGAAAGAGCGTTTTCGGCCGGTCTTTCTTTTCGAGTCCGCTTTCGGTCGTACTCATTTATTCTTTTCGAGTTCGCTTTTGCTCGTACTCGTTTGCTGTTGAAAGAGCATTTCAGGCCGGTCTTTCTTTTCGAGTCCGCTTTTGGTCGTACTCGTTTGCTATTGAAAGAGCGTTTTTGGCCGGTCTTTATTTTCGAGTCCGCTTTTGGTCGTACTCGTTTATTCTTATCGAGTCCGCTTTCAGTCGTACTCGTTTGCTGTTGAAAGAGCGTTTTCGGTCGGTCTTTTATTTCGAGTCCGCTTTCGGTCGTACTCGTTTATTTCTTTTCGAGTCCGCTTTCGGTCGTACTCGTTTACTGTTGAAAGAGCGTTTCCGGCCGATCATTCTTTTCGAGTCCGCTTTCGGTCGTACTCGTTTCTTCTTTTCGAGTCCGCTTTCGGTCGTACTCGTTTGCTATTGAAAGAGCGTTTTCGGCCGGCCTTTCTGTTCGAGTCGGCTTTTGGTCATACTCGTTTATTCTTTTCGAGTTCGCTTTCGGTTGTACTCGTTTGCTGTTGAAAGAGCGTTTTCGGCCAGTCTTTCTTTTCGATTCTGCTTTCGGTAGTACTTGTTTATTTCTTTTCGAATTCGCTTTTGGTCTTACTCGTTTGCTGTTGAAAGAGCGTTTTCGGCCGATCTTTCTTTTCGAGTCCGCTTTCGGTCGTACTCGTTTATTCTTTTCGAGTTCGCTTTTGCTCGTACTCGTTTGCTGTTGAAAGAGCGTTTCAGGCCGGTCTTTCTTTTCGAGTCCGCTTTCGGTTGTACTCGTTAGCTGTTGAAAGAGAGTTTTTTGCCGTTCTTTCTTTTCGAGTCTGCTTTTTGTCGTACTCGTTTATTCTTATTGAGTCCGCTTTCGGTTGTACTCGTTTGCTGTTGAAAGAGCGTTTCAGGTCGGTCTTTCTTTTCGAGTCCGCTTTTCGGTCGTACTCGTTTGCTGTTGAAAGAGCGTTTTCGGTCGGTCATTCTTTTCGAGTCCGCTTTCGATCGTACTCGGTTATTTCTTTTAGAGTCTGCTTTCGGTTGTACTCGTTTGCTGTTGAAAGAGCGTTTTCGGCCGGTCTTTCTTTTTGAGTCCGCTTTCGGTCGTACTCGTTTATTCTTTTCGAGTCCCCTTTCAGTCGTACTCGTTTGCTATTGAAAGAGCATTCTCGGCCGGTCTTTCTTTTCGAGTCCGCTTTCGGTCGTACTCGTTTACTATTGAAAGAGCGTTTCCGGCCGGTCTATCTTTTCGAGTCCGCTTTCGGTCGTACTCGTTTCTTCTTTTCGAGTCCGCTTTCGGTCATACTCGTTTGCTATTGAACCAGCGTTTTCGGCCGGCCTTTCTGTTCGAGTCGGCTTTCGGTCATACTCGTTTATTCTTTTCGAGTTCGCTTTCGGTTGTACTCGTTTGCTGTTGAAAGAGCGTTTTCGGACAGTCTTTCTTTTCGATTCTGCTTTCAGTAGTACTTGTTTATTTCTTTTCGAATTCGCTTTTTGTCTTACTCGTTTGCTGTTGAAAGAGCATTTTCGGCCGGTCTTTCTTTTCGAGTCCGCTTTCGGTCGTACTCGTTTATTCTTTTCGAGTTCGCTTTTGCTCGTACTCGTTTGCTGTTGAAAGAGCGTTTCAGGCCGGTCTTTCTTTTCGAGTCCGCTTTCGGTTGTACTCGTTAGCTGTTGAAAGAGAGTTTTTGGCCGGTCATTCTTTTCGAGTCTGCTTTTGGTCGTACTCGTTTATTCTTATCGAGTCCGCTTTCGGTTGTACTCGTTTGCTATTGAAAGAGCGTTTCAGGTCGGTCTTTCTTTTCGAGTCCGCTTTTCGGTCGTACTCGTTTGCATTGGAAAGAGCGTTTTTGGTCGGTCTTTCTTTTCGAGTCCGCTTTCGATCGTACTCGGTTATTTCTTTTAGAGTCTGCTTTCGGTTGTACTCGTTTGCTGTTGAAAGAGCGTTTTCGGCCGGTCTTTCTTTTCGAGTCCGATTTCAGTCGTACTCATTTATTCTTTTCGAGTCCGCTTTCTGTCGTACTCGTTTGCTGTTGAAAGAGCATTTTCGGCCGGTCTTTCTTTTCTAGTCCGCTTTCGGTCGTACTCGTTTGCTGTTGAAAGAGCTTTTTCAGCCGGTCTTTCTTTTCGAGTCTGCTTTCGGTCATACTTATTTATTCTTTTCGAGTCCACTTTCGGTCGTACTCGTTTGCTGTTGAAAGAGCATTTTCGGCAGGTCTTTATGTTCGAGTCCGCTTTCGGGCGTACTTGTTTATTCTTTTCGAGTCTGCTTCCGGTCGTACTCGTTTGCTGTTGAAAGAGCGTTTTCGGCCAGTCTTTCTTTTGGAGTCCGTTTTCGGCCGTACTGCTTTGCTGTTGAAAGAGCATTTTCGGCCAGTCTTTCTTTTGGATTCTGCTTTCGGTAGTACTTTTTTATTTCTTTTTGAGTTCGCTTTTGGTCTTACTCATTTGCTGTTGAAAGAGCGTTTTCGGCCGGTCTTTCATTTCGAGTCCGCTTTCGGTCATACTCGTTTATTCTTTTCGAGTCCGCTTTCGGTCGTACTCGTTTGCTGTTGAAAGAGCGTTTTCGGCCGGTCTTTCTTTTGGAGTCCGCTTTCGGCCGTACTGCTTTGCTGTTGAAAGAGCATTTTCGGCCAGTCTTTCTTTTCGATTCTGCTTTCGGTAGTACTTTTTTATTTCTTTTCGAGTTCGCTTTTGGTCTTACTCGTTTGCTGTTGAAAGAGCGTTTTCGGCCGGTCTTTCTTTTCGAGTCCGCTTTCGGTCGTACTCATTTATTCTTTTCGAGTTCGCTTTTGCTCGTACTCGTTTGCTGTTGAAAGAGCATTTCAGGCCGGTCTTTCTTTTCGAGTCCGCTTTCGGTCGTACTCGTGTGCTATTGAAAGAGCGTTTTTGGCCGGTCTTTATTTTCGAGTCCGCTTTTGGTCGTACTCGTTTATTCTTATCGAGTCCGCTTTCAGTCGTACTCGTTTGCTGTTGAAAGAGCGTTTTCGGTCGGTCTTTTATTTCGAGTCCGCTTTCGGTCGTACTCGTTTATTTCTTTTCGAGTCCGCTTTCGGTCGTACTCGTTTATTGTTGAAAGAGCGTTTCTGGCCGATCATTCTTTTCGAGTCCGCTTTCGGTCGTACTCGTTTCTTCTTTTCGAGTCCGCTTTCGGTCGTACTCGTTTGCTATTGAAAGAGCGTTTTCGGCCGGCCTTTCTGTTCGAGTCGGCTTTCGGTCATACTCGTTTATTCTTTTCGAGTTCGCTTTCGGTTGTACTCGTTTGCTGTTGAAAGAGCGTTTTCGGCCAGTCTTTCTTTTCGATTCTGCTTTCGGTAGTACTTGTTTATTTCTTTTCGAATTCGCTTTTGGTCTTACTCGTTTGCTGTTGAAAGAGCGTTTTCGGCCGATCTTTCTTTTCGAGTCCGCTTTCGGTCGTACTCGTTTATTCTTTTCGAGTTCGCTTTTGCTCGTACTCGTTTGCTGTTGAAAGAGCGTTTCAGGCCGGTCTTTCTTTTCGAGTCCGCTTTCGGTTGTACTCGTTAGCTGTTGAAAGAGAGTTTTTTGCCGGTCTTTCTTTTCGAGTCTGCTTTTTGTCGTACTCGTTTATTCTTATTGAGTCCGCTTTCGGTTGTACTCGTTTGCTGTTGAAAGAGCGTTTCAGGTCGGTCTTTCTTTTCGAGTCCGCTTTTCGGTCGTACTCGTTTGCTGTTGAAAGAGCGTTTTCGGTCGGTCATTCTTTTCGAGTCCGCTTTCGATCGTACTCGGTTATTTCTTTTAGAGTCTGCTTTCGGTTGTACTCGTTTGCTGTTGAAAGAGCGTTTTCGGCCGGTCTTTCTTTTCGAGTCCGCTTTCGGTCGTACTCGTTTATTCTTTTCGAGTCCCCTTTCAGTCGTACTCGTTTGCTATTGAAAGAGCATTCTCGGCCGGTCTTTCTTTTCGAGTCCGCTTTCGGTCGTACTCGTTTACTGTTGAAAGAGCGTTTCCGGCCGGTCTATCTTTTCGAGTCCGCTTTCGGTCGTACTCGTTTCTTCTTTTCGAGTCCGCTTTCGGTCGTACTCGTTTGCTATTGAAACAGCGTTTTCGGCCGGCCTTTCTGTTCGAGTCGGCTTTCGGTCATACTCGTTTATTCTTTTCGAGTTCGCTTTCGGTTGTACTCGTTTGCTGTTGAAAGAGCGTTTTCGGACAGTCTTTCTTTTCGATTCTGCTTTCAGTAGTACTTGTTTATTTCTTTTCGAATTCGCTTTTTGTCTTACTCGTTTGCTGTTGAAAGAGCGTTTTCGGCCGGTCTTTCTTTTCGAGTCCGCTTTCGGTCGTACTCGTTTATTCTTTTCGAGTTCGCTTTTGCTCGTACTCGTTTGCTGTTGAAAGAGCGTTTCAGGCCGGTCTTTCTTTTCGAGTCCGCTTTCGGTTGTACTCGTTAGCTGTTGAAAGAGAGTTTTTGGCCGGTCATTCTTTTCGAGTCTGCTTTTGGTCGTACTCGTTTATTCTTATCGAGTCCGCTTTCGGTTGTACTCGTTTGCTATTGAAAGAGCGTTTCAGGTCGGTCTTTCTTTTCGAGTCCGCTTTTCGGTCGTACTCGTTTGCTGTTGAAAGAGCGTTCTCGGCCGGTCTTTCTGTTCGAGTCCGATTTCAGTCGTACTCATTTATTCTTTTCGAGTCCGCTTTCTGTCGTACTCGTTTGCTGTTGAAAGAGCATTTTCGGCCGGTCTTTCTTTTCTAGTCCGCTTTCGGTCGTACTCGTTTGCTGTTGAAAGAGCTTTTTCAGCCGGTCTTTCTTTTCGAGTCTGCTTTCGGTCATACTTATTTATTCTTTTCGAGTCCACTTTCGGTCGTACTCGTTTGCTGTTGAAAGAGCATTTTCGGCAGGTCTTTATGTTCGAGTCCGCTTTCGGACGTACTCGTTTATTCTTTTCGAGTCTGCTTCCGGTCGTACTCGTTTGCTGTTGAAAGAGCGTTTTCGGCCAGTCTTTCTTTTGGAGTCCGTTTTCGGCCGTACTGCTTTGCTGTTGAAAGAGCATTTTCGGCCAGTCTTTCTTTTGGATTCTGCTTTCGGTAGTACTTTTTTATTTCTTTTTAAGTTCGCTTTTGGTCTTACTCATTTGCTGTTGAAAGAGCGTTTTCGGCCGGTCTTTCATTTCGAGTCCGCTTTCGGTCATACTCGTTTATTCTTTTCGAGTCCGCTTTCGGTCGTACTCGTTTATTGTTGAAAGAGCGTTTTCGGCCGGTCTTTCTTTTGGAGTCCGCTTTCGGCCGTACTGCTTTGCTGTTGAAAGAGCATTTTCGGCCAGTCTTTCTTTTCGATTCTGCTTTCGGTAGTACTTTTTTATTTCTTTTCGAGTTCGCTTTTGGTCTTACTCGTTTGCTGTTGAAAGAGCGTTTTCGGCCGGTCTTTCTTTTCGAGTCCGCTTTCGGTCGTACTCATTTATTCTTTTCGAGTTCGCTTTTGCTCGTACTCGTTTGCTGTTGAAAGAGCATTTCAGGCCGGTCTTTCTTTTCGAGTCCGCTTTCGGTCGTACTCGTTTGCTATTGAAAGAGCGTTTTTGGCCGGTCTTTATTTTCGAGTCCGCTTTTGGTCGTACTCGTTTATTCTTATCGAGTCCGCTTTCAGTCGTACTCGTTTGCTGTTGAAAGAGCGTTTTCGGTCGGTCTTTTATTTCGAGTCCGCTTTCGGTCGTACTCGTTTATTTCTTTTCGAGTCCGCTTTCGGTCGTACTCGTTTACTGTTGAAAGAGCGTTTCCGGCCGATCTTTCTTTTCGAGTCCGCTTTCGGTCGTACTCGTTTCTTCTTTTCGAGTCCGCTTTCGGTCGTACTCGTTTGCTATTGAAAGAGCGTTTTCGGCCGGCCTTTCTGTTCGAGTCGGCTTTCGGTCATACTCGTTTATTCTTTTCGAGTTCGCTTTCGGTTGTACTCGATTGCTGTTGAAAGAGCGTTTTCGGCCAGTCTTTCTTTTCGATTCTGCTTTCGGTAGTACTTGTTTATTTCTTTTCGAATTCGCTTTTGGTCTTACTCGTTTGCTGTTGAAAGAGCGTTTTCGGCCGATCTTTCTTTTCGAGTCCGCTTTCGGTCGTACTCGTTTATTCTTTTCGAGTTCGCTTTTGCTCGTACTCGTTTGCTGTTGAAAGAGCGTTTCAGGCCGATCTTTCTTTTCGAGTCTGCTTTTTGTCGTACTCGTTTATTCTTATCGAGTCCGCTTTCGGTTGTACTCGTTTGCTGTTGAAAGAGCGTTTCAGGTCGGTCTTTCTTTTCGAGTCCGCTTTTCGGTCGTACTCGTTTGCTGTTGAAAGAGCGTTTTTGGTCGGTCTTTCTTTTCGAGTCCGCTTTCGATCGTACTCGGTTATTTCTTTTAGAGTCTGCTTTCGGTTGTACTCGTTTGCTGTTGAAAGAGCGTTTTCGGCCGGTCTTTCTTTTCGAGTCCGCTTTCGGTCGTACTCGTTTATTCTTTTCGAGTCCCCTTTCAGTCGTACTCGTTTGCTATTGAAAGAGCATTCTCGGCCGGTCTTTCTTTTCGAGTCCGCTTTCGGTCGTACTCGTTTACTGTTGAAAGAGCGTTTCCGGCCGGTCTATCTTTTCGAGTCCGCTTTCGGTCGTACTCGTTTCTTCTTTTCGAGTCCGCTTTCGGTCGTACTCGTTTGCTATTGAAACAGCGTTTTCGGCCGGCCTTTCTGTTCGAGTCGGCTTTCGGTCATACTCGTTTATTCTTTTCGAGTTCGCTTTCGGTTGTACTCGTTTGCTGTTGAAAGAGCGTTTTCGGACAGTCTTTCTTTTCGATTCTGCTTTCAGTAGTACTTGTTTATTTCTTTTCGAATTCGCTTTTTGTCTTACTCGTTTGCTGTTGAAAGAGCGTTTTCGGCCGGTCTTTCTTTTCGAGTCCGCTTTCGGTCGTACTCGTTTATTCTTTTCGAGTTCGCTTTTGCTCGTACTCGTTTGCTGTTGAAAGAGCGTTTCAGGCCGGTCTTTCTTTTCGAGTCCGCTTTCGGTTGTACTCGTTAGCTGTTGAAAGAGAGTTTTTGGCCGGTCATTCTTTTCGAGTCTGCTTTTGGTCGTACTCGTTTATTCTTATCGAGTCCGCTTTCGGTTGTACTCGTTTGCTATTGAAAGAGCGTTTCAGGTCGGTCTTTCTTTTCGAGTCCGCTTTTCGGTCGTACTCGTTTGCTGTTGAAAGAGCGTTCTCGGCCGGTCTTTCTGTTCGAGTCCGATTTCAGTCGTACTCATTTATTCTTTTCGAGTCCGCTTTCTGTCGTACTCGTTTGCTGTTGAAAGAGCATTTTCGGCCGGTCTTTCTTTTCTAGTCCGCTTTCGGTCGTACTCGTTTGCTGTTGAAAGAGCTTTTTCAGCCGGTCTTTCTTTTCGAGTCTGCTTTCGGTCATACTTATTTATTCTTTTCGAGTCCACTTTCGGTCGTACTCGTTTGCTGTTGAAAGAGCATTTTCGGCAGGTCTTTATGTTCGAGTCCGCTTTCGGGCGTACTCGTTTATTCTTTTCGAGTCTGCTTCCGGTCGTACTCGTTTGCTGTTGAAAGAGCGTTTTCGGCCAGTCTTTCTTTTGGAGTCCATTTTCGGCCGTACTGCTTTGCTGTTGAAAGAGCATTTTCGGCCAGTCTTTCTTTTGGATTCTGCTTTCGGTAGTACTTTTTTATTTCTTTTTAAGTTCGCTTTTGGTCTTACTCATTTGCTGTTGAAAGAGCGTTTTCGGCCGGTCTTTCATTTCGAGTCCGCTTTCGGTCATACTCGTTTATTCTTTTCGAGTCCGCTTTCGGTCGTACTCGTTTGCTATTGAAAGAGCGTTTTCGGCCGGTCTTTCTTTTGGAGTCCGCTTTCGGCCGTACTGCTTTGCTGTTGAAAGAGCATTTTCGGCCAGTCTTTCTTTTCGATTCTGCTTTCGGTAGTACTTTTTTATTTCTTTTCGAGTTCGCTTTTGGTCTTACTCGTTTGCTGTTGAAAGAGCGTTTTCGGCCGGTCTTTCTTTTCGAGTCCGCTTTCGGTCGTACTCGTTTATTCTTTTCGAGTTCGCTTTTGCTCGTACTCGTTTGCTGTTGAAAGAGCGTTTCAGGCCGGTCTTTCTTTTCGAGTCCGCTTTCGGTTGTACTCGTTAGCTATTGAAAGAGAGTTTTTGGCCGGTCATTCTTTTCGAGTCTGCTTTTGGTCGTACTCGTTTATTCTTATCGAGTCCGCTTTCGGTTGTACTCGTTTGCTATTGAAAGAGCGTTTCAGGTCGGTCTTTCTTTTCGAGTCCGCTTTTGGTCGTACTCGTTTATTCTTATCGAGTCCGCTTTCAGTCGTACTCGTTTGCTGTTGAAAGAGCGCTTTCGGTCGGTCTTTTATTTCGAGTCCGCTTTCGGTCGTACTCGTTTATTTCTTTTCGAGTCCGCTTTCGGTCGTACTCGTTTACTGTTGAAAGAGCGTTTCCGGCCGATCTTTCTTTTCGAGTCCGCTTTCGGTCGTACTCGTTTCTTCTTTTCGAGTCCGCTTTCGGTCGTACTCGTTTGCTATTGAAAGAGCGTTTTCGGCCGGCCTTTCTGTTCGAGTCGGCTTTCGGTCATACTCGTTTATTCTTTTCGAGTTCGCTTTCGGTTGTACTCGATTGCTGTTGAAAGAGCGTTTTCGGCCAGTCTTTCTTTTCGATTCTGCTTTCGGTAGTACTTGTTTATTTCTTTTCGAATTCGCTTTTGGTCTTACTCGTTTGCTGTTGAAAGAGCGTTTTCGGCCGGTCTTTCTTTTCGAGTCCGCTTTCGGTCGTACTCGTTTATTCTTTTCGAGTTCGCTTTTGCTCGTACTCGTTTGCTGTTGAAAGAGCGTTTCAGGCCGATCTTTCTTTTCGAGTCTGCTTTTTGTCGTACTCGTTTATTCTTATCGAGTCCGCTTTCGGTTGTACTCGTTTGCTGTTGAAAGAGCGTTTCAGGTCGGTCTTTCTTTTCGAGTCCGCTTTTCGGTCGTACTCGTTTGCTGTTGAAAGAGCGTTTTCGGTCGGTCTTTCTTTTCGAGTCCGCTTTCGATCGTACTCGGTTATTTCTTTTAGAGTCTGCTTTCGGTTGTACTCGTTTGCTGTTGAAAGAACGTTTTCGGCCGGTCTTTCTTTTCGAGTCCGCTTTCGGTCGTACTCGTTTATTCTTTTCGAGTCCCCTTTCAGTCGTACTCGTTTGCTATTGAAAGAGCATTCTCGGCCGGTCTTTCTTTTCGAGTCCGCTTTCGGTCGTACTCGTTTACTGTTGAAAGAGCGTTTCCGGCCGGTCTTTCTTTTCGAGTCCGCTTTAGGTCGTACTCGTTTCTTCTTTTCGAGTCCGCTTTCGGTCGTACTCGTTTGCTATTGAAACAGCGTTTTCGGCCGGCCTTTCTGTTCGAGTCGGCTTTCGGTCATACTCGTTTATTCTTTTCGAGTTCGCTTTCGGTTGTACTCGTTTGCTGTTGAAAGAGCGTTTTCGGACAGTCTTTCTTTTCGATTCTGCTTTCAGTAGTACTTGTTTATTTCTTTTCGAATTCGCTTTTGGTCTTACTCGTTTGCTGTTGAAAGAGCGTTTTCGGCCGGTCTTTCTTTTCGAGTCCGCTTTCGGTCGTACTCGTTTATTCTTTTCGAGTTCGCTTTTGCTCGTACTCATTTGCTGTTGAAAGAGCGTTTCAGGCCGGTCTTTCTTTTCAAGTCCGCTTTCGGTTGTACTCGTTAGCTGTTGAAAGAGAGTTTTTGGCCGGTCTTTCTTTTCGAGTCTGCTTTTTGTCGTACTCGTTTATTCTTATCGAGTCCGCTTTCGGTTGTACTCGTTTGCTGTTGAAAGAGCGTTTCAGGTCGGTCTTTCTTTTCGAGTCCGCTTTTCGGTCGTACTCGTTTGCTGTTGAAAGAGCGTTTTCGGTCGGTCTTTTTTTTCGAGTCCGCTTTCGATCGTACTCGGTTATTTCTTTTAGAGTCTGCTTTCGGTTGTACTCGTTTGCTGTTGAAAGAGCGTTTTCGGCCGGTCTTTCTTTTCGAGTCCGCTTTCGGTCGTACTCGTTTATTCTTTTCGAGTCCCCTTTCAGTCGTACTCGTTTGCTATTGAAAGAGCATTCTCGGCCGGTCTTTCTTTTCGAGTCCGCTTTCGGTCGTACTCGTTTACTGTTGAAAGAGCGTTTCCGGCCGGTCTTTCTTTTCGAGTCCACTTTCGGTCGTACTCGTTTCTTCTTTTCGAGTCTGCTTTCGGTCGTACTCGTTTGCTATTGAAACAGCGTTTTCGGCCGGCCTTTCTGTTCGAGTCGGCTTTCGGTCATACTCGTTTATTCTTTTCGAGTTCGCTTTCGGTTGTACTCGTTTGCTGTTGAAAGAGCGTTTTCGGCCAGTCTTTCTTTTCGATTCTCCTTTCAGTAGTACTTGTTTATTTCTTTTCGAATTCGCTTTTGGTCTTACTCGTTTGCTATTGAAAGAGCGTTTTCGGCCGGTCTTTCATTTCGAGTCCGCTTTCGGTCGTACTCGTTTATTCTTTTCGAGTTCGCTTTTGCTCGTACTCGTTTGCTGTTGAAAGAGCGTTTCAGGCCGGTCTTTCTTTTCGAGTCCGCTTTCGGTTGTACTAGTTAGCTGTTGAAAGAGAGTTTTTGGCCGGTCATTCTTTTCGAGTCTGCTTTTGGTCGTACTCGTTTATTCTTATCGAGTCCGCTTTCGGTTGTACTCGTTTGCTATTGAAAGAGCGTTTCAGGTCGGTCTTTCTTTTCGAGTCCGCTTTTCGGTCGTACACGTTTGCTGTTGAAAGAGCGTTCTCGGCCGGTCTTTCTGTTCGAGTCCGATTTCGGTCGTACTCATTTATTCTTTTCGAGTCCGCTTTCTGTCGTACTCGTTTGCTGTTGAAAGAGCATTTTCGGCCGGTCTTTCTTTTCTAGTCCGCTTTCGGTCGTACTCGTTTGCTGTTGAAAGAGCTTTTTCAGCCGGTCTTTCTTTTCGAGTCTGCTTTCGGTCATACTTATTTATTCTTTTCGAGTCCGCTTTCGGTCGTACTCGTTTGCTGTTGAAAGAGCATTTTCGGCAGGTCTTTATGTTCGAGTCCGCTTTCGGGCGTACTCGTTTATTCTTTTCGAGTCTGCTTCCGGTCGTACTCGTTTGCTGTTGAAAGAGCGTTTTCGGCCAGTCTTTCTTTTGGAGTCCGTTTTCGGCCGTACTGCTTTGCTGTTGAAAGAGCATTTTCGGCCAGTATTTCTTTTGGATTCTGCTTTCGGTAGTACTTTTTTATTTCTTTTTGAGTTCGCTTTTGTTCTTACTCATTTGCTGTTGAAAGAGCGTTTTCGGCCGGTCTTTCATTTCGAGTCCGCTTTCGGTCATACTCGTTTATTCTTTTCGAGTCCGCTTTCGGTCGTACTCGTTTGCGGTTGAAAGAGCGTTTTCGGCCGGTCTTTCTTTTGGAGTCCGCTTTCGGCCGTACTGCTTTGCTGTTGAAAGAGCATTTTCGGCCAGTCTTTCTTTTCGATTCTGCTTTCGGTAGTACTTTTTTATTTCTTTTCGAGTTCGCTTTTGGTCTTACTCGTTTGCTGTTGAAAGAGCGTTTTCGGCCGGTCTTTCTTTTCGAGTCCGCTTTCGGTCGTACTCATTTATTCTTTTCGAGTTCGCTTTTGCTCGTACCCGTTTGCTGTTGAAAGAGCATTTCAGGCCGGTCTTTCTTTTCGAGTCCGCTTTCGGTCGTACTCGTTTGCTATTGAAAGAGCGTTTTTGGCCGGTCTTTATTTTCGAGTCCGCTTTTGGTCGTACTCGTTTATTCTTATCGAGTCCGCTTTCAGTCGTAC
The DNA here is from genome assembly GCA_022829125.1 of Lathyrus tuberosus. NCBI lineage: Eukaryota > Viridiplantae > Streptophyta > Magnoliopsida > Fabales > Fabaceae > Lathyrus > Lathyrus tuberosus. The sequence continues at coordinate 6,136,686 of JALAZF010000034.1, forward strand.
TCGTTTGCTGTTGAAAGAGCATTTTCGGTCGGTCTTTTATTTCGAGTCCGCTTTCGGTCGTACTCGTTTATTTCTTTTCGAGTCCGCTTTCGGTCGTACTCGTTTACTGTTGAAATAGCGTTTCCGTCCGGTCTTTCTTTTCGAGTCCGCTTTCGGTCGTACTCGTTTCTTCTTTTCGAGTCCGCTTTCGGTCGTACTCGTTTGCTATTGAAAGAGCGTTTTCGGCCGGCCTTTCTGTTCGAGTCGGCTTTCGGTCATACTCGTTTATTCTTTTCGAGTTCGCTTTCGGTTGTACTCGTTTGCTGTTGAAAGGGCGTTTTCGGCCAGTCTTTCTTTTCGATTCTGCTTTCGGTAGTACTTGTTTATTTCTTTTCGAATTCGCTTTTGGTCTTACTCTTTTGCTGTTGAAAGAGCGTTTTCGGCCGGTCTTTCTTTTCGAGTCCGCTTTCGGTCGTACTCGTTTATTCTTTTCGAGTTCGCTTTTGCTCGTACTCGTTTGCTGTTGAAAGAGCGTTTCAGGCCGGTCTTTCTTTTCGAGTCCGCTTTCGGTTGTACTCGTTAGCTGTTGAAAGAGAGTTTTTGGCCGGTCTTTCTTTTCGAGTCTGCTTTTCGTCGTACTCGTTTATTCTTATCGAGTCCGCTTTCGGTTGTACTCGTTTGCTGTTGAAAGAGCGTTTCAGGTCGGTCTTTCTTTTCGAGTCCGCTTTTCGGTCGTACTCGTTTGCTGTTGAAAGAGCGTTTTCGGTCGGTCTTTCTTTTCGAGTCCGCTTTCGATCGTAATCGGTTATTTCTTTTAGAGTCTGCTTTCGGTTGTACTCGTTTGCTGTGGAAAGAGCATTTTCGGCCGGTCTTTCTTTTCGAGTCCGCTTTCGGTCGTACTCGTTTATTCTTTTCGAGTCCCCTTTCAGTCGTACTCGTTTGCTATTGAAAGAGCATTCTCGGCCGGTCTTTCTTTTCGAGTCCGCTTTCGGTCGTACTCGGTTATTTCTTTTAGAGTCTGCTTTCGGTTGTACTCGTTTGCTGTTGAAAGAGCGTTTTCGGCCGGTCTTTCTTTTCGAGTCCGCTTTCGGTCGTACTCGTTTATTCTTTTCGAGTCCCCTTTCAGTCGTACTCGTTTGCTATTGAAAGAGCATTCTCGGCCGGTCTTTCTTTTCGAGTCCGCTTTCGGTCGTACTCGTTTACTGTTGAAAGAGCGTTTCTGGCCGGTCTATCTTTTCGAGTCCGCTTTCGGTCGTACTCGTTTCTTCTTTTCGAGTCCGCTTTCGGTCGTACTCGTTTGCTATTGAAAGAGCGTTTTCGGCCGGCCTTTCTGTTCGAGTCGGCTTTCGGTCATACTCGTTTATTCTTTTCGAGTTCGCTTTCGGTTGTACTCGTTTGCTGTTGAAAGAGCGTTTTCGGCCAGTCTTTCTTTTCGATTCTGCTTTCGGTAGTACTTGTTTATTTCTTTTCGAATTCGCTTTTGGTCTTACTCGTTTGCTGTTGAAAGAGCGTTTTCGGCCGGTCTTTCTTTTCGAGTCCGCTTTCGGTCGTACTCGTTTATTCTTTTCGAGTTCGCTTTTGCTCGTACTCGTTTGCTGTTGAAAGAGCGTTTCAGGCCGGTCTTTCTTTTCGAGTCCGCTTTCGGTTGTACTCGTTAGCTGTTGAAAGAGAGTTTTTGGCCGGTCTTTCTTTTCGAGTCTGCTTTTCGTCGTACTCGTTTATTCTTATCGAGTCCGCTTTCGGTTGTACTCGTTTGCTGTTGAAAGAGCGTTTCAGGTCGGTCTTTCTTTTCGAGTCCGCTTTTCGGTCGTACTCGTTTGCTGTTGAAAGAGCGTTTTCGGTCGGTCTTTCTTTTCGAGTCCGCTTTCGATCGTACTCGGTTATTTCTTTTAGAGTCTGCTTTCGGTTGTACTCGTTTGCTGTTGAAAGAGCGTTTTCGGCCGGTCTTTCTTTTCGAGTCCGCTTTCGGTCGTACTCGTTTATTCTTTTCGAGTCCCCTTTCAGTCGTACTCGTTTGCTATTGAAAGAGCATTCTCGGCCGGTCTTTCTTTTCGAGTCCGCTTTCGGTCGTACTCGTTTACTGTTGAAAGAGCGTTTCCGGCCGGTCTTTCTTTTCGAGTCCACTTTCGGTCGTACTCGTTTCTTCTTTTCGAGTCTGCTTTCGGTCGTACTCGTTTGCTATTGAAACAGCCTTTTCGGTCGGCCTTTCTGTTCGAGTCGGCTTTCGGTCATACTCGTTTATTCTTTTCGAGTTCGCTTTCGGTTGTACTCGTTTGCTGTTGAAAGAGCGTTTTCGGCCAGTCTTTCTTTTCGATTCTCCTTTCAGTAGTACTTGTTTATTTCTTTTCGAATTCGCTTTTGGTCTTACTCGTTTACTGTTGAAAGAGCGTTTTCGGCCGGTCTTTCTTTTCGAGTCCGCTTTCGGTCGTACTCGTTTATTCTTTTCGAGTTCGCTTTTGCTCGTACTCGTTTGCTGTTGAAAGAGCGTTTCAGGCCGGTCTTTCTTTTCGAGTCCGCTTTCGGTTGTACTCGTTAGCTGTTGAAAGAGAGTTTTTGGCCGGTCATTCTTTTCGAGTCTGCTTTTGGTCGTACTCGTTTATTCTTATCGAGTCCGCTTTCGGTTGTACTCGTTTGCTATTGAAAGAGCGTTTCAGGTCGGTCTTTCTTTTCGAGTCCGCTTTTCGGTCGTACTCGTTTGCTGTTGAAAGAGCGTTCTCGGCCGGTCTTTCTGTTCGAGTCCGATTTCGGTCGTACTCATTTATTCTTTTCGAGTCCGCTTTCTGTCGTACTCGTTTGCTGTTGAAAGAGCATTTTCGGCCGGTCTTTCTTTTCTAGTCCGCTTTCGGTCGTACTCGTTTGCTGTTGAAAGAGCTTTTTCAGCCGGTCTTTCTTTTCGAGTCTGCTTTCGGTCATACTTATTTATTCTTTTCGAGTCCGCTTTCGGTCGTACTCGTTTGCTGTTGAAAGAGCATTTTCGGCAGGTCTTTATGTTCGAGTCCGCTTTCGGGCGTACTCGTTTATTCTTTTCGAGTCTGCTTCCGGTCGTACTCGTTTGCTGTTGAAAGAGCGTTTTCGGCCAGTCTTTCTTTTGGAGTCCGTTTTCGGCCGTACTGCTTTGCTGTTGAAAGAGCATTTTCGGCCAGTCTTTCTTTTGGATTCTGCTTTCGGTAGTACTTTTTTATTTCTTTTTGAGTTCGCTTTTGGTCTTACTCATTTGCTGTTGAAAGAGCGTTTTCGGCCGGTCTTTCATTTCGAGTCCGCTTTCGGTCATACTCGTTTATTCTTTTCGAGTCCGCTTTCGGTCGTACTCGTTTGCTGTTGAAAGAGCGTTTTCGGACGGTCTTTCTTTTGGAGTCCGCTTTCGGCCGTACTGCTTTGCTGTTGAAAGAGCATTTTCGGCCAGTCTTTCTTTTCGATTCTGCTTTCGGTAGTACTTTTTTATTTCTTTTCGAGTTCGCTTTTGGTCTTACTCGTTTGCTGTTGAAAGAGCGTTTTCGGCCGGTCTTTCTTTTCGAGTCCGCTTTCGGTCGTACTCATTTATTCTTTTCGAGTTCGCTTTTGCTCGTACTCGTTTGCTGTTGAAAGAGCATTTCAGGCCGGTCTTTCTTTTCGAGTCCGCTTTCGGTCGTACTCGTTTGCTATTGAAAGAGCGTTTTTGGCCGGTCTTTATTTTCGAGTCCGCTTTTGGTCGTACTCGTTTATTCTTATCGAGTCCGCTTTCAGTCGTACTCGTTTGCTGTTGAAAGAGCGTTTTCGGTCGGTCTTTTATTTCGAGTCCGCTTTCGGTCGTACTCGTTTATTTCTTTTCGAGTCCGCTTTCGGTCGTACTCGTTTACTGTTGAAATAGCGTTTCCGTCCGGTCTTTCTTTTCGAGTCCGCTTTCGGTCGTACTCGTTTGCTATTGAAAGAGCGTTTTCGGCCGGCCTTTCTGTTCGAGTCGGCTTTCGGTCATACTCGTTTATTCTTTTCGAGTCCGCTTTCGGTCGTACTCGTTTACTGTTGAAATAGCGTTTCCGTCCGGTCTTTCTTTTCGAGTCCGCTTTCGGTCGTACTCGTTTCTTCTTTTCGAGTCCGCTTTCGGTCGTACTCGTTTGCTATTGAAAGAGCGTTTTCGGCCGGCCTTTCTGTTCGAGTCGGCTTTCGGTCATACTCGTTTATTCTTTTCGAGTTCGCTTTCGGTTGTACTCGTTTGCTGTTGAAAGAGCGTTTTCGGCCAGTCTTTCTTTTCGATTCTGCTTTCGGTAGTACTTGTTTATTTCTTTTCGAATTCGCTTTTGGTCTTACTCGTTTGCTGTTGAAAGAGCGTTTTCGGCCGGTCTTTCTTTTCGAGTCCGCTTTCGGTCGTACTCGTTTATTCTTTTCGAGTTCGCTTTTGCTCGTACTCGTTTGCTGTTGAAAGAGCGTTTCAGGCCGGTCTTTCTTTTCGAGTCCGCTTTCGGTTGTACTCGTTAGCTGTTGAAAGAGAGTTTTTGGCCGGTCTTTCTTTTCGAGTCTGCTTTTCGTCGTACTCGTTTATTCTTATCGAGTCCGCTTTCGGTTGTACTCGTTTGCTGTTGAAAGAGCGTTTCAGGTCGGTCTTTCTTTTCGAGTCCGCTTTTCGGTCGTACTCGTTTGCTGTTGAAAGAGCGTTTTCGGTCGGTCTTTCTTTTCGAGTCCGCTTTCGATCGTACTCGGTTATTTCTTTTAGAGTCTGCTTTCGGTTGTACTCGTTTGCTGTTGAAAGAGCGTTTTCGGCCGGTCTTTCTTTTCGAGTCCGCTTTCGGTCGTACTCGTTTATTCTTTTCGAGTCCCCTTTCAGTCGTACTCGTTTGCTATTGAAAGAGCATTCTCGGCCGGTCTTTCTTTTCGAGTCCGCTTTCGGTCGTACTCGTTTACTGTTGAAAGAGCGTTTCCGGCCGGTCTTTCTTTTCGAGTCCACTTTCGGTCGTACTCGTTTCTTCTTTTCGAGTCTGCTTTCGGTCGTACTCGTTTGCTATTGAAACAGCCTTTTCGGTCGGCCTTTCTGTTCGAGTCGGCTTTCGGTCATACTCGTTTATTCTTTTCGAGTTCGCTTTCGGTTGTACTCGTTTGCTGTTGAAAGAGCGTTTTCGGCCAGTCTTTCTTTTCGATTCTCCTTTCAGTAGTACTTGTTTATTTCTTTTCGAATTCGCTTTTGGTCTTACTCGTTTACTGTTGAAAGAGCGTTTTCGGCCGGTCTTTCTTTTCGAGTCCGCTTTCGGTCGTACTCGTTTATTCTTTTCGAGTTCGCTTTCGGTTGTACTCGTTTGCTGTTGAAAGAGCATTTTCGGCCAGTCTTTCTTTTCGATTCTCCTTTCAGTAGTACTTGTTTATTTCTTTTCGAATTCGCTTTTGGTCTTACTCGTTTACTGTTGAAAGAGCGTTTTCGGCCGGTCTTTCTTTTCGAGTCCGCTTTCGGTCGTACTCGTTTATTCTTTTCGAGTTCGCTTTTGCTCGTACTCGTTTGCTGTTGAAAGAGCGTTTCAGGCCGGTCTTTCTTTTCGAGTCCGCTTTCGGTTGTACTCGTTAGCTGTTGAAAGAGAGTTTTTGGCCGGTCATTCTTTTCGAGTCTGCTTTTGGTCGTACTCGTTTATTCTTATCGAGTCCGCTTTCGGTTGTACTCGTTTGCTATTGAAAGAGCGTTTCAGGTCGGTCTTTCTTTTCGAGTCCGCTTTTCGGTCGTACTCGTTTGCTGTTGAAAGAGCGTTCTCGGCCGGTCTTTCTGTTCGAGTCCGATTTCGGTCGTACTCATTTATTCTTTTCGAGTCCGCTTTCTGTCGTACTCGTTTGCTGTTGAAAGAGCATTTTCGGCCGGTCTTTCTTTTCTAGTCCGCTTTCGGTCGTACTCGTTTGCTGTTGAAAGAGCTTTTTCAGCCGGTCTTTCTTTTCGAGTCTGCTTTCGGTCATACTTATTTATTCTTTTCGAGTCCGCTTTCGGTCGTACTCGTTTGCTGTTGAAAGAGCATTTTCGGCAGGTCTTTATGTTCGAGTCCGCTTTCGGGCGTACTCGTTTATTCTTTTCGAGTCTGCTTCCGGTCGTACTCGTTTGCTGTTGAAAGAGCGTTTTCGGCCAGTCTTTCTTTTGGAGTCCGTTTTCGGCCGTACTGCTTTGCTGTTGAAAGAGCATTTTCGGCCAGTCTTTCTTTTGGATTCTGCTTTCGGTAGTACTTTTTTATTTCTTTTTGAGTTCGCTTTTGGTCTTACTCATTTGCTGTTGAAAGAGCGTTTTCGGCCGGTCTTTCATTTCGAGTCCGCTTTCGGTCATACTCGTTTATTCTTTTCGAGTCCGCTTTCGGTCGTACTCGTTTGCTGTTGAAAGAGCGTTTTCGGACGGTCTTTCTTTTGGAGTCCGCTTTCGGCCGTACTGCTTTGCTGTTGAAAGAGCATTTTCGGCCAGTCTTTCTTTTCGATTCTGCTTTCGGTAGTACTTTTTTATTTCTTTTCGAGTTCGCTTTTGGTCTTACTCGTTTGCTGTTGAAAGAGCGTTTTCGGCCGGTCTTTCTTTTCGAGTCCGCTTTCGGTCGTACTCATTTATTCTTTTCGAGTTCGCTTTTGCTCGTACTCGTTTGCTGTTGAAAGAGCATTTCAGGCCGGTCTTTCTTTTCGAGTCCGCTTTCGGTCGTACTCGTTTGCTATTGAAAGAGCGTTTTTGGCCGGTCTTTATTTTCGAGTCCGCTTTTGGTCGTACTCGTTTATTCTTATCGAGTCCGCTTTCAGTCGTACTCGTTTGCTGTTGAAAGAGCGTTTTCGGTCGGTCTTTTATTTCGAGTCCGCTTTCGGTCGTACTCGTTTATTTCTTTTCGAGTCCGCTTTCGGTCGTACTCGTTTACTGTTGAAATAGCGTTTCCGTCCGGTCTTTCTTTTCGAGTCCGCTTTCGGTCGTACTCGTTTGCTATTGAAAGAGCGTTTTCGGCCGGCCTTTCTGTTCGAGTCGGCTTTCGGTCATACTCGTTTATTCTTTTCGAGTCCGCTTTCGGTCGTACTCGTTTACTGTTGAAATAGCGTTTCCGTCCGGTCTTTCTTTTCGAGTCCGCTTTCGGTCGTACTCGTTTCTTCTTTTCGAGTCCGCTTTCGGTCGTACTCGTTTGCTATTGAAAGAGCGTTTTCGGCCGGCCTTTCTGTTCGAGTCGGCTTTCGGTCATACTCGTTTATTCTTTTCGAGTTCGCTTTCGGTTGTACTCGTTTGCTGTTGAAAGAGCGTTTTCGGCCAGTCTTTCTTTTCGATTCTGCTTTCGGTAGTACTTGTTTATTTCTTTTCGAATTCGCTTTTGGTCTTACTCGTTTGCTGTTGAAAGAGCGTTTTCGGCCGGTCTTTCTTTTCGAGTCCGCTTTCGGTCGTACTCGTTTATTCTTTTCGAGTTCGCTTTTGCTCGTACTCGTTTGCTGTTGAAAGAGCGTTTCAGGCCGGTCTTTCTTTTCGAGTCCGCTTTCGGTTGTACTCGTTAGCTGTTGAAAGAGAGTTTTTGGCCGGTCTTTCTTTTCGAGTCTGCTTTTCGTCGTACTCGTTTATTCTTATCGAGTCCGCTTTCGGTTGTACTCGTTTGCTGTTGAAAGAGCGTTTCAGGTCGGTCTTTCTTTTCGAGTCCGCTTTTCGGTCGTACTCGTTTGCTGTTGAAAGAGCGTTTTCGGTCGGTCTTTCTTTTCGAGTCCGCTTTCGATCGTACTCGGTTATTTCTTTTAGAGTCTGCTTTCGGTTGTACTCGTTTGCTGTTGAAAGAGCGTTTTCGGCCGGTCTTTCTTTTCGAGTCCGCTTTCGGTCGTACTCGTTTATTCTTTTCGAGTCCCCTTTCAGTCGTACTCGTTTGCTATTGAAAGAGCATTCTCGGCCGGTCTTTCTTTTCGAGTCCGCTTTCGGTCGTACTCGTTTACTGTTGAAAGAGCGTTTCCGGCCGGTCTTTCTTTTCGAGTCCACTTTCGGTCGTACTCGTTTCTTCTTTTCGAGTCTGCTTTCGGTCGTACTCGTTTGCTATTGAAACAGCCTTTTCGGTCGGCCTTTCTGTTCGAGTCGGCTTTCGGTCATACTCGTTTATTCTTTTCGAGTTCGCTTTCGGTTGTACTCGTTTGCTGTTGAAAGAGCGTTTTCGGCCAGTCTTTCTTTTCGATTCTCCTTTCAGTAGTACTTGTTTATTTCTTTTCGAATTCGCTTTTGGTCTTACTCGTTTACTGTTGAAAGAGCGTTTTCGGCCGGTCTTTCTTTTCGAGTCCGCTTTCGGTCGTACTCGTTTATTCTTTTCGAGTTCGCTTTTGCTCGTACTCGTTTGCTGTTGAAAGAGCGTTTCAGGCCGGTCTTTCTTTTCGAGTCCGCTTTCGGTTGTACTCGTTAGCTGTTGAAAGAGAGTTTTTGGCCGGTCTTTCTTTTCGAGTCTGCTTTTCGTCGTACTCGTTTATTCTTATCGAGTCCGCTTTCAGTTGTACTCGTTTGCTGTTGAAAGAGCGTTTCAGGTCGGTCTTTCTTTTCGAGTCCGCTTTTCGGTCGTACTCGTTTGCTGTTGAAAGAGCGTTTTCGGTCGGTCTTTCTTTTCGAGTCCGCTTTCGATCGTACTCGGTTATTTCTTTTAGAGTCTGCTTTCGGTTGTACTCGTTTGCTGTTGAAAGAGCGTTTTCGGCCGGTCTTTCTTTTCGAGTCCGCTTTCGGTCGTACTCGTTTATTCTTTTCGAGTCCCCTTTCAGTCGTACTCGTTTGCTATTGAAAGAGCATTCTCGGCCGGTCTTTCTTTTCGAGTCCGCTTTCGGTCGTACTCGTTTACTGTTGAAAGAGCGTTTCCGGCCGGTCTTTCTTTTCGAGTCCACTTTCGGTCGTACTCGTTTCTTCTTTTCGAGTCTGCTTTCGGTCGTACTCGTTTGCTATTGAAACAGCCTTTTCGGTCGGCCTTTCTGTTCGAGTCGGCTTTCGGTCATACTCGTTTATTCTTTTCGAGTTCGCTTTCGGTTGTACTCGTTTGCTGTTGAAAGAGCGTTTTCGGCCAGTCTTTCTTTTCGATTCTCCTTTCAGTAGTACTTGTTTATTTCTTTTCGAATTCGCTTTTGGTCTTACTCGTTTACTGTTGAAAGAGCGTTTTCGGCCGGTCTTTCTTTTCGAGTCCGCTTTCGGTCGTACTCGTTTATTCTTTTCGAGTTCGCTTTTGCTCGTACTCGTTTGCTGTTGAAAGAGCGTTTCAGGCCGGTCTTTCTTTTCGAGTCCGCTTTCGGTTGTACTCGTTAGCTGTTGAAAGAGAGTTTTTGGTCGGTCATTCTTTTCGAGTCTGCTTTTGGTCGTACTCGTTTATTCTTATCGAGTCCGCTTTCGGTTGTACTCGTTTGCTATTGAAAGAGCGTTTCAGGTCGGTCTTTCTTTTCGAGTCCGCTTTTCGGTCGTACTCGTTTGCTGTTGAAAGAGCGTTCTCGGCCGGTCTTTCTGTTCGAGTCCGATTTCGGTCGTACTCATTTATTCTTTTCGAGTCCGCTTTCTGTCGTACTCGTTTGCTGTTGAAAGAGCATTTTCGGCCAGTCTTTCTTTTCTAGTCCGCTTTCGGTCGTACTCGTTTGCTGTTGAAAGAGCTTTTTCAGCCGGTCTTTCTTTTCGAGTCTGCTTTCGGTCATACTTATTTATTCTTTTCGAGTCCGCTTTCGGTCGTACTCGTTTGCTGTTGAAAGAGCATTTTCGGCAGGTCTTTATGTTCGAGTCCGCTTTCGGGCGTACTCGTTTATTCTTTTCGAGTCTGCTTCCGGTCGTACTCGTTTGCTGTTGAAAGAGCGTTTTCGGCCAGTCTTTCTTTTGGAGTCCGTTTTCGGCCGTACTGCTTTACTGTTGAAAGAGCATTTTCGGCCAGTCTTTCTTTTGGATTCTGCTTTCGGTAGTACTTTTTTATTTCTTTTTGAGTTCGCTTTTGGTCTTACTCATTTGCTGTTGAAAGAGCGTTTTCGGCCGGTCTTTCATTTCGAGTCCGCTTTCGGTCATACTCGTTTATTCTTTTGGAGTCCGCTTTCGGTCGTACTCGTTTGCTGTTGAAAGAGCGTTTTCGGCCGGTCTTTCTTTTGGAGTCCGCTTTCGGCCGTACTGCTTTGCTGTTGAAAGAGCATTTTCGGCCAGTCTTTCTTTTCGATTCTGCTTTCGGTAGTACTTTTTTATTTCTTTTCGAGTTCGCTTTTGGTCTTACTCGTTTGCTGTTGAAAGAGCGTTTTCGGCCGGTCTTTCTTTTCGAGTCCGCTTTCGGTCGTACTCATTTATTCTTTTCGAGTTCGCTTTTGCTCGTACTCGTTTGCTGTTGAAAGAGCATTTCAGGCCGGTCTTTCTTTTCGAGTCCGCTTTCGGTCGTACTCGTTTGCTATTGAAAGAGCGTTTTTGGCCGGTCTTTATTTTCGAGTCCGCTTTTGGTCGTACTCGTTTATTCTTATCGAGTCCGCTTTCAGTCGTACTCGTTTGCTGTTGAAAGAGCGTTTTCGGTCGGTCTTTTATTTCGAGTCCGCTTTCGGTCGTACTCGTTTATTTCTTTTCGAGTCCGCTTTCGGTCGTACTCGTTTACTGTTGAAATAGCGTTTCCGTCCGGTCTTTCTTTTCGAGTCCGCTTTCGGTCGTACTCGTTTCTTCTTTTCGAGTCCGCTTTCGGTCGTACTCGTTTGCTATTGAAAGAGCGTTTTCGGCCGGCCTTTCTGTTCGAGTCGGCTTTCGGTCATACTCGTTTATTCTTTTCGAGTTCGCTTTCGGTTGTACTCGTTTGCTGTTGAAAGAGCGTTTTCGGCCAGTCTTTCTTTTCGATTCTGCTTTCGGTAGTACTTGTTTATTTCTTTTCGAATTCGCTTTTGGTCTTACTCGTTTGCTGTTGAAAGAGCGTTTTCGGCCGGTCTTTCTTTTCGAGTCCGCTTTCGGTCGTACTCGTTTATTCTTTTCGAGTTCGCTTTTGCTCGTACTCGTTTGCTGTTGAAAGAGCGTTTCAGGCCGGTCTTTCTTTTCGAGTCCGCTTTCGGTTGTACTCGTTAGCTGTTGAAAGAGAGTTTTTGGCCGGTCTTTCTTTTCGAGTCTGCTTTTCGTCGTACTCGTTTATTCTTATCGAGTCCGCTTTCGGTTGTACTCGTTTGCTGTTGAAAGAGCGTTTCAGGTCGGTCTTTCTTTTCGAGTCCGCTTTTCGGTCGTACTCGTTTGCTGTTGAAAGAGCGTTTTCGGTCGGTCTTTCTTTTCGAGTCCGCTTTCGATCGTACTCGGTTATTTCTTTTAGAGTCTGCTTTCGGTTGTACTCGTTTGCTGTTGAAAGAGCGTTTTCGGCCGGTCTTTCTTTTCGAGTCCGCTTTCGGTCGTACTCGTTTACTGTTGAAAGAGCGTTTCCGGCCGGTCTTTCTTTTCGAGTCCACTTTCGGTCGTACTCGTTTCTTCTTTTCGAGTCTGCTTTCGGTCGTACTCGTTTGCTATTGAAACAGCGTTTTCGGCCGGCCTTTCTGTTCGAGTCGGCTTTCGGTCATACTCGTTTATTCTTTTCGAGTTCGCTTTCGGTTGTACTCGTTTGCTGTTGAAAGAGCGTTTTCGGCCAGTCTTTCTTTTCGATTCTCCTTTCAGTAGTACTTGTTTATTTCTTTTCGAATTCGCTTTTGGTCTTACTCGTTTGCTGTTGAAAGAGCGTTTTCGGCCGGTCTTTCTTTTCGAGTCCGCTTTCGGTCGTACTCGTTTATTCTTTTCGAGTTCGCTTTTGCTCGTACTCGTTTGCTGTTGAAAGAGCGTTTCAGGCCGGTCTTTCTTTTCGAGTCCGCTTTCGGTTGTACTCGTTAGCTGTTGAAAGAGAGTTTTTGGCCGGTCATTCTTTTCGAGTCTGCTTTTGGTCGTACTCGTTTATTCTTATCGAGTCTGCTTTCGGTTGTACTCGTTTGCTATTGAAGGAGCGTTTCAGGTCGGTCTTTCTTTTCGAGTCCGCTTTTCGGTCGTACTCGTTTGCTGTTGAAAGAGCGTTTTCGGCCGGTCTTTCTGTTCGAGTCCGATTTCGGTCGTACTCATTTATTCTTTTCGAGTCCGCTTTCTGTCGTACTCGTTTGCTGTTGAAAGAGCATTTTCGGCCGGTCTTTCTTTTCGAGTCCGCTTTCGGTCGTACTCGTTTGCTGTTGAAAGAGCTTTTTCAGCCGGTCTTTCTTTTCGAGTCTGCCTTCGGTCATACTTATTTATTCTTTTCGAGTCCGCTTTCGGTCGTACTCGTTTGCTGTTGAAAGAGCATTTTCGGCAGGTCTTTATGTTCGAGTCCGCTTTCGGACGTACTCGTTTATTCTTTTCGAGTCTGCTTCCGGTCGTACTCGTTTGCTGTTGAAAGAGCGTTTTCGGCCAGTCTTTCTTTTGGAGTCCGTTTTCGGCCGTACTGCTTTGCTGTTGAAAGAGCATTTTCGGCCAGTCTTTCTTTTGGATTCTGCTTTCGGTAGTACTTTTTTATTTCTTTTTGAGTTCGCTTTTGGTCTTACTCATTTGCTGTTGAAAGAGCGTTTTCGGCCGGTCTTTCATTTCGAGTCCGCTTTCGGTCATACTCGTTTATTCTTTTCGAGTCCGCTTTCGGTCGTACTCGTTTGCTGTTGAAAGAGCGTTTTCGGCCGGTCTTTCTTTTGGAGTCCGCTTTCGGCCGTACTGCTTTGCTGTTGAAAGAGCATTTTCGGCCAGTCTTTCTTTTCGATTCTACTTTCAGTAGTACTTTTTTATTTCTTTTCGAGTTCGCTTTTGGTCTTACTCGTTTGCTGTTGAAAGAGCGTTTTCGGCCGATCTTTCTTTTCGAGTCCGCTTTCGGTCGTACTCATTTATTCTTTTCGAGTCCGCTTTTGCTCGTACTCGTTTGCTGTTGAAAGAGCGTTTCAGGCCGGTCTTTCTTTTCGAGTCCGCTTTCGGTCGTACTCGTTTGTTATTGAAAAGCGTTTTTGGCCGGTCTTTATTTTCGAGTCCGCTTTTGGTCGTACTCGTTTCTTCTTACCGAGTCCGCTTTCAGTCGTACTCGTTTGCTGTTGAAAGAGCGTTTTCGGTCGGTCTTTTATTTCGAGTCCACTTTCGGTCGTACTCGTTTCTTCTTTTCGAGTCCGCTTTCGGTCGTACTCGTTTGCTATTGAAAGAGCGTTTTCGGCCGGCCTTTCTGTTCGAGTCGGCTTTCGGTCGTACTCGTTTATTCTTATCGAGTCCGCTTTCGGTCGTACTCGTTTACTGTTGAAAGAGCGTTTCCGGCCGGCCTTTCTGTTCGAGTCCGCTTTCGATCGTACTCGTTTATTCTTTTCGAGTTCGCTTTTGCTCGTACTCGTTTGCTGTTGAAAGAGCGTTTCAGGCCGGTCTTTCTTTTCGAGTCCGCTTTCGGTTGTACTCGTTAGCTGTTGAAAGAGAGTTTTTGGCCGGTCTTTCTTTTCGAGTCTGCTTTTGGTCGTACTCGTTTATTCTTATCGAGTCCGCTTTCAGTTGTACTCGTTTGCTGTTGAAAGAGCGTTTCAGGCCGGTCTTTCTTTTCGAGTCCGCTTTCGGTCGTACTCGTTTGCTATTGAAAGAGCGTTTTTGGTCGGTTTTTATTTTCGAGTCCGCTTTTGGTCGTACTCGTTTATTCTTATCGAGTCCGCTTTCAGTCGTACTCGTTTGCTGTTGAAAGAGCGTTTTCGGTCGGTCTTTTATTTCGAGTCCGCTTTCGGTCGTACTCGTTTATTTCTTTTCGAGTCCGCTTTCGGTCGTACTCGTTTACTGTTGAAAGAGCGTTTCCGGCCGATCTTTCTTTTCGAGTCCGCTTTCGGTCGTACTCGTTTCTTCTTTTCGAGTCCGCTTTCGGTCGTACTCGTTTGCTATTGAAAGAGCGTTTTCGGCCGGCCTTTCTGTTCGAGTCGGCTTTCGGTCATACTCGTTTATTCTTTTCGAGTTCGCTTTCGGTTGTACTCGTTTGCTGTTGAAAGAGCGTTTCAGGTCGGTCTTTCTTTTCGAGTCCGCTTTTCGGTCGTACTCGTTTGCTGTTGAAAGAGCGTTTTCGGTCGGTCTTTCTTTTCGAGTCCGCTTTCGATCGTACTCGGTTATTTCTTTTAGAGTCTGCTTTCGGTTGTACTCGTTTGCTGTTGAAAGACCGTTTTCGGCCGGTCTTTCTTTTCGAGTCCGCTTTCGGTCGTACTCGTTTATTCTTTTCGAGTCCGCTTTCAGTCGTACTCGTTTGCTATTGAAAAAGCATTCTCGGCCGGTCTTTCTTTTCGAGTCCGCTTTCGGTCGTACTCGTTTACTGTTGAAAGAGCGTTTCCGGCCGGTCTTTCTTTTCGAGTCCGCTTTCGGTCGTACTCGTTTCTTCTTTTCGAGTCCGCTTTCGGTCGTACTCGTTTGCTATTGAAAGAGCGTTTTCGGCCAGCCTTTCTGTTCGAGTCGGCTTTCGGTCATACTCGTTTATTCTTTTCGAGTTCGCTTTCGGTTGTACTCGTTTGCTGTTGAAAGAGCGTTTTCGGCCAGTCTTTCTTTTCGATTCTGCTTTCAGTAGTACTTGTTTATTTCTTTTTGAATTCGCTTTTGGTCTTACTCGTTTGCTGTTGAAAGAGCGTTTTCGGCCGGTCTTTCTTTTCGAGTCCGCTTTCGGTCGTACTCGTTTATTCTTTTCGAGTTCGCTTTTGCTCGTACTCGTTTGCTGTTGAAAGAGCGTTTCAGGCCGGTCTTTCTTTTCGAGTCCGCTTTCGGTTGTACTCGTTAGCTGTTGAAAGAGAGTTTTTGGCCGGTCATTCTTTTCGAGTCTTCTTTTGGTCGTACTCGTTTATTCTTATCGAGTCCGCTTTCGGTTGTACTCGTTTGCTATTGAAAGAGCGTTTCAGGTCGGTCTTTCTTTTCGAGTCCGCTTTTCGGTCGTACTCGTTTGCTGTTGAAAGAGCGTTCTCGGCCGGTCTTTCTGTTCGAGTCCGATTTCGGTCGTACTCATTTATTCTTTTCGAGTCCGCTTTCTGTCGTACTCGTTTGCTGTTGAAAGAGCATTTTCGGCCGGTCTTTCTTTTCTAGTCCGCTTTCGGTCGTACTCGTTTGCTGTTGAAAGAGCTTTTTCAGCCGGTCTTTCTTTTCGAGTCTGCTTTCGGTCATACTTATTTATTCTTTTCGAGTCCGCTTTCGGTCGTACTCGTTTGCTGTTGAAATAGCATTTTCGGCAGGTCTTTATGTTCGAGTCCGCTTTCGGACGTACTCGTTTATTCTTTTCGAGTCTGCTTCCGTTCGTACTCGTTTGCTGTTGAAAGAGCGTTTTCGGCCAGTCTTTCTTTTGGAGACCGTTTTCGGCCGCACTGCTTTGCTGTTGAAAGAGCATTTTCAGCCAGTCTTTCTTTTGGATTCTGCTTTCGGTAGTACTTTTTTATTTCTTTTTGAGTTCGCTTTTGGTCTTACTCATTTGCTGTTGAAAGAGCGTTTTCGGCCGGTCTTTCATTTCGAGTCCGCTTTCGGTCATACTCGTTTATTCTTTTCGAGTCCGCTTTCGGTCGTACTCGTTTGCTGTTGAAAGAGCGTTTTCGGCCGGTCTTTCTTTTGGAGTCCGCTTTCGGCCGTACTGCTTTGCTGTTGAAAGAGCATTTTCGGCCAGTCTTTCTTTTCGATTCTGCTTTCGGTAGTACTTTTTTATTTCTTTTCGAGTTCGCTTTTGGTCTTACTCGTTTGCTGTTGAAAGAGCGTTTTCGGCCGGTCTTTCTTTTCGAGTCCGCTTTCGGTCGTACTCATTTATTCTTTTCGAGTCCGCTTTTGCTCGTACTCGTTTGCTGTTGAAAGAGCGTTTCAGGCCGGTCTTTCTTTTCGAGTCCGCTTTCGGTCGTACTCGTTTGCTATTGAAAGAGCGTTTTTGGCCGGTCTTTATTTTCGAGTCCGCTTTTGGTCGTACTCGTTTATTCTTATCGAGTCCGCTTTCAGTCGTACTCGTTTGCTGTTGAAAGAGCGTTTTCGGTCGGTCTTTTATTTCGAGTCCGCTTTCGGTCGTACTCGTTTATTTCTTTTCGAGTCCGCTTTCGGTCGTACTCGTTTACTGTTGAAAGAGCGTTTCCGGCCGGTCTTTCTTTTCGAGTCCGCTTTCGGTCGTACTCGTTTCTTCTTTTCGAGTCCGCTTTCGGTCGTACTCGTTTGCTATTGAAAGAGCGTTTTCGGCCGGCCTTTCTGTTCGAGTCGGCTTTCGGTCGTACTCGTTTATTCTTATCGAGTCCGCTTTCGGTCGTACTCGTTTACTGTTGAAAGAGCGTTTCCGGCCGGTCTTTCTTTTCGAGTCCGCTTTCGGTCGTACTCGTTTATTCTTTTCGAGTCCGCTTTTGGTCGTACTCGTTTGCTATTGAAAGAGCGTTTTCGGCCGGCCTTTCTGTTCGAGTCCGCTTTCGATCGTACTCGTTTATTCTTATCGAGTCCGCTTTCGGTCGTACTCGTTTACTGTTGAAAGAGCGTTTCCGGCCGGTCTTTCTTTTCGAGTCCGCTTTCGGTTGTACACTTTAGCTGTTGAAAGAGAGTTTTTGGCCGGTCTTTCTTTTCGAGTCTGCTTTTGGTCGTACTCGTTTATTCTTATCGAGTCCGCTTTTCGGTCGTACTCGTTTGCTGTTGAAAGAACGTTTTCGGCCGGTCTTTATTTTCGAGTCCGCTTTCGATCATACTCGGTTATTTCTTTTAGAGTCTGCTTTCGGTTGTACTCGTTTGCTGTTGAAAGAGCGTTTTCAGCCGGTCTTTATTTTCGAGTCCGCTTTCGGTCGTACTCGTTTATTCTTTTCGAGTCCGCTTTCAGTCGTACTCGTTTGCTATTGAAAGAGCATTCTCGGCCGGCCTTTCTTTACGAGTACGCTTTCGGTCGTACTCGTTTGCTGTTGAAAGAGCATTTTCGGCAGGTCTTTATGTTTGAGTCCGCTTTCGGACGTACTCGTTTATTCTTTTCGAGTCTGCTTCCGGTCGTACTCGTTTGCTGTTGAAAGAGCGTTTTTGGCCAGTCTTTCTTTTGGAGTCCGTTTTCGGCCGTACTGCTTTGCTGT
Organism: Lathyrus tuberosus; assembly: GCA_022829125.1. Lineage (NCBI taxonomy): Eukaryota > Viridiplantae > Streptophyta > Magnoliopsida > Fabales > Fabaceae > Lathyrus > Lathyrus tuberosus. The sequence continues at coordinate 6,153,567 of JALAZF010000034.1, forward strand.
TGAAAGAGCATTTTCGGCCAGTCTTTCTTTTGGATTCTGCTTTCGGTAGTACTTTTTTATTTCTTTTTGAGTTCGCTTTTGGTCTTACTCATTTGCTGTTGAAAGAACGTTTTCGGCCGGTCTTTCATTTCGAGTCCGCTTTCGGTCATACTCGTTTATTCTTTTCGAGTCCGCTTTCGGGCGTACTCGTTTGCTATTGAAAGAGCGTTTTCGATCGGTCTTTCTTTTCGAGTCCGCTTTCGGTCGTACTCGTTTGCTGTTGAAAGAGCGTTTTTGGCCGGTCTTTCTTTTGGAGTCCGCTTTCGGCCGTACTGCTTTGCTGTTGAAAGGGCATTTTCGGCCAGTCTTTCTTTTCGATTCTGCTTTCGTAGTACTTTTTTATTTCTTTTCGAGTTCGCTTTTGGTCTTACTCGTTTGCTATTGAAAGGGCGTTTTCGGCTGGTCTTTCTTTTCGAGTCCGCTTTCGGTCGTACTCATTTATTCTTTTCGAGTCCGCTTTTGCTCGTACTCGTTTGCTGTTGAAAGAGCGTTTCAGGCCGGTCTTTCTTTTCGAGTCCGCTTTCGGTCGTACTCGTTTGCTATTGAAAGAGCGTTTTTGGCCGGTCTTTATTTTCGAGTCCGCTTTTGGTCGTACTCGTTTATTCTTATCGAGTCCGCTTTCAGTCGTACTCGTTTGCTGTTGAAAGAGCGTTTTCGGTCGGTCTTTTATTTCGAGTCCGCTTTCGGTCGTACTCGTTTATTTCTTTTCGAGTCCGCTTTCGGTCGTACTCGTTTACTGTTGAAAGAGCGTTTCCGGCCGGTCTTTCTTTTCGAGTCCGCTTTCGGTCGTACTCGTTTCTTCTTTTCGAGTCCGCTTTCGGTCGTACTCGTTTGCTATTGAAAGAGCGTTTTCGGACGGCCTTTCTGTTCGAGTCGGCTTTCGGTCGTACTCGTTTATTCTTATCGAGTCCGCTTTCGGTCGTACTCGTTTATTGTTGAAAGAGCGTTTCCGGCCGGTCTTTCTTTTCGAGTCCGCTTTCGGTCGTACTCGTTTATTCTTTTCGAGTCCGCTTTCGGTCGTACTCGTTTGCTATTGAAAGAGCGTTTTCGGCCGGCCTTTCTGTTCGAGTCCGCTTTCGATCGTACTCGTTTATTCTTATCGAGTCCGCTTTCGGTCGTACTCGTTTACTGTTGAAAGAGCGTTTCCGGCCGGTCTTTCTTTTCGAGTCCGCTTTCGGTTGTACTCGTTAGCTGTTGAAAGAGAGTTTTTGGCCGGTCTTTCTTTTCGAGTCTGCTTTTGGTCGTACTCGTTTATTCTTATCGAGTCCGCTTTCGGTTGTACTCGTTTGCTATTGAAAGAGCGTTTCAGGTCGGTCTTTCTTTTCGAGTCCGCTTTTCGGTCGTACTCGTTTGCTGTTGAAAGAACGTTTTCAGCCGGTCTTTCTTTTCGAGTCCGCTTTCGATCATACTCGGTTATTTCTTTTAGATTCGGCTTTCGGTTGTACTCGTTTGCTGTTGAAAGAGCGTTTTCGGCCGGTCTTTCTTTTCGAGTCCGCTTTCGGTCGTACTCGTTTATTCTTTTCGAGTCCGCTTTCAGTCGTACTCGTTTGCTATTGAAAGAGCATTCTCGGCCGGTCTTTCTTTACGAGTCCGCTTTCGGTCGTACTCGTTTGCTGTTGAAAGAGCATTTTCGGCAGGTCTTTATGTTCGAGTCCGCTTTCGGACGTACTCGTTTATTCTTTTCGAGTCTGCTTCCGGTCGTACTCGTTTGCTGTTGAAAGAGCGTTTTCGGCCAGTCTTTCTTTTGGAGTCCGTTTTCGGCCGTACTGCTTTGCTGTTGAAAGAGCATTTTCGGCCAGTCTTTCTTTTGGATTCTGCTTTCGGTAGTACTTTTTTATTTCTTTTTGAGTTCGCTTTTGGTCTTACTCATTTGCTGTTGAAAGAGCGTTTTCGGCCGGTCTTTCATTTCGAGTCCGCTTTCGGTCATACTCGTTTATTCTTTTCGAGTCCGCTTTCGGTCGTACTAGTTTGCTATTGAAAGAGCGTTTTCGATCGGTCTTTCTTTTCGAGTCCGCTTTCGGTCGTACTCGTTTGCTGTTGAAAGAGCGTTTTCGGCCGGTCTTTCTTTTGGAGTCCGCTTTCGGCCGTACTGCTTTGCTGTTGAAAGAGCATTTTCGGCCAGTCTTTCTTTTCGATTCTGCTTTCGGTAGTACTTTTTTATTTCTTTTCGAGTTCGCTTTTGGTCTTACTCGTTTGCTATTGAAAGAGCGTTTTCGGCCGGTCTTTCTTTTCGAGTCCGTTTTCGGTCGTACTCATTTATTCTTTTCGAGTCTGCTTTTGCTCGTACTCGTTTGCTGTTGAAAGAGCGTTTCAGGCCGGTCTTTCTTTTCGAGTCCGCTTTCGGTCGTACTCGTTTGCTATTGAAAGAGCGTTTTTGGCCGGTCTTTATTTTCGAGTCCGCTTTTGGTCGTACTCGTTTATTCTTATCGAGTCCGCTTTCAGTCGTACTCGTTTGCTGTTGAAAGAGCGTTTTCGGTCGGTCTTTTATTTCGAGTCCGCTTTCGGTCGCACTCGTTTCTTCTTTTCGAGTCCGCTTTCGGTCGTACTCGTTTGCTATTGAAAGAGCGTTTTCGGCCGGCCTTTCTGTTCGAGTCGGCTTTCGGTCATACTCGTTTATTCTTTTCGAGTTCGCTTTCGGTTGTACTCGTTTGCTGTTGAAAGAGAGTTTTCGGCCAGTCTTTCTATTCGATTCTGCTTTCGGTAGTACTTGTTTATTTCTTTTCGAATTCGCTTTTGGTCTTACTCGTTTGCTGTTGAAAGAGCGTTTTCGGCCGGTCTTTCTTTTCGAGTCCGCTTTCGGTCGTACTCGTTTATTCTTTTCGAGTTCGCTTTTGCTCGTACTCGTTTGCTGTTGAAAGAGCGTTTCAGGCCGGTCTTTCTTTTCGAGTCCGCTTTCGGTTGTACTCGTTAGCTGTAGAAAGAGAGTTTTTGGCCGGTCTTTCTTTTCGAGTCTGCTTTTGGTCGTACTCGTTTATTCTTATCGAGTCCACTTTCGGTTGTACTCATTTGCTATTGAAAGAGCGTTTCAGGTCGGTCTTTCTTTTCGAGTCCGCTTTTCGGTCGTACTCGTTTGCTGTTGAAAGAACGTTTTCGGCCGGTCTTTCTTTTCGAGTCCGCTTTCGATCATACTCGTTTATTTCTTTTAGAGTCCGCTTTCGGTCGTACTCGTTTGCTATTGAAAGAGCGTTTTCGGCCGGTCTTTCTTTTCGAGTCCGCTTTCGGTCGTACTCGTTTATTCTTTTCGAGTCCGCTTTCGGTCGTACTCGTTTACTGTTGAAAGAGCGTTTCCGGCCGGCCTTTCTGTTCGAGTCCGCTTTCGATCGTACTCGTTTATTCTTTTCGAGTTCGCTTTTGCTCGTACTCGTTTGCTGTTGAAAGAGCGTTTCAGGCCGGTCTTTCTTTTCGAGTCCGCTTTCGGTTGTACTCGTTAGCTGTTGAAAGAGAGTTTTTGGCCGGTCTTTCTTTTCGAGTCTGCTTTTGGTCGTACTCGTTTATTCTTATCGAGTCCGCTTTCAATTGTACTCGTTTGCTGTTGAAAGAGCGTTTCAGGCCGGTCTTTCTTTTCGAGTCCGCTTTCGGTCGTACTCGTTTGCTATTGAAAGAGCGTTTTTGGTCGGTTTTTATTTTCGAGTCCGCTTTTGGTCGTACTCGTTTATTCTTATCGAGTCCGCTTTCAGTCGTACTCGTTTGCTGTTGAAAGAGCGTTTTCGGTCGGTCTTTTATTTCGAGTCCGCTTTCGGTCGTACTCATTTATTTCTTTTCGAGTCCGCTTTCGGTCGTACTCGTTTACTGTTGAAAGAGCGTTTCCGGCCGATCTTTCTTTTCGAGTCCGCTTTCGGTCGTACTCGTTTCTTCTTTTCGAGTCCGCTTTCGGTCGTACTCGTTTGCTATTGAAAGAGCGTTTTCGGCCGGCCTTTCTGTTCGAGTCGGCTTTCGGTCATACTCGTTTATTCTTTTCGAGTTCGCTTTCGGTTGTACTCGTTTGCTGTTGAAAGAGCGTTTCAGGTCGGTCTTTCTTTTCGAGTCCGCTTTTCGGTCGTACTCGTTTGCTGTTGAAAGAGCGTTTTCGGTCGGTCTTTCTTTTCGAGTCCGCTTTCGATCGTACTCGGTTATTTCTTTTAGAGTCTGCTTTCGGTTGTACTCGTTTGCTGTTGAAAGAGCGTTTTCGGCCGGTCTTTCTTTTCGAGTCCGCTTTCGATCGTACTCGTTTATTCTTTTCGAGTCCGCTTTCAGTCGTACTCGTTTGCTATTGAAAAAGCATTCTCGGCCGGTCTTTCTTTTCGAGTCCGCTTTCGGTCGTACTCGTTTACTGTTGAAAGAGCGTTTCCGGCCGGTCTTTCTTTTCGAGTCCGCTTTCGGTCGTACTCGTTTCTTCTTTTCGAGTCCGCTTTCGGTCGTACTCGTTTGCTATTGAAAGAGCGTTTTCGGCCAGCCTTTCTGTTCGAGTCGGCTTTCGGTCATACTCGTTTATTCTTTTCGAGTTCGCTTTCGGTTGTACTCGTTTGCTGTTGAAAGAGCGTTTTCGGCCAGTCTTTCTTTTCGATTCTGCTTTCAGTAGTACTTGTTTATTTCTTTTTGAATTCGCTTTTGGTCTTACTCGTTTGCTGTTGAAAGAGCGTTTTCGGCCGGTCTTTCTTTTCGAGTCCGCTTTCGGTCGTACTCGTTTATTCTTTTCGAGTTCGCTTTTGCTCGTACTCGTTTGCTGTTGAAAGAGCGTTTCAGGCCGGTCTTTCTTTTCGAGTCCGCTTTCGGTTGTACTCGTTAGCTGTTGAAAGAGAGTTTTTGGCCGGTCTTTCTTTTCGAGTCTGCTTTTGGTCGTACTCGTTTATTCTTATCGAGTCCGCTTTCAATTGTACTCGTTTGCTGTTGAAAGAGCGTTTCAGGCCGGTCTTTCTTTTCGAGTCCGCTTTCGGTCGTACTCGTTTGCTATTGAAAGAGCGTTTTTGGTCGGTTTTTATTTTCGAGTCCGCTTTTGGTCGTACTCGTTTATTCTTATCGAGTCCGCTTTCAGTCGTACTCGTTTGCTGTTGAAAGAGCGTTTTCGGTCGGTCTTTTATTTCGAGTCCGCTTTCGGTCGTACTCATTTATTTCTTTTCGAGTCCGCTTTCGGTCGTACTCGTTTACTGTTGAAAGAGCGTTTCCGGCCGATCTTTCTTTTCGAGTCCGCTTTCGGTCGTACTCGTTTCTTCTTTTCGAGTCCGCTTTCGGTCGTACTCGTTTGCTATTGAAAGAGCGTTTTCGGCCGGCCTTTCTGTTCGAGTCGGCTTTCGGTCATACTCGTTTATTCTTTTCGAGTTCGCTTTCGGTTGTACTCGTTTGCTGTTGAAAGAGCGTTTCAGGTCGGTCTTTCTTTTCGAGTCCGCTTTTCGGTCGTACTCGTTTGCTGTTGAAAGAGCGTTTTCGGTCGGTCTTTCTTTTCGAGTCCGCTTTCGATCGTACTCGGTTATTTCTTTTAGAGTCTGCTTTCGGTTGTACTCGTTTGCTGTTGAAAGAGCGTTTTCGGCCGGTCTTTCTTTTCGAGTCCGCTTTCGATCGTACTCGTTTATTCTTTTCGAGTCCGCTTTCAGTCGTACTCGTTTGCTATTGAAAAAGCATTCTCGGCCGGTCTTTCTTTTCGAGTCCGCTTTCGGTCGTACTCGTTTACTGTTGAAAGAGCGTTTCCGGCCGGTCTTTCTTTTCGAGTCCGCTTTCGGTCGTACTCGTTTCTTCTTTTCGAGTCCGCTTTCGGTCGTACTCGTTTGCTATTGAAAGAGCGTTTTCGGCCAGCCTTTCTGTTCGAGTCGGCTTTCGGTCATACTCGTTTATTCTTTTCGAGTTCGCTTTCGGTTGTACTCGTTTGCTGTTGAAAGAGCGTTTTCGGCCAGTCTTTCTTTTCGATTCTGCTTTCAGTAGTACTTGTTTATTTCTTTTTGAATTCGCTTTTGGTCTTACTCGTTTGCTGTTGAAAGAGCGTTTTCGGCCGGTCTTTCTTTTCGAGTCCGCTTTCGGTCGTACTCGTTTATTCTTTTCGAGTTCGCTTTTGCTCGTACTCGTTTGCTGTTGAAAGAGCGTTTCAGGCCGGTCTTTCTTTTCGAGTCCGCTTTCGGTTGTACTCGTTAGCTGTTGAAAGAGAGTTTTTGGCCGGTCATTCTTTTCGAGTCTGCTTTTGGTCGTACTCGTTTATTCTTATCGAGTCCGCTTTCGGTTGTACTCGTTTGCTATTGAAAGAGCGTTTCAGGTCGGTCTTTCTTTTCGAGTCCGCTTTTCGGTCGTACTCGTTTGCTGTTGAAAGAGCGTTCTCGGCCGGTCTTTCTGTTCGAGTCCGATTTCGGTCGTACTCATTTATTCTTTTCGAGTCCGCTTTCTGTCGTACTCGTTTGCTGTTGAAAGAGCATTTTCGGCCGGTCTTTCTTTTCTAGTCCGCTTTCGGTCGTACTCGTTTGCTGTTGAAAGAGCTTTTTCAGCCGGTCTTTCTTTTCGAGTCTGCTTTCGGTCATACTTATTTATTCTTTTCGAGTCCGCTTTCGGTCGTACTCGTTTGCTGTTGAAATAGCATTTTCGGCAGGTCTTTATGTTCGAGTCCGCTTTCGGACGTACTCGTTTATTCTTTTCGAGTCTGCTTCCGTTCGTACTCGTTTGCTGTTGAAAGAGCGTTTTCGGCCAGTCTTTCTTTTGGAGACCGTTTTCGGCCGCACTGCTTTGCTGTTGAAAGAGCATTTTCGGCCAGTCTTTCTTTTGGATTCTGCTTTCGGTAGTACTTTTTTATTTCTTTTTGAGTTCGCTTTTGGTCTTACTCATTTGCTGTTGAAAGAGCGTTTTCGGCCGGTCTTTCATTTCGAGTCCGCTTTCGGTCATACTCGTTTATTCTTTTCGAGTCCGCTTTCGGTCGTACTCGTTTGCTGTTGAAAGAGCGTTTTCGGCCGGTCTTTCTTTTGGAGTCCGCTTTCGGCCGTACTGCTTTGCTGTTGAAAGAGCATTTTCGGCCAGTCTTTCTTTTCGATTCTGCTTTCGGTAGTACTTTTTTATTTCTTTTCGAGTTCGCTTTTGGTCTTACTCGTTTGCTGTTGAAAGAGCGTTTTCGGCCGGTCTTTCTTTTCGAGTCCGCTTTCGGTCGTACTCATTTATTCTTTTCGAGTCCGCTTTTGCTCGTACTCGTTTGCTGTTGAAAGAGCGTTTCAGGCCGGTCTTTCTTTTCGAGTCCGCTTTCGGTCGTACTCGTTTGCTATTGAAAGAGCGTTTTTGGCCGGTCTTTATTTTCGAGTCCGCTTTTGGTCGTACTCGTTTATTCTTATCGAGTCCGCTTTCAGTCGTACTCGTTTGCTGTTGAAAGAGAGTTTTCGGTCGGTCTTTTATTTCGAGTCCGCTTTCGGTCGTACTCGTTTATTTCTTTTCGAGTCCGCTTTCGGTCGTACTCGTTTACTGTTGAAAGAGCGTTTCCGGCCGGTCTTTCTTTTCGAGTCCGCTTTCGGTCGTACTCGTTTCTTCTTTTCGAGTCCGCTTTCGGTCGTACTCGTTTGCTATTGAAAGAGCGTTTTCGGCCGGCCTTTCTGTTCGAGTCGGCTTTCGGTCGTACTCGTTTATTCTTATCGAGTCCGCTTTCGGTCGTACTCGTTTACTGTTGAAAGAGCGTTTCCGGCCGGTCTTTCTTTTCGAGTCCGCTTTCGGTCGTACTCGTTTATTCTTTTCGAGTCCGCTTTTGGTCGTACTCGTTTGCTATTGAAAGAGCGTTTTCGGCCGGCCTTTCTGTTCGAGTCCGCTTTCGATCGTACTCTTTTATTCTTATCGAGTCCGCTTTCGGTCGTACTCGTTTACTGTTGAAAGAGCGTTTCCGGCCGGTCTTTCTTTTCGAGTCCGCTTTCGGTTGTACACTTTAGCTGTTGAAAGAGAGTTTTTGGCCGGTCTTTCTTTTCGAGTCTGCTTTTGGTCGTACTCGTTTATTCTTATCGAGTCCGCTTTTCGGTCGTACTCGTTTGCTGTTGAAAGAACGTTTTCGGCCGGTCTTTATTTTCGAGTCCGCTTTCGATCATACTCGGTTATTTCTTTTAGAGTCTGCTTTCGGTTGTACTCGTTTGCTGTTGAAAGAGCGTTTTCAGCCGGTCTTTATTTTCGAGTCCGCTTTCGGTCGTACTCGTTTATTCTTTTCGAGTCCGCTTTCAGTCGTACTCGTTTGCTATTGAAAGAGCATTCTCGGCCGGCCTTTCTTTACGAGTACGCTTTCGGTCGTACTCGTTTGCTGTTGAAAGAGCATTTTCGGCAGGTCTTTATGTTTGAGTCCGCTTTCGGACGTACTCGTTTATTCTTTTCGAGTCTGCTTCCGGTCGTACTCGTTTGCTGTTGAAAGAGCGTTTTTGGCCAGTCTTTCTTTTGGAGTCCGTTTTCGGCCGTACTGCTTTGCTGTTGAAAGAGCATTTTCGGCCAGTCTTTCTTTTGGATTCTGCTTTCGGTAGTACTTTTTTATTTCTTTTTGAGTTCGCTTTTGGTCTTACTCATTTGCTGTTGAAAGAGCGTTTTCGGCCGGTCTTTCATTTCGAGTCCGCTTTCGGTCATACTCGTTTATTCTTTTCGAGTCCGCTTTCGGGCGTACTCGTTTGCTATTGAAAGAGCGTTTTCGATCGGTCTTTCTTTTCGAGTCCGCTTTCGGTCGTACTCGTTTGCTGTTGAAAGAGCGTTTTTGGCCGGTCTTTCTTTTGGAGTCCGCTTTCGGCCGTACTGCTTTGCTGTTGAAAGGGCATTTTCGGCCAGTCTTTCTTTTCGATTCTGCTTTCGTAGTACTTTTTTATTTCTTTTTGAGTTCGCTTTTGGTCTTACTCGTTTGCTATTGAAAGGACGTTTTCGGCCGGTCTTTCTTTTCGAGTCCGCTTTCGGTCGTACTCATTTATTCTTTTCGAGTCCGCTTTTGTTCGTACTCGTTTGCTGTTGAAAGTGCGTTTCAGGCCGGTCTTTCTTTTCGAGTCCGCTTTCGGTCGTACTCGTTTGCTATTGAAAGAGCGTTTTTGGCCGGTCTTTATTTTCGAGTCCGCTTTTGGTCGTACTCGTTTATTCTTATCGAGTCCGCTTTTAGTCGTACTCGTTTGCTGTTGAAAGAGCGTTTTCGGTCGGTCTTTTATTTCGAGTCCGCTTTCGGTCGTACTCGTTTATTTCTTTTCGAGTCCGCTTTCGGTCGTACTCGTTTATTGTTGAAAGAGCATTTCCGGCCGGTCTTTCTTTTCGAGTCCGCTTTCGGTCGTACTCGTTTCTTCTTTTCGAGTCCGCTTTCGGTCGTACTCGTTTGCTATTGAAAGAGCGTTTTCGGACGGCCTTTCTGTTCGAGTCGGCTTTCGGTCGTACTCGTTTATTCTTATCGAGTCCGCTTTCGGTCGTACTCGTTTATTGTTGAAAGAGCGTTTCCGGCCGGTCTTTCTTTTCGAGTCCGCTTTCGGTCGTACTCGTTTATTCTTTTCGAGTCCGCTTTCGGTCGTACTCGTTTGCTATTGAAAGAGCGTTTTCGGCCGGCCTTTCTGTTCGAGTCCGCTTTCGATCGTACTCGTTTATTCTTATCGAGTCCGCTTTCGGTCGTACTCGTTTACTGTTGAAAGAGCGTTTCCGGCCGGTCTTTCTTTTCGAGTCCGCTTTCGGTTGTACTCGTTAGCTGTTGAAAGAGAGTTTTTGGCCGGTCTTTCTTTTCGAGTCTGCTTTTGGTCGTACTCGTTTATTCTTATCGAGTCCGCTTTCGGTTGTACTCGTTTGCTATTGAAAGAGCGTTTCAGGTCGGTCTTTCTTTTCGAGTCCGCTTTTCGGTCGTACTCGTTTGCTGTTGAAAGAACGTTTTCAGCCGGTCTTTCTTTTCGAGTCTGCTTTCGATCATACTCAGTTATTTCTTTTAGATTCGGCTTTCGGTTGTACTCGTTTGCTGTTGAAAGAGCGTTTTCGGCCGGTCTTTCTTTTCGAGTCCGCTTTCGGTCGTACTCGTTTATTCTTTACGAGTCCGCTTTCAGTCGTACTCGTTTGCTATTGAAAGAGCATTCTCGGCCGGTCTTTCTTTACGAGTCCGCTTTCGGTCGTACTCGTTTGCTGTTGAAAGAGCATTTTCGGCAGGTCTTTATGTTCGAGTCCGCTTTCGGACGTACTCGTTTATTCTTTTCGAGTCTGCTTCCGGTCGTACTCGTTTGCTGTTGAAAGAGCGTTTTCGGCCAGTCTTTCTTTTGGAGTCCGTTTTCGGCCGTACTGCTTTGCTGTTGAAAGAGCATTTTCGGCCAGTCTTTCTTTTGGATTCTGCTTTCGGTAGTACTTTTTTATTTCTTTTTGAGTTCGCTTTTGGTCTTACTCATTTGCTGTTGAAAGAGCGTTTTCGGCCGGTCTTTCATTTCGAGTCCGCTTTCGGTCATACTCGTTTATTCTTTTCGAGTCCGCTTTCGGTCGTACTAGTTTGCTATTGAAAGAGCGTTTTTGATCGGTCTTTCTTTTCGAGTCCGCTTTCGGTCGTACTCGTTTGCTGTTGAAAGAGCGTTTTCGGCCGGTCTTTCTTTTGGAGTCCGCTTTCGGCCGTACTGCTTTGCTGTTGAAAGAGCATTTTCGCCAATCTTTCTTTTCGATTCTGCTTTCGGTAGTACTTTTTTATTTCTTTTCGAGTTCGCTTTTGGTCTTACTCGTTTGCTATTGAAAGAGCGTTTTCGGCCGGTCTTTCTTTTCGAGTCCGTTTTCGGTCGTACTCATTTATTCTTTTCGAGTCTGCTTTTGCTCGTACTCGTTTGCTGTTGAAAGAGCGTTTCAGGCCGGTCTTTCTTTTCGAGTCCGCTTTCGGTCGTACTCGTTTGCTATTGAAAGAGCGTTTTTGGCCGGTCTTTATTTTCGAGTCCGCTTTTGGTCGTACTCGTTTATTCTTATCGAGTCCGCTTTCAGTCGTACTCGTTTGCTGTTGAAAGAGCGTTTTCGGTCGGTCTTTTATTTCGAGTCCGCTTTCGGTCGCACTCGTTTCTTCTTTTCGAGTCCGCTTTCGGTCGTACTCGTTTGCTATTGAAAGAGCGTTTTCGGCCGGCCTTTCTGTTCGAGTCGGCTTTCGGTCATACTCGTTTATTCTTTTCGAGTTCGCTTTCGGTTGTACTCGTTTGCTGTTGAAAGAGAGTTTTCGGCCAGTCTTTCTATTCGATTCTGCTTTCGGTAGTACTTGTTTATTTCTTTTCGAATTCGCTTTTGGTCTTACTCGTTTGCTGTTGAAAGAGCGTTTTCGGCCGGTCTTTCTTTTCGAGTCCGCTTTCGGTCGTACTCGTTTATTCTTTTCGAGTTCGCTTTTGCTCGTACTCGTTTGCTGTTGAAAGAGCGTTTCAGGCCGGTCTTTCTTTTCGAGTCCGCTTTCGGTTGTACTCGTTAGCTGTAGAAAGAGAGTTTTTGGCCGGTCTTTCTTTTCGAGTCTGCTTTTGGTCGTACTCGTTTATTCTTATCGAGCCCACTTTCGGTTGTACTCATTTGCTATTGAAAGAGCGTTTCAGGTCGGTCTTTCTTTTCGAGTCCGCTTTTCGGTCGTACTCGTTTGCTGTTGAAAGAACGTTTTCGGCCGGTCTTTCTTTTCGAGTCCGCTTTCGATCATACTCGTTTATTTCTTTTAGAGTCTGCTTTCGGTTGTACTCGTTTGCTGTTGAAAGAGCGTTTTCGGCCGGTCTTTCTTTTCGAGTCCGCTTTTGGTCGTACTCGTTTATTCTTTTCGAGTCCGCTTTCAGGCGTACTCGTTTGCTATTGAAAGAGCATTCTCGGCCGGTCTTTCTTTTCGAGTCCGCTTTCGGTCGTACTCGTTTGCTGTTGAAAGAGCATTTTCGGCAGGTCTTTATGTTCGAGTCCGCTTTCGGACGTACTCGTTTATTCTTTTCGAGTCTGCTTCCGGTCGTACTCGTTTGCTGTTGAAAGAGCGTTTTCGGCCAGTCTTTCTTTTGGATTCTGCTTTCGGTAGTACTTTTTTATTTCTTTTTGAGTTCGCTTTTGGTCTTACTCATTTGCTGTTGAAAGAGCGTTTTCGGCCGGTCTTTCATTTCGAGTCCGCTTTCGGTCATACTCGTTTATTCTTTTCGAGTCCGCTTTCGGTCGTACTCGTTTGCTATTGAAAGAGCGTTTTCGATCGGTCTTTCTTTTCGAGTCCGCTTTCGGTCGTACTCGTTTGCGGTTCAAAGAGCGTTTTTGGCCGGTCTTTCTTTTGGAGTCCGCTTTCGGCCGTACTGCTTTGCTGTTGAAAGAGCATTTTCGGCCAGTCTTTCTTTTCAATTCTGCTTTCGGTAGTACTTTTTTATTTCTTTTCGAGTTCGCTTTTGGTCTTACTCGTTTGCTGTTGAAAGAGCGTTTTCAGCCGGTCTTTCTTTTCGAGTCCGCTTTCGGTCGTACTCATTTATTCTTTTCGAGTCCGCTTTTGCTCGTACTCGTTTGCTGTTGAAAGAGCGTTTCAGGCCGGTCTTTCTTTTCGAGTCCGCTTTCGGTCGTACTCGTTTCTTCTTTTTGAGTCCGCTTTCGGTCGTACTCGTTTGCTATTGAAAGAGCGTTTTCGGCCGGCCTTTCTGTTCGAGTCGGCTTTCGGTCATACTCGTTTATTCTTTTCGAGTTCGCTTTCGGTTGTACTCGTTTGCTGTTGAAAGAGCGTTTTCGGCCAGTCTTTCTTTTCGATTCTGCTTTCGGTACTACTTGTTTATTTCTTTTCGAATTCGCTTTTGGTCTTACTCGTTTGCTGTTGAAAGAGCGTGTTCGGCCGGTCTTTCTTTTCGAGTTCGCTTTCGGTCGTACTCGTTTATTCTTTTCGAGTTCGCTTTTGCTCGTACTCGTTTGCTGTTGAAAGAGCGTTTCAGGCCGGTCTTTCTTTTCGAGTCCGCTTTCGGTTGTACTCGTTAGCTGTTGAAAGAGAGTTTTTGGCCGGTCTTTCTTTTCGAGTCTGCTTTTGGTCGTACTCGTTTATTCTTATCGAGTCCACTTTCGGTTGTACTCGTTTGCTATTGAAAGAGCGTTTCAGGTCGGTCTTTCTTTTCGAGTCCGCTTTTCGGTAGTACTCGTTAGCTGTTGAAAGAGCGTTTTCGGCCGGTCTTTCTGTTCGAGTCCGATTTAGGTCGTACTCATTTATTCTTTTCGAGTCCGCTTTCTGTCGTACTCGTTTGCTGTTGAAAGAGCATTTTCGGCCGGTCTTTCTTTTCGAGTCCGCTTTCGGTCGTACTCGTTTGCTGTTGAAAGAGCTTTTTCAGCCGGTCTTTCTTTTCGAGTCTGCTTTCGGTCATACTTATTTATTCTTTTCGAGTCCGCTTTCGGTCGTACTCGTTTGCTGTTGAAAGAGCATTTTCGGCAGGTCTTTATGTTCGAGTCCTCTTTCGGACGTACTCGTTTATTCTTTTCGAGTCTGCTTCCGGTCGTACTCGTTTGCTGTTGAAAGAGCGTTTTCGGCCAGTCTTACTTTTGGAGTCCGTTTTCGGCCGTACTGCTTTGCTGTTGAAAGAGCATTTTCGGCCAGTCTTTCTTTTGGATTCTGCTTTCGGTAGTACTTTTTTATTTCTTTTTGAGTTCGCTTTTGGAAAAGAAATAAAAAAGTACTACCGAAAGCAGAATCGAAAAGAAAGACTGGCCGAAAATGCCCTTTCAACAGCAAAGGAGTACGGCCGAAAGCGGACTCCAAAAGAAAGACCGGCCGAAAAGGCTCTTTCAACAGCAAACGAATATGACCGAAAGCGGACTCGAAAAGAATAAACGAGTACGTCCGAAAGCGGACTCGAACATAAAGTCCTGCCGAAAATGCTCTTTCAACAGTAAACGAGTACGACCGAAAGCGGACTCGAAAAGAATAAATAAGTATGACCGAAAGCGGACTCGAAAAGAAAAACCGGCTGAAAAAGCTCTTTCAACAGCAAACGAGTACGACCGAAAGCGGACTCGAAAAGAAAGACCGACCGAAAATGCTCTTTCAACAGCAAACGAGTACGACAGAAAGCGGACTCGAAAAGAATAAATGAGTAAGACCGAAAGCGGACTCGAACAGAAAGACCGGCCAAAAACGCTCTTTCAACAGCAAACGAGTACGACCGAAAGCGGACTCGAAAAGAATAAACGAGTACGACCAAAAGCGGACTCGAAAAGAAAGACCGGCCGAAAATGCTCTTTCAACAGCAAATGAGTAAGACCGAAAACGGACTCGAAAAGAAATAAACGAGTACGACCGAAAGCGGACTCGAAAAGAAAGACCGGCCGAAAATGCTCTTTCAACAGCAAACGAGTACGACCGAAAGCGGACTCGAAAAGAAAGACCGACCGAGAATGCTCTTTCAATAGCAAACGAGTACAACTGAAAGCGGACTCGAAAAGAATAAACGAGTACGACCGAAAGCGGACTCGAAAAGAAAGACCGGCCGAAAACGCTCTTTCAACAGCAAACGAGTACAATTGAAAGCAGACTCTAAAAGAAATAACCGAGTACGATCGAAAACGGACTCGAAAAGAAAGACCGACCGAAAACGCGCTTTCAACAGCAAACGAGTACGACCGAAAAGCGGACTCGAAAAGAAAGACCGACCTGAAACGCTCTTTCAACAGCAAACAAGTACAACCGAAAGCGGACTCGATAAGAATAAACGAGTACGATCAAAAGCAGACTCGAAAAGAAAGACCGGCCAAAAACTCTCTTTCAACAGCTAACGAGTACAACCGAAAGCGGACTCGAAAAGAAAAACCGGCCTGAAACGCTCTTTCAACAGCAAACGAGTACGAGCAAAAGCGAACTCGAAAAGAATAAACGAGTACGACCGAAAGCAGACTCGAAAAGAAAGACCGGACAAAAACGCTCTTTCAACAGCAAACGAGTAAGACCAAAAGCGAATTCAAAAAGAAATAAACAAGTACTACCGAAAGCAGAATCGAAAAGAAAGACTGGCCGAAAACGCTCTTTCAACAGCAAACGAGTACAACCGAAAGCGAACTCGAAAAGAATAAACGAGTATGACCGAAAGCCGACTCGAACAGAAAGGCCGGCCGAAAACGCTCTTTCAATAGCAAACGAGTACGACCGAAAGCGGACTCGAAAAGAATAAACGAGTACGACCGAAAGCGGACTCGAAAAGAAAGACCGGCCGGAAACGCTCTTTCAACAGCAAACGAGTACGACCGAAAGCGGACTCGAAAAGAAATAAACGAGTACGACCGAAAGCGGACTCGAAATAAAAGACCGACCGAAAACGCTCTTTCAACAGCAAACGAGTACGACTGAAAGCGGACTCGATAAGAATAAACGAGTACGACCAAAAGCGGACTCGAAAATAAAGACCGGCCAAAAACGCTTTTTCAATAGCAAACGAGTACGACCGAAAGCGGACTCGAAAAGAAAGACCGGCCTGATACGCTCTTTCAACAGCAAACGAGTACGAGCAAAAGCGGACTCGAAAAGAATAAATGAGTACGACCGAAAGCAGACTCGAAAAGAAAGACCGGCCGAAAACGCTCTTTCAACAGCAAACGAGTATAACCGAAAGCAGACTCTAAAAGAAATAACCGAGTACGATCGAAAGCGGACTCGAAAAGAAAGACCGGCCGAAAACATTCTTTCAACAGCAAACGAGTACGACCGAAAAGCGGACTCGAAAAGAAAGACCGACCTGAAACGCTCTTTCAATAGCAAACGAGTACAACCGAAAGCGGACTCGATAAGAATAAACGAGTACGACCAAAAGCAGACTCGAAAAGAAAGACCGGCCAAAAACTCTCTTTCAACAGCTAACGAGTACAATCGAAAGCGGACTCGAAAAGAAAGACCGGCCTGAAACGCTCTTTCAACAGCAAACGAGTACGAGCAAAAGCGAACTCGAAAAGAATAAACGAGTACGACCGAAAGCGGACTCGAAAAGAAAGACCGGACGAAAACGCTCTTTCAACAGCAAACGAGTAAGACCAAAAGCGAATTCGAAAAGAAATAAACAAGTACTACCGAAAGCAGAATCGAAAAGAAAGACTGGCCGAAAACGCTCTTTCAACAGCAAACGAGTACAACCGAAAGCGAACTCGAAAAGAATAAACGAGTATGACCGAAAGCCGACTCGAACAGAAAGGCCGGCCGAAAACGCTCTTTCAATAGCAAACGAGTACGACCGAAAGTGGACTCGAAAAGAATAAACGAGTACGACCGAAAGCGGACTCGAAAAGAAAGACCGGCCGGAAACGCTCTATCAACAGCAAACGAGTACGATCGAAAGCGAACTCAAAAAGAAATAAACGAGTACGACCGAAAGCGGACTCGAAATAAAAGACCGGCCGAAAACGCTCTTTCAACAGCAAACGAGTACGACTGAAAGCGGACTCGATAAGAATAAACGAGTACGACCAAAAGCGGACTCGAAAATAAAGACCGGCCAAAAACGCTCTTTCAATAGCAAACGAGTACGACCGAAAGCGGACTCGAAAAGAAAGACCGGCCTGAAACGCTCTTTCAACAGCAAACGAGTACGAGCAAAAGCGAATTCGAAAAGAATAAATGAGTACGACCGAAAGCGGACTCGAAAAGAAAGACCGGCTGAAAACGCTCTTTCAACAGCAAACGAGTAAGACCAAAAGCGAACTCGAAAAGAAATAAAAAAGTATTACCGAAAGCAGAATTGAAAAGAAAGACTGGCCGAAAATGCTCTTTCAACAGCAAAGCAGTACGACCGAAAGCGGACTCCAAAAGAAAGACCGGCCGAAAACGCTCTTTCAACAGCAAACGAGTACGACCGAAAGCGGACTCGAAAAGAAAGACCGATCGAAAACGCTCTTTCAATAGCAAACGAGTACGACCGAAAGCGGACTCGAAAAGAATAAACGAGTACGACCGAAAGCGGACTCGAAAAGAAAGACCGGCCGAAAACGCTATTTCACCAGCAAACGAGTACGACCGAAAGCGGACTCGAAAAGAAATAAACGAGTACGACCGAAAGCAGACTCAAAATAAAAGACCGACCGAAAACGCTCTTTCAACAGCAAACGAGTACGACCGAAAGCGGACTCGATAAGAATAAACGAGTACGACCAAAAGCGGACTCGAAAATAAAGACCGGCCAAAAACGCTCTTTCAACAGCTAACGAGTACAACCAAAAGCGGACTCGAAAAGAAAGACCGGCCGAAAATGCTCTTTCAACAGCAAACGAGTACGACAGAAAGCGGACTCGAAAAGAATAAATGAGTAAGACCGAAAGCGGACTCGAACAGAAAGACCGGCCAAAAACGCTCTTTCAACAGCAAACGAGTACGACCGAAAGCGGACTCGAAAAGAATAAACGAGTACGACCAAAAGCGGACTCGAAAAGAAAGACCGGCCGAAAATGCTCTTTCAACAGCAAATGAGTAAGCCCGAAAGCGGACTCGAAAAGAAATAAACGAGTACGACCGAAAGCGGACTCGAAAAGAAAGACCGCCCGAAAATGCTCTTTCAACAGCAAACGAGTACGACCGAAAGCGGACTCGAAAAGAAAGACCGGCCGTGAATGCTCTTTCAATAGCAAACGAGTACAACCGAAAGCGGACTCGATAAGAATAAACGAGTACGACCAAAAGTAGACTCGAAAAGAAAGACCGGCCAAAAACTCTCTTTCAACAGCTAACGAGTACAACTGAAAGCGGACTCGAAAAGAAAGACCGGCCTGAAACGCTCTTTCAACAGCAAACGAGTACGAGCAAAAGCGAACTCGAAAAGAATAAACGAGTACGACCGAAAGCAGACTCGAAAAGAAAGACCGGACAAAAACGCTCTTTCAACAGCAAACGAGTAAGACCAAAAGCGAATTCGAAAAGAAATAAACAAGTACTACCGAAAGCAGAATCGAAAAGAAAGACTGGCCGAAAACGCTCTTTCAACAGCAAACGAGTACAACCGAAAGCGAACTCGAAAAGAATAAACGAGTATGACCGAAAGCCGACTCGAACAGAAAGGCCGGCCGAAAACGCTCTTTCAATAGCAAACGAGTACGACCGAAAGCGGACTCGAAAAGAATAAACGAGTACGACCGAAAGCGGACTCGAAAAGAAAGACCGGCCGGAAACGCTCTTTCAACAGCAAACGAGTACGACCGAAAGCGGACTCGAAAAGAAATAAACGAGTACGACCGAAAGCGGACTCGAAATAAAAGACCGACCGAAAACGCTCTTTCAACAGCAAACGAGTACGACTGAAAGCAGACTCGATAAGAATAAACGAGTACGACCAAAAGCGGACTCGAAAATAAAGACCGGCCAAAAACGCTTTTTCAATAGCAAACGAGTACGACCGAAAGCGGACTCGAAAAGAAAGACCGGCCTGAAACGCTCTTTCAACAGCAAACGAGTACGAGCAAAAGCGGACTCGAAAAGAATAAATGAGTACGACCGAAAGCAGACTCGAAAAGAAAGACCGGCCGAAAACGCTCTTTCAACAGCAAACGAGTATAACCGAAAGCAGACTCTAAAAGAAATAACCGAGTACGATCGAAAGCGGACTCGAAAAGAAAGACCGGCCGAAAACATTCTTTCAACAGTGTAAGTGTTTTTAATTGGCAGCAATTTTTGGTAAAACATACCTGTCAAGGCTGATGTCACGACATGCTTGGGTAGCCTCTCTGCAGGTATGAAGTACTGCCTGTAAGCAGCTTTCATCAGGATGTCAAAATTGATGTCGTGACATGTTTGTTTCTGATCAGCTCGTTGGGCCTTGGATTGTGTACGCGCGCTTTGGGTTTTGCAGTGTGTTTCTGTTGAGATTTTTTAGGCGCTTTTATTTTGGAAGATTCTCCTAATCGTGTGATTTGCTATTTCCAGAAAGTATTCATTTGTTTCTATTTTCTCTCCTTGATTGTTGGTAATTAACCTAATTAGGTTAAAAGTTTCTGGGGAGCTGCTGCTGCTGTGGGATCTATAAATAAACAGCTGCTATCATTTGTTTGGGTCACGGTTTTTAAGAGTTTGAAGTGTGGTCATAGTTTTCTTGTGAACCAAAGCAATTATTGTTTTGATGATTGTTTTGGAATAGGTTTATTGAGTTGTAAGTTTTTACTCTTAAGCTTTTAAGCAAAGAGTATCATTGTGCTTGATTGAAGCTTTTAAGCAAAATCAAGATTGTGTCCTTGAAGAGTGTTCTTCTGTCTCGTTTATTTGTGTCTGTTATTATCACTGCTGTGATTGAGGGGGAGTTTGTAATTGCATTGGGTAGGGATTAAGTGAAGGTTGTAAACTGTGTGGTTTGATCCTGAATTGATACTACTAATAGTGGAGTTCCTCCCTGGCTTGGTAGCCCCCAGACGTAGGTGTGTTTTGCACCGAACTGGGTTAACAATTACTTGTGTCTTTTATAATTGTTTGCGTTATTTATTTTGTTCGTTCTCAAAACCAAAACAGATATTAGTGTCGTAACATTGTATTCGACATCTCGTATCTGACACCAGAATTTTCAATTGGCATCAGAGCGGGCACCCTGCCTGTTACTCTGGGTGAGATCTAGGGACATTATATTCTGGTATTATGGAAGGAGGAGGGTTTGTGAACAGACCACCTGTTCTGGATGGTTCTAATTATGACTACTGGAAACCTCGTATGATAGCCTTCTTGAAATCCTTGGATAGCAAGGCATGGAGAGCAGCAAACAAAGGATGGGAACATCCTGTCACTGTTGGAAAGGATGGAAAGACAATTCCTAAACCTGAGGAAGAATGGAGCAAAGAGGAGGATGAGTTGGCTCTTGGCAACTCTAAAGCTTTAAACGCCTTGTTTAATGGGATTGATAGAAATATATTCAGACTGGTGCATCACTGTGAATTAGCCAAAGATGTTTGGGATACTCTCAGAACCACCCATGAAGGTACATCCAAGGTGAAGATGTCAAGGCTCCAGCTGCTTACTACCAAGTTTGAGAATCTGAGGATGAAAGAGGATGAGAGTATTCATGACTTTCACATGAATATTCTTGAGATTGCCAACACGTCAGGAGCATTAGGAGAAAAAATGTCTGATGAAAAACTGGTGAGGAAAATTCTCAGATCCTTGCCCAAGAGGTTTGCCATGAAAGTCACTGCTATAGAAGAGGCTCAGGATATCAGCAATATGAAAGTTGAAGAACTCATTGGCTCTCTTCAAACCTTTGAGATGGGAATAAATGACAACTCTGAAAAG
The DNA here is from genome assembly GCA_022829125.1 of Lathyrus tuberosus. Classification (NCBI taxonomy): domain Eukaryota; kingdom Viridiplantae; phylum Streptophyta; class Magnoliopsida; order Fabales; family Fabaceae; genus Lathyrus; species Lathyrus tuberosus. The sequence goes on from JALAZF010000034.1 coordinate 6,173,674, forward strand.
AAGAACAAAGGTATAGCTCTTGTGTCTAATACTGAAGAAGAGGCAGAAGAAAATGATATTAGTAATGAAGAGAACTTATCAGATGCCTTGGCTATGCTTGGAAGACAATTCAACAAAATTATGAAAAGAATGGATCAGAAGTCAAGGTCAAATGTCAGGAACAATTCCTCTGACATTAGCAGGTCCTATGATTCCAATAGGAAAACAAAACCTGAAGAAAAGTCTAACCAAGGCAAAGGGATTCAGTGTCATGGATGCGAAGGGTATGGGCATATTAGGGCTGAGTGTCCTACTTATCTCAAGAAGCAAAAGAAAGGGTTAACTGTTACATGGTCTGATGAAGATTCTGAGAGTGACTTTGATGATGAATCTGCCAAACTTGTCACAGCACTAACTGGTGTTTGTACTTCAGATGGAGACTCAAGTGAAGATGAGTTAACTTTTGAAGAGCTTGCAGCATCCTACAAAAAGCTATGTATCAGAAGTGCAGAAGTTTGTCAACAAGGGGAAAAGCAGAAGAAACTTATAATCAAGCTGGAAGCTGAGAATAAAGAACATCTTGGAACAATATCTCAGTTAAACAATAAAGTCACCTTGCTGAATTCAAAACTTGATCAGATGACCAAGTCTATCAGAATGTTGAACAGTGGAACTGACACACTAGATGAGATTCTTCAGACTGGACAGAGTGCAGGAGATATGTCTGGTATAGGATTTGCAGGAACAAAGAAATCGTCTTCAGGAAACAGTCAACCAGAACCTGAATCTAGTATGATGAATCAGATGTCAAAACCTATGTTTCAACATCATGATAAGGGTAAAATGAATCACACAAGAAAGAAATTCCAAAGATGGAGATGTCATTATTGTGGTAGATATGGGCACATAAAGCCATTCTGCTTTAGACTGTATGGATACCCTGATCAAACTCCATATTTCAGACCTAAACAGAATCAGCTCATTAAGAAGCAGCAATGGAGTCCCAAAGTTGTTGCCTTAATAGCTCATACGTCCCTCAGAGTATCAGCCAAAGAAGATTGGTACTTTGACAGTGGGTGTTCAAAGCATATGACTGGAATCAAAAATCTGTTAGTTGATGTCAAACCTCATGCTACCAGGTATGTGACTTTTGGTGATGGAGCCAAAGGTGAAATCAAAGGTGTTGGAAAACTGGAGTGTTCAGGAGTTCCAAATCTGGATGGTGTTCTACTGGTAAAAGGATTGACTGCCAATCTCATCAGCATCAGTCAACTCTGTGATCAAGGTTATCATGTCAACTTTACAAAATCTGAATGTATGGTCACAAATGAAGAAAAAGAAGTGATTATGAGGGGTGTCAGGTCTAAGGATAACTGTTATTTGTGGATATCTCATGAACCTAGTTACTCATCATTTTGTTCTGAAACCAAAGAAAATGAAGTAAAGCTATGGCATCAAAAACTTGGTCATCTTCATTTAAGGGGTATGAAAAGGATTATCTCTATGGAAGCTGTAAGAGGGATTCCAAAACTACAGATTAATGAAGAAAGAGTGTGTGGTGAATGTCAGGTTGGCAAACAAACCAAGATGTCACATCCAAAGATTAAACATCTTACCACATCTAAAGTTTTGGAATTGTTACACATGGATTTAATGGGACCTATGCAAGTGGAAAGTCTTGGTGGGAAGAAATATGCCTATGTGGTTGTTGATGATTATTCTAGATATACCTGGATAAATTTCATCAGAGAGAAATCAGATGTTTTTGATGTCTTCAAAGACCTCTGTCAAAAGGTTCAAAGAGAGAAGGAAGGCTGTGTTGTTAGAATTAGAAGTGATCATGGAAAAGAGTTTGAAAATCAAAGATTTGCAGAGTTCTGTTCATCTGAAGGAATCAGTCATGAATTTTCATCTCCCATTACTCCTCAACAAAATGGGGTTGTGGAAAGAAAAAACAGGACACTTCAAGAATCAGCCAGAGCTATGATTCATGCCAAGAAACTCCCTATCCACTTCTGGGCTGAAGCTATGAATACCGCTTGCTATGTTCATAATAGAGTGACCTTGAGAAAGGGAACCTCCACTACCTTGTATGAAATCTGGAAAGGAAGAAAACCAACTGTCAAATATTTTCATGTGTTTGGTAGTAAGTGTTACATACTAACAGATCGTGAACAAAGAAGGAAGATGGACCCCAAAAGTGATGAAGGAATCTTTTTAGGTTACTCTACAAACAGCAGAGCCTATAGGGTTTTCAACTCTAGAACAAGAACGATGATGGAATCAATAAATGTGGTGGTTGATGATTTGCATGAGGAAGCAAATGTCACAGATGATGTCAGAACATTCTTGGATATTCCTGCTGGTACATCAAATAAAGAAGTTGACTCCAATCCTACTACCACAGAATCTGAGGGTGAACCTATCAACAAGGGACCCTCCACCAGAGTGCAGAAAGATCATCCTAAAGAACTTATCATAGGAGATCTCAACAGTGGAGTGACTACAAGATCAAGAGAACTCATCTCAAGCTCTTGCTTTGTGTCAAGAATTGAACCTAAAAATATCAAAGAAGCTCTGACTGATGAGTTTTGGATTAATGCAATGCAAGAGGAATTAAGTCAGTTTAAAAGGAATGAGGTGTGGGAGCTTGTTCCAAGACCTGAAGGGACAAATGTTATTGGTACAAAGTGGGTGTACAAGAACAAGTCAGATGAGCAGGGAGTTGTAACCAGGAATAAAGCAAGGCTTGTAGCTCAAGGATACACTCAAGTTGAAGGGGTTGATTTTGATGAGACATTTGCCCCTGTTGCTAGACTTGAATCCATCAGATTGCTATTAGGAGTGGCTTGCATTCTAAAATTCAAGCTGTTCCAGATGGATGTGAAAAGTGCCTTTTTGAATGGCTATTTGCATGAGGAAGTTTATGTAGAGCAGCCTAAAGGCTTCATTGACCCAACCTTCCCAGACCATGTGTACAAATTAAAAAGGGCTCTTTATGGACTGAAACAAGCTCCTAGAGCTTGGTATGAGAGATTGACAGAGTTCCTCATTAATAATGGATACAGAAAAGGAGGGTTAGATAAGACTCTTTTTGTTAAAGATGAAGGAGGAAAAATCATGATTGCTCAGATTTATGTGGATGATATAGTGTTTGGTGGAATGTCAGATAGGATGGTGAAACACTTTGTTCAACAAATGCAGTCTGAATTTGAAATGAGTCTTGTTGGAGAACTGACTTATTTTCTTGGGTTACAAGTAAAACAGATGGAAGATTCAATCTTCCTCAGTCAAAGTAAGTACGCAAGAAACATAGTCAAAAAATTTGGAATGGAGAATGCAAGCCATAAAAGAACACCTGCACCTACTCATTTGAAATTATCTAAAGATGAAAAGGGGATTAATGTTGATCAAAGTCTATATAGAAGTATGATAGGTAGCTTACTGTATCTCACAGCTAGCAGGCCTGATATTGCTTTTGCAGTTGGAGTGTGTGCCAGATATCAAGCAGATCCCAAAGTTAGTCACATAAATCAAGTCAAGAGGATTCTCAAATATGTGAATGGAACTTGTGACTTTGGTATGCTGTACTCTCATGGGTGTAATCCTATTTTATCTGGATATTGTGATGCTGATTGGGCTGGAAGTGCTGATGATAGAAAGAGCACATCAGGAGGATGCTTCTTCTTAGGAAACAATCTCATTTCATGGTTCAGCAAAAAGCAAAATTGTGTCTCCTTATCCACGGCAGAGGCTGAATACATTGCAGCTGGAAGTAGTTGTTCACAGCTAGTATGGATGAAGCAAATGCTAACAGAGTATAATGTCACACAAGATGTCATGACACTATATTGTGACAACCTAAGTGCTATCAATATCTCCAAGAATCCTATCCAGCACAGCCGTACCAAGCATATAGACATTAGGCATCATTTCATTAGGGATCTTGTGGAAGACAAAGTAATTACCTTGGAGCATGTTGCCACTGAGATGCAGCTGGCTGACATTTTTACAAAGGCTTTGGATGCAAGTCAATTTGAGAACCTAAGGGGTAAGTTAGGAATTTGTCTTTATGAAGGCTTATAGCAATTAATCACATGTGGAAACATTGTCCGGCACATCTTAGTTTTCCAAGAATTTGTACCATCAAAATATATAAATCCTTTCCCCCCTCTTTTGCATCATTATCAAACGCTCTCCATTCCCACTCATACATGCCATACTGTTTATCTTCTTCTTTCCAAACATTCTGTCACTGCCAACCCTCATTTCAGATTTTCGTCTATCACTTTGCCTGTGAATAACATGTCTCACCAACAAGCTTCGTCCCCCTCTAAGCCGGTGTCTCCTAAGACTGTTTCGTCTTCTGATTCTAGGGCACAAGATATGGATCATTCTCCCAAGGATGTGGTTGATGCTGTCCCGTTAAATATGGTGCTTGCTGATGTGCCTCATGTTCAAAGGCATAGAACTCAACATGCAAGAAGACCTAAAGAAAGTCCTTCAGGTAACATTCCCACATCGTCTTCTGTTGATCTTTCTGCTATGGCAAGGGAAGGATCTGAGTATGTTCATAAGACTGTTGATAGCATCGTTACTCGTATCATTAATGAAGATCATGCTGTGGCTGGGATTTCTATCCCTTTGAGGCAACTTTCAGCCCCTCAAACTAGTCAGAAGCATCAAAAAGATGGTGATATAAATCTAGAAGATATTCAAGATGTTGCATGTGATGTTAAGACCTCTGTTGCTGAAGATACCTTTGAAAGTGTGAAGGATGCTGGGAGTAAACCCTCTAAAACCAAAGATGTCATGGCTGATGATGTTGTGGATCTTGATGAGATTGATGACAACGCTCTCCTTGCCAGCATAGCTAATAGACTTGTTACTAGGAAAGGAAACAAGGGTGCTAAGCAAAGTTCTCCCAAGCACAAGAATGTAGCTAGTCCAAGTCCTTCCAAGCGCAACATCAAGAAGGTTGGTTCTGGTCCCCCCAAGGGTTGGAGCAAAGTGGTTGTCAAGAAGAGAAAGATTAGAGTCTCTTCTGATTCTGAAGATGATGTTGAAAGTGATGTTCCTGACATCCGTCTCAAAAAGAAATCCTCTGCTAGCAAACTGGCTACCAGAATACCTGATGCTCCTCTAGATAATATCTCTTTTCATTCTGCTGAGAGTGTTAACAAATGGAAATATGTGTATCAGCGGAGGTTGGCGTTAGAAAGAGAGCTGGGTGAAAATGCTATGGAGTGTAAGGAAGTAATGGAGTTAATCTACTTTGCTGGCCTGTTAAAGACTGTGACTCGCTTCTCAAAGTGCTACGAGACACTGGTTAAAGAGTTTATTGTTAATCTTTCTGAAAATTGTGCTGATGGTAAATCTAAGGAGTTCAGAAAAGTGTTTGTTAGAGGAAGATGTGTCAATTTCTCCCCTGATGTGATAAATTTTTACCTAGGAAGGACTGGTGAGCCTCAACCTGAGTTGGAGGTGTCTGATAATCAAGTCTGCACGACCATTACAGCGAATCAAGTCAAGAAATGGCCTCTAAAGGGAAAATTATCTGCTAGCTTACTAAGTGTCAAGTATGCGATGCTGCACAGAATTGGAGCTGCTAATTGGGTTCCCACTAACCACACATCTACCATTGCTACTGGTCTGGGCAGCTTCATTTTTGCTGTTGGAACCAAGGCAAAATTTGATTATGGGACGTACATCTTTGAACAGACATTGAAGCATGCAGGTACGATGGCTGTGAAGCTTCCCATAGCTTTTCCCTCTGTCATTTGTGGCATTATCCTTAAACAATATCCTGGAATTTTAACTGAGTCAGACACTGCCTGCAAAAGAGAAAGTGTCTTGTCTTTTCATTACAAGCTGTTTCAGGGGACCCATGTCCCTGATATTGTTGTAACATCTGCTGAGACATCCTCTAGCAGTAGACCTGTGAATAAGTCTACCATCATTTCTGAGCTCAAGGAGACTTGCAAAGAGCTAGAAAGCAGAAAGTTGAAGCTTGAAACTCTTATCAGAATACTTGAGAAGGAGGAACGTGAGGATGGTGATAATGCAAAGACTGAAGCTGACAATGAGGGTGAAGACTCTGGTGGGAGTGACAATGAGGCTGATGCTGGTGGAGAGGCTGAAGATGAATCTGGGTCTGGTGAAGAAGCTGAAGATGTTTCTGGTTCTGATGAAGATTAAGTTTTTTTTGCCATATGTTTCCATATTGGTTCTTGTGGAAGTTCTTTTGGTTTGATGTGCTTCTGCACCTTGTGTTAGTTTCTTTTTGGTTATTTGGCTTTTTGGTTGTAAAGACTATGTGTTTTTTTTTGGTTTGGCTCTCTTTATGGCTAAAAAGGGGGAGCACTGGATATTTCTGTTTCTCTTAACTTTGGAAGTTGCTATGCTATGCTGCTTACTTCCTTGGATCTGCTGTTTCTTTTTCTGCTGCTGCTATTTCTGATTGTTGTTCGATTATTATGTTTTAGCCAAAAAAATTCGCCAAAGGGGGAGTTTGTAAGTGTTTTTAATTGGCAGCAATTTTTGGTAAAACATACCTGTCAAGGCTGATGTCACGACATGCTTGGGTAGCCTCTCTGCAGGTATGAAGTACTGCCTGTAAGCAGCTTTCATCAGGATGTCAAAATTGATGTCGTGACATGTTTGTTTCTGATCAGCTCGTTGGGCCTTGGATTGTGTACGCGCGCTTTGGGTTTTGCAGTGTGTTTCTGTTGAGATTTTTTAGGCGCTTTTATTTTGGAAGATTCTCCTAATCGTGTGATTTGCTATTTCCAGAAAGTATTCATTTGTTTCTATTTTCTCTCCTTGATTGTTGGTAATTAACCTAATTAGGTTAAAAGTTTCTGGGGAGCTGCTGCTGCTGTGGGATCTATAAATAAACAGCTGCTATCATTTGTTTGGGTCACGGTTTTTAAGAGTTTGAAGTGTGGTCATAGTTTTCTTGTGAACCAAAGCAATTATTGTTTTGATGATTGTTTTGGAATAGGTTTATTGAGTTGTAAGTTTTTACTCTTAAGCTTTTAAGCAAAGAGTATCATTGTGCTTGATTGAAGCTTTTAAGCAAAATCAAGATTGTGTCCTTGAAGAGTGTTCTTCTGTCTCGTTTATTTGTGTCTGTTATTATCACTGCTGTGATTGAGGGGGAGTTTCTAATTGCATTGGGTAGGGATTAAGTGAAGGTTGTAAACTGTGTGGTTTGATCCTGAATTGATACTACTAATAGTGGAGTTCCTCCCTGGCTTGGTAGCCCCCAGACGTAGGTGTGTTTTGCACCGAACTGGGTTAACAATTACTTGTGTCTTTTATAATTGTTTGCGTTATTTATTTTGTTCGTTCTCAAAACCAAAACAGATATTAGTGTCGTAACATTGTATTCGACATCTCGTATCTGACACCAGAATTTTCAAACAGCAAACGAGTACGACCGAAAAGCGGACTCGAAAAGAAAGACCGACCTGAAACGCTATTTCAATAGCAAACGAGTACAACCGAAAGCGGACTCGATAAGAATAAACGAGTACGACCAAAAGCAGACTCGAAAAGAAAGACCGGCTGAAAACGCTCTTTCAACAGCAAACGAGTAAGACCAAAAGCGAACTCGAAAAGAAATAAAAAAGTATTACCGAAAGCAGAATCGAAAAGAAAGACTGGCCGAAAATGATCTTTCAACAGCAAAGCAGTACGACCGAAAGCGGACTCCAAAAGAAAGACCGGCCGAAAACGCTCTTTCAACAGCAAACGAGTACGACCGAAAGCGGACTCGAAAAGAAAGACCGATCGAAAACGCTCTTTCAATAGCAAACGAGTACGACCGAAAGCGGACTCGAAAAGAATAAACGAGTACGACCGAAAGCGGACTCCAAAAGAAAGACCGGCCGAAAACGCTATTTCACCAGCAAACGAGTACGACCGAAAGCGGACTCGAAAAGAAATAAACGAGTATGACCGAAAGCGGACTCGAAATAAAAGACCGACCGAAAACGCTCTTTCAACAGCAAACGAGTACGACCGAAAGCGGACTCGAAAATAAAGACCGGCCAAAAACGCTCTTTCAACAGCTAACGAGTACAACCAAAAGCGGACTCGAAAAGAAAGACCGGCCTGAAACGCTCTTTCAACAGCAAACGAGTACGAGAAAAAGCGGACTCGAAAAGAATAAATGAGTACGACCGAAAGCGGACTCAAAAAGAAAGACCGGCCGAAAACGCTCTTTCAACAGCAAACGAGTAAGACCAAAAGCGAACTCGAAAAGAAATAAAAAAGTACTACCGAAAGCAGAATCGAAAAGAAAGACTGGCCGAAAATGCCCTTTCAACAGCAAAGGAGTACGGCCGAAAGCGGACTCCAAAAGAAAGACCGGCCGAAAAGGCTCTTTCAACAGCGAACGAGTACGACCGAAAGCGGACTCGAAAAGAATAAACGAGTACGTCCGAAAGCGGACTCGAACATAAAGTCCTGCCGAAAATGCTCTTTCAACAGTAAACGAGTACGACCGAAAGCGGACTCGAAAAGAATAAATAAGTATGATCGAAAGCGGACTCGAAAAGAAAAACCGGCTGAAAAAGCTCTTTCAACAGCAAACGAGTACGACCGAAAGCGGACTCGAAAAGAAAGACCGGCCGAAAATGCTCTTTCAACAGCAAACGAGTACGACAGAAAGCGGACTCGAAAAGAATAAATGAGTAAGACCGAAAGCGGACTCGAACAGAAAGACCGGCCAAAAACGCTCTTTCAACAGGAAACGAGTACGACCGAAAGCGGACTCGAAAAGAATAAACGAGTACGACCAAAAGCGGACTCGAAAAGAAAGATCGGCCGAAAATGCTCTTTCAACAGCAAATGAGTAAGACCGAAAGCGGACTCGAAAAGAAATAAACGAGTACGACCGAAAGGGGACTCGAAAAGAAAGACCGGCCGAAAATGCTCTTTCGACAGCAAACGAGTACGACCGAAAGCGGACTCGAAAAGAAAGACCGGCCGAGAATGCTCTTTCAACAGCAAACGAGTACAACCGAAAGCGGACTCGATAAGAATAAACGAGTACGACCAAAAGCAGACTCGAAAAGAAAGACCGGCCAAAAACTCTCTTTCAACAGCTAACGAGTACAACCGAAAGCGGACTCGAAAAGAAATAACCGAGTACGATCGAAAACGGACTCGAAAAGAAAGACCGGCCGAAAATGCGCTTTCAACAGCAAACGAGTACGACCGAAAAGCGGACTCGAAAAGAAAGACCGACCTGAAACGCTCTTTCAACAGCAAACGAGTACAACCGAAAGCGGACTCGATAAGAATAAACGAGTACGACCAAAAGCAGACTCGAAAAGAAAGACCGGCCAAAAACTCTCTTTCAACAGCTAACGAGTACAACCGAAAGCGGACTCGAAAAGAAAGACCGGCCTGAAACGCTCTTTCAACAGCAAACAAGTACGAGCAAAAGCGAACTCGAAAAGAATAAACGAGTACGACCGAAAGCAGACTCGAAAAGAAAGACCGGACAAAAACGCTCTTTCAACAGCAAACGAGTAAGACCAAAAGCGAATTCGAAAAGAAATAAACAAGTACTACCGAAAGCAGAATCGAAAAGAAAGACTGGCCGAAAACGCTCTTTCAACAGCAAACGAGTACAACCGAAAGCGAACTCGAAAAGAATAAACGAGTATGACCGAAAGCCGACTCGAACAGAAAGGCCGGCCGAAAACGCTTTTTCAATAGCAAACGAGTACGACCGAAAGCGGACTCGAAAAGAATAAACGAGTACGACCGAAAGCGGACTCGAAAAGAAAGACCGGCCGGAAACGCTCTTTCAACAGCAAACGAGTACGACCGAAAGCGGACTCGAAAAGAAATAAACGAGTACGACCGAAAGCGGACTCGAAATAAAAGACCGACCGAAAACGCTCTTTCAACAGCAAACGAGTACGACTGAAAGCGGACTCGATAAGAATAAACGAGTACGACCAAAAGCGGACTCGAAAATAAAGACCGGCCAAAAACGCTTTTTCAATAGCAAACGAGTACGACCGAAAGCGGACTCGAAAAGAAAGACCGGCCTGATACGCTCTTTCAACAGCAAACGAGTACGAGCAAAAGCGGACTCGAAAAGAATAAATGAGTACGACCGAAAGCAGACTCGAAAAGAAAGACCGGCCGAAAACGCTCTTTCAACAGCAAACGAGTATAACCGAAAGCAGACTCTAAAAGAAATAACCGAGTACGATCGAAAGCGGACTCGAAAAGAAAGACCGGCCGAAAACATTCTTTCAACAGCAAACGAGTACGACCGAAAAGCGGACTCGAAAAGAAAGACCGACCTGAAACGCTCTTTCAATAGCAAACGAGTACAACCGAAAGCGGACTCGATAAGAATAAACGAGTACGACCAAAAGCAGACTCGAAAAGAAAGACCGGCCAAAAACTCTCTTTCAACAGCTAACGAGTACAACCGAAAGCGGACTCGAAAAGAAAGACCGGCCTGAAACGCTCTTTCAACAGCAAACGAGTACGAGCAAAAGCGAACTCGAAAAGAATAAACGAGTACGACCGAAAGCGGACTCGAAAAGAAAGACCGGACGAAAACGCTCTTTCAACAGCAAATGAGTAAGACCAAAAGCGAATTCGAAAAGAAATAAACAAGTACTACCGAAAGCAGAATCGAAAAGAAAGACTGGCCGAAAACGCTCTTTCAACAGCAAACGAGTACAACCGAAAGCGAACTCGAAAAGAATAAACGAGTATGACCGAAAGCCGACTCGAACAGAAAGGCCGGCCGAAAACGCTCTTTCAATAGCAAACGAGTACGACCGAAAGCGGACTCGAAAAGAATAAACGAGTACGACCGAAAGCGGACTCGAAAAGAAAGACCGGCCGGAAACGCTCTATCAACAGCAAACAAGTACGATCGAAAGCGAACTCAAAAAGAAATAAACGATTACGACCGAAAGCGGACTCGAAATAAAAGACCGACCGAAAACGCTCTTTCAACAGCAAACGAGTACGACTGAAAGCGGACTTGATAAGAATAAACGAGTACGACCAAAAGCGGACTCGAAAATAAAGACCGGCCAAAAACGCTCTTTCAATAGCAAACGAGTACGACCGAAAGCGGACTCGAAAAGAAAGACCGGCCTGAAACGCTCTTTCAACAGCAAACGAGTACGAGCAAAAGCGAATTCGAAAAGAATAAATGAGTACGACCGAAAGCGAACTCGAAAAGAAAGACCGGCTGAAAACGCTCTTTCAACAGCAAACGAGTAAGACCAAAAGCGAACTCGAAAAGAAATAAAAAAGTATTACCGAAAGCAGAATTGAAAAGAAAGACTGGCCGAAAATGCTCTTTCAACAGCAAAGCAGTACGACCGAAAGCGGACTCCAAAAGAAAGACCGGCCGAAAACGCTCTTTCAACAGCAAACGAGTACGACCGAAAGCGGACTCGAAAAGAAAGACCGATCGAAAATGCTCTTTCAATAGCAAACGAGTACGACCGAAAGCGGACTCGAAAAGAAAGATCGGCCGAAAATGCTCTTTCAACAGCAAATGAGTAAGACCGAAAGCGGACTCGAAAAGAAATAAACGAGTACGACCGAAAGGGGACTCGAAAAGAAAGACCGGCCGAAAATGCTCTTTCGACAGCAAACGAGTACGACCGAAAGCGGACTCGAAAAGAAAGACCGGCCGAGAATGCTCTTTCAATAGCAAACGAGTACAACTGAAAGCGGACTCGAAAAGAATAAACGAGTACGACCGAAAGCGGACTCGAAAAGAAAGACCGGCCGAAAACGCTCTTTCAACAGCAAACGAGTACAATTGAAAGCAGACTCTAAAAGAAATAACCGAGTACGATCGAAAACGGACTCGAAAAGAAAGACCGGCCGAAAATGCGCTTTCAACAGCAAACGAGTACGACCGAAAAGCGGACTCGAAAAGAAAGACCGACCTGAAACGCTCTTTCAACAGCAAACGAGTACAACGAAAGCGGACTCGATAAGAATAAACGAGTACGACCAAAAGCAGACTCGAAAAGAAAGACCGGCCAAAAACTCTCTTTCAACAGCTAACGAGTACAACCGAAAGCGGACTCGAAAAGAAAGACCGGCCTGAAACGCTCTTTCAACAGCAAACAAGTACGAGCAAAAGCGAACTCGAAAAGAATAAACGAGTACGACCGAAAGCAGACTCGAAAAGAAAGACCGGACAAAAACGCTCTTTCAACAGCAAACGAGTAAGACCAAAAGCGAATTCGAAAAGAAATAAACAAGTACTACCGAAAGCAGAATCGAAAAGAAAGACTGGCCGAAAACGCTCTTTCAACAGCAAACGAGTACAACCGAAAGCGAACTCGAAAAGAATAAACGAGTATGACCGAAAGCCGACTCGAACAGAAAGGCCGGCCGAAAACGCTCTTTCAATAGCAAACGAGTACGACCGAAAGCGGACTCGAAAAGAATAAACGAGTACGACCGAAAGCGGACTCGAAAAGAAAGACCGGCCGGAAACGCTCTTTCAACAGCAAACGAGTACGACCGAAAGCGGACTCGAAAAGAAATAAACGAGTACGACCGAAAGCGGACTCGAAATAAAAGACCGACCGAAAACGCTCTTTCAACAGCAAACGAGTACGACTGAAAGCGGACTCGATAAGAATAAACGAGTACGACCAAAAGCGGACTCGAAAATAAAGACCGGCCAAAAACGCTTTTTCAATAGCAAACGAGTACGACCGAAAGCAGACTCGAAAAGAAAGACCGGCCTGATACGCTCTTTCAACAGCAAACGAGTACGAGCAAAAGCGGACTCGAAAAGAATAAATGAGTACGACCGAAAGCAGACTCGAAAAGAAAGACCGGCCGAAAACGCTCTTTCAACAGCAAACGAGTATAACCGAAAGCAGACTCTAAAAGAAATAACCGAGTACGATCGAAAGCGGACTCGAAAAGAAAGACCGGCCGAAAACATTCTTTCAACAGCAAACGAGTACGACCGAAAAGCGGACTCGAAAAGAAAGACCGACCTGAAACGCTCTTTCAATAGCAAACGAGTACAACCGAAAGCGGACTCGATAAGAATAAACGAGTACGACCAAAAGCAGACTCGAAAAGAAAGACCGGCCAAAAACTCTCTTTCAACAGCTAACGAGTACAACCGAAAGCGGACTCGAAAAGAAAGACCGGCCTGAAACGCTCTTTCAACAGCAAACGAGTACGAGCAAAAGCGAACTCGAAAAGAATAAACGAGTACGACCGAAAGCGGACTCGAAAAGAAAGACCGGACGAAAACGCTCTTTCAACAGCAAACGAGTAAGACCAAAAGCGAATTCGAAAAGAAATAAACAAGTACTACCGAAAGCAGAATCGAAAAGAAAGACTGGCCGAAAACGCTCTTTCAACAGCAAACGAGTACAACCGAAAGCGAACTCGAAAAGAATAAACGAGTATGACCGAAAGCCGACTCGAACAGAAAGGCCGGCCGAAAACGCTCTTTCAATAGCAAACGAGTACGACCGAAAGCGGACTCGAAAAGAATAAACGAGTACGACCGAAAGCGGACTCGAAAAGAAAGACCGGCCGGAAACGCTCTATCAACAGCAAACGAGTACGATCGAAAGCGAACTCAAAAAGAAATAAACGAGTACGACCGAAAGCGGACTCGAAATAAAAGACCGACCGAAAACGCTCTTTCAACAGCAAACGAGTACGACTGAAAGCGGACTCGATAAGAATAAACGAGTACGACCAAAAGCGGACTCGAAAATAAAGACCGGCCAAAAACGCTCTTTCAATAGCAAACGAGTACGACCGAAAGCGGACTCGAAAAGAAAGACCGGCCTGAAACGCTCTTTCAACAGCAAACGAGTACGAGCAAAAGCGAATTCGAAAAGAATAAATGAGTACGACCGAAAGCGGACTCGAAAAGAAAGACCGGCTGAAAACGCTCTTTCAACAGCAAACGAGTAAGACCAAAAGCGAACTCGAAAAGAAATAAAAAAGTATTACCGAAAGCAGAATTGAAAAGAAAGACTGGCCGAAAATGCTCTTTCAACAGCAAAGCAGTACGACCGAAAGCGGACTCCAAAAGAAAGACCGGCCGAAAACGCTCTTTCAACAGCAAACGAGTACGACCGAAAGCGGACTCGAAAAGAAAGACCGATCGAAAACGCTCTTTCAATAGCAAACGAGTACGACCGAAAGCGGACTCGAAAAGAATAAACGAGTACGACCGAAAGCGGACTCGAAAAGAAAGACCGGCCGAAAACGCTATTTCACCAGCAAACGAGTACGACCGAAAGCGGACTCGAAAAGAAATAAACGAGTACGACCGAAAGCGGACTCGAAATAAAAGACCGACCGAAAACGCTCTTTCAACAGCAAACGAGTACGACCGAAAGCGGACTCGATAAGAATAAACGAGTACGACCAAAAGCGGACTCGAAAATAAAGACCGGCCAAAAACGCTCTTTCAACAGCTAACGAGTACAACCAAAAGCGGACTCGAAAAGAAAGACCGGCCGAAAATGCTCTTTCAACAGCAAACGAGTACGACAGAAAGCGGACTCGAAAAGAATAAATGAGTAAGACCGAAAGCGGACTCGAACAGAAAGACCGGCCAAAAACGCTCTTTCAACAGCAAACGAGTACGACCGAAAGCGGACTCGAAAAGAATAAACGAGTACGACCAAAAGCGGACTCGAAAAGAAAGACCGGCCGAAAATGCTCTTTCAACAGCAAATGAGTAAGCCCGAAAGCGGACTCGAAAAGAAATAACCGAGTACGACCGAAAGCGGACTCGAAAAGAAAGACCGCCCGAAAATGCTCTTTCAACAGCAAACGAGTACGACCGAAAGCGGACTCGAAAAGAAAGACCGGCCGTGAATGCTCTTTCAATAGCAAACGAGTACAACCGAAAGCGGACTCGATAAGAATAAATGAGTACGACCAAAAGTAGACTCGAAAAGAAAGACCGGCCAAAAACTCTCTTTCAACAGCTAACGAGTACAACCGAAAGCGGACTCGAAAAGAAAGACCGGCCTGAAACGCTCTTTCAACAGCAAACGAGTACGAGCAAAAGCGAACTCGAAAAGAATAAACGAGTACGACCGAAAGCAGACTCGAAAAGAAAGACCGGACAAAAACGCTCTTTCAACAGCAAACGAGTAAGACCAAAAGCGAATTCGAAAAGAAATAAACAAGTACTACCGAAAGCAGAATCGAAAAGAAAGACTGGCCGAAAACGCTCTTTCAACAGCAAACGAGTACAACCGAAAGCGAACTCGAAAAGAATAAACGAGTATGACCGAAAGCCGACTCGAACAGAAAGGCCGGCCGAAAACGCTCTTTCAATAGCAAACGAGTACGACCGAAAGCGGACTCGAAAAGAATAAACGAGTACGACCGAAAGCGGACTCGAAAAGAAAGACCGGCCGGAAACGCTCTTTCAACAGCAAACGAGTACGACCGAAAGCGGACTCGAAAAGAAATAAACGAGTACGACCGAAAGCGGACTCGAAATAAAAGACCGACCGAAAACGCTCTTTCAACAGCAAACGAGTACGACTGAAAGCGGACTCGATAAGAATAAACGAGTACGACCAAAAGCGGACTCGAAAATAAAGACCGGCCAAAAACGCTTTTTCAATAGCAAACGAGTACGACCGAAAGCGGACTCGAAAAGAAAGACCGGCCTGAAACGCTCTTTCAACAGCAAACGAGTACGAGCAAAAGCGGACTCGAAAAGAATAAATGAGTACGACCGAAAGCAGACTCGAAAAGAAAGACCGGCCGAAAATGCTCTTTCAACAGCAAACGAGTATAACCGAAAGCAGACTCTAAAAGAAATAACCGAGTACGATCGAAAGCGGACTCGAAAAGAAAGACCGGCCGAAAACATTCTTTCAACAGCAAACGAGTACGACCGAAAAGCGGACTCGAAAAGAAAGACCGACCTGAAACGCTCTTTCAATAGCAAACGAGTACAACCGAAAGCGGACTCGATAAGAATAAACGAGTACGACGAAAAGCAGACTCGAAAAGAAAGACCGGCTGAAAACGCTCTTTCAACAGCAAACGAGTAAGACCAAAAGCGAACTCGAAAAGAAAGACCGGCCTGAAACGCTCTTTCAACAGCAAACGAGTACGAGCAAAAGCGAACTCGAAAAGAATAAACGAGTACGACCGAAAGCGGACTCGAAAAGAAAGACCGGCCGGAAACGCTCTTTCAACAGCAAACGAGTACGACCGAAAGCGGACTCGAAAAGAAATAAACGAGTACGACCGAAAGCGGACTCGAAATAAAAGACCGACCGAAAACGCTCTTTCAACAGCAAACGAGTACGACTGAAAGCGGACTCGATAAGAATAAACGAGTACGACCAAAAGCGGACTCGAAAATAAAGACCGGCCAAAAACGCTTTTTCAATAGCAAACGAGTACGACCGAAAGCAGACTCGAAAAGAAAGACCGGCCTGATACGCTCTTTCAACAGCAAACGAGTACGAGCAAAAGCGGACTCGAAAAGAATAAATGAGTACGACCGAAAGCAGACTCGAAAAGAAAGACCGGCCGAAAACGCTCTTTCAACAGCAAACGAGTATAACCGAAAGCAGACTCTAAAAGAAATAACCGAGTACGATCGAAAGCGGACTCGAAAAGAAAGACCGGCCGAAAACATTCTTTCAACAGCAAACGAGTACGACCGAAAAGCGGACTCGAAAAGAAAGACCGACCTGAAACGCTCTTTCAATAGCAAACGAGTACAACCGAAAGCGGACTCGATAAGAATAAACGAGTACGACCAAAAGCAGACTCGAAAAGAAAGACCGGCCAAAAACTCTCTTTCAACAGCTAACGAGTACAACCGAAAGCGGACTCGAAAAGAAAGACCGGCCTGAAACGCTCTTTCAACAGCAAACGAGTACGAGCAAAAGCGAACTCGAAAAGAATAAACGAGTACGACCGAAAGCGGACTCGAAAAGAAAGACCGGACGAAAACGCTCTTTCAACAGCAAACGAGTAAGACCAAAAGCGAATTCGAAAAGAAATAAACAAGTACTACCGAAAGCAGAATCGAAAAGAAAGACTGGCCGAAAACGCTCTTTCAACAGCAAACGAGTACAACCGAAAGCGAACTCGAAAAGAATAAACGAGTATGACAGAAAGCCGACTCGAACAGAAAGGCCGGCCGAAAACGCTCTTTCAATAGCAAACGAGTACGACCGAAAGCGGACTCGAAAAGAATAAACGAGTACGACCGAAAGCGGACTCGAAAAGAAAGACCGGCCGGAAACGCTCTATCAACAGCAAACGAGTACGATCGAAAGCGAACTCAAAAAGAAATAAACGAGTACGACCGAAAGCGGACTCGAAATAAAAGACCGACCGAAAACGCTCTTTCAACAGCAAACGAGTACGACTGAAAGCGGACTCGATAAGAATAAACGAGTACGACCAAAAGCGGACTCGAAAATAAAGACCGGCCAAAAACGCTCTTTCAATAGCAAACGAGTACGACCGAAAGCGGACTCGAAAAGAAAGACCGGCCTGAAACGCTCTTTCAACAGCAAACGAGTACGAGCAAAAGCGAATTCGAAAAGAATAAATGAGTACGACCGAAAGCGGACTCGAAAAGAAAGACCGGCTGAAAACGCTCTTTCAACAGCAAACGAGTAAGACCAAAAGCGAACTCGAAAAGAAATAAAAAAGTATTACCGAAAGCAGAATTGAAAAGAAAGACTGGCCGAAAATGCTCTTTCAACAGCAAAGCAGTACGACCGAAAGCGGACTCCAAAAGAAAGACCGGCCGAAAACGCTCTTTCAACAGCAAACGAGTACGACCGAAAGCGGACTCGAAAAGAAAGACCGATCGAAAACGCTCTTTCAATAGCAAACGAGTACGACCGAAAGCGGACTCGAAAAGAATAAACGAGTACGACCGAAAGCGGACTCGAAAAGAAAGACCGGCCGAAAACGCTATTTCACCAGCAAACGAGTACGACCGAAAGCGGACTCGAAAAGAAATAAACGAGTACGACCGAAAGCGGACTCGAAATAAAAGACCGACCGAAAACGCTCTTTCAACAGCAAACGAGTACGACCGAAAGCGGACTCGATAAGAATAAACGAGTACGACCAAAAGCGGACTCGAAAATAAAGACCGGCCAAAAACGCTCTTTCAACAGCTAACGAGTACAACCAAAAGCGGACTCGAAAAGAAAGACCGGCCGAAAATGCTCTTTCAACAGCAAACGAGTACGACAGAAAGCGGACTCGAAAAGAATAAATGAGTAAGACCGAAAGCGGACTCGAACAGAAAGACCGGCCAAAAACGCTCTTTCAACAGCAAACGAGTACGACCGAAAGCGGACTCGAAAAGAATAAACGAGTACGACCAAAAGCGGACTCGAAAAGAAAGACCGGCCGAAAATGCTCTTTCAACAGCAAATGAGTAAGCCCGAAAGCGGACTCGAAAAGAAATAACCGAGTACGACCGAAAGCGGACTCGAAAAGAAAGACCGCCCGAAAATGCTCTTTCAACAGCAAACGAGTACGACCGAAAGCGGACTCGAAAAGAAAGACCGGCCGTGAATGCTCTTTCAATAGCAAACGAGTACAACCGAAAGCGGACTCGATAAGAATAAATGAGTACGACCAAAAGTAGACTCGAAAAGAAAGACCGGCCAAAAACTCTCTTTCAACAGCTAACGAGTACAACCGAAAGCGGACTCGAAAAGAAAGACCGGCCTGAAACGCTCTTTCAACAGCAAACGAGTACGAGCAAAAGCGAACTCGAAAAGAATAAACGAGTACGACCGAAAGCAGACTCGAAAAGAAAGACCGGACAAAAACGATCTTTCAACAGCAAACGAGTAAGACCAAAAGCGAATTCGAAAAGAAATAAACAAGTACTACCGAAAGCAGAATCGAAAAGAAAGACTGGCCGAAAACGCTCTTTCAACAGCAAACGAGTACAACCGAAAGCGAACTCGAAAAGAATAAACGAGTATGACCGAAAGCCGACTCGAACAGAAAGGCCGGCCGAAAACGCTCTTTCAATAGCAAACGAGTACGACCGAAAGCGGACTCGAAAAGAATAAACGAGTACGACCGAAAGCGGACTCGAAAAGAAAGACCGGCCGGAAACGCTCTTTCAACAGCAAACGAGTACGACCGAAAGCGGACTCGAAAAGAAATAAACGAGTACGACCGAAAGCGGACTCGAAATAAAAGACCGACCGAAAACGCTCTTTCAACAGCAAACGAGTACGACTGAAAGCGGACTCGATAAGAATAAACGAGTACGACCAAAAGCGGACTCGAAAATAAAGACCGGCCAAAAACGCTTTTTCAATAGCAAACGAGTACGACCGAAAGCGGACTCGAAAAGAAAGACCGGCCTGAAACGCTCTTTCAACAGCAAACGAGTACGAGCAAAAGCGGACTCGAAAAGAATAAATGAGTACGACCGAAAGCAGACTCGAAAAGAAAGACCGGCCGAAAATGCTCTTTCAACAGCAAACGAGTATAACCGAAAGCAGACTCTAAAAGAAATAACCGAGTACGATCGAAAGCGGACTCGAAAAGAAAGACCGGCCGAAAACATTCTTTCAACAGCAAACGAGTACGACCGAAAAGCGGACTCGAAAAGAAAGACCGACCTGAAACGCTCTTTCAATAGCAAACGAGTACAACCGAAAGCGGACTCGATAAGAATAAACGAGTACGACGAAAAGCAGACTCGAAAAGAAAGACCGGCTGAAAACGCTCTTTCAACAGCAAACGAGTAAGACCAAAAGCGAACTCGAAAAGAAAGACCGGCCTGAAACGCTCTTTCAACAGCAAACGAGTACGAGAAAAAGCGAACTCGAAAAGAATAAACGAGTACGACCGAAAGCGGACTCGAAAAGAAAGACCGGCCGGAAACGCTCTTTCAACAGCAAACGAGTACGACCGAAAGCGGACTCGAAAAGAAATAAACGAGTACGACCGAAAGCGGACTCGAAATAAAAGACCGACCGAAAACGCTCTTTCAACAGCAAACGAGTACAATTGAAAGCAGACTCTAAAAGAAATAACCGAGTACGATCGAAAACGGACTCGAAAAGAAAGACCGGCCGAAAATGCGCTTTCAACAGCAAACGAGTACGACCGAAAAGCGGACTCGAAAAGAATAAACGAGTACGACCGAAAGCGGACTCGAAAAGAAAGACCGGCCGGAAACGCTCTTTCAACAGCAAACGAGTACGACCGAAAGGGGACTCGAAAAGAAATAAACGAGTACGACCGAAAGCGGACTCGAAATAAAAGACTGACCGAAAACGCTCTTTCAACAGCAAACGAGTACAATTGAAAGCAGACTCTAAAAGAAATAACCGAGTACGATCGAAAACGGACTCGAAAAGAAAGACCGGCCGAAAATGCGCTTTAAACAGCAAACGAGTACGACCGAAAAGCGGACTCGAAAAGAAAGACCGACCTGAAACGCTCTTTCAACAGCAAACGAGTACAACCGAAAGCGGACTCGATAAGAATAAACGAGTACGACGAAAAGCAGACTCGAAAAGAAAGACCGGCTGAAAACGCTCTTTCAACAGCAAACGAGTAAGACCAAAAGCGAACTCGAAAAGAAAGACCGGCCTGAAACGCTCTTTCAACAGCAAACGAGTACGAGCAAAAGCGAACTCGAAAAGAATAAACGAGTACGACCGAAAGCGGACTCGAAAAGAAAGACCGGCCGGAAACGCTCTTTCAACAGCAAACGAGTACGACCGAAAGCGGACTCGAAAAGAAATAAACGAGTACGACCGAAAGCGGACTCGAAATAAAAGACCGACCG
The DNA here is from genome assembly GCA_022829125.1 of Lathyrus tuberosus. NCBI lineage: Eukaryota > Viridiplantae > Streptophyta > Magnoliopsida > Fabales > Fabaceae > Lathyrus > Lathyrus tuberosus. The sequence goes on from JALAZF010000034.1 coordinate 6,194,495, forward strand.
AAAACGCTCTTTCAACAGCAAACGAGTACAATTGAAAGCAGACTCTAAAAGAAATAACCGAGTACGATCGAAAACGGACTCGAAAAGAAAGACCGGCCGAAAATGCGCTTTCAACAGCAAACGAGTACGACCGAAAAGCGGACTCGAAAAGAATAAACGAGTACGACCGAAAGCGGACTCGAAAAGAAAGACCGGCCGGAAACGCTCTTTCAACAGCAAACGAGTACGACCGAAAGGGGACTCGAAAAGAAATAAACGAGTACGACCGAAAGCGGACTCGAAATAAAAGACTGACCGAAAACGCTCTTTCAACAGCAAACGAGTACAATTGAAAGCAGACTCTAAAAGAAATAACCGAGTACGATCGAAAACGGACTCGAAAAGAAAGACCGGCCGAAAATGCGCTTTTAACAGCAAACGAGTACGACCGAAAAGCGGACTCGAAAAGAAAGACCGACCTGAAACGCTCTTTCAACAGCAAACGAGTACAACCGAAAGCGGACTCGATAAGAATAAACGAGTACGACCAAAAGCAGACTCGAAAAGAAAGACCGGCCAAAAACTCTCTTTCAACAGCTAACGAGTACAACCGAAAGCGGACTCGAAAAGAAAGACCGGCCTGAAACGCTCTTTCAACAGCAAACGAGTACGAGCAAAAGCGAACTCGAAAAGAATAAACGAGTACGACCGAAAGCAGACTCGAAAAGAAAGACCGGACAAAAACGCTCTTTCAACAGCAAACGAGTAAGACCAAAAGCGAATTCGAAAAGAAATAAACAAGTACTACCGAAAGCAGAATCGAAAAGAAAGACTGGCCGAAAACGCTCTTTCAACAGCAAACGAGTACAACCGAAAGCGAACTCGAAAAGAATAAACGAGTATGACCGAAAGCCGACTCGAACAGAAAGGCCGGCCGAAAACGCTCTTTCAATAGCAAACGAGTACGACCGAAAGCGGACTCGAAAAGAATAAACGAGTACGACCGAAAGCGGACTCGAAAAGAAAGACCGGCCGGAAACGCTCTTTCAACAGCAAACGAGTACGACCGAAAGCGGACTCGAAAAGAAATAAACGAGTACGACCGAAAGCGGACTCGAAATAAAAGACCGACCGAAAACGCTCTTTCAACAGCAAATGAGTACGACTGAAAGCGGACTCGATAAGAATAAACGAGTACGACCAAAAGCGGACTCGAAAATAAAGACCGGCCAAAAACGCTTTTTCAATAGCAAACGAGTACGACCGAAAGCGGACTCGAAAAGAAAGATCGGCATGAAACGCTCTTTCAACAGCAAACGAGTACGAGCAAAAGCGGACTCGAAAAGAATAAATGAGTACGACCGAAAGTAGACTCGAAAAGAAAGACCGGCCGAAAACGCTCTTTCAACAGCAAACGAGTATAACCGAAAGCAGACTCTAAAAGAAATAACCGAGTACGATCGAAAGCGGACTCGAAAAGAAAGACCGGCCGAAAACATTCTTTCAACAGCAAACGAGTACGACCGAAAAGCGGACTCGAAAAGAAAGACGGACCTGAAACGCTCTTTCAATAGCAAACGAGTACAACCGAAAGCGGACTCGATAATAATAAACGAGTACGACCAAAAGCAGACTCGAAAAGAAAGACCGGCCAAAAACTCTCTTTCAACAGCTAACGGGTACAACCGAAAGCGGACTCGAAAAGAAAGACCGGCCTGAAACGCTCTTTCAACAGCAAACGAGTACGAGCAAAAGCGAACTCGAAAAGAATAAACGAGTACGACCGAAAGCGGACTCGAAAAGAAAGACCGGACGAAAACGCTCTTTCAACAGCAAACGAGTAAGACCAAAAGCGAATTCGAAAAGAAATAAACAAGTACTACCGAAAGCAGAATCGAAAAGAAAGACTGGCCGAAAACGCTCTTTCAACAGCAAACGAGTACAACCGAAAGCGAACTCGAAAAGAATAAACGAGTATGACCGAAAGCGGACTCGAACAGAAAGGCCGGCCGAAAACGCTCTTTCAATAGCAAACGAGTACGACCGAAAGCGGACTCGAAAAGAATAAACGAGTACGACCGAAAGCGGACTCGAAAAGAAAGACCGGCCAGAAACGCTCTATCAACAGCAAACGAGTACGACCGAAAGCGGACTCAAAAAGAAATAAACGAGTACGATCGAAAGCGGACTCGAAATAAAAGACCGACCGAAAACGCTCTTTCAACAGCAAACGAGTTCGACTGAAAGCGGACTCGATAAGAATAAACGAGTACGACCAAAAGCGGACTCGAAAATAAAGACCGGCCAAAAACGCTCTTTCAATAGCAAACGAGTACGACCGAAAGCGGACTCGAAAAGAAAGACCGGCCTGAAACGCTCTTTCAACAGCAAACGAGTACGAGCAAAAGCGGATTCGAAAAGAATAAATGAGTACGACCGAAAGCGGACTCGAAAAGAAAGACCGGCTGAAAACGCTCTTTCAACAGCAAACGAGTAAGACCAAAAGCGAACTCGAAAAGAAATAAAAAAGTATTACCGAAAGCATAATCGAAAAGAAAGACTGGCCGAAAATTCTCTTTCAACAGCAAAGCAGTACGACCGAAAGCGGACTCCAAAAGAAAGACCGACCGAAAACGCTCTTTCAACAGCAAACGAGTACGACCGAAAGCGGACTCGAAAAGAAAGACCGATCGAAAACGCTCTTTCAATAGCAAACGAGTACGACCGAAAGCGGACTCGAAAAGAATAAACGAGTACGACCGAAAGCGGACTCGAAAAGAAAGACCGGCCGAAAACGCTATTTCACCAGCAAACGAGTACGACCGAAAGCGGACTCGAAAAGAAATAAACGAGTACGACCAAAAGCGGACTCGAAATAAAAGACCGACCGAAAACGCTCTTTCAACAGCAAACGAGTACGACCGAAAGCGGACTCGATAAGAATAAACGAGTACGACCAAAAGCGGACTCGAAAATAAAGACCGGCCAAAAACGCTCTTTCAACAGCTAACGAGTACAACCAAAAGCGGACTCGAAAAGAAAGACCGGCCTGAAACGCTCTTTCAACAGCAAACGAGTACGAGCAAAAGCGGACTCGAAAAGCATAAATGAGTACGACCGAAAGCGGACTCGAAAAGAAAGACCGGCCGAAAACGCTCTTTCAACAGCAAACGAGTAAGACCAAAAGCGAACTCGAAAAGAAATAAAAAAGTACTACCGAAAGCAGAATCGAAAAGAAAGACTGGCCGAAAATGCCCTTTCAACAGCAAAGGAGTACGGCCGAAAGCGGACTCCAAAAGAAAGACCGGCCGAAAAGGCTCTTTCAACAGCGAACGAGTACGACCGAAAGCGGACTCGAAAAGAATAAACGAGTACGTCCGAAAGCGGACTCGAACATAAAGTCCTGCCGAAAATGCTCTTTCAACAGTAAATGAGTACGACCGAAAGCGGACTCGAAAAGAATAAATAAGTATGACCGAAAGCGGACTCGAAAAGAAAAACCGGCTGAAAAAGCTCTTTCAACAGCAAACGAGTACGACCGAAAGCGGACTCGAAAAGAAAGACCGGCCGAAAATGCTCTTTCAACAGCAAACGAGTACGACAGAAAGCGGACTCGAAAAGAATAAATGAGTAAGACCGAAAGCGTACTCGAACAGAAAGACCGGCCAAAAACGCTCTTTCAACAGCAAACGAGTACGACCGAAAGCGGACTCGAAAAGAATAAACGAGTACGACCAAAAGCGGACTCGAAAACAAAGACCGGCCGAAAATGCTCTTTCAACAGCAAATGAGTAAGACCGAAAGCGGACTCGAAAAGAAATAAACGAGTACGACCGAAAGCAGACTCGAAAAGAAAGACCGGCCGAAAATGCTCTTTCAACAGCAAACGAGTACGACCGAAAGCGGACTCGAAAAGAAAGACCGACCGAGAATGCTCTTTCAATAGCAAACGAGTACAACTGAAAGCGGACTCGAAAAGAATAAACGAGTACGACCGAAAGCGGACTCGAAAAGAAAGACCGGCCGAAAACGCTCTTTCAACAGCAAACGAGTACAATTGAAAGCAGACTCTAAAAGAAATAACCGAGTACGATCGAAAACGGACTCGAAAAGAAAGACCGGCCGAAAACGCGCTTTCAACAGCAAACGAGTACGACCGAAAAGCGGACTCGAAAAGAAAGACCGACCTGAAACGCTCTTTCAACAGCAAACGAGTACAACCGAAAGCGGACTCGATAAGAATAAACGAGTACGACCAAAAGCAGACTCGAAAAGAAAGACCGGCCAAAAACTCTCTTTCAACAGCTAACGAGTACAACCGAAAGCGGACTCGAAATGAAAGACCGGCCTGAAACGCTCTTTCAACAGCAAACGAGTACGAGCAAAAGAGAACTCGAAAAGAATAAACGAGTACGACCGAAAGCAGACTCGAAAAGAAAGACCGGACAAAAACGCTCTTTCAACAGCAAACGAGTAAGACCAAAAGCGAATTCGAAAAGAAATAAACAAGTACTACCGAAAGCAGAACCGAAAAGAAAGACTGGCCGAAAACGCTCTTTCAACAGCAAACGAGTACAACCGAAAGCGAACTCGAAAAGAATAAACGAGTATGACCGAAAGCCGACTCGAACAGAAAGGCCGGCCGAAAACGCTCTTTCAATAGCAAACGAGTACGACCGAAAGCGGACTCGAAAAGAATAAACGAGTACGACCGAAAGCGGACTCGAAAAGAAAGACCGGCCGGAAACGCTCTTTCAACAGCAAACGAGTACGACCGAAAGCGGACTCGAAAAGAAATAAACGAGTACGACCAAAAGGGGACTCGAAAATAAAGACCGGCCAAAAACGCTCTTTCAATAGCAAACGAGTAAGACCAAAAGCGAACTCGAAAAGAAAGACCGGCCTGAAACGCTCTTTCAACAGCAAACGAGTACGAGCAAAAGCGGACTCGAAAAGAATAAATGAGTACGACCGAAAGCGGACTCGAAAAGAAAGACCGGCCGAAAACGCTCTTTCAACAACAAACGAGTAAGACCAAAAGCGAACTCGAAAAGAAATAAAAAAGTACTACCGAAAGCAGAATCGAAAAGAAAGACTGGCCGAAAATGCTCTTTCAACAGCAAAGCAGTACGGCCGAAAGCGGACTCCAAAAGAAAGACCGGCCGAAAACGCTCTTTCAACAGCAAACGAGTACGACCGAAAGCTGACTCGAAAAGAAAGACCGATCGACAACGCTCTTTCAATAGCAAACGAGTACGACCGAAAGCGGACTCGAAAAGAATAAACGAGTATGACCGAAAGCGGACTCGAAATGAAAGACCGGCCGAAAACGCTCTTTCAACAGCAAATGAGTAAGACCAAGTTCGCTTTTGGTCTTACTCGTTTGCTGTTGAAAGAGCGTTTTCGGCCGGTCTTTCTTTTCGAGTCCGCTTTCGGTCGTACTCATTTATTCTTTTCGAGTCCGCTTTTGCTCGTACTCGTTTGCTGTTGAAAGAGCGTTTCAGGCCGGTCTTTCTTTTCGAGTCCGCTTTCGGTTGTACTCGTTAGCTGTTGAAAGAGCGTTTTTGGCCGGTCTTTATTTTCGAGTCCGCTTTTGGTCGTACTCGTTTATTCTTATCGAGTCCGCTTTCGGTCGTACTCGTTTGCTGTTAAAAGAGCGTTTTCGGTCGGTCTTTTATTTCGAGTCCGCTTTCGGTCGTACTCGTTTATTTCTTTTCGAGTCCGCTTTCAGTCGTACTCGTTTGCTGGTGAAAGAGCGTTTTCGGCCGGTCTTTCTTTTCGAGTCCGCTTTCGGTCGTACTCGTTTGCTATTGAAAGAGCGTTTTCAATCGGTCTTTCTTTTCGAGTCCGCTTTCGGTCGTACTCGTTTGCTGTTGAAAGAGCGTTTTCGGCCGGTCTTTCTTTTGGAGTCCGCTTTCGGTCGTACTGCTTTGCTGTTGAAAGAGCATTTTCGGCCAGTCTTTCTTTTCGATTCTGCTATCGGTAATACTTTTTTATTTCTTTTCGAGTTCGCTTTTGGTCTTACTCGTTTGCTGTTGAAAGAGCGTTTTCAGACGGTCTTTCTTTTCGAGTCCGCTTTCGGTCGTACTCATTTATTCTTTTCGAATCCGCTTTTGCTCGTACTCGTTTGCTGTTGAAAGAGCGTTTCAGGCCGGTCTTTCTTTTCGAGTCCGCTTTCGGTCGTACTCGTTTGCTATTGAAAGAGCGTTTTTGGCCGGTCTTTATTTTCGAGTCCGCTTTTGGTCGTACTCGTTTATTCTTATCGAGTCCGCTTTCAGTCGTACTCGTTTGCTGTTGAAAGAGCGTTTTCGGTCGGTCTTTTATTTCGAGTCCGCTTTCGGTCGTACTCGTTTATTTCTTTTTGAGTCCGCTTTCGGTCGTACTCGTTTGCTGTTGATAGAGCGTTTCCGGCCGGTCTTTCTTTTCGAGTCCGCTTTCGGTCGTACTCGTTTATTCTTTTCGAGTCCGCTTTCGGTCGTACTCGTTTGCTATTGAAAGAGCGTTTTCGGCCGGCCTTTCTGTTCGAGTCGGCTTTCGGTCATACTCGTTTATTCTTTTCGAGTTCGATTTCGGTTGTACTCGTTTGCTGTTGAAAGAGCGTTTTCGGCCAGTCTTTCTTTTCGATTCTGCTTTCGGTAGTACTTGTTTATTTCTTTTCGAATTCGCTTTTGGTCTTACTCGTTTGCTGTTGAAAGAGCGTTTTCGTCCGGTCTTTCTTTTCGAGTCCGCTTTCGGTCGTACTCGTTTATTCTTTTTGAGTTCGCTTTTGCTCGTACTCGTTTGCTGTTGAAAGAGCGTTTCAGGCCGGTCTTTCTTTTCGAGTCCGCTTTCGGTTGTACTCGTTAGCTGTTGAAAGAGAGTTTTTGGCCGGTCTTTCTTTTCGAGTCTGCTTTTGGTCGTACTCGTTTATTCTTATCGAGTCCGCTTTCGGTTGTACTCGTTTGCTATTGAAAGAGCGTTTCAGGTCGGTCTTTCTTTTCGAGTCCGCTTTTCGGTCGTACTCGTTTGCTGTTGAAAGAATGTTTTCGGCCGGTCTTTATTTTCGAGTCCGCTTTCGATCGTACTCGGTTATTTCTTTTAGAGTCTGCTTTCGGTTGTACTCGTTTGCTGTTGAAAGAGCGTTTTCGGCCGGTCTTTCTTTTCGAGTCTGCTTTCGGTCGTACTCATTTATTCTTTTCGAGTCCGCTTTTGCTCGTACTCGTTTGCTGTTGAAAGGGCGTTTCAGGCCGGTCTTTCTTTTCGAGTCCGCTTTCGGTCGTACTCGTTTGCTATTGAAAAAGCGTTTTTGGCCGACCTTTATTTTCGAGTCCGCTTTTGGTCGTACTCGTTTATTCTTATCGAGTCCGCTTTCAGTCGTACTCGTTTGCTGTTGAAAGAGCGTTTTCGGTCGGTCTTTTATTTCTAGTCCGCTTTCGGTCGTACTCGTTTATTTCTTTTCGAGTCCGCTTTCAGTCGTACTCGTTTGCTGTTGAAAGAGCATTTCTGGCCGGTCTTTCTTTTCGAGTCCGCTTTCGGTCGTACTCGTTTATTCTTTTCGAGTCCGCTTTCGGTCGTACTCGTTTGCTATTGAAAGAGCGTTTTCGGCCGGCCTTTCTGTTCGAGTCGGCTTTCGGTCATACTCGTTTATTCTTTTCGAGTTCGCTTTCGGTTGTACTCGTTTGCTGTTGAAAGAGGGTTTTCGGCCAGTCTTTCTTTTCGATTCTGCTTTCAGTAGTACTTGTTTATTTCTTTTCGAATTCGCTTTTGGTCTTACTCGTTTGCTGTTGAAAGAGCGTTTTTGTCCGGTCTTTCTTTTCGAGTCCACTTTCGGTCGTACTCGTTTATTCTTTTCGAGTTCGCTTTTGCTCGTACTCGTTTGCTGTTGAAAGAGCGTTTTTAGGCCGGTCTTTCTTTTCGAGTCTGCTTTCGGTTGTACTCGTTAGCTGTTAAAAGAGAGTTTTTGGCCGGTCTTTCTTTTCGAGTCTGCTTTTGGTCGTACTCGTTTATTCTTATCGAGTCCGCTTTCGGTTGTACTCGTTTGCTGTTGAAAGAGCGTTTCAGGTCGGTCTTTCTTTTCGAGTCCGCTTTTCGGTCGTACTCGTTTGCTGTTGAAAGCGCGTTTTCGGCCGGTCTTTCTTTTCGAGTCCGTTTTCGATCGTACTCGGTTATTTCTTTTAGAGTCTGCTTTCAATTGTACTCGTTTGCTGTTGAAAGAGCGTTTTCGGCCGGTCTTTCTTTTCGAGTCCGCTTTCGGTCGTACTCGTTTATTCTTTTCGAGTCCGCTTTCAGTTGTACTCGTTTGCTATTGAAAGAGCATTCTCGGCCGGTCTTTCTTTTCGAGTCCGCTTTCGGTCGTACTCGTTTGCTGTTGAAAGAGCATTTTCGGCCGGTCTTTCTTTTCGAGTCCGCTTTCGGTCGTACTCGTTTATTTCTTTTCGAGTCCGCTTTCGGTCTTACTCATTTGCTGTTGAAAGAGCATTTTCGGCCGGTCTTTCTTTTCGAGTCCGCTTTTGGTCGTACTCGTTTATTCTTTTCGAGTCCGCTTTCGGTCGTACTCGTTTGCTGTTGAAAGAGCGTTTTCGGCCGGTCTTTCTGTTCGAGTCCGCTTTCGGTCTTACTCATTTATTCTTTTCGAGTCCGCTTTCTGTCGTACTCGTTTGCTGTTGAAAGAGCATTTTCGGCCGGTCTTTCTTTTCGAGTCCGCTTTCGGTCGTACTCGTTTGCTGTTGAAAGAGCTTTTTCAGCCGGTTTTTCTTTTCGAGTCCGCTTTCGGTCATACTTATTTATTCTTTTCGAGTCCGCTTTCGGTCGTACTCGTTTACTGTTGAAAGAGCATTTTCGGCAGGACTTTATGTTCGAGTCCGCTTTCGGACGTACTCGTTTATTCTTTTCGAGTCCGCTTTCGGTCGTACTCATTTGTTGTTGAAAGGGCATTTTCGGCCAGTCTTTCTTTTCGATTCTGCTTTCGGTAGTACTTTTTTATTTCTTTTCGAGTTCGCTTTTGGTCTTACTCGTTTGCTGTTGAAAGAGCGTTTTCGGCCGGTCTTTCTTTTCGAGTCCGCTTTCGGTCGTACTCATTTATTCTTTTCGAGTCCGCTTTTGCTCGTACTCGTTTGCTGTTGAAAGAGCGTTTCAGGCCGGTCTTTCTTTTCGAGTCCGCTTTCGGTTGTACTCGTTAGCTGTTGAAAGAGCATTTTTGGCCGGTCTTTATTTTCGAGTCCGCTTTTGGTCGTACTCGTTTATTCTTATCGAGTCCGCTTTCGGTCGTACTCGTTTGCTGTTGAAAGAGCGTTTTCGGTCGGTCTTTTATTTCGAGTCCGCTTTCGGTCGTACTCGTTTATTTCTTTTCGAGTCCGCTTTCGGTCGTACTCGTTTGCTGGTGAAATAGCGTTTTCGTCCGGTCTTTCTTTTCGAGTCCGCTTTCGGTCGTACTCGTTTATTCTTTTCGAGTCCGCTTTCGGTCGTACTCGTTTGCTATTGAAAGAGTGTTTTTTATCGGTCTTTCTTTTCGAGTCCGCTTTCGGTCGTACTCGTTTGCTGTTGAAAGAGCGTTTTCGGCCGGTCTTTCTTTTGGAGTCCGCTTTCGGTCGTACTGCTTTGCTGTTGAAAGAGCATTTTCGGCCAGTCTTTCTTTTCGATTCTGCTTTCGATAGTACTTTTTTATTTCTTTTCGAGTTCGCTTTTGGTCTTACTCGTTTGCTGTTGAAAGAGCGTTTTCGGCCGGTCTTTCTTTTCGAGTCCGCTTTCGGTCGTACTGCTTTGCTGTTGAAAGAGCATTTTCGGCCAGTCTTTCTTTTCGATTCTGCTTTCGGTAATACTTTTTTATTTCTTTTCGAGTTCGCTTTTGGTCTTACTCGTTTGCTGTTGAAAGAGCGTTTTCAACCGGTCTTTCTTTTCGAGTCCGCTTTCGGTCGTACTCATTTATTCTTTTCGAATCCGCTTTTGCTCGTACTTGTTTGCTGTTGAAAGAGCGTTTCAGGCCGGTCTTTCTTTTCGAGTCCGCTTTCGGTCGTACTCGTTTGCTATTGAAATAGCGTTTTTGGCCGGTCTTTATTTTCGAGTCCGCTTTTGGTCATACTCGTTTATTCTTATCGAGTCCGCTTTCAGTCGTACTCGTTTGCTGTTGAAAGAGCGTTTTCGGTCGGTCTTTTATTTCGAGTCCGCTTTCGGTCGTACTCGTTTATTTCTTTTTGAGTCCGCTTTCGGTCGTACTCGTTTGTTGTTGATAGAGCGTTTCCGGCCGGTCTTTCTTTTCGAGTCCGCTTTCGGTCGTACTCGTTTATTCTTTTCGAGTCCGCTTTCGGTCGTACTCGTTTGCTATTGAAAGAGCGTTTTCGGCCGGCCTTTCTGTTCGAGTCGGCTTTCGGTCATACTCGTTTATTCTTTTCGAGTTCGCTTTCGGTTGTACTCGTTTGCTGTTGAAAGAGCGTTTTCGGCCAGTCTTTCTTTTCGATTCTGCTTTCGGTAGTACTTGTTTATTTCTTTTCGAATTCGCTTTTGGTCTTACTCGTTTGCTGTTGAAAGAGCGTTTTCGTCCGGTCTTTCTTTTCTAGTCCGCTTTCGGTCGTACTCGTTTATTCTTTTCGAGTTCGCTTTTGCTCGTACTCGTTTGCTGTTGAAAGAGCGTTTCAGGCCGGTCTTTCTTTTCGAGTCCGCTTTCGGTCGTACTCGTTTGCTATTGAAAGAGCGTTTTCGGCCGGCCTTTCTGTTCGAGTCGGCTTTCGGTCATACTCGTTTATTCTTTTCGAGTCCGCTTTCGGTTGTACTCGTTTGCTATTGAAAGAGCGTTTCAGGTCGGTCTTTCTTTTCGAGTCCGCTTTTCGGTCGTACTCGTTTGCTGTTGAAAGAATGTTTTCGGCCGGTCTTTATTTTCGAGTCCGCTTTCGATCGTACTCGGTTATTTCTTTTAGAGTCTGCTTTCGGTTGTACTCGTTTGCTGTTGAAAGAGCGTTTTCGGCCGGTCTTTCTTTTCGAGTCTGCTTTCGGTCGTACTCATTTATTCTTTTCGAGTCCGCTTTTGCTCGTACTCGTTTGCTGTTGAAAGGGCGTTTCAGGCCGGTCTTTCTTTTCGAGTCCGCTTTCGGTCGTACTCGTTTGCTATTGAAAAAGCGTTTTTGGCCGACCTTTATTTTCGAGTCCGCTTTTGGTCGTACTCGTTTATTCTTATCGAGTCCGCTTTCAGTCGTACTCGTTTGCTGTTGAAAGAGCGTTTTCGGTCGGTCTTTTATTTCTAGTCCGCTTTCGGTCGTACTCGTTTATTTCTTTTCGAGTCCGCTTTCAGTCGTACTCGTTTGCTGTTGAAAGAGCATTTCTGGCCGGTCTTTCTTTTCGAGTCCGCTTTCGGTCGTACTTGTTTATTCTTTTCGAGTCCGCTTTCGGTCGTACTCGTTTGCTATTGAAAGAGCGTTTTCGGCCGGCCTTTCTGTTCGAGTCGGCTTTCGGTCATACTCGTTTATTCTTTTCGAGTTCGCTTTCGGTTGTACTCGTTTGCTGTTGAAAGAGCGTTTTCGGCCAGTCTTTCTTTTCGATTCTGCTTTCAGTAGTACTTGTTTATTTCTTTTCGAATTCGCTTTTGGTCTTACTCGTTTGCTGTTGAAAGAGCGTTTTTGTCCGGTCTTTCTTTTCGAGTCCACTTTCGGTCGTACTCGTTTATTCTTTTCGAGTTCGCTTTTGCTCGTACTCGTTTGCTGTTGAAAGAGCGTTTTTAGGCCGGTCTTTCTTTTCGAGTCTGCTTTCGGTTGTACTCGTTAGCTGTTAAAAGAGAGTTTTTGGCCGGTCTTTCTTTTCGAGTCTGCTTTTGGTCGTACTCGTTTATTCTTATCGAGTCCGCTTTCGGTTGTACTCGTTTGCTGTTGAAAGAGCGTTTCAGGTCGGTCTTTCTTTTCGAGTCCGCTTTTCGGTCGTACTCGTTTGCTGTTGAAAGCGCGTTTTCGGCCGGTCTTTCTTTTCGAGTCCGTTTTCGATCGTACTCGGTTATTTCTTTTAGAGTCTGCTTTCAATTGTACTCGTTTGCTGTTGAAAGAGCGTTTTCGGCCGGTCTTTCTTTTCGAGTCCGCTTTCGGTCGTACTCGTTTATTCTTTTCGAGTCCGCTTTCAGTTGTACTCGTTTGCTATTGAAAGAGCATTCTCGGCCGGTCTTTCTTTTCGAGTCCGCTTTCGGTCGTACTCGTTTGCTGTTGAAAGAGCATTTTCGGCCGGTCTTTCTTTTCGAGTCCGCTTTCGGTCGTACTCGTTTATTTCTTTTCGAGTCCGCTTTCGGTCTTACTCATTTGCTGTTGAAAGAGCATTTTCGGCCGGTCTTTCTTTTCGAGTCCGCTTTTGGTCGTACTCGTTTATTCTTTTCGAGTCCGCTTTCGGTCGTACTCGTTTGCTGTTGAAAGAGCGTTTTCGGCCGGTCTTTCTGTTCGAGTCCGCTTTCGGTCTTACTCATTTATTCTTTTCGAGTCCGCTTTCTGTCGTACTCGTTTGCTGTTGAAAGAGCATTTTCGGCCGGTCTTTCTTTTCGAGTCCGCTTTCGGTCGTACTCGTTTGCTGTTGAAAGAGCTTTTTCAGCCGGTTTTTCTTTTCGAGTCCGCTTTCGGTCATACTTATTTATTCTTTTCGAGTCCGCTTTCGGTCGTACTCGTTTACTGTTGAAAGAGCATTTTCGGCAGGACTTTATGTTCGAGTCCGCTTTCGGACGTACTCGTTTATTCTTTTCGAGTCCGCTTTCGGTCGTACTCATTTGTTGTTGAAAGGGCATTTTCGGCCAGTCTTTCTTTTCGATTCTGCTTTCGGTAGTACTTTTTTATTTCTTTTCGAGTTCGCTTTTGGTCTTACTCGTTTGCTGTTGAAAGAGCGTTTTCGGCCGGTCTTTCTTTTCGAGTCCGCTTTCGGTCGTACTCATTTATTCTTTTCGAGTCCGCTTTTGCTCGTACTCGTTTTCTGTTGAAAGAGCGTTTCAGGCCGGTCTTTCTTTTCGAGTCCGCTTTCGGTTGTACTCGTTAGCTGTTGAAAGAGCATTTTTGGCCGGTCTTTATTTTCGAGTCCGCTTTTGGTCGTACTCGTTTATTCTTATCGAGTCCGCTTTCGGTCGTACTCGTTTGCTGTTGAAAGAGCGTTTTCGGTCGGTCTTTTATTTCGAGTCCGCTTTCGGTCGTACTCGTTTATTTCTTTTCGAGTCCGCTTTCGGTCGTACTCGTTTGCTGGTGAAATAGCGTTTTCGTCCGGTCTTTCTTTTCGAGTCCGCTTTCGGTCGTACTCGTTTATTCTTTTCGAGTCCGCTTTCGGTCGTACTCGTTTGCTATTGAAAGAGTGTTTTTTATCGGTCTTTCTTTTCGAGTCCGCTTTCGGTCGTACTCGTTTGCTGTTGAAAGAGCGTTTTTGGCCGGTCTTTCTTTTGGAGTCCGCTTTCGGTCGTACTGCTTTGCTGTTGAAAGAGCATTTTCGGCCAGTCTTTCTTTTCGATTCTGCTTTCGATAGTACTTTTTTATTTCTTTTCGAGTTCGCTTTTGGTCTTACTCGTTTGCTGTTGAAAGAGCGTTTTCGGCCGGTCTGTCTTTTCGAGTCCGCTTTCGGTCGTACTGCTTTGCTGTTGAAAGAGCATTTTCGGCCAGTCTTTCTTTTCGATTCTGCTTTCGGTAATACTTTTTTATTTCTTTTCGAGTTCGCTTTTGGTCTTACTCGTTTGCTGTTGAAAGAGCGTTTTCAACCGGTCTTTCTTTTCGAGTCCGCTTTCGGTCGTACTCATTTATTCTTTTCGAATCCGCTTTTGCTCGTACTCGTTTGCTGTTGAAAGAGCGTTTCAGGCCGGTCTTTCTTTTCGAGTCCGCTTTCGGTCGTACTCGTTTGCTATTGAAAGAGCGTTTTTGGCCGGTCTTTATTTTCGAGTCCGCTTTTGGTCATACTCGTTTATTCTTATCGAGTCCGCTTTCAGTCGTACTCGTTTGCTGTTGAAAGAGCGTTTTCGGTCGGTCTTTTATTTCGAGTCCGCTTTCGGTCGTACTCGTTTATTTCTTTTTGAGTCCGCTTTCGGTCGTACTCGTTTGTTGTTGATAGAGCGTTTCCGGCCGGTCTTTCTTTTCGAGTCCGCTTTCGGTCGTACTCGTTTATTCTTTTCGAGTCCGCTTTCGGTCGTACTCGTTTGCTATTGAAAGAGCGTTTTCGGCCGGCCTTTCTGTTCGAGTCGGCTTTCGGTCATACTCGTTTATTCTTTTCGAGTTCGCTTTCGGTTGTACTCGTTTGCTGTTGAAAGAGCGTTTTCGGCCAGTCTTTCTTTTCGATTCTGCTTTCGGTAGTACTTGTTTATTTCTTTTCGAATTCGCTTTTGGTCTTACTCGTTTGCTGTTGAAAGAGCGTTTTCGTCCGGTCTTTCTTTTCTAGTCCGCTTTCGGTCGTACTCGTTTATTCTTTTCGAGTTCGCTTTTGCTCGTACTCGTTTACTGTTGAAAGAGCGTTTTCGGCCAGTCTTTCTTTTCGAGTCCGCTTTCGGTCGTACTCGTTTGCTATTGAAAGAGCGTTTTCGGCCGGCCTTTCTGTTCGAGTCGGCTTTCGGTCATACTCGTTTATTCTTTTCGAGTTCGATTTCGGTTATACTCGTTTGCTGTTGAAAGAGCGTTTTTGGCCAGTCTTTCTTTTCGATTCTGCTTTCGGTAGTACTTGTTTATTTCTTTTCGAATTCGCTTTTGGTCTTACTCGTTTGCTGTTGAAAGAGCGTTTTCGTCCGGTCTTTCTTTTCTAGTCCGCTTTCGGTCGTACTCGTTTATTCTTTTCGAGTTCGCTTTTGCTCGTACTCGTTTGCTGTTGAAAGAGCGTTTCAGGCCGGTCTTTCTTTTCGAGTCCGCTTTCGGTCGTACTCGTTTGCTATTGAAAGAGCGTTTTCGGCCGGCCTTTCTGTTCGAGTCGGCTTTCGGTCATACTCGTTTATTCTTTTCGAGTCCGCTTTCGGTTGTACTCGTTTGCTATTGAAAGAGCGTTTCAGGTCGGTCTTTCTTTTCGAGTCCGCTTTTCGGTCGTACTCGTTTGCTGTTGAAAGAATGTTTTCGGCCGGTCTTTATTTTCGAGTCCGCTTTCGATCGTACTCGGTTATTTCTTTTAGAGTCTGCTTTCGGTTGTACTCGTTTGCTGTTGAAAGAGCGTTTTCGGCCGGTCTTTCTTTTCGAGTCTGCTTTCGGTCGTACTCATTTATTCTTTTCGAGTCCGCTTTTGCTCGTACTCGTTTGCTGTTGAAAGGGCGTTTCAGGCCGGTCTTTCTTTTCGAGTCCGCTTTCGGTCGTACTCGTTTGCTATTGAAAAAGCGTTTTTGGCCGACCTTTATTTTCGAGTCCGCTTTTGGTCGTACTCGTTTATTCTTATCGAGTCCGCTTTCAGTCGTACTCGTTTGCTGTTGAAAGAGCGTTTTCGGTCGGTCTTTTATTTCTAGTCCGCTTTCGGTCGTACTCGTTTATTTCTTTTCGAGTCCGCTTTCAGTCGTACTCGTTTGCTGTTGAAAGAGCATTTCTGGCCGGTCTTTCTTTTCGAGTCCGCTTTCGGTCGTACTTGTTTATTCTTTTCGAGTCCGCTTTCGGTCGTACTCGTTTGCTATTGAAAGAGCGTTTTCGGCCGGCCTTTCTGTTCGAGTCGGCTTTCGGTCATACTCGTTTATTCTTTTCGAGTTCGCTTTCGGTTGTACTCGTTTGCTGTTGAAAGAGCGTTTTCGGCCAGTCTTTCTTTTCGATTCTGCTTTCAGTAGTACTTGTTTATTTCTTTTCGAATTCGCTTTTGGTCTTACTCGTTTGCTGTTGAAAGAGCGTTTTTGTCCGGTCTTTCTTTTCGAGTCCACTTTCGGTCGTACTCGTTTATTCTTTTCGAGTTCGCTTTTGCTCGTACTCGTTTGCTGTTGAAAGAGCGTTTTTAGGCCGGTCTTTCTTTTCGAGTCTGCTTTCGGTTGTACTCGTTAGCTGTTAAAAGAGAGTTTTTGGCCGGTCTTTCTTTTCGAGTCTGCTTTTGGTCGTACTCGTTTATTCTTATCGAGTCCGCTTTCGGTTGTACTCGTTTGCTGTTGAAAGAGCGTTTCAGGTCGGTCTTTCTTTTCGAGTCCGCTTTTCGGTCGTACTCGTTTGCTGTTGAAAGCGCGTTTTCGGCCGGTCTTTCTTTTCGAGTCCGTTTTCGATCGTACTCGGTTATTTCTTTTAGAGTCTGCTTTCAATTGTACTCGTTTGCTGTTGAAAGAGCGTTTTCGGCCGGTCTTTCTTTTCGAGTCCGCTTTCGGTCGTACTCGTTTATTCTTTTCGAGTCCGCTTTCAGTTGTACTCGTTTGCTATTGAAAGAGCATTCTCGGCCGGTCTTTCTTTTCGAGTCCGCTTTCGGTCGTACTCGTTTGCTGTTGAAAGAGCATTTTCGGCCGGTCTTTCTTTTCGAGTCCGCTTTCGGTCGTACTCGTTTATTTCTTTTCGAGTCCGCTTTCGGTCTTACTCATTTGCTGTTGAAAGAGCATTTTCGGCCGGTCTTTCTTTTCGAGTCCGCTTTTGGTCGTACTCGTTTATTCTTTTCGAGTCCGCTTTCGGTCGTACTCGTTTGCTGTTGAAAGAGCGTTTTCGGCCGGTCTTTCTGTTCGAGTCCGCTTTCGGTCTTACTCATTTATTCTTTTCGAGTCCGCTTTCTGTCGTACTCGTTTGCTGTTGAAAGAGCATTTTCGGCCGGTCTTTCTTTTCGAGTCCGCTTTCGGTCGTACTCGTTTGCTGTTGAAAGAGCTTTTTCAGCCGGTTTTTCTTTTCGAGTCCGCTTTCGGTCATACTTATTTATTCTTTTCGAGTCCGCTTTCGGTCGTACTCGTTTACTGTTGAAAGAGCATTTTCGGCAGGACTTTATGTTCGAGTCCGCTTTCGGACGTACTCGTTTATTCTTTTCGAGTCCGCTTTCGGTCGTACTCATTTGTTGTTGAAAGGGCATTTTCGGCCAGTCTTTCTTTTCGATTCTGCTTTCGGTAGTACTTTTTTATTTCTTTTCGAGTTCGCTTTTGGTCTTACTCGTTTGCTGTTGAAAGAGCGTTTTCGGCCGGTCTTTCTTTTCGAGTCCGCTTTCGGTCGTACTCATTTATTCTTTTCGAGTCCGCTTTTGCTCGTACTCGTTTTCTGTTGAAAGAGCGTTTCAGGCCGGTCTTTCTTTTCGAGTCCGCTTTCGGTTGTACTCGTTAGCTGTTGAAAGAGCATTTTTGGCCGGTCTTTATTTTCGAGTCCGCTTTTGGTCGTACTCGTTTATTCTTATCGAGTCCGCTTTCGGTCGTACTCGTTTGCTGTTGAAAGAGCGTTTTCGGTCGGTCTTTTATTTCGAGTCCGCTTTCGGTCGTACTCGTTTATTTCTTTTCGAGTCCGCTTTCGGTCGTACTCGTTTGCTGGTGAAATAGCGTTTTCGTCCGGTCTTTCTTTTCGAGTCCGCTTTCGGTCGTACTCGTTTATTCTTTTCGAGTCCGCTTTCGGTCGTACTCGTTTGCTATTGAAAGAGTGTTTTTTATCGGTCTTTCTTTTCGAGTCCGCTTTCGGTCGTACTCGTTTGCTGTTGAAAGAGCGTTTTTGGCCGGTCTTTCTTTTGGAGTCCGCTTTCGGTCGTACTGCTTTGCTGTTGAAAGAGCATTTTCGGCCAGTCTTTCTTTTCGATTCTGCTTTCGATAGTACTTTTTTATTTCTTTTCGAGTTCGCTTTTGGTCTTACTCGTTTGCTGTTGAAAGAGCGTTTTCGGCCGGTCTGTCTTTTCGAGTCCGCTTTCGGTCGTACTGCTTTGCTGTTGAAAGAGCATTTTCGGCCAGTCTTTCTTTTCGATTCTGCTTTCGGTAATACTTTTTTATTTCTTTTCGAGTTCGCTTTTGGTCTTACTCGTTTGCTGTTGAAAGAGCGTTTTCAACCGGTCTTTCTTTTCGAGTCCGCTTTCGGTCGTACTCATTTATTCTTTTCGAATCCGCTTTTGCTCGTACTCGTTTGCTGTTGAAAGAGCGTTTCAGGCCGGTCTTTCTTTTCGAGTCCGCTTTCGGTCGTACTCGTTTGCTATTGAAAGAGCGTTTTTGGCCGGTCTTTATTTTCGAGTCCGCTTTTGGTCATACTCGTTTATTCTTATCGAGTCCGCTTTCAGTCGTACTCGTTTGCTGTTGAAAGAGCGTTTTCGGTCGGTCTTTTATTTCGAGTCCGCTTTCGGTCGTACTCGTTTATTTCTTTTTGAGTCCGCTTTCGGTCGTACTCGTTTGTTGTTGATAGAGCGTTTCCGGCCGGTCTTTCTTTTCGAGTCCGCTTTCGGTCGTACTCGTTTATTCTTTTCGAGTCCGCTTTCGGTCGTACTCGTTTGCTATTGAAAGAGCGTTTTCGGCCGGCCTTTCTGTTCGAGTCGGCTTTCGGTCATACTCGTTTATTCTTTTCGAGTTCGCTTTCGGTTGTACTCGTTTGCTGTTGAAAGAGCGTTTTCGGCCAGTCTTTCTTTTCGATTCTGCTTTCGGTAGTACTTGTTTATTTCTTTTCGAATTCGCTTTTGGTCTTACTCGTTTGCTGTTGAAAGAGCGTTTTCGTCCGGTCTTTCTTTTCTAGTCCGCTTTCGGTCGTACTCGTTTATTCTTTTCGAGTTCGCTTTTGCTCGTACTCGTTTACTGTTGAAAGAGCGTTTTCGGCCAGTCTTTCTTTTCGAGTCCGCTTTCGGTCGTACTCGTTTGCTATTGAAAGAGCGTTTTCGGCCGGCCTTTCTGTTCGAGTCGGCTTTCGGTCATACTCGTTTATTCTTTTCGAGTTCGATTTCGGTTATACTCGTTTGCTGTTGAAAGAGCGTTTTTGGCCAGTCTTTCTTTTCGATTCTGCTTTCGGTAGTACTTGTTTATTTCTTTTCGAATTCGCTTTTGGTCTTACTCGTTTGCTGTTGAAAGAGCGTTTTCGTCCGGTCTTTCTTTTCGAGTCCGCTTTCGGTCGTACTCGTTTATTCTTTTCGAGTTCGCTTTTGCTCGTACTCGTTTGCTGTTGAAAGAGCGTTTCAGGCCGGTCTTTCTTTTCGAGTCCGCTTTCGGTTGTACTCGTTAGCTGTTGAAAGAGAGTTTTTGGCCGGTCTTTCTTTTCGAGTCTGCTTTTGGTCGTACTCGTTTTTTCTTATCGAGTCCGCTTTCGGTTGTACTCGTTTGCTATTGAAAGAGCGTTTCAGGTCGGTCTTTCTTTTCGAGTCCGCTTTTCGGTCGTACTCGTTTGCTGTTGAAAGAATGTTTTCGGCCGGTCTTTCTTTTCGAGTCCGCTTTCGATCGTACTCGGTTATTTCTTTTAGAGTCTGCTTTCGGTTGTACTCGTTTGCTGTTGAAAGAGCATTTTCGGCCGGTCTTTCTTTTCGAGTCTGCTTTCGGTCGTACTCATTTATTCTTTTCGAGTCCGCTTTTGCTCGTACTCGTTTGCTGTTGAAAGGGCGTTTCAGGCCGGTCTTTCTTTTCGAGTCCGCTTTCGGTCGTACTCGTTTGCTATTGAAAAAGTGTTTTTGGCAGGTCTTTATTTTCGAGTCCGCTTTTGGTCGTACTCGTTTATTCTTATCGAGTCCGCTTTCAGTCGTACTCGTTTGCTGTTGAAAGAGCGTTTTCGATCGGTCTTTTATTTCGAGTCCGCTTTCGGTCGTACTCGTTTATTTCTTTTCGAGTCCGCTTTCGGTCGTACTCGTTTGCTGGTGAAATAGCGTTTTCGTCCGGTCTTTCTTTTCGAGTCCGCTTTCAGTCGTACTCGTTTATTCTTTTCGAGTCCGCTTTCGGTCGTACTCGTTTGCTATTGAAAGAGTGTTTTTTATTGGTCTTTCTTTTCGAGTCCGCTTTCGGTCGTACTCGTTTGCTGTTGAAAGAGCGTTTTCGGTCGGTCTTTCTTTTGGAGTCCGCTTTCGGTCGTACTGCTTTGCTGTTGAAAGAGCATTTTCGGCCAGTCTTTCTTTTCGATTCTCCTTTCGATAGTACTTTTTTATTTCTTTTCGAGTTCGCTTTTGGTCTTACTCGTTTGCTGTTGAAAGAGCGTTTTCGGCCGGTCTTTCTTTTCGAGTCCGCTTTCGGTCGTACTCATTTGTTGTTGAAAGGGCATTTTCGGCCAGTCTTTCTTTTCGATTCTGCTTTCGGTAGTACTTTTTTATTTCTTTTCGAGTTCGCTTTTGGTCTTACTCGTTTGCTGTTGAAAGAGCGTTTTCGGCCGGTCTTTCTTTTCGAGTCCGCTTTCGGTCGTACTCATTTATTCTTTTCGAGTCCGCTTTTGCTCGTACTCGTTTACTGTTGAAAGAGCGTTTCAGGCCGGTCTTTCTTTTCGAGTCCGCTTTCGGTCGTACTCGTTTGCTATTGAAAGAGCGTTTTTGGCCGGTCTTTATTTTCGAGTCCGCTTTTGGTCATACTCGTTTATTCTTATCGAGTCCGCTTTCAGTCGTACTCGTTTGCTGTTGAAAGAGCGTTTTCGGTCGGTCTTTTATTTCGAGTCCGCTTTCGGTCGTACTCGTTTATTTCTTTTTGAGTCCGCTTTCGGTCGTACTCGTTTGCTGTTGATAGAGCGTTTCCGGCCGGTCTTTCTTTTCGAGTCCGCTTTCGGTCGTACTCGTTTATTCTTTTCGAGTCCGCTTTCGGTCGTACTCGTTTGCTATTGAAAGAGCGTTTTCGGCCGGCCTTTCTGTTCGAGTCGGCTTTCGGTCATACTCGTTTATTCTTTTCGAGTTCGCTTTCGGTTGTACTCGTTTGCTGTTGAAAGAGCGTTTTCGGCCAGTCTTTCTTTTCGATTCTGCTTTCGGTAGTACTTGTTTATTTCTTTTCGAATTCGCTTTTGGTCTTACTCGTTTGCTGTTGAAAGAGCGTTTTCGTCCGGTCTTTCTTTTCTAGTCCGCTTTCGGTCGTACTCGTTTATTCTTTTCGAGTTCGCTTTTGCTCGTACTCGTTTACTGTTGAAAGAGCGTTTTCGGCCAGTCTTTCTTTTCGAGTCCGCTTTCGGTCGTACTCGTTTGCTATTGAAAGAGCGTTTTCGGCCGGCCTTTCTGTTCGAGTCGGCTTTCGGTCATACTCGTTTATTCTTTTCGAGTTCGATTTCGGTTATACTCGTTTGCTGTTGAAAGAGCGTTTTTGGCCAGTCTTTCTTTTCGATTCTGCTTTCGGTAGTACTTGTTTATTTCTTTTCGAATTCGCTTTTGGTCTTACTCGTTTGCTGTTGAAAGAGCGTTTTCGTCCGGTCTTTCTTTTCGAGTCCGCTTTCGGTCGTACTCGTTTATTCTTTTCGAGTTCGCTTTTGCTCGTACTCGTTTGCTGTTGAAAGAGCGTTTCAGGCCGGTCTTTCTTTTCGAGTCCGCTTTCGGTTGTACTCGTTAGCTGTTGAAAGAGAGTTTTTGGCCGGTCTTTCTTTTCGAGTCTGCTTTTGGTCGTACTCGTTTTTTCTTATCGAGTCCGCTTTCGGTTGTACTCGTTTGCTATTGAAAGAGCGTTTCAGGTCGGTCTTTCTTTTCGAGTCCGCTTTTCGGTCGTACTCGTTTGCTGTTGAAAGAATGTTTTCGGCCGGTCTTTCTTTTCGAGTCCGCTTTCGATCGTACTCGGTTATTTCTTTTAGAGTCTGCTTTCGGTTGTACTCGTTTGCTGTTGAAAGAGCATTTTCGGCCGGTCTTTCTTTTCGAGTCTGCTTTCGGTCGTACTCATTTATTCTTTTCGAGTTCGCTTTTGCTTGTACTCGTTTGCTGTTGAAAGGGCGTTTCAGGCCGGTCTTTCTTTTCGAGTCCGCTTTCGGTCGTACTCGTTTGCTATTGAAAAAGTGTTTTTGGCAGGTCTTTATTTTCGAGTCCGCTTTTGGTCGTACTCGTTTATTCTTATCGAGTCCGCTTTCAGTCGTACTCGTTTGCTGTTGAAAGAGCGTTTTCGGTCGGTCTTTTATTTCGAGTCCGCTTTCGGTCGTACTCGTTTATTTCTTTTCGAGTCCGCTTTCGGTCGTACTCGTTTGCTGTTGAAAGAGAGTTTCCGGCCGGTCTTTCTTTTCGAGTCCGCTTTCGGTCGTACTCGTTTATTCTTTTCGAGTCCGCTTTCGGTCGTACTCGTTTGCTATTGAAAGAGCGTTTTCGACCGGCCTTTCTGTTCGAGTCGGCTTTCGGTCATACTCGTTTATTCTTTTCGAGTTCGCTTTCGGTTGTACTCGTTTGCTGTTGAAAGAGCGTTTTCGGCCAGTCTTTCTTTTCGATTCTGCTTTCGGTAGTACTTGTTTATTTCTTTTCGAATTCGCTTTTGGTCTTACTCGTTTGCTGTTGAAAGAGCGTTTTTGTCCGGTCTTTCTTTTCGAGTCCGCTTTCGGTCGTACTCGTTTATTCTTTTCGAGTTCGCTTTTGCTCGTACTCGTTTGCTGTTGAAAGAGCGTTTCAGGCCGGTCTTTCTTTTCGAGTCCACTTTCGGTTGTACTCGTTAGCTGTTAAAAGAGAGTTTTTGGCCGGTCTTTCTTTTCGAGTCTGCTTTTGGTCGTACTCGTTTATTCTTATCGAGTCCGCTTTTGGTTGTACTCGTTTGCTGTTGAAAGAGCGTTTCAGGTCGGTCTTTCTTTTCGAGTCCGCTTTTCGGTCGTACTCGTTTGCTGTTGAAAGCGCGTTTTCGGCCGGTCTTTCTTTTCGAGTCTGTTTTCGATCGTACTCGGTTATTTCTTTTAGAGTCTGCTTTCAATTGTACTCGTTTGCTGTTGCAAGAGCGTTTTCGGCCGGTCTTTCTTTTCGAGTCCGCTTTCGGTCGTACTCGTTTATTCTTTTCGAGTCCGCTTTCAGTTGTACTCGTTTGCTATTGAAAGAGCATTCTCGGCCGGTCTTTCTTTTCGAGTCCGCTTTCGGTCGTACTCATTTGCTGTTGAAAGAGCATTTTCGGCCGGTCTTTCTTTTCGAGTCCGCTTTCGGTCGTACTCGTTTATTTCTTTTCGAGTCCGCTTTCGGTCTTACTCATTTGCTGTTGAAAGAGCATTTTCGGCCGGTCTTTCTTTTCGAGTCCGCTTTTGGTCGTACTCGTTTATTCTTTTCGAGTCCGCTTTCGGTCGTACTCGTTTATTCTTTTCGAGTCCGCTTTCGGTCGTACTCGTTTGCTATTGAAAGAGCGTTTTTGGCCGGCCTTTCTGTTCGAGTCGGCTTTCGGTCATACTCGTTTATTCTTTTCGAGTTCGCTTTCGGTTGTACTCGTTTGCTGTTGAAAGAGCGTTTTCGGCCAGTCTTTCTTTTCGATTCTGCTTTCGGTAGTACTTGTTTATTTCTTTTTGAATTCGCTTTTGGTCTTACTCGTTTGCTGTTGAAAGAGCGTTTTTGTCCGGTGTTTCTTTTCGAGTCCGCTTTCGGTCGTACTCGTTTATTCTTTTCGAGTTCGCTTTTGCTCGTACTCGTTTGCTGTTGAAAGAGCGTTTCAGGCCGGTCTTTCTTTTCGAGTCCACTTTCGGTTGTACTCGTTAGCTGTTAAAAGAGAGTTTTTGGCCGGTCTTTCTTTTCGAATCTGCTTTTGGTCGTACTCGTTTATTCTTATCGAGTCCGCTTTCGGTTGTACTCGTTTGCTGTTGAAAGAGCGTTTCAGGTCGGTCTTTCTTTTCGAGTCCGCTTTTCGGTCGTACTCGTTTGCTGTTGAAAGCGCGTTTTCGGCCGGTCTTTCTTTTCGAGTCTGTTTTCGATCGTACTCGGTTATTTCTTTTAGAGTCTGCTTTCAATTGTACTCGTTTGCTGTTGAAAGAGCGTTTTCGGCCGGTCTTTCTTTTCGAGTCCGCTTTCGGTCGTACTCGTTTATTCTTTTCGAGTCCGCTTTCAGTTGTACTCGTTTGCTATTGAAAGAGCATTCTCGGCCGGTCTTTCTTTTCGAGTCCGCTTTCGGTCGTACTCATTTGCTGTTGAAAGAGCATTTTCGGCCGGTCTTTCTTTTCGAGTCCGCTTTCGGTCGTACTCGTTTATTTCTTTTCGAGTCCGCTTTCGGTCTTACTCATTTGCTGTTGAAAGAGCATTTTCGGCCGGTCTTTCTTTTCGAGTCCGCTTTTGGTCGTACTCGTTTATTCTTTTCGAGTCCGCTTTCGGTCGTACTCGTTTATTCTTTTCGAGTCCGCTTTCGGTCGTACTCGTTTGCTATTGAAAGAGCGTTTTTGGCCGGCCTTTCTGTTCGAGTCGGCTTTCGGTCATACTCGTTTATTCTTTTCGAGTTCGCTTTCGGTTGTACTCGTTTGCTGTTGAAAGAGCGTTTTCGGCCAGTCTTTCTTTTCGATTCTGCTTTCGGTAGTACTTGTTTATTTCTTTTTGAATTCGCTTTTGGTCTTACTCGTTTGCTGTTGAAAGAGCGTTTCAGGCCGGTCCTTCTTTTCGAGTCCGCTTTCGGTTGTACTCGTTAGCTGTTGAAAGAGAGTTTTTGGCCGGTCTTTCTTTTCGAGTCTGCTTTTGGTCGTACTCGTTTATTCTTATCGAGTCCGCTTTCGGTTGTACTCGTTTGCTGTTGTAAGAGCGTTTCAGGTCGGTCTTTCTTTTCGAGTCCGCTTTTCGGTCGTACTCGTTTGCTGTTGAAAGCGCGTTTTCGGCCGGTCTTTCTTTTCGAGTCCGCTTTCGATCGTACTCGGTTATTTCTTTTAGAGTCTGCTTTCAATTGTACTCGTTTGCTGTTGAAAGAGTGTTTTCATCCGGTCTTTCTTTTCGAGTCCGCTTTCGGTCGTACTCGTTTATTCTTTTCGAGTCCGCTTTCAGTTGTACTCGTTTGCTATTGAAAGAGCATTCTCGGCCGGTCTTTCTTTTCGAGTCCGCTTTCGGTCACACTCGTTTGCTGTTGAAAGAGCATTTTCGGCCGGTCTTTCTTTTCGAGTCCGCTTTCGGTCGTACTCGTTTATTTCTTTTCGAGTCCGCTTTCGGTCTTACTCATTTGCTGTTGAAAGAGCATTTTCGGCCGGTCTTTCTTTTCGAGTCCGCTTTTGGTCGTACTCGTTTATTCTTTTCGAGTCCGCTTTCGGTCGTACTCGTTTGCTGTTGAAAGAGCGTTTTCGGCCGGTCTTTCTGTTCGAGTCCGCTTTCGGTCTTACTCATTTATTCTTTTCGAGTCCGCTTTCTGTCGTACTCGTTTGCTGTTGAAAGAGCATTTTCGGCCGGTCTTTCTTTTCGAGTCCGCTTTCGGTCGTACTCGTTTGCTGTTGAAAGAGCTTTTTCAGCCGGTTTTTCTTTTCGAGTCCGCTTTTGGTCATACTTATTTATTCTTTTCGAGTCCGCTTTCGGTCGTACTCGTTTACTGTTGAAAGAGCATTTTCGGCAGGACTTTATGTTCGAGTCCGCTTTCGGACGTACTCGTTTATTCTTTTCGAGTCCGCTTTCGGTCGTACTCGTTTGCTGTTGAAAGGGCATTTTCGGCCAGTCTTTCTTTTCGATTCTGCTTTCGGTAGTACTTTTTTATTTCTTTTCGAGTTCGCTTTTGGTCTTACTCGTTTGCTGTTGAAAGAGCGTTTTCGGCCGGTCTTTCTTTTCGAGTCCGCTTTCGGTCGTACTCATTTATTCTTTTCGAGTCCGCTTTTGCTCGTACTCGTTTGCTGTTGAAAGAGCGTTTCAGGCCGGTCTTTCTTTTCGAGTCCGCTTTCGGTTGTACTCGTTAGCTGTTGAAAGAGCATTTTTGGCCGGTCTTTATTTTCGAGTCCGCTTTTGGTCGTACTCGTTTATTCTTATCGAGTCCGCTTTCGGTCGTACTCGTTTGCTGTTGAAAGAGCGTTTTCGGTCGGTCTTTTATTTCGAGTCCGCTTTCGGTCGTACTCGTTTATTTCTTTTCGAGTCCGCTTTCGGTCGTACTCGTTTGCTGGTGAAATAGCGTTTTCGGCCGGTCTTTCTTTTCGAGTCCGCTTACGGTCGTACTCGTTTATTCTTTTCGAGTCCGCTTTCGGTCGTACTCGTTTGCTATTGAAAGAGCGTTTTCGATCGGTCTTTCTTTTTGAGTCCGCTTTCGGTCGTACTCGTTTGCTGTTGAAAGAGCGTTTTCGGCCGGTCTTTCTTTTGGAGTCCGCTTTCGGTCGTACTGCTTTGCTGTTGAAAGAGCATTTTCGGCCAGTCTTTCTTTTCGATTCTGCTTTCGGTAGTACTTTTTTATTTCTTTTCGAGTTCGCTTTTGGTCTTACTCGTTTGCTGTTGAAAGAGCGTTTTCGGCCGGTCTTTCTTTTCGAGTCCGCTTTCGGTCGTACTGCTTTGCTTTTGAAAGAGCATTTTCGGCCAGTCTTTCTTTTCGATTCTGCTTTCGGTAATACTTTTTTATTTCTTTTCGAGTTCGCTTTTGGTCTTACTCGTTTGCTGTTGAAAGAGCGTTTCCGGCCGGTCTTTCTTTTCGAGTCCGCTTTCGGTCGTACTCGTTTATTCTTTTCGAGTCCGCTTTCGGTCGTACTTGTTTGCTATTGAAAGAGCGTTTTCAGCCGGCCTTTCTGTTCGAGTCGGCTTTCGGTCATACTCGTTTATTCTTTTCGAGTTCGCTTTCGGTTGTACTCGTTTGCTGTTGAAAGAGCGTTTTCGGCCAGTCTTTCTTTTCGATTCTGCTTTCGGTAGTACTTGTTTATTTCTTTTCGAATTCGCTTTTGGTCTTACTCGTTTGCTGTTGAAAGAGCGTTTTCGTCCGGTCTTTCTTTTCGAGTCCGCTTTCGGTCGTACTCGTTTATTCTTTTTGAGTTCGCTTTTGCTCGTACTCGTTTGCTGTTGAAAGAGCGTTTTCGGCCAGTCTTTCTTTTCGAGTTCGCTTTCGGTTGTACTCGTTTGCTGTTGAAAAAGCATTTTCGGCCAGTCTTTCTTTTCGATTCTGCTTTCGGTAGTACTTGTTTATTTCTTTTCGAATTCGCTTTTGGTCTTACTCGTTTGCTGTTGAAAGAGCGTTTTCGTCCGGTCTTTCTTTTCGAGTCCGCTTTCGGTCGTACTCATTTATTCTTTTCGAGTCCGCTTTTGCTCGTACTCGTTTGCTGTTGAAAGGGCGTTTCAGGCCGGTCTTTCTTTTCGAGTCCGCTTTCGGTCGTACTCGTTTGCTATTGAAAAAGCGTTTTTGGCCGGTCTTTATTTTCGAGTCCGCTTTTGGCCGTACTCGTTTATTCTTATCGAGTCCGCTTTCAGTCGTACTCGTTTGCTGTTGAAAGAGCGTTTTCGGTCGGTCTTTTATTTCGAGTCCGCTTTCGGTCGTACTCGTTTATTTCTTTTCGAGTCCGCTTTCGGTCGTACTCGTTTGCTGTTGAAAGAGCGTTTCCGGCCGGTCTTTCTTTTCGAGTCCGCTTTCGGTCGTACTCGTTTATTCTTTTCGAGTCCGCTTTCGGTCGTACTCGTTTGCTATTGAAAGAGCGTTTTCGGCCGGCCTTTCTGTTCGAGTCGGCTTTCGGTCATACTCGTTTATTCTTTTCGAGTTCGCTTTCGGTTGTACTCGTTTGCTGTTGAAAGAGCGTTTTCGGCCAGTCTTTCTTTTCGATTCTGCTTTCGGTAGTACTTGTTTATTTCTTTTCGAATTCGCTTTTGGTCTTACTCGTTTGCTGTTGAAAGAGCGTTTTTGTCCGGTCTTTCTTTTCGAGTCCGCTTTCGGTCGTACTCGTTTATTCTTTTCGAGTTCGCTTTTGCTCGTACTCGTTTGCTGTTGAAAGAGCGTTTCAGGCCGGTCTTTCTTTTCGAGTCCGCTTTCGGTTGTACTCGTTAGCTGTTAAAAGAGAGTTTTTGGCCGGTCTTTCTTTTCGAGTCTGCTTTTGGTCGTACTCGTTTATTCTTATCGAGTCCGCTTTCGGTTGTACTCGTTTGCTGTTGAAAGAGCGTTTCAGGTCGGTCTTTCTTTTCGAGTCCGCTTTTCGGTCGTACTCGTTTGCTGTTGAAAGCGCGTTTTCGGCCGGTCTTTCTTTTCGAGTCCGTTTTCGATCGTACTCGGTTATTTCTTTTAGAGTCTGCATTCAATTGTACTCGTTTGCTGTTGAAAGAGCGTTTTCGGCCGGTCTTTCTTTTCGAGTCCGCTTTCGGTCGTACTCGTTTATTCTTTTCGAGTCCGCTTTCAGTTGTACTCGTTTGCTATTGAAAGAGCATTCTCGGCCGGTCTTTCTTTTCGAGTCCGCTTTCGGTCGTACTCGTTTGCTGTTGAAAGAGCATTTTCGGCCGGTCTTTCTTTTCGAGTCCGCTTTCGGTCGTACTCGTTTATTTCTTTTCGAGTCCGCTTTCGGTCTTACTCATTTGCTGTTGAAAGAGCATTTTCGGCCGGTCTTTCTTTTCGAGTCCGCTTTTGGTCGTACTCGTTTATTCTTTTCGAGTCCGCTTTCGGTCGTACTCGTTTATTCTTTTCGAGTCCGATTTCGGTCGTACTCGTTTGCTATTGAAAGAGCGTTTTCGGCCGGCCTTTCTGTTCGAGTCGGCTTTCGGTCATACTCGTTTATTCTTTTCGAGTTCGCTTTCGGTTGTACTCGTTTGCTGTTGAAAGAGCGTTTTCGGCCAGTCTTTCTTTTCGATTCTGCTTTCGGTAGTACTTGTTTATTTCTTTTCGAATTCGCTTTTGGTCTTACTCGTTTGCTGTTGAAAGAGCGTTTTTGTCCGGTGTTTCTTTTCGAGTCCGCTTTTGGTCGTACTCGTTTATTCTTTTCGAGTTCGCTTTTGCTCGTACTCGTTTGCTGTTGAAAGAGCGTTTCAGGCCGGTCCTTCTTTTCGAGTCCGCTTTCGGTTGTACTCGTTAGCTGTTGAAAGAGAGTTTTTGGCCGGTCTTTCTTTTCGAGTCTGCTTTTGGTCGTACTCGTTTATTCTTATCGAGTCCGCTTTCGGTTGTACTCGTTTGCTGTTGAAAGAGCGTTTCAGGTCGGTCTTTCTTTTCGAGTCCACTTTTCGGTCGTACTCGTTTGCTGTTGAAAGCGCGTTTTCGGCCGGTCTTTCTTTTCGAGTCCGCTTTCGATCGTACTCGGTTATTTCTTTTAGAGTCTGCTTTCAATTGTACTCGTTTGCTGTTGAAAGAGCGTTTTCGGCCGGTCTTTCTTTTCGAGTCCGCTTTCGGTCGTACTCGTTTATTCTTTTCGAGTCCGCTTTCAGTTGTACTCGTTTGCTATTGAAAGAGCATTCTCGGCCGGTCTTTCTTTTCGAGTCCGCTTTCGGCCGTACTCGTTTGCTGTTGAAAGAGCATTTTCGGCCGGTCTTTCTTTTCGAGTCCGCTTTCGGTCGTACTCGTTTATTTCTTTTCGAGCCCGCTTTCGGTCTTACTCATTTGCTGTTGAAAGAGCATTTTCGGCCGGTCTTTCTTTTCGAGTCCGCTTTTGGTCGTACTCGTTTATTCTTTTCGAGTCCGCTTTCGGTCGTACTCGTTTGCTGTTGAAAGAGCGTTTTCGGCCGGTCTTTCTGTTCGAGTCCGCTTTCGGTCTTACTCATTTATTCTTTTCGAGTCCGCTTTCTGTCGTACTCGTTTGCTGTTGAAAGAGCATTTTCGGCCGGTCTTTCTTTTCGAGTCCGCTTTCGGTCGTACTCGTTTATTCTTTTCGAGTTCGCTTTTGCTCGTACTCGTTTGCTGTTGAAAGAGCGTTTCAGGCCAGTCTTTCTTTTCGAGTCCGCTTTCGGTTGTACTCGTTAGCTGTTGAAAGAGAGTTTTTGGCCGGTATTTCTTTTCGAGTCTGCTTTTGGTCGTACTCGTTTATTCTTATCGAGTCCGCTTTCGGTTGTACTCGTTTGCTGTTGAAAGAGCGTTTCAGGTCGGTCTTTCTTTTCGAGTCCGCTTTTCGGTCGTACTCGTTTGCTGTTGAAAGCGCGTTTTTGGCCGGTCTTTCTTTTCGAGTCCGCTTTCGATCGTACTCGGTTATTTCTTTTAGAGTCTGCTTTCAATTGTACTCGTTTGCTGTTGAAAGAGCGTTTTCGGCCGGTCTTTCTTTTCGAGTCCGCTTTCGGTCGTACTCGTTTATTCTTTTCGAGTCCGCTTTCAGTTGTACTCGTTTGCTATTGAAAGAGCATTCTCGGCCGGTCTTTCTTTTCGAGTCCGCTTTCGGTCGTACTCGTTTGCTGTTGAAAGAGCATTTTCGGCCGGTCTTTCTTTTCGAGTCCGCTTTCGGTCGTACTCGTTTATTTCTTTTCGAGCCCGCTTTCGGTCTTACTCATTTGCTGTTGAAAGAGCATTTTCGGCCGGTCTTTCTTTTCGAGTCCGCTTTTGGTCGTACTCGTTTATTCTTTTCGAGTCCGCTTTCGGTCGTACTCGTTTGCTGTTGAAAGAGCGTTTTCGGCCGGTCTTTCTGTTCGAGTCCGCTTTCGGTCTTACTCATTTATTCTTTTCGAGTCCACTTTCTGTCGTACTCGTTTGCTGTTGAAAGAGCATTTTCGGCCGGTCTTTCTTTTCGAGTCCGCTTTCGGTCGTACTCGTTTATTCTTTTCGAGTTCGCTTTTGCTCGTACTCGTTTGCTGTTGAAAGAGCGTTTCAGGCCGGTCTTTCTTTTCGAGTCCGCTTTCGGTTGTACTCGTTAGCTGTTGAAAGAGAGTTTTTGGCCGGTATTTCTTTTCGAGTCTGCTTTTGGTCGTACTCGTTTATTCTTATCGAGTCCGCTTTCGGTTGTACTCGTTTGCTGTTGAAAGAGCGTTTCAGGTCGGTCTTTCTTTTCGAGTCCGCTTTTCGGTCGTACTCGTTTGCTGTTGAAAGCGCGTTTTCGGCCGGTCTTTCTTTTCGAGTCCGCTTTCGATCGTACTCGGTTATTTCTTTTAGAGTCTGCTTTCAATTGTACTCGTTTGCTGTTGAAAGAGCGTTTTCGGCCGGTCTTTCTTTTCGAGTCCGCTTTCGGTTGTACTCGTTAGCTGTTGAAAGAGAGTTTTTGGCCGGTCTTTCTTTTCGAGTCTGCTTTTGGTCGTACTCGTTTATTCTTATCGAGTCCGCTTTCGGTTGTACTCGTTTGCTGTTGAAAGAGCGTTTCAGGTCGGTCTTTCTTTTCGAGTCCGCTTTTCGGTCGTACTCGTTTGCTGTTGAAAGCGCGTTTTCGGCCGGTCTTTCTTTTCGAGTCCGCTTTCGATCGTACTCGGTTATTTCTTTTAGAGTCTGCTTTCAATTGTACTCGTTTGCTGTTGAAAGAGCGTTTTCGGCCGGTCTTTCTTTTCGAGTCGGCTTTCGGTCGTACTCGTTTATTCTTTTCGAGTCCGCTTTCAGTTGTACTCGTTTGCTATTGAAAGAGCATTCTCGGCCGGTCTTTCTTTTCGAGTCCGCTTTCGGTCGTACTCGTTTGCTGTTGAAAGAGCATTTTCGGCCGGTCTTTCTTTTCGAGTCCGCTTTCGGTCGTACTCGTTTATTTCTTTTCGAGCCCGCTTTCGGTCTTACTCATTTGCTGTTGAAAGAGCATTTTCGGCCGGTCTTTCTTTTCGAGTCCGCTTTTGGTCGTACTCGTTTATTCTTTTCGAGTCCGCTTTCGGTCGTACTCGTTTGCTATTGAAAGAGCGTTTTCGGCCGGCCTTTCTGTTCGAGTCGGCTTTCGGTCATACTCGTTTATTCTTTTCGAGTTCGCTTTCGGTTGTAC
Organism: Lathyrus tuberosus; assembly: GCA_022829125.1. Taxonomy (NCBI): domain Eukaryota; kingdom Viridiplantae; phylum Streptophyta; class Magnoliopsida; order Fabales; family Fabaceae; genus Lathyrus; species Lathyrus tuberosus. The sequence continues at coordinate 6,225,826 of JALAZF010000034.1, forward strand.
TCGTTTGCTGTTGAAAGAGCGTTTTCGGCCAGTCTTTCTTTTCGATTCTGCTTTCGGTAGTACTTGTTTATTTCTTTTCGAATTCGCTTTTGGTCTTACTCGTTTGCTGTTGAAAGAGCGTTTTCGTCCGGTCTTTCTTTTCGAGTCCGCTTTCGGTCGTACTTGTTTATTCTTTTCGAGTTAGCTTTTGCTCGTACTCGTTTGCTGTTGAAAGAGCGTTTCAGGCCGGTCTTTCTTTTCGAGTCCGCTTTCGGTTGTACTCGTTAGCTGTTGAAAGAGAGTTTTTGGCCGGTCTTTCTTTTCGAGTCTGCTTTTGGTCGTACTCGTTTATTCTTATCGGGTCCGCTTTCGGTTGTACTCGTTTGCTGTTGAAAGAGCGTTTCAGGTCGGTCTTTCTTTTCGAGTCCGCTTTTCGGTCGTACTCGTTTGCTGTTGAAAGAATGTTTTCGGCCGGTCTTTCTTTTCGAGTCCGCTTTCGATCGTACTCGGTTATTTCTTTTAGAGTCTGCTTTCGGTTGTACTCGTTTGCTGTTGAAAGAGCGTTTTCGGCCGGTCTTTCTTTTCGAGTCTGCTTTCGGTCGTACTCATTTATTCTTTTCGAGTCCGCTTTTGCTCGTACTCGTTTGCTGTTGAAAGAGCATTTCAGGCCGGTCTTTCTTTTCGAGTCCGCTTTCGGTCGTACTCGTTTGCTATTGAAAGAGCATTCTCGGCCGGTCTTTCTTTTCGAGTCCGCTTTCGGTCGTACTCGTTTGCTGTTGAAAGAGCATTTTCGGCCGGTCTTTCTTTTCGAGTCCGCTTTCGGTCGTACTCGTTTATTTCTTTTCGAGCCCGCTTTCGGTCTTACTCATTTGCTGTTGAAAGAGCATTTTCGGCCGGTCTTTCTTTTCGAGTCCGCTTTTGGTCGTACTCGTTTATTCTTTTCGAGTCCGCTTTCGGTCTTACTCATTTGCTGTTGAAAGAGCATTTTCGGCCGGTCTTTCTTTTCGAGTCCGCTTTTGGTCGTACTCGTTTATTCTTTTCGAGTCCGCTTTCGGTCGTACTCGTTTGCTGTTGAAAGAGCGTTTTCGGCCGGTCTTTCTGTTCGAGTCCGCTTTCGGTCTTACTCATTTATTCTTTTCGAGTCCGCTTTCTGTCGTACTCGTTTGCTGTTGAAAGAGCATTTTCGGCCGGTCTTTCTTTTCGAGTCCGCTTTCGGTCGTACTCGTTTATTCTTTTCGAGTTCGCTTTTGCTCGTACTCGTTTGCTGTTGAAAGAGCGTTTCAGGCCAGTCTTTCTTTTCGAGTCCGCTTTCGGTTGTACTCGTTAGCTGTTGAAAGAGAGTTTTTGGCCGGTATTTCTTTTCGAGTCTGCTTTTGGTCGTACTCGTTTATTCTTATCGAGTCCGCTTTCGGTTGTACTCGTTTGCTGTTGAAAGAGCGTTTCAGGTCGGTCTTTCTTTTCGAGTCCGCTTTTCGGTCGTACTCGTTTGCTGTTGAAAGCGCGTTTTCGGCCGGTCTTTCTTTTCGAGTCCGCTTTCGATCGTACTCGGTTATTTCTTTTAGAGTCTGCTTTCAATTGTACTCGTTTGCTGTTGAAAGAGCGTTTTCGGCCGGTCTTTCTTTTCGAGTCCGCTTTCGGTCGTACTCGTTTATTCTTTTCGAGTCCGCTTTCAGTTGTACTCGTTTGCTATTGAAAGAGCATTCTCGGCCGGTCTTTCTTTTCGAGTCCGCTTTCGGTCGTACTCGTTTGCTGTTGAAAGAGCATTTTCGGCCGGTCTTTCTTTTCGAGTCCGCTTTCGGTCGTACTCGTTTATTTCTTTTCGAGCCCGCTTTCGGTCTTACTCATTTGCTGTTGAAAGAGCATTTTCGGCCGGTCTTTCTTTTCGAGTCCGCTTTTGGTCGTACTCGTTTATTCTTTTCGAGTCCGCTTTCGGTCGTACTCGTTTGCTGTTGAAAGAGCGTTTTCGGCCGGTCTTTCTGTTCGAGTCCGCTTTCGGTCTTACTCATTTATTCTTTTCGAGTCCGCTTTCTGTCGTACTCGTTTGCTGTTGAAAGAGCATTTTCGGCCGGTCTTTCTTTTCGAGTCCGCTTTCGGTCGTACTCGTTTATTCTTTTCGAGTTCGCTTTTGCTCGTACTCGTTTGCTGTTGAAAGAGCGTTTCAGGCCGGTCTTTCTTTTCGAGTCCGCTTTCGGTTGTACTCGTTAGCTGTTGAAAGAGACTTTTTGGCCGGTATTTCTTTTCGAGTCTGCTTTTGGTCGTACTCGTTTATTCTTATCGAGTCCGCTTTCGGTTGTACTCGTTTGCTGTTGAAAGAGCGTTTCAGGTCGGTCTTTCTTTTCGAGTCCGCTTTTCGGTCGTACTCGTTTGCTGTTGAAAGCGCGTTTTCGGCCGGTCTTTCTTTTCGAGTCCGCTTTCGATCGTACTCGGTTATTTCTTTTAGAGTCTGCTTTCAATTGTACTCGTTTGCTGTTGAAAGAGCGTTTTCGGCCGGTCTTTCTTTTCGAGTCCGCTTTCGGTTGTACTCGTTAGCTGTTGAAAGAGAGTTTTTGGCCGGTCTTTCTTTTCGAGTCTGCTTTTGGTCGTACTCGTTTATTCTTATCGAGTCCGCTTTCGGTTGTACTCGTTTGCTGTTGAAAGAGCGTTTCAGGTCGGTCTTTCTTTTCGAGTCCGCTTTTCGGTCGTACTCGTTTGCTGTTGAAAGCGCGTTTTCGGCCGGTCTTTCTTTTCGAGTCCGCTTTCGATCGTACTCGGTTATTTCTTTTAGAGTCTGCTTTCAATTGTACTCGTTTGCTGTTGAAAGAGCGTTTTCGGCCGGTCTTTCTTTTCGAGTCCGCTTTCGGTCGTACTCGTTTATTCTTTTCGAGTCCGCTTTCAGTTGTACTCGTTTGCTATTGAAAGAGCATTCTCGGCCGGTCTTTCTTTTCGAGTCCGCTTTCGGTCGTACTCGTTTGCTGTTGAAAGAGCATTTTCGGCCGGTCTTTCTTTTCGAGTCCGCTTTCGGTCGTACTCGTTTATTTCTTTTCGAGCCCGCTTTCGGTCTTACTCATTTGCTGTTGAAAGAGCATTTTCGGCCGGTCTTTCTTTTCGAGTCCGCTTTTGGTCGTACTCGTTTATTCTTTTCGAGTCCGCTTTCGGTCGTACTCGTTTGCTATTGAAAGAGCGTTTTCGGCCGGCCTTTCTGTTCGAGTCGGCTTTCGGTCATACTCGTTTATTCTTTTCGAGTTCGCTTTCGGTTGTACTCGTTTGCTGTTGAAAGAGCGTTTTCGGCCAGTCTTTCTTTTCGATTCTGCTTTCGGTAGTACTTGTTTATTTCTTTTCGAATTCGCTTTTGGTCTTACTCGTTTGCTGTTGAAAGAGCGTTTTCGTCCGGTCTTTCTTTTCGAGTCCGCTTTCGGTCATACTTGTTTATTCTTTTCGAGTTAGCTTTTGCTCGTACTCGTTTGCTGTTGAAAGAGCGTTTCAGGCCGGTCTTTCTTTTCGAGTCCGCTTTCGGTTGTACTCGTTAGCTGTTGAAAGAGAGTTTTTGGCCGGTCTTTCTTTTCGAGTCTGCTTTTGGTCGTACTCGTTTATTCTTATCGGGTCCGCTTTCGGTTGTACTCGTTTGCTGTTGAAAGAGCGTTTCAGGTCGGTCTTTCTTTTCGAGTCCGCTTTTCGGTCGTACTCGTTTGCTGTTGAAAGAATGTTTTCGGCCGGTCTTTCTTTTCGAGTCCGCTTTCGATCGTACTCGGTTATTTCTTTTAGAGTCTGCTTTCGGTTGTACTCGTTTGCTGTTGAAAGAGCGTTTTCGGCCGGTCTTTCTTTTCGAGTCTGCTTTCGGTCGTACTCATTTATTCTTTTCGAGTCCGCTTTTGCTCGTACTCGTTTGCTGTTGAAAGAGCATTTCAGGCCGGTCTTTCTTTTCGAGTCCGCTTTCGGTCGTACTCGTTTGCTATTGAAAGAGCATTCTCGGCCGGTCTTTCTTTTCGAGTCCGCTTTCGGTCGTACTCGTTTGCTGTTGAAAGAGCATTTTCGGCCGGTCTTTCTTTTCGAGTCCGCTTTCGGTCGTACTCGTTTATTTCTTTTCGAGCCCGCTTTCGGTCTTACTCATTTGCTGTTGAAAGAGCATTTTCGGCCGGTCTTTCTTTTCGAGTCCGCTTTTGGTCGTACTCGTTTATTCTTTTCGAGTCCGCTTTCGGTCTTACTCATTTGCTGTTGAAAGAGCATTTTCGGCCGGTCTTTCTTTTCGAGTCCGCTTTTGGTCGTACTCGTTTATTCTTTTCGAGTCCGCTTTCGGTCGTACTCGTTTGCTGTTGAAAGAGCGTTTTCGGCCGGTCTTTCTGTTCGAGTCCGCTTTCGGTCTTACTCATTTATTCTTTTCGAGTCCGCTTTCTGTCGTACTCGTTTGCTGTTGAAAGAGCATTTTCGGCCGGTCTTTCTTTTCGAGTCCGCTTTCGGTCGTACTCGTTTATTCTTTTCGAGTTCGCTTTTGCTCGTACTCGTTTGCTGTTGAAAGAGCGTTTCAGGCCAGTCTTTCTTTTCGAGTCCGCTTTCGGTTGTACTCGTTAGCTGTTGAAAGAGAGTTTTTGGCCGGTATTTCTTTTCGAGTCTGCTTTTGGTCGTACTCGTTTATTCTTATCGAGTCCGCTTTCGGTTGTACTCGTTTGCTGTTGAAAGAGCGTTTCAGGTCGGTCTTTCTTTTCGAGTCCGCTTTTCGGTCGTACTCGTTTGCTGTTGAAAGCGCGTTTTCGGCCGGTCTTTCTTTTCGAGTCCGCTTTCGATCGTACTCGGTTATTTCTTTTAGAGTCTGCTTTCAATTGTACTCGTTTGCTGTTGAAAGAGCGTTTTCGGCCGGTCTTTCTTTTCGAGTCCGCTTTCGGTCGTACTCGTTTATTCTTTTCGAGTCCGCTTTCAGTTGTACTCGTTTGCTATTGAAAGAGCATTCTCGGCCGGTCTTTCTTTTCGAGTCCGCTTTCGGTCGTACTCGTTTGCTGTTGAAAGAGCATTTTCGGCCGGTCTTTCTTTTCGAGTCCGCTTTCGGTCGTACTCGTTTATTTCTTTTCGAGCCCGCTTTCGGTCTTACTCATTTGCTGTTGAAAGAGCATTTTCGGCCGGTCTTTCTTTTCGAGTCCGCTTTTGGTCGTACTCGTTTATTCTTTTCGAGTCCGCTTTCGGTCGTACTCGTTTGCTGTTGAAAGAGCGTTTTCGGCCGGTCTTTCTGTTCGAGTCCGCTTTCGGTCTTACTCATTTATTCTTTTCGAGTCCGCTTTCTGTCGTACTCGTTTGCTGTTGAAAGAGCATTTTCGGCCGGTCTTTCTTTTCGAGTCCGCTTTCGGTCGTACTCGTTTATTCTTTTCGAGTTCGCTTTTGCTCGTACTCGTTTGCTGTTGAAAGAGCGTTTCAGGCCGGTCTTTCTTTTCGAGTCCGCTTTCGGTTGTACTCGTTAGCTGTTGAAAGAGAGTTTTTGGCCGGTATTTCTTTTCGAGTCTGCTTTTGGTCGTACTCGTTTATTCTTATCGAGTCCGCTTTCGGTTGTACTCGTTTGCTGTTGAAAGAGCGTTTCAGGTCGGTCTTTCTTTTCGAGTCCGCTTTTCGGTCGTACTCGTTTGCTGTTGAAAGCGCGTTTTCGGCCGGTCTTTCTTTTCGAGTCCGCTTTCGATCGTACTCGGTTATTTCTTTTAGAGTCTGCTTTCAATTGTACTCGTTTGCTGTTGAAAGAGCGTTTTCGGCCGGTCTTTCTTTTCGAGTCCGCTTTCGGTTGTACTCGTTAGCTGTTGAAAGAGAGTTTTTGGCCGGTCTTTCTTTTCGAGTCTGCTTTTGGTCGTACTCGTTTATTCTTATCGAGTCCGCTTTCGGTTGTACTCGTTTGCTGTTGAAAGAGCGTTTCAGGTCGGTCTTTCTTTTCGAGTCCGCTTTTCGGTCGTACTCGTTTGCTGTTGAAAGCGCGTTTTCGGCCGGTCTTTCTTTTCGAGTCCGCTTTCGATCGTACTCGGTTATTTCTTTTAGAGTCTGCTTTCAATTGTACTCGTTTGCTGTTGAAAGAGCGTTTTCGGCCGGTCTTTCTTTTCGAGTCCGCTTTCGGTCGTACTCGTTTATTCTTTTCGAGTCCGCTTTCAGTTGTACTCGTTTGCTATTGAAAGAGCATTCTCGGCCGGTCTTTCTTTTCGAGTCCGCTTTCGGTCGTACTCGTTTGCTGTTGAAAGAGCATTTTCGGCCGGTCTTTCTTTTCGAGTCCGCTTTCGGTCGTACTCGTTTATTTCTTTTCGAGCCCGCTTTCGGTCTTACTCATTTGCTGTTGAAAGAGCATTTTCGGCCGGTCTTTCTTTTCGAGTCCGCTTTTGGTCGTACTCGTTTATTCTTTTCGAGTCCGCTTTCGGTCGTACTCGTTTGCTATTGAAAGAGCGTTTTCGGCCGGCCTTTCTGTTCGAGTCGGCTTTCGGTCATACTCGTTTATTCTTTTCGAGTTCGCTTTCGGTTGTACTCGTTTGCTGTTGAAAGAGCGTTTTCGGCCAGTCTTTCTTTTCGATTCTGCTTTCGGTAGTACTTGTTTATTTCTTTTCGAATTCGCTTTTGGTCTTACTCGTTTGCTGTTGAAAGAGCGTTTTCGTCCGGTCTTTCTTTTCGAGTCCGCTTTCGGTCGTACTTGTTTATTCTTTTCGAGTTAGCTTTTGCTCGTACTCGTTTGCTGTTGAAAGAGCGTTTCAGGCCGGTCTTTCTTTTCGAGTCCGCTTTCGGTTGTACTCGTTAGCTGTTGAAAGAGAGTTTTTGGCCGGTCTTTCTTTTCGAGTCTGCTTTTGGTCGTACTCGTTTATTCTTATCGGGTCCGCTTTCGGTTGTACTCGTTTGCTGTTGAAAGAGCGTTTCAGGTCGGTCTTTCTTTTCGAGTCCGCTTTTCGGTCGTACTCGTTTGCTGTTGAAAGAATGTTTTCGGCCGGTCTTTCTTTTCGAGTCCGCTTTCGATCGTACTCGGTTATTTCTTTTAGAGTCTGCTTTCGGTTGTACTCGTTTGCTGTTGAAAGAGCGTTTTCGGCCGGTCTTTCTTTTCGAGTCTGCTTTCGGTCGTACTCATTTATTCTTTTCGAGTCCGCTTTTGCTCGTACTCGTTTGCTGTTGAAAGAGCATTTCAGGCCGGTCTTTCTTTTCGAGTCCGCTTTCGGTCGTACTCGTTTGCTATTGAAAGAGCATTCTCGGCCGGTCTTTCTTTTCGAGTCCGCTTTCGGTCGTACTCGTTTGCTGTTGAAAGAGCATTTTCGGCCGGTCTTTCTTTTCGAGTCCGCTTTCGGTCGTACTCGTTTATTTCTTTTCGAGCCCGCTTTCGGTCTTACTCATTTGCTGTTGAAAGAGCATTTTCGGCCGGTCTTTCTTTTCGAGTCCGCTTTTGGTCGTACTCGTTTATTCTTTTCGAGTCCGCTTTCGGTCTTACTCATTTGCTGTTGAAAGAGCATTTTCGGCCGGTCTTTCTTTTCGAGTCCGCTTTTGGTCGTACTCGTTTATTCTTTTCGAGTCCGCTTTCGGTCGTACTCGTTTGCTGTTGAAAGAGCGTTTTCGGCCGGTCTTTCTGTTCGAGTCCGCTTTCGGTCTTACTCATTTATTCTTTTCGAGTCCGCTTTCTGTCGTACTCGTTTGCTGTTGAAAGAGCATTTTCGGCCGGTCTTTCTTTTCGAGTCCGCTTTCGGTCGTACTCGTTTATTCTTTTCGAGTTCGCTTTTGCTCGTACTCGTTTGCTGTTGAAAGAGCGTTTCAGGCCAGTCTTTCTTTTCGAGTCCGCTTTCGGTTGTACTCGTTAGCTGTTGAAAGAGAGTTTTTGGCCGGTATTTCTTTTCGAGTCTGCTTTTGGTCGTACTCGTTTATTCTTATCGAGTCCGCTTTCGGTTGTACTCGTTTGCTGTTGAAAGAGCGTTTCAGGTCGGTCTTTCTTTTCGAGTCCGCTTTTCGGTCGTACTCGTTTGCTGTTGAAAGCGCGTTTTCGGCCGGTCTTTCTTTTCGAGTCCGCTTTCGATCGTACTCGGTTATTTCTTTTAGAGTCTGCTTTCAATTGTACTCGTTTGCTGTTGAAAGAGCGTTTTCGGCCGGTCTTTCTTTTCGAGTCCGCTTTCGGTCGTACTCGTTTATTCTTTTCGAGTCCGCTTTCAGTTGTACTCGTTTGCTATTGAAAGAGCATTCTCGGCCGGTCTTTCTTTTCGAGTCCGCTTTCGGTCGTACTCGTTTGCTGTTGAAAGAGCATTTTCGGCCGGTCTTTCTTTTCGAGTCCGCTTTCGGTCGTACTCGTTTATTTCTTTTCGAGCCCGCTTTCGGTCTTACTCATTTGCTGTTGAAAGAGCATTTTCGGCCGGTCTTTCTTTTCGAGTCCGCTTTTGGTCGTACTCGTTTATTCTTTTCGAGTCCGCTTTCGGTCGTACTCGTTTGCTGTTGAAAGAGCGTTTTCGGCCGGTCTTTCTGTTCGAGTCCGCTTTCGGTCTTACTCATTTATTCTTTTCGAGTCCGCTTTCTGTCGTACTCGTTTGCTGTTGAAAGAGCATTTTCGGCCGGTCTTTCTTTTCGAGTCCGCTTTCGGTCGTACTCGTTTATTCTTTTCGAGTTCGCTTTTGCTCGTACTCGTTTGCTGTTGAAAGAGCGTTTCAGGCCGGTCTTTCTTTTCGAGTCCGCTTTCGGTTGTACTCGTTAGCTGTTGAAAGAGAGTTTTTGGCCGGTATTTCTTTTCGAGTCTGCTTTTGGTCGTACTCGTTTATTCTTATCGAGTCCGCTTTCGGTTGTACTCGTTTGCTGTTGAAAGAGCGTTTCAGGTCGGTCTTTCTTTTCGAGTCCGCTTTTCGGTCGTACTCGTTTGCTGTTGAAAGCGCGTTTTCGGCCGGTCTTTCTTTTCGAGTCCGCTTTCGATCGTACTCGGTTATTTCTTTTAGAGTCTGCTTTCAATTGTACTCGTTTGCTGTTGAAAGAGCGTTTTCGGCCGGTCTTTCTTTTCGAGTCCGCTTTCGGTTGTACTCGTTAGCTGTTGAAAGAGAGTTTTTGGCCGGTCTTTCTTTTCGAGTCTGCTTTTGGTCGTACTCGTTTATTCTTATCGAGTCCGCTTTCGGTTGTACTCGTTTGCTGTTGAAAGAGCGTTTCAGGTCGGTCTTTCTTTTCGAGTCCGCTTTTCGGTCGTACTCGTTTGCTGTTGAAAGCGCGTTTTCGGCCGGTCTTTCTTTTCGAGTCCGCTTTCGATCGTACTCGGTTATTTCTTTTAGAGTCTGCTTTCAATTGTACTCGTTTGCTGTTGAAAGAGCGTTTTCGGCCGGTCTTTCTTTTCGAGTCCGCTTTCGGTCGTACTCGTTTATTCTTTTCGAGTCCGCTTTCAGTTGTACTCGTTTGCTATTGAAAGAGCATTCTCGGCCGGTCTTTCTTTTCGAGTCCGCTTTCGGTCGTACTCGTTTGCTGTTGAAAGAGCATTTTCGGCCGGTCTTTCTTTTCGAGTCCGCTTTCGGTCGTACTCGTTTATTTCTTTTCGAGCCCGCTTTCGGTCTTACTCATTTGCTGTTGAAAGAGCATTTTCGGCCGGTCTTTCTTTTCGAGTCCGCTTTTGGTCGTACTCGTTTATTCTTTTCGAGTCCGCTTTCGGTCGTACTCGTTTGCTATTGAAAGAGCGTTTTCGGCCGGCCTTTCTGTTCGAGTCGGCTTTCGGTCATACTCGTTTATTCTTTTCGAGTTCGCTTTCGGTTGTACTCGTTTGCTGTTGAAAGAGCGTTTTCGGCCAGTCTTTCTTTTCGATTCTGCTTTCGGTAGTACTTGTTTATTTCTTTTCGAATTCGCTTTTGGTCTTACTCGTTTGCTGTTGAAAGAGCGTTTTCGTCCGGTCTTTCTTTTCGAGTCCGCTTTCGGTCGTACTTGTTTATTCTTTTCGAGTTAGCTTTTGCTCGTACTCGTTTGCTGTTGAAAGAGCGTTTCAGGCCGGTCTTTCTTTTCGAGTCCGCTTTCGGTTGTACTCGTTAGCTGTTGAAAGAGAGTTTTTGGCCGGTCTTTCTTTTCGAGTCTGCTTTTGGTCGTACTCGTTTATTCTTATCGGGTCCGCTTTCGGTTGTACTCGTTTGCTGTTGAAAGAGCGTTTCAGGTCGGTCTTTCTTTTCGAGTCCGCTTTTCGGTCGTACTCGTTTGCTGTTGAAAGAATGTTTTCGGCCGGTCTTTCTTTTCGAGTCCGCTTTCGATCGTACTCGGTTATTTCTTTTAGAGTCTGCTTTCGGTTGTACTCGTTTGCTGTTGAAAGAGCGTTTTCGGCCGGTCTTTCTTTTCGAGTCTGCTTTCGGTCGTACTCATTTATTCTTTTCGAGTCCGCTTTTGCTCGTACTCGTTTGCTGTTGAAAGAGCATTTCAGGCCGGTCTTTCTTTTCGAGTCCGCTTTCGGTCGTACTCGTTTGCTATTGAAAGAGCATTCTCGGCCGGTCTTTCTTTTCGAGTCCGCTTTCGGTCGTACTCGTTTGCTGTTGAAAGAGCATTTTCGGCCGGTCTTTCTTTTCGAGTCCGCTTTCGGTCGTACTCGTTTATTTCTTTTCGAGCCCGCTTTCGGTCTTACTCATTTGCTGTTGAAAGAGCATTTTCGGCCGGTCTTTCTTTTCGAGTCCGCTTTTGGTCGTACTCGTTTATTCTTTTCGAGTCCGCTTTCGGTCGTACTCGTTTGCTGTTGAAAGAGCATTTTCGGCCGGTCTTTCTTTTCGAGTCCGCTTTTGGTCGTACTCGTTTATTCTTTTCGAGTCCGCTTTCGGTCGTACTCATTTGCTGTTGAAAGAGCGTTTTCGGCCGGTCTTTCTGTTCGAGTCCGCTTTCGGTCTTACTCATTTATTCTTTTCGAGTCCGCTTTCTGTCGTACTCGTTTGCTGTTGAAAGAGCATTTTCGGCCGGTCTTTCTTTTCGAGTCCGCTTTCGGTCGTACTCGTTTATTCTTTTCGAGTTCGCTTTTGCTCGTACTCGTTTGCTGTTGAAAGAGCGTTTCAGGCCAGTCTTTCTTTTCGAGTCCGCTTTCGGTTGTACTCGTTAGCTGTTGAAAGAGAGTTTTTGGCCGGTATTTCTTTTCGAGTCTGCTTTTGGTCGTACTCGTTTATTCTTATCGAGTCCGCTTTCGGTTGTACTCGTTTGCTGTTGAAAGAGCGTTTCAGGTCGGTCTTTCTTTTCGAGTCCGCTTTTCGGTCGTACTCGTTTGCTGTTGAAAGCGCGTTTTCGGCCGGTCTTTCTTTTCGAGTCCGCTTTCGATCGTACTCGGTTATTTCTTTTAGAGTCTGCTTTCAATTGTACTCGTTTGCTGTTGAAAGAGCGTTTTCGGCCGGTCTTTCTTTTCGAGTCCGCTTTCGGTCGTACTCGTTTATTCTTTTCGAGTCCGCTTTCAGTTGTACTCGTTTGCTATTGAAAGAGCATTCTCGGCCGGTCTTTCTTTTCGAGTCCGCTTTCGGTCGTACTCGTTTGCTGTTGAAAGAGCATTTTCGGCCGGTCTTTCTTTTCGAGTCCGCTTTCGGTCGTACTCGTTTATTTCTTTTCGAGCCCGCTTTCGGTCTTACTCATTTGCTGTTGAAAGAGCATTTTCGGCCGGTCTTTCTTTTCGAGTCCGCTTTTGGTCGTACTCGTTTATTCTTTTCGAGTCCGCTTTCGGTCGTACTCGTTTGCTGTTGAAAGAGCGTTTTCGGCCGGTCTTTCTGTTCGAGTCCGCTTTCGGTCTTACTCATTTATTCTTTTCGAGTCCGCTTTCTGTCGTACTCGTTTGCTGTTGAAAGAGCATTTTCGGCCGGTCTTTCTTTTCGAGTCCGCTTTCGGTCGTACTCGTTTATTCTTTTCGAGTTCGCTTTTGCTCGTACTCGTTTGCTGTTGAAAGAGCGTTTCAGGCCGGTCTTTCTTTTCGAGTCCGCTTTCGGTTGTACTCGTTAGCTGTTGAAAGAGAGTTTTTGGCCGGTATTTCTTTTCGAGTCTGCTTTTGGTCGTACTCGTTTATTCTTATCGAGTCCGCTTTCGGTTGTACTCGTTTGCTGTTGAAAGAGCGTTTCAGGTCGGTCTTTCTTTTCGAGTCCGCTTTTCGGTCGTACTCGTTTGCTGTTGAAAGCGCGTTTTCGGCCGGTCTTTCTTTTCGAGTCCGCTTTCGATCGTACTCGGTTATTTCTTTTAGAGTCTGCTTTCAATTGTACTCGTTTGCTGTTGAAAGAGCGTTTTCGGCCGGTCTTTCTTTTCGAGTCCGCTTTCGGTTGTACTCGTTAGCTGTTGAAAGAGAGTTTTTGGCCGGTCTTTCTTTTCGAGTCTGCTTTTGGTCGTACTCGTTTATTCTTATCGAGTCCGCTTTCGGTTGTACTCGTTTGCTGTTGAAAGAGCGTTTCAGGTCGGTCTTTCTTTTCGAGTCCGCTTTTCGGTCGTACTCGTTTGCTGTTGAAAGCGCGTTTTCGGCCGGTCTTTCTTTTCGAGTCCGCTTTCGATCGTACTCGGTTATTTCTTTTAGAGTCTGCTTTCAATTGTACTCGTTTGCTGTTGAAAGAGCGTTTTCGGCCGGTCTTTCTTTTCGAGTCCGCTTTCGGTCGTACTCGTTTATTCTTTTCGAGTCCGCTTTCAGTTGTACTCGTTTGCTATTGAAAGAGCATTCTCGGCCGGTCTTTCTTTTCGAGTCCGCTTTCGGTCGTACTCGTTTGCTGTTGAAAGAGCATTTTCGGCCGGTCTTTCTTTTCGAGTCCGCTTTCGGTCGTACTCGTTTATTTCTTTTCGAGCCCGCTTTCGGTCTTACTCATTTGCTGTTGAAAGAGCATTTTCGGCCGGTCTTTCTTTTCGAGTCCGCTTTTGGTCGTACTCGTTTATTCTTTTCGAGTCCGCTTTCGGTCGTACTCGTTTGCTATTGAAAGAGCGTTTTCGGCCGGCCTTTCTGTTCGAGTCGGCTTTCGGTCATACTCGTTTATTCTTTTCGAGTTCGCTTTCGGTTGTACTCGTTTGCTGTTGAAATAGCGTTTTCGGCCAGTCTTTCTTTTCGATTCTGCTTTCGGTAGTACTTGTTTATTTCTTTTCGAATTCGCTTTTGGTCTTACTCGTTTGCTGTTGAAAGAGCGTTTTCGTCCGGTCTTTCTTTTCGAGTCCGCTTTCGGTCGTACTTGTTTATTCTTTTCGAGTTAGCTTTTGCTCGTACTCGTTTGCTGTTGAAAGAGCGTTTCAGGCCGGTCTTTCTTTTCGAGTCCGCTTTCGGTTGTACTCGTTAGCTGTTGAAAGAGAGTTTTTGGCCGGTCTTTCTTTTCGAGTCTGCTTTTGGTCGTACTCGTTTATTCTTATCGGGTCCGCTTTCGGTTGTACTCGTTTGCTGTTGAAAGAGCGTTTCAGGTCGGTCTTTCTTTTCGAGTCCGCTTTTCGGTCGTACTCGTTTGCTGTTGAAAGAATGTTTTCGGCCGGTCTTTCTTTTCGAGTCCGCTTTCGATCGTACTCGGTTATTTCTTTTAGAGTCTGCTTTCGGTTGTACTCGTTTGCTGTTGAAAGAGCGTTTTCGGCCGGTCTTTCTTTTCGAGTCTGCTTTCGGTCGTACTCATTTATTCTTTTCGAGTCCGCTTTTGCTCGTACTCGTTTGCTGTTGAAAGAGCATTTCAGGCCGGTCTTTCTTTTCGAGTCCGCTTTCGGTCGTACTCGTTTGCTATTGAAAGAGCATTCTCGGCCGGTCTTTCTTTTCGAGTCCGCTTTCGGTCGTACTCGTTTGCTGTTGAAAGAGCATTTTCGGCCGGTCTTTCTTTTCGAGTCCGCTTTCGGTCGTACTCGTTTATTTCTTTTCGAGCCCGCTTTCGGTCTTACTCATTTGCTGTTGAAAGAGCATTTTCGGCCGGTCTTTCTTTTTGAGTCCGCTTTTGGTCGTACTCGTTTATTCTTTTCGAGTCCGCTTTCGGTCGTACTCGTTTGCAGTTGAAAGAGCGTTTTCGGCCGGTCTTTCTGTTCGAGTCCGCTTTCGGTCTTACTCATTTATTCTTTTCGAGTCCGCTTTCTGTCGTACTCGTTTGCTGTTGAAAGAGCATTTTCGGCCGGTCTTTCTTTTCGAGTCCGCTTTCGGTCGTACTCGTTTATTCTTTTCGAGTTCGCTTTTGCTCGTACTCGTTTGCTGTTGAAAGAGCGTTTCAGGCCAGTCTTTCTTTTCGAGTCCGCTTTCGGTTGTACTCGTTAGCTGTTGAAAGAGAGTTTTTGGCCGGTATTTCTTTTCGAGTCTGCTTTTGGTCGTACTCGTTTATTCTTATCGAGTCCGCTTTCGGTTGTACTCGTTTGCTGTTGAAAGAGCGTTTCAGGTCGGTCTTTCTTTTCGAGTCCGCTTTTCGGTCGTACTCGTTTGCTGTTGAAAGCGCGTTTTCGGCCGGTCTTTCTTTTCGAGTCCGCTTTCGATCGTACTCGGTTATTTCTTTTAGAGTCTGCTTTCAATTGTACTCGTTTGCTGTTGAAAGAGCGTTTTCGGCCGGTCTTTCTTTTCGAGTCCGCTTTCGGTCGTACTCGTTTATTCTTTTCGAGTCCGCTTTCAGTTGTACTCGTTTGCTATTGAAAGAGCATTCTCGGCCGGTCTTTCTTTTCGAGTCCGCTTTCGGTCGTACTCGTTTGCTGTTGAAAGAGCATTTTCGGCCGGTCTTTCTTTTCGAGTCCGCTTTCGGTCGTACTCGTTTATTTCTTTTCGAGCCCGCTTTCGGTCTTACTCATTTGCTGTTGAAAGAGCATTTTCGGCCGGTCTTTCTTTTCGAGTCCGCTTTTGGTCGTACTCGTTTATTCTTTTCGAGTCCGCTTTCGGTCGTACTCGTTTGCTGTTGAAAGAGCGTTTTCGGCCGGTCTTTCTGTTCGAGTCCGCTTTCGGTCTTACTCATTTATTCTTTTCGAGTCCGCTTTCTGTCGTACTCGTTTGCTGTTGAAAGAGCATTTTCGGCCGGTCTTTCTTTTCGAGTCCGCTTTCGGTCGTACTCGTTTATTCTTTTCGAGTTCGCTTTTGCTCGTACTCGTTTGCTGTTGAAAGAGCGTTTCAGGCCGGTCTTTCTTTTCGAGTCCGCTTTCGGTTGTACTCGTTAGCTGTTGAAAGAGAGTTTTTGGCCGGTATTTCTTTTCGAGTCTGCTTTTGGTCGTACTCGTTTACTCTTATCGAGTCCGCTTTCGGTTGTACTCGTTTGCTGTTGAAAGAGCGTTTCAGGTCGGTCTTTCTTTTCGAGTCCGCTTTTCGGTCGTACTCGTTTGCTGTTGAAAGCGCGTTTTCGGCCGGTCTTTCTTTTCGAGTCCGCTTTCGATCGTACTCGGTTATTTCTTTTAGAGTCTGCTTTCAATTGTACTCGTTTGCTGTTGAAAGAGCGTTTTCGGCCGGTCTTTCTTTTCGAGTCCGCTTTCGGTTGTACTCGTTAGCTGTTGAAAGAGAGTTTTTGGCCGGTCTTTCTTTTCGAGTCTGCTTTTGGTCGTACTCGTTTATTCTTATCGAGTCCGCTTTCGGTTGTACTCGTTTGCTGTTGAAAGAGCGTTTCAGGTCGGTCTTTCTTTTCGAGTCCGCTTTTCGGTCGTACTCGTTTGCTGTTGAAAGCGCGTTTTCGGCCGGTCTTTCTTTTCGAGTCCGCTTTCGATCGTACTCGGTTATTTCTTTTAGAGTCTGCTTTCAATTGTACTCGTTTGCTGTTGAAAGAGCGTTTTCGGCCGGTCTTTCTTTTCGAGTCCGCTTTCGGTCGTACTCGTTTATTCTTTTCGAGTCCGCTTTCAGTTGTACTCGTTTGCTATTGAAAGAGCATTCTCGGCCGGTCTTTCTTTTCGAGTCCGCTTTCGGTCGTACTCGTTTGCTGTTGAAAGAGCATTTTCGGCCGGTCTTTCTTTTCGAGTCCGCTTTCGGTCGTACTCGTTTATTTCTTTTCGAGCCCGCTTTCGGTCTTACTCATTTGCTGTTGAAAGAGCATTTTCGGCCGGTCTTTCTTTTCGAGTCCGCTTTTGGTCGTACTCGTTTATTCTTTTCGAGTCCGCTTTCGGTCGTACTCGTTTGCTATTGAAAGAGCGTTTTCGGCCGGCCTTTCTGTTCGAGTCGGCTTTCGGTCATACTCGTTTATTCTTTTCGAGTTCGCTTTCGGTTGTACTCGTTTGCTGTTGAAAGAGCGTTTTCGGCCAGTCTTTCTTTTCGATTCTGCTTTCGGTAGTACTTGTTTATTTCTTTTCGAATTCGCTTTTGGTCTTACTCGTTTGCTGTTGAAAGAGCGTTTTCGTCCGGTCTTTCTTTTCGAGTCCGCTTTCGGTCGTACTTGTTTATTCTTTTCGAGTTAGCTTTTGCTCGTACTCGTTTGCTGTTGAAAGAGCGTTTCAGGCCGGTCTTTCTTTTCGAGTCCGCTTTCGGTTGTACTCGTTAGCTGTTGAAAGAGAGTTTTTGGCCGGTCTTTCTTTTCGAGTCTGCTTTTGGTCGTACTCGTTTATTCTTATCGGGTCCGCTTTCGGTTGTACTCGTTTGCTGTTGAAAGAGCGTTTCAGGTCGGTCTTTCTTTTCGAGTCCGCTTTTCGGTCGTACTCGTTTGCTGTTGAAAGAATGTTTTCGGCCGGTCTTTCTTTTCGAGTCCGCTTTCGATCGTACTCGGTTATTTCTTTTAGAGTCTGCTTTCGGTTGTACTCGTTTGCTGTTGAAAGAGCGTTTTCGGCCGGTCTTTCTTTTCGAGTCTGCTTTCGGTCGTACTCATTTATTCTTTTCGAGTCCGCTTTTGCTCGTACTCGTTTGCTGTTGAAAGAGCATTTCAGGCCGGTCTTTCTTTTCGAGTCCGCTTTCGGTCGTACTCGTTTGCTATTGAAAGAGCATTCTCGGCCGGTCTTTCTTTTCGAGTCCGCTTTCGGTCGTACTCGTTTGCTGTTGAAAGAGCATTTTCGGCCGGTCTTTCTTTTCGAGTCCGCTTTCGGTCGTACTCGTTTATTTCTTTTCGAGCCCGCTTTCGGTCTTACTCATTTGCTGTTGAAAGAGCATTTTCGGCCGGTCTTTCTTTTCGAGTCCGCTTTTGGTCGTACTCGTTTATTCTTTTCGAGTCCGCTTTCGGTCGTACTCGTTTGCAGTTGAAAGAGCGTTTTCGGCCGGTCTTTCTGTTCGAGTCCGCTTTCGGTCTTACTCATTTATTCTTTTCGAGTCCGCTTTCTGTCGTACTCGTTTGCTGTTGAAAGAGCATTTTCGGCCGGTCTTTCTTTTCGAGTCCGCTTTCGGTCGTACTCGTTTGCTGTTGAAAGAGCTTTTTCAGCCGGTTTTTCTTTTCGAGTCCGCTTTCGGTCATACTTATTTATTCTTTTCGAGTCCGCTTTCGGTCGTACTCGTTTACTGTTGAAAGAGCATTTTCGGCAGGACTTTATGTTCGAGTCCGCTTTCGGACGTACTCGTTTATTCTTTTCGAGTCCGCTTTCGGTCGTACTCGTTTGCTGTTGATAGGGCATTTTCGGCCAGTCTTTCTTTTCGATTCTGCTTTCGGTAGTACTTTTTTATTTCTTTTCGAGTTCGCTTTTGGTCTTACTCGTTTGCTGTTGAAAGAGCGTTTTCGGCCGGTCTTTCTTTTCGATTCCGCTTTCGGTCGTACTCATTTATTCTTTTCGAGTCCGCTTTTGCTCGTACTCGTTTGCTGTTGAAAGAGCGTTTCAGGCCGGTCTTTCTTTTCGAGTCCGCTTTCGGTTGTACTCGTTAGCTGTTGAAAGAGCATTTTTGGCCGGTCTTTATTTTCGAGTCCGCTTTTGGTCGTACTCGTTTATTCTTATCGAGTCCGCTTTCGGTCGTACTCGTTTGCTGTTGAAAGAGCGTTTTCGGTCGGTCTTTTATTTCGAGTCCGCTTTCGGTCGTACTCGTTTATTTCTTTTCGAGTCCGCTTTCGGTCGTACTCGTTTGCTGGTGAAATAGCGTTTTCGGCCGGTCTTTCTTTTCGAGTCCGCTTTCGGTCGTACTCGTTTATTCTTTTCGAGTCCGCTTTCGGTCGTACTCGTTTGCTATTGAAAGAGCGTTTTCGATCGGTCTTTCTTTTCGAGTCCGCTTTCGGTCGTACTCGTTTGCTGTTGAAAGAGCGTTTTCGGCCGGTCTTTCTTTTGGACTCCGCTTTCGGTCGTACTGCTTTGCTGTTGAAAGAGCATTTTTGGCCAGTCTTTCTTTTCGATTCTGCTTTCGGTAGTACTTTTTTATTTCTTTTCGAGTTCGCTTTTGGTCTTACTCGTTTGCTGTTGAAAGAGCGTTTTCGGCCGGTCTTTCTTTTCGAGTCCGCTTTCGGTCGTACTCATTTATTCTTTTCGAATTCGCTTTTGCTCGTACTCGTTTGCTGTTGAAAGAGCGTTTCAGGCCGGTCTTTCTTTTCGAGTCCGCTTTCGGTCGTACTCGTTTGCTATTGAAAGAGCGTTTTTGGCCGGTCTTTATTTTCGAGTCCGCTTTTGGTCGTACTCGTTTATTCTTATCGAGTCCGCTTTCAGTCGTACTCGTTTGCTGTTGAAAGAGCGTTTTCGGTCGGTCTTTTATTTCGAGTCCGCTTTCGGTCGTACTCGTTTATTTCTTTTCGAGTCCACTTTCGGTCGTACTCGTTTGCTGTTGAAAGAGCGTTTCCGGCCGGTCTTTCTTTTCGAGTCCGCTTTCGGTCGTACTCGTTTATTCTTTTCGAGTCCGCTTTCGGTCGTACTCGTTTGCTATTGAAAGAGCGTTTTCGGCCGGCCTTTCTGTTCGAGTCGGCTTTCGGTCATACTCGTTTATTCTTTTCGAGTTGGCTTTTGGTTGTACTCGTTTGCTGTTGAAAGAGCGTTTTCGGCCAGTCTTTCTTTTCGATTCTGCTTTCGGTAGTACTTGTTTATTTCTTTTCGAATTCGCTTTTGGTCTTACTCGTTTGCTGTTGAAAGAGCGTTTTCGTCCGGTCTTTCTTTTCGAGTCCGCTTTCGGTCGTACTTGTTTATTCTTTTCGAGTTAGCTTTTGCTCGTACTCGTTTGCTGTTGAAAGAGCGTTTCAGGCCGGTCTTTCTTTTCGAGTCCGCTTTCGGTTGTACTCGTTAGCTGTTGAAAGAGAGTTTTTGGCCGGTCTTTCTTTTCGAGTCTGCTTTTGGTCGTACTCGTTTATTCTTATCGAGTCCGCTTTCGGTTGTACTCGTTTGCTGTTGAAAGAGCGTTTCAGGTCGGTCTTTCTTTTCGAGTCCGCTTTTCGGTCGTACTCGTTTGCTGTTGAAAGAATGTTTTCGGCCGGTCTTTCTTTTCGAGTCCGCTTTCGATCGTACTCGGTTATTTCTTTTAGAGTCTGCTTTCGGTTGTACTCGTTTGCTGTTGAAAGAGCGTTTTCGGCCGGTCTTTCTTTTCGAGTCTGCTTTCGGTCGTACTCATTTATTCTTTTCGAGTCCGCTTTTGCTCATACTCGTTTGCTGTTGAAAGAGCGTTTCAGGCCGGTCTTTCTTTTCGAGTCCACTTTCGGTCGTACTCGTTTGCTATTGAAAGAGCATTCTCGGCCAGTCTTTCTTTTCGAGTCCGCTTTCGGTCGTACTCGTTTGCTGTTGAAAGAGCATTTTCGGCCGGTCTTTCTTTTCGAGTCCGCTTTCGGTCGTACTCGTTTATTTCTTTTCGAGCCCGCTTTCGGTCTTACTCATTTGGTGTTGAAAGAGCATTTTCGGCCGGTCTTTCTTTTCGAGTCCGCTTTTGGTCGTACTCGTTTATTCTTTTCGAGTCCGCTTTCGGTCGTACTCGTTTGCTGTTGAAAGAGCGTTTTCGGCCGGTCTTTCTGTTCGAGTCCGCTTTCGGTCTTACTCATTTATTCTTTTCGAGTCCGCTTTCTGTCGTACTCGTTTGCTGTTGAAAGAGAATTTTCGGCCGGTCTTTCTTTTCGAGTCCGCTTTCGGTCGTACTCGTTTGCTGTTGAAAGAGCTTTTTCAGCCGGTTTTTCTTTTCGAGTCCGCTTTCGGTCATACTTATTTATTCTTTTCGAGTCCGCTTTCGGTCGTACTCATTTACTGTTGAAAGAGCATTTTCGGCAGGACTTTATGTTCGAGTCCGCTTTCGGACGTACTCGTTTATTCTTTTCGAGTCCGCTTTCGGTCGTACTCGTTTGCTGTTGAAAGGGCATTTTCGGCCAGTCTTTCTTTTCGATTCTGCTTTCGGTAGTACTTTTTTATTTCTTTTCGAGTTCGCTTTTGGTCTTACTCGTTAGCTGTTGAAAGAGCGTTTTCGGCCGGTCTTTCTTTTCGAGTCCGCTTTCGGTCGTACTCATTTATTCTTTTCGAGTCCGCTTTTGCTCGTACTCGTTTGCTGTTGAAAGAGCGTTTCAGGCCGGTCTTTCTTTTCGAGTCCGCTTTCGGTTGTACTCGTTAGCTGTTGAAAGAGAATTTTTGGCCGGTCTTTATTTTCGAGTCCGCTTTTGGTCGTACTCGTTTATTCTTATCGAGTCCGCTTTCGGTCGTACTCGTTTGCTGTTGAAAGAGCGTTTTCGGTCGGTCTTTTATTTCGAGTCCGCTTTCGGTCGTACTCGTTTATTTCTTTTCGAGTCCGCTTTCGGTCGTACTCGTTTGCTGGTGAAATAGCGTTTTCGGCCGGTCTTTCTTTTCGAGTCCGCTTTCGGTCGTACTCGTTTATTCTTTTCGAGTCCGCTTTCGGTCGTACTCGTTTGCTATTGAAAGAGCGTTTTCGATCGGTCTTTCTTTTCGAGTCCGCTTTCGGTCGTACTCGTTTGCTGTTGAAAGAGCGTTTTCGGCCGGTCTTTCTTTTGGAGTCCGCTTTCGGTCGTACTGCTTTGCTGTTGAAAGAGCATTTTCGGCCAGTCTTTCTTTTCGATTCTGCTTTCGGTAGTACTTTTTTATTTCTTTTCGAGTTCGCTTTTGGTCTTACTCGTTTGCTGTTGAAAGAGCGTTTTCGGCCGGTCTTTCTTTTCGAGTCCGCTTTCGGTCGTACTCATTTATTCTTTTCGAGTCTGCTTTTGCTCGTACTCGTTTGCTGTTGAAAGAGCGTTTCAGGCCGGTCTTTCTTTTCGAGTCCGCTTTCGGTCGTACTCGTTTGCTATTGAAAGAGCGTTTTTGGCCGGTCTTTATTTTCGAGTCCGCTTTTGGTCGTACTCGTTTATTCTTATCGAGTCCGCTTTCAGTCGTACTCGTTTGCTGTTGAAAGAGCGTTTTCGGTCGGTCTTTTATTTCGAGTCCGCTTTCGGTCGTACTCGTTTATTTCTTTTCGAGTCCGCTTTCGGTCGTACTCGTTTGCTGTTGAAAGAGCGTTTCCGGCCGGTCTTTCTTTTCGAGTCCGCTTTCGGTCGTACTCGTTTATTCTTTTCGAGTCCGCTTTCGGTCGTACTCGTTTGCTATTGAAAGAGCGTTTTCGACCGGCCTTTCTGTTCGAGTCGGCTTTCGGTCATACTCGTTTATTCTTTTCGAGTTCGCTTTCGGTTGTACTCGTTTGCTGTTGAAAGAGCGTTTTCGGCCAGTCTTTCTTTTCGATTCTGCTTTCGGTAGTACTTGTTTATTTCTTTTCGAATTCGCTTTTGGTCTTACTCGTTTGCTGTTGAAAGAGCGTTTTCGTCCGGTCTTTCTTTTCGAGTCCGCTTTCGGTCGTACTTGTTTATTCTTTTCGAGTTAGCTTTTGCTCGTACTCGTTTGCTGTTGAAAGAGCGTTTCAGGCCGGTCTTTCTTTTCGAGTCCGCTTTCGGTTGTACTCGTTAGCTGTTGAAAGAGAGTTTTTGGCCGGTCTTTCTTTTCGAGTCTGCTTTTGGTCGTACTCGTTTATTCTTATCGAGTCCGCTTTCGGTTGTACTCGTTTGCTGTTGAAAGAGCGTTTCAGGTCGGTCTTTCTTTTCGAGTCCGCTTTTCGGTCGTACTCGTTTGCTGTTGAAAGAATGTTTTCGGCCGGTCTTTCTTTTCGAGTCCGCTTTCGATCGTACTCGGTTATTTCTTTTAGAGTCTGCTTTCGGTTGTACTCGTTTGCTGTTGAAAGAGCGTTTTCGGCCGGTCTTTCTTTTCGAGTCTGCTTTCGGTCGTACTCATTTATTCTTTTCGAGTCCGCTTTTGCTCGTACTCGTTTGCTGTTGAAAGAGCGTTTCAGGCCGGTCTTTCTTTTCGAGTCCGCTTTCGGTCGTACTCGTTTGCTATTGAAAGAGCATTCTCGGCCGGTCTTTCTTTTCGAGTCCGCTTTCGGTCGTACTCGTTTGCTGTTGAAAGAGCATTTTCGGCCGGTCTTTCTTTTCGAGTCCGCTTTCGGTCGTACTCGTTTATTTCTTTTCGAGCCCGCTTTCGGTCTTACTCATTTGCTGTTGAAAGAGCATTTTCGGAAGGTCTTTCTTTTCGAGTCCGCTTTTGGTCGTACTCGTTTATTCTTTTCGAGTCCGCTTTCGGTCGTACTCGTTTGCTGTTAAAAGAGCGTTTTCGGCCGGTCTTTCTGTTCGAGTCCGCTTTCGGTCTTACTCATTTATTCTTTTCGAGTCCGCTTTCTGTCGTACTCGTTTGCTGTTGAAAGAGCATTTTCGGCCGGTCTTTCTTTTCGAGTCCGCTTTCGGTCGTACTCGTTTGCTGTTGAAAGAGCTTTTTCAGCCGGTTTTTCTTTTCGAGTCCGCTTTCGGTCATACTTATTTATTCTTTTCGAGTCCGCTTTCGGTCGTACTCGTTTACTGTTGAAAGAGCATTTTCGGCAGGACTTTATGTTCGAGTCCGCTTTCGGACGTACTAGTTTATTCTTTTCGAGTCCGCTTTCGGTCGTACTCGTTTGCTGTTGAAAGGGCATTTTCGGCCAGTCTTTCTTTTCGATTCTGCTTTCGGTAGTACTTTTTTATTTCTTTTCGAGTTCGCTTTTGGTCTTACTCGTTTGCTGTTGAAAGAGCGTTTTCGGCCGGTCTTTCTTTTCGAGTCCGCTTTCGGTCGTACTCATTTATTCTTTTCGAGTCCGCTTTTGCTCGTACTCGTTTGCTGTTGAAAGAGCGTTTCAGGTCGGTCTTTCTTTTCGAGTCCGCTTTCGGTTGTACTCGTTAGCTGTTGAAAGAGCATTTTTGGCCGGTCTTTATTTTCGAGTCCGCTTTTGGTCGTACTCGTTTATTCTTATCGAGTCCGCTTTCGGTCGTACTCGTTTGCTGTTGAAAGAGCGTTTTCGGTCGGTCTTTTATTTCGAGTCCGCTTTCGGTCGTACTCGTTTATTTCTTTTCGAGTCCGCTTTCGGTCGTACTCGTTTGCTGGTGAAAGAGCGTTTTCGGTCGGTCTTTCTTTTCGAGTCCGCTTTCGGTCGTACTCGTTTATTCTTTTCGAGTCCGCTTTCGGTCGTACTCGTTTCCTATTGAAAGAGCGTTTTCGATCGGTCTTTCTTTTCGAGTCCGCTTTCGGTCGTACTCGTTTGCTGTTGAAAGAGCGTTTTCGGCCGGTCTTTCTTTTGGAGTCCGCTTTCGGTCGTACTGCTTTGCTGTTGAAAGAGCATTTTCGGCCAGTCTTTCTTTTCGATTCTGCTTTCGGTAGTACTTTTTTATTTCTTTTCGAGTTCGCTTTTGGTCTTACTCGTTTGCTGTTGAAAGAGCGTTTTCGGCCGGTCTTTCTTTTCGAGTCCGCTTTCGGTCGTACTCATTTATTCTTTTCGAATCCGCTTTTGCTCGTACTCGTTTGCTGTTGAAAGAGCGTTTCAGGCCGGTCTTTCTTTTCGAGTCCGCTTTCGGTCGTACTCGTTTGCTATTGAAAGAGCGTTTTTGGCCGGTCTTTATTTTCGAGTCCGCTTTTGGTCGTACTCGTTTATTCTTATCGAGTCCGCTTTCAGTCGTACCCGTTTGCTGTTGAAAGAGCGTTTTCGGTCGGTCTTTTATTTCGAGTCCGCTTTCGGTCGTACTCGTTTATTTCTTTTCGAGTCCGCTTTCGGTCGTACTCGTTTGCTGTTGAAATAGCGTTTCCGGCCGGTCTTTCTTTTCGAGTCCGCTTTCGGTCGTACTCGTTTATTCTTTTCGAGTCCGCTTTCGGTCGTACTCGTTTGCTATTGAAAGAGCGTTTTCGGCCGGCCTTTCTGTTCGAGTCGGCTTTCGGTCATACTCGTTTATTCTTTTTGAGTTCGCTTTCGGTTGTACTCGTTTGCTGTTGAAAGAGCGTTTTCGGCCACTCTTTCTTTTCGATTCTGCTTTCGGTTGTACTTGTTTATTTCTTTTCGAATTCGCTTTTGGTCTTACTCGTTTGCTGTTGAAAGAGCGTTTTCGTCCGGTCTTTCTTTTCGAGTCCGCTTTCGGTCGTACTTGTTTATTCTTTTCGAGTTAGCTTTTGCTCGTACTCGTTTGCTGTTGAAAGAGCGTTTCAGGCCGGTCTTTCTTTTCGAGTCCGCTTTCGGTTGTACTCGTTAGCTGTTGAAAGAGAGTTTTTGGCCGGTCTTTCTTTTCGAGTCTGCTTTTGGTCGTACTCGTTTATTCTTATCGAGTCCACTTTCGGTTGTACTCGTTTGCTGTTGAAAGAGCGTTTCAGGTCGGTCTTTCTTTTCGAGTCCGCTTTTCGGTCGTACTCGTTTGCTGTTGAAAGAATGTTTTCGGCCGGTCTTTCTTTTCGAGTCCGCTTTCGATCGTACTCGGTTATTTCTTTTAGAGTCTGCTTTCGGTTGTACTCGTTTGCTGTTGAAAGAGCGTTTTCGGCCGGTCTTTCTTTTCGAGTCTGCTTTCGGTCGTACTCATTTATTCTTTTCGAGTCCGCTTTTGCTCGTACTCGTTTGCTGTTGAAAGAGCGTTTCAGGCCGGTCTTTCTTTTCGAGTCCGCTTTCGGTCATACTCGTTTGCTATTGAAAGAGCATTCTCGGCCGGTCTTTCTTTTTGAGTCCGCTTTCGGTCGTACTCGTTTGCTGTTGAAAGAGCATTTTCGGCCGGTCTTTCTTTTCGAGTCCGCTTTCGGTCGTACTCGTTTATTTCTTTTCGAGCCCGCTTTCGGTCTTACTCATTTGCTGTTGAAAGAGCATTTTCGGCCGGTCTTTCTTTTCGAGTCCGCTTTTGGTCGTACTCGTTTATTCTTTTCGAGTCCGCTTTCGGTCGTACTCGTTTGCTGTTGAAAGAGCGTTTTCGGCCGGTCTTTCTGTTCGAGTCCGCTTTCGGTCTTACTCATTTATTCTTTTCGAGTCCGCTTTTGCTCGTACTCGTTTGCTGTTGAAAGAGCGTTTCAGGCCGGTCTTTCTTTTCGAGTCCGCTTTCGGTTGTACTCGTTAGCTGTTGAAAGAGCATTTTTGGCCGGTCTTTATTTTCGAGTCCGCTTTTGGTCGTACTCGTTTATTCTTATCGAGTCCGCTTTCGGTCGTACTCGTTTGCTGTTGAAAGAGCGTTTTCGGTCGGTCTTTTATTTCGAGTCCGCTTTCGGTCGTACTCGTTTATTTCTTTTCGAGTCCGCTTTCGGTCGTACTCGTTTGCTGGTGAAATAGCGTTTTCGGCCGGTCTTTCTTTTCGAGTCCGCTTTCGGTCGTACTCGTTTATTCTTTTCGAGTCCGCTTTCGGTCGTACTCGTTTGCTATTGAAAGAGCGTTTTCGATCGGTCTTTCTTTTCGAGTCCGCTTTCGGTCGTACTCGTTTGCTGTTGAAAGAGCGTTTTCGGCCGGTCTTTCTTTTGGAGTCCGCTTTCGGTCGTACTGCTTTGCTGTTGAAAGAGCATTTTCGGCCAGTCTTTCTTTTCGATTCTGCTTTCGGTAGTACTTTTTTATTTCTTTTCGAGTTCGCTTTTGGTCTTACTCGTTTGCTGTTGAAAGAGCGTTTTCGGCCGGTCTTTCTTTTCGAGTCCGCTTTCGGTCGTACTCATTTATTCTTTTCGAATCCGCTTTTGCTCGTACTCGTTTGTTGTTGAAAGAGCGTTTCAGGCCGGTCTTTCTTTTCGAGTCCGCTTTCGGTCGTACTCGTTTGCTATTGAAAGAGCGTTTTTGGCCGGTCTTTATTTTCGAGTCCGCTTTTGGTCGTACTCGTTTATTCTTATCGAGTCCGCTTTCAGTCGTACTCGTTTGCTGTTGAAAGAGCGTTTTCGGTCGGTCTTTTATTTCGAGTCCGCTTTCGGTCGTACTCGTTTATTTCTTTTCGAGTCTGCTTTCGGTCGTACTCGTTTGCTGTTGAAAGAGCGTTTCCGGCCGGTCTTTCTTTTCGAGTCCGCTTTCGGTCGTACTCGTTTATTCTTTTCGAGTCCGCTTTCGGTCGTACTCGTTTGCTATTGAAAGAGCGTTTTCGGCCGGCCTTTCTGTTCGAGTCGGCTTTCGGTCATACTCGTTTATTCTTTTCGAGTTCGCTTTCGGTTGTACTCGTTTGCTGTTGAAAGAGCGTTTTCGGCCAGTCTTTCTTTTCGATTCTGCTTTCGGTAGTACTTGTTTATTTCTTTTCGAATTCGCTTTTGGTCTTACTCGTTTGCTGTTGAAAGAGCGTTTTCGTCCGGTCTTTCTTTTCGAGTCCGCTTTCGGTCGTACTTGTTTATTCTTTTCGAGTTAGCTTTTGCTCGTACTCGTTTGCTGTTGAAAGAGCGTTTCAGGCCGGTCTTTCTTTTCGAGTCCGCTTTCGGTTGTACTCGTTAGCTGTTGAAAGAGAGTTTTTGACCGGTCTTTCTTTTCGAGTCTGCTTTTGGTCGTACTCGTTTATTCTTATCGAGTCCGCTTTCGGTTGTACTCGTTTGCTGTTGAAAGAGCGTTTCAGGACGGTCTTTCTTTTCGAGTCCGCTTTTCGGTCATACTCGTTTGCTGTTGAAAGAATGTTTTCGGCCGGTCTTTCTTTTCGAGTCCGCTTTCGATCGTACTCGGTTATTTCTTTTAGAGTTTGCTTTCGGTTGTACTCGTTTGCTGTTGAAAGAGCGTTTTCGGCCGGTCTTTCTTTTCGAGTCTGCTTTCGGTCGTACTCATTTATTCTTTTCGAGTCCGCTTTTGCTTGTACTCGTTTGCTGTTGAAAGAGCGTTTCAGGCCGGTCTTTCTTTTCGAGTCCGCTTTCGGTCGTACTCGTTTGCTATTGAAAGAGCATTCTCGGCCGGTCTTTCTTTTCGAGTCCGCTTTCGGTCGTACTCGTTTGCTGTTGAAAGAGCATTTTCGACCGGTCTTTCTTTTCGAGTCCGCTTTCGGTCGTACTCGTTTATTTCTTTTCGAGCCCGCTTTCGGTCTTACTCATTTGCTGTTGAAAGAGCATTTTCGGCCGGTCTTTCTTTTCGAGTCCGCTTTTGGTCGTACTCGTTTATTCTTTTCGAGTCCGCTTTCGGTCGTACTCGTTTGCTGTTAAAAGAGCGTTTTCGGCCGGTCTTTCTGTTCGAGTCCGCTTTCGGTCTTACTCATTTATTCTTTTCGAGTCCGCTTTCTGTCGTACTCGTTTGCTGTTGAAAGAGCATTTTCGGTCGGTCTTTCTTTTCGAGTCCGCTTTCGGTCGCACTCGTTTGCTGTTGAAAGAGCATTTTTGGCCGGTCTTTATTTTCGAGTCCGCTTTTGGTCGTACTCGTTTATTCTTATCGAGTCCGCTTTCGGTCGTACTCGTTTGCTGTTGAAAGAGCGTTTTCGGTCGGTCTTTTATTTCGAGTCCGCTTTCGGTCGTACTCGTTTATTTCTTTTCGAGTCCGCTTTCGGTCGTACTCGTTTGCTGGTGAAATAGCGTTTTCGGCCGGTCTTTCTTTTCGAGTCCGCTTTCGGTCGTACTCGTTTATTCTTTTCGAGTCCGCTTTCGGTCGTACTCGTTTGCTATTGAAAGAGCGTTTTCGATCGGTCTTTCTTTTCGAGTCCGCTTTCGGTCGTACTCGTTTGCTGTTGAAAGAGCGTTTTCGGCCGGTCTTTCTTTTGGAGTCCGCTTTCGGTCGTACTGCTTTGCTGTTGAAAGAGCATTTTCGGCCAGTCTTTCTTTTCGATTCTGCTTTCGGTAGTACTTTTTTATTTCTTTTCGAGTTCGCTTTTGGTCTTACTCGTTTGCTGTTGAAAGAGCGTTTTCGGCCGGTCTTTCTTTTCGAGTCCGCTTTCGGTCGTACTCATTTATTCTTTTCGAATCCGCTTTTGCTCGTACTCGTTTGTTGTTGAAAGAGCGTTTCAGGCCGGTCTTTCTTTTCGAGTCCGCTTTCGGTCGTACTCGTTTGCTATTGAAAGAGCGTTTTTGGCCGGTCTTTATTTTCGAGTCCGCTTTTGGTCGTACTCGTTTATTCTTATCGAGTCCGCTTTCAGTCGTACTCGTTTGCTGTTGAAAGAGCGTTTTCGGTCGGTCTTTTATTTCGAGTCCGCTTTCGGTCGTACTCGTTTATTTCTTTTCGAGTCTGCTTTCGGTCGTACTCGTTTGCTGTTGAAAGAGCGTTTCCGGCCGGTCTTTCTTTTCGAGTCCGCTTTCGGTCGTACTCGTTTATTCTTTTCGAGTCCGCTTTCGGTCGTACTCGTTTGCTATTGAAAGAGCGTTTTCGGCCGGCCTTTCTGTTCGAGTCGGCTTTCGGTCATACTCGTTTATTCTTTTCGAGTTCGCTTTCGGTTGTACTCGTTTGCTGTTGAAAGAGCGTTTTCGGCCAGTCTTTCTTTTCGATTCTGCTTTCGGTAGTACTTGTTTATTTCTTTTCGAATTCGCTTTTGGTCTTACTCGTTTGCTGTTGAAAGAGCGTTTTCGTCCGGTCTTTCTTTTCGAGTCCGCTTTCGGTCGTACTTGTTTATTCTTTTCGAGTTAGCTTTTGCTCGTACTCGTTTGCTGTTGAAAGAGCGTTTCAGGCCGGTCTTTCTTTTCGAGTCCGCTTTCGGTTGTACTCGTTAGCTGTTGAAAGAGAGTTTTTGACCGGTCTTTCTTTTCGAGTCTGCTTTTGGTCGTACTCGTTTATTCTTATCGAGTCCGCTTTCGGTTGTACTCGTTTGCTGTTGAAAGAGCGTTTCAGGACGGTCTTTCTTTTCGAGTCCGCTTTTCGGTCATACTCGTTTGCTGTTGAAAGAATGTTTTCGGCCGGTCTTTCTTTTCGAGTCCGCTTTCGATCGTACTCGGTTATTTCTTTTAGAGTTTGCTTTCGGTTGTACTCGTTTGCTGTTGAAAGAGCGTTTTCGGCCGGTCTTTCTTTTCGAGTCTGCTTTCGGTCGTACTCATTTATTCTTTTCGAGTCCGCTTTTGCTTGTACTCGTTTGCTGTTGAAAGAGCGTTTCAGGCCGGTCTTTCTTTTCGAGTCCGCTTTCGGTCGTACTCGTTTGCTATTGAAAGAGCATTCTCGGCCGGTCTTTCTTTTCGAGTCCGCTTTCGGTCGTACTCGTTTGCTGTTGAAAGAGCATTTTCGACCGGTCTTTCTTTTCGAGTCCGCTTTCGGTCGTACTCGTTTATTTCTTTTCGAGCCCGCTTTCGGTCTTACTCATTTGCTGTTGAAAGAGCATTTTCGGCCGGTCTTTCTTTTCGAGTCCGCTTTTGGTCGTACTCGTTTATTCTTTTCGAGTCCGCTTTCGGTCGTACTCGTTTGCTGTTAAAAGAGCGTTTTCGGCCGGTCTTTCTGTTCGAGTCCGCTTTCGGTCTTACTCATTTATTCTTTTCGAGTCCGCTTTCTGTCGTACTCGTTTGCTGTTGAAAGAGCATTTTCGGTCGGTCTTTCTTTTCGAGTCCGCTTTCGGTCGCACTCGTTTGCTGTTGAAAGAGCTTTTTCAGCCGGTTTTTCTTTTCGAGTCCGCTTTCGGTCATACTTATTTATTCTTTTCGAGTCCGCTTTCGGTCGTACTCGTTTACTGTTGAAAGAGCATTTTCGGCAAGACTTTATGTTCGAATCCGCTTTCGGACGTACTCGTTTATTCTTTTCGAGTCCGCTTTCGGTCGTACTCGTTTGCTGTTGAAAGGGCATTTTCGGCCAGTCTTTCTTTTCGATTCTGCTTTCGGTAGTACTTTTTTATTTCTTTTCGAGTTCGCTTTTGGTCTTACTCGTTTGCTGTTGAAAGAGCGTTTTCGGCCGGTCTTTCTTTTCGAGTCCGCTTTCGGTCGTACTCATTTATTCTTTTCGAGTCCGCTTTTGCTCGTACTCGTTTGCTGTTGAAAGAGCGTTTCAGGCCGGTCTTTCTTTTCGAGTCCGCTTTCGGTTGTACTCGTTAGCTGTTGAAAGAGCATTTTTGGCCGGTCTTTATTTTCGAGTCCGCTTTTGGTCGTACTCGTTTATTCTTATCGAGTCCGCTTTCGGTCGTACTCTTTTGCTGTTGAAAGAGCGTTTTCGGTCGGTCTTTTATTTCGAGTCCGCTTTCGGTCGTACTCGTTTATTTTTTTTCGAGTCCGCTTTCGGTCGTACTCGTTTGCTGGTGAAATAGCGTTTTCGGCCGGTCTTTCTTTTCGAGTCCGCTTTCGGTCGTACTCGTTTGCTATTGAAAGAGCGTTTTCGGCCGGCCTTTCTGTTCGAGTCGGCTTTCGGTCATACTCGTTTATTCTTTTCGAGTTCGCTTTCGGTTGTACTCGTTTGCTGTTGAAAGAGCGTTTTCGGCCAGTCTTTCTTTTCGATTCTGCTTTCGGTAGTACTTGTTTATTTCTTTTCGAATTCGCTTTTGGTCTTACTCGTTTGCTGTTGAAAGAGCGTTTTCGTCCGGTCTTTCTTTTCGAGTCCGCTTTCGGTCGTACTTGTTTATTCTTTTCGAGTTAGCTTTTGCTCGTACTCGTTTGCTGTTGAAAGAGCGTTTCAGGCCGGTCTTTCTTTTCGAGTCCGCTTTCGGTTGTACTCGTTAGCTGTTGAAAGAGAGTTTTTGACCGGTCTTTCTTTTCGAGTCTGCTTTTGGTCGTACTCGTTTATTCTTATCGAGTCCGCTTTCGGTTGTACTCGTTTGCTGTTGAAAGAGCGTTTCAGGACGGTCTTTCTTTTCGAGTCCGCTTTTCGGTCATACTCGTTTGCTGTTGAAAGAATGTTTTCGGCCGGTCTTTCTTTTCGAGTCCGCTTTCGATCGTACTCGGTTATTTCTTTTAGAGTTTGCTTTCGGTTGTACTCGTTTGCTGTTGAAAGAGCGTTTTCGGCCGGTCTTTCTTTTCGAGTCTGCTTTCGGTCGTACTCATTTATTCTTTTCGAGTCCGCTTTTGCTTGTACTCGTTTGCTGTTGAAAGAGCGTTTCAGGCCGGTCTTTCTTTTCGAGTCCGCTTTCGGTCGTACTCGTTTGCTATTGAAAGAGCATTCTCGGCCGGTCTTTCTTTTCGAGTCCGCTTTCGGTCGTACTCGTTTGCTGTTGAAAGAGCATTTTCGACCGGTCTTTCTTTTCGAGTCCGCTTTCGGTCGTACTCGTTTATTTCTTTTCGAGCCCGCTTTCGGTCTTACTCATTTGCTGTTGAAAGAGCATTTTCGGCCGGTCTTTCTTTTCGAGTCCGCTTTTGGTCGTACTCGTTTATTCTTTTCGAGTCCGCTTTCGGTCGTACTCGTTTGCTGTTAAAAGAGCGTTTTCGGCCGGTCTTTCTGTTCGAGTCCGCTTTCGGTCTTACTCATTTATTCTTTTCGAGTCCGCTTTCTGTCGTACTCGTTTGCTGTTGAAAGAGCATTTTCGGTCGGTCTTTCTTTTCGAGTCCGCTTTCGGTCGCACTCGTTTGCTGTTGAAAGAGCTTTTTCAGCCGGTTTTTCTTTTCGAGTCCGCTTTCGGTCATACTTATTTATTCTTTTCGAGTCCGCTTTCGGTCGTACTCGTTTACTGTTGAAAGAGCATTTTCGGCAAGACTTTATGTTCGAATCCGCTTTCGGACGTACTCGTTTATTCTTTTCGAGTCCGCTTTCGGTCGTACTCGTTTGCTGTTGAAAGGGCATTTTCGGCCAGTCTTTCTTTTCGATTCTGCTTTCGGTAGTACTTTTTTATTTCTTTTCGAGTTCGCTTTTGGTCTTACTCGTTTGCTGTTGAAAGAGCGTTTTCGGCCGGTCTTTCTTTTCGAGTCCGCTTTCGGTCGTACTCATTTATTCTTTTCGAGTCCGCTTTTGCTCGTACTCGTTTGCTGTTGAAAGAGCGTTTCAGCCCGGTCTTTTTTTTCGAGTCCGCTTTCGGTTGTACTCGTTAGCTGTTGAAAGAGCATTTTTGGCCGGTCTTTATTTTCGAGTCCGCTTTTGGTCGTACTCGTTTATTCTTATCGAGTCCGCTTTCGGTCGTACTCTTTTGCTGTTGAAAGAGCGTTTTCGGTCGGTCTTTTATTTCGAGTCCGCTTTCGGTCGTACTCGTTTATTTTTTTTCGAGTCCACTTTCGGTCGTACTCGTTTGCTGGTGAAATAGCGTTTTCGGCCGGTCTTTCTTTTCGAGTCCGCTTTCGGTCGTACTCGTTTATTCTTTTCGAGTCCGCTTTCGGTCGTACTCGTTTGCTATTGAAAGAGCGTTTTCGATCGGTCTTTCTTTTCGAGTCCGCTTTCGGTCGTACTCGTTTGCTGTTGAAAGAGCGTTTTCGGCCGGTCTTTCTTTTGGAGTCCGCTTTCGGTCGTACTGCTTTGCTGTTGAAAGAGCATTTTCGGCCAGTCTTTCTTTTCGATTCTGCTTTCGGTAGTACTTTCTTATTTCTTTTCGAGTTCGCTTTTGGTCTTACTCGTTTGCTGTTGAAAGAGCGTTTTCGGCCGGTCTTTCTTTTCGAGTCCGCTTTCGGTCGTACTCATTTATTCTTTTCGAATCCGCTTTTGCTCGTACTCGTTTGTTGTTGAAAGAGCGTTTCAGGCCGGTCTTTCTTTTCGAGTCCGCTTTCGGTCGTACTCGTTTGCTATTGAAAGAGCGTTTTTGGCCGGTCTTTATTTTCGAGTCCGCTTTTGGTCGTACTCGTTTATTCTTATCGAGTCCGCTTTCGGTCGTACTCTTTTGCTGTTGAAAGAGCGTTTTCGGTCGGTCTTTTATTTCGAGTCCGCTTTCGGTCGTACTCGTTTATTTCTTTTCGAGTCCGCTTTCGGTCGTACTCGTTTGCTGTTGAAAGAGCGTTTCCGGCCGGTCTTTCTTTTCGAGTCCGCTTTCGGTCGTACTCGTTTATTCTTTTCGAGTCCGCTTTCGGTCGTACTCGTTTGCTATTGAAAGAGCGTTTTTGATCGGTCTTTCTTTTCGAGTCCGCTTTCGGTCGTACTCGTTTGCTGTTGAAAGAGCGTTTTCGGCCGGTCTTTCTTTTGGAGTCCGCTTTCGGTCGTACTGCTTTGCTGTTGAAAGAGCATTTTCGGCCAGTCTTTCTTTTCGATTCTGCTTTCGGTAGTACTTTTTTATTTCTTTTCGAGTTCGCTTTTGGTCTTACTCGTTTGCTGTTGAAAGAGCGTTTTCGGCCGGTCTTTCTTTTCGAGTCCGCTTTCGGTCGTACTCATTTATTCTTTTCGAATCCGCTTTTGCTCGTACTCGTTTGCTGTTGAAAGAGCGTTTCAGGCCGGTCTTTCTTTTCGAGTCCGCTTTCGGTCGTACTCGTTTGCTATTGAAAGAGCGTTTTTGGCCGGTCTTTATTTTCGAGTCCGCTTTTGGTCGTACTCGTTTATTCTTATCGAGTCCGCTTTCAGTCGTACTCGTTTGCTGTTGAAAGAGCGTTTTCGGTCGGTCTTTTATTTCGAGTCCGCTTTCGGTCGTACTCGTTTATTTCTTTTCGAGTCCGCTTTCGGTCGTACTCGTTTGCTGTTGAAAGAGCGTTTCCGGCCGGTCTTTCTTTTCGAGTCCGCTTTCAGTCGTACTCGTTTATTCTTTTCGAGTCCGCTTTCGGTCGTACTCGTTTGCTATTGAAAGAGCTTTTTCGGCCGACCTTTCTGTTCGAGTCGTCTTTCGGTCATACTCGTTTATTCTTTTCGAGTTCGCTTTCGGTTGTACTCGTTTGCTGTTGAAAGAGCGTTTTCGGCCAGTCTTTCTTTTCGATTCTGCTTTCGGTAGTACTTGTTTATTTCTTTTCGAATTCACTTTTGGTCTTACTCTTTTGCTGTTGAAAGAGCGTTTTCGTCCGGTCTTTCTTTTCGAGTCCGCTTTCGGTCGTACTTGTTTATTCTTTTCGAGTTAGCTTTTGCTCGTACTCGTTTGCTGTTGAAAGAGCGTTTCAGGCCGGTCTTTCTTTTCGAGTCCGCTTTCGGTTGTACTCGTTAGCTGTTGAAAGAGAGTTTTTGGCCGGTCTTTCTTTTCGAGTCTGCTTTTGGTCGTACTCGTTTATTCTTATCGAGTCCGCTTTCGGTTGTACTCGTTTGCTGTTGAAAGAGCGTTTCAGGTCGGTCTTTCTTTTCGAGTCCGCTTTTCGGTCGTACTCGTTTGCTGTTGAAAGAATGTTTTTGGCCGGTCTTTCTTTTCGAGTCCGCTTTCGATCGTACTCGGTTATTTCTTTTAGAGTCTGCTTTCGGTTGTACTCGTTTGCTGTTGAAAGAGCGTTTTCGGCCGGTCTTTCTTTTCGAGTCTGCTTTCGGTCGTACTCATTTATTCTTTTCGAGTCCGCTTTTGCTCGTACTCGTTTGCTGTTGAAAGAGCGTTTCAGGCCGGTCTTTCTTTTCGAGTCCGCTTTCGGTCGTACTCGTTTGCTATTGAAAGAGCGTTTTTGGCCGGTCTTTATTTTCCAGTCCGCTTTTGGTCGTACTCGTTTATTCTTATCGAGTCCGCTTTCAGTCGCACTCGTTTGCTGTTGAAAGAGCGTTTTCGGTCGGTCTTTTATTTCGAGTCCGCTTTCGGTCGTACTCGTTTATTTCTTTTCGAGTCCGCTTTCGGTCGTACTCGTTTGCTGTTGAAAGAGCGTTTTCGGCCGGTCTTTCTTTTCGAGTCCGCTTTCGGTCGTACTCGTTTATTCTTTTCGAAACCGCTTTCGGTCGTACTCGTTTGCTATTGAAAGAGCGTTTTCGGCCGGCCTTTCTGTTCGAGTCGGCTTTCGGTCATACTCGTTTATTCTTTTCGAGTCCGCTTTCGGTCGTACTCGTTTGCTATTGAAAGAGCGTTTTTGATCGGTCTTTCTTTTCGAGTCCGCTTTCGGTCGTACTCGTTTGCTGTTGAAAGAGCGTTTTCGGCCGGTCTTTCTTTTGGAGTCCGCTTTCGGTCGTACTGCTTTGCTGTTGAAAGAGCATTTTCGGCCAGTCTTTCTTTTCGATTCTGCTTTCGGTAGTACTTTTTTATTTCTTTTCGAGTTCGCTTTTGGTCTTACTCGTTTGCTGTTGAAAGAGCGTTTTCGGCCGGTCTTTCTTTTCGAGTCCGCTTTCGGTCGTACTCATTTATTCTTTTCGAATCCGCTTTTGCTCGTACTCGTTTGCTGTTGAAAGAGCGTTTCAGGCCGGTCTTTCTTTTCGAGTCCGCTTTCGGTCGTACTCGTTTGCTATTGAAAGAGCGTTTTTGGCCGGTCTTTATTTTCGAGTCCGCTTTTGGTCGTACTCGTTTATTCTTATCGAGTCCGCTTTCAGTCGTACTCGTTTGCTGTTGAAAGAGCGTTTTCGGTCGGTCTTTTATTTCGAGTCCGCTTTCGGTCGTACTCGTTTATTTCTTTTCGAGTCCGCTTTCGGTCGTACTCGTTTGCTGTTGAAAGAGCGTTTCCGGCCGGTCTTTCTTTTCGAGTCCGCTTTCAGTCGTACTCGTTTATTCTTTTCGAGTCCGCTTTCGGTCGTACTCGTTTGCTATTGAAAGAGCTTTTTCGGCCGGCCTTTCTGTTCGAGTCGTCTTTCGGTCATACTCCTTTATTCTTTTCGAGTTCGCTTTCGGTTGTACTCGTTTACTGTTGAAAGAGCGTTTTCGGCCAGTCTTTCTTTTCGATTCTGCTTTCGGTAGTACTTGTTTATTTCTTTTCGAATTCACTTTTGGTCTTACTCTTTTGCTGTTGAAAGAGCGTTTTCGTCCGGTCTTTCTTTTCGAGTCCGCTTTCGGTCGTACTTGTTTATTCTTTTCGAGTTAGCTTTTGCTCGTACTCGTTTGCTGTTGAAAGAGCGTTTCAGGCCGGTCTTTCTTTTCGAGTCCGCTTTCGGTTGTACTCGTTAGCTGTTGAAAGAGAGTTTTTGGCCGGTCTTTCTTTTCGAGTCTGCTTTTGGTCGTACTCGTTTATTCTTATCGAGTCCGCTTTCGGTTGTACTCGTTTGCTGTTGAAAGAGCGTTTCAGGTCGGTCTTTCTTTTCGAGTCCGCTTTTCGGTCGTACTCGTTTGCTGTTGAAAGAATGTTTTTGGCCGGTCTTTCTTTTCGAGTCCGCTTTCGATCGTACTCGGTTATTTCTTTTAGAGTCTGCTTTCGATTGTACTCGTTTGCTGTTGAAAGAGCGTTTTCGGCCGGTCTTTCTTTTCGAGTCTGCTTTCGGTCGTACTCATTTATTCTTTTCGAGTCCGCTTTTGCTCGTACTCGTTTGCTGTTGAAAGAGCGTTTCAGGCCGGTCTTTCTTTTCGAGTCCGCTTTCGGTCGTACTCGTTTGCTATTGAAAGAGCGTTTTTGGCCGGTC
Organism: Lathyrus tuberosus; assembly: GCA_022829125.1. Taxonomy (NCBI): domain Eukaryota; kingdom Viridiplantae; phylum Streptophyta; class Magnoliopsida; order Fabales; family Fabaceae; genus Lathyrus; species Lathyrus tuberosus. Next base: position 6,261,872 of record JALAZF010000034.1, read on the forward strand.
TTTATTTTCCAGTCCGCTTTTGGTCGTACTCGTTTATTCTTATCGAGTCCGCTTTCAGTCGTACTCGTTTGCTGTTGAAAGAGCGTTTTCGGTCGGTCTTTTATTTCGAGTCCGCTTTCGGTCGTACTCGTTTATTTCTTTTCGAGTCCGCTTTCGGTCGTACTCGTTTGCTGTTGAAAGAGCGTTTTCGGCCGGTCTTTCTTTTCGAGTCCGCTTTCGGTCGTACTCGTTTATTCTTTTCGAAACCGCTTTCGGTCGTACTCGTTTGCTATTGAAAGAGCGTTTTCGGCCGGCCTTTCTGTTCGAGTCGGCTTTCGGTCATACTCGTTTATTCTTTTCGAGTTCGCTTTCGGTTGTACTCGTTTGCTGTTGAAAGAGCGTTTTCGGCCAGTCTTTCTTTTCGATTCTGCTTTCGGTAGTACTTGTTTATTTCTTTTAGAATTCGCTTTTGGTCTTACTCGTTTGCTGTTGAAAGAGCGTTTTCGTCCGGTCTTTCTTTTCGAGTCCGCTTTCGGTCGTACTTGTTTATTCTTTTCGAGTTAGCTTTTGCTCGTACTCGTTTGCTGTTGAAAGAGCGTTTCAGGCCGGTCTTTCTTTTCGAGTCCGCTTTCGGTTGTACTCGTTAGCTGTTGAAAGAGAGTTTTTGGCCGGTCTTTCTTTTCGAGTCTGCTTTTGGTCGTACTCGTTTATTCTTATCGAGTCCGATTTCGGTTGTACTCGTTTGCTGTTGAAAGAGCGTTTCAGGTCGGTCTTTCTTTTCGAGTCCGCTTTTCGGTTGTACTCGTTTGCTGTTGAAAGAGCGTTTTCGGCCGGTCTTTCTTTTCGAGTCTGCTTTCGGTCGTACTCATTTATTCTTTTCGAGTCCGCTTTTGCTCGTACTCGTTTGCTGTTGAAAGAGCGTTTCAGGCCGGTCTTTCTTTTCAAGTCCGCTTTCGGTCGTACTCGTTTGCTATTGAAAGAGCGTTTTTGGCCGGTCTTTATTTTCGAGTCCGCTTTTGGTCGTACTCGTTTATTCTTATCGAGTGCGCTTTCAGTCGTACTCGTTTGCTGTTGAAAGAGCATTTTCGGTCGGTCTTTTATTTTGAGTCCGCTTTCGGTCGTACTCGTTTATTTCTTTTCGAGCCGCTTTCGGTCGTACTCGTTTGCTATTGAAAGAGCGTTTCCGGCCGGTCTTTCTTTTCGAGTCCGCTTTCGGTCGTACTCGTTTATTCTTTTCGAGTCCGCTTTCGGTCGTACTCGTTTGCTATTGAAAGAGCGTTTTCGGCCGCCCTTTCTGTTCGAGTCGGCTTTCGATCATACTCGTTTATTCTTTTCGATTTCGCTTTCGGTTGTACTCGTTTGCTGTTGAAAGAGCGTTTTCGGCCAGTCTTTCTTTTCGATTCTGCTTTCGGTAGTACTTGTTTATTTCTTTTCGAATTCGCTTTTGGTCTTACTCGTTTGCTGTTGAAAGAGCGTTTTCGTCCGGCCTTTCTTTTCGAGTCCGCTTTCGACCGTACTCGTTTATTTTTTTCGATTTCGGTTTTGCTCGTACTCGTTTGCTGTTGAAAGAGCGTTTCAGGCCGATCTTTCTTTTCGAGTCCGCTTTCGGTTGTACTCGTTAGCTGTTGAAATAGAGTTTTTGGCCGGTCTTTATTTTCGAGTCTGCTTTTGGTCGTACTCATTTATTCTTATCGAGTCCGCTTTCGGTTGTACTCGTTTGCTGTTGAAAGAGCGTTTCAGGTCGGTCTTTCTTTTCGAGTCCGCTTTTCGGTCGTACTCGTTTGCTGTTGAAAGGGCGTTTTCGGCCGGTCTTTCTTTTCGAGTCCGCTTTCGATCGTACTCGGTTATTTCTTTTAGAGTCTGCTTTCAATTGTACTCGTTTGCTGTTGAAAGAGCGTTTTCGGCCGGTCTTTCTTTTCGAGTCCGCTTTCGGTCGTACTCGTTTGCTGTTGAAAGCGCATTTTCGGCCGGTCTTTCTTTTCGAGTCCGCTTTCGATCGTACTCGGTTATTTCTTTTAGAGTCTGCTTTCAATTGTACTCGTTTGCTGTTGAAAGAGCGTTTTCGGCCGGTCTTTCTTTTCGAGTCCGCTTTCGATCGTACTCGTTTATTCTTTTCGAGTCCGCTTTCAGTTGTACTCGTTTGCTATTGAAAGAGCATTCTCGACCGGTCTTTCTTTTCGAGTCCGCTTTCGGTCGTACTCGTTTGCTGTTGAAAGAGCATTTTCGGCCGGTCTTTCTTTTCGAGTCCGCTTTCGGTCGTACTCGTTTATTTCTTTTCGAGTCCGCTTTCGGTCTTACTCATTTGCTGTTGAAAGAGCATTTTCGGCCGGTCTTTCTTTTCGAGTCCGCTTTTGGTTGTACTCGTTTATTCTTTTCGAGTCCGCTTTCGGTCGTACTCGTTTGCTGTTGAAAGAGCGTTTTCGGCCGGTCTTTCTGTTCGAGTCCGCTTTCGGTCTTACTCATTTGCTGTTGAAAGAGCATTTTCGGCCGGTCTTTCTTTTCGAGTCCGCTTTTGGTCGTACTCGTTTATTCTTTTCGAGTTCGCTTTCGGTTGTACTCGTTTGCTGTTGAAAGGACGTTTTCGGCCAGTCTTTCTTTTCGATTCTCCTTTCGGTAGTACTTGTTTATTTCTTTTCGAATTCTCTTTTGGTCTTACTCGTTTGCTGTTGAAAGAGCGTTTTCGTCCGGTCTTTCTTTTCGAGTCCGCTTTCGGTCGTACTCGTTTATTCTTTTCGAGTTCGCTTTTGCTCGTACTCGTTTGCTGTTGAAAGAGCGTTTCAGGCCGGTCTTTCTTTTCCAGTCCGCTTTCGGTTGTACTCGTTAGCTGTTGAAATAGAGTTTTTGGCCGGTCTTTCTTTTCGAGTCTGCTTTTGGTCGTACTCGTTTATTCTTATCGAGTCCGCTTTCGGTTGTACTCGTTCGCTATTGAAAGAGCGTTTCAGGTCGGTCTTTCTTTTCGAGTCCGCTTTTCGGTCGTACTCGTTTGCTGTTGAAAGAGCGTTTTCGGTCGGTCTTTCTTTTCGAGTCCGCTTTCGATCGTACTCGGTTATTTCTTTTAGAGTCTGCTTTCAATTGTACTCGTTTGCTGTTGAAAGAGCGTTTTCAGCCGGTCTTTCTTTTCGAGTCCGCTTTCGGTCGTACTCGTTTGCTGTTGAAAGCGCGTTTTCGGCCGGTCTTTCTTTTCGAGTCCGCTTTCGATCGTACTCGGTTATTTCTTTTAGAGTCTGCTTTCAATTGTACTCGTTTGCTCTTGAAAGAGCGTTTTCGGCCGGTCTTTCTTTTCGAGTCCGCTTTCGGTCGTACTCGTTTATTCTTTTCGAGTCCGCTTTCAGTTGTACTCGTTTGCTATTGAAAGAGCATTCTCGGCCGGTCTTTCTTTTCGAGTCCGCTTTCGGTCGTACTCGTTTGCTGTTGAAAGAGCATTTTCGGCCGGTCTTTCTTTTCGAGTCCGCTTTCGGTCGTACTCGTTTATTTCTTTTCGAGTCCGCTTTCGGTCTTACTCATTTGCTGTTGAAAGAGCATTTTCGGCCGGTCTTTCTTTTCGAGCCCGCTTTTGGTCGTACTCGTTTATTCTTTTCGAGTCCGCTTTCGGTCGTACTCGTTTGCTGTTGAAAGAGCGTTTTCGGCCGGTCTTTCTGTTCGAGTCCGCTTTCGGTCTTACTCATTTATTCTTTTCGAGTCCGCTTTCTGTCGTACTCGTTTGCTGTTGAAAGAGCCTTTTCGGCCGGTCTTTCTTTTCGAGCCCGCTTTCGGTCGTACTCGTTTGCTGTTGAAAGAGCTTTTTCAGCCGGTTTTTCTTTTCGAGTCCGCTTTCGGTCATACTTATTTATTCTTTTCGAGTTCGCTTTCGGTCGTACTCGTTTACTGCTGAAAGAGCATTTTCGGCAGGACTTTATGTTCGAGTCCGCTTTCGGACGTACTCGTTTATTCTTTTCGAGTCCGCTTTCGGTCGTACTCGTTTGCTGTTGAAAGAGCCTTTTCGGCCGGTCTTTCTTTTGGAGTCCGCTTTCGGCCGTACTCCTTAGCTGTTGAAAGGGCATTTTCGGCCAGTCTTTCTTTTCGATTCTGCTTTCGGTAGTACTTTTTTGTTTCTTTTCGAGTTCGCTTTTGGTCTTAGTCGTTTGCTGTTGAAAGAGCGTTTTCGGCCGGTCTTTCTTTTCGAGTCCACTTTCGGTCGTACTCATTTATTCTTTTCGAGTCCGCTTTTGCTCGTACTCGTTTGCTGTTGAAAGAGCGTTTCAGGCCGGTCTTTCTTTTCGAGTCCGCTTTCGGTTGTAGTCGTTAGCTGTTGAAAGAGCATTTTTGGCCGGTCTTTATTTTCGAGTCCGCTTTTGGTCGTACTCGTTTATTCTTATCGAGTCCGCTTTCGGTCGTACTCGTTTGCTGTTGAAAGAGCATTTTCGGTCGGTCTTTTATTTCGAGTCCGCCTTCGGTCGTACACGTTTATTTCTTTTCGAGTCCGCTTTCGGTCGTACTCGTTTGCTGGTGAAAGAGCGTTTTCGGCCGGTCTTTCTTTTCGAGTCCGCTTTCGGTCGTACTCGTTTATTCTTTTCGAGTCCGCTTTCGGTCGTACTCGTTTGCTATTGAAAGAGCGTTTTCGATCGGTCTTTCTTTTCGAGTCTGCTTTCGGTCGTACTCGTTTGCTGTTGAAAGAGCGTTTTCGGCGGTCTTTCTTTTGGAGTCCGCTTTCGGTCGTACTGCTTTGCTGTTGAAAGAGCATTTTCGGCCAGTCTTTCTTTTCGATTCTGCTTTCGGTAGTACTTTTTTATTTCTTTTCGAGTTCGCTTTTGGTCTTACTCGTTTGCTGTTGAAAGAGCATTTTCGGCCGGTCTTTCTTTTCGAGTCCGCTTTCGGTCGTACTCATTTATTCTTTTCGAATCCGCTTTTGCTCGTACTCGTTTGCTGTTGAAAGAGCGTTTCAGGCCGGTCTTTCTTTTCGAGTCCGCTTTCGGTCGTACTCGTTTGCTATTGAAAGAGCGTTTTTGGCCGGTCTTTATTTTCGAGTCTGCTTTTGGTCGTACTCGTTTATTCTTATCGAGTCCGCTTTCAGTCGTACTCGTTTGCTGTTGAAAGAGCGTTTTCGGTTGGTCTTTTATTTCGAGTCGGCTTTCGGTCGTACTCGTTTATTTCTTTTCGAGTCCGCTTTCGGTCGTACTCGTTTGCTGTTGAAATAGCGTTTCTGGCCGGTCTTTCTTTTCGAGTCCGCTTTCGGTCGTACTCGTTTATTCTTTTCGAGTCCGCTTTCGGTCGTACTCGTTTATTCTTTTCGAGTTCGCTTTCGGTTGTACTCGTTTGCTGTTGAAAGAGCGTTTTCGGCCAGTCTTTCTTTTCGATTCTGCTTTCGGTAGTACTTGTTTATTTCTTTTCGAATTCCCTTTTGGTCTTACTCGTTTGCTGTTGAAAGAGCGTTTTCGTCCGGTCTTTCTTTTCGAGTCCGCTTTCGGTCGTACTCGTTTATTCTTTTCGAGTTCGCTTTTGCTCGTACTCGTTTGCTGTTGAAAGAGCGTTTCAGGCCGGTCTTTCTTTTCCAGTCCGCTTTCGGTTGTACTCGTTAGCTGTTGAAATAGAGTTTTTGGCCGGTCTTTCTTTTCGAGTCTGCTTTTGGTCGTACTCGTTTATTCTTATCGAGACCGCTTTCGGTTGTACTCGTTTGCTGTTGAAAGAGCGTTTCAGGTCGGTCTTTCTTTTCGAGTCCGCTTTTCGGTCGTACTCGTTTGCTGTTGAAAGAGCGTTTTCGGCCGGTCTTTCTTTTCGAGTCCGCTTTCGATTGTACTCGGTTATTTCTTTTAGAGTCTGCTTTCAATTGTACTCGTTTGCTGTTGAAAGAGCGTTTTCGGCCGGTCTTTCTTTTCGAGTCCGCTTTCGGTCGTACTAGTTTGCTATTGAAAGAGCATTCTCGGCCGGTCTTTCTTTTCGAGTCCGCTTTCGGTCGTACTCGTTTATTTCTTTTCGAGTCCGCTTTCGGTCTTACTCATTTGCTGTTGAAAGAGCATTTTCGGCCGGTCTTTCTTTTCGAGTCCGCTTTTGGTCGTACTCGTTTATTCTTATCGAGTCCGATTTCGGTTGTACTCGTTTGCTGTTGAAAGAGCGTTTCAGGTCGGTCTTTCTTTTCGAGTCCTCTTTTCGGTTGTACTCGTTTGCTGTTGAAAGAGCGTTTTCGGCCGGTCTTTCTTTTCGAGTCTGCTTTCGGTCGTACTCATTTATTCTTTTCGAGTCCGCTTTTGCTCGTACTCGTTTGCTGTTGAAAGAGCGTTTCAGGCCGGTCTTTCTTTTCGAGTCCGCTTTCGGTCGTACTCGTTTGCTATTGAAAGAGCGTTTTTGGCCGGTCTTTATTTTCGAGTCCGCTTTTGGTCGTACTCGTTTATTCTTATCGAGTGCGCTTTCAGTCGTACTCGTTTGCTGTTGAAAGAGCATTTTCGGTCGGTCTTTTATTTTGAGTCCGCTTTCGGTCGTACTCGTTTATTTCTTTTCGAGCCGCTTTCGGTCGTACTCGTTTGCTATTGAAAGAGCGTTTCCGGCCGGTCTTTCTTTTCGAGTCCGCTTTCGGTCGTACTCGTTTATCCTTTTCGAGTCCGCTTTCGGTCGTACTCGTTTGCTATTGAAAGAGCGTTTTCGGCCGGCCTTTCTGTTCGAGTCGGCTTTCGGTCATACTCGTTTATTCTTTTCGAGTTCGCTTTCGGTTGTACTCGTTTGTTGTTGAAAGAGCGTTTTCGGCCAGTCTTTCTTTTCGATTCTGCTTTCGGTAGTACTTGTTTATTTCTTTTCGAATTCGCTTTTGGTCTTACTCGTTTGCTGTTGAAAGAGCGTTTTCGTCCGGTCTTTCTTTTCGAGTCCGCTTTCGGTCGTACTCGTTTATTTTTTTCGATTTCGGTTTTGCTCGTACTCGTTTGCTGTTGAAAGAGCGTTTCAGGCCGGTCTTTCTTTTCGAGTCCGCTTTCGGTTGTACTCGTTTGCTATTGAAATAGAGTTTTTGGCCGGTCTTTCTTTTCGAGTCTGCTTTTGGTCGTACTCATTTATTCTTATCGAGTCCGCTTTCGGTTGTACTCGTTTGCTGTTGAAAGAGCGTTTCAGGTCGGTCTTTCTTTTCGAGTCCGCTTTTCGGTCGTACTCGTTTGCTGTTGAAAGAGCGTTTTCGGCCGGTCTTTCTTTTCGAGTCCGCTTTCGATCGTACTCGGTTATTTCTTTTAGAGTCTGCTTTCAATTGTACTCGTTTGCTGTTGAAAGAGCATTTTCGGCCGGTCTTTCTTTTCGAGTCCGCTTTCGGTCGTACTCATTTATTCTTTTCGAATCCGCTTTTGCTCGTACTCGTTTGCTGTTGAAAGAGCGTTTCAGGCCGGTCTTTCTTTTCGAGTCCGCTTTCGGTCGTACTCGTTTGCTATTGAAAGAGCGTTTTTGGCCGGTCTTTATTTTCGAGTCTGCTTTTGGTCGTACTCGTTTATTCTTATCGAGTCCGCTTTCAGTCGTACTCGTTTGCTGTTGAAAGAGAGTTTTCGGTCGGTCTTTTATTTCGAGTCGGCTTTCGGTCGTACTCGTTTATTTCTTTTCGAGTCCGCTTTCGGTCGTACTCGTTTGCTGTTGAAATAGCGTTTCTGGCCGGTCTTTCTTTTCGAGTCCGCTTTCGGTCGTACTCGTTTATTCTTTTCGAGTCCGCTTTCGGTCGTACTCGTTTATTCTTTTCGAGTTCGCTTTCGGTTGTACTCGTTTGCTGTTGAAAGAGCGTTTTCGGCCAGTCTTTCTTTTCGATTCTGCTTTCGGTAGTACTTGTTTATTTCTTTTCGAATTCCCTTTTGGTCTTACTCGTTTGCTGTTGAAAGAGCGTTTTCGTCCGGTCTTTCTTTTCGAGTCCGCTTTCGGTCGTACTCGTTTATTCTTTTCGAGTTCGCTTTTGCTCGTACTCGTTTGCTGTTGAAAGAGCGTTTCAGGCCGGTCTTTCTTTTCCAGTCCGCTTTCGGTTGTACTCGTTAGCTGTTGAAATAGAGTTTTTGGCCGGTCTTTCTTTTCGAGTCTGCTTTTGGTCGTACTCGTTTATTCTTATCGAGACCGCTTTCGGTTGTACTCGTTTGCTGTTGAAAGAGCGTTTCAGGTCGGTCTTTCTTTTCGAGTCCGCTTTTCGGTCGTACTCGTTTGCTGTTGAAAGAGCGTTTTCGGCCGGTCTTTCTTTTCGAGTCCGCTTTCGATTGTACTCGGTTATTTCTTTTAGAGTCTGCTTTCAATTGTACTCGTTTGCTGTTGAAAGAGCGTTTTCAGCCGGTCTTTCTTTTCGAGTCCGCTTTCGGTCGTACTAGTTTGCTATTGAAAGAGCATTCTCGGCCGGTCTTTCTTTTCGAGTCCGCTTTCGGTCGTACTCGTTTATTTCTTTTCGAGTCCGCTTTCGGTCTTACTCATTTGCTGTTGAAAGAGCATTTTCGGCCGGTCTTTCTTTTCGAGTCCGCTTTTGGTCGTACTCGTTTATTCTTATCGAGTCCGATTTCGGTTGTACTCGTTTGCTGTTGAAAGAGCGTTTCAGGTCGGTCTTTCTTTTCGAGTCCGCTTTTCGGTTGTACTCGTTTGCTGTTGAAAGAGCGTTTTCGGCCGGTCTTTCTTTTCGAGTCTGCTTTCGGTCGTACTCATTTATTCTTTTCGAGTCCGCTTTTGCTCGTACTCGTTTGCTGTTGAAAGAGCGTTTCAGGCCGGTCTTTCTTTTCGAGTCCGCTTTCGGTCGTACTCGTTTGCTATTGAAAGAGTGTTTTTGGCCGGTCTTTATTTTCGAGTCCGCTTTTGGTCGTACTCGTTTATTCTTATCGAGTGCGCTTTCAGTCGTACTCGTTTGCTGTTGAAAGAGCATTTTCGGTCGGTCTTTTATTTTGAGTCCGCTTTCGGTCGTACTCGTTTATTTCTTTTCGAGCCGCTTTCGGTCGTACTCGTTTGCTATTGAAAGAGCGTTTCCGGCCGGTCTTTCTTTTCGAGTCCGCTTTCGGTCGTACTCGTTTATCCTTTTCGAGTCCGCTTTCGGTCGTACTCGTTTGCTATTGAAAGAGCGTTTTCGGCCGGCCTTTCTGTTCGAGTCGGCTTTCGGTCATACTCGTTTATTCTTTTCGAGTTCGCTTTCGGTTGTACTCGTTTGTTGTTGAAAGAGCGTTTTCGGCCAGTCTTTCTTTTCGATTCTGCTTTCGGTAGTACTTGTTTATTTCTTTTCGAATTCGCTTTTGGTCTTACTCGTTTGCTGTTGAAAGAGCGTTTTCGTCCGGTCTTTCTTTTCGAGTCCGCTTTCGGTCGTACTCGTTTATTTTTTTCGATTTCGGTTTTGCTCGTACTCGTTTGCTGTTGAAAGAGCGTTTCAGGCCGGTCTTTCTTTTCGAGTCCGCTTTCGGTTGTACTCGTTTGCTATTGAAATAGAGTTTTTGGCCGGTCTTTCTTTTCGAGTCTGCTTTTGGTCGTACTCATTTATTCTTATCGAGTCCGCTTTCGGTTGTACTCGTTTGCTGTTGAAAGAGCGTTTCAGGTCGGTCTTTCTTTTCGAGTCCGCTTTTCGGTCGTACTCGTTTGCTGTTGAAAGAGCGTTTTCGGCCGGTCTTTCTTTTCGAGTCCGCTTTCGATCGTACTCGGTTATTTCTTTTAGAGTCTGCTTTCAATTGTACTCGTTTGCTGTTGAAAGAGCGTTTTCGGCCGGTCTTTCTTTTCGAGTCCGCTTTCGGTCGTACTCGTTTGCTGTTGAAGCGCATTTTCGGCCGGTCTTTCTTTTCGAGTCCGCTTTCGATCGTACTCGGTTATTTCTTTTAGAGTCTGCTTTCAATTGTACTCGTTTGCTGTTGAAAGAGCGTTTTCGGCCGGTCTTTCTTTTCGAGTCCGCTTTCGATCGTACTCGTTTATTCTTTTCGAGTCCGCTTTCAGTTGTACTCGTTTGCTATTGAAAGAGCATTCTCGGCCGGTCTTTCTTTTCGAGTCCGCTTTCGGTCGTACTCGTTTGCTGTTGAAAGAGCATTTTCGGCCGGTCTTTCTTTTCGAGTCCGCTTTCGGTCGTACTCGTTTATTTCTTTTCGAGTCCGCTTTCGGTCTTACTCATTTGCTGTTGAAAGAGCATTTTCGGCCGGTCTTTCTTTTCGAGTCCGCTTTTGGTTGTACTCGTTTATTCTTTTCGAGTCCGCTTTCGGTCGTACTCGTTTGCTGTTGAAAGAGCGTTTTCGGCCGGTCTTTATGTTCGAGTCCGCTTTCGGTCTTACTCATTTACTGTTGAAAGAGCATTTTCGGCCGGTCTTTCTTTTCGAGTCCGCTTTTGGTCGTACTCGTTTATTCTTTTCGAGTTCGCTTTCGGTTGTACTCGTTTGCTGTTGAAAGGGCGTTTTCGGCCAGTCTTTCTTTTCGATTCTGCTTTCGGTAGTACTTGTTTATTTCTTTTCGAATTCTCTTTTGGTCTTACTCGTTTGCTGTTGAAAGAGCGTTTTTGTCCGGTCTTTCTTTTCGAGTCCGCTTTCGGTCGTACTCGTTTATTCTTTTCGAGTTCGCTTTTGCTCGTACTCGTTTGCTGTTGAAAGAGCGTTTCAGGCCGGTCTTTCTTTTCCAGTCCGCTTTCGGTTGTACTCGTTAGCTGTTGAAATAGAGTTTTTGGCCGGTCTTTCTTTTCGAGTCTGCTTTTGGTCGTACTCGTTTATTCTTATCGAGTCCGCTTTCGGTTGTACTCGTTTGCTGTTGAAAGAGCGTTTCAGGTCGGTCTTTCTTTTCGAGTCCGCTTTTCGGTCGTACTCGTTTGCTGTTGAAAGAGCGTTTTCGGCCGGTCTTTCTTTTCGAGTCCGCTTTCGATCGTACTCGGTTATTTCTTTTAGAGTCTGCTTTCAATTGTACTCGTTTGCTGTTGAAAGAGCGTTTTCGGCCGGTCTTTCTTTTCGAGTCCGCTTTCGGTCGTACTCGTTTGCTGTTGAAAGCGCGTTTTCGGCCGGTCTTTCTTTTCGAGTCCGCTTTCGATCGTACTTGGTTATTTCTTTTAGAGTCTGCTTTCAATTGTACTCGTTTGCTGTTGAAAGAGCGTTTTCGGCCGGTCTTTCTTTTCGAGTCCGCTTTCGATCGTACTCGTTTATTCTTTTCGAGTCCGCTTTCAGTTGTACTCGTTTGCTATTGAAAGAGCATTCTCGGCCGGTCTTTCTTTTCGAGTCCGCTTTCGGTCGTACTCGTTTGCTGTTGAAAGAGCATTTTCGGCCGGTCTTTCTTTTCGAGTCCGCTTTCGGTCGTACTCGTTTATTTCTTTTCGAGTCCGCTTTCGGTCTTACTCATTTGCTGTTGAAAGAGCATTTTCGGCCGGTCTTTCTTTTCGAGCCCGCTTTTGGTCGTACTCGTTTATTCTTTTCGAGTCCGCTTTCGGTCGTACTCGTTTGCTGTTGAAAGAGCGTTTTCGGCCGGTCTTTCTGTTCGAGTCCGCTTTCGGTCTTACTCATTTATTCTTTTCGAGTCCGCTTTCTGTCGTACTCGTTTGCTGTTGAAAGAGCCTTTTCGGCCGGTCTTTCTTTTCGAGCCCGCTTTCGGTCGTACTCGTTTGCTGTTGAAAGAGCTTTTTCAGCCGGTTTTTCTTTTCGAGTCCGCTTTCGGTCATACTTATTTATTCTTTTCGAGTCCGCTTTCGGTCGTACTCGTTTACTGCTGAAAGAGCATTTTCGGCAGGACTTTATGTTCGAGTCCGCTTTCGGACGTACTCGTTTATTCTTTTCGAGTCCGCTTTCGGTCGTACTCGTTTGCTGTTGAAAGAGCCTTTTCGGCCGGTCTTTCTTTTGGAGTCCGCTTTCGGCCGTACTCCTTAGCTGTTGAAAGGGCATTTTCGGCCAGTCTTTCTTTTCGATTCTGCTTTCGGTAGTACTTTTTTATTTCTTTTCGAGTTCGCTTTTGGTCTTAGTCGTTTGCTGTTGAAAGAGCATTTTCGGCCGGTCTTTCTTTTCGAGTCCGCTTTCGGTCGTACTCATTTATTCTTTTCGAGTCCGCTTTTGCTCGTACTCGTTTGCTGTTGAAAGAGCGTTTCAGGCCGGTCTTTCTTTTCGAGTCCGCTTTCGGTTGTAGTCGTTAGCTGTTGAAAGAGCATTTTTGGCCGGTCTTTATTTTCGAGTCCGCTTTTGGTCGTACTCGTTTATTCTTATCGAGTCCGCTTTCGGTCGTACTCGTTTGCTGTTGAAAGAGCGTTTTCGGTCGGTCTTTTATTTCGAGTCCGCCTTCGGTCGTACTCGTTTATTTCTTTTCGAGTCCGCTTTCGGTCGTACTCGTTTGCTGGTGAAAGAGCGTTTTCGGCCGGTCTTTCTTTTCGAGTCCGCTTTCGGTCGTACTCGTTTATTCTTATCGAGTCCGCTTTCGGTTGTACTCGTTTGCTGTTGAAAGAGCGTTTCAGGTCGGTCTTTCTTTTCGAGTCCGCTTTTCGGTCGTACTCGTTTGCTGTTGAAAGAGCGTTTTCGGCCGGTCTTTCTTTTCGAGTCCGCTTTCGATCGTACTCGGTTATTTCTTTTAGAGTCTGCTTTCAATTGTACTCGTTTGCTGTTGAAAGAGCGTTTTCGGCCGGTCTTTCTTTTCGAGTCCGCTTTCGGTCGTACTCGTTTGCTGTTGAAGCGCATTTTCGGCCGGTCTTTCTTTTCGAGTCCGCTTTCGATCGTACTCGGTTATTTCTTTTAGAGTCTGCTTTCAATTGTACTCGTTTGCTGTTGAAAGAGCGTTTTCGGCCGGTCTTTCTTTTCGAGTCCGCTTTCGATCGTACTCGTTTATTCTTTTCGAGTCCGCTTTCAGTTGTACTCGTTTGCTATTGAAAGAGCATTCTCGGCCGGTCTTTCTTTTCGAGTCCGCTTTCGGTCGTACTCGTTTGCTGTTGAAAGAGCATTTTCGGCCGGTCTTTCTTTTCGAGTCCGCTTTCGGTCGTACTCGTTTATTTCTTTTCGAGTCCGCTTTCGGTCTTACTCATTTGCTGTTGAAAGAGCATTTTCGGCCGGTCTTTCTTTTCGAGTCCGCTTTTGGTTGTACTCGTTTATTCTTTTCGAGTCCGCTTTCGGTCGTACTCGTTTGCTGTTGAAAGAGCGTTTTCGGCCGGTCTTTATGTTCGAGTCCGCTTTCGGTCTTACTCATTTGCTGTTGAAAGAGCATTTTCGGCCGGTCTTTCTTTTCGAGTCCGCTTTTGGTCGTACTCGTTTATTCTTTTCGAGTTCGCTTTCGGTTGTACTCGTTTGCTGTTGAAAGGGCGTTTTCGGCCAGTCTTTCTTTTCGATTCTGCTTTCGGTAGTACTTGTTTATTTCTTTTCGAATTCTCTTTTGGTCTTACTCGTTTGCTGTTGAAAGAGCGTTTTCGTCCGGTCTTTCTTTTCGAGTCCGCTTTCGGTCGTACTCGTTTATTCTTTTCGAGTTCGCTTTTGCTCGTACTCGTTTGCTGTTGAAAGAGCGTTTCAGGCCGGTCTTTCTTTTCCAGTCCGCTTTCGGTTGTACTCGTTAGCTGTTGAAATAGAGTTTTTGGCCGGTCTTTCTTTTCGAGTCTGCTTTTGGTCGTACTCGTTTATTCTTATCGAGTCCGCTTTCGGTTGTACTCGTTTGCTGTTGAAAGAGCGTTTCAGGTCGGTCTTTCTTTTCGAGTCCGCTTTTCGGTCGTACTCGTTTGCTGTTGAAAGAGCGTTTTCGGCCGGTCTTTCTTTTCGAGTCCGCTTTCGATCGTACTCGGTTATTTCTTTTAGAGTCTGCTTTCAATTGTACTCGTTTGCTGTTGAAAGAGCGTTTTCGGCCGGTCTTTCTTTTCGAGTCCGCTTTCGGTCGTACTCGTTTGCTGTTGAAAGCGCGTTTTCGGCCGGTCTTTCTTTTCGAGTCCGCTTTCGATCGTACTCGGTTATTTCTTTTAGAGTCTGCTTTCAATTGTACTCGTTTGCTCTTGAAAGAGCGTTTTCGGCCGGTCTTTCTTTTCGAGTCCGCTTTCGATCGTACTCGTTTATTCTTTTCGAGTCCGCTTTCAGTTGTACTCGTTTGCTATTGAAAGAGCATTCTCGGCCGGTCTTTCTTTTCGAGTCCGCTTTCGGTCGTACTCGTTTGCTGTTGAAAGAGCATTTTCGGCCGGTCTTTCTTTTCGAGTCCGCTTTCGGTCGTACTCGTTTATTTCTTTTCGAGTCCGCTTTCGGTCTTACTCATTTGCTGTTGAAAGAGCATTTTCGGCCGGTCTTTCTTTTCGAGCCCGCTTTTGGTCGTACTCGTTTATTCTTTTCGAGTCCGCTTTCGGTCGTACTCGTTTGCTGTTGAAAGAGCGTTTTCGGCCGGTCTTTCTGTTCGAGTCCGCTTTCGGTCTTACTCATTTATTCTTTTCGAGTCCGCTTTCTGTCGTACTCGTTTGCTGTTGAAAGAGCCTTTTCGGCCGGTCTTTCTTTTCGAGCCCGCTTTCGGTCGTACTCGTTTGCTGTTGAAAGAGCTTTTTCAGCCGGTTTTTCTTTTCGAGTCCGCTTTCGGTCATACTTATTTATTCTTTTCGAGTCCGCTTTCGGTCGTACTCGTTTACTGCTGAAAGAGCATTTTCGGCAGGACTTTATGTTCGAGTCCGCTTTCGGACGTACTCGTTTATTCTTTTCGAGTCCGCTTTCGGTCGTACTCGTTTGCTGTTGAAAGAGCCTTTTCGGCCGGTCTTTCTTTTGGAGTCCGCTTTCGGCCGTACTCCTTAGCTGTTGAAAGGGCATTTTCGGCCAGTCTTTCTTTTCGATTCTGCTTTCGGTAGTACTTTTTTATTTCTTTTCGAGTTCGCTTTTGGTCTTAGTCGTTTGCTGTTGAAAGAGCATTTTCGGCCGGTCTTTCTTTTCGAGTCCGCTTTCGGTCGTACTCATTTATTCTTTTCGAGTCCGCTTTTGCTCGTACTCGTTTGCTGTTGAAAGAGCGTTTCAGGCCGGTCTTTCTTTTCGAGTCCGCTTTCGGTTGTAGTCGTTAGCTGTTGAAAGAGCATTTTTGGCCGGTCTTTATTTTCGAGTCCGCTTTTGGTCGTACTCGTTTATTCTTATCGAGTCCGCTTTCGGTCGTACTCGTTTGCTGTTGAAAGAGCGTTTTCGGTCGGTCTTTTATTTCGAGTCCGCCTTCGGTCGTACTCGTTTATTTCTTTTCGAGTCCGCTTTCGGTCGTACTCGTTTGCTGGTGAAAGAGCGTTTTCGGCCGGTCTTTCTTTTCGAGTCCGCTTTCGGTCGTACTCGTTTATTCTTATCGAGTCCGCTTTCGGTTGTACTCGTTTGCTGTTGAAAGAGCGTTTCAGGTCGGTCTTTCTTTTCGAGTCCGCTTTTCGGTCGTACTCGTTTGCTGTTGAAAGAGCGTTTTCGGCCGGTCTTTCTTTTCTAGTCCGCTTTCGATCGTACTCGGTTATTTCTTTTAGAGTCTGCTTTCAATTGTACTCGTTTGCTGTTGAAAGAGCGTTTTCGGCCGGTCTTTCTTTTCGAGTCCGCTTTCGGTCGTACTCGTTTGCTGTTGAAGCGCATTTTCGGCCGGTCTTTCTTTTCGAGTCCGCTTTCGATCGTACTCGGTTATTTCTTTTAGAGTCTGCTTTCAATTGTACTCGTTTGCTGTTGAAAGAGTGTTTTCGGCCGGTCTTTCTTTTCGAGTCCGCTTTCGATCGTACTCGTTTATTCTTTTCGAGTCCGCTTTCAGTTGTACTCGTTTGCTATTGAAAGAGCATTCTCGGCCGGTCTTTCTTTTCGAGTCCGCTTTCGGTCGTACTCGTTTGCTGTTGAAAGAGCATTTTCGGCCGGTCTTTCTTTTCGAGTCCGCTTTCGGTCGTACTCGTTTATTTCTTTTCGAGTCCGCTTTCGGTCTTACTCATTTGCTGTTGAAAGAGCATTTTCGGCCGGTCTTTCTTTTCGAGTCCGCTTTTGGTTGTACTCGTTTATTCTTTTCGAGTCCGCTTTCGGTCGTACTCGTTTGCTGTTGAAAGAGCGTTTTCGGCCGGTCTTTATGTTCGAGTCCGCTTTCGGTCTTACTCATTTGCTGTTGAAAGAGCATTTTCGGCCGGTCTTTCTTTTCGAGTCCGCTTTTGGTCGTACTCGTTTATTCTTTTCGAGTTCGCTTTCGGTTGTACTCGTTTGCTGTTGAAAGGGCGTTTTCGGCCAGTCTTTCTTTTCGATTCTGCTTTCGGTAGTACTTGTTTATTTCTTTTCGAATTCTCTTTTGGTCTTACTCGTTTGCTGTTGAAAGAGCGTTTTCGTCCGGTCTTTCTTTTCGAGTCCGCTTTCGGTCGTACTCGTTTATTCTTTTCGAGTTCGCTTTTGCTCGTACTCGTTTGCTGTTGAAAGAGCGTTTCAGGCCGGTCTTTCTTTTCCAGTCCGCTTTCGGTTGTACTCGTTAGCTGTTGAAATAGAGTTTTTGGCCGGTCTTTCTTTTCGAGTCTACTTTTGGTCGTACTCGTTTATTCTTATCGAGTCCGCTTTCGGTTGTACTCGTTTGCTGTTGAAAGAGCGTTTCAGGTCGGTCTTTCTTTTCGAGTCCGCTTTTCGGTCGTACTCGTTTGCTGTTGAAAGAGCGTTTTCGGCCGGTCTTTCTTTTCGAGTCCGCTTTCGATCGTACTCGGTTATTTCTTTTAGAGTCTGCTTTCAATTGTACTCGTTTGCTGTTGAAAGAGCGTTTTCGGTCGGTCTTTCTTTTCGAGTCCGCTTTCGGTCGTACTCGTTTGCTGTTGAAAGCGCGTTTTCGGCCGGTCTTTCTTTTCGAGTCCGCTTTCGATCGTACTCGGTTATTTCTTTTAGAGTCTGCTTTCAATTGTACTCGTTTGCTCTTGAAAGAGCGTTTTCGGCCGGTCTTTCTTTTCGAGTCCACTTTCGATCGTACTCGTTTATTCTTTTCGAGTCCGCTTTCAGTTGTACTCGTTTGCTATTGAAAGAGCATTCTCGGCCGGTCTTTCTTTTCGAGTCCGCTTTCGGTCGTACTCGTTTGCTGTTGAAAGAGCATTTTCGGCCGGTCTTTCTTTTCGAGTCCGCTTTCGGTCGTACTCGTTTATTTCTTTTCGAGTCCGCTTTCGGTCTTACTCATTTGCTGTTGAAAGAGCATTTTCGGCCGGTCTTTCTTTTCGAGCCCGCTTTTGGTCGTACTCGTTTATTCTTTTCGAGTCCGCTTTCGGTCGTACTCGTTTGCTGTTGAAAGAGCGTTTTCGGCCGGTCTTTCTGTTCGAGTCCGCTTTCGGTCTTACTCATTTATTCTTTTCGAGTCCGCTTTCTGTCGTACTCGTTTGCTGTTGAAAGAGCCTTTTCGGCCGGTCTTTCTTTTCGAGCCCGCTTTCGGTCGTACTCGTTTGCTGTTGAAAGAGCTTTTTCAGCCGGTTTTTCTTTTCGAGTCTGCTTTCGGTCATACTTATTTATTCTTTTCGAGTCCGCTTTCGGTCGTACTCGTTTACTGCTGAAAGAGCATTTTCGGCAGGACTTTATGTTCGAGTCCGCTTTCGGACGTAGTCGTTTATTCTTTTCGAGTCCGCTTTCGGTCGTACTCGTTTGCTGTTGAAAGAGCCTTTTCGGCCGGTCTTTCTTTTGGAGTCCGCTTTCGGCCGTACTCCTTAGCTGTTGAAAGGGCATTTTCGGCCAGTCTTTCTTTTCGATTCTGCTTTCGGTAGTACTTTTTTATTTCTTTTCGAGTTCGCTTTTGGTCTTAGTCGTTTGCTGTTGAAAGAGCATTTTCGGCCGGTCTTTCTTTTCGAGTCCGCTTTCGGTCGTACTCATTTATTCTTTTCGAGTCCGCTTTTGCTCGTACTCGTTTGCTGTTGAAAGAGCGTTTCAGGCCGGTCTTTCTTTTCGAGTCCGCTTTCGGTTGTAGTCGTTAGCTGTTGAAAGAGCATTTTTGGCCGGTCTTTATTTTCGAGTCCGCTTTTGGTCGTACTCGTTTATTCTTATCGAGTCCGCTTTCGGTCGTACTCGTTTGCTGTTGAAAGAGCGTTTTCGGTCGGTCTTTTATTTCGAGTCCGCCTTCGGTCGTACTCGTTTATTTCTTTTCGAGTCCGCTTTCGGTCGTACTCGTTTGCTGGTGAAAGAGCGTTTTCGGCCGGTCTTTCTTTTCGAGTCCGCTTTCGGTCGTACTCGTTTATTCTTATCGAGTCCGCTTTCGGTTGTACTCGTTTGCTGTTGAAAGAGCGTTTCAGGTCGGTCTTTCTTTTCGAGTCCGCTTTTCGGTCGTACTCGTTTGCTGTTGAAAGAGCGTTTTCGGCCGGTCTTTCTTTTCTAGTCCGCTTTCGATCGTACTCGGTTATTTCTTTTAGAGTCTGCTTTCAATTGTACTCGTTTGCTGTTGAAAGAGCGTTTTCGGCCGGTCTTTCTTTTCGAGTCCGCTTTCGGTCGTACTCGTTTGCTGTTGAAGCGCATTTTCGGCCGGTCTTTCTTTTCGAGTCCGCTTTCGATCGTACTCGGTTATTTCTTTTAGAGTCTGCTTTCAATTGTACTCGTTTGCTGTTGAAAGAGTGTTTTCGGCCGGTCTTTCTTTTCGAGTCCGCTTTCGATCGTACTCGTTTATTCTTTTCGAGTCCGCTTTCAGTTGTACTCGTTTGCTATTGAAAGAGCATTCTCGGCCGGTCTTTCTTTTCGAGTCCGCTTTCGGTCGTACTCGTTTGCTGTTGAAAGAGCATTTTCGGCCGGTCTTTCTTTTCGAGTCCGCTTTCGGTCGTACTCGTTTATTTCTTTTCGAGTCCGCTTTCGGTCTTACTCATTTGCTGTTGAAAGAGCATTTTCGGCCGGTCTTTCTTTTCGAGTCCGCTTTTGGTTGTACTCGTTTATTCTTTTCGAGTCCGCTTTCGGTCGTACTCGTTTGCTGTTGAAAGAGCGTTTTCGGCCGGTCTTTATGTTCGAGTCCGCTTTCGGTCTTACTCATTTGCTGTTGAAAGAGCATTTTCGGCCGGTCTTTCTTTTCGAGTCCGCTTTTGGTCGTACTCGTTTATTCTTTTCGAGTTCGCTTTCGGTTGTACTCGTTTGCTGTTGAAAGGGCGTTTTCGGCCAGTCTTTCTTTTCGATTCTGCTTTCGGTAGTACTTGTTTATTTCTTTTCGAATTCTCTTTTGGTCTTACTCGTTTGCTGTTGAAAGAGCGTTTTCGTCCGGTCTTTCTTTTCGAGTCCGCTTTCGGTCGTACTCGTTTATTCTTTTCGAGTTCGCTTTTGCTCGTACTCGTTTGCTGTTGAAAGAGCGTTTCAGGCCGGTCTTTCTTTTCCAGTCCGCTTTCGGTTGTACTCGTTAGCTGTTGAAATAGAGTTTTTGGCCGGTCTTTCTTTTCGAGTCTACTTTTGGTCGTACTCGTTTATTCTTATCGAGTCCGCTTTCGGTTGTACTCGTTTGCTGTTGAAAGAGCGTTTCAGGTCGGTCTTTCTTTTCGAGTCCGCTTTTCGGTCGTACTCGTTTGCTGTTGAAAGAGCGTTTTCGGCCGGTCTTTCTTTTCGAGTCCGCTTTCGATCGTACTCGGTTATTTCTTTTAGAGTCTGCTTTCAATTGTACTCGTTTGCTGTTGAAAGAGCGTTTTCGGTCGGTCTTTCTTTTCGAGTCCGCTTTCGGTCGTACTCGTTTGCTGTTGAAAGCGCGTTTTCGGCCGGTCTTTCTTTTCGAGTCCGCTTTCGATCGTACTCGGTTATTTCTTTTAGAGTCTGCTTTCAATTGTACTCGTTTGCTCTTGAAAGAGCGTTTTCGGCCGGTCTTTCTTTTCGAGTCCACTTTCGATCGTACTCGTTTATTCTTTTCGAGTCCGCTTTCAGTTGTACTCGTTTGCTATTGAAAGAGCATTCTCGGCCGGTCTTTCTTTTCGAGTCCGCTTTCGGTCGTACTCGTTTGCTGTTGAAAGAGCATTTTCGGCCGGTCTTTCTTTTCGAGTCCGCTTTCGGTCGTACTCGTTTATTTCTTTTCGAGTCCGCTTTCGGTCTTACTCATTTGCTGTTGAAAGAGCATTTTCGGCCGGTCTTTCTTTTCGAGCCCGCTTTTGGTCGTACTCGTTTATTCTTTTCGAGTCCGCTTTCGGTCGTACTCGTTTGCTGTTGAAAGAGCGTTTTCGGCCGGTCTTTCTGTTCGAGTCCGCTTTCGGTCTTACTCATTTATTCTTTTCGAGTCCGCTTTCTGTCGTACTCGTTTGCTGTTGAAAGAGCCTTTTCGGCCGGTCTTTCTTTTCGAGCCCGCTTTCGGTCGTACTCGTTTGCTGTTGAAAGAGCTTTTTCAGCCGGTTTTTCTTTTCGAGTCTGCTTTCGGTCATACTTATTTATTCTTTTCGAGTCCGCTTTCGGTCGTACTCGTTTACTGCTGAAAGAGCATTTTCGGCAGGACTTTATGTTCGAGTCCGCTTTCGGACGTAGTCGTTTATTCTTTTCGAGTCCGCTTTCGGTCGTACTCGTTTGCTGTTGAAAGAGCCTTTTCGGCCGGTCTTTCTTTTGGAGTCCGCTTTCGGCCGTACTCCTTAGCTGTTGAAAGGGCATTTTCGGCCAGTCTTTCTTTTCGATTCTGCTTTCGGTAGTACTTTTTTATTTCTTTTCGAGTTCGCTTTTGGTCTTAGTCGTTTGCTGTTGAAAGAGCATTTTCGGCCGGTCTTTCTTTTCGAGTCCGCTTTCGGTCGTACTCATTTATTCTTTTCGAGTCCGCTTTTGCTCGTACTCGTTTGCTGTTGAAAGAGCGTTTCAGGCCGGTCTTTCTTTTCGAGTCCGCTTTCGGTTGTAGTCGTTAGCTGTTGAAAGAGCATTTTTGGCCGGTCTTTATTTTCGAGTCCGCTTTTGGTCGTACTCGTTTATTCTTATCGAGTCCGCTTTCGGTCGTACTCGTTTGCTGTTGAAAGAGCGTTTTCGGTCGGTCTTTTATTTCGAGTCCGCCTTCGGTCGTACTCGTTTATTTCTTTTCGAGTCCGCTTTCGGTCGTACTCGTTTGCTGGTGAAAGAGCGTTTTCGGCCGGTCTTTCTTTTCGAGTCCGCTTTCGGTCGTACTCGTTTATTCTTTTCGAGTCCGCTTTCGGTCGTACTCGTTTGCTATTGAAAGAGCGTTTTCGATCGGTCTTTCTTTTCGAGTCTGCTTTCGGTCGTACTCGTTTGCTGTTGAAAGAGCGTTTTCGGCCGGTCTTTCTTTTGGAGTCCGCTTTCGGTCGTACTGCTTTGCTGTTGAAAGAGCATTTTCGGCCAGTCTTTCTTTTCGATTCTGCTTTCGGTAGTACTTTTTTATTTCTTTTCGAGTTCGCTTTTGGTCTTACTCGTTTGCTGTTGAAAGAGCATTTTCGGCCGGTCTTTCTTTTCAAGTCCGCTTTCGGTCGTACTCATTTATTCTTTTCGAATCCGCTTTTGCTCGTACTCGTTTGCTGTTGAAAGAGCGTTTCAGGCCGGTCTTTCTTTTCGAGTCCGCTTTCGGTCGTACTCGTTTGCTATTGAAAGAGCGTTTTTGGCCGGTCTTTATTTTCGAGTCTGCTTTTGGTCGTACTCGTTTATTCTTATCGAGTCCGCTTTCAGTCGTACTCGTTTGCTGTTGAAAGAGCGTTTTCGGTCGGTCTTTTATTTCGAGTCGGCTTTCGGTCGTACTCGTTTATTTCTTTTCGAGTCCGCTTTCGGTCGTACTCGTTTGCTGTTGAAATAGCGTTTCTGGCCGGTCTTTCTTTTCGAGTCCGCTTTCGGTCGTTCTCGTTTATTCTTTTCGAGTCCGCTTTCGGTCGTACTCGTTTATTCTTTTCGAGTTCGCTTTCGGTTGTACTCGTTTGCTGTTGAAAGAGCGTTTTCGGCCAGTCTTTCTTTTCGATTCTGCTTTCGGTAGTACTTGTTTATTTCTTTTCGAATTCCCTTTTGGTCTTACTCGTTTGCTGTTGAAAGAGCGTTTTCGTCCGGTCATTCTTTTCGAGTCCGCTTTCGGTCGTACTCGTTTATTCTTTTCGAGTTCGCTTTTGCTCGTACTCGTTTGCTGTTGAAAGAGCGTTTCAGGCCGGTCTTTCTTTTCCAGTCCGCTTTCGGTTGTACTCGTTAGCTGTTGAAATAGAGTTTTTGGCCGGTCTTTCTTTTCGAGTCTACTTTTGGTCGTACTCGTTTATTCTTATCGAGTCCGCTTTCGGTTGTACTCGTTTGCTGTTGAAAGAGCGTTTCAGGTCGGTCTTTCTTTTCGAGTCCGCTTTTCGGTCGTACTCGTTTGCTGTTGAAAGAGCGTTTTCGGCCGGTCTTTCTTTTCGAGTCCGCTTTCGATCGTACTCGGTTATTTCTTTTAGAGTCTGCTTTCAATTGTACTCGTTTGCTGTTGAAAGAGCGTTTTCGGTCGGTCTTTCTTTTCGAGTCCGCTTTCGGTCGTACTCGTTTGCTGTTGAAAGCGCGTTTTCGGCCGGTCTTTCTTTTCGAGTCCGCTTTCGATCGTACTCGGTTATTTCTTTTAGAGTCTGCTTTCAATTGTACTCGTTTGCTCTTGAAAGAGCGTTTTCGGCCGGTCTTTCTTTTCGAGTCCACTTTCGATCGTACTCGTTTATTCTTTTCGAGTCCGCTTTCAGTTGTACTCGTTTGCTATTGAAAGAGCATTCTCGGCCGGTCTTTCTTTTCGAGTCCGCTTTCGGTCGTACTCGTTTGCTGTTGAAAGAGCATTTTCGGCCGGTCTTTCTTTTCGAGTCCGCTTTCGGTCGTACTCGTTTATTTCTTTTCGAGTCCGCTTTCGGTCTTACTCATTTGCTGTTGAAAGAGCATTTTCGGCCGGTCTTTCTTTTCGAGCCCGCTTTTGGTCGTACTCGTTTATTCTTTTCGAGTCCGCTTTCGGTCGTACTCGTTTGCTGTTGAAAGAGCGTTTTCGGCCGGTCTTTCTGTTCGAGTCCGCTTTCGGTCTTACTCATTTATTCTTTTCGAGTCCGCTTTCTGTCGTACTCGTTTGCTGTTGAAAGAGCCTTTTCGGCCGGTCTTTCTTTTCGAGCCCGCTTTCGGTCGTACTCGTTTGCTGTTGAAAGAGCTTTTTCAGCCGGTTTTTCTTTTCGAGTCTGCTTTCGGTCATACTTATTTATTCTTTTCGAGTCCGCTTTCGGTCGTACTCGTTTACTGCTGAAAGAGCATTTTCGGCAGGACTTTATGTTCGAGTCCGCTTTCGGACGTAGTCGTTTATTCTTTTCGAGTCCGCTTTCGGTCGTACTCGTTTGCTGTTGAAAGAGCCTTTTCGGCCGGTCTTTCTTTTGGAGTCCGCTTTCGGCCGTACTCCTTAGCTGTTGAAAGGGCATTTTCGGCCAGTCTTTCTTTTCGATTCTGCTTTCGGTAGTACTTTTTTATTTCTTTTCGAGTTCGCTTTTGGTCTTAGTCGTTTGCTGTTGAAAGAGCATTTTCGGCCGGTCTTTCTTTTCGAGTCCGCTTTCGGTCGTACTCATTTATTCTTTTCGAGTCCGCTTTTGCTCGTACTCGTTTGCTGTTGAAAGAGCGTTTCAGGCCGGTCTTTCTTTTCGAGTCCGCTTTCGGTTGTAGTCGTTAGCTGTTGAAAGAGCATTTTTGGCCGGTCTTTATTTTCGAGTCCGCTTTTGGTCGTACTCGTTTATTCTTATCGAGTCCGCTTTCGGTCGTACTCGTTTGCTGTTGAAAGAGCGTTTTCGGTCGGTCTTTTATTTCGAGTCCGCCTTCGGTCGTACTCGTTTATTTCTTTTCGAGTCCGCTTTCGGTCGTACTCGTTTGCTGGTGAAAGAGCGTTTTCGGCCGGTCTTTCTTTTCGAGTCCGCTTTCGGTCGTACTCGTTTATTCTTTTCGAGTCCGCTTTCGGTCGTACTCGTTTGCTATTGAAAGAGCGTTTTCGATCGGTCTTTCTTTTCGAGTCTGCTTTCGGTCGTACTCGTTTGCTGTTGAAAGAGCGTTTTCGGCCGGTCTTTCTTTTGGAGTCCGCTTTCGGTCGTACTGCTTTGCTGTTGAAAGAGCATTTTCGGCCAGTCTTTCTTTTCGATTCTGCTTTCGGTAGTACTTTTTTATTTCTTTTCGAGTTCGCTTTTGGTCTTACTCGTTTGCTGTTGAAAGAGCATTTTCGGCCGGTCTTTCTTTTCAAGTCCGCTTTCGGTCGTACTCATTTATTCTTTTCGAATCCGCTTTTGCTCGTACTCGTTTGCTGTTGAAAGAGCGTTTCAGGCCGGTCTTTCTTTTCGAGTCCGCTTTCGGTCGTACTCGTTTGCTATTGAAAGAGCGTTTTTGGCCGGTCTTTATTTTCGAGTCTGCTTTTGGTCGTACTCGTTTATTCTTATCGAGTCCGCTTTCAGTCGTACTCGTTTGCTGTTGAAAGAGCGTTTTCGGTCGGTCTTTTATTTCGAGTCGGCTTTCGGTCGTACTCGTTTATTTCTTTTCGAGTCCGCTTTCGGTCGTACTCGTTTGCTGTTGAAATAGCGTTTCTGGCCGGTCTTTCTTTTCGAGTCCGCTTTCGGTCGTTCTCGTTTATTCTTTTCGAGTCCGCTTTCGGTCGTACTCGTTTATTCTTTTCGAGTTCGCTTTCGGTTGTACTCGATTGCTGTTGAAAGAGCGTTTTCGGCCAGTCTTTCTTTTCGATTCTGCTTTCGGTAGTACTTGTTTATTTCTTTTCGAATTCCCTTTTGGTCTTACTCGTTTGCTGTTGAAAGAGCGTTTTCGTCCGGTCATTCTTTTCGAGTCCGCTTTCGGTCGTACTCGTTTATTCTTTTCGAGTTCGCTTTTGCTCGTACTCGTTTGCTGTTGAAAGAGCGTTTCAGGCCGGTCTTTCTTTTCCAGTCCGCTTTCGGTTGTACTCGTTAGCTGTTGAAATAGAGTTTTTGGCCAGTCTTTCTTTTCGAGTCTGCTTTTGGTCGTACTCGTTTATTCTTATCGAGACCGCTTTCGGTTGTACTCGTTTGCTGTTGAAAGAGCGTTTCAGGTCGGTCTTTCTTTTCGAGTCCGCTTTTCGGTCGTACTCGTTTGCTGTTGAAAGAGCGTTTTCGGCCGGTCTTTCTTTTCGAGTCCGCTTTCGATTGTACTCGGTTATTTCTTTTAGAGTCTGCTTTCAATTGTACTCGTTTGCTGTTGAAAGAGCGTTTTCGGCCGGTCTTTCTTTTCGAGTCCGCTTTCGGTCGTACTAGTTTGCTATTGAAAGAGCATTCTCGGCCGGTCTTTCTTTTCGAGTCCGCTTTCGGTCGTACTCGTTTGCTGTTGAAAGAGCATTTTCGGCCGGTCTTTCTTTTCGAGTCCGCTTTCGGTCGTACTCGTTTATTTCTTTTCGAGTCCGCTTTCGGTCTTACTCATTTGTTGTTGAAAGAGCATTTTCGGCCGGTCTTTCTTTTCGAGTCCGCTTTTGGTCGTACTCGTTTATTCTTTTCGAGTCCGCTTTCGGTCGTACTCGTTTGCTGTTGAAAGAGCGTTTTCGGTCGGTCTTTTATTTTGAGTCCGCTTTCGGTCGTACTCGTTTATTTCTTTTCGAGTCCGCTTTCGGTCGTACTCGTTTGCTGTTGAAAGAGCGTTTCCGGCCGGTCTTTCTTTTCGAGTCCGCTTTCGGTCGTACTCGTTTATTCTTTTCGAGTCTGCTTTCGGTCGTACTCGTTTACTGTTGAAAGAGCATTTTCGGCAGGACTTTATGTTCGAGTCCGCTTTCGGACGTACTCGTTTATTCTTCTCGAGTCCGCTTTCGGTCGTACTCGTTTGCTGTTGAAAGAGCGTTTTCGGCCGGTCTTTCTTTTGGAGTCCGCTTTCGGCCGTACTCCTTTGCTGTTGAAAGGGCATTTTCGGCCAGTCTTTCTTTTCGATTCTGCTTTCGGTAGTACTTTTTTATTTCTTTTCGAGTTCGCTTTTGGTCTTACTCGTTTGCTGTTGAAAGAGCGTTTTCGGCCGGTCTTTCTTTTCGAGTCCGCTTTCGGTCGTACTCATTTATTCTTTTCGAGTCCGCTTTTGCTCGTACTCGTTTGCTGTTGAAAGAGCGTTTCAGGCCGGTCTTTCTTTTCGAGTCCGCTTTCGGTTGTACTCGTTAGCTGTTGAAAGAGCGTTTTTGGCCGGTCTTTATTTTCGAGTCCGCTTTTGGTCGTACTCGTTTATTCTTATCGAGTCCGCTTTCGGTCGTACTCGTTTGCTGTTGAAAGAGCGTTTTCGGTCGGTCTTTTATTTCGAGTCCACTTTCGGTCGTACTCGTTTATTTCTTTTCGAATCCGCTTTCGGTCGTACTCGTTTGCTGGTGAAAGAGCGTTTTCGGCCGGTCTTTCTTTTCGAGTCCGCTTTCGGTCGTACTCGTTTATTCTTTTCGAGTCCGCTTTCGGTCGTACTCGTTTGCTATTGAAAGAGCGTTTTCGATCGGTCTTTCATTTCGAGTCTGCTTTCGGTCGTACTCGTTTGCTGTTGAAAGAGCGTTTCAGGTCGGTCTTTCTTTTCGAGTCCGCTTTTCGGTCGTACTCATTTGCTGTTGAAAGAGCGTTTTCGGCCGGTCTTTCTTTTCGAGTCCGCTTTCGATCGTACTCGGTTATTTCTTTTAGAGTCTGCTTTCAATTGTACTCGTTTGCTGTTGAAAGAGCGTTTTCGGTCGGTCTTTCTTTTCGAGTCCGCTTTCGGTCGTACTCGTTTGCTGTTGAAAGCGCGTTTTCGGCCGGTCTTTCTTTTCGAGTCCGCTTTCGATCGTACTCGGTTATTTCTTTTAGAGTCTGCTTTCAATTGTACTCGTTTGCTCTTGAAAGAGCGTTTTCGGCCGGTCTTTCTTTTCGAGTCCACTTTCGATCGTACTCGTTTATTCTTTTCGAGTCCGCTTTCAGTTGTACTCGTTTGCTATTGAAAGAGCATTCTCGGCCGGTCTTTCTTTTCGAGTCCGCTTTCGGTCGTACTCGTTTGCTGTTGAAAGAGCATTTTCGGCCGGTCTTTCTTTTCGAGTCCGCTTTCGGTCGTACTCGTTTATTTCTTTTCGAGTCCGCTTTCGGTCTTACTCATTTGCTGTTGAAAGAGCATTTTCGGCCGGTCTTTCTTTTCGAGCCCGCTTTTGGTCGTACTCGTTTATTCTTTTCGAGTCCGCTTTCGGTCGTACTCGTTTGCTGTTGAAAGAGCGTTTTCGGCCGGTCTTTCTGTTCGAGTCCGCTTTCGGTCTTACTCATTTATTCTTTTCGAGTCCGCTTTCTGTCGTACTCGTTTGCTGTTGAAAGAGCCTTTTCGGCCGGTCTTTCTTTTCGAGCCCGCTTTCGGTCGTACTCGTTTGCTGTTGAAAGAGCTTTTTCAGCCGGTTTTTCTTTTCGAGTCTGCTTTCGGTCATACTTATTTATTCTTTTCGAGTCCGCTTTCGGTCGTACTCGTTTACTGCTGAAAGAGCATTTTCGGCAGGACTTTATGTTCGAGTCCGCTTTCGGACGTAGTCGTTTATTCTTTTCGAGTCCGCTTTCGGTCGTACTCGTTTGCTG
The DNA here is from genome assembly GCA_022829125.1 of Lathyrus tuberosus. Classification (NCBI taxonomy): domain Eukaryota; kingdom Viridiplantae; phylum Streptophyta; class Magnoliopsida; order Fabales; family Fabaceae; genus Lathyrus; species Lathyrus tuberosus. The sequence continues at coordinate 6,289,059 of JALAZF010000034.1, forward strand.
TTGAAAGAGCCTTTTCGGCCGGTCTTTCTTTTCGAGTCCGCTTTCGGCCGTACTCCTTAGCTGTTGAAAGGGCATTTTCGGCCAGTCTTTCTTTTCGATTCTGCTTTCGGTAGTACTTTTTTATTTCTTTTCGAGTTCGCTTTTGGTCTTAGTCGTTTGCTGTTGAAAGAGCATTTTCGGCTGGTCTTTCTTTTCGAGTCCGCTTTCGGTCGTACTCATTTATTCTTTTCGAGTCCGCTTTTGCTCGTACTCGTTTGCTGTTGAAAGAGCGTTTCAGGCCGGTCTTTCTTTTCGAGTCCGCTTTCGGTTGTAGTCGTTAGCTGTTGAAAGAGCATTTTTGGCCGGTCTTTATTTTCGAGTCCGCTTTTGGTCGTACTCGTTTATTCTTATCGAGTCCGCTTTCGGTCGTACTCGTTTGCTGTTGAAAGAGCGTTTTCGGTCGGTCTTTTATTTCGAGTCCGCCTTCGGTCGTACTCGTTTATTTCTTTTCGAGTCCGCTTTCGGTCGTACTCGTTTGCTGGTGAAAGAGCGTTTTCGGCCGGTCTTTCTTTTCGAGTCCGCTTTCGGTCGTACTCGTTTATTCTTTTCGAGTCCGCTTTCGGTCGTACTCGTTTGCTATTGAAAGAGCGTTTTCGATCGGTCTTTCTTTTCGAGTCTGCTTTCGGTCGTACTCGTTTGCTGTTGAAAGAGCGTTTTCGGCCGGTCTTTCTTTTGGAGTCCGCTTTCGGTCGTACTGCTTTGCTGTTGAAAGAGCATTTTCGGCCAGTCTTTCTTTTCGATTCTGCTTTCGGTAGTACTTTTTTATTTCTTTTCGAGTTCGCTTTTGGTCTTACTCGTTTGCTGTTGAAAGAGCATTTTCGGCCGGTCTTTCTTTTCAAGTCCGCTTTCGGTCGTACTCATTTATTCTTTTCGAATCCGCTTTTGCTCGTACTCGTTTGCTGTTGAAAGAGCGTTTCAGGCCGGTCTTTCTTTTCGAGTCCGCTTTCGGTCGTACTCGTTTGCTATTGAAAGAGCGTTTTTGGCCGGTCTTTATTTTCGAGTCTGCTTTTGGTCGTACTCGTTTATTCTTATCGAGTCCGCTTTCAGTCGTACTCGTTTGCTGTTGAAAGAGCGTTTTCGGTCGGTCTTTTATTTCGAGTCGGCTTTCGGTCGTACTCGTTTATTTCTTTTCAAGTCCGCTTTCGGTCGTACTCGTTTGCTGTTGAAATAGCGTTTCTGGCCGGTCTTTCTTTTCGAGTCCGCTTTCGGTCGTTCTCGTTTATTCTTTTCGAGTCCGCTTTCGGTCGTACTCGTTTATTCTTTTCGAGTTCGCTTTCGGTTGTACTCGTTTGCTGTTGAAAGAGCGTTTTCGGCCAGTCTTTCTTTTCGATTCTGCTTTCGGTAGTACTTGTTTATTTCTTTTCGAATTCCCTTTTGGTCTTACTCGTTTGCTGTTGAAAGAGCGTTTTCGTCCGGTCATTCTTTTCGAGTCCGCTTTCGGTCGTACTCGTTTATTCTTTTCGAGTTCGCTTTTGCTCGTACTCGTTTGCTGTTGAAAGAGCGTTTCAGGCCGGTCTTTCTTTTCCAGTCCGCTTTCGGTTGTACTCGTTAGCTGTTGAAATAGAGTTTTTGGCCAGTCTTTCTTTTCGAGTCTGCTTTTGGTCGTACTCGTTTATTCTTATCGAGACCGCTTTCGGTTGTACTCGTTTGCTGTTGAAAGAGCGTTTCAGGTCGGTCTTTCTTTTCGAGTCCGCTTTTCGGTCGTACTCGTTTGCTGTTGAAAGAGCGTTTTCGGCCGGTCTTTCTTTTCGAGTCCGCTTTCGATTGTACTCGGTTATTTCTTTTAGAGTCTGCTTTCAATTGTACTCGTTTGCTGTTGAAAGAGCGTTTTCGGCCGGTCTTTCTTTTCGAGTCCGCTTTCGGTCGTACTAGTTTGCTATTGAAAGAGCATTCTCGGCCGGTCTTTCTTTTCGAGTCCGCTTTCGGTCGTACTCGTTTGCTGTTGAAAGAGCATTTTCGGCCGGTCTTTCTTTTCGAGTCCGCTTTCGGTCGTACTCGTTTATTTCTTTTCGAGTCCGCTTTCGGTCTTACTCATTTGTTGTTGAAAGAGCATTTTCGGCCGGTCTTTCTTTTCGAGTCCGCTTTTGGTCGTACTCGTTTATTCTTTTCGAGTCCGCTTTCGGTCGTACTCGTTTGCTGTTGAAAGAGCGTTTTCGGTCGGTCTTTTATTTTGAGTCCGCTTTCGGTCGTACTCGTTTATTTCTTTTCGAGTCCGCTTTCGGTCGTACTCGTTTGCTGTTGAAAGAGCGTTTCCGGCCGGTCTTTCTTTTCGAGTCCGCTTTCGGTCGTACTCGTTTATTCTTTTCGAGTCTGCTTTCGGTCGTACTCGTTTACTGTTGAAAGAGCATTTTCGGCAGGACTTTATGTTCGAGTCCGCTTTCGGACGTACTCGTTTATTCTTCTCGAGTCCGCTTTCGGTCGTACTCGTTTGCTGTTGAAAGAGCGTTTTCGGCCGGTCTTTCTTTTGGAGTCCGCTTTCGGCCGTACTCCTTTGCTGTTGAAAGGGCATTTTCGGCCAGTCTTTCTTTTCGATTCTGCTTTCGGTAGTACTTTTTTATTTCTTTTCGAGTTCGCTTTTGGTCTTACTCGTTTGCTGTTGAAAGAGCGTTTTCGGCCGGTCTTTCTTTTCGAGTCCGCTTTCGGTCGTACTCATTTATTCTTTTCGAGTCCGCTTTTGCTCGTACTCGTTTGCTGTTGAAAGAGCGTTTCAGGCCGGTCTTTCTTTTCGAGTCCGCTTTCGGTTGTACTCGTTAGCTGTTGAAAGAGCGTTTTTGGCCGGTCTTTATTTTCGAGTCCGCTTTTGGTCGTACTCGTTTATTCTTATCGAGTCCGCTTTCGGTCGTACTCGTTTGCTGTTGAAAGAGCGTTTTCGGTCGGTCCTTTATTTCGAGTCCACTTTCGGTCGTACTCGTTTATTTCTTTTCGAATCCGCTTTCGGTCGTACTCGTTTGCTGGTGAAAGAGCGTTTTCGGCCGGTCTTTCTTTTCGAGTCCGCTTTCGGTCGTACTCGTTTATTCTTTTCGAGTCCGCTTTCGGTCGTACTCGTTTGCTATTGAAAGAGCGTTTTCGATCGGTCTTTCATTTCGAGTCTGCTTTCGGTCGTACTCGTTTGCTGTTGAAAGAGCGTTTCAGGTCGGTCTTTCTTTTCGAGTCCGCTTTTCGGTCGTACTCATTTGCTGTTGAAAGAGCGTTTTCGGCCGGTCTTTCTTTTCGAGTCCGCTTTCGATCGTACTCGGTTATTTCTTTTAGAGTCTGCTTTCAATTGTACTCGTTTGCTGTTGAAAGAGCGTTTTCGGTCGGTCTTTCTTTTCGAGTCCGCTTTCGGTCGTACTCGTTTGCTGTTGAAAGCGCGTTTTCGGCCGGTCTTTCTTTTCGAGTCCGCTTTCGATCGTACTCGGTTATTTCTTTTAGAGTCTGCTTTCAATTGTACTCGTTTGCTCTTGAAAGAGCGTTTTCGGCCGGTCTTTCTTTTCGAGTCCACTTTCGATCGTACTCGTTTATTCTTTTCGAGTCCGCTTTCAGTTGTACTCGTTTGCTATTGAAAGAGCATTCTCGGCCGGTCTTTCTTTTCGAGTCCGCTTTCGGTCGTACTCGTTTGCTGTTGAAAGAGCATTTTCGGCCGGTCTTTCTTTTCGAGTCCGCTTTCGGTCGTACTCGTTTATTTCTTTTCGAGTCCGCTTTCGGTCTTACTCATTTGCTGTTGAAAGAGCATTTTCGGCCGGTCTTTCTTTTCGAGCCCGCTTTTGGTCGTACTCGTTTATTCTTTTCGAGTCCGCTTTCGGTCGTACTCGTTTGCTGTTGAAAGAGCGTTTTCGGCCGGTCTTTCTGTTCGAGTCCGCTTTCGGTCTTACTCATTTATTCTTTTCGAGTCCGCTTTCTGTCGTACTCGTTTGCTGTTGAAAGAGCCTTTTCGGCCGGTCTTTCTTTTCGAGCCCGCTTTCGGTCGTACTCGTTTGCTGTTGAAAGAGCTTTTTCAGCCGGTTTTTCTTTTCGAGTCTGCTTTCGGTCATACTTATTTATTCTTTTCGAGTCCGCTTTCGGTCGTACTCGTTTACTGCTGAAAGAGCATTTTCGGCAGGACTTTATGTTCGAGTCCGCTTTCGGACGTAGTCGTTTATTCTTTTCGAGTCCGCTTTCGGTCGTACTCGTTTGCTGTTGAAAGAGCCTTTTCGGCCGGTCTTTCTTTTCGAGTCCGCTTTCGGCCGTACTCCTTAGCTGTTGAAAGGGCATTTTCGGCCAGTCTTTCTTTTCGATTCTGCTTTCGGTAGTACTTTTTTATTTCTTTTCGAGTTCGCTTTTGGTCTTAGTCGTTTGCTGTTGAAAGAGCATTTTCGGCCGGTCTTTCTTTTCGAGTCCGCTTTCGGTCGTACTCATTTATTCTTTTCGAGTCCGCTTTTGCTCGTACTCGTTTGCTGTTGAAAGAGCGTTTCAGGCCGGTCTTTCTTTTCGAGTCCGCTTTCGGTTGTAGTCGTTAGCTGTTGAAAGAGCATTTTTGGCCGGTCTTTATTTTCGAGTCCGCTTTTGGTCGTACTCGTTTATTCTTATCGAGTCCGCTTTCGGTCGTACTCGTTTGCTGTTGAAAGAGCGTTTTCGGTCGGTCTTTTATTTCGAGTCCGCCTTCGGTCGTACTCGTTTATTTCTTTTCGAGTCCGCTTTCGGTCGTACTCGTTTGCTGGTGAAAGAGCGTTTTCGGCCGGTCTTTCTTTTCGAGTCCGCTTTCGGTCGTACTCGTTTATTCTTTTCGAGTCCGCTTTCGGTCGTACTCGTTTGCTATTGAAAGAGCGTTTTCGATCGGTCTTTCTTTTCGAGTCTGCTTTCGGTCGTACTCGTTTGCTGTTGAAAGAGCGTTTTCGGCCGGTCTTTCTTTTGGAGTCCGCTTTCGGTCGTACTGCTTTGCTGTTGAAAGAGCATTTTCGGCCAGTCTTTCTTTTCGATTCTGCTTTCGGTAGTACTTTTTTATTTCTTTTCGAGTTCGCTTTTGGTCTTACTCGTTTGCTGTTGAAAGAGCATTTTCGGCCGGTCTTTCTTTTCAAGTCCGCTTTCGGTCGTACTCATTTATTCTTTTCGAATCCGCTTTTGCTCGTACTCGTTTGCTGTTGAAAGAGCGTTTCAGGCCGGTCTTTCTTTTCGAGTCCGCTTTCGGTCGTACTCGTTTGCTATTGAAAGAGCGTTTTTGGCCGGTCTTTATTTTCGAGTCTGCTTTTGGTCGTACTCGTTTATTCTTATCGAGTCCGCTTTCAGTCGTACTCGTTTGCTGTTGAAAGAGCGTTTTCGGTCGGTCTTTTATTTCGAGTCGGCTTTCGGTCGTACTTGTTTATTTCTTTTCGAGTCCGCTTTCGGTCGTACTCGTTTGCTGTTGAAATAGCGTTTCTGGCCGGTCTTTCTTTTCGAGTCCGCTTTCGGTCGTTCTCGTTTATTCTTTTCGAGTCCGCTTTCGGTCGTACTCGTTTATTCTTTTCGAGTTCGCTTTCGGTTGTACTCGTTTGCTGTTGAAAGAGCGTTTTCGGCCAGTCTTTCTTTTCGATTCTGCTTTCGGTAGTACTTGTTTATTTCTTTTCGAATTCCCTTTTGGTCTTACTCGTTTGCTGTTGAAAGAGCATTTTCGTCCGGTCATTCTTTTCGAGTCCGCTTTCGGTCGTACTCGTTTATTCTTTTCGAGTTCGCTTTTGCTCGTACTCGTTTGCTGTTGAAAGAGCGTTTCAGGCCGGTCTTTCTTTTCCAGTCCGCTTTCGGTTGTACTCGTTAGCTGTTGAAATAGAGTTTTTGGCCAGTCTTTCTTTTCGAGTCTGCTTTTGGTCGTACTCGTTTATTCTTATCGAGACCGCTTTCGGTTGTACTCGTTTGCTGTTGAAAGAGCGTTTCAGGTCGGTCTTTCTTTTCGAGTCCGCTTTTCGGTCGTACTCGTTTGCTGTTGAAAGAGCGTTTTCGGCCGGTCTTTCTTTTCGAGTCCGCTTTCGATTGTACTCGGTTATTTCTTTTAGAGTCTGCTTTCAATTGTACTCGTTTGCTGTTGAAAGAGCGTTTTCGGCCGGTCTTTCTTTTCGAGTCCGCTTTCGGTCGTACTAGTTTGCTATTGAAAGAGCATTCTCGGCCGGTCTTTCTTTTCGAGTCCGCTTTCGGTCGTACTCGTTTGCTGTTGAAAGAGCATTTTCGGCCGGTCTTTCTTTTCGAGTCCGCTTTCGGTCGTACTCGTTTATTTCTTTTCGAGTCCGCTTTCGGTCTTACTCATTTGTTGTTGAAAGAGCATTTTCGGCCGGTCTTTCTTTTCGAGTCCGCTTTTGGTCGTACTCGTTTATTCTTTTCGAGTCCGCTTTCGGTCGTACTCGTTTGCTGTTGAAAGAGCGTTTTCGGTCGGTCTTTTATTTTGAGTCCGCTTTCGGTCGTACTCGTTTATTTCTTTTCGAGTCCGCTTTCGGTCGTACTCGTTTGCTGTTGAAAGAGCGTTTCCGGCCGGTCTTTCTTTTCGAGTCCGCTTTCGGTCGTACTCGTTTATTCTTTTCGAGTCTGCTTTCGGTCGTACTCGTTTACTGTTGAAAGAGCATTTTCGGCAGGACTTTATGTTCGAGTCCGCTTTCGGACGTACTCGTTTATTCTTCTCGAGTCCGCTTTCGGTCGTACTCGTTTGCTGTTGAAAGAGCGTTTTCGGCCGGTCTTTCTTTTGGAGTCCGCTTTCGGCCGTACTCCTTTGCTGTTGAAAGGGCATTTTCGGCCAGTCTTTCTTTTCGATTCTGCTTTCGGTAGTACTTTTTTATTTCTTTTCGAGTTCGCGTTTGGTCTTACTCGTTTGCTGTTGAAAGAGCGTTTTCGGCCGGTCTTTCTTTTCGAGTCCGCTTTCGGTCGTACTCATTTATTCTTTTCGAGTCCGCTTTTGCTCGTACTCGTTTGCTGTTGAAAGAGCGTTTCAGGCCGGTCTTTCTTTTCGAGTCCGCTTTCGGTTGTAGTCGTTAGCTGTTGAAAGAGCATTTTTGGCCGGTCTTTATTTTCGAGTCCGCTTTTGGTCGTACTCGTTTATTCTTATCGAGTCCGCTTTCGGTCGTACTCGTTTGCTGTTGAAAGAGCGTTTTCGGTCGGTCTTTTATTTCGAGTCCGCCTTCGGTCGTACTCGTTTATTTCTTTTCGAGTCCGCTTTCGGTCGTACTCGTTTGCTGGTGAAAGAGCGTTTTCGGCCGGTCTTTCTTTTCGAGTCCGCTTTCGGTCGTACTCGTTTATTCTTTTCGAGTCCGCTTTCGGTCGTACTCGTTTGCTATTGAAAGAGCGTTTTCGATCGGTCTTTCTTTTCGAGTCTGCTTTCGGTCGTACTCGTTTGCTGTTGAAAGAGCGTTTTCGGCCGGTCTTTCTTTTGGAGTCCGCTTTCGGTCGTACTGCTTTGCTGTTGAAAGAGCATTTTCGGCCAGTCTTTCTTTTCGATTCTGCTTTCGGTAGTACTTTTTTATTTCTTTTCGAGTTCGCTTTTGGTCTTACTCGTTTGCTGTTGAAAGAGCATTTTCGGCCGGTCTTTCTTTTCAAGTCCGCTTTCGGTCGTACTCATTTATTCTTTTCGAATCCGCTTTTGCTCGTACTCGTTTGCTGTTGAAAGAGCGTTTCAGGCCGGTCTTTCTTTTCGAGTCCGCTTTCGGTCGTACTCGTTTGCTATTGAAAGAGCGTTTTTGGCCGGTCTTTATTTTCGAGTCTGCTTTTGGTCGTACTCGTTTATTCTTATCGAGTCCGCTTTCAGTCGTACTCGTTTGCTGTTGAAAGAGCGTTTTCGGTCGGTCTTTTATTTCGAGTCGGCTTTCGGTCGTACTCGTTTATTTCTTTTCGAGTCCGCTTTCGGTCGTACTCGTTTGCTGTTGAAATAGCGTTTCTGGCCGGTCTTTCTTTTCGAGTCCGCTTTCGGTCGTTCTCGTTTATTCTTTTCGAGTCCGCTTTCGGTCGTACTCGTTTATTCTTTTCGAGTTCGCTTTCGGTTGTACTCGTTTGCTGTTGAAAGAGCGTTTTCGGCCAGTCTTTCTTTTCGATTCTGCTTTCGGTAGTACTTGTTTATTTCTTTTCGAATTCCCTTTTGGTCTTACTCGTTTGCTGTTGAAAGAGCGTTTTCGTCCGGTCATTCTTTTCGAGTCCGCTTTCGGTCGTACTCGTTTATTCTTTTCGAGTTCGCTTTTGCTCGTACTCGTTTGCTGTTGAAAGAGCGTTTCAGGCCGGTCTTTCTTTTCCAGTCCGCTTTCGGTTGTACTCGTTAGCTGTTGAAATAGAGTTTTTGGCCAGTCTTTCTTTTCGAGTCTGCTTTTGGTCGTACTCGTTTATTCTTATCGAGACCGCTTTCGGTTGTACTCGTTTGCTGTTGAAAGAGCGTTTCAGGTCGGTCTTTCTTTTCGAGTCCGCTTTTCGGTCGTACTCGTTTGCTGTTGAAAGAGCGTTTTCGGCCGGTCTTTCTTTTCGAGTCCGCTTTCGATTGTACTCGGTTATTTCTTTTAGAGTCTGCTTTCAATTGTACTCGTTTGCTGTTGAAAGAGCGTTTTCGGCCGGTCTTTCTTTTCGAGTCCGCTTTCGGTCGTACTAGTTTGCTATTGAAAGAGCATTCTCGGCCGGTCTTTCTTTTCGAGTCCGCTTTCGGTCGTACTCGTTTGCTGTTGAAAGAGCATTTTCGGCCGGTCTTTCTTTTCGAGTCCGCTTTCGGTCGTACTCGTTTATTTCTTTTCGAGTCCGCTTTCGGTCTTACTCATTTGTTGTTGAAAGAGCATTTTCGGCCGGTCTTTCTTTTCGAGTCCGCTTTTGGTCGTACTCGTTTATTCTTTTCGAGTCCGCTTTCGGTCGTACTCGTTTGCTGTTGAAAGAGCGTTTTCGGTCGGTCTTTTATTTTGAGTCCGCTTTCGGTCGTACTCGTTTATTTCTTTTCGAGTCCGCTTTCGGTCGTACTCGTTTGCTGTTGAAAGAGCGTTTCCGGCCGGTCTTTCTTTTCGAGTCCGCTTTCGGTCGTACTCGTTTATTCTTTTCGAGTCTGCTTTCGGTCGTACTCGTTTACTGTTGAAAGAGCATTTTCGGCAGGACTTTATGTTCGAGTCCGCTTTCGGACGTACTCGTTTATTCTTCTCGAGTCCGCTTTCGGTCGTACTCGTTTGCTGTTGAAAGAGCGTTTTCGGCCGGTCTTTCTTTTGGAGTCCGCTTTCGGCCGTACTCCTTTGCTGTTGAAAGGGCATTTTCGGCCAGTCTTTCTTTTCGATTCTGCTTTCGGTAGTACTTTTTTATTTCTTTTCGAGTTCGCTTTTGGTCTTACTCGTTTGCTGTTGAAAGAGCGTTTTCGGCCGGTCTTTCTTTTCGAGTCCGCTTTCGGTCGTACTCATTTATTCTTTTCGAGTCCGCTTTTGCTCGTACTCGTTTGCTGTTGAAAGAGCGTTTCAGGCCGGTCTTTCTTTTCGAGTCCGCTTTCGGTTGTACTCGTTAGCTGTTGAAAGAGCGTTTTTGGCCGGTCTTTATTTTCGAGTCCGCTTTTGGTCGTACTCGTTTATTCTTATCGAGTCCGCTTTCGGTCGTACTCGTTTGCTGTTGAAAGAGCGTTTTCGGTCGGTCTTTTATTTCGAGTCCACTTTCGGTCGTACTCGTTTATTTCTTTTCGAATCCGCTTTCGGTCGTACTCGTTTGCTGGTGAAAGAGCGTTTTCGGCCGGTCTTTCTTTTCGAGTCCGCTTTCGGTCGTACTCGTTTATTCTTTTCGAGTCCGCTTTCGGTCGTACTCGTTTGCTATTGAAAGAGCGTTTTCGATCGGTCTTTCATTTCGAGTCTGCTTTCGGTCGTACTCGTTTGCTGTTGAAAGAGTGTTTTCGGCCGGTCTTTCTTTTCGAGTCCGCTTTCGATCGTACTCGTTTATTCTTTTCGAGTCCGCTTTCAGTTGTACTCGTTTGCTATTGAAAGAGCATTCTCGGCCGGTCTTTCTTTTCGAGTCCGCTTTCGGTCGTACTCGTTTGCTGTTGAAAGAGCATTTTCGGCCGGTCTTTCTTTTCGAGTCCGCTTTCGGTCGTACTCGTTTATTTCTTTTCGAGTCCGCTTTCGGTCTTACTCATTTGCTGTTGAAAGAGCATTTTCGGCCGGTCTTTCTTTTCGAGTCCGCTTTTGGTTGTACTCGTTTATTCTTTTCGAGTCCGCTTTCGGTCGTACTCGTTTGTTGTTGAAAGAGCGTTTTCGGCCGGTCTTTATGTTCGAGTCCGCTTTCGGTCTTACTCATTTGCTGTTGAAAGAGCATTTTCGGCCGGTCTTTCTTTTCGAGTCCGCTTTTGGTCGTACTCGTTTATTCTTTTCGAGTTCGCTTTCGGTTGTACTCGTTTGCTGTTGAAAGGGCGTTTTCGGCCAGTCTTTCTTTTCGATTCTGCTTTCGGTAGTACTTGTTTATTTCTTTTCGAATTCTCTTTTGGTCTTACTCGTTTGCTGTTGAAAGAGCGTTTTCGTCCGGTCTTTCTTTTCGAGTCCGCTTTCGGTCGTACTCGTTTATTCTTTTCGAGTTCGCTTTTGCTCGTACTCGTTTGCTGTTGAAAGAGCGTTTCAGGCCGGTCTTTCTTTTCCAGTCCGCTTTCGGTTGTACTCGTTAGCTGTTGAAATAGAGTTTTTGGCCGGTCTTTCTTTTCGAGTCTGCTTTTGGTCGTACTCGTTTATTCTTATCGAGTCCGCTTTCGGTTGTACTCGTTTGCTGTTGAAAGAGCGTTTCAGGTCGGTCTTTCTTTTCGAGTCCGCTTTTCGGTCGTACTCGTTTGCTGTTGAAAGAGCGTTTTCGGCCGGTCTTTCTTTTCGAGTCCGCTTTCGATCGTACTCGGTTATTTCTTTTAGAGTCTGCTTTCAATTGTACTCGTTTGCTGTTGAAAGAGCGTTTTCGGTCGGTCTTTCTTTTCGAGTCCGCTTTCGGTCGTACTCGTTTGCTGTTGAAAGCGCGTTTTCGGCCGGTCTTTCTTTTCGAGTCCGCTTTCGATCGTACTCGGTTATTTCTTTTAGAGTCTGCTTTCAATTGTACTCGTTTGCTCTTGAAAGAGCGTTTTCGGCCGGTCTTTCTTTTCGAGTCCACTTTCGATCGTACTCGTTTATTCTTTTCGAGTCCGCTTTCAGTTGTACTCGTTTGCTATTGAAAGAGCATTCTCGGCCGGTCTTTCTTTTCGAGTCCGCTTTCGGTCGTACTCGTTTGCTGTTGAAAGAGCATTTTCGGCCGGTCTTTCTTTTCGAGTCCGCTTTCGGTCGTACTCGTTTATTTCTTTTCGAGTCCGCTTTCGGTCTTACTCATTTGCTGTTGAAAGAGCATTTTCGGCCGGTCTTTCTTTTCGAGCCCGCTTTTGGTCGTACTCGTTTATTCTTTTTGAGTCCGCTTTCGGTCGTACTCGTTTGCTGTTGAAAGAGCGTTTTCGGCCGGTCTTTCTGTTCGAGTCCGCTTTCGGTCTTACTCATTTATTCTTTTCGAGTCCGCTTTCTGTCGTACTCGTTTGCTGTTGAAAGAGCCTTTTCGGCCGGTCTTTCTTTTCGAGCCCGCTTTCGGTCGTACTCGTTTGCTGTTGAAAGAGCTTTTTCAGCCGGTTTTTCTTTTCGAGTCTGCTTTCGGTCATACTTATTTATTCTTTTCGAGTCCGCTTTCGGTCGTACTCGTTTACTCCTGAAAGAGCATTTTCGGCAGGACTTTATGTTCGAGTCCGCTTTCGGACGTAGTCGTTTATTCTTTTCGAGTCCGCTTTCGGTCGTACTCGTTTGCTGTTGAAAGAGCCTTTTCGGCCGGTCTTTCTTTTGGAGTCCGCTTTCGGCCGTACTCCTTAGCTGTTGAAAGGGCATTTTCGGCCAGTCTTTCTTTTCGATTCTGCTTTCGGTAGTACTTTTTTATTTCTTTTCGAGTTCGCTTTTGGTCTTAGTCGTTTGCTGTTGAAAGAGCATTTTCGGCCGGTCTTTCTTTTCGAGTCCGCTTTCGGTCGTACTCATTTATTCTTTTCGAGTCCGCTTTTGCTCGTACTCGTTTGCTGTTGAAAGAGCGTTTCAGGCCGGTCTTTCTTTTCGAGTCCGCTTTCGGTTGTAGTCGTTAGCTGTTGAAAGAGCATTTTTGGCCGGTCTTTATTTTCGAGTCCGCTTTTGGTCGTACTCGTTTATTCTTTTCGAGTCCGCTTTCGGTCGTACTCGTTTGTTGTTGAAAGAGCGTTTTCGGCCGATCTTTATGTTCGAGTCCGCTTTCGGTCTTACTCATTTGCTGTTGAAAGAGCATTTTCGGCCGGTCTTTCTTTTCGAGTCCGCTTTTGGTCGTACTCGTTTATTCTTTTCGAGTTCGCTTTCGGTTGTACTCGTTTGCTGTTGAAAGGGCGTTTTCGGCCAGTCTTTCTTTTCGATTCTGCTTTCGGTAGTACTTGTTTATTTCTTTTCGAATTCTCTTTTGGTCTTACTCGTTTGCTGTTGAAAGAGCGTTTTCGTCCGGTCTTTCTTTTCGAGTCCGCTTTCGGTCGTACTCGTTTATTCTTTTCGAGTTCGCTTTTGCTCGTACTCGTTTGCTGTTGAAAGAGCGTTTCAGGCCGGTCTTTCTTTTCCAGTCCGCTTTCGGTTGTACTCGTTAGCTGTTGAAATAGAGTTTTTGGCCGGTCTTTCTTTTCGAGTCTGCTTTTGGTCGTACTCGTTTATTCTTATCGAGTCCGCTTTCGGTTGTACTCGTTTGCTGTTGAAAGAGCGTTTCAGGTCGGTCTTTCTTTTCGAGTCCGCTTTTCGGTCGTACTCGTTTGCTGTTGAAAGAGCGTTTTCGGCCGGTCTTTCTTTTCGAGTCCGCTTTCGATCGTACTCGGTTATTTCTTTTAGAGTCTGCTTTCAATTGTACTCGTTTGCTGTTGAAAGAGCGTTTTCGGTCGGTCTTTCTTTTCGAGTCCGCTTTCGGTCGTACTCGTTTGCTGTTGAAAGCGCGTTTTCGGCCGGTCTTTCTTTTCGAGTCCGCTTTCGATCGTACTCGGTTATTTCTTTTAGAGTCTGCTTTCAATTGTACTCGTTTGCTCTTGAAAGAGCGTTTTCGGCCGGTCTTTCTTTTCGAGTCCACTTTCGATCGTACTCGTTTATTCTTTTCGAGTCCGCTTTCAGTTGTACTCGTTTGCTATTGAAAGAGCATTCTCGGCCGGTCTTTCTTTTCGAGTCCGCTTTCGGTCGTACTCGTTTGCTGTTGAAAGAGCATTTTCGGCCGGTCTTTCTTTTCGAGTCCGCTTTCGGTCGTACTCGTTTATTTCTTTTCGAGTCCGCTTTCGGTCTTACTCATTTGCTGTTGAAAGAGCATTTTCGGCCGGTCTTTCTTTTCGAGCCCGCTTTTGGTCGTACTCGTTTATTCTTTTTGAGTCCGCTTTCGGTCGTACTCGTTTGCTGTTGAAAGAGCGTTTTCGGCCGGTCTTTCTGTTCGAGTCCGCTTTCGGTCTTACTCATTTATTCTTTTCGAGTCCGCTTTCTGTCGTACTCGTTTGCTGTTGAAAGAGCCTTTTCGGCCGGTCTTTCTTTTCGAGCCCGCTTTCGGTCGTACTCGTTTGCTGTTGAAAGAGCTTTTTCAGCCGGTTTTTCTTTTCGAGTCTGCTTTCGGTCATACTTATTTATTCTTTTCGAGTCCGCTTTCGGTCGTACTCGTTTACTGCTGAAAGAGCATTTTCGGCAGGACTTTATGTTCGAGTCCGCTTTCGGACGTAGTCGTTTATTCTTTTCGAGTCCGCTTTCGGTCATACTCGTTTGCTGTTGAAAGAGCCTTTTCGGCCGGTCTTTCTTTTGGAGTCCGCTTTCGGCCGTACTCCTTAGCTGTTGAAAGGGCATTTTCGGCCAGTCTTTCTTTTCGATTCTGCTTTCGGTAGTACTTTTTTATTTCTTTTCGAGTTCGCTTTTGGTCTTAGTCGTTTGCTGTTGAAAGAGCATTTTCGGCCGGTCTTTCTTTTCGAGTCCGCTTTCGGTCGTACTCATTTATTCTTTTCGGGTCCGCTTTTGCTCGTACTCGTTTGCTGTTGAAAGAGCGTTTCAGGCCGGTCTTTCTTTTCGAGTCCGCTTTCGGTTGTAGTCGTTAGCTGTTGAAAGAGCATTTTTGGCCGGTCTTTATTTTCGAGTCCGCTTTTGGTCGTACTCGTTTATTCTTATCGAGTCCGCTTTCGGTCGTACTCGTTTGCTGTTGAAAGAGCGTTTTCGGTCGGTCTTTTATTTCGAGTCCGCCTTCGGTCGTACTCGTTTATTTCTTTTCGAGTCCGCTTTCGGTCGTACTCGTTTGCTGGTGAAAGAGCGTTTTCGGCCGGTCTTTCTTTTCGAGTCCGCTTTCGGTCGTACTCGTTTATTCTTTTCGAGTCCGCTTTCGGTCGTACTCGTTTGCTATTGAAAGAGCGTTTTCGATCGGTCTTTCTTTTCGAGTCTGCTTTCGGTCGTACTCGTTTGCTGTTGAAAGAGCGTTTTCGGCCGGTCTTTCTTTTGGAGTCCGCTTTCGGTCGTACTGCTTTGCTGTTGAAAGAGCATTTTCGGCCAGTCTTTCTTTTCGATTCTGCTTTCGGTAGTACTTTTTTATTTCTTTTCGAGTTCGCTTTTGGTCTTACTCGTTTGCTGTTGAAAGAGCATTTTCGGCCGGTCTTTCTTTTCAAGTCCGCTTTCGGTCGTACTCATTTATTCTTTTCGAATCCGCTTTTGCTCGTACTCGTTTGCTGTTGAAAGAGCGTTTCAGGCCGGTCTTTCTTTTCGAGTCCGCTTTCGGTCGTACTCGTTTGCTATTGAAAGAGCGTTTTTGGCCGGTCTTTATTTTCGAGTCTGCTTTTGGTCGTACTCGTTTATTCTTATCGAGTCCGCTTTCAGTCGTACTCGTTTGCTGTTGAAAGAGCGTTTTCGGTCGGTCTTTTATTTCGAGTCGGCTTTCGGTCGTACTCGTTTATTTCTTTTCGAGTCCGCTTTCGGTCGTACTCGTTTGCTGTTGAAATAGCGTTTCTGGCCGGTCTTTCTTTTCGAGTCCGCTTTCGGTCGTTCTCGTTTATTCTTTTCGAGTCCGCTTTCGGTCGTACTCGTTTATTCTTTTCGAGTTCGCTTTCGGTTGTACTCGTTTGCTGTTGAAAGAGCGTTTTCGGCCAGTCTTTCTTTTCGATTCTGCTTTCGGTAGTACTTGTTTATTTCTTTTCGAATTCCCTTTTGGTCTTACTCGTTTGCTGTTGAAAGAGCGTTTTCGTCCGGTCATTCTTTTCGAGTCCGCTTTCGGTCGTACTCGTTTATTCTTTTCGAGTTCGCTTTTGCTCGTACTCGTTTGCTGTTGAAAGAGCGTTTCAGGCCGGTCTTTCTTTTCCAGTCCGCTTTCGGTTGTACTCGTTAGCTGTTGAAATAGAGTTTTTGGCCAGTCTTTCTTTTCGAGTCTGCTTTTGGTCGTACTCGTTTATTCTTATCGAGTCCGCTTTCAGTTGTACTCGTTTGCTATTGAAAGAGCATTCTCGGCCGGTCTTTCTTTTCGAGTCCGCTTTCGGTCGTACTCGTTTGCTGTTGAAAGAGCATTTTCGGCCGGTCTTTCTTTTCGAGTCCGCTTTCGGTCGTACTCGTTTATTTCTTTTCGAGTCCGCTTTCGGTCTTACTCATTTGCTGTTGAAAGAGCATTTTCGGCCGGTCTTTCTTTTCGAGCCCGCTTTTGGTCGTACTCGTTTATTCTTTTTGAGTCCGCTTTCGGTCGTACTCGTTTGCTGTTGAAAGAGCGTTTTCGGCCGGTCTTTCTGTTCGAGTCCGCTTTCGGTCTTACTCATTTATTCTTTTCGAGTCCGCTTTCTGTCGTACTCGTTTGCTGTTGAAAGAGCCTTTTCGGCCGGTCTTTCTTTTCGAGCCCGCTTTCGGTCGTACTCGTTTGCTGTTGAAAGAGCTTTTTCAGCCGGTTTTTCTTTTCGAGTCTGCTTTCGGTCATACTTATTTATTCTTTTCGAGTCCGCTTTCGGTCGTACTCGTTTACTGCTGAAAGAGCATTTTCGGCAGGACTTTATGTTCGAGTCCGCTTTCGGACGTAGTCGTTTATTCTTTTCGAGTCCGCTTTCGGTCGTACTCGTTTGCTGTTGAAAGAGCCTTTTCGGCCGGTCTTTCTTTTGGAGTCCGCTTTCGGCCGTACTCCTTAGCTGTTGAAAGGGCATTTTCGGCCAGTCTTTCTTTTCGATTCTGCTTTCGGTAGTACTTTTTTATTTCTTTTCGAGTTCGCTTTTGGTCTTAGTCGTTTGCTGTTGAAAGAGCATTTTCGGCCGGTCTTTCTTTTCGAGTCCGCTTTCGGTCGTACTCATTTATTCTTTTCGGGTCCGCTTTTGCTCGTACTCGTTTGCTGTTGAAAGAGCGTTTCAGGCCGGTCTTTCTTTTCGAGTCCGCTTTCGGTTGTAGTCGTTAGCTGTTGAAAGAGCATTTTTGGCCGGTCTTTATTTTCGAGTCCGCTTTTGGTCGTACTCGTTTATTCTTATCGAGTCCGCTTTCGGTCGTACTCGTTTGCTGTTGAAAGAGCGTTTTCGGTCGGTCTTTTATTTCGAGTCCGCCTTCGGTCGTACTCGTTTATTTCTTTTCGAGTCCGCTTTCGGTCGTACTCGTTTGCTGGTGAAAGAGCGTTTTCGGCCGGTCTTTCTTTTCGAGTCCGCTTTCGGTCGTACTCGTTTATTCTTTTCGAGTCCGCTTTCGGTCGTACTCGTTTGCTATTGAAAGAGCGTTTTCGATCGGTCTTTCTTTTCGAGTCTGCTTTCGGTCGTACTCGTTTGCTGTTGAAAGAGCGTTTTCGGCCGGTCTTTCTTTTGGAGTCCGCTTTCGGTCGTACTGCTTTGCTGTTGAAAGAGCATTTTCGGCCAGTCTTTCTTTTCGATTCTGCTTTCGGTAGTACTTTTTTATTTCTTTTCGAGTTCGCTTTTGGTCTTACTCGTTTGCTGTTGAAAGAGCATTTTCGGCCGGTCTTTCTTTTCAAGTCCGCTTTCGGTCGTACTCATTTATTCTTTTCGAATCCGCTTTTGCTCGTACTCGTTTGCTGTTGAAAGAGCGTTTCAGGCCGGTCTTTCTTTTCGAGTCCGCTTTCGGTCGTACTCGTTTGCTATTGAAAGAGCGTTTTTGGCCGGTCTTTATTTTCGAGTCTGCTTTTGGTCGTACTCGTTTATTCTTATCGAGTCCGCTTTCAGTCGTACTCGTTTGCTGTTGAAAGAGCGTTTTCGGTCGGTCTTTTATTTCGAGTCGGCTTTCGGTCGTACTCGTTTATTTCTTTTCGAGTCCGCTTTCGGTCGTACTCGTTTGCTGTTGAAATAGCGTTTCTGGCCGGTCTTTCTTTTCGAGTCCGCTTTCGGTCGTTCTCATTTATTCTTTTCGAGTCCGCTTTCGGTCGTACTCGTTTATTCTTTTCGAGTTCGCTTTCGGTTGTACTCGTTTGCTGTTGAAAGAGCGTTTTCGGCCAGTCTTTCTTTTCGATTCTGCTTTCGGTAGTACTTGTTTATTTCTTTTCGAATTCCCTTTTGGTCTTACTCGTTTGCTGTTGAAAGAGCGTTTTCGTCCGGTCATTCTTTTCGAGTCCGCTTTCGGTCGTACTCGTTTATTCTTTTCGAGTTCGCTTTTGCTCGTACTCGTTTGCTGTTGAAAGAGCGTTTCAGGCCGGTCTTTCTTTTCCAGTCCGCTTTCGGTTGTACTCGTTAGCTGTTGAAATAGAGTTTTTGGCCAGTCTTTCTTTTCGAGTCTGCTTTTGGTCGTACTCGTTTATTCTTATCGAGACCGCTTTCGGTTGTACTCGTTTGCTGTTGAAAGAGCGTTTCAGGTCGGTCTTTCTTTTCGAGTCCGCTTTTCGGTCGTACTCGTTTGCTGTTGAAAGAGCGTTTTCGGCCGGTCTTTCTTTTCGAGTCCGCTTTCGATTGTACTCGGTTATTTCTTTTAGAGTCTGCTTTCAATTGTACTCGTTTGCTGTTGAAAGAGCGTTTTCGGCCGGTCTTTCTTTTCGAGTCCGCTTTCGGTCGTACTAGTTTGCTATTGAAAGAGCATTCTCGGCCGGTCTTTCTTTTCGAGTCCGCTTTCGGTCGTACTCGTTTGCTATTGAAAGAGCATTTTCGGCCGGTCTTTCTTTTCGAGTCCGCTTTCGGTCGTACTCGTTTATTTCTTTTCGAGTCCGCTTTCGGTCTTACTCATTTGTTGTTGAAAGAGCATTTTCGGCCGGTCTTTCTTTTCGAGTCCGCTTTTGGTCGTACTCGTTTATTCTTTTCGAGTCCGCTTTCGGTCGTACTCGTTTGCTGTTGAAAGAGCGTTTTCGGTCGGTCTTTTATTTTGAGTCCGCTTTCGGTCGTACTCGTTTATTTCTTTTCGAGTCCGCTTTCGGTCGTACTCGTTTGCTGTTGAAAGAGCGTTTCCGGCCGGTCTTTCTTTTCGAGTCCGCTTTCGGTCGTACTCGTTTATTCTTTTCGAGTCTGCTTTCGGTCGTACTCGTTTACTGTTGAAAGAGCATTTTCGGCAGGACTTTATGTTCGAGTCCGCTTTCGGACGTACTCGTTTATTCTTCTCGAGTCCGCTTTCGGTCGTACTCGTTTGCTGTTGAAAGAGCGTTTTCGGCCGGTCTTTCTTTTGGAGTCCGCTTTCGGCCGTACTCCTTTGCTGTTGAAAGGGCATTTTCGGCCAGTCTTTCTTTTCGATTCTGCTTTCGGTAGTACTTTTTTATTTCTTTTCGAGTTCGCTTTTGGTCTTACTCGTTTGCTGTTGAAAGAGCGTTTTCGGCCGGTCTTTCTTTTCGAGTCCGCTTTCGGTCGTACTCATTTATTCTTTTCGAGTCCGCTTTTGCTCGTACTCGTTTGCTGTTGAAAGAGCGTTTCAGGCCGGTCTTTCTTTTCGAGTCCGCTTTCGGTTGTACTCGTTAGCTGTTGAAAGAGCGTTTTTGGCCGGTCTTTATTTTCGAGTCCGCTTTTGGTCGTACTCGTTTATTCTTATCGAGTCCGCTTTCGGTCGTACTCGTTTGCTGTTGAAAGAGCGTTTTCGGTCGGTCTTTTATTTCGAGTCCACTTTCGGTCGTACTCGTTTATTTCTTTTCGAATCCGCTTTCGGTCGTACTCGTTTGCTGGTGAAAGAGCGTTTTCGGCCGGTCTTTCTTTTCGAGTCCGCTTTCGGTCGTACTCGTTTATTCTTTTCGAGTCCGCTTTCGGTCGTACTCGTTTGCTATTGAAAGAGCGTTTTCGATCGGTCTTTCATTTCGAGTCTGCTTTCGGTCGTACTCGTTTGCTGTTGAAAGAGCGTTTTCGGCCGGTCTTTCTTTTGGAGTCCGCTTTCGGTCGTACTGCTTTGCTGTTGAAAGAGCATTTTCGGCCAGTCTTTCTTTTCGATTCTGCTTTCGGTAGTACTTTTTTATTTCTTTTCGAGTTCGCTTTTGGTCTTACTCGTTTGCTGTTGAAAGAGCGTTTTCGGCCGGTCTTTCTTTTCGAGTCCGCTTTCGGTCGTACTCATTTATTCTTTTCGAATCCGCTTTTGCTCGTACTCGTTTGCTGTTGAAAGAGCGTTTCAGGCCGGTCTTTCTTTTCGAGTCCGCTTTCGGTCGTACTCGTTTGCTATTGAAAGAGCGTTTTTGGCCGGTCTTTATTTTCGAGTCCGCTTTTGGTCGTACTCGTTTATTCTTATCGAGTCCGCTTTCAGTCGTACCCGTTTGCTGTTGAAAGAGCGTTTTCGGTCGGTCTTTTATTTCGAGTCCGCTTTCGGTCGTACTCGTTTATTTCTTTTCGAGTCCGCTTTCGGTCGTACTCGTTTGCTGTTGAAATAGCGTTTCCGGCCGGTCTTTCTTTTCGAGTCCGCTTTCGGTCGTACTCGTTTATTCTTTTCGAGTCCGCTTTCGGTCGTACTCGTTTGCTATTGAAAGAGCGTTTTTGGCCGGCCTTTCTGTTCGAGTCGGCTTTCGGTCATACTCGTTTATTCTTTTCGAGTTCGCTTTCGGTTGTACTCGTTTGTTGTTGAAAGAGCGTTTTCGGCCAGTCTTTCGTTTCGATTCTGCTTTCGGTTGTACTTGTTT
This sequence comes from Lathyrus tuberosus, assembly GCA_022829125.1. Taxonomy (NCBI): domain Eukaryota; kingdom Viridiplantae; phylum Streptophyta; class Magnoliopsida; order Fabales; family Fabaceae; genus Lathyrus; species Lathyrus tuberosus. The sequence continues at coordinate 6,309,015 of JALAZF010000034.1, forward strand.
ATTTCTTTTCGAATTCGCTTTTGGTCTTACTCGTTTGCTGTTGAAAGAGCGTTTTCCTCCGGTCTTTCTTTTCGAGTCCGCTTTCGGTCGTACTCGTTTATTCTTTTCGAGTTCGCTTTTGCTCGTACTCGTTTGCTGTTGAAAGAGCGTTTCAGGCCGGTCTTTCTTTTCGAGTCCGCTTTCGGTTGTACTCATTAGCTGTTGAAAGAGAGTTTTTGGCCGGTCTTTCTTTTCGAGTCTGCTTTTGGTCGTACTCGTTTATTCTTATCGAGTCCGCTTTCGGTTGTACTCGTTTGCTGTTGAAAGAGCATTTCAGGTCGGTCTTTCTTTTCGAGTCTGCTTTTCGGTCGTACTCGTTTGCTGTTGAAAGAATGTTTTCGGCCGGTCTTTCTTTTCGAGTCCGCTTTCGATCGTACTCGGTTATTTATTTTAGAGTCTGCTTTCGGTTGTACTCGTTTGCTGTTGAAAGAGCGTTTTCTGCCGGTCTTTCTTTTCGAGTCTGCTTTCGGTCGTACTCATTTATTCTTTTCGAGTCCGCTTTTGCTCGTACTCGTTTGCTGTTGAAAGAGCGTTTCAGGCCGGTCTTTCTTTTCGAGTCCGCTTTCGGTCGTACTCGTTTGCTATTGAAAGAGCGTTTTTGGCCGGTCTTTATTTTCGAGTCCGCTTTTGGTCGTACTCGTTTATTCTTATCGAGTCGGCTTTCAGTCGTACTCGTTTGCTGTTGAAAGAACGTTTTCAGTCGGTCTTTTATTTCGAGTCCGCTTTCGGTCGTACTCGTTTATTTCTTTTCGAGTCCGCTTTCGGTCGTACTCGTTTGTTGTTGAAAGAGCGTTTCCGGCCGGTCTTTCTTTTCGAGTCCGCTTTCGGTCGTACTCGTTTATTCTTTTCGAGTCTGCTTTCGGTCGTACTCGTTTGCTATTGAAAGAGCGTTTTCGGCCGGCCTTTCTGTTCGAGTCGGCTTTCGGTCATACTCGTTTATTCTTTTCGAGTTCGCTTTCGGTTGTACTCGTTTGCTGTTGAAAGAGCGTTTTCGGCCAGTCTTTCTTATCGATTCTGCTTTCGGTAGTACTTGTTTATTTCTTTTCGAATTCGCTTTTGGTCTTACTCAATTGCTGTTGAAAGAGCGTTTTCGTCCGGTCTTTCTTTTCGAGTCCGCTTTCGGTCGTACTCGTTTATTCTTTTCGAGTTCGCTTTTGCTCGTACTCGTTTGCTGTTGAAAGAGCGTTTCAGGTCGGTCTTTCTTTTCGAGTCTGCTTTCGGTTGTACTCGTTAGCTGTTGAAATAGAGTTTTTGGCCGGTCTTTCTTTTCGAGTCTGCTTTTGGTCGTACTCGTTTATTCTTATCGAGTCCGCTTTCGGTTGTACTCGTTTGCTGTTGAAAGAGCGTATCAGTTCGGTCTTTCTTTTCGAGTCCGCTTTTCGGTCGTACTCGTTTGCTGTTGAAAGAGCGTTTTCGGCCGGTCTTTCTTTTCGAGTCCGCTTTCGATCGTACTCGATTATTTCTTTTAGAGTCTGCTTTCAATTGTACTCGTTTGCTGTTGAAAGAGCGTTTTCGGCCGGTCTTTCTTTTCGAGTCCGCTTTCGGTCGTACTAGTTTGCTATTGAAAGAGCATTCTCGGCCGGTCTTTCTTTTCGAGTCTGCTTTCGGTCGTACTCGTTTGCTGTTGAAAGAGCATTTTCGGCCGGTCTTTCTTTTCGAGTCCGCTTTCGGTCGTACTCGTTTATTTCTTTTCGAGTCCGCTTTCGGTCTTACTCATTTGCTGTTGAAAGAGCATTTTCGGCCGGTCTTTCTTTTCGAGTCCGCTTTTGGTTGTACTCGTTTATTCTTTTCGAGTCCGCTTTCGGTCGTACTCGTTTGCTGTTGAAAGAGCGTTTTCGGTCGGTCTTTTATTTCGAGTCCGCTTTCGGTCGTACTCGTTTATTTCTTTTCGAGTCCGCTATCGGTCGTACTCGTTTGCTATTGAAAGAGCGTTTCCGGCCGGTCTTTCTTTTCGAGTCCGCTTTCGGTCGTACTCGTTTATTCTTTTCGAGTCTGCTTTCGGTCGTACTCGTTTACTGTTGAAAGAGCATTTTCGGCAGGACTTTATGTTCGAGTCCGCTTTCGGACGTACTCGTTTATTCTTCTCGAGTCCGCTTTCGGTCGTACTCGTTTGCTGTTGAAAGAGCGTTTTCGGCCGGTCTTTCTTTTGGAGTCCGCTTTTGGCCGTACTCCTTTGTTGTTGAAAGGGCATTTTCGGCCAGTCTTTCTTTTCGATTCTGCTTTCGGTAGTACTTTTTTATTTCTTTTCGAGTTCGCTTTTGGTCTTACTCGTTTGCTGTTGAAAGAGCGTTTTCGGCCGGTCTTTCTTTTCGAGTCCGCTTTCGGTCGTACTCATTTATTCTTTTCGAGTCCGCTTTTGCTCGTACTCGTTTGCTGTTGAAAGAGCGTTTCAGGCCGGTCTTTCTTTTCGAGTCCACTTTCGGTTGTACTCGTTAGCTGTTGAAAGAGCGTTTTTGGCCGGTCTTTATTTTCGAGTCCGCTTTTGGTCGTACTCGTTTATTCTTATCGAGTCCGCTTTCGGTCGTACTTGTTTGCTGTTGAAAGAGCGTTTTCGGTCGGTCTTTTATTTCGAGTCCGCTTTCGGTCGTACTCGTTTATTTCTTTTCGAGTCCGCTTTCGGTCGTACTCGTTTGCTGGTGAAAGAGCGTTTTCGGCCGGTCTTTCTTTTCGAGTCCGCTTTCGGTCGTACTCGTTTATTCTTTTCGAGTCCGCTTTCGGTCGTACTCGTTTGCTATTGAAAGAGCATTTTCGATCGGTCTTTCTTTTCGAGTCTGCTTTCGGTCGTACTCGTTTGCTGTTGAAAGAGCGTTTTCGGCCGGTCTTTCTTTTGGAGTCCGCTTTCGATCGTACTCGGTTATTTCTTTTAGAGTCTGCTTTCAATTGTACTCGTTTGCTGTTGAAAGAGCATTTTCGATCGGTCTTTCTTTTCGAGTCCGCTTTCGGTCGTACTGCTTTGCGGTTGAAAGGGCATTTTCGGCCAGTCTTTCTTTTCGATTCTGCTTTCGGTAGTACTTTTTTATTTCTTTTCGAGTTCGCTTTTGGTCTTACTCGTTTGCTGTTGAAAGAGCGTTTTCGGCCGGTCTTTCTTTTCGAGTCCGCTTTCGGTCGTACTCGTTTATTCTTTTCGAGTCCGCTTTCGGTCGTACTCGTTTGCTATTGAAAGAGCGTTTTCGGCCGGCCTTTCTGTTCGAGTCGGCTTTCGGTCATACTCGTTTATTCTTTTCGAGTTCGCTTTCGGTTGTACTCGTTTGCTGTTGAAAGAGCGTTTTCGGCCAGTCTTTCTTATCGATTCTGCTTTCGGTAGTACTTGTTTATTTCTTTTCGAATTCGCTTTTGGTCTTACTCAATTGCTGTTGAAAGAGCGTTTTCGTCCGGTCTTTCTTTTCGAGTCCGCTTTCGGTCGTACTCGTTTATTCTTTTCGAGTTCGCTTTTGCTCGTACTCGTTTGCTGTTGAAAGAGCGTTTCAGGCCGGTCTTTCTTTTCGAGTCCGCTTTCGGTTGTACTCGTTAGCTGTTGAAATAGAGTTTTTGGCCGGTCTTTCTTTTCGAGTCTGCTTTTGGTCGTACTCGTTTATTCTTATCGAGTCCGCTTTCGGTTGTACTCGTTTGCTGTTGAAAGAGCGTTTCAGGTCGGTCTTTCTTTTCGAGTCCGCTTTTCGGTCGTACTCATTTGCTGTTGAAAGAGCGTTTTCGGCCGGTCTTTCTTTTCGAGTCCGCTTTCGATCGTACTCGGTTATTTCTTTTAGAGTCTGCTTTCAATTGTACTCGTTTGCTGTTGAAAGAGCGTTTTCGGCCGGTCTTTCTTTTCGAGTCCGCTTTCGGTCGTACTAGTTTGCTATTGAAAGAGCATTCTCGGCCGGTCTTTCTTTTCGAGTCCGCTTTCGGTCGTACTCGTTTGCTGTTGAAAGAGCATTTTCGGCCGGTCTTTCTTTTAGAGTCCGCTTTCGGTCGTACTCGTTTATTTCTTTTCGAGTCCGCTTTCGGTCTTACTCATTTACTGTTGAAAGAGCATTTTCGGCCGGTCTTTCTTTTCGAGTCCGCTTTTGGTCGTACTCGTTTATTCTTTTCGAGTCCGCTTTCGGTCGTACTCGTTTGCTGTTGAAAGAGCGTTTTCGGTCGGTCTTTTATTTCGAGTCCGCTTTCGGTCGTACTCGTTTATTTCTTTTCGAGTCCGCTTTCGGTCGTACTCGTTTGTTGTTGAAAGAGCGTTTCCGGCCGGTCTTTCTTTTCGAGTCCGCTTTCGGTCGTACTCGTTTATTCTTTTCGAGTCTGCTTTCGGTCGTACTCGTTTGCTATTGAAAGAGCGTTTTCGGCCGGCCTTTCTGTTCGAGTCGGCTTTCGGTCATACTCGTTTATTCTTTTCGAGTTCGCTTTCGGTTGTACTCGTTTGCTGTTGAAAGAGCGTTTTCGGCCAGTCTTTCTTATCGATTCTGCTTTCGGTAGTACTTGTTTATTTCTTTTCGAATTCGCTTTTGGTCTTACTCAATTGCTGTTGAAAGAGCGTTTTCGTCCGGTCTTTCTTTTCGAGTCCGCTTTCGGTCGTACTCGTTTATTCTTTTCGAGTTCGCTTTTGCTCGTACTCGTTTGCTGTTGAAAGAGCGTTTCAGGTCGGTCTTTCTTTTCGAGTCCGCTTTCGGTTGTACTCGTTAGCTGTTGAAATAGAGTTTTTGGCCGGTCTTTCTTTTCGAGTCTGCTTTTGGTCGTACTCGTTTATTCTTATCGAGTCCGCTTTCGGTTGTACTCGTTTGCTGTTGAAAGAGCGTATCAGTTCGGTCTTTCTTTTCGAGTCCGCTTTTCGGTCGTACTCGTTTGCTGTTGAAAGAGCGTTTTCGGCCGGTCTTTCTTTTCGAGTCCGCTTTCGATCGTACTCGATTATTTCTTTTAGAGTCTGCTTTCAATTGTACTCGTTTGCTGTTGAAAGAGCGTTTTCGGCCGGTCTTTCTTTTCGAGTCCGCTTTCGGTCGTACTAGTTTGCTATTGAAAGAGCATTCTCGGCCGGTCTTTCTTTTCGAGTCTGCTTTCGGTCGTACTCGTTTGCTGTTGAAAGAGCATTTTCGGCCGGTCTTTCTTTTCGAGTCCGCTTTCGGTCGTACTCGTTTATTTCTTTTCGAGTCCGCTTTCGGTCTTACTCATTTGCTGTTGAAAGAGCATTTTCGGCCGGTCTTTCTTTTCGAGTCCGCTTTTGGTTGTACTCGTTTATTCTTTTCGAGTCCGCTTTCGGTCGTACTCGTTTGCTGTTGAAAGAGCGTTTTCGGTCGGTCTTTTATTTCGAGTCCGCTTTCGGTCGTACTCGTTTATTTCTTTTCGAGTCCGCTATCGGTCGTACTCGTTTGCTATTGAAAGAGCGTTTCCGGCCGGTCTTTCTTTTCGAGTCCGCTTTCGGTCGTACTCGTTTATTCTTTTCGAGTCTGCTTTCGGTCGTACTCGTTTACTGTTGAAAGAGCATTTTCGGCAGGACTTTATGTTCGAGTCCGCTTTCGGACGTACTCGTTTATTCTTCTCGAGTCCGCTTTCGGTCGTACTCGTTTGCTGTTGAAAGAGCGTTTTCGGCCGGTCTTTCTTTTGGAGTCCGCTTTTGGCCGTACTCCTTTGTTGTTGAAAGGGCATTTTCGGCCAGTCTTTCTTTTCGATTCTGCTTTCGGTAGTACTTTTTTATTTCTTTTCGAGTTCGCTTTTGGTCTTACTCGTTTGCTGTTGAAAGAGCGTTTTCGGCCGGTCTTTCTTTTCGAGTCCGCTTTCGGTCGTACTCATTTATTCTTTTCGAGTCCGCTTTTGCTCGTACTCGTTTGCTGTTGAAAGAGCGTTTCAGGCCGGTCTTTCTTTTCGAGTCCACTTTCGGTTGTACTCGTTAGCTGTTGAAAGAGCGTTTTTGGCCGGTCTTTATTTTCGAGTCCGCTTTTGGTCGTACTCGTTTATTCTTATCGAGTCCGCTTTCGGTCGTACTTGTTTGCTGTTGAAAGAGCGTTTTCGGTCGGTCTTTTATTTCGAGTCCGCTTTCGGTCGTACTCGTTTATTTCTTTTCGAGTCCGCTTTCGGTCGTACTCGTTTGCTGGTGAAAGAGCGTTTTCGGCCGGTCTTTCTTTTCGAGTCCGCTTTCGGTCGTACTCGTTTATTCTTTTCGAGTCCGCTTTCGGTCGTACTCGTTTGCTATTGAAAGAGCATTTTCGATCGGTCTTTCTTTTCGAGTCTGCTTTCGGTCGTACTCGTTTGCTGTTGAAAGAGCGTTTTCGGCCGGTCTTTCTTTTGGAGTCCGCTTTCGATCGTACTCGGTTATTTCTTTTAGAGTCTGCTTTCAATTGTACTCGTTTGCTGTTGAAAGAGCATTTTCGATCGGTCTTTCTTTTCGAGTCCGCTTTCGGTCGTACTGCTTTGCGGTTGAAAGGGCATTTTCGGCCAGTCTTTCTTTTCGATTCTGCTTTCGGTAGTACTTTTTTATTTCTTTTCGAGTTCGCTTTTGGTCTTACTCGTTTGCTGTTGAAAGAGCGTTTTCGGCCGGTCTTTCTTTTCGAGTCCGCTTTCGGTCGTACTCGTTTATTCTTTTCGAGTCCGCTTTCGGTCGTACTCGTTTGCTATTGAAAGAGCGTTTTCGGCCGGCCTTTCTGTTCGAGTCGGCTTTCGGTCATACTCGTTTATTCTTTTCGAGTTCGCTTTCGGTTGTACTCGTTTGCTGTTGAAAGAGCGTTTTCGGCCAGTCTTTCTTATCGATTCTGCTTTCGGTAGTACTTGTTTATTTCTTTTCGAATTCGCTTTTGGTCTTACTCAATTGCTGCTGAAAGAGCGTTTTCGTCCGGTCTTTCTTTTCGAGTCCGCTTTCGGTCGTACTCGTTTATTCTTTTCGAGTTCGCTTTTGCTCGTACTCGTTTGCTGTTGAAAGAGCGTTTCAGGCCGGTCTTTCTTTTCGAGTCCGCTTTCGGTTGTACTCGTTAGCTGTTGAAATAGAGTTTTTGGCCGGTCTTTCTTTTCGAGTCTGCTTTTGGTCGTACTCGTTTATTCTTATCGAGTCCGCTTTCGGTTGTACTCGTTTGCTGTTGAAAGAGCGTTTCAGGTCGGTCTTTCTTTTCGAGTCCGCTTTTCGGTCGTACTCATTTGCTGTTGAAAGAGCGTTTTCGGCCGGTCTTTCTTTTCGAGTCCGCTTTCGATCGTACTCGGTTATTTCTTTTAGAGTCTGCTTTCAATTGTACTCGTTTGCTGTTGAAAGAGCGTTTTCGGCCGGTCTTTCTTTTCGAGTCCGCTTTCGGTCGTACTAGTTTGCTATTGAAAGAGCATTCTCGGCCGGTCTTTCTTTTCGAGTCCGCTTTCGGTCGTACTCGTTTGCTGTTGAAAGAGCATTTTCGGCCGGTCTTTCTTTTAGAGTCCGCTTTCGGTCGTACTCGTTTATTTCTTTTCGAGTCCGCTTTCGGTCTTACTCATTTACTGTTGAAAGAGCATTTTCGGCCGGTCTTTCTTTTCGAGTCCGCTTTTGGTCGTACTCGTTTATTCTTTTCGAGTCCGCTTTCGGTCGTACTCGTTTGCTGTTGAAATAGCGTTTTCGGTCGGTCTTTTATTTCGAGTCCGCTTTCGGTCGTACTCGTTTATTTCTTTTCGAGTCCGCTATCGGTCGTACTCGTTTGCTGTTGAAAGAGCGTTTCCGGCCGGTCTTTCTTTTCGAGTCCGCTTTCGGTCGTACTCGTTTATTCTTTTCGAGTCTGCTTTCGGTCGTACTCGTTTACTGTTGAAAGAGCATTTTCGGCAGGACTTTATGTTCGAGTCCGCTTTCGGACGTACTCGTTTATTCTTCTCGAGTCCGCTTTCGGTCGTACTCGTTTGCTGTTGAAAGAGCGTTTTCGGCCGGTCTTTCTTTTGGAGTCCGCTTTCGGCCGTACTCCTTTGTTGTTGAAAGGGCATTTTCGGCCAGTCTTTCTTTTCGATTCTGCTTTCGGTAGTACTTTTTTATTTCTTTTCGAGTTCGCTTTTGGTCTTACTCGTTTGCTGTTGAAAGAGCGTTTTCGGCCGGTCTTTCTTTTCGAGTCCGCTTTCGGTCGTACTCATTTATTCTTTTCGAGTCCGCTTTTGCTCGTACTCGTTTGCTGTTGAAAGAGCGTTTCAGGCCGGTCTTTCTTTTCGAGTCCGCTTTCGGTTGTACTCGTTAGCTGTTGAAAGAGCGTTTTTGGCCGGTCTTTATTTTCGAGTCCGCTTTTGGTCGTACTCGTTTATTCTTATCGAGTCCGCTTTCGGTCGTACTTGTTTGCTGTTGAAAGAGCGTTTTCGGTCGGTCTTTTATTTCGAGTCCGCTTTCGGTCGTACTCGTTTATTTCTTTTCGAGTCCGCTTTCGGTCGTACTCGTTTGCTGGTGAAAGAGCGTTTTCGGCCGGTCTTTCTTTTCGAGTCCGCTTTCGGTCGTACTCGTTTGCTATTGAAAGAGCATTTTCGATCGGTCTTTCTTTTCGAGTCTGCTTTCGGTCGTACTCGTTTGCTGTTGAAAGAGCGTTTTCGGCCGGTCTTTCTTTTGGAGTCCGCTTTCGGTCGTACTGCTTTGCTGTTGAAAGAGCATTTTCGGCCAGTCTTTCTTTTCGATTCTGCTTTCGGTAGTACTTTTTTATTTCTTTTCGAGTTCGCTTTTGGTCTTACTCGTTTGCTGTTGAAAGAGCGTTTTCGGCCGGTCTTTCTTTTCGAGTCCGCTTTCGGTCGTACTCATTTATTCTTTTCGAATCCGCTTTTGCTCGTACTCGTTTGCTGTTGAAAGAGCGTTTCAGGCCGGTCTTTCTTTTCGAGTCCGCTTTCGGTCGTACTCGTTTATTCTTTTCGAGTTCGCTTTCGGTTGTACTCGTTTGCTGTTGAAAGAGCGTTTTCGGCCAGTCTTTCTTATCGATTCTGCTTTCGGTAGTACTTGTTTATTTCTTTTCGAATTCGCTTTTGGTCTTACTCAATTGCTGTTGAAAGAGCGTTTTCGTCCGGTCTTTCTTTTCGAGTCCGCTTTCGGTCGTACTCGTTTATTCTTTTCGAGTTCGCTTTTGCTCGTACTCGTTTGCTGTTGAAAGAGCGTTTCAGGCCGGTCTTTCTTTTCGAGTCCGCTTTCGGTTGTACTCGTTAGCTGTTGAAATAGAGTTTTTGGCCGGTCTTTCTTTTCGAGTCTGCTTTTGGTCGTACTCGTTTATTCTTATCGAGTCCGCTTTCGGTTGTACTCGTTTGCTGTTGAAAGAGCGTTTTAGGTCGGTCTTTCTTTTCGAGTCCGCTTTTCGGTCGTACTTGTTTGCTGTTGAAAGAGCATTTTCGGCCGGTCTTTCTTTTCGAGTCCGCTTTCGATCGTACTCGGTTATTTCTTTTAGAGTCTGCTTTCAATTGTACTCGTTTGCTGTTGAAAGAGCGTTTTCGGCCGGTCTTTCTTTTCGAGTCCGCTTTCGGTCGTACTAGTTTGCTATTGAAAGAGCATTCTCGGCCGGTCTTTCTTTTCGAGTCCGCTTTCGGTCGTACTCGTTTGCTGTTGAAAGAGCATTTTCGGCCGGTCTTTCTTTTCGAGTCCGCTTTCGGTCGTACTCGTTTATTTCTTTTCGAGTCCGCTTTCGGTCTTACTCATTTGCTGTTGAAAGAGCATTTTCGGCCGGTCTTTCTTTTCGAGTCCGCTTTTGGTCGTACTCGTTTATTCTTTTCGAGTCCGCTTTCGGTTGTACTCGTTTGCTGTTGAAAGAGCGTTTTCGGTCGGTCTTTTATTTCGAGTCCGCTTTCGGTCGTACTCGTTTATTTCTTTTCGAGTCCGCTATCAGTCGTACTCGTTTGCTGTTGAAAGAGCGTTTCCGGCCGGTCTTTCTTTTCGAGTCCGCTTTCGGTCGTACTCGTTTATTCTTTTCGAGTCTGCTTTCGGTCGTACTCGTTTACTGTTGAAAGAGCATTTTCGGCAGGACTTTATGTTCGAGTCCGCTTTCGGACGTACTCGTTTATTCTTCTCGAGTCCGCTTTCGGTCGTACTCGTTTGCTGTTGAAAGAGCGTTTTCGGCCGGTCTTTCTTTTGGAGTCCGCTTTCGGCCGTACTCCTTTGTTGTTGAAAGGGCATTTTCGGCCAGTCTTTCTTTTCGATTCTGCTTTCGGTAGTACTTTTTTATTTCTTTTCGAGTTCGCTTTTGGTCTTACTCGTTTGCTGTTGAAAGAGCGTTTTCGGCCGGTCTTTCTTTTCGAGTCCGCTTTCGGTCGTACTCATTTATTCTTTTCGAGTCCGCTTTTGCTCGTACTCGTTTGCTGTTGAAAGAGCGTTTCAGGCCGGTCTTTCTTTTCGAGTCCGCTTTCGGTTGTACTCGTTAGCTGTTGAAAGAGCGTTTTTGGCCGGTCTTTATTTTCGAGTCCGCTTTTGGTCGTACTCGTTTATTCTTATCGAGTCCGCTTTCGGTCGTACTTGTTTGCTGTTGAAAGAGCGTTTTCGGTCGGTCTTTTATTTCGAGTCCGCTTTCGGTCGTACTCGTTTATTTCTTTTCGAGTCCGCTTTCGGTCGTACTCGTTTGCTGGTGAAAGAGCGTTTTCGGCCGTCTTTCTTTTCGAGTCCGCTTTCGGTCGTACTCGTTTGCTATAGAAAGAGCATTTTCGATCGGTCTTTCTTTTCGAGTCTGCTTTCGGTCGTACTCGTTTGCTGTTGAAAGAGCGTTTTCGGCCGGTCTTTCTTTTGGAGTCCGCTTTCGGTCGTACTGCTTTGCTGTTGAAAGAGAATTTTCGGCCAGTCTTTCTTTTCGATTCTGCTTTCGGTAGTACTTTTTTATTTCTTTTCGAGTTCGCTTTTGGTCTTACTCGTTTGCTGTTGAAAGAGCGTTTTCGGCCGGTCTTTCTTTTCGAGTCCGCTTTCGGTCGTACTCATTTATTCTTTTCGAATCCGCTTTTGCTCGTACTAGTTTGCTGTTGAAAGAGCGTTTCAGGCCGGTCTTTCTTTTCGAGTCCGCTTTCGGTCGTACTCGTTTGCTATTGAAAGAGCGTTTTTGGCCGGTCTTTATTTTCGAGTCTGCTTTTGGTCGTACTCGTTTATTCTTATCGAGTCCGCTTTCAGTCGTACCCGTTTGCTGTTGAAAGAGCGTTTTCGGTCGGTCTTTTATTTCGAGTCCGCTTTCGGTCGTACTCGTTTATTTCTTTTCGAGTCCGCTTTCGGTCGTACTCGTTTGCTGTTGAAATAGCGTTTCCGGCCGGTCTTTCTTTTCGAGTCCGCTTTCGGTCGTACTCGTTTATTCTTTTCGAGTCCGCTTTCGGTCGTACTCGTTTGCTATTGAAAGAGCGTTTTCGGCCGGCCTTTCTGTTCGAGTCGGCTTTCGGTCATACTCGTTTATTCTTTTCGAGTTCGCTTTCGGTTGTACTCGTTTGCTGTTGAAAGAGCGTTTTCGGCCAGTCTTTCTTTTCGATTCTGCTTTCGGTTGTACTTGTTTATTTCTTTTCGAATTCGCTTTTGGTCTTACTCGTTTGCTGTTGAAAGAGCGTTTTCGTCCGGTCTTTCTTTTCGAGTCCGCTTTCGGTCGTACTCGTTTATTCTTTTCGAGTTCGCTTTTGCTCGTACTCGTTTGCTGTTGAAAGAGCGTTTCAGGCCGGTCTTTCTTTTCGAGTCCGCTTTCGGTTGTACTCGTTAGCTGTTGAAAGAGAGTTTTTGGCCGGTCTTTCTTTTCGAGTCTGCTTTTGGTCGTACTCGTTTATTCTTATCGAGTCCGCTTTCGGTTGTACTCGTTTGCTGTTGAAAGAGCGTTTCAGGTCGGTCTTTCTTTTCGAGTCTGCTTTTCGGTCGTACTCGTTTGCTGTTGAAAGAATGTTTTCGGCCGGTCTTTCTTTTCGAGTCCGCTTTCGATCGTACTCGCTTATTTATTTTAGAGTCTGCTTTCGGTTGTACTCGTTTGCTGTTGAAAGAGCGTTTTCGGCCGGTCTTTCTTTTCGAGTCTGCTTTCGGTCGTACTCATTTATTCTTTTCGAGTCCGCTTTTGCTCGTACTCGTTTGCTGTTGAAAGAGCGTTTCAGGCCGGTCTTTCTTTTCGAGTCCACTTTCGGTCGTACTCGTTTGCTATTGAAAGAGCGTTTTTGGCCGGTCTTTATTTTCGAGTCCGCTTTTGGTCGTACTCGTTTATTCTTATCGAGTCCGCTTTCAGTCGTACTCGTTTGCTGTTGAAAGAACGTTTTCAGTCGGTCTTTTATTTCGAGTCCGCTTTCGGTTTTACTCGTTTATTTCTTTTCGAGTCCGCTTTCGGTCGTACTCGTTTGCTGTTGAAAGGGCGTTTCCGGCCGGTCTTTCTTTTCGAGTCCGCTTTCGGTCGTACTCGTTTATTCTTTTCGAGTCCGCTTTCGGTCGTACTCGTTTGCTATTGAAAGAGCGTTTTCGGCCGGCCTTTCTGTTCGAGTCGGCTTTCGGTCATACTCGTTTATTCTTTTCGAGTTCGCTTTCGGTTGTACTCGTTTGCTGTTGAAAGAGCGTTTTCGGCCAGTCTTTCTTTTCGATTCTGCTTTCGGTAGTACTTGTTTATTTCTTTTTGAATTCGCTTTTGGTCTTACTCGTTTGCTGTTGAAAGAGCGTTTTCGTCCGGTCTTTCTTTTCGAGTCCGCTTTCGGTCGTACTCGTTTATTCTTTTCGAGTTCGCTTTTGCTCGTACTCGTTTGCTGTTGAAAGAGCGTTTCAGGGCGGTCTTTCTTTTCCAGTCCGCTTTCGGTTGTACTCGTTAGCTGTTGAAAGAGAGTTTTTGGCCGGTCTTTCTTTTCGAGTCTGCTTTTGGTCGTACTCGTTTATTCTTATCGAGTCCGCTTTCGGTTGAACTCGTTTGCTGTTGAAAGAGCGTTTCAGGTCGGTCTTTCTTTTCGAGTCCGCTTTTCGGTCGTACTCGTTTGCTGTTGAAAGGGCGTTTTCGACCGGTCTTTCTTTTCGAGTCTGCTTTCGATCGTACTCGGTTATTTCTTTTAGAGTCTGCTTTCAATTGTACTCGTTTGCTGTTGAAAGAGCGTTTTCGGCCGGTCTTTCTTTTCGAGTCCGCTTTCGGTCGTACTAGTTTGCTATTGAAAGAGCATTCTCGGCCGGTCTTTCTTTTCGAGTCCGCTTTCGGTCGTACTCGTTTGCTGTTGAAAGAGCATTTTCGGCCGGTCTTTCTTTTCGAGTCCGCTTTCGGTCGTACTCGTTTATTTCTTTTCGAGTCCGCTTTCGGTCTTACTCATTTGCTGTTGAAAGAGCATTTTCGGCCGTTCTTTCTTTTCAAGTCCGCTTTTGGTCGTACTCGTTTATTCTTTTCGAGTCCGCTTTCGGTCGTACTCGTTTGCTGTTGAAAGAGCGTTTTCGGTCGGTCTTTTATTTCGAGTCCGCTTTCGGTCGTACTCGTTTATTTCTTTTCGAGTCCGCTTTCGGTCGTACTCGTTTGCTGTTGAAAGAGCGTTTCCGGCCAGTCTTTCTTTTCGAGTCCGCTTTCGGTCGTACTCGTTTATTCTTTTCGAGTCTGCTTTCGGTCGTACTCGTTTACTGTTGAAAGAGCATTTTCCGCAGGACTTTATGTTCGAGTCCGCTTTCGGACGTACTCGTTTATTCTTTTCGAGTCCGCTTTCGGTCGTACTCGTTTGCTGTTGAAAGAGCGTTTTCGGCCGATCTTTCTTTTGGAGTCCGCTTTCGGCCGTACTCCTTTGCTGTTGAAAGGGCATTTTCGGCCAGTCTTTCTTTTCGATTCTGCTTTCGGTAGTACTTTTTTATTTCTTTTCGAGTTCGCTTTTGGTCTTACTCGTTTGCTGTTGAAAGAGCGTTTTCGGCCGGTCTTTCTTTTCGAGTCCGCTTTCGGTCGTACTCATTTATTCTTTTCGAGTCCGCTTTTGCTCGTACTCGTTTGCTGTTGAAAGAGCGTTTCAGGCCGGCCTTTCTTTTCGAGTCCGCTTTCGATCGTACTCGGTTATTTCTTTTAGAGTCTGCATTCAATTGTACTCGTTTGCTGTTGAAAGAGCGTTTTCGGCCGGTCTTTCTTTTCGAGTCCGCTTTCGGTCGTACTCGTTTATTCTTTTCGAGTCCGCTTTCAGTCGTACTCGTTTGCTATTGAAAGAGCATTCTCGGCCGGTCTTTCTTTTCGAGTCCGCTTTCGGTTGAACTCGTTTGCTGTTGAAAGAGCGTTTCAGGTCGGTCTTTCTTTTCGAGTCCGCTTTTCGGTCGTACTCGTTTGCTGTTGAAAGGGCGTTTTCGACCGGTCTTTCTTTTCGAGTCTGCTTTCGATCGTACTCGGTTATTTCTTTTAGAGTCTGCTTTCAATTGTACTCGTTTGCTGTTGAAAGAGCGTTTTCGGCCGGTCTTTCTTTTCGGGTCCGCTTTCGGTCGTACTAGTTTGCTATTGAAAGAGCATTCTCGGCCGGTCTTTCTTTTCGAGTCCGCTTTCGGTCGTACTCGTTTGCTGTTGAAAGAGCATTTTCGGCCGGTCTTTCTTTTCGAGTCCGCTTTCGGTCGTAGTCGTTTATTTCTTTTCGAGTCCGCTTTCGGTCTTACTCATTTGCTGTTGAAAGAGCATTTTCGGCCGGTCTTTCTTTTCGAGTCCGCTTTTGGTCGAACTCGTTTATTCTTTTCGAGTCCGCTTTCGGTCGTACTCGTTTGCTGTTGAAAGAGCGTTTTCGGCCGGTCTTTCTTTTGGAGTCCGCTTTCGGCCGTACTCCTTTGCTGTTGAAAGGGCATTTTCGGCCAGTCTTTCTTTTCGATTCTGCTTTCGGTAGTACTTTTTTATTTCTTTTCGAGTTCGCTTTTGGTCTTACTCGTTTGCTGTTGAAAGAGCGTTTTCGGCCGGTCTTTCTTTTCGAGTCCGCTTTCGGTCGTACTCATTTATTCTTTTCGAGTCCGCTTTTGCTCGTACTCGTTTGCTGTTGAAAGAGCGTTTCAGGCCGGCCTTTCTTTTCGAGTCCGCTTTCGATCGTACTCGGTTATTTCTTTTAGAGTCTGCATTCAATTGTACTCGTTTGCTGTTGAAAGAGCGTTTTCGGCCGGTCTTTCTTTTCGAGTCCGCTTTCGGTCGTACTCGTTTATTCTTTTCGAGTCCGCTTTCAGTCGTACTCGTTTGCTATTGAAAGAGCATTCTCGGCCGGTCTTTCTTTTCGAGTCCGCTTTCGGTTGAACTCGTTTGCTGTTGAAAGAGCGTTTCAGGTCGGTCTTTCTTTTCGAGTCCGCTTTTCGGTCGTACTCGTTTGCTGTTGAAAAGGCGTTTTCGACCGGTCTTTCTTTTCGAGTCTGCTTTCGATCGTACTCGGTTATTTCTTTTAGAGTCTGCTTTCAATTGTACTCGTTTGCTGTTGAAAGAGCGTTTTCGGCCGGTCTTTCTTTTCGGGTCCGCTTTCGGTCGTACTAGTTTGCTATTGAAAGAGCATTCTCGGCCGGTCTTTCTTTTCGAGTCCGCTTTCGGTCGTACTCGTTTGCTGTTGAAAGAGCATTTTCGGCCGGTCTTTCTTTTCGAGTCCGCTTTCGGTCGTAGTCGTTTATTTCTTTTCGAGTCCGCTTTCGGTCTTACTCATTTGCTGTTGAAAGAGCATTTTCGGCCGGTCTTTCTTTTCGAGTCCGCTTTTGGTCGAACTCGTTTATTCTTTTCGAGTCCGCTTTCGGTCGTACTCGTTTGCTGTTGAAAGAGCGTTTTCGGCCGGTCTTTCTTTTGGAGTCCGCTTTCGGCCGTACTCCTTTGCTGTTGAAAGGGCATTTTCGGCCAGTCTTTCTTTTCGATTCTGCTTTCGGTAGTACTTTTTTATTTCTTTTCGAGTTCGCTTTTGGTCTTACTCGTTTGCTGTTGAAAGAGCGTTTTCGGCCGGTCTTTCTTTTCGAGTCCGCTTTCGGTCGTACTCATTTATTCTTTTCGAGTCCGCTTTTGCTCGTACTCGTTTGCTGTTGAAAGAGCGTTTCAGGCCGGCCTTTCTTTTCGAGTCCGCTTTCGATCGTACTCGGTTATTTCTTTTAGAGTCTGCATTCAATTGTACTCGTTTGCTGTTGAAAGAGCGTTTTCGGCCGGTCTTTCTTTTCGAGTCCGCTTTCGGTCGTACTCGTTTATTCTTTTCGAGTCCGCTTTCAGTCGTACTCGTTTGCTATTGAAAGAGCATTCTCGGCCGGTCTTTCTTTTCGAGTCCGCTTTCGGTTGAACTCGTTTGCTGTTGAAAGAGCGTTTCAGGTCGGTCTTTCTTTTCGAGTCCGCTTTTCGGTCGTACTCGTTTGCTGTTGAAAGGGCGTTTTCGACCGGTCTTTCTTTTCGAGTCTGCTTTCGATCGTACTCGGTTATTTCTTTTAGAGTCTGCTTTCAATTGTACTCGTTTGCTGTTGAAAGAGCGTTTTCGGCCGGTCTTTCTTTTCGAGTCCGCTTTCGGTCGTACTAGTTTGCTATTGAAAGAGCATTCTCGGCCGGTCTTTCTTTTCGAGTCCGCTTTCGGTCGTACTCGTTTGCTGTTGAAAGAGCATTTTCGGCCGGTCTTTCTTTTCGAGTCCGCTTTCGGTCGTACTCGTTTATTTCTTTTCGAGTCCGCTTTCGGTCTTACTCATTTGCTGTTGAAAGAGCATTTTCGGCCGGTCTTTCTTTTCGAGTCCGCTTTTGGTCGTACTCGTTTATTCTTTTCGAGTCCGCTTTCGGTCGTACTCGTTTGCTGTTGAAAGAGCGTTTTCGGTCGGTCTTTTATTTCGAGTCCGCTTTCGGTCGTACTCGTTTATTTCTTTTCGAGTCCGCTTTCGGTCGTACTCGTTTGCTGTTGAAAGAGCGTTTCCGGCCAGTCTTTCTTTTCGAGTCCGATTTCGGTCGTACTCGTTTATTCTTTTCGAGTCTGCTTTCGGTCGTACTCGTTTACTGTTGAAAGAGCATTTTCCGCAGGACTTTATGTTCGAGTCCGCTTTCGGACGTACTCGTTTATTCTTTTCGAGTCCGCTTTCGGTCGTACTCGTTTGCTGTTGAAAGAGCGTTTTCGGCCGGTCTTTCTTTTGGAGTCCGCTTTCGGCCGTACTCCTTTGCTGTTGAAAGGGCATTTTCGGCCAGTCTTTCTTTTCGATTCTGCTTTCGGTAGTACTTTTTTATTTCTTTTCGAGTTCGGTTTTGGTCTTACTCGTTTGCTGTTGAAAGAGCGTTTTCGGCTGGTCTTTCTTTTCGAGTCCGCTTTCGGTCGTACTCATTTATTCTTTTCGAGTCCGCTTTTGCTCGTACTCGTTTGCTGTTGAAAGAGCGTTTCAGGCCGGCCTTTCTTTTCGAGTCCGCTTTCGATCGTACTCGGTTATTTCTTTTAGAGTCTGCATTCAATTGTACTCGTTTGCTGTTGAAAGAGCGTTTTCGGCCGGTCTTTCTTTTCGAGTCCGCTTTCGGTCGTACTCGTTTATTCTTTTCGAGTCCGCTTTCAGTCGTACTCGTTTGCTATTGAAAGAGCATTCTCGGCCGGTCTTTCTTTTCGAGTCCGCATTCGGTCGTACTCGTTTGCTGTTGAAAGAGCATTTTCGGCCGGTCTTTCTTTTCGAGTCCGCTTTCGGTCGTACTCGTTTATTTCTTTTCGAGTCCGCTTTCGGTCTTACTCATTTGCTGTTGAAAGAGCATTTTCGGCCAGTCTTTCTTTTCGAGTCCGCTTTTGGTCTACTCGTTTATTCTTTTCGAGTCCGCTTTCGGTCGTACTCGTTTGCTGTTGAAAGAGCGTTTTCGGTCGGTCTTTTATTTCGAGTCCGCTTTCGGTCGTACTCGTTTATTTCTTTTCGAGTCCGCTTTCGGTCGTACTCATTTGCTGTTGAAAGAGCGTTTCCGGCCGGTCTTTCTTTTCGAGTCCGCTTTCGGTCGTACTCGTTTATTCTTTTCGAGTCCGCTTTCGGTCGTACTCGTTTACTGTTGAAAGAGCATTTTCGGCAGGACTTTATGTTCGAGTCCGCTTTCGGACGTACTCGTTTATTCTTTTCGAGTCCGCTTTCGGTCGTACTCGTTTGCTGTTGAAAGAGCGTTTTCGGCCGGTCTTTCTTTTGGAGTCCGCTTTCGGCCGTACTCCTTTGCTGTTGAAAGGGCATTTTCGGCCAGTCTTTCTTTTCGATTCTGCTTTCGGTAGTACTTTTTTATTTCTTTTCGAGTTCGCTTTTGGTCTTACTCGTTTGCTGTTGAAAGAGCGTTTTCGGCCGGTCTTTCTTTTCGAGTCCGCTTTCGGTCGTACTCATTTATTCTTTTCGAGTCCGCTTTTGCTCGTACTCGTTTGCTGTTGAAAGAGCGTTTCAGGCCGGCCTTTCTTTTCGAGTCCGCTTTCGATCGTACTCGGTTATTTCTTTTAGACTCTGCATTCAATTGTACTCGTTTGCTGTTGAAAGAGCGTTTTCGGCCGGTCTTTCTTTTCGAGTCCGCTTTCGGTCGTACTCGTTTATTCTTTTCGAGTCCGCTTTCAGTCGTACTCGTTTGCTATTGAAAGAGCATTCTCGGCCGGTCTTTCTTTTCGAGTTCTCTTTCGGTCGTACTCGTTTGCTGTTGAAAGAGCATTTTCGGCCGGTCCTTCTTTTCGAGTCCGCTTTCGGTCGTACTCGTTTATTTCTTTTCGAGTCCGCTTTCGGTCTTACTCATTTGCTGTTGAAAGAGCATTTTCGGCCGGTCTTTCTTTTCGAGTCCGCTTTTGGTCGTACTCGTTTATTCTTTTCGAGTCCGCTTTCGGTCGTACTCGTTTGCTGTTGAAAGAGCGTTTTCGGTCGGTCTTTTATTTCGAGTCCGCTTTCGGTCGTACTCGTTTATTTCTTTTCGAGTCCGCTTTCGGTCGTACTCATTTGCTGTTGAAAGAGCGTTTCCGGCCGGTCTTTCTTTTCGAGTCCGCTTTCGGTCGTACTCGTTTATTCTTTTCGAGTCCGCTTTCGGTCGTACTCGTTTACTGTTGAAAGAGCATTTTCGGCAGGACTTTATGTTCGAGTCCGCTTTCGGACGTACTCGTTTATTCTTTTCGAGTCCGCTTTCGGTCGTACTCGTTTGCTGTTGAAAGAGCGTTTTCGGCCGGTCTTTCTTTTGGAGTCCGCTTTCGGCCGTACTCCTTTGCTGTTGAAAGGGCATTTTAGGCCAGTCTTTCTTTTCGATTCTGCTTTCGGTAGTACTTTTTTTATTTCTTTTCGAGTTCGCTTTTGGTCTTACTCGTTTGCTGTTGAAAGAGCGTTTTCGGCCGGTCTTTCTTTTCGAGTCCGCTTTCGGTCGTACTCATTTATTCTTTTCGAGTCCGCTTTTGCTCGTACTCGTTTGCTGTTGAAAGAGCGTTTCAGGCCGGCCTTTCTTTTCGAGTCCGCTTTCGATCGTACTCGGTTATTTCTTTTAGACTCTGCATTCAATTGTACTCGTTTGCTGTTGAAAGAGCGTTTTCGGCCGGTCTTTCTTTTCGAGTCCGCTTTCGGTCGTACTCGTTTATTCTTTTCGAGTCCGCTTTCAGTCGTACTCGTTTGCTATTGAAAGAGCATTCTCGGCCGGTCTTTCTTTTCGAGTTCTCTTTCGGTCGTACTCGTTTGCTGTTGAAAGAGCATTTTCGGCCGGTCCTTCTTTTCGAGTCCGCTTTCGGTCGTACTCGTTTATTTCTTTTCGAGTCCGCTTTCGGTCTTACTCATTTGCTGTTGAAAGAGCATTTTCGGCCGGTCTTTCTTTTCGAGTCCGCTTTTGGTCGTACTCGTTTATTCTTTTCGAGTCCGCTTTCGGTCGTACTCGTTTGCTGTTGAAAGAGCGTTTTCGGTCGGTCTTTTATTTCGAGTCCGCTTTCGGTCGTACTCGTTTATTTCTTTTCGAGTCCGCTTTCGGTCGTACTCATTTGCTGTTGAAAGAGCGTTTCCGGCCGGTCTTTCTTTTCGAGTCCGCTTTCGGTCGTACTCGTTTATTCTTTTCGAGTCCGCTTTCGGTCGTACTCGTTTACTGTTGAAAGAGCATTTTCGGCAGGACTTTATGTTCGAGTCCGCTTTCGGACGTACTCGTTTATTCTTTTCGAGTCCGCTTTCGGTCGTACTCGTTTGCTGTTGAAAGAGCGTTTTCGGCCGGTCTTTCTTTTGGAGTCCGCTTTCGGCCGTACTCCTTTGCTGTTGAAAGGGCATTTTAGGCCAGTCTTTCTTTTCGATTCTGCTTTCGGTAGTACTTTTTTTATTTCTTTTCGAGTTCGCTTTTGGTCTTACTCGTTTGCTGTTGAAAGAGCGTTTTCGGCCGGTCTTTCTTTTCGAGTCCGCTTTCGGTCGTACTCATTTATTCTTTTCGAGTCCGCTTTTGCTCCTACTCGTTTGCTGTTGAAAGAGCGTTTCAGGCCGACCTTTCTTTTCGAGTCCGCTTTCGATCGTACTCGGTTATTTCTTTTAGTGTCTGCATTCAATTGTACTCGTTTGCTGTTGAAAGAGCGTTTTCGGCCGGACTTTCTTTTCGAGTCCGCTTTCGGTCGTACTCGTTTATTCTTTTCGAGTCCGCTTTCAGTCGTACTCGTTTGCTATTGAAAGAGCATTCTCGGCCGGTCTTACTTTTCAAGTCCGCTTTCGGTCGTACTCGTTTGCTGTTGAAAGAGCATTTTCGGCCGGTCTTTCTTTTCGAGTCCGCTTTCGGTCGTACTCGTTTATTTCTTTTCAAGTCCGCTTTCGGTCTTACTCATTTGCTGTTGAAAGAGCATTTTCGGCCGGTCTTTCTTTTCGAGTCCGCTTTTGGTCGTACTCGTTTATTCTTTTCGAGTCCGCTTTCGGTCGTACTCGTTTGCTGTTGAAAGAGCGTTTTCGGTCGGTCTTTTATTTCGAGTCCGCTTTCGGTCGTACTCGTTTATTTCTTTTCGAGTCCGCTTTCGGTCGTACTCATTTGCTGTTGAAAGAGCGTTTCCGGCCGGTCTTTCTTTTCGAGTCCGCTTTCGGTCGTACTCGTTTATTCTTTTCGAGTCCGCTTTCGGTCGTACTCGTTTACTGTTGAAAGAGCATTTTCGGCAGGACTTTATGTTCGAGTCCGCTTTCGGACGTACTTGTTTATTCTTTTCGAGTCCGCTTTCGGTCGTACTCGTTTGCTGTTGAAAGAGCGTTTTCGGCCGGTCTTTCTTTTGGAGTCCGCTTTCGGTCGTACTCGTTTGCTGTTGAAAGAGCGTTTTCGGCCGGTCTTTCTTTTGGAGTCCGCTTTCGGCCGTACTCCTTTGCTGTTGAAAGGGCATTTTAGGCCAGTCTTTCTTTTCGATTCTGCTTTCGGTAGTACTTTTTTTATTTCTTTTCGAGTTCGCTTTTGGTCTTACTCGTTTGCTGTTGAAAGAGCGTTTTCGGCCGGTCTTTCTTTTCGAGTCCGCTTTCGGTCGTACTCATTTATTCTTTTCGAGTCCGCTTTTGCTCCTACTCGTTTGCTGTTGAAAGAGCGTTTCAGGCCGACCTTTCTTTTCGAGTCCGCTTTCGATCGTACTCGGTTATTTCTTTTAGTGTCTGCATTCAATTGTACTCGTTTGCTGTTGAAAGAGCGTTTTCGGCCGGACTTTCTTTTCGAGTCCGCTTTCGGTCGTACTCGTTTATTCTTTTCGAGTCCGCTTTCAGTCGTACTCGTTTGCTATTGAAAGAGCATTCTCGGCCGGTCTTACTTTTCAAGTCCGCTTTCGGTCGTACTCGTTTGCTGTTGAAAGAGCATTTTCGGCCGGTCTTTCTTTTCGAGTCCGCTTTCGGTCGTACTCGTTTATTTCTTTTCAAGTCCGCTTTCGGTCTTACTCATTTGCTGTTGAAAGAGCATTTTCGGCCGGTCTTTCTTTTCGAGTCCGCTTTTGGTCGTACTCGTTTATTCTTTTCGAGTCCGCTTTCGGTCGTACTCGTTTGCTGTTGAAAGAGCGTTTTCGGTCGGTCTTTTATTTCGAGTCCGCTTTCGGTCGTACTCGTTTATTTCTTTTCGAGTCCGCTTTCGGTCGTACTCATTTGCTGTTGAAAGAGCGTTTCCGGCCGGTCTTTCTTTTCGAGTCCGCTTTCGGTCGTACTCGTTTATTCTTTTCGAGTCCGCTTTCGGTCGTACTCGTTTACTGTTGAAAGAGCATTTTCGGCAGGACTTTATGTTCGAGTCCGCTTTCGGACGTACTTGTTTATTCTTTTCGAGTCCGCTTTCGGTCGTACTCGTTTGCTGTTGAAAGAGCGTTTTCGGCCGGTCTTTCTTTTGGAGTCCGCTTTCGGTCGTACTCGTTTGCTGTTGAAAGAGCGTTTTCGGCCGGTCTTTCTTTTGGAGTCCGCTTTCGGCCGTACTCCTTTGCTGTTGAAAGGGCATTTTAGGCCAGTCTTTCTTTTCGATTCTGCTTTCGGTAGTACTTTTTTTATTTCTTTTCGAGTTCGCTTTTGGTCTTACTCGTTTGCTGTTGAAAGAGCGTTTTCGGCCGGTCTTTCTTTTCGAGTCCGCTTTCGGTCGTACTCATTTATTCTTTTCGAGTCCGCTTTTGCTCCTACTCGTTTGCTGTTGAAAGAGCGTTTCAGGCCGACCTTTCTTTTCGAGTCCGCTTTCGATCGTACTCGGTTATTTCTTTTAGTGTCTGCATTCAATTGTACTCGTTTGCTGTTGAAAGAGCGTTTTCGGCCGGACTTTCTTTTCGAGTCCGCTTTCGGTCGTACTCGTTTATTCTTTTCGAGTCCGCTTTCAGTCGTACTCGTTTGCTATTGAAAGAGCATTCTCGGCCGGTCTTACTTTTCAAGTCCGCTTTCGGTCGTACTCGTTTGCTGTTGAAAGAGCATTTTCGGCCGGTCTTTCTTTTCGAGTCCGCTTTCGGTCGTACTCGTTTATTTCTTTTCAAGTCCGCTTTCGGTCTTACTCATTTGCTGTTGAAAGAGCATTTTCGGCCGGTCTTTCTTTTCGAGTCCGCTTTTGGTCGTACTCGTTTATTCTTTTCGAGTCCGCTTTCGGTCGTACTCGTTTGCTGTTGAAAGAGCGTTTTCGGTCGGTCTTTTATTTCGAGTCCGCTTTCGGTCGTACTCGTTTATTTCTTTTCGAGTCCGCTTTCGGTCGTACTCATTTGCTGTTGAAAGAGCGTTTCCGGCCGGTCTTTCTTTTCGAGTCCGCTTTCGGTCGTACTCGTTTATTCTTTTCGAGTCCGCTTTCGGTCGTACTCGTTTACTGTTGAAAGAGCATTTTCGGCAGGACTTTATGTTCGAGTCCGCTTTCGGACGTACTTGTTTATTCTTTTCGAGTCCGCTTTCGGTCGTACTCGTTTGCTGTTGAAAGAGCGTTTTCGGCCGGTCTTTCTTTTGGAGTCCGCTTTCGGCCGTACTCCTTTGCTGTTGAAAGGGCATTTTAGGCCAGTCTTTCTTTTCGATTCTGCTTTCGGTAGTACTTTTTTATTTCTTTTCGAGTTCGCTTTTGGTCTTACTCGTTTGCTGTTGAAAGAGCGTTTTCGGCCGGTCTTTCTTTTCGAGTCCGCTTTCGGTCGTACTCATTTATTCTTTTCGAGTCCGCTTTTGCTCGTACTCGTTTGCTGTTGAAAGAGCGTTTCATGCCGGCCTTTCTTTTCGAGTCCGCTTTCGATCGTACTCGGTTATTTCTTTTAGAGTTTGCATTCAATTGTACTCGTTTGCTGTTGAAAGAGCGTTTTCGGCCGGTCTTTCTTTTCGAGTCCGCTTTCGGTCGTACTCGTTTATTCTTTTCGAGTCCGCTTTCCGTCGTACTCGTTTGCTATTGAAAGAGCATTCTCGGCCCGTCTTTCTTTTCGAGTCCGCTTTCGGTCGTACTCGTTTGCTGTTGAAAGAGCATTTTCGGCCGGTCTTTCTTTTCGAGTCCGCTTTCGGTCGTACTCGTTTATTTCTTTTCGAGTCCGCTTTCGGTCTTATTCATTTGCTGTTGAAAGAGCATTTTCGGCCGGTCTTTATTTTCGAGTCCGCTTTTGGTCGTACTCGTTTATTCTTTTCGAGTCCGCTTTCGGTCGTACTCGTTTGCTGTTGAAAGAGCGTTTTCGGTCGGTCTTTTATTTCGAGTCCGCTTTCGGTCGTACTCGTTTATTTCTTTTCGAGTCCGCTATCGGTCGTACTCGTTTGCTGTTGAAAGAGCGTTTCCGGCCGGTCTTTCTTTTCGAGTCCGCTTTCGGTCGTACTCGTTTATTCTTTTCGAGTCTGCTTTCGGTCGTACTCGTTTACTGTTGAAAGAGCATTTTCGGCAGGACTTTATGTTCGAGTCCGCTTTCGGACGTACTCGTTTATTCTTCTCGAGTCCGCTTTCGGTCGTACTCGTTTGCTGTTGAAAGAGCGTTTTCGGCCGGTCTTTCTTTTGGAGTCCGCTTTCGGCCGTACTCCTTTGTTGTTGAAAGGGCATTTTCGGCCAGTCTTTCTTTTCGATTCTGCTTTCGGTAGTACTTTTTTATTTCTTTTCGAGTTCGCTTTTGGTCTTACTCGTTTGCTGTTGAAAGAGCGTTTTCGGCCGGTCTTTCTTTTCGAGTCCGCTTTCGGTCGTACTCATTTATTCTTTTCGAGTCCGCTTTTGCTCGTACTCGTTTGCTGTTGAAAGAGCGTTTCAGGCCGGCCTTTCTTTTCGAGTCCGCTTTCGATCGTACTCGGTTATTTCTTTTAGAGTCTGCATTCAATTGTACTCGTTTGCTGTTGAAAGAGCGTTTTCGGCCGGTCTTTCTTTTCGAGTCCGCTTTCGGTCGTACTCATTTATTCTTTTCGAGTCCGCTTTTGCTCCTACTCGTTTGCTGTTGAAAGAGCGTTTCAGGCCGACCTTTCTTTTCGAGTCCGCTTTCGATCGTACTCGGTTATTTCTTTTAGTGTCTGCATTCAATTGTACTCGTTTGCTGTTGAAAGAGCGTTTTCGGCCGGACTTTCTTTTCGAGTCCGCTTTCGGTCGTACTCGTTTATTCTTTTCGAGTCCGCTTTCAGTCGTACTCGTTTGCTATTGAAAGAGCATTCTCGGCCGGTCTTACTTTTCAAGTCCGCTTTCGGTCGTACTCGTTTGCTGTTGAAAGAGCATTTTCGGCCGGTCTTTCTTTTCGAGTCCGCTTTCGGTCGTACTCGTTTATTTCTTTTCAAGTCCGCTTTCGGTCTTACTCATTTGCTGTTGAAAGAGCATTTTCGGCCGGTCTTTCTTTTCGAGTCCGCTTTTGGTCGTACTCGTTTATTCTTTTCGAGTCCGCTTTCGGTCGTACTCGTTTGCTGTTGAAAGAGCGTTTTCGGTCGGTCTTTTATTTCGAGTCCGCTTTCGGTCGTACTCGTTTATTTCTTTTCGAGTCCGCTTTCGGTCGTACTCATTTGCTGTTGAAAGAGCGTTTCCGGCCGGTCTTTCTTTTCGAGTCCGCTTTCGGTCGTACTCGTTTATTCTTTTCGAGTCCGCTTTCGGTCGTACTCGTTTACTGTTGAAAGAGCATTTTCGGCAGGACTTTATGTTCGAGTCCGCTTTCGGACGTACTTGTTTATTCTTTTCGAGTCCGCTTTCGGTCGTACTCGTTTGCTGTTGAAAGAGCGTTTTCGGCCGGTCTTTCTTTTGGAGTCCGCTTTCGGCCGTACTCCTTTGCTGTTGAAAGGGCATTTTAGGCCAGTCTTTCTTTTCGATTCTGCTTTCGGTAGTACTTTTTTATTTCTTTTCGAGTTCGCTTTTGGTCTTACTCGTTTGCTGTTGAAAGAGCGTTTTCGGCCGGTCTTTCTTTTCGAGTCCGCTTTCGGTCGTACTCATTTATTCTTTTCGAGTCCGCTTTTGCTCGTACTCGTTTGCTGTTGAAAGAGCGTTTCATGCCGGCCTTTCTTTTCGAGTCCGCTTTCGATCGTACTCGGTTATTTCTTTTAGAGTTTGCATTCAATTGTACTCGTTTGCTGTTGAAAGAGCGTTTTCGGCCGGTCTTTCTTTTCGAGTCCGCTTTCGGTCGTACTCGTTTATTCTTTTCGAGTCCGCTTTCCGTCGTACTCGTTTGCTATTGAAAGAGCATTCTCGGCCCGTCTTTCTTTTCGAGTCCGCTTTCGGTCGTACTCGTTTGCTGTTGAAAGAGCATTTTCGGCCGGTCTTTCTTTTCGAGTCCGCTTTCGGTCGTACTCGTTTATTTCTTTTCGAGTCCGCTTTCGGTCTTATTCATTTGCTGTTGAAAGAGCATTTTCGGCCGGTCTTTATTTTCGAGTCCGCTTTTGGTCGTACTCGTTTATTCTTTTCGAGTCCGCTTTCGGTCGTACTCGTTTGCTGTTGAAAGAGCGTTTTCGGTCGGTCTTTTATTTCGAGTCCGCTTTCGGTCGTACTCGTTTATTTCTTTTCGAGTCCGCTATCGGTCGTACTCGTTTGCTGTTGAAAGAGCGTTTCCGGCCGGTCTTTCTTTTCGAGTCCGCTTTCGGTCGTACTCGTTTATTCTTTTCGAGTCTGCTTTCGGTCGTACTCGTTTACTGTTGAAAGAGCATTTTCGGCAGGACTTTATGTTCGAGTCCGCTTTCGGACGTACTCGTTTATTCTTCTCGAGTCCGCTTTCGGTCGTACTCGTTTGCTGTTGAAAGAGCGTTTTCGGCCGGTCTTTCTTTTGGAGTCCGCTTTCGGCCGTACTCCTTTGTTGTTGAAAGGGCATTTTCGGCCAGTCTTTCTTTTCGATTCTGCTTTCGGTAGTACTTTTTTATTTCTTTTCGAGTTCGCTTTTGGTCTTACTCGTTTGCTGTTGAAAGAGCGTTTTCGGCCGGTCTTTCTTTTCGAGTCCGCTTTCGGTCGTACTCATTTATTCTTTTCGAGTCCGCTTTTGCTCGTACTCGTTTGCTGTTGAAAGAGCGTTTCAGGCCGGCCTTTCTTTTCGAGTCCGCTTTCGATCGTACTCGGTTATTTCTTTTAGAGTCTGCATTCAATTGTACTCGTTTGCTGTTGAAAGAGCGTTTTCGGCCGGTCTTTCTTTTCGAGTCCGCTTTCGGTCGTACTCGTTTATTCTTTTCGAGTCCGCTTTCAGTCGTACTCGTTTGCTATTGAAAGAGCATTCTCGGCCGGTCTTTCTTTTCGAGTGCGCTTTCGGTCGTACTCGTTTGCTGTTGAAAGAGCATTTTCGGCCGGTCTTTCTTTTCGAGTCCGCTTTCGGTCGTACTCGTTTATTTCTTTTCATGTCCGCTTTCGGTCTTACTCATTTGCTGTTGAAAGAGCATTTTCGGCCGGTCTTTCTTTTCGAGTCCTCTTTTGGTCGTACTCGTTTATTCTTTTCGAGTCCGCTTTCGGTCGTACTCGTTTGCTGTTGAAAGAGCGTTTTCGGTCGGTCTTTTATTTCGAGTCCGCTTTTGGTCGTACACGTTTATTTCTTTTCGAGTCCGCTTTCGGTCGTACTCATTTGCTGTTGAAAGAGCGTTTCCGGCCGGTCTTTCTTTTCGAGTCCGCTTTCGGTCGTACTCGTTTACTGCTGAAAGAGCATTTTCGGCAGGACTTTATGTTCGAGTCCGCTTTCGGACGTACTCGTTTATTCTTTTCGAGTCCGCTTTCGGTTGTACTCGTTTGCTGTTGAAAGAGCGTTTTCGGCCGGTCTTTCTTTTGAAGTCCGCTTTCGGCCGTACTCCTTTGCTGTTGAAAGGGCATTTTAGGCCAGTCTTTCTTTTCGATTCTGCTTTCGGTAGTACTTTTTTATTTCTTTTCGAGTTCGCTTTTGGTCTTACTCGTTTGCTGTTGAAAGAGCGTTTTCGGCCGGTCTTTCTTTTCGAGTCCGCTTTCGGTCGTACTCATTTATTCTTTTCGAGTCCGCTTTTGCTCGTACTCGTTTGCTGTTGAAAGAGCGTTTCAGGCCGGCCTTTCTTTTCGAGTCCGCTTTCGATCGTACTCGGTTATTTCTTTTAGAGTCTGCATTCAATTGTACTCGTTTGCTGTTGAAAGAGCGTTTTCGGTCGGTCTTTCTTTTCGAGTCCGCTTTCGGTCGTACTCGTTTATTCTTTTCGAGTCCGCTTTCAGTCGTACTCGTTTGCTATTGAAAGAGCATTCTCGGCCGGTCTTTCTTTTCGAGTTCGCTTTCGGTCGTACTCGTTTGCTGTTGAAAGAGCATTTTCGGCCGGTCTTTCTTTTCGAGTCCGCTTTCGGTCGTACTCGTTTATTTCTTTTCAAGTCCGCTTTCGGTCTTACTCATTTGCTGTTGAAAGAGCATTTTCGGCCGGTCTTTCTTTTCGAGTCCGCTTTTGGTCGTACTCGTTTATTCTTTTCGAGTCCGCTTTCGGTCGTACTCGTTTGCTGTTGAAAGAGCGTTTTCGGTCGGTCTTTTATTTCGAGTCCGCTTTTGGTCGTACACGTTTATTTCTTTTCGAGTCCGCTTTCGGTCGTACTCATTTGCTGTTGAAAGAGCGTTTCCGGCCGGTCTTTCTTTTCGAGTCCGCTTTCGGTCGTACTCGTTTACTGTTGAAAGAGCATTTTCGGCAGGACTTTATGTTCGAGTCCGCTTTCGGACGTACTCGTTTATTCTTTTTGAGTCCGCTTTCGGTTGTACTCGTTTGCTGTTGAAAGAGCGTTTTCGGCCGGTATTTCTTTTGGAGTCCGCTTTCGGCCGTACTCCTTTGCTGTTGAAAGGGCATTTTAGGCCAGTCTTTCTTTTCGATTCTGCTTTCGGTAGTACTTTTTTATTTCTTTTCGAGTTCGCTTTTGGTCTTACTCGTTTGCTGTTGAAAGAGCGTTTTCGGCCGGTCTTTCTTTTCGAGTCCGCTTTCGGTCGTACTCATTTATTCTTTTCGAGTCCGCTTTTGCTCGTAATCGTTTGCTGTTGAAAGAGCGTTTCAGGCCGGCCTTTCTTTTCGAGTCCGCTTTCGATCGTACTCGGTTATTTCTTTTAGAGTCTGCATTCAATTGTACTCGTTTGCTGTTGAAAGAGCGTTTTCGGTCGGTCTTTCTTTTCGAGTCCGCTTTCGGTCGTACTCGTTTATTCTTTTCGAGTCCGCTTTCAGTCGTACTCGTTTGCTATTGAAAGAGCATTCTCGGCCGGTCTTTCTTTTCGAGTTCGCTTTCGGTCGTACTCGTTTGCTGTTGAAAGAGAATTTTCGGCCGGTCTTTCTTTTCGAGTCCGCTTTCGGTCGTACTCGTTTATTTCTTTTCAAGTCCGCTTTCGGTCTTACTCATTTGCTGTTGAAAGAGCATTTTCGGCCGGTCTTTCTTTTCGAGTCCGCTTTTGGTCGTACTCGTTTATTCTTTTCGAGTCCGCTTTCGGTCGTACTCGTTTGCTGTTGAAAGAGCGTTTTCGGTCGGTCTTTTATTTCGAGTCCGCTTTCGGTCGTACTCGTTTATTTCTTTTCGAGTCCGCTTTCGGTCGTACTCATTTGCTGTTGAAAGAGCGTTTCCGGCTGGTCTTTCTTTTCGAGTCCGCTTTCGGTCGTACTCGTTTACTGTTGAAAGAGCATTTTCGGCAGGACTTTATGTTCGAGTCCGCTTTCGGACGTACTCGTTTATTCTTTTCGAGTCCGCTTTCGGTTGTACTCGTTTGCTGTTGAAAGAGCGTTTTCGGCCGGTCTTTCTTTTGGAGTCCGCTTTCGGCCGTACTCCTTTGCTGTTGAAAGGGCATTTTAGGCCAGTCTTTCTTTTCGATTCTGCTTTCGGTAGTACTTTTTTATTTCTTTTCGAGTTCGCTTTTGGTCTTACTCGTTTGCTGTTGAAAGAGCGTTTTGGGCCGGTCTTTCTTTTCGAGTCTGCTTTCGGTCGTACTCGTTTATTCTTTTCGAGTCCGCTTTCAGTCGTACTCGTTTGCTATTGAAAGAGCATTCTCGGCCGGTCTTTCTTTTCGAGTTCGCTTTCGGTCGTACTCGTTTGCTGTCGAAAGAGCATTTTCGGCCGGTCTTTCTTTTCGAGTCCGCTTTCGATCGTACTCGTTTATTTCTTTTCAAGTCCGCTTTCGGTCTTACTCATTTGCTGTTGAAAGAGCATTTTCGGCCGGTCTTTCTTTTCGAGTCCGCTTTTGGTCGTACTCGTTTATTCTTTTCGAGTCCGCTTTCGGTCGTACTCGTTTGCTGTTGAAAGAGCGTTTTCGATCGGTCTTTTATTTCGAGTCCGCTTTCGGTCGTACTCGTTTATTTCTTTTCGAGTCCGCTTTCGGTCGTACTCATTTGCTGTTGAAAGAGCGTTTCCGGCCGGTCTTTCTTTTCGAGTCCGCTTTCGGTCGTACTCGTTTACTGTTGAAAGAGCATTTTCGGCAGGACCTTATGTTCGAGTCCGCTTTCGGACGTACTCGTTTATTCTTTTCGAGTCCGCTTTCGGTTGTACTCGTTTGCTGTTGAAAGAGCGTTTTCGGCCGGTCTTTCTTTTGGAGTCCGCTTTCGGCCGTACTCCTTTGCTGTTGAAAGGGCATTTTAGGCCAGTCTTTCTTTTCGATTCTGCTTTCGGTAGTACTTTTTTATTTCTTTTCGAGTTCGCTTTTGGTCTTACTCGTTTGCTGTTGAAAGAGCGTTTTCGGCCGGTCTTTCTTTTCGAGTCCGCTTTCGATCGTACTCATTTATTCTTTTCGAGTCCGCTTTTGCTCGTACTCGTTTGCTGTTGAAAGAGCGTTTCAGGCCGACCTTTCTTTTCGAGTCCGCTTTCGATCGTACTCGGTTATTTCTTTTAGAGTCTGCATTCAATTGTACTCGTTTGCTGTTGAAAGAGCGTTTTCGGCCGGTCTTTCTTTTCTAGTCCGCTTTCGGTCGTACTCGTTTATTCTTTTCGAGTCCGCTTTCAGTCGTACTCGTTTGCTATTGAAAGAGCATTCTCGGCCGGTCTTTCTTTTCGAGTCCGCTTTCGGTCGTACTCGTTTGCTGTTGAAAGAGCATTTTCGGCCGGTCTTTCTTTTCGAGTCCGCTTTCGGTCGTACTCGTTTATTTCTTTTCGAGTCCGCTTTCGGTCTTACTCATTTGCTGTTGAAAGAGCATTTTCGGCCGGTCTTTCTTTTCGAGTCCGCTTTTGGTCGTACTCGTTTATTCTTTTCGAGTCCGCTTTCGGTCGTACTCGTGTGCTGTTGAAATAGCATTTTCGGTCGGTCTTTTATTTCGAGTCCGCTTTCGGTCGTACTCGTTTATTTCTTTTCGAGTCCGCTATCGGTCGTACTCGTTTGCTGTTGAAAGAGCGTTTCCGGCCGGTCTTTCTTTTGGAGTCCGCTTTCGGCCGTACTCCTTTGCTGTTGAAAGGGCATTTTAGGCCAGTCTTTCTTTTCGATTCTGCTTTCGGTAGTACTTTTTTATTTCTTTTCGAGTTCGCTTTTGGTCTTACTCGTTTGCTGTTGAAAGAGCGTTTTCGGCCGGTCTTTCTTTTCGAGTCCGCTTTCGATCGTACTCATTTATTCTTTTCGAGTCCGCTTTTGCTCGTACTCGTTTGCTGTTGAAAGAGCGTTTCAGGCCGGCCTTTCTTTTCGAGTCCGCTTTCGATCGTACTCGGTTATTTCTTTTAGAGTCTGCATTCAATTGTACTCGTTTGCTGTTGAAAGAGCGTTTTCGGCCGGTCTTTCTTTTCTAGTCCGCTTTCGGTCGTACTCGTTTATTCTTTTCGAGTCCGCTTTCAGTCGTACTCGTTTGCTATTGAAAGAGCATTCTCGGCCGGTCTTTCTTTTCGAGTCCGCTTTCGGTCGTACTCGTTTGCTGTTGAAAGAGCATTTTCGGCCGGTCTTTCTTTTCGAGTCCGCTTTCGGTCGTACTCGTTTATTTCTTTTCGAGTCCGCTTTCGGTCTTACTCATTTGCTGTTGAAAGAGCATTTTCGGCCGGTCTTTCTTTTCGAGTCCGCTTTTGGTCGTACTCGTTTATTCTTTTCGAGTCCGCTTTCGGTCGTACTCGTGTGCTGTTGAAATAGCATTTTCGGTCGGTCTTTTATTTCGAGTCCGCTTTCGGTCGTACTCGTTTATTTCTTTTCGAGTCCGCTATCGGTCGTACTCGTTTGCTGTTGAAAGAGCGTTTCCGGCCGGTCTTTCTTTTCGAGTCCGCTTTCGGTCGTACTCGTTTATTCTTTTCGAGTCTGCTTTCGGTCGTACTCGTTTACTGTTGAAAGAGCATTTTCGGCAGGACTTTATGTTCGAGTCCGCTTTCGGACGTACTCGTTTATTCTTTTCGAGTCCGCTTTCGGTTGTACTCGTTTGCTGTTGAAAGAGCGTTTTCGGCCGGTCTTTCTTTTGGAGTCCGCTTTCGGCCGTACTCCTTTGCTGTTGAAAGGGCATTTTAGGCCAGTCTTTCTTTTCGATTCTGCTTTCGGTAGTACTTTTTTATTTCTTTTCGAGTTCGCTTTTGGTCTTACTCGTTTGCTGTTGAAAGAGCGTTTTCGGCCGGTCTTTTTTTCGAGTCCGCTTTCGGTCGTACTCGTTTATTCTTTTCGAGTCCGCTTTCAGTCGTACTCGTTTGCTATTGAAAGAGCATTCTCGGCCGGTCTTTCTTTTCGAGTTCGCTTTCGGTCGTACTCGTTTGCTGTCGAAAGAGCATTTTCGGCCGGTCTTTCTTTTCGAGTCCGCTTTCGATCGTACTCGTTTATTTCTTTTCAAGTCCGCTTTCGGTCTTACTCATTTGCTGTTGAAAGAGCATTTTCGGCCGGTCTTTCTTTTCGAGTCCGCTTTTGGTCGTACTCGTTTATTCTTTTCGAGTCCGCTTTCGGTCGTACTCGTTTGCTGTTGAAAGAGCGTTTTCGGTCGGTCTTTTATTTCGAGTCCGCTTTCGGTCGTACTCGTTTATTTCTTTTCGAGTCCGCTTTCGGTCGTACTCATTTGCTGTTGAAAGAGCGTTTCCGGCCGGTCTTTCTTTTCGAGTCCGCTTTCGGTCGTACTCGTTTACTGTTGAAAGAGCATTTTCGGCAGGACTTTATGTTCGAGTCCGCTTTCGGACGTACTCGTTTATTCTTTTCGAGTCCGCTTTCGGTTGTACTCGTTTGCTGTTGAAAGAGCGTTTTCGGCCGGTCTTTCTTTTGGAGTCCGCTTTCGGCCGTACTCCTTTGCTGTTGAAAGGGCATTTTAGGCCAGTCTTTCTTTTCGATTCTGCTTTCGGTAGTACTTTTTTATTTCTTTTCGAGTTCGCTTTTGGTCTTACTCGTTTGCTGTTGAAAGAGCGTTTTCGGCCGGTCTTTCTTTTCGAGTCCGCTTTCGGTCGTACTCATTTATTCTTTTCGAGTCCGCTTTTGCTCGTACTCGTTTGCTGTTGAAAGAGCGTTTCAGGCCGGCCTTTCTTTTCGAGTCCGCTTTCGATCGTACTCGGTTATTTCTTTTAGAGTCTGCATTCAATTGTACTCGTTTGCTGTTGAAAGAGCGTTTTCGGTCGGTCTTTCTTTTCGAGTCCGCTTTCGGTCGTACTCGTTTATTCTTTTCGAGTCCGCTTTCAGTCGTACTCGTTTGCTATTGAAAGAGCATTCTCGGCCGGTCTTTCTTTTCGAGTTCGCTTTCGGTCGTACTCGTTTGCTGTTGAAAGAGAATTTTTGGCCGGTCTTTCTTTTCGAGTCTGCTTTCGGTCGTACTCGTTTATTTCTTTTCAAGTCCGCTTTCGGTCTTACTCATTTGCTGTTGAAAGAGCATTTTCGGCCGGTCTTTCTTTTCGAGTCCGCTTTTGGTCGTACTCGTTTATTCTTTTCGAGTCCGCTTTCGGTCGTACTCGTTTGCTGTTGAAAGAGCGTTTTCGGTCGGTCTTTTATTTCGAGTCCGCTTTCGGTCGTACTCGTTTATTTCTTTTCGAGTCCGCTTTCGGTCGTACTCATTTGCTGTTGAAAGAGCGTTTCCGGCCGGTCTTTCTTTTCGAGTCCGCTTTCGGTCGTACTCGTTTACTGTTGAAAGAGCATTTTCGGCAGGACTTTATGTTCGAGTCCGCTTTCGGACGTACTCGTTTATTCTTTTCGAGTCCGCTTTCGGTTGTACTCGTTTGCTGTTGAAAGAGCGTTTTCGGCCGGTCTTTCTTTTGGAGTCCGCTTTCGGCCGTACTCCTTTGCTGTTGAAAGGGCATTTTAGGCCAGTCTTTCTTTTCGATTCTGCTTTCGGTAGTACTTTTTTATTTCTTTTCGAGTTCGCTTTTGGTCTTACTCGTTTGCTGTTGAAAGAGCGTTTTCGGCCGGTCTTTCTTTTCGAGTCCGCTTTCGGTCGTACTCGTTTATTCTTTTCGAGTCCGCTTTCAGTCGTACTCGTTTGCTATTGAAAGAGCATTCTCGGCCGGTCTTTCTTTTCGAGTTCGCTTTCGGTCGTACTCGTTTGCTGTCGAAAGAGCATTTTCGGCCGGTCTTTCTTTTCGAGTCCGCTTTCGATCGTACTCGTTTATTTCTTTTCAAGTCCGCTTTCGGTCTTACTCATTTGCTGTTGAAAGAGCATTTTCGGCCGGTCTTTCTTTTCGAGTCCGCTTTTGGTCGTACTCGTTTATTCTTTTCGAGTCCGCTTTCGGTCGTACTCGTTTGCTGTTGAAAGAGCGTTTTCGGTCGGTCTTTTATTTCGAGTCCGCTTTCGGTCGTACTCGTTTATTTCTTTTCGAGTCCGCTTTCGGTCGTACTCATTTGCTGTTGAAAGAGCGTTTCCGGCCGGTCTTTCTTTTCGAGTCCGCTTTCGGTCGTACTCGTTTACTGTTGAAAGAGCATTTTCGGCAGGACTTTATGTTCGAGTCCGCTTTCGGACGTACTCGTTTATTCTTTTCGAGTCCGCTTTCGGTTGTACTCGTTTGCTGTTGAAAGAGCGTTTTCGGCCGGTCTTTCTTTTGGAGTCCGCTTTCGGCCGTACTCCTTTGCTGTTGAAAGGGCATTTTAGGCCAGTCTTTCTTTTCGATTCTGCTTTCGGTAGTACTTTTTTATTTCTTTTCGAGTTCGCTTTTGGTCTTACTCGTTTGCTGTTGAAAGAGCGTTTTCGGCCGGTCTTTCTTTTCGAGTCCGCTTTCGATCGTACTCATTTATTCTTTTCGAGTCCGCTTTTGCTCGTACTCGTTTGCTGTTGAAAGAGCGTTTCAGGCCGGCCTTTCTTTTCGAGTCCACTTTCGATCGTACTCGGTTATTTCTTTTAGAGTCTGCATTCAATTGTACTCGTTTGCTGTTGAAAGAGCGTTTTCGGCCGGTCTTTCTTTTCTAGTCCGCTTTCGGTCGTACTCGTTTATTCTTTTCGAGTCCGCTTTCAGTCGTACTCGTTTGCTATTGAAAGAGCATTCTCGGCCGGTCTTTCTTTTCGAGTCCGCTTTCGGTCGTGCTCGTTTGCTGTTGAAAGAGCATTTTCGGCCGGTCTTTCTTTTCGAGTCCGCTTTCGGTCGTACTCGTTTATTTCTTTTCGAGTCCGCTTTCGGTCTTACTCATTTGCTGTTGAAAGAGCATTTTCGGCCGGTCTTTCTTTTCGAGTCCGCTTTTGGTCGTACTCGTTTATTCTTTTCGAGTCCGCTTTCGGTCGTACTCGTGTGCTGTTGAAATAGCATTTTCGGTCGGTCTTTTATTTCGAGTCCGCTTTCGGTCGTACTCGTTTATTTCTTTTCGAGTCCGCTATCGGTCGTACTCGTTTGCTGTTGAAAGAGCGTTTCCGGCCGGTCTTTCTTTTCGAGTCCGCTTTCGGTCGTACTCGTTTATTCTTTTCGAGTCTGCTTTCGGTCGTACTCGTTTACTGTTGAAAGAGCATTTTCGGCAGGACTTTATGTTCGAGTCCGCTTTCGGACGTACTCGTTTATTCTTTTCGAGTCCGCTTTCGGTTGTACTCGTTTGCTGTTGAAAGAGCGTTTTCGGCCGGTCTTTCTTTTGGAGTCCGCTTTCGGCCGTACTCCTTTGCTGTTGAAAGGGCATTTTAGGCCAGTCTTTCTTTTCGATTCTGCTTTCGGTAGTACTTTTTTATTTCTTTTCGAGTTCGCTTTTGGTCTTACTCGTTTGCTGTTGAAAGAGCGTTTTCGGCCGGTCTTTCTTTTCGAGTCCGCTTTCGGTCGTACTCGTTTATTCTTTTCGAGTCCGCTTTCAGTCGTACTCGTTTGCTATTGAAAGAGCATTCTCGGCCGGTCTTTCTTTTCGAGTTCGCTTTCGGTCGTACTCGTTTGCTGTCGAAAGAGCATTTTCGGCCGGTCTTTCTTTTCGAGTCCGCTTTCGATCGTACTCGTTTATTTCTTTTCAAGTCTGCTTTCGGTCTTACTCATTTGCTGTTGAAAGAGCATTTTCGGCCGGTCTTTCTTTTCGAGTCCGCTTTTGGTCGTACTCGTTTATTCTTTTCGAGTCCGCTTTCGGTCGTACTCGTTTGCTGTTGAAAGAGCGTTTTCGGTCGGTCTTTTATTTCGAGTCCGCTTTCGGTCGTACTCGTTTATTTCTTTTCGAGTCCGCTTTCGGTCGTACTCATTTGCTGTTGAAAGAGCGTTTCCGGCCGGTCTTTCTTTTCGAGTCCGCTTTCGGTCGTACTCGTTTACTGTTGAAAGAGCATTTTCGGCAGGACTTTATGTTCGAGTCCGCTTTCGGACGTACTCGTTTATTCTTTTCGAGTCCGCTTTCGGTTGTACTCGTTTGCTGTTGAAAGAGCGTTTTCGGCCGGTCTTTCTTTTGGAGTCCGCTTTCGGCCGTACTCCTTTGCTGTTGAAAGGGCATTTTAGGCCAGTCTTTCTTTTCGATTCTGCTTTCGGTAGTACTTTTTTATTTCTTTTCGAGTTCGCTTTTGGTCTTACTCGTTTGCTGTTGAAAGAGCGTTTTCGGCCGGTCTTTCTTTTCGAGTCCGCTTTCGATCGTACTCATTTATTCTTTTCGAGTCCGCTTTTGCTCGTACTCGTTTGCTGTTGAAAGAGCGTTTCAGGCCGGCCTTTCTTTTCGAGTCCGCTTTCGATCGTACTCGGTTATTTCTTTTAGAGTCTGCATTCAATTGTACTCGTTTGCTGTTGAAAGAGCGTTTTCGGCCGGTCTTTCTTTTCTAGTCCGCTTTCGGTCGTACTCGTTTATTCTTTTCGAGTCCGCTTTCAGTCGTACTCGTTTGCTATTGAAAGAGCATTCTCGGCCGGTCTTTCTTTTCGAGTCCGCTTTCGGTCGTACTCGTTTGCTGTTGAAAGAGCATTTTCGGCCGGTCTTTCTTTTCGAGTCCGCTTTCGGTCGTACTCGTTTATTTCTTTTCGAGTCCGCTTTCGGTCTTACTCATTTGCTGTTGAAAGAGCATTTTCGGCCGGTCTTTCTTTTCGAGTCCGCTTTTGGTCGTACTCGTTTATTCTTTTCGAGTCCGCTTTCGGTCGTACTCGTGTGCTGTTGAAATAGCATTTTCGGTCGGTCTTTTATTTCGAGTCCGCTTTCGGTCGTACTCGTTTATTTCTTTTCGAGTCCGCTATCGGTCGTACTCGTTTGCTGTTGAAAGAGCGTTTCCGGCCGGTCTTTCTTTTCGAGTCCGCTTTCGGTCGTACTCGTTTATTCTTTTCGAGTCTGCTTTCGGTCGTACTCGTTTACTGTTGAAAGAGCATTTTCGGCAGGACTTTATGTTCGAGTCCGCTTTCGGACGTACTCGTTTATTCTTTTCGAGTCCGCTTTCGGTTGTACTCGTTTGCTGTTGAAAGAGCGTTTTCGGCCGGTCTTTCTTTTGGAGTCCGCTTTCGGCCGTACTCCTTTGCTGTTGAAAGGGCATTTTAGGCCAGTCTTTCTTTTCGATTCTGCTTTCGGTAGTACTTTTTTATTTCTTTTCGAGTTCGCTTTTGGTCTTACTCGTTTGCTGTTGAAAGAGCGTTTTCGGCCGGTCTTTCTTTTCGAGTCCGCTTTCGGTCGTACTCGTTTATTCTTTTCGAGTCCGCTTTCAGTCGTACTCGTTTGCTATTGAAAGAGCATTCTCGGCCGGTCTTTCTTTTCGAGTTCGCTTTCGGTCGTACTCGTTTGCTGTCGAAAGAGCATTTTCGGCCGGTCTTTCTTTTCGAGTCCGCTTTCGATCGTACTCGTTTATTTCTTTTCAAGTCCGCTTTCGGTCTTACTCATTTGCTGTTGAAAGAGCATTTTCGGCCGGTCTTTCTTTTCGAGTCCGCTTTTGGTCGTACTCGTTTATTCTTTTCGAGTCCGCTTTCGGTCGTACTCGTTTGCTGTTGAAAGAGCGTTTTCGGTCGGTCTTTTATTTCGAGTCCGCTTTCGGTCGTACTCGTTTATTTCTTTTCGAGTCCGCTTTCGGTCGTACTCATTTGCTGTTGAAAGAGCGTTTCCGGCCGGTCTTTCTTTTCGAGTCCGCTTTCGGTCGTACTCGTTTACTGTTGAAAGAGCATTTTCGGCAGGACTTTATGTTCGAGTCCGCTTTCGGACGTACTCGTTTATTCTTTTCGAGTCCGCTTTCGGTTGTACTCGTTTGCTGTTGAAAGAGCGTTTTCGGCCGGTCTTTCTTTTGGAGTCCGCTTTCGGCCGTACTCCTTTGCTGTTGAAAGGGCATTTTAGGCCAGTCTTTCTTTTCGATTCTGCTTTCGGTAGTACTTTTTTATTTCTTTTCGAGTTCGCTTTTGGTCTTACTCGTTTGCTGTTGAAAGAGCGTTTTCGGCCGGTCTTTCTTTTCGAGTCCGCTTTCGATCGTACTCATTTATTCTTTTCGAGTCCGCTTTTGCTCGTACTCGTTTGCTGTTGAAAGAGCGTTTCAGGCCGGCCTTTCTTTTCGAGTCCGCTTTCGATCGTACTCGGTTATTTCTTTTAGAGTCTGCATTCAATTGTACTCGTTTGCTGTTGAAAGAGCGTTTTCGGCCGGTCTTTCTTTTCTAGTCCGCTTTCGGTCGTACTCGTTTATTCTTTTCGAGTCCGCTTTCAGTCGTACTCGTTTGCTATTGAAAGAGCATTCTCGGCCGGTCTTTCTTTTCGAGTCCGCTTTCGGTCGTACTCGTTTGCTGTTGAAAGAGCATTTTCGGCCGGTCTTTCTTTTCGAGTCCGCTTTCGGTCGTACTCGTTTATTTCTTTTCGAGTCCGCTTTCGGTCTTACTCATTTGCTGTTGAAAGAGCATTTTCGGCCGGTCTTTCTTTTCGAGTCCGCTTTTGGTCGTACTCGTTTATTCTTTTCGAGTCCGCTTTCGGTCGTACTCGTGTGCTGTTGAAATAGCATTTTCGGTCGGTCTTTTATTTCGAGTCCGCTTTCGGTCGTACTCGTTTATTTCTTTTCGAGTCCGCTATCGGTCGTACTCGTTTGCTGTTGAAAGAGCGTTTCCGGCCGGTCTTTCTTTTCGAGTCCGCTTTCGGTCGTACTCGTTTATTCTTTTCGAGTCTGCTTTCGGTCGTACTCGTTTACTGTTGAAAGAGCATTTTCGGCAGGACTTTATGTTCGAGTCCGCTTTCGGACGTACTCGTTTATTCTTTTCGAGTCCGCTTTCGGTTGTACTCGTTTGCTGTTGAAAGAGCGTTTTCGGCCGGTCTTTCTTTTGGAGTCCGCTTTCGGCCGTACTCCTTTGCTGTTGAAAGGGCATTTTATGCCAGTCTTTCTTTTCGATTCTGCTTTCGGTAGTACTTTTTTATTTCTTTTCGAGTTCGCTTTTGGTCTTACTCGTTTGCTGTTGAAAGAGCGTTTTCGGCCGGTCTTTCTTTTCGAGTCCGCTTTCGGTCGTACTCGTTTATTCTTTTCGAGTCCGCTTTCAGTCGTACTCGTTTGCTATTGAAAGAGCATTCTCGGCCGGTCTTTCTTTTCGAGTTCGCTTTCGGTCGTACTCGTTTGCTGTCGAAAGAGCATTTTCGGCCGGTCTTTCTTTTCGAGTCCGCTTTCGATCGTACTCGTTTATTTCTTTTCAAGTCCGCTTTCGGTCTTACTCATTTGCTGTTGAAAGAGCATTTTCGGCCGGTCTTTCTTTTCGAGTCCGCTTTTGGTCGTACTCGTTTATTCTTTTCGAGTCCGCTTTCGGTCGTACTCGTTTGCTGTTGAAAGAGCGTTTTCGGTCGGTCTTTTATTTCGAGTCCGCTTTCGGTCGTACTCGTTTATTTCTTTTCGAGTCCGCTTTCGGTCGTACTCATTTGCTGTTGAAAGAGCGTTTCCGGCCGGTCTTTCTTTTCGAGTCCGCTTTCGGTCGTACTCGTTTACTGTTGAAAGAGCATTTTCGGCAGGACT
This sequence comes from Lathyrus tuberosus, assembly GCA_022829125.1. Classification (NCBI taxonomy): domain Eukaryota; kingdom Viridiplantae; phylum Streptophyta; class Magnoliopsida; order Fabales; family Fabaceae; genus Lathyrus; species Lathyrus tuberosus. The sequence continues at coordinate 6,348,706 of JALAZF010000034.1, forward strand.
TTATGTTCGAGTCCGCTTTCGGACGTACTCGTTTATTCTTTTCGAGTCCGCTTTCGGTTGTACTCGTTTGCTATTGAAAGAGCGTTTTCGGCCGGTCTTTCTTTTGGAGTCCGCTTTCGGCCGTACTCCTTTGCTGTTGAAAGGGCATTTTAGGCCAGTCTTTCTTTTCGATTCTGCTTTCGGTAGTACTTTTTTATTTCTTTTCGAGTTCGCTTTTGGTCTTACTCGTTTGCTGTTGAAAGAGCGTTTTCGGCCGGTCTTTCTTTTCGAGTCCGCTTTCGATCGTACTCATTTATTCTTTTCGAGTCCGCTTTTGCTCGTACTCGTTTGCTGTTGAAAGAGCGTTTCAGGCCGGCCTTTCTTTTCGAGTCCGCTTTCGATCGTACTCGGTTATTTCTTTTAGAGTCTGCATTCAATTGTACTCGTTTGCTGTTGAAAGAGCGTTTTCAGCCGGTCTTTCTTTTCTAGTCCGCTTTCGGTCGTACTCGTTTATTCTTTTCGAGTCCGCTTTCAGTCGTACTCGTTTGCTATTGAAAGAGCATTCTCGGCCGGTCTTTCTTTTCGAGTCCGCTTTCGGTCGTACTCGTTTGCTGTTGAAAGAGCATTTTCGGCCGGTCTTTCTTTTCGAGTCCGCTTTCGGTCGTACTCGTTTATTTCTTTTCGAGTCCGCTTTCGGTCTTACTCATTTGCTGTTGAAAGAGCATTTTCGGCCGGTCTTTCTTTTCGAGTCCGCTTTTGGTCGTACTCGTTTATTCTTTTCGAGTCCGCTTTCGGTCGTACTCGTGTGCTGTTGAAATAGCATTTTCGGTCGGTCTTTTATTTCGAGTCCGCTTTCGGTCGTACTCGTTTATTTCTTTTCGAGTCCGCTATCGGTCGTACTCGTTTGCTGTTGAAAGAGCGTTTCCGGCCGGTCTTTCTTTTCGAGTCCGCTTTCGGTCGTACTCGTTTATTCTTTTCGAGTCTGCTTTCGGTCGTACTCGTTTACTGTTGAAAGAGCATTTTCGGCAGGACTTTATGTTCGAGTCCGCTTTCGAACGTACTCGTTTATTCTTCTCGAGTCCGCTTTCGGTCGTACTCGTTTGCTGTTGAAAGAGCGTTTTCGGCCGGTCTTTCTTTTGGAGTCCGCTTTCGGCCGTACTCCTTTGTTGTTGAAAGGGCATTTTCGGCCAGTCTTTCTTTTCGATTCTGCTTTCGGTAGTACTTTTTTATTTCTTTTCGAGTTCGCTTTTGGTCTTACTCGTTTGCTGTTGAAAGAGCGTTTTCGGCCGGTCTTTCTTTTCGAGTCCGCTTTCGGTCGTACTCATTTATTCTTTTCGAGTCCGCTTTTGCTCGTACTCGTTTGCTGTTGAAAGAGCGTTTCAGGTCGGCCTTTCTTTTCGAGTCCGCTTTCGATCGTACTCGGTTATTTCTTTTAGTGTCTGCATTCAATTGTACTCGTTTGCTGTTGAAAGAGCGTTTTCGGCCGGTCTTTCTTTTCGAGTCCGCTTTCGGTCGTACTCGTTTATTCTTTTCGAGTCCGCTTTCAGTCGTACTCGTTTGCTATTGAAAGAGAATTCTCGGCCGGTCTTTCTTTTCAAGTCCGCTTTCGGTCGTACTCGTTTGCTGTTGAAAGAGCATTTTCGGCCGGTCTTTCTTTTCGAGTCCGCTTTCGGTCGTACTCGTTTATTTCTTTTCAAGTCCGCTTTCGGTCTTACTCATTTGCTGTTGAAAGAGCATTTCTGGCCGGTCTTTCTTTTCGAGTCCGCTTTTGGTCGTACTCGTTTATTCTTTTCGAGTCCGCTTTCGGTCGTACTCGTTTGCTGTTGAAAGAGCGTTTTCGGTCGGTCTTTTATTTGGAGTCCGCTTTCGGTCGTACTCGTTTATTTCTTTTCGAGTCCGCTTTCGGTCGTACTCATTTGCTGTTGAAAGAGCGTTTCCGGCCGGTCTTTCTTTTCGAGTCCGCTTTCGGTCGTACTCGTTTATTCTTTTCGAGTCCGCTTTCGGTCGTACTCGTTTACTGTTGAAAGAGCATTTTCGGCAGGACTTTATGTTCGAGTCCGCTTTCGGACGTACTCGTTTATTCTTTTCGAGTCCGCTTTCGGTCGTACTCGTTTGCTGTTGAAAGAGCGTTTTCGGCCGGTCTTTCTTTTGGAGTCCTCTTTCGGCCGTACTCCTTTGCTGTTGAAAGGGCATTTTAGGCCAGTCTTTCTTTTCGATTCTGCTTTCGGTAGTACTTTTTTATTTCTTTTCGAGTTCGCTTTTGGTCTTACTCGTTTGCTGTTGAAAGAGCGTTTTCGGCCGGTCTTTCTTTTCGAGTCCGCTTTCGGTCGTACTCATTTATTCTTTTCGAGTCCGCTTTTGCTCGTACTCGTTTGCTGTTGAAAGAGCGTTTCAGGCCGGCCTTTCTTTTCGAGTCCGCTTTCGATCGTACTCGGTTATTTCTTTTAGAGTCTGCATTCAATTGTACTCGTTTGCTGTTGAAAGAGCGTTTTCGGCCGGTCTTTCTTTTCGAGTCCACTTTCGGTCGTACTCGTTTATTCTTTTCGAGTCCGCTTTCAGTCGTACTCGTTTGCTATTGAAAGAGCATTCTCGGCCGGTCTTTCTTTTCGAGTCCGCTTTCGGTCGTACTCGTTTGCTGTTGAAAGAGCATTTTCGGCCGGTCTTTCTTTTCGAGTCCGCTTTCGGTCGTACTCGTTTATTTCTTTTCGAGTCCGCTTTCGGTTTTACTCATTTTCTGTTGAAAGAGCATTTTCGGCCGGTCTTTCTTTTCGAGTCCGCTTTTGGTCGTACTCGTTTATTCTTTTCGAGTCCGCTTTCGGTCGTACTCGTTTGCTGTTGAAAGAGCGTTTTCGGTCGGTCTTTTATTTCGAGTCCGCTTTCGGTCGTACTCGTTTATTTCTTTTCGAGTCCGCTTTCGGTCGTACTCATTTGCTGTTGAAAGAGCGTTTCCGGCCGGTCTTTCTTTTCGAGTCCACTTTCGGTCGTACTCGTTTATTCTTTTCGAGTCCGCTTTCGGTCGTACTCGTTTACTGTTGAAAGAGCATTTTCGGCAGGACTTTATGTTCGAGTCCGCTTTCGGACGTACTCGTTTATTCTTTTCGAGTCCGCTTTCGGTCGTACTCGTTTGCTGTTGAAAGAGCGTTTTCGGCCGATCTTTCTTTTGGAGTCCGCTTTCGGCCATACTCCTTTGCTGTTGAAAGGGCATTTTAGGCCAGTCTTTCTTTTCGATTCTGCTTTCGATAGTACTTTTTTATTTCTTTTCAAGTTCGCTTTTGGTCTTACTCGTTTGCTGTTGAAAGAGCGTTTTCGGCCAGTCTTTCTTTTCGAGTCCGCTTTCGGTCGTACTCATTTATTCTTTTCGAGTCCGCTTTTGCTCGTACTCGTTTGCTGTTGAAAGAGCGTTTCAGGCCGGCCTTTCTTTTCGAGTCCGCTTTCGATCGTACTCGGTTATTTCTTTTAGTGTCTGCATTCAATTGTACTCGTTTGCTGTTGAAAGAGCGTTTTCGGCCGGTCTTTCTTTTCGAGTCCGCTTTCGGTCGTACTCGTTTATTCTTTTCGAGTCCGCTTTCAGTCGTACTCGTTTGCTATTGAAAGAGCATTCTCGGCCGGTCTATCTTTTCAAGTCCGCTTTCGGTCGTACTCGTTTGCTGTTGAAAGAGCATTTTCGGCCGGTCTTTCTTTTCGAGTCCGCTTTCGGTCGTACTCGTTTATTTCTTTTCAAGTCCGCTTTCGGTCTTACTCATTTGCTGTTGAAAGAGCATTTTCGGCCGGTCTTTCTTTTCGAGTCCGCTTTTGGTCGTACTCGTTTATTCTTTTCGAGTCCGCTTTCGGTCGTACTCGTGTGCTGTTGAAATAGCATTTTCGGTCGGTCTTTTATTTCGAGTCCGCTTTCGGTCGTACTCGTTTATTTCTTTTCGAGTCCGCTATCGGTCGTACTCGTTTGCTGTTGAAAGAGCGTTTCCGGCCGGTCTTTCTTTTCGAGTCCGCTTTCGGTCGTACTCGTTTATTCTTTTCGAGTCTGCTTTCGGTCGTACTCGTTTACTGTTGAAAGAGCATTTTCGGCAGGACTTTATGTTCGAGTCCGCTTTCGAACGTACTCGTTTATTCTTCTCGAGTCCGCTTTCGGTCGTACTCGTTTGCTGTTGAAAGAGCGTTTTCGGCCGGTCTTTCTTTTGGAGTCCGCTTTCGGCCGTACTCCTTTGTTGTTGAAAGGGCATTTTCGGCCAGTCTTTCTTTTCGATTCTGCTTTCGGTAGTACTTTTTTATTTCTTTTCGAGTTCGCTTTTGGTCTTACTCGTTTGCTGTTGAAAGAGCGTTTTCGGCCGGTCTTTCTTTTCGAGTCCGCTTTCGGTCGTACTCATTTATTCTTTTCGAGTCCGCTTTTGCTCGTACTCGTTTGCTGTTGAAAGAGCGTTTCAGGTCGGCCTTTCTTTTCGAGTCCGCTTTCGATCGTACTCGGTTATTTCTTTTAGTGTCTGCATTCAATTGTACTCGTTTGCTGTTGAAAGAGCGTTTTCGGCCGGTCTTTCTTTTCGAGTCCGCTTTCGGTCGTACTCGTTTATTCTTTTCGAGTCCGCTTTCAGTCGTACTCGTTTGCTATTGAAAGAGAATTCTCGGCCGGTCTTTCTTTTCAAGTCCGCTTTCGGTCGTACTCGTTTGCTGTTGAAAGAGCATTTTCGGCCGGTCTTTCTTTTCGAGTCCGCTTTCGGTCGTACTCGTTTATTTCTTTTCAAGTCCGCTTTCGGTCTTACTCATTTGCTGTTGAAAGAGCATTTCTGGCCGGTCTTTCTTTTCGAGTCCGCTTTTGGTCGTACTCGTTTATTCTTTTCGAGTCCGCTTTCGGTCGTACTCGTTTGCTGTTGAAAGAGCGTTTTCGGTCGGTCTTTTATTTGGAGTCCGCTTTCGGTCGTACTCGTTTATTTCTTTTCGAGTCCGCTTTCGGTCGTACTCATTTGCTGTTGAAAGAGCGTTTCCGGCCGGTCTTTCTTTTCGAGTCCGCTTTCGGTCGTACTCGTTTATTCTTTTCGAGTCCGCTTTCGGTCGTACTCGTTTACTGTTGAAAGAGCATTTTCGGCAGGACTTTATGTTCGAGTCCGCTTTCGGACGTACTCGTTTATTCTTTTCGAGTCCGCTTTCGGTCGTACTCGTTTGCTGTTGAAAGAGCGTTTTCGGCCGGTCTTTCTTTTGGAGTCCTCTTTCGGCCGTACTCCTTTGCTGTTGAAAGGGCATTTTAGGCCAGTCTTTCTTTTCGATTCTGCTTTCGGTAGTACTTTTTTTATTTCTTTTCGAGTTCGCTTTTGGTCTTACTCGTTTGCTGTTGAAAGAGCGTTTTCGGCCGGTCTTTCTTTTCGAGTCCGCTTTCGGTCGTACTCATTTATTCTTTTCGAGTCCGCTTTTGCTCGTACTCGTTTGCTGTTGAAAGAGCGTTTCAGGCCGGCCTTTCTTTTCGAGTCCGCTTTCGATCGTACTCGGTTATTTCTTTTAGAGTCTGCATTCAATTGTACTCGTTTGCTGTTGAAAGAGCGTTTTCGGCCGGTCTTTCTTTTCGAGTCCACTTTCGGTCGTACTCGTTTATTCTTTTCGAGTCCGCTTTCAGTCGTACTCGTTTGCTATTGAAAGAGCATTCTCGGCCGGTCTTTCTTTTCGAGTCCGCTTTCGGTCGTACTCGTTTGCTGTTGAAAGAGCATTTTCGGCCGGTCTTTCTTTTCGAGTCCGCTTTCGGTCGTACTCGTTTATTTCTTTTCGAGTCCGCTTTCGGTTTTACTCATTTTCTGTTGAAAGAGCATTTTCGGCCGGTCTTTCTTTTCGAGTCCGCTTTTGGTCGTACTCGTTTATTCTTTTCGAGTCCGCTTTCGGTCGTACTCGTTTGCTGTTGAAAGAGCGTTTTCGGTCGGTCTTTTATTTCGAGTCCGCTTTCGGTCGTACTCGTTTATTTCTTTTCGAGTCCGCTTTCGGTCGTACTCATTTGCTGTTGAAAGAGCGTTTCCGGCCGGTCTTTCTTTTCGAGTCCACTTTCGGTCGTACTCGTTTATTCTTTTCGAGTCCGCTTTCGGTCGTACTCGTTTACTGTTGAAAGAGCATTTTCGGCAGGACTTTATGTTCGAGTCCGCTTTCGGACGTACTCGTTTATTCTTTTCGAGTCCGCTTTCGGTCGTACTCGTTTGCTGTTGAAAGAGCGTTTTCGGCCGATCTTTCTTTTGGAGTCCGCTTTCGGCCATACTCCTTTGCTGTTGAAAGGGCATTTTAGGCCAGTCTTTCTTTTCGATTCTGCTTTCGATAGTACTTTTTTATTTCTTTTCAAGTTCGCTTTTGGTCTTACTCGTTTGCTGTTGAAAGAGCGTTTTCGGCCAGTCTTTCTTTTCGAGTCCGCTTTCGGTCGTACTCATTTATTCTTTTCGAGTCCGCTTTTGCTCGTACTCGTTTGCTGTTGAAAGAGCGTTTCAGGCCGGCCTTTCTTTTCGAGTCCGCTTTCGATCGTACTCGGTTATTTCTTTTAGTGTCTGCATTCAATTGTACTCGTTTGCTGTTGAAAGAGCGTTTTCGGCCGGTCTTTCTTTTCGAGTCCGCTTTCGGTCGTACTCGTTTATTCTTTTCGAGTCCGCTTTCAGTCGTACTCGTTTGCTATTGAAAGAGCATTCTCGGCCGGTCTTTCTTTTCAAGTCCGCTTTCGGTCGTACTCGTTTGCTGTTGAAAGAGCATTTTCGGCCGGTCTTTCTTTTCGAGTCCGCTTTCGGTCGTACTCGTTTATTTCTTTTCAAGTCCGCTTTCGGTCTTACTCATTTGCTGTTGAAAGAGCATTTTCGGCCGGTCTTTCTTTTCGAGTCCGCTTTTGGTCGTACTCGTTTATTCTTTTCGAGTCCGCTTTCGGTCGTACTCGTTTGCTGTTGAAAGAGCGTTTTCGGTCGGTCTTTTATTTCGAGTCCGCTTTCGGTCGTAATCGTTTATTTCTTTTCGAGTCCGCTTTCGGTCGTACTCATTTGCTGTTGAAAGAGCGTTTCCGGCCGGTCTTTCTTTTCGAGTCCGCTTTCGGTCGTACTCGTTTATTCTTTTCGAGTCCGCTTTCGGTCGTACTCGTTTACTGTTGAAAGAGCATTTTCGGCAGGTCTTTATGTTCGAGTCCGCTTTCGGACGTACTCGTTTATTCTTTTCGAGTCCGCTTTCGGTCGTACTCGTTTGCTGTTGAAAGAGTGTTTTCGGCCGGTCTTTCTTTTGGAGTCCGCTTTCGGCCGTACTCATTTATTCTTTTCGAGTCCGCTTTTGCTCGTACTCGTTTGCTGTTGAAAGAGCGTTTCAGGTCGGCCTTTCTTTTCGAGTCCGCTTTCGATCGTACTCGGTTATTTCTTTTAGTGTCTGCATTCAATTGTACTCGTTTGCTGTTGAAAGAGCGTTTTCGGCCGGTCTTTCTTTTCGAGTCCGCTTTCGGTCGTACTCGTTTATTCTTTTCGAGTCCGCTTTCAGTCGTACTCGTTTGCTATTGAAAGAGCATTCTCGGCCGGTCTTTCTTTTCAAGTCCGCTTTCGGTCGTACTCGTTTGCTGTTGAAAGAGCATTTTCGGCCGGTCTTTCTTTTCGAGTCCGCTTTCGGTCGTACTCGTTTATTTCTTTTCAAGTCCGCTTTCGGTCTTACTCATTTGCTGTTGAAAGAGCATTTTCGGCCGGTCTTTCTTTTCGAGTCCGCTTTTGGTCGTACTCGTTTATTCTTTTCGAGTCCGCTTTCGGTCGTACTCGTTTGCTGTTGAAAGAGCGTTTTCGGTCGGTCTTTTATTTCGAGTCCGCTTTCGGTCGTACTCGTTTATTTCTTTTCGAGTCCGCTTTCGGTCGTACTCATTTGCTGTTGAAAGAGCGTTTCCGGCCGGTCTTTCTTTTCGAGTCCGCTTTCGGTCGTACTCGTTTATTCTTTTCGAGTCCGCTTTCGGTCGTACTCGTTTACTGTTGAAAGAGCATTTTCGGCAGGACTTTATGTTCGAGTCCGCTTTCGGACGTACTCGTTTATTCTTTTCGAGTCCGCTTTCGGTCGTACTCGTTTGCTGTTGAAAGAGCGTTTTCGGCCGGTCTTTCTTTTGGAGTCCTCTTTCGGCCGTACTCCTTTGCTGTTGAAAGGGCATTTTAGGCCAGTCTTTCTTTTCGATTCTGCTTTCGGTAGTACTTTTTTTATTTCTTTTCGAGTTCGCTTTTGGTCTTACTCGTTTGCTGTTGAAAGAGCGTTTTCGGCCGGTCTTTCTTTTCGAGTCCGCTTTCGGTCGTACTCATTTATTCTTTTCGAGTCCGCTTTTGCTCGTACTCGTTTGCTGTTGAAAGAGCGTTTCAGGCCGGCCTTTCTTTTCGAGTCCGCTTTCGATCGTACTCGGTTATTTCTTTTAGAGTCTGCATTCAATTGTACTCGTTTGCTGTTGAAAGAGCGTTTTCGGCCGGTCTTTCTTTTCGAGTCCACTTTCGGTCGTACTCGTTTATTCTTTTCGAGTCCGCTTTCAGTCGTACTCGTTTGCTATTGAAAGAGCATTCTCGGCCGGTCTTTCTTTTCGAGTCCGCTTTCGGTCGTACTCGTTTGCTGTTGAAAGAGCATTTTCGGCCGGTCTTTCTTTTCGAGTCCGCTTTCGGTCGTACTCGTTTATTTCTTTTCGAGTCCGCTTTCGGTTTTACTCATTTTCTGTTGAAAGAGCATTTTCGGCCGGTCTTTCTTTTCGAGTCCGCTTTTGGTCGTACTCGTTTATTCTTTTTGAGTCCGCTTTCGGTCGTACTCGTTTGCTGTTGAAAGAGCGTTTTCGGTCGGTCTTTTATTTCGAGTCCGCTTTCGGTCGTACTCGTTTATTTCTTTTCGAGTCCGCTTTCGGTCGTACTCATTTGCTGTTGAAAGAGCGTTTCCGGCCGGTCTTTCTTTTCGAGTCCACTTTCGGTCGTACTCGTTTATTCTTTTCGAGTCCGCTTTCGGTCGTACTCGTTTACTGTTGAAAGAGCATTTTCGGCAGGACTTTATGTTCGAGTCCGCTTTCGGACGTACTCGTTTATTCTTTTCGAGTCCGCTTTCGGTCGTACTCGTTTGCTGTTGAAAGAGCGTTTTCGGCCGATCTTTCTTTTGGAGTCCGCTTTCGGCCATACTCCTTTGCTGTTGAAAGGGCATTTTAGGCCAGTCTTTCTTTTCGATTCTGCTTTCGATAGTACTTTTTTATTTCTTTTCAAGTTCGCTTTTGGTCTTACTCGTTTGCTGTTGAAAGAGCGTTTTCGGCCAGTCTTTCTTTTCGAGTCCGCTTTCGGTCGTACTCATTTATTCTTTTCGAGTCCGCTTTTGCTCGTACTCGTTTGCTGTTGAAAGAGCGTTTCAGGCCGGCCTTTCTTTTCGAGTCCGCTTTCGATCGTACTCGGTTATTTCTTTTAGTGTCTGCATTCAATTGTACTCGTTTGCTGTTGAAAGAGCGTTTTCGGCCGGTCTTTCTTTTCGAGTCCGCTTTCGGTCGTACTCGTTTATTCTTTTCGAGTCCGCTTTCAGTCGTACTCGTTTGCTATTGAAAGAGCATTCTCGGCCGGTCTTTCTTTTCAAGTCCGCTTTCGGTCGTACTCGTTTGCTGTTGAAAGAGCATTTTCGGCCGGTCTTTCTTTTCGAGTCCGCTTTCGGTCGTACTCGTTTATTTCTTTTCAAGTCCGCTTTCGGTCTTACTCATTTGCTGTTGAAAGAGCATTTTCGGCCGGTCTTTCTTTTCGAGTCCGCTTTTGGTCGTACTCGTTTATTCTTTTCGAGTCCGCTTTCGGTCGTACTCGTTTGCTGTTGAAAGAGCGTTTTCGGTCGGTCTTTTATTTCGAGTCCGCTTTCGGTCGTAATCGTTTATTTCTTTTCGAGTCCGCTTTCGGTCGTACTCATTTGCTGTTGAAAGAGCGTTTCCGGCCGGTCTTTCTTTTCGAGTCCGCTTTCGGTCGTACTCGTTTATTCTTTTCGAGTCCGCTTTCGGTCGTACTCGTTTACTGTTGAAAGAGCATTTTCGGCAGGTCTTTATGTTCGAGTCCGCTTTCGGACGTACTCGTTTATTCTTTTCGAGTCCGCTTTCGGTCGTACTCGTTTGCTGTTGAAAGAGTGTTTTCGGCCGGTCTTTCTTTTGGAGTCCGCTTTCGGCCGTACTCATTTATTCTTTTCGAGTCCGCTTTTGCTCGTACTCGTTTGCTGTTGAAAGAGCGTTTCAGGTCGGCCTTTCTTTTCGAGTCCGCTTTCGATCGTACTCGGTTATTTCTTTTAGTGTCTGCATTCAATTGTACTCGTTTGCTGTTGAAAGAGCGTTTTCGGCCGGTCTTTCTTTTCGAGTCCGCTTTCGGTCGTACTCGTTTATTCTTTTCGAGTCCGCTTTCAGTCGTACTCGTTTGCTATTGAAAGAGCATTCTCGGCCGGTCTTTCTTTTCAAGTCCGCTTTCGGTCGTACTCGTTTGCTGTTGAAAGAGCATTTTCGGCCGGTCTTTCTTTTCGAGTCCGCTTTCGGTCGTACTCGTTTATTTCTTTTCAAGTCCGCTTTCGGTCTTACTCATTTGCTGTTGAAAGAGCATTTTCGGCCGGTCTTTCTTTTCGAGTCCGCTTTTGGTCGTACTCGTTTATTCTTTTCGAGTCCGCTTTCGGTCGTACTCGTTTGCTGTTGAAAGAGCGTTTTCGGTCGGTCTTTTATTTCGAGTCCGCTTTCGGTCGTACTCGTTTATTTCTTTTCGAGTCCGCTTTCGGTCGTACTCATTTGCTGTTGAAAGAGCGTTTCCGGCCGGTCTTTCTTTTCGAGTCCGCTTTCGGTCGTACTCGTTTATTCTTTTCGAGTCCGCTTTCGGTCGTACTCGTTTACTGTTGAAAGAGCATTTTCGGCAGGACTTTATGTTCGAGTCCGCTTTCGGACGTACTCGTTTATTCTTTTCGAGTCCGCTTTCGGTCGTACTCGTTTGCTGTTGAAAGAGCGTTTTCGGCCGGTCTTTCTTTTGGAGTCCGCTTTCGGCCGTACTCCTTTGCTGTTGAAAGGGCATTTTAGGCCAGTCTTTCTTTTCGATTCTGCTTTCGGTAGTACTTTTTTATTTCTTTTCGAGTTCGCTTTTGGTCTTACTCGTTTGCTGTTGAAAGAGCGTTTTCGGCCGGTCTTTCTTTTCGAGTCCGCTTTCGGTCGTACTCATTTATTCTTTTCGAGTCCGCTTTTGCTCGTACTCGTTTGCTGTTGAAAGAGCGTTTCAGGCCGGCCTTTCTTTTCGAGTCCGCTTTCGATCGTACTCGGTTATTTCTTTTAGAGTCTGCATTCAATTGTACTCGTTTGCTGTTGAAAGAGCGTTTTCGGCCGGTCTTTCTTTTCGAGTCCGCTTTCGGTCGTACTCGTTTATTCTTTTCGAGTCCGCTTTCAGTCGTACTCGTTTGCTATTGAAAGAGCATTCTCGGCCGGTCTTTCTTTTCGAGTCCGCTTTCGGTCGTACTCGTTTGCTGTTGAAAGAGCATTTTCGGCCGGTCTTTCTTTTCGAGTCCGCTTTCGGTCGTACTCGTTTATTTCTTTTCGAGTCCGCTTTCGGTCTTACTCATTTTCTGTTGAAAGAGCATTTTCGGCCGGTCTTTCTTTTCGAGTCCGCTTTTGGTCGTACTCGTTTATTCTTTTCGAGTCCGCTTTCGGTCGTACTCGTTTGCTGTTGAAAGAGCGTTTTCGGTCGGTCTTTTATTTCGAGTCCGCTTTCGGTCGTACTCGTTTATTTCTTTTCGAGTCCGCTTTCGGTCGTACTCATTTGCTGTTGAAAGAGCGTTTCCGGCCAGTCTTTCTTTTCGAGTCCGCTTTCGGTCGTACTCGTTTATTCTTTTCGAGTCCGCTTTCGGTCGTACTCGTTTACTGTTGAAAGAGCATTTTCGGCAGGACTTTATGTTCGAGTCCGCTTTCGGACGTACTCGTTTATTCTTTTCGAGTCCGCTTTCGATCGTACTCGTTTGCTGTTGAAATTGCGTTTTCGGCCGATCTTTCTTTTGGAGTCCGCTTTCGGCCGTACTCCTTTGCTGTTGAAAGGGCATTTTAGGCCAGTCTTTCTTTTCGATTCTGCTTTCGGTAGTACTTTTTTATTTCTTTTCGAGTTCGCTTTTGGTCTTACTCGTTTGCTGTTGAAAGAGCGTTTTCGGCCGGTCTTTCTTTTCGAGTCCGCTTTCGGTCGTACTCATTTATTCTTTTCGAGTCCGCTTTTGCTCGTACTCGTTTGCTGTTGAAAGAGCGTTTCAGGCCGGCCTTTCTTTTCGAGTCCGCTTTCGATCGTACTCGGTTATTTCTTTTAGTGTCTGCATTCAATTGTACTCGTTTGCTGTTGAAAGAGCGTTTTCGGCCGGTCTTTCTTTTCGAGTCCGCTTTCGGTCGTACTCGTTTATTCTTTTCGAGTCCGCTTTCAGTCGTACTCGTTTGCTATTGAAAGAGCATTCTCGGCCGGCCTTTCTTTTCGAGTCCGCTTTCGATCGTACTCGTTTGCTGTTGAAAGAGCATTTTCGGCCGGTCTTTCTTTTCGAGTCCGCTTTCGGTCGTACTCGTTTATTTCTTTTCAAGTCCGCTTTCGGTCTTACTCATTTGCTGTTGAAAGAGCATTTTCGGCCGGTCTTTCTTTTCGAGTCCGCTTTTGGTCGTACTCGTTTATTCTTTTCGAGTCCGCTTTCGGTCGTACTCGTTTGCTGTTGAAAGAGCGTTTTCGGTCGGTCTTTTATTTCGAGTCCGCTTTCGGTCGTAATCGTTTATTTCTTTTCGAGTCCGCTTTCGGTCGTACTCATTTGCTGTTGAAAGAGCGTTTCCGGCCAGTCTTTCTTTTCGAGTCCGCTTTCGGTCGTACTCGTTTATTCTTTTCGAGTCCGCTTTCGGTCGTACTCGTTTACTGTTGAAAGAGCATTTTCGGCAGGACTTTATGTTCGAGTCCGCTATCGGACGTACTCGTTTATTCTTTTCGAGTCCGCTTTCGGTCGTACTCGTTTGCTGTTGAAAGAGCGTTTTCGGCCGATCTTTCTTTTGGAGTCCGCTTTCGGCCGTACTCCTTTGCTGTTGAAAGGGCATTTTAGGCCGGTCTTTCTTTTCGAGTCCGCTTTCGGTCGTACTCGTTTATTTCTTTTCAAGTCCGCTTTCGGTCTTACTCATTTGCTGTTGAAAGAGCATTTTCGGCCGGTCTTTCTTTTCGAGTCCGCTTTTGGTCGTACTCGTTTATTTCTTTTCAAGTCCGCTTTCGGTCGTACTCGTTTGCTGTTGAAAGAGCGTTTTCGGTCGGTCTTTTATTTCGAGTCCGCTTTCGGTCGTAATCGTTTATTTCTTTTCGAGTCCGCTTTCGGTCGTACTCATTTGCTGTTGAAAGAGCGTTTCCGGCCAGTCTTTCTTTTCGAGTCCGCTTTCGGTCGTACTCGTTTATTCTTTTCGAGTCCGCTTTCGGTCGTACTCGTTTACTGTTGAAAGAGCATTTTCGGCAGGACTTTATGTTCGAGTCCGCTATCGGACGTACTCGTTTATTCTTTTCGAGTCCGCTTTCGGTCGTACTCGTTTGCTGTTGAAAGAGCGTTTTCGGCCGATCTTTCTTTTGGAGTCCGCTTTCGGTCGTACTCGTTTGCTGTTGAAAGAGCATTTTCGGCCGGTCTTTCTTTTCGAGTCCGCTTTCGGTCGTACTCGTTTATTTCTTTTCAAGTCCGCTTTCGGTCTTACTCATTTGCTGTTGAAAGAGCATTTTCGGCCGGTCTTTCTTTTCGAGTCCGCTTTTGGTCGTACTCGTTTATTCTTTTCGAGTCCGCTTTCGGTCGTACTCGTTTGCTGTTGAAAGAGCGTTTTCGGTCGGTCTTTTATTTCGAGTCCGCTTTCGGTCGTAATCGTTTATTTCTTTTCGAGTCCGCTTTCGGTCGTACTCATTTGCTGTTGAAAGAGCGTTTCCGGCCGGTCTTTCTTTTCGAGTCCGCTTTCGGTCGTACTCGTTTATTCTTTTCGAGTCCGCTTTCGGTCGTACTCGTTTACTGTTGAAAGAGCATTTTCGGCAGGTCTTTATGTTCGAGTCCGCTTTCGGACGTACTCGTTTATTCTTTTCGAGTCCGCTTTCGGTCGTACTCGTTTGCTGTTGAAAGAGCGTTTTCGGCCGGTCTTTCTTTTGGAGTCCGCTTTCGGCCGTACTCATTTATTCTTTTCGAGTCCGCTTTTGCTCGTACTCGTTTGCTGTTGAAAGAGCGTTTCAGGCCGGCCTTTCTTTTCGAGTTCGCTTTCGATCGTACTCGGTTATTTCTTTTAGTGTCTGCATTCAATTGTACTCGTTTGCTGTTGAAAGAGCGTTTTCGGCCGGTCTTTCTTTTCGAGTCCGCTTTCGGTCGTACTCGTTTATTCTTTTCGAGTCCGCTTTCAGTCGTACTCGTTTGCTATTGAAAGAGCATTCTCGGCCGGCCTTTCTTTTCGAGTCCGCTTTCGATCGTACTCGTTTGCTGTTGAAAGAGCATTTTCGGCCGGTCTTTCTTTTCGAGTCCGCTTTCGGTCGTACTCGTTTATTTCTTTTCAAGTCCGCTTTCGGTCTTACTCATTTGCTGTTGAAAGAGCATTTTCGGCCGGTCTTTCTTTTCGAGTCCGCTTTCGGTCGTACTCGTTTATTCTTTTCGAGTCCGCTTTCGGTCGTACTCGTTTGCTATTGAAAGAGCATTCTCGGCCGGTCTTTCTTTTCGAGTCCGCTTTCGGTCGTACTCGTTTGCTGTTGAAAGAGCATTTTCGGCCGGTCTTTCTTTTCGAGTCCGCTTTCGGTCGTACTCGTTTATTTCTTTTCGAGTCCGCTTTCGGTCTTACTCATTTTCTGTTGAAAGAGCATTTTCGGCCGGTCTTTCTTTTCGAGTCCGCTTTTGGTCGTACTCGTTTATTCTTTTCGAGTCCGCTTTCGGTCGTACTCGTTTGCTGTTGAAAGAGCGTTTTCGGTCGGTCTTTTATTTCGAGTCCGCTTTCGGTCGTACTCGTTTATTTCTTTTCGAGTCCGCTTTCGGTCGTACTCATTTGCTGTTGAAAGAGCGTTTCCGGCCAGTCTTTCTTTTCGAGTCCGCTTTCGGTCGTACTCGTTTATTCTTTTCGAGTCCGCTTTCGGTCGTACTCGTTTACTGTTGAAAGAGCATTTTCGGCAGGACTTTATGTTCGAGTCCGCTTTCGGACGTACTCGTTTATTCTTTTCGAGTCCGCTTTCGATCGTACTCGTTTGCTGTTGAAATTGCGTTTTCGGCCGATCTTTCTTTTGGAGTCCGCTTTCGGCCGTACTCCTTTGCTGTTGAAAGGGCATTTTAGGCCAGTCTTTCTTTTCGATTCTGCTTTCGGTAGTACTTTTTTATTTCTTTTCGAGTTCGCTTTTGGTCTTACTCGTTTGCTGTTGAAAGAGCGTTTTCGGCCGGTCTTTCTTTTCGAGTCCGCTTTCGGTCGTACTCATTTATTCTTTTCGAGTCCGCTTTTGCTCGTACTCGTTTGCTGTTGAAAGAGCGTTTCAGGCCGGCCTTTCTTTTCGAGTCCGCTTTCGATCGTACTCGGTTATTTCTTTTAGTGTCTGCATTCAATTGTACTCGTTTGCTGTTGAAAGAGCGTTTTCGGCCGGTCTTTCTTTTCGAGTCCGCTTTCGGTCGTACTCGTTTATTCTTTTCGAGTCCGCTTTCAGTCGTACTCGTTTGCTATTGAAAGAGCATTCTCGGCCGGTCTTTCTTTTCAAGTCCGCTTTCGGTCGTACTCGTTTGCTGTTGAAAGAGCATTTTCGGCCGGTCTTTCTTTTCGAGTCCGCTTTCGGTCGTACTCGTTTATTTCTTTTCAAGTCCGCTTTCGGTCTTACTCATTTGCTGTTGAAAGAGCATTTTCGGCCGGTCTTTCTTTTCGAGTCCGCTTTTGGTCGTACTCGTTTATTCTTTTCGAGTCCGCTTTCGGTCGTACTCGTTTGCTGTTGAAAGAGCGTTTTCGGTCGGTCTGTTATTTCGAGTCCGCTTTCGGTCGTAATCGTTTATTTCTTTTCGAGTCCGCTTTCGGTCGTACTCATTTGCTGTTGAAAGAGCGTTTCCGGCCGGTCTTTCTTTTCGAGTCCGCTTTCGGTCGTACTCGTTTATTCTTTTCGAGTCCGCTTTCGGTCGTACTCGTTTACTGTTGAAAGAGCATTTTCGGCAGGTCTTTATGTTCGAGTCCGCTTTCGGACGTACTCGTTTATTCTTTTCGAGTCCGCTTTCGGTCGTACTCGTTTGCTGTTGAAAGAGCGTTTTCGGCCGGTCTTTCTTTTGGAGTCCGCTTTCGGCCGTACTCATTTATTCTTTTCGAGTCCGCTTTTGCTCGTACTCGTTTGCTGTTGAAAGAGCGTTTCAGGCCGGCCTTTCTTTTCGAGTTCGCTTTCGATCGTACTCGGTTATTTCTTTTAGTGTCTGCATTCAATTGTACTCGTTTGCTGTTGAAAGAGCGTTTTCGGCCGGTCTTTCTTTTCGAGTCCGCTTTCGGTCGTACTCGTTTATTCTTTTCGAGTCCGCTTTCAGTCGTACTCGTTTGCTATTGAAAGAGCATTCTCGGCCGGCCTTTCTTTTCGAGTCCGCTTTCGATCGTACTCGTTTGCTGTTGAAAGAGCATTTTCGGCCGGTCTTTCTTTTCGAGTCCGCTTTCGGTCGTACTCGTTTATTTCTTTTCAAGTCCGCTTTCGGTCTTACTCATTTGCTGTTGAAAGAGCATTTTCGGCCGGTCTTTCTTTTCGAGTCCGCTTTCGGTCGTACTCGTTTATTCTTTTCGAGTCCGCTTTCGGTCGTACTCGTTTGCTATTGAAAGAGCATTCTCGGCCGGTCTTTCTTTTCGAGTCCGCTTTCGGTCGTACTCGTTTGCTGTTGAAAGAGCATTTTTGGCCGGTCTTTCTTTTCGAGTCCGCTTTCGGTCGTACTCGTTTATTTCTTTTCGAGTCCGCTTTCGGTCTTACTCATTTTCTGTTGAAAGAGCATTTTCGGCCGGTCTTTCTTTTCGAGTCCGCTTTTGGTCGTACTCGTTTATTCTTTTCGAGTCCGCTTTCGGTCGTACTCGTTTGCTGTTGAAAGAGAGTTTTCGGTCGGTCTTTTATTTCGAGTCCGCTTTCGGTCGTACTCGTTTATTTCTTTTCGAGTCCGCTTTCGGTCGTACTCATTTGCTGTTGAAAGAGCGTTTCCGGCCAGTCTTTCTTTTCGAGTCCGCTTTCGGTCGTACTCGTTTATTCTTTTCGAGTCCGCTTTCGGTCGTACTCGTTTACTGTTGAAAGAGCATTTTCGGCAGGACTTTATGTTCGAGTCCGCTTTCGGACGTACTCGTTTATTCTTTTCGAGTCCGCTTTCGGTCGTACTCGTTTGCTGTTGAAAGAGCGTTTTCGGCCGATCTTTCTTTTGGAGTCCGCTTTCGGCCGTACTCCTTTGCTGTTGAAAGGGCATTTTAGGCCAGTCTTTCTTTTCGATTCTGCTTTCGGTAGTACTTTTTTATTTCTTTTCGAGTTCGCTTTTGGTCTTACTCGTTTGCTGTTGAAAGAGCGTTTTCGGCCGGTCTTTCTTTTCGAGTCCGCTTTCGGTCGTACTCATTTATTCTTTTCGAGTCCGCTTTTGCTCGTACTCGTTTGCTGTTGAAAGAGCGTTTCAGGCCGGCCTTTCTTTTCGAGTCCGCTTTCGATCGTACTCGGTTATTTCTTTTAGTGTCTGCATTCAATTGTACTCGTTTGCTGTTGAAAGAGCGTTTTCGGCCGGTCTTTCTTTTCGAGTCCGCTTTCGGTCGTACTCGTTTATTCTTTTCGAGTCCGCTTTCAGTCGTACTCGTTTGCTATTGAAAGAGCATTCTCGGCCGGTCTTTCTTTTCAAGTCCGCTTTCGGTCGTACTCGTTTGCTTTTGAAAGAGCATTTTCGGCCGGTCTTTCTTTTCGAGTCCGCTTTCGGTCGTACTCGTTTATTTCTTTTCAAGTCCGCTTTCGGTCTTACTCATTTGCTGTTGAAAGAGCATTTTCGGCCGGTCTTTCTTTTCGAGTCCGCTTTTGGTCGTACTCGTTTATTCTTTTCGAGTCCGCTTTCGGTCGTACTCGTTTGCTGTTGAAAGAGCGTTTTCGGTCGGTCTTTTATTTCGAGTCCGCTTTCGGTCGTAATCGTTTATTTCTTTTCGAGTCCGCTTTCGGTCGTACTCATTTGCTGTTGAAAGAGCGTTTCCGGCCGGTCTTTCTTTTCGAGTCCGCTTTCGGTCGTACTCTTTTATTCTTTTCGAGTCCGCTTTCGGTCGTACTCGTTTACTGTTGAAAGAGCATTTTCGGCAGGTCTTTATGTTCGAGTCCGCTTTCGGACGTACTCGTTTATTCTTTTCGAGTCCGCTTTCGGTCGTACTCGTTTGCTGTTGAAAGAGCGTTTTCGGCCGGTCTTTCTTTTGGAGTCCGCTTTCGGCCGTACTCCTTTGCTGTTGAAAGGGCATTTTAGGCCAGTCTTTCTTTTCGATTCTGCTTTCGGTAGTACTTTTTTATTTCTTTTCGAATTCGCTTTTGGTCTTACTCGTTTGCTGTTGAAAGAGCGTTTTCGGCCGGTCTTTCTTTTCGAGTCCGCTTTCGGTCGTACTCATTTATTCTTTTCGAGTCCGCTTTTGCTCGTACTCGTTTGCTGTTGAAAGAGCGTTTCAGGCCGGCCTTTCTTTTCGAGTCCGCTTTCGATCGTACTCGGTTATTTCTTTTAGTGTCTGCATTCAATCGTACTCGTTTGCTGTTGAAAGAGCGTTTTCGGCCGGTCTTTCTTTTCGAGTCCGCTTTCGGTCGTACTCGTTTATTCTTTTCGAGTCCGCTTTCAGTCGTACTCGTTTGCTATTGAAAGAGCATTCTCGGCCGGTCTTTCTTTTCAAGTCCGCTTTCGGTCGTACTCGTTTGCTGTTGAAAGAGCATTTTCGGCCGGTCTTTCTTTTCGAGTCCGCTTTCGGTCGTACTCGTTTATTTCTTTTCAAGTCCGCTTTCGGTCTTACTCATTTGCTGTTGAAAGAGCATTTTCGGCCGGTCTTTCTTTTCGAGTCCGCTTTTGGTCGTACTCGTTTATTCTTTTCGAGTCCGCTTTCGGTCGTACTCGTTTGCTGTTGAAAGAGCGTTTTCGGTCGGTCTTTTATTTCGAGTCCGCTTTCGGTCGTAATCGTTTATTTCTTTTCGAGTCCGCTTTCGGTCGTACTCATTTGCTGTTGAAAGAGCGTTTCCGGCCGGTCTTTCTTTTCGAGTCCGCTTTCGGTCGTACTCGTTTATTCTTTTCGAGTCCGCTTTCGGTCGTACTCGTTTACTGTTGAAAGAGCATTTTCGGCAGGTCTTTATGTTCGAGTCCGCTTTCGGACGTACTCGTTTATTCTTTTCGAGTCCGCTTTCGGTCGTACTCGTTTGCTGTTGAAAGAGCGTTTTCGGCCGGTCTTTCTTTTGGAGTCCGCTTTCGGCCGTACTCATTTATTCTTTTCGAGTCCGCTTTTGCTCGTACTCGTTTGCTGTTGAAAGAGCGTTTCAGGCCGGCCTTTCTTTTCGAGTTCGCTTTCGATCGTACTCGGTTATTTCTTTTAGTGTCTGCATTCAATTGTACTCGTTTGCTGTTGAAAGAGCGTTTTCGGCCGGTCTTTCTTTTCGAGTCCGCTTTCGGTCGTACTCGTTTATTCTTTTCGAGTCCGCTTTCAGTCGTACTCGTTTGCTATTGAAAGAGCATTCTCGGCCGGCCTTTCTTTTCGAGTCCGCTTTCGATCGTACTCGTTTGCTGTTGAAAGAGCATTTTCGGCCGGTCTTTCTTTTCGAGTCCGCTTTCGGTCGTACTCGTTTATTTCTTTTCAAGTCCGCTTTCGGTCTTACTCATTTGCTGTTGAAAGAGCATTTTCGGCCGGTCTTTCTTTTCGAGTCCGCTTTTGGTCGTACTCGTTTATTCTTTTCGAGTCCGCTTTCGGTCGTACTCGTTTGCTGTTGAAAGAGCGTTTTCGGTCGGTCTTTTATTTCGAGTCCGCTTTCGGTCGTAATCGTTTATTTCTTTTCGAGTCCGCTTTCGGTCGTACTCATTTGCTGTTGAAAGAGCGTTTCCGGCCAGTCTTTCTTTTCGAGTCCGCTTTCGGTCGTACTCGTTTATTCTTTTCGAGTCCGCTTTCGGTCGTACTCGTTTACTGTTGAAAGAGCATTTTCGGCAGGACTTTATGTTCGAGTCCGCTTTCGGACGTACTCGTTTATTCTTTTCGAGTCCGCTTTCGGTCGTACTCGTTTGCTGTTGAAAGAGCGTTTTCGGCCGGTCTTTCTTTTGGAGTCCGCTTTCGGCCGTACTCCTTTGCTGTTGAAAGGGCATTTTAGGCCAGTCTTTCTTTTCGATTCTGCTTTCGGTAGTACTTTTTTATTTCTTTTCGAATTCGCTTTTGGTCTTACTCGTTTGCTGTTGAAAGAGCGTTTTCGGCCGGTCTTTCTTTTCGAGTCCGCTTTCGGTCGTACTCATTTATTCTTTTCGAGTCCGCTTTTGCTCGTACTCGTTTGCTGTTGAAAGAGCGTTTCAGGCCGGCCTTTCTTTTCGAGTCCGCTTTCGATCGTACTCGGTTATTTCTTTTAGTGTCTGCATTCAATCGTACTCGTTTGCTGTTGAAAGAGCGTTTTCGGCCGGTCTTTCTTTTCGAGTCCGCTTTCGGTCGTACTCGTTTATTCTTTTCGAGTCCGCTTTCAGTCGTACTCGTTTGCTATTGAAAGAGCATTCTCGGCCAGTCTTTCTTTTCAAGTCCGCTTTCGGTCGTACTCGTTTGCTGTTGAAAGAGCATTTTCGGCCGGTCTTTCTTTTCGAGTCCGCTTTCGGTCGTACTCGTTTATTTCTTTTCAAGTCCGCTTTCGGTCTTACTCATTTGCTGTTGAAAGAGCATTTTCGGCCGGTCTTTCTTTTCGAGTCCGCTTTTGGTCGTACTCGTTTATTCTTTTCGAGTCCGCTTTCGGTCGTACTCGTTTGCTGTTGAAAGAGCGTTTTCGGTCGGTCTTTTATTTCGAGTCCGCTTTCGGTCGTAATCGTTTATTTCTTTTCGAGTCCGCTTTCGGTCGTACTCATTTGCTGTTGAAAGAGCGTTTCCGGCCGGTCTTTCTTTTCGAGTCCGCTTTCGGTCGTACTCGTTTATTCTTTTCGAGTCCGCTTTCGGTCGTACTCGTTTACTGTTGAAAGAGCATTTTCGGCAGGTCTTTATGTTCGAGTCCGCTTTCGGACGTACTCGTTTATTCTTTTCGAGTCCGCTTTCGGTCGTACTCGTTTGCTGTTGAAAGAGCGTTTTCGGCCGGTCTTTCTTTTGGAGTCCGCTTTCGGCCGTACTCATTTATTCTTTTCGAGTCCGCTTTTGCTCGTACTCGTTTGCTGTTGAAAGAGCGTTTCAGGCCGGCCTTTCTTTTCGAGTTCGCTTTCGATCGTACTCGGTTATTTCTTTTAGTGTCTGCATTCAATTGTACTCGTTTGCTGTTGAAAGAGCGTTTTCGGCCGGTCTTTCTTTTCGAGTCCGCTTTCGGTCGTACTCGTTTATTCTTTTCGAGTCCGCTTTCAGTCGTACTCGTTTGCTATTGAAAGAGCATTCTCGGCCGGCCTTTCTTTTCGAGTCCGCTTTCGATCGTACTCGTTTGCTGTTGAAAGAGCATTTTCGGCCGGTCTTTCTTTTCGAGTCCGCTTTCGGTCGTACTCGTTTATTTCTTTTCAAGTCCGCTTTCGGTCTTACTCATTTGCTGTTGAAAGAGCATTTTCGGCCGGTCTTTCTTTTCGAGTCCGCTTTTGGTCGTACTCGTTTATTCTTTTCGAGTCCGCTTTCGGTCGTACTCGTTTGCTGTTGAAAGAGCGTTTTCGGTCGGTCTTTTATTTCGAGTCCGCTTTCGGTCGTAATCGTTTATTTCTTTTCGAGTCCGCTTTCGGTCGTACTCATTTGCTGTTGAAAGAGCGTTTCCGGCCAGTCTTTCTTTTCGAGTCCGCTTTCGGTCGTACTCGTTTATTCTTTTCGAGTCCGCTTTCGGTCGTACTCGTTTACTGTTGAAAGAGCATTTTCGGCAGGACTTTATGTTCGAGTCCGCTATCGGACGTACTCGTTTATTCTTTTCGAGTCCGCTTTCGGTCGTACTCGTTTGCTGTTGAAAGAGCGTTTTCGGCCGATCTTTCTTTTGGAGTCCGCTTTCGGCCGTACTCCTTTGCTGTTGAAAGGGCATTTTAGGCCAGTCTTTCTTTTCGATTCTGCTTTCGGTAGTACTTTTTTATTTCTTTTCGAGTTCGCTTTTGGTCTTACTCGTTTGCTGTTGAAAGAGCGTTTTCGGCCGGTCTTTCTTTTCGAGTCCGCTTTCGGTCGTACTCATTTATTCTTTTCGAGTCCGCTTTTGCTCGTACTCGTTTGCTGTTGAAAGAGCGTTTCAGGCCGGCCTTTCTTTTCGAGTCCGCTTTCGATCGTATTCGGTTATTTCTTTTAGTGTCTGCATTCAATTGTACTCGTTTGCTGTTGAAAGAGCGTTTTCGGCCGGTCTTTCTTTTCGAGTCCGCTTTCGGTCGTACTCGTTTATTCTTTTCGAGTCCGCTTTCAGTCGTACTCGTTTGCTATTGAAAGAGCATTCTCGGCCGGTCTTTCTTTTCAAGTCCGCTTTCGGTCGTACTCGTTTGCTGTTGAAAGAGCATTTTCGGCCGGTCTTTCTTTTCGAGTCCGCTTTCGGTCGTACTCGTTTATTTCTTTTCAAGTCCGCTTTCGGTCTTACTCATTTGCTGTTGAAAGAGCATTTTCGGCCGGTCTTTCTTTTCGAGTCCGCTTTTGGTCGTACTCGTTTATTCTTTTCGAGTCCGCTTTCGGTCGTACTCGTTTGCTGTTGAAAGAGCGTTTTCGGTCGGTCTTTTATTTCGAGTCCGCTTTCGGTCGTAATCGTTTATTTCTTTTCGAGTCCGCTTTCGGTCGTACTCATTTGCTGTTGAAAGAGCGTTTCCGGCCGGTCTTTCTTTTCGAGTCCGCTTTCGGTCGTACTCGTTTATTCTTTTCGAGTCCGCTTTCGGTCGTACTCGTTTACTGTTGAAAGAGCATTTTCGGCAGGTCTTTATGTTCGAGTCCGCTTTCGGACGTACTCGTTTATTCTTTTCGAGTCCGCTTTCGGTCGTACTCGTTTGCTGTTGAAAGAGCGTTTTCGGCCGGTCTTTCTTTTGGAGTCCGCTTTCGGCCGTACTCCTTTGCTGTTGAAAGGGCATTTTAGGCCAGTCTTTCTTTTCGATTCTGCTTTCGGTAGTACTTTTTTATTTCTTTTCGAATTCGCTTTTGGTCTTACTCGTTTGCTGTTGAAAGAGCGTTTTCGGCTGGTCTTTCTTTTCGAGTCCGCTTTCGGTCGTACTCATTTATTCTTTTCGAGTCCGCTTTTGCTCGTACTCGTTTGCTGTTGAAAGAGCGTTTCAGGCCGGCCTTTCTTTTCGAGTCCGCTTTCGATCGTACTCGGTTATTTCTTTTAGTGTCTGCATTCAATCGTACTCGTTTGCTGTTGAAAGAGCGTTTTCGGCCGGTCTTTCTTTTCGAGTCCGCTTTCGGTCGTACTCGTTTATTCTTTTCGAGTCCGCTTTCAGTCGTACTCGTTTGCTATTGAAAGAGCATTCTCGGCCGGTCTTTCTTTTCAAGTCCGCTTTCGGTCGTACTCGTTTGCTGTTGAAAGAGCATTTTCGGCCGGTCTTTCTTTTCGAGTCCGCTTTCGGTCGTACTCGTTTATTTCTTTTCAAGTCCGCTTTCGGTCTTACTCATTTGCTGTTGAAAGAGCATTTTCGGCCGGTCTTTCTTTTCGAGTCCGCTTTTGGTCGTACTCGTTTATTCTTTTCGAGTCCGCTTTCGGTCGTACTCGTTTGCTGTTGAAAGAGCGTTTTCGGTCGGTCTTTTATTTCGAGTCCGCTTTCGGTCGTAATCGTTTATTTCTTTTCGAGTCCGCTTTCGGTCGTACTCATTTGCTGTTGAAAGAGCGTTTCCGGCCGGTCTTTCTTTTCGAGTCCGCTTTCGGTCGTACTCGTTTATTCTTTTCGAGTCCGCTTTCGGTCGTACTCGTTTACTGTTGAAAGAGCATTTTCGGCAGGTCTTTATGTTCGAGTCCGCTTTCGGACGTACTCGTTTATTCTTTTCGAGTCCGCTTTCGGTCGTACTCGTTTGCTGTTGAAAGAGCGTTTTCGGCCGGTCTTTCTTTTGGAGTCCGCTTTCGGCCGTACTCATTTATTCTTTTCGAGTCCGCTTTTGCTCGTACTCGTTTGCTGTTGAAAGAGCGTTTCAGGCCGGCCTTTCTTTTCGAGTTCGCTTTCGATCGTACTCGGTTATTTCTTTTAGTGTCTGCATTCAATTGTACTCGTTTGCTGTTGAAAGAGCGTTTTCGGCCGGTCTTTCTTTTCGAGTCCGCTTTCGGTCGTACTCGTTTATTCTTTTCGAGTCCGCTTTCAGTCGTACTCGTTTGCTATTGAAAGAGCATTCTCGGCCGGCCTTTCTTTTCGAGTCCGCTTTCGATCGTACTCGTTTGCTGTTGAAAGAGCATTTTCGGCCGGTCTTTCTTTTCGAGTCCGCTTTCGGTCGTACTCGTTTATTTCTTTTCAAGTCCGCTTTCGGTCTTACTCATTTGCTGTTGAAAGAGCATTTTCGGCCGGTCTTTCTTTTCGAGTCCGCTTTTGGTCGTACTCGTTTATTCTTTTCGAGTCCGCTTTCGGTCGTACTCGTTTGCTGTTGAA
Organism: Lathyrus tuberosus; assembly: GCA_022829125.1. Lineage (NCBI taxonomy): Eukaryota > Viridiplantae > Streptophyta > Magnoliopsida > Fabales > Fabaceae > Lathyrus > Lathyrus tuberosus. The sequence continues at coordinate 6,373,276 of JALAZF010000034.1, forward strand.
AGAGCGTTTTCGGTCGGTCTTTTATTTCGAGTCCGCTTTCAGTCGTAATCGTTTATTTCTTTTCGAGTCCGCTTTCGGTCGTACTCATTTGCTGTTGAAAGAGCGTTTCCGGCCGGTCTTTCTTTTCGAGTCCGCTTTCGGTCGTACTCGTTTATTCTTTTCGAGTCCGCTTTCGGTCGTACTCGTTTACTGTTGAAAGAGCATTTTCGGCAGGTCTTTATGTTCGAGTCCGCTTTCGGACGTACTCGTTTATTCTTTTCGAGTCCGCTTTCGGTCGTACTCGTTTGCTGTTGAAAGAGCGTTTTCGGCCGGTCTTTCTTTTGGAGTCCGCTTTCGGCCGTACTCCTTTGCTGTTGAAAGGGCATTTTAGGCCAGTCTTTCTTTTCGATTCTGCTTTCGGTAGTACTTTTTTATTTCTTTTCGAGTTCGCTTTTGGTCTTACTCGTTTGCTGTTGAAAGAGCGTTTTCGGCCGGTCTTTCTTTTCGAGTCCGCTTTCGGTCGTACTCATTTATTCTTTTCGAGTCCGCTTTTGCTCGTACTCGTTTGCTGTTGAAAGAGCGTTTCAGGCCGGCCTTTCTTTTCGAGTCCGCTTTCGATCGTACTCGGTTATTTCTTTTAGTGTCTGCATTCAATCGTACTCGTTTGCTGTTGAAAGAGCATTTTCGGCCGGTCTTTCTTTTCGAGTCCGCTTTCGGTCGTACTCGTTTATTCTTTTCGAGTCCGCTTTCAGTCGTACTCGTTTGCTATTGAAAGAGCATTCTCGGCCGGTCTTTCTTTTCAAGTCCGCTTTCGGTCGTACTCGTTTGCTGTTGAAAGAGCATTTTCGGCCGGTCTTTCTTTTCGAGTCCGCTTTCGGTCGTACTCGTTTATTTCTTTTCAAGTCCGCTTTCGGTCTTACTCATTTGCTGTTGAAAGAGCATTTTTGGCCGGTCTTTCTTTTCGAGTCCGCTTTTGGTCGTACTCGTTTATTCTTTTCGAGTCCGCTTTCGGTCGTACTCGTTTGCTGTTGAAAGAGCGTTTTCGGTCGGTCTTTTATTTCGAGTCCGCTTTCGGTCGTAATCGTTTATTTCTTTTCGAGTCCGCTTTCGGTCGTACTCATTTGCTGTTGAAAGAGCGTTTCCGGCCGGTCTTTCTTTTCGAGTCCGCTTTCGGTCGTACTCGTTTATTCTTTTCGAGTCCGCTTTCGGTCGTACTCGTTTACTGTTGAAAGAGCATTTTCGGCAGGTCTTTATGTTCGAGTCCGCTTTCGGACGTACTCGTTTATTCTTTTCGAGTCCGCTTTCGGTCGTACTCGTTTGCTGTTGAAAGAGCGTTTTCAGCCGGTCTTTCTTTTGGAGTCCGCTTTCGGCCGTACTCATTTATTCTTTTCGAGTCCGCTTTTGCTCGTACTCGTTTGCTGTTGAAAGAGCGTTTCAGGCCGGCCTTTCTTTTCGAGTTCGCTTTCGATCGTACTCGGTTATTTCTTTTAGTGTCTGCATTCAATTGTACTCGTTTGCTGTTGAAAGAGCGTTTTCGGCCGGTCTTTCTTTTCGAGTCCGCTTTCGGTCGTACTCGTTTATTCTTTTCGAGTCCGCTTTCAGTCGTACTCGTTTGCTATTGAAAGAGCATTCTCGGCCGGCCTTTCTTTTCGAGTCCGCTTTCGATCGTACTCGTTTGCTGTTGAAAGAGCATTTTCGGCCGGTCTTTCTTTTCGAGTCCGCTTTCGGTCGTACTCGTTTATTTCTTTTCAAGTCCGCTTTCGGTCTTACTCATTTGCTGTTGAAAGAGCATTTTCGGCCGGTCTTTCTTTTCGAGTCCGCTTTTGGTCGTACTCGTTTATTCTTTTCGAGTCCGCTTTCGGTCGTACTCGTTTGCTGTTGAAAGAGCGTTTTCGGTCGGTCTTTTATTTCGAGTCCGCTTTCGGTCGTACTCGTTTATTTCTTTTCGAGTCCGCTTTCGGTCGTACTCATTTGCTGTTGAAAGAGCGTTTCCGGCCGGTCTTTCTTTTCGAGTCCGCTTTCGGTCGTACTCGTTTATTCTGTTCGAGTCCGCTTTCGGTCGTACTCGTTTACTGTTGAAAGAGCATTTTCCGCAGGACTTTATGTTCGAGTCCGCTTTCGGACGTACTCGTTTATTCTTTTCGAGTCCGCTTTCGGTCGTACTCGTTTGCTGTTGAAAGAGCGTTTTCGGCCGGTCTTTCTTTTGGAGTCCGCTTTCGGCCGTACTCCTTTGCTGTTGAAAGGGCATTTTCGGCCAGTCTTTCTTTTCGATTCTGCTTTCGGTAGTACTTTTTTATTTCTTTTCGAGTTCGCTTTTGGTCTTACTCGTTTGCTGTTGAAAGAGCGTTTTCGGCCGGTCTTTCTTTTCGAGTCCGCTTTCGGTCGTACTCATTTATTCTTTTCGAGTCCGCTTTTGCTCGTACTCGTTTGCTGTTGAAAGAGCGTTTCAGGCCGGTCTTTCTTTTCGAGTCCACTTTCGGTTGTACTCGTTAGCTGTTGAAAGAGCGTTTTTGGCCGGTCTTCATTTTCGAGTCCGCTTTTGGTCGTACTCGTTTATTCTTATCGAGTCCGCTTTCGGTCGTACTCGTTTGCTGTTGAAAGAGCGTTTTCGGTCGGTCTTTTATTTCGAGTCCGCTTTCGGTCGTACTCGTTTATTTCTTTTCGAGTCCGCTTTCGGTCGTACTCGTTTGCTGGTGAAAGAGCGTTTTTGGCCGGTCTTTCTTTTCGAGTCCTCTTTCGGTCGTACTCGTTTATTCTTTTCGAGTCCGCTTTCGGTCGTACTCGTTTGCTGTTGAAAGAGCGTTTTCGGCCGGTGTTTCTTTTCGAGTCCGCTTTCGGTCGTACTCGTTTATTCTTTTCGAGTCCGCTTTCAGTCGTACTCGTTTGCTATTGAAAGAGCATTTTCGGCCGGTCTTTCTTTTCGAGTCCGCTTTCGGTCGTACTCGTTTATTTCTTTTCAAGTCCGCTTTCGGTCTTACTCATTTGCTGTTGAAAGAGCATTTTCGGCCGGTCTTTCTTTTCGAGTCCGCTTTTGGTCGTACTCGTTTATTCTTTTCGAGTCCGCTTTCGGTCGTACTCGTTTGCTGTTGAAAGAGCGTTTTCGGTCGGTCTTTTATTTCGAGTCCGCTTTCGGTCGTACTCGTTTATTTCTTTTCGAGTCCGCTTTCGGTCGTACTCATTTGCTGTTGAAAGAGCGTTTCCGGCCGGTCTTTCTTTTCGAGTCCGCTTTCGGTCGTACTCGTTTATTCTTTTCGAGTCCGCTTTCGGTCGTACTCGTTTACTGTTGAAAGAGCATTTTCGGCAGGTCTTTATGTTCGAGTCCGCTTTCGGACGTACTCGTTTATTCTTTTCGAGTCCGCTTTCGGTCGTACTCGTTTGCTGTTGAAAGAGCGTTTTCGGCCGGTCTTTCTTTTGGAGTCCGCTTTCGGCCGTACTCATTTATTCTTTTCGAGTCCGCTTTTGCTCGTACTCGTTTGCTGTTGAAAGAGCGTTTCAGGCCGGCCTTTCTTTTCGAGTCCGCTTTCGATCGTACTCGGTTATTTCTTTTAGTGTCTGCATTCAATTGTACTCGTTTGCTGTTGAAAAAGCATTTTCGGCCGGTCTTTCTTTTCGAGTCCGCTTTCGGTCGTACTCGTTTATTCTTTTCGAGTCCGCTTTCAGTCGTACTCGTTTGCTATTGAAAGAGCATTCTCGGCCGGTCTTTCTTTTCGAGTCCGCTTTCGGTCGTACTCGTTTGCTGTTGAAAGAGCATTTTCGGCCGGTCTTTCTTTTCGAGTCCGCTTTCGGTCGTACTCGTTTATTTCTTTTCAAGTCCGCTTTCGGTCTTACTCATTTGCTGTTGAAAGAGCATTTTCGGCCGGTCTTTCTTTTCGAGTCAGCTTTTGGTCGTACTCGTTTATTCTTTTCGAGTCCGCTTTCGGTCGTACTCGTTTGCTGTTGAAAGAGCGTTTTCGGTCGGTCTTTTATTTCGAGTCCGCTTTCGGTCGTACTCGTTTATTTCTTTTCGAGTCCGCTTTCGGTCGTACTCATTTGCTGTTGAAAGAGCGTTTCCGGCCGGTCTTTCTTTTCGAGTCCGCTTTCGGTCGTACTCGTTTATTCTGTTCGAGTCCGCTTTCGGTCGTACTCGTTTACTGTTGAAAGAGCATTTTCCGCAGGACTTTATGTTCGAGTCCGCTTTCGGACGTACTCGTTTATTCTTTTCGAGTCCGCTTTCGGTCGTACTCGTTTGCTGTTGAAAGAGCGTTTTCGGCCGGTCTTTCTTTTGGAGTCCGCTTTCGGCCGTACTCCTTTGCTGTTGAAAGGGCATTTTCGGCCAGTCTTTCTTTTCGATTCTGCTTTCGGTAGTACTTTTTTATTTCTTTTCGAGTTCGCTTTTGGTCTTACTCGTTTGCTGTTGAAAGAGCGTTTTCGGCCGGTCTTTCTTTTCGAGTCCGCTTTCGGTCGTACTCATTTATTCTTTTCGAGTCCGCTTTTGCTCGTACTCGTTTGCTGTTGAAAGAGCGTTTCAGGCCGGTCTTTCTTTTCGAGTCCACTTTCGGTTGTACTCGTTAGCTGTTGAAAGAGCGTTTTTGGCCGGTCTTCATTTTCGAGTCCGCTTTTGGTCGTACTCGTTTATTCTTATCGAGTCCGCTTTCGGTCGTACTCGTTTGCTGTTGAAAGAGCGTTTTCGGTCGGTCTTTTATTTCGAGTCCGCTTTCGGTCGTACTCGTTTATTTCTTTTCGAGTCCGCTTTCGGTCGTACTCGTTTGCTGGTGAAAGAGCGTTTTTGGCCGGTCTTTCTTTTCGAGTCCTCTTTCGGTCGTACTCGTTTATTCTTTTCGAGTCCGCTTTCGGTCGTACTCGTTTGCTGTTGAAAGAGCGTTTTCGGCCGGTGTTTCTTTTCGAGTCCGCTTTCGGTCGTACTCGTTTATTCTTTTCGAGTCCGCTTTCAGTCGTACTCGTTTGCTATTGAAAGAGCATTTTCGGCCGGTCTTTCTTTTCGAGTCCGCTTTCGGTCGTACTCGTTTATTTCTTTTCAAGTCCGCTTTCGGTCTTACTCATTTGCTGTTGAAAGAGCATTTTCGGCCGGTCTTTCTTTTCGAGTCCGCTTTTGGTCGTACTCGTTTATTCTTTTCGAGTCCGCTTTCGGTCGTACTCGTTTGCTGTTGAAAGAGCGTTTTCGGTCGGTCTTTTATTTCGAGTCCGCTTTCGGTCGTACTCGTTTATTTCTTTTCGAGTCCGCTTTCGGTCGTACTCATTTGCTGTTGAAAGAGCGTTTCCGGCCGGTCTTTCTTTTCGAGTCCGCTTTCGGTCGTACTCGTTTATTCTTTTCGAGTCCGCTTTCGGTCGTACTCGTTTACTGTTGAAAGAGCATTTTCGGCAGGTCTTTATGTTCGAGTCCGCTTTCGGACGTACTCGTTTATTCTTTTCGAGTCCGCTTTCGGTCGTACTCGTTTGCTGTTGAAAGAGCGTTTTCGGCCGGTCTTTCTTTTGGAGTCCGCTTTCGGCCGTACTCATTTATTCTTTTCGAGTCCGCTTTTGCTCGTACTCGTTTGCTGTTGAAAGAGCGTTTCAGGCCGGCCTTTCTTTTCGAGTCCGCTTTCGATCGTACTCGGTTATTTCTTTTAGTGTCTGCATTCAATTGTACTCGTTTGCTGTTGAAAAAGCATTTTCGGCCGGTCTTTCTTTTCGAGTCCGCTTTCGGTCGTACTCGTTTATTCTTTTCGAGTCCGCTTTCAGTCGTACTCGTTTGCTATTGAAAGAGCATTCTCGGCCGGTCTTTCTTTTCGAGTCCGCTTTCGGTCGTACTCGTTTGCTGTTGAAAGAGCATTTTTGGCCGGTCTTTCTTTTCGAGTCCGCTTTCGGTCGTACTCGTTTATTTCTTTTCAAGTCCGCTTTCGGTCTTACTCATTTGCTGTTGAAAGAGCATTTTCGGCCGGTCTTTCTTTTCGAGTCAGCTTTTGGTCGTACTCGTTTATTCTTTTCGAGTCCGCTTTCGGTCGTACTCGTTTGCTGTTGAAAGAGCGTTTTCGGTCGGTCTTTTATTTCGAGTCCGCTTTCGGTCGTACTCGTTTATTTCTTTTCGAGTCCGCTTTCGGTCGTACTCATTTGCTGTTGAAAGAGCGTTTCCGGCCGGTCTTTCTTTTCGAGTCCGCTTTCGTTCGTACTCGTTTATTCTTTTCGAGTCCGCTTTCGGTCGTACTCGTTTACTGTTGAAAGAGCATTTTCGGCAGGACTTTATGTTCGAGTCCGCTTTCGGACGTACTCGTTTATTCTTTTCGAGTCCGCTTTCGGTCGTACTCGTTTGCTGTTGAAAGAGCGTTTTCGGCCAGTCTTTCTTTTGGAGTCCGCTTTCGGCCGTACTCCTTTGCTGTTGAAAGGGCATTTTCGGCCAGTCTTTCTTTTCGATTCTGCTTTCGGTAGTACTTTTTTATTTCTTTTCGAGTTCGCTTTTGGTCTTACTCGTTTGCTGTTGAAAGAGCGTTTTCGGCCGGTCTTTCTTTTCGAGTCCGCTTTCGGTCGTACTCATTTATTCTTTTCGAGTCTGCTTTTGCTCGTACTCGTTTGCTGTTGAAAGAGCGTTTCAGGCCGGTCTTTCTTTTCGAGTCCGCTTTCGGTTGTACTCGTTAGCTGTTGAAAGAGCGTTTTTGGCCGGTCTTTATTTTCGAGTCCGCTTTTGGTCGTACTCGTTTATTCTTATCGAGTCCGCTTTCGGTCGTACTCGTTTGCTGTTGAAAGAGCGTTTTCGGTCGGTCTTTTATTTCGAGTCCGCTTTCGGTCGTACTCGTTTATTTCTTTTCGAGTCCGCTTTCGGTCGTACTCGTTTGCTGGTGAAAGAGCGTTTTCGGCCGGTCTTTCTTTTCGAGTCCTCTTTCGGTCGTACTCGTTTATTCTTTTCGAGTCCGCTTTCGGTCGTACTCGTTTGCTATTGAAAGAGCGTTTTCGATCGGTCTTTCTTTTCGAGTCCGCTTTCGGTCGTACTCGTTTGCTGTTGAAAGAGCGTTTTCGGCCGGTCTTTCTTTTGGAGTCCGCTTTCGGTCGTACTGCTTTGCTGTTGAAAGAGCATTTTCGGCCAGTCTTTCTTTTCGATTCTGCTTTCGGTAGTACTTTTTTATTTCTTTTCGAGTTCGCTTTTGGTCTTACTCGTTTGCTGTTGAAAGAGCGTTTTCGGCCGGTCTTTCTTTTCGAGTCCGCTTTCGGTTGTACTCGTTTGCTGTTGAAAGAGCATTTTCGGCCGGTCTTTCTTTTCGAGTCCGCTTTCGGTCGTACTCGTTTATTTCTTTTCGAGTCCGCTTTCGGTCTTACTCATTTGCTGTTGAAAGAGCATTTTCGGTCGGTCTTTCTTTTCGAGTCCGCTTTTGGTCGTACTCGTTTATTCTTTTCGAGTCCGCTTTCGGTCGTACTCGTTTGCTGTTGAAAGAGCCTTTTCGGTCGGTCTTTTATTTCGAGTCCGCTTTCGGTCGTACTCGTTTATTTCTTTTCGAGTCCGCTTTTGGTCGTACTCATTTGCTGTTGAAAGAGCGTTTCCGGCCGGTCTTTCTTTTCGAGTCCGCTTTCGGTCGTACTCGTTTATTCTTTTCGAGTCCGCTTTCGGTCGTACTCGTTTACTGTTGAAAGATCATTTTCGGCAGGACTTTATGTTCGAGTCCGCTTTCGGACGTACTCGTTTATTCTTTTCGAGTCCGCTTTCGGTCGTACTCGTTTGCTGTTGAAAGAGCGTTTTCGGCCGGTTTTTCTTTTGGAGTCCGCTTTCGGCCGTACTCCTTTGCTGTTGAAAGGGCATTTTCGGCCAGTCTTTCTTTTCGATTCTGCTTTCGGTAGTACTTTTTTATTTCTTTTCGAGTTCGCTTTTGGTCTTACTCGTTTGCTGTTGAAAGAGCGTTTTCGGCCGGTCTTTCTTTTCGAGTCCGCTTTCGGTCGTACTCATTTATTCTTTTCGAGTCCGCTTTTGCTCGTACTCGTTTGCTGTTGAAAGAGCGTTTCAGGCCGGTCTTTCTTTTCGAGTCCGCTTTCGGTTGTACTCGTTAGCTGTTGAAAGAGCGTTTTTGGCCGGTCTTTATTTTCGAGTCCGCTTTTGGTCGTACTCGTTTATTCTTATCGAGTCCGCTTTCGGTCGTACTCGTTTGCTGTTGAAAGAGCGTTTTCGGTCGGTCTTTTATTTCGAGTCCGCTTTCGGTCGTACTCGTTTATTTCTTTTCGAGTCCGCTTTCGGTCGTACTCGTTTGCTGGTGAAAGAGCGTTTTCGGCCGGTCTTTCTTTTCGAGTCCTCTTTCGGTCGTACTCGTTTATTCTTTTCGAGTCCGCTTTCGGTCGTACTCGTTTGCTATTGAAAGAGCGTTTTCGATCGGTCTTTCTTTTCGAGTCCGCTTTCGGTCGTACTCGTTTACTGTTGAAAGAGCGTTTTCGGCCGGTCTTTCTTTTGGAGTCCGCTTTCGGTCGTACTGCTTTGCTGTTGAAAGAGCATTTTCGGCCAGTCTTTCTTTTCAATTCTGCTTTCGGTAGTACTTTTTTATTTCTTTTCGAGTTCGCTTTTGGTCTTACTCGTTTGCTGTTGAAAGAGCGTTTTCGGCCGGTCTTTCTTTTCGAGTCCGCTTTCGGTCGTACTCGTTTGCTGTTGAATGAGCATTTTCGGCCGGTCTTTCTTTTCGAGTCCGCTTTCGGTCGTACTCGTTTATTTCTTTTCGAGTCCGCTTTCGGTCTTACTCATTTGCTGTTGAAAGAGCATTTTTGGCCGGTCTTTCTTTTCGAGTCCGCTTTTGGTCGTACTCGTTTATTCTTTTCGAGTCCACTTTCGGTCGTACTCGTTTGCTGTTGAAAGAGCGTTTTCGGTCGGTCTTTTATTTCGAGTCCGCTTTCGGTCGTACTCGTTTATTTCTTTTCGAGTCCGCTTTCGGTCGTACTCATTTGCTGTTGAAAGAGCGTTTCCGGCCGGTCTTTCTTTTCGAGTCCGCTTTCGGTCGTACTCGTTTATTCTTTTCGAGTCCGCTTTCGGTCGTACTCGTTTACTGTTGAAAGAGCATTTTCGGCAGGACTTTATGTTCGAGTCCGCTTTCGGACGTACTCGTTTATTCTTTTCGAGTCCGCTTTCGGTCGTACTCGTTTGCTGTTGAAAGAGCGTTTTCGGCCGGTCTTTCTTTTGGAGTCCGCTTTCGGCCGTACTCCTTTGCTGTTGAAAGGGCATTTTCGGCCAGTCTTTCTTTTCGATTCTGCTTTCGGTAGTACTTTTTTATTTCTTTTCGAGTTCGCTTTTGGTCTTACTCGTTTGCTGTTGAAAGACCGTTTTCGGTCGGTCTTTCTTTTCGAGTCCGCTTTCGGTCGTACTCATTTATTCTTTTCGAGTCCGCTTTTGCTCGTACTCGTTTGCTGTTGAAAGAGCGTTTCAGGCCGGTCTTTCTTTTCGAGTCCGCTTTCGGTTGTACTCGTTAGCTGTTGAAAGAGCGTTTTTGGCCGGTCTTTATTTTCGAGTCCGCTTTTGGTCGTACTCGTTTATTCTTATCGAGTCCGCTTTCGGTCGTACTCGTTTGCTGTTGAAAGAGCGTTTTCGGTCGGTCTTTTATTTCGAGTCCGCTTTCGGTCGTACTCGTTTATTTCTTTTCGAGTCCGCTTTCGGTCGTACTCGTTTGCTGGTGAAAGAGCGTTTTCGGCCGGTCTTTCTTTTCGAGTCCTCTTTCGGTCGTACTCGTTTATTCTTTTCGAGTCCGCTTTCGGTCGTACTCGTTTGCTATTGAAAGAGCTTTTTCGATCGGTCTTTCTTTTCGAGTCCGCTTTCGGTCGTACTCGTTTGCTGTTGAAAGAGCGTTTTCGGCCGGTCTTTCTTTTGGAGTCCGCTTTCGGTCGTACTGCTTTGCTGTTGAAAGAGCATTTTCGGCCAGTCTTTCTTTTCGATTCTGCTTTCGGTAGTACTTTTTTATTTCTTTTCGAGTTCGCTTTTGGTCTTACTCGTTTGCTGTTGAAAGAGCGTTTTCGGCCGGCCTTTCTTTTCGAGTCCGCTTTCGGTCGTACTCGTTTGCTGTTGAAAGAGCATTTTCGGCCGGTCTTTCTTTTCGAGTCCGCTTTCGGTCGTACACGTTTATTTCTTTTCGAGTCCGCTTTCGGTCTTACTCATTTGCTGTTGAAAGAGCATTTTCGGTCGGTCTTTCTTTTCGAGTCCGCTTTTGGTCGTACTCGTTTATTCTTTTCGAGTCCGCTTTCGGTCGTACTCGTTTGCTGTTGAAAGAGCGTTTTCGGTCGGTCTTTTATTTCGAGTCCGCTTTCGGTCGTACTCGTTTATTTCTTTTCGAGTCCGCTTTCGGTCGTACTCATTTGCTGTTGAAAGAGCGTTTCCGGCCGGTCTTTCTTTTCGAGTCCGCTTTCGGTCGTACTCGTTTATTCTTTTCGAGTCCGCTTTCGGTCGTACTCGTTTACTGTTGAAAGAGCATTTTCGGCAGGACTTTATGTTCGAGTCCGCTTTCGGACGTACTCGTTTATTCTTTTCGAGTCCGCTTTCGGTCGTACTCGTTTGCTGTTGAAAGAGCGTTTTCGGCCGGTCTTTCTTTTGGAGTCCGCTTTCGGCCGTACTCCTTTGCTGTTGAAAGGGCATTTTCGGCCAGTCTTTTCTTTTCGATTCTGCTTTCGGTAGTACTTTTTTATTTCTTTTCGAGTTCGCTTTTGGTCTTACTCGTTTGCTGTTGAAAGAGCGTTTTCGGCCGGTCTTTCTTTTCGAGTCCGCTTTCAGTCGTACTCATTTATTCTTTTCGAGTCCGCTTTTGCTCGTACTCGTTTGCTGTTGAAAGAGCGTTTCAGGCCGGTCTTTCTTTTCGAGTCCGCTTTCGGTTGTACTCGTTAGCTGTTGAAAGAGCGTTTTTGGCCGGTCTTTATTTTCGAGTCCGCTTTTGGTCGTACTCGTTTATTCTTATCGAGTCCGCTTTCGGTCGTACTCGTTTGCTGTTGAAAGAGCGTTTTCGGTCGGTCTTTTATTTCGAGTCCGCTTTCGGTCGTACTCGTTTATTTCTTTTCGAGTCCGCTTTCGGTCGTACTCGTTTGCTGGTGAAAGAGCGTTTTCGGCCGGTCTTTCTTTTCGAGTCCTCTTTCGGTCGTACTCGTTTATTCTTTTCGAGTCCGCTTTCGGTCGTACTCGTTTGCTATTGAAAGAGCGTTTTCGATCGGTCTTTCTTTTCGAGTCCGCTTTCGGTCGTACTCGTTTACTGTTGAAAGAGCGTTTTCGGCCGGTCTTTCTTTTGGAGTCCGCTTTCGGTCGTACTGCTTTGCTGTTGAAAGAGCATTTTCGGCCAGTCTTTCTTTTCAATTCTGCTTTCGGTAGTACTTTTTTATTTCTTTTCGAGTTCGCTTTTGGTCTTACTCGTTTGCTGTTGAAAGAGCGTTTTCGGCCGGTCTTTCTTTTCGAGTCCGCTTTCGGTCGTACTCGTTTGCTGTTGAATGAGCATTTTCGGCCGGTCTTTCTTTTCGAGTCCGCTTTCGGTCGTACTCGTTTATTTCTTTTCGAGTCCGCTTTCGGTCTTACTCATTTGCTGTTGAAAGAGCATTTTTGGCCGGTCTTTCTTTTCGAGTCCGCTTTTGGTCGTACTCGTTTATTCTTTTCGAGTCCACTTTCGGTCGTACTCGTTTGCTGTTGAAAGAGCGTTTTCGGTCGGTCTTTTATTTCGAGTCCGCTTTCGGTCGTACTCGTTTATTTCTTTTCGAGTCCGCTTTCGGTCGTACTCATTTGCTGTTGAAAGAGCGTTTCCGGCCGGTCTTTCTTTTCGAGTCCGCTTTCGGTCGTACTCGTTTATTCTTTTCGAGTCCGCTTTCGGTCGTACTCGTTTACTGTTGAAAGAGCATTTTCGGCAGGACTTTATGTTCGAGTCCGCTTTCGGACGTACTCGTTTATTCTTTTCGAGTCCGCTTTCGGTCGTACTCGTTTGCTGTTGAAAGAGCGTTTTCGGCCGGTCTTTCTTTTGGAGTCCGCTTTCGGCCGTACTCCTTTGCTGTTGAAAGGGCATTTTCGGCCAGTCTTTCTTTTCGATTCTGCTTTCGGTAGTACTTTTTTATTTCTTTTCGAGTTCGCTTTTGGTCTTACTCGTTTGCTGTTGAAAGACCGTTTTCGGTCGGTCTTTCTTTTCGAGTCCGCTTTCGGTCGTACTCATTTATTCTTTTCGAGTCCGCTTTTGCTCGTACTCGTTTGCTGTTGAAAGAGCGTTTCAGGCCGGTCTTTCTTTTCGAGTCCGCTTTCGGTTGTACTCGTTAGCTGTTGAAAGAGCGTTTTTGGCCGGTCTTTATTTTCGAGTCCGCTTTTGGTCGTACTCGTTTATTCTTATCGAGTCCGCTTTCGGTCGTACTCGTTTGCTGTTGAAAGAGCGTTTTCGGTCGGTCTTTTATTTCGAGTCCGCTTTCGGTCGTACTCGTTTATTTCTTTTCGAGTCCGCTTTCGGTCGTACTCGTTTGCTGGTGAAAGAGCGTTTTCGGCCGGTCTTTCTTTTCGAGTCCTCTTTCGGTCGTACTCGTTTATTCTTTTCGAGTCCGCTTTCGGTCGTACTCGTTTGCTATTGAAAGAGCTTTTTCGATCGGTCTTTCTTTTCGAGTCCGCTTTCGGTCGTACTCGTTTGCTGTTGAAAGAGCGTTTTCGGCCGGTCTTTCTTTTGGAGTCCGCTTTCGGTCGTACTGCTTTGCTGTTGAAAGAGCATTTTCGGCCAGTCTTTCTTTTCGATTCTGCTTTCGGTAGTACTTTTTTATTTCTTTTCGAGTTCGCTTTTGGTCTTACTCGTTTGCTGTTGAAAGAGCGTTTTCGGCCGGCCTTTCTTTTCGAGTCCGCTTTCGGTCGTACTCGTTTGCTGTTGAAAGAGCATTTTCGGCCGGTCTTTCTTTTCGAGTCCGCTTTCGGTCGTACACGTTTATTTCTTTTCGAGTCCGCTTTCGGTCTTACTCATTTGCTGTTGAAAGAGCATTTTCGGTCGGTCTTTCTTTTCGAGTCCGCTTTTGGTCGTACTCGTTTATTCTTTTCGAGTCCGCTTTCGGTCGTACTCGTTTGCTGTTGAAAGAGCGTTTTCGGTCGGTCTTTTATTTCGAGTCCGCTTTCGGTCGTACTCGTTTATTTCTTTTCGAGTCCGCTTTCGGTCGTACTCATTTGCTGTTGAAAGAGCGTTTCCGGCCGGTCTTTCTTTTCGAGTCCGCTTTCGGTCGTACTCGTTTATTCTTTTCGAGTCCGCTTTCGGTCGTACTCGTTTACTGTTGAAAGAGCATTTTCGGCAGGACTTTATGTTCGAGTCCGCTTTCGGACGTACTCGTTTATTCTTTTCGAGTCCGCTTTCGGTCGTACTCGTTTGCTGTTGAAAGAGCGTTTTCGGCCGGTCTTTCTTTTGGAGTCCGCTTTCGGCCGTACTCCTTTGCTGTTGAAAGGGCATTTTCGGCCAGTCTTTTCTTTTCGATTCTGCTTTCGGTAGTACTTTTTTATTTCTTTTCGAGTTCGCTTTTGGTCTTACTCGTTTGCTGTTGAAAGAGCGTTTTCGGCCGGTCTTTCTTTTCGAGTCCGCTTTCAGTCGTACTCATTTATTCTTTTCGAGTCCGCTTTTGCTCGTACTCGTTTGCTGTTGAAAGAGCGTTTCAGGCCGGTCTTTCTTTTCGAGTCCGCTTTCGGTTGTACTCGTTAGCTGTTGAAAGAGCGTTTTTGGCCGGTCTTTATTTTCGAGTCCGCTTTTGGTCGTACTCGTTTATTCTTATCGAGTCCGCTTTCGGTCGTACTCGTTTGCTGTTGAAAGAGCGTTTTCGGTCGGTCTTTTATTTCGAGTCCGCTTTCGGTCGTACTCGTTTACTTCTTTTCGAGTCCGCTTTCGGTCGTACTCGTTTGCTGGTGAAAGAGCGTTTTCGGCCGGTCTTTCTTTTCGAGTCCTCTTTCGGTCGTACTCGTTTATTCTTTTCGAGTCCGCTTTCGGTCGTACTCGTTTGCTATTGAAAGAGCGTTTTCGATCGGTCTTTCTTTTCGAGTCCGCTTTCGGTCGTACTCGTTTGCTGTTGAAAGAGCGTTTTCGGCCGGTCTTTCTTTTGGAGTCCGCTTTCGGTCGTACTGCTTTGCTGTTGAAAGAGCATTTTCGGCCAGTCTTTCTTTTCGATTCTGCTTTCGGTAGTACTTTTTTATTTCTTTTCGAGTTCGCTTTTGGTCTTACTCGTTTGCTGTTGAAAGAGCGTTTTCGGCCGGTCTTTCTTTTCGAGTCCGCTTTCGGTCGTACTCGTTTGCTGTTGAATGAGCATTTTCGGCCGGTCTTTCTTTTCGAGTCCGCTTTCGGTCGTACTCGTTTATTTCTTTTCGAGTCCGCTTTCGGTCTTACTCATTTGCTGTTGAAAGAGCATTTTCGGCCGGTCTTTCTTTTCGAGTCCGCTTTTGGTCGTACTCGTTTATTCTTTTCGAGTCCACTTTCGGTCGTACTCGTTTGCTGTTGAAAGAGCGTTTTCGGTCGGTCTTTTATTTCAAGTCCGCTTTCGGTCGTACTCGTTTATTTCTTTTCGAGTCCGCTTTCGGTCGTACTCATTTGCTGTTGAAAGAGCGTTTCCGGCCGGTCTTTCTTTTCGAGTCCGCTTTCGGTCGTACTCGTTTATTCTTTTCGAGTCCGCTTTCGGTCGTACTCGTTTACTGTTGAAAGAGCATTTTCGGCAGGACTTTATGTTCGAGTCCGCTTTCGGACGTACTCGTTTATTCTTTTCGAGTCCGCTTTCGGTCGTACTCGTTTGCTGTTGAAAGAGCGTTTTCGGCCGGTCTTTCTTTTGGAGTCCGCTTTCGGCCGTACTCCTTTGCTGTTGAAAGGGCATTTTCGGCCAGTCTTTCTTTTCGATTCTGATTTCGGTAGTACTTTTTTATTTCTTTTCGAGTTCGCTTTTGGTCTTACTCGTTTGCTGTTGAAAGAGCATTTTCGGCCGGTCTTTCTTTTCGAGTCCGCTTTCGGTCGTACTCATTTATTCTTTTCGAGTCCGCTTTTGCTCGTACTCGTTTGCTGTTGAAAGAGCGTTTCAGGCCGGTCTTTCTTTTCGAGTCCGCTTTCAGTTGTACTCGTTAGCTGTTGAAAGAGCGTTTTTGGCCGGTCTTTATTTTCGAGTCCGCTTTTGGTCGTACTCGTTTATTCTTATCGAGTCCGCTTTCGGTCGTACTCGTTTGCTGTTGAAAGAGCGTTTTCGGTCGGTCTTTCTTTTCGAGTCCGCTTTCGGTCGTACTCGTTTATTTCTTTTCGAGTCCGCTTTCGGTCGTACTCGTTTGCTGGTGAAAGAGCGTTTTCGGCCGGTCTTTCTTTTCGAGTCCTCTTTCGGTCGTACTCGTTTATTCTTTTCGAGTCCGCTTTCGGTCGTACTCGTTTGCTATTGAAAGAGCGTTTTCGATCGGTCTTTCTTTTCGAGTCCGCTTTCGGTCGTACTCGTTTGCTGTTGAAAGAGCGTTTTCGGCCGGTCTTTCTTTTGGAGTCCGCTTTCGGCCGTACTCCTTTGCTGTTGAAAGGGCATTTTCGGCCAGTCTTTCTTTTCGATTCTGCTTTCGGTAGTACTTTTTTATTTCTTTTCGAGTTCGCTTTTGGTCTTACTCGTTTGCTGTTGAAAGAGCGTTTTCGGCCGGTCTTTCTTTTCGAGTCCGCTTTCGGTCGTACTCATTTATTCTTTTCGAGTCCGCTTTTGCTCGTACTCGTTTGCTGTTGAAAGAGCGTTTCAGGCCGGTCTTTCTTTTCGAGTCCGCTTTCGGTTGTACTCGTTAGCTGTTGAAAGAGCGTTTTTGGCCGGTCTTTATTTTCGAGTCCGCTTTTGGTCGTACTCGTTTATTCTTTTCGAGTCCGCTTTCGGTCGTACTCGTTTGCTGTTGAAAGAGCGTTTTCGGTCGGTCTTTTATTTCGAGTCCGCTTTCGGTCGTACTCGTTTATTTCTTTTCGAGTCCGCTTTCGGTCGTACTCGTTTGCTGGTGAAAGAGCGTTTTCGGCCGGTCTTTCGTTTCGAGTCCTCTTTCGGTCGTACTCGTTTATTCTTTTCGAGTCCGCTTTCGGTCGTACTCGTTTGCTATTGAAAGAGCGTTTTCGATCGGTCTTTCTTTTCGAGTCCGCTTTCGGTCGTACTCGTTTGCTGTTGAAAGAGCGTTTTCGGCTGGTCTTTCTTTTGGAGTCCGCTTTCGGTCGTACTGCTTTGCTGTTGAAAGAGCATTTTCGGCCAGTCTTTCTTTTCAATTCTGCTTTCGGTAGTACTTTTTTATTTCTTTTCGAGTTCGCTTTTGGTCTTACTCGTTTGCTGTTGAAAGAGCGTTTTCGGCCGGTCTTTCTTTTCGAGTCCGCTTTCGGTCGTACTCGTTTGCTGTTGAATGAGCATTTTCGGCCGGTCTTTCTTTTCGAGTCCGCTTTCGATCGTACTCGTTTATTTCTTTTCGAGTCCGCTTTCGGTCTTACTCATTTGCTGTTGAAAGAGCATTTTCGGTCGGTCTTTCTTTTCGAGTCCGCTTTTGGTCGTACTCGTTTATTCTTTTCGAGTCCGCTTTCGGTCGTACTCGTTTGCTGTTGAAAGAGCCTTTTCGGTCGGTCTTTTATTTCGAGTCCGCTTTCGGTCGTACTCGTTTATTTCTTTTCGAGTCCGCTTTCGGTCGTACTCATTTGCTGTTGAAAGAGCGTTTCCGGCCGGTCTTTCTTTTCGAGTCCGCTTTCGGTCGTACTCGTTTATTCTTTTCGAGTCCGCTTTCGGTCGTACTCGTTTACTGTTGAAAGATCATTTTCGGCAGGACTTTATGTTCGAGTCCGCTTTCGGACGTACTCGTTTATTCTTTTCGAGTCCGCTTTCGGTCGTACTCGTTTGCTGTTGAAAGAGCGTTTTCGGCCGGTCTTTCTTTTGGAGTCCGCTTTCGGCCGTACTCCTTTGCTGTTGAAAGGGCATTTTCGGCCAGTCTTTCTTTTCGATTCTGCTTTCGGTAGTACTTTTTTATTTCTTTTCGAGTTCGCTTTTGGTCTTACTCGTTTGCTGTTGAAAGAGCGTTTTCGGCCGGTCTTTCTTTTCGAGTCCGCTTTCGGTCGTACTCATTTATTCTTTTCGAGTCCGCTTTTGCTCGTACTCGTTTGCTGTTGAAAGAGCGTTTCAGGCCGGTCTTTCTTTTCGAGTCCGCTTTCGGTTGTACTCGTTAGCTGTTGAAAGAGCGTTTTTGGCCGGTCTTTATTTTCGAGTCCGCTTTTGGTCGTACTCGTTTATTCTTATCGAGTCCGCTTTCGGTCGTACTCGTTTGCTGTTGAAAGAGCGTTTTCGGTCGGTCTTTTATTTCGAGTCCGCTTTCGGTCGTACTCGTTTATTTCTTTTCGAGTCCGCTTTCGGTCGTACTCGTTTGCTGGTGAAAGAGCGTTTTCGGCCGGTCTTTCTTTTCGAGTCCTCTTTCGGTCGTACTCGTTTATTCTTTTCGAGTCCGCTTTCGGTCGTACTCGTTTGCTATTGAAAGAGCGTTTTCGATCGGTCTTTCTTTTCGAGTCCGCTTTCGGTCGTACTCGTTTGCTGTTGAAAGAGCGTTTTCGGCCGGTCTTTCTTTTGGAGTCCGCTTTCGGTCGTACTGCTTTGCTGTTGAAAGAGCATTTTCGGCCAGTCTTTCTTTTCGATTCTGCTTTCGGTAGTACTTTTTTATTTCTTTTCGAGTTCGCTTTTGGTCTTACTCGTTTGCTGTTGAAAGAGCGTTTTCGGCCGGTCTTTCTTTTCGAGTCCGCTTTCGGTCGTACTCGTTTGCTGTTGAATGAGCATTTTCGGCCGGTCTTTCTTTTCGAGTCCGCTTTCGGTCGTACTCGTTTATTTCTTTTCGAGTCCGCTTTCGGTCTTACTCATTTGCTGTTGAAAGAGCATTTTCGGCCGGTCTTTCTTTTCGAGTCCGCTTTTGGTCGTACTCGTTTATTCTTTTCGAGTCCACTTTCGGTCGTACTCGTTTGCTGTTGAAAGAGCGTTTTCGGTCGGTCTTTTATTTCAAGTCCGCTTTCGGTCGTACTCGTTTATTTCTTTTCGAGTCCGCTTTCGGTCGTACTCATTTGCTGTTGAAAGAGCGTTTCCGGCCGGTCTTTCTTTTCGAGTCCGCTTTCGGTCGTACTCGTTTATTCTTTTCGAGTCCGCTTTCGGTCGTACTCGTTTACTGTTGAAAGAGCATTTTCGGCAGGACTTTATGTTCGAGTCCGCTTTCGGACGTACTCGTTTATTCTTTTCGAGTCCGCTTTCGGTCGTACTCGTTTGCTGTTGAAAGAGCGTTTTCGGCCGGTCTTTCTTTTGGAGTCCGCTTTCGGCCGTACTCCTTTGCTGTTGAAAGGGCATTTTCGGCCAGTCTTTCTTTTCGATTCTGATTTCGGTAGTACTTTTTTATTTCTTTTCGAGTTCGCTTTTGGTCTTACTCGTTTGCTGTTGAAAGAGCATTTTCGGCCGGTCTTTCTTTTCGAGTCCGCTTTCGGTCGTACTCATTTATTCTTTTCGAGTCCGCTTTTGCTCGTACTCGTTTGCTGTTGAAAGAGCGTTTCAGGCCGGTCTTTCTTTTCGAGTCCGCTTTCAGTTGTACTCGTTAGCTGTTGAAAGAGCGTTTTTGGCCGGTCTTTATTTTCGAGTCCGCTTTTGGTCGTACTCGTTTATTCTTATCGAGTCCGCTTTCGGTCGTACTCGTTTGCTGTTGAAAGAGCGTTTTCGGTCGGTCTTTCTTTTCGAGTCCGCTTTCGGTCGTACTCGTTTATTTCTTTTCGAGTCCGCTTTCGGTCGTACTCGTTTGCTGGTGAAAGAGCGTTTTCGGCCGGTCTTTCTTTTCGAGTCCTCTTTCGGTCGTACTCGTTTATTCTTTTCGAGTCCGCTTTCGGTCGTACTCGTTTGCTATTGAAAGAGCGTTTTCGATCGGTCTTTCTTTTCGAGTCCGCTTTCGGTCGTACTCGTTTGCTGTTGAAAGAGCGTTTTCGGCCGGTCTTTCTTTTGGAGTCCGCTTTCGGCCGTACTCCTTTGCTGTTGAAAGGGCATTTTCGGCCAGTCTTTCTTTTCGATTCTGCTTTCGGTAGTACTTTTTTATTTCTTTTCGAGTTCGCTTTTGGTCTTACTCGTTTGCTGTTGAAAGAGCGTTTTCGGCCGGTCTTTCTTTTCGAGTCCGCTTTCGGTCGTACTCATTTATTCTTTTCGAGTCCGCTTTTGCTCGTACTCGTTTGCTGTTGAAAGAGCGTTTCAGGCCGGTCTTTCTTTTCGAGTCCGCTTTCGGTTGTACTCGTTAGCTGTTGAAAGAGCGTTTTTGGCCGGTCTTTATTTTCGAGTCCGCTTTTGGTCGTACTCGTTTATTCTTTTCGAGTCCGCTTTCGGTCGTACTCGTTTGCTGTTGAAAGAGCGTTTTCGGTCGGTCTTTTATTTCGAGTCCGCTTTCGGTCGTACTCGTTTATTTCTTTTCGAGTCCGCTTTCGGTCGTACTCGTTTGCTGGTGAAAGAGCGTTTTCGGCCGGTCTTTCGTTTCGAGTCCTCTTTCGGTCGTACTCGTTTATTCTTTTCGAGTCCGCTTTCGGTCGTACTCGTTTGCTATTGAAAGAGCGTTTTCGATCGGTCTTTCTTTTCGAGTCCGCTTTCGGTCGTACTCGTTTGCTGTTGAAAGAGCGTTTTCGGCCGGTCTTTCTTTTGGAGTCCGCTTTCGGTCGTACTGCTTTGCTGTTGAAAGAGCATTTTCGGCCAGTCTTTCTTTTCAATTCTGCTTTCGGTAGTACTTTTTTATTTCTTTTCGAGTTCGCTTTTGGTCTTACTCGTTTGCTGTTGAAAGAGCGTTTTCGGCCGGTCTTTCTTTTCGAGTCCGCTTTCGGTCGTACTCGTTTGCTGTTGAATGAGCATTTTCGGCCGGTCTTTCTTTTCGAGTCCGCTTTCGATCGTACTCGTTTATTTCTTTTCGAGTCCGCTTTCGGTCTTACTCATTTGCTGTTGAAAGAGCATTTTCGGTCGGTCTTTCTTTTCGAGTCCGCTTTTGGTCGTACTCGTTTATTCTTTTCGAGTCCGCTTTCGGTCGTACTCGTTTGCTGTTGAAAGAGCCTTTTCGGTCGGTCTTTTATTTCGAGTCCGCTTTCGGTCGTACTCGTTTATTTCTTTTCGAGTCCGCTTTCGGTCGTACTCATTTGCTGTTGAAAGAGCGTTTCCGGCCGGTCTTTCTTTTCGAGTCCGCTTTCGGTCGTACTCGTTTATTCTTTTCGAGTCCGCTTTCGGTCGTACTCGTTTACTGTTGAAAGATCATTTTCGGCAGGACTTTATGTTCGAGTCCGCTTTCGGACGTACTCGTTTATTCTTTTCGAGTCCGCTTTCGGTCGTACTCGTTTGCTGTTGAAAGAGCGTTTTCGGCCGGTCTTTCTTTTGGAGTCCGCTTTCGGCCGTACTCCTTTGCTGTTGAAAGGGCATTTTCGGCCAGTCTTTCTTTTCGATTCTGCTTTCGGTAGTACTTTTTTATTTCTTTTCGAGTTCGCTTTTGGTCTTACTCGTTTGCTGTTGAAAGAGCGTTTTCGGCCGGTCTTTCTTTTCGAGTCCGCTTTCGGTCGTACTCATTTATTCTTTTCGAGTCCGCTTTTGCTCGTACTCGTTTGCTGTTGAAAGAGCGTTTCAGGCCGGTCTTTCTTTTCGAGTCCGCTTTCGGTTGTACTCGTTAGCTGTTGAAAGAGCGTTTTTGGCCGGTCTTTATTTTCGAGTCCGCTTTTGGTCGTACTCGTTTATTCTTATCGAGTCCGCTTTCGGTCGTACTCGTTTGCTGTTGAAAGAGCGTTTTCGGTCGGTCTTTTATTTCGAGTCCGCTTTCGGTCGTACTCGTTTATTTCTTTTCGAGTCCGCTTTCGGTCGTACTCGTTTGCTGGTGAAAGAGCGTTTTCGGCCGGTCTTTCTTTTCGAGTCCTCTTTCGGTCGTACTCGTTTATTCTTTTCGAGTCCGCTTTCGGTCGTACTCGTTTGCTATTGAAAGAGCGTTTTCGATCGGTCTTTCTTTTCGAGTCCGCTTTCGGTCGTACTCGTTTGCTGTTGAAAGAGCGTTTTCGGCCGGTCTTTCTTTTGGAGTCCGCTTTCGGTCGTACTGCTTTGCTGTTGAAAGAGCATTTTCGGCCAGTCTTTCTTTTCGATTCTGCTTTCGGTAGTACTTTTTTATTTCTTTTCGAGTTCGCTTTTGGTCTTACTCGTTTGCTGTTGAAAGAGCGTTTTCGGCCGGCCTTTCTTTTCGAGTCCGCTTTCGGTCGTACTCGTTTGCTGTTGAAAGAGCATTTTCGGCCGGTCTTTCTTTTCGAGTCCGCTTTCGGTCGTACACGTTTATTTCTTTTCGAGTCCGCTTTCGGTCTTACTCATTTGCTGTTGAAAGAGCATTTTCGGTCGGTCTTTCTTTTCGAGTCCGCTTTTGGTCGTACTCGTTTATTCTTTTCGAGTCCGCTTTCGGTCGTACTCGTTTGCTGTTGAAAGAGCGTTTTCGGTCGGTCTTTTATTTCGAGTCCGCTTTCGGTCGTACTCGTTTATTTCTTTTCGAGTCCGCTTTCGGTCGTACTCATTTGCTGTTGAAAGAGCGTTTCCGGCCGGTCTTTCTTTTCGAGTCCGCTTTCGGTCGTACTCGTTTATTCTTTTCGAGTCCGCTTTCGGTCGTACTCGTTTACTGTTGAAAGAGCATTTTCGGCAGGACTTTATGTTCGAGTCCGCTTTCGGACGTACTCGTTTATTCTTTTCGAGTCCGCTTTCGGTCGTACTCGTTTGCTGTTGAAAGAGCGTTTTCGGCCGATCTTTCTTTTGGAGTCCGCTTTCGGCCGTACTCCTTTGCTGTTGAAAGGGCATTTTCGGCCAGTCTTTTCTTTTCGATTCTGCTTTCGGTAGTACTTTTTTATTTCTTTTCGAGTTCGCTTTTGGTCTTACTCGTTTGCTGTTGAAAGAGCGTTTTCGGCCGGTCTTTCTTTTCGAGTCCGCTTTCAGTCGTACTCATTTATTCTTTTCGAGTCCGCTTTTGCTCGTACTCGTTTGCTGTTGAAAGAGCGTTTCAGGCCGGTCTTTCTTTTCGAGTCCGCTTTCGGTTGTACTCGTTAGCTGTTGAAAGAGCGTTTTTGGCCGGTCTTTATTTTCGAGTCCGCTTTTGGTCGTACTCGTTTATTCTTATCGAGTCCGCTTTCGGTCGTACTCGTTTGCTGTTGAAAGAGCGTTTTCGGTCGGTCTTTTATTTCGAGTCCGCTTTCGGTCGTACTCGTTTATTTCTTTTCGAGTCCGCTTTCGGTCGTACTCGTTTGCTGGTGAAAGAGCGTTTTCGGCCGGTCTTTCTTTTCGAGTCCTCTTTCGGTCGTACTCGTTTATTCTTTTCGAGTCCGCTTTCGGTCGTACTCGTTTGCTATTGAAAGAGCGTTTTCGATCGGTCTTTCTTTTCGAGTCCGCTTTCGGTCGTACTCGTTTGCTGTTGAAAGAGCGTTTTCGGCCGGTCTTTCTTTTGGAGTCCGCTTTCGGTCGTACTGCTTTGCTGTTGAAAGAGCATTTTCGGCCAGTCTTTCTTTTCGATTCTGCTTTCGGTAGTACTTTTTTATTTCTTTTCGAGTTCGCTTTTGGTCTTACTCGTTTGCTGTTGAAAGAGCGTTTTCGGCCGGTCTTTCTTTTCGAGTCCGCTTTCGGTCGTACTCGTTTGCTGTTGAATGAGCATTTTCGGCCGGTCTTTCTTTTCGAGTCCGCTTTCGGTCGTACTCGTTTATTTCTTTTCGAGTCCGCTTTCGGTCTTACTCATTTGCTGTTGAAAGAGCATTTTCGGCCGGTCTTTCTTTTCGAGTCCGCTTTTGGTCGTACTCGTTTATTCTTTTCGAGTCCACTTTCGGTCGTACTCGTTTGCTGTTGAAAGAGCGTTTTCGGTCGGTCTTTTATTTCAAGTCCGCTTTCGGTCGTACTCGTTTATTTCTTTTCGAGTCCGCTTTCGGTCGTACTCATTTGCTGTTGAAAGAGCGTTTCCGGCCGGTCTTTCTTTTCGAGTCCGCTTTCGGTCGTACTCGTTTATTCTTTTCGAGTCCGCTTTCGGTCGTACTCGTTTACTGTTGAAAGAGCATTTTCGGCAGGACTTTATGTTCGAGTCCGCTTTCGGACGTACTCGTTTATTCTTTTCGAGTCCGCTTTCGGTCGTACTCGTTTGCTGTTGAAAGAGCGTTTTCGGCCGGTCTTTCTTTTGGAGTCCGCTTTCGGCCGTACTCCTTTGCTGTTGAAAGGGCATTTTCGGCCAGTCTTTCTTTTCGTTTCTGATTTCGGTAGTACTTTTTTATTTCTTTTCGAGTTCGCTTTTGGTCTTACTCGTTTGCTGTTGAAAGAGCATTTTCGGCCGGTCTTTCTTTTCGAGTCCGCTTTCGGTCGTACTCATTTATTCTTTTCGAGTCCGCTTTTGCTCGTACTCGTTTGCTGTTGAAAGAGCGTTTCAGGCCGGTCTTTCTTTTCGAGTCCGCTTTCAGTTGTACTCGTTAGCTGTTGAAAGAGCGTTTTTGGCCGGTCTTTATTTTCGAGTCCGCTTTTGGTCGTACTCGTTTATTCTTATCGAGTCCGCTTTCGGTCGTACTCGTTTGCTGTTGAAAGAGCGTTTTCGGTCGGTCTTTTATTTCGAGTCCGCTTTCGGTCGTACTCGTTTATTTCTTTTCGAGTCCGCTTTCGGTCGTACTCGTTTGCTGGTGAAAGAGCGTTTTCGGCCGGTCTTTCTTTTCGAGTCCTCTTTCGGTCGTACTCGTTTATTCTTTTCGAGTCCGCTTTCGGTCGTACTCGTTTGCTATTGAAAGAGCGTTTTCGATCGGTCTTTCTTTTCGAGTCCGCTTTCGGTCGTACTCGTTTGCTGTTGAAAGAGCGTTTTCGGCCGGTCTTTCTTTTGGAGTCCGCTTTCGGTCGTACTGCTTTGCTGTTGAAAGAGCATTTTCGGCCAGTCTTTCTTTTCGATTCTGCTTTCGGTAGTACTTTTTTATTTCTTTTCGAGTTCGCTTTTGGTCTTACTCGTTTGCTGTTGAAAGAGCGTTTTCGGCCGGTCTTTCTTTTCGAGTCCGCTTTCGGTCGTACTCGTTTGCTGTTGAATGAGCATTTTCGGCCGGTCTTTCTTTTCGAGTCCGCTTTCGGTCGTACTCGTTTATTTCTTTTCGAGTCCGCTTTCGGTCTTACTCATTTGCTGTTGAAAGAGCATTTTCGGCCGGTCTTTCTTTTCGAGTCCGCTTTTGGTCGTACTCGTTTATTCTTTTCGAGTCCACTTTCGGTCGTACTCGTTTGCTGTTGAAAGAGCGTTTTCGGTCGGTCTTTTATTTCAAGTCCGCTTTCGGTCGTACTCGTTTATTTCTTTTCGAGTCCGCTTTCGGTCGTACTCATTTGCTGTTGAAAGAGCGTTTCCGGCCGGTCTTTCTTTTCGAGTCCGCTTTCGGTCGTACTCGTTTATTCTTTTCGAGTCCGCTTTCGGTCGTACTCGTTTACTGTTGAAAGAGCATTTTCGGCAGGACTTTATGTTCGAGTCCGCTTTCGGACGTACTCGTTTATTCTTTTCGAGTCCGCTTTCGGTCGTACTCGTTTGCTGTTGAAAGAGCGTTTTCGGCCGGTCTTTCTTTTGGAGTCCGCTTTCGGCCGTACTCCTTTGCTGTTGAAAGGGCATTTTCGGCCAGTCTTTCTTTTCGTTTCTGATTTCGGTAGTACTTTTTTATTTCTTTTCGAGTTCGCTTTTGGTCTTACTCGTTTGCTGTTGAAAGAGCATTTTCGGCCGGTCTTTCTTTTCGAGTCCGCTTTCGGTCGTACTCATTTATTCTTTTCGAGTCCGCTTTTGCTCGTACTCGTTTGCTGTTGAAAGAGCGTTTCAGGCCGGTCTTTCTTTTCGAGTCCGCTTTCAGTTGTACTCGTTAGCTGTTGAAAGAGCGTTTTTGGCCGGTCTTTATTTTCGAGTCCGCTTTTGGTCGTACTCGTTTATTCTTATCGAGTCCGCTTTCGGTCGTACTCGTTTGCTGTTGAAAGAGCGTTTTCGGTCGGTCTTTCTTTTCGAGTCCGCTTTCGGTCGTACTCGTTTATTTCTTTTCGAGTCCGCTTTCGGTCGTACTCGTTTGCTGGTGAAAGAGCGTTTTCGGCCGGTCTTTCTTTTCGAGTCCTCTTTCGGTCGTACTCGTTTATTCTTTTCGAGTCCGCTTTCGGTCGTACTCGTTTGCTATTGAAAGAGCGTTTTCGATCGGTCTTTCTTTTCGAGTCCGCTTTCGGTCGTACTCGTTTGCTGTTGAAAGAGCGTTTTCGGCCGGTCTTTCTTTTGGAGTCCGCTTTCGGCCGTACTCCTTTGCTGTTGAAAGGGCATTTTCGGCCAGTCTTTCTTTTCGATTCTGCTTTCGGTAGTACTTTTTTATTTCTTTTCGAGTTCGCTTTTGGTCTTACTCGTTTGCTGTTGAAAGAGCGTTTTCGGCCGGTCTTTCTTTTCGAGTCCGCTTTCGGTCGTACTCATTTATTCTTTTCGAGTCCGCTTTTGCTCGTACTCGTTTGCTGTTGAAAGAGCGTTTCAGGCCGGTCTTTCTTTTCGAGTCCGCTTTCGGTTGTACTCGTTAGCTGTTGAAAGAGCGTTTTTGGCCGGTCTTTATTTTCGAGTCCGCTTTTGGTCGTACTCGTTTATTCTTATCGAGTCCGCTTTCGGTCGTACTCGTTTGCTGTTGAAAGAGCGTTTTCGGTCGGTCTTTTATTTCGAGTCCGCTTTCGGTCGTACTCGTTTATTTCTCTTCGAGTCCGCTTTCGGTCGTACTCGTTTGCTGGTGAAAGAGCGTTTTCGGCCGGTCTTTCTTTTCGAGTCCTCTTTCGGTCGTACTCGTTTATTCTTTTCGAGTCCGCTTTCGGTCGTACTCGTTTACTGTTGAAAGAGCATTTTCGGCAGGACTTTATGTTCGAGTCCGCTTTCGGACGTACTCGTTTATTCTTTTCGAGTCCGCTTTCGGTCGTACTCGTTTGCTGTTGAAAGAGCGTTTTCGGCCGGTCTTTCTTTTGGAGTCCGCTTTCGGCCGTACTCCTTTGCTGTGGAAAGGGCATTTTCGGCCAGTCTTTCTTTTCGATTCTGATTTCGGTAGTACTTTTTTATTTCTTTTCGAGTTCGCTTTTGGGCTTACTCGTTTGCTGTTGAAAGAGCGTTTTCGGTCGGTCTTTCTTTTCGAGTCCGCTTTCGGTCATACTCATTTATTCTTTTCGAGTCCGCTTTTGCTCGTACTCGTTTGCTGTTGAAAGAGCGTTTCAGGCCGGTCTTTCTTTTCGAGTCCGCTTTCGGTTGTACTCGTTAGCTGTTGAAAGAGCGTTTTTGGCCGGTCTTTATTTTTGAGTCCGCTTTTGGTCGTACTCGTTTATTCTTATCGAGTCCGCTTTCGGTCGTACTCGTTTGCTGTTGAAAGAGCGTTTTCGGCCGGTCTTTCTTTTCGAGTCCTCTTTCGGTCGTACTCGTTTATTCTTTTCGAGTCCGCTTTCGGTCGTACTCGTTTGCTATTGAAAGAGCGTTTTCGATCGGTCTTTCTTTTCGAGTCCGCTTTCGGTCGTACTCGTTTGCTGTTGAAAGAGCGTTTTCGGCCGGTCTTTCTTTTGGAGTCCGCTTTCGGTCGTACTGCTTTGCTGTTGAAAGAGCATTTTTGGCCAGTCTTTCTTTTCGATTCTGCTTTCGGTAGTACTTTTTTATTTCTTTTCGAGTTCGCTTTTGGTCTTACTCGTTTGCTGTTGAAAGAGCGTTTTCGGCCGGTCTTTCTTTTCGAGTCCGTTTTCGGTCGTACTCGTTTGCTGTTGAAAGAGCATTTTCGGCCGGTCTTTCTTTTCGAGTCCGCTTTCGGTCGTACTCGTTTATTTCTTTTCGAGTCCGCTTTCGGTCTTACTCATTTGCTGTTGAAAGAGCATTTTCGGCCGGTCTTTCTTTTCGAGTCCGCTTTTGGTCGTACTCGTTTATTCTTTTCGAGTCCGCTTTCGGTCGTACTCGTTTGCTGTTGAAAGAGCGTTTTCGGTCGGTCTTTTATTTCGAGTCCGCTTTCGGTCGTACTCGTTTATTTCTTTTCGAGTCCGCTTTCGGTCGTACTCATTTGCTGTTGAAAAAGCGTTTCCGGCCAGTCTTTCTTTTCGAGTCCGCTTTCGGTCGTACTCGTTTATTCTTTTCGAGTCCGCTTTCGGTCGTACTCGTTTACTGTTGAAAGAGCATTTTCGGCAGGACTTTATGTTCGAGTCCGCTTTCGGACGTACTCGTTTATTCTTTTCGAGTCCGCTTTCGGTCGTACTCGTTTGCTGTTGAAAGAGCGTTTTCGGCCGGTCTTTCTTTTGGAGTCCGCTTTCGGCCGTACTCCTTTGCTGTGGAAAGGGCATTTTAGGCCAGTCTTTCTTTTCGATTCTGATTTCGGTAGTACTTTTTTATTTCTTTTCGAGTTCGCTTTTGGTCTTACTCGTTTGCTGTTGAAAGAGCGTTTTCGGCCGGTCTTTCTTTTCGAGTCCGCTTTCGGTCATACTCATTTATTCTTTTCGAGTCCGCTTTTGCTCGTACTCGTTTGCTGTTGAAAGAGCGTTTCAGGCCGGTCTTTCTTTTCGAGTCCGCTTTCGGTTGTACTCGTTAGCTGTTGAAAGAGCGTTTTTGGCCGGTCTTTATTTTCGAGTCCGCTTTTGGTCGTACTCGTTTATTCTTTTCGAGTCCGCTTTCGGTTGTACTCGTTAGCTGTTGAAAGAGCGTTTTTGGCCGGCCTTTATTTTCGAGTCCGCTTTTGGTCGTACTCGTTTATTCTTATCGAGCCCGCTTTCGGTCGTACTCGTTTGCTGTTGAAAGAGCGTTTTCGGCCGGTCTTTCTTTTCGAGTCCTCTTTCGGTCGTACTCGTTTATTCTTTTCGAGTCCGCTTTCGGTCGTACTCGTTTGCTATTGAAAGAGCGTTTTCGATCGGTCTTTCTTTTCGAGTCCGCTTTCGGTCGTACTCGTTTGCTGTTGAAAGAGCGTTTTCGGCCGGTCTTTCTTTTGGAGTCCGCTTTCGGTCGTACTGCTTTGCTGTTGAAAGAGCATTTTCGGCCAGTCTTTCTTTTCGATTCTGCTTTCGGTAGTACTTTTTTATTTCTTTTCGAGTTCGCTTTTGGTCTTACTCGTTTACTGTTGAAAGAGCGTTTTCGGCCGGTCTTTCTTTTCGAGTCCGCTTTCGGTCGTACTCGTTTGCTGGTGAAAGAGCGTTTTCGGCCGGTCTTTCTTTTCGAGTCCTCTTTCGGTCGTACTCGTTTATTCTTTTCGAGTCCGCTTTCGGTCGTACTCGTTTACTGTTGAAAGAGCATTTTCGGCAGGACTTTATGTTCGAGTCCGCTTTCGGACGTACTCGTTTATTCTTTTCGAGTCCGCTTTCGGTCGTACTCGTTTGCTGTTGAAAGAGCGTTTTCGGCCGGTCTTTCTTTTGGAGTCCGCTTTCGGCCGTACTCCTTTGTTGTGGAAAGGGCATTTTCGGCCAGTCTTTCTTTTCGATTCTGATTTCGGTAGTACTTTTTTATTTCTTTTCGAGTTCGCTTTTGGGCTTACTCGTTTGCTGTTGAAAGAGCGTTTTCGGCCGGTCTTTCTTTTCGAGTCCGCTTTCGGTCATACTCATTTATTCTTTTCGAGTCTGCTTTTGCTCGTACTCGTTTGCTGTTGAAAGAGCGTTTCAGGCCGGTCTTTCTTTTCGAGTCCGCTTTCGGTTGTACTCGTTAGCTGTTGAAAGAGCGTTTTTGGCCGGTCTTTATTTTCGAGTCCGCTTTTGGTCGTACTCGTTTATTCTTATCGAGTCCGCTTTCGGTCGTACTCGTTTGCTGTTGAAAGAGCGTTTTCGGCCGGTCTTTCTTTTCGAGTCCTCTTTCGGTCGTACTCGTTTATTCTTTTCGAGTCCGCTTTCGGTCGTACTCGTTTGCTATTGAAAGAGCGTTTTCGATCGGTCTTTCTTTTCGAGTCCGCTTTCGGTCGTACTCGTTTGCTGTTGAAAGAGCGTTTTCGGCCGGTCTTTCTTTTGGAGTCCGCTTTCGGTCGTACTGCTTTGCTGTTGAAAGAGCATTTTCGGCCAGTCTTTCTTTTCGATTCTGCTTTCGGTAGTACTTTTTTATTTCTTT
Source organism: Lathyrus tuberosus (assembly GCA_022829125.1). Classification (NCBI taxonomy): domain Eukaryota; kingdom Viridiplantae; phylum Streptophyta; class Magnoliopsida; order Fabales; family Fabaceae; genus Lathyrus; species Lathyrus tuberosus. Next base: position 6,402,194 of record JALAZF010000034.1, read on the forward strand.
TCGAGTTCGCTTTTGGTCTTACTCGTTTGCTGTTGAAAGAGCGTTTTCGGCCGGTCTTTCTTTTCGAGTCCGCTTTCGGTCGTACTCGTTTGCTGGTGAAAGAGCGTTTTCGGCCGGTCTTTCTTTTCGAGTCCTCTTTCGGTCGTACTCGTTTATTCTTTTCGAGTCCGCTTTCGGTCGTACTCGTTTACTGTTGAAAGAGCATTTTCGGCAGGACTTTATGTTCGAGTCCGCTTTCGGACGTACTCGTTTATTCTTTTCGAGTCCGCTTTCGGTCGTACTCGTTTGCTGTTGAAAGAGCGTTTTCGGCCGGTCTTTCTTTTGGAGTCCGCTTTCGGCCGTACTCCTTTGCTGTGGAAAGGGCATTTTCGGCCAGTCTTTCTTTTCGATTCTGATTTCGGTAGTACTTTTTTATTTCTTTTCGAGTTCGCTTTTGGGCTTACTCGTTTGCTGTTGAAAGAGCGTTTTCGGCCGGTCTTTCTTTTCGAGTCCGCTTTCGGTCATACTCATTTATTCTTTTCGAGTCTGCTTTTGCTCGTACTCGTTTGCTGTTGAAAGAGCGTTTCAGGCCGGTCTTTCTTTTCGAGTCCGCTTTCGGTTGTACTCGTTAGCTGTTGAAAGAGCGTTTTTGGCCGGTCTTTATTTTCGAGTCCGCTTTTGGTCGTACTCGTTTATTCTTATCGAGTCCGCTTTCGGTCGTACTCGTTTGCTGTTGAAAGAGCGTTTTCGGCCGGTCTTTCTTTTCGAGTCCTCTTTCGGTCGTACTCGTTTATTCTTTTCGAGTCCGCTTTCGGTCGTACTCGTTTGCTATTGAAAGAGCGTTTTCGATCGGTCTTTCTTTTCGAGTCCGCTTTCGGTCGTACTCGTTTGCTGTTGAAAGAGCGTTTTCGGCCGGTCTTTCTTTTGGAGTCCGCTTTCGGTCGTACTGCTTTGCTGTTGAAAGAGCATTTTCGGCCAGTCTTTCTTTTCGATTCTGCTTTCGGTAGTACTTTTTTATTTCTTTTCGAGTTCGCTTTTGGTCTTACTCATTTGCTGTTGAAAGAGCGTTTTCGGCCGGTCTTTCTTTTCGAGTCCGCTTTCAGTCGTACTCGTTTGCTGTTGAAAGAGCGTTTTCGGTCGGTCTGTTATTTCGAGTTCGCTTTCGATCGTACTCATTTATTTCTTTTCGAGTCCGCTTTCGGTCGTACTCGTTTGCTGTTGAAAGAGCGTTTTCGGCCGGTCTTTCTTTTCGAGTCCGCTTTCGATCGTACTCATTTATTTCTTTTAGAGTCTGCTTTCAATTGTACTCGTTTGCTGTTGAAAGAGCGTTTTCGGCCGGTCTTTCTTTTCGAGTCCGCTTTCGGTCGTACTCATTTATTCTTTTCGAGTCCGCTTTCAGTCGTACTCGTTTGCTATTGAAAGAGCATTCTCGGCCGGTCTTTCTTTTCGAGTCCGTTTTCGGTCGTACTCGTTTGCTGTTGAAAGAGCATTTTCGGCCGGTCTTTCTTTTCGAGTCCGCTTTCGGTCGTACTCGTTTATTTCTTTTCGAGTCCGCTTTCGGTCTTACTCATTTGCTGTTGAAAGAGCATTTTCGGCCGGTCTTTCTTTTCGAGTCCGCTTTTGGTCGTACTCGTTTATTCTTTTCGAGTCCGCTTTCGGTCGTACTCGTTTGCTGTTGAAAGAGCGTTTTCGGTCGGTCTTTTATTTCGAGTCCGCTTTCGGTCGTACTCGTTTATTTCTTTTCGAGTCCGCTTTCGGTCGTACTCATTTGCTGTTGAAAAAGCGTTTCCGGCCGGTCTTTCTTTTCGAGTCCGCTTTCGGTCGTACTCGTTTATTCTTTTCGAGTCCGCTTTCGGTCGTACTCGTTTACTGTTGAAAGAGCATTTTCGGCAGGACTTTATGTTCGAGTCCGCTTTCGGACGTACTCGTTTATTCTTTTCGAGTCCGCTTTCGGTCGTACTCGTTTGCTGTTGAAAGAGCGTTTTCGGCCGGTCTTTCTTTTGGAGTCCGCTTTCGGCCGTACTCCTTTGTTGTGGAAAGGGCATTTTCGGCCAGTCTTTCTTTTCGATTCTGATTTCGGTAGTACTTTTTTATTTCTTTTCGAGTTCGCTTTTGGTCTTACTCGTTTGCTGTTGAAAGAGCGTTTTCGGCCGGTCTTTCTTTTCGAGTCCGCTTTCGGTCATACTCATTTATTCTTTTCGAGTCCGCTTTTGCTCGTACTCGTTTGCTGTTGAAAGAGCGTTTCAGGCCGGTCTTTCTTTTCAAGTCCGCTTTCGGTTGTACTCGTTAGCTGTTGAAAGAGCGTTTTTGGCCGGTCTTTATTTTCGAGTCCGCTTTTGGTCGTACTCGTTTATTCTTTTCGAGTCCGCTTTCGGTTGTACTCGTTAGCTGTTGAAAGAGCGTTTTTGGCCGGTCTTTATTTTCGAGTCCGCTTTTGGTCGTACTCGTTTATTCTTATCGAGTCCGCTTTCGGTCGTACTCGTTTGCTGTTGAAAGAGCGTTTTCGGCCGGTCTTTCTTTTCGGGTCCTCTTTCGGTCGTACTCGTTTATTCTTTTCGAGTCCGCTTTCGGTCGTACTCGTTTGCTATTGAAAGAGCGTTTTCGATCGGTCTTTCTTTTCGAGTCCGCTTTCGGTCGTACTCGTTTGCTGTTGAAAGAGCGTTTTCGGCCGGTCTTTCTTTTGGAGTCCGCTTTCGGTCGTACTGCTTTGCTGTTGAAAGAGCATTTTCGGCCAGTCTTTCTTTTCGATTCTGCTTTCGGTAGTACTTTTTTATTTCTTTTCGAGTTCGCTTTTGGTCTTACTCGTTTGCTGTTGAAAGAGCGTTTTCGGCCGGTCTTTCTTTTCGAGTCCGCTTTCGGTCGTACTCGTTTGCTGTTGAAAGAGCATTTTCGGCCGGTCTTTCTTTTCGAGTCCGCTTTCGGTCGTACTCGTTTATTTTTTTTCGAGTCCGCTTTCGGTCTTACTCATTTGCTGTTGAAAGAGCATTTTCGGCCGGTCTTTCTTTTCGAGTCCGCTTTTGGTCGTACTCGTTTATTCTTTTCGAGTCCGCTTTCGGTCGTACTCGTTTGCTGTTGAAAGAGCGTTTTCGGTCGGTCTTTTATTTCGAGTCCGCTTTCGGTCGTACTCGTTTATTTCTTTTCGAGTCCGCTTTCGGTCGTACTCATTTGCTGTTGAAAAAGCGTTTCCGCCCGGTCTTTCTTTTCGAGTCCGCTTTCGGTCGTACTCGTTTATTCTTTTCGAGTCCGCTTTCGGTCGTACTCGTTTACTGTTGAAAGAGCATTTTCGGCAGGACTTTATGTTCGAGTCCGCTTTCGGACGTACTCGTTTATTCTTTTCGAGTCCGCTTTCGGTCGTACTCGTTTGCTGTTGAAAGAGCGTTTTCGGCCGGTCTTTCTTTTGGAGTCCGCTTTCGGCCGTACTCCTTTGCTGTGGAAAGGGCATTTTCGGCCAGTCTTTCTTTTCGATTCTGATTTCGGTAGTACTTTTTTATTTCTTTTCGAGTTCGCTTTCGGTCTTACTCATTTGCTGTTGAAAGAGCATTTTCGGCCGGTCTTTCTTTTCGAGTCCGCTTTTGGTCGTACTCGTTTATTCTTTTCGAGTCCGCTTTCGGTCGTACTCGTTTGCTGTTGAAAGAGCGTTTTCGGTCGGTCTTTTATTTCGAGTCCGCTTTCGGTCGTACTCGTTTATTTCTTTTCGAGTCCGCTTTCGGTCGTACTCATTTGCTGTTGAAAAAGCGTTTCCGGCCGGTCTTTCTTTTCGAGTCCGCTTTCGGTCGTACTCGTTTATTCTTTTCGAGTCCGCTTTCGGTCGTACTCGTTTACTGTTGAAAGAGCATTTTCGGCAGGACTTTATGTCCGAGTCCGCTTTCGGACGTACTCGTTTATTCTTTTCGAGTCCGCTTTCGGTCGTACTCGTTTGCTGTTGAAAGAGCGTTTTCGGCCGGTCTTTCTTTTGGAGTCCGCTTTCGGCCGTACTCCTTTGCTGTGGAAAGGGCATTTTCGGCCAGTCTTTCTTTTCGATTCTGATTTCGGTAGTACTTTTTTATTTCTTTTCGAGTTCGCTTTTGGTCTTACTCGTTTGCTGTTGAAAGAGCGTTTTCGGCCGGTCTTTCTTTTAGAGTCCGCTTTCGGTCATACTCATTTATTCTTTTCGAGTCCGCTTTTGCTCGTACTCGTTTGCTGTTGAAAGAGCGTTTCAGGCCGGTCTTTCTTTTCGAGTCCGCTTTCGGTTGTACTCGTTAGCTGTTGAAAGAGCGTTTTTGGCCGGTCTTTATTTTCGAGTCCGCTTTTGGTCGTACTCGTTTATTCTTTTCGAGTCCGCTTTCGGTTGTACTCGTTAGCTGTTGAAAGAGCGTTTTTGGCCGGTCTTTATTTTCTAGTCCGCTTTTGGTCGTACTCGTTTATTCTTATCGAGTCCGCTTTCGGTCGTACTCGTTTGCTGTTGAAAGAGCATTTTCGGCCGGTCTTTCTTTTCGAGTCCTCTTTCGGTCGTACTCGTTTATTCTTTTCGAGTCCGCTTTCGGTCGTACTCGTTTGCTATTGAAAGAGCGTTTTCGATCGGTCTTTCTTTTCGAGTCCGCTTTCGGTCGTACTCGTTTGCTGTTGAAAGAGCGTTTTCGGCCGGTCTTTCTTTTGGAGTCCGCTTTCGGTCGTACTGCTTTGCTGTTGAAAGAGCATTTTCGGCCAGTCTTTCTTTTCGATTCTGCTTTCGGTAGTACTTTTTTATTTCTTTTCGAGTTCGCTTTTGGTCTTACTCGTTTGCTGTTGAAAGAGCGTTTTCGGCCGGTCTTTCTTTCCGAGTCCGCTTTCGGTCGTACTCGTTTGCTGTTGAAAGAGCATTTTCGGCCGGTCTTTCTTTTCGAGTCCGCTTTCGGTCGTACTCGTTTATTTCTTTTCGAGTCCGCTTTCGGTCTTACTCATTTGCTGTTGAAAGAGCATTTTCGGCCGGTCTTTCTTTTCGAGTCCGCTTTTGGTCGTACTCGTTTATTCTTTTCGAGTCCGCTTTCGGTCGTACTCGTTTGCTGTTGAAAGAGCGTTTTCGGTCGGTCTTTTATTTCGAGTCCGCTTTCGGTCGTACTCGTTTATTTCTTTTCGAGTCCGCTTTCGGTCGTACTCATTTGCTGTTGAAAAAGCGTTTCCGCCCGGTCTTTCTTTTCGAGTCCGCTTTCGGTCGTACTCGTTTATTCTTTTCGAGTCCGCTTTCGGTCGTACTCGTTTACTGTTGAAAGAGCATTTTCGGCAGGACTTTATGTTCGAGTCCGCTTTCGGACGTACTCGTTTATTCTTTTCGAGTCCGCTTTCGGTCGTACTCGTTTGCTGTTGAAAGAGCGTTTTCGGCCGGTCTTTCTTTTGGAGTCCGCTTTCGGCCGTACTCCTTTGCTGTGGAAAGGGCATTTTCGGCCAGTCTTTCTTTTCGATTCTGATTTCGGTAGTACTTTTTTATTTCTTTTCGAGTTCGCTTTCGGTCTTACTCATTTACTGTTGAAAGAGCATTTTCGGCCGGTCTTTCTTTTCGAGTCCGCTTTTGGTCGTACTCGTTTATTCTTTTCGAGTCCGCTTTCGGTCGTACTCGTTTGCTGTTGAAAGAGCGTTTTCGGTCGGTCTTTTATTTCGAGTCCGCTTTCGGTCGTACTCGTTTATTTCTTTTCGAGTCCGCTTTCGGTCGTACTCATTTGCTTTTGAAAAAGCGTTTCCGACCGGTCTTTCTTTTCGAGTCCGCTTTCGGTCGTACTCGTTTATTCTTTTCGAGTCCGCTTTCGGTCGTACTCGTTTACTGTTGAAAGAGCATTTTCGGCAGGACTTTATGTCCGAGTCCGCTTTCGGACGTACTCGTTTATTCTTTTCGAGTCCGCTTTCGGTCGTACTCGTTTGCTGTTGAAAGAGCGTTTTCGGCCGGTCTTTCTTTTGGAGTCCGCTTTCGGCCGTACTCCTTTGCTGTGGAAAGGGCATTTTCGGCCAGTCTTTCTTTTCGATTCTGATTTCGGTAGTACTTTTTTATTTCTTTTCGAGTTCGCTTTTGGTCTTACTCGTTTGCTGTTGAAAGAGCGTTTTCGGCCGGTCTTTCTTTTCGAGTCCGCTTTCGGTCATACTCATTTATTCTTTTCGAGTCCGCTTTTGCTCGTACTCGTTTGCTGTTGAAAGAGCGTTTCAGGCCGGTCTTTCTTTTCGAGTCCGCTTTCGGTTGTACTCGTTAGCTGTTGAAAGAGCGTTTTTGGCCGGTCTTTATTTTCGAGTCCGCTTTTGGTCGTACTCGTTTATTCTTTTCGAGTCCGCTTTCGGTTGTACTCGTTAGCTGTTGAAAGAGCGCTTTTGGCCGGTCTTTATTTTCGAGTCCGCTTTTGGTCGTACTCGTTTATTCTTATCGAGTCCGCTTTCGGTCGTACTCGTTTGCTGTTGAAAGAGCATTTTCGGCCGGTCTTTCTTTTCAAGTCCTCTTTCGGTCGTACTCGTTTATTCTTTTCGAGTCCGCTTTCGGTCGTACTCGTTTGCTATTGAAAGAGCGTTTTCGATCGGTCTTTCTTTTCGAGTCCGCTTTCGGTCGTACTCGTTTGCTGTTGAAAGAGCGTTTTCGGCCGGTCTTTCTTTTGGAGTCCGCTTTCGGTCGTACTGCTTTGCTGTTGAAAGAGCATTTTCGGCCAGTCTTTCTTTTCGATTCTGCTTTCGGTAGTACTTTTTTATTTCTTTTCGAGTTCGCTTTTGGTCTTACTCGTTTGCTGTTGAAAGAGCGTTTTCGGCCGGTCTTTCTTTTCGAGTCCGCTTTCGGTCGTACTCGTTTGCTGTTGAAAGAGCATTTTCGGCCGGTCTTTCTTTTCGAGTCCGCTTTCGGTCGTACTCGTTTATTTCTTTTCGAGTCCGCTTTCGGTCTTACTCATTTGCTGTTGAAAGAGCATTTTCGGCCGGTCTTTCTTTTCGAGTCCGCTTTTGGTCGTACTCGTTTATTCTTTTCGAGTCCGCTTTCGGTCGTACTCGTTTGCTGTTGAAAGAGCGTTTTCGGTCGGTCTTTTATTTCGAGTCCGCTTTCGGTCGTACTCGTTTATTTCTTTTCGAGTCCGCTTTCGGTCGTACTCATTTGCTGTTGAAAAAGCGTTTCCGGCCGGTCTTTCTTTTCGAGTTCGCTTTCGGTCGTACTCGTTTATTCTTTTCGAGTCCGCTTTCGGTCGTACTCGTTTACTGTTGAAAGAGCATTTTCGGCAGGACTTTATGTTCGAGTCCGCTTTCGGACGTACTCGTTTATTCTTTTCGAGTCCGCTTTCGGTCGTACTCGTTTGCTGTTGAAAGAGCGTTTTCGGCCGGTCTTTCTTTTGGAGTCCGCTTTCGGTCGTACTGCTTTGCTGTTGAAAGAGCATTTTCGGCCAGTCTTTCTTTTTGATTCTGCTTTCGGCAGTACTTTTTTATTTCTTTTCGAGTTCGCTTTTGGTCATACTCGTTTGCTGTTGAAAGAGCGTTTTCGGCCGGTCTTTCTTTTCGAGTCCGCTTTCGGTCGTACTCATTTATTCTTTTCGAGTCCGCTTTTGCTCGTACTCGTTTGCTGTTGAAAGAGCGTTTCAGGCCGGTCTTTCTTTTCGAGTCCGCTTTCAGTTGTACTCGTTAGCTGTTGAAAGAGCGTTTTTGGCCGGTCTTTATTTTCGAGTCCGCTTTTGGTCGTACTCGTTTATTCTTATCGAGTCCGCTTTCGGTCGTACTCGTTTGCTGTTGAAAGAGCGTTTTCGGTCGGTCTTTTATTTCGAGTCCGCTTTCGGTCGTACTCGTTTATTTCTTTTCCAGTCCACTTTCGGTCGTACTCGTTTGCTGGTGAAAGAGCGTTTTCGGCCGGTCTTTCTTTTCGAGTCCTCTTTCGGTCGTACTCGTTTATTCTTTTCGAGTCCGCTTTCGGTCGTACTCGTTTGCTATTGAAAGAGCATTTCGATCGGTCTTTCTTTTCGAGTCCGCTTTCGGTCGTACTCGTTTGCTGTTGAAAGAGCGTTTTCGGCCGGTCTTTCTTTTGGAGTCCGCTTTCGGTCGTACTGCTTTGCTGTTGAAAGAGCATTTTCGGCCAGTCTTTCTTTTTGATTCTGCTTTCGGTAGTACTTTTTTATTTCTTTTCGAGTTCGCTTTTGGTCTTACTCGTTTGCTGTTGAAAGAGCGTTTTCGGCCGGTCTTTCTTTTCGAGTCCGCTTTCGGTCGTACTCGTTTGCTGTTGAAAGAGCATTTTCGGCCGGTCTTTCTTTTCGAGTCCGCTTTCGGTCGTACTCGTTTATTTCTTTTCGAGTCCGCTTTCGGTCTTACTCATTTCCTGTTGAAAGAGCATTTTTGGCCGGTCTTTCTTTTCGAGTCCGCTTTTGGTCGTACTCGTTTATTCTTTTCGAGTCCGCTTTCGGTCGTACTCGTTTGCTGTTGAAAGAGCGTTTTTCGTCGGTCTTTTATTTCGAGTCCGCTTTCGGTCGTACTCGTTTATTTCTTTTCGAGTCCGCTTTCGGTCGTACTCATTTGCTGTTGAAAAAGCGTTTCCGGTCGGTCTTTCTTTTCGAGTCCGCTTTCGGTCGTACTCGTTTATTCTTTTCGAGTCCGCTTTCGGTCGTACTCGTTTACTGTTGAAAGAGCATTTTCGGCAGGACTTTATGTTCGAGTCCGCTTTCGGACGTACTCGTTTATTCTTTTCGAGTCCGCTTTCGGTCGTACTCGTTTGCTGTTGAAAGAGCGTTTTCGGCCGGTCTTTCTTTTGGAGTCCGCTTTCGGCCGTACTCCTTTGCTGTTGAAAGGGCATTTTCGGCCAGTCTTTCTTTTCGATTCTGCTTTCGGTAGTACTTTTTTATTTCTTTTCGAGTTCGCTTTTGGTCTTACTCGTTTGCTGTTGAAAGAGCGTTTTCGGCCGGTCTTTCTTTTCGAGTCCGCTTTCGGTCGTACTCATTTATTCTTTTCGAGTCCGCTTTTGCTCGTACTCGTTTGCTGTTGAAAGAGCGTTTCAGGCCGGTCTTTCTTTTCGAGTCCGCTTTCGGTTGTAATCGTTAGCTGTTGAAAGAGCGTTTTTGGCCGGTCTTTATTTTCGAGTCCGCTTTTGGTCGTACTCGTTTATTCTTATCGAGTCCGCTTTCGGTCGTACTCGTTTACTGTTGAAAGAGCGTTTTCGGTCGGTCTTTTATTTCGAGTCCGCTTTCGGTCGTACTCGTTTATTTCTTTTCGAGTTCGCTTTCGGTCGTACTCGTTTGCTGGTGAAAGAGCGTTTTCGGCCGGTCTTTCTTTTCGAGTCCTCTTTCGGTCGTACTCGTTTATTCTTTTCGAGTCCGCTTTCGGTCGTACTCGTTTGCTATTGAAAGAGCGTTTTCGATCGGTCTTTCTTTTCGAGGCCGATTTCGGTCGTACTCGTTTGCTGTTGAAAGAGCGTTTTCGGCCGGTCTTTCTTTTGGAGTCCGCTTTCGGTCGTACTGCTTTGCTATTGAAAGAGCATTTTCGGCCAGTCTTTCTTTTCGATTCTGCTTTCGGTAGTACTTTTTTATTTCTTTTCGAGTTCGCTTTTGGTCTTACTCGTTTGCTGTTGAAAGAGCGTTTTCGGCCGGTCTTTCTTTTCGAGTCCGCATTCGGTCGTACTCGTTTGCTGTTGAAAGAGCATTTTCGGTCGGTCTTTCTTTTCGAGTCCGCTTTCGGTCGTACTCGTTTATTTCTTTTCGAGTCCGCTTTCGGTCTTACTCATTTGCTGTTGAAAGAGCATTTTCGGTCGGTCTTTCTTTTCGAGTCCGCTTTTGGTCGTACTCGTTTATTCTTTTCGAGTCCGCTTTCGGTCGTACTCGTTTGCTGTTGAAAGAGCGTTTTCGGTCGGTCTTTTATTTCGAGTCAGCTTTCGGTCGTACTCGTTTATTTCTTTTCGAGTCCGCTTTCGGTCGTACTCATTTGCTGTTGAAAGTGCGTTTCCGGCCGGTCTTTCTTTTCGAGTCCGCTTTCGGTCGTACTCGTTTATTCTTTTCGAGTCCGCTTTCGGTCGTACTCGTTTACTGTTGAAAGAGCATTTTCGGCAGGACTTTATGTTCGAGTCCGCTTTCGGACGTACTCGTTTATTCTTTTCGAGTCCGCTTTCGGTTGTACTCGTTTGCTGTTGAAAGAGCGTTTTCGGCCGGTCTTTCTTTTGGAGTCCGCTTTCGGCCGTACTCCTTTGCTGTTGAAAGGGCATTTTCGGCCAGTCTTTCTTTTCGATTCTGCTTTCGGTAGTACTTTTTTATTTCTTTTCGAGTTCGCTTTTGGTCTTACTCGTTTGCTGTTGAAAGAGCGTTTTCGGCCGGTCTTTCTTTTCGAGTCCGCTTTCGGTCGTACTCATTTATTCTTTTCGAGTCCGCTTTTGCTCGTACTCGTTTGCTGTTGAAAGAGCGTTTCAGGCCGGTCTTTCTTTTCGAGTCCGCTTTCGGTTGTACTCGTTAGCTGTTGAAAGAGCGTTTTTGGCCGGTCTTTATTTTCGAGTCCGCTTTTGGTCGTACTCGTTTATTCTTATCGAGTCCGCTTTCGGTCGTACTCGTTTGCTGTTGAAAGAGCGTTTTCGGTCGGTCTTTTATTTCGAGTCCGCTTTCGGTCGTACTCGTTTATTTCTTTTCGAGTCCGCTTTCGGTCGTACTCGTTTGCTGGTGAAAGAGCGTTTTCGGCCGGTCTTTCTTTTCGAGTCCTCTTTCGGTCGTACTCGTTTATTCTTTTCGAGTCCGTTTTCGGTCGTACTCGTTTGCTATTGAAAGAGCGTTTTCGATCGGTCTTTCTTTTCGAGTCCGCTTTCGGTCGTACTCGTTTGCTGTTGAAAGAGCGTTTTCGGCCGGTCTTTCTTTTGGAGTCCGCTTTCGGTCGTACTGCTTTGCTGTTGAAAGAGCATTTTCGGCCAGTCTTTCTTTTCGATTCTGCTTTCGGTAGTACTTTTTTATTTCTTTTCGAGTTCGCTTTTGGTCTTACTCGTTTGCTGTTGAAAGAGCGTTTTCGGCCGGTCTTTCTTTTCGAGTCCGCTTTCGGTCGTACTCGTTTGCTGTTGAAAGAGCATTTTCGGCCGGTCTTTCTTTTCGAGTCCGCTTTCGGTCGTACTCGTTTATTTCTTTTCGAGTCCGCTTTCGGTCTTACTCATTTGCTGTTGAAAGAGCATTTTCGGCCGGTCTTTCTTTTCGAGTCCGCTTTTGGTCGTACTCGTTTATTCTTTTCGAGTCCACTTTCGGTCGTACTCGTTTGCTGTTGAAAGAGCGTTTTCGGTCGGTCTTTTATTTCGAGTCCGCTTTCGGTCGTACTCGTTTATTTCTTTTCGAGTCCGCTTTCGGTCGTACTCATTTGCTGTTGAAAGAGCGTTTCCGGCCGGTCTTTCTTTTCGAGTCCGCTTTCGGTCGTACTCGTTTATTCTTTTCGAGTCCGCTTTCGGTCGTACTCGTTTACTGTTGAAAGAGCATTTTCGGCAGGACTTTATCTTCGAGTCCGCTTTCGGACGTACTCGTTTATTCTTTTCGAGTCCGCTTTCGGTCGTACTCGTTTGCTGTTGAAAGAGCGTTTTCGGCCGGTCTTTCTTTTGGAGTCCGCTTTCGGCCGTACTCCTTTGCTGTTGAAAGGGCATTTTCGGCCAGTCTTTCTTTTCGATTCTGCTTTCGGTAGTACTTTTTTATTTCTTTTCGAGTTCGCTTTTGGTCTTACTCGTTTGCTGTTGAAAGAGCGTTTTCGGCCGGTCTTTCTTTTCGAGTCCGCTTTCGGTCGTACTCATTTATTCTTTTTGAGTCCGCTTTTGCTCGTACTCGTTTGCTGTTGAAAGAGCGTTTCAGGCCGGTCTTTCTTTTCGAGTCCGCTTTCGGTTGTACTCGTTAGCTGTTGAAAGAGCGTTTTTGGCCGGTCTTTATTTTCGAGTCCGCTTTTGATCGTACTCGTTTATTCTTATCGAGTCCGCTTTCGGTCGTACTCGTTTGCTGTTGAAAGAGCGTTTTCGGTCGGTCTTTTATTTCGAGTCCGCTTTCGGTCGTACTCGTTTATTTCTTTTCGAGTCCGCTTTCGGTCGTACTCGTTTGCTGGTGAAAGAGCGTTTTCGGCCGGTCTTTCTTTTCGAGTCCTCTTTCGGTCGTACTCGTTTATTCTTTTCGAGTCCGCTTTCGGTCGTACTCGTTTGCTATTGAAAGAGCGTTTTCGATCGGTCTTTCTTTTCGAGTCCGCTTTCGGTCGTACTCGTTTGCTGTTGAAAGAGCGTTTTCGGCCGGTCTTTCTTTTGGAGTCCGCTTTCGGTCGTACTGCTTTGCTGTTGAAAGAGCATTTTCGGCCAGTCTTTCTTTTCGATTCTGCTTTCGGTAGTACTTTTTTATTTCTTTTCGAGTTCGCTTTTGGTCTTACTCGTTTGCTGTTGAAAGAGCGTTTTCGGCCGGTCTTTCTTTTCGAGTCCGCTTTCGGTCGTACTCGTTTGCTGTTGAAAGAGCATTTTCGGCCGGTCTTTCTTTTCGAGTCCGCTTTCGGTCGTACTCGTTTATTTCTTTTCGAGTCCGCTTTCGGTCTTACTCATTTGCTGTTGAAAGAGCATTTTCGGCCGGTCTTTCTTTTCGAGTCCGCTTTTGGTCGTACTCGTTTATTCTTTTCGAGTCCACTTTCGGTCGTACTCGTTTGCTGTTGAAAGAGCGTTTTCGGTCGGTCTTTTATTTCGAGTCCGCTTTCGGTCGTACTCGTTTATTTCTTTTCGAGTCCGCTTTCGGTCGTACTCATTTGCTGTTGAAAGAGCGTTTCCGGCCGGTCTTTCTTTTCGAGTCCGCTTTCGGTCGTACTCGTTTATTCTTTTCGAGTCCGCTTTCGGTCGTACTCGTTTACTGTTGAAAGAGCATTTTCGGCAGGACTTTATCTTCGAGTCCGCTTTCGGACGTACTCGTTTATTCTTTTCGAGTCCGCTTTCGGTCGTACTCGTTTGCTGTTGAAAGAGCGTTTTCGGCCGGTCTTTCTTTTGGAGTCCGCTTTCGGCCGTACTCCTTTGTTGTTGAAAGGGCATTTTCGGCCAGTCTTTCTTTTCGATTCTGCTTTCGGTAGTACTTTTTTATTTCTTTTCGAGTTCGCTTTTGGTCTTACTCGTTTGCTGTTGAAAGAGCGTTTTCGGCCGGTCTTTCTTTTCGAGTCCGCTTTCGGTCGTACTCATTTATTCTTTTCGAGTCCGCTTTTGCTCGTACTCGTTTGCTGTTGAAAGAGCGTTTCAGGCCGGTCTTTCTTTTCGAGTCCGCTTTCGGTTGTACTCGTTAGCTGTTGAAAGAGCGTTTTTGGCCGGTCTTTATTTTCGAGTCCGCTTTTGATCGTACTCGTTTATTCTTATCGAGTCCGCTTTCGGTCGTACTCGTTTGCTGTTGAAAGAGCGTTTTCGGTCGGTCTTTTATTTCGAGTCCGCTTTCGGTCGTACTCGTTTATTTCTTTTCGAGTCCGCTTTCGGTCGTACTCGTTTGCTGGTGAAAGAGCGTTTTCGGCCGGTCTTTCTTTTCGAGTCCTCTTTCGGTCGTACTCGTTTATTCTTTTCGAGTCCGCTTTCGGTCGTACTCGTTTGCTATTGAAAGAGCGTTTTCGATCGGTCTTTCTTTTCGAGTCCGCTTTCGGTCGTACTCGTTTGCTGTTGAAAGAGCGTTTTCGGCCGGTCTTTCTTTTGGAGTCCGCTTTCGGTCGTACTGCTTTGCTGTTGAAAGAGCATTTTCGGCCAGTCTTTCTTTTCGATTCTGCTTTCGGTAGTACTTTTTTATTTCTTTTCGAGTTCGCTTTTGGTCTTACTCGTTTGCTGTTGAAAGAGCGTTTTCGGCCGGTCTTTCTTTTCGAGTCCGCTTTCGGTCGTACTCATTTATTCTTTTCGAGTCCGCTTTTTCTCGTACTCGTTTGCTGTTGAAAGAGCGTTTCAGGCCGGTCTTTCTTTTCGAGTCTGCTTTCGGTCGTACTCGTTTGCTATTGAAAGAGCGTTTTTGGCCGGTCTTTATTTTTGAGTCCGCTTTTGGTCGTACTCGTTTATTCTTATCGAGTCCGCTTTCAGTCGTACTCGTTTGCTGTTGAAAGAGCGTTTTCGGTCGGTCTTTTATTTCGAGTCTGCTTTCGGTCATACTCGTTTATTTCTTTTCGAATCCGCTTTCGGTCGTACTCGTTTGCTGTTGAAAGAGCGTTTCCGGCCGGTCTTTCTTTTCGAGTCCGCTTTCGGTCGTACTTGTTTATTCTTTTCGAGTCCGCTTTCGGTCGTACTCGTTTGCTATTGAAAGAGCGTTTTCGGCCGGCCTTTCTGTTCGAGTCGGCTTTCGGTCATACTCGTTTATTCTTTTCGAGTTCGCTTTCGGTTGTACTCGTTTGCTGTTGAAAGAGCGTTTTTGGCCAGTCTTTCTTTTCGATTCTGCTTTCGGTAGTACTTGTTTATTTCTTTTCGAATTCGCTTTTGGTCTTACTCGTTTGCTGTTGAAAGAGCGTTTTCGTGCGGTCTTTCTTTTCGAGTCCGCTTTCGGTCGTACTCGTTTATTCTTTTCGAGTTCGCTTTTGCTCGTACTCGTTTGCTGTTGAAAGAGCGTTTCAGGCCGGTCTTTCTTTTCGAGTCCGCTTTCGATTGTAATCGTTAGCTGTTGAAAGAGAGTTTTTGGCCGGTCTTTCTTTTCGAGTCTGCTTTTGGTCGTACTCGTTTATTCTTATCGAGTCCGCTTTCGGTTGTACTCGTTTGCTGTTGAAAGAGCGTTTCAAGTCGGTCTTTCTTTTCGAGTCCGCTTTTCGGTCGTACTCGTTTGTTGTTGAAAGAGCGTTTTCGGCCGGTCTTTCTTTTCGAGTCCGCTTTCGATCGTACTCGGTTATTTCTTTTAGAGTCTGCTTTCGGTTGTACTCGTTTGCTGTTGAAAGAGCGTTTTCGGCCGGTCTTTCTTTTCGAGTCCGCTTTCGGTCGTACTCATTTCTTCTTTTCGAGTCCGCTTTTGCTCGTACTCGTTTGCTGTTGAAAGAGCGTTTCAGGCCGGTCTTTCTTTTCGAGTCCGCTTTCGGTCGTACTCGTTTGCTATTGAAAGAGCGTTTTTGGCCGGTCTTTATTTTCGAGTCCGCTTTTGGTCGTACTCGTTTATTCTTTTCGAGTCCGCTTTCGGTCGTACTCGTTTGCTGTTGAAAGAGCGTTTTCGGCCGGTCTTTCTTTTCGAGTCCGCTTTCGGTCGTACTCGTTTGCTGTTGAAAGAGCATTTTCGGCCGGTCTTTCTTTTCGAGTCCGCTTTCGGTCGTACTCGTTTATTTCTTTTCGAGTCCGCTTTCGGTCTTACTCATTTGCTGTTGAAAGAGCATTTTCGGCCGGTCTTTCTTTTCGAGTCCGCTTTTGGTCGTACTCGTTT
Source organism: Lathyrus tuberosus (assembly GCA_022829125.1). Taxonomy (NCBI): domain Eukaryota; kingdom Viridiplantae; phylum Streptophyta; class Magnoliopsida; order Fabales; family Fabaceae; genus Lathyrus; species Lathyrus tuberosus. The sequence continues at coordinate 6,417,433 of JALAZF010000034.1, forward strand.
ATTCTTTTCGAGTCCACTTTCGGTCGTACTCGTTTGCTGTTGAAAGAGCGTTTTCGGTCGGTCTTTTATTTCGAGTCCGCTTTCGGTCGTACTCGTTTATTTCTTTTCGAGTCCGCTTTCGGTCGTACTCATTTGCTGTTGAAAGAGCGTTTCCGGCCGGTCTTTCTTTTCGAGTCCGCTTTCGGTCGTACTCGTTTATTCTTTTCGAGTCCGCTTTCGGTCGTACTCGTTTACTGTTGAAAGAGCATTTTCGGCAGGACTTTATCTTCGAGTCCGCTTTCGGACGTACTCGTTTATTCTTTTCGAGTCCGCTTTCGGTCGTACTCGTTTGCTGTTGAAAGAGCGTTTTCGGCCGGTCTTTCTTTTGGAGTCCGCTTTCGGCCGTACTCCTTTGCTGTTGAAAGGGCATTTTCGGCCAGTCTTTCTTTTCGATTCTGCTTTCGGTAGTACTTTTTTATTTCTTTTCGAGTTCGCTTTTGGTCTTACTCGTTTGCTGTTGAAAGAGCGTTTTCGGCCGGTCTTTCTTTTCGAGTCCGCTTTCGGTCGTACTCATTTATTCTTTTCGAGTCCGCTTTTGCTCGTACTCGTTTGCTGTTGAAAGAGCGTTTCAGGCCGGTCTTTCTTTTCGAGTCCGCTTTCGGTTGTACTCGTTAGCTGTTGAAAGAGCGTTTTTGGCCGGTCTTTATTTTCGAGTCCGCTTTTGATCGTACTCGTTTATTCTTATCGAGTCCGCTTTCGGTCGTACTCGTTTGCTGTTGAAAGAGCGTTTTCGGTCGGTCTTTTATTTCGAGTCCGCTTTCGGTCGTACTCGTTTATTTCTTTTCGAGTCCGCTTTCGGTCGTACTCGTTTGCTGGTGAAAGAGCGTTTTCGGCCGGTCTTTCTTTTCGAGTCCTCTTTCGGTCGTACTCGTTTATTCTTTTCGAGTCCGCTTTCGGTCGTACTCGTTTGCTATTGAAAGAGCGTTTTCGATCGGTCTTTCTTTTCGAGTCCGCTTTCGGTCGTACTCGTTTGCTGTTGAAAGAGCGTTTTCGGCCGGTCTTTCTTTTGGAGTCCGCTTTCGGTCGTACTGCTTTGCTGTTGAAAGAGCATTTTCGGCCAGTCTTTCTTTTCGATTCTGCTTTCGGTAGTACTTTTTTATTTCTTTTCGAGTTCGCTTTTGGTCTTACTCGTTTGCTGTTGAAAGAGCGTTTTCGGCCGGTCTTTCTTTTCGAGTCCGCTTTCGGTCGTACTCATTTATTCTTTTCGAGTCCGCTTTTTCTCGTACTCGTTTGCTGTTGAAAGAGCGTTTCAGGCCGGTCTTTCTTTTCGAGTCTGCTTTCGGTCGTACTCGTTTGCTATTGAAAGAGCGTTTTTGGCCGGTCTTTATTTTTGAGTCCGCTTTTGGTCGTACTCGTTTATTCTTATCGAGTCCGCTTTCAGTCGTACTCGTTTGCTGTTGAAAGAGCGTTTTCGGTCGGTCTTTTATTTCGAGTCTGCTTTCGGTCATACTCGTTTATTTCTTTTCGAATCCGCTTTCGGTCGTACTCGTTTGCTGTTGAAAGAGCGTTTCCGGCCGGTCTTTCTTTTCGAGTCCGCTTTCGGTCGTACTCGTTTATTCTTTTCGAGTCCGCTTTCGGTCGTACTCGTTTGCTATTGAAAGAGCGTTTTCGGCCGGCCTTTCTGTTCGAGTCGGCTTTCGGTCATACTCGTTTATTCTTTTCGAGTTCGCTTTCGGTTGTACTCGTTTGCTGTTGAAAGAGCGTTTTTGGCCAGTCTTTCTTTTCGATTCTGCTTTCGGTAGTACTTGTTTATTTCTTTTCGAATTCGCTTTTGGTCTTACTCGTTTGCTGTTGAAAGAGCGTTTTCGTGCGGTCTTTCTTTTCGAGTCCGCTTTCGGTCGTACTCGTTTATTCTTTTCGAGTTCGCTTTTGCTCGTACTCGTTTGCTGTTGAAAGAGCGTTTCAGGCCGGTCTTTCTTTTCGAGTCCGCTTTCGATTGTAATCGTTAGCTGTTGAAAGAGAGTTTTTGGCCGGTCTTTCTTTTCGAGTCTGCTTTTGGTCGTACTCGTTTATTCTTATCGAGTCCGCTTTCGGTTGTACTCGTTTGCTGTTGAAAGAGCGTTTCAAGTCGGTCTTTCTTTTCGAGTCCGCTTTTCGGTCGTACTCGTTTGCTGTTGAAAGAGCGTTTTCGGCCGGTCTTTCTTTTCGAGTCCGCTTTCGATCGTACTCGGTTATTTCTTTTAGAGTCTGCTTTCGGTTGTACTCGTTTGCTGTTGAAAGAGCGTTTTCGGCCGGTCTTTCTTTTCGAGTCCGCTTTCGGTCGTACTCATTTCTTCTTTTCGAGTCCGCTTTTGCTCGTACTCGTTTGCTGTTGAAAGAGCGTTTCAGGCCGGTCTTTCTTTTCGAGTCCGCTTTCGGTCGTACTCGTTTGCTATTGAAAGAGCGTTTTTGGCCGGTCTTTATTTTCGAGTCCGCTTTTGGTCGTACTCGTTTATTCTTTTCGAGTCCGCTTTCGGTCGTACTCGTTTGCTGTTGAAAGAGCGTTTTCGGCCGGTCTTTCTTTTCGAGTCCGCTTTCGGTCGTACTCGTTTATTTCTTTTCGAGTCCGCTTTCGGTCGTACTCGTTTGCTGTTGAAAGAGCGTTTCCGGCCGGTCTTTCTTTTCGAGTCCGCTTTCGGTCGTACTCGTTTATTCTTTTCGAGTCCGTTTTCGGTCGTACTCGTTTGCTATTGAAAGAGCGTTTTCGGCCGGCTTTTCTGTTCGAGTCGGCTTTCGGTCATACTCGTTTATTCTTTTCGAGTTCGCTTTCGGTTGTACTCGTTTACTGTTGAAAGAGCGTTTTCGGCCAGTCGTTCTTTTCGATTCTGCTTTCGGTAGTACTTGTTTATTTCTTTTCGAATTCTCTTTTGGTCTTACTCGTTTGCTGTTGAAAGAGCGTTTTCGTCCGGTCTTTCTTTTCGAGTCCGCTTTCGGTCGTACTCGTTTATTCTTTTCGAGTTCGCTTTTGCTCGTACTCGTTTGCTGTTGAAAGAGCATTTCAGGCCGGTCTTTCTTTTCCAGTCCGCTTTCGGTTGTACTCGTTAGCTGTTGAAATAGAGTTTTTGGCCGGTCTTTCTTTTCGAGTCTGCTTTTTGTCGTACTCGTTTATTCTTATCGAGTCCGCTTTCGGTTGTACTCGTTTGCTGTTGAAAGAGCGTTTCAGGTCGGTCTTTCTTTTCGAGTCCGCTTTTCGGTCATACTCGTTTGCTGTTGAAAGAGCGTTTTCGGCCGGTCTTTCTTTTCGAGTCCGCTTTCGATCGTACTCGGTTATTTCTTTTAGAGTCTGCTTTCAAATGTACTCGTTTGCTGTTGAAAGAGCGTTTTCGGCCGGTCTTTCTTTTCGAGTCCGCTTTCGGTCGTACTCGTTTATTCTTTTCGAGTCCGCTTTCAGTCGTACTCGTTTGCTATTGAAAGAGCATTCTCGGCCGGTCTTTCTTTTCGAGTCCGCTTTCGGTCGTACTCGTTTGCTGTTGAAAGAGCATTTTCGGCCGGTCTTTCTTTTCGAGTCCGCTTTCGGTCCTACTCGTTTATTTCTTTTCGAGTCCGCTTTTGGTCTTACTCATTGCTGTTGAAAGAGCGTTTCCGGCCGGTCTTTCTTTTCGAGTCCGCTTTCGGTCATACTTATTTATTCTTTTCGAGTCCGCTTTCGGTCGTACTCGTTTACTGTTGAAAGAGCATTTTCGGCAGGACTTTATATTCGAGTCCGCTTTCGGACGTACTCGTTTATTCTTTTCGAGTCTGCTTTAGGTCGTACTCCTTTGCTGTTGAAAGAGCGTTTCAAGTCGTTCTTTCTTTTCGAGTCCGCTTTTCGGTCGTACTCGTTTGCTGTTGAAAGAGCGTTTCCGGCCGGTCTTTCTTTTTGAGTCCGCTTTTGGTCGTACTCGTTTATTCTTTTCGAGTCCGCTTTCGGTCGTACTCGTTTTCTATTGAAAGAGCGTTTTCGGCCGGCCTTTCTGTTCGAGTCGGCTTTCGGTCATACTCGTTTATTCTTTTCGAGTTCGCTTTCGGTTGTACTCGTTTGCTGTTGAAAGAGCGTTTTTGGCCAGTCTTTCTTTTCGATTCTGCTTTCGGTAGTACTTGTTTATTTCTTTTCGAATTCGCTTTTGGTCTTACTCGTTTGCTGTTGAAAGAGCGTTTTCGTGCGGTCTTTCTTTTCGAGTCCGCTTTCGGTCGTACTCGTTTACTGTTGAAAGAGCATTTTCGGCAGGACTTTATATTCGAGTCCGCTTTCGGACGTACTCGTTTATTCTTTTCGAGTCTGCTTTAGGTCGTACTCCTTTGCTGTTGAAAGAGCGTTTCAAGTCGGTCTTTCTTTCCGAGTCCGCTTTTCGGTCGTACTCGTTTGCTGTTGAAAGAGCGTTTCCGGCCGGTCTTTCTTTTTGAGTCCGCTTTCGGTCGTACTCGTTTATTCTTTTCGAGTCCGCTTTCGGTCGTACTCGTTTGCTGTTGAAAGAGCGTTTCCGGCCGGTCTTTCTTTTCGAGTCCGCTTTCGGTCGTACTCGTTTATTCTTTTCGAGTCCGCTTTCGGTCGTACTCGTTTGCTATTGAAAGAGCGTTTTCGGCCGGCTTTTCTGTTCGAGTCGGCTTTCGGTCATACTCGTTTATTCTTTTCGAGTTCGCTTTCGGTTGTACTCGTTTACTGTTGAAAGAGCGTTTTCGGCCAGTCGTTCTTTTCGATTCTGCTTTCGGTAGTACTTGTTTATTTCTTTTCGAATTCGCTTTTGGTCTTACTCGTTTGCTGTTGAAAGAGCGTTTTCGTCCGGTCTTTCTTTTCGAGTCCGCTTTCGGTCGTACTCGTTTATTCTTTTCGAGTTCGCTTTTGCTCGTACTCGTTTGCTGTTGAAAGAGCATTTCAGGCCGGTCTTTCTTTTCCAGTCCGCTTTCGGTTGTACTCGTTAGCTGTTGAAATAGTGTTTTTGGCCGGTCTTTCTTTTCGAGTCTGCTTTTTGTCGTACTCGTTTATTCTTATCGAGTCCGCTTTCGGTTGTACTCGTTTGCTGTTGAAAGAGCGTTTCAGGTCGGTCTTTCTTTTCGAGTCCGCTTTTCGGTCATACTCGTTTGCTGTTGAAAGAGCGTTTTCGGCCGGTCTTTCTTTTCGAGTCCGCTTTCGATCGTACTCGGTTATTTCTTTTAGAGTCTGCTTTCAAATGTACTCGTTTGCTGTTGAAAGAGCGTTTTCGGCCGGTCTTTCTTTTCGAGTCCGCTTTCGGTCGTACTCGTTTATTCTTTTCGAGTCCGCTTTCAGTCGTACTCGTTTGCAATTGAAAGAGCATTCTCGGCCGGTCTTTCTTTTCGAGTCCGCTTTCGGTCGTACTCGTTTGCTGTTGAAAGAGCATTTTCGGTCGGTCTTTCTTTTCGAGTCCGCTTTCGGTCCTACTCGTTTATTTCTTTTCGAGTCCGCTTTTGGTCTTACTCATTTGCTGTTGAAAGAGCGTTTCCGGCCGGTCTTTCTTTTCGAGTCCGCTTTTGGTCATACTTATTTATTCTTTTCGAGTCCACTTTCGGTCGTACTCGTTTACTGTTGAAAGAGCATTTTCGGCAGGACTTTATATTCGAGTCCGCTTTCGGACGTACTCGTTTATTCTTTTCGAGTCTGCTTTAGGTCGTACTCCTTTGCTGTTGAAAGAGCGTTTCAAGTCGGTCTTTCTTTTCGAGTCCGCTTTTCGGTCGTACTCGTTTGCTGTTGAAAGAGCGTTTCCGGCCGGTCTTTCTTTTTGAGTCCGCTTTCGGTCGTACTCGTTTATTCTTTTCGAGTCCGCTTTCGGTCGTACTCGTTTGCTATTGAAAGAGCGTTTTCGGCCGGCCTTTCTGTTCGAGTCGGCTTTCGGTCATACTCGTTTATTCTTTTCGAGTTCGCTTTCGGTTGTACTCGTTTGCTGTTGAAAGAGCGTTTTTGGCCAGTCTTTCTTTTCGATTCTGCTTTCGGTAGTACTTGTTTATTTCTTTTCGAATTCGCTTTTGGTCTTACTCGTTTGCTGTTGAAAGAGCGTTTTCGTGCGGTCTTTCTTTTCGAGTCCGCTTTCGGTCGTACTCGTTTATTCTTTTCGAGTTCGCTTTTGCTCGTACTCGTTTGCTGTTGAAAGAGCGTTTCAGGCCGGTCTTTCTTTTCGAGTCCGCTTTCGATTGTAATCGTTAGCTGTTGAAAGAGAGTTTTTGGCCGGTCTTTCTTTTCGAGTCTGCTTTTGGTCGTACTCGTTTATTCTTATCGAGTCCGCTTTCGGTTGTACTCGTTTGCTGTTGAAAGAGCGTTTCAAGTCGGTCTTTCTTTTCGAGTCCGCTTTTCGATCGTACTCGTTTGCTGTTGAAAGAGCGTTTTCGGCCGGTCTTTCTTTTCGAGTCCGCTTTCGATCGTACTCGGTTATTTCTTTTAGAGTCTGCTTTCGGTTGTACTCGTTTGCTGTTGAAAGAGCGTTTTCGGCCGGTCTTTCTTTTCGAGTCCGCTTTCGGTCGTACTCATTTCTTCTTTTCGAGTCCGCTTTTGCTCGTACTCGTTTGCTGTTGAAAGAGCGTTTCAGGCCGGTCTTTCTTTTCGAGTCCGCTTTCGGTCGTACTCGTTTGCTATTGAAAGAGCGTTTTTGGCCGGTCTTTATTTTCGAGTCCGCTTTTGGTCGTACTCGTTTATTCTTTTCGAGTCCGCTTTCGGTCGTACTCGTTTGCTGTTGAAAGAGCGTTTTCGGCCGGTCTTTCTTTTCGAGTCCGCTTTCGGTCGTACTCGTTTATTTCTTTTCGAGTCCGCTTTCGGTCGTACTCGTTTGCTGTTGAAAGAGCGTTTCCGGCCGGTCTTTCTTTTCGAGTCCGCTTTCGGTCGTACTCGTTTATTCTTTTCGAGTCCGCTTTCGGTCGTACTCGTTTGCTATTGAAAGAGCGTTTTCGGCCGGCTTTTCTGTTCGAGTCGGCTTTCGGTCATACTCGTTTATTCTTTTCGAGTTCGCTTTCGGTTGTACTCGTTTACTGTTGAAAGAGCGTTTTCGGCCAGTCGTTCTTTTCGATTCTGCTTTCGGTAGTACTTGTTTATTTCTTTTCGAATTCGCTTTTGGTCTTACTCGTTTGCTGTTGAAAGAGCGTTTTCGTCCGGTCTTTCTTTTCGAGTCCGCTTTCGGTCGTACTCGTTTATTCTTTTCGAGTTCGCTTTTGCTCGTACTCGTTTGCTGTTGAAAGAGCATTTCAGGCCGGTCTTTCTTTTCCAGTCCGCTTTCGGTTGTACTCGTTAGCTGTTGAAATAGAGTTTTTGGCCGGTCTTTCTTTTCGAGTCTGCTTTTTGTCGTACTCGTTTATTCTTATCGAGTCCGCTTTCGGTTGTACTCGTTTGCTGTTGAAAGAGCGTTTCAGGTCGGTCTTTCTTTTCGAGTCCGCTTTTCGGTCGTACTCGTTTGCTGTTGAAAGAGCGTTTTCGGCCGGTCTTTCTTTTCGAGTCCGCTTTCGATCGTACTCGGTTATTTCTTTTAGAGTCTGCTTTCAAATGTACTCGTTTGCTGTTGAAAGAGCGTTTTCGGTCGGTCTTTCTTTTCGAGTCCGCTTTCGGTCGTACTCGTTTATTCTTTTCGAGTCCGCTTTCAGTCGTACTCGTTTGCTATTGAAAGAGCATTCTCGGCCGGTCTTTCTTTTCGAGTCCGCTTTCGGTCGTACTCGTTTGCTGTTGAAAGAGCATTTTCGGCCGGTCTTTCTTTTCGAGTCCGCTTTCGGTCGTACTCGTTTGCTGTTGAAAGAGCATTTTCGGCCGGTCTTTCTTTTCGAGTCCGCTTTCGGTCGTACTCGTTTATTTCTTTTCGAGTCCGCTTTCGGTCTTACTCATTTGCTGTTGAAAGAGCATTTTCGGCCGGTCTTTCTTTTCGAGTCCGCTTTTGGTCGTACTCGTTTATTCTTTTCGAGTCCGCTTTCGGTCGTACTCGTTTGCTGTTGAAAGAGCGTTTTCGGCCGGTCTTTCTGTTCGAGTCCGCTTTCGGTCTTACTCATTTATTCTTTTCGAGTCCGCTTTCTGTCGTACTCGTTTGCTGTTGAAAGAGCATTTTCGGCCGGTCTTTCTTTTCGAGTCCGCTTTCGGTCGTACTCGTTTGCTGTTGAAAGAGCTTTTTCAGCCGGTCTTTCTTTTCGAGTCCGCTTTCGGTCATACTTATTTATTCTTTTCGAGTCCGCTTTCGGTCGTACTCGGTTACTGTTGAAAGAGCATTTTCGGCAGAACTTTATGTTCGAGTCCACTTTCGGACGTACTCGTTTATTCTTTTCGAGTCCGCTTTCGGTCGTACTCGTTTGCTGTTGAAGGAGCGTTTTCGGCCGGTCTTTCTTTTGGAGTCCGCTTTCGGGCGTACTCATTTGCTGTTGAAAGAGCGTTTCCGGCCGGTCTTTCTTTTCGAGTCCGCTTTCGGTCATACTTATTTATTCTTTTCGAGTCCGCTTTCGGTCGTACTCGTTTACTGTTGAAAGAGCGTTTTCGGCCGGACTTTATATTCGAGTCCGCTTTCGGACGTACTCGTTTATTCTTTTCGAGTCCGCTTTCGGTCGTACTCGTTTGCTGTTGAAAGAGCGTTTCAGGCCGGTCTTTCTTTTCGAGTCCGCTTTCGGTTGTACTCGTTAGCTGTTGAAAGAGCGTTTTTGGCCGGTCTTTATTTTCGAGTCCGCTTTTGGTCGTACTCGTTTATTCTTATCGAGTCCGCTTTCGGTCGTACTCGTTTGCTGTTGAAAGAGCGTTTTCGGCCGGTCTTTTATTTCGAGTCCGCTTTCGGTCGTACTCGTTTATTTCTTTTCGAGTCCGCTTTCGGTCGTACTCGTTTGCTGGTGAAAGAGCGTTTTCGGCCGGTCTTTCTTTTCGAGTCCGCTTTCGGTCGTACTCGTTTATTCTTTTCGAGTCCGCTTTCGGTCGTACTCGTTTGCTATTAAAAGAGCATTTTCGATCGGTCTTTCTTTTCGAGTCCGCTTTCGGTCGTACTCGTTTGCTGTTGAAAGAGCGTTTTCGGCCGGTCTTTCTTTTGGAGTCCGCTTTCGGTCGTACTGCTTTGCTGTTGAAAGAGCATTTTCGGCCAGTCTTTCTTTTCGATTCTGCTTTCGGTAGTACTTTTTTATTTCTTTTCGAGTTCGCTTTTGGTCTTACTCGTTTGCTGTTGAAAGAGCGTTTTCGGCCGGTCTTTCTTTTCGAGTCCGCTTTCGGTTGTACTCATTTATTCTTTTCGAGTCCGCTTTTGCTCGTACTCGTTTGCTGTTGAAAGAGCGTTTCAGGCCGGTCTTTCTTTTCGAGTCCGCTTTCGGTCGTACTCGTTTGCTATTGAAAGAGCGTTTTTGGCCGGCCTTTCTGTTCGAGTCGGCTTTTGGTCGTACTCGTTTATTCTTATCGAGTCCGCTTTCAGTCGTACTCGTTTGCTGTTGAAAGAGCGTTTTCGGTCGGTCTTTTATTTCGAGTCTGCTTTCGGTCGTACTCGTTTATTTCTTTTCGAGTCCGCTTTCGGTCGTACTCGTTTGCTGTTGAAAGAGCGTTTCCGGCCGGTCTTTCTTTTCGAGTCCGCTTTCGGTCGTACTCGTTTGCTATTGAAAGAGCGTTTTTGGCCGGCCTTTCTGTTCGAGTCGGCTTTCGGTCATACTCGTTTATTCTTTTCGATTTCGCTTTCGGTTGTACTCGTTTGCTGTTGAAAGAGCGTTTTTGGCAAGTCTTTCTTTTCGATTCTGCTTTCGGTAGTACTTGTTTATTTCTTTTCGAATTCGCTTTTGGTCTTACTCGTTTGCTGTTGAAAGAGCGTTTTCGTCCGGTCTTTCTTTTCGAGTCCGCTTTCGGTCGTACTCGTTTATTCTTTTCGAGTTCGCTTTTGCTCGTACTCGTTTGCTGTTGAAAGAGCGTTTCAGGCCGGTCTTTCTTTTCGAGTCCGCTTTCGGTTGTACTCGTTAGCTGTTGAAAGAGAGTTTTTGGCCGGTCTTTATTTTTGAGTGAGCTTTTGGTCGTACTCGTTTATTCTTATCGAGTCCGCTTTCAGTCGTACTCGTTTGCTGTTGAAAGTGCGTTTTCGGTCGGTCTTTTATTTCGAGTCCGCTTTCGGTCGTACTCGTTTATTTCTTTTCGAGTCCGCTTTCGGTCGTACTCGTTTGCTGTTGAAAGAGCGTTTCCGGCCGGTCTTTCTTTTCGAGTCCGCTTTCGGTCGTACTCGTTTGCTGTTGAAAGAGCGTTTTCGGCCGGTCTTTCTTTTGGAGTCCTCTTTCGGTCATACTGCTTTGCTGTTGAAAGAGCATTTTTGGCCAGTCTTTCTTTTCGATTCTGCTTTCGGTAGTACCTTTTTATTTCTTTTCGAGTTCGCTTTTGGTCTTACTCGTTTGCTGTTGAAAGAGCGTTTTCGGCCGGTCTTTCTTTTCGAGTCCGCTTTCGGTCGTACTCATTTATTCTTTTCGAGTCCGCTTTTGCTCGTACTCGTTTGCTGTTGAAAGAGCGTTTCAGGCCGGTCTTTCTTTTCGAGTCCGCTTTCGGTCGTACTCGTTTGCTATTGAAAGAGCGTTTTTGGCCGGTCTTTATTTTCGAGTCCGCTTTTGGTCGTACTCGTTTATTCTTATCGAGTCCGCTTTCAGTCGTACTCGTTTGCTGTTGAAAGAGCGTTTTCGGTCGGTCTTTTATTTCGAGTCCGCTTTCGGTCGTACTCGTTTATTTCTTTCCGAGTCCGCTTTCGGTCGTACTCGTTTGCTGTTGAAAGAGCGTTTCCGGCCGGTCTTTCTTTTCGAGTCCGCTTTCGGTCGTACTCGTTTATTCTTTTCGAATCCGCTTTCGGTCGTACTCGTTTGCTATTGAAAGAGCGTTTTTTGCCGGCCTTTCTGTTCGAGTCGGCTTTCGTTCATACTCGTTTATTCTTTTCGAGTTCGCTTTCGGTTGTACTCGTTTGCTGTTGAAAGAGCGTTTTCGGCCAGTCTTTCTTTTCGATTCTGCTTTCGGTAGTACTTGTTTATTTCTTTTCGAATTCGCTTTTGGTCTTACTCGTTTGCTGTTGAAAGAGCGTTTTCGTCCGGTCTTTCTTTTCGAGTCCGCTTTCGGTCGTACTCGTTTATTCTTTTCGAGTTCGCTTTTGCTCGTACTCGTTTGCTGTTGAAAGAGCGTTTCAGGCCGGTCTTTCTTTTCGAGTCCGCTTTCGGTTGTACTCGTTAGCTGTTGAAAGAGAGTTTTTGGTCGGTCTTTCTTTTCGAGTCTGCTTTTGGTCGTACTCGTTTATTCTTATCGAGTCCGCTTTCGGTTGTACTCGTTTGCTGTTGAAAGAGCGTTTCAGGTCGGTCTTTCTTTTCGAGTCCGCTTTTCGGTAGTACTCGTTTGCTGTTGAAAGAGCGTTTTCGGCCGGTCTTTCTTTTCGAGTCCGCTTTCGATCGTACTCGGTTATTTCTTTTAGAGTCTGCTTTCGGTTGTACTCGTTTGCTGTTGAAAGAGCGTTTTCGGCCGGTCTTTCTTTTCGAGTCCGCTTTCGGTCGTACTCATTTATTCTTTTCGAGTCCGCTTTTGCTCGTACTCGTTTGCTGTTGAAAGAGCGTTTCAGGCCGGTCTTTCTTTTCGAGTCCGCTTTCGGTCGTACTCGTTTGCTATTGAAAGAGCGTTTTTGGCCGGTCTTTATTTTCGAGTCCGCTTTTGGTCGTACTCGTTTATTCTTATCGAGTCCGCTTTCAGTCGTACTCGTTTGCTGTTGAAAGAGCATTTTCGGTCGGTCTTTTATTTCGAGTCCGCTTTCGGTCGTACTCGTTTATTTCTTTTCGAGTCCGCTTTCGGTCGTACTCGTTTGCTGTTGAAAGAGCGTTTCCGGCAGGTCTTTCTTTTCGAGTCCGCTTTTGGTCGTACTCGTTTGCTGTTGAAAGAGCGTTTTCGGCCGGTCTTTCTTTTGGAGTTCGCTTTCGGTCATACTGCTTTGCTGTTGAAAGAGCATTTTCGGCCAGTCTTTCTTTTCGATTCTGCTTTCGGTAGTACTTTTTTATTTCTTTTCGAGTTCGCTTTTGGTCTTACTCGTTTGCTGTTGAAAGAGCATTTTCGGCCGGTCTTTCTTTTCGAGTCCGCTTTCGGTCGTACTCATTTATTCTATTCGAGTCCGCTTTTGCTCGTACTCGTTTGCTGTTGAAAGAGCGTTTCAGGCCGGTCTTTCTTTTCGAGTCCGCTTTCGGTCGTACTCGTTTGCTATTGAAAGAGCGTTTTTGGCCGGCCTTTCTATTCGAGTCGGCTTTCGGTCATACTCGTTTATTCTTTTCGAGTTCGCTTTCGGTTGTACTCGTTTGCTGTTGAAAGAGCGTTTTCGGCCAGTCTTTCTTTTCGATTCTGCTTTCGGTAGTACTTGTTTATTTCTTTTCGAATTCGCTTTTGGTCTTACTCGTTTGCTGTTGAAAGAGCGTTTTCGTCCGGTCTTTCTTTTCGAGTCCGCTTTCGGTCGTACTCGTTTATTCTTTTCGAGTTCGCTTTTGCTCGTACTCGTTTGCTGTTGAAAGAGCGTTTCAGGCCGGTCTTTCTTTTCGAGTCCGCTTTCGGTTGTACTCGTTAGCTGTTGAAAGAGAGTTTTTGGTCGGTCTTTCTTTTCGAGTCTGCTTTTGGTCGTACTCGTTTATTCTTATCGAGTCCGCTTTCGGTTGTACTCGTTTGCTGTTGAAAGAGCGTTTCAGGTCGGTCTTTCTTTTCGAGTCCGCTTTTCGGTAGTACTCGTTTGCTGTTGAAAGAGCGTTTTCGGCCGGTCTTTCTTTTCGAGTCCGCTTTCGATCGTACTCGGTTATTTCTTTTAGAGTCTGCTTTCGGTTGTACTCGTTTGCTGTTGAAAGAGCGTTTTCGGCCGGTCTTTCTTTTCGAGTCCGCTTTCGGTCGTACTCATTTATTCTTTTCGAGTCCGCTTTTGCTCGTACTCGTTTGCTGTTGAAAGAGCGTTTCAGGCCGGTCTTTCTTTTCGAGTCCGCTTTCGGTCGTACTCGTTTGCTATTGAAAGAGCGTTTTTGGCCGGTCTTTATTTTCGAGTCCGCTTTTGGTCGTACTCGTTTATTCTTATCGAGTCCGCTTTCAGTCGTACTCGTTTGCTGTTGAAAGAGCATTTTCGGTCGGTCTTTTATTTCGAGTCCGCTTTCGGTCGTACTCGTTTATTTCTTTTCGAGTCCGCTTTCGGTCGTACTCGTTTGCTGTTGAAAGAGCGTTTCCGGCAGGTCTTTCTTTTCGAGTCCGCTTTTGGTCGTACTCGTTTGCTGTTGAAAGAGCGTTTTCGGCCGGTCTTTCTTTTGGAGTCCGCTTTCGGTCATACTGCTTTGCTGTTGAAAGAGCATTTTCGGCCAGTCTTTCTTTTCGATTCTGCTTTCGGTAGTACTTTTTTATTTCTTTTCGAGTTCGCTTTTGGTCTTACTCGTTTGCTGTTGAAAGAGCATTTTCGGCCGGTCTTTCTTTTCGAGTCCGCTTTCGGTCGTACTCATTTATTCTATTCGAGTCCGCTTTTGCTCGTACTCGTTTGCTGTTGAAAGAGCGTTTCAGGCCGGTCTTTCTTTTCGAGTCCGCTTTCGGTCGTACTCGTTTGTTATTGAAAGAGCGTTTTTGGCCGGTCTTTATTTTCGAGTCCGCTTTTGGTCGTACTCGTTTATTCTTATCGAGTCCGCTTTCAGTCGTACTCGTTTGCTGTTGAAAGAGCGTTTTCGGTCGGTCTTTTATTTCGAGTCCGCTTTCGGTCGTACGCGTTTATTTCTTTTCGAGTCCGCTTTCGGTCGTACTCGTTTGCTGTTGAAAGAGCGTTTCCGGCCGGTCTTTCTTTTTGAGTCCGCTTTCGGTCGTACTCGTTTATTATTTTCGAGTCCGCTTTCGGTCGTACTCGTTTGCTATTGAAAGAGCGTTTTTGGCCGGCCTTTCTATTCGAGTCGGCTTTCGGTCATACTCGTTTATTCTTTTCGAGTTCGCTTTCGGTTGTACTCGTTTGCTGTTGAAAGAGCGTTTTCGGCCAGTCTTTCTTTTCGATTCTGCTTTCGGTAGTACTTGTTTATTTCTTTTCGAATTCGCTTTTGGTCTTACTCGTTTGCTGTTGAAAGAGCGTTTTCGTCCGGTCTTTCTTTTCGAGTCCGCTTTCGGTCGTACTCGTTTATTCTTTTCGAGTTCGCTTTTGCTCGTACTCGTTTGCTGTTGAAAGAGCGTTTCAGGCCGGTCTTTCTTTTCGAGTCCGCTTTCGATTGTAATCGTTAGCTGTTGAAAGAGAGTTTTTGGCCGGTCTTTCTTTTCGAGTCCGCTTTCGGTCGTACTCGTTTGCTATTGAAAGAGCGTTTTTGGCCGGTCTTTATTTTCGAGTCCGCTTTTGGTCGTACTCGTTTATTCTTTTCGAGTCCGCTTTCGGTCGTACTCGTTTGCTGTTGAAAGAGCGTTTTCGGCCGGTCTTTCTTTTCGAGTCCGCATTCGGTCGTACTCGTTTATTTCTTTTCGAGTCCGCTTTCGGTCGTACTCGTTTGCTGTTGAAAGAGCGTTTCCGGCCGGTCTTTCTTTTCGAGTCCGCTTTCGGTCGTACTCGTTTATTCTTTTCGAGTCCGCTTTCGGTCGTACTCGTTTGCTATTGAAAGAGCGTTTTCGGCCGGCCTTTCTGTTCGAGTCGGCTTTCGGTCATACTCGTTTATTCTTTTCGAGTCCGCTTTCGATCGTACTCGGTTATTTCTTTTAGAGTCTGCTTTCGGTTGTACTCGTTTGCTGTTGAAAGAGCGTTTTCGGCCGGTCTTTCTTTTCGAGTCCGCTTTCGGTCGTACTCATTTCTTCTTTTCGAGTCCGCTTTTGCTCGTACTCGTTTGCTGTTGAAAGAGCGTTTCAGGCCGGTCTTTCTTTTCGAGTCCGCTTTCGGTCGTACTCGTTTGCTATTGAAAGAGCGTTTTTGGCCGGTCTTTATTTTCGAGTCTGCTTTTGGTCGTACTCGTTTATTCTTTTCGAGTCCGCTTTCGGTCGTACTCGTTTGCTGTTGAAAGAGCGTTTTCGGCCGGTCTTTCTTTTCGAGTCCGCTTTCGGTCGTACTCATTTATTTCTTTTCGAGTCCGCTTTCGGTCGTACTCGTTTGCTATTGAAAGAGCGTTTCCGGCCGGTCTTTCTTTTCGAGTCCGCTTTCGGTCGTACTCGTTTATTCTTTTCGAGTCCGCTTTCGGTCGTACTCGTTTGCTATTGAAAGAGCGTTTTCGGCCGGCCTTTCTGTTCGAGTCGGCTTTCGGTCATACTCGTTTATTCTTTTCGAGTTCGCTTTCGGTTGTACTCGTTTACTGTTGAAATAGCGTTTTCGGCCAGTCGTTCTTTTCGATTCTGCTTTTGGTAGTACTTGTTTATTTCTTTTCGAATTCGCTTTTGGTCTTACTCGTTTGCTGTTGAAAGAGCGTTTTCGTCCGGTCTTTCTTTTCGAGTCCGCTTTCGGTCGTACTCGTTTATTCTTTTCGAGTTCGCTTTTGCTCGTACTCGTTTGCTGTTGAAAGAGCATTTCAGGCCGGTCTTTCTTTTCCAGTCCGCTTTCGGTTGTACTCGTTAGCTGTTGAAATAGAGTTTTTGGCCGGTCTTTCTTTTCGAGTCTGCTTTTTGTCGTACTCGTTTATTCTTATCGAGTCCGCTTTCGGTTGTACTCGTTTGCTGTTGAAAGAGCGTTTCAGGTCGGTCTTTCTTTTCGAGTCCGCTTTTCGGTCGTACTCGTTTGCTGTTGAAAGAGCGTTTTCGGCCGGTCTTTCTTTTCGAGTCCGCTTTCGATCGTACTCGGTTATTTCTTTTAGAGTCTGCTTTCAAATGTACTCGTTTGCTGTTGAAAGAGCGTTTTCGGCCGGTCTTTCTTTTCGAGTCCGCTTTCAGTCGTACTCGTTTGCTATTGAAAGAGCATTCTCGGCCGGTCTTTCTTTTCGAGTCCGCTTTCGGTCGTACTCGTTTGCTGTTGAAAGAGCATTTTCGGCCGGTCTTTCTTTTCGAGTCCGCTTTCGGTCGTACTCGTTTATTTCTTTTCGAGTCCGCTTTCGGTCTTACTCATTTGCTGTTGAAAGAGCATTTTCGGCCGGTCTTTCTTTTCGAGTCCGCTTTTGGTCGTACTCGTTTATTCTTTTCGAGTCCGCTTTCGGTCGTACTCGTTTGCTGTTGAAAGAGCGTTTTCGGCCGGTCTTTCTGTTCGAGTCCGCTTTCGGTCTTATTCATTTATTCTTTTCGAGTCCGCTTTCTGTCGTACTCGTTTGCTGTTGAAAGAGCATTTTCGGCCGGTCTTTCTTTTCGAGTCCGCTTTCGGTCGTACTCGTTTGCTGTTGAAAGAGCTTTTTCAGCCGGTCTTTCTTTTCGAGTCCGCTTTCGGTCATACTTATTTATTCTTTTCGAGTCCGCTTTCGGTCGTACTCGTTTACTGTTGAAAGAGCATTTTCGGCAGAACTTTATGTTCGAGTCCACTTTCGGACGTACTCGTTTATTCTTTTCGAGTCCGCTTTCGGTCGTACTCGTTTGCTGTTGAAGGAGCGTTTTCGGCCGGTCTTTCTTTTGGAGTCCGCTTTCGGGCGTACTCCTTTGCTGTTGAAAGAGCGTTTCCGGCCGGTCTTTCTTTTCGAGTCCGCTTTCGGTCATACTTATTTATTCTTTTCGAGTCCGCTTTCGGTCGTACTCGTTTACTGTTGAAAGAGCGTTTTCGGCCGGACTTTATATTCGAGTCCGCTTTCGGACGTACTCGTTTATTCTTTTCGAGTCCGCTTTCGGTCGTACTCGTTTGCTGTTGAAAGAGCGTTTCAGGCCGGTCTTTCTTTTCGAGTCCGCTTTCGGTTGTACTCGTTAGCTGTTGAAAGAGCGTTTTTGGCCGGTCTTTATTTTCGAGTCCGCTTTTGGTCGTACTCGTTTATTCTTATCGAGTCCGCTTTCGGTCGTACTCGTTTGCTGTTGAAAGAGCGTTTTCGGCCGGTCTTTTATTTTCGAGTCCGCTTTCGGTCGTACTCGTTTATTTCTTTTCGAGTCCGCTTTCGGTCGTACTCGTTTGCTGTTGAAAGAGCGTTTTCGGCCGGTCTTTCTTTTCGAGTCCGCTTTCGGTCGTACTCGTTTATTTCTTTTCGAGTCCGCTTTCGGTCGTACTCGTTTGCTGTTGAAAGAGCGTTTCCGGCCGGTCTTTCTTTTCGAGTCCGCTTTCGGTCGTACTCGTTTGCTGTTGAAAGAGCGTTTTCGGCCGGTCTTTCTTTTGGAGTCCTCTTTCGGTCGTACTGCTTTGCTGTTGAAAGAGCATTTTCGGCCAGTCTTTCTTTTCGATTCTGCTTTCGGTAGTACCTATTTATTTCTTTTAGAGTCTGCTTTCGGTTGTACTCGTTTGCTGTTGAAAGAGCGTTTTCGGCCGGTCTTTCTTTTCGAGTCCGCTTTCGGTCGTACTCATTTATTCTTTTCGAGTCCGCTTTTGCTCGTACTCGTTTGCTGTTGAAAGAGCGTTTCAGGCCGGTCTTTCTTTTCGAGTCCGCTTTCGGTCGTACTCGTTTGCTATTGAAAGAGCGTTTTTGGCCGGTCTTTATTTTCGAGTCCGCTTTTGGTCGTACTCGTTTATTCTTATCGAGTCCGCTTTCAGTCGTACTCGTTTGCTGTTGAAAGAGCGTTTTCGGTCGGTCTTTTATTTCGAGTCCGCTTTCGGTCGTACTCGTTTATTTCTTTTCGAGTCCGCTTTCGGTCGTACTCGTTTGCTGTTGAAAGAGCGTTTCCGGCCGGTCTTTCTTTTCGAGTCCGCTTTCGGTCGTACTCGTTTATTCTTTTCGAATCCGCTTTCGGTCGTACTCGTTTGCTATTGAAAGAGCGTTTTTTGCCGGCCTTTCTGTTCGAGTCGGCTTTCGTTCATACTCGTTTATTCTTTTCGAGTTCGCTTTCGGTTGTACTCGTTTGCTGTTGAAAGAGCGTTTTCGGCCAGTCTTTCTTTTCGATTCTGCTTTCGGTAGTACTTGTTTATTTCTTTTCGAATTCGCTTTTGGTCTTACTCGTTTGCTGTTGAAAGAGCGTTTTCGTCCGGTCTTTCTTTTCGAGTCCGCTTTCGGTCGTACTCGTTTATTCTTTTCGAGTTCGCTTTTGCTCGTACTCGTTTGCTGTTGAAAGAGCGTTTCAGGCCGGTCTTTCTTTTCGAGTCCGCTTTCGGTTGTACTCGTTAGCTGTTGAAAGAGAGTTTTTGGCCGGTCTTTCTTTTCGAGTCTGCTTTTGGTCGTACTCGTTTATTCTTATCGAGTCCGCTTTCGGTTGTACTCGTTTGCTGTTGAAAGAGCGTTTCAGGTCGGTCTTTCTTTTCGAGTCCGCTTTTCGGTAGTACTCGTTTGCTGTTGAAAGAGCGTTTTCGGCCGGTCTTTCTTTTCGAGTCCGCTTTCGATCATACTCGGTTATTTCTTTTAGAGTCTGCTTTCGGTTGTACTCGTTTGCTGTTGAAAGAGCGTTTTCGGCCGGTCTTTCTTTTCGAGTCCGCTTTCGGTCGTACTCATTTATTCTTTTCGAGTCCGCTTTTGCTCGTACTCGTTTGCTGTTGAAAGAGCGTTTCAGGCCGGTCTTTCTTTTCGAGTCCGCTTTCGGTCGTACTCGTTTGCTATTGAAAGAGCGTTTTTGGCCGGTCTTTATTTTCGAGTCCGCTTTTGGTCGTACTCGTTTATTCTTATCGAGTCCGCTTTCGGTCGTACTCGTTTGCTGTTGAAAGAGCGTTTTCGGCCGGTCTTTTATTTTCGAGTCCGCTTTCGGTCGTACTCGTTTATTTCTTTTCGAGTCCGCTTTCGGTCGTACTCGTTTGCTGTTGAAAGAGCGTTTTCGGCCGGTCTTTCTTTTCGAGTCCGCTTTCGGTCGTACTCGTTTATTTCTTTTCGAGTCCGCTTTCGGTCGTACTCGTTTGCTGTTGAAGGAGCGTTTTCGGCCGGTCTTTCTTTTGGAGTCCGCTTTCGGGCGTACTCCTTTGCTGTTGAAAGAGCGTTTCCGGCCGGTCTTTCTTTTCGAGTCCGCTTTCGGTCATACTTATTTATTCTTTTCGAGTCCGCTTTCGGTCGTACTCGTTTACTGTTGAAAGAGCGTTTTCGGCCGGACTTTATATTCGAGTCCGCTTTCGGACGTACTCGTTTATTCTTTTCGAGTCCGCTTTCGGTCGTACTCGTTTGCTGTTGAAAGAGCGTTTCAGGCCGGTCTTTCTTTTCGAGTCCGCTTTCGGTTGTACTCGTTAGCTGTTGAAAGAGCGTTTTTGGCCGGTATTTATTTTCGAGTCCGCTTTTGGTCGTACTCGTTTATTCTTATCGAGTCCGCTTTCGGTCGTACTCGTTTGCTGTTGAAAGAGCGTTTTCGGCCGGTCTTTTATTTTCGAGTCCGCTTTCGGTCGTACTCGTTTATTTCTTTTCGAGTCCGCTTTCGGTCGTACTCGTTTGCTGTTGAAAGAGCGTTTTCGGCCGGTCTTTCTTTTCGAGTCCGCTTTCGGTCGTACTCATTTATTTCTTTTCGAGTCCGCTTTCGGTCGTACTCGTTTGCTGTTGAAAGAGCGTTTCCGACCGGTCTTTTTTTTCGAGTCCGCTTTCGGTCGTACTCGTTTGCTGTTGAAAGAGCGTTTTCGGCCGGTCTTTCTTTTGGAGTCCTCTTTCGGTCGTACTGCTTTGCTGTTGAAAGAGCATTTTCGGCCAGTCTTTCTTTTCGATTCTGCTTTCGGTAGTACCTATTTATTTCTTTTAGAGTCTGCTTTCGGTTGTACTCGTTTGCTGTTGAAAGAGCGTTTTCGGCCGGTCTTTCTTTTCGATTCCGCTTTCGGTCGTACTCATTTATTCTTTTCGAGTCCGCTTTTGCTCGTACTCGTTTGCTGTTGAAAGAGCGTTTCAGGCCGGTCTTTCTTTTCGAGTCCGCTTTCGGTCGTACTCGTTTGCTATTGAAAGAGCGTTTTTGGCCGGTCTTTATTTTCGAGTCCGCTTTTGGTCGTACTCGTTTATTCTTATCGAGTCCGCTTTCAGTCGTACTCGTTTGCTGTTGAAAGAGCGTTTTCGGTCGGTCTTTCTTTTCGAGTCCGCTTTCGGTCGTACTCGTTTATTTCTTTTCGAGTCCGCTTTCGGTCGTACTCGTTTGCTGTTGAAAGAGCGTTTCCGGCCGGTCTTTCTTTTCGAGTCCGCTTTCGGTCGTACTCGTTTATTCTTTTCGAATCCGCTTTCGGTCGTACTCGTTTGCTATTGAAAGAGCGTTTTTTGCCGGCCTTTCTGTTCGAGTCGGCTTTCGTTCATACTCGTTTATTCTTTTCGAGTTCGCTTTCGGTTGTACTCGTTTGCTGTTGAAAGAGCGTTTTCGGCCAGTCTTTCTTTTCGATTCTGCTTTCGGTAGTACTTGTTTATTTCTTTTCGAATTCGCTTTTGGTCTTACTCGTTTGCTGTTGAAAGAGCGTTTTCGTCCGGTCTTTCTTTTCGAGTCCGCTTTCGGTCGTACTCATTTATTCTTTTCGAGTTCGCTTTTGCTCGTACTCGTTTGCTGTTGAAAGAGCGTTTCAGGCAGGTCTTTCTTTTCGAGTCCGCTTTCGGTTGTACTCGTTAGCTGTTGAAAGAGAGTTTTTGGCCGGTCTTTCTTTTCGAGTCTGCTTTTGGTCGTGCTCGTTTATTCTTATCGAGTCCGCTTTCGGTTGTACTCGTTTGCTGTTGAAAGAGCGTTTCAGGTCGGTCTTTCTTTTCGAGTCCGCTTTTCGGTAGTACTCGTTTGCTGTTGAAAGAGCGTTTTCGGCCGGTCTTTCTTTTCGAGTCCGCTTTCGATCATACTCGGTTATTTCTTTTAGAGTCTGCTTTCGGTTGTACTCGTTTGCTGTTGAAAGAGCGTTTTCGGCCGGTCTTTCTTTTCGAGTCCGCTTTCGGTCGTACTCATTTATTCTTTTCGAGTCCGCTTTTGCTCGTACTCGTTTGCTGTTGAAAGAGCGTTTCAGGCCGGTCTTTCTTTTTGAGTCCGCTTTCGGTCGTACTCGTTTGCTATTGAAAGAGCGTTTTTGGCCGGTCTTTATTTTCGAGTCCGCTTTTGGTCGTACTCGTTTATTCTTATCGAGTCCGCTTTCAGTCGTACTCGTTTGCTGTTGAAAGAGCATTTTCGGTCGGTCTTTTATTTCGAGTCCGCTTTCGGTCGTACTCGTTTATTTCTTTTCGAGTCCGCTTTCGGTCGTACTCGTTTGCTGTTGAAAGAGCGTTTCCGGCAGGTCTTTCTTTTCGAGTCCGCTTTTGGTCGTACTCGTTTGCTGTTGAAAGAGCGTTTTCGGCCGGTCTTTCTTTTGGAGTCCGCTTTCGGTCATACTGCTTTGCTGTTGAAAGAGCATTTTCGGCCAGTCTTTCTTTTCGATTCTGCTTTCGGTAGTACTTTTTTATTTCTTTTCGAGTTCGCTTTTGGTCTTACTCGTTTGCTGTTGAAAGAGCGTTTTCGGCCGGTCTTTCTTTTCGAGTCCGCTTTCGGTCGTACTCATTTATTCTATTCGAGTCCGCTTTTGCTCGTACTCGTTTGCTGTTGAAAGAGCGTTTCAGGCCGGTCTTTCTTTTCGAGTCCGCTTTCGGTCGTACTCGTTTGTTATTGAAAGAGCGTTTTTGGCCGGTCTTTATTTTCGAGTCCGCTTTTGGTCGTACTCGTTTATTCTTATCGAGTCCGCTTTCAGTCGTACTCGTTTGCTGTTGAAAGAGCGTTTTCGGTCGGTCTTTTATTTCGAGTCCGCTTTCGGTCGTACGCGTTTATTTCTTTTCGAGTCCGCTTTCGGTCGTACTCGTTTGCTGTTGAAAGAGCGTTTCCGGCCGGTCTTTCTTTTTGAGTCCGCTTTCGGTCGTACTCGTTTATTCTTTTCGAGTCCGCTTTCGGTCGTACTCGTTTGCTATTGAAAGAGCGTTTTTGGCCGGCCTTTCTATTCGAGTCGGCTTTCGGTCATACTCGTTTATTCTTTTCGAGTTCGCTTTCGGTTGTACTCGTTTGCTGTTGAAAGAGCGTTTTCGGCCAGTCTTTCTTTTCGATTCTGCTTTCGGTAGTACTTGTTTATTTCTTTTCGAATTCGCTTTTGGTCTTACTCGTTTGCTGTTGAAAGAGCGTTTTCGTCCGGTCTTTCTTTTCGAGTCCGCTTTCGGTCGTACTCGTTTATTCTTTTCGAGTTCGCTTTTGCTCGTACTCGTTTGCTGTTGAAAGAGCGTTTCAGGCCGGTCTTTCTTTTCGAGTCCGCTTTCGGTTGTACTCGTTAGCTGTTGAAAGAGAGTTTTTGGCCGGTCTTTCTTTTCGAGTCTGCTTTTGGTCGTACTCGTTTATTCTTATCGAGTCCGCTTTCGGTTGTACTCGTTTGCTGTTGAAAGAGCGTTTCAGGTCGGTCTTTCTTTTCGAGTCCGCTTTTCGGTCGTACTCGTTTGCTGTTGAAAGAGCGTTTTCGGTCGGTCTTTCTTTTCGAGTCCGCTTTCGATCGTACTCGGTTATTTCTTTTAGAGTCTGCTTTCGGTTGTACTCGTTTGCTGTTGAAAGAGCGTTTTCGGCCGGTCTTTCTTTTCGAGTCCGCTTTCGGTCGTACTCATTTATTCTTTTCGAGTCCGCTTTTGCTCGTACTCGTTTGCTGTTGAAAGAGCGTTTCAGGCCGGTCTTTCTTTTCGAGTCCGCTTTCGGTCGTACTCGTTTGCTATTGAAAGAGCGTTTTTGGCCGGTCTTTATTTTCGAGTCCGCTTTTGGTCGTACTCGTTTATTCTTATCGAGTCCGCTTTCAGTCGTACTCGTTTGCTGTTGAAAGAGCGTTTTCGGTCGGTCTTTTATTTCGAGTCCGCTTTCGGTCGTACTCGTTTATTTCTTTTCGAGTCCGCTTTCGGTCGTACTCGTTTGCTGTTGAAAGAGCGTTTTCGGCCGGTCTTTCTTTTCGAGTCCGCTTTCGGTCGTACTCGTTTATTCTTTTCGAATCCGCTTTCGGTCGTACTCGTTTGCTATTGAAAGAGCGTTTTTTGCCGGCCTTTCTGTTCGAGTCGGCTTTCGGTCATACTCGTTTATTCTTCTCGAGTTCGCTTTCGGTTGTACTCGTTTGCTGTTGAAAGAGCGTTTTCGGCCAGTCTTTCTTTTCGATTCTGCTTTCGGTAGTACTTGTTTATTTCTTTTCGAATTCGCTTTTGGTCTTACTCGTTTGCTGTTGAAAGAGCGTTTTCGTCCGGTCTTTCTTTTCGAGTCCGCTTTCGGTCGTACTCGTTTATTCTTTTCGAGTTCGCTTTTGCTCGTACTCGTTTGCTGTTGAAAGAGCGTTTCAGGCCGGTCTTTCTTTTCGAGTCCGCTTTCGGTTGTACTCGTTAGCTGTTGAAAGAGAGTTTTTGGCCGGTCTTTCTTTTCGAGTCTGCTTTTGGTCGTACTCGTTTATTCTTATCGAGTCCGCTTTCGGTTGTACTCGTTTGCTGTTGAAAGAGCGTTTCAGGTCGGTCTTTCTTTTCGAGTCCGCTTTTCGGTCGTACTCGTTTGCTGTTGAAAGAGCGTTTTCGGTCGGTCTTTCTTTTCGAGTCCGCTTTCGATCGTACTCGGTTATTTCTTTTAGAGTCTGCTTTCGGTTGTACTCGTTTGCTGTTGAAAGAGCGTTTTCGGCCGGTCTTTCTTTTCGAGTCCGCTTTCGGTCGTACTCATTTATTCTTTTCGAGTCCGCTTTTGCTCGTACTCGTTTGCTGTTGAAAGAGCGTTTCAGGCCGGTCTTTCTTTTCGAGTCCGCTTTCGGTCGTACTCGTTTGCTATTGAAAGAGCGTTTTTGGCCGGTCTTTATTTTCGAGTCCGCTTTTGGTCGTACTCGTTTATTCTTATCGAGTCCGCTTTCAGTCGTACTCGTTTGCTGTTGAAAGAGCGTTTTCGGTCGGTCTTTTATTTCGAGTCCGCTTTCGGTCGTACTCGTTTATTTCTTTTCGAGTCCGCTTTCGGTCGTACTCGTTTGCTGTTGAAAGTGCGTTTTCGGCCGGTGTTTCTTTTGGAGTCCGCTTTCGGCCGTACTGCTTTGCTGTTGAAAGAGCATTTTCGGCCAGTCATTCTTTTCGATTCAGCTTTCGGTAGTACTTTTTTATTTCTTTTCGAGTTCGCTTTTGGTCTTACTCGTTTGCTGTTGAAAGAGCGTTTTCGGCCGGTCTTTCTTTTCGAGTCCGCTTTCGGTCGTACTCATTTATTCTTTTCGAGTCCGCTTTTGCTCGTACTCGTTTGCTGTTGAAAGAGCGTTTCAGGCCGGTCTTTCTTTTCGAGTCCGCTTTCGGTCGTACTCGTTTGCTATTGAAAGAGCGTTTTTGGCCGGTCTTTATTTTCGAGTCCGCTTTTGGTCGTACTCGTTTATTCTTATCGACTCCGCTTTCAGTCGTACTCGTTTGCTGTTGAAAGAGCGTTTTCGGTCGGTCTTTTATTTCGAGTCCGCTTTCGGTCGTACTCGTTTATTTCTTTTCGAGTCCGCTTTCGGTCGTACTCGTTTGCTGTTGAAAGAGCGTTTTCGGCCGGTCTTTCTTTTCGAGTCCGCTTTCGGTCGTACTCGTTTATTCTTTTCGAATCCGCTTTCGGTCGTACTCGTTTGCTATTGAAAGAGCGTTTTTTGCCGGCCTTTCTGTTCGAGTCGGCTTTCGGTCATACTCGTTTATTCTTCTCGAGTTCGCTTTCGGTTGTACTCGTTTGCTGTTGAAAGAGCGTTTTCGGCCAGTCTTTCTTTTCGATTCTGCTTTCGGTAGTACTTGTTTATTTCTTTTCGAATTCGCTTTTGGTCTTACTCGTTTGCTGTTGAAAGAGCGTTTTCGTCCGGTCTTTCTTTTCGAGTCCGCTTTCGGTCGTACTCGTTTATTCTTTTCGAGTTCGCTTTTGCTCGTACTCGTTTGCTGTTGAAAGAGCGTTTCAGGCCGGTCTTTCTTTTCGAGTCCGCTTTCGGTTGTACTCGTTAGCTGTTGAAAGAGAGTTTTTGGCCGGTCTTTCTTTTCGAGTCTGCTTTTGGTCGTACTCGTTTATTCTTATCGAGTCCGCTTTCAGTCGTACTCGTTTGCTGTTGAAAGAGCGTTTTCGGTCGGTCTTTTATTTCGAGTCCGCTTTCGGTCGTACTCGTTTATTTCTTTTCGAGTCCGCTTTCGGTCGTACTCGTTTGCTGTTGAAAGAGCGTTTTCGGCCGGTCTTTCTTTTCGAGTCCGCTTTCGGTCGTACTCGTTTATTCTTTTCGAATCCGCTTTCGGTCGTACTCGTTTGCTATTGAAAGAGCGTTTTTTGCCGGCCTTTCTGTTCGAGTCGGCTTTCGGTCATACTCGTTTATTCTTCTCGAGTTCGCTTTCGGTTGTACTCGTTTGCTGTTGAAAGAGCGTTTTCGGCCAGTCTTTCTTTTCGATTCTGCTTTCGGTAGTACTTGTTTATTTCTTTTCGAATTCGCTTTTGGTCTTACTCGTTTGCTGTTGAAAGAGCGTTTTCGTCCGGTCTTTCTTTTCGAGTCCGCTTTCGGTCGTACTCGTTTATTCTTTTCGAGTTCGCTTTTGCTCGTACTCGTTTGCTGTTGAAAGAGCGTTTCAGGCCGGTCTTTCTTTTCGAGTCCGCTTTCGGTTGTACTCGTTAGCTGTTGAAAGAGAGTTTTTGGCCGGTCTTTCTTTTCGAGTCTGCTTTTGGTCGTACTCGTTTATTCTTATCGAGTCCGCTTTCGGTTGTACTCGTTTGCTGTTGAAAGAGCGTTTCAGGTCGGTCTTTCTTTTCGAGTCCGCTTTTCGGTCGTACTCGTTTGCTGTTGAAAGAGCGTTTTCGGTCGGTCTTTCTTTTCGAGTCCGCTTTCGATCGTACTCGGTTATTTCTTTTAGAGTCTGCTTTCGGTTGTACTCGTTTGCTGTTGAAAGAGCGTTTTCGGCCGGTCTTTCTTTTCGAGTCCGCTTTCGGTCGTACTCATTTATTCTTTTCGAGTCCGCTTTTGCTCGTACTCGTTTGCTGTTGAAAGAGCGTTTCAGGCCGGTCTTTCTTTTCGAGTCCGCTTTCGGTCGTACTCGTTTGCTATTGAAAGAGCGTTTTTGGCCGGTCTTTATTTTCGAGTCCGCTTTTGGTCGTACTCGTTTATTCTTATCGAGTCCGCTTTCAGTCGTACTCGTTTGCTGTTGAAAGAGCGTTTTCGGTCGGTCTTTTATTTCGAGTCCGCTTTCGGTCGTACTCGTTTATTTCTTTTCGAGTCCGCTTTCGGTCGTACTCGTTTGCTGTTGAAAGAGCGTTTTCGGCCGGTCTTTCTTTTCGAGTCCGCTTTCGGTCGTACTCGTTTATTCTTTTCGAATCCGCTTTCGGTCGTACTCGTTTGCTATTGAAAGAGCGTTTTTTGCCGGCCTTTCTGTTCGAGTCGGCTTTCGGTCATACTCGTTTATTCTTCTCGAGTTCGCTTTCGGTTGTACTCGTTTGCTGTTGAAAGAGCGTTTTCGGCCAGTCTTTCTTTTCGATTCTGCTTTCGGTAGTACTTGTTTATTTCTTTTCGAATTCGCTTTTGGTCTTACTCGTTTGCTGTTGAAAGAGCGTTTTCGTCCGGTCTTTCTTTTCGAGTCCGCTTTCGGTCGTACTCGTTTATTCTTTTCGAGTTCGCTTTTGCTCGTACTCGTTTGCTGTTGAAAGAGCGTTTCAGGCCGGTCTTTCTTTTCGAGTCCGCTTTCGGTTGTACTCGTTAGCTGTTGAAAGAGAGTTTTTGGTCGGTCTTTCTTTTCGAGTCTGCTTTTGGTCGTACTCGTTTATTCTTATCGAGTCCGCTTTCGGTTGTACTCGTTTGCTGTTGAAAGAGCGTTTCAGGTCGGTCTTTCTTTTCGAGTCCGCTTTTCGGTCGTACTCGTTTGCTGTTGAAAGAGCGTTTTCGGCCGGTCTTTCTTTTCGAGTCCGCTTTCGATCGTACTCGGGTATTTCTTTTAGAGTCTGCTTTCGGTTGTACTCGTTTGCTGTTGAAAGAGCGTTTTCGGCCGGTCTTTCTTTTCGAGTCCGCTTTCTGTCGTACTCATTTATTCTTTTCGAGTCCGCTTTTGCTCGTACTCGTTTGCTGTTGAAAGAGCGTTTCAGGCCGGTCTTTCTTTTCGAGTCCGCTTTCGGTCGTACTCGTTTGCTATTGAAAGAGCGTTTTTGGCCGGTCTTTATTTTCGAGTCCGCTTTTGGTCGTACTCGTTTATTCTTATCGAGTCCGCTTTCAGTCGTACTCGTTTGCTGTTGAAAGAGCGTTTTCGGTCGGTCTTTTATTTCGAGTCCGCTTTCGGTCATACTCGTTTATTTCTTTTCGAGTCCGCTTTCGGTCGTACTCGTTTGCTGTTGAAAGAGCGTTTCCGGCCGGTCTTTCTTTTCGAGTCCGCTTTCGGTCGTACTCGTTTATTCTTTTCGAGTCCGCTTTCGGTCGTACTCGTTTGCTATTGAAAGAGCGTTTTTGGCCGACCTTTCTATTCGAGTCGGCTTTCGGTCATACTCGTTTATTCTTTTCGAGTTCGCTTTCGGTTGTACTCGTTTGCTGTTGAAAGAGCGTTTCAGGTCGGTCTTTCTTTTCGAGTCTGCTTTTCAGTCGTACTCGTTTGCTGTTGAAAGAGCGTTTTCGGCCGGTCTTTCTTTTCGAGTCCGCTTTCGATCGTACTCGGTTATTTCTTTTAGAGTCTGCTTTCGGTTGTACTCGTTTGCTGTTGAAAGAGCGTTTTCGGCCGGTCTTTCTTTTCGAGTCCGCTTTCGGTCGTACTCATTTATTCTTTTCGAGTCCGCTTTTGCTCGTACTCGTTTGCTGTTGAAAGAGCGTTTCAGGCCGGTCTTTCTTTTCGAGTCCGCTTTCGGTCGTACTCGTTTGCTATTGAAAGAGCGTTTTTGGCCGGTCTTTATTTTCGAGTCCGCTTTTGGTCGTACTCGTTTATTCTTATCGAGTCCGCTTTCAGTCGTACTCGTTTGCTGTTGAAAGAGCGTTTTCGGTCGGTCTTTTATTTCGAGTCCGCTTTCGGTCGTACTCGTTTATTTCTTTTCGAGTCCGCTTTCGGTCGTACTCGTTTGCTGTTGAAAGAGCGTTTCCGGCAGGTCTTTCTTTTCGAGTCCGCTTTTGGTCGTACTCGTTTGCTGTTGAAAGAGCGTTTTCGGCCGGTCTTTCTTTTGGAGTCCGCTTTCGGTCATACTGCTTTGCTGTTGAAAGAGCATTTTCGGCCAGTCTTTCTTTTCGATTCTGCTTTCGGTAGTACTTTTTTATTTCTTTTCGAGTTCGCTTTTGGTCTTACTCGTTTGCTGTTGAAAGAGCGTTTTCGGCCGGTCTTTCTTTTCGAGTCCGCTTTCGGTCGTACTCATTTATTCTATTCGAGTCCGCTTTTGCTCGTACTCGTTTGCTGTTGAAAGAGCGTTTCAGGCCGGTCTTTCTTTTCGAGTCCGCTTTCGGTCGTACTCGTTTGTTATTGAAAGAGCGTTTTTGGCCGGTCTTTATTTTCGAGTCCGCTTTTGGTCGTACTCGTTTATTCTTATCGAGTCCGCTTTCAGTCGTACTCGTTTGCTGTTGAAAGAGCGTTTTCGGTCGGTCTTTTATTTCGAGTCCGCTTTCGGTCGTACGCGTTTATTTCTTTTCGAGTCCGCTTTCGGTCGTACTCGTTTGCTGTTGAAAGAGCGTTTCCGGCCGGTCTTTCTTTTTGAGTCCGCTTTCGGTCGTACTCGTTTATTCTTTTCGAGTCCGCTTTCGGTCGTACTCGTTTGCTATTGAAAGAGCGTTTTTGGCCGGCCTTTCTATTCGAGTCGGCTTTCGGTCATACTCGTTTATTCTTTTCGAGTTCGCTTTCGGTTGTACTCGTTTGCTGTTGAAAGAGCGTTTTCGGCCAGTCTTTCTTTTCGATTCTGCTTTCGGTAGTACTTGTTTATTTCTTTTCGAATTCGCTTTTGGTCTTACTCGTTTGCTGTTGAAAGAGCGTTTTCGTCCGGTCTTTCTTTTCGAGTCCGCTTTCGGTCGTACTCGTTTATTCTTTTCGAGTTCGCTTTTGCTCATACTCGTTTGCTGTTGAAAGAGCGTTTCAGGCCGGTCTTTCTTTTCGAGTCCGCTTTCGGTTGTACTCGTTAGCTGTTGAAAGAGAGTTTTTGGCCGGTCTTTCTTTTCGAGTCTGCTTTTGGTCGTCCTCGTTTATTCTTATCGAGTCCGCTTTCGGTTGTACTCGTTTGCTGTTGAAAGAGCGTTTTTGGCCGGTCTTTCTTTTCGAGTCTGCTTTTGGTCGTCCTCGTTTATTCTTATCGAGTCCGCTTTCGGTTGTACTCGTTTGCTGTTGAAAGAGCGTTTCAGGTCGGTCTTTCTTTTCGAGTCCGCTTTTCGGTCGTACTCGTTTGCTGTTGAAAGAGCGTTTTCGGTCGGTCTTTCTTTTCGAGTCCGCTTTCGATCGTACTCGATTATTTCTTTTAGAGTCTGCTTTCGGTTGTACTCGTTTGCTGTTGAAAGAGCGTTTTCGGCCGGTCTTTCTTTTCGAGTCCGCTTTCGGTCGTACTCATTTATTCTTTTCGAGTCCGCTTTTGCTCGTACTCGTTTGCCGTTGAAAGAGCGTTTCAGGTCGGTCTTTCTTTTCGAGTCCGCTTTCGGTCGTACTCGTTTGCTATTGAAAGAGCGTTTTTGGCCGGTCTTTATTTTCGAGTCCGCTTTTGGTCGTACTCGTTTATTCTTATCGAGTCCGCTTTCAGTCGTACTCGTTTGCTGTTGAAAGAGCGTTTTCGGTCGGTCTTTTATTTCGAGTCCGCTTTCGGTCGTACTCGTTTATTTCTTTTCGAGTCCGCTTTCGGTCGTACTCGTTTGCTGTTGAAAGAGCGTTTCCGGCCGGTCTTTCTTTTCGAGTCCGCTTTCGGTCGTACTCGTTTATTCTTTTCGAATCCGCTTTCGGTCGTACTCGTTTGCTATTGAAAGAGCGTTTTTTGCCGGCCTTTCTGTTCGAGTCGGCTTTCGGTCATACTCGTTTATTCTTTTCGAGTTCGCTTTCGGTTGTACTCGTTTGCTGTTGAAAGAGCGTTTTCGGCCAGTCTTTCTTTTCGATTCTGCTTTCGGTAGTACTTGTTTATTTCTTTTCGAATTCGCTTTTGGTCTTACTCGTTTGCTGTTGAAAGAGCGTTTTCGTCCGGTCTTTCTTTTCGAGTCCGCTTTCGGTCGTACTCGTTTATTCTTTTCGAGTTCGCTTTTGCTCGTACTCGTTTGCTGTTGAAAGAGCGTTTCAGGCCGGTCTTTCTTTTCGAGTCCGCTTTCGGTTGTACTCGTTAGCTGTTGAAAGAGAGTTTTTGGTCGGTCTTTCTTTTCGAGTCTGCTTTTGGTCGTACTCGTTTATTCTTATCGAGTCCGCTTTCGGTTGTACTCGTTTGCTGTTGAAAGAGCGTTTCAGGTCGGTCTTTCTTTTCGAGTCCGCTTTTCGGTCGTACTCGTTTGCTGTTGAAAGAGCGTTTTCGGCCGGTCTTTCTTTTCGAGTCCGCTTTCGATCGTACTCGGTTATTTCTTTTAGAGTCTGCTTTCGGTTGTACTCGTTTGCTGTTGAAAGAGCGTTTTCGGCCGGTCTTTCTTTTCGAGTCCGCTTTCGGTTGTACTCATTTATTCTTTTCGAGTCCGCTTTTGCTCGTACTCGTTTGCTGTTGAAAGAGCGTTTCAGGCCGGTCTTTCTTTTCGAGTCCGCTTTCGGTCGTACTCGTTTGCTATTGAAAGAGCGTTTTTGGCCGGTCTTTATTTTCGAGTCCGCTTTTGGTCGTACTCGTTTATTCTTATCGAGTCCGCTTTCAGTCGTACTCGTTTGCTGTTGAAAGAGCGTTTTCGGTCGGTCTTTTATTTCGAGTCCGCTTTCGGTCGTACTCGTTTATTTCTTTTCGAGTCCGCTTTCGGTCGTACTCGTTTGCTGTTGAAAGAGCGTTTCCGGCCGGTCTTTCTTTTCGAGTCCGCTTTCGGTCGTACTCGTTTATTCTTTTCGAGTCCGCTTTCGGTCGTACTCGTTTGCTATTGAAAGAGCGTTTTTGGCCGGCCTTTCTATTCGAGTCGGCTTTCGGTCATACTCGTTTATTCTTTTCGAGTTCGCTTTCGGTTGTACTCGTTTGCTGTTGAAAGAGCGTTTTCGGCCAGTCTTTCTTTTCGATTCTGCTTTCGGTAGTACTTGTTTATTTCTTTTCGAATTCGCTTTTGGTCTTACTCGTTTGCTGTTGAAAGAGCGTTTTCGTCCGGTCTTTCTTTTCGAGTCCGCTTTCGGTCGTACTCGTTTATTCTTTTCGAGTTCGCTTTTGCTCGTACTCGTTTGCTGTTGAAAGAGCGTTTCAGGCCGGTCTTTCTTTTCGAGTCCGCTTTCGGTTGTACTCGTTAGCTATTGAAAGAGAGTTTTTGGCCGGTCTTTCTTTTCGAGTCTGCTTTTGGTCGTACTCGTTTATTCTTATCGAGTCTGCTTTCGGTTGTACTCGTTTGCTGTTGAAAGAGCGTTTCAGGTCGGTCTTTCTTTTCGAGTCCGCTTTTCGGTCGTACTCGTTTGCTGTTGAAAGAGCGTTTTCGGTCGGTCTTTCTTTTCGAGTCCGCTTTCGATCGTACTCGGTTATTTCTTTTAGAGTCTGCTTTCGGTTGTACTCGCTTGCTGTTGAAAGAGCGTTTTCGGCCGGTCTTTCTTTTCGAGTCCGCTTTCGGTCGTACTCATTTATTCTTTTCGAGTCCGCTTTTGCTCGTAATCGTTTGCTGTTGAAAGAGCGTTTCAGGCCGGTCTTTCTTTTCGAGTCCGCTTTCGGTCGTACTCGTTTGCTATTGAAAGAGCGTTTTTGGCCGGTCTTTATTTTCGAGTCCGCTTTTGGTCGTACTCGTTTATTCTTATCGAGTCCGCTTTCAGTCGTACTCGTTTGCTGTTGAAAGAGCGTTTTCGGTCGGTCTTTCATTTCGAGTCCGCTTTCGGTCGTACTCGTTTATTTCTTTTCGAGTCCGCTTTCGGTCGTACTCGTTTGCTGTTGAAAGAGCGTTTCCGGCCGGTCTTTCTTTTCGAGTCCGCTTTCGGTCGTACTCGTTTATTCTTTTCAAATCCGCTTTCGGTCGTACTCGTTTGCTATTGAAAGAGCGTTTTTTGCCGGCCTTTCTGTTCGAGTCGGCTTTCGGTCATACTCGTTTATTCTTTTCGAGTTCGCTTTCGGTTGTACTCGTTTGCTGTTGAAAGAGCGTTTTCGGCCAGTCTTTCTTTTCGATTCTGCTTTCGGTAGTACTTGTTTATTTCTTTTCGAATTCGCTTTTGGTCTTACTCGTTTGCTGTTGAAAGAGCGTTTTCGTCCGGTCTTTCTTTTCGAGTCCGCTTTCGGTCGTACTCGTTTATTCTTTTCGAGTTCGCTTTTGCTCGTACTCGTTTGCTGTTGAAAGAGCGTTTCAGGCCGGTCTTTCTTTTCGAGTCCGCTTTCGGTTGTACTCGTTAGCTGTTGAAAGAGAGTTTTTGGTCGGTCTTTCTTTTCGAGTCTGCTTTTGGTCGTACTCGTTTATTCTTATCGAGTCCGCTTTCGGTTGTACTCGTTTGCTGTTGAAAGAGCGTTTCAGGTCGGTCTTTCTTTTCGAGTCCGCTTTTCGGTCGTACTCGTTTGCTGTTGAAAGAGCGTTTTCGGCCGGTCTTTCTTTTCGAGTCCGCTTTCGATCGTACTCGGTTATTTCTTTTAGAGTCTGCTTTCGGTTGTACTCGTTTGCTGTTGAAAGAGCGTTTTCGGCCGGTCTTTCTTTTCGAGTCCGCTTTCGGTCGTACTCATTTATTCTTTTCGAGTCCGCTTTTGCTCGTACTCGTTTGCTGTTGAAAGAGCGTTTCAGGCCGGTCTTTCTTTTCGAGTCCGCTTTCGGTCGTACTCGTTTGCTATTGAAAGAGCGTTTTTGGCCGGTCTTTATTTTCGAGTCCGCTTTTGGTCGTACTCGTTTATTCTTATCGAGTCCGCTTTCAGTCGTACTCGTTTGCTGTTGAAAGAGCGTTTTCGGTCGGTCTTTTATTTCGAGTCCGCTTTCGGTCGTACTCGTTTATTTCTTTTCGAGTCCGCTTTCGGTCGTACTCGTTTGCTGTTGAAAGAGCGTTTCCGGCCGGTCTTTCTTTTCGAGTCCGCTTTCGGTCGTACTCGTTTATTCTTTTCGAGTCCGCTTTCGGTCGTACTCGTTTGCTATTGAAAGAGCGTTTTTGGCCGGCCTTTCTATTCGAGTCGGCTTTCGGTCATACTCGTTTATTCTTTTCGAGTTCGCTTTCGGTTGTACTCGTTTGCTGTTGAAAGAGCGTTTTCGGCCAGTCTTTCTTTTCGATTATGCTTTCGGTAGTACTTGTTTATTTCTTTTCGAATTCGCTTTTGGTCTTACTCGTTTGCTGTTGAAAGAGCGTTTTCGTCCGGTCTTTCTTTTCGAGTCCGCTTTCGGTCGTACTCGTTTATTCTTTTCGAGTTCGCTTTTGCTCGTACTCGTTTGCTTTTGAAAGAGCGTTTCAGGCCGGTCTTTCTTTTCGAGTCCGCTTTCGGTTGTACTCGTTAGCTGTTGAAAGAGAGTTTTTGGCCGGTCTTTCTTTTCGAGTCTGCTTTTGGTCGTACTCGTTTATTCTTATCGAGTCTGCTTTCGGTTGTACTCGTTTGCTGTTGAAAGAGCGTTTCAGGTCGGTCTTTCTTTTCGAGTCCGCTTTTCGGTCGTACTCGTTTGCTGTTGAAAGAGCGTTTTCGGTCGGTCTTTCTTTTCGAGTCCGCTTTCGATCGTACTCGGTTATTTCTTTTAGAGTCTGCTTTCGGTTGTACTCGTTTGCTGTTGAAAGAGCGTTTTCGGCCGGTCTTTCTTTTCGAGTCCGCTTTCGGTCGTACTCATTTATTCTTTTCGAGTCCGCTTTTGCTCGTAATCGTTTGCTGTTGAAAGAGCGTTTCAGGCCGGTCTTTCTTTTCGAGTCCGCTTTCGGTCGTACTCGTTTGCTATTGAAATAGCGTTTTTGGCCGGTCTTTATTTTCGAGTCCGCTTTTGGTCGTACTCGTTTATTCTTATCGAGTCCGCTTTCAGTCGTACTCGTTTGCTGTTGAAAGAGCGTTTTCGGTCGGTCTTTCATTTCGAGTCCGCTTTCGGTCGTACTCGTTTATTTCTTTTCGAGTCCGCTTTCGGTCGTACTCGTTTGCTGTTGAAAGAGCGTTTCCGGCCGGTCTTTCTTTTCGAGTCCGCTTTCGGTCGTACTCGTTTATTCTTTTCGAATCCGCTTTCGGTCGTACTCGTTTGCTATTGAAAGAGCGTTTTTTGCCGGCCTTTCTGTTCGAGTCGGCTTTCGGTCATACTCGTTTATTCTTTTCGAGTTCGCTTTCGGTTGTACTCGTTTGCTGTTGAAAGAGCGTTTTCGGCCAGTCTTTCTTTTCGATTCTGCTTTCGGTAGTACTTGTTTATTTCTTTTCGAATTCGCTTTTGGTCTTACTCGTTTGCTGTTGAAAGAGCGTTTTCGTCCGGTCTTTCTTTTCGAGTCCGCTTTCGGTCGTACTCGTTTATTCTTTTCGAGTTCGCTTTTGCTCGTACTCGTTTGCTGTTGAAAGAGCGTTTCAGGCCGGTCTTTCTTTTCGAGTCCGCTTTCGGTTGTACTCGTTAGCTGTTGAAAGAGAGTTTTTGGTCGGTCTTTCTTTTCGAGTCTGCTTTTGGTCGTACTCGTTTATTCTTATCGAGTCCGCTTTCGGTTGTACTCGTTTGCTGTTGAAAGAGCGTTTCAGGTCGGTCTTTCTTTTCGAGTCCGCTTTTCGGTCGTACTCGTTTGCTGTTGAAAGAGCGTTTTCGGCCGGTCTTTCTTTTCGAGTCCGCTTTCGATCGTACTCGGTTATTTCTTTTAGAGTCTGCTTTCGGTTGTACTCGTTTGCTGTTGAAAGAGCGTTTTCGGCCGGTCTTTCTTTTCGAGTCCGCTTTCGGTCGTACTCATTTATTCTTTTCGAGTCCGCTTTTGCTCGTACTCGTTTGCTGTTGAAAGAGCGTTTCAGGCCGGTCTTTCTTTTCGAGTCCGCTTTCGGTCGTACTCGTTTGCTATTGAAAGAGCGTTTTTGGCCGGTCTTTATTTTCGAGTCCGCTTTTGGTCGTACTCGTTTATTCTTATCGAGTCCGCTTTCAGTCGTACTCGTTTGCTGTTGAAAGAGCGTTTTCGGTCGGTCTTTTATTTCGAGTCCGCTTTCGGTCGTACTCGTTTATTTCTTTTCGAGTCCGCTTTCGGTCGTACTCGTTTGCTGTTGAAAGAGCGTTTCCGGCCGGTCTTTCTTTTCGAGTCCGCTTTCGGTCGTACTCGTTTATTCTTTTCGAGTCCGCTTTCGGTCGTACTCGTTTGCTATTGAAAGAGCATTTTTGGCCGGCCTTTCTATTCGAGTCGGCTTTCGGTCATACTCGTTTATTCTTTTCGAGTTCGCTTTCGGTTGTACTCGTTTGCTGTTGAAAGAGCGTTTTCGGCCAGTCTTTCTTTTCGATTCTGCTTTCGGTAGTACTTGTTTATTTCTTTTCGAATTCGCTTTTGGTCTTACTCGTTTGCTGTTGAAAGAGCGTTTTCGTCCGGTCTTTCTTTTCGAGTCCGCTTTCGGTCGTACTCGTTTATTCTTTTCGAGTTCGCTTTTGCTCGTACTCGTTTGCTGTTGAAAGAGCGTTTCAGGCCGGTCTTTCTTTTCGAGTCCGCTTTCGGTTGTACTCGTTAGCTGTTGAAAGAGAGTTTTTGGCCGGTCTTTCTTTTCGAGTCTGCTTTTGGTCGTACTCGTTTATTCTTATCGAGTCCGCTTTCGGTTGTACTCGTTTGCTGTTGAAAGAGCGTTTCAGGTCGGTCTTTCTTTTCGAGTCCGCTTTTCGGTCGTACTCGTTTGCTGTTGAAAGAGCCTTTTCGGTCGGTCTTTCTTTTCGAGTCCGCTTTCGATCGTACTCGGTTATTTCTTTTAGAGTCTGCTTTCGGTTGTACTCGTTTGCTGTTGAAAGAGCGTTTTCGGCCGGTCTTTCTTTTCGAGTCCGCTTTCGGTCGTACTCATTTATTCTTTTCGAGTCCGCTTTTGCTCGTACTCGTTTGCTGTTGAAAGAGCGTTTCAGGCCGGTCTTTCTTTTCGAGTCCGCTTTCGGTCGTACTCGTTTGCTATTGAAAGAGCGTTTTTGGCCGGTCTTTATTTTCGAGTCCGCTTTTGGTCGTACTCGTTTATTCTTATCGAGTCCGCTTCAGTCGTACTCGTTTGCTGTTGAAATAGCATTTTCGGTCGGTCTTTTATTTCGAGTCCGCTTTCGGTCGTACTCGTTTATTTCTTTTCGAGTCCGCTTTCGGTCGTACTCGTTTGCTGTTGAAAGAGCGTTTCCGGCCGGTCTTTCTTTTCGAGTCCGCTTTCGGTCGTACTCGTTTATTCTTTTCGAATCCGCTTTCGGTCGTACTCGTTTGCTATTGAAAGAGCGTTTTTTGCCGGCCTTTCTGTTCGAGTCGGCTTTCGGTCATACTCGTTTATTCTTTTCGAGTTCGCTTTCGGTTGTACTCGTTTGCTGTTGAAAGAGCGTTTTCGGCCAGTCTTTCTTTTCGATTCTGCTTTCGGTAGTACTTGTTTATTTCTTTTCGAATTCGCTTTTGGTCTTACTCGTTTGCTGTTGAAAGAGAGTTTTCGTCCGGTCTTTCTTTTCGAGTCCGCTTTCGGTCGTACTCGTTTATTCTTTTCGAGTTCGCTTTTGCTCGTACTCGTTTGCTGTTGAAAGAGCGTTTCAGGCCGGTCTTTCTTTTCGAGTCCGCTTTCGGTTGTACTCGTTAGCTGTTGAAAGAGAGTTTTCGGTCGGTCTTTCTTTTCGAGTCTGCTTTTGGTCGTACTCGTTTATTCTTATCGAGTCCGCTTTCGGTTGTACTCGTTTGCTGTTGAAAGAGCGTTTCAGGTCGGTCTTTCTTTTCGAGTCCGCTTTTCGGTCGTACTCGTTTGCTGTTGAAAGAGCCTTTTCGGTCGGTCTTTCTTTTCGAGTCCGCTTTCGATCGTACTCGGTTATTTCTTTTAGAGTCTGCTTTCGGTTGTACTCGTTTGCTGTTGAAAGAGCGTTTTCGGCCGGTCTTTCTTTTCGAGTCCGCTTTCGGTCGTACTCATTTATTCTTTTCGAGTCCGCTTTTGCTCGTACTCGTTTGCTGTTGAAAGAGCGTTTCAGGCCGGTCTTTCTTTTCGAGTCCGCTTTCGGTCGTACTCGTTTGCTATTGAAAGAGCGTTTTTGGCCGGTCTTTATTTTCGAGTCCGCTTTTGGTCGTACTCGTTTATTCTTATCGAGTCCGCTTTCAGTCGTACTCGTTTGCTGTTGAAAGAGCGTTTTCGGTCGGTCTTTTATTTCGAGTCCGCTTTCGGTCGTACTCGTTTATTTCTTTTCGAGCCCGCTTTCGGTCGTACTCGTTTGCTGTTGAAAGAGCGTTTTCGGCCGGTCTTTCTTTTCGAGTCCGCTTTTGGTCGTACTCGTTTGCTGTTGAAAGAGCGTTTTCGGCCGGTCTTTCTTTTGGATTCCGCTTTCGGTCATACTGCTTTGCTGTTGAAAGAGCATTTTCGGCCAGTCTTTCTTTTCGATTCTGCTTTCTGTAGTACTTTTTTATTTCTTTTCGAGTTCGCTTTTGGTCTTACTCGTTTGCTGTTGAAAGAGCGTTTTCGGCCGGTCTTTCTTTTCGAGTCCGCTTTCGGTCGTACTCATTTATTCTTTTCGAGTCCGCTTTTGCTCGTACTCGTTTGCTGTTATAAGAGCGTTTCAGGCCGGTCTTTCTTTTCGAGTCCGCTTTCGGTCGTACTCGTTTGTTATTGAAAGAGCGTTTTTGGCCGGTCTTTATTTTCGAGTCCGCTTTTCGGTCGTACTCGTTTGCTGTTGAAAGAGCGTTTTCGGCCGGTCTTTCTTTTCGAGTCCGCTTTCGATCGTACTCGGTTATTTCTTTTAGAGTCTGCTTTCGGTTGTACTCGTTTGCTGTTGAAAGAGCGTTTTCGGCCGGTCTTTCTTTTCGAGTCCGCTTTCGGTCGTACTCATTTATTCTTTTCGAGTCCGCTTTTGCTCGTACTCGTTTGCTGTTGAAAGAGCGTTTCAGGCCGGTCTTTCTTTTCGAGTCCGCTTTCGGTCGTACTCGTTTGCTATTGAAAGAGCGTTTTTGGCCGGTCTTTATTTTCGAGTCCGCTTTTGGTCGTACTCGTTTATTCTTATCGAGTCCGCTTTCAGTCGTACTCGTTTGCTGTTGAAAGAGCGTTTTCGGTCGGTCTTTTATTTCGAGTCCGCTTTCGGTCGTACTCGTTTATTTCTTTTCGAGTCCGCTTTTGGTCGTACTCGTTTGCTGTTGAAAGAGCGTTTCCGGCCGGTCTTTCTTTTCGAGTCCGCTTTCGGTCGTACTCGTTTATTCTTTTCGAGTCCGCTTTCGGTCGTACTCGTTTGCTATTGAAAGAGCGTTTTTGGCCGGCCTTTCTATTCGAGTCGGCTTTCGGTCATACTCGTTTATTCTTTTCGAGTTCGCTTTGGGTTGTACTCGTTTGCTGTTGAAAGAGCGTTTTCGGCCAGTCTTTCTTTTCGATTCTGCTTTCGGTAGTACTTGTTTATTTCTTTTCGAAATCGCTTTTGGTCTTACTCGTTTGCTGTTGAAAGAGCGTTTTCGTCCGGTCTTTCTTTTCGAGTCCGCTTTCGGTCGTACTCGTTTATTCTTTTCGAGTTCGCTTTTGCTCGTACTCGTTTGCTGTAGAAAGAGCGTTTCAGGCCGGTCTTTCTTTTCGAGTCCGCTTTCGGTTGTACTCGTTAGCTGTTGAAAGAGAGTTTTTGGCCGGTCTTTCTTTTCGAGTCTGCTTTTGGTCGTACTCGTTTATTCTTATCGAGTCCGCTTTCGGTTGTACTCGTTTGCTGTTGAAAGAGCGTTTCAGGTCGGTCTTTCTTTTCGAGTCCGCTTTTCGGTCGTACTCGTTTGCTGTTGAAAGAGCCTTTTCGGTCGGTCTTTCTTTTCGAGTCCGCTTTCGATCGTACTCGGTTATTTCTTTTAGAGTCTGCTTTCGGTTGTACTCGTTTGCTGTTGAAAGAGCGTTTTCGGCCGGTCTTTCTTTTCGAGTCCGCTTTCGGTCGTACTCATTTATTCTTTTCGAGTCCGCTTTTGCTCGTACTCGTTTGCTGTTGAAAGAGCGTTTCAGGCCGGTCTTTCTTTTCGAGTCCGCTTTCGGTCGTACTCGTTTGCTATTGAAAGAGCGTTTTTGGCCGGTCTTTATTTTCGAGTCCGCTTTTGGTCGTACTCGTTTATTCTTATCGAGTCCGCTTCAGTCGTACTCGTTTGCTGTTGAAATAGCGTTTTCGGTCGGTCTTTTATTTCGAGTCCGCTTTCGGTCGTACTCGTTTATTTCTTTTCGAGTCCGCTTTCGGTCGTACTCGTTTGCTGTTGAAAGAGCGTTTCCGGCCGGTCTTTCTTTTCGAGTCCGCTTTCGGTCGTACTCGTTTATTCTTTTCGAATCCGCTTTCGGTCGTACTCGTTTGCTATTGAAAGAGCGTTTTTTGCCGGCCTTTCTGTTCGAGTCGGCTTTCGGTCATACTCGTTTATTCTTTTCGAGTTCGCTTTCGGTTGTACTCGTTTGCTGTTGAAAGAGCGTTTTCGGCCAGTCTTTCTTTTCGATTCTGCTTTCGGTAGTACTTGTTTATTTCTTTTCGAATTCGCTTTTGGTCTTACTCGTTTGCTGTTGAAAGAGAGTTTTCGTCCGGTTTTTCTTTTCGAGTCCGCTTTCGGTCGTACTCGTTTATTCTTTTCGAGTTCGCTTTTGCTCGTACTCGTTTGCTGTTGAAAGAGCGTTTCAGGCCGGTCTTTCTTTTCGAGTCCGCTTTCGGTTGTACTCGTTAGCTGTTGAAAGAGAGTTTTCGGTCGGTCTTTCTTTTCGAGTCTGCTTTTGGTCGTACTCGTTTATTCTTATCGAGTCCGCTTTCGGTTGTACTCGTTTGCTGTTGAAAGAGCGTTTCAGGTCGGTCTTTCTTTTCGAGTCCGCTTTTCGGTCGTACTCGTTTGCTGTTGAAAGAGCGTTTTCGGCCGGTCTTTCATTTCGAGTCCGCTTTCGATCGTACTCGGTTATTTCTTTTAGAGTCTGCTTTCGGTTGTACTCGTTTGCTGTTGAAAGAGCGTTTTCGGCCGGTCTTTCTTTTCGAGTCCGCTTTCGGTCGTACTCATTTATTCTTTTCGAGTCCGCTTTTGCTCGTACTCGTTTGCTGTTGAAAGAGCGTTTCAGGCCGGTCTTTCTTATCGAGTCCGCTTTCGGTTGTACTCGTTTGCTATTGAAAGAACGTTTTTGGCCGGTCTTTATTTTCGAGTCCGCTTTTCGGTCGTACTCGTTTGCTGTTGAAAGAGCGTTTTCGGCCGGTCTTTCTTTTCGAGTCCGCTTTCGATCGTACTCGGTTATTTCTTTTAGAGTCTGCTTTCGGTTGTACTCGTTTGCTGTTGAAAGAGCGTTTTCGGCCGGTCTTTCTTTTCGAGTCCGCTTTCGGTCGTACTCATTTATTCTTTTCGAGTCCGCTTTTGCTCGTACTCGTTTGCTGTTGAAAGAGCGTTTCAGGCCGGTCTTTCTTTTCGAGTCTGCTTTCGGTCGTACTCGTTTGTTATTGAAAGAGCGTTTTTGGCCGGTCTTTATTTTCGAGTCCGCTTTTCGGTCGTACTCGTTTGCTGTTGAAAGAGCGTTTTCGGCCGGTCTTTCTTTTCGAGTCCGCTTTCGATCGTACTCGGTTATTTCTTTTAGAGTCTGCTTTCGGTTGTACTCGTTTGCTGTTGAAAGAGCGTTTTCGGCCGGTCTTTCTTTTCGAGTCCGCTTTCGGTCGTACTCATTTATTCTTTTCGAGTCCGCTTTTGCTCGTACTCGTTTGCTGTTGAAAGAGCGTTTCAGGCCGGTCTTTCTTTTCGAGTCCGCTTTCGGTCGTACTCGTTTGCTATTGAAAGAGCGTTTTTGGCCGGTCTTTATTTTCGAGTCCGCTTTTGGTCGTACTCGTTTATTCTTATCGAGTCCGCT
The DNA here is from genome assembly GCA_022829125.1 of Lathyrus tuberosus. Taxonomy (NCBI): domain Eukaryota; kingdom Viridiplantae; phylum Streptophyta; class Magnoliopsida; order Fabales; family Fabaceae; genus Lathyrus; species Lathyrus tuberosus. The sequence goes on from JALAZF010000034.1 coordinate 6,458,120, forward strand.
TTCAGTCGTACTCGTTTGCTGTTGAAAGAGCGTTTCCGGCCGGTCTTTCTTTTCGAGTCCGCTTTCGGTCGTACTCGTTTATTCTTTTCGAATCCGCTTTCGGTCGTACTCGTTTGCTATTGAAAGAGCGTTTTTTGCCGGCCTTTCTGTTCGAGTCGGCTTTCGGTCATACTCGTTTATTCTTTTCGAGTTCGCTTTCGGTTGTACTCGTTTGCTGTTGAAAGAGCGTTTTCGGCCAGTCTTTCTTTTCGATTCTGCTTTCGGTAGTACTTGTTTATTTCTTTTCGAATTCGCTTTTGGTCTTACTCGTTTGCTGTTGAAAGAGAGTTTTCGTCCGGTTTTTCTTTTCGAGTCCGCTTTCGGTCGTACTCGTTTATTCTTTTCGAGTTCGCTTTTGCTCGTACTCGTTTGCTGTTGAAAGAGCGTTTCAGGCCGGTCTTTCTTTTCGAGTCCGCTTTCGGTTGTACTCGTTAGCTGTTGAAAGAGAGTTTTCGGTCGGTCTTTCTTTTCGAGTCTGCTTTTGGTCGTACTCGTTTATTCTTATCGAGTCCGCTTTCGGTTGTACTCGTTTGCTGTTGAAAGAGCGTTTCAGGTCGGTCTTTCTTTTCGAGTCCGCTTTTCGGTCGTACTCGTTTGCTGTTGAAAGAGCGTTTTCGGCCGGTCTTTCTTTTCGAGTCCGCTTTCGATCGTACTCGGTTATTTCTTTTAGAGTCTGCTTTCGGTTGTACTCGTTTGCTGTTGAAAGAGCGTTTTCGGCCGGTCTTTCTTTTCGAGTCCGCTTTCGGTCGTACTCATTTATTCTTTTCGAGTCCGCTTTTGCTCGTACTCGTTTGCTGTTGAAAGAGCGTTTCAGGCCGGTCTTTCTTATCGAGTCCGCTTTCGGTTGTACTCGTTTGCTATTGAAAGAACGTTTTTGGCCGGTCTTTATTTTCGAGTCCGCTTTTCGGTCGTACTCGTTTGCTGTTGAAAGAGCGTTTTCGGCCGGTCTTTCTTTTCGAGTCCGCTTTCGATCGTACTCGGTTATTTCTTTTAGAGTCTGCTTTCGGTTGTACTCGTTTGCTATTGAAAGAGCGTTTTTGGCCGGTCTTTATTTTCGAGTCCGCTTTTGGTCGTACTCGTTTATTCTTATCGAGTCCGCTTCAGTCGTACTCGTTTGCTGTTGAAATAGCGTTTTCGGTCGGTCTTTTATTTCGAGTCCGCTTTCGGTCGTACTCGTTTATTTCTTTTCGAGTCCGCTTTCGGTCGTACTCGTTTGCTGTTGAAAGAGCGTTTCCGGCCGGTCTTTCTTTTCGAGTCCGCTTTCGGTCGTACTCGTTTATTCTTTTCGAATCCGCTTTCGGTCGTACTCGTTTGCTATTGAAAGAGCGTTTTTTGCCGGCCTTTCTGTTCGAGTCGGCTTTCGGTCATACTCGTTTATTCTTTTCGAGTTCGCTTTCGGTTGTACTCGTTTGCTGTTGAAAGAGCGTTTTCGGCCAGTCTTTCTTTTCGATTCTGCTTTCGGTAGTACTTGTTTATTTCTTTTCGAATTCGCTTTTGGTCTTACTCGTTTGCTGTTGAAAGAGAGTTTTCGTCCGGTTTTTCTTTTCGAGTCCGCTTTCGGTCGTACTCGTTTATTCTTTTCGAGTTCGCTTTTGCTCGTACTCGTTTCCTGTTGAAAGAGCGTTTCAGGCCGGTCTTTCTTTTCGAGTCCGCTTTCGGTTGTACTCGTTAGCTGTTGAAAGAGAGTTTTCGGTCGGTCTTTCTTTTCGAGTCTGCTTTTGGTCGTACTCGTTTATTCTTATCGAGTCCGCTTTCGGTTGTACTCGTTTGCTGTTGAAAGAGCGTTTCAGGTCGGTCTTTCTTTTCGAGTCCGCTTTTCGGTCGTACTCGTTTGCTGTTGAAAGAGCGTTTTCGGCCGGTCTTTCATTTCGAGTCCGCTTTCGATCGTACTCGGTTATTTCTTTTAGAGTCTGCTTTCGGTTGTACTCGTTTGCTGTTGAAAGAGCGTTTTCGGCCGGTCTTTCTTTTCGAGTCCGCTTTCGGTCGTACTCATTTATTCTTTTCGAGTCCGCTTTTGCTCGTACTCGTTTGCTGTTGAAAGAGCGTTTCAGGCCGGTCTTTCTTATCGAGTCCGCTTTCGGTTGTACTCGTTTGCTATTGAAAGAACGTTTTTGGCCGGTCTTTATTTTCGAGTCCGCTTTTCGGTCGTACTCGTTTGCTGTTGAAAGAGCGTTTTCGGCCGGTCTTTCTTTTCGAGTCCGCTTTCGATCGTACTCGGTTATTTCTTTTAGAGTCTGCTTTCGGTTGTACTCGTTTGCTGTTGAAAGAGCGTTTTCGGCCGGTCTTTCTTTTCGAGTCCGCTTTCGGTCGTACTCATTTATTCTTTTCGAGTCCGCTTTTGCTCGTACTCGTTTGCTGTTGAAAGAGCGTTTCAGGCCGGTCTTTCTTTTCGAGTCTGCTTTCGGTCGTACTCGTTTGTTATTGAAAGAGCGTTTTTGGCCGGTCTTTATTTTCGAGTCCGCTTTTCGGTCGTACTCGTTTGCTGTTGAAAGAGCGTTTTCGGCCGGTCTTTCTTTTCGAGTCCGCTTTCGATCGTACTCGGTTATTTCTTTTAGAGTCTGCTTTCGGTTGTACTCGTTTGCTGTTGAAAGAGCGTTTTCGGCCGGTCTTTCTTTTCGAGTCCGCTTTCGGTCGTACTCATTTATTCTTTTCGAGTCCGCTTTTGCTCGTACTCGTTTGCTGTTGAAAGAGCATTTCAGGCCGGTCTTTCTTTTCGAGTCCGCTTTCGGTCGTACTCGTTTGCTATTGAAAGAGCGTTTTTGGCCGGTCTTTATTTTCGAGTCCGCTTTTGGTCGTACTCGTTTATTCTTATCGAGTCCGCTTTCAGTCGTACTCGTTTGCTGTTGAAAGAGCGTTTCCGGCCGGTCTTTCTTTTCGAGTCCGCTTTCGGTCGTACTCGTTTATTCTTTTCGAATCCGCTTTCGGTCGTACTCGTTTGCTATTGAAAGAGCGTTTTTTGCCGGCCTTTCTGTTCGAGTCGGCTTTCGGTCATACTCGTTTATTCTTTTCGAGTTCGCTTTCGGTTGTACTCGTTTGCTGTTGAAAGAGCGTTTTCGGCCAGTCTTTCTTTTCGATTCTGCTTTCGGTAGTACTTGTTTATTTCTTTTCGAATTCGCTTTTGGTCTTACTCGTTTGCTGTTGAAAGAGAGTTTTCGTCCGGTTTTTCTTTTCGAGTCCGCTTTCGGTCGTACTCGTTTATTCTTTTCGAGTTCGCTTTTGCTCGTACTCGTTTGCTGTTGAAAGAGCGTTTCAGGCCGGTCTTTCTTTTCGAGTCCGCTTTCGGTTGTACTCGTTAGCTGTTGAAAGAGAGTTTTCGGTCGGTCTTTCTTTTCGAGTCTGCTTTTGGTCGTACTCGTTTATTCTTATCGAGTCCGCTTTCGGTTGTACTCGTTTGCTGTTGAAAGAGCGTTTCAGGTCGGTCTTTCTTTTCGAGTCCGCTTTTCGGTCGTACTCGTTTGCTGTTGAAAGAGCGTTTTCGGCCGGTCTTTCTTTTCGAGTCCGCTTTCGATCGTACTCGGTTATTTCTTTTAGAGTCTGCTTTCGGTTGTACTCGTTTGCTGTTGAAAGAGCGTTTTCGGCCGGTCTTTCTTTTCGAGTCCGCTTTCGGTCGTACTCATTTATTCTTTTCGAGTCCGCTTTTGCTCGTACTCGTTTGCTGTTGAAAGAGCGTTTCAGGTCGGTCTTTCTTATCGAGTCCGCTTTCGGTTGTACTCGTTTGCTATTGAAAGAACGTTTTTGGCCGGTCTTTATTTTCGAGTCCGCTTTTCGGTCGTACTCGTTTGCTGTTGAAAGAGCGTTTTCGGCCGGTCTTTCTTTTCGAGTCCGCTTTCGATCGTACTCGGTTATTTCTTTTAGAGTCTGCTTTCGGTTGTACTCGTTTGCTGTTGAAAGAGCGTTTTCGGCCGGTCTTTCTTTTCGAGTCCGCTTTCGGTCGTACTCATTTATTCTTTTCGAGTCCGCTTTTGCTCGTACTCGTTTGCTGTTGAAAGAGCGTTTCAGGCCGGTCTTTCTTTTCGAGTCCGCTTTCGGTCGTACTCGTTTGTTATTGAAAGAGCGTTTTTGGCCGGTCTTTATTTTCGAGTCCGCTTTTCGGTCGTACTCGTTTGCTGTTGAAAGAGCGTTTTCGGCCGGTCTTTCTTTTCGAGTCCGCTTTCGATCGTACTCGGTTATTTCTTTTAGAGTCTGCTTTCGGTTGTACTCGTTTGCTGTTGAAAGAGCGTTTTCGGCCGGTCTTTCTTTTCGAGTCCGCTTTCGGTCGTACTCATTTATTCTTTTCGAGTCCGCTTTTGCTCGTACTCGTTTGCTGTTGAAAGAGCGTTTCAGGCCGGTCTTTCTTTTCGAGTCCGCTTTCGGTCGTACTCGTTTGCTATTGAAAGAGCGTTTTTGGCCGGTCTTTATTTTCGAGTCCGCTTTTGGTCGTACTCGTTTATTCTTATCGAGTCTGCTTTCAGTCGTACTCGTTTGCTGTTGAAAGAGCGTTTTCGGTCGGTCTTTTATTTCGAGTCCGCTTTCGGTCGTACTCGTTTATTTCTTTTCGAGTCCGCTTTCGGTCGTACTCGTTTGCTGTTGAAAGAGCGTTTCCGGACGGTCTTTCTTTTCGAGTCCGCTTTCGGTCGTACTCGTTTATTCTTTTCGAGTCCGCTTTCGGTCGTACTCGTTTGCTATTGAAAGAGCGTTTTTGGCCGGCCTTTCTATTCGAGTCGGCTTTCGGTCATACTCGTTTATTCTTTTCGAGTTCGCTTTCGGTTGTACTCGTTTGCTGTTGAAAGAGCGTTTTCGGCCAGTCTTTCTTTTCGATTCTGCTTTCGGTAGTACTTGTTTATTTCTTTTCGAATTCGCTTTTGGTCTTACTCGTTTGCTGTTGAAAGAGCGTTTTCGTCCGGTCTTTCTTTTCGAGTCCGCTTTCGGTCGTACTCGTTTATTCTTTTCGAGTTCGCTTTTGCTCGTACTCGTTTGCTGTTGAAAGAGCGTTTCAGGCCGGTCTTTCTTTTCGAGTCCGCTTTCGGTTGTACTCGTTAGCTGTTGAAAGAGAGTTTTTGGCCGGTCTTTCTTTTCGAGTCTGCTTTTGGTCGTACTCGTTTATTCTTATCGAGTCCGCTTTCGGTTGTACTCGTTTGCTGTTGAAAGAGCGTTTCAGGTCGGTCTTTCTTTTCGAGTCCGCTTTTCGGTCGTACTCGTTTGCTGTTGAAAGAGCCTTTTCGGTCGGTCTTTCTTTTCGAGTCCGCTTTCGATCGTACTCGGTTATTTCTTTTAGAGTCTGCTTTCGGTTGTACTCGTTTGCTGTTGAAAGAGCGTTTTCGGCCGGTCTTTCTTTTCGAGTCCGCTTTCGGTCGTACTCATTTATTCTTTTCGAGTCCGCTTTTGCTCGTACTCGTTTGCTGTTGAAAGAGCGTTTCAGGCCGGTCTTTCTTTTCGAGTCCGCTTTCGGTCGTACTCGTTTGCTATTGAAAGAGCGTTTTTGGCCGGTCTTTATTTTCGAGTCCGCTTTTGGTCGTACTCGTTTATTCTTATCGAGTCCGCTTCAGTCGTACTCGTTTGCTGTTGAAATAGCGTTTTCGGTCGGTCTTTTATTTCGAGTCCGCTTTCGGTCGTACTCGTTTATTTCTTTTCGAGTCCGCTTTCGGTCGTACTCGTTTGCTGTTGAAAGAGCGTTTTAGGTCGGTCTTTCTTTTCGAGTCCGCTTTTCGGTCGTACTCGTTTGCTGTTGAAAGAGCGTTTTCGGCCGGTCTTTCTTTTCGAGTCCGCTTTCGATCGTACTCGGTTATTTCTTTTAGAGTCTGCTTTCGGTCGTACTCGTTTGCTGTTGAAAGAGCGTTTTCGGCCGGTCTTTCTTTTCGAGTCCGCTTTCGATCGTACTCGGTTATTTCTTTTAGAGTCTGCTTTCGGTTGTACTCGTTTGCTGTTGAAAGAGCGTTTTCGGCCGGTCTTTCTTTTCGAGTCCGCTTTCGGTCGTACTCATTTATTCTTTTCGAGTCCGCTTTTGCTCGTACTCGTTTGCTGTTGAAAGAGCGTTTCAGGCCGGTCTTTCTTATCGAGTCCGCTTTCGGTTGTACTCGTTTGCTATTGAAAGAACGTTTTTGGCCGGTCTTTATTTTCGAGTCCGCTTTTCGGTCGTACTCGTTTGCTGTTGAAAGAGCGTTTTCGGCCGGTCTTTCTTTTCGAGTCCGCTTTCGATCGTACTCGGTTATTTCTTTTAGAGTCTGCTTTCGGTTGTACTCGTTTGCTGTTGAAAGAGCGTTTTCGGCCGGTCTTTCTTTTCGAGTCCGCTTTCGGTCGTACTCATTTATTCTTTTCGAGTCCGCTTTTGCTCGTACTCGTTTGCTGTTGAAAGAGCGTTTCAGGCCGGTCTTTCTTTTCGAGTCCGCTTTCGGTCGTACTCGTTTGTTATTGAAAGAGCGTTTTTGGCCGGTCTTTATTTTCGAGTCCGCTTTTCGGTCGTACTCGTTTGCTGTTGAAAGAGCGTTTTCGGCCGGTCTTTCTTTTCGAGTCCGCTTTCGATCGTACTCGGTTATTTCTTTTAGAGTCTGCTTTCGGTTGTACTCGTTTGCTGTTGAAAGAGCGTTTTCGGCCGGTCTTTCTTTTCGAGTCCGCTTTCGGTCGTACTCATTTATTCTTTTCGAGTCCGCTTTTGCTCGTACTCGTTTGCTGTTGAAAGAGCGTTTCAGGCCGGTCTTTCTTTTCGAGTCCGCTTTCGGTCGTACTAGTTTGCTATTGAAAGAGCGTTTTTGGCCGGTCTTTATTTTCGAGTCCGCTTTTGGTCGTACTCGTTTATTCTTATCGAGTCCGCTTTCAGTCGTACTCGTTTGCTGTTGAAAGAGCGTTTTCGGTCGGTCTTTTATTTCGAGTCCGCTTTCGGTCGTACTCGTTTATTTCTTTTCGAGTCCGCTTTCGGTCGTACTCGTTTGCTGTTGAAAGAGCGTTTCCGGACGGTCTTTCTTTTCGAGTCCGCTTTCGGTCGTACTCGTTTATTCTTTTCGAGTCCGCTTTCGGTCGTACTCGTTTGCTATTGAAAGAGCGTTTTTGGCCGGCCTTTCTATTCGAGTCGGCTTTCGGTCATACTCGTTTATTCTTTTCGAGTTCGCTTTCGGTTGTACTCGTTTGCTGTTGAAAGAGCGTTTTCGGCCAGTCTTTCTTTTCGATTCTGCTTTCGGTAGTACTTGTTTATTTCTTTTCGAATTCGCTTTTGGTCTTACTCGTTTGCTGTTGAAAGAGCGTTTTCGTCCGGTCTTTCTTTTCGAGTCCGCTTTCGGTCGTACTCGTTTATTCTTTTCGAGTTCGCTTTTGCTCGTACTCGTTTGCTGTTGAAAGAGCGTTTCAGGCCGGTCTTTCTTTTCGAGTCCGCTTTCGGTTGTACTCGTTAGCTGTTGAAAGAGAGTTTTTGGCCGGTCTTTCTTTTCGAGTCTGCTTTTGGTCGTACTCGTTTATTCTTATCGAGTCCGCTTTCGGTTGTACTCGTTTGCTGTTGAAAGAGCGTTTCAGGTCAGTCTTTCTTTTCGAGTCCGCTTTTCGGTCGTACTCGTTTGCTGTTGAAAGAGCCTTTTCGGTCGGTCTTTCTTTTCGAGTCCGCTTTCGATCGTACTCGGTTATTTCTTTTAGAGTCTGCTTTCGGTTGTACTCGTTTGCTGTTGAAAGAGAGTTTTCGGCCGGTCTTTCTTTTCGAGTCCGCTTTCGGTCGTACTCATTTATTCTTTTCGAGTCCGCTTTTGCTCGTACTCGTTTGCTGTTGAAAGAGCGTTTCAGGCCGGTCTTTCTTTTCGAGTCCGCTTTCGGTCGTACTCGTTTGCTATTGAAAGAGCGTTTTTGGCCAGTCTTTATTTTCGAGTCCGCTTTTGGTCGTACTCGTTTATTCTTATCGAGTCCGCTTCAGTCGTACTCGTTTGCTGTTGAAATAGCGTTTTCGGTCGGTCTTTTATTTCGAGTCCGCTTTCGGTCGTACTCGTTTATTTCTTTTCGAGTCCGCTTTCGGTCGTACTCGTTTGCTGTTGAAAGAGCGTTTCAGGTCGGTCTTTCTTTTCGAGTCCGCTTTTCGGTCGTACTCGTTTGCTGTTGAAAGAGCGTTTTCGGCCGGTCTTTCTTTTCGAGTCCGCTTTCGATCGTACTCGGTTATTTCTTTTAGAGTCTGCTTTCGGTCGTACTCGTTTGCTGTTGAAAGAGCGTTTTCGGCCGGTCTTTCTTTTCGAGTCCGCTTTCGATCGTACTCGGTTATTTCTTTTAGAGTCTGCTTTCGGTTGTACTCGTTTGCTGTTGAAAGAGCGTTTTCGGCCGGTCTTTCTTTTCGAGTCCGCTTTCGGTCGTACTCATTTATTCTTTTCGAGTCCGCTTTTGCTCGTACTCGTTTGCTGTTGAAAGAGCGTTTCAGGCCGGTCTTTCTTATCGAGTCCGCTTTCGGTTGTACTCGTTTGCTATTGAAAGAACGTTTTTGGCCGGTCTTTATTTTCGAGTCCGCTTTTCGGTCGTACTCGTTTGCTGTTGAAAGAGCGTTTTCGGCCGGTCTTTCTTTTCGAGTCCGCTTTCGATCGTACTCGGTTATTTCTTTTAGAGTCTGCTTTCGGTTGTACTCGTTTGCTGTTGAAAGAGCGTTTTCGGCCGGTCTTTCTTTTCGAGTCCGCTTTCGGTCGTACTCATTTATTCTTTTCGAGTCCGCTTTTGCTCGTACTCGTTTGCTGTTGAAAGAGCGTTTCAGGCCGGTCTTTCTTTTCGAGTCCGCTTTCGGTCGTACTCGTTTGTTATTGAAAGAGCGTTTTTGGCCGGTCTTTATTTTCGAGTCCGCTTTTCGGTCGTACTCGTTTGCTGTTGAAAGAGCGTTTTCGGCCGGTCTTTCTTTTCGAGTCCGCTTTCGATCGTACTCGGTTATTTCTTTTAGAGTCTGCTTTCGGTTGTACTCGTTTGCTGTTGAAAGAGCGTTTTCGGCCGGTCTTTCTTTTCGAGTCCGCTTTCGGTCGTACTCATTTATTCTTTTCGAGTCCGCTTTTGCTCGTACTCGTTTGCTGTTGAAAGAGCGTTTCAGGCCGGTCTTTCTTTTCGAGTCCGCTTTCGGTCGTACTCGTTTGCTATTGAAAGAGCGTTTTTGGCCGGTCTTTATTTTCGAGTCCGCTTTTGGTCGTACTCGTTTATTCTTATCGAGTCCGCTTTCAGTCGTACTCGTTTGCTGTTGAAAGAGCGTTTTCGGTCGGTCTTTTATTTCGAGTCCGCTTTCGGTCGTACTCGTTTATTTCTTTTCGAGTCCGCTTTCGGTCGTACTCGTTTGCTGTTGAAAGAGCGTTTCCGGACGGTCTTTCTTTTCGAGTCCGCTTTCGGTCGTACTCGTTTATTCTTTTCGAGTCCGCTTTCGGTCGTACTCGTTTGCTATTGAAAGAGCGTTTTTGGCCGGCCTTTCTATTCGAGTCGGCTTTCGGTCATACTCGTTTATTCTTTTCGAGTTCGCTTTCGGTTGTACTCGTTTGCTGTTGAAAGAGCGTTTTCGGCCAGTCTTTCTTTTCGATTCTGCTTTCGGTAGTACTTGTTTATTTCTTTTCGAATTCGCTTTTGGTCTTACTCGTTTGCTGTTGAAAGAGCGTTTTCGTCCGGTCTTTCTTTTCGAGTCCGCTTTCGGTCGTACTCGTTTATTCTTTTCGAGTTCGCTTTTGCTCGTACTCGTTTGCTGTTGAAAGAGCGTTTCAGGCCGGTCTTTCTTTTCGAGTCCGCTTTCGGTTGTACTCGTTAGCTGTTGAAAGAGAGTTTTTGGCCGGTCTTTCTTTTCGAGTCTGCTTTTGGTCGTACTCGTTTATTCTTATCGAGTCCGCTTTCGGTTGTACTCGTTTGCTGTTGAAAGAGCGTTTCAGGTCGGTCTTTCTTTTCGAGTCCGCTTTTCGGTCGTACTCGTTTGCTGTTGAAAGAGCCTTTTCGGTCGGTCTTTCTTTTCGAGTCCGCTTTCGATCGTACTCGGTTATTTCTTTTAGAGTCTGCTTTCGGTTGTACTCGTTTGCTGTTGAAAGAGCGTTTTCGGCCGGTCTTTCTTTTCGAGTCCGCTTTCGGTCGTACTCATTTATTCTTTTCGAGTCCGCTTTTGCTCGTACTCGTTTGCTGTTGAAAGAGCGTTTCAGGCCGGTCTTTCTTTTCGAGTCCGCTTTCGGTCGTACTCGTTTGCTATTGAAAGAGCGTTTTTGGCCGGTCTTTATTTTCGAGTCCGCTTTTGGTCGTACTCGTTTATTCTTATCGAGTCCGCTTCAGTCGTACTCGTTTGCTGTTGAAATAGCGTTTTCGGTCGGTCTTTTATTTCGAGTCCGCTTTCGGTCGTACTCGTTTATTTCTTTTCGAGTCCGCTTTCGGTCGTACTCGTTTGCTGTTGAAAGAGCGTTTCCGGCCGGTCTTTCTTTTCGAGTCCGCTTTCGGTCGTACTCGTTTATTCTTTTCGAATCCGCTTTCGGTCGTACTCGTTTGCTATTGAAAGAGCGTTTTTTGCCGGCCTTTCTGTTCGAGTCGGCTTTCAGTCATACTCGTTTATTCTTTTCGAGTTCGCTTTCGGTTGTACTCGTTTGCTGTTGAAAGAGCGTTTTCGGCCAGTCTTTCTTTTCGATTCTGCTTTCGGTAGTACTTGTTTATTTCTTTTCGAATTCGCTTTTGGTCTTACTCGTTTGCTGTTGAAAGAGAGTTTTCGTCCGGTTTTTCTTTTCGAGTCCGCTTTCGGTCGTACTCGTTTATTCTTTTCGAGTTCGCTTTTGCTCGTACTCGTTTGCTGTTGAAAGAGCGTTTCAGGCCGGTCTTTCTTTTCGAGTCCGCTTTCGGTTGTACTCGTTAGCTGTTGAAAGAGAGTTTTTGGCCGGTCTTTCTTTTCGAGTCTGCTTTTGGTCGTACTCGTTTATTCTTATCGAGTCCGCTTTCGGTTGTACTCGTTTGCTGTTGAAAGAGCGTTTCAGGTCGGTCTTTCTTTTCGAGTCCGCTTTTCGGTCGTACTCGTTTGCTGTTGAAAGAGCCTTTTCGGTCGGTCTTTCTTTTCGAGTCCGCTTTCGATCGTACTCGGTTATTTCTTTTAGAGTCTGCTTTCGGTTGTACTCGTTTGCTGTTGAAAGAGCGTTTTCGGCCGGTCTTTCTTTTCGAGTCCGCTTTCGGTCGTACTCATTTATTCTTTTCGAGTCCGCTTTTGCTCGTACTCGTTTGCTGTTGAAAGAGCGTTTCAGGCCGGTCTTTCTTTTCGAGTCCGCTTTCGGTCGTACTCGTTTGCTATTGAAAGAGCGTTTTTGGCCGGTCTTTATTTTCGAGTCCGCTTTTGGTCGTACTCGTTTATTCTTATCGAGTCCGCTTCATTCGTACTCGTTTGCTGTTGAAATAGCGTTTTCGGTCGGTCTTTTATTTCGAGTCCGCTTTCGGTCGTACTCGTTTATTTCTTTTCGAGTCCGCTTTCGGTCGTACTCGTTTGCTGTTGAAAGAGCGTTTCCGGCCGGTCTTTCTTTTCGAGTCCGCTTTCGGTCGTACTCGTTTATTCTTTTCGAATCCGCTTTCGGTCGTACTCGTTTGCTATTGAAAGAGCGTTTTTTGCCGGCCTTTCTGTTCGAGTCGGCTTTCAGTCATACTCGTTTATTCTTTTCGAGTTCGCTTTCGGTTGTACTCGTTTGCTGTTGAAAGAGCGTTTTCGGCCAGTCTTTCTTTTCGATTCTGCTTTCGGTAGTACTTGTTTATTTCTTTTCGAATTCGCTTTTGGTCTTACTCGTTTGCTGTTGAAAGAGAGTTTTCGTCCGGTTTTTCTTTTCGAGTCCGCTTTCGGTCGTACTCGTTTATTCTTTTCGAGTTCGCTTTTGCTCGTACTCATTTGCTGTTGAAAGAGCGTTTCAGGCCGGTCTTTCTTTTCGAGTCCGCTTTTGGTTGTACTCGTTAGCTGTTGAAAGAGAGTTTTCGGTCGGTCTTTCTTTTCGAGTCTGCTTTTGGTCGTACTCGTTTATTCTTATCGAGTCCGCTTTCGGTTGTACTCGTTTGCAGTTGAAAGAGCGTTTCAGGTCGGTCTTTCTTTTCGAGTCCGCTTTTCGGTCGTACTCGTTTGCTGTTGAAAGAGCGTTTTCGGCCGGTCTTTCTTTTCGAGTCCGCTTTCGATCGTACTCGGTTATTTCTTTTAGAGTCTGCTTTCGGTTGTACTCGTTTGCTGTTGAAAGAGCGTTTTCGGCCGGTGTTTCTTTTCGAGTCCGCTTTCGGTCGTACTCATTTATTCTTTTCGAGTCCGCTTTTGCTCGTACTCGTTTGCTGTTGAAAGAGCGTTTCAGGCCGGTCTTTCTTTTCGAGTCCGCTTTCGGTCGTACTCGTTTGTTATTGAAAGAGCGTTTTTGGCCGGTCTTTATTTTCGAGTCCGCTTTTCGGTCGTACTCGTTTGCTGTTGAAAGAGCGTTTTCGGCCGGTCTTTCTTTTCGAGTCCGCTTTCGATCGTACTCGGTTATTTCTTTTAGAGTCTGCTTTCGGTTGTACTCGTTTGCTGTTGAAAGAGCGTTTTCGGCCGGTCTTTCTTTTCGAGTCCGCTTTCGGTCGTACTCATTTATTCTTTTCGAGTCCGCTTTTGCTCGTACTCGTTTGCTGTTGAAAGAGCGTTTCAGGCCGGTCTTTCTTTTCGAGTCCGCTTTCGGTCGTACTCGTTTGCTATTGAAAGAGCGTTTTTGGCCGGTCTTTATTTTCGAGTCCGCTTTTGGTCGTACTCGTTTATTCTTATCGAGTCCGCTTTCAGTCGTACTCGTTTGCTGTTGAAAGAGCGTTTTCGGTCGGTCTTTTATTTCGAGTCCGCTTTCGGTCGTACTCGTTTATTTCTTTTCGAGTCCGCTTTCGGTCGTACTCCTTTGCTGTTGAAAGAGCGTTTCCGGCCGGTCTTTCTTTTCGAGTCCGCTTTCGGTCGTACTCGTTTATTCTTTTCGAGTCCGCTTTCGGTCGTACTCGTTTGCTATTGAAAGAGCGTTTTTGGCCGGCCTTTCTATTCGAGTCGGCTTTCGGTCATACTCGTTTATTCTTTTCGAGTTCGCTTTCGGTTGTACTCGTTTGCTGTTGAAAGAGCGTTTTCGGCCAGTCTTTCTTTTCGATTCTGCTTTCGGTAGTACTTGTTTATTTCTTTTCGAATTCGCTTTTGGTCTTACTCGTTTGCTGTTGAAAGAGCGTTTTCGTCCGGTCTTTCTTTTCGAGTCCGCTTTCGGTCGTACTCGTTTATTCTTTTCGAGTTCGCTTTTGCTCGTACTCGTTTGCTGTTGAAAGAGCGTTTCAGGCCGGTCTTTCTTTTCGAGTCCGCTTTCGGTTGTACTCGTTAGCTGTTGAAAGAGAGTTTTTGGCCGGTCTTTCTTTTCGAGTCTGCTTTTGGTCGTACTCGTTTATTCTTATCGAGTCCGCTTTCGGTTGTACTCGTTTGCTGTTGAAAGAGCGTTTCAGGTCGGTCTTTCTTTTCGAGTCCGCTTTTCGGTCGTACTCGTTTGCTGTTGAAAGAGCGTTTCAGGCCGGTCTTTCTTTTCGAGTCCGCTTTCGGTCGTACTCGTTTGCTATTGAAAGAGCGTTTTTGGCCGGTCTTTATTTTCGAGTCCACTTTTCGGTCGTACTCGTTTGCTGTTGAAAGAGCGTTTTCGGCCGGTCTTTCTTTTCGAGTCCGCTTTCGATCGTACTCGGTTATTTCTTTTAGAGTCTGCTTTCGGTTGTACTCGTTTGCTGTTGAAAGAGCGTTTTCGGCCGGTGTTTCTTTTCGAGTCCGCTTTCGGTCGTTCTCATTTATTCTTTTCGAGTCCGCTTTTGCTCGTACTCGTTTGCTGTTGAAAGAGCGTTTCAGGCCGGTCTTTCTTTTCGAGTCCGCTTTCGGTCGTACTCGTTTGTTATTGAAAGAGCGTTTTTGGCCGGTCTTTATTTTCGAGTCCGCTTTTCGGTCGTACTCGTTTGCTGTTGAAAGAGCGTTTTCGGCCGGTCTTTCTTTTCGAGTCCGCTTTCGATCGTACTCGGTTATTTCTTTTAGAGTCTGCTTTCGGTTGTACTCGTTTGCTGTTGAAAGAGCGTTTTCGGCCGGTCTTTCTTTTCGAGTCCGCTTTCGGTCGTACTCATTTATTCTTTTCGAGTCCGCTTTTGCTCGTACTCGTTTGCTGTTGAAAGAGCGTTTCAGGCCGGTCTTTCTTTTCGAGTCCGCTTTCGGTCGTACTCGTTTGCTATTGAAAGAGCGTTTTTGGCCGGTCTTTATTTTCGAGTCCGCTTTTGGTCGTACTCGTTTATTCTTATCGAGTCCTCTTTCAGTCGTACTCGTTTGCTGTTGAAAGAGCGTTTTCGGTCGGTCTTTTATTTCGAGTCCGCTTTCGGTCGTACTCGTTTATTTCTTTTCGAGTCCGCTTTCGGTCGTACTCGTTTGCTGTTGAAAGAGCGTTTCCGGCCGGTCTTTCTTTTCGAGTCCGCTTTCGGTCGTACTCGTTTATTCTTTTCGAGTCCGCTTTCGGTCGTACTCGTTTGCTATTGAAAGAGCGTTTTTGGCCGGCCTTTCTATTCGAGTCGGCTTTCGGTCATACTCGTTTATTCTTTTCGAGTTCGCTTTCGGTTGTACTCGTTTGCTGTTGAAAGAGCGTTTTCGGCCAGTCTTTCTTTTCGATTCTGCTTTCGGTAGTACTTGTTTATTTCTTTTCGAATTCGCTTTTGGTCTTACTCGTTTGCTGTTGAAAGAGCGTTTTCGTCCGGTCTTTCTTTTCGAGTCCGCTTTCGGTCGTACTCGTTTATTCTTTTCGAGTTCGCTTTTGCTCGTACTCGTTTGCTGTTGAAAGAGCGTTTCAGGCCGGTCTTTCTTTTCGAGTCCGCTTTCGGTTGTACTCGTTAGCTGTTGAAAGAGAGTTTTTGGCCGGTCTTTCTTTTCGAGTCTGCTTTTGGTCGTACTCGTTTATTCTTATCGAGTCCGCTTTCGGTTGTACTCGTTTGCTGTTGAAAGAGCGTTTCAGGTCGGTCTTTCTTTTCGAGTCCGCTTTTCGGTCGTACTCGTTTGCTGTTGAAAGAGCCTTTTCGGTCGGTCTTTCTTTTCGAGTCCGCTTTCGATCGTACTCGGTTATTTCTTTTAGAGTCTGCTTTCGGTTGTACTCGTTTGCTGTTGAAAGAGCGTTTCCGGCCGGTCTTTCTTTTCGAGTCCGCTTTCGGTCGTACTCATTTATTCTTTTCGAGTCCGCTTTTGCTCGTACTCGTTTGCTGTTGAAAGAGCGTTTCAGGCCGGTCTTTCTTTTCGAGTCCGCTTTCGGTCGTACTCGTTTGCTATTGAAAGAGCGTTTTTGGCCGGTCTTTATTTTCGAGTCCGCTTTTGGTCGTACTCGTTTATTCTTATCGAGTCCGCTTCAGTCGTACTCGTTTGCTGTTGAAATAGCGTTTTCGGTCGGTCTTTTATTTCGAGTCCGCTTTCGGTCGTACTCGTTTATTTCTTTTCGAGTCCGCTTTCGGTCGTACTCGTTTGCTGTTGAAAGAGCGTTTCCGGCCGGTCTTTCTTTTCGAGTCCGCTTTCGGTCGTACTCGTTTATTCTTTTCGAATCCGCTTTCGGTCGTACTCGTTTGCTATTGAAAGAGCGTTTTTTGCCGGCCTTTCTGTTCGAGTCGGCTTTCGGTCATACTCGTTTATTCTTTTCGAGTTCGCTTTCGGTTGTACTCGTTTGCTGTTGAAAGAGCGTTTTCGGCCAGTCTTTCTTTTCGATTCTGCTTTCGGTAGTACTTGTTTATTTCTTTTCGAATTCGCTTTTGGTCTTACTCGTTTGCTGTTGAAAGAGAGTTTTCGTCCGGTTTTTCTTTTCGAGTCCGCTTTCGGTCGTACTCGTTTATTCTTTTCGAGTTCGCTTTTGCTCGTACTCGTTTGCTGTTGAAAGAGCGTTTCAGGCCGGTCTTTCTTTTCGAGTCCGCTTTCGGTTGTACTCGTTAGCTGTTGAATCTTTCTTTTCGGCCGGTCTTTATTTTCGAGTCCGCTTTTGGTCGTACTCGTTTATTCTTATCGAGTCCGCTTTCGGTCGTACTCGTTTGCTGTTGAAAGAGCGTTTTCGGTCGGTCTTTTATTTCGAGTCCGCTTTCGGTCGTACTCGTTTATTTCTTTTCGAGCCCGCTTTCGGTCGTACTCGTTTGCTGTTGAAAGAGCGTTTTCGGCCGGTCTTTCTTTTCGAGTCCGCTTTTGGTCGTACTCGTTTGCTGTTGAAAGAGCGTTTTCGGCCGGTCTTTCTTTTGGAGTCCGCTTTCGGTCATACTGCTTTGCTGTTGAAAGAGCATTTTCGGCCAGTCTTTCTTTTCGATTCTGCTTTCGGTAGTACTTTTTTATTTCTTTTCGAGTTCGCTTTTGGTCTTACTCGTTTGCTGTTGAAAGAGCGTTTTCGGCCGGTCTTTCTTTTCGAGTCCGCTTTCGGTCGTACTCATTTATTCTTTTCGAGTCCGCTTTTGCTCGTACTCGTTTGCTGTTAAAAGAGCGTTTCAGGCCGGTCTTTCTTTTTGAGTCCGCTTTCGGTCGTACTCGTTTGCTATTGAAAGAGCGTTTTTGGCCGGTCTTTATTTTTGAGCCCTCTTTTGGTCGTACTCGTTTATTCTTATCGAGTCCGCTTTCAGTCGTACTCGTTTGCTGTTGAAAGAGCGTTTTCGGTCGGTCTTTTATTTCGAGTCCGCTTTCGGTCGTACTCGTTTATTTCTTTTCGAGTCCGCTTTCGGTCGTACTCGTTTGCTGTTGAAAGAGCGTTTCCGGCCGGTCTTTCTTTTCGAGTCCGCTTTCGGTCGTACTCGTTTAATGTTGAAAGAGCGTTTTCGGCCGGTCTTTCTTTTGGAGTCCGCTTTGGGTCATACTGCTTTGCTGTTGAAAGAGCATTTTCGGCCAGTCTTTCTTTTCGATTTTGCTTTCGGTAGTACTTTTTTATTTCTTTTCGAGTTCACTTTTGGTCTTACTCATTTGCTGTTGAAAGAGCGTTTTCGGCCGGTCTTTCTTTTCGAGTCCGCTTTCGGTCGTACTCATTTATTCTTTTCGAGTCCGCTTTTGCTCGTACTCGTTTGCTGTTAAAAGAGCGTTTCAGGCCGGTCTTTCTTTTCGATTCCGCTTTCAGTCGTACTCGTTTGTTGTTGAAAGAGCGTTTTCGGTCGGTCTTTTATTTCGAGTCCGCTTTCGGTCGTACTCGTTTCTTTCTTTTCGAGTCCGCTTTCGGTCGTACTCGTTTGCTATTGAAAGAGCGTTTTTTGCCGGCCTTTCTGTTCGAGTCGGCTTTCGGTCATACTCGTTTATTCTTTTCGAGTTCGCTTTCGGTTGTACTCGTTTGCTGTTGAAAGAGCGTTTTCGGCCGGTCTTTCTTTTCGATTCTGCTTTCGGTAGTACTTGTTTATTTCTTTTCGAATTCGCTTTTGGTCTTACTCGTTTGCTGTTGAAAGAGCGTTTTCGTCCGGTCTTTCTTTTCGAGTCCGCTTTCGGTCGTACTCGTTTATTCTTTTCGAGTTCGCTTTTGCTCGTACTCGTTTGCTGTTGAAAGAGCGTTTCAGGCCGGTCTTTCTTTTCGAGTCCGCTTTCGGTTGTACTCGTTAGCTGTTGAAAGAGAGTTTTTGGCCGGTCTTTCTTTTCGAGTCTGCTTTTGGTCGTACTCGTTTATTCTTATCGAGTCCGCTTTCGGTTGTACTCGTTTGCTGTTGAAAGAGCGTTTCAGGTCGGTCTTTCTTTTCGAGTCCGCTTTTCGGTCGTACTCGTTTGCTGTTGAAAGAGCGTTTTCGGTCGGTCTTTCTTTTCGAGTCCGCTTTCGATCGTACTCGGTTATTTCTTTTAGAGTCTGCTTTCGGTTGTACTCGTTTGCTATTGAAAGAGCGTTTTCGGCCGGTCTTTCTTTTCGAGTCCGCTTTCGGTCGTACTCATTTATTCTTTTCGAGTCCGCTTTTGCTCGTACTCGTTTGCTGTTGAAAGAGCGTTTCAGGCCGGTATTTCTTTTCGAGTCCGCTTTCGGTCGTACTCGTTTGCTATTGAAAGAGCGTTTTTGGCCGGTCTTTATTTTCGAGTCCGCTTTTGGTCGTACTCGTTTATTCTTATCGAGTCAGCTTTCAGTCGTACTCGTTTGCTGTTGAAAGAGCGTTTTTGGTCGGTCTTTTATTTCGAGTCCGCTTTCGGTCGTACTCGTTTATTTCTTTTCGAGTCCGCTTTCGGTCGTACTCGTTTGCTGTTGAAAGAGCGTTTCCGGCCGGTCTTTCTTTTCGAGTCCGCTTTCGGTCGTACTCGTTTGCTGTTGAAAGAGCGTTTTCGGCCGGTCTTTCTTTTGGAGTCCGCTTTCGGTCATACTACTTTGCTGTTGAAAGAGCATTTTCGGCCAGTCTTTCTTTTCGATTCTGCTTTCGGTAGTACTTTTTTATTTCTTTTCGAGTTCGCTTTTGGTCTTACTCGTTTGCTGTTGAAAGAGCGTTTTCGGCCGGTCTTTCTTTTCGAGTCCGCTTTCGGTCGTACTCATTTATTCTTTTCGAGTCCGCTTTTGCTCGTACTCGTTTGCTGTTAAAAGAGCGTTTCAGGCCGGTCTTTCTTTTCGAGTCCGCTTTCGGTCGTACTCGTTTGCTATTGAAAGAGCGTTTTTGGCCGGTCTTTATTTTTCAGTCCTCTTTTGATCGTACTCGTTTATTCTTATCGAGTCCGCTTTCGGTCGTACTCGTTTGCTGTTGAAAGAGCGTTTTTGGTCGGTCTTTTATTTCGAGTCCGCTTTCGGTCGTACTCGTTTATTTCTTTTCGAGTCCGCTTTCGGTCGTACTCGTTTGCTGTTGAAAGAGCGTTTCCGGCCGGTCTTTCTTTTCGAGTCCGCTTTCGGTCGTACTCGTTTAATGTTGAAAGAGCGTTTTCGGCCGGTCTTTCTTTTGGAGTCCGCTTTGGGTCATACTGCTTTGCTGTTGAAAGAGCATTTTCGGCCAGTCTTTCTTTTCGATTTTGCTTTCGGTAGTACTTTTTTATTTCTTTTCGAGTTCACTTTTGGTCTTACTCATTTGCTGTTGAAAGAGCGTTTTCGGCCGGTCTTTCTTTTCGAGTCCGCTTTCGGTCGTACTCATTTATTCTTTTCGAGTCCGCTTTTGCTCGTACTCGTTTGCTGTTAAAAGAGCGTTTCAGGCCGGTCTTTCTTTTCGATTCCGCTTTCAGTCGTACTCGTTTGTTGTTGAAAGAGCGTTTTCGGTCGGTCTTTTATTTCGAGTCCGCTTTCGGTCGTACTCGTTTCTTTCTTTTCGAGTCCGCTTTCGGTCGTACTCGTTTGCTGTTGAAAGAGCGTTTTCGGCCGGTCTTTCTTTTCGAGTCCGCTTTCGGTCGTACTCGTTTATTCTTTTCGAGTCCGCTTTCGGTCGTACTCGTTTGCTATTGAAAGAGCGTTTTTGGCCGGCCTTTCTGTTCGAGTCGGCTTTCGGTCATACTTGTTTATTCTTTTCGAGTTCGCTTTCAGTTGTACTCGTTTGCTGTTGAAAGAGCGTTTTCGGCCAGTCTTTCTTTTCGATTCTGCTTTCGGTAGTACTTGTTTATTTCTTTTCGAATTCGCTTTTGGTCTTACTCGTTTATTGTTGAAAGAGCGTTTTCGTCCGGTCTTTTTTTTCGAGTCCGCTTTCGGTCGTACTCGTTTATTCTTTTCGAGTTCGCTTTTGCTCGTACTCGTTTGCTGTTGAAAGAGCGTTTCAGGCCGGTCTATCTTTTCGAGTCCGCTTTCGGTTGTACTCGTTAGCTGTTGAAAGAGAGTTTTTGGCCGGTCTTTCTTTTCGAGTCTGCTTTTGGTCGTACTCGTTTATTCTTATCGAGTCCGCTTTCGGTTGTACTCGTTTGCTGTTGAAAGAGCGTTTCAGGTCGGTCTTTCTTTTCGAGTCCGCTTTTCGGTCGTACTCGTTTGCTGTTGAAAGAGCGTTTTCGGCCGGTCTTTCTTTTCGAGTCCGCTTTCGATCGTACTCGGTTATTTCTTTTAGAGTCTGCTTTCGGTTGTACTCGTTTGCTGTTGAAAGAGCGTTTTCGGCCGGTCTTTCTTTTCGAGTTCGCTTTCGGTCGTACTCATTTATTCTTTTCGTGTCCGCTTTTGCTCGTACTCGTTTGCTGTTGAAAGAGCGTTTTAGGCCGGTCTTTCTTTTCGAGTCCGCTTTCGGTCGTACTCGTTTGCTATTGAAAGAGCGTTTTTGGCCGGTCTTTATTTTCGAGTCCGCTTTTGGTCGTACTCGTTTATTCTTATCGAGTCCGCTTTCAGTCGTACTCGTTTGCTGTTGAAAGAGCGTTTTCGGTCGGTCTTTTATTTCGAGTCCGCTTTCGGTCGTACTCGTTTATTTCTTTTCGAGTCCGTTTTCGGTCGTACTCGTTTGCTGTTGAAAGAGCGTTTCCGGCCGGTCTTTCTTTTCGAGTCCGCTTTCGGTCGTACTCGTTTATTCTTTTCGAATCCGCTTTCGGTCGTACTCGTTTGCTATTGAAAGAGCGTTTTTTGCCGGCCTTTCTGTTCGAGTCGGCTTTCGGTCATACTCGTTTATTCTTTTCGAGTTCGCTTTCGGTTGTACTCGTTTGCTGTTGAAAGAGCGTTTTCGGCCAGTCTTTCTTTTCGATTCTGCTTTCGGTAGTACTTGTTTATTTCTTTTCGAATTCGCTTTTGGTCTTACTCGTTTGCTGTTGAAAGAGAGTTTTCGTCCGGTTTTTCTTTTCGAGTCCGCTTTCGGTCGTACTCGTTTATTCTTTTCGAGTTCGCTTTTGCTCGTACTCGTTTGCTGTTGAAAGAGCGTTTCAGGCCGGTCTTTCTTTTCGAGTCCGCTTTCGGTTGTACTCGTTAGCTGTTGAAAGAGAGTTTTCGGTCGGTCTTTCTTTTCGAGTCTGCTTTTGGTCGTACTCGTTTATTCTTATCGAGTCCGCTTTCGGTTGTACTCGTTTGCTGTTGAAAGAGCGTTTCAGGTCGGTCTTTCTTTTCGAGTCCGCTTTTCGGTCGTAGTCGTTTGCTGTTGAAAGAGCGTTTTCGGCCGGTCTTTCTTTTCGAGTCCGCTTTCGATCGTACTCGGTTATTTCTTTTAGAGTCTGCTTTCGGTTGTACTCGTTTGCTGTTGAAAGAGCGTTTTCGGCCGGTCTTTCTTTTCGAGTCCGCTTTCGGTCGTACTCATTTATTCTTTTCGAGTCTGCTTTTGCTCGTACTCGTTTGCTGTTGAAAGAGCGTTTCAGGCCGGTCTTTCTTTTCGAGTCCGCTTTCGGTCGTACTCGTTTGCTATTGAAAGAGCGTTTTTGGCCGGTCTTTATTTTCGAGTCCGCTTTTGGTCGTACTCGTTTATTCTTATCGAGTCCGCTTTCAGTCGTACTCGTTTGCTGTTGAAAGAGCGTTTTCGGTCGGTCTTTTATTTCGAGTCCGCTTTCGGTCGTACTCGTTTATTTCTTTTCGAGCCCGCTTTCGGTCGTACTCGTTTGCTGTTGAAAGAGCGTTTTCGGCCGGTCTTTCTTTTCGAGTCCGCTTTTGGTCGTACTCGTTTGCTGTTGAAAGAGCGTTTTCGGCCGGTCTTTCTTTTGGAGTCCGCTTTCGGTCATACTGCTTTGCTGTTGAAAGAGCATTTTCGGCCAGTCTTTCTTTTCGATTCTGCTTTCGGTAGTACTTTTTTATTTCTTTTCGAGTTCGCTTTTGGTCTTACTCGTTTGCTGTTGAAAGAGCGTTTTCGGCCGGTCTTTCTTTTCGAGTCCGCTTTCGGTCGTACTCATTTATTCTTTTCGAGTCCGCTTTTGCTCGTACTCGTTTGCTGTTAAAAGAGCGTTTCAGGCCGGTCTTTCTTTTCGAGTCCGCTTTCGGTCGTACTCGTTTGCTATTGAAAGAGCGTTTTTGGCCGGTCTTTATTTTTGAGTCCTCTTTTGGTCGTACTCATTTATTCTTATCGAGTCCGCTTTCAGTCGTACTCGTTTGCTGTTGAAAGAGCGTTTTCGGTCGGTCTTTTATTTCGAGTCCGCTTTCGGTCGTACTCGTTTATTTCTTTTCGAGTCCGCTTTCGGTCGTACTCGTTTGCTGTTGAAAGAGCGTTTCCGGCCGGTCTTTCTTTTCGAGTCCGCTTTCGGTCGTACTCGTTTAATGTTGAAAGAGCGTTTTCGGCCGGTCTTTCTTTTGGAGTCCGCTTTGGGTCATACTGCTTTGCTGTTGAAAGAGCATTTTCGGCCAGTCTTTCTTTTCGATTTTGCTTTCGGTAGTACTTTTTTATTTCTTTTCGAGTTCACTTTTGGTCTTACTCATTTGCTGTTGAAAGAGCGTTTTCGGCCGGTCTTTCTTTTCGAGTCCGCTTTCGGTCGTACTCATTTATTCTTTTCGAGTCCGCTTTTGCTCGTACTCGTTTGCTGTTAAAAGAGCGTTTCAGGCCGGTCTTTCTTTTCGATTCCGCTTTCAGTCGTACTTGTTTGTTGTTGAAAGAGCGTTTTCGGTCGGTCTTTTATTTCGAGTCCGCTTTCGGTCGTACTCGTTTCTTTCTTTTCGAGTCCGCTTTCGGTCGTACTCGTTTGCTATTGAAAGAGCGTTTTTTGCCGGCCTTTCTGTTCGAGTCGGCTTTCGGTCATACTCGTTTATTCTTTTCGAGTTCGCTTTCGGTTGTACTCGTTTGCTGTTGAAAGAGCGTTTTCGGCCGGTCTTTCTTTTCGATTCTGCTTTCGGTAGTACTTGTTTATTTCTTTTCGAATTCGCTTTTGGTCTTACTCGTTTGCTGTTGAAAGAGCGTTTTCGTCCGGTCTTTCTTTTCGAGTCCGCTTTCGGTCGTACTCGTTTATTCTTTTCGAGTTCGCTTTTGCTCGTACTCGTTTGCTGTTGAAAGAGCGTTTCAGGCCGGTCTTTCTTTTCGAGTCCGCTTTCGGTTGTACTCGTTAGCTGTTGAAAGAGAGTTTTTGGCCGGTCTTTCTTTTCGAGTCTGCTTTTGGTCGTACTCGTTTATTCTTATCGAGTCCGCTTTCGGTTGTACTCGTTTGCTGTTGAAAGAGCGTTTCAGGTCGGTCTTTCTTTTCGAGTCCGCTTTTCGGTCGTACTCGTTTGCTGTTGAAAGAGCGTTTTCGGTCGGTCTTTCTTTTCGAGTCCGCTTTCGATCGTACTCGGTTATTTCTTTTAGAGTCTGCTTTCGGTTGTACTCGTTTGCTATTGAAAGAGCGTTTTCGGCCGGTCTTTCTTTTCGAGTCCGCTTTCGGTCGTACTCATTTATTCTTTTCGAGTCCGCTTTTGCTCGTACTCGTTTGCTGTTGAAAGAGCGTTTCAGGCCGGTATTTCTTTTCGAGTCCGCTTTCGGTCGTACTCGTTTGCTATTGAAAGAGCGTTTTTGGCCGGTCTTTATTTTCGAGTCCGCTTTTGGTCGTACTCGTTTATTCTTATCGAGTCAGCTTTCAGTCGTACTCGTTTGCTGTTGAAAGAGCGTTTTTGGTCGGTCTTTTATTTCGAGTCCGCTTTCGGTCGTACTCGTTTGCTGTTGAAAGAGCGTTTCCGGCCGGTCTTTCTTTTCGAGTCCGCTTTCGGTCGTACTCGTTTGCTGTTGAAAGAGCGTTTTCGGCCGGTCTTTCTTTTGGAGTCCGCTTTCGGTCATACTACTTTGCTGTTGAAAGAGCATTTTCGGCCAGTCTTTCTTTTCGATTCTGCTTTCGGTAGTACTTTTTTATTTCTTTTCGAGTTCGCTTTTGGTCTTACTCGTTTGCTGTTGAAAGAGCGTTTTCGGCCGGTCTTTCTTTTCGAGTCCGCTTTCGGTCGTACTCATTTATTCTTTTCGAGTCCGCTTTTGCTCGTACTCGTTTGCTGTTAAAAGAGCGTTTCAGGCCGGTCTTTCTTTTCGAGTCCGCTTTCGGTCGTACTCGTTTGCTATTGAAAGAGCGTTTTTGGCCGGTCTTTATTTTTCAGTCCTCTTTTGATCGTACTCGTTTATTCTTATCGAGTCCGCTTTCGGTCGTACTCGTTTGCTGTTGAAAGAGCGTTTTCGGTCGGTCTTTTATTTCGAGTCCGCTTTCGGTCGTACTCGTTTATTTCTTTTCGAGTCCGCTTTCGGTCGTACTCGTTTGCTGTTGAAAGAGCGTTTCCGGCCGGTCTTTCTTTTCGAGTCCGCTTTCGGTCGTACTCGTTTAATGTTGAAAGAGCGTTTTCGGCCGGTCTTTCTTTTGGAGTCCGCTTTGGGTCATACTGCTTTGCTGTTGAAAGAGCATTTTCGGCCAGTCTTTCTTTTCGATTTTGCTTTCGGTAGTACTTTTTTATTTCTTTTCGAGTTCACTTTTGGTCTTACTCATTTGCTGTTGAAAGAGCGTTTTCGGCCGGTCTTTCTTTTCGAGTCCGCTTTCGGTCGTACTCATTTATTCTTTTCGAGTCCGCTTTTGCTCGTACTCGTTTGCTGTTAAAAGAGCGTTTCAGGCCGGTCTTTCTTTTCGATTCCGCTTTCAGTCGTACTCGTTTGTTGTTGAAAGAGCGTTTTCGGTCGGTCTTTTATTTCGAGTCCGCTTTCGGTCGTACTCGTTTCTTTCTTTTCGAGTCCGCTTTCGGTCGTACTCGTTTGCTGTTGAAAGAGCGTTTTCGGCCGGTCTTTCTTTTCGAGTCCGCTTTCGGTCGTACTCGTTTATTCTTTTCGAGTCCGCTTTCGGTCGTACTCGTTTGCTATTGAAAGAGCGTTTTTGGCCGGCCTTTCTGTTCGAGTCGGCTTTCGGTCATACTTGTTTATTCTTTTCGAGTTCGCTTTCAGTTGTACTCGTTTGCTGTTGAAAGAGCGTTTTCGGCCAGTCTTTCTTTTCGATTCTGCTTTCGGTAGTACTTGTTTATTTCTTTTCGAATTCGCTTTTGGTCTTACTCGTTTACTGTTGAAAGAGCGTTTTCGTCCGGTCTTTTTTTTCGAGTCCGCTTTCGGTCGTACTCGTTTATTCTTTTCGAGTTCGCTTTTGCTCGTACTCGTTTGCTGTTGAAAGAGCGTTTCAGGCCGGTCTTTCTTTTCGAGTCCGCTTTCGGTTGTACTCGTTAGCTGTTGAAAGAGAGTTTTTGGCCGGTCTTTCTTTTCGAGTCTGCTTTTGGTCGTACTCGTTTATTCTTATCGAGTCCGCTTTCGGTTGTACTCGTTTGCTGTTGAAAGAGCGTTTCAGGTCGGTCTTTCTTTTCGAGTCCGCTTTTCGGTCGTACTCGTTTGCTGTTGAAAGAGCGTTTTCGGCCGGTCTTTCTTTTCGAGTCCGCTTTCGATCGTACTCGGTTATTTCTTTTAGAGTCTGCTTTCGGTTGTACTCGTTTGCTGTTGAAAGAGCGTTTTCGGCCGGTCTTTCTTTTCGAGTTCGCTTTCGGTCGTACTCATTTATTCTTTTCGTGTCCGCTTTTGCTCGTACTCGTTTGCTGTTGAAAGAGCGTTTCAGGCCGGTCTTTCTTTTCGAGTCCGCTTTCGGTCGTACTCGTTTGCTATTGAAAGAGCGTTTTTGGCCGGTCTTTATTTTCGAGTCCGCTTTTGGTCGTACACGTTTATTCTTATCGAGTCCGCTTTCAGTCGTACTCGTTTGCTGTTGAAAGAGCGTTTTCGGTCGGTCTTTTATTTCGAGTCCGCTTTTGGTCGTACTCGTTTATTTCTTTTCGAGTCCGCTTTCGGTCGTACTCGTTTGCTGTTGAAAGAGCGTTTCCGGCCGGTCTTTCTTTTCGAGTCCGCTTTCGGTTGTACTCGTTAGCTGTTGAAAGAGAGTTTTTGGCCGGTCTTTCTTTTCGAGTCTGCTTTTGGTCGTACTCGTTTATTCTTATCGAGTCCGCTTTCGGTTGTACTCGTTTGCTGTTGAAAGAGCGTTTCAGGTCGGTCTTTCTTTTCGAGTCCGCTTTTCGGTCGTACTCGTTTGCTGTTGAAAGAGCGTTTTCGGTCGGTCTTTCTTTTCGAGTCCGCTTTCGATCGTACTCGGTTATTTCTTTTAGAGTCTGCTTTCGGTTGTACTCGTTTGCTATTGAAAGAGCGTTTTCGGCCGGTCTTTCTTTTCGAGTCCGCTTTCGGTCGTACTCATTTATTCTTTTCGAGTCCGCTTTTGCTCGTACTCGTTTGCTGTTGAAAGAGCGTTTCAGGCCGGTATTTCTTTTCGAGTCCGCTTTCGGTCGTACTCGTTTGCTATTGAAAGAGCGTTTTTGGCCGGTCTTTATTTTCGAGTCCGCTTTTGGTCGTACTCGTTTATTCTTATCGAGTCAGCTTTCAGTCGTACTCGTTTGCTGTTGAAAGAGCGTTTTTGGTCGGTCTTTTATTTCGAGTCCGCTTTCGGTCGTACTCGTTTATTTCTTTTCGAGTCCGCTTTCGGTCGTACTCGTTTGCTGTTGAAAGAGCGTTTCCGGCCGGTCTTTCTTTTCGAGTCCGCTTTCGGTCGTACTCGTTTGCTGTTGAAAGAGCGTTTTCGGCCGGTCTTTCTTTTGGAGTCCGCTTTCGGTCATACTACTTTGCTGTTGAAAGAGCATTTTCGGCCAGTCTTTCTTTTCGATTCTGCTTTCGGTAGTACTTTTTTATTTCTTTTCGAGTTCGCTTTTGGTCTTACTCGTTTGCTGTTGAAAGAGCGTTTTCGGCCGGTCTTTCTTTTCGAGTCCGCTTTCGGTCGTACTCATTTATTCTTTTCGAGTCCGCTTTTGCTCGTACTCGTTTGCTGTTAAAAGAGCGTTTCAGGCCGGTCTTTCTTTTCGAGTCCGCTTTCGGTCGTACTCGTTTGCTATTGAAAGAGCGTTTTGGGCCGGTCTTTATTTTTGAGTCCTCTTTTGGTCGTACTCGTTTATTCTTATCGAGTCCGCTTTCAGTCGTACTCGTTTGCTGTTGAAAGAGCGTTTTCGGTCGGTCTTTTATTTCGAGTCCGCTTTCGGTCGTACTCGTTTATTTCTTTTCGAGTCCGCTTTCGGTCGTACTCGTTTGCTGTTGAAAGAGCGTTTCCGGCCGGTCTTTCTTTTCGAGTCCGCTTTCGGTCGTACTCGTTTAATGTTGAAAGAGCGTTTTCGGCCGGTCTTTCTTTTGGAGTCCGCTTTGGGTCATACTGCTTTGCTGTTGAAAGAGCATTTTCGGCCAGTCTTTCTTTTCGATTTTGCTTTCGGTAGTACTTTTTTATTTCTTTTCGAGTTCACTTTTGGTCTTACTCATTTGCTGTTGAAAGAGCGTTTTCGGCCGGTCTTTCTTTTCGAGTCCGCTTTCGGTCGTACTCATTTATTCTTTTCGAGTCCGCTTTTGCTCGTACTCGTTTGCTGTTAAAAGAGCGTTTCAGGCCGGTCTTTCTTTTCGATTCCGCTTTCAGTCGTACTCGTTTGTTGTTGAAAGAGCGTTTTCGGTCGGTCTTTTATTTCGAGTCCGCTTTCGGTCGTACTCGTTTCTTTCTTTTCGAGTCCGCTTTCGGTCGTACTCGTTTGCTGTTGAAAGAGCGTTTTCGGCCGGTCTTTCTTTTCGAGTCCGCTTTCGGTCGTACTCGTTTATTCTTTTCGAGTCCGCTTTCGGTCGTACTCGTTTGCTATTGAAAGAGCGTTTTTGGCCGGCCTTTCTGTTCGAGTCGGCTTTCGGTCATACTTGTTTATTCTTTTCGAGTTCGCTTTCAGTTGTACTCGTTTGCTGTTGAAAGAGCGTTTTCGGCCAGTCTTTCTTTTCGATTCTGCTTTCGGTAGTACTTGTTTATTTCTTTTCGAATTCGCTTTTGGTCTTACTCGTTTACTGTTGAAAGAGCGTTTTCGTCCGGTCTTTTTTTTCGAGTCCGCTTTCGGTCGTACTCGTTTATTCTTTTCGAGTTCGCTTTTGCTCGTACTCGTTTGCTGTTGAAAGAGCGTTTCAGGCCGGTCTTTCTTTTCGAGTCCGCTTTCGGTTGTACTCGTTAGGTGTTGAAAGAGAGTTTTTGGCCGGTCTTTCTTTTCGAGTCTGCTTTTGGTCGTACTCGTTTATTCTTATCGAGTCCGCTTTCGGTTGTACTCGTTTGCTGTTGAAAGAGCGTTTCAGGTCGGTCTTTCTTTTCGAGTCCGCTTTTCGGTCGTACTCGTTTGCTGTTGAAAGAGCGTTTTCGGCCGGTCTTTCTTTTCGAGTCCGCTTTCGATCGTACTCGGTTATTTCTTTTAGAGTCTGCTTTCGGTTGTACTCGTTTGCTGTTGAAAGAGCGTTTTCGGCCGGTCTTTCTTTTCGAGTTCGCTTTCGGTCGTACTCATTTATTCTTTTCGTGTCCGCTTTTGCTCGTACTCGTTTGCTGTTGAAAGAGCGTTTCAGGCCGGTCTTTCTTTTCGAGTCCGCTTTCGGTCGTACTCGTTTGCTATTGAAAGAGCGTTTTTGGCCGGTCTTTATTTTCGAGTCCGCTTTTGGTCGTACTCGTTTATTCTTATCGAGTCCGCTTTCAGTCGTACTCGTTTGCTGTTGAAAGAGCGTTTTCGGTCGGTCTTTTATTTCGAGTCCGCTTTCGGTCGTACTCGTTTATTCTTTTCGAGTTCGCTTTTGCTCGTACTCGTTTGCTGTTGAAAGAGCGTTTCAGGCCGGTCTTTCTTTTCGAGTCCGCTTTCGGTTGTACTCGTTAGCTGTTGAAAGAGCGTTTTCGGCCGGTCTTTCTTTTCGAGTCTGCTTTTGGTCGTACTCGTTTATTCTTATCGAGTCCGCTTTCGGTTGTACTCGTTTGCTGTTGAAAGAGCGTTTCAGGTCGGTCTTTCTTTTCGAGTCCGCTTTTCGGTCGTACTCGTTTGCTGTTGAAAGAGCGTTTTCGGTCGGTCTTTCTTTTCGAGTCCGCTTTCGATCGTACTCGGTTATTTCTTTTAGAGTCTGCTTTCGGTTGTACTCGTTTGCTATTGAAAGAGCGTTTTCGGCCGGTCTTTCTTTTCGAGTCCGCTTTCGGTCGTACTCATTTATTCTTTTCGAGTCCGCTTTTGCTCGTACTCGTTTGCTGTTGAAAGAGCGTTTCAGGCCGGTATTTCTTTTCGAGTCCGCTTTCGGTCGTACTCGTTTGCTATTGAAAGAGCGTTTTTGGCCGGTCTTTATTTTCGAGTCCGCTTTTGGTCGTACTCGTTTATTCTTATCGAGTCAGCTTTCAGTCGTACTCGTTTGCTGTTGAAAGAGCGTTTTTGGTCGGTCTTTTATTTCGAGTCCGCTTTCGGTCGTACTCGTTTATTTCTTTTCGAGTCCGCTTTCGGTCGTACTCGTTTGCTGTTGAAAGAGCGTTTCCGGCCGGTCTTTCTTTTCGAGTCCGCTTTCGGTCGTACTCGTTTGCTGTTGAAAGAGCGTTTTCGGCCGGTCTTTCTTTTGGAGTCCGCTTTCGGTCATACTACTTTGCTGTTGAAAGAGCATTTTCGGCCAGTCTTTCTTTTCGATTCTGCTTTCGGTAGTACTTTTTTATTTCTTTTCGAGTTCGCTTTTGGTCTTACTCGTTTGCTGTTGAAAGAGCGTTTTCGGCCGGTCTTTCTTTTCGAGTCCGCTTTCGGTCGTACTCATTTATTCTTTTCGAGTCCGCTTTTGCTCGTACTCGTTTGCTGTTAAAAGAGCGTTTCAGGCCGGTCTTTCTTTTCGAGTCCGCTTTCGGTCGTACTCGTTTGCTATTGAAAGAGCGTTTTTGGCCGGTCTTTATTTTTGAGTCCTCTTTTGGTCGTACTCGTTTATTCTTATCGAGTCCGCTTTCAGTCGTACTCGTTTGCTGTTGAAAGAGCGTTTTCGGTCGGTCTTTTATTTCGAGTCCGCTTTCGGTCGTACTCGTTTATTTCTTTTCGAGTCCGCTTTCGGTCGTACTCGTTTGCTGTTGAAAGAGCGTTTCCGGCCGGTCTTTCTTTTCGAGTCCGCTTTCGGTCGTACTCGTTTAATGTTGAAAGAGCGTTTTCGGCCGGTCTTTCTTTTGGAGTCCGCTTTGGGTCATACTGCTTTGCTGTTGAAAGAGCATTTTCGGCCAGTCTTTCTTTTCGATTTTGCTTTCGGTAGTACTTTTTTATTTCTTTTCGAGTTCACTTTTGGTCTTACTCATTTGCTGTTGAAAGAGCGTTTTCGGCCGGTCTTTCTTTTCGAGTCCGCTTTCGGTCGTACTCATTTATTCTTTTCGAGTCCGCTTTTGCTCGTACTCGTTTGCTGTTAAAAGAGCGTTTCAGGCCGGTCTTTCTTTTCAATTCCGCTTTCAGTCGTACTCGTTTGTTGTTGAAAGAGCGTTTTCGGTCGGTCTTTTATTTCGAGTCCGCTTTCGGTCGTACTCGTTTCTTTCTTTTCGAGTCCGCTTTCGGTCGTACTCGTTTGCTGTTGAAAGAGCGTTTTCGGCCGGTCTTTCTTTTCGAGTCCGCTTTCGGTCGTACTCGTTTATTCTTTTCGAGTCCGCTTTCGGTCGTACTCGTTTGCTATTGAAAGAGCGTTTTTGGCCGGCCTTTCTGTTCGAGTCGGCTTTCGGTCATACTTGTTTATTCTTTTCGAGTTCGCTTTCAGTTGTACTCGTTTGCTGTTGAAAGAGCGTTTTCGGCCAGTCTTTCTTTTCGATTCTGCTTTCGGTAGTACTTGTTTATTTCTTTTCGAATTCGCTTTTGGTCTTACTCGTTTACTGTTGAAAGAGCGTTTTCGTCCGGTCTTTTTTTTCGAGTCCGCTTTCGGTCGTACTCGTTTATTCTTTTCGAGTTCGCTTTTGCTCGTACTCGTTTGCTGTTGAAAGAGCGTTTCAGGCCGGTCTTTCTTTTCGAGTCCGCTTTCGGTTGTACTCGTTAGCTGTTGAAAGAGAGTTTTTGGCCGGTCTTTCTTTTCGAGTCTGCTTTTGGTCGTACTCGTTTATTCTTATCGAGTCCGCTTTCGGTTGTACTCGTTTGCTGTTGAAAGAGCGTTTCAGGTCGGTCTTTCTTTTCGAGTCCGCTTTTCGGTCGTACTCGTTTGCTGTTGAAAGAGCGTTTTCGGCCGGTCTTTCTTTTCGAGTCCGCTTTCGATCGTACTCGGTTATTTCTTTTAGAGTCTGCTTTCGGTTGTACTCGTTTGCTGTTGAAAGAGCGTTTTCGGCCGGTCTTTCTTTTCGAGTTCGCTTTCGGTCGTACTCATTTATTCTTTTCGTGTCCGCTTTTGCTCGTACTCGTTTGCTGTTGAAAGAGCGTTTCAGGCCGGTCTTTCTTTTCGAGTCCGCTTTCGGTCGTACTCGTTTGCTATTGAAAAAGCGTTTTTGGCCGGTCTTTATTTTCGAGTCCGCTTTTGGTCGTACTCGTTTATTCTTATCGAGTCCGCTTTCAGTCGTACTCGTTTGCTGTTGAAAGAGCGTTTTCGGTCGGTCTTTTATTTCGAGTCCGCTTTTGGTCGTACTCGTTTATTTCTTTTCGAGTCCGCTTTCGGTCGTACTCGTTTGCTGTTGAAAGAGCGTTTCCGGCCGGTCTTTCTTTTTGAGTCCGCTTTCGGTCGTACTCGTTTGCTGTTGAAAGAGCGTTTTCGGCCGGTCTTTCTTTTGGAGTCCGCTTTCGGTCATACTGCTTTGCTGTTGAAAGAGCATTTTCGGCCAGTCTTTCTTTTCGATTCTGCTTTCGGTAGTACTTTTTTATTTCTTTTCGAGTTCGCTTTTGGTCTTACTCGTTTGCTGTTGAAAGAGCATTTTCGGCCGGTCTTTCTTTTCGAGTCCGCTTTCGGTCGTACTCATTTATTCTTTTCGAGGACGCTTTTGCTCGTACTCGTTTGCTGTTAAAAGAGCGTTTCAGGCCAGTCTTTCTTTTCGAGTCCGCTTTCGGTCGTACTCGTTTGCTATTGAAAGAGCGTTTTTGGCCGGTCTTTATTTTCGAGTCCGCTTTTGGTCGTACTCGTTTATTCTTATCGAGTCCGCTTTCAGTCGTACTCGTTTGCTGTTGAAAGAGCGTTTTCGGTCGGTCTTTTATTTCGAGTCCGCTTTCGGTCGTACTCGTTTATTTCTTTTCGAGTCCACTTTCGGTCGTACTCGTTTGCTGTTGAAAGAGCGTTTCCGGCCGGTCTTTCTTTTCGAGTCCGCTTTCGGTCGTACTCGTTTATTCTTTTCGAGTCCGCTTTCGGTCGTACTCGTTTGCTATTGAAAGAGCGTTTTTGGCCGGCCTTTCTGTTCGAGTCGACTTTCGGTCATACTCGTTTATTCTTTTCGAGTTCACTTTCGGTTGTACTCGTTTGCTGTTGAAAGAGCGTTTTCGGCCAGTCTTTCTTTTCGATTCTGCTTTCGGTAGTACTTGTTTATTTCTTTTCGAATTCGCTTTTGGTCTTACTCGTTTGCTGTTGAAAAAGCGTTTTCGTCCGGTCTTTCTTTTCGAGTCCGCTTTCGGTCGTACTCGTTTATTCTTTTCGAGTTCGCTTTTGCTCGTACTCGTTTGCTGTTGAAAGAGCGTTTCAGGCCGGTCTTTCTTTTCGAGTCCGCTTTCGGTTGTACTCGTTAGCTGTTGAAAGAGAGTTTTTGGCCGGTCTTTCTTTTCGAGTCTGCTTTTGGTCGTACTCGTTTATTCTTATCGAGCCCGCTTTCGGTTGTACTCGTTTGCTGTTGAAAGAGCGTTTCAGGTCGGTCTTTCTTTTCGAGTCCGCTTTTCGGTCGTACTCGTTTGCTGTTGAAAGAGCGTTTTCGGCCAGTCTTTCTTTTCGATTCCGCTTTCGATCGTACTCGGTTATTTCTTTTAGAGTCTACTTTCGGTTGTACTCGTTTGCTGTTGAAAGAGCGTTTTCGACCGGTCTTTCTTTTCGAGTCCGCTTTCGGT
Source organism: Lathyrus tuberosus (assembly GCA_022829125.1). Taxonomy (NCBI): domain Eukaryota; kingdom Viridiplantae; phylum Streptophyta; class Magnoliopsida; order Fabales; family Fabaceae; genus Lathyrus; species Lathyrus tuberosus. The sequence continues at coordinate 6,490,621 of JALAZF010000034.1, forward strand.
CGTACTCATTTATTCTTTTCGAGTCCGCTTTTGCTCGTACTCGTTTGCTGTTGAAAGAGCGTTTCAGGTCGGTCTTTCTTTTCGAGTCCGCTTTCGGTCGTACTCGTTTGCTATTGAAAGAGCGTTTTTGGCCGGTCTTTATTTTCGAGTCCGCTTTTGGTCGTACTCGTTTATTCTTATCGAGTCCGCTTTCAGTCGTACTCGTTTGCTGTTGAAAGAGCGTTTTCGGTCGGTCTTTTATTTCGAGTCCGCTTTCGATCGTACTCGTTTATTTCTTTTCGAGTCCGCTTTCGGTCGTACTTGTTTGCTGTTGAAAGAGCGTTTTCGGCCGGTCTTTCTGTTCGAGTCCGCTTTCGGTCTTACTCATTTATTCTTTTCGAGTCCGCTTTCTGTCGTACTCGTTTGCTGTTGAAAGAGCATTTTTGGCCGGTCTTTCTATTCGAGTCCGCTTTCGGTCGTACTCGTTTGCTGTTGAAAGAGCTTTTTCAGCCGGTCTTTCTTTTCAAGTCCGCTTTCGGTCATACTTATTTATTCTTTTCGAGTCCGCTTTCGGTCGTACTCGTTTACTGTTGAAAGAGCATTTTCGGCAGGACTTTATGTTCGAGTCCGCTTCGGACGTACTCGTTTATTCTTTTCGAGTCCGCTTTCGGTCGTACTCGTTTGCTGTTGAAAGAGCGTTTTCGGCCGGTCTTTCTTTTGGAGTCCGCTTTCGGGCGTACTCCTTTGCTGTTGAAAGGGCATTTTCGGCCAGTCTTTCTTTTCGATTCTGCTTTCGGTAGTACTTTTTTATTTCTTTTCGAGTCCGCTTTCGGCCGTACTCGTTTGCTGTTGAAAGAGCGTTTCCGGTCGGTCTTTCTTTTCGAGTCCGCTTTCGGTCGTACTCGTTGCTATTGAAAGAGCGTTTTCGGCCGGCCTTTCTGTTCGAGTCGGATTTCGGTCATACTCGTTTATTCTTTTCGAGTTCGCTTTCGGTTGTACTCGTTTGCGGTTGAAAGATCGTTTTCGGCCAGTCTTTCTTTTCGATTCTGCTTTCGGTAGTACTTGTTTATTTCTTTTCGAATTCGCTTTTGGTCTTACTCGTTTGCTGTTGAAAGAGCGTTTTCGTCCGGTCTTTCTTTTCGAGTCCGCTTTCGGTCGTACTCGTTTATTCTTTTCGAGTTCGCTTTTGCTCGTACTCGTTTGCTGTTGAAAGAGCGTTTCAGGCCGGTCTTTCTTTTCGAGTCCGCTTTCGGTTGTACTCGTTAGCTGTTGAAAGAGAGTTTTTGGCCGGTCTTTCTTTTCGAGTCTGCTTTTGGTCGTACTCGTTTATTCTTATCGAGTCCGCTTTCGGTTGTACTCGTTTGCTGTTGAAAGAGCGTTTCAGGTCGGTCTTTCTTTTCGAGTCCGCTTTTCGGTCGTACTCGTTTGCTGTTGAAAGAGCGTTTTCGGCCGGTCTTTCTTTTCGAGTCCGCTTTCGATCGTACTCGGTTATTTCTTTTAGAGTCTGCTTTCGGTTGTACTCGTTTGCTGTTGAAAGAGCGTTTTCGGCCGGTCTTTCTTTTCGAGTTCGCTTTCGGTCGTACTCATTTATTCTTTTCGTGTCCGCTTTTGCTCGTACTCGTTTGCTGTTGAAAGAGCGTTTCAGGCCGGTCTTTCTTTTCGAGTCCGCTTTCGGTCGTACTCGTTTGCTATTGAAAAAGCGTTTTTGGCCGGTCTTTATTTTCGAGTCCGCTTTTGGTCGTACTCGTTTATTCTTATCGAGTCCGCTTTCAGTCGTACTCGTTTGCTGTTGAAAGAGCGTTTTCGGTCGGTCTTTTATTTCGAGTCCGCTTTTGGTCGTACTCGTTTATTTCTTTTCGAGTCCGCTTTCGGTCGTACTCGTTTGCTGTTGAAAGAGCGTTTCCGGCCGGTCTTTCTTTTTGAGTCCGCTTTCGGTCGTACTCGTTTGCTGTTGAAAGAGCGTTTTCGGCCGGTCTTTCTTTTGGAGTCCGCTTTCGGTCATACTGCTTTGCTGTTGAAAGAGCATTTTCGGCCAGTCTTTCTTTTCGATTCTGCTTTCGGTAGTACTTTTTTATTTCTTTTCGAGTTCGCTTTTGGTCTTACTCGTTTGCTGTTGAAAGAGCATTTTCGGCCGGTCTTTCTTTTCGAGTCCGCTTTCGGTCGTACTCATTTATTCTTTTCGAGGACGCTTTTGCTCGTACTCGTTTGCTGTTAAAAGAGCGTTTCAGGCCAGTCTTTCTTTTCGAGTCCGCTTTCGGTCGTACTCGTTTGCTATTGAAAGAGCGTTTTTGGCCGGTCTTTATTTTCGAGTCCGCTTTTGGTCGTACTCGTTTATTCTTATCGAGTCCGCTTTCAGTCGTACTCGTTTGCTGTTGAAAGAGCGTTTTCGGTCGGTCTTTTATTTCGAGTCCGCTTTCGGTCGTACTCGTTTATTTCTTTTCGAGTCCACTTTCGGTCGTACTCGTTTGCTGTTGAAAGAGCGTTTCCGGCCGGTCTTTCTTTTCGAGTCCGCTTTCGGTCGTACTCGTTTATTCTTTTCGAGTCCGCTTTCGGTCGTACTCGTTTGCTATTGAAAGAGCGTTTTTGGCCGGCCTTTCTGTTCGAGTCGACTTTCGGTCATACTCGTTTATTCTTTTCGAGTTCACTTTCGGTTGTACTCGTTTGCTGTTGAAAGAGCGTTTTCGGCCAGTCTTTCTTTTCGATTCTGCTTTCGGTAGTACTTGTTTATTTCTTTTCGAATTCGCTTTTGGTCTTACTCGTTTGCTGTTGAAAAAGCGTTTTCGTCCGGTCTTTCTTTTCGAGTCCGCTTTCGGTCGTACTCGTTTATTCTTTTCGAGTTCGCTTTTGCTCGTACTCGTTTGCTGTTGAAAGAGCGTTTCAGGCCGGTCTTTCTTTTCGAGTCCGCTTTCGGTTGTACTCGTTAGCTGTTGAAAGAGAGTTTTTGGCCGGTCTTTCTTTTCGAGTCTGCTTTTGGTCGTACTCGTTTATTCTTATCGAGCCCGCTTTCGGTTGTACTCGTTTGCTGTTGAAAGAGCGTTTCAGGTCGGTCTTTCTTTTCGAGTCCGCTTTTCGGTCGTACTCGTTTGCTGTTGAAAGAGCGTTTTCGGCCAGTCTTTCTTTTCGATTCCGCTTTCGATCGTACTCGGTTATTTCTTTTAGAGTCTACTTTCGGTTGTACTCGTTTGCTGTTGAAAGAGCGTTTTCGACCGGTCTTTCTTTTCGAGTCCGCTTTCGGTCGTACTCATTTATTCTTTTCGAGTCCGCTTTTGCTCGTACTCGTTTGCTGTTGAAAGAGCGTTTCAGGTCGGTCTTTCTTTTCGAGTCCGCTTTCGGTCGTACTCGTTTGCTATTGAAAGAGCGTTTTTGGCCGGTCTTTATTTTCGAGTCCGCTTTTGGTCGTACTCGTTTATTCTTATCGAGTCCGCTTTCAGTCGTACTCGTTTGCTGTTGAAAGAGCGTTTTCGGTCGGTCTTTTATTTCGAGTCCGCTTTCGATCGTACTCGTTTATTTCTTTTCGAGTCCGCTTTCGGTCGTACTTGTTTGCTGTTGAAAGAGCGTTTTCGGCCGGTCTTTCTGTTCGAGTCCGCTTTCGGTCTTACTCATTTATTCTTTTCGAGTCCGCTTTCTGTCGTACTCGTTTGCTGTTGAAAGAGCATTTTTGGCCGGTCTTTCTATTCGAGTCCGCTTTCGGTCGTACTCGTTTGCTGTTGAAAGAGCTTTTTCAGCCGGTCTTTCTTTTCAAGTCCGCTTTCGGTCATACTTATTTATTCTTTTCGAGTCCGCTTTCGGTCGTACTCGTTTACTGTTGAAAGAGCATTTTCGGCAGGACTTTATGTTCGAGTCCGCTTCGGACGTACTCGTTTATTCTTTTCGAGTCCGCTTTCGGTCGTACTCGTTTGCTGTTGAAAGAGCGTTTTCGGCCGGTCTTTCTTTTGGAGTCCGCTTTCGGGCGTACTCCTTTGCTGTTGAAAGGGCATTTTCGGCCAGTCTTTCTTTTCGATTCTGCTTTCGGTAGTACTTTTTTATTTCTTTTCGAGTCCGCTTTCGGCCGTACTCGTTTGCTGTTGAAAGAGCGTTTCCGGTCGGTCTTTCTTTTCGAGTCCGCTTTCGGTCGTACTCGTTGCTATTGAAAGAGCGTTTTCGGCCGGCCTTTCTGTTCGAGTCGGATTTCGGTCATACTCGTTTATTCTTTTCGAGTTCGCTTTCGGTTGTACTCGTTTGCGGTTGAAAGATCGTTTTCGGCCAGTCTTTCTTTTCGATTCTGCTTTCGGTAGTACTTGTTTATTTCTTTTCGAATTCGCTTTTGGTCTTACTCGTTTGCTGTTGAAAGAGCGTTTTCGTCCGGTCTTTCTTTTCGAGTCCGCTTTCGGTCGTACTCGTTTATTCTTTTCGAGTTCGCTTTTGCTCGTACTCGTTTGCTGTTGAAAGAGCGTTTCAGGCCGGTCTTTCTTTTCCAGTCCGCTTTCGGTTGTACTCGTTAGCTGTTGAAATTGAGTTTTTGGCCGGTCTTTCTTTTCGAGTCTGCTTTTGGTCGTACTCATTTATTCTTATCGAGTCCGCTTTCGGTTGTACTCGTTTGCTGTTGAAAGAGCGTTTCACGTCGGTCTTTCTTTTCGAGTCCGCTTTTCGGTCGTAGTCGTTTGCTGTTGAAAGAGCGTTTTCGGCCGGTCTTTCTTTTCGAGTCCGCTTTCGATCGTACTCGGTTATTTCTTTTAGAGTCTGCTTTCAATTGTACTCGTTTACTGTTGAAAGAGCGTTTTCGGCCGGTCTTTCTTTTCGAGTCCGCTTTCGGTCGTACTCGTTTATTCTTTTCGAGTCCGCTTTCAGTCGTACTCGTTTGCTATTGAAAGAGCATTCTCGGCCGGTCTTTCTTTTCGAGTCCGCTTTCGGTCGTACTCGTTTGCTGTTGAAAGAGCATTTTCGGCCGGTCTTTCTTTTCGAGTCCGCTTTCGGTCGTACTCGTTTATTTCTTTTCGAGTCCGCTTTCGGTCTTACTCATTTGCTGTTGAAAGAGCATTTTCGGCCGGTCTTTCTTTTCGAGTCCGCTTTTGGTCGTACTCATTTATTCTTTTCGAGTCCGCTTTCGGTCGTACTCGTTTGCTGTTGAAAGAGCGTTTTCGGCCGGTCTTTCTGTTCGAGTCCGCTTTCGGTCTTACTCATTTATTCTTTTCGAGTCCGCTTTCTGTCGTACTCGTTTGCTGTTGAAAGAGCATTTTTGGCCGGTCTTTCTATTCGAGTCCGCTTTCGGTCGTACTCGTTTGCTGTTGAAAGAGCTTTTTCAGCCGGTCTTTCTTTTCAAGTCCGCTTTCGGTCATACTTATTTATTCTTTTCGAGTCCGCTTTCGGTCGTACTCGTTTACTGTTGAAAGAGCATTTTTGGCAGGACTTTATGTTCGAGTCCGCTTTCGGACGTACTCGTTTATTCTTTTCGAGTCCGCTTTCGGTCGTACTCGTTTGCTGTTGAAAGAGCGTTTTCGGCCGGTCTTTCTTTTGGAGTCCGCTTTCGGGCGTACTCCTTTGCTGTTGAAAGGGCATTTTCGGCCAGTCTTTCTTTTCGATTCTGCTTTCGGTAGTACTTTTTTATTTCTTTTCGAGTCCGCTTTCGGTCGTACTCGTTTGCTGTTGAAAGAGCGTTTCCGGCCGGTCTTTCTTTTCGAGTCCGCTTTCGGTCGTACTCGTTGCTATTGAAAGAGCGTTTTCGGCCGGCCTTTCTGTTCGAGTCGGCTTTCGGTCATACTCGTTTATTCTTTTCGAGTTCGCTTTCGGTTGTACTCGTTTGCTGTTGAAAGATCGTTTTCGGCCAGTCTTTCTTTTCGATTCTGCTTTCGGTAGTACTTTTTTATTTCTTTTCGAGTTCGCTTTTGGTCTTACTCGTTTGCTGTTGAAAGAGCGTTTTCGGCCGGTCTTTCTTTTCGAGTCCGCTTTCGGTCGTACTCATTTATTCTTTTCGAGTCCGCTTTTGCTCGTACTCGTTTGCTGTTGAAAGAGCGTTTCAGGCCGGTCTTTCTTTTCGAGTCCGCTTTCGGTCGTACTCGTTTGTTATTGAAAGAGCGTTTTTGGCCGGTCTTTATTTTCGAGTCCGCTTTTGGTCGTACTCGTTTATTCTTATCGAGTCCGCTTTCAGTCGTACTCGTTTGCTGTTGAAAGAGCGTTTTCGGTCGGTCTTTTATTTCGAGTCCGCTTTCGGTCGTACTCGTTTATTTCTTTTCGAGTCCGCTTTCGGTCGTACTCGTTTGCTGTTGAAAGAGCGTTTCCGGCCGGTCTTTCTTTTCGAGTCCGCTTTCGGTCGTACTCGTTTATTCTTTTCGAGTCCGCTTTCGGTCGTACTCGTTTGCTATTGAAAGAGCGTTTTTGGCCGGCCTTTCTATTCGAGTCGGCTTTCGGTCATACTCGTTTATTCTTTTCGAGTTCGCTTTCGGTTGTACTCGTTTGCTGTTGAAAGAGCGTTTTCGGCCGGTCTTTCTTTTCGATTCTGCTTTCGGTAGTACTTGTTTATTTCTTTTCGAATTCGCTTTTGGTCTTACTCGTTTGCTGTTGAAAGAGCGTTTTCGTCCGGTCTTTCTTTTCGAGTCCGCTTTCGGTCGTACTCGTTTATTCTTTTCGAGTTCGCTTTTGCTCGTACTCGTTTGCTGTTGAAAGAGCGTTTCAGGCCGGTCTTTCTTTTCGAGTCCGCTTTCGGTTGTACTCGTTAGCTGTTGAAAGAGAGTTTTTGGCCGGTCTTTCTTTTCGAGTCTGCTTTTGGTCGTACTCGTTTATTCTTATCGAGTCCGCTTTCGGTTGTACTCGTTTGCTGTTGAAAGAGCGTTTCAGGTCGGTCTTTCTTTTCGAGTCCGCTTTTCGGTCGTACTCGTTTGCTGTTGAAAGAGCGTTTTCGGTCGGTCTTTCTTTTCGAGTCCGCTTTCGATCGTACTCGGTTATTTCTTTTAGAGTCTGCTTTCGGTTGTACTCGTTTGCTATTGAAAGAGCGTTTTTGGCCGGCCTTTCTATTCGAGTCGGCTTTCGGTCATACTCGTTTATTCTTTTCGAGTTCGCTTTCGGTTGTACTCGTTTGCTGTTGAAAGAGCGTTTTCGGCCGGTCTTTCTTTTCGATTTTGCTTTCGGTAGTACTTTTTTATTTCTTTTCGAGTTCGCTTTTGGTCTTACTCGTTTGCTGTTGAAAGAGCGTTTTCGGCCGGTCTTTCTTTTCGAGTCCGCTTTCGGTCGTACTCATTTATTCTTTTCGAGTCCGCTTTTGCTCGTACTCGTTTGCTGTTGAAAGAGCGTTTCAGGCCGGTATTTCTTTTCGAGTCCGCTTTCGGTCGTACTCGTTTGCTATTGAAAGAGCGTTTTTGGCCGGTCTTTATTTTCGAGTCCGCTTTTGGGCGTACTCGTTTATTCTTATCGAGTCAGCTTTCAGTCGTACTCGTTTGCAGTTGAAAGAACGTTTTTGGTCGGTCTTTTATTTCGAGTCCGCTTTCGGTCGTACTCGTTTATTTCTTTTCGAGTCCGCTTTCGGTCGTACTCGTTTGCTGTTGAAAGAGCGTTTCCGGCCGGTCTTTCTTTTCGAGTCCGCTTTCGGTCGTACTCGTTTGCTGTTGAAAGAGCGTTTTCGGCCGGTCTTTCTTTTGGAGTCCGCTTTCGGTCATACTACTTTGCTGTTGAAAGAGCATTTTTGGCCAGTCTTTCTTTTCGATTCTGCTTTCGGTAGTACTTTTTTATTTCTTTTCGAGTTCGCTTTTGGTCTTACTCGTTTGCTGTTGAAAGAGCGTTTTCGGCCGGTCTTTCTTTTCGAGTCCGCTTTCGGTCGTACTCATTTATTCTTTTCGAGTCCGCTTTTGCTCGTACTCATTTGCTGTTAAAAGAGCGTTTCAGGCCGGTCTTTCTTTTCGAGTCCGCTTTCGGTCGTACTCGTTTGCTATTGAAAGAGCGTTTTTGGCCGGTCTTTATTTTTGAGTCCTCTTTTGGTCGTACTCGTTTATTCTTATCGAGTCCGCTTTCAGTCGTACTCGTTTGCTGTTGAAAGAGCGTTTTCGGTCGGTCTTTTATTTCGAGTCCGCTTTCGGTCGTACTCGTTTATTTCTTTTCGAGTCCGCTTTCGGTCGTACTCGTTTGCTGTTGAAAGAGCGTTTCCGGCCGGTCTTTCTTTTCGAGTCCGCTTTCGGTCGTACTCGTTTAATGTTGAAAGAGCGTTTTCGGCCGGTCTTTCTTTTGGAGTCCGCTTTCGGTCATACTGCTTTGCTGTTGAAAGAGCATTTTCGGCCAGTCTTTCTTTTCGATTTTGCTTTCGGTAGTACTTTTTTATTTCTTTTCGAGTTCGCTTTTGGTCTTACTCGTTTGCTGTTGAAAGAGCGTTTTCGGCCGGTCTTTCTTTTCGAGTCCGCTTTCGGTCGTACTCATTTATTCTTTTTGAGTCCGCTTTTGCTCGTACTCGTTTGCTGTTAAAAGAGCGTTTCAGGCCGGTCTTTCTTTTCGATTCCGCTTTCAGTCGTACTCGTTTGTTGTTGAAAGAGCGTTTTCGGTCGGTCTTTTATTTCGAGTCCGCTTTCGGTCGTACTCGTTTCTTTCTTTTCGAGTCCGCTTTCGGTCGTACTCGTTTGCTGTTGAAAGAGCGTTTTCGGCCGGTCTTTCTTTTCGAGTCCGCTTTCGGTCGTACTCGTTTATTCTTTTCGAGTCCGCTTTCGGTCGTACTCGTTTGCTATTGAAAGAGCGTTTTTGGCCGGCCTTTCTGTTCGAGTCGGCTTTCGGTCATACTCGTTTATTCTTTTCGAGTTCGCTTTCAGTTGTACTCGTTTGCTGTTGAAAGAGCGTTTTCGGCCAGTCTTTCTTTTCGATTCTGCTTTCGGTAGTACTTGTTTATTTCTTTTCGAATTCGCTTTTGGTCTTACTCGTTTGCTGTTGAAAGAGCGTTTTCGTCTGGTCTTTTTTTTCGAGTCCGCTTTCGGTCGTACTCGTTTATTCTTTTCGAGTTCGCTTTTGCTCGTACTCGTTTGCTGTTGAAAGAGCGTTTCAGGCCGGTCTTTCTTTTCGAGTCCGCTTTCGGTTGTACTCGTTAGCTGTTGAAAGAGAGTTTTTGGCCGGTCTTTCTTTTCGAGTCTGCTTTTGGTCGTACTCGTTTATTCTTATCGAGTCCGCTTTCGGTTGTACTCGTTTGCTGTTGAAAGAGCGTTTCAGGTCGGTCTTTCTTTTCGAGTCCGCTTTTCGGTCGTACTCGTTTGCTGTTGAAAGAGCGTTTTCGGCCGGTCTTTCTTTTCGAGTCCGCTTTCGATCGTACTCGGTTATTTCTTTTAGAGTCTGCTTTCGGTTGTACTCGTTTGCTGTTGAAAGAGCGTTTTCGGCCGGTCTTTCTTTTCGAGTCCGCTTTCGGTCGTACTCATTTATTCTTTTCGTGTCCGCTTTTGCTCGTACTCGTTTGCTGTTGAAAGAGCGTTTCAGGCCGGTCTTTCTTTTCGAGTCCGCTTTCGGTCGTACTCGTTTGCTATTGAAAGAGCGTTTTTGGCCGGTCTTTATTTTCGAGTCCGCTTTTGGTCGTACTCGTTTATTCTTATCGAGTCCGCTTTCAGTCGTACTCGTTTGCTGTTGAAAGAGCGTTTTCGGTCGGTCTTTTATTTCGAGTCCGCTTTTGGTCGTACTCGTTTATTTCTTTTCGAGTCCGCTTTCGGTCGTACTCGTTTGCTGTTGAAAGAGCGTTTCCGGCCGGTCTTTCTTTTTGAGTCCGCTTTCGGTCGTACTCGTTTGCTGTTGAAAGAGCGTTTTCGGCCGGTCTTTCTTTTGGAGTCCGCTTTCGGTCATACTGCTTTGCTGTTGAAAGAGCATTTTCGGCCAGTCTTTCTTTTCGATTCTGCTTTCGGTAGTACTTTTTTATTTCTTTTCGAGTTCGCTTTTGGTCTTACTCGTTTGCTGTTGAAAGAGCATTTTCGGCCGGTCTTTCTTTTCGAGTCCGCTTTCGGTCGTACTCATTTATTCTTTTCGAGGACGCTTTTGCTCGTACTCGTTTGCTGTTAAAAGAGCGTTTCAGGCCAGTCTTTCTTTTCGAGTCCGCTTTCGGTCGTACTCGTTTGCTATTGAAAGAGCGTTTTTGGCCGGTCTTTATTTTCGAGTCCGCTTTTGGTCGTACTCGTTTATTCTTATCGAGTCCGCTTTCAGTCGTACTCGTTTGCTGTTGAAAGAGAGTTTTCGGTCGGTCTTTTATTTCGAGTCCGCTTTCGGTCGTACTCGTTTATTTCTTTTCGAGTCCACTTTCGGTCGTACTCGTTTGCTGTTGAAAGAGCGTTTCCGGCCGGTCTTTCTTTTCGAGTCCGCTTTCGGTCGTACTCGTTTATTCTTTTCGAGTCCGCTTTCGGTCGTACTCGTTTGCTATTGAAAGAGCGTTTTTGGCCGGCCTTTCTGTTCGAGTCGACTTTCGGTCATACTCGTTTATTCTTTTCGAGTTCGCTTTCGGTTGTACTCGTTTGCTGTTGAAAGAGCGTTTTCGGCCAGTCTTTCTTTTCGATTCTGCTTTCGGTAGTACTTGTTTATTTCTTTTCGAATTCGCTTTTGGTCTTACTCGTTTGCTGTTGAAAGAGCGTTTTCGTCCGGTCTTTCTTTTCGAGTCCGCTTTCGGTCGTACTCGTTTATTCTTTTCGAGTTCGCTTTTGCTCGTACTCGTTTGCTGTTGAAAGAGCGTTTCAGGCCGGTCTTTCTTTTCGATTCTGCTTTCGGTAGTACTTGTTTATTTCTTTTCGAATTCGCTTTTGCTCGTACTCGTTTGCTGTTGAAAGAGCGTTTCAGGCCGGTCTTTCTTTTCGAGTCCGCTTTCGGTTGTACTCGTTAGCTGTTGAAAGAGAGTTTTTGGCCGGTCTTTCTTTTCGAGTCTGCTTTTGGTCGTACTCGTTTATTCTTATCGAGCCCGCTTTCGGTTGTACTCGTTTGCTGTTGAAAGAGCGTTTCAGGTCGGTCTTTCTTTTCGAGTCCGCTTTTCGGTCGTACTCGTTTGCTGTTGAAAGAGCGTTTTCGGCCAGTCTTTCTTTTCGATTCCGCTTTCGATCGTACTCGGTTATTTCTTTTAGAGTCTACTTTCGGTTGTACTCGTTTGCTGTTGAAAGAGCGTTTTCGACCGGTCTTTCTTTTCGAGTCCGCTTTCGGTCGTACTCATTTATTCTTTTCGAGTCCGCTTTTGCTCGTACTCGTTTGCTGTTGAAAGAGCGTTTCAGGTCGGTCTTTCTTTTCGAGTCCGCTTTCGGTCGTACTCGTTTGCTATTGAAAGAGCGTTTTTGGCCGGTCTTTATTTTCGAGTCCGCTTTTGGTCGTACTCGTTTATTCTTATCGAGTCCGCTTTCAGTCGTACTCGTTTGCTGTTGAAAGAGCGTTTTCGGTCGGTCTTTTATTTCGAGTCCGCTTTCGATCGTACTCGTTTATTTCTTTTCGAGTCCGCTTTCGGTCGTACTCGTTTGCTGTTGAAAGAGCGTTTTCGGCCGGTCTTTCTGTTCGAGTCCGCTTTCGGTCTTACTCATTTATTCTTTTCGAGTCCGCTTTCTGTCGTACTCGTTTGCTGTTGAAAGAGCATTTTTGGCCGGTCTTTCTATTCGAGTCCGCTTACGGTCGTACTCGTTTGCTGTTGAAAGAGCTTTTTCAGCCGGTCTTTCTTTTCAAGTCCGCTTTCGGTCATACTTATTTATTCTTTTCGAGTCGGCTTTCGGTCGTACTCGTTTACTGTTGAAAGAGCATTTTCGGCAGGACTTTTTGTTCGAGTCCGCTTCGGACGTACTCGTTTATTCTTTTCGAGTCCGCTTTTGGTCGTACTCGTTTGCTGTTGAAAGAGCGTTTTCGGCCGGTCTTTCTTTTGGAGTCCGCTTTCGGGCGTACTCCTTTGCTGTTGAAAGGGCATTTTCGGCCAGTCTTTCTTTTCGATTCTGCTTTCGGTAGTACTTTTTTATTTCTTTTCGAGTCCGCTTTCGGCCGTACTCGTTTGCTGTTGAAAGAGCGTTTCTGGCCGGTCTTTCTTTTCGAGTCCGCTTTCGGTCGTACTCGTTGCTATTGAAAGAGCGTTTTCGGCCGGCCTTTCTGTTCGAGTCGGCTTTCGGTCATACTCGTTTATTCTTTTCGAGTTCGCTTTCGGTTGTACTCGTTTGCGGTTGAAAGATCGTTTTCGGCCAGTCTTTCTTTTCGATTCTGCTTTCGGTAGTACTTGTTTATTTCTTTTCGAATTCGCTTTTGGTCTTACTCGTTTGCTGTTGAAAGAGCGTTTTCGTCCGGTCTTTCTTTTCGAGTCCGCTTTCGGTCGTACTCGTTTATTCTTTTCGAGTTCGCTTTTGCTCGTACTCGTTTGCTGTTGAAAGAGCGTTTCAGGCCGGTCTTTCTTTTCCAGTCCGCTTTCGGTTGTACTCGTTAGCTGTTGAAATTGAGTTTTTGGCCGGTCTTTCTTTTCGAGTCTGCTTTTGGTCGTACTCATTTATTCTTATCGAGTCCGCTTTCGGTTGTACTCGTTTGCTGTTGAAAGAGCGTTTCACGTCGGTCTTTCTTTTCGAGTCCGCTTTTCGGTCGTAGTCGTTTGCTGTTGAAAGAGCGTTTTCGGCCGGTCTTTCTTTTCGAGTCCGCTTTCGATCGTACTCGGTTATTTCTTTTAGAGTCTGCTTTCAATTGTACTCGTTTACTGTTGAAAGAGCGTTTTCGGCCGGTCTTTCTTTTCGAGTCCGCTTTCGGTCGTACTCGTTTATTCTTTTCGAGTCCGCTTTCAGTCGTACTCGTTTGCTATTGAAAGAGCATTCTCGGCCGGTCTTTCTTTTCGAGTCCGCTTTCGGTCGTACTCGTTTGCTGTTGAAAGAGCATTTTCGGCCGGTCTTTCTTTTCGAGTCCGCTTTCGGTCGTACTCGTTTATTTCTTTTCGAGTCCGCTTTCGGTCTTACTCATTTGCTGTTGAAAGAGCATTTTCGGCCGGTCTTTCTTTTCGAGTCCGCTTTTGGTCGTACTCATTTATTCTTTTCGAGTCCGCTTTCGGTCGTACTCGTTTGCTGTTGAAAGAGCGTTTTCGGCCGGTCTTTCTGTTCGAGTCCGCTTTCGGTCTTACTCATTTATTCTTTTCGAGTCCGCTTTCTGTCGTACTCGTTTGCTGTTGAAAGAGCATTTTTGGCCGGTCTTTCTATTCGAGCCCGCTTTCGGTCGTACTCGTTTGCTGTTGAAAGAGCTTTTTCAGCCGGTCTTTCTTTTCAAGTCCGCTTTCGGTCATACTTATTTATTCTTTTCGAGTCCGCTTTCGGTCGTACTCGTTTACTGTTGAAAGAGCATTTTCGGTAGGACTTTATGTTCGAGTCCGCTTTCGGAGTACTCGTTTATTCTTTTCGAGTCCGCTTTCGGTCGTACTCGTTTGCTGTTGAAAGAGCGTTTTCGGCCGGTCTTTCTTTTGGAGTCCGCTTTCGGGCGTACTCCTTTGCTGTTGAAAGGGCATTTTCGGCCAGTCTTTCTTTTCGATTCTGCTTTCGGTAGTACTTTTTTATTTCTTTTCGAGTCCGCTTTCGGTCGTACTCGTTTGCTGTTGAAAGAGCGTTTTCGGCCGGTCTTTCTGTTCGAGTCCGCTTTCGGTCTTACTCATTTATTCTTTTCGAGTCCGCTTTCTGTCGTACTCGTTTGCTGTTGAAAGAGCATTTTTGGCCGGTCTTTCTATTCGAGTCCGCTTTCGGTCGTACTCGTTTGCTGTTGAAAGAGCTTTTTCAGCCGGTCTTTCTTTTCAAGTCCGCTTTCGGTCATACTTATTTATTCTTTTCGAGTCCGCTTTCGGTCGTACTCGTTTACTGTTGAAAGAGCATTTTCGGCAGGACTTTTTGTTCGAGTCCGCTTCGGACGTACTCGTTTATTCTTTTCGAGTCCGCTTTTGGTCGTACTCGTTTGCTGTTGAAAGAGCGTTTTCGGCCGGTCTTTCTTTTGGAGTCCGCTTTCGGGCATACTCCTTTGCTGTTGAAAGGGCATTTTCGGCCAGTCTTTCTTTTCGATTCTGCTTTCGGTAGTACTTTTTTATTTCTTTTCGAGTCCGCTTTCGGCCGTACTCGTTTGCTGTTGAAAGAGCGTTTCCGGCCGGTCTTTCTTTTCGAGTCCGCTTTCGGTCGTACTCGTTGCTATTGAAAGAGCGTTTTCGGCCGGCCTTTCTGTTCGAGTCGGCTTTCGGTCATACTCGTTTATTCTTTTCGAGTTCGCTTTCGGTTGTACTCGTTTGCGGTTGAAAGATCGTTTTCGGCCAGTCTTTCTTTTCGATTCTGCTTTCGGTAGTACTTGTTTATTTCTTTTCGAATTCGCTTTTGGTCTTACTCGTTTGCTGTTGAAAGAGCGTTTTCGTCCGGTCTTTCTTTTCGAGTCCGCTTTCGGTCGTACTCGTTTATTCTTTTCGAGTTTGCTTTTGCTCGTACTCGTTTGCTGTTGAAAGAGCGTTTCAGGCCGGTCTTTCTTTTCCAGTCCGCTTTCGGTTGTACTCGTTAGCTGTTGAAATTGAGTTTTTGGCCGGTCTTTCTTTTCGAGTCTGCTTTTGGTCGTACTCATTTATTCTTATCGAGTCCGCTTTCGGTTGTACTCGTTTGCTGTTGAAAGAGCGTTTCACGTCGGTCTTTCTTTTCGAGTCCGCTTTTCGGTCGTAGTCGTTTGCTGTTGAAAGAGCGTTTTCGGCCGGTCTTTCTTTTCGAGTCCGCTTTCGATCGTACTCGGTTATTTCTTTTAGAGTCTGCTTTCAATTGTACTCGTTTACTGTTGAAAGAGCGTTTTCGGCCGGTCTTTCTTTTCGAGTCCGCTTTCGGTCGTACTCGTTTATTCTTTTCGAGTCCGCTTTCAGTCGTACTCGTTTGTTATTGAAAGAGCATTCTCGGCCGGTCTTTCTTTTCGAGTCCGCTTTCGGTCGTACTCGTTTGCTGTTGAAAGAGCATTTTCGGCCGGTCTTTCTTTTCGAGTCCGCTTTCGGTCGTACTCGTTTATTTCTTTTCGAGTCCGCTTTCGGTCTTACTCATTTGCTGTTGAAAGAGCATTTTCGGCCGGTCTTTCTGTTCGAGTCCGCTTTTGGTCGTACTCATTTATTCTTTTCGAGTCCGCTTTCGGTCGTACTCGTTTGCTGTTGAAAGAGCGTTTTCGGCCGGTCTTTCTGTTCGAGTCCGCTTTCGGTCTTACTCATTTATTCTTTTCGAGTCCGCTTTCTGTCGTACTCGTTTGCTGTTGAAAGAGCATTTTTGGCCGGTCTTTCTATTCGAGTCCGCTTTCGGTCGTACTCGTTTGCTGTTGAAAGAGCTTTTTCAGCCGGTCTTTCTTTTCAAGTCCGCTTTCGGTCATACTTATTTATTCTTTTCGAGTCCGCTTTCGGTCGTACTCGTTTACTGTTGAAAGAGCATTTTCGGCAGGACTTTATGTTCGAGTCCGCTTTCGGACGTACTCGTTTATTCTTTTCGAGTCCGCTTTCGGTCGTACTCGTTTGCTGTTGAAAGAGCGTTTTCGGCCGGTCTTTCTTTTGGAGTCCGCTTTCGGGCGTACTCCTTTGCTGTTGAAAGGGCATTTTCGGCCAGTCTTTCTTTTCGATTCTGCTTTCGGTAGTACTTTTTTATTTCTTTTCGAGTCCGCTTTCGGTCGTACTCGTTTGCTGTTGAAAGAGCGTTTCCGGCCGGTCTTTCTTTTCGAGTCCGCTTTCGGTCGTACTCGTTGCTATTGAAAGAGCGTTTTCGGCCGGCCTTTCTGTTCGAGTCGGCTTTCGGTCATACTCGTTTATTCTTTTCGAGTTCGCTTTCGGTTGTACTCGTTTGCTGTTGAAAGATCGTTTTCGGCCAGTCTTTCTTTTCGATTCTGCTTTCGGTAGTACTTGTTTATTTCTTTTCGAATTCGCTTTTGGTCTTACTCGTTTGCTGTTGAAAGAGCGTTTTCGTCCGATCTTTCTTTTCGAGTCCGCTTTCGGTCGTACTCGTTTATTCTTTTCGAGTTCGCTTTTGCTCGTACTCGTTTGCTGTTGAAAGAGCGTTTCAGGCCGGTCTTTCTTTTCCAGTCCGCTTTCGGTTGTACTCGTTAGCTGTTGAAATTGAGTTTTTGGCCGGTCTTTCTTTTCGAGTCTGCTTTTGGTCGTACTCATTTATTCTTATCGAGTCCGCTTTCGGTTGTACTCGTTTGCTGTTGAAAGAGCGTTTCAGGTCGGTCTTTCTTTTCGAGTCCGCTTTTCGGTCGTAGTCATTTGCTGTTGAAAGAGCGTTTTCGGCCGGTCTTTCTTTTCGAGTCCGCTTTCGATCGTACTCGGTTATTTCTTTTAGAGTCTGCTTTCAATTGTACTCGTTTACTGTTGAAAGAGCGTTTTCGGCCGGTCTTTCTTTTCGAGTCCGCTTTCGGTCGTACTCGTTTATTCTTTTCGAGTCCGCTTTCAGTCGTACTCGTTTGCTATTGAAAGAGCATTCTCGGCCGGTCTTTCTTTTCGAGTCCGCTTTCGGTCGTACTCGTTTGCTGTTGAAAGAGCATTTTCGGTCGGTCTTTCTTTTCGAGTCCGCTTTCGGTCGTACTCGTTTATTTCTTTTCGAGTCCGCTTTCGGTCTTACTCATTTGCTGTTGAAAGAGCATTTTCGGCCGGTCTTTCTTTTCGAGTCCGCTTTTGGTCGTACTCATTTATTCTTTTCGAGTCCGCTTTCGGTCGTACTCGTTTGCTGTTGAAAGAACGTTTTCGGCCGGTCTTTCTGTTCGAGTCCGCTTTCGGTCTTACTCATTTATTCTTTTCGAGTCCGCTTTCTGTCGTACTCGTTTGCTGTTGAAAGAGCATTTTTGGCCGGTCTTTCTATTCGAGTCCGCTTTCGGTCGTACTCGTTTGCTGTTGAAAGAGCTTTTTCAGCCGGTCTTTCTTTTCAAGTCCGCTTTCGGTCATACTTATTTATTCTTTTCGAGTCTGCTTTCGGTCGTACTCGTTTACTGTTGAAAGAGCATTTTCGGCAGGACTTTATGTTCGAGTCCGCTTTCGGACGTACTCGTTTATTCTTTTCGAGTCCGCTTTCGGTCGTACTCGTTTGCTGTTGAAAGAGCGTTTTCGGCCGGTCTTTCTTTTGGAGTCCGCTTTCGGGCGTACTCCTTTGCTGTTGAAAGGGCATTTTCGGCCAGTCTTTCTTTTCGATTCTGCTTTCGGTAGTACTTTTTTATTTCTTTTCGAGTCCGCTTTCGGTCGTACTCGTTTGCTGTTGAAAGAGCGTTTCCGGCCGGTCTTTCTTTTCGAGTCCGCTTTCGGTCGTACTCGTTGCTATTGAAAGAGCGTTTTCGGCCGGCCTTTCTGTTCGAGTCGGCTTTCGGTCATACTCGTTTATTCTTTTCGAGTTCGCTTTCGGTTGTACTCGTTTGCTGTTGAAAGATCGTTTTCGGCCAGTCTTTCTTTTCGATTCTGCTTTCGGTAGTACTTGTTTATTTCTTTTCGAATTCGCTTTTGGTCTTACTCGTTTGCTGTTGAAAGAGCGTTTTCGTCCGATCTTTCTTTTCGAGTCCGCTTTCGGTCGTACTCGTTTATTCTTTTCGAGTTCGCTTTTGCTCGTACTCGTTTGCTGTTGAAAGAGCGTTTCAGGCCGGTCTTTCTTTTCCAGTCCGCTTTCGGTTGTACTCGTTAGCTGTTGAAATTGAGTTTTTGGCCGGTCTTTCTTTTCGAGTCTGCTTTTGGTCGTACTCATTTATTCTTATCGAGTCCGCTTTCGGTTGTACTCGTTTGCTGTTGAAAGAGCGTTTCAGGTCGGTCTTTCTTTTCGAGTCCGCTTTTCGGTCGTAGTCGTTTGCTGTTGAAAGAGCGTTTTCGGCCGGTCTTTCTTTTCGAGTCCGCTTTCGATCGTACTCGGTTATTTCTTTTAGAGTCTGCTTTCAATTGTACTCGTTTACTGTTGAAAGAGCGTTTTCGGCCGGTCTTTCTTTTCGAGTCCGCTTTCGGTCGTACTCGTTTATTCTTTTCGAGTCCGCTTTCAGTCGTACTCGTTTGCTATTGAAAGAGCATTCTCGGCCGGTCTTTCTTTTCGAGTCCGCTTTCGGTCGTACTCGTTTGCTGTTGAAAGAGCATTTTCGGTCGGTCTTTCTTTTCGAGTCCGCTTTCGGTCGTACTCGTTTATTTCTTTTCGAGTCCGCTTTCGGTCTTACTCATTTGCTGTTGAAAGAGCATTTTCGGCCGGTCTTTCTTTTCGAGTCCGCTTTTGGTCGTACTCATTTATTCTTTTCGAGTCCGCTTTCGGTCGTACTCGTTTGCTGTTGAAAGAACGTTTTCGGCCGGTCTTTCTGTTCGAGTCCGCTTTCGGTCTTACTCATTTATTCTTTTCGAGTCCGCTTTCTGTCGTACTCGTTTGCTGTTGAAAGAGCATTTTTGGCCGGTCTTTCTATTCGAGTCCGCTTTCGGTCGTACTCGTTTGCTGTTGAAAGAGCTTTTTCAGCCGGTCTTTCTTTTCAAGTCCGCTTTCGGTCATACTTATTTATTCTTTTCGAGTCCGCTTTCGGTCGTACTCGTTTACTGTTGAATGAGCATTTTCGGCAGGACTTTATGTTCGAGTCCGCTTTCGGACGTACTCGTTTATTCTTTTCGAGTCCGCTTTCGGTCGTACTCGTTTGCTGTTGAAAGAGCGTTTTCGGCCGGTCTTTCTTTTGGAGTCCGCTTTCGGGCGTACTCCTTTGCTGTTGAAAGGTCATTTTCGGCCAGTCTTTCTTTTCGATTCTGCTTTCGGTAGTACTTTTTTATTTCTTTTCGAGTTCGCTTTTGGTCTTACTCTTTTGCTGTTGAAAGAGCGTTTTCGGCCGGTCTTTCTTTTCGAGTCCTCTTTCGGTCGTACTCATTTATTTTTTTCGAGTCCGCTTTTGCTCGTACTCGTTTGCTGTTGAAAGAGCGTTTCAGGCCGGTGTTTCTTTTCGAGTGCGCTTTCGGTTGTACTCGTTAGCTGTTGAAAGAGCGTTTTTGGCCGGTCTTTATTTTCGAGTCCGCTTTTGGTCGTACTCGTTTATTCTTATCGAGTCCGCTTTCGGTCGTACTCGTTTGCTGTTGAAAGAGCGTTTTCGGTCGGTCTGTTATTTCGAGTCCGCTTTCGGTCGTACTCGTTTATTTCTTTTCGAGTCCGCTTTCGGTCGTACTCGTTTGCTGGTGAAAGAGCGTTTTCGGCCGGTCTTTCTTTTTGAGTCCGCTTTCGGTCGTACTCGTTTATTCTTTTCGAGTCCGCTTTCGGTCGTACTCGTTTGCTATTGAAAGAGCGTTTTCGATCGGTCTTTCTTTTCGAGTCCGCTTTCGGTCGTACTCGTTTGCTGTTGAAAGAGCGTTTTCGGCCGGTCTTTCTTTTGGAGTCCGCTTTCGGCCGTACTGCTTTGCTGTTGAAAGAGCATTTTCGGCCAGGCTTTCTTTTCGATTCTGCTTTCTGTAGTACTTTTTTATTTCTTTTCGAGTTTGCTTTTGGTCTTACTCGTTTGCTGTTGAAAGAGCGTTTTTGGCCGGTCTTTCTTTTCGAGTCCGCTTTCGGTCGTACTCATTTATTCTTTTCGAGTCCGCTTTTGCTCGTACTCGTTTGCTGTTGAAAGAGCGTTTCAGGCCGGTCTTTCTTTTCGAGTCCGCTTTCGGTCGTAATCGTTTGCTATTGAAAGAGCGTTTTTGGCCGATCTTTATTTTCGAGTCCGCTTTTGGTCGTACTCGTTTATTCTTATCGAGTCCGCTTTCAGTCGTACTCGTTTGCTGTTGAAAGAGCGTTTTCGGTCGGTCTTTTATTTCGAGTCCGCTTTCGATCGTACTCATTTATTTCTTTTCGAGTCCGCTTTCGGTCGTACTCGTTTGCTGTTGAAATAGCATTTTCGGCCAGTCTTTCTTTTCGATTCTGCTTTCGGTAGTACTTGTTTATTTCTTTTCGAATTCGGTTTTGGTCTTACTCGTTTGCTGTTGAAAGAGCGTTTTCGTCCGGTCTTTCTTTTCGAGTCCGCTTTCGGTCGTACTCGTTTATTCTTTTCAAGTTCGCTTTTGCTCGTACTCGTTTGCTGTTGAAAGAGCGTTTCAGGCCGGTCTTTCTTTTCCAGTCCGCTTTCGGTTGTACTCGTTAGCTGTTGAAATAGAGTTTTTGGCCGGTCTTTCTTTTCGAGTCTGCTTTTGGTCGTACTCGTTTGTTCTTATCGAGTCCGCTTTCGGTTGTACTCGTTTGCTGTTGAAAGAGCGTTTCAGGTCGGTCTTTCTTTTCGAGTCCGCTTTTCGGTCGTACTCGTTTGCTGTTGAAAGAGCGTTTTCGGTCGGTCTTTCTTTTCGAGTCCGCTTTCGATCGTACTCATTTATTTCTTTTAGAGTCTGCTTTCAATTGTACTCGTTTGCTGTTGAAAGAGCGTTTTCGGCCGGTCTTTCTTTTCGAGTCCGCTTTCGGTCATACTCGTTTATTCTTTTCGAGTCCGCTTTCAGTCGTACTCGTTTGCTATTGAAAGAGCATTCTCGGCCGGTCTTTCTTTTCGAGTCCGCTTTCGGTCGTACTCGTTTGCTGTTGAAAGAGCATTTTCGGCCGGTCTTTCTTTTCGAGTCCGCTTTCGGTCGTACTCGTTTATTTCTTTTCGAGTCCGCTTTCGGTCTTACTCATTTGCTGTTGAAAGAGCATTTTCGGCCGGTCTTTCTTTTCGAGTCCGCTTTTGGTCGTACTCGTTTATTCTTTTCGAGTCCGCTTTCGGTCGTACTCGTTTGCTGTTGAAAGAGCGTTTTCGGCCGGTCTTTCTGTTCGAGTCCTCTTTCGGTCTTACTCATTTATTCTTTTCGAGTCCGCTTTCTGTCGTACTCGTTTGCTGTTGAAAGAGCATTTTTGGTCGGTCTTTCTTTTCGAGTCCGCTTTCGGTCGTACTCGTTTATTTCTTTTCGAGTCCGCTTTCGGTCTTACTCATTTGCTGTTGAAAGAGCGTTTTCGGCCGGTCTTTCTGTTCGAGTCCGCTTTCGGTCTTACTCATTTATTCTTTTCGAGTCCGCTTTCTGTCGTACTCGTTTGCTGTTGAAAGAGCATTTTTGGCCGGTCTTTCTATTCGAGTCCGCTTTCGGTCGTACTCGTTTGCTGTTGAAAGAGCTTTTTCAGCCGGTCTTTCTTTTCAAGTCCGCTTTCGGTCATACTTATTTATTCTTTTCGAGTCCGCTTTCGGTCGTACTCGTTTACTGTTGAAAGAGCATTTTCGGCAGGACTTTATGTTCGAGTCCGCTTTCGGACGTACTCGTTTAGTCTTTTCGAGTCCGCTTTCGGTCGTACTCGTTTGCTGTTGAAAGAGCGTTTTCGGCCGGTCTTTCTTTTGGAGTCCGCTTTCGGGCATACTCCTTTGCTGTTGAAAGGGCATTTTCGGCCAGTCTTTCTTTTCGATTCTGCTTTCGGTAGTACTTTTTTATTTCTTTTCGAGTCCGCTTTCGGTCGTACTCGTTTGCTGTTAAAAGAGCGTTTCCGGCCGGTCTTTCTTTTCGAGTCCGCTTTCGGTCGTACTCGTTGCTATTGAAAGAGCGTTTTCGGCCGGCCTTTCTGTTCGAGTCGGCTTTCGGCCATACTCGTTTATTCTTTTCGAGTTCGCTTTCGGTTGTACTCGTTTGCTGTTGAAAGATCGTTTTCGGCCAGTCTTTCTTTTCGATTCTGCTTTCGGTAGTACTTGTTTATTTCTTTTCGAATTCGCTTTTGGTCTTACTCGTTTGCTGTTGAAAGAGCGTTTTCGTCCGGTCTTTCTTTTCGAGTCCGCTTTCGGTCGTACTCGTTTATTCTTTTCGAGTTCGCTTTTGCTCGTACTCGTTTGCTGTTGAAAGAGCGTTTCAGGCCGGTCTTTCTTTTCCAGTCCGCTTTCGGTTGTACTCGTTAGCTGTTGAAATTGAGTTTTTGGCCGGTCTTTCTTTTCGAGTCTGCTTTTGGTCGTACTCATTTATTCTTATCGAGTCCACTTTCGGTTGTACTCGTTTGCTGTTGAAAGAGCGTTTCAGGTCGGTCTTTCTTTTCGAGTCCGCTTTTCGGTCGTAGTCGTTTGCTGTTGAAAGAGCGTTTTCGGCCGGTCTTTCTTTTCGAGTCCGCTTTCGATCGTACTCGGTTATTTCTTTTAGAGTCTGCTTTCAATTGTACTCGTTTACTGTTGAAAGAGCGTTTTCGGCCGGTCTTTCTTTTCGAGTCCGCTTTCGGTCGTACTCGTTTATTCTTTTCGAGTCCGCTTTCAGTCGTACTCGTTTGCTATTGAAAGAGCATTCTCGGCCGGTCTTTCTTTTCGAGTCCGCTTTCGGTCGTACTCGTTTGCTGTTGAAAGAGCATTTTCGGCCGGTCTTTCTTTTCGAGTCCGCTTTCGGTCGTACTCGTTTATTTCTTTTCGAGTCCGCTTTCGGTCTTACTCATTTGCTGTTGAAAGAGCATTTTCGGCCGGTCTTTCTTTTCGAGTCCGCTTTTGGTCGTACTCATTTATTCTTTTCGAGTCCGCTTTCGGTCGTACTCGTTTGCTGTTGAAAGAGCGTTTTCGGCCGGTCTTTCTGTTCGAGTCCGCTTTCGGTCTTACTCATTTATTCTTTTCGAGTCCGCTTTCTGTCGTACTCGTTTGCTGTTGAAAGAGCATTTTTGGCCGGTCTTTCTATTCGAGTCCGCTTTCGGTCGTACTCGTTTGCTGTTGAAAGAGCTTTTTCAGCCGGTCTTTCTTTTCAAGTCCGCTTTCGGTCATACTTATTTATTCTTTTCGAGTCCGCTTTCGGTCGTACTCGTTTACTGTTGAAAGAGCATTTTCGGCAGGACTTTATGTTCGAGTCCGCTTTCGGACGTACTCGTTTATTCTTTTCGAGTCCGCTTTCGGTCGTACTCGTTTGCTGTTGAAAGAGC
This sequence comes from Lathyrus tuberosus, assembly GCA_022829125.1. Classification (NCBI taxonomy): domain Eukaryota; kingdom Viridiplantae; phylum Streptophyta; class Magnoliopsida; order Fabales; family Fabaceae; genus Lathyrus; species Lathyrus tuberosus. The sequence goes on from JALAZF010000034.1 coordinate 6,513,318, forward strand.
GTTTTCGGCCGGTCTTTCTTTTGGAGTCCGCTTTCGGGCGTACTCCTTTGCTGTTGAAAGGGCATTTTCGGCCAGTCTTTCTTTTCGATTCTGCTTTCGGTAGTACTTTTTTATTTCTTTTCGAGTTCGCTTTTGGTCTTACTCGTTTGCTGTTGAAAGAGCGTTTTCGGCCGGTCTTTCTTTTCGAGTCCTCTTTCGGTCGTACTCATTTATTTTTTTCGAGTCCGCTTTTGCTCGTACTCGTTTGCTGTTGAAAGAGCGTTTCAGGCCGGTGTTTCTTTTCGAGTGCGCTTTCGGTTGTACTCGTTAGCTGTTGAAAGAGCGTTTTTGGCCGGTCTTTATTTTCGAGTCCGCTTTTGGTCGTACTCGTTTATTCTTATCGAGTCCGCTTTCGGTCGTACTCGTTTGCTGTTGAAAGAGCGTTTTCGGTCGGTCTTTTATTTCGAGTCCGCTTTCGGTCGTACTCGTTTATTTCTTTTCGAGTCCGCTTTCGGTCGTACTCGTTTGCTGGTGAAAGAGCGTTTTCGGCCGGTCTTTCTTTTCGAGTCTGCTTTCGGTCGTACTCGTTTATTCTTTTCGAGTCCGCTTTCGGTCGTACTCGTTTGCTATTGAAAGAGCGTTTTCGATCGGTCTTTCTTTTCGAGTCCGCTTTCGGTCGTACTCGTTTGCTGTTGAAAGAGCGTTTTCGGCCGGTCTTTCTTTTGGAGTCCGCTTTCGGCCGTACTGCTTTGCTGTTGAAAGAGCATTTTCGGCCAGGTTTTCTTTTCGATTCTGCTTTCGGTAGTACTTTTTTATTTCTTTTCGAGTTTGCTTTTGGTCTTACTCGTTTGCTGTTGAAAGAGCGTTTCTGGTCGGTCTTTCTTTTCGAGTCCGCTTTCGGTCGTACTCATTTATTCTTTTCGAGTCCGCTTTTGCTCGTACTCGTTTGCTGTTGAAAGAGCGTTTCAGGCCGGTCTTTCTTTTCGAGTCCGCTTTCGGTCGTAATCGTTTGCTATTGAAAGAGCGTTTTTGGCCGATCTTTATTTTCGAGTCCGCTTTTGTTCGTACTCGTTTATTCTTATCGAGTCCGCTTTCAGTCGTACTCGTTTGCTGTTGAAAGAGCGTTTTCGGTCGGTCTTTTATTTCGAGTCCGCTTTCGATCGTACTCATTTATTTCTTTTCGAGTCCGCTTTCGGTCGTACTCGTTTGCTGTTGAAATAGCGTTTTCGGCCAGTCTTTCTTTTCGATTCTGCTTTCGGTAGTACTTGTTTATTTCTTTTCGAATTCGCTTTTGGTCTTACTCGTTTGCTGTTGAAAGAGCGTTTTCGTCCGGTCTTTCTTTTCGAGTCCGCTTTCGGTCGTACTCGTTTATTCTTTTCAAGTTCGCTTTTGCTCGTACTCGTTTGCTGTTGAAAGAGCGTTTCAGGCCGGTCTTTCTTTTCCAGTCCGCTTTCGGTTGTACTCGTTAGCTGTTGAAATTGAGTTTTTGGCCGGTCTTTCTTTTCGAGTCTGCTTTTGGTCGTACTCGTTTATTCTTATCGAGTCCGCTTTCGGTTGTACTCGTTTGCTGTTGAAAGAGCGTTTCAGGTCGGTCTTTCTTTTCGAGTCCGCTTTTCGGTCGTAGTCGTTTGCTGTTGAAAGAGCGTTTTCGGCCGGTCTTTCTTTTCGAGTCTGCTTTCGATCGTACTCATTTATTTCTTTTAGAGTCTGCTTTCAATTGTACTCGTTTGCTGTTGAAAGAGCGTTTTCGGCCGGTCTTTCTTTTCGAGTCCGCTTTCGGTCGTACTCGTTTATTCTTTTCGAGTCCGCTTTCAGTCGTACTCGTTTGCTATTGAAAGAGCATTCTCGGCCGGTCTTTCTTTTCGAGTCCGCTTTCGGTCGTACTCGTTTGCTGTTGAAAGAGCATTTTCGGCCGGTCTTTCTTTTCGAGTCCGCTTTCGGTCGTACTCGTTTATTTCTTTTCGAGTCCGCTTTCGGTCTTACTCATTTGCTGTTGAAAGAGCATTTTCGGCCGGTCTTTCTTTTCGAGTCCGTTTTTGGTCGTACTCGTTTATTCTTTTCGAGTCCGCTTTCGGTCGTACTCGTTTGCTGTTGAAAGAGCGTTTTCGGCCGGTCTTTCTGTTCGAGTCCGCTTTCGGTCTTACTCATTTATTCTTTTCGAGTCCGCTTTCTGTCGTACTCGTTTGCTGTTGAAAGAGCATTTTTGGCCGGTCTTTCTTTTCGAGTCCGCTTTCGGTCGTACTCGTTTATTTCTTTTCGAGTCCGCTTTCGGTCTTACTCATTTGCTGTTGAAAGAGCGTTTTCGGCCGGTCTTTCTGTTCGAGTCCGCTTTCGGTCTTACTCATTTATTCTTTTCGAGTCCGCTTTCTGTCGTACTCGTTTGCTGTTGAAAGAGCATTTTTGGCCGGTCTTTCTATTCGAGTCCGCTTTCGGTCGTACTCGTTTGCTGTTGAAAGAGCTTTTTCAGCCGGTCTTTCTTTTCAAGTCCGCTTTCGGTCATACTTATTTATTCTTTTCGAGTCCGCTTTCGGTCGTACTCGTTTACTGTTGAAAGAGCATTTTCGGCAGGACTTTATGTTCGAGTCCGCTTTCGGACGTACTCGTTTATTCTTTTCGAGTCCGCTTTCGGTCGTACTCGTTTGCTGTTGAAAGAGCGTTTTCGGCCGGTCTTTCTTTTGGAGTCCGCTTTCGGGCGTACTCCTTTGCTGTTGAAAGGGCATTTTCGGCCAGTCTTTCTTTTCGATTCTGCTTTCGGTAGTACTTTTTTATTTCTTTTCGAGTTCGCTTTTGGTCTTACTCGTTTGCTGTTGAAAGAGCGTTTTCGGCCGGTCTTTCTTTTCGAGTCCTCTTTCGGTCGTACTCATTTATTTTTTTCGAGTCCGCTTTTACTCGTACTCGTTTGCTGTTGAAAGAGCGTTTCAGGCCGGTGTTTCTTTTCGAGTGCGCTTTCGGTTGTAGTCGTTAGCTGTTGAAAGAGCGTTTTTGGCCGGTCTTTATTTTCGAGTCTGGTTTTGGTCGTACTCGTTTATTCTTATCGAGTCCGCTTTCGGTCGTACTCGTTTGCTGTTGAAAGAGCGTTTTAGGTCGGTCTTTTATTTCGAGTCCGCTTTCGGTCGTACTCGTTTATTTCTTTTCGAGTCCGCTTTCGGTCGTACTCGTTTGCTGGTGAAAGAGCGTTTTCGGCCGGTCTTTCTTTTCGAGTCCGCTTTCGGTCGTACTCGTTTATTCTTTTCGAGTCCGCTTTCGGTCGTACTCGTTTGCTATTGAAAGAGCGTTTTCGATCGGTCTTTCTTTTCGAGTCCGCTTTCGGTCGTACTCGTTTGCTGTTGAAAGAGCGTTTTCGGCCGGTCTTTCTTTTGGAGTCCGCTTTCGGCCGTACTGCTTTGCTGTTGAAAGAGCATTTTCGGCCAGGCTTTCTTTTCGATTCTGCTTTCGGTAGTACTTTTTTATTTCTTTTCGAGTTTGCTTTTGGTCTTACTCGTTTGCTGTTGAAAGAGCGTTTTTGGCCGGTCTTTCTTTTCGAGTCCGCTTTCGGTCGTACTCATTTATTCTTTTCGAGTCCGCTTTTGCTCGTACTCGTTTGCTGTTGAAAGAGCGTTTCAGGCCGGTCTTTCTTTTCGAGTCCGCTTTCGGTCGTAATCGTTTGCTATTGAAAGAGCGTTTTTGGCCGATCTTTATTTTCGAGTCCGCTTTTGGTCGTACTCGTTTATTCTTATCGAGTCCGCTTTCAGTCGTACTCGTTTGCTGTTGAAAGAGCGTTTTCGGTCGGTCTGTTATTTCGAGTTCGCTTTCGATCGTACTCATTTATTTCTTTTCGAGTCCGCTTTCGGTCGTACTCGTTTGCTGTTGAAAGAGCGTTTTCGGCCGGTCTTTCTTTTCGAGTCCGCTTTCGATCGTACTCATTTATTTCTTTTAGAGTCTGCTTTCAATTGTACTCGTTTGCTGTTGAAAGAGCGTTTTCGGCCGGTCTTTCTTTTCGAGTCCGCTTTCGGTCGTACTCATTTATTCTTTTCGAGTCCGCTTTCAGTCGTACTCGTTTGCTATTGAAAGAGCATTCTCGGCCGGTCTTTCTTTTCGAGTCCGCTTTCGGTCGTACTCGTTTGCTGTTGAAAGAGCATTTTCGGCCGGTCTTTCTTTTCGAGTCCGCTTTCGGTCGTACTCGTTTATTTCTTTTCGAGTCCGCTTTCGGTCTTACTCATTTGCTGTTGAAAGAGCATTTTCGGCCGGTCTTTCTTTTCGAGTCCGCTTTTGGTCGTACTCGTTTATTCTTTTCGAGTCCGCTTTCGGTCGTACTCGTTTGCTGTTGAAAGAACGTTTTCGGCCGGTCTTTCTGTTCGAGTCCGCTTTCGGTCTTACTCATTTATTCTTTTCGAGTCCGCTTTCTGTCGTACTCGTTTGCTGTTGAAAGAGCTTTTTTGGCCGGTCTTTCTTTTCGAGTCCGCTTTCGGTCGTACTCGTTTATTTCTTTTCGAGTCCGCTTTCGGTCTTACTCATTTGCTGTTGAAAGAGCGTTTTCGGCCGGTCTTTCTGTTCGAGTCCCCTTTCGGTCTTACTCATTTATTCTTTTCGAGTCCGCTTTCTGTCGTACTCGTTTGCTGTTGAAAGAGCATTTTTGGCCGGTCTTTCTATTCGAGTCCGCTTTCGGTCGTACTCGTTTGCTGTTGAAAGAGCTTTTTCAGCCGGTCTTTCTTTTCAAGTCCGCTTTCGGTCATACTTATTTATTCTTTTCGAGTCCGCTTTCGGTCGTACTCGTTTACTGTTGAAAGAGCATTTTCGGCAGGACTTTATGTTCGAGTCCGCTTTCGGACGTACTCGTTTATTCTTTTCGAGTCCGCTTTCGGTCGTACTCGTTTGCTGTTGAAAGAGCGTTTTCGGCCGGTCTTTCTTTTGGAGTCCGCTTTCGGGCGTACTCCTTTGCTGTTGAAAGGGCATTTTCGGCCAGTCTTTCTTTTCGATTCTGCTTTCGGTAGTACTTTTTTATTTCTTTTCGAGTTCGCTTTTGGTCTTACTCGTTTGCTGTTGAAAGAGCGTTTTCGGCCGGTCTTTCTTTTCGAGTCCTCTTTCGGTCGTACTCATTTATTTTTTTCGAGTCCGCTTTTGCTCGTACTCGTTTGCTGTTGAAAGAGCGTTTCAGGCCGGTGTTTCTTTTCGAGTGCGCTTTCGGTTGTACTCGTTAGCTGTTGAAAGAGCGTTTTTGGCCGGTCTTTATTTTCGAGTCCGCTTTTGGTCGTACTCGTTTATTCTTATCGAGTCCGCTTTCGGTCGTACTCGTTTGCTGTTGAAAGAGCGTTTTCGGTCGGTCTTTTATTTCGAGTCCGCTTTCGGTCGTACTCGTTTATTTCTTTTCGAGTCCGCTTTCGGTCGTACTCGTTTGCTGGTGAAAGAGCATTTTCGGCCGGTCTTTCTTTTCGAGTCCGCTTTCGGTCGTACTCGTTTATTCTTTTCGAGTCCGCTTTCGGTCGTACTCGTTTGCTATTGAAAGAGCGTTTTCGATCGGTCTTTCTTTTCGAGTCCGCTTTCGGTCGTACTCGTTTGCTGTTGAAAGAGCGTTTTCGGCCGGTCTTTCTTTTGGAGTCCGCTTTCGGCCGTACTGCTTTGCTGTTGAAAGAGCATTTTCGGCCAGGCTTTCTTTTCGATTCTGCTTTCGGTAGTACTTTTTTATTTCTTTTCGAGTTTGCTTTTGGTCTTACTCGTTTGCTGTTGAAAGAGCGTTTTTGGCCGGTCTTTCTTTTCGAGTCCGCTTTCGGTCGTACTCATTTATTCTTTTCGAGTCCGCTTTTGCTCGTACTCGTTTGCTGTTGAAAGAGCGTTTCAGGCCGGTCTTTCTTTTCGAGTCCGCTTTCGGTCGTAATCGTTTGCTATTGAAAGAGCGTTTTTGGCCGATCTTTATTTTCGAGTCCGCTTTTGGTCGTACTCGTTTATTCTTATCGAGTCCGCTTTCAGTCGTACTCGTTTGCTGTTGAAAGAGCGTTTTCGGTCGGTCTTTTATTTCGAGTCCGCTTTCGATCGTAGTCATTTATTTCTTTTCGAGTCCGCTTTCGGTCGTACGCGTTTGCTGTTGAAATAGCGTTTTCGGCCAGTCTTTCTTTTCGATTCTGCTTTCGGTAGTACTTGTTTATTTCTTTTCGAATTCGCTTTTGGTCTTACTCGTTTGCTGTTGAAAGAGCGTTTTCGTCCGGTCTTTCTTTTCGAGTCCGCTTTCGGTCGTACTCGTTTATTCTTTTCAAGTTCGCTTTTGCTCGTACTCGTTTGCTGTTGAAAGAGCGTTTCAGGCCGGTCTTTCTTTTCCAGTCCGCTTTCGGTTGTACTCGTTAGCTGTTGAAATAGAGTTTTTGGCCGGTCTTTCTTTTCGAGTCTGCTTTTGGTCGTACTCGTTTATTCTTATCGAGTCCGCTTTCGGTTGTACTCGTTTGCTGTTGAAAGAGCGTTTCAGGTCGGTCTTTCTTTTCGAGTCCGCTTTTCGGTCGTACTCGTTTGCTGTTGAAAGAGCGTTTTCGGCCGGTCTTTCTTTTCGAGTCCGCTTTCGGTCGTACTCGTTTATTCTTTTCGAGTCCGCTTTCAGTCGTACTCGTTTGCTATTGAAAGAGCATTCTCGGCCGGTCTTTCTTTTCGAGTCCGCTTTCGGTCGTACTCGTTTGCTGTTGAAAGAGCATTTTCGGCCGGTCTTTCTTTTCGAGTCCGCTTTCGGTCGTACTCGTTTATTTCTTTTCGAGTCCGCTTTCGGTCTTACTCATTTGCTGTTGAAAGAGCATTTTCGGCCGGTCTTTCTTTTCGAGTCCGCTTTTGGTCGTACTCGTTTATTCTTTTCGAGTCCGCTTTCGGTCGTACTCGTTTGCTGTTGAAAGAGCGTTTTCGGCCGGTCTTTCTGTTCGAGTCCGCTTTCGGTCTTACTCATTTATTCTTTTCGAGTCCGCTTTCTGTCGTACTCGTTTGCTGTTGAAAGAGCATTTTTGGCCAGTCTTTCTATTCGAGTCCGCTTTCGGTCGTACTCGTTTGCTGTTGAAAGAGCTTTTTCAGCCGGTCTTTCTTTTCAAGTCCGCTTTCGGTCATACTTATTTATTCTTTTCGAGTCCGCTTTTGGTCGTACTCGTTTACTGTTGAAAGAGCATTTTCGGCAGGACTTTATGTTCGAGTCCGCTTTCGGACGTACTCGTTTATTCTTTTCGAGTCCGCTTTCGGTCGTACTCGTTTGCTGTTGAAAGAGCGTTTTCGGCCGGTCTTTCTTTTGGAGTCCGCTTTCAGGCGTACTCCTTTGCTGTTGAAAGGGCATTTTCGGCCAGTCTTTCTTTTCGATTCTGCTTTCGGTAGTACTTTTTTATTTCTTTTCGAGTTCGCTTTTGGTCATACTCGTTTGCTGTTGAAAGAGCGTTTTCGGCCGGTCTTTCTTTTCGAGTCCTCTTTCGGTCGTACTCATTTATTTTTTTCGAGTCCGCTTTTGCTCGTACTCGTTTGCTGTTGAAATAGCGTTTCAGGCCGGTGTTTCTTTTCGAGTGCGCTTTCGGTTGTAGTCGTTAGCTGTTGAAAGAGCGTTTTTGGCCGGTCTTTATTTTCGAGTCCGCTTTTGGTCGTACTCGTTTATTCTTATCGAGTCCGCTTTCGGTCGTACTCGTTTGCTGTTGAAAGAGCGTTTTCGGCCGGTCTTTCTTTTGGAGTCCGCTTTCGGCCGTACTCATTTACTCTTTTCGAGTCCGGTTTTGCTCGTACTCGTTTGCTGTTGAAAGAGCGTTTCAGGCCGGTCTTTCTTTTCGAGTCCGCTTTCGGTCGTAATCGTTTGCTATTGAAAGAGCGTTTTTGGCCGATCTTTATTTTCGAGTCCGCTTTTGGTCGTACTCGTTTATTCTTATCGAGTCCGCTTTCAGTCGTACTCGTTTGCTGTTGAAAGAGCGTTTTCGGTCGGTCTTTTATTTCGAGTCCGCTTTCGATCGTACTCATTTATTTCTTTTCGAGTCCGCTTTCGGTCGTACTCGTTTGCTGTTGAAATAGCGTTTTCGGCCAGTCTTTCTTTTCGATTCTGCTTTCGGTAGTACTTGTTTATTTCTTTTCGAATTCGCTTTTGGTCTTACTCGTTTGCTGTTGAAAGAGCGTTTTCGTCCGGTCTTTCTTTTCGAGTCCGCTTTCGGTCGTACTCGTTTATTCTTTTCAAGTTCGCTTTTGCTCGTACTCGTTTGCTGTTGAAAGAGCGTTTCAGGCCGGTCTTTCTTTTCCAGTCCGCTTTCGGTTGTACTCGTTAGCTGTTGAAATAGAGTTTTTGGCCGGTCTTTCTTTTCGAGTCTGCTTTTGGTCGTACTCGTTTATTCTTATCGAGTCCGCTTTCGGTTGTACTCGTTTGCTGTTGAAAGAGCGTTTCAGGTCGGTCTTTCTTTTCGAGTCCGCTTTTCGGTCGTACTCGTTTGCTGTTGAAAGAGCGTTTTCGGCCGGTCTTTCTTTTCGAGTCCGCTTTCGATCGTACTCATTTATTTCTTTTAGAGTCTGCTTTCAATTGTACTCGTTTGCTGTTGAAAGAGCGTTTTCGGCCGGTCTTTCTTTTCGAGTCCGCTTTCGGTCGTACTCGTTTATTCTTTTCGAGTTCGCTTTCAGTCGTACTCGTTTGCTATTGAAAGAGCATTCTCGGCCGGTCTTTCTTTTCGAGTCCGCTATCGGTCGTACTCGTTTGCTGTTGAAAGAGCATTTTCGGCCGGTCTTTCTTTTCGAGTCCGCTTTCGGTCGTACTCGTTTATTTCTTTTTGAGTCCGCTTTAGGTCTTACTCATTTGCTGTTGAAAGAGCATTTTCGGCCGGTCTTTCTTTTCGAGTCCGCTTTTGGTCGTACTCGTTTATTCTTTTCGAGTCCGCTTTCGGTCGTACTTGTTTGCTGTTGAAAGTGCGTTTTTGGCCGGTCTTCCTGTTCGAGTCCGCCTTCGGTCTTACTCATTTATTCTTTTCGAGTCCGCTTTCTGTCGTACTCGTTTGCTGTTGAAAGAGCATTTTCGGCCGGTCTTTCTTTTCGAGTCCGCTTTCGGTCGTACTCGTTTGCTGTTGAAAGAGCTTTTTCAGCCGGTCTTTCTTTTCGAGTCCGCTTTCGGTCATACTTATTTATTCTTTTCGAGTCCGCTTTCGGTCGTACTCGTTTACAGTTGAAAGAGCATTTTCGGCAGGACTTTATGTTCGAGTCCGCTTTCGTACGTACTCGTTTATTCTTTTCGAGTCCGCTTTCGGTCGTACTCGTTTGCTGTTGAAAGAGCGTTTTCGGCCGGTCTTTCTTTTGGAGTCCGCTTTCGGCCGTACTCCTTTGCTGTTGAAAGGGCATTTTCGGCCAGTCTTTCTTTTCGATTCTGCTTTCGGTAGTACTTTTTTATTTCTTTTCGAGTTCGCTTTTGGTCTTACTCGTTTGCTGTTGAAAGAGCGTTTTCGGCCGGTCTTTCTTTTCGAGTCCGCTTTCGGTCGTACTCATTTATTCTTTTCGAGTCCGCTTTTGCTCGTACTCGTTTGCTGTTGAAAGAGCGTTTCAGGCCGGTCTTTCTTTTCGAGTCCGCTTTCGGTTGTACTCGTTAGCTGTTGAAAGAGCGTTTTTGGCCGGTCTTTATTTTCGAGTTCGCTTTTGGTTGTACTCGTTTATTCTTATCGAGTCCGCTTTCGGTCGTACTCGTTTGCTGTTGAAAGAGCGTTTTCGGTCGGTCTTTCTTTTCAAGTCCGCTTTCGGTCGTACTCGTTTATTTCTTTTCGAGTCCGCTTTCGGTCGTACTCGTTTGCTGGTGAAAGAGCATTTTCGGCCGGTCCTTCTTTTCGAGTCCGCTTTCGGACGTACTCGTTTATTCTTTTCGAGTCTGCTTTCGGTCGTACTCGTTTGCTATTGAAAGAACGTTTTCGGCCGGTCTTTCTTTTGGAGTCCGCTTTCAGGCGTACTCCTTTGCTGTTGAAAGGGCATTTTCGGCCGGTCTTTCTTTTGGAGTCCGCTTTCGGCCGTACTGCTTTGCTGTTGAAAGAGCATTTTCGGCCAGTCTTTCTTTTCGATTCTGCTTTCGGTAGTACTTTTTTATTTCTTTTCGAGTTTGCTTTTGGTCTTACTCGTTTGCTGTTGAAAGAGCGTTTTCGGCCGGTCTTTCTTTTCGAGTCCGCTTTCGGTCGTACTCATTTATTCTTTTCGAGTCCGCTTTTGCTCGTACTCATTTGCTGTTGAAAGAGCGTTTCAGGCCGGTCTTTCTTTTCGAGTCCGCTTTCGGTCGTAATCGTTTGCTATTGAAAGAGCGTTTTTGGCCGGTCTTTATTTTCGAGTCCGCTTTTGGTCGTACTCGTTTATTCTTATCGAGTCCTCTTTCAGTCGTACTCGTTTGCTGTTGAAAGAGCGTTTTCGGTCGGTCTTTTATTTCGAGTCCGCTTTCGGTCGTACTCATTTATTTCTTTTCGAGTCCGTTTTCGGTCGTACTCGTTTGCTGTTGAAAGAGCGTTTCCGGCCGGTCTTTCTTTTCGAGTCCGCTTTCGGTCGTACTCGTTTATTCTTTTCGAGTCCGCTTTCGGTCGTACTCGTTTGCTATTGAAAGAGCGTTTTCGGCCGGCCTTTCTGTTCGAGTCGGCTTTCGGTCATACTCGTTTATTCTTTTCGAGTTCGCTTCCGGTTGTACTCGTTTGCTGTTGAAAGAGCGTTTTCGGCCAGTCTTTCTTTTCGATTCTGCTTTCGGTAGTACTTGTTTATTTCTTTTCGAATTCGCTTTTGGTCTTACTCGTTTGCTGTTGAAAGAGCGTTTTCGTCCGGTCTTTCTTTTCGAGTCCGCTTTCGGTCGTACTCGTTTATTCTTTTCGAGTTCGCTTTTGCTCGTACTCGTTTGCTGTTGAAAAAGCGTTTCAGGCCGGTCTTTCTTTTCGAGTCCGCTTTCAGTTGTTCGCGTTAGCTGTTGAAAAAGAGTTTTTGGCCGGTCTTTCTTTTCGAGTCTGCTTTTGGTCGTACTCGTTTATTCTTATCGAGTCCGCTTTCGGTTGTACTCGTTTGTTGTTGAAAGAGCGTTTCAGGTCGGTCTTTCTTTTCGAGTCTGCTTTTCGGTCGTACTCGTTTGCTGTTGAAAGAGCGTTTTCGGTCGGTCTTTCTTTTCGAGTCCGCTTTCGATCGTACTCGGTTATTTCTTTTAGAGTCTGCTTTCGGTTGTACTCGTTTGCTGTTGAAAGAGCGTTTTCGGCCGGTCTTTCTTTTCGAGTCCGCTTTCGGTCGTACTCGTTTATTCTTTTCGAGTCCGCTTTTGCTCGTACTCGTTTGCTGTTGAAAGAGCGTTTCAGGCCGGTCTTTCTTTTCGAGTCCGCTTTCGGTCGTACTCGTTTGCTATTGAAAGAGCGTTTTTGGCCGGTCTTTATTTTCGAGTCCGCTTTTGGTCGTACTCGTTTATTCTTATCGAGTCCGCTTTCAGTCGTACTCGTTTGCTGTTGAAAGAGCGTTTTCGGTCGGTCTTTTATTTCGAGTCCGCTTTCGGTCGTACTCGTTTATTTCTTTTCGAGTCCGCTTTCGGTCGTACTCGTTTGCCGTTGAAAGAGCGTTTACGGCCGGCCTTTCTGTTCGAGTCGGCTTTCGGTCATACTCGTTTATTCTTTTCGAGTTCGCTTTCGGTTGTACTAGTTTGCTGTTGAAAGAGCGTTTTCGGCCAGTCTTTCTTTTCGATTCTGCTTTCGGTAGTACTTGTTTATTTCTTTTCGAATTCGCTTTTGGTCTTACTCGTTTGCTGTTGAAAGAGCGTTTTCGTCCGGTCTTTCTTTTCGAGTCCGCTTTCGGTCGTACTCGTTTATTCTTTTCGAGTTCGCTTTTGCTCGTACTCGTTTGCTGTTGAAAGAGCGTTTCAGGCCGGTCTTTCTTTTCGAGTCCGCTTTCGGTTGTACTCGTTAGCTGTTGAAAGAGAGTTTTTGGCCGGTCTTTCTTTTCGAGTCTGCTTTTGGTCGTACTCGTTTATTCTTATCGAGTCCGCTTTCGGTTGTACTCGTTTGCTGTTGAAAGAGCGTTTCAGGTCGGTCTTTCTTTTCGAGTCCGCTTTTCGGTCGTACTCGTTTGCTGTTGAAAGAGCGTTTTCGGCCGGTCTTTCTTTTCGAGTCCGCTTTCGATCGTACTCGGTTATTTCTTTTAGAGACTGCTTTCAATTGTACTCGTTTGCTGTTGAAAGAGCGTTATCGGCCGGTCTTTCTTTTCGAGTCCGCTTTCGGTCGTACTCGTTTATTCTTTTCGAGTCCGCTTTCAGTCGTACTCGTTTGCTATTGAAAGAGCATTCTCGGCCGATCTTTCTTTTCGAGTCCGCTTTCGATCGTACTCGTTTGCTGTTGAAAGAGCATTTTCGGCCGGTCTTTCTTTTCGAGTCCGCTTTCGGTCGTACTCGTTTATTTCTTTTCGAGTCCGCTTTCGGTCTTACTCATTTGTTGTTGGAAGAGCATTTTCGGCCGGTCTTTCTTTTCGAGTCCGCTTTTGGTCGTACTCGTTTATTCTTTTCGAGTCCGCTTTCGGTCGTACTTGTTTGCTGTTGAAAGTGCGTTTTTGGCCGGTCTTCCTGTTCGGGTCCGCCTTCGGTCTTACTCATTTATTCTTTTCGAGTCCGCTTTCTGTCGTACTCGTTTGCTGTTGAAAGAGCATTTTCGGCCGGTCTTTCTTTTCGAGTCCGCTTTCGGTCGTACTCGTTTGCTGTTGAAAGAGCTTTTTCAGCCGGTCTTTCTTTTCGAGTCCGCTTTCGTTCATACTTATTTATTCTTTTCGAGTCCGCTTTCGGTCGTACTCGTTTACAGTTGAAAGAGCATTTTCGGCAGGACTTTATGTTCGAGTCTGCTTTCGTACGTACTCGTTTATTCTTTTCGAGTCCGCTTTCGGTCGTACTCGTTTGCTGTTGAAAGAGCGTTTTCGGCCGGTCTTTCTTTTGGAGTCCGCTTTCGGCCGTACTCCTTTGCTGTTGAAAGGGCATTTTCGGCCAGTCTTTCTTTTCGATTCTGCTTTCGGTAGTACTTTTTTATTTCTTTTCGAGTTCGCTTTTGGTCTTACTCGTTTGCTGTTGAAAGAGCGTTTTCGGCCGGTCTTTCTTTTCGAGTCCGCTTTCGGTCGTACTCATTTATTCTTTTCGAGTCCGCTTTTGCTCGTACTCGTTTGCTGTTGAAAGAGCGTTTCAGGCCGGTCTTTCTTTTCGAGTCCGCTTTCGGTTGTACTCGTTAGCTGTTGAAAGAGCGTTTTTGGCCGGTCTTTATTTTCGAGTCCGCTTTTGGTCGTACTCGTTTATTCTTATCGAGTCCGCTTTCGGTCGTACTCGTTTGCTGTTGAAAAAGCATTTTCGGTCGGTCTTTTATTTCGAGTCCGCTTTCGGTCGTACTCGTTTATTTCTTTTCGAGTCCGCTTTCGGTCGTACTCGTTTGCTGGTGAAAAAGCGTTTTCGGCCGGTCTTTCTTTTCGAGTCCGCTTTCGGTCGTACTCGTTTATTCTTTTCGAGTCCGCTTTCGGTCGTACTCGTTTGCTATTAAAAGAGCGTTTTCGATCGGCCTTTCTTTTCAAGTCCGCTTTCGGTCGTACTCGTTTGCTGTTGAAAGAGTGTTTTCGGCCAGTCTTTCTTTTGGAGTCCGCTTTCGGCCGTACTGCTTTGCTGTTGAAAGAGCATTTTCGGCCAGTCTTTCTTTTCAATTCTGCTTTCGGTAGTACTTTTTTATTTCTTTTCGAGTTCGCTTTTGGTCTTACTCGTTTGCTGTTGAAAGAGCGTTTTCGGCCGGTCTTTCTTTTCGAGTCCGCTTTCGGTCGTACTCATTTATTCTTTTCGAGTCCGCTTTTGCTCGTACTCGTTTGCTGTTGAAAGAGCGTTTCAGGCCGGTCTTTATTTTCGAGTCCGCTTTTGGTCGTACTCGTTTATTCTTATCGAGTTCGCTTTCAGTCGTACTCGTTTGCTGTTGAAAGAGCGTTTTCGGTCGGTCTTTTATTTCGAGTCCGCTTCGGTCGTACTCATTTATTTCTTTTCGAGTCCGCTTTCGGTCGTACTCGTTTGCTGTTGAAAGAGCGTTTCCGGCCGGTCTTTCTTTTCGAGTCCGCTTTCGGTCGTACTCGTTTATTCTTTTCGAGTCCGCTTTCGGTCGTACTCGTTTGCTATTGAAAGAGCGTTTTCGGCCGGCCTTTCTGTTCGAGTCGGCTTTCGGTCATACTCGTTTATTCTTTTCGAGTTCGCTTCCGGTTGTACTCGTTTGCTGTTGAAAGAGCGTTTTCGGCCAGTCTTTCTTTTCGATTCTGCTTTCGGTAGTACTTGTTTATTTCTTTTCGAATTCGCTTTTGGTCTTACTCGTTTGCTGTTGAAAGAGCGTTTTCGTCCGGTCTTTCTTTTCGAGTCCGCTTTCGGTCGTACTCGTTTATTCTTTTCGAGTTCGCTTTTGCTCGTACTCGTTTGCTGTTGAAAAAGCGTTTCAGGCCGGTCTTTCTTTTCGAGTCCGCTTTCAGTTGTTCGCGTTAGCTGTTGAAAAAGAGTTTTTGGCCGGTCTTTCTTTTCGAGTCTGCTTTTGGTCGTACTCGTTTATTCTTATCGAGTCCGCTTTCGGTTGTACTCGTTTGTTGTTGAAAGAGCGTTTCAGGTCGGTCTTTCTTTTCGAGTCTGCTCTTCGGTCGTACTCGTTTGCTGTTGAAAGAGCGTTTTCGGTCGGTCTTTCTTTTCGAGTCCGCTTTCGATCGTACTCGGTTATTTCTTTTAGAGTCTGCTTTCGGTTGTACTCGTTTGCTGTTGAAAGAGCGTTTTCGGCCGGTCTTTCTTTTCGAGTCCGCTTTCGGTCGTACTCGTTTATTCTTTTCGAGTCCGCTTTTGCTCGTACTCGTTTGCTGTTGAAAGAGCGTTTCAGGCCGGTCTTTCTTTTCGAGTCCGCTTTCGGTCGTACTCGTTTGCTATTGAAAGAGCGTTTTTGGCCGGTCTTTATTTTCGAGTCCGCTTTTGGTCGTACTCGTTTATTCTTATCGAGTCCGCTTTCAGTCGTACTCGTTTGCTGTTGAAAGAGCGTTTTCGGTCGGTCTTTTATTTCGAGTCCGCTTTCGGTCGTACTCGTTTATTTCTTTTCGAGTCCGCTTTCGGTCGTACTCGTTTGCCGTTGAAAGAGCGTTTACGGCCGGCCTTTCTGTTCGAGTCGGCTTTCGGTCATACTCGTTTATTCTTTTCGAGTTCGCTTTCGGTTGTACTAGTTTGCTGTTGAAAGAGCGTTTTCGGCCAGTCTTTCTTTTCGATTCTGCTTTCGGTAGTACTTGTTTATTTCTTTTCGAATTCGCTTTTGGTCTTACTCGTTTGCTGTTGAAAGAGCGTTTTCGTCCGGTCTTTCTTTTCGAGTCCGCTTTCGGTCGTACTCGTTTATTCTTTTCGAGTTCGCTTTTGCTCGTACTCGTTTGCTGTTGAAAGAGCGTTTCAGGCCGGTCTTTCTTTTCGAGTCCGCTTTCGGTTGTACTCGTTAGCTGTTGAAAGAGAGTTTTTGGCCGGTCTTTCTTTTCGAGTCTGCTTTTGGTCGTACTCGTTTATTCTTATCGAGTCCGCTTTCGGTTGTACTCGTTTGCTGTTGAAAGAGCGTTTCAGGTCGGTCTTTCTTTTCGAGTCCGCTTTTCGGTCGTACTCGTTTGCTGTTGAAAGAGCGTTTTCGGCCGGTCTTTCTTTTCGAGTCCGCTTTCGATCGTACTCGGTTATTTCTTTTAGAGACTGCTTTCAATTGTACTCGTTTGCTGTTGAAAGAGCGTTATCGGCCGGTCTTTCTTTTCGAGTCCGCTTTCGGTCGTACTCGTTTATTCTTATCGAGTCCGCTTTCAGTCGTACTCGTTTGCTGTTGAAAGAGCGTTTTCGGTCGGTCTTTTATTTCGAGTCCGCTTTCGGTCGTACTCGTTTATTTCTTTTCGAGTCCGCTTTCGGTCGTACTCGTTTGCCGTTGAAAGAGCGTTTACGGCCGGCCTTTCTGTTCGAGTCGGCTTTCGGTCATACTCGTTTATTCTTTTCGAGTTCGCTTTCGGTTGTACTAGTTTGCTGTTGAAAGAGCGTTTTCGGCCAGTCTTTCTTTTCGATTCTGCTTTCGGTAGTACTTGTTTATTTCTTTTCGAATTCGCTTTTGGTCTTACTCGTTTGCTGTTGAAAGAGCGTTTTCGTCCGGTCTTTCTTTTCGAGTCCGCTTTCGGTCGTACTCGTTTATTCTTTTCGAGTTCGCTTTTGCTCGTACTCGTTTGCTGTTGAAAGAGCGTTTCAGGCCGGTCTTTCTTTTCGAGTCCGCTTTCGGTTGTACTCGTTAGCTGTTGAAAGAGAGTTTTTGGCCGGTCTTTCTTTTCGAGTCTGCTTTTGGTCGTACTCGTTTATTCTTATCGAGTCCGCTTTCGGTTGTACTCGTTTGCTGTTGAAAGAGCGTTTCAGGTCGGTCTTTCTTTTCGAGTCCGCTTTTCGGTCGTACTCGTTTGCTGTTGAAAGAGCGTTTTCGACCGGTCTTTCTTTTCGAGTCCGCTTTCGATCGTACTCGGTTATTTCTTTTAGAGACTGCTTTCAATTGTACTCGTTTGCTGTTGAAAGAGCGTTATCGGCCGGTCTTTCTTTTCGAGTCCGCTTTCGGTCGTACTCGTTTATTCTTTTCGAGTCCGCTTTCAGTCGTACTCGTTTGCTATTGAAAGAGCATTCTCGGCCGATCTTTCTTTTCGAGTCCGCTTTCGATCGTACTCGTTTGCTGTTGAAAGAGCATTTTCGGCCGGTCTTTCTTTTCGAGTCCGCTTTCGGTCGTACTCGTTTATTTCTTTTCGAGTCCGCTTTCGGTCTTACTCATTTGTTGTTGGAAGAGCATTTTCGGCCGGTCTTTCTTTTCGAGTCCGCTTTTGGTCGTACTCGTTTATTCTTTTCGAGTCCGCTTTCGGTCGTACTTGTTTGCTGTTGAAAGTGCGTTTTTGGCCGGTCTTCCTGTTCGGGTCCGCCTTCGGTCTTACTCATTTATTCTTTTCGAGTCCGCTTTCTGTCGTACTCGTTTGCTGTTGAAAGAGCATTTTCGGCCGGTCTTTCTTTTCGAGTCCGCTTTCGGTCGTACTCGTTTGCTGTTGAAAGAGCTTTTTCAGCCGGTCTTTCTTTTCGAGTCCGCTTTCGGTCATACTTATTTATTCTTTTCGAGTCCGCTTTCGGTCGTACTCGTTTACAGTTGAAAGAGCATTTTCGGCAGGACTTTATGTTCGAGTCTGCTTTCGTACGTACTCGTTTATTCTTTTCGAGTCCGCTTTCGGTCGTACTCGTTTGCTGTTGAAAGAGCGTTTTCGGCCGGTCTTTCTTTTGGAGTCCGCTTTCGGCCGTACTCCTTTGCTGTTGAAAGGGCATTTTCGGCCAGTCTTTCTATTCGATTCTGCTTTCGGTAGTACTTTTTTATTTCTTTTCGAGTTCGCTTTTGGTCTTACTCGTTTGCTGTTGAAAGAGCGTTTTCGGCCGGTCTTTCTTTTCGAGTCCGCTTTCGGTCGTACTCATTTATTCTTTTCGAGTCCGCTTTTGCTCGTACTCGTTTGCTGTTGAAAGAGCGTTTCAGGCCGGTCTTTCTTTTCGAGTCCGCTTTCGGTTGTACTCGTTAGCTGTTGAAAGAGCGTTTTTGGCCGGTCTTTATTTTCGAGTCCGCTTTTGGTCGTACTCGTTTATTCTTATCGAGTCCGCTTTCGGTCGTACTCGTTTGCTGTTGAAAAAGCATTTTCGGTCGGTCTTTTATTTCGAGTCCGCTTTCGGTCGTACTCGTTTATTTCTTTTCGAGTCCGCTTTCGGTCGTACTCGTTTGCTGGTGAAAAAGCGTTTTCGGCCGGTCTTTCTTTTCGAGTCCGCTTTCGGTCGTACTCGTTTATTCTTTTCGAGTCCGCTTTCGGTCGTACTCGTTTGCTATTAAAAGAGCGTTTTCGATCGGCCTTTCTTTTCAAGTCCGCTTTCGGTCGTACTCGTTTGCTGTTGAAAGAGTGTTTTCGGCCAGTCTTTCTTTTGGAGTCCGCTTTCGGCCGTACTGCTTTGCTGTTGAAAGAGCATTTTCGGCCAGTCTTTCTTTTCAATTCTGCTTTCGGTAGTACTTTTTTATTTCTTTTCGAGTTCGCTTTTGGTCTTACTCGTTTGCTGTTGAAAGAGCGTTTTCGGCCGGTCTTTCTTTTCGAGTCCGCTTTCGGTCGTACTCATTTATTCTTTTCGAGTCCGCTTTTGCTCGTACTCGTTTGCTGTTGAAAGAGCGTTTCAGGCCGGTCTTTATTTTCGAGTCCGCTTTTGGTCGTACTCGTTTATTCTTATCGAGTTCGCTTTCAGTCGTACTCGTTTGCTGTTGAAAGAGCGTTTTCGGTTGGTCTTTTATTTCGAGTCCGCTTCGGTCGTACTCATTTATTTCTTTTCGAGTCCGCTTTCGGTCGTACTCGTTTGCTGTTGAAAGAGCGTTTCCGGCCGGTCTTTCTTTTCGAGTCCGCTTTCGGTCGTACTCGTTTATTCTTTTCGAGTCCGCTTTCGGTCGTACTCGTTTGCTATTGAAAGAGCGTTTTCGGCCGGCCTTTCTGTTCGAGTCGGCTTTCGGTCATACTCGTTTATTCTTTTCGAGTTCGCTTCCGGTTGTACTCGTTTGCTGTTGAAAGAGCGTTTTCGGCCAGTCTTTCTTTTCGATTCTGCTTTCGGTAGTACTTGTTTATTTCTTTTCGAATTCGCTTTTGGTCTTACTCGTTTGCTGTTGAAAGAGCGTTTTCGTCCGGTCTTTCTTTTCGAGTCCGCTTTCGGTCGTACTCGTTTATTCTTTTCGAGTTCGCTTTTGCTCGTACTCGTTTGCTGTTGAAAAAGCGTTTCAGGCCGGTCTTTCTTTTCGAGTCCGCTTTCAGTTGTTCGCGTTAGCTGTTGAAAAAGAGTTTTTGGCCGGTCTTTCTTTTCGAGTCTGCTTTTGGTCGTACTCGTTTATTCTTATCGAGTCCGCTTTCGGTTGTACTTGTTTGTTGTTGAAAGAGCGTTTCAGGTCGGTCTTTCTTTTCGAGTCTGCTTTTCGGTCGTACTCGTTTGCTGTTGAAAGAGCGTTTTCGGTCGGTCTTTCTTTTCGAGTCCGCTTTCGATCGTACTCGGTTATTTCTTTTAGAGTCTGCTTTCGGTTGTACTCGTTTGCTGTTGAAAGAGCATTTTCGGCCGGTCTTTCTTTTCGAGTCCGCTTTCGGTCGTACTCGTTTATTCTTTTCGAGTCCGCTTTTGCTCGTACTCGTTTGCTGTTGAAAGAGCGTTTCAGGCCGGTCTTTCTTTTCGAGTCCGCTTTCGGTCGTACTCGTTTGCTATTGAAAGAGCGTTTTTGGCCGGTCTTTATTTTCGAGTCCGCTTTTGGTCGTACTCGTTTATTCTTATCGAGTCCGCTTTCAGTCGTACTCGTTTGCTGTTGAAAGAGCGTTTTCGGTCGGTCTTTTATTTCGAGTCCGCTTTCGGTCGTACTCGTTTATTTCTTTTCGAGTCCGCTTTCGGTCGTACTCGTTTGCCGTTGAAAGAGCGTTTACGGCCGGCCTTTCTGTTCGAGTCGGCTTTCGGTCATACTCGTTTATTCTTTTCGAGTTCGCTTTCGTTTGTACTAGTTTGCTGTTGAAAGAGCGTTTTCGGCCAGTCTTTCTTTTCGATTCTGCTTTCGGTAGTACTTGTTTATTTCTTTTCGAATTCGCTTTTGGTCTTACTCGTTTGCTGTTGAAAGAGCGTTTTCGTCCGGTCTTTCTTTTCGAGTCCGCTTTCGGTCGTACTCGTTTATTCTTTTCGAGTTCGCTTTTGCTCGTACTCGTTTGCTGTTGAAAGAGCGTTTCAGGCCGGTCTTTCTTTTCGAGTCCGCTTTCGGTTGTACTCGTTAGCTGTTGAAAGAGAGTTTTTGGCCGGTCTTTCTTTTCGAGTCTGCTTTTGGTCGTACTCGTTTATTCTTATCGAGTCCGCTTTCGGTTGTACTCGTTTGCTGTTGAAAGAGCGTTTCAGGTCGGTCTTTCTTTTCGAGTCCGCTTTTCGGTCGTACTCGTTTGCTGTTGAAAGAGCGTTTTCGGCCGGTCTTTCTTTTCGAGTCCGCTTTCGATCGTACTCGGTTATTTCTTTTAGAGACTGCTTTCAATTGTACTCGTTTGCTGTTGAAAGAGCGTTATCGGCCGGTCTTTCTTTTCGAGTCCGCTTTCGGTCGTACTCGTTTATTCTTTTCGAGTACGCTTTCAGTCGTACTCGTTTGCTATTGAAAGAGCATTCTCGGCCGATCTTTCTTTTCGAGTCCGCTTTCGATCGTACTCGTTTGCTGTTGAAAGAGCATTTTCGGCCGGTCTTTCTTTTCGAGTCCGCTTTCGGTCGTACTCGTTTATTTCTTTTCGAGTCCGCTTTCGGTCTTACTCATTTGTTGTTGGAAGAGCATTTTCGGCCGGTCTTTCTTTTCGAGTCCGCTTTTGGTCGTACTCGTTTATTCTTTTCGAGTCCGCTTTCGGTCGTACTTGTTTGCTGTTGAAAGTGCGTTTTTGGCCGGTCTTCCTGTTCGGGTCCGCCTTCGGTCTTACTCATTTATTCTTTTCGAGTCCGCTTTCTGTCGTACTCGTTTGCTGTTGAAAGAGCATTTTCGGCCGGTCTTTCTTTTCGAGTCCGCTTTCGGTCGTACTCGTTTGCTGTTGAAAGAGCTTTTTCAGCCGGTCTTTCTTTTCGAGTCCGCTTTCGGTCATACTTATTTATTCTTTTCGAGTCCGCTTTCGGTCGTACTCGTTTACTGTTGAAAGAGCATTTTCGGCAGGACTTTATGTTCGAGTCTGCTTTCGTACGTACTCGTTTATTCTTTTCGAGTCCGCTTTCGGTCGTACTCGTTTGCTGTTGAAAGAGCGTTTTCGGCCGGTCTTTCTTTTGGAGTCCGCTTTCGGCCGTACTCCTTTGCTGTTGAAAGGGCATTTTCGGCCAGTCTTTCTTTTCGATTCTGCTTTCGGTAGTACTTTTTTATTTCTTTTCGAGTTCGCTTTTGGTCTTACTCGTTTGCTGTTGAAAGAGCGTTTTCGGCCGGTCTTTCTTTTCGAGTCCGCTTTCGGTCGTACTCATTTATTCTTTTCGAGTCCGCTTTTGCTCGTACTCGTTTGCTGTTGAAAGAGCGTTTCAGGCCGGTCTTTCTTTTCGAGTCCGCTTTCGGTTGTACTCGTTAGCTGTTGAAAGAGCGTTTTTGGCCGGTCTTTATTTTCGAGTCCGCTTTTGGTCGTACTCGTTTATTCTTATCGAGTCCGCTTTCGGTCGTACTCGTTTGCTGTTGAAAAAGCATTTTCGGTCGGTCTTTTATTTCGAGTCCGCTTTCGGTCGTACTCGTTTATTTCTTTTCGAGTCCGCTTTCGGTCGTACTCGTTTGCTGGTGAAAAAGCGTTTTCGGCCGGTCTTTCTTTTCGAGTCCGCTTTCGGTCGTACTCGTTTATTCTTTTCGAGTCCGCTTTCGGTCGTACTCGTTTGCTATTAAAAGAGCGTTTTCGATCGGCCTTTCTTTTCAAGTCCGCTTTCGGTCGTACTCGTTTGCTGTTGAAAGAGTGTTTTCGGCCAGTCTTTCTTTTGGAGTCCGCTTTCGGCCGTACTGCTTTGCTGTTGAAAGAGCATTTTCGGCCAGTCTTTCTTTTCAATTCTGCTTTCGGTAGTACTTTTTTATTTCTTTTCGAGTTCGCTTTTGGTCTTACTCGTTTGCTGTTGAAAGAGCGTTTTCGGCCGGTCTTTCTTTTCGAGTCCGCTTTCGGTCGTACTCATTTATTCTTTTCGAGTCCGCTTTTGCTCGTACTCGTTTGCTGTTGAAAGAGCGTTTCAGGCCGGTCTTTATTTTCGAGTCCGCTTTTGGTCGTACTCGTTTATTCTTATCGAGTTCGCTTTCAGTCGTACTCGTTTGCTGTTGAAAGAGCGTTTTCGGTCGGTCTTTTATTTCGAGTCCGCTTCGGTCGTACTCATTTATTTCTTTTCGAGTCCGCTTTCGGTCGTACTCGTTTGCTGTTGAAAGAGCGTTTCCGGCCGGTCTTTTTTTTCGAGTCCGCTTTCGGCCGTACTCGTTTATTCTTTTCGAGTCCGCTTTCGGTCGTACACGTTTGCTATTGAAAGAGCGTTTTCGGCCGGCCTTTCTGTTCGAGTCGGCTTTCGGTCATACTCGTTTACTGTTGAAAGAGCGTTTTCGGCCAGTCGTTCTTTTCGATTCTGTTTTCGGTAGTACTTGTTTATTTCTTTTCGAATTCGCTTTTGGTCTTACTCGTTTGCTGTTGAAAGAGCGTTTTCGTCCGGTCTTTCTTTTTGAGTCCGCTTTCGGTCGTACTCGTTTATTCTTTTCGAGTTCGCTTTTGCTCGTACTCGTTTGCTGTTGAAAGAGCGTTTCAGGTCGGTCTTTCTTTTCGAGTCCGCTTTCGGTTGTACTCGTTAGCTGTTGAAAGAGAGTTTTTGGCCGGTCTTTCTTTTCGAGTCTACTTTTGGTCGTACTCATTTATTCTTATCGAGTCCGCTTTCGGTTGTACTCATTTGCTGTTGAAAGAGCGTTTCAGGCCGGTCTTTCTTTTCGAGTCCGCTTTTCGGTCGTACTCGTTTGCTGTTGAAAGAGCGTTTTCGGCCGGTCTTTCTTTTCGAGTCCGCTTTCGATCGTACTCGGTTATTTCTTTTAGAGTCTGCTTTCGGTTGTACTCGTTTGCTGTTGAAAGAGCATTTTCGGCCGGTCTTTCTTTTCGAGGCCGCTTTCGGTCGTACTCGTTTATTCTTTTCGAGTCCGCTTTCAGTCGTACTCGTTTGCTATTGAAAGAGCATTCTCGGCCGGTCTTTCTTTTCGAGTCTGCTTTCGGTCGTACTCGTTTGCTGTTGAAAGAGAATTTTCGGCCGGTCTTTCTTTTCGAGTCCGCTTTCGGTCGTACTCGTTTATTTCTTTTCGAGTCCGCTTTCGGTCTTACTCATTTGCTGTTGAAAGAGCGTTTTCGGCCGGTCTTTCTTTTCGAGTCCGCTTTAGGTCGTACTCGTTTATTCTTTTCGAGTCCGCTTTAGGTCATACTCGTTTGCTGTTGAAAGAGCGTTTTCGGCCGGTCTTTCTGTTCGAGTACGCTTTCGGTCGTACTCGTTTATTCTTTTCGAGTCCGCTTTCTGTCGTACTCGTTTGCTGTTGAAAAAGCATTTTCGGCCGGTCTTTCTTTTCGAGTCCACTTTCGGTCGTACTCGTTTGCTGTTGAAAGAGCTTTTTCAGCCGGTCTTTCTTTTCGAGTCCGCTTTCGGTCATACTTATTTATTCTTTTCGAGTCCGCTTTCGGTCGTACTCGTTTACTGTTGAAAGAGCATTTTCGGCAGGACTTTATGTTCGAGTCCGCTTTCGGACGTACTCGTTTATTCTTTTCGAGTCCGCTTTCGATCGTACTCGTTTGCTGTTGAAAGAGCGTTTTCGGCCGGTCTTTCTTTTGGAGTCCGCTTTCGGCCGTACTCCTTTGCTGTTGAAAGGGCATTTTCGGCCAGTCTTTCTTTTCGATTCTGCTTTCGGTAGTACTTTTTTATTTCTTTTCGAGTTCGCTTTTGGTCTTACTCGTTTGCTGTTGAAAGAGCGTTTTCGGCCGGTCTTTCTTTTCGAGTCCGCTTTCGGTCGTACTCATTTATTCTTTTCGAGTCCGCTTTTGCTCGTACTCGTTTGCTGTTGAAAGAGCGTTTCAGGTCGGTCTTTCATTTCGAGTCCGCTTTCGGTTGTACTCGTTAGGTGTTGAAAGAGCGTTTTTGGCCGGTCTTTATTTTCGAGTCCGCTTTTGGTCGTACTCGGGTATTCTTATCGAGTCCGCTTTCGGTCGTACTCGTTTGCTGTTGAAAGAGCATTTTCGGTCGGTCTTTTATTTCGAGTCCGCTTTCGGTCGTACTCGTTTATTTCTTTTCGAGTACGCTTTCGGTCGTACTCGTTTGCTGGTGAAAGAGCGTTTTCGGTCGGTCTTTCTTTTCGAGTCCGCTTTCGGTCGTACTCGTTTATTCTTTTCGAGTCCGCTTTCGGTCGTACTCGTTTGCTATTGAAAGAGCGTTTTCGATCGGCCTTTCTTTTCGAGTCCGCTTTCGGTCGTACTCGTTTGCTGTTGAAAGAGCGTTTTCGGCCGGTCTTTCTTTTGGAGTCCGTTTTCGGCCGTACTGCTTTGCTGTTGAAAGAGCATTTTCGGCCGGTCTTTCTTTTCGAGTTCACTTTTGGTCTTACTCATTTGCTGTTGAAAGAGCGTTTTCGGCCGGTCTTTCTTTTCGAGTCCGCTTTCGGTCGTACTCATTTATTCTTTTCGAGTTCGCTTTTGCTCGTACTCGTTTACTGTTGAAAGAGCGTTTCATGCCGGTCTTTCTTTTTGAGTCCGCTTTCGGTCGTACTCGTTTGCTATTGAAAGAGCGTTTTTGGCCGGTCTTTATTTTCGATTCCGCTTTTGGTTGTACTCGTTTATTCTTATCGAGTTCGCTTTCAGTCGTACTCGTTTGCCGTTGAAAGAGCGTTTTCGGTCGGTCTTTTATTTCGAGTCCGCTTTCGGTCGTACTCATTTATTTCTTTTCGAGTCCGCTTTCGGTCGTACTCGTTTGCTGTTGAAAGAGCGTTTCCGGCCGGTCTTTCTTTTCGAGTCCGCTTTCGGTCGTACTCGTTTATTCTTTTCGAGTCCGCTTTCGGTCGTACACGTTTGCTATTGAAAGAGCGTTTTCGGCCGGCCTTTCTGTTCGAGTCGGCTTTCGGTCATACTCGTTTATTCTTTTCGAGTTCGCTTTCGGTTGTACTCGTTTGCTGTTGAAAGAGCGTTTTCGGCCAGTCTTTCTTTTCGATTCTGCTTTTGGTTGTACTTGTTTATTTCTTTTCGAATTCGCTTTTGGTCTTACTCGTTTGCTGTTGAAAGAGCGTTTTCGTCCGGTCTTTCTTTTTGAGTCCGCTTTCGGTCGTACTCGTTTATTCTTTTCGAGTTCGCTTTTGCTCGTACTCGTTTGCTATTGAAAGAGCGTTTCAGGTCAGTCTTTCTTTTCGAGTCCGCTTTCGGTTGTACTCGTTAGCTGTTGAAAGAGCGTTTTTGGCCGGTCTTTATTTTCGAGTCCGCTTTTGGTCGTACTCGTTTATTCTTATCGAGTCCGCTTTCGGTCGTACTCGTTTGCTGTTGAAAGAGCGTTTTCGGCCAGTCTTTCTTTTGGAGTCCGCTTTCGGCCGTACTGCTTTGCTGTTGAAAGAGCATTTTCGGCCAGTCTTTCTTTTCAATTCTGCTTTCGGTAGTACTTTTTTATTTCTTTTCGAGTTCGCTTTTGGTCTTACTCGTTTGCTGTTGAAAGAGCGTTTTCGGCCGGTCTTTCTTTTCGAGTCCGCTTTCGGTCGTACTCATTTATTCTTTTCGAGTCCGCTTTTGCTCGTACTCGTTTGCTGTTGAAAGAGCGTTTCAGGCCGGTCTTTATTTTCGAGTCCGCTTTTGGTCGTACTCGTTTATTCTTATCGAGTTCGCTTTCAGTCGTACTCGTTTGCTGTTGAAAGAGCGTTTTCGGTCGGTCTTTTATTTCGAGTCCGCTTCGGTCGTACTCATTTATTTCTTTTCGAGTCCGCTTTCGGTCGTACTCGTTTGCTGTTGAAAGAGCGTTTCCGGCCGGTCTTTTTTTTCGAGTCCGCTTTCGGCCGTACTCGTTTATTCTTTTCGAGTCCGCTTTCGGTCGTACACGTTTGCTATTGAAAGAGCGTTTTCGGCCGGCCTTTCTGTTCGAGTCGGCTTTCGGTCATACTCGTTTATTCTTTTCGAGTTCGCTTTCGGTTGTACTCGTTTACTGTTGAAAGAGCGTTTTCGGCCAGTCGTTCTTTTCGATTCTGCTTTCGGTAGTACTTGTTTATTTCTTTTCGAATTCGCTTTTGGTCTTACTCGTTTGCTGTTGAAAGAGCGTTTTCGTCCGGTCTTTCTTTTTGAGTCCGCTTTCGGTCGTACTCGTTTATTCTTTTCGAGTTCGCTTTTGCTAGTACTCGTTTGCTGTTGAAAGAGCGTTTCAGGTCGGTCTTTCTTTTCGAGTCCGCTTTCGGTTGTACTCGTTAGCTGTTGAAAGAGAGTTTTTGGCCGGTCTTTCTTTTCGAGTCTACTTTTGGTCGTACTCATTTATTCTTATCGAGTCCGCTTTCGGTTGTACTCGTTTGCTGTTGAAAGAGCGTTTCAGGCCGGTCTTTCTTTTCGAGTCCGCTTTTCGGTCGTACTCGTTTGCTGTTGAAAGAGCGTTTTCGGCCGGTCTTTCTTTTCGAGTCCGCTTTCGATCGTACTCGGTTATTTCTTTTAGAGTCTGCTTTCGGTTGTACTCGTTTGCTGTTGAAAGAGCATTTTCGGCCGGTCTTTCTTTTCGAGTCCGCTTTCGGTCGTACTCGTTTATTCTTTTCGAGTCCGCTTTCAGTCGTACTCGTTTGCTATTGAAAGAGCATTCTCGGCCGGTCTTTCTTTTCGAGTCTGCTTTAGGTCGTACTCGTTTGCTGTTGAAAGAGAATTTTCGGCCGGTCTTTCTTTTCGAGTCCGCTTTCGGTCGTACTCGTTTATTTCTTTTCGAGTCCGCTTTCGGTCTTACTCATTTGCTGTTGAAAGAGCGTTTTCGGCCGGTCTTTCTTTTCGAGTCCGCTTTAGGTCGTACTCGTTTATTCTTTTCGAGTCCGCTTTAGGTCATACTCGTTTGCTGTTGAAAGAGCGTTTTCGGCCGGTCTTTCTGTTCGAGTCCGCTTTCGGTCGTACTCGTTTATTCTTTTCGAGTCCGCTTTCAGTCGTACTCGTTTGCTATTGAAAGAGCATTCTCGGCCGATCTTTCTTTTCGAGTCCGCTTTCGATCGTACTCGTTTGCTGTTGAAAGAGCATTTTCGGCCGGTCTTTCTTTTCGAGTCCGCTTTCGGTCGTACTCGTTTATTTCTTTTCGAGTCCGCTTTCGGTCTTACTCATTTGTTGTTGGAAGAGCATTTTCGGCCGGTCTTTCTTTTCGAGTCCGCTTTTGGTCGTACTCGTTTATTCTTTTCGAGTCCGCTTTCGGTCGTACTTGTTTGCTGTTGAAAGTGCGTTTTTGGCCGGTCTTCCTGTTCGGGTCCGCCTTCGGTCTTACTCATTTATTCTTTTCGAGTCCGCTTTCTGTCGTACTCGTTTGCTGTTGAAAGAGCATTTTCGGCCGGTCTTTCTTTTCGAGTCCGCTTTCGGTCGTACTCGTTTGCTGTTGAAAGAGCTTTTTCAGCCGGTCTTTCTTTTCGAGTCCGCTTTCGGTCATACTTATTTATTCTTTTCGAGTCCGCTTTCGGTCGTACTCGTTTACAGTTGAAAGAGCATTTTCGGCAGGACTTTATGTTCGAGTCTGCTTTCGTACGTACTCGTTTATTCTTTTCGAGTCCGCTTTCGGTCGTACTCGTTTGCTGTTGAAAGAGCGTTTTCGGCCGGTCTTTCTTTTGGAGTCCGCTTTCGGCCGTACTCCTTTGCTGTTGAAAGGGCATTTTCGGCCAGTCTTTCTTTTCGATTCTGCTTTCGGTAGTACTTTTTTATTTCTTTTCGAGTTCGCTTTTGGTCTTACTCGTTTGCTGTTGAAAGAGCGTTTTCGGCCGGTCTTTCTTTTCGAGTCCGCTTTCGGTCGTACTCATTTATTCTTTTCGAGTCCGCTTTTGCTCGTACTCGTTTGCTGTTGAAAGAGCGTTTCAGGTCGGTCTTTCATTTCGAGTCCGCTTTCGGTTGTACTCGTTAGGTGTTGAAAGAGCGTTTTTGGCCGGTCTTTATTTTCGAGTCCGCTTTTGGTCGTACTCGGGTATTCTTATCGAGTCCGCTTTCGGTCGTACTCGTTTGCTGTTGAAAGAGCATTTTCGGTCGGTCTTTTATTTCGAGTCCGCTTTCGGTCGTACTCGTTTATTTCTTTTCGAGTACGCTTTCGGTCGTACTCGTTTGCTGGTGAAAGAGCGTTTTCGGTCGGTCTTTCTTTTCGAGTCCGCTTTCGGTCGTACTCGTTTATTCTTTTCGAGTCCGCTTTCGGTCGTACTCGTTTGCTATTGAAAGAGCGTTTTCGATCGGCCTTTCTTTTCGAGTCCGCTTTCGGTCGTACTCGTTTGCTGTTGAAAGAGCGTTTTCGGCCGGTCTTTCTTTTGGAGTCCGTTTTCGGCCGTACTGCTTTGCTGTTGAAAGAGCATTTTCGGCCGGTCTTTCTTTTCGAGTTCACTTTTGGTCTTACTCATTTGCTGTTGAAAGAGCGTTTTCGGCCGGTCTTTCTTTTCGAGTCCGCTTTCGGTCGTACTCATTTATTCTTTTCGAGTTCGCTTTTGCTCGTACTCGTTTACTGTTGAAAGAGCGTTTCATGCCGGTCTTTCTTTTTGAGTCCGCTTTCGGTCGTACTCGTTTGCTATTGAAAGAGCGTTTTTGGCCGGTCTTTATTTTCGATTCCGCTTTTGGTTGTACTCGTTTATTCTTATCGAGTTCGCTTTCAGTCGTACTCGTTTGCCGTTGAAAGAGCGTTTTCGGTCGGTCTTTTATTTCGAGTCCGCTTTCGGTCGTACTCATTTATTTCTTTTCGAGTCCGCTTTCGGTCGTACTCGTTTGCTGTTGAAAGAGCGTTTCCGGCCGGTCTTTCTTTTCGAGTCCGCTTTCGGTCGTACTCGTTTATTCTTTTCGAGTCCGCTTTCGGTCGTACACGTTTGCTATTGAAAGAGCGTTTTCGGCCGGCCTTTCTGTTCGAGTCGGCTTTCGGTCATACTCGTTTATTCTTTTCGAGTTCGCTTTCGGTTGTACTCGTTTGCTGTTGAAAGAGCGTTTTCGGCCAGTCTTTCTTTTCGATTCTGCTTTTGGTTGTACTTGTTTATTTCTTTTCGAATTCGCTTTTGGTCTTACTCGTTTGCTGTTGAAAGAGCGTTTTCGTCCGGTCTTTCTTTTTGAGTCCGCTTTCGGTCGTACTCGTTTATTCTTTTCGAGTTCGCTTTTGCTCGTACTCGTTTGCTATTGAAAGAGCGTTTCAGGTCAGTCTTTCTTTTCGAGTCCGCTTTCGGTTGTACTCGTTAGCTGTTGAAAGAGCGTTTTTGGCCGGTCTTTATTTTCGAGTCCGCTTTTGGTCGTACTCGTTTATTCTTATCGAGTCCGCTTTCGGTCGTACTCGTTTGCTGTTGAAAGAGCGTTTTCGGCCAGTCTTTCTTTTGGAGTCCGCTTTCGGCCGTACTGCTTTGCTGTTGAAAGAGCATTTTCGGCCAGTCTTTCTTTTCAATTCTGCTTTCGGTAGTACTTTTTTATTTCTTTTCGAGTTCGCTTTTGGTCTTACTCGTTTGCTGTTGAAAGAGCGTTTTCGGCCGGTCTTTCTTTTCGAGTCCGCTTTCGGTCGTACTCATTTATTCTTTTCGAGTCCGCTTTTGCTCGTACTCGTTTGCTGTTGAAAGAGCGTTTCAGGCCGGTCTTTATTTTCGAGTCCGCTTTTGGTCGTACTCGTTTATTCTTATCGAGTTCGCTTTCAGTCGTACTCGTTTGCTGTTGAAAGAGCGTTTTCGGTCGGTCTTTTATTTCGAGTCCGCTTCGGTCGTACTCATTTATTTCTTTTCGAGTCCGCTTTCGGTCGTACTCGTTTGCTGTTGAAAGAGCGTTTCCGGCCGGTCTTTTTTTTCGAGTCCGCTTTCGGCCGTACTCGTTTATTCTTTTCGAGTCCGCTTTCGGTCGTACACGTTTGCTATTGAAAGAGCGTTTTCGGCCGGCCTTTCTGTTCGAGTCGGCTTTCGGTCATACTCGTTTATTCTTTTCGAGTTCGCTTTCGGTTGTACTCGTTTACTGTTGAAAGAGCGTTTTCGGCCAGTCGTTCTTTTCGATTCTGCTTTCGGTAGTACTTGTTTATTTCTTTTCGAATTCGCTTTTGGTCTTACTCGTTTGCTGTTGAAAGAGCGTTTTCGTCCGGTCTTTCTTTTTGAGTCCGCTTTCGGTCGTACTCGTTTATTCTTTTCGAGTTCGCTTTTGCTAGTACTCGTTTGCTGTTGAAAGAGCGTTTCAGGTCGGTCTTTCTTTTCGAGTCCGCTTTCGGTTGTACTCGTTAGCTGTTGAAAGAGAGTTTTTGGCCGGTCTTTCTTTTCGAGTCTACTTTTGGTCGTACTCATTTATTCTTATCGAGTCCGCTTTCGGTTGTACTCGTTTGCTGTTGAAAGAGCGTTTCAGGCCGGTCTTTCTTTTCGAGTCCGCTTTTCGGTCGTACTCGTTTGCTGTTGAAAGAGCGTTTTCGGCCGGTCTTTCTTTTCGAGTCCGCTTTCGATCGTACTCGGTTATTTCTTTTAGAGTCTGCTTTCGGTTGTACTCGTTTGCTGTTGAAAGAGCATTTTCGGCCGGTCTTTCTTTTCGAGTCCGCTTTCGGTCGTACTCGTTTATTCTTTTCGAGTCCGCTTTCAGTCGTACTCGTTTGCTATTGAAAGAGCATTCTCGGCCGGTCTTTCTTTTCGAGTCTGCTTTAGGTCGTACTCGTTTGCTGTTGAAAGAGAATTTTCGGCCGGTCTTTCTTTTCGAGTCCGCTTTCGGTCGTACTCGTTTATTTCTTTTCGAGTCCGCTTTCGGTCTTACTCATTTGCTGTTGAAAGAGCGTTTTCGGCCGGTCTTTCTTTTCGAGTCCGCTTTAGGTCGTACTCGTTTATTCTTTTCGAGTCCGCTTTAGGTCATACTCGTTTGCTGTTGAAAGAGCGTTTTCGGCCGGTCTTTCTGTTCGAGTCCGCTTTCGGTCGTACTCGTTTATTCTTTTCGAGTCCGCTTTCAGTCGTACTCGTTTGCTATTGAAAGAGCATTCTCGGCCGATCTTTCTTTTCGAGTCCGCTTTCGATCGTACTCGTTTGCTGTTGAAAGAGCATTTTCGGCCGGTCTTTCTTTTCGAGTCCGCTTTCGGTCGTACTCGTTTATTTCTTTTCGAGTCCGCTTTCGGTCTTACTCATTTGTTGTTGGAAGAGCATTTTCGGCCGGTCTTTCTTTTCGAGTCCGCTTTTGGTCGTACTCGTTTATTCTTTTCGAGTCCGCTTTCGGTCGTACTTGTTTGCTGTTGAAAGTGCGTTTTTGGCCGGTCTTCCTGTTCGGGTCCGCCTTCGGTCTTACTCATTTATTCTTTTCGAGTCCGCTTTCTGTCGTACTCGTTTGCTGTTGAAAGAGCATTTTCGGCCGGTCTTTCTTTTCGAGTCCGCTTTCGGTCGTACTCGTTTGCTGTTGAAAGAGCTTTTTCAGCCGGTCTTTCTTTTCGAGTCCGCTTTCGGTCATACTTATTTATTCTTTTCGAGTCCGCTTTCGGTCGTACTCGTTTACAGTTGAAAGAGCATTTTCGGCAGGACTTTATGTTCGAGTCTGCTTTCGTACGTACTCGTTTATTCTTTTCGAGTCCGCTTTCGGTCGTACTCGTTTGCTGTTGAAAGAGCGTTTTCGGCCGGTCTTTCTTTTGGAGTCCGCTTTCGGCCGTACTCCTTTGCTGTTGAAAGGGCATTTTCGGCCAGTCTTTCTTTTCGATTCTGCTTTCGGTAGTACTTTTTTATTTCTTTTCGAGTTCGCTTTTGGTCTTACTCGTTTGCTGTTGAAAGAGCGTTTTCGGCCGGTCTTTCTTTTCGAGTCCGCTTTCGGTCGTACTCATTTATTCTTTTCGAGTCCGCTTTTGCTCGTACTCGTTTGCTGTTGAAAGAGCGTTTCAGGCCGGTCTTTCTTTTCGAGTCCGCTTTCGGTTGTACTCGTTTGCTGTTGAAAGAGCGTTTCCGGCCGGTCTTTTTTTTCGAGTCCGCTTTCGGCCGTACTCGTTTATTCTTTTCGAGTCCGCTTTCGGTCGTACACGTTTGCTATTGAAAGAGCGTTTTCGGCCGGCCTTTCTGTTCGAGTCGGCTTTCGGTCATACTCGTTTACTGTTGAAAGAGCGTTTTCGGCCAGTCGTTCTTTTCGATTCTGTTTTCGGTAGTACTTGTTTATTTCTTTTCGAATTCGCTTTTGGTCTTACTCGTTTGCTGTTGAAAGAGCGTTTTCGTCCGGTCTTTCTTTTTGAGTCCGCTTTCGGTCGTACTCGTTTATTCTTTTCGAGTTCGCTTTTGCTCGTACTCGTTTGCTGTTGAAAGAGCGTTTCAGGTCGGTCTTTCTTTTCGAGTCCGCTTTCGGTTGTACTCGTTAGCTGTTGAAAGAGAGTTTTTGGCCGGTCTTTCTTTTCGAGTCTACTTTTGGTCGTACTCATTTATTCTTATCGAGTCCGCTTTCGGTTGTACTCATTTGCTGTTGAAAGAGCGTTTCAGGCCGGTCTTTCTTTTCGAGTCCGCTTTTCGGTCGTACTCGTTTGCTGTTGAAAGAGCGTTTTCGGCCGGTCTTTCTTTTCGAGTCCGCTTTCGATCGTACTCGGTTATTTCTTTTAGAGTCTGCTTTCGGTTGTACTCGTTTGCTGTTGAAAGAGCATTTTCGGCCGGTCTTTCTTTTCGAGGCCGCTTTCGGTCGTACTCGTTTATTCTTTTCGAGTCCGCTTTCAGTCGTACTCGTTTGCTATTGAAAGAGCATTCTCGGCCGGTCTTTCTTTTCGAGTCTGCTTTCGGTCGTACTCGTTTGCTGTTGAAAGAGAATTTTCGGCCGGTCTTTCTTTTCGAGTCCGCTTTCGGTCGTACTCGTTTATTTCTTTTCGAGTCCGCTTTCGGTCTTACTCATTTGCTGTTGAAAGAGCGTTTTCGGCCGGTCTTTCTTTTCGAGTCCGCTTTAGGTCGTACTCGTTTATTCTTTTCGAGTCCGCTTTAGGTCATACTCGTTTGCTGTTGAAAGAGCGTTTTCGGCCGGTCTTTCTGTTCGAGTACGCTTTCGGTCGTACTCGTTTATTCTTTTCGAGTCCGCTTTCTGTCGTACTCGTTTGCTGTTGAAAAAGCATTTTCGGCCGGTCTTTCTTTTCGAGTCCACTTTCGGTCGTACTCGTTTGCTGTTGAAAGAGCTTTTTCAGCCGGTCTTTCTTTTCGAGTCCGCTTTCGGTCATACTTATTTATTCTTTTCGAGTCCGCTTTCGGTCGTACTCGTTTACTGTTGAAAGAGCATTTTCGGCAGGACTTTATGTTCGAGTCCGCTTTCGGACGTACTCGTTTATTCTTTTCGAGTCCGCTTTCGATCGTACTCGTTTGCTGTTGAAAGAGCGTTTTCGGCCGGTCTTTCTTTTGGAGTCCGCTTTCGGCCGTACTCCTTTGCTGTTGAAAGGGCATTTTCGGCCAGTCTTTCTTTTCGATTCTGCTTTCGGTAGTACTTTTTTATTTCTTTTCGAGTTCGCTTTTGGTCTTACTCGTTTGCTGTTGAAAGAGCGTTTTCGGCCGGTCTTTCTTTTCGAGTCCGCTTTCGGTCGTACTCATTTATTCTTTTCGAGTCCGCTTTTGCTCGTACTCGTTTGCTGTTGAAAGAGCGTTTCAGGTCGGTCTTTCATTTCGAGTCCGCTTTCGGTTGTACTCGTTAGGTGTTGAAAGAGCGTTTTTGGCCGGTCTTTATTTTCGAGTCCGCTTTTGGTCGTACTCGGGTATTCTTATCGAGTCCGCTTTCGGTCGTACTCGTTTGCTGTTGAAAGAGCATTTTCGGTCGGTCTTTTATTTCGAGTCCGCTTTCGGTCGTACTCGTTTATTTCTTTTCGAGTACGCTTTCGGTCGTACTCGTTTGCTGGTGAAAGAGCGTTTTCGGTCGGTCTTTCTTTTCGAGTCCGCTTTCGGTCGTACTCGTTTATTCTTTTCGAGTCCGCTTTCGGTCGTACTCGTTTGCTATTGAAAGAGCGTTTTCGATCGGCCTTTCTTTTCGAGTCCGCTTTCGGTCGTACTCGTTTGCTGTTGAAAGAGCGTTTTCGGCCGGTCTTTCTTTTGGAGTCCGTTTTCGGCCGTACTGCTTTGCTGTTGAAAGAGCATTTTCGGCCGGTCTTTCTTTTCGAGTTCACTTTTGGTCTTACTCATTTGCTGTTGAAAGAGCGTTTTCGGCCGGTCTTTCTTTTCGAGTCCGCTTTCGGTCGTACTCATTTATTCTTTTCGAGTTCGCTTTTGCTCGTACTCGTTTACTGTTGAAAGAGCGTTTCATGCCGGTCTTTCTTTTTGAGTCCGCTTTCGGTCGTACTCGTTTGCTATTGAAAGAGCGTTTTTGGCCGGTCTTTATTTTCGATTCCGCTTTTGGTTGTACTCGTTTATTCTTATCGAGTTCGCTTTCAGTCGTACTCGTTTGCCGTTGAAAGAGCGTTTTCGGTCGGTCTTTTATTTCGAGTCCGCTTTCGGTCGTACTCATTTATTTCTTTTCGAGTCCGCTTTCGGTCGTACTCGTTTGCTGTTGAAAGAGCGTTTCCGGCCGGTCTTTCTTTTCGAGTCCGCTTTCGGTCGTACTCGTTTATTCTTTTCGAGTCCGCTTTCGGTCGTACACGTTTGCTATTGAAAGAGCGTTTTCGGCCGGCCTTTCTGTTCGAGTCGGCTTTCGGTCATACTCGTTTATTCTTTTCGAGTTCGCTTTCGGTTGTACTCGTTTGCTGTTGAAAGAGCGTTTTCGGCCAGTCTTTCTTTTCGATTCTGCTTTTGGTTGTACTTGTTTATTTCTTTTCGAATTCGCTTTTGGTCTTACTCGTTTGCTGTTGAAAGAGCGTTTTCGTCCGGTCTTTCTTTTTGAGTCCGCTTTCGGTCGTACTCGTTTATTCTTTTCGAGTTCGCTTTTGCTCGTACTCGTTTGCTATTGAAAGAGCGTTTCAGGTCAGTCTTTCTTTTCGAGTCCGCTTTCGGTTGTACTCGTTAGCTGTTGAAAGAGCGTTTTTGGCCGGTCTTTATTTTCGAGTCCGCTTTTGGTCGTACTCGTTTATTCTTATCGAGTCCGCTTTCGGTCGTACTCGTTTGCTGTTGAAAGAGCGTTTTCGGCCAGTCTTTCTTTTGGAGTCCGCTTTCGGCCGTACTGCTTTGCTGTTGAAAGAGCATTTTCGGCCAGTCTTTCTTTTCAATTCTGCTTTCGGTAGTACTTTTTTATTTCTTTTCGAGTTCGCTTTTGGTCTTACTCGTTTGCTGTTGAAAGAGCGTTTTCGGCCGGTCTTTCTTTTCGAGTCCGCTTTCGGTCGTACTCATTTATTCTTTTCGAGTCCGCTTTTGCTCGTACTCGTTTGCTGTTGAAAGAGCGTTTCAGGCCGGTCTTTATTTTCGAGTCCGCTTTTGGTCGTACTCGTTTATTCTTATCGAGTTCGCTTTCAGTCGTACTCGTTTGCTGTTGAAAGAGCGTTTTCGGTCGGTCTTTTATTTCGAGTCCGCTTCGGTCGTACTCATTTATTTCTTTTCGAGTCCGCTTTCGGTCGTACTCGTTTGCTGTTGAAAGAGCGTTTCCGGCCGGTCTTTTTTTTCGAGTCCGCTTTCGGCCGTACTCGTTTATTCTTTTCGAGTCCGCTTTCGGTCGTACACGTTTGCTATTGAAAGAGCGTTTTCGGCCGGCCTTTCTGTTCGAGTCGGCTTTCGGTCATACTCGTTTATTCTTTTCGAGTTCGCTTTCGGTTGTACTCGTTTACTGTTGAAAGAGCGTTTTCGGCCAGTCGTTCTTTTCGATTCTGCTTTCGGTAGTACTTGTTTATTTCTTTTCGAATTCGCTTTTGGTCTTACTCGTTTGCTGTTGAAAGAGCGTTTTCGTCCGGTCTTTCTTTTTGAGTCCGCTTTCGGTCGTACTCGTTTATTCTTTTCGAGTTCGCTTTTGCTCGTACTCGTTTGCTGTTGAAAGAGCGTTTCAGGTCGGTCTTTCTTTTCGAGTCCGCTTTCGGTTGTACTCGTTAGCTGTTGAAAGAGAGTTTTTGGCCGGTCTTTCTTTTCGAGTCTACTTTTGGTCGTACTCATTTATTCTTATCGAGTCCGCTTTCGGTTGTACTCGTTTGCTGTTGAAAGAGCGTTTCAGGCCGGTCTTTCTTTTCGAGTCCGCTTTTCGGTCGTACTCGTTTGCTGTTGAAAGAGCGTTTTCGGCCGGTCTTTCTTTTCGAGTCCGCTTTCGATCGTACTCGGTTATTTCTTTTAGAGTCTGCTTTCGGTTGTACTCGTTTGCTGTTGAAAGAGCATTTTCGGCCGGTCTTTCTTTTCGAGTCCGCTTTCGGTCGTACTCGTTTATTCTTTTCGAGTCCGCTTTCAGTCGTACTCGTTTGCTATTGAAAGAGCATTCTCGGCCGGTCTTTCTTTTCGAGTCTGCTTTAGGTCGTACTCGTTTGCTGTTGAAAGAGAATTTTCGGCCGGTCTTTCTTTTCGAGTCCGCTTTCGGTCGTACTCGTTTATTTCTTTTCGAGTCCGCTTTCGGTCTTACTCATTTGCTGTTGAAAGAGCGTTTTCGGCCGGTCTTTCTTTTCGAGTCCGCTTTAGGTCGTACTCGTTTATTCTTTTCGAGTCCGCTTTAGGTCATACTCGTTTGCTGTTGAAAGAGCGTTTTCGGCCGGTCTTTCTGTTCGAGTCCGCTTTCGGTCGTACTCGTTTATTCTTTTCGAGTCCGCTTTCTGTCGTACTCGTTTGCTGTTGAAAGAGCATTTTCGGCCGGTCTTTCTTTTCGAGTCCACTTTCGGTCGTACTCGTTTGCTGTTGAAAGAGCTTTTTCAGCCGGTCTTTCTTTTCGAGTCCGCTTTCGGTCATACTTATTTATTCTTTTCGAGTCCGCTTTCGGTCGTACTCGTTTACTGTTGAAAGAGCATTTTCGGCAGGACTTTATGTTCGAGTCCGCTTTCGGACGTACTCGTTTATTCTTTTCGAGTCCGCTTTCGGTCGTACTCGTTTGCTGTTGAAAGAGCGTTTTCGGCCGGTCTTTCTTTTGGAGTCCGCTTTCGGCCGTACTCCTTTGCTGTTGAAAGGGCATTTTCGGCCAGTCTTTCTTTTCGATTCTGCTTTCGGTAGTACTTTTTTATTTCTTTTCGAGTTCGCTTTTGGTCTTACTCGTTTGCTGTTGAAAGAGCGTTTTCGGCCGGTCTTTCTTTTCGAGTCCGCTTTCGGTCGTACTCATTTATTCTTTTCGAGTCCGCTTTTGCTCGTACTCGTTTGCTGTTGAAAGAGCGTTTCAGGTCGGTCTTTCTTTTCGAGTCCGCTTTCGGTTGTACTCGTTAGGTGTTGAAAGAGCGTTTTTGGCCGGTCTTTATTTTCGAGTCCGCTTTTGGTCGTACTCGGGTATTCTTATCGAGTCCGCTTTCGGTCGTACTCGTTTGCTGTTGAAAGAGCATTTTCGGTCGGTCTTTTATTTCGAGTCCGCTTTCGGTCGTACTCGTTTATTTCTTTTCGAGTACGCTTTCGGTCGTACTCGTTTGCTGGTGAAAGAGCGTTTTCGGTCGGTCTTTCTTTTCGAGTCCGCTTTCGGTCGTACTCGTTTATTCTTTTCGAGTCCGCTTTCGGTCGTACTCGTTTGCTATTGAAAGAGCGTTTTCGATCGGCCTTTCTTTTCGAGTCCGCTTTCGGTCGTACTCGTTTGCTGTTGAAAGAGCGTTTTCGGCCGGTCTTTCTTTTGGAGTCCGTTTTCGGCCGTACTGCTTTGCTGTTGAAAGAGCATTTTCGGCCGGTCTTTCTTTTCGAGTTCGCTTTTGGTCTTACTCATTTGCTGTTGAAAGAGCGTTTTCGGCCGGTCTTTCTTTTCGAGTCCGCTTTCGGTCGTACTCATTTATTCTTTTCGAGTCCGCTTTTGCTCGTACTCGTTTACTGTTGAAAGAGCGTTTCATGCCGGTCTTTCTTTTCGAGTCCGCTTTCGGTCGTACTCGTTTGCTATTGAAAGAGCGTTTTTGGCCGGTCTTTATTTTCGAGTCCGCTTTTGGTTGTACTCGTTTATTCTTATCGAGTTCGCTTTCAGTCGTACTCGTTTGCCGTTGAAAGAGCGTTTTCGGTCGGTCTTTTATTTCGAGTCCGCTTTCGGTCGTACTCATTTATTTCTTTTCGAGTCCGCTTTCGGTCGTACTCGTTTGCTGTTGAAAGAGCGTTTCCGGCCGGTCTTTTTTTTCGAGTCCGCTTTCGGCCGTACTCGTTTATTCTTTTCGAGTCCGCTTTCGGTCGTACACGTTTGCTATTGAAAGAGCGTTTTCGGCCGGCCTTTCTGTTCGAGTCGGCTTTCGGTCATACTCGTTTATTCTTTTCGAGTTCGCTTTCGGTTGTACTCGTTTACTGTTGAAAGAGCGTTTTCGGCCAGTCTTTCTTTTCGATTCTGCTTTCGGTAGTACTTGTTTATTTCTTTTCGAATTCGCTTTTGGTCTTACTCGTTTGCTGTTGAAAGAGCGTTTTCGTCCGGTCTTTCTTTTTGAGTCCGCTTTCGGTCGTACTCGTTTATTCTTTTCGAGTTCGCTTTTGCTCGTACTCGTTTGCTGTTGAAAGAGCGTTTCAGGTCGGTCTTTCTTTTCGAGTCCGCTTTCGGTTGTACTCGTTAGCTGTTGAAAGAGAGTTTTTGGCCGGTCTTTCTTTTCGAGTCTACTTTTGGTCGTACTCATTTATTCTTATCGAGTCCGCTTTCGGTTGTACTCGTTTGCTGTTGAAAGAGCGTTTCAGGCCGGTCTTTCTTTTCGAGTCCGCTTTTCGGTCGTACTCGTTTGCTGTTGAAAGAGCGTTTTCGGCCGGTCTTTCTTTTCGAGTCCGCTTTCGATCGTACTCGGTTATTTCTTTTAGAGTCTGCTTTCGGTTGTACTCGTTTGCTGTTGAAAGAGCATTTTCGGCCGGTCTTTCTTTTCGAGTCCGCTTTCGGTCGTACTCGTTTATTCTTTTCGAGTCCGCTTTCAGTCGTACTCGTTTGCTATTGAAAGAGCATTCTCGGCCGGTCTTTCTTTTCGAGTCTGCTTTCGGTCGTACTCGTTTGCTGTTGAAAGAGAATTTTCGCCCGGTCTTTCTTTTCGAGTCCGCTTTCGGTCGTACTCGTTTATTTCTTTTCGAGTCCACTTTCGGTCTTACTCATTTGCTGTTGAAAGAGCGTTTTCGGCCGGTCTTTCTTTTCGAGTCCGCTTTAGGTCGTACTCGTTTATTCTTTTCGAGTCCGCTTTAGGTCATACTCGTTTGCTGTTGAAAGAGCGTTTTCGGCCGGTCTTTCTGTTCGAGTCCGCTTTCGGTCGTACTCGTTTATTCTTTTCGAGTCCGCTTTCTGTCGTACTCGTTTGCTGTTGAAAGAGCATTTTCGGCCGGTCTTTCTTTTCGAGTCCACTTTCGGTCGTACTCGTTTGCTGTTGAAAGAGCTTTTTCAGCCGGTCTTTCTTTTCGAGTCCGCTTTCGGTCATACTTATTTATTCTTTTCGAGTCCGCTTTCGGTCGTACTCGTTTACTGTTGAAAGAGCATTTTCGGCAGGACTTTATGTTCGAGTCCGCTTTCGGACGTACTCGTTTATTCTTTTCGAGTCCGCTTTCGGTCGTACTCGTTTGCTGTTGAAAGAGCGTTTTCGGCCGGTCTTTCTTTTGGAGTCCGCTTTCGGCCGTACTCCTTTGCTGTTGAAAGGGCATTTTCGGCCAGTCTTTCTTTTCGATTCTGCTTTCGGTAGTACTTTTTTATTTCTTTTCGAGTTCGCTTTTGGTCTTACTCGTTTGCTGTTGAAAGAGCGTTTTCGGCCGGTCTTTCTTTTCGAGTCCGCTTTCGGTCGTACTCATTTATTCTTTTCGAGTCCGCTTTTGCTCGTACTCGTTTGCTGTTGAAAGAGCGTTTCAGGTCGGTCTTTCTTTTCGAGTCCGCTTTCGGTTGTACTCGTTAGGTGTTGAAAGAGCGTTTTTGGCCGGTCTTTATTTTCGAGTCCGCTTTTGGTCGTACTCGGGTATTCTTATCGAGTCCGCTTTCGGTCGTACTCGTTTGCTGTTGAAAGAGCATTTTCGGTCGGTCTTTTATTTCGAGTCCGCTTTCGGTCGTACTCGTTTATTTCTTTTCGAGTACGCTTTCGGTCATACTCGTTTGCTGGTGAAAGAGCGTTTTCGGTCGGTCTTTCTTTTCGAGTCCGCTTTCGGTCGTACTCGTTTATTCTTTTCGAGTCCGCTTTCGGTCGTACTCGTTTGCTATTGAAAGAGCGTTTTCGATCGGCCTTTCTTTTCGAGTCCGCTTTCGGTCGTACTCGTTTGCTGTTGAAAGAGCGTTTTCGGCCGGTCTTTCTTTTGGAGTCCGTTTTCGGCCGTACTGCTTTGCTGTTGAAAGAGCATTTTCGGCCGGTCTTTCTTTTCGAGTTCGCTTTTGGTCTTACTCATTTGCTGTTGAAAGAGCGTTTTCGGCCGGTCTTTCTTTTCGAGTCCGCTTTCGGTCGTACTCATTTATTCTTTTCGAGTCCGCTTTTGCTCGTACTCGTTTACTGTTGAAAGAGCGTTTCATGCCGGTCTTTCTTTTCGAGTCCGCTTTCGGTCGTACTCGTTTGCTATTGAAAGAGCGTTTTTGGCCGGTCTTTATTTTCGAGTCCGCTTTTGGTTGTACTCGTTTATTCTTATCGAGTTCGCTTTCAGTCGTACTCGTTTGCCGTTGAAAGAGCGTTTTCGGTCGGTCTTTTATTTCGAGTCCGCTTTCGGTCGTACTCATTTATTTCTTTTCGAGTCCGCTTTCGGTCGTACTCGTTAGCTGTTGAAAGAGCGTTTCCGGCCGGTCTTTCTTTTCGAGTCCGCTTTCGGTCGTACTCGTTTATTCTTTTCGAGTCCGCTTTCGGTCGTACACGTTTGCTATTGAAAGAGCGTTTTCGGCCGGCCTTTCTGTTCGAGTCGGCTTTCGGTCATACTCGTTTATTCTTTTCGAGTTCGCTTTCGG
This sequence comes from Lathyrus tuberosus, assembly GCA_022829125.1. NCBI lineage: Eukaryota > Viridiplantae > Streptophyta > Magnoliopsida > Fabales > Fabaceae > Lathyrus > Lathyrus tuberosus. The sequence goes on from JALAZF010000034.1 coordinate 6,553,758, forward strand.
TTGTACTCGTTTGCTGTTGAAAGAGCGTTTTCGGCCAGTCTTTCTTTTCGATTATGCTTTTGGTTGTACTTGTTTATTTCTTTTCGAATTCGCTTTTGGTCTTACTCGTTTGCTGTTGAAAGAGCGTTTTCGTCCGGTCTTTCTTTTTGAGTCCGCTTTCGGTCGTACTCGTTTATTCTTTTCGAGTTCGCTTTTGCTCGTACTCGTTTGCTATTGAAAGAGCGTTTCAGGTCAGTCTTTCTTTTCGAGTCCGCTTTCGGTTGTACTCGTTAGCTGTTGAAAGAGCGTTTTTGGCCGGTCTTTATTTTCGAGTCCGCTTTTGGTCGTACTCGTTTATTCTTATCGAGTCCGCTTTCGGTCGTACTCGTTTACTGTTGAAAGAGCATTTTCGGTCGGTCTTTTATTTCGAGTCCGCTTTCGGTCGTACTCGTTTATTTCTTTTCGAGTACGCTTTCGGTCATACTCGTTTGCTGGTGAAAGAGCGTTTTCGGTCGGTCTTTCTTTTCGAGTCAGCTTTCGGTCGTACTCGTTTATTCTTTTCGAGTCCGCTTTCGGTCGTACTCGTTTGCTATTGAAAGAGCGTTTTCGATCGGCCTTTCTTTTCGAGTCCGCTTTCGGTCGTACTCGTTTGCTGTTGAAAGAGCGTTTTCGGCCGGTCTTTCTTTTGGAGTCCGTTTTCGGCCGTACTGCTTTGCTGTTGAAAGAGCATTTTCGGCCGGTCTTTCTTTTCGAGTTCGCTTTTGGTCTTACTCATTTGCTGTTGAAAGAGCGTTTTCGGCCGGTCTTTCTTTTCGAGTCCGCTTTCGGTCGTACTCATTTATTCTTTTCGAGTCCGCTTTTGCTCGTACTCGTTTACTGTTGAAAGAGCGTTTCATGCCGGTCTTTCTTTTCGAGTCCGCTTTCGGTCGTACTCGTTTGCTATTGAAAGAGCGTTTTTGGCCGGTCTTTATTTTCGAGTCCGCTTTTGGTTGTACTCGTTTATTCTTATCGAGTTCGCTTTCAGTCGTACTCGTTTGCCGTTGAAAGAGCGTTTTCGGTCGGTCTTTTATTTCGAGTCCGCTTTCGGTCGTACTCATTTATTTCTTTTCGAGTCCGCTTTCGGTCGTACTCGTTTGCTGTTGAAAGAGCGTTTCCGGCCGGTCTTTCTTTTCGAGTCCGCTTTCGGTCGTACTCGTTTATTCTTTTCGAGTCCGCTTTCGGTCGTACACGTTTGCTATTGAAAGAGCGTTTTCGGCCGGCCTTTCTGTTCGAGTCGGCTTTCGGTCATACTCGTTTATTCTTTTCGAGTTCGCTTTCGGTTGTACTCGTTTGCTGTTGAAAGAGCGTTTTCGGCCAGTCTTTCTTTTCGATTCTGCTTTTGGTTGTACTTGTTTATTTCTTTTCGAATTCGCTTTTGGTCTTACTCGTTTGCTGTTGAAAGAGCGTTTTCGTCCGGTCTTTCTTTTTGAGTCCGCTTTCGGTCGTACTCGTTTATTCTTTTCGAGTTCGCTTTTGCTCGTACTCGTTTGCTGTTGAAAGAGCGTTTCAGGTCGGTCTTTCTTTTCGAGTCCGCTTTCAGTTGTACTCGTTAGCTGTTGAAAGAGAGTTTTTGGCCGGTCTTTCTTTTCGAGTCTGCTTTTGGTCGTACTCGTTTATTCTTATCGAGTCCGCTTTCGGTTGTACTCGTTTGCTGTTGAAAGAGCGTTTCAGGTCGGTCTTTCTTTTCGAGTCCGCTTTTCGGTCGTACTCGTTTGCTGTTGAAAGAGCGTTTTCGGCCGGTCTTTCTTTTCGAGTCCGCTTTCGATCGTACTCGGTTATTTCTTTTAGAGTCTGCTTTCGGTTGTACTCGTTTGCTGTTGAAAGAGCATTTTCGGCCGGTCTTTCTTTTCGAGTCCGCTTTCGGTCGTACTCGTTTATTCTTTTCGAGTCCGCTTTCAGTCGTACAAGTTTGCTATTGATAGAGCATTCTCGGCCGGTCTTTCTTTTCGAGTCCGCTTTCGGTCGTACTCGTTTGCTGTTGAAAGAGCATTTTCGGTCGGTCTTTCTTTTCGAGTCCGCTTTCGGTCGTACTCGTTTATTTCTTTTCGAGTCCACTTTCGGTCTTACTCATTTGCTGTTGAAAGAGCGTTTTCGGCCGGTCTTTCTTTTCGAGTCAGCTTTTGGTCGTACTCGTTTATTCTTTTCGAGTCCGCTTTCGGTCGTACTCGTTTGCTGTTTAAAGAGCGTTTTCGGCCGGTCTTTCTGTTCGAGTCCGCTTTCGGTCGTACTCGTTTATTCTTTTCGAGTCCGCTTTCTGTCGTACTCGTTTGCTGTTGAAAGAGCATTTTCGGTCGGTCTTTCGTTTCGAGTCCGCTTTCGGTCGTACTCGTTTGCTGTTGAAAGAGCTTTTTCAGCCGGTCTTTCTTTTCGAGTCCGCTTTCGGTCATACTTATTTATTCTTTTCGAGTCCGCTTTCGGTCGTACTCGTTTACTGTTGAAAGAGCATTTTCGGCAGGACTTTATGTTCGAGTCCGCTTTCGGACGTACTCGTTTATTCTTTTCGAGTCCGCTTTCGGTCGTACTCGTTTGCTGTTGAAAGCGCGTTTTTGGCCGGTCTTTCTTTTGGAGTCCGCTTTCGGCCGTATTCCTTTGCTGTTGAAAGGGCATTTTCGGCCAGTCTTTCTTTTCGATTCTGCTTTCGGTAGTACTTTTTTATTTCTTTTCGAGTTCGCTTTTGGTCTTACTCGTTTGCTGTTGAAAGAGCGTTATCGGCCGATCTTTCTTTTCGAGTCCGCTTTCGGTCGTACTCATTTATTCTTTTCGAGTCCGCTTTTGCTCGTACTCGTTTGCTGTGGAAAGAGCGTTTCAGGCCGGTCTTTCTTTTCGAGTCCGCTTTCGGTTGTACTCGTTAGCTGTTGAAAGTGCGTTTTTGGCCGGTCTTTATTTTCGAGTCCGCTTTTGGTCGTACTCGTTTATTCTTATCGAGTCCGCTTTCGGTCGTACTCGTTTGCTGTTGAAAGAGCATTTTCGGTCGGTCTTTTATTTCGAGTCCGCTTTCGGTCGTACTCGTTTATTTCTTTTCGAGTACGCTTTCGGTCGTACTCGTTTGCTGGTGAAAGAGCGTTTTCGGTCGGTCTTTCTTTTCGAGTCCGGTTTCGGTCGTACTCGTTTATTCTTTTCGAGTCCGCTTTCGGTCGTACTCGTTTGCTATTGAAAGAGCGTTTTCGATCGGCCTTTCATTTCGAGTCCACTTTCGGTCGTACTCGTTTGCTGTTGAAAGAGCGTTTTCGGCCGGTCTTTCTTTTGGAGTCCGTTTTCGGCCGTACTGCTTTGCTGTTGAAAGAGCATTTTCGGCCGGTCTTTCTTTTCGAGTTCGCTTTTGGTCTTACTCATTTGCTGTTGAAAGAGCGTTTTCGGCCGGTCTTTCTTTTCGAGTCCGCTTTCGGTCGTACTCGTTTATTCTTTTCGAGTCCGCTTTTGCTCGTACTCGTTTACTGTTGAAAGAGCGTTTCATGCCGGTCTTTCTTTTCGAGTCCGCTTTCGGTCGTACTCGTTTGCTATTGAAAGAGCGTTTTTGGCCGGTCTTTATTTTCGAGTCCGCTTTTGGTTGTACTCGTTTATTCTTATCGAGTTCGCTTTCAGTCGTACTCGTTTGCCGTTGAAAGAGCGTTTTCGGTCGGTCTTTTATTTCGAGTCCGCTTTCGGTCGTACTCATTTATTTCTTTTCGAGTCCGCTTTCAGTCGTACTCGTTTGCTGTTGAAAGAGCGTTTCCGGCCGGTCTTTCTTTTCAAGTCCGCTTTCGGTCGTACTCGTTTATTCTTTTCGAGTCCGCTTTCGGTCGTACACGTTTGCTATTGAAAGAGCGTTTTCGGCCGGCCTTTCTGTTCGAGTCGGCTTTCGGTCATACTCGTTTATTCTTTTCGAGTTCGCTTTCGGTTGTACTCATTTGCTGTTGAAAGAGCGTTTTCGGCCAGTCTTTCTTTTCGATTCTGCTTTTGGTTGTACTTGTTTATTTCTTTTCGAATTCGCTTTTGGTCTTACTCGTTTGCTGTTGAAAGAGCGTTTTCGTCCGGTCTTTCTTTTTGAGTCCGCTTTCGGTCGTACTCGTTTATTCTTTTCGAGTTCGCTTTTGCTCGTACTCGTTTGCTGTTGAAAGAGCGTTTCAGGTCGGTCTTTCTTTTCGAGTCCGCTTTCGGTTGTACTCGTTAGCTGTTGAAAGAGAGTTTTTGGCCGGTCTTTCTTTTCGAGTCTGCTTTTGGTCGTACTCGTTTATTCTTATCGAGTCCGCTTTCGGTTGTACTCGTTTGCTGTTGAAAGAGCGTTTCAGGTCGGTTTTTCTTTTCGAGTCCGCTTTTCGGTCGTACTCGTTTGCTGTTGAAAGAGCGTTTTCGGCCGGTCTTTCTTTTCGAGTCCGCTTTCGATCGTACTCGGTTATTTCTTTTAGAGTCTGCTTTCGGTTGTACTCGTTTGCTGTTGAAAGAGCATTTTCGGCCGGTCTTTCTTTTCGAGTCCGCTTTCGGTCGTACTCGTTTATTCTTTTCGAGTCCGCTTTCAGTCGTACTCGTTTGCTATTGATAGAGCATTCTCGGCCGGTCTTTCTTTTCGAGTCCGCTTTCGGTCGTACTCGTTTGCTGTTGAAAGAGCATTTTCGGTCGGTCTTTCTTTTCGAGTCCGCTTTCGGTCGTACTCGTTTATTTCTTTTCGAGTCCACTTTCGGTCTTACTCATTTGCTGTTGAAAGAGCATTTTCGGCCGGTCTTTCTTTTCGAGTCAGCTTTTGGTCGTACTCGTTTATTCTTTTCGAGTCCGCTTTCGGTCGTACTCGTTTGCTGTTTAAAGAGCGTTTTCGGCCGGTCTTTCTGTTCGAGTCCGCTTTCGGTCGTACTCGTTTATTCTTTTCGAGTCCACTTTCTGTCGTACTCGTTTGCTGTTGAAAGAGCATTTTCGGCCGGTCTTTCGTTTCGAGTCCGCTTTCGGTCGTACTCGTTTGCTGTTGAAAGAGCTTTTTCAGCCGGTCTTTCTTTTCGAGTCCGCTTTCGGTCATACTTATTTATTCTTTTCGAGTCCGCTTTCGGTCGTACTCGTTTACTGTTGAAAGAGTATTTTCGGCAGGACTTTATGTTCGAGTCCGCTTTCGGACGTACTCGTTTATTCTTTTCGAGTCCGCTTTCGGTCGTACTCGTTTGCTGTTGAAAGCGCGTTTTTGGCCGGTCTTTCTCTTGGAGTCCGCTTTCGGCCGTATTCCTTTGCTGTTGAAAGGGCATTTTCGGCCAGTCTTTCTTTTTGATTCTGCTTTCGGTAGTACTTTTTTATTTCTTTTCGAGTTCGCTTTTGGTCTTACTCGTTTGCTGTTGAAAAAGCGTTATCGGCCGGTCTTTCTTTTCGAGTCCGCTTTCGGTCGTACTCATTTATTCTTTTCGAGTCCGCTTTTGCTCGTACTCGTTTGCTGTGGGAAGAGCGTTTCAGGCCGGTCTTTCTTTTCGAGTCCGCTTTCGGTTGTACTCGTTAGCTGTTGAAAGACCGTTTTTGGCCGGTCTTTATTTTCGAGTCCGCTTTTGGTCGTACTCGTTTATTCTTATCGAGTCCGCTTTCGGTCGTACTCGTTTGCTGTTGAAAGAGCATTTTCGGTCGGTCTTTTATTTCGAGTCCGCTTTCGGTCGTACTCGTTTATTTCTTTTCGAGTCCGCTTTCGGTCGTACTCGTTTGCTGGTGAAAGAGCGTTTTCGGCCGGTCTTTCTTTTCGAGTCCGCTTTCGGTCATACTCGTTTATTCTTTTCGAGTCCGCTTTCGGTCGTACTCGTTTGCTATTGAAAGAGCGTTTTCGATCGGTCTTTCTTTTCGGGTCCGCTTTCGGTCGTACTCGTTTGCTGTTGAAAGAGCGTTTTCGGCCGGTCTTTCTTTTGGAGTCCGCTTTCGGCCGTACTGCTTTGCTGTTGAAAGAGCATTTTCGGCCTGTCTTTCTTTTCGATTCTGCTTTCGGTAGTACTTTTTTATTTCTTTTCGAGTTCGCTTTTGGTCTTACTCGTTTGCTGTTGAAAGAGCGTTTTCGGCCGGTCTTTCTTTTCGAGTCCGCTTTGGGTCGTACTCATTTATTCTTTTCGAGTCCGCTTTTGCTCGTACTCGTTTGCTGTTGAAAGAGCGTTTCAGGCCGGTCTTTCTTTTCGAGTCCGCTTTCGGTCGTACTCGTTTATTCTTTTCGAGTCCGCTTTCAGTCGTACTCGTTTGCTATTGATAGAGCATTCTCGGCCGGTCTTTCTTTTCGAGTCCGCTTTCGGTCGTACTCGTTTGCTGTTGAAAGAGCATTTTCGGTCGGTCTTTCTTTTCGAGTCCGCTTTCGGTCGTACTCGTTTATTTCTTTTCGAGTCCACTTTCGGTCTTACTCATTTGCTGTTGAAAGAGCATTTTCGGCCGGTCTTTCTTTTCGAGTCAGCTTTTGGTCGTACTCGTTTATTCTTTTCGAGTCCGCTTTCGGTCGTACTCGTTTGCTGTTTAAAGAGCGTTTTCGGCCGGTCTTTCTGTTCGAGTCCGCTTTCGGTCGTACTCGTTTATTCTTTTCGAGTCCACTTTCTGTCGTACTCGTTTGCTGTTGAAAGAGCATTTTCGGCCGGTCTTTCGTTTCGAGTCCGCTTTCGGTCGTACTCGTTTGCTGTTGAAAGAGCTTTTTCAGCCGGTCTTTCTTTTCGAGTCCGCTTTCGGTCATACTTATTTATTCTTTTCGAGTCCGCTTTCGGTCGTACTCGTTTACTGTTGAAAGAGTATTTTCGGCAGGACTTTATGTTCGAGTCCGCTTTCGGACGTACTCGTTTATTCTTTTCGAGTCCGCTTTCGGTCGTACTCGTTTGCTGTTGAAAGCGCGTTTTTGGCCGGTCTTTCTCTTGGAGTCCGCTTTCGGCCGTATTCCTTTGCTGTTGAAAGGGCATTTTCGGCCAGTCTTTCTTTTTGATTCTGCTTTCGGTAGTACTTTTTTATTTCTTTTCGAGTTCGCTTTTGGTCTTACTCGTTTGCTGTTGAAAAAGCGTTATCGGCCGGTCTTTCTTTTCGAGTCCGCTTTCGGTCGTACTCATTTATTCTTTTCGAGTCCGCTTTTGCTCGTACTCGTTTGCTGTGGGAAGAGCGTTTCAGGCCGGTCTTTCTTTTCGAGTCCGCTTTCGGTTGTACTCGTTAGCTGTTGAAAGACCGTTTTTGGCCGGTCTTTATTTTCGAGTCCGCTTTTGGTCGTACTCGTTTATTCTTATCGAGTCCGCTTTCGGTCGTACTCGTTTGCTGTTGAAAGAGCATTTTCGGTCGGTCTTTTATTTCGAGTCCGCTTTCGGTCGTACTCGTTTATTTCTTTTCGAGTCCGCTTTCGGTCGTACTCGTTTGCTGGTGAAAGAGCGTTTTCGGCCGGTCTTTCTTTTCGAGTCCGCTTTCGGTCGTACTCGTTTATTCTTTTCGAGTCCGCTTTCGGTCGTACTCGTTTGCTATTGAAAGAGCGTTTTCGATCGGTCTTTCTTTTCGGGTCCGCTTTCGGTCGTACTCGTTTGCTGTTGAAAGAGCGTTTTCGGCCGGTCTTTCTTTTGGAGTCCGCTTTCGGCCGTACTGCTTTGCTGTTGAAAGAGCATTTTCGGCCTGTCTTTCTTTTCGATTCTGCTTTCGGTAGTACTTTTTTATTTCTTTTCGAGTTCGCTTTTGGTCTTACTCGTTTGCTGTTGAAAGAGCGTTTTCGGCCGGTCTTTCTTTTCGAGTCCGCTTTGGGTCGTACTCATTTATTCTTTTCGAGTCCGCTTTTGCTCGTACTCGTTTGCTGTTGAAAGAGCGTTTCAGGCCGGTCTTTCTTTTCGAGTCCGCTTTCGGTCGTACTCGTTTGCTATTGAAAGAGCGTTTTTGGCCTGCCTTTATTTTCGAGTCCGATTTTGGTCGTACTCGTTTATTCTTATCGAGTCCGCTTTCAGTCGTACTCGTTTGCTGTTGAAAGAGCGTTTTCGGTCGGTCTTTTATTTCGAGTCCGCTTTCGGTCGTACTCATTTATTTCTTTTCGAGTCCGCTTTCGGTCGTACTCGTTTGCTGTTGAAAGAGCGTTTCCGGCCGGTCTTTCTTTTCGAGTCCGCTTTCGGTCGTACTCGTTTATTCTTTTCGAGTCCGCTTTCGGTCGTACTCGTTTGCTATTGAAAGAGCGTTTTCGGCCGGCCTTTCTGTTCGAGTCGGCTTTCGGTCATACTCGTTTATTCTTTTTGAGTTCGCTTTCGGTTGTACTCGTTTGCTGTTGAAAGAGCGTTTTCGGCCAGTCTTTCTTTTCGATTCTGCTTTCGGTAGTACTTGTTTATTTCTTTTCGAATTCGCTTTTGGTCTTACTCGTTTGCTGTTGATAGAGCGTTTTCGTCCGGTCTTTCTTTTCGAGTCCGCTTTCGGTCGTACTCATTTATTCTTTTCGAGTTCGCTTTTGCTCGTACTCGTTTGCTGTTGAAAGAGCATTTCAGGCCGGTCTTTCTTTTCGAGTCCGCTTTCGGTTGTACTCGTTAGCTGTTGAAAGAGAGTTTTTGGCCGGTCTTTCTTTTCGAGTCTTCTTTTGGTCGTACTCGTTTATTCTTATCGAGTCCGCTTTCGGTTGTACTCGTTTGCTGTTGAAAGAGCGTTTCAGGTCGGTCTTTCTTTTCGAGTCCGCTTTTCGGTCGTACTCATTTGCTGTTGAAAGAGCGTTTTCGGCCGGTCTTTCTTTTCGAGTCCGCTTTCGATCGTACTCGGTTATTTCTTTTAGAGTCTACTTTCGGTTGTACTCGTTTGCGGTTGAAAGAGCATTTTCGGCCGGTCTTTCTTTTCGAGTCCGCTTTCGGTCGTACTCGTTTATTCTTTTCGAGTCCGCTTTCAGTCGTACTCGTTTGCTATTGAAAGAGCATTCTCGGCCGGTCTTTCTTTTCGAGTCCGCTTTCGGCCGTACTCGTTTGCTGTTGAAAGAGCATTTTCGGCCGGTCTTTCTTTTCGAGTCGGCTTTCGGTCGTACTCGTTTATTTCTTTTCGAGTCCGCTTTCGGTCTTACTCATTTGCTGTTGAAAGAGCGTTTTCGGTCGGTCTTTCTTTTCGAGTCCGCTTTTGGTCGTACTCGTTTATTCTTTTCGAGTCCGCTTTCGGTCGTACTCGTTTGCTGTTGAAAGAGCGTTTTTGGCCGGTCTTTCTGTTCGAGTCCGCTTTCGGTCGTACTCGTTTATTCTTTTCGAGTCCGCTTTCTGTCGTACTCGTTTGCTGTTGAAAGAGCATTTTTGGCCGGTCTTTCTTTTCGAGTCTGCTTTCGGTCGTACTCGTTTGCTGTTGAAAGAGCTTTTTCAGCCGGTCTTTCTTTTCGAGTCCGCTTTCGGTCATACTTATTTATTCTTTTCGAGTCCACTTTCGGTTGTACTCGTTTACTGTTGAAAGAGCATTTTCGGCATGTCTTTATGTTCGAGTCCGCTTTCGGACGTACTCGTTTATTCTTTTCGAGTCCGCTTTCGGTCGTACTCGTTTGCTGTTGAAAGAGCGTTTTCGGTCGGTCTTTCTTTTGGAGTCCGCTTTCGGCCGTACTCCTTTGCTGTTGAAAGAGCATTTTCGGCCAGTCTTTCTTTTCGATTCTGCTTTCGGTAGTACTTTTTTATTTCTTTTCGAGTTCGCTTTTGGTCTTACTCGTTTGCTGTTGAAAGAGCGTTTTCGGCCGGTCTTTCTTTTCGAGTCCGCTTTGGGTCGTACTCATTTATTCTTTTCGAGTCCGCTTTTGCTCGTACTCGTTTGCTGTTGAAAGAGCGTTTCAGGCCGGTCTTTCTTTTCGAGTCCGCTTTCGGTCGTACTCGTTTGCTATTGAAAGAGCGTTTTTGGCCTGCCTTTATTTTCGAGTCCGATTTTGGTCGTACTCGTTTATTCTTATCGAGTCCGCTTTCAGTCGTACTCGTTTGCTGTTGAAAGAGCGTTTTCGGTCGGTCTTTTATTTCGAGTCCGCTTTCGGTCGTACTCGTTTATTCTTTTCGAGTCCGCTTTCGGTCGTACTCGTTTGCTATTGAAAGAGCGTTTTCGGCCGGCCTTTCTGTTCGAGTCGGCTTTCGGTCATACTCGTTTATTCTTTTCGAGTTCGCTTTCGGTTGTACTCGTTTGCTGTTGAAAGAGCGTTTTCGGCCAGTCTTTCTTTTCGATTCTGCTTTCGGTAGTACTTGTTTATTTCTTTTCGAATTCGCTTTTGGTCTTACTCGTTTGCTGTAGATAGAGCGTTTTCGTCCGGTCTTTCTTTTCGAGTCCGCTTTCGGTCCTACTCGTTTATTCTTTTCGAGTTCGCTTTTGCTCGTACTCGTTTGCTGTTGAAAGAGCGTTTCAGGCCGGTCTTTCTTTTCGAGTCCGCTTTCGGTTGTACTCGTTAGCTGTTGAAAGAGAGTTTTTGGCCGGTCTTTCTTTTCGAGTCTGCTTTTGGTCGTACTCGTTTATTCTTATCGAGTCCGCTTTCGGTTGTACTCGTTTGCTGTTGAAAGAGCGTTTCAGGTCGGTCTTTCTTTTCGAGTCCGCTTTTCGGTCGTACTCATTTGCTGTTGAAAGAGCGTTTTCGGCCGGTCTTTCTTTTCGAGTCCGCTTTCGATCGTACTCGGTTATTTCTTTTAGAGTCTGCTTTCGGTTGTACTCGTTTGCTGTCGAAAGAGCATTTTTGGCCGGTCTTTCTTTTCGAGTCCGCTTTCGGTCGTACTAGTTTATTCTTTTCGAGTCCGCTTTCAGTCGTACTCGTTTGCTATTGAAAGAGCATTCTCGGCCGGTCTTTCTTTTCGAGTCCGCTTTCGGCCGTACTCGTTTGCTGTTGAAAGAGCATTTTCGGCCGGTCTTTCTTTTCGAGTCCGCTTTCGGTCGTACTCGTTTATTTCTTTTCGAGTCCGCTTTCGGTCTTACTCATTTGCTGTTGAAAGAGCGTTTTCGGCCGGTCTTTCTTTTCGAGTCCGCTTTTGGTCGTACTCGTTTATTCTTTTCGAGTCCGCTTTCGGTCGTACTCGTTTGCTGTTGAAAGAGCGTTTTTGGCCGGTCTTTCTGTTCGAGTCCGCTTTCGGTCGTACTCGTTTATTCTTTTCGAGTCCGCTTTCTGTCGTACTCGTTTGCTGTTGAAAGAGCATTTTTGGCCGGACTTTCTTTTCGAGTCCGCTTTCGGTCGTACTCGTTTGCTGTTGAAAGAGCTTTTTCAGCCGGTCTTTCTTTTCAAGTCCGCTTTCGGTCATACTTATTTATTCTTTTCGAGTCCGCTTTCGGTTGTACTCGTTTACTGTTGAAAGAGCATTTTCGGCAGGTCTTTATGTTCAAGTCCGCTTTCGGACGTACTCGTTTATTCTTTTCGAGTCCGCTTTCGGTCGTACTCGTTTGCTGTTGAAAGAGCGTTTTCGGTCGGTCTTTCTTTTGGAGTCCGCTTTCGGCCGTACTCCTTTGCTGTTGAAAGGGCATTTTCGGCCAGTCTTTCTTTTCGATTATGCTTTCGGTAGTACTTTTTTATTTCTTTTCGAGTTCGCTTTTGGTCTTACTCGTTTGCTGTTGAAAGAGCGTTTTCGGCCGGTCTTTCTTTTCGAGTCCGCTTTCGGTCGTACTCATTTATTCTTTTCGAGTCCGCTTTTGCTCGTACTCGTTTGCTGTTGAAAGAGCGTTTCAGGCCGGTCTTTCTTTTCGAGTCCGCTTTCAGTTGTACTCGTTAGCTGTTGAAAGAGCGTTTTTGGCCGATCTTTATTTTCGAGTCCGTTTTTGGTCGTACTCGTTTATTCTTATCGAGTCCGCTTTCGGTCGTACTCGTTTACTGTTAAAAGAGCGTTTTCGGTCGGTCTTTTATTTCGAGTCCGCTTTCGGTCGTACTCGTTTATTTCTTTTCGAGTCCGCTTTCGGTCGTACTCGTTTGCTGTTGAAAGAGCGTTTTCGGCCGGTCTTTCTTTTCGAGTCCGCTTTTGGTCGTACTCGTTTATTCTTTTCGAGTCCGCTTTCGGTCGTACTCGTTTGCTGTTGAAAGAGCGTTTTTGGCCGGTCTTTCTGTTCGAGTCCGCTTTCGGTCGTACTCGTTTATTCTTTTCGAGTCCGCTTTCTGTCGTACTCGTTTGCTGTTGAAAGAGCATTTTTGGCCGGACTTTCTTTTCGAGTCCGCTTTCGGTCGTACTCGTTTGCTGTTGAAAGAGCTTTTTCAGCGGGTCTTTCTTTTCGAGTCCGCTTTCGGTCATACTTATTTATTCTTTTCGAGTCCGCTTTCGGTTGTACTCGTTTACTGTTGAAAGAGCATTTTCGGCAGGTCTTTATGTTCGAGTCCGCTTTCGGACGTACTCGTTTATTCTTTTCGAGTCCGCTTTCGGTCGTACTCGTTTGCTGTTGAAAGAGCGTTTTCGGTCGGTCTTTCTTTTGGAGTCCGCTTTCGGCCGTACTCCTTTGCTGTTGAAAGGGCATTTTCGGCCAGTCTTTCTTTTCGATTATGCTTTCGGTAGTACTTTTTTATTTCTTTTCGAGTTCGCTTTTGGTCTTACTCGTTTGCTGTTGAAAGAGCGTTTTCGGCCGGTCTTTCTTTTCGAGTCCGCTTTGGGTCGTACTCATTTATTCTTTTCGAGTCCGCTTTTGCTCGTACTCGTTTGCTGTTGAAAGAGCGTTTCAGGCCGGTCTTTCTTTTCGAGTCCGCTTTCGGTCGTACTCGTTTGCTATTGAAAGAGCGTTTTTGGCCTGCCTTTATTTTCGAGTCCGATTTTGGTCGTACTCGTTTATTCTTATCGAGTCCGCTTTCAGTCGTACTCGTTTGCTGTTGAAAGAGCGTTTTCGGTCGGTCTTTTATTTCGAGTCCGCTTTCGGTCGTACTCGTTTATTCTTTTCGAGTCCGCTTTCGGTCGTACTCGTTTGCTATTGAAAGAGCGTTTTCGGCCGGCCTTTCTGTTCGAGTCGGCTTTCGGTCATACTCGTTTATTCTTTTCGAGTTCGCTTTCGGTTGTACTCGTTTGCTGTTGAAAGAGCGTTTTCGGCCAGTCTTTCTTTTCGATTCTGCTTTCGGTAGTACTTGTTTATTTCTTTTCGAATTCGCTTTTGGTCTTACTCGTTTGCTGTAGATAGAGCGTTTTCGTCCGGTCTTTCTTTTCGAGTCCGCTTTCGGTCCTACTCGTTTATTCTTTTCGAGTTCGCTTTTGCTCGTACTCGTTTGCTGTTGAAAGAGCGTTTCAGGCCGGTCTTTCTTTTCGAGTCCGCTTTCGGTTGTACTCGTTAGCTGTTGAAAGAGAGTTTTTGGCCGGTCTTTCTTTTCGAGTCTGCTTTTGGTCGTACTCGTTTATTCTTATCGAGTCCGCTTTCGGTTGTACTCGTTTGCTGTTGAAAGAGCGTTTCAGGTCGGTCTTTCTTTTCGAGTCCGCTTTTCGGTCGTACTCATTTGCTGTTGAAAGAGCGTTTTCGGCCGGTCTTTCTTTTCGAGTCCGCTTTCGATCGTACTCGGTTATTTCTTTTAGAGTCTGCTTTCGGTTGTACTCGTTTGCTGTCGAAAGAGCATTTTTGGCCGGTCTTTCTTTTCGAGTCCGCTTTCGGTCGTACTAGTTTATTCTTTTCGAGTCCGCTTTCAGTCGTACTCGTTTGCTATTGAAAGAGCATTCTCGGCCGGTCTTTCTTTTCGAGTCCGCTTTCGGCCGTACTCGTTTGCTGTTGAAAGAGCATTTTCGGCCGGTCTTTCTTTTCGAGTCCGCTTTCGGTCGTACTCGTTTATTTCTTTTCGAGTCCGCTTTCGGTCTTACTCATTTGCTGTTGAAAGAGCGTTTTCGGCCGGTCTTTCTTTTCGAGTCCGCTTTTGGTCGTACTCGTTTATTCTTTTCGAGTCCGCTTTCGGTCGTACTCGTTTGCTGTTGAAAGAGCGTTTTTGGCCGGTCTTTCTGTTCGAGTCCGCTTTCGGTCGTACTCGTTTATTCTTTTCGAGTCCGCTTTCTGTCGTACTCGTTTGCTGTTGAAAGAGCATTTTTGGCCGGACTTTCTTTTTGAGTCCGCTTTCGGTCGTACTCGTTTGCTGTTGAAAGAGCTTTTTCAGCCGGTCTTTCTTTTCAAGTCCGCTTTCGGTCATACTTATTTATTCTTTTCGAGTCCGCTTTCGGTTGTACTCGTTTACTGTTGAAAGAGCATTTTCGGCAGGTCTTTATGTTCAAGTCCGCTTTCGGACGTACTCGTTTATTCTTTTCGAGTCCGCTTTCGGTCGTACTCGTTTGCTGTTGAAAGAGCGTTTTCGGTCGGTCTTTCTTTTGGAGTCCGCTTTCGGCCGTACTCCTTTGCTGTTGAAAGGGCATTTTCGGCCAGTCTTTCTTTTCGATTATGCTTTCGGTAGTACTTTTTTATTTCTTTTCGAGTTCGCTTTTGGTCTTACTCGTTTGCTGTTGAAAGAGCGTTTTCGGCCGGTCTTTCTTTTCGAGTCCGCTTTCGGTCGTACTCATTTATTCTTTTCGAGTCCGCTTTTGCTCGTACTCGTTTGCTGTTGAAAGAGCGTTTCAGGCCGGTCTTTCTTTTCGAGTCCGCTTTCAGTTGTACTCGTTAGCTGTTGAAAGAGCGTTTTTGGCCGATCTTTATTTTCGAGTCCGTTTTTGGTCGTACTCGTTTATTCTTATCGAGTCCGCTTTCGGTCGTACTCGTTTACTGTTAAAAGAGCGTTTTCGGTCGGTCTTTTATTTCGAGTCCGCTTTCGGTCGTACTCGTTTATTTCTTTTCGAGTCCGCTTTCGGTCGTACTCGTTTGCTGTTGAAAGAGCGTTTTCGGCCGGTCTTTCTTTTCGAGTCCGCTTTTGGTCGTACTCGTTTATTCTTTTCGAGTCCGCTTTCGGTCGTACTCGTTTGCTGTTGAAAGAGCGTTTTTGGCCGGTCTTTCTGTTCGAGTCCGCTTTCGGTCGTACTCGTTTATTCTTTTCGAGTCCGCTTTCTGTCGTACTCGTTTGCTGTTGAAAGAGCATTTTTGGCCGGACTTTCTTTTCGAGTCCGCTTTCGGTCGTACTCGTTTGCTGTTGAAAGAGCTTTTTCAGCGGGTCTTTCTTTTCGAGTCCGCTTTCGGTCATACTTATTTATTCTTTTCGAGTCCGCTTTCGGTTGTACTCGTTTACTGTTGAAAGAGCATTTTCGGCAGGTCTTTATGTTCGAGTCCGCTTTCGGACGTACTCGTTTATTCTTTTCGAGTCCGCTTTCGGTCGTACTCGTTTGCTGTTGAAAGAGCGTTTTCGGTCGGTCTTTCTTTTGGAGTCCGCTTTCGGCCGTACTCCTTTGCTGTTGAAAGGGCATTTTCGGCCAGTCTTTCTTTTCGATTATGCTTTCGGTAGTACTTTTTTATTTCTTTTCGAGTTCGCTTTTGGTCTTACTCGTTTGCTGTTGAAAGAGCGTTTTCGGCCGGTCTTTCTTTTCGAGTCCGCTTTCGGTCGTACTCATTTATTCTTTTCGAGTCCGCTTTTGCTCGTACTCGTTTGCTGTTGAAAGAGCGTTTCAGGCCGGTCTTTCTTTTCGAGTCCGCTTTCAGTTGTACTCGTTAGCTGTTGAAAGAGCGTTTTTGGCCGATCTTTATTTTCGAGTCCGTTTTTGGTCGTACTCGTTTATTCTTATCGAGTCCGCTTTCGGTCGTACTCGTTTACTGTTAAAAGAGCGTTTTCGGTCGGTCTTTTATTTCGAGTCCGCTTTCGGTCGTACTCGTTTATTTCTTTTCGAGTCCGCTTTCGGTCGTACTCGTTTGCTGTTGAAAGAGCGTTTTCGGCCGGTCTTTCTTTTCGAGTCCGCTTTCGGTCGTACTCGTTTATTCTTTTCGAGTCCGCTTTCGGTCGTACTCGTTTACTATTGAAAGAGCGTTTTCGGTCGGTCTTTCCTTTCGAGTCCGCTTTCGGTCGTACTCGTTTGCAATTGAAAGAGCGTTTTCGGTCGACCTTTCTGTTCGAGTCGGCTTTCGGTCGTACTCGTTTATTCTATTCGAGTTCGCTTTCGGTTGTACTCGTTTGCGGTTGAAAGAGCGTTTTTGGCCGGTCTTTCTTTTCGAGTCCGCTTTCGGTCGTACTCGTTTATTCTTATCGAGTCCGCTTTTGGTCGTAATCGTTTACTGTTGAAAGAGCGTTTTCAGTCGATATTTCTTTTCGAGTCCGCTTTTGGTCGTACTCGTTTATTCTTATCGAGTCTGCTTTCGGTCGTGCTCATTTGCTGTCGAAAGAGCGTTTTTGGCCGGTCTTTTTTTTCGAGTCCGCTTTCGATCGTACTCGTTTGCTGTTGAAAGAGCGTTTTCAGCCGGTCTATCTTTTCGAGTCCGCTTTCGGTCGTACTTGTTTATTCTTTTCGAGTCCGCTTTCGGTCATACTCGTTTGCTGTTGAAGGAGTGTTTTCGGCAGGTCTTTCTGTTCGAGTCCGCTTTCGGTCATACTCGTTTATTCTTTTCGAGTCCGCTTTCAGTCGTACTCGTTTGCTGTTGAAAGAGCGTTTTCGGCCGCTCTTTCTTTTGGAGTCCGCTTTCGGCCGTACTCGTTTGCTGTTGAAAGAGCGTTTTTGGCCGATCTTTATTTTCGAGTCCGTTTTTGGTCGTACTCGTTTATTCTTATCGAGTCCGCTTTCGGTCGTACTCGTTTTTTCTTTTCGAGTCCGCTTTCGGTCGTACTCGTTTACTATTGAAAGAGCGTTTTCGGTCGGTCTTTCTTTTCGAGTCCGCTTTCGGTCGTACTCGTTGGCTATTGAAAGAGCGTTTTCGGTCGGCCTTTCTGTTCGAGTCGGCTTTCGGTCGTACTCGTTTATTCTATTCGAGTTCGCTTTCGGTTGTACTCGTTTGCGGTTGAAAGAGCGTTTTTGGCCGGTCTTTCTTTTCGAGTCCGCTTTCGGTCGTACTCGTTTATTCTTATCGAGTCCGCTTTTGGTCGTACTCGTTTACTGTTGAAAGAGCGTTTTCAGTCGATATTTCTTTTCGAGTCCGCTTTTGGTCGTACTCGTTTATTCTTATCGAGTCTGCTTTCGGTCGTGCTCATTTGCTGTCGAAAGAGCGTTTTTGGCCGGTCTTTTTTTTCGAGTCCGCTTTCGATCATACTCGTTTGCTGTTGAAAGAGCGTTTTCAGCCGGTCTATCTTTTCGAGTCCGCTTTCGGTCTTACTTGTTTATTCTTTTCGAGTCCGCTTTCGGTCATACTCGTTTGCTGTTGAAGGAGTGTTTTCGGCAGGTCTTTCTGTTCGAGTCCGCTTTCGGTCGTACTCGTTTATTCTTTTCGAGTCTGCTTTCAGTCGTACTCGTTTGCTGTTGAAAGAGCGTTTTCGGCCGCTCTTTCTTTTGGAGTCCGCTTTCGGCCGTACTCGTTTGCTGTTGAAAGAGCGTTTTTGCCGATCTTTATTTTCGAGTCCGTTTTTGGTCGTACTCGTTTATTCTTATCGAGTCCGCTTTCGGTCGTACTCGTTTACTGTTAAAAGAGCGTTTTCGGTCGGTCTTTTATTTCGAGTCCGCTTTCGGTCGTACTCGTTTATTTCTTTTCGAGTCCGCTTTCGGTCGTACTCGTTTGCTGTTGAAAGAGCGTTTTCGGCCGGTCTTTCTTTTCGAGTCCGCTTTCGGTCGTACTCGTTTATTCTATTCGAGTTCGCTTTCGGTTGTACTCGTTTGCGGTTGAAAGAGCGTTTTTGGCCGGTCTTTCTTTTCGAGTCCGCTTTCGGTCGTACTCGTTTATTCTTATCGAGTCCGCTTTTGGTCGTACTCGTTTACTGTTGAAAGAGCGTTTTCAGTCGATATTTCTTTTCGAGTCCGCTTTTGGTCGTACTCATTATTCTTATCGAGTCTGCTTTCGGTCGTGCTCATTTGCTGTCGAAAGAGCGTTTTTGGCCGGTCTTTTTTTTCGAGTCCGCTTTCGATCGTACTCGTTTGCTGTTGAAAGAGCGTTTTCAGCCGGTCTTTCTTTTCGAGTCCGCTTTCGGTCGTACTTGTTTATTCTTTTCGAGTCCGCTTTCGGTCATACTCGTTTGCTGTTGAAGGAGTGTTTTCGGCAGGTCTTTCTGTTCGAGTCCGCTTTCGGTCGTACTCGTTTATTCTTTTCGAGTCCGCTTTCAGTCGTACTCGTTTGCTGTTGAAAGAGCATTTTCGGCCGCTCTTTCTTTTGGAGTCCGCTTTCGGCCGTACTCGTTTGCTGTTGAAAGAGCATTTTCGGCAGGTCTTTCTTTTCGATTCCTCTTTCGGTCGTACTCGTTTATTTCTTTTCAAATCCGCTTTTGGTCGTACTCGTTTGCTGTTGAAAGAACGTTTTTGGACGGTCTTTCTTTTCGAGTCCTCTTTCGGTCGTACTCGTTTATTCTTTTCGAGTCCGCTTTCGTTCGTATTCGTTTGCTGTTGAAAGAGCGTTTTCGGCCGGTCTTTCTTTTCGAGTTCGCTTTCGGTAGTACTCGTTTATTTCTTTTCGAGTACGCTTTCGGTCGTACTCGTTTGCTGTTGAAAGAGCGTTTTCGGCCGGTGTTTCTTTTGGAGTCCGTTTTCGGCCGTACTGCTTTGCTGTTGAAAGAGCATTTTCGGCAAGTCATTCTTTTCGATTCAGCTTTCGGTAGTACTTTTTTATTTCTTTTCGAGTTCGCTTTTGGTCTTACTCGTTTGCTGTTGAAAGAGCGTTTTCAGCCGGTCTATCTTTTCGAGTCCGCTTTCGGTCGTACTTGTTTATTCTTTTCGAGTCCGCTTTCGGTCATACTCGTTTGCTGTTGAAGGAGTGTTTTCGGCAGGTCTTTCTGTTCGAGTCCGCTTTCGGTCATACTCGTTTATTCTTTTCGAGTCCGCTTTCAGTCGTACTCGTTTGCTGTTGAAAGAGCGTTTTCGGCCGCTCTTTCTTTTGGAGTCCGCTTTCGGCCGTACTCGTTTGCTGTTGAAAGAGCGTTTTTGGCCGATCTTTATTTTCGAGTCCGTTTTTGGTCGTACTCGTTTATTCTTATCGAGTCCGCTTTCGGTCGTACTCGTTTACTGTTAAAAGAGCGTTTTCGGTCGGTCTTTTATTTCGAGTCCACTTTCGGTCGTACTCGTTTATTTCTTTTCGAGTCCGCTTTCGGTCGTACTCGTTTACTGTTGAAAGAGCGTTTTCGGCCGGTCTTTCTTTTCGAGTCCGCTTTCGGTCGTACTCGTTTTTTCTTTTCGAGTCCGCTTTCGGTCGTACTCGTTTACTATTGAAAGAGCGTTTTCGGTCGGTCTTTCTTTTCGAGTCCGCTTTCGGTCGTACTCGTTGGCTATTGAAAGAGCGTTTTCGGTCGGCCTTTCTGTTCGAGTCGGCTTTCGGTCGTACTCGTTTATTCTATTCGAGTTCGCTTTCGGTTGTACTCGTTTGCGGTTGAAAGAGCGTTTTTGGCCGGTCTTTCTTTTCGAGTCCGCTTTCGGTCGTACTCGTTTATTCTTATCGAGTCCGCTTTTGGTCGTACTCGTTTACTGTTGAAAGAGCGTTTTCAGTCGATATTTCTTTTCGAGTCCGCTTTTGGTCGTACTCGTTTATTCTTATCGAGTCTGCTTTCGGTCGTGCTCATTTGCTGTCGAAAGAGCGTTTTTGGCCGGTCTTTTTTTTCGAGTCCGCTTTCGATCATACTCGTTTGCTGTTGAAAGAGCGTTTTCAGCCGGTCTATCTTTTCGAGTCCGCTTTCGGTCTTACTTGTTTATTCTTTTCGAGTCCGCTTTCGGTCATACTCGTTTGCTGTTGAAGGAGTGTTTTCGGCAGGTCTTTCTGTTCGAGTCCGCTTTCGGTCGTACTCGTTTATTCTTTTCGAGTCTGCTTTCAGTCGTACTCGTTTGCTGTTGAAAGAGCGTTTTCGGCCGCTCTTTCTTTTGGAGTCCGCTTTCGGCCGTACTCGTTTGCTGTTGAAAGAGCGTTTTTGCCGATCTTTATTTTCGAGTCCGTTTTTGGTCGTACTCGTTTATTCTTATCGAGTCCGCTTTCGGTCGTACTCGTTTACTGTTAAAAGAGCGTTTTCGGTCGGTCTTTTATTTCGAGTCCGCTTTCGGTCGTACTCGTTTATTTCTTTTCGAGTCCGCTTTCGGTCGTACTCGTTTGCTGTTGAAAGAGCGTTTTCGGCCGGTCTTTCTTTTCGAGTCCGCTTTCGGTCGTACTCGTTTATTCTATTCGAGTTCGCTTTCGGTTGTACTCGTTTGCGGTTGAAAGAGCGTTTTTGGCCGGTCTTTCTTTTCGAGTCCGCTTTCGGTCGTACTCGTTTATTCTTATCGAGTCCGCTTTTGGTCGTACTCGTTTACTGTTGAAAGAGCGTTTTCAGTCGATATTTCTTTTCGAGTCCGCTTTTGGTCGTACTCATTATTCTTATCGAGTCTGCTTTCGGTCGTGCTCATTTGCTGTCGAAAGAGCGTTTTTGGCCGGTCTTTTTTTTCGAGTCCGCTTTCGATCGTACTCGTTTGCTGTTGAAAGAGCGTTTTCAGCCGGTCTTTCTTTTCGAGTCCGCTTTCGGTCGTACTTGTTTATTCTTTTCGAGTCCGCTTTCGGTCATACTCGTTTGCTGTTGAAGGAGTGTTTTCGGCAGGTCTTTCTGTTCGAGTCCGCTTTCGGTCGTACTCGTTTATTCTTTTCGAGTCCGCTTTCAGTCGTACTCGTTTGCTGTTGAAAGAGCATTTTCGGCCGCTCTTTCTTTTGGAGTCCGCTTTCGGCCGTACTCGTTTGCTGTTGAAAGAGCATTTTCGGCAGGTCTTTCTTTTCGATTCCTCTTTCGGTCGTACTCGTTTATTTCTTTTCAAATCCGCTTTTGGTCGTACTCGTTTGCTGTTGAAAGAACGTTTTTGGACGGTCTTTCTTTTCGAGTCCTCTTTCGGTCGTACTCGTTTATTCTTTTCGAGTCCGCTTTTGTTCGTATTCGTTTGCTGTTGAAAGAGCGTTTTCGGCCGGTCTTTCTTTTCGAGTTCGCTTTCGGTAGTACTCGTTTATTTCTTTTCGAGTACGCTTTCGGTCGTACTCGTTTGCTGTTGAAAGAGCGTTTTCGGCCGGTGTTTCTTTTGGAGTCCGTTTTCGGCCGTACTGCTTTGCTGTTGAAAGAGCATTTTCGGCAAGTCATTCTTTTCGATTCAGCTTTCGGTAGTACTTTTTTATTTCTTTTCGAGTTCGCTTTTGGTCTTACTCGTTTGCTGTTGAAAGAGCGTTTTCGGCCGGTCTTTCTTTTCGAATCCGCTTTCGGTCGTACTCATTTATTCTTTTCGAGTCCACTTTTGCTCGTACTCGTTTGCTGTTGAAAGAGCGTTTCAGGCCGGCCTTTCTTTTCGAGTCCGCTTTCGGTCGTACTCGTTTTCTATTGAAAGAGCGTTTTTGGCCGGTCTTTATTTTCGAGTCCGCTTTTGGTCGTACTCGTTTATTCTTATCGAGTCCGCTTTCAGTCGTACTCGTTTGCTGTTGAAAGAGCGTTTTCGGTCGGTCTTTTATTTCGAGTCCGCTTTCGGTCGTACTCGTTTATTTCTTTTCGAGTCCGCTTTCGGTCGTACTCGTTTGCTGTTGAAAGAGCGTTTTCGGCCGCTCTTTCTTTTGGAGTCCGCTTTCGGCCGTACTCGTTTGCTGTTGAAAGAGCATTTTCGGCAGGTCTTTCTTTTCGATTCCTCTTTCGGTCGTACTCGTTTATTTCTTTTCAAATCCGCTTTTGGTCGTACTCGTTTGCTGTTGAAAGAACGTTTTTGGACGGTCTTTCTTTTCGAGTCCTCTTTCGGTCGTACTCGTTTATTCTTTTCGAGTCCGCTTTTGTTCGTATTCGTTTGCTGTTGAAAGAGCGTTTTCGGCCGGTCTTTCTTTTCGAGTTCGCTTTCGGTAGTACTCGTTTATTTCTTTTCGAGTACGCTTTCGGTCGTACTCGTTTGCTGTTGAAAGAGCGTTTTCGGCAGGTGTTTCTTTTGGAGTCCGTTTTCGGCCGTACTGCTTTGCTGTTGAAAGAGCATTTTCGGCAAGTCATTCTTTTCGATTCAGCTTTCGGTAGTACTTTTTTATTTCTTTTCGAGTTCGCTTTTGGTCTTACTCGTTTGCTGTTGAAAGAGCGTTTTCGGCCGGTCTTTCTTTTCGAGTCCGCTTTCGGTCGTACTCATTTATTCTTTTCGAGTCCACTTTTGCTCGTACTCGATTGCTGTGAAAGAGCGTTTCAGGCCGGCCTTTCTTTTCGAGTCCGCTTTCGGTCGTACTCGTTGGCTATTGAAAGAGCGTTTTCGGTCGGCCTTTCTGTTCGAGTCGGCTTTCGGTCGTACTCGTTTATTCTATTCGAGTTCGCTTTCGGTTGTACTCGTTTGCGGTTGAAAGAGCGTTTTTGGCCGGTCTTTCTTTTCGAGTCCGCTTTCGGTCGTACTCGTTTATTCTTATCGAGTCCGCTTTTGGTCGTACTCGTTTACTGTTGAAAGAGCGTTTTCAGTCGATATTTCTTTTCGAGTCCGCTTTTGGTCGTACTCGTTTATTCTTATCGAGTCTGCTTTCGGTCGTGCTCATTTGCTGTCGAAAGAGCGTTTTTGGCCGGTCTTTTTTTTCGAGTCCGCTTTCGATCATACTCGTTTGCTGTTGAAAGAGCGTTTTCAGCCGGTCTATCTTTTCGAGTCCGCTTTCGGTCTTACTTGTTTATTCTTTTCGAGTCCGCTTTCGGTCATACTCGTTTGCTGTTGAAGGAGTGTTTTCGGCAGGTCTTTCTGTTCGAGTCCGCTTTCGGTCGTACTCGTTTATTCTTTTCGAGTCTGCTTTCAGTCGTACTCGTTTGCTGTTGAAAGAGCGTTTTCGGCCGCTCTTTCTTTTGGAGTCCGCTTTCGGCCGTACTCGTTTGCTGTTGAAAGAGCGTTTTTGCCGATCTTTATTTTCGAGTCCGTTTTTGGTCGTACTCGTTTATTCTTATCGAGTCCGCTTTCGGTCGTACTCGTTTACTGTTAAAAGAGCGTTTTCGGTCGGTCTTTTATTTCGAGTCCGCTTTCGGTCGTACTCGTTTATTTCTTTTCGAGTCCGCTTTCGGTCGTACTCGTTTGCTGTTGAAAGAGCGTTTTCGGCCGGTCTTTCTTTTCGAGTCCACTTTCGGTCGTACTCGTTTATTCTATTCGAGTTCGCTTTCGGTTGTACTCGTTTGCGGTTGAAAGAGCGTTTTTGGCCGGTCTTTCTTTTCGAGTCCGCTTTCGGTCGTACTCGTTTATTCTTATCGAGTCCGCTTTTGGTCGTACTCGTTTACTGTTGAAAGAGCGTTTTCAGTCGATATTTCTTTTCGAGTCCGCTTTTGGTCGTACTCATTATTCTTATCGAGTCTGCTTTCGGTCGTGTTCATTTGCTGTCGAAAGAGCGTTTTTGGCCGGTCTTTTTTTTCGAGTCCGCTTTCGATCGTACTCGTTTGCTGTTGAAAGAGCGTTTTCAGCCGGTCTTTCTTTTCGAGTCCGCTTTCGGTCGTACTTGTTTATTCTTTTCGAGTCCGCTTTCGGTCATACTCGTTTGCTGTTGAAGGAGTGTTTTCGGCAGGTCTTTCTGTTCGAGTCCGCTTTCGGTCGTACTCGTTTATTCTTTTCGAGTCCGCTTTCAGTCGTACTCGTTTGCTGTTGAAAGAGCATTTTCGGCCGCTCTTTCTTTTGGAGTCCGCTTTCGGCCGTACTCGTTTGCTGTTGAAAGAGCATTTTCGGCAGGTCTTTCTTTTCGATTCCTCTTTCGGTCGTACTCGTTTATTTCTTTTCAAATCCGCTTTTGGTCGTACTCGTTTGCTGTTGAAAGAACGTTTTTGGACGGTCTTTCTTTTCGAGTCCTCTTTCGGTCGTACTCGTTTATTCTTTTCGAGTCCGCTTTTGTTCGTATTCGTTTGCTGTTGAAAGAGCGTTTTCGGCCGGTCTTTCTTTTCGAGTTCGCTTTCGGTAGTACTCGTTTATTTCTTTTCGAGTACGCTTTCGGTCGTACTCGTTTGCTGTTGAAAGAGCGTTTTCGGCCGATGTTTCTTTTGGAGTCCGTTTTCGGCCGTACTGCTTTGCTGTTGAAAGAGCATTTTCGGCAAGTCATTCTTTTCGATTCAGCTTTCGGTAGTACTTTTTTATTTCTTTTCGAGTTCGCTTTTGGTCTTACTCGTTTGCTGTTGAAAGAGCGTTTTCGGCCGGTCTTTCTTTTCGAATCCGCTTTCGGTCGTACTCATTTATTCTTTTCGAGTCCACTTTTGCTCGTACTCGTTTGCTGTTGAAAGAGCGTTTCAGGCCGGCCTTTCTTTTCGAGTCCGCTTTCGGTCGTACTCGTTTTCTATTGAAAGAGCGTTTTTGGCCGGTCTTTATTTTCGAGTCCGCTTTTGGTCGTACTCGTTTATTCTTATCGAGTCCGCTTTCAGTCGTACTCGTTTGCTGTTGAAAGAGCGTTTTCGGTCGGTCTTTTATTTCGAGTCCGCTTTCGGTCGTACTCGTTTATTTCTTTTCGAGTCCGCTTTCGGTCGTACTCGTTTGCTGTTGAAAGAGCGTTTTCGGCCGCTCTTTCTTTTGGAGTCCGCTTTCGGCCGTACTCGTTTGCTGTTGAAAGAGCATTTTCGGCAGGTCTTTCTTTTCGATTCCTCTTTCGGTCGTACTCGTTTATTTCTTTTCAAATCCGCTTTTGGTCGTACTCGTTTGCTGTTGAAAGAACGTTTTTGGACGGTCTTTCTTTTCGAGTCCTCTTTCGGTCGTACTCGTTTATTCTTTTCGAGTCCGCTTTTGTTCGTATTCGTTTGCTGTTGAAAGAGCGTTTTCGGCCGGTCTTTCTTTTCGAGTTCGCTTTCGGTAGTACTCGTTTATTTCTTTTCGAGTACGCTTTCGGTCGTACTCGTTTGCTGTTGAAAGAGCGTTTTCGGCCGATGTTTCTTTTGGAGTCCGTTTTCGGCCGTACTGCTTTGCTGTTGAAAGAGCATTTTCGGCAAGTCATTCTTTTCGATTCAGCTTTCGGTAGTACTTTTTTATTTCTTTTCGAGTTCGCTTTTGGTCTTACTCGTTTGCTGTTGAAAGAGCGTTTTCGGCCGGTCTTTCTTTTCGAGTCCGCTTTCGGTCGTACTCATTTATTCTTTTCGAGTCCACTTTTGCTCGTACTCGTTTGCTGTGAAAGAGCGTTTCAGGCCGGCCTTTCTTTTCGAGTCCGCTTTCGGTCGTACTCGTTTGCTATTGAAAGAGCGTTTTTGGCCGGTCTTTATTTTCGAGTCCGCTTTTGGTCGTACTCGTTTATTCTTATCGAGTCCGCTTTCAGTCGTACTCGTTTGCTGTTGAAAGAGCGTTTTCGGTCGGTCTTTTATTTCGAGTCCGCTTTCGGTCGTACTCGTTTATTTCTTTTCGAGTCCGCTTTCGGTCGTACTCGTTTGCTGTTGAAAGAGCGTTTTCGGCCGGTCTTTCTTTTCGAGTCCGCTTTCGGTCGTACTCGTTTATTCTTTTCGAGTCTGCTTTCGGTCGTACTCGTTTGCTATTGAAAGAGCGTTTTTGGCCGACCTTTCTGTTCGAGTCGGCTTTCGGTCATACTCGTTTATTCTTTTCGACTTCGCTTTCGGTTGTACTCGTTTGTTGTTGAAAGAGCGTTTTCGGCCAGTCTTTCTTTTCGATTCTGCTTTCGGTAGTACTTGTTTATTTCTTTTCGAATTCGCTTTTGGTCTTACTCGTTTGCTGTTGAAAGAGCGTTTTCGGCCGGTCTTTCTTTTCGAGTCCGCTTTCGGTCGTACTCGTTTATTCTTTTCGAGTTCGCTTTTGCTCGTACTCGTTTGCTGTTGAAAGAGCGTTTCAGGCCGGTCTTTCTTTTCGAGTCCGCTTTCGGTTGTACTCGTTAGCTGTTGAAACAGAGTTTTTGGCCGGTCTTTCGTTTCGAGTCTGCTTTTGTTCATACTCGTTTATTCTTATCGAGTCCGTTTTCGGTTGTACTCGTTTGCTGTTGAAAGAGCGTTCCAGGTCGGTCTTTCTTTTCGAGTCCGCTTTTCGGTCGTACTCGTTTGCTGTTGAAAGAGCGTTTTCGGTCGGTCTTTCTTTTCGAGTCCGCTTTCGATCGTACTCGGTTATTTCTTTTAGAGTCTGCTTTCGGTTGTACTCGTTTGCTGTTGAAAGAGCGTTTTCGGCCGGTCTTTCTTTTCGAGTCCGCTTTCGGTCGTACTCGTTTATTCTTTTCGAGTCCGCTTTCAGTCGTACTCGTTTGCTATTGAAAGAGCATTCTCGGCCGGTCTTTCTTTTCGAGTCCGCTTTCGGTCGTACTCGTTTGCTGTTGAAAGAGCATTTTCGGCCGGTCTTTCTTTTCGAGTCCGCTTTCGGTCGTACTCGTTTATTTCTTTTCGAGTCCGCTTTCGGTCTTACTCATTTGCTGTTGAAAGAGCATTTTCGACCGGTCTTTCTTTTCGAGTCCGCTTTTGGTCGTACTCGTTTATTCTTTTCGAGTCCGCTTTCGGTCGTACTCGTTTGCTGTTGAAAGTGCGTTTTCGGCCGGTCTTTCTGTTCGAGTCCGCTTTCGGTCGTACTCGTTTATTCTTTTCGAGTCCGCTTTCTGTCGTACTCTTTTGCTGTTGAAAGAGCATTTTCGGCCGGTCTTTCTTTTCGAGTCCGCTTTCGGTCGTACTCGTTTGCTGTTAAAAGAGCTTTTTAAGCCGGTCTTTCTTTTCGAGTCCGCTTTCGGTCATACTTATTTATTCTTTTCGAGTCCGCTTTCGGTCGTACTCGTTTACTGTTGAAAGAGCATTTTCGGCAGGTCTTTATGTTCGAGTCCGCTTTCGGACGTACTCGTTTATTCTTTTCGAGTCCGCTTTCGGTCGTACTCGTTTGCTGTTGAAAGAGGGTTTTCGGCCGGTCTTTCTTTTGGAGTCCGCTTTCGGCCGTACTCATTTATTCTTTTCGAGTCCTCTTTTGCTCGTACTCGTTTGCTGTTGAAAGAGCGTTTCAGGCCGGTCTTTCTTTTCGAGTCCGCTTTCGGTCGTACTCGTTTGCTATTGAAAGAGCGTTTTCAGTCGATCTTTCTTTTCGAGTCCGCTTTTGGTCGTACTCGTTTATTCTTATCGAGTCTGCTTTCGGTCGTGCTCATTTGCTGTCGAAAGAGCGTTTTTGGCCGGTCTTTTTTTTCGAGTCCGCTTTCGATCGTACTCGTTTGCTGTTGAAAGAGCGTTTTCAGCCGGTCTTTCTTTTCGAGTCCGCTTTCGGTCGTACTTGTTTATTCTTTTCGAGTCCGCTTTCGGTCATACTCGTTTGCTGTTGAAGGAGTGTTTTCGGCAGGTCTTTCTGTTCGAGTCCGCTTTCGGTCGTACTCGTTTATTCTTTTCGAGTCCGTATTCAGTCGTACTCGTTTGCTGTTGAAAGAGCGTTTTCGGCCGCTCTTTCTTTTGGAGTCCGCTTTCGGCCGTACTCGTTTGCTGTTGAAAGAGCATTTTCGGCAGGTCTTTCTTTTCGATTCCTCTTTCGGTCGTACTCGTTTATTTCTTTTCAAGTCCGCTTTTGGTCGTACTCGTTTGCTGTTGAATGAACGTTTTTGGTCGGTCTTTCTTTTCGAGTCCTCTTTCGGTCGTACTCGTTTATTCTTTTCGAGTCCGCTTTTGTTCGTATTCGTTTGCTGTTGAAAGAGCGTTTTCGGCCGGTCTTTCTTTTCGAGTTCGCTTTCGGTAGTACTCGTTTATTTCTTTTCGAGTACGCTTTCGGTCGTACTCGTTTGCTGTTGAAAGAGCGTTTTCGGCCGGTGTTTCTTTTGGAGTCCGCTTTCGGCCGTACTGCTTTGCTGTTGAAAGAGCATTTTCGGCCAGTCATTCTTTTCGATTCAGCTTTCGGTAGTACTTTTTTATTTCTTTTCGAGTTCGCTTTTGGTCTTACTCGTTTGCTGTTGAAAGAGCGTTTTCGGCCGGTCTTTCTTTTCGAGTCCGCTTTCGGTCGTACTCATTTATTCTTTTCGAGTCCGCTTTTGCTCGTACTCGTTTGCTGTTGAAAGAGCGTTTCAGGCCGGTCTTTCTTTTCGAGTCCGCTTTCGGTCGTACTCGTTCGCTATTGAAAGAGCGTTTTGGGCCTGTCTTTATTTTCGAGTCCGCTTTTGGTCGTACTCGTTTATTCTTATCGAGTCCGCTTTCAGTCGTACTCATTTGCTGTTGAAAGAGCATTTTCGGTCGGTCTTTTATTTCGAGTCCGCTTTCGGTCGTACTCATTTATTTCTTTTCGAGTCCGCTTTCGGTCGTACTCGTTTGCTGTTGAAAGAGCGTTTCCGGCCGGTCTTTCTTTTCGAGTCCGCTTTCGGTCGTACTCGTTTATTCTTTTCGAGTCCGCTTTCGGTCGTACTCGTTTGCTATTGAATGAGCGTTTTTGGTCGGCCTTTCTGTTCGAGTCGGCTTTCGGTCATACTCGTTTATTCTTTTCGAGTTCGCTATCGGTTGTACTCGTTTGCTGTTGAAAGAGCGTTTTCGGCCAGTCTTTCTTTTCGATTCTGCTTTCGGTAGTACTTGTTTATTTCTTTTCGAATTCGCTTTTGGTCTTACTCGTTTGCTGTTGAAAGAGCGTTTTCGTCCGGTCTTTCTTTTCGAGTCCGCTTTCGGTCGTACTCGTTTATTCTTTTCGAGTTCGCTTTTGCTCGTACTCGTTTGCTGTTGAAAGAGCGTTTCAGGCCGGTCTTTCTTTTCGAGTCCGCTTTCGGTTGTACTCGTTAGCTGTTGAAAGAGAGTTTTTGGCCGGTCTTTCTTTTCGAGTCTGCTTTTGGTCGTACTTGTTTATTCTTATCGAGTCCGCTTTCGGTTGTACTCGTTTGCTGTTGAAAGAGCGTTTCAGGTCGGTCTTTCTTTTTGAGTCCGCTTTTCGGTCGTACTCGTTTGCTGTTGAAAGAGCGTTTTTGGCCGGTCTTTCTTTTCGAGTCCGCTTTCGATCGTACTCGGTTATTTCTTTTAGAGTCTGCTTTTGGTTGTACTCGTTTGCTGTTGAAAGAGCATTTTCGGCCGGTCTTTCTTTTCGAGTCCGCTTTCGGTCGTACTCGTTTATTCTTTTCGAGTCCGCTTTCAGTCGTACTCGTTTGCTATTGAAAGAGCATTCTCGGCCGGTCTTTCTTTTCGAGTCCGCTTTCGACCGTACTCGTTTGCTGTTGAAAGAGCATTTTCGGCCGGTCTTTCTTTTCGAGTCCGCTTTCGGTCGTACTCGTTTATTTCTTTTCGAGTCCGCTTTCGGTCTTACTCATTTGCTGTTGAAAGAGCGTTTTCGGCCGGTCTTTCTTTTGGAGTCCGCTTTCGGCCGTACTCATTTGCTGTTGAAAGGGCATTTTCTGCCAGTCTTTCTTTTCGATTATGCTTTCGGTAGTACTTTTTTATTTCTTTTCGAGTTCGCTTTTGGTCTTACTCGTTTGCTGTTGAAAGAGCGTTTTCGGCCGGTCTTTCTTTTCGAGTCCGCTTTCGGTCGTACTCATTTATTCTTTTCGAGTCCGCTTTTGCTCGTACTCGTTTGCTGTTGAAAGAGCGTTTCAGGCCGGTCTTTCTTTTCGAGTCCGCTTTCAGTTGTACTCGTTAGCTGTTGAAAGAGCGTTTTTGGCCGATCTTTATTTTCGAGTCCGTTTTTGGTCGTACTCGTTTATTCTTATCGAGTCCGCTTTCGGTCGTACTCGTTTGCTGTTAAAAGAGCGTTTTCGGTCGGTCTTTTATTTCGAGTCCACTTTCGGTCGTACTCGTTTATTTCTTTTCGAGTCCGCTTTCGGTCGTACTCGTTTGCTGTTGAAAGAGCGTTTTCGGCCGGTCTTTCTTTTCGAGTCCGCTTTCGGTCGTACTCGTTTATTCTTTTCGAGTCCGCTTTCGGTCGTACTCGTTTACTATTGAAAGAGCGTTTTCGGTCGGTCTTTCTTTTCGAGTCCGCTTTCGGTCGTACTCGTTTGCTATTGAAAGAGCGTTTTCGGTCGGCCTTTCTGTTCGAGTCGGCTTTCGGTCGTACTCGTTTATTCTATTCGAGTTCGCTCTCGGTTGTACTCGTTTGCTGTTGAAAGAGCGTTTTTTGCCGGTCTTTCTTTTCGAGTCCGCTTTTGGTCGTACTCGTTTATTCTTATCGAGTCTGCTTTTGGTCGTACTCGTTTGCTGTTGAAAGAGCGTTTTCAGTCGATCTTTCTTTTCGAGTCCGCTTTTGGTCGTACTCGTTTATTCTTATCGAGTCTGCTTTCGGTCGTGCTCATTTGCTGTCGAAAGAGCGTTTTTGGCCGGTCTTTTTTTTCGAGTCCGCTTTCGATCGTACTCGTTTGCTGTTGAAAGAACGTTTTCAGCCGGTCTTTCTTTTTGAGTCCGCTTTCGGTCGTACTTGTTTATTCTTTTCGAGTCCGCTTTCGGTCATACTCGTTTGCTGTTGAAGGAGTGTTTTCGGCAGGTCTTTCTATTCGAGTCCGCTTTCGGTCGTACTCGTTTATTCTTTTCGAGTCCGCTTTCAGTCGTACTCATTTGCTGTTGAAAGAGCGTTTTCGGTCGCTCTTTCTTTTGGAGTCCGCTTTCGGCCGTACTCGTTTGCTGTTGAAAGAGCATTTTCGGCAGGTCTTTCTTTTCGATTCCTCTTTCGGTCGTACTCGTTTATTTCTTTTCAAATCCGCTTTTGGTCGTACTCGTTTGCTGTTGAAAGAACGTTTTTGGCCGGTCTTTCTTTTCGAGTCCTCTTTCGGTCGTACTCGTTTATTCTTTTCGAGTCCGCTTTTGTTCGTATTCGTTTGCTGTTGAAAGAGCGTTTTCGGCCGGTCTTTCTTTTCGAGTTCGCTTTCGGTAGTACTCGTTTATTTCTTTTCGAGTACGCTTTCGGTCGTACTCGTTTGCTGTTGAAAGAGCGTTTTTGGCCGGTGTTTCTTTTGGAGTCCGCTTTCGGCAGTACTGCTTTGCTGTTGAAAGAGCATTTTCGGCCAGTCATTCTTTTCGATTCACCTTTCGGTAGTACTTTTTTATTTCTTTTCGAGTTCGCTTTTGGTCTTACTCGTTTGCTGTTGAAAGAGCGTTTTCGGCCGGTCTTTCTTTTCGAGTCCGCTTTCGGCCGTACTCCTTTGCTGTTGAAAGGGCATTTTCTGCCAGTCTTTCTTTTCGATTATGCTTTCGGTAGTACTTTTTTATTTCTTTTCGAGTTCGCTTTTGGTCTTACTCGTTTGCTGTTGAAAGAGCGTTTTCGGCCGGTCTTTCTTTTCGAGTCCGCTTTCGGTCGTACTCATTTATTCTTTTCGAGTCCGCTTTTGCTCGTACTCGTTTGCTGTTGAAAGAGCGTTTCAGGCCGGTCTTTCTTTTCGAGTCCGCTTTCAGTTGTACTCGTTAGCTGTTGAAAGAGCGTTTTTGGCCGATCTTTATTTTCGAGTCCGTTTTTGGTCGTACTCGTTTATTCTTATCGAGTCCGCTTTCGGTCGTACTCGTTTGCTGTTAAAAGAGCGTTTTCGGTCGGTCTTTTATTTCGAGTCCGCTTTCGGTCGTACTCGTTTATTTCTTTTCGAGTCCGCTTTCGGTCGTACTCGTTTGCTGTTGAAAGAGCGTTTTCGGCCGGTCTTTCTTTTCGAGTCCGCTTTCGGTCGTACTCGTTTATTCTTTTCGAGTCCGCTTTCGGTCGTACTCGTTTACTATTGAAAGAGCGTTTTCGGTCGGTCTTTCTTTTCGAGTCCGCTTTCGGTCGTACTCGTTTGCTATTGAAAGAGCGTTTTCGGTCGGCCTTTCTGTTCGAGTCGGCTTTCGGTCGTACTCGTTTATTCTATTCGAGTTCGCTTTCGGTTGTACTCGTTTGCTGTTGAAAGAGCGTTTTTGGCCGGTCTTTCTTTTCGAGTCCGCTTTCGGTCGTACTCGTTTATACTTATCGAGTCTGCTTTTGGTCGTACTCGTTTGCTGTTGAAAGAGCGTTTTCAGTCGATCTTTCTTTTCGAGTCCGCTTTTGGTCGTACTCGTTTATTCTTATCGAGTCTGCTTTCGGTCGTGCTCATTTGCTGTCGAAAGAGCGTTTTTGGCCGGTCTTTTTTTTCGAGTCCGCTTTCGATCGTACTCGTTTGCTGTTGAAAGAACGTTTTCAGCCGGTCTTTCTTTTTGAGTCCGCTTTCGGTCGTACTTGTTTATTCTTTTCGAGTCCGCTTTCGGTCATACTCGTTTGCTGTTGAAGGAGTGTTTTCGGCAGGTCTTTCTGTTCGAGTCCGCTTTCGGTCGTACTCGTTTATTCTTTTCGAGTCCGCTTTCAGTCGTACTCGTTTGCTGTTGAAAGAGCGTTTTCGGTCGCTCTTTCTTTTGGAGTCCGCTTTCGGCCGTACTCGTTTGCTGTTGAAAGAGCATTTTCGGCAGGTCTTTCTTTTCGATTCCTCTTTCGGTCGTACTCGTTTATTTCTTTTCAAATCCGCTTTTGGTCGTACTCGTTTGCTGTTGAAAGAACGTTTTTGGCCGGTCTTTCTTTTCGAGTCCTCTTTCGGTCGTACTCGTTTATTCTTTTCGAGTCCGCTTTTGTTCGTATTCGTTTGCTGTTGAAAGAGCGTTTTCGGCCGGTCTTTCTTTTCGAGTTCGCTTTCGGTAGTACTCGTTTATTTCTTTTCGAGTACGCTTTCGGTCGTACTCGTTTGCTGTTGAAAGAGCGTTTTTGGCCGGTGTTTCTTTTGGAGTCCGCTTTCGGCAGTACTGCTTTGCTGTTGAAAGAGCATTTTCGGCCAGTCATTCTTTTCGATTCACCTTTCGGTAGTACTTTTTTATTTCTTTTCGAGTTCGCTTTTGGTCTTACTCGTTTGCTGTTGAAAGAGCGTTTTCGGCCGGTCTTTCTTTTCGAGTCCGCTTTCGGTCGTACTCATTTATTCTTTTCGAGTCCGCTTTTGCTCGTACTCGTTTGCTGTTGAAAGAGCGTTTCAGGCCGGCCTTTCTTTTCGAGTCCCCTTTCGGTCGTACTCGTTTGCTATTGAAAGAGCGTTTTCGGTCGGCCTTTCTGTTCGAGTCGGCTTTCGGTCGTACTCGTTTATTCTATTCGAGTTCGCTCTCGGTTGTACTCGTTTGCTGTTGAAAGAGCGTTTTTGGCCGGTCTTTCTTTTCGAGTCCGCTTTCGGTCGTACTCGTTTATTCTTATCGAGTCTGCTTTTGGTCGTACTCGTTTGCTGTTGAAAGAGCGTTTTCAGTCGATCTTTCTTTTCGAGTCCGCTTTTGGTCGTACTCGTTTATTCTTATCGAGTCTGCTTTCGGTCGTGCTCATTTGCTGTCGAAAGAGCGTTTTTGGCCGGTCTTTTTTTTCGAGTCCGCTTTCGATCGTACTCGTTTGCTGTTGAAAGAACGTTTTCAGCCGGTCTTTCTTTTTGAGTCCGCTTTCGGTCGTACTTGTTTATTCTTTTCGAGTCCGCTTTCGGTCATACTCGTTTGCTGTTGAAGGAGTGTTTTCGGCAGGTCTTTCTGTTCGAGTCCGCTTTCGGTCGTACTCGTTTATTCTTTTCGAGTCCGCTTTCAGTCGTACTCGTTTGCTGTTGAAAGAGCGTTTTCGGTCGCTCTTTCTTTTGGAGTCCGCTTTCGGCCGTACTCGTTTGCTGTTGAAAGAGCATTTTCGGCAGGTCTTTCTTTTCGATTCCTCTTTCGGTCGTACTCGTTTATTTCTTTTCAAATCCGCTTTTGGTCGTACTCGTTTGCTGTTGAAAGAACGTTTTTGGCCGGTCTTTCTTTTCGAGTCCTCTTTCGGTCGTACTCGTTTATTCTTTTCGAGTCCGCTTTTGTTCGTATTCGTTTGCTGTTGAAAGAGCGTTTTCGGCCGGTCTTTCTTTTCGAGTTTGCTTTCGGTAGTACTCGTTTATTTCTTTTCGAGTACGCTTTCGGTCGTACTCGTTTGCTGTTGAAAGAGCGTTTTTGGCCGGTGTTTCTTTTGGAGTCCGCTTTCGGCAGTACTGCTTTGCTGTTGAAAGAGCATTTTCGGCCAGTCATTCTTTTCGATTCACCTTTCGGTAGTACTTTTTTATTTCTTTTCGAGTTCGCTTTTGGTCTTACTCGTTTGCTGTTGAAAGAGCGTTTTCGGCCGGTCTTTCTTTTCGAGTCCGCTTTCGGTCGTACTCATTTATTCTTTTCGAGTCCGCTTTTGCTCGTACTCGTTTGCTGTTGAAAGAGCGTTTCAGGCTGGCCTTTCTTTTCGAGTCCCCTTTCGGTCGTACTCGTTTGCTATTGAAAGAGCGTTTTTGGCCGGTCTTTATTTTCGAGTCCGCTTTTGGCCGTACTCGTTTATTCTTATCGAGTCCGCTTTCAGTCGTACTCGTTTACTGTTGAAAGAGCGTTTCAGGCCGGCCTTTCTTTTCGAGTCCGCTTTCGGTCGTACTCGTTTGCTATTGAAAGAGCGTTTTTGGCCGGTCTTTCTTTTCGAGTCCGCTTTCGGTCGTACTCGTTTATTTCTTTTCGAGTCCGCTTTCGGTCGTACTCGTTTGCTGTTGAAAGAGCGTTTTCGGCCGGTCTTTCTTTTCGAGTCCGCTTTCGGTCGTACTCGTTTATTCTTTTCGAGTCCG
Organism: Lathyrus tuberosus; assembly: GCA_022829125.1. NCBI lineage: Eukaryota > Viridiplantae > Streptophyta > Magnoliopsida > Fabales > Fabaceae > Lathyrus > Lathyrus tuberosus. The sequence continues at coordinate 6,587,937 of JALAZF010000034.1, forward strand.
CTTTCGGTCGTACTCGTTTGCTATTGAAAGAGCGTTTTCGGCCGACCTTTCTGTTCGAGTCGGCTTTCGGTCATACTCGTTTATTCTTTTCGAGTTCGCTTTCGGTTGTACTCGTTTGCTGTTGAAAGAGCGTTTTCGGCCAGTCTTTCTTTTCGATTCTGATTTCGGTAGTACTTGTTTATTTCTTTTCGAATTCGCTTTTGGTCTTACTCGTTTGCTGTTGAAAGAGCGTTTTCGTCCGGTCTTTCTTTTCGAGTCCGCTTTCGGTCGTACTTGTTTATTCTTTTCGAGTTCGCTTTTGCTCGTACTCGTTTGCTGTTGAAAGAGCGTTTCAGGCCGGTCTTTCTTTTCGAGTCCGCTTTCGGTTGTACTCGTTAGCTGTTGAAAGAGAGTTTTTGGCTGGTCTTTCTTTTCGAGTCTGCTTTTGGTCGTACTCGTTTATTCTTATCGAGTCCGCTTTCGGTTGTACTCGTTTGCTGTTGAAAGAGCGTTTCAGGTCGGTCTTTCTTTTTGAGTCCGCTTTTCGGTCGTACTCGTTTGCTGTTGAAAGAGCGTTTTCGGCCGGTCTTTCTTTTCGAGTCCGCTTTCGATCGTACTCGGTTATTTCTTTTAGAGTCTGCTTTCGGTTGTACTCGTTTGCTGTTGAAAGAGCATTTTCGGCCGGTCTTTCTTTTCGAGTCCGCTTTCGGTCGTACTCGTTTATTCTTTTCGAGTCCGCTTTCAGTCGTACTCGTTTGCTATTGAAAGAGCATTCTCGGCCGGTCTTTCTTTTCGAGTCCGCTTTCGGCCGTACTCGTTTGCTGTTGAAAGAGCATTTTCGGCCGGTCTTTCTTTTCGAGTCCGCTTTCGGTCGTACTCGTTTATTTCTTTTCGAGTCCGCTTTCGGTCTTACTCATTTGCTGTTGAAAGAGCGTTTTCGGCCGGTCTATCTTTTCGAGTCCGCTTTTGGTCGTACTCGTTTATTCTTTTCGAGTCCGCTTTCGGTCGTACTCGTTTGCTGTTGAAAGAGCGTTTTTGGCCGGTCTTTCTGTTCGAGTCCGCTTTCGGTCGTACTCGTTTATTCTTTTCGAGTCCGCTTTCTGTCGTACTCGTTTGCTGTTGAAAGAGCATTTTTGGCCGGTCTTTCTTTTCGTTTCCGCTTTCGGTCGTACTCGTTTGCTGTTGAAAGAGCTTTTTCAGCCGGTCTTTCTTTTCGAGTCCTCTTTCGGTCATACTTATTTATTCTTTTCGAGTCCGCTTTCGGTCGTACTCGTTTACTGTTGAAAGAGCATTTTCGGCCGGTCTTTCTTTTCGAGTCCGCTTTCGGTCGTACTCATTTATTCTTTTCGAGTCCGCTTTTGCTCGTACTCGTTTGCTGTTGAAAGAGCGTTTCAGGCCGGTCTTTCTTTTCGAGTCCGCTTTCGGTCGTACTCGTTCGCTATTGAAAGAGCGTTTTGGGCCTGTCTTTATTTTCGAGTCCGCTTTTGGTCGTACTCGTTTATTCTTATCGAGTCCGCTTTCAGTCGTACTCATTTGCTGTTGAAAGAGCGTTTTCGGTCGGTCTTTTATTTCGAGTCCGCTTTCGGTCGTACTCATTTATTTCTTTTCGAGTCCGCTTTCGGTCGTACTCGTTTTCTGTTGAAAGAGCGTTTCCGGCCGGCCTTTCTGTTCGAGTCGGCTTTCGGTCGTACTCGTTTATTCTTTTCGAGTCCGCTTTCGGTCGTACTCGTTTGCTATTGAATGAGCGTTTTCGGCCAGTCTTTCTTTTCGATTCTGCTTTCGGTAGTACTTGTTTATTTCTTTTCGAATTCGCTTTTGGTCTTACTCGTTTGCTGTTGAAAGAGCGTTTTCGTCCGGTCTTTCTTTTCGAGTCCGCTTTCGGTCGTACTCGTTTATTCTTTTCGAGTTCGCTTTTGCTCGTACTCGTTTGCTGTTGAAAGAGCGTTTCAGGCCGGTCTTTCTTTTCGAGTCCGCTTTCGGTTGTACTCGTTAGCTGTTGAAAGAGAGTTTTTGGCCGGTCTTTCTTTTCGAGTCTGCTTTTGGTCGTACTCGTTTATTCTTATCGAGTCCGCTTTCGGTTGTACTCGTTTGCTGTTGAAAGAGCGTTTCAGGTCGGTCTTTCTTTTTGAGTCCGCTTTTCGGTCGTACTCGTTTGCTGTTGAAAGAGCGTTTTTGGCCGGTCTTTCTTTTCGAGTCCGCTTTCGATCGTACTCGGTTATTTCTTTTAGAGTCTGCTTTCGGTTGTACTCGTTTGCTGTTGAAAGAGCATTTTCGGCCGGTCTTTCTTTTCGAGTCCGCTTTCGGTCGTACTCGTTTATTCTTTTCGAGTCCGCTTTCAGTCGTACTCGTTTGCTATTGAAAGAGCATTCTCGGCCGGTCTTTCTTTTCGAGTCCGCTTTCGACCGTACTCGTTTGCTGTTGAAAGAGCATTTTCGGCCGGTCTTTCTTTTTGAGTCCGCTTTCGGTCGTACTCGTTTATTTCTTTTCGGGTCCGCTTTCGGTCTTACTCATTTGCTGTTGAAAGAGCGTTTTCGGCCGGTCTTTCTTTTGGAGTCCGCTTTCGGCCGTACTCATTTGCTGTTGAAAGGGCATTTTCTGCCAGTCATTCTTTTCGATTCACCTTTCGGTAGTACTTTTTTATTTCTTTTCGAGTTCGCTTTTGGTCTTACTCGTTTGCTGTTGAAAGAGCGTTTTCGGCCGGTCTTTCTTTTCGAGTCCGCTTTCGGTCGTACTCATTTATTCTTTTCGAGTCCGCTTTTGCTCGTACTCGTTTGCTGTTGAAAGAGCGTTTCAGGCCGGTCTTTCTTTTCGAGTCCGCTTTCAGTTGTACTCGTTAGCTGTTGAAAGAGCGTTTTTGGCCGATCTTTATTTTCGAGTCCGTTTTTGGTCGTACTCGTTTATTCTTATCGAGTCCGCTTTCGGTCGTACTCGTTTGCTGTTAAAAGAGCGTTTTCGGTCGGTCTTTTATTTCGAGTCCACTTTCGGTCGTACTCGTTTATTTCTTTTCGAGTCCGCTTTCGGTCGTACTCGTTTGCTGTTGAAAGAGCGTTTTCGGCCGGTCTTTCTTTTCGAGTCCGCTTTCGGTCGTACTCGTTTATTCTTTTCGAGTCCGCTTTCGGTCGTACTCGTTTACTATTGAAAGAGCGTTTTCGGTCGGTCTTTCTTTTCGAGTCCGCTTTCGGTCGTACTCGTTTGCTATTGAAAGAGCGTTTTCGGTCGGCCTTTCTGTTCGAGTCGGCTTTCGGTCGTACTCGTTTATTCTATTCGAGTTCGCTCTCGGTTGTACTCGTTTGCTGTTGAAAGAGCGTTTTTTGCCGGTCTTTCTTTTCGAGTCCGCTTTCGGTCGTACTCGTTTATTCTTATCGAGTCTGCTTTTGGTCGTACTCGTTTGCTGTTGAAATAGCGTTTTCAGTCGATCTTTCTTTTCGAGTCCGCTTTTGGTCGTACTCGTTTATTCTTATCGAGTCTGCTTTCGGTCGTGCTCATTTGCTGTCGAAAGAGCGTTTTTGGCCGGTCTTTTTTTTCGAGTCCGCTTTCGATCGTACTCGTTTGCTGTTGAAAGAACGTTTTCAGCCGGTCTTTCTTTTTGAGTCCGCTTTCGGTCGTACTTGTTTATTCTTTTCGAGTCCGCTTTCGGTCATACTCGTTTGCTGTTGAAGGAGTGTTTTCGGCAGGTCTTTCTGTTCGAGTCCGCTTTCGGTCGTACTCGTTTACTCTTTTCGAGTCCGCTTTCAGTCGTACTCGTTTGCTGTTGAAAGAGCGTTTTCGGTCGCTCTTTCTTTTGGAGTCCGCTTTCGGCCGTACTCGTTTGCTGTTGAAAGAGCATTTTCGGCAGGTCTTTCTTTTCGATTCCTCTTTCGGTCGTACTCGTTTATTTCTTTTCAAATCCGCTTTTGGTCGTACTCGTTTGCTGTTGAAAGAACGTTTTTGGCCGGTCTTTCTTTTCGAGTCCTCTTTCGGTCGTACTCGTTTATTCTTTTCGAGTCCGCTTTTGTTCGTATTCGTTTGCTGTTGAAAGAGCGTTTTCGGCCGGTCTTTCTTTTCGAGTTCGCTTTCGGTAGTACTCGTTTATTTCTTTTCGAGTACGCTTTCGGTCGTACTCGTTTGCTGTTGAAAGAGCGTTTTTGGCCGGTGTTTCTTTTCGAGTCCGCTTTCGGTCGTACTCGTTCGCTATTGAAAGAGCGTTTTGGGCCTGTCTTTATTTTCGAGTCCGCTTTTGGTCGTACTCGTTTATTCTTATCGAGTCCGCTTTCAGTCGTACTCATTTGCTGTTGAAAGAGCGTTTTCGGTCGGTCTTTTATTTCGAGTCCGCTTTCGGTCGTACTCATTTATTTCTTTTCGAGTCCGCTTTCGGTCGTACTCGTTTACTGTTGAAAGAGCGTTTCCGGCCGGTCTTTCTTTTCGAGTCCGCTTTCGGTCGTACTCGTTTATTCTTTTCGAGTCCGCTTTCGGTCGTACTCGTTTGCTATTGAATGAGCGTTTTTGGTCGGCCTTTCTGTTCGAGTCGGCTTTCGGTCATACTCGTTTATTCTTTTCGAGTTCGCTTTCGGTTGTACTCGTTTGCTGTTGAAAGAGCGTTTTCGGCCAGTCTTTCTTTTCGATTCTGCTTTCGGTAGTACTTGTTTATTTCTTTTCGAATTCGCTTTTGGTCTTACTCGTTTGCTGTTGAAAGAGCGTTTTCGTCCGGTCTTTCTTTTCGAGTCCGCTTTCGGTCGTACTCGTTTATTCTTTTCGAGTTCGCTTTTGCTCGTACTCGTTTGCTGTTGAAAGAGCGTTTCAGGCCGGTCTTTCTTTTCGAGTCCGCTTTCGGTTGTACTCGTTAGCTGTTGAAAGAGAGTTTTTGGCCGGTCTTTCTTTTCGAGTCTGCTTTTGGTCGTACTCGTTTATTCTTATCGAGTCCGCTTTCGGTTGTACTCGTTTGCTGTTGAAAGAGCGTTTCAGGTCGGTCTTTCTTTTTGAGTCCGCTTTTCGGTCGTACTCGTTTGCTGTTGAAAGAGCGTTTTTGGCCGGTCTTTCTTTTCGAGTCCGCTTTCGATCGTACTCGGTTATTTCTTTTAGAGTCTGCTTTCGGTTGTACTCGTTTGCTGTTGAAAGAGCATTTTCGGCCGGTCTTTCTTTTCGAGTCCGCTTTCGGTCGTACTCGTTTATTCTTTTCGAGTCCGCTTTCAGTCGTACTCGTTTGCTATTGAAAGAGCATTCTCGGCCGGTCTTTCTTTTCGAGTCCGCTTTCGACCGTACTCGTTTGCTGTTGAAAGAGCATTTTCGGCCGGTCTTTCTTTTCGAGTCCGCTTTCGGTCGTACTCGTTTATTTCTTTTCGAGTCCGCTTTCGGTCTTACTCATTTGCTGTTGAAAGAGCGTTTTCGGCCGGTCTTTCTTTTGGAGTCCGCTTTCGGCCGTACTCATTTGCTGTTGAAAGGGCATTTTCTGCCAGTCTTTCTTTTCGATTATGCTTTCGGTAGTACTTTTTTATTTCTTTTCGAGTTCGCTTTTGGTCTTACTCGTTTGCTGTTGAAAGAGCGTTTTCGGCCGGTCTTTCTTTTCGAGTCCGCTTTCGGTCGTACTCATTTATTCTTTTCGAGTCCGCTTTTGCTCGTACTCGTTTGCTGTTGAAAGAGCGTTTCAGGCCGGTCTTTCTTTTCGAGTCCGCTTTCAGTTGTACTCGTTAGCTGTTGAAAGAGCGTTTTTGGCCGATCTTTATTTTCGAGTCCGTTTTTGGTCGTACTCGTTTATTCTTATCGAGTCCGTTTTCGGTCGTACTCGTTTGCTGTTAAAAGAGCGTTTTCGGTCGGTCTTTTATTTCGAGTCCACTTTCGGTCGTACTCGTTTATTTCTTTTCGAGTCCGCTTTCGGTCGTACTCGTTTGCTGTTGAAAGAGCGTTTTCGGCCGGTCTTTCTTTTCGAGTCCGCTTTCGGTCGTACTCGTTTATTCTTTTCGAGTCCGCTTTCGGTCGTACTCGTTTACTATTGAAAGAGCGTTTTCGGTCGGTCTTTCTTTTCGAGTCCGCTTTCGGTCGTACTCGTTTGCTATTGAAAGAGCGTTTTCGGTCGGCCTTTCTGTTCGAGTCGGCTTTCGGTCGTACTCGTTTATTCTATTCGAGTTCGCTCTCGGTTGTACTCGTTTGCTGTTGAAAGAGCGTTTTTTGCCGGTCTTTCTTTTCGAGTCCGCTTTCGGTCGTACTCGTTTATTCTTATCGAGTCTGCTTTTGGTCGTACTCGTTTGCTGTTGAAATAGCGTTTTCAGTCGATCTTTCTTTTCGAGTCCGCTTTTGGTCGTACTCGTTTATTCTTATCGAGTCTGCTTTCGGTCGTGCTCATTTGCTGTCGAAAGAGCGTTTTTGGCCGGTCTTTTTTTTCGAGTCCGCTTTCGATCGTACTCGTTTGCTGTTGAAAGAACGTTTTCAGCCGGTCTTTCTTTTTGAGTCCGCTTTCGGTCGTACTTGTTTATTCTTTTCGAGTCCGCTTTCGGTCATACTCGTTTGCTGTTGAAGGAGTGTTTTCGGCAGGTCTTTCTGTTCGAGTCCGCTTTCGGTCGTACTCGTTTATTCTTTTCGAGTCCGCTTTCAGTCGTACTCGTTTGCTGTTGAAAGAGCGTTTTCGGTCGCTCTTTCTTTTGGAGTCCGCTTTCGGCCGTACTCGTTTGCTGTTGAAAGAGCATTTTCGGCAGGTCTTTCTTTTCGATTCCTCTTTCGGTCGTACTCGTTTATTTCTTTTCAAATCCGCTTTTGGTCGTACTCGTTTGCTGTTGAAAGAACGTTTTTGGCCGGTCTTTCTTTTCGAGTCCTCTTTCGGTCGTACTCGTTTATTCTTTTCGAGTCCGCTTTTGTTCGTATTCGTTTGCTGTTGAAAGAGCGTTTTCGGCCGGTCTTTCTTTTCGAGTTCGCTTTCGGTAGTACTCGTTTATTTCTTTTCGAGTACGCTTTCGGTCGTACTCGTTTGCTGTTGAAAGAGCGTTTTTGGCCGGTGTTTCTTTTCGAGTCCGCTTTCGGTCGTACTCGTTCGCTATTGAAAGAGCGTTTTGGGCCTGTCTTTATTTTCGAGTCCGCTTTTGGTCGTACTCGTTTATTCTTATCGAGTCCGCTTTCAGTCGTACTCATTTGCTGTTGAAAGAGCGTTTTCGGTCGGTCTTTTATTTCGAGTCCGCTTTCGGTCGTACTCATTTATTTCTTTTCGAGTCCGCTTTCGGTCGTACTCGTTTACTGTTGAAAGAGCGTTTCCGGCCGGTCTTTCTTTTCGAGTCCGCTTTCGGTCGTACTCGTTTATTCTTTTCGAGTCCGCTTTCGGTCGTACTCGTTTGCTATTGAATGAGCGTTTTTGGTCGGCCTTTCTGTTCGAGTCGGCTTTCGGTCATACTCGTTTATTCTTTTCGAGTTCGCTTTCGGTTGTACTCGTTTGCTGTTGAAAGAGCGTTTTCGGCCAGTCTTTCTTTTCGATTCTGCTTTCGGTAGTACTTGTTTATTTCTTTTCGAATTCGCTTTTGGTCTTACTCGTTTGCTGTTGAAAGAGCGTTTTCGTCCGGTCTTTCTTTTCGAGTCCGCTTTCGGTCGTACTCGTTTATTCTTTTCGAGTTCGCTTTTGCTCGTACTCGTTTGCTGTTGAAAGAGCGTTTCAGGCCGGTCTTTCTTTTCGAGTCCGCTTTCGGTTGTACTCGTTAGCTGTTGAAAGAGAGTTTTTGGCCGGTCTTTCTTTTCGAGTCTGCTTTTGGTCGTACTCGTTTATTCTTATCGAGTCCGCTTTCGGTTGTACTCGTTTGCTGTTGAAAGAGCGTTTCAGGTCGGTCTTTCTTTTTGAGTCCGCTTTTCGGTCGTACTCGTTTGCTGTTGAAAGAGCGTTTTTGGCCGGTCTTTCTTTTCGAGTCCGCTTTCGATCGTACTCGGTTATTTCTTTTAGAGTCTGCTTTCGGTTGTACTCGTTTGCTGTTGAAAGAGCATTTTCGGCCGGTCTTTCTTTTCGAGTCCGCTTTCGGTCGTACTCGTTTATTCTTTTCGAGTCCGCTTTCAGTCGTACTCGTTTGCTATTGAAAGAGCATTCTCGGCCGGTCTTTCTTTTCGAGTCCGCTTTCGACCGTACTCGTTTGCTGTTGAAAGAGCATTTTCGGCCGGTCTTTCTTTTCGAGTTCGCTTTCGGTCGTACTCGTTTATTTCTTTTCGAGTCCGCTTTCGGTCTTACTCATTTGCTGTTGAAAGAGCGTTTTCGGCCGGTCTTTCTTTTGGAGTCCGCTTTCGGCCGTACTCATTTGCTGTTGAAAGGGCATTTTCTGCCAGTCTTTCTTTTCGATTATGCTTTCGGTAGTACTTTTTTATTTCTTTTCGAGTTCGCTTTTGGTCTTACTCGTTTGCTGTTGAAAGAGCGTTTTCGGCCGGTCTTTCTTTTCGAGTCCGCTTTCGGTCGTACTCATTTATTCTTTTCGAGTCCGCTTTTGCTCGTACTCGTTTGCTGTTGAAAGAGCGTTTCAGGCCGGTCTTTCTTTTCGAGTCCGCTTTCAGTTGTACTCGTTAGCTGTTGAAAGAGCGTTTTTGGCCGATCTTTATTTTCGAGTCCGTTTTTGGTCGTACTCGTTTATTCTTATCGAGTCCGCTTTCGGTCGTACTCGTTTGCTGTTAAAAGAGCGTTTTCGGTCGGTCTTTTATTTCGAGTCCACTTTCGGTCGTACTCGTTTATTTCTTTTCGAGTCCGCTTTCGGTCGTACTCGTTTGCTGTTGAAAGAGCGTTTTCGGCCGGTCTTTCTTTTCGAGTCCGCTTTCGGTCGTACTCGTTTATTCTTTTCGAGTCCGCTTTCGGTCGTACTCGTTTACTATTGAAAGAGCGTTTTCGGTCGGTCTTTCTTTTCGAGTCCGCTTTCGGTCGTACTCGTTTGCTATTGAAAGAGCGTTTTCGGTCGGCCTTTCTGTTCGAGTCGGCTTTCGGTCGTACTCGTTTATTCTATTCGAGTTCGCTCTCGGTTGTACTCGTTTGCTGTTGAAAGAGCGTTTTTTGCCGGTCTTTCTTTTCGAGTCCGCTTTCGGTCGTACTCGTTTATTCTTATCGAGTCTGCTTTTGGTCGTACTCGTTTGCTGTTGAAATAGCGTTTTCAGTCGATCTTTCTTTTCGAGTCCGCTTTTGGTCGTACTCGTTTATTCTTATCGAGTCTGCTTTCGGTCGTGCTCATTTGCTGTCGAAAGAGCGTTTTTGGCCGGTCTTTTTTTTCGAGTCCGCTTTCGATCGTACTCGTTTGCTGTTGAAAGAACGTTTTCAGCCGGTCTTTCTTTTTGAGTCCGCTTTCGGTCGTACTTGTTTATTCTTTTCGAGTCCGCTTTCGGTCATACTCGTTTGCTGTTGAAGGAGTGTTTTCGGCAGGTCTTTCTGTTCGAGTCCGCTTTCGGTCGTACTCGTTTATTCTTTTCGAGTCCGCTTTCAATCGTACTCGTTTGCTGTTGAAAGAGCGTTTTCGGTCGCTCTTTCTTTTGGAGTCCGCTTTCGGCCGTACTCGTTTGCTGTTGAAAGAGCATTTTCGGCAGGTCTTTCTTTTCGATTCCTCTTTCGGTCGTACTCGTTTATTTCTTTTCAAATCCGCTTTTGGTCGTACTCGTTTGCTGTTGAAAGAACGTTTTTGGCCGGTCTTTCTTTTCGAGTCCTCTTTCGGTCGTACTCGTTTATTCTTTTCGAGTCCGCTTTTGTTCGTATTCGTTTGCTGTTGAAAGAGCGTTTTCGGCCGGTCTTTCTTTTCGAGTTCGCTTTCGGTAGTACTCGTTTATTTCTTTTCGAGTACGCTTTCGGTCGTACTCGTTTGCTGTTGAAAGAGCGTTTTTGGCCGGTGTTTCTTTTGGAGTCCGCTTTCGGCAGTACTGCTTTGCTGTTGAAAGAGCATTTTCGGCCAGTCATTCTTTTCGATTCACCTTTCGGTAGTACTTTTTTATTTCTTTTCGAGTTCGCTTTTGGTCTTACTCGTTTGCTGTTGAAAGAGCGTTTTCGGCCGGTCTTTCTTTTCGAGTCCGCTTTCGGCCGTACTCCTTTGCTGTTGAAAGGGCATTTTCTGCCAGTCTTTCTTTTCGATTATGCTTTCGGTAGTACTTTTTTATTTCTTTTCGAGTTCGCTTTTGGTCTTACTCGTTTGCTGTTGAAAGAGCGTTTTCGGCCGGTCTTTCTTTTCGAGTCCGCTTTCGGTCGTACTCATTTATTCTTTTCGAGTCCGCTTTTGCTCGTACTCGTTTGCTGTTGAAAGAGCGTTTCAGGCCGGTCTTTCTTTTCGAGTCCGCTTTCAGTTGTACTCGTTAGCTGTTGAAAGAGCGTTTTTGGCCGATCTTTATTTTCGAGTCCGTTTTTGGTCGTACTCGTTTATTCTTATCGAGTCCGCTTTCGGTCGTACTCGTTTGCTGTTAAAAGAGCGTTTTCGGTCGGTCTTTTCTTTCGAGTCCGCTTTCGGTCGTACTCGTTTATTTCTTTTCGAGTCCGCTTTCGGTCGTACTCGTTTGCTGTTGAAAGAGCGTTTTCGGCCGGTCTTTCTTTTCGAGTCCGCTTTCGGTCGTACTCGTTTATTCTTTTCGAGTCCGCTTTCGGTCGTACTCGTTTACTATTGAAAGAGCGTTTTCGGTCGGTCTTTCTTTTCGAGTCCGCTTTCGGTCGTACTCGTTTGCTATTGAAAGAGCGTTTTCGGTCGGCCTTTCTGTTCGAGTCGGCTTTCGGTCGTACTCGTTTATTCTATTCGAGTTCGCTTTCGGTTGTACTCGTTTGCTGTTGAAAGAGCGTTTTTGGCCGGTCTTTCTTTTCGAGTCCGCTTTCGGTCGTACTCGTTTATTCTTATCGAGTCTGCTTTTGGTCGTACTCGTTTGCTGTTGAAAGAGCGTTTTCAGTCGATCTTTCTTTTCGAGTCCGCTTTTGGTCGTACTCGTTTATTCTTATCGAGTCTGCTTTCGGTCGTGCTCATTTGCTGTCGAAAGAGCGTTTTTGGCCGGTCTTTTTTTTCGAGTCCGCTTTCGATCGTACTCGTTTGCTGTTGAAAGAACGTTTTCAGCCGGTCTTTCTTTTTGAGTCCGCTTTCGGTCGTACTTGTTTATTCTTTTCGAGTCCGCTTTCGGTCATACTCGTTTGCTGTTGAAGGAGTGTTTTCGGCAGGTCTTTCTGTTCGAGTCCGCTTTCGGTCGTACTCGTTTATTCTTTTCGAGTCCGCTTTCAGTCGTACTCGTTTGCTGTTGAAAGAGCGTTTTCGGTCGCTCTTTCTTTTGGAGTCCGCTTTCGGCCGTACTCGTTTGCTGTTGAAAGAGCATTTTCGGCAGGTCTTTCTTTTCGATTCCTCTTTCGGTCGTACTCGTTTATTTCTTTTCAAATCCGCTTTTGGTCGTACTCGTTTGCTGTTGAAAGAACGTTTTTGGCCGGTCTTTCTTTTCGAGTCCTCTTTCGGTCGTACTCGTTTATTCTTTTCGAGTCCGCTTTTGTTCGTATTCGTTTGCTGTTGAAAGAGCGTTTTCGGCCGGTCTTTCTTTTCGAGTTCGCTTTCGGTAGTACTCGTTTATTTCTTTTCGAGTACGCTTTCGGTCGTACTCGTTTGCTGTTGAAAGAGCGTTTTTGGCCGGTGTTTCTTTTGGAGTCCGCTTTCGGCAGTACTGCTTTGCTGTTGAAAGAGCATTTTCGGCCAGTCATTCTTTTCGATTCACCTTTCGGTAGTACTTTTTTATTTCTTTTCGAGTTCGCTTTTGGTCTTACTCGTTTGCTGTTGAAAGAGCGTTTTCGGCCGGTCTTTCTTTTCGAGTCCGCTTTCGGTCGTACTCATTTATTCTTTTCGAGTCCGCTTTTGCTCGTACTCGTTTGCTGTTGAAAGAGCGTTTCAGGCCGGCCTTTCTTTTCGAGTCCCCTTTCGGTCGTACTCGTTTGCTATTGAAAGAGCGTTTTTGGCCGGTCTTTATTTTCGAGTCCGCTTTTGGCCGTACTCGTTTATTCTTATCGAGTCCGCTTTCAGTCGTACTCGTTTGCTGTTGAAAGAGCGTTTCAGGCCGGCCTTTCTTTTCGAGTCCGCTTTCGGTCGTACTCGTTTGCTATTGAAAGAGCGTTTTTGGCCGGTCTTTCTTTTCGAGTCCGCTTTCGGTCGTACTCGTTTATTTCTTTTCGAGTCCGCTTTCGGTCGTACTCGTTTGCTGTTGAAAGAGCGTTTTCGACCGGTCTTTCTTTTCGAGTCCGCTTTCGGTCGTACTCGTTTATTCTTTTCGAGTCCGCTTTCGGTCGTACTCGTTTGCTATTGAAAGAGCGTTTTCGGCCGACCTTTCTGTTCGAGTCGGCTTTCGGTCATACTCGTTTATTCTTTTCGAGTTCGTTTTCGGTTGTACTCGTTTGCTGTTGAAAGAGCGTTTTCGGCTAGTCTTTCTTTTCGATTCTGATTTCGGTAGTACTTGTTTATTTCTTTTCGAATTCGCTTTTGGTCTTACTCGTTTGCTGTTGAAAGAGCGTTTTCGTCCGGTCTTTCTTTTCGAGTCCGCTTTCGGTCGTACTCGTTTATTCTTTTCGAGTTCGCTTTTGCTCGTACTCGTTTGCTGTTGAAAGAGCGTTTCAGGCCGGTCTTTCTTTTCGAGTCCGCTTTCGGTTGTACTCGTTAGCTGTTGAAAGAGAGTTTTTGGCCGGCCTTTCTTTTCGAGTCTGCTTTTGGACGTACTCGTTTATTCTTATCGAGTCCGCTTTCGGTTGTACTCGTTTGCTGTTGAAAGAGCGTTTCAGGTCGGTCTTTCTTTTTGAGTCCGCTTTTCGGTCGTACTCGTTTGCTGTTGAAAGAGCGTTTTCGGCCGGTCTTTCTTTTCGAGTCCGCTTTCGATCGTACTCGGTTATTTCTTTTAGAGTCTGCTTTCGGTTGTACTCGTTTGCTGTTGAAAGAGCATTTTCGGCCGGTCTTTCTTTTCGAGTCCGCTTTCGGTCGTACTCGTTTATTCTTTTCGAGTCCGCTTTCAGTCGTACTCGTTTGCTATTGAAAGAGCATTCTCGGCCGGTCTTTCTTTTCGAGTCCGCTTTCGGCCGTACTCGTTTGCTGTTGAAAGAGCATTTTCGGCCGGTCTTTCTTTTCGAGTCCGCTTTCGGTCGTACTCGTTTATTTCTTTTCGAGTCCGCTTTCGGTCTTACTCATTTGCTGTTGAAAGAGCGTTTTCGGCCGGTCTATCTTTTCGAGTCCGCTTTCGGTCGTACTCGTTTGCTGTTGAAAGAGCGTTTTTGGCCGGTCTTTCTGTTCGAGTCCGCTTTCGGTCGTACTCGTTTATTCTTTTCGAGTCCGCTTTCTGTCGTACTCGTTTGCTGTTGAAAGAGCATTTTTGGCCGGTCTTTCTTTTCGTTTCCGCTTTCGGTCGTACTCGTTTGCTGTTGAAAGAGCTTTTTCAGCCGGTCTTTCTTTTCGAGTCCTCTTTCGGTCATACTTATTTATTCTTTTCGAGTCCGCTTTCGGTCGTACTCGTTTACTGTTGAAAGAGCATTTTCGGCAGGTCTTTATGTTCGAGTCCGCTTTCGGACGTACTCGTTTATTCTTTTCGAGTCCGCTTTCGGTCGTACTCGTTTGCTGTTGAAAGAGCGTTTTCGGTCGGTCTTTCTTTTGGAGTCCGCTTTCGGCCGTACTCCTTTGCTGTTGAAAGGGCATTTTCGGCCAGTCTTTCTTTTCGATTATGCTTTCGGTAGTACTATTTTATTTCTTTTCGAGTTCGCTTTTGGTCTTACTCGTTTGCTGTTGAAAGAGCGTTTTTGGCCGGTCTTTCTTTTCGAGTCCGCTTTCGGTCGTACTCATTTATTCTTTTCGAGTCCGCTTTTGCTCGTACTCGTTTGCTGTTGAAAGAGCGTTTCAGGCCGGTCTTTCTTTTCGAGTCCGCTTTCAGTTGTACTCGTTAGCTGTTGAAAGAGCGTTTTTGGCCGATCTTTATTTTCGAGTCCGTTTTTGGTCGTACTCGTTTATTCTTATCGAGTCCGCTTTCGGTCGTACTCGTTTGCTGTTAAAAGAGCGTTTTCGGTCGGTCTTTTATTTCGAGTCCGCTTTCGGTCGTACTCGTTTATTTCTTTTCGAGTCCGCTTTCGGTCGTACTCGTTTGCTGTTGAAAGAGCGTTTTCGGCCGGTCTTTCTTTTCGAGTCCGCTTTCGGTCGTACTCGTTTATTCTTTTCGAGTCCGCTTTCGGTCGTACTCGTTTACTATTGAAAGAGCGTTTTCGGTCGGTCTTTCTTTTCGAGTCCGCTTTCGGTCGTACTCGTTTGCTATTGAAAAAGCGTTTTCGGTCGGCCTTTCTGTTCGAGTCGGCTTTCGGTCGTACTCGTTTATTCTATTCGAGTTCGCTTTCGGTTGTACTCGTTTGTTGTTGAAAGAGCGTTTTTGGCCGGTCTTTCTTTTCGAGTCCGCTTTCGGTCGTACTCGTTTATTCTTATCGAGTCTGCTTTTGGTCGTACTCGTTTGCTGTTGAAAGAACGTTTTCAGTCGATCTTTCTTTTCGAGTCCGCTTTTGGTCGTACTCGTTTATTCTTATCGAGTCTGCTTTCGGTCGTGCTCATTTGCTGTCGAAAGAGCGTTTTTGGCCGGTCTTTTTTTTCGAGTCCGCTTTCGATCGTACTCGTTTGCTGTTGAAAGAACGTTTTCAGCCGGTCTTTCTTTTTGAGTCCGCTTTCGGTCGTACTTGTTTATTCTTTTCGAGTCCGCTTTCGGTCATACTCGTTTGCTGTTGAAGGAGTGTTTTCGGCAGGTCTTTCTGTTCGAGTCCGCTTTCGGTCGTACTCGTTTATTCTTTTCGAGTCCGCTTTCAGTCGTACTCGTTTGCTGTTGAAAGAGCATTTTCGGCCGCTCTTTCTTTTGGAGTCCGCTTTCGGCCGTACTCGTTTGCTGTTGAAAGAGCATTTTCGGCAGGTCTTTCTTTTCGATTCCTCTTTCGGTCGTACTCGTTTATTTCTTTTCAAATCCGCTTTTGGTCGTACTCGTTTGCTGTTGAAAGAACGTTTTTGGCCGGTCTTTCTTTTCGAGTCCTCTTTCGGTCGTACTCGTTTATTCTTTTCGAGTCCGCTTTTGTTCGTATTCATTTGCTGTTGAAAGAGCGTTTTCGGTCAGTCTTTCTTTTCGAGTTCGCTTTCGGTAGTACTCGTTTATTTCTTTTCGAGTACGCTTTCGGTCGTACTCGTTTGCTGTTGAAAGAGCGTTTTTGGCCGGTGTTTCTTTTGGAGTCCGCTTTCGGCCGTACTGCTTTGCTGTTGAAAGAGCATTTTCGGCCAGTCATTCTTTTCGATTCACCTTTCGGTAGTACTTTTTTATTTCTTTTCGAGTTCGCTTTTGGTCTTACTCGTTTGCTGTTGAAAGAGCGTTTTCGGCCGGTCTTTCTTTTCGAGTCCGCTTTCGGTCGTACTCATTTATTCTTTTCGAGTCCGCTTTTGCTCGTACTCGTTTGCTGTTGAAAGAGCGTTTCAGGCCGGCCTTTCTTTTCGAGTCCCCTTTCGGTCGTACTCGTTTGCTATTGAAAGAGCGTTTTTGGCCGGTCTTTATTTTCGAGTCCGCTTTTGGTCGTACTCGTTTATTCTTATCGAGTCCGCTTTCAGTCGTACTCGTTTGCTGTTGAAAGAGCGTTTCAGGCCGGCCTTTCTTTTCGAGTCCGCTTTCGGTCGTACTCGTTTGCTATTGAAAGAGCGTTTTTGGCCGGTCTTTCTTTTCGAGTCCGCTTTCGGTCGTACTCGTTTATTTCTTTTCGAGTCCGCTTTCGGTCGTACTCGTTTGCTGTTGAAAGAGCGTTTTCGGCCGGTCTTTCTTTTCGAGTCCGTTTTCGGTCGTACTCGTTTATTCTTTTCGAGTCCGCTTTCGGTCGTACTCGTTTGCTATTGAAAGAGCGTTTTCGGCCGACCTTTCTGTTCGAGTCGGCTTTCGGTCATACTCGTTTATTCTTTTCGAGTTCGCTTTCGGTTGTACTCGTTTGCTGTTGAAAGAGCGTTTTCGGCCAGTCTTTCTTTTCGATTCTGATTTCGGTAGTACTTGTTTATTTCTTTTCGAATTTGCTTTTGGTCTTACTCGTTTGCTGTTGAAAGAGCGTTTTCAGCCGGTCTTTCTTTTTGAGTCCGCTTTCGGTCGTACTCGTTTATTCTTTTCGAGTTCGCTTTTGTTCGTACTCGTTTGCTGTTGAAAGAGCGTTTCAGGTCGGTCTTTCTTTTCGAGTCCGCTTTCGGTTGTACTTGTTAGCTGTTGAAAGAGAGTTTTTGGCCGGTCTTTCGTTTCGAGTCTGCTTTTGTTCATACTCGTTTATTCTTATCGAGTCCGCTTTCGGTTGTACTCGTTTGCTGTTGAAAGAGCGTTCCAGGTCGGTCTTTCTTTTCGAGTCCGCTTTTCGGTCGTACTCGTTTGCTGTTGAAAGAGAGTTTTCGGCCGGTCTTTCTTTTCGAATCCGCTTTCGATCGTACTCGGTTATTTCTTTTAGAGTCTGCTTTCGGTTGTACTCGTTTGCTGTTGAAAGAGCATTTTCGGCCGGTCTTTCTTTTCGAGTTCGCTTTCGGTAGTACTCGTTTATTTCTTTTCGAGTACGCTTTCGCTCGTACTCGTTTGCTGTTGAAAGAGCGTTTTCGGCCGGTGTTTCTTTTGGAGTCCGCTTTCGGCCGTACTGCTTTGCTGTTGAAAGAGCATTTTCGGTCAGTCTTTCTTTTAGATTCAGCTTTCGGTAGTACTTTTTTATTTCTTTTCGAGTTCGCTTTTGGTCTTACTCGTTTGCTGTTGAAAGAGCGTTTTCGGTCGGTCTTTCTTTTCGAGTCCGCTTTCGGTCGTACTCATTTATTCTTTTCGAGTCCGCTTTTGCTCGTACTCGTTTGCTGTTGAAAGAGCGTTTCAGGCCGGCCTTTCTTTTCGAGTCCGCTTTCGGTCGTACTCGTTTGCTATTGAAAGAGCGTTTTTGGCCGGTCTTTTTTTTCGAGTCCGCTTTCGGTCGTACTCGTTTATTCTTTTCGAGTCCGCTTTCGGTCGTACTCGTTTGCTATTGAAAGAGCTTTTTCGATCGGTCTTTCTTTTCGAGTCCGCTTTCGGTCGTACTCGTTTGCCGTTGAAAGAGCGTTTTTGGCCGGTCTTTCTTTTGCAGTCCGCTTTCGGCCGTACTGCTTTGCTGTTGAAAGAGCATTTTCGGCCAGTCTTTCTTTTCGATTCTGCTTTCGGTAGTACTTTTTTATTTCTTTTCGAGTTCGCTTTTGGTCTTACTCGTTTGCTGTTGAAAGAGCGTTTTCGGCCGGTCTTTCTTTTCGAGTCCGCTTTCGGTCGTACTCGTTTATTCTTTTCGAGTCCGCTTTCGGTCGTACTCGTTTGCTATTGAAAGAGCGTTTTCGATCGGTCTTTCTTTTCGAGTCCGCTTTCGGTCGTACTCGTTTGCTGTTGAAAGAGCGTTTTCGGTCGGTCTTTCTTTTGGAGTCCGCTTTCGGCCGTACTGCTTTGCTGTTGAAAGAGCATTTTCGGCCAGTCTTTCTTTTCGATTCTGCTTTGGTAGTACTTTTTTATTTCTTTTCGAGTTCGCTTTTGGTCTTACTCGTTTGCTGTTGAAAGAGCGTTTTCGGCCGGTCTTTCTTTTCGAGTCCGCTTTCGGTCGTACTCATTTATTCTTTTCGAGTCCGCTTTTGCTCGTACTCGTTTGCTGTTGAAAGAGCGTTTCAGGCCGGTCTTTCTTTTTGAGTCCGCTTTCGGTCGTACTCGTTCGCTATTGAAAGAGCGTTTTTGGCCTGTCTTTATTTTCGAGTCCGCTTTCGGTCGTACTCGTTTATTCTTTTCGAGTCCGCTTTCGGTCGTACTCGTTTGCTATTGAAAGAGCGTTTTCGATCGGTCTTTCTTTTCGAGTCCGCTTTCGGTCGTACTCGTTTGCTGTTGAAAGAGCGTTTTCGGCCGGTCTTTCTTTTGGAGTCCGCTTTCGGCCGTACTGCTTTGCTGTTGAAAGAGCATTTTCGGCCAGTCTTTCTTTTCGATTCTGCTTTCGGTAGTACTTTTTTATTTCTTTTCGAGTTCGCTTTTGGTCTTACTCGTTTGCTGTTGAAAGAGCGTTTTCGGCCGGTCTTTCTTTTCGAGTCCGCTTTCGGTCGTACTCGTTTATTCTTTTCGAGTCCGCTTTCGGTCGTACTCGTTTGCTATTGAAAGAGCGTTTTCGATCGGTCTTTCTTTTCGAGTCCGCTTTCGGTCGTACTCGTTTGCTGTTGAAAGAGCGTTTTCGGCCGGTCTTTCTTTTGGAGTCCGCTTTCGGCCGTACTGCTTTGCTGTTGAAAGAGCATTTTCGGCCAGTCTTTCTTTTCGATTCTGCTTTCGGTAGTACTTTTTTATTTCTTTTCGAGTTCGCTTTTGGTCTTACTCGTTTGCTGTTGAAAGAGCGTTTTCGGCCGACCTTTCTGTTCGAGTCGGCTTTCGGTCATACTCGTTTATTCTTTTCGAGTTCGCTTTCGGTTGTACTCGTTTGCTGTTGAAAGAGCGTTTTCGGCCAGTCTTTCTTTTCGATTCTGATTTCGGTAGTACTTGTTTATTTCTTTTCGAATTCGCTTTTGGTCTTACTCGTTTGCTGTTGAAAGAGCGTTTTCAGCCGGTCTTTCTTTTTGAGTCCGCTTTCGGTCGTACTCGTTTATTCTTTTCGAGTTCGCTTTTGCTCGTACTCGTTTGCTGTTGAAAGAGCGTTTCAGGCCGGTCTTTCTTTTCGAGTCCGCTTTCGGTTGTACTTGTTAGCTGTTGAAAGAGAGTTTTTGGCCGGTCTTTCGTTTCGAGTCTGCTTTTGTTCATACTCGTTTATTCTTATCGAGTCCGCTTTCGGTTGTACTCGTTTGCTGTTGAAAGAGCGTTCCAGGTCGGTCTTTCTTTTCGAGTCCGCTTTTCGGTCGTACTCGTTTGCTGTTGAAAGAGAGTTTTCGGCCGGTCTTTCTTTTCGAGTCCGCTTTCGATCGTACTCGGTTATTTCTTTTAGAGTCTGCTTTCGGTTGTACTCGTTTGCTGTTGAAAGAGCATTTTCGGCCGGTCTTTCTTTTCGAGTTCGCTTTCGGTAGTACTCGTTTATTTCTTTTCGAGTACGCTTTCGGTCGTACTGGTTTGCTGTTGAAAGAGCGTTTTCGGCCGGTGTTTCTTTTGGAGTCCGCTTTCGGCCGTACTGCTTTGCTGTTGAAAGAGCATTTTCGGCCAGTCATTCTTTTCGATTCAGCTTTCGGTAGTACTTTTTTATTTCTTTTCGAGTTCGCTTTTGGTCTTACTCGTTTGCTGTTGAAAGAGCGTTTTCGGCCGGTCTTTCTTTTCGAGTCCGCTTTCGGTCGTACTCATTTATTCTTTTCGAGTCCGCTTTTGCTCGTACTCGTTTGCTGTTGAAAGAGCGTTTCAGGCCGGCCTTTCTTTTCAAGTCCGCTTTCGGTCGTACTCGTTTGCTATTGAAAGAGCGTTTTTGGCCGGTCTTTATTTTCGAGTCCGCTTTCGGTCGTACTCGTTTATTCTTTTCGAGTCCGCTTTCGGTCGTACTCGTTTGCTATTGAAAGAGCGTTTTCGATCGGTCTTTCTTTTCGAGTCCGCTTTCGGTCGTACTCGTTTGCTGTTGAAAGAGCGTTTTTGGCCGGTCTTTCTTTTGCAGTCCGCTTTCGGCCGTACTGCTTTGCTGTTGAAAGAGCATTTTCGGCCAGTCTTTCTTTTCGATTCTGCTTTCGGTAGTACTTTTTTATTTCTTTTCGAGTTCGCTTTTGGTCTTACTCGTTTGCTGTTGAAAGAGCGTTTTCGGCCGGTCTTTCTTTTCGAGTCCGCTTTCGGTCGTACTCGTTTATTCTTTTCGAGTCCGCTTTCGGTCGTACTCGTTTGCTATTGAAAGAGCGTTTTCGATCGGTCTTTCTTTTCGAGTCCGCTTTCGGTCGTACTCGTTTGCTGTTGAAAGAGCGTTTTCGGTCGGTCTTTCTTTTGGAGTCCGCTTTCGGCCGTACTGCTTTGCTGTTGAAAGAGCATTTTCGGCCAGTCTTTCTTTTCGATTCTGCTTTGGTAGTACTTTTTTATTTCTTTTCGAGTTCGCTTTTGGTCTTATTCCTTTGCTGTTGAAAGAGCGTTTTCGGCCGGTCTTTCTTTTCGAGTCCGCTTTCGGTCGTACTCATTTATTCTTTTCGAGTCCGCTTTTGCTCGTACTCGTTTGCTGTTGAAAGAGCGTTTCAGGCCGGTCTTTCTTTTTGAGTCCGCTTTCGGTCGTACTCGTTCGCTATTGAAAGAGCGTTTTTGGCCTGTCTTTATTTTCGAGTCCGCTTTCGGTCGTACTCGTTTATTCTTTTCGAGTCCGCTTTCGGTCGTACTCGTTTGCTATTGAAAGAGCGTTTTCGATCGGTCTTTCTTTTCGAGTCCGCTTTCGGTCGTACTCGTTTGCTGTTGAAAGAGCGTTTTCGGCCGGTCTTTATTTTGGAGTCCGCTTTCGGCCGTACTGCTTTGCTGTTGAAAGAGCATTTTCGGCCAGTCTTTCTTTTCGATTCTGCTTTCGGTAGTACTTTTTTATTTCTTTTCGAGTTCGCTTTTGGTCTTACTCGTTTACTGTTGAAAGAGCGTTTTCGCCCGGTCTTTCTTTTCGAGTCCGCTTTCGGTCGTACTCGTTTATTCTTTTCGAGTCCGCTTTCGGTCGTACTCGTTTGCTATTGAAAGAGCGTTTTCGATCGGTCTTTCTTTTCGAGTCCGCTTTCGGTCGTACTCGTTTGCTGTTGAAAGAGCGTTTTCGGCCGGTCTTTCTTTTGGAGTCCGCTTTCGGCCGTACTGCTATGCTGTTGAAAGAGCATTTTCGGCCAGTCTTTCTTTTCGATTCTGCTTTCGGTAGTACTTTTTTATTTCTTTTCGAGTTCGCTTTTGGTCTTACTAGTTTGCTGTTGAAAGAGCGTTTTCGGCCGGTCGTTCTTTTCGAGTCCGCTTTCGGTCGTACTCATTTATTCTTTTCGAGTCCGCTTTTGCTCGTACTCGTTTGCTGTTGAAAGAGCGTTTCAGGCCGGTCTTTCTTTTCGAGTCCGCTTTCGGTCGTACTCGTTCGCTATTGAAAGAGCGTTTTTGGCCTGTCTTTATTTTCGAGTCCGCTTTCGGTCGTACTCGTTTATTCTTTTCGAGTCCGCTTTCGGTCGTACTCGTTAGCTATTGAAAGAGCGTTTTCGATCGGTCTTTCTTTTCGAGTCCGCTTTCGGTCGTACTCGTTTGCTGTTGAAAGAGCGTTTTCGGCCGGTCTTTCTTTTGGAGTCCGCTTTCGGCCATACTGCTTTGCTGTTGAAAGAGCATTTTCGGCCAGTCTTTCTTTTCGATTCTGCTTTCGGTAGTACTTTTTTATTTCTTTTCGAGTTCGCTTTTGGTCTTACTCGTTTACTGTTGAAAGAGCGTTTTCGCCCGGTCTTTCTTTTCGAGTCCGCTTTCGGTCGTTCTCGTTTATTCTTTTCGAGTCCGCTTTCGGTCGTACTCGTTTGCTATTGAAAGAGCGTTTTCGATCGGTCTTTCTTTTCGAGTCCGCTTTCGGTCGTACTCGTTTGCTGTTGAAAGAGCGTTTTCGGCCGGTCTTTCTTTTGGAGTCCGCTTTCGGCCGTACTGCTTTGCTGTTGAAAGAGCATTTTCGGCCAGTCTTTCTTTTCGATTCTGCTTTCGGTAGTACTTTTTTATTTCTTTTCGAGTTCGCTTTTGGTCTTACTCGTTTGCTGTTGAAAGAGCGTTTTCGGCCGGTCGTTCTTTTCGAGTCCGCTTTCGGTCGTACTCATTTATTCTTTTCGAGTCCGCTTTCGGTCGTACTCGTTTGCTGTTGAAAGAGCGTTTCAGGCCGGTCTTTCTTTTCGAGTCCGCTTTCGGTCGTACTCGTTTGCTGTTGAAAGAGCGTTTTCGGTCGGTCTTTCTTTTGGAGTCCGCTTTCGGCCGTACTGCTTTGCTGTTGAAAGAGCATTTTCGGCCAGTCTTTCTTTTCGATTCTGCTTTGGTAGTACTTTTTTATTTCTTTTCGAGTTCGCTTTTGGTCTTATTCGTTTGCTGTTGAAAGAGCGTTTTCGGCCGGTCTTTCTTTTCGAGTCCGCTTTCGGTCGTACTCATTTATTCTTTTCGAGTCCGCTTTTGCTCGTACTCGTTTGCTGTTGAAAGAGCGTTTCAGGCCGGTCTTTCTTTTTGAGTCCGCTTTCGGTCGTACTCGTTCGCTATTGAAAGAGCGTTTTTGGCCTGTCTTTATTTTCGAGTCCGCTTTCGGTCGTACTCGTTTATTCTTTTCGAGTCCGCTTTCGGTCGTACTCGTTTGCTATTGAAAGAGCGTTTTCGATCGGTCTTTCTTTTCGAGTCCGCTTTCGGTCGTACTCGTTTGCTGTTGAAAGAGCGTTTTCGGCCGGTCTTTATTTTGGAGTCCGCTTTCGGCCGTACTGCTTTGCTGTTGAAAGAGCATTTTCGGCCAGTCTTTCTTTTCGATTCTGCTTTCGGTAGTACTTTTTTATTTCTTTTCGAGTTCGCTTTTGGTCTTACTCGTTTACTGTTGAAAGAGCGTTTTCGCCCGGTCTTTCTTTTCGAGTCCGCTTTCGGTCGTACTCGTTTATTCTTTTCGAGTCCGCTTTCGGTCGTACTCGTTTGCTATTGAAAGAGCGTTTTCGATCGGTCTTTCTTTTCGAGTCCGCTTTCGGTCGTACTCGTTTGCTGTTGAAAGAGCGTTTTCGGCCGGTCTTTCTTTTGGAGTCCGCTTTCGGCCGTACTGCTTTGCTGTTGAAAGAGCATTTTCGGCCAGTCTTTCTTTTCGATTCTGCTTTCGGTAGTACTTTTTTATTTCTTTTCGAGTTCGCTTTTGGTCTTACTCGTTTGCTGTTGAAAGAGCGTTTTCGGCCGGTCGTTCTTTTCGAGTCCGCTTTCGGTCGTACTCATTTATTCTTTTCGAGTCCGCTTTTGCTCGTACTCGTTTGCTGTTGAAAGAGCGTTTCAGGCCGGTCTTTCTTTTCGAGTCCGCTTTCGGTCGTACTCGTTCGCTATTGAAAGAGCGTTTTTGGCCTGTCTTTATTTTCGAGTCCGCTTTCGGTCGTACTCGTTTATTCTTTTCGAGTCCGCTTTCGGTCGTACTCGTTAGCTATTGAAAGAGCGTTTTCGATCGGTCTTTCTTTTCGAGTCCGCTTTCGGTCGTACTCGTTTGCTGTTGAAAGAGCGTTTTCGGCCGGTCTTTCTTTTGGAGTCCGCTTTCGGCCATACTGCTTTGCTGTTGAAAGAGCATTTTCGGCCAGTCTTTCTTTTCGATTCTGCTTTCGGTAGTACTTTTTTATTTCTTTTCGAGTTCGCTTTTGGTCTTACTCGTTTACTGTTGAAAGAGCGTTTTCGCCCGGTCTTTCTTTTCGAGTCCGCTTTCGGTCGTTCTCGTTTATTCTTTTCGAGTCCGCTTTCGGTCGTACTCGTTTGCTATTGAAAGAGCGTTTTCGATCGGTCTTTCTTTTCGAGTCCGCTTTCGGTCGTACTCGTTTGCTGTTGAAAGAGCGTTTTCGGCCGGTCTTTCTTTTGGAGTCCGCTTTCGGCCGTACTGCTTTGCTGTTGAAAGAGCATTTTCGGCCAGTCTTTCTTTTCGATTCTGCTTTCGGTAGTACTTTTTTATTTCTTTTCGAGTTCGCTTTTGGTCTTACTCGTTTGCTGTTGAAAGAGCGTTTTCGGCCGGTCGTTCTTTTCGAGTCCGCTTTCGGTCGTACTCATTTATTCTTTTCGAGTCCGCTTTCGGTCGTACTCGTTTGCTGTTGAAAGAGCGTTTCAGGCCGGTCTTTCTTTTCGAGTCCGCTTTCGGTCGTACTCGTTTGCTGTTGAAAGAGCGTTTTCGGTCGGTCTTTCTTTTGGAGTCCGCTTTCGGCCGTACTGCTTTGCTGTTGAAAGAGCATTTTCGGCCAGTCTTTCTTTTCGATTCTGCTTTGGTAGTACTTTTTTATTTCTTTTCGAGTTCGCTTTTGGTCTTATTCGTTTGCTGTTGAAAGAGCGTTTTCGGCCGGTCTTTCTTTTCGAGTCCGCTTTCGGTCGTACTCATTTATTCTTTTCGAGTCCGCTTTTGCTCGTACTCGTTTGCTGTTGAAAGAGCGTTTCAGGCCGGTCTTTCTTTTTGAGTCCGCTTTCGGTCGTACTCGTTCGCTATTGAAAGAGCGTTTTTGGCCTGTCTTTATTTTCGAGTCCGCTTTCGGTCGTACTCGTTTATTCTTTTCGAGTCCGCTTTCGGTCGTACTCGTTTGCTATTGAAAGAGCGTTTTCGATCGGTCTTTCTTTTCGAGTCCGCTTTCGGTCGTACTCGTTTGCTATTGAAAGAGCGTTTTCGGCCGGTCTTTATTTTGGAGTCCGCTTTCGGCCGTACTGCTTTGCTGTTGAAAGAGCATTTTCGGCCAGTCTTTCTTTTCGATTCTGCTTTCGGTAGTACTTTTTTATTTCTTTTCGAGTTCGCTTTTGGTCTTACTCGTTTACTGTTGAAAGAGCGTTTTCGCCCGGTCTTTCTTTTCGAGTCCGCTTTCGGTCGTACTCGTTTATTCTTTTCGAGTCCGCTTTCGGTCGTACTCGTTTGCTATTGAAAGAGCGTTTTCGATCGGTCTTTCTTTTCGAGTCCGCTTTCGGTCGTACTCGTTTGCTGTTGAAAGAGCGTTTTCGGCCGGTCTTTCTTTTGGAGTCCGCTTTCGGCCGTACTGCTTTGCTGTTGAAAGAGCATTTTCGGCCAGTCTTTCTTTTCGATTCTGCTTTCGGTAGTACTTTTTTATTTCTTTTCGAGTTCGCTTTTGGTCTTACTCGTTTGCTGTTGAAAGAGCGTTTTCGGCCGGTCGTTCTTTTCGAGTCCGCTTTCGGTCGTACTCATTTATTCTTTTCGAGTCCGCTTTCGGTCGTACTCGTTTGCTGTTGAAAGAGCGTTTCAGGCCGGTCTTTCTTTTCGAGTCCGCTTTCGGTCGTACTCGTTTGCTGTTGAAAGAGCGTTTTCGGTCGGTCTTTCTTTTGGAGTCCGCTTTCGGCCGTACTGCTTTGCTGTTGAAAGAGCATTTTTGGCCAGTCTTTCTTTTCGATTCTGCTTTGGTAGTACTTTTTTATTTCTTTTCGAGTTCGCTTTTGGTCTTATTCGTTTGCTGTTGAAAGAGGGTTTTCGGCCGGTCTTTCTTTTCGAGTCCGCTTTCGGTCGTACTCATTTATTCTTTTCGAGTCCGCTTTTGCTCGTACTCGTTTGCTGTTGAAAGAGCGTTTCAGGCCGGTCTTTCTTTTTGAGTCCGCTTTCGGTCGTACTCGTTCGCTATTGAAAGAGCGTTTTTGGCCTGTCTTTATTTTCGAGTCCGCTTTCGGTCGTACTCGTTTATTCTTTTCGAGTCCGCTTTCGGTCGTACTCGTTTGCTATTGAAAGAGCGTTTTCGATCGGTCTTTCTTTTCGAGTCCGCTTTCGGTCGTACTCGTTTGCTGTTGAAAGAGCGTTTTCGGCCGGTCTTTATTTTGGAGTCCGCTTTCGGCCGTACTGCTTTGCTGTTGAAAGAGCATTTTCGGCCAGTCTTTCTTTTCGATTCTGCTTTCGGTAGTACTTTTTTATTTCTTTTCGAGTTCGCTTTTGGTCTTACTCGTTTACTGTTGAAAGAGCGTTTTCGCCCGGTCTTTCTTTTCGAGTCCGCTTTCGGTCGTACTCGTTTATTCTTTTCGAGTCCGCTTTCGGTCGTACTCGTTTGCTATTGAAAGAGCGTTTTCGATCGGTCTTTCTTTTCGAGTCCGCTTTCGGTCGTACTCGTTTGCTGTTGAAAGAGCGTTTTCGGCCGGTCTTTCTTTTGGAGTCCGCTTTCGGCCGTACTGCTTTGCTGTTGAAAGAGCATTTTCGGCCAGTCTTTCTTTTCGATTCTGCTTTCGGTAGTACTTTTTTATTTCTTTTCGAGTTCGCTTTTGGTCTTACTCGTTTGCTGTTGAAAGAGCGTTTTCGGCCGGTCGTTCTTTTCGAGTCCGCTTTCGGTCGTACTCATTTATTCTTTTCGAGTCCGCTTTTGCTCGTACTCGTTTGCTGTTGAAAGAGCGTTTCAGGCCGGTCTTTCTTTTCGAGTCCGCTTTCGGTCGTACTCGTTCGCTATTGAAAGAGCGTTTTTGGCCTGTCTTTATTTTCGAGTCCGCTTTCGGTCGTACTCGTTTATTCTTTTCGAGTCCGCTTTCGGTCGTACTCGTTAGCTATTGAAAGAGCGTTTTCGATCGGTCTTTCTTTTCGAGTCCGCTTTCGGTCGTACTCGTTTGCTGTTGAAAGAGCGTTTTCGGCCGGTCTTTCTTTTGGAGTCCGCTTTCGGCCATACTGCTTTGCTGTTGAAAGAGCATTTTCGGCCAGTCTTTCTTTTCGATTCTGCTTTCGGTAGTACTTTTTTATTTCTTTTCGAGTTCGCTTTTGGTCTTACTCGTTTACTGTTGAAAGAGCGTTTTCGCCCGGTCTTTCTTTTCGAGTCCGCTTTCGGTCGTTCTCGTTTATTCTTTTCGAGTCCGCTTTCGGTCGTACTCGTTTGCTATTGAAAGAGCGTTTTCGATCGGTCTTTCTTTTCGAGTCCGCTTTCGGTCGTACTCGTTTGCTGTTGAAAGAGCGTTTTCGGCCGGTCTTTCTTTTGGAGTCCGCTTTCGGCCGTACTGCTTTGCTGTTGAAAGAGCATTTTCGGCCAGTCTTTCTTTTCGATTCTGCTTTCGGTAGTACTTTTTTATTTCTTTTCGAGTTCGCTTTTGGTCTTACTCGTTTGCTGTTGAAAGAGCGTTTTCGGCCGGCCGTTCTTTTCGAGTCCGCTTTCGGTCGTACTCATTTATTCTTTTCGAGTCCGCTTTTGCTCGTACTCGTTTGCTGTTGAAAGAGCGTTTCAGGCCGGTCTTTCTTTTCGAGTCCGCTTTCGGTCGTACTCGTTCGCTATTGAAAGAGCGTTATTGGCCTGTCTTTATTTTCGAGTCCGCTTTCGGTCGTACTCGTTTATTCTTTTCGAGTCCGCTTTCGGTCGTACTCGTTAGCTATTGAAAGAGCGTTTTCGATCGGTCTTTCTTTTCGAGTCCGCTTTCGGTCGTACTCGTTTGCTGTTGAAAGAGCGTTTTCGGCCGGTCTTTCTTTTGGAGTCCGCTTTCGGCCGTACTGCTTTGCTGTTGAAAGAGCATTTTCGGCCAGTCTTTCTTTTCGATTCTACTTTCGGTAGTACTTTTTTATTTCTTTTCGAGTTCGCTTTTGGTCTTACTCGTTTGCTGTTGAAAGAGCGTTTTCGGCCGGTCTTTCTTTTCGAGTCCGCTTTCGGTCGTACTCATTTATTCTTTTCGAGTCCGCTTTCTGTCGGACTCGTTTGCTATTGAAAGAGCGTTTCAGGCCGGTCTTTCTTTTCGAGTCCGCTTTCGGTCGTACTCGTTCGCTATTGAAAGAGCGTTTTTGGCCTGTCTTTATTTTCGAGTCCGCTTTCGGTCGTACTCGTTTATTCTTTTCGAGTCCGCTTTCGGTCGTACTCGTTAGCTATTGAAAGAGCGTTTTCGATCGGTCTTTCTTTTCGAGTCCGCTTTCGGTCGTACTCGTTTGCTGTTGAAAGAGCGTTTTCGGCCAGTCTTTCTTTTGGAGTCCGCTTTCGGTCGTACTGCTTTGCTGTTGAAAGAGCATTTTTGGCCAGTCTTTCTTTTCGATTCTGCTTTCGGTAGTACTTTTTAATTTCTTTTCGAGTTCGCTTTTGGTCTTACTCGTTTGCTGTTGAAAGAGCGTTTTCGGCCGGTCTTTCTTTTCGAGTCCGCTTTCGGTCGTACTCATTTATTCTTTTCGAGTCCGCTTTTGTTCGTACTCGTTTGCTGTTGAAAGAGCGTTTCAGGCCGGTCTTTCTTTTCGAGTCCGCTTTCGGTCGTACTCGTTCGCTATTGAAAGAGCGTTTTTGGCCTGTCTTTATTTTCGAGTCCGCTTTTGGTCGTACTCGTTTATTCTTATCGAGTCCGCTTTCAGGCGTACTCATTTGCTGTTGAAAGAGCGTTTTCGGTCGGTCTTTTATTTCGAGTCCGCTTTCGGTCGTACTCATTTATTTCTTTTCGAGTCCGCTTTCGGTCGTACTCGTTTGCTGTTGAAAGAGCGTTTCCGGCCGGTCTTTCTTTTCGAGTCCGCTTTCGGTCGTACTCGTTTATTCTTTTCGAGTCCGCTTTCGGTCGTACTCGTTTGCTATTGAAAGAGCGTTTTCGGCCGACCTTTCTGTTCGAGTCGGCTTTCGGTCATACTCGTTTATTCTTTTCGAGTTCGCTTTCGGTTGTACTCGTTTGCTGTTGAAAGAGCGTTTTCGGCCAGTCTTTCTTTTCGATTCTGCTTTCGGTAGTACTTGTTTATTTCTTTTCGAATTCGCTTTTGGTCTTACTCGTTTGCTGTTGAAAGAGCGTTTTCGTCCGGTCTTTCTTTTCGAGTCCGCTTTCGGTCGTACTCGTTTATTCTTTTCGAGTTCGCTTTTGCTCGTACTCGTTTGCTGTTGAAAGAGCGTTTCAGGCCGGTCTTTCTTTTCGAGTCCGCTTTTCGGTCGTACTCGTTTGCTGTTGAAAGAGCGTTTTCGGCCGGTCTTTCTTTTCGAGTCCGCTTTCGATCGTACTCGGTTATTTCTTTTAGAGTCTGCTTTCGGTTGTACTCGTTTGCTGTTGAAAGAGCATTTTCGGCCGGTCTTTCTTTTCGAGTCCGCTTTTGGTCGTACTCGTTTATTCTTTTCGAGTCCGCTTTCAGTCGTACTCGTTTGCTATTGAAAGAGCATTCTCGGCCGGTCTTTCTTTTCGAGTCCGCTTTCGGCCGTACTCGTTTGCTGTTGAAAGAGCATTTTCGGCCGGTCTTTCTTTTCGAGTCCGCTTTCGGTCGTACTCGTTTATTTCTTTTCGAGTCCGCTTTCGGTCTTACTCATTTGCTGTTGAAAGAGCGTTTTCGGCCGGTCTTTCTTTTCGAGTCCACTTTTGGTCGTACTCGTTTATTCTTTTCGAGTCCGCTTTCGGTTGTACTCGTTTGCTGTTGAAAGGGCGTTTTTGGCCGGTCTTTCTGTTCGAGACCGCTTTCGGTCGTACTCGTTTGCTGTTGAAAGAGCTTTTTCAGCCGGTCTTTCTTTTCGAGTCCGCTTTCGGTCATACTTATTTATTCTTTTCGAGTCCGCTTTCGGTCGTAATCGTTTACTGTTGAAAGAGCATTTTCGGCAGGTCTTTATGTTCGAGTCCGCTTTCGGACGTACTCGTTTATTCTTTTCGAGTCCGCTTTCGGTCGTACTCGTTTGCTGTTGAAAGAGCGTTTTCGGTCGGTCTTTCTTTTGGAGTCCGCTTTCGGCCGTACTCCTTTGCTGTTGAAAGGGCATTTTCGGCCAGTCTTTCTTTTCGATTATGCTTTCGGTAGTACTTTTTTATTTCTTTTCGAGTTCGCTTTTGGTCTTACTCGTTTGCTGTTGAAAGAGCGTTTTCGGCCGGTCTTTCTTTTCGAGTCCGCTTTCGGTCGTACTCATTTATTCTTTTCGAGTCCGCTTTTGCTCGTACTCGTTTGCTGTTGAAAGAGCGTTTCAGGCCGGTCTTTCTTTTCGAGTCCGCTTTTCGGTCGTACTCGTTTGCTGTTGAAAGAGCGTTTTCGGCCGGTCTTTCTTTTCGAGTCCGCTTTCGATCGTACTCGGTTATTTCTTTTAGAGTCTGCTTTCGGTTGTACTCGTTTGCTGTTGAAAGAGCATTTTCGGCCGGTCTTTCTTTTCGAGTCCGCTTTTGGTCGTACTCGTTTATTCTTTTCGAGTCCGCTTTCAGTCGTACTCGTTTGCTATTGAAAGAGCATTCTCGGCCGGTCTTTCTTTTCGAGTCCGCTTTTGGCCGTACTCGTTTGCTGTTGAAAGAGCATTTTCGGCCGGTCTTTCTTTTCGAGTCCGCTTTCGGTCGTACTCGTTTATTTCTTTTCGAGTCCGCTTTCGGTCTTACTCATTTGCTGTTGAAAGAGCGTTTTCGGCCGGTCTTTCTTTTCGAGTCCACTTTTGGTCGTACTCGTTTATTCTTTTCGAGTCCGCTTTCGGTCGTACTCGTTTGCTGTTGAAAGGGCGTTTTTGGCCGGTCTTTCTGTTCGAGTCCGCTTTCGGTCGTACTCGTTTATTCTTTTCGAGTCCGCTTTCTGTCGTACTCGTTTGCTGTTGAAAGAGCATTTTTGGCCGGTCTTTCTTTTCGAGACCGCTTTCGGTCGTACTCGTTTGCTGTTGAAAGAGCTTTTTCAGCCGGTCTTTCTTTTCGAGTCCGCTTTCGGTCATACTTATTTATTCTTTTCGAGTCCGCTTTCGGTCGTAATCGTTTACTGTTGAAAGAGCATTTTCGGCAGGTCTTTATGTTCGAGTCCGCTTTCGGACGTACTCGTTTATTCTTTTCGAGTCCGCTTTCGGTCGTACTCGTTTGCTGTTGAAAGAGCGTTTTCGGTCGGTCTTTCTTTTGGAGTCCGCTTTCGGCCGTACTCCTTTGCTGTTGAAAGGGCATTTTCGGCCAGTCTTTCTTTTCGATTATGCTTTCGGTAGTACTTTTTTATTTCTTTTCGAGTTCGCTTTTGGTCTTACTCGTTTGCTGTTGAAAGAGCGTTTTCGGCCGGTCTTTCTTTTCGAGTCCGCTTTCGGTCGTACTCATTTATTCTTTTCGAGTCCGCTTTTGCTCGTACTCGTTTGCTGTTGAAAGAGCGTTTCAGGCCGGTCTTTCTTTTCGAGTCCGCTTTCAGTTGTACTCGTTAGCTGTTGAAAGAGCGTTTTTGGCCGATCTTTATTTTCGAGTCCGTTTTTGGTCGTACTCGTTTATTCTTATCGAGTCCGCTTTCGGTCGTACTCGTTTGCTGTTAAAAGAGCGTTTTCGGTCGGTCTTTTATTTCGAGTCCGCTTTCGGTCGTACTCGTTTATTTCTTTTCGAGTCCGCTTTCGGTCGTACTCGTTTGCTGTTGAAAGAGCGTTTTCGGCCGGTCTTTCTTTTCGAGTCCGCTTTCGGTCGTACTCGTTTATTCTTTTCGAGTCCGCTTTCGGTCGTACTCGTTTACTATTGAAAGAGCGTTTTCGGTCGGTCTTTCTTTTCGAGTCCGCTTTCGGTCGTACTCGTTTGCTATTGAAAGAGCGTTTTCGGTCGGCCTTTCTGTTCGAGTCGGCTTTCGGTCGTACTCGTTTATTTTATTCGAGTTCGCTTTCGGTTGTACTTGTTTGCTGTTGAAAGAGCGTTTTTGGCCGGTCTTTCTTTTCGAGTCCGCTTCGGTCGTACTCGTTTATTCTTATCGAGTCCCCTTTTGGTCGTACTCGTTTGCTGTTGAAAGAGCGTTTTCAGTCGATCTTTCTTTTCGAGTCCGCTTTTGGTCGTACTCGTTTATTCTTATCGAGTCTGCTTTCGGTCGTGCTCATTTGCTGTCGAAAGAGCGTTTTTGGCCGGTCTTTTTTTTCGAGTCCGCTTTCGATCGTACTCGTTTGCTGTTGAAAGAACGTTTTCAGCCGGTCTTTCTTTTCGAGTCCGCTTTCGGTCGTACTTGTTTATTCTTTTCGAGTCCGCTTTCGGTCATACTCGTTTGCTGTTGAAGGAGTGTTTTCGGAAGGTCTTTCTGTTCGAGTCCGCTTTCGGTCGTACTCGTTTATTCTTTTCGAGTCCGCTTTCAGTCGTACTCGTTTGCTGTTGAAAGAGCGTTTTCGGCCGCTCTTTCTTTTGAAGTCCGCTTTCGGCCGTACTCGTTTGCTGTTGAAAGAGCATTTTCGGCAGGTCTTTCTTTTCGATTCCTCTTTCGGTCGTACTCTTTTATTTCTTTTCAAATCCGCTTTTGGTCGTACTCGTTTGCTGTTGAAAGAACGTTTTTGGCCGGTCTTTCTTTTCGAGTCCTCTTTCGGTCGTACTCGTTTATTCTTTTCGAGTCCGCTTTTGTTCGTATTCGTTTGCTGTTGAAAGAGCGTTTTCGGCCGGTCTTTCTTTCCGAGTTCGCTTTCGGTAGTACTCGTTTATTTCTTTTCGAGTACGCTTTCGGTCGTACTCGTTTGCTGTTGAAAGTGCGTTTTCGGCCGGTGTTTCTTTTGGAGTCCGCTTTCGGCCGTACTGCTTTGCTGTTGAAAGAGCATTTTCGGCCAGTCATTCTTTTCGATTCAGCTTTCGGTAGTACTTTTTTATTTCTTTTCGAGTTTGCTTTTGGTCTTACTCGTTTGCTGTTGAAAGAGCGTTTTCGGCCGGTCTTTCTTTTCGAGTCCGCTTTCGGTCGTACTCATTTATTCTTTTCGAGTCCGCTTTTGCTCGTACTCGTTTGCTGTTGAAAGAGCGTTTCAGGCCGGCCTTTCTTTTCGAGTCCGCTTTCGGTCGTACTCGTTTGCTATTGAAATAGCGTTTTTGGTCGGTCTTTATTTTCGAGTCCGCTTTTGGTCGTACTCGTTTATTCTTATCGAGTCCGCTTTCAGTCGTACTCGTTTGCTGTTGAAAGAGCGTTTTCGGTCGGTCTTTTATTTTGAGTCCGCTTTCGGTCGTACTCGTTTATTTCTTTTCGAGTCCGCTTTCGGTCGTACTCGTTTGCTGTTGAAAGAGCGTTTTCGGCCGGTCTTTCTTTTCGAGTCCGCTTTCGGTCGTACTCGTTTATTATTTTCGAGTCCGCTTTCGGTCGTACTCGTTTGCTATTGAAAGAGCGTTTTCGGCCGACCTTTTTGTTCGAGTCGGCTTTCGGTCATACTCGTTTATTCTTTTTGAGTTCGCTTTCGGTCGTACTCGTTTGCTGTTGAAAGAGAGTTTTCGGCCGGTCTTTCTTTTCGAGTCCGCTTTCGATCGTACTCGGTTATTTCTTTTAGAGTCTGTTTTCGGTTGTACTCGTTTGCTGTTGAAAGAGCATTTTCGGCCGGTCTTTCTTTTCGAGTTCGCTTTCGGTAGTACTCGTTTATTTCTTTTCGAGTACGCTTTCGGTCGTACTCGTTTGCTGTTGAAAGAGCGTTTTCGGCCGGTGTTTCTTTTGGAGTCCGCTTTCGGCCGTACTGCTTTGCTGTTGAAAGAGCATTTTCGGCCAGTCATTCTTTTCGATTCAGCTTTCGGTAGTACTTTTTTATTTCTTTTCGAGTTCGCTTTTGGTCTTACTCGTTTGCTGTTGAAAGAGCGTTTTCGGCCGGTCTTTCTTTTCGAGTCCGCTTTCGGTCGTACTCATTTATTCTTTTCGAGTCCGCTTTTGCTCGTACTCGTTTGCTGTTGAAAGAGCGTTTCAGGCCGGCCTTTCTTTTCGAGTCCGCTTTCGGTCGTACTCGTTTGCTATTGAAAGAGCGTTTTTAGCCGGTCTTTATTTTCGAGTCCGCTTTCGGTCGTACTCGTTTATTCTTTTCGAGTCCGCTTTCGGTCGTACTCGTTTGCTATTGAAAGAGCGTTTTCGATCGGTCTTTCTTTTCGAGTCCGCTTTCGGTCGTACTCGTTTGCTGTTGAAAGAGCGTTTTTGGCCGGTCTTTCTTTTGCAGTCCGCTTTCGGCCGTACTGCTTTGCTGTTGAAAGAGCATTTTCGGCCAGTCTTTCTTTTCGATTCTGCTTTCGGTAGTACTTTTTTATTTCTTTTCGAGTTCGCTTTTGGTCTTACTCGTTTGCTGTTGAAAGAGCGTTTTCGGCCGGTCTTTCTTTTCGAGTCCGCTTTCGGTCGTACTCGTTTATTCTTTTCGAGTCCGCTTTCGGTCGTACTCGTTTGCTATTGAAAGAGCGTTTTCGATCGGTCTTTCTTTTCGAGTCCGCTTTCGGTCGTACTCGTTTGCTGTTGAAAGAGCTTTTTCGGCCGGTCTTTCTTTTGGAGTCCGCTTTCGGCCGTACTGCTTTGCTGTTGAAAGAGCATTTTCGGCCAGTCTTTCTTTTCGATTCTGCTTTGGTAGTACTTTTTTATTTCTTTTCGAGTTCGCTTTTGGTCTTATTCGTTTGCTGTTGAAAGAGCGTTTTCGGCCGGTCTTTCTTTTCGAGTCCGCTTTCGGTCGTACTCATTTATTCTTTTCGAGTCCGCTTTTGCTCGTACTCGTTTGCTGTTGAAAGAGCGTTTCAGGCCGGTCTTTCTTTTTGAGTCCGCTTTCGGTCGTACTCTTTCGCTATTGAAAGAGCGTTTTTGGCCTGTCTTTATTTTCGAGTCCGCTTTCGGTCGTACTCGTTTATTCTTTTCGAGTCCGCTTTCGGTCGTACTCGTTTGCTATTGAAAGAGCGTTTTCGATCGGTCTTTCTTTTCGAGTCCACTTTCGGTCGTACTCGTTTGCTGTTGAAAGAGCGTTTTCGGCCGGTCTTTCTTTTGGAGTCCGCTTTCGGCCGTACTGCTTTGCTGTTGAAAGAGCATTTTCGGCCAGTCTTTCTTTTCGATTCTGCTTTCGGTAGTACTTTTTTATTTCTTTTCGAGTTCGCTTTTGGTCTTACTCGTTTACTGTTGAAAGAGCGTTTTCGGCCGGTCTTTCTTTTCGAGTCCGCTTTCGGTCGTACTCGTTTATTCTTTTCGAGTCCGCTTTCGGTCGTACTCGTTTGCTACTGAAAGAGCGTTTTCGATCGGTCTTTCTTTTTGAGTCCGCTTTCGGTCGTACTCGTTTGCTGTTGAAAGAGCGTTTTCGGCCGGTCTTTCTTTTGGAGTCCGCTTTCGGCCGTACTGCTTTGCTGTTGAAAGAGCATTTTCGGCCAGTCTTTCTTTTCGATTCTGCTTTCGGTAGTACTTTTTTATTTCTTTTCAAGTTCGCTTTTGGTCTTACTCGTTTGCTGTTGAAAGAGCGTTTTCGGCCGGTCGTTCTTTTCGAGTCCTCTTTCGGTCGTACTCATTTATTCTTTTCGAGTCCGCTTTTGCTCGTACTCGTTTGCTGTTGAAAGAGCGTTTCAGGCCGGTCTTTCTTTTCGAGTCCGCTTTCGGTTGTACTCGTTCGCTATTGAAAGAGCGTTTTTGGCCTGTCTTTATTTTCGAGTCCGCTTTCGGTCGTACTCGTTTATTCTTTTCGAGTCCGCTTTCGGTCGTACTCGTTAGCTATTGAAAGAGCGTTTTCGATCGGTCTTTCTTTTCGAGTCCGCTTTCGGTCGTACTCGTTTGCTGTTGAAAGAGCGTTTTCGGCCGGTCTTTCTTTTGGAGTCCGCTTTCGGCCATACTGCTTTGCTGTTGAAAGAGCATTTTCGGCCAGTCTTTCTTTTCGATTCTGCTTTCGGTAGTACTTTTTTATTTCTTTTCGAGTTCGCTTTTGGTCTTACTCGTTTGCTGTTGAAAGAGCGTTTTCGGCCGGTCTTTCTTTTCGAGTCCGCTTTCGGTCGTACTCGTTTATTCTTTTCGAGTCCGCTTTCTGTCGGACTCGTTTGCTATTGAAAGAGCGTTTTCGATCGGTCTTTCTTTTCGAGTCCGCTTTCGATCGTACTCGTTTGCTGTTGAAAGAGCGTTTTCGGTCGGTCTTTCTTTTGGAGTCCGCTTTCGGTCGTACTGCTTTGTTGTTGAAAGAGCATTTTCGGCCAGTCTTTCTTTTCGATTCTGCTTTCGGTAGTACTTTTTAATTTCTTTTCGAGTTCGCTTTTGGTCTTACTCGTTTGCTGTTGAAAGAGCGTTTTCGGCCGGTCTTTCTTTTCGAGTCCGCTTTCGGTCGTACTAATTTATTCTTTTCGAGTCCGCTTTTGCTCGTACTCGTTTGCTGTTGAAAGAGCGTTTCAGGCCGGTCTTTCTTTTCGAGTCCGCTTTCGGTCGTACTCGTTCGCTATTGAAAGAGCGTTTTTGGCCTGTCTTTATTTTCGAGTCCGCTTTTGGTCGTACTCGTTTATTCTTATCGAGTCCGCTTTCAGGCGTACTCATTTGCTGTTGAAAGAGCGTTTTCGGTCGGTCTTTTATTTCGAGTCCGCTTTCGGTCGTACTCATTTATTTCTTTTCGAGTCCGCTTTCGGTCGTACTCGTTTGCTGTTGAAAGAGCGTTTCCGGCCGGTCTTTCTTTTCGAGTCCGCTTTCGGTCGTACTCGTTTATTCTTTTCGAGTCCGCTTTCGGTCGTACTCGTTTGCTATTGAAAGAGCGTTTTCGGCCGACCTTTCTGTTCGAGTCGGCTTTCGGTCATACTCGTTTATTCCTTTCGAGTTCGCTTTCGGTTGTACTCGTTTGCTGTTGAAAGAGCGTTTTCGGCCAGTCTTTCTTTTCGATTCTGCTTTCGGTAGTACTTGTTTATTTCTTTTCGAATTCGCTTTTGGTCTTACTCGTTTGCTGTTGAAAGAGCGTTTTCGTCCGGTCTTTCTTTTCGAGTCCGCTTTCGGTCGTACTCGTTTATTCTTTTCGAGTTCGCTTTTGCTCGTACTCGTTTGCTGTTGAAAGAGCGTTTCAGGCCGGTCTTTCTTTTCGAGTCCGCTTTTCGGTCGTACTCGTTTGCTGTTGAAAGAGCGTTTTCGGCCGGTCTTTCTTTTCGAGTCCGCTTTCGATCGTACTCGGTTATTTCTTTTAGAGTCTGCTTTCGGTTGTACTCGTTTGCTGTTGAAAGAGCATTTTCGGCCGGTCTTTCTTTTCGAGTCCGCTTTTGGTCGTACTCGTTTATTCTTTTCGAGTCCGCTTTCAGTCGTACTCGTTTGCTATTGAAAGAGCATTCTCGGCCGGTCTTTCTTTTCGAGTCCGCTTTCGGCCGTACTCGTTTGCTGTTGAAAGAGCATTTTCGGCCGGTCTTTCTTTTCGAGTCCGCTTTCGGTCGTACTCGTTTATTTCTTTTCGAGTCCGCTTTCGGTCTTACTCATTTGCTGTTGAAAGAGCGTTTTCGGCCGGTCTTTCTTTTCGAGTCCACTTTTGGTCGTACTCGTTTATTCTTTTCGAGTCCGCTTTCGGTCGTACTCGTTTGCTGTTGAAAGGGCGTTTTTGGCCGGTCTTTCTGTTCGAGTCCGCTTTCGGTCGTACTCGTTTATTCTTTTCGAGTCCGCTTTCTGTCGTACTCGTTTGCTGTTGAAAGAGAATTTTTGGCCGGTCTTTCTTTTCGAGACCGCTTTCGGTCGTACTCGTTTGCTGTTGAAAGAGCTTTTTCAGCCGGTCTTTCTTTTCGAGTCCGCTTTCGGTCATACTTATTTATTCTTTTCGAGTCCGCTTTCGGTCGTAATCGTTTACTGTTGAAAGAGCATTTTCGGCAGGTCTTTATGTTCGAGTCCGCTTTCGGACGTACTCGTTTATTCTTTTCGAGTCCGCTTTCGGTCGTACTCGTTTGCTGTTGAAAGAGCGTTTTCGGTCGGTCTTTCTTTTGGAGTCCGCTTTCGGCCGTACTCCTTTGCTGTTGAAAGGGCATTTTCGGCCAGTCTTTCTTTTCGATTATGCTTTCGGTAGTACTTTTTTATTTCTTTTCGAGTTCGCTTTTGGTCTTACTCGTTTGCTGTTGAAAGAGCGTTTTCGGCCGGTCTTTCTTTTCGAGTCCGCTTTCGGTCGTACTCATTTATTCTTTTCGAGTCCGCTTTTGCTCGTACTCGTTTGCTGTTGAAAGAGCGTTTCAGGCCGGTCT
The DNA here is from genome assembly GCA_022829125.1 of Lathyrus tuberosus. Taxonomy (NCBI): domain Eukaryota; kingdom Viridiplantae; phylum Streptophyta; class Magnoliopsida; order Fabales; family Fabaceae; genus Lathyrus; species Lathyrus tuberosus. The sequence goes on from JALAZF010000034.1 coordinate 6,625,128, forward strand.
TTCTTTTCGAGTCCGCTTTCAGTTGTACTCGTTAGCTGTTGAAAGAGCGTTTTTGGCCGATCTTTATTTTCGAGTCCGTTTTTGGTCGTACTCGTTTATTCTTATCGAGTCCGCTTTCGGTCGTACTCGTTTGCTGTTAAAAGAGCGTTTTCGGTCGGTCTTTTATTTCGAGTCCGCTTTCGGTCGTACTCGTTTATTTCTTTTCGAATTCGCTTTTGGTCTTACTCGTTTGCTGTTGAAAGAGCGTTTTCGTCCGGTCTTTCTTTTCGAGTCCGCTTTCGGTCGTACTCGTTTATTCTTTTCGAGTTCGCTTTTGCTCGTACTCGTTTGCTGTTGAAAGAGCGTTTCAGGCCGGTCTTTCTTTTCGAGTCCGCTTTTCGGTCGTACTCGTTTGCTGTTGAAAGAGCGTTTTCGGCCGGTCTTTCTTTTCGAGTCCGCTTTCGATCGTACTCGGTTATTTCTTTTAGAGTCCGCTTTCGGCCGTACTGCTTTGCTGTTGAAAGAGCATTTTCGGCCAGTCTTTCTTTTCGATTCTGCTTTCGGTAGTACTTTTTTATTTCTTTTCAAGTTCGCTTTTGGTCTTACTCGTTTGCTGTTGAAAGAGCGTTTTCGGCCGGTCGTTCTTTTCGAGTCCTCTTTCGGTCGTACTCATTTATTCTTTTCGAGTCCGCTTTTGCTCGTACTCGTTTGCTGTTGAAAGAGCGTTTCAGGCCGGTCTTTCTTTTCGAGTCCGCTTTCGGTTGTACTCGTTCGCTATTGAAAGAGCGTTTTTGGCCTGTCTTTATTTTCGAGTCCGCTTTCGGTCGTACTCGTTTATTCTTTTCGAGTCCGCTTTCGGTCGTACTCGTTAGCTATTGAAAGAGCATTTTCGATCGGTCTTTCTTTTCGAGTCCGCTTTCGGTCGTACTCGTTTGCTGTTGAAAGAGCGTTTTCGGCCGGTCTTTCTTTTGGAGTCCGCTTTCGGCCATACTGCTTTGCTGTTGAAAGAGCATTTTCGGCCAGTCTTTCTTTTCGATTCTGCTTTCGGTAGTACTTTTTTATTTCTTTTCGAGTTCGCTTTTGGTCTTACTCGTTTGCTGTTGAAAGAGCGTTTTCGGCCGGTCTTTCTTTTCGAGTCCGCTTTCGGTCGTACTCGTTTATTCTTTTCGAGTCCGCTTTCTGTCGGACTCGTTTGCTATTGAAAGAGCGTTTTCGATCGGTCTTTCTTTTCGAGTCCGCTTTCGATCGTACTCGTTTGCTGTTGAAAGAGCGTTTTCGGTCGGTCTTTCTTTTGGAGTCCGCTTTCGGTCGTACTGCTTTGTTGTTGAAAGAGCATTTTCGGCCAGTCTTTCTTTTCGATTCTGCTTTCGGTAGTACTTTTTAATTTCTTTTCGAGTTCGCTTTTGGTCTTACTCGTTTGCTGTTGAAAGAGCGTTTTCGGCCGGTCTTTCTTTTCGAGTCCGCTTTCGGTCGTACTAATTTATTCTTTTCGAGTCCGCTTTTGCTCGTACTCGTTTGCTGTTGAAAGAGCGTTTCAGGCCGGTCTTTCTTTTCGAGTCCGCTTTCGGTCGTACTCGTTCGCTATTGAAAGAGCGTTTTTGGCCTGTCTTTATTTTCGAGTCCGCTTTTGGTCGTACTCGTTTATTCTTATCGAGTCCGCTTTCAGGCGTACTCATTTGCTGTTGAAAGAGCGTTTTCGGTCGGTCTTTTATTTCGAGTCCGCTTTCGGTCGTACTCATTTATTTCTTTTCGAGTCCGCTTTCGGTCGTACTCGTTTGCTGTTGAAAGAGCGTTTCCGGCCGGTCTTTCTTTTCGAGTCCGCTTTCGGTCGTACTCGTTTATTCTTTTCGAGTCCGCTTTCGGTCGTACTCGTTTGCTATTGAAAGAGCGTTTTCGGCCGACCTTTCTGTTCGAGTCGGCTTTCGGTCATACTCGTTTATTCCTTTCGAGTTCGCTTTCGGTTGTACTCGTTTGCTGTTGAAAGAGCGTTTTCGGCCAGTCTTTCTTTTCGATTCTGCTTTCGGTAGTACTTGTTTATTTCTTTTCGAATTCGCTTTTGGTCTTACTCGTTTGCTGTTGAAAGAGCGTTTTCGTCCGGTCTTTCTTTTCGAGTCCGCTTTCGGTCGTACTCGTTTATTCTTTTCGAGTTCGCTTTTGCTCGTACTCGTTTGCTGTTGAAAGAGCGTTTCAGGCCGGTCTTTCTTTTCGAGTCCGCTTTTCGGTCGTACTCGTTTGCTGTTGAAAGAGCGTTTTCGGCCGGTCTTTCTTTTCGAGTCCGCTTTCGATCGTACTCGGTTATTTCTTTTAGAGTCTGCTTTCGGTTGTACTCGTTTGCTGTTGAAAGAGCATTTTCGGCCGGTCTTTCTTTTCGAGTCCGCTTTTGGTCGTACTCGTTTATTCTTTTCGAGTCCGCTTTCAGTCGTACTCGTTTGCTATTGAAAGAGCATTCTCGGCCGGTCTTTCTTTTCGAGTCCGCTTTCGGCCGTACTCGTTTGCTGTTGAAAGAGCATTTTCGGCCGGTCTTTCTTTTCGAGTCCGCTTTCGGTCGTACTCGTTTATTTCTTTTCGAGTCCGCTTTCGGTCTTACTCATTTGCTGTTGAAAGAGCGTTTTCGGCCGGTCTTTCTTTTCGAGTCCACTTTTGGTCGTACTCGTTTATTCTTTTCGAGTCCGCTTTCGGTCGTACTCGTTTGCTGTTGAAAGGGCGTTTTTGGCCGGTCTTTCTGTTCGAGTCCGCTTTCGGTCGTACTCGTTTATTCTTTTCGAGTCCGCTTTCTGTCGTACTCGTTTGCTGTTGAAAGAGAATTTTTGGCCGGTCTTTCTTTTCGAGACCGCTTTCGGTCGTACTCGTTTGCTGTTGAAAGAGCTTTTTCAGCCGGTCTTTCTTTTCGAGTCCGCTTTCGGTCATACTTATTTATTCTTTTCGAGTCCGCTTTCGGTCGTAATCGTTTACTGTTGAAAGAGCATTTTCGGCAGGTCTTTATGTTCGAGTCCGCTTTCGGACGTACTCGTTTATTCTTTTCGAGTCCGCTTTCGGTCGTACTCGTTTGCTGTTGAAAGAGCGTTTTCGGTCGGTCTTTCTTTTGGAGTCCGCTTTCGGCCGTACTCCTTTGCTGTTGAAAGGGCATTTTCGGCCAGTCTTTCTTTTCGATTATGCTTTCGGTAGTACTTTTTTATTTCTTTTCGAGTTCGCTTTTGGTCTTACTCGTTTGCTGTTGAAAGAGCGTTTTCGGCCGGTCTTTCTTTTCGAGTCCGCTTTCGGTCGTACTCATTTATTCTTTTCGAGTCCGCTTTTGCTCGTACTCGTTTGCTGTTGAAAGAGCGTTTCAGGCCGGTCTTTCTTTTCGAGTCCGCTTTCAGTTGTACTCGTTAGCTGTTGAAAGAGCGTTTTTGGCCGATCTTTATTTTCGAGTCCGTTTTTGGTCGTACTCGTTTATTCTTATCGAGTCCGCTTTCGGTCGTACTCGTTTGCTGTTAAAAGAGCGTTTTCGGTCGGTCTTTTATTTCGAGTCCGCTTTCGGTCGTACTCGTTTATTTCTTTTCGAATTCGCTTTTGGTCTTACTCGTTTGCTGTTGAAAGAGCGTTTTCGTCCGGTCTTTCTTTTCGAGTCCGCTTTCGGTCGTACTCGTTTATTCTTTTCGAGTTCGCTTTTGCTCGTACTCGTTTGCTGTTGAAAGAGCGTTTCAGGCCGGTCTTTCTTTTCGAGTCCGCTTTTCGGTCGTACTCGTTTGCTGTTGAAAGAGCGTTTTCGGCCGGTCTTTCTTTTCGAGTCCGCTTTCGATCGTACTCGGTTATTTCTTTTAGAGTCTGCTTTCGGTTGTACTCGTTTGCTGTTGAAAGAGCATTTTCGGCCGGTCTTTCTTTTCGAGTCCGCTTTTGGTCGTACTCGTTTATTCTTTTCGAGTCCGCTTTCAGTCGTACTCGTTTGCTATTGAAAGAGCATTCTCGGCCGGCCTTTCTTTTCGAGTCCGCTTTCGGCCGTACTCGTTTGCTGTTGAAAGAGCATTTTCGGCCGGTCTTTCTTTTCGAGTCCGCTTTCGGTCGTACTCGTTTATTTCTTTTCGAGTCCGCTTTCGGTCTTACTCATTTGCTGTTGAAAGAGCGTTTTCGGCCGGTCTTTCTTTTCGAGTCCACTTTTGGTCGTACTCGTTTATTCTTTTCGAGTCCGCTTTCGGTCGTACTCGTTTGCTGTTGAAAGGGCGTTTTTGGCCGGTCTTTCTGTTCGAGTCCGCTTTCGGTCGTACTCGTTTATTCTTTTCGAGTCCGCTTTCTGTCGTACTCGTTTGCTGTTGAAAGAGCATTTTTGGCCGGTCTTTCTTTTCGAGACTGCTTTCGGTCGTACTCGTTTGCTGTTGAAAGAGCTTTTTCAGCCGGTCTTTCTTTTCGAGTCCGCTTTCTGTAACACCCCAATTCCCCATCATAAATAAATAACAATTAATAAAATCAGAGTAACTAAAAATTTATTTTTCCGACAGAAACAAGGATGCCACATTTTAAAATAAGAATACACACTCCCTGCTCATAAATTTGATACATAGCATAAAATAGGTTACCCTCAATTGGGAAACTTTTCCATATAAAGGTAATACCAAATATATTCAACAATTATATACATAAATAAAATAATCGTTTCCCCGACTCCCGTGCTACGTATCAGAGCAGACACCAAGACCTAAGCAAAGACGAAGATCTAACTCTTCCACTTGCCTCCACGCCTCTAAAGCTGACAATCTGCACTATGCCATAAAAAGCATATTCCAGCAGAAGGGTGAGAAATAACAACTATAACAAGATTGCATAATAATATGCCACAACACAGATAAATTCACATATATAATATTTCTCACCAATTACATCACATACTAACACATATAGCATGCCACCAATACAAAACATATCACACATAATCCCACCACGATTATGACATATGGAACCACACCACCACATCACCACAAAATATAACATATATTAATCATACCGACATAATCACATATTCACACATAATGCATATGTTTATACACAAAACATATCACTCACAACCAATGCATTCATCTCTTATGCAAACTAATTCACCAAGGCTATCACAAGCTCACACATAATCAATCCATTTATAATTCTCACCACAATTCATCCCAACTCACTCATATACATCACAATGTATATATATATATAAATATATATATATATATATATATATATATATAATCAAGCATATTCATCATGCATACTTTCACAATCCTTAATCATTCCACATAAACATACACATTTACGTTTACTCACCAACACATCATTATAAAGATGATAAATGCAAATCATAGAGACCGACTCACGACTCTATGCAAATGCAATGCGGTACCGACTCAACCTCGTAATTCATTAGTCCCCCAGGAACTCTTGGAATCATCGCTTGTTACATAGAGTAACTCCCCGTCGGGCCTACGATGTTCCCCGTCGCTATAAACCATTATTTCAGGGCGAACGACGTTTATGGATTGCTTTCGACCACTATTTCAGGGCGCACAATCATTTGTGATTAATCGCTTCTACCATTATTTCAGGGCGTAAGACGATAAAACTGATTGTGATTAATCGCTTCTACCATTATTTCAGGGCGTAAGACGATAAAACTGATTCATCTATGAATCTTCCAATGCAAGAATGCATATCATGATACTTGACACATTAATGACTCATGCCAACATCAAATGCTCATGCATTAACAATAATCATGTATTTCAAGTACATATAAAGTAATGCACACAATTGCCCAAAATGGCCACAAACACCAATATACCATTCCACAACATCAAATTCCCATCAAAGAATCATCACACAAGCCATCTCATAACATATCATAATATGTCTTACAATATTGAAAAATAACTCAAAATTCCATTTTTACGGTTTCTCGAAAAAGTCGGCTAAAAGTCGGCCAAAAATAATATTTTCTATCATCATCAAAAAGTGCTCATCGACAGCTTCGATTCGGTATAAAGAACACTTAAATACGATAAACAACGAAGAAGATATGAATATTTCAAAATAACGCAAAAACATAAACCGGACGCCCGACACTACGAAACGGTTCGAAAAAACTGTACCGATTGGACTAGGTTCAGACCTCAAAACTATTTTTCCTAGAAAGAACATCTCGTTAGCTTCCCAACGCTTCGAACGGGGATCAAAACCGACTTACGGTTCAAGAGATATGAATTTCCGAAGTTTTCCGAAAAATCAGGATTTTCCACCTACAGCACGCGTCCGTACGCCTGCGGGCTGCTACGGATTTCGGCTATTTTGCCCGAAAATCCGACCGATTCAATTCTATGATACGAAACAAATACACAATAATCCTTACCAAATATATATCAACGTTTTAGGACCATAAAACGATAATTCTACGACGTTCGATTTTCACCAAAATCTCACATTCTCAAAACCCAAAAATGTCAAAACTCACAATATCAACCGATTTCAACCAAACGAGTTTCTATAATCTCGGTCTAACCTCATACGACTAATCTACGCAATTTATTTCGAAATTCATCCGTGAAAACATCGATTTCTAACCATTTTTACCATTTCGACCTAAAATGAAAACTATATGAAACTATCCAAAACAATCAAGAAAACATACACATATACATACACAAGCAATATATAATTGAAACTTCTCACCCTTACCCGATTATTCGCGCTTGAAACGGAGTTCCCGCGATTTTTTCCCTTTTCTCCTCTTTTCTCTCTTCTTCCTCTTCTTTTCTCTTTTCCTTCTTTCTTTCTCTTTTTCTCTTCCTTACTATTTTTCTCTCTTTTCTTTCTATTTATATAAAAACATAAAACTTACCCAAGCAAAAGACCAAAATACCCCTCAACTCAAATATCTCTCAAACGCTCTCAAAATGCGATAAAACATCAACAACGATGAAAAATAATATATTGCCAAATAAAAGTCAATAATAAAATAATCAAATAGACTCGATTAACTAAAACTGACAAAAACTGGGGCGTTACACTTTCGGTCATACTTATTTATTCTTTTCGAGTCCGCTTTCGGTCGTAATCGTTTACTGTTGAAAGAGCATTTTCGGCAGGTCTTTATGTTCGAGTCCGCTTTCGGACGTACTCGTTTATTCTTTTCGAGTCCGCTTTCGGTCGTACTCGTTTGCTGTTGAAAGAGCGTTTTCGGTCGGTCTTTCTTTTGGAGTCCGCTTTCGGCCGTACTCCTTTGCTGTTGAAAGGGCATTTTCGGCCAGTCTTTCTTTTCGATTATGCTTTCGGTAGTACTTTTTTATTTCTTTTCGAGTTCGCTTTTGGTCTTACTCGTTTGCTGTTGAAAGAGCGTTTTCGGCCGGTCTTTCTTTTCGAGTCCGCTTTCGGTCGTACTCATTTATTCTTTTCGAGTCCGCTTTTGCTCGTACTCGTTTGCTGTTGAAAGAGCGTTTCAGGCCGGTCTTTCTTTTCGAGTCCGCTTTCAGTTGTACTCGTTAGCTGTTGAAAGAGCATTTTTGGCCGATCTTTATTTTCGAGTCCGTTTTTGGTCGTACTCGTTTATTCTTATCGAGTCCGCTTTCGGTCGTACTCGTTTGCTGTTAAAAGAGCGTTTTCGGTCGGTCTTTTATTTCGAGTCCGCTTTCGGTCGTACTCGTTTATTTCTTTTCGAGTCCGCTTTCGGTCGTACTCGTTTGCTGTTGAAAGAGCGTTTTCGGCCGGTCTTTCTTTTCGAGTCCGCTTTCGGTCGTACTCGTTTATTCTTTTCGAGTCCGCTTTCGGTCGTACTCGTTTACTATTGAAAGAGCGTTTTCGGTCGGTCTTTCTTTTCGAGTCCGCTTTCGGTCGTACTCGTTTGCTATTGAAAGAGCGTTTTCGGTCGGCCTTTCTGTTCGAGTCGGCTTTCGGTCGTACTTGTTTATTTTATTCGAGTTCGCTTTCGGTTGTACTTGTTTGCTGTTGAAAGAGCGTTTTTGGCCGGTCTTTCTTTTCGAGTCCGCTTCGGTCGTACTCGTTTATTCTTATCGAGTCCCCTTTTGGTCGTACTCGTTTGCTGTTGAAAGAGCGTTTTCAGTCGATCTTTCTTTTCGAGTCCGCTTTTGGTCGTACTCGTTTATTCTTATCGAGTCTGCTTTCGGTCGTGCTCATTTGCTGTCGAAAGAGCGTTTTTGGCCGGTCTTTTTTTTCGAGTCCGCTTTCGATCGTACTCGTTTGCTGTTGAAAGAACGTTTTCAGCCGGTCTTTCTTTTCGAGTCCGCTTTCGGTCGTACTTGTTTATTCTTTTCGAGTCCGCTTTCGGTCATACTCGTTTGCTGTTGAAGGAGTGTTTTCGGCAGGTCTTTCTGTTCGAGTCCGCTTTCGGTCGTACTCGTTTATTCTTTTCGAGTCCGCTTTCAGTCGTACTCGTTTGCTGTTGAAAGAGCGTTTTCGGCCGCTCTTTCTTTTGGAGTCCGCTTTCGGCCGTACTCGTTTGCTGTTGAAAGAGCATTTTCGGCAGGTCTTTCTTTTCGATTCCTCTTTCGGTCGTACTCTTTTATTTCTTTTCAAATCCGCTTTTGGTCGTACTCGTTTGCTGTTGAAAGAACGTTTTTGGCCGGTCTTTCTTTTCGAGTCCTCTTTCGGTCGTACTCGTTTATTCTTTTCGAGTCCGCTTTTGTTCGTATTCGTTTGCTGTTGAAAGAGCGTTTTCGGCCGGTCTTCCTTTTCGAGTTCGCTTTCGGTAGTACTCGTTTATTGCTTTTCGAGTACGCTTTCGGTCGTACTCGTTTGCTGTTGAAAGTGCGTTTTCGGCCGGTGTTTCTTTTGGAGTCCGCTTTCGGCCGTACTGCTTTGCTGTTGAAAGAGCATTTTCGGCCAGTCATTCTTTTCGATTCAGCTTTCGGTAGTACTTTTTTATTTCTTTTCGAGTTCGCTTTTGGTCTTACTCGTTTGCTGTTGAAAGAGCGTTTTCGGCCGGTCTTTCTTTTCGAGTCCGCTTTCGGTCGTACTCATTTATTCTTTTCGAGTCCGCTTTTGCTCGTACTCGTTTGCTGTTGAAAGAGCGTTTCAGGCCGGCCTTTCTTTTCGAGTCCGCTTTCGGTCGTACTCGTTTGCTATTGAAAGAGCGTTTTTGGTCGGTCTTTATTTTCGAGTCCGCTTTTGGTCGTACTCGTTTATTCTTATCGAGTCCGCTTTCAGTCGTACTCGTTTGCTGTTGAAAGAGCGTTTTCGGTCGGTCTTTTATTTTGAGTCCGCTTTCGGTCGTACTCGTTTATTTCTTTTCGAGTCCGCTTTCGGTCGTACTCGTTTGCTGTTGAAAGAGCGTTTTCGGCCGGTCTTTCTTTTCGAGTCCGCTTTCGGTCGTACTCGTTTATTATTTTCGAGTCCGCTTTCGGTCGTACTCGTTTGCTATTGAAAGAGCGTTTTCGGCCGACCTTTTTGTTCGAGTCGGCTTTCGGTCATACTCGTTTATTCTTTTTGAGTTCGCTTTCGGTTGTACTCGTTTGCTGTTGAAAGAGCGTTTTCGGCCAGTCTTTCTTTTCGATTCTGCTTTCGGTAGCACTTGTTTATTTCTTTTCGAATTCGCTTTTGGTCTTACTCGTTTGCTGTTGAAAGAGCGTTTTCGGCCGGTCTTTCTTTTCGAGTCCGCTTTCGGTCGTACTCGTTTATTCTTTTCGAGTTCGCTTTTGCTCGTACTCGTTTGCTGTTGAAAGAGCGTTTTAGGCCGGTCATTCTTTTCGAGTCTGCTTTCGGTTGTACTCGTTAGCTGTTGAAAGAGAGTTTTTGGCCGGTCTTTCGTTTCGAGTCTGCTTTTGTTCATACTCGTTTATTCTTATCGAGTCCGCTTTCGGTTGTACTCGTTTGCTGTTGAAAGAGCGTTTTCGGCCGGTCTTTCTTTTCGAGTCCGCTTTCGGTCGTACTCGTTTATTCTTTTCGAGTCCGCTTTCGGTCGTACTCGTTTACTATTGAAAGAGCGTTTTCGGTCGGTCTTTCTTTTCGAGTCCGCTTTCGGTCGTACTCGTTTATTCTTTTCGAGTCTGCTTTCGGTCGTACTCGTTTACTATTGAAAGAGCGTTTTCGGTCGGTCTTTCTTTTCGAGTCCGCTTTCGGTCGTACTCGTTTGTTATTGAAAGAGCGTTTTCGGTCGGCCTTTCTGTTCGAGTCGGCTTTCGGTCGTACTCGTTTATTCTATTCGAGTTCGCTTTCGGTTGTACTCGTTTGCTGTTGAAAGAGCGTTTTTGGCCGGTCTTTCTTTTCGAGTCCGCTTTCGGTCATACTCGTTTATTCTTATAGAGTCCGCTTTTGGTCGTACTCGTTTGCTGTTGAAAGAGCGTTTTCAGTCGATCTTTCTTTTCGAGTCCGCTTTTGGTCGTACTCGTTTATTCTTATCGAGTCTGCTTTCGGTCGTGCTCATTTGCTGTCGAAAGAGCGTTTTTGGCCGGTCTTTTTTTTCGAGTCCGCTTTCGATCGTACTCGTTTGCTGTTGAAAGAACGTTTTCAGCCGGTCTTTCTTTTCGAGTCCGCTTTCGGTCGTACTTGTTTATTCTTTTCGAGTCCGCTTTCGGTCATACTCGTTTGCTGTTGAAGGAGTGTTTTCGGCAGGTCTTTCTGTTCGAGTCCGCTTTCGGTCGTACTCGTTTATTCCTTTCGAGTCCGCTTTCAGTCGTACTCGTTTGCTGTTGAAAGAGCATTTTCGGCCGCTCTTTCTTTTGGAGTCCGCTTTCGGCCGTACTCGTTTGCTGTTGAAAGAGCATTTTCGGCAGGTCTTTCTTTTCGATTCCTCTTTCGGTCGTACTCGTTTATTTCTTTTCAAATCCGTTTTTGGTCGTACTCGTTTGCTGTTGATAGAACGTTTTTGGCCGGTCTTTCTTTTCGAGTCCTCTTTCGGTCGTACTCGTTTATTCTTTTCGAGTCCGCTTTTGTTCGTATTCGTTTGCTGTTGAAAGAGCGTTTTCGGCCGGTCTTTCTTTTCGAGTTCGCTTTCGGTAGTACTCGTTTATTTCTTTTCGAGTACGCTTTCGGTCGTACTCGTTTGCTGTTGAAAGAGCGTTTTCGGCCGGTGTTTCTTTTGGAGTCCGCTTTCGGCCGTACTGCTTTGCTGTTGAAAGAGCATTTTCGGCCAGTCATTCTTTTCGATTCAGCTTTCGGTAGTACTTTTTTATTTCTTTTCGAGTTCGCTTTTGGTCCTACTCGTTTGCTATTGAAAGAGCGTTTTCGGCCGGTCTTTCTTTTCGAGTCCGCTTTCGGTCGTACTCATTTATTCTTTTCGAGTCCGCTTTTGCTCGTACTCGTTTGCTGTTGAAAGAGCGTTTCAGGCCGGCCTTTCTTTTCGAGTCCGCTTTCGGTCGTACTCGTTTGCTATTGAAAGAGCGTTTTTGGCCGGTCTTTATTTTCGAGTCCGCTTTTGGTCGTACTCGTTTATTCTTATCGAGTCCACTTTCAGTCGTACTCGTTTGCTGTTGAAAGAGCGTTTTCGGTCGGTCTTTTATTTCGAGTCCGCTTTCGGTCGTACTCGTTTATTTCTTTTCGAGTCCGCTTTCGGTCGTACTCGTTTGCTGTTGAAAGAGCGTTTTTGGCCGGTCTTTCTTTTCGAGTCCGCTTTCGGTCGTACTCGTTTATTATTTTCGAGTCCGCTTTCGGTCGTACTCGTTTGCTATTGAAAGAGCATTTTCAGCCGACCTTTTTGTTTGAGTCGGCTTTCGGTAATACTCGTTTATTCTTTTCGAGTTCGCTTTCGGTTGTACTCGTTTGCTGTTGAAAGAGCGTTTTCGGCCAGTCTTTCTTTTCGATTCTGCTTTCGGTAGTACTTGTTTATTTCTTTTCGAATTCGCTTTTGGTCTTACTCGTTTGCTGTTGAAAGAGCGTTTTCGGCCGGTCTTTCTTTTCGAGTCCGCTTTCGGTCGTACTCGTTTATTCTTTTCGAGTTCGCTTTTGCTCGTACTCGTTTGCTGTTGAAAAAGCGTTTCAGGCCGGTCTTTCTTTTCGAGTCCGCTTTCGGTTGTACTCGTTAGCTGTTGAAAGAGAGTTTTTGGCCGGTCTTTTGTTTCGAGTCTGCTTTTGTTCATACTCGTTTATTCTTATCGAGTCCGCTTTCGGTTGTACTCGTTTGCTGTTGAAAGAGCTTTTTCGGCAGGTCCTTCTTTTCGAGTCCGCTTTCGCTCGTACTCGTTTATTCTTTTCGAGTCCGCTTTCGGTCGTACTGGTTTACTATTGAAAGAGCGTTTTCGGTCGGTCTTTCTTTTCGAGTCCGCTTTCGGTCGTACCCGTTTATTCTTTTCGAGTCCGCTTTCGGTCGTACTCGTTTACTATTGAAAGAGCGTTTTCGGTCGGTCTTTCTTTTCGAGTCCGCTTTCGGTCGTACTCGTTTGTTATTGAAAGAGCGTTTTCGGTCGGCCTTTCTGTTCGAGTCGGCTTTCGGTCGTACTCGTTTATTCTATTCGAGTTCGCTTTCGGTTGTACTCGTTTGCTGTTGAAAGAGCGTTTTTGGCCGGTCTTTCTTTTCGAGTCCGCTTTCGGTCGTACTCGTTTATTCTTATAGAGTCCGCTTTTGGTCGTACTCGTTTGCTGTTGAAAGAGCGTTTTCAGTCGATCTTTCTTTTCGAGTCCGCTTTTGGTCGTACTCGTTTATTCTTATCGAGTCTGCTTTCGGTCGTGCTCATTTGCTGTCGAAAGAGCGTTTTTGGCCGGTCTTTTTTTTCGAGTCCGCTTTCGATCGTACTCGTTTGCTGTTGAAAGAACGTTTTCAGCCGGTCTTTCTTTTCGAGTCCGCTTTCGGTCGTACTTGTTTATTCTTTTCGAGTCCGCTTTCGGTCATACTCGTTTGCTGTTGAAGGAGTGTTTTCGGCAGGTCTTTCTGTTCGAGTCCGCTTTCGGTCGTACTCGTTTATTCTTTTCGAGTCCGCTTTCAGTCGTACTCGTTTGCTGTTGAAAGAGCGTTTTCGGCCGCTCTTTCTTTTGGAGCCCGCTTTCGGCCGTACTCGTTTGCTGTTGAAAGAGCATTTTCGGCAGGTCTTTCTTTTCGATTCCTCTTTTGGTCGTACTCTTTTATTTCTTTTCAAATCCGCTTTTGGTCGTACTCGTTTGCTGTTGAAAGAACGTTTTTGGCCGGTCTTTCTTTTCGAGTCCTCTTTCGGTCGTACTCGTTTATTCTTTTCGAGTCCGCTTTTGTTCGTATTCGTTTGCTGTTGAAAGAGCGTTTTCGGCCGGTCTTTCTTTTCGAGTTCGCTTTCGGTAGTACTCGTTTATTTCTTTTCGAGTACGCTTTCGGTCGTACTCGTTTGCTGTTGAAAGTGCGTTTTCGGCCGGTGTTTCTTTTGGAGTCCGCTTTCGGCCGTACTGCTTTGCTGTTGAAAGAGCATTTTCGGCCAGTCATTCTTTTCGATTCAGCTTTCGGTAGTACTTTTTTATTTCTTTTCGAGTTCGCTTTTGGTCTTACTCGTTTGCTGTTGAAAGAGCGTTTTCGGCCGGTCTTTCTTTTCGAGTCCGCTTTCGGTCGTACTCATTTATTCTTTTCGAGTCCGCTTTTGCTCGTACTCGTTTGCTGTTGAAAGAGCGTTTCAGGCCGGCCTTTCTTTTCGAGTCCGCTTTCGGTCGTACTCGTTTGCTATTGAAAGAGCGTTTTTGGTCGGTCTTTATTTTCGAGTCCGCTTTTGGTCGTACTCGTTTATTCTTATCGAGTCCGCTTTCAGTCGTACTCGTTTGCTGTTGAAAGAGCGTTTTCGGTCGGTCTTTTATTTTGAGTCCGCTTTCGGTCGTACTCGTTTATTTCTTTTCGAGTCCGCTTTCGGTCGTACTCGTTTGCTGTTGAAAGAGCGTTTTCGGCCGGTCTTTCTTTTCGAGTCCGCTTTCGGTCGTACTCGTTTATTATTTTCGAGTCCGCTTTCGGTCGTACTCGTTTGCTATTGAAAGAGCGTTTTCGGCCGACCTTTTTGTTCGAGTCGGCTTTCGGTCATACTCGTTTATTCTTTTTGAGTTCGCTTTCGGTTGTACTCGTTTGCTGTTGAAAGAGCGTTTTCGGCCAGTCTTTCTTTTCGATTCTGCTTTCGGTAGCACTTGTTTATTTCTTTTCGAATTCGCTTTTGGTCTTACTCGTTTGCTGTTGAAAGAGCGTTTTCGGCCGGTCTTTCTTTTCGAGTCCGCTTTCGGTCGTACTCGTTTATTCTTTTCGAGTTCGCTTTTGCTCGTACTCGTTTGCTGTTGAAAGAGCGTTTTAGGCCGGTCATTCTTTTCGAGTCTGCTTTCGGTTGTACTCGTTAGCTGTTGAAAGAGAGTTTTTGGCCGGTCTTTCGTTTCGAGTCTGCTTTTGTTCATACTCGTTTATTCTTATCGAGTCCGCTTTCGGTTGTACTCGTTTGCTGTTGAAAGAGCGTTTTCGGCCGGTCTTTCTTTTCGAGTCCGCTTTCGGTCGTACTCGTTTATTCTTTTCGAGTCCGCTTTCGGTCGTACTCGTTTACTATTGAAAGAGCGTTTTCGGTCGGTCTTTCTTTTCGAGTCCGCTTTCGGTCGTACTCGTTTATTCTTTTCGAGTCTGCTTTCGGTCGTACTCGTTTACTATTGAAAGAGCGTTTTCGGTCGGTCTTTCTTTTCGAGTCCGCTTTCGGTCGTACTCGTTTGTTATTGAAAGAGCGTTTTCGGTCGGCCTTTCTGTTCGAGTCGGCTTTCGGTCGTACTCGTTTATTCTATTCGAGTTCGCTTTCGGTTGTACTCGTTTGCTGTTGAAAGAGCGTTTTTGGCCGGTCTTTCTTTTCGAGTCCGCTTTCGGTCATACTCGTTTATTCTTATAGAGTCCGCTTTTGGTCGTACTCGTTTGCTGTTGAAAGAGCGTTTTCAGTCGATCTTTCTTTTCGAGTCCGCTTTTGGTCGTACTCGTTTATTCTTATCGAGTCTGCTTTCGGTCGTGCTCATTTGCTGTCGAAAGAGCGTTTTTGGCCGGTCTTTTTTTTCGAGTCCGCTTTCGATCGTACTCGTTTGCTGTTGAAAGAACGTTTTCAGCCGGTCTTTCTTTTCGAGTCCGCTTTCGGTCGTACTTGTTTATTCTTTTCGAGTCCGCTTTCGGTCATACTCGTTTGCTGTTGAAGGAGTGTTTTCGGCAGGTCTTTCTGTTCGAGTCCGCTTTCGGTCGTACTCGTTTATTCTTTTCGAGTCCGCTTTCAGTCGTACTCGTTTGCTGTTGAAAGAGCATTTTCGGCCGCTCTTTCTTTTGGAGTCCGCTTTCGGCCGTACTCGTTTGCTGTTGAAAGAGCATTTTCGGCAGGTCTTTCTTTTCGATTCCTCTTTCGGTCGTACTCGTTTATTTCTTTTCAAATCCGTTTTTGGTCGTACTCGTTTGCTGTTGATAGAACGTTTTTGGCCGGTCTTTCTTTTCGAGTCCTCTTTCGGTCGTACTCGTTTATTCTTTTCGAGTCCGCTTTTGTTCGTATTCGTTTGCTGTTGAAAGAGCGTTTTCGGCCGGTCTTTCTTTTCGAGTTCGCTTTCGGTAGTACTCGTTTATTTCTTTTCGAGTACGCTTTCGGTCGTACTCGTTTGCTGTTGAAAGAGCGTTTTCGGCCGGTGTTTCTTTTGGAGTCCGCTTTCGGCCGTACTGCTTTGCTGTTGAAAGAGCATTTTCGGCCAGTCATTCTTTTCGATTCAGCTTTCGGTAGTACTTTTTTATTTCTTTTCGAGTTCGCTTTTGGTCCTACTCGTTTGCTATTGAAAGAGCGTTTTCGGCCGGTCTTTCTTTTCGAGTCCGCTTTCGGTCGTACTCATTTATTCTTTTCGAGTCCGCTTTTGCTCGTACTCGTTTGCTGTTGAAAGAGCGTTTCAGGCCGGCCTTTCTTTTCGAGTCCGCTTTCGGTCGTACTCGTTTGCTATTGAAAGAGCGTTTTTGGCCGGTCTTTATTTTCGAGTCCGCTTTTGGTCGTACTCGTTTATTCTTATCGAGTCCGCTTTCAGTCGTACTCGTTTGCTGTTGAAAGAGCGTTTTCGGTCGGTCTTTTATTTCGAGTCCGCTTTCGGTCGTACTCGTTTATTTCTTTTCGAGTCCGCTTTCGGTCGTACTCGTTTGCTGTTGAAAGAGCGTTTTTGGCCGGTCTTTCTTTTCGAGTCCGCTTTCGGTCGTACTCGTTTATTATTTTCGAGTCCGCTTTCGGTCGTACTCGTTTGCTATTGAAAGAGCATTTTCAGCCGACCTTTTTGTTTGAGTCGGCTTTCGGTAATACTCGTTTATTCTTTTCGAGTTCGCTTTCGGTTGTACTCGTTTGCTGTTGAAAGAGCGTTTTCGGCCAGTCTTTCTTTTCGATTCTGCTTTCGGTAGTACTTGTTTATTTCTTTTCGAATTCGCTTTTGGTCTTACTCGTTTGCTGTTGAAAGAGCGTTTTCGGCCGGTCTTTCTTTTCGAGTCCGCTTTCGGTCGTACTCGTTTATTCTTTTCGAGTTCGCTTTTGCTCGTACTCGTTTGCTGTTGAAAAAGCGTTTCAGGCCGGTCTTTCTTTTCGAGTCCGCTTTCGGTTGTACTCGTTAGCTGTTGAAAGAGAGTTTTTGGCCGGTCTTTTGTTTCGAGTCTGCTTTTGTTCATACTCGTTTATTCTTATCGAGTCCGCTTTCGGTTGTACTCGTTTGCTGTTGAAAGAGCTTTTTCGGCAGGTCCTTCTTTTCGAGTCCGCTTTCGCTCGTACTCGTTTATTCTTTTCGAGTCCGCTTTCGGTCGTACTGGTTTACTATTGAAAGAGCGTTTTCGGTCGGTCTTTCTTTTCGAGTCCGCTTTCGGTCGTACCCGTTTATTCTTTTCGAGTCCGCTTTCGGTCGTACTCGTTTACTATTGAAAGAGCGTTTTCGGTCGGTCTTTCTTTTCGAGTCCGCTTTCGGTCGTACTCGTTTGTTATTGAAAGAGCGTTTTCGGTCGGCCTTTCTGTTCGAGTCGGCTTTCGGTCGTACTCGTTTATTCTATTCGAGTTCGCTTTCGGTTGTACTCGTTTGCTGTTGAAAGAGCGTTTTTGGCCGGTCTTTCTTTTCGAGTCCGCTTTCGGTCGTACTCGTTTATTCTTATAGAGTCCGCTTTTGGTCGTACTCGTTTGCTGTTGAAAGAGCGTTTTCAGTCGATCTTTCTTTTCGAGTCCGCTTTTGGTCGTACTCGTTTATTCTTATCGAGTCTGCTTTCGGTCGTGCTCATTTGCTGTCGAAAGAGCGTTTTTGGCCGGTCTTTTTTTTCGAGTCCGCTTTCGATCGTACTCGTTTGCTGTTGAAAGAACGTTTTCAGCCGGTCTTTCTTTTCGAGTCCGCTTTCGGTCGTACTTGTTTATTCTTTTCGAGTCCGCTTTCGGTCATACTCGTTTGCTGTTGAAGGAGTGTTTTCGGCAGGTCTTTCTGTTCGAGTCCGCTTTCGGTCGTACTCGTTTATTCTTTTCGAGTCCGCTTTCAGTCGTACTCGTTTGCTGTTGAAAGAGCGTTTTCGGCCGCTCTTTCTTTTGGAGCCCGCTTTCGGCCGTACTCGTTTGCTGTTGAAAGAGCATTTTCGGCAGGTCTTTCTTTTCGATTCCTCTTTTGGTCGTACTCTTTTATTTCTTTTCAAATCCGCTTTTGGTCGTACTCGTTTGCTGTTGAAAGAACGTTTTTGGCCGGTCTTTCTTTTCGAGTCCTCTTTCGGTCGTACTCGTTTATTCTTTTCGAGTCCGCTTTTGTTCGTATTCGTTTGCTGTTGAAAGAGCGTTTTCGGCCGGTCTTTCTTTTCGAGTTCGCTTTCGGTAGTACTCGTTTATTTCTTTTCGAGTACGCTTTCGGTCGTACTCGTTTGCTGTTGAAAGTGCGTTTTCGGCCGGTGTTTCTTTTGGAGTCCGCTTTCGGCCGTACTGCTTTGCTGTTGAAAGAGCATTTTCGGCCAGTCATTCTTTTCGATTCAGCTTTCGGTAGTACTTTTTTATTTCTTTTCGAGTTCGCTTTTGGTCTTACTCGTTTGCTGTTGAAAGAGCGTTTTCGGCCGGTCTTTCTTTTCGAGTCCGCTTTCGGTCGTACTCATTTATTCTTTTTGAGTCCGCTTTTGCTCGTACTCGTTTGCTGTTGAAAGAGCGTTTCAGGCCGGCCTTTCTTTTCGAGTCCGCTTTCGGTCGTACTCGTTTGCTATTGAAAGAGCGTTTTTGGTCGGTCTTTATTTTCGAGTCCGCTTTTGGTCGTACTCGTTTATTCTTATCGAGTCCGCTTTCAGTCGTACTCGTTTGCTGTTGAAAGAGCGTTTTCGGTCGGTCTTTTATTTTGAGTCCGCTTTCGGTCGTACTCGTTTATTTCTTTTCGAGTCCGCTTTCGGTCGTACTCGTTTGCTGTTGAAAGAGCGTTTTCGGCCGGTCTTTCTTTTCGAGTCCGCTTTCGGTCGTACTCGTTTATTATTTTCGAGTCCGCTTTCGGTCGTACTCGTTTGCTATTGAAAGAGCGTTTTCGGCCGACCTTTTTGTTCGAGTCGGCTTTCGGTCATACTCGTTTATTCTTTTTGAGTTCGCTTTCGGTTGTACTCGTTTGCTGTTGAAAGAGCGTTTTCGGCCAGTCTTTCTTTTCGATTCTGCTTTCGGTAGCACATGTTTATTTCTTTTCGAATTCGCTTTTGGTCTTACTCGTTTGCTGTTGAAAGAGCGTTTTCGGCCGGTCTTTCTTTTCGAGTCCGCTTTCGGTCGTACTCGTTTATTCTTTTCGAGTTCGCTTTTGCTCGTACTCGTTTGCTGTTGAAAGAGCGTTTCAGGCCGGTCTTTCTTTTCGAGTCTGCTTTCGGTTGTACTCGTTAGCTGTTGAAAGAGAGTTTTTGGCCGGTCTTTCGTTTCGAGTCTGCTTTTGTTCATACTCGTTTATTCTTATCGAGTCCGCTTTCGGTTGTACTCGTTTGCTGTTGAAAGAGCGTTTTCGGCCGGTCTTTCTTTTCGAGTCCGCTTTCGGTCGTACTCGTTTATTCTTTTCGAGTCCGCTTTCGGTCGTACTCGTTTACTATTGAAAGAGCGTTTTCGGTCGGTCTTTCTTTTCGAGTCCGCTTTCGGTCGTACTCGTTTATTCTTTTCGAGTCTGCTTTCGGTCGTACTCGTTTACTATTGAAAGAGCGTTTTCGGTCGGTCTTTCTTTTCGAGTCCGCTTTCGGTCGTACTCGTTTGTTATTGAAAGAGCGTTTTCGGTCGGCCTTTCTGTTCGAGTCGGCTTTCGGTCGTACTCGTTTATTCTATTCGAGTTCGCTTTCGGTTGTACTCGTTTGCTGTTGAAAGAGCGTTTTTGGCCGGTCTTTCTTTTCGAGTCCGCTTTCGGTCATACTCGTTTATTCTTATAGAGTCCGCTTTTGGTCGTACTCGTTTGCTGTTGAAAGAGCGTTTTCAGTCGATCTTTCTTTTCGAGTCCGCTTTTGGTCGTACTCGTTTATTCTTATCGAGTCTGCTTTCGGTCGTGCTCATTTGCTGTCGAAAGAGCGTTTTTGGCCGGTCTTTTTTTTCGAGTCCGCTTTCGATCGTACTCGTTTGCTGTTGAAAGAACGTTTTCAGCCGGTCTTTCTTTTCGAGTCCGCTTTCGGTCGTACTTGTTTATTCTTTTCGAGTCCGCTTTCGGTCATACTCGTTTGCTGTTGAAGGAGTGTTTTCGGCAGGTCTTTCTGTTCGAGTCCGCTTTCGGTCGTACTCGTTTATTCTTTTCGAGTCCGCTTTCAGTCGTACTCGTTTATTTCTTTTCAAATCCGCTTTTGGTCGTACTCGTTTGCTGTTGAAAGAACGTTTTTGGCCGGTCTTTCTTTTCGAGTCCTCTTTCGGTCGTACTCGTTTATTCTTTTCGAGTCCGCTTTTGCTCGTACTCGTTTGCTGTTGAAAGAGCGTTTCAGGCCGGCCTTTCTTTTCGAGTCCGCTTTCGGTCGTACTCGTTTGCTATTGAAAGAGCGTTTTTGGCCGGTCTTTATTTTCGAGTCCGCTTTTGGTCGTACTCGTTTATTCTTATCGAGTCCGCTTTCAGTCGTACTCGTTTGCTGTTGAAAGAGCGTTTTCGGTCGGTCTTTTATTTCGAGTCCGCTTTCGGTCGTACTCGTTTATTTCTTTTCGAGTCCGCTTTCGGTCGTACTCGTTTGCTGTTGAAAGAGCGTTTTTGGCCGGTCTTTCTTTTCGAGTCCGCTTTCGGTCGTACTCGTTTATTATTTTCGAGTCCGCTTTCGGTCGTACTCGTTTCCTATTGAAAGAGCATTTTCGGCCGACCTTTTTGTTCGAGTCGGCTTTCGGTCATACTCGTTTATTCTTTTCGAGTTCGCTTTCGGTTGTACTCGTTTGCTGTTGAAAGAGCGTTTTCGGCCAGTCTTTCTTTTCGATTCTGCTTTCGGTAGTACTTGTTTATTTCTTTTCGAATTCGCTTTTGGTCTTACTCGTTTGCTGTTGAAAGAGCGTTTTCGGCCGGTCTTTCTTTTCGAGTCCGCTTTCGGTCGTACTCGTTTATTCTTTTCGAGTTCGCTTTTGCTCGTACTCGTTTGCTGTTGAAAGAACGTTTCAGGCCGGTCTTTCTTTTCGAGTCCGCTTTCGGTTGTACTCGTTAGCTGTTGAAAGAGAGTTTTTGGCCGGTCTTTCGTTTCGAGTCTGCTTTTGTTCATACTCGTTTATTCTTATCGAGTCCGCTTTCGGTTGTACTCGTTTGCTGTTGAAAGAGCGTTTTCGGCCGGTCCTTCTTTTCGAGTCCGCTTTCGCTCGTACTCGTTTATTCTTTTCGAGTCCGCTTTCAGTCGTACTGGTTTACTATTGAAAGAGCGTTTTCGGTCGGTCTTTCTTTTCGAGTCCGCTTTCGGTCGTACTCGTTTATTCTTTTCGAGTCCGCTTTCGGTCGTACTCGTTTACTATTGAAAGAGCGTTTTCGGTCGGTCTTTCTTTTCGAGTCCGCTTTCGGTCGTACTCGTTTGCTATTGAAAGAGCGTTTTCGGTCGGCCTTTCTGTTCGAGTCGGCTTTCGGTCGTACTTGTTTATTTTATTCGAGTTCGCTTTCGGTTGTACTTGTTTGCTGTTGAAAGAGCGTTTTTGGCCGGTCTTTCTTTTCGAGTCCGCTTCGGTCGTACTCGTTTATTCTTATCGAGTCCCCTTTTGGTCGTACTCGTTTGCTGTTGAAAGAGCGTTTTCAGTCGATCTTTCTTTTCGAGTCCGCTTTTGGTCGTACTCGTTTATTCTTATCGAGTCTGCTTTCGGTCGTGCTCATTTGCTGTCGAAAGAGCGTTTTTGGCCGGTCTTTTTTTTCGAGTCCGCTTTCGATCGTACTCGTTCGCTGTTGAAAGAACGTTTTCAGCCGGTCTTTCTTTTCGAGTCCGCTTTCGGTCGTACTTGTTTATTCTTTTCGAGTCCGCTTTCGGTCATACTCGTTTGCTGTTGAAGGAGTGTTTTCGGCAGGTCTTTCTGTTCGAGTCCGCTTTCGGTCGTACTCGTTTATTCTTTTCGAGTCCGCTTTCAGTCGTACTCGTTTGCTGTTGAAAGAGCGTTTTCGGCCGCTCTTTCTTTTGGAGTCCGCTTTCGGCCGTACTCGTTTGCTGTTGAAAGAGCATTTTCGGCAGGTCTTTCTTTTCGATTCCTCTTTCGGTCGTACTCTTTTATTTCTTTTCAAATCCGCTTTTGGTCGTACTCGTTTGCTGTTGAAAGAACGTTTTTGGCCGGTCTTTCTTTTCGAGTCCTCTTTCGGTCGTACTCGTTTATTCTTTTCGAGTCCGCTTTTGTTCGTATTCGTTTGCTGTTGAAAGAGCGTTTTCGGCCGGTCTTTCTTTTCGAGTTCGCTTTCGGTAGTACTCGTTTATTTCTTTTCGAGTACGCTTTCGGTCGTACTCGTTTGCTGTTGAAAGTGCGTTTTCGGCCGGTGTTTCTTTTGGAGTCCGCTTTCGGCCGTACTGCTTTGCTGTTGAAAGAGCATTTTCGGCCAGTCATTCTTTTCGATTCAGCTTTCGGTAGTACTTTTTTATTTCTTTTCGAGTTCGCTTTTGGTCTTACTCGTTTGCTGTTGAAAGAGCGTTTTCGGCCGGTCTTTCTTTTCGAGTCCGCTTTCGGTCGTACTCATTTATTCTTTTCGAGTCCGCTTTTGCTCGTACTCGTTTGCTGTTGAAAGAGCGTTTCAGGCCGGCCTTTCTTTTCGAGTCCGCTTTCGGTCGTACTCGTTTGCTATTGAAAGAGCGTTTTCGGTCGGTCTTTCTTTTCGAGTCCGCTTTCAGTCGTACTCGTTTATTCTTTTCGAGTCTGCTTTCGGTCGTACTCGTTTACTATTGAAAGAGCGTTTTCGGTCGGTCTTTCTTTTCGAGTCCGCTTTCGGTCGTACTCGTTTGTTATTGAAAGAGCGTTTTCGGTCGGCCTTTCTGTTCGAGTCGGCTTTCGGTCGTACTCGTTTATTCTATTCGAGTTCGCTTTCGGTTGTACTCGTTTGCTGTTGAAAGAGAGTTTTTGGCCGGTCTTTCTTTTCGAGTCCGCTTTCGGTCATACTCGTTTATTCTTATAGAGTCCGCTTTTGGTCGTACTCGTTTGCTGTTGAAAGAGCGTTTTCAGTCGATCTTTCTTTTCGAGTCCGCTTTTGGTCGTACTCGTTTATTCTTATCGAGTCTGCTTTCGGTCGTGCTCATTTGCTGTCGAAAGAGCATTTTTGGCCGGTCTTTTTTTTCGAGTCCGCTTTCGATCGTACTCGTTTGCTGTTGAAAGAACGTTTTCAGCCGGTCTTTCTTTTCGAGTCCGCTTTCGGTCGTACTTGTTTATTCTTTTCGAGTCCGCTTTCGGTCATACTCGTTTGCTGTTGAAGGAGTGTTTTCGGCAGGTCTTTCTGTTCGAGTCCGCTTTCGGTCGTACTCGTTTATTCTTTTCGAGTCCGCTTTCAGTCGTACTCGTTTGCTGTTGAAAGAGCATTTTCGGCCGCTCTTTCTTTTGGAGTCCGCTTTCGGCCGTACTCGTTTGCTGTTGAAAGAGCATTTTCGGCAGGTCTTTCTTTTCGATTCCTCTTTCGGTCGTACTCGTTTATTTCTTTTCAAATCCGCTTTTGGTCGTACTCGTTTGCTGTTGAAAGAACGTTTTTGGCCGGTCTTTCTTTTCGAGTCCTCTTTCGGTCGTACTCGTTTATTCTTTTCGAGTCCGCTTTTGCTCGTACTCGTTTGCTGTTGAAAGAGCGTTTCAGGCCGGCCTTTCTTTTCGAGTCCGCTTTCGGTCGTACTCGTTTGCTATTGAAAGAGCGTTTTTGGCCGGTCTTTATTTTCGAGTCCGCTTTTGGTCGTACTCGTTTATTCTTATCGAGTCCGCTTTCAGTCGTACTCGTTTGCTGTTGAAAGAGCGTTTTCGGTCGGTCTTTTATTTCGAGTCCGCTTTCGGTCGTACTCGTTTATTTCTTTTCGAGTCCGCTTTCGGTCGTACTCGTTTGCTGTTGAAAGAGCGTTTTTGGCCGGTCTTTCTTTTCGAGTCCGCTTTCGGTCGTACTCGTTTATTATTTTCGAGTCCGCTTTCGGTCGTACTCGTTTGCTATTGAAAGAGCATTTTCGGCCGACCTTTTTGTTCGAGTCGGCTTTCGGTCATACTCGTTTATTCTTTTCGAGTTCGCTTTCGGTTGTACTCGTTTGCTGTTGAAAGAGCGTTTTCGGCCAGTCTTTCTTTTCGATTCTGCTTTCGGTAGTACTTGTTTATTTCTTTTCGAATTCGCTTTTGGTCTTACTCGTTTGCTGTTGAAAGAGCGTTTTCGGCCGGTCTTTCTTTTCGAGTCCGCTTTCGGTCGTACTCGTTTATTCTTTTCGAGTTCGCTTTTGCTCGTACTCGTTTGCTGTTGAAAGAGCGTTTCAGGCCGGTCTTTCTTTTCGAGTCCGCTTTCGGTTGTACTCGTTAGCTGTTGAAAGAGAGTTTTTGGCCGGTCTTTCGTTTCGAGTCTGCTTTTGTTCATACTCGTTTATTCTTATCGAGTCCGCTTTCGGTTGTACTCGTTTGCTGTTGAAAGAGCGTTTTCGGCCGGTCCTTCTTTTCGAGTCCGCTTTCGCTCG
Organism: Lathyrus tuberosus; assembly: GCA_022829125.1. Taxonomy (NCBI): domain Eukaryota; kingdom Viridiplantae; phylum Streptophyta; class Magnoliopsida; order Fabales; family Fabaceae; genus Lathyrus; species Lathyrus tuberosus. The sequence goes on from JALAZF010000034.1 coordinate 6,649,015, forward strand.
TACTCGTTTATTCTTTTCGAGTCCGCTTTCGGTCGTACTGGTTTACTATTGAAAGAGCGTTTTCGGTCGGTCTTTCTTTTCGAGTCCGCTTTCGGTCGTACTCGTTTATTCTTTTCGAGTCCGCTTTCGGTCGTACTCGTTTACTATTGAAAGAGCGTTTTCGGTCGGTCTTTCTTTTCGAGTCCGCTTTCGGTCGTACTCGTTTGCTATTGAAAGAGCGTTTTCGGTCGGCCTTTCTGTTCGAGTCGGCTTTCGGTCGTACTTGTTTATTTTATTCGAGTTCGCTTTCGGTTGTACTTGTTTGCTGTTGAAAGAGCGTTTTTGGCCGGTCTTTCTTTTCGAGTCCGCTTCGGTCGTACTCGTTTATTCTTATCGAGTCCCCTTTTGGTCGTACTTGTTTGCTGTTGAAAGAGCGTTTTCAGTCGATCTTTCTTTTCGAGTCCGCTTTTGGTCGTACTCGTTTATTCTTATCGAGTCTGCTTTCGGTCGTGCTCATTTGCTGTCGAAAGAGCGTTTTTGGCCGGTCTTTTTTTTCGAGTCCGCTTTCGATCGTACTCGTTTGCTGTTGAAAGAACGTTTTCAGCCGGTCTTTCTTTTCGAGTCCGCTTTCGGTCGTACTTGTTTATTCTTTTCGAGTCCGCTTTCGGTCATACTCGTTTGCTGTTGAAGGAGTGTTTTCGGCAGGTCTTTCTGTTCGAGTCCGCTTTCGGTCGTACTCATTTATTCTTTTCGAGTCCGCTTTCAGTCGTACTCGTTTGCTGTTGAAAGAGCGTTTTCGGCCGCTCTTTCTTTTGGAGTCCGCTTTCGGCCGTACTCGTTTGCTGTTGAAAGAGCATTTTCGGCAGGTCTTTCTTTTCGATTCCTCTTTCGGTCGTACTCTTTTATTTCTTTTCAAATCCGCTTTTGGTCGTACTCGTTTGCTGTTGAAAGAACGTTTTTGGCCGGTCTTTCTTTTCGAGTCCTCTTTCGGTCGTACTCGTTTATTCTTTTCGAGTCCGCTTTTGTTCGTATTCGTTTGCTGTTGAAAGAGCGTTTTCGGCCGGTCTTTCTTTTCGAGTTCGCTTTCGGTAGTACTCGTTTATTTCTTTTCGAGTACGCTTTCGGTCGTACTCGTTTGCTGTTGAAAGTGCGTTTTCGGCCGGTGTTTCTTTTGGAGTCCGCTTTCGGCCGTACTGCTTTGCTGTTGAAAGAGCATTTTCGGCCAGTCATTCTTTTCGATTCAGCTTTCGGTAGTACTTTTTTATTTCTTTTCGAGTTCGCTTTTGGTCTTACTCGTTTGCTGTTGAAAGAGCGTTTTCGGCCGGTCTTTCTTTTCGAGTCCGCTTTCGGTCGTACTCATTTATTCTTTTCGAGTCCGCTTTTGCTCGTACTCGTTTGCTGTTGAAAGAGCGTTTCAGGCCGGCCTTTCTTTTCGAGTCCGCTTTCGGTCGTACTCGTTTGCTATTGAAAGAGCGTTTTTGGTCGGTCTTTATTTTCGAGTCCGCTTTTGGTCGTACTCGTTTATTCTTATCGAGTCCGCTTTCAGTCGTACTCGTTTGCTGTTGAAAGAGCGTTTTCGGTCGGTCTTTTATTTTGAGTCCGCTTTCGGTCGTACTCGTTTATTTCTTTTCGAGTCCGCTTTCGGTCGTACTCGTTTGCTGTTGAAAGAGCGTTTTCGGCCGGTCTTTCTTTTCGAGTCCGCTTTCGGTCGTACTCGTTTATTATTTTCGAGTCCGCTTTCGGTCGTACTCGTTTGCTATTGAAAGAGCGTTTTCGGCCGACCTTTTTGTTCGAGTCGGCTTTCGGTCATACTCGTTTATTCTTTTCGATTCCTCTTTCGGTTGTACTCGTTTGCGGTTGAAAGAGCGTTTTCGGCCAGTCTTTCTTTTCGATTCTGCTTTCGGTAGCACTTGTTTATTTCTTTTCGAATTCGCTTTTGGTCTTACTCGTTTGCTGTTGAAAGAGCGTTTTCGGCCGGTCTTTCTTTTCGAGTCCGCTTTCGGTCGTACTCGTTTATTCTTTTCGAGTTCGCTTTTGCTCGTACTCGTTTGCTGTTGAAAGAGCGTTTCAGGCCGGTCTTTCTTTTCGAGTCTGCTTTCGGTTGTACTCGTTAGCTGTTGAAAGAGAGTTTTTGGCCGGTCTTTCGTTTCGAGTCTGCTTTTGTTCATACTCGTTTATTCTTATCGAGTCCGCTTTCGGTTGTACTCGTTTGCTGTTAAAAGAGCGTTTTCGGCCGGTCTTTCTTTTCGAGTCCGCTTTCGGTCGTACTCGTTTATTCTTTTCGAGTCCGCTTTCGGTCGTACTCGTTTACTATTGAAAGAGCGTTTTCGGTCGGTCTTTCTTTTCGAGTCCGCTTTCGGTCGTACTCGTTTATTCTTTTCGAGTCTGCTTTCGGTCGTACTCGTTTACTATTGAAAGAGCGTTTTCGGTCGGTCTTTCTTTTCGAGTCCGCTTTCGGTCGTACTCGTTTGTTATTGAAAGAGCGTTTTCGGTCGGCCTTTCTGTTCGAGTCGGCTTTCGGTCGTACTCGTTTATTCTATTCGAGTTCGCTTTCGGTTGTACTCGTTTGCTGTTGAAAGAGCGTTTTTGGCCGGTCTTTCTTTTCGAGTCCGCTTTCGGTCATACTCGTTTATTCTTATAGAGTCCGCTTTTGGTCGTACTCGTTTGCTGTTGAAAGAGCGTTTTCAGTCGATCTTTCTTTTCGAGTCCGCTTTTGGTCGTACTCGTTTATTCTTATCGAGTCTGCTTTCGGTCGTGCTCATTTGCTGTCGAAAGAGCGTTTTTGGCCGGTCTTTTTTTTCGAGTCCGCTTTCGATCGTACTCGTTTGCTGTTGAAAGAACGTTTTCAGCCGGTCTTTCTTTTCGAGTCCGCTTTCGGTCGTACTTGTTTATTCTTTTCGAGTCCGCTTTCGGTCATACTCGTTTGCTGTTGAAGGAGTGTTTTCGGCAGGTCTTTCTGTTCGAGTCCGCTTTCGGTCGTACTCGTTTATTCTTTTCGAGTCCGCTTTCAGTCGTACTCGTTTGCTGTTGAAAGAGCATTTTTGGCCGCTCTTTCTTTTGGAGTCCGCTTTCGGCCGTACTCGTTTGCTGTTGAAAGAGCATTTTCGGCAGGTCTTTCTTTTCGATTCCTCTTTCGGTCGTACTCGTTTATTTCTTTTCAAATCCGCTTTTGGTCGTACTCGTTTGCTGTTGATAGAACGTTTTTGGCCGGTCTTTCTTTTCGAGTCCTCTTTCGGTCGTACTCGTTTATTCTTTTCGAGTCCGCTTTTGTTCGTATTCGTTTGCTGTTGAAAGAGCGTTTTCGGCCGGTCTTTCTTTTCGAGTTCGCTTTCGGTAGTACTCGTTTATTTCTTTTCGAGTACGCTTTCGGTCGTACTCGTTTGCTGTTGAAAGAGCGTTTTCGGCCGGTGTTTCTTTTGGAGTCCGCTTTCGGCCGTACTGCTTTGCTGTTGAAAGAGCATTTTCGGCCAGTCATTCTTTTCGATTCAGCTTTCGGTAGTACTTTTTTATTTCTTTTCGAGTTCGCTTTTGGTCCTACTCGTTTGCTGTTGAAAGAGCGTTTTCGGCCGGTCTTTCTTTTCGAGTCCGCTTTCGGTCGTACTCATTTATTCTTTTCGAGTCCGCTTTTGCTCGTACTCGTTTGCTGTTGAAAGAGCGTTTCAGGCCGGCCTTTCTTTTCGAGTCCGCTTTCGGTCGTACTCGTTTGCTATTGAAAGAGCGTTTTTGGCCGGTCTTTATTTTCGAGTCCGCTTTTGGTCGTACTCGTTTATTCTTATCGAGTCCGCTTTCAGTCGTACTCGTTTGCTGTTGAAAGAGCGTTTTTGGTCGGTCTTTTATTTCGAGTCCGCTTTCGGTCGTACTCGTTTATTTCTTTTCGAGTCCGCTTTCGGTCGTACTCGTTTGCTGTTGAAAGAGCGTTTTTGGCCGGTCTTTCTTTTCGAGTCCGCTTTCGGTCGTACTCGTTTATTATTTTCGAGTCCGCTTTCGGTCGTACTCGTTTGCTATTGAAAGAGCATTTTCGGCCGACCTTTTATTTCGAGTCCGCTTTCGGTCGTACTCGTTTGCTGTTGAAAGAGCGTTTTCGGCCGGTCTTTCTTTTCGAGTCCGCTTTCGGTCGTACTCGTTTATTCTTTTCGAGTCCGCTTTCGGTCGTACTCGTTTGCTATTGAAAGAGCGTTTTCGGCCGACCTTTCTGTTTGAGTCGGCTTTCGGTCGTACTCATTTATTCTATTCGAGTTCGCTTTCGGTTGTACTCGTTTGCTGTTGAAAGAGCGTTTTTGGCCGGTCTTTCTTTTCGAGTCCGCTTTCGGTCGTACTCGTTTATTCTTATAGAGTCCACTTTTGGTCGTACTCGTTTGCTGTTGAAAGAGCGTTTTCAGTCGATCTTTCTTTTCGAGTCCGCTTTTGGTCGTACTCGTTTATTCCTATCGAGTCTGCTTTCGGTCGTGCTCATTTGCTGTCGAAAGAGCGTTTTTGGCCGGTCTTTTTTTTCGAGTCCGCTTTCGATCGTACTCGTTTGCTGTTGAAAGAGCGTTTTCGGCCGGTGTTTCTTTTGGAGTCCGCTTTCGGCCGTACTGCTTTGCTGTTGAAAGAGCATTTTCGGCCAGTCATTCTTTTCGATTCAGCTTTCGGTAGTACTTTTTTATTTCTTTTCGAGTTCGCTTTTGGTCTTACTCGTTTGCTGTTGAAAGAGCGTTTTCGGCCGGTCTTTCTTTTCGAGTCCGCTTTCGGTCGTACTCATTTATTCTTTTCGAGTCCGCTTTTGCTCGTACTCGTTTGCTGTTGAAAGAGCGTTTCAGGCCGGCCTTTATTTTCGAGTCCGCTTTCGGTCGTACTCGTTTGCTATTGAAAGAGCGTTTTTGGCCGGTCTTTATTTTCAAGTCCGCTTTTGGTCGTACTCGTTTATTCTTATCGAGTCCGCTTTCAGTCGTACTCGTTTGCTGTTGAAAGAGCGTTTTCGGTCGGTCTTTTATTTTGAGTCCGCTTTCGGTCGTACTCGTTTATTTCTTTTCGAGTCCGCTTTCGGTCGTACTCGTTTGCTGTTGAAAGAGCGTTTTCGGCCGGTCTTTCTTTTCGAGTCCGCTTTCGGTCGTACTCGTTTATTATTTTCGAGTCCGCTTTCGGTCGTACTCGTTTGCTATTGAAAGAGCGTTTTCGGCCGACCTTTTTGTTCGAGTCGGCTTTCGGTCATACTCGTTTATTCTTTTTGAGTTCGCTTTCGGTTGTACTCGTTTGCTGGTGAAAGAGCGTTTTCGGCCAGTCTTTCTTTTCGATTCTGCTTTCGGTAGCACTTGTTTATTTCTTTTCGAATTCGCTTTTGGTCTTACTCGTTTGCTGTTGAAAGAGCGTTTTCGGCCGGTCTTTCTTTTCGAGTCCGCTTTCGGTCGTACTCGTTTATTCTTTTCGAGTTCGCTTTTGCTCGTACTCGTTTGCTGTTGAAAGAGCGTTTCAGGCCGGTCTTTCTTTTCGAGTCTGCTTTCGGTTGTACTCGTTAGCTGTTGAAAGAGAGTTTTTGGCCGGTCTTTCGTTTCGAGTCTGCTTTTGTTCATACTCGTTTATTCTTATCGAGTCCGCTTTCGGTTGTACTCGTTTGCTGTTGAAAGAGCGTTTTCGGCCGGTCTTTCTTTTCGAGTCCGCTTTCGGTCGTACTCGTTTATTCTTTTCGAGTCCGCTTTCGGTCGTACTCGTTTACTATTGAAAGAGCGTTTTCGGTCGGTCTTTCTTTTCGAGTCCGCTTTCGGTCGTACTCGTTTATTCTTTTCGAGTCTGCTTTCGGTAGTACTCGTTTACTATTGAAAGAGCGTTTTCGGTCGGTCTTTCTTTTCGAGTCCGCTTTCGGTCGTACTCGTTTGTTATTGAAAGAGCGTTTTCGGTCGGCCTTTCTGTTCGAGTCGGCTTTCGGTCGTACTCGTTTATTCTATTCGAGTTCGCTTTCGGTTGTACTCGTTTGCTGTTGAAAGAGCGTTTTTGGCCGGTCTTTCTTTTCGAGTCCGCTTTCGGTCATACTCATTTATTCTTATAGAGTCCGCTTTTGGTCGTACTCGTTTGCTGTTGAAAGAGCGTTTTCAGTCGATCTTTCTTTTCGAGTCCGCTTTTGGTCGTACTCGTTTATTCTTATCGAGTCTGCTTTCGGTCGTGCTCATTTGCTGTCGAAAGAGCGTTTTTGGCCGGTCTTTTTTTTCGAGTCCGCTTTCGATCGTACTCGTTTGCTGTTGAAAGAACGTTTTCAGCCGGTCTTTCTTTTCGAGTCCGCTTTCGGTCGTACTTGTTTATTCTTTTCGAGTCCGCTTTCGGTCATACTCGTTTGCTGTTGAAGGAGTGTTTTCGGCAGGTCTTTCTGTTCGAGTCCGCTTTCGGTCGTACTCGTTTATTCTTTTCGAGTCCGCTTTCAGTCGTACTCGTTTGCTGTTGAAAGAGCATTTTTGGCCGCTCTTTCTTTTGGAGTCCGCTTTCGGCCGTACTCGTTTGCTGTTGAAAGAGCATTTTCGGCAGGTCTTTCTTTTCGATTCCTCTTTCGGTCGTACTCGTTTATTTCTTTTCAAATCCGCTTTTGGTCGTACTCGTTTGCTGTTGATAGAACGTTTTTGGCCGGTCTTTCTTTTCGAGTCCTCTTTCGGTCGTACTCGTTTATTCTTTTCGAGTCCGCTTTTGTTCGTATTCGTTTGCTGTTGAAAGAGCGTTTTCGGCCGGTCTTTCTTTTCGAGTTCGCTTTCGGTAGTACTCGTTTATTTCTTTTCGAGTACGCTTTCGGTCGTACTCGTTTGCTGTTGAAAGAGCGTTTTCGGCCGGTGTTTCTTTTGGAGTCCGCTTTCGGCCGTACTGCTTTGCTGTTGAAAGAGCATTTTCGGCCAGTCATTCTTTTCGATTCAGCTTTCGGTAGTACTTTTTTATTTCTTTTCGAGTTCGCTTTTGGTCCTACTCGTTTGCTGTTGAAAGAGCGTTTTCGGCCGGTCTTTCTTTTCGAGTCCGCTTTCGGTCGTACTCATTTATTCTTTTCGAGTCCGCTTTTGCTCGTACTCGTTTGCTGTTGAAAGAGCGTTTCAGGCCGGCCTTTCTTTTCGAGTCCGCTTTCGGTCGTACTCGTTTGCTATTGAAAGAGCGTTTTTGGCCGGTCTTTATTTTCGAGTCCGCTTTTGGTCGTACTCGTTTATTCTTATCGAGTCCGCTTTCAGTCGTACTCGTTTGCTGTTGAAAGAGCGTTTTCGGTCGGTCTTTTATTTCGAGTCCGCTTTCAGTCGTACTCGTTTATTTCTTTTCGAGTCCGCTTTCGGTCGTACTCGTTTGCTGTTGAAAGAGCGTTTTCGGCCGGTCTTTCTTTTCGAGTCCGCTTTCGGTCGTACTCGTTTATTCTTTTCGAGTCCGCTTTCGGTCGTACTCGTTTGCTATTGAAAGAGCGTTTTCGGCCGACCTTTCTGTTTGAGTCGGCTTTCGGTCATACTCATTTATTCTTTTCGAGTTCGCTTTCGGTTGTACTCGTTTGCTGTTGAAAGAGCGTTTTCGGCCAGTCTTTCTTTTCGATTCTGCTTTCGGTAGTACTTGTTTATTTCTTTTCGAATTCGCTTTTGGTCTTACTCGTTTGCTGTTGAAAGAGCGTTTTCGGCCGGTCTTTCTTTTCGAGTCCGCTTTCGGTCGTACTCGTTTATTCTTTTCGAGTTCGCTTTTGCTGGTACTCGTTTGCTGTTGAAAGAGCGTTTCAGGCCGGTCTTTCTTTTCGAGTCCGCTTTCGGTTGTACTCGTTAGCTGTTGAAAGAGAGTTTTTGGCCGGTCTTTCGTTTCGAGTCTGCTTTTGTTCATACTCGTTTATTCTTATCGAGTCCGCTTTCGGTTGTACTCGTTTGCTGTTGAAAGAGCGTTTTCGGCCGGTCCTTCTTTTCGAGTCCGCTTTCGGTCGTACTCGTTTATTCTTTTCGAGTCCACTTTCGGTCGTACTGGTTTACTATTGAAAGAGCGTTTTCGGTCGGTCTTTCTTTTCGAGTCCGCTTTCGGTCGTACTCGTTTATTCTTTTCGAGTCCGCTTTCGGTCGTACTCGTTTACTATTGAAAGAGCGTTTTCGGTCGGTCTTTCTTTTCGAGTCCGCTTTCGGTCGTACTCGTTTGTTATTGAAAGAGCGTTTTCGGTCGGCCTTTCTGTTCGAGTCGGCTTTCGGTCGTACTCATTTATTCTATTCGAGTTCGCTTTCGGTTGTACTCGTTTGCTGTTGAAAGAGCGTTTTTGGCCGGTCTTTCTTTTCGAGTCCGCTTTCGGTCGTACTCGTTTATTCTTATAGAGTCCACTTTTGGTCGTACTCGTTTGCTGTTGAAAGAGCGTTTTCAGTCGATCTTTCTTTTCGAGTCCGCTTTTGGTCGTACTCGTTTATTCCTATCGAGTCTGCTTTCGGTCGTGCTCATTTGCTGTCGAAAGAGCGTTTTTGGCCGGTCTTTTTTTTCGAGTCCGCTTTCGATCGTACTCGTTTGCTGTTGAAAGAGCGTTTTCGGCCGGTGTTTCTTTTGGAGTCCGCTTTCGGCCGTACTGCTTTGCTGTTGAAAGAGCATTTTCGGCCAGTCATTCTTTTCGATTCAGCTTTCGGTAGTACTTTTTTATTTCTTTTCGAGTTCGCTTTTGGTCTTACTCGTTTGCTGTTGAAAGAGCGTTTTCGGCCGGTCTTTCTTTTCGAGTCCGCTTTCGGTCGTACTCGTTTATTTCTTTTCGAGTCCGCTTTTGCTCGTACTCGTTTGCTGTTGAAAGAGCGTTTTCGGCCGGTCCTTCTTTTCGAGTCCGCTTTCGGTCGTACTCGTTTATTCTTTTCGAGTCCGCTTTCGGTCGTACTCGTTTGCTATTGAAAGAGCGTTTTCGGCCGACCTTTCTGTTTGAGTCGGCTTTCGGTCATATTCATTTATTCTTTTCGAGTTCGCTTTCGGTTGTACTCGTTTGCTGTTGAAAGAGCGTTTTCGGCCAGTCTTTCTTTTCGATTCTGCTTTCGGTAGTACTTGTTTATTTCTTTTCGAATTCGCTTTTGGTCTTACTCGTTTGCTGTTGAAAGAGCGTTTTCGGCCGGTCTTTCTTTTCGAGTCCGCTTTCGGTCGTACTCGTTTATTCTTTTCGAGTTCGCTTTTGCTCGTACTCGTTTGCTGTTGAAAGAGCGTTTCAGGCCGGTCTTTCTTTTCGAGTCCGCTTTCGGTTGTACTCGTTAGCTGTTGAAAGAGAGTTTTTGGCCGGTCTTTCGTTTCGAGTCTGCTTTTGTTCATACTCGTTTATTCTTATCGAGTCCGCTTTCGGTTGTACTCGTTTGCTGTTGAAAGAGCGTTTTCGGCCGGTCCTTCTTTTCGAGTCCGCTTTCGGTCGTACTCGTTTATTCTTTTCGAGTCCACTTTCGGTCGTACTGGTTTACTATTGAAAGAGCATTTTCGGTCGGTCTTTCTTTTCGAGTCCGCTTTCGGTCGTACTCGTTTATTCTTTTCGAGTCCGCTTTCGGTCGTACTCGTTTACTATTGAAAGAGCGTTTTCGGTCGGTCTTTCTTTTCGAGTCCGCTTTCGGTCGTACTCGTTTGTTATTGAAAGAGCGTTTTCGGTCGGCCTTTCTGTTCGAGTCGGCTTTCGGTCGTACTCATTTATTCTATTCGAGTTCGCTTTCGGTTGTACTCGTTTGCTGTTGAAAGAGCGTTTTTGGCCGGTCTTTCTTTTCGAGTCCGCTTTCGGTCGTACTCGTTTATTCTTATAGAGTCCACTTTTGGTCGTACTCGTTTGCTGTTGAAAGAGCGTTTTCAGTCGATCTTTCTTTTCGAGTCCGCTTTTGGTCGTACTCGTTTATTCCTATCGAGTCTGCTTTCGGTCGTGCTCATTTGCTGTCGAAAGAGCGTTTTTGGCCGGTCTTTTTTTTCGAGTCCGCTTTCGATCGTACTCGTTTGCTGTTGAAAGAGCGTTTTCGGCCGGTGTTTCTTTTGGAGTCCGCTTTCGGCCGTACTGCTTTGCTGTTGAAAGAGCATTTTCGGCCAGTCATTCTTTTCGATTCAGCTTTCGGTAGTACTTTTTTATTTCTTTTCGAGTTCGCTTTTGGTCTTACTCGTTTGCTGTTGAAAGAGCGTTTTCGGCCGGTCTTTCTTTTCGAGTCCGCTTTCGGTCGTACTCATTTATTCTTTTCGAGTCCGCTTTTGCTCGTACTCGTTTGCTGTTGAAAGAGCGTTTCAGGCCGGCCTTTATTTTCGAGTCCGCTTTCGGTCGTACTCGTTTGCTATTGAAAGAGCGTTTTTGGCCGGTCTTTATTTTCGAGTCCGCTTTTGGTCGTACTCGTTTATTCTTATCGAGTCCGCTTTCAGTCGTACTCGTTTGCTGTTGAAAGAGCGTTTTCGGTCGGTCTTTTATTTCGAGTCCGCTTTCAGTCGTACTCGTTTATTTCTTTTCGAGTCCGCTTTCGGTCGTACTCGTTTGCTGTTGAAAGAGCGTTTTCGGCCGGTCCTTCTTTTCGAGTCCGCTTTCGGTCGTACTCGTTTATTCTTTTCGAGTCCGCTTTCGGTCGTACTCGTTTGCTATTGAAAGAGCATTTTCGGCCGACCTTTCTGTTTGAGTCGGCTTTCGGTCATATTCATTTATTCTTTTCGAGTTCGCTTTCGGTTGTACTCGTTTGCTGTTGAAAGAGCGTTTTCGGCCAGTCTTTCTTTTCGATTCTGCTTTCGGTAGTACTTGTTTATTTCTTTTCGAATTCGCTTTTGGTCTTACTCGTTTGCTGTTGAAAGAGCGTTTTCGGCCGGTCTTTCTTTTCGAGTCCGCTTTCGGTCGTACTCGTTTATTCTTTTCGAGTTCGCTTTTGCTCGTACTCGTTTGCTGTTGAAAGAGCGTTTCAGGCCGGTCTTTCTTTTCGAGTCCGCTTTCGGTTGTACTCGTTAGCTGTTGAAAGAGAGTTTTTGGCCGGTCTTTCGTTTCGAGTCTGCTTTTGTTCATACTCGTTTATTCTTATCGAGTCCGCTTTCGGTTGTACTCGTTTGCTGTTGAAAGAGCGTTTTCGGCCGGTCCTTCTTTTCGAGTCCGCTTTCGGTCGTACTCGTTTATTCTTTTCGAGTCCACTTTCGGTCGTACTGGTTTACTATTGAAAGAGCGTTTTCGGTCGGTCTTTCTTTTCGAGTCCGCTTTCGGTCGTACTCGTTTATTCTTTTCGAGTCCGCTTTCGGTCGTACTCGTTTACTATTGAAAGAGCGTTTTCGGTCGGTCTTTCTTTTCGAGTCCGCTTTCGGTCGTACTCGTTTGTTATTGAAAGAGCGTTTTCGGTCGGCCTTTCTGTTCGAGTCGGCTTTCGGTCGTACTCGTTTATTCTATTCGAGTTCGCTTTCGGTTGTACTCGTTTGCTGTTGAAAGAGCGTTTTTGGCCGGTCTTTCTTTTCGAGTCCGCTTTCGGTCGTACTCGTTTATTCTTATAGAGTCCACTTTTGGTCGTACTCGTTTGCTGTTGAAAGAGCGTTTTCAGTCGATCTTTCTTTTCGAGTCCGGTTTTGGTCGTACTCGTTTATTCTTATCGAGTCTGCTTTCGGTCGTGCTCATTTGCTGTCGAAAGAGCGTTTTTGGCCGGTCTTTTTTTTCGAGTCCGCTTTCGATCGTACTCGTTTGCTGTTGAAAGAACGTTTTCAGCCGGTCTTTCTTTTCGAGTCCGCTTTCGGTCGTACTTGTTTATTCTTTTCGAGTCCGCTTTCGGTCATACTCGTTTGCTGTTGAAGGAGTGTTTTCGGCAGATCTTTCTGTTCGAGTCCGCTTTCGGTCGTACTCGTTTATTCTTTTCGAGTCCGCTTTCAGTCGTACTCGTTTGCTGTTGAAAGAGCGTTTTCGGCAGGTCTTTCTTTTCGATTCCTCTTTCGGTCGTACTCGTTTATTTCTTTTCAAATCCGCTTTTGGTCGTACTCGTTTGCTGTTGAAAGAACGTTTTTGGCCGGTCTTTCTTTTCGAGTCCTCTTTCGGTCGTACTCGTTTATTCTTTTCGAGTCCGCTTTTGTTCGTATTCGTTTGCTGTTGAAAGAGCGTTTTCGGCCGGTCTTTCTTTTCGAGTTCGCTTTTGGTAGTACTCGTTTATTTCTTTTCGAGTACGCTTTCGGTCGTACTCGTTTGCTGTTGAAAGAGCGTTTTCGGCCGGTGTTTCTTTTGGAGTCCGCTTTCGGCCGTACTGCTTTGCTGTTGAAAGAGCATTTTCAGCCAGTCATTCTTTTCGATTCAGCTTTCGGTAGTACTTTTTTATTTCTTTTCGAGTTCGCTTTTGGTCTTACTCGTTTGCTGTTGAAAGAGCGTTTTCGGCCGGTCTTTCTTTTCGAGTCCGCTTTCGGTCGTACTCATTTATTCTTTTCGAGTCCGCTTTTGCTCGTACTCGTTTGCGGTTGAAAGAGCGTTTCAGGCCGGCCTTTATTTTCGAGTCCGCTTTCGGTCGTACTCGTTTGCTATTGAAAGAGCGTTTTTGGCCGGTCTTTATTTTCGAGTCCGCTTTTGGTCCTACTCGTTTATTCTTATCGAGTCCGCTTTCAGTCGTACTCGTTTGCTGTTGAAAGAGCGTTTTCGATCGGTCTTTTATTTCGAGTCCGCTTTCAGTCGTACTCGTTTATTTCTTTTCGAGTCCGCTTTCGGTCGTACTCGTTTGCTGTTGAAAGAGCGTTTTCGGCCGGTCTTTCTTTTCGAGTCCGCTTTCGGTCGTACTCGTTTATTCTTTTCGAGTCCGCTTTCGGTCGTACTCGTTTGCTATTGAAAGAGCGTTTTCGGCCGACCTTTCTGTTTGAGTCGGCTTTCGGTCATACTCGTTTATTCTTTTCGAGTTCGCTTTCGGTTGTACTCGTTTGCTGTTGAAAGAGCGTTTTCGGCCAGTCTTTCTTTTCGATTCTGCTTTCGGTAGTACTTGTTTATTTCTTTTCGAATTCGCTTTTGGTCTTACTCGTTTGCTGTTGAAAGAGCGTTTTCGGCCGGTCTTTCTTTTCGAGTCCGCTTTCGGTCGTACTCGTTTATTCTTTTCGAGTTCGCTTTTGCTCGTACTCGTTTGCTGTTGAAAGAGCGTTTCAGGCCGGTCTTTCTTTTCGAGTCCGCTTTCGGTTGTACTCGTTAGCTGTTGAAAGAGAGTTTTTGGCCGGTCTTTCGTTTCGAGTCTGCTTTTGTTCATACTCGTTTATTCTTATCGAGTCCGCTTTCGGTTGTACTCGTTTGTTGTTGAAAGAGCGTTCCAGGTCGGTATTTCTTTTCGAGTCCGCTTTTCGGTCGTACTCGTTTGCTGTTGAAAGAGCATTTTCGGCCGGTCTTTCTTTTCGAGTCCGCTTTCGATCGTACTCGGTTATTTCTTTTAGAGTCTGCTTTCGGTTGTACTCGTTTGCTGTTGAAAGAGCGTTTTCGGCCAGTCTTTCTTTTCGAGTCCGCTTTCGGTCGTACTCGTTTATTCTTTTCGAGTCCGCTTTCAGTCGTACTCGTTTGCTATTGAAAGAGCATTCTCGGCCGGTCTTTCTTTTCGAGTCCGCTTTCGGTCGTACTCGTTTGCTGTTGAAAGAGCATTTTCGGCCGGTCTTTCTTTTCGAGTCCGCTTTCGGTCGTACTCGTTTATTTCTTTTCGAGTCCGCTTTCGGTCTTACTCATTTGCTGTTGAAAGAGCGTTTTCGACCGGTCTTTCTTTTCGAGTCCGCTTTTGGTCGTACTCGTTTATTCTTTTCGAGTCCGCTTTCGGTCGTACTCGTTTGCTGTTGAAAGTGCGTTTTCGGCCGGTCTTTCTGTTCGAGTCCGCTTTCGGTCGTACTCGTTTATTCTTTTCGAGTCCGCTTTCTGTCGTACTCGTTTGCTGTTGAAAGAGCATTTTCGGCCGGTCTTTCTTTTCGAGTCCGCTTTTGGTCGTACTCGTTTGCTGTTAAAAGAGCTTTTTCAGCCGGTCTTTCTTTTCGAGTCCGCTTTCGGTCGTACTCGTTTGCTGTTGAAAGAGCGTTTTCGGCCGGTCTTTCTTTTCGAGTCCGCTTTCGATCGTACTCGGTTATTTCTTTTAGAGTCTGCTTTCGGTTGTACTCGTTTGCTGTTGAAAGAGCGTTTTCGGCCAGTCTTTCTTTTCGAGTCCGCTTTCGGTCGTACTCGTTTATTCTTTTCGAGTCCGCTTTCAGTCGTACTCGTTTGCTATTGAAAGAGCATTCTCGGCCGGTCTTTCTTTTCGAGTCCGCTTTCGGTCGTACTCGTTTGCTGTTGAAAGAGCATTTTCGGCCGGTCTTTCTTTTCGAGTCCGCTTTCGGTCGTACTCGTTTATTTCTTTTCGAGTCCGCTTTCGGTCTTACTCATTTGCTGTTGAAAGAGCGTTTTCGACCGGTCTTTCTTTTCGAGTCCGCTTTTGGTCGTACTCGTTTATTCTTTTCGAGTCCGCTTTCGGTCGTACTCGTTTGCTGTTGAAAGTGCGTTTTCGGCCGGTCTTTCTGTTCGAGTCCGCTTTCGGTCGTACTCGTTTATTCTTTTCGAGTCCGCTTTCTGTCGTACTCGTTTGCTGTTGAAAGAGCATTTTCGGCCGGTCTTTCTTTTCGAGTCCGCTTTTGGTCGTACTCGTTTGCTGTTAAAAGAGCTTTTTCAGCCGGTCTTTCTTTTCGAGTCCGCTTTCGGTCGTACTCGTTTGCTGTTGAAAGAGCGTTTTCGGCCGGTCTTTCTTTTCGAGTCCGCTTTCGATCGTACTCGGTTATTTCTTTTAGAGTCTGCTTTCGGTTGTACTCGTTTGCTGTTGAAAGAGCGTTTTCGGCCAGTCTTTCTTTTCGAGTCCGCTTTCGGTCGTACTCGTTTATTCTTTTCGAGTCCGCTTTCAGTCGTACTCGTTTGCTATTGAAAGAGCATTCTCGGTCGGTCTTTCTTTTCGAGTCCGCTTTCGGTCGTACTCGTTTGCTGTTGAAAGAGCATTTTCGGCCGGTCTTTCTTTTCGAGTCCGCTTTCGGTCGTACTCGTTTATTTCTTTTCGAGTCCGCTTTCGGTCGTACTCGTTTATTTCTTTTCGAGTCCGCTTTCGGTCTTACTCATTTGCTGTTGAAAGAGCGTTTTCGACCGGTCTTTCTTTTCGAGTCCGCTTTTGGTCGTACTCGTTTATTCTTTTCGAGTCCGCTTTCGGTCGTACTCGTTTGCTGTTGAAAGTGCGTTTTCGGCCGGTCTTTCTGTTCGAGTCCGCTTTCGGTCGTACTCGTTTATTCTTTTCGAGTCCGCTTTCTGTCGTACTCGTTTACTGTTGAAAGAGCATTTTCGGCCGGTCTTTCTTTTCGAGTCCGCTTTCGGTCGTACTCGTTTGCTGTTAAAAGAGCTTTTTCAGCCGGTCTTTCTTTTCGAGTCCGCTTTCGGTCATACTTATTTATTCTTTTCGAGTCCACTTTCGGTCGTACTCGTTTACTGTTGAAAGAGCATTTTCGGCAGGTCTTTATGTTCGAGTCCGCTTTCGGACGTACTCATTTATTCTTTTCGAGTCCGCTTTCGGTCGTACTCGTTTGCTGTTGAAAGAGCGTTTTCGGCCGGTCTTTCTTTTGGAGTCCGCTTTCGGCCGTACTCATTTATTCTTTTCGAGTCCGCTTTTGCTCGTACTCGTTTGCGGTTGAAAGAGCGTTTCAGGCCGGACTTTATTTTCGAGTCCGCTTTCGGTCGTACTCGTTTGCTATTGAAAGAGCGTTTTTGGCCGGTCTTTATTTTCGAGTCCGCTTTTGGTCCTACTCGTTTATTCTTATCGAGTCCGCTTTCAGTCGTACTCGTTTGCTGTTGAAAGAGCGTTTTCGATCGGTCTTTTATTTCGAGTCCGCTTTCAGTCGTACTCGTTTATTTCTTTTCGAGTCCGCTTTCGGTCGTACTCGTTTGCTGTTGAAAGAGCGTTTTCGGCCGGTCTTTCTTTTCGAGTCCGCTTTCGGTCGTACTCGTTTATTCTTTTCGAGTCCGCTTTCGGTCGTACTCGTTTGCTATTGAAAGAGCGTTTTCGGCCGACCTTTCTGTTTGAGTCGGCTTTCGGTCATACTCGTTTATTCTTTTCGAGTTCGCTTTCGGTTGTACTCGTTTGCTGTTGAAAGAGCGTTTTCGGCCAGTCTTTCTTTTCGATTCTGCTTTCGGTAGTACTTGTTTATTTCTTTTCGAATTCGCTTTTGGTCTTACTCGTTTGCTGTTGAAAGAGCGTTTTCGGCCGGTCTTTCTTTTCGAGTCCGCTTTCGGTCGTACTCGTTTATTCTTTTCGAGTTCGCTTTTGCTCGTACTCGTTTGCTGTTGAAAGAGCGTTTCAGGCCGGTCTTTCTTTTCGAGTCCGCTTTCGGTTGTACTCGTTAGCTGTTGAAAGAGAGTTTTTGGCCGGTCTTTCGTTTCGAGTCTGCTTTTGTTCATACTCGTTTATTCTTATCGAGTCCGCTTTCGGTTGTACTCGTTTGTTGTTGAAAGAGCGTTCCAGGTCGGTCTTTCTTTTCGAGTCCGCTTTTCGGTCGTACTCGTTTGCTGTTGAAAGAGCGTTTTCGGCCGGTCTTTCTTTTCGAGTCCGCTTTCGATCGTACTCGGTTATTTCTTTTAGAGTCTGCTTTCGGTTGTACTCGTTTGCTGTTGAAAGAGCGTTTTCGGCCAGTCTTTCTTTTCGAGTCCGCTTTCGGTCGTACTCGTTTATTCTTTTCGAGTCCGCTTTCAGTCGTACTCGTTTGCTATTGAAAGAGCATTCTCGGCCGGTCTTTCTTTTCGAGTCCGCTTTCGGTCGTACTCGTTTGCTGTTGAAAGAGCATTTTCGGCCGGTCTTTCTTTTCGAGTCCGCTTTCGGTCGTACTCATTTATTTCTTTTCGAGTCCGCTTTCGGTCTTACTCATTTGCTGTTGAAAGAGCGTTTTCGACCGGTCTTTCTTTTCGAGTCCGCTTTTGGTCGTACTCGTTTATTCTTTTCGAGTCCGCTTTCGGTCGTACTCGTTTACTGTTGAAAGAGCATTTTCGGCAGGTCTTTATGTTCGAGTCCGCTTTCGGACGTACTCATTTATTCTTTTCGAGTCCGCTTTCGGTCGTACTCGTTTGCTGTTGAAAGAGCGTTTTCGGCCGGTCTTTCTTTTGGAGTCCGCTTTCGGCCGTACTCATTTATTCTTTTCGAGTCCGCTTTTGCTCGTACTCGTTTGCGGTTGAAAGAGCGTTTCAGGCCGGCCTTTATTTTCGAGTCCGCTTTCGGTCGTACTCGTTTGCTATTGAAAGAGCGTTTTTGGCCGGTCTTTATTTTCGAGTCCGCTTTTGGTCCTACTCGTTTATTCTTATCGAGTCCGCTTTCAGTCGTACTCGTTTGCTGTTGAAAGAGCGTTTTCGATCGGTCTTTTATTTAGAGTCCGCTTTCAGTCGTACTCGTTTATTTCTTTTCGAGTCCGCTTTCGGTCGTACTCGTTTGCTGTTGAAAGAGCGTTTTCGGCCGGTCTTTCTTTTCGAGTCCGCTTTCGGTCGTACTCGTTTATTCTTTTCGAGTCCGCTTTCGGTCGTACTCGTTTGCTATTGAAAGAGCGTTTTCGGCCGACCTTTCTGTTTGAGTCGGCTTTCGGTCATACTCGTTTATTCTTTTCGAGTTCGCTTTCGGTTGTACTCGTTTGCTGTTGAAAGAGCGTTTTCGGCCAGTCTTTCTTTTCGATTCTGCTTTCGGTAGTACTTGTTTATTTCTTTTCGAATTCGCTTTTGGTCTTACTCGTTTGCTGTTGAAAGAGCGTTTTCGGCCGGTCTTTCTTTTCGAGTCCGCTTTCGGTCGTACTCGTTTATTCTTTTCGAGTTCGCTTTTGCTCGTACTCGTTTGCTGTTGAAAGAGCGTTTCAGGCCGGTCTTTCTTTTCGAGTCCGCTTTCGGTTGTACTCGTTAGCTGTTGAAAGAGAGTTTTTGGCCGGTCTTTCGTTTCGAGTCTGCTTTTGTTCATACTCGTTTATTCTTATCGAGTCCGCTTTCGGTTGTACTCGTTTGTTGTTGAAAGAACGTTCTAGGTCGGTCTTTCTTTTCGAGTCCGCTTTTCGGTCGTACTCGTTTGCTGTTGAAAGAGCGTTTTCGGCCGGTCTTTCTTTTCGAGTCCGCTTTCGATCGTACTCGGTTATTTCTTTTAGAGTCTGCTTTCGGTTGTACTCGTTTGCTGTTGAAAGAGCGTTTTCGGCCAGTCTTTCTTTTCGAGTCCGCTTTCGGTCGTACTCGTTTATTCTTTTCGAGTCCGCTTTCAGTCGTACTCGTTTGCTATTGAAAGAGCATTCTCGGCCGGTCTTTCTTTTCGAGTCCGCTTTCGGTCGTACTCGTTTGCTGTTGAAAGAGCATTTTCGGCCGGTCTTTCTTTTCGAGTCCGCTTTCGGTCGTACTCGTTTATTTCTTTTCGAGTCCGCTTTCGGTCTTACTCATTTGCTGTTGAAAGAGCGTTTTCGACCGGTCTTTCTTTTCGAGTCCGCTTTTGGTCGTACTCGTTTATTCTTTTCGAGTCCGCTTTCGGTCGTACTCGTTTGCTGTTGAAAGTGGGTTTTCGGCCGGTCTTTCTGTTCGAGTCCGCTTTCGGTCGTACTCGTTTATTCTTTTCGAGTCCGCTTTCTGTCGTACTCGTTTGCTGTTGAAAGAGCATTTTCGGCCGGTCTTTCTTTTCGAGTCCGCTTTTGGTCGTACTCGTTTGCTGTTAAAAGAGCTTTTTCAGCCGGTCTTTCTTTTCGAGTCCGCTTTCGGTCGTACTCGTTTGCTGTTGAAAGAGCGTTTTCGGCCGGTCTTTCTTTTCGAGTCCGCTTTCGATCGTACTCAGTTATTTCTTTTAGAGTCTGCTTTCGGTTGTACTCGTTTGCTGTTGAAAGAGCGTTTTCGGCCAGTCTTTCTTTTCGAGTCCGCTTTCGGTCGTACTCGTTTATTCTTTTCGAGTCCGCTTTCAGTCGTACTCGTTTGCTATTGAAAGAGCATTCTCGGCCGGTCTTTCTTTTCGAGTCCGCTTTCGGTCGTACTCGTTTGCTGTTGAAAGAGCATTTTCGGCCGGTCTTTCTTTTCGAGTCCGCTTTCGGTCGTACTCGTTTATTTCTTTTCGAGTCCGCTTTCGGTCTTACTCATTTGCTGTTGAAAGAGCGTTTTCGACCGGTCTTTCTTTTCGAGTCCGCTTTTGGTCGTACTCGTTTATTCTTTTCGAGTCCGCTTTCGGTCGTACTCGTTTGCTGTTGAAAGTGCGTTTTCGGCCGGTCTTTCTGTTCGAGTCCGCTTTCGGTCGTACTCGTTTATTCTTTTCGAGTCCGCTTTCTGTCGTACTCGTTTGCTGTTGAAAGAGCATTTTCGGCCGGTCTTTCTTTTCGAGTCCGCTTTTGGTCGTACTCGTTTGCTGTTAAAAGAGCTTTTTCAGCCGGTCTTTCTTTTCGAGTCCGCTTTCGGTCGTACTCGTTTGCTGTTGAAAGAGCGTTTTCGGCCGGTCTTTCTTTTCGAGTCCGCTTTCGATCGTACTCGGTTATTTCTTTTAGAGTCTGCTTTCGGTTGTACTCGTTTGCTGTTGAAAGAGCGTTTTCGGCCAGTCTTTCTTTTCGAGTCCGCTTTCGGTCGTACTCGTTTATTCTTTTCGAGTCCGCTTTCAGTCGTACTCGTTTGCTATTGAAAGAGCATTCTCGGTCGGTCTTTCTTTTCGAGTCCGCTTTCGGTCGTACTCGTTTGCTGTTGAAAGAGCATTTTCGGCCGGTCTTTCTTTTCGAGTCCGCTTTCGGTCGTACTCGTTTATTTCTTTTCGAGTCCGCTTTCGGTCTTACTCATTTGCTGTTGAAAGAGCGTTTTCGACCGGTCTTTCTTTTCGAGTCCGCTTTTGGTCGTACTCGTTTATTCTTTTCGAGTCCGCTTTCGGTCGTACTCGTTTGCTGTTGAAAGTGCGTTTTCGGCCGGTCTTTCTGTTCGAGTCCGCTTTCGGTCGTACTCGTTTATTCTTTTCGAGTCCGCTTTCTGTCGTACTCGTTTACTGTTGAAAGAGCATTTTCGGCCGGTCTTTCTTTTCGAGTCCGCTTTCGGTCGTACTCGTTTGCTGTTAAAAGAGCTTTTTCAGCCGGTCTTTCTTTTCGAGTCCGCTTTCGGTCATACTTATTTATTCTTTTCGAGTCCGCTTTCGGTCGTACTCGTTTACTGTTGAAAGAGCATTTTCGGCAGGTCTTTATGTTCGAGTCCGCTTTCGGACGTACTCATTTATTCTTTTCGAGTCCGCTTTCGGTCGTACTCGTTTGCTGTTGAAAGAGCGTTTTCGGCCGGTCTTTCTTTTGGAGTCCGCTTTCGGCCGTACTCATTTATTCTTTTCGAGTCCGCTTTTGCTCGTACTCGTTTGCTGTTGAAAGAGCGTTTCAGGCCGGTCTTTCTTTTCGAGTCCGCTTTCGGTCGTACTCGTTTGCTATTGAAAGAGCGTTTTCAGTCGATCTTTCTTTTCGAGTCCGCTTTTGGTCGTACTCGTTTATTCTTATCGAGTCTGCTTTCGGTCGTGCTCATTTGCTGTCGAAAGAGCGTTTTTGGCCAGGCTTTTTTTTCGAGTCCGCTTTCGATCGTACTCGTTTGCTGTTGAAAGAGCGTTTTCAGCCGGTCTTTCTTTTCGAGTCCGCTTTCGGTCGTACTTGTTTATTCTTTTCGAGTCCGCTTTCGGTCATACTCGTTTGCTGTTGAAGGAGTGTTTTCGGCAGGTCTTTTTGTTCGAGTCCGCTTTCGGTCGTACTCGTTTATTCTTTTCGAGTCCGCTTTCAGTCGTACTCGTTTGCTGTTGAAAGAGCGTTTTCGGCCGCTCTTTCTTTTGGAGTCCGCTTTCGGCCGTACTCGTTTGCTGTTGAAAGAGCATTTTCGGCAGGTCTTTCTTTTCGATTCCTCTTTCGGTCGTACTCGTTTATTTCTTTTTAAATCCGCTTTTGGTCGTACTCGTTTGCTGTTGAAAGACAATTTTTGGCCGGTCTTTCTTTTCGAGTCCTCTTTCGGTCGTACTCGTTTATTCTTTTCGAGTCCGCTTTTATTCGTATTCGTTTGCTGTTGAAAGAGCGTTTTCGGCCGGTCTTTCTTTTCGAGTTCGCTTTCGGTAGTACTCGTTTATTTCTTTTCGAGTACGCTTTCGGTCGTACTCGTTTGCTGTTGAAAGAGCGTTTTCGGCCGGTGTTTCTTTTGGAGACCGCTTTCGGCCGTACTGCTTTGCTGTTGAAAGAGCATTTTCGGCCAGTCATTCTTTTCGATTCAGCTTTCGGTAGTACTTTTTTATTTCTTTTCGAGTTCGCTTTTGGTCTTACTCGTTTGCTGTTGAAAGAGCGTTTTCGGCCGGTCTTTCTTTTCGAGTCCGCTTTCGGTCGTACTCATTTATTCTTTTCGAGTCCGCTTTTGCTCGTACTCATTTGCTGTTGAAAGAGCGTTTCAGGCCGGCCTTTCTTTTCGAGTCCGCTTTCAGTCGTACTCGTTTGCTATTGAAAGAGCGTTTTTGGCCGGTCTTTATTTTCGAGTCCGCTTTTGGTCGTACTCGTTTATTCTTATCGAGTCCGCTTTCAGTCGTACTCGTTTGCTGTTGAAAGAGCGTTTTTGGTCGGTCTTTTATTTCGAGTCCGCTTTCGGTCGTACTCGTTTATTTCTTTTCGAGTCCGCTTTCGGTCGTACTCGTTTGCTGTTGAAAGAGCGTTTTCGGCCGGTCTTTCTTTTCGAGTCCGCTTTCGGTCGTACTCGTTTATTCTTTTCGAGTCCGCTTTCGGTCGTACTCGTTTGCTATTGAAAGAGCGTTTTCGGCCGACCTTTTTGTTCGAGTCGGCTTTCGGTCATACTCGTTTATTCTTTTCGAGTTCGCTTTCGGTTGTACTCGTTTGCTGTTGAAAGAGCGTTTTCGGCCAGTCTTTCTTTTCGATTCTGCTTTCGGTAGTACTTGTTTATTTCTTTTCGAATTCGCTTTTGGTCTTACTCGTTTGCTGTTGAAAGAGGGTTTTCGGCCGGTCTTTCTTTTCGAGTCCGCTTTCGGTCGTACTCGTTTATTCTTTTCGAGTTCGCTTTTGCTCGTACTCGTTTGCTGTTGAAAGAGCGTTTCAGGCCGGTCTTTCTTTTCGAGTCCGCTTTCGGTTGTACTCGTTAGCTGTTGAAAGAGAGTTTTTGGCCGGTCTTTCGTTTCGAGTCTGCTTTTGTTCATACTCGTTTATTCTTATCGAGTCCGCTTTCAGTTGTACTCGTTTGCTGTTGAAAGAGCGTTCCAGGTCGGTCTTTCTTTTCGAGTCCGCTTTTTGGTCGTACTCGTTTGCTGTTGAAAGAGCGTTTTCGGCCGGTCTTTCTTTTCGAGTCCGCTTTCGATCGTACTCGGTTATTTCTTTTAGAGTCTGCTTTCGGTTGTACTCGTTTGCTGTTGAAAGAGCGTTTTCGGCCGGTCTTTCTTTTCGAGTCCGCTTTCGGTCGTACTCGTTTATTCTTTTCGAGTCCGCTTTCAGTCGTACTCATTTGCTATTGAAAGAGCATTCTCGGCCGGTCTTTCTTTTCGAGTCCGCTTTCGGTCGTACTCGTTTGCTGTTGAAAGAGCATTTTTGGCCGGTCTTTCTTTTCGAGTCCGCTTTCGGTCGTACTCGTTTATTTCTTTTCGAGTCTGCTTTCGGTCTTACTCATTTGCTGTTGAAAGAGCGTTTTGGACCGGTCTTTCTTTTCGAGTCCGCTTTTGGTCGTACTCGTTTATTCTTTTCGAGTCTGCTTTCGGTCGTACTCGTTTGCTGTTGAAAGTGCGTTTTCGGCCGGTCTTTCTGTTCGAGTCCGCTTTCGGTCGTACTCGTTTATTCTTTTCGAGTCCGCTTTCTGTCGTACTCGTTTGCTGTTGAAAGAGCATTTTCGGCCGGTCTTTCTTTTCGAGTCCGCTTTCGCTCGTACTCGTTTGCTGTTAAAAGAGCTTTTTCAGCCGGTCTTTCTTTTCGAGTCCGCTTTCGGTCATACTTATTTATTCTTTTCGAGTCCACTTTCGGTCGTACTCGTTTACTGTTGAAAGAGAATTTTCGGCAGGTCTTTATGTTCGAGTCCGCTTTCGGACGTACTCGTTTATTCTTTTCGAGTCCGCTTTCGGTCGTACTCGTTTGCTGTTGAAAGAGCGTTTTCGGTCGGTCTTTCTTTTGGAGTCCGCTTTCGGCCGTACTCATTTATTCTTTTCGAGTCCGCTTTTGCTCGTACTCGTTTGCTGTTGAAAGAGCGTTTCAGGCCGGTCTTTCTTTTCGAGTCCGCTTTCGGTCGTACTCGTTTGCTATTGAAAGAGCGTTTTCAGTCGATCTTTCTTTTCGAGTCCGCTTTTGGTCGTACTCGTTTATTCTTATCGAGTCTGCTTTCGGTCGTGCTCATTTGCTGTCGAAAGAGCATTTTTGGCCAGGCTTTTTTTCGAGTCTGCTTTCGATCGTACTCGTTTGCTGTTGAAAGAGCGTTTTCAGCCGGTCTTTCTTTTCGAGTCTGCTTTCGGTCGTACTTGTTTATTCTTTTCGAGTCCACTTTCGGTCGTACTCGTTTATTCTTTTCGAGTCCGCTTTCAGTCGTACTCTTTTGCTGTTGAAAGAGCGTTTTCGGCCGCTCTTTCTTTTGGAGTCCGCTTTCGGCCGTACTCGTTTGCTGTTGAACGAGCATTTTCGGCAGGTCTTTCTTTTCGATTCCTCTTTCGGTCGTACTCGTTTATTTCTTTTCAAATCCGCTTTTGGTCGTACTCGTTTGCTGTTGAAAGAACATTTTTGGCCGGTCTTTCTTTTCGAGTCCTCTTTCGGTCGTACTCGTTTATTCTTTTCGAGTCCGCTTTTGTTCGTATTCGTTTGCTGTTGAAAGAGCGTTTTCGCCCGGTCTTTCTTTTCGAGTTCGCTTTCGGTAGTACTCGTTTATTTCTTTACGAGTACGCTTTCGGTCGTACTCGTTTGCTGTTGAAAGAGCGTTTTCGGCCGGTGTTTCTTTTGGAGACCGCTTTCGGCCGTACTGCTTTGCTGTTGAAAGAGCATTTTTGGCCAGTCATTCTTTTCGATTCAGCTTTCGGTAGTACTTTTTTATTTCTTTTCGAGTTCGCTTTTGGTCTTACTCGTTTGCTGTTGAAAGAGCATTTTCGGCCGGTCTTTCTTTTCGAGTCCGCTTTCGGTCGTACTCATTTATTCTTTTCGAGTCCGCTTTTGCTCGTACTCGTTTGCTGTTGAAAGAGCGTTTCAGGCCGGCCTTTCTTTTCGAGTCCGCTTTCGGTCGTACTCGTTTGCTATTGAAAGAGCGTTTTTGGCCGGTCTTTATTTTCGAGTCCGCTTTTGGTCGTACTCGTTTATTCTTATCGAGTCCGCTTTCAGTCGTACTCGTTTGCTGTTGAAAGAGCGTTTTCGGTCGGTCTTTTATTTCGAGTCCGCTTTCGGTCGTACTCGTTTATTTCTTTTCGAGTCCGCTTTCGGTCGTACTCGTTTGCTGTTGAAAGAGCGTTTTCAGCCGATTTTTCTTTTCGAGTCCGCTTTCGGTCGTACTCGTTTATTCTTTTCGAGTCCGCTTTCGGTCGTACTCGTTTGCTATTGAAAGAGCGTTTTCGGCCGACCTTTCTGTTCGAGTCGGCTTTCGGTCATACTCGTTTATTCTTTTCGAGTTCGCTTTCGGTTGTACTCGTTTGCTGTTGAAAGAGCGTTTTCGGCCAGTCTTTCTTTTCGATTCTGCTTTCGGTAGTACTTGTTTATTTCTTTTCGAATTCGCTTTTGGTCTTACTCGTTTGCTGTTGAAAGAGCGTTTTCGGCCGGTCTTTCTTTTCGAGTCCGCTTTCGGTCGTACTCGTTTATTCTTTTCAAGTTCGCTTTTGCTCGTACTCGTTTGCTGTTGAAAGAGCGTTTCAGGCCGGTCTTTCTTTTCGAGTCCGCTTTCGGTTGTACTCGTTAGCTGTTGAAAGAGAGTTTTTGGCCGGTCTTTCGTTTCGAGTCTACTTTTGTTCATACTCGTTTATTCTTATCGAGTCCGCTTTCGGTTGTACTCGTTTGCTATTGAAAGAGCGTTCCAGGTCGGTCTTTCTTTTCGAGTTTGCTTTTCGGTCGTACTCGTTTACTGTTGAAAGAGCGTTTCCGGCCGGTCTTTCTTTTCGAGTCCGCTTTCGATCGTACTCGGTTATTTCTTTTAGAGTCTGCTTTCGGTTGTACTCGTTTGCTGTTGAAAGAGCGTTTTTGGCCGGTCTTTCTTTTCGAGTCCGCTTTCGGTCGTACTCGTTTATTCTTTTCGAGTCCGCTTTCAGTCGTACTCGTTTGCTATTGAAAGAGCATTCTCGGCCGGTCTTTCTTTTCTAGTCCGCTTTCGGTCGTACTCGTTTGCTGTTGAAAGAGCATTTTCGGCCGGTCTTTCTTTTCGAGTCCGCTTTCGGTCGTACTCGTTTATTTCTTTTCGAGTCCGCTTTCGGTCGTACTCGTTTGCTATTGAAAGAGCGTTTTCAGTCGATCTTTCTTTTCGAGTCCGCTTTTGGTCGTACTCGTTTATTCTTATCGAGTCTGCTTTCGGTCGTGCTCATTTGCTGTCGAAAGAGCGTTTTTGGCCAGGCTTTTTTTCGAGTCTGCTTTCGATCGTACTCGTTTGCTGTTGAAAGAGCGTTTTCAGCCGGTCTTTCTTTTCGAGTCTGCTTTTGGTCGTACTTGTTTATTCTTTTCGAGTCCGCTTTCGGTCATACTCGTTTATTCTTTTCGAGTCCGCTTTCAGTCGTACTCTTTTGCTGTTGAAAGAGCGTTTTCGGCCGCTCTTTCTTTTGGAGTCCGCTTTCGGCCGTACTCGTTTGCTGTTGAACGAGCATTTTCGGCAGGTCTTTCTTTTCGATTCCTCTTTCGGTCGTACTCGTTTATTTCTTTTCAAATCCGCTTTTGGTCGTACTCGTTTGCTGTTGAAAGAACATTTTTGGCCGGTCTTTCTTTTCGAGTCCTCTTTCGGTCGTACTCGTTTATTCTTTTCGAGTCCGCTTTTGTTCGTATTCGTTTGCTGTTGAAAGAGCGTTTTCGCCCGGTCTTTCTTTTCGAGTTCGCTTTCGGTAGTACTCGTTTATTTCTTTTCGAGTACGCTTTCGGTCGTACTCGTTTGCTGTTGAAAGAGCGTTTTCGGCCGGTGTTTCTTTTGGAGACCGCTTTCGGCCGTACTGCTTTGCTGTTGAAAGAGCATTTTCGGCCAGTCATTCTTTTCGATTCAGCTTTCGGTAGTACTTTTTTATTTCTTTTCGAGTTCGCTTTTGGTCTTACTCGTTTGCTGTTGAAAGAGCATTTTCGGCCGGTCTTTCTTTTCGAGTCCGCTTTCGGTCGTACTCATTTATTCTTTTCGAGTCCGCTTTTGCTCGTACTCGTTTGCTGTTGAAAGAGCGTTTCAGGCCGGCCTTTCTTTTCGAGTCCGCTTTCGGTCGTACTCGTTTGCTATTGAAAGAGCGTTTTTGGCCGGTCTTTATTTTCGAGTCCGCTTTTGGTCGTACTCGTTTATTCTTATCGAGTCCGCTTTCAGTCGTACTCGTTTGCTGTTGAAAGAGCGTTTTCGGTCGGTCTTTTATTTCGAGTCCGCTTTCGGTCGTACTCGTTTATTTCTTTTCGAGTCCGCTTTCGGTCGTACTCGTTTGCTGTTGAAAGAGCGTTTTCGGCCGATTTTTCTTTTCGAGTCCGCTTTCGGTCGTACTCGTTTATTCTTTTCGAGTCCGCTTTCGGTCGTACTCGTTTGCTATTGAAAGAGCGTTTTCGGCCGACCTTTCTGTTCGAGTCGGCTTTCGGTCATACTCGTTTATTCTTTTCGAGTTCGCTTTCGGTTGTACTCGTTTGCTGTTGAAAGAGCGTTTTCGGCCAGTCTTTCTTTTCGATTCTGCTTTCGGTAGTACTTGTTTATTTCTTTTCGAATTCGCTTTTGGTCTTACTCGTTTGCTGTTGAAAGAGCGTTTTCGGCTGGTCTTTCTTTTCGAGTCCGCTTTCGGTCGTACTCGTTTATTCTTTTCGAGTTCGCTTTTGCTCGTACTCGTTTGCTGTTGAAAGAGCGTTTCAGGCCGGTCTTTCTTTTCGAGTCCGCTTTCGGTTGTACTCGTTAGCTGTTGAAAGAGAGTTTTTGGCCGGTCTTTCGTTTCGAGTCTACTTTTGTTCATACTCGTTTATTCTTATTGAGTCCGCTTTCGGTTGTACTCGTTTGCTGTTGAAAGAGCGTTCCAGGTCGGTCTTTCTTTTCGAGTTTGCTTTTCGGTCGTACTCGTTTACTGTTGAAAGAGCGTTTCCGGCCGGTCTTTCTTTTCGAGTCCGCTTTCGATCGTACTCGGTTATTTCTTTTAGAGTCTGCTTTCGTTTGTACTCGTTTGCTGTTGAAAGAGCGTTTTTGGCCGGTCTTTCTTTTCGAGTCCGCTTTCGGTCGTACTCGTTTATTCTTTTCGAGTCCGCTTTCAGTCGTACTCGTTTGCTATTGAAAGAGCATTCTCGGCCGGTCTTTCTTTTCTAGTCCGCTTTCGGTCGTACTCGTTTGCTGTTGAAAGAGCATTTTCGGCCGGTCTTTCTTTTTGAGTCCGCTTTCGGTCGTACTCGTTTATTTCTTTTCGAGTCCGCTTTCGGTCTTACTCATTTGCTGTTGAAAGAGAGTTTTCGACCGGTCTTTCTTTTCGAGTCCGCTTTTGGTCGTACTCGTTTATTCTTTTCGAGTCCGCTTTCGGTCGTACTCGTTTGCTGTTGAAAGTGCGTTTTCGGCCGGTCTTTCTGTTCGAGTCCGCTTTCGGTCGTACTCGTTTATTCTTTTCGAGTCCGCTTTCTGTCGTACTCGTTTGCTGTTGAAAGAGCATTTTCGGCCGGTCTTTCTTTTCGAGTCCGCTTTCGGTCGTACTCGTTTGCTGTTAAAAGAGCTTTTTCAGCCGGCCTTTCTTTTCGAGTCCGCTTTCGGTCATACTTATTTATTCTTTTCGAGTCCGCTTTCGGTCGTACTCGTTTACTGTTGAAAGAGCATTTTCGGCAGGTCTTTATGTTCGAGTCCGCTTTCGGACGTACTCGTTTATTCTTTTCGAGTCCGCTTTCGGTCGTACTCGTTTGCTGTTGAAAGAGCGTTTTCGGCCGGTCTTTCTTTTGGAGTCCGCTTTCGGCCGTACTCATTTATTCTTTTCGAGTCCGCTTTTGCTCGTACTCGTTTGCTGTTGAAAGAGCGTTTCAGGCCGGTCTTTCTTTTCGAGTCCGCTTTCGGTCGTACTCGTTTGCTATTGAAAGAGCGTTTTAAGTCGATATTTCTTTTCGAGTCCGCTTTTGGTCGTACTCGTTTATTCTTATCGAGTCTGCTTTCGGTCGTGCTCATTTGTTGTCGAAAGAGCGTTTTTGGCCGGTCTTTTTTTTCGAGTCCGCTTTCGATCGTACTCGTTTGCTGTTGAAAGAGCGTTTTCAGCCGGTCTTTCTTTTCGAGTCCGCTTTCGGTCGTACTTGTTTATTCTTTTCGAGTCCGCTTTCGGTCATACTCGTTTGCTGTTGAAGGAGTGTTTTCGGCAGGTCTTTCTGTTCGAGTCCGCTTTCGGTCATACTCGTTTATTCTTTTCGAGTCCGCTTTCAGTCGTACTCGTTTGCTGTTGAAAGAGCGTTTTCGGCCTCTCTTTCTTTTGGAGTCCGCTTTCGGCCGTACTCGTTTGCTGTTGAAAGAGCATTTTCGGCAGGTCTTTCTTTTCGATTCCTCTTTCGGTCTTACTCGTTTATTTCTTTTCAAATCCGCTTTTGGTCGTACTCGTTTGCTGTTGAAAGAACATTTTTGGCCGGTCTTTCTTTTCGAGTCCTCTTTCGGTCGTACTCGTTTATTCTTTTCGAGTCCGCTTTTGTTCGTATTCGTTTGCTGTTGAAAGAGCGTTTTCGTCCGGTCTTCCTTTTCGAGTTCGCTTTCGGTAGTACTCGTTTATTTCTTTTCGAGTACGCTTTCGGTCGTACTCGTTTCCTGTTGAAAGAGCGTTTTCGGCCGGTGTTTCTTTTGGAGTCCGCTTTCGGCCGTACTGCTTTGCTGTTGAAAGAGCATTTTCGGGCAGTCATTCTTTTCGATTCAGCTTTCAGTAGTACTTTTTTATTTCTTTTCGAGTTCGCTTTTGGTCTTACTCGTTTGCTGTTGAAAGAGCGTTTTCGGCCGGTCTTTCTTTTCGAGTTCGCTTTCGGTCGTACTCATTTATTCTTTTCGAGTCCGCTTTTGCTCGTACTCGTTTGCTGTTGAAAGAGCGTTTCAGGCCGGCCTTTCTTTTCGAGTCCGCTTTCGGTCGTATTCGTTTGCTATTGAAAGAGCGTTTTTGGCCGGTCTTTATTTTCGAGTCCGCTTTTGGTCGTACTCGTTTATTCTTATCGAGTCCGCTTTCAGTCGTACTCGTTTGCCGTTGAAAGAGCGTTTTCGGTCGGTCTTTTATTTCGAGTCCGCTTTAGGTCGTACTCGTTTATTTCTTTTCGAGTCCGCTTTCGGTCGTACTCGTTTGCTGTTGAAAGAGCGTTTTCGGCCGGTCTTTCTTTTCGAGTCCGCTTTCGGTCGTACTCGTTTATTCTTTTCGAGTTCGCTTTTGCTCGTACTCGTTTGCTGTTGAAAGAGCGTTTCAGGCCGGTCTTTCTTTTCGAGTCCGCTTTCGGTTGTACTCGTTAGCTGTTGAAAGAGAGTTTTTGGCCGGTCTTTCGTTTCGAGTCTACTTTTGTTCATACTCGTTTATTCTTATCGAGTCCGCTTTCGGTTGTACTCGTTTGCTGTTGAAAGAGCGTTCCAGGTCGGTCTTTCTTTTCGAGTCCGCTTTTCGGTCGTACTCGTTTACTGTTGAAAGAGCGTTTCCGGCCGGTCTTTCTTTTCGAGTCCGCTTTCGATCGTACTCGGTTATTTCTTTTAGAGTCTGCTTTCGGTTGTACTCGTTTGCTGTTGAAAGAGCGTTTTTGGCCGGTCTTTCTTTTCGAGTCCGCTTTCGGTCGTACTCGTTTATTCTTTTCGAGTCCGCTTTCAGTCGTACTCGTTTGCTATTGAAAGAGCATTCTCGGCCGGTCTTTCTTTTCTAGTCCGCTTTCGGTCGTACTCGTTTGCTGTTGAAAGAGCATTTTCGGCCGGTCTTTCTTTTCGAGTCCGCTTTCGGTCGTACTCGTTTATTTCTTTTCGAATCCGCTTTCGGTCTTACTCATTTGCTGTTGAAAGAGAGTTTTCGACCGGTCTTTCTTTTCGAGTCCGCTTTTGGTCGTACTCGTTTATTCTTTTCGAGTCCGCTTTCGGTCGTACTCGTTTGCTGTTGAAAGTGCGTTTTCGGCCGATCTTTCTGTTCGAGTCCGCTTTCGGTCGTACTCGTTTATTCTTTTCGAGTCCGCTTTCTGTCGTACTCGTTTGCTGTTGAAAGAGCATTTTCGGCCGGTCTTTCTTTTCGAGTCCGCTTTCGGTCGTACTCGTTTGCTGTTAAAAGAGCTTTTTCAGCCGGCCTTTCTTTTCGAGTCCGCTTTCGGTCATACTTATTTATTCTTTTCGAGTCCGCTTTCGGTCGTACTCGTTTACTGTTGAAAGAGCATTTTCGGCAGGTCTTTATGTTCGAGTCCGCTTTCGGATGTACTCGTTTATTCTTTTCGAGTCCGCTTTCGGTCGTACAAGTTTGCTGTTGAAAGAGCGTTTTCGGCCGGTCTTTCTTTTGGAGTCCGCTTTCGGCCGTACTCATTTATTCTTTTCGAGTCCGCTTTTGCTCGTACTCGTTTGCTGTTGAAAGAGCGTTTCAGGCCGGTCTTTCTTTTCGAGTCCGCTTTCGGTCGTACTCGTTTGCTATTGAAAGAGCGTTTTAAGTCGATCTTTCTTTTCGAGTCCGCTTTTGGTCGTACTCGTTTATTCTTATCGAGTCTGCTTTCGGTCGTGCTCATTTGCTGTCGAAAGAGCGTTTTTGGCCGGTCTTTTTTTTCGAGTCCGCTTTCGATCATACTCGTTTGCTGTTGAAAGAGCGTTTTCAGCCGGTCTTTCTTTTCGAGTCCGCTTTCGGTCGTACTTGTTTATTCTTTTCGAGTCCGCTTTCGGTCATACTCGTTTGCTGTTGAAGGAGTGTTTTCGGCAGGTCTTTCTGTTCGAGTCCGCTTTCGGTCATACTCGTTTATTCTTTTCAAGTCCGCTTTCAGTCGTACTCGTTTGCTGTTGAAAGAGCGTTTTCGGCCTCTCTTTCTTTTGGAGTTCGCTTTCGGCCGTACTCGTTTGCTGTTGAAAGAGCATTTTCGGCAGGTCTTTCTTTTCGATTCCTCTTTCGGTCGTACTCGTTTATTTCTTTTCAAATCCGCTTTTGGTCGTACTCGTTTGCTGTTGAAAGAACATTTTTGGCCGGTCTTTCTTTTCGAGTCCTCTTTCGGTCGTACTCGTTTATTCTTTTCGAGTCCGCTTTTGTTCGTATTCGTTTGCTGTTGAAAGAGCGTTTTCGTCCGGTCTTCCTTTTCGAGTTCGCTTTCGGTAGTACTCGTTTATTTCTTTTCGAGTACGCTTTCGGTCGTACTCGTTTCCTGTTGAAAGAGCGTTTTCGGCCGGTGTTTCTTTTGGAGTCCGCTTTCGGCCGTACTGCTTTGCTGTTGAAAGAGCATTTTCGGCCAGTCATTCTTTTCGATTCAGCTTTCGGTAGTACTTTTTTATTTCTTTTCGAGTTCGCTTTTGGTCTTACTCGTTTGCTGTTGAAAGAGCGTTTTCGGCCGGTCTTTCTTTTCGAGTCCGCTTTCGGTCGTACTCATTTATTCTTTTCGAGTCCGCTTTTGCTCGTACTCGTTTGCTGTTGAAAGAGCGTTTCAGGCCGGCCTTTCTTTTCGAGTCCGCTTTCGGTCGTATTCGTTTGCTATTGAAAGAGCGTTTTTGGCCGGTCTTTATTTTCGAGTCCGCTTTTGGTCGTACTCGTTTATTCTTATCGAGTCCGCTTTCAGTCGTACTCGTTTGCCGTTGAAAGAGCGTTTTCGGTCGGTCTTTTATTTCGAGTCCGCTTTAGGTCGTACTCGTTTATTTCTTTTCGAGTCCGCTTTCGGTCGTACTCGTTTGCAGTTGAAAGAGCGTTTTCGGCCGGTCTTTCTTTTCGAGTCCGCTTTCGGTCGTACTCGTTTATTCTTTTCGAGTTCGCTTTTGCTCGTATTCGTTTGCTGTTGAAAGAGCGTTTCAGGCCGGTCTTTCTTTTCGAGTCCGCTTTCGGTTGTACTCGTTAGCTGTTGAAAGAGAGTTTTTGGCCGGTCTTTCGTTTCGAGTCTACTTTTGTTCATACTCGTTTATTCTTATCGAGTCCGCTTTCGGTTGTACTCGTTTGCTGTTGAAAGAGCGTTCCAGGTCGGTCTTTCTTTTCGAGTCCGCTTTTCGGTCGTACTCGTTTACTGTTGAAAGAGCGTTTCCGGCCGGTCTTTCTTTTCGAGTCCGCTTTCGATCGTACTCGGTTATTTCTTTTAGAGTCTGCTTTCGGTTGTACTCGTTTGCTGTTGAAAGAGCGTTTTTGGCCGGTCTTTCTTTTCGAGTCCGCTTTCGGTCGTACTCGTTTATTCTTTTCGAGTCCGCTTTCAGTCGTACTCGTTTGCTATTGAAAGAGCATTCTCGGCCGGTCTTTCTTTTCTAGTCCGCTTTCGGTCGTACTCGTTTGCTGTTGAAAGAGCATTTTCGGCCGGTCTTTCTTTTCGAGTCCGCTTTCGGTCGTACTCGTTTATTTCTTTTCGAATCCGCTTTCGGTCTTACTCATTTGCTGTTGAAAGAGAGTTTTCGACCGGTCTTTCTTTTCGAGTCCGCTTTTGGTCGTACTCGTTTATTCTTTTCGAGTCCGCTTTCGGTCGTACTCGTTTGCTGTTGAAAGTGCGTTTTCGGCCGATCTTTCTGTTCGAGTCCGCTTTCGGTCGTACTCGTTTATTCTTTTCGAGTCCGCTTTCTGTCGTACTCGTTTGCTGTTGAAAGAGCATTTTCGGCCGGTCTTTCTTTTCGAGTCCGCTTTCGGTCGTACTCGTTTGCTGTTAAAAGAGCTTTTTCAGCCGGCCTTTCTTTTCGAGTCCGCTTTCGGTCATACTTATTTATTCTTTTCGAGTCCGCTTTCGGTCGTACTCGTTTACTGTTGAAAGAGCATTTTCGGCAGGTCTTTATGTTCGAGTCCGCTTTCGGACGTACTCGTTTATTCTTTTCGAGTCCGCTTTCGGTCGTACTCGTTTGCTGTTGAAAGAGCGTTTTCGGCCGGTCTTTCTTTTGGAGTCCGCTTTCGGCCGTACTCATTTATTCTTTTCGAGTCCGCTTTTGCTCGTACTCGTTTGCTGTTGAAAGAGCGTTTCAGGCCGGTCTTTCTTTTCGAGTCCGCTTTCGGTCGTACTCGTTTGCTATTGAAAGAGCGTTTTAAGTCGATCTTTCTTTTCGAGTCCGCTTTTGGTCGTACTCGTTTATTCTTATCGAGTCTGCTTTCGGTCGTGCTCATTTGCTGTCGAAAGAGCGTTTTTGGCCGGTCTTTTTTTTCGAGTCCGCTTTCGATCATACTCGTTTGCTGTTGAAAGAGCGTTTTCAGCCGGTCTTTCTTTTCGAGTCCGCTTTCGGTCGTACTTGTTTATTCTTTTCGAGTCCGCTTTCGGTCATACTCGTTTGCTGTTGAAGGAGTGTTTTCGGCAGGTCTTTCTGTTCGAGTCCGCTTTCGGTCATACTCGTTTATTCTTTTCGAGTCCGCTTTCAGTCGTACTCGTTTGCTGTTGAAAGAGCGTTTTCGGCCTCTCTTTCTTTTGGAGTCCGCTTTCGGCCGTACTCGTTTGCTGTTGAAAGAGCATTTTCGGCAGGTCTTTCTTTTCGATTCCTCTTTCGGTCGTACTCGTTTATTTCTTTTCAAATCCGCTTTTGGTCGTACTCGTTTGCTGTTGAAAGAACATTTTTGGCCGGTCTTTCTTTTCGAGTCCTCTTTCGGTCGTACTCGTTTATTCTTTTCGAGTCCGCTTTTGTTCGTATTCGTTTGCTGTTGAAATAGCGTTTTCGTCCGGTCTTCCTTTTCGAGTTCGCTTTCGCTAGTACTCGTTTATTTCTTTTCGAGTACGCTTTCGGTCGTACTCGTTTCCTGTTGAAAGAGCGTTTTCGGCCGGTGTTTCTTTTGGAGTCCGCTTTCGGCCGTACTGCTTTGCTGTTGAAAGAGCATTTTCGGCCAGTCATTCTTTTCGATTCAGCTTTCGGTAGTACTTTTTTATTTCTTTTCGAGTTCGCTTTTGGTCTTACTCGTTTGCTGTTGAAAGAGCGTTTTCGGCCGGTCTTTCTTTTCGAGTCCGCTTTCGGTCGTACTCATTTATTCTTTTCGAGTCCGCTTTTGCTCGTACTCGTTTGCTGTTGAAAGAGCGTTTCAGGCCGGCCTTTCTTTTCGAGTCCGCTTTCGGTCGTATTCGTTTGCTATTGAAAGAGCGTTTTTGGCCGGTCTTTATTTTCGAGTCCGCTTTTGGTCGTACTCGTTTATTCTTATCGAGTCCGCTTTCAGTCGTACTCGTTTGCCGTTGAAAGAGCGTTTTCGGTCGGTCTTTTATTTCGAGTCCGCTTTAGGTCGTACTCGTTTATTTCTTTTCGAGTCCGCTTTCGGTCGTACTCGTTTGCAGTTGAAAGAGCGTTTTCGGCCGGTCTTTCTTTTCGAGTCCGCTTTCGGTCGTACTCGTTTATTCTTTTCGAGTTCGCTTTTGCTCGTACTCGTTTGCTGTTGAAAGAGTGTTTCAGGCCGGTCTTTCTTTTCGAGTCCGCTTTCGGTTGTACTCGTTAGCTGTTGAAAGAGAGTTTTTGGCCGGTCTTTCGTTTCGAGTCTACTTTTGTTCATACTCGTTTATTCTTATCGAGTCCGCTTTCGGTTGTACTCGTTTGCTGTTGAAAGAGCGTTCCAGGTCGGTCTTTCTTTTCGAGTCCGCTTTTCGGTCGTACTCGTTTACTGTTGAAAGAGCGTTTCCGGCCGGTCTTTCTTTTCGAGTCCGCTTTCGATCGTACTCGGTTATTTCTTTTAGAGTCTGCTTTCGGTTGTACTCGTTTGCTGTTGAAAGAGCGTTTTTGGCCGGTCTTTCTTTTCGAGTCCGCTTTCGGTCGTACTCGTTTATTCTTTTCGAGTCCGCTTTCAGTCGTACTCGTTTGCTATTGAAAGAGCATTCTCGGCCGGTCTTTCTTTTCTAGTCCGCTTTCGGTCGTACTCGTTTGCTGTTGAAAGAGCATTTTCGGCCGGTCTTTCTTTTCGAGTCCGCTTTCGGTCGTACTCGTTTATTTCTTTTCGAGTCCGCTTTCGGTCTTACTCATTTGCTGTTGAAAGAGAGTTTTCGACCGGTCTTTCTTTTCGAGTCCGCTTTTGGTCGTACTCGTTTATTCTTTTCGAGTCCGCTTTCGGTCGTACTCGTTTGCTGTTGAAAGTGCGTTTTCGGCCGGTCTTTCTGTTCGAGTACGCTTTCGGTCGTACTCGTTTATTCTTTTCGAGTCCGCTTTCTGTCGTACTCGTTTGCTGTTGAAAGAGCATTTTCGGCCGGTCTTTCTTTTCGAGTCCGCTTTCGGTCGTACTCGTTTGCTGTTAAAAGAGCTTTTTCAGCCGGCCTTTCTTTTCGAGTCTGCTTTCGGTCATACTTATTTATTCTTTTCGAGTCCGCTTTCGGTCGTACTCGTTTACTGTTGAAAGAGCATTTTCGGCAGGTCTTTATGTTCGAGTCCGCTTTCGAACGTACTCGTTTATTCTTTTCGAGTCCGCTTTCGGTCGTACTCGTTTGCTGTTGAAAGAGCGTTTTCGGCCGGTCTTTCTTTTGGAGTCCGCTTTCGGCCGTACTCATTTATTCTTTTCGAGTCCGCTTTTGCTCGTACTCGTTTGCTGTTGAAAGAGCGTTTCAGGCCGGTCTTTCTTTTCGAGTCCGCTTTCGGTCGTACTCGTTTGCTATTGAAAGAGCGTTTTAAGTCGATCTTTCTTTTCGAGCCCGCTTTTGGTCGTACTCGTTTATTCTTATCGAGTCTGCTTTCGGTCGTGCTCATTTGCTGTCGAAAGAGCGTTTTTGGCCGGTCTTTTTTTTCGAGTCCGCTTTCGATCGTACTCGTTTGCTGTTGAAATAGCGTTTTCAGCCGGTCTTTCTTTTCGAGTCCGCTTTCGGTCGTACTTGTTTATTCTTTTCGAGTCCGCTTTCGGTGATACTCGTTTGCTGTTGAAGGAGTGTTTTCGGCAGGTCTTTCTGTTCGAGTCTGTTTTCGGTCGTACTCGTTTATTCTTTTCGAGTCCGCTTTCAGTCGTACTCGTTTGCTGTTGAAAGAGCGTTTTCGGCCGCTCTTTCTTTTGGAGTCCGCTTTTCGGCCGTACTCGTTTGCTGTTGAAAGAGCATTTTCGGCAGGTCTTTCTTTTCGATTCCTCTTTCGGTCGTACTCGTTTATTTCTTTTCAAATCCGCTTTTGGTCGTACTCGTTTGCTGTTGAAAGAACATTTTTGGCCGGTCTTTCTTTTCGAGTCCTCTTTCGGTCGTACTCGTTTATTCTTTTCGAGTCCGCTTTTGTTCGTATTCGTTTGCTGTTGAAAGAGCGTTTTCGGCCGGTCTTCCTTTTCGAGTTCGCTTTCGGTAGTACTCGTTTATTTCTTTTCGAGTACGCTTTTGGTCGTACTCGTTTCCTGTTGAAAGAGCGTTTTCGGCCGGTGTTTCTTTTGGAGTCCGCTTTCGGCCGTACTGCTTTGCTGTTGAAAGAGCATTTTCGGCCAGTCATTCTTTTCGATTCAACTTTCGGTAGTACTTTTTTATTTCTTTTCGAGTTCGCTTTTGGTCTTACTCGTTTGCTGTTGAAAGAGCGTTTTCGGCCGGTCTTTCTTTTCGAGTCCGCTTTCGGTCGTACTCATTTATTCTTTTCGAGTCCGCTTTTGCTCGTACTCGTTTGCTGTTGAAAGAGCGTTTCAGGCCGGCCTTTCTTTTCGAGTCCGCTTTCGGTCGTATTCGTTTGCTATTGAAAGAGCGTTTTTGGCCGGTCTTTATTTTCGAGTCCGCTTTTGGTCGTACTCGTTTATTCTTATCGAGTCCGCTTTCAGTCGTACTCGTTTGCCGTTGAAAGAGCGTTTTCGGTCGGTCTTTTATTTCGAGTCCGCTTTCGGTCGTACTCGTTTATTTCTTTTCGAGTCCGCTTTCGGTCGCACTCGTTTGCTGTTGAAAGAGCGTTTTCGGCCGGTCTTTCTTTTCGAGTCCGCTTTCGGTCGTACTCGTTTATTCTTTTCGAGTCCGCTTTCGGTCGCACTCGTTTGCTATTGAAAGAGCGTTTTCGGCCGACCTTTCTGTTTGAGTCGGCTTTCGGTCATACTCGTTTATTTCTTTCGAGTTCGCTTTCGGTTGTACTCGTTTGCTGTTGAAAGAGCGTTTTCGGCCAGTCTTTCTTTTCGATTCTGCTTTCGGTAGTACTTGTTTATTTCTTTTCGAATTCGCTTTTGGTCTTACTCGTTTGCTGTTGAAAGAGCGTTTTCGGCCGGTCTTTCTTTTCGAGTCCGCTTTCGGTCGTACTCGTTTATTCTTTTCGAGTTCGCTTTTGCTCGTACTCGTTTGCTGTTGAAAGAGCGTTTCAGGCCGGTCTTTCTTTTCGAGTCCACTTTCGGTTGTACTCGTTAGCTGTTGAAAGAGAGTTTTTGGCCGGTCTTTCGTTTCGAGTCTGCTTTTGTTCCTACTCGTTTATTCTTATCGAGTCCGCTTTCGGTTGTACTCGTTTGCTGTTGAAAGAGCGTTCCAGGTCGGTCTTTCTTTTCGAGTCCGCTTTTCGGTCGTACTCGTTTGCTGTTGAAAGAGCGTTTTCGGCCGGTCTTTCTTTTCGAGTCCGCTTTCGATCGTACTCGGTTATTTCTTTTAGAGTCTGCTTTCGGTTGTACTCGTTTGCTGTTGAAAGAGCGTTTTCGGCCGGTCTTTCTTTTCGAGTCCGCTTTCGGTCGTACTCGTTTATTCTTTTCGAGTCCGCTTTCAGTCGTACTCGTTTGCTATTGAAAGAGCATTCTCGGCCGGTCTTTCTTTTCGAGTCCGCTTTCGATCGTACTCGTTTGCTGTTGAAAGAGCATTTTCGGCCGGTCTTTCTTTTCGAGTCCGCTTTCGGTCGTACTCGTTTATTTCTTTTCGAGTCCGCTTTCGGTCTTACTCATTTGCTGTTGAAAGAGCGTTTTCGACCGGTCTTTCTTTTCGAGTCCGCTTTTGGTCGTACTCGTTTATTCTTATCGAGTCCGCTTTCAGTCGTACTCGTTTGCTGTTAAAAGAGCGTTTTCGGTCGGACTTTTATTTCGAGTCCGCTTTCAGTCGTACTCGTTTATTTCTTTTCGAGTCCGCTTTCTGTCGTACTCGTTTGCTGTTGAAAGAGCGTTTTCGGCCGGTCTTTCTTTTCGAGTCCGCTTTCGGTCGTACTCGTTTATTCTTTTCGAGTCCGCTTTCGGTCGTACTCGTTTGCTATTGAAAGAGTGTTTTCGGCCGACCTTTCTGTTTGAGTCGGCTTTCGGTCATACTCGTTTATTCTTTTCGAGTTCGCTTTCGGTTGTACTCGTTTGCTGTTGAAAGAGCGTTTTCGGCCAGTCTTTCTTTTCGATTCTGCTTTCGGTAGTACTTGTTTATTTCTTTTCGAATTCGCTTTTGGTCTTACTCGTTTGCTGTTGAAAGAGCGTTTTCGGCCGGTCTTTCTTTTCGAGTCCGCTTTCGGTCGTACTCGTTTATTCTTTTCGAGTTCGCTTTTGCTCGTACTCGTTTGCTGTTGAAAGAGCGTTTCAGGCCGGTCTTTCTTTTCGAGTCCGCTTTCGGTTGTACTCGTTAGCTGTTGAAAGAGAGTTTTTGGCCGGTCTTTCGTTTCGAGTCTGCTTTTGTTCATACTCGTTTATTCTTATCGAGTCCGCTTTCGGTTGTACTCGTTTGCTGTTGAAAGAGCGTTCCAGGTCGGTCTTTCTTTTCGAGTCCGCTTTTCGGTCGTACTCGTTTGCTGTTGAAAGAGCGTTTTCGGCCGGTCTTTCTTTTCGAGTCCGCTTTCGATCGTACTCGGTTATTTCTTTTAGAGTCTGCTTTCGGTTGTACTCGTTTGCTGTTGAAAGAGCGTTTTCGGCCGGTCTTTCTTTTCGAGTCCGCTTTCGGTCGTACTCGTTTATTCTTTTCGAGTCCGCTTTCAGTCGTACTCGTTTGCTATTGAAAGAGCATTCTAGGCCGGTCTTTCTTTTCGAGTCCGCTTTCGGTCGTACTCGTTTGCTGTTGAAAGAGCATTTTCGGTCGGTCTTTCTTTTCGAGTCCGCTTTCGGTCGTACTCGTTTATTTCTTTTCGAGTCCGCTTTCGTTCTTACTCATTTGCTGTTGAAAGAGCGTTTTTGACCGGTCTTTCTTTTCGAGTCCGCTTTTGGTCGTACTCGTTTATTCTTTTCGAGTCCGCTTTCGGTCGTACTCGTTTGCTGTTGAAAGTGCGTTTTCGGCCGGTCTTTCTGTTCGAGTCCGCTTTCGGTCGTACTCGTTTATTCTTTTCGAGTCCGCTTTCTGTCGTACTCGTTTGCTGTTGAAAGAGCATTTTCGGCCGGTCTTTCTTTTCGAGTCCGCTTTCGGTCGTACTCGTTTGCTGTTAAAAGAGCTTTTTCAGCCGGTCTTTCTTTTCGAGTCCGCTTTCGGTCATACTTATTTATTCTTTTCGAGTCCGCTTTCGGTCGTACTCGTTTACTGTTGAAAGAGCATTTTCGGCAGGTCTTTATGTTCGAGTCCGCTTTCGGACGTACTCGTTTATTCTTTTCGAGTCCGCTTTCGGTCGTACTCGTTTGCTGTTGAAACAGCGTTTTCGGCCGGTCTTTCTTTTGGAGTCCGCTTTCGGCCGTACTCATTTATTCTTTTCGAGTCCGCTTTTGCTCGTACTTGTTTGCTGTTGAAAGAGCGTTTCAGGCCGGTCTTTCTTTTCGAGTCCGCTTTCGGTCGTACTCGTTTGCTATTGAAAGAGAGTTTTCAGTCGATCTTTCTTTTCGAGTCCGCTTTTGGTCGTACTCGTTTATTCTTATCGAGTCTGCTTTCGGTCGTGCTCATTTGCTGTCGAAAGAGCGTTTTTGGCCAGGCTTTTTTTTCGAGTCCACTTTCGATCGTACTCGTTTGCTGTTGAAAGAGCGTTTTCAGCCGGTCTTTCTTTTCGAGTCCGCTTTCGGTCGTACTTGTTTATTCTTTTCGGGTCCGCTTTCGGTCATACTCGTTTGTTGTTGAAGGAGTGTTTACGGCAGGTCTTTCTGTTCGAGTCCGCTTTCGGTCGTACTCGTTTATTCTTTTCGAGTCCGCTTTCAGTCGTACTCGTTTGCTGTTGAAAGAGCGTTTTCGGCCGCTCTTTCTTTTGGAGTCCGCTTTCGGCCGTACTCGTTTGCTGTTGAAAGAGCATTTTCGGCAGGTCTTTCTTTTCGATTCCTCTTTCGGTCGTACTCGTTTATTTCTTTTCAAATCCGCTTTTGGTCGTACTCGTTTGCTGTTGAAAGAACGTTTTTGGCCGGTCTTTCTTTTCGAGTCCTCTTTCGGTCGTACTCGTTTATTTTTTTCGAGTCCGCTTTTGTTCGTATTCGTTTGCTGTTGAAAGAGCGTTTTCGGCCGGTCTTTCTTTTCGAGTTCGCTTTTGGTAGTACTCGTTTATTTCTTTTCGAGTACGCTTTCGGTCGTACTCGTTTGCTGTTGAAAGAGTGTTTTCGGCCGGTGTTTCTTTTGGAGTCCTTTTTCGGCCGTACTACTTTGCTGTTGAAAGAGCATTTTCGGCCAATCATTCTTTTCGATTCAGCTTTCGGTAGTACTTTTTTATTTCTTTTCGAGTTCGCTTTTGGTCTTACTCGTTTGCTGTTGAAAGAGCGTTTTCGGCCGGTCTTTCTTTTCGAGCCCGCTTTCGGTCGTACTCATTTATTCTTTTCGAGTCCGCTTTTGCTCGTACTCGTTTGCTGTTGAAAGAGCGTTTCAGGCCGGCCTTTCTTTTCGAGTCCGCTTTCGGTCGTACTCGTTTGCTATTAAAAGAGCGTTTTTTGCCGGTCTTTATTTTCGAGTCCGCTTTTGGTCGTACTCGTTTATTCTTATCGAGTCCGCTTTCAGTCGTACTCGTTTGCTGTTGAAAGAGCGTTTTCGGTCGGTCTTTTATTTCGAGTCCGCTTTCAGTCGTACGCGTTTATTTCTTTTCGAGTCCGCTTTCGGTCGCACTCGTTTGCTGTTGAAAGAGCGTTTTCGGCTGGTCTTTCTTTTCGAGTCCGCTTTCGGTCGTACTCGTTTATTCTTTTCGAGTCCGCTTTCGGTCGTACTCGTTTGCTATTGAAAGAGCGTTTTCGGCCACCTTTCTGTTTGAGTCGGCTTTCGGTCATACTCGTTTATTCTTTTCGAGTTCGCTTTCGGTTGTACTCGTTTGCTGTTGAAAGAGCGTTTTCGGCCAGTCTTTCTTTTCGATTCTGCTTTCGGTAGTACTTGTTTATTTCTTTTCGAATTCGCTTTTGGTCTTACTCGTTTGCTGTTGAAAGAGGGTTTTCGGCCGGTCTTTCTTTTCGAGTCCGCTTTCGGTCGTACTCGTTTATTCTTTTCGAGTTCGCTTTTGCTCGTACTCGTTTGCTGTTGAAAGAGCGTTTCAGGCCGGTCTTTCTTTTCGAGTCCACTTTCGGTTGTACTCGTTAGCTGTTGAAAGACAGTTTTTGGCCGGTCTTTCGTTTCGAGTCTGCTTTTGTTCATACTCGTTTATTCTTATCGAGTCCGCTTTCGGTTGTACTCGTTTGCTGTTGAAAGAGCGTTCCAGGTCGGTCTTTCTTTTCGAGTCCGCTTTTCGGTCGTACTCGTTTGCTGTTGAAAGAGCGTTTTCGGCCGGTCTTTCTTTTCGAGTCCGCTTTCTATCGTACTCGGTTATTTCTTTTAGAGTCTGCTTTCGGTTGTACTTGTTTGCTGTTGAAAGAGCGTTTTCGGCCGGTCTTTCTTTTCGAGTCCGCTTTCGGTCGTACTCGTTTATTCTTTTCGAGTCCGCTTTCAGTCGTACTCGTTTGCTATTGAAAGAGCATTCTCGGCCGGTCTTTCTTTTCGAGTCCGCTTTCGGTCGTACTCGTTTGCTGTTGAAAGAGCATTTTCGGCCGGTCTTTCTTTTCGAGTCCGCTTTCGGTCGTACTCGTTTATTTCTTTTCGAGTCCGCTTTCGGTCTTACTCATTTGCTGTTGAAAGAGCGTTTTCGACCGGTCTTTCTTTTCGAGTCCGCCTTTGGTCGTACTCGTTTATTCTTTTCGAGTCCGCTTTCGGTCGTACTCGTTTGCTGTTGAAAGAGCGTTTTCGGTCGGTCTTTTATTTCGAGTCCGCTTTCAGTCGTACTCGTTTGCTATTGAAAGAGCATTCTCGGCCGGTCTTTCTTTTCGAGTCCGCTTTCGGTCGTACTCGTTTGCTGTTGAAAGAGCATTTTCGGCCGGTCTTTCTTTTCGAGTCCGCTTTCGGTCGTACTCGTTTATTTCTTTTCGAGTCCGCTTTCGGTCTTACTCATTTGCTGTTGAAAGAGCGTTTTCGACCGGTCTTTCTTTTCGAGTCCGCTCTTGGTCGTACTCGTTTATTCTTATCGAGTCCGCTTTCAGTCGTACTCGTTTGCTGTTGAAAGAGCGTTTTCGGTCGGTCTTTTATTTCGAGTCCGCTTTCAGTCGTACTCGTTTATTTCTTTTCGAGTTCGCTTTCGGTCGTACTCGTTTGCTGTTGAAAGAGCGTTTTCGGCCGGTCTTTCTTTTCGAGTCCGCTTTCGGTCGTACTCGTTTATTCTTTTCGAGTCCGCTTTCGGTCGTACTCGTTTGCTATTGAAAGAGTGTTTTCGGCCGACCTTTCTGTTTGAGTCGGCTTTCGGTCATACTCGTTTATTCTTTTCGAGTCCGCTTTCGGTCGTACTCGTTTGCTGTTAAAAGAGCTTTTTCAGCCGGTCTTTCTTTTCGAGTCCGTTTTCGGTCATACTTATTTATTCTTTTCGAGTCCGCTTTCGGTCGTACTCGTTTACTGTTGAAAGAGCATTTTCGGCAGGTCTTTATGTTCGAGTCCGCTTTCGGACGTACTCGTTTATTCTTTTCGAGTCCGCTTTCGGTCGTACTCGTTTGCTGTTGAAAGAGCGTTTTCGGCCGGTCTTTCTTTTGGAGTCCGCTTTCGGCCGTACTCATTTATTCTTTTCGAGTCCGCCTTTGCTCGTACTCGTTTGCTGTTGAAAGAGCGTTTCAGGCCGGTCTTTCTTTTCGAGTCCGCTTTCGGTCGTACTCGTTTGCTATTGAAATAGCGTTTTCAGTCGATCTTTCTTTTCGAGTCCGCTTTTGGTCGTACTCGTTTATTCTTATCGAGTCTGCTTTCGGTCGTGCTCATTTGCTGTCAAAAGAGCGTTTTTGGCCGGTCTTTTTTTTCGAGTCCGCTTTCGATCGTACTCGTTTGCTGTTGAAAGAGCGTTTTCAGCCGGTCTTTCTTTTCGAGTCCGCTTTCGGTCGTACTTGTTTATTCTTTTCGAGTCCGCTTTCGGTCATACTCGTTTGCTGTTGAAGGAGTGTTTTCGGCAGGTCTTTCTGTTCGAGTCCGCTTTCGGTCGTACTCGTTTATTCTTTTCGAGTCCGCTTTCAGTCGTACTCGTTTGCTGTTGAAAGAGCGTTTTCGGCCGCTCTTTCTTTTGGAGTCCTCTTTCGGCCGTACTCGTTTGCTGTTGAAAGAGCATTTTCGACAGGTCTTTCTTTTCGATTCCTCTTTCGGTCGTACTCGTTTATTTCTTTTCAAATCCGCTTTTGGTCGTACTCGTTTGCTGTTGAAAGATCATTTTTGGCCGGTCTTTCTTTTCGAGTCCTCTTTCGGTCGTACTCGTTTATTCTTTTCGAGTCCGCTTTTGTTCGTATTCGTTTGCTGTTGAAAGAGCGTTTTCGGCCGGTCTTCCTTTTCGAGTTCGCTTTCGGTAGTACTCGTTTATTTCTTTTCGAGTACGCTTTCGGTCGTACTCGTTTGCTGTTGAAAGAGCGTTTTCGGCCGGTGTTTCTTTTGGAGTCTGCTTTCGGCCGTACTGCTTTGCTGTTGAAAGAGCATTTTCGGCCAGTCATTCTTTTCGATTCAGCTTTCGGTAGTACTTTTTTATTTCTTTTCGAGTTCGCTTTTGGTCTTACTCGTTTGCTGTTGAAAGAGCGTTTTCGGCCGGTCTTTCTTTTCGAGTCCGCTTTCGGTCGTACTCATTTATTCTTTTCGAGTCCGCTTTTGCTCGTACTCGTTTGCTGTTGAAAGAGCGTTTCAGGCCGGCCTTTCTTTTCG
Organism: Lathyrus tuberosus; assembly: GCA_022829125.1. Taxonomy (NCBI): domain Eukaryota; kingdom Viridiplantae; phylum Streptophyta; class Magnoliopsida; order Fabales; family Fabaceae; genus Lathyrus; species Lathyrus tuberosus. Next base: position 6,692,902 of record JALAZF010000034.1, read on the forward strand.
AGTCCGCTTTCGGTCGTATTCGTTTGCTATTGAAAGAGCGTTTTTGGCCGGTCTTTATTTTCGAGTCCGCTTTTGGTCGTACTCGTTTATTCTTATCGAGTCCGCTTTCAGTCGTACTCGTTTGCTGTTGAAAGAGCATTTTCGGTCGGTCTTTTATTTCGAGTCCGCTTTCGGTCGTACTCGTTTATTTCTTTTCGAGTCCGCTTTCGGTCGTATTCGTTTGCTATTGAAAGAGCGTTTTTGGCCGGTCTTTATTTTCGAGTCCGCTTTTGGTCGTACTCGTTTATTCTTATCGAGTCCGCTTTCAGTCGTACTCGTTTGCTGTTGAAAGAGCATTTTCGGTCGGTCTTTTATTTCGAGTCCGCTTTCGGTCGTACTCGTTTATTTCTTTTCGAGTCCGCTTTCGGTCGTACTCGTTTGCTGTTGAAAGAGCGTTTTCGGCCGGTCTTTCTTTTCGAGTCCGCTTTCGGTCGTACTCGTTTATTCTTTTCGAGTCCGCTTTCGGTCGTACTCGTTTGCTATTGAAAGAGCGTTTTCGGCCGACCTTTCTGTTCGAGTCGGCTTTCGGTCATACTCGTTTATTCTTTTCGAGTTCGCTTTCGGTTGTACTCGTTTGCTGTTGAAAGAGCGTTTTCGGCCAGTCTTTCTTTTCGATTCTGCTTTCGGTAGTACTTGTTTATTTCTTTTCGAGTCCGCTTTCGGTTGTACTCGTTAGCTGTTGAAAGAGAGTTTTTGGCCGGTCTTTCGTTTCGAGTCTGCTTTTGTTCATACTCGTATATTCTTATCGAGTCCGCTTTCGGTTGTACTCGTTTGCTGTTGAAAGAGCGTTCCAGGTCGGTCTTTCTTTTCGAGTCCGCTTTTCGGTCGTACTCGTTTGCTGTTGAAAGAGCGTTTTCGGCCGGTCTTTCTTTTCGAGTCCGCTTTCGATCGTACTCGGTTATTTCTTTTAGAGTCTGCTTTCGGTTGTACTCGTTTGCTGTTGAAAGAGCGTTTTCGGCCGGTCTTTCTTTTCGAGTCCGCTTTCGGTCGTACTCGTTTATTCTTTTCGAGTCCGCTTTCAGTCGTACTCGTTTGCTATTGAAAGAGCATTCTCGGCCGGTCTTTCTTTTCTAGTCCGCTTTCGGTCGTACTCGTTTGCTGTTGAAAGAGCATTTTCGGCCGGTCTTTCTTTTCGAGTCCGCTTTCGGTCGTACTCGTTTATTTCTTTTCGAGTCCGCTTTCGGTCTTACTCATTTGCTGTTGAAAGAGAGTTTTCGACCGGTCTTTCTTTTCGAGTCCGCTTTTGGTCGTACTCGTTTATTCTTTTCGAGTCCGCTTTCGGTCGTACTCGTTTGCTGTTGAAAGTGCGTTTTCGGCCGGTCTTTCTGTTCGAGTCCGCTATCGGTCGTACTCGTTTATTCTTTTCGAGTCCGCTTTCTGTCGTACTCGTTTGCTGTTGAAAGAGCATTTTCGGCCGGTCTTTCTTTTCGAATCCGCTTTCGGTCGTACTCGTTTGCTGTTAAAAGAGCTTTTTCAGCCGGTCTTTCTTTTCGAGTCCGCTTTCGGTCATACTTATTTATTCTTTTCGAGTCCGCTTTCGGTCGTACTCGTTTACTGTTGAAAGAGCATTTTCGGCAGGTCTTTATGTTCGAGTCCGCTTTCGGACATACTCGTTTATTCTTTTCGAGTCCGCTTTCGGTCGTACTCGTTTGCTGTTGAAAGAGCGTTTTCGGCCGGTCTTTCTTTTGGAGTCCGCTTTCGGCCGTACTCATTTATTCTTTTCGAGTCCGCTTTTGCTCGTACTCGTTTGCTGTTGAAAGAGCGTTTCAGGCCGGTCTTTCTTTTCGAGTCCGCTTTCGGTCGTACTCGTTTGCTATTGAAATAGCGTTTTCAGTCGATCTTTCTTTTCGAGTCCGCTTTTGGTCGTACTCGTTTATTCTTATCGAGTCTGCTTTCGGTCGTGCTCATTTGCTGTCGAAAGAGCGTTTTTGGCCGGTCTTTTTTTTCGAGTCCGCTTTCGATCGTACTCGTTTGCTGTTGAAAGAGCGTTTTCAGCCGGTCTTTCTTTTCGAGTCCGCTTTCGGTCGTACTTGTTTATTCTTTTCGAGTCCGCTTTCGGTCATACTCGTTTGCTGTTGAAGGAGTGTTTTCGGCAGGTCTTTCTGTTCGAGTCCGCTTTCGGTCGTACTCGTTTATTCTTTTCGAGTCCGCTTTCAGTCGTACTCGTTTGCTGTTGAAAGAGCATTTTCGGCCGCTCTTTCTTTTGGAGTCCGCTTTCGGCCGTACTCGTTTGCTGTTGAAAGAGCATTTTCGACAGGTCTTTCTTTTCGATTCCTCTTTCGGTCGTACTCGTTTATTTCTTTTCAAATCCGCTTTTGGTCGTACTCGTTTGCTGTTGAAAGAACATTTTTGGCCGGTCTTTCTTTTCGAGTCCTCTTTCGGTCGTACTCGTTTATTCTTTTCGAGTCCGCTTTTGTTCGTATTCGTTTGCTGTTGAAAGAGCGTTTTCGGCCGGTCTTCCTTTTCGAGTTCGCTTTCGGTAGTACTCGTTTATTTCTTTTCGAGTACGCTTTCGGTCGTACTCGTTTGCTGTTGAAAGAGCGTTTTCGGCCGGTGTTTCTTTTGGAGTCCGCTTTCGGCCGTACTGCTTTGCTGTTGAAAGAGCATTTTCGGCCAGTCATTCTTTTCGATTCAGCTTTCGGTAGTACTTTTTTATTTCTTTTCGAGTTCGCTTTTGGTCTTACTCGTTTGCTGTTGAAAGAGCGTTTTCGGCCGGTCTTTCTTTTCGAGTCCGCTTTCGGTCGTACTCATTTATTCTCTTCTAGTCCGCTTTTGCTCGTACTCGTTTGCTGTTGAAAGAGCGTTTCAGGCCGGCCTTTCTTTTCGAGTCCGCTTTCGGTCGTATTCGTTTGCTATTGAAAGAGCGTTTTTGGCCGGTCTTTATTTTCGAGTCCGCTTTTGGTCGTACTCGTTTATTCTTATCGAGTCCGCTTTCAGTCGTACTCGTTTGCTGTTGAAAGAGCATTTTCGGTCGGTCTTTTATTTCGAGTCCGCTTTCGGTCGTACTCGTTTATTTCTTTTCGAGTCCGCTTTCGGTCGTACTCGTTTGCTATTGAAAGAGCGTTTTCGGCCGACCTTTCTGTTCGAGTCGGCTTTCGGTCATACTCGTTTATTCTTTTCGAGTTCGCTTTCGGTTGTACTCGTTTGCTGTTGAAAGAGCGTTTTTGGCCAGTCTTTTTTTTCGATTCTGCTTTCGGTAGTACTTGTTTATTTCTTTTCGAATTCGCTTTTGGTCTTACTCGTTTGCTGTTGAAAGAGCGTTTTCGGCCGGTCTTTCTTTTCGAGTCCGCTTTCGGTCGTACTCGTTTATTCTTTTCGAGTTCGCTTTTGCTCGTACTCGTTTGCTGTTGAAAGAGCGTTTCAGGCCGGTCTTTCTTTTCGAGTCCGCTTTCGGTTGTACTCGTTAGCTGTTGAAAGAGAGTTTTTGGCCGGTCTTTCGTTTCGAGTCTGCTTTTGTTCATACTCGTTTATTCTTATCGAGTCCGCTTTCGGTTGTACTCGTTTGCTGTTGAAAGAGCGTTCCAGGTCGGTCTTTCTTTTCGAGTCCGCTTTTCGGTCGTACTCGTTTGCTGTTGAAAGAGCGTTTTCGGCCGGTCTTTCTTTTCGAGTCCGCTTTCGATCGTACTCGGTTATTTCTTTTAGAGTCTGCTTTCGGTTGTACTCGTTTGCTGTTGAAAGAGCGTTTTCGGCCGGTCTTTCTTTTCGAGTCCGCTTTCGGTCGTACTCGTTTATTCTTTTCGAGTCCGCTTTCAGTCGTACTCGTTTGCTATTGAAAGAGCATTCTCGGCCGGTCTTTCTTTTCGAGTGCGCTTTCGGTCGTACTCGTTTGCTGTTGAAAGAGCATTTTCGGCCGGTCTTTCTTTTCGAGTCCGCTTTCGGTCGTACTCGTTTATTTCTTTTCGAGTCCGCTTTCGGTCTTACTCATTTGCTGTTGAAAGAGAGTTTTCGACCGGTCTTTCTTTTCGAGTCCGCTTTTGGTCGTACTCGTTTATTCTTTTCGAGTCCGCTTTCGGTCGTACTCGTTTGCTGTTGAAAGTGCGTTTTCGGCCGGTCTTTCTGTTCGAGTCCGCTTTCGGTCGTACTCGTTTATTCTTTTCGAGTCCGCTTTCGGTCGTACTCGTTTGCTGTTGAAAGAGCATTTTCGGCCGGTCTTTCTTTTCGAGTCCGCTTTCGGTCGTACTCGTTTGCTGTTAAAAGAGCTTTTTCAGCCGGTCTTTCTTTTCGAGTCCGCTTTCGGTCATACTTATTTATTCTTTTCGAGTCCGCTTTCGGTCGTACTCGTTTACTGTTGAAAGAGCATTTTCGGCAGGTCTTTATGTTCGAGTCCGCTTTCGGACGTACTCGTTTATTCTTTTCGAGTCCGCTTTCGGTCGTACTCGTTTGCTGTTGAAAGAGCGTTTTCGGCCGGTCTTTCTTTTGGAGTCCGCTTTCGGCCGTACTCATTTATTCTTTTCGAGTCCGCTTTTGCTCGTACTCGTTTGCTGTTGAAAGAGCGTTTCAGGCCGGTCTTTCTTTTCGAGTCCGCTTTCGGTCGTACTCGTTTGCTATTGAAATAGCGTTTTCAGTCGATCTTTCTTTTCGAGTCCGCTTTTGGTCGTACTCGTTTATTCTTATCGAGTCTGCATTCGGTCGTGCTCATTTGCTGTCGAAAGAGCGTTTTTGGCCGGTCTTTTTTTTCGAGTCCGCTTTCGATCGTACTCGTTTGCTGTTGAAAGAGCGTTTTCAGCCGGTCTTTCTTTTCGAGTCCGCTTTCGGTCGTACTTGTTTATTCTTTTCGAGTCCGCTTTCGGTCATACTCGTTTGCTGTTGAAGGAGTGTTTTCGGCAGGTCTTTCTGTTCGAGTCCGCTTTCGGTCGTACTCGTTTATTCTTTTCGAGTCCGCTTTCAGTCGTACTCGTTTGCTGTTGAAAGAGCGTTTTCGGCCGCTCTTTCTTTTGGAGTCCGCTTTCGGCCGTACTCGTTTGCTGTTGAAAGAGCATTTTCGACAGGTCTTTCTTTTCGATTCCTCTTTCGGTCGTACTCGTTTATTTCTTTTCAAATCCGCTTTTGGTCGTACTCGTTTGCTGTTGAAAGAACATTTTTGGCCGGTCTTTCTTTTCGAGTCCTCTTTCGGTCGTACTCGTTTATTCTTTTCGAGTCCGCTTTTGTTCGTATTCGTTTGCTGTTGAAAGAGCGTTTTCGGCCGGTCTTCCTTTTCGAGTTCGCTTTCGGTAGTACTCGTTTATTTCTTTTTGAGTACGCTTTCGGTCGTACTCGTTTGCTGTTGAAAGAGCGTTTTCGGCCGGTGTTTCTTTTGGAGTCCGCTTTCGGCCGTACTGCTTTGCTGTTGAAAGAGCATTTTCGGCCAGTCATTCTTTTCGATTCAGCTTTCGGTAGTACTTGTTTATTTCATTTCGAATTCGCTTTTGGTCTTACTCGTTTGCTGTTGAAAGAGCGTTTTCGGCCGGTCTTTCTTTTCGAGTCCGCTTTCGGTCGTACTCGTTTATTCTTTTCGAGTTCGCTTTTGCTCGTACTCGTTTGCTGTTGAAAGAGCGTTTCAGGCCGGTCTTTCTTTTCGAGTCCGCTTTCGGTTGTACTCGTTAGCTGTTGAAAGAGAGTTTTTGGCCGGTCTTTCGTTTCGAGTCTGCTTTTGTTCATACTCGTTTATTCTTATCGAGTCCGCTTTCGGTTGTACTCGTTTGCTGTTGAAAGAGCGTTCCAGGTCGGTCTTTCTTTTCGAGTCCGCTTTTCGGTCGTACTCGTTTGCTGTTGAAAGAGCGTTTTCGGCCGGTCTTTCTTTTCGAGTCCGCTTTCGATCGTACTCGGTTATTTCTTTTAGAGTCTGCTTTCGGTTGTACTCGTTTGCTGTTGAAAGAGCGTTTTCGGCCGGTCTTTCTTTTCGAGTCCGCTTTCGGTCGTACTCGTTTATTCTTTTCGAGTCCGCTTTCAGTCGTACTCGTTTGCTATTGAAAGAGCATTCTCGGCCGGTCTTTCTTTTCGAGTCCGCTTTCGGTCGTACTCGTTTGCTGTTGAAAGAGCATTTTCGGCCGGTCTTTCTTTTCGAGTCCGCTTTCGGTCGTACTCGTTTATTTCTTTTCGAGTCCGCTTTCGGTCTTACTCATTTGCTGTTGAAAGAGAGTTTTCGACCGGTCTTTCTTTTCGAGTCCGCTTTTGGTCGTACTCGTTTATTCTTTTCGAGTCCGCTTTCGGTCGTATTCGTTTGCTGTTGAAAGTGCGTTTTCGGCCGGTCTTTCTGTTCGAGTCCGCTTTCGGTCGTACTCGTTTATTCTTTTCGAGTCCGCTTTCTGTCGTACTCGTTTGCTGTTGAAAGAGCATTTTCGGCCGGTCTTTCTTTTCGAGTCCGCTTTCGGTCGTACTCGTTTGCTGTTAAAAGAGCTTTTTCAGCCGGTCTTTCTTTTCGAGTCCGCTTTCGGTCATACTTATTTATTCTTTTCGAGTCCGCTTTCGGTCGTACTCGTTTACTGTTGAAAGAGCATTTTCGGCAGGTCTTTATGTTCGAGTCCGCTTTCGGACGTACTCATTTATTCTTTTCGAGTCCGCTTTCGGTCGTACTCGTTTGCTGTTGAAAGAGCGTTTTCGGCCGGTCTTTCTTTTGGAGTCCGCTTTCGGCCGTACTCATTTATTCTTTTCGAGTCCGCTTTTGCTCGTACTCGTTTGCTGTTGAAAGAGCGTTTCAGGCCGGTCTTTCTTTTCGAGTCCGCTTTCGGTCGTACTCGTTTGCTATTGAAATAGCGTTTTCAGTCGATCTTTCTTTTCGAGTCCGCTTTTGGTCGTACTCGTTTATTTTTATCGAGTCTGCTTTCGGTCGTGCTCATTTGCTGTCGAAAGAGCGTTTTTGGCCGGTCTTTTTTTTCGAGTCCGCTTTCGATCGTACTCGTTTGCTGTTGAAAGAGCGTTTTCAGCCGGTCTTTCTTTTCGAGTCCGCTTTCGGTCGTACTTGTTTATTCTTTTCGAGTCCGCTTTCGGTCATACTCGTTTGCTGTTGAAGGAGTGTTTTCGGCAGGTCTTTCTGTTCGAGTCCGCTTTCGGTCGTACTCGTTTATTCTTTTCGAGTCCGCTTTCAGTCGTACTCGTTTGCTGTTGAAAGAGCGTTTTCGGCCGCTCTTTCTTTTGGAGTCCGCTTTCGGCCGTACTCGTTTGCTGTTGAAAGAGCATTTTCGACAGGTCTTTCTTTTCGATTCCTCTTTCGGTCGTACTCGTTTATTTCTTTTCAAATCCGCTTTTGGTCGTACTCGTTTGCTGTTGAAAGAACATTTTTGGCCGGTCTTTCTTTTCGAGTCCTCTTTCGGTCGTACTCGTTTATTCTTTTCGAGTCCGCTTTTGTTCGTATTCGTTTGCTGTTGAAAGAGCGTTTTCGGCCGGTCTTCCTTTTCGAGTTCGCTTTCGGTAGTACTCGTTTATTTCTTTTCGAGTACGCTTTCGGTCGTACTCGTTTGCTGTTGAAAGAGCGTTTTCGGCCGGTGTTTCTTTTGGAGTCCGCTTTCGGCCGTACTGCTTTGCTGTTGAAAGAGCATTTTCGGCCAGTCATTCTTTTCGATTCAGCTTTCGGTAGTACTTTTTTATTTCTTTTCGAGTTCGCTTTTGGTCTTACTCGTTTGCTGTTGAAAGAGCGTTTTCGGCCGGTCTTTCTTTTCGAGTCCGCTTTCGGTCGTACTCATTTATTCTTTTCGAGTCCGCTTTTGCTCGTACTCGTTTGCTGTTGAAAGAGCGTTTCAGGCCGACCTTTCTTTTCGAGTCCGCTTTCGGTCGTATTCGTTTGCTATTGAAAGAGCGTTTTTGGCCGGTCTTTAATTTCGTGTCCGCTTTTGGTCGTACTCGTTTATTCTTATCGAGTCCGCTTTCAGTCGTACTCGTTTGCTGTTGAAAGAGCATTTTCGGTCGGTCTTTTATTTCGAGTCCGCTTTCGGTCGTACTCGTTTATTTCTTTTCGAGTCCGCTTTCGGTCGTACTCGTTTGCTGTTGAAAGAGCGTTTTCGGCCGGTCTTTCTTTTCGAGTCTGCTTTCGGTCGTACTCGTTTATTCTTTTCGAGTCCGCTTTCGGTCGTACTCGTTTGCTATTGAAAGAGCGTTTTCGGCCGACCTTTCTGTTCGAGTCGGCTTTCGGTCATACTCGTTTATTCTTTTCGAGTTCGCTTTCGGTTGTACTCGTTTGCTGTTGAAAGAGCGTTTTCGGCCAGTCTTTCTTTTCGATTCTGCTTTCGGTAGTACTTGTTTATTTCTTTTCGAATTCGCTTTTGGTCTTACTCGTTTGCTGTTGAAAGAGCGTTTTCGGCCGGTCTTTCTTTTCGAGTCCGCTTTCGGTCGTACTCGTTTATTCTTTTCGAGTTCGCTTTTGCTCGTACTCGTTTGCTGTTGAAAGAGCGTTTCAGGCCGGTCTTTCTTTTCGAGTCCGCTTTCGGTTGTACTCGTTAGCTGTTGAAAGAGAGTTTTTGGCCGGTCTTTCGTTTCGAGTCTGCTTTTGTTCATACTCGTTTATTCTTATCGAGTCCGCTTTCGGTTGTACTCGTTTGCTGTTGAAAGAGCGTTCCAGGTCGGTCTTTCTTTTCGAGTCCGCTTTTCGGTCGTACTCGTTTGCTGTTGAAAGAGCGTTTTCGGCCGGTCTTTCTTTTCGAGTCCGCTTTCGATCGTACTCGGTTATTTCTTTTATAGTCTGCTTTCGGTTGTACTCGTTTGCTGTTGAAAGAGCGTTTTCGGCCGGTCTTTCTTTTCGAGTCCGCTTTCGGTCGTACTCGTTTATTCTTTTCGAGTCCGCTTTCAGTCGTACTCGTTTGCTATTGAAAGAGCATTCTCGGCCGGTCTTTCTTTTCGAGACCGCTTTCGGTCGTACTCTTTTGCTGTTGAAAGAGCATTTTCGGCCGGTCTTTCTTTTCGAGTCCGCTTTCGGTCTTACTCATTTGCTGTTGAAAGAGAGTTTTCGACCGGTCTTTCTTTTCGAGTCCGCTTTTGGTCGTACTCGTTTATTCTTTTCGAGTCCGCTTTCGGTCGTACTCGTTTGCTGTTGAAAGTGTGTTTTCGGCCGGTCTTTCTGTTCGAGTCCGCTTTCGGTCGTACTCGTTTATTCTTTTCGAGTCCGCTTTCTGTCGTACTCGTTTGCTGTTGAAAGAGCATTTTCGGCCGGTCTTTCTTTTCGAGTCCGCTTTCGATCGTACTCGTTTGCTGTTAAAAGAGCTTTTTCAGCCGGTCTTTCTTTTCGAGTCCGCTTTCGGTCATACTTATTTATTCTTTTCGAGTCCGCTTTCGGTCGTACTCGTTTACTGTTGAAAGAGCATTTTCGGCAGGTCTTTATGTTCGAGTCCGCTTTCGGACGTACTCGTTTATTCTTTTCAAGTCCGCTTTCGGTCGTACTCGTTTGCTGTTGAAAGAGCGTTTTCGGCCGGTCTTTCTTTTGGAGTCCGCTTTCGGCCGTACTCATTTATTCTTTTCGAGTCCGCTTTTGCTCGTACTCGTTTGCTGTTGAAAGAGCGTTTCAGGCCGGTCTTTCTTTTCGAGTCCGCTTTCGGTCGTACTCGTTTGCTATTGAAATAGCGTTTTCAGTCGATCTTTCTTTTCGAGTCCGCTTTTGGTCGTACTCGTTTATTCTTATCGAGTCTGCTTTCGGTCGTGCTCATTTGCTGTCGAAAGAGCGTTTTTGGCCGGTCTTTTTTTTCGAGTCCGCTTTCGATCGTACTCGTTTGCTGTTGAAAGAGCGTTTTCAGCCGGTCTTTCTTTTCGAGTCCGCTTTCGGTCGTACTTGTTTATTCTTTTCGAGTCCGCTTTCGGTCATACTCGTTTGCTGTTGAAGGAGTGTTTTTGGCAGGTCTTTCTGTTCGAGTCCGCTTTCGGTCGTACTCGTTTATTCTTTTCGAGTCCGCTTTCAGTCCTACTCGTTTGCTGTTGAAAGAGCGTTTTCGGCCGCTCTTTCTTTTGGAGTCCGCTTTCGGCCGTACTCGTTTGCTGTTGAAAGAGCATTTTCGACAGGTCTTTCTTTTCGATTCCTCTTTCGGTCGTACTCGTTTATTTCTTTTCAAATCCGCTTTTGGTCGTACTCGTTTGCTGTTGAAAGAACATTTTTGGCCGGTCTTTCTTTTCGAGTCCTCTTTCGGTCGTACTCGTTTATTCTTTTCGAGTCCGCTTTTGTTCGTATTCGTTTGCTGTTGAAAGAGCATTTTCGGCCGGTCTTCCTTTTCGAGTTCGCCTTCGGTAGTACTCGTTTATTTCTTTTCGAGTACGCTTTCGGTCGTACTCGTTTGCTGTTGAAAGAGCGTTTTCGGCCGGTGTTTCTTTTGGAGTCCGCTTTCGGCCGTACTGCTTTGCTGTTGAAAGAGCATTTTCGGCCAGTCATTCTTTTCGATTCAGCTTTCGGTAGTACTTTTTTATTTCTTTTCGAGTTCGCTTTTGGTCTTACTCGTTTGCTGTTGAAAGAGCGTTTTCGGCCGGTCTTTCTTTTCGAGTCCGCTTTCGGTCGTACTCATTTATTCTTTTCGAGTCCGCTTTTGCTCGTACTCGTTTGCTGTTGAAAGAGCGTTTTAGGCCGGCCTTTCTTTTCGAGTCCGCTTTCGGTCGTATTCGTTTGCTATTGAAAGAGCGTTTTTGGCCGGTCTTTATTTTCAAGTCCGCTTTTGGTCGTACTCGTTTATTCTTATCGAGTCCGCTTTCAGTCGTACTCGTTTGCTGTTGAAAGAGCATTTTCGGTCGGTCTTTTATTTCGAGTCCGCTTTCGGTCGTACTCGTTTATTTCTTTTCGAGTCCGCTTTCGGTCGTACTCGTTTGCTGTTGAAAGAGCGTTTTCGGCCGGTCTTTCTTTTCGAGTCCGCTTTCGGTCGTACTCGTTTATTCTTTTCGAGTCCGCTTTCGGTCGTACTCGTTTGCTATTGAAAGAGCGTTTTCGGCCGACCTTTCTGTTCGAGTCGGCTTTCGGTCATACTCGTTTATTCTTTTCGAGTTCGCTTTCGGTTGTACTCGTTTGCTGTTGAAAGAGCGTTTTCGGCCAGTCTTTCTTTTCGATTCTGCTTTCGGTAGTACTTGTTTATTTCTTTTTGAATTCGCTTTCGGTCTTACTCATTTGCTGTTGAAAGAGAGTTTTCGACCGGTCTTTCTTTTCGAGTCCGCTTTTGGTCATACTCGTTTATTCTTTTCGAGTCCGCTTTCGGTCGTACTCGTTTGCTGTTAAAAGTGCGTTTTCGGCCGGTCTTTCTGTTCGAGTCCGCTTTCGGTCGTACTCGTTTATTCTTTTCGAGTCCGCTTTCTGTCGTACTCGTTTGCTGTTGAAAGAGCATTTTCGGGCGGTCTTTCTTTTCGAGTCCGCTTTCGGTCATACTTATTTATTCTTTTCGAGTCCGCTTTCGGTCGTACTCGTTTACTGTTGAAAGAGCATTTTCGGCAGGTCTTTATGTTCGAGTCCGCTTTCGGACGTACTCGTTTATTCTTTTCGAGTCCGCTTTCGGTCGTACTCGTTTGCTGTTGAAAGAGCGTTTTCGGCCGGTCTTTCTTTTGGAGTCCGCTTTCGGCCGTACTCATTTATTCTTTTCGAGTCCGCTTTTGCTCGTACTCGTTTGCTGTTGAAAGAGCGTTTCAGGCCGGTCTTTCTTTTCGAGTCCGCTTTCGGTCGTACTCGTTCACTATTGAAATAGCGTTTTCAGTCGATCTTTCTTTTCGAGTCCGCTTTTGGTCGTACTCGTTTATTCTTATCGAGTCTGCTTTCGGTCGTGCTCATTTGCTGTCGAAAGACCATTTTTGGCCGGTGTTTTTTTTCGAGTCCGCTTTCGATCGTACTCGTTTGCTGTTGAAAGAGCGTTTTCAGCCGGTCTTTCTTTTCGAGTCCGCTTTCGGTCGTACTTGTTTATTCTTTTCGAGTCCGCTTTCGGTCATACTCGTTTGCTGTTGAAGGAGTGTTTTCGGCAGGTCTTTCTGTTCGAGTCCGCTTTCGGTCGTACTCGTTTATTCTTTTCGAGTCCGCTTTCAGTCGTACTCGTTTGCTGTTGAAAGAGCGTTTTCGGCCGCTCTTTCTTTTGGAGTCCGCTTTCGGCCGTACTCGTTTGCTGTTGAAAGAGCATTTTCGACAGGTCTTTCTTTTCGATTCCTCTTTCGGTCGTACTCGTTTATTTCTTTTCAAATCCGCTTTTGGTTGTACTCGTTTGTTGTTGAAAGAACATTTTTGGCCGGTCTTTCTTTTCGAGTCCTCTTTCTGTCGTACTCGTTTATTCTTTTCGAGTCCGCTTTTGTTCGTATTCGTTTGCTGTTGAAAGAGCGTTTTCGGCCGGTCTTCCTTTTCGAGTTCGCTTTCGGTAGTACTCGTTTATTTCTTTTCGAGTACGCTTTCGGTCGTACTCGTTTGCTGTTGAAAGAGCGTTTTTGGCCGGTGTTTCTTTTGGAGTCCGCTTTCGGCCGTACTGCTTTGCTGTTGAAAGAGCATTTTCGGCCAGTCATTCTTTTCGATTCAGCTTTCGGTAGTACTTTTTTATTTCTTTTCGAGTTCGCTTTTGGTCTTACTCGTTTGCTGTTGAAAGAGCGTTTTCGGTCGGTCTTTCTTTTCGAGTCCGCTTTCGGTCGTACTCATTTATTCTTTTCGAGTCCGCTTTTGCTCGTACTCGTTTGCTGTTGAAAGAGCGTTTCAGGCCGGCCTTTCTTTTCGAGTCCGCTTTCGGTCTTATTCGTTTGCTATTGAAAGAGCGTTTTTGGCCGGTCTTTATTTTCGAGTCTGCTTTTGGTCGTACTCGTTTATTCTTATCGAGTCCGTTTTCAGTCGTACTCGTTTGCTGTTGAAAGAGCATTTTCGGTCGGTCTTTTATTTCGAGTCCGCTTTCGGTCGTACTCGTTTATTTCTTTTCGAGTCCGCTTTCAGTCGTACTCGTTTGCTGTTGAAAGAGCGTTTTCGGCCGGTCTTTCTTTTCGAGTCCGCTTTCGGTCGTACTCGTTTATTCTTTTCGAGTCCGCTTTCGGTCGTACTCGTTTGCTATTGAAAGAGCGTTTTCGGCCGACCTTTCTGTTCGAGTCGGCTTTCGGTCATACTCGTTTATTCTTTTCGAGTTCGCTTTCGGTTGTACTCGTTTGCTGTTGAAAGAGCGTTTTCGGCCAGTCTTTCTTTTCGATTCTGCTTTCGGTAGTACTTGTTTATTTCTTTTTGAATTCGCTTTCGGTCTTACTCATTTGCTGTTGAAAGAGAGTTTTCGACCGGTCTTTCTTTTCGAGTCCGCTTTTGGTCGTACTCGTTTATTCTTTTCGAGTCCGCTTTCGGTCGTACTCGTTTGCTGTTAAAAGTGCGTTTTCGGCCGGTCTTTCTGTTCGAGTCCGCTTTCGGTCGTACTCGTTTATTCTTTTCGAGTCCGCTTTCTGTCGTACTCGTTTGCTGTTGAAAGAGCATTTTCGGGCGGTCTTTCTTTTCGAGTCCGCTTTCGGTCATACTTATTTATTCTTTTCGAGTCCGCTTTCGGTCGTACTCGTTTACTGTTGAAAGAGCATTTTCGGCAGGTCTTTATGTTCGAGTCCGCTTTCGGACGTACTCGTTTATTCTTTTCGAGTCCGCTTTCGGTCGTACTCGTTTGCTGTTGAAAGAGCGTTTTCGGCCGGTCTTTCTTTTGGAGTCCGCTTTCGGCCGTACTCATTTATTCTTTTCGAGTCCGCTTTTGCTCGTACTCGTTTGCTGTTGAAAGAGCGTTTCAGGCCGGTCTTTCTTTTCGAGTCCGCTTTCGGTCGTACTCGTTCACTATTGAAATAGCGTTTTCAGTCGATCTTTCTTTTCGAGTCCGCTTTTGGTCGTACTCGTTTATTCTTATCGAGTCTGCTTTCGGTCGTGCTCATTTGCTGTCGAAAGACCATTTTTGGCCGGTGTTTTTTTTCGAGTCCGCTTTCGATCGTACTCGTTTGCTGTTGAAAGAGCGTTTTCAGCCGGTCTTTCTTTTCGAGTCCGCTTTCGGTCGTACTTGTTTATTCTTTTCGAGTCCGCTTTCGGTCATACTCGTTTGCTGTTGAAGGAGTGTTTTCGGCAGGTCTTTCTGTTCGAGTCCGCTTTCGGTCGTACTCGTTTATTCTTTTCGAGTCCGCTTTCAGTCGTACTCGTTTGCTGTTGAAAGAGCGTTTTCGGCCGCTCTTTCTTTTGGAGTCCGCTTTCGGCCGTACTCGTTTGCTGTTGAAAGAGCATTTTCGACAGGTCTTTCTTTTCGATTCCTCTTTCGGTCGTACTCGTTTATTTCTTTTCAAATCCGCTTTTGGTCGTACTCGTTTGTTGTTGAAAGAACATTTTTGGCCGGTCTTTCTTTTCGAGTCCTCTTTCGGTCGTACTCGTTTATTCTTTTCGAGTCCGCTTTTGTTCGTATTCGTTTGCTGTTGAAAGAGCGTTTTCGGCCGGTCTTCCTTTTCGAGTTCGCTTTCGGTAGTACTCGTTTATTTCTTTTCGAGTACGCTTTCGGTCGTACTCGTTTGCTGTTGAAAGAGCGTTTTTGGCCGGTGTTTCTTTTGGAGTCCGCTTTCGGCCGTACTGCTTTGCTGTTGAAAGAGCATTTTCGGCCAGTCATTCTTTTCGATTCAGCTTTCGGTAGTACTTTTTTATTTCTTTTCGAGTTCGCTTTTGGTCTTACTCGTTTGCTGTTGAAAGAGCGTTTTCGGTCGGTCTTTCTTTTCGAGTCCGCTTTCGGTCGTACTCATTTATTCTTTTCGAGTCCGCTTTTGCTCGTACTCGTTTGCTGTTGAAAGAGCGTTTCAGGCCGGCCTTTCTTTTCGAGTCCGCTTTCGGTCTTATTCGTTTGCTATTGAAAGAGCGTTTTTGGCCGGTCTTTATTTTCGAGTCTGCTTTTGGTCGTACTCGTTTATTCTTATCGAGTCCGTTTTCAGTCGTACTCGTTTGCTGTTGAAAGAGCATTTTCGGTCGGTCTTTTATTTCGAGTCCGCTTTCGGTCGTACTAGTTTATTTCTTTTCGAGTCCGCTTTCAGTCGTACTCGTTTGCTGTTGAAAGAGCGTTTTCGGCCGGTCTTTCTTTTCGAGTCCGCTTTCGGTCGTACTCGTTTATTCTTTTCGAGTCCGCTTTCGGTCGTACTCGTTTGCTATTGAAAGAGCGTTTTCGGCCGACCTTTCTGTTCGAGTCGGCTTTCGGTCATACTCGTTTATTCTTTTCGAGTTCGCTTTCGGTTGTACTCGTTTGCTGTTGAAAGAGCGTTTTCGGCCAGTCTTTCTTTTCGATTCTGCTTTCGGTAGTACTTGTTTATTTCTTTTCGAATTCGCTTTTGGTCTTACTCGTTTGCTGTTGAAAGAGCGTTTTCGGCCGGTCTTTCTTTTCGAGTCCGCTTTCGGTCGTACTCGTTTATTCTTTTCGAGTTCGCTTTTGCTCGTACTTGTTTGCTGTTGAAAGAGCGTTTCAGGCCGGTCTTTCTTTTCGAGTCCGCTTTCGTATGTACTCGTTAGCTGTTGAAAGAGAGTTTTTGGCCGGTCTTTCGTTTCGAGTCTGCTTTTGTTCATACTCGTTTATTCTTATCGAGTCCGCTTTCGGTTGTACTCGTTTGCTGTTGAAAGAGCGTTCCAGGTCGGTCTTTCTTTTCGAGTCCGCTTTTCGGTCGTACTCGTTTGCTGTTGAAAGAGCGTTTTCGGCCGGTCTTTCTTTTCGAGTCCGCTTTCGATCGTACTCGGTTATTTCTTTTAGAGTCTGCTTTCGGTTGTACTCGTTTGCTGTTGAAAGAGCGTTTTCGGCCGGTCTTTCTTTTCGAGTTCGCTTTCGGTCGTACTCGTTTATTCTTTTCGAGTCCGCTTTCAGTCGTACTCGTTTGCTATTGAAAGAGCATTCTCGGCCGGTCTTTCTTTTCGAGTCCGCTTTCGGTCGTACTCGTTTGCTGTTGAAAGAGCATTTTCGGCCGGTCTTTCTTTTCGAGTCCGCTTTCGGTCGTACTCGTTTATTTCTTTTCGAGTCCGCTTTCGGTCTTACTCATTTGCTGTTGAAAGAGAGTTTTCGACCGGTCTTTCTTTTCGAGTCCGCTTTTGGTCGTACTCGTTTATTCTTTTCGAGTCCGCTTTCGGTCGTACTCGTTTGCTGTTGAAAGTGCGTTTTCGGCCGGTCTTTCTGTTCGAGTCCGCTTTCGGTCGTACTCGTTTATTCTTTTCGAGTCCGCTTTCTGTCGTACTCGTTTGCTGTTGAAAGAGCATTTTCGGCCGGTCTTTCTTTTCGAGTCCGCTTTAAGTCGTACTCGTTTGCTGTTAAAAGAGATTTTTTAGCCGGTCTTTCTTTTCGAGTCCGCTTTCGGTCATACTTATTTATTCTTTTCGAGTCCGCTTTCGGTCGTACTCGTTTACTGTTGAAAGAGCATTTTCGGCAGGTCTTTATGTTCGAGTCCGCTTTCGGACGTACTCGTTTATTCTTTTCGAGTCCGCTTTCGGTCGTACTCGTTTGCTGTTGAAAGAGCGTTTTCGGCCGGTCTTTCTTTTGGAGTCCGCTTTCGGCCGTACTCATTTATTCTTTTCGAGTCCGCTTTTGCTCGTACTCGTTTGCTGTTGAAAGAGCGTTTCAGGCCGGTCTTTCTTTTCGAGTCCGCTTTCGGTCGTACTCGTTCACTATTGAAATAGCGTTTTCAGTCGATCTTTCTTTTCGAGTCCGCTTTTGGTCGTACTCGTTTATTCTTATCGAGTCTGCTTTCGGTCGTGCTCATTTGCTGTCGAAAGACCATTTTTGGCCGGTGTTTTTTTTCGAGTCCGCTTTCGATCGTACTCGTTTGCTGTTGAAAGAGCGTTTTCAGCCGGTCTTTCTTTTCGAGTCCGCTTTCGGTCGTACTTGTTTATTCTTTTCGAGTCCGCTTTCGGTCATACTCGTTTGCTGTTGAAGGAGTGTTTTCGGCAGGTCTTTCTGTTCGAGTCCGCTTTCGGTCGTACTCGTTTATTCTTTTCGAGTCCGCTTTCAGTCGTACTCGTTTGCTGTTGAAAGAGCGTTTTCGGCCGCTCTTTCTTTTGGAGTCCGCTTTCGGCCGTACTCGTTTGCTGTTGAAAGAGCATTTTCGACAGGTCTTTCTTTTCGATTCCTCTTTCGGTCGTACTCGTTTATTTCTTTTCAAATCCGCTTTTGGTCGTACTCGTTTGTTGTTGAAAGAACATTTTTGGCCGGTCTTTCTTTTCGAGTCCTCTTTCGGTCGTACTCGTTTATTCTTTTCGAGTCCGCTTTTGTTCGTATTCGTTTGCTGTTGAAAGAGCGTTTTCGGCCGGTCTTCCTTTTCGAGTTCGCTTTCGGTAGTACTCGTTTATTTCTTTTCGAGTACGCTTTCGGTCGTACTCGTTTGCTGTTGAAAGAGCGTTTTTGGCCGGTGTTTCTTTTGGAGTCCGCTTTCGGCCGTACTGCTTTGCTGTTGAAAGAGCATTTTCGGCCAGTCATTCTTTTCGATTCAGCTTTCGGTAGTACTTTTTTATTTCTTTTCGAGTTCGCTTTTGGTCTTACTCGTTTGCTGTTGAAAGAGCGTTTTCGGTCGGTCTTTCTTTTCGAGTCCGCTTTCGGTCGTACTCATTTATTCTTTTCGAGTCCGCTTTTGCTCGTACTCGTTTGCTGTTGAAAGAGCGTTTCAGGCCGGCCTTTCTTTTCGAGTCCGCTTTCGGTCTTATTCGTTTGCTATTGAAAGAGCGTTTTTGGCCGGTCTTTATTTTCGAGTCTGCTTTTGGTCGTACTCGTTTATTCTTATCGAGTCCGTTTTCAGTCGTACTCGTTTGCTGTTGAAAGAGCATTTTCGGTCGGTCTTTTATTTCGAGTCCGCTTTCGGTCGTACTCGTTTATTTCTTTTCGAGTCCGCTTTCAGTCGTACTCGTTTGCTGTTGAAAGAGCGTTTTCGGCCGGTCTTTCTTTTCGAGTCCGCTTTCGGTCGTACTCGTTTATTCTTTTCGAGTCCGCTTTCGGTCGTACTCGTTTGCTATTGAAAGAGCGTTTTCGGCCGACCTTTCTGTTCGAGTCGGCTTTCGGTCATACTCGTTTATTCTTTTCGAGTTCGCTTTCGGTTGTACTCGTTTGCTGTTGAAAGAGCGTTTTCGGCCAGTCTTTCTTTTCGATTCTGCTTTCGGTAGTACTTGTTTATTTCTTTTCGAATTCGCTTTTGGTCTTACTCGTTTGCTGTTGAAAGAGCGTTTTCGGCCGGTCTTTCTTTTCGAGTCCGCTTTCGGTCGTACTCGTTTATTCTTTTCGAGTTCGCTTTTGCTCGTACTTGTTTGCTGTTGAAAGAGCGTTTCAGGCCGGTCTTTCTTTTCGAGTCCGCTTTCGTATGTACTCGTTAGCTGTTGAAAGAGAGTTTTTGGCCGGTCTTTCGTTTCGAGTCTGCTTTTGTTCATACTCGTTTATTCTTATCGAGTCCGCTTTCGGTTGTACTCGTTTGCTGTTGAAAGAGCGTTCCAGGTCGGTCTTTCTTTTCGAGTCCGCTTTTCGGTCGTACTCGTTTGCTGTTGAAAGAGCGTTTTCGGCCGGTCTTTCTTTTCGAGTCCGCTTTCGATCGTACTCGGTTATTTCTTTTAGAGTCTGCTTTCGGTTGTACTCGTTTGCTGTTGAAAGAGCGTTTTCGGCCGGTCTTTCTTTTCGAGTTCGCTTTCGGTCGTACTCGTTTATTCTTTTCGAGTCCGCTTTCAGTCGTACTCGTTTGCTATTGAAAGAGCATTCTCGGCCGGTCTTTCTTTTCGAGTCCGCTTTCGGTCGTACTCGTTTGCTGTTGAAAGAGCATTTTCGGCCGGTCTTTCTTTTCGAGTCCGCTTTCGGTCGTACTCGTTTATTTCTTTTCGAGTCCGCTTTCGGTCTTACTCATTTGCTGTTGAAAGAGAGTTTTCGACCGGTCTTTCTTTTCGAGTCCGCTTTTGGTCGTACTCGTTTATTCTTTTCGAGTCCGCTTTCGGTCGTACTCGTTTGCTGTTGAAAGTGCGTTTTCGGCCGGTCTTTCTGTTCGAGTCCGCTTTCGGTCGTACTCGTTTATTCTTTTCGAGTCCGCTTTCTGTCGTACTCGTTTGCTGTTGAAAGAGCATTTTCGGCCGGTCTTTCTTTTCGAGTCCGCTTTAAGTCGTACTCGTTTGCTGTTAAAAGAGATTTTTTAGCCGGTCTTTCTTTTCGAGTCCGCTTTCGGTCATACTTATTTATTCTTTTCGAGTCCGCTTTCGGTCGTACTCGTTTACTGTTGAAAGAGCATTTTCGGCAGGTCTTTATGTTCGAGTCCGCTTTCGGACGTACTCGTTTATTCTTTTCGAGTCCGCTTTCGGTCGTACTCGTTTGCTGTTGAAAGAGCGTTTTCGGCCGGTCTTTCTTTTGGAGTCCGCTTTCGGCCGTACTCATTTATTCTTTTCGAGTCCGCTTTTGCTCGTACTCGTTTGCTGTTGAAAGAGCGTTTCAGGCCGGTCTTTCTTTTCGAGTCCGCTTTCGGTCGTACTCGTTTGCTATTGAAATAGCGTTTTCAGTCGATCTTTCTTTTCGAGTCCGCTTTTGGTCATACTCGTTTATTCTTATCGAGTCTGCTTTCAGTCGTACTCGTTTGCTGTTGAAAGAGCATTTTCGGTCGGTCATTCTTTTCGATTCAGCTTTCGGTAGTACTTTTTTATTTCTTTTCGAGTTCGCTTTTGGTCTTACTCGTTTACTGTTGAAAGAGCGTTTTCGGCCGGTCTTTCTTTTGGAGTCCGCTTTCGGCCGTACTCATTTATTCTTTTCGAGTCCGCTTTTGCTCGTACTCGTTTGCTGTTGAAAGAGCGTTTCAGGCCGGTCTTTCTTTTCGAGTCCGCTTTCGGTCGTACTCGTTTGCTATTGAAATAGCGTTTTCAGTCGATCTTTCTTTTCGAGTCCGCTTTTGGTCGTACTCGTTTATTCTTATCGAGTCTGCTTTCGGTCGTGCTCATTTGCTGTCGAAAGAGCGTTTTTGGCCGGTCTTTTTTTTCGAGTCCGCTTTCGATCGTACTCGTTTGCTGTTGAAAGAGCGTTTTCAGCCGGTCTTTCTTTTCGAGTCCGCTTTCGGTCGTACTTGTTTATTCTTTTCGAGTCCGCTTTCGGTCATACTCGTTTGCTGTTGAAGGAGTGTTTTCGGCAGGTCTTTCTGTTCGAGTCCGCTTTCGGTCGTACTCGTTTATTCTTTTCGAGTCCGCTTTCAGTCGTACTCGTTTGCTGTTGAAAGAGCGTTTTCGGCCGCTCTTTCTTTTGGAGTCCGCTTTCGGCCGTACTCGTTTGCTGTTGAAAGAGCATTTTCGGCAGGTCTTTCTTTTCGATTCCTCTTTCAGTCGTACTCGTTTATTTCTTTTCAAATCCGCTTTTGGTCGTACTCGTTTGCTGTTGAAAGAACATTTTTGGCCGGTCTTTCTTTTCGAGTCCTCTTTCCGTCGTACTCGTTTATTCTTTTCGAGTCCGCTTTTGTTCGTATTCGTTTGCTGTTGAAAGAGCGTTTTCGGCCGGTCTTCCTTTTCGAGTTCGCTTTCGGTAGTACTCGTTTATTTCTTTTCGAGTACGCTTTCGGTCGTACTCGTTTGCTGTTGAAAGAGCGTTTTCGGCCGGTGTTTCTTTTGGAGTCCGCTTTCGGCCGTACTGCTTTGCTGTTGAAAGAGCATTTTCGGCCAGTCATTCTTTTCGATTCAGCTTTCGGTAGTACTTTTTTATTTCTTTTCGAGTTCGCTTTTGGTCTTACTCGTTTGCTGTTGAAAGAGCGTTTTCGGCCGGTCTTTCTTTTCGAGTCCGCTTTCGGTCGTACTCATTTATTCTTTTCGAGTCCGCTTTTGCTCGTACTCGTTTGCTGTTGAAAGAGCGTTTCAGGCCGGCCTTTCTTTTCGAGTCCGCTTTCGGTCGTATTCGTTTGCTATTGAAAGAGCGTTTTTGGCCGGTCTTTATTTTCGAGTCCGCTTTTGGTCGTACTCGTTTATTCTTATCGAGTCCGCTTTCAGTCGTACTCGTTTGCTGTTGAAAGAGCATTTTCGGTCGGTCATTCTTTTCGATTCAGCTTTCGGTAGTACTTTTTTATTTCTTTTCGAGTTCGCTTTTGGTCTTACTCGTTTGCTGTTGAAAGAGCGTTTTCGGCCGGTCTTTCTTTTCGAGTCCGCTTTCGGTCGTACTCGTTTATTCTTTTCGAGTCCGCTTTCGGTCGTACTCGTTTGCTATTGAAAGAGCGTTTTTTGCCGGTCTTTATTTTCGAGTCCGCTTTTGGTCGTACTCGTTTATTCTTATCGAGTCCGCTTTCAGTCGTACTCGTTTGCTGTTGAAAGAGCATTTTCGGTCGGTCATTCTTTTCGATTCAGCTTTCGGTAGTACTTTTTTATTTCTTTTCGAGTTCGCTTTTGGTCTTACTCGTTTGCTGTTGAAAGAGCGTTTTCGGCCGGTCTTTCTTTTCGAGTCCGCTTTCGGTCGTACTCGTTTATTCTTTTCGAGTCCGCTTTCGGTCGTACTCGTTTGCTATTGAAAGAGCGTTTTCGGCCGACCTTTCTGTTCGAGTCGGCTTTCGGTCGTACTCGTTTATTCTTTTCGAGTCCGCTTTCAGTCGTACTCGTTTGCTGTTGAAAGAGCGTTTTCGGCGGCTCTTTCTTTTGGAGTCCGCTTTCGGCCGTACTCGTTTGCTGTTGAAAGAGCATTTTCGGCAGGTCTTTCTTTTCGATTCCTCTTTCGGTCGTACTCGTTTATTTCTTTTCAAATCCGCTTTTGGTCGTACTCGTTTGTTGTTGAAAGAACATTTTTGGCCGGTCTTTCTTTTCGAGTCCTCTTTCGGTCGTACTCGTTTATTCTTTTCGAGTCCGCTTTTGTTCGTATTCGTTTGCTGTTGAAAGAGCGTTTTCGGCCGGTCTTCCGTTTCGAGTTCGCTTTCGGTAGTACTCGTTTATTTCTTTTCGAGTACGCTTTCGGTCGTACTCGTTTGCTGTTGAAAGAGCGTTTTCGGCCGGTGTTTCTTTTGGAGTCCGCTTTCGGCCGTACTGCTTTGCTGTTGAAAGAGCATTTTCGGCCAGTCATTCTTTTCGATTCAGCTTTCGGTAGTACTTTTTTATTTCTTTTCGAGTTCGCTTTTGGTCTTACTCGTTTGCTGTTGAAAGAGCGTTTTCGGCCGGTCTTTCTTTTCGAGTCCGCTTTCGGTCGTACTCATTTATTCTTTTCGAGTCCGCTTTTGCTCGTACTCGTTTGCTGTTGAAAGAGCGTTTCAGGCCGGCCTTTCTTTTCGAGTCCGCTTTCGGTCGTATTCGTTTGCTATTGAAAGAGCGTTTTTGGCCGGTCTTTATTTTCGAGTCCGCTTTTGGTCGTACTCGTTTATTCTTATCGAGTCCGCTTTCAGTCGTACTCGTTTGCTGTTGAAAGAGCATTTTCGGTCGGTCATTCTTTTCGATTCAGCTTTCGGTAGTACTTTTTTATTTCTTTTCGAGTTCGCTTTTGGTCTTACTCGTTTGCTGTTGAAAGAGCGTTTTCGGCCGGTCTTTCTTTTCGAGTCCGCTTTCGGTCGTACTCGTTTATTCTTTTCGAGTCCGCTTTCGGTCGTACTCGTTTGCTATTGAAAGAGCGTTTTTTGCCGGTCTTTATTTTTGAGTCCGCTTTTGGTCGTACTCGTTTATTCTTATCGAGTCCGCTTTCAGTCGTACTCGTTTGCTGTTGAAAGAGCATTTTCGGTCGGTCATTCTTTTCGATTCAGCTTTCGGTAGTACTTTTTTATTTCTTTTCGAGTTCGCTTTTGGTCTTACTCGTTTGCTGTTGAAAGAGCGTTTTCGGCCGGTCTTTCTTTTCGAGTCCGCTTTCGGTCGTACTTGTTTATTCTTTTCGAGTCCGCTTTCGGTCGTACTCGTTTGCTATTGAAAGAGCGTTTTCGGCCGACCTTTCTGTTCGAGTCGGCTTTCGGTCGTACTCGTTTATTCTTTTCGAGTCCGCTTTCAGTCGTACTCGTTTGCTGTTGAAAGAGCGTTTTCGGCCGCTCTTTCTTTTGGAGTCCGCTTTCGGCCGTACTCGTTTGCTGTTGAAAGAGCATTTTCGGCAGGTCTTTCTTTTCGATTCCTCTTTCGGTCGTACTCGTTTATTTCTTTTCAAATCCGCTTTTGGTCGTACTCGTTTGCTGTTGAAAGAACATTTTTGGCCGGTCTTTCTTTTCGAGTCCTCTTTCCGTCGTACTCGTTTATTCTTTTCGAGTCCGCTTTTGTTCGTATTCGTTTGCTGTTGAAAGAGCGTTTTCGGCCGGTCTTCCTTTTCGAGTTCGCTTTCGGTAGTACTCGTTTATTTCTTTTCGAGTACGCTTTCGGTCGTACTCGTTTGCTGTTGAAAGAGCGTTTTCGGCCGGTGTTTCTTTTGGAGTCCGCTTTCGGCCGTACTGCTTTGCTGTTGAAAGAGCATTTTCGGCCAGTCATTCTTTTCGATTCAGCTTTCGGTAGTACTTTTTTATTTCTTTTCGAGTTCGCTTTTGGTCTTACTCGTTTGCTGTTGAAAGAGCGTTTTCGGCCGGTCTTTCTTTTGGAGTCCGCTTTCGGCCGTACTCATTTATTCTTTTCGAGTCCGCTTTTGCTCGTACTCGTTTGCTGTTGAAAGAGCGTTTCAGGCCGGTCTTTCTTTTCGAGTCCGCTTTCGGTCGTACTCGTTCGCTATTGAAATAGCGTTTTCAGTCGATCTTTCTTTTCGAGTCCGCTTTTGGTCGTACTCGTTTATTCTTATCGAGTCTGCTTTCGGTCGTGCTCATTTGCTGTCGAAAGAGCGTTTTTGGCCGGTTTTTTTTTTCGAGTCCGCTTTCGATCGTACTCGTTTGCTGTTGAAAGAGCGTTTTCAGCCGGTCTTTCTTTTCGAGTCCGCTTTCGGTCGTACTTGTTTATTCTTTTCGAGTCCGCTTTCGGTCATACTCGTTTGCTGTTGAAGGAGTGTTTTCGGCAGGTCTTTCTGTTCAAGTCCTCTTTTGGTCGTACTCGTTTATTCTTATCGAGTCTGCTTTCAGTCGTACTCATTTGCTGTTGAAAGAGCATTTTCGGTCGGTCATTCTTTTAGATTCAGCTTTCGGTAGTACTTTTTTATTTCTTTTCGAGTTCGCTTTTGGTCTTACTCGTTTGCTGTTGAAAGAGCGTTTTGGCCGGTCTTTCTTTTCGAGTCCGCTTTCGGTCGTACTCGTTTATTCTTTTCGAGTCCGCTTTCGGTCGTACTCGTTTGCTATTGAAAGAGCGTTTTCGGCCGACCTTTCTGTTCGAGTCGGCTTTCGGTCGTACTCGTTTATTCTTTTCGAGTCCGCTTTCAGTCGTACTCGTTTGCTGTTGAAAGAGCGTTTTCGGCGGCTCTTTCTTTTGGAGTCCGCTTTCGGCCGTACTCGTTTGCTGTTGAAAGAGCATTTTCGGCAGGTCTTTCTTTTCGATTCCTCTTTCGGTCGTACTCGTTTATTTCTTTTCAAATCCGCTTTTGGTCGTACTCGTTTGTTGTTGAAAGAACATTTTTGGCCGGTCTTTCTTTTCGAGTCCTCTTTCGGTCGTACTCGTTTATTCTTTTCGAGTCCGCTTTTGTTCGTATTCGTTTGCTGTTGAAAGAGCGTTTTCGGCCGGTCTTCCGTTTCGAGTTCGCTTTCGGTAGTACTCGTTTATTTCTTTTCGAGTACGCTTTCGGTCGTACTCGTTTGCTGTTGAAAGAGCGTTTTCGGCCGGTGTTTCTTTTGGAGTCCGCTTTCGGCCGTACTGCTTTGCTGTTGAAAGAGCATTTTCGGCCAGTCATTCTTTTCGATTCAGCTTTCGGTAGTACTTTTTTATTTCTTTTCGAGTTCGCTTTTGGTCTTACTCGTTTGCTGTTGAAAGAGCGTTTTCGGCCGGTCTTTCTTTTCGAGTCCGCTTTCGGTCGTACTCATTTATTCTTTTCGAGTCCGCTTTTGCTCGTACTCGTTTGCTGTTGAAAGAGCGTTTCAGGCCGGCCTTTCTTTTCGAGTCCGCTTTCGGTCGTATTCGTTTGCTATTGAAAGAGCGTTTTTGGCCGGTCTTTATTTTCGAGTCCGCTTTTGGTCGTACTCGTTTATTCTTATCGAGTCCGCTTTCAGTCGTACTCGTTTGCTGTTGAAAGAGCATTTTCGGTCGGTCATTCTTTTCGATTCAGCTTTCGGTAGTACTTTTTTATTTCTTTTCGAGTTCGCTTTTGGTCTTACTCGTTTGCTGTTGAAAGAGCGTTTTCGGCCGGTCTTTCTTTTCGAGTCCGCTTTCGGTCGTACTCGTTTATTCTTTTCGAGTCCGCTTTCGGTCGTACTCGTTTGCTATTGAAAGAGCGTTTTTTGCCGGTCTTTATTTTTGAGTCCGCTTTTGGTCGTACTCGTTTATTCTTATCGAGTCCGCTTTCAGTCGTACTCGTTTGCTGTTGAAAGAGCATTTTCGGTCGGTCATTCTTTTCGATTCAGCTTTCGGTAGTACTTTTTTATTTCTTTTCGAGTTCGCTTTTGGTCTTACTCGTTTGCTGTTGAAAGAGCGTTTTCGGCCGGTCTTTCTTTTCGAGTCCGCTTTCGGTCGTACTTGTTTATTCTTTTCGAGTCCGCTTTCGGTCGTACTCGTTTGCTATTGAAAGAGCGTTTTCGGCCGACCTTTCTGTTCGAGTCGGCTTTCGGTCGTACTCGTTTATTCTTTTCGAGTCCGCTTTCAGTCGTACTCGTTTGCTGTTGAAAGAGCGTTTTCGGCCGCTCTTTCTTTTGGAGTCCGCTTTCGGCCGTACTCGTTTGCTGTTGAAAGAGCATTTTCGGCAGGTCTTTCTTTTCGATTCCTCTTTCGGTCGTACTCGTTTATTTCTTTTCAAATCCGCTTTTGGTCGTACTCGTTTGCTGTTGAAAGAACATTTTTGGCCGGTCTTTCTTTTCGAGTCCTCTTTCCGTCGTACTCGTTTATTCTTTTCGAGTCCGCTTTTGTTCGTATTCGTTTGCTGTTGAAAGAGCGTTTTCGGCCGGTCTTCCTTTTCGAGTTCGCTTTCGGTAGTACTCGTTTATTTCTTTTCGAGTACGCTTTCGGTCGTACTCGTTTGCTGTTGAAAGAGCGTTTTCGGCCGGTGTTTCTTTTGGAGTCCGCTTTCGGCCGTACTGCTTTGCTGTTGAAAGAGCATTTTCGGCCAGTCATTCTTTTCGATTCAGCTTTCGGTAGTACTTTTTTATTTCTTTTCGAGTTCGCTTTTGGTCTTACTCGTTTGCTGTTGAAAGAGCGTTTTCGGCCGGTCTTTCTTTTCGAGTCCGCTTTCGGTCGTACTCATTTATTCTTTTCGAGTCCGCTTTTGCTCGTACTCGTTTGCTGTTGAAAGAGCGTTTCAGGCCGGCCTTTCTTTTCGAGTCCGCTTTCGGTCGTATTCGTTTGCTATTGAAAGAGCGTTTTTGGCCGGTCTTTATTTTCGAGTCCGCTTTTGGTCGTACTCGTTTATTCTTATCGAGTCCGCTTTCAGTCGTACTCGTTTGCTGTTGAAAGAGCATTTTCGGTCGGTCATTCTTTTCGATTCAGCTTTCGGTAGTACTTTTTTATTTCTTTTCGAGTTCGCTTTTGGT
Organism: Lathyrus tuberosus; assembly: GCA_022829125.1. Taxonomy (NCBI): domain Eukaryota; kingdom Viridiplantae; phylum Streptophyta; class Magnoliopsida; order Fabales; family Fabaceae; genus Lathyrus; species Lathyrus tuberosus. The sequence goes on from JALAZF010000034.1 coordinate 6,719,305, forward strand.
CTTACTCGTTTGCTGTTGAAAGAGCGTTTTCGGCCGGTCTTTCTTTTCGAGTCCGCTTTCGGTCGTACTCGTTTATTCTTTTCGAGTCCGCTTTCGGTCGTACTCGTTTGCTATTGAAAGAGCGTTTTTTGCCGGTCTTTATTTTTGAGTCCGCTTTTGGTCGTACTCGTTTATTCTTATCGAGTCCGCTTTCAGTCGTACTCGTTTGCTGTTGAAAGAGCATTTTCGGTCGGTCATTCTTTTCGATTCAGCTTTCGGTAGTACTTTTTTATTTCTTTTCGAGTTCGCTTTTGGTCTTACTCGTTTGCTGTTGAAAGAGCGTTTTCGGCCGGTCTTTCTTTTCGAGTCCGCTTTCGGTCGTACTTGTTTATTCTTTTCGAGTCCGCTTTCGGTCGTACTCGTTTGCTATTGAAAGAGCGTTTTCGGCCGACCTTTCTGTTCGAGTCGGCTTTCGGTCGTACTCGTTTATTCTTTTCGAGTCCGCTTTCAGTCGTACTCGTTTGCTGTTGAAAGAGCGTTTTCGGCCGCTCTTTCTTTTGGAGTCCGCTTTCGGCCGTACTCGTTTGCTGTTGAAAGAGCATTTTCGGCAGGTCTTTCTTTTCGATTCCTCTTTCGGTCGTACTCGTTTATTTCTTTTCAAATCCGCTTTTGGTCGTACTCGTTTGCTGTTGAAAGAACATTTTTGGCCGGTCTTTCTTTTCGAGTCCTCTTTCCGTCGTACTCGTTTATTCTTTTCGAGTCCGCTTTTGTTCGTATTCGTTTGCTGTTGAAAGAGCGTTTTCGGCCGGTCTTCCTTTTCGAGTTCGCTTTCGGTAGTACTCGTTTATTTCTTTTCGAGTACGCTTTCGGTCGTACTCGTTTGCTGTTGAAAGAGCGTTTTCGGCCGGTGTTTCTTTTGGAGTCCGCTTTCGGCCGTACTGCTTTGCTGTTGAAAGAGCATTTTCGGCCAGTCATTCTTTTCGATTCAGCTTTCGGTAGTACTTTTTTATTTCTTTTCGAGTTCGCTTTTGGTCTTACTCGTTTGCTGTTGAAAGAGCGTTTTCGGCCGGTCTTTCTTTTGGAGTCCGCTTTCGGCCGTACTCATTTATTCTTTTCGAGTCCGCTTTTGCTCGTACTCGTTTGCTGTTGAAAGAGCGTTTCAGGCCGGTCTTTCTTTTCGAGTCCGCTTTCGGTCGTACTCGTTCGCTATTGAAATAGCGTTTTCAGTCGATCTTTCTTTTCGAGTCCGCTTTTGGTCGTACTCGTTTATTCTTATCGAGTCTGCTTTCGGTCGTGCTCATTTGCTGTCGAAAGAGCGTTTTTGGCCGGTTTTTTTTTTCGAGTCCGCTTTCGATCGTACTCGTTTGCTGTTGAAAGAGCGTTTTCAGCCGGTCTTTCTTTTCGAGTCCGCTTTCGGTCGTACTTGTTTATTCTTTTCGAGTCCGCTTTCGGTCATACTCGTTTGCTGTTGAAGGAGTGTTTTCGGCAGGTCTTTCTGTTCAAGTCCTCTTTTGGTCGTACTCGTTTATTCTTATCGAGTCTGCTTTCAGTCGTACTCATTTGCTGTTGAAAGAGCATTTTCGGTCGGTCATTCTTTTAGATTCAGCTTTCGGTAGTACTTTTTTATTTCTTTTCGAGTTCGCTTTTGGTCTTACTCGTTTGCTGTTGAAAGAGCGTTTTGGCCGGTCTTTCTTTTCGAGTCCGCTTTCGGTCGTACTCGTTTATTCTTTTCGAGTCCGCTTTCGGTCGTACTCGTTTGCTATTGAAAGAGCGTTTTCGGCCGACCTTTCTGTTCGAGTCGGCTTTCGGTCGTACTCGTTTATTCTTTTCGAGTCCGCTTTCAGTCGTACTCGTTTGCTGTTGAAAGAGCGTTTTCGGCGGCTCTTTCTTTTGGAGTCCGCTTTCGGCCGTACTCGTTTGCTGTTGAAAGAGCATTTTCGGCAGGTCTTTCTTTTCGATTCCTCTTTCGGTCGTACTCGTTTATTTCTTTTCAAATCCGCTTTTGGTCGTACTCGTTTGTTGTTGAAAGAACATTTTTGGCCGGTCTTTCTTTTCGAGTCCTCTTTCGGTCGTACTCGTTTATTCTTTTCGAGTCCGCTTTTGTTCGTATTCGTTTGCTGTTGAAAGAGCGTTTTCGGCCGGTCTTCCGTTTCGAGTTCGCTTTCGGTAGTACTCGTTTATTTCTTTTCGAGTACGCTTTCGGTCGTACTCGTTTGCTGTTGAAAGAGCGTTTTCGGCCGGTGTTTCTTTTGGAGTCCGCTTTCGGCCGTACTGCTTTGCTGTTGAAAGAGCATTTTCGGCCAGTCATTCTTTTCGATTCAGCTTTCGGTAGTACTTTTTTATTTCTTTTCGAGTTCGCTTTTGGTCTTACTCGTTTGCTGTTGAAAGAGCGTTTTCGGCCGGTCTTTCTTTTCGAGTCCGCTTTCGGTCGTACTCATTTATTCTTTTCGAGTCCGCTTTTGCTCGTACTCGTTTGCTGTTGAAAGAGCGTTTCAGGCCGGCCTTTCTTTTCGAGTCCGCTTTCGGTCGTATTCGTTTGCTATTGAAAGAGCGTTTTTGGCCGGTCTTTATTTTCGAGTCTGCTTTTGGTCGTACTCGTTTATTCTTATCGAGTCCGTTTTCAGTCGTACTCGTTTGCTGTTGAAAGAGCATTTTCGGTCGGTCTTTTATTTCGAGTCCGCTTTCGGTCGTACTCGTTTAATTTATTTCGAGTCCGCTTTCGGTCGTACTCGTTTGCTGTTGAAAGAGCGTTTTCGGCCGGTCTTTCTTTTCGAGTCCGCTTTCGGTCGTACTCGTTTATTCTTTTCGAGTCCGCTTTCGGTCGTACTCGTTTGCTATTGAAAGAGCGTTTTCGGCCGACCTTTCTGTTCGAGTCGGCTTTCGGTCATACTCGTTTATTCTTTTCGAGTTCGCTTTCGGTTGTACTCGTTTGCTGTTGAAAGAGCGTTTTCGGCCAGTCTTTCTTTTCGATTCTGCTTTCGGTAGTACTTGTTTATTTCTTTTCGAATTCGCTTTTGGTCTTACTCGTTTGCTGTTGAAAGAGCGTTTTCGGCCGGTCTTTCTTTTCGAGTCCGCTTTCGGTCGTACTCGTTTATTCTTTTCGAGTTCGCTTTTGCTCGTACTTGTTTGCTGTTGAAAGAGCGTTTCAGGCCGGTCTTTCTTTTCGAGTCCGCTTTCGGTTGTACTCGTTAGCTGTTGAAAGAGAGTTTTTGGCCAGTCTTTCGTTTCGAGTCTGCTTTTGTTCATACTCGTTTATTCTTATCGAGTCCGCTTTCGGTTGTACTCGTTTGCTGTTGAAAGAGCGTTCCAGGTCGGTCTTTCTTTTCGAGTCCGCTTTTCGGTCGTACTCGTTTGCTGTTGAAAGAGCGTTTTCGGCCGGTCTTTCTTTTCGAGTCCGCTTTCGATCGTACTCGGTTATTTCTTTTAGAGTCTGCTTTCGGTTGTACTCGTTTGCTGTTGAAAGAGCGTTTTCGGCCGGTCTTTCTTTTCGAGTCCGCTTTCGGTCGTACTCGTTTATTCTTTTCGAGTCCGCTTTCAGTCGTACTCGTTTGCTATTGAAAGAGCATTCTCGGCCGGTCTTTCTTTTCGAGTCCGCTTTCGGTCGTACTCGTTTGCTGTTGAAAGAGCATTTTCGGCCGGTCTTTCTTTTCGAGTCCGCTTTCGGTCGTACTCGTTTATTTCTTTTCGAGTCCGCTTTCGGTCTTACTCATTTGCTGTTGAAAGAGAGTTTTTGACCGGTCTTTCTTTTCGAGTCCGCTTTTGGTCGTACTCGTTTATTCTTTTCGAGTCCGCTTTCGGTCGTACTCGTTTGCTGTTGAAAGTGCGTTTTCGGCCGGTCTTTCTGTTCGAGTCCGCTTTCGGTCGTACTCGTTTATTCTTTTCGAGTCCGCTTTCTGTCGTACTCGTTTGCTGTTGAAAGAGCATTTTCGGCCGGTCTTTCTTTTCGAGTCCGCTTTCGGTCGTACTCGTTTGCTGTTAAAAGAGCTTTTTTAGCCGGTCTTTCTTTTCGAGTCCGCTTTCGGTCATACTTATTTATTCTTTTCGAGTCCGCTTTCGGTCGTACTCGTTTACTGTTGAAAGAGCATTTTCGGCAGGTCTTTATGTTCGAGTCCGCTTTCGGACGTACTCGTTTATTCTTTTCGAGTCCGCTTTCGGTCGTACTCGTTTGCTGTTGAAAGAGCGTTTTCGGCCGGTCTTTCTTTTGGAGTCCGCTTTCGGCCGTACTCATTTATTCTTTTCGAGTCCGCTTTTGCTCGTACTCGTTTGCTGTTGAAAGAGCGTTTTAGGCCGGTCTTTCTTTTCGAGTCCGCTTTCGGTCGTACTCGTTTGCTATTGAAATAGCGTTTTCAGTCGATCTTTCTTTTCGAGTTCGCTTTTGGTCTTACTCGTTTGCTGTTGAAAGAGCGTTTTGGCCGGTCTTTCTTTTCGAGTCCGCTTTCGGTCGTACTCGTTTATTCTTTTCGAGTCCGCTTTCGGTCGTACTCGTTTGCTATTGAAAGAGCGTTTTCGGCCGACCTTTCTGTTCGAGTCGGCTTTCGGTCGTACTCGTTTATTCTTTTCGAGTCCGCTTTCAGTCGTACTCGTTTGCTGTTGAAAGAGCGTTTTCGGCGGCTCTTTCTTTTGGAGTCCGCTTTCGGCCGTACTCGTTTGCTGTTGAAAGAGCATTTTCGGCAGGTCTTTCTTTTCGATTCCTCTTTCGGTCGTACTCGTTTATTTCTTTTCAAATCCGCTTTTGGTCGTACTCGTTTGTTGTTGAAAGAACATTTTTGGCCGGTCTTTCTTTTCGAGTCCTCTTTCGGTCGTACTCGTTTATTCTTTTCGAGTCCGCTTTTGTTCGTATTCGTTTGCTGTTGAAAGAGCGTTTTCGGCCGGTCTTCCGTTTCGAGTTCGCTTTCGGTAGTACTCGTTTATTTCTTTTCGAGTACGCTTTCGGTCGTACTCGTTTGCTGTTGAAAGAGCGTTTTCGGCCGGTGTTTCTTTTGGAGTCCGCTTTCGGCCGTACTGCTTTGCTGTTGAAAGAGCATTTTCGGCCAGTCATTCTTTTCGATTCAGCTTTCGGTAGTACTTTTTTATTTCTTTTCGAGTTCGCTTTTGGTCTTACTCGTTTGCTGTTGAAAGAGCGTTTTCGGCCGGTCTTTCTTTTCGAGTCCGCTTTCGGTCGTACTCATTTATTCTTTTCGAGTCCGCTTTTGCTCGTACTCGTTTGCTGTTGAAAGAGCGTTTCAGGCCGGCCTTTCTTTTCGAGTCCGCTTTCGGTCGTATTCGTTTGCTATTGAAAGAGCGTTTTTGGCCGGTCTTTATTTTCGAGTCTGCTTTTGGTCGTACTCGTTTATTCTTATCGAGTCCGTTTTCAGTCGTACTCGTTTGCTGTTGAAAGAGCATTTTCGGTCGGTCTTTTATTTCGAGTCCGCTTTCGGTCGTACTCGTTTATTTTATTTCGAGTCCGCTTTCGGTCGTACTCGTTTGCTGTTGAAAGAGCGTTTTCGGCCGGTCTTTCTTTTCGAGTCCGCTTTCGGTCGTACTCGTTTATTCTTTTCGAGTCCGCTTTCGGTCGTACTCGTTTGCTATTGAAAGAGCGTTTTCGGCCGACCTTTCTGTTCGAGTCGGCTTTCGGTCATACTCGTTTATTCTTTTCGAGTTCGCTTTCGGTTGTACTCGTTTGCTGTTGAAAGAGCGTTTTCGGCCAGTCTTTCTTTTCGATTCTGCTTTCGGTAGTACTTGTTTATTTCTTTTCGAATTCGCTTTTGGTCTTACTCGTTTGCTGTTGAAAGAGCGTTTTCGGCCGGTCTTTCTTTTCGAGTCCGCTTTCGGTCGTACTCGTTTATTCTTTTCGAGTTCGCTTTTGCTCGTACTTGTTTGCTGTTGAAAGAGCGTTTCAGGCCGGTCTTTCTTTTCGAGTCCGCTTTCGGTTGTACTCGTTAGCTGTTGAAAGAGAGTTTTTGGCCAGTCTTTCGTTTCGAGTCTGCTTTTGTTCATACTCGTTTATTCTTATCGAGTCCGCTTTCGGTTGTACTCGTTTGCTGTTGAAAGAGCGTTCCAGGTCGGTCTTTCTTTTCGAGTCCGCTTTTCGGTCGTACTCGTTTGCTGTTGAAAGAGCGTTTTCGGCCGGTCTTTCTTTTCGAGTCCGCTTTCGATCGTACTCGGTTATTTCTTTTAGAGTCTGCTTTCGGTTGTACTCGTTTGCTGTTGAAAGAGCGTTTTCGGCCGGTCTTTCTTTTCGAGTCCGCTTTCGGTCGTACTCGTTTATTCTTTTCGAGTCCGCTTTCAGTCGTACTCGTTTGCTATTGAAAGAGCATTCTCGGCCGGTCTTTCTTTTCGAGTCCGCTTTCGGTCGTACTCGTTTGCTGTTGAAAGAGCATTTTCGGCCGGTCTTTCTTTTCGAGTCCGCTTTCGGTCGTACTCGTTTATTTCTTTTCGAGTCCGCTTTCGGTCTTACTCATTTGCTGTTGAAAGAGAGTTTTTGACCGGTCTTTCTTTTCGAGTCCGCTTTTGGTCGTACTCGTTTATTCTTTTCGAGTCCGCTTTCGGTCGTACTCGTTTGCTGTTGAAAGTGCGTTTTCGGCCGGTCTTTCTGTTCGAGTCCGCTTTCGGTCGTACTCGTTTATTCTTTTCGAGTCCGCTTTCTGTCGTACTCGTTTGCTGTTGAAAGAGCATTTTCGGCCGGTCTTTCTTTTCGAGTCCGCTTTCGGTCGTACTCGTTTGCTGTTAAAAGAGCTTTTTTAGCCGGTCTTTCTTTTCGAGTCCGCTTTCGGTCATACTTATTTATTCTTTTCGAGTCCGCTTTCGGTCGTACTCGTTTACTGTTGAAAGAGCATTTTCGGCAGGTCTTTATGTTCGAGTCCGCTTTCGGACGTACTCGTTTATTCTTTTCGAGTCCGCTTTCGGTCGTACTCGTTTGCTGTTGAAAGAGCGTTTTCGGCCGGTCTTTCTTTTGGAGTCCGCTTTCGGCCGTACTCATTTATTCTTTTCGAGTCCGCTTTTGCTCGTACTCGTTTGCTGTTGAAAGAGCGTTTTAGGCCGGTCTTTCTTTTCGAGTCCGCTTTCGGTCGTACTCGTTTGCTATTGAAATAGCGTTTTCAGTCGATCTTTCTTTTCGAGTCCGCTTTTGGTCGTACTCGTTTATTCTTATCGAGTCTGCTTTCGGTCGTGCTCATTTGCTGTCGAAAGAGCGTTTTTGGCCGGTCTTTTTTTTCGAGTCCGCTTTCGATCGTACTCGTTTGCTGTTGAAAGAGCGTTTTCAGCCGGTCTTTCTTTTCGAGTCCGCTTTCGGTCGTACTTGTTTATTCTTTTCGAGTCCGCTTTCGGTCATACTCGTTTGCTGTTGAAGGAGTGTTTTCGGCAGGTCTTTCTGTTCGAGTCCGCTTTCGGTCGTACTCGTTTATTCTTTTCGAGTCCGCTTTCAGTCGTACTCGTTTGCTGTTGAAAGAGCGTTTTCGGCCGCTCTTTCTTTTGGAGTCCGCTTTCGGCCGTACTCGTTTGCTGTTGAAAGAGCATTTTCGGCAGGTCTTTCTTTTCGATTCCTCTTTCGGTCGTACTCGTTTATTTCTTTTCAAATCCGCTTTTGGTCGTACTCGTTTGCTGTTGAAAGAACATTTTTGGCCGGTCTTTCTTTTCGAGTCCTCTTTCCGTCGTACTCGTTTATTCTTTTCGAGTCGGCTTTTGTTCGTATTCGTTTGCTGTTGAAAGAGCGTTTTCGGCCGGTCTTCCTTTTCGAGTTCGCTTTCGGTAGTACTCGTTTATTTCTTTTCGAGTACGCTTTCGGTCGTACTCGTTTGCTGTTGAAAGAGCGTTTTCGGCCGGTGTTTCTTTTGGAGTCCGCTTTCGGCCGTACTGCTTTGCTGTTGAAAGAGCATTTTCGGCCAGTCATTCTTTTCGATTCAGCTTTCGGTAGTACTTTTTTATTTCTTTTCGAGTTCGCTTTTGGTCTTACTCGTTTGCTGTTGAAAGAGCGTTTTCGGCCGGTCTTTCTTTTCGAGCCCGCTTTCGGTCGTACTCATTTATTCTTTTCGAGTCCGCTTTTGCTCGTACTCGTTTGCTGTTGAAAGAGCGTTTCAGGCCGGCCTTTCTTTTCGAGTCCGCTTTCGGTCGTATTCGTTTGCTATTGAAAGAGCGTTTTTGGCCGGTCTTTATTTTCGAGTCCGCTTTTGGTCGTACTCGTTTATTCTTATCGAGTCCGCTTTCAGTCGTACTCGTTTGCTGTTGAAAGAGCATTTTCGGTCGGTCATTCTTTTCGATTCAGCTTTCGGTTGTACTTTTTTATTTCTTTTCGAGTTCGCTTTTGGTCTTACTCGTTTGCTGTTGAAAGAGCGTTTTCGGCCGGTCTTTCTTTTCGAGTCCGCTTTCGGTCGTACTCGTTTATTCTTTTCGAGTCCGCTTTCGGTCGTACTCGTTTGCTATTGAAAGAGCGTTTTTTGCCGGTCTTTATTTTCGAGTCCGCTTTTGGTCGTACTCGTTTATTCTTATCGAGTCCGCTTTCAGTCGTACTCGTTTGCTGTTGAAAGAGCATTTTCGGTCGGTCATTCTTTTCGATTCAGCTTTCGGTAGTACTTTTTTATTTCTTTTCGAGTTCGCTTTTGGTCTTACTCGTTTGCTGTTGAAAGAGCGTTTTCGGCCGGTCTTTCTTTTCGAGTCCGCTTTCGGTCGTACTCGTTTATTCTTTTCGAGTTCGCTTTCGGTCGTACTCGTTTGCTATTGAAAGAGCGTTTTCGGCCGACCTTTCTGTTCGAGTCGGCTTTCCGTCGTACTCGTTTATTCTTTTCGAGTCCGCTTTCAGTCGTACTCGTTTGCTGTTGAAAGAGCGTTTTCGGCCGCTCTTTCTTTTGGAGTCCGCTTTCGGCCGTACTCGTTTGCTGTTGAAAGAGCATTTTCGGCAGGTCTTTCTTTTCGATTCCTCTTTCGGTCGTACTCATTTATTTCTTTTCAAATCCGCTTTTGGTCGTACTCGTTTGCTGTTGAAAGAACATTTTTGGCCTGTCTTTCTTTTCGAGTCCTCTTTCCGTCGTACTCGTTTATTCTTTTCGAGTCCGCTTTTGTTCGTATTCGTTTGCTGTTGAAAGAGCGTTTTCGGCCGGTCTTCCTTTTCGAGTTCGCTTTCGGTAGTACTCGTTTATTTCTTTTCGAGTACGCTTTCGGTCGTACTCGTTTGCTGTTGAAAGAGCGTTTTCGGCCGGTGTTTCTTTTGGAGTCCGCTTTCGGCCGTACTGCTTTGCTGTTGAAAGAGCATTTTCGGCCAGTCATTCTTTTCGATTCAGCTTTCGGTAGTACTTTTTTATTTCTTTTCGAGTTCGCTTTTGGTCTTACTCGTTTACTGTTGAAAGAGCGTTTTCGGCCGGTCTTTCTTTTCGAGTCCGCTTTCGGTCGTACTCATTTATTCTTTTCGAGTCCGCTTTTGCTCGTACTCGTTTGCTGTTGAAAGAGCGTTTCAGGCCGGCCTTTCTTTTCGAGTCCGCTTTCGGTCGTATTCGTTTGCTATTGAAAGAGCGTTTTTGGCCGGTCTATATTTTCGAGTCCGCTTTTGGTCGTACTCGTTTATTCTTATCGAGTCCGCTTTCAGTCGTACTCGTTTGCAGTTGAAAGAGCATTTTCGGTCGGTCATTCTTTTCGATTCAGCTTTCGGTAGTACTTTTTTATTTCTTTTCGAGTTCGCTTTTGGTCTTACTCGTTTGCTGTTGAAAGAGCGTTTTCGGCCGGTCTTTCTTTTCGAGTCCGCTTTCGGTCGTACTCGTTTATTCTTTTCGAGTCCGCTTTCGGTCGTACTCGTTTGCTATTGAAAGAGCGTTTTCGGCCGACCTTTCTGTTCGAGTCGGCTTTCCGTCGTACTCGTTTATTCTTTTCGAGTCCGCTTTCAGTCGTACTCGTTTGCTGTTGAAAGAGCATTTTCGGTCGGTCATTCTTTTCGATTTAGCTTTCGGTAGTACTTTTTTATTTCTTTTCGAGTTCGCTTTTGGTCTTACTCGTTTGCTGTTGAAAGAGCGTTTTCGGCCGGTCTTTCTTTTCGAGTCCGCTTTCGGTCGTACTCGTTTATTCTTTTCGAGTCCGCTTTCGGTCGTACTCGTTTGCTATTGAAAGAGCGTTTTCGGCCGACCTTTCTGTTCGAGTCGGCTTTCGGTCATACTCGTTTATTCTTTTCGAGTTCGCTTTCGGTTGTACTCGTTTGCTGTTGAAAGAGCGTTTTCGGCCAGTCTTTCTTTTTGATTATGCTTTCGGTAGTACTTGTTTATTTCTTTTCGAATTCGCTTTTGGTCTTACTCGTTTGCTGTTGAAAGAGCGTTTTCGGCCGGTCTTTCTTTTCGAGTCCGCTTTCGGTCGTACTCGTTTATTCTTTTCGAGTTCGCTTTTGCTCGTACTCGTTTGCTGTTGAAAGAGCGTTTCAGGCCGGTCTTTCTTTTCGAGTCCGCTTTCGGTTGTACTCGTTAGCTGTTGAAAGAGAGTTTTTAGCCGGTCTTTCGTTTCGAGTCTTCTTTTGTTCATACTCGTTTATTCTTATCGAGTCCGGTTTCGGTTGTACTCGTTTGCTGTTGAAAGAGCGTTCCAGGTCGGTCTTTCTTTTCGAGTCCGCTTTTCGGTCGTACTCGTTTGCTGTTGAAAGAGCGTTTTCGGCCGGTCTTTCTTTTCGAGTCCGCTTTCGATCGTACTCGGTTATTTCTTTTAGAGTCTGCTTTCGGTTGTACTCGTTTGCTGTTGAAAGAGCGTTTTCGGCCGGTCTTTCTTTTCGAGTCCGCTTTCGGTCGTACTCGTTTATTCTTTTCGAGTCCGCTTTCAGTCGTACTCGTTTGCTATTGAAAGAGCATTCTCGGCCGGTCTTTCTTTTCGAGTCCGCTTTCGGTCGTACTCGTTTGCTGTTGAAAGAGCATTTTCGGCCGGTCTTTCTTTTCGAGTCCGCTTTCGGTCGTACTCGTTTATTTCTTTTCGAGTCCGCTTTCGGTCTTACTCATTTGCTGTTGAAAGAGAGTTTTCGGCCGGTCTTTCTTTTCGAGTCCGCTTTTGGTCGTACTCGTTTATTCTTTTCGAGTCCGCTTTCGGTCGTACTCGTTTGCTGTTGAAAGTGCGTTTTCGGCCGGTCTTTCTGTTCGAGTCCGCTTTCGGTCGTACTCGTTTATTCTTTTCGAGTCCGCTTTCTGTCGTACTCGTTTGCTGTTGAAAGAGCATTTTCGGCCGGTCTTTCTTTTCGAGTCCGCTTTCGGTCGTACTCGTTTGCTGTTAAAAGAGCTTTTTCAGCCGGTCTTTCTTTTCGAGTCCGCTTTCGGTCATACTTATTTATTCTTTTCGAGTCCGCTTTCGGTCGTACTCGTTTACTGTTGAAAGAGCATTTTCGGCAGGTCTTTATGTTCGAGTCCGCTTTCGGACGTACTCGTTTATTCTTTTCGAGTCCGCTTTCGGTCGTACTCGTTTGCTGTTGAAAGAGCGTTTTCGGCCGGTCTTTCTTTTGGAGTCCGCTTTCGGCCGTACTCATTTATTCTTTTCGAGTCCGCTTTTGCTCGTACTCGTTTGCTGTTGAAAGAGCGTTTCAGGCCGGTCTTTCTTTTCGAGTCCGCTTTCGGTCGTACTCGTTTACTATTGAAAGAGCGTTTTCAGTCGATCTTTCTTTTCGAGTCCGCTTTTGGTCGTACTCGTTTATTCTTATCGAGTCTGCTTTCGGTCGTGCTCATTTGCTGTCGAAAGAGCGTTTTTGGCCGGTCTTTTTTTTCGAGTCCGCTTTCGATCGTACTCGTTTGCTGTTGAAAGAGCGTTTTCAGCCGGTCTTTCTTTTCGAGTCCGCTTTCGGTCGTACTTGTTTATTCTTTTCGAGTCCGCTTTCGGTCATACTCGTTTGCTGTTGAAGGAGTGTTTTCGGCAGGTCTTTCTGTTCGAGTCCGCTTTCGGTCGTACTCGTTTATTCTTTTCGAGTTCGCTTTCAGTCGTACTCGTTTGCTGTTGAAAGAGCGTTTTCGGCCGCTCTTTCTTTTGGAGTCCGCTTTCGGCCGTACTCGTTTGCTGTTGAAAGAGCATTTTCGGCAGGTCTTTCTTTTCGATTCCTCTTTCGGTCGTACTCGTTTATTTCTTTTCAAATCCGCTTTTGGTCGTACTCGTTTGCTGTTGAAAGAACATTTTTGGCCGGTCTTTCTTTTCGAGTCCTCTTTCCGTCGTACTCGTTTATTCTTTTCGAGTCCGCTTTTGTTCGTATTCGTTTGCTGTTGAAAGAGCGTTTTCGGCCGGTCTTCCTTTTCGAGTTCGCTTTCGGTAGTACTCGTTTATTTCTTTTTGAGTACGCTTTCGGTCGTACTCGTTTGCTGTTGAAAGAGCGTTTTCGGCCGGTGTTTCTTTTGGAGTCCGCTTTCGGCCGTACTGCTTTGCTGTTGAAAGAGCATTTTCGGCCAGTCATTCTTTTCGATTCAGCTTTCGGTAGTACTTTTTTATTTCTTTTCGAGTACGCTTTCGGTCTTACTCGTTTGCTGTTGAAAGAGCGTTTTCGGCCGGTCTTTCTTTTCGAGTCCGCTTTCGGTCGTACTCATTTATTCTTTTCGAGTCCGCTTTTGCTCGTACTCGTTTGTTGTTGAAAGAGCGTTTCAGGCCGGCCTTTCTTTTCGAGTCCGCTTTCGGTCGTATTCGTTTGCTATTGAAAGAGCGTTTTTGGCCGGTCTTTATTTTCGAGTCCGCTTTTGGTCGTACTCGTTTATTCTTATCGAGTCCGCTTTCAGTCGTACTCGTTTGCTGTTGAAAGAGCGTTTTCGGTCGGTCTTTTATTTCGAGTCCGCTTTCGGTCGTACTCGTTTATTTCTTTTCGAGTCCGCTTTCGGTCGTACTCGTTTGCTGTTGAAAGAGCGTTTTCGGCCGGTCTTTCTTTTCGAGTCCGCTTTCGGTCGTACTCGTTTATTCTTTTCGAGTCCGCTTTCGGTCGTACTCGTTTGCTATTGAAAGAGCATTTTCGGCCGACCTTTCTGTTCGAGTCGGCTTTCGGTCATACTCGTTTATTCTTTTCGAGTTCGCTTTCGGTTGTACTCGTTTGCTGTTGAAAGAGCGTTTTCGACCAGTCTTTCTTTTCGATTCTGCTTTCGGTAGTACTTGTTTATTTCTTTTCGAATTCGCTTTTGGTCTTACTCGTTTGCTGTTGAAAGAGCGTTTTCGGCCGGTCTTTCTTTTCGAGTCCGCTTTCGGTCGTACTCGTTTATTCTTTTCGAGTTCGCTTTTGCTCGTACTCGTTTGCTGTTGAAAGAGCGTTTCAGGCCGGTCTTTCTTTTCGAGTCCGCTTTCGGTTGTACTCGTTAGCTGTTGAAAGAGAGTTTTTGGCCGGTCTTTCGTTTCGAGTCTGCTTTTGTTCATACTCGTTTATTCTTATCGAGTCCGCTTTCGGTTGTACTCGTTTGCTGTTGAAAGAGCGTTCCAGGTCGGTCTTTCTTTTCGAGTCCGCTTTTCGGTCGTACTCGTTTGCTGTTGAAAGAGCGTTTTCGGCCGGTCTTTCTTTTCGAGTCCGCTTTCGATCGTACTCGGTTATTTCTTTTAGAGTCTGCTTTCGGTTGTACTCGTTTGCTGTTGAAAGAGCGTTTTCGGCCGGTCTTTCTTTTCGAGTCCGCTTTCGGTCGTACTCGTTTATTGTTTTCGAGTCCGCTTTCAGTCGTACTCGTTTGCTATTGAAAGAGCATTCTCGGCCGGTCTTTCTTTTCGAGTCCGCTTTCGGTCGTACTCGTTTGCTGTTGATAGAGCATTTTCGGCCGGTCTTTCTTTTCGAGTCCGCTTTCGGTCGTACTCGTTTATGTCTTTTCGAGTCCGCTTTCGGTCTTACTCATTTGCTGTTGAAAGAGAGTTTTCGACCGGTCTTTCTGTTGGAGTCCGCTTTCGGTCGTACTCGTTTATTCTTTTCGAGTCCGCTTTCTGTCGTACTCGTTTGCTGTTGAAAGAGAATTTTCGGCCGGTCTTTCTTTTCGAGTCTGTTTTCGGTCGTACTCGTTTGCTGTTAAAAGAGCTTTTTCAGCCGGTCTTTCTTTTCGAGTCCGCTTTCGGTCATACTTATTTATTCTTTTCGAGTCCGCTTTCGGTCGTACTCGTTTACTGTTGAAAGAGCATTTTCGGCAGGTCTTTATGTTCGAGTCCTCTTTCGGACGTACTCGTTTATTCTTTTCGAGTCCGCTTTCGGTCGTACTCGTTTGCTGTTGAAAGAGCGTTTTCGGCCGGTCTTTCTTTTGGAGTCCGCTTTCGGCCGTACTCATTTATTCTTTTCGAGTCCGCTTTTGCTCGTACTCGTTTGCTGTTGAAAGAGCGTTTCAGGCCGGTCTTTCTTTTCGAGTCCGCTTTCGGTCGTACTCGTTTACTATTGAAAGAGCGTTTTCAGTCGATCTTTCTTTTCGAGTCCGCTTTTGGTCGTACTCGTTTATTCTTATCGAGTCTGCTTTCGGTCGTGCTCATTTACTGTCGAAAGAGCGTTTTTGGCCGGTCTTTTTTTTCGAGTCCGCTTTCGATCGTACTCGTTTGCTGTTGAAAGAGCGTTTTCAGCCGGTCTTTCTTTTCGAGTCCGCTTTCGGTCGTACTTGTTTATTCTTTTCGAGTCCGCTTTCGGTCATACTCGTTTGCTGTTGAAGGAGTGTTTTCGGCAGGTCTTTCTGTTCGAGTCGGCTTTCGGTCGTACTCGTTTATTCTTTTCGAGTCCGCTTTCAGTCGTACTCGTTTGCTGTTGAAAGAGCGTTTTCGGCCGCTCTTTCTTTTGGAGTCCGCTTTCGGCCGTACTCGTTTGCTGTTGAAAGAGCATTTTCGGCAGGTCTTTCTTTTCGATTCCTCTTTCGGTCGTACTCGTTTATTTCTTTTCAAATCCGCTTTTGGTCGTACTCGTTTGCTGTTGAAAGAACATTTTTGGCCGGTCTTTCTTTTCGAGTCCTCTTTCCGTCGTACTCGTTTATTCTTTTCGAGTCCGCTTTTGTTCGTATTCGTTTGCTGTTGAAAGAGCGTTTTCGGCCGGTCTTCCTTTTCGAGTTCGCTTTCGGTAGTACTCGTTTATTTCTTTTCGAGTACGCTTTCGGTCGTACTCGTTTGCTGTTGAAAGAGCGTTTTCGGCCGGTGTTTCTTTTGGAGTCCGCTTTCGGCCGTACTGCTTTGCTGTTGAAAGAGCATTTTCGGCCAGTCATTCTTTTCGATTCAGCTTTCGGTAGTACTTTTTTATTTCTTTTCGAGTTCGCTTTTGGTCTTACTCGTTTGCTGTTGAAAGAGCGTTTTCGGCCGGTCTTTCTTTTCGAGTCCGCTTTCGGTCGTACTCATTTATTCTTTTCGAGTCCGCTTTTGCTCGTACTCGTTTGCTGTTGAAAGAGCGTTTCAGGCCGGCCTTTCTTTTCGAGTCCGCTTTCGGTCGTATTCGTTTGCTATTGAAAGAGCGTTTTTGGCCGGTCTTTATTTTCGAGTCCGCTTTTGGTCGTACTCGTTTATTCTTATCGAGTCCGCTTTCAGTCGTACTCGTTTGCTGTTGAAAGAGCATTTTCGGTCGGTCATTCTTTTCGATTCAGCTTTCGGTAGTACTTTTTTATTTCTTTTCGAGTTCGCTTTTGGTCTTACTCGTTTGCTGTTGAAAGAGCGTTTTCGGCCGGTCTTTCTTTTCGAGTCCGCTTTCGGTCGTACTCGTTTATTCTTTTCGAGTCCGCTTTCGGTCGTACTCGTTTGCTATTGAAAGAGCGTTTTCGGTCGGTCTTTCTTTTCGAGTCCGCTTTCGGTCGTACTCGTTTATTCTTTTCGAGTCCGCTTTCGGTCGTACTCGTTTGCTATTGAAAGAGCGTTTTCGGCCAACCTTTCTGTTCGAGTCGGCTTTCGGTCATACTCGTTTATTCTTTTCGAGTTCGCTTTCGGTTGTACTCGTTTGCTGTTGAAAGAGCGTTTTCGGCCAGTCTTTCTTTTCGATTCTGCTTTCGGTAGTACTTGTTTATTTCTTTTCGAATTCGCTTTTGCTCGTACTCGTTTGCTGTTGAAAGAGCGTTTCAGGCCGGTCTTTCTTTTCGAGTCCGCTTTCGGTTGTACTCGTTAGCTGTTGAAAGAGAGTTTTTGGCCGGTCTTTTGTTTCGAGTCTGCTTTTGTTCATACTCATTTATTCTTATCGAGTCCGCTTTCGGTTGTACTCGTTTGCTGTTGAAAGAGCGTTCCAGGTCGGTCTTTCTTTTCGAGTCCGCTTTTCGGTCGTACTCGTTTGCTGTTGAAAGAGCGTTTTCGGCCGGTCTTTCTTTTCGAGTCCGCTTTCGATCGTACTTGGTTATTTCTTTTAGAGTCTGCTTTCGGTTGTACTCGTTTGCTGTTGAAAGAGCGTTTTCGGCCGGTCTTTCTTTTCGAGTCCGCTTTCGGTCGTACTCGTTTATTCTTTTCGAGTCCGCTTTCAGTCGTACTCGTTTGCTATTGAAAGAGCATTCTCGGCCGGTCTTTCTTTTCGAGTCCGCTTTCGGTCGTACTCGTTTGCTGTTGAAAGAGCATTTTCGGCCGGTCTTTCTTTTCGAGTCCGCTTTCGGTCGTACTCGTTTATTTCTTTTCGAGTCCGCTTTCGGTCTCACTCATTTGCTGTTGAAAGAGAGTTTTCGACCGGTCTTTCTTTTCGAGTCCGCTTTCGGTCGTACTCGTTTGCTGTTGAAAGTGCGTTTTCGGCCGGTCTTTCTGTTCGAGTCCGCTTTCTGTCGTACTCGTTTATTCTTTTCGAGTCCGCTTTCGGTCGTACTCGTTTGCTGTTAAAAGAGCTTTTTCAGCCGGTCTTTCTTTTCGAGTCCGCTTTCGGTCATACTTATTTATTCTTTTCGAGTCCGCTTTCGGTCGTACTCGTTTACTGTTGAAAGAGCATTTTCGGCAGGTCTTTATGTTCGAGTCCGCTTTCGGACGTACTCGTTTATTCTTTTCGAGTCCGCTTTCGGTCGTACTCGTTTGCTGTTGAAAGAGCGTTTTCGGCCGGTCTTTCTTTTGGAGTCCGCTTTCGGCCGTACTCATTTATTCTTTTCGAGTCCGCTTTTGCTCGTACTCGTTTGCTGTTGAAAGAGCGTTTCAGGCCGGTCTTTCTTTTCGAGTCCGCTTTCGGTCGTACTCGTTTGCTATTGAAAGAGCGTTTTCAGTCGATCTTTCTTTTCGAGTCCGCTTTTGGTCGTACTCGTTTATTCTTATCGAGTCTGCTTTCGGTCGTGCTCATTTGCTGTCGAAAGAGCGTTTTTGGCCGGTCTTTTTTTTCGAGTCCGCTTTCGATCGTACTCGTTTGCTGTTGAAAGAGCGTTTTCGGCCGACCTTTCTGTTCGAGTCGGCTTTCGGTCATACTCGTTTATTCTTTTCGAGTTCGCTTTCGGTTGTACTCGTTTGCTGTTGAAAGAGCGTTTTCGGCTAGTCTTTCTTTTCGATTCTGCTTTCGGTAGTACTTGTTTATTTCTTTTCGAATTCGCTTTTGGTCTTACTTGTTTGCTGTTGAAAGAGCGTTTTCGGCCGGTCTTTCTTTTCGAGTCCGCTTTCGGTCGTACTCGTTTATTCTTTTCGAGTTCGCTTTTGCTCGTACTCGTTTGCTGTTGAAAGAGCGTTTCAGGCCGGTCTTTCTTTTCGAGTCCGCTTTCGGTTGTACTCGTTAGCTGTTGAAAGAGAGTTTTTGGCCGGTCTTTTGTTTCGAGTCTGCTTTTGTTCATACTCATTTATTCTTATCGAGTCCGCTTTCGGTTGTACTCGTTTGCTGTTGAAAGAGCGTTCCAGGTCGGTCTTTCTTTTCGAGTCCGCTTTTCGGTCGTACTCGTTTGCTGTTGAAAGAGCGTTTTCGGCCGGTCTTTCTTTTCGAGTCCGCTTTCGATCGTACTTGGTTATTTCTTTTAGAGTCTGCTTTCGGTTGTACTCGTTTGCTGTTGAAAGAGCGTTTTCGGCCGGTCTTTCTTTTCGAGTCCGCTTTCGGTCGTACTCGTTTATTCTTTTCGAGTCCGCTTTCAGTCGTACTCGTTTGCTATTGAAAGAGCATTCTCGGCCGGTCTTTCTTTTCGAGTCCGCTTTCGGTCGTACTCGTTTGCTGTTGAAAGAGCATTTTCGGCCGGTCTTTCTTTTCGAGTCCGCTTTCGGTCGTACTCGTTTATTTCTTTTCGAGTCCGCTTTCGGTCTTACTCATTTGCTGTTGAAAGAGAGTTTTCGACCGGTCTTTCTTTTCGAGTCCGCTTTCGGTCGTACTCGTTTGCTGTTGAAAGTGCGTTTTCGGCCGGTCTTTCTGTTCGAGTCCGCTTTCTGTCGTACTCGTTTATTCTTTTCGAGTCCGCTTTCTGTCGTACTCGTTTGCTGTTGAAAGAGCATTTTCGGCCGGTCTTTCTTTTCGAGTCCGCTTTCGGTCGTACTCGTTTGCTGTTAAAAGAGCTTTTTCAGCCGGTCTTTCTTTTCGAGTCCGCTTTCGGTCATACTTATTTATTCTTTTCGAGTCCGCTTTCGGTCGTACTCGTTTACTGTTGAAAGAGCATTTTTGGCAGGTCTTTATGTTCGAGTCCGCTTTCGGACGTACTCGTTTATTCTTTTCGAGTCCGCTTTCGGTCGTACTCGTTTGCTGTTGAAAGAGCGTTTTCGGCCGGTCTTTCTTTTGGAGTCCGCTTTCGGCCGTACTCATTTATTCTTTTCTAGTCCGCTTTTGCTCGTACTCGTTTGCTGTTGAAAGAGCGTTTCAGGCCGGTCTTTCTTTTCGAGTCCGCTTTCGGTCGTACTCGTTTGCTATTGAAAGAGCGTTTTCAGTCGATCTTTCTTTTCGAGTCCGCTTTTGGTCGTACTCGTTTATTCTTATCGAGTCTGCTTTCGGTCGTGCTCATTTGCTGTCGAAAGAGCGTTTTTGGCCGGTCTTTTTTTTCGAGTCCGCTTTCGATCGTACTCGTTTGCTGTTGAAAGAGCGTTTTCAGCCGGTCTTTCTTTTCGAGTCCGCTTTCGGTCGTACTTGTTTATTCTTTTCGAGTCCGCTTTCGGTCATACTCGTTTGCTGTTGAAGGAGTGTTTTTGGCAGGTCTTTCTGTTCGAGTCCGCTTTCGGTCGTACTCGTTTATTCTTTTCGAGTCCGCTTTCAGTCGTACTCGTTTGCTGTTGAAAGAGCGTTTTCGGCCGCTCTTTCTTTTGGAGTCCGCTTTCGGCCGTACTCGTTTGCTGTTGAAAGAGCATTTTCGGCAGGTCTTTCTTTTCGATTCCTCTTTCGGTCGTACTTGTTTATTTCTTTTCAAATCCGCTTTTGGTCGTACTCGTTTGCTGTTGAAAGAACATTTTTGGCCGGTCTTTCTTTTCGAGTCCTCTTTCCGTCGTACTCGTTTATTCTTTTCGAGTCCGCTTTTGTTCGTATTCGTTTGCTGTTGAAAGAGCGTTTTCGGCCGGTCTTCCTTTTCGAGTTCGCTTTCGGTAGTACTCGTTTATTTCTTTTCGAGTACGCTTTCGGTCGTACTCGTTTGCTGTTGAAAGAGCGTTTTCGGCCGGTGTTTCTTTTGGAGTCCGCTTTCGGCCGTACTGCTTTGCTGTTGAAAGAGCATTTTCGGCCAGTCATTCTTTTCGATTCAGCTTTCGGTAGTACTTTTTTATTTCTTTTCGAGTTCGCTTTTGGTCTTACTCGTTTGCTGTTGAAAGAGCGTTTTCGGCCGGTCTTTCTTTTCGAGTCCGCTTTCGGTCGTACTCATTTATTCTTTTCGAGTCCGCTTTTGCTCGTACTCGTTTGCTGTTGAAAGAGCGTTTCAGGCCGGTCTTTCTTTTCGAGTCCGCTTTCGGTTGTACTCGTTTGCTATTGAAAGAGCGTTTTCAGTCGATCTTTCTTTTCGAGTCCGCTTTTGGTCGTACTCGTTTATTCTTATCGAGTCTGCTTTCGGTCGTGCTCATTTGCTGTCGAAAGAGCGTTTTTGGCCGGTCTTTTTTTTCGAGTCCGCTTTCGATCGTACTCGTTTGCTGTTGAAAGAGCGTTTTCAGCCGGTCTTTCTTTTCGAGTCCGCTTTCGGTCGTACTTGTTTATTCTTTTCGAGTCCGCTTTCGGTCATACTCGTTTGCTGTTGAAGGAGTGTTTTCGGCAGGTCTTTCTGTTCGAGTCCGCTTTCGGTCGTACTCGTTTATTCTTTTCGAGTCCGCTTTCAGTCGTACTCGTTTGCTGTTGAAAGAGCGTTTTCGGCCGCTCTTTCTTTTGGAGTCCGCTTTCGGCCGTACTCGTTTGCTGTTGAAAGAGCATTTTCGGCAGGTCTTTCTTTTCGATTCCTCTTTCGGTCGTACTCGTTTATTTCTTTTCAAATCCGCTTTTGGTCGTACTCGTTTGCTGTTGAAAGAACATTTTTGGCCGGTCTTTCTTTTCGAGTCCTCTTTCCGTCGTACTCGTTTATTCTTTTCGAGTCCGCTTTTGTTCGTATTCGTTTGCTGTTGAAAGAGCGTTTTCGGCCGGTCTTCCTTTTCGAGTTCGCTTTCGGTAGTACTCGTTTATTTCTTTTCGAGTACGCTTTCGGTCGTACTCGTTTGCTGTTGAAAGAGCGTTTTCGGCCGGTGTTTCTTTTGGAGTCCGCTTTCGGCCGTACTGCTTTGCTGTTGAAAGAGCATTTTCGGCCAGTCATTCTTTTCGATTCAGCTTTCGGTAGTACTTTTTTATTTCTTTTCGAGTTCGCTTTTGGTCTTACTCGTTTGCTGTTGAAAGAGCGTTTTCGGCCGGTCTTTCTTTTCGAGTCCGCTTTCGGTCGTACTCATTTATTCTTTTCGAGTCCGCTTTTGCTCGTACTCGTTTGCTGTTGAAAGAGCGTTTCAGGCCGGCCTTTCTTTTCGAGTCCGCTTTCGGTCGTATTCGTTTGCTATTGAAAGAGCGTTTTTGGCCGGTCTTTATTTTCGAGTCCGCTTTTGGTCGTACTCGTTTATTCTTATCGAGTCCGCTTTCAGTCGTACTCGTTTGCTGTTGAAAGAGCGTTTTCGGTCGGTCTTTTATTTCGAGTCCGCTTTCGGTCGTACTCGTTTATTTCTTTTCGAGTCCGCTTTCGGTCGTACTCGTTTGCTGTTGAAAGAGCGTTTTCGGCCGGTCTTTCTTTTCGAGTCCGCTTTCGGTCGTACTCGTTTATTCTTTTCGAGTCCGCTTTCGGTCGTACTCGTTTGCTATTGAAAGAGCGTTTTCGGCCGACCTTTCTGTTCGTGTCGGCTTTCGGTCATACTCGTTTATTCTTTTCGAGTTCGCTTTCGGTTGTACTCGTTTGCTGTTGAAAGAGCGTTTTCGGCCAGTCTTTCTTTTCGATTCTGCTTTCGGTAGTACTTGTTTATTTCTTTTCGAATTCGCTTTTGGTCTTACTCGTTTGCTGTTGAAAGAGCGTTTTCGGCCGGTCTTTCTTTTCGAGTCCGCTTTCGGTCGTACTCGTTTATTCTTTTCGAGTTCGCTTTTGCTCGTACTCGTTTGCTGTTGAAAGAGCGTTTCAGGCCGGTCTTTCTTTTCGAGTCCGCTTTCGGTTGTACTCGTTAGCTGTTGAAAGAGAGTTTTTGGCCGGTCTTTTGTTTCGAGTCTGCTTTTGTTCATACTCATTTATTCTTATCGAGTCCGCTTTCGGTTGTACTCGTTTGCTGTTGAAAGAGCGTTCCAGGTCGGTCTTTCTTTTCGAGTCTGCTTTTCGGTCGTACTCGTTTGCTGTTGAAAGAGCGTTTTCGGCCGGTCTTTCTTTTCGAGTCCGCTTTCGATCGTACTTGGTTATTTCTTTTAGAGTCTGCTTTCGGTTGTACTCGTTTGCTGTTGAAAGAGCGTTTTCGGCCGGTCTTTCTTTTCGAGTCCGCTTTCGGTCGTACTCGTTTATTCTTTTCGAGTCCGCTTTCAGTCGTACTCGTTTGCTATTGAAAGAGCATTCTCGGCCGGTATTTCTTTTCGAGTCCGCTTTCGGTCGTACTCGTTTGCTGTTGAAAGAGCATTTTCGGCCGGTCTTTCTTTTCGAGTCCGCTTTCGGTCGTACTCGTTTATTTCTTTTCGAGTCCGCTTTCGGTCTTACTCATTTGCTGTTGAAAGAGAGTTTTCGACCGGTCTTTCTTTTCGAGTCCGCTTTCGGTCGTACTCGTTTGCTGTTGAAAGTGCGTTTTCGGCCGGTCTTTCTGTTCGAGTCCGCTTTCGGTCGTACTCGTTTATTCTTTTCGAGTCCGCTTTCTGTCGTACTCGTTTGCTGTTGAAAGAGCATTTTCGGCCGGTCTTTCTTTTCGAGTCCGCTTTCGGTCGTACTCGTTTGCTGTTAAAAGAGCTTTTTCAGCCGGTCTTTCTTTTCGAGTCCGCTTTCGGTCATACTTATTTATTCTTTTCGAGTCCGCTTTCGGTCGTACTCGTTTACTGTTGAAAGAGCATTTTCGGCAGGTCTTTATGTTCGAGTCCGCTTTCGGACGTACTCGTTTATTCTTTTCGAGTCCGCTTTCGGTCGTACTCGTTTGCTGTTGAAAGAGCCTTTTCGGCCGGTCTTTCTTTTGGAGTCCGCTTTCGGCCGTACTCATTTATTCTTTTCGAGTCCGCTTTTGCTCGTACTCGTTTGCTGTTGAAAGAGCGTTTCAGGCCGGTCTTTCTTTTCGAGTCCGCTTTCGGTCGTACTCGTTTGCTATTGAAAGAACGTTTTCAGTCGATCTTTCTTTTCGAGTCCGATTTTGGTCGTACTCGTTTATTCTTATCGAGTCTGCTTTCGGTCGTGCTCATTTGCTGTCGAAAGAGCGTTTTTGGCCGGTCTTTTTTTTCGAGTCCGCTTTCGATCGTACTCGTTTGCTGTTGAAAGAGCGTTTTCAGCCGGTCTTTCTTTTCGAGTCCGCTTTCGGTCGTACTTGTTTATTCTTTTCGAGTCCACTTTCGGTCATACTCGTTTGCTGTTGAAAGAGTGTTTTCGGCAGGTCTTTCTGTTCGAGTCCACTTTCGGTCGAACTCTTTTATTCTTTTCGAGTCCGCTTTCAGTCGTACTCGTTTGCTGTTGAAAGAGCGTTTTCGGCCGCTCTTTCTTTTGGAGTCCGCTTTCGGCCGTACTCGTTTGCTGTTGAAAGAGCATTTTCGGCAGGTCTTTCTTTTCGATTCCTCTTTCGGTCGTACTCGTTTATTTCTTTTCAAATCCGCTTTTGGTCGTACTCGTTTGCTATTGAAAGAACGTTTTTGGCCGGTCTTTCTTTTCGAGTCCTCTTTCGGTCGTACTCGTTTATTCTTTTCGAGTCCGCTTTTGTTCGTATTCGTTTGCTGTTGAAAGAGCGTTTTCGGCCGGTCTTTCTTTTCGAGTTAGCTTTCGGTAGTACTCGTTTATTTCTTTTCGAGTACGCTTTCGGTCGTACTCGTTTGCTGTTGAAAGAGAGTTTTCGGCCGGTGTTTCTTTTGGAGTCCGCTTTCGGCCGTACTGCTTTGCTGTTGAAAGAGCATTTTCGGCCAGTCATTCTTTTCGATTCTGCTTTCGGTAGTACTTTTTTATTTCTTTTCGAGTTCGCTTTTGGTGTTACTCATTTGCTGTTGAAAGAGCGTTTTCGGCCGGTCTTTCTTTTCGAGTCCGCTTTCGGTCGTACTCATTTATTCTTTTCGAGTCCGCTTTTGCTCGTACTCGTTTGCTGTTGAAAGAGCGTTTCAGGCCGGCCTTTCTTTTCGAGTCCGCTTTCGGTCGTACTCGTTTGCTATTGAAAGAGCGTTTTTGGCCGGTCTTTATTTTCGAGTCCGCTTTCGGTCGTACTCGTTTATTTCTTTTCGAGTCCGCTTTCGGTCTTACTCATTTCCTGTTGAAAGAGCGTTTTCGACCGGTCTTTCTTTTCGAGTCCGCTTTTGGTCGTACTCGTTTATTCTTTTCGAGTCCGCTTTCGGTCGCACTCGTTTGCTGTTGAAAGTGTGTTTTCGGCCGGTCTTTCTGTTCGAGTCCGCTTTCGGTCGTACTCGTTTATTCTTTTCGAGTCCGCTTTCTGTCGTACTCGTTTGCTGTTGAAAGAGCATTTTCGGCCGGTCTTTCTTTTCGAGTCCGCTTTCGGTCGTACTCGTTTGCTGTTAAAAGAGCTTTTTCAGCCGGTCTTTCTTTTCGAGTCCGCTTTCGGTCATACTTATTTATTCTTTTCGAGTCCGCTTTCGGTCGTACTCGTTTACTGTTGAAAGAGCATTTTCGGCAGGTCTTTATGTTCGAGTCCGCTTTCGGACGTACTCGTTTATTCTTTTCGAGTCCGCTTTCGGTCGTACTCGTTTGCTGTTGAAAGAGCGTTTTCGGCCGGTCTTTCTTTTGGAGTCCGCTTTCGGCCGTACTCATTTATTCTTTTCGAGTCCGCTTTTGCTCGTACTCGTTTGCTGTTGAAAGAACGTTTCAGGCCGGTCTTTCTTTTCGAGTCCGCTTTCGGTCGTACTCGTTTGCTATTGAAAGAGCGTTTTCAGTCGATCTTTCTTTTTGAGTCCGCTTTTGGTCGTACTCGTTTATTCTTATCGAGTCTGCTTTCGGTCGTGCTCATTTGCTGTCGAAAGAGCGTTTTTGGCCGGTCTTTTTTTTCGAGTCCGCTTTCGATCATACTCGTTTGCTGTTGAAAGAGCGTTTTCAGCCGGTCTTTCTTTTCGAGTCCGCTTTCGGTCGTACTTGTTTATTCTTTTCGAGTCCACTTTCGGTCATACTCGTTTGCTGTTGAAGGAGTGTTTTCGGCAGGTCTTTCTGTTCGAGTCCGCTTTCGGTCGTACTCGTTTATTCTTTTCGAGTCCGCTTTCAGTCGTACTCGTTTTCTGTTGAAAGAGCGTTTTCGGCCGGTCTTTCTTTTGGAGTCCGCTTTCGGCCGTACTCATTTATTCTTTTCGAGTCCGCTTTTGCTCGTACTCGTTTGCTGTTGAAAGAGCGTTTCAGGCCGGTCTTTCTTTTCGAGTCCGCTTTCGGTCGTACTCGTTTGCTATTGAAAGAACGTTTTCAGTCGATCTTTCTTTTCGAGTCCGCTTTTGGTCGTACTCGTTTATTCTTATCGAGTCTGCTTTCGGTCGTGCTCATTTGCTGTCGAAAGAGCGTTTTTGGCCGGTCTTTTTTTTCGAGTCCGCTTTCGATCGTACTCGTTTGCTGTTGAAAGAGCGTTTTCAGCCGGTCTTTCTTTTCGAGTCCGCTTTCGGTCGTACTTGTTTATTCTTTTCGAGTCCACTTTCGGTCATACTCGTTTGCTGTTGAAAGAGTGTTTTCGGCAGGTCTTTCTGTTCGAGTCCACTTTCGGTCGAACTCTTTTATTCTTTTCGAGTCCGCTTTCAGTCGTACTCGTTTGCTGTTGAAAGAGCGTTTTCGGCCGCTCTTTCTTTTGGAGTCCGCTTTCGGCCGTACTCGTTTGCTGTTGAAAGAGCATTTTCGGCAGGTCTTTCTTTTCGATTCCTCTTTCGGTCGTACTCGTTTATTTCTTTTCAAATCCGCTTTTGGTCGTACTCGTTTGCTATTGAAAGAACGTTTTTGGCCGGTCTTTCTTTTCGAGTCCTCTTTCGGTCGTACTCGTTTATTCTTTTCGAGTCCGCTTTTGTTCGTATTCGTTTGCTGTTGAAAGAGCGTTTTCGGCCGGTCTTTCTTTTCGAGTTAGCTTTCGGTAGTACTCGTTTATTTCTTTTCGAGTACGCTTTCGGTCGTACTCGTTTGCTGTTGAAAGAGAGTTTTCGGCCGGTGTTTCTTTTGGAGTCCGCTTTCGGCCGTACTGCTTTGCTGTTGAAAGAGCATTTTCGGCCAGTCATTCTTTTCGATTCTGCTTTCGGTAGTACTTTTTTATTTCTTTTCGAGTTCGCTTTTGGTGTTACTCGTTTGCTGTTGAAAGAGCGTTTTCGGCCGGTCTTTCTTTTCGAGTCCGCTTTCGGTCGTACTCATTTATTCTTTTCGAGTCCGCTTTTGCTCGTACTCGTTTGCTGTTGAAAGAGCGTTTCAGGCCGGCCTTTCTTTTCGAGTCCGCTTTCGGTCGTACTCGTTTGCTATTGAAAGAGCGTTTTTGGCCGGTCTTTATTTTCGAGTCCGCTTTCGGTCGTACTCGTTTATTTCTTTTCGAGTCCGCTTTCGGTCTTACTCATTTCCTGTTGAAAGAGCGTTTTCGACCGGTCTTTATTTTCGAGTCCGCTTTTGGTCGTACTCGTTTATTCTTTTCGAGTCCGCTTTCGGTCGCACTCGTTTGCTGTTGAAAGTGTGTTTTCGGCCGGTCTTTCTGTTCGAGTCCGCTTTCGGTCGTACTCGTTTATTCTTTTCGAGTCCGCTTTCTGTCGTACTCGTTTGCTGTTGAAAGAGCATTTTCGGCCGGTCTTTCTTTTCGAGTCCGCTTTCGGTCGTACTCGTTTGCTGTTAAAAGAGCTTTTTCAGCCGGTCTTTCTTTTCGAGTCCGCTTTCGGTCATACTTATTTATTCTTTTCGAGTCCGCTTTCGGTCGTACTCGTTTACTGTTGAAAGAGCATTTTCGGCAGGTCTTTATGTTCGAGTCCGCTTTCGGACGTACTCGTTTATTCTTTTCGAGTCCGCTTTCGGTCGTACTCGTTTGCTGTTGAAAGAGCGTTTTCGGCCGGTCTTTCTTTTGGAGTCCGCTTTCGGCCGTACTCATTTATTCTTTTCGAGTCCGCTTTTGCTCGTACTCGTTTGCTGTTGAAAGAGCGTTTCAGGCCGGTCTTTCTTTTCGAGTCCGCTTTCGGTCGTACTCGTTTGCTATTGAAAGAGCGTTTTCAGTCGATCTTTCTTTTTGAGTCCGCTTTTGGTCGTACTCGTTTATTCTTATCGAGTCTGCTTTCGGTCGTGCTCATTTGCTGTCGAAAGAGCGTTTTTGGCCGGTCTTTTTTTTCGAGTCCGCTTTCGATCATACTCGTTTGCTGTTGAAAGAGCGTTTCAGCCGGTCTTTCTTTTCGAGTCCGCTTTCGGTCGTACTTGTTTATTCTTTTCGAGTCCACTTTCGGTCATACTCGTTTGCTGTTGAAGGAGTGTTTTCGGCAGGTCTTTCTGTTCGAGTCCGCTTTCGGTCGTACTCGTTTATTCTTTTCGAGTCCGCTTTCAGTCGTACTCGTTTTCTGTTGAAAGAGCGTTTTCGGTCGGTCTTTCTTTTGGAGTCCGCTTTCGGCCGTACTCATTTATTCTTTTCGAGTCCGCTTTTGCTCGTACTCGTTTGCTGTTGAAAGAGCGTTTCAGGCCGGTCTTTCTTTTCGAGTCCGCTTTCGGTCGTACTCGTTTGCTATTGAAAGAACGTTTTCAGTCGATCTTTCTTTTCGAGTCCGCTTTTGGTCGTACTCGTTTATTCTTATCGAGTCTGCTTTCGGTCGTGCTCATTTGCTGTCGAAAGAGCGTTTTTGGCCGGTCTTTTTTTTCGAGTCCGCTTTCGATCGTACTCGTTTGCTGTTGAAAGAGCGTTTTCAGCCGGTCTTTCTTTTCGAGTCCGCTTTCGGTCGTACTTGTTTATTCTTTTCGAGTCCACTTTCGGTCATACTCGTTTGCTGTTGAAAGAGTGTTTTCGGCAGGTCTTTCTGTTCGAGTCCACTTTCGGTCGAACTCTTTTATTCTTTTCGAGTCCGCTTTCAGTCGTACTCGTTTGCTGTTGAAAGAGCGTTTTCGGCCGCTCTTTCTTTTGGAGTCCGCTTTCGGCCGTACTCGTTTGCTGTTGAAAGAGCATTTTCGGCAGGTCTTTCTTTTCGATTCCTCTTTCGGTCGTACTCGTTTATTTCTTTTCAAATCCGCTTTTGGTCGTACTCGTTTGCTATTGAAAGAACGTTTTTGGCCGGTCTTTCTTTTCGAGTCCTCTTTCGGTCGTACTCGTTTATTCTTTTCGAGTCCGCTTTTGTTCGTATTCGTTTGCTGTTGAAAGAGCGTTTTCGGCCGGTCTTTCTTTTCGAGTTAGCTTTCGGTAGTACTCGTTTATTTCTTTTCGAGTACGCTTTCGGTCGTACTCGTTTGCTGTTGAAAGAGAGTTTTCGGCCGGTGTTTCTTTTGGAGTCCGCTTTCGGCCGTACTGCTTTGCTGTTGAAAGAGCATTTTCGGCCAGTCATTCTTTTCGATTCTGCTTTCGGTAGTACTTTTTTATTTCTTTTCGAGTTCGCTTTTGGTGTTACTCGTTTGCTGTTGAAAGAGCGTTTTCGGCCGGTCTTTCTTTTCGAGTCCGCTTTCGGTCGTACTCATTTATTCTTTTCGAGTCCGCTTTTGCTCGTACTCGTTTGCTGTTGAAAGAGCGTTTCAGGCCGGCCTTTCTTTTCGAGTCCGCTTTCGGTCGTACTCGTTTGCTATTGAAAGAGCGTTTTTGGCCGGTCTTTATTTTCGAGTCCGCTTTCGGTCGTACTCGTTTATTTCTTTTCGAGTCCGCTTTCGGTCTTACTCATTTCCTGTTGAAAGAGCGTTTTCGACCGGTCTTTCTTTTCGAGTCCGCTTTTGGTCGTACTCGTTTATTCTTTTCGAGTCCGCTTTCGGTCGCACTCGTTTGCTGTTGAAAGTGTGTTTTCGGCCGGTCTTTCTGTTCGAGTCCGCTTTCGGTCGTACTCGTTTATTCTTTTCGAGTCCGCTTTCTGTCGTACTCGTTTGCTGTTGAAAGAGCATTTTCGGCCGGTCTTTCTTTTCGAGTCCGCTTTCGGTCGTACTCGTTTGCTGTTAAAAGAGCTTTTTCAGCCGGTCTTTCTTTTCGAGTCCGCTTTCGGTCATACTTATTTATTCTTTTCGAGTCCGCTTTCGGTCGTACTCGTTTACTGTTGAAAGAGCATTTTCGGCAGGTCTTTATGTTCGAGTCCGCTTTCGGACGTACTCGTTTATTCTTTTCGAGTCCGCTTTCGGTCGTACTCGTTTGCTGTTGAAAGAGCGTTTTCGGCCGGTCTTTCTTTTGGAGTCCGCTTTCGGCCGTACTCATTTATTCTTTTCGAGTCCGCTTTTGCTCGTACTCGTTTGCTGTTGAAAGAGCGTTTCAGGCCGGTCTTTCTTTTCGAGTCCGCTTTCGGTCGTACTCGTTTGCTATTGAAAGAGCGTTTTCAGTCGATCTTTCTTTTTGAGTCCGCTTTTGGTCGTACTCGTTTATTCTTATCGAGTCTGCTTTCGGTCGTGCTCATTTGCTGTCGAAAGAGCGTTTTTGGCCGGTCTTTTTTTTCGAGTCCGCTTTCGATCATACTCGTTTGCTGTTGAAAGAGCGTTTTCAGCCGGTCTTTCTTTTCGAGTCCGCTTTCGGTCGTACTTGTTTATTCTTTTCGAGTCCACTTTCGGTCATACTCGTTTGCTGTTGAAGGAGTGTTTTCGGCAGGTCTTTCTGTTCGAGTCCGCTTTCGGTCGTACTCGTTTATTCTTTTCGAGTCCGCTTTCAGTCGTACTCGTTTTCTGTTGAAAGAGCGTTTTCGGTCGGTCTTTCTTTTGGAGTCCGCTTTCGGCCGTACTCATTTATTCTTTTCGAGTCCGCTTTTGCTCGTACTCGTTTGCTGTTGAAAGAGCGTTTCAGGCCGGTCTTTCTTTTCGAGTCCGCTTTCGGTCGTACTCGTTTGCTATTGAAAGAACGTTTTCAGTCGATCTTTCTTTTCGAGTCCGCTTTTGGTCGTACTCGTTTATTCTTATCGAGTCTGCTTTCGGTCGTGCTCATTTGCTGTCGAAAGAGCGTTTTTGGCCGGTCTTTTTTTTCGAGTCCGCTTTCGATCGTACTCGTTTGCTGTTGAAAGAGCGTTTTCAGCCGGTCTTTCTTTTCGAGTCCGCTTTCGGTCGTACTTGTTTATTCTTTTCGAGTCCACTTTCGGTCATACTCGTTTGCTGTTGAAAGAGTGTTTTCGGCAGGTCTTTCTGTTCGAGTCCACTTTCGGTCGAACTCTTTTATTCTTTTCGAGTCCGCTTTCAGTCGTACTCGTTTGCTGTTGAAAGAGCGTTTTCGGCCGCTCTTTCTTTTGGAGTCCGCTTTCGGCCGTACTCGTTTGCTGTTGAAAGAGCATTTTCGGCAGGTCTTTCTTTTCGATTCCTCTTTCGGTCGTACTCGTTTATTTCTTTTCAAATCCGCTTTTGGTCGTACTCGTTTGCTATTGAAAGAACGTTTTTGGCCGGTCTTTCTTTTCGAGTCCTCTTTCGGTCGTACTCGTTTATTCTTTTCGAGTCCGCTTTTGTTCGTATTCGTTTGCTGTTGAAAGAGCGTTTTCGGCCGGTCTTTCTTTTCGAGTTAGCTTTCGGTAGTACTCGTTTATTTCTTTTCGAGTACGCTTTCGGTCGTACTCGTTTGCTGTTGAAAGAGAGTTTTCGGCCGGTGTTTCTTTTGGAGTCCGCTTTCGGCCGTACTGCTTTGCTGTTGAAAGAGCATTTTCGGCCAGTCATTCTTTTCGATTCTGCTTTCGGTAGTACTTTTTTATTTCTTTTCGAGTTCGCTTTTGGTGTTACTCGTTTGCTGTTGAAAGAGCGTTTTCGGCCGGTCTTTCTTTTCGAGTCCGCTTTCGGTCGTACTCATTTATTCTTTTCGAGTCCGCTTTTGCTCGTACTCGTTTGCTGTTGAAAGAGCGTTTCAGGCCGGCCTTTCTTTTCGAGTCCGCTTTCGGTCGTACTCGTTTGCTATTGAAAGAGCGTTTTTGGCCGGTCTTTATTTTCGAGTCCGCTTTCGGTCGTACTCGTTTATTTCTTTTCGAGTCCGCTTTCGGTCTTACTCATTTCCTGTTGAAAGAGCGTTTTCGACCGGTCTTTCTTTTCGAGTCCGCTTTTGGTCGTACTCGTTTATTCTTTTCGAGTCCGCTTTCGGTCGCACTCGTTTGCTGTTGAAAGTGTGTTTTCGGCCGGTCTTTCTGTTCGAGTCCGCTTTCGGTCGTACTCGTTTATTCTTTTCGAGTCCGCTTTCTGTCGTACTCGTTTGCTGTTGAAAGAGCATTTTCGGCCGGTCTTTCTTTTCGAGTCCGCTTTCGGTCGTACTCGTTTGCTGTTAAAAGAGCTTTTTCAGCCGGTCTTTCTTTTCGAGTCCGCTTTCGGTCATACTTATTTATTCTTTTCGAGTCCGCTTTCGGTCGTACTCGTTTACTGTTGAAAGAGCATTTTCGGCAGGTCTTTATGTTCGAGTCCGCTTTCGGACGTACTCGTTTATTCTTTTCGAGTCCGCTTTCGGTCGTACTCGTTTGCTGTTGAAAGAGCGTTTTCGGCCGGTCTTTCTTTTGGAGTCCGCTTTCGGCCGTACTCATTTATTCTTTTCGAGTCCGCTTTTGCTCGTACTCGTTTGCTGTTGAAAGAGCGTTTCAGGCCGGTCTTTCTTTTCGAGTCCGCTTTCGGTCGTACTCGTTTGCTATTGAAAGAACGTTTTCAGTCGATCTTTCTTTTCGAGTCCGCTTTTGGTCGTACTCGTTTATTCTTATCGAGTCTGCTTTCGGTCGTGCTCATTTGCTGTCGAAAGAGCGTTTTTGGCCGGTCTTTTTTTTCGAGTCCGCTTTCGATCGTACTCGTTTGCTGTTGAAAGAGCGTTTTCAGCCGGTCTTTCTTTTCGAGTCCGCTTTCGGTCGTACTTGTTTATTCTTTTCGAGTCCACTTTCGGTCATACTCGTTTGCTGTTGAAAGAGTGTTTTCGGCAGGTCTTTCTGTTCGAGTCCACTTTCGGTCGAACTCTTTTATTCTTTTCGAGTCCGCTTTCAGTCGTACTCGTTTGCTGTTGAAAGAGCGTTTTCGGCCGCTCTTTCTTTTGGAGTCCGCTTTCGGCCGTACTCGTTTGCTGTTGAAAGAGCATTTTCGGCAGGTCTTTCTTTTCGATTCCTCTTTCGGTCGTACTCGTTTATTTCTTTTCAAATCCGCTTTTGGTCGTACTCGTTTGCTATTGAAAGAACGTTTTTGGCCGGTCTTTCTTTTCGAGTCCTCTTTCGGTCGTACTCGTTTATTCTTTTCGAGTCCGCTTTTGTTCGTATTCGTTTGCTGTTGAAAGAGCGTTTTCGGCCGGTCTTTCTTTTCGAGTTAGCTTTCGGTAGTACTCGTTTATTTCTTTTCGAGTACGCTTTCGGTCGTACTCGTTTGCTGTTGAAAGAGAGTTTTCGGCCGGTGTTTCTTTTGGAGTCCGCTTTCGGCCGTACTGCTTTGCTGTTGAAAGAGCATTTTCGGCCAGTCATTCTTTTCGATTCTGCTTTCGGTAGTACTTTTTTATTTCTTTTCGAGTTCGCTTTTGGTGTTACTCGTTTGCTGTTGAAAGAGCGTTTTCGGCCGGTCTTTCTTTTCGAGTCCGCTTTCGGTCGTACTCATTTATTCTTTTCGAGTCCGCTTTTGCTCGTACTCGTTTGCTGTTGAAAGAGCGTTTCAGGCCGGCCTTTCTTTTCGAGTCCGCTTTCGGTCGTACTCGTTTGCTATTGAAAGAGCGTTTTTGGCCGGTCTTTATTTTCGAGTCCGCTTTCGGTCGTACTCGTTTATTTCTTTTCGAGTCCGCTTTCGGTCTTACTCATTTCCTGTTGAAAGAGCGTTTTCGACCGGTCTTTCTTTTCGAGTCCGCTTTTGGTCGTACTCGTTTATTCTTTTCGAGTCCGCTTTCGGTCGCACTCGTTTGCTGTTGAAAGTGTGTTTTCGGCCGGTCTTTCTGTTCGAGTCCGCTTTCGGTCGTACTCGTTTATTCTTTTCGAGTCCGCTTTCTGTCGTACTCGTTTGCTGTTGAAAGAGCATTTTCGGCCGGTCTTTCTTTTCGAGTCCGCTTTCGGTCGTACTCGTTTGCTGTTAAAAGAGCTTTTTCAGCCGGTCTTTCTTTTCGAGTCCGCTTTCGGTCATACTTATTTATTCTTTTCGAGTCCGCTTTCGGTCGTACTCGTTTACTGTTGAAAGAGCATTTTCGGCAGGTCTTTATGTTCGAGTCCGCTTTCGGACGTACTCGTTTATTCTTTTCGAGTCCGCTTTCGGTCGTACTCGTTTGCTGTTGAAAGAGCGTTTTCGGCCGGTCTTTCTTTTGGAGTCCGCTTTCGGCCGTACTCATTTATTCTTTTCGAGTCCGCTTTTGCTCGTACTCGTTTGCTGTTGAAAGAGCGTTTCAGGCCGGTCTTTCTTTTCGAGTCCGCTTTCGGTCGTACTCGTTTGCTATTGAAAGAGCGTTTTCAGTCGATCTTTCTTTTTGAGTCCGCTTTTGGTCGTACTCGTTTATTCTTATCGAGTCTGCTTTCGGTCGTGCTCATTTGCTGTCGAAAGAGCGTTTTTGGCCGGTCTTTTTTTTCGAGTCCGCTTTCGATCATACTCGTTTGCTGTTGAAAGAGCGTTTTCAGCCGGTCTTTCTTTTCGAGTCCGCTTTCGGTCGTACTTGTTTATTCTTTTCGAGTCCACTTTCGGTCATACTCGTTTGCTGTTGAAGGAGTGTTTTCGGCAGGTCTTTCTGTTCGAGTCCGCTTTCGGTCGTACTCGTTTATTCTTTTCGAGTCCGCTTTCAGTCGTACTCGTTTTCTGTTGAAAGAGCGTTTTCGGCCGGTCTTTCTTTTGGAGTCCGCTTTCGGCCGTACTCATTTATTCTTTTCGAGTCCGCTTTTGCTCGTACTCGTTTGCTGTTGAAAGAGCGTTTCAGGCCGGTCTTTCTTTTCGAGTCCGCTTTCGGTCGTACTCGTTTGCTATTGAAAGAGCGTTTTCAGTCGATCTTTCTTTTCGAGTCCGCTTTTGGTCGTACTCGTTTCTTCTTATCGAGTCTGCTTTCGGTCGAGCTCATTTGCTGTCGAAAGAGCGTTTTTGGCCGGTCTTTTTTTTCGAGTCCGCTTTCGATCGTACTCGTTTGCTGTTGAAAGAGCGTTTTCAGCCGGTCTTTCTTTTCGAGTCCGCTTTCGGTCGTACTTGTTTATTCTTTTCGAGTCCACTTTCGGTCATACTTGTTTGCTGTTGAAGGAGTGTTTTCGGCAGGTCTTTCTGTTCGAGTCCGCTTTCGGTCGTACTCGTTTATTCTTTTCGAGTCCGCTTTCAGTCGTACTCGTTTGCTGTTGAAAGAGCGTTTTCGGCCGCTCTTTCTTTTGGAGTCCGCTTTCGGCCGTACTCGTTTGCTGTTGAAAGAGCATTTTAGGCAGGTCTTTCTTTTCGATTCCTCTTTCGGTCGTACTCGTTTATTTCTTTTCAAATCCGCTTTTGGTCGTACTCGTTTGCTGTTGAAAGAACGTTTTTGGCCAGTCTTTCTTTTCGAGTCCTCTTTCGGTCGTACTCGTTTATTCTTTTCGAGTCCGCTTTTGTTCGTATTCGTTTGCTGTTGAAAGAGCGTTTTCGGCCAGTCTTTCTTTTCGAGTTCGCTTTCGGTCGTACTCGTTTATTTCTTTTCGAGTACGCTTTCGGTCGTACTCGTTTGCTGTTGAAAGAGCGTTTTCGGCCGGTGTTTCTTTTGGAGTCCGCTTTCGGTCGTACTACTTTGCTGTTGAAAGAGCATTTACGGCCAGTCATTCTTTTCGATTCTGCTTTCGGTAGTACTTTTTTATTTCTTTTCGAGTCCGCTTTCGGTCGTACTCGTTTACTGTTGAAAGAGCATTTTCGGCAGGTCTTTATGTTCGAGTCCGCTTTCGGACGTACTCGTTTATTCTTTTCGAGTCCGCTTTCGGTCGTACTCGTTTGCTGTTGAAAGAGCGTTTTCGGCCGGTCTTTCTTTTGGAGTCCGCTTTCGGCCGTACTCATTTATTCTTTTCGAGTCCGCTTTTGCTCGTACTCGTTTGCTGTTGAAAGAGCGTTTCAGGCCGGTCTTTCTTTTCGAGTCCGCTTTCGGTCGTACTCGTTTGCTATTGAAAGAGCGTTTTCAGTCGATCTTTCTTTTTGAGTCCGCTTTTGGTCGTACTCGTTTATTCTTATCGAGTCTGCTTTCGGTCGTGCTCATTTGCTGTCGAAAGAGCGTTTTTGGCCGGTCTTTTTTTTCGAGTCCGCTTTCGATCATACTCGTTTGCTGTTGAAAGAGCGTTTTCAGCCGGTCTTTCTTTTCGAGTCCGCTTTCGGTCGTACTTGTTTATTCTTTTCGAGTCCACTTTCGGTCATACTCGTTTGCTGTTGAAGGAGTGTTTTCGGCAGGTCTTTCTGTTCGAGTCCGCTTTCGGTCGTACTCGTTTATTCTTTTCGAGTCCGCTTTCAGTCGTACTCGTTTTCTGTTGAAAGAGCGTTTTCGGCCGGTCTTTCTTTTGGAGTCCGCTTTCGGCCGTACTCATTTATTCTTTTCGAGTCCGCTTTTGCTCGTACTCGTTTGCTGTTGAAAGAGCGTTTCAGGCCGGTCTTTCTTTTCGAGTCCGCTTTCGATCGTACTCGTTTGCTATTGAAAGAGCGTTTTCAGTCGATCTTTCTTTTCGAGTCCGCTTTTGGTCGTACTCGTTTCTTCTTATCGAGTCTGCTTTCGGTCGAGCTCATTTGCTGTCGAAAGAGCGTTTTTGGCCGGTCTTTTTTTTCGAGTCCGCTTTCGATCGTACTCGTTTGCTGTTGAAAGAGCGTTTTCAGCCGGTCTTTCTTTTCGAGTCCGCTTTCGGTCGTACTTGTTTATTCTTTTCGAGTCCACTTTCGGTCATACTTGTTTGCTGTTGAAGGAGTGTTTTCGGCAGGTCTTTCTGTTCGAGTCCGCTTTCGGTCGTACTCGTTTATTCTTTTCGAGTCCGCTTTCAGTCGTACTCGTTTGCTGTTGAAAGAGCGTTTTCGGCCGCTCTTTCTTTTGGAGTCCGCTTTCGGCCGTACTCGTTTGCTGTTGAAAGAGCATTTTAGGCAGGTCTTTCTTTTCGATTCCTCTTTCGGTCGTACTCGTTTATTTCTTTTCAAATCCGCTTTTGGTCGTACTCGTTTGCTGTTGAAAGAACGTTTTTGGCCAGTCTTTCTTTTCGAGTCCTCTTTCGGTCGTACTCGTTTATTCTTTTCGAGTCCGCTTTTGTTCGTATTCGTTTGCTGTTGAAAGAGCGTTTTCGGCCAGTCTTTCTTTTCGAGTTCGCTTTCGGTCGTACTCGTTTATTTCTTTTCGAGTACGCTTTCGGTCGTACTCGTTTGCTGTTGAAAGAGCGTTTTCGGCCGGTGTTTCTTTTGGAGTCCGCTTTCGGTCGTACTGCTTTGCTGTTGAAAGAGCATTTACGGCCAGTCATTCTTTTCGATTCTGCTTTCGGTAGTACTTTTTTATTTCTTTTCGAGTCCGCTTTCGGTCGTACTCGTTTACTGTTGAAAGAGCATTTTCGGCAGGTCTTTATGTTCGAGTCCGCTTTCGGACGTACTCGTTTATTCTTTTCGAGTACGCTTTCGGTCGTACTCGTTTGCTGTTGAAAGAGCGTTTTCGGCCGGTCTTTCTTTTGGAGTCCGCTTTCGGCCGTACTCATTTATTCTTTTCGAGTCCGCTTTTGCTCGTACTCGTTTGCTGTTGAAAGAGCGTTTCAGGCCGGTCTTTCTTTTCGAGTCCGCTTTCGGTCGTACTCGTTTGCTATTGAAAGAGCGTTTTCAGTCGATCTTTCTTTTTGAGTCCGCTTTTGGTCGTACTCGTTTATTCTTATCGAGTCTGCTTTCGGTCGTGCTCATTTGCTGTCGAAAGAGCGTTTTTGGCCGGTCTTTTTTTTCGAGTCCGCTTTCGATCATACTCGTTTGCTGTTGAAAGAGCGTTTTCAGCCGGTCTTTCTTTTCGAGTCCGCTTTCGGTCGTACTTGTTTATTCTTTTCGAGTCCACTTTCGGTCATACTCGTTTGCTGTTGAAGGAGTGTTTTCGGCAGGTCTTTCTGTTCGAGTCCGCTTTCGGTCGTACTCGTTTATTCTTTTCGAGTCCGCTTTCAGTCGTACTCGTTTGCTGTTGAAAGAGCGTTTTCGGCCGGTCTTTCTTTTGGAGTCCGCTTTCGGCCGTACTCATTTATTCTTTTCGAGTCCGCTTTTGCTCGTACTCATTTGCTGTTGAAAGAGCGTTTCAGGCCGGTCTTTCTTTTCGAGTCCGCTTTCGATCGTACTCGTTTGCTATTGAAAGAGCGTTTTCAGTCGATCTTTCTTTTCGAGTCCGCTTTTGGTCGTACTCGTTTATTCTTATCGAGTCTGCTTTCGGTCGAGCTCATTTGCTGTCGAAAGAGCGTTTTTGGCCGGTCTTTTTTTTCGAGTCCGCTTTCGATCGTACTCGTTTGCTGTTGAAAGAGCGTTTTCAGCCGGTCTTTCTTTTCGAGTCCGCTTTCGGTCGTACTTGTTTATTCTTTTCGAGTCCACTTTCGGTCATACTCGTTTGCTGTTGAAGGAGTGTTTTCGGCAGGTCTTTCTGTTCGAGTCCGCTTTCGGTCGTACTCGTTTATTCTTTTCGAGTCCGCTTTCAGTCGTACTCGTTTGCTGTTGAAAGAGCGTTTTCGGCCGCTCTTTCTTTTGGAGTCCGCTTTCGGCCGTACTCGTTTGCTGTTGAAAGAGCATTTTAGGCAGGTCTTTCTTTTCGATTCCTCTTTCGGTCGTACTCGTTTATTTCTTTTCAAATCCGCTTTTGGTCGTACTCGTTAGCTGTTGAAAGAACGTTTTTGGCCAGTCTTTCTTTTCGAGTCCTCTTTCGGTCGTACTCGTTTATTCTTTTCGAGTCCTCTTTTGTTCGTATTCGTTTGCTGTTGAAAGAGCGTTTTCGGCCAGTCTTTCTTTTCGAGTTCGCTTTCGGTCGTACTCGTTTATTTCTTTTCGAGTACGCTTTCGGTCGTACTCGTTTGCTGTTGAAAGAGCGTTTTCGGCCGGTGTTTCTTTTGGAGTCCGCTTTCGGCCGTACTGCTTTGCTGTTGAAAGAGCATTTACGGCCAGTCATTCTTTTCGATTCTGCTTTCGGTAGTACTTTTTTATTTCTTTTCGAGTTCGCTTTTGGTCTTACTCGTTTGCTGTTGAAAGAGCGTTTTCGGCCGGTCTTTCTTTTCGAGTCCGCTTTCGGTCGTACTCATTTATTCTTTTCAAGTCCGATTTTGCTCGTACTCGTTTGCAGTTGAAAGAGCGTTTCAGGCCGGCCTTTCTTTTCGAGTCCGCTTTCGGTCGTACTCGTTTGCTATTGAAAGAGCGTTTTTGGCCGGTCTTTATTTTCGAGTCCGCTTTTGGTCGTACTCGTTTATTCTTATCGAGTCCGCTTTCAGTCGTACTCGTTTGCTGTTGAAAGAGCGTTTTCGGTCGGTCTTTTATTTCGAGTCTGCTTTCGGTCGTACTCGTTTATTTCTTTTCGAGTCCGCTTTCGGTCTTACTCGTTTGCTGTTGAAAGAGCGTTTTCGGCCGCTCTTTCTTTTGGAGTCCGCTTTCGGCCGTACTCGTTTGCTGTTGAAAGAGCATTTTCGGCAGGTCTTTCTTTTCGATTCCTCTTTCGGTCGTACTCGTTTATTTCTTTTCAAATCCGCTTTTGGTCGTACTCGTTTGCTGTTGAAAGAACATTTTTGGCCGGTCTTTCTTTTCGAGTCCTCTTTCGGTCGTACTCGTTTATTCTTTTCGAGTCCGCTTTTGTTCGTATTCGTTTACTGTTGAAAGAGCGTTTTCGGCCGGTCTTTCTTTTCGAGTTCGCTTTCGGTAGTACTCGTTTATTTCTTTTCGAGTACGCTTTCGGTCGTACTCGTTTGCTGTTGAAAGAGCGTTTTCGGCCGGTGTTTCTTTTGGACTCCGCTTTCGGCCGTACTGCTTTGCTGTTGAAAGAGCATTTTCGGCCAGTCATTCTTTTCGATTCATCTTTCGGTAGTACTTTTTTATTTCTTTTCGCGTTCGCTTTTGGTCTCACCCGTTTGCTGTTGAAAGAGCGTTTTCGGCCGGTCTTTCTTTTCGAGTCCGCTTTCGGTCGTACTCATTTATTCTTTTCGAGTCCGCTTTTGCTCGTACTCGTTTGCTGTTGAAAGAGCGTTTCAGGCCGGCCTTTCTTTTCGAGTCCGCTTTCGGTCGTACTCGTTTGCTATTGAAAGAGCGTTTTTGGCCGGTCTTTATTTTCGAGTCCGCTTTTGGTCGTACTCGTTTATTCTTATCGAGTCCGCTTTCAGTCGTACTCGTTTGCTGTTGAAAGAGCGTTTTCGGTCGGTCTTTTATTTCGAGTCTGCTTTCGGTCGTACTCGTTTATTTCTTTTCGAGTCCGCTTTCGGTCGTACTCGTTTGCTGTTGAAAGAGCGTTTTCGGCCGCTCTTTCTTTTGGAGTCCGCTTTCGGCCGTACTCGTTTGCTGTTGAAAGAGCATTTTCGGCAGGTCTTTCTTTTCGATTCCTCTTTCGGTCGTACTCGTTTATTTCTTTTCAAATCCGCTTTTGGTCGTACTCGTTTGCTGTTGAAAGAACATTTTTGGCCGGTCTTTCTTTTCGAGTCCTCTTTCCGTCGTACTCGTTTATTCTTTTCGAGTCCGCTTTTGTTCGTATTCGTTTGCTGTTGAAAGAGCGTTTTCGGCCGGTCTTTCTTTTCGAGTTCGCTTTCGGTAGTACTCGTTTATTTCTTTTCGAGTACGCTTTCGGTCGTACTCGTTTGCTGTTGAAAGAGCGTTTTCGGCCGGTGTTTCTTTTGGAGTCCGCTTTCGGCCGTACTGCTTTGCTGTTGAAAGAGCATTTTCGGCCAGTCATTCTTTTCGATTCAGCTTTCGGTAGTACTTTTTTATTTCTTTTCGAGTTCGCTTTTGGTCTCACTCGTTTGCTGTTGAAAGAGCGTTTTCGGCCGGTCTTTCTTTTCGAGTCCGCTTTCGGTCGTACTCATTTATTCTTTTCGAGTCCGCTTTTGCTCGTACTCGTTTGCTGTTGAAAGAGCGTTTCAGGCCGACCTTTCTTTTCAAGTCCGCTTTCGGTCGTACTCGTTTGCTATTGAAAGAGCGTTTTTGGCCGGTCTTTATTTTCGAGTCCGCTTTTGGTCGTACTCGTTTATTCTTATCGAGTCCGCTTTCAGTCGTACTCGTTTGCTGTTGAAAGAGCGTTTTCGGTCGGTCTTTTATTTCGAGTCTGCTTTCGGTCGTACTCGTTTATTTCTTTTCGAGTCCGCTTTCGGTCGTACTCGTTTGCTGTTGAAAGAGCGTTTTCGGCCGCTCTTTCTTTTGGAGTCCGCTTTCGGCCGTACTCGTTTGCTGTTGAAAGAGCATTTTCGGCAGGTCTTTCTTTTCGATTCCTCTTTCGGTCGTACTCGTTTATTTCTTTTCAAATCCGCTTTTGGTCGTACTCGTTTGCTGTTGAAAGAACATTTTTGGCCGGTCTTTCTTTTCGAGTCCTCTTTCGGTCGTACTCGTTTATTCTTTTCGAGTCCGCTTTTGTTCGTATTCGTTTGCTGTTGAAAGAGCGTTTTCGGCCGGTCTTTCTTTTCGAGTTCGCTTTCGGTAGTACTCGTTTATTTCTTTTTAAGTACGCTTTCGGTCGTACTCGTTTGCTGTTGAAAGAGCGTTTTCGGCCGGTGTTTCTTTTGGACTCCGCTTTCGGCCGTACTGTTTTGCTGTTGAAAGAGCATTTTCGGCCAGTCATTCTTTTCGATTCAGCTTTCGGTAGTACTTTTTTATTTCTTTTCGAGTTCGCTTTTGGTCTCACTCGTTTGCTGTTGAAAGAGCGTTTTCGGCCGGTCTTTCTTTTCGAGTCCGCTTTCGGTCGTACTCATTTATTCTTTTCGAGTCCGCTTTTGCTCGTACTCGTTTGCTGTTGAAAGAGCGTTTCAGGCCGGCCTTTCTTTTCGAGTCCGCTTTCGGTCGTACTCGTTTGCTATTGAAAGAGCGTTTTTGGCCGGTCTTTATTTTCGAGTCCGCTTTTGGTCGTACTCGTTTATTCTTATCGAGTCCGCTTTCAGTCGTACTCGTTTGCTGTTGAAAGAGCGTTTTCGGTCGGTCTTTTATTTCGAGTCTGCTTTCGGTCGTACTCGTTTATTTCTTTTCGAGTCCGCTTTCGGTCGTACTCGTTTGCTGTTGAAAGAGCGTTTTCGGCCGCTCTTTCTTTTGGAGTCCGCTTTCGGCCGTACTCGTTTGCTGTTGAAAGAGCATTTTCGGCAGGTCTTTCTTTTCGATTCCTCTTTCGGTCGTACTCGTTTATTTCTTTTCAAATCCGCTTTTGGTCGTACTCATTTGCTGTTGAAAGAACATTTTTGGCCGGTCTTTCTTTTCGAGTCCTCTTTCGGTCGTACTCGTTTATTCTTTTCGAGTCCACTTTTGTTCGTATTCGTTTGCTGTTGAAAGAGCGTTTTCGGCCGGTCTTTCTTTTCGAGTTCGCTTTCGGTAGTACTCGTTTATTTCTTTTCGAGTACGCTTTCGGTCGTACTCGTTTGCTGTTGAAAGAGCGTTTTCGGCCGGTGTTTCTTTTGGACTCCGCTTTCGGCCGTACTGCTTTGCTGTTGAAAGAGCATTTTCGGCCAGTCATTCTTTTCGATTCAGCTTTCGGTAGTACTTTTTTATTTCTTTTCGCGTTCGCTTTTGGTCTCACCCGTTTGCTGTTGAAAGAGCGTTTTCGGCCGGTCTTTCTTTTCGAGTCCGCTTTCGGTCGTACTCATTTATTCTTTTCGAGTCCGCTTTTGCTCGTACTCGTTTGCTGTTGAAAGAGCGTTTCAGGCCGGCCTTTCTTTTCGAGTCCGCTTTCGGTCGTACTCGTTTGCTATTGAAAGAGCGTTTTTGGCCGGTCTTTATTTTCGAGTCCGCTTTTGGTCGTACTCGTTTATTCTTATCGAGTCCGCTTTCAGTCGTACTCGTTTGCTGTTGAAAGAGCGTTTTCGGTCGGTCTTTTATTTCGAGTCTGATTTCGGTCGTACTCGTTTATTTCTTTTCGAGTCCGCTTTCGGTCGTACTCGTTTGCTGTTGAAAGGGCGTTTTCGGCCGCTCTTTCTTTTGGAGTCCGCTTTCGACCGTACTCGTTTGCTGTTGAAAGAGCATTTTCGGCAGGTCTTTCTTTTCGATTCCTCTTTCGGTCGTACTCGTTTATTTCTTTTCAAATCCGCTTTTGGTCGTACTCGTTTGCTGTTGAAAGAACATTTTTGGCCGGTCTTTCTTTTCGAGTCCTCTTTCGGTCGTACTCGTTTATTCTTTTCGAGTCCGCTTTTGTTCGTATTCGTTTGCTGTTGAAAGAGCGTTTTCGGCCGGTCTTTCTTTTCGAGTTCGCTTTCGGTAGTACTCGTTTATTTCTTTTCGAGTACGCTTTCGGTCGTACTCGTTTGCTGTTGAAAGAGCGTTTTCGGCCGGTGTTTCTTTTGGAGTCCGCTTTCGGCCGTACTGCTTTGCTGTTGAAAGAGCATTTTCGGCCAGTCATTCTTTTCGATTCAGCTTTCGGTAGTACTTTTTTATTTCTTTTCGAGTTCGCTTTTGGTCTCACTCGTTTGCTGTTGAAAGAGCGTTTTCGGCCGGTCTTTCTTTTCGAGTCCGCTTTCGGTCGTACTCATTTATTCTTTTCGAGTCCGCTTTTGCTCGTACTCGTTTGCTGTTGAAAGAGCGTTTCAGGCCGGCCTTTCTTTTCGAGTCCGCTTTCGGTCGTACTCGTTTGCTATTGAAAGAGCGTTTTTGGCCGGTCTTTATTTTCGAGTCCGCTTTTGGTCGTACTCGTTTATTCTTATCGAGTCCGCTTTCAGTCGTACTCGTTTGCTGTTGAAAGAGCGTTTTCGGTCGGTCTTTTATTTCGAGTCTGCTTTCGGTTGTACTCGTTTATTTCTTTTCGAGTCCGCTTTCGGTCGTACTCGTTTGCTGTTGAAAGAGCGTTTTCGGCCGCTCTTTCTTTTGGAGTCCGCTTTCGGCCGTACTCGTTTGCTGTTGAAAGAGCATTTTCGGCAGGTCTTTCTTTTCGATTCCTCTTTCGGTCGTACTCGTTTATTTCTTTTCAAATCCGCTTTTGGTCGTACTCATTTGTTGTTGAAAGAACATTTTTGGCCGGTCTTTCTTTTCGAGTCCTCTTTCGGTCGTACTCGTTTATTCTTTTCGAGTCCGCTTTTGTTCGTATTCGTTTGCTGTTGAAAGAGCGTTTTCGGCCGGTCTTTCTTTTCGAGTTCGCTTTCGGTAGTACTCGTTTATTTCTTTTCGAGTACGCTTTCGGTCGTACTCGTTTGCTGTTGAAAGAGCGTTTTCGGCCGGTGTTTCTTTTGGACTCCGCATTCGGCCGTACTGCTTTGCTGTTGAAAGAGCATTTTCGGCCAGTCATTCTTTTCGATTCAGCTTTCGGTAGTACTTTTTTATTTCTTTTCGCGTTCGCTTTTGGTCTCACCCGTTTGCTGTTGAAAGAGCGTTTTCGGCCGGTCTTTCTTTTCGAGTCCGCTTTCGGTCGTACTCATTTATTCTTTTCGAGTCCGCTTTTGCTCGTACTCGTTTGCTGTTGAAAGAGCGTTTCAGGCCGGCCTTTCTTTTCGAGTCCGCTTTCGGTCGTACTCGTTTGCTATTGAAAGAGCGTTTTTGGCCGGTCTTTATTTTCGAGTCCGCTTTTGGTCGTACTCGTTTATTCTTATCGAGTCCGCTTTCAGTCGTACTCGTTTGCTGTTGAAAGAGCGTTTTCGGTCGGTCTTTTATTTCGAGTCTGATTTCGGTCGTACTCGTTTATTTCTTTTCGAGTCCGCTTTCGGTCGTACTCGTTTGCTGTTGAAAGGGCGTTTTCGGCCGCTCTTTCTTTTGGAGTCCGCTTTCGACCGTACTCGTTTGCTGTTGAAAGAGCATTTTCGGCAGGTCTTTCTTTTCGATTCCTCTTTCGGTCGTACTCGTTTATTTCTTTTCAAATCCGCTTTTGGTCGTACTCGTTTGCTGTTGAAAGAACATTTTTGGCCGGTCTTTCTTTTCGAGTCCTCTTTCGGTCGTACTCGTTTATTCTTTTCGAGTCCGCTTTTGTTCGTATTCGTTTGCTGTTGAAAGAGCGTTTTCGGCCGGTCTTTCTTTTCGAGTTCGCTTTCGGTAGTACTCGTTTATTTCTTTTCGAGTACGCTTTCGGT
The DNA here is from genome assembly GCA_022829125.1 of Lathyrus tuberosus. NCBI lineage: Eukaryota > Viridiplantae > Streptophyta > Magnoliopsida > Fabales > Fabaceae > Lathyrus > Lathyrus tuberosus. The sequence goes on from JALAZF010000034.1 coordinate 6,762,761, forward strand.
CGTACTCGTTTGCTGTTGAAAGAGCGTTTTCGGCCGGTGTTTCTTTTGGGGTCCGCTTTCGGCCGTACTGCTTTGCTGTTGAAAGAGCATTTTCGGCCAGTCATTCTTTTCGATTCAGCTTTCGGTAGTACTTTTTTATTTCTTTTCGAGTTCGCTTTTGGTCTCACTCGTTTGCTGTTGAAAGAGCGTTTTCGGCCGGTCTTTCTTTTCGAGTCCGCTTTCGGTCGTACTCATTTATTCTTTTCGAGTCCGCTTTTGCTCGTACTCGTTTGCTGTTGAAAGAGCGTTTCAGGCCGGCCTTTCTTTTCGAGTCCGCTTTCGGTCGTACTCGTTTGCTATTGAAAGAGCGTTTTTGGCCGGTCTTTATTTTCGAGTCCGCTTTTGGTCGTACTCGTTTATTCTTATCGAGTCCGCTTTCAGTCGTACTCGTTTGCTGTTGAAAGAGCGTTTTCGGTCGGTCTTTTATTTCGAGTCTGCTTTCGGTCGTACTCGTTTATTTCTTTTCGAGTCCGCTTTCGGTCGTACTCGTTTGCTGTTGAAAGAGCGTTTTCGGCCGCTCTTTCTTTTGGAGTCCGCTTTCGGCCGTACTCGTTTGCTGTTGAAAGAGCATTTTCGGCAGGTCTTTCTTTTCGATTCCTCTTTCGGTCGTACTCGTTTATTTCTTTTCAAATCCGCTTTTGGTCGTACTCGTTTGCTGTTGAAAGAACATTTTTGGCCGGTCTTTCTTTTCGAGTCCTCTTTCCGTCGTACTCGTTTATTCTTTTCGAGTCCGCTTTTGTTCGTATTCGTTTGCTGTTGAAAGAGCGTTTTCGGCCGGTCTTTCTTTTCGAGTTCGCTTTCGGTAGTACTCGTTTATTTCTTTTCGAGTACGCTTTCGGTCGTACTCGTTTGCTGTTGAAAGAGCGTTTTCGGCCGGTGTTTCTTTTGGAGTCCGCTTTCGGCCGTACTGCTTTGCTGTTGAAAGAGCATTTTCGGCCAGTCATTCTTTTCGATTCAGCTTTCGGTAGTACTTTTTTATTTCTTTTCGAGTTCGCTTTTGGTCTCACTCGTTTGCTGTTGAAAGAGCGTTTTCGGCCGGTCTTTCTTTTCGAGTCCGCTTTCGGTCGTACTCATTTATTCTTTTCGAGTCCGCTTTTGCTCGTACTCGTTTGCTGTTGAAAGAGCGTTTCAGGCCGGCCTTTCTTTTCGAGTCCGCTTTCGGTCGTACTCGTTTGCTATTGAAAGAGCGTTTTTGGCCGGTCTTTATTTTCGAGTCCGCTTTTGGTCGTACTCGTTTATTCTTATCGAGTCCGCTTTCAGTCGTACTCGTTTGCTGTTGAAAGAGCGTTTTCGGTCGGTCTTTTATTTCGAGTCTGCTTTCGGTCGTACTCGTTTATTTCTTTTCGAGTCCGCTTTCGGTCGTACTCGTTTGCTGTTGAAAGAGCGTTTTCGGCCGCTCTTTCTTTTGGAGTCCGCTTTCGGCCGTACTCGTTTGCTGTTGAAAGAGCATTTTCGGCAGGTCTTTCTTTTTGATTCCTCTTTCGGTCGTACTCGTTTATTTCTTTTCAAATCCGCTTTTGGTCGTACTCGTTTGCTGTTGAAAGAACATTTTTGGCCGGTCTTTCTTTTCGAGTCCTCTTTCGGTCGTACTCGTTTATTCTTTTCGAGTCCGCTTTTGTTCGTATTCGTTTGCTGTTGAAAGAGCGTTTTCGGCCGGTCTTTCTTTTCGAGTTCGCTTTCGGTAGTACTCGTTTATTTCTTTTTGAGTACGCTTTCGGTCGTACTCGTTTGCTGTTGAAAGAGCGTTTTCGGCCGGTGTTTCTTTTGGACTCCGCTTTCGGCCGTACTGCTTTGCTGTTGAAAGAGCATTTTCGGCCAGTCATTCTTTTCGATTCAGCTTTCGGTAGTACTTTTTTATTTCTTTTCGAGTTCGCTTTTGGTCTCACTCGTTTGCTGTTGAAAGAGCGTTTTCGGCCGGTCTTTCTTTTCGAGTCCGCTTTCGGTCGTACTCATTTATTCTTTTCGAGTCCGCTTTTGCTCGTACTCGTTTGCTGTTGAAAGAGCGTTTCAGGCCGGCCTTTCTTTTCGAGTCCGCTTTCGGTCGTACTCGTTTGCTATTGAAAGAGCGTTTTTGGCCGGTCTTTATTTTCGAGTCCGCTTTTGGTCGTACTCGTTTATTCTTATCGAGTCCGCTTTCAGTCGTACTCGTTTGCTGTTGAAAGAGCGTTTTCGGTCGGTCTTTTATTTCGAGTCTGCTTTCGGTCGTACTCGTTTATTTCTTTTCGAGTCCGCTTTCGGTCGTACTCGTTTGCTGTTGAAAGAGCGTTTTCGGCCGCTCTTTCTTTTGGAGTCCGCTTTCGGCCGTACTCGTTTGCTGTTGAAAGAGCATTTTCGGCAGGTCTTTCTTTTCGATTCCTCTTTCGGTCGTACTCGTTTATTTCTTTTCAAATCCGCTTTTGGTCGTACTCATTTGCTGTTGAAAGAACATTTTTGGCCGGTCTTTCTTTTCGAGTCCTCTTTCGGTCGTACTCGTTTATTCTTTTCGAGTCCGCTTTTGTTCGTATTCGTTTGCTGTTGAAAGAGCGTTTTCGGCCGGTCTTTCTTTTCGAGTTCGCTTTCGGTAGTACTCGTTTATTTCTTTTCGAGTACGCTTTCGGTCGTACTCGTTTGCTGTTGAAAGAGCGTTTTCGGCCGGTGTTTCTTTTGGACTCCGCTTTCGGCCGTACTGCTTTGCTGTTGAAAGAGCATTTTCGGCCAGTCATTCTTTTCGATTCAGCTTTCGGTAGTACTTTTTTATTTCTTTTCGCGTTCGCTTTTGGTCTCACCCGTTTGCTGTTGAAAGAGCGTTTTCGGCCGGTCTTTCTTTTCGAGTCCGCTTTCGGTCGTACTCATTTATTCTTTTCGAGTCCGCTTTTGCTCGTACTCGTTTGCTGTTGAAAGAGCGTTTCAGGCCGGCCTTTCTTTTCGAGTCCGCTTTCGGTCGTACTCGTTTGCTATTGAAAGAGCGTTTTTGGCCGGTCTTTATTTTCGAGTCCGCTTTTGGTCGTACTCGTTTATTCTTATCGAGTCCGCTTTCAGTCGTACTCGTTTGCTGTTGAAAGAGCGTTTTCGGTCGGTCTTTTATTTCGAGTCTGATTTCGGTCGTACTCGTTTATTTCTTTTCGAGTCCGCTTTCGGTCGTACTCGTTTGCTGTTGAAAGGGCGTTTTCGGCCGCTCTTTCTTTTGGAGTCCGCTTTCGACCGTACTCGTTTGCTGTTGAAAGAGCATTTTCGGCAGGTCTTTCTTTTCGATTCCTCTTTCGGTCGTACTCGTTTATTTCTTTTCAAATCCGCTTTTGGTCGTACTCGTTTGCTGTTGAAAGAACATTTTTGGCCGGTCTTTCTTTTCGAGTCCTCTTTCGGTCGTACTCGTTTATTCTTTTCGAGTCCGCTTTTGTTCGTATTAGTTTGCTGTTGAAAGAGCGTTTTCGGCCGGTCTTTCTTTTCGAGTTCGCTTTCGGTAGTACTCGTTTATTTCTTTTCGAGTACGCTTTCGGTCGTACTCGTTTGCTGTTGAAAGAGCGTTTTCGGCCGGTGTTTCTTTTGGAGTCCGCTTTCGGCCGTACTGCTTTGCTGTTGAAAGAGCATTTTCGGCCAGTCATTCTTTTCGATTCAGCTTTCGGTAGTACTTTTTTATTTCTTTTCGAGTTCGCTTTTGGTCTCACTCGTTTGCTGTTGAAAGAGCGTTTTCGGCCGGTCTTTCTTTTCGAGTCCGCTTTCGGTCGTACTCATTTATTCTTTTCGAGTCCGCTTTTGCTCGTACTCGTTTGCTGTTGAAAGAGCGTTTCAGGCCGGCCTTTCTTTTCGAGTCCGCTTTCGGTCGTACTCGTTTGCTATTGAAAGAGCGTTTTTGGCCGGTCTTTATTTTCGAGTCCGCTTTTGGTCGTACTCGTTTATTCTTATCGAGTCCGCTTTCAGTCGTACTCGTTTGCTGTTGAAAGAGCGTTTTCGGTCGGTCTTTTATTTCGAGTCTGCTTTCGGTCGTACTCGTTTATTTCTTTTCGAGTCCGCTTTCGGTCGTACTCGTTTGCTGTTGAAAGAGCGTTTTCGGCCGCTCTTTCTTTTGGAGTCCGCTTTCGGCCGTACTCGTTTGCTGTTGAAAGAGCATTTTCGGCAGGTCTTTCTTTTCGATTCCTCTTTCGGTCGTACTCGTTTATTTCTTTTCAAATCCGCTTTTGGTCGTACTCGTTTGCTGTTGAAAGAACATTTTTGGCCGGTCTTTCTTTTCGAGTCCTCTTTCCGTCGTACTCGTTTATTCTTTTCGAGTCCGCTTTTGTTCGTATTCGTTTGCTGTTGAAAGAGCGTTTTCGGCCGGTCTTTCTTTTCGAGTTCGCTTTCGGTAGTACTCGTTTATTTCTTTTCGAGTACGCTTTCGGTCGTACTCGTTTGCTGTTGAAAGAGCGTTTTCGGCCGGTGTTTCTTTTGGAGTCCGCTTTCGGCCGTACTGCTTTGCTGTTGAAAGAGCATTTTCGGCCAGTCATTCTTTTCGATTCAGCTTTCGGTAGTACTTTTTTATTTCTTTTCGAGTTCGCTTTTGGTCTCACTCGTTTGCTGTTGAAAGAGCGTTTTCGGCCGGTCTTTCTTTTCGAGTCCGCTTTCGGTCGTACTCATTTATTCTTTTCGAGTCCGCTTTTGCTCGTACTCGTTTGCTGTTGAAAGAGCGTTTCAGGCCGGCCTTTCTTTTCGAGTCCGCTTTCGGTCGTACTCGTTTGCTATTGAAAGAGCGTTTTTGGCCGGTCTTTATTTTCGAGTCCGCTTTTGGTCGTACTCGTTTATTCTTATCGAGTCCGCTTTCAGTCGTACTCGTTTGCTGTTGAAAGAGCGTTTTCGGTCGGTCTTTTATTTCGAGTCTGCTTTCGGTCGTACTCGTTTATTTCTTTTCGAGTCCGTTTTCGGTCGTACTCGTTTGCTGTTGAAAGAGCGTTTTCGGCCGCTCTTTCTTTTGGAGTCCGCTTTCGGCCGTACTCGTTTGCTGTTGAAAGAGCATTTTCGGCAGGTCTTTCTTTTCGATTCCTCTTTCGGTCGTACTCGTTTATTTCTTTTCAAATCCGCTTTTGGTCGTACTCGTTTGCTGTTGAAAGAACATTTTTGGCCGGTCTTTCTTTTCGAGTCCTCTTTCGGTCGTACTCGTTTATTCTTTTCGAGTCCGCTTTTGTTCGTATTCGTTTGCTGTTGAAAGAGCGTTTTCGGCCGGTCTTTCTTTTCGAGTTCGCTTTCGGTAGTACTCGTTTATTTCTTTTTGAGTACGCTTTCGGTCGTACTCGTTTGCTGTTGAAAGAGCGTTTTCGGCCGGTGTTTCTTTTGGACTCCGCTTTCGGCCGTACTGCTTTGCTGTTGAAAGAGCATTTTCGGCCAGTCATTCTTTTCGATTCAGCTTTCGGTAGTACTTTTTTATTTCTTTTCGAGTTCGCTTTTGGTCTCACTCGTTTGCTGTTGAAAGAGCATTTTCGGCCGGTCTTTCTTTTCGAGTTCGCTTTCGGTCGTACTCATTTATTCTTTTCGAGTCCGCTTTTGCTCGTACTCGTTTGCTGTTGAAAGAGCGTTTCAGGCCGGCCTTTCTTTTCGAGTCCGCTTTCGGTCGTACTCGTTTGCTATTGAAAGAGCGTTTTTGGCCGGTCTTTATTTTCGAGTCCGCTTTTGGTCGTACTCGTTTATTCTTATCGAGTCCGCTTTCAGTCGTACTCGTTTGCTGTCGAAAGAGCGTTTTCGGTCGGTCTTTTATTTCGAGTCTGCTTTCGGTCGTACTCGTTTATTTCTTTTCGAGTCCGCTTTCGGTCGTACTCGTTTGCTGTTGAAAGAGCGTTTTCGGCCGCTCTTTCTTTTGGAGTCCGCTTTCGGCCGTACTCGTTTGCTGTTGAAAGAGCATTTTCGGCAGGTCTTTCTTTTCGATTCCTCTTTCGGTCGTACTCGTTTATTTCTTTTCAAATCCGCTTTTGGTCGTACTCGTTTGCTGTTGAAAGAACATTTTTGGCCGGTCTTTCTTTTCGAGTCCTCTTTCGGTCGTACTCGTTTATTCTTTTCGAGTCCGCTTTTGTTCGTATTCGTTTGCTGTTGAAAGAGCGTTTTCGGCCGGTCTTTCTTTTCGAGTTCGCTTTCGGTAGTACTCGTTTATTTCTTTTCGAGTACGCTTTCGGTCGTACTCGTTTGCTGTTGAAAGAGCGTTTTCGGCCGGTGTTTCTTTTGGACTCCGCTTTCGGCCGTACTGCTTTGCTGTTGAAAGAGCATTTTCGGCCAGTCATTCTTTTCGATTCAGCTTTCGGTAGTACTTTTTTATTTCTTTTCGAGTTCGCTTTTGGTCTCACTCGTTTGCTGTTGAAAGAGCATTTTCGGCCGGTCTTTCTTTTCGAGTTCGCTTTCGGTCGTACTCATTTATTCTTTTCGAGTCCGCTTTTGCTCGTACTCGTTTGCTGTTGAAAGAGCGTTTCAGGCCGGCCTTTCTTTTCGAGTCCGCTTTCGGTCGTACTCGTTTGCTATTGAAAGAGCGTTTTTGGCCGGTCTTTATTTTCGAGTCCGCTTTTGGTCGTACTCGTTTATTCTTATCGAGTCCGCTTTCAGTCGTACTCGTTTGCTGTTGAAAGAGCGTTTTCGGTCGGTCTTTTATTTCGAGTCTGCTTTCGGTCGTACTCGTTTATTTCTTTTCGAGTCCGCTTTCGGTCGTACTCGTTTGCTGTTGAAAGAGCGTTTTCGGCCGCTCTTTCTTTTGGAGTCCGCTTTCGGCCGTACTCGTTTGCTGTTGAAAGAGCATTTTCGGCAGGTCTTTCTTTTCGATTCCTCTTTCGGTCGTACTCGTTTATTTCTTTTCAAATCCGCTTTTGGTCGTACTCGTTTGCTGTTGAAAGAACATTTTTGGCCGGTCTTTCTTTTCGAGTCCTCTTTCGGTCGTACTCGTTTATTCTTTTCGAGTCCGCTTTTGTTCGTATTCGTTTGCTGTTGAAAGAGCGTTTTCGGCCGGTCTTTCTTTTCGAGTTCGCTTTCGGTAGTACTCGTTTATTTCTTTTCGAGTACGCTTTCGGTCGTACTCGTTTGCTGTTGAAAGAGCGTTTTCGGCCGGTGTTTCTTTTGGACTCCGCTTTCGGCCGTACTGCTTTGCTGTTGAAAGAGCATTTTCGGCCAGTCATTCTTTTCGATTCAGCTTTCGGTAGTACTTTTTTATTTCTTTTCGAGTTCGCTTTTGGTCTCACTCGTTTGCTGTTGAAAGAGCGTTTTCGGCCGGTCTTTCTTTTCGAGTCCGCTTTCGGTCGTACTCATTTATTCTTTTCGAGTCCGCTTTTGCTCGTACTCGTTTGCTGTTGAAAGAGCGTTTCAGGCCGGCCTTTCTTTTCGAGTCCGCTTTCGGTCATACTCGTTTGCTATTGAAAGAGCGTTTTCAGTCGATCTTTCTTTTCGAGTCCGCTTTTGGTCGTACTCGTTTATTCTTATCGAGTCTGCTTTCGGTCGTGCTCATTTGCTGTCGAAAGAGCGTTTTTGGCCGGTCTTTTTTTTCGAGTCCGCTTTCGATCGTACTCGTTTGCTGTTGAAAGAGCGTTTTCAGCCGGTCTTTCTTTTCGAGTCCGCTTTCGGTCGTACTTGTTTATTCTTTTCGAGTCCACTTTCGGTCATACTCGTTTGCTGTTGAAGGAGTGTTTTCGGCAGGTCTTTCTGTTCGAGTCCGCTTTCGGTCGAACTCTTTTATTCTTTTCGAGTCCGCTTTCAGTCGTACTCGTTTGCTGTTGAAAGAGCGTTTTCGGCCGCTCTTTCTTTTGGAGTCCGCTTTCGGCCGTACTCGTTTGCTGTTGAAAGAGCATTTTCGGCAGGTCTTTCTTTTCGATTCCTCTTTCGGTCGTACTCGTTTATTTCTTTTCAAATCCGCTTTTGGTCGTACTCGTTTGCTGTTGAAAGAACGTTTTTGGCCGGTCTTTCTTTTCGAGTCCTCTTTCGGTCGTACTCGTTTATTCTTTTCGAGTCCGCTTTTGTTCGTATTCGTTTGCTGTTGAAAGAGCGTTTTCGGCCGGTCTTTCTTTTCGAGTTCGCTTTCGGTAGTACTCGTTTATTTCTTTTTGAGTACGCTTTCGGTCGTACTCGTTTGCTGTTGAAAGAGCATTTTCGGCCGGTGTTTCTTTTGGAGTCCGCTTTCGGCCGTACTGCTTTGCTGTTGAAAGAGCATTTTCGGCCAGTCATTCTTTTCGATTCTGCTTTCGGTAGTACTTTTTTATTTCTTTTCGAGTTCGCTTTTGGTGTTACTCGTTTGCTGTTGAAAGAGCGTTTTCGGCCGGTCTTTCTTTTCGAGTCCGCTTTCGGTCGTACTCATTTATTCTTTTCGAGTCCGCTTTTGCTCGTACTCGTTTGCTGTTGAAAGAGCGTTTCAGGCCGGCCTTTCTTTTCGAGTCCGCTTTCGGTCGTACTCGTTTGCTATTGAAAGAGTGTTTTTGGCCGGTCTTTATTTTCGAGTCCGCTTTCGGTCGTACTCGTTTATTTCTTTTCGAGTCCGCTTTCGGTCTTACTCATTTCCTGTTGAAAGAGCGTTTTCGACCGGTCTTTCTTTTCGAGTCCGCTTTTGGTCGTACTCGTTTATTCTTTTCGAGTCCGCTTTCGGTCGCACTCGTTTGCTGTTGAAAGTGCGTTTTCGGCCGGTCTTTCTATTCGAGTCCGCTTTCGGTCGTACTCGTTTATTCTTTTCGAGTCCGCTTTCTGTCGTACTCGTTTGCTGTTGAAAGAGCATTTTCGGCCGGTCTTTCTTTTCGAGTCCGCTTTCGGTCGTACTCGTTTGCTGTTAAAAGAGCTTTTTCAGCCGGTCTTTCTTTTCGAGTCCGCTTTCGGTCATACTTATTTATTCTTTTCGAGTCCGCTTTCGGTCGTACTCGTTTACTGTTGAAAGAGCATTTTCGGCAGGTCTTTATGTTCGAGTCCGCTTTCGGACGTACTCGTTTATTCTTTTCGAGTCCGCTTTCGGTCGTACTCGTTTGCTGTTGAAAGAGCGTTTTCGGCCGGTCTTTCTTTTGGAGTCCGCTTTCGGCCGTACTCATTTATTCTTTTCGAGTCCGCTTTTGCTCGTACTCGTTTGCTGTTGAAAGAGCGTTTCAGGCCGGTCTTTCTTTTCGAGTCCGCTTTCGGTCGTACTCGTTTGCTATTGAAAGAGCGTTTTCAGTCGATCTTTCTTTTTGAGTCCGCTTTTGGTCGTACTCGTTTATTCTTATCGAGTCTGCTTTCGGTCGTGCTCATTTGCTGTCGAAAGAGCGTTTTTGGCCGGTCTTTTTTTTCGAGTCCGCTTTCGATCATACTCGTTTGCTGTTGAAAGAGCGTTTTCAGCCGGTCTTTCTTTTCGAGTTCGCTTTCGGTCGTATTTGTTTATTCTTTTCGAGTCCACTTTCGGTCATACTCGTTTGCTGTTGAAGGAGTGTTTTCGGCAGGTCTTTCTGTTCGAGTCCGCTTTCGGTCGTACTCGTTTATTCTTTTCGAGTCCGCTTTCAGTCGTACTCGTTTGTTGTTGAAAGAGCGTTTTCGGCCGGTCTTTCTTTTGGAGTCCGCTTTCGGCCGTACTCATTTATTCTTTTCGAGTCCGCTTTTGCTCGTACTCGTTTGCTGTTGAAAGAGCGTTTCAGGCCGGTCTTTCTTTTCGAGTCCGCTTTCGATCGTACTCGTTTGCTATTGAAAGAGCGTTTTCAGTCGATCTTTCTTTTCGAGTCCGCTTTTGGTCGTACTCGTTTATTCTTATCGAGTCTGCTTTCAGTCGAGCTCATTTGCTGTCGAAAGAGCGTTTTTGGCCGGTCTTTTTTTTCGAGTCCGCTTTCGATCGTACTCGTTTGCTGTTGAAAGAGCGTTTTCAGCCGGTCTTTCTTTTCGAGTCCGCTTTCGGTCGTACTTGTTTATTCTTTTCGAGTCCACTTTCGGTCATACTCGTTTGCTGTTGAAGGAGTGTTTTCGGCAGGTCTTTCTGTTCGAGTCCGCTTTCGGTCGTACTCGTTTATTCTTTTCGAGTCCACTTTCAGTCGTACTCGTTTGCTGTTGAAAGAGCGTTTTCGGCCGCTCTTTCTTTTGGAGTCCGCTTTCGGCCGTACTCGTTTGCTGTTGAAAGAGCATTTTAGGCAGGTCTTTCTTTTCGATTCCTCTTTCGGTCGTACTCGTTTATTTCTTTTCAAATCCGCTTTTGGTCGTACTCGTTAGCTGTTGAAAGAACGTTTTTGGCCAGTCTTTCTTTTCGAGTCCTCTTTCGGTCGTACTCGTTTATTCTTTTCGAGTCCGCTTTTGTTCGTATTCGTTTGCTGTTGAAAGAGCGTTTTCGGCCAGTCTTTCTTTTCGAGTTCGCTTTCGGTCGTACTCGTTTATTTCTTTTCGAGTACGCTTTCGGTCGTACTCGTTTGCTGTTGAAAGAGCGTTTTCGGCCGGTGTTTCTTTTGGAGTCCGCTTTCGGCCGTACTGCTTTGCTGTTGAAAGAGCATTTACGGCCAGTCATTCTTTTCGATTCTGCTTTCGGTAGTACTTTTTTATTTCTTTTCGAGTTCGCTTTTGGTCTTACTCGTTTGCTGTTGAAAGAGCGTTTTCGGCCGGTCTTTCTTTTCGAGTCCGCTTTCGGTCGTACTCATTTATTCTTTTCAAGTCCGCTTTTGCTCGTACTCGTTTGCAGTTGAAAGAGCGTTTCAGGCCGGCCTTTCTTTTCGAGTCCGCTTTCGGTCGTACTCGTTTTCTATTGAAAGAGCGTTTTTGGCCGGTCTTTATTTTCGAGTCCGCTTTTGGTCGTACTCGTTTATTCTTATCGAGTCCGCTTTCAGTCGTACTCGTTTGCTGTTGAAAGAGCGTTTTCGGTCGGTCTTTTATTTCGAGTCTGCTTTCGGTCGTACTCGTTTATTTCTTTTCGAGTCCGCTTTCGGTCGTACTCGTTTGCTGTTGAAAGAGCGTTTTCGGCCGCTCTTTCTTTTGGAGTCCGCTTTCGGCCGTACTCGTTTGCTGTTGAAAGAGCATTTTCGGCAGGTCTTTCTTTTCAATTCCTCTTTCGGTCGTACTCGTTTATTTCTTTTCAAATCCGCTTTTGGTCGTACTCGTTTGCTGTTGAAAGAACATTTTTGGCCGGTCTTTCTTTTCGAGTCCTCTTTCGGTCGTACTCGTTTATTCTTTTCGAGTCCGCTTTTGTTCGTATTCGTTTGCTGTTGAAAGAGCGTTTTCGGCCGGTCTTTCTTTTCGAGTTCGCTTTCGGTAGTACTCGTTTATTTCTTTTCGAGTACGCTTTCGGTCGTACTCGTTTGCTGTTGAAAGAGCGTTTTTGGCCGGTGTTTCTTTTGGACTCCGCTTTCGGCCGTACTGCTTTGCGTGTTGAAAGAGCATTTTCGGCCAGTCATTCTTTTCGATTCAGCTTTCGGTAGTACTTTTTTATTTCTTTTCGCGTTCGCTTTTGGTCTCACTCGTTTGCTGTTGAAAGAGCGTTTTCGGCCGGTCTTTCTTTTCGAGTCCGCTTTCGGTCGTACTCATTTATTCTTTTCGAGTCCGCTTTTGCTCGTACTCGTTTGCTGTTGAAAGAGCGTTTCAGGCCGGCCTTTCTTTTCGAGTCCGCTTTCGGTCGTACTCGTTTGCTCTTGAAAGAGCGTTTTTGGCCGGTCTTTATTTTCGAGTCCGCTTTTGGTCGTACTCGTTTATTCTTATCGAGTCCGCTTTCAGTCGTACTCGTTTGCTGTTGAAAGAGCGTTTTCGGTCGGTCTTTTATTTCGAGTCTGCTTTCGGTCGTACTCGTTTATTTCTTTTCGAGTCCGCTTTCGGTCGTACTCGTTTGCTGTTGAAAGAGCGTTTTCGGCCGCTCTTTCTTTTGGAGTCCGCTTTCGGCCGTACTCGTTTGCTGTTGAAAGAGCATTTTCGGCAGGTCTTTCTTTTCGATTCCTCTTTCGGTCGTACTCGTTTATTTCTTTTCAAATCCGCTTTTGGTCGTACTCGTTTGCTGTTGAAAGAACATTTTTGGCCAGTCTTTCTTTTCGAGTCCTCTTTCGGTCGTACTCGTTTATTCTTTTCGAGTCCGCTTTTGTTCGTATTCGTTTGCTGTTGAAAGAGCGTTTTCGGCCGGTCTTTCTTTTCGAGTTCGCTTTCGGTAGTACTCGTTTATTTCTTTTCGAGTACGCTTTCGGTCGTACTCGTTTGCTGTTGAAAGAGCCTTTTCGGCCGGTGTTTCTTTTGGACTCCGCTTTCGGCCGTATTGCTTTGCTGTTGAAAGAGCATTTTCGGCCAGTCATTCTTTTCGATTCAGCTTTCGGTAGTACTTTTTTATTTCTTTTCGAGTTCGCTTTTGGTCTCACTCGTTTGCTGTTGAAAGAGCGTTTTCGGCCGGTCTTTCTTTTCGAGTCCGCTTTCGGTCGTACTCATTTATTATTTTCGAGTCCGCTTTTGCTCGTACTCGTTTGCTGTTGAAAGAGCGTTTCAGGCCGGCCTTTCTTTTCGAGTCCGCTTTCGGTCGTACTCGTTTGCTATTGAAAGAGCGTTTTTGGCCGGTCTTTATTTTCGAGTCCGCTTTTGGTCGTACTCGTTTATTCTTATCGAGTCCGCTTTCAGTCGTACTCGTTTGCTGTTGAAAGAGCGTTTTCGGTCGGTCTTTTATTTCGAGTCTGCTTTCGGTCGTACTCGTTTATTTCTTTTCGAGTCCGCTTTCGGTCGTACTCGTTTGCTGTTGAAAGAGCGTTTTCGGCCGCTCTTTCTTTTGGAGTCCGCTTTCGGCCGTACTCGTTTGCTGTTGAAAGAGCATTTTCGGCAGGTCTTTCTTTTCGATTCCTCTTTCGGTCGTACTCGTTTATTTCTTTTCAAATCCGCTTTTGGTCGTACTCGTTTGCTGTTGAAAGAACATTTTTGGCCGGTCTTTCTTTTCGAGTCCTCTTTCGGTCGTACTCGTTTATTCTTTTCGAGTCCGCTTTTGTTCGTATTCGTTTGCTGTTGAAAGAGCGTTTTCGGCCGGTCTTTCTTTTCGAGTTCGCTTTCGGTAGTACTCATTTATTTCTTTTCGAGTACGCTTTCGGTCGTACTCGTTTGCTGTTGAAAGAGCATTTTCGGCCGGTGTTTCTTTTGGAGTCCGCTTTCGGCCGTACTGCTTTGCTGTTGAAAGAGCATTTTCGGCCAGTCATTCTTTTCGATTCAGCTTTCGGTAGTACTTTTTTATTTCTTTTCGAGTTCGCTTTTGGTCTTACTCGTTTGCTGTTGAAAGAGCGTTTTCGGCCGGTCTTTCTTTTCGAGTCCGCTTTCGGTCGTACTCATTTATTCTTTTCGAGTCCGCTTTTGCTCGTACTCGTTTGCTGTTGAAAGAGCGTTTCAGGCCGGCCTTTCTTTTCGAGTCCGCTTTCGGTCGTACTCGTTTGCTATTGAAAGAGCGTTTTTGGCCGGTCTTTATTTTCGAGTCCGCTTTTGGTCGTACTCGTTTATTCTTATCGAGTCCGCTTTCAGTCGTACTCGTTTGCTGTTGAAAGAGCGTTTTCGGTCGGTCTTTTTTTTCGAGTCCGCTTTCGGTCGTACTCGTTTATTTCTTTTCGAGTCCGCTTTCGGTCGTACTCGTTTGCTGTTGAAAGAACGTTTTCGGCCGGTCTTTCTTTTCGAGTCCGCTTTCGGTCGTACTCGTTTATTCTTTTCGAGTCCGCTTTCGGTCGTACTCGTTTGCTATTGAAAGAGCGTTTTCGGCTGACCTTTCTGTTCGAGTCGGCTTTCGGTCATACTCGTTTATTCTTTTCGAGTTCGCTTTCGGTTGTACTCGTTTGCTGTTGAAAGAGCGTTTTCGGCCAGTCTTTCTTTTCGATTCTGCTTTCGGTAGTACTTGTTTATTTCTTTTCGAATTCGCTTTTGGTCTTACTCGTTTGCTGTTGAAAGAGCGTTTTCGGCCGGTCTTTCTTTTCGAGTCCGCTTTCGGTCGTACTCGTTTATTCTTTTCGAGTTCGCTTTTGCTCGTACTCGTTTGCTGTTGAAAAAGCGTTTCAGGCCGGTCTTTCTTTTCGAGTCCGCTTTCGGTTGTACTCGTTAGCTGTTGAAAGAGAGTTTTTGGCCGGTCTTTCGTTTCGAGTCTGCTTTTGTTCATACTTGTTTATTCTTATCGAGTCCGCTTTCGGTTGTACTCGTTTGCTGTTGAAAGAGCGTTCCAGGTCGGTCTTTCTTTTCGAGTCCGCTTTTCGGTCGTACTCGTTTGTTGTTGAAAGAGCATTTTCGGCCGGTCTTTCTTTTCGAGTCCGCTTTCGATCGTACTCGGTTATTTCTTTTAGAGTCTGCTTTCGGTTGTACTCGTTTGCTGTTGAAAGAGCGTTTTCGGCCGGTCTTTCTTTTCGAGTCCGCTTTCGGTCGTACTCATTTATTCTTTTCGAGTCCGCTTTCAGTCGTACTCGTTTGTTATTGAAAGAGCATTCTCGGCCGGTCTTTCTTTTCGAGTCCGCTTTCGGTCGTACTCGTTTGCTGTTGAAAGAGCATTTTCAATCGGTCTTTCTTTTCGAGTCCGCTTTCGGTCGTACTCGTTTATTTCTTTTCGAGTCCGCTTTCGGTCTTACTCATTTGCTGTTGAAAGAGCGTTTTCGACCGGTCTTTCTTTTCGAGGCCGCTTTTGGTCGTACTCGTTTATTCTTTTCGAGTCCGCTTTCGGTCGTACTCGTTTGCTGTTGAAAGTGCGTTTTCGGCCGGTCTTTCAGTTCGAGTCCGCTTTCGGTCGTACTCGTTTATTCTTTTCGAGTCCGCTTTCTGTCGTACTCGTTTGCTGTTGAAAGAGCATTTTCGGCCGGTCTTTCTTTTCGAGTCCGCTTTCGGTCGTACTCGTTTGCTGTTAAAAGAGCTTTTTCAGCCGATCTTTCTTTTCGAGTCCGCTTTCGGTCATACTTATTTATTCTTTTCGAGTCCGCTTTCGATCGTACTCGTTTACTGTTGAAAGAGCATTTTCGGCAGGTCTTTATGTTCGAGTCCGCTTTCGGACGTACTCGTTTATTCTTTTCGAGTCCGCTTTCGGTCGTACTCGTTTGCTGTTGAAAGAGCGTTTTCGGCCGGTCTTTCTTTTGGAGTCCGCTTTCGGTCGTACTCGTTTATTTCTTTTCGAGTCCGCTTTCGGTCTTACTCATTTGCTGTTGAAAGAGAGTTTTCGACCGGTCTTTCTTTTCGAGTCCGCTTTCGGTCGTACTCGTTTGCTGTTGAAAGTGCGTTTTCGGCCGGTCTTTCTGTTCGAGTCCGCTTTCGGTCGTACTCGTTTATTCTTTTCGAGTCCGCTTTCAGTCGTACTCGTTTGCTATTGAAAGGGCATTCTCGGCCGGTCTTTCTTTTCGAGTCCGCTTTCGGTCGTACTCGTTTGCTGTTGAAAGAGCGTTTTCGGCCGGTGTTTCTTTTGGACTCCGCTTTCGGCCGTACTGCTTTGATGTTGAAAGAGCATTTTCGGCCAGTCATTCTTTTCGATTCAGCTTTCGGTAGTACTTTTTTATTTCTTTTCGAGTTCGCTTTTGGTCTCACTCGTTTGCTGTTGAAAGAGCGTTTTCGGCCGGTCTTTCTTTTCGAGTCCGCTTTCGGTCGTACTCATTTATTCTTTTCGAGTCCGCTTTTGCTCGTACTCGTTTGCTGTTGAAAGAGCGTTTCAGGCCGGCCTTTCTTTTCGAGTCCGCTTTCGGTCGTACTCGTTTGCTATTGAAAGAGCGTTTTTGGCCGGTCTTTATTTTCGAGTCCGCTTTTGGTCGTACTCGTTTATTCTTATCGAGTCCGCTTTCAGTCGTACTCGTTTGCTGTTGAAAGAGCGTTTTCGGTCGGTCTTTTATTTCGAGTCTGCTTTCGGTCGTACTCGTTTATTTCTTTTCGAGTCCGCTTTCGGTCGTACTCGTTTGCTGTTGAAAGAGCGTTTTCGGCCGCTCTTTCTTTTGGAGTCCGCTTTCGGCCGTACTCGTTTGCTGTTGAAAGAGCATTTTCGGCAGGTCTTTCTTTTCGATTCCTCTTTCGGTCGTACTCATTTATTTCTTTTCAAATCCGCTTTTGGTCGTACTCGTTTGCTGTTGAAAGAACATTTTTGGCCGGTCTTTCTTTTCGAGTCCTCTTTCGGTCGTACTCGTTTATTCTTTCCGAGTCCGCTTTTGTTCGTATTCGTTTGCTGTTGAAAGAGCGTTTTCGGCCGGTCTTTCTTTTCGAGTTCGCTTTCGGTAGTACTCGTTTATTTCTTTTCGAGTACGCTTTCGGTCGTACTCGTTTGCTGTTGAAAGAGCGTTTTCGGCCGGTGTTTCTTTTGGACTCCGCTTTCGGCCGTACTGCTTTGCTGTTGAAAGAGCATTTACGGCCAGTCATTCTTTTCGATTCTGCTTTCGGTAGTACTTTTTTATTTCTTTTCGAGTTCGCTTTTGGTCTTACTCGTTTGCTGTTGAAAGAGCGTTTTCGGCCGGTCTTTCTTTTCGAGTCCGCTTTCGGTCGTACTCATTTATTCTTTTCAAGTCCGCTTTTGCTCGTACTCGTTTGCTGTTGAAAGAGCGTTTCAGGCCGGCCTTTCTTTTCGAGTCCGCTTTCGGTCGTACTCGTTTGCTATTGAAAGAGCGTTTTTGGCCGGTCTTTATTTTCGAGTCCGCTTTTGGTCGTACTCGTTTATTCTTATCGAGTCCGCTTTCAGTCGTACTCGTTTGCTGTTGAAAGAGCGTTTTCGGTCGGTCTTTTATTTCGAGTCTGCTTTCGGTCGTACTCGTTTATTTCTTTTCGAGTCCGCTTTCGGTCGTACTCGTTTGCTGTTGAAAGAGCGTTTTCGGCCGCTCTTTCTTTTGGAGTCCGCTTTCGGCCGTACTCGTTTGCTGTTGAAAGAGCATTTTCGGCAGGTCTTTCTTTTCGATTCCTCTTTCGGTCGTACTCGTTTATTTCTTTTCAAATCCGCTTTTGGTCGTACTCGTTTGCTGTTGAAAGAACATTTTTGGCCGGTCTTTCTTTTCGAGTCCTCTTTCGGTCGTACTCGTTTATTCTTTTCGAGTCCGCTTTTGTTCGTATTCGTTTGCTGTTGAAAGAGCGTTTTCGGCCGGTCTTTCTTTTCGAGTTCGCTTTCGGTAGTACTCGTTTATTTCTTTTCGAGTACGCTTTCGGTCGTACTCGTTTGCTGTTGAAAGAGCATTTTCGGCCGGTGTTTCTTTTGGAGTCCGCTTTCGGCCGTACTGCTTTGCTGTTGAAAGAGCATTTTCGGCCAGTCATTCTTTTCGATTCAGCTTTCGGTAGTACTTTTTTATTTCTTTTCGAGTTCGCTTTTGGTCTTACTCGTTTGCTGTTGAAAGAGCGTTTTCGGCCGGTCTTTCTTTTCGAGTCCGCTTTCGGTCGTACTCATTTATTCTTTTCGAGTCCGCTTTTGCTCGTACTCGTTTGCTGTTGAAAGAGCGTTTCAGGCCGGCCTTTCTTTTCGAGTCCGCTTTCGGTCGTACTCGTTTGCTATTGAAAGAGCGTTTTTGGCCGGTCTTTATTTTCGAGTCCGCTTTTGGTCGTACTCGTTTATTCTTATCGAGTCCGCTTTCAGTCGTACTCGTTTGCTGTTGAAAGAGCGTTTTCGGTCGGTCTTTTATTTCGAGTCTGCTTTCGGTCGTACTCGTTTATTTCTTTTCGAGTCCGCTTTCGGTCGTACTCGTTTGCTGTTGAAAGAGCGTTTTCGGCCGCTCTTTCTTTTGGAGTCCGCTTTCGGCCGTACTCGTTTGCTGTTGAAAGAGCATTTTCGGCAGGTCTTTCTTTTCGATTCCTCTTTCGGTCGTACTCATTTATTTCTTTTCAAATCCGCTTTTGGTCGTACTCGTTTGCTGTTGAAAGAACATTTTTGGCCGGTCTTTCTTTTCGAGTCCTCTTTCGGTCGTACTCGTTTATTCTTTCCGAGTCCGCTTTTGTTCGTATTCGTTTGCTGTTGAAAGAGCGTTTTCGGCCGGTCTTTCTTTTCGAGTTCGCTTTCGGTAGTACTCGTTTATTTCTTTTCGAGTACGCTTTCGGTCGTACTCGTTTGCTGTTGAAAGAGCGTTTTCGGCCGGTGTTTCTTTTGGACTCCGCTTTCGGCCGTACTGCTTTGCTGTTGAAAGAGCATTTACGGCCAGTCATTCTTTTCGATTCTGCTTTCGGTAGTACTTTTTTATTTCTTTTCGAGTTCGCTTTTGGTCTTACTCGTTTGCTGTTGAAAGAGCGTTTTCGGCCGGTCTTTCTTTTCGAGTCCGCTTTCGGTCGTACTCATTTATTCTTTTCAAGTCCGCTTTTGCTCGTACTCGTTTGCTGTTGAAAGAGCGTTTCAGGCCGGCCTTTCTTTTCGAGTCCGCTTTCGGTCGTACTCGTTTGCTATTGAAAGAGCGTTTTTGGCCGGTCTTTATTTTCGAGTCCGCTTTTGGTCGTACTCGTTTATTCTTATCGAGTCCGCTTTCAGTCGTACTCGTTTGCTGTTGAAAGAGCGTTTTCGGTCGGTCTTTTATTTCGAGTCTGCTTTCGGTCGTACTCGTTTATTTCTTTTCGAGTCCGCTTTCGGTCGTACTCGTTTGCTGTTGAAAGAGCGTTTTCGGCCGCTCTTTCTTTTGGAGTCCGCTTTCGGCCGTACTCGTTTGCTGTTGAAAGAGCATTTTCGGCAGGTCTTTCTTTTCGATTCCTCTTTCGGTCGTACTCGTTTATTTCTTTTCAAATCCGCTTTTGGTCGTACTCGTTTGCTGTTGAAAGAACATTTTTGGCCGGTCTTTCTTTTCGAGTCCTCTTTCGGTCGTACTCGTTTATTCTTTTCGAGTCCGCTTTTGTTCGTATTCGTTTGCTGTTGAAAGAGCGTTTTCGGCCGGTCTTTCTTTTCGAGTTCGCTTTCGGTAGTACTCGTTTATTTCTTTTCGAGTACGCTTTCGGTCGTACTCGTTTGCTGTTGAAAGAGCATTTTCGGCCGGTGTTTCTTTTGGAGTCCGCTTTCGGCCGTACTGCTTTGCTGTTGAAAGAGCATTTTCGGCCAGTCATTCTTTTCGATTCAGCTTTCGGTAGTACTTTTTTATTTCTTTTCGAGTTCGCTTTTGGTCTTACTCGTTTGCTGTTGAAAGAGCGTTTTCGGCCGGTCTTTCTTTTCGAGTCCGCTTTCGGTCGTACTCATTTATTCTTTTCGAGTCCGCTTTTGCTCGTACTCGTTTGCTGTTGAAAGAGCGTTTCAGGCCGGCCTTTCTTTTCGAGTCCGCTTTCGGTCGTACTCGTTTGCTATTGAAAGAGCGTTTTTGGCCGGTCTTTATTTTCGAGTCCGCTTTTGGTCGTACTCGTTTATTCTTATCGAGTCCGCTTTCAGTCGTACTCGTTTGCTGTTGAAAGAGCGTTTTCGGTCGGTCTTTTATTTCGAGTCCGTTTTCGGTCGTACTCGTTTATTTCTTTTCGAGTCCGCTTTCTGTCGTACTCGTTTGCTGTTGAAAGAACGTTTTCGGCCGGTCTTTCTTTTCGAGTCCGCTTTCGGTCGTACTCGTTTATTCTTTTCGAGTCCGCTTTCGGTCGTACTCGTTTGCTATTGAAAGAGCGTTTTCGGCTGACCTTTCTGTTCGAGTCGGCTTTCGGTCATACTCGTTTATTCTTTTCGAGTTCGCTTTCGGTTGTACTCGTTTGCTGTTGAAAGAGCGTTTTCGGCCAGTCTTTCTTTTCGATTCTGCTTTCGGTAGTACTTGTTTATTTCTTTTCGAATTCGCTTTTGGTCTTACTCGTTTGCTGTTGAAAGAGCGTTTTCGGCCGGTCTTTCTTTTCGAGTCCGCTTTCGGTCGTACTCGTTTATTCTTTTCGAGTTCGCTTTTGCTCGTACTCGTTTGCTGTTGAAAGAGCGTTTCAGGCCGGTCTTTCTTTTCGAGTCCGCTTTCGGTTGTACTCGTTAGCTGTTGAAAGAGAGTTTTTGGCCGGTCTTTCGTTTCGAGTATGCTTTTGTTCATACTTGTTTATTCTTATCGAGTCCGCTTTCGGTTGTACTCGTTTGCTGTTGAAAGAGCGTTCCAGGTCGGTCTTTCTTTTCGAGTCCGCTTTTCGGTCGTACTCGTTTGCTGTTGAAAGAGCGTTTTCGGCCGGTCTTTCTTTTCGAGTCCGCTTTCGATCGTACTCGGTTATTTCTTTTAGAGTCTGCTTTCGGTTGTACTCGTTTGCTGTTGAAAGAGCGTTTTCGGCCGGTCTTTCTTTTCGAGTCCGCTTTCGGTCGTACTCGTTTATTCTTTTCGAGTCCGCTTTCAGTCGTACTCGTTTGCTATTGAAAGAGCATTCTCGGCCGGTCTTTCTTTTCGAGTCCGCTTTCGGTCGTACTCGTTTGCTGTTGAAAGAGCATTTTCAATCGGTCTTTCTTTTCGAGTCCGCTTTCGGTCGTACTCGTTTATTTCTTTTCGAGTCCGCTTTCGGTCTTACTCATTTGCTGTTGAAAGAGCGTTTTCGACCGGTCTTTCTTTTCGAGTCCGCTTTTGGTCGTACTCGTTTATTCTTTTCGAGTCCGCTTTCGGTCGTACTCGTTTGCTGTTGAAAGTGCGTTTTCGGCCGGTCTTTCAGTTCGAGTCCGCTTTCGGTCGTACTCGTTTATTCTTTTCGAGTCCGCTTTCTGTCGTACTCGTTTGCTGTTGAAAGAGCATTTTCGGCCGGTCTTTCTTTTTGAGTCCGCTTTCGGTCGTACTCGTTTGCTGTTAAAAGAGCTTTTTCAGCCGATCTTTCTTTTCGAGTCCGCTTTCGGTCATACTTATTTATTCTTTTCGAGTCCGCTTTCGGTCGTACTCGTTTACTGTTGAAAGAGCATTTTCGGCAGGTCTTTATGTTCGAGTCCGCTTTCGGACGTACTCGTTTATTCTTTTCGAGTCCGCTTTCGGTCGTACTCGTTTGCTGTTGAAAGAGCGTTTTCGGCCGGTCTTTCTTTTGGAGTCCGCTTTCGGTCGTACTCGTTTGCTGTTGAAAGAGCATTTTCAATCGGTCTTTCTTTTCGAGTCCGCTTTCGGTCGTACTCGTTTATTTCTTTTCGAGTCCGCTTTCGGTCTTACTCATTTGCTGTTGAAAGAGCGTTTTCGACCGGTCTTTCTTTTCGAGTCCGCTTTTGGTCGTACTCGTTTATTCTTTTCGAGTCCGCTTTCGGTCGTACTCGTTTGCTGTTGAAAGTGCGTTTTCGGCCGGTCTTTCAGTTCGAGTCCGCTTTCGGTCGTACTCGTTTATTCTTTTCGAGTCCGCTTTCTGTCGTACTCGTTTGCTGTTGAAAGAGCATTTTCGGCCGGTCTTTCTTTTTGAGTCCGCTTTCGGTCGTACTCGTTTGCTGTTAAAAGAGCTTTTTCAGCCGATCTTTCTTTTCGAGTCCGCTTTCGGTCATACTTATTTATTCTTTTCGAGTCCGCTTTCGGTCGTACTCGTTTACTGTTGAAAGAGCATTTTCGGCAGGTCTTTATGTTCGAGTCCGCTTTCGGACGTACTCGTTTATTCTTTTCGAGTCCGCTTTCGGTCGTACTCGTTTGCTGTTGAAAGAGCGTTTTCGGCCGGTCTTTCTTTTGGAGTCCGCTTTCGGTCGTACTCGTTTATTTCTTTTCGAGTCCTCTTTCGGTCTTACTCATTTGCTGTTGAAAGAGAGTTTTCGACCGGTCTTTCTTTTCGAGTCCGCTTTCGGTCGTACTCGTTTGCTGTTGAAAGTGCGTTTTCGGCCGGTCTTTCTGTTCGAGTCCGCTTTCGGTCGTACTCGTTTATTCTTTTCGAGTCCGCTTTCAGTCGTACTCGTTTGCTATTGAAAGAGCATTCTCGGCCGGTCTTTCTTTTCGAGTCCGCTTTCGGTCGTACTCGTTTGCTGTTGAAAGAGCATTTTCGGCCGGTCTTTCTTTTCGAGTCCGCTTTCGGTCGTACTCGTTTATTTCTTTTCGAGTCCGCTTTCGGTCTTACTCATTTGCTGTTGAAAGAGCGTTTTCGACCGGTCTTTCTTTTCGAGTCCGCTTTTGGTCGTACTCGTTTATTCTTTTCGAGTCCGCTTTCGGTCGTACTCGTTTGCTGTTGAAAGTGCGTTTTCGGCCGGTCTTTCAGTTCGAGTCCGCTTTCGGTCGTACTCGTTTATTCTTTTCGAGTCCGCTTTCTGTCGTACTCGTTTGCTGTTGAAAGAGCATTTTCGGCCGGTCTTTCTTTTCGAGTCCGCTTTCGGTCGTACTCGTTTGCTGTTGAAAGAGCGTTTTCGGCCGCTCTTTCTTTTGGAGTCCGCTTTCGGCCGTACTCGTTTGCTGTTGAAAGAGCATTTTCGGCAGGTCTTTCTTTTCGATTCCTCTTTCGGTCGTACTCGTTTATTTCTTTTCAAATCCGCTTTTGGTCGTACTCGTTTGCTGTTGAAAGAACATTTTTGGCCGGTCTTTCTTTTCGAGTCCTCTTTCGGTCGTACTCGTTTATTCTTTTCGAGTCCGCTTTTGTTCGTATTCGTTTGCTGTTGAAAGAGCGTTTTCGGCCGGTCTTTCTTTTCGAGTTCGCTTTCGGTAGTACTCGTTTATTTCTTTTCGAGTACGCTTTCGGTCGTACTCGTTTGCTGTTGAAAGAGCATTTTCGGCCGGTGTTTCTTTTGGAGTCCGCTTTCGGCCGTACTGCTTTGCTGTTGAAAGAGCATTTTCGGCCAGTCATTCTTTTCGATTCAGCTTTCGGTAGTACTTTTTTATTTCTTTTCGAGTTCGCTTTTGGTCTTACTCGTTTGCTGTTGAAAGAGCGTTTTCGGCCGGTCTTTCTTTTCGAGTCCGCTTTCGGTCGTACTCATTTATTCTTTTCGAGTCCGCTTTTGCTCGTACTCGTTTGCTGTTGAAAGAGCGTTTCAGGCCGGCCTTTCTTTTCGAGTCCGCTTTCGGTCGTACTCGTTTGCTATTGAAAGAGCGTTTTTGGCCGGTCTTTATTTTCGAGTCCGCTTTTGGTCGTACTCGTTTATTCTTATCGAGTCCGCTTTCAGTCGTACTCGTTTGCTGTTGAAAGAGCGTTTTCGGTCGGTCTTTTATTTCGAGTCCGTTTTCGGTCGTACTCGTTTATTTCTTTTCGAGTCCGCTTTCTGTCGTACTCGTTTGCTGTTGAAAGAACGTTTTCGGCCGGTCTTTCTTTTCGAGTCCGCTTTCGGTCGTACTCGTTTATTCTTTTCGAGTCCGCTTTCGGTCGTACTCGTTTGCTATTGAAAGAGCGTTTTCGGCTGACCTTTCTGTTCGAGTCGGCTTTCGGTCATACTCGTTTATTCTTTTCGAGTTCGCTTTCGGTTGTACTCGTTTGCTGTTGAAAGAGCGTTTTCGGCCAGTCTTTCTTTTCGATTCTGCTTTCGGTAGTACTTGTTTATTTCTTTTCGAATTCGCTTTTGGTCTTACTCGTTTGCTGTTGAAAGAGCGTTTTCGGCCGGTCTTTCTTTTCGAGTCCGCTTTCGGTCGTACTCGTTTATTCTTTTCGAGTTCGCTTTTGCTCGTACTCGTTTGCTGTTGAAAGAGCGTTTCAGGCCGGTCTTTCTTTTCGAGTCCGCTTTCGGTTGTACTCGTTAGCTGTTGAAAGAGAGTTTTTGGCCGGTCTTTCGTTTCGAGTATGCTTTTGTTCATACTTGTTTATTCTTATCGAGTCCGCTTTCGGTTGTACTCGTTTGCTGTTGAAAGAGCGTTCCAGGTCGGTCTTTCTTTTCGAGTCCGCTTTTCGGTCGTACTCGTTTGCTGTTGAAAGAGCGTTTTCGGCCGGTCTTTCTTTTCGAGTCCGCTTTCGATCGTACTCGGTTATTTCTTTTAGAGTCTGCTTTCGGTTGTACTCGTTTGCTGTTGAAAGAGCGTTTTCGGCCGGTCTTTCTTTTCGAGTCCGCTTTCGGTCGTACTCGTTTATTCTTTTCGAGTCCGCTTTCAGTCGTACTCGTTTGCTATTGAAAGAGCATTCTCGGCCGGTCTTTCTTTTCGAGTCCGCTTTCGGTCGTACTCGTTTGCTGTTGAAAGAGCATTTTCAATCGGTCTTTCTTTTCGAGTCCGCTTTCGGTCGTACTCGTTTATTTCTTTTCGAGTCCGCTTTCGGTCTTACTCATTTGCTGTTGAAAGAGCGTTTTCGACCGGTCTTTCTTTTCGAGTCCGCTTTTGGTCGTACTCGTTTATTCTTTTCGAGTCCGCTTTCGGTCGTACTCGTTTGCTGTTGAAAGTGCGTTTTCGGCCGGTCTTTCAGTTCGAGTCCGCTTTCGGTCGTACTCGTTTATTCTTTTCGAGTCCGCTTTCTGTCGTACTCGTTTGCTGTTGAAAGAGCATTTTCGGCCGGTCTTTCTTTTTGAGTCCGCTTTCGGTCGTACTCGTTTGCTGTTAAAAGAGCTTTTTCAGCCGATCTTTCTTTTCGAGTCCGCTTTCGGTCATACTTATTTATTCTTTTCGAGTCCGCTTTCGGTCGTACTCGTTTACTGTTGAAAGAGCATTTTCGGCAGGTCTTTATGTTCGAGTCCGCTTTCGGACGTACTCGTTTATTCTTTTCGAGTCCGCTTTCGGTCGTACTCGTTTGCTGTTGAAAGAGCGTTTTCGGCCGGTCTTTCTTTTGGAGTCCGCTTTCGGTCGTACTCGTTTGCTGTTGAAAGAGCATTTTCAATCGGTCTTTCTTTTCGAGTCCGCTTTCGGTCGTACTCGTTTATTTCTTTTCGAGTCCGCTTTCGGTCTTACTCATTTGCTGTTGAAAGAGCGTTTTCGACCGGTCTTTCTTTTCGAGTCCGCTTTTGGTCGTACTCGTTTATTCTTTTCGAGTCCGCTTTCGGTCGTACTCGTTTGCTGTTGAAAGTGCGTTTTCGGCCGGTCTTTCAGTTCGAGTCCGCTTTCGGTCGTACTCGTTTATTCTTTTCGAGTCCGCTTTCTGTCGTACTCGTTTGCTGTTGAAAGAGCATTTTCGGCCGGTCTTTCTTTTTGAGTCCGCTTTCGGTCGTACTCGTTTGCTGTTAAAAGAGCTTTTTCAGCCGATCTTTCTTTTCGAGTCCGCTTTCGGTCATACTTATTTATTCTTTTCGAGTCCGCTTTCGGTCGTACTCGTTTACTGTTGAAAGAGCATTTTCGGCAGGTCTTTATGTTCGAGTCCGCTTTCGGACGTACTCGTTTATTCTTTTCGAGTCCGCTTTCGGTCGTACTCGTTTGCTGTTGAAAGAGCGTTTTCGGCCGGTCTTTCTTTTGGAGTCCGCTTTCGGTCGTACTCGTTTATTTCTTTTCGAGTCCTCTTTCGGTCTTACTCATTTGCTGTTGAAAGAGAGTTTTCGACCGGTCTTTCTTTTCGAGTCCGCTTTCGGTCGTACTCGTTTGCTGTTGAAAGTGCGTTTTCGGCCGGTCTTTCTGTTCGAGTCCGCTTTCGGTCGTACTCGTTTATTCTTTTCGAGTCCGCTTTCAGTCGTACTCGTTTGCTATTGAAAGAGCATTCTCGGCCGGTCTTTCTTTTCGAGTCCGCTTTCGGTCGTACTCGTTTGCTGTTGAAAGAGCATTTTCGGCCGGTCTTTCTTTTCGAGTCCGCTTTCGGTCGTACTCGTTTATTTCTTTTCGAGTCCGCTTTCGGTCTTACTCATTTGCTGTTGAAAGAGCGTTTTCGACCGGTCTTTCTTTTCGAGTCCGCTTTTGGTCGTACTCGTTTATTCTTTTCGAGTCCGCTTTCGGTCGTACTCGTTTGCTGTTGAAAGTGCGTTTTCGGCCGGTCTTTCAGTTCGAGTCCGCTTTCGGTCGTACTCGTTTATTCTTTTCGAGTCCGCTTTCTGTCGTACTCGTTTGCTGTTGAAAGAGCATTTTCGGCCGGTCTTTCTTTTCGAGTCCGCTTTCGGTCGTACTCGTTTGCTGTTAAAAGAGCTTTTTCAGCCGGTCTTTCTTTTCGAGTCCGCTTTCGGTCATACTTATTTATTCTTTTCGAGTCCGCTTTCGGTCGTACTCGTTTACTGTTGAAAGAGCATTTTCGGCAGGTCTTTATGTTCGAGTCCGCTTTCGGACGTACTCGTTTATTCTTTTCGAGTCCGCTTTCGGTCGTACTCGTTTGCTGTTGAAAGAGCGTTTTCGGCCGGTCTTTCTTTTGGAGTCCGCTTTCGGCCGTACTCATTTATTCTTTTCGAGTCCGCTTTTGCTCGTACTCGTTTGCTGTTGAAAGAGCGTTTCAGGCCGGTCTTTCTTTTCGAGTCCGCTTTAGGTCGTACTCGTTTGCTATTGAAAGAGAGTTTTTGGCCGGTCTTTATTTTCGAGTCCGCTTTTGGTCGTACTCGTTTATTCTTATCGAGTCCGCTTTCAGTCGGACTCGTTTGCTGTTGAAAGAGCGTTTTCGGCCGGTCTTTCTTTTCGAGTCTGCTTTCGGTCGTACTCGTTTATTCTTTTCGAGTCCGCTTTCGGTCGTACTCGTTTGCTATTGAAAGAGCGTTTTCGGCCGACCTTTCTGTTCGAGTCGGCTTTCGGTCATACTCGTTTATTCTTTTCGAGTTCGCTTTCGGTTGTACTCGTTTGCTGTTGAAAGAGCGTTTTCGGCTAGTCTTTCTTTTCGATTCTGCTTTCGGTAGTACTTGTTTATTTCTTTTCGAATTCGCTTTTGGTCTTACTTGTTTGCTGTTGAAAGAGCGTTTTCGGCCGGTCTTTCTTTTCGAGTCCGCTTTCGGTCGTACTCGTTTATTCTTTTCGAGTTCGCTTTTGCTCGTACTCGTTTGCTGTTGAAAGAGCGTTTCAGGCCGGTCTTTCTTTTCGAGTCCGCTTTCGGTTGTACTCGTTAGCTGTTGAAAGAGAGTTTTTGGCCGGTCTTTCTTTTCGAGTCTGCTTTTGGTCGTACTCGTTTATTCTTATCGAGTCCGCTTTTGGTTGTACTCGTTTGCTGTTGAAAGAGCGTTTCAGGTCGGTCTTTCTTTTCGAGTCCGCTTTCGGTCGTACTCGTTTGCTGTTGAAAGAGCATTTTCGGCCGGTCTTTCTTTTCGAGTCCGCTTTCGGTCGTACTCGTTTATTTCTTTTCGAGTCCGCTTTCGGTCTTACTCATTTGCTGTTGAAAGAGCGTTTTCGACCGGTCTTTCTTTTCGAGTCCGCTTTTGGTCGTACTCGTTTATTCTTTTCGAGTCCGCTTTCGGTCGTACTCGTTTGCTGTTGAAAGTGCGTTTTCGGCCGGTCTTTCAGTTCGAGTCCGCTTTCGGTCGTACTCGTTTATTCTTTTCGAGTCCGCTTTCTGTCGTACTCGTTTGCTGTTGAAAGAGCATTTTCGGCCGGTCTTTCTTTTCGAGTCCGCTTTCGGTCGTACTCGTTTGCTGTTAAAAGAGCTTTTTCAGCCGGTCTTTCTTTTCGAGTCCGCTTTCGGTCATACTTATTTATTCTTTTCGAGTCCGCTTTCGGTCGTACTCGTTTACTGTTGAAAGAGCATTTTCGGCAGGTCTTTATGTTCGAGTCCGCTTTCGGACGTACTCGTTTATTCTTTTCGAGTCCGCTTTCGGTCGTACTCGTTTGCTGTTGAAAGAGCGTTTTCGGCCGGTCTTTCTTTTGGAGTCCGATTTCGGCCGTACTCATTTATTCTTTTCGAGTCCGCTTTTGCTCGTACTCGTTTGCTGTTGAAAGAGCGTTTCAGGCCGGTCTTTCTTTTCGAGTCCGCTTTAGGTCGTACTCGTTTGCTATTGAAAGAGAGTTTTTGGCCGGTCTTTATTTTCGAGTCCGCTTTTGGTCGTACTCGTTTATTCTTATCGAGTCCGCTTTCAGTCGGACTCGTTTGCTGTTGAAAGAGCGTTTTCGGCCGGTCTTTCTTTTCGAGTCTGCTTTCGGTCGTACTCGTTTATTCTTTTCGAGTCCGCTTTCGGTCGTACTCGTTTGCTATTGAAAGAGCGTTTTCGGCCGACCTTTCTGTTCGAGTCGGCTTTCGGTCATACTCGTTTATTCTTTTCGAGTTCGCTTTCGGTTGTACTCGTTTGCTGTTGAAAGAGCGTTTTCGGCTAGTCTTTCTTTTCGATTCTGCTTTCGGTAGTACTTGTTTATTTCTTTTCGAATTCGCTTTTGGTCTTACTTGTTTGCTGTTGAAAGAGCGTTTTCGGCCGGTCTTTCTTTTCGAGTCCGCTTTCGGTCGTACTCGTTTATTCTTTTCGAGTTCGCTTTTGCTCGTACTCGTTTGCTGTTGAAAGAGCGTTTCAGGCCGGTCTTTCTTTTCGAGTCCGCTTTCGGTTGTACTCGTTAGCTGTTGAAAGAGAGTTTTTGGCCGGTCTTTCTTTTCGAGTCTGCTTTTGGTCGTACTCGTTTATTCTTATCGAGTCCGCTTTTGGTTGTACTCGTTTGCTGTTGAAAGAGCGTTTCAGGTCGGTCTTTCTTTTCGAGTCCGCTTTTCGGTCGTACTCGTTTGCTGTTGAAAGAGCGTTTTCGGCCGGTCTTTCTTTTCGAGTCCGCTTTCGATCGTACTCGGTTATTTCTTTTAGAGTCTGCTTTCGGTTGTACTCGTTTGCTGTTGAAAGAGTGTTTACGGCCGGTCTTTCTTTTCGAGTCCGCTTTCGGTCGTACTCGTTTATTCTTTTCGAGTCCGCTTTCAGTCGTACTCGTTTGCTATTGAAAGAGCATTCTCGGCCGGTCTTTCTTTTCGAGTCCGCTTTCGGTCGTACTCGTTTGCTGTTGAAAGAGCATTTTCGGCCGGTCTTTCTTTTCGAGTCCGCTTTCGGTCGTACTCGTTTATTTCTTTTCGAGTCCGCTTTCGGTCTTACTCATTTGCTGTTGAAAGAGCGTTTTCGACCGGTCTTTCTTTTCGAGTCCGCTTTTGGTCGTACTCGTTTATTCTTTTCGAGTCCGCTTTCGGTCGTACTAGTTTACTGTTGAAAGAGCGTTTTCGGTCGGTCTTTCTGTTCGAGTCCGCTTTCGGTCATACTCGTTTATTCTTTTCGAGTCCGCTTTCTGTCGTACTCGTTTGCTGTTGAAAGAGCATTTTCGGCCGGTCTTTCAGTTCGAGTCCACTTTCGGTCGTACTCGTTTATTCTTTTCGAGTCCGCTTTCTGTCGTACTCGTTTACTGTTGAAAGAGCATTTTCGGCCGGTCTTTCTTTTCGAGTCCGCTTTCGGTCGTACTCGTTTGCTATTAAAAGAGCTTTTTCAGCCGGTCTTTCTTTTCGAGTCCGCTTTCGGTCATACTTATTTATTCTTTTCGAGTCCGCTTTCGGTCGTACTCGTTTACTGTTGAAAGAGCATTTTCGGCAGGTCTTTATGTTCGAGTCCGCTTTCGGACGTACTCGTTTATTCTTTTCGAGTCCGCTTTCGGTCGTACTCGTTTGCTGTTGAAAGAGCGTTTTCGGCCGGTCTTTCTTTTGGAGTCCGCTTTCGGTCGTACTCGTTTATTTCTTTTCGAGTCCGCTTTTGCTCGTACTCGTTTGCTGTTGAAAGAGCGTTTCAGGCCGGTCTTTTTTTTCGAGTCCGCTTTAGGTCGTACTCGTTTGCTATTGAAAGAGTGTTTTTGGCCGGTCTTTATTTTCGAGTCCGCTTTTGGTCGTACTCGTTTATTCTTATCGAGTCCGCTTTCAGTCGTACTCGTTTGCTGTTGAAAGAGCGTTTTCGGTCGGTCTTTTATTTTTAGTCCGCTTTCGGTCGTACTCGTTTATTTCTTTTCGAGTCCGCTTTCGGTCGTACTCGTTTGCTGTTGAAAGAGCATTTTCGGCCGGTGTTTCTTTTGGAGTCCGCTTTCGGCCGTACTGCTTTGCTGTTGAAAGAGCATTTTCGGCCAGTCATTCTTTTCGATTCAGCTTTCGGTAGTACTTTTTTATTTCTTTTCGAGTTCGCTTTTGGTCTTACTCGTTTGCTGTTGAAAGAGCGTTTTCGGCCGGTCTTTCTTTTCGAGTCCGCTTTCGGTCGTACTCATTTATTCTTTTCGAGTCCGCTTTTGCTCGTACTCGTTTGCTGTTGAAAGAGCGTTTCAGGCCGGCCTTTCTTTTCGAGTCCGCTTTCGGTCGTACTCGTTTGCTATTGAAAGAGCGTTTTTGGCCGGTCTTTATTTTCGAGTCCGCTTTTGGTCGTACTCGTTTATTCTTATCGAGTCCGCTTTCAGTCGTACTCGTTTGCTGTTGAAAGAGCGTTTTCGGTCGGTCTTTTATTTCGAGTCCGTTTTCGGTCGTACTCGTTTATTTCTTTTCGAGTCCGCTTTCTGTCGTACTCGTTTGCTGTTGAAAGAACGTTTTCGGCCGGTCTTTCTTTTCGAGTCCGCTTTCGGTCGTACTCGTTTGCTATTGAAAGAGCGTTTTCGGCTGACCTTTCTGTTCGAGTCGGCTTTCGGTCATACTCGTTTATTCTTTTCGAGTTCGCTTTCGGTTGTACTCGTTTGCTGTTGAAAGAGCGTTTTCGGCCAGTCTTTCTTTTCGATTCTGCTTTCGGTAGTACTTGTTTATTTCTTTTCGAATTCGCTTTTGGTCTTACTCGTTTGCTGTTGAAAGAGCGTTTTCGGCCGGTCTTTCTTTTCGAGTCCGCTTTCGGTCGTACTCGTTTATTCTTTTCGAGTTCGCTTTTGCTCGTACTCGTTTGCTGTTGAAAGAGCGTTTCAGGCCGGTCTTTCTTTTCGAGTCCGCTTTCGGTTGTACTCGTTAGCTTTTGAAAGAGAGTTTTTGGCCGGTCTTTCGTTTCGAGTCTGCTTTTGTTCATACTTGTTTATTCTTATCGAGTCCGCTTTCGGTTGTACTCGTTTGCTGTTGAAAGAGCGTTCCAGGTCGGTCTTTCTTTTCGAGTCCGCTTTTCGGTCGTACTCGTTTGCTGTTGAAAGAGCGTTTTCGGCCGGTATTTCTTTTCGAGTCCGCTTTCGATCGTACTCGGTTATTTCTTTTAGAGTCTGCTTTCGGTTGTACTCGTTTGCTGTTGAAAGAGCGTTTTCGGCCGGTCTTTCTTTTCGAGTCCGCTTTCGGTCGTACTCGTTTATTCTTTTCGAGTCCGCTTTCAGTCGTACTCGTTTGCTATTGAAAGAGCATTCTCGGCCGGTCTTTCTTTTCGAGTCCGCTTTCGGTCGTACTCGTTTGCTGTTGAAAGAGCATTTTCAATCGGTCTTTCTTTTCGAGTCCGCTTTTGGTCGTACTCGTTTATTCTTTTCGAGTCCGCTTTCGGTCGTACTCGTTTGCTGTTGAAAGTGCGTTTTCGGCCGGTCTTTCAGTTCGAGTCCGCTTTCGGTCGTACTCGTTTATTCTTTTCGAGTCCGCTTTCTGTCGTACTCGTTTGCTGTTGAAAGAGCATTTTCGGCCGGTCTTTCTTTTTGAGTCCGCTTTCGGTCGTACTCGTTTGCTGTTAAAAGAGCTTTTTCAGCCGATCTTTCTTTTCGAGTCCGCTTTCGGTCATACTTATTTATTCTTTTCGAGTCCGCTTTCGGTCGTACTCGTTTACTGTTGAAAGAGCATTTTCGGCAGGTCTTTATGTTCGAGTCCGCTTTCGGACGTACTCGTTTATTCTTTTCGAGTCCGCTTTCGGTCGTACTCGTTTGCTGTTGAAAGAGCGTTTTCGGCCGGTCTTTCTTTTGGAGTCCGCTTTCGGTCGTACTCGTTTGCTGTTGAAAGAGCATTTTCAATCGGTCTTTCTTTTCGAGTCCGCTTTCGGTCGTACTCGTTTATTTCTTTTCGAGTCCGCTTTCGGTCTTACTCATTTGCTGTTGAAAGAGCGTTTTCGACCGGTCTTTCTTTTCGAGTCCGCTTTTGGTCGTACTCGTTTATTCTTTTCGAGTCCGCTTTCGGTCGTACTCGTTTGCTGTTGAAAGTGCGTTTTCGGCCGGTCTTTCAGTTCGAGTCCGCTTTCGGTCGTACTCGTTTATTCTTTTCGAGTCCGCTTTCTGTCGTACTCGTTTGCTGTTGAAAGAGCATTTTCGGCCGGTCTTTCTTTTTGAGTCCGCTTTCGGTCGTACTCGTTTGCTGTTAAAAGAGCTTTTTCAGCCGATCTTTCTTTTCGAGTCCGCTTTCGGTCATACTTATTTATTCTTTTCGAGTCCGCTTTCGGTCGTACTCGTTTACTGTTGAAAGAGCATTTTCGGCAGGTCTTTATGTTCGAGTCCGCTTTCGGACGTACTCGTTTATTCTTTTCGAGTCCGCTTTCGGTCGTACTCGTTTGCTGTTGAAAGAGCGTTTTCGGCCGGTCTTTCTTTTGGAGTCCGCTTTCGGTCGTACTCGTTTATTTCTTTTCGAGTCCTCTTTCGGTCTTACTCATTTGCTGTTGAAAGAGAGTTTTCGACCGGTCTTTCTTTTCGAGTCCGCTTTCGGTCGTACTCGTTTGCTGTTGAAAGTGCGTTTTCGGCCGGTCTTTCTGTTCGAGTCCGCTTTCGGTCGTACTCGTTTATTCTTTTCGAGTCCGCTTTCAGTCGTACTCGTTTGCTATTGAAAGAGCATTCTCGGCCGGTCTTTCTTTTCGAGTCCGCTTTCGATCGTACTCGTTTGCTGTTGAAAGAGCATTTTCGGCCGGTCTTTCTTTTCGAGTCCGCTTTCGGTCGTACTCGTTTATTTCTTTTCGAGTCCGCTTTCGGTCTTACTCATTTGCTGTTGAAAGAGCGTTTTCGACCGGTCTTTCTTTTCGAGTCCGCTTTTGGTCGTACTCGTTTATTCTTTTCGAGTCCGCTTTCGGTCGTACTCGTTTGCTGTTGAAAGTGCGTTTTCGGCCGGTCTTTCAGTTCGAGTCCGCTTTCGGTCGTACTCGTTTATTCTTTTCGAGTCCGCTTTCTGTCGTACTCGTTTGCTGTTGAAAGAGCATTTTCGGCCGGTCTTTCTTTTCGAGTCCGCTTTCGGTCGTACTCGTTTGCTGTTAAAAGAGCTTTTTCAGCCGGTCTTTCTTTTCGAGTCCGCTTTCGGACGTACTCGTTTATTCTTTTCGAGTCCGCTTTCGGTCGTACTCGTTTGCTGTTGAAAGAGCGTTTTCGGCCGGTCTTTCTTTTGGAGTCCGCTTTCGGCCGTACTCATTTATTCTTTTCGAGTCCGCTTTTGCTCGTACTCGTTTGCTGTTGAAAGAGCGTTTCAGGCCGGTCTTTCTTTTCGAGTCCGCTTTAGGTCGTACTCGTTTGCTATTGAAAGAGAGTTTTTGGCCGGTCTTTATTTTCGAGTCCGCTTTTGGTCGTACTCGTTTATTCTTATCGAGTCCGCTTTCGGTCGTACTCGTTTGCTGTTGAAAGAGCGTTTTCGGCCGGTCTTTCTTTTTGAGTCTGCTTTCGGTCGTACTCGTTTATTCTTTTCGAGTCCGCTTTCGGTCGTACTCGTTTGCTATTGAAAGAGCGTTTTCGGCCGACCTTTCTGTTCGAGTCGGCTTTCGGTCATACTCGTTTATTCTTTTCGAGTTCGCTTTCGGTTGTACTCGTTTGCTGTTGAAAGAGCGTTTTCGGCTAGTCTTTCTTTTCGATTCTGCTTTCGGTAGTACTTGTTTATTTCTTTTCGAATTCGCTTTTGGTCTTACTTGTTTGCTGTTGAAAGAGCGTTTTCGGCCGGTCTTTCTTTTCGAGTCCGCTTTCGGTCGTACTCGTTTGCTATTGAAAGAGCGTTTTCGGCTGACCTTTCTGTTCGAGTCGGCTTTCGGTCATACTCGTTTATTCTTTTCGAGTTCGCTTTCGGTTGTACTCGTTTGCTGTTGAAAGAGCGTTTTCGGCCAGTCTTTCTTTTCGATTCTGCTTTCGGTAGTACTTGTTTATTTCTTTTCGAATTCGCTTTTGGTCTTACTCGTTTGCTGTTGAAAGAGCGTTTTCGGCCGGTCTTTCTTTTCGAGTCCGCTTTCGGTCGTACTCGTTTATTCTTTTCGAGTTCGCTTTTGCTCGTACTCGTTTGCTGTTGAAAGAGCGTTTCAGGCCGGTCTTTCTTTTCGAGTCCGCTTTCGGTTGTACTCGTTAGCTTTTGAAAGAGAGTTTTTGGCCGGTCTTTCGTTTCGAGTCTGCTTTTGTTCATACTTGTTTATTCTTATCGAGTCCGCTTTCGGTTGTACTCGTTTGCTGTTGAAAGAGCGTTCCAGGTCGGTCTTTCTTTTCGAGTCCGCTTTTCGGTCGTACTCGTTTGCTGTTGAAAGAGCGTTTTCGGCCGGTATTTCTTTTCGAGTCCGCTTTCGATCGTACTCGGTTATTTCTTTTAGAGTCTGCTTTCGGTTGTACTCGTTTGCTGTTGAAAGAGCGTTTTCGGCCGGTCTTTCTTTTCGAGTCCGCTTTCGGTCGTACTCGTTTATTCTTTTCGAGTCCGCTTTCAGTCGTACTCGTTTGCTATTGAAAGAGCATTCTCGGCCGGTCTTTCTTTTCGAGTCCGCTTTCGGTCGTACTCGTTTGCTGTTGAAAGAGCATTTTCAATCGGTCTTTCTTTTCGAGTCCGCTTTTGGTCGTACTCGTTTATTCTTTTCGAGTCCGCTTTCGGTCGTACTCGTTTGCTGTTGAAAGTGCGTTTTCGGCCGGTCTTTCAGTTCGAGTCCGCTTTCGGTCGTACTCGTTTATTCTTTTCGAGTCCGCTTTCTGTCGTACTCGTTTGCTGTTGAAAGAGCATTTTCGGCCGGTCTTTCTTTTTGAGTCCGCTTTCGGTCGTACTCGTTTGCTGTTAAAAGAGCTTTTTCAGCCGATCTTTCTTTTCGAGTCCGCTTTCGGTCATACTTATTTATTCTTTTCGAGTCCGCTTTCGGTCGTACTCGTTTACTGTTGAAAGAGCATTTTCGGCAGGTCTTTATGTTCGAGTCCGCTTTCGGACGTACTCGTTTATTCTTTTCGAGTCCGCTTTCGGTCGTACTCGTTTGCTGTTGAAAGAGCGTTTTCGGCCGGTCTTTCTTTTGGAGTCCGCTTTCGGTCGTACTCGTTTGCTGTTGAAAGAGCATTTTCAATCGGTCTTTCTTTTCGAGTCCGCTTTCGGTCGTACTCGTTTATTTCTTTTCGAGTCCGCTTTCGGTCTTACTCATTTGCTGTTGAAAGAGCGTTTTCGACCGGTCTTTCTTTTCGAGTCCGCTTTTGGTCGTACTCGTTTATTCTTTTCGAGTCCGCTTTCGGTCGTACTCGTTTGCTGTTGAAAGTGCGTTTTCGGCCGGTCTTTCAGTTCGAGTCCGCTTTCGGTCGTACTCGTTTATTCTTTTCGAGTCCGCTTTCTGTCGTACTCGTTTGCTGTTGAAAGAGCATTTTCGGCCGGTCTTTCTTTTTGAGTCCGCTTTCGGTCGTACTCGTTTGCTGTTAAAAGAGCTTTTTCAGCCGATCTTTCTTTTCGAGTCCGCTTTCGGTCATACTTATTTATTCTTTTCGAGTCCGCTTTCGGTCGTACTCGTTTACTGTTGAAAGAGCATTTTCGGCAGGTCTTTATGTTCGAGTCCGCTTTCGGACGTACTCGTTTATTCTTTTCGAGTCCGCTTTCGGTCGTACTCGTTTGCTGTTGAAAGAGCGTTTTCGGCCGGTCTTTCTTTTGGAGTCCGCTTTCGGTCGTACTCGTTTATTTCTTTTCGAGTCCTCTTTCGGTCTTACTCATTTGCTGTTGAAAGAGAGTTTTCGACCGGTCTTTCTTTTCGAGTCCGCTTTCGGTCGTACTCGTTTGCTGTTGAAAGTGCGTTTTCGGCCGGTCTTTCTGTTCGAGTCCGCTTTCGGTCGTACTCGTTTATTCTTTTCGAGTCCGCTTTCAGTCGTACTCGTTTGCTATTGAAAGAGCATTCTCGGCCGGTCTTTCTTTTCGAGTCCGCTTTCGATCGTACTCGTTTGCTGTTGAAAGGGCATTTTCGGCCGGTCTTTCTTTTCGAGTCCGCTTTCGGTCGTACTCGTTTATTTCTTTTCGAGTCCGCTTTCGGTCTTACTCATTTGCTGTTGAAAGAGCGTTTTCGACCGGTCTTTCTTTTCGAGTCCGCTTTTGGTCGTACTCGTTTATTCTTTTCGAGTCCGCTTTCGGTCGTACTCGTTTGCTGTTGAAAGTGCGTTTTCGGCCGGTCTTTCAGTTCGAGTCCGCTTTCGGTCGTACTCGTTTATTCTTTTCGAGTCCGCTTTCTGTCGTACTCGTTTGCTGTTGAAAGAGCATTTTCGGCCGGTCTTTCTTTTCGAGTCCGCTTTCGGTCGTACTCGTTTGCTGTTAAAAGAGCTTTTTCAGCCGGTCTTTCTTTTCGAGTCCGCTTTCGGACGTACTCGTTTATTCTTTTCGAGTCCGCTTTCGGTCGTACTCGTTTGCTGTTGAAAGAGCGTTTTCGGCCGGTCTTTCTTTTGGAGTCCGCTTTCGGCCGTACTCATTTATTCTTTTCGAGTCCGCTTTTGCTCGTACTCGTTTGCTGTTGAAAGAGCGTTTCAGGCCGGTCTTTCTTTTCGAGTCCGCTTTAGGTCGTACTCGTTTGCTATTGAAAGAGAGTTTTTGGCCGGTCTTTATTTTCGAGTCCGCTTTTGGTCGTACTCGTTTATTCTTATCGAGTCCGCTTTCGGTCGTACTCGTTTGCTGTTGAAAGAGCGTTTTCGGCCGGTCTTTCTTTTTGAGTCTGCTTTCGGTCGTACTCGTTTATTCTTTTCGAGTCCGCTTTCGGTCGTACTCGTTTGCTATTGAAAGAGCGTTTTCGGCCGACCTTTCTGTTCGAGTCGGCTTTCGGTCATACTCGTTTATTCTTTTCGAGTTCGCTTTCGGTTGTACTCGTTTGCTGTTGAAAGAGCGTTTTCGGCTAGTCTTTCTTTTCGATTCTGCTTTCGGTAGTACTTGTTTATTTCTTTTCGAATTCGCTTTTGGTCTTACTTGTTTGCTGTTGAAAGAGCGTTTTCGGCCGGTCTTTCTTTTCGAGTCCGCTTTCGGTCGTACTCGTTTATTCTTTTCGAGTTCGCTTTTGCTCGTACTCGTTTGCTGTTGAAAGAGCGTTTCAGGCCGGTCTTTCTTTTCGAGTCCGCTTTCGGTTGTACTCGTTAGCTGTTGAAAGAGAGTTTTTGGCCGGTCTTTCTTTTCGAGTCTGCTTTTGGTCGTACTCGTTTATTCTTATCGAGTCCGCTTTCGGTTGTACTCGTTTGCTGTTGAAAGAGTGTTTCAGGTCGGTCTTTCTTTTCGAGTCCGCTTTTCGGTCGTACTCGTTTGCTGTTGAAAGAGCGTTTTCGGCCGGTCTTTCTTTTCGAGTCCGCTTTCGATCGTACTCGGTTATTTCTTTTAGAGTCTGCTTTCGGTTGTACTCGTTTGCTGTTGAAAGAGCGTTTACGGCCGGTCTTTCTTTTCGAGTCCGCTTTCGGTCGTACTCGTTTATTCTTTTCGAGTCCGCTTTCAGTCGTACTCGTTTGCTATTGAAAGAGCATTCTCGGCCGGTCTTTCTTTTCGAGTCCGCTTTCGGTCGTACTCGTTTGCTGTTGAAAGAGCATTTTCGGCCGGTCTTTCTTTTCGAGTCCGCTTTCGGTCGTACTCGATTATTTCTTTTCGAGTCCGCTTTCGGTCTTACTCATTTGCTGTTGAAAGAGCGTTTTCGACCGGTCTTTCTTTTCGAGTCCGCTTTTGGTCGTACTCGTTTATTCTTTTCGAGTCCGCTTTCGGTCGTACTAGTTTACTGTTGAAAGAGCGTTTTCGGTCGGTCTTTCTGTTCGAGTCCGCTTTCGGTCATACTCGTTTATTCTTTTCGAGTCCGCTTTCTGTCGTACTCGTTTGCTGTTGAAAGAGCATTTTCGGCCGGTCTTTCAGTTCGAGTCCACTTTCGGTCGTACTCGTTTATTCTTTTCGAGTCCGCTTTCTGTCATACTCGTTTACTGTTGAAAGAGCATTTTCGGCCGGTCTTTCTTTTCGAGTCCGCTTTCGGTCGTACTCGTTTGCTATTAAAAGAGCTTTTTCAGCCGGTCTTTCTTTTCGAGTCCGCTTTCGGTCATACTTATTTATTCTTTTCGAGTCCGCTTTCGGTCGTACTCGTTTACTGTTGAAAGAGCATTTTCGGCAGGTCTTTATGTTCGAGTCCGCTTTCGGACGTACTCGTTTATTCTTTTCGAGTCCGCTTTCGGTCGTACTCGTTTGCTGTTGAAAGAGCGTTTTCGGCCGGTCTTTCTTTTGGAGTCCGCTTTCGGCCGTACTCATTTATTCTTTTCGAGTCCGCTTTTGCTCGTACTCGTTTGCTGTTGAAAGAGCGTTTCAGGCCGGTCTTTTTTTTCGAGTCCGCTTTAGGTCGTACTCGTTTGCTATTGAAAGAGTGTTTTTGGCCGGTCTTTATTTTCGAGTCCGCTTTTGGTCGTACTCCTTTATTCTTATCGAGTCCGCTTTCAGTCGTACTCGTTTGCTGTTGAAAGAGCGTTTTCGGTCGGTCTTTTATTTTTAGTCCGCTTTCGGTCGTACTCGTTTATTTCTTTTCGAGTCCGCTTTCGGTCGTACTCGTTTGCTGTTGAAAGAGCGTTTTCGGCCGGTCTTTCTTTTCGGGTCCGCTTTCGGTCGTACTCGTTTATTCTTTTCGAGCCCGCTTTCGGTCGTACTCGTTTGCTATTGAAAGAGCGTTTTTGGACGACCTTTCTGTTCGAGTCGGCTTTCGGTCATACTCGTTTATTCTTTACGAGTTCGCTTTCGGTTGTACTCGTTTGCTGGTGAAAGAGCGTTTTCGGCTAGTCTTTCTTTTCGATTCTGCTTTCGGTAGTACTTGTTTATTTCTTTTCGAATTCGCTTTTGGTCTTACTCGTTTGCTGTTGAAAGGGCGTTTTCGGTCGGTCTTTCTTTTCGAGTCCGCTTTCGGTCGTACTCGTTTATTCTTTTCGAGTTCGCTTTTGCTCGTACTCGTTTGCTGTTGAAAGAGCGTTTCAGGCCGGTCTTTCTTTTCGAGTCCGCTTTCGGTTGTACTCGTTAGCTGTTGAAAGAGAGTTTTTGGCCGGTCTTTCTTTTCGAGTCTGCTTTTGGTCGTACTCGTTTATTCTTATCGAGTCCGCTTTCGGTTGTACTCGTTTGCTGTTGAAAGAGTGTTTCAGGTCGGTCTTTCTTTTCGAGTCCGCTTTTCGGTCGTACTCGTTTGCTGTTGAAAGAGCGTTTTCGGCCGGTCTTTCTTTTCGAGTCCGCTTTCGATCGTACTCGGTTATTTCTTTTAGAGTCTGCTTTCGGTTGTACTCGTTTGCTGTTGAAAGAGCGTTTACGGCCGGTCTTTCTTTTCGAGTCCGCTTTCGGTCGTACTCGTTTATTCTTTTCGAGTCCGCTTTCAGTCGTACTCGTTTGCTATTGAAAGAGCATTCTCGGCCGGTCTTTCTTTTCGAGTCCGCTTTCGGTCGTACTCGTTTGCTGTTGAAAGAGCATTTTCGGCCGGTCTTTCTTTTCGAGTCCGCTTTCGGTCGTACTCGATTATTTCTTTTCGAGTCCGCTTTCGGTCTTACTCATTTGCTGTTGAAAGAGCGTTTTCGACCGGTCTTTCTTTTCGAGTCCGCTTTTGGTCGTACTCGTTTATTCTTTTCGAGTCCGCTTTCGGTCGTACTAGTTTACTGTTGAAAGAGCGTTTTCGGTCGGTCTTTCTGTTCGAGTCCGCTTTCGGTCATACTCGTTTATTCTTTTCGAGTCCGCTTTCTGTCGTACTCGTTTGCTGTTGAAAGAGCATTTTCGGCCGGTCTTTCAGTTCGAGTCCACTTTCGGTCGTACTCATTTATTCTTTTCGAGTCCGCTTTCTGTCATACTCGTTTACTGTTGAAAGAGCATTTTCGGCCGGTCTTTCTTTTCGAGTCCGCTTTCGGTCGTACTCGTTTGCTATTAAAAGAGCTTTTTCAGCCGGTCTTTCTTTTCGAGTCCGCTTTCGGTCATACTTATTTATTCTTTTCGAGTCCGCTTTCGGTCGTACTCGTTTACTGTTGAAAGGGCATTTTCGGCAGGTCTTTATGTTCGAGTCCGCTTTCGGACGTACTCGTTTATTCTTTTCGAGTCCGCTTTCGGTCGTACTCGTTTGCTGTTGAAAGAGCGTTTTCGGCCGGTCTTTCTTTTGGAGTCCGCTTTCGGCCGTACTCATTTATTCTTTTCGAGTCCGCTTTTGCTCGTACTCGTTTGCTGTTAAAAGAGCGTTTCAGGCCGGTCTTTTTTTTCGAGTCCGCTTTAGGTCGTACTCGTTTGCTATTGAAAGAGTGTTTTTGGCCGGTCTTTATTTTCGAGTCCGCTTTTGGTCGTACTCCTTTATTCTTATCGAGTCCGCTTTCAGTCGTACTCGTTTGCTGTTGAAAGAGCGTTTTCGGTCGGTCTTTTATTTTTAGTCCGCTTTCGGTCGTACTCGTTTATTTCTTTTCGAGTCCGCTTTCGGTCGTACTCGTTTGCTGTTGAAAGAGCGTTTTCGGCCGGTCTTTCTTTTCGAGTCCGCTTTCGGTCGTACTCGTTTATTCTTTTCGAGCCCGCTTTCGGTCGTACTCGTTTGCTATTGAAAGAGCGTTTTTGGACGACCTTTCTGTTCGAGTCGGCTTTCGGTCATACTCGTTTATTCTTTACGAGTTCGCTTTCGGTTGTACTCGTTTGCTGGTGAAAGAGCGTTTTCGGCTAGTCTTTCTTTTCGATTCTGCTTTCGGTAGTACTTGTTTATTTCTTTTCGAATTCGCTTTTGGTCTTACTCGTTTGCTGTTGAAAGGGCGTTTTCGGTCGGTCTTTCTTTTCGAGTCCGCTTTCGGTCGTACTCGTTTATTCTTTTCGAGTTCGCTTTTGCTCGTACTCGTTTGCTGTTGAAAGAGCGTTTCAGGCCGGTCTTTCTTTTCGAGTCCGCTTTCGGTTGTACTCGTTAGCTGTTGAAAGAGAGTTTTTGGCCGGTCTTTCTTTTCGAGTCTGCTTTTGGTCGTACTCGTTTATTCTTATCGAGTCCGCTTTCGGTTGTACTCGTTTGCTGTTGAAAGAGCGTTTCAGGTCGGTCTTTCTTTTCGAGTCCGCTTTTCGGTCGTACTCGTTTGCTGTTGAAAGAGCGTTTTCGGCCGGTCTTTCTTTTCGAGTCCGCTTTCGATCGTACTCGGTTATTTCTTTTAGAGTCTGCTTTCGGTTGTACTCGTTTGCTGTTGAAAGAGCGTTTACGGCCGGTCTTTCTTTTCGAGTCCGCTTTCGGTCGTACTCGTTTATTCTTTTCGAGTCCGCTTTCAGTCGTACTCGTTTGCTATTGAAAGAGCATTCTCGGCCGGTCTTTCTTTTCGAGTCCGCTTTCGGTCGTACTCGTTTGCTGTTGAAAGAGCATTTTCGGCCGGTCTTTCTTTTCGAGTCCGCTTTCGGTCGTACTCGTTTATTTCTTTTCGAGTCCGCTTTCGGTCTTACTCATTTGCTGTTGAAAGAGCGTTTTCGACCGGTCTTTCTTTTCGAGTCCGCTTTTGGTCGTACTCGTTTATTCTTTTCGAGTCCGCTTTCGGTCGTACTAGTTTACTGTTGAAAGAGCGTTTTCGGCCGGTCTTTCTGTTCGAGTCCGCTTTCGGTCATACTCGTTTATTCTTTTCGAGTCCGCTTTCTGTCGTACTCGTTTGCTGTTGAAAGAGCATTTTCGGCCGGTCTTTCAGTTCGAGTCCACTTTCGGTCGTACTCGTTTATTCTTTTCGAGTCCGCTTTCTGTCGTACTCGTTTGCTGTTGAAAGAGCATTTTCGGCCGGTCTTTCTTTTCGAGTCCGCTTTCGGTCGTACTCGTTTGCTATTAAAAGAGCTTTTTCAGCCGGTCTTTCTTTTCGAGTCCGCTTTCGGTCATACTTATTTATTCTTTTCGATTCCGCTTTCGGTCGTACTCGTTTACTGTTGAAAGAGCATTTTCGGCAGGTCTTTATGTTCGAGTCCGCTTTCGGACGTACTCGTTTATTCTTTTCGAGTCCGCTTTCGGTCGTACTCGTTTGCTGTTGAAAGAGCGTTTTCGGCCGGTCTTTCTTTTGGAGTCCGCTTTCGGCCGTACTCATTTATTCTTTTCGAGTCCGCTTTTGCTCGTACTCGTTTGCTGTTGAAAGAGCGTTTCAGGCCGGTCTTTTTTTTCGAGTCCGCTTTAGGTCGTACTCGTTTGCTATTGAAAGAGCGTTTTTGGCCGGTCTTTATTTTCGAGTCCGCTTTTGGTCGTACTCGTTTATTCTTATCGAGTCCGCTTTCAGTCGTACTCGTTTGCTGTTGAAAGAGCGTTTTCGGTCGGTCTTTTATTTTTAGTCCGCTTTCGGTCGTACTCGTTTATTTCTTTTCGAGTCCGCTTTCGGTCATACTCGTTTGCTGTTGAAAGAGCGTTTTCGGCCGGTCTTTCTTTTCGAGTCCGCTTTCGGTCGTACTCGTTTATTCTTTTCGAGCCCGCTTTCGGTCGTACTCGTTTGCTATTGAAAGAGCGTTTTTGGACGACCTTTCTGTTCGAATCGGCTTTCGGTCATACTCGTTTATTCTTTACGAGTTCGCTTTCGGTTGTACTCGTTTGCTGGTGAAAGAGCGTTTTCGGCTAGTCTTTCTTTTCGATTCTGCTTTCGGTAGTACTTGTTTATTTCTTTTCGAATTCGCTTTTGGTCTTACTCGTTTGCTGTTGAAAGGGCGTTTTCGGTCGGTCTTTCTTTTCGAGTCCGCTTTCGGTCGTACTCGTTTATTCTTTTCGAGTTCGCTTTTGCTCGTACTCGTTTGCTGTTGAAAGAGCGTTTCAGGCCGGTCTTTCTTTTCGAGTCCGCTTTCGGTTGTACTCGTTAGCTGTTGAAAGAGAGTTTTTGGCCGGTCTTTCTTTTCGAGTCTGCTTTTGGTCGTACTCGTTTATTCTTATCGAGTCCGCTTTCGGTTGTACTCGTTTGCTGTTGAAAGAGCGTTTCAGGTCGGTCTTTCTTTTCGAGTCCGCTTTTCGGTCGTACTCGTTTGCTGTTGAAAGAGCGTTTTCGGCCGGTCTTTCTTTTCGAGTCCACTTTCGATCGTACTCGGTTATTTCTTTTAGAGTCTGCTTTCGGTTGTACTCGTTTGCTGTTGAAAGAGCGTTTACGGCCGGTCTTTCTTTTCGAGTCCGCTTTCGGTCGTACTCGTTTATTCTTTTCGAGTCAGCTTTCAGTCGTACTCGTTTGCTATTGAAAGAGCATTCTCGGCCGGTCTTTCTTTTCGAGTCCGCTTTCGGTCGTACTCGTTTGCTGTTGAAAGAGCATTTTCGGCCGGTCTTTCTTTTCGAGTCCGCTTTCGGTCGTACTCGTTTATTTCTTTTCGAGTCCGCTTTCGGTCTTACTCATTTGCTGTTGAAAGAGCGTTTTCGACCGGTCTTTCTTTTCGAGTCCGCTTTTGGTCGTACTCGTTTATTCTTTTCGAGTCCGCTTTCGGTCGTACTCGTTTACTGTTGAAAGAGCGTTTTCGGCCGGTCTTTCTGTTCGAGTCCGCTTTCGGTCATACTCGTTTATTCTTTTCGAGTCCGCTTTCTGTCGTACTCGTTTGCTGTTGAAAGAGCATTTTCGGCCGGTCTTTCAGTTCGAGTCCGCTTTCGGTCGTACTCGTTTATTCTTTTCGAGTCCGCTTTCTGTCGAACTCGTTTTTAGTTGAAAGAG
Organism: Lathyrus tuberosus; assembly: GCA_022829125.1. NCBI lineage: Eukaryota > Viridiplantae > Streptophyta > Magnoliopsida > Fabales > Fabaceae > Lathyrus > Lathyrus tuberosus. The sequence goes on from JALAZF010000034.1 coordinate 6,805,846, forward strand.
CATTTTCGGTCGGTCTTTCTTTTCGAGTCCGCTTTCGGTCGTACTCGTTTGCTGTTAAAAGAGCTTTTTCAGCCGGTCTTTCTTTTCGAGTCCGCTTTCGGTCATACTTATTTATTCTTTTCGAGTCCGCTTTCGGTCGTACTCGTTTACTGTTGAAAGAGCATTTTCGGCAGGTCTTTATGTTCGAGTCCGCTTTCGGACGTACTCGTTTATTCTTTTCGAGTCCGCTTTCGGTCGTACTCGTTTGCTGTTGAAAGAGCGTTTTCGGCCGGTCTTTCTTTTGGAGTCCGCTTTCGGCCGTACTCATTTATTCTTTTCGAGTCCGCTTTTGCTCGTACTCGTTTGCTGTTGAAAGAGTGTTTCAGGCCGGTCTTTCTTTTCGAGTCCGCTTTAGGTCGTACTCGTTTGCTATTGAAAGAGCGTTTTTTGCCGGTCTTTATTTTCGAGTCCGCTTTTGGTCGTACTCGTTTATTCTTATCGAGTCCGCTTTCAGTCGTACTCGTTTGCTGTTGAAAGAGCGTTTTCGGTCGGTCTTTTATTTTTAGTCCGCTTTCGGTCGTACTCGTTTGCTGTTGAAAGAGCGTTTTCGGCCGGTCTTTCTTTTCGAGTCCGCTTTCGGTCGTACTCGTTTATTCTTTTCGAGTCCGCTTTCGGTCGTACTCGTTTGCTATTGAAAGAGCGTTTTCGGCCGACCTTTCTGTTCGAGTCGGCTTTCGGTCATACTCGTTTATTCTTTTCGAGTTCGCTTTCGGTTGTACTCGTTTGCTGTTGAAAGAGCGTTTTCGGCTAGTCTTTCTTTTCGATTCTGCTTTCGGTAGTACTTGTTTATTTCTTTTCGAATTCGCCTTTTGGTCTTACTCGTTTGCTGTTGAAAGAGCGTTTTCGGCCGGTCTTTCTTTTCGAGGCCGCTTTCGGTCGTACTCGTTTATTCTTTTCGAGTTCACTTTTGCTCGTACTCGTTTGCTGTTGAAAGAGCGTTTCAGGCCGGTCTTTCTTTTCGAGTCCGCTTTCGGTTGTACTCGTTAGCTGTTGAAAGAGAGTTTTTGGCCGGTCTTTCTTTTCGAGTCTGCTTTTGGTCGTACTCGTTTATTCTTATCGAGTCCGCTTTCGGTTGTACTCGTTTGCTGTTGAAAGAGCGTTTCAGGTTGGTCTTTCTTTTCGAGTCCGCTTTTCGGTCGTACTCGTTTGCTGTTGAAAGAGCGTTTTCGGCCGGTCTTTCTTTTCGAGTCCGCTTTTGATCGTACTCGGTTATTTCTTTTAGAGTCTGCTTTCGGTTGTACTTGTTTGCTGTTGAAAGAGCGTGTACGGCCGGTCTTTCTTTTCGAGTCCGCTTTCGGTCGTTCTCGTTTATTCTTTTCGAGTCCGCTTTCAGTCGTACTCGTTTGGTATTGAAAGAGCATTCTCGGTCGGTCTTTCTTTTCGAGTCCGCTTTCGGTCGTACTCGTTTGCTGTTGAAAGAGCATTTTCGGCCGGTCTTTCTTTTCGAGTCCGCTTTCGGTCGTACTCGTTTATTTCTTTTCGAGTCCCCTTTCGGTCTTACTTATTTGCTGTTGAAAGAGCGTTTTCGACCGGTCTTTCTTTTCGAGTCCGCTTTCGGTCGTACTCGTTAATTCTTTTCGAGTCCGCTTTCGGTCGTACTCGTTTACTGTTGAAAGAGCGTTTTCGGCCGGTCTTTCTGTTCGAGTCCGCTTTCGGTCATACTCGTTTATTCTTTTCGAGTCCGCTTTCTGTCGTACTCGTTTGCTGTTGAAAGAGCATTTTCGGCCGGTCTTTCTTTTCGAGTCCGCTTTCGGTCGTACTCGTTTGCTGTTGAAAGAGCTTTTTCAGCCGGTCTTTCTTTTCGAGTCCGCTTTCGGTCATACTTATTTATTCTTTTCGAGTCCGCTTTCGGTCGTACTCGTTTACTGTTGAAAGAGCATTTTCGGCAGGTCTTTATGTTCGAGTCCGTTTTCGGACGTACTCGTTTATTCTTTTCGAGTCCGCTTTCGGTCGTACTCGTTTGCTGTTGAAAGAGCGTTTTCGGCCGGTCTTTCTTTTCGAGTCCGCTTTCGGTCGTACTCGTTTGCTGTTGAAAGAGCTTTTTCAGCCGGTCTTTCTTTTCGAGTCCGCTTTCGGTCATACTTATTTATTCTTTTCGAGTCCGCTTTCGGTCGTACTCGTTTACTGTTGAAAGAGCATTTTCGGCAGGTCTTTATGTTCGAGTCCGCTTTCGGACGTACTCGTTTATTCTTTTCGAGTCCGCTTTCGGTCGTACTCGTTTGCTGTTGAAAGAGCGTTTTCGGCCGGTCTTTCTTTTGGAGTCCGCTTTCGGCCGTACTCCTTTACTGTTGAAAGGGCATTTTCGGCTAGTCTTTCTTTTCGATTCTGCTTTCGGAAGTACTTTTTTATTTCTTTTCGAGTCTGCTTTTGCTCGTACTCGTTTGCTGTTGAAAGAGCGTTTCAGGCCGGTCTTTCTTTTCAAGTCCGCTTTCGGTTGTACTCGTTAGCTGTTGAAAGAGCGTTTTTGGCCGGTCTTTATTTTCGAGTCCGCTTTTGGTCGTACTCGTTTATTCTTATCGAGTCCGCTTTCGGTCGTACTCGTTTGCTGTTGAAAGAGCGTTTTCGGTCGGTCTTTTATTTCGAGTCCGCTTTCGGTCGTACTCGTTTATTTCTTTTCGAGTCTGCTTTCGGTCGTACTCGTTTGCTGTTGAAAGAGCGTTTTCGGCCGGTCTTTCTTTTCGAGTCTGCTTTCGGTCGTACTCGTTTATTCTTTTCGAGTCCGCTTTCGGTCGTACTCGTTTACTATTGAAAGAGCGTTTTCGGCCGGCCTTTCTGTTCGAGTCGGCTTTCGGTCGTACTCGTTTATTCTATTCGAGTTTGCTTTCGGTTGTACTCGTTTGCTGTTGAAAGAGCGTTTTCGGCCGGTCTTTCTTTTCGAGTCCGCTTTCGGTCGTACTCGTTTATTCTTATCGAGTCCGCTTTTGGTCGTACTCGTTTGCTGTTGAAAGAGCGTTTTCAGTCGGTCTTTCTTTTCGAGTCCGCTTTTGGTCGTACTCGTTTATTCTTATCGAGTCTGCTTTCGGTCGTGCTCATTTGCTGTCGAAAGAGCGTTTTTGGCCGGTCTTTTTTTTCGAGTCCGCTTTCGACCGTACTCGTTTGCTGTTGCAAGAGCATTTTCAGCCGGTCTTTCTTTTCGAGTCCGTTTTCGGTCTTACTTGTTTATTCTTTTCGAGTCCGCTTTCGGTCATACTCGTTTGCTGTTGAAGGAGCGTTTTCGGCAAGTCTTTCTGTTCGAGTCTGCTTTCGGTCGTACTCGTTTATTCTTTTCGAATCCGCTTTCAGTCGTACTCGTTTGCTGTTGAAAGAGCGTTTTCGGCCGCTCTTTCTTTTGGAGTCCGCTTTCGGCTGTACTCATTTGCTGTTGAAAGAGCATTTTCGGCCGGTCTTTCTTTTCGATTCCTCTTTCGGTCGTACTCGTTTATTTCTTTTCAAATCTGCTTTTGGTCGTACTTGTTTCCTTTTGAAAGAACGTTTTTGGCTGGTCTTTCTTTTCGAGTCCGCTTTCGGTCGTACTCGTATATTCTTTTCGAGTCCGCTTTTGCTCGTACTCGTTTGCTGTTGAAAGAGCGTTTCAGGCCGGCCTTTCTTTTCGAGTCCGCTTTCGGTCGTACTCGTTTGCTATTGAAAGAGCGTTTTTGGCCGGTCTTTATTTTCGAGTCCGCTTTTGGTCGTACTCGTTTATTCTTATCGAGTCCGCTTTCAATCGTACTCGTTTGCTGTTGAAAGAGCGTTTTCGGTCGGTCTTTTATTTCGAGTCTGCTTTCGGTCGTACTCGTTTATTTCTTTTCGAGTCCGCTTTCGGTCGTACTCGTTTGCTGTTGAAAGAGCGTTTTCGGCCGGTCTTTCTTTTCGAGTCCCCTTTCGGTCGTACTCGTTTATTCTTTTCGAGTCCGCTTTCGGTCGTACTCGTTTGCTATTGAAAGAGCATTTTCGGCCGGTCTTTCTTTTCGAGTCCGCTTTCGGTCGTACTCGTTTGCTGTTGAAAGAGCTTTTTCAGCCGGTCTTTCTTTTCGAGTCCGCTTTCGGTCATACTTATTTATTCTTTTCGAGTCCGCTTTCGGTCGTACTCGTTTACTGTTGAAAGATCATTTTCGGCAGGTCTTTATGTTCGAGTCCGCTTTCGGACGTACTCGTTTATTCTTTTCGAGTCCGCTTTCGGTCGTACTCGTTTGCTGTTGAAAGAGCGTTTTCGGCCGGTCTTTCTTTTGGAGTCCGTTTTCGGCCGTACTCCTTTGCTGTTGAAAGGGCATTTTCGGCCAGTCTTTCTTTTCGATTATGCTTTCGGAAGTACTTTTTTATTTCTTTTCGAGTCCGCTTTTGCTCGTACTCGTTTGCTGTTGAAAGAGCGTTTCAGGCCGGTCTTTCTTTTCAAGTCCGCTTTCGGTTGTACTCGTTAGCTGTTGAAAGAGCGTTTTTGGCCGGTCTTTATTTTCGAGTCCGCTTTTGGTCGTACTCGTTTATTCTTATCGAGTCCGCTTTCGGTCGTACTCGTTTGCTGTTGAAAGAGCGTTTTCGGTCGGTCTTTTATTTCGAGTCCGCTTTCGGTCGTACTCGTTTATTTCTTTTCGAGTCTGCTTTCGGTCGTACTCGTTTGCTGTTGAAAGAGCGTTTTTGGCCGGTCTTTCTTTTCGAGTCTGCTTTCGGTCGTACTCGTTTATTATTTTCGAGTCCGCTTTGGGTCGTACTCGTTTGCTATTGAAAGAGCGTTTTCGGCCGACCTTTCTGTTCGAGTCGGCTTTCGGTCGTACTCTTTTATTCTATTCGAGTTTGCTTTCGGTTGTACTCGTTTGCTGTTGAAAGAGTGTTTTCGGCCGGTCTTTCTTTTCGAGTCCGCTTTCGGTCGTACTCGTTTGCTGTTGAAAGAGCTTTTTCAGCCGGTCTTTCTTTTCGAGTCCGCTTTCGGTCATACTTATTTATTCTTTTCGAGTCCGCTTTCGGTCGTACTCGTTTACTGTTGAAAGATCATTTTCGGCAGGTCTTTATGTTCGAGTCCGCTTTCGGACGTACTCGTTTATTCTTTTCGAGTCCGCTTTCGGTCGTACTCGTTTGCTGTTGAAAGAGCGTTTTCGGCCGGTCTTTCTTTTGGAGTCCGTTTTCGGCCGTACTCCTTTGCTGTTGAAAGGGCATTTTCGGCCAGTCTTTCTTTTCGATTATGCTTTCGGAAGTACTTTTTTATTTCTTTTCGAGTCCGCTTTTGCTCGTACTCGTTTGCTGTTGAAAGAGCGTTTCAGGCCGGTCTTTCTTTTCAAGTGCGCTTTCGGTTGTACTCGTTAGCTGTTGAAAGAGCGTTTTTGGCCGGTCTTTATTTTCGAGTCCGCTTTTGGTCGTACTCGTTTATTCTTATCGAGTCCGCTTTCGGTCGTACTCGTTTGCTGTTGAAAGAGCGTTTTCGGTCGGTCTTTTATTTCGAGTCCGCTTTCGGTCGTACTCGTTTATTTCTTTTCGAGTCTGCTTTCGGTCGTACTCGTTTGCTGTTGAAAGAGCGTTTTTGGCCGGTCTTTCTTTTCGAGTCTGCTTTCGGTCGTACTCGTTTATTATGTTCGAGTCCGCTTTGGGTCGTACTCGTTTGCTATTGAAAGAGCGTTTTCGGCCGACCTTTCTGTTCGAGTCGGCTTTTGGTCGTACTCTTTTATTCTATTCGAGTTTGCTTTCGGTTGTACTCGTTTGCTGTTGAAAGAGTGTTTTCGGCCGGTCTTTCTTTTCGAGTCCGCTTTCGGTCGTACTCGTTTATTCTTATCGAGTCCGCTTTTGGTCGTACTCGTTTGCTGTTGAAAGAGCGTTTTCAGTCGGTCTTTCTTTTCGAGTCCGCTTTTGGTCGTACTCGTTTATTCTTATCGAGTCTGGTTTCGGTCGTGCTCATTTGCTGTCGAAAGAGCGTTTTTGGCCGGTCTTTTTTTTCGAGTCCGCTTTCGATCGTACTCGTTTGCTGTTGCAAGAGTATTTTCAGCCGGTCTTTCTTTTCGAGTCCGTTTTCGGTCTTACTTGTTTATTCTTTTCGAGTCCGCTTTCGGTCATACTCGTTTGCTGTTGAAGGAGCGTTTTCGGCAAGTCTTTCTGTTCGAGTCTGCTTTCGGTCGTACTCGTTTATTCTTTTCGAATCCGCTTTCAGTCGTATTCGTTTGCTGTTGAAAGAGCATTTTCGGCCGCTCTTTCTTTTGGAGTCCGCTTTCGGCTGTACTCGTTTGCTGTTGAAAGAGCATTTTCGGCCGGTCTTTCTTTTCGATTCCTCTTTCGGTCGTACTTGTTTATTTCTTTTCAAATCTGCTTTTGGTCGTACTCGTTTCCTGTTGAAAGAACGTTTTTGGCTGGTCTTTCTTTTCAAGTCCGCTTTCGGTCGTACTCGTATATTCTTTTCGAGTCCGCTTTTGCTCGTACTCGTTTGCTGTTGAAAGAGCGTTTCAGGCCGGCCTTTCTTTTCGAGTCCGCTTTCGGTCGTACTCGTTTGCTATTGAAAGAGCGTTTTTGGCCGGTCTTTATTTTCGAGTCCGGTTTTGGTCGTACTCGTTTATTCTTATCGAGTCCGCTTTCAGTCGTACTCGTTTGCTGTTGAAAGAGCGTTTTCGGTCGGTCTTTTATTTCGAGTCTGCTTTCGGTCGTACTCGTTTATTTCTTTTCGAGTCCGCTTTCGGTCGTACTCGTTTGCTGTTGAAAGAGCGTTTTCGGCCGGTCTTTCTTTTCGAGTCCGCTTTCGGTCGTACTCGTTTATTCTTTTCGAGTCCGCTTTCGGTCGTACTCGTTTGCTATTTAAAGAGCGTTTTCGGCCGACCTTTCTGTTCGAGTCGGCTTTCGGTCATACTCGTTTATTCTTTTCGAGTCCGCTTTCAGTCATACTCATTTGCAATTGAAAGAGCATTCTCGGCCGGTCTTTCTTTTCGAGTCCGCTTTCGGTCGTACTCGTTTGCTGTTGAAAGAGCATTTTCGGCCGGTCTTTCTTTTCGAGTCCGCTTTCGGTCGTACTCGTTTATTTCTTTTCGAGTCCGCTTTCGGTCTTACTCATTTGCTGTTGAAAGAGCGTTTTCGACCGGTCTTTCTTTTCGAGTCCGCTTTTGGTCGTACTCGTTTATTCTTTTCGAGTCCGCTTTCGGTCGTACTCGTTTACTGTTGAAAGAGCGTTTTCGGCCGATCTTTCTGTTCGAGTCCGCTTTCGGTCGTACTCGTTTATTCTTTTCGAGTCCGCTTTCTGTCGTACTCGTTTGCTGTTGAAAGAGCATTTTCGGCCGGTCTTTCTTTTCGAGTCCGCTTTCGGTCGTACTCGTTTGCTGTTGAAAGAGCTTTTTCAGCCGGTCTTTCTTTTCGAGTCCGCTTTCGGTCATACTTATTTATTCTTTTCGAGTCCGCTTTCGGTCGTACTCGTTTACTGTTGAAAGATCATTTTCGGCAGGTCTTTATGTTCGAGTCCGCTTTCGGACGTACTCGTTTATTCTTTTCGAGTCCGCTTTCGGTCGTACTCGTTTGCTGTTGAAAGAGCGTTTTCGGCCGGTCTTTCTTTTGGAGTCCGTTTTCGGCCGTACTCCTTTGCTGTTGAAAGGGCATTTTCGGCCAGTCTTTCTTTTCGATTATGCTTTCGGAAGTACTTTTTTATTTCTTTTCGAGTCCGCTTTTGCTCGTACTCGTTTGCTGTTGAAAGAGCGTTTCAGGCCGGTCTTTCTTTTCAAGTCCGCTTTCGCTTGTACTCGTTAGCTGTTGAAAGAGCGTTTTTGGCCGGTCTTTATTTTCGAGTCCGCTTTTGGTCGTACTCGTTTATTCTTATCGAGTCCGCTTTCGGTCGTACTCGTTTGCTGTTGAAAGAGCGTTTTCGGTCGGTCTTTTATTTCGAGTCCGCTTTCGGTCGTACTCGTTTATTTCTTTTCGAGTCTGCTTTCGGTCGTACTCGTTTGCTGTTGAAAGAGCGTTTTTGGCCGGTCTTTCTTTTCGAGTCTGCTTTCGGTCGTACTCGTTTATTATTTTCGAGTCCGCTTTGGGTCGTACTCGTTTGCTATTGAAAGAGCGTTTTCGGCCGACCTTTCTGTTCGAGTCGGCTTTCGGTCGTACTCTTTTATTCTATTCGAGTTTGCTTTCGGTTGTACTCGTTTGCTGTTGAAAGAGTGTTTTCGGCCGGTCTTTCTTTTCGAGTCCGCTTTCGGTCGTACTCGTTTATTCTTATTGAGTCCGCTTTTGGTCGTACTCGTTTGCTGTTGAAAGAGCGTTTTCAGTCGGTCTTTCTTTTCGAGTCCGCTTTTGGTCGTACTCGTTTATTCTTATCGAGTCTGGTTTCGGTCGTGCTCATTTGCTGTCGAAAGAGCGTTTTTGGCCGGTCTTTTTTTTCGAGTCCGCTTTCGATCGTACTCGTTTGCTGTTGCAAGAGTATTTTCAGCCGGTCTTTCTTTTCGAGTCCGTTTTCGGTCTTACTTGTTTATTCTTTTCGAGTCCGCTTTCGGTCATACTCGTTTGCTGTTGAAGGAGCGTTTTCGGCAAGTCTTTCTGTTCGAGTCTGCTTTCGGTCGTACTCGTTTATTCTTTTCGAATCCGCTTTCAGTCGTATTCGTTTGCTGTTGAAAGAGCATTTTCGGCCGCTCTTTCTTTTGGAGTCCGCTTTCGGCTGTACTCGTTTGCTGTTGAAAGAGCATTTTCGGCCGGTCTTTCTTTTCGATTCCTCTTTCGGTCGTACTTGTTTATTTCTTTTCAAATCTGCTTTTGGTCGTACTCGTTTCCTGTTGAAAGAACGTTTTTGGCTGGTCTTTCTTTTCAAGTCCGCTTTCGGTCGTACTCGTATATTCTTTTCGAGTCCGCTTTTGCTCGTACTCGTTTGCTGTTGAAAGAGCGTTTCAGGCCGGCCTTTCTTTTCGAGTCCGCTTTCGGTCGTACTCGTATATTCTTTTCGAGTCCGCTTTTGCTCGTACTCGTTTGCTGTTGAAAGAGCGTTTTTGGCCGGTCTTTCTTTTCGAGTCTGCTTTCGGTCGTACTCGTTTATTATTTTCGAGTCCGCTTTGGGTCGTACTCGTTTGCTATTGAAAGAGCGTTTTCGGCCGACCTTTCTGTTCGAGTCGGCTTTTGGTCGTACTCTTTTATTCTATTCGAGTTTGCTTTCGGTTGTACTCGTTTGCTGTTGAAAGAGTGTTTTCGGCCGGTCTTTCTTTTCGAGTCCGCTTTCGGTCGTACTCGTTTATTCTTATCGAGTCCGCTTTTGGTCGTACTCGTTTGCTGTTGAAAGAGCGTTTTCAGTCGGTCTTTCTTTTCGAGTCCGCTTTTGGTCGTACTCGTTTATTCTTATCGAGTCTGGTTTCGGTCGTGCTCATTTGCTGTCGAAAGAGCGTTTTTGGCCGGTCTTTTTTTTCGAGTCCGCTTTCGATCGTACTCGTTTGCTGTTGCAAGAGTATTTTCAGCCGGTCTTTCTTTTCGAGTCCGTTTTCGGTCTTACTTGTTTATTCTTTTCGAGTCCGCTTTCGGTCATACTCGTTTGCTGTTGAAGGAGCGTTTTCGGCAAGTCTTTCTGTTCGAGTCTGCTTTCGGTCGTACTCGTTTATTCTTTTCGAATCCGCTTTCAGTCGTATTCGTTTGCTGTTGAAAGAGCATTTTCGGCCGCTCTTTCTTTTGGAGTCCGCTTTCGGCTGTACTCGTTTGCTGTTGAAAGAGCATTTTCGGCCGGTCTTTCTTTTCGATTCCTCTTTCGGTCGTACTTGTTTATTTCTTTTCAAATCTGCTTTTGGTCGTACTCGTTTCCTGTTGAAAGAACGTTTTTGGCTGGTCTTTCTTTTCAAGTCCGCTTTCGGTCGTACTCGTATATTCTTTTCGAGTCCGCTTTTGCTCGTACTCGTTTGCTGTTGAAAGAGCGTTTCAGGCCGGCCTTTCTTTTCGAGTCCGCTTTCGGTCGTACTCGTTTGCTATTGAAAGAGCGTTTTTGGCCGGTCTTTATTTTCGAGTCCGGTTTTGGTCGTACTCGTTTATTCTTATCGAGTCCGCTTTCAGTCGTACTCGTTTGCTGTTGAAAGAGCGTTTTCGGTCGGTCTTTTATTTCGAGTCTGCTTTCGGTCGTACTCGTTTATTTCTTTTCGAGTCCGCTTTCGGTCGTACTCGTTTGCTGTTGAAAGAGCGTTTTCGGCCGGTCTTTCTTTTCGAGTCCGCTTTCGGTCGTACTCGTTTATTCTTTTCGAGTCCGCTTTCGGTCGTACTCGTTTGCTATTGAAAGAGCGTTTTCGGCCGACCTTTCTGTTCGAGTCGGCTTTCGGTCATACTCGTTTATTCTTTTCGAGTCCGCTTTCAGTCATACTCATTTGCAATTGAAAGAGCATTCTCGGCCGGTCTTTCTTTTCGAGTCCGCTTTCGGTCGTACTCGTTTGCTGTTGAAAGAGCATTTTCGGCCGGTCTTTCTTTTCGAGTCCGCTTTCGGTCGTACTCGTTTATTTCTTTTCGAGTCCGCTTTCGGTCTTACTCATTTGCTGTTGAAAGAGCGTTTTCGACCGGTCTTTCTTTTCGAGTCCGCTTTTGGTCGTACTCGTTTATTCTTTTCGAGTCCGCTTTCGGTCGTACTCGTTTACTGTTGAAAGAGCGTTTTCGGCCGATCTTTCTGTTCGAGTCCGCTTTCGGTCGTACTCGTTTATTCTTTTCGAGTCCGCTTTCTGTCGTACTCGTTTGCTGTTGAAAGAGCATTTTCGGCCGGTCTTTCTTTTCGAGTCCGCTTTCGGTCGTACTCGTTTGCTGTTGAAAGAGCTTTTTCAGCCGGTCTTTCTTTTCGAGTCCGCTTTCGGTCATACTTATTTATTCTTTTCGAGTCCGCTTTCGGTCGTACTCGTTTACTGTTGAAAGATCATTTTCGGCAGGTCTTTATGTTCGAGTCCGCTTTCGGACGTACTCGTTTATTCTTTTCGAGTCCGCTTTCGGTCGTACTCGTTTGCTGTTGAAAGAGCGTTTTCGGCCGGTCTTTCTTTTGGAGTCCGTTTTCGGCCGTACTCCTTTGCTGTTGAAAGGGCATTTTCGGCCAGTCTTTCTTTTCGATTATGCTTTCGGAAGTACTTTTTTATTTCTTTTCGAGTCCGCTTTTGCTCGTACTCGTTTGCTGTTGAAAGAGCGTTTCAGGCCGGTCTTTCTTTTCAAGTCCGCTTTCGCTTGTACTCGTTAGCTGTTGAAAGAGCGTTTTTGGCCGGTCTTTATTTTCGAGTCCGCTTTTGGTCGTACTCGTTTATTCTTATCGAGTCCGCTTTCGGTCGTACTCGTTTGCTGTTGAAAGAGCGTTTTCGGTCGGTCTTTTATTTCGAGTCCGCTTTCGGTCGTACTCGTTTATTTCTTTTCGAGTCTGCTTTCGGTCGTACTCGTTTGCTGTTGAAAGAGCGTTTTTGGCCGGTCTTTCTTTTCGAGTCTGCTTTCGGTCGTACTCGTTTATTATTTTCGAGTCCGCTTTGGGTCGTACTCGTTTGCTATTGAAAGAGCGTTTTCGGCCGACCTTTCTGTTCGAGTCGGCTTTCGGTCGTACTCTTTTATTCTATTCGAGTTTGCTTTCGGTTGTACTCGTTTGCTGTTGAAAGAGTGTTTTCGGCCGGTCTTTCTTTTCGAGTCCGCTTTCGGTCGTACTCGTTTATTCTTATCGAGTCCGCTTTTGGTCGTACTCGTTTGCTGTTGAAAGAGCGTTTTCAGTCGGTCTTTCTTTTCGAGTCCGCTTTTGGTCGTACTCGTTTATTCTTATCGAGTCTGGTTTCGGTCGTGCTCATTTGCTGTCGAAAGAGCGTTTTTGGCCGGTCTTTTTTTTCGAGTCCGCTTTCGATCGTACTCGTTTGCTGTTGCAAGAGTATTTTCAGCCGGTCTTTCTTTTCGAGTCCGTTTTCGGTCTTACTTGTTTATTCTTTTCGAGTCCGCTTTCGGTCATACTCGTTTGCTGTTGAAGGAGCGTTTTCGGCAAGTCTTTCTGTTCGAGTCTGCTTTCGGTCGTACTCGTTTATTCTTTTCGAATCCGCTTTCAGTCGTATTCGTTTGCTGTTGAAAGAGCATTTTCGGCCGCTCTTTCTTTTGGAGTCCGCTTTCGGCTGTACTCGTTTGCTGTTGAAAGAGCATTTTCGGCCGGTCTTTCTTTTCGATTCCTCTTTCGGTCGTACTTGTTTATTTCTTTTCAAATCTGCTTTTGGTCGTACTCGTTTCCTGTTGAAAGAACGTTTTTGGCTGGTCTTTCTTTTCAAGTCCGCTTTCGGTCGTACTCGTATATTCTTTTCGAGTCCGCTTTTGCTCGTACTCGTTTGCTGTTGAAAGAGCGTTTCAGGCCGGCCTTTCTTTTCGAGTCCGCTTTCGGTCGTACTCGTTTGCTATTGAAAGAGCGTTTTTGGCCGGTCTTTATTTTCGAGTCCGGTTTTGGTCGTACTCGTTTATTCTTATCGAGTCCGCTTTCAGTCGTACTCGTTTGCTGTTGAAAGAGCGTTTTCGGTCGGTCTTTTATTTCGAGTCTGCTTTCGGTCGTACTCGTTTATTTCTTTTCGAGTCCGCTTTCGGTCGTACTCGTTTGCTGTTGAAAGAGCGTTTTCGGCCGGTCTTTCTTTTCGAGTCCGCTTTCGGTCGTACTCGTTTATTCTTTTCGAGTCCGCTTTCGGTCGTACTCGTTTGCTATTGAAAGAGCGTTTTCGGCCGACCTTTCTGTTCGAGTCGGCTTTCGGTCATACTCGTTTATTCTTTTCGAGTCCGCTTTCAGTCATACTCATTTGCAATTGAAAGAGCATTCTCGGCCGGTCTTTCTTTTCGAGTCCGCTTTCGGTCGTACTCGTTTGCTGTTGAAAGAGCATTTTCGGCCGGTCTTTCTTTTCGAGTCCGCTTTCGGTCGTACTCGTTTATTTCTTTTCGAGTCCGCTTTCGGTCTTACTCATTTGCTGTTGAAAGAGCGTTTTCGACCGGTCTTTCTTTTCGAGTCCGCTTTTGGTCGTACTCGTTTATTCTTTTCGAGTCCGCTTTCGGTCGTACTCGTTTACTGTTGAAAGAGCGTTTTCGGCCGATCTTTCTGTTCGAGTCCGCTTTCGGTCGTACTCGTTTATTCTTTTCGAGTCCGCTTTCTGTCGTACTCGTTTGCTGTTGAAAGAGCATTTTCGGCCGGTCTTTCTTTTCGAGTCCGCTTTCGGTCGTACTCGTTTGCTGTTGAAAGAGCTTTTTCAGCCGGTCATTCTTTTCGAGTCCGCTTTCGGTCATACTTATTTATTCTTTTCGAGTCCGCTTTCGGTCGTACTCGTTTACTGTTGAAAGATCATTTTCGGCAGGTCTTTATGTTCGAGTCCGCTTTCGGACGTACTCGTTTATTCTTTTCGAGTCCGCTTTCGGTCGTACTCGTTTGCTGTTGAAAGAGCGTTTTCGGCCGGTCTTTCTTTTGGAGTCCGTTTTCGGCCGTACTCCTTTGCTGTTGAAAGGGCATTTTCGGCCAGTCTTTCTTTTCGATTATGCTTTCGGAAGTACTTTTTTATTTCTTTTCGAGTCCGCTTTTGCTCGTACTCGTTTGCTGTTGAAAGAGCGTTTCAGGCCGGTCTTTCTTTTCAAGTCCGCTTTCGGTTGTACTCGTTAGCTGTTGAAAGAGCGTTTTTGGCCGGTCTTTATTTTCGAGTCTGCTTTTGGTCGTACTCGTTTATTCTTATCGAGTCCGCTTTCGGTCGTACTCGTTTGCTGTTGAAAGAGCGTTTTCGGTCGGTCTTTTATTTCGAGTCCGCTTTCGGTCGTACTCGTTTATTTCTTTTCGAGTCTGCTTTCGGTCGTACTCGTTTGCTGTTGAAAGAGCGTTTTTGGCCGGTCTTTCTTTTCGAGTCTGCTTTCGGTCGTACTCGTTTATTATTTTCGAGTCCGCTTTGGGTCGTACTCGTTTGCTATTGAAAGAGCGTTTTCGGCCGACCTTTCTGTTCGAGTCGGCTTTCGGTCGTACTCTTTTATTCTATTCGAGTTTGCTTTCGGTTGTACTCGTTTGCTGTTGAAAGAGTGTTTTCGGCCGGTCTTTCTTTTCGAGTCCGCTTTCGGTCGTACTCGTTTATTCTTATCGAGTCCGCTTTTGGTCGTACTCGTTTGCTGTTGAAAGAGCGTTTTCAGTCGGTCTTTCTTTTCGAGTCCGCTTTTGGTCGTACTCGTTTATTCTTATCGAGTCTGGTTTCGGTCGTGCTCATTTGCTGTCGAAAGAGCGTTTTTGGCCGGTCTTTTTTTTCGAGTCCGCTTTCGATCGTACTCGTTTGCTGTTGCAAGAGTATTTTCAGCCGGTCTTTCTTTTCAAGTCCGTTTTCGGTCTTACTTGTTTATTCTTTTCGAGTCCGCTTTCGGTCATACTCGTTTGCTGTTGAAGGAGCGTTTTCGGCAAATCTTTCTGTTCGAGTCTGCTTTCGGTCGTACTCGTTTATTCTTTTCGAATCCGCTTTCAGTCGTATTCGTTTGCTGTTGAAAGAGCATTTTCGGCCGCTCTTTCTTTTGGAGTCCGCTTTCGGCTGTACTCGTTTGCTGTTGAAAGAGCATTTTCGGCCGGTCTTTCTTTTCGATTCCTCTTTCGGTCGTACTTGTTTATTTCTTTTCAAATCTGCTTTTGGTCGTACTCGTTTCCTGTTGAAAGAACGTTTTTGGCTGGTCTTTCTTTTCAAGTCCGCTTTCGGTCGTACTCGTATATTCTTTTCGAGTCCGCTTTTGCTCGTACTCGTTTGCTGTTGAAAGAGCGTTTCAGGCCGGCCTTTCTATTCGAGTCCGCTTTCGGTCGTACTCGTTTGCTATTGAAAGAGCGTTTTTGGCCGGTCTTTATTTTCGAGTCCGGTTTTGGTCGTACTCGTTTATTCTTATCGAGTCCGCTTTCAGTCGTACTCGTTTGCTGTTGAAAGAGCGTTTTCGGTCGGTCTTTTATTTCGAGTCTGCTTTCGGTCGTACTCGTTTATTTCTTTTCGAGTCCGCTTTCGGTCGTACTCGTTTGCTGTTGAAAGAGCGTTTTCGGCCGGTCTTTCTTTTCGAGTCCGCTTTCGGTCGTACTCGTTTATTCTTTTCGAGTCCGCTTTCGGTCGTACTCGTTTGCTATTTAAAGAGCGTTTTCGGCCGACCTTTCTGTTCGAGTCGGCTTTCGGTCATACTCGTTTATTCTTTTCGAGTCCGCTTTCAGTCATACTCATTTGCAATTGAAAGAGCATTCTCGGCCGGTCTTTCTTTTCGAGTCCGCTTTCGGTCGTACTCGTTTGCTGTTGAAAGAGCATTTTCGGCCGGTCTTTCTTTTCGAGTCCGCTTTCGGTCGTACTCGTTTAATTCTTTTCGAGTCCGCTTTCGGTCTTACTCATTTGCTGTTGAAAGAGCGTTTTCGACCGGTCTTTCTTTTCGAGTGCGCTTTTGGTCGTACTCGTTTATTCTTTTCGAGTCCGCTTTCGGTCGTACTCGTTTACTGTTGAAAGAGCGTTTTCGGCCGATCTTTCTGTTCGAGTCCGCTTTCGGTCGTACTCGTTTATTCTTTTCGAGTCCGCTTTCTGTCGTACTCGTTTGCTGTTGAAAGAGCATTTTCGGCCGGTCTTTCTTTTCGAGTCCGCTTTCGGTCGTACTCGTTTGCTGTTGAAAGAGCTTTTTCAGCCGGTCTTTCTTTTCGAGTCCGCTTTCGGTCATACTTATTTATTCTTTTCGAGTCCGCTTTCGGTCGTACTCGTTTACTGTTGAAAGAGCATTTTTGGCAGGTCTTTATGTTCGAGTCCGCTTTCGGACGTACTCGTTTATTCTTTTCGAGTCCGCTTTCGGTCGTACTCGTTTGCTGTTGAAAGAGCGTTTTCGGCCGGTCTTTCTTTTGGAGTCCGTTTTCGGCCGTACTCCTTTGCTGTTGAAAGGGCATTTTCGGCCAGTCTTTCTTTTCGATTATGCTTTCGGAAGTACTTTTTTATTTCTTTTTGAGTCCGCTTTTGCTCGTACTCGTTTGCTGTTGAAAGAGCGTTTCAGGCCGGTCTTTCTTTTCAAGTCCGCTTTCGGTTGTACTCGTTAGCTGTTGAAAGAGCGTTTTTGGCCGGTCTTTATTTTCGAGTCCGCTTTTGGATGTACTCGTTTATTCTTATCGAGTCCGCTTTCGGTCGTACTCGTTTGCTGTTGAAAGAGCGTTTTCGGTCGGTCTTTTATTTCGAGTCCGCTTTCGGTCGTACTCGTTTATTTCTTTTCGAGTCTGCTTTCGGTCGTACTCGTTTGCTGTTGAAAGAGCGTTTTCGGCCGGTCTTTCTTTTCGAGTCTGCTTTCGGTCGTACTCGTTTATTCTTTTCGAGTCCGCTTTCGGTCGTACTCGTTTGCTATTGAAAGAGCGTTTTCGGCCGACCTTTCTGTTCGAGTCGGCTTTCGGTCGTACTCTTTTATTCTATTCGAGTTTGCTTTCGGTTGTACTCGTTTGCTCTTGAAAGAGCGTTTTTGGCCGGTCTTTCTTTTCGAGTCCGCTTTCAGTCGTACTCGTTTATTCTTATCGAGTCCGCTTTTGGTCGTACTCGTTTGCTGTTGAAAGAGCGTTTTCAGTCGGTCTTTCTTTTCGAGTCCGCTTTTGGTCGTACTCGGTTATTCTTATCGAGTCTGGTTTCGGTCGTGCTCATTTGCTGTCGAAAGAGCGTTTTTGGCCGGTCTTTTTTTTCGAGTCCGCTTTCGATCGTACTCGTTTGCTGTTGCAAGAGCATTTTCAGCCGGTCTTTCTTTTCGAGTCCGTTTTCGGTCTTACTTGTTTATTCTTTTCGAGTCCGCTTTCGGTCATACTCGTTTGCTGTTGAAGGAGCGTTTTCGGCAAGTCTTTCTGTTCGAGTCTGCTTTCGGTCGTACTCGTTTATTCTTTTCGAATCCGCTTTCAGTCGTATTCGTTTGCTGTTGAAAGAGCATTTTCGGCCGCTCTTTCTTTTGGAGTCCGCTTTCGGCTGTACTCGTTTGCTGTTGAAAGAGCATTTTCGGCCGGTCTTTCTTTTCGATTCCTCTTTCGGTCGTACTTGTTTATTTCTTTTCAAATCTGCTTTTGGTCGTACTCGTTTCCTGTTGAAAGAACGTTTTTGGCTGGTCTTTCTTTTCAAGTCCGCTTTCGGTCGTACTCGTATATTCTTTTCGAGTCCGCTTTTGCTCGTACTCGTTTGCTGTTGAAAGAGCGTTTCAGGCCGGCCTTTCTTTTCGAGTCCGCTTTCGGTCGTACTCGTTTGCTATTGAAAGAGCGTTTTTGGCCGGTCTTTATTTTCGAGTCCGGTTTTGGTCGTACTCGTTTATTCTTATCGAGTCCGCTTTCAGTCGTACTCGTTTGCTGTTGAAAGAGCGTTTTCGGTCGGTCTTTTATTTCGAGTCTGCTTTCGGTCGTACTCGTTTATTTCTTTTCGAGTCCGCTTTCGGTCGTACTCGTTTGCTGTTGAAAGAGCGTTTTCGGCCGGTCTTTCTTTTCGAGTCCGCTTTCGGTCGTACTCGTTTATTCTTTTCGAGTCCGCTTTCGGTCGTACTCGTTTGCTATTTAAAGAGCGTTTTCGGCCGACCTTTCTGTTCGAGTCGGCTTTCGGTCATACTCGTTTATTCTTTTCGAGTCCGCTTTCAGTCATACTCATTTGCAATTGAAAGAGCATTCTCGGCCGGTCTTTCTTTTCGAGTCCGCTTTCGGTCGTACTCGTTTGCTGTTGAAAGAGCATTTTCGGCCGGTCTTTCTTTTCGAGTCCGCTTTCGGTCGTACTCGTTTATTTCTTTTCGAGTCCGCTTTCGGTCTTACTCATTTGCTGTTGAAAGAGCGTTTTCGACCGGTCTTTCTTTTCGAGTCCGCTTTTGGTCGTACTCGTTTATTCTTTTCGAGTCCGCTTTCGGTCGTACTCGTTTACTGTTGAAAGAGCGTTTTCGGCCGATCTTTCTGTTCGAGTCCGCTTTCGGTCGTACTCGTTTATTCTTTTCGAGTCCGCTTTCTGTCGTACTCGTTTGCTGTTGAAAGAGCATTTTCGGCCGGTCTTTCTTTTCGAGTCCGCTTTCGGTCGTACTCGTTTGCTGTTGAAAGAGCTTTTTCAGCCGGTCTTTCTTTTCGAGTCCGCTTTCGGTCATACTTATTTATTCTTTTCGAGTCCGCTTTCGGTCGTACTCGTTTACTGTTGAAAGAGCATTTTTGGCAGGTCTTTATGTTCGAGTCCGCTTTCGGACGTACTCGTTTATTCTTTTCGAGTCCGCTTTCGGTCGTACTCGTTTGCTGTTGAAAAAGCGTTTTCGGCCGGTCTTTCTTTTGGAGTCCGTTTTCGGCCGTACTCCTTTGCTGTTGAAAGGGCATTTTCGGCCAGTCTTTCTTTTCGATTATGCTTTCGGAAGTACTTTTTTATTTCTTTTTGAGTCCGCTTTTGCTCGTACTCGTTTGCTGTTGAAAGAGCGTTTCAGGCCGGTCTTTCTTTTCAAGTCCGCTTTCGGTTGTACTCGTTAGCTGTTGAAAGAGCGTTTTTGGCCGGTCTTTATTTTCGAGTCCGCTTTTGGATGTACTCGTTTATTCTTATCGAGTCCGCTTTCGGTCGTACTCGTTTGCTGTTGAAAGAGCGTTTTCGGTCGGTCTTTTATTTCGAGTCCGCTTTCGGTCGTACTCGTTTATTTCTTTTCGAGTCTGCTTTCGGTCGTACTCGTTTGCTGTTGAAAGAGCGTTTTCGGCCGGTCTTTCTTTTCGAGTCTGCTTTCGGTCGTACTCGTTTATTCTTTTCGAGTCCGCTTTCGGTCGTACTCGTTTGCTATTGAAAGAGCGTTTTCGGCCGACCTTTCTGTTCGAGTCGGCTTTCGGTCGTACTCTTTTATTCTATTCGAGTTTGCTTTCGGTTGTACTCGTTTGCTCTTGAAAGAGCGTTTTTGGCCGGTCTTTCTTTTCGAGTCCGCTTTCAGTCGTACTCGTTTATTCTTATCGAGTCCGCTTTTGGTCGTACTCGTTTGCTGTTGAAAGAGCGTTTTCAGTCGGTCTTTCTTTTCGAGTCCGCTTTTGGTCGTACTCGGTTATTCTTATCGAGTCTGGTTTCGGTCGTGCTCATTTGCTGTCGAAAGAGCGTTTTTGGCCGGTCTTTTTTTTCGAGTCCGCTTTCGATCGTACTCGTTTGCTGTTGCAAGAGCATTTTCAGCCGGTCTTTCTTTTCGAGTCCGTTTTCGGTCTTACTTGTTTATTCTTTTCGAGTCCGCTTTCGGTCATACTCGTTTGCTGTTGAAGGAGCGTTTTCGGCAAGTCTTTCTGTTCGAGTCCGCTTTCAGACGTACTCGTTTATTCTTTTCGAGTCCGCTTTCGGTCGTACTCGTTTGCTGTTGAAAGAGCGTTTTCGGCCGGTCTTTCTTTTGGAGTCCGTTTTCGGCCGTACTCCTTTGCTGTTAAAAGGGCATTTTCGGCCAGTCTTTCTTTTCGATTATGCTTTCGGAAGTACTTTTTTATTTCTTTTTGAGTCCGCTTTTGCTCGTACTCGTTTGCTGTTGAAAGAGCGTTTCAGGCCGGTCTTTCTTTTCAAGTCCGCTTTCGGTTGTACTCGTTAGCTGTTGAAAGAGCGTTTTTGGCCGGTCTTTCTTTTCGAGTCCGCTTTTGGTCGTACTCGGTTATTCTTATCGAGTCTGGTTTCGGTCGTGCTCATTTGCTGTCGAAAGAGCGTTTTTGGCCGGTCTTTTTTTTCGAGTCCGCTTTCGATCGTACTCGTTTGCTGTTGCAAGAGTATTTTCAGCCGGTCTTTCTTTTCGAGTCCGTTTTCGGTCTTACTTGTTTATTCTTTTCGAGTCCGCTTTCGGTCATACTCGTTTGCTGTTGAAGGAGCGTTTTCGGCAAGTCTTTCTGTTCGAGTCTGCTTTCGGTCGTACTCGTTTATTCTTTTCGAATCCGCTTTCAGTCGTATTCGTTTGCTGTTGAAAGAGCATTTTCGGCCGCTCTTTCTTTTGGAGTCCGCTTTCGGCTGTACTCGTTTGCTGTTGAAAGAGCATTTTCGGCCGGTCTTTCTTTTCGATTCCTCTTTCGGTCGTACTTGTTTATTTCTTTTCAAATCTGCTTTTGGTCGTACTCGTTTCCTGTTGAAAGAACGTTTTTGGCTGGTCTTTCTTTTCAAGTCCGCTTTCGGTCGTACTCGTATATTCTTTTCGAGTCCGCTTTTGCTCGTACTCGTTTGCTGTTGAAAGAGCGTTTCAGGCCGGTCTTTCTTTTCAAGTCCGCTTTCGGTTGTACTCGTTAGCTGTTGAAAGAGCGTTTTTGGCCGGTCTTTATTTTCGAGTCCGCTTTTGGTCGTACTCGTTTATTCTTATCGAGTCCGCTTTCGGTCGTACTCGTTTGCTGTTGAAAGAGCGTTTTCGGTCGGTCTTTTATTTCGAGTCCGCTTTCGGTCGTACTCGTTTATTTCTTTTCGAGTCTGCTTTCGGTCGTACTCGTTTGCTGTTGAAAGAGCGTTTTCGGCCGGTCTTTCTTTTCGAGTCTGCTTTCGGTCGTACTCGTTTATTCTTTTCGAGTCCGCTTTCGGTCGTACTCGTTTGCTATTGAAAGAGCGTTTTCGGCCGACCTTTCTGTTCGAGTCGGCTTTCGGTCGTACTCTTTTATTCTATTCGAGTTTGCTTTCGGTTGTACTCGTTTGCTCTTGAAAGAGCGTTTTTGGCCGGTCTTTCTTTTCGAGTCCGCTTTCAGTCGTACTCGTTTATTCTTATCGAGTCCGCTTTTGGTCGTACTCGTTTGCTGTTGAAAGAGCGTTTTCAGTCGGTCTTTCTTTTCGAGTCCGCTTTTGGTCGTACTCGGTTATTCTTATCGAGTCTGGTTTCGGTCGTGCTCATTTGCTGTCGAAAGAGCGTTTTTGGCCGGTCTTTTTTTTCGAGTCCGCTTTCGATCGTACTCGTTTGCTGTTGCAAGAGCATTTTCAGCCGGTCTTTCTTTTCGAGTCCGTTTTCGGTCTTACTTGTTTATTCTTTTCGAGTCCGCTTTCGGTCATACTCGTTTGCTGTTGAAGGAGCGTTTTCGGCAAGTCTTTCTGTTCGAGTCCGCTTTCGGACGTACTCGTTTATTCTTTTCGAGTCCGCTTTCGGTCGTACTCGTTTGCTGTTGAAAGAGCGTTTTCGGCCGGTCTTTCTTTTGGAGTCCGTTTTCAGCCGTACTCCTTTGCTGTTGAAAGGGCATTTTCGGCCAGTCTTTCTTTTCGATTATGCTTTCGGAAGTACTTTTTTATTTCTTTTTGAGTCCGCTTTTGCTCGTACTCGTTTGCTGTTGAAAGAGCGTTTCAGGCCGGTCTTTCTTTTCAAGTCCGCTTTCGGTTGTACTCGTTAGCTGTTGAAAGAGCGTTTTTGGCCGGTCTTTCTTTTCGAGTCCGCTTTTGGTCGTACTCGGTTATTCTTATCGAGTCTGGTTTCGGTCGTGCTCATTTGCTGTCGAAAGAGCGTTTTTGGCCGGTCTTTTTTTTCGAGTCCGCTTTCGATCGTACTCGTTTGCTGTTGCAAGAGTATTTTCAGCCGGTCTTTCTTTTCGAGTCCGTTTTCGGTCTTACTTGTTTATTCTTTTCGAGTCCGCTTTCGGTCATACTCGTTTGCTGTTGAAGGAGCGTTTTCGGCAAGTCTTTCTGTTCGAGTCTGCTTTCGGTCGTACTCGTTTATTCTTTTCGAATCCGCTTTCAGTCGTATTCGTTTGCTGTTGAAAGAGCATTTTCGGCCGCTCTTTCTTTTGGAGTCCGCTTTCGGCTGTACTCGTTTGCTGTTGAAAGAGCATTTTCGGCCGGTCTTTCTTTTCGATTCCTCTTTCGGTCGTACTTGTTTATTTCTTTTCAAATCTGCTTTTGGTCGTACTCGTTTCCTGTTGAAAGAACGTTTTTGGCTGGTCTTTCTTTTCAAGTCCGCTTTCGGTCGTACTCGTATATTCTTTTCGAGTCCGCTTTTGCTCGTACTCGTTTGCTGTTGAAAGAGCGTTTCAGGCCGGCCTTTCTTTTCGAGTCCGCTTTCGGTCGTACTCGTTTGCTATTGAAAGAGCGTTTTTGGCCGGTCTTTATTTTCGAGTCCGGTTTTGGTCGTACTCGTTTATTCTTATCGAGTCCGCTTTCAGTCGTACTCGTTTGCTGTTGAAAGAGCGTTTTCGGTCGGTCTTTTATTTCGAGTCTGCTTTCGGTCGTACTCGTTTATTTCTTTTCGAGTCCGCTTTCGGTCGTACTCGTTTGCTGTTGAAAGAGCGTTTTCGGCCGGTCTTTCTTTTCGAGTCCGCTTTCGGTCGTACTCGTTTATTCTTTTCGAGTCCGCTTTCGGTCGTACTCGTTTGCTATTGAAAGAGCGTTTTCGGCCGACCTTTCTGTTTGAGTCGGCTTTCGGTCATACTCGTTTATTCTTTTCGAGTCCGCTTTCAGTCATACTCATTTGCAATTGAAAGAGCATTCTCGGCCGGTCTTTCTTTTCGAGTCCGCTTTCGGTCGTACTCGTTTGCTGTTGAAAGAGCATTTTCGGCCGGTCTTTCTTTTCGAGTCCGCTTTCGGTCGTACTCGTTTATTTCTTTTCGAGTCCGCTTTCGGTCTTACTCATTTGCTGTTGAAAGAGCGTTTTCGACCGGTCTTTCTTTTCGAGTCCGCTTTTGGTCGTACTCGTTTATTCTTTTCGAGTCCGCTTTCGGTCGTACTCGTTTACTGTTGAAAGAGCGTTTTCGGCCGATCTTTCTGTTCGAGTCCGCTTTCGGTCGTACTCGTTTATTCTTTTCGAGTCCGCTTTCTGTCGTACTCGTTTGCTGTTGAAAGAGCATTTTCGGCCGGTCTTTCTTTTCGAGTCCGCTTTCGGTCGTACTCGTTTGCTGTTGAAAGAGCTTTTTCAGCCGGTCTTTCTTTTCGAGTCCGCTTTCGGTCATACTTATTTATTCTTTTCGAGTCCGCTTTCGGTCGTACTCGTTTACTGTTGAAAGAGCATTTTTGGCAGGTCTTTATGTTCGAGTCCGCTTTCGGACGTACTCGTTTATTCTTTTCGAGTCCGCTTTCGGTCGTACTCGTTTGCTGTTGAAAGAGCGTTTTCGGCCGGTCTTTCTTTTGGAGTCCGTTTTCGGCCGTACTCCTTTGCTGTTGAAAGGGCATTTTCGGCCAGTCTTTCTTTTCGATTATGCTTTCGGAAGTACTTTTTTATTTCTTTTTGAGTCCTCTTTTGCTCGTACTCGTTTGCTGTTGAAAGGGCGTTTCAGGCCGGTCTTTCTTTTCAAGTCCGCTTTCGGTTGTACTCGTTAGCTGTTGAAAGAGCGTTTTTGGCCGGTCTTTATTTTCGAGTCCGCTTTTGGATGTACTCGTTTATTCTTATCGAGTCCGCTTTCGGTCGTACTCGTTTGCTGTTGAAAGAGCGTTTTCGGTCGGTCTTTTATTTCGAGTCCGCTTTCGGTCGTACTCGTTTATTTCTTTTCGAGTCTGCTTTCGGTCGTACTCGTTTGCTGTTGAAAGAGCGTTTTCGGCCGGTCTTTCTTTTCGAGTCTGCTTTCGGTCGTACTCGTTTATTCTTTTCGAGTCCGCTTTCGGTCGTACTCGTTTGCTATTGAAAGAGCGTTTTCGGCCGACCTTTCTGTTCGAGTCGGCTTTCGGTCGTACTCTTTTATTCTATTCGAGTTTGCTTTCGGTTGTACTCGTTTGCTCTTGAAAGAGCGTTTTTGGCCGGTCTTTCTTTTCGAGTCCGCTTTCAGTCGTACTCGTTTATTCTTATCGAGTCCGCTTTTGGTCGTACTCGTTTGCTGTTGAAAGAGCGTTTTCAGTCGGTCTTTCTTTTCGAGTCCGCTTTTGGTCGTACTCGGTTATTCTTATCGAGTCTGGTTTCGGTCGTGCTCATTTGCTGTCGAAAGAGCGTTTTTGGCCGGTCTTTTTTTTCGAGTCCGCTTTCGATCGTACTCGTTTGCTGTTGCAAGAGCATTTTCAGCCGGTCTTTCTTTTCGAGTCCGTTTTCGGTCTTACTTGTTTATTCTTTTCGAGTCCGCTTTCGGTCATACTCGTTTGCTGTTGAAGGAGCGTTTTCGGCAAGTCTTTCTGTTCGAGTCCGCTTTCGGACGTACTCGTTTATTCTTTTCGAGTCCGCTTTCGGTCGTACTCGTTTGCTGTTGAAAGAGCGTTTTCGGCCGGTCTTTCTTTTGGAGTCCGTTTTCGGCCGTACTCCTTTGCTGTTGAAAGGGCATTTTCGGCCAGTCTTTCTTTTCGATTATGCTTTCGGAAGTACTTTTTTATTTCTTTTTGAGTCCGCTTTTGCTCGTACTCGTTTGCTGTTGAAAGAGCGTTTCAGGCCGGTCTTTCTTTTCAAGTCCGCTTTCGGTTGTACTCGTTAGCTGTTGAAAGAGCGTTTTTGGCCGGTCTTTCTTTTCGAGTCCGCTTTTGGTCGTACTCGGTTATTCTTATCGAGTCTGGTTTCGGTCGTGCTCATTTGCTGTCGAAAGAGCGTTTTTGGCCGGTCTTTTTTTTCGAGTCCGCTTTCGATCGTACTCGTTTGCTGTTGCAAGAGTATTTTCAGCCGGTCTTTCTTTTCGAGTCCGTTTTCGGTCTTACTTGTTTATTCTTTTCGAGTCCGCTTTCGGTCATACTCGTTTGCTGTTGAAGGAGCGTTTTCGGCAAGTCTTTCTGTTCGAGTCTGCTTTCGGTCGTACTCGTTTATTCTTTTCGAATCCGCTTTCAGTCGTATTCGTTTGCTGTTGAAAGAGCATTTTCGGCCGCTCTTTCTTTTGGAGTCCGCTTTCGGCTGTACTCGTTTGCTGTTGAAAGAGCATTTTCGGCCGGTCTTTCTTTTCGATTCCTCTTTCGGTCGTACTTGTTTATTTCTTTTCAAATCTGCTTTTGGTCGTACTCGTTTCCTGTTGAAAGAACGTTTTTGGCTGGTCTTTCTTTTCAAGTCCGCTTTCGGTCGTACTCGTATATTCTTTTCGAGTCCGCTTTTGCTCGTACTCGTTTGCTGTTGAAAGAGCGTTTCAGGCCGGCCTTTCTTTTCGAGTCCGCTTTCGGTCGTACTCGTTTGCTATTGAAAGAGCGTTTTTGGCCGGTCTTTATTTTCGAGTCCGGTTTTGGTCGTTCTCGTTTATTCTTATCGAGTCCGCTTTCAGTCGTACTCGTTTGCTGTTGAAAGAGCGTTTTCGGTCGGTCTTTTATTTCGAGTCTGCTTTCGGTCGTACTCGTTTATTTCTTTTCGAGTCCGCTTTCGGTCGTACTCGTTTGCTGTTGAAAGAGCGTTTTCGGCCGGTCTTTCTTTTCGAGTCCGCTTTCGGTCGTACTCGTTTATTCTTTTCGAGTCCGCTTTCGGTCGTACTCGTTTGCTATTGAAAGAGCGTTTTCGGCCGACCTTTCTGTTTGAGTCGGCTTTCGGTCATACTCGTTTATTCTTTTCGAGTCCGCTTTCAGTCATACTCATTTGCAATTGAAAGAGCATTCTCGGCCGGTCTTTCTTTTCGAGTCCGCTTTCGGTCGTACTCGTTTGCTGTTGAAAGAGCATTTTCGGCCGGTCTTTCTTTTCGAGTCCGCTTTCGGTCGTACTCGTTTATTTCTTTTCGAGTCCGCTTTCGGTCTTACTCATTTGCTGTTGAAAGAGCGTTTTCGACCGGTCTTTCTTTTCGAGTCCGCTTTCGGTCGTACTCGTTTATTTCTTTTCGAGTCCGCTTTCGGTCTTACTCATTTGCTGTTGAAAGAGCGTTTTCGACCGGTCTTTCTTTTCGAGTCCGCTTTTGGTCGTACTCGTTTATTCTTTTCGAGTCCGCTTTCGGTCGTACTCGTTTACTGTTGAAAGAGCGTTTTCGGCCGATCTTTCTGTTCGAGTCCGCTTTCGGTCGTACTCGTTTATTCTTTTCGAGTCCGCTTTCTGTCGTACTCGTTTGCTGTTGAAAGAGCATTTTCGGCCGGTCTTTCTTTTCGAGTCCGCTTTCGGTCGTACTCGTTTGCTGTTGAAAGAGCTTTTTCAGCCGGTCTTTCTTTTCGAGTCCGCTTTCGGTCATACTTATTTATTCTTTTCGAGTCCGCTTTCGGTCGTACTCGTTTACTGTTGAAAGAGCATTTTTGGCAGGTCTTTATGTTCGAGTCCGCTTTCGGACGTACTCGTTTATTCTTTTCGAGTCCGCTTTCGGTCGTACTCATTTGCTGTTGAAAGAGCGTTTTCGGCCGGTCTTTCTTTTGGAGTCCGTTTTCGGCCGTACTCCTTTGCTGTTGAAAGGGCATTTTCGGCCAGTCTTTCTTTTCGATTATGCTTTCGGAAGTACTTTTTTATTTCTTTTTGAGTCCGCTTTTGCTCGTACTCGTTTGCTGTTGAAAGAGCGTTTCAGGCCGGTCTTTCTTTTCAAGTCCGCTTTCGGTTGTACTCGTTAGCTGTTGAAAGAGCGTTTTTGGCCGGTCTTTATTTTCGAGTCCGCTTTTGGACGTACTCGTTTATTCTTATCGAGTCCGCTTTCGGTCGTACTCGTTTGCTGTTGAAAGAGCGTTTTCGGTCGGTCTTTTATTTCGAGTCCGCTTTCGGTCGTACTCGTTTATTTCTTTTCGAGTCTGCTTTCGGTCGTACTCGTTTGCTGTTGAAAGAGCGTTTTCGGCCGGTCTTTCTTTTCGAGTCTGCTTTCGGTCGTACTCGTTTATTCTTTTCGAGTCCGCTTTCGGTCGTACTCGTTTGCTATTGAAAGAGCGTTTTCGGCCGACCTTTCTGTTCGAGTCGGCTTTCGGTCGTACTCTTTTATTCTATTCGAGTTTGCTTTCGGTTGTACTCGTTTGCTCTTGAAAGAGCGTTTTTGGCCGGTCTTTCTTTTCGAGTCCGCTTTCAGTCGTACTCGTTTATTCTTATCGAGTCCGCTTTTGGTCGTACTCGTTTGCTGTTGAAAGAGCGTTTTCAGTCGGTCTTTCTTTTCGAGTCCGCTTTTGGTCGTACTCGGTTATTCTTATCGAGTCTGGTTTCGGTCGTGCTCATTTGCTGTCGAAAGAGCGTTTTTGGCCGGTCTTTTTTTTCGAGTCCGCTTTCGATCGTACTCGTTTGCTGTTGCAAGAGCATTTTCAGCCGGTCTTTCTTTTCGAGTCCGTTTTCGGTCTTACTTGTTTATTCTTTTCGAGTCCGCTTTCGGTCATACTCGTTTGCTGTTGAAGGAGCATTTTCGGCAAGTCTTTCTGTTCGAGTCCGCTTTCGGACGTACTCGTTTATTCTTTTCGAGTCCGCTTTCGGTCGTACTCGTTTGCTGTTGAAAGAGCGTTTTCGGCCGGTCTTTCTTTTGGAGTCCGTTTTCGGCCGTACTCCTTTGATGTTGAAAGGGCATTTTCGGCCAGTCTTTCTTTTCGATTATGCTTTCGGAAGTACTTTTTTATTTCTTTTTGAGTCCGCTTTTGCTCGTACTCGTTTGCTGTTGAAAGAGCGTTTCAGGCCGGTCTTTCTTTTCAAGTCCGCTTTCGGTTGTACTCGTTAGCTGTTGAAAGAGCGTTTTTGGCCGGTCTTTCTTTTCGAGTCCGCTTTTGGTCGTACTCGGTTATTCTTATCGAGTCTGGTTTCGGTCGTGCTCATTTGCTGTCGAAAGAGCGTTTTTGGCCGGTCTTTTTTTTCGAGTCCGCTTTCGATCGTACTCGTTTGCTGTTGCAAGAGCATTTTCAGCCGGTCTTTCTTTTCGAGTCCGTTTTCGGTCTTACTTGTTTATTCTTTTCGAGTCCGCTTTCGGTCATACTCGTTTGCTGTTGAAGGAGCGTTTTCGGCAAGTCTTTCTCTTCGAGTCCGCTTTCGGACGTACTCGTTTATTCTTTTCGAGTCCGCTTTCGGTCGTACTCGTTTGCTGTTGAAAGAGCGTTTTCGGCCGGTCTTTCTTTTGGAGTCCGTTTTCGGCCGTACTCCTTTGCTGTTGAAAGGGCATTTTCGGCCAGTCTTTCTTTTCGATTATGCTTTCGGAAGTACTTTTTTATTTCTTTTTGAGTCCGCTTTTGCTCGTACTCGTTTGCTGTTGAAAGAGCGTTTCAGGCCGGTCTTTCTTTTCAAGTCCGCTTTCGGTTGTACTCGTTAGCTGTTGAAAGAGCGTTTTTGGCCGGTCTTTATTTTCGAGTCCGCTTTTGGACGTACTCGTTTATTCTTATCGAGTCCGCTTTCGGTCGTACTCGTTTGCTGTTGAAAGAGCGTTTTCGGTCGGTCTTTTATTTCGAGTCCGCTTTCGGTCGTACTCGTTTATTTCTTTTCGAGTCTGCTTTCGGTCGTACTCGTTTGCTGTTGAAAGAGCGTTTTCGGCCGGTCTTTCTTTTCGAGTCTGCTTTCGGTCGTACTCGTTTATTCTTTTCGAGTCCGCTTTCGGTCGTACTCGTTTGCTATTGAAAGAGCGTTTTCGGCCGACCTTTCTGTTCGAGTCGGCTTTCGGTCGTACTCTTTTATTCTATTCGAGTTTGCTTTCGGTTGTACTCGTTTGCTCTTGAAAGAGCGTTTTTGGCCGGTCTTTCTTTTCGAGTCCGCTTTCAGTCGTACTCGTTTATTCTTATCGAGTCCGCTTTTGGTCGTACTCGTTTGCTGTTGAAAGAGCGTTTTCAGTCGGTCTTTCTTTTCGAGTCCGCTTTTGGTCGTACTCGGTTATTCTTATCGAGTCTGGTTTCGGTCGTGCTCATTTGCTGTCGAAAGAGCGTTTTTGGCCGGTCTTTTTTTTCGAGTCCGCTTTCGATCGTACTCGTTTGCTGTTGCAAGAGCATTTTCAGCCGGTCTTTCTTTTCGAGCCCGTTTTCGGTCTTACTTGTTTATTCTTTTCGAGTCCGCTTTCGGTCATACTCGTTTGCTGTTGAAGGAGCGTTTTCGGCAAGTCTTTCTGTTCGAGTCCGCTTTCGGACGTACTCGTTTATTCTTTTCGAGTCCGCTTTCGGTCGTACTCGTTTGCTGTTGAAAGAGCGTTTTCGGCCGGTCTTTCTTTTGGAGTCCGTTTTCGGCCGTACTCCTTTGCTGTTGAAAGGGCATTTTCGGCCAGTCTTTCTTTTCGATTATGCTTTCGGAAGTACTTTTTTATTTCTTTTTGAGTCCGCTTTTGCTCGTACTCGTTTGCTGTTGAAAGAGCGTTTCAGGCCGGTCTTTCTTTTCAAGTCCGCTTTCGGTTGTACTCGTTAGCTGTTGAAAGAGCGTTTTTGGCCGGTCTTTCTTTTCGAGTCCGCTTTTGGTCGTACTCGGTTATTCTTATCGAGTCTGGTTTCGGTCGTGCTCATTTGCTGTCGAAAGAGCGTTTTTGGCCGGTCTTTTTTTTCGAGTCCGCTTTCGATCGTACTCGTTTGCTGTTGCAAGAGCATTTTCAGCCGGTCTTTCTTTTCGAGTCCGTTTTCGGTCTTACTTGTTTATTCTTTTCGAGTCCGCTTTCGGTCATACTCGTTTGCTGTTGAAGGAGCGTTTTCGGCAAGTCTTTCTGTTCGAGTCCGCTTTCGGACGTACTCGTTTATTCTTTTCGAGTCCGCTTTCGGTCGTACTCGTTTGCTGTTGAAAGAGCGTTTTCGGCCGGTCTTTCTTTTGGAGTCCGTTTTCGGCCGTACTCCTTTGCTGTTGAAAGGGCATTTTCGGCCAGTCTTTCTTTTCGATTATGCTTTCGGAAGTACTTTTTTATTTCTTTTTGAGTCCGCTTTTGCTCGTACTCGTTTGCTGTTGAAAGAGCGTTTCAGGCCGGTCTTTCTTTTCAAGTCCGCTTTCGGTTGTACTCGTTAGCTGTTGAAAGAGCGTTTTTGGCCGGTCTTTATTTTCGAGTCCGCTTTTGGACGTACTCGTTTATTCTTATCGAGTCCGCTTTCGGTCGTACTCGTTTGCTGTTGAAAGAGCGTTTTCGGTCGGTCTTTTATTTCGAGTCCGCTTTCGGTCGTACTCGTTTATTTCTTTTCGAGTCTGCTTTCGGTCGTACTCGTTTGCTGTTGAAAGAGCGTTTTCGGCCGGTCTTTCTTTTCGAGTCTGCTTTCGGTCGTACTCGTTTATTCTTTTCGAGTCCGCTTTCGGTCGTACTCGTTTGCTATTGAAAGAGCGTTTTCGGCCGACCTTTCTGTTCGAGTCGGCTTTCGGTCGTACTCTTTTATTCTATTCGAGTTTGCTTTCGGTTGTACTCGTTTGCTGTTGAAAGAGCGTTTTTGGCCGGTCTTTCTTTTCGAGTCCGCTTTCAGTCGTACTCGTTTATTCTTATCGAGTCCGCTTTTGGTCGTACTCGTTTGCTGTTGAAAGAGCGTTTTCAGTCGGTCTTTCTTTTCGAGTCCGCTTTTGGTCGTACTCGGTTATTCTTATCGAGTCTGGTTTCGGTCGTGCTCATTTGCTGTCGAAAGAGCGTTTTTGGCCGGTCTTTTTTTTCGAGTCCGCTTTCGATCGTACTCGTTTGCTGTTGCAAGAGCATTTTCAGCCGGTCTTTCTTTTCGAGTCCGTTTTCGGTCTTACTTGTTTATTCTTTTCGAGTCCGCTTTCGGTCATACTCGTTTGCTGTTGAAGGAGCGTTTTCGGCAAGTCTTTCTGTTCGAGTCCGCTTTCGGACGTACTCGTTTATTCTTTTCGAGTCCGCTTTCGGTCGTACTCGTTTGCTGTTGAAAGAGCGTTTTCGGCCGGTCTTTCTTTTGGAGTCCGTTTTCGGCCGTACTCCTTTGCTGTTGAAAGGGCATTTTCGGCCAGTCTTTCTTTTCGATTATGCTTTCGGAAGTACTTTTTTATTTCTTTTTGAGTCCGCTTTTGCTCGTACTCGTTTGCTGTTGAAAGAGCGTTTCAGGCCGGTCTTTCTTTTCAAGTCTGCTTTCGGTTGTACTCGTTAGCTGTTGAAAGAGCGTTTTTGGCCGGTCTTTCTTTTCGAGTCCGCTTTTGGTCGTACTCGGTTATTCTTATCGAGTCTGGTTTCGGTCGTGCTCATTTGCTGTCGAAAGAGCGTTTTTGGCCGGTCTTTTTTTTCGAGTCCGCTTTCGATCGTACTCGTTTGCTGTTGCAAGAGCATTTTCAGCCGGTCTTTCTTTTCGAGTCCGTTTTCGGTCTTACTTGTTTATTCTTTTCGAGTCCGCTTTCGGTCATACTCGTTTGCTGTTGAAGGAGCGTTTTCGGCAAGTCTTTCTGTTCGAGTCCGCTTTCGGACGTACTCGTTTATTCTTTTCGAGTCCGCTTTCGGTCGTACTCGTTTGCTGTTGAAAGAGCGTTTTCGGCCGGTCTTTCTTTTGGAGTCCGTTTTCGGCCGTACTCCTTTGCTGTTGAAAGGGCATTTTCGGCCAGTCTTTCTTTTCGATTATGCTTTCGGAAGTACTTTTTTATTTCTTTTTGAGTCCGCTTTTGCTCGTACTCGTTTGCTGTTGAAAGAGCGTTTCAGGCCGGTCTTTCTTTTCAAGTCCGCTTTCGGTTGTACTCGTTAGCTGTTGAAAGAGCGTTTTTGGCCGGTCTTTATTTTCGAGTCCGCTTTTGGACGTACTCGTTTATTCTTATCGAGTCCGCTTTCGGTCGTACTCGTTTGCTGTTGAAAGAGCGTTTTCGGTCGGTCTTTTATTTCGAGTCCGCTTTCGGTCGTACTCGTTTATTTCTTTTCGAGTCTGCTTTCGGTCGTACTCGTTTGCTGTTGAAAGAGCGTTTTCGGCCGGTCTTTCTTTTCGAGTCTGCTTTCGGTCGTACTCGTTTATTCTTTTCGAGTCCGCTTTCGGTCGTACTCGTTTGCTATTGAAAGAGCGTTTTCGGCCGACCTTTCTGTTCGAGTCGGCTTTCGGTCGTACTCTTTTATTCTATTCGAGTTTGCTTTCGGTTGTACTCGTTTGCTGTTGAAAGAGCGTTTTTGGCCGGTCTTTCTTTTCGAGTCCGCTTTCAGTCGTACTCGTTTATTCTTATCGAGTCCGCTTTTGGTCGTACTCGTTTGCTGTTGAAAGAGCGTTTTCAGTCGGTCTTTCTTTTCGAGTCCGCTTTTGGTCGTACTCGGTTATTCTTATCGAGTCTGGTTTCGGTCGTGCTCATTTGCTGTCGAAAGAGCGTTTTTGGCCGGTCTTTTTTTTCGAGTCCGCTTTCGATCGTACTCGTTTGCTGTTGCAAGAGCATTTTCAGCCGGTCTTTCTTTTCGAGTCCGTTTTCGGTCTTACTTGTTTATTCTTTTCGAGTCCGCTTTCGGTCATACTCGTTTGCTGTTGAAGGAGCGTTTTCGGCAAGTCTTTCTGTTCGAGTCTGCTTTCGGTCGTACTCGTTTATTCTTTTCGAATCCGCTTTCAGTCGTATTCGTTTGCTGTTGAAAGAGCATTTTTGGCCGCTCTTTCTTTTGGAGTCCGCTTTCGGCTGTACTCGTTTGCTGTTGAAAGAGCATTTTCGGCCGGTCTTTCTTTTCGATTCCTCTTTCGGTCGTACTCGTTTATTTCTTTTCAAATCTGCTTTTGGTCGTACTCGTTTCCTGTTGAAAGAACGTTTTTGGCTGGTCTTTCTTTTCGAGTCCGCTTTCGGACGTACTCGTATATTCTTTTCGAGTCCGCTTTTGCTCGTACTCGTTTGCTGTTGAAAGAGCGTTTCAGGCCGGCCTTTCTTTTCGAGTCCGCTTTCGGTCGTACTCGTGTGCTATTGAAAGAGCGTTTTTGGCCGGTCTTTATTTTCGAGTCCGCTTTTGGTCGTACTTGTTTATTCTTATCGAGTCCGCTTTCAGTCGTACTCGTTTGCTGTTGAAAGAGCGTTTTAGGTCGGTCTTTTATTTCGAGTCTGCTTTCGGTCGTACTCGTTTATTTCTTTTCGAGTCCGCTTTCGGTCGTACTCGTTTGCTATTGAAAGAGCGTTTTCGGCCGGTCTTTCTTTTCGAGTCCGCTTTCGGTCGTACTCGTTTATTCTTTTCGAGTCCGCTTTCGGTCGTACTCGTTTGCTATTGAAAGAGCGTTTTCGGCCGACCTTTCTGTTCGAGTCGGCTTTCGGTCATACTCGTTTATTCTTTTCGAGTCCGCTTTCAGTCATACTCATTTGCAATTGAAAGAGCATTCTCGGCCGGTCTTTCTTTTCGAGTTCGCTTTCGGTCGTACTCGTTTGCTGTTGAAAGAGCATTTTCGGCCGGTCTTTCTTTTCGAGTCCGCTTTCGGTCGTACTCGTTTATTTCTTTTCGAGTCCGCTTTCGGTCTTACTCATTTGCTGTTGAAAGAGCGTTTTCGACCGGTCTTTCTTTTCGAGTCCGCTTTTGGTCGTACTCGTTTATTCTTTTCGAGTCCGCTTTCGGTCGTACTCGTTTACTGTTGAAAGAGCATTTTCGGCCGATCTTTCTGTTCGAGTCCGCTTTCGGTCGTACTCGTTTATTCATTTCGAGTCCGCTTTCTGTCGTACTCGTTTGTTGTTGAAAGAGCATTTTCGGCCGGTCTTTCTTTTCGAGTCCGCTTTCGGTCGTACTCGTTTGCTGTTGAATGAGCTTTTTCAGCCGGTCTTTCTTTTCGAGTCCGCTTTCGGTCATACTTATTTATTCTTTTCGAGTCCGCTTTCGGTCGTACTCGTTTACTGTTAAAAGAGCATTTTTGGAAGGTCTTTATGTTCGAGTCCGCTTTCGGACGTACTCGTTTATTCTTTTCGAGTCCGCTTTCGGTCGTACTCGTTTGCTGTTGAAAGAGCGTTATCGGCCGGTCTTTCTTTTGGAGTCCGTTTTCGGCCGTACTCCTTTGCTGTTGAAAGGGCATTTTCGGCCAGTCTTTCTTTTCGATTATGCTTTCGGAAGTACTTTTTTATTTCTTTTCGAGTCCGCTTTTGCTCGTACTCGTTTGCTGTTGAAAGAGCGTTTCACGCCGGTCTTTCTTTTCAAGTCCGCTTTCGGTTGTACTCGTTAGCTGTTGAAAGAGCGTTTTTGGCCGGTCTTTATTTTCGAGTCCGCTTTTGGTCGTACTCGTTTATTCTTATCGAGTCCGCTTTCGGTCGTACTCGTTTGCTGTTGAAAGAGCGTTTTCGGTCGGTCTTTTATTTCGAGTCCGCTTTCGGTCGTACTCGTTTATTTCTTTTCGAGTCTGCTTTCGGTCGTACTCGTTTGCTGTTGAAAGAGCGTTTTCGGCCGGTCTTTCTTTTCGAGTCTGCTTTCGGTCGTACTCGTTTATTCTTTTCGAGTCCGCTTTCGGTCGTACTCGTTTTCTATTGAAAGAGCGTTTTCGGCCGACCTTTCTGTTCGAGTCGGCTTTCGGTCGTACTCTTTTATTCTATTCGAGTTTGCTTTCGGTTGTACTCGTTTGCTCTTGAAAGAGCGTTTTTGGCCGGTCTTTCTTTTCGAGTCCGCTTTCAGTCGTACTCGTTTATTCTTATCGAGTCCGCTTTTGGTCGTACTCGTTTGCTGTTGAAAGAGCGTTTTCAGTCGGTCTTTCTTTTCGAGTCCGCTTTTGGTCGTACTCGGTTATTCTTATCGAGTCTGGTTTCGGTCGTGCTCATTTGCTGTCGAAAGAGCGTTTTTGGCCGGTCTTTTTTTTCGAGTCCGCTTTCGATCGTACTCGTTTGCTGTTGCAAGAGCATTTTCAGCCGGTCTTTCTTTTCGAGTCCGTTTTCGGTCTTACTTGTTTATTCTTTTCGAGTCCGCTTTCGGTCATACTCGTTTGCTGTTGAAGGAGCGTTTTCGGCAAGTCTTTCTGTTCGAGTCCGCTTTCGGACGTACTCGTTTATTCTTTTCGAGTCCGCTTTCGGTCGTACTCGTTTGCTGTTGAAAGAGCGTTTTCGGCCGGTCTTTCTTTTGGAGTCCGTTTTCGGCCGTACTCCTTTGCTGTTGAAAGGGCATTTTCGGCCAGTCTTTCTTTTCGATTATGCTTTCGGAAGTACTTTTTTATTTCTTTTTGAGTCCGCTTTTGCTCGTACTCGTTTGCTGTTGAAAGAGCGTTTCAGGCCGGTCTTTCTTTTCAAGTCCGCTTTCGGTTGTACTCGTTAGCTGTTGAAAGAGCGTTTTTGGCCGGTCTTTCTTTTCGAGTCCGCTTTCAGTCGTACTCGTTTATTCTTATCGAGTCCGCTTTTGGTCGTACTCGTTTGCTGTTGAAAGAGCGTTTTCAGTCGGTCTTTCTTTTCGAGTCCGCTTTTGGTCGTACTCGGTTATTCTTATCGAGTCTGGTTTCGGTCGTGCTCATTTGCTGTCGAAAGAGCGTTTTTGGCCGGGCTTTTTTTTCGAGTCCGCTTTCGATCGTACTCGTTTGCTGTTGCAAGAGCATTTTCAGCCGGTCTTTCTTTTCGAGTCCGTTTTCGGTCTTACTTGTTTATTCTTTTCGAGTCCGCTTTCGGTCATACTCGTTTGCTGTTGAAGGAGCGTTTTCGGCAAGTCTTTCTGTTCGAGTCTGCTTTCGGTCGTACTCGTTTATTCTTTTCGAATCCGCTTTCAGTCGTATTCGTTTACTGTTGAAAGAGCATTTTTGGCCGCTCTTTCTTTTGGAGTCCGCTTTCGGCTGTACTCGTTTGCTGTTGAAAGAGCATTTTCGGCCGGTCTTTCTTTTCGATTCCTCTTTCGGTCGTACTCGTTTATTTCTTTTCAAATCTGCTTTTGGTCGTACTCGTTTCCTGTTGAAAGAACGTTTTTGGCTAGTCTTTCTTTTCGAGTCCGCTTTCGGACGTACTCGTATATTCTTTTCGAGTCCGCTTTTGCTCGTACTCGTTTGCTGTTGAAAGAGCGTTTCAGGCCGGCCTTTCTTTTCGAGTCCGCTTTCGGTCGTACTCGTGTGCTATTGAAAGAGCGTTTTTGGCCGGTCTTTATTTTCGAGTCCGCTTTTGGTCGTACTCGTTTATTCTTATCGAGTCCGCTTTCAGTCGTACTCGTTTGCTGTTGAAAGAGCGTTTTCGGTCGGTCTTTTATTTCGAGTCTGCTTTCGGTCGTACTCGTTTATTTCTTTTCGAGTCCGCTTTCGGTCGTACTCGTTTGCTGTTGAAAGAGCGTTTTCGGCCGGTCTTTCTTTTCGAGTCCGCTTTCGGTCGTACTCGTTTATTCTTTTCGAGTCCGCTTTCGGTCGTACTCGTTTGCTATTGAAAGAGCGTTTTCGGCCGACCTTTCTGTTCGAGTCGGCTTTCGGTCATACTCGTTTATTCTTTTCGAGTCCGCTTTCAGTCATACTCATTTGCAATTGAAAGAGCATTCTCGGCCGGTCTTTCTTTTCGAGTTCGCTTTCGGTCGTACTCGTTTGCTGTTGAAAGAGCATTTTCGGCCGGTCTTTCTTTTCGAGTCCGCTTTCGGTCGTACTCGTTTATTTCTTTTCGAGTCCGCTTTCGGTCTTACTCATTTGCTGTTGAAAGAGCGTTTTCGACCGGTCTTTCTTTTCGAGTCCGCTTTTGGTCGTACTCGTTTATTCTTTTCGAGTCCGCTTTCGGTCGTACTCGTTTACTGTTGAAAGAGCGTTTTCGGCCGATCTTTCTGTTCGAGTCCGCTTTCGGTCGTACTCGTTTATTCATTTCGAGTCCGCTTTCTGTCGTACTCGTTTGTTGTTGAAAGAGCATTTTCGGCCGGTCTTTCTTTTCGAGTCCGCTTTCGGTCGTACTCGTTTGCTGTTGAAAGAGCTTTTTCAGCCGGTCTTTCTTTTCGAGTCCGCTTTCGGTCATACTTATTTATTCTTTTCGAGTCCGCTTTCGGTCGTACTCGTTTACTGTTAAAAGAGCATTTTTGGAAGGTCTTTCTGTTCGAGTCCGCTTTCGGACGTACTCGTTTATTCTTTTCGAGTCCGCTTTCGGTCGTACTCGTTTGCTGTTGAAAGAGCGTTTTCGGCCGGTCTTTCTTTTGGAGTCCGTTTTCGGCCGTACTCCTTTGCTGTTGAAAGGGCATTTTCGGCCAGTCTTTCTTTTCGATTATGCTTTCGGAAGTACTTTTTTATTTCTTTTTGAGTCCGCTTTTGCTCGTACTCGTTTGCTGTTGAAAGAGCGTTTCAGGCCGGTCTTTCTTTTCAAGTCCGCTTTCGGTTGTACTCGTTAGCTGTTGAAAGAGCGTTTTTGGCCGGTCTTTCTTTTCGAGTCCGCTTTCAGTCGTACTCGTTTATTCTTATCGAGTCCGCTTTTGGTCGTACTCGTTTGCTGTTGAAAGAGCGTTTTCAGTCGGTCTTTCTTTTCGAGTCCGCTTTTGGTCGTACTCGGTTATTCTTATCGAGTCTGGTTTCGGTCGTGCTCATTTGCTGTCGAAAGAGCGTTTTTGGCCGGGCTTTTTTTTCGAGTCCGCTTTCGATCGTACTCGTTTGCTGTTGCAAGAGCATTTTCAGCCGGTCTTTCTTTTCGAGTCCGTTTTCGGTCTTACTTGTTTATTCTTTTCGAGTCCGCTTTCGGTCATACTCGTTTGCTGTTGAAGGAGCGTTTTCGGCAAGTCTTTCTGTTCGAGTCTGCTTTCGGTCGTACTCGTTTATTCTTTTCGAATCCGCTTTCAGTCGTATTCGTTTACTGTTGAAAGAGCATTTTTGGCCGCTCTTTCTTTTGGAGTCCGCTTTCGGCTGTACTCGTTTGCTGTTGAAAGAGCATTTTCGGCCGGTCTTTCTTTTCGATTCCTCTTTCGGTCGTACTCGTTTATTTCTTTTCAAATCTGCTTTTGGTCGTACTCGTTTCCTGTTGAAAGAACGTTTTTGGCTAGTCTTTCTTTTCGAGTCCGCTTTCGGACGTACTCGTATATTCTTTTCGAGTCCGCTTTTGCTCGTACTCGTTTGCTGTTGAAAGAGCGTTTCAGGCCGGCCTTTCTTTTCGAGTCCGCTTTCGGTCGTACTCGTGTGCTATTGAAAGAGCGTTTTTGGCCGGTCTTTATTTTCGAGTCCGCTTTTGGTCGTACTCGTTTATTTCTTTTCGAGTCCGCTTTCGGTCGTACTCGTTTGCTGTTGAAAGAGCGTTTTCGGCCGGTCTTTCTTTTCGAGTCCGCTTTCGGTCGTACTCGTTTATTCTTTTCGAGTCCGCTTTCGGTCGTACTCGTTTGCTATTGAAAGAGCGTTTTCGGCCGACCTTTCTGTTCGAGTCGGCTTTCGGTCATACTCGTTTATTCTTTTCGAGTCCGCTTTCAGTCATACTCATTTGCAATTGAAAGAGCATTCTCGGCCGGTCTTTCTTTTCGAGTTCGCTTTCGGTCGTACTCGTTTGCTGTTGAAAGAGCATTTTCGGCCGGTCTTTCTTTTCGAGTCCGCTTTCGGTCGTACTCGTTTATTTCTTTTCGAGTCCGCTTTCGGTCTTACTCATTTGCTGTTGAAAGAGCGTTTTCGACCGGTCTTTCTTTTCGAGTCCGCTTTTGGTCGTACTCGTTTATTCTTTTCGAGTCCGCTTTCGGTCGTACTCGTTTACTGTTGAAAGAGCGTTTTCGGCCGATCTTTCTGTTCGAGTCCGCTTTCGGTCGTACTCGTTTATTCATTTCGAGTCCGCTTTCTGTCGTACTCGTTTGTTGTTGAAAGAGCATTTTCGGCCGGTCTTTCTTTTCGAGTCCGCTTTCGGTCGTACTCGTTTGCTGTTGAAAGAGCTTTTTCAGCCGGTCTTTCTTTTCGAGTCCGCTTTCGGTCATACTTATTTATTCTTTTCGAGTCCGCTTTCGGTCGTACTCGTTTACTGTTAAAAGAGCATTTTTGGAAGGTCTTTCTGTTCGAGTCCGCTTTCGGACGTACTCGTTTATTCTTTTCGAGTCCGCTTTCGGTCGTACTCGTTTGCTGTTGAAAGAGCGTTTTCGGCCGGTCTTTCTTTTGGAGTCCGTTTTCGGCCGTACTCCTTTGCTGTTGAAAGGGCATTTTCGGCCAGTCTTTCTTTTCGATTATGCTTTCGGAAGTACTTTTTTATTTCTTTTTGAGTCCGCTTTTGCTCGTACTCGTTTGCTGTTGAAAGAGCGTTTCAGGCCGGTCTTTCTTTTCAAGTCCGCTTTCGGTTGTACTCGTTAGCTGTTGAAAGAGCGTTTTTGGCCGGTCTTTCTTTTCGAGTCCGCTTTCAGTCGTACTCGTTTATTCTTATCGAGTCCGCTTTTGGTCGTACTCGTTTGCTGTTGAAAGAGCGTTTTCAGTCGGTCTTTCTTTTCGAGTCCGCTTTTGGTCGTACTCGGTTATTCTTATCGAGTCTGGTTTCGGTCGTGCTCATTTGCTGTCGAAAGAGCGTTTTTGGCCGGTCTTTTTTTTCGAGTCCGCTTTTGATCGTACTCGTTTGCTGTTGCAAGAGCATTTTCAGCCGGTCTTTCTTTTCGAGTCCGTTTTCGGTCTTACTTGTTTATTCTTTTCGAGTCCGCTTTCGGTCATACTCGTTTGCTGTTGAAGGAGCGTTTTCGGCAAGTCTTTCTGTTCGAGTCTGCTTTCGGTCGTACTCGTTTATTCTTTTCGAATCCGCTTTCAGTCGTATTCGTTTGCTGTTGAAAGAGCATTTTTTGCCGCTCTTTCTTTTGGAGTCCGCTTTCGGCTGTACTCGTTTGCTGTTGAAAGAGCATTTTCGGCCGGTCTTTCTTTTCGATTCCTCTTTCGGTCGTACTCGTTTATTTCTTTTCAAATCTTCTTTTGGTCGTACTCGTTTCCTGTTGAAAGAACGTTTTTGGCTGGTCTTTCTTTTCGAGTCCGCTTTCGGACGTACTCGTATATTCTTTTCGAGTCCGCTTTTGCTCGTACTCGTTTGCTGTTGAAAGAGCGTTTCAGGCCGGCCTTTCTTTTCGAGTCCGCTTTCGGTCGTACTCGTGTGCTATTGAAAGAGCGTTTTTGGCCGGTCTTTATTTTCGAGTCCGCTTTTGGTTGTACTCGTTTATTCTTATCGAGTCCGCTTTCAGTCGTACTCGTTTGCTGTTGAAAGAGCGTTTTCGGTCGGTCTTTTATTTCGAGTCTGCTTTCGGTCGTACTCGTTTATTTCTTTTCGAGTCCGCTTTCGGTCGTACTCGTTTGCTGTTGAAAGAGCGTTTTCGGCCGGTCTTTCTTTTCGAGTCCGCTTTCGGTCGTACTCGTTTATTCTTTTCGAGTCCGCTTTCGGTCGTACTCGTTTGCTATTGAAAGAGCGTTTTCGGCCGACCTTTCTGTTCGAGTCGGCTTTCGGTCATACTCGTTTATTCTTTTCGAGTCCGCTTTCAGTCATACTCATTTGCAATTGAAAGAGCATTCTCGGCCGGTCTTTCTTTTCGAGTTCGCTTTCGGTCGTACTCGTTTGCTGTTGAAAGAGCATTTTCGGCCGGTCTTTCTTTTCGAGTCCGCTTTCGGTCGTACTCGTTTATTTCTTTTCGAGTCCGCTTTCGGTCTTACTCATTTGCTGTTGAAAGAGCGTTTTCGACCGGTCTTTCTTTTCGAGTCCGCTTTTGGTCGTACTCGTTTATTCTTTTCGAGTCCGCTTTCGGTCGTACTCGTTTACTGTTGAAAGAGCGTTTTCGGCCGATCTTTCTGTTCGAGTCCGCTTTTGGTCGTACTCGTTTATTCATTTCGAGTCCGCTTTCTGTCGTACTCGTTTGTTGTTGAAA
The DNA here is from genome assembly GCA_022829125.1 of Lathyrus tuberosus. NCBI lineage: Eukaryota > Viridiplantae > Streptophyta > Magnoliopsida > Fabales > Fabaceae > Lathyrus > Lathyrus tuberosus. The sequence continues at coordinate 6,845,936 of JALAZF010000034.1, forward strand.
GAGCATTTTCGGCCGGTCTTTCTTTTCGAGTCCGCTTTCGGTCGTACTCGTTTGCTGTTGAAAGAGCTTTTTCAGCCGGTCTTTCTTTTCGAGTCCGCTTTCGGTCATACTTATTTATTCTTTTCGAGTCCGCTTTCGGTCGTACTCGTTTACTGTTAAAAGAGCATTTTTGGAAGGTCTTTATGTTCGAGTCCGCTTTCGGACGTACTCGTTTATTCTTTTCGAGTCCGCTTTCGGTCGTACTCGTTTGCTGTTGAAAGAGCGTTATCGGCCGGTCTTTCTTTTGGAGTCCGTTTTCGGCCGTACTCCTTTGCTGTTGAAAGGGCATTTTCGGCCAGTCTTTCTTTTCGATTATGCTTTCGGAAGTACTTTTTTATTTCTTTTCGAGTCCGTTTTTGCTCGTACTCGTTTGCTGTTGAAAGAGCGTTTCAGGCCGGTCTTTCTTTTCAAGTCCGCTTTCGGTTGTACTCGTTAGCTGTTGAAAGAGCGTTTTTGGCCGGTCTTTATTTTCGAGTCCGCTTTTGGTCGTACTCGTTTATTCTTATCGAGTCCGCTTTCGGTCGTACTCGTTTGCTGTTGAAAGAGCGTTTTCGGTCGGTCTTTTATTTCGAGTCCGCTTTCGGTCGTACTCGTTTATTTCTTTTCGAGTCTGCTTTCGGTCGTACTCGTTTGCTGTTGAAAGAGCGTTTTTGGCCGGTCTTTCTTTTCGAGTCTGCTTTCGGTCGTACTCGTTTATTCTTTTCGAGTCCGCTTTCGGTCGTACTCGTTTGCTATTGAAAGAGCGTTTTCGGCCGACCTTTCTGTTCGAGTCGGCTTTCGGTCGTACTCTTTTATTCTATTCGAGTTTGCTTTCGGTTGTACTCGTTTGCTGTTGAAAGAGCGTTTTTGGCCGGTCTTTCTTTTCGAGTCCGCTTTCAGTCGTACTCGTTTATTCTTATCGAGTCCGCTTTTGGTCGTACTCGTTTGCTGTTGAAAGAGCGTTTTCAGTCGGTCTTTCTTTTTGAGTCCGCTTTTGGTCGTACTCGTTTATTCTTATCGAGTCTGGTTCGGTCGTGCTCATTTGCTGTCGAAAGAGCGTTTTTGGCCGGTCTTTTTTTTCGAGTCCGCTTTCGATCGTACTCGTTTGCTGTTGCGAGAGCATTTTCAGCCGGTCTTTCTTTTCGAGTCCGTTTTCGGTCTTACTTGTTTATTCTTTTCGAGTCCGCTTTCGGTCATACTCGTTTGCTGTTGAAGGAGCGTTTTCGGCAAGTCTTTCTGTTCGAGTCTGCTTTCGGTCGTACTCGTTTATTCTTTTCGAATCCGCTTTCAGTCGTATTCGTTTGCTGTTGAAAGAGCATTTTCGGCCGCTCTTTCTTTTGGAGTCCGCTTTCGGCTGTACTCGTTTGCTGTTGAAAGAGCATTTTCGGCCGGTCTTTCTTTTCGATTCCTCTTTCGGTCGTACTCGTTTATTTCTTTTCAAATCTGCTTTTGGTCGTACTCGTTTCCTGTTGAAAGAACGTTTTTGGCTGGTCTTTCTTTTCGAGTCCGCTTTCGGTCGTACTCGTATATTCTTTTCGAGTCCGCTTTTGCTCGTACTCGTTTGCTGTTGAAAGAGCGTTTCAGGCCGGCCTTTCTTTTCGAGTCCGCTTTCGGTCGTACTCGTGTGCTATTGAAAGAGCGTTTTTGGCCGGTCTTTATTTTCGAGTCCGCTTTTGGTCGTACTCGTTTATTCTTATCGAGTCCGCTTTCAGTCGTACTCGTTTGCTGTTGAAAGAGCGTTTTCGGTCGGTCTTTTATTTCGAGTCTGCTTTCGGTCGTACTCGTTTATTTCTTTTCGAGTCCGCTTTCGGTCGTACTCGTTTGCTGTTGAAAGAGCGTTTTCGGCCGGTCTTTCTTTTCGAGTCCGCTTTCGGTCGTACTCGTTTATTCTTTTCGAGTCCGCTTTCGGTCGTACTCGTTTGCTATTGAAAGAGCGTTTTCGGCCGACCTTTCTCTTCGAGTCGGCTTTCGGTCATACTGGTTTATTCTTTTCGAGTCCGCTTTCAGTCATACTCATTTGCAATTGAAAGAGCATTCTCGGCCGGTCTTTCTTTTCGAGTTCGCTTTCGGTCGTACTCGTTTGCTGTTGAAAGAGCATTTTCGGCCGGTCTTTCTTTTCGAGTCCGCTTTCGGTCGTACTCGTTTATTTCTTTTCGAGTCCGCTTTCGGTCTTACTCATTTGCTGTTGAAAGAGCGTTTTCGACCGGTCTTTCTTTTCGAGTCCGCTTTTGGTCGTACTCGTTTATTCTTTTCGAGTCCGCTTTCGGTCGTACTCGTTTACTGTTGAAAGAGCGTTTTCGGCCGATCTTTCTGTTCGAGTCCGCTTTTGGTCGTACTCGTTTATTCATTTCGAGTCCGCTTTCTGTCGTACTCGTTTGTTGTTGAAAGAGCATTTTCGGCCGGTCTTTCTTTTCGAGTCCGCTTTCGGTCGTACTCGTTTGCTGTTGAAAGAGCTTTTTCAGCCGGTCTTTCTTTTCGAGTCCGCTTTCGGTCATACTTATTTATTCTTTTCGAGTCCGCTTTCGGTCGTACTCGTTTACTGTTAAAAGAGCATTTTTGGAAGGTCTTTATGTTCGAGTCCGCTTTCGGACGTACTCGTTTATTCTTTTCGAGTCCACTTTCGGTCGTACTCGTTTGCTGTTGAAAGAGCGTTATCGGCCGGTCTTTCTTTTGGAGTCCGTTTTCGGCCGTACTCCTTTGCTGTTGAAAGGGCATTTTCGGCCAGTCTTTCTTTTCGATTATGCTTTCGGAAGTACTTTTTTATTTCTTTTCGAGTCCGCTTTTGCTCGTACTCGTTTGCTGTTGAAAGAGCGTTTCAGGCCGGTCTTTCTTTTCAAGTCCGCTTTCGGTTGTACTCGTTAGCTGTTGAAAGAGCGTTTTTGGCCGGTCTTTATTTTCGAGTCCGCTTTTGGTCGTACTCGTTTATTCTTATCGAGTCCGCTTTCGGTCGTACTCGTTTGCTGTTGAAAGAGCGTTTTCGGTCGGTCTTTTATTTCGAGTCCGCTTTCGGTCGTACTCGTTTATTTCTTTTCGAGTCTGCTTTCGGTCGTACTCGTTTGCTGTTGAAAGAGCGTTTTTGGCCGGTCTTTCTTTTCGAGTCTGCTTTCGGTCGTACTCGTTTATTCTTTTCGAGTCCGCTTTCGGTCGTACTCGTTTGCTATTGAAAGAGCGTTTTCGGCCGACCTTTCTGTTCGAGTCGGCTTTCGGTCGTACTCTTTTATTCTATTCGAGTTTGCTTTCGGTTGTACTCGTTTGCTGTTGAAAGAGCGTTTTTGGCCGGTCTTTCTTTTCGAGTCCGCTTTCAGTCGTACTCGTTTATTCTTATCGAGTCCGCTTTTGGTCGTACTCGTTTGCTGTTGAAAGAGCGTTTTCAGTCGGTCTTTCTTTTTGAGTCCGCTTTTGGTCGTACTCGTTTATTCTTATCGAGTCTGGTTTCGGTCGTGCTCATTTGCTGTCGAAAGAGCGTTTTTGGCCGGTCTTTTTTTTCGAGTCCGCTTTCGATCGTACTCGTTTGCTGTTGCAAGAGTATTTTCAGCCGGTCTTTCTTTTCGAGTCCGTTTTCGGTCTTACTTGTTTATTCTTTTCGAGTCCGCTTTCGGTCATACTCGTTTGCTGTTGAAGGAGCGTTTTCGGCAAGTCTTTCTGTTCGAGTCTGCTTTCGGTCGTACTCGTTTATTCTTTTCGAATCCGCTTTCAGTCGTATTCGTTTGCTGTTGAAAGAGCATTTTCGGCCGCTCTTTCTTTTGGAGTCCGCTTTCGGCTGTACTCGTTTGCTGTTGAAAGAGCATTTTCGGCCGGTCTTTCTTTTCGATTCCTCTTTCGGTCGTACTCGTTTATTTCTTTTCAAATCTGCTTTTGGTCGTACTCGTTTCCTGTTGAAAGAACGTTTTTGGCTGGTCTTTCTTTTCGAGTCCGCTTTCGGTCGTACTCGTATATTCTTTTCGAGTCCGCTTTTGCTCGTACTCGTTTGCTGTTGAAAGAGCGTTTCAGGCCGGCCTTTCTTTTCGAGTCCGCTTTCGGTCGTACTCGTGTGCTATTGAAAGAGCGTTTTTGGCCGGTCTTTATTTTCGAGTCCGCTTTTGGTCGTACTCGTTTATTCTTATCGAGTCCGCTTTCAGTCGTACTCGTTTGCTGTTGAAAGAGCGTTTTCGGTCGGTCTTTTATTTCGAGTCTGCTTTCGGTCGTACTCGTTTATTTCTTTTCGAGTCCGCTTTCGGTCGTACTCGTTTGCTGTTGAAAGAGCGTTTTCGGCCGGTCTTTCTTTTCGAGTCCGCTTTCGGTCGTACTCGTTTATTCTTTTCGAGTCCGCTTTCGGTCGTACTCGTTTGCTATTGAAAGAGCGTTTTCGGCCGACCTTTCTCTTCGAGTCGGCTTTCGGTCATACTGGTTTATTCTTTTCGAGTCCGCTTTCAGTCATACTCTTTTGCAATTGAAAGAGCATTCTCGGCCGGTCTTTCTTTTCGAGTCCGCTTTCGGTCGTACTCGTTTGCTGTTGAAAGAGCATTTTCGGCCGGTCTTTCTTTTCGAGTCCGCTTTCGGTCGTACTCGTTTATTTCTTTTCGAGTCCGCTTTCGGTCTTACTCATTTGCTGTTGAAAGAGCGTTTTTGACCGGTCTTTCTTTTCGAGTCCGCTTTTGGTCGTACTCGTTTATTCTTTTCGAGTCCGCTTTCGGTCGTACTCGTTTGCTGTTGAAAGAGCGTTTTCGGCCGGTCTTTCTTTTGGAGTCCGTTTTCGGCCGTACTCCTTTGCTGTTGAAAGGGCATTTTCGGCCAGTCTTTCTTTTCGATTATGCTTTCGGAAGTACTTTTTTATTTCTTTTCGAGTCCGCTTTTGCTCGTACTCGTTTGCTGTTGAAAGAGCGTTTCAGGCCGGTCTTTCTTTTCAAGTCCGCTTTCGGTTGTACTCGTTAGCTGTTGAAAGAGCGTTTTTGGCCGGTCTTTATTTTCGAGTCCGCTTTTGGTCGTACTCGTTTATTCTTATCGAGTCCGCTTTCGGTCGTACTCGTTTGCTGTTGAAAGAGCGTTTTCGGTCGGTCTTTTATTTCGAGTCCGCTTTCGGTCGTACTCGTTTATTTCTTTTCGAGTCTGCTTTCGGTCGTACTCGTTTGCTGTTGAAAGAGCGTTTTCGGCCGGTCTTTCTTTTCGAGTCTGCTTTCGGTCGTACTCGTTTATTCTTTTCGAGTCCGCTTTCGGTCGTACTCGTTTGCTATTGAAAGAGCGTTTTCGGCCGACCTTTCTGTTCGAGTCGGCTTTCGGTCGTACTCTTTTATTCTATTCGAGTTTGCTTTCGGTTGTACTCGTTTGCTGTTGAAAGAGCGTTTTTGGCCGGTCTTTCTTTTCGAGTCCGCTTTCAGTCGTACTCGTTTATTCTTATCGAGTCCGCTTTTGGTCGTACTCGTTTGCTGTTGAAAGAGCGTTTTCAGTCTGTCTTTCTTTTTGAGTCCGCTTTTGGTCGTACTCGGTTATTCTTATCGAGTCTGGTTTCGGTCGTGCTCATTTGCTGTCGAAAGAGCGTTTTTGGCCGGTCTTTTTTTTCGAGTCCGCTTTCGATCGTACTCGTTTATTGTTGCAAGAGCATTTTCAGCCGGTCTTTCTTTTCGAGTCCGTTTTCGGTCTTACTTGTTTATTCTTTTCGAGTCCGCTTTCGGTCATACTCGTTTGCTGTTGAAGGAGCGTTTTCGGCAAGTCTTTCTGTTCGAGTCCGCTTTCGGACGTACTCGTTTATTCTTTTCGAGTCCGCTTTCGGTCGTACTCGTTTGCTGTTGAAAGAGCGTTTTCGGCCGGTCTTTCTTTTGGAGTCCGTTTTCGGCCGTACTCCTTTGCTGTTGAAAGGGCATTTTCGGCCAGTCTTTCTTTTCGATTATGCTTTCGGAAGTACTTTTTTATTTCTTTTTCAGTCCGCTTTTGCTCGTACTCGTTTGCTGTTGAAAGAGCGTTTCAGGCCGGTCTTTCTTTTCAAGTCCGCTTTCGGTTGTACTCGTTAGCTGTTGAAAGAGCGTTTTTGGCCGGTCTTTATTTTCGAGTCCGCTTTTGGACGTACTCGTTTATTCTTATCGAGTCCGCTTTCGGTCGTACTCGTTTGCTGTTGAAAGAGCGTTTTCGGTCGGTCTTTTATTTCGAGTCCGCTTTCGGTCGTACTCGTTTATTTCTTTTCGAGTCTGCTTTCGGTCGTACTCGTTTGCTGTTGAAAGAGCGTTTTCGGCCGGTCTTTCTTTTCGAGTCTGCTTTCGGTCGTACTCGTTTATTCTTTTCGAGTCCGCTTTCGGTCGTACTCGTTTGCTATTGAAAGAGCGTTTTCGGCCGACCTTTCTGTTCGAGTCGGATTTCGGTCGTACTCTTTTATTCTATTCGAGTTTGCTTTCGGTTGTACTCGTTTGCTGTTGAAAGAGCGTTTTTGGCCGGTCTTTCTTTTCGAGTCCGCTTTCAGTCGTACTCGTTTATTCTTATCGAGTCCGCTTTTGGTCGTACTCGTTTGCTGTTGAGAGAGCGTTTTCAGTCGGTCTTTCTTTTCGAGTCCGCTTTTGGTCGTACTCGGTTATTCTTATCGAGTCTGGTTTCGGTCGTGCTCATTTGCTGTCGAAAGAGCGTTTTTGGCCGGTCTTTTTTTTCGAGTCCGCTTTCGATCGTACTCGTTTGCTGTTGCAAGAGCATTTTCAGCCGGTCTTTCTTTTCGAGTCCGTTTTCGGTCTTACTTGTTTATTCTTTTCGAGTCCGCTTTCGGTCATACTCGTTTGCTGTTGAAGGAGCGTTTTCGGCAAGTCTTTCTGTTCGAGTCTGCTTTCGGTCGTACTCGTTTATTCTTTTCGAATCCGCTTTCAGTCGTATTCGTTTGCTGTTGAAAGAGCATTTTCGGCCGCTCTTTCTTTTGGAGTCCGCTTTCGGCTGTACTCGTTTGCTGTTGAATGAGCATTTTCGGCCGGTCTTTCTTTTCGATTCCTCTTTCGGTCGTACTCGTTTATTTCTTTTCAAATCTGCTTTTGGTCGTACTCGTTTCCTGTTGAAAGAACGTTTTTGGCTGGTCTTTCTTTTCGAGTCCGCTTTCGGACGTACTCGTATATTCTTTTCGAGTCCGCTTTTGCTCGTACTCGTTTGCTGTTGAAAGAGCGTTTCAGGCCGGCCTTTCTTTTCGAGTCCGCTTTCGGTCGTACTCGTGTGCTATTGAAAGAGCGTTTTTGGCCGGTCTTTATTTTCGAGTCCGCTTTTGGTCGTACTCGTTTATTCTTATCGAGTCCGCTTTCAGTCGTACTCGTTTGCTGTTGAAAGAGCGTTTTCGGTCGGTCTTTTATTTCGAGTCTGCTTTCGGTCGTACTCGTTTATTTCTTTTCGAGTCCGCTTTCGGTCGTACTCGTTTGCTGTTGAAAGAACGTTTTCGGCCGGTCTTTCTTTTCGAGTCCGCTTTCGGTCGTACTCGTTTATTCTTTTCGAGTCCGCTTTCGGTCGTACTCGTTTGCTATTGAAAGAGCGTTTTCGGCCGACCTTTCTGTTCGAGTCGGCTTTCGGTCATACTCGTTTATTCTTTTCGAATCCGCTTTCAGTCATACTCATTTGCAATTGAAAGAGCATTCTCGGCCGGTCTTTCTTTTCGAGTTCGCTTTCGGTCGTACTCGTTTGCTGTTGAAAGAGCATATTCGGGCGGTCTTTCTTTTCGAGTCCGCTTTCGGTCGTACTCGTTTATTTCTTTTCGAGTCCGCTTTCGGTCTTACTCATTTGCTGTTGAAAGAGCGTTTTCGACCGGTCTTTCTTTTCGAGTCCGCTTTTGGTCGTACTCGTTTATTCTTTTCGAGTCCGCTTTCGGTCGTACTCGTTTACTGTTGAAAGAGCGTTTTCGGCCGATCTTTCTGTTCGAGTCCGCTTTCGGTCGTACTCGTTTATTCATTTCGAGTCCGCTTTCTGTCGTACTCGTTTGTTGTTGAAAGAGCATTTTCGGCCGGTCTTTCTTTTCGAGTCCGCTTTCGGTCGTACTCGTTTGCTGTTGAAAGAGCTTTTTCAGCCGGTCTTTCTTTTCGAGTCCGCTTTCGGTCATACTTATTTATTCTTTTCGAGTCCGCTTTCGGTCGTACTCGTTTACTGTTGAAAGAGCATTTTTGGCAGGTCTTTATGTTCGAGTCCGCTTTCGGACGTACTCGTTTATTCTTTTCGAGTCCGCTTTCGGTCGTACTCGTTTGCTGTTGAAAGAGCGTTTTCGGCCGGTCTTTCTTTTGGAGTCCGTTTTCGGCCGTACTCCTTTGCTGTTGAAAGGGCATTTTCGGCCAGTCTTTCTTTTCGATTATGCTTTCGGAAGTACTTTTTTATTTCTTTTCGAGTCCGCTTTTGCTCGTACTCGTTTGCTGTTGAAAGAGCGTTTCAGGCCGGTCTTTCTTTTCAAGTCCGCTTTCGGTTGTACTCGTTAGCTGTTGAAAGAGCGTTTTTGGCCGGTCTTTATTTTCGAGTCCGCTTTTGGTCGTACTCGTTTATTCTTATCGAGTCCGCTTTCGGTCGTACTCGTTTGCTGTTGAAAGAGCGTTTTCGGTCGGTCTTTTATTTCGAGTCCGCTTTCGGTCGTACTCGTTTATTTCTTTTCGAGTCTGCTTTCGGTCGTACTCGTTTGCTGTTGAAAGAGCGTTTTTGGCCGGTCTTTCTTTTCGAGTCTGCTTTCGGTCGTACTCGTTTATTCTTTTCGAGTCCGCTTTCGGTCGTACTCGTTTGCTATTGAAAGAGCGTTTTCGGCCGACCTTTCTGTTCGAGTCGGCTTTCGGTCGTACTCTTTTATTCTATTCGAGTTTGCTTTCGGTTGTACTCGTTTGCTGTTGAAAGAGCGTTTTTGGCCGGTCTTTCTTTTCGAGTCCGCTTTCAGTCGTACTCGTTTATTCTTATCGAGTCCGCTTTTGGTCGTACTCGTTTGCTGTTGAAAGAGCGTTTTCAGTCGGTCTTTCTTTTCGAGTCCGCTTTTGGTCGTACTCGTTTATTCTTATCGAGTCTGGTTTCGGTCGTGCTCATTTGCTGTCGAAAGAGCGTTTTTGGCCGGTCTTTTTTTTCGAGTCCGCTTTCGATCGTACTCGTTTGCTGTTGCGAGAGCATTTTCAGTCGGTCTTTCTTTTCGAGTCCGTTTTCGGTCTTACTTGTTTATTCTTTTCGAGTCCGCTTTCGGTCATACTCGTTTGCTGTTGAAGGAGCGTTTTCGGCAAGTCTTTCTGTTCGAGTCTACTTTCGGTCGTACTCGTTTATTCTTTTCGAATCCGCTTTCAGTCGTATTCGTTTGCTGTTGAAAGAGCATTTTCGGCCGCTCTTTCTTTTGGAGTCCACTTTCGGCTGTACTCGTTTGCTGTTGAAAGAGCATTTTCGGCCGGTCTTTCTTTTCGATTCCTCTTTCGGTCGTACTCGTTTATTTCTTTTCAAATCTGCTTTTGGTCGTACTCGTTTCCTGTTGAAAGAACGTTTTTGGCTGGTCTTTCTTTTCGAGTCCGCTTTCGGTCGTACTCGTATATTCTTTTCGAGTCCGCTTTTGCTCGTACTCGTTTGCTGTTGAAAGAGCGTTTCAGGCCGGCCGTTCTTTTCGAGTCCGCTTTCGGTCGTACTCGTGTGCTATTGAAAGAGCGTTTTTGGCCGGTCTTTATTTTCGAGTCCGCTTTTGGTCGTACTCGTTTATTCTTATCGAGTCCGCTTTCAGTCGTACTTGTTTGCTGTTGAAAGAGCGTTTTCGGTCGGTCTTTTATTTCGAGTCTACTTTTGGTCGTACTCGTTTATTTCTTTTCGAGTCCGCTTTCGGTCGTACTCGTTTGCTGTTGAAAGAGCGTTTTCGGCCGGTCTTTCTTTTCGAGTCCGCTTTCGGTCGTACTCGTTTATTCTTTTCGAGTCCGCTTTCGGTCGTACTCGTTTGCTATTGAAAGAGCGTTTTCGGCCGACCTTTCTGTTCGAGTCGGCTTTCGGTCATACTCGTTTATTCTTTTCGAGTCCGCTTTCAGTCATACTCATTTGCAATTGAAAGAGCATTCTCGGCCGGTCTTTCTTTTCGAGTCCGCTTTCGGTCGTACTCGTTTGCTGTTGAAAGAGCATTTTCGGCCGGTCTTTCTTTTCGAGTCCGCTTTCGGTCGTACTCGTTTATTTCTTTTCGAGTCCGCTTTCGGTCTTACTCATTTGCTGTTGAAAGAGCGTTTTCGACCGGTCTTTCTTTTCGAGTCCGCTTTTGGTCGTACTCGTTTATTCTTTTCGAGTCCGCTTTCGGTCGTACTCGTTTACTGTTGAAAGAGCGTTTTCGGCCGATCTTTCTGTTCGAGTCCGCTTTCGGTCGTACTCGTTTATTCATTTCGAGTCCGCTTTCTGTCGTACTCGTTTGTTGTTGAAAGAGCATTTTCGGCCGGTCTTTCTTTTCGAGTCCGCTTTCGGTCGTACTCGTTTGCTGTTGAAAGGGCTTTTTCAGCCGGTCTTTCTTTTCGAGTCCGCTTTCGGTCATACTTATTTATTCTTTTCGAGTCCGCTTTCGGTCGTACTCGTTTACTGTTGAAAGAGCATTTTTGGCAGGTCTTTATGTTCGAGTCCGCTTTCGGACGTACTCGTTTATTCTTTTCGAGTCCGCTTTCGGTCGTACTCGTTTGCTGTTGAAAGAGCGTTTTCGGCCGGTCTTTCTTTTGGAGTCCGTTTTCGGCCGTACTCCTTTGCTGTTGAAAGGGCATTTTCGGCCAGTCTTTCTTTTCGATTATGCTTTCGGAAGTACTTTTTTATTTCTTTTCGAGTCCGCTTTTGCTCGTACTCGTTTGCTGTTGAAAGAGCGTTTCAGGCCGGTCTTTCTTTTCAAGTCCGCTTTCGGTTGTACTCGTTAGCTGTTGAAAGAGCGTTTTTGGCCGGTCTTTATTTTCGAGTCCGCTTTTGGTCGTACTCGTTTATTCTTATCGAGTCCGCTTTCGGTCGTACTCGTTTGCTGTTGAAAGAGCGTTTTCGGTCGGTCTTTTATTTCGAGTCCGCTTTCGGTCGTACTCGTTTATTTCTTTTCGAGTCTGCTTTCGGTCGTACTCGTTTGCTGTTGAAAGAGCGTTTTTGGCCGGTCTTTCTTTTCGAGTCTGCTTTCGGTCGTACTCGTTTATTCTTTTCGAGTCCGCTTTCGGTCGTACTCGTTTGCTATTGAAAGAGCGTTTTCGGCCGACCTTTCTGTTCGAGTCGGCTTTCGGTCGTACTCTTTTATTCTATTCGAGTTTGCTTTCGGTTGTACTCGTTTGCTGTTGAAAGAGCGTTTTTGGCCGGTCTTTCTTTTCGAGTCCGCTTTCAGTCGTACTCGTTTATTCTTATCGAGTCCGCTTTTGGTCGTACTCGTTTGCTGTTGAAAGAGCGTTTTCAGTCGGTCTTTCTTTTCGAGTCCGCTTTTGGTCGTACTCGTTTATTCTTATCGAGTCTGGTTTCGGTCGTGCTCATTTGCTGTCGAAAGAGCGTTTTTGGCCGGTCTTTTTTTTCGAGTCCGCTTTCGATCGTACTCGTTTGCTGTTGCGAGAGCATTTTCAGTCGGTCTTTCTTTTCGAGTCCGTTTTCGGTCTTACTTGTTTATTCTTTTCGAGTCCGCTTTCGGTCATACTCGTTTGCTGTTGAAGGAGCGTTTTCGGCAAGTCTTTCTGTTCGAGTCTACTTTCGGTCGTACTCGTTTATTCTTTTCGAATCCGCTTTCAGTCGTATTCGTTTGCTGTTGAAAGAGCATTTTCGGCCGCTCTTTCTTTTGGAGTCCACTTTCGGCTGTACTCGTTTGCTGTTGAAAGAGCATTTTCGGCCGGTCTTTCTTTTCGATTCCTCTTTCGGTCGTACTCGTTTATTTCTTTTCAAATCTGCTTTTGGTCGTACTCGTTTCCTGTTGAAAGAACGTTTTTGGCTGGTCTTTCTTTTCGAGTCCGCTTTCGGTCGTACTCGTATATTCTTTTCGAGTCCGCTTTTGCTCGTACTCGTTTGCTGTTGAAAGAGCGTTTCAGGCCGGCCGTTCTTTTCGAGTCCGCTTTCGGTCGTACTCGTGTGCTATTGAAAGAGCGTTTTTGGCCGGTCTTTATTTTCGAGTCCGCTTTTGGTCGTACTCGTTTATTCTTATCGAGTCCGCTTTCAGTCGTACTTGTTTGCTGTTGAAAGAGCGTTTTCGGTCGGTCTTTTATTTCGAGTCTACTTTTGGTCGTACTCGTTTATTTCTTTTCGAGTCCGCTTTCGGTCGTACTCGTTTGCTGTTGAAAGAGCGTTTTCGGCCGGTCTTTCTTTTCGAGTCCGCTTTCGGTCGTACTCGTTTATTCTTTTCGAGTCCGCTTTCGGTCGTACTCGTTTGCTATTGAAAGAGCGTTTTCGGCCGACCTTTCTGTTCGAGTCGGCTTTCGGTCATACTCGTTTATTCTTTTCGAGTCCGCTTTCAGTCATACTCATTTGCAATTGAAAGAGCATTCTCGGCCGGTCTTTCTTTTCGAGTCCGCTTTCGGTCGTACTCGTTTGCTGTTGAAAGAGCATTTTCGGCCGGTCTTTCTTTTCGAGTCCGCTTTCGGTCGTACTCGTTTATTTCTTTTCGAGTCCGCTTTCGGTCTTACTCATTTGCTGTTGAAAGAGCGTTTTCGACCGGTCTTTCTTTTCGAGTCCGCTTTTGGTCGTACTCGTTTATTCTTTTCGAGTCCGCTTTCGGTCGTACTCGTTTACTGTTGAAAGAGCGTTTTCGGCCGATCTTTCTGTTCGAGTCCGCTTTCGGTCGTACTCGTTTATTCATTTCGAGTCCGCTTTCTGTCGTACTCGTTTGTTGTTGAAAGAGCATTTTCGGCCGGTCTTTCTTTTCGAGTCCGCTTTCGGTCGTACTCGTTTGCTGTTGAAAGAGCTTTTTCAGCCGGTCTTTCTTTTCGAGTCCGCTTTCGGTCATACTTATTTATTCTTTTCGAGTCCGCTTTCGGTCGTACTCGTTTACTGTTGAAAGAGCATTTTTGGCAGGTCTTTATGTTCGAGTCCGCTTTCGGACGTACTCGTTTATTCTTTTCGAGTCCGCTTTCGGTCGTACTCGTTTGCTGTTGAAAGAGCGTTTTCGGCCGGTCTTTCTTTTGGAGTCCGTTTTCGGCCGTACTCCTTTGCTGTTGAAAGGGCATTTTCGGCCAGTCTTTCTTTTCGATTATGCTTTCGGAAGTACTTTTCTATTTCTTTTCGAGTCCGCTTTTGCTCGTACTCGTTTGCTGTTGAAAGAGCGTTTCAGGCCGGTCTTTCTTTTCAAGTCCGCTTTCGGTTGTACTCGTTAGCTGTTGAAAGAGCGTTTTTGGCCGGTCTTTATTTTCGAGTCCGCTTTTGGTCGTACTCGTTTATTCTTATCGAGTCCGCTTTCGGTCGTACTCGTTTGCTGTTGAAAGAGCGTTTTCGGTCGGTCTTTTATTTCGAGTCCGCTTTCGGTCGTACTCGTTTATTTCTTTTCGAGTCTGCTTTCGGTCGTACTCGTTTGCTGTTGAAAGAGCGTTTTTGGCCGGTCTTTCTTTTCGAGTCTGCTTTCGGTCGTACTCGTTTATTCTTTTCGAGTCCGCTTTCGGTCGTACTCGTTTGCTATTGAAAGAGCGTTTTCGGCCGACCTTTCTGTTCGAGTCGGCTTTCGGTCGTACTCTTTTATTCTATTCGAGTTTGCTTTCGGTTGTACTCGTTTGCTGTTGAAAGAGCGTTTTTGGCCGGTCTTTCTTTTCGAGTCCGCTTTCAGTCGTACTCGTTTATTCTTATCGAGTCCGCTTTTGGTCGTACTCGTTTGCTGTTGAAAGAGCGTTTTCAGTCGGTCTTTCTTTTCGAGTCCGCTTTTGGTCGTACTCGTTTATTCTTATCGAGTCTGGTTTCGGTCGTGCTCATTTGCTGTCGAAAGAGCGTTTTTGGCCGGTCTTTTTTTTCGAGTCCGCTTTCGATCGTACTCGTTTGCTGTTGCGAGAGCATTTTCAGTCGGTCTTTCTTTTCGAGTCCGTTTTCGGTCTTACTTGTTTATTCTTTTCGAGTCCGCTTTCGGTCATACTCGTTTGCTGTTGAAGGAGCGTTTTCGGCAAGTCTTTCTGTTCGAGTCTACTTTCGGTCGTACTCGTTTATTATTTTCGAATCCGCTTTCAGTCGTATTCGTTTGCTGTTGAAAGAGCATTTTCGGCCGCTCTTTCTTTTGGAGTCCACTTTCGGCTGTACTCGTTTGCTGTTGAAAGAGCATTTTCGGCCGGTCTTTCTTTTCGATTCCTCTTTCGGTCGTACTCGTTTATTTCTTTTCAAATCTGCTTTTGGTCGTACTCGTTTCCTGTTGAAAGAACGTTTTTGGCTGGTCTTTCTTTTCGAGTCCGCTTTCGGTCGTACTCGTATATTCTTTTCGAGTCCGCTTTTGCTCGTACTCGTTTGTTGTTGAAAGAGCGTTTCAGGCCGGCCGTTCTTTTCGAGTCCGCTTTCGGTCGTACTCGTGTGCTATTGAAAGAGCGTTTTTGGCCGGTCTTTATTTTCGAGTCCGCTTTTGGTCGTACTCGTTTATTCTTATCGAGTCCGCTTTCAGTCGTACTCGTTTGCTGTTGAAAGAGCGTTTTCGGTCGGTCTTTTATTTCGAGTCTACTTTTGGTCGTACTCGTTTATTTCTTTTCGAGTCCGCTTTCGGTCGTACTCGTTTGCTGTTGAAAGAGCGTTTTCGGCCGGTCTTTCTTTTCGAGTCCGCTTTCGGTCGTACTCGTTTATTCTTTTCGAGTCCGCTTTCGGTCGTACTCGTTTGCTATTGAAAGAGCGTTTTCGGCCGACCTTTCTGTTCGAGTCGGCTTTCGGTCATACTCGTTTATTCTTTTCGAGTCCGCTTTCAGTCATACTCATTTGCAATTGAAAGAGCATTCTCGGCCGGTCTTTCTTTTCGAGTCCGCTTTCGGTCGTACTCGTTTGCTGTTGAAAGAGCATTTTCGGCCGGTCTTTCTTTTCGAGTCCGCTTTCGGTCGTACTCGTTTATTTCTTTTCGAGTCCGCTTTCGGTCTTACTCATTTGCTGTTGAAAGAGCGTTTTCGACCGGTCTTTCTTTTCGAGTCCGCTTTTGGTCGTACTCGTTTATTCTTTTCGAGTCCGCTTTCGGTCGTACTCGTTTACTGTTGAAAGAGCGTTTTCGGCCGATCTTTCTGTTCGAGTCCGCTTTCGGTCGTACTCGTTTATTCATTTCGAGTCCGCTTTCTGTCGTACTCGTTTGTTGTTGAAAGAGCATTTTCGGCCGGTCTTTCTTTTCGAGTCCGCTTTCGGTCGTACTCGTTTGCTGTTGAAAGAGCTTTTTCAGCCGGTCTTTCTTTTCGAGTCCGCTTTCGGTCATACTTATTTATTCTTTTCGAGTCCGCTTTCGGTCGTACTCGTTTACTGTTGAAAGAGCATTTTTGGCAGGTCTTTATGTTCGAGTCCGCTTTCGGACGTACTCGTTTATTCTTTTCGAGTCCGCTTTCGGTCGTACTCGTTTGCTGTTGAAAGAGCGTTTTCGGCCGGTCTTTCTTTTGGAGTCCGTTTTCGGCCGTACTCCTTTGCTGTTGAAAGGGCATTTTCGGCCAGTCTTTCTTTTCGATTATGCTTTCGGAAGTACTTTTTTATTTCTTTTCGAGTCCGCTTTTGCTCGTACTCGTTTGCTGTTGAAAGAGCGTTTCAGGCCGGTCTTTCTTTTCAAGTCCGCTTTCGGTTGTACTCGTTAGCTGTTGAAAGAGCGTTTTTGGGCGGTCTTTATTTTCGAGTCCGCTTTTGGTCGTACTCGTTTATTCTTATCGAGTCCGCTTTCGGTCGTACTCGTTTGCTGTTGAAAGAGCGTTTTCGGTCGGTCTTTTATTTCGAGTCCGCTTTCGGTCGTACTCGTTTATTTCTTTTCGAGTCTGCTTTCGGTCGTACTCGTTTGCTGTTGAAAGAGCGTTTTTGGCCGGTCTTTCTTTTCGAGTCTGCTTTCGGTCGTACTCGTTTATTCTTTTCGAGTCCGCTTTCGGTCGTACTCGTTTGCTATTGAAAGAGCGTTTTCGGCCGACCTTTCTGTTCGAGTCGGCTTTCGGTCGTACTCTTTTATTCTATTCGAGTTTGCTTTCGGTTGTACTCGTTTGCTGTTGAAAGAGCGTTTTTGGCCGGTCTTTCTTTTCGAGTCCGCTTTCAGTCGTACTCGTTTATTCTTATCGAGTCCGCTTTTGGTCGTACTCGTTTGCTGTTGAAAGAGCGTTTTCAGTCGGTCTTTCTTTTCGAGTCCGCTTTTGGTCGTACTCGTTTATTCTTATCGAGTCTGGTTTCGGTCGTGCTCATTTGCTGTCGAAAGAGCGTTTTTGGCCGGTCTTTTTTTTCGAGTCCGCTTTCGATCGTACTCGTTTGCTGTTGCGAGAGCATTTTCAGTCGGTCTTTCTTTTCGAGTCCGTTTTCGGTCTTACTTGTTTATTCTTTTCGAGTCCGCTTTCGGTCATACTCGTTTGCTGTTGAAGGAGCGTTTTCGGCAAGTCTTTCTGTTCGAGTCTACTTTCGGTCGTACTCGTTTATTCTTTTCGAATCCGCTTTCAGTCGTATTCGTTTGCTGTTGAAAGAGCATTTTCGGCCGCTCTTTCTTTTGGAGTCCACTTTCGGCTGTACTCGTTTGCTGTTGAAAGAGCATTTTCGGCCGGTCTTTCTTTTCGATTCCTCTTTCGGTCGTACTCGTTTATTTCTTTTCAAATCTGCTTTTGGTCGTACTCGTTTCCTGTTGAAAGAACGTTTTTGGCTGGTCTTTCTTTTCGAGTCCGCTTTCGGTCGTACTCGTATATTCTTTTCGAGTCCGCTTTTGCTCGTACTCGTTTGCTGTTGAAAGAGCGTTTCAGGCCGGCCGTTCTTTTCGAGTCCGCTTTCGGTCGTACTCGTGTGCTATTGAAAGAGCGTTTTTGGCCGGTCTTTATTTTCGAGTCCGCTTTTGGTCGTACTCGTTTATTCTTATCGAGTCCGCTTTCAGTCGTACTAGTTTGCTGTTGAAAGAGCGTTTTCGGTCGGTCTTTTATTTCGAGTCTACTTTTGGTCGTACTCGTTTATTTCTTTTCGAGTCCGCTTTCGGTCGTACTCGTTTGCTGTTGAAAGAGCGTTTTCGGCCGGTCTTTCTTTTCGAGTCCGCTTTCGGTCGTACTCGTTTATTCTTTTCGAGTCCGCTTTCGGTCGTACTCGTTTGCTATTGAAAGAGCGTTTTCGGCCGACCTTTCTGTTCGAGTCGGCTTTCGGTCATACTCGTTTATTCTTTTCGAGTCCGCTTTCAGTCATACTCATTTGCAATTGAAAGAGCATTCTCGGCCGGTCTTTCTTTTCGAGTCCGCTTTCGGTCGTACTCGTTTGCTGTTGAAAGAGCATTTTCGGCCGGTCTTTCTTTTCGATTCCGCTTTCGGTCGTACTCGTTTATTTCTTTTCGAGTCCGCTTTCGGTCTTACTCATTTGCTGTTGAAAGAGCGTTTTTGACCGGTCTTTCTTTTCGAGTCCGCTTTTGGTCGTACTCGTTTATTCTTTTCGAGTCCGCTTTCGGTCGTACTCGTTTGCTGTTGAAAGAGCGTTTTCGGCCGGTCTTTCTTTTGGAGTCCGTTTTCGGCCGTACTCCTTTGCTGTTGAAAGGGCATTTTCGGCCAGTCTTTCTTTTCGATTATGCTTTCGGAAGTACTTTTTTATTTCTTTTCGAGTCCGCTTTTGCTCGTACTCGTTTGCTGTTGAAAGAGCGTTTCAGGCCGGTCTTTCTTTTCAAGTCCGCTTTCGGTTGTACTCGTTAGCTGTTGAAAGAGCGTTTTTGGCCGGTCTTTATTTTCGAGTCCGCTTTTGGTCGTACTCGTTTATTCTTATCGAGTCCGCTTTCGGTCGTACTCGTTTGCTGTTGAAAGAGCGTTTTCGGTCGGTCTTTTATTTCGAGTCCGCTTTCGGTCGTACTCGTTTATTTCTTTTCGAGTCTGCTTTCGGTCGTACTCGTTTGCTGTTGAAAGAGCGTTTTCGGCCGGTCTTTCTTTTCGAGTCTGCTTTCGGTCGTACTCGTTTGCTATTGAAAGAGCGTTTTCGGCCGACCTTTCTGTTCGAGTCGGCTTTCGGTCGTACTCTTTTATTCTATTCGAGTTTGCTTTCGGTTGTACTCGTTTGCTGTTGAAAGAGCGTTTTTGGCCGGTCTTTCTTTTCGAGTCCGCTTTCAGTCGTACTCGTTTATTCTTATCGAGTCCGCTTTTGGTCGTACTCGTTTGCTGTTGAAAGAGCGTTTTCAGTCGGTCTTTCTTTTCGAGTCCGCTTTTGGTCGTACTCGTTTATTCTTATCGTGTCTGGTTTCGGTCGTGCTCATTTGCTGTCGAAAGAGCGTTTTTGGCCGGTCTTTTTTTTCGAGTCCGCTTTCGATCGTACTCGTTTGCTGTTGCAAGAGCATTTTCAGCCGGTCTTTCTTTTCGAGTCCGTTTTCGGTCTTACTTGTTTATTCTTTTCGAGTCCGCTTTCGGTCATACTCGTTTGCTGTTGAAGGAGCGTTTTCGGCAAGTCTTTCTGTTCGAGTCTGCTTTCGGTCGTACTCGTTTATTCTTTTCGAATCCGCTTTCAGTCGTATTCGTTTGCTGTTGAAAGAGCATTTTCGGCCGCTCTTTCTTTTGGAGTCTGCTTTCGGCTGTACTCGTTTGCTGTTGAAAGAGCATTTTCGGCCGGTCTTTCTTTTCGATTCCTCTTTCGGTCGTACTCGTTTATTTCTTTTCAAATCTGCTTTTGGTCGTACTCGTTTCCTGTTGAAAGAACGTTTTTGGCTGGTCTTTCTTTTCGAGTCCGCTTTCGGTCGTACTCGTATATTCTTTTCGAGTCCGCTTTTGCTCGTACTCGTTTGCTGTTGAAAGAGCGTTTCAGGCCGGCCTTTCTTTTCGAGTCCGCTTTCGGTCGTACTCGTGTGCTATTGAAAGAGCGTTTTTGGCCGGTCTTTATTTTCGAGTCCGCTTTTGGTCGTACTCGTTTATTCTTATCGAGTCCGCTTTCAGTCGTACTCGTTTGCTGTTGAAAGAGCGTTTTCGGTCGGTCTTTTATTTCGAGTCTGCTTTCGGTCGTACTCGTTTATTTCTTTTCGAGTCCGCTTTCGGTCGTACTCGTTTGCTGTTGAAAGAGCGTTTTCGGCCGGTCTTTCTTTTCGAGTCCGCTTTCGGTCGTACTCGTTTATTCTTTTCGAGTCCGCTTTCGGTCGTACTCGTTTGCTATTGAAAGAGCGTTTTCGGCCGACCTTTCTGTTCGAGTCGGCTTTCGGTCATACTCGTTTATTCTTTTCGAGTCCGCTTTCAGTCATACTCATTTGCAATTGAAAGAGCATTCTCGGCCGGTCTTTCTTTTCGAGTTCGCTTTCGGTCGTACTCGTTTGCTGTTGAAAGAGCATTTTCGGCCGGTCTTTCTTTTCGAGTCCGCTTTCGGTCGTACTCGTTTATTTCTTTTCGAGTCCGCTTTCGGTCTTACTCATTTGCTGTTGAAAGAGCGTTTTCGACCGGTCTTTCTTTTCGAGTCCGCTTTTGGTCGTACTCGTTTATTCTTTTCGAGTCCGCTTTCGGTCGTACTCGTTTACTGTTGAAAGAGCGTTTTCGGCCGATCTTTCTGTTCGAGTCCGCTTTCGGTCGTACTCGTTTGCTGTTGAAAGAGCGTTTTCGGCCGGTCTTTCTTTTGGAGTCCGTTTTCGGCCGTACTCCTTTGCTGTTGAAAGGGCATTTTCGGCCAGTCTTTCTTTTCGATTATGCTTTCGGAAGTACTTTTTTATTTCTTTTCGAGTCCGCTTTTGCTCGTACTCGTTTGCTGTTGAAAGAGCGTTTCAGGCCGGTCTTTCTTTTCAAGTCCGCTTTCGGTTGTACTCGTTAGCTGTTGAAAGAGCGTTTTTGGGCGGTCTTTATTTTCGAGTCCGCTTTTGGTCGTACTCGTTTATTCTTATCGAGTCCGCTTTCGGTCGTACTCGTTTGCTGTTGAAAGAGCGTTTTCGGTCGGTCTTTTATTTCGAGTCCGCTTTCGGTCGTACTCGTTTATTTCTTTTCGAGTCTGCTTTCGGTCGTACTCGTTTGCTGTTGAAAGAGCGTTTTTGGCCGGTCTTTCTTTTCGAGTCTGCTTTCGGTCGTACTCGTTTATTCTTTTCGAGTCCGCTTTCGGTCGTACTCGTTTGCTATTGAAAGAGCGTTTTCGGCCGACCTTTCTGTTCGAGTCGGCTTTCGGTCGTACTCTTTTATTCTATTCGAGTTTGCTTTCGGTTGTACTCGTTTGCTGTTGAAAGAGCGTTTTTGGCCGGTCTTTCTTTTCGAGTCCGCTTTCAGTCGTACTCGTTTATTCTTATCGAGTCCGCTTTTGGTCGTACTCGTTTGCTGTTGAAAGAGCGTTTTCAGTCGGTCTTTCTTTTCGAGTCCGCTTTTGGTCGTACTCGTTTATTCTTATCGAGTCTGGTTTCGGTCGTGCTCATTTGCTGTCGAAAGAGCGTTTTTGGCCGGTCTTTTTTTTCGAGTCCGCTTTCGATCGTACTCGTTTGCTGTTGCGAGAGCATTTTCAGTCGGTCTTTCTTTTCGAGTCCGTTTTCGGTCTTACTTGTTTATTCTTTTCGAGTCCGCTTTCGGTCATACTCGTTTGCTGTTGAAGGAGCGTTTTCGGCAAGTCTTTCTGTTCGAGTCTACTTTCGGTCGTACTCGTTTATTCTTTTCGAATCCGCTTTCAGTCGTATTCGTTTGCTGTTGAAAGAGCATTTTCGGCCGCTCTTTCTTTTGGAGTCCACTTTCGGCTGTACTCGTTTGCTGTTGAAAGAGCATTTTCGGCCGGTCTTTCTTTTCGATTCCTCTTTCGGTCGTACTCGTTTATTTCTTTTCAAATCTGCTTTTGGTCGTACTCGTTTCCTGTTGAAAGAACGTTTTTGGCTGGTCTTTCTTTTCGAGTCCGCTTTCGGTCGTACTCGTATATTCTTTTCGAGTCCGCTTTTGCTCGTACTCGTTTGCTGTTGAAAGAGCGTTTCAGGCCGGCCGTTCTTTTCGAGTCCGCTTTCGGTCGTACTCGTGTGCTATTGAAAGAGCGTTTTTGGCCGGTCTTTATTTTCGAGTCCGCTTTTGGTCGTACTCGTTTATTCTTATCGAGTCCGCTTTCAGTCGTACTAGTTTGCTGTTGAAAGAGCGTTTTCGGTCGGTCTTTTATTTCGAGTCTACTTTTGGTCGTACTCGTTTATTTCTTTTCGAGTCCGCTTTCGGTCGTACTCGTTTGCTGTTGAAAGAGCGTTTTCGGCCGGTCTTTCTTTTCGAGTCCGCTTTCGGTCGTACTCGTTTATTCTTTTCGAGTCCGCTTTCGGTCGTACTCGTTTGCTATTGAAAGAGCGTTTTCGGCCGACCTTTCTGTTCGAGTCGGCTTTCGGTCATACTCGTTTATTCTTTTCGAGTCCGCTTTCAGTCATACTCATTTGCAATTGAAAGAGCATTCTCGGCCGGTCTTTCTTTTCGAGTCCGCTTTCGGTCGTACTCGTTTGCTGTTGAAAGAGCATTTTCGGCCGGTCTTTCTTTTCGATTCCGCTTTCGGTCGTACTCGTTTATTTCTTTTCGAGTCCGCTTTCGGTCTTACTCATTTGCTGTTGAAAGAGCGTTTTTGACCGGTCTTTCTTTTCGAGTCCGCTTTTGGTCGTACTCGTTTATTCTTTTCGAGTCCGCTTTCGGTCGTACTCGTTTGCTGTTGAAAGAGCGTTTTCGGCCGGTCTTTCTTTTGGAGTCCGTTTTCGGCCGTACTCCTTTGCTGTTGAAAGGGCATTTTCGGCCAGTCTTTCTTTTCGATTATGCTTTCGGAAGTACTTTTTTATTTCTTTTCGAGTCCGCTTTTGCTCGTACTCGTTTGCTGTTGAAAGAGCGTTTCAGGCCGGTCTTTCTTTTCAAGTCCGCTTTCGGTTGTACTCGTTAGCTGTTGAAAGAGCGTTTTTGGCCGGTCTTTATTTTCGAGTCCGCTTTTGGTCGTACTCGTTTATTCTTATCGAGTCCGCTTTCGGTCGTACTCGTTTGCTGTTGAAAGAGCGTTTTCGGTCGGTCTTTTATTTCGAGTCCGCTTTCGGTCGTACTCGTTTATTTCTTTTCGAGTCTGCTTTCGGTCGTACTCGTTTGCTGTTGAAAGAGCGTTTTCGGCCGGTCTTTCTTTTCGAGTCTGCTTTCGGTCGTACTCGTTTGCTATTGAAAGAGCGTTTTCGGCCGACCTTTCTGTTCGAGTCGGCTTTCGGTCGTACTCTTTTATTCTATTCGAGTTTGCTTTCGGTTGTACTCGTTTGCTGTTGAAAGAGCGTTTTTGGCCGGTCTTTCTTTTCGAGTCCGCTTTCAGTCGTACTCGTTTATTCTTATCGAGTCCGCTTTTGGTCGTACTCGTTTGCTGTTGAAAGAGCGTTTTCAGTCGGTCTTTCTTTTCGAGTCCGCTTTTGGTCGTACTCGTTTATTCTTATCGTGTCTGGTTTCGGTCGTGCTCATTTGCTGTCGAAAGAGCGTTTTTGGCCGGTCTTTTTTTTCGAGTCCGCTTTCGATCGTACTCGTTTGCTGTTGCAAGAGCATTTTCAGCCGGTCTTTCTTTTCGAGTCCGCTTTCGGTCGTACTCGTTTCCTGTTGAAAGAACGTTTTTGGCTGGTCTTTCTTTTCGAGTCCGCTTTCGGTCGTACTCGTATATTCTTTTCGAGTCCGCTTTTGCTCGTACTCGTTTGTTGTTGAAAGAGCGTTTCAGGCCGGCCGTTCTTTTCGAGTCCGCTTTCGGTCGTACTCGTGTGCTATTGAAAGAGCGTTTTTGGCTGGTCTTTCTTTTCGAGTCCGCTTTCGGTCGTACTCGTTTGCTGTTGAAAGAGCGTTTTCGGTCGGTCTTTTATTTCGAGTCCGCTTTCGGTCGTACTCGTTTATTTCTTTTCGAGTCTGCTTTCGGTCGTACTCGTTTGCTGTTGAAAGAGCGTTTTTGGCCGGTCTTTCTTTTCGAGTCTGCTTTCGGTCGTACTCGTTTATTCTTTTCGAGTCCGCTTTCGGTCGTACTCGTTTGCTATTGAAAGAGCGTTTTCGGCCGACCTTTCTGTTCGAGTCGGCTTTCGGTCGTACTCTTTTATTCTATTCGAGTTTGCTTTCGGTTGTACTCGTTTGCTGTTGAAAGAGCGTTTTTGGCCGGTCTTTCTTTTCGAGTCCGCTTTCAGTCGTACTCGTTTATTCTTATCGAGTCCGCTTTTGGTCGTACTCGTTTGCTGTTGAAAGAGCGTTTTCAGTCGGTCTTTCTTTTCGAGTCCGCTTTTGGTCGTACTCGTTTATTCTTATCGAGTCTGGTTTCGGTCGTGCTCATTTGCTGTCGAAAGAGCGTTTTTGGCCGGTCTTTTTTTTCGAGTCCGCTTTCGATCGTACTCGTTTGCTGTTGCGAGAGCATTTTCAGTCGGTCTTTCTTTTCGAGTCCGTTTTCGGTCTTACTTGTTTATTCTTTTCGAGTCCGCTTTCGGTCATACTCGTTTGCTGTTGAAGGAGCGTTTTCGGCAAGTCTTTCTGTTCGAGTCTACTTTCGGTCGTACTCGTTTATTCTTTTCGAATCCGCTTTCAGTCGTATTCGTTTGCTGTTGAAAGAGCATTTTCGGCCGCTCTTTCTTTTGGAGTCCACTTTCGGCTGTACTCGTTTGCTGTTGAAAGAGCATTTTCGGCCGGTCTTTCTTTTCGATTCCTCTTTCGGTCGTACTCGTTTATTTCTTTTCAAATCTGCTTTTGGTCGTACTCGTTTCCTGTTGAAAGAACGTTTTTGGCTGGTCTTTCTTTTCGAGTCCGCTTTCGGTCGTACTCGTATATTCTTTTCGAGTCCGCTTTTGCTCGTACTCGTTTGCTGTTGAAAGAGCGTTTCAGGCCGGCCGTTCTTTTCGAGTCCGCTTTCGGTCGTACTCGTGTGCTATTGAAAGAGCGTTTTTGGCCGGTCTTTATTTTCGAGTCCGCTTTTGGTCGTACTCGTTTATTCTTATCGAGTCCGCTTTCAGTCGTACTAGTTTGCTGTTGAAAGAGCGTTTTCGGTCGGTCTTTTATTTCGAGTCTACTTTTGGTCGTACTCGTTTATTTCTTTTCGAGTCCGCTTTCGGTCGTACTCGTTTGCTGTTGAAAGAGCGTTTTCGGCCGGTCTTTCTTTTCGAGTCCGCTTTCGGTCGTACTCGTTTATTCTTTTCGAGTCCGCTTTCGGTCGTACTCGTTTGCTATTGAAAGAGCGTTTTCGGCCGACCTTTCTGTTCGAGTCGGCTTTCGGTCATACTCGTTTATTCTTTTCGAGTCCGCTTTCAGTCATACTCATTTGCAATTGAAAGAGCATTCTCGGCCGGTCTTTCTTTTCGAGTCCGCTTTCGGTCGTACTCGTTTGCTGTTGAAAGAGCATTTTCGGCCGGTCTTTCTTTTCGATTCCGCTTTCGGTCGTACTCGTTTATTTCTTTTCGAGTCCGCTTTCGGTCTTACTCATTTGCTGTTGAAAGAGCGTTTTTGACCGGTCTTTCTTTTCGAGTCCGCTTTTGGTCGTACTCGTTTATTCTTTTCGAGTCCGCTTTCGGTCGTACTCGTTTGCTGTTGAAAGAGCGTTTTCGGCCGGTCTTTCTTTTGGAGTCCGTTTTCGGCCGTACTCCTTTGCTGTTGAAAGGGCATTTTCGGCCAGTCTTTCTTTTCGATTATGCTTTCGGAAGTACTTTTTTATTTCTTTTCGAGTCCGCTTTTGCTCGTACTCGTTTGCTGTTGAAAGAGCGTTTCAGGCCGGTCTTTCTTTTCAAGTCCGCTTTCGGTTGTACTCGTTAGCTGTTGAAAGAGCGTTTTTGGCCGGTCTTTATTTTCGAGTCCGCTTTTGGTCGTACTCGTTTATTCTTATCGAGTCCGCTTTCGGTCGTACTCGTTTGCTGTTGAAAGAGCGTTTTCGGTCGGTCTTTTATTTCGAGTCCGCTTTCGGTCGTACTCGTTTATTTCTTTTCGAGTCTGCTTTCGGTCGTACTCGTTTGCTGTTGAAAGAGCGTTTTCGGCCGGTCTTTCTTTTCGAGTCTGCTTTCGGTCGTACTCGTTTGCTATTGAAAGAGCGTTTTCGGCCGACCTTTCTGTTCGAGTCGGCTTTCGGTCGTACTCTTTTATTCTATTCGAGTTTGCTTTCGGTTGTACTCGTTTGCTGTTGAAAGAGCGTTTTTGGCCGGTCTTTCTTTTCGAGTCCGCTTTCAGTCGTACTCGTTTATTCTTATCGAGTCCGCTTTTGGTCGTACTCGTTTGCTGTTGAAAGAGCGTTTTCAGTCGGTCTTTCTTTTCGAGTCCGCTTTTGGTCGTACTCGTTTATTCTTATCGTGTCTGGTTTCGGTCGTGCTCATTTGCTGTCGAAAGAGCGTTTTTGGCCGGTCTTTTTTTTCGAGTCCGCTTTCGATCGTACTCGTTTGCTGTTGCAAGAGCATTTTCAGCCGGTCTTTCTTTTCGAGTCCGTTTTCGGTCTTACTTGTTTATTCTTTTCGAGTCCGCTTTCGGTCATACTCGTTTGCTGTTGAAGGAGCGTTTTCGGCAAGTCTTTCTGTTCGAGTCTGCTTTCGGTCGTACTCGTTTATTCTTTTCGAATCCGCTTTCAGTCGTATTCGTTTGCTGTTGAAAGAGCATTTTCGGCCGCTCTTTCTTTTGGAGTCTGCTTTCGGCTGTACTCGTTTGCTGTTGAAAGAGCATTTTCGGCCGGTCTTTCTTTTCGATTCCTCTTTCGGTCGTACTCGTTTATTTCTTTTCAAATCTGCTTTTGGTCGTACTCGTTTCCTGTTGAAAGAACGTTTTTGGCTGGTCTTTCTTTTCGAGTCCGCTTTCGGTCGTACTCGTATATTCTTTTCGAGTCCGCTTTTGCTCGTACTCGTTTGCTGTTGAAAGAGCGTTTCAGGCCGGCCTTTCTTTTCGAGTCCGCTTTCGGTCGTACTCGTGTGCTATTGAAAGAGCGTTTTTGGCCGGTCTTTATTTTCGAGTCCGCTTTTGGTCGTACTCGTTTATTCTTATCGAGTCCGCTTTCAGTCGTACTCGTTTGCTGTTGAAAGAGCGTTTTCGGTCGGTCTTTTATTTCGAGTCTGCTTTCGGTCGTACTCGTTTATTTCTTTTCGAGTCCGCTTTCGGTCGTACTCGTTTGCTGTTGAAAGAGCGTTTTCGGCCGGTCTTTCTTTTCGAGTCCGCTTTCGGTCGTACTCGTTTATTCTTTTCGAGTCCGCTTTCGGTCGTACTCGTTTGCTATTGAAAGAGCGTTTTCGGCCGACCTTTCTGTTCGAGTCGGCTTTCGGTCATACTCGTTTATTCTTTTCGAGTCCGCTTTCAGTCATACTCATTTGCAATTGAAAGAGCATTCTCGGCCGGTCTTTCTTTTCGAGTTCGCTTTCGGTCGTACTCGTTTGCTGTTGAAAGAGCATTTTCGGCCGGTCTTTCTTTTCGAGTCCGCTTTCGGTCGTACTCGTTTATTTCTTTTCGAGTCCGCTTTCGGTCTTACTCATTTGCTGTTGAAAGAGCGTTTTCGACCGGTCTTTCTTTTCGAGTCCGCTTTTGGTCGTACTCGTTTATTCTTTTCGAGTCCGCTTTCGGTCGTACTCGTTTACTGTTGAAAGAGCGTTTTCGGCCGATCTTTCTGTTCGAGTCCGCTTTCGGTCGTACTCGTTTATTCATTTCGAGTCCGCTTTCTGTCGTACTCGTTTGTTGTTGAAAGAGCATTTTCGGCCGGTCTTTCTTTTCGAGTCCGCTTTCGGTCGTACTCGTTTGCTGTTGAAAGAGCTTTTTCAGCCGGTCTTTCTTTTCGAGTCCGCTTCGGTCATACTTATTTATTCTTTTCGAGTCCGCTTTCGGTCGTACTCGTTTACTGTTGAAAGAGCATTTTTGGCAGGTCTTTATGTTCGAGTCCGCTTTCGGACGTACTCGTTTATTCTTTTCGAGTCCGCTTTCGGTCGTACTCGTTTGCTGTTGAAAGAGCGTTTTCGGCCGGTCTTTCTTTTGGAGTCCGTTTTCGGCCGTACTCCTTTGCTGTTGAAAGGGCATTTTCGGCCAGTCTTTCTTTTCGATTATGCTTTCGGAAGTACTTTTTTATTTCTTTTCGAGTCCGCTTTTGCTCGTACTCGTTTGCTGTTGAAAGAGCGTTTCAGGCCGGTCTTTCTTTTCAAGTCCGCTTTCGGTTGTACTCGTTAGCTGTTGAAAGAGCGTTTTTGGCCGGTCTTTATTTTCGAGTCCGCTTTTGGTCGTACTCGTTTATTCTTATCGAGTCCGCTTTCGGTCGTACTCGTTTGCTGTTGAAAGACCGTTTTCGGTCGGTCTTTTATTTCGAGTCCGCTTTCGGTCGTACTCGTTTATTTCTTTTCGAGTCTGCTTTCGGTCGTACTCGTTTGCTGTTGAAAGAGCGTTTTTGGCCGGTCTTTCTTTTCGAGTCTGCTTTCGGTCGTACTCGTTTATTCTTTTCGAGTCCGCTTTCGGTCGTACTCGTTTGCTATTGAAAGAGCGTTTTCGGCCGACCTTTCTGTTCGAGTCGGCTTTCGGTCGTACTCTTTTATTCTATTCGAGTTTGCTTTCGGTTGTACTCGTTTGCTGTTGAAAGAGGGTTTTTGGCCGGTCTTTCTTTTCGAGTCCGCTTTCAGTCGTACTCGTTTATTCTTATCGAGTCCGCTTTTGGTCGTACTCGTTTGCTGTTGAAAGAGCGTTTTCAGTCGGTCTTTCTTTTCGAGTCCGCTTTTGGTCGTACTCGTTTATTCTTATCGAGTCTGGTTTCGGTCGTGCTCATTTGCTGTCGAAAGAGCGTTTTTGGCCGGTCTTTTTTTTCGAGTCCGCTTTCGATCGTACTCGTTTGCTGTTGCAAGAGCATTTTCAGCCGGTCTTTCTTTTCGAGTCCGTTTTCGGTCTTACTTGTTTATTCTTTTCGAGTCCGCTTTCGGTCATACTCGTTTGCTGTTGAAGGAGCGTTTTCGGCAAGTCTTTCTGTTCGAGTCTGCTTTCGGTCGTACTCGTTTATTCTTTTCGAATCCGCTTTCAGTCGTATTCGTTTGCTGTTGAAAGAGCATTTTCGGCCGCTCTTTCTTTTGGAGTCCGCTTTCGGCTGTACTCGTTTGCTGTTGAAAGAGCATTTTCGGCCGGTCTTTCTTTTCGATTCCTCTTTCGGTCGTACTCGTTTATTTCTTTTCAAATCTGCTTTTGGTCGTACTCGTTTCCTGTTGAAAGAACGTTTTTGGCTGGTCTTTCTTTTCGAGTCCGCTTTCGGTCGTACTCGTATATTCTTTTCGAGTCTGCTTTTGCTCGTACTCGTTTGCTGTTGAAAGAGCGTTTCAGGCCGGCCTTTCTTTTCGAGTCCGCTTTTGGTCGTACTCGTGTGCTATTGAAAGAGCGTTTTTGGCCGGTCTTTATTTTCGAGTCCGCTTTTGGTCGTACTCGTTTATTCTTATCGAGTCCGCTTTCAGTCGTACTCGTTTGCTGTTGAAAGAGCGTTTTCGGTCGGTCTTTTATTTCGAGTCTGCTTTCGGTCGTACTCGTTTATTTCTTTTCGAGTCTGCTTTCGGTCGTACTCGTTTGCTGTTGAAAGAGCGTTTTCGGCCGGTCTTTCTTTTCGAGTCCGCTTTCGGTCGTACTCGTTTATTCTTTTCGAGTCCGCTTTCGGTCGTACTCGTTTGCTATTGAAAGAGCGTTTTCGGCCGACCTTTCTGTTCGAGTCGGCTTTCGGTCATAGTCGTTTATTCTTTTCGAGTCCGCTTTCAGTCATACTCATTTGCAATTGAAAGAGCATTCTCGGCCGGTCTTTCTTTTCGAGTTCGCTTTCGGTCGTACTCGTTTGCTGTTGAAAGAGCATTTTCGGCCGGTCTTTCTTTTCGAGTCCGCTTTCGGTCGTACTCGTTTATTTCTTTTCGAGTCCGCTTTCGGTCTTACTCATTTGCTGTTGAAAGAGCGTTTTCGACCGGTCTTTCTTTTCGAGTCCTCTTTTGGTCGTACTCGTTTATTCTTTTCGAGTCCGCTTTCGGTCGTACTCGTTTACTGTTGAAAGAGCGTTTTCGGCCGATCTTTCTATTCGAGTCCGCTTTCGGTCGTACTCGTTTATTCATTTCGAGTCCGCTTTCTGTCGTACTCGTTTGTTGTTGAAAGAGCATTTTCGGCCGGTCTTTCTTTTCGAGTCCGCTTTCGGTCGTACTCGTTTGCTGTTGAAAGAGCTTTTTCAGCCGGTCTTTCTTTTCGAGTCCGCTTTCGGTCATACTTATTTATTCTTTTCGAGTCCGCTTTCGGTCGTACTCGTTTACTGTTGAAAGAGCATTTTTGGCAGGTCTTTATGTTCGAGTCCGCTTTCGGACGTACTCGTTTATTCTTTTCGAGTCCGCTTTCGGTCGTACTCGTTTGCTGTTGAAAGAGCGTTTTCGGCCGGTCTTTCTTTTGGAGTCCGTTTTCGGCCGTACTCCTTTGCTGTTGAAAGGGCATTTTCGGCCAGTCTTTCTTTTCGATTATGCTTTCGGAAGTACTTTTTTATTTCTTTTCGAGTCCGCTTTTGCTCGTACTCGTTTGCTGTTGAAAGAGCGTTTCAGGCCGGTCTTTCTTTTCAAGTCCGCTTTCGGTTGTACTCGTTAGTTGTTGAAAGAGCGTTTTTGGCCGGTCTTTATTTTCGAGTCCGCTTTTGGTCGTACTCGTTTATTCTTATCGAGTCCGCTTTCGGTCGTACTCGTTTGCTGTTGAAAGAGCGTTTTCGGTCGGTCTTTTATTTCGAGTCCGCTTTCGGTCGTACTCGTTTATTTCTTTTCGAGTCTGCTTTCGGTCGTACTCGTTTGCTGTTGAAAGAGCGTTTTTGGCCGGTCTTTCTTTTCGAGTCTGCTTTCGGTCGTACTCGTTTATTCTTTTCGAGTCCGCTTTCGGTCGTACTCGTTTGCTATTGAAAGAGCGTTTTCGGCCGACCTTTCTGTTCGAGTCGGCTTTCGGTCGTACTCTTTTATTCTATTCGAGTTTGCTTTCGGTTGTACTCGTTTGCTGTTGAAAGAGCGTTTTTGGCCGGTCTTTCTTTTCGAGTCCGCTTTCAGTCGTACTCGTTTATTCTTATCGAGTCCGCTTTTGGTCGTACTCGTTTGCTGTTGAAAGAGCGTTTTCAGTCGGTCTTTCTTTTCGAGTCCGCTTTTGGTCGTACTCGTTTATTCTTATCGAGTCTGGTTTCGGTCGTGCTCATTTGCTGTCGAAAGAGCGTTTTTGGCCGGTCTTTTTTTTCGAGTCCGCTTTCGATCGTACTCGTTTGCTGTTGCAAGAGCATTTTCAGCCGGTCTTTCTTTTCGAGTCCGTTTTCGGTCTTACTTGTTTATTCTTTTCGAGTCCGCTTTCGGTCATACTCGTTTGCTGTTGAAGGAGCGTTTTCGGCAAGTCTTTCTGTTCGAGTCTGCTTTCGGTCGTACTCGTTTATTCTTTTCGAATCCGCTTTCAGTCGTATTCGTTTGCTGTTGAAAGAGCATTTTCGGCCGCTCTTTCTTTTGGAGTCCGCTTTCGGCTGTACTCGTTTGCTGTTGAAAGAGCATTTTCGGCCGGTCTTTC
Organism: Lathyrus tuberosus; assembly: GCA_022829125.1. Taxonomy (NCBI): domain Eukaryota; kingdom Viridiplantae; phylum Streptophyta; class Magnoliopsida; order Fabales; family Fabaceae; genus Lathyrus; species Lathyrus tuberosus. Next base: position 6,876,310 of record JALAZF010000034.1, read on the forward strand.
TTTTCGATTCCTCTTTCGGTCGTACTCGTTTATTTCTTTTCAAATCTGCTTTTGGTCGTACTCGTTTCCTGTTGAAAGAACGTTTTTGACTGGTCTTTCTTTTCGAGTCCGCTTTCGGTCGTACTCGTATATTCTTTTCGAGTCCGCTTTTGCTCGTACTCGTTTGCTGTTGAAAGAGCGTTTCAGGCCGGCCTTTCTTTTCGAGTCCGCTTTCGGTCGTACTCGTGTGCTATTGAAAGAGCGTTTTTGGCCGGTCTTTATTTTCGAGTCCGCTTTTGGTCGTACTCGTTTATTCTTATCGAGTCCACTTTCAGTCGTACTCGTTTGCTGTTGAAAGAGCGTTTTCGGTCGGTCTTTTATTTCGAGTCTGCTTTCGGTCGTACTCGTTTATTTCTTTTCGAGTCCGCTTTCGGTCGTACTCGTTTGCTGTTGAAAGAGCGTTTTCGGCCGGTCTTTCTTTTCGAGTCCGCTTTCGGTCGTACTCGTTTATTCTTTTCGAGTCCGCTTTCGGTCGTACTCGTTTGCTATTGAAAGAGCGTTTTCGGCCGACCTTTCTGTTCGAGTCGGCTTTCGGTCATACTCGTTTATTCTTTTCGAGTCCGCTTTCAGTCATACTCATTTGCAATTGAAAGAGCATTCTCGGCCGGTCTTTCTTTTCGAGTTCGCTTTCGGTCGTACTCGTTTATTTCTTTTCGAGTCCGCTTTCGGTCTTACTCATTTGCTGTTGAAAGAGCGTTTTCGACCGGTCTTTCTTTTCGAGTCCGCTTTTGGTCGTACTCGTTTATTCTTTTCGAGTCCGCTTTCGGTCGTACTCGTTTACTGTTGAAAGAACGTTTTCGGCCGATCTTTCTGTTCGAGTCCGCTTTCGGTCGTACTCGTTTATTCATTTCGAGTCCGCTTTCTGTCGTACTCGTTTGTTGTTGAAAGAGCATTTTCGGCCGGTCTTTCTTTTCGAGTCCGCTTTCGGTCGTACTCGTTTGCTGTTGAAAGAGCTTTTTCAGCCGGTCTTTCTTTTCGAGTCCGCTTTCGGTCATACTTATTTATTCTTTTCGAGTCCGCTTTCGGTCGTACTCGTTTACTGTTGAAAGAGCATTTTTGGCAGGTCTTTATGTTCGAGTCCGCTTTCGGACGTACTCGTTTATTCTTTTCGAGTCCGCTTTCGGTCGTACTCGTTTGCTGTTGAAAGAGCGTTTTCGGCCGGTCTTTCTTTTGGAGTCCGTTTTCGGCCGTACTCCTTTGCTGTTGAAAGGGCATTTTCGGCCAGTCTTTCTTTTCGATTATGCTTTCGGAAGTACTTTTTTATTTCTTTTCGAGTCCGCTTTTGCTCGTACTCGTTTGCTGTTGAAAGAGCGTTTCAGGCCGGTCTTTCTTTTCAAGTCCGCTTTCGGTTGTACTCGTTAGCTGTTGAAAGAGCGTTTTTGGCCGGTCTTTATTTTCGAGTCCGCTTTTGGTCGTACTCGTTTATTCTTATCGAGTCCGCTTTCGGTCGTACTCGTTTGCTGTTGAAAGAGCGTTTTCGGTCGGTCTTTTATTTCGAGTCCGCTTTCGGTCGTACTCGTTTATTTCTTTTCGAGTCTGCTTTCGGTCGTACTCGTTTGCTGTTGAAAGAGCGTTTTTGGCCGGTCTTTCTTTTCGAGTCTGCTTTCGGTCGTACTCGTTTATTCTTTTCGAGTCCGCTTTCGGTCGTACTCGTTTGCTATTGAAAGAGCGTTTTCGGCCGACCTTTCTGTTCGAGTCGGCTTTCGGTCGTACTCTTTTATTCTATTCGAGTTTGCTTTCGGTTGTACTCGTTTGCTGTTGAAAGAGCGTTTTTGGCCGGTCTTTCTTTTCGAGTCCGCTTTCAGTCGTACTCGTTTATTCTTATCGAGTCCGCTTTTGGTCGTACTCGTTTGCTGTTGAAAGAGCGTTTTCAGTCGGTCTTTCTTTTCGAGTCCGCTTTTGGTCGTACTCGTTTATTCTTATCGAGTCTGGTTTCGGTCGTGCTCATTTGCTGTCGAAAGAGCGTTTTTGGCCGGTCTTTTTTTTCGAGTCCGCTTTCGATCGTACTCGTTTGCTGTTGCGAGAGCATTTTCAGTCGGTCTTGCATTTCGAGTCCGTTTTCGGTCTTACTTGTTTATTCTTTTCGAGTCCGCTTTCGGTCATACTCGTTTGCTGTTGAAGGAGCGTTTTCGGCAAGTCTTTCTGTTCGAGTCTGCTTTCGGTCGTACTCGTTTATTCTTTTCGAATCCGCTTTCAGTCGTATTCGTTTGCTGTTGAAAGAGCATTTTCGGCCGCTCTTTCTTTTGGAGTCCACTTTCGGCTGTACTCGTTTGCTGTTGAAAGAGCATTTTCGGCCGGTCTTTCTTTTCGATTCCTCTTTCGGTCGTACTCGTTTATTTCTTTTCAAATCTGCTTTTGGTCGTACTCGTTTCCTGTTGAAAGAACGTTTTTGGCTGGTCTTTCTTTTCGAGTCCGCTTTCGGTCGTACTCGTATATTCTTTTCGAGTCCGCTTTTGCTCGTACTCGTTTGCTGTTGAAAGAGCGTTTCAGGCCGGCCTTTCTTTTCGAGTCCGCTTTCGGTCGTACTCGTGTGCTATTGAAAGAGCGTTTTTGGCCGGTCTTTATTTTCGAGTCCGCTTTTGGTCGTACTCGTTTATTCTTATCGAGTCCGCTTTCAGTCGTACTCGTTTGCTGTTGAAAGGGCGTTTTCGGTCGGTCTTTTATTTCGAGTCTACTTTCGGTCGTACTCGTTTATTTCTTTTCGAGTCCGCTTTCGGTCGTACTCGTTTGCTGTTGAAAGAGCGTTTTCGGCCGGTCTTTCTTTTCGAGTCCGCTTTCGGTCGTACTCGTTTATTCTTTTCGAGTCCGCTTTCGGTCGTACTCGTTTGCTATTGAAAGAGCGTTTTCGGCCGACCTTTCTGTTCGAGTCGGCTTTCGGTCATACTCGTTTATTCTTTTCGAGTCCGCTTTCAGTCATACTCATTTGCAATTGAAAGAGCATTCTCGGCCGGTCTTTCTTTTCGAGTCCGCTTTCGGTCGTACTCGTTTGCTGTTGAAAGAGCATTTTCGGCCGGTCTTTCTTTTCGAGTCCGCTTTCGGTCGTACTCGTTTATTTCTTTTCGAGTCCGCTTTCGGTCTTACTCATTTGCTGTTGAAAGAGCGTTTTTGACCGGTCTTTCTTTTCGAGTCCGCTTTTGGTCGTACTCGTTTATTCTTTTCGAGTCCGCTTTCGGTCGTACTCGTTTGCTGTTGAAAGAGCGTTTTCGGCCGGTCTTTCTTTTGGAGTCCGTTTTCGGCCGTACTCCTTTGCTGTTGAAAGGGCATTTTCGGCCAGTCTTTCTTTTCGATTATGCTTTCGGAAGTACTTTTTTATTTCTTTTCGAGTCCGCTTTTGCTCGTACTCGTTTGCTGTTGAAAGAGCGTTTCAGGCCGGTCTTTCTTTTCAAGTCCGCTTTCGGTTGTACTCGTTAGCTGTTGAAAGAGCGTTTTTGGCCGGTCTTTATTTTCGAGTCCGCTTTTGGTCGTACTCGTTTATTCTTATCGAGTCCGCTTTCGGTCGTACTCGTTTGCTGTTGAAAGAGCGTTTTCGGTCGGTCTTTTATTTCGAGTCCGCTTTCGGTCGTACTCGTTTATTTCTTTTCGAGTCTGCTTTCGGTCGTACTCGTTTGCTGTTGAAAGAGCGTTTTCGGCCGGTCTTTCTTTTCGAGTCTGCTTTCGGTCGTACTCGTTTATTCTTTTCGAGTCAGCTTTCGGTCGTACTCGTTTGCTATTGAAAGAGCGTTTTCGGCCGACCTTTCTGTTCGAGTCGGCTTTCGGTCGTACTCTTTTATTCTATTCGAGTTTGCTTTCGGTTGTACTCGTTTGCTGTTGAAAGAGCGTTTTTGGCCGGTCTTTCTTTTCGAGTCCGCTTTCAGTCGTACTCGTTTATTCTTATCGAGTCCGCTTTTGGTCGTACTCGTTTGCTGTTGAAAGAGCGTTTTCAGTCGGTCTTTCTTTTCGAGTCCGCTTTTGGTCGTACTCGTTTATTCTTATCGAGTCTGGTTTCGGTCGTGCTCATTTGCTGTCGAAAGAGCGTTTTTGGCCGGTCTTTTTTTTCGAGTCCGCTTTCGATCGTACTCGTTTGCTGTTGCAAGAGCATTTTCAGCCGGTCTTTCTTTTCGAGTCCGTTTTCGGTCTTACTTGTTTATTCTTTTCGAGTCCGCTTTCGGTCATACTCGTTTGCTGTTGAAGGAGCGTTTTCGGCAAGTCTTTCTGTTCGAGTCTGCTTTCGGTCGTACTCGTTTATTCTTTTCGAATCCGCTTTCAGTCGTATTCGTTTGCTGTTGAAAGAGCATTTTCGGCCGCTCTTTCTTTTGGAGTCCGCTTTCGGCTGTACTCGTTTGCTGTTGAAAGAGCATTTTCGGCCGGTCTTTCTTTTCGATTCCTCTTTCGGTCGTACTCGTTTATTTCTTTTCAAATCTGCTTTTGGTCGTACTCGTTTCCTGTTGAAAGAACGTTTTTGGCTGGTCTTTCTTTTCGAGTCCGCTTTCGGTCGTACTCGTATATTCTTTTCGAGTCCGCTTTTGCTCGTACTCGTTTGCTGTTGAAAGAGCGTTTCAGGCCGGCCTTTCTTTTCGAGTCCGCTTTCGGTCGTACTCGTGTGCTATTGAAAGAGCGTTTTTGGCCGGTCTTTATTTTCGAGTCCGCTTTTGGTCGTACTCGTTTATTCTTATCGAGTCCGCTTTCAGTCGTACTCGTTTGCTGTTGAAAGAGCGTTTTCGGTCGGTCTTTTATTTCGAGTCTGCTTTCGGTCGTACTCGTTTATTTCTTTTCGAGTCCGCTTTCGGTCGTACTCGTTTGCTGTTGAAAGAGCGTTTTCGGCCGGTCTTTCTTTTCGAGTCCGCTTTCGGTCGTACTCGTTTAATATTTTCGAGTCCGCTTTCGGTCGTACTCGTTTGCTATTGAAAGAGCGTTTTCGGCCGACCTTTCTGTTCGAGTCGGCTTTCGGTCATACTCGTTTATTCTTTTCGAGTCCGCTTTCAGTCATACTCATTTGCAATTGAAAGAGCATTCTCGGCCGGTCTTTCTTTTCGAGTCCGCTTTCGGTCGTACTCGTTTGCTGTTGAAAGAGCATTTTCGGCCGGTCTTTCTTTTCGAGTCCGCTTTCGGTCGTACTCGTTTATTTCTTTTCGAGTCCGCTTTCGGTCTTACTCATTTGCTGTTGAAAGAGCGTTTTTGACCGGTCTTTCTTTTCGAGTCCGCTTTTGGTCGTACTCGTTTATTCTTTTCGAGTTCGCTTTCGGTCGTACTCGTTTACTGTTGAAAGAGCGTTTTCGGCCGATCTTTCTGTTCGAGTCCGCTTTCGGTCGTACTCATTTATTCTTTTCGAGTCCGCTTTCTGTCATACTCGTTTGCTGTTGAAAGAGCATTTTCGGCCGGTCTTTCTTTTCGAGTCCGCTTTCGGTCGTACTCGTTTGCTGTTGAAAGAGCTTTTTCAGCCGGTCTTTCTTTTCGAGTCCGCTTTCGGTCATACTTATTTATTCTTTTCGTGTCCGCTTTCGGTCGTACTCGTTTACTGTTGAAAGAGCATTTTCGGCAGGTCTTTATGTTCGAGTCCGCTTTCGGACGTACTCGTTTATTCTTTTCGAGTCCGCTTTCGGTCGTACTCGTTTGCTGTTGAAAGAGCGTTTTCGGCCGGTCTTTCTTTTGGAGTCCGTTTTCGGCCGTACTCCTTTGCTGTTGAAAGGGCATTTTCGGCCAGTCTTTCTTTTCGATTATGATTTCGGAAGTACTTTTTTATTTCTTTTCGAGTCCGCTTTTGCTCGTACTCGTTTGCTGTTGAAAGAGCGTTTCAGGCCGGTCTTTCTTTTCAAGTCCGCTTTCGGTTGTACTCGTTAGCTGTTGAAAGAGCGTTTTTGGCCGGTCTTTATTTTCGAGTCTGCTTTTGGTCGTACTCGTTTATTCTTATCGAGTCCGCTTTCGGTCGTACTCGTTTGCTGTTGAAAGAGCGTTTTCGGTCGGTCTTTTATTTCGAGTCCGCTTTCGGTCGTACTCGTTTATTTCTTTTCGAGTTTGCTTTCGGTCGTACTCGTTTGCTGTTGAAAGAGCGTTTTCGGCCGGTCTTTCTTTTCGAGTCTGCTTTCGGTCGTACTCGTTTATTCTTTTCGAGTCCGCTTTCGGTCGTACTCGTTTGCTATTGAAAGAGCGTTTTCGGCCGACCTTTCTGTTCGAGTCGGCTTTCGGTCGTACTCTTTTATTCTATTTGAGTTTGCTTTCGGTTGTACTCGTTTGCTGTTGAAAGAGCGTTTTTGGCCGGTCTTTCTTTTCGAGTCCGCTTTCGGTCGTACTCGTTTATTCTTATCGAGTCCGCTTTTGGTCGTACTCGTTTGCTGTTGAAAGAGCGTTTTCAGTCGGTCTTTCTTTTCGAGGCCGCTTTTGGTCGTACTCGTTTATTCTTATCGAGTCTGGTTTCGGTCGTGCTCATTTGCTGTCGAAAGAGCGTTTTTGGCCGGTCTTTTTTTTCGAGTCCGCTTTCGATCGTACTCGTTTTCTGTTGCAAGAGCATTTTCAGCCGGTCTTTCTTTTCGAGTCCGTTTTCGGTCTTACTTGTTTATTCTTTTCGAGTCCGCTTTCGGTCATACTCGTTTGCTGTTGAAGGAGCGTTTTCGGCAAGTCTTTCTGTTCGAGTCTGCTTTCGGTCGTACTCGTTTATTCTTTTCGAATCCGCTTTCAGTCGTATTCGTTTGCTGTTGAAAGAGCATTTTCGGCCGCTCTTTCTTTTGGAGTCCGCTTTCGGCTGTACTCGTTTGCTGTTGAAAGAGAATTTTCGGCCGGTCTTTCTTTTCGATTCCTCTTTCGGTCGTACTCGTTTATTTCTTTTCAAATCTGCTTTTGGTCGTATTCGTTTCCTGTTGAAAGAACGTTTTTGGCTGGTCTTTCTTTTCGAGTCCGCTTTCGGTCGTACTCGTATATTCTTTTCGAGTCCGCTTTTGCTCGTACTCGTTTGCTGTTGAAAGAGCGTTTCAGGCCGGCCTTTCTTTTCGAGTCCGCTTTCGGTCGTACTCGTTTGCTATTGAAAGAGCGTTTTTGGCCGGTCTTTATTTTCGAGTCCGTTTTTGGTCGTACTCGTTTATTCTTATCGAGTCCGCTTTCAGTCGTACTCGTTTGCTGTTGAAAGAGCGTTTTCGGTCGGTCTTTTATTTCGAGTCTGCTTTCGGTCGTACTCGTTTATTTCTTTTCGAGTCCGCTTTCGGTCGTACTCGTTTGCTGTTGAAAGAGCGTTTTCGGCCGGTCTTTCTTTTCGAGTCCGCTTTCGGTCGTACTCGTTTATTCTTTTCGAGTCCGCTTTCGGTCGTACTCGTTTGCTATTGAAAGAGCGTTTTCGGCCGACCTTTCTGTTCGAGTCGGCTTTCGGTCATACTCGTTTATTCTTTTCGAGTTCGCTTTCGGTTGTACTCGTTTGCTGTTGAAAGAGCGTTTTCGGCCAGTCTTTCTTTTCGATTCTGCTTTCGGTAGTACTTGTTTATTTCTTTTCGAATTCGCTTTTGGTCTTACTCGTTTGCTGTTGAAAGAGCGTTTTCGGCCGGTCTTTCTTTTCGAGTCCGCTTTCGGTCGTACTCGTTTATTCTTTTCGAGTTCGCTTTTGCTCGTACTCGTTTGCTGTTGAAAGAGCGTTTTCGGCCGGTCTTTCTTTTCGAGTCCGCTTTCGGTCGTACTCGTTTATTATTTTCGAGTCCGCTTTCGGTCGTACTCGTTTGCTATTGAAAGAGCGTTTTCGGCCGACCTTTCTGTTCGAGTCGGCTTTCGGTCATACTCGTTTATTCTTTTCGAGTCCGCTTTCAGTCATACTCATTTGCAATTGAAAGAGCATTCTCGGCCGGTCTTTCTTTTCGAGTCCGCTTTCGGTCGTACTCGTTTGCTGTTGAAAGAGCATTTTCGGCCGGTCTTTCTTTTCGAGTCCGCTTTCGGTCGTACTCGTTTATTTCTTTTCGAGTCCGCTTTCGGTCTTACTCATTTGCTGTTGAAAGAGCGTTTTTGACCGGTCTTTCTTTTCGAGTCCGCTTTTGGTCGTACTCGTTTATTCTTTTCGAGTTCGCTTTCGGTCGTACTCGTTTACTGTTGAAAGAGCGTTTTCGGCCGATCTTTCTGTTCGAGTCCGCTTTCGGTCGTACTCGTTTATTCTTTTCGAGTCCGCTTTCTGTCATACTCGTTTGCTGTTGAAAGAGCATTTTCGGCCGGTCTTTCTTTTCGAGTCCGCTTTCGGTCGTACTCGTTTGCTGTTGAAAGAGCTTTTTCAGCCGGTCTTTCTTTTCGAGTCCGCTTTCGGTCATACTTATTTATTCTTTTCGAGTCCGCTTTCGGTCGTACTCGTTTACTGTTGAAAGAGCATTTTCGGCAGGACTTTATGTTCGAGTCCGCTTTCGGACGTACTCGTTTATTCTTTTCGAGTCCGCTTTCGGTCGTACTCGTTTGCTGTTGAAAGAGCGTTTTCGGCCGGTCTTTCTTTTCGATTCCTCTTTCGGTCGTACTCGTTTATTTCTTTTCAAATCTGCTTTTGGTCGTATTCGTTTCCTGTTGAAAGAACGTTTTTGGCTGGTCTTTCTTTTCGAGTCCGCTTTCGGTCGTACTCGTATATTCTTTTCGAGTCCGCTTTTGCTCGTACTCGTTTGCTGTTGAAAGAGCGTTTCAGGCCGGCCTTTCTTTTCGAGTCCGCTTTCGGTCGTACTCGTTTGCTATTGAAAGAGCGTTTTTGGCCGGTCTTTATTTTCGAGTCCGTTTTTGGTCGTACTCGTTTATTCTTATCGAGTCCGCTTTCAGTCGTACTCGTTTGCTGTTGAAAGAGCGTTTTCGGTCGGTCTTTTATTTCGAGTCTGCTTTCGGTCGTACTCGTTTATTTCTTTTCGAGTCCGCTTTCGGTCGTACTCGTTTGCTGTTGAAAGAGCGTTTTCGGCCGGTCTTTCTTTTCGAGTCCGCTTTCGGTCGTACTCGTTTATTCTTTTCGAGTCCGCTTTCGGTCGTACTCGTTTGCTATTGAAAGAGCGTTTTCGGCCGACCTTTCTGTTCGAGTCGGCTTTCGGTCATACTCGTTTATTCTTTTCGAGTTCGCTTTCGGTTGTACTCGTTTGCTGTTGAAAGAGCGTTTTCGGCCAGTCTTTCTTTTCGATTCTGCTTTCGGTAGTACTTGTTTATTTCTTTTCGAATTCGCTTTTGGTCTTACTCGTTTGCTGTTGAAAGAGCGTTTTCGGCCGGTCTTTCTTTTCGAGTCCGCTTTCGGTCGTACTCGTTTATTCTTTTCGAGTTCGCTTTTGCTCGTACTCGTTTGCTGTTGAAAGAGCGTTTTCGGCCGGTCTTTCTTTTCGAGTCCGCTTTCGGTCGTACTCGTTTATTATTTTCGAGTCCGCTTTCGGTCGTACTCGTTTGCTATTGAAAGAGCGTTTTCGGCCGACCTTTCTGTTCGAGTCGGCTTTCGGTCATACTCGTTTATTCTTTTCGAGTCCGCTTTCAGTCATACTCATTTGCAATTGAAAGAGCATTCTCGGCCGGTCTTTCTTTTCGAGTCCGCTTTCGGTCGTACTCGTTTGCTGTTGAATGAGCATTTTCGGCCGGTCTTTCTTTTCGAGTCCGCTTTCGGTCGTACTCGTTTATTTCTTTTCGAGTCCGCTTTCGGTCTTACTCATTTGCTGTTGAAAGAGCGTTTTTGACCGGTCTTTCTTTTCGAGTCCGCTTTTGGTCGTACTCGTTTATTCTTTTCGAGTTCGCTTTCGGTCGTACTCGTTTACTGTTGAAAGAGCGTTTTCGGCCGATCTTTCTGTTCGAGTCCGCTTTCGGTCGTACTCGTTTATTCTTTTCGAGTCCGCTTTCTATCATACTCGTTTGCTGTTGAAAGAGCATTTTCGGCCGGTCTTTCTTTTCGAGTCCGCTTTCGGTCGTACTCGTTTGCTGTTGAAAGAGCTTTTTCAGCCGGTCTTTCTTTTCGAGTCCGCTTTCGGTCATACTTATTTATTCTTTTCGAGTCCGCTTTCGGTCGTACTCGTTTACTGTTGAAAGAGCATTTTCGGCAGGACTTTATGTTCGAGTCCGCTTTCGGACGTACTCGTTTATTCTTTTCGAGTCCGCTTTCGGTCGTACTCGTTTGCTGTTGAAAGAGCGTTTTCGGCCGGTCTTTCTTTTCGATTCCTCTTTCGGTCGTACTCGTTTATTTCTTTTCAAATCTGCTTTTGGTCGTATTCGTTTCCTGTTGAAAGAACGTTTTTGGCTGGTCTTTCTTTTCGAGTCCGCTTTCGGTCGTACTCGTATATTCTTTTCGAGTCCGCTTTTGCTCGTACTCGTTTGCTGTTGAAAGAGCGTTTCAGGCCGGCCTTTCTTTTCGAGTCCGCTTTCGGTCGTACTCGTTTGCTATTGAAAGAGCGTTTTTGGCCGGTCTTTATTTTCGAGTCCGTTTTTGGTCGTACTCGTTTATTCTTATCGAGTCCGCTTTCAGTCGTACTCGTTTGCTGTTGAAAGAGCGTTTTCGGTCGGTCTTTTATTTCGAGTCTGCTTTCGGTCGTACTCGTTTATTTCTTTTCGAGTCCGCTTGCGGTCGTACTCGTTTGCTGTTGAAAGAGCGTTTTCGGCCGGTCTTTCTTTTCGAGTCCGCTTTCGGTCGTACTCGTTTATTCTTTTCGAGTCCGCTTTCGGTCGTACTCGTTTGCTATTGAAAGAGCGTTTTCGGCCGACCTTTCTGTTCGAGTCGGCTTTCGGTCATACTCGTTTATTCTTTTCGAGTTCGCTTTCGGTTGTACTCGTTTGCTGTTGAAAGAGCGTTTTCGGCCAGTCTTTCTTTTCGATTCTGCTTTCGGTAGTACTTGTTTATTTCTTTTCGAATTCGCTTTTGGTCTTACTCGTTTGCTGTTGAAAGAGCGTTTTCGGCCGGTCTTTCTTTTCGAGTCCGCTTTCGGTCGTACTCGTTTATTCTTTTCGAGTTCGCTTTTGCTCGTACTCGTTTGCTGTTGAAAGAGCGTTTTCGGCCGGTCTTTCTTTTCGAGTCCGCTTTCGGTCGTACTCGTTTATTATTTTCGAGTCCGCTTTCGGTCGTACTCGTTTGCTATTGAAAGAGCGTTTTCGGCCGACCTTTCTGTTCGAGTCGGCTTTCGGTCATACTCGTTTAATCTTTTCGAGTCCGCTTTCAGTCATACTCATTTGCAATTGAAAGAGCATTCTCGGCCGGTCTTTCTTTTCGAGTCCGCTTTCGGTCGTACTCGTTTGCTGTTGAAAGAGCATTTTCGGCCGGTCTTTCTTTTCGAGTCCGCTTTCGGTCGTACTCGTTTATTTCTTTTTTAGTCCGCTTTCGGTCTTACTCATTTGCTGTTGAAAGAGCGTTTTTGACCGGTCTTTCTTTTCGAGTCCGCTTTTGGTCGTACTCGTTTATTCTTTTCGAGTTCGCTTTCGGTCGTACTCGTTTACTGTTGAAAGAGCGTTTTCGGCCGATCTTTCTGTTCGAGTCCGCTTTCGGTCGTACTCGTTTATTCTTTTCGAGTCCGCTTTCTGTCATACTCGTTTGCTGTTGAAAGAGCATTTTCGGCCGGTCTTTCTTTTCGAGTCCGCTTTCGGTCGTACTCGTTTGCTGTTGAAAGAGCTTTTTCAGCCGGTCTTTCTTTTCGAGTCCGCTTTCGGTCATACTTATTTATTCTTTTCGAGTCCGCTTTCGGTCGTACTCGTTTACTGTTGAAAGAGCATTTTCGGCAGGTCTTTATGTTCGAGTCCGCTTTCGGACGTACTCGTTTATTCTTTTCGAGTCCGCTTTCGGTCGTACTCGTTTGCTGTTGAAAGAGCGTTTTCGGCCGGTCTTTCTTTTGGAGTCCGTTTTCGGCCGTACTCCTTTGCTGTTGAAAGGGCATTTTCGGCCAGTCTTTCTTTTCGATTATGCTTTCGGAAGTACTTTTTTATTTCTTTTCGAGTCCGCTTTTGCTCGTACTCGTTTGCTGTTGAAAGAGCGTTTCAGGCCGGTCTTTCTTTTCAAGTCCGCTTTCGGTTGTACTCGTTAGCTGTTGAAAGAGCGTTTTTGGCCGGTCTTTATTTTCGAGTCCGCTTTTGGTCGTACTCGTTTATTCTTATCGAGTCCGCTTTCGGTCGTACTCGTTTGCTGTTGAAAGAGCGTTTTCGGTCGGTCTTTTATTTCGAGTCCGCTTTCGGTCGTACTCGTTTATTTCTTTTCGAGTCTGCTTTCGGTCGTACTCGTTTGCTGTTGAAAGAGCGTTTTCGGCCGGTCTTTCTTTTCGAGTCTGCTTTCGGTCGTACTCGTTTATTCTTTTCGAGTCCGCTTTCGGTCGTACTCGTTTGCTATTGAAAGAGCGTTTTCGGCCGACCTTTCTGTTCGAGTCGGCTTTCGGTCGTACTCTTTTATTCTATTTGAGTTTGCTTTCGGTTGTACTCGTTTGCTGTTGAAAGAGCGTTTTTGGCCGGTCTTTCTTTTCGAGTCCGCTTTCGGTCGTACTCGTTTATTCTTATCGAGTCCGCTTTTGGTCGTACTCGTTTGCTGTTGAAAGAGCGTTTTCAGTCGGTCTTTCTTTTCGAGGCCGCTTTTGGTCGTACTCGTTTATTCTTATCGAGTCTGGTTTCGGTCGTGCTCATTTGCTGTCGAAAGAGCGTTTTTGGCCGGTCTTTTTTTTCGAGTCCGCTTTCGATCGTACTCGTTTTCTGTTGCAAGAGCATTTTCAGCCGGTCTTTCTTTTCGAGTCCGTTTTCGGTCTTACTTGTTTATTCTTTTCGAGTCCGCTTTCGGTCATACTCGTTTGCTGTTGAATGAGCGTTTTCGGCAAGTCTTTCTGTTCGAGTCTGCTTTCGGTCGTACTCGTTTATTCTTTTCGAATCCGCTTTCAGTCGTATTCGTTTGCTGTTGAAAGAGCATTTTCGGCCGCTCTTTCTTTTGGAGTCCGCTTTCGGCTGTACTCGTTTGCTGTTGAAAGAGAATTTTCGGCCGGTCTTTCTTTTCGATTCCTCTTTCGGTCGTACTCGTTTATTTCTTTTCAAATCTGCTTTTGGTCGTATTCGTTTCCTGTTGAAAGAACGTTTTTGGCTGGTCTTTCTTTTCGAGTCCGCTTTCGGTCGTACTCGTATATTCTTTTCGAGTCCGCTTTTGCTCGTACTCGTTTGCTGTTGAAAGAGCGTTTCAGGCCGGCCTTTCTTTTCGAGTCCGCTTTCGGTCGTACTCGTTTGCTATTGAAAGAGCGTTTTTGGCCGGTCTTTATTTTCGAGTCCGTTTTTGGTCGTACTCGTTTATTCTTATCGAGTCCGCTTTCAGTCGTACTCGTTTGCTGTTGAAAGAGCGTTTTCGGTCGGTCTTTTATTTCGAGTCTGCTTTCGGTCGTACTCGTATATTTCTTTTCGAGTCCGCTTTCGGTCGTACTCGTTTGCTGTTGAAAGAGCGTTTTCGGCCGGTCTTTCTTTTCGAGTCCGCTTTCGGTCGTACTCGTTTATTCTTTTCGAGTCCGCTTTCGGTCGTACTCGTTTGCTATTGAAAGAGCGTTTTCGGCCGACCTTTCTGTTCGAGTCGGCTTTCGGTCATACTCGTTTATTCTTTTCGAGTTCGCTTTCGGTTGTACTCGTTTGCTGTTGAAAGAGCGTTTTCGGCCAGTCTTTCTTTTCGATTCTGCTTTCGGTAGTACTTGTTTATTTCTTTTCGAATTCGCTTTTGGTCTTACTCGTTTGCTGTTGAAAGAGCATTTTCGGCCGGTCTTTCTTTTCGAGTCCGCTTTCGGTCGTACTCGTTTATTCTTTTCGAGTTCGCTTTTGCTCGTACTCGTTTGCTGTTGAAAGAGCGTTTCAGGCCGGTCTTTCTTTTCGAGACCGCTTTCGATGGTACTCGTTAGCTGTTGAAAGAGAGTTTTTGGCCGGTCTTTCGTTTTGAGTCTGCTTTTGTTCATACTCGTTTATTCTTATCGAGTCCGCTTTCGGTTGTACTCGTTTGCTGTTGAAAGAGCGTTCCAGGTCGGTCTTTCTTTTCGAGTCTGCTTTTCGGTCGTACTCGTTTGCTGTTGAAAGAGCGTTTACAGCCGGTCTTTCTTTTCGAGTCCGCTTTCGGTCGTACTCGTTTATTTCTTTTCGAGTCTGCTTTCGGTCGTACTCGTTTGCTGTTGAAAAAGCGTTTTCGGCCGGTCTTTCTTTTCGAGTCTGCTTTCGGTCGTACTCGTTTATTCTTTTCGAGTCCGCTTTCGGTCGTACTCGTTTGCTATTGAAAGAGCGTTTTCGGCCGACCTTTCTGTTCGAGTCGGCTTTCGGTCGTACTCTTTTATTCTATTCGAGTTTGCTTTCGGTTGTACTCATTTGCTGTTGAAAGAGCGTTTTCGGCCGGTCTTTCTTTTCGAGTCCGCTTTCGGTCGTACTCGTTTATTCTTATCGAGTCCGCTTTTGGTTGTACTCGTTTGCTGTTGAAAGAGCGTTTTCAGTCGGTCTTTCTTTTCGAGTCCGCTTTTGGTCGTACTCGTTTATTCTTATCGAGTCTGGTTTCGGTCGTGCTCATTTGCTGTCGAAAGAGCGTTTTTGGCCGGTCTTTTTTTTCGAGTCCGCTTTTGATCGTACTCGTTTGCTGTTGCAAGAGCATTTTCAGCCGGTCTTTCTTTTCGAGTCCATTTTCGGTCTTACTTGTTTATTCTTTTCGAGTCCGCTTTCGGTCATACTCGTTTGCTGTTGAAGGAGCGTTTTCGGCAAGTCTTTCTATTCGAGTCTGCTTTCGGTCGTACTCGTTTATTCTTTTCGAATCGGCTTTCAGTCGTATTCGTTTGCTGTTGAAAGAGCATTTTCAGCCGGTCTTTCTTTTCGATTCCTCTTTCGGTCGTACTCGTTTATTTCTTTTCAAATCTGCTTTTGGTCGTACTCGTTTCCTGTTGAAAGAACGTTTTTGGCTGGTCTTTCTTTTCGAGTCCGCTTTCGGTCGTACTCGTATATTCTTTTCGAGTCCGCTTTTGCTCGTACTCGTTTGCTGTTGAAAGAGCGTTTCAGGCCGGCCTTTCTTTTCGAGTCCGCTTTCGGTCGTACTCGTTTGCTATTGAAATAGCGTTTTTGGCCGGTCTTTATTTTCGAGTCCGTTTTTGGTCGTACTCGTTTATTCTTATCGAGTCCGCTTTCAGTCGTACTCGTTTGCTGTTGAAAGAGCGTTTTCGGTCGGTCTTTTATTTCGGGTCTGCTTTCGGTCGTACTCGTTTATTTCTTTTCGAGTCCGCTTTCGGTCGTACTCGTTTGCTGTTGAAAGAGCGTTTTCGGCCGGTCTTTCTTTTCGAGTCCGCTTTCGGTCGTACTCGTTTATTCTTTTCGAGTCCGCTTTCGGTCGTACTCGTTTGCTATTGAAAGAGCGTTTTCGGCCGACCTTTCTGTTCGAGTCGGCTTTCGGTCATACTCGTTTATTCTTTTCGAGTTCGCTTTCGGTTGTACTCGTTTGCTGTTGAAAGAGCGTTTTCGGCCAGTCTTTCTTTTCGATTCTGCTTTCGGTAGTACTTGTTTATTTCTTTTCGAATTCGCTTTTGGTCTTACTCGTTTGCTGGTGAAAGAGCGTTTTCGGCCGATCTTTCTTTTCGAGTCCGCTTTCGGTCGTACTCGTTTATTCTTTTCGAGTTCGCTTTTGCTCGTACTCGTTTGCTGTTGAAAGAGCGTTTCAGGCCGGTCTTTCTTTTCGAGTCCGCTTTCGGTTGTACTCGTTAGCTGTTGAAAGAGAGTTTTTGGCCGGTCTTTCGTTTCGAGTCTGCTTTTGTTCATACTCGTTTATTCTTATCGAGTCCGCTTTCGGTTGTACTCGTTTGCTGTTGAAAGAGCGTTCCAGGTCGGTCTTTCTTTTCGAGTCTACTTTTCGGTCGTACTCGTTTGCTGTTGAAAGAGCGTTTACAGCCGGTCTTTCTTTTCGAGTCCGATTTCGATCGTACTCGGTTATTTCTTTTAGAGTCTGCTTTCGGTTGTACTCGTTTGCTGTTGAAAGAGCGTTTTCGGCCGGTCTTTCTTTTTGAGTCCGCTTTCGGTCGTACTCGTTTATTCTTTTCTAGTCCGCTTTCAGTCGTACTCGTTTGCTATTGAAAGAGCATTCTCGGCCGGTCTTTCTTTTCGAGTCCGCTTTCGGTCGTACTCGTTTGCTGTTGAAAGAGCATTTTCGGCCGGTCTTTCTTTTCGAGTCCGCTTTCGGTCGTACTCGTTTGCTGTTGAAAGAGCATTTTCGGCCGGTCTTTCTTTTCGAGTCCGCTTTCGGTCGTACTCGTTTATTTCTTTTCGAGTCCGCTTTCGGTCTTACTCATTTGCTGTTGAAAGAGCGTTTTCGACCGGTCTTTCTTTTCGAGTCCGCTTTTGGTCGTACTCGTTTATTCTTTTCGAGTCCGCTTTCGGTCGTACTCGTTTGCTGTTGAAAGTGCGTTTTCGGCCGGTCTTTCTGTTCGAGTCCGCTTTCGGTCGTACTCGTTTATTCTTTTCGAGTCCGCTTTCTGTCGTACTCGTTTGCTGTTGAAAGAGCGTTTTCGGCTGGTCTTTCTTTTGGAGTCCGCTTTCGGCCGTACTCATTTATTCTTTTCGAGTCCGCTTTTGCTCGTACACGTTTGCTGTTGAAAGAGCGTTTCAGGCCGGTCTTTCTTTTCGAGTCCGCTTTCGGTCGTACTCGTTTGCTATTGAAAGAGCGTTTTTGGCCGGTCTTTATTTTCTAGTCCGCTTTCGGTCGTACTCGTTTATTCTTTTCGAGTCCGCTTTCAGTCATACTCGTTTGCTATTGAAAGAGCGTTTTCGGCCGACCTTTCTGTTCGAGTCGGCTTTCGGTCATACTCGTTTATTCTTTTCGAGTTCGCTTTCGGTTGTACTCGTTTGCTGTTTAAAGAGCGTTTTCGGCTAGTCTTTCTTTTCGATTCTGCTTTCGGTAGTACTTGTTTATTTCTTTTCGAATTCGCTTTTGGTCTTACTCGTTTGCTGTTGAAAGAGCGTTTTCGGCCGGTCTTTCTTTTCGAGTCCGCTTTCGGTCGTACTCGTTTATTCTTTTCGAGTTTGCTTTTGCTCGTACTCGTTTGCTGTTGAAAGAGCGTTTCAGGCCGGTCTTTCTTTTCGAGTCCGCTTTCGGTTGTACTCGTTAGCTGTTGAAAGAGAGTTTTTGGCCGGTCTTTCTTTTCGAGTCTGCTTTTGGTCGTACTCGTTTATTCTTATCGAGTCCGCTTTCGGTTGTACTCGTTTGCTGTTGAAAGAGCGTTTCAGGTCGGTCTTTCTTTTCGAGTCCGCTTTTCGGTCGTACTCGTTTGCTGTTGAAAGAGCGTTTTCGGCCGGTCTTTCTTTTCGAGTCCGCTTTCGATCGTACTCGGTTATTTCTTTTAGAGTCTGCTTTCGGTTGTACTCGTTTGCTGTTGAAAGAGCGTTTACGGCCGGTCTTTCTTTTCGAGTCCGCTTTCGGTCGTACTCGTTTATTCTTTTCGAGCCCGCTTTCAGTCGTACTCGTTTGCTATTGAAAGAGCATTCTCGGCCGGTCTTTCTTTTCGAGTCCGCTTTCGGTCGTACTCGTTTGCTGTTGAAAGAGCATTTTCGGCCGGTCTTTCTTTTCGAGTCCGCTTTCGGTCGTACTCGTTTATTTCTTTTCGAGTCCGCTTTCGGTCTTACTCGTTTATTTCTTTTCGAGTCCGCTTTCGGTCTTACTCATTTGCTGTTGAAAGAGCGTTTTTGACCGGTCTTTCTTTTCGAGTCCGCTTTCGGTCGTACTCGTTTGCTGTTAAAAGAGCTTTTTCAGCCGGTCTTTCTTTTCGAGTCCGCTTTCGATCATACTTATTTATTCTTTTCGAGTCCGCTTTTGGTCGTACTCGTTTACTGTTGAAAGAGCATTTTCGGCAGGTCTTTATGTTCGAGTCCGCTTTCGGACGTACTCGTTTATTCTTTTCGAGTCCGCTTTCGGTCGTACTCGTTTGCTGTTGAAAGAGCGTTTTCGGCCGGTCTTTCTTTTGGAGTCCGCTTTCGGCCGTACTCATTTATTCTTTTCGAGTCCGCTTTTGCTCGTACTCGTTTGCTGTTGAAAGAGCGTTTCAGGCCGGTCTTTCTTTTCGAGTCCGCTTTCGGTTGTACTCGTTAGCTGTTGAAAGAGAGTTTTTGGCCGGTCTTTCTTTTCGAATCTGCTTTTGGTCGTACTCGTTTATTCTTATCGAGTCCGCTTTCGGTTGTACTCGTTTGCTGTTGAAAGAGCGTTTCAGGTCGGTCTTTCTTTTCGAGTCCGCTTTTCGGTCGTACTCGTTTGCTGTTGAAAGAGCGTTTTCGGCCGGTCTTTCTTTTCGAGTCCGCTTTCGATCGTACTCGGTTATTTCTTTTAGAGTCTGCTTTCGGTTGTACTCGTTTGCTGTTGAAAGAGCGTTTACGGCCGGTCTTTCTTTTCGAGTCCGCTTTCGGTCGTACTCGTTTATTCTTTTCGAGTCCGCTTTCAGTCGTACTCGTTTGCTATTGAAAGAGCATTCTCGGCCGGTCTTTCTTTTCGAGTGCGCTTTCGGTCGTACTCGTTTGCTGTTGAAAGAGCATTTTCGGCCGGTCTTTCTTTTCGAGTCCGCTTTCGGTCGTACTCGTTTATTTCTTTTCGAGTCCGCTTTCGGTCTTACTCGTTTATTTCTTTTCGAGTCCGCTTTCGGTCTTACTCATTTGCTGTTGAAAGAGCGTTTTTGACCGGTCTTTCTTTTCGAGTCCGCTTTCGGTCGTACTCGTTTGCTGTTAAAAGAGCTTTTTCAGCCGGTCTTTCTTTTCGAGTCCGCTTTCGGTCATACTTATTTATTCTTTTCGAGTCCGCTTTTGGTCGTACTCGTTTACTGTTGAAAGAGCATTTTCGGCAGGTCTTTATGTTCGAGTCCGCTTTCGGACGTACTCGTTTATTCTTTTCGAGTCCGCTTTCGATCGTACTCGTTTGCTGTTGAAAGAGCGTTTTCGGCCGGTCTTTCTTTTGGAGTCCGCTTTCGGCCGTACTCATTTATTCTTTTCGAGTCCGCTTTTGCTCGTACTCGTTTGCTGTTGAAAGAGCGTTTCAGGCCGGTCTTTCTTTTCGAGTCCGCTTTCGGTCGTACTCGTTTGCTATTGAAAGAGCGTTTTTGGCCGGTCTTTATTTTCGAGTCCGCTTTTGGTCGTACTCGTTTATTCTTATCGAGTCCGCTTTCAGTCGTACTCGTTTGCTGTTGAAAGAGCGTTTTCGGTCGGTCTTTTATTTTGAGTCCGCTTTCGGTCATACTCGTTTATTTCTTTTCGAGTCCGCTTTCGGTCGTACTCGTTTGCTGTTGAAAGAGCGTTTTCGGCCGGTCTTTCTTTTCGAGTCCGCTTTCGGTCGTACTCGTTTATTCTTTTCGAGTCCGCTTTCAGTCATACTCGTTTGCTATTGAAAGAGCATTTTCGGCCGACCTTTCTGTTCGAGTCGGCTTTCGGTCATACTCGTTTATTCTTTTCGAGTTCGCTTTCGGTTGTACTCGTTTGCTGTTTAAAGAGCGTTTTCGGCTAGTCTTTCTTTTCGATTCTCCTTTCGGTAGTACTTGTTTATTTCTTTTCGAATTCGCTTTTGGTCTTACTCGTTTGCTGTTGAAAGAGCGTTTTCGGCCGGTCTTTCTTTTCGAGTCCGCTTTCGGTCGTACTCGTTTATTCTTTTCGAGTTTGCTTTTGCTCGTACTCGTTTGCTGTTGAAAGAGCGTTTCAGGCCGGTCTTTCTTTTCGAGTCCGCTTTCGGTTGTACTCGTTAGCTGTTGAAAGAGAGTTTTTGGCCGGTCTTTCTTTTCGAGTCTGCTTTTGGTCGTACTCGTTTATTCTTATCGAGTCCGCTTTCGGTTGTACTCGTTTTCTGTTGAAAGAGCGTTTCAGGTCGGTCTTTCTTTTCGAGTCCGCTTTTCGGTCGTACTCGTTTGCTGTTGAAAGAGCGTTTTCGGCCGGTCTTTCTTTTCGAGTCCGCTTTCGATCGTACTCGGTTATTTCTTTTAGAGTCTGCTTTCGGTTGTACTCGTTTGCTGTTGAAAGAGCGTTTACGGCCGGTCTTTCTTTTCGAGTCCGCTTTTGGTCGTACTCGTTTATTCTTTTCGAGTCCGCTTTCAGTCGTACTCGTTTGCTATTGAAAGAGCATTCTCGGCCGGTCTTTCTTTTCGAGTCCGCTTTCGGTCGTACTCGTTTGCTGTTGAAAGAGCATTTTCGGCCGGTCTTTCTTTTCGAGTCCGCTTTCGGTCGTACTCGTTTATTTCTTTTCGAGTCCGCTTTCGGTCTTACTCGTTTATTTCTTTTCGAGTCCGTTTCGGTCTTACTCATTTGCTGTTGAAAGAGCGTTTTTGACCGGTCTTTCTTTTCGAGTCCGCTTTCGGTCGTACTCGTTTGCTGTTAAAAGAGCTTTTTCAGCCGGTCTTTCTTTTCGAGTCCGCTTTCGGTCATACTTATTTATTCTTTTCGAGTCCGCTTTTGGTCGTACTCGTTTACTGTTGAAAGAGCATTTTCGGCAGGTCTTTATGTTCGAGTCCGCTTTCGGACGTACTCGTTTATTCTTTTCGAGTCCGCTTTCGGTCGTACTCGTTTGCTGTTGAAAGAGCGTTTTCGGCCGGTCTTTCTTTTGGAGTCCGCTTTCGGCCGTACTCATTTATTCTTTTCGAGTCCGCTTTTGCTCGTACTCGTTTGCTGTTGAAAGAGCGTTTCAGGCCGGTCTTTCTTTTCGAGTCCGCTTTCGGTTGTACTCGTTAGCTGTTGAAAGAGAGTTTTTGGCCGGTCTTTCTTTTCGAATCTGCTTTTGGTCGTACTCGTTTATTCTTATCGAGTCCACTTTCGGTTGTACTCGTTTGCTGTTGAAAGAGCGTTTCAGGTCGGTCTTTCTTTTCGAGTCCGCTTTTCGGTCGTACTCGTTTGCTGTTGAAAGAGCGTTTTCGGCCGGTCTTTCTTTTCGAGTCCGCTTTCGATCGTACTCGGTTATTTCTTTTAGAGTCTGCTTTCGGTTGTACTCGTTTGCTGTTGAAAGAGCGTTTACGGCCGGTCTTTCTTTTCGAGTCCGCTTTCGGTCGTACTCGTTTATTCTTTTCGAGTCCGCTTTCAGTCGTACTCGTTTGCTATTGAAAGAGCATTCTCGGCCGGTCTTTCTTTTCGAGTCCGCTTTCGGTCGTACTCGTTTGCTGTTGAAAGAGCATTTTCGGCCGGTCTTTCTTTTCGAGTCCGCTTTCGGTCGTACTCGTTTATTTCTTTTCGAGTCCGCTTTCGGTCTTACTCGTTTATTTCTTTTCGAGTCCGCTTTCGGTCTTACTCATTTGCTGTTGAAAGAGCGTTTTTAACCGGTCTTTCTTTTCGAGTCCGCTTTCGGTCGTACTCGTTTGCTGTTAAAAGAGCTTTTTCAGCCGGTCTTTCTTTTCGAGTCCGCTTTCGGTCATACTTATTTATTCTTTTTGAGTCCGCTTTTGGTCGTACTCGTTTACTGTTGAAAGAGCATTTTCGGCAGGTCTTTATGTTCGAGTCCGCTTTCGGACGTACTCGTTTATTCTTTTCGAGTCCGCTTTCGGTCGTACTCGTTTGCTGTTGAAAGAGCGTTTTCGGCCGGTCTTTCTTTTGGAGTCCGCTTTCGGCCGTACTCATTTATTCTTTTCGAGTCCGCTTTTGCTCGTACTCGTTTGCTGTTGAAAGAGCGTTTCAGGCCGGTCTTTCTTTTCGAGTCCGCTTTTGGTTGTACTCGTTAGCTGTTGAAAGAGAGTTTTTGGCCGGTCTTTCTTTTCGAGTCTGCTTTTGTTCATACTCGTTTATTCTTATCGAGTCCGCTTTCGGTTGTACTCGTTTGCTGTTGAAAGAACGTTCCAGGTCGGTCTTTCTTTTCGAGTCTACTTTTCGGTCGTACTCGTTTGCTGTTGAAAGAGCGTTTACAGCCGGTCTTTCTTTTCGAGTCCGATTTCGATCGTACTCGGTTATTTCTTTTAGAGTCTGCTTTCGGTTGTACTCGTTTGCTGTTGAAAGAGCGTTTTCGGCCGGTCTTTCTTTTCGAGTCCGCTTTCGGTCGTACTCGTTTATTCTTATCGAGTCCGCTTTCGGTTGTACTCGTTTGCTGTTGAAAGAGCGTTTCAGGTCGGTCTTTCTTTTCGAGTCCGCTTTTCGGTCGTACTCGTTTGCTGTTGAAAGAGCGTTTTCGGCCGGTCTTTCTTTTCGAGTCCGCTTTCGATCGTACTCGGTTATTTCTTTTAGAGTCTGCTTTCGGTTGTACTCGTTTGCTGTTGAAAGAGCGTTTACGGCCGGTCTTTCTTTTCGAGTCCGCTTTCGGTCGTACTCGTTTATTCTTTTCGAGTCCGCTTTCAGTCGTACTCGTTTGCTATTGAAAGAGCATTCTCGGCCGGTCTTTCTTTTCGAGTGCGCTTTCGGTCGTACTCGTTTGCTGTTGAAAGAGCATTTTCGGCCGGTCTTTCTTTTCGAGTCCGCTTTCGGTCGTACTCGTTTATTTCTTTTCGAGTCCGCTTTCGGTCTTACTCGTTTATTTCTTTTCGAGTCCGCTTTCGGTCTTACTCATTTGCTGTTGAAAGAGCGTTTTTGACCGGTCTTTCTTTTCGAGTCCGCTTTCGGTCGTACTCGTTTGCTGTTAAAAGAGCTTTTTCAGCCGGTCTTTCTTTTCGAGTCCGCTTTCGGTCATACTTATTTATTCTTTTCGAGTCCGCTTTTGGTCGTACTCGTTTACTGTTGAAAGAGCATTTTCGGCAGGTCTTTATGTTCGAGTCCGCTTTCGGACGTACTCGTTTATTCTTTTCGAGTCCGCTTTCGATCGTACTCGTTTGCTGTTGAAAGAGCGTTTTCGGCCGGTCTTTCTTTTGGAGTCCGCTTTCGGCCGTACTCATTTATTCTTTTCGAGTCCGCTTTTGCTCGTACTCGTTTGCTGTTGAAAGAGCGTTTCAGGCCGGTCTTTCTTTTCGAGTCCGCTTTCGGTCGTACTCGTTTGCTATTGAAAGAGCGTTTTTGGCCGGTCTTTATTTTCGAGTCCGCTTTTGGTCGTACTCGTTTATTCTTATCGAGTCCGCTTTCAGTCGTACTCGTTTGCTGTTGAAAGAGCGTTTTCGGTCGGTCTTTTATTTTGAGTCCGCTTTCGGTCATACTCGTTTATTTCTTTTCGAGTCCGCTTTCGGTCGTACTCGTTTGCTGTTGAAAGAGCGTTTTCGGCCGGTCTTTCTTTTCGAGTCCGCTTTCGGTCGTACTCGTTTATTCTTTTCGAGTCCGCTTTCAGTCATACTCGTTTGCTATTGAAAGAGCATTTTCGGCCGACCTTTCTGTTCGAGTCGGCTTTCGGTCATACTCGTTTATTCTTTTCGAGTTCGCTTTCGGTTGTACTCGTTTGCTGTTTAAAGAGCGTTTTCGGCTAGTCTTTCTTTTCGATTCTCCTTTCGGTAGTACTTGTTTATTTCTTTTCGAATTCGCTTTTGGTCTTACTCGTTTGCTGTTGAAAGAGCGTTTTCGGCCGGTCTTTCTTTTCGAGTCCGCTTTCGGTCGTACTCGTTTATTCTTTTCGAGTTTGCTTTTGCTCGTACTCGTTTGCTGTTGAAAGAGCGTTTCAGGCCGGTCTTTCTTTTCGAGTCCGCTTTCGGTTGTACTCGTTAGCTGTTGAAAGAGAGTTTTTGGCCGGTCTTTCTTTTCGAGTCTGCTTTTGGTCGTACTCGTTTATTCTTATCGAGTCCGCTTTCGGTTGTACTCGTTTTCTGTTGAAAGAGCGTTTCAGGTCGGTCTTTCTTTTCGAGTCCGCTTTTCGGTCGTACTCGTTTGCTGTTGAAAGAGCGTTTTCGGCCGGTCTTTCTTTTCGAGTCCGCTTTCGATCGTACTCGGTTATTTCTTTTAGAGTCTGCTTTCGGTTGTACTCGTTTGCTGTTGAAAGAGCGTTTACGGCCGGTCTTTCTTTTCGAGTCCGCTTTTGGTCGTACTCGTTTATTCTTTTCGAGTCCGCTTTCAGTCGTACTCGTTTGCTATTGAAAGAGCATTCTCGGCCGGTCTTTCTTTTCGAGTCCGCTTTCGGTCGTACTCGTTTGCTGTTGAAAGAGCATTTTCGGCCGGTCTTTCTTTTCGAGTCCGCTTTCGGTCGTACTCGTTTATTTCTTTTCGAGTCCGCTTTCGGTCTTACTCGTTTATTTCTTTTCGAGTCCGTTTCGGTCTTACTCATTTGCTGTTGAAAGAGCGTTTTTGACCGGTCTTTCTTTTCGAGTCCGCTTTCGGTCGTACTCGTTTGCTGTTAAAAGAGCTTTTTCAGCCGGTCTTTCTTTTCGAGTCCGCTTTCGGTCATACTTATTTATTCTTTTCGAGTCCGCTTTTGGTCGTACTCGTTTACTGTTGAAAGAGCATTTTCGGCAGGTCTTTATGTTCGAGTCCGCTTTCGGACGTACTCGTTTATTCTTTTCGAGTCCGCTTTCGGTCGTACTCGTTTGCTGTTGAAAGAGCGTTTTCGGCCGGTCTTTCTTTTGGAGTCCGCTTTCGGCCGTACTCATTTATTCTTTTCGAGTCCGCTTTTGCTCGTACTCGTTTGCTGTTGAAAGAGCGTTTCAGGCCGGTCTTTCTTTTCGAGTCCGCTTTCGGTTGTACTCGTTAGCTGTTGAAAGAGAGTTTTTGGCCGGTCTTTCTTTTCGAATCTGCTTTTGGTCGTACTCGTTTATTCTTATCGAGTCCACTTTCGGTTGTACTCGTTTGCTGTTGAAAGAGCGTTTCAGGTCGGTCTTTCTTTTCGAGTCCGCTTTTCGGTCGTACTCGTTTGCTGTTGAAAGAGCGTTTTCGGCCGGTCTTTCTTTTCGAGTCCGCTTTCGATCGTACTCGGTTATTTCTTTTAGAGTCTGCTTTCGGTTGTACTCGTTTGCTGTTGAAAGAGCGTTTACGGCCGGTCTTTCTTTTCGAGTCCGCTTTCGGTCGTACTCGTTTATTCTTTTCGAGTCCGCTTTCAGTCGTACTCGTTTGCTATTGAAAGAGCATTCTCGGCCGGTCTTTCTTTTCGAGTCCGCTTTCGGTCGTACTCGTTTGCTGTTGAAAGAGCATTTTCGGCCGGTCTTTCTTTTCGAGTCCGCTTTCGGTCGTACTCGTTTATTTCTTTTCGAGTCCGCTTTCGGTCTTACTCGTTTATTTCTTTTCGAGTCCGCTTTCGGTCTTACTCATTTGCTGTTGAAAGAGCGTTTTTAACCGGTCTTTCTTTTCGAGTCCGCTTTCGGTCGTACTCGTTTGCTGTTAAAAGAGCTTTTTCAGCCGGTCTTTCTTTTCGAGTCCGCTTTCGGTCATACTTATTTATTCTTTTTGAGTCCGCTTTTGGTCGTACTCGTTTACTGTTGAAAGAGCATTTTCGGCAGGTCTTTATGTTCGAGTCCGCTTTCGGACGTACTCGTTTATTCTTTTCGAGTCCGCTTTCGGTCGTACTCGTTTGCTGTTGAAAGAGCGTTTTCGGCCGGTCTTTCTTTTGGAGTCCGCTTTCGGCCGTACTCATTTATTCTTTTCGAGTCCGCTTTTGCTCGTACTCGTTTGCTGTTGAAAGAGCGTTTCAGGCCGGTCTTTCTTTTCGAGTCCGCTTTTGGTTGTACTCGTTAGCTGTTGAAAGAGAGTTTTTGGCCGGTCTTTCTTTTCGAGTCTGCTTTTGTTCATACTCGTTTATTCTTATCGAGTCCGCTTTCGGTTGTACTCGTTTGCTGTTGAAAGAACGTTCCAGGTCGGTCTTTCTTTTCGAGTCTACTTTTCGGTCGTACTCGTTTGCTGTTGAAAGAGCGTTTACAGCCGGTCTTTCTTTTCGAGTCCGATTTCGATCGTACTCGGTTATTTCTTTTAGAGTCTGCTTTCGGTTGTACTCGTTTGCTGTTGAAAGAGCATTTTCGGCCGGTCTTTCTTTTTGAGTCCGCTTTCGGTCGTACTCGTTTATTCTTTTCTAGTCCGCTTTCAGTCGTACTCGTTTGCTATTGAAAGAGCATTCTCGGCCGGTCTTTCTTTTCGAGTCCGCTTTCGGTCGTACTCGTTTGCTGTTGAAAGAGCATTTTCGGCCGGTCTTTCTTTTCGAGTCCGCTTTCGGTCGTACTCGTTTGCTGTTGAAAGAGCATTTTCGGCCGGTCTTTCTTTTCGAGTCCGCTTTCGGTCGTACTCGTTTATTTCTTTTCGAGTCCGCTTTCGGTCTTACTCATTTGCTGTTGAAAGAGCGTTTTCGACCGGTCTTTCTTTTCGAGTCCGCTTTTGGTCGTACTCGTTTATTCTTTTCGAGTCCGCTTTCGGTCGTACTCGTTTGCTGTTGAAAGTGCGTTTTCGGCCGGTCTTTCTGTTCGAGTCCGCTTTCGGTCGTACTCGTTTATTCTTTTCGAGTCCGCTTTCTGTCGTACTCGTTTGCTGTTGAAAGAGCATTTTCAGTCGGTCTTTCTTTTCGAGTCCGCTTTCGGTCGTACTCGTTTGCTGTTAAAAGAGCTTTTTCAGCCGGTCTTTCTTTTCGAGTCCGCTTTCGGTCATACTTATTTATTCTTTTCGAGTCCGCTTTCGGTCGTACTCGTTTACTGTTGAAAGAGCATTTTCGGCAGGTCTTTATGTTCGAGTCCGCTTTCGGACGTACTCGTTTATTCTTTTCGAGTCCGCTTTCGGTCGTACTCGTTTGCTGTTAAAAGAGCGTTTTCGGCTGGTCTTTCTTTTGGAGTCCGCTTTCGGCCGTACTCATTTATTCTTTTCGAGTCCGCTTTTGCTCGTACTCGTTTGCTGTTGAAAGAGCGTTTCAGGCCGGTCTTTCTTTTCGAGTCCGCTTTCGGTCGTACTCGTTTGCTATTGAAAGAGCGTTTTTGGCCGGTCTTTATTTTCTAGTCCGCTTTCGGTCGTACTCGTTTATTCTTTTCGAGTCCGCTTTCAGTCATACTCGTTTGCTATTGAAAGAGCGTTTTCGGCCGACCTTTCTGTTCGAGTCGGCTTTCGGTCATACTCGTTTATTCTTTTCGAGTTCGCTTTCGGTTGTACTCGTTTGCTGTTGAAAGAGCGTTTTCGGCTAGTCTTTCTTTTCGATTCTGCTTTCGGTAGT
The DNA here is from genome assembly GCA_022829125.1 of Lathyrus tuberosus. Classification (NCBI taxonomy): domain Eukaryota; kingdom Viridiplantae; phylum Streptophyta; class Magnoliopsida; order Fabales; family Fabaceae; genus Lathyrus; species Lathyrus tuberosus. The sequence continues at coordinate 6,903,191 of JALAZF010000034.1, forward strand.
ACTTGTTTATTTCTTTTCGAATTCGCTTTTGGTCTTACTCGTTTGCTGTTGAAAGAGCGTTTTCGGCCGGTCTTTCTTTTCGAGTCCGCTTTCGGTCGTACTCGTTTATTCTTTTCGAGTTCGCTTTTGCTCGTACTCGTTTGCTGTTGAAAGAGCGTTTCAGGCCGGTCTTTCTTTTCGAGTCCGCTTTCGGTTGTACTCGTTAGCTGTTGAAAGAGAGTTTTTGGCCGGTCTTTCTTTTCGAGTCTGCTTTTGGTCGTACTCGTTTATTCTTATCGAGTCCGCTTTCGGTTGTATTCGTTTGCTGTTGAAAGAGCGTTTCAGGTCGGTCTTTCTTTTCGAGTCCGCTTTTCGGTCGTACTCATTTGCTGTTGAAAGAGCGTTTTCGGCCGGTCTTTCTTTTCGAGTACGCTTTCGGTCGTACTCGTTTATTCTTTTCGAGTCCGCTTTCTGTCGTACTCGTTTGCTGTTGAAAGAGCATTTTCAGTCGGTCTTTCTTTTCGAGTCCGCTTTCGGTCGTACTCGTTTGCTGTTAAAAGAGCTTTTTCAGCCGGTCTTTCTTTTCGAGTCCGCTTTCGGTCATACTTATTTATTCTTTTCGAGTCCGCTTTCGGTCGTACTCGTTTACTGTTGAAAGAGCATTTTCGGCAGGTCTTTATGTTCGAGTCCGCTTTCGGACGTACTCGTTTATTCTTTTCGAGTCCGCTTTCGGTCGTACTCGTTTGCTGTTGAAAGAGCGTTTTCGGCTGGTCTTTCTTTTGGAGTCCGCTTTCGGCCGTACTCATTTATTCTTTTCGAGTCCGCTTTTGCTCGTACTCGTTTGCTGTTGAAAGAGCGTTTCAGGCCGGTCTTTCTTTTCGAGTCCGCTTTCGGTCGTACTCGTTTGCTATTGAAAGAGCGTTTTTGGCCGGTCTTTATTTTCTAGTCCGCTTTCGGTCGTACTCGTTTATTCTTTTCGAGTCCGCTTTCAGTCATACTCGTTTGCTATTGAAAGAGCGTTTTCGGCCGACCTTTCTGTTCGAGTCGGCTTTCGGTCATACTCGTTTATTCTTTTCGAGTTCGCTTTCGGTTGTACTCGTTTGCTGTTGAAAGAGCGTTTTCGGCTAGTCTTTCTTTTCGATTCTGCTTTCGGTAGTACTTGTTTATTTCTTTTCGAATTCGCTTTTGGTCTTACTCGTTTGCTGTTGAAAGAGCGTTTTCGGCCGGTCTTTCTTTTCGAGTCCGCTTTCGGTCGTACTCGTTTATACTTTTCGAGTTCGCTTTTGCTCGTACTCGTTTGCTGTTGAAAGAGCGTTTCAGGCCGGTCTTTCTTTTCGAGTCCGCTTTCGGTTGTACTCGTTAGCTGTTGAAAGAGAGTTTTTGGCCGGTCTTTCTTTTCGAGTCTGCTTTTGGTCGTACTCGTTTATTCTTATCGAGTCCGCTTTCGGTTGTACTCGTTTGCTGTTGAAAGAGCGTTTCAGGTCGGTCTTTCTTTTCGAGTCCGCTTTTCGGTCGTACTCGTTTGCTGTTGAAAGAGCGTTTTCGGCCGGTCTTTCTTTTCGAGTCCGCTTTCGGTCGTACTCGTTTATTCTTTTCGAGTCCGCTTTCTGTCGTACTCGTTTGCTGTTGAAAGAGCATTTTCGGTCGGTCTTTCTTTTCGAGTCCGCTTTCGGTCGTACTCGTTTGCTGTTAAAAGAGCTTTTTCAGCCGGTCTTTCTTTTCGAGTCCGCTTTCGGTCATACTTATTTATTCTTTTCGAGTCCGCTTTCGGTCGTACTCGTTTACTGTTGAAAGAGCATTTTCGGCAGGTCTTTATGTTCGAGTCCGCTTTCGGACGTACTCGTTTATTCTTTTCGAGTCCGCTTTCGGTCGTACTCGTTTGCTGTTGAAAGAGCGTTTTCGGCTGGTCTTTCTTTTAGAGTCCGCTTTCGGCCGTACTCATTTATTCTTTTCGAGTCCGCTTTCGGTCGTACTCGTTTACTGTTGAAAGAGCGTTTTCGGTCGGTCTTTCTGTTCGAGTCCGCTTTCGGTCGTACTCGTTTATTCTTTTCGAGTCCGCTTTCTGTCGTACTCGTTTGCTGTTGAAAGAGCATTTTCGGCCGGTCTTTCTTTTCGAGTCCGCTTTAGGTCGTACTCGTTTGCTGTTGAAAGAGCTTTTTCAGCCGGTCTTTCTTTTCGAGTCCGCTTTCGGTCATACTTATTTATTCTTTTCGAGTCCGCTTTCGGTCGTACTCGTTTACTGTTGTAAGAGCATTTTCGGCAGGTCTTTATGTTCGAGTCCGCTTTCGGACGTACTCGTTTATTCTTTTCGAGTCCGCTTTCGGTCGTACTCGTTTGCTGTTGAAAGAGCGTTTTCGGCCGGTCTTTCTTTTGGAGTCCGCTTTCGGCCGTACTCCTTTGCTGTTGAAAGGGCATTTTCGGCCAGTCTTTCTTTTCGATTCTGCTTTCAGAAGTACTTTTTTATTTCTTTTCGAGTCCGCTTTTGCTCGTACTCGTTTGCTGTTGAAAGAGCGTTTCAGGCCGGTCTTTCTTTTCGAGTCCGCTTTCGGTTGTACTCGTTAGCTGTTGAAAGAGAGTTTTTGGCCGGTCTTTCGTTTCGAGTCTGCTTTTGTTCATACTCGTTTATTCTTATTGAGTCCGCTTTCGGTTGTACTCGTTTGCTGTTGAAAGAGCATTCCAGGTCGGTCTTTCTTTTCGAGTCCGCTTTTCGGTCGTACTCGTTTGCTGTTGAAAGAGCGTTTTCGACCGGTCTTTCTTTTCGAGTCCGCTTTCGATCGTACTCGGTTATTTCTTTTAGAGTCTGCTTTCGGTTGTACTCGTTTGCTGTTGAAAGAGCGTTTTCGGCCGGTCTTTCTTTTCGAGTCCGCTTTCGGTCGTACTCGTTTATTCTTTTCTAGTCCGCTTTCAGTCGTACTCGTTTGCTATTGAAAGAGCATTCTCGGCCGGTCTTTCTTTTCGAGTCCGCTTTCGGTCGTACTCGTTTGCTGTTGAAAGAGCATTTTCGGCCGGTCTTTCTTTTCGAGTCCGCTTTCGGTCGTACTCGTTTATTTCTTTTCGAGTCCGCTTTCGGTCTTACTCATTTGCTGTTGAAAGAGCGTTTTCGACCGGTCTTTCTTTTCGAGTCCGCTTTTGGTCGTACTCGTTTATTCTTTTCGAGTCCGCTTTCGGTCGTACTCGTTTGCTGTTGAAAGTGCGTTTTCGGCCGGTCTTTCTGTTCGAGTTCGCTTTCGGTCGTACTCGTTTATTCTTTTCGAGTCCGCTTTCTGTCGTACTCGTTTGCTGTTGAAAGAGCATTTCGGTCGGTCTTTCTTTTCGAGTCCGCTTTCGGTCGTACTCGTTTGCTGTTAAAAGAGCTTTTTCAGCCGGTCTTTCTTTTCGAGTCCGCTTTCGGTCATACTTATTTATTCTTTTCGAGTCCGCTTTTGGTCGTACTCGTTTACTGTTGAAAGAGCATTTTCGGCAGGTCTTTATGTTCGAGTCCGCTTTCGGACGTACTCGTTTATTCTTTTCGAGTCCGCTTTCGGTCGTACTCGTTTGCTGTTGAAAGAGCGTTTTCGGCCGGTCTTTCTTTTGGAGTCCGCTTTCGGCCGTACTCATTTATTCTTTTCGAGTCCGCTTTTGCTCGTACTCGTTTGCTGTTGAAAGAGCGTTTCAGGCCGGTCTTTCCTTTCGAGTCCGCTTTCGGTCGTACTCGTTTGCTATTGAAAGAGCGTTTTTGGCCGGTCTTTATTTTCGAGTCCGCTTTTGGTCGTACTCGTTTATTCTTATCGAGTCCGCTTTCAGTCGTACTCGTTTGCTGTTGAAAGAGCGTTTTCGGTCGGTCTTTTATTTTGAGTCCGCTTTCGGTCATACTCGTTTATTTCTTTTCGAGTCCGCTTTCGGTCGTACTCGTTTGCTGTTGAAAGAGCGTTTTCGGCCGGTCTTTCTTTTCGAGTCCGCTTTCGGTCGTACTCGTTTATTCTTTTCGAGTCCGCTTTCAGTCATACTCGTTTGCTATTGAAAGAGCGTTTTCGGCCGACCTTTCTGTTCGAGTCGGCTTTCGGTCATACTCGTTTATTCTTTTCGAGTTCGCTTTCGGTTGTACTCGTTTGCTGTTGAAAGAGCGTTTTCGGCTAGTCTTTCTTTTCGATTCTGCTTTCGGTAGTACTTGTTTATTTCTTTTCGAATTCGCTTTTGGTCTTACTCGTTTGCTGTTGAAAGAGCGTTTTCGGCCGGTCTTTCTTTTCGAGTCCGCTTTCGGTCGTACTCGTTTATTCTTTTCGAGTTCGCTTTTGCTCGTACTCGTTTGCTGTTGAAAGAGCGTTTCAGGCCGGTCTTTCTTTTCGAGTCCGCTTTCGGTTGTACTCGTTAGCTGTTGAAAGAGAGTTTTTGGCCGGTCTTTCTTTTCGAGTCTGCTTTTGGTCGTACTCGTTTATTCTTATCGAGTCCGCTTTCAGTTGTACTCGTTTGCTGTTGAAAGAGCGTTTCAGGTCGGTCTTTCTTTTCGAGTCCGCTTTTCGGTCGTACTCGTTTGCTGTTGAAAGAGCGTTTTCGGCCGGTCTTTCTTTTCGAGTCCGCTTTCGGTCGTACTCGTTTATTCTTTTCGAGTCCGCTTTCTGTCGTACTCGTTTGCTGTTGAAAGAGCATTTTCGGTCGGTCTTTCTTTTCGAGTCCGCTTTCGGTCGTACTCGTTTGCTGTTAAAAGAGCTTTTTCAGCCGGTCTTTCTTTTCGAGTCCGCTTTCGGTCATACTTATTTATTCTTTTCGAGTCCGCTTTCGGTCGTACTCGTTTACTGTTGAAAGAGCATTTTCGGCAGGTCTTTATGTTCGAGTCCGCTTTTGGTCGTACTCGTTTATTCTTTTCGAGTCCACTTTCGGTCGTACTCGTTTGCTGTTGAAAGTGCGTTTTCGGCCGGTCTTTCTGTTCGAGTCCGCTTTCGGTCGTACTCGTTTATTCTTTTCGAGTCCGCTTTCTGTCGTACTCGTTTGCTGTTAAAAGAGCTTTTTCAGCCGGTCTTTCTTTTCGAGTCCGCTTTCGGTCATACTTATTTATTCTTTTCGAGTCCGCTTTTGGTCGTACTCGTTTACTGTTGAAAGAGCATTTTCGGCAGGTCTTTATGTTCGAGTCCGCTTTCGGACGTACTCGTTTATTCTTTTCGAGTCCGCTTTCGGTCGTACTCGTTTGCTGTTGAAAGAGCGTTTTCGGCCGGTCTTTCTTTTGGAGTCCGCTTTCGGCCGTACTCATTTATTCTTTTCGAGTCCGCTTTTGCTCGTACTCGTTTGCTGTTGAAAGAGCGTTTCAGGCCGATCTTTCTTTTCGAGTCCGCTTTCGGTCGTACTCGTTTGCTATTGAAAGAGCGTTTTTGGCCGGTCTTTATTTTCGAGTCCGCTTTTGGTCGTACTCGTTTATTCTTATCGAGTCCGCTTTCAGTCGTACTCGTTTGCTGTTGAAAGAGCGTTTTCGGTCGGTCTTTTATTTTGAGTCCGCTTTCGGTCATACTCGTTTATTTCTTTTCGAGTCCGCTTTCGGTCGTACTCGTTTGCTGTTGAAAGAGCGTTTTCGGCCGGTCTTTCTTTTCGAGTCCGCTTTCGGTCGTACTCGTTTATTCTTTTCGAGTCCGCTTTCAGTCATACTCGTTTGCTATTGAAAGAGCGTTTTCGGCCGACCTTTCTGTTCGAGTCAGCTTTCGGTCATACTCGTTTATTCTTTTCGAGTTCGCTTTCGGTTGTACTCGTTTGCTGTTGAAAGAGCGTTTTCGGCTAGTCTTTCTTTTCGATTCTGCTTTCGGTAGTACTTGTTTATTTCTTTTCGAATTCGCTTTTGGTCTTACTCGTTTGCTGTTGAAAGAGCGTTTTCGGCCGGTCTTTCTTTTCGAGTCCGCTTTCGGTCGTACTCGTTTATTCTTTTCGAGTTCGCTTTTGCTCGTACTCGTTTGCTGTTGAAAGAGCGTTTCAGGCCGGTCTTTCTTTTCGAGTCCGCTTTCGGTTGTACTCGTTAGCTGTTGAAAGAGAGTTTTTGGCCGGTCTTTCTTTTCGAGTCTGCTTTTGGTCGTACTCGTTTATTCTTATCGAGTCCGCTTTCGGTTGTATTCGTTTGCTGTTGAAAGAGAGTTTCAGGTCGGTCTTTCTTTTCGAGTCCGCTTTTCGGTCGTACTCGTTTGCTGTTGAAAGAGCGTTTTCGGCCGGTCTTTCTTTTCGAGTACGCTTTCGGTCGTACTCGTTTATTCTTTTCGAGTCCGCTTTCTGTCGTACTCGTTTGCTGTTGAAAGAGCATTTTCAGTCGGTCTTTCTTTTCGAGTCCGCTTTCGGTCGTACTCATTTATTCTTTTCGAGTCCGCTTTTGCTCGTACTCGTTTGCTGTTGAAAGAGCGTTTCAGGCCGGTCTTTCTTTTCGAGTCCGCTTTCGGTTGTACTCGTTAGCTGTTGAAAGAGAGTTTTTGGCCGGTCTTTCGTTTCGAGTCTGCTTTTGTTCATACTCGTTTATTCTTATTGAGTCCGCTTTCGGTTGTACTCGTTTGCTGTTGAAAGAGCATTCCAGGTCGGTCTTTCTTTTCGAGTCCGCTTTTCGGTCGTACTCGTTTGCTGTTGAAAGAGCGTTTTCGACCGGTCTTTCTTTTCGAGTCCGCTTTCGATCGTACTCGGTTATTTCTTTTAGAGTCTGCTTTCGGTTGTACTCGTTTGCTGTTGAAAGAGCGTTTTCGGCCGGTCTTTCTTTTCGAGTCCGCTTTCGGTCGTACTCGTTTATTCTTTTCTAGTCCGCTTTCAGTCGTACTCGTTTGCTATTGAAAGAGCATTCTCGGCCGGTCTTTCTTTTCGAGTCCGCTTTCGGTCGTACTCGTTTGCTGTTGAAAGAGCATTTTCGGCCGGTCTTTCTTTTCGAGTCCGCTTTCGGTCGTACTCGTTTATTTCTTTTCGAGTCCGCTTTCGGTCTTACTCATTTGCTGTTGAAAGAGCGTTTTCGACCGGTCTTTCTTTTCGAGTCCGCTTTTGGTCGTACTCGTTTATTCTTTTCGAGTCCGCTTTCGGTCGTACTCGTTTGCTGTTGAAAGTGCGTTTTCGGCCGGTCTTTCTGTTCGAGTCCGCTTTCGGTCGTACTCGTTTATTCTTTTCGAGTCCGCTTTCTGTCGTACTCGTTTGCTGTTGAAAGAGCATTCTCGGCCGGTCTTTCTTTTCGAGTCCGCTTTCGGTCGTACTCGTTTGCTGTTGAAAGAGCGTTTTCGGCCGGTCTTTCTTTTCGAGTCCGCTTTCGGTCGTACTCGTTTATTCTTTTCTAGTCCGCTTTCAGTCGTACTCGTTTGCTATTGAAAGAGCATTCTCGGCCGGTCTTTCTTTTCGAGTCCGCTTTCGGTCGTACTCGTTTGCTGTTGAAAGAGCATTTTCGGCCGGTCTTTCTTTTCGAGTCCGCTTTCGGTCGTACTCGTTTATTTCTTTTCGAGTCCGCTTTCGGTCGTACTCGTTTACTGTTGAAAGAGCATTTTCGGCAGGTCTTTATGTTCGAGTCCGCTTTTGGTCGTACTCGTTTATTCTTTTCGAGTCCACTTTCGGTCGTACTCGTTTGCTGTTGAAAGTGCGTTTTCGGCCGGTCTTTCTGTTCGAGTCCGCTTTCGGTCGTACTCGTTTATTCTTTTCGAGTCCGCTTTCTGTCGTACTCGTTTGCTGTTAAAAGAGCTTTTTCAGCCGGTCTTTCTTTTCGAGTCCGCTTTCGGTCATACTTATTTATTCTTTTCGAGTCCGCTTTTGGTCGTACTCGTTTACTGTTGAAAGAGCATTTTCGGCAGGTCTTTATGTTCGAGTCCGCTTTCGGACGTACTCGTTTATTCTTTTCGAGTCCGCTTTCGGTCGTACTCGTTTGCTGTTGAAAGAGCGTTTTCGGCCGGTCTTTCTTTTGGAGTCCGCTTTCGGCCGTACTCATTTATTCTTTTCGAGTCCGCTTTTGCTCGTACTCGTTTGCTGTTGAAAGAGCGTTTCAGGCCGATCTTTCTTTTCGAGTCCGCTTTCGGTCGTACTCGTTTGCTATTGAAAGAGCGTTTTTGGCCGGTCTTTATTTTCGAGTCCGCTTTTGGTCGTACTCGTTTATTCTTATCGAGTCCGCTTTCAGTCGTACTCGTTTGCTGTTGAAAGAGCGTTTTCGGTCGGTCTTTTATTTTGAGTCCGCTTTCGGTCATACTCGTTTATTTCTTTTCGAGTCCGCTTTCGGTCGTACTCGTTTGCTGTTGAAAGAGCGTTTTCGGCCGGTCTTTCTTTTCGAGTCCGCTTTCGGTCGTACTCGTTTATTCTTTTCGAGTCCGCTTTCAGTCATACTCGTTTGCTATTGAAAGAGCGTTTTCGGCCGACCTTTCTGTTCGAGTCAGCTTTCGGTCATACTCGTTTATTCTTTTCGAGTTCGCTTTCGGTTGTACTCGTTTGCTGTTGAAAGAGCGTTTTCGGCTAGTCTTTCTTTTCGATTCTGCTTTCGGTAGTACTTGTTTATTTCTTTTCGAATTCGCTTTTGGTCTTACTCGTTTGCTGTTGAAAGAGCGTTTTCGGCCGGTCTTTCTTTTCGAGTCCGCTTTCGGTCGTACTCGTTTATTCTTTTCGAGTTCGCTTTTGCTCGTACTCGTTTGCTGTTGAAAGAGCGTTTCAGGCCGGTCTTTCTTTTCGAGTCCGCTTTCGGTTGTACTCGTTAGCTGTTGAAAGAGAGTTTTTGGCCGGTCTTTCTTTTCGAGTCTGCTTTTGGTCGTACTCGTTTATTCTTATCGAGTCCGCTTTCGGTTGTATTCGTTTGCTGTTGAAAGAGAGTTTCAGGTCGGTCTTTCTTTTCGAGTCCGCTTTTCGGTCGTACTCGTTTGCTGTTGAAAGAGCGTTTTCGGCCGGTCTTTCTTTTCGAGTACGCTTTCGGTCGTACTCGTTTATTCTTTTCGAGTCCGCTTTCTGTCGTACTCGTTTGCTGTTGAAAGAGCATTTTCAGTCGGTCTTTCTTTTCGAGTCCGCTTTCGGTCGTACTCATTTATTCTTTTCGAGTCCGCTTTTGCTCGTACTCGTTTGCTGTTGAAAGAGCGTTTCAGGCCGGTCTTTCTTTTCGAGTCCGCTTTCGGTTGTACTCGTTAGCTGTTGAAAGAGAGTTTTTGGCCGGTCTTTCGTTTCGAGTCTGCTTTTGTTCATACTCGTTTATTCTTATTGAGTCCGCTTTCGGTTGTACTCGTTTGCTGTTGAAAGAGCATTCCAGGTCGGTCTTTCTTTTCGAGTCCGCTTTTCGGTCGTACTCGTTTGCTGTTGAAAGAGCGTTTTCGACCGGTCTTTCTTTTCGAGTCCGCTTTCGATCGTACTCGGTTATTTCTTTTAGAGTCTGCTTTCGGTTGTACTCGTTTGCTGTTGAAAGAGCGTTTTCGGCCGGTCTTTCTTTTCGAGTCCGCTTTCGGTCGTACTCGTTTATTCTTTTCTAGTCCGCTTTCAGTCGTACTCGTTTGCTATTGAAAGAGCATTCTCGGCCGGTCTTTCTTTTCGAGTCCGCTTTCGGTCGTACTCGTTTGCTGTTGAAAGAGCATTTTCGGCCGGTCTTTCTTTTCGAGTCCGCTTTCGGTCGTACTCGTTTATTTCTTTTCGAGTCCGCTTTCGGTCTTACTCATTTGCTGTTGAAAGAGCGTTTTCGACCGGTCTTTCTTTTCGAGTCCGCTTTTGGTCGTACTCGTTTATTCTTTTCGAGTCCGCTTTCGGTCGTACTCGTTTGCTGTTGAAAGTGCGTTTTCGGCCGGTCTTTCTGTTCGAGTCCGCTTTCGGTCGTACTCGTTTATTCTTTTCGAGTCCGCTTTCTGTCGTACTCGTTTGCTGTTGAAAGAGCATTTCGGTCGGTCTTTCTTTTCGAGTCCGCTTTCGGTCATACTCGTTTGCTGTTAAAAGAGCTTTTTCAGCCGGTCTTTCTTTTCGAGTCCGCTTTCGGTCATACTTATTTATTCTTTTCGAGTCCGCTTTTGGTCGTACTCGTTTACTGTTGAAAGAGCATTTTCGGCAGGTCTTTATGTTCGAGTCCGCTTTCGGACGTACTCGTTTATTCTTTTCGAGTCCGCTTTCGGTCGTACTCGTTTGCTGTTGAAAGAGCGTTTTCGGCCGGTCTTTCTTTTGGAGTCCGCTTTCGGCCGTACTCATTTATTCTTTTCGAGTCCGCTTTTGCTCGTACTCGTTTGCTGTTGAAAGAGCATTTCAGGCCGGTCTTTCCTTTCGAGTCCGCTTTCGGTCGTACTCGTTTGCTATTGAAAGAGCGTTTTTGGCCGGTCTTTATTTTCGAGTCCGCTTTTGGTCGTACTCGTTTATTCTTATCGAGTCCGCTTTCAGTCGTACTCGTTTGCTGTTGAAAGAGCGTTTTCGGTCGGTCTTTTATTTTGAGTCCGCTTTCGGTCATACTCGTTTATTTCTTTTCGAGTCCGCTTTCGGTCGTACTGGTTTGCTGTTGAAAGAGCGTTTTCGGCCGGTCTTTCTTTTCGAGTCCGCTTTCGGTCGTACTCGTTTATTCTTTTCGAGTCCGCTTTCAGTCATACTCGTTTGCTATTGAAAGAGCGTTTTCGGCCGACCTTTCTGTTCGAGTCGGCTTTCGGTCATACTCGTTTATTCTTTTCGAGTTCGCTTTCGGTTGTACTCGTTTGCTGTTGAAAGAGCGTTTTCGGCTAGTCTTTCTTTTCGATTCTGCTTTCGGTAGTACTTGTTTATTTCTTTTCGAATTCGCTTTTGGTCTTACTCGTTTGCTGTTGAAAGAGCGTTTTCGGCCGGTCTTTCTTTTCGAGTCCGCTTTCGGTCGTACTCGTTTATTCTTTTCGAGTTCGCTTTTGCTCGTACTCGTTTGCTGTTGAAAGAGCGTTTCAGGCCGGTCTTTCTTTTCGAGTCCGCTTTCGGTTGTACTCGTTAGCTGTTGAAAGAGAGTTTTTGGCCGGTCTTTCTTTTCGAGTCTGCTTTTGGTCGTACTCGTTTATTCTTATCGAGTCCGCTTTCAGTTGTACTCGTTTGCTGTTGAAAGAGCGTTTCAGGTCGGTCTTTCTTTTCGAGTCCGCTTTTCGGTCGTACTCGTTTGCTGTTGAAAGAGCGTTTTCGGCCGGTCTTTCTTTTCGAGTCCGCTTTCGGTCGTACTCGTTTATTCTTTTCGAGTCCGCTTTCTGTCGTACTCGTTTGCTGTTGAAAGAGCATTTTCGGTCGGTCTTTCTTTTCGAGTCCGCTTTCGGTCGTACTCGTTTGCTGTTAAAAGAGCTTTTTCAGCCGGTCTTTCTTTTCGAGTCCGCTTTCGGTCATACTTATTTATTCTTTTCGAGTCCGCTTTCGGTCGTACTCGTTTACTGTTGAAAGAGCATTTTCGGCAGGTCTTTATGTTCGAGTCCGCTTTTGGTCGTACTCGTTTATTCTTTTCGAGTCCGCTTTCGGTCGTACTCGTTTGCTGTTGAAAGTGCGTTTTCGGCCGGTCTTTCTGTTCGAGTCCGCTTTCGGTCGTACTCGTTTATTCTTTTCGAGTCCGCTTTCTGTCGTACTCGTTTGCTGTTAAAAGAGCTTTTTCAGCCGGTCTTTCTTTTCGAGTCCGCTTTCGGTCATACTTATTTATTCTTTTCGAGTCCGCTTTTGGTCGTACTCGTTTACTGTTGAAAGAGCATTTTCGGCAGGTCTTTATGTTCGAGTCCGCTTTCGGACGTACTCGTTTATTCTTTTCGAGTCCGCTTTCGGTCGTACTCGTTTGCTGTTGAAAGAGCGTTTTCGGCCGGTCTTTCTTTTGGAGTCCGCTTTCGGCCGTACTCATTTATTCTTTTCGAGTCCGCTTTTGCTCGTACTCGTTTGCTGTTGAAAGAGCGTTTCAGGCCGGTCTTTCTTTTCGAGTCCGCTTTCGGTCGTACTCGTTTGCTATTGAAAGAGCGTTTTTGGCCGGTCTTTATTTTCGAGTCCGCTTTTGGTCGTACTCGTTTATTCTTATCGAGTCCGCTTTCAGTCGTACTCGTTTGCTGTTGAAAGAGCGTTTTCGGTCGGTCTTTTATTTTGAGTCCGCTTTCGGTCATACTCGTTTATTTCTTTTCGAGTCCGCTTTCGGTCGTACTCGTTTGCTGTTGAAAGAGCGTTTTCGGCCGGTCTTTCTTTTCGAGTCCGCTTTCGGTCGTACTCGTTTATTCTTTTCGAGTCCGCTTTCAGTCATACTCGTTTGCTATTGAAAGAGCGTTTTCGGCCGACCTTTCTGTTCGAGTCAGCTTTCGGTCATACTCGTTTATTCTTTTCGAGTTCGCTTTCGGTTGTACTCGTTTGCTGTTGAAAGAGCGTTTTCGGCTAGTCTTTCTTTTCGATTCTGCTTTCGGTAGTACTTGTTTATTTCTTTTCGAATTCGCTTTTGGTCTTACTCGTTTGCTGTTGAAAGAGCGTTTTCGGCCGGTCTTTCTTTTCGAGTCCGCTTTCGGTCGTACTCGTTTATTCTTTTCGAGTTCGCTTTTGCTCGTACTCGTTTGCTGTTGAAAGAGCGTTTCAGGCCGGTCTTTCTTTTCGAGTCCGCTTTCGGTTGTACTCGTTAGCTGTTGAAAGAGAGTTTTTGGCCGGTCTTTCTTTTCGAGTCTGCTTTTGGTCGTACTCGTTTATTCTTATCGAGTCCGCTTTCGGTTGTATTCGTTTGCTGTTGAAAGAGCGTTTCAGGTCGGTCTTTCTTTTCGAGTCCGCTTTTCGGTCGTACTCGTTTGCTGTTGAAAGAGCGTTTTCGGCCGGTCTTTCTTTTCGAGTACGCTTTCGGTCGTACTCGTTTATTCTTTTCGAGTCCGCTTTCTGTCGTACTCGTTTGCTGTTGAAAGAGCATTTTTAGTCGGTCTTTCTTTTCGAGTCCGCTTTCGGTCGTACTCGTTTGCTGTTAAAAGAGCTTTTTCAGCCGGTCTTTCTTTTCGAGTCCGCTTTCGGTCATACTTATTTATTCTTTTCGAGTCCGCTTTCGGTCGTACTCGTTTACTGTTGAAAGAGCATTTTCGGCAGGTCTTTATGTTCGAGTCCGCTTTCGGACGTACTCGTTTATTCTTTTCGAGTCCGCTTTCGGTCGTACTCGTTTGCTGTTGAAAGAGCGTTTTCGGCTGGTCTTTCTTTTGGAGTCCGCTTTCGGCCGTACTCATTTATTCTTTTCGAGTCCGCTTTTGCTCGTACTCGTTTGCTGTTGAAAGAGCGTTTCAGGCCGGTCTTTCTTTTCGAGTCCGCTTTCGGTTGTACTCGTTAGCTGTTTAAAGAAAGTTTTTGGCCGGTCTTTCGTTTCGAGTCTGCTTTTGTTCATACTCGTTTATTCTTATTGAGTCCGCTTTCGGTTGTACTCGTTTGCTGTTGAAAGAGCATTCCAGGTCGGTCTTTCTTTTCGAGTCTGCTTTTCGGTCGTACTCGTTTGCTGTTGAAAGAGCGTTTTCGACCGGTCTTTCTTTTCGAGTCCGCTTTTGATCGTACTCGGTTATTTCTTTTAGAGTCTGCTTTCGGTTGTACTCGTTTGCTGTAGAAAGAGCGTTTTCGGCCGGTCTTTCTTTTCGAGTCCGCTTTCGGTCGTACTCGTTTATTCTTTTCTAGTCCGCTTTCAGTCGTACTCGTTTGCTATTGAAAGAGCATTCTCGGCCGGTCTTTCTTTTCGAGTCCGCTTTCGGTCGTACTCGTTTGCTGTTGAAAGAGCATTTTCGGCCGGTCTTTCTTTTCGAGTCCGCTTTCGGTCGTACTCGTTTATTTCTTTTCGAGTCCGCTTTCGGTCTTACTCATTTGCTGTTGAAAGAGCGTTTTCGACCGGTCTTTCTTTTCGAGTCCGCTTTTGGTCGTACTCGTTTATTCTTTTCGAGTCCGCTTTCGGTCGTACTCGTTTGCTGTTGAAAGTGCGTTTTCGGCCGGTCTTTCTGTTCGAGTCCGCTTTCGGTCGTACTCGTTTATTCTTTTCGAGTCCGCTTTCTGTCGTACTCGTTTGCTGTTGAAAGAGCATTTCGGTCGGTCTTTCTTTTCGAGTCCGCTTTCGGTCGTACTCGTTTGCTGTTAAAAGAGCTTTTTCAGCCGGTCTTTCTTTTCGAGTCCGCTTTCGGTCATACTTATTTATTCTTTTCGAGTCCGCTTTTGGTCGTACTCGTTTACTGTTGAAAGAGCATTTTCGGCAGGTCTTTATGTTCGAGTCCGCTTTCGGACGTACTCGTTTATTCTTTTCGAGTCCGCTTTCGGTCGTACTCGTTTGCTGTTGAAAGAGCGTTTTCGGCCGGTCTTTCTTTTGGAGTCCGCTTTCGGCCGTACTCATTTATTCTTTTCGAGTCCGCTTTTGCTCGTACTCGTTTGCTGTTGAAAGAGCGTTTCAGGCCGGTCTTTCCTTTCGAGTCCGCTTTCGGTCGTACTCGTTTGCTATTGAAAGAGCGTTTTTGGCCGGTCTTTATTTTCGAGTCCGCTTTTGGTCGTACTCGTTTATTCTTATCGAGTCCGCTTTCAGTCGTACTCGTTTGCTGTTGAAAGAGCGTTTTCGGTCGGTCTTTTATTTTGAGTCCGCTTTCGGTCATACTCGTTTATTTCTTTTCGAGTCCGCTTTCGGTCGTACTCGTTTGCTGTTGAAAGAGCGTTTTCGGCCGGTCTTTCTTTTCGAGTCCGCTTTCGGTCGTACTCGTTTATTCTTTTCGAGTCCGCTTTCAGTCATACTCGTTTGCTATTGAAAGAGCGTTTTCGGCCGACCTTTCTGTTCGAGTCGGCTTTCGGTCATACTCGTTTATTCTTTTCGAGTTCGCTTTCGGTTGTACTCGTTTGCTGTTGAAAGAGCGTTTTCGGCTAGTCTTTCTTTTCGATTCTGCTTTCGGTAGTACTTGTTTATTTCTTTTCGAATTCGCTTTTGGTCTTACTCGTTTGCTGTTGAAAGAGCGTTTTCGGCCGGTCTTTCTTTTCGAGTCCGCTTTCGGTCGTACTCGTTTATTCTTTTCGAGTTCGCTTTTGCTCGTACTCGTTTGCTGTTGAAAGAGCGTTTCAGGCCGGTCTTTCTTTTCGAGTCCGCTTTCGGTTGTACTCGTTAGCTGTTGAAAGAGAGTTTTTGGCCGGTCTTTCTTTTCGAGTCTGCTTTTGGTCGTACTCGTTTATTCTTATCGAGTCCGCTTTCAGTTGTACTCGTTTGCTGTTGAAAGAGCGTTTCAGGTCGGTCTTTCTTTTCGAGTCCGCTTTTCGGTCGTACTCGTTTGCTGTTGAAAGAGCGTTTTCGGCCGGTCTTTCTTTTCGAGTCCGCTTTCGGTCATACTCGTTTATTCTTTTCGAGTCCGCTTTCTGTCGTACTCGTTTGCTGTTGAAAGAGCATTTTCGGTCGGTCTTTCTTTTCGAGTCCGCTTTCGGTCGTACTCGTTTGCTGTTAAAAGAGCTTTTTCAGCCGGTCTTTCTTTTCGAGTCCGCTTTCGGTCATACTTATTTATTCTTTTCGAGTCCGCTTTCGGTCGTACTCGTTTACTGTTGAAAGAGCATTTTCGGCAGGTCTTTATGTTCGAGTCCGCTTTTGGTCGTACTCGTTTATTCTTTTCGAGTCCGCTTTCGGTCGTACTCGTTTGCTGTTGAAAGTGCGTTTTCGGCCGGTCTTTCTGTTCGAGTCCGCTTTCGGTCGTACTCGTTTATTCTTTTCGAGTCCGCTTTCTGTCGTACTCGTTTGCTGTTAAAAGAGCTTTTTCAGCCGGTCTTTCTTTTCGAGTCCGCTTTCGGTCATACTTATTTATTCTTTTCGAGTCCGCTTTTGGTCGTACTCGTTTACTGTTGAAAGAGCATTTTCGGCAGGTCTTTATGTTCGAGTCCGCTTTCGGACGTACTCGTTTATTCTTTTCGAGTCCGCTTTCGGTCGTACTCGTTTGCTGTTGAAAGAGCGTTTTCGGCCGGTCTTTCTTTTGGAGTCCGCTTTCGGCCGTACTCATTTATTCTTTTCGAGTCCGCTTTTGCTCGTACTCGTTTGCTGTTGAAAGAGCGTTTCAGGCCGGTCTTTCTTTTCGAGTCCGCTTTCGGTCGTACTCGTTTGCTATTGAAAGAGCGTTTTTGGCCGGTCTTTATTTTCGAGTCCGCTTTTGGTCGTACTCGTTTATTCTTATCGAGTCCGCTTTCAGTCGTACTCGTTTGCTGTTGAAAGAGCATTTTCGGTCGATCTTTTATTTTGAGTCCGCTTTCGGTCATACTCGTTTATTTCTTTTCGAGTCCGCTTTCGGTCGTACTCGTTTGCTGTTGAAAGAGCGTTTTCGGCCGGTCTTTCTTTTCGAGTCCGCTTTCGGTCGTACTCGTTTATTCTTTTCGAGTCCGCTTTCAGTCATACTCGTTTGCTATTGAAAGAGCATTTTCGGCCGACCTTTCTGTTCGAGTCAGCTTTCGGTCATACTCGTTTATTCTTTTCGAGTTCGCTTTCGGTTGTACTCGTTTGTTGTTGAAAGAGCGTTTTCGGCTAGTCTTTCTTTTCGATTCTGCTTTCGGTAGTACTTGTTTATTTCTTTTCGAATTCGCTTTTGGTCTTACTCGTTTGCTGTTGAAAGAGCGTTTTCGGCCGGTCTTTCTTTTCGAGTCCGCTTTCGGTCGTACTCGTTTATTCTTTTCGAGTTCGCTTTTGCTCGTACTCGTTTGCTGTTGAAAGAGCGTTTCAGGCCGGTCTTTCTTTTCGAGTCCGCTTTCGGTTGTACTCGTTAGCTGTTGAAAGAGAGTTTTTGGCCGGTCTTTCTTTTCGAGTCTGCTTTTGGTCGTACTCGTTTATTCTTATCGAGTCCGCTTTCGGTTGTATTCGTTTGCTGTTGAAAGAGCGTTTCAGGTCGGTCTTTCTTTTCGAGTCCGCTTTTCGGTCGTACTCGTTTGCTGTTGAAAGAGCGTTTTCGGCCGGTCTTTCTTTTCGAGTACGCTTTCGGTCGTACTCGTTTATTCTTTTCGAGTCCGCTTTCTGTCGTACTCGTTTGCTGTTGAAAGAGCATTTTCAGTCGGTCTTTCTTTTCGAGTCCGCTTTCGGTCGTACTCGTTTGCTGTTAAAAGAGCTTTTTCAGCCGGTCTTTCTTTTCGAGTCCGCTTTCGGTCATACTTATTTATTCTTTTCGAGTCCGCTTTCGGTCGTACTCGTTTACTGTTGAAAGAGCATTTTCGGCAGGTCTTTATGTTCGAGTCCGCTTTCGGACGTACTCGTTTATTCTTTTCGAGTCCGCTTTCGGTCGTACTCGTTTGCTGTTGAAAGAGCGTTTTCGGCTGGTCTTTCTTTTGGAGTCCGCTTTCGGCCGTACTCATTTATTCTTTTCGAGTCCGCTTTTGCTCGTACTCGTTTGCTGTTGAAAGAGCGTTTCAGGCCGGTCTTTCTTTTCGAGTCCGCTTTCGGTCGTACTCGTTTGCTATTGAAAGAGCGTTTTTGGCCGGTCTTTATTTTCTAGTCCGCTTTCGGTCGTACTCGTTTATTCTTTTCGAGTCCGCTTTCAGTCATACTCGTTTGCTATTGAAAGAGCATTTTCGGCCGACCTTTCTGTTCGAGTCGGCTTTCGGTCATACTCGTTTATTCTTTTCGAGTTCGCTTTCGGTTGTACTCGTTTGCTGTTGAAAGAGCGTTTTCGGCTAGTCTTTCTTTTCGATTCTGCTTTCGGTAGTACTTGTTTATTTCTTTTCGAATTCGCTTTTGGTCTTACTCGTTTGCTGTTGAAAGAGCGTTTTCGGCCGGTCTTTCTTTTCGAGTCCGCTTTCGGTCGTACTCGTTTATTCTTTTCGAGTTCGCTTTTGCTCGTACTCGTTTGCTGTTGAAAGAGCGTTTCAGGCCGGTCTTTCTTTTCGAGTCCGCTTTCGGTTGTACTCGTTAGCTGTTGAAAGAGAGTTTTTGGCCGGTCTTTCTTTTCGAGTCTGCTTTTGGTCGTACTCGTTTATTCTTATCGAGTCCGCTTTCGGTTGTACTCGTTTGCTGTTGAAAGAGCGTTTCAGGTCGGTCTTTCTTTTCGAGTCCGCTTTTCGGTCGTACTCGTTTGCTGTTGAAAGAGCGTTTTCGGCCGGTCTTTCTTTTCGAGTCCGCTTTCGGTCGTACTCGTTTATTCTTTTCGAGTCCGCTTTCTGTCGTACTCGTTTGCTGTTGAAAGAGCATTTTCGGTCGGTCTTTCTTTTCGAGTCCGCTTTCGGTCGTACTCGTTTGCTGTTAAAAGAGCTTTTTCAGCCGGTCTTTCTTTTCGAGTCCGCTTTCGGTCGTACTTATTTATTCTTTTCGAGTCCGCTTTCGGTCGTACTCGTTTACTGTTGAAAGAGCATTTTCGGCAGGTCTTTATGTTCGAGTCCGCTTTCGGACGTACTCGTTTATTCTTTTCGAGTCCGCTTTCGGTCGTACTCGTTTGCTGTTGAAAGAGCGTTTTCGGCTGGTCTTTCTTTTAGAGTCCGCTTTCGGCCGTACTCATTTATTCTTTTCGAGTCCGCTTTCGGTCGTACTCGTTTACTGTTGAAAGAGCGTTTTCGGTCGGTCTTTCTGTTCGAGTCCGCTTTCGGTCGTACTCGTTTATTCTTTTCGAGTCCGCTTTCTGTCGTACTCGTTTGCTGTTGAAAGAGCATTTTCGGCCGGTCTTTCTTTTCGAGTCCGCTTTAGGTCGTACTCGTTTGCCGTTGAAAGAGCTTTTTCAGCCGGTCTTTCTTTTCGAGTCCGCTTTCGGTCATACTTATTTATTCTTTTCGAGTCCGCTTTCGGTCGTACTCGTTTACTGTTGTAAGAGCATTTTCGGCAGGTCTTTATGTTCGAGTCCGCTTTCGGACGTACTCGTTTATTCTTTTCGAGTCCGCTTTCGGTCGTACTCGTTTGCTGTTGAAAGAGCGTTTTCGGCCGGTCTTTCTTTTGGAGTCCGCTTTCGGGCGTACTCCTTTGCTGTTGAAAGGGCATTTTCGGCCAGTCTTTCTTTTCGATTCTGCTTTCAGAAGTACTTTTTTATTTCTTTTCGAGTCCGCTTTTGCTCGTACTCGTTTGCTGTTGAAAGAGCGTTTCAGGCCGGTCTTTCTTTTCGAGTCCGCTTTCGGTTGTACTCGTTAGCTGTTGAAAGAGAGTTTTTGGCCGGTCTTTCGTTTCGAGTCTGCTTTTGTTCATACTCGTTTATTCTTATTGAGTCCGCTTTCGGTTGTACTCGTTTGCTGTTGAAAGAGCATTCCAGGTCGGTCTTTCTTTTCGAGTCCGCTTTTCGGTCGTAGTCGTTTGCTGTTGAAAGAGCGTTTTCGACCGGTCTTTCTTTTCGAGTCCGCTTTCGATCGTACTCGGTTATTTCTTTTAGAGTCTGCTTTCGGTTGTACTCGTTTGCTGTTGAAAGAGCGTTTTCGGCCGGTCTTTCTTTTCGAGTCCGCTTTCGGTCGTACTCGTTTATTCTTTTCGAGTTCGCTTTTGCTCGTACTCGTTTGCTGTTGAAAGAGCGTTTCAGGCCGGTCTTTCTTTTCGAGTCCGCTTTCGGTTGTACTCGTTAGCTGTTGAAAGAGAGTTTTTGGCCGGTCTTTCTTTTCGAGTCTGCTTTTGGTCGTACTCGTTTATTCTTATCGAGTCCGCTTTCGGTTGTACTCGTTTGCTGTTGAAAGAGCGTTTCAGGTCGGTCTTTCTTTTCGAGTCCGCTTTTCGGTCGTACTCGTTTGCTGTTGAAAGAGCGTTTTCGGCCGGTCTTTCTTTTCGAGTCCGCTTTCGGTCGTACTCGTTTATTCTTTTCGAGTCCGCTTTCTGTCGTACTCGTTTGCTGTTGAAAGAGCATTTTCGGTCGGTCTTTCTTTTCGAGTCCGCTTTCGGTCGTACTCGTTTGCTGTTAAAAGAGCTTTTTCAGCCGGTCTTTCTTTTCGAGTCCGCTTTCGGTCGTACTTATTTATTCTTTTCGAGTCCGCTTTCGGTCGTACTCGTTTACTGTTGAAAGAGCATTTTCGGCAGGTCTTTATGTTCGAGTCCGCTTTCGGACGTACTCGTTTATTCTTTTCGAGTCCGCTTTCGGTCGTACTCGTTTGCTGTTGAAAGAGCGTTTTCGGCTGGTCTTTCTTTTAGAGTCCGCTTTCGGCCGTACTCATTTATTCTTTTCGAGTCCGCTTTCGGTCGTACTCGTTTACTGTTGAAAGAGCGTTTTCGGTCGGTCTTTCTGTTCGAGTCCGCTTTCGGTCGTACTCGTTTATTCTTTTCGAGTCCGCTTTCTGTCGTACTCGTTTGCTGTTGAAAGAGCATTTTCGGCCGGTCTTTCTTTTCGAGTCCGCTTTAGGTCGTACTCGTTTGCCGTTGAAAGAGCTTTTTCAGCCGGTCTTTCTTTTCGAGTCCGCTTTCGGTCATACTTATTTATTCTTTTCGAGTCCGCTTTCGGTCGTACTCGTTTACTGTTGTAAGAGCATTTTCGGCAGGTCTTTATGTTCGAGTCCGCTTTCGGACGTACTCGTTTATTCTTTTCGAGTCCGCTTTCGGTCGTACTCGTTTGCTGTTGAAAGAGCGTTTTCGGCCGGTCCTTCTTTTGGAGTCCGCTTTCGGCCGTACTCCTTTGCTGTTGAAAGGGCATTTTCGGCCAGTCTTTCTTTTCGATTCTGCTTTCAGAAGTACTTTTTTATTTCTTTTCGAGTCCGCTTTTGCTCGTACTCGTTTGCTGTTGAAAGAGCGTTTCAGGCCGGTCTTTCTTTTCGAGTCCGCTTTCGGTTGTACTCGTTAGCTGTTGAAAGAGAGTTTTTGGCCGGTCTTTCGTTTCGAGTCTGCTTTTGTTCATACTCGTTTATTCTTATTGAGTCCGCTTTCGGTTGTACTCGTTTGCTGTTGAAAGAGCATTCCAGGTCGGTCTTTCTTTTCGAGTCCGCTTTTCGGTCGTAGTCGTTTGCTGTTGAAAGAGCGTTTTCGACCGGTCTTTCTTTTCGAGTCCGCTTTCGATCGTACTCGGTTATTTCTTTTAGAGTCTGCTTTCGGTTGTACTCGTTTGCTGTTGAAAGAGCGTTTTCGGCCGGTCTTTCTTTTCGAGTCCGCTTTCGGTCGTACTCGTTTATTCTTTTCGAGTTCGCTTTTGCTCGTACTCGTTTGCTGTTGAAAGAGCGTTTCAGGCCGGTCTTTCTTTTCGAGTCCGCTTTCGGTTGTACTCGTTAGCTGTTGAAAGAGAGTTTTTGGCCGGTCTTTCTTTTCGAGTCTGCTTTTGGTCGTACTCGTTTATTCTTATCGAGTCCGCTTTCGGTTGTACTCGTTTGCTGTTGAAAGAGCGTTTCAGATCGGTCTTTCTTTTCGAGTCCGCTTTTCGGTCGTACTCGTTTGCTGTTGAAAGAGCGTTTTCGGCCGGTCTTTCTTTTCGAGTCCGCTTTCGGTCGTACTCGTTTATTCTTTTCGAGTCCGCTTTCTGTCGTACTCGTTTGCTGTTGAAAGAGCATTTTCGGTCGGTCTTTCTTTTCGAGTCCGCTTTCGGTCGTACTCGTTTGCTGTTAAAAGAGCTTTTTCAGCCGGTCTTTCTTTTCGAGTCCGCTTTCGGTCATACTTATTTATTCTTTTCGAGTCCGCTTTCGGTCGTACTCGTTTACTGTTGAAAGAGCATTTTCGGCAGGTCTTTATGTGCGAGTCCGCTTTCGGACGTACTCGTTTATTCTTTTCGAGTCCGCTTTCGGTCGTACTCGTTTGCTGTTGAAAGAGCGTTTTCGGCTGGTCTTTCTTTTAGAGTCCGCTTTCGGCCGTACTCATTTATTCTTTTCGAGTCCGCTTTTGGTCGTACTCGTTTACTGTTGAAAGAGCGTTTTCGGTCGGTCTTTCTGTTCGAGTCCGCTTTCGGTCGTACTCGTTTATTCTTTTCGAGTCCGCTTTCTGTCGTACTCGTTTGCTGTTGAAAGAGCATTTTCGGCCGGTCTTTCTTTTCGAGTCCGCTTTAGGTCGTACTCGTTTGCTGTTGAAAGAGCTTTTTCAGCCGGTCTTTCTTTTCGAGTCCGCTTTCGGTCATACTTATTTATTCTTTTCGAGTCCGCTTTCGGTCGTACTCGTTTACTGTTGTAAGAGCATTTTCGGCAGGTCTTTATGTTCGAGTCCGCTTTCGGACGTACTCGTTTATTCTTTTCGAGTCCGCTTTCGGTCGTACTCGTTTGCTGTTGAAAGAGCGTTTTCGGCCGGTCTTTCTTTTGGAGTCCGCTTTCGGCCGTACTCCTTTGCTGTTGAAAGGGCATTTTCGGCCAGTCTTTCTTTTCGATTCTGCTTTCAGAAGTACTTTTTTATTTCTTTTCGAGTCCGCTTTTGCTCGTACTCGTTTGCTGTTGAAAGAGCGTTTCAGGCCGGTCTTTCTTTTCGAGTCCGCTTTCGGTTGTACTCGTTAGCTGTTGAAAGAGAGTTTTTGGCCGGTCTTTCGTTTCGAGTCTGCTTTTGTTCATACTCGTTTATTCTTATTGAGTCCGCTTTCGGTTGTACTCGTTTGCTGTTGAAAGAGCATTCCAGGTCGGTCTTTCTTTTCGAGTCCGCTTTTCGGTCGTACTCGTTTGCTGTTGAAAGAGCGTTTTCGACCGGTCTTTCTTTTCGAGTCCGCTTTCGATCGTACTCGGTTATTTCTTTTAGAGTCCGCTTTCGGTCGTACTCGTTTGCTGTTAAAAGAGCGTTTTCGGCCGGTCTTTCTTTTCGAGTCCGCTTTCGGTCGTACTCGTTAGCTGTTTAAAGAGCGTTTTTGGCCGGTCTTTATTTTCTAGTCCGCTTTTGGTCGTACTCGTTTATTTTTATCGAGTCCGCTTTCGGTCGTACTCGTTTGCTGTTGAAAGAGCGTTTTCGGTCGGTCTTTTATTTCGAGTCCGCTTTCGGTCGTACTCGTTTATTTCATTTCGAGTCCGCTTTCGGTCGTACTCGTTTGCTGTTAAAAGAGCGTTTTCGGCCGGTCTTTCTTTTCGAGTCCGCTTTCGGTCGTACTCGTTTATTCTTTTCTAGTCCGCTTTCAGTCGTACTCGTTTGCTATTGAAAGAGCATTCTCGGCCGGTCTTTCTTTTCGAGTCCGCTTTCGGTCGTACTCGTTTGCTGTTGAAAGAGCATTTTCGGCCGGTCTTTCATTTCGAGTCCGCTTTCGGTCGTACTCGTTTATTTCTTTTCGAGTCCGCTTTCGGTCTTACTCATTTGCTGTTGAAAGAGCGTTTTCGACCGGTCTTTCTTTTCGAGTCCGCTTTTGGTCGTACTCGTTTATTCTTTTCGAGTCCGCTTTCGGTCGTACTCGTTTGCTGTTGAAAGTGCGTTTTCGGCCGGTCTTTCTGTTCGAGTCCGCTTTCGGTCGTACTCGTTTATTCTTTTCGAGTCCGCTTTCTGTCGTACTCGTTTGCTGTTGAAAGAGCATTTCGGTCGGTCTTTCTTTTCGAGTCCGCTTTCGGTCGTACTCGTTTGCTGTTAAAAGAGCTTTTTCAGCCGGTCTTTCTTTTCGAGTCCGCTTTCGGTCATACTTATTTATTCTTTTCGAGTCCGCTTTTGGTCGTACTCGTTTACTGTTGAAAGAGCATTTTCGGCAGGTCTTTATGTTCGAGTCCGCTTTCGGACGTACTCGTTTATTCTTTTCGAGTCCGCTTTCGGTCGTACTCGTTTGCTTTTGAAAGAGCGTTTTCGGCCGGTCTTTCTTTTGGAGTCCGCTTTCGGCCGTACTCATTTATTCTTTTCGAGTCCGCTTTTGCTCGTACTCGTTTGCTGTTGAAAGAGCGTTTCAGGCCGGTCTTTCTTTTCGAGTCCGCTTTCGGTCGTACTCGTTTGCTATTGAAAGAGCGTTTTTGGCCGGTCTTTATTTTCGAGTCCGCTTTTGGTCGTACTCGTTTATTCTTATCGAGTCCGCTTTCAGTCGTACTCGTTTGCTGTTGAAAGAGCGTTTTCGGTCGGTCTTTTATTTTGAGTCCGCTTTCGGTCATACTCGTTTATTTCTTTTCGAGTCCGCTTTCGGTCGTACTCGTTTGCTGTTGAAAGAGCGTTTTCGGCCGGTCTTTCTTTTCGAGTCCGCTTTCGGTCGTACTCGTTTATTCTTTTCGAGTCCGCTTTCAGTCATACTCGTTTGCTATTGAAAGAGCGTTTTCGGCCGACCTTTCTGTTCGAGTCGGCTTTCGGTCATACTCGTTTATTCTTTTCGAGTTCGCTTTCGGTTGTACTCGTTTGCTGTTTAAAGAGCGTTTTCGGCTAGTCTTTCTTTTCGATTCTGGTTTCGGTAGTACTTGTTTATTTCTTTTCGAATTCGCTTTTGGTCTTACTCGTTTGCTGTTGAAAGAGCGTTTTCGGCCGGTCTTTCTTTTCGAGTCCGCTTTCGGTCGTACTCGTTTATTCTTTTCGAGTTTGCTTTTGCTCGTACTCGTTTGCTGTTGAAAGAGCGTTTCAGGCCGGTCTTTCTTTTCGAGTCCGCTTTCGGTTGTACTCGTTAGCTGTTGAAAGAGAGTTTTTGGCCGGTCTTTCTTTTCGAGTCTGCTTTTGGTCGTACTCGTTTATTCTTATCGAGTCCGCTTTCGGTTGTACTCGTTTGCTGTTGAAAGAGCGTTTCAGGTCGGTCTTTCTTTTCGAGTCCGCTTTTCGGTCGTACTCGTTTGCTGTTGAAAGAGCGTTTTCGGCCGGTCTTTCTTTTCGAGTCCGCTTTCGATCGTACTCGGTTATTTCTTTTAGAGTCTGCTTTCGGTTGTACTCGTTTGCTGTTGAAAGAGCGTTTACGGCCGGTCTTTCTTTTCGAGTCCGCTTTCGTTCGTACTCGTTTATTCTTTTCGAGTCCGCTTTCAGTCGTACTCGTTTGCTATTGAAAGAGCATTCTCGGCCGGTCTTTCTTTTCGAGTCCGCTTTCGGTCGTACTCGTTTGCTGTTGAAAGAGCATTTTCGGCCGGTCTTTCTTTTCGAGTCTGCTTTCGGTCGTACTCGTTTATTTCTTTTCGAGTCCGCTTTCGGTCTTACTCGTTTATTTCTTTTCGAGTCCGCTTTCGGTCTTACTCATTTGCTGTTGAAAGAGCGTTTTTGACCGGTCTTTCTTTTCGAGTCCGCTTTCGGTCGTACTCGTTTGCTGTTAAAAGAGCTTTTTCAGCCGGTCTTTCTTTTCGAGTCCGCTTTCGGTCATACTTATTTATTCTTTTCGAGTCCGCTTTTGGTCGTACTCGTTTACTGTTGAAAGAGCATTTTCGGCAGGTCTTTATGTTCGAGTCCGCTTTCGGACGTACTCGTTTATTCTTTTCGAGTCCGCTTTCGGTCGTACTCGTTTGCTGTTGAAAGAGCGTTTTCGGCCGGTCTTTCTTTTGGAGTCCGCTTTCGGCCGTACTCATTTATTCTTTTTGAGTCCGCTTTTGCTCGTACTCGTTTGCTGTTGAAAGAGCGTTTCAGGCCGGTCTTTCTTTTCGAGTCCGCTTTCGGTCGTACTCGTTTGCTATTGAAAGAGCGTTTTTGGCCGGTCTTTATTTTCGAGTCCGCTTTTGGTCGTACTCGTTTATTCTTATCGAGTCCGCTTTCAGTCGTACTCGTTTGCTGTTGAAAGAGCGTTTCAGGTCGGTCTTTCTTTTCGAGTCCGCTTTTCGGTCGTACTCGTTTGCTGTTGAAAGAGCGTTTTCGGCCGGTCTTTCTTTTCGAGTCCGCTTTCGATCGTACTCGGTTATTTCTTTTAGAGTCTGCTTTCGGTTGTACTCATTTGCTGTTGAAAGAGCGTTTACGGCCGGTCTTTCTTTTCGAGTCCGCTTTCGGTCGTACTCGTTTATTCTTTTCGAGTCCGCTTTCAGTCGTACTCGTTTGCTATTGAAAGAGCATTCTCGGCCGGTCTTTCTTTTCGAGTCCGCTTTCGGTCGTACTCGTTTGCTGTTGAAAGAGCATTTTCGGCCGGTCTTTCTTTTCGAGTCCGCTTTCGGTCGTACTCGTTTATTTCTTTTCGAGTCCGCTTTCGGTCTTACTCGTTTATTTCTTTTCGAGTCAGCTTTCGGTCTTACTCATTTGCTGTTGAAAGAGCGTTTTTGACCGGTCTTTCTTTTCGAGTCCGCTTTCGGTCGTACTCGTTTGCTGTTAAAAGAGCTTTTTCAGCCGGTCTTTCTTTTCGAGTCCGCTTTCGGTCATACTTATTTATTCTTTTCGAGTCCGCTTTTGGTCGTACTCGTTTACTGTTGAAAGAGCATTTTCGGCAGGTCTTTATGTTCGAGTCCGCTTTCGGACGTACTCGTTTATTATTTTCGAGTCCGCTTTCGGTCGTACTCGTTTGCTGTTGAAAGAGCGTTTTCGGCCGGTCTTTCTTTTGGAGTCCGCTTTCGGCCGTACTCATTTATTCTTTTCGAGTCCGCTTTTGCTCGTACTCGTTTGCTGTTGAAAGAGCGTTTCAGGCCGGTCTTTCTTTTCGAGTCCGCTTTCGGTTGTACTCGTTAGCTGTTGAAAGAGAGTTTTTGGCCGGTCTTTCTTTTCGAGTCTGCTTTTGGTCGTACTCGTTTATTCTTATCGAGTCCGCTTTCGGTTGTACTCGTTTGCTGTTGAAAGAGCGTTTCAGGTCGGTCTTTCTTTTCGAGTCCGCTTTTCGGTCGTACTCGTTTGCTGTTGAAAGAGCGTTTTCGGCCGGTCTTTCTTTTCGAGTCCGCTTTCGATCGTACTCGGTTATTTCTTTTAGAGTCTGCTTTCGGTTGTACTCGTTTGCTGTTGAAAGAGCGTTTACGGCCGGTCTTTCTTTTCGAGTCCGCTTTCGGTCGTACTCATTTATTCTTTTCGAGTCCGCTTTCAGTCGTACTCGTTTGCTATTGAAAGAGCATTCTCGGCCGGTCTTTCTTTTCGAGTCCGCTTTCGGTCGTACTCGTTTGCTGTTGAAAGAGCATTTTCGGCCGGTCTTTCTTTTCGAGTCTGCTTTCGGTCGTACTCGTTTATTTCTTTTCGAGTCCGCTTTCGGTCTTACTCGTTTATTTCTTTTCGAGTCCGCTTTCGGTCTTACTCATTTGCTGTTGAAAGAGCGTTTTTGACCGGTCTTTCTTTTCGAGTCCGCTTTCGGTCGTACTCGTTTGCTGTTAAAAGAGCTTTTTCAGCCGGTCTTTCTTTTCGAGTCCGCTTTCGGTCATACTTATTTATTCTTTTCGAGTCCGCTTTTGGTCGTACTCGTTTACTGTTGAAAGAGCATTTTCGGCAGGTCTTTATGTTCGAGTCCGCTTTCGGACGTACTCGTTTATTCTTTTCGAGTCCGCTTTCGGTCGTACTCGTTTGCTGTTGAAAGAGCGTTTTCGGCCGGTCTTTCTTTTGGAGTCCGCTTTCGGCCGTACTCATTTATTCTTTTTGAGTCCGCTTTTGCTCGTACTCGTTTGCTGTTGAAAGAGCGTTTCAGGCCGGTCTTTCTTTTCGAGTCCGCTTTCGGTCGTACTCGTTTGCTATTGAAAGAGCGTTTTTGGCCGGTCTTTATTTTCGAGTCCGCTTTTGGTCGTACTCGTTTATTCTTATCGAGTCCGCTTTCAGTCGTACTCGTTTGCTGTTGAAAGAGCGTTTCAGGTCGGTCTTTCTTTTCGAGTCCGCTTTTCGGTCGTACTCGTTTGCTGTTGAAAGAGCGTTTTCGGCCGGTCTTTCTTTTCGAGTCCGCTTTCGATCGTACTCGGTTATTTCTTTTAGAGTCTGCTTTCGGTTGTACTCATTTGCTGTTGAAAGAGCGTTTACGGCCGGTCTTTCTTTTCGAGTCCGCTTTCGGTCGTACTCGTTTATTCTTTTCGAGTCCGCTTTCAGTCGTACTCGTTTGCTATTGAAAGAGCATTCTCGGCCGGTCTTTCTTTTCGAGTCCGCTTTCGGTCGTACTCGTTTGCTGTTGAAAGAGCATTTTCGGCCGGTCTTTCTTTTCGAGTCCGCTTTCGGTCGTACTCGTTTATTTCTTTTCGAGTCCGCTTTCGGTCTTACTCGTTTATTTCTTTTCGAGTCCGCTTTCGGTCTTACTCATTTGCTGTTGAAAGAGCGTTTTTGACCGGTCTTTCTTTTCGAGTCCGCTTTCGGTCGTACTCGTTTGCTGTTAAAAGAGCTTTTTCAGCCGGTCTTTCTTTTCGAGTCCGCTTTCGGTCATACTTATTTATTCTTTTCGAGTCCGCTTTTGGTCGTACTCGTTTACTGTTGAAAGAGCATTTTCGGCAGGTCTTTATGTTCGAGTCCGCTTTCGGACGTACTCGTTTATTATTTTCGAGTCCGCTTTCGGTCGTACTCGTTTGCTGTTGAAAGAGCGTTTTCGGCCGGTCTTTCTTTTGGAGTCCGCTTTCGGCCGTACTCATTTATTCTTTTCGAGTCCGCTTTTGCTCGTACTCGTTTGCTGTTGAAAGAGCGTTTCAGGCCGGTCTTTCTTTTCGAGTCCGCTTTCGGTTGTACTCGTTAGCTGTTGAAAGAGAGTTTTTGGCCGGTGTTTCTTTTCGAGTCTGCTTTTGGTCGTACTCGTTTATTCTTATCGAGTCCGCTTTCGGTTGTACTCGTTTGCTGTTGAAAGAGCGTTTCAGGTCGGTCTTTCTTTTCGAGTCCGCTTTTCGGTCGTACTCGTTTGCTGTTGAAAGAGCGTTTTCGGCCGGTCTTTCTTTTCGAGTCCGCTTTCGATCGTACTCGGTTATTTCTTTTAGAGTCTGCTTTCGGTTGTACTCGTTTGCTGTTGAAAGAGCGTTTACGGCCGGTCTTTCTTTTCGAGTCCGCTTTCGGTCGTACTCATTTATTCTTTTCGAGTCCGCTTTCAGTCGTACTCGTTTGCTATTGAAAGAGCATTCTCGGCCGGTCTTTCTTTTCGAGTCCGCTTTCGGTCGTACTCGTTTGCTGTTGAAAGAGCATTTTCGGCCGGTCTTTCTTTTCGAGTCTGCTTTCGGTCGTACTCGTTTATTTCTTTTCGAGTCCGCTTTCGGTCTTACTCGTTTATTTCTTTTCGAGTCCGCTTTCGGTCTTACTCATTTGCTGTTGAAAGAGCGTTTTTGACCGGTCTTTCTTTTCGAGTCCGCTTTCGGTCGTACTCGTTTGCTGTTAAAAGAGCTTTTTCAGCCGGTCTTTCTTTTCGAGTCCGCTTTCGGTCATACTTATTTATTCTTTTCGAGTCCGCTTTTGGTCGTACTCGTTTACTGTTGAAAGAGCATTTTCGGCAGGTCTTTATGTTCGAGTCCGCTTTCGGACGTACTCGTTTATTCTTTTCGAGTCCGCTTTCGGTCGTACTCGTTTGCTGTTGAAAGAGCGTTTTCGGCCGGTCTTTCTTTTGGAGTCCGCTTTCGGCCGTACTCATTTATTCTATTCGAGTCCGCTTTTGCTCGTACTCGTTTGCTGTTGAAAGAGCGTTTCAGGCCGGTCTTTCTTTTCGAGTCCGCTTTCGGTCGTACTCGTTTGCTATTGAAAGAGCGTTTTTGGCCGGTCTTTATTTTCGAGTCCGCTTTTGGTCGTACTCGTTTATTCTTATCGAGTCCGTTTTCAGTCGTACTCGTTTGCTGTTGAAAGAGCGTTTTCGGTCGGTCTTTTATTTTGAGTCCGCTTTCGGTCGTACTCGTTTATTTCTTTTCGAGTCCGCTTTCGGTCGTACTCGTATGCTGTTGAAAGAGCGTTTTCGGCCGGTCTTTCTTTTCGAGTCCGCTTTCGGTCGTACTCGTTTATTCTTTTCGAGTCCGCTTTCAGTCATACTCGTTTGCTATTGAAAGAGCGTTTTCGGCCGACCTTTCTGTTCGAGTCGGCTTTCGGTCATACTCGTTTATTCTTTTCGAGTTCGCTTTCGGTTGTACTCGTTTGCTGTTTAAAGAGCGTTTTCGGCTAGTCTTTCTTTTCGATTCTGCTTTCGGTAGTACTTGTTTATTTCTTTTCGAATTCGCTTTTGGTCTTACTCGTTTGCTGTTGAATGAGCGTTTTCGGCCGGTCTTTCTTTTCGAGTCCGCTTTCGGTCGTACTCGTTTATTCTTTTCGAGTTTGCTTTTGCTCGTACTTGTTTGCTGTTGAAAGAGCGTTTCAGGCCGGTCTTTCTTTTCGAGTCCGCTTTCGGTTGTACTCGTTAGCTGTTGAAAGAGAGTTTTTGGCCGGTCTTTCTTTTCGAGTCTGCTTTTGGTCGTACTCGTTTATTCTTATCGAGTCCGCTTTCAGTTGTACTCGTTTGCTGTTGAAAGAGCGTTTCAGGTCGGTCTTTCTTTTCGAGTCCGCTTTTCGGTCGTACTCGTTTGCTGTTGAAAGAGCGTTTTCGGCCGGTCTTTCTTTTCGAGTCCGCTTTCGATCGTACTCGGTTATTTCTTTTAGAGTCTGCTTTCGGTTGTACTCGTTTGCTGTTGAAAGAGCGTTTACGGCCGGTCTTTCTTTTCGAGTCCGCTTTCGGTCGTACTCGTTTATTCTTTTCGAGTCCGCTTTCAGTCGTACTCGTTTGCTATTGAAAGAGCATTCTCGGCCGGTCTTTCTTTTCGAGTCCGCTTTCGGTCGTACTCGTTTGCTGTTGAAAGAGCATTTTCGGCCGGTCTTTCTTTTCGAGTCCGCTTTCGGTCGTACTCGTTTATTTCTTTTCGAGTCCGCTTTCGGTCTTACTCATTTGCTGTTGAAAGAGCGTTTTTGACCGGTCTTTCTTTTCGAGTCCGCTTTCGGTCGTACTCGTTTGCTGTTAAAAGAGCTTTTTCAGCCGGTCTTTCTTTTCGAGTCCGCTTTCGGTCATACTTATTTATTCTTTTCGAGTCCGCTTTTGGTCGTACTCGTTTACTGTTGAAAGAGCATTTTCGGCAGGTCTTTATGTTCGAGTCCGCTTTCGGACGTACTCGTTTATTCTTTTCGAGTCCGCTTTCGGTCGTACTCGTTTGCTGTTGAAAGAGCGTTTTCGGCCGGTCTTTCTTTTGGAGTCCGCTTTCGGCCGTACTCATTTATTCTATTCGAGTCCGCTTTTGCTCGTACTCGTTTGCTGTTGAAAGAGCGTTTCAGGCCGGTCTTTCTTTTCGAGTCCGCTTTCGGTCGTACTCGTTTGCTATTGAAAGAGCGTTTTTGGCCGGTCTTTATTTTCGAGTCCGCTTTTGGTCGTACTCGTTTATTCTTATCGAGTCCGTTTTCAGTCGTACTCGTTTGCTGTTGAAAGAGCGTTTTCGGTCGGTCTTTTATTTTGAGTCCGCTTTCGGTCGTACTCGTTTATTTCTTTTCGAGTCCGCTTTCGGTCGTACTCGTATGCTGTTGAAAGAGCGTTTTCGGCCGGTCTTTCTTTTCGAGTCCGCTTTCGGTCGTACTCGTTTATTCTTTTCGAGTCCGCTTTCAGTCATACTCGTTTGCTATTGAAAGAGCGTTTTCGGCCGACCTTTCTGTTCGAGTCGGCTTTCGGTCATACTCGTTTATTCTTTTCGAGTTCGCTTTCGGTTGTACTCGTTTGCTGTTTAAAGAGCGTTTTCGGCTAGTCTTTCTTTTCGATTCTGCTTTCGGTAGTACTTGTTTATTTCTTTTCGAATTCGCTTTTGGTCTTACTCGTTTGCTGTTGAATGAGCGTTTTCGGCCGGTCTTTCTTTTCGAGTCCGCTTTCGGTCGTACTCGTTTATTCTTTTCGAGTTTGCTTTTGCTCGTACTTGTTTGCTGTTGAAAGAGCGTTTCAGGCCGGTCTTTCTTTTCGAGTCCGCTTTCGGTTGTACTCGTTAGCTGTTGAAAGAGAGTTTTTGGCCGGTCTTTCTTTTCGAGTCTGCTTTTGGTCGTACTCGTTTATTCTTATCGAGTCCGCTTTCAGTTGTACTCGTTTGCTGTTGAAAGAGCGTTTCAGGTCGGTCTTTCTTTTCGAGTCCGCTTTTCGGTCGTACTCGTTTGCTGTTGAAAGAGCGTTTTCGGCCGGTCTTTCTTTTCGAGTCCGCTTTCGATCGTACTCGGTTATTTCTTTTAGAGTCTGCTTTCGGTTGTACTCGTTTGCTGTTGAAAGAGCGTTTACGGCCGGTCTTTCTTTTCGAGTCCGCTTTCGGTCGTACTCGTTTATTCTTTTCGAGTCCGCTTTCAGTCGTACTCGTTTGCTATTGAAAGAGCATTCTCGGCCGGTCTTTCTTTTCGAGTCCGCTTTCGGTCGTACTCGTTTGCTGTTGAAAGAGCATTTTCGGCCGGTCTTTCTTTTCGAGTCCGCTTTCGGTCGTACTCGTTTATTTCTTTTCGAGTCTGCTTTCGGTCTTACTCGTTTATTTCTTTTCGAGTCCGCTTTCGGTCGTACTCGTTTATTCTTTTCGAGTCCGCTTTCTGTCGTACTCGTTTGCTATTGAAGGAGCATTTTCGGCCGGTCTTTCTTTTCGAGTCCGCTTTCGGTTGTACTCGTTAGCTGTTGAAAGAGCGTTTTTGGCCGGTCTTCATTTTCGAGTCCGTTTTTGGTCGTACTCGTTTATTCTTATCGAGTCCGCTTTCGGTCGTACTCGTTTGCAGTTGAAAGAGTGTTTTCGGTCGGTCTTTTATTTCGAGTCCCCTTTCGGTCGTACTCGTTTATTTCTTTTCGAGTCTGCTTTCGGTCGTACTCGTTTGCTGTTGAAAGAGCGTTTTTGGCAGGTCTTTCTTTTCGAGTCTGCTTTCGGTCGTACTCGTTTATTCTTTTCGAGTCCGCTTTCGGTCGTACTCGTTTGCTATTGAAAGAGCGTTTTCGGCCGGCCTTTCTGTTCGAGTCGGCTTTCGGTCGTACTCGTTTACTCTATTCGAGTTTGCTTTCGGTTGTACTCGTTTGCTGTTGAAAGAGCGTTTTCGGCCGGTCTTTCTTTTCGAGTCCGCTTTCGGTCGTACTCGTTTATTCTTATCGAGTCCGCTTTTGGTCGTACTCGTTTGCTGTTGAAAGAGCGTTTTCAGTCGGTCTTTATTTTCGAGTCCGCTTTTGGTCGTACTCGTTTATTCTTATCGAGTCTGCTTTCGGTCGTGCTCATTTGCTGTCGAAAAGCGTTTTTGGCCGGTCTTTTTTTTTTAGTCCGCTTTCGATCGTACTCGTTTGCTGTTGCAAGAGCATTTTCAGCCGGTCTTTCTTTTCGAGTCCGTTTTCTGTCGTACTTGTTTATTCTTTTCGAGTCTGCTTTCGGTCATACTCGTTTGCTGTTGAAGGAGCGTTTTCGGCAAGTCTTTCTGTTCGAGTCTGCTTTCGGTCGTACTCGTTTATTCTTTTCGAATCCGCTTTCAGTCGTACTCGTTTGCTATTGAAAGAGCGTTTCAGGCCGGTCTTTCTTTTCGAGTCCGATTTCGGTTGTACTCGTTAGCTGTTGAAAGAGCGTTTTTGGCCGGTCTTTATTTTCGAGTCCGCTTTTGGTCGTACTCGTTTATTCTTATCGAGTCCGCTTTCGGTCGTACTCGTTTGCTGTTGAAAGAGCGTTTTCGGTCGGTCTTTTATTTCGAGTCCGCTTTCGGTCGTACTCGTTTATTTCTTTTCGAGTCTGCTTTCGGTCGTACTCGTTTGCTGTTGAAAGGGCGTTTTCGACAGGCCTTTCTTTTCGAGTCTGCTTTCGGTCGTACTCGTTTATTCTTTTCGAGTCCGCTTTCGGTCGTACTCGTTTGCTGTTGAAAGAGCGTTTTCGACCAGCCTTTCTGTTCGAGTCGGCTTTCGGTCGTACTCGTTTACTCTATTCGAGTTTGCTTTCGGTTGTACTCGTTTGCTGTTGAAAGAGCGTTTTCGACCGGTCTTTCTTTTCGAGTCCGCTTTCGGTCGTACTCGTTTATTCTTATCGAGTCCGCTTTTGGTCGTACTCGTTTGCTGTTGAAAGAGCGTTTTCAGTCGGTCTTTCTTTTCGAGTACGCTTTTGGTCGTACTCGTTTATTCTTATCGAGTCTGCTTTCGGTCGTGCTCATTTGCTGTCGAAAGAGCGTTTTTGGCCGGTCTTTTTTTTCGAGTCCGCTTTCGATCGTACTCGTTTGCTGTTGCAAGAGCATTTTCAGCCGATCTTTCTTTTCGAGTCCGTTTTCGGTCGTACTTGTTTATTCTTTTCGAGTCCGCTTTCGGTCATACTCGTTTGCTGTTGAAGGAGCGTTTTCGGCAAGTCTTTCTGTTCGAGTCCGCTTTCGGTCGTACTCGTTTATTCGTTTCGAATCCGCTTTCAGTCGTACTCGTTTGCTGTTGAAAGAGCGTTTTCGGCCGGTCTTTATTTTCGAGTCGGCTTTCGGTCATACTCGTTTATTCTTTTCGAGTTCGCTTTCGGTTGTACTCGTTTGCTGTTGAAAGAGCGTTTTTGGCTAGTCTTTCTTTTCGATTCTGCTTTCGGTAGTACTTGTTTATTTCTTTTCGAATTCGCTTTTGGTCTTACTCGTTTGCTGTTGAAAGAGCGTTTTCGGCCGGTCTTTCTTTTCGAGTCCGCTTTCGGTCGTACTCGTTTATTCTTTTCGAGTTCGCTTTTGCTCGTACTCGTTTGCTGTTGAAAGAGCATTTCAGGCCGGTCTTTCTTTTCGAGTCCGCTTTCGGTTGTACTCGTTAGCTGTTGAAAGAGAGTTTTTGGCCGGTCTTTCTTTTCGAGTCTGCTTTTGGTCGTACTCGTTTATTCTTATCGAGTCCGCTTTCGGTTGTACTCGTTTGCTGTTGAAAGAGCGTTTCAGGTCGGTCTTTCTTTTCGAGTCCGCTTTTCGGTCGTACTCGTTTGCTGTTGAAAGAGCGTTTTCGGCCGGTCTTTCTTTTCGAGTCCGCTTTCGATCGTACTCGGTTATTTCTTTTGGAGTCTGCTTTCGGTTGTACTCGTTTGCTGTTGAAAGAGCGTTTACGGTCGGTCTTTCTTTTCGAGTCCGCTTTCGGTCATACTCGTTTATTCTTTTCGAGTCCGCTTTCAGTCGTACTCGTTTTCTATTGAAAGAGCATTCTCGGCCGGTCTTTCTTTTCGAGTCCGCTTTCGGTCGTACTCGTTTGCTGTTGAAAGAGCATTTTCGGCCGGTCTTTCTTTTCGAGTCCGCTTTCGGTCGTACTCGTTTATTTCTTTTCGAGTCCGCTTTCGGTCTTACTCATTTGCTGTTGAAAGAGCGTTTTCGACCGGTCTTTCTTTTCGAGTCAGCTTTTGGTCGTACTCGTTTATTCTTTTCGAGTCCGCTTTCGGTCGTACTCGTTTACTGTTGAAAGAGCGTTTTCGGCCGGTCTTTCTGTTCGAGTCCGCTTTCGGTCGTACTCGTTTATTCTTTTCGAGTCCGCTTTCTGTCGTACTCGTTTGCTGTTGAAAGAGCATTTTCGGCCGGTCTTTCTTTTCGAGTCCGCTTTCGGTCGTACTCGTTTGCTCTTGAAAGAGCTTTTTCAGCCGGTCTTTCTTTTCGAGTCCGCTTTCGGTCATACTTATTTATTCTTTTCGAGTCCGCTTTCGATCGTACTCGTTTACTGTTGAAAGAGCATTTTCGGCAGGTCTTTATGTTCGAGTCCGCTTTCGGACGTACTCGTTTATTCTTTTCGAGTCCGCTTTCGGTCGTACTCGTTTGCTGTTGAAAGAGCGTTTTCGGCCGGTCTTTCTTTTGGAGTCCGCTTTCGGCCGTACTCCTTTGCTGTTGGAAGGGTATTTTCGGCCAGTCTTTCTTTTCGATTCTGCTTTCGGAAGTACTTTTTTATTTCTTTTCGAGTCCGCTTTTGCTCGTACTCGTTTGCTGTTGAAAGAGCGTTTCAGGCCGGTCTTTCTTTTCGAGTCCGCTTTCGGTTGTACTCGTTAGCTGTTGAAAGAGAGTTTTTGGCCGGTCTTTCGTTTCGAGTCTGCTTTTGTTCATACTCGTTTATTCTTATCGAGTCCTCTTTCGGTTGTACTCATTTGCTGTTGAAAGAGCGTTCCAGGTCGGTCTTTCTTTTCGAGTCCGCTTTTCGGTCGTACTCGTTTGCTGTTGAAAGAGCGTTTTCGGCCGGTCTTTCTTTTCGAGTCCGCTTTCGATCGTACTCGGTTATTTCTTTTAGAGTCTGCTTTCGGTTGTACTCGTTTGCTGTTGAAAGAGCGTTTTCGGCCGGTCTTTCTTTTCGAGTCCGCTTTCGGTCGTACTCGTTTATTCTTTTCTAGTCCGCTTTCAGTCGTACTCGTTTGCTATTGAAAGAGCATTCTCGGCCGGTCTTTCTTTTCGAGTCCGCTTTCGGTCGTACTCGTTTGCTGTTGAAAGAGCATTTTCGGCCGGTCTTTCTTTTCGAGTCCGCTTTCGGTCGTACTCGTTTATTTCTTTTCGAGTCCGCTTTCGGTCTTACTCATTTGCTGTTGAAAGAGCGTTTTCGACCGGTCTTTCTTTTCGAGTCCGCTTTTGGTCGTACTCGTTTATTCTTTTCGAGTCCGCTTTCGGTCGTACTCGTTTGCTGTTGAAAGTGCGTTTTCGGCCGGTCTTTCTGTTCGAGTCCGCTTTCGGTCGTACTCGTTTATTCGTTTCGAATCCGCTTTCAGTCGTACTCGTTTGCTGTTGAAAGAGCGTTTTCGGCCGGTCTTTATTTTCGAGTCGGCTTTCGGTCATACTCGTTTATTCTTTTCGAGTTCGCTTTCGGTTGTACTCGTTTGCTGTTGAAAGAGCGTTTTCGGCTAGTCTTTCTTTTCGATTCTGCTTTCGGTAGTACTTGTTTATTTCTTTTCGAATTCGCTTTTGGTCTTACTCGTTTGCTGTTGAAAGAGCGTTTTCGGCCGGTCTTTCTTTTCGAGTCCGCTTTCGGTCGTACTCGTTTATTCTTTTCGAGTTCGCTTTTGCTCGTACTCGTTTGCTGTTGAAAGAGCGTTTCAGGCCGGTCTTTCTTTTCGAGTCCGCTTTTGGTTGTACTCGTTAGCTGTTAAAAGAGAGTTTTTGGCCGGTCTTTCTTTTCGAGTCTGCTTTTGGTCGTACTCGTTTATTCTTATCGAGTCCGCTTTCGGTTGTACTCGTTTGCTGTTGAAAGAGCGTTTCAGGTCGGTCTTTCTTTTCGAGTCCGCTTTTCGGTCGTACTCGTTTGCTGTTGAAAGAGCGTTTTCGGCCGGTCTTTCTTTTCGAGTCCGCTTTCGATCGTACTCGGTTATTTCTTTTAGAGTCTGCTTTCGGTTGTACTCGTTTGCTGTTGAAAGAGCGTTTACGGTCGGTCTTTCTTTTCGAGTCCGCTTTCGGTCGTACTCGTTTATTCTTTTCGAGTCCGCTTTCAGTCGTACTCGTTTTCTATTGAAAGAGCTTTCTCGGCCGGTCTTTCTTTTCGAGTCCGCTTTCGGTCGTACTCGTTTGCTGTTGAAAGAGCATTTTCGGCCGGTCTTTCTTTTCGAGTCCGCTTTCGGTCGTACTCGTTTATTTCTTTTCGAGTCCGCTTTCGGTCTTACTCATTTGCTGTTGAAAGAGCGTTTTCGACCGGTCTTTATTTTCGAGTCCGCTTTTGGTCGTACTCGTTTATTCTTTTCGAGTCCGCTTTCGGTCGTACTCGTTTACTGTTGAAAGAGCGTTTTCGGCCGGTCTTTCTGTTCGAGTCCGCTTTCGGTCGTACTCGTTTATTCTTTTCGAGTCCGCTTTCTGTCGTACTCGTTTGCTGTTGAAAGAGCATTTTCGGCCGGTCTTTCTTTTCGAGTCCGCTTTCGGTCGTACTCGTTTGCTCTTGAAAGAGCTTTTTCAGCCGGTCTTTCTTTTCGAGTCCGCTTTCGGTCATACTTATTTATTCTTTTCGAGTCCGCTTTCGGTCGTACTCGTTTACTGTTGAAAGAGCATTTTCGGCAGGTCTTTATGTTCGAGTCCGCTTTCGGACGTACTCGTTTATTCTTTTCGAGTCCGCTTTCGGTCGTACTCGTTTGCTGTTGAAAGAGCGTTTTCGGCCGGTCTTTCTTTTGGAGTCCGCTTTCGGCCGTACTCCTTTGCTGTTGGAAGGGCATTTTCGGCCAGTCTTTCTTTTCGATTCTGCTTTCGGAAGTACTTTTTTATTTCTTTTCGAGTCCGCTTTTGCTCGTACTCGTTTGCTGTTGAAAGAGCGTTTCAGGCCGGTCTTTCTTTTCGAGTCCGCTTTCGGTTGTACTCGTTAGCTGTTGAAAGAGAGTTTTTGGCCGGTCTTTCGTTTCGAGTCTGCTTTTGTTCATACTCGTTTATTCTTATCGAGTCCGCTTTCGGTTGTACTCGTTTGCTGTTGAAAGAGCGTTCCAGGTCGGTCTTTCTTTTCGAGTCCGCTTTTCGGTCGTACTCGTTTGCTGTTGAAAGAGCGTTTTCGGCCGGTCTTTCTTTTCGAGTCCGCTTTCGATCGTACTCGGTTATTTCTTTTAGAGTCTGCTTTCGGTTGTACTCGTTTGCTGTTGAAAGAGCGTTTTCGGCCGGTCTTTCTTTTCGAGTCCGCTTTCGGTCGTACTCGTTTATTCTTTTCTAGTCCGCTTTCAGTCGTACTCGTTTGCTATTGAAAGAGCATTCTCGGCCGGTCTTTCTTTTCGAGTCCGCTTTCGGTCGTACTCGTTTGCTGTTGAAAGAGCATTTTCGGCCGGTCTTTCTTTTCGAGTCCGCTTTCGGTCGTACTCGTTTATTTCTTTTCGAGTCCGCTTTCGGTCTTACTCATTTGCTGTTGAAAGAGCGTTTTCGACCGGTCTTTCTTTTCGAGTCCGCTTTTCGTCGTACTCGTTTATTCTTTTCGAGTCCGCTTTCGGTCGTACTCGTTTGCTGTTGAAAGTGCGTTTTCGGCCGGTCTTTCTGTTCGAGTCCGCTTTCGGTCGTACTCGTTTATTCGTTTCGAATCCGCTTTCAGTCGTACTCGTTTGCTGTTGAAAGAGCGTTTTCGGCCGGTCTTTATTTTCGAGTCGGCTTTCGGTCATACTCGTTTATTCTTTTCGAGTTCGCTTTCGGTTGTACTCGTTTGCTGTTGAAAGAGCGTTTTCGGCTAGTCTTTCTTTTCGATTCTGCTTTCGGTAGTACTTGTTTATTTCTTTTCGAATTCGCTTTTGGTCTTACTCGTTTGCTGTTGAAAGAGCGTTTTCGGCCGGTCTTTCTTTTCGAGTCCGCTTTCGGTCGTACTCGTTTATTCTTTTCGAGTTCGCTTTTGCTCGTACTCGTTTGCTGTTGAAAGAGCGTTTCAGGCCGGTCTTTCTTTTCGAGTCCGCTTTTGGTTGTACTCGTTAGCTGTTAAAAGAGAGTTTTTGGCCGGTCTTTCTTTTCGAGTCTGCTTTTGGTCGTACTCGTTTATTCTTATCGAGTCCGCTTTCGGTTGTACTCGTTTGCTGTTGAAAGAGCGTTTCAGGTCGGTCTTTCTTTTCGAGTCCGCTTTTCGGTCGTACTCGTTTGCTGTTGAAAGAGCGTTTTCGGCCGGTCTTTCTTTTCGAGTCCGCTTTCGATCGTACTCGGTTATTTCTTTTAGAGTCTGCTTTCGGTTGTACTCGTTTGCTGTTGAAAGAGCGTTTACGGTCGGTCTTTCTTTTCGAGTCCGCTTTCGGTCGTACTCGTTTATTCTTTTCGAGTCCGCTTTCAGTCGTACTCGTTTTCTATTGAAAGAGCTTTCTCGGCCGGTCTTTCTTTTCGAGTCCGCTTTCGGTCGTACTCGTTTGCTGTTGAAAGAGCATTTTCGGCCGGTCTTTCTTTTCGAGTCCGCTTTCGGTCGTACTCGTTTATTTCTTTTCGAGTCCGCTTTCGGTCTTACTCATTTGCTGTTGAAAGAGCGTTTTCGACCGGTCTTTATTTTCGAGTCCGCTTTTGGTCGTACTCGTTTATTCTTTTCGAGTCCGCTTTCGGTCGTACTCGTTTACTGTTGAAAGAGCGTTTTCGGCCGGTCTTTCTGTTCGAGTCCGCTTTCGGTCGTACTCGTTTATTCTTTTCGAGTCCGCTTTCTGTCGTACTCGTTTGCTGTTGAAAGAGCATTTTCGGCCGGTCTTTCTTTTCGAGTCCGCTTTCGGTCGTACTCGTTTGCTCTTGAAAGAGCTTTTTCAGCCGGTCTTTCTTTTCGAGTCCGCTTTCGGTCATACTTATTTATTCTTTTCGAGTCCGCTTTCGGTCGTACTCGTTTACTGTTGAAAGAGCATTTTCGGCAGGTCTTTATGTTCGAGTCCGCTTTCGGACGTACTCGTTTATTCTTTTCGAGTCCGCTTTCGGTCGTACTCGTTTGCTGTTGAAAGAGCGTTTTCGGCCGGTCTTTCTTTTGGAGTCCGCTTTCGGCCGTACTCCTTTGCTGTTGGAAGGGCATTTTCGGCCAGTCTTTCTTTTCGATTCTGCTTTCGGAAGTACTTTTTTATTTCTTTTCGAGTCCGCTTTTGCTCGTACTCGTTTGCTGTTGAAAGAGCGTTTCAGGCCGGTCTTTCTTTTCGAGTCCGCTTTCGGTTGTACTCGTTAGCTGTTGAAAGAGAGTTTTTGGCCGGTCTTTCGTTTCGAGTCTGCTTTTGTTCATACTCGTTTATTCTTATCGAGTCCGCTTTCGGTTGTACTCGTTTGCTGTTGAAAGAGCGTTCCAGGTCGGTCTTTCTTTTCGAGTCCGCTTTTCGGTCGTACTCGTTTGCTGTTGAAAGAGCGTTTTCGGCCGGTCTTTCTTTTCGAGTCCGCTTTCGATCGTACTCGGTTATTTCTTTTAGAGTCTGCTTTCGGTTGTACTCGTTTGCTGTTGAAAGAGCGTTTTCGGCCGGTCTTTCTTTTCGAGTCCGCTTTCGGTCGTACTCGTTTATTCTTTTCTAGTCCGCTTTCAGTCGTACTCGTTTGCTATTGAAAGAGCATTCTCGGCCGGTCTTTCTTTTCGAGTCCGCTTTCGGTCGTACTCGTTTGCTGTTGAAAGAGCATTTTCGGCCGGTCTTTCTTTTCGAGTCCGCTTTCGGTCGTACTCGTTTATTTCTTTTCGAGTCCGCTTTCGGTCTTACTCATTTGCTGTTGAAAGAGCGTTTTCGACCGGTCTTTCTTTTCGAGTCCGCTTTTCGTCGTACTCGTTTATTCTTTTCGAGTCCGCTTTCGGTCGTACTCGTTTGCTGTTGAAAGTGCGTTTTCGGCCGGTCTTTCTGTTCGAGTCCGCTTTCGGTCGTACTCGTTTATTCGTTTCGAATCCGCTTTCAGTCGTACTCGTTTGCTGTTGAAAGAGCGTTTTCGGCCGGTCTTTATTTTCGAGTCGGCTTTCGGTCATACTCGTTTATTCTTTTCGAGTTCGCTTTCGGTTGTACTCGTTTGCTGTTGAAAGAGCGTTTTCGGCTAGTCTTTCTTTTCGATTCTGCTTTCGGTAGTACTTGTTTATTTCTTTTCGAATTCGCTTTTGGTCTTACTCGTTTGCTGTTGAAAGAGCGTTTTCGGCCGGTCTTTCTTTTCGAGTCCGCTTTCGGTCGTACTCGTTTATTCTTTTCGAGTTCGCTTTTGCTCGTACTCGTTTGCTGTTGAAAGAGCGTTTCAGGCCGGTCTTTCTTTTCGAGTCCGCTTTCGGTTGTACTCGTTAGCTGTTAAAAGAGAGTTTTTGGCCGGTCTTTCTTTTCGAGTCTGCTTTTGGTCGTACTCGTTTATTCTTATCGAGTCCGCTTTCGGTTGTACTCGTTTGCTGTTGAAAGAGCGTTTCAGGTCGGTCTTTCTTTTCGAGTCCGCTTTTCGGTCGTACTCGTTTGCTGTTGAAAGAGCGTTTTCGGCCGGTCTTTCTTTTCGAGTCCGCTTTCGATCGTACTCGGTTATTTCTTTTAGAGTCTGCTTTCGGTTGTACTCGTTTGCTGTTGAAAGAGCGTTTACGGTCGGTCTTTCTTTTCGAGTCCGCTTTCGGTCGTACTCGTTTATTCTTTTCGAGTCCGCTTTCAGTCGTACTCGTTTTCTATTGAAAGAGCATTCTCGGCCAGTCTTTCTTTTCGAGTCCGCTTTCGGTCGTACTCGTTTGCTGTTGAAAGAGCATTTTCGGCCGGTCTTTCTTTTCGAGTCCGCTTTCGGTCGTACTCGTTTATTTCTTTTCGAGTCCGCTTTCGGTCTTACTCATTTGCTGTTGAAAGAGCGTTTTCGACCGGTCTTTATTTTCGAGTCCGCTTTTGGTCGTACTCGTTTATTCTTTTCGAGTCCGCTTTCGGTCGTACTCGTTTACTGTTGAAAGAGCGTTTTCGGCCGGTCTTTCTGTTCGAGTCCGCTTTCGGTCGTACTCGTTTATTCTTTTCGAGTCCGCTTTCTGTCGTACTCGTTTGCTGTTGAAAGAGCATTTTCGGCCGGTCTTTCTTTTCGAGTCCGCTTTCGGTCGTACTCGTTTGCTCTTGAAAGAGCTTTTTCAGCCGGTCTTTCTTTTCGAGTCCGCTTTCGGTCATACTTATTTATTCTTTTCGAGTCCGCTTTCGGTCGTACTCGTTTACTGTTGAAAGAGCATTTTCGGCAGGTCTTTATGTTCGAGTCCGCTTTCGGACGTACTCGTTTATTCTTTTCGAGTCCGCTTTCGGTCGTACTCGTTTGCTGTTGAAAGAGCGTTTTCGGCCGGTCTTTCTTTTGGAGTCCGCTTTCGGCCGTACTCCTTTGCTGTTGGAAGGGCATTTTCGGCCAGTCTTTCTTTTCGATTCTGCTTTCGGAAGTACTTTTTTATTTCTTTTCGAGTCCGCTTTTGCTCGTACTCGTTTGCTGTTGAAAGAGCGTTTTCGGCCGGTCTTTCTTTTGGAGTCCGCTTTCGGCCGTACTCCTTTGCTGTTGGAAGGGCATTTTCGGCCAGTCTTTCTTTTCGATTCTGCTTTCGGAAGTACTTTTTTATTTCTTTTCGAGTCCGCTTTTGCTCGTACTCGTTTGCTGTTGAAAGAGCGTTTCAGGCCGGTCTTTCTTTTCGAGTCCGCTTTCGGTTGTACTCGTTAGCTGTTGAAAGAGAGTTTTTGGCCGGTCTTTCGTTTCGAGTCTGCTTTTGTTCATACTCGTTTATTCTTATCGAGTCCGCTTTCGGTTGTACTCGTTTGCTGTTGAAAGAGCGTTCCAGGTCGGTCTTTCTTTTCGAGTCCGCTTTTCGGTCGTACTCGTTTGCTGTTGAAAGAGCGTTTTCGGCCGGTCTTTCTTTTCGAGTCCGCTTTCGATCGTACTCGGTTATTTCTTTTAGAGTCTGCTTTCGGTTGTACTCGTTTGCTGTTGAAAGAGCGTTTTCGGCCGGTCTTTCTTTTCGAGTCCACTTTCGGTCGTACTCGTTTATTCTTTTCTAGTCCGCTTTCAGTCGTACTCGTTTGCTATTGAAAGAGCATTCTCGGCCGGTCTTTCTTTTCGAGTCCGCTTTCGGTCGTACTCGTTTGCTGTTGAAAGAGCATTTTCGGCCGGTCTTTCTTTTCGAGTCCGCTTTCGGTCGTACTCGTTTATTTCTTTTCGAGTCCGCTTTCGGTCTTACTCATTTGCTGTTGAAAGAGCGTTTTCGACCGGTCTTTCTTTTCGAGTCCGCTTTTCGTCGTACTCGTTTATTCTTTTCGAGTCCGCTTTCGGTCGTACTCGTTTGCTGTTGAAAGTGCGTTTTCGGCCGGTCTTTCTGTTCGAGTCCGCTTTCGGTCGTACTCGTTTATTCGTTTCGAATCCGCTTTCAGTCGTACTCGTTTGCTGTTGAAAGAGCGTTTTCGGCCGGTCTTTATTTTCGAGTCGGCTTTCGGTCATACTCGTTTATTCTTTTCGAGTTCGCTTTCGGTTGTACTCGTTTGCTGTTGAAAGAGCGTTTTCGGCTAGTCTTTCTTTTCGATTCTGCTTTCGGTAGTACTTGTTTATTTCTTTTCGAATTCGCTTTTGGTCTTACTCGTTTGCTGTTGAAAGAGCGTTTTCGGCCGGTCTTTCTTTTCGAGTCCGCTTTCGGTCGTACTCGTTTATTCTTTTCGAGTTCGCTTTTGCTCGTACTCGTTTGCTGTTGAAAGAGCGTTTCAGGCCGGTCTTTCTTTTCGAGTCCGCTTTCGGTTGTACTCGTTAGCTGTTAAAAGAGAGTTTTTGGCCGGTCTTTCTTTTCGAGTCTGCTTTTGGTCGTACTCGTTTATTCTTATCGAGTCCGCTTTCGGTTGTACTCGTTTGCTGTTGAAAGAGCGTTTCAGGTCGGTCTTTCTTTTCGAGTCCGCTTTTCGGTCGTACTCGTTTGCTGTTGAAAGAGCGTTTTCGGCCGGTCTTTCTTTTCGAGTCCGCTTTCGATCGTACTCGGTTATTTCTTTTAGAGTCTGCTTTCGGTTGTACTCGTTTGCTGTTGAAAGAGCGTTTACGGTCGGTCTTTCTTTTCGAGTCCGCTTTCGGTCGTACTCGTTTATTCTTTTCGAGTCCGCTTTCAGTCGTACTCGTTTTCTATTGAAAGAGCATTCTCGGCCAGTCTTTCTTTTCGAGTCCGCTTTCGGTCGTACTCGTTTGCTGTTGAAAGAGCATTTTCGGCCGGTCTTTCTTTTCGAGTCCGCTTTCGGTCGTACTCGTTTATTTCTTTTCGAGTCCGCTTTCGGTCTTACT
This sequence comes from Lathyrus tuberosus, assembly GCA_022829125.1. Classification (NCBI taxonomy): domain Eukaryota; kingdom Viridiplantae; phylum Streptophyta; class Magnoliopsida; order Fabales; family Fabaceae; genus Lathyrus; species Lathyrus tuberosus. Next base: position 6,947,058 of record JALAZF010000034.1, read on the forward strand.
CATTTGCTGTTGAAAGAGCGTTTTCGACCGGTCTTTATTTTCGAGTCCGCTTTTGGTCGTACTCGTTTATTCTTTTCGAGTCCGCTTTCGGTCGTACTCGTTTACTGTTGAAAGAGCGTTTTCGGCCGGTCTTTCTGTTCGAGTCCGCTTTCGGTCGTACTCGTTTATTCTTTTCGAGTCCGCTTTCTGTCGTACTCGTTTGCTGTTGAAAGAGCATTTTCGGCCGGTCTTTCTTTTCGAGTCCGCTTTCGGTCGTACTCGTTTGCTCTTGAAAGAGCTTTTTCCGCCGGTCTTTCTTTTCGAGTCCGCTTTCGGTCATACTTATTTATTCTTTTCGAGTCCGCTTTCGGTCGTACTCGTTTACTGTTGAAAGAGCATTTTCGGCAGGTCTTTATGTTCGAGTCCGCTTTCGGACGTACTCGTTTATTCTTTTCGAGTCCGCTTTCGGTCGTACTCGTTTGCTGTTGAAAGAGCGTTTTCGGCCGGTCTTTCTTTTGGAGTCCGCTTTCGGCCGTACTCCTTTGCTGTTGGAAGGGCATTTTCGGCCAGTCTTTCTTTTCGATTCTGCTTTCGGAAGTACTTTTTTATTTCTTTTCGAGTCCGCTTTTGCTCGTACTCGTTTGCTGTTGAAAGAGCGTTTCAGGCCGGTCTTTCTTTTCGAGTCCGCTTTCGGTTGTACTCGTTAGCTGTTGAAAGAGAGTTTTTGGCCGGTCTTTCGTTTCGAGTCTGCTTTTGTTCATACTCGTTTATTCTTATCGAGTCCGCTTTCGGTTGTACTCGTTTGCTGTTGAAAGAGCGTTCCAGGTCGGTCTTTCTTTTCTAGTCCGCTTTTCGGTCATACTCGTTTGCTGTTGAAAGAGCGTTTTCGGCCGGTCTTTCTTTTCGAGTCCGCTTTCGATCGTACTCGGTTATTTCTTTTAGAGTCTGCTTTCGGTTGTACTCGTTTGCTGTTGAAAGAGCGTTTTCGGCCGGTCTTTCTTTTCGAGTCCGCTTTCGGTCGTACTCGTTTATTCTTTTCTAGTCCGCTTTCAGTCGTACTCGTTTGCTATTGAAAGAGCATTCTCGGCCGGTCTTTCTTTTCGAGTCCGCTTTCGGTCGTACTCGTTTATTCTTTTCGAGTTCGCTTTTGCTCGTACTCGTTTGCTGTTGAAAGAGCGTTTCAGGCCGGTCTTTCTTTTCGAGTCCGCTTTCGGTTGTACTCGTTTGCTGTTGAAAGAGCGTTTCAGGTCGGTCTTTCTTTTCGAGTCCGCTTTTCGGTCGTACTCGTTTGCTGTTGAAAGAGCGTTTTCGGCCGGTCTTTCTTTTCGAGTCCGCTTTCGATCGTACTCGGTTATTTCTTTTAGAGTCTGCTTTCGGTTGTACTCGTTTGCTGTTGAAAGAGCGTTTTCGGCCGGTCTTTCTTTTCGAGTCCGCTTTCGGTCGTACTCGTTTATTCTTTTCTAGTCCGCTTTCAGTCGTACTCGTTTGCTATTGAAAGAGCATTCTCGGCCGGTCTTTCTTTTCGAGTCCGCTTTCGGTCGTACTCGTTTGCTGTTGAAAGAGCATTTTCGGCCGGTCTTTCTTTTCGAGTCCGCTTTCGGTCGTACTCGTTTATTTCTTTTCGAGTCCGCTTTCGGTCTTACTCATTTGCTGTTGAAAGAGCGTTTTCGACCGGTCTTTCTTTTCGAGTCCGCTTTTCGTCGTACTCGTTTATTCTTTTCGAGTCCGCTTTCGGTCGTACTCGTTTGCTGTTGAAAGTGCGTTTTCGGCCGGTCTTTCTGTTCGAGTCCGCTTTCGGTCGTACTCGTTTATTCGTTTCGAATCCGCTTTCAGTCGTACTCGTTTGCTGTTGAAAGAGCGTTTTCGGCCGGTCTTTATTTTCGAGTCGGCTTTCGGTCATACTCGTTTATTCTTTTCGAGTTCGCTTTCGGTTGTACTCGTTTGCTGTTGAAAGAGCGTTTTCGGCTAGTCTTTCTTTTCGATTCTGCTTTCGGTAGTACTTGTTTATTTCTTTTCGAATTCGCTTTTGGTCTTACTCGTTTGCTGTTGAAAGAGCGTTTTCGGCCGGTCTTTCTTTTCGAGTCCGCTTTCGGTCGTACTCGTTTATTCTTTTCGAGTTCGCTTTTGCTCGTACTCGTTTGCTGTTGAAAGAGCGTTTCAGGCCGGTCTTTCTTTTCGAGTCCGCTTTCGGTTGTACTCGTTAGCTGTTAAAAGAGAGTTTTTGGCCGGTCTTTCTTTTCGAGTCTGCTTTTGGTCGTACTCGTTTATTCTTATCGAGTCCGCTTTCGGTTGTACTCGTTTGCTGTTGAAAGAGCGTTTCAGGTCGGTCTTTCTTTTCGAGTCCGCTTTTCGGTCGTACTCGTTTGCTGTTGAAAGAGCGTTTTCGGCCGGTCTTTCTTTTCGAGTCCGCTTTCGATCGTACTCGGTTATTTCTTTTAGAGTCTGCTTTCGGTTGTACTCGTTTGCTGTTGAAAGAGCGTTTACGGTCGGTCTTTCTTTTCGAGTCCGCTTTCGGTCGTACTCGTTTATTCTTTTCGAGTCCGCTTTCAGTCGTACTCGTTTTCTATTGAAAGAGCATTCTCGGCCAGTCTTTCTTTTCGAGTCCGCTTTCGGTCGTACTCGTTTGCTGTTGAAAGAGCATTTTCGGCCGGTCTTTCTTTTCGAGTCCGCTTTCGGTCGTACTCGTTTATTTCTTTTCGAGTCCGCTTTCGGTCTTACTCATTTGCTGTTGAAAGAGCGTTTTCGACCGGTCTTTATTTTCGAGTCCGCTTTTGGTCGTACTCGTTTATTCTTTTCGAGTCCGCTTTCGGTCGTACTCGTTTACTGTTGAAAGAGCGTTTTCGGCCGGTCTTTCTGTTCGAGTCCGCTTTCGGTCGTACTCGTTTATTCTTTTCGAGTCCGCTTTCTGTCGTACTCGTTTGCTGTTGAAAGAGCATTTTCGGCCGGTCTTTCTTTTCGAGTCCGCTTTCGGTCGTACTCGTTTGCTCTTGAAAGAGCTTTTTCCGCCGGTCTTTCTTTTCGAGTCCGCTTTCGGTCATACTTATTTATTCTTTTCGAGTCCGCTTTCGGTCGTACTCGTTTACTGTTGAAAGAGCATTTTCGGCAGGTCTTTATGTTCGAGTCCGCTTTCGGACGTACTCGTTTATTCTTTTCGAGTCCGCTTTCGGTCGTACTCGTTTGCTGTTGAAAGAGCGTTTTCGGCCGGTCTTTCTTTTGGAGTCCGCTTTCGGCCGTACTCCTTTGCTGTTGGAAGGGCATTTTCGGCCAGTCTTTCTTTTCGATTCTGCTTTCGGAAGTACTTTTTTATTTCTTTTCGAGTCCGCTTTTGCTCGTACTCGTTTGCTGTTGAAAGAGCGTTTCAGGCCGGTCTTTCTTTTCGAGTCCGCTTTCGGTTGTACTCGTTAGCTGTTGAAAGAGAGTTTTTGGCCGGTCTTTCGTTTCGAGTCTGCTTTTGTTCATACTCGTTTATTCTTATCGAGTCCGCTTTCGGTTGTACTCGTTTGCTGTTGAAAGAGCGTTCCAGGTCGGTCTTTCTTTTCTAGTCCGCTTTTCGGTCATACTCGTTTGCTGTTGAAAGAGCGTTTTCGGCCGGTCTTTCTTTTCGAGTCCGCTTTCGATCGTACTCGGTTATTTCTTTTAGAGTCTGCTTTCGGTTGTACTCGTTTGCTGTTGAAAGAGCGTTTTCGGCCGGTCTTTCTTTTCGAGTCCGCTTTCGGTCGTACTCGTTTATTCTTTTCTAGTCCGCTTTCAGTCGTACTCGTTTGCTATTGAAAGAGCATTCTCGGCCGGTCTTTCTTTTCGAGTCCGCTTTCGGTCGTACTCGTTTATTCTTTTCGAGTTCGCTTTTGCTCGTACTCGTTTGCTGTTGAAAGAGCGTTTCAGGCCGGTCTTTCTTTTCGAGTCCGCTTTCGGTTGTACTCGTTTGCTGTTGAAAGAGCGTTTCAGGTCGGTCTTTCTTTTCGAGTCCGCTTTTCGGTCGTACTCGTTTGCTGTTGAAAGAGCGTTTTCGGCCGGTCTTTCTTTTCGAGTCCGCTTTCGATCGTACTCGGTTATTTCTTTTAGAGTCTGCTTTCGGTTGTACTCGTTTGCTGTTGAAAGAGCGTTTACGGTCGGTCTTTCTTTTCGAGTCCGCTTTCGGTCGTACTCGTTTATTCTTTTCGAGTCCGCTTTCAGTCGTACTCGTTTTCTATTGAAAGAACATTCTCGGCCGGTCTTTCTTTTCGAGTCCGCTTTCGGTCGTACTCGTTTGCTGTTGAAAGAGCATTTTCGGCCGGTCTTTCTTTTCGAGTCCGCTTTCGGTCGTACTCGTTTATTTCTTTTCGAGTCTGCTTTCGGTCTTACTCATTTGCTGTTGAAAGAGCGTTTTCGACCGGTCTTTCTTTTCGAGTCCGCTTTTGGTCGTACTCGTTTATTCTTTTCGAGTCCGCTTTCGGTCGTACTCGTTTACTGTTGAAAGAGCGTTTTCGGCCGGTCTTTCTGTTCGAGTCCGCTTTCGGTCGTACTCGTTTATTCTTTTCGAGTCCGCTTTCTGTCGTACTCGTTTGCTGTTGAAAGAGCATTTTCGGCCGGTCTTTCTTTTCGAGTCCGCTTTCGGTCGTACTCGTTTGCTCTTGAAAGAGCTTTTTCAGCCGGTCTTTCTTTTCGAGTCCGCTTTCGGTCATACTTATTTATTCTTTTCGAGTCCGCTTTCGGTCGTACTCGTTTACTGTTGAAAGAGCATTTTCGGCAGGTCTTTATGTTCGAGTCCGCTTTCGGACGTACTCGTTTATTCTTTTCGAGTCCGCTTTCGGTCGTACTCGTTTGCTGTTGAAAGAGCGTTTTCGGCCGGTCTTTCTTTTGGAGTCCGCTTTCGGCCGTACTCCTTTGCTGTTGGAAGGGCATTTTCGGCCAGTCTTTCTTTTCGATTCTGCTTTCGGAAGTACTTTTTTATTTCTTTTCGAGTCCGCTTTTGCTCGTACTCGTTTGCTGTTGAAAGAGCGTTTCAGGCCGGTCTTTCTTTTCGAGTCCGCTTTCGGTTGTACTCGTTAGCTGTTGAAAGAGAGTTTTTGGCCGGTCTTTCGTTTCGAGTCTGCTTTTGTTCATACTCGTTTATTCTTATCGAGTCCGCTTTCGGTTGTACTCGTTTGCTGTTGAAAGAGCGTTCCAGGTCGGTCTTTCTTTTCGAGTCCGCTTTTCGGTCGTAGTCGTTTGCTGTTGAAAGAGCGTTTTCGGCCGGTCTTTCTTTTCGAGTCCGCTTTCGATCGTACTCGGTTATTTCTTTTAGAGTCTGCTTTCGGTTGTACTCGTTTGCTGTTGAAAGAGCGTTTTCGGCCGGTCTTTCTTTTTGAGTCCGCTTTCGGTCGTACTCGTTTATTCTTTTCTAGTCCGCTTTCAGTCGTACTCGTTTGCTATTGAAAGAGCATTCTCGGCCGGTCTTTCTTTTCGAGTCCGCTTTCGGTCGTACTCGTTTGCTGTTGAAAGAGCGTTTTCGACAGGCCTTTCTTTTCGAGTCTGCTTTCGGTCGTACTCGTTTATTTCTTTTCGAGTCCGCTTTCGGTCTTACTCATTTGCTGTTGAAAGAGCGTTTTCGACCGGTCTTTCTTTTCGAGTCCGCTTTTGGTCGTACTCGTTTATTCTTTTCGAGTCCGCTTTCGGTCGTACTCGTTTGCTGTTGAAAGTGCGTTTTCGGCCGGTCTTTCTGTTCGAGTCCGCTTTCGGTCGTACTCGTTTATTCTTTTCGAGTCCGCTTTCTGTCGTACTCGTTTGCTGTTGAAAGAGCATTTCGGCCGGTCTTTCTTTTCGAGTCCGCTTTCGGTCGTACTCGTTTGCTGTTAAAAGAGCTTTTTCAGCCGGTCTTTCTTTTCGAGTCCGCTTTCGGTCATACTTATTTATTCTTTTCGAGTCCGCTTTTGGTCGTACTCGTTTACTGTTGAAAGAGCATTTTCGGCAGGTCTTTATGTTCGAGTCCGCTTTCGGACGTACTCGTTTATTCTTTTCGAGTCCGCTTTCGGTCGTACTCGTTTGCTGTTGAAAGAGCGTTTTCGGCTAGTCTTTCTTTTGGAGTCCGCTTTCGGTAGTACTTGTTTATTTCTTTTCGAATTCGCTTTTGGTCTTACTCGTTTGCTGTTGAAAGAGCGTTTTCGGCCGGTCTTTCTTTTCGAGTCCGCTTTGGGTCGTACTCGTTTATTCTTTTCGAGTCCGCTTTCTGTCGTACTCGTTTGCTGTTGAAAGAGCATTTTCGGCCGGTCTTTCTTTTCGAGTCCGCTTTCGGTCGTACTCGTTTGCTCTTGAAAGAGCTTTTTCAGCCGGTCTTTCTTTTCGAGTCCGCTTTCGGTCATACTTATTTATTCTTTTCGAGTCCGCTTTCGGTCGTACTCGTTTACTGTTGAAAGAGCATTTTCGGCAGGTCTTTATGTTCGAGTCCGCTTTCAGACGTACTCGTTTATTCTTTTCGAGTCCGCTTTCGGTCGTACTCGTTTGCTGTTGAAAGAGCGTTTTCGGCCGGTCTTTCTTTTGGAGTCCGCTTTCGGCCGTACTCCTTTGCTGTTGGAAGGGCATTTTCGGCCAGTCTTTCTTTTCGATTCTGCTTTCGGAAGTACTTTTTTATTTCTTTTCGAGTCCGCTTTTGCTCGTACTCGTTTGCTGTTGAAAGAGCGTTTCAGGCCGGTCTTTCTTTTCGAGTCCGCTTTCGGTTGTACTCGTTAGCTGTTGAAAGAGAGTTTTTGGCCGGTCTTTCGTTTCGAGTCTGCTTTTGTTCATACTCGTTTATTCTTATCGAGTCCGCTTTCGGTTGTACTCGTTTGCTGTTGAAAGAGCGTTCCAGGTCGGTCTTTCTTTTCGAGTCCGCTTTTCGGTCGTACTCGTTTGCTGTTGAAAGAGCGTTTTCGGCCGGTCTTTCTTTTCGAGTCCGCTTTCGATCGTACTCGGTTATTTCTTTTAGAGTCTGCTTTCGGTTGTACTCGTTTGCTGTTGAAAGAGCGTTTTCGGCCGGTCTTTCTTTTCGAGTCCGCTTTCGGTCGTACTCGTTTATTCTTTTCTAGTCCGCTTTCAGTCGTACTCGTTTGCTATTGAAAGAGCATTCTCGGCCGGTCTTTCTTTTCGAGTCCGCTTTCGGTCGTACTCGTTTGCTGTTGAAAGAGCGTTTTCGACAGGCCTTTCTTTTCGAGTCTGCTTTCGGTCGTACTCGTTTATTTCTTTTCGAGTCCGCTTTCGGTCTTACTCATTTGCTGTTGAAAGAGCGTTTTCGACCGGTCTTTCTTTTCGAGTCCGCTTTTGGTCGTACTCGTTTATTCTTTTCGAGTCCGCTTTCGGTCGTACTCGTTTGCTGTTGAAAGTGCGTTTTCGGCCGGTCTTTCTGTTCGAGTCCGCTTTCGGTCGTACTCGTTTATTCTTTTCGAGTCCGCTTTCTGTCGTACTCGTTTGCTGTTGAAAGAGCATTTCGGCCGGTCTTTCTTTTCGAGTCCGCTTTCGGTCGTACTCGTTTGCTGTTAAAAGAGCTTTTTTAGCCGGTCTTTCTTTTCGAGTCCGCTTTCGGTCATACTTATTTATTCTTTTCGAGTCCGCTTTTGGTCGTACTCGTTTACTGTTGAAAGAGCATTTTCGGCAGGTCTTTATGTTCGAGTCCGCTTTCGGACGTACTCGTTTATTCTTTTCGAGTCCGCTTTCGGTCGTACTCGTTTGCTGTTGAAAGAGCGTTTTCGGCTAGTCTTTCTTTTGGAGTCCGCTTTCGGTAGTACTTGTTTATTTCTTTTCGAATTCGCTTTTGGTCTTACTCGTTTGCTGTTGAAAGAGCGTTTTCGGCCGGTCTTTCTTTTCGAGTCCGCTTTCGGTCGTACTCGTTTATTCTTTTCGAGTTCGCTTTTGCTCGTACTCGTTTGCTGTTGAAAGAGCGTTTCAGGCCGGTCTTTCTTTTCGAGTCCGCTTTCGGTTGTACTCGTTAGCTGTTGAAAGAGAGTTTTGGGCCGGTCTTTCTTTTCGAGTCTGCTTTTGGTCGTACTCGTTTATTCTTATCGAGTCCGCTTTCGGTTGTACTCGTTTGCTGTTGAAAGAGCGTTTACGGCCGGTCTTTCTTTTCGAGTCCGCTTTCGGTCGTACTCGTTTATTCTTTTCGAGTCCGCTTTCAGTCGTACTCGTTTGCTATTGAAAGAGCATTCTCGGCCGGTCTTTCTTTTCGGGTCCGCTTTCGGTCGTACTCGTTTGCTGTTGAAAGAGCATTTTCGGCCGGTCTTTCTTTTCGAGTCCGCTTTCGGTCGTACTCGTTTATTTCTTTTCGAGTCCGCTTTCGGTCTTACTCGTTTATTTCTTTTCGAGTCCGCTTTCGGTCTTACTCATTTGCTGTTGAAAGAGCGTTTTTGACCGGTCTTTCTTTTCGAGTCCGCTTTTGGTCGTACTCGTTTATTCTTTTCGAGTCCGCTTTCGGTCGTACTCGTTTACTGTTGAAAGAGCGTTTTCGGCCGGTCTTTCTGTTCGAGTCCGCTTTCGGTCGTACTCGTTTATTCTTTTCGAGTCCGCTTTCTGTCGTACTCGTTTGCTGTTGAAAGAGCATTTTCGGCCGGTCTTTCTTTTCGAGTCCGCTTTCGGTTGTACTCGTTAGCTGTTGAAAGAGCGTTTTTGGCCGGTCTTTATTTTCGAGTCCGCTTTTGGTCGTACTCGTTTATTCTTATCGAGTCCGCTTTCGGTCGTACTCGTTTGCAGTTGAAAGAGTGTTTTCGGTCGGTCTTTTATTTCGAGTCCCCTTTCGGTCGTACTCGTTTATTTCTTTTCGAGTCTGCTTTCGGTCGTACTCGTTTGCTGTTGAAAGAGCGTTTTCGGCAGGTCTTTCTTTTCGAGTCTGCTTTCGGTCGTACTCGTTTATTCTTTTCGAGTCCGCTTTCGGTCGTACTCGTTTGCTATTGAAAGAGCGTTTTCGGCCGGCCTTTCTGTTCGAGTCGGCTTTCGGTCGTACTCGTTTACTCTATTCGAGTTTGCTTTCGGTTGTACTCGTTTGCTGTTGAAAGAGCGTTTTCGGCCGGTCTTTCTTTTCGAGTCCGCTTTCGGTCGTACTCGTTTATTCTTATCGAGTCCGCTTTTGGTCGTACTCGTTTGCTGTTGAAAGAGCGTTTTCAGTCGGTCTTTCTTTTCGAGTCCGCTTTTGGTCGTACTCGTTTATTCTTATCGAGTCTGCTTTCGGTCGTGCTTATTTGCTGTCGAAAAGCGTTTTTGGCCGGTCTTTTTTTTTGAGTCCGCTTTCGATCGTACTCGTTTGCTGTTGCAAGAGCATTTTCAGCCGGTCTTTCTTTTCGAGTCCGTTTTCGGTTGTACTTGTTTATTCTTTTCGAGTCCGCTTTCGGTCATACTCGTTTGCTGTTGAAGGAGCGTTTTCGGCAAGTCTTTCTGTTCGAGTCTGCTTTCGGTCGTACTCGTTTATTCTTTTCGAATCCGCTTTCATTCGTACTCGTTTGCTGTTGAAAGAGCGTTTCAGGCCGGTCTTTCTTTTCGAGTCCGATTTCGGTTGTACTCGTTAGCTGTTGAAAGAGCGTTTTTGGCCGGTCTTTATTTTCGAGTCCGCTTTTGGTCGTACTCGTTTATTCATATCGAGTCCGCTTTCGGTCGTACTCGTTTGCTGTTGAAAGAGCGTTTTCGGTCGGTCTTTTATTTCGAGTCCGCTTTCGGTCGTACTCGTTTATTTCTTTTCGAGTCTGCTTTCGGTCGTACTCGTTTGCTGTTGAAAGAGCGTTTTCGACAGGCCTTTCTTTTCGAGTCTGCTTTCGGTCGTACTCGTTTATTCTTTTCGAGTCCGCTTTCGGTTGTACTCGTTTGCTACTGAAAGAGCGTTTTCGACCAGCCTTTCTGTTCGAGTCGGCTTTCGGTCGTACTCGTTTACTCTATTCGAGTTTGCTTTCGGTTGTACTCGTTTGCTGTTGAAAGAGCGTTTTCGGCCGGTCTTTCTTTTCGAGTCCGCTTTCGGTCGTACTCGTTTATTCTTATCGAGTCCGCTTTTGGTCGTACTCGTTTGCTGTTGAAAGAGCGTTTTCAGTCGGTCTTTCTTTTCGAGTACGCTTTTGGTCGTACTCGTTTATTCTTATCGAGTCTGCTTTCGGTCGTGCTCATTTGCTGTCGAAAGAGCGTTTTTGGCCGATCTTTTTTTTCGAGTCCGCTTTCGATCGTACTCGTTTGCTGTTGCAAGAGCATTTTCAGCCGATCTTTCTTTTCGAGTCCGTTTTCGGTCGTACTTGTTTATTCTTTTCGAGTCCGCTTTCGGTCATACTCGTTTGCTGTTGAAGGAGCGTTTTCGGCAAGTCTTTCTGTTCGAGTCCGCTTTCGGTCGTACTCGTTTATTCTTTTCGAATCCGCTTTCAGTCGTACTCGTTTGCTGTTGAAAGAGCGTTTTCGGCCGGTCTTTATTTTCGAGTCGGCTTTCGGTCATACTCGTTTATTCTTTTCGAGTTCGCTTTCGGTTGTACTCGTTTGCTGTTGAAAGAGCGTTTTCGGCTAGTCTTTCTTTTCGATTCTGCTTTCGGTGGTACTTGTTTATTTCTTTTCGAATTCGCTTTTGGTCTTACTCGTTTGCTGTTGAAAGAGCGTTTTCGGCCGGTCTTTCTTTTCGAGTCCGCTTTCGGTCATACTCGTTTATTCTTTTCGAGTTCGCTTTTGCTCGTACTCGTTTGCTGTTGAAAGAGCGTTTCAGGCCGGTCTTTCTTTTCGAGTCCGCTTTTGGTTGTACTCGTTAGCTGTTGAAAGAGAGTTTTTGGCCGGTCTTTCTTTTCGAGTCTGCTTTTGGTCGTACTCGTTTATTCTTATCGAGTCCGCTTTCGGTTGTACTCGTTTGCTGTTGAAAGAGCGTTTCAGGTCGGTCTTTCTTTTCGAGTCCGCTTTTCGGTCATACTCGTTTGCTGTTGAAAGAGCGTTTTCGGCCGGTCTTTCTTTTCGAGTCCGCTTTCGATCGTACTCGGTTATTTCTTTTAGAGTCTGCTTTCGGTTGTACTCGTTTGCTGTTGAAAGAGCGTTTACGGTCGGTCTTTCTTTTCGAGTCCGCTTTCGGTCGTACTCGTTTATTCTTTTCGAGTCCGCTTTCAGTCGTACTCGTTTTCTATTGAAAGGGCATTCTCGGCCGGTCTTTCTTTTCGAGTCCGCTTTCGGTCGTACTCGTTTGCTGTTGAAAGAGCATTTTCGGCCGGTCTTTCTTTTCGAGTCCGCTTTCGGTCGTACTCGTTTATTTCTTTTCGAGTCCGCTTTCGGTCTTACTCATTTGCTGTTGAAAGAGCGTTTTCGACCGGTCTTTCTTTTCGAGTCCGCTTTTGGTCGTACTCGTTTATTCTTTTCGAGTCCGCTTTCGGTCGTACTCGTTTACTGTTGAAAGAGCGTTTTCGGCCGGTCTTTCTGTTCGAGTCCACTTTCGGTCGTACTCGTTTATTCTTTTCGAGTCCGCTTTCTGTCGTACTCGTTTGCTGTTGAAAGAGCATTTTCGGCCGGTCTTTCTTTTCGAGTCCGCTTTCGGTCGTACTCGTTTGCTGTTGAAAGAGCTTTTTCAGCCGGTCTTTCTTTTCGAGTCCGCTTTCGGTCATACTTATTTATTCTTTTCGAGTCCGCTTTCGGTCGTACTCGTTTACTGTTGAAAGAGCATTTTCGGCAGGTCTTTATGTTCGAGTCCGCTTTCGGACGTACTCGTTTATTCTTTTCGAGTCCGCTTTCGGTCGTACTCGTTTGCTGTTGAAAGAGCGTTTTCGGTCGGTCTTTCTTTTGGAGTCCGCTTTCGGCCGTACTCCTTTGCTGTTGAAAGAGCATTTTCGGTCGGTCTTTCTTTTCGAGTCCGCTTTCGCCCGTACTCATTTGCTGTTGAAAGAGCGTTTTCGGCCGGTCTTTCTTTTCTAGTCCGCTTTCGGTCGTACTCGTTTATTCTTATCGAGTCCGCTTTTGGTCGTACTCGTTTGCTGTTGAAAGAGCGTTTTCAGTCGGTCTTTCTTTTCGAGTACGCTTTTGGTCGTACTCGTTTATTCTTATCGAGTCTGCTTTCGGTCGTGCTCATTTGCTGTCGAAAGAGCGTTTTTGGCCGGTCTTTTTTTTCGAGTCCGCTTTCGATCGTACTCGTTTGCTGTTGCAAGAGCATTTTCAGCCGGTCTTTCTTTTCGAGTCCGTTTTCGGTCGTACTTGTTTATTCTTTTCGAGCCCGCTTTCGGTCATACTCGTTTGCTGTTGAAGGAGCGTTTTCGGCAAGTCTTTCTGTTCGAGTCCGCTTTCGGTCGTACTCGTTTATTCTTTTCGAATCCGCTTTCAGTCGTACTCGTTTGCTGTTGAAAGAGCGTTTTCGGCCGGTCTTTATTTTCGAGTCGGCTTTCGGTCATACTCGTTTATTCTTTTCGAGTTCGCTTTCGGTTGTACTCGTTTGCTGTTGAAAGAGCGTTTTTGGCTAGTCTTTCTTTTCGATTCTGCTTTCGGTAGTACTTGTTTATTTCTTTTCGAATTCGCTTTTGGTCTTACTCGTTTGCTGTTGAAAGAGCGTTTTCGGCCGGTCTTTCTTTTCGAGTCCGCTTTCGGTCGTACTCGTTTATTCTTTTCGAGTTCGCTTTTGCTCGTACTCGTTTGCTGTTGAAAGAGCGTTTCAGGCCGGTCTTTCTTTTCGAGTCCGCTTTCGGTTGTACTCGTTAGCTGTTGAAAGAGAGTTTTTGGCCGGTCTTTCTTTTCGAGTCTGCTTTTGGTCGTACTCGTTTATTCTTATCGAGTCCGCTTTCGGTTGTACTCGTTTGCTGTTGAAAGAGCGTTTCAGGTCGGTCTTTCTTTTCGAGTCCGCTTTTCGGTCGTACTCGTTTGCTGTTGAAAGAGCGTTTTCGGCCGGTCTTTCTTTTCGAGTCCGCTTTCAATCGTACTCGGTTATTTCTTTTAGAGTCTGCTTTCGGTTGTACTCGTTTGCTGTTGAAAGAGCGTTTACGGTCGGTCTTTCTTTTCGAGTCCGCTTTCGGTCGTACTCGTTTATTCTTTTCGAGTCCGCTTTCAGTCGTACTCGTTTTCTATTGAAAGAGCATTCTCGGCCGGTCTTTCTTTTCGAGTCCGCTTTCGGTCGTACTCGTTTGCTGTTGAAAGAGCATTTTCGGCCGGTCTTTCTTTTCGAGTCCGCTTTCGGTCGTACTCGTTTATTTCTTTTCGAGTCCGCTTTCGGTCTTACTCATTTGCTGTTGAAAGACCGTTTTCGACCGGTCTTTCTTTTCGAGTCCGCTTTTGGTCGTACTCGTTTATTCTTTTCGAGTCCGCTTTCGGTCGTACTCGTTTACTGTTGAAAGAGCATTTTCGGCGGGTCTTTCTGTTCGAGTCCGCTTTCGGTCATACTCGTTTATTCTTTTCGAGTCCGCTTTCTGTCGTACTCGTTTGCTGTTGAAAGAGCATTTTCGGCCAGTCTTTCTTTTCGAGTCCGCTTTCGGTCGTACTCGTTTGCTGTTGAAAGAGCTTTTTCAGCCGGTCTTTCTTTTCGAGTCCGCTTTCGGTCATACTTATTTATTCTTTTCGTGTCCGCTTTCGGTCGTACTCGTTTACTGTTGAAAGAGCATTTTCGGCAGGTCTTTATGTTCGAGTCCGCTTTCGGACGTACTCGTTTATTCTTTTCGAGTCCGCTTTCGGTCGTACTCGTTTGCTGTTGAAAGAGCGTTTTCGGCCGGTCTTTCTTTTGGAGTCCGCTTTCGGCCGTACTCCTTTGCTGTTGGAAGGGCATTTTCGGCCAGTCTTTCTTTTCGATTCTGCTTTCGGAAGTACTTTTTTATTTCTTTTTGAGTCCGCTTTTGCTCGTACTCGTTTGCTGTTGAAAGAGCGTTTCAGGCCGGTCTTTCTTTTCGAGTCCGCTTTCGGTTGTACTCGTGAGCTGTTGAAAGAGCGTTTTTGGCCGGTCTTTATTTTCGAGTCCGCTTTTGGTCGTACTCGTTTATTCTTATCGAGTCCGCTTTCGGTCGTACTCGTTTGCTGTTGAAAGAGCATTTTCGGTCGGTCTTTTATTTCGAGTCCGCTTTCGGTCGTACTCGTTTATTTCTTTTCGAGTCTGCTTTCGGTCGTACTCGTTTGCTGTTGAAAGTGCGTTTTCGGTAGGTCTTTCTTTTCGAGTCTGCTTTCGGTCGTACTCGTTTATTCTTTTCGAGTCCGCTTTCGGTCGTACTCGTTTGCTATTGAAAGTGCGTTTTCGGCCGGCCTTTCTGTTCGAGTCGGCTTTCGGTCGTACTCGTTTACTCTATTCGAGTTTGCTTTCGGTTGTACTCGTTTGCTGTTGAAAGAGCATTTTCGGTCGGTCTTTCTTTTCGAGTCCGCTTTCGCCCGTACTCATTTGCTGTTGAAAGAGCGTTTTCGGCCGGTCTTTCTTTTCTAGTCCGCTTTCGGTCGTACTCGTTTATTCTTATCGAGTCCGCTTTTGGTCGTACTCGTTTGCTGTTGAAAGAGCGTTTTCAGTCGGTCTTTCTTTTCGAGTACGCTTTTGGTCGTACTCGTTTATTCTTATCGAGTCTGCTTTCGGTCGTGCTCATTTGCTGTCGAAAGAGCGTTTTTGGCCGGTCTTTTTTTTCGAGTCCGCTTTCGATAGTACTCGTTTGCTGTTGCCAGAGCATTTTCAGCCGGTCTTTCTTTTCGAGTCCGTTTTCGGTCGTACTTGTTTATTCTTTTCGAGTCCGCTTTCGGTCATACTCGTTTGCTGTTGAAGGAGCGTTTTCGGCAAGTCTTTCTGTTCGAGTCCGCTTTCGGTCGTACTCGTTTATTCTTTTCGAATCCGCTTTCAGTCGTACTCGTTTGCTGTTGAAAGAGCGTTTTCGGCCGGTCTTTATTTTCGAGTCGGCTTTCGGTCATACTCGTTTATTCTTTTCGAGTTCGCTTTCGGTTGTACTCGTTTGCTGTTGAAAGAGCGTTTTCGGCTAATCTTTCTTTTCGATTCTGCTTTCGGTAGTACTTGTTTATTTCTTTTCGAATTCGCTTTTGGTCTTACTCGTTTGCTGTTGAAAGAGCGTTTTCGGCCGGTCTTTCTTTTCGAGTCCGCTTTCGGTCGTACTCGTTTATTCTTTTCGAGTTCGCTTTTGCTCGTACTCGTTTGCTGTTGAAAGAGCGTTTCAGGCCGGTCTTTCTTTTCGAGTCCGCTTTCGGTTGAACTCGTTAGCTGTTGAAAGAGAGTTTTTGGCCGGTCTTTCTTTTCGAGTCTGCTTTTGGTCGTACTCGTTTATTCTTATCAAGTCCGCTTTCGGTTGTACTCGTTTGCTGTTGAAATAGCGTTTCAGGTCGGCCTTTCTTTTCGAGTCCGCTTTTCGGTCGTACTCGTTTGCTTTTGAAAGAGCGTTTTCGGCCGGTCTTTCTTTTCGAGTCCGCTTTCGATCGTACTCGGTTATTTCTTTTAGAGTCTGCTTTCGGTTGTACTCGTTTGCTGTTGAGAGAGCGTTTACGGCCGGTCTTTCTTTTCGAGTCCGCTTTCGGTCGTACTCGTTTATTCTTTTCGAGTCCGCTTTCAGTCGTACTCGTTTTCTATTGAAAGAGCATTCTCGGCCGGTCTTTCTTTTCGAGTCCGCTTTCGGTCGTACTCGTTTGCTGTTGAAAGAGCATTTTCGGCCGGTCTTTCTTTTCGAGTCCGCTTTCGGTCGTACTCGTTTATTTCTTTTCGAGTCCGCTTTCGGTCTTACTCATTTGCTGTTGAAAGACCGTTTTCGACCGGTCTTTCTTTTCGAGTCCGCTTTTGGTCGTACTCGTTTATTCTTTTCGAGTCCGCTTTCGGTCGTACTCGTTTACTGTTGAAAGAGCATTTTCGGCGGGTCTTTCTGTTCGAGTCCGCTTTCGGTCATACTCGTTTATTCTTTTCGAGTCCGCTTTCTGTCGTACTCGTTTGCTGTTGAAAGAGCATTTTCGGCCGGTCTTTCTTTTCGAGTCCGCTTTCGGTCGTACTCGTTTGCTGTTGAAAGAGCTTTTTCAGCCGGTCTTTCTTTTCGAGTCCGCTTTCGGTCATACTTATTTATTCTTTTCGTGTCCGCTTTCGGTCGTACTCGTTTACTGTTGAAAGAGCATTTTCGGCAGGTCTTTATGTTCGAGTCCGCTTTCGGACGTACTCGTTTATTCTTTTCGAGTCCGCTTTCGGTCGTACTCGTTTGCTGTTGAAAGAGCGTTTTCGGCCGGTCTTTCTTTTGGAGTCCGCTTTCGGCCGTACTCCTTTGCTGTTGGAAGGGCATTTTCGGCCAGTCTTTCTTTTCGATTCTGCTTTCGGAAGTACTTTTTTATTTCTTTTTGAGTCCGCTTTTGCTCGTACTCGTTTGCTGTTGAAAGAGCGTTTCAGGCCGGTCTTTCTTTTCGAGTCCGCTTTCGGTTGTACTCGTGAGCTGTTGGAAGAGCGTTTTTGGCCGGTCTTTATTTTCGAGTCCGCTTTTGGTCGTACTCGTTTATTCTTATCGAGTCCGCTTTCGGTCGTACTCGTTTGCTGTTGAAAGAGCATTTTCGGTCGGTCTTTTATTTCGAGTCCGCTTTCGGTCGTACTCGTTTATTTCTTTTCGAGTCTGCTTTCGGTCGTACTCGTTTGCTGTTGAAAGTGCGTTTTCGGTAGGTCTTTCTTTTCGAGTCTGCTTTCGGTCGTACTCGTTTATTCTTTTCGAGTCCGCTTTCGGTCGTACTCGTTTGCTATTGAAAGTGCGTTTTCGGCCGGCCTTTCTGTTCGAGTCGGCTTTCGGTCGTACTCGTTTACTCTATTCGAGTTTGCTTTCGGTTGTACTCGTTTGCTGTTGAAAGAGCATTTTCGGTCGGTCTTTCTTTTCGAGTCCGCTTTCGCCCGTACTCATTTGCTGTTGAAAGAGCGTTTTCGGCCGGTCTTTCTTTTCTAGTCCGCTTTCGGTCGTACTCGTTTATTCTTATCGAGTCCGCTTTTGGTCGTACTCGTTTGCTGTTGAAAGAGCGTTTTCAGTCGGTCTTTCTTTTCGAGTACGCTTTTGGTCGTACTCGTTTATTCTTATCGAGTCTGCTTTCGGTCGTGCTCATTTGCTGTCGAAAGAGCGTTTTTGGCCGGTCTTTTTTTTCGAGTCCGCTTTCGATAGTACTCGTTTGCTGTTGCAAGAGCATTTTCAGCCGGTCTTTCTTTTCGAGTCCGTTTTCGGTCGTACTTGTTTATTCTTTTCGAGTCCGCTTTCGGTCATACTCGTTTGCTGTTGAAGGAGCGTTTTCGGCAAGTCTTTCTGTTCGAGTCCGCTTTCGGTCGTACTCGTTTATTCTTTTCGAATCCGCTTTCAGTCGTACTCGTTTGCTGTTGAAAGAGCGTTTTCGGCCGGTCTTTATTTTCGAGTCGGCTTTCGGTCATACTCGTTTATTCTTTTCGAGTTCGCTTTCGGTTGTACTCGTTTGCTGTTGAAAGAGCGTTTTCGGCTAATCTTTCTTTTCGATTCTGCTTTCGGTAGTACTTGTTTATTTCTTTTCGAATTCGCTTTTGGTCTTACTCGTTTGCTGTTGAAAGAGCGTTTTCGGCCGGTCTTTCTTTTCGAGTCCGCTTTCGGTCGTACTCGTTTATTCTTTTCGAGTTCGCTTTTGCTCGTACTCGTTTGCTGTTGAAAGAGCGTTTCAGGCCGGTCTTTCTTTTCGAGTCCGCTTTCGGTTGAACTCGTTAGCTGTTGAAAGAGAGTTTTTGGCCGGTCTTTCTTTTCGAGTCTGCTTTTGGTCGTACTCGTTTATTCTTATCAAGTCCGCTTTCGGTTGTACTCGTTTGCTGTTGAAATAGCGTTTCAGGTCGGCCTTTCTTTTCGAGTCCGCTTTTCGGTCGTACTCGTTTGCTATTGAAAGAGCGTTTTCGGCCGGTCTTTCTTTTCGAGTCCGCTTTCGATCGTACTCGGTTATTTCTTTTAGAGTCTGCTTTCGGTTGTACTCGTTTGCTGTTGAGAGAGCGTTTACGGCCGGTCTTTCTTTTCGAGTCCGCTTTCGGTCGTACTCGTTTATTCTTTTCGAGTCCACTTTCAGTCGTACTCGTTTGCTATTGAAAGAGCATTCTCGGCCGGTCTTTCTTTTCGAGTCCGCTTTCGGTCGTACTCGTTTGCTGTTGAAAGAGCATTTTCGGCCGGTCTTTCTTTTCGAGTCCGCTTTCGGTCGTACTCGTTTATTTCTTTTCGAGTCCGCTATCGGTCTTACTCATTTGCTGTTGAAAGAGCGTTTTCGACCGGTCTTTCTTTTCGAGTCCGCTTTTGGTCGTACTCGTTTATTCTTTTCGAGTCCGCTTTCGGTCGTACTCGTTTACTGTTGAAAGAGCGTTTTCGGCCGGTCTTTCTGTTCGAGTCCGCTTTCGGTCGTACTCGTTTATTCTTTTCGAGTCCGCTTTCTGTCGTACTCGTTTGCTGTTGAAAGAGCATTTTCGGCCAGTCTTTCTTTTCGAGTCCGCTTTCGGTCGTACTCGTTTGCTGTTGAAAGAGCTTTTTCAGCCGGTCTTTCTTTTCGAGTCCGCTTTCGGTCATACTTATTTATTCTTTTCGAGTCCGCTTTCGGTCGTACTCGTTTACTGTTGAAAGAGCATTTTCGGCAGGTCTTTATGTTCGAGTCCGCTTTCGGACGTACTCGTTTATTCTTTTCGAGTCCGCTTTCGGTCGTACTCGTTTGCTGTTGAAAGAGCGTTTTCGGCCGGTCTTTCTTTTGGAGTCCGCTTTCGGCCGTACTCCTTTGCTGTTGGAAGGGCATTTTCGGCCAGTCTTTCTTTTCGATTCTGCTTTCGGAAGTACTTTTTTATTTCTTTTTTAGTCCGCTTTTGCTCGTACTCGTTTGCTGTTGAAAGAGCGTTTCAGGCCGGTCTTTCTTTTCGAGTCCGCTTTCGGTTGTACTCGTGAGCTGTTGAAAGAGCGTTTTTGGCCGGTCTTTATTTTCGAGTCCGCTTTTGGTCGTACTCGTTTATTCTTTTCGAGTTCGCTTTTGCTCGTACTCGTTTGCTGTTGAAAGAGCGTTTCAGGCCGGTCTTTCTTTTCGAGTCCGCTTTCGGTTGAACTCGTTAGCTGTTGAAAGAGAGTTTTTGGCCGGTCTTTCTTTTCGAGTCTGCTTTTGGTCGTACTCGTTTATTCTTATCGAGTCCGCTTTCGGTTGTACTTGTTTGCTGTTGAAATAGCGTTTCAGGTCGGCCTTTCTTTTCGAGTCCGCTTTTCGGTCGTACTCGTTTGCTATTGAAAGAGCGTTTTCGGCCGGTCTTTCTTTTCGAGTCCGCTTTCGATCGTACTCGGTTATTTCTTTTAGAGTCTGCTTTCGGTTGTACTCGTTTGCTGTTGAAAGAGCGTTTACGGCCGGTCTTTCTTTTCGAGTCCGCTTTCGGTCGTACTCGTTTATTCTTTTCGAGTCCACTTTCAGTCGTACTCGTTTGCTATTGAAAGAGCATTCTCGGCCGGTCTTTCTTTTCGAGTCCACTTTCGGTCGTACTCGTTTGCTGTTGAAAGAGCATTTTCGGCCGGTCTTTCTTTTCGAGTCCGCTTTCGGTCGTACTCGTTTATTTCTTTTCGAGTCCGCTTTCGGTCTTACTCATTTGCTGTTGAAAGAGCGTTTTCGACCGGTCTTTATTTTCGAGTCCGCTTTTGGTCGTACTCGTTTATTCTTTTCGAGTCCGCTTTCGGTCGTACTCGTTTACTGTTGAAAGAGCGTTTTCGGCCGGTCTTTCTGTTCGAGTCCGCTTTCGGTCGTACTCGTTTATTCTTTTCGAGTCCGCTTTCTGTCGTACTCGTTTGCTGTTGAAAGAGCATTTTCGGCCGGTCTTTCTTTTCGAGTCCGCTTTCGGTCGTACTCGTTTGCTGTTGAAAGAGCTTTTTCAGCCGGTCTTTCTTTTCGAGTCCGCTTTCGGTCATACTTATTTATTCTTTTCGAGTCCGCTTTCGGTCGTACTCGTTTACTGTTGAAAGAGCATTTTCGGCAGGTCTTTATGTTCGAGTCCGCTTTCGGACGTACTCGTTTATTCTTTTCGAGTCCGCTTTCGGTCGTACTCGTTTGCTGTTGAAAGAGCGTTTTCGGCCGGTCTTTCTTTTGGAGTCCGCTTTCGGCCGTACTCCTTTGCTGTTGGAAGGGCATTTTCGGCCAGTCTTTCTTTTCGATTCTGCTTTCGGAAGTACTTTTTTATTTCTTTTTGAGTCCGCTTTTGCTCGTACTCGTTTGCTGTTGAAAGAGCGTTTCAGGCCGGTCTTTCTTTTCGAGTCCGCTTTCGGTTGTACTCGTGAGCTGTTGAAAGAGCGTTTTTGGCCGGTCTTTATTTTCGAGTCCGCTTTTGGTCGTACTCGTTTATTCTTATCGAGTCCGCTTTCGGTCGTACTCGTTTGCTGTTGAAAGAGCATTTTCGGTCGGTCTTTTATTTCGAGTCCGCTTTCGGTCGTACTCGTTTATTTCTTTTCGAGTCTGCTTTCGGTCGTACTCGTTTGCTGTTGAAAGAGCGTTTTCGGCAGGTCTTTCTTTTCGAGTCTGCTTTCGGTCGTACTCGTTTATTCTTTTCGAGTCCGCTTTCGGTCGTACTCGTTTGCTATTGAAAGAGCGTTTTCGGCCGGCCTTTCTGTTCGAGTCGGCTTTCGGTCGTACTCGTTTACTCTATTCGAGTTTGCTTTCGGTTGTACTCGTTTGCTGTTGAAAGAGCATTTTCGGTCGGTCTTTCTTTTCGAGTCCGCTTTCGCCCGTACTCATTTGCTGTTGAAAGAGCGTTTTCGGCCGGTCTTTCTTTTCTAGTCCGCTTTCGGTCGTACTCGTTTATTCTTATCGAGTCCGCTTTTGGTCGTACTCGTTTGCTGTTGAAAGGGCGTTTTCAGTCGATCTTTCTTTTCGAGTACGCTTTTGGTCGTACTCGTTTATTCTTATCGAGTCTGCTTTCGGTCGTGCTCATTTGCTGTCGAAAGAGCGTTTTTGGCCGGTCTTTTTTTTCGAGTCCGCTTTCGATCGTACTCGTTTGCTGTTGCAAGAGCATTTTCAGCCGGTCTTTCTTTTCGAGTCCGTTTTCGGTCGTACTTGTTTATTCTTTTCGAGTCCGCTTTCGGTCATACTCGTTTGCTGTTGAAGGAGCGTTTTCGGCAAGTCTTTCTGTTCGAGTCCGCTTTCGGTCGTACTCATTTATTCTTTTCGAATCCGCTTTCAGTCGTACTCGTTTGCTGTTGAAAGAGCGTTTTCGGCCGGTCTTTATTTTCGAGTCGGCTTTCGGTCATACTCGTTTATTCTTTTCGAGTTCGCTTTCGGTTGTACTCGTTTGCTGTTGAAAGAGCGTTTTCGGCTAGTCTTTCTTTTCGATTCTACTTTCGGTAGTACTTGTTTATTTCTTTTCGAATTCGCTTTTGGTCTTACTCGTTTGCTGTTGAAAGAGCGTTTTCGGCCGGTCTTTCTTTTCGAGTCCGCTTTCGGTCGTACTCGTTTATTCTTTTCGAGTTCGCTTTTGCTCGTACTCGTTTGCTGTTGAAAGAGCGTTTCAGGCCGGTCTTTCTTTTCGAGTCCGCTTTCGGTTGTACTCGTTAGCTGTTGAAAGAGAGTTTTTGGCCGGTCTTTCTTTTCGAGTCTGCTTTTGGTCGTACTCGTTTATTCTTATCGAGTCCGCTTTCGGTTGTACTCGTTTGCTGTTGAAAGAGCGTTTCAGGTCGGTCTTTCTTTTCGAGTCCGCTTTTCGGTCGTACTCGTTTGCTGTTGAAAGAGCGTTTTCGGCCGGTCTTTCTTTTCGAGTCCGCTTTCGATCGTACTCGGTTATTTCTTTTAGAGTCTGCTTTCGGTTGTACTCGTTTGCTGTTGAAAGAGCGTTTACGACCGGTCTTTCTTTTCGAGTCCGCTTTCGGTCGTACTCGTTTATTCTTTTCGAGTCCACTTTCAGTCGTACTCGTTTGCTATTGAAAGAGCATTCTCGGCCGGTCTTTCTTTTCGAGTCCGCTTTCGGTCGTACTCGTTTGCTGTTGAAAGAGCATTTTCGGCCGGTCTTTCTTTTCGAGGACGCTTTCGGTCGTACTCGTTTATTTCTTTTCGAATCCGCTTTCGGTCTTACTCATTTGCTGTTGAAAGAGCGTTTTTGACCGGTCTTTCTTTTCGAGTCCGCTTTTGGTCGTACTCGTTTATTCTTTTCGAGTCCGCTTTCGGTCGTACTCGTTTACTGTTGAAAGAGCGTTTTCGGCCGGTCTTTCTGTTCGAGTCCGCTTTCGGTCGTACTCGTTTATTCTTTTCGAGTCCGCTTTCTGTCGTACTCGTTTGCTGTTGAAAGAGCATTTTCGGCCGGTCTTTCTTTTCGAGTCCGCTTTCGGTCGTACTCGTTTGCTGTTGAAAGAGCTTTTTCAGCCGGTCTTTCTTTTCGAGTCCGCTTTCGGTCATACTTATTTATTCTTTTCGTGTCCGCTTTCGGTCGTACTCGTTTACTGTTGAAAGAGCATTTTCGGCAGGTCTTTATGTTCGAGTCCGCTTTCGGACGTACTCGTTTATTCTTTTCGAGTCCGCTTTCGGTCGTACTCGTTTGCTGTTGAAAGAGCGTTTTCGGCCGGTCTTTCTTTTGGAGTCCGCTTTCGGCCGTACTCCTTTGCTGTTGGAAGGGCATTTTCGGCCAGTCTTTCTTTTCGATTCTGCTTTCGGAAGTACTTTTTTATTTCTTTTTGAGTCCGCTTTTGCTCGTACTCGTTTGCTGTTGAAAGAGCGTTTCAGGCCGGTCTTTCTTTTCGAGTCCGCTTTCGGTTGTACTCGTGAGCTGTTGAAAGAGCGTTTTTGGCCGGTCTTTATTTTCGAGTCCGCTTTTGGTCGTACTCGTTTATTCTTATCGAGTCCGCTTTCGGTCGTACTCGTTTGCTGTTGAAAGAGCATTTTCGGTCGGTCTTTTATTTCGAGTCCGCTTTCGGTCGTACTCGTTTATTTCTTTTCGAGTCTGCTTTCGGTCGTACTCGTTTGCTGTTGAAAGAGCGTTTTCGGCAGGTCTTTCTTTTCGAGTCTGCTTTCGGTCGTACTCGTTTATTCTTTTCGAGTCCGCTTTCGGTCGTACTCGTTTGCTATTGAAAGAGCGTTTTCGGCCGGCCTTTCTGTTCGAGTCGGCTTTCGGTCGTACTCGTTTACTCTATTCGAGTTTGCTTTCGGTTGTACTCGTTTGCAGTTGAAAGAGCGTTTTCGGCCGGTCTTTCTTTTCTAGTCCGCTTTCGGTCGTACTCGTTTATTCTTATCGAGTCCGCTTTTGGTCGTACTCGTTTGCTGTTGAAAGAGCGTTTTCAGTCGGTCTTTCTTTTCGAGTACGCTTTTGGTCGTACTCGTTTATTCTTATCGAGTCTGCTTTCGGTCGTGCTCATTTGCTGTCGAAAGAGCGTTTTCGGCCGGTCTTTCTTTTCGAGTCCGCTTTCGGTCGTACTCGTTTATTCTTATCGAGTCCGCTTTTGGTCGTACTCGTTTGCTGTTGAAAGAGCGTTTTCAGTCGATCTTTCTTTTCGAGTCCGCTTTTGGTCGTACTCGTTTATTCTTATCGAGTCTGCTTTCAGTCGTGCTCATTTGCTGTCGAAAGAGCGTTTTTGGCCGGTCTTTTTTTTCGAGTCCGCTTTCGATCGTACTCGTTTGCTGTTGAAAGAGCGTTTTCAGCCGGTCTTTCTTTTCGAGTCCGCTTTCGGTCGTACTTGTTTATTCTTTTCGAGTCCGCTTTCGGTCCTACTCGTTTGCTGTTGAAGGAGTGTTTTCGGCAGGTCTTTCTGTTCGAGTCCGCTTTCGGTCGTACTCGTTTAATCTTTTCGAGTCCGCTTTCAGTCGTACTCGTTTGCTGTTGAAAGAGCGTTTTCGGCCGCTCTTTCTTTTGGAGTCCGCTTTCGGTCGTACTCGTTTGCTGTTGAAAGAGCATTTTCGGCCGGTCTTTCTTTTCGAGTCCTCTTTCGGTCGTACTCGTTTGCTGTTGAAAGAGCGTTTTCGGTCGGTCTTTCTTTTCGAGTCCTCTTTCGGTCATACTCATTTGCTGTTGAAAGAGCGTTTTCGGCCGGTCTTTCTTTTCTAGTCCGCTTTCGGTCGTACTCATTTATTCTTATCGAGTCCGCTTTTGGTCGTACTCGTTTGCTGTTGAAAGAGCGTTTTCGGTCGATCTTTCTTTTCGCGTCCGCTTTTGGTCGTACTCGTTTATTCTTATCGAGTCCGTTATCGGTCGTGCTCGTTTGCTGTTGAAAGAGCGTTTTCGGCCGGTCTTTTTTTTCGAGTCCGCTTTCGGTCATACTCATTGCTGTTGAAAGAGCATTTTCAGCCGGTCTTTTTTTTCGAGTCCGCTTTCGGTCGTACTTGTTTATTCTTTTCGAGTCCGCTTTCGGTCGTACTCGTTTGCTGTTGAAAGAGCGTTTTCGGAAGGTCTTTCTGTTCGAGTCTGCTTTCGGTCGTACTCGTTTATTCTTTTCGAGTCCGCTTTCAGTCGTACTCGTTTGCTGTTGAAAGAGCGTTTTGGGCCGGTCTTTCTTTTGGAGTCTGATTTCGGCCGTACTCGTTTGCTGTTGAAAGAGCGTTTTCGGTCGGTCTTTCTTTTCGATTCTGCTTTCGGTCGTACTCGTTTATTTCTTTTCAAATCCTCTTTTGGTCGTATTCGTTTGATATTGAAAGAGCGTTTTTGTTCGGTATTTCTTTTCGAGTCCGCTTTCGGTCGTACTCGTTTATTCTTTTCGAGTCCGCTTTTGTTCGTATTCGTTTGCTGTTGAAAGAGCGTTTTCGGCCGGTCTTTCTTTTCGAGTTCGCTTTCGGTAGTACTCGTTTATTTCTTTTCGAGTACGCTTTCGGTCCTACTCGTTTGCTGTTGAAAGAGCGTTTTCGGCCGGTCTTTCTTTTAGAGTCCGCTTTCGGTCGTACTTGTTTATTCTTTTCGAGTCCGCTTTCGGTCGTACTCGTTTGCTGTTGAAAGAGCGTTTTCGGAAGGTCTTTCTGTTCGAGTCTGCTTTCGGTCGTACTCGTTTATTCTTTTCGAGTCCGCTTTCAGTCGTACTCGTTTGCTGTTGAAAGAGCGTTTTGGGCCGGTCTTTCTTTTGGAGTCTGATTTCGGCCGTACTCGTTTGCTGTTGAAAGAGCGTTTTCGGTCGGTCTTTCTTTTCGATTCTGCTTTCGGTCGTACTCGTTTATTTCTTTTCAAATCCTCTTTTGGTCGTATTCGTTTGATATTGAAAGAGCGTTTTTGTTCGGTATTTCTTTTCGAGTCCGCTTTCGGTCGTACTCGTTTATTCTTTTCGAGTCCGCTTTTGTTCGTATTCGTTTGCTGTTGAAAGAGCGTTTTCGGCCGGTCTTTCTTTTCGAGTTCGCTTTCGGTAGTACTCGTTTATTTCTTTTCGAGTACGCTTTCGGTCCTACTCGTTTGCTGTTGAAAGAGCGTTTTCGGCCGGTCTTTCTTTTAGAGTCCGCTTTCGGTCGTACTCGTTTATTCTTTTCGAGTCCGCTTTCGGTCGTACTCGTTTGCTGTTGAAAGAGCGTTTTTGGCCGGTCTTTCTTTTCGAGTCCTCTTTCGGTCGTACTCGTTTGCTGTTGAAAGAGCGTTTTCGGCTGGTCTTTATTTTAGAGTCCTCTTTCGGTCGTACTCGTTTGTTGTTGGAAGAGCGTTTTCGGCCGGTCTTTCTTTTCTAGTCCGCTTTCGGTCGTACTCGTTTATTCTTTTCGAGTTCGCTTTCGGTTGTCCTCGTTTACGGTTGAAAGAACGTTTTCGGCCGGTCTTTCTTTTCGAGTCCGCTTTCGCCCGTACTCATTTGCTGTTGAAAGAGCGTTTTCGACCGGTCTTTCTTTTCTAGTCCGCTTTCGGTCGTACTCGTTTATTCTTATCGAGTCCGTTTTCGGTCGTGCTCGTTTGCTGTTGAAAGAGCGTTTTCGGCCGGTCTTTTTTTTCGAGTCCGCTTTCGGTCGTACTCGTTTGCTGTTGAAAGAACGTTTTCAGCCAGTCTTTCTTTTCGATTATGCTTTCGGTCGTACTCGTTTATTTCTTTTCAAATCCGCTTTTGGTCGTATTCGTTTGATGTTGAAAGAGCGTTTTTGTTCGGTCTTTCTTTTCGAGTCCGCTTTCGGTCGTACTCGTTTATTCTTTTCGAGTCCGCTTTTGTTCGTATTCGTTTGCTGTTGAAAGAGCGTTTTCGGCCGGTCTTTCTTTTCGAGTTCGCTTTCGGTAGTACTCGTTTATTTCTTTTCGAGTACGCTTTCGGTCGTACTCGTTTGCTGTTGAAAGAGCGTTTTCGGCCGGTCTTTCTTTTAGAGTCCGCTTTCGGTCGTACTCGTTTATTCTTTTCGAGTCCGCTTTCGGTCGTACTCGTTTGCTGTTGAAAGAGCGTTTTTGGCCGGTCTTTCTTTTCGAGTCCTCTTTCGGTCGTACTCGTTTGCTGTTGAAAGAGCGTTTTCGGCTGGTCTTTATTTTAGAGTCCTCTTTCGGTCGTACTCGTTTGTTGTTGGAAGAGCGTTTTCGGCCGGTCTTTCTTTTCTAGTCCGCTTTCGGTCGTACTCGTTTATTCTTTTCGAGTTCGCTTTCGGTTGTCCTCGTTTACGGTTGAAAGAACGTTTTCGGCCGGTCTTTCTTTTCGAGTCCGCTTTCGCCCGTACTCATTTGCTGTTGAAAGAGCGTTTTCGACCGGTCTTTCTTTTCTAGTCCGCTTTCGGTCGTACTCGTTTATTCTTATCGAGTCCGTTTTCGGTCGTGCTCGTTTGCTGTTGAAAGAGCGTTTTCGGCCGGTCTTTTTTTTCGTGTCCGCTTTCGGTCGTACTCGTTTGCTGTTGAAAGAACGTTTTCAGCCAGTCTTTCTTTTCGATTATGCTTTCGGTCGTACTCGTTTATTTCTTTTCAAATCCGCTTTTGGTCGTATTCGTTTGATGTTGAAAGAGCGTTTTTGTTCGGTCTTTCTTTTCGAGTCCGCTTTCGGTCGTACTCGTTTATTCTTTTCGAGTCCGCTTTTGTTCGTATTCGTTTGCTGTTGAAAGAGCGTTTTCGGCCGGTCTTTCTTTTCGAGTTCGCTTTCGGTAGTACTCGTTTATTTCTTTTCGAGTACGCTTTCGGTCGTACTCGTTTGCTGTTGAAAGAGCGTTTTCGGCCGGTCTTTCTTTTAGAGTCCGCTTTCGGTCGTACTCGTTTATTCTTTTCGAGTCCGCTTTCGGTCGTACTCGTTTGCTGTTGAAAGAGCGTTTTTGGCCGGTCTTTCTTTTCGAGTCCTCTTTCGGTCGTACTCGTTTGCTGTTGAAAGAGCGTTTTCGGCTGGTCTTTATTTTAGAGTCCTCTTTCGGTCGTACTCGTTTGTTGTTGGAAGAGCGTTTTCGGCCGGTCTTTCTTTTCTATTCCGCTTTCGGTCGTACTCGTTTATTCTTTTCGAGTTCGCTTTCGGTTGTCCTCGTTTACGGTTGAAAGAGCGTTTTCGGCCGGTCTTTCTTTTCGAGTCCGCTTTCGCCCGTACTCATTTGCTGTTGAAAGAGCGTTTTCGACCGGTCTTTCTTTTCTAGTCCGCTTTCGGTCGTACTCGTTTATTCTTATCGAGTCCGTTTTCGGTCGTGCTCGTTTGCTGTTGAAAGAGCGTTTTCGGCCGGTCTTTTTTTTCGAGTCCGCTTTCGGTCGTACTCGTTTGCTGTTGAAAGAACGTTTTCAGCCAGTCTTTCTTTTCGATTATGCTTTCGGTCGTACTCGTTTATTTCTTTTCAAATCCGCTTTTGGTCGTATTCGTTTGATGTTGAAAGAGCGTTTTTGGTCGGTCTTTCTTTTCGAGTCCGCTTTCGGTCGTACTCGTTTATTCTTTTCGAGTCCGCTTTTGTTCGTATTCGTTTGCTGTTGAAAGAGCGTTTTCGGCCGGTCTTTCTTTTCGAGTTCGCTTTCGGTAGTACTCGTTTATTTCTTTTCGAGTACGCTTTCGGTCGTACTCGTTTGCTATTGAAAGAGCGTTTTCGGCCGGTCTTTCTTTTAGAGTCCGCTTTCGGTCGTACTCGTTTATTCTTTTCGAGTCCGCTTTCGGTCGTACTCGTTTGATGTTGAAATAGCGTTTTCGGCCGGTCTTTCTTTTCGAGTCCTCTTTCGGTCGTACTCGTTTGCTGTTGAAAGAGCATTTTCGGCCGGTCTTTATTTTCGAGTCCTCTTTCGGTCGTACTCGTTTGCTGTTGAAAGAGCGTTTTCGGCCGGTCTTTCTTTTCTAGTCCGCTTTCGGTCGTACTCGTTTATTCTTTTCGAGTTCGCTTTCGGTTGTACTCGTTTGCGGTTGAAAGAACGTTTTCGGCCGGTCTTTCTTTTCGAGTCCGCTTTCGCCCGTACTCATTTGCTGTTGAAAGAGCGTTTTCGGCCGGTCTTTCTTTTCTAGTCCGCTTACGGTCGTACTCGTTTATTCTTATCGAGTCCGTTTTCGGTCGTGCTCGTTTGCTGTTGAAAGAGGGTTTTCGGCTGGTCTTTTTTTTCGAGTCCGCTTTCGGTCGTACTCGTTTGCTGTTGAAAGAGCGTTTTCAGCCGGTCTTTCTTTTCGAGTCCGCTTTCGGTCGTACTTGTTTATTCTTTTCGAGTCCGCTTTCTGTCGTACTCGTTTGCTGTTGAAAGAGCATTTTCGGAAGGTCTTTCTGTTCGAGTCTGCTTTTGGTCGTACTCGTTTATTCTTTTCGAGTCCGCTTTCAGTCTGTTGAAAGAGCGTTTTGGGCCGGTCTTTCTTTTGGAGTCTGCTTTCGACCTTACTCGTTTGCTGTTGAAAGAGCGTTTTCGGCCGGTCTTTCTTTTCGATTCTGCTTTCGGTCGTACTCGTTTATTTCTTTTCAAATCCGCTTTTGGTCGTATTCGTTTGCTGTTGAAAGAGCGTTTTTGGTCGGTCTTTCTTTTCGAGTCCGCTTTCGGTCGTACTCGTTTATTCGTTTCGAGTCCGCTTTTGTTCGTTTTCGTTTGCTGTTGAAAGAGCGTTTTCGGCCGGTCTTTCTTTTCGAGTTCCCTTTCGGTAGTACTCGTTTATTTCTTTTCGAGTACGCTTTCGGTCGTACTCGTTTGCTGTTGAAAGAGCGTTTTCGGCCGGTCTTTCTTTTCGAGTCCGCTTTCGGTCGTACTCGTTTATTCTTTTCGAGTCCGCTTTCGGTCGTACTCGTTTGCTGTTGAAAGAGCGTTTTCGGCCAGTCTTTCTTTTCGAGTCCTCTTTCGGTCGTACTCGTTTGCTGTTGAAAGAGCGTTTTCGGCCGGTCTTTCTTTTGGA
The DNA here is from genome assembly GCA_022829125.1 of Lathyrus tuberosus. Lineage (NCBI taxonomy): Eukaryota > Viridiplantae > Streptophyta > Magnoliopsida > Fabales > Fabaceae > Lathyrus > Lathyrus tuberosus. The sequence goes on from JALAZF010000034.1 coordinate 6,976,028, forward strand.
GTCTGCTTTCGACCGTACTCGTTTGCTGTTGAAAGAGCGTTTTCGGCCGGTCTTTCTTTTCGATTCTGCTTTCGGTCGTACTCGTTTATTTCTTTTCAAATCCGCTTTTGGTCGTATTCGTTTGTTGTTGAAAGAGCGTTTTTGGTCGGTCTTTCTTTTCGAGTCCGCTTTCAGTCGTACTCGTTTATTCGTTTCGAGTCCGCTTTTGTTCGTTTTCGTTTGCTGTTGAAAGAGCGTTTTTGGCCGGTCTTTCTTTTCGAGTTCCCTTTCGGTAGTACTCGTTTATTTCTTTTCGAGTACGCTTTCGGTCGTACTCGTTTGCTGTTGAAAGAGCGTTTTCGGCCGGTCTTTCTTTTCGAGTCCGCTTTCGGTCGTACTCGTTTATTCTTTTCGAGTCCGCTTTCGGTCGTACTCGTTTGCTGTTGAAAGAGCATTTTCGGCCAGTCTTTCTTTTCGAGTCCTCTTTCGGTCGTACTCGTTTGCTATTGAAAGAGCGTTTTCGGCCGGTCTTTCTTTTCGAGTCCTCTTTCGGTCGTACTCGTTTGCTGTTGAAAGAGCGTTTTCGGCCGACCTTTCTGTTCGAGTCGGCTTTCGGCGTACTCGTTTATTCTTTTCGAGTTCGCTTTCGGTTGTACTCGTTTGCTGTTGAAAGAGCGTTTTCGGCCGGTGTTTCTTTTCGAGTCCGCTTTCGCCCGTACTCATTTGCTGTTGAAAGAGCGTTTTCGGCCGGTCTTTCTTTTCTAGTCCGCTTTCGGTCGTACTCGTTTATTCTTATCGAGTCCGCTTTTGGTTGTACTCGTTTGCTGTTGAAAGAGCGTTTTCGGTCGATCTTTCTTTTCGAGTCCGCTTTTGGTCGTACTCATTTATTCTTATCGAGTCCGTTTTCGGTCGTGCTCGTTTGCTGTTGAAAGAGCATTTTCGGCCGGTCTTTTTTTTCGAGTCCGCTTTCTGTCGTACTCGTTTGCTGTTGAAAGAGCGTTTTTAGCCGGTCTTTCTTTTCTAGTCCGCTTTCGGTCGTACTTGTGTATTTCTTTTCGAGTTTGCTTTCGGTCGTACTATTTTGCTGTTGAAAGAGCGTTTTCAGCCGGTCTTTCTTTTCGAGTCCGCTTTCGGTCGTACTTGTTTATTATTTTCGAGTCCGCTTTCGGTCGTACTCGTTTGCTGTTGAAAGAGCGTTTTCGGAAGGTCTTTCTGTTCGAGTCTGCTTTCGGTCGTACTCGTTTATTCTTTTCGAGTCCGCTTTCAGTCGTACTCGTTTGCTGTTGAAAGAGCGTTTTTGGTCGGTCTTTCTTTTCGAGTCCGCTTTCGGTCGTACTCGTTTATTCTTTTCGAGTCCGCTTTTGTTCGTATTCGTTTGCTGTTGAAAGAGCGTTTTCGGCCGGTCTTTCTTTTCGAGTTAGCTTTCGATAGTACTCGTTTATTTCTTTTCGAGTACGCTTTCGGTCGTACTCGTTTGCTGTTGAAAGGGCGTTTTCGGCCGGTCTTTCTTTTCGAGTCCGCTTTCGGTCGTACTCGTTTATTCTTTTCGAGTCCGCTTTCGGTCGTACTCGTTTGCTGTTGAAAGAGCATTTTCGGCCGGTCTTTCTTTTCAAGTCCTCTTTCGGTCGTACTCGTTTGCTGTTGAAAGAGCGTTTTCGGCCGGTCTTTCTTTTCGAGTCCTCTTTCGGTCGTACTCGTTTGCTGTTGAAAGAGCGTTTTCGGTCGGCCATTCTGTTCGAGTCGGCTTTCGGTCGTACTCGTTTATTCTTTACGAGTTCACTTTCGGTTGTACTCGTTTGCTGTTGAAAGAGCGTTTTCGGCCGGTCTTTCTTTTCGAGTCCGCTTTCGCCCGTACTCATTTGCTGTTGAAAGAGCGTTTTCGGCCGGTCTTTCTTTTCTAGTCCGCTTTCGGTCGTACTCGTTTATTCTTATCGAGTCCGCTTTTGGTCGTACTCGTTTGCTGTTGAAAGAGCGTTTTCGGTCGATCTTTCTTTTCGAGTCTGCTTTTGGTCGTACTCATTTATTCTTATCGAGTCCGTTTTCGGTCGTGCTCGTTTGCTGTTGAAAGAGCGTTTTCGGCCGGTCTTTTTTTTCGAGTCCGCTTTCGGTCGTACTCGTTTGCTGTTGAAAGAGCGTTTTCAGTCGGTCTTTCTTTTCGAGTCCGCTTTCGGTTGTACTTGTTTATTCTTTTCGAGTCCGCTTTCGGTCGTACTCGTTTGCTGTTGAAAGAGCGTTTTTGGAAGGTCTTTCTGTTCGAGTCTGCTTTCGGTCGTACTCGTTTATTATTTTCGAGTCCGCTTTCAGTCGTACTCGTTTGCTGTTGAAAGAGTGTTTTGGGCCGGTCTTTCTTTTGGTGTCTGCTTTCGGCCGTACTCGTTTGCTGTTGAAAGAGCGTTTTCGGCCGGTCTTTCTTTTCGATTCTGCTTTCGGTCGTACTCGTTTATTTCTTTTCAAATCCGCTTTTGGTCGTATTTGTTTGCTGTTGAAAGAGTGTTTTTGGTCGGTCTTTCTTTTCGAGTCCGCTTTCGGTCGTACTCGTTTATTCTTTTCGAGTCCGCTTTCGGTCGTACTCGTTTGCTGTTGAAAGAGTGTTTTCGGCCGGTCTTTCTTTTCGAATCCGCTTTCGGTCGTACTCGTTTATACTTTTCGAGTCCGCTTTCGGTCGTACTCGTTTGCTGTTGAAAGAGCGTTTTCGGCCGGTCTTTCTTTTCGAGTCCTCTTTCGGTCGTATTCGTTTGCTGTTGAAAGAGCGTTTTCGGCCGGTCTTTCTTTTCGAGTCCTCTTTCGGTCGTACTCGTTTGCTGTTGAAAGAGCGTTTTCGGCCAGCCTTTCTGTTCGAGTCGGCTTTCGGTCGTACTCGTTTATTCTTTTCGAGTTCGCTTTCGGTTGTACTCGTTTGCTGTTGAAAGAGCGTTTTCGGCCGTTCTTTCTTTTCGAGTCCGCTTTCGCCCGTACTCATTTGCTGTTGAAAGAGCGTTTTCGGTCGGTCTTTCTTTTTTAGTCCGCTTTCGGTCGTACTCGTTTATTCTTATCGAGTCCGCTTTTGGTCGTACTCGTTTGCTGTTGAAAGAGCGTTTTCGGTCGATCTTTCTTTTCGAGTCAGCTTTTGGTCGTACTCGTTTATTCTTATCGAGTCCGTTTTCGGTCGTGCTCGTTTGCTGTTGAAAGAGCGTTTTCGGCCGGTCTTTTTTTTCGAGTCCGCTTTCGGTCGTACTCGTTTGCAGTTGAAAGAGAGTTTTCAGCCGGTCTTTCTTTTCGAGTCCGCTTTCGGTCGTACTTGTTTATTATTTTCGAGTCCGCTTTCGGTCGTACTTGTTTGCTGTTGAAAGAGCGTTTTCGGAAGGTCTTTCTGTTCGAGTCTGCTTTCGGTCGTACTCGTTTATTCTTTTCGAGTCCGCTTTCAGTCGTACTCGTTTGCTGTTGAAAGAGCGTTTTGGGCCGGTCTTTCTTTTGGAGTCTGCTTTCGGCCGTACTCGTTTGTTGTTGAAAGAGCGTTTTCGGCTGGTCTATCTTTTCGATTCTGCTTTCGGTCGTACTCGTTTATTTCTTTTCAAATCCGCTTTTGGTCGTATTCGTTTGCTGTTGAAAGAGCGTTTTTGGTCGGTCTTTCTTTTCGAGTCCACTTTCGGTCGTACTCGTTTATTCTTTTCGAGTCCACTTTCGGTCGTACTCGTTTGCTGTTGAAAGAGCGTTTTCGGCCGGTCTTTCTTTTTGAGTCCGCTTTCGGTCGTACTCGTTTATTCTTATCGATTCCGCTTTTGGTCGTACTCGTTTGCTGTTGAAAGAACGTTTTTGGCCCGTCTTTCTTTTCGAGTCCGATTTCGGTCGTACTCGTTTATTTCTTTTCGAGTCCGCTTTCGATCGTACTCGTTTGCTGTTGAAAGAGCGTTTTCGGCCGGTCTTTTTTTTGAGTCCGCTTTCGGTCGTACTCATTTGCTGTTGAAAGAGCGTTTTCGGCCGGCCTTTCTGTTCGAGTCCGCTTTCGGTCGTACTCGTTTATTCTTTTCGAGTCCGCTTTCGGTTGTAATCGTTTGCTGTTGATAGAGCATTTTCGGTCGGTCTTTCTTTTCGAGTCCGCTTTCGGTCGTACTCGTTTGATGTTGAAAGAGCGTTTTCGGCCGGTCTTTCTTTTCGAGTCCGCTTTCGGTCGTACTCGTTTATTCTTATCGAGTCCGCTTTCGGTCGTACTCGTTTGCTGTTGAAAGAGTGTTTTCCGCCGGTCTTTCTTTTCGAGTCCGCTTTTGGTCGTACTCGTTAATTCTTATCGAGTCCGTTTTCGGTCGTGCTCGTTTGCTATTGAAAGAGCGTTTTCGGTCGGTCTTTTTTTTCGAGTCCGCTTTCGGTCGTACTCGTTTGCTGTTGAAAGAGCGTTTTCGGCCGGTCTTTCTTTTCGAGTCCGCTTTCGCCCGTACTCATTTGCTGTTGAAAGAGCGTTTTCGGCCGGTCTTTCTTTTCTAGTCCGCTTTCGGTCGTACTCGTTTATTCTTATCGAGTCCGCTTTTGGTCGTACTCGTTTGCTGTTGAAAGAGCGTTTTCGGCCGTTCTTTCTTTTCGAGTCCGCTTTCGCCCGTACTCATTTGCTGTTGAAAGAGCGTTTTCGGTCGGTCTTTCTTTTTTAGTCCGCTTTCGGTCGTACTCGTTTATTCTTATCGAGTCCGCTTTTGGTCGTACTCGTTTGCTGTTGAAAGAGCGTTTTCGGTCGATCTTTCTTTTCGAGTCAGCTTTTGGTCGTACTCGTTTATTCTTATCGAGTCCGTTTTCGGTCGTGCTCGTTTGCTGTTGAAAGAGCGTTTTCGGCCGGTCTTTTTTTTCGAGTCCGCTTTCGGTCGTACTCGTTTGCAGTTGAAAGAGAGTTTTCAGCCGGTCTTTCTTTTCGAGTCCGCTTTCGGTCGTACTTGTTTATTATTTTCGAGTCCGCTTTCGGTCGTACTTGTTTGCTGTTGAAAGAGCGTTTTCGGAAGGTCTTTCTGTTCGAGTCTGCTTTCGGTCGTACTCGTTTATTCTTTTCGAGTCCGCTTTCAGTCGTACTCGTTTGCTGTTGAAAGAGCGTTTTGGGCCGGTCTTTCTTTTGGAGTCTGCTTTCGGCCGTACTCGTTTGTTGTTGAAAGAGCGTTTTCGGCTGGTCTATCTTTTCGATTCTGCTTTCGGTCGTACTCGTTTATTTCTTTTCAAATCCGCTTTTGGTCGTATTCGTTTGCTGTTGAAAGAGCGTTTTTGGTCGGTCTTTCTTTTCGAGTCCACTTTCGGTCGTACTCGTTTATTCTTTTCGAGTCCACTTTCGGTCGTACTCGTTTGCTGTTGAAAGAGCGTTTTCGGCCGGTCTTTCTTTTTGAGTCCGCTTTCGGTCGTACTCGTTTATTCTTATCGATTCCGCTTTTGGTCGTACTCGTTTGCTGTTGAAAGAACGTTTTTGGCCCGTCTTTCTTTTCGAGTCCGATTTCGGTCGTACTCGTTTATTTCTTTTCGAGTCCGCTTTCGATCGTACTCGTTTGCTGTTGAAAGAGCGTTTTCGGCCGGTCTTTTTTTTGAGTCCGCTTTCGGTCGTACTCATTTGCTGTTGAAAGAGCGTTTTCGGCCGGCCTTTCTGTTCGAGTCCGCTTTCGGTCGTACTCGTTTATTCTTTTCGAGTCCGCTTTCGGTTGTAATCGTTTGCTGTTGATAGAGCATTTTCGGTCGGTCTTTCTTTTCGAGTCCGCTTTCGGTCGTACTCGTTTGATGTTGAAAGAGCGTTTTCGGCCGGTCTTTCTTTTCGAGTCCGCTTTCGGTCGTACTCGTTTATTCTTATCGAGTCCGCTTTCGGTCGTACTCGTTTGCTGTTGAAAGAGTGTTTTCCGCCGGTCTTTCTTTTCGAGTCCGCTTTTGGTCGTACTCGTTAATTCTTATCGAGTCCGTTTTCGGTCGTGCTCGTTTGCTATTGAAAGAGCGTTTTCGGTCGGTCTTTTTTTTCGAGTCCGCTTTCGGTCGTACTCGTTTGCTGTTGAAAGAGCGTTTTCGGCCGGTCTTTCTTTTCGAGTCCGCTTTCGCCCGTACTCATTTGCTGTTGAAAGAGCGTTTTCGGCCGGTCTTTCTTTTCTAGTCCGCTTTCGGTCGTACTCGTTTATTCTTATCGAGTCCGCTTTTGGTCGTACTCGTTTGCTGTTGAAAGAGCGTTTTCGGTCGATCTTTCTTTTCGAGTCTGCTTTTGGTCGTACTCATTTATTCTTATCGAGTCCGTTTTCGGTCGTGCTCGTTTGCTGTTGAAAGAGCGTTTTCGGCCGGTCTTTTTTTTCGAGTCCGCTTTCGGTCGTACTCGTTTGCTGTTGAAAGAGCGTTTTCAGTCGGTCTTTCTTTTCGAGTCCGCTTTCGGTCGTACTTGTTTATTCTTTTCGAGTCCGCTTTCGGTCGTACTCGTTTGCTGTTGAAAGAGCGTTTTTGGAAGGTCTTTCTGTTCGAGTCTGCTTTCGGTCGTACTCGTTTATTATTTTCGAGTCCGCTTTCAGTCGTACTCGTTCGCTGTTGAAAGAGTGTTTTGGGCCGGTCTTTCTTTTGGTGTCTGCTTTCGGCCGTACTCGTTTGCTGTTGAAAGAGTGTTTTCGGCCGGTCTTTCTTTTCGATTCTGCTTTCGGTCGTACTCGTTTATTTCTTTTCAAATCCGCTTTTGGTCGTATTTGTTTGCTGTTGAAAGAGTGTTTTTGGTCGGTCTTTCTTTTCGAGTCCGCTTTCGGTCGTACTCGTTTATTCTTTTCGAGTCCGCTTTCGGTCGTACTCGTTTGCTGTTGAAAGAGTGTTTTCGGCCGGTCTTTCTTTTCGAGTCCGCTTTCGGTCGTACTCGTTTATACTTTTCGAGTCCGCTTTCGGTCGTACTCGTTTGCTGTTGAAAGAGCGTTTTCGGCCGGTCTTTCTTTTCGAGTCCTCTTTCGGTCGTACTCGTTTGCTGTTGAAAGAGCGTTTTCGGCCGATCTTTCTTTTCGAGTCCTCTTTCGGTCGTACTCGTTTGCTGTTGAAAGAGCGTTTTCGGCCAGCCTTTCTGTTCGAGTCGGCTTTCGGTCGTACTCGTTTATTCTTTTCGAGTTCGCTTTCGGTTGTACTCGTTTGCTGTTGAAAGAGCGTTTTCGGCCGTTCTTTCTTTTTGAGTCCGCTTTCGCCCGTACTCATTTGCTGTTGAAAGAGCGTTTTCGGTCGGTCTTTCTTTTTTATTCCGCTTTCGGTCGTACTCGTTTATTCTTATCGAGTCCGCTTTTGGTCGTACTCGTTTGCTGTTGAAAGAGCGTTTTAGGTCGATCTTTCTTTTCGAGTCAGCTTTTGGTCGTACTCGTTTATTCTTATCGAGTCCGTTTTCGGTCGTGCTCGTTTGCTGTTGAAAGAGCGTTTTCGGCCGGTCTTTTTTTTCGAGTCCGCTTTCGGTCGTACTCGTTTGCAGTTGAAAGAGCGTTTTCAGCCGGTCTTTCTTTTCGAGTCCGCTTTCGGTCGTACTTGTTTATTATTTTCGAGTCCGCTTTCGGTCGTACTTGTTTGCTGTTGAAAGAGCGTTTTCGGAAGGTCTTTCTGTTCGAGTCTGCTTTCGGTCGTACTCGTTTATTCTTTTCGAGTCCGCTTTCAGTCGTACTCGTTTGCTGTTGAAAGAGCGTTTTGGGCCGGTCTTTCTTTTGGAGTCTGCTTTCGGCCGTACTCGTTTGCTGTTGAAAGAGCGTTTTCGGCTGGTCTTTCTTTTCGATTCTGCTTTCGGTCGTACTCATTTATTTCTTTTCAAATCCGCTTTTGGTCGTATTCGTTTGCTGTTGAAAGAGCGTTTTGGTCGGTCTTTCTTTTCGAGTCCACTTTCGGTCGTACTCGTTTATTCTTTTCGAGTCCGCTTTCGGTCGTACTCGTTTGCTGTTGAAAGAGCGTTTTCGGCCGGTCTTTCTTTTTGAGTCCGCTTTCGGTCGTACTCGTTTATTCTTATCGATTCCGCTTTTGGTCGTACTCGTTTGCTGTTGAAAGAACGTTTTTGGCCCGTCTTTCTTTTCGAGTCCGATTTCGGTCGTACTCGTTTATTTCTTTTCGAGTCCGCTTTCGATCGTACTCGTTTGCTGTTGAAAGAGCGTTTTCGGCCGGTCTTTTTTTTCGAGTCCGCTTTCGGTCGTACTCATTTACTGTTGAAAGAGCGTTTTCGGCCGGCCTTTCTGTTCGAGTCCGCTTTCGGTCGTACTCGTTTATTCTTTTCGAGTCCGCTTTCGGTTGTAATCGTTTGCTGTTGATAGAGCATTTTCGGTCGGTCTTTCTTTTCGAGTCCGCTTTCGGTCGTACTCGTTTGATGTTGAAAGAGCGTTTTCGGCCGGTCTTTCTTTTCGAGTCCGCTTTCGGTCGTACTCGTTTATTCTTATCGAGTCCGCTTTCGGTCGTACTCGTTTGCTGTTGAAAGAATGTTTTCCGCCGGTCTTTCTTTTCGAGTCCGCTTTTGGTCGTACTCGTTTATTCTTATCGAGTCTGTTTTCGGTCGTGCTCGTTTGCTATTGAAAGAGCGTTTTCGGCCGGTCTTTTTTTTCGAGTCCGTTTTCGGTCGTACTCGTTTGCTGTTGAAAGAGCGTTTTCAGCCGGTCTTTCTTTTCGATTCTGCTTTCGGTCGTACTCGTTTATTTCTTTTCAAATCCGCTTTTGGTCGTATTCGTTTGATGTTGAAAGAGCGTTTTTGGTCGGTCTTTCTTTTCGAGTCCGCTTTCGGTCGTACTCGTTTATTCTTTTCGAGTCCGCTTTTGTTCGTATTCGTTTGCTGTTGAAAGAGCGTTTTCGGCCGGTCTTTCTTTTCGAGTTCGCTTTCGGTAGTACTCGTTTATTTCTTTTCGAGTACGCTTTCGGTCGTACTCGTTTGCTGTTGAAAGAGCGTTTTCGGCCGGTCTTTCTTTTAGAGTCCGCTTTCGGTCGTACTCGTTTATTCTTTTCGAGTCCGCTTTCGGTCGTACTCGTTTGCTGTTGAAAGAGCGTTTTCGGCCGGTCTTTCTTTTCGAGTCCTCTTTCGGTCGTACTCGTTTGCTGTTGAAAGAGCATTTCGGCCGGTCTTTATTTTCGAGTCCTCTTTCGGTCGTACTCGTTTGCTGTTGAAAGAGCGTTTTCGGCCGGTCTTTCTTTTCTAGTCCGCTTTCGGTCGTACTCGTTTATTCTTTTCGAGTTCGCTTTCAGTTGTACTCGTTTGCTGTTGAAAGAGCGTTTTCAGCCGGTCTTTCTTTTCGAGTCCGCTTTCGCCCGTACTCATTTGCTGTTGAAAGTGCGTTTTTGGTCGGTCTTTCTTTTTTAGTCCGCTTTCGATCGTACTCGTTTATTCTTATCGAGTCCGCTTTTGGTCGTACTCGTTTGCTGTTGAAAGAGCGTTTTCGGTCGATCTTTCTTTTCGAGTCAGCTTTTGGTCGTACTCGTTTATTCTTATCGAGTCCGTTTTCGGTCGTGCTCGTTTGCTGTTGAAAGAGCGTTTTCGGCCGGTCTTTTTTTTCGAGTCCGCTTTCGGTCGTACTCGTTTACTGTTGAAAGAGCGTTTTCAGCCGGTCTTTCTTTTCGAGTCCGCTTTCGGTCGTACTTGTTTATTATTTTCGAGTCCGCTTTCGGTCGTACTTGTTTGCTGTTGAAAGAGCGTTTTCGGAAGGTCTTTCTGTTCGAGTCTGCTTTCGGTCGTACTCGTTTATTCTTTTCGAGTCCGCTTTCAGTCGTACTCGTTTGCTGTTGAAAGAGCGTTTTGGGCCGGTCTTTCTTTTGGAGTCTGCTTTCGGCCGTACTCGTTTGTTGTTGAAAGAGCGTTTTCGGCTGGTCTTTCTTTTCGATTCTGCTTTCGGTCGTACTCATTTATTTCTTTTCAAATCCGCTTTTGGTCGTATTCGTTTGCTGTTGAAAGAGCGTTTTTGGTCGGTCTTTCTTTTCGAGTCCACTTTCGGTCGTACTCGTTTATTCTTTTCGAGTCCGCTTTCGGTCGTACTCGTTTGCTGTTGAAAGAGTGTTTTCGGCCGGTCTTTCTTTTCGAGTCCGCTTTCGGTCGTACTCGTTTATACTTTTCGAGTCCGCTTTCGGTCGTACTCGTTTGCTGTTGAAAGAGCGTTTTCGGCCGGTCTTTCTTTTCGAGTCCTCTTTCGGTCGTACTCGTTTGCTGTTGAAAGAGCGTTTTCGGCCGATCTTTCTTTTCGAGTCCTCTTTCGGTCGTACTCGTTTGCTGTTGAAAGAGCGTTTTCGGCCAGCCTTTCTGTTCGAGTCGGCTTTCGGTCGTACTCGTTTATTCTTTTCGAGTTCGCTTTCGGTTGTACTCGTTTGCTGTTGAAAGAGCGTTTTCGGCCGTTCTTTCTTTTTGAGTCCGCTTTCGCCCGTACTCATTTGCTGTTGAAAGAGCGTTTTCGGTCGGTCTTTCTTTTTTATTCCGCTTTCGGTCGTACTCGTTTATTCTTATCGAGTCCGCTTTTGGTCGTACTCGTTTGCTGTTGAAAGAGCGTTTTAGGTCGATCTTTCTTTTCGAGTCAGCTTTTGGTCGTACTCGTTTATTCTTATCGAGTCCGTTTTCGGTCGTGCTCGTTTGCTGTTGAAAGAGCGTTTTCGGCCGGTCTTTTTTTTCGAGTCCGCTTTCGGTCGTACTCGTTTGCAGTTGAAAGAGCGTTTTCAGCCGGTCTTTCTTTTCGAGTCCGCTTTCGGTCGTACTTGTTTATTATTTTCGAGTCCGCTTTCGGTCGTACTTGTTTGCTGTTGAAAGAGCGTTTTCGGAAGGTCTTTCGGTTCGAGTCTGCTTTCGGTCGTACTCGTTTATTCTTTTCGAGTCCGCTTTCAGTCGTACTCGTTTGCTGTTGAAAGAGCGTTTTGGGCCGGTCTTTCTTTTGGAGTCTGCTTTCGGCCGTACTCGTTTGCTGTTGAAAGAGCGTTTTCGGCTGGTCTTTCTTTTCGATTCTGCTTTCGGTCGTACTCATTTATTTCTTTTCAAATCCGCTTTTGGTCGTATTCGTTTGCTGTTGAAAGAGCGTTTTGGTCGGTCTTTCTTTTCGAGTCCACTTTCGGTCGTACTCGTTTATTCTTTTCGAGTCCGCTTTCGGTCGTACTCGTTTGCTGTTGAAAGAGCGTTTTCGGCCGGTCTTTCTTTTTGAGTCCGCTTTCGGTCGTACTCGTTTATTCTTATCGATTCCGCTTTTGGTCGTACTCGTTTGCTGTTGAAAGAACGTTTTTGGCCCGTCTTTCTTTTCGAGTCCGATTTCGGTCGTACTCGTTTATTTCTTTTCGAGTCCGCTTTCGATCGTACTCGTTTGCTGTTGAAAGAGCGTTTTCGGCCGGTCTTTTTTTTCGAGTCCGCTTTCGGTCGTACTCAATTGCTGTTGAAAGAGCGTTTTCGGCCGGCCTTTCTGTTCGAGTCCGCTTTCGGTCGTACTCGTTTATTCTTTTCGAGTCCGCTTTCGGTTGTAATCGTTTGCTGTTGATAGAGCATTTTCGGTCGGTCTTTCTTTTCGAGTCCGCTTTCGGTCGTACTCGTTTGATGTTGAAAGAGCGTTTTCGGTCGGTCTTTCTTTTCGAGTCCGCTTTCGGTCGTACTCGTTTATTCTTATCGAGTCCGCTTTCGGTCGTACTCGTTTGCTGTTGAAAGAATGTTTTCCGCCGGTCTTTCTTTTCGAGTCCGCTTTTGGTCGTACTCGTTTATTCTTATCAAGTCTGTTTTCGGTCGTGCTCGTTTGCTATTGAAAGAGCGTTTTCGGCCGGTCTTTTTTTTCGAGTCCGTTTTCGGTCGTACTCGTTTGCTGTTGAAAGAGCGTTTTCAGCCGGTCTTTCTTTTCGATTCTGCTTTCGGTCGTACTCGTTTATTTCTTTTCAAATCCGCTTTTGGTCGTATTCGTTTGATGTTGAAAGAGCGTTTTTGGTCGGTCTTTCTTTTCGAGTCCGCTTTCGGTCGTACTCGTTTATTCTTTTCGAGTCCGCTTTTGTTCGTATTCGTTTGCTGTTGAAAGAGCGTTTTCGGCCGGTCTTTCTTTTCGAGTTCGCTTTCGGTAGTACTCGTTTATTTCTTTTCGAGTACGCTTTCGGTCGTACTCGTTTGCTGTTGAAAGAGCGTTTTCGGCCGGTCTTTCTTTTAGAGTCCGCTTTCGGTCGTACTCGTTTATTCTTTTCGAGTCCGCTTTCGGTCGTACTCGTTTGCTGTTGAAAGAGCGTTTTCGGCCGGTCTTTCTTTTCGAGTCCTCTTTCGGTCGTACTCGTTTGCTGTTGAAAGAGCATTTCGGCCGGTCTCTATTTTCGAGTCCTCTTTCGGTCGTACTCGTTTGCTGTTGAAAGAGCGTTTTCGGCCGGTCTTTCTTTTCTAGTCCGCTTTCGGTCGTACTCGTTTATTCTTTTCGAGTTCGCTTTCGGTTGTACTCGTTTGCTGTTGAAAGAGCGTTTTCAGCCGGTCTTTCTTTTCGAGTCCGCTTTCGCCCGTACTCATTTGCTGTTGAAAGTGCGTTTTTGGTCGGTCTTTCTTTTTTAGTCCGCTTTCGATCGTACTCGTTTATTCTTATCGAGTGCGCTTTTGGTCGTACTCGTTTGCTGTTGAAAGAGCGTTTTCGGTCGATCTTTCTTTTCGAGTCAGCTTTTGGTCGTACTCGTTTATTCTTATCGAGTCCGTTTTCGGTCGTGCTCGTTTGCTGTTGAAAGAGCGTTTTCGGCCGGTCTTTTTTTTCGAGTCCGCTTTCGGTCGTACTCGTTTACTGTTGAAAGAGCGTTTTCAGCCGGTCTTTCTTTTCGAGTCCGCCTTCGGTCGTACTTGTTTATTATTTTCGAGTCCGCTTTCGGTCGTACTTGTTTGCTGTTGAAAGAGCGTTTTCGGAAGGTCTTTCTGTTCGAGTCTGCTTTCGGTCGTACTCGTTTATTCTTTTCGAGTCCGCTTTCAGTCGTACTCGTTTGCTGTTGAAAGAGCGTTTTGGGCCGGTCTTTCTTTTGGAGTCTGCTTTCGGCCGTACTCGTTTGCTGTTGAAAGAGCGTTTTCGGCTGGTCTTTCTTTTCGATTCTGCTTTCGGTCGTACTCATTTATTTCTTTTCAAATCCGCTTTTGGTCGTATTCGTTTGCTGTTGAAAGAGCGTTTTTGGTCGGTCTTTCTTTTCGAGTCCACTTTCGGTCGTACTCGTTTATTCTTTTCGAGTCCGCTTTCGGTCGTACTCGTTTGCTGTTGAAAGAGCGTTTTCGGCCGGTCTTTCTTTTTGAGTCCGCTTTCGGTCGTACTCGTTTATTCTTATCGATTCCGCTTTTGGTCGTACTCGTTTGCTGTTGAAAGAACGTTTTTGGCCCGTCTTTCTTTTCGAGTCCGATTTCGGTCGTACTCGTTTATTTCTTTTCGAGTCCGCTTTCGATCGTACTCGTTTGCTGTTGAAAGAGCGTTTTCGGCCGGTCTTTTTTTTCGAGTCCGCTTTCGGTCGTACTCATTTGCTGTTGAAAGAGCGTTTTCGGCCGGCCTTTCTGTTCGAGTCCGCTTTCGGTCGTACTCGTTTATTCTTTTCGAGTCCGCTTTCGGTTGTAATCGTTTGCTGTTGATAGAGCATTTTCGGTCGGTCTTTCTTTTCGAGTCCGCTTTCGGTCGTACTCGTTTGATGTTGAAAGAGCGTTTTCGGCCGGTCTTTCTTTTCGAGTCCGCTTTCGGTCGTACTCGTTTATTCTTATCGAGTCCGCTTTCGGTCGTACTCGTTTGCTGTTGAAAGAATGTTTTCCGCCGGTCTTTCTTTTCGAGTCCGCTTTTGGTCGTACTCGTTTATTCTTATCGAGTCCGTTTTCGGTCGTGCTCGTTTGCTATTGAAAGAGCGTTTTCGGCCGGTCTTTTTTTTCGAGTCCGCTTTCGGTCGTACTCGTTTGCTGTTGAAAGAGCGTTTTCAGCCGGTCTTTCTTTTCGATTCTACTTTCGGTCGTACTCGTTTATTTCTTTTCAAATCCGCTTTTGGTCGTATTCGTTTGATGTTGAAAGAGCGTTTTTGGTCGGTCTTTCTTTTCGAGTCCGCTTTCGGTCGTACTCGTTTATTCTTTTCGAGTCCGCTTTTGTTCGTATTCGTTTGCTGTTGAAAGAGCGTTTTCGGCCGGTCTTTCTTTTCGAGTTCGCTTTCGGTAGTACTCGTTTATTTCTTTTCGAGTACGCTTTCGGTCGTACTCGTTTGCTGTTGAAAGAGCGTTTTCGGCAGGTCTTTCTTTTAGAGTCCGCTTTCGGTCGTACTCGTTTATTCTTTTCGAGTCCGCTTTCGGTCGTACTCGTTTGCTGTTGAAAGAGCGTTTTCGGCCGGTCTTTCTTTTCGAGTCCTCTTTCGGTCGTACTCGTTTGCTGCTGAAAGAGCATTTCGGCCGGTCTTTATTTTCGAGTCCTCTTTCGGTCGTACTCGTTTGCTGTTGAAAGAGCGTTTTCGGCCGGTCTTTCTTTTCTAGTCCGCTTTCGGTCGTACTCGTTTATTCTTTTCGAGTTCGCTTTCGGTTGTACTCGTTTGCTGTTGAAAGAGCGTTTTCGGCCGGTCTTTCTTTTCGAGTCCGCTTTTGCCGTACTCATTTGCTGTTGAAAGAGCGTTTTCGGTCGGTCTTTCTTTTTTAGTCCGCTTTCGGTCGTACTCGTTTATTCTTATCGAGTCCGCTTTTGGTCGTACTCGTTTGCTGTTGAAAGAGCGTTTTCGGGCGATCTTTCTTTTCGAGTCAGCTTTTGGTCGTACTCGTTTATTCTTATCGAGTCCGTTTTCGGTCGTGCTCGTTTGCTGTTGAAAGAGCGTTTTCGGCCGGTCTTTTTTTTCGAGTCCGCTTTCGGTCGTACTCGTTTACTGTTGAAAGAGCGTTTTCAGCCGGTCTTTCTTTTCGAGTCCGCCTTCGGTCGTACTTGTTTATTATTTTCGAGTCCGCTTTCGGTCGTACTTGTTTGCTGTTGAAAGAGCGTTTTCGGAAGGTCTTTCTGTTCGAGTCTGCTTTCGGTCGTACTCGTTTATTCTTTTCGAGTCCGCTTTCAGTCGTACTCGTTTGCTGTTGAAAGAGCGTTTTGGGCCGGTCTTTCTTTTGGAGTCTGCTTTCGGCCGTACTCGTTTGCTGTTGAAAGAGCGTTTTCGGCTGGTCTTTCTTTTCGATTCTGCTTTCGGTCGTACTCATTTATTTCTTTTCAAATCCGCTTTTGGTCGTATTCGTTTGCTGTTGAAAGAGCGTTTTTGGTCGGTCTTTCTTTTCGAGTCCACTTTCGGTCGTACTCGTTTATTCTTTTCGAGTCCGCTTTCGGTCGTACTCGTTTGCTGTTGAAAGAGCGTTTTCGGCCGGTCTTTCTTTTTGAGTCCGCTTTCGGTCGTACTCGTTTATTCTTATCGATTCCGCTTTTGGTCGTACTCGTTTGCTGTTGAAAGAACGTTTTTGGCCCGTCTTTCTTTTCGAGTCCGATTTCGGTCGTACTCGTTTATTTCTTTTCGAGTCCGCTTTCGATCGTACTCGTTTGCTGTTGAAAGAGCGTTTTCGGCCGGTCTTTTTTTTCGAGTCCGCTTTCGGTCGTACTCATTTGCTGTTGAAAGAGCGTTTTCGGCCGGCCTTTCTGTTCGAGTCCGCTTTCGGTCGTACTCGTTTATTCTTTTCGAGTCCGCTTTCGGTTGTAATCGTTTGCTGTTGATAGAGCATTTTCGGTCGGTCTTTCTTTTCGAGTCCGCTTTCGGTCGTACTCGTTTGATGTTGAAAGAGCGTTTTCGGCCGGTCTTTCTTTTCGAGTCCGCTTTCGGTCGTACTCGTTTATTCTTATCGAGTCCGCTTTCGGTCGTACTCGTTTGCTGTTGAAAGAATGTTTTCCGCCGGTCTTTCTTTTCGAGTCCGCTTTTGGTCGTACTCGTTTATTCTTATCGAGTCCGTTTTCGGTCGTGCTCGTTTGCTATTGAAAGAGCGTTTTCGGCCGGTCTTTTTTTTCGAGTCCGCTTTCGGTCGTACTCGTTTGCTGTTGAAAGAGCGTTTTCAGCCGGTCTTTCTTTTCGATTCTACTTTCGGTCGTACTCGTTTATTTCTTTTCAAATCCGCTTTTGGTCGTATTCGTTTGATGTTGAAAGAGCGTTTTTGGTCGGTCTTTCTTTTCGAGTCCGTTTTCGGTCGTACTCGTTTATTCTTTTCGAGTCCGCTTTTGTTCGTATTCGTTTGCTGTTGAAAGAGCGTTTTCGGCCGGTCTTTCTTTTCGAGTTCGCTTTCGGTAGTACTCGTTTATTTCTTTTCGAGTACGCTTTCGGTCGTACTCGTTTGCTGTTGAAAGAGCGTTTTCGGCAGGTCTTTCTTTTAGAGTCCGCTTTCGGTCGTACTCGTTTATTCTTTTCGAGTCCGCTTTCGGTCGTACTCGTTTGCTGTTGAAAGAGCGTTTTCGGCCGGTCTTTCTTTTCGAGTCCTCTTTCGGTCGTACTCGTTTGCTGCTGAAAGAGCATTTCGGCCGGTCTTTATTTTCGAGTCCTCTTTCGGTCGTACTCGTTTGCTGTTGAAAGAGCGTTTTCGGCCGGTCTTTCTTTTCTAGTCCGCTTTCGGTCGTACTCGTTTATTCTTTTCGAGTTCGCTTTCGGTTGTACTCGTTTGCTGTTGAAAGAGCGTTTTCGGCCGGTCTTTCTTTTCGAGTCCGCTTTTGCCGTACTCATTTGCTGTTGAAAGAGCGTTTTCGGTCGGTCTTTCTTTTTTAGTCCGCTTTCGGTCGTACTCGTTTATTCTTATCGAGTCCGCTTTTGGTCGTACTCGTTTGCTGTT
This sequence comes from Lathyrus tuberosus, assembly GCA_022829125.1. Taxonomy (NCBI): domain Eukaryota; kingdom Viridiplantae; phylum Streptophyta; class Magnoliopsida; order Fabales; family Fabaceae; genus Lathyrus; species Lathyrus tuberosus. Next base: position 6,992,643 of record JALAZF010000034.1, read on the forward strand.
GAAAGAGCGTTTTCGGGCGATCTTTCTTTTCGAGTCAGCTTTTGGTCGTACTCGTTTATTCTTATCGAGTCCGTTTTCGGTCGTGCTCGTTTGCTGTTGAAAGAGCGTTTTCGGCCGGTCTTTTTTTTCGAGTCCGCTTTCGGTCGTACTCGTTTGCTGTTGAAAGAGCGTTTTCAGCCGGTCTTTCTTTTCGAGTCCGCTTTCGGTCGTACTTGTTTATTATTTTCGAGTCCGCTTTCGGTCGTACTTGTTTGCTGTTGAAAGAGCGTTTTCGGAAGGTCTTTCTGTTCGAGTCTGCTTTCGGTCGTACTCGTTTATTCTTTTCGAGTCCGCTTTCAGTCGTACTCGTTTGCTGTTGAAAGAGCGTTTTGGGCCGGTCTTTCTTTTGGAGTCTGCTTTCGGCCGTACTCGTTTGCTGTTGAAAGAGCGTTTTCGGTTGGTCTTTCTTTTCGATTCTGCTTTCGGTCGTACTCGTTTATTTCTTTTCAAATCCGCTTTTGGTCGTATTCGTTTGCTGTTGAAAGAGCGTTTTTGGTCGGTCTTTCTTTTCGAGTCCAGTTTCGGTCGTACTCGTTTATTCTTTTCGAGTCCGCTTTCGGTCGTACTCGTTTGCTGTTGAAAGAGCGTTTTTGGCCGGTCTTTCTTTTTGAGTCCGCTTTCGGTCGTACTCGTTTATTCTTATCGATTCCGCTTTTGGTCGTACTCGTTTGCTGTTGAAAGAACGTTTTTGGCCCGTCTTTCTTTTCGAGTCCGATTTCAGTCGTACTCGTTTATTTCTTTTCGTGTCCGCTTTCGATCGTACTCGTTTGCTGTTGAAAGAGCGTTTTCGGCCGGTCTTTTTTTTCGAGTCCGCTTTCGGTCGTACTCATTTGCTGTTGAAAGAGCGTTTTCGGCCGGCCTTTCTGTTCGAGTCCGCTTTTGGTCGTACTCGTTTATTCTTTTCGAGTCCGCTTTCGGTTGTAATCGTTTGCTGTTGATATAGCATTTTCGGTCGGTCTTTCTTTTCGAGTCCGCTTTCGGTCGTACTCGTTTGATGTTGAAAGAGCGTTTTCGGCCGGTCTTTCTTTTCGAGTCCGCTTTCGGTCGTACTCGTTTATTCTTATCGAGTCCGCTTTCGGTCGTAGTCGTTTGCTGTTGAAAGAGTGTTTTCCGCCGGTCTTTCTTTTCGAGTCCGCTTTTGGTCGTACTCGTTTATTCTTATCGAGTCTGTTTTCGGTCGTGCTCGTTTGCTATTGAAAGAGCGTTTTCGGCCGGTCTTTTTTTTCGAGTCCGCTTTCGGTCGTACTCGTTTGCTGTTGAAAGAGCGTTTTCAGCCGGTCTTTCTTTTCGATTCTGCTTTCGGTCGTACTCGTTTATTTCTTTTCAAATCCGCTTTTGGTCGTATTCGTTTGATGTTGAAAGAGCGTTTTTGGTCGGTCTTTCTTTTCGAGTCCGCTTTCGGTCGTACTCGTTTATTCTTTTCGAGTCCGCTTTTGTTCGTATTCGTTTGCTGTTGAAAGAGCGTTTTCGGCCGGTCTTTCTTTTCGAGTTCGCTTTCGGTAGTACTCGTTTATTTCTTTTCGAGTACGCTTTCGGTCGTACTCGTTTGCTGTTGAAAGAGCGTTTTCGGCCGGTCTTTCTTTTAGAGTCCGCTTTCGGTCGTACTCGTTTATTCTTTTCGAGTCCGCTTTCGGTCGTACTCGTTTGCTGTTGAAAGAGCGTTTTCGGCCGGTCTTTCTTTTCGAGTCCTCTTTCGGTCGTACTCGTTTGCTGTTGAAAGAGCATTTCGGCCGGTCTTTATTTTCGAGTCCTCTTTCGGTCGTACTTGTTTGCTGTTGAAAGAGCGTTTTCGGCCGGTCTTTCTTTTCTAGTCCGCTTTCGGTCGTACTCGTTTATTCTTTTCGAGTTCGCTTTCGGTTGTACTCGTTTGCTGTTGAAAGAGCGTTTTCGGCCGGTCTTTCTTTTCGAGTCCGCTTTCGCCCGTACTCATTTGCTGTTGAAAGGGCGTTTTCGGTCGGTCTTTCTTTTTTAGTCCGCTTTCGATCGTACTCGTTTATTCTTATCGAGTCCGCTTTTGGTCGTACTCGTTTGCTGTTGAAAGAGCGTTTTCGGTCGATCTTTCTTTTCGAGTCAGCTTTTGGTCGTACTCGTTTATTCTTATCGAGTCCGTTTTCGGTCGTGCTCGTTTGCTGTTGAAAGAGCGTTTTCGGCCGGTCTTTTTTTTCGAGTCCGCTTTCGGTCGTACTCGTTTGCTGTTGAAAGAGCGTTTTCAGCCGGTCTTTCTTTTCGAGTCCGCTTTCGGTCGTACTTGTTTATTATTTTCGAGTCCGCTTTCGGTCGTACTTGTTTGCTGTTGAAAGAGCGTTTTCGGAAGGTCTTTCTGTTCGAGTCTGCTTTCGGTCGTACTCGTTTATTCTTTTCGAGTCCGCTTTCAGTCGTACTCGTTTGCTGTTGAAAGAGCGTTTTGGGCCGGTCTTTCTTTTGGAGTCTGCTTTCGGCCGTACTCGTTTGCTGTTGAAAGAGCGTTTTCGGCTGGTCTTTCTTTTCGATTCTGCTTTCGGTCGTACTCGTTTATTTCTTTTCAAATCCGCTTTTGGTCGTATTCGTTTGCTGTTGAAAGAGCGTTTTTGGTCGGTCTTTCTTTTCGAGTCCAGTTTCGGTCGTACTCGTTTATTCTTTTCGAGTCCGCTTTCGGTCGTACTCGTTTGCTGTTGAAAGAGCGTTTTTGGCCGGTCTTTCTTTTTGAGTCCGCTTTCGGTCGTACTCGTTTATTCTTATCGATTCCGCTTTTGGTCGTACTCGTTTGCTGTTGAAAGAACGTTTTTGGCCCGTCTTTCTTTTCGAGTCCGATTTCAGTCGTACTCGTTTATTTCTTTTCGTGTCCGCTTTCGATCGTACTCGTTTGCTGTTGAAAGAGCGTTTTCGGCCGGTCTTTTTTTTCGAGTCCGCTTTCGGTCGTACTCATTTGCTGTTGAAAGAGCGTTTTCGGCCGGCCTTTCTGTTCGAGTCCGCTTTTGGTCGTACTCGTTTATTCTTTTCGAGTCCGCTTTCGGTTGTAATCGTTTGCTGTTGATATAGCATTTTCGGTCGGTCTTTCTTTTCGAGTCCGCTTTCGGTCGTACTCGTTTGATGTTGAAAGAGCGTTTTCGGCCGGTCTTTCTTTTCGAGTCCGCTTTCGGTCGTACTCGTTTATTCTTATCGAGTCCGCTTTCGGTCGTAGTCGTTTGCTGTTGAAAGAGTGTTTTCCGCCGGTCTTTCTTTTCGAGTCCGCTTTTGGTCGTACTCGTTTATTCTTATCGAGTCTGTTTTCGGTCGTGCTCGTTTGCTATTGAAAGAGCGTTTTCGGCCGGTCTTTTTTTTCGAGTCCGCTTTCGGTCGTACTCGTTTGCTGTTGAAAGTGCGTTTTCAGCCGGTCTTTCTTTTCGATTCTGCTTTCGGTCGTACTCGTTTATTTCTTTTCAAATCCGCTTTTGGTCGTATTCGTTTGATGTTGAAAGAGCGTTTTTGGTCGGTCTTTCTTTTCGAGTCCGCTTTCGGTCGTACTCGTTTATTCTTTTCGAGTCCGCTTTTGTTCGTATTCGTTTGCTGTTGAAAGAGCGTTTTCGGCCGGTCTTTCTTTTCGAGTTCGCTTTCGGTAGTACTCGTTTATTTCTTTTCGAGTACGCTTTCGGTCGTACTCGTTTGCTGTTGAAAGAGCGTTTTCGGCCGGTCTTTCTTTTAGAGTCCGCTTTCGGTCGTACTCGTTTATTCTTTTCGAGTCCGCTTTCGGTCGTACTCGTTTGCTGTTGAAAGAGCGTTTTCGGCCGGTCTTTCTTTTCGAGTCCTCTTTCGGTCGTACTCGTTTGCTGTTGAAAGAGCATTTCGGCCGGTCTTTATTTTCGAGTCCTCTTTCGGTCGTACTCGTTTGCTGTTGAAAGAGCGTTTTCGGCCGGTCTTTCTTTTCTAGTCCGCTTTCGGTCGTACTCGTTTATTCTTTTCGAGTTCGCTTTCGGTTGTACTCGTTTGCTGTTGAAAGAGCGTTTTCGGCCGGTCTTTCTTTTCGAGTCCGCTTTCGCCCGTACTCATTTGCTGTTGAAAGGGCGTTTTCGGTCGGTCTTTCTTTTTTAGTCCGCTTTCGATCGTACTCGTTTATTCTTATCGAGTCCGCTTTTGGTCGTACTCGTTTGCTGTTGAAAGAGCGTTTTCGGTCGATCTTTCTTTTCGAGTCAGCTTTTGGTCGTACTCGTTTATTCTTATCGAGTCCGTTTTCGGTCGTGCTCGTTTGCTGTTGAAAGAGCGTTTTCGGCCGGTCTTTTTTTTCGAGTCCGCTTTCGGTCGTACTCGTTTGCTGTTGAAAGAGCGTTTTCAGCCGGTCTTTCTTTTCGAGTCCGCTTTCGGTCGTACTTGTTTATTATTTTCGAGTCCGCTTTCGGTCGTACTTGTTTGCTGTTGAAAGAGCGTTTTCGGAAGGTCTTTCTGTTCGAGTCTGCTTTCGGTCGTACTCGTTTATTCTTTTCGAGTCCGCTTTCAGTCGTACTCGTTTGCTGTTGAAAGAGCGTTTTGGGCCGGTCTTTCTTTTGGAGTCTGCTTTCGGCCGTACTCGTTTGCTGTTGAAAGAGCGTTTTCGGCTGGTCTTTCTTTTCGATTCTGCTTTCGGTCGTACTCGTTTATTTCTTTTCAAATCCGCTTTTGGTCGTATTCGTTTGCTGTTGAAAGAGCGTTTTTGGTCGGTCTTTCTTTTCGAGTCCAGTTTCGGTCGTACTCGTTTATTCTTTTCGAGTCCGCTTTCGGTCGTACTCGTTTGCTGTTGAAAGAGCGTTTTTGGCCGGTCTTTCTTTTTGAGTCCGCTTTCGGTCGTACTCGTTTATTCTTATCGATTCCGCTTTTGGTCGTACTCATTTGCTGTTGAAAGAACGTTTTTGGCCCGTCTTTCTTTTCGAGTCCGATTTCAGTCGTACTCGTTTATTTCTTTTCGTGTCCGCTTTCGATCGTACTCGTTTGCTGTTGAAAGAGCGTTTTCGGCCGGTCTTTTTTTTCGAGTCCGCTTTCGGTCGTACTCATTTGCTGTTGAAAGAGCGTTTTCGGCCGGCCTTTCTGTTCGAGTCCGCTTTTGGTCGTACTCGTTTATTCTTTTCGAGTCCGCTTTCGGTTGTAATCGTTTGCTGTTGATATAGCATTTTCGGTCGGTCTTTCTTTTCGAGTCCGCTTTCGGTCGTACTCGTTTGATGTTGAAAGAGCGTTTTCGGCCGGTCTTTCTTTTCGAGTCCGCTTTCGGTCGTACTCGTTTATTCTTATCGAGTCCGCTTTCGGTCGTAGTCGTTTGCTGTTGAAAGAGTGTTTTCCGCCGGTCTTTCTTTTCGAGTCCGCTTTTGGTCGTACTCGTTTATTCTTATCGAGTCTGTTTTCGGTCGTGCTCGTTTGCTATTGAAAGAGCGTTTTCGGCCGGTCTTTTTTTTCGAGTCCGCTTTCGGTCGTACTCGTTTGCTGTTGAAAGAGCGTTTTCAGCCGGTCTTTCTTTTCGATTCTGCATTCGGTCGTACTCGTTTATTTCTTTTCAAATCCGCTTTTGGTCGTATTCGTTTGATGTTGAAAGAGCGTTTTTGGTCGGTCTTTCTTTTCGAGTCCGCTTTCGGTCGTACTCGTTTATTCTTTTCGAGTCCGCTTTTGTTCGTATTCGTTTGCTGTTGAAAGAGCGTTTTCGGCCGGTCTTTCTTTTCGAGTTCGCTTTCGGTAGTACTCGTTTATTTCTTTTCGAGTACGCTTTCGGTCGTACTCGTTTGCTGTTGAAAGAGCGTTTTCGGCCGGTCTTTCTTTTAGAGTCCGCTTTCGGTCGTACTCGTTTATTCTTTTCGAGTCCGCTTTCGGTCGTACTCGTTTGCTGTTGAAAGAGCGTTTTCGGCCGGTCTTTCTTTTCGAGTCCTCTTTCGGTCGTACTCGTTTGCTGTTGAAAGAGCATTTCGGCCGGTCTTTATTTTCGAGTCCTCTTTCGGTCGTACTCGTTTACTGTTGAAAGAGCGTTTTCGGCCGGTCTTTCTTTTCTAGTCCGCTTTCGGTCGTACTCGTTTATTCTTTTCGAGTTCGCTTTCGGTTGTACTCGTTTGCTGTTGAAAGAGCGTTTTCGGCCGGTCTTTCTTTTCGAGTCCGCTTTCGCCCGTACTCATTTGCTGTTGAAAGGGCGTTTTCGGTCGGTCTTTCTTTTTTAGTCCGCTTTCGATCGTACTCGTTTATTCTTATCGAGTCCGCTTTTGGTCGTACTCGTTTGCTGTTGAAAGAGCGTTTTCGGTCGATCTTTCTTTTCGAGTCAGCTTTTGGTCGTACTCGTTTATTCTTATCGAGTCCGTTTTCGGTCGTGCTCGTTTGCTGTTGAAAGAGCGTTTTCGGCCGGTCTTTTTTTTCGAGTCCGCTTTCGGTCGTACTCGTTTGCTGTTGAAAGAGCGTTTTCAGCCGGTCTTTCTTTTCGAGTCCGCTTTCGGTCGTACTTGTTTATTATTTTCGAGTCCGCTTTCGGTCGTACTTGTTTGCTGTTGAAAGAGCGTTTTCGGAAGGTCTTTCTGTTCGAGTCTGCTTTCGGTCGTACTCGTTTATTCTTTTCGAGTCCGCTTTCAGTCGTACTCGTTTGCTGTTGAAAGAGCGTTTTGGGCCGGTCTTTCTTTTGGAGTCTGCTTTCGGCCGTACTCGTTTGCTGTTGAAAGAGCGTTTTCGGCTGGTCTTTCTTTTCGATTCTGCTTTCGGTCGTACTCGTTTATTTCTTTTCAAATCCGCTTTTGGTCGTATTCGTTTGCTGTTGAAAGAGCGTTTTTGGTCGGTCTTTCTTTTCGAGTCCAGTTTCGGTCGTACTCGTTTATTCTTTTCGAGTCCGCTTTCGGTCGTACTCGTTTGCTGTTGAAAGAGCGTTTTTGGCCGGTCTTTCTTTTTGAGTCCGCTTTCGGTCGTACTCGTTTATTCTTATCGATTCCGCTTTTGGTCGTACTCATTTGCTGTTGAAAGAACGTTTTTGGCCCGTCTTTCTTTTCGAGTCCGATTTCAGTCGTACTCGTTTATTTCTTTTCGTGTCCGCTTTCGATCGTACTCGTTTGCTGTTGAAAGAGCGTTTTCGGCCGGTCTTTTTTTTCGAGTCCGCTTTCGGTCGTACTCATTTGCTGTTGAAAGAGCGTTTTCGGCCGGCCTTTCTGTTCGAGTCCGCTTTTGGTCGTACTCGTTTATTCTTTTCGAGTCCGCTTTCGGTTGTAATCGTTTGCTGTTGATATAGCATTTTCGGTCGGTCTTTCTTTTCGAGTCCGCTTTCGGTCGTACTCGTTTGATGTTGAAAGAGCGTTTTCGGCCGGTCTCTCTTTTCGAGTCCGCTTTCGGTCGTACTCGTTTATTCTTATCGAGTCCGCTTTCGGTCGTAGTCGTTTGCTGTTGAAAGAGTGTTTTCCGCCGGTCTTTCTTTTCGAGTCCGCTTTTGGTCGTACTCGTTTATTCTTATCGAGTCTGTTTTCGGTCGTGCTCGTTTGCTATTGAAAGAGCGTTTTCGGCCGGTCTTTTTTTTCGAGTCCGCTTTCGGTCGTACTCGTTTGCTGTTGAAAGAGCGTTTTCAGCCGGTCTTTCTTTTCGATTCTGCTTTCGGTCGTACTCGTTTATTTCTTTTCAAATCCGCTTTTGGTCGTATTCGTTTGATGTTGAAAGAGCGTTTTTGGTCGGTCTTTCTTTTCGAGTCCGCTTTCGGTCGTACTCGTTTATTCTTTTCGAGTCCGCTTTTGTTCGTATTCGTTTGCTGTTGAAAGAGCGTTTTCGGCCGGTCTTTCTTTTCGAGTTCGCTTTCGGTAGTACTCGTTTATTTCTTTTCGAGTACGCTTTCGGTCGTACTCGTTTGCTGTTGAAAGAGCGTTTTCGGCCGGTCTTTCTTTTAGAGTCCGCTTTCGGTCGTACTCGTTTATTCTTTTCGAGTCCGCTTTCGGTCGTACTCGTTTGCTGTTGAAAGAGCGTTTTCGGCCGGTCTTTCTTTTCGAGTCCTCTTTCGGTCGTACTCGTTTGCTGTTGAAAGAGCATTTCGGCCGGTCTTTATTTTCGAGTCCTCTTTCGGTCGTACTCGTTTGCTGTTGAAAGAGCGTTTTCGGCCGGTCTTTCTTTTCTAGTCCGCTTTCGGTCGTACTCGTTTATTCTTTTCGAGTTCGCTTTCGGTTGTACTCGTTTGCTGTTGAAAGAGCGTTTTCGGCCGGTCTTTCTTTTCGAGTCCGCTTTCGCCCGTACTCATTTGCTGTTGAAAGGGCGTTTTCGGTCGGTCTTTCTTTTTTAGTCCGCTTTCGATCGTACTCGTTTATTCTTATCGAGTCCGCTTTTGGTCGTACTCGTTTGCTGTTGAAAGAGCGTTTTCGGTCGATCTTTCTTTTCGAGTCAGCTTTTGGTCGTACTCGTTTATTCTTATCGAGTCCGTTTTCGGTCGTGCTCGTTTGCTGTTGAAAGAGCGTTTTCGGCCGGTCTTTTTTTTCGAGTCCGCTTTCGGTCGTACTCGTTTGCTGTTGAAAGAGCGTTTTCAGCCGGTCTTTCTTTTCGAGTCCGCTTTCGGTCGTACTTGTTTATTATTTTCGAGTCCGCTTTCGGTCGTACTTGTTTGCTGTTGAAAGAGCGTTTTCGAAAGGTCTTTCTGTTCGAGTCTGCTTTCGGTCGTACTCGTTTATTCTTTTCGAGTCCGCTTTCAGTCGTACTCGTTTGCTGTTGAAAGAGCGTTTTGGGCCGGTCTTTCTTTTGGAGTCTGCTTTCGGCCGTACTCGTTTGCTGTTGAAAGAGCGTTTTCGGCTGGTCTTTCTTTTCGATTCTGCTTTCGGTCGTACTCGTTTATTTCTTTTCAAATCCGCTTTTGGTCGTATTCGTTTGCTGTTGAAAGAGCGTTTTTGGTCGGTCTTTCTTTTCGAGTCCAGTTTCGGTCGTACTCGTTTATTCTTTTCGAGTCCGCTTTCGGTCGTACTCGTTTGCTGTTGAAAGAGCGTTTTTGGCCGGTCTTTCTTTTTGAGTCCGCTTTCGGTCGTACTCGTTTATTCTTATCGATTCCGCTTTTGGTCGTACTCATTTGCTGTTGAAAGAACGTTTTTGGCCCGTCTTTCTTTTCGAGTCCGATTTCAGTCGTACTCGTTTATTTCTTTTCGTGTCCGCTTTCGATCGTACTCGTTTGTTGTTGAAAGAGCGTTTTCGGCCGGTCTTCTTTTTCGAGTCCGCTTTCGGTCGTACTCATTTGCTGTTGAAAGAGCGTTTTCGGCCGGCCTTTCTGTTCGAGTCCGCTTTTGGTCGTACTCGTTTATTCTTTTCGAGTCCGCTTTCGGTTGTAATCGTTTGCTGTTGATATAGCATTTTCGGTCGGTCTTTCTTTTCGAGTCCGCTTTCGGTCGTACTCGTTTGATGTTGAAAGAGCGTTTTCGGCCGGTCTTTCTTTTCGAGTCCGCTTTCGGTCGTACTCGTTTATTCTTATCGAGTCCGCTTTCGGTCGTACTCGTTTGCTGTTGAAAGAGTGTTTTCCGCCGGTCTTTCTTTTCGAGTCCGCTTTTGGTCGTACTCGTTTATTCTTATCGAGTCTGTTTTCGGTCGTGCTCGTTTGCTATTGAAAGAGCGTTTTCGGCCGGTCTTTTTTTTCGAGTCCGTTTTCGGTCGTACTCGTTTGCTGTTGAAAGAGCGTTTTCAGCCGGTCTTTCTTTTCGATTCTGCTTTCGGTCGTACTCGTTTATTTCTTTTCAAATCCGCTTTTGGTCGTATTCGTTTGATGTTGAAAGAGCGTTTTTGGTCGGTCTTTCTTTTCGAGTCCGCTTTCGGTCGTACTCGTTTATTCTTTTCGAGTCCGCTTTTGTTCGTATTCGTTTGCTGTTGAAAGAGCGTTTTCGGCCGGTCTTTCTTTTCGAGTTCGCTTTCGGTACTACTCGTTTATTTCTTTTCGAGTACGCTTTCGGTCGTACTCGTTTGCTGTTGAAAGAGCGTTTTCGGCCGGTCTTTCTTTTAGAGTCCGCTTTCGGTCGTACTCGTTTATTCTTTTCGAGTCCGCTTTCGGTCGTACTCGTTTGCTGTTGAAAGAGCGTTTTCGGCCGGTCTTTCTTTTCGAGTCCTCTTTCGGTCGTACTCGTTTGCTGTTGAAAGAGCATTTCGGCCGGTCTTTATTTTCGAGTCCTCTTTCGGTCGTACTCGTTTACTGTTGAAAGAGCGTTTTCGGCCGGTCTTTCTTTTCTAGTCCGCTTTCGGTCGTACTCGTTTATTCTTTTCGAGTTCGCTTTCGGTTGTACTCGTTTGCTGTTGAAAGAGCGTTTTCGGCCGGTCTTTCTTTTCGAGTCCGCTTTCGCCCGTACTCATTTGCTGTTGAAAGGGCGTTTTCGGTCGGTCTTTCTTTTTTAGTCCGCTTTCGATCGTACTCGTTTATTCTTATCGAGTCCGCTTTTGGTCGTACTCGTTTGCTGTTGAAAGAGCGTTTTCGGTCGATCTTTCTTTTCGAGTCAGCTTTTGGTCGTACTCGTTTATTCTTATCGAGTCCGTTTTCGGTCGTGCTCGTTTGCTGTTGAAAGAGCGTTTTCGGCCGGTCTTTTTTTTCGAGTCCGCTTTCGGTCGTACTCGTTTGCTGTTGAAAGAGCGTTTTCAGCCGGTCTTTCTTTTCGAGTCCGCTTTCGGTCGTACTTGTTTATTATTTTCGAGTCCGCTTTCGGTCGTACTTGTTTGCTGTTGAAAGAGCGTTTTCGGAAGGTCTTTCTGTTCGAGTCTACTTTCGGTCGTACTCGTTTATTCTTTTCGAGTCCGCTTTCAGTCGTACTCGTTTGCTGTTGAAAGAGCGTTTTGGGCCGGTCTTTCTTTTGGAGTCTGCTTTCGGCCGTACTCGTTTGCTGTTGAAAGAGCGTTTTCGGCTGGTCTTTCTTTTCGATTCTGCTTTCGGTCGTACTCGTTTATTTCTTTTCAAATCCGCTTTTGGTCGTATTCGTTTGCTGTTGAAAGAGCGTTTTTGGTCGGTCTTTCTTTTCGAGTCCACTTTTGGTCGTACTCGTTTATTCTTTTCGAGTCCGCTTTCGGTCGTACTCGTTTGCTGTTGAAAGAGCGTTTTCGGCCGGTCTTTCTTTTTGAGTCCGCTTTCGGTCGTACTCGTTTATTCTTATCGATTCCGCTTTTGGTTGTACTCGTTTGCTGTTGAAAGAACGTTTTTGGCCCGTCTTTCTTTTCGAGTCCGATTTCGGTCGTACTCGTTTATTTCTTTTCGAGTCCGCTTTCGATCGTACTCGTTTGCTGTTGAAAGAGCGTTTTCGGCCGGTCTTTTTTTTCGAGTCCGCTTTCGGTCGTACTCATTTGCTGTTGAAAGAGCGTTTTCGGCCGGCCTTTCTGTTCGAGTCCGCTTTCGGTCGTACTCGTTTATTCTTTTCGAGTCCGCTTTCGGTTGTAATCGTTTGCTGTTGATAGAGCATTTTCGGTCGGTCTTTCTTTTCGAGTCCGCTTTCGGTCGTACTCGTTTGATGTTGAAAGAGCGTTTTTGGCCGGTCTTTCTTTTCGAGTCCGCTTTCGGTCGTACTCGTTTATTCTTATCGAGTCCGCTTTCGGTCGTACTCGTTTGCTGTTGAAAGACTGTTTTCCGCCGGTCTTTCTTTTCGAGTCCGCTTTTGGTCGTACTCGTTTATTCTTATCGAGTCCGTTTTCGGTCGTGCTCGTTTGCTATTGAAAGAGCGTTTTCGGCCGGTCTTTTTTTTCGAGTCCGCTTTCGGTCGTACTCGTTTGCTGTTGAAAGAGCGTTTTCAGCCGGTCTTTCTTTTCGATTCTGCTTTCGGTCGTACTCGTTTATTTCTTTTCAAATCCTCTTTTGGTCGTATTCGTTTGATGTTGAAAGAGCGTTTTTGGTCGGTCTTTCTTTTCGAGTCCGCTTTCGGTCGTACTCGTTTATTCTTTTCGAGTCCGCTTTTGTTCGTATTCGTTTGCTGTTGAAAGAGCGTTTTCGGCCGGTCTTTCTTTTCGAGTCCGCTTTCGCCCGTACTCATTTGCTGTTGAAAGAGCGTTTTCGGTCGGTCTTTCTTTTTTAGTCCGCTTTCGATCGTACTCGTTTATTCTTATCGAGTCCGCTTTTGGTCGTACTCGTTTGCTGTTGAAAGAGCGTTTTCGGTCGATCTTTCTTTTCGAGTCAGCTTTTGGTCGTACTCGTTTATTCTTATCGAGTCCGTTTTCGGTCGTGCTCGTTTGCTGTTGAAAGAGCGTTTTCGGCCGGTCTTTTTTTTCGAGTCCGCTTTCGGTCGTACTCGTTTGCTGTTGAAAGAGCGTTTTCAGCCGGTCTTTCTTTTCGAGTCCGCTTTCGGTCGTACTTGTTTATTATTTTCGAGTCCGCTTTCGGTCGTACTTGTTTGCTGTTGAAAGAGCGTTTTCGGAAGGTCTTTCTGTTCGAGTCTACTTTCGGTCGTACTCGTTTATTCTTTTCGAGTCCGCTTTCAGTCGTACTCGTTTGCTGTTGAAAGAGCGTTTTGGGCCGGTCTTTCTTTTGGAGTCTGCTTTCGGCCGTACTCGTTTGCTGTTGAAAGAGCGTTTTCGGCTGGTCTTTCTTTTCGATTCTGCTTTCGGTCGTACTCGTTTATTTCTTTTCAAATCCGCTTTTGGTCGTATTCGTTTGCTGTTGAAAGAGCGTTTTTGGTCGGTCTTTCTTTTCGAGTCCACTTTTGGTCGTACTCGTTTATTCTTTTCGAGTCCGCTTTCGGTCGTACTCGTTTGCTGTTGAAAGAGCGTTTTCGGCCGGTCTTTCTTTTTGAGTCCGCTTTCGGTCGTACTCGTTTATTCTTATCGATTCCGCTTTTGGTTGTACTCGTTTGCTGTTGAAAGAACGTTTTTGGCCCGTCTTTCTTTTCGAGTCCGATTTCGGTCGTACTCGTTTATTTCTTTTCGAGTCCGCTTTCGATCGTACTCGTTTGCTGTTGAAAGAGCGTTTTCGGCCGGTCTTTTTTTTCGAGTCCGCTTTCGGTCGTACTCATTTGCTGTTGAAAGAGCGCTTTCGGCCGGCCTTTCTGTTCGAGTCCGCTTTCGGTCGTACTCGTTTATTCTTTTCGAGTCCGCTTTCGGTTGTAATCGTTTGCTGTTGATAGAGCATTTTCGGTCGGTCTTTCTTTTCGAGTCCGCTTTCGGTCGTACTCGTTTGATGTTGAAAGAGCGTTTTCGGCCGGTCTTTCTTTTCGAGTCCGCTTTCGGTCGTACTCGTTTATTCTTATCGAGTCCGCTTTCGGTCGTACTCGTTTGCTGTTGAAAGACTGTTTTCCGCCGGTCTTTCTTTTCGAGTCCGCTTTTGGTCGTACTCGTTTATTCTTATCGAGTCCGTTTTCGGTCGTGCTCGTTTGCTATTGAAAGAGCGTTTTCGGCCGGTCTTTTTTTTCGAGTCCGCTTTCGGTCGTACTCGTTTGCTGTTGAAAGAGCGTTTTCAGCCGGTCTTTCTTTTCGATTCTGCTTTCGGTCGTACTCGTTTATTTCTTTTCAAATCCTCTTTTGGTCGTATTCGTTTGATGTTGAAAGAGCGTTTTTGGTCGGTCTTTCTTTTCGAGTCCGCTTTCGGTCGTACTCGTTTATTCTTTTCGAGTCCGCTTTTGTTCGTATTCGTTTGCTGTTGAAAGAGCGTTTTCGGCCGGTCTTTCTTTTCGAGTTCGCTTTCGGTAGTACTCGTTTATTTCTTTTCGAGTACGCTTTCGGTCGTACTCGTTTGCTGTTGAAAGAGCGTTTTCGGCCGGTCTTTCTTTTAGAGTCCGCTTTCGGTCGTACTCGTTTATTCTTTTCGAGTCCGCTTTCGGTCGTACTCATTTGCTGTTGAAAGAGCGTTTTCGGCCGGTCTTTCTTTTCAAGTCCCCTTTCGGTCGTACTCGTTTGCTGTTGAAAGAGCATTTCGGCCGGTCTTTATTTTCGAGTCCTCTTTCGGTCGTACTCGTTTGCTGTTGAAAGAGCGTTTTCGGCCGGTCTTTCTTTTCTAGTCCGCTTTCGGTCGTACTCGTTTATTCTTTTCGAGTTCGCTTTCGGTTGTACTCGTTTGCGGTTGAAAGAGCGTTTTCGGCCGGTCTTTCTTTTCGAGTCCGCTTTCGCCCGTACTCATTTGCTGTTGAAAGAGCGTTTTCGGCCGGTCTTTCTTTTCTAGTCCGCTTACGGTCGTACTCGTTTATTCTTATCGAGTCCGTTTTTGGTCGTGCTCGTTTGCTGTTGAAAGAGGGTTTTCGGCCGGTCTTTTTTTTCGAGTCCGCTTTCGGTCGTACTCGTTTGCTGTTGAAAGAGCGTTTTCAGCTGGTCTTTCTTTTCGAGTCCGCTTTCGGTCGTACTTGTTTATTCTTTTCGAGTCCGCTTTCGGTCGTACTCGTTTGCTGTTGAAAGAGCATTTTCGGAAGGTCTTTCTGTTCGAGTCTGCTTTTGGTCGTACTCGTTTATTCTTTTCGAGTCCGCTTTCAGTCGTACTCGTTTGCTGTTGAAAGAGCGTTTTGGGCCGGTCTTTCTTTTGGAGTCTGCTTTCGGCCGTACTCGTTTGCTGTTGAAAGAGCGTTTTCGGCCGGTCTTTCTTTTCGATTCTGCTTTCGGTCGTACTCGTTTATTTCTTTTCAAATCCGCTTTTGGTCGTATTCGTTTGCTGTTGAAAGAGCATTTTTGGTCGGTCTTTCTTTTCGAGTCCGCTTTCGGTCGTACTCGTTTATTCGTTTCGAGTCCGCTTTTGTTCGTTTTCGTTTGCTGTTGAAAGAGCGTTTTCGGCCGGTCTTTCTTTTCGAGTTCACTTTCGGTAGTACTCGTTTATTTCTTTTCGAGTACGCTTTCGGTCGTACTCGTTTGCTGTTGAAAGAGCGTTTTCGGCCGGTCTTTCTTTTCGAGTCCGCTTTCGGTCGTACTCGTTTATTCTTTTCGAGTCCGCTTTCGGTCGTACTCGTTTGCTGTTGAAAGAGCGTTTTCGGCCAGTCTTTCTTTTCGAGTACTCTTTCGGTCGTACTCGTTTGCTGTTGAAAGAGCGTTTTCGGCCGGTCTTTCTTTTCGAGTCCTCTTTCGGTCGTACTCGTTTGCTGTTGAAAGAGCGTTTTCGGCCGGCCTTTCTGTTTGAGTCGGCTTTCGGTCGTACTCATTTATTCTTTTCGAGTTCGCTTTCGGTTGTACTCGTTTGCTGTTGAAAGAGCGTTTTCGGCCGGTCTTTCTTTTCGAGTCCGCTTTCGCCCGTACTCATTTGCTGTTGAAAGAGCGTTTTCGGTCGGTCTTTCTTTTCTAGTCCGCTTTCGGTCGTACTCGTTTATTCTTATCGAGTCCGCTTTTGGTCGTACTCGTTTGCTGTTGAAAGAGCGTTTTCGGTCGATCTTTCTTTTCGAGTCCGCTTTTGGTCGTACTCATTTATTCTTATCGAGTCCGTTTTCGGTCGTGCTCGTTTGCTGTTGAAAGAGCGTTTTCGGCCGGTCTTTTTTTTCGAGTCCGCTTTCGGTCGTACTCGTTTGCTGTTGAAAGAGCGTTTTCAGCCGGTCTTTCTTTTCGAGTCCGCTTTCGGTCGTACTTGTTTATTCTTTTCGAGTCCGCTTTCGGTCGTACTCGTTTGCTGTTGAAAGAGCGTTTTCGGAAGGTCTTTCTGTTCGAGTCTGCTTTCGGTCGTACTCGTTTATTCTTTTCGAGTCCGCTTTTGTTCGTATTCGTTTGCTGTTGAAAGAGCGTTTTCGGCCGGTCTTTCTTTTCGAGTTCGCTTTCGGTAGTACTCGTTTATTTCTTTTCGAGTACGCTTTCGGTCGTACTCGTTTGCTGTTGAAAGAGCGTTTTCGGCCGGTCTTTCTTTTAGAGTCCGCTTTCGGTCGTACTCGTTTATTCTTTTCGAGTCCGCTTTCGGTCGTACTCATTTGCTGTTGAAAGAGCGTTTTCGGCCGGTCTTTCTTTTCGAGTCCCCTTTCGGTCGTACTCGTTTGCTGTTGAAAGAGCATTTCGGCCGGTCTTTATTTTCGAGTCCTCTTTCGGTCGTACTCGTTTGCTGTTGAAAGAGCGTTTTCGGCCGGTCTTTCTTTTCTAGTCCGCTTTCGGTCGTACTCGTTTATTCTTTTCGAGTTCGCTTTCGGTTGTACTCGTTTGCGGTTGAAAGAGCGTTTTCGGCCGGTCTTTCTTTTCGAGTCCGCTTTCGCCCGTACTCATTTGCTGTTGAAAGAGCGTTTTCGGCCGGTCTTTCTTTTCTAGTCCGCTTACGGTCGTACTCGTTTATTCTTATCGAGTCCGTTTTTGGTCGTGCTCGTTTGCTGTTGAAAGAGGGTTTTCGGCCGGTCTTTTTTTTCGAGTCCGCTTTCGGTCGTACTCGTTTGCTGTTGAAAGAGCGTTTTCAGCTGGTCTTTCTTTTCGAGTCCGCTTTCGGTCGTACTTGTTTATTCTTTTCGAGTCCGCTTTCGGTCGTACTCGTTTGCTGTTGAAAGAGCATTTTCGGAAGGTCTTTCTGTTCGAGTCTGCTTTTGGTCGTACTCGTTTATTCTTTTCGAGTCCGCTTTCAGTCGTACTCGTTTGCTGTTGAAAGAGCGTTTTGGGCCGGTCTTTCTTTTGGAGTCTGCTTTCGGCCGTACTCGTTTGCTGTTGAAAGAGCGTTTTCGGCCGGTCTTTCTTTTCGATTCTGCTTTCGGTCGTACTCGTTTATTTCTTTTCAAATCCGCTTTTGGTCGTATTCGTTTGCTGTTGAAAGAGCATTTTTGGTCGGTCTTTCTTTTCGAGTCCGCTTTCGGTCGTACTCGTTTATTCGTTTCGAGTCCGCTTTTGTTCGTTTTCGTTTGCTGTTGAAAGAGCGTTTTCGGCCGGTCTTTCTTTTCGAGTTCACTTTCGGTAGTACTCGTTTATTTCTTTTCGAGTACGCTTTCGGTCGTACTCGTTTGCTGTTGAAAGAGCGTTTTCGGCCGGTCTTTCTTTTCGAGTCCGCTTTCGGTCGTACTCGTTTATTCTTTTCGAGTCCGCTTTCGGTCGTACTCGTTTGCTGTTGAAAGAGCGTTTTCGGCCAGTCTTTCTTTTCGAGTACTCTTTCGGTCGTACTCGTTTGCTGTTGAAAGAGCGTTTTCGGCCGGTCTTTCTTTTCGAGTCCTCTTTCGGTCGTACTCGTTTGCTGTTGAAAGAGCGTTTTCGGCCGGCCTTTCTGTTTGAGTCGGCTTTCGGTCGTACTCGTTTATTCTTTTCGAGTTCGCTTTCGGTTGTACTCGTTTGCTGTTGAAAGAGCGTTTTCGGCCGGTCTTTCTTTTCGAGTCCGCTTTCGCCCGTACTCATTTGCTGTTGAAAGAGCGTTTTCGGTCGGTCTTTCTTTTCTAGTCCGCTTTCGGTCGTACTCGTTTATTCTTATCGAGTCCGCTTTTGGTCGTACTCGTTTGCTGTTGAAAGAGCGTTTTCGGTCGATCTTTCTTTTCGAGTCCGCTTTTGGTCGTACTCATTTATTCTTATCGAGTCCGTTTTCGGTCGTGCTCGTTTGCTGTTGAAAGAGCGTTTTCGGCCGGTCTTTTTTTTCGAGTCCGCTTTCGGTCGTACTCGTTTGCTGTTGAAAGAGCGTTTTCAGCCGGTCTTTCTTTTCGAGTCCGCTTTCGGTCGTACTTGTTTATTCTTTTCGAGTCCGCTTTCGGTCGTACTCGTTTGCTGTTGAAAGAGCGTTTTCGGAAGGTCTTTCTGTTCGAGTCTGCTTTCGGTCGTACTCGTTTATTCTTTTCGAGTTCGCTTTCAGTCGTACTCGTTTGCTGTTGAAAGAGTGTTTTGGGCCGGTCTTTCTTTTGGTGTCTGCTTTCGGCCGTACTCCTTTGCTGTTGAAAGAGTGTTTTCGGCCGGTCTTTCTTTTCGATTCTGCTTTCGGTCGTACTCGTTTATTTCTTTTCAAATCCGCTTTTGGTCGTATTTGTTTGCTGTTGAAAGAGAGTTTTTGGTCGGTCTTTCTTTTCGAGTCCGCTTTCGGTCGTACTCGTTTATTCTTTTCGAGTCCGCTTTCGGTCGTGCTCGTTTGCTGCTGAAAGAGTGTTTTCGGCCGGTCTTTCTTTTCGAGTCCGCTTTCGGTCGTACTCGTTTGCTGTTGAAAGAGTGTTTTCGGCCGGTCTTTCTTTTCAAGTCCTCTTTCGGTCGTACTCGTTTGCTGTTGAAAGAGCGTTTTCGGCCGGTCTTTCTTTTCGAGTCCTCTTTCGGTCGTACTCGTTTGCTGTTGAAAGAGCATTTTCGGTCAGCCTTTCTGTTCGAGTCGTCTTTCGGTCGTACTCGTTTATTCTTTTCGAGTTCGCTTTTCGGTTGTACTCGTTTGCTGTTGAAAAAGCATTTTCGGCCGGTCTTTCTTTTCGAGTCCGCTTTCGCCCGTACTCATTTGTTGTTGAAAGAGCGTTTTCGGTCGGTCTTTCTTTTTTAGTCCGCTTTCGGTCGTACTCGTTTATTCTTATCGAGTCCGCTTTTGGTCGTACTCGTTTGCTGTTGAAAGAGCGTTTTCGGTCGATCTTTCTTTTCGAGTCCGCTTTTGGTCGTACTCGTTTATTCTTATCGAGTCCGTTTTCGGTCGTGTTCGTTTGCTGTTGAAAGAGCGTTTTCGGCCGGTCTTTTTTCTCGAGTCCGCTTTCGGTCGTACTCGTTTGCTGTTGAAAGAGCGTTTTCAGCCGGTCTTTCTTTTCGAGTCCGCTTTCGGTCGTACTTGTTTATTATTTTCGAGTCCGCTTTCGGTCGTACTTGTTTGCTGTTGAAAGAGCGTTTTCGGAAGGTCTTTCTGTTCGAGTCTGCTTTCGGTCGTACTCGTTTATTCTTTTCGAGTCCGCTTTTGTTCGTATTCGTTTGCTGTTGAAAGAGCGTTTTCGGCCGGTCTTTCTTTTCGAGTTCGCTTTCGGTAGTACTCGTTTATTTCTTTTCGAGTACGCTTTCGGTCGTACTCGTTTGCTGTTGAAAGAGCGTTTTCGGCCGGTCTTTCTTTTAGAGTCCGCTTTCGGTCGTACTCGTTTATTCTTTTCGAGTCCGCTTTCGGTCGTACTCATTTGCTGTTGAAAGAGCGTTTTCGGCCGGTCTTTCTTTTCGAGTCCCCTTTCGGTCGTACTCGTTTGCTGTTGAAAGAGCATTTCGGCCGGTCTTTATTTTCGAGTCCTCTTTCGGTCGTACTCGTTTGCTGTTGAAAGAGCGTTTTCGGCCGGTCTTTCTTTTCTAGTCCGCTTTCGGTCGTACTCGTTTATTCTTTTCGAGTTCGCTTTCGGTTGTACTCGTTTGCGGTTGAAAGAGCGTTTTCGGCCGGTCTTTCTTTTCGAGTCCGCTTTCGCCCGTACTCATTTGCTGTTGAAAGAGCGTTTTCGGCCGGTCTTTCTTTTCTAGTCCGCTTACGGTCGTACTCGTTTATTCTTATCGAGTCCGTTTTTGGTCGTGCTCGTTTGCTGTTGAAAGAGGGTTTTCGGCCGGTCTTTTTTTTCGAGTCCGCTTTCGGTCGTACTCGTTTGCTGTTGAAAGAGCGTTTTCAGCTGGTCTTTCTTTTCGAGTCCGCTTTCGGTCGTACTTGTTTATTCTTTTCGAGTCCGCTTTCGGTCGTACTCGTTTGCTGTTGAAAGAGCATTTTCGGAAGGTCTTTCTGTTCGAGTCTGCTTTTGGTCGTACTCGTTTATTCTTTTCGAGTCCGCTTTCAGTCGTACTCGTTTGCTGTTGAAAGAGCGTTTTGGGCCGGTCTTTCTTTTGGAGTCTGCTTTCGGCCGTACTCGTTTGCTGTTGAAAGAGCGTTTTCGGCCGGTCTTTCTTTTCGATTCTGCTTTCGGTCGTACTCGTTTATTTCTTTTCAAATCCGCTTTTGGTCGTATTCGTTTGCTGTTGAAAGAGCATTTTTGGTCGGTCTTTCTTTTCGAGTCCGCTTTCGGTCGTACTCGTTTATTCGTTTCGAGTCCGCTTTTGTTCGTTTTCGTTTGCTGTTGAAAGAGCGTTTTCGGCCGGTCTTTCTTTTCGAGTTCACTTTCGGTAGTACTCGTTTATTTCTTTTCGAGTACGCTTTCGGTCGTACTCGTTTGCTGTTGAAAGAGCGTTTTCGGCCGGTCTTTCTTTTCGAGTCCGCTTTCGGTCGTACTCGTTTATTCTTTTCGAGTCCGCTTTCGGTCGTACTCGTTTGCTGTTGAAAGAGCGTTTTCGGCCAGTCTTTCTTTTCGAGTACTCTTTCGGTCGTACTCGTTTGCTGTTGAAAGAGCGTTTTCGGCCGGTCTTTCTTTTCGAGTCCTCTTTCGGTCGTACTCGTTTGCTGTTGAAAGAGCGTTTTCGGCCGGCCTTTCTGTTTGAGTCGGCTTTCGGTCGTACTCGTTTATTCTTTTCGAGTTCGCTTTCGGTTGTACTCGTTTGCTGTTGAAAGAGCGTTTTCGGCCGGTCTTTCTTTTCGAGTCCGCTTTCGCCCGTACTCATTTGCTGTTGAAAGAGCGTTTTCGGTCGGTCTTTCTTTTCTAGTCCGCTTTCGGTCGTACTCGTTTATTCTTATCGAGTCCGCTTTTGGTCGTACTCGTTTGCTGTTGAAAGAGCGTTTTCGGTCGATCTTTCTTTTCGAGTCCGCTTTTGGTCGTACTCATTTATTCTTATCGAGTCCGTTTTCGGTCGTGCTCGTTTGCTGTTGAAAGAGCGTTTTCGGCCGGTCTTTTTTTTCGAGTCCGCTTTCGGTCGTACTCGTTTGCTGTTGAAAGAGCGTTTTCAGCCGGTCTTTCTTTTCGAGTCCGCTTTCGGTCGTACTTGTTTATTCTTTTCGAGTCCGCTTTCGGTCGTACTCGTTTGCTGTTGAAAGAGCGTTTTCGGAAGGTCTTTCTGTTCGAGTCTGCTTTCGGTCGTACTCGTTTATTCTTTTCGAGTTCGCTTTCAGTCGTACTCGTTTGCTGTTGAAAGAGTGTTTTGGGACGGTCTTTCTTTTGGTGTCTGCTTTCGGCCGTACTCCTTTGCTGTTGAAAGAGTGTTTTCGGCCGGTCTTTCTTTTCGATTCTGCTTTCGGTCGTACTCGTTTATTTCTTTTCAAATCCGCTTTTGGTCGTATTTGTTTGCTGTTGAAAGAGAGTTTTTGGTCGGTCTTTCTTTTCGAGTCCGCTTTCGGTCGTACTCGTTTATTCTTTTCGAGTCCGCTTTCGGTCGTGCTCGTTTGCTGCTGAAAGAGTGTTTTCGGCCGGTCTTTCTTTTCGAGTCCGCTTTCGGTCGTACTCGTTTGCTGTTGAAAGAGTGTTTTCGGCCGGTCTTTCTTTTCAAGTCCTCTTTCGGTCGTACTCGTTTGCTGTTGAAAGAGCGTTTTCGGCCGGTCTTTCTTTTCGAGTCCTCTTTCGGTCGTACTCGTTTGCTGTTGAAAGAGCATTTTCGGTCAGCCTTTCTGTTCGAGTCGTCTTTCGGTCGTACTCGTTTATTCTTTTCGAGTTCGCTTTTCGGTTGTACTCGTTTGCTGTTGAAAGAGCATTTTCGGCCGGTCTTTCTTTTCGAGTCCGCTTTCGCCCGTACTCATTTGCTGTTGAAAGAGCGTTTTCGGTCGGTCTTTCTTTTTTAGTCCGCTTTCGGTCGTACTCGTTTATTCTTATCGAGTCCGCTTTTGGTCGTACTCGTTTGCTGTTGAAAGAGCGTTTTCGGTCGATCTTTCTTTTCGAGTCCGCTTTTGGTCGTACTCGTTTATTCTTATCGAGTCCGTTTTCGGTCGTGTTCGTTTGCTGTTGAAAGAGCGTTTTCGGCCGGTCTTTTTTCTCGAGTCCGCTTTCGGTCGTACTCGTTTGCTGTTGAAAGAGCGTTTTCAGCCGGTCTTTCTTTTCGAGTCCGCTTTCGGTCGTACTTGTTTATTATTTTCGAGTCCGCTTTCGGTCGTACTTGTTTGCTGTTGAAAGAGCGTTTTCGGAAGGTCTTTCTGTTCGAGTCTGCTTTCGGTCGTACTCGTTTATTCTTTTCGAGTCCGCTTTCAGTCGTACTCGTTTGCTGTTGAAAGAGCGTTTTGGGCCGGTCTTTCTTTTGGAGTCTGCTTTCGGCCGTACTCGTTTGCTGTTGAAAGAGCGTTTTCGGCCGGTCTTTCTTTTCGATTCTGCTTTCGGTCGTACTCGTTTATTTCTTTTCAAATCCGCTTTTGGTCGTATTCGTTTGCTGTTGAAAGAGCGTTTTTGGTCGGTCTTTCTTTTCGAGTCCACTTTCGGTCGTACTCGTTTATTCTTTTCGAGTCCGCTTTCGGTCGTACTCGTTTGCTGTTGAAAGAGCGTTTTCGGCCGGTCTTTCTTTTTGAGTCCGCTTTCGGTCGTACTCGTTTATTCTTATCGATTCCGCTTTTGGTCGTACTCGTTTGCTGTTGAAAGAACGTTTTTGGCCCGTCTTTCTTTTCGAGTCCGATTTCGGTCGTACTCGTTTATTTCTTTTCGAGTCCGCTTTCGATCGTACTCGTTTGCTGTTGAAAGAGCGTTTTTGGCCGGTCTTTTTTTCGAGTCCGCTTTCGGTCGTACTCATTTGCTGTTGAAAGAGCGTTTTCGGTCGGCCTTTCTGTTCGAGTCCGCTTTCGGTCGTACTCGTTTATTCTTTTCGAGTCCGCTTTCGGTTGTAATCGTTTGCTGTTGATAGAGCATTTTCGGTCGGTCTTTCTTTTCGAGTCCGCTTTGGGTCGTAATCGTTTGATGTTGAAAGAGCGTTTTCGGCCGGTCTTTCTTTTCGAGTCCGCTTTCGGTCGTACTCGTTTATTCTTATCGAGTCCGCTTTCGGTCGTACTCGTTTGCTGTTGAAAGAGTGTTTTCCGCCGATCTTTCTTTTCGAGTCCGCTTTTGGTCGTACTCGTTTATTCTTATCGAGTCCGCTTTCGGTCGTGCTCGTTTGCTGTTGAAAGAGCGTTTTTGGCCGGTCTTTCTTTTCGAGTGCACTTTCGATCGTACTCGTTTGTCCTTTTCGAGTCCACTTTCAGTCGTACTTGTTGGTTGTTGAAATTCCGTTTTCGACCGGTCTTTCTTTTCGAGTCCACTTTCGGTCATACTCGTTCATTCGTATATCCCCAATGGGTCCGCCTTCGGTCGGTCTTTTATCCCAAGTCCGCCTTCGGCCGTTCTCATATTCCATCTATTTACTACCCCCACAGGTTGCAAATTTCCAGGTTATTTTGGTATTTAATCTCCGTGTATCCCGATTGTCTGAAAGCCTTTGCTTCCATACCCTCGGATCCAAGAAGTTTGAATAGGGGCAGCTGTAACACCTCAAAATTTGCCCTTTTGTTCCTAACCTTTTTGGCTTATGCTTCATTTCATTTGCATCGTCATTTCTGCATTTGCATAGTTCTTTAGAGCATGGGATCAAGGTATTTTTCAGTAGCTCGTGGCGTTATCGGTCCCAGTTTGATTTTCAACAAAATTCAGAGCCAAGCAAATAGGTTTCAAAGTCTTTTTGAGCATTTATTTTGCTCATTAGATGATTTGATGATCAGAAACCCAGGCAGTCAATTTTTAATCGGTTATTCGGCGTCAGGCATTATTAATACAACAGGATGTCCCAAGGTGTCAGCAATAATTTGTGTTATTTTCAGGTGTTACTTAGTGGAAATATCAAATGGCAAGTTTCGGAGGTCTAACGTGGTTCAGAACAGGTGAAATCAGGCGATTCTCCAAGTTTCCCTCCTTTTGGCGCAAAATTTGAGAATTTGAATGGGTTAACCGATTAACCAATTGCAGTGCAATTTGGTTAACTGGTTAACCAAGGCGAAAATTGCCCAAATGCTTCATTTTCAGCACTGCGTCTTTTTAATCCAAATTTTAATCACCAAATCTCATTTCACACCAGTAGAAGGATTTAGAGAGAGTTGATTTTCCATCCAAATTTAAATTATGTCCACTCTAATTCCACATTTTCCTTTCCTAATTCATTTTTCACCCCAAATTCCACCCACTTAACCTCACTCCAAACCCAAACTTAACTCCTAACCTAGGGGTTATTTAATCTCATCAATTCCAAACTTCTAGGGGACCTAGATCATTTTTCACTCCCAATTCTCAAAATTCTCTCAATTCTCTCTCACTTTTTTTCACTCTCAACCTCCATTTTCAACCACACTCAAAGCTCCTCCATAGAGATTAACAAGTTCTTCATTAAAACTTGTTAATTCTTGAGCTTAAGCCTCTCATCATCACTCCATTCTTGCTTTTCATTGGTGATTTTCGTTTGGATCTAGATTTGGAATTTCAGATGTGCTTATTAGAAGTGATTTTGGAGCATTGTTAGCTTATTGCTTGGATTTTCAGCTTTTGCTTACAAGGAGCTCATAGGATCTCTGGTTTTCTTGTTTGGATCCATCAATTTTTCGTTCACAAATCATACCAAAGCAAATCTCAGCTTTGTAGGTTGGTTTTCCTTAGATCTATACTTGATTTAGCTTATTTGCAACTTATACAATGTAGATCTTTGGTTGTTCTTGATTTTGATCCATTTTTCTTGAATGTGATTCTTGATGTTGGTGATTATTGGATATAATTGATGTTTGATTACTGTGTGTGAGTTTAATTTTCGTGCTTTGTTGATTACATGATCATTGGAGAAGTTTTCATAAGTGATTTTTGCTGCTGGAAGTGATTTTTCAAATTAATTTTTACTGCTGTAACAGGGTTAACCGATTAACCAATTGCATTGCAAACTAGTTAATCGGTTAACCTGTGTATTTTACTGTTTTTTGCTGATTTTTGAACTGTTAATCGGTTAACACACTTGGTTAACCGATTAACACTGTTGCAGAGTGAATTTTCTTTGCATTTTTGAGCATGTTTCGATCCCGTTTCACTTTTAATCTTCATGGATTGATATGACACATGTTTGTGGACTGTTTTGATGCTGTTGCACCTCACACTATTGTATGTACACAATTTTCCGACACACGACTCTTGGATTTTTAATGTTTGTGATCATGTTTGCGTTAATGTTTCTAGATGTGATGAACACTCTGCACACACTCTTTGGGCATGTTAATTGTGAATTAATGTTTGTGTTACTGGAGTTGTTGTGTTGTGCATGCTTACTTGCATTCAATTCCATGAGATGTATACTCGATTTGGTTTGTTCATGTACTTAAAGTTGTGCATGCTTTCATGATAATTTCAAGGTTGTTTACCATGTGGTGATATGATTGTGATCATGATTGATTGAATAATATGTGTTGTTTGATGCATGTCCATTGTTCTATGATCGAATCATCTTCAAATGTATTGCATGCTGCCTTGTTTCTACTGATGTCTATGTGCATATGTGCTGTTGTATATGCTGCTGCTTGGCTTTTTACACCCATTTTTGTGCTAAACATGAGCTGTGGAATGCTGTTTGGTATGTGGTGCTGGATTTACTGCTGTGCCGGTGCAGAAGCGCTGTTGTAGCCGCTGTTTGTTTTTTTCTCTTTCACTCTTTCTCTTCCCATGAATCTCAAGACTTGTTTAAGTCTTGGATTTGTTCCCTTAGAGCTACCTAGTCCAACTTAATTTTTGATTAAGCTTGGAGTAGGATTAGCATTAGGATTTCATTTTGCATGCTAACTTAGGTAGACGTTTCCCTTTCAACTTCAACTATAGGGTCACCTTTGCATGATAACATTAGGAATATTTAGTTTCCCCGTAGTGTTTTCTTCTCCTTTGAATCTTCTCTTCTCATCTCATAACACTTCTAAAACACTTAATAAAGTTAACGTGTATTACGCATGAGCCTCGCATGTGGGAACTCAGGAATGAGGGGTTTCCTCTCATTTTTCTAGAGTGTTTAGTGGACGTTCCATTTTGGAACGATTTGCTAAGCATTCGTTCCTATATCATAGACTTCGGTACAATGCAAATTATGAACAAAATTCAATCCACTTCTGTCTAAAAAACACAAAAACAAACTCAAACCTTTTCATCCTTCGCGATCGTTCAAGTTCAAATCATTTTCAGGAAAGGGCACGTTATTTCCGTCTCGTCGCAAACAGGCATCGACCCTAACTGCCGAACGCGAATCTAACATCGCTCATAAAAAACACTAATCGACCTCGTTAGGTCGAACTATGACTGCTCTGATTTCCTCTTTATCGTCGGATTGAGGACACGTAGGCACAAGATGGCGATGTCTTGGCGAGCAACCTCCCCCCTTAGTTCGCGTCCGAACTACGTTGACTCTGACTTTCCCATTGCACGAGGGAATACGTAGGCATAGGACGAGAGATGTCCTATCGAGTCACTTCTTTTTCTTTTCTTCTTCGTTTCTTCATTCCTTTCCGTTCTTGTTTCTTCTCCTTTCCAGTAGCAGTGGAGCTCGAGATGACGACACCCTTTGATCGAGACAATAAGCGTGGATCCCATCGAGTACGATGGACGTGTGGGGTGCTGACACCTTCCCTTTGCGTAACCGACTCCCTTACCTGTTTCTCTTGGTCGCGAGACAATGCTTTCTCCCTTCCCTCAGGTTTACGCAGTGTTTCCTTTCCCTCTCTTGGGATAAATACACATTGCTGGTGACTCTGTTTCTGCGCCACTTTCACATTTGTACCATAGATAAAAATCCTCGGGAGCGACAGCTGGCTACTCTGCTGGGGACTGTTGACCTCTTGCTGGTCCATCCCTTTTTGTGAGTCAATCCTAGCGCTTGTTTGTTTGTTTTCATTGGGTGTTTACTGTTGTGCTTTATTTTATTGTATTACTATATTACTGTTTTACTATTTTGCTGTATTTACCGTATTTATTGCATTGCATTTCCTTATTATACTAGACTGTACTGTGCTGTTCTGGTTTTCAGTTTGGCGGGTTGGGATTCTTTGAGAGATAAGCCCAATACACAGGCTTGAGCATACACTTAGGACTAGAGTGAAAAGTAGTGGTACCTACGCGCCGTCTTGGTGTGTTTGGTGTTCACAAAATTCACATCCAGACGAGGCTATCTTAGGAGATATTCTGACGTGCGTGTCTTGCACATTTTAGAATATTGATCTAGAGAGCTGTCGACTCTGGCGACCGTTTCTCCGAGGACTCAGCAACGCCTCTCCTCCCGACATGTGATAATGGCAGACCAGAAATGGCAAACCCATTACACTTGTCGATCCGAGGACCCAATGTTGGGAACTTACATAGGATGACCTTATTTTTTAGGGGAATCAGTTGAGGCCTCCTCGATTGATGATGATGCCAAACCAGAAATGGTGAACGTATCATCATTTCTCGACCTGAGAGCCCGTGATATCGAGGATCCTCGGTTTTCTAGTACCCACATGTGAGATGGGCGGGTGTTTACAGGTTTGCAGGTAACCTTGACTTTCATCCTACCTGGTATTCTGGTTTTCTTATCAGTGTGAACTTATCAGCCTGGTATTCTGGTTTTTTGGATATTCTGGTATTCCGGTATTCTCTTCAGAGCAGACCTTTGAACTTATCCATTCAACAGCTCAACAGTACAGAGCTTTATGGAAGCCCTGATCCCATGTCCGTTGCATTTGCATCATCAATTTTTCCATACATGTTCTTGTATTTCCAAGGGGTATTAACTTTGAGACTCACTGTTGAGCGTTTTCGTCTATTTCTTGTGGTTCTTTTGTCAAAAACTTGAATCAAAATAGAATGATTCCTTGGAAATATTCGAACATGGCATTTGCATTTGCATACTTATACGCATAGCAGGTGCTCAGGAGCGGATTTCTCATTCTGACTTGGTATTATCTTTAGAATTGACAGCTTGACCGGCCACCACTACTTAACCAGTGAAAATCGGAGGATAGCTATGGAACAACTCCGTGCAGAAGTAACTAAAATGAAGATTCAGATGAGGCAGTTTGGGGAAGATATGCAGGCTATGTCCCAGGGTCAGAAGCTGCTAAGAGAGGAAGTCAATCAGATGAGGATTCAGGTGGGCCTGGTTATGGAAATCTTGAATAAGGTGTTAAAGAAGGAAAACAATCATGTGCTAGCTTCCACAACAGAGGTCCTTACTCCTCCCATCTCTTTGGGATTTGCTCTAGATCGTGGATTGCCTCGTGAATCTCTTCCACAAACTGAAGTTTCAGAGCTTTCTCATCAGCAATCATTTCTTGCTCCTCAAGAGGATCCTAAGTCAGAGGGGCCTAAGAGGAAGTTTGATAATGTTGTATGCACAGTTGCTTTCTTATTTGCTCGAGCTCAAACTGGTTGAACATGTTAGTTTGGGGCCTCTTCCCACAAAGCTTCCTCTGGGACCTAATGCTAATGCTAGATGTGAGTTCCACTATGGGGAACCTGGTCACAATGTTGAGAATTATACAAGGTTGAAGCATAAAGTCCAAGAGCTCATTGATTCAGAGGAAATCAAGTTTACATCAGTTGGCACTGGAAAACAAGGTGATTTTACTCCCACTGTTGCAAAGGAATTGGGGACTCCTTCCTTTTCCAAAGGATCCACCTCATGTCATGGACCTCTTCCACAGCCTTATGCTTCATAAGTTTTGCGTCAGCAACCCTTGTTTGTGCCTCAGCCGAATGCAGAAAGGAAAGTGTAGGGGCGGATTGGGCGCCCAAATCAGCAGCAGCAGCACAATTATTAGCAGCAGAGGCAACTCATACCAAGAAGGCCCAAGAGGATATTTGATCCTATTCCTATTCCTTATAGTCAGTTGTTTGCTCGCTTGCTCAAAAGCTCGCTGATCCAGCAGAGGAATGCCATGCCAGTGCCATACCCTATTCCTCCGGACTATGACATGAACGCTAGCTGTGAGTTCCATTCGGGAAAGTTTGGACACACACTTGATAACTGTAATGCGTTCCAGCACAAGGTGCAAGATTTGATTGACTCAAAGGTCATCACCCCAGACGGTACCCCCATGAGGTGAAGCTTCATTATCAGAGTGAGCACTCGAGGCTGCGAAGACTTCAGCAGAAGCAATAAGTCCAGACAGAGTCAAGTCTCCTCAACAATGGCAATCATCAGTTCCTTTACTGCATTTTCATATGTAGCTTTCATTTGTTTGTTTAAACACTATCTGCATGTAAGAACTTGTTTGTGTTTTGAATGTTGATTTTAATGCAATAAACTTGTTGTTCCTGAAGTATCTTACTCTTATGCACTCATATCATGTTTATATGCATTGCAATACCAACTTTCTTTCCTTAAACTCTTTAGGGAGGATGATGAAGTGAAAAATGCAAAATCTTTGGTTGTATGTTTTTGGATAGAACCCTGTTGAGGATGTACAGGCATTGTTGCAAATCCCTAAACACTAGAGATATAAGGGAGATAGACCCTCGTTAACCACTTTGAGCCTTAAAGTAGGAGTTTCTTTCTAGAAACGAAAAACCCCTCAATCTTAACCTGGGACAGGGTAGGCGTCTGTTAGTTTGACCGAGCGTTCAAATTGCAAAAGAAGCGTGCATCTGAGGATCCATTACCTTCTATTCCACTGTCAAGAGGTCAAAAGGTGTGAAACCATAATGGTTATCCATCAACAATCAAAGAATGAGGCAGTCACAACCCTTTCAAGCAAGTAGGACAACCAGTGTCACACACTTTATTCAAAAAAAAAAAAAAGAGAATAAAAGAAAGAAAGGTCGCTAAGTCGAAACTTGAAAACAAGCGACTTAGGCAAAAATTAGGGCATCCCGCTGGACTTCAAAATCGAAAAACTCAAAAGAGTCAGTCCAGGAAAAATTCAGGGAAGCGGAAAAAACAAAAGAATAAAAAGCGAAAAGGACGACAAAGGGAAAAATCCTTGAGCAGAACAAAGTCGTGTGGCTACGAACAAAAGACAAAAAGGGGTGACTGTTGCTCTAAAACCTCATCAGGTCTCAAACCATCAGTGCATGGATTCCTTAAAGATCATGAAACCTTTTGAGAGATGAGCGCTTACGCCGAATTAGCTGAACGTAGGACTGAGAACATCACGAAGAGTGGGTGGGCACCAACAAACTTTGAGCCTTAAATCCTTTTTTCTCAAAAACCGTGAACCAGGAAACGATACAACCCTCAAAAGTTCTAATTGAAGCAGGGTTTATTCCGAAAGTGCACTTTAGCGAGATAGCGTTCCTGACTCCTATGAGTTGTGCTAATAAGATTTTTGTTGGTATTGCGTGTGCGTATTATTTGCCATTCAAAAAACAATGTCGCATCCCAGCTAGTGATTCGTTCATAAGGCTTGGCGACACATTTTCAATAAAACTTCAGGTTAACATGAGTGTTGCATTAGAATTGTCATTCTCATATTAAACGTTTTTTGCTCGCATGTGTTTGACATCAAAGAAGCTTACATGATGAACGTCAGTCGAGAAGCTCGATCACGCCAAGTTGAGATGGTGAGAACTCCGAAGGACAGTCATGTCAAAGGGTATGTGGCTAAGAGACCCTGCTGATAAGATGCAGCCAATCTGAAGCAGTCACATTGAAAACTCTCCCTAAAGCTGCCAAACAGGGGCAATCACGTCGATTTGACAAATCTCTGTAAGATCAGTCAGGGGCAAAGTCTCTTCAAGACTTGGGGCAAGCCACCTTTAGAGCGTGAGAAGTTGTCCACTCCTGAAAACGGTTAATTGAAAGCACCTCTTCAAAGTTCAGAATACTGGGGAAGAATATTTCAGGTCATTGTAAATCCTTTCGAGGTAATTTACTTCATGGATTATGAAGTCTGGGGCAGTTGCATCGAGATTTGATAAATCTCTCCAAGAGTTTGAAGACCCTGGGGCAGTGTGAACGCCCGATCCTCTATAAAATCCTCTTTAGATGATTTCTTCCTTTAGACCTGATGGTCTGGGGCAAGTGGAGAGTTCAAAGGACCGTTTATGACTATAAAGACAGGTCAGGCTGGGTAACAAGTTTGTTTTTCCCCAAGTAACGTTACTCTCCCAAGCAATGAAAGTTCATCATCCTCAACAGAACTCATTCCCCTAGCGCAAGCAGTTTAAAGTGGATTGCTCCGAGGTGAATGTGGTTGTATCTCCCGAAGGATTGAAAGGACTTTATTTTCCCCATAAGAGTCTGGTAATCACTTTCCGCAGGAGGTCAACAAGTGTAGTTCCCCCAGCAACGACATGCTCTAATCCCCAGCAGGATAAATTCTTTCCTCCGACAGCAGGTTAAGCTCAATGACATCCCTCGGTAGGTTTCGTTGAATTTTATCCCCAGTAGAGCTACTCTTCTCGACATTGAAAAGTTCATCCTCCTCAGCAGGTAGTTATTTTCCCCAGCCAGGGTGTCGAGGATTATCTTCTTCAGCAGAGTACAAAAGATTAATTCCCCAGCTATAGTCGTGATTGATTTATCACTTTCTCAGCAAACAATCAGAAGTTGACGTTGTTGCATCCCCAGCAGGAGACTTATGGAATATCTTCTTGGGACAAAGATGTTATATTCCCCACAGGTTCTGAACACCCATTCTCCTCAGCCAGTCAGGAGATATTTTTCCCATAAGCAACGGTTTAATTTAATCCCCACAGATGAGTAAGTTGGATGTTGTCCTCTAGCAGAGTCGATGCCGTCAATTACCGTCTTCCAAGCAGATTGCTAGTAACGGCAGATACTCCCCAGCAGGTAAGAACATTTCCCAGCAGCAGGTTAAGTTCGGTAATATCCCTAAGCAGGTTCAAAATTATTAACTTGTTTCCCCAAGCATAGTTTGGTGGTGATCTTCTCAGTGGTTTGTTCAACAGCAGTTGATATCCCCAGTAAGTCTTAAGTCCAGTTGTTATTGGCCTTCTTTCAGATCTTCGGTAGAAGTCATTGGTAATCCCCAGCGGAGAGAGTTTCTCTTTGGGGTTCCATCTTCAATATTCGTTTTTATCCATCCCCAACAGAGTGGATAGTCTCTTGGAGTTTTCATCTCCAGTAGAGTTTGTGGTTAGTGTCTTCCTCAGCAGAGTGAAGTTTTTCTCAGCAGGGTCTCTTATTTCAAAGGGCAATTTAGTTTGTCATCCCCGGTGGAGTTGCCTTTGTCTTCAGCATTTATTTTTCTTTTGCATTGCATAAGCATTCTTGCATGGCATCCTCCCAAATGCGTAGCATTTCCATTTCGAATGGAGCATTACGCCATAAAAAAATTCAAACATATGCATTTGAAGCATAAGCCAGGTTTGATATCCTTTACCAGTTTCTTTCCCCAGCAGAAAGTAACATGATTCAGAAGATGTTGTTTAACATCACACCGCAACCAGTGGATTCGCCCTTCTTGTCGGTCCTTCCTACACTCCCCCGCAGAGTTGTCTGTTTAGACTTCTCTCTTCCCCAGCGGAGTCACCTTTGTAGATCCGTTGATTATACTTTTCTTAGGTCAGAAAGTCTATCTTCGGCTGGGTCTTTCTTTTCGAGTTCGATTTCGCTCGTACTCGTTTGCTATTGAAAGAGCGTTTCTGGCCGGTCTTTCTGTTCGAGTCCAATTTCGGTCGTACTCGTTTATTCTTTTCGAGTCCGCTTCCAGTCGTACTCGTTTGCTGTTGAAAGAGCGTTTTCGGCCGGTCTTTCTTTTCGAGTCCGCTTTCGGTCATACTCGTTTGCTGTTAAAAGAGCGTTGCCAGTCGGTCTTTCTTTTCGAGTCCGCTTTCAGTCGTACTCGTTTATTCTTTTCGAGTCCGCTTTCGGTCGTACTCGTTTGCTGTTGAAAGAGCATTTTTGGCCGATCTTTCTGTTCAAGTCCGCTTTCGATCATACTCGTTTATTCTTTTCGAGTCCGCTTTCGGTCGTACTTGTTTGCTGTTGAAAGAACGTTTTCGGTCGGTTTTTCTTTTCGAGTCCGCTTTCGGTCGTACTCGTTTATTCTTTTCGAGTCCGCTTTTGGTCGTACTCATTTGCTGTTGAAAGAGCGTTTTCGGTCGGTCTTTCTGTTCGAGTCCATTTTCGGTCGTACTCGTTTATTCTTTTCGAGTCCGCTTTCGGTCGTACTCGTTTGCTGTTGAAAGAGTGTTTTCGGTCGGTCTTTCTTTTCGAGTCCGCTTTCGGTCGTACTCGTTTGCTGTTGAAAGAGCGTTTTCGACCAGTCTTTCTTTTCTAGTCCGCTTTCGGTCGTACTTGTGTATTTCTTTTCGAGTTTGCTTTCGGTCATACTATTTTGCTGTTGAAAGAGCGTTTTCGGCCGGTCTTTCTTTTCGAGTCCGCTTTCAGTCGTACTCGTTTATTCTTTTCGAGTCCGCTTTTGGTCATACTCGTTTTCTGTTGAAAGAGCGTTTTCGGCCGGTCTTTCTTTTCGAGTCCGTTTTCGGTCGTACTCGTTTATTCTTTTCGAGTCCGCTTTCGGTCGTACTCATTTGCTGTTCAAAGAGCAATTTTGGCCGGTCTTTCTGTTCGAGTCCATTTTCGGTCGTACTCGTTTATTTTTTTCGAGTCCGCTTTCGGTCGTACTCGTTTGCTGTTGAAAGAGCGTTTTCGGTCGGTCTTTCTTTTCGAGTCCGCTTTCGGTCGTACTCGTTTGCTGTTGAAAGAGCGTTTTCGACCAGACGTTCTTTTCTAGTCCGCTTTCGGTCGTACTCGTGTATTTCTTTTCGAGTTTGCTTTCGGTCGTACTCGTTTGCTGTTGAAAGAGCGTTTTCGGCCGGTCTTTCTTTTCGAGTCCTCTTTCGGTCGTGCTCGTTTATTCTTTTCGAGTCCGCTTTTGGTCATACTCGTTTGCTGTTGAAAGAACGTTTTCGGCCGGTCTTTCTTTTCGAGTCCGTTTTCGGTCGTACTCGTTTGCTGTTGAAAGAGTGTTTTCGGTCGGTGTTTCTTTTCGAGTTCGATTTTGGTCGTACTCGTTTATTCTTATTGAGTCCGCTTTCAGTCGTACTCGTTTGCTGTTGAAAGAGCGTTTTCGACAGTCTTTCTTTTCGAGTCCGCTTTTGGTGGTACACATTTATTTATTTTCTAGTCCGCTTTCGGTCGTACTCGTTTGCTGTTGAAAGAGCGTTTTCGACAGGTCTTTCTTTTCGAGTCCGCTTTTGGTCGTACTCGTTTATTCTTTTCGAGTCCGCTTTCGGTCGTACTCGTTTGCAGTTGAAAGAGAATTTTCGACCGGTCTTTCTTTTTGAGTCTGCTTTCGTTCGTACTCGTTTGCTGTTGAAAGAACGTTATCGGCTGGCTTTTCTGTTCGAGTCCGCTTTCGGTCGTACTCGTTTGCTGTTGAAAGATCATTTTCGGCCGGTCTTTCTTTTCGAGTCCACTTTCGGCCGTACTCGTTTGCCGTTGAAAGAGCGCTTTCGGCCGGTCTTTCTTTTCGATTCCGCTTTCGGTCGTACTCGTTTATTCTTATCGAGTCCGCTTTCGGTCGTACTCGTTTGCTGTTGTAAGAGCGTTTTCAACCGGTCTTTCTTTTCGAGTCCGCTTTTGGTCGTACTCGTTTATTATTATCGAGTTC
Source organism: Lathyrus tuberosus (assembly GCA_022829125.1). Lineage (NCBI taxonomy): Eukaryota > Viridiplantae > Streptophyta > Magnoliopsida > Fabales > Fabaceae > Lathyrus > Lathyrus tuberosus. The sequence goes on from JALAZF010000034.1 coordinate 7,026,730, forward strand.
GCTTTCGGTCGTGCTCGTTTGCTGTTGAAAGAGCGTTTTCGGCCGGTCTTTCTTTTCGAGTCCACTTTTGGTCGTACTCGTTTGTTCTTTTCGAGTCCACTTTCGGTCATACTCGTTGGTTGTTAAAATTCCGTTTTCGGCCGGTCTTTCTTTTCGAGTCCGCTTTCGGCCGTACTCGTTCATTCTTATATCCCCAGTGGGTCCGCCTTCGATCGGTCTTTTATCCCGAGTCTGCCTTCGGCTGTTCTCATATTCATTCTATTTACTACCCCCACAGGTTACAAATTTCCAGGTTATTTTGGTATTCAATCTCCGTGTATCCCGAATGTCTGAAAGCCTTTGCTTCCATACCCTCGGATCCAAGAAGTTTGAATAGGGGCAGCTGTAACCCCTCAAAATTTTCCCTTTTGTTCCTAACCTTTTTGGCTTATGCTTCATTTCATTTGCATCGTCATTTCTGCATTTGCATAGTTCTTTTGAGCATGGGATCAAGGTATTTTTCAGCAGCTCGTGGCGTTATCGGTCCCAGTTTGATTTTCAGCAATATTCAGAGCCAAGCACACAGCTTTCAAAGTCTTTTTGAGCATTTATTTTGCTCATTAGATGATTTGATGATCAGAAAACCTGGCAATCAATTTTTGATCGGTTATTCGGCGTCAGGCATTATTAATACAACAGGATGTCCCGAGGTGTCAGCAATAATTTGTGTTCTTTTCAGGTGTTACTCAGTGGAAATATCAAATGGCAAGTTTCAGAGGTCTAATGTGGTTCAGACAGGTGGAATCAGGCGATTCTCCAAGTTTCCCCCCTTTTGGCGCAAAATTGGAGAATTTGAATGGGTTAAACGATTAACCAATTGCAGTGCAATTTGGTTAACTGGTTAACCAAGGCGAAAATTGCCCAAATGCTTCATTTTCAGCACTGCATCTTTTTAATCCAAATTTTAATCACCAAATCTCATTTCACACCAGTAGAAGGATCTAGAGAGAGTTGATTTTCCATCCAAATTTAAATTCTCTCCACTCTAATTCCACATTTTCCTTTCCTAATTCATTTGCACCCCAAATTCCACCCATTTAACCTCACTCCAAACCCAAACTTAACTCGTAACCTAGGGGTTATTTAATCTCATCAATTCCAAACCTCTAGGGGACCTAGATCATTTTCACTCCCAATTCTCAGAATTCTCTCAATTCTCTCTCACTTTTTTTCACTCTCAACCTCCATTTTCAACCACACTCAAAGCTCCTCCATAGAGATTAACAAGTTCTTCATTGGAACTTGTTAATTCTTAAGCTTAAGCCTCTCATCATCACTCCATTCTTGCTTTTCATTGGTGATTTTCGTTTGATCTAGATCTGGAATTTCAGAAGTGCTTATTAGAAGTGATTTTGGAGCATTGTTAGCTTATTGATTGGATTTTCAGCTTTTGCTTGCAAGGAGCTCATAGGATCTCTGGTTTTCTTGTTTGGATCCACCAATTTTTCGTTCACAAATCATACCAAAGCAAATCTCAGCTTTGTAGGCTGGTTTTCCTTAGATCTATACTTGATTTAGCTTATTTGCAACTTATACAATGTAGATCTTTGGTTGTTCTTGATTTTGATCCATTTTGCTTGAATGTGATTCTTGATGTTGGTGATTATTGGATCTAATTGATGTTTGATTACTGTGTGTGAGTATAATTTTCGTGCTTTGTTGATTAAATGATCATTGGAGAAGTTTGCATAAGTGATTTTTGCTGCTGGAAGTGATTTTTCAAATTAATTTTTGCTGCTGTAACAGGGTTAACCGATTAACCAATAGCAGTGCAAACTGGTTAATCGGTTAACCAGTGTATTTTGCTATTTTTTGCTGATTTTTGAGCTGTTAATCGGTTAACACACTTGGTTAACCGATTAACACTGTTGCAGAGTGAATTTTCTGTGCACTTTTGAGCATGTTTCGATCCCGTTTCACTTTTAATCTTCATGGATTGATATGACACGTGTTTGTGGACTGTTTTGATGCTGCTGCACCTCACACCATTGTATGTACACAATTTTCCGACACGCGACTCTTGGATTTTTAATGTTTGTGATCATGTTTGCATTGTTGTTTCTAGATTTGATGAACACTCTGCACACACTCTTTGAGCATGTTAATTGTGAATTAATGTTTGTGTTACTGGATTTGTTGTGTTATGCATGCTTACTTGCATTCAATTACATGAGATGCATACTCGATTTGGTTTGTTCATGTACTTAAAGTTGTGCATTCTTGCATGATAATTTCAAGGTTGTTTACCATGTGGTGATATGATTGTGATCATGATTGATTGAATAATATGTGTTGTTTGATGCATGTCCATTGTGCCATGATCGAATCATCTTCAAATGTATTGCATGCTGCCTTGTTTCTACTGCTGTCTATGTGCATATGTGCTGTTGTATATGCTATTGCTTGGCTTTTTACTTTGTGCTAAACATGAGCTGTGGAATGCTGTTTGGTATGTGGTGCTGGATTTACTGCTATGCAGGTGCCGAAGCGCTGTTGTTGCCGCTGTTTATTTTTTCTCTTTCACTCTTTCTCTTCCCGTGAATCTCAAGACTTGTTTAAGTCTTGGATTTGTTCCCTTAGAGCTACCTAGTCCAACTTAATTTTCAATTAAGCTTGGAGTAGGATTAGCATTAGGCTTTCGTTTTGCATGCTAACTTAGGTAGACGTTTCCCTTTCAACCTCAATTATAGGGCCACCTTTGCATGATAACATTAGGAATATTTAGTTTCCCCGTAGTGTTTTCTTCTCCTTTGAGTCTTCTCTTCTCATCTCATAACACTTCTAAAACACTTAATAAAGTTAACGTGTATTGCACATGAGCCTCGCATGTGGGAAGTGAAGAATAAGGGTTTTCCTCTCATTTTTCTAGAGTGTTTAGTGGACGTTCCATTTTGGAACGATCTGCTAAGCATTCGTTCCTATATCATAGACTTCGGTACAATGCAAGTTACAAACAAACTTCAATCCACTTCTGTCTAAAAAACACAAAAACAAACTCAAACCTTTTTATCCTTCGGGATCGTTCAAGTTCAAATCATTTTCAGGAAAGGGCACGCTATTTCCGTCTCGTCGCAAACAGGCATCGACCCTAACTGCCGGACGCAAATCTAACATCGCTCATAAAAAACACTAACCGACCTCGTTAGGTCGAACTACGACTGCTCTGATTTCCTCTTTCTCGTCCGATTGAGGATACGTAGGCACAAGCCGGCGATGTCTTGGCGAGCAACCTCCCCCCTTAGTTCGCGTTCGAACTACGTTGACTCTGACTTTCCCATTGCACGAGGGAATACGTAGGCATAGGACGAGAGATGTCCTATCGAGTCACTTCTTTTTCTTTTCTTATTCGTTTCTTCGTTCCTTTCCGTTCCTGTTTCTTCTCCTTTCCAGTAGCAGTGGAGCTCCAGATGATGACACCCTTTGATCGAGACAACAAGCATGGATCCCATCGAGTACGATGGACGTGTGGGGTGCTAACACATTCACTTTGCGTAACCGACTACCTTACCCGTTTCTCTTGGTCGCGAGACCATGCTTTCTCCCTTCCCTCAGGTTTACGCAATGTTTCCTTTCCCTCTATTGGGATAAATACACATTGCTGGAGACCCTATTTCTGCGCCACTTTCGCGTTTGTACCATGGATGAAAATCCTCTGGAGCGACACATACGCCAATGTAACCCGACAAGTGGTGGTCTGATTTATCAAAAACAATATCATCTTCCGTTATGGTGTTCTGAGCCAGATCATTACTGTTAATGGATTCAACTTGAACAATAAGATGATGAAAGAGTTGTGTGCTGAGTTCAAGATCGAACACCATAACTCATCTCCCTACCGACCCAAGATGAACGGAGCGGTAGAAGCGGCTAACAAGAATATCAAGAAGATTATTCAAAAGATGGTTGTAACCTATAAAGATTGGCACGAGATGTTACCCTTTGCTCTTCACGGTTATAGCATATTTGTCCGCACTTCAACAGGGGAAACCCCTTTCTCTCTAGTATATGGCATGGAGGCAGTGTTTCCCATAGAAGTAGAGATCCCATCAATTCGGGTATTGATGGAAGCTAAGCTAACAGAAGCTGAATGGTGTCAAAGACGACACGATGAACTGAATCTGATAGAAGAAAAATGAATAATGACACTATGCCATGGTCAGTTGTATCAACAAAGGATGAAGAAGGCGTTTGACAAAAAGGCCCGACCTCGCGTCTTTAGGAAAGTAGACCTCGTGCTCAAAAAGATACAATCATTCATCACTGATTCGCGGGGCAAATGGACTCCGAATTATGACGGTCCCTATGTGGTCAAGAAAGCTTTCTCAGGCGGCGCCTTGAGACTCGCAACCATGGATGGAGAGGAATTTGCCTACCCCACGAATGTTGATGTAGTCAAGAAATACTTCACCTAAAAAAAAAACGTCTCAGTCGATTGAAAACATGAAAGGGCGGTCCAGGCAAAAACTAGAGACATAATAAAAAATCATCCCGGTGGATTGGAAATCTCAAAGTACAATCTAGGCAAAAGCTAGGGATAATGGCAAGTAACTATGTTCAACAGGGGCAAATCCCCCAGCAGCAGTAATGTCATCCATCAGAAGAAAAACTCCAGTTAAGGTCATCTTCGACAGAAGCTCAGGATGTCTAGAATTCAAAGTTGGTAGAAGGATAGCGGTCGTCATGTTTCAATGTAGCCCTTTTTCCCTTAAATTACCATTTTCTAAACTTTGTAAATACTCTATGGAATCACGCGCTTGGAAGATTTCCATCCTATCAATATAATTTGAGCCCTTGTGCTTTTGTTTGCAATTCTTATTTGTTTTAGCTTTATAGAACGACATTTTAACATGATCAACAATTCTTGAAATAAAACAAAAATGAATTTACTTGTTAAAATTTTTTCTGCTTTTAAAACAAAAATGGAAATTTCTTTTGACTGTTGAACATCGAAAGAACATCGATCACTTCTCCAGAAGTAATCGAGCTTCAAAGTGCAGAATCAAAGTACTCCTTCTTAGCCAGTACACCTGAATGAAGGATCAATTGTGTCAGAGACCAGGTTTCGTCTGACACCCTCGACAGAGTTCTCATCTCCTAAGCCCGACCAATGTAGCTCCCAATAGGGACTATCCCTCCTAAGCAAGGCCGAATTACTATTTTCTGAACCAGCGATACATTTCATCTCCTGCTGTGGTCGAGTATCCATTTGTGTTCATCCACTAGTCTGTATGTCGTATCAGTTTTGTCAGCATATACATACATACATCATACATTATTGATTTACATTCATATTCATATTGCATCACTATCACTCTAGTCGGTTTTGTTCCCTAGTGATAAACGTCTTTTCAACCGGGTTGTCAGTTTTTTCCTTGTCGGGAAAGGTGGCGTCTGACCAACCGCTCCTCGACTTTGCTGCTGAATTGAAGTGGGTCCCATGACCACTTTGATAAATTGAACCTCTGAAACGCCAGAGAACCTTCAGCCAATGTCACTCTTCGCCATTGAAGATGATGTCTTCGCTTTCCCGGATTAAGGAAAATCCCCAGAGAAAGCCTCTTAATCAGAGATTCGACAATGCAACTATTTTTCTCTGAAAAATCCACTGACGAAAAGGTCATCAGCGCCTCAAAATTGGATCACATCATATGGCATTTCTCTGAGAAGATCCCGAGAAAAGTATGATGTAACACCCCCAAGCGACAATAGTTTCTCAAGAGACCTGTTTTCCCCAATAGAGCCAACAAATGGCGTCTCCAACAGACAAGTTTGTACACCTCTACAACTCAGATGACTGGGTTCCCCAGCAACTCTGACATCAGATCTTTTTCCATCAAATGGCATCTCCCCAGGCAAATTCTGCGAGAAGTTTGAGGAAAACCGCTACGAACAACGTCCCTTGTCAAGAAGTTTATTGACAAAAGAAACTGAGACCAGTTCCTTGGTAGGAAACCAGGATTGAGGGGAGGTTTATTTCAGAAACTGAGACCAATTCCTTGGTAGGAAACCAGGATCGAGGAGAAGTTCATTTCAGCAAATAAGACCAGTTCCTTGGTAGGAAACCAGGATTGAGGGGAAGCTAATTTCAGAAACTAAGACCAGTTCCTTGGTAGGAAACCAGGATCGAGGGGAAGTTTACCTTTTCTAAGTATCATTGCTTAGCAAAAGAAGATGGATGAGCAAGCTGCCATTCATAACCACCATCAAAATTTTGGGTATTTCGATATTTAATCCTCTTGCACCCCGAATGCCCGAATACCTTCGCCATTCACACCTTCAGGTCCAAGAAGATTAAATAGGGGCATCTGTCATACCCCAAATTTTGACCACTAAGATTCCCCATCATTGTGAAAATCAACATCATAATATGGATGGACCATTATACCTCATTAGCCTCCCCAAAAATGGGTGAGAATCCACTACAATCAACTTTAGGGTTTCAAGCCCTCTCAGAGCTCTTAGACAAAGGATCAATCAAGGAATGACATGATCTTCAATTTGTATAAAGCTCTCAAATATCCACAATGGAACAAGAGGACTCCCACCTCAAGAATCAAACACAATGTTGAAGCATTCCAAGTGGATTGAGCCTCAAGATCGCCAGTGTCACCAAATTAGTGTTTTGGTCGACTAGGGCCTCTAGATGGAAATTTTCCTCTGGGCATGAGCCAAAGGCTTCAAATCACAACCTAAGATGCTCCAAGGGACATCATGAACCCAATCATCAAGTCAATTTTGCCTCAGGGGATGCATTCATAAAAAATCAGGAATTAGGGTTTCTTGACCTAATTCACCCCTAAGTTGACTTTTGGGACAAAACATGAGCCAAGACCTCAAGAGAGGATTTGAGGGTCTCTAATACACTACATTGATCCATTTCCAACAATGGATTGATCCAAGAAGCTTGATCATTAAGTTTTAAATTCATCAGAACCACAATTAGGGTTTCGCGGGAAAAGTCAACTGTGCCTTTGACTTTTGACCCAGGCATGCTCCCAAACCTTGGGACATGATTCAATACACCCTATAACACCTATGAAATCAATCCATCAAGTTTAATTTAGGTCAAGGACTTGATTTCATAGAGGATCGTACAGTTTGGAGTTCATCTGACAAAAAGTCAACTGTGCACAAAAGTCAACTTTGACTTTTTGAGATTTTTCACAATTATAGTTTTCTGACCCTAAGATGATGTTAATATGTGATTGGGATCATAATTCATCAAGAAAAATCAATAAAAGTGGGATAACTGATAAAAGGGGTAACCATAAAAAACTTAGAAATTTTCTAAGTTATGGAACAAAGTGGCTAGGGTACCAACTTCCAAGGATCATAACTTGAGATCCAAACAACCATTTGGGTTGATCCAAAGATGGATTTGTAGATCTCATGGCATACTTTAAAAGTGTCAACTACACCTCATTCCAATTCATCATGGATTTTGAGTTATGGTTGGATCAAAATGGCTGAAAACATGAAATGCCACTTTTTCCAACACTTAGTGAAATTTTCACCAAGTCAGAATCTGTCTTGTTTTTTTTTCAAAAGTAGGGGGATTTTTCACTTGGATCCAAAACGTATCAAGACAAAATATGATCACACATGTGTTATATCATATAAGAGCTTTCCAAAATGGCCAAGACCTCCATGAAACTCCACTTAAGCCATGAGATATGACAATGACAATGTGCCTTGCTGCAAACTGGCATGGCAAGGAAGATTTGTGCATTTTGCTCGATTTGAGCAAATTTTGCAAATGACAAACAAGTTTATCCATCTGAACACCTCAGGGGGAGACCAAGGAGGGACAAACACTGATCTATCAGCCTCCCAAGTCCTTGGAACCAAAAGTAGCATGCCAAACCTAGAAATGCCAAAAAGAGGGACAAGACTCCAATTTTGGTTTTGAGCATTTAATGGATGCACCAAGGTAGCATGGACTGAGCCCTTTCCAACTGAATTCAGTCAAGACTTATCCAAGAACTAGGGAACCAGCAGCCTGTGCTCTAACCTTTAGGCAATGGCTAGAGGAGACTTCGATTCCTATTGATCAACATTTGCCAAACTTCTACAGCAGTTGCCATTCACTATTGCTTGCAAAAAAAACTTGCTCTACTATAAATAGAGCTCATTTATGCTCAGTTTGAGTACACCAAAGCCATCAAATAGATGCTTTCCTCAAACTCTCTTCCTTCACTCCAAAATTGCCTTCCAAAGCAAGTCACTATCGGGTTTTGAGTTTGAAAGCAATTCCAACCAAACCAATCACACACACACACCTCATAAACATCATATAGAAGTGATCCAAACACTTAAACAACATCTAGAACACTGATTTCTCAAAATCACCATCCGACTGCTCAAGCTTTTAGCAGACTTGTAGTTGGGGTACCATCTTCAGTTCCAGCTTATTTCAAACCACTCCAAGCATTCAGACACATCACTTAGCACCTAAGGAAGCTGTGCAAATCATTGGAACCATCTTGCAACACCTCTAACACAAAACACGATCACCAGCTGCAAGAGGTAGGCCTGAGCACTTCTAACTCTATGATCCATGCATTTTGTTGCTGCACAATAATTTGGCCATATGTTCCTAATTATGCATAGAGTGTTTACCCTCAATCAATTACTTTGTTTAAATCGTGTATGGAATTTCTGAGCCTTCATGCAAATTTTTGGGTTCTTGATGTTTCTCTTTGATTTCTTATTTCATGCTTAAAATAAATCAAATTAAAGACCATAGACATGATCGTGAGGTGAAAACGAGTAGATTGATATGTAGATTGCATGATTTCATCAAGTATCCTGTGAGATTGGATAGAAAATGAAAATCTACAGAAACAGAGGGTGGCGCATGTTCTTGGCGCCATTTTTTGAATATTTGAATATTTGAATTTTGTGATTTTATTTAATTGATTCAAAAATTAATTTCTCTCTGAGTTTTAATGATTTTGAGTTGATTCTTTTTTTAATAATTCACAAAAATGCTAAAATATTTTATTTTACAAAAAAATCCCAAAAATATTAATTATTTCATATACTTGATATTTTTACAAAGAATTAATATTTTATTTATTTTTCAACATTTAAAATGTTTTTTCTCCCTTGATTTTCCAAACTTAATTGATTTCCAATCATTTTGTGGATAGAAACATGATTTTTGAAACATTGATCCAAGATCACAATTTGTTTTCACACGTGTTTAACAATTTTGATCATTTTAATTGAATTTTTATTCAATTAAAATATATTTTGAAAATAAATTAGGGTTTTGATTAATTCAACCCTCATCAAACTTTTTCAAACACTTTGGGCCTCTTTTAGAGTGTAAGACCCATGCCCTTTGTAAATACACCACCTTTTGGGCCTCAGTCATTGTATAAGTCCCACTGTATTTTCAAAAACAACGGCGCGATCGTCGCCTTTTTAACAAAATCAACTGGGCCTCTCCTCGAGCTATAAGTCCCAATTTTTCTTCTTAAAAATCTTTGGGCCTCTAATAGAGTGTAAGACCCAACCTTTTTTTAAACCAAAATAATTTGGGTCTCAGTGTATTGTATAAGTCCTGATACCGTCAAAAAGTTCGGAATAATTGTCCTCATTTTAACAAAAATCACCCCGGGCCTCTCCTTGAGCTATAAGCCCCACCACTTGTACAAAAATAAATTATTGGGCCTCTAATCGAGTGTAAGACTCAATCCCCTTTTAACCAAAACCTTTTTGGGCCTCAGACATTGTATAAGTCCCTCTGCGTTAAAAGAAAAATCTCAGCGCGATCGTCAGTTCAAAAACAAATCATCTGGGCCTCCCCTTGTGTTGTAAGCCCCATTTCTTTTCTTTTCAAAATCTCGGGGCCTCTAATAGAGTGTAAGACCCATCCCCTTGTACATAAAAACTTTTTAGGCCTCACATATTGTATAAGTCCCTCTGTACTGACAACGGTGTGATCATCGTTAAAACTTGGGCCTCTCCTTGAGCTGTAAGCCCCAACAATCTTTTCAAAGCACTTTCTCCTTTGATTTTGAATTCAAATATATGTTGTTATCAAAACTTTATTTGTTGAACAACTAACCAAACAACATGGAAGCTCTACAATGGGTAAGTGTTTATCCGATTTCATTTACCGCTTTCATATGTATATAACTGTATTGTGGGGCTGCTTCACTGTAAGTCTTCTTTCGCATCCTTTTATATACTTGTCACATATCCACTGTGTAATACTAGTATAATTATTTAGAGTTTTCCCCGGCAACTACGTCTAGAACTAGGTAAAGCCAAGTTGGTCACTCTTAAATACAAACAAAACTAGATCCCCCGTAGGATTCCAGATACAGTCTTCCCTCCTTTTGGGGTTAAACAATATGGAACAAAGAGAAAGGCAGTATTCTCGGTGAACCTTTTCTCAGACTGCCACCCTTAGAAATTGTCAAAGAAACTCTAACTCCCCAGAGATGATATTTTCTCCGTGAATGGTATCTCTTGAGTTTCTTCCAAATTCTCGAACTTTTTGGAATGATCTCTTCTCTGTGAATTGCATTTCTTGAACTTCTCTTGGTTTAGGGACCCACAGGCTTCCTAAAAGCATCCCTGCCTCGTCTTGGGCGTTGTACAAGTACCCTTCGGCTTCTTAGAAGTTCTCATGCCTTCTCTTGGGCTTAATACAAGGACCCTAACGACCTCTTAAAGGTATAAGACAGAACTTAGTCATCTTTTGCTAGAGCAGTCTTTCCCTCGTCAAAACTCTAGCCGTTGGAGGGTTGATACTCATCCCTTAATGCCCGTGCCTCCTCTTGGGCATTGTACAAAAGATAAAACTCTAGACTTGGACAGTCTAAGACCCTTGAGTCTCAAAGAAATTCTCAAGTTCCTTTCAAACATAGGAAGAAACCCCGGTCTCTCCCATGAGAGTTCCCCACACTTGGACCCGCTTCAGGATCTCCAAAATCCACAGCGGTAAGGCAGCCTCCTCTTGGGCTTTGTACAAATGATTCTCCCTAGCAGAGCTAACCTTTTTAGACTCTCTTGTTGAGTCAATCACTTTTTAGCCTCCGTCTTGGGTTTTACAAGACATATAAAAACAATCTCTGGTTACGTATAAAATACTCTCTTGTTGAGTCAATCACTTTTTTAGCCTCCATCTTGGGCTTTGTACAAGACATATAAATCACTCTCTTGTTGAGTATAAAAGACTCTCTTGTTGAGTCAACCTTCTTTTAGCCTCCATCTCGGGCTTCGTACGAGATAGAAAAACACTCTCTTGTTGAGTATAAAAGACTCTCTTGTTGAGTCAGCCACTTTTAGCCTCCGTCTTGGGCTTTGTACAAGACATATAAAAACCACTCTCTTGTTGAGTATAAAAGACTCTCTTGTTGAGTCAATCTCCATTTAGCCTCCATCTCAGGCTTCGTACGAGACAGCAAAACACTCTCTTGTTGAGTATAAAAGACTCTCTTGTTGAGTCAACCTCCTTTTAGCCTCCATCTCGAGCTTCGTACGAGATAGAAAAACACTCTCTTGTTGAGTCAACCACTTTTAGCCTCCGTCTTGGGCTTTGTACAAGACATATAAAAACACTCTCTTGTTGAGTATAAAAGACTCTCTTGTTGAGTCAATCTCCTTTTAGCCTCAATCTCGGGCTTCGTACAAGACAGCAAATCACTCTCTTGTTGAGTATAAAAGACTCTCTCGTTGAGTCAAACAACCTTCAGACTCTCTTGTTGAGTCAATCACCCATTCAAGACTCTCTTGTTGAGATAACCTTTTTAGCCTCCGTCTTGGGCTTTATACAGGACAGATAAAAGTACTCTCTTGTTGAGTCAAACCATTTCAACCTCCATCTTGGGCTTTATACAAGATACATTCTCCTCAACGGAGTCAAAATCCCTTTTAGCCTCGATCTTAGGCTTTGTACAAGACAGAAAGAACATTTTCCCCGGAAAAGTCAAACTTCTAGCCTCCTCTTAGGCTTTGTATAAAGAAAACCCCGGTTGAGTCAATCTACCATTTAGCATCAAAGTTGTGCCTTGCTCACAGCATACAAACATCAACAACTCCTCTTTAGAGATGACAAATTCTCTCTAAGCTAAAACCCCTTTAGCTTCACATCTGGGCTTTGAACAAGATACAAATCACCTTTAGCTTCACGTCTTGGGCTTTGAACAAGACACCAAAACACCTCTTTTCTCCCATAGAATAGGAGGAACTACGATCACTCTGATTTCCCTGTTTCGTTAAACAGGAATACGTAGACATAAGATTGCAAAATCTTAGCAAACATACTAATCAAAAACCCAAAATCCCGTACCTTCACACATCAATCGAAAAACATCAGACTTAACATCTTACGAATAACCTAGACACTGTTTTTAAGCAAAAAAACCCTATAAGAAAAACCCCCTTTTGATAGCATCTGTAAACCAACAGTTTTGACTGTTTAACCTCAGTATGCAGGTTAAATGGAGACATCTATTTCCCTTCCTTAATCAGCTCAACAGGATAAAAAATGAATCGAACTATAGTACCAAAGTGATAGTGATTCGAAACCACAAAAATCACGCTACAGAGAAGTGGTGACCACAGTATGAGGCATTCTTTCTTGCCTCTTTTAAGGTAGAAAGCCTTAAATTCACCGAATACTGCAGAAATGGCGACTCTGCTGAGGAGACATTGTCTGTATAGGATCATAAAACTAGAGGTCTAGGATGATTAAGAAAAATATATATACTGCTTTTCCTAATTGATATCTGTGTTTATTTTTCTGCTAATGGGAATGCGTGTGATGCCGCATGTGGAAAGATTGAGTATACACCTAAGATATGGGATGGCATTATACGGGTAATCTTACGGGGAGTGAATCCCAGTTAAGAGTCCCTGGTCAACTATCAGACTCAGTGGAGACTCCCTTTGCAGATACATTGCCTATACGACTTCGGTTGTTGAAAGTAGTGTGGTCGATTGGGTTATCTGAGAAGCTGAGGTTTTTAGTAGACTGAAACCATTTTGTAGTGCGGAAGCTATCAGGAATAGTTGTCACGCGATACTACCCTCATTTGAGATCACTCTAAGATACATCAGCTCGCTGGCAATTCGCTTGCTGTTGTTATCCCAAGAGGGGTCAATGATTTTGTGGATAGGTACAAAAAATCACCAGTATAAACCTTTGGGGATGGGTAGAGCCTTGACTTCATGACACCGACCCTTTGACCCCATGTTTTTTCTATGTTTTTGTGTGCTGCATTCATGCATTCATCTAAAAAACATTAAAACAAAGAAAAATCTTCTCTTTTAGTCTCCCTTTTTCAAATTAAACTAAGACAATGATTTCAAATGTCAGACAAAGAGATTGCGCTATTGGATTTCAATAGAAGGAAAACTCATAAGTACACCTTCAAGGTTCCAAAACTAGAGGATTTAAGAGGTCTGGCGAGAATGATCACCAACCCCGAGGCTTTCAGAGCCACGTATGAAGGACTGCTATCTCTGTTAAGGGTTCATGTAATCGAAGGAATCCTGTCCACACTAATCCAGTTCTACGATCCGGTCTATCACTGTTTCACATTCCTGGATTATCAACTAGCACTAAGATTGGAGGAGTACTCTCACCTGACTGATTTGCATATTACTGACCAAGCTCCCTTTTCTGGACTGGAAGAAATTCCAAGGGATCAAACCATTGCGAGAGCAATCTATTTGGACAAGTCGGAGGTCAGGACTCCCATGACCACTAAGGGGGGAATCCAGGGTTTGCCAGCCCAGTTCTTGACAAAGAAAGCTCTATACTTTGCTAGTATAGGGAACGTGGCCGCTTTCGAGAGCATCTTTGTTTTTCTCACCTATGGGTTATTTTTGTTTCCTAACATTGATAACTTTGTAGATATCAATGCCATTAAGATTTTTCTGATTGGAAACCCTGTACCGACCTTGCTCACAGATGCTTATCATTCGGTACACTTAAGAAATTTGTACAGCAGAGGAATGATCACATGTTGTGTACCCCTGCTATACAAATGGTTCACTTCCCACTTACCTAAGTCTGCTGCATTTTGGGATCAAAAGAATACTTTACGTTGGTCGTAGAGAATCATGTCTCTCACTAACTCTGACATCGATTGGTACAATCGAATCTATGACGGGATCAGAATCATTGACCGTTGTGGAAATTTCCTAAATGTACCCCTCATAGGAACTAAAGGAGGAATTAACTATCATCCAGTATTAGTTCGTCGTCAATTTGGATACTCGATTAGGCATGTCCCGCGTAATGCTCATCTGGAAGGTCTTTTCTTCAAGGAAGGAGAAAATGACAGGGCACTAAAGACGAAAATAGTGAACGCCTGGAAACACGTTCATAGGAAAGGAAGAGAGTCTCTAGGAAAACCAGACTGTGTCTCGGTGGAGCCTTATCTCCACTGGGTACAAACTAGAGCTCTAAAGCTGAGGATTCCTTACCCTCGTCAGGAAGTTCTTCCATTAAGGGACTCGGTCCTTTATTTTATGTCAGAGACGGAAAAACTTCCGGTTACGCTCAACAAAGTTTTGCAGGAGAAGAGGTCTTGGAGGAACAAGTACCGTATTCTCAACGTGGAGTGTAAGAAAATACAGCAACTATTGAAAGATAAAGATTCTCTGTTTGAGATTTTAGAGCAACATACTGTAGAAAATCAGGATGGCCAAAGGAATTTGCTCACTCCTTTCACTTGGCAAAGGAATGACGACCCGACAACGGCCTAAGAGCCCCGGTCAAAGAAAAGGAAAGTACAAAACCAACACCTGAGCTCGCTTCAGAGAGGATTCATGACCCATAAGTTTTGATTTCCTTTTACAACACTTTATAAATTACTGTATTTCCATTTCCGCAATCTTTGAATTCAATAAAACGGAGTTTCTCCACTGTTTGATATTTGTAATCCAATTGTCGAAGTTTACTTTGAATAACAAAAAAAACACTGAATATAATCATTGCATGTCATTCATCATTCTCACGTAACGCATTCTTGTTACCTACGAATCTTATGTTTGTGTCTCGATTCTAGAGTCAACCTGTCTCATTTGTACAATACTCGGGTCAATCGTCAGAAAAAGATGGATGATCTCGAGGAAGAGAACATAGAGTTAAGATAAGAGATCGACACTCTGAAAGAGGATCTAAGAAAGCTACATAACGACATGTAAGCTCTAGCAGAAGCTCAAATGCAACAATAAAGGATTGTGATCTCAAAGATCACATCAACGCCCATAGTGGAAAAGTATGATCCTAGGTACAAAATGCCGAAAGATCGTCCCTGGGGCATGCCTATTAACTATATCTCGAAGAGATATATTTCGCCGATCACTGAAGATCCGGAAACTTCAGCAGGAGCCGCTTGGCCTGAAGGTTACAAACTTCGGGAAAACGAAGATGCCATGGGCATAACGGCAACTCCTGAAGGTTACAAACTTTGGGAGGCACCGAGAGTCTCGCCCATAATGACTATACCACCACCCGTGGTACACACTATCCCAGAAGGGTAGATTCCACATATACCTTCTGGTGGAAACGAAAGTATGTTCGACAGAATGAATGAGTTCCAAGAATAACTCCTGGAGATGCAGAAAGAACTGCAAGCCCTTCGCGGTCAGGATTTATTTGGAAAGGATGCCGCAGACCTTTGTTTGGTCCCCAATGTGAAAGTTCCGCACAAGTTCCAGGTACCCAATTTTGAAAAGTACAAGGGTAACTCTTGCCCTCAAATCCACATTGTGATGTACGCTCGGCGCATGTCAGCTCAGACAAAGAACTAGGAGCTACTAATTCACTACTTTCAGGATAGTTTAACCGGTGCCGCACTCAAATGGTACATGGGTTTAAACCGCACTAAGATCGTCACTTTCAGAGATCTTGGTGTTGCCTTTGTTCAACAATATAAGTATAACTTGGACATGGCACCAGACAGAGATCAACTCAGATCGATGTCACAGAAGGACAAGGAAACCTTTAAGGAGTACGCTCAAAGATGGCGTGAAATCGCCGCTCAAATTTGTTTACCTCTTGAGGAAAAATAGATGAAAAAGATCTTCTTGAAAACCTTAAGCTCATTTTACTACGAGAGAATGGTCGCCAGTGCGCCCAGTGACTTTTCCGAGAAGCTAGGCATGGGAGTTCGTCTTGAGGAAGCAGTCCGAGAAGGACGGTTAGTTAAAGACGTTGGATCATCAAGTAATACAAAATGATACGGTAGTGCTCTCCCTAAGAAAAAAGAGAAAGATATTAGGAATATCTCTCTCAGAAAGCAAAGGCGACAAACCAACCAGTAGCAGCCGTAACTCCTGCTATCAACCCCGCGCCTGTTCCTACGTATCAACCTCAGGTTGCTCATAGCCAACAGATTCAATAACAATATCAGCAAAGGACACAACAACCTCTTCAGTAGGCTCACCCTCCGTACAACAACAACCGTACAACGCGACCACCAGGGTTTGACCCTATACCGGTGTTGTATGCAGAACTGTTTCCCTTATTACTGGTCATGGGACACGTCCAAACCAGGTATCCTCTTGCAGTACCAGAGAATCCGCCTTTTTGGTTTAAAGTGGATCAGACTTGCCCTTCCCACCAAGGAGGACCAGGGCATAACATAGAAAACTGTCTCAGTTTCAAATCCGATGTGCAAAAGCTTGTTAGGAGCGGGGTCTTATCTTTCAAAGATACGAATCCGAATGTTCTCACAAACCCGCTGCCTCAACACGAGAAAGCTGCGGTAAATTTGATAGAAGGAGAGTCTAACAACATCTATCAAATTCATGATGTACTCTTATTGAGGGCCAACTTGATCAAGATGCATTGCAGACAGAGTGGATATGGCCATGTGCCACCTCATAATTATCACCAGTGTGATATCTGCTCTAAGAACAATGAAGGATGTTCTGTGGTGCAATCAGCTCTACAGGAATAGTTGGATCTCTGATGGATCCAAGAGCATCGAGTTCGTGGAGTTAACATGACTTATACAAGTTCCAACATCATTCAGAACCACGACATCCGTGCAATGGATGTCAACTTGGTGGCAATGCACTCAAGGCAAAGCCAGTATCATAATCTGCCACGACATGATTACAATTCCTGTCTGACTTGCTCGGTAAACAAACAGGGATGCTCTTTCGTACATGAGGACCTCCAGCGTCAGATGGATCTTGGATGGATCCAAGACTACCGTGATAGAAATCCCTTATAGATCAACATGATTCAAATCTTCGATATTCGTTTGATGAATACCAGCTTGGTGGAGTTACATGCCAGACAGGTCCAACTCGGTTTTCTCACTTCACATGATTATTTGAGCTGTAAAGTATGTTGTGAGTAACCAAGGGTGCGCTCTCGTTCAAAGAACTTTACAACACTTGTTAAACCACTGGTGGCTTCCGATCTATATGGATGAAGACACGCAACAAATCAGTGTGAAAAATGGGAACCCTACTAGGCATCAAAGTCAGGATGTCTGATCAATGGAAATAGACCTGGTGAGATTACACTGCATACAAAGCGGACGTGTCCAGGTGCCACCACATAACTACGAGCGCTGTAGAGTCTTCTCGGAAAATAATCAATGACGTTACCTCGTGTGAGCAGCCCTTCAGAGTCAGTTGGATCGCAAAGAGATTCAACAATATTCGGTTTTGGGGTCTATCAACTGGACGCCATACTATTTCGCTGATAAGATTAAGGATGTTGTCGTAATCTTTGATCATGAAAGGACCATAGATGTTTGTACCATCATCCCTCTACTTGACGAATCGAAGGTTCTTAACCAGGAATTGATTGAAGTTATCTACGATAGTCAGAAAAATCAGAAGGCTCCTGTAGTTATTTATCTGCCGGGACCGCTACCGTATGAATCAGCTAAGGCGATCCCTTACAAATACGGTGCAACAACAGTTGAGAATGGAAAGGAAATTCCATTACCCTCCGTCGTGAATATTGCAAACATCAGTCGAGTAGCACGAAGCGGTCGAATCTTCAACAGAGGAGTTGGAGAACCAAACATAGAAAAGGAACTTCAGACAGAAGCTCCCAATCCACCAGTCGGTCAATCTAGTAATCCCAACCTTTCAAAGAACGATGATGAGATGCTAAAGCTCATCCAAAGGAGTGAATACAACATTGTTGATCAACTATTACAAACTCCTTCAAAGATCTCTATGTTATCTCTTTTACTCAATTCCGAAGCCCACAGAGAGGCTCTAGAGAAAGTCTTAGAACATGCCTTTGTGGAACAGGATGTGTCAATACGACAATTCGACAGTATCGTCTCTAACATCACTTCCTGCAAAAACTTGGGGTTTAGTGATGAGGAATTGCTAGAAGAAGGCAAAAGCCACAACATGGCGCTCAATATCACAGTCAACTGCCAGCACGATGCTTTAGCCAGCGTACTGGTAGACACCGGATCGGCTCTCAACGTCATGCCGAAGTCCACTCTAATGCGACTATCATTCAAAGGATCTCCGATGAGAGGCAGTGAGGTCGTCGTCAAAGAATTTGACGGGTCTTGAAAAATAGTTATCGGTGAAGTCAACCTTCCCATAACTATCGGGCCTCACACTTACTTATTAGGAAGACCTTGGATACACCAGGCTGGGGCAGTCACTTCGACACTGCACCAGAAACTGAAGTTTGTCAAGAACGATCAACTCGTCACGGTCTATGGAGAACAAGCCTTAATCGTGAGTAACCTTTCATTATCCACTTGTGTAGAACCCGAGGAGGTTGTTGGAATGCAGTTCCAGGCACTTTCGGTGAGCAATGAAAATTAGTCAGAAAAAGGAACATCGATTTCCTCATACAAAGATGCTCTCAAAGTAATCGAGAGTAACAACGCAAAAGAATGGGGACAACTTGTCATTCCTAATGATAATAAAACAAAGAAGGGTCTTGGTTTTTCTGCAACCTGTACCCAGACTGCCGCTAACCAAGAAAGTCTTCATCCCATTCAGAACTTCTTCCATAGTGGAGGTTTCCTTCACCCAGTGTCTCAAGAAGTACATACCATTAACGAGGAAGATTCCCCCGACACGGATAAGGAATAGAAGTCCTATCTTAACAAGGACGATTATATGTCTCAAGAAGAGGTGCCTACGCCATTTTGCTATCCTGCACAGAGTCCGAGATTTATACCGAGGTCAAATGTCGAAATGATATACGGAGATTGTGATCCGGAAGGATGTCGTGCTCCGCCAAATTCATTAGAGGAAGACACTCTAATGAAATACAACTTTGACCACGACTATTATGGCCCAATGGATGGCCTGCCTATCTGGAAGCCGTACCCAGGAGACTTGGGGCAAGAAAATCACCAGAACAATGAAAATCAGCTGAGCGTCATTGGAAAAAATACCTGCGTCCCCACCATGTCATGGGATCAACACTCAGGTCATTCAAAAAATGTCCAACGCGACGATGAATTTGCAAAATTTGCAGGACTAGAATTCATTAACCATGCCTTTCCCGAGGTCAACGTCACAGAAAAGTATGACTCCTCCAGTCCCAAAGACGTGTGGGACACCTTGGGACAACCGAGTGGCAAATACGACTTCATGGTTAAATACACCGCTCCTGAAAGCTCTTGTATCAGGCTCGAAGACATCCAACCAACTGGATGGGGAGATATACTTGAGAGCACAAATACTATACAAAATATAATTGAGGAATCCTCCTACAACAACTCTTCCTAAGAGACAGATTCCAATGGTCCTGCTCCACTAGAAATCAGCGTTATTTCTGAAGACAAATCAAGAAGGAAGGTACCAGAATTTGTGATTCACCGAGGAGTTCGCCGCCAATGGGTTGCATTCGATGTTCCGAAGATCGTTCATAAGTCAAAGTAATTGTCGTCTTTAACCTTTCACCCTGCCTAGGTGAAACGGATGTTTTGATAGGGCTCACTTTCTGTAAATATACCTCTTTGCTTTGCCCAAAGCGACATAGTTTTGTTTTATAGGGCTGTAGTTTCAAGAATAGACAAAATCATAAATAAATAAACGTCGTTTAGTAATTCCTGCATTTATTGCTATTTTCTCTTTTCGCTTTTTCAGAAAATGGTAATCCTTAAAAACAATTCAAATAATAAAAACAAGCAATTTTCAGAAAAACACTGCACACACTCTTGCATTTCTCTCTATCTCTTCTAAAAAATAATCATCACATCATGCAGATTGCTTGTTTTAAACCCCATTGAAACATACGGTCCAATGCCTTCTCCCAACTTTGAATTCCCAGTATTTGGGGCTGAAGAAGAAGATGACGACGAAATTCCAGAAGAGATCTCCCGATTACTTAGACAAGAGGAATTGTCCATTGAACCTCACAAAGATCCGTTGGAAACGGTCAACTTGGGCTCAGAGGAAGAGAGAAAAGAAGTCAAAATTGGGGCACTGCTCAGTCCAACTGTCAAAGAGAGTTTAACAAAGCTTCTCCAAGAATTTCTCGATGTATTCGCTTGGTCCTACCAGGATATGCCAGGGTTGGATACCAGCATCGTGGAACATCATCTACCGTTGAGATCAGAATGTCCACCAGTAAAACAGAGGTTGAGACGAACTCATCCAGACATGGCCATCAAAATCAAAGAGGAAGTACAGAAACAGATTGACGCGGGTTTCCCCGCCACATCAGAATATCCTCAATGGTTAGCCAACATAGTACCAGTGCCAAAAAAGGATGGAAAAGTCAGAATGTGTGTAGACTACAGGGATCTGAACAAAGCAAGTCCGAAGGACGACTTTCCTTTGCCACACATTGACATGCTGGTTGACAGTACAGTAAAGTTCAAAGTCTTCTCCTTCATGGATGGATTCTCAGGCTATAATTAGATAAAAATGGCGCCGAAAGACATGGAGAAAACTTCCTTCATCACCCAATGGGGTACTTTTTGTTACAAGGTAATGCCGTTTGGTTTGAAGAACGCCTGGGCAACCTATCAAAGGGCCATGACTACTCTTTTTCATGACATGATACACAAAGAAATCAAGGTATATGTCGATGATATGATTGCCAAATCAAAAACAGAGAAGGAGCATGTGACCCATCTGTCAAAACTATTCGAGCGTCTGATAAAGTACAAACTCCGCTTGAATCCCAACAAGTGCACCTTCGGTGTCCGCTCAGGGAAACTTTTAGGGTTCATCGTCAGCCAGAAAGGAATTGAGGTTGATTCTGGCAAGGTCAAGGCCATTCAAGAAATGCCTTCTCCAAAAACTGAAAAACAAGTCAGGGGTTTCCTGGGACTTTTGACTTACATTTCCAGATTTATATTCCTCATGACCGCGACATGTACGCCGATTTTCAAATTACTCAAAAAGAATCAGGACTGCGTTTGGACAGATGACTGCCAAACTGCCTTCGACAGTATCAAGGAATACATGTTGAACCCACCGATTCTATCACCTCCAGTGGAAGGAAGACCACTGATCATCTACCTAACAGTCTTGGAAGACTCAATGGGTTGTGTACTTGGCCAACAAGACGAAACAAAAAGGAAAGAGTCTGCCATTTACTATTTGAGCAAGAAATTCACCGACTACGAGACTCGGTACACTATTCTCGAGAAAACTTGATGTGCTCTGGCTTGGGCAGCCAAACGTCTTCGCCAGTATATGATTCGTCACACTACTTGGTTAATCTCCGAAATGGATCCAATCAAGTACGTCTTTGAAAAGCCTGCTCTTACGGGAAGGATTGCCCATTGGCAGATGTTGTTATCGGAATACGAAATCGAGTACCATGCTCAGAAAGCCGTCAAAGGAAGTATTTTAGCCGGTCATTTGGCTCATCAACCACTTGACGATCAGGAATCAGTCGGATTTGACTTCCCAGACAAAGATGTCATGTATCTAAAAATGAAAGACTGCGATGAATCACTACCCAGTGAAGGGCCAGAACCAGGATCCCAATGGGGATTAATTTTTGACGGAGCTGTCAATCATTACGGAAAAGGAATTAGGGCAATCATTGTTACCCCTCAGGGTACCCACATTCCTTTCACCGCCAGACTGACATTCAAGTGTACAAACAATGAGGCCGAATACGAAGCTTGTATCATGGGTCTCGAAGAAGGGATCGATTTGAGGATCAAGAACTTGGATATATATGGCGATTCAAAGATTACGCGAGAAGGTTGTTACCCTTCTTCAACATAATCGAGTTTCATCATATCCCTCGTGAAGAGAATCACATGGTTGATGCATTAGCCACCCTCTATTCCATGATTAGTGTAGGTCAATGGAACGACTTACCTAAGATTGACATAATGTGCCTTGAATGGCCCGCTTACATCTTCACGATCGAAGCAGTCACAGACGACAAACCTTGGTATCACGATATCAAATGCTTCCTTCAGAAATAAGAATTCCCTCCTGGGGCCTTAAGAAAGGATAGAAAGACCCTCAGAAGGTTGGCAAGCAGCTTCTTTCTGAGTGGTGATACACTCTATAAGAGAAACTTTGACATGGTCTTGCTCCGATGCGTAGACAGACCAGAAGCAGACATGCTGATAAAAGAAATTCACGAAGGATCCTTTGGCACTCACGCCAACGGACACACAATGGCGAGAAAAATTCTAAGAGCAGGGTACTACTGGTTGACCATGGAATCTGACTGCTACAAGTACATGAGGAAGTGTCACAAGTGTCAGATATACTCAGACAAAATCCATGTACCGCCAACACATCTCAAAGTTCTTTCTTCCCCATGGCCTTTTTCCTTATGGGGAATCGACGTGATTGGCATGATCGAACCCCAAGCTTCAAACGAACCTAGGTTCATCCTGGTAGCCATTGACTACTTCACCAAGTGGGTCGAAGCAACATCATACACCAATGTAACCCGACAAGTGGTGGTCCGATTGATCAAAACCAATATCATCTGCCGTTATGGTGTTCTGAGCCAGATCATTACTGATAATGAATCCAACTTGAACAATAAGATGATGAAAGAGTTGTGTGCTGAGTTCAAGATCGAACACCATAACTCATCTCCCTACCGACCCAAGATGAACGGAGCGGTAGAAGCGGCTAACAAGAACATCAAGAAGATTGTTCAAAAGATGGTTGTAACCTATAAAAATTGGCACGAGATGTTACCCTTTGCTCTTCACGGTTATCGCACATTTGTCCGCACTTCAATAGGGGCAACCCCTTTCTCTCTAGCATATGGCATGGAGGCAGTGCTTCCCATAGAAGTAGAGATCCCATCAATCTGAGTATTGATGGAAGCTGCGTTAATAGAAGCTGAAGAAACGAATAACGACACTATGCCACAGTCAGTTGTATCAACAAAGGATGAAGAAGGCATTTGACAAAAAGGTCCGACCTCGCGTCTTCAGGAAAGGAGACCTCGTGCTAAAAAAGATACAATCATTCCTCACTGATTCGCGGGACAAATGGACTCCGAATTATGACGGCCCCTATGTGGTCAAGAAAGCTTTCTCAGGAGGCGCCTTGAGACTCGTAACCATGGATGGAGAGGAATTTACCTACCCCATGAATGTTGATGTAGTCAAGAAATACTTCGCCTAAAAAAATAAAAAAATAAACGTCTCGGTGGATTGAAAACCCGAAAGGGCTGTCCAGGCAAAAACTAGAGACATAATAAAAAATCATCCCAGTGGATTGGAAATCTCAAAGTACAATCCAGACAAAAGTTAAGGATAATGGCAAGTAACTATGTTCAACAGGGGCAAATCCCCCAGCAGCAGTAATGCCATCCATCAGAAGAAAAACTCCAAACAAGGTCATCTTCGACAGAAGCTCAGGATGTCCAGAATTCAAAGTTGGTAGAAGGATAACGGTCGTCATGTTTCAATGTAGCCCTTTTTCCCTTAAATTACCATTTTCTAAACTTTGTAAATACTCTATGGAATCATGCGCTTGGCTGATTTCTATCCTATCAATAAAATTTGAGCCCTTGTGCTTTTTTTGCAATTCTTATTTGGTTTAGCTTTATAGAACAACATTTTAACATGATCAACGATTCTTGAAATAAAACAAAAATGAATTTACTTGTTAAAATTTTTTCTGCTTTTAAAAAAAATGGCAATTTCTTTTGACTGTTGAACATCGAAAGAACATCGATCGCTTCTCCAGAAGTAATCGAGCTTCAAAGTGCAGAATCAAAGTACTCCTTCTTAGCCAGTACACCTGAATGAAGGATCAATTATGTCAGAGACCAGGTTTCGTCTGACACCCTCGGCAGAGTTCTCATCTCCTAAGCCCGACCAACGTAGCTCCCAACAGGGACTATCCCTTCTAAGCAACGCCGAATTGCTATTTTCTGAACCAGCGATACTTTTCATCTCCCGTTGTGGCTGAGTATCCAGTCGTGTTCATCCACTAGTCTGTATATCGCGTTAATTTTGTCAAGATATACATACATACATCATGCATTATTGATTTACATTCATATTCATATTGCATCACTATCACTCTAGTCGGTCTTGTTCCCTAGTGATAAACATTTTTTCAAACGGGTTGTCAGTTCTTTCCTCGTCGGGAAAGGTGGCATCTGACCAACCGCTCCTCCACTTTGCTGCTGAATTGAAGTGGGTCCCTTGACCACTTTGATAACTTGAACCTCTGAAAGGACATAGAACATTCAGCCAACGTCACTCTTCGCCATTGAAGATGATGTCTTCGCTTTCCCGGATTAAGGAAAATCCCCAGAGAAAGCCTCTAAATCAAAGATTCGGTAATGCAACCGTTTTTCTCTGAAAAATCCGCTGACAAAAAGGTCATCAGCCCCTCAAAATTGGATCACATCATATGGCATTTCTCCGAGAAGATCCCGAGAAAAGTATGATGTTACACCCCCAAGCGACAGCAGTTTCTCAAGAGACCTGCTTTCCCCAGTTGAGCCGACAAATGGCGTCTTCAACAGAGAAGTTTGTACACCTCTACAACTCAGACGACTGGGTTCCCCAGCAACTCTGACATCAGATCTTTTTCCATCAAATGGCATCTCCCCAGGAAAATTCGGCGAGAAGTTTGAGGAAAACCGCTATGAACAGCGTCCCTTGTGAAGAAGTTTATTGACAAAAGAAACTGAGACCAGTTCCTTGGTAGGAAACCAGGATCGAGGGGAGGTTTATTTCAGAAACTGAGACCAGTTCCTTGGTAGGAAACCAGGATCGAGGGGAAGTTCATTTCAACAACTAAGACCAGTTCCTTGGTAGGAAACCAAGATCGAGGGGAAGTTCATTTCAGAAACTAAGACCAGTTCCTTGGTAGGAAACCAGGATCGAGGGGAAGTTTACCTTTTCTAAGTAACATTGCTTAGCAAAAGAAGATGGATGAGCAAGCTGACATTCATAACCACCATCAAAATTTTGGGTATTTTGATATTTAATCCTCTTGCACCCCGAATGCCCGAATACCTTCGCCATTCACACCTTCAGGTCCAAGAAGATTAAATAGGGGCATCCGTCATACCCCAAATTTTGACCACTAAGATTCCCCATCATTCTGTAAATAATCATCACAATATGGATGAACCATTATACCTCATTAGTCTCCCCAAAGATGGGTGAGCATCCACTACAATCAAATTTAGGGTTTCAAGCCCTCTCAGAGCTCTTAGACAAAGGATCAATCAAGGAATGACATGATCTTCAATTTGTCTGAAACTCTCAAATATCCACAATGGATCAAGAGGACTCCCACCTCAAGAATCAAGCACAATGTTGTAGCATTCCAAGTGGATTAAGCCTCAAGATCGCCAATGTCACCAAATTGGGGTTTTGGTTGACTGGGGCCTCCAGATGGAAATTTTCCTCTGGGCATGAGGCAAAGGCTTCAAAGCACAACCTAAGATGCTCCAAGGGACATCATGAACCCAATCATCAAGTCAATTTTGCCTCATGGGAGGCATTCATAAATAATCAGGAATTAGGGTTTCTTGACCTAATTCACCCCTAAGTTAACTTTTTGGGCAAAACATGAGCCAAGACCTCAAGAGAGGATTTGAGGGTCTCTAATGCACTACATTGATCCATTTATAACAATGGATTGATCCAAGAAGCTTGATCAACAAGTTTCAAATTCATCAGAACCACAATTAGGGTTTCGCGGGAAAAGTCAAATGTGCCTTTGACTGTTTACCAAGGCATGCTCCCAAACCTTGGGACATGATTCAATACACGCTATAACACCTATGAAATTAATCCATAAAGTTTCATTTAGGTCAAGGACTTGATTTCATAGAGGATCTCACAGTTTGGAGTTCATCTGACAAAAAGTCAACTGTGCACAAAAGTCAACTTTGACTTTTTGAGATTTTTCACAATTATGGTTCTTTGACCCTAAAATGATGTTAATATGTGATTGGGATCATCATTCATCAATAAAAATCAAGAAAAGTGGGATAACTTGTAAAAGAGGTAACCATAAAAAACTTAGAAATTTTCTAAGTTATGGAACAAAGTGGCTAGGGTACCAACTTCCAAGGATCATAACTTGACATCCAAGCAACCATTTGGGCTGATCCAAAGATGGATTTGTAGCTCTCATGGCATACTTTAAAAGTGTCAACTACAAATCATTCCAACTCATCATGGATTTAGAGTTATGGTTGGATCAAAATGGCTGAAAACATGAAATGCCACTTTTTCCAACACTTAGTGAAATTTTCACCAAGTCAGAATCTGTCTTGTTTTTTTTTCAAAAGTAGGGGGATTTTTCACTTGGATCCAAAAAGTATCAAGATAAACTATGATCACACATGTGTTATATCATATAAGAGCTTTCCAAAATGGCCAAGAACTCCATGAAACTCCACTTAAGCCATGAGATATGACAATGACAATGTGCCTTGCTGCAAACTGTCATGGCAAGGCAAATTTGTGCATTTTGCTCGATTTGAGCAAATTTTGCAAATGACAAACAAGTTTATCCATCGGAACACCTCTGGGGGAGACAAAGGAGGTACAAACACTGATTCATCAGCCTCCCAAGTCCTTAAAACCAAAAGTAGCATGTCAAACCTAGAAATGCCTAAAAGAGGGACAAGACTCCAATTTTGGTTTGGAGAATTTAATGGATGCACCAAGGTGGCATGGACTGAGCCCTTTCCAACTGAATTCAGTCAAGACTTATCCAAGAACTAGGGAACCAGCAGCCTGTGCTCTAACCTCTAGTCAATAGCTAGAGGGGACTTGGATTCCTATTGATCAACATTTGCCAAACTTCTACAACAGTTGCCATTCACTATTGCTTGCAAAACAAACTTGCTCTACTATAAATAGAGCTCATTTGTGCTCAGTTTGAGTACACCAAAGCCATCAAACAGATGATTTCCTCAAAATCTCTTTCTTCACTCTAAAATTTCCTTCCAAAGCAAGTCACTATCGGGTTTTGAGTTTGAAAGCAATTCCAACCAAACCAATCTCACACACACACACCTCATAAACATCATATATAAGTGATCCAAACACTTAAACAACATCTGGAACACTGATTTCTCCAAATCACCATCCAACTGCTCAAGCTTTTAGCAGACTTGCAGTTGGGGTACCATCTTCAGTTCCAGCTTGTTTCAAACCACTCCAAGCATTCAGACACATCACTTGGCACCTAAGAAAGATGTGCAAATCATTGGAACCAGCTTGCAACACCTCTAACACAAAACATGATCACCAGCTGCAAGAGGTAGGCCTGAGCACTTCTAAATCTATGATCCATGCATTTTTTGTTGCACAATAATTTGGCCATATGTTCCTAATCATGCATAGAGTGTTTACCCTCAATCAATTACTTTGTTTGAATCGTGTATGGAATTTCTGAGCATTCATGCAAATTTTAGGGTTCTTGAGGTTTCTATTTGATTTCTTATTCCATGCTTAAAATAAATGAAATTAAAGACCATAGACATGATCGTGAGGTGAAAACGAGTAGATTGATATGTAGATTGCATGATTTCATCAAGTATCCAGTGAGATTGGATAGAAAATGCAAATCTGCAGAAACAGAGGGTGGCGCGTGTTCTTGGCATGTTCTTGGCGCCATTTTTTGAATATTTGAACATTTGAATTTTGTGATTTTATTTAATTGATTCAAAAATTAATTTCTCTCTGAGTTTTAATGATTTTGAGTTGATTCTTTTTTTAATAATTCACAAAAATGCTAAAATATTTTATTTTACTAAAAAATCCCAAAAATATTAATTATTTCATATACTTGATATTTTTACAA
This sequence comes from Lathyrus tuberosus, assembly GCA_022829125.1. Lineage (NCBI taxonomy): Eukaryota > Viridiplantae > Streptophyta > Magnoliopsida > Fabales > Fabaceae > Lathyrus > Lathyrus tuberosus. Next base: position 7,054,984 of record JALAZF010000034.1, read on the forward strand.
AGAATTAATATTTTATTTATTTTTCAACATTTAAAATGTTTTTTCTCCCTTAATTTTCTAAACTTAATTGATTTCCAATCATTTTGTGGATAGAAACATGATTTTTGAAACATTGATCCAAGATCACAATTTGTTTTCACACATGTTTAACAATTTTGATCATTTTAATTGAATTTTTATTCAATTAAAATATATTTTGAAAACAAATTAGGGTTTTGATTAATTCAACCCTCATCAAACTTTTTCAAACTCTTTGGGCCTGTTTTAGAGTGTAAGACCCATCCCCTTTGCAAATACACCACCTTTTGGGCCTCAGTCATTGTATAAGTCCCACTGTATTTTCAAAAACAACGGCGCGATCGTCGCCTTTTTAACAAAATTAATTGGGCATCTCCTCGAGCTATAAGTCCCAATTCTTTTTCTTAAAAATCTTTGGGCCTCTAATAGAGTGTAAGACCCAACCCTTTTTTAAACCAAAATAATTTGGGCCTCAGTGTATTGTATAAGTCTCGATACCGTCAAAACGTTTGGCACGATCGTCGCCTTTTTAACAAAAATCACCCTAGGCCTCTCCTTGACCTGTAAGCCCCACCACTTGTACAAAAATAAATTATTGGGCCTCTAATAGAGTGTAAGACCCAATCCCCTTTTAACCAAAACCTTTTTGGGCCTCAGACATTGTATAAGTCCCTCTGCGTTAAAAGAAAGGTCTCGGCGCGATCACCAGTTCAAAAACAAATCATTTGGGCCTCCACTCGTGTTGTAAGCCCCATTTCTTTTCTTTTCAAAATCTATGGGCCTCTAATAGAGTGTAAGACCCATCCCCTTATACATAAAAACTTTTTGGGCCTCACATATTGTATAAGTCCCTCTGTACAGACAACGGTGCGATCATCGTTAAAACTTGGGCCTCTCTTTGAGCTGTAAGCCCCAACAATCTTTTCAAAGCACTTTCTCCTTTGATTTTGAATTCAAATATATGTTGTTATCAAAACTTTATTTGTTGAACAACTAATCAAACAGCATGGAAGATCTACAACGGGTAAGTGTTTATCCGCTTTCATTTACCGTTTTCATATGTATATAACTGTATTGTGGGGTTGCTTCACTGTAAGTCTTCTTTCACATCTTTTATATACTTGTCACTTATCCACTGTGTAATACTAGTATAGTTATTTAGAGTTTTCCTCGGCAACTACGTCAAGAACTAAGTAAAGCCATGTTGGTCACTCTTAAATACAAACAAAACTATATCCCCCATAGGATTCTAGATACAGTCTTCCCTCCTCTTGGGGTTAAACAATATGGAACAAAGAGAAAGGAAGTATTCTCAGTGAACCTTTTCTCAGACTGTCACCCTTAGAAATTGTCAAAGAAACTCTAACTCCCCAGAGATGATATTTTCTTCGTGAATGGCATCTCTTGAGTTTCTTCCAAATTCTCGAACTTTTTGGAATGATCTCTTCTCTGTGAATTACATTTCTTGAACTTCTCTTGGTTTGGGGACCCACAGGCTTCCTAAAAGCATCCCCGCCTCCTCTTGGTCATTGTACAAGGACCCTTCGGCTTCTTAGAAGTTCTCATGCCTTCTCTTAGGCTTAATACAAGGACCCTAACAACCTCTTAAAGGTATAAGACAGAACTTAGTCATCTTTTACTAGAGCAGTCTTTCCCAGGTCAAAACTCCGGCCATTGGAGGGTTGATACTCATCCCTTAATGTCCGTGCCTCCTCTTGGGAATTGTGCAAAAGATAAAACTCAAGACTTGGACAGTCTAAGACCCTTGAGTCTCAAAGACATTCTCAAGTTCCTTTCAAACATAGGAAGAAACCCCGGTCTCTCCCATGAGAGTTCCCCATACTTGGACCCGCTTCAGGATCTCCAGAATCCATAGCGGTAAGGCAGCCTCTTCTTGGGCTTTGTACAAATAATTCTTCCTAGCAGAGGTAACCTTTTCAGACTCTCTTGTTGAGTCAATCACTTTTTAGCCTCCGTCTTGGGCTTTGTACAAGACATATAAAAACACTCTCTTGTTGAGTATAAATGACTCTCTTGTTGAGTCAATCCCTATTTTAACCTCCATCTTGGGATTTGTACAAGACATATAAATCACTCTCTTGTTGAGTATAAAAGACTCTCTTGTTGAGTCAACCTCCTTTTAGCCTTCATCTCGGGCTTCGTACGAGATAGAAAACACTCTCTTGTTGAGTATAAAAGACTCTCTTGTTGAGTCTACCACTTTTAGCCTCCGTCTTGGGCTTTGTACAAGACATATAAAAAATAACTCTCTTGTTGAGTATAAAAGACTCTCTTGTTGAGTCAATCTCCTTTTAGCCTCCATCTCGGGCTTCGCACGAGACATCAAAACACTCTCTTGTTGAGTATAAAAGACTCTCTTGTTTAGTCAACCTCATTTTAGCCTCCATCTCGGGCTTCGTACGAGATAGAAAAACACTCTCTTGTTGAGTATAAAAGACCTTCTTGTTGAGTCAACCACTTTTAGCCTCCGTCTTGGACTTTGTACAAGACATATAAAAAACCACACGCTTGTTGAGTATAAAAGACTCTCTTGTTGAGTCAATCTCCTTTTAGCCTCCATCTCGGGCTTCGTACGAGACAACAAAACACTCTCTTGTTGAGTATAAAAGACTCTCTTGTTGAGTCAACCTTCTTTTAGCCTCCATCTCGGGCTTCGTACGAGATAGAAAAACACTCTCTTGTTGAGTATAAAAGACTCTCTTGTTGAGTCAACCACTTTTAGCCTCCGTCTGGGGCTTTGTACAAGACATATAAAAAACCACACTCTTGTTGAGTATAAAAGACTCTCTTGTTGAGTCAATCTCCTTTTAGCCTCCATCTCGGGCTTCGTACGAGACAACAAAACACTCTCTTGTTGAGTATAAAAGACTCTCTTGTTGAGTCAACCTCCTTTTAGCCTCCATCTCGGGCTTCGTACGAGATAGAAAAACACTCTCTTGTTGAGTATAAAAGACTCTCTTGTTGAGTCAACCACTTTTAGCCTCCGTCTTGGGCTTTCTACAAGACATATAAAAACACTCTCTTGTTGAGTATAAAAGACTCTCTTGTTGAGTCAATCTCCTTTTAGCCTCAATCTCGGGCTTCGTACGAGACAACAAATCACTCTCTTGTTAAGTATAAAAGACTCTCTCGTTGAGTCAAACAACCTTCAGACTCTCTTGTTGAGTCAATCACCCGTTCAAGACTCTCTTGTTGAGACAACCTTTTTAGCCTCCTTCTTGGGCTTTATACATGATAGATAAAAGTACTCTCTTGTTGAGTCAAACCATTTCAGCCTCCATCTTGGGCTTTATACAAGATACATTCTCCTCAACGGAGTCAAAATCCCTTTTAGCCTCAATCTTGGGCTTTGTACAAGATAGAAAGAACATTTTCCCCGAAAAAGTCAAACTTCTAGCCTCCTCTTAGGCTTTCCCCGAAAAAGTAAATCTTTTAGCATCAAAGTTGTGCCTTGCTCACAGCATACAAACATCAACAACTCCTTGTCATACCCCAAATTTTACCCTCAAATTCGTTGATCATTTTCATATCATCTTTTTTTAGTTAAACATCTCATCAATCATGCATTTTTTTTTTCATACAATTTCATCATTCAATGCCATCTTTATTTTCTTCTATTAGTATTTTATTTGTTTCGAAGTAAAATTAGAATGTTTGTCTCATTTCTTAATTCAATTATTTTCATGCATAATGTTCACCTTTAACCTTTATTTTAAATTTTAATTCAATTTTAGATTTTTGAAACTTTAATCCAATTTAAGTAAACTTAGAAGTGTTTTATTTTGATCCAATATCAAGTTTAGAAAACTAATATTGTTTTTTTAATTTATATAATTTATGTTGTTGATATTATATTTCTTTAGGTTCCATATTATTTTCATTTGCCATTTTTATTCCACTGACCATTAGTCTTTTGCAGATTTTATACATTTCTATTATTCTAGCCATGTCACAAGCATATAGGATATTTGATTCAAGACAAAAACCCATATCTCAAGCCATTTTGGAGCCATCACAAGCCATGAACAAATTGGAGGGGACCACATGAATTACTACACGATTTTGTCCTCTTCTCTTTTGCTGCAAACTTCTCAACTTTCATCTCAAAATCACTCACATAACAAACACAAAACCATTGAATCTTGGCTTCTCTTTTCACCAACAATCAAAGGTTGAAAATCATCCCTCACAATGTCACATGGATTCATAACTTTGGCTCCGAATTCCCTCTCAAATTCTGCTCAAATTTTCACCAATCCTGTTCTATAAATACACTGCGTAACAAGAATCAAAGGGGGAGCCGCACCTCACCTTAAAAATGCTCCACAGACAACCCTTGAACCGTAGCATCATCCTCACTAACCTCAGATGTTTAAATCCCTTCCTAAACCTCCTCAACCATAAATCCTTCAAACTTTTCCACCCACTTTTCTAAAAAACGAGACCTTTCCTTCAACCAACTTGGAACCTCACCTTTCAACCCTCATCCTCCACAAACTTCAATCCTATCAACCATCTACCGTCAAAAACCGCAACAGCAGAACCATCCCAGACCCGTCACAAATGAACAACAACATCAATTTGTAACCAACTCGTCGAAACCGAGCAACACCCAACCACAATATCTTGACCCAAATTAAAAAGTAGAAGATGAATGATTTATGAAATGAAATCAAAACAAGAAAGAAACAGGGCGAAACCTGCCACGAGACGAGAGAGACCGAAATCGTCGCTAGAAGAGGTCGGAACAAGCATGTTTTAGTATTGATCTGTTTTGGAAAATAGAATCTGTTGGTTTGCCTTGCTTCATTCATTTTGCTAAGAAGTTGTTTGTTTTTTTGTTACCGTGCCAATGTTTTTGAAGATATGTTGTTGTTGCTTTTGAGCTTCGTAGACCTTGACCATAGTAGTGTTATACTTTGCCCCTTTCTTTTATTTCGTTTTGCATTTCAAAGATGGAGGCTGATAATGTTTTCTCAATCCATTGCCTTGCTTCTTGTGGAACCGTGCCTTTTATTACACGGCTGGGCTTTTTTGTAGCCCATGGTTAATTTCCAACACACACACAGCCAAACTTAAGCGCACCCCTCCTTCATATTGTTGTTTTTTCATTTTAATCATTTCTATTTTTATTTAATATCTTTGTGTTTTTTTTTTATTATTTCTAATATTTTAAGTTGTTGTTTAACTTATTATTATCATTACAATTTAATTACCTTTTCACTTTCAATTTTTGGGCCAATGATATATAAAAACCTTGATTGGTTGATTTTATTCAAATCACTAAAAATCTTGATAAATATGAGGCCATATTTCATTTTTATTTTATCGGTCAATGAAAGTCAAATATCATTAGATTATCAATTTCTCGATTAAATTTTGATTAAGACGAGACCATTTCGATTTCCATTTCATTAAGCAATTTTTATTAACTCAGACGAATAAGAGCCGTCAAGATCTAGCACCTTGGCACAACTCTTTGAACAATTGACTTTCATCAAATGTTCGTTGTCCTCAAAATGATCTTAATCATAAATTGGACAAATAAGAGCTATCAAGATCTAGCATCTTGGCACAACTCTTTGAACGATTGATTTTCGTCAAGCGTCCGTTGTCCATTAAGCGACTTTCATATCAATTTGGGCAAATAAGGGCCGTCAAGATCTAGCATCTTGACATAACCCTTTTGTGCTTTTTTTAATCATCAAAATCTTGTTGTCCTCAAAACAATCTTAATCATAACTTGGACCAATAAGAGCCGTCATGATCTAGCATCTTGGCACAACTCTTCGAACAATTGATTTCCATCAAGCGTTCACTGTCCATTAAATAATTTTACAATCAATCTTGAATGAAAAGGACTGTTAGAGTCTAGCACTCTGGCATAACCCTTTGACATTCTTAAAATATATTCAAGCCACTTTTAAACCACTAGCTTTTCCAAGAGATAGCCATTAATCTCTTCTCCTTCACCAACCTTTAACCCTTCATTTAAATCCTTTCATAAGAGATAGCCATTAATTTCTTCTCCTAAACAATCAATCCTCACAAGCTTTGCTTTCAAGCTTTTCACCGTAGTAGCCATAACTATGGACGCTCTGATTTCTCAAGTTCATCTTGAGAATACGTAGGCATAGGATTGCGAAATCCTAGCGAGCCACATTTTCTTTTTTCCACCTTTTCTTTTTTTCTACCTTTTCCTTTTTCCTTTACATCCAATGCCTTCTTGGATTCCACCTTTTCCTTTACATTCAATTCCTTCTTGGATTCCACCTTTTTCCTTTACATCCAATGCCTTTTTAGATTCCACATTTTCCTATTTTCACCGTAGTTGCCGAACTACGATTGCTCTGATTTCCTCATTGCACTATGAGGATACGTAGGCACGAGATTGCGAGGTCTTGTCGAGCACCCTAATAATAATAAAACCTCTTTAGGTCCTCTTCTCCTTCAATTTAAAAATCCAAAAACATTTCTCTCTCTCCCTTTCCTCAAGTAGAAGATTAGAAATAAACCTTAAGCTAACATACATTCGACCCTAACTAAATGGCTCCCGTTGAGTACAACGGACGTGAGGGGTGCTAATACCTTCCCCTTGCGTAACCGACTCCCGAACTCAGACATTGGTTGCGATGACCATATTCTTATCCTTTCTTTTAAGGGTTTTATTCAATATTTTCCCTTTCCCTCTTTGGGAATAAATAAAGATCGGTGGAGACTCTATTAAGTCCATCCCACGGGCGTGTGATTGCGCTTCGCGAGGTCGTTCTCATTTTTCAAGGTACGACAGATGGCGACTCGGCTGGGGACTAACATCCCTAAGTGAGTCAAGCCTAGTTTAGTTAGGTGTTATATGTGTGTTAGCTTTGCTTGTTTCTTGTTCTTCTTTGATTATATGTTTATCTTTGCTTTGTGGCGTTTATATATTCCTATATATATCCATGTGTGGGCTTTGGGTATCTGATATCTTGAATAAAGCTCTACACCCGAGTTTTGGAAAAAGCAGAGAGAAAACATAGGGTTAGGTTTGGTAGTTAGTAGTGTTAGACTACGAGGGCAAGCTCCTTGTAGCAACTAACATGAAAGCTCCTCTAGAGTAAACCTATTTGTAGATCTTGTTTTAAAACAGCTTGCCTGTTGCATGACGCTGATTCATGAAGGGTCCATGACTCTAGGTCCCCTATTTAGAACCAGTGCTATTTTGGTGGTCGCGTAATATTAGACTTCAAGGACATCTCCTTGCTCCAACCAATATGAAAGCCCCGATCAGAATAGACATTTTTGTCACTCTCGTTGTAAAATGGCTAGCCCGTTGCATAATGTTGATACGATTAAGGTCCATGACTCTGAAACCTTGTCAAAAACTTAGAAGATATCATATGAGTGGGTTTAAGGGTAATTGTCGTAAAACTATCTTTTAAGAAGCGTACCTAATAGGATGTTTTGATTTACTCGTGTTATCCCAGATCCTAACCATACCTACATTGCATTTTCTTTCTGCATCCTGTGCTGCATGACATTGCATATCATTTGCATCTTTGCATGATTCATTGCATACGTTTATCTGTCCAGTTACTCATCTCCAACTGTCTCTCTCTTCTAGAGTTTGCCTGTGAGTCGTCAACCTGATTCCTAGACACAAATACCGGACTAGAGCTAACTACAGACGCAAGATGTCAGAGCAAGAGGTACACAATGCTGAGATCCGAATGGAGATCGACGTTCTCAAGTCAAGCATGATTAAACTCACTGAGATGCTTCAAGTCTTGATTGCTAGAGGAGAGCCTCCCCAAAGGATAGTCATCCAGGAAGTTTCAAGTGCTGATCCTCCACCGGTTCAAATGCCGCCCTCAACCTGGTCCGAGTTTGTTTTGCCACACAACTATTCTCCACCTCTTGCATCTACTGCTATGATTGGTCAGACTGCCAGACCAGTGTTCCAAGCTCCTATTTTTGCCGAAACTCAACCTATAATTCAGACTACTCGAGCTCCCTTTGAGAATCCCCTCTATGAGTACAATGCTGCCAGTGCTCAGGGTGAAGAGCCTGAAGACTTTGTTGAGCCTGAAGTTGTTCGCGAATAGTTTCAGATCATAGATAAGAGACTCAAAGTCGTTGAGGGTGCTGACTTTTTTGTGGATGCAGAGAACATGTGCTTAGTGTCTGACCTTGTTATGCCTGCTAAGTTCAAAACCCCAGAATTTGTGAAGTACAAGGGCCATTCTTGTCCAAGGGCTCATTTGGTCATGTATCTCCGTAGAATGACTGCTTACACCAAAAATCAGAAGCTGCTTATCCACTGTTTTCAGGATAGCTTGAGTGGAGCATCACTCAAGTGGTAAATGGGTCTCGAGCAAAACTCCATTCACTGCTTCCAAGATCTCACAAATGCCTTCATGAAGTAGTATAAGTATAACCTTGACATGGCTTCTGATCATCGTCAGCTGCAAAATATGACTCAGCATGAGAAGGAATCTTTTAAGGAGTATGCTCAGCACTGGAGATAATTGGCTTCCCAAGTTGAACCTCCCTTGGCTGAGAAGGAATTGACGGGAATGTTCATGGATACTCTGTCCCCATTCTATTGGGAAAAGATGATTGAAAGTGTTTCCTCCAATTTCAGTGATTTGGTTACTATTGGGAAAAGACTCGAGGAAGGACTTAAGAATGGAAAAGTGTCCAAGGCTGTTGAATCTTTTAATGCTGTGAAGAAATCCTATGGGAACTTTCAGAAAAAGAGGGAAGATCATACTAACGCTATCATGGTTGAAACAAGAAGGCCTCGTCCTCGACCTCAGTATGTTATTCAACCTGTTGTTGCTGCTGTTACTCCTGTGGTTGCTACCCCACGACCAGCTCAAGGTCCTCAACGTCCGGCTGCAGGACAGAGCCAGTATCATAATAGGACTCATTTGATCATATTCCCATGACGTACACCGAGCTTTATTCTGATATGGTTCAACAAGGTTTGATTACCACAAAGCCTTTACCTCCTCCTCCAAATCCTCTTCCAGCCGGCTATAGGGCTGATCTTCATTGTGAATACCATCAAGGTGGTGCAGGCCATAATTTGGAAGGTTGCTTTGCATTGAAGGTTAAAGTACAAGAGCTGATGAGAAACAAAATCCTCTCCTTTAAGGACAATCCCAATGTCCAAAGTAACCCTCTTCCAGGGCATGCCAAGTGAAGCTTTAGTAGACTTCAACAATTATCCTCTTAAAAGCCAGTGTTTTAGACAGGACAACTCATCCTTGTGTTGATTAGTCACTAGGCCTTTGTTTCTTGTTGTTTGCATTTTTCTTATTTTATAATAACCGCTCGTTTTCAATTATGTTTGTACTTTCGTTGATTAATGAAATGAGCATTGCAACTTTTGGATTTAATTTATTCGTGTTTGCTATATACACTTCGTGCTTTCTTTTCAAAAAATATTTTATCTCTTTTTCACTTTCTTTTTGATTATGCAAAGATTGGAGGGAGGATGATGCAACAAAATACTCATAATTACTGTTGGTATGCTTTCAAATCAAAACTTTGCTGACGATGTAAGGCATTGTTTCAATCCCTAAACACTGGAGAAATAAGGAAGATAATCCCTCGTTAACCCCTTCGACCCTAGAAATAGGAGTTTTCTTTCTTTACAAAAAACCACAATCTTAACCTGGGGTAGGGTAGTTCTCAGTAACTTAATTGTGCATTCAAATACAAGAGTTTCATTCAAGACGCCTTTCAACAAAAGGTTGCATTCACAGTTTTCCTTCGCACACAGCAAGCAAGTGTTGAAGATATCTTTCAAGTCAAATGCCAATGATGGTTCACTGTAATCATTAAGCCAGGCAGTCACTAAAAAAAAGTTTGTATGACAACCCAAAAAGAGGAAACCTTTAAATTTTCATCCTGAAAGTCCTTAATGGCAAACATTGGTAAGGGAGTAGTGAACGCCATTTCAAACCCCTTGACTTCTGAACCGTCATCATTATCATCATCAGTGCAATTCCTAACCTATGGGAACCTGAGTGCATAATTTGAGTTAACTGAGCATAGGACTGAAGTTCATCACGTAGATTGGGTGGGTCACAAATAAACTTTGAGCTTTTATCCTTTATTTCTTAAACCGTGAACCAGGCCACATTACAACCCTTAAAAGACCTAACTGAAGCAAGGTTATTTTGAAAGCATACTACATCAAGGATGTGTAAACTGACTCCAAAAGATCTTTGCAGGTCATTACACCTGTGTTTTTACCTTCTCACTTTGATGTCTTGAACCGCCGTGTTCTGACCAATGACTCGTGTGTTTTACATCTTTCAAAAAATAATTCTTTTGATTTCAAAAGTTGCATGACTCTGCTTTAAAATTACTATGTTTGTACAAATACTTTTGTTTGTAAATTGGCTTTCTTCTTAAGGAATTTTCAAACAATCAGGAAACTTGGTCGGTGATCCTAGCAGGGGCAAGTTCTTCCCAAATCCTGTTGAAGAATCAGTTCAAGAATTGTTGTTCAGGGGCAAGTCCTTCTCAGAATTGGTTAACCAGAATTTTCAAGACTCATACTGGGGCAAGCTTTCTAAGAGCACCGTAAAAGCAGTCATTTACAGAATTAGACAAGCTGAAGCAATAATCAGTTTATCTATGACAGTCAGCTAATCCGGGGAAAGTTACCTGAAGTATCCCCAAGCAGATCTCCATCCTTCCTACAAGGATCATCATTTGATACAGTTTACCAGTGTGATAGAGATGTGTTCAGTGGTAGCATCTTTAGTCCCCAAGCAGAATGGCAGTGATCTCCGTGTTGAGGGATCAGTCTTCTAGTCTTATTCTTCTCCACAAAAGAGTCAAGCTGTGTCATCAGCATCTGCATCTACATTTGATCATATATCATCTACATAACTCATATGCATATGCATATCATAAGTGTTTCATTCTCATTTTTATTTCTCCCGAGGTCGTGTCGTTATCCGCGTCTTACCTTGTGGTCAAAGTCCAACTTACTTAGCACCTACCAAAACGTTACCTTTCCTTTCATTCAGTGCCATTCCTGAATGTTGTTGTTTCCTTGCGCATCTAGTCCTATTGTTAGATGTTTGTCTTCTTTCATTCCAGTGCTATTCCTGGATCTTCATGATCTTTTATTCCAGTTCCATTCCTGGATGTCTTTCTCGCTATAGTCCGATGCCATTCTTGAATATAGTGATTTGCCTTTACTTTTAGTACCATTCCTAAAAGTTCCTTCACAATCATTCAATGCTATCTTGGATACTGTGATTCCTTCTATCCAATGCATTCTTGGGTATCTCTTTGCTCACATTCATCCAATGCTTTCTTTGATTTTGTGATTCTTTTCATCCAATGCTTTCTTGGATCCCACTTTGTTCACTCTTATCTAAAGCCATTATTAGATATTGTGAGTTATACCTTTCATCTAAAGCCATTATTGGATGAATGGTTTCTTTGCATTCAATGCCATTCTTGAATGCGGTATTTGTGCACTTTTATCTAAAGCCATTATTAGATATTGTGATTATACCTTCCATTCAAATCCATTATTGGATGTCTGATTTCTTTACCATTTGTTGCTTTTCCGGATGTGTCTCTCTTTCTGATGTTCTTCCAGATCGAGTCTTTGTTTACTTTTATCTAAAGCCATTATTAGATATTGTGATTATACCTTTCATTCAAAGCCATTATTGGATGTCTAGTTTCTTTACCATCTGATGCTTTTTCGGATGTGTCTCTCTTTCTGATGTTCTTCCAGATCGAGTCTTTGTTCACTTTTATCTAAAGCCATTATTAGATATTGTGAGTATACCTTTCATTCAAAGCCATTATTGGATGTCTGGTTTCTTTACCATTTGATGCTTTTTCAGATGTGTCTCTCTTTCTGATGTTCTTCCAGATCGGTCTTTGTTCACTTTTATCTAAAGCCATTATTAGATATTATGATTATACCTTTCATTCAAAGCCATTATTGGATGACTGGTTTCTTTGCATCCAATTCTTTCTTGGATCCCTACTTTGTTCACTTTTATCTAAAGTTATTATTAGATATTGTGATTGTACCTTTCATTCAAAGCCATTATTGGATGACTGGTTCCTTTGCATTCAATGCCATTCTTGAATGTAGCCTTTGTTCACTTTCATCTGATGCCTTCTCAGATATTGTGATTATACCTTTCATTCAAAGCCATTATTGGATGTCTGGTTTCTTTTGCCATCTGATGCTCTTCCTGATGTGCCTTTCTCTTTCTGATGTTTTTCCAGATTGAGACTTTGTTATCTGATTCCCCAGTGGAGACCGTCTTTCCGGTTATATTTCCATTAAGGATCTTGTGTTATATTTTCTTTCTAAAGTGTCAACCGATCACGCTTGAATCAGTTGTCTCATCACTTTAGATTTTTCCTAGTTTAATTTCAGTTTCCCCAGTGTTGTTGTCTTCCCCAGTGAGTGTTTGCTCATTGTGTGAACTTTGTCCCTGTTTGCTTTCGTTTTCGTCTGCATTTCTGCATTTATCATTCTATCATTTCCATCATATTAGAGTTCATAGCATGTCAATATTTTAGTTTGTTTCTTTTGTCCATAGCATTGTATGTCAGTGCATCTGAGGGCAAAATTTTTGGTTATCTATATTTAAATACCTCCCACCATGATTTCATGAGGACTATCATCACTCATGTCGTCCGGTAAAGATATTTAAATAGGGGCAACTGTCGTACCCCAAATTTTACCCTCAAATTCGTTGATCATTGCCATATCATCATTTTTTAAGTTAAACATCTCATCAATCATGCATTTTTTTTCATTCAATTTCATCATTCAATGCCATCTTTATTTTTTTCTTTTAGTATTTTATTTGTTTCGAAGTAAAATTAGAATGCTTGTCTCATTTCTTAATTCAATTATTTTCATGCATAATGTTCACCTTTTACCTTTATTTTAAATTTTAATTCAATTTTAGATTTTTGGAACTTTAATCCAATTTAAGTAAACTTAGAAGTTTTTTATTTTGATCCAATTTCAAGTTTAGAAAACTAATACTGTTTTTTTAATTTATATAATTTATGTCATTGATATTATATTTCTTTAGGTTCCATATTATTTTCATTTGCCATTTTTATTCCACTGACCATTTTAGTCTTTTGTAGATTTTATACATTTCTATTATTCTAGCCATGTCACAAGCATATAGGATATTTGATTCAAGAAAAAAACCCATATCTCAAGCCATTTTGGAACCATCACAAGCCATGAACAAATGGGAGGGGACCACATGAAATACTGCACGATTTTGTCCTCTTCTCTTTTGCAGCAAACTTCTCAACTTTCATCTCAAAATCACTCACATAACAAACGTAAAACCATTGAATCTTGGCCTCTCTTTTCACCAACAATCAAAGATTGAAAATCATCCCTCACAATGTCACATGGATTCATAACTTTGGCTCCCAATTTCCCTCTCAAATTCTGCTCAAATTTTCACCAATCCTAATCTATAAATACACTACATAACAAGAATCAAAGGGGGAGCCGCACCTCACCTTGCAAATGCTCCACGGACAACCCATGAACCGTAGCATCATCCTCACCAACCTCAGATCAATAAATCCCTTCCTAAACCTCCTCAACCATAAATCCTTCAAACTTTTCCACCCACTTTTCTAAAAAATTAGACCTTTCCTTCAACCAACTTGGAACCTCACCTTTTAACCCTCATCCTCCACAAACTTTAATCCTATCAACCATCTACCGTCAACAACCGCAACAGCAGAACCATCCCAGACCCGTCATAAATTGTCGCTCCCGGGATTTTCATCCAAGTACAAACGCGAAAGTGGCACCGAAACAGAGTCGCCAGCAATGTGTATTTATCCAAGAGAGTGAAAGAAAACATTGCATAAACCTGGGAGGAAGGAAAGAACATGGTCTTGCGACCAAGAGAACTAGGTTCGGGAGTCGGTTACGCGAATGAAAGGTATTAGCACCCCCACGCATCCATCGTACCCGATGGGATCCACGCTTGCTGTACGATCAAAGGGTGCCGTCGACTGGAGATCCACTGTTGAGAACCGGAAAAGAAAGGTAGAAAGAAAGGGGGAAAAGAATGAGAACAAGAAGCAAATGTAGGGAAAATAAAAGAAGTGCTCGAATGGGCCCTACCCCACTGCCTACGTATCTCATCGGGAACATGAGACTCAGAGCGACGTAGTTCCCCTCAACGAGGGTCGCTTTGTTTGTGTTTTTTAGTGGAAACGTCAGAGCGTGCATTCCAGCAGCTTAGGTGTTGCAGCTCGCTGTAGGGAGACTTAGGCGTTACGTGTTTGCAGTCGAACGGACTTGACGATTCCTTAAGGAAGGAATGAAGTAGATGAGAAGAGGATTGTTGTTTGTTTTTGTCTTTTAAGAAAGAAGTGTTTTGTTTATTTGATGTTTTGCAACGCATATTGTATTTAAGTCCCTCATGTAAGATCGAATACCTCGCATATCGACCCAAGACTGACCTCACTATCTCATTCTTACATGAAAGGCTAAAATACAATATTTGTTTTGCCTTTATTAGGTGTCTTTTTACTTTTGTTTTGAGATGAGAAGAAGAGACTCAAAAGAAGGAGTAAAGATAAAAACTAAAGAGGGAGACTAAGACTCAATCTTAATGTTATCATGCATGGTGATCCTATGGTTAATGAGGTTCAAGGAACCTAATCCTAAAAGAAAGGAGAAGAAGAAAGAAAGAAAGCAACTTACTTCCAAGATGGAAGTTAAGTTATTTCTAAGAGGGAAGAAAGAAGATTATCAAAGCAAAGCATCATTAAATGATTAAACAACACAAATTGAATGATTAAAATATAAAGGAAGAAATTAGAATGTGGATGCATATCCACACTCAAGTGACTTACCATTAGCCCCTGAAATGGTTAGTGCAATTATTTACAAGTGAAGAAACAAGTTAAGATGAACAAGTAAGACTTAAACAAAGTCAATAACCAAAGTAAAAGCATCTTAAAGGTTAAGGAAATCATAAGGTCAGAATGCACACCATAAGAATGTTCTCTAATGCTATGAGATCAAACAAAAATCAAATGCACACAAACAATGCCTTAAACCACAAAGAAATGCATTATGAAAGAAGTAGATGAAGAATGAGTGGATATGCAAAGTGATCATGCATTAATGCTTCATGAAAGGTTAAAGTCAGAACCAAAGTCATTTACCAATGTCTCAACATGCATATGAATCAACATATAGTTCATGGATCAAAGAGTGCAAGTGGAAGAGATAGGATGAAGTGGAAGTGAGCATAAGAGAAACATATTTCAATATACGCACAAATTGATATATTAGAGATACATAACATGTAAAAATGATTGATGCATACATGTGGGCAGTAACATAACATTGATGAGATGCTAATGGAATGAAAGAAAAATCATACAAAATGCAATCATTGAACATGTAAAGCATAAGAAGAGAGCAAGAGAAGATAACATGTCAAACTTTCAAGTTATAACACATAAGCTCACACCACATGCCAACACAAGTCAATGTGAGCTAAAATGAAACAAAGATGACCAATAACATCATTCAAATGACCTATAAAATGTGCACAAACAAATCACAAAATGGCACAAATGCCTCAACCAAAATCACATAAGAAGGAAGTAAGTGGATGTGCACAAAGATAACTCCAAATGTAAATCTCTAAACAAATATCAAAAGTACATATTAAAATCATAAAACTTGGCTCTAAACAACCTAAATCAGAAGCAAATCAAGTATCAAAATTTCATGGCAAAAATCAAAATGAAACATGCTCTAACAAATCAACAAAGTCATATTGAAACACATCACAAGAAGGTGCAAAGATGAACATCAAAAGGTATGATATAATGACCTTAAAAATCAAACAAAAATTGTTTTAGGCACTTTAAGATGTCATTTAATCAATACAAAAATAATGAATAAAAAATATGATGTGAGGTGAGAGAAAGATATCATGCAAGTTTAAGTGTCATGAAGAAATTCAATTAAAAAAGAAATTAAAAGAAAATATGGAATAATGTGCAAAAAAAACACAAAGTCAGAATTAAAAAATAGAGAAAATTATTTAAACATGTTAAGATGTCACTTGAATTAATTTGGGATTTTTAGAAGTAATTTAGTATTTTTAAAAATATAAAACCCAAACACTATGTGAAATAAAAATAAAACAAAAGGAAATAGCATAGGGGGTGTGGCGAAAGTAATTTCCATGTTCAAAATACATTGGGCTCAGACACTGGGGGTGCAGATATCAAACATAAACCCAGTCCAACATGCGTGTGATTGTGTTTGATACAATGAGTGTGCAGTCAAGTGAAGATGCAATCATGGCCATGAGATGAAAAAGTCAACAATCAAGCTAGCAATTATTATGATCAGACGAATGAAAATGCACGCACATGATAAATTCCATACACGCATGCACATGCAATCAGTTCAGAAGTCAAAGGAACACGCGTGGTATGTAGCACCCTCATTAATGTGCTGGCAACTTTTAGACCATTAGATTAATCTCAATCAAACAAGTACACACATCAAACTATTCAAAGCTAGGGTACACAATAGATAGCATGCACACACACACACATTGAAGTCACTCATATTCAACATGATGCACGTGTGAGAGATGATGGATTTTAATGCGTTGGCACTATTAGGACCAAACGATGCAAAAGATCAACGGCCAAGATTAAAACTGAAGATTAAACCCTAAAACATCTCACCGGCCGGAGAAGGACCTCCGGTCATCTTCTCCGGCCACCTGCAACCTCAAATATTCCAGAAACTCACATGGCATACATCAAAAGAAAGCTTAGCTCATGTGCAATCCAAATCCACCAATGAAAACCACATAGCATGCACGCATAGAGAGATTCGAACACCAACAGTTTGCCCTAACTTTTCACCTATGCTCCTAATGAGCCTATCAACTAGCCAGGACTCACACAGCTTCTAGTAAGCTTCAAATCAAGATGAAACAAGCTCAAATCACATGAGTACAAAGCAAAAAGGTTGAGTGAATTAGAACCTAAAATTTGTGAAGGAACTTGAGTTGTAAGAAAACCAGAGAACTTGAGCTCTTGAACTTTTTGAACTTCAACTTTTAAGCAAAATAAATGCTATTAATTCTTGAGTAGAAGAAGAGAATTGATGACTGCAGTGATGTTGAGCTTGAAGAGATGAAGTTGTTCTTAAGTGTTCTTGATCGGAAATTAAACAATGATGATGATGAAGATGAAATGTGGATGAAGATTGTTGAGGTCGTGTGAAATCAGAGAGAAAGCATAGAGAATCTGAGTGAGTTTCTCGAGTGAGAGTGGAAAATGAAAGTTGAAGTTTCGAGATTGTGAGTGAAATTTGATTTATATGTTGGGTTAATTCTGTTAACTCATGGTTAAGTGAGTTGACTAGGTGAAGTTAAGTGAGTGCACCCTAACTAACTGAGTCAAGTTAGTTAGGGGCGAGTGGTGAAGGGTTTTGCTATGGTGAGGTTGAGATTTATTGTGTTATGGTGGTGATGAAGTGAAGGGTGATGATGAGGTCACTGATGTAGCAGAAACTTGCTGCACAAGTTTTTAATTTCCATTTTTATGTATGAAGTAGCATGGCAAGGCACATGTAGCATATGTATGTAAGGGAATGTTGGTCTTAATGAGGTAAAGGAAGGTACATGAGTGCATAGAAATGTTTGTGGTATGACTGAACCAAAATCGTGTACAAATAACCCCTCAAAATCCATCACTGCACCAATGAAAGTAGGGTTGTTTGCAGCTGAAATTCTCTCAAGTTAATGCATGGTTTGATGAGACTTAGGTGTCAATGGAAAGATGGACTATCATAGAACAAATTTGGTATGAAAATTGAATTGAATAAAGGCTTGGAAATTGATGAAAAATAGCTTGGAATGTCACGGTTTAAAACTGGTACAAATGTGTGGCAAGTGGTGGCATGGCATGGCAACATGGTGCATGGAATTCAGCATGATCATACCAACTTTGAGCCCTTATAACTCCATCATAACTTGCTCAAATGAAAATTTGTCCAACATGAATATTGTAGAGGGCATGGAAAGGAACAACTTTGATGTTGGAAAGTTTTCCATTTTAAACTTCCTTGATGGAGAAAAATGGCTGGACATTTGGCACACCATGTGTTTATCAAAATTATGGCGCATGGGCCTAGTCTTGCCTTGCCATGACTTGGTTTGTGACCTAGTTTTGTCAAACTTTGATTGACCATAACTCCCTGAATTTTGATCCAATGGAAGAGTTATTTATATGGATTTGAAGCTTAGAACATGAACTTTAGTAGGCTCAGCTTGGGCCTGAGGTTTGGAGCTTTTATCATAGAGAAAGAGAGCCTCTAAGTAGGGTGCAAAATGGTCCAAACTTGCCATTTTTGGAAACCCTAAAGTTTCTATTTTTGGCAATTTTGTAACTTCTTGATTTATCATGATTCCTTCATCAATTCTTGATCAAATCTTGTCCCATGAACATATATAACATGAATGTCATGAATTTGACCTTAAAAGTCAGGAGTTGACTTTTTTCACTGCACAGTTGACTTTTTCCCCAATTTCTTGATTATCAAGCAACTGATCAATTGAACCTCTTCTGAAATGAATCAATGGCCAATCTACCATCCTTAGACACTTAATATCATGTAGAAAACATTGAGATCAAGTTTGAATCAAAATTTCATCAGGAGACCACCTGAATCCAAAACCCTAATTTTGACTGTTTTTTGTGATAAGAGGTGATGCATTGACCAATCTTCTTGATGAATTCCCATCTTCCAATGACTTGTGAGATCAAGTGGGATGATATATAATGTAATAAACCCTTGAGGCTTGTTGAGAGACCTTTGGCCCTTATTCTCTTGCTTTGGATGATCCACCTCATTGAGAAACAACTGATCACATGCCCTTATGCAAGATGCAATGCTAAATGAAAAATGTTTTATTTTTCTATGCTTGAATGCAATGCAATGAAATGAAAGCTCATGCTAAATGATATGAAGAAATGAGAGGGCAAATTTTGGGGTATTACACAAATGAACAACAACATCAATTTGTAACCAACTCGTCGAAACCGAACAACACCCAACCATAATATCTCGACCCAAATTGAAAAGTAGAAGATGAGTGATTAATGAAACGAAATCAAAACAAGAAAGAAATAGGGCGAAACTTGCCGCGAGACGAGAGAGAGACCGAAATCATCACGAGAAGAGGTTGGAACAAGCATGTTTTAGTATTGATCTGTTTTGGAAAATAGAATCTGTTGGTTTGCCTTGCTTCATTCATTTTGCTAACAAGTTGTTTATTTTTTGTTACCGTGCCAATGTTTTTGAAGATATGTTGTTGTTGCTTTTGAGCTTCGTAGACCTTGACCACAACAGTGTTATACTTTACCCCTTTCTTTTATTTTGTTTTGCATTTCAAAGATGGAGGCTGATAATGTTTTCTCAATCCATTGCCTTGCTTCTTGTGGAACCGTGCCTTTTATTACACGGCTGGGCTTTTTTGTAGCCCATGGTTAATTTCCAACACACACAGCCAAACTTAAGCGCACCCCTCCTTCATATTGTTGTTTTTTCATTTTAATCATTTCTCTTTTTATTTAATATCTTTGTGTTTTTTTTAATTATTTCTAATATTTTAAGTTGTTGTTTAACTTATTATTATCATTACATTTTAATTACCTTTTCACTTTCAATTTTTGGGCCAATGATATATAAAAATCTTGATTGGTTGATTTTATTCAAATCACTAAAAATCTTGATAAATACGAGGCCATATTTGATTTTTATTTTATCGGTCAATGAAAGTCAAATATCATTAGATTATCGATTTCTCGATTAAATTTTGATTAAGACGAGACCATTTCGATTCCATTTCGATTTCCATTTCATTAAGCAATTTTTATTAACTCGGACGAATAAGAGCCGTCAAGATCTAGCATTTTGGAACAACTCTTTGAACAATTGACTTTCATCAAATGTTCGTTATCCTCAAAACGATCTTAATCATAAATTGGACAAATAAGAGACGTCAAGATCTAGCATCTTGGCACAACTCTTTGAACGGTTGATTTTCGTCAAGCATCCATTGTCCATTAAGCGAATTTCATTTCAATTTGGGCAAATAAGGGCCGTCAAGATCTAGCATCTTGACATAACCCATTTAAGCTTTTTTTAATCATCAAAAGCTTGTTGTCCTCAAAACAATCTTAATCATAACTTGGACCAATAAGAACCATCAAGATCTAGCATCTTGACATAACTCTTCGAACAATTGATTTCCACCAAGCGTTCACTGTCCATTAAACAATTTTACAATAAATCTTGAATGAAAAGGACTGTTAGAGTCTAGCACTCTGGCATAACCCTTTGACATTCATAAAATATATTCAAGCCACTTTTAAACCACTAGCTTTTCCAAGAGATAGCCATTAATCTCTTCTCCTTCACCAACCTTTAACCCTTCATTTAAATCCTTTCATAAGAGATAGCCATTAATCTCTTCTCCTAAACAATCATTCCTCACAAGCTTTGCTTTCAAGCTTTTCACCGTAGTAGCCAGAACTACGGACGCTCTGATTTCTCAAGTTCATCTTGAGAATACGTAGGCATAGGATTGCGAAATCCTAGCGAGCCACATTTTCTTTTTTCCACCTTTTCTTTTTTTCTACCTTTTCCTTTTTCCTTTACATCCAATGCCTTCTTGGATTCCACCTTTTCCTTTACATCCAATGCCTTCTTGGATTCCACCTTTTTCCTTTACATCCAATGCCTTCTTAGATTCCACCTTTTTTCTATTTTCACCGTAGTCGCCGAACTACGATTGCTCTGATTTCCTCATTGCACTATGAGGATACGTAGGCACGAGATTGCAAGGTCTTGTCGAGCACCCTAATAATAATAAAACCTCTTTAGGTCCTCTTCTCCTTCAATTTAAAAATCCAAAAACAATTCTCTCTCTCCTTTTCCTCAAGTAGAAGATTAGAAACAAACCTTAAGCTAACATACATTCGACCCTAACTAAATGGTTCCCGTTGAGTACAACGGACGTGAGGGGTGATAATACCTTCCCCTTGCGTAACCGACTCCCGAACTCAAACATTGGTTGCGACGGCCATATTCTTATCCTTTCTTTTAAGGGTTTTATTCGATATTTTCCCTTTCGCTCTTTGGGAATAAATAAAGATCGGTGGCGACTCTGTTAAGTCCATCCCGTGGGAGTGTGAATGCGCTCCGCGAGGTCGTTCTCATTTTTTGAGGTACGAAACTCCTCTTTAGAGATGACAAATTCTCTCTCAGCTAAAACCCTTTTAGCATCACATCTTGGGCTTTGAACAAGATACAAATCATCTATAGCTTCACGTCTTGGGCTTTGAACAAGACACCAAAACACCTCTTTCCACCCATAGAATAGGAGGAACTACGATCGCTCTGATTTCCCTGTTTCGTTTAACGGGAATACGTAGGCATAAGATTGCAAAATCTTAGCGAGCATACTAATCAAAAACCCAAAATCCTGTACCTTCACACATCAATTAAAAAGCATCAGACGTAACATCTTACCAATAGCCTAGACACTGTTTTTAAGCAAATACCCCTAAAAGAAGAACCCCCTTTTGATAGCATCTGTAAACCAACAGTTTTGACTGTTTAACCACAGTATGCAAACAGGGTTAATTGAAGACATCTATTTCCCTTCCTTAATCAGCTCAACAGGATAAAAAATGAATCGAACTGTAGTACCAAAGCGATAGTGATTCGAAACCACAAAAATCGCGGAACATAAGTTTCTAAGTGAAGTTAAAGTTCCAGAAGGATACTCTTCAGATATTAGAAGACTTGTGTCTATGAAAGACCTCAAGTTAAAGAGTTTAAAGACGCATGATTGCCATGTTATAATGGAACATTTTCTACCAATAGGTATACGTTCTATTCTGCCAGAAAAAGTAAGAAACGCAATAACTAAATTGTGTTCTTTATTCAAGTCAATTTGCAGTAAGGTGATCGATCCTGCGATCTTACCAACATTGCAAAAAGAAATAGTTATTACTTTGTGTGAGCTTGAAATGTATTTTCCTCCCTCGTTTTTTGACATAATGGTACATCTAGTTGTACATCTTGTGAAAGAGACACAATTATGAGGACCAGCTTATATGAGATGGATGTACCCTGCTGAACGTTATATGAAAATATTAAAAGGGTATGTGAAAAACGAAGTCGACCCGAGGGTTGTATTGCTGAACGATACATTATTGAAGAAGCGATTGAGTTTTGTTCTGAATATCTGTCCAATGTTCAATCAATTGGACTCCCCAAATCTTATATTGTCGGAAAAAAAAAAGAAAGAAAAAAGTTAATTGGAAATAAAGTTGTGGCGGTATCAAGGGTCGAATGGGATCAAGTCTATTTGTATGTTCTGCACAATGAGAACGAGGTTGAGCCGTATGTTGAAATGCATAAGGATGTTCTCCGAGGTTTAAATCCGAATAGAAATGAAAATTGGATAGTACGAGAGCACAATTGAAGTTTTATACCTTGGTTTAAGGATCATATTTAATCAAAGTATTATTCAGATCTCGCTTCAATAACAGAAAGGTTGAGATCTTTAGCATATGGTCCAAGTTTGGTTGTGTTTTCTTATAGCGCATACGCAATTAATGGATACACATTTTATACCAAAGAACAAGATGATAAAAGTACTATGCAAAATAGTGGTGTCACCGTGGTAGCTGAAGCAATGCACATTTCAAGTGTGAAGGACTTAAACCCCAAATTTGCAAATCTGTCATATTTTGGGGTTATCGAGTGCATTTGGGTGTCTGATTATGAGAAGTATCAGATTCCTATATTTAGTTGCAAGTGGGATGAAAATAATAATGGCTTACGAATGGATAAGTCAGGATTTTTGCAAGTGGATCTTAATAGGGTGGGGTACAAAGATGAGCCTTTTATTTTAGCCTCTCAAGCTAAACAAGTGTTCTATGTCACTGATCCGACAAGTACGAAATGGTCTATAGTGCTTTTATCTAATAAAGTAATTGATGAAAACATTGGAGATCAAGGTGATATTGATGTTGAGATTGAATCGTTTACTAGAAATGATCAAGATGAGAATATTATAGCAAATGAATCATATATTAGAAATGATCATAATGAGGGTATTTGGATCAATCCAACCGTCCGTGTTGTTAAGAGACGAGTATAACATATTCCAACCAAGAAAAGAAAGAGACGTTAGTGCAAAAGGTACTATTTCGTGTCTATTATTTAATAAGTTGAACAATTTATTTACACATTTCAATGAAAATAGTCTAATGTTTACTATGTTTTTATTTAAGGTTCTTGTATGACAAATTGATGCGCGGGAATCAATTGTCAAACAGATTCTATTTCGTGTCTTTCGTTCGTATAATACTGGCAACGGGTTAGATTTTAATTCTAATTTCATTCTAATCTTTGTATCTTTTGCATAGAAAATTTCCATCTAAACTTTTGTTTTTTTTACAGTGGTCACTGGTTTGTTGGTTGCTATTAATCTGATCACAAAGAGAAGCTCGAGTATCACGGTTTAAAGCAAACAACATTACATGGATCAGAGTGGAGGTATATTAATTTTCACAATTTTGCTTATAATAGTGATGATACTTGATAAAACAAGACAACTATATATTCTTATTTGTTTTTATTTTGTTAGAGCAATACAAGTATAGATTGCGGTTATTACGTTTTGAGGTTTATGAGAGAAATCCTTCATTTGGATCAAATAGAGATTCCAATCATGGTATGGATTTATAACTTAGGATTTATTTTAATATTTATCGAATATTTCATATAATTTATTACTTTTAACTAAATCATGCATATTATGTTTTATTATGTAGTACTTTGATGAATACAAGTGTGCTCATTACTCGAAAGATAAATTAGAAGAAATCAAGGAGGAATTGTGTGAATACTTTATTGAGAAAAGAATCATATAAGGTATGAAAGTTGTTGTGTTGATTTATATCAAATGGTTTATGTGTTGAATTATAATGGTGTATATATTTTGGATTATAACGGTATATAATGCCTATGTTTGAATAAAAGCTTGTTTGTTGAAATAAAGGCTCAATGGTTGAAATATAAGGCCTATGTGTTGAAATAAAGGCTTGTTGAATGTCATATATTGCCTATGTGTTTGAAATAAAGGCTTGAATTATATAGGTTTATGGTATTATTTCCAAAAATATGCTTTCTAAAAAAGAAAGAATAGGCAGCGCATTTAAATAAAAAACGCTTCCTAAATTTTGATTTTTAAAAAAGTGCTTTTAAAAAGCACAATTTACGTGAAGAAAAGACAGCGCTTTTCAAAAAAAGCGCTGCCTATAGTTCACAATAGAAAACGCTTTCCATTAAAAGCGCTGCCTTAAAGTGAAATAAAAAATACATTAGACAGCGCTTTAAAAAGCGCTGCCTAAAGATGCCAATAGAAAGCATAAAAGGCCAGCAAAAGCGTTGTTAAAGGCCCACTTTAGACAGCGCTTTTCCAAAAAAAGCACTGCTAAAGGCCTACTTTACAAAGCGCTTTTCCAGAAAAAGCGCTGCTAAAGGCCTACATAAGGCAGCGCTTTTGCATAAAACAGAAGCGCTGTCTTTACCTATAGCAGCACCACCTTAGGCAGCACTTTTAAGCACTGTTAAAAGCAAAAAAAAAAACGTTGTCTTTTCCCTTCCGTGGCATAGTGAGTCAATAGCCTTATTGACTCATCATAGAGCTTGAATTTCACAGATCCAGTACCTGTAATTTTGCAATCTTTGTTGTTTTCCAGCAGCACTGACCCACCATCTTGATCACATAATTCCTCAAACAGGTCTTTGTTTGGAGTCATGTGCCAAGTACACCCTGAATCCATAATCCACTCCTTGCTAGAGTCACTGCTTGAAACCACCAACACATCACATGATTTATAACCATCTTGGACAATGGCTGCATTACCATTATCCTTTCCACCATGATTGTTCGATCAAGGCATACTTTTCTTGTATGACCCTCCTTTTTCAATGATAACACTAAATAGTATGAGCATTACCACCATAAGAATTAAGTAGAACCTTATCCTTCTTCTTCTCAAATCTACCATCTTTCTTCAAGAATCTCCCCTTAATGGATAAACCTTCACCAATAGAAGATGGTTTGTGCTCATTTTATTCGTTGAAATCCTTAGAGTACAAGGCAGATTGAACATCCTCAAAGGTCAATGCCTCTCTTTCATATAAGAGAGCTTTTTTGAAGTGAGCATGAGACTTAGGTAAAGAGAACAATAGCAGCAACGCTTGAACTTCAATATCAATCTTGGCCTCGATATTCTCAAGATTAAGAATCAAATTGTTGAACATATCCAACTACTCATCCAAGACTTTTTCTTCACTCAACTTGAATGAATACAAAGCTTGCTTCAGGTAGAAACGATTAACCATGGATTTCGTCATGTACAAACCTTTAAGTTTCATCCTTACACCAGCAGTAATTTTCTCCTTTGAAATCTTCCAGAGAACCATATCACCAAGGCTCAATACAATATCACTGTGGGCTATTTTGACCATCATCATCTTCTCTTTCTCCCATAAGGTAGCCTCCATTTTCTTTGATCCTTTCAACGCTTCTAACAAACCCTTTTCAACAAGAAGGGCTTGCATCTTCAAGCGCCACAAACCGAAATCATTCACACCGGTGAATTTCTCAATCCCATACTTTGTTGATGACATCTTCTCCTCAACGCTCACCGCACCCATTTGTTTTGAATTGATGACGTCAAGAACAAATCAAAATATGAGAAAAAGATTGAGTTTCTTGAACAAACACAAGAAACCCTATTAGGTTTTACAAAAGATAGAGAATAAGGAAGAAGAAGAAGAAGAAGAATTGGTTAAAACTATTTTACTATTCACTTTCTCAATAAGGGTTCAACCATTACAAGTGAATACTAAAAATTAAACTCTCTCAACAACTTGAGAGAATTGGTCTATTTATAGACTACTAAGATAACTTAGGTTACAAACTAACTTAAAAATTAGGCTTATAAGCAAGACCCAATTTGACATGTTAACTTAAACACAAAACTAACATATTTCGATAACATGCTTGAACATAATTCGACTCCAGCATGCACAACTCCTGCTGAACCATTTGTTGTTAATTGATCTCGTCAAGAACAAACCAAAATATGAGAAGATGCCATCATTCCATATTTTAACACTGGGAACAAGCTATAACCAAGTGGCTGAGTTCTAAAGATCTTCGGAGAAAAGGTTTAGAGAGATGTCAGAGCTTCTCTCTCAGATATCACGTATCACGTAACTTCGGGGAAAAGATATTTTCTATCACTTTTGACTTTGGAAAAGTGATAGAAAAATCAATTTTTATAAAATTTGTCTCTGGTGTAACCGGTTACACCAAAAGTGATAACCGGTTACCACTGCGGAAGAAGCACTTTTCTGCTATTTTTTGATACGAAGATCAGTTTTGGAACCCTCCCAACCACCAAATTTTCCTGGAGATCATTCCCTCAAGATTCAAATTCTAATTCTTAGCCACATACAACATCAGAAACATTTCACCAACACACAACTCATCCAACATACATCATAATGGCAATATTACACATATTAATAATTCATGGCAAAGAGAAGAAAATTCAATCAAGAGAACAATTCACTCACCCACATGTTATTATGCATAGCCCTTATACAAAAGGAAATCTCACCCTTACCTTAATTTTCCAGCAAGAGCACTTCAACAATGAGGTTCTCTCCTCTTCTTCCTCAAAACCCTACACCTTTATTCTCTTTCTCTTCCTTTTCCTCAATTTTCACGTATTGACTGTTCTCCCTCTATTCCCATTCATTTCTTATTTTATTATTTCATTATTTCTAATTTCACCTTATTCCAACTAATTAAAATAAATATTTATTTCATCATATTATTATAATAATACTTAAAAATAAATATTTAATTATTACTATTATTTATTTAAATAGTTATAATTTAAATAATAATAATAAATGACACTCTCCCACCACCTCATGTCTCTACACTTTTACTCACAAACCTCCAATACCGTAAGTTCTACTCTCTAAGGCTACTACCCTACCCCAAAGGGTTTCTCTAACACATCAAAACATCAAATAACACATTTATTTACACAATTTAATTATGAAATACTAATTAAATAAATCGGGGCGTTACAACTCTCTCCCACTTAGAATATTTTCGTCCTCGAAAATTTACCTGATGCGAACAACTCCGAATACGATTCTCGCATCCCACTCTCCAGCTCCCACTTCAGTTTTCCTCCGGCATCTCCTCCCCAAACTATATTCACGAGAACAATCTCCTTGCCCCTTAACCTTTTCAACTCACAGTCTTCGATCCTCGAATGTAACGCTTCAACTGTAACATTATCCCTCACTTGCACATCATCCATCGGAATCACATGAGAAGGATCTGGGACATACTTTCGAAGCTGTGAGACATGGAATACATCATGCAAACTCGAAAGATTAGGTGAAAACGCCACCCTATAAGCAACCAACCCAATCCTATAAGAAATATGATATAGACCGATAAATCGAGGAGTAAGCTTTCTCGATTTTACAGCATGTCCGACACCGGTCACCAGAGTGACTCTCAAGAATACATGGTGTCCCTCTTGAAACTCAAGATCCTTCCTTATCTTATCATGGTAATTCTTCTGTGTACTCAGAAAAGCTTTCATCTTTTCTCGAATTAACCTCACCTTTTCAGTTGTCTACTGGACAATCTCCGATTCAAGCACTACATTCTTTCCAGATTCATGCCAACACAAAGGTGTCCTACACCTCCGACCATACAGTACCTCAAAAGGTATCATTCCAATGCTAGAATGGAAACTATTATTATAAGTGAATTCTATTAGTGGCAGATGACTATCCGAAGCACCTCCTTGCTCAAGAACACAAGCTCTCAACAAATTCTCCAAGGACTGAATAATTATCTCTATCTGACCATCTGTGTGTGGATGATAGGAAAAACTTCCTGCAACCTCTCCCAAAATTTGGAGGTGAACCTCAGGTCTCTATCAGAAACAATACTCAACAAAGTAAATCTCTACCAACTTCTATAAAGTAAAAATGATGTTAATTGGAATAAAATGCGTCAATTTTGTCAGTCTATCAACTACTACCCAAATATCATCATTCCTTCTAGGAGTATTCAGTAATCCCATCACAAATTCCATCAAAATGTTATCCCATTTCCACTCTAGAATGTCTAACGGTTGCATCAATCCTGCAGGTTTCTGGTGCTCAACCTTTGACTTCTGATAAGTCAAGCACGCATACACAAACTGCGCCACATCACGTTTCAGTCCAGGCCACCAGAATATCTTCTTCAGATCCTATTATATCTTAGTAGCTCCACGATGGATACTAAGCTACTTCTATGTCCTTCTTCTAAGAACATATTCTCAACTTAGGATTATCAGGTATATAGATCCTACCTTGAAATCTCAACACACCCTGCTCATCCACTTTAAAATCACCCTCTTCAGTCTTATTACATTTGAAATTCTAGTTAAGCAGATCACAAATATGTCAGATAGGATGTCGTGACACTTGATCTCTGCTTCTCACGAGGATTAAGGAAGAACAATGTAAACTGCAGAATGTAAACAACACACAAAATTGTTAACCCAGTTTGGTGATCAACAACACCTACGTCTGGGGGCTACCAAGCCAGGAATGAAATCACTAAGTAGAATTGGTTCTAAGCTAAACTCCGACGTTTACAACTTAGCACCTAGAAACTACCTGTCCTAGATTTCTACCTAAGACTCTCCTATGTATGAGACCCTTCTCAATTCCCTTCTGTCATACCCTAAATTTTGACCACTAAGATTTCCCATCATTGTGCAAATCATCATCACAATATGGATGAACCATCATGCCTCATCAAATGCCTCAAGGGTTGTTGAGCATTCACTACAATCAAAATTAGGGTTTCAAGCCCTCTCAGAGCCTTAGACAAAGGATCAATCAAGGAATGACATGATCTTCAACTTGTATAACCTCTCAAACATCCACAATGGACCAAAAGGACTCCCACTTCAAGGATTAAGCACAAGGTTGCTCTCTTCTAGGTGGATCAAGTCTCAAGATCGACAGTGTCACCAAATTAGGGTTTTGGTCGACCAGGGCCTCCAAATGGAAATTTTTCATCTGGGCACAAGCCAATGATCCAAAACACAACCTAATATACTCCATGGAACCTCATGGACCCAATCATCAAGTCAATTTTGCCTCAAGGGATGCATACATAAAAAATCAGGAATTAGGGTTTCTTGACCTAATTCATCCCTAAGTTGACTTTTGGGACAAATCATGAGCCAAGACCTCAAGACATGATTTGAGGGTCTCCAATGAACTATATTGATCCATTTGGAACAATGGATTAATCCAAGAAGTTTGAGCAACAAGTCTCAATTTCATCTGCACCACAATTAGGGTTTTAAGGAAAAAGTCAACTGTAACTTTGACTTTTTACCAGGACATGCTCCCAAACCCTAGTACATACCTCAATGTACCCTATGACACCCATGGAACATGTCCATCAAGTTTGATTTAGGTCAAGGACATGATTTCCTGAAGAATGGCACAGTTTGGAATTCATCTGATAAAAAGTCTACTGTGCACAAAAGTCAACTTTGACTTTTTGAGATTTTTCACCAAAATGGATTTTTAACCCTAAAATGATGTTAATGTGTGATTTGAATCATCATTCATCAAGAAAAATCAAGAAAAGTTGGATAACTTGTAAAAGGGGTAACCATAAAAACTTAGAAATTTTTCTAAGTTAAAAATAAAGTGATAAGGGTACCAACTTTGGAGGATCATAACTCCTAAACCATAAAGCCATTTTTTCTCATCCAACTATGGATTTGTAGCCCTCATTACCCTCTACAAAAACTTCAACTACAAGTCATTCCAATTCATTAAGGATTTTGAGTTATGGAGTGATCAAAATGGCTGAAAAATGAAAATGTCACTTTTTCCAACACTTAGTGAAATTTTCACTAAATCCAAATCTGTCTTCATTTTTTTCCAAATTAGGGGGGATTTTTCACTTGGATTTAAAAGAGATCAAAACCAAACATGTTCAAATAGTTGTTGTATCATGTAAGGGCTTTCCAAAATGGCCAAGAACATTGCCAAAATCCATTTGGGCTATGAGTTATGACATTGTCAAGTTGCCTTGTTGAAATCTGTCAAGGCAAGGCAGAATTTGCATTTTTGCTCCATTTGCCAAAATTGGCCAAATCCAAATGCTCCTATCCACTTGGACACATCTGAGGATTGAATCTCAAGGGGACAATCACTGAGCCAAGCCTCCAAAGTCCTTGGAATAAGAAAAAGCATGTTGAACCTAGAATGGCCAAAATAGGGACAAGACTTCAATTTTGGATTGGAGCATTCAATGGACGCATCAAGGTGGCATAGACTGAGCCATTCTCATCTGAAATCAGTCAAGACTTATCCAAGACCAAGGGAACCAAAGCTCTGTGCCCTAACAGACCGCTGTTTAAACTCAGTATGCAAAGCAGGGTTAATTGGAGACATCTATTTCCCTTCCTTCATCAGCTTTAATAGGATAAAAAATGAATCGACCTGTAGTAAGCTCAAACCGCAGAGAGCGACCATCACTTAAGAACCGCGTCCAAAATTGCTCGCTACACCTTCCAATCATAGCAGTGACTGAAAATATTCCAGCCCAGTCAGGATCACAGTATCCTATTAATATAGAGTCAGAGCTATCTGTGTAGAGTAGACCATAGTTACATGTTCCATTCACATACTTCAGAATCCTCTTGACCTGATTAATATGGCAGGCTTTGGGTTCAACCTGATACCTTGCACAGACTCCTACTGAGAATGTTATATCAGGTCTACTAGCTGTAAGATATAGAAGACTTCTAATCATGCTTCTATAGAGACTCTGATCAACACATACACCATTTTCATCTCTTGTCAATTTTAGGTGTGTGGGGGCAGGAGTCCTCTTGTGCTTTGCATTTTCATAGCCAAACTTCTTAACAATATTCTTGATATATTTCCCTTGACAGAGAAAAATGGAATCTTCCATTTGTTTGACTTGGATACCAAGGAAGTAGGTTAATTCTCCGACTAAACTCATTTCAAATTCAGACAGCATTTGCTTAACAAAATGTTGAACCATCTCTTCATACATTCCACCAAAAACAATGTCATCAACGTAGATTTGTGCTATCATAAGGTTACCTTCCCTTTCTCTGACGAAGAGAGTTTTATTAATTCCTCCCTTTTTGTACCCACTTGCAACAAGGAACTCAGTCAACCTCTTATACCAGGCCCTTGAAGCTTGTTTCAACCCATATAAATCATTCTTCAGCTTGTAGACATGATCTGGAAATGTTGGATCAATGAAGCCTTTGGGTTGTTCTACATAGACCTCTTCACTAAGATATATGTTCAAAAAGGCACTTTTAACATCCATTTGGAAGAGTTTGAACTTCAGAAGGCAGGCAATTCCAAGGAGCATTCGTACAAATTCCAGTCTAGCCACAGGAGCAAAAGTCTCATCAAAATCCACTCCTTCTATCTGGGTGTATCCCTGTGCAACGAGTCTGGCCTTGTTTCTTGTGAAAACTCCATGTTCATCAGACTTGTTCTTAAATACCCACTTAGTGCCGATCACATTCGATCCTTCTGGTCTGGGCACAAGATCCTAAACATCATGTCTCTTGAACTGTCCAAGTTCTTCTCGCATCGCATTAATCCAAAATCCATCTGTCAAGGCTTCCTTGACATTTTTTGGTTCCATCTTAGACACAAAACAAGCACTCGCCACCATATCCCTTGATCTAGTCATCCTTCCTCCATTTGGATCCCCTATTATGAGTTCCTTAGGGTGATCTTTTTGTATTCTGATGGAAGGTCCCTTGTCAACTCTCTCGGTCACATTAGACTCATGATTGTCATCGTTGGGTACTTTAATATCTTCAGAGTTGTTTTGAGGTGTTTCAACATCTTCTGCGACATCTTCCTCTTCCATTGGAAAGAATGCTCCGATATCATTTGTAGCTTCAAACTCCATAGGTGAATCATCAACCACAAAATTTATGGATTCCAATACTACTTGAGTTATTGGATTGTAGACTCGGTATGCTCTTTTGTTTGTGGAGTAACCTAGGAAGATTCCTTCCTCACTCTTGGGATCTATCTTTCTCCTCTGCTCATGGTCTGCCAGAATGTAGCATTTGCTTCCGAAGACATGGAAGTATTTCACCATTGGTTTTCTACCCTTCCATAATTCATACAAGGTAGCAGAAGTTCCAGACCTGATGGTTACCCTGTTTAGGATGTAGCAAGCTGTGTTCATTGCTTCAGCCCAAAAGTGATACGGGAGTTTCTTTGCATGGAGCATGACCCTTGCACACTCTTGAATAGTTCTATTTTTTCCTCTCAACCACACCATTCTATTGAGGAGTGATGGGTGAAGAGAACTATTGACTTATTCCTTCTGAGGAGCAAAACTCATCAAACTTACTGTTTTCAAATTCCCTCCCATGATCACTTCTAATTCTGATTATACCACAGTCCTTTTCTCGTTGAAGTCTCTGGCACAATCCCTTAAAAAATTCAAACACCTCTGATTTTTCCTTGATAAAGTGTACCCAAGTGTATCTAGAAAAATCATCAACAACCACATAGGCATATCTTTTTCCTCTAAGACTTTCGACTTGCATAGGTCCCATTAAATCCATTTGGAGAAGCTATAAGTTTCTTGAGGTGGTTTGTTGTTGAAGCCTTTTGTGTGACATTCTCGTTTGTTTACCAATCTGGCATTCCCCACATATCTTCCCTTTATCTATCTTAAGATTTGGAATTCCTCTGACAGCTTCCTTGGATATGGCCTCTTTCATTCCTTTTAAGTGCAAATGCCCCAGTTTCTGATGCCACAACTTTACTTCATCCTCCCTTGACACCAAGTAGGTGGAGGGACTCTGAGTTTCGTGAGGAGCTCACAAGTAGCAGTTATCCTTGGATCTGGTACCTTTCATAATGAGTTCTTCTTTATCATTTGTAACCAGTCACTCAGGTTCAGAGAAGTTTACCTTTAGGCCTTGATCACATAGTTGGTTGATGCTTATTAGATTAGCAGTCATGCCTTTGACATACAAGACTCTATCAAGACAAGGTTGACCTTCATACTTCAGCTTGCCAACACCTTTGATAACTCCTTTTGACCCGTCTCCAAAAGTGACATGGCCAGTGGGATGAGGTTTTATGTCAGCCAAGAACTTCTTCACACCAGTCATGTGTCTGGAGCAACCACTATCAAAGTACCAGTCTTCTTTGGCAGAGCCTCTCAGGGAGGTATGGGCAATGAAAGCTATAGTTTAATCCTTAGGAATCCATTTCTTCTTCCCTTTGGGAGTCTTCCTTCTTCTTCTGGATTGTTTGAAGATTTGGGATATCCATTCAACTTGTAACAGTGAGCCCTTATATGTCCAAACATCCCGCAGTAATAACACTGTTTGTCCTATTTTTGTTTTCCTGGAGAGTTGTTTTGAGGCCTTTGGTGATGTTGAGACATCTTTCTTGACATCACTTGATCATTATAGCCAAGACCCTTTCCATATCTGGCATTTCTTCATGACATAAGGATTTCATCTAGCACATCTGAGTTGTTGTTCATCATCCTTATATACTTGGTCATATTGTTGATCTTGGAGTTTAACCACTCCACTTTATCCTCTAAATCCGAGATTATTTCCAGGTGGTTCAATCTTTCATCACACAAGTGTGAGATAAGGTTCTGTTGATATTCTTCTAGTTGATACAATTCAGCAACGTCCTTGGGGTTGAGTGATCCGTTCTCTGACTCCTTGTCAGAATCATACACTCCAGTCATTGCAGACTCCTTCTTAGTTGTCTCTCCATCGCTTGAGGAGTCATCCTCATACCACGGGGTGGATAGACCCTTTTTCTCCTTCTTGTGGTATGTGGGACACTCGCCTCTTGTGTGTCCAAAACCTCCACACTCAAAGCACTGAACTCCCTTTCCTCGATTGGGTTTTCTATCATAGCTGGGTCTTCTTCCAAAATTTCTTGATCTATGGATGTCAAAAGTCTGAGCCTTGACATTTGAATTCGACTTCTCATCCAATTGCTTTGCCAGTTGTTGAAATTGTTTTTCAAGGAACCCTACAGCTTTGGACAAATCCTCTTTAGTGTCACCCTCTTCTTGGTTGGTCACAAGAGCAAGGCTTTTCTTCTTTTCATCCTTTTGGCTAATAGCCATCTCAAAGGTTTGAAGAGATCCCATAAGCTCATCTACCTTAATGGTATTTATGTCCTGAGCTTCTTCAATAGTTATCACTTTCATATCAAACCTCTTAGGGAGAGACCTGAGAATTTTCCAAACCAACTTGACTTCAGGAATTTTTTCTCCAAGGTCACTGGATGTGTTGGCAATATCAACAATATTCATATGAAAGTCATGTATACTTTCATCTTCTCTCATCCTTAGGTTCTCAAACTTAGTAGTGAGAAGTTAAAGTCTTGAGGATTTGACTCGAGAGGTGCCTTCATGTGCAGTCTTCAGGATTTCCCACACATCCTTTGCAACAGTGCAATTTTTTATGAGTCTGAAGATGTTCTTGTCCACCCCATTGAACAAGGCATTCAAGGCTTTAGAGTTTCCTTGAGCAAGCTTATCATCTTCATTGTCCAAATCTTCTTTAGGTTTTAGCTCCTCAATGAGCTTCCCATCTTTGTCTTTGATCTTTGGTGGATCCCACCCCTTGACCACAGACTTCCAAGCCTTTCCATCCATAGACTTGATAAACGCCACCATGCGAACTATCCAATAATCATAATTGGAACCATAGAGTATTGGTGGTCTATTCAGAATTCCTCCTTCTTTATCCATCATACCAGAAAGTATAGTCCCTGAATCTCACCCAAATATAGAGCAGGATGCCTGCTCTGATACCAATTGAAATTCTAGTTAAGCAGATCACGAGGATGTCAGACAGGATGTCATGACACTTGATCTCTGCTTTTCACAAGGATTAAGGAAGAACAAAGTAAACTGCAGAATGTAAACAACACACAAAATTGTTAACCCAGTTCGGTGATCAACAACACCTACGTTTGGGGGCTACCAAGCCAGGAATGAAAACACTAAGTAGAATTAGTTCTAAGCTAAACTCCGACGTTTACAACTTAGCACCTAGAAACTACCCATCCTAGATTTCTACCTAAGACTCTCCTAGGTATAAGACCCTTCTCAATTCCCTTCTAATCACATCAGTGAGTGAAAATATTATAACTCAATAAACAGTCCTTCTCAAGTATTCACATAATACGCGAGAGGCTCACAAAAGTACACAAACCCTAGTACTTCTAAAATAGCTGCAATAATCAACCAACAAACTAGGTTAACTCTAACCTATTTATATTGCAAACCACAACTGGACTTGGGCTTCAAAAGCGCAACAATTATCTTCCTCAGAATTTGCGACCTAATCCTTTCTTCAATCCCAAGTTACCAAAAATGTCTCCTTACAAGGAAACTGCATATTCCATTTGGAATCAAAATCTCTGATTCCACAATCTCAGATGCCACCTGGAATCAAGTTATATTCCAAACACACCTGGCACACCTGTTAAAATAATAATAACAGACAAAGATGTCAAATCCACCTGATAGGACATCTTGTCAAACATCTTATCCTGCAGTTAGTTCAACATGTTAGGACATCTTGTCCAACATCTTTCTACTAAGTTAGTTTTACCAAAATTATAGCCAGACTCAACAACCCCCAACCATCATATCTACCAACTTCATATCCAACTTCTGACTCTCTTTAAGGTTATTAAGAAAATAATTATTTATCTTTAATATACCCAACATCACGATCTGCGGTGTTAGCTCGCAGACCAATCTCAAGTCTCTGAACTATTCAATAAGTTTCAACTCTCCAACCATCAAAATAGACCTATACAAAGACTTCCGAATTAAAGCATCAACCACGACATTAGCCTTACCGGGGTGATAATTCAAGCCAAGGTCATAATCCTTCAGAAATTCTAACCATATCCGGTGCCTCATATTTAATTCCTTCTTATTAAACATATATTTTAAACTCTTGTGATCACTAAACACCTCACATCTGGAAGAATAAAGATAATGCCTCCAAATCTTCAACACAGACACCACTACAACCAACTCTAAATCATAAGTAATA
Source organism: Lathyrus tuberosus (assembly GCA_022829125.1). Taxonomy (NCBI): domain Eukaryota; kingdom Viridiplantae; phylum Streptophyta; class Magnoliopsida; order Fabales; family Fabaceae; genus Lathyrus; species Lathyrus tuberosus. The sequence continues at coordinate 7,091,389 of JALAZF010000034.1, forward strand.
TAGTTTCTCTCATGAACCCTCAGTTGCCGTGAAAGATAAGCCACTACCTTTCCGTCTTGCATCAGCACACCGCCTAAACCTAACATAGACGCATCACAATACACAACCAATGATTCATTAGGATTTGGCAGAATCAGAACTGGAGCAGTAGTCAATATCTTCTTTAGTTTTGTGAAACTTTTCTCACAATGAATGTCCCACATAAACACTTTACTTTTACAAGTCAGGTGGGTTAATGGAAGTTCTAACTTAGAAAAACCTTCAATAAACTTGTGTTAGTAACCAACCAAGCCCAAAAACCTTCTAATCTCAGTAATTAACTTGACCTCACAAACTTCTTTTCAAGCAAATCCTCTAATTACTTTTTCAATTATGCTAATTCTGATGCTGACATCATGTATGGTGCCATACAAACAGGTCTGATACCAGGGACAAGATCAATAGAGAACTCCACCTCTCTCTGGCGCCACATTTGAAATATCGTCTGGAAACACATCTAGAAAATCACACACCACCGGCAATTCTTCAATTACAGCTTGACTTTTAACAAATAAAGACGCGAACAACATAAACACCTGAGCTTCCTGTAATACCCCAAATTTTGACCACCAAGCTTTCCCATCATTGTGAAGATCATTACCACAATATGGATGTACCTTCATGCCTCATCAATTTCCTCAAGGATTGTTGAGCTTTCACTACAACCAAGACTTAGGGTTTCAAGCCCTCTCAGAGCACTTAGACAAAGGATGAATCAAGAAATAACATGATCTTCAACTTGTCTAACCTCCCCAACATCCATAAGAGATCAAGAGGACTCCTACATCAAGAATCAAGCACAACGTTTCAACATTCCAAGTGGATCAAGCCTCAAGATCACTAGTGTCACCAAATTAGGCTTTTGGTCGACCAAGGCCTCCAGATGGAAATTTTCTTCTGGGTATGAGCCAATGCTTCAAAACATAACCCAAGATACTCCAAGGGACCTTATGGACCCAATCATCAAGTCAATTTAGCCTCAGGGGATGCATTCACAAAAAATCAGGAATTAGGGTTTCTTGACCTAATTCACCCCTAAGTTGACTTTTGAGGAAAAGCATGAGCCAAGACCCCAAGACATGATTTGAGGGCCTCAAATACACCACATTGATCCATTTGCAACAATGGATTGATCCAAGAAGCTTGATTCACAAGTTTCAATTTCATCTGGACCACAATGAGGGTTTTTAAGAAAAAGTCAACTATATCTTTGACTTTTGACCAAGACATGCTCCCAAAACTTGGGACATGATTCAATACACCCTAAAACACCTATGGAATCCATTAATTAGGTTTGAATTAGGTCAAGAACATGATTGCACAAAGGATCGCACAGTTTAGATTTCATCTGACAAAAAGTCAACTGTGCACAAAATCAAGTTTGACTTATTGGAAATTTTCACAAATATGGTTCCCCTAAGTCAAAAACAATGTTAATGTATGGTATTGATCATCATTCATTAATAAAAATCAATAAAAGTGAGGTTTCTTGCAAAAGGGGCAACCTTGAGAAACCAAAAATTTTCTAAGTTATGGAATAAAAATGATTTTGTACCAACTTTGCAAGGTCATAACTCCTAAACCACAAGGCCTTTTTCTCCTATTCAAAGGTCAAATGAAAGTCCATCTAACATACTTTAAAAGTTTCAACTACAAGAGATTCGAAATCCTCATGGATTTTGAGTTATGTATTGATTAAAATCACAAAAACATGAAAATGACACTTTTTCCAACACTTAGTGAAAATTTCAAAAAAGTCAGAATCTGCCTTACTTTTTCCAAAATGTAGGGACATTTTTCACCTTGATCCAAGTTAAACCAGGTTCATTGGTGAACATCAAAGTTGAAGTATGCCATGAGGGCTTTCCAACAAGTACCAGATCATCTCCAAATCCAATTTGAGTAGGGAGATACAACCCTTGGAACATGGCATTATGGATTGATTTTTACAAGGCAGATTTTGTGCATCTTGCTTGAGTTACCTAATTTGGACAACTCCAAGCCTTGTCATCCATTTGGACACATGAGAGGATAACATCCAAGTGAAAAGATCTGATCCACAAGCCTCCCAAGTCCAAGGAACTACATGTAGCCATGAGGGCCCTAAAAAGGCTTAAAAGCTTTAAGACTCCAATTTTGTTTCCAAGCATTCAATGGATGCATCAAGGTGGCATGGACTAAGACATTCCTAACTGAATGAGTCAAGATTCAACTCAGAATCAAAGGACCATAGGTCTGTGCCCTAACCTCAAGTCAATGGCTAGAGGAGACTAAAGATTCCCTTGGATCAACATTGGCCAAAGGTCTGTACCAGCTGCCATTCACTATTGCTTGCAAAACAAACTTGTTGCACTATAAATAGAGCTCATTTGTGATCAGTTTGAGTACACCAAAGCACTACAAATGATGCTTTCCTCAAAATCTCTCTCTTTAGACCAAAATGCCTTCTTTTATAAGTCATCTCTGATTTTTTGAGTTAGAGAGCAATTCCACCACAACTTATGATCCAAACACATCCAATGTATCATATCTAACCTGTTCAAACACTCACCTTTGATCTGAAACACCAAAATCAGAAAGTCAACCTCCAAAACCTCAAAATTTGACTTTTCTGTATTTTTCAAGCCATATCTTGATTCAATCACTTCCAAAACCAAACCAGGCCTCAAACACACTCCAAATATCATCCTCAAACTATCCCAATTGGTTTCCCTCATCTGGAACACTATTTGAGAGAGTTACTATCTTGATCACTTTTGCCCCTTTTGCAAGAAAGAGCCAATTCTTGTTCCTGAGGATTCCAGCTGGTTTTAATTATCCTAAAAGCTTCTAAGGGATCAATCAAGAATGTTCAAAGCATTGAATTAATTCAGGCACAAGGAACTTGACAGATAGCCCAAAAGCTTCAAGAGGTAAGTGCATCACAACTTGAAATCTCTAAATCAAGCATTGCTTTGATGTCCATTGATTATGGACTTCTCATACATGTCATATATGTTGTGTTTGAACCAATTTACCATGCTATTGTTGCCTGTATGACGAGATAGCATAAAACATGCAAATCTAGGCCTATTTTGAAATCACTATCGGATTTTAAAATGGAGACAATTTCTGAAAATTCCAAGGGCACCATTGGATTCCTCATGATATTTTAGGGAGGATACACCTAAATTTTGTCCTAATCCATGGAGAAATGAGGAAGTTAGAGCCTTCACGCAAGAGGCCTAAAATCAGGCCTTGCCTTGGGCAAGGGCCAGGCCAGGCCTAAATCAAGGCATCCCATTTATGTTGATGGGGTGGTTTTGATACACGGATGTATCACCACCCCAGTGGGAGCGCGCATGTGTGTTTTTTTGGCAGGTCGTGGGTTCAACACCCACCCATACCATTTTGCCATTTTTTCAATTTTGCTATTTTTTTCACATTTTCATGGTTTTTATTAATTAATTCCAAAATTAATTTCTCTCTCAATTTTAATTATTTTTTATTGGTTCTTTTTTTGAAAATTCACAAAAATGTTAAAATATTTTATTATACAATAATTTCACAAAAATATTATTTATTTCATATATTTGGTATTTTTGTAAAGAATTGTGTTTTATTTGTTTTAAACATTTAAAAATATTTCTTTCTCTTGATTTTGCAAATTCAAATGATATTCAAATCATTATATGAATGAAACATAATTTTCAAACATTAATCCAAGATCACAACTTGTTTTTCATACATGTTTGATAATTTTGATAATTTTAATTGAATTTTTATTCAATTAAAATACATTTTAAAATCAAATTAGGGTTTTGATTATTTTCACCCTCACAAATCTTTTTCAAAAATAAACTTTGGGCCTCTAATAGAGTGTAAGACCCAACCCCTTTGTACAGGAAACCATTTTAGGCCCCAATCATTGTATAAGTCCCGATACGATTTTAAAAATCTCAGCGCGATCGTCGCCTTTAAAAGAAAAACCATCTGGGCCTCCCCTTGTGTTGTAAGTCCCATATTTCTTTTTAAAATACACTTTGGGCCTCTAATAGAGTGTAAGACCCATTCCTTGTACATAAAAACCATGTTGGGCCTCAGTCATTGTATAAGTCCCACTACGATTTCAAAAATCTCGGCGCGATCGTCGTTTTAAAAACATTTTCATCTGGGTCTCTCCTTAAGTTGTAAGCCCCATCATTTTCGTACAAAAATAAACTTTGGGTCTCTAATAGAGTATAAGACTCAACCCTCTTTTGTACATAAATAATTTTGGGCCTCAGTCATTGTATAAGTCCCAGTACAGTTTTCAAAAACGACGGTGCAATCACTGTCTTTCCATGGGCTTCTCCTTGAGTATAAGCCCCAACAATCTTTTCGAAAACAACTTTCCTTTTTGATTTAGTTTCAAATTCATAGTTGTTATCAAAACTTTCTTTAATTTCTGAACAACTAACCATTCAGCTGTTAACATGGAAGCTTGCTCGCCTGTAAGTTTTAAACAACTTTATTTTACATACTTGCACATATTTATATATTTGTTTGTGCTGGAAGCTTCCTCACCTGTAAGTCCTCCTACCCTCTTTTACATACAGTATATATTTCATCTGTATATATATACCTGTATATTATCTGCTTAGAGTTTTACCCGGCATTTAGGTTTGGATTAGATAAAGTAAGTGGTCACTCTTTCAACAGTCAAAACTAGTTCCCCATAGGAGTTCCAGATACAGTCTTGCCTCCTCTTGAGCTTATACAATATGGAACAAAGAGAAAGGAATTATTCCCGGTGAAACTTTTCTCAAACTATCACTATTAGAAAATTGTCAAAGAAGTTCATTTTCCCCATAGAGGATTAATTCTCGGTGAAGCCTCTCTTGAATTTCTTCAAACCCTAGAACTATTCACTAAAGAAAAGATTATTCACGATGAAATGTTTCTTGAACTTTTCTTAAGTTTAGACCCATAGGCTTCCTAAAAGCATGCCCGCCTCCTCTTAGACTTTGTACAAGGACCCTCCGACTTCTTAGAAGTTCTCATGCCTTCTCTTGGGCTTAATACAAGGACCCTGAAGACCTCTTAAAGGTATAGGACAAAACTTAGTAATCCTTTGTTAGAGTAGTCTTTCTGAAGAGTCAAAATCTCAGACCAATTTTAGGGTTGACACTCATCCCTTGAAACACCAGCCTCATCTTGGGCATCATACAAATATAAACTCTTCCATACCAGTACACTTGGACAGTCTAATCTCCTCTTGGATCTCAAAGACATTCTCAAGTTCCCTACAAACACAGGAAAAAAACCTGGTCATTTAATAAATATCCAGTAGAGTTAAAACCCTCATGGGTTCTAAGACTCAGTCTTTCATCCTAAGTTTCCCCAGCTAGGGTCAGCCTATAAGCAGGATAACACTATCCCAAATCAAAACCTCAAGGCATCTGATACCTCAACTCTTCTGTAATCCTCAGCAAGAGTTGATTCCCCATTTTGAACCTGCCTCTAGATCTTAATAATCCTCAGCAGAAGCCAGCCTCCTCTTAGGCTTTGTATAATGATTTTCCTCAGCAGAGTTAGCCTCAAAAGCACTCTCTTGTTGAGTCAATTCCCTAAAAGCACTCTCTTATTGAGTCAGTCTCTTGTCTGCCCCAATCTTGGGCTTTGTACAAGACACCATATAAACACTCTCTTGTTGAGTCATTCTTTTTTTAGCCTCAATCTTGGGCTTTATACAAGACATATATAAACTTTCTCCAACAAAGTCAAAATCTTCATAACCTTCACTTAAGCTCTGGATAAACATTTTCCCAGCGAAGTCAATTCCTCTCAGCTTTCTTTTAGGCCTCGAGAATTAATCTCCCTAAGAATAATTAAATTTCTTTTTATCCACAATCTTGGGCTTTGTACAATACAGATAAAATCTCTCACCATTAGAGCCAGTTTCCCCTTTTAGCCTTAATCTTGGGCTTTGTACAAGACACTGTCATACCCCAAATTTTGACCACCAAGATTTCCCATCATTGTGAAAATCATCATCACAATATGGATATACTTTCATGCCTCATCAATCTCCTCAAAGATGGTTGAGCATTCAACACATCAAGAATCAAGCACAAGGTTGCCACATTCCAAGTGGATCAAGCCTCAAGATCGCTAGTGTCACCAAATTAGGGTTTTGGTCGACCAAGGCCTCCAGATGAAAATTTTCATCTGGGCATGAGCCAATGCTTCAAAGCACAACCCAAGATACTCCAAGGGACCTCATAAACCCAATCATCAAGTCAACTCAACCTTAGGGGATGCATCTACCAAAAATTAGGAATTAGGGTTTCTTGACCTAATTCACCCCGAAGTTGACTTTTGGGACAAAACCTGAGCCAAGACCTCAAGACATGATTTGAAGGCCTCAAATACACCAAATTGATCCATTTACAACAATGGATTGATCCAAGAAGCTTGATTCACAAGTTTCAATTTCACCAGGACCACAATTAGGGTTTCGAGGAAAAAGTCAATTGTATCTTTGACTTTTGACCAAGACATGCTCCCAAACCTTGGGACATGATTCAATATACCCTATAACACCTATGGAATACATCCATTAGGTTTGATATAGCTCAAGGACTTGATTTCACAAAGGATCGTACAGTTTGGATTTCATCCGATAAAAGTCAACTGTGCACAAAATCAAGTTTGATTTTTTCGAATTTTTCATAAATATGGTTCCCCTAAGCCAAAAATAATGTTAATGTATGGTATTGATCATAATTCATTAAGAAAAATCAAGAAAAGTGAGGTTTCTTGCAAAAGGGGCAACCTTGAGAAACCAAAATTTTTCTAAGTTATGGAACCAAAATGGTTTTGGTACCAACTTCCAAGGACCATATCTTTTGATCCAAACAACCATTTTGAGTGATCCAAAGCCTGATTTGTAGGTCTTCCTACATTCTACAAAAGCTTCAACTACAAGAAACTCCAATTTTTCATGTATTTTGACTTATGGACAGATCAAAATGACAAAAATGAAGAAAATGGCACTTTTCCAACACTTAGTGAAAATCTGCCTAAGTTACCAGCTTTGAACACCAATGTTCATGAGGATTTTTCAACGGGATCCAAATAGTTTCAAAACAAACTATGATCAAACATTTTTTGTATCATATGAAGGCTCTCTAAAAAGCACAAGAGCCTCCCATAATTCAACCTGAGCATTGAGATATGATACCCTAAAAATCACCATTTCCAACTGTCTTCTACAAGGCACATTTTGGCATTTTGCTCGATTTGGAAAATTTGGACAACTCCAAGCCTTGTCATCCATTTGGACACACCAGAGGATGAAATCAAAAGGGAATGATCTGATCCTCAAGCCTCCCAAGTCCAAGGATCTACATGTATCCATAACAAACCTAAAAAGGCTAAAAAGTGCCAAGACTCCAATTTTGTTTCAATGCATTCAATGGATGCATCAAGGTGGCATGAACTGAGGCAAGTTTGACTAAATGAGTCAAGCCTTATCTCTGAACGAAAAGACTATAGGCCTGTGCTCTAATCTCAAGTCAATGGTTGGAGGAGACTTGAGATTCCATTTGATCCACATTGGCCACAGACCTGCTACAGTTGCCACACACTACTGCTGCCAAACCAAACTTGACACACTATAAATTGACCTCAAATGTGATTAGTTTGAGTACACCAAAGCACCCAAACTGATGCTTTACACAAAAATCTCTTCTTCACTCCAATTTTGCCTTCTAACTGAAGTCACTATCGGGTTTTGAGATTGAGAGTGATTCCAACCAAACCAATCACACACACACCTCATACACATCATGTATGAGTGATCCATAACACAAAATCACATCTGTAACATCAAATTCACAAAATCACCAGCCAATTGCTCAAGTTCTTGACAGAGTTACAGTTGAGGTACCACAACCAGTTCCAGCTCATTTCAATCCACTCCAAGCATTCAAACACACTCCTTGGCACCTAAGGAAGTTGTCCACAACATTGGAACCTAGTTGCAACACCTCCATCACCAAACGCGATCACCAGCTGCAAGAGGTAAGCCTGACACCTTCAAACTCTATGTTCCATGCATCATAAATGAATTTGTGAGTTACGATCTTGTTCCTACATGTATATAGAGTAATAACCCTCAATCAATTGCCATGAATCAATCGTGTATGGAATTTTATTGTGTTCATGCTAAAATTAGGGTTCTTGAGGTTATCTTCTGATTTCTCACTCCATGCTTAATATAAATGCAATTAATCTATATGGTTGTAATCCTTGTTAAAAAAACGAACAAGATTGGTGTTTGAATCGTGCAAAACCATTGAGTGATCAGAGAGAAAAGTGAGAAAACGCAAATCATCCATGACGCGGTCACGAGGAAGAAGAAGGTGACCGTTGGCGCCATAATTCAAATTATTTGAATTTTTGAATTTTGGTTATTTTATTTAATTGATTGAAAAATTAATTTCTCTCTGAATTTTTGTGTTTTTAAATTGATTCTTTTTCTCAAAATTCACAAAATGTCTAAATATTTTATTTTACAAAAAAAATCCAATTTATATTATTTTTTTAATATAGTTATAATTTTGTAATTAATTTCATTTTATTTGTTTTTAAACATTTTTAAATAAAATTCCCACTTTGATCTTTCAAAACCAATTGAATTTCAAACTTTCATGTAATTAAACATGATTTTTCAAAATATTTATCAAAGTGTACAACTTGTTTTTGAATATATTTGGTATTTTATATCATTTTTTTCATTTAATTTCCTTGAAAAATGACATTTTAATTTAAAATTAGGGTTTCCTCTAGATTTTAAATTTTCAAACACTTTTGGGCCTCTAATAGAGTGTAAGACCCATCCCTTGTCACACATAAACCATTTTGGGCCGCAGTCATTGTATAAGTCCTGATACGATTTTAAAATCTTGGCGCGATCGTCGCCTTTTAAACAAAAAAGCCTTTTGGGCCTCCCCTTGTGTTGTAAGTCCCATCTTTCTTTTTTAAAATACACTTTTGGTCCTCTAAGAGAGTGTAAGACCCAACCCCCTTTTGTACATAAATAATTTTGGGCCTCAGTCATTGTATAAGTCTCAGTAGAGTTTTCAAAACGACGGTGCGATTACTGTCTTCCCATGGGCCTACCCTTGTGTTGTAAGTCCAATTTCTTTGCTTTTTTCAAACCTTTGGGCCTCTTTTTGAGTTGTAAGACCCATCCCTTTGTAAATAAAATCTAATTTGGGCCTCAGTCATTGTATAAGTCCCGATACAATTTTCAGATCAACGGTACGATTACTGTTTTTCATCTGGGTATCTCCTTGAGTATAAGCCCCAACAATCTTTTCAAAAACAACTTCCCTTTTGATTTAGGTTCAAATCCATAGTTGTTATCAAAACTTTCTTTAATTTCTTGAACAACTAACCATACAGCTATTACAATGGAAGCTTGCTCGCCAGTAAGTTTTATCAGCTTTCTTTTAAATACTTGTCATATATATATAACTGTATTGCTAGAAGCTTGCTCACTTGTAAGTTTTTATCATCTTTCTTTACATGCTTTCATATATATATATATATATATATATATATATATATATATATATATATATATATATATATATATATATATATATATATATATATATATATATTTGTCTATATTGCTGAAAGCTTGCTCACCTGTAAGTCCTTCTTTCATATCCTTTTAAATACTCGTCATATATCAACTGTATATATACTTGTATACCTGCTTAGAGTTTTCCCCAACAATTAGGTCTAGAATTAGATAAAGCCAGTGGTCACTCTTTCAATAGTCAAAACTAGTTCCCCATAGGAATTCCAGATACAATCTTGCCTTCTCTTGGGCTTAAACAATATGGAACAAAGAGAAAGGCATTATTCCCTGTGAAACTTTTCTCAGACTGTCACTATTAGAAATTGTCAAAGAAATTCATTTCCCCCAGAGAGGATTAATTTCCGGTGAAACCTCTCTTGAATTTCTTCAAACCCTAGAACTGTTCACTAAAGAAAAGATTATTCCCGGTGAAACTTTTCTTGAACTTTTCTTAAGTTTGGACCCACAGGCTTCCTAAAAGCATCCCCGCCTCCTCTTGGGCTTTGTACAAGGACCCTCTGGCTTCTTAGAAGTTCTCATGCCTTCTCTTGGGCTTAATACAAGGACCATGAATACCTCTTAAAGGTATAGGACAGAACTTAGTCATCCTTTGCTAGAGCAGTCTTTCCAGAGTCAAATCTCAGACCAATTTTAGGGTTGATTCTCATTCCTTAAAACACCTGCCTCTTCTTGGGCATCATACAAAGATAAACTCTTCCATACCAATAGACTTGGACAGTCTAATCCCCTCTTGGATTTCAAAGATATTCTCAAGTTCCCTACAAACCCAGGAAAAAAACTCTGGTCATTTAATCAATCTCCTGTAGAGTTAAAACCCTCACAGGATCTAAAACTTAGTCTTTTATCCTAAAATTTTCCCCAGCCAGGGTTAGCTTATCATCAGGATAATACTATCCCAAATCAGAACCTCAAGGCATCTGATACCTCAACTCTTTTGTAACCCTCAGCAAGAATTTATCCCCCGACTTGGACCTGCCTCTGTATCTCAATAATCCTCGGCAGAAGCCAGCCTCCTCTTAGGCTTTGTATAATGATTTTCCTTAGCAGAGTTAGCCCCAATAGCACCCTTTTGTTGAGTCCATCTTTTTTCTTAAAATACTCTCTTGTTGAGTTAACCCTTTTTAGCCTCAATCTTGGGCTTTGTACAAGACAAACAAAGCACTCTCTTGTTGAGTCAATCACCTTTCCACACTCTCTTGTTGAGTCAATTGTACAAAACATAAACACTCTCTTGTTGAGTCATTCCTTTTTATCCTCAATCTTGGGCTTTGTACAAGACATATACAAACTTTCTCCAACAAAGTCAAAATCTTCATAACCTTCTCTTAAGCTCTGGATAAATATCTTCCCCAGCGGAGTCAATTCCTCCCAACCTTCTTTTGGGCTTTTAGAAATAATATACCTAAGCAGAATCAATCTTCTTTTCAGCCTCCTCTTAGGCTTTGTATAATGATTTTCTCCAGTAAGGTCAGCCTCAATCTTGGGCTTTGTACAAGACACCTAAAAATCCTCAGCTGAGTCAGTCAACTACCTTTCAGCCTCAATCTTGGGCTTTGTACAAGACACCAAATAAAACACTCTCTTGCTAAGTCAGTCCTATTTCAGCCTCAATCTTGCACTTTGTACAAGACACCGTATAAATCTCTCCACAGAGCCAATCTTCTTTCAGCCACAATCTTGGGCTTTGTACAAGACAGATAAAAACCTCTCACCCATAGAGTTAGTTTCCCCTTTTAGCCTCAATCTTGGGCTTTGTACAAGACAGACAAAATAATCCCCCAGAAAAGTCAACATTTAGTCTCCTCTTAGGCTTTGTATAATGATGTCCCCCCAAAGAGTCAGTCTCTTTTTAGCCTCAATCTTGGGCTTTGTACAAGATAGATAAACACTCTCTTGTTGAGTCAGTCTTTTCTAGCCTCCTCTTAGGCTTTGTATAAGGACTTCCCCAGTGGAGTCAATCAATCTCTTAGCTTCAACTTTGGGCTTTGATCAAGGCACACAAAAATTAACATCCCCTCAGAGGAAATCGAAATCTCTCTGCAGGAAGACATTTCTCTGTGTTATCACGCATCAAAACAAACAAATCAAACAAACCCTAATCCCAGATAACTGCTGTAAGTGGCACACTTGTTAATTTAAATATCCAAGTTGTCGTCCATCCCTTATCCTGGTAAACTTCCTCTTTCTTCTAATTGGTGTAAATGTCAAGCCTCTGGATTATTTACATCCACGCCACTGTCATTCTATTAGCATGAAAAGCTCCTAAGGAAAAATGGCATTGCTCTACACTGAGTTAAAGTTTTCTCCTTCAGGATAAATCCCCTATAAAGGAAATTATGGCATTGCTGGATTCTCATATCCCAGTTAAAGTAATCCTCCTTTAGAGTCAGTCACCCAACTGTTGTGATAAACAGACGAGATGTCTCCCTTTAGAGATGACAAATTCTCTCTCAGTAAAACCTTTTAGCTTCAATCTTGGGCTTTGAACAAGACACAAATACTCCTTTAGCTTTAATCTTGAGCTTTGAACAAGACACCGAAACATCTTTTTCCTCCCATAGAATAGGAGGAACTACGATTGCTCTGATTTCCCTGTTTCTTTAAAACGGGAATACATAGGAATAAGATTGCGAAATCTTAGCGAGCATACCAATCAAAAACCTCTAGGTCCAGTACCTTCATACCAATCAAAAAACTTTAGATCTAGTACCTTCACACCATTCAAAACTGAGGTCCAGTACCTCACCAAAATCAAACAAAAACTCTCTCTCTCTCAAACAAGAAACTTTCCCAACCCACGACGGATAAACACCATCAAGTATAAAGCAGAACCTATTGCTAACAACCTGTGGATAACCACATATAGGATGGGTAACTGGCAACTCCCCATTGAATAACCTGACCCCGAACTCCCTGAATCTCTCTTAAGCATTTGTTCAGTAAATAATTTGCGTGTAAGGTTAGTTTTAGATAGCTTCCCTTTCCTTTCCAGCTTCACGGGATAAATAAGAACTCAGAAAGTAGCACCCGACTCCTACCATTGCAGTGAGGAGAAACCCATGGCGATAAGGTGGTTACGTCACCGACATAAATCGCACGCTACAGACAACTACAAATATTCCCTAGTGGAATAAAAAATCCTTCTTTAGCCTCAATCTTGGGCTTTTTACAAGACATATACAAATATTCCCCAGTGGAATTAAAAACCCCTTTTTTCCTCAATCTTGGGCTTTGTACAAGACAGACAAAATATTTCCCCGGAAAAGTCAACTTTCAGCCTCCTCTTAGGCTTTGTATAAAGATATCCCCAAAAGAGTCAGTCTCTTTTTTTAGCCACAATCTTGGGCTTTGTACAAGACAGATAATAAACTCCCCAGGGAGTCAATAAACTTTTTAGCTTCAACCTCGGGCTTTGATCAAGCCACACAAAAATCAACATCCCCTCAGAGCAAATCAAAATCTCTCTGTAGGAAGATACTTCTCTGTATATCACACAGAAAATCAAACAAACCCTAATTCGGGATAACTTCTATAAGTGTCACACTTGTTGATTCAAATATCCAAGTTGTAGTCCGTCTCTTATCCTAGTAAATCCCTTTCTTTCATCTAATTGCTGTAAGTAGCAAGCCTCTGGAATATTTACATCCACGCCACTGTCCCTCTCTTAGCATGAAAGATTCCTAAGGAAAAATGGCATTACTCTACACTGAGTTAAAGTTTTCTCCTTCTGGACAACACCCATATAAAGGAAATTATGGCATCGTTGGACTCACATATCCCAGTTAAATTAATTCTCCTTTATAATCAGTCACCCAACAGCTGTGATAAACAGACAAGATGTCTCCCTTTAGAGATAACAAATTCTCTCTTAGTCAAACCTTTAGCTTCAATATTGGGCTTTGAACAAGACACAAATACTCAACCATTTAGCTTCAATCTTGGGCTTTGAACAAGACACCAAAACATCTCTTTTCCTCCCATAGAATAGGAGGAACTACGATTGCTCTGATTTCCCTGTTTATATTTAACGGGAATACGTAGGCATAAGATTGCGAAATCTTAGCGAGCATACCAATCAAAAACTTTAGGTGCAGTACCTTCATACCAATAAAAAACTTTAGGTCCAGCACCTTCACTCATCAAAAATCTCGGAAAACCCAAAATCAACAAAAACTCTCTCTCTCTCTCTCTCTCTCTCTCTCTCTCTCTCTCTCTCTCTCTCTCTAAAAAACCTCCCAAAGGAGAAACTTTCCCAACCCACAACAGACAAACACCAGTAAGTAGAAAGCAGTAAGGATAATTACTAACAACCTGTAGATAACCACATATAGGATGGGTAATTGACAACTCCCTATTGTATAACCTGACCCCGAACTCCCCGATCTCGTTAAAGCATTTGTTCAGTAAAACATTTGCGTGCAAGGTTAGTTTTAGATAGCTTCCCTTTCCTTTCCAGCTTCATAGGATAAAAAAGAAATCAGAAAGTAGCACCCCACTCCTACCATTGCGGTGAGGAGAACCCATGGCGATAAGGTGGTCACGTCACCGACAAAAATCGCACGCTACAGTAAAATGGCGACTCTACTGGGGACTGCCATTAGGATCTGTCTTACCTTAGTCATCATTCGTCACCATTTTCCAACAAGAAAATGGCGACTATGCTGGGGAGTCATTTTATCTGTCTAGGACTAGGATTAGAATTCCTAAGAGGTCTAGGTTGTTAGAAATTTTCTACATACTATATATATATATATATATATATATATATATATATATATACTGCTTTTCCTATTTGATATCCGTGTTTATTTTTCTGTCAATGGGAATGCGATTGATACGCATGTGGAAAGTTTGAGAGAACCCTAAGATAAGTGATGGCATAGACGGGTGGACTTGTAGGGAGTGATTCCTGAATAAGCGATCCTGGTAGACCATCAAATCAGGTGAGGGCCCGTGTGGATACTATGTTGAACGACTAACGTCGTGAAAATAGACGCTATCCCAGTGCAGCACCCGTGACCCTGAGGATTTAGTAGACATTAACCATGTGGCCATTTGGTAGTGCAGTAACTATCGAAAATAGTTGATACGTGATGCTGCACTCAAAGGAGATTACCCTAGGATCTCGCTCGGGTGAACCAGCTTGTTGTTGATATCCCTAGGGGGGGTCAATGATTTTGGGAACCTTTAACCCATTCTACAGGTACAAAAATTTACCAGAATACAACCTTTGCGGATGGGTAGAGCCATGACTCCATGCTCGTGATGTTGAACCCTTGAACCCATGTTTTTTCAATGTTTTTGTATGCCGAATTCATGCATTCATTTAAAAAACTCTTAAACAAAGAAAAAATCTTCTCTTTTCTCTTCTCTTTCTTTTTCAAAATAAACCAAAACAATAACTGCAAATATTAGAAAGATTGCGTTATGGATTTCGGTAGAAGAAAGACGCACAAGTACACCTTCAAGGCTCCGAAACTAGAGGATTTAAGAAGGTTGGCAAGGATGATTACCAACCCTGATGCTTTCAGAGCTAAGCATGGAGGGTTGTTGCCTCTGTTAAGGGTCCACGTAGTTGAAGGAATACTGTCTACGCTAATCCAGTTTTACAATCCGGTTTATCACTGTTTCACATTCCCGAATTATCAACTTGCACCAACACAGGAGGAGTACTCTCACCTGACTGGTTTACCCATCACTGACCAAGCTCCCTTTTCTGGACTGGAAGAAATTCCAAAGGAGCAAATCATTGCAAGAGCAATCTATTTGGATGAGTCAGAAGTCAGGACTCACATGACTACTAAGGAAAGAATCCAGGGTTTACCAGTTAAATTCTTGACGGGGAAAGCTCTATACTTTGCCAATGTAGGAAACATAATTACTTTTGAATATATCTTTGTTCTACTCACATATGGGTTATTCCTTTTTCCCAACATCGATAACTTCGTCGATACCAATGCCATTAAGATATTTCTGATTGGAAACCCCGTACCAACCTTGCTCGCAGATGCTTATCATTCTATACATTTAAGGAATTTATACAACGGAGGAATAATCACATGTTGTGTACCCCTGCTTTACAAATGGTTCACTTCCTATTTACCTAATTCTGCTGCTTTTTGGGACCATAAAAGTGCTCTACGTTGGTCACAGAGAATCATGTCTCTTACCAACTCTGACATAGATTGGTACAATAGGATTTATGAGGGGATAAAGATCATCGACAGATGTGGAAACTTCCCTAATGTACCCCTCATAGGAACTAAAGGAGGAATCAACTATCATCCAATTTTAGTTCGCCGTCAACTCGGATACCCGATGAAGAATATCCCGCATAATGTTCATCTAGAAGGTCTTTTATTCAAGGAAGGAGAAAATGACAGGGCACTAAAGAAGGAAATAGTGCATTCCAGGTAACATGTTCACAAGAAAGGAATAGAGTCTCTAGGAAGACCAGATTGTATCTCCGTGGAACCTTATCTCCACTGGGTGCAAACTAGAGCCCTCAAGCTGAGGATGCCTTACCCTCGTCAAGAAGTTCTTCCATTAAAGGAATCTGTCCTTTATTTTATGTCTGATACGGAAAAACTCCAGGTCGCTCTCAACAAAGTTCAACGGGAGAAAAGCTCTTGGAAAAACAAGTACTAAATTCTCAATGTGGAGTGTACTAAGATTCAGGAACTTCTAAAGGAAAAGGATGCTCTGATTAAGATACTAGTGCAGCATGTTGTAGAAAATCAAGAAGACTGAAGAAATTTGCTCGCTTATTTCACTTGGCAAAGGACTGATACCCCGACAACGGCTGAAGAGCCCCGTTCAAAGAAAAGGAAAATACCAGAACCAGCATCTGAGTTCTCTTCAGAGAGAACTCAGGATCCATAAGTTTAGACATTTCCTTTTACAGCACTTTGTAAAATACTATATTTTCCCTTTCTGTAATCTTTCAAATTCAATAAATAAAAAGGGGGTCTCCCCACTGTATGATATTTGCGATCTATTTGTTGAAGTTTCTTTTTTATTAAAGCAAAGAAACAAAAATATATATATCATTGCATTCATCATTCTCATATAACGCGTTTTTCTTATCTTCGAATCTCAAGTATGTATCACGATTCTAGAGTCAAAGTGTCTCATTCGTACAATACTCGGGTCAATCGACAAAAGAAAATGGACGATCTCGAGGAAAAGAACAGAGAGCAGAGAGAAGAAGTCGACGCTCTGAAGGAATATCTGAAAAAACTTCACAGTGACATGCAATCCCTCGCAGTAGCTCAGAGGCAACAACAAAGGACTTTGATTTTAGAGATCACATATACGCCCATAGTGAAGACATATGATCCTCGGTACAACATGCCTAAAGATCGCCCCAGGGGCATGCCTATCAACTTTTTCCCTGAAGGATACATCCCATTGGTCATTGAAGACCAAGAAATTGCAGCAGGAACCGCTGGGCTTGAAGGTTACAAACTTCGGGAAAGCGAAGACACAAGAGTGATGACAGCAACTCCTGAAGGTTACAAATTTTGGGGCATGGAAGCACCAAGAGTCACCGCTGTAATGACTATACCACAACCAGTGGCACACACTGTCCCAGAAGGACAGATTCCACAGGTAATTTCGGGTGGAAATGAAGATATGTACGAAAGAATGAATGAGTTACAGGATCAATTCTTGGAAATGTAGAAGGAACTGCATGCCATTCGCGGTCAGGATTTATTCGAAAAGGACGCCGCAGACCTTTGTCTGGTCCCTAACGTGAAAATTCCGCACAAATTCAAGGTGCCTGACTTTGAAAAATACAAGGGCAACTCTTTCCCTCAAAGTCATTTGGTGATGTACGCTCGAAAGATGTCATCTCAGACAAAAAATCAACAGCTACTGACCCATTATTTCTAAGACAGTTTAACCAGTGCTGCACTCAAATGGTACATGGGTTTAAACTGCACCAAGAACAACACTTTTAGAGATCTCGGTTCTCCCTTCGTTCATCAGTATAAGTATAACCTGGACATGGCACCAGACAGAGATCAACTCAGAGCAATGTCGCAGAAGGACAAGGAAACTTTTAAAGAGTATGCTCAGAGATGGCGTGAAATTTCCGCCCAGATCTGTCCCCCTCTTGAGGAAAAATAGATGACAAAGATCTTTTTGAAAACCTTGAGCTCATTCTGTTACAACTGAATGGTCGCCAGTGCGCCCAGCAACTTCAGCGAAATAGTGAACATGGGGGTACGCCTTGAAGAAGATGTCCGAGAAGGACGAATGGTCAAGATACATAGCCATCAAGCAGTACCAAAAGATACGGTGGTGCTTTCCAAAAGAAAAAAGAGTAAGATATTGGTAATATCTCTCTCGGAAAGCAAAGGCGAAGGTATTAACCAGTAGCAGCGGTAAATCAAGCGGTACCAAAAGATACGGTAGTGCTTTCCAAAAGAAAAAAAAGCAAGATATTGGTAATATCTCTCTCGGAAAGCAAAGGCGAAGGTATCAACCAGTAGCAGCGGTAACTCCCGCTATCAACCCTGCGCCAGCTCCAACTTATCAACCTCAGGTTGCTCAGAGCCAACCAAATCAACAACAGTATTAGCAAAGGACACAACAGCCTCTTCAGCAGGCTCGTCCTCAGTACAACAATAACAATCGTACGACACGACCATCAGGGTTCGAACCTATACCAATGTTGTACGCAGAACTATTTCCATTACTACTGGTCAAGGGCACGTCCAAACTAGGTCTCCTCTTAGAGTACCGGAAAATCCGCCTTTTTGGTTCAAAGCGGATCAAACTTTCCCTTATCATCAAGGAGGACCGGGGCACAACATTGAAAATTGTCTCAGTTTCAAATCTGATGTGCAGAAGCTTGTCAGGAACGAAGTCTTATCTTTCAAAGATACTAATCCAAATGTTCAGACGAACCTGTTGCCTAAACATGAAAAGACTGCAGTAAATTTGATAGAGGAAGAGGTTAGCCACAGTTATCAAATTCGCGATGTAATCCTATTAGAAACCAATCTAGTCAGGATGCATTGTGTAACACCCCATTTCTACCCGGCGGATAATAGTAAAATCAGAGTTATAAAATTTCAACATTCAAATAGGATGCTACACTTTCATCTTAAAAACAACTTCGATTAATTTCATATGAACAGATACATAACACTTAGATCGGATGAACCGAAAACAACAAAATTCATATATATCTTCTTTTCAAAGCAAAACAACTTCAAGATTCGAATATTCAACTTTGATTCACTTAACATTTTTGTTCGACTAAAACAACTTCAAAACAACATAATTCTTAGTAAATTCAACTTAAAAATTCAGCAACGTAAAACATATTCAACTATAAACAACAAGCGTACATCCCCCGAGTGTTACGTATCAGAGCAAGACCCTTTTGACTTGCCATAGAGCAACAAAAGACTTCATAAAGATACTTCAAACTTCCACTGCAATCTTGAGTACCTGCCCATTTCCCATGGTAGGGGAAATATCAGCAGAAGGGGTGAGATATCGAACAATATAAACAGAAGTATGATAATCAATATATTAGATTAAAATCATACAATTTCACTACTTTACGACAACAACAAACAACAATCATCAACAACTCAACAACAACTTTATCAGCCTAATACTACAACAACTTTATCAACATAATACAACAACAACTTTATCAATGTAATACAACAACAACTTTGTCAACATAAGTAATGCAACACAAAATGCGACTCAACTATGCGTATGCATGTGGTACCATTGGAGCAAAACTCCCAACTTAAAAACGGAGCAGAACTCCCAACTTAAAAACTGCCAGGTTATCGAGGCATCAAGGCATAAGCCTTCAACTTCAACTTTTTGCCAATCCAGGCCAACTTAATAATTTTGCCAATCTAGGCCAACTTAATAATGCTATGCTATGCATGCGACAATAACCACAACATCAACTTATTCAACACAACACAACAACGACAAAAATGCAACAACTGCAAACAACTTAATCAACATTGGTCACAAGACCTGCAACAACAAAACAACTTAACAACGTTGGTCATAAGACCTGAAACTTAATAATGTCCATAAATCGGGACAATTCAACACAATTCAACTTCACCTGCAAATCAACTTATTCGACATAATTTCAACAAAATAATCCAACCAAGAATACCTACTCGTATACACGACTTACTCCGACAATTTTCAACGAATACCGGACAACTAACCTTACCGCTTAATTACACTTATTCGACTAATTCCATACATCAACCAACCAAAAATAACTACAACCACTTACGAATTATTTCTGCAAAATTTCAACTTGTTTCGGTTAAACAATTATACCGGTTAAAACTACTAATATTACTATTCGGTACTATTTTAATACTCTGCTAACTCCTTTGGTCTGTCATTCGCTAATTGATTCCTGTACTAAAATAAAACCTGTTACTAACATTTCTAATTCCCCACATTATTGCTATTCCTCTGCATTATTAATCGGTTAACATTGTTGAGGCATATTGCACGATAACACCTCAATCGCACACATTCACGACGGTAAAAATCAGCACAATGATACGGTTTCAATTTTATGCTATAATTGAACTAGATACAGACCTCAAAACCATTTTTCCTAGAAAGAACATCTCGTTAGCTTTCCAACGCTTCGAACGGGGGTCAAAACCGACTTACGGATCAAAAGATATGAATTTTCCAAACTTTCCGAAACCAGGATTTTTCTGCATAACAGCCCTACGGGATTTTGCATTTTCGTCCGAAAATCCGAGCGATTCAATTATTTTCTTCGAAACAAACACATACTCATTCATACCAAACATATAGTAGTGATTTGGAACCATCAAACGTGAATTCTACGACTTTCGATTTTAATCCGAATCTTAAACCCCCAAATCTCTAAAAATGCAAAAACTTACAAAATCAACCAAATTCGATAAAACAAGCATACTCGATCACGGCCTAACATTTCTCGACACAACTACGCAATCTATTCCGACTTTCGTCCGCGAAAACATCGGTTTCTATCGATTTAACCAAATTTCAACCTAAGTTTAACACTATAGAACAACAACCAAACAATCTAGCAAACATCAAATTCCACAAAACAAAACCAATTCATCAATACACTTCACCACATTCAGTAGAAAATTATATAAATCCCAATCTCACGTATCAATTATCATATACCCGGTTATAAAATTCGAACCCCACCCTTACCTTGGATTGAAGGCAGCTCGAATTTCCGGTCGACACCGAAGCTTTTTCCGGCAATCTCTCGTGTTCTCTCCTCTCCAACCGCCGTTTCCAAACTCTCGTGCACTTTCAGTAACTTCCTCTCTCGTACTGTTACTTCTTTTCTTACTGCCACTTTCTTTTTATTTCCTTTAATTATAATCTAATATTATAACCTAATTTAATAATAATGGGCCTACTAAATTTCTTAATGGGCTTACTATATGATACCCCCACTTGGTATTTCTCACACGCCACTTTAACCCAACTGAATTAATTAATATTCTACGGCAAAAATATTATTTCTAATATTAATTTATCCCGACTAAATCGACTAATTACCCGATTAATACTTACTAGCATCAAATCACATATTCAGCATATTCAACAAATATACGGAAAAATACTCAATAACATTTAATTAAATAATTAATTAAATACGGGCGTTACACATTGTAGACAGAGCGG
This sequence comes from Lathyrus tuberosus, assembly GCA_022829125.1. Taxonomy (NCBI): domain Eukaryota; kingdom Viridiplantae; phylum Streptophyta; class Magnoliopsida; order Fabales; family Fabaceae; genus Lathyrus; species Lathyrus tuberosus. The sequence continues at coordinate 7,112,780 of JALAZF010000034.1, forward strand.
GTATGGTCATGTACCACCTCACAATTATCACCAATGTGATATCTGCTCAAAGAATAATCAAGGATGTTATGTAGTGCAATAAGCTCTACAAGAACAAATGGATCTCGGATGGATCCAAGATCACCGAATCCGTGAGGTCAACATGGCGCATGCACATCCCAACATTATTCAGAACCACGACATTCTTGCGATGAACTTCAATTTGGTGGTGATGCACTCAAGGCAAAGTCAATATCATAATCTACCACGACACGATTACAATACCTGTCTGATCTGCTCAATAAGCAATCAGGGATGCTCTATTGTACAAGAGGCCCTCCAACATCAGATGGATCTCGGATGGATTCAGGATTACCGTGATAGAAATAACCATCAAGTCAATATGATTCAGATCTTTGATATTTGCTTGATGAATACCAGTCTGGTAGAATTACATGCTAAGCAAGTCAGGCTCGGTTTTTTGGCTTCACATGTTTATCAAGACTGTGAAAAGTGTCGTGAGAACGATCAAGGGTGTGCACTTGTCCAAAGAACACTTCAACACTTGTTGGACCACTGGTGGATTCCAATCTACTTGGATGAAGCTACACAGCAGATTAGTATGACTGACAGGAATCCTAATAGATATCAAAGTCAGGATGTCCACTCGATGGAAACAGATCTAGTAAAGATGCACTGCATACAAAGCAGGCGTGGTCGGGTGCCACTACACAACTACAAGCGCTGTAGAGTTTGTTCAGAGAATAACCAAGGATGTTATCTTGTACGGTCAGCTCTTCAAAATTAGTTGGACCGAAAAGAGATTTGACCATGTTCAAGTTCTAGTTCGATCAACGTGATGCAAGACTATCTTCCTGATCAAAGCAAAGACGTTGTCTTAATCTCTAATCATGAAATGGCCAAAGACGTATGCGCTATAATCCCTCTACTCCATGAATCAAGAGTTCTTCTTGATAGTAGAAAGATTCTCATCCTTGAACCAATTGAGGCCGGCTACGATGGTCAGAAAAATCAAAAGGCTCTTGTGGTAATCTATTTGTCAGGTCCAATACCCTACGAATTAGATAAGGCTATCCCTTACAAGTACGATGCAACAATAATCAAAAATGGAAAGGAAACTCCATTACTCTCTGTCATAAACATTGTGACATCAGTCGAGTGACACAGAGCGGTTAGATATTCAACCGAGGAGTTGGAGAACCCACCAAGGAAAAGGAACCTCAAACAGAAGTTCCCAATCAACCAGTCGGTCAATTCAGTAATCTGGAACTGGTAAAGAATCACGATGAGATGCTGAAGCTCATCCAAAAGAGCGAGTACAACATTATACACCAACTGTTGCAAACTCCATCGAGAATCTCTGTGCTATCTCTTTTGCTCAGTTCTGAAGCTCATAGGGAAGCTTTACAGAAAGTCTTAGAGCAAGCTTTCATAGAGCAAGATGTAACGATAAGACAATTTGACAACATCATCTCCAACATCGCTTCCTACAACAACTTAGGATTCAATGATGAAGAACTGCAAGAAGAAGGCAAAAATCATAACATAGCGCTTAACATTACAGTCAACTGCCATGACGATATTTTAGCCAGCGTACTGGTAGACACAGGATCAGCTCTAAATGTTATGGCAAAATCTACTCTGATGCGACTATCATTTCAAGGATCTCCGATGAGAGACAGCGAGGTCATCGTCAAAGCCTTTGACGGATCCAGAAAAATAGTTATCGGCGAAGTTGATCTTCCCATAACCATCGGTCCTCACACTTCCCAAGTCACTTTCCAGGTCATGGACATCCGGGCAGCATACAGTTGTTTATTAGGAAGACCTTGGATACACGAAGCAGGGGCAGTCACTTCGACACTTCACCAGAAGCTGAAGCTCGTCAAGAATGACAAGCTAGTCACAGTCTACGGAGAGCAAGCCTTAATCGTGAGCAACTTATCATCATTCTTCTGCGTAGAACCAGAAGAGGTTATTGGAGCTCAGTTTCAAGCACTCTCGGTAAGCAATGAGAATCGATCAAAAAGAGGGACATCGATTTCCTCATACAAAGATGCTCTCGAAGTGATCAAAAGTAACGACGTAAAGGGATAGGGACAGGTTGTCATTCCTATGGATAACAAGACAAAGAAAGGTCTTGGTTTCTCTTCAGCCTGTACCCAGACTACTAAAGACGAAACTTTTCGTCCCATTCAGGACTTCTTCCATGGTGGAGGCTTCCTTCACCCAGTGTCTCAAGAAGTACACACCATCAATGAGGGTGACTCCTCCGATACAGATGACGAGTGGAAATCCTATCTCAACGAGGACGGTTATATGTCTCAGGGAGAGGTACATAAGCCATTTTGCTTTCCCACGCAGAGTCCGAGATATATACTGAGATCTGATGTCAAGATGATATACGGAGATTGTGATCCTGAAAGATGTCATGCTCCGCCTAACTCATGGGAAGACGATCCGATGAAAGACAACTTTGACTACTACTATTTTGATCCCCTGGATGACTTGCCCATCTGGCAGCCATACCCAGAAGACTTGGGGAAAAAGAGTCAGCCAAATGACGCTTATCAGCTGAGCAATATTGAAAAGAATACTTGCGTCCCCACCAAGTCATAGGATCATTACTCAGGACATTCTGAAGATATCCAACACAGCAATGAATCTGCAAAGATTGCAGGACAAGAGTTCACCAACTATGCTTTTCCCGAGGTCAACGTCATCGAGAAAGATGACTCCTCCAGTCCCACAGAAGTATGGGACGCCTTAGGACAGCCGAGTGGCAAGTACGACTTCTTGGTCAAGTACACCGCTCCTGAAAGCTCTTGTATCAGGCTCGAAGACATCCAACCAACTGGATGGGGAGATCTGCCTGAGAGTGAAAACACTGTGCAAGATACAATGGAAGAGTTCGTCTACGACAACTCTGCCTAGGAGGAAGACTCCAACAATCCTGCTCCACCAGAAATCAGCGTCATTTCTGAGGACAAACCAAGAAAGAAGGTACCAGACTTTGTGATTCACCAAGGAGTTCGTCGCCAATGGATTGCTGTCGATGTCCCGAAAGTCGTCCATAAGTCTAAGTAATTACCATCTTTGTTTTAACCTTTCACCCTGCCCAGGTGAAACGGATGTTTTTATAGGGCTCACTTTTCTGTAAATGTCCCTCTTCGCTTCGCCCAAAGCGACAGAGTTTTGTTTTATAGGGCTGTAGTTTCAAGAATAGACAAAATCATAAATAAATAAACGTCATTCTATAATTTCTGCATTTATTGTTGTTTTCACTTTTCTCTTTTTCAGAAAATGGTAATCCTAAAAACAACTCAAAATAAAAACAAGCATTTTTCAGAAAATACATTGCACACACTCTTGCATTCTCTATATCTCTTCTAAAAAATGAATCATCATGTCATGCAGATTGCTTGTTTTAAACCCCGTTGAAACATACGATCCAATGCCTTCTCCCAACTTTGAATTCCCGGTATTTGAAACTGAAGAAGAAGAAGACGCAGAAATTCCAGAGGAGATCTCCCGATTACTCAGACAATAGGAAAGGTGCATTGAACCTCACAAAGAGCCGTTGGAAACGGTCAACTTGGGTTCAGAAAAAGAAAACAAAGAAGTTAAGATTGGGGCACTGCTCAGACCGGTTATCAAAGAAAGCTTGATAGAACTTCTCAAAGAGTTTCCAGATGTGTTTGCTTGGTCCTATCAGGACATGCCAGGGTAGGATACCAGCATTGTGGAACATCATTTACCGTTGAAGTCAGAATGTCCGCCGGTAAAACAAAGGCTGAGACGAACTCATTCAGACATGGCCATCCAAATCAAGGAGGAAGTGCAGAAACAGATCGATGCAGGTTTCCTCGCCACCTCCGAATATCCTCAATGGTTAGCCAACATAGTACCAGTTCCAAAAAAGGATGGAAAAGTCAGAATGTGTGTAAACTACAGGGATTTGAACAAAGCCAGTCCAAAGGATGACTTTCCCTTACCGCACATAGACATGCTGGTAGACAGTACAGCAAAGTTCAAAGTCTTCTCCTTCATGGATGGATTCTCGGGCTATAATCAAATCAAAATGGCGCCGAAAGAGATGGAGAAAACTTCATCATCACCCCATGGGGCACCTTTTGTTACAAGGTAATGCCGTTCAGTTTGAAAAACGACGGGGCAACCTATCAAAGGGCTATGACTACTCAGTTTCATGACATGATGCACACAGAAATCAAAGTGTATGTCCATGATATGATTGCCAAATCTAAAATAGAAGAGGAGCATGTGACCCACTTGTCAAAACTATTTGAGCGTCTGAGGAAGTACAAACTCCACTTGAATCCCAACAAATGCACGTTCGGTGTCCGCTCAGGAAAACTTTTAGGGTTTATCGTCAGCCAGAAAGGAATTGAGGTTGATCCTGACAAGGTCAAGGCCATTCAAGAAATGCCTTCACCAAAGATTGAGAAACAAATCAGAGGATTTTTGGGACGTCTGAATTACATCTCAAGGTTCATATCCCTTATGACCGCGACATGTGCGCCAATCTTCAAACTACTCAGAAAGAATCAAAGTTGTGTATGGACAGAAGACTGCCAAACAGCCTTCGACAGTATCAAAGAATATCTGTTGAATCTGCCTATTTTGTATCATCCAGTGGAGGAAAGACCACTGATCATATACCTAACAGTCTTAGAAGACTCTATGGGTTGTGTACTTGGCCAACAAGACGAAAAAAAAAGAGTCTGCCATCTACTATTTGAGCAAGAAGTTTACCGACTGTGAAACTCGGTACACTATGTTTGAGAAAACTTGCTGTGCTCTGGCTTGGTCAGCCAAACGTCTTTGCCAGTATTTGATTTTTCACACTACTTGGTTAATCTCTGAAATGGATCCGATCAAGTATGTCTTTGAAAAGCATGCTCTCACGGGAAGGATCGCCCATTGGCAGATGTTGTTATCAGAATATGACATAGAGTACCATGCTCAAAAAACCGTCAAAGGAAGTATTTTAGCCGATCATTTGGCTCATCAACCGATTGACGATCAGGAATAAGTTGAATTTAACTTCCCAGACGAAGATGTCATGTACTTGAAAATGAAAGATTGCGATGAACTGCTACCCAGTGAAAGGCCAGAACCAGGTTCCCAATGGGGACTAATTTTTAACGGAGCTGTCAATAATTATGGAAACAGAATTGGGGCAATCATCATAACACCTCAGGGTACCCACATTCCTTTCACCGCCCGACTGACATTCAAGTGCACAAACAACGAGGCCAAATACGAAGCATGTATCATGGGTCTCGAAAAAGCTATCGACTTAAGGATTAAGAACATGGATGTGTATGGAGACTCAACCCTGGTTATCAATCAGATCAAAGGAGATTGGAACACATACCAATCAGGACTGATTCCTTACAAAGACTACACGAGAAGGTTGTTACCATTCTTTAACAGAATCGAGTTTCACCACATCCCTCGTGAAGAGAATCACACAGCTGATGCATTAGCCACTCTCTCCTCCATGATTAGTGTAGGTCAATGGAACGACATACCTAAGATCGACATAATGCGCCTAGAAAGGCCCGCTTACATCTTCACGATCGAAGCAGTCATCGACGATAAACCTTGGTATCACGATATCAAATGCTTTCTTCATAAACAAGAGTACCCATATGGGGCATCAAGAAAAGACAGGAAAACCCTCAAAAAGTTAGCAGGAAACTTCTTCCTGAGCGGTGATACACTCTATAAGAGAAACTTTGACATGGTCTTGCTCTGATGTGTAGACAGGCCAGAAGCAGACATGTTGATAAAAGAAATTCATGAAGGATCCTTTGGCACTCATGCCAACGGACACACAATGGCAAGAAAAATTTTGAGAGCAGGGTACTATTGGTTGACAATGGAATCTGATTGCTACAAGTACATGAGAAGGTGTCACAAGTGTCAAATATACGCTGACAAAATCCATGTACCGCCGCATCGCAAAATTTTTTCTTCTCCATGGCCTTTTTCTATATGGGGAATCGACATGATTGGAATGATCGAACCCAAGGCTTCGAACGGACATCGGTTCATCCTGGTAGCCATTGATTACTTCACCAAGTAGGTCAAAGCAGCGTCATACACCAATGTAACCCGACAAGTGATGGTCCGGTTTATCAAGAACAATATCATCCGTCGTTATGGTATTCCCAGCCAAATCATTATTGATAATATATCTAACTTAAACAACAAAATGATGAAAGAGTTATGCGCTGAGTTCAAGATCGAGCACCATAACTCATCTCCCTAACGACCTAAGATGAATGGAGTGGTAGAAGCGGCTAACAAGAACATCAAGAAGATCGTTCAAAAGATGGTTGTAACCTACAAAGACTGGCACGAAATGCTACCCTTTGCTCTTCACGGTTATTGCACATCTGTTCGCACTTCAACAGGGGCAACCCCTTTCTCTCTAGTATATGGCATGGAAGTCGTGCTTCCCAAAGAAGTAGAGATCCCATCGATCAGGGTATTGATGGAAGCTAAGCTAACAGAAGCTAAATGGTGTCAAAGTCGACACGATGAACTGAACCTAATCGAAGAAAAGCGAATAACGGCTCTGTTCCAAGGTCAGTTATATCAGCAAAGAATGAAGAAAGTGTTCGACAAAAAAGTCCAATCTCGTGTCTTCAGGGAAGGAGACCTCGTGCTCAAGAAGATACAATCATTCCTCACTGATTCCAAGGGTAAATGGACTCCGAATTATGACGGCCCTTATGTGGTCAAGAAAGCCTTTTCAGGCGGTGCCTTGAGACTCACAACCATGGACGGAGAAGAGTTTGCCTACCCCACGAATGTTGATGTATTCAAGAAATACTTCGCATAAAAAAAACATCTCGGTAGGATTGAAAATCCGAAAGGGCAGTCCAGGCAAAAATTAGAGACATAAGCAAAAATCTTCCCGATGGATTGAAAACCTCAAAAGACAATCCAGGCAAAAGTTAGGGATTCATGGCAAGTAACTACGTCCGACAAGGTTAAATCCCCAACAGTAATGCCATCCATCAGGAAAACTTCAAGTCAAGGTCATCTTCGACAGAAGCTCAGGATGTCCAGAATTCAAAGTTGGTAGAAGGATAACGGTCGTTATGTTTCAATGTAGCCCTTTTCCCTTAAACTACCATTTTCTAAACTTTGTAAACACTCTATGGGATCACGCACTTGGCTGATTTCCATTCTATCAATAAAATTTGAGCCCTAGTGTTTTTGTTTGCAACCCTCATTTGTTTTAGCTTTACAGAATGACATTTTAACATGATCAACGATTCTTGAAATAAAACAAAAATGAATTTACTTGTCAAATTTTTCTGCTTTTAAAATAAAGATGACAATTCTTTTTTACTGTGAACTTCAAAAAAAACAAAACATCGATAATTTCTCCGAAGGTGATTGAACCTCAGAGTGCAGAATCAAAGTACCCCTTCTAAACCAGTGCACCTGAATAAAGGATCAACTGTATCAGATGCGAATGTCCTATCTGATAATTCCCGCAGAGTTCTTACCTCTTAAGACCGATTGAGCAATTCTTCCTCCCCACGGGGACTGTCTTTCTTAAGCAAGGCAGGATTGCTATTTTGAACCAATGATACTTTTCATCCCCCACCGTGGCCGAGTATCCAGTCGTGTTCATTCACTAGTCTGTATGTCGCGTCAGTTTTGTCAGCATAAACATACATACATCATGCATAATTGATTCACGTTCATAATCATATTGCATTACTATAACTCTGGTCAGTCTTATCCCCAAGTGGTAAAGTCCTCTTAATCAATCGAGTTGTCAGTTCTTTCCCCGTCAGGGAATGTTTTGTCTGAATAATCTTTCTCCCCAGTTTATTTCTGGATTGGAGATGGTCCTCGACCACCTTGATAACTTGAACCTCAGAAAGGCAAGAAAACATTCAACCGACACCTTTGAAACGTCACTCTTAACCATTGAAGATGATATTGTCGCTTTTCCGGATTAAGGAAAATCCCCAGAGAAAGCCTCGCAACTAAAGACTCTCGGTAACACATCAATTTTCTCCTGAGAAATTCAACGTTATTGAAATCACCAGCACCTTAAAATTGGATTACATCACATGGCATTTCTCCGAAAAGATCCCGAAGAAAATTATGATGTAATACCCCCAAGCGGAAAGCAGTCTCTCAAGAGACTCATTTTTCCCGGTAGAGTCAACAAATGGCATCCCCACAGAGAAGTTTGCACACCTCTACAGATCAGACGAATGGGTTTCCCTAACAAGTCTGACATCAAAACTTTTTTAATCAAATGGCATCTCCCCAGTAGAAAACTCGGTGAGAAGTTTGATGAAGACCACTACACCTAGCGTCCCTTGTCAAGGAAGAAACTTGACAAGAAGAAACTGAGACCAGTTCCTTGGCTGAAGAACATGATCGAGGGGAAGTTTATTTCAGAAACTGAGACCAGTTTCGTGGCTAAAGACCAGGATCGAGGGGAAGTTTATTTCAGAAACTGAGACCAGTTCCGTGGCAAAAGACTAGGATCGATGGGAAGTTTTACCCTTTTCTAAGCATTGTTTCTTAGCAAAAGAAGATGGATGAGCAAACTGCCATTCATAAATACAGTCAAAATTTTGGGTATTTCGATATTTAATCCTCTTGCACCCTGAATATCTGAATATCTCCGTCATTCACACCTTCGGGTCCAAGAAGATTAAATAGGGGCATCTGTCATACCCCAAATTTTGACCACCAAGATTTACCATCATTGTGAAGATCATTACCACAATATGGATGTACCTTCATACCTCATCAATTTCCTCAAGGATTGTTGAGCTTTCACTACAACCAACACTTAGGGTTTCAAGCCCTCTCAGAGCACTTAGACAAAGGATCAATCAAGAAATGACATGATTTTCAACTTGTCTAACCTCCCCAAAACCCATAAGAGATCAAGAGTACTCCCACATCAAGAATCAAGCACAAGGTTACAACATTCCAAGTGGATCAAGCCTCAAGATCGCCAGTGTCACCAAATTAGAGTTTTGGTCGACCAAGGCCTCCAGATGGAAATTTTATTCTGGGCATGAGCCAATGCTTCAAAGCATAACCCAAGATACTCCAAGGGACCTTATGGACCCAATCATCAAGTCAATTTAGCCTCAGGGGATACATTCCCAAAAAAACAGGAATTAGGGTTTCTTGACCTAATTCACCTCTAAGTTGACTTTTGAGGCAAAGCATGAACCAAGACCTCAAGACATGATTTGAGGGCCTCAATACACCCCATTGATCCATTTGCAACAGTGGATTGATCCAAGAATCTTGATTCACAAGTTTCAATTTCATCTGGACCACAATTAGGGTTTTTAGAAAAAAGTCAACTGTATCTTTGACTTTTGACCAAGACATGTTCCCAAACCTTAGGACATGATTCAATACACCCTAAAACACCTATAGAATCCATCCATTAGGTTTGAATTAGGTCAAGAACTTGATTTCATAAAGGATCGCACAGTTTGGATTTCATCTGAAAAATAGTCAACTGTGCACAAAATCAAGTTTGACATTTTGGAATTTTTCACAAATATGGTTCCCCTAAGTCAAAAACAATGTTAATGTATGGTATTGATCACCATTCATTAATAAAAATCAAGAAAAGTGAGGTTTCTTGCAAAAGGGGCAACCTTGAGAAACCAAAAATTTTCAAAGTTATGGAACAAAAGTGATTTTATACCAACTTTTCAAGGTCATAACTCCTAAACCACATGGCCTTTTTCTCCCATCCAAAGCTCAAATGAGAGTCCATCTAACATACTTTAAAAGTGTCAACTACAAGAGATTCCAGATCCTCATGGAATTTGAGTTATGGATTGATCAAAATCACAAAAACATGAAAATGACACTTTTTCCAACACTTTGTGAAAATTTCAAAAAAGTCAGAATCTGCCTTACTTTTTCCAAAATGTAGGGACATTTTTCACCTTGATCCAAGTTAAACCAGGTCCATTGGTGAACATAAAAGTTGAAGTATGCCATGAGGGTTTTCCAACAAGTACCAGATCATCTCCAAATTCAATTTGAGTAAGGAGATACAACCCTTGGAACATGGCATCCTGGACTGATTTTTACAAGACAGATTTTGTGCATTTTACTTAAGTTAGCTAATTTGGACAACTCCAAGCCTTGTCATCCATTTGGACACATCAGAGGATAACATCATAGTGAAAAGATCTGATCCACAAGCCTCCCAAGTCCAAGGAACTACATGTAGCCATGAGTGCCCTAAAAAGGATAAAAAGCTTCAAGACTCCAATTTTATTTCCAAGCATTCAATGGATGCATCAAGGTGGCATGAACTGAGACATTCCTAACTTATTGAGTCAAGATTCAGCTCTGAATCAAAGGACTATAGGCCTGTGCCCTAACCTTAAGTCAATGGCTAGAGCAGACTAAAGATTCCCTTGGATCAACATTGGCCAAAGGCCTGTACCAACTGCCATTCACTATTGCTTGTAAAACAAACTTGTTGCACTATAAATAGAGCTCATTTGTGATCAATTTGAGTACACCAAATCACTACAACTGATGCTTTCCTCAAAATCTCTCTCTTTAGGCCAAAATGCCTTCTTTTGCAAGTCATCTCTGAGTTTATGAGTTAGAGAGCAATTCCACCACAGCTCATGATCCAAACACATCCAATGTATTATATCTAAGTTGTTCAAACACTCACCTTTGATCTGAAACACCAAATTCAGACAGTCAACCTCGAAAACCTCAAAATTTGAATTTTCTGCATTTTTCAAGCCATGTCTTGATTCAGTCACTTCCAAAACCAAACCAGGTCTCAAACACACTCCAAATATCATCCTCAAACTGTCCCAATTGGTTTCCCTCATCTAGAACACCATTTGAGAGAGTTACTATCTTGGTCACTTTTTCCCCTTTTGCAAGAAAGAGCCAATTCTTGTTCCTGAGGATTCCAGCTGGTTTTGATCATCCTAAAAGCTTCTAAGGGATCAATCAAGAGTGTTAAAAGCATTGAATTACTTCTGGCACAAGGAACTTGACAGATAGCACAAGAAGCTTCAAGAGGTAAGTGCATCACAACTTGAACTCTCTAAATCATGCATTGCTTTGATGTCCATTGATCATGGACATCGCATATATGTCATATATGTTGTGTTTGAACCAATTTACGATGTTATTGTTGCCTGTATGATGAGATAGCATAGAACATGCAAATCTAGGCCTATTTTGAAATCACTATTGGATTTTAAAATGGAGACATTTTCTGAAAATTCCAAGGGCACCATTGGATTCCTCATGAAATTCTAGGCAGGATACACCTAAATTTTGTCTCAATCCATGGAGAAATGAGGAAGTTAGAGCCTTCACGCAAGAGGCCTAAAATCAGGCCTTGCCTTGGGCAAGGGCCAGGCCATGGCGCCTTGGCCAGGCCTAAATCAAGGCATCCCATATATGTTGATGGGGTGGTTTTGATACACGGATGTATCACCACCCCAGTGGTAGCACGCATGTGTGTTTATTTGGCAGGTCGTGGGTTCAACACCCACCCAGACCATTTTTCCATTTTTTTCTATTTTGCTATTTTTTCACATTTTCATGGTTTTTATTAATTAATTCCAAAATTAATTTCTCTCTCAATTTTAATTATTTTTTATTGGTTCTTTTTTTGAAAATTCCCAAAAATGTTAAAATATTTTATTCTACAAGAATTTCACAAAAATATTATTTATTTCATATATTTGGTATTTTTGTAAAGAATTATGTTTTATTTGTTTTAAACATTTAAAAATATTTCTTTCTCTTGATTTTGCAAATTCAAATGATTTTCAAATCGTTCTATGAATGAAACATGATTTTTCAAACATTAATCCAAGATCACAACTTGTTTTTCATACATATTTGATAATTTGGATCATTTTTAATTGAATTTTTATTGAATTAAAATACATTTTAAAATCAAATTAGGGTTTTGATTATTTTCACCCTCACAAATCTTTTTCAAAAATAAACTTTGGGCCTCTAATAGAGTGTAAGACCCAACCCCTATGTACAGGAAACCATTTTGGGCCTTAGTCATTGTATAAGTCCCGATAAGATTTTAAAAATCTCGGCGCGATCGTCGCCTTTTAAACAAAAACCATATGGGCCTCCCCTTGTGTTGTAAGTCCCATATTTCTTTTTAAAATACACTTTGGGCCTCTAATAGAGTGTAAGACCCATTCCATGTACATAAAAACTATTTTGGGCCTCAGTCATTGTATAAGTCCCACTACGATTTCAAAAATCTCGGCGCGATCGTCGTTTTCAAAACATTTTCATCTGGGTCTCTCCTTGAGTTGTAAGCCCGATGATTTTTGTAAAAAATAAACTTTGTGCCTCTAATAGAGTGTAAGACCCAACCCTCTTTTGTACTTAAATAATTTTGGGCCTTAGTCATTGTATAAGCCCCAGTACAGTTTTCAAAAACGACGGTTCAATCATTGTCTTTCCATGGGCCTCTCCTTGAGTATAAGCCCCAACAATCTTTTCAAAAACAACTTTCCTTTTTGATTTAGTTTCAAATTCATAGTTGTTATCAAAACTTTCTTTAATTTCTTGAACAATTAACCATACAGCTGTTAACATGGAAGTTTGCTCGCCTGTAAGTTTTAAATAGCTTTATTTTACATACTTGCACATATCTATATATTTGTTTGTACTGGAAGCTTGCTCACCTGTAAGTCCTCCTACCCTCTTTTACATACAGTATATATTTCATCTGTATATATATATACTTGTATATTATCTGCTTAAAGTTTTCCCCAGTAATTAGGTCTAGGATTAGATAAAGCCAGTGGTCACTCTTTCAACACTCAAAACTAGTTCCCCATAGGAATTCTAGATACAGTCTTGCCTCCTCTTGGGCTTATACAATATGGAACAAAGAGAAAGGCATTATTCCCGGTGAAACTTTTCTTAGACTGTCACTATTAGAAAATTGTCAAATAAGTTCATTTTCCCCAGAGAGGATTAATTCCCGGTGAAACCTCTCTTGAATTTCTTTAAACACTAGAACTGTTCACTAAAGAAAAGATTATTCCCGGTGAAACTTTTCTTGAACTTTTCTTAAGTTTGGACCCACATGCTTCCTAAAAGCATCCCAGCCTCCTCTTGGGCTTATTACAAGGACCCTCCGGCTTCTTAGAAGTTCTCATGCCTTCTCTTGGGCTTAATACAAGGGCCCTGAAGACCTCTTAAAGGTATAGAACAGAACTTAGTCATCCTTTGTTAGAGCAGTCTTTCTGAAGAGTCAAAATCTCAGACCAATTTTAGGGTTGACACGCATCCCTTGAAACACCAGCCTCCTCTTGGGCATCATACAAAGATAAACTCTTCCATACCAGTAGACTTGGATAGTCTAATCTCCTCTTGGATCTCAAAGACATTCTCAAGTTCCCTACAAACACAGGAAAAAACCTGGTCATTTAATCAATATCCAGTAGAGCTAAAACCCTCATGGGTTCTAAAACTCAGTCTTTCATCCTAAGTTTCCCTAACTAGGGTCAGCCTATTATCAGGATAACACTATCCCAAATGAGAACCTCAAGGTATCTGATACCTCAACTCTTCTGTAATCCTCAACAAGAGTTGATTCCCCATTTTGGACCTGCCTCTGGATCTCAATAATCCACAGCAGAAGCCAGCCTCCTCTTAGGCTTTGTATAATGATTTTCCTCAGCAGAGTTAGACTCAAAAGCACTCTCTTGTTGAGTTAATTCCCTAAAAGCACTCTCTTGTTGAGTCAGTCTCTTGTCTGTCTCTATCTTGGGCTTTGTACAAGACACCATATAAACACTCTCTTGTTGAGTCATTCTTTTTTTTTTAGCCTCAATCTTGGGCTTTGTACAAGACATATACAAACTTTCTCCAGCAAAGTCAAAATCTTCATAACCTTCTCTTAAGCTCTGGATAAATATCTTCCCAGCAGAGTCAATTTCTCCGAGCCTTCTTTTAGGCCTCGGGAATTAATCTCCCTAAGCAGAGTTAAATTCCTTTTTAGCCACAATCTTGGGCTTTGAACAAGACAAATAAAACCTCTCATCATTAGAGTCAGTTTCCCCTTTTAGCCTCAATCTTGGGCTTTGTACAAGACACCTACAAATATTCCCTAGGAGAATAAAAAATCCTTCTTTAGCCTCAATCTTGGGCTTTGTACAAGACACATACAAATATTCCCCAGTGGAATTAAAAACCCCTTTTTGCCTCAATCTTGGGCTTTGTACAAGACAGACAAAATATTTCCCCGAAAAAGTCAACTTTCAGCCTCCTCTTAGGCTTTGTATAAAGATATCCCCAAAAGAGTCCGTCTTTTTTTTAGCCACAATCTTGGGCTTTGTACAAGACAGATAATAAACTCCCTAGAGAGTCAATCAACTTTTTAGCTTCAACCTTAGGCTTTGATCAAGGCACACAAAAATCAACATCCCCTCAGAGGAAATCAAAATCTCTCTGTAGGAAGATACTTCTCTGTATATCACACAGAAAATCAAACAAACCCTAATTCCAGATAACTGCAATAAGTGGCACACTTGTTGATTCAAATATCCAAGCTGTAGTCTGTCTCTTATCCTGGTAAATCTCTTTCTTTCATCTAATTGCTGTAAGTGGCAAGCCTCTGGGTTATTTACATTCACGCCACTGTCCCTCTCTTAGCATGAAAGATTCCTAAGGAAAAATGTAATTACTCTACACCGAGTTAAAGTTTTCTCCATCAAGACAACACCCATATAAAGGAAATTATGGCATTGCTGGATTCACATATCCCAGTTAAATTAATTCTCCTTTATAATCAGTCACCCAACAGCTGTGATAAACAGACAAGATGTCTCCCTTTAGAGATAACAAATTCTCTCTCAGTCAAACCTTTAGCTTCAATCTTGGGCTTTGAACAAGACACAAATACTCAACCATTTAGCTTCAATCTTGGGCTTTGAACAAGACACCAAAACATCTCTTTTCCTCCCATAGAATAGGAGGAACTACGATTGCTCTGATTTCCTTGTTTATATTTAACGGGAATACGTAGGCATGAGATTACGAAATCTTAGCGAGCATACCAATCAAAAACTTTAGGTCCAGTACCTTCATACCAATTAAAAACTTTAGGTCCAGCACCTTCACTCATCAAAAACCTTGGAAAACCCGAAATAAACAAAAACTCTCTCTCTCTCTCAAAAACCTCCCAAAGGAGAAACTTTCCCAACCCACAACAGACAAACACCAGTAAGTAGAAAGCAGTAAGGATAATTGCTAACAACCTGTGGATAACCACATATAGGATGGGTAATTGACAACTCCCCATTGTATAACCTGACCCCAAACTCCCCGATCTCTTTAAAGCATTTGTTCAGTAAAACATTTGCGTGCAAGGTTAGTTTTAGATAGCTTCCCTTTCCTTTCCAGCTTCATAGGATAAATAAAAAATCAGAAAGTAGCACCCCACTCCTTCCCTTGCGGTGAGGAGAAACCCATGGCGATAAGGTGGTCGCGTAACCAACAAAAATACACTTCCTCTAGCAAAAGCTCATTCAACTTCCTATCAGATAAGAAAACAACTTCCTCTTCGTCATTAGGATCAAGGAACCGTACTGATTTTTTTTATAACAATTTATATGAACATGATTGAACTCTAACCAGTTCATTCCCAAAATAAAATCAAGATCCCTCAGCGGCAAGCATATAAGATCAACACCAAAATCTCTATAAAAAATTGACAGAGGATAGTTCAAACAAACTAAAGAAGTAGTCACAAATCCCTTAGCAGGAGTATCAGTAACCATCTCTCTATTCATGGAGGACACTACAAGGCCCAACCTTTTCACACAATCAACAGCAATAAACGAGTGAGTTGCACCAGTATCAATAATAGCAATCAAAGTTATACTATTAATTTAACATACACCTCTAATCAACCTGTCGTCACTAGAAGTCTGAGTCCCCGACAGAGCAAACACCTTCCCTTCGGTTTGAGCTTGCTTCACCTTCTGTCAATGCACAATGATGTGTCCTGGTTCCTAACAGTTGTAGCAAGTCACCACATTATCCTTGCAATCAGCAACCAAATGTCTTGTCTTCCCACACCGGAAGCACTTCTTCACATGACCCTTGCACTCATTGGTGCGATGACCTAATTCACCACACCTAAAATATTTAAGAGGAGCAAGAGCAGCTCCCCCACTTGGCCTCTTACCATCAGTAACCTTTTGTTTACCTTTCTCAGCTGGTGCACTATAAGGCTTCCCACAGTTCAGATGTTGTTTCCCTCTCTTCTCACTTAGACTATTATAGTGAGGTGACTGAGCCTTACTGTCATCCTCATAAATCCTACAACTATTTACCAACTCTAGAAACCTTCGGATCTGTTGATACCCAATCGCTTGCTTGATCTCAGGACGCAAACCATTCTCAAACTTAACACATTTTGAGAACTCAGTAGTTGCCTCACTGTAATGAGGATAGAACTCCGCAAGTTCCACGAACCTGGAAGCATACTTAGTAACTAATGAACTCCCATGTTTCATCTCTTGGAACTCAATATCCTTCTTCCAGTGAACATCTTCAGGAAAATACTTCCTCATAAACTCCCTGCGGAACATAACCCAAGTGATAACTTCTCTTACAGTTTCCAACACCTAACGAGTGTTGACCCACCAATCATCCGCCTCCTCAACCAGCATATGTGAACCAAATCGTACCTTCTGCTTTTCTGAACAATCCATCAAACGGAAGATTCTCTCAATTTCTTTGAACCAAGCCTGGGCTCCATCAGGATAATACCCACCCTTAAAAGTAGGCAGATTATGCCTTTGAAACTTCCCCAAATGTCAGAACTCATCGTTTCCACCAGCATTAGGCTGATTCTGCACAGCCTTAGCCACAATCTGCAAAGCAGCAGCAATTGCGACATTGCTTCTTCCTACCATTTTCTGTTTCACCGCAATAACAACAACAATGGTTAAAAGACTACCACGACAACATTCAACCGTCAGACCACACCGACTCGACAACTTGGACGGACAGACCGGCCTGCTCTGATACCACTATGTAACACCCTAATTTTCCACATGTAATTTTAATTAAAAAAATCAGAGTAATTTAAAACAATCCACAATTAGGATGCTACTTTCAACATTAACTAGCTCATGCAATTGGATATGTAACACCTGTTGAATTTAAAAATAATAAGGATTATAAAACAAGTATGATCTCCAATATTATTATAGCAGCGAAAAATATCAAAAGATTGATTAATTTAATTATTCAAAACATAACCATATCATAAAGTTATTATAAGAAATTATTAACCCTAAGAGATTCCCATAAAATCTCAACCAGACATAAAATAAAGACACATCGTTCTACCCTCCCGGTGTTACATATCAGAGCAGACGCCGATTCAACAAAAGCAATAAGAAGAGTAATCTCTTCCGCTCACATCCACGCCTCTACTGCGGATTATCTGCATGACGCCCATGTAAAGGAAACATTCAAGCAAAAGGGGTGAGAAATCACAATCATATAAGGAAATTGCAATAATAATATGTAAGCACACCATCAACACATACATAATCACCCATCCTGTAACTCACAGTCCATACAATCCAAATATCATAATATAATAAGTATGCAATGCAATGAGACTTAACTCCATGACTCAATGCATGTGGTACCAAATGTGAACTCTCATGTTCACTCGCTCCCGATCCCCACCATAGGATCAAAGCACACCAGAAATCATTACAATCATAATAGATAATGCTTCACCGATTCCCACCTGGAACCAGCTACTCGTACCCAATCATCACCATAGGATTGAGGCTCACCAAAAGCGAACCACCGTCTAAACACCATGATGCATGATTCATAAATAACATGCAACAACAACATGTACAATGATATTCACCTTAATCACTGTACTACACCAAAATTGGTCACCAAAACACCAAACATATACTACAAGTATTCAACAATAGCATTATAGTAGCATAACAAGTAATAACACGTTGTTCACACGCAATACCACACCACAACATACACACCACATACCATCCAACAGCAATACGCACCAATAAAATTCATTTCCATGTACTAAAACAATTTTTATATTAAATTACATTGCGAAAACTTCCTAACGCTTCGAACGGCACAAGTTATGAATTTTTAAAGTTTGACACATCAGGTGTAACCGGTTACACCAAAACAAGTAACTGGTTACCACTTGACCAAAAACAGTGGCCAACCATTCTCAGTGTAACCGCTTACATCAAAACATGTAACCGGTTACACTCTATAAAATTGCCCAGTTTACGTTCTTTTTGAATAGTGTAATCGGTTACACCAAACCAGTAACCGATTACACCTTTGAAAAAATCAATTTTTATAAAAGTTGTCTCAGGTGTAATCGGTTATACCAAAAGTGGTAACCGGTTACCATTGCGACATTAGCACTTTTCAGCTGCTTTTTGATATGAAAATCGATTTTGGAACCCTTCCAATCCCCCAAATTTTTATGAAGATCACTCCCTCAAGATTCACATTCTATTTCCTGTCCACATACAACATCAAAAACATTTCACCAACACACAACTCATCCAATATACATCATATTAATAATTTATGGCAAAGAGAAGAAAATTCAATCAAGAGAAACCAATTCACTCACCCACATGTTATCATGCAAAACCCTTATACAAAAGAAAATCTCACTCTTACATTAATTTTTCAGCAAGAGCACTTCAACAATGGGGTTCTTTTTTCTTCTTTCTCAAAGCCCTAGCTCTTTTTTCTCTTCCTCTTCCTTTTTCCTCAGTTTTCACGTATTGAGTGTTCTCCCTCTATTCCCTTTCTTTTCTTATTTTATTATTTCATTATTTCTAATTTCACCTCATTTCAATTAATTAAAATAAATATTTATTTCATCATATTATAATAATAATAATACTTAAAAATAAATATTTAATTATTATTATTACTATTATTTATTTAAATAGTTTTCATTTAAATAATAATAATAAATGACATTCTTACACCACCTTCATGTTTCTACACTTTTACTCATCGATCCCAACACCTTAAGTTCCACTCTCTAAGACTACTATCCTATATCAAAGAGTTTCTCTAACACATCAAAACATCAAATCACGCATTCATTCACACAATTTTATTACAAAAAATAAAATAAATGAATCGGGACATTACAGTTAGGGGTAGAGCCGTCAAAATGGGCTAGCCCACATGGGCCGGCCCGAATGAATCATAGGGCTTGGGCCTTAAAATTAGAGCCCATATTTTCCAGGGCCTTTTTAGCCCAGCCCTAAAAAGCCCGCTACCCGTTAGGGCTAGCCCATATAAGTTGTGGGTAGCCCATTAGGCCTATATTACTATAAATTTTAAAAAATTATACTAATGGTTATATTATCTTACTCCAAAATAACACGTTGATTTTTCTCACTTCAGTAATTTTTATATATATTCTATTCAAACTTTCTCTTTTAAATATTATACATTAATATAATCAATACTCTTTTCTCGTATTCTATTAGTTTCTCTTATGTTAAATATTTGAGTATTATTTTATACAATTTAAACATGTATTGTATTTTAAAACACATTATAGTATTGATAAAAGATAATATAGTACTTAAAATGTATTATGTTTAAAATAATATAATTTTTAATTTTATTTAAAATAAATATTATGGCATTTTTATTTTAATTTTTTATTTAAAAAAGCCCATCTAGGGCCGGGCTCAGGTAGTAATTTTCAAGCCCATATTAGAAATGAGTTTTTTTGGCCTGGCCCTAAAAAGCCCGAGCCCATTAGGGCTGGCCCTTTTAGGGCCGGGTAGCCCATTTTGACAACTCTAGTTAGGGGTGGGAATATGTCAGGCCGACCTACAGGGGTCTATAGCCTAGCCTACTTAAGGTCTGGTCAGACCATGCTTTTTTAATAAAAAGGTCAGGTTTAGGCTTTTTTAAAAGCCTATTTAATTAAATAGGTCAGACTTAGACTATTAAAAAAGCCTATGAAGCCTTATAGGTTGGCCTATATTTTCATATATATTAAAAATATGCTAAATAGGTTGTCCTATATATGCATATATATTAGAAAAAAGGATACAGATATTGACCTATATATGCATATATATTAGAACAAATGCTAAATAGGTCGACCTATATATGTATATATAGGTCAGCCTATAAAACTTTTTAAGTAATACGGAATAATTGAGAACCATAATGAGAATAAAGCTTGTAAATAGGCTTTCAGGCCAGACCAGACTTTTAAAAAGGTCAGGCCAGACAAAAAAAAAAACCTATAATAGGCCATAGGTCAGACTCATGCCTTTTAATTTTATCGTAGGTCAGACCCAGACCTTATAAAGCCTAGCCTAGCCTAGTCTATTTTCAACCCCTAGTTCCAGTAAATGCCAACTTGAATTCAAAATATAAATAATCAAATTTCATCTCATTGATATTACTTTGACTATTTTTTCTCTTACATGATCAATGTTTTTATAAGAGAAACCTAGATATTGCCCCACTTTATCACCAGATTCCATAAGATCATTCTCTGTTTGTTCTTTGTGCTCTCCAAAAGTAAATTTTCTATACAGTGGCAACGTAGCATATCTCTCTATCTTTGCATCCATAGAAAGTCCATAGAAAAATGCCCCAGTAAACCTTTCCACTTTCTCACCAGCTACCACTCGATGTCTAACACTTGTGTATACTCCATTGCTTAGTGCTAGCAACTTAAAATGGTAGTCACTTAATCATTTATCTAGATAAATAATTATTAAAAAGGTTGTTTAGTTTTCAAATTCTAATGATTAATTAGCATCATTAGTAGTAAATTAATTCTATCAACGTTAGAATTGCTTATTGCTAATTAGTCGTCTTCATGCAATGAGCCCTCAATTAGTTGGTGGGTTTGTGTCATATGAATACTAGATAAACTCATTTTTTTTTATAATATAAAATCATGTTAAAAGTAAGTATTTCGACCTAACGGGTTTGGCCTCTCCCACCCCCACAAACTTTCTACATCGGCGGTTTTTCTGGTCTACATCTATTATTTACAAAAGTTTCATTATCATTTTATAGATACTGATTATTTCCTTCCTACACCCCTCATATATATATATATTAAATTACTTAATTTATTGTAACTAATATAAAAATAAATTTTAATTCAGAAAATATTATCCTACTAAAATTATATTTTCATAATATAAAATAAAGGATTTAAAATATATAATCACATATTAAATTAACAAGTATAACATAAATTAAATAAAAAATTCAAAAGAGTCAGGTCAAACAAACTCAACAACCCTGAGCAACGGGCAAGAGACTCCCCTGAGAGAGCAAGTTATGGGAAGGTAAGAGAGACCACCTTTAAAAACAAAGGTTAGTTAGGCACCCAACACACTCTTATATGTCCAAGCACAGGAGCAAGTTGTGCTCTTAATCCGCAAGAGAAAAATCAAAGCCCGTAGAATGAGTGTGAACCCACTTTCAAGCAAGTAAAATAATTGAAGTTATCTAGTGATTAACCGATGAACTTTTTTGAAAAATTTAACATTATTATGAAAGCTTCAAATACTTATAACCACCACATGCCAAGTCAAAACCAAACCTAAAGTCACTTTTTTACCCTTACATACCCCCTAGAACATCTCATTCAACTCTAAAGCCAACTAGGTGGAAAAGGAACTAGCATATGCATTTTCCTAATTACCTTTTTACCAAATAGTCGATGCAACACCACAGAGAAAAACGAACGACTCCACCGACTCCACCTAAAACCAAAAACGCATACATTTTCCACCTAGGACTATATTGTGCCCACTATTTGAGATTTCTGCTTGGAGATAAAAAAAAATACAAAAGACACACTCTACGGACTCATCCTTATCCATACATCATGACATAACCAAGGCTCATAAACCTATTCCTTTATGAAGTCAACCTCTTAATGATGAGATTAATCAATGGCTCCCAAGTCCATTGCTTCCTCGAGTTCGCGCATACTAGAATCCCTAAATACCTAAAAGGAAACAAGTCCACTTTATAGTGTAAAACCTTCTCAGCAAGCTTTGTGGTTTAGTCTATTTGGAAATCTCAAAATGATATACTTTTCTCAAGATCTTCAATGACATCAAAATTCATGGAAGGCATAAGCATCTTCTTGGCATGGAAATGGTATCTTTGTAGGTCTGTAGAAAACTCATGTGCCTTCTCGGCCTGGCTAAAGAACCCTATCTTGTTTTTAAACCAATAGGCAGGTGACTGGTTTCGACCTCTATTGGATGCGTTCTTGTTTTATTTTTTGTGGTTTTGGTGCTCCTACATGTGTCCTTAGATGGGATAGTTCTAGCCTTGACTGATGTTGGTTTTTCTGTGTGCTTTTATTTTGTAGTTTTGTTTTAGAGCCTTCCTTTTTTTTGTAGTAAGGGTTATTTTTAACTTGTTGCTTATCTTTGTTCTTGTTGGTTTTGATCCTGAGTTTGATAATTCTTGTGCCTTTCCCCCGGGGTTCCCTTGTACTTTGGCCGTAGTTCCCCCTTTTTCTTTTATTTATATATGTTTCTCCTTTTCCTTTCAAAAAAACAAAGTTAACAGGTTCTCAAATGATGCCTTCCCCGAAAGAATCGTATCATACACATAGTGAATGTGTGGGACACCATTAAACTATTTGAGCTCATTTGAACCTAGAGAAAACACCAAAAGGGATCACCCTCTTTAGAGTAGCCATAAGACCCTCCATCACCACAAGAAAAAGAAAGGGGACCAACAAATCCAACAACTTGAGCTCACGATAGATATTGATCTCTTTAGTTAGACATCCATTGACCAATAGTGAAAGGCTCCCAGAAAAACAAAAATTAAAATTTAGGTTTCCCACCTACCATCAAACACAAACCTCTTCAACATATAATCTGGGAATGGCCAGCTAACCAAGTCATAGGCCTTCATAAAACCCACTTTGAAAATAAGGCTTTCCTACTTCGACAACCTAGCTAACTGAATAACTTCATTGAGAGCCAAAACTCCTTCAACCAACTACCTACCCTTAATAAAAGTAGATTGCTCAAAGGATATTAACTTCCCCATCACCCAACTAGTCTAGTTGCCAAAACCTTTGCAACCATCTTGTAAAGATACCCAAAAAGGAAGATAAGCCTAAAATCCCCCAACTCCAAAGGGGAATGCACCTTCGAATTTAAAGCAGCAAAAAAGATGTCAAACGGTTAGGATGAACTGCATTTTTTAAAAATTGATCAAACATCACATACATATCCTCCTTAATTAAGCCCTGTAATATCTTATAGAACAAAAAATTAAACTAATATGGAACCTGACTCTTACACTCACTCATCCCAACAACAATATAAAAAATTAACATCTCGTTCTTTCTGCCAGATGGACCTTGAATGGTGGAATAACTAATAGTCATGACACCTTAGGAGCTACCCATGATCTTGAGTAGCAAATAACTTTTTCGACAACTCAACCAAAGAAAGATCGTCTAACTTGTTGTTTCTTTTAGAATTGGTTGCATTATGAAAAAAAACATGAAATTTTTCAAGCTGGTTCTTGTGTAGAAGAGACACATGTTGGACACGATGTTCCAACATGTAGGCTGTAACATTTGGTATCTAGCAACAAACATATGCTATTGTAGTTTTGTTCAATATTTCTCTACCCAAGATTCTCTCTACCATAATTGATCTTCAAGTTATAGAGAGGAGTTAATTCGAATGTACTAGTGCAACATGTGGAATACGATGTTCCAGAATGTGCAGTGCAACATCTGGCTTTGTCATCAGGCCATAAGGATTATTTTTTTGTGTGATTTTTTTATTGGTTTTCAATCAGATTTGTTGTGGATTTGTTAGCAATGTATGGTTGATTTGTTTGACAACTGGTGATGATAAAATCAAATTTAAATGGAGATTTGAATTTGAATTTGAATGTAGTAAATTATATCTTTTGAAGAGTTTTATGGAGCAATCAATTCTAACAAGATTCTCTATTATTCTGGATGAATTTAAATTAGAGATCCATAAAGAAAAAACCCAAACGACTTTGCTATATAAGGAGACTCTGTTCTCACGTTTTGAGGATGGGTTTTTGTACACAAGATTAAGTTCTTTGTGTATAGAATTTATGAGTCTTTTATTTTTTGCATTCCATGCTAATTCCATAATAAGTATTAGTGTTGAATCTTTTTTGTACATCACTCTATATTTCGGTAACTTGACATAGTTATTGGTTTATCTTAGTTAAGTTGTAAATTCAACAATCAACAGACTTGTTATTGAGGTTGATCACTGGAGGTTAGTGTTCGAAGAAAGTGAGTTGGTTCTCATATATGGAGAAAACATAATAAAAGGTCACTAGGATTAGGGAGAGGCATAAAACTTCATAGAGTTTGAAGGTTCTTATAAGACTAATTATTCTAATTCAAAGTAGTGAACTTCGAACATTGTTAAATTCTTTGGGAATGTTGACAATAAACTCTTTGACTAGCTTAGGATAATAGGTACTTAGGTTTGATATAGTATTTATGACTTGAGCATCCACAAGGAGCTCAACAATCTCTTCACATTTTAAAACTTCCTTTGACAGCTCCGTTTCAGGGGTTATCCTTCTATGATAAATGAACTTCCATTTCATAACATTTTCCTTAGAGTGAAACAACATGTTGTATAGGGGAGCAACAGGAACATTTTTGGGAATTTTCTTCCTGCCCACTATTTTCTTATTTTTCTTGAGCAGGGGCCCCATAATGTCCTCCACACTGTTATCAACATATTATTCCACATCTTCTACTATAAGAGCTATTTTTCTTTTTAGGGTGACCTTTTTCTTTCCTCTTGACTTCTCATTAGTGGCTACAACTTTCATCTTTTTACTAGAATCTTCCTCCTTTTTGGGTTTCTTCTTGGCAGAAGTAGGAACCTTCTTGGAAGGAGTTCTCTTAGCCTTTAGTTTAACTTTCTTCTTATCTTCCTTCTTTTTTCTCTTTTTGGTTTTATTTTACTTAAGACAACATCATTGACAAGAGGAGAATCAAAATGAACTTATTTTATCTTAGGGACAGGAACTTCATCAGTATTAGTAGGGTCATCAACATTATCATCAATGTTGTTACTCACATTGTTTACAACATAATTCATTTCATGATTAATAGGGGATACAAGATCATCCTCCTTATGAGTTGGAGACATATCTTGGTTGACAAATTGATTTTACAGGACAAGTTCCTAAATTACATCATCGGCTTCTTCTTGAAATTCTTCTTCCACAAGGGCTTCTTTTTTTGCCCCAACCTCTTCCTCTAGCAGTTATTTCTTAGCTTATTTAGGTACTTCCTCAACACAAGTTTCTTCACTATCATTCACACCATGAAGATTTGTTTCCACAGATTTCTTTACACCATCTTGAGTGTTGTTATTACCAATGTTGATAGCATTTTCCACAACATTATCTTGGCTTACTCTAGGCTCTTCATCACTTGAGTATTCACTATCGACATATTTACCAATTTTAATGTTCTCAAGAAAAAAATGTTCTCAAGTAATGTCTTCAATAGGCTTTTTACCTAGTATTTTCTCAATTTTATCTTCACTAGGGGGTTTATCACACACATGCATTATTCTTGGGGTTGGGTTAGGTTTTATGAATCAACATCTTAATACATTGTTCTATGTTTAGACACTTCAGCAACATTCTTAGGTTTTGAAAAGGAAAATGAGTGTTTGTGATGCTCGAGGTGCGTAATGTAAGTAAATAAATAAATTTGAATGATGGTCGATTTTGGAACAATAATGAGCAAAGCATGTAATAAAGCACATGTCTTGGACTTGATGGCTATGAGAGACAATAATACGACCCAATAACTCCCATGGAATCTCAATATTAATTTCTAGATATTCTCAACAATAAAAAACACCTATGGAACTTCTCAATTTTTTTATTTGAGCCACGTCTAAAGCTTTGGTAAAGATGTCAGCGAGTTGAATTTTCAGTTGATACATGATCTAGAGTAATTACTTTTTCTTCCACTAATTCTCTAATAATGCGGTGAAATTTCATTGTGTTTAGTATGACAATGTTGAACTATATTTTTTGAAATATTGATGGCACTCATGTTATAAGATTATAATGCCATAACATCTTGCTTGACATTGTACTCTTTCAGTATTTGCTTCATCCACAATATTTGAGTGCAACTGCTTTTGGTTGCAATGTACTCATCATCAACAGTGGATAATACGACACAATTATGTTTTTTTTGGTAAACCACAAAATGGGGTAGTTTCCCAGAAAGAAACACCCACCAAAGGTGCTCTTTATATCTTACGCATTGTCTTCGCAGTCAATATTACAATACCCAACTAGAATGGATTTGGTGTCATGTGAGTATAAAATTCTAGTCACAGGTTCCATTTATCTACTTGATGATTCTTTTGACTTGTGTGGGATGAATTACTTTGGGATTTGCTTGGTAGCGTGCACATACATCTACATAAAAGCGATGTGAGTGCAACTCGCTGTGAGATATAACTGACTACCAATCATACTTCTTTACATACTTTGATACACATCAACTAATTAATAATCTTTAGTTAGCTTCACATAAGTTGTAGCAGGAGTATGCTTGTGTATTGCATTCTCTAGACCAAGCTTCTTCACAATGTTCTTATCATACTTGCTTTGGAACAAAAGTATACCTTCTTTCATTTATTTAACTTAAAACCTTAGGAAGTAAGTAAGTTCATCTACCAAACTCATCTCAAATTCTTACTGCATTTGTTGCACAAAATGCTCTACCATCTTGTTTGACATTCCTCTAAACACAGCATCATTCACGTAGATCTAAGCAATCATAAGCTTTCCTTTTTATTTATTGACAAATAGATTTTTGTCAATGCCACCTATACTATAGCCATTTTCAGTGAGGAATTCAGTGAGACATTCATACCAAGCCCTTAGAGCTTGTTTCAACCCATGTAGAGCCTTTTTAATCTTATAGACATAATTTGACACACCAAGATCAATGAACCCTTTAGATTATTCGACATAAACTTCTTCATTCAAGAATCCATTTAGAAAACCAATTTTAACATTTATTTGATAGAGCTTGAATTTCAGGAGACATGATATTACTACCAGCAATCTAATAGATTAAAGGCAAGCAACAAGTACAAAAGTTTCATCAAAATCAATCCCTTCTATTTGTGTGTATCCTTGGGCCACTAACTGAGGCTCATTTCTTGTCACATTAACATTTTCATCAGACTTGTTTTTTTAAATCCACTTGGTTCCTATGATGTTGTCAGAGTCAGTTCTGGGAACAAATTCCCATACTTTGATTCTTTAAAATTTAACAAGTTCTTCGTTCATGTCATTGATTGAATATTAATCATTTAAGGCTTCTTTGACCTTTTTGGGTTCAATTTTGGAGATAAAACACATGTTGGCGATCACTTCTCTGGATCTGGTAATGATTCCCTCATTGATATTTCCAATCACATTTTCTATAGGTGATACTTCTGAATTTTGGTATATGGACCTTTGTTTGTTGGAAAACCATCCTCTCTATCTTAAGAATCTTCATCTTGAAGAGTCTGAATAATGTAAGTTCCCTTGCTTGGCACATCAGGCATGACATTTTTTCTCAAGATTACTAAGTTTTTCCTCTTTTTCATCAATTGCTTCATCAAGAGGTGAATCATTTACAAAAACATTGATAGATTCCATCGTTACATTTGGCTATCGGAAAGAAAACAAACAAGGAGTTTACTACGTGCGATTATTATACACTTGGTAAGCTATGTTGTTGACAAAACATCCCAAGAAAATTCCTTTATCATTTTTTGGATCCATCTTGTATCTTTGCTCTTTATTAACCAGAATGTAACACTTGCTGCCAAACACATGGAAATATTTGAAATCTAGCTTTCTTCTTGTCCATATGTCACAGTGAATAACTTTGGTTCCAGATCGAATGGTTACACAATTGTGGATGTGACAGACAATATTCATGGCTTCAACTCATAAATAATACGGGAGATTCTTGGCATGAAACATGACTTTATACATTTCTTGTAATGTTCTATTTTTACGTTCAACCACTCCATTTTGTTATGGAGTAATTAGTTCAGAGAACTCATGAGAAATTCTTTCAAATGAGCAAGAATTTTGAAAAGCAATAGTTTTCAATTTCTCTTCCATTGTCACTTTATATGCGAATAATCTTGCCAATCTATCTTCCTTTCTCACTCTGTAGATATTGGTTGAGTCTTATGAATGTGATAAAGGTGTCAAATGTTTCTTTAAGATAGTCAATCTAGGTGTACCTTGAGTAATCAACAACACACACAAAAACATATCTTCTTCCACCCAAGTTTTCTACCTGCATGGGCCACATGAGACTCGTGTGGAGTAATTTTAGAGCATTTGAGGTGGTAAGATGTTGCAGCTTATTGTGAGACATCTTGGTTTGTTTACCTATCTGACATTCTCCATAAATTTTTCCTTCTTTTATCTTGATATTAGGAAGACTACTAATAACCTTTTCAATTATAATATTCCTCATATTTATGAGATTTAGATGACCAATTTTCTTGTGCCATAACTTGGTTTCATCCTCATTAGTGATCGGGCAAGTTGGAGGTTGATCCTTTGATTGAGAGATCCATAAGTTCAAATGATATTGTACCCTTCATGATTTGTTCTAGATTTTTTTTAGTGACAATACATTCAGAACGATTAAAGTTAACACAAAGTTCCTGATCAAATAACTGACTGATGCTGATGAGATTAACTATTAAACTTTTAACCAAAAGAACATCTTCCAGAATAGAGAGGCTTGGATAATCCAGTTTACCTTTTCCCATGATATTACCTCTATCACCATCTCCAAAAGTAAACTAGCTATTAGAATAGGGCTTTACCTCTTTCAAATAGTTCCTCTCTCCTCTCATGTGCCTAGAGCAGCGGTGTTTGAAAATGTGTGATGTCACATGGAAGTATACATGTATGTTTTAAGCAGCAAGTGATATAATAGTAAGGGTGTCGAGCATATATGTTCAGGATAGAAAATTAGAATAGTTTTGTAAAAACTATTGATGACTTCTTGACAAGTGTATTGATAGT
Organism: Lathyrus tuberosus; assembly: GCA_022829125.1. Taxonomy (NCBI): domain Eukaryota; kingdom Viridiplantae; phylum Streptophyta; class Magnoliopsida; order Fabales; family Fabaceae; genus Lathyrus; species Lathyrus tuberosus. Next base: position 7,142,030 of record JALAZF010000034.1, read on the forward strand.
GTCGCAGTAATAATTAAGATCAAATCCACAAGGATTGTACTCGAACAAGACAATATTTGTGCAATGTAAAGAAAGTAGTAAATGGGGGGGGGGGGGGGGGGTGTTTCAGCCTGCAGTGCGAAAAACAAAATAAGAGTTTTAAAACAGAATTACAAAAGCGGTCAGGTTGTGTATTGAATCCCCTATTTCTCTATTGTTGATGTTTGATGCCTTGTATGAATGATCCTATCACTATAATCCCAAGGCAAATTAATAAAGCCGTTATAACTGACCTCTCGTGAAATAACTCACTAATTACTACTTGGAGCTTCTTATCCCTAGTCCACCAGCGTAAGCAGGATTAGGCGATGTACAGAATGTTAATTCCTTATGCCACTACTCGGGGTCTCCTATTCCTAGTCAACCGGCATAAGTATCATAATTGCCCTAGGTTCAAAACATAGGCTAAGGGTCAGTATCCCCTATGTGGCCAAAATCAATTTAGCAGAGTATCTCAAATAAAAAGCTTTAAGAATAAGAGACAATTGCATAGAATTATAGATCAAAGGGTTCATAAAAATTCAAATCAACATATAATCCAACAATATTGAAACAGGTTCATCACACACTGTTGAAACAAGTTTGGTTCATACCATGCATCCTCCAAGGTTTTGAAGATAACAAAGTATTTGAAAATCAATTAGGATTTCTAACTAGCTAGTTTGTGTGTGCAGAATTATATTTACTTGATGGAACTGGTTCTGAAACTGAAACGACTTTGGTTCGGTTCTAATCATGCTCTCTTGAGGAAGTCTGATCAGAAAAGCACCTGCTAATACACTTCAGTTTAGAATCGTGTTATGCTGCCGCTGATGCTGAGTAATGTCAAGTAAGCTCTGCTAACACGGGACTCAAAATTTGTTAACATTATCTTCTACAGGTTATGTTGTACTTGAATCATAGTTGTATCCTCTGTACAAAGGCCTTGTTTCAGGGATATTTTGGTGACTGGAAGTTCCAACACTTGCTTTATTGGAAAAGAAGATGTACTAGAAGATTTGATCTGTTTGTAGCCGTTGAAGATAATCCAACGTCTCTATTTTCTTTAGCTATAAAAAGCAGCGGAAGATTTGAAGATAAACTAAGAAATAAAGCTGCAAATACAACTGAGAAATACATGCACTACTATCTGAAAGCTGAGTCTGTTAAGAGTTCTTATTCTTGTGTTGGTTAAGAATCTTTGTAAAAGTATGTTTTATTATTTTGAACACCTCTGATATTTATTAAGTGTTGTTGTAAGTTATTCCTTCTCTAAACTATCGATTTAGATATAAGTCTCTTGTTGTAGGCTTGAGCAAGGTGAAGTCTTAGACACGAGCTCTAAGAAAAGAAAAGTCTTAATCAGAAGTTGGTTAAGCAAGGGAAAGTCTTAGACACGAGCTCTAAGCAGAGGAAAGTCTTAGACACGAGCTCTAAGCAAGGTAAAGTCTTAAGCATGTGGTCTAAGAAAGATAAGTCTCAGTCAGGAGCTGATTGAGCAAGGGAAGTATTGTACAAGTGGTCTGAGCAAAAAGAAAAGTCTTATACAAGTGTGTATAAGCAAGTGTAATATGGTTAATTATAGTGGAAAATCTCTTGCTTGGCAAGGGGACTGGAGTATTCTTAGTTGGGAGAGGAACTAGGATAACTACTGTGTGTTCTTTGCAATTTTTACTTTACTTCTGTTTCTATTTTCGCTGCAACCTATCAGATTCTGAACTCAATTTTTAGAATCTGAACTCTGGTTCAAAAGTAAATCTAATTTTTGCAATACATAATTCAACCCCCCCTTCTTGTGTATTTTTCTCTCCTTCAGTTGGCATCAGAGCAAGGTCTGTGTGTAATAGTTAACAGTGTTACAGTCAAAGATCCAAAGAGAAAAATATGGATACTGAGGTTACTAATCTGAGTACCTCAAGGGGGATTCCTTATGATTAAAATAGCTTTGAGAGAAATCATTACACTGTTAATCCTCTTGTATTTAGTGGTGACTCTACTAAATTTGAATGGTGGAAAAGCAAGATGTATACTTATATCATTGGAATCGATGATGGCATCGAAATTCCTGTAGACAGTGTTAGTATGGTTGCTAATAGAAAAACTCTGACTCCTGCTCAAAAGAAAATTCTGAGAAGTCCCCCTCAGAAGTTTAGACCTAAAATAACAGCTATTCAGGAAGCTAAAGATCTGAATACGCTGTCCCATGAAAGTCTAGTCAGCAATCTTCAAAGTAATGAGATGGAAATTAATGGAGATGAAACTTCAAAGAAGTTTAAGTCTCTCGCACTGAGATCTGCTTCTGAAAAATCTGGTGACAAGTCCAGAAGATCTTCTAAAATCAGTAAAGATGATGAATCATCTGAAGAAGAATCTAATGGAAGATCTGATGATGAAAACATATCGTGCTTCATCAAAGGGATTCAACAAATGGCCAAAAGAAGCAGAAGATTTCCTAAGAGCAACAAAAGGATTAACTTCAAAGATGAAGGCATGACCTGCTACAACTGCAACAAACCAGGTAACTTCATAAGTGATTCTCCTGAACCTCTAAAGGACAGTCAGAGAAAAGGAATTTATCAGAAAGATAATTTCAAAAACATGTTCAAAAAGAATTTCATGGCAACATGGGAAAAGATGGATGATGAAAATTCAAAAAAGGAAGATAATGCTAATCTAGCACTAATGGCTCACTCATCTGATGAAGGACTTCTATCTGAGTCTGAAAATGAAGATGAGGTATTCTCTTACTCTAACTTTATTTCATGTGATAACAGTCTTCTAGATCATTGCAAGAATCAAACTAGTCAGATTAAGATCCTTAAAAGAGATAACTCTATTTTAAAAGAAGAATTAAAATAAGTCAGTATATCTCAAAATGAGTGTTCATCTCTTGGTAAACATGATCAAGTTTTTCATAAATTTATTACACCTGGCATTGATAGTACCAAACTTACATCTATAATTTATGGACTCGAAAAATATAATAAAGAAGGATTAGGGTATGATGAAGGTTGCTCTAGTACTAATGACTCTTTAAAAGTGCTTCAAAATTCCTGCTCATCTAGCATTGCTCAAACTGTGTTAAGTAACCATTTTGTTCATGCTGGTAAAGCAATGAATTTAACTGAACCTATTGATCAGAAGTTAAAAGGAATTTCTATAACCGAACCTGTTAAATCAGATGTTCTGATGACATCAATATTCAACACTTCTGAATCACAGGATAAAATCTATTAAAACTAACCTGAAATGACCCATACGTGTATGGGTACCTAAATCTCAAATTATCTTTGCTGGAGATATGCCCAAAGGAACAGATGGAATGCCAATCCTGGTACCTGGACAGTGCCTGCTCACGACATATGACAGGTGAAAGGCATATGTTTCAAACCCTGAATCTAAAAGAGGAAGGAAATATGGGTTATGGAGTTGGCCAAAAAGGAAGGATCGTCGATATAGGTACCATAAGTTATTCTCAAACTCTTATTAATAAGGTATGGCTTGTAGATGGCCTGAAACATAATCTACTCAGTATAAGCCAATTGTGTGATATTGGTTGCAATGTATTGTTTGACAAGGACTTCTGTTCTATTATCAATTTCGATAAAACGGTAGTATTCAAAGGGAAAAGAAAAGGGAATGTTTATAAAATCAATCTTTCTGAATTGGTTGTTCAAAAGGTCGTTTGCCAAATGACAATGAGTGATGAAAAATGGGTCTGACACAAAAGATTAGGTCATGCTAAATGGATATTAATCTCTAAACTTTACAAGCTAAAACTTGTTAAAGGGATGTTGGATCTTGATTATCACTCAGATGCTCTTTGTGGAGCATGTCAAGTTGGAAAGATTATAAAAACTTCTTTTAAAAACAAAAACATTGTCTCTTCTTCTAGACCCTTTGAATTGCTTCACATTGATTTATTTGGTCCCGTTGGGACTGCCTCAATCAGTGGAAAGAAATATGGTTTGGTCATAGTTGATATTTTAGCAGATGGACTTGGGAGAAGTTTCTCAGATCTAAAGATGAAACATACAAAGTGTTTAGTACCTTCTGTATTCAAGTACAATCTGAGAAGGAATTGAAATTTCTAAAGGTAAGAAGTGTCCATGGGAGTGAGTTTGAAAATGAATCATTTGAATCCTTTTGTGAAAAATATGGAATTATCCATGAGTTCTCTTCTCCCATAACTCCACAGCAAAATGGAGTTGTTGAGAGAAAGAACAAATCTCTGCAAGAAATGTCAAGGACAATGATTCATGAAAATAAAATCCCTAAGTACTTGTGGGCAGAAGCTGTTAATACTGCTTGTTATATTTAAAGGTGAGAAAAATACACAAGAAGGGGGGGGATTGAATTGTGTTTTGCAAAAGTTAGATTTACTTCTGAACTAGAGTTCAGATTCTGAAACTGAATTCAGAATCTGATAAGGTGTGCCGGAAATAAATACAGAATTAAAGTAAAATAGCAAAGAACACACAATAATTATCTTGGTTCCTCTTCCAACTGAGAGTACTCCAGTCCCCTTACCAAGCAAGAGATTTTCCACTATAATAAACCAGATTACACTTGCTTATACATACTTGTATAAGACTTTTCTTTTTGCTCAAACCACTTGTCCAAGACTTCCCTTGCTTAGAGCTCGTGTCTAAGACTCCACTCTTCTCAATCAGCTCCTAACCGAGACTTCTCTTGCTAGACCACCTGCCTAAGACTTCACCTTGCTTAGAGATCGTGTCTAAGACTTTTACCTTGCTTAGAGATCATGTCTAAGAATTTTACCTTGCTTAGAGCTCGTGTCTAAGACTTTAACCTTGCTTAGAGCTCTTGTCTAAGACTTTAATCTAAATAGCTAGTTTAGAGAAGGAATAACTTACAAAAACAAACCACTTGATAAAATATCAGAGGTGTTCAAGTAATACAACACACTATTACAAAGACTCTTAGCAGACTCAACTTTTCTGAAGGTTGTGTGTATATCTTAGTTGTATTTGCAGCGTTATTTCTTGATAGATCTTCAAATCTTCAGCTCCTTTTTATAGCCAAGGAAAATAAAGGCGTTGGAGATCTTAAACGGCTACAAACAGAATCAAATCTTCTAGTACATCTTCTTTTTCAAATGGAGCAAGTGTTGGGACTTTCAATCACAAGAGTATCCGTGAAACAAGGCCTTTGTCCAGAGGATACAACTTTGATTCAAGCAAAACACAACCTGCAGAAGATTATGTCAATAAATCTTGAGTCCTGTGTTATCATAACTGATATGACATTATTCATCATCAGAGGCAGCATAGCACGCTTCTGAGCTGAAATGTACTAGCAACAACTTTTCTGATCAGACGTCCTTGTAAAAGTGTGACCAGAACCGAACCAAAGCCATTTAAGTGCCAGAACTAGTTCCATCAAGTAAATATAATCCTGCACACACAAACTAGCTAGTTAGAGGTCCTAATTATTTTTTCAAATACTTTGTTATCATTAAAACCTTGGAGGATTCATGGCATGAACCAAACACTTTTCAACAATCTCCCCATTTTTTATGATGACAACATTTAGTATTTTAAAAACAATCAGAAGTAAAAATAAATTACTCAGCAACTTTCAGGGCTTGAGCTTTGTAAGCTCCCCCGGAGTCTAACAGTCTAAGAGATGAGGTTTGTAAGCTCCCCCTGAGTCTTGTCTGTAAAGTCTAGGAGTTAAGGTTTGTAAGCTCCTCTCCATGCAGAAAATAAATCTACTCCAAGGGTGAGATTTACAAACTCCCCCTAAATAGGATTGTTAACCACATTCAAAACCATTATTAGCCTAAAATACTCACTCCGTTCTTCCCCTTTGTTATTAATCAAAAAGAGAAAAGAAGAAAAAAAAACTTTAGAAAGAATAATGGTTTGTTTTCTCATCAGAGAAAGTCATCCTGACCTCTGTACTCTAGGCATTAGAATGTTTACCAAACTTTTGGCATAGGAGAAAGAGTTGAATAACTTTCAAAAGGGCCTTTATTACAATAGATGATGTGTAAATCATTTTCTGAGCTGTTATAACAGACAGAATTAGATAATCATTTTGCTCATTCTGATGAATATGAGCTTTGGCCCAAAAAAGGTCTTTCACAAATTTTGAAATAAATTGTGAAGGATTAATCATCGTCAATTCGTCAAAAAGAGTTTTCAATTATGTTTAGGAAGTCTAGATCAAAACATTCTTCTTTGATGAACTAAGAAGACATTTTGAAGAAGAAGTATTAAGATGAAGAATTGAATTCCCAGAAATATCTTATGTAGAAGACAATCTGTGAGAAGAGAAATAGCTTCGCAACATAACACATAAAATGCTAGAATTTTAAGCAAGTATGTAATAAAATGTTTGGACAGCCCCAAGTCTGAATAAAAACAAGTTAAAATCCTTATCAGAACACTCCACTTTTAATGAACCAAACTGTTTAAAGCAAATTCGGAAAATCAAGTATTAAAGCAAGGATTTTATTTTATTAGAACTTAAGAAATAGTCCAAGAGTTAACTCAAGGCACATAGCAAAGAATTAACTTATTAATGTATGCTTTAAATAAAGCAGTCAAGGAAGAAAGATATCCTGTGACCTCTATTCAAACTTAAAGACCATGCTTAAGAAACTATCAGAAATAATTCAACTGACTACTAACAGATTCCAATGAACATTCCAATACATCATTCAGAGAACAAGCACTTATTCTGCGACATAAACCATGTTTAAATTTTTCTTAATGAAATCAAGTTGATTGATGACCAGGGGTTTTGTAAATATATCAACTCATTGATGTTCAGAATCAATGAACTGAATTTCTATTACATCCTTCTGAACATAATCCCTTATCAAGTGATATTTGATTTCAATGTGCTTGGTTCTAGAATGCTGAATTGGATTCTTCGTTAGACAGATAGCGGCAATATTATCACAAAATATTGGAAATTTGTTTCCAAAAATCTGATAGTCTTCAAGTTGATATTTCATCTAGAATAATTGAGTGGAGCAATTAGTAGCAGAGATATATTCTGCTTATGTTGTAGATAAGGCAACAGTTTCCTGTCTTCTACTACCCCAAGAGATAAGGTTTTCACCTAAAAATTGATAGGAACCACTAGTGGACTTCCTTTCAATTCTATCTCCAGCATAGTTAGCATCACAGAATCCAACCATTTTATAGTCTAGGAACTTTTTATAGAGAAGTCAAAGATTTAATGTTCCTTTCAAATACCTAAATATTCTTTTAACAACAGTTAAGTGAGTCTCTCTAGGATCTGCTTGGAACCTTGCACATAAACATACACTAAACAAAATATCAGGTCTAGAAGCAATGAGATAGAGTAAGGAACCTATCATACCTCGATATTTAGTTGGATCAACTTTGGAACTGCACTCTTCAGCACCAAGGATACATGTAGGATGAATAGGAGTTAACAAGACTTTGTACTCATCAAGATTGAATTTTTTTCAAAAGCTCCTTTGTATACTTAGATAGGTGAATGTTAATACCTTCAGACTTCTAATTAATCTGAATACCAAGAAAGTATTTTAATTCATCCTTCATGCTCATCTCAAATTCATCTTGTATAATCTTGGAAAACTCTTGACAAAGAGATGCATTAGTGGAATAAAAAATTATGTCATCAACATAAATCTGAACAATCAAGCTTTCTTCCTTTAAAGTTTTCCTGAAAAGTGTAGTGTCAACCTTTCCTTTACCAAAACCGTTTTCAGGCAAAAAAATTACTCAATCTTTCATACCAAGCTTTTGGAGCTTGTTTAAGACCATACAAATATTTTTTAAGCTTAAAGACATGATTTGAATGATTAAAATCAATAAATCCAGGAGGTTGTTTGACATACATTTCTTTAGTAATGACTCCATTCAGAAAATCACTTTTCCCGTCCGTTTGAAAGAGAATTATGTCATGGTTGATGGCATACGAGAGAAGTAGTCTTATGGCTTCTAACCTTGCAACAGGAGCAAAGGTTTCAAAGAAGTATATTCCCTCCTACTGACTATAGCCTTGAGCTACAAGTCTAGCTTAATTTCTAACGACTTCACCAAGTTCGTTAAGTTTGTTTCTGAAGACTCATTTGGTCCCAATGATGATTTTTCTCTTGTGGTCTTAGAATAAGATCCCACACATCATTTCTTTGAAACTGATTAAGTTCATCTTGCGTAGCCAAGATCTAACCGTTATTAGTTAAGGCATAATCAATAGAAGAAGGTTCAATTAGTGAAATAAGCCCAATCATTGAGTGATCATTTCTGAAGGTAGATCTGGTTCTCAATGGCTCTTCCTTATTACCAATTATTAGTTCTTCTGGATGAGATGCTTTATACTTAAAAGATCTCTTAGGTTGAACAGAGGCTTCTGAGCCATTGTGAGCAATCACTGAATCAGTAGAAGAAGGACCAGTTGGAGTAACTTTAGTTTATGCAGCTTCTGGTATCGCTTTAGTTATAGTGACAGATTCTGGATCATTATTCACTATATCTTTTTCTTTAGGGACGCATACCACAGAATGTTCTTCATGATTCTAAAATCCTGCAGGGAAATCATTTTGAACCACATACTCTGACTTGTCATGGTCGGGTAGATTGTCATCAAATTTAAGGTGCATAAACTCTTCATCCATTCTGGTTTCAGAGTTATACACCCTGTATGCTTTGAGCGTTTAGAGTATCCTTAAAAGATACCCTTTTGAGCACTTGAATCAAATTTCTTTAGGTAGACCTTGTTATTCAGGATGTAACAGGTACATCCGAATTGATGAAAATAAGAGATACTAGGTCTTCTACCTTTAAATAATTCATATGATGTTTTATTTAGAATTGGTCTGACATAAATTCGGGTCTGAATATAACAAGCAGTGTTAACAGCTTCTGCCCACAAGTACTTAGGGAGTTTATTATCATAAATCATTGCCCTTGCCATTTCTTGCAGAGATCTGTTCTTTCTCTCAACAACTCCATTTTGTTGTGGAGTTCTGGGAGAAGAGAACTCATGGATAATTCCATATTTTCACAAAAGGATTCAAATTATTCATTTTCAAACTCACCCCCATGGTCACTGTTGACCTTTATAATTTTCAATTCTTTATCAGATTGTACTTGATTGCAGAAGGTGTTAAACACTTCATATGTTTCATCTTTGGATTTAAGAAACTTCACCCAAGTCCATCTACTAAAGTCATCAACTATAACCAAACCATATTTCTTTCCATTGATTCAAGCAGTCCCAATAGGACCAAATAAATCAATGTGAAGCAATTATAAGGGTCTAGAAAAAGAAACAATGTTTTTGTTTTTAAAAGAAGTTTTTACATTCCTCCCAACTTGACATGCTCCACAAAGAACATCTAAGTGATAATCAATATCTAGAAGCCCTTTCACAAGTTTTAGCTTGAAAAGTTTAGAGATTAATCTTCAGTTTGCATGACCTAACCTTTTGTGCCAGACCTATTTTTGATCACTCATTATCATTAGGCAAATGACCTTTTGAACAGCCAATTCAGAAAGATTGATTTTATAAACATTCCCTTTTCTTTTCCCTTTTAATCCTATAGTTTTGTCAGAATTGACAACATAACAGAAGTCCTTGTCAAATAATACCTTGTAACCATCATCACACAATTGGCTTATACTAAGTAGATTGTGTTTTAGGCCATCTACAAGCCATACCGTATTAATGATAGTTTGAGAATTACCTATGGTACCTATTCTAATGATCCTTCCCTTTTGGCCACCTCCAAAACCCACATTTCCTTCTTCTTTCAGATTCAGGGTTTGGAACATACACCTTTCTCCTGTCATATCTTGTGATCAGCCACTGTCCAGGTACTAGGATTGGCATTTCATTTGTTCCATTGGGCACATCCGCAGCAAAGATTATTTGAGATTTAGGTACCCATACACGTATGGGTCCTTTTGGGTTAGTTTCAACAGATTTTCTCCTATTTTGTCCCTTTACCTTGTGAGAAGATTTAGCTTTACTCCTATCATTTTTATTAAAAGAGTTTTAGCAGGAGTTTTTTTTATCCTTATCAACAGATTTGAACTTATCCTGTGATTTAGAGGTTTTGAACATTGATGTCATACGATTATCTGATTTATCAGATTCTGCTATAGCAATGGCTTTAAACTTCTGATCAATAGGTTCAGTTGAATTCATTGCTTTAGTAGCAGGAACAAAATGGTTACTTAACACAGTCTGAGTAATACTAGATGAGCATAAATCTTGAAGCGCTTTTGAAGAGTTATTAGTACTAGAGCAATCTTCATCATATCCTAGACCTTCCTTATTATATTTTCCAACTCCATAAATCATAGATGCAAGTTTGGTATGATCAATGCCAGATGTAATGAATTTATGAAAAGCATGATCATGTTTACCCAGAGATGAACATTCATTTTGAGATATATTAACTTTTTTTTAATTCTTCTCTTAAAATGGAGTTATCTCTTCTAAGGATCTTAATCCGACTAGTCTGATTTTTTCAATGATCTAAACGATTGTTAGCACAAGAAATAAAGTTATAGTAAGAGAATACCTCATCATTTTCAGATTCGAATAGACGTTCTTCATCAGATGAGTGAGCCATCAGTGCTAAATTAGCATTATCTTCCTTTTCTGACTCTTCTTCATCTAGTACTTCCCATGTTGCCATGAAATTCTTTTTGAACCTGTTTCTGAATTTATCCTTCTAATAACTTCCTTTTTCTGACTGTCCTTCAGAGGTTCAGGATAATCACTTCTGAAATGTCTTGGTTTGTTGCAATTGTAGCAGATTCTCTCTTCATCTTTGAGGTTGATCCTCCTGTTATTTTTAGAGAATCTTCTGCTTCTTCTGGCTATTTGCTATATTCCTTTTGATGAAGCATGCCATGTCTTTGTCGTCAGATCTTCCATCAGATTCTTCTTCAGACGATTCATCGGCTTTACCGTTTTTTGAAGATCTTCTGGACTTGTCACCAGATTTTTTTAGAGGCAGATCTCATTGCGAGAGATTTAATATTTTTAGTAGTATCATCTCCATTGATTTCCATCTCATGACTTTGAAGATTGCTGATTAGACTTTCAAGAGATAGCGTATTCAGATCTTTAGCTTCCTAAATAACTGTTACTTTAGTTCTAAACTTTTGAGAGAGACTTCTCAGAATTTTCTTCACATGATCAGTTGTTGAGTAGCTTTTGTTCACCACTTGAAGGCCTGAGACAAGAACCTGAAACCTGGAGAACATGGTTTCAATATCCTCGTCTTCCTTCATTTTGAACAACTCATACTTTTGTATCAACAAGCCAGCTTTGGCTCCTTTGACTTGTTGACTTCCTTGATAAGTAGAACACAACGATTCAAAGATAGTCTTAGCAGAGGACTTATCAATGATCTTCAAATACTCAGTATGTGGAAGTACATCAACCAGAATACCTCTGACTCTGTGATGTTTTCTGTAGATTTTCTTTAAAGTTGGAGTCAGAACTTTTCTGTCAGCAACAATACCATCACTGTCTACAGGAATGTCGATGCCATCCTCAAGAATATCCCATAGCTCATCATCGAGCCCAATGATATATGTGTACATCTTGCTTTTCCACCATTCAAATTCAGTAGAGCCACCACTGAATATTGGAGGTTTAGCAGTATAATGATTTGTCTCAGAGCTATTGTAATCATGGGGAATCCTCCTTGAGGAACCAGAATTAGTAACCTTAGGATCCATATTTTTCTCATTGGATCTTTGACTGTACCACTGTTAAGTGTTACATACAAACCTTGCTCTGATGCCAACTGAAGTTGAGAAAAATACACAAGACTGGGGGCTTGAATTGTGTTTCTTAAAAGTTAGATTTACTTCTGAACCAAAGTTCAGATTTTAAAACTGAATTCAGAATCTGATAAGGTGTGGTGGAAATAAAGACAGAAGTAAAGTAAAATAGCAAAGAACACACAATAGTTATCTTGGTTCCTCTCCCAATTGAGAGTACTCCAGTCCCCTTACCAAGCAAGAGATTTTCCACTATAATAAACCAGATTACACTTGCTTATACATACTTGTATAAGACTTTTCTTTTTGCTCAAACCAGTTGTCCAAGACTTCCCTTGCTAAGAGCTCATGTCTAAGACTTCACTCTGCTTAATCAGCTCCTGACCGAGACTTCTCTTGCTTAGACCACCTGCCTAAGACTTCACCTTGCTTAGATCCCGTGTCTAAGACTTTTACCTTGCTTAGAGATCATGTCTAAGAATTTTACCTTGCTTAGAGCTCGTGTCTAAGACTTTAACCTTGCTTAGATCTCTTGTCTAAGACTTTAATCTAAATAGCTAGTTTAGAGAAGGAATAACTTACAAAAGAAAAACACTTGATAAAATATCAGAGGTGTTCAAGTAATACAACATACTATTACAAAGACTCTTAGCAGACTTAACTTTTTTGAAGGTAGTGTGTGTATATCTTAGTTGTATTTGCAACATTATTTCTTGAGAGATCTTCAAATCTTCAGCTCTTTTTTATAGCCAAGGAAAATAAAGACGTTGGAGATCTTCAACGGCTACAAACAGAACCAAATCTTCTAGTACATCTTCTTTTTCAAATGGAGCAAGTGTTGGGACTTTCATTCATAAGAGTATCCATGAAACAAGGCCTTTGTCCGTAGGATACAACTTTGATTCAAGTACAACACAACCTGCAGAAGATAATGTCAATAAATCTTGAGTCTCGTGTTATCATAACTGATATGAAATTACTCATCATCAGAGACAGCATAGCACGCTTCTGAGCTGAAATGTACTAGCGACGGCTTTTCTGATCAGACGTGCTTCCAAGAGTGTGACCAGAACCGAACCAAAGCCATTTAAGTGTCAGAACTAGTTCCATCAAGTAAATATAATCCTGCACACACAAACTGGCTAGTTAGAGGTCCTAATTATTTTTTTCAAATACTTTGTTATCATCAAAACCTTGGAGGATTCATGGCATGAACCAAACTTGTTTCAACAATATTTAGAACATAATTTATATCAGACCAATTCTGGATAAAACATCATATGATTTATTCAAAGGTAGAATACCTAGTATCTCTTATTTTCATCAATTCGGATGTACCTGTTACATCCTGAATAACAAGGTCTGCCTAAAGAAATAAGATGCTAAAGCTCAAAAGGGTATCTTTTTAGGATACTCTGAATGCTCAAAAGCATACAGAGTGTATAACTCAGAAACTAGAATGGTTGAAGTGTCTATGCACGTTAAATTTGATGACAATTTACCTGACCATAACAAGCCAGAGTCTTTCGTTCAAAATGATTTCTCTACAGGTTTTCAGAATCATGAAGAACAATCTGTGGTCTTTGTCCCTAAACAAAAAGATGTAGAGAATAATGCTCCATAATCTGTCACTATATCTAAAGATTTACCAGAAGCTACAGAAACTGAAGTTACTACAAATGGTCCTACTACTACTAATTCAGTGATTACTCACAATGGCACAGAAGCCTCTGTTAAACCTAAGATATTGTTTAAGTATAAAGCATCTCATCCATAAGAACAGACCATTGGTAATAAACACGAGTCATTGAGGACCAGATCTGCGTTCAGAAGTGATTACTCAATGATCAGACTTATTTCACTGATTGAGCCTTATTTTGTTGATGATGCCTTAACTGATAATGGTTGGATCATGGCTATGCAAGATGAACTAAATCACATTAAAAAAAAAATCATGTGTGGGATCTTGTTCCAAGACCACAAAAGAAAAACATCATTGGGACCAAGCGGGTCTTCAGAAACAAACTTAACGAACTTGGTTAAGTTGTGAGGAATAAACTTAGACTTGTAGCTCAAGGCTATAGTCAGCAAGAGGGAATAGACCTCTTTGAAACTTTTGCTCATGTTGCATGGTTAGAAGCCATAAGACTACTTCTTTCTTATGCCATCAACCATGACATAAAACTATATCAAATGGACGTGAAAAGTGCACTTTTGAATGCAGTTATTACTGAAGAAGTGTATGTGAAACAACCTCCAGGATTTATAGATTCAAATAATCCAAACCATGTCTACAAGCTTATAAAATCACTCGATGGTCTTAAACAAGCTCCAAGAGCTTGGTATGAAAGATTGAGTAATTTGTTTTGCTTGAAAACGGTTTTGTTAAAGGAAAGGTTGACACTACACTTTTCAGGAAGACTTTAAAGGAAGAAATCTTGATTGTTCAGATTTATGTTGATGACATAATTTTTGGTTTCACTAATGCATCTCTCTGTCAAGAATTTTCCAAGATTATGCAGGCTGAATTTGAGATGAACATGATGGGTGAATTAAAATACTTTCTAGGAATTCAAATCAGTCAAAAGTCTGAAGGTATTTACATTCACTAGTCTAAATATACAAAAAGAGCTCTTGAAAAAGTTCAATCTTGATGATTGCAAAGTCATGTCCACTCCTATTCATCCTACATGTAATCTTTGTATAGACTAATGCAGTTCTAAAGTGGATCCAACAAAATATCGAGGTATAATAGGTTCCTTACTCTATCTCACTGCTTCTAGACCTGATATCTTATTCAGTGTATGTTTATGTGCAAGGTTCCAAGCAGATCCTAGAGAGACTCACTTAACTGTCGTTAAGAGAATCTTTAGGTATCTGAAATGAACAATAAATCTTGGACTTCTTTATAAGAAGTCCTCAGATTATAATCTGGTTGAATTTTGTGATGCTGACTATGCTAGGGATACAATTGAAAGGAAGTCCACTAGTGGTTCCTGCCAATTTATAGGTGAAAACCTTATTTCTTTCTTGGGGTAGTAAAAGACAAGCAAATGTTGTTTTGTCCACAGCAGAAGCAGAATACGTTTCAACTGCTAATTGCTGCATTCAACTACTCTAGATGAAATATTAACTTAAAGACTATCAAATTTTTGGAAACAAAATTCCTATTCTCTCTGATAATACTGCTGCTATCTGTCTAACGAAAAATCCAATTCAGCATTCTAGGACCAAACATATTG
This sequence comes from Lathyrus tuberosus, assembly GCA_022829125.1. NCBI lineage: Eukaryota > Viridiplantae > Streptophyta > Magnoliopsida > Fabales > Fabaceae > Lathyrus > Lathyrus tuberosus. The sequence continues at coordinate 7,157,064 of JALAZF010000034.1, forward strand.
AAATGAAATAACACTTTATAAGGGATTATGTTCAGAAGGGTGTAATAGATATTCAGTTCATTGATTCTAAACATTAATGGGTTGATATATTTACAAAGCCCCTGGCCATTGCCCAATTTGATTTCATCAAGAAAAATTTAAACATGGTTTATGTAGCAGAATAAATGCTTATTCTCTGAATGGTGTATTGGAATATTCGTTGGAATCTGTTAGTAGTTAGTTGGATTATTTCTGATAGTCCTTAAGTATGGTCTTTAAGTCTGAATAGGGGTTATAGGATCTCTCTGTGAAGGCAAGCTTCTCAATGGTTTTGATGAAGACAACATTATTCATTCAAGATGTTATGCTTGCTCAAAAAGAATGGATCAAGACATTGAAGTTAGCACAAAGTTTTTAACTTTTACAAGTCTTGAAGAATTCTCAAGTATAATCAAGGTATAACTCTCACTTATCAATATGGTTGCATACAAGTGTTCAAAAGTGTCTCAAGCATGCAATATATATTGATAAAATAGTTCTCAAAATAATCTTCAAAATTCACTTGCATACATGGTTCATGTGGTTGAAAATATATCATTATTTCTAACTTTAAAAAACAAAATATTTTTATCATACATTTGAAACTTTATTTACTTTATTTATTTATTTGTTTTTTTTTATTTTGAACCATGTTAAATCACTTTCAAATATAATCTATTGACTTGGGTAAATCAATAGATGTTGTATAAAATTGGTTCAAATACTTAGACAAATTTTTTAATTATTTAATTTATTTAAACATTCAGTTTTTGGTAAATTATAGCGTTTTTAACTGTCGTAACAGCACCAGAAACCGCCATAATTCACACCGTTCTGAACCAGTATTTTAAATTTTAAATTTCAAAATTATTTGGTAAATTGTGGCGTTTTGAAACGACGTAACAGACCAAACAACCGCCACAATTTACAACGTACTGAAACAATGTTTTTTATTTAAAATTGAAAAATGTTTTGTTTGAATGCACCTTTTCATTATATCTTTTCATGGCATCTCTTACATCATTTATCTTATTAAATTCAGAATTTTTCTAACCATTGCCATGACTTTTGAATGGTTGCTTTCATCAATATAAATACATGTCTTTTTCAGATTAAAACTTACCACCTAGAAATTTCATAATAAAAAATCCACTCATTCTTTTCATCTTTCAGTTATTCTTCAAGTGTTCATTCAAACATATTTTTGAGAGAAACCTTTGCATAAATTTCACACATTATCATTGTTTCATCTCATTTTATTCAAGAACACTTGTATATTTCATTTGAGTGATATTTATTTCAAGGAGAAGATCAATCATTTGATTGAAATACACTTCAAAGATTCATCATCAACAATTACTCAATAAAATTCAGATTTATTTAAAGACACATCTTATTTTAGGATTGTTAAAATAAGATTGTGGAGTTGTATTACCTTGTTGTCCAGGACTGTTGGAAACAAGTGAGTGTTTTGAAGAGGATTGTTCTTCATACACTTAGTTACCTATAGGTTAGATAGTAAGCATCGCCATTGGTGTGATTAGGCTGTACAATAATTCTAAACTATAGTGAATTCTCTTTCGTGTTGAAGGAGGAGTGGAGTACTCTCGGGCTGTGAGGGGAACCACTATAATTCTCTTGTGTCGTTTTTCCTTTCCGCACTTTACTTTCAAGCACTTATCATAAAACGGAAAAATAACCAAGAACGGGTAAAAGGATGAAAGAAATTTTTAAGAACCTAATTCACCCCCCCCCCCCCCCTCTTAGGCGCATTTACAACTTACACTCTCTTTTCCTTGACTGCTTTATTTAAAGCATACAATAATAAGTTAATTCCTTGATATGTGCCTTGATTTAACAATTGGACTATTCCTTGAGTTCTGATAAAATAAGATTCCTTGTCTTAACACTCTGATCCTAAAATAAATCTTGAAATTCTAATCTGATAGTCAGTTGTCTATGAAAGTTTTATATAGACTTAAAAAGACATGACTATCACTTCTATTTTCAGAATCTGCTCTAAAAAGTTTGGTTCATTAAAAAGGAGTGTTCTGACAAAGATTCTAACTTATTTTTATTCAAACTCATAACTATCCAAACATTTTAATGCATACTTGCTTATATTCTAGCATTATACGTGTTAAGTTGCTAAGCTGTTTTTTTTTTCTTTATGATCTCAAAGGTTATCTTCTACATAAGATAATTCTGTGAAATCACTTTTCTTCATCTTAGTATTTCTTCTTACAAAAATGTCCTTGTAATTCATTAAAGAAGAGATTTTTTATTTAGATTTTCTAAAGGAATATACAGCCGGCTTCAACGAATTGATGGCGAATAATCTTTCACAAATTGTTTCAGATATCCATTTTCAGAAATGAGATGAATATTTTTTAATACTCTCTAGACTCATCTTTCCAGATCTTGTGAAAGGCATTTGGGCCAATGCTCATATTCATCAGAGTGAACAAGATGATTGTCTGATTCTGTTTGTTGTTTTTTCTGTTATAATTAACTTTAAAATCATCTGTCAAGCAATTATATATGAGGTAAATGGAGTCAATTTTGAAAGCTACTGGTATAACAACAGCTCAAAAAATGATTTACAAACCATCTATGGTAACAAAGGCCCTTCTGAAAGTCCTTCTACTCTTACTCCTATGACAGAAGTCTGGTACCAAATTATGGGGAAAATTCTAAGGCCTAGAGTAAAGGGGACAGGATGAATTTTTCTGATGATAAACTCTTCATTTTGGCACTAGTCTTCAGGATCAAGATCAATTTACCTCTGACTTTGTTTTAGTATCTTAAAGAAGAGATTCTTACATCTCGTGAGGAATTATCTTTTCTCATTACTTTTGGTAGGATTCTTTCTCAGATTCTAGTTCAACATTTACAGACTTGTTCCTGACTGGTGTTCAGCTATGAATAGTTATGAAACCATTATTCATTGCTAAAGTCTTTTTCCTTATCTTCTATTTTTTATTGATGACAAAGGGGGAGAATAGATTGAGTATTTTAGGTTAATAACGGTTCCGAATGTGGTTAGTAATTCTATTTATGGGGAGTTTACGAATCTCACCCTTGGAGTAGATTTATTATTCTGTATGGATGGGAGCTTACAAACCTCAACTCTTAGACATTACAGACAAGACTCAAGGGGAGCTTACAAACCTCACCTCTTATACTGTTTGACTCAGGGGGGCTTACAACCCTTACCTCTTAGACTGTTTGACTCAGGGGGGGGGGGGGGGGGTTTACAAACCTCAGAACCTAAAAGTTGTTGAGTAATTAATTTGCTTCTAATTGTTTTTCTAAATAGTTAATGTTGTCATCATAAAAAAGGGGGAGATTATTGAAACAAGTTTGGTTCATACCATGCATCCTCCAAGGTTTTGATGAAAACAAAGTATTTGAAAATCAATTAGGATTTCTAACTAGCTAGTTTGTGCGTGCATAATTATATTTACTTGATGGAACTGGTTCAGAAACTGAAATGATTTTGGTTCGGTTCTGATCATGCTCTCTTGAGGAAGTCTCATCAGAAAAGCAACTGCTAGTAAACTCCAGTTCAGAAGCGTGATATGCTACCTCTGATGCTGAGTAATGTCAAGTCAGTTCTGAAAACACGGGACTCAAGATTTTTTGACATTTTCTTCTACAGGTTGTGTTGTACTTAAATCATAGTTGTATCCTCTGGACAAATGCCTTGTTTCGTGGATATTCTTGTGACTGAAAGCTCCAACACTTGCTTTATTGGAAAAGAAGATGTACTAGAAGATTTGGTATGTTTCTAGCCGTTAAAGAAGCTCCAACGTCTTTATTTTTGTTAGCTATAAAAATCAACTGAAGATTTGAAGATCAACTAAGAAATAATGCTGCAAATACAACTGATAAATACACGCACTACTATCATAAAGCTGAGTCTGTTAAGAATTCTTATTCTTGTGTTGGTTAAGAATCTTTGTAAAAGTGTGTTGTATTATTTTGAACACCTCTGATATTTATCAAGTGTTTTTGTAAGTTATTCCTTCTCTAAACTATCTATTTAGATATAAGTCTCTTGCTGTAGGCTTGAGCAAGGTGAAGTCTTAGACACGAGCTCTAAGCAAAAAAATGTCTTAATCAGAAGCTGGTTAAACAAGGGAAAGTCTTAGACACGAGCTCTAAGGAGAGGAAAGTCTTAGACACGAGCTCTAAGCAAGGTAAAGTCTTAGGCAAGTGGTCTAAGCAAGATAAGTCTCGGTGAGGAGCTGATTGAGCAGAGGGAAGTCTTAGACACGAGCTCTAAGCAAGGGAAGTCTTGGACAAGTGGTCTGAGCAAAAAGAAAAGTCTCATATAAGTGTGTATAAGCAAGTGTAATCTGGTTAATTATAGTGGAAAATCTCTTGCTTGGCAAGGGAACTGGAGTACTCTCAGTTGGGAGAGGAACCAGGATAACAAATTTGTGTTCTTTGCTATTTTTACTTTACTTTTGTTTCTATTTCCGCTGCACCCTATCAGATTCTGAACTCAGTTTTTAGAATCTGAACTCTGGTTCAGAAGTAAATATAATTTTTGCAATACACAATTCAACCTCTTTCTTGTGTATTTTTCTCACCTTCACACACAACCTAACCTAGAGGATTTTAGCCACTCATATTCAAATTATAATACTAATTGAAATAAGGAGAATATCATTTGATTTCCCTTGAAGGATTTGCCAAGAAATGCTTCTAATGCTCTCAAAATCACATTTGATGTTGTGAAAATCGTACTTGCAGTGCCAAATTTTGTAACCTTTACGAAAGTGCAGAATTTTCCCTTAAAAAGAGCTCAGAATGGGTCAGAACGCGTCAGAAAAAGCCCAGAAAAAAGGCAATATATTATGCATTGTACCTGCATCACACTGTCATACCCTAATTTTTACCCCTAAGATCCCACCTCATTTGCATCTTTGCAATGCATCAAGATCACAAGCTTGATTGTCTCCTAACCTTCTCATTCTTGGGTTTTCCTTTGCAGAGATCATCAAGCACGTGTTTGTGTCTTTAATCATTTTTGGGTTTATATTCTTTATAATTCACTAACTACTAATAAAAATACAAAAATATATGTAGGGCTTGGAATCAAGAAAATCAAGTGATTGTCTCCTTAGCTAGGGTTTGATTTCCTCAAGTCAAAGTGTAGTCAACCATTGACTTTCAAGAGCCATTCATCAAAGCATGACCTCTAACCTCAAATCATGGAATCTCAACCATTATTCGACTTCATTTGATCAAGGATACTTCAAAATTTGATAGCTTGTTCCTGAAGAAATTTCAAAGGTTCATGTGTTTATTTCCATACCTTCATCAATAAGTTTCCTCAATCCATTGCAAGTTTCATCAAAGGAATTTCAAGAGTACATCATTTTGAGTTCATATGATCATCAATGTGCCTTGAAATTCAAGAAAAAGTCCAAGGCTGCAAGTTTGTACAAAGTGGTTTGACTAAAAAAGTCAACATTTCAAGCCCAAGTTCAAGACTTCATAACTTCTTTATACTTCAATAATTTTGAGTGCTTCTTTGGGCAAATGGATCTCCTTGACATTCCCTACAACTTCTCTTTACAAGTCAAGAGCCAATTATGCTTGGAAGGCCATCAAAAGTTTGAAAACATTATAGGTCATTTTGTGGACTTAGTGAAATTTGATCTAAATTCAAGTGATATTTTTCTAACTTCCAAAGATCATAACTCTTTCAATTTCAACTTCTGTGGGCGGTTATTTTTGCCAATTATTCTACTTGATTCCCTTTACAGGCTTTTTTCAAAGATCAAAGGCCAATTATGCTTGGAAAGCCATGGAAAGTTTGAAGACATTATAGGTCATTTTGGACTTAGAATTTTCTTGACCTCTGATTACAGGTCATCATGCCAATTTTGCAAGCTCATAAATTTTTTCCCAAGCATCCAAATGAAACCTTTCTTTTCACATTGTATTCTTTTCTGTGATGTGATCATTTTGCAAAAAGAATGAGTGCTAAAGGTCAAGTGTACAAGATTTCCCAATGGTTTGAACATGACCTCGTGGAACTGAAATTTGCTCATGGTCAGAAATAGCAATTCACTCAATTCTCAATTTTAAGCCAAAGATTGCATGTGTTTTGTACATGATGATGTTAAGTAATATCTGAGGATAAAAAATGACCCAAAATTGGAAGGATTTCACTGCTTTTTGGCTGACTTTGCAAGCAAGGATGACCACACTTTTGTCACACTTGATTCACAAGAATTGTAACTAATTCTCACACGTATCCCACTCATTCACCTCAACTATAAATAGAGGAAGGATTTGCACTGAAAACCAAGCTTAGAAAACCCCCAGAACCTCTGCTCGAGCTCCCACTTTGCACTGAAAATTTGAGATTTCGTTTCCAAATTCTAAGCTCTTTCAACCTTGTTTCTTGATTCCATTAGCTCACTCGGTCTTCTCTGAATCTTCTGCAACAAAAATCAAGCTCTAAGACTCACTAAAGTGCTCTAACTAGATCCAGCTTTCAACACCTCTGATCACCATTTGGACAAGGTAGTTCTAAGCATCTTTTTGACTCAAACAAGTTACCACAATGTATCCTGATTCTTCCTGGTCGTTTCCCCTAACTTACCTTGTGTTGATTATTCATATTAAGCATTTAATTTTTCTTCTCCTGTTTTCATTTTTCACTGAGTTTCCTTCAAATTCTTTCTGCTCTCTTTCAATCAATGGAAGTGAAGCATATGGTTGAGTTCGCTTCAATGAGATGGTCACAATGGCACTGATCTCATGATCTAATGTTTCCATTTGCTAAAACTCCGGTGACAACTCATCAGAAAAGATGATCGTAGAAGCTCTCACGGTGGCCTTAAGTTGTTTTAGTTTAAATTTGATCCTGCGCGTTATTTCATTTAAGGTCCATCGTGTCTCTTTAGATTTGTACCTTTGGATCTGTTTTAATGAAATCTGATAGTTGCGCGAGTGTTTGATTCCCAAACTTTGATCAGATCTGATTCCTGTGTGTTTTTGTTTCATTTTTATTTTCATTTTAATTGTTTTAAATTTCTTATTTATTTTGAAAAATCATAAAAAATAGTTTCCTTAATATTCTTCACTCCAAATTTTTTTCATAATTTTCTAAAAATATTTTCTATCTTATGTGTATTTTTTTACATTTTTATCTCATGATTTGATATTTTTCTTTATTTTTCACATTGTTCATGCATTTTAATTAGTTTAAAAATACTTTTATTCATTTTAAATTTCTCCAAAAAATATTATACGATCCTTGACTTGTTTCTGACTTGTCTTAATTTTCTTGATCAATTAATATTTATTTAGAGGCTTCATCTTGATTTTCTCATTTATTTCCATTTTAAAAATCATTTTAAAAATCTTTTTCATGCATTTTCAATTGTTTAATTTTGCATTTTAGCTTGGTTGCTGGTTGTTGCCTTGGATCATGGTTTCTTGATCAAAGTTTTCCTCAATTTCAATGGACTTTGGGTATTGATGAGGTTGGATGAATCTTCATCAATTCAAATCTTTCATTAAATGAATCATTGATTAATTTTTGGTGCTTTGGGTTGATAATAGGTTTAGTGCCTTAATCCACCAAGAAAGGTGATTGAAATTGTTGATAAATGCATCCTAAGTCTTGATTCAATTTGGTTCCTCTCTTCATCTCCCCTTCTCCTTCTTTTTCTTTTTTCCTTTCTCTTGATCAATTAGATGATTTGGTGTTCATCTTGTTCATGATGTTTGGATTGATGCTTGATGAACTTTCATTATTTCAAATCTACCATTCAATTTATCAATGATCATTGGAGGTACTTTAGATTGATGCATAAGTTTGTCCTAAGTTGTCATGAAGGATGATTGATGTAATGGACCAGTCTCCTTGCCTTAGTGCTTGATCCTTCCTTGGTTTTTACTTGTGTTGCATGTTTTAGGAGTATGATTTCTATCATATCTCTAACATGTATGGTACATAAAGTGTTATTGACTGACCTCCTATAGTATGATCTTTAAAATAGATTGTACTACGATTGCTTAACATAGCGCTAAATTTGTCCTGAATCGGATCATTAACATTAACTCTAACACTAATACTAACATTATTATTGTGCTAACTTTTATTTAATGCCATTTACTTTTCTTGTACCTTTACTTTTATGTCCTTTATTTCTTCCTCTTTATATTATGCTTTTACTTTTATCATATACATTTCATATTGTTTATGTTTATACTTCTTTTTCCTTTGTCCACTTGGACTTTTTATTTTTCTTTTAAAGACATTAATAAAGGAAAAACCCCTAAAAAACTTTAATCTCTCTTGGACTATGGCTACTATCCTTTGCTTAATTTGGAGTTTGACCTTTGGACTTAGAATTAGATTTTCCCATGCTTGGAATTTGCTTATCTGAAATTTGGAAGTTCATCTGATACCATGCTTTTCCTGAGACCTTGGGTTCCTCTTATACATGTGTCCATGAATTAAGCTTGGATGTATTATCTGTTCTTCTAAGACTTTGTTTTTCTGGATCATCTTGTGTTTTATCTGCTTGTTTCTTGTGGCTTACTCCAAAGGAATGCGATTTTGGTCTTGTCTCTTGTCAAGTACTAGCTAGGTTCTAGTTATTTCATTTGCACATACATGCACTTTATTGCTTTTCTTAGGATAGTCTCTTCATCTCCTCCCCTTCTTAAATTTTCAAAATCTTCTCTCTTTTTCAAAACTTTAATGTTTACAAACTTGAACCACTTTCTCAATAAACCTTGACTTTTTCAAGTGATTTTCAAATCTTTTTTTCTTAAATAAATATTAATCCATCTTAAGCATATCAAAACAATTTCAAAAGACATAGAAAATTAAACAACTCATTCAAACCATTTTGTGCCCCTTTGCGCACTTTTCTTTTTAAAACATTTTCTCAAGGTTTAGACATGAGTCATTTTCATAGTTGAGATGTGATTCTCTTATCCTCATAGTGATATTGATGTTGATTCTTTTCTACTTGAGAGAGTTAGTGGCATAGTTGTTGATTTCTATCCAAGTTGGAGTCCTTCTTAATAGTGATGCAAAGGTCCATTTTCACATACTTGTAGGTGATTAGTTGAGTTTTCTCCTTAAAATGACAAATTTTCTTTCCATTTAAAATCAATCAAAACAAACTCTTTTGTTATTTTTACAATAAACTATGAGGTTTTGATCCTCCATTGCACTTTGTGGGCACGTAAGCATGAGGCTCAGGAAGTCTTGTTAAACACCAAAAATCCAAAAAATATTTCTCTTCACATCTCCTAAATCTTTTGCAAACAACCCATTTTAAGCCAAACATAGATTTTCAAGAGGTTCCTATAGATTACTATAGATGTTTTAGGTGCTAACACCTTTCCATTGCATAACCAACCCCCTTACCCTTTGTCTCTCTGTTTTATTAGTTTTGTTTTAAAACTTCTGCGGGTTTCATTCGCTCTTTTCCCATTCCTTTGGTAAAAATAAAGTGCGGTGGCGACTCTTTCTTTATGAGTTAAGTTAATCAATAGCTTAATCTCAAATTTCCCCTCGCTTCACACGCACATGATGTAGCTGGTACAAATCTATCGCGCGTGCGATGATGCGCGTGATTATTCCAGTTGTTGCACGCTTTTTCTCCCTTTTCACATGATTTTTCACTAAGTTCAATTTCTTCCCACTTAGCTATTTTTTCCTCATTCTTTGGTCTTTCTTCTTCCTTTTGGCTCATCTTTCACTTGTTTCTCTCTGATTCTTCTCCTAATTTCATGCAATGACAAAGTATCATTAACTATCTTTTGTAAATGAACATGAGCAAGAGAAAAATAGTTTATGGTTGTCATAGGTTCAATTTAGTAGCAAATTGTGTGAAAACCAATTTTGAGAGGGTAAGTGAGTTCAATAATAGAGAGCATGTTAGGCAATGATCCATTAATATAACTTATCCTTTATGCATACATTGTGTGTTGTGACGTGCCATGAAAGTTTAAAAAGTGATCTAATGGTGTATCACTACAACATCATCAGTGTATACATCAAAGCAAGGGGACAAATCTCTAAGCCTAGCTTATAACCTTAATGCGTGTCTGGTTTTATTCTAAATTTCCTTTGTGATTGTAGCTTTTTATCTCTAAAGTAGATAATCTAGTGAATATCTTTATCCTACTATTTTCAATCACTTTTATCATGAAATATGCTTGTTGCCAGATCCCTCACCACAACAAATTTATATCTTTTCAAAGTTGATCAGTCAAAGAAACACATTTATAACACTTTAACACATGATAAGACAAAGCATTAACAACACATAATTTAACATTAAAGACTATATTATATCAACTTATCATTTCTCAACATAAAATGTTTTAGCTCATAGTGTGCTTAGTACATACATAAATATTGGTTCTTAAACTAATCATTCTAAAAAACATAGTGATAAAAGAAATAACAACCTAAGAGTAACTTCTTTGTCTTTTTGCTAGGGTTAGTCACCAAGAGACTGATTTTGTAACGCCAGGTATTAACATCATATACTTTGAAAGGATGAGAATAATAATCTCCAATATTATTCATCTCTCTCTCTCTCCACTAGTTTTCTCTAAGTGTTCTCTATCTTTCAAATTTTTGAACTCTGGTTCATTTCTTCAAGTGCTCCTCTTATAGTTACTTCAACTATTTCCATTGTCTTGGATCACGGGCTTATGGATAAACGTGAAATTTGGCCCAAAGGAAAAAACAATATCCCATCCATTTCTTCTAATTTGTACAAAATCAGAACCAAGTACATACAACAATGGGGGACAATGTGTAATGTAGTAGGCTAGTGGCACAGAAAATTAGGCAGCAATATCCTTTACAGCAGTGTGGTGCTAAAGTGGATTTACTATGGTGCAGAACTTTGTCTTCTAGTGCCTCAGTCTTATCCGTTTTCATGATCACTCCATAATTCTTCCTCTACAAATTTTTGCCACGTGTGCCCTAAGAATGTGATTGGTGATCTGCTCTTATTTCAGCTGCCTCCATCTTTCCACTTCCTTTGAAACAAGAACTGCTGATCCAGACTCTCATGTTAGGCCTTATCAGAACTTAACTTTACACAAACAATAAACACATAAAAACTAACAAAAGAGAGCACCTATTGTGCTCTTCATAAACTACTACTAAAACAACAAAATGTAATTAATTAAACTAATTAATGATGAAAATAGAAAGATAAATTCAAGTATTAAGTCTTGTAATAACTCACATTATGTGAATTATCACACCCCTAAACTTGAATCATTGCCTGTCCTCAGATGATGCGATAAATAATAACATAAAAATATTCACCTCACATCATCTCTTAACCTAAGAGTATAATTCTTAATCAAATCATAAATCATCTTAGAGGGTTATTTTCAAAAATTGAAACAACTTAGTCTTGTTACTATTCAGCTAGTGTGTTTGTGTGTGTGCGTGTGCATGTGTGCGTGTGTGTGTGTCTTCTGATGCTTCCTGTCACGCCATAGCTCTTTAGTTAAGATAGTCATCCTAAATACTAGTTTGGTTGCCTTATCCTATGGTCTAAGAATCCATTTTCCTATTTCAGAAAGGGGGATTGACTATTTTGCTCTTTAGTTTTAGTTCATTTTTAACTTAAGGCTTACACATGCATTTTTTAATTGATAAGTTTTTCTAGATGCTCCACCTTTTCACCTGATGGGATCTCACTTGTAATGAGTCCAACCAATAACTAATGGTGAAGAAATCCATTGTTCCTCCAGTTTCGGGCACAGGAACTTGTTCCTCCTATTTCGAGCACGTGAACTTATTTGAAATGCTCTTTGGCTTACTTAATTATTTTCACACACTTTTATGTGTTTATTAATACATGAAGTGTAACCTTTGTGCTAGCCTTAAGCAATAGTATTATCGTCCCCTAGTATAAATCCTACAATGAATCTTGTTCCATATTCTAAAACAATTTAAACTTCTTAAGAGGCTAACTACTTTCCTAACTACTAAAGGTGTGACAAGGGTTATCAGAAAATCACAAGAAGGTGCATTGATTTGTTACGAAGACCTTGTTTCCGATATTGTCACAGTCTAGTCAGATTTCTTCTAAGTTTTTAGAACTTTGTTAGTCATGAAGTTGAAATTAGTTATTTTCTTCTGTTTTTAATTTTTTAAAATAAAAACAATGTTAAGAAGACAACAACACAAAACAGAAATTCTTCATTCATTACTAAGAAATTGATTAAAGAAGTTGAAATTGCAAAAATTTAAATGGTCATAGCAGAACCCTAAATTAAAATACCAGATGATTATGGGTAGAATGTTTTTGGTAAACAATAGTCTGAATGTGAGAAAAACATAAGAAAGGGGGTTGAATTGTGTATTTCAAAACGTTTCTACTTCTGAACCAGAGTTCAGATTCTAAAAAGAAGTTCAGAACCTGATAACAAGTGTAACGGAAAAGTATACAGAAGTAAATAAAAACAGCAAAGAACACACATTAGTTATATTCATTCCTCTCCAACTGAAAGTAGTCCAGTCCCCTAGCAACACAAGAGATTTTCACTATAATCAAACAGATTTAACTGCTTATACACTCAAGCATAAGAATTTTCTGCTCAGACCCTCAGCCTGAGACTTCCTTGCTTAATCAGCACCTGATCAAGACTTCCTGGTTAGATCCCCAAATCCTAATATTTTCTTTCTTAACACCTTAGGTTTAAGACTTCCTGCTTAAGCCCCTTAGACCTAAGACTTCCTTGCTTAGACCTTCAGTCCAAGACTTCCTGCTCAGATTCCTCGAATCTAAGACTTCAATGCTCAAGCCCACGGCAATAATTTTTTTATCTAAACTGACTGTTTAGAGAAGGAATAACTTACAACAACACTTGATTGACAATCAGAGGTGTTCAAATATAATACAACACACTTTGACACTAAGGATTCTTAAGCTATACAAGAATAGGAACTCTTAACAGATTAGCTTTTCTTGAGATGATTTGAATGCAGTGCGTGTATATTCCAGTTGTAAATGCAACATTATGAAGGTGAGAAAAATACACAAGAAGAGGGTTGAGTTATGCTTTCTATTTTTTTAAATTTGCGTCTGATCAGAGTTTAGAATCTAAACTGGTGTTCAGATTCTGATTATACTTAGTAGCGGTGTTAACAAAAGCAAATAGATAAAGACAAAAGACATAAAGGTTTATACTGGTTTCCCTCCAACTGAGAGTAGTCCAATCCCATTGCTTCACAATATATTTTCACTATAACCAAATCATGGTTACAATCGATTATGCATTCTACATAAGTCTTTTACACTACTCAGACCCTAGGTCCTAAACTTCTTACTTAAGTCCTCTAGACTCAAGACTTCTGCTCCAAGTCCCACGAAACCAGCCTCCTTCCTTAAACCCCCTGGGTTCTAGACTCACTGCTCCCAATTTCATGAACCAAGCCAACATGCTCAAGCCAGACTGGCCCAAGATTTCTTTGCTTGTATCCCCACGACATAAGACTTATACTTAATCGATCCACTTGATTAAGATTTTCATTGCTCAAGCACATAGCATGAGACTTGCATGGTCCAAGTATCTTGGAAAGTTACTTCCTTGCTTGTATCCCAATGATACAATACTTTTGCTCAATCAATACACTTGATTAAGACTTTCAATGCTCAAGCACATAGCAAGAGACTTACATGGTTCAAGCATCTTGGCGAGAGACTTAATCTAAACTGCTAAACAAGTTCAGCAAAATAGAGAACAAGGTGTACATGATACTAATATCAAAGATACGGGAAATCACCATAACAAAGACCTAAAGCTCTTAAGATTTCTAAGATATTTAATGTGTAAGAAATCTTAAGGCTTTTACAATTACAACCTACAACAGAAAATAAGCATAAACAATAGAGTTTATAATTGTTGATCTTGTTACTCCTTCTTCTGGGTAATCCTTGTTGAAGATTTAGTTTGAACCTTCAGCCACTTATATAGCAGTTGCAGCAGACTAGTCGTTGGATGAGATAACTTGATTAGTGTCTTTGCTTTACTCCATAGTACAAGGGCGTTCAAGATAGATACACCAAAAGATCTTGATCCTTTGGGTAACATGTTTAACCATTGAATCTTCAAGAAGATCCTGTACTACAGTGCCGTTGGAGAGGATATCCGTAAAACATGTCAACCTTTCTTAAGCCTTGTGAACTCAGATTCCAGCTGACAAACTGATTTGAAAATGTAGCTTTCTTTATGCAGTATGGACAACTTCAGCTTTATCACCAACTATGAATGATACCAGAAGCCAAATTACATTCACCATGTTTAGAGACAATTATGTTGCTTCTTCTGATGTTGAGACCTTTAGCTTCAGAGTCTACGCCATACATCATTCAGCTAGTGTTCTTCAGATTATGCATCACCAGAAGCTAGCAATTCAACTTCTCTTAATTGTGCCTTTGTATATCAGATTTTGTATCTAAATATTTACAAGTATTAGAAACTGTATACAAGAAACACACATTAAATAAAACCATTTTTCTTTAAATACTTTGTTATCGTCAAAACCCAAGGAATATATGTCATGAACAAATCTTGTTCTAACACATTATTCACTTGATTGATCTTCAATTCTTCTGCTCCTTTTATAGGTGATGGAATAGAGTCCTTGAAGCATCCCCAATGGCTATAATCAGATCAAATCTTATAATACATATTCTTTTCAAATAAACCAGATGTTGGAACTCATAGAAAAAGAATTATCCATTGAACAAGGCCTTTGTCCGAAGAACTCTTTTATCAAACAAGTACAACACAATCTTTTGAAGATAATGTCAACCATTCTCGATTCCCGTGATTACAGAGCTTGAGGTGACATTACTCTGTTTCAGAGGTTGGTAAAGCACACTTCTGATTCTGAACTGTACTAGAGATATCTTTCTGATCAAAACCGAATCATAGCTTCTTCCGTGTCAGAACCAATTTTACAAAGTAAATATAATTCTGTACATAAGAACCATCTAGTTAGAAATCCTAACTATTTTTCAAATACTTTGTTATCATCAAAACTTTAGAGGATATATGGAATGAACAAAATTTGTCTCAACATTGTCATGACGGGATCTACCACACCCCCAAACAAAGACTAAGGACATTTTCCTGTCATTTGGTGAATTGTAACATGTCGTGACTCATCAATCTGTAGAGAAGGAAGGAAATACCAGTTAGGCTTTAAGCCTATTACTCTTTCTTATGGCCTTGTCTTCCTCCTGGTTTTTGTTCTTATATCCTTCATCTTTCTTTCCTTCCTTGCCCTTCTTCCCTTTCTTTGAAGTTTTACTTACAACTTCTGTATTGATAGTTGTAGTAAGTTATTTTTCCTTTGCAAGGCTCTTTTTCTCAAGGGTCTTTGATTTCACTGGGATCTTCTTCTTTATGGGTGTCTTCTTT
Source organism: Lathyrus tuberosus (assembly GCA_022829125.1). Classification (NCBI taxonomy): domain Eukaryota; kingdom Viridiplantae; phylum Streptophyta; class Magnoliopsida; order Fabales; family Fabaceae; genus Lathyrus; species Lathyrus tuberosus. The sequence goes on from JALAZF010000034.1 coordinate 7,172,538, forward strand.
GGAACTAGACTATTGGGTTTCTCTAGAGTCTTCTTCCATGCTAGGTTGGGGAACTTTGACACGACGAGACTTTTCTCTACATCATCAACATGTTTAGAATCAAAATCAGACTCTTGTGAGTCCTCAGCAGTAGAAGTGTCTTCCTTCTCACTTTTACCCTCTTCACTCTCAACATCTTTTTCATCCTCCATGTTGTATATGAATTCCCTTTCAGAGTGAACACTCGTATTAACGAAATAGTCAGTGAAGCGCTAATGAGAGTGACTATTGATGAATGCTTCTATATCAGAACCTTTAGAGTCATATTAGTCAATGAATGGAGTTGCATTCTTTCAATAAAAAATTTTGAATCTTTTTCTAGAAATTTTGGGTTCCATGGTGAGTTTGGTTTTGGAAGGTAATGTGAATATGAAGAGTTGATGAAAATTTGTGAGAAAAATTGCATTTTTGGGAAAGAAGTTTCAGAGTTGGGAAAATAATGTGTGATGGTGGAGAGAATAACAACTGCGCGTTAATAAAGAGAGAAGGAGAAGGGAAATTTAAAATTAAACTGCAAGGTAGAAAATTAACTATTTAGGGATACTGTGGTAACTTAGTGCATTTACCAACATCATGAGGCATGGCAGACATGTCATTAATTCATCTATATGTGCAGTCTCGCTAAAATCAGGTGCGCGGCTCGAGGGATTTCCACGTGTGGATTTCTCACTCCCCCAAATTTCAATTTTTTCTTCAATTTAATAATTCTATTTCAGCTCAATGATTCCTTTTTCTCTTTCTTTCTTTCTGAAGCCATAAGACACTTATTTTCTCATGATCAGTCATTGGCGTGACACCACTATTCAAGGGACGACATAAACCAATTACAACCACACATTATCATTTGAAAAAAATGAATAAAACTAAAATTTATTAAGCTAGGATGCCTCCTAGTATTGCTATTATAAAGTCTTGTGGCATGATTTCAACACAAGTAAAATTAATCATTCAAATTTAAGGCGACCATTGTGTTGTGTGAGGGATCACCAAAATATGTCTTGATTCTTTGTCAATTAACCTTGAACTCCTCCCTTGTTTTCTCATTCAAGTGGTCCATAACCCCATACGGGTAAAATTTCAAAATCGGGGTTTGACCATATTGACTTAAGCTTTTTAGGGAATAACTGTAGTCTTGAGTTAAACAGAATGACTAATTGCCCTTGAACCAATTCTCTTTTTTTACACTTCCTGTCGTGTCATTTCTTAGTTTTCTTTTTATATAACTCATCATTCTAATAAGAAAACAACATATGTTCCTCTATCTCATTGAGTTGAAGCATTCTAGCTTTACCAGCAAATGTCAAGTTGAAATTGATATTTTTTATAGCCCAAAATTCTTTGTGTTCCAACTCAATGGGTAGGTGGAAAGATTTACCATACATTATATACGTCTATAGGGTGACATGCCTAAAGGAGTATTATAGCAGTTTTGTGGGCCACAAAGCATCATCAAGATTTTTGGACCAATCATTCCTTAAGGGGTTAACCAGCTTTTCTAAGATTCTTTTTATCTCCCTATTGGACAACTTGGCTTGCCCGTTACTTTAAGGGTTATAGGTGTTGACACTTTATCCTTACATGTTTTATGTTGAAGAAACGGAGCAAAACAAGTCAAAGATGAGAAAAAATGAAGAAGAAAGACCAAAGAAATATGCAAAAATGACAAAATATGAAGAAATAAGGACTTAGTGAAAATTTGATGGAAAAGGGAGCAAAAACGTGCAACTTCTGGAACAATCATGTGCAACATCGTGCAGCATCGCACGCGTCATAGGGATGTTTTGTCAACATCGCGCGCAATGGAGGATATCATGTGCGCGATAGAGTTTTTTTTGCCTACTCTGACGCCTTCTGGACTGATTTGACAGCCTTAAAAGGGAGTTTTTGGCATCTTTTCAAGGGTTCTGCGAATTTGGACTAAAAGGGACGGAAAAGAGCACCAAGAGGGAGATTTTGAGAGTATTGGAAGCCATTGGAGGCTAGTTCTTCAATGATTATCACATGCAATCTTCATTTTATTGGTTGGTATTTGATTGTATCGTTATGAGAAACTAAATTTCTCTAAGTTAGGTTTTGTATGTTGAACTTATTTTGAACCTGTTGGGACATATGTTTAATTTGTCAATGCACGAATAATTGAAGTAATATTTCTATTTAATTGCCTCTTGTGCTTAATTCTTTTTATGTGATATACTCTTTTAATATGATTTTGGAAGCATAGGGAATACATACCATTTGTCTATGCGTTGGAACTAGGGCAATTATTGTGCTTACATTGGTTGAATAAGGATATAAGACCTCTAGTAGGAATTTGTGAGCTATGCACCAAGGGATTGGGTATAGTGGTTTTGTTAATTCTCAGGTGAAATATAATGACTTTCTCATTCATGTAATGCATTAAACATTAACAGGGGATAAATAAGGGATTCTATACAAAACTTGACTACTTTTGCATTCTTTCAGAACAACTTTTATTTTTCGCATTCAACTTGAACGCCACCCCTCCCCCCAATTGTTACTTTCTACAACTTGCACAAACATTGTTTTGTTAAATTAGCAGTCCCTGTGGATTCAATATCTTTTTATTACTGCGACACTATCGATACACTTGTCGAGAAGTCATCAATAGGTGGTAGCAAGTTTGTGTTTTACCCCATATTTTTCCATAATGTTTTCAAATAACTTGTTGAAAATATGGGGTCCTTCATCGTTGATGAGAACTCTAGGTGTGTGATGTCTAGAAAATATATTTTTTATTAGAAATTTGGTCACAACGTTAGCATCGTTGGGGGGAGTTGCTACCGCCTCTATCCATTTGGAGATGTAGTATATAACTACTAGAATGTAAAGATTACTGAAAGATTGTGGAAATGGACCCATGAAGTCTATGCCTAATACATCAAAATTTCAATTTCTAAAATGTTGTTAGTGACATTTCTTGTCCCATGGAGATATTCCGAACTCTTTGACATAAATGAAATGCTTTAACCAGTTCATGAGAAATGAGGGCTAGAAGTAACCTGATTATAATACCTATGCAGCAGTTTTGGTTCCCCCAAAATGCCCTCTATAAAGGTGCATCATGACATGCTGACAAGATCTAGCATGCCTCTTGTTGGTCTACACACCTTCTTAGCAATTGGTCAACATAGCACTTGTAAAGAAAGGATTCATCCCAAAAATAGCTCTTGGACATGTGGAAGAACCTCTTTCTCTATTGAATGTTGAAGTCTGGTGAGACACACCCACTAAAAAGTAGTTGACAATATCTGCACACCAGGGTGTCACGCTAGAAGTGATCAGAAGCAGTTGTTCATCAGGAAAAGTTTCCTTAATAACTTCAGTGATATGACTCTAGACTTCATCTGGTGGTCTTGAGAGATGATTAAAAACCAAATTCTTTACTCCTTTCTCATCTCTGATTTCCAAATCAAATTCTTGCAACAATAGAACCCATCTTATCAACCTTAATTTAATATCTTTCTTGAAAATGAGATACTTAACTACTGCATGATCAATATACATTATCACCTTAGTTCCTACTAGGTATGATCGTAACTTTTCATATGCAAATACAACTACCATCAGCTCCTTTTCAGTAGTGGTGTAATTGATTTGAGCTTCAATGAGAGTTTTACTAGCGTAGTAAATGGTGTGGAACACCTTGTTGTGCCTTTGTCCCAACACAAATCCAATAGAAAAATCACTAGCATCACACATCAGCTCAAACGGCTTTGTCCAATCAGGAGTCTTCACTATGGGTGTTGAGATTAAAGCTTGATTTAATAAATTGAATTCTTTCTTACATTCCTAATAGAAGACGTATGGCATGTCGTGTTGCAGCAGTTGACATAAGGGCTTTGTTATTTTGGAGAAGTTCTTGATGAACCTTCTATAAAATCTAGCACGACCAATAAAACTTCTTATTCATTTTATGTTTACAGGTGGAGGTAACTTCTCTATAACTTTTTATTTTTGTTGGGTCTACCTCAAATCCTTTCTTTGAAATGTTGTGCCCTAAAACAATTCCTTCTTTTACCATGAAATGACACTTCTCTAAATTTTGAACTAGGTTGCTTTCTTCAAATCTGGTAACCACCATATCCAGGTTGTCCAAGCATTTCTTTTATGATTTTCCATAGACAGAAAAATCATCCATGAAAACTTCCATTGAACAATCTATCAAATATGAAAATACTACCATCATGTAACTTCGAAAGGTAGCTAGAGCATTACATAGTCTAAATGGCATCCGTTTAAAAGAAAAGGTTCCACAAGAACATGTAAAAGTTGGCTTCTCTTGATCTCCATTGATGTAAAAGTTAGCTTCTCTTGATCTCCAGATAAGCATATTGTAAATGAGTAGGTAGTTGCTTAAGCTCCAATTCAGGAGGGACCTCCATTGATGCAGTATGATTTCTCTTCAATTCAGATGTAAGCTCCAAAATATCCATAGTTTCTTCCTTCTTATTTGACTTGCACAATGGTCCATTTATGATTGCTCCATCCACTTCAACTTCTTTATTTAACTTCCTGAACTTTTACTCTAGGTTATTGCTGCTATTGAGAAGATTATTATGAACTATGTTTTCCCAGCTGGAGATCATTGAACAATTTGCAACTTCTTCTTCTAGGTACTATAATTCATTCAATACATTGAACACAACTTTCTTCCCATTGACTCTCATAGTTAGTTCTCCTATTTCTACATCTATCAAAGTCCTTCTAGTGGCAAGAAATGGTCTTCCCAATAGGATGAAGATTTCTTCACCAGCATTGAAGTCCATAATGCTAAAGTCAGCATGAAACAGAAACTTATCAACCCCTACCAAAACATCTTCAATCTTCCCTTGAGGATAGCAAAGGCTTCGGTCAGATAGTTGAATAGTGATGGTTGTTGGTCTGGCTTATCCAATCCCTAACTATTTAAAGATATACAAGGGCATAATATTGATGCTTGATCCAAGGTTACATAATGCCCTTCCACATAATGAATCTCCTATGTTACATGGTGTATGGTAAAACTATCAAGATCCTTCATTTTGGGAGGGAGTTTTCCTTGAACAAGTTGTCTACACTCTTGAGTCAGTGGTATAGTTGTAAACTCTCCCACTCTCTTCCTCTTTGTAAGCATATCCTTCATGAATTTTGAGTATTTTGGCATTTGTTGAATAGCCTCAATCAATGGTATGTCGATATGAAACTGCTTCAGAATTTTCATGAACTTTCCAAATTATTGCTTTTCTTTGGCCTTTCTGATTCTCTGAGAAAAAGGTGGCAGGGGTCTCTCTTGAACAAATTTGGGTACCCTGTCAACCTCTGGCATGTCAATTGGTTATTTCTTTGGATTGGATGTCATGCTAGGGGTCTTCAACGTGCCTTTCTCTTGTGTTATATGTTCCTCAGTGGTTTCCAATATAGGTGTTTCTTCAGTGGGTTTAGAAACTCCCCTTTCTGAAGTTTCATGAGTAATTAGATTCTATTTTGGTGATTCTTCTCCTGTTTATATTGATCATTCACATTCTTTTCTACTTCTTAGCTTGACAACCTTGCATGTTTGAATACTCTTGGCTTCTGAGGTAGTTTCTAGAGTTTTGGTGGGTCTAGGAAGTGCTCCCATAGTCTTTGAATTAATCACATAAGTAATATGCCCAACGTGATTCTCCAAATTTTTTATGCTCACTCCTTGAGCTTGAAACTCATTCTTGGTCTATTTAATGGAGGATTTCAAAATTTTTTTCCACCTAGTTATTTCCTTGATTAGCCATAACATAGTTTGGTGCAGAAAAACCAGGTGGGACTTGGGGTTCTTGGGGTGCTTGAGGTTTAAGTTGGTTTTGGTTATTACTCCATGAGAAATTAGGATGATTACGCCAACCAGGGTTGTAAGTGTTGTTGTAAGGTTGTTGTACTTGTTATTGTCCACATAGTTAACAGAAAATGGATATGCAGAGCAGTCTTCAAACAAGTGAATACCCCATAATAGACACAAGCAATCCTACAATGCGTCAGTAACAACCTTGACAGGCTCAGCTACTGGCACATCAGGACTCGCCAACATGTTTTTCATCATTTGGTGAATCTGAGCCACCTGAGCAGTTAGGGCTTTAGTCTCAATGACTTCATGAACACCAACTGGCTTTTTCTAAGTAGAGATAATAGCAGCTCTTGTAATTTTCCATTGGTAGGCGTTGGTTGTAATCCTCTCAATCAACTTGTATTCATATGACTTAGACAACAAGGATCCACCACTAGAGGCATAAAGCATGTTTCATGATGAGGGAATCAACCCATTGTAGAATGTCTCTAGTTGAATGCATATTGGTATCCCATGGAGGGGACATTGTCTAAGCAGTTCTTTAAATCTTTCCCAAGCATTAAATAAAGATTCATCATCTCCTTGTCTAAATGAAGTGGTCTCGTTTCTCATCTTAGCGTTCTTGACAGGATGAAGTATTTAGCCAAAAAAATCAGCTAAAACATTCCATATAGCTATGGAATTTGGCATTAAGAAATTCAACCAGTTATTAGCTTTATCCCTTAGAGAATATGGGAAAATCCTCAAACTAAAGTTGTCATTTGTATTGCCAGGAATCTAAAATTTACTTACCACTTCTATAAATTTTTTAAATGTATATGTGGATCTTCATTTGCAGCACCTGAGTATTGACCAATGGCTTGCAACATTTGAAACATCATTGGTTTAAACTCAAACTGAGCCATAGTGATCTCTGGACGAATAATACCCGTGTTCATGGCATTGGGATAAAATATAACATAATCCCGGATGTTTCTTTATCGATCATTGATAATACCAATGATGTCGTTATCTTCCATGACAATGTCTTATTGAGTTGGTTCTTCCTCTATGTCAAAAACAAGAAAAGGAATAGGGCTTCCAGATAAGTGTCCAGTAGCTTGAAATCTCCTAATAAATCTAAATTTTCTTTCAGGTTCAAGATCTCCTTTGTATACTGGATTTAATAACCTATATATGCAACAGCTAAGCACCTATCGTGTCACCAGAGTACAGAAAATGTCAGAAGCTCAAATACTCATTTAACAATAAATAGTTTTTAATAAAAAATAAAAATGTTATCTTTGACACACTCCTCAGAAACTGCGCCAAAAACTTGGTGGTTAAAAATGTTTGATGTCACATGCAAGTATACATGTATGTTTTAAGGAGTAAGTGATTGAATAGTAAGGATGTCGAAGCCACAAGGAGTGGAAAGTAACTTAGAATGATTTTGCAAGTACTATCTTTTGAAAATGAACATGAGCAGGTTTAAAATAGTTTATGGTTACACAGGTTCAGTTTAGTGGCAAACGGTGTGAAAAACAATTTTGAGAGAGTATGTGAGTTCAATAATAGAGCGCATGTTGGGCAATTATCCATTAATATAACTTGTCCTTTATGCATACATGGTGTGTTGTGTCGTTCCATGAAATTTCCAAGAGTGATATCATGGTGTATCTTTACAGCATCATGAGCGTATACATAAAAGAAAAGGGACAAATCTCTAAGCGTCGCTTGTAACCTTAATGCATACCTGGTTTTATTATGAATGTCCTTTGAGATTGTATATCTTTATCTCTAAAGTAGCTAATCTAGTGAATATCTCTATCCTACTATTTTCATTCACTTTTATCAAGAAATCCGCTTTTTGTTGGATCTCTCACAACAACAAGCTTGTATCTTTTCAAAGTTAATCAGTCAAAGAAGCAGATTTATAACAGTTTAACAAAATATAAAACAAAGAATTAATATCAAATCATTTAACATCAAAGAATGCATTATATTAACTTATCATTACTCAACATAAAAAGGTTTAGCTTATAGTGAGCTTAGTATATACATAAATAATAGTTCTTAAGCTAATCATTTTTAAACACATAATGAAAAAAGAAATAACAACCTAAGAGTAAGTTCTTCATCTTCTTGTATGGGTTAGTCACCAAGAGACGTATTATGCCGTGTCAGGTATCAACAACATACACTGTGAAAGGATGAGAAGAATAATATCCATTCCTGTTTAGCTCTCTCTTCATTGGTTTTCTCTAATTTTTTTCTATCTTTCAAATTGCTGAACTCTGGTTCATTTCTTCAAGTTATCCTTTTATAGTTACCTAAACTAGGGTTTTATTTTTCATTTTCTTGGATCATGGGCTTATGGAAATGTGAAATCAGGCCCAAAAAAAAACAACATTATTGCCTCCATTTCTTCTAATTCAAAAAAGATAGAATTAGGTACAGACAACAATGGGGGACAATATGTAATGTGACAGGCTGGTGGCGCAGAAAGTTAGGCAGTGATGTCCTTTGCATCAGTGTAGCGCTATAGTAAATGTATTGTGGTGCATAACTTTTTTCTAGCACCTCACTCTTATTCATTTGCAAGATCACTCAATCTTCTTCTGTAGATTTTTACCACGTGTACCCTAGTAATGTGATTGATGATCTGCTCTTATTTCAGTTTCCTCCAACTTTCCACTTCCTTTGAAACAATAATTGTTGATCCAAACTGTCGTGTCAGGCCTTTTCAGAAGTTAAATCTACACAAATAATAAACACTTAAAAACCAACAAAAAAGAGCATTTATTGTGCTTTTCATAAACTACTTCCAAAATTGCAAAATGCAATTAATTAAACTACGGGATGATGAAAATAGAAAGATAAATTCAAGTATTAAGTCATGTAATAACTCAGAGAACGTGAGTTATCAAGCATCCACTATCAAAATTTCAATCTTCATGAGAGGAAACTCCTAGACAAGTGTGAGAAATGTGACTTGTTGTTATCTATTTGATTTTGTAAACTTGTAGATCGTGATCCTTTCTTGAGGTAATTCTAATGGGAAGTTGTTTGTAGTGATAATAAGGTCTTCCATATAGTTTGTAACAAAAGGGTTGTATATAACCGTGTTGGCCACAATAGTGATAGATCCATGATGATCTTTTGTAGACATTTATGTGTTGATAATTATGTCGAGCAGGATGATGTGACATGTAGTCTTTCATAAAAAACTCAGTGTTCTCCTCAGGGGGAGAAAACTTGTTTTCTGCAATCATGAAGTTGTAATTAAACCTAATTCCTTTCATATCTCTAGCTACGTTTACTACCCACAAGGATTTCATCAAGAATATCATAACCATAGTTTAACATGTGAAATGACTTGGTCATATCTTCAATATTGGAATTTAGAAGAATGACTTCTTCTTTGAGCTCTGAGATGGTCGGGATATGATTTGCCTTCTCTTGAAGAAGAATGTTTATTTTTATTTTATATTTTTGTTTATCTCCAGATATGCATTGTTCTTTCCATTTGATATATAATAGCTTGAATGCTTCAACAACATCTTCATTTGAGAGATCTTCATAACTGGATTCACCATCATCCTATAAATTCGGTTTAGATATCATATGTGCTATGAATGCAACCACAATGTTGGCATTTTCTCCATCACTATCATCTTCTGAATCTTAATTTGACAATGAGGTAATATATCTCTTCTTATGCTTTATAAGGATATTGGTGCATTCCTCCTGGATGTGTCCAAAACCTTCACATTCATGACACTGGATTCCTTTGCCCTTATTTTGTTTGTCTCCTTCTTTGATTTTATGTTGGGGGTGAAACCTCTAGAGTTGTCATAAGGTTTGTCTTTGACATTTTTCATGACATTATTCTTCAATATTCTGTCATGTCTTATCATAACCTTGCCAAACCCTTTTTCAAGTAATGCAATGGAGTTAGACATGTTTGTGAGAGCAAAAGTTGTCTCTACAAGTCAATCTATGTTTTGATGATAATAATACGTATTTGTGAAAGAACTATTTTATGTTCTAACGTGTGTTGTGTGCAGATCATAATCATAGAAGATATCAGATCCAACAAGCACCAGCCAGATGTTCGTAATTGATAATATGAGAAGTTACTATGTATGACACAAGTCACAAGAAGCAAGAACGCTTTTACATCTGATCGTGTCAGTCAGATCCAAGGATGCTGATATTGTTGTTACAATGCTCTTGTGGATGCTCTCTAAAAGTGGTCGAGATTCTGAAGATTGTGAAGCTTCTGAAGAAGAGAACCAAAGTGCTGAAGACTCTCATGACTTGAAGTTCTGAAGGCGGAAGGCTCTGAAGACCAAGTGCAGAAAGACTCTGAAGACTTATGCGTTCTAAAGATTACGGTTCCAAAGGTCAAGTGCTGAAGACTCTGAAGACGGATTCCTAATGGACAACTCTGATGTTTCGGAAGACTTGAAGTAGTAAAGGATAATGTTCTTAAAGACAAGTGCTGAAGTTATGAAGACTGATTCCTAATGGACTTCTTCAAAAGACTGAAGACTTGACGTATCAGATATCCTGTTAAGAAGTCTCTACTCATGCTTCAAATAATTACCATCAGAAGCCTCTGAAGATTTGAAGACAAATGTTATTGTTGTGAGTAAACTGTACACAGCCCCCAAGAAGATATATCCCGTTACTTCTCCCATAACAAAAAGGAGATGTGTCAGTACAGCTAATTATTACACAACGTCTCTTTTCTAACAACCAACATTATTTCAACGGCTGTATTTCTACTGGCTATTTAAAGAAAGGAGTTATCGCTTCTGAAGGTATCGATTCAGTCCATGAATGGAGAATTGATCAAAGTCATTGTGTAAAGATAGCAACAATGATGAGTTCTCGTTGTAACACTTAAATATCAAAAGCTATCACTATTTACACATGGCCATTGTTGTTGAAGCTCAAAGATCATCATTCAACACAACAACAATGAATTGGTACAGAAGCTGTTGATAAAGAAGACAATATTGCAAATAAGTCAAGTCATCAACCACCTTCTCGTCAGCGCTACATTAAAGATCTGAAGCAAGGAGTTGTTGGTTAAAGCTTGCTCATCCAAGAAGACAAAGAAGAAGAAGATCTACAAGATGTCAACAACTATCAAATTAACAATACATCTTTGTAGTTTCTTAGAATAGCAAGGAGTTGTTGCTCATATCTTGCTTGAACACTTATGCATTCTTTGTACTTAAACATTACGAGTAATCTGCTTGTTCAGAAGCATCTTTGTAATCTCCTGTATAACTAATTCTTGGTGAATTAGGATTCCTTAAGTGGTCAGTGTGACCGGAGACTCGAGAAGACAATGGCAAGATGTCATTGTGGGAAATCTTGAAATAGGGTCAGTAGTGTTATATTCATTGCGATGAATCCCTGAACGTCTAGCTGTGAAATCCTAGCAGTAGATCTTGTGAGATTAGAACTTGCAGGTCAATGTTCGTTATATTCATTAAGTTGAATCCCTAAACGGCTCATTGTGGGTTAGTCATTGTGGGTTAGTCATTGTGTGGTTGTGCAAGTTATTAGTCACCGGCTGTTGCCCGTGCATCTGTAATCGAGATTGATTATAGTGGATTAAGACCTTGTGTTCAAGGCGAAATCACCTGAGGAGGGTGGACTGGATTAGCCTTTGTGGTGAAACAGGATATATCATGTGTTCTTTACTCTTATGCTTAATGTCTTTGTTTATGTTTCTATATTGAGTATCAGAACCTTATATAAGTGTGTCAGAACCTTGCAACTCTGATATGTTTCTGCTCTGCAAGTTCTAAATGATGTACATAGCGTTCAGACTCTTGTTGGTTCTTATACTTCATGCATGGCAAGTCTGAATGTTATTGTACAAGTCAGTGTCTCTCAACGAACTCTGATGTCATCTCAGCGTCTTAACGATAAGAAGCGAAAAGTTGTTAAAGAGTAAATGCACAATTCAAACCCCCCTTTTCTTGTGTCTTTCTCGCACCTTCAATTAGTATCAGAGCTCCGGTTCTGTTATTAATAGATATCAAACACTTAACAGTTTCAGAAAAAGATCCAGATGTGGTGCGTAGAAATACTCTGGGTGAGATTGAAATCCACTTGCAATTTCTGTAATAGTTCAGAAGATGACTGCGTACAAAATTGTAATCAATCTGAGTACTTGAGAAAATCACTGATTCTGGAAGTTTTTGCAGTTGTCAAACAACTAAATCTTCCTCACTTAAGTTTTAATGAAGATTGAAGAATCAGCTGATAAGATAGATTCATCAGATAAGAAGTAGTATCTGTTGAATGCTTATCTTGGAAGATACGTGTGGATGAACCACGTATTTGCTCAAAGTTGAATCATCAGAAAATAAGAAGTCTTGTTTACTGAAGATTAATTCTTTATGAGTTTTTTAGATGTTTTCAAGAAACGGATTAGGTTCACCCTTGACTTTCTTGTTTAAAGCTCATTTAGAACTTCTTCATGTAAAGAAGAAATATTGTTGTTCTATGCTTTTGAACTTCAAAGTGAAGTCTGTTGAAGTCAGAAAATCTGAAGAAGTCAAACTCTTAGAAATAATTCAACATCTAAATCTTGAATGATCTAGAGGTTAAAAAGATTCATGAAGAGCTGAATATTGTTTTCTTGGTGAGTTATGCAGAAAATTGATAGAATATTCAGGAAGAAGAATTTCAAAGATTCATCAAGCACTTGATCAAGTATGAACTCTTAAGTTTTGACTGAATTAGCACAACTAAGTTCGGATAACTTGAGACTATCTCTCAGTTTAATCAAACGTTATTGATCAGATCTATATCTGATAAGTTTCTCATAACTTCCTTAGTCCAGAATCAGAAGGTATTAGTCAAAACACTTAAATCTTCTTCTCAAGTCAAAAAGACTTAAGTTGCTGATGTATTTCAGAATGAAGAAATCAGCTGACATTCCCTTCATAAGTAAATATGATGTTTTAAGATGGATCAGCTTAGTGAGACCAAGGTGTATCATGCAAACTATGTTTCATGTTGTACACATGCTGGATGATAGTCAGCTTTGAATTTGATCCACGTCAGTTTGAAGAAACAATGTCAGAAGATGTTGTGGAAAACAATTCTAGAAGCACATAATCTTAAATGGTCGATGATTATAAATTAATGAACTTTTGAAAAACTGAGAGCTTGATGGAAGCTTGTAGTTCTGACTACGCAGATTCAAAGTCTCTGATTGGTTGTTCTTAGAAGTCAGATGAACAGCTCTGAACAAGAAAAGAATGGATCATCTGAAATATGAATCTTATGATCAGAATGTAGGAGATATCTACATTGTTCAAACTCAGAGTTATACATAATTCAGCCAATATCCGATAGCTCTCTCTGAAGGAAGTTGAACATGAAAGACGATGATCAGGTGGCTCAAAATTGGAATGCACTCAATTGCAGTAGGCAATAAAGTCGACATATTTTCCAAGAAAGGAAGATCAGAGTCAGAGTGAAAAAGCACTTAGATAGTCTGAAATGATCTATGTATCCTTAAGGAATCTGATGAATATGTCTGAACAAGAAAAAGGAAAGGATTTTTGCGTAGAATGATTCCAGCTCTCTACCTAGAATCAGAGCTCAGAAAATGATCATGCTCTTCAGGAATCAGAATGCAAGAGAATTTTGAAGAATCTGAGAACCCATAGCAGTTCACTCAGAAGTAAGCAGAATCAGAAAGACAATGGTTAAAAGCTCAGAATGGAATGCATTAAGATAAGTCTGTAAAGATCTCAAGTACCATCCTTCCTTAATTCATGACTTATTTAAATTCATGATAACAACAGGAAACACTTTATCAAGTTTTTTTATGTTGTGTTAAGTTTCGTGAGAAGTGATTAGAAATATATTTAGGAAATCTTTTGTCCTTTTCCGTATGTGTCTGCATATGCTTTTTGAAATAGTTAAAGTAAAACAGTCACATATGTAAGATTCTCCTCATTATGTCATTCACTCTGCTTGACCACATCCTATAACCCATAAGTACACTACAACTATTACTCTTATTCTAGGCCTAACTCTCTCTCTCCTAGAGTCCCTCTACCTAACCTAGTTAGTCTAAGAAACCATGATGTTCAATTAAACTAAACGACACTCTTTTGATTTTTAATCTGTCCAAATCTCTACGTAGGAAAATCTCAGCCATCCAAATATCCTTGTTATGTGCATATTGAGTGGTATCTGTTCAGCTATGAAACAGGGAAACGTGCTACCCTTACCAAAATAGCTCATTACCTAGGCAACAACACCTAAACCAGGCATGGTCATGTTCTGACAAGTCAGGATTCTCTTTTAGTATCGAAAATAGTAATAAAATCTTTTTGCCTGTATTCTTGGCCATGTGCTAATTAATGATTAATAAATAAAAAAACCTTGAAACTAGAAAGCGTGTCTTTTGGTCTTCTCCTAGAATTAATGACTTCATAAAGCAGTTACTACAACCACCTAACTTTTGCTAAGAATAAAGTGCACGTATATCTCTTTGATCTTCCCTAGAATAACAGACTGCTTATCTGTCCTCATCTTTTAGACTAAGAATTCCAGTCTTCTTAAGTCATTCTCAGTTGTTGACCCATTTAGTTCAAACTACTCCATCCATCTATTTAAAGTCATAACATATTCCAAAAAGAACTCCCTACTATCTCTTATTCCCGACCTTCCTTTCACTCTAAACGCAATCTAAAATGACTCCAAGAACCTTTTATGGAAATGATGATCTCCTTGAAGTCATCAATGAAAAATGACCAAATCCATTGGATACTGATCATGATTTTCATCTTGGTATTCACTTTCAAAATTGGAATGGATACATACATATGCTAAGAGGCTCAATTTATCCGAACATTTTAAAATCCTTTTGGATCAATGCCTCTGTTAGCAGTAATGGTCTGACTATTTCTTCTGACATTTATGGTCTCCTAGTCACCATCAACGCCACAAAAATCTCTGAAGCCATTGACTGTCCACCAAGAGGTGTCACTCCCAACCATGCATCCATTCGATGCACCTCCGATGCTGAAATGCACTACATGTTTGATAAAGGATCTGCCTTTGAACCCACGAAACCTGAAAAACTTTTGCCTATTGCTAGAGGTTGGTTCAAGTTCATCTTAACAAATATTAAACCCCGCAATACAAACAAGGATTTTCTGTATCATGATGACAAGCTTCTCATCATGTGCCTTCTTAGGAGAATTCCTATTTATCTGTCTCAAATAATCTTTGACCATCTCAAAGAAACAATTCTTATGTCAAGACCATTAGAAAAATCTTTCATTCCTTACGGAAGAGTCTTATCTGAAGTACTCTTCAGAGCAGGAATTGTGCAAGCAATTTGCAGAATTCGGTGTGGACCAGACACTGCTCTGAATAGGAATTTTTGTGAAACCTTTGACAGTAGTTTGTTTTCTTAGGATAAGATAGTTGCTAGATGGAACTAGGTTAAGGAATCAGTATGAACTGATTTATTAAGTATATGTCTGTACCATTCGTGTTTTACACTTATGATAAATGAATCAAGGCTACCTTCTGTCTTGTCATTTATACTCACATTTGTATGAAATTTGTTCCTAAAATCTTTATCATTCTCTGAGATGCTTACATTGCTTAAATAAAACATTTCAAACATTATCATAATCTAACGATGATCGTTAGAATCAAAGACTGTCAATGATGCATTAACATCCTTCAAGAATAATGCCATCAACAAAATCCAAAGCTTAGTGGATGCTTCCAGTTCAAGCATAGATTCCTTAGAAATAAGAAATATCTGGACTGAGTTCCATGAATGGATCTCAGAGGAAATTGTGAAGAGCAAGAGACTGGCAGTAACTCAAGCAGAAGAAAAGTTGCATGCCTCAAGAACAAATGGTTCTGAAAGCTCGTTCTCATCTTCCTCATCATCATTACGCTCCTTTTTGTCTAATCCTAGGAACCTATCCTTATTTAGTATGTGTTTTGATTACCTTTAGGATTAAGCTTAACCTATACCTTATATTTTAAAACTACTTTATGGTTCTGTGTTGATGTTTCAATCTAAGTATCCATTAATGAAAATGCTATGACTAATCTCCAACGATGTTAATCACTAGAACTGTTCCTTATCATATCAATATTTGTATGCTTAATGATAACATCCTTTGAGTTTATTTATGTTCACTATCATATTAATCTACATATGCTTAAATGCTCAGATGCTCTAAAACTTTTTGATGATGTCAAAAAGGGGGAGAAATATAATATGATTTTGATTGGAAAGAAAGAAATCTTAAAGGAAAAGAATGCAACTCAAACAAGTAATCAATCATATACAATGTGTTACTACTAATGTTTGTTGTTTGATGTTTAACCAAGGAACTCTAAACAAGTTCACTAGGCATTCTAAGAACAGGTTAAGAAAGAAGAACTCTGTTAGAAGTTCTTATGAACTGTTGGTCATATGATAGAAGTTGTACACTTCGTGAACATGTGTTCAGAATCAGATCTACCCAGTACTGTTCAGAACTTGAAAACTGTCTGAAAGTCAAAGTTTATCTTGATCTCTGTCTCACTTGGTTCAGAAGCTGTAAGCTGTCTAAGAATATGAGATTCAGAACGTAAGAATTAGAAGAAGAAAACTCAAGATTCTTTTTCATAAGAACTGTGCAAATCAGAAGTCAAGAACTGTCTGAAGATCCAGATTGAAGATCCAAGAACAAGTAGTTCTGATGTCTACCAAGAACCAATTAAGAAGAAAATGATTTGATATCAGACTAAATCAACAAATGGTAATCAGACTCAGTATACATCAAGATTGGTATCCGACTCAGTCTGCAGTAATATCAATCAGAGCTAAGCTGTGAAATGTTTTCTATACCTTCATTGGTATCAATCTCAGCACACTAAGGAAATACCCTTCAAGTGGTATAAAAAGAATTCCTTCAGTTGGAATCAGACACAACATACTCTGGTATATCAGACTAAGATTAAAACATGTGTGCCAGTTTTAGAATCAAGCGTTGATTGATCACAAAAATTAACCTTTAATTGGTATCTGATAAAAAATCAAGCTTTGATGAATCACTGAGTTGTGACAGTAACAAGGTTCTGAGATGAAGACTTGTGTTCAAAAGTCAAACTCTGAAACAGTCATGATCCATATTGGTGATTAAAAACTTATATTTCTGAATTACGATTCTGAAGATCCCAATATCTGACTTATGGAAATTAAGGGGAGACTACCCAGAAGATTAAATTGCAAAATCTAAAATCTTCACAAAGTCTGAAACTCAGGGGGAGTTTCTGAAAAGATAGTGTATGTCTCTGATAAATAGCGAGGCTATGTTATTAGATAAGAACTGTTCTGTTTGTGCTAAAATGAATCTGCTGAAAAGTAGAAATGCTTCAGATGTCTCCGAAGATTATTAGCTTTGATACGACTACAAAAGGAACTGAGTTCTGAAGATCTGAAGATGGAAGTTCTGATGAACTAGTCCAGATGCTAAAGACTCTCTGTTTTCTTAAAGACAAGATAGAGAAGTAATCCTTTTCTATTCTTAGTTCTGGCAACTCAAGTTGTTATTCTGTATGTCTTTGGATCATATAAGATTCTAGATGATCACAGATAAAACTTTGAGGTTAACACATTCAGGGGGAGCTGTTGTTCCAGACTCTGAATATGTTTGTTTGGTGATTACCTTGTATAAAATGTTCATTCAAAATACTTGGTTTTGTCATCATCAAAAAGGGGGAGATTGTGAGAGCAAGAGTTGTCTCTACAAGTCAATCTATGTTTTGATGATAACAATACGTATTTGTGAAAGAACTATTTTATGTTCTAACGTGTGTTGTGTGTAGATCATATTCATAGAAGATATCAGATCCAACAAGCACCAGCCAGATGTGCGTAATTGATAATATGCGAAGTTACTATGTGTGACACAAGTCGCAAGAAGCAAGAACGCTTCTGCATCTGATCGTGATCAGTCAGATCCAAGGATGTTGATATTGCTGTTGCAATGCTCTTGTGGATGCTCTATGAAAGTGGTCGAGATTCTGAAGATTGCGAAGCTTCTGAAGAAGAGAACTGAAGTGCTGAAGACTCTCATGACTTGAAGTTCTGAAGGCAGAAGGCTCTGAAGACCAAGTGCAAAAAGACTCTAAAGATTTATGCATTCTGAAGATTACGGTTCCAAAGGTCAAGTGCTAAAGACTCTGAAGACGGATTCCTAATTGACAACTCTGATGTTTCGGAAGACTTGAAGTAGTAAAGGATAATGTTCTTAAAGACAAGTGCTGAAGTTCTGAAGACTGATTCCTAATGGACTTCTTCAAAAGACTGAAGACTTGGCGTATCAGATATCCTGTTAAGAAGTCTCTACTCATGCTTCAAATAATTACCATCAGAAGCCTCTGAATATTTGAAGACAAATGTTACCGTTGTGAGTAACTGTACACAACGCCCAAGAAGATATATCCCGTCACTTCTCCCACGGCAAAAAGGAGATGTGTCAGTACAACTAATTATTACACAACGTCTCTTTTCTAACAGCCAACAGTATTTCAACGACTGTATTTCTACTGGCTATTTAAAGAAAGGAGTTCTCGCTTCTGAAGGTATCGACTCAGTCCATGAATGGAGAATTGATCAAAGTCATTGTGTGAAGATAGCAACAACGATGAGTTCTCGTTGTAACACTTAAATATCAAAAGCTATCACTATTTACACATGGCCATTGTTGTTAAAGCTCAAAGATCATCATTCAACACAACAACAATGAATTGGTACAGAAGTTGTTGATGAAGAAGATAACATTGCAAATTAGTCAAGTCATCAACCACCTTCTCGTCAGCGCTACATTGAAGATCTGAAGCAAGGAGTTGTTGCTCAAAGCTTGCTCTTCCAAGAAGACGAAGAAGAAGAAGATCTACAAGATGTCAACAACTGTCAAATTAACAATACATCTTTGTAGTTTCTTAGAATAGCAAGGAGCTATTGCTCATATCTTGCTTGAACACTTATGTATTCTTTGTACTTAAACATTAGGAGTAATCTGCTTGTTCAGAAGCATCTTTGTAATCTCCTGTATAACTAATTCTTGGTGAATTAGGATTCCTTGAGTGGTCAGTGTGACCAGAGACTCGAGAAGACAATGGCGAGATGTCATTGTGGGAAATCCTGAAATAGGGTCAGTAGCGTTATATTCATTGCGATGAATCCCTGAACGTCTAGCTGTGAAATCCTAGCAGTAGATCTTGCGAGATTGGAACCTGCAGGTCAATGTTCGTTATATTCATTAAGTTGAATCCCTGAAGGGTTCATTGTGGGTTAGTCACAGTGCGGCTGTGCAAGTTTTTAGTCATCGGCTGTTGCCCGTGCATTTGTAATCGAGATTGATTATAGTGGATTAAGACCTTGTGTTCAAGGCAAAATCACCTGAGGAGGGTGGACTGGATTTACCTTTGTGGTAAACCAGGATATATCGTGTGTTCCTATGCTTAATGTCTTTGTTTATGTTTCTATATTGAGTATCAGAACCTTATATAAGCGTGTAAGAACCTTACAACTCTGATAAGCTTCTGCTCTGCAAGTTCTAAATGATGTACACAACGTTCAGACTCTTGTTGGTTCTTATGCTTCATGCATGACAAGTCTGAATGTTATTGCACAAGTTAGAGTCTCTCAACGAACTCTGATGTTATCTCAGCGTCTTAACGATACGAAGCGAAAAGTTGTTAAAGAGTAAATACACAATTCAAACCCCCCCTTTCTTGTGTCTTTCTCGCACCTTCAATGTTATCATCAATATTCTTTTCTACTTGTTCCTCATCATTTTCAACATCAGATTTGAATGTTACACATTGTTTTTCTTTTAATATTTATCGCTGATAGCCATTTCAAAATTTAGTAATGAACTAATGAGTTCATCCACCTTGATAGTGCTGTTTATTTAAGTATCTTCTATCACGTCGAGACAAAGATGCCCATCTTCGTATCTCTGGAGCAGAGTCACCACTTTTCTGTAGCGGGGAAATTTGTGAGTGTAAGCTATTGATTAACTGACTCAAAATTGCAAGAGTCGTCACTGCACTTTTATTTTATCCAAAAAAAAGGAAAGGAAAAAGAGCGAACAAAACCTAAACAAGTTCTAAAACATGAACAAACAGAGAAAGGGTAAAGGGGTTGGTTACGTCAAGGGAAGGTGTTAGCACCCAAAACGTCTATAGTACTCTATAGGAGCCCTTTGAAATATCTACACTTTTTGGTTTGGAAAGGTTTGTTTGAAAAGAGATTGGGGAGGTGAGAAGAGAAGTATTTTTTAAGATTTTTTGTGTTTGAAGAGACTTATCGTCTCATGCCTATGTACCCACAAAGTGCAATATAGGATCAAAACCTCGTAGTTCATGGTACAAATAACAAAATTATTGGTTATGATTCGTTTTAACTTGAAAGGACAACCTATCATTCTCAAGAGAGAATACTCAACTAATTACCCAATGGTACGTGAAAAAAGGCATTTGCATCACATTAAGATGGAGGATTTGCTTGGATTAAAATAAACAAGACTAATCACTTCAACATATAAGTGGAAAATGACCATACTCTACACAAAATACCATGGTTAGGATCTTTACATCTCATCAAAGAAAATGACTCATGTCTAATCTTTTTGAAAAGTTTAAAAGAAAAAGTGCACAAAATCACAAAAGGTTTGTGTGAGTTTTTGTATTTTTTAAGTCTTTTTGAAATCAGTCAAAGTATAGTTAACATTGGTTGACATTTATTAAAGAAAACAAAATTTGAAAATCACTTGACAAAATTCAAGGTTTTATTATGAAAGCGGTTTTAAGTTTGAAAACAAGAAATTTTTGAAAAAGAGAGGAGATTTTGAAAATTTAAGAAAGGGTGGAGAAGAAGGGACTATCCTATTGCATAAAGATAAAAGCTAAGGATAAGAACAATCTAACCACACAAGCAAGCTCCATAGCATAAGCATTCTTTCCTTTAGATTAGGCCTTGATCAAAATAAGTCTTCAAAGGAGAACTTCAAGTACCAAGAATCCAAGGTTTTCCATCACAAACTTCCAAGCATAGGTTAGGATCCTAATTCTAAGTCCAAAGGTTCCATGTCCAAATGCAAAGGATAGTAACCATAGTCCAACATTAAGAGAACACGTTTTTTAGGGGTTGAAGCCTTTTTAATGTTTTTTGGTCCAAATGGACAAAAGAAAAAGAGCATAAACATAAACAAATAGAATGATATGATATGATATGATATGATAATATAAAGCATAAAAATAAAGAGATATGGAGCAAGAAGGGAGCATAAACAAAATCAGTACAATAATATTGTTAGTGAGTTAGTGATTAGTTGTTAGAACAAATGATCAACGATGGTCAAATGATGAACTTAGGCCAAAGTTAATGAAGACTCATTAGAGGATTGATAAAATCAAAGCCTCCTAACAACAAGTTTCATAAGTAATGGACCCAAGACAAATAATCAACCATACTTGGACTTTCAAACATAAGTTTGGGCCACGAATGATCATTTCCTGATACGGGACACATGTAGCGCTATGTTAAGCAATCGTAGCACAATCTATGAGGAAGATCATACTATGGAAGGCCGGTCAATAACAATGTTAGTACTAATGCATGCTAGAGAAGTGATATATAGATCACTCGCCGAAAGCAATACCGCACAAAGAAAAGTGGTAACAATCTCATCTTCATTAAGAACTTAAAATAAGTTCCAATGATATCGAAGATTTTCATTGATCAAAAGAAAAAGAAGAAGAAGGGAGGGGAAAGCCAAATTGAATTACAAATTCAAGATCATTCCATCTTTAAGTTCATCCACTCATCTTGGTGGATTAAAGCACTAAACATATCATTAACTCAAAGCACCTAAAATGAATTGAACAATTCACTTTAAAGATAGATTTGAATTAGTGAATGTTTATCCAACTTAATCTACACCCTAAGTCCAATGAACTTAAAGAGGAATATGACCCTTAAAAGTGTAATCCAAAGCAAAAATCAAAAGGAAATGAAAGAATAAGAGAAAGGAACCAAAACAGTCCCAAAACAGGGCCAAAAACACAATCTAGACACTGGGTAATCAATTACCCTAATGCTGGTAATCGATTACCACTGTTAAAAAAGCAAATCCAGGAGCAGAAACAGGGTGTAATCAATTACTACCAGGAAGGTAATCGATTACACCTACTAAAACAGCAGAAAATCTGTTTGAAAAATGCAAAATCCTTGATCAATCATTTCTTCAAACACCTAATGATCATGGATGCAATTGTGCACGAAAAATCAAGTAAAACAACAGCAAATAACACCAATGGAACACAATTTGCAAGATCCAAAGATCATGCAACAAGAATCAACAATAGATCACATTGTGAAGGATGTATCAAGAACAACAATGGTGGATCATGAGTTTACCACTTCAAATCTGAAAATTCTTCAAATCAACTCCAAGAACCACACTCCAAAGCCTTGATCTATAGAAATTAATGATCAAAAAGTGAATAGATGAATGTTTAGCTCTAGTAAGTTCTAATGATAAACTTACTAACTTTCAATGGAAGAAAGAGCTTTGGTGAATTTGGTAGTTGGAGAAAATTGAGGGAGTCAAGAAGAAATTTGACAAGGTGAATTTGGCTCTCAAAAGCTTGAGGAATGAATTAAATGAGGCCTTTATTTATAGGATTTAGGCTTGGAAATTTTTGTGGCTTGAAGTTTGGTTAAGAACCAAAATTAGGCTTGGAATTTGAATTTTTTAGGCAAAATTAAAATCAAGTGGTGATTAATGGGGGTGTATGGTGGGAATTAATTATGATGAGGTAGGGGAATTAAAATGAGGTGATCTAGAATATTCTCATGATGCAACATTTGAAAATTGGTGCCAAAATGCTGCAGAATTTGAATTTGGCACATTTTCACAAAAAACGTACTGAGTAATCAATTACCCTAATGCTGGTAATCGATTACCACAGTGAGAAATTGTGAAAATTTGCCTTCTGATGTGTTGTTGTGGCTCTGGTTCAATTCTTTTTGCTTGTCAAAGAAGGCATAAACACATGAACCTTGGAGTCTCTTGAATAATAATCAATTAAATGTTGGAAACTCTTGATCAGATGATTTTGAATTGTTTATAGATCAACTTTGACTTTGTTCAGATGAAATTCATTCGAGCTGAGGGACTGGTATTTGATATCCTTGGTCCCAATCTCTTCCTGAAAAAGTTAGTAAAAGAAAAAAACAAACATATTTTTGGATTTTAATTAATGATTAGTAAACATAAACATAAACAAACATCAAACAAACAATAGAACAGGGGTGCTTGGTAATCTCGCTCAAGAACAAACCTACAAAGGAGGGCAAGAGAACCAAAGCTTATGATATTGTTTGTGGTATGAGATGCAAATGACATGTGGGATCTTAGGGGTAAAAATTAGGGTATTACGCTGATATCCT
Organism: Lathyrus tuberosus; assembly: GCA_022829125.1. Classification (NCBI taxonomy): domain Eukaryota; kingdom Viridiplantae; phylum Streptophyta; class Magnoliopsida; order Fabales; family Fabaceae; genus Lathyrus; species Lathyrus tuberosus. The sequence goes on from JALAZF010000034.1 coordinate 7,195,907, forward strand.
AAGCTTATTCTATTGATGTAACTTTCATATCAAATTTCTTTGGAAGAGATCTGAGAATTTTTATTGCTAGCTTTTCTTTTGATATTTTTGTTCTAAGAGCAAACGAGCAGATGGCTAAGTCACAGAGAAGAACATTGAAGTCCGAAACTATTTCATATTCTTTCATTCTTAGGTTCTCAAATTTGGCAGTGAGAAGTTGAAGTCTTTACATATAGACATTCGAGGTGCCTTCATGATCATTATTAAGTGTCTCCTAGGCTTCTTTAGCAATATAACATGTGTTGATGTTTCTAGAGATATTTTTGTCAACGCCATTGAATATGACATTGAGAGCTCAAGAATTACCATGTGATTCTTCAACTTCTTCTTTAAATCAATCTTCTTCTGGCTATAGGGATTGTGTTTCATATTGTGTAGTAACCATTGGGAGTGTCCATCCTTTGATGACTACCTTCCAATTTTTGCTATCCATATATTTAAGGAAGGCAACCATGTAGGCTTTCCAATAGTTTATGCCATCTTAAATATGTGGCCAACTTACAGATCCTCCTTCTATAGCATTGCCCATTTTGAACAAAGTGTGTAGATTGCTTGGAGATCACCCAACAAGAACATGGTTCGTGCTCTGATTTCAAATGAAATTCTATTCGTCTAATGGAAAAATGTCAGACACAATTTCTGGGACAATGTGTATATTAATATTAATGCAATATCAAATACAATGTGAATATATATAAAGAAAACCCAAGGAATTGTTAACCCAGTTTTGTGCAAAGTCACCTATATCTAGAGGGAATTAACCCAAGAAAGTAAATCCACTCTTAATAGTAAAAATACAAATCAATCTTAGTTGAGCCCTTCTAGTTCAAAACCTCTTTTGTTAGTACAACCTGTGAATTCCTATTTAGGACTTCCCTAGAATATAAGACCCCTCTCACATTCTCTCAGGCACTCTCCCATGTATTTGGACAATTATAATATTTTTTAATGATGAAATAGATTACAACTCAAAACAAACTTTATTCCTCTATATACGAACGCGACTACCAAATAAAGTTTAACAACCCAAAATTAAAATAGATTAAAAGACTCAACACCACTAAACACGCCTTACTTATTTCTCAATATTCGAGTCTTTACATTGAGATCTCCTCATTAAATAGTAATATAAAACACATGCAAGGCCCATTAAGGTTTTGTAACTTTTCGTGCGTATGAAGAAAATTCATAATCGCAAGTATTAATTCTTCATTAAGTTGATTTGCAATCTTTGATTTGATAAAAATCAATCATATCAGATTTGTTCTTTTTAATTTTTGGAGAATGTTCTATTGGATAAACTTTCCATATTCCAAAAAGATCATAAATCATTTAACGAGATTGAACAAGAGTAGAAACAAATCTTCATCAGGCGCGAGATTTACTCAGTGCATACTGACTTATGGACGAGGCAGAATGTCTCACAATCTATGGAACATCTTGCTCCACATGTTGCCTCATGGTTTGAGCTCATAGAGACAAAATTTCTCACATATTGTCATGACATCTTGCTCTACAAGTCGCATGTTAAAATGATGCCAATCATTTATAACAACACATTTCATTTTAAATTTCAAAAACTTTAACATGATTTTAACCTTGTAATATATTTATTTCGAGCTCATCATTTTTCAGACTAAGCTTAACACTTAGATCAACTAATTTCTTGTAAGATTGAGTTTTTACCTCGTCGTCATCTTCACAAGTAGAATTAAAGCATAAATTTACCTCTTCATTTTGTTCCTTTGTTTATTCCTTAAAAGATACTTTATGTGAATCTTCAGGTGATATATTGAATGATCCTTCAAATCATGGTTCTTATAATGATTTAAATGGTGAATATTCTTCATATGTCACCATATATTTTTCATATTATTATAAAAATTCTTCATATGGTTCTTTTGATGATGATTCTTTGGAAGATTCTTGGGACGATTCATATTATTAAGATACTTCGTGTTATTCTTCCAACGACGATTCTTCAGAAGTGTTTGAAGTTTATTCTTTGATTTATTATATTAATTATCTAGGCTTCACAATGTTATCCTTATTTTTAGATTTATCCTATAGATCATAAACATCTATTGTACATTCAGAGTCAAGTATTAAATCTGATTTGTTATATAAATTATAAAATCTTAGATATTCGTTAGATACAACATTTTGAAATTGTTTCCAAGAGTTTTGACATTTGAGAAACATCTTTGAAGATTGTCTTCATAATAACTTGGTGTCTCAAAATTCTTGGACAAGTGTGTTTTTCCTTTCCATAGTAGATAGAACTACATAGATTTCCTTAAGGGTGTGACACATTTCTTTAGTAGTGCTACATACAAAAACATAATAGAACTCTTTAGTGCATAGTGCAATTATCATCAAGTAATTATCTTGAAACCCTTGTTGCAATTTTCTCTTTTCTTATATGGTCCACATATTTCTCAGTTTGTTTTCTATTTAATTATCAACAAAATTAGTAAGAATAAAAGGACATTCTAAATCATATATAATTCCATAATTCAAAATTAACATAATCAAAACCATTTTTATTCTCTGTTTCCATAAAGTAAGCCTTTAACCGTCAAACAATGGATGCATGATCATGAAGATATAATTATACCTCTTGAGACGATAAGTCTTATAACATGGATTAGGCTTTGATGCCACTTGTTGACCAAGTTACTCTAAGATGAAGAAGAAGAGAGAAATGCACTGGAATGAAAATAAACAATGGAAAATAAAGAGAATATAGATAGAAAGATTTGACTAGAGATTTATACATATTCAGTGTAACCATTGGCCTACTCTTGTCCCCAAGAGTTTCCTCTTGAGGGTTCCATTAAAATAATCCTTGAGATTTTTCAGTATCACCCCAAACAACCTTCAACAATACTTGGATCATTTCCACAATATCAACCCATAAACCTTTTAACAACAAGCAGAGATTTTCCATATACTTAGCTTAAGAACCAACATACAAAACTTTAAGATATTCTTAGATCAAGAACCTTCACCCAATATTATTTTAGGTTTATCTTGAAACCTTTTAAATCCTTTACAAAGTTATTATACAGGAGAATCACACTCTTGAATAAAATAGATTAAGCTCAACACCAGAACAACACAACTCTCAAAAGGACTTTTCAGTTCTTTGGCACTACGATAACTTTAGTAAAAAAAATTATAAAGAAAGAGAATAGAAATTAGTATGGAGATTTGTATTCAGAAATCAACTGTAAAATAAAATGAAGGGAAGCCTCCTTTATAAAGAAAAATATTTGGCTCAAAAAAATGAAATAATTCATGGGCCAAATAAATGAGTTAGTTGATTAAAAAGATATTTAATTGATTAAAACAACCATAAAAATAGAAACCCTAATCTAGAAAAGGAACCCCTAAAATGAATATATACATTAATTGATAAATGGCTTTGCTAATTTATTAGAATGTGTTTCTCTTTGCTTTATTCAATTTCACGAAGGCCTTAATCAATTAGGCAGTGAGTTAACTTTCCTAATTAATTAGAAACACTTCCTAATCCATTCCATACTTGTTTGAATTGGTTTTAAGAAGCTTAATAAAAGTAGAAGAGGTTTTGTACATATTGTGTGTGTGTGTGTGTGTGTGTGTGCGCGCGCGCCTTAATACCTTAAGACTTACTGTTGTCCTTTTTAAAATAAATTGATCACACCATGGAATTAAATGCACGACCAGTCGAGCTTTCACTTTTTCTCACTTCCATAACGTTACGAATTCAAGTTCCTCTTCTTGATTCAGTGATTAATTAACACTTCAATTTGAGCTTGAATCATCTCACTGATGAGGCTTGAGATATCATCTTATTGATTAGATTCCATCATCAAGAACTAATCGACATTTGCGGCCAACTCCCCCTTTGAAACTTGTCACAATGATCTCTTGAAGATAGAAACCAACGCCTAAAATTTGTTTGACCTATAGAGTTACCGTCTTCTTGACAATCGTTATCATTAAAACCAACAGGCGGTTACACCTAAACAACATATAGATCCGCAAATAAGACCCTATTGAAATTCTGGTACCAGGTGTGTGATGTTAAGTGCAATGTCACAACAACACACTCTGCAATGGACAATGCAATAACAAGCAATAAATCAACACAAGGAATTGTTCACCCAGTTCGGTCTAACTACCTATATCTGGGGGCTACCAAGCCAGGGATGAATTTCACTACTTGTAGAATTAAATTACAGACTCAACAACCTAGTTGACAATCTCCTAACCTTAATTCCTACTAGTGACTTTCTACCTAAGAAACCTTTTAGATTTGAAAACACTACTCAATCCCTAAAACCTCTCAAAGAACAACCTCTTTGAGAAACCTTGATCCTGCTTCACAGCTTTGATCAAGTTACACAACTCTCTTTGCTTCACAGCTTTAGAGAGGACAAATCACCAATTCACACTAGAATGGTTTACTCATAATTCGTACAAATATCCAAGACACTCAGTCTATGCTCTTGATCTTCAATCTGTACTTTTTCCTTTGGTCTTATGCGCTTTATATAGCCACCTGAATTTGGGCTTGGACTCCTGCAATATCTGACTTGATTTGTTATTTAAAACTGAATCTTCAAAACAGATTTTCTCCTAAAATCTTTTCAAATCTTCAACCTTTTAAATCTCCTACAAATCTGCACCAGATCTCCTATGCAGCGAAGAATATCTAACCCAAGATATTCGCTTCCAATGAGACAACTTGCTCTCCACAATTCCAGCTAAGACGCAAGCCCTAACAACATCACAAAACCTGATGTTATTAATTCTGCAGACCTAATGTCACAACATCGCTTGTGACATCAGACATCCAACTTAACCACTTAAACACTTAACACAGCCCAGTGTTAAGACTCAATGTTGTGACATCATCCATATGACATCAAACATTGAACAACCTTTGTTTTACCAAAATTCCAGCCAATCCAAGAGACTAACAATCTCCCCCTTTGGCTAATTTTGGCTAAAATAATCTCTGCACCTTCAGAGACTTCAGCAGCGGAATAAACTTGAATATTTTCTGAAACTTCAAGCAGCAGCATCTTCAATACATAAAGACTACACTCCACACAAAACTCTGCTGCAGCACCATCTTCAACAGCTACAAAGGTGCTCCCCCTCAATCATGAACCAGCATAACAGCTGTTCAGCAGATCAGCAATTACTCCCTCTTAATTTCTGCACTTCTGCACTATCAGCAACCAGCTACATCCTCAGCAGCATATTTCTTGACTTCATTCCTTAGTAGCAACAACCATCAACTCCTTTGACAGCATATGACATATGTACTCTTTGATACTCTTGGCTCTCTTGGCTCTCTTGGCTATTTCTCTCACTTGGCTATTTCTCCCCCTTTTTAGCCATAATTTGACAACCTTCAACCAGAAGCCCTACTAACTACAACTAGTACTACCCTAGCTCTCATTGTTAGCCTCACAGTTAGAAATCGGACATAACAAATCATAGAACAAAAACATAAAGGGTGCATATACAGCACAGTATTCATGTTACAAACCAAGCACATTAAGTGCAGAAACAAAAGCAGCATTGCAGAAACATAAAACTAAAACTACTAAAAGCAAAAGCAAATAAGCTAGTCTTCATTTGAACTTGATCTAACTCCAGTATCCTCTTCATCCTCCTCTGAGCTATCACCACTGGCATTATCACACTCATCATTCTTATCAGCACTAATAGGAACATCATCTTCTTCTGAGCCATCAACATTGTTCTCATTATTTTCTTCAGGAACATCATCACAATTGTCTTGTTCTAACTGCTGGATCAGCTTTTCAAGTCTCTCTTTTCTAACCAGACTGGTACTGATGACTTCATCAAGGTCTTTGCACATGGTCTTCAATTCTTCAATCAGTTCAGCCTTTGTAGTCTTCTTTTTGTCTTCAGCAGTTGATGTTACAACAATGTCTGGAACATGATGTCCAGTAAACAGCTTAGGGTGTAGGGACAAGGCTGTCATCCTCTGGCAAGCTATATCTGAGCTTGTTAAAGTCTCAGGTTGCTGATCTAAAATGATTCCACAAACCAAAGAGGGGAATGTTATAGGTAACTTGACAGCATTGGTTTCAGCATGTTTTACCACCTGGTTAAAAATGTAGCTCCCAAAGTCAAATTTCATCTTCTTTCCAACAGCATAGATAAACTTTCCAAGACCAACAGCAATTGTTGTTTTATGGTTGGTTGGCACCCAGTTAGCTGCACCAATCCTGTGAAGAACGGCATACTTGATGCTGAGTTTGCTAGTCTTCAGCTTCCCTTTCAATGGCCAAACCTTCACTTGTCCAGCAGTAATCTCTTTGCAGATATCATTATCAGTAGACTCAAGATCACTACACTCTCCATCATCTCTACCTAGATATTTGTTGATGATACTAGGAGAAAAATTAATACACTTCCCTCTAACAAAGACTTTCATGAAGTCTGTGCTTCTCTTATTAGTAATGTTGACAGGGATGTTTACAATAAACTCTTTAACAAGCCCATCATAACATTTTGGAAGTTTTGTCACAGTCTTCTCCAATCCAGCAGTATTAATTAATTCCATAATTTCCCTCATTTCCAAAGCTTCTTTACCTAGTTCCCTTTCCAGGGCTAGTCTTCTCTGACAAACAAACTTCCACATAGATGCACTACTGGCATAATGGAACGAAATGTTATCAATTGGAACTTCAAGAACCTTGTCAGATATTCTCTTTAGAATAGTTTTCCTGACAGGCGTGATGTCCTGAACATCATCTTCGACATCATAGTCAGACTCTGAATGCTCTACAACCTTCCTCTTTCTAGGATTTATTTCCACTTTACTCCAGGCTTTTGCTGGTCCAACAGCAATTTTCTTCTTCTTATCATCAGATGACTTCTTAGGAGAGGGTTCAACCTTCTTTCCCTTCCTAGATTTTAATCTCTTTGCAATACTTGGGACTGCTCTTGCTATCACCTCATCATCTGATAGATCATCTACATTGATCACATCAGCATGATCTTTACCAACAGAAGTAGGTTCAGCAGATGTCCTAACATTCTCCTCAACATTGGTTTCTTCATGCATGTCTTCACTCTGATCAGCATCTTCAATAGCTGTTATTGCTAGTTGTTGAAGACTTGACTTACCTCCTTGCATGTTATCTTTCTCAGCTGGCATCTGATTCAGAGGAATTGAAATTCCTTTAACAGGGATGCCTTTGTCCAGAATTTTTGAGGCAAGATTACCCATCCTTTTGTCTACATCAAACTTCTCCTCAATAGACTGATAAGTAGATGATTTTGGCACAGTTTTGTCGCCAAATAACACACTAGTAACAACTTTCTTTGTTTCAGGATTCATAAAGACATTAACAGGTCTCTTAGGAGTTAGTTTAGTGGGTCTCGAAGTACCTGATTCAGGAAGAATTGTTGAGATGGGCTCAATGTTCATAGGATCGGATGCTGAACCTTCGTCAGTGGAAACCCTAGCTATTCCTTTTGTAGAACTTTGAAACGCATATTTCTTGGATGGAGAAGCCATGAATCCTTTGAGATAGGTAAGATTTAGTGAGGATTGATTCTTGAAGGCGAAGAAGGTGAATAGTTGTGAGAACAGGGCTTTGAAGAAGCGTGATGTTGCAACACTAGGAAATGACGGTCTAAGGCAAGGAGCTTGATTTTGAGTATCAATGACTTTCTCCCTCCATACAAACTTTCCTTTTAAATTTTTAAACAGATTTATATCAGAATTCATTAATTCTGATTGCCCTTTCAGTATTTTTTCATGCTTGATGTTACCATCAGATGTTACAACATTAATCATAACATTACCATATAAGCTGACCTCTTTTGGTATCCATTGATAGCAATTATCTTTGGATCTTATACCCTTCATCACAACCTGATTATGCTCATCAGATACCACACACTCATCTTTGGTGTAGTTAACTTTGTAACCTTCATCACACATTTGGCTTATGCTGATCAAATTTGCATTTAAACCATTGACAAGCAGAACATTGTCAAGTTCAGGTCCACCACCACACTTTATTCTTCCAACACCTTTCACCACTCCTTTCTCTCCGTTTCCAAACGTAACATCAATTGAGGAGCAAGGACAGACATCCACCAATTTAGCTTTGGATCCAGTCATGTGCTTTAAACAGCCACTGTCAAAGTACCATGTATCCTTATCAAACTGTCTATCTGAAGTGTGGGCTAAAAGACATTTCACCTTCTCCTTAGGAACCCATTGTTTAACAACTTTGGGCCTGACCTCCTTTAGTTTTCTTTGAGGAGCAGATTGTGGATAACCATGCAGTTTAAAACAAGAGTACTGCATATGTCCAAACCTTCCACAATAGAAGCATCTAACTCTGTCATCTCTAAATTGGTTATATCTTCTACCATTATGATGATGATATTGTTGTGGCTCCCACCTATAATGTTGTCTCCTTCTTCCATGGTTGGCCTGTCTTCTATGGTGCTGTTGTCTTTTACCATAGGTAGATTATCTCCTGAACTGAGGATGCTGTCTTCTAGGCTGTCTCCTATGGTGATGAGGCTTCCTTCTTCCATAGTAATGAGGCACAACATTATTGTATCCATTTCCATATCCATACCAGTTACCCTGATGTTGAGACATCTGATGAAACCTATTCTGATTGGACCTAACAGCCTCCATGCTCTTGTGATATTGAGGAGGCATATAATGACTAGCTCCTTGAGCCTGCACCTTCCTTTGATGAGTACTATTTTTTTTCTCAACATCCTGTGGCTGAACAGCCTTCTTAGGTGTAGGATCCTGTCTCTTAGTTTGATGTTGAGACAATGGTTGAGACATCTCCTTCTTGGTTCCTGAAGTGCTTGCTTCAGCAGATACCTTTTTCTCAGCCACAAATCCTATACCTGATTTATCTCCAGCAGCTTTCTCTGACTGAAGAATCTTATCAAGAGTGATTGTACCACTGTTCATCATCCTAACAGATTTTGCCATCTGATCAAGTTGAGATTTAACTAGAACAACTTCATTTTCCAAATCAGCTTTTACATTCTCAAGCTGAGCAATCTGTTGCTTGTGACACTTGTTTTCTTGACAAATCTCAGCACTTTTTAAACACAGCTCTTGATAAGTAGATGCTAACTCCTCATAAGTTATTTCTCCATCACTATCATCATCAGAAACAACAGTTCCTGTTAAGGCTCTAACATGCTTTGCTGACTCACCTTCACTTTCACTATCAGATTCTGACCAGGAGACTGGCATGCCCTTCTTCTGCTTCTTCAAAAAAGTGGGACATTCTTTCTTGACATGTCTATACCCTTCACATTCAAAGCACTAAACACCTTTATCCTGGGCAGTCTTCTCTTCATCTTTCATTTTTGACTTGCTGATGTCAGAAGGGATGTTCTTGACATTAGGCTTGTAGTTATGGTTCCACCTCTTGAACACTTTGTTGAACTGCCTTCCCAACATAGCAATGGCTTGAGACAGATCTTCCTAAGAATCATCATCTGTAACGTTCTTAGCTTCTGCAGGAGTGGAGACCAAAGCTATACTCTTGGGCTTCTTTTCTGGTTCTTCCTCATTCAAACCAAGTTCAAAAGTTTGAAGAGATCCAATGAGTTCATCAACCCTCATCTTGCTGATGTCTTGAGCTTCTTCAATTGCAGTCACCTTCATCTTGTACCTCTTAGGAAGGGACCTAAGGATTTTCCTTACAAGCTTTTCTTCTGACATCTTTTCACCAAGAGCACTGGATGCATTAGCCAGTTCAAGAACACTCATATGGAAGTCATTGATAGTCTCATCTTCCTTCATCTTTAGACTTTCAAACTTCGATGTTAGAAGCTGAAGTCTTGACATCTTAACTCTAGATGTACCTTCATGAGTAGCCTTCAAAATATCCCACGCTTCCTTAGCCACTTCACAGGTATTGATCAACCTGAATATATTCTTATCCACTCCATTGAAAATTGCATTTAGAGCTTTGGAATTACCAAGGGCAAGCTCATCTTCTTCCTTGGTCCATTCTTCTTCAGGCTTCGGCTTTGAGGTGCCCTCTTTATCTTTCCCAGCATCATCTTTTTCAAACACAACAGGTGCTTTCCATTCTTTAATTATAGCCTTCCAAGCCCTGCTGTCCAAGGATTTCAAAAACGTGATCATCCTTGGCTTCCAATAATCATAATTCGAGCCATCCAAAATAGGGGGTCTATTGACAAATCCTCCAACTTCTTTGTCCATCTTTACACCAGAAAGTAACTTCCCTAGATCTCACCTAGAGACAGACAGGATGCCTGCTCTGATACCAATTGAAATTCTGGTACCAGGTGTATGATGTTAAGTGCGATGTCACAACAACACACTCTGCAATGCACAATGCAATAACAACCAATAAATCAACACAAGGAATTACTCACCCAGTTCGGTCTAACTACCTACGTTTGAGGGCTACCAAGCCAGGGATGAATTTCACTACTTGTAGAATTAAATTACAGACTCAACAACCCAGTTGACAATCTCCTAACCTTAATTCCTACTAGTGACTTTCTACCTAAGAAACCTCTTAGATATGAGAACACTACTCATTCCCTAAAACCTCTCAAAGAACAACCTCTTTGAAAAACCTTGATCCTGCTTCACAGCTTTGATCAAGTTACACAACTCTCTTTGCTTCACAGCTTTAGAGAGGACAGATCACCAATTCACACTAGAATGGTTTACTCATAATTCGTACAAATATCCAAGACACTCAGCCTATGCTCTTGATCTTCAATCTGTACTTTTTCCTTTGGTCTTATGCGCTTTATATAGCCACCTGAATTTGGGCTTGGACTCCTGCAATATCTGACTTGATTTGTTATTTAAAACTGAATCTTCAAAACAGATTTTCTCCTAAAATCTTTTCAAATCTTCAACCTTTTAAATCTCCTACAAATCTGCACCAGATCTCCTATGCAGCGAAGAATATCTAACCCAAGATATTCACTTCCAATGAGACAACTTGCTCTCCACAATTCCAGCTAAGACGTAAACCCTAACAACATCACAAAACCTGATGTTATTAATTCTGCAGACCTAATGTCACAACATCACTTGTGACATCATACATCCAACTTAACCACTTAAACACTTAACACAGCCCACTGTTAAGACTCAATGTTGCGACATCACCCATATGACATCAAATATTGAACAACTTTTGTTTTACCAAAATTTCAGCCAATCCAAGAGACTAACACCTATAACCCCTAATTTTGAAGTATAAAATACTAATTCGAAATTAGTAAACTCCATATTTAGACTAAATCAAAGTATCTCATTTTTCTAACGGAACCAACCTCCTAACCTCAAAAGAATCACCTCCCATATATAATTAAAAAAAGAACCACCTTTGGTCTTGATAGGATCTGAGATGCAAATGATGGACCCAAGAAAATTAAACCCTTAAACAGTTTTGCTCCTTAATTGCTTAATTTACATTCTAATCAATTAGCAGAAAAACTCGATCCTTAATTGATTTGAAGAAGGATCTAATAAAATCAAGAAGAAAAAAATTAGATTTTTTAATTGATTTAAAATGCTTCTTAATTAATTAAGCACTTACTAGGATTGCCTTTTAAAAGTCTCTGTTCCTTTGGAGCATATATATGAGTTCTTATTTATTTCATTTAACTAGAGAGGTACCAAACTTCAATTCTTGTAGAAACCGATATGTCTTCTAAATGTTTGCTTAATACTTTTTTTTCTTCGTATTTTAACTTGGGGGTTCATTTTGATCCCTTAACTTTTTAAAATGTTTCATATTAATCCTTTTTTTCCTCTTAACGATGAAAAAGTTCAAAAATCAATTCCTAAATTCGTCACTAATTAGACAAAAAGGGCTAATACGATAAGTTTTGAAAAGTTAAGGGACCAATATAAACCTTTTTAAAGTTACGCAACCAAAATAAACCTCGAGGTTAAGATAGGTGACCAAAAAACATATTAAACCTCCAAATATTCTTCTCTTGGGTCGAGTTCTAAGAAATTTATGTTGTGAAGGTTGGGATTTGTTGGTGGAATGGAAACTATTGATGCCATTTTTATTTTAATGTTGTCTTGATAACACTTTTTAGCCACTTTCTGACCGCCTTTCAAGACACTTATCCACCCCTTATCTAACTGATATTTCATTGTCATATATTATGGATAAGATTGCCTCCTGGATGTTGAAAGCCAGATGACCAACTATTATGTTGTATGACGATGGAACATCTACTACGAGGTATATTACTATTATGGATTTGGCATTATGACCAAAGTGAAAGTAATCGTGCACCTAAGAGACATAGCAGTGGCACTGTTAAGACCTAGAAGGCCAAGTGGCACCCTCATCAGCACAACAACATTATTCCAATGATCTACTAAGATTTGGAAGCATTTTAAGTGAGAAATCGTGGCGAGGCTAGGTCATTGTGATGTAATCGTGCAATATCAAAATTTTATATATAAATAAATAAGCATGTTTAATAATTAGGGGTCAGATTTTAGAGTCTATTGTATTTTTATGGGCCAAGGAAAGGATAAAACGAAGGTTGCAACACCCTAAACCTCCGCAACAATTAATAATAAAATATTAGAATAAAATAAATCATACCATTATTTAGAATGTTACCTTCAACAATACACTTACTCATGCATACGACATGTAACACATAATTATTACCGACAAAACCATGCTTAAGTAATCTTCTCATATAGTAGCGGAAATTCAATTAAAACATTATAGGTTTGATGCCACATAGTCATCACCAATCAAATAAAAGTAATAACGGACAATGAAACAAATAACAATAAGCGTTCCAAATCTCCAGTGTTACACATAAGAGCAGACGCCGACTCAAACGAAACAAAATAGAAGACTTCATCTTCACTAACTTCAACTCCGCACTAATCTTGATTATCTGCACGTTACCCACATAGAGGCAACATTCAAACAGAAGGGGTGAGATTCTCAAATCAACAAAAGAAATACATAAGATAAGTATAAAATCATTTAATCAATTACACCATTCACCCTATCATTACTACATCAACAAAATCACACTTTTCCACATGAACAGACAATCATACAATCCACCATACAACACAACATAATGCAATGCAATGAGACCCACAACTTGACTCAATGCATGTGGTACCAATTCAATCCCTTTTTCATGATCATAATTCCCGTCGGAATTTCCATGTAAGTCGCTCACACCCCACACGGGAACATGACACACGTAATCGTTCATACCCCACATGGGCACACGATTACCTCAACAACAACAATATCACAATTCTATTCTAAAGAATCTGGATAAGACGATCACACCCCATATGGGCATACGGCTTATCACACAACTTTTATGCAACATGAATATGCATTCAACGACGACATAAAACAGCGACTAATGCATATGACTAATATACAGTTAACACATCACACTACAACTGTCCAACATACAGCATATACCCATCAAACATGCAAGAACTGAAATCCACAGCTACAACACGCAATCACACAACCGAGTACAACATTTTGGCGTTCAACACATCTCAACCTATACGAAATACAATTGATGCGTCGAATAGTTGTAATTCTGATATAAAATTTAATTTTAACAAAAAGTATATAAAACCAGCTTTCCAACGATTCAAACGGCGACTGAAACGGACGCACCGATTAAAAGTTATGAATTTTTAAAGTTTAAGAAAATTATGTCCGTAACAGCAGCAAGCAGCACTGTCATGCTCACTACGAGTACGCCCAGCGAACTGTCCTTCGCTAGGAGTTCGCCTAGTGAAGTTGCCAGCGAAGCACCTTCTTCATACAAAATCCAGAGGCTTGCATATTTGCCTCTCCTTTCGCCTCTACATTCGCCCAGCAAACTTCGTTTGCCTGGAGTTCGCCCAGCGAACCTGGGGCGAACCTCCCTAGCTGCTTCGTTCTCCCAGCGAGTCTGGGGAGAACCTTCGCTCAGCGAACTATCATTCGCACGGCGAAGTAAGCGATTATGCAACTCTGCAGTTGCGGTTTCTGCACTAACCAGCCCCAACCTTTCTCTGATTTCACTCACAAACAATCCAAAAATACACATATATTCACAAGTTATCATACAATCAATTAGAAACACATAAACCACAATTCAACCGGTTAATTTATGCACTTTTCCTCTTATCAAAACCTCCGACACGCAAAATCCCAACCCCATACCAATAAAATTAACACATAGAGATGATCCTACTAGTTTATCTACCCTCATACAAACATTATACAACCCTTAAGAGATTAAAGAACCCCACCTTTACCTTAGAGTTCTTGAAAATCTTCTCTCTCAGCGATGGAGTCTCCTTTCTCTCGCTCTAGCTCTGACTTCTCCCTTTCTCTACTTTTCACGTAATGCCCAATTCTCATCTCCTAATCCCCTTTTCTATTTTCTTTTCTAATATTCTTTTTAATTCATGATATTATTATTATTATTATTATTATTATTATTATTATTATCCCATTATTATTATCATTATTATTATTATTATTATTTTACTAATTAAATAATAATAATATCTCTTAATAATTTTAATGAATAATATTAATTAAACATTGCCAATAGTAATTAATCGTTCTTACCACACCACCAAGTCTTACATGATTGGTCACACACCCTAAACACCTTAATCTCTACAATTCTAAGGCCACTACCCCATACAAAAGGGCAACCCAAACACAACTAAAACACGCATAACCACACACATATACGCGACATCGTATAATTCTAATTACGAAAAATAATAAAAATAAATTGGGATGTTATAACTCTCCCCCACTTAGAATATTTTCGTCCTCGAAAATTTATCTCATACGAATAACTCCGGATATGACTCTCGCATCCTGCTATGTAACTCCCAAGTCATATTTCCATCGGCAGCGTCTCCCCACACTACTTTCACAAGAGTGATCTCTTTACCTCTCAATTGCTTTACTTTGCGGTCTTCAATCCGTATTGGTAAAGCCTCAACCGTAAGATTATCCCTTACTTCCTCATCATCCATCGGAATCACATGTGATGGATCTGGAACATACTTCCGAAGCTGTGACACATGGAACACATCGTTCAAATTCGACAATTTGGGTGGCAACACCTCTCTATAGGCAACAGGTCCAACTCTTGTAGAAATTTGATATGGACCAATAAACCGAGGAGTAAGCTTCCTCAACTTCAACGCACGTCTAACACCGGTCACCGAAGTGACTCTCAAAAACACATGGTCTCCTTCTTGGAACTCATGATCTTTCCTCCTCTTATCATGGTAGTTCTTCTGCCTACTCTGTGAAGCTTTCGTATTTTCCTGAATCAACTTCACCTTTTCAGTAGTCTGCTGAACAATCTCAGGTCCGAGTACTCCCCTCTCACCATATTCATGCCAACACAAAGGCGTCCGACACCACCGACCATATAAAGCTTCAAAAGGCGTCATTCCAATACTGGAATGGTAACTGTTATTATAAGTGAACTCAATCAACGGCAAATGGCTATCCCAAGCACCTCCTTGTTCAAGCACATAAGCCCTCAACAAATCCTCCAAAGATTGTATAGTCCTCTCCGTTTGTCCATCCGTCTGCGGGTGATAAGCTGAGCTCAATCTCAGTCTCGATCCCAAAGCTTCTTGCAAACTCTCCCAAAATATATAAGTGAATCTTGGATCTCTATTTGACACAATACTCAACGGAACCCCATGCAATTTCACAATCACCTGAATATAAATCTCTACCAGCTTCTGCAAAGGAAAACTGATATTGATCGGAATGAAATGTGCCGATTTCGTCAATCTATCCACTACTACCCAAATGGAATCATGTCCTCTCGGTATATTAGGCAACCCGGTCACAAAATCCATAGAAATGTTGTCCCACTTCAATTCCGGAATATCTAACGGTTGCATCAAACCAGCAGGTTTCTGATGTTCCAGCTTTGCCTTCTGACAAGTCAAACAAGCATACACAAACTTAGCCACATCACGCTTCAATCCAGGCCACCAAAATATCTTCTTCAAGTCTTGATACATCTTTGTAGCTCCCGGATGGATACTTAAGCTACTCCTATGACTTTCTTCTAGAATCATTCTTTTCAACTTAGAATCATTAGGAATACAAATCCTATCACGAAATCTCAACACACCTTGTTCATCCACTCGGAAGTCGTTACCTTCTGTCGACTCATTTCCAATCATCAAATCCACCAGCCTCACATCCAATTTCTGGCCCTCTCTGATACTATTAAGAAATTTATTGTTGATATTCAGCAACATCACACTATGCGGTGTCTGCTCGCAAACTAGACTCATATCTCTGAACTGTTCAATCAATTCCAATTCTTTGACCATCATAGCAGACATATGCAACGACTTCCGACTCAAAGCATCAGCCACAACATTAGCTTTACCAGGGTGATAGTTTAAGCCGAAATCATAACCCTTTAAGAATTCTAGCCACCTCCTTTGCCTCATGCTCAAATCCTTCTGATCAAACAGATATCTCAAGCTCTTATGATCGCTATACACCTCAAATCTGGAACCATAAAGATAGTGCCTCCAAATTTTTAATACGAACACCACTGCAGCTAATTCCAAATCATGAGTTGGATAATTCCTCTCATGGACCCTTAACTGTCATGAAGCATAAGCCACAACCTTTCTATCATGCATTAACAGACCTACTAAACCCATCAACGAAGCATCGCAATACACCACAAACAGTTCATTTGGTTCGGGTAGAATTAAAACTGGAGCTGTAGTTAATCTCTTCTTCAACTCAATGAAACTCTTCTCACAGTGGACGTCCCACACAAACGCTTTGCCTTTGCAAGCTGTAATACCCTAATTTTTGCCCCTAAGATTCTATGCTTTGCATGTGCATTCATACATACAAACAGGATCACACATTGGTTCCCTCTTTTGTAGGATTGTGCCTTGCATGGATCTTGGAGTTTGTGTGTGTTTAATTGATTATTATTCAAGAGACTCTAACGTTCATGTGTTTATTTCCATGCCTTCTTTGACAAGCAAGAAAATCAAGCCAGAGCCAAGACAGCACATCAAAAAGTCAATTTTTCCCATTTTTCACTGTGTTAATCGATTAACCTAATTGCACTGTGAAGTGGTTAATCGATTAACACGTGCAATTTTTGAAAAAATGTGCCAAATTCAAATTCTGCAGCAATTGGCACCAATTTTCATCATTTTGATCACATGTGGAATATTCTAGACCATCCCATTTTAATTCCCTACATCATCGTAATTAATTCCCACCATGTACCATCACTAATCACCACTCTTTTGTGATTTCCCTCCAAATTTGAATTCCAATCCTAATTTTGATCTTCAAATCCTAATTCCAAACCACCAAATTTTCCAAGCCTAAACTCTATAAATAGAGCCTTCATTTCATTCATTCATTGAAGCTTTTGATAGCCAACAAACCTCTTGCAAATTCTCTTCCCAACCACAAAATTCACTCAAAGCTCACTTTTCTTCTTTTGAGAGTTAACAAGAATTCACATTGAATCTTGTTCAACTTTGAGCTAAACCTTCATCCAAACTTGTTTTTCTTCATCAATTCTCATAGATCAAGGCTTTGGTGATTGGATCTTGAAGCAATTTGAAGGAATTTTCAGATTTGAAGTGGTAATTCATCTTTCACCATTGTTGAAGCTTCAATTTCATCTTCCATAATGTAGATCCTTGGTGGATCTTTGTTACTTAATCCTTTGGATCTTGTAATTGTGTTTGATTGCTGGTTTTTGCTACTGTTTTACTCAAAAATTCATGCACAATTGAGTCCTTGATCCTAAGATGCTTGAAGAAATGAGTGATCAAGGATTTGGCAATTTTCAAACTGATTTTCTACTGTTTTCACAGTGTTAATCAATTAACCAAAACCAGTACAATTAGGTTAATCGATTAACAGTTTGTTTCTGCGCAAAAATTGGAAGTTTGCACTGGTTAATCGATTAACATAATTACACTGTGCGTTGGTTAATCGATTAACCAGCATCCAGATTGTGTTTTTTGCTTGTTTTTGGGGCTGTTTTGGTTTTTCTTCCTCCTTATTCCCCTTTCTTCTTATTTTAGCCTTGAAACACATTGTTGAGATTAATTTCTCTTCAATTTCAATGGACTTTGGATATGGTTAGAGTAATTAAACATTCATTATTTCAAATCTATCTTTAAATGAATTGTTGAATTCATTTGAGGTGCTTTGAATTAGTGATATGTTTTCACACTTAAACTTATCAATTAAAAGTGATTGAACTTGAAGATGAAAGGTTCTTGACTTTGTAATTCAATTTGGCTTTCTCTTTATCTTTTCTTTATTTTGATCGATGAAAGTCTTATGGATCTTAGAATTTCTTTGTTGAATTCTTGATCAAGACTAGATCGTTACCTATTTTCTTTTCATGCGGTATTGCTTTTGGATGACGATCTAAATATCGTTCATCTAGCACGCATTAGCACAAAGATCAATTGATCGGCCTCATTGTAGGGTAATTACTCGGCGATTGCTTAACATAGCGCAACATTTGTCCCTCTTTATCCAATTCGGAATTTGAACTTTCGTGGTCCGGACCTTGATTGGTCGCGTCAACCCAATGGTGATTGATCTTTTGTATTAGGTTCAAAATCTTTGGAGCTTGTTGTTGTAGAGTTATTGATTCTATCAATCTTCTAACAAGTCTTCATTAACCTTGACCTAAGTACATTGTTTAATCACTATAGTTCAAGACGCGGAATGGAATAATCGGTGAAGACTTATGGCACTAGAGCCTTGTGCTACTAACCACTAACTTCTAACTTCTTTACTTTTCCTTCTCGCTCCCTATCTCTCTTTATTTTTATGCTTTATGCCATTTATCATATCATGTTTATGTTTATGTCATTTTTCTTTTGTCCACTTGGACCTTATTATCTTGTGCTTTATTTTTTTTCTTTTTTCCATTTTGGACTTAAAACATTAATAAAGGATTAAACCACTAAAAGACTTGTGCTCTTAATTGTTGGACTATGGCCACTATCCCTTGCTTTGGAGGACCTATACTCTTGATTATGAACCTTTGGACTTAGAATTAGGATACTAACCTATGCTTGTGAGTTTGTGATGGAAAACCTTGGATTTTGGATACTTGGAGTCCTCTTTTGAAGACTTATTTTGAATCAAGACCAAATCAAAAAGAAAAAAACGCTTATGCTATGGAGCTTGTCCATGTGGTTAGATCTTTCTTATCCTTAGCTTTTATTTTTATGCACTAGGATAATCACTTCTTCTCCACCTCTTCTTCAATTTTCAAAATCTCCTCTCTTTTTTTCAAAACCTTCTTGTTTTCGAACTTAAAACCGCTTTCATAATAAAACCTTGACTTTGGTCAAGTGATTTTTAAACTTTGTTTTCTTTAATAAATGTCAATCAATATTAACCATATTTTGACCATTTCATAAAAACATAAAAAATATAAAAACTCATCAATCTCTTTTTGTGTTTTGTGCACTTTTTCTTTTAAACTTCTTTCATAAGTTTAGACATGATTCATTTCTTTAAGCGGAATTATTCACTTGGAAATGACGACTTGTCTTTACACTTAAAATCAACCAAAACAAACAAATTTCATTCTTTGTACCACGAACTACGAGGTTTTGATCATACACCGCACATCGTGGGTACGTAGGCATGAGACGATAAGTCTCTCCAAACACAAAAATCTTAAAAAATATTTATCCTCTCATCTCTCCCAATCTCTTTCAAGCAAACCATTTTCAGACCAAAAGCATGAATACATCAAAGGGCTCCTATAGAGTACTATAGATGTAATGGGTGCGTAAAACCTTCCCTTTACATAACCATCCCCCCCCCCCCCCCCCTTACCCATTATCTCTTTGTTCTTTTAGAACTCTTTAGGTTTTGTTCGCTCTTTTTTCCTTTCCTTTTTGGATAAAAATAAAAGTGCGGTGGCGACTCTTGTTTATTTTTGAGTTAAGTTAATCAATAGCTTACACTCACAAATTTTACCACTACAGAAAAGTGGTGACTCTGTTGGGGAGTCATCTCCCTTGAGGGGTTCAGCCTACTTTGATTTATTTACTGCTTTTTGTCTGATTTGCTTGTTACTTGTTTGTTCTGTTTGGGAGTTCCTCTGTGTGTGAGATAGGTCCTATACCCGGACCAGAGTGCACTTTGAGATAGGAGGATAGTATAGTCAAGGGAACTTTGAAGGAGTCAAATCCTGAAAAAGAAGAACTTGAGAATCTATCCACTCGGTGGTTGCCTCTTTGGAATTACTGATGTCGATCGAGCGATCGAGAAGGCATTACTTTTTCCATAGAAGCCTATAACACTGGGAACCGTAGTAACCCTTAACCCATCTTAGCCTTTTTAGGATCGTAGCGCGGAAGCTATGAAGATGCAAATCTGACTTAGCTGTCACGCGATGCTACACTCAGGTTAGATTCTCTTGAGGATAACTACCAACCTCCGAGCAAATCGGTGTGCTGGTGTGTCTGATAGTGGATTATGGACCCTGGGCACTTTGTTAGAACCATTGTTTTCTGCAGGTACAATGAAGACAAAACCTTAGTACATACCTTTATGGGATTGGTTCTTACCCTTGGCTTCATGCTTGTGACTTGAACCTTGACCCGTGTGCTTTGTGTGATCTTGTTTGTGTTTGTTGCATTCATGCACTCATGCATTCATGAGCATTCTTTTGGAAGGTTTCAAGGAACTTAAAGGTGTTATTGTAAACATTACAGATACTTTTGTTATGGATTTTGGAAGGAGAAGTACAAAGAAATACCTATTTATCAGTTCTATGACCCTTTGCTGAATTGTTTCACCTTTCCTGCTTGGTTTGCCTATTTATGGTTGGGTTTTCTCTGGTTTGGAGCCCGCTCCCGAGCATGATGTTATTGCGAAGGCTACTCACTTGAAAGTTTCTGAGATTAAGGCTCGCATGGATACCAAAGGAAATATTTGTGGGTTACCCGCTAAGTTCTTGATGGATAGAGCTCATCACTTTGCTAGTGTGAAGAACACAGTTGCTTTTGAGGCTATTCTTGCCTTGGTTATTTATGGACTGTTCCTTTTCCCGAATGTTGAGAACTTTTTCGACATCAATGCTATTCAGATCTTCTTGATTGGGAATCCAATTCCCACTTTGCTTGCCGATTCTTACCATTCTATTCACCTCAGGAATTTCCATGGTGAAGGGATGATTATCTGTTGTGCACCTTTGCTTTACAAGTGGTTTATTTCTCACTTGCCGAAGTCTGCAGCTTTCTGGAATCTCAAGGATGGTTTATATTGGTCGCAGAAGATTATGTCTCTCACTCATTCTGATATTGATTGGTGTAGCCGTGTTCCTTCTGGAGCGATGATTATTGATAGTTGTGGTGATTTTCCCAAATTGCCTCTTCTTGGTACAAAGGGAGGAATCAGCTACAATCCAGTGTTGGCTCTTCGTCAGTTGAGATATCCTTTGTGAGAGATACCGAAGAACATTCATTTGGATGGTCTCTTTTTCAAGGAAGAAGAATCCCGGGTTGCTCTCAAGAGAGAAATTGTGGAAGCTTGGTGCAGCATTCGTAGAAAAGGAAAGGAAAGTTTGGGAAATCCGAATTGTGTCTCTTCGGAACCTTACCTCCAGTGGGTTAAAAATAGAGCTATTACTTTGAATATGCCTTATGCGTGTTAGGAGCCTTTATCTCTAACTGATAAGAAGCATATTCTCTACTTTATCGAAGACACAGAGAAGCTTCAGATCGCTTTGGCCGAGATGCAACAAGTGAGAGATGCTTGGAAGAACAAGTATCAGATTGTCGAGTTAGAGAATGCAAGGCTTCAAGAGCACTTCAAGAAGAAGAATGAAGATGAAGTTGCCAACAAGAAGAGAAAGGCGTAAGAGGATTTGTTTTCCTCTCGCATTCAGCCAGTTTTCGATATTCGAAGAGTTCGGAATCTCCTTGGAAGTTAATCGTTGATCGGTTACTGATTAAGAAGACTCAGATGCAGGCCCACATCAAGAAGTTGGAAGATAGAGTTGGGACTTCTTCTCATAGGATTCTCTAGGGATCTAGTGTTCTTTATTCTCTATTGTTTTAGGATTCTTGAATCTGTACTTCCAAGATGTAATCTTTTCCATCATTAATGAATGAGATTTTGGTATTTCAAATAACAATGTTTGCAATATGCCTTATAATTCCTCGAAACTTTTCATTTTCATCTTGCACATCAAGCATCGTCTCTTGCATTGTTTCTTGCCTTTTCCAGGTGTCTTATGTTTCCTTTGGTCTTCATTCAGCCAAGCTGTCGCACCAGTATAATACTCGGGCTAATCTGAAGAAGAAGATGGATCAGCTGCAACAAGAGAACCATGAGCTTCGTGAAGAAGTGACAAATTTGAAGGATAGTTTGAAGAGACTCACTGCTATGATGGAAGCAATGGTTGCTGCTCAGAATCAGCCACCACCACCTCCTCCTCCGCTTTCAACTCCTGTGCAAAGGACAGACATTTCTGAGATTGTCTCTACGCCTATATCTGTGGTGCATGCTAGTGTTCCTCAATACTCCATGCCTCCTGGTTTCCCCTGGGGCATGCCTCATAACTTTGTCCCTGAGGGTTATTAACCACCACCATCTCCTGAAGTTCCAGTTGTTCCTACTGTCCAGCCTGTGATGACTGTGCCACCGCCTGTGGTTCACACTGTTTCTTTTGGTGAAGAGAAAATTTTCCATACTGCTCCAAGTGAAAATGCCAGTGCTTATGATAGAATGGAAGAGATTCAAGACCAGTTTGCTGAGATGCAGAAAGAGATCAAAGCTCTGAGAGGTAAAGAGCTGTTTGGAAAGAATGCTCATGAGTTATGCTTGGTACCTAATGTGAAGATCCCGCATAAGTTCAAAGTCCTTGACTTTGAAAAGTATATGGGTAACTCTTGGCCGATGAGTCATTTGACTATGTATGCTCGTAAGATGTCGGCTCAAAAGGATAATGATCAGCTTCTCATTCACTACTTTTAGGATAGTCTGTCTGATGCAGCTTTGAAATGGTATATGGGACTCGACAGTACTCGAGTTCGCACTTTCAAAGATTTGGGTGAGGTGTTTGTGAAACAGTATAAGTATAATATGGATATGGCTCCTGATCGTGACCAGCTTCGGGAAATGGCTCAGAAAGATAAGGAGACATTTAAAGAATACGCGCAAAGGTGGTGCAAGATTGCTGCTCAGATTAACCCTCCTTTGGAAGAAAAGGAGATGACCAAGATTTTTCTAAAAACTCTGAGTCCTTTCTATTATGAGCGTATGATTGCTAGTGCCCCAAGTAATTTCACTGAGATGGTTAATAAGGGGGTGAGATTGGAAGGGGGTGTCCATGAGGGCGTTTGTCGAAAGATGGCAATTCTACTAGAAGTTTCAAAAAATATAGTGGAGGATTTTCCAAAAGGAAAGAAGGAGAAACCAATGTCGTTTCTCGAGAAAGGTATAGAAGACCTCGCAATAGAAATAATCAGTGACAGCAACACGTTGCATCTGTCACTCCTGTTATCAGTTCAACTCCTGTTGTTCAGGCAGCTCCTGCGCAGCAACAACGTTCTAATCAACAGAACAATCAATTGGGCCATTTTCAGAAAGATTTTGATCCGATTCTGATGACATATACAGATTTGCTTCCTTGCTTAATTTAGAAGAATTTTGTTCAGACCCGTGCACCACCTGCTGTTCCAAAAGATTTTCCATGGTGGTATAAGCCTGAAGCTTATTGTGCTTTCCATCAGGGAGGAGCTATGCATGACACTGAGAACTATTATCCATTGAAGATGGAAGTGCAAAGGTTAGCTAGAAGTGGTATTTCTTTCGAAGATTCCAATCCTAATGTCCAATCGAACCCGCTGCCTAATCACGGCAAGGCGCCTGTCAATATGGTTTATGGTTGTCCTGGTACATTCAAAAATTTTGATATCCGTTGGATCCGAAGATCTCTTGTGGAAATGCTTGCACTTTTGAGTGAATACCATGATATTGATCATGACTATGCAGCTTGTTGCATCTGTTCCGTGAATCCGCGTGGTTGTGTGATAGTGAAGAGGGACATTCAAAGAATGATGGATGAGATTTTGATTGAGGTCACTGCTAAAAGAGATGAATATCAGAATGAGGTGAATGTTATTGCACCACACTTTAATATTCCTGAAAGAGTTGTTATCTCTTATGATAGTCGGAAGACAGCTATTACGCCTTTGGTTATTCGGTTGCCCGGTCCGGTACCCTATGAATCTGACAAAGTTATTCCGTATAAGTACAATGCTACCATGGTAGAAGATGGTAAGGAAGTGCCCATTCCTTCTTTGTCTTTTGTGGTAAGCATCGCTGATGTTAGTAGAGTGACCCGGAGTGGTCAAGTTTTTGCTCCTGAGCCTCCAAAGATTGCGGAGAATGTTATTGCTGGCAAACGAACTCAAGATGAGACTAATGTCGATGCTTCTGGTCAGTCTAGTGGTTCGAAGGCTTATGAGGATGAAGTATTGAAATTGATCAAGAAGAGTGAGTACAGTGTTGTAGATCAACATTTGCATACCCCGTCCAAGACTTCAGTGTTGTCCTTACTAATGAATTCTCAAGCTCATAGGCAATCTTTACAAAAGGTATTGGAACAAGCATATGTTGAGCATGATGTGACTGTTAATCAGTTTGATGGCATTGTTGCCAACCTCACCGCATGTAATAATTTGAGTTTCTGTGATGAAGAGTTACCCGAGGAGGGGAGAAATCCCAATTTGGCTTTACATATCTCCATGAACTGTCAAGAAGATGCGCTTTCCAATGTGTTGGTTGATACTGGCTCTTCTTTGAATGTGTTTCCAAAATGTACTTTATCAAAGCTTTCTTACCAAGGTCCTCCCATGAGGTATAGTGGGGTTGTTGTTAAAGCTTTTGATGGATCTCGAAAGACTGTGATTGGAGAAGTTGATCTTCAAATCAAAATAGGGCTATGCTTTTTCCAGATTACTTTTCAAGTAATGGATATTCGTCCTGCTTATAGTTGTTTGCTTGGCCGACCCTGGATTCATGAGGTTGGGGAAGTGACTTCAACTCTTCGTCAGAAATTGAAATTTGGTAAGAATGATAAGCTGGTAATTCTTGGAGGAGAGCAAGTGATGCTGGTGAGCCACCTTTCATCCTTTTCGTATGTTGATGCTGATGAAACTGTTGGAACTCTGTTCCAAGCTCTTTATGTTGATGACAAAGCTGTTAAGAAGAATGAGTTACCCATGTCTTCTTTGAAAGATGCTCTGCATGTGTTAGAAACGGGTCGGTCTGACGGTTGGGGCCGAGTCATTGATGTAGTTGATAACCTGGGCAAAACTGGTTTAGGCTTTATGCCTGGTACAGTCAGAAGAGATTTGAAGCGTATTAATGAGACCTTTCACAGCGCCGGATTCATCCACAAAGATCACTCTACTGCTGCCATCATTGAAGATGATGAAGAGGAAGAACTTCCCAACTTCGTGACACACGGACAAGTATGCCAAAATTGGATAACTGTTGATGTTCCTACTATTGTTCATATTTCAAAGTAATTTGTTTTTGTTTCTTTCAAAAATCCTTTCACTCTGCCCAAGGTGAAAGTGAATTTGTGAGGGCTTTGTTTCAAATTTTATCATTATCAATAAAATGTTATTTTGTTTATCCATATTATGTTTTCCCTTTTTGCTTTATTTTTGAAAAATGGTAACATAAAAAATCAAAATAATAATAATGTGATAATCACTTTTATCTCCATGATACTTGCATTTTTTGTTCATATTCTAAAATCAAACATAAATCATTGTGCAGATTGATTGTTAAACCCATTTAAAACAATGACCCCATGCCCTCTCCCAACTTTGAGTTCCCTATGTTTGGAGCTGAAGAAGAGGATATTGAGGAGATTCCAGATGAAATTTCTCGATTGCTTGAGCACGAGGAAAAAGCCATTCAGCCTCATGAAGAGCCAATGGAATTGGTTAATTTGGGTTCAAATGATGATAAGAAAGAAGTCAAGATTGGGGCACTACTTCAGTCAGATGTTAAGAAGAGGATTGTGGAGCTTCTTAGAGAATATGTTGACGTGTTTACTTGGTCCTATCAAGACATGCCTGGTCTTGATACTGATATTGTGGAGCACCATTTGCCATTGAAGCCTGAATGTCCATCTGTGAAACAGAAATTGAGAAGAACTCATCCTGACATGGTTGTGAAGATCAAAGAGGAGGTTCAAAAGTAGATTGATGCTGGTTTTCTTGTGACTTCTGAGTATCCTCAATGGGAGGCCAATATTGTGCCTGTTCCAAAGAAAGACAGAAAAGTCCGAATGTGCGTTGACTATAGAGATTTGAATAAAGTGAGTCCAAAATATGATTTTCCACTGCCACACATTGACATGTTGGTAGATAATACTGCTAAATTCAGTATCTTTCCTTTTATGGATGGCTTTTCCGGTTATAATCAGATAAAGATGGCACCCGAGGATATGGAAAAAACAACATTCATTACACCCCGGGGAACATTCTGTTACAGAGTGATGCCCTTCGGTTTGAAAAATGTTGGTGCAACGTACCAGAGAGCTATGACTACTTTGTTCCATGATATGATGCATAAATAAATTGAGGTATATGTGGATGATATGATTTGTAAGTCGAAGACTGAAGAAGATCATATTGAGTACTTATTGAAGCTGTTTCAATGTTTGAGAAAGTTTAAGCTCCGTTTGAATCCAAATAAATGCACTTTTGGTGTCCGTTCTAGAAAATTGTTGGGCTTTATTGTCAGCCAAAAAGGCATTGAAGTTGATCCTGGTAAAGTTAAAGCTATTCAGGAAATGTCTGTGCCCAAAACAGAAACACAATTAAGAGTATTCTTGGGACGTTTGAATTATATCTCCCGATTTATATCCAATATGACTACCACATGTGCGCCGATCTTCAAGCTTCTTCGCAAAGATCAGGGTTGTGTCTGGATAGACGATTGTCAAAAAGATTTTGAAAGAATTAAAGAGTATCTGCTTGAACCTCCGATTTTGTCTCCTCCCGTGGAAGGAAGACCTTTGATCATGTATTTGACTGTGCTGGAAGAGTCTATGGGCTGTGTTCTAGGTCAACAAGATGAATCTGGTCGAAAAGAGTTTGCCATTTATTATTTGAGCAAGAAGTTCACCGATTGTGAGTCTCGGTACTCAATGCTTAAAAAGACATATTGTGCTTTAGCTTAGGTTGCCAAGCGCCTCTGCCAGTATATGTTGAATCATACGACTTGGTTGATATCCAAAATGGATCCAATCAAGTATATCTTTGAAAAGCCTGCTTTAACTGGGAGGATTGCTCGTTGGAAAATGTTGTTGTCAGAATATGATATCGAGTACCAAACACAAAAAGCGATAAAAGGAAGTGTTTTGGATGACCATTTGGCACACCAGCCAATTGATGATTATCAACCTATCAAGTTTAATTTTCCTGATGAGGATGTGATGTATCTAAAGGTTAAAGATTGTGAAGAACCATTACATGATGAAGGACCTGAGCCTGAATCCCGTTGGGGTTTGATTTTTGATGGAGCTGTTAATGAGTATGGCAATGGTATTGGGGCAATAATTATTACTCCCCATGGTTCTCATATCCCTTTCACTGCAAGGCTGATGTTCACTTGCACAAATAATGCGGCTGAGTATGAAGCGTGTATTATGGGCTTGGAAGAAGCTATTGATTTAAGAATCAAGATTCTTGATGTATACAGAGATTCATCCCTAGTGAATAATCAAATTAAAGGAGAATGGGAGACACGTCAACCTGATTTGATTCCTTATCGAGATTATGCAAGAAGGTTGTTAACTTTCTTCAATAAGGTTGAGTTTCACCATGTACCCAGAGCAGCAAATTGAATGGCGGATGCTTTAGCCACTATATCCTCCATGATTGTGGTGAATCGGTGGAATGATGTGCCCAAAATCGATGTTATGCGTCTTGACAGACCAGCTCATGTGTTTGCCGTTGAAGAAGTCGTTGATGATAAACTATGGTATTATGATATTAAATGCTTTCTTCAAAATCAAGAGTACCCGCTTGGGGAATCCAAGAAAGATAAGAAGACTTTGAGAAGGTTGGCTGGTAGTTTCTTCTTGAATGATGATGTGCTGTATAAAAGAAATTATGACATGGTCTTGCTTAGATGTGTGGATAGACACGAAGCAGACATGTTAATGAAAGAGATTCATGAAGGATCTTTTGGTACCCATGCCAATGGGCATGAAATGGCTAAGAAGATGTTGAGGGCAGGTTACTATTGGCTGACAATGGAATCCGACTGTTGCAAGTTTGTGAAGAAGTGCCATAAGTGCTAGGTTTATGCTGACAAAATTCATGTACCACCAACTCCTCTCAATGTTATCTCCTCTCCATGGCATTTCTCCATGTGGGGCATTGATATGATTGGAAAGATTAAGCCCAAAGCGTCGAATGGACATCGTTTCATATTGGTGACTATTGACTATTTTACCAAGTAGGTTGAAGCGGCACCATATGCCAATGTGACCAAGCAAGTAGTGGTTCGGTTTATCAAGAACCAAATCATCTGTCGGTATGGTGTTCCGAGAAAGATCATCACTGATAATGGGTCGAATTTGAACAACAAGATGATGAAGGAATTATGTGATGAGTTTAAGATTGAGCATCATAATTTTTCTCCTTACAGACCTAAGATGAATGGGGCTGTTGGAGCTGCTAATAAGAATATCAAGAAGATTGTTCAGAAGATGGTTGTTACATACAAGGATTGGCATGAGATGCTCCCTTTTGCTTTGCATGGTGTTGTACGCCAAATTTTACCCCTTAGATGTCATAACATCTTTTTCATGAGCATCATATGTCAATCATTGCATAACTAACCATTTTATCAGTTTTTGTACGTTTTGTTTCATTTGTGAATCAGGTTGTATTTCAAGAGGCTTCAAGGGCTGATCAATCAAAATTTGGGATAGATCACTAACCAATCAAGTTCTCATGCTCTTAAGAGACCTCCTCTCCTCAATAATCCAATGTGATTTTCTTTCATCACAAGTTTTTCCTCAAGGATCAAGCAAGGTCGTCAGGTTAAGCGTTTGTGTGGTATGGTTTGAGATTCAGTGGAAGTTTGACCTAATCTTTGTTAAACAAGTGGTTTGTATCAGTGTCAGGTTATCAGGCCGTGGCAGAGATTCTGAATCAGGGTTTTGGTCCTCATCAAGTCATTTGTTTCATAAGTGTGCACTCAAGGCACGAGGATTAGGGTTTCTCACCCTTGGAGTTTATGGTTGACAAATATCGTTCAGTTGAGTCTCCTAAGGTTAGCTGGTTCATGGTGTGTGCAGTACTGTTTCAGTTCAATTGAGGTCGTAGAGCCATCAGAGAGGTTAAAGCAGTTGGTACATTTGAAGTTATGTGCAAGTGTTTGGTCATGTAGTTCAGGATTTGTGGTAGTCAAGTGCAGTGGTCAATGCTAAGTGTTGTGGTGGCGTGTTACCTTTACCATTATCAATTCTTTTTTCTTTTAATCATCCATTTTCCTAATTAACCATTTAAAATCCATTTTCCATAATCCAATTCATCTCATTATCCACTCATAAATTCATTTCCCCCCATTATTCATTTTTAATACCCATTATTCATTTTTGTCCATTTTTATTTAACCAATTTCTCAATGTATCTTTATCCACCTCAATAATTCATTTCAAAAATCATCTTTTTAACACTTATCCATAATCTATTTTCCATTCCTTATCCACTTCAATAATTATCTTTTTTTATTTCATCCATTCTTCATTTTATTTCATCACAAAACAAACACACTATCCATTAAAATTCCAAAATTATTATTTAGTACTAAGTCCACAAGTTAAGTCCATTCCAATTCTTGTTGGCTCACATACTAAAGCCCATTTATGTTATCACCAAGCCCAATTACACACCATTTGGAAAGATACTTGATTAACCATTGCCACATGAATTCACTACAGCCTCACTACAACACGCCAAAACAGTTTTGCGGAACAAATGGTAGGCCCAAGCGTTAATCCTCATGAAGCCACTCCAAATCGGCCCAAGGATCATTCCAAAACATCCTTCAACGTCTACGACACTGCTACACAAACCACGCAACAGTGACAAGTCGAAACAAGTCGTACCACCCAGTACAACAACTCAGCAAAACCGGCTCGACCTGCATCATAAAACTGCTGCAACTTCAAGCCCCAAGACTTTGACCCTGCTCCATCTCTCTAAACTCCAAACCTGTACCAAAACCGTGTCAGCAACAACCTGCGTTGAAAGAGACCCATCAATTCAAGACTTACTCAACAAGTCTAATTGTTTTTTTAAAAAGGAACAGATGAGGAGAATTGAAAGGGGGGATCTCAGAGAACACAAAATGATTTCCAACCACTAAAATCACCTCCATCCTCCAAATCCTTCGACCAAAAATCTCTCTTTTCCAACCGAATCACAAACCCAATCGTTGAAACAACCAAGCCAACCTTCAACTGACATGGAACACACCCATTCCAATTTCCATACAAACCCAGAAACAGGGAGAGAAATTAGATTAAGGGTGACAAAGCGCAAACTCCTTCTTCCGTAACAACCTCGTCTTCTAAAACCTGTTACCCTTTTTCAACCAACAACATCCAACAAATCTCCATAAGCTCGCTTCAATCCTTCATCAACGTCAACAATAGCAATCTTTTTCTCAACCACATAACTTGAAGTCGGCCGAATCCCCCTTCAACCTTATCAACAATAATCGTTTCCTCTAACCTTCAACCCCATCTTCAGTCAGAAACGTTTCCCAAAACACCAACAATTTTCGTTTCCATTTCAACCCTTCCATCAACTCCCTTCAATCACAACCTCTCTACAACTCGTTATCACCTTTCAATCCACCATAAAACTCTTCTTCTTAATCTCTCGCAAACCTTAAACCCATTTCAAACCAAAATGTGAAACACAGAGGAAGAAAGAGTGACGAGATCGAGACGAGGTTCGAACGGAAAAGCGACTTGCAAAACTCATACCTGAGGATGAATCCAAATCGAACGAAAAACGGTTTGAAGCTGAGAACGAGCGAATGGAGAAGATGAAACATGAATCCAAGTGAGGGGTTGGGTCGATTGAATTTGCGCACATGTGGCTTTTTAGCTTCATCTTGATGATCGTGTTGCTCTGCTATGCATTGAGCGTGTCACCCTTTCCATTTGGAAGCATGTTTTTGGGTCGGTTGTTGGTGTTCGTTTGAGTTTTCTGATTTTATTCTTCAATGTTAAATGCTTTTTGTGGTAACGAGTCCACTTTGTTTTATATAGTGTCATTAAAGGCTTGTGGAATGCATATGGGCTCCATAACCCGTAAGATCCTTGTTAATACACCCAGTTCATCATTTTTACTACCGGACTTTGGTGTGAGAGTGGGTGATGGGTTCATAGCCCAAGTGATACCATTTTTTTTATTCACACACCCTTCTGAATCCGGCGCCTCTCTCCTCTCTTTTTTTAAAAAAAATCATTTTCATTTTATTAACTCTTTTTTAACAAGTTTTTTTTGAGTTTTTAATCTCTAGTCTTTCTATGTTTTTACTAATTTTATTCATGTTAATCCACTTAGTCGTTTATTGCATTTCATTTCCTTTATTTTGGCCAATGACATAAAAAATCTTAACTTTGTTGATTATTTCAAATCAATAAATTTTGATTAGTATGAGGCCGTTTTTTTTCCTTTTGGTTGGTCAATGAAAGGCTAATAAAAAGATTATCGATTTTATCGAGCTAAATCTTGATTTAGACGAGACCACCTTTATTTTCACTTCAATTCCACTTTCTTTATTTTGGCCAATGATATACAAAAAATCATGACTTGTCGATCTATCCTAAATCAATAAAAGTCTTGATAAATATGAGGCCACTTTTTATTTATTTTTGTTGGTCAATGAAAGTCAAAAATGTAAGATTATCGATTTCTCAATTAAATCTTGATTTAGACGAGACCTGCTTTATTTTTCATTTCGATTCCACTTTCTTTATTTTGGTCAATGATATAACAAACTTCATGGTTTGGTTGATCTCATTAAAGCGACAAACTTTGATCAATATGAGACCACTTTATCTTTATTTCGGTTTCATTTACTGTTTAGTCGATGAAAGTCAAGAATCATTGATTATCGATTTCTCGATTAAATCATGATTAAGACGAGACTATTTCTACTTCATTTCCCCCTTTGGTGGGACTTGTACATATTTTCTGATAAAGTCTTGTAGATGACCCTCTTTGTTCTTGTTATGATTGTGGTTGCCTGTTTCATTTGACACATCCTCAATACTATTCCAAAGGAAAGTTCTCCTCAGTTGACTCATAAGTCAATAAACAAATCACCCCACCTTGGCCTCATAAGAGCCTTTCCCTTTTCTTGGCCTCATAAGAGCCATGGAGTCTTAACTTAGCAATAGGTTAGAGTTTTGAACTCTATGTGATCCTCACCATCATGCGAACTCACTTTTCCCCATCATAACGTAGACTTAGAGAGTTTCTTAAAACTCTAAATGAGCTCACACTCATTTCCCCTTGGAACTTTGGCCATAGTCAATGGTTCCTCTTTCACCCTTAGTTAGGTGAACTACGGTTGCTCTGATTCTTTAGTCAGATACGTAGGAATAAGATGCGACGTCTTGGCGAGCAAACTTAGTGTACATACCCTAGGTCTTTCCCTTAGTACAGATTCCTTAGCGTGCAAACATAACATAACACAAACTAAACAACAGGTTCCTGTAGAGTACTACAGATATTAAGGGTGATAATACCTTCCCTTAGTATAACCAAACCCCGAACCTTAGATCTCCCCCTTTAGGTTTTTTCTCGATCTTGAACCTTTCCTTTGGATAAATCAAAGTCGGTGGTGAATTTCAAAGTTTTGCGATGCAAGTTAATTAATCGCTTGTTATCTGATTCTCACCGCAACAGAAATGGCGACTTCACTAGGGACCAGTTTTTTGAGTGTTAAGCCCACCTCGTTTTGTTTATGTTATTTATGCCTGTTTGTTATACTTGTACATATCTGTATATATATGTATACCTGTTTTGCTTGGGATCTTCTGTGTTCAGGGTGCTACTTTTGAGTGGTGAGATAAGTCCTAACCTGGACTTGAGCGCACTTGTTATAGGACGATGGTATATTCAAGGAGCCTTTGAGGGAGTCGATTCCTGAAAAAGTTGACTTGAGACACCACCACTCAGTTGAGGCCCTCTTGAGAGTCTAGTCATGTTGAACGAATCTATTCGTGAAAACGTGCTACTCTCAACCTAGGCGCCCTTGATATTGAGAACCGTAGTTACCAAACCCCACTTGGCCTTTTAGGATGTAGTGCGGTGACCATGATGTAGTCTATTTCTGAAATGGTTGTCATACGATACTACACTCAGACGAGATTCTCTTGAGAATTTTATTGATTACCAAGTTATCTGGGAAGTCGATAAAATTCGAAAGATGGATTGTCGACTCTGGGAACTCTTTAGAACCCTGTTCTGCAGATGAAAACCCATAGTACACACCTTTTGGGATGGGTAGACCATGGCTCCATGCTCGTGATCTTCAAACCTAGGCCCTTATTTGTTTCCCTGTACATATGTGTGAATATGTGAATATCTGTATATATGTGTTTGTGCATACATTCGTCCATTCATGACAGCCTTTCGGTTTCAAGGAATTCAAGTGCCATTTCCTTTGTAAAAACCAATAAAGATCATGGATTTTGAAACAAAACACTTCAATTTTTCACAAAATTTTTTGCAGCTTGCCTTTGAGTTCCTTGAAACCATTTGGCTTGCATTCGCATTGCATGTGCATCGTCATCACATTTGCATTGCATTTGCATTTCTCAGCCTTGAGTCTTATCCGTCCTCTGTCTGTTACCCAGTTGACTTCCCGAAGCCATCATTAGACTTGAGGTAGCTTTTGAAGGATCATGAACTCAGAAGAGCATAACCATTTTGTAACCAAAGCAGATTTCGACTTATTGAGAAACCAGTTGAATCAGATTGTACCAGCCTTGGCAAAGATAGATGACAATATTCAGGGTATGTCTTTGGAATACAACTGAAGACTGTAACGTGCTCAGAGACAAGATTCAGACTCTGCTTGACTCCAATATGTTCTCATTCAAATCAACAATCAATAAGCTTTCACCTAATCAGGCGAGTTCATCAGAGTCTGAGATGGAAGAAATTTCCGAGAGTGGATGTGAAGATGATTCTCAGACCGATCTCTACAAACAACTCTGAAGACGGTTATCACAGCTTGGCAAATCAAGATGGAAGTTCTAGTTCCCCGAAACCGGCAATCTTTTGGCTATTTCAGCATTTTGTTGTATTTTTCTTTGCATGTTTGACTTTGTATTTGCTTATAAGCTATTGTTGTTTTTCAAGTTGGCAAGATTAATGAAATGTTTATGCATATTTTGATTAAGTCCATTCGTTTCACTCATTTTATTTTCATAAAAACAAAAAATATTTCTTTATCTTGTTTCCTCCCACTCATCAAACTGTTTGTTCAAGCAAAGATTGGGGAGGATGATGAAAATATTATCCATAATTGTTGTGGTATGCTTTCGATTAAACCTTTCCGAGGATGTAAGGCATTGTTTCAATTCCCAAACACTGGAGAAATAAGGAAGATAATCCCTCGTTAACCCTTCGAACCTAGAAGTAGGAGTTTTTTTTCCTTACACAAAAAACCCTTAAATCTCAACCTTTGGGTGGGTAGTTCTCAGTTTAACTTGGTTACGCACTCAAATGCAAGCGCTTCATGCAAGACATCAGTCAACTCTCTCCAAATCAAGTGAATAAATGTTGTACCAGTTGTTCCCGAAGCGAAAAATAAGGAAGGATCGTCAAGAAATCCTTAATCGAAAGGTGAGCTGAGTCCCTTTCAAGGAAAAAGCCAAGAAAGATGGGAAGCCCAAAACTACGCCTTATACAAGAAGGTTCGTACAACAATCAAGACAAAGAAGAATCTCATAATATCAATCATGCAAAGAAGAGGTCTCAAAACCTCAACAAAGACAAAGAAGAGGTCTCAAAACCTCAGTGAAGATAAGAAGATGTCTCAAAACCTCAGCAATAAAGGATAACCAAATTCTACAAGGGAGTAACGACTACCAAAGTGTCTGAACCATCATCAACTATCATCAATTCGTTCCTAGTCTATAGGTACGTGAATGTGTAGCTTAAGTTAGCTGAGTGTAGGATCGGAGTTCATCACGAAGATGGGGTAGGTACAAATAAATTTTGAGTCTTTATCCTTTGTTTCATAAACCGTGAACCAAGCCACGTTACAACCCTTAAAAGACCTAATTGAGGTAAGGTTGTTTTGAAAGCATACTACAGCAAGGTTGATTAACCTGACTCCTAATGATCTTTGCTATTAGCGTGTGTTGATCATTTCATCTGTCATTCTGTAAATTACTAGATCACCTTTGTTTTTTATTATTTAATCACTCCACCGTGTGTGTTTCATCAATAAAACTTTGATTTCAAAAGCTTGCATGAATTTTGCATTAAAATTGCCAATTTTTAATGAACAATACTTGCTTGCAAAACAATTCAATATCAAAGAAATCCCAACAAATGCAGTCAGCTAGGGAATATTGACTTGATAAAGGAAGCTCAATCAGGGGCAATCAAGCAGAGGGAGTTGCCAATCCACCATCCCAAGAGCTACTGAATCAAAGGAAGAACTCTTCAAAAGTTTAGAATATTGGGGCAATCTTTCTTAAGGTCATCTTATGACAAGTGTTTCAAGGAAAGGATTCCAAAGACCCACCAACAGGGGCAAGTTTGTTTCCAGTCGTACTATAGCAGCCTAAGGGCTTTGTATTGCGAATACAGTTGAGTTGGGGCAATTATGTCTAGGTTCATTTCTTTTCAAAAGTTTGAAGATATTGAAGCATCTGGTTTGCCAATTCTTTTGTAATATCCTTTTGACGACTTATCCTCACAGACCAGTTAATTAGAAGCAGTCAGGTCGAGATTCGGTAAATATCTAAAAGGCCAATCAGTCTGGGGCATCTCTTTCACAGATCAACCAGTCTGAAGAACAAGTTCAAGGACTTTGTTGTGAAAATGCAGTTAATCTGGGGCAATTACGCCAAGATTTATGAATCTAAGAGTTTGAAGATATTGAGGCATTTTGTATGGCAATTCTTCTGTAAAATCCTCTTGATATTTTCTCCCAACATACCATGTAATCTGGGGCAGAGAAGATTTGTGGATTACCTGTTGCAAGAGCTGTTGTTTATTATGGTGATCATCATACAATTCAGGATGCAGAATTACCCTGTTCTTGTGATATCCTTTGCCAGCTTCCCAATAAGTTGTTATTTCATCTAACCTTGGCAATCTCCATGGATTTTTCTCCAGTAAAGAAATCAAGCTCATGATGGCAATCCTAGTGAAGTCATGATGCTATACCTCCAGTGGAATACTCTTTTTCCCAGTGAAGTAGATCCGCTGATCCTACTTATTCATCCCCAGTAATGGTCCAATCAGACGAGTTTGGCTGGGTATCCTTTGTCGAGATGTTTATTTCATCTCTAGTTTCGCTTCTTGTCTGTTTTGTCAGCATAAGCATGGAATAAGCACTCATATGCATGGCATCTTAGCATTTCTGCTTCCATCCTGGTGTTTGCCGGTTTTGTTCACTTAGGCGTTCATCTCCCCAAGTGACTGGGTTTGTCCATTCTCTCCAATAGAGTTGTCAGCCCTTAGGCATAAAATGCCGATTCCTTCTGAATTCCCCACAGAGTTTTATCCTCGTGGATGATGGTTGGTTCAGTTGTCTTTTCCGCATTTGGATAAGATAAATCCCCATTTGAGCTCATCCCTCAATGGTTGGAGTCTTGTTTGACCGCATCCTTTTAGCTTGTTCCTAGATCGATCTTCTGTCCCTGGTAGGTGTGGTTTTCAAACCTATCTTTGAACGTGCATTTATTTTGTACTGTGTCTCGTAGGAAGAGTCTTTTACAGATCCTCATTGAGGAAAATTATTCCTCCAGCAGTGTTGTAATATCAACATCTCTTTGAAATTTATACCCAACAACAAGTAGCAATCTCTTGAAGAAGCTTGTTTTTCTATGGCGATAAGTGGCAGTCTCTTACGAGAAGCTTATCTATCTCTGGTACTAACCAACCTTTTTGCAACCATAATTGGTATTCCCCAGGAAGTCTGACCTGCAACCCCGGTATTAATCTATCTGATACTCAATCACCTTATTTGGATACCTAAAGTCCAGTAACCGCTGGTTATCATGAACCAGTTATTTGTATCAGGTTATCGTGAACCTAAACTTCAGATTATCGTGAATCTGTTGTTTGAAATCAGGTTATGTGAACCTAAACTTCAGATTATCGTGAATCTGATGTTTGAAATCAGGTTATCGTGAACATAAACCTCTGGTTATCGTGAACCAGTTGTTTGTATCAGGTTATCGTGAACCTAAACTTTAGATTATCGTGAATCTGTTGTTTGAAATCAGGTTATCGTGAACCTAAACCTCTGGTTATCGTGAACCAGTTGTTTGTATCAGGTTATCGTGAACCTAAACTTTAGATTATCGTGAATATGTTGTTTGAAATCAGGTTATCGTGAACCTAAACCTCTGGTTATCGTGAACCAGTTGTTTATATCAGGTTATCGTGAACCTAAACCTCTGGTTATAATGAACCAATTGTTTGTATCAGGTTATCGTGAACCTAAACTTCAGATTATCGTGAATCTGTTGTTTGAAATCAGGTTATCATGAACCTAAACCTCTGGTTATCGGGAACCAGTTTTTTGTATCAGGTTATCGTGAACCTAAACCTCTGGTTATCATGAACCAGTTATTTGTATCAGGTTATCGTGAACCTAAACTTCAGATTATCGTGAATCTGTTGTTTGAAATCAGGTTATCGTGAACCTAAACTTCAGATTATCGTGAATCTGTTGTTTGAAACCAGGTCAGATGTGAACCTAAACTTCAGGTTATCGTGAACTGGTTGTTTGAAACTAGGTCAGATGTGAACCTAAACCTCAAAATCCAGCTCATACTGGTATTCAAAATCCCAAATCATATTGTTATCTCAACCAACTCAAATTGGTATCTTATCCAACTCATTATCAGTATCTCTTGACATGTCACTTTTGAGTCCAATCCTTGTTGGCACTTTAATTTGGTTCCCAGCAGAAGTTCAGTCATTACCAATATCTCTTTGAAAGTCCTTAGACTGATCATCATTTGGCACACGCAGAGTTTGTCTCTGTCTTTTCTGGCTTTTCTTGAATATCCTGTTTGAACTCTTCAATATAAGAAATCCCCAGAAAATCTTTTATTTGGATGTCTATCCTTTTATTTCAAACTGATCCCCAGTGGAGATCATGTCTCCTTTCTGGTTTCATGCCCAGTAAGAATGTTTCATTTCCCCAGTGTCGTCCGGTCACATATGAACCTGTCGTCCATCTCCCTGGATCTTTCCCCAGTGGAGAATACCTCTCTGGCTTCTATATCCAGTGAGGATCTGTAGGGTTTCCCCCTTTATTTTTCCATCCCCAGTGTTGCCTCGGAGTCTCCCCAGTGAGTCTTGTTTTTTTTGTTGGTCAACCTGTATCCCCTTTGAGCTTTCCTTGTGGATACTAACCTTCATCCTTCCCCAGTGAAGCTCACCTGTGCTTGGTTGCTCTTTATCCTTCGGTGTTTTGTTTGTCTGCATTTTTGCATCGAACATCCCATCATATCATCATACTAGAGTACATGGCATGTCAGCATTTGCATGTCCGTCGCTTGTCCTTAGCATATGCATTCCATCTAAGGGCAAAATCTTCTGTTTGCTATATTTAAATACCTTTTCACCTTGATGCCCCGAGGATTTCCATTCCTCGCGCCACCCGGTAAAGCTATTTAATAGGGGCAACTGTTGTACCCCAAATTTTACCCCTTAGATGTCATAACATCCTTTGCATGAGCATCATATGTCAATCATTGCATAACTAACCATTTTATCAGTTTTTGTACGTTTTGTTTCATTTGTGAATCAGGTTGTATTTCAAGAGGCTTCAAGGGCTGATCAAAATTTTGGATAGATCACTAACCAATCAAGTTCTCATGCTCTTAAGAGACATCCTCTCCTCAATAATCTAATGTGATTTGCTTTCATCACAAGTTCTTCCTCAAGGATCAGGCAAGGTCGTCAGGTTATGGGTTTGTGTGGTATGGTTTGAGATTCAGTGGAAGTTTGACCTAATCTTGGTCAAACAAGTGGTTTGTATCAATGTCAGGTTATCAGGCCATGGCAGAGATTCTGAATCAGGGTTTTGGTCCTCATCAAGTCATTTATTTCATAAGTGTGCACTCAAGGCACGAGGATTAGGGTTTCTCACCCTTGGAGTTTATGGTTGACAAATATCGTTCAGTTGAGTCTCCTAAGGTTAGCTGGTTCATGGTGTGTGCAGTACTGTTTCAGTTCAATTGAGGTTGTAGAGCCATCAGAGAGGTTAAAGCAGTTGGTACATTTCAAGTTATGTGCAAGTGTTTGGTCATGTAGTTCAGGATTTGTGGTAGTCAAGTGCAACGGTCAATGCTAAGTGTTGTGGTGGCGTGTTACCTTTACCATTAACAATTCTTTTTTCTTTTAATCATCCATTTTCCTAATTAACCATTTAAAATCCATTTTCCATAATCAAATTCATCTCATTATCCACTCATAAA
Organism: Lathyrus tuberosus; assembly: GCA_022829125.1. Lineage (NCBI taxonomy): Eukaryota > Viridiplantae > Streptophyta > Magnoliopsida > Fabales > Fabaceae > Lathyrus > Lathyrus tuberosus. The sequence goes on from JALAZF010000034.1 coordinate 7,235,825, forward strand.
TTCATTTCCCACCATTATTCATTTTTAATACCCATTATTCATTTTTGTCCATTTTCATTTAACCAATTTCTCAATGTATCTTTATCCACCTCAAGAATTCATCTCAAAAATCATGTTTTTAACACTTATCCATAATCTATTTTCTATTCCTTATCCACTTCAATAATTATTTTTTTTATTTCATCCATTCTTCATTTTATTTCATCACAAAACAAACACACTATCCATTAAAATTCCAAAATTATTATTTAGTACTAAGTCCACAAGTTAAGTCCATTCCAATTCTTGTTGGCTCACATACTAAAGCCCATTTATGTTATCACCAAGCCCAATTAGACAACATTTGGAAAGATACATGATTAACCATTGCCACATGAATTCACTACAGCCTCACTACAACACGCCAAAACAGATTTGCGGAACAAATGGTAGGCCCAAGCGTTAATCCTCATGAAGCCACTCCAAATCGGCCCAAGGATCATGCCAAAACATCCTTCAACGTCTACGACACTTCTACACAAACCACGCAACAGCGACAAGTCAAAACAAGTCGTACCACCCAGTACAACAACTCAGCAAAACCGGCTCGACCTGCATCGTAAAACTGCTGCAACTTCAAGCCCCAAGACTTTGACCCTGCTCCATCTCTCTAAACTCCAAACCTGTACCAAAACCGTGTCAGCAACAACATGCGTTGAAAGAGACCCATTGTCGCTCCCGGGATTTTCATCCTGGTACAAACGCGAAAGTGGCACCGAACAGAGTCGCCAGCAATGTGTATTTATCCCAAGAGAGGGAAAGGAAACACCGCATAAACCTGAAGGAAAGGAAAGAGCATGGTCTCGCGACCAAGAGAACTGGGTTCGGGAGTCGGTTACGCGCGGGGAAGGTATTAGCACCCCCACGCGTCCATCGTACCCGATGGGATCCACACTTGCTTATCTCGATCAAAGGGTGTAAAGAAAGGATACTGGAAAAGGAACTGAAAGAAAGAAAGGAGAAAGAAAAGAAAAGGAACGGGAAACAAATGTAGGGAAAATAAAAGAAGTGCTCGCATGGGCCCTACCCCACTGCCTACGTATCTCATCGGGAGCATGAGAATCAGAGCGACGTAGTTCCCCTCACTAGGGATGGATTGTTTGTGTTTTTTAGGAACGGCTGACGTTCTAGCTCAGGTGTTTGCAGGCTCGCTGGTCCGAGTGCGTTACCATCTTGCAAGAGAACGAGTAGGAGCACGTTCGTACGTTAAGAGTGAATGAGATGAGAAAAGAATTCCCGAAGGAAAGACGTCATTGTTTGTTTTGTCTTTTAGGAGCTTTTTTCATTTATTTGCATATGATAGTGTATCTGAATCTTAGTCATTGGAATGTGTACATTCTCACATTCCAAGATGGAATGAGTAAGAAAGCACACTAAGGGTGAAGAAGACCCCCACACTTAGTTCCAATTGTCAAGGTTCAAACACACTAGCATACTTGTGTTTATTAAGTGTTTTTTGTTGATTAGGAAATGAAGAAGTGTTTTTTATTATTTGCACCTTCAACAAGTATTGCATTTAAGTCCCTCATACAAGATCAAATATGTAACACATTGACCTAAGATGGGCCATATGCTACACATTTTAAGATTATAAGAGAAGACCCCTTATAATCTTTTCTTTATATGAAAGGCCTAAATGCAATAAGTGCCTACCTTTATTAGATATTTTGAATTTTCTTTGAGATGAGAAAAGAGACTCAAGGGAGGATAAAGGTAAAAATCTATATGGACTAAGACTCAATCCTAATTGATTAGCTAAGGGAGTGATCCTAAGGTTTGTGAGGTTTCAACCTAAAGTCTAAAGAAAGAATGAATTAAACAATTCACTTCTAAGTTAGAAGATGAATTGTAATTCACAAAGGGAAAGTGATGAGTTATTAAAAGAAAGCACATAAGTGCTTAACAAAACATAGAATGGAATTGTAAAAGAGAAAGGATAGAAGTTGAATGTGGATTCCTTATCCACACTCAATTGAAACTTACCAAAGCCCCTACATGGTTAGTAAACATGTATAAGAAGTATAAGAAGTAAAAGAACATTTAATCCATCATAAAACTCAAAAGAATTAAATGAGAAAACAAATCCTAGAACCACAACCAGAATGGGCATCATATGGACAACAAGTGAATATCATCATACAATTGCAAGTGAATAAGCAAAAATCATCACCCATTAGCATTTAAACATGTTACAAGAAGAAGGGGTAGATGAAAGATGGAAAGAAATGAAGAGGACATGCATAAATGGAGCATGTAAATCAACAACCAGAATTGAAACTAAATGGAAAATGGTTTATAAACATCTCAAAAATATTTATGAATCAACTTCAAGACATTCAAGAAGTAATATAAGAAGAATTGAAATGAAAGTTCAAAAAGAAAGTGCAAACAATACATGTTAATGATGCACAAAGTTCAAATTGAAATGAACATGTAAAGATGACCTATAATGTGTATCAAAGACCTATAATATCATATGAATGACTCACACAACTATGCAAATGCTCATACAAATATGCACAAAAGAATTCATGTAAACATGCACTAAAGTTAAAATGACAGGACATGTATTATACTTCCAATGTAATGCATCAAACAAAAACCAAATGGATTCATGAAAATTATGCCAGCATATTATTGGAATGCCTAGGTCAGAAATGCATCATACATCAAGATAGCATGTAAAAATTCAGAGCAAAATGACTTCAAACAAAGCAATTAGGTCAAATTGAAACATCATGCAAAGTGGTGCAAATATAGGCATCAAAACATGTAATAAAGTGACCTAAAAAATCAAACAAAAATCAACTAACATGCTTCAATGTATTAGTGAATCAATGCAAAAAGAATCATGTCAAAACAGTTGGTAATGAGCAAGAACAAAATTAGACAACTTCATGTATCATGCTTAGAATGCATCTAAATGGAAATTCAAAGAAAATTATGGACCAGGGGTAAAAAGGTCATAAAATCAAGAAATAAAATCATGGAAAATTTCCTAAATGTTTTAGTGATACTAATGAATTTTTTTGGAATTTTATGATGATGTTTGATATTTTTAAAAATCAATTATGAAACGTGTAGCAAAAATGAAAATAAAATATGAAATGCAATGTGAATGGGGTGCAAACATAGCAAATCCATAGTTCAATTCGTTTGGGCCTTAGAAGCGTGGGGTGCAAATAACAATCTGTCATAGGTCCAATTACGCGCAAAACACCATAGTAACCATGCACTCCAGTCAACAAAATTGACTCATCAATAGCCATTAGATCAAGTCAAGGTCAAGCCAAAGTCAAAGTACGCAGATCCAACACACGCGGATGAGGACGCACACTCACTACCATGTACCATGCCACACAATGTTTAAGTGGATTCAGAAAATACGCATGTGACAAGCACATGCCTTTTAATGTGCTGTCACCATACAAGCCACACGATCGCGCAAAATGAACGGACACGATTAAAACGTGAAAAAACCCTAGCTATTGAAGTCACCGGCCGGAGATGACCTCCGGTCACCTTCTCCGGTCACACCACCACCGTCTGCAACTCACACATGTCCCAGAAATGCACAAATTTTATACCAAAATGAAGCTGAGCTCACGTAGATTAAGAATTCACAATTGTTTTTCACATACCAAGCACACACATAGAGAACAGAGGATATTAAATCATGCCCTAAGTTTTGGATCTAGGCTTCTAAGAAGCTCTATCAACTAGCCGGAGTAAGCAGAGCTTCTATCAAGCTTAAATTAACAAAAACAAGCTAAAATTAATGAAAATCAACTGAAGCAAAGTTGAATGATGAAACCTGAAAATGTGGAGCAATTGGAGATGTTGAGAAAAACCAGAGGAAAGCTTGATCTGCTGAGCTTCTAGATCTTCAAACTTAGCAAAATAAATGCTATGGATTCGTAAATAGATGAAGGATGTTGAAGCTTGCAATGATGCTGAACTTGCAGAAATGGAGTTGTTCTTGTTGCTCTTGATTCAACCACACCAAGCAATGATTAATGGAAGCACAATGGAGTTGAAATCGTGGAGAAGAAGATGAGCAAAATCAGAGAGAGTGAGAGGAGAATTCTGAAGTGAATGTGAGAAATCAGTGTCGTCTCAGAAATGTGAGTGAAATTTGGTTTTATAGTGTGAGTTAGAAATGAACCAGAGGTGGTTAAGTGAGTGAGTTAGAGTGAGTTGAGTGGGTTAGGCTGAGTCCATCCTAACTAACTGAGTCAAGTTAGTTAGGGGACGATTTATCAATGGCTGTGCTATGGTGAGGTTAAGCTTATGACAGTTGTGGTGAGGATGAGAGTGAAGCTGGGATGATGAGGTTATGTTATGCAGCATGTCATGGCATTGCTTATGGTACAAGTTTCTTCTTTGAAAACCTTCCTTCACAATGTATGATGGCTGATATGCATAAGTATGGTCATAAGGATGTTTGTTCAAATGAGGAAATAAAGTACATGAAGTGTTTGTGGGATGACTGAACCAAATCGTGTACACAGCCTACTAACATCATTTACTGCATCAGTGGTAATTATGGTACTTTGCCAATGAAATTCTCCCTACTTAATGGATAATTTGATGAGTTCTTGGGGTCATTGGAGAGAGGACACATAGTAGAACATGTTTGGTATGAAAAATGAATTGAAATGAGGGTGGAAATAAGTTGCAAAATGACTTATAACATCCACATTTGGAACTGATAGAAGGGCGTGGCAACTGGTTGGTTGACAAGGCATCTTGGCACCTGGATTTTCAGCATGATTACCATGACTTGAGGCCACTATTTCTCCATCATAACTTGATCAGATGAAATTTTGCCCAACATGAACATTGAAGAGGGCATTGCAAGGAACAATATTGATGTTGAAAAGTTTTTCATTTGAGGCCTTTAACCACGAGAAAAATAGGCGAATATATGGCACACCAACTGTTTGTTAAAATGACTGCGCGCGTGCCCTGAAAATCTTGGTCATGACCTAGTTTTGAACCTACTTTGCTCAAACTTTGATCAATCATATCTCACTCAATTTTTATCCAATGGAGATGTTCCACACATGGATTTGAAGCTTAAAACAAGATCTTTTGTTGTGGCCGAGTGGAATTTTCATTTGGTGCTTCAATTTTAAATGGCCTTGGTTCAAACTCTGATGCAAAATGGCCAAAACTTACTATTTTTAGTAACCCTACTTCACCCAAAAATGGCAACTTTCCACATCTTGATTTTTTCATGATTCCTTTGGAGTTTCTTGACCAAATTTTGTACATTGGACATATGTAACATGAATTTCATGATTTTGGGCTCAAAAAGTCAAGAGTTGACTTTTTCCTCTGATTATTTGACTTTGCCCCAATTTCTCTGATTCTTGATCTTTCTTCCAATTGAACCACTTCTAAAACCAATTGAGATGCAATTTTCCACATACGTACACTTAAGGACATATGGAATACCATGACATCAAGTTTTGTTCAAAAAATCAGAGATACCCTGATTTAATTGGAAACCCTAGTTTTGGTGCCCACCTCCTAGGAGAAAAATGTGCAGTCTTCAATTTCAAATTCCTCAGAGTATGTTGTGTACCTTCTTAAAGGATGATGATATATGCCTTTTGAGGATGATTTTGAATCAATGAGCTATCTCTTTTGAGGGTTTTCCTTCAATTTTTGGACCTCTTGCATAGAGTAGGATGTAATGCTTCAATCTCCTATTGTATCTCTTATCCTTGAGGTTGTGGATGATCAATTGAGATGGTATGAGACATGAAAGACCTCTTGGCTTGCCTTGAGGGCACTTGATTGACCTTTTGTGCTTTGAATGATTCCTAGATTGTCCACCTTCCACCTGATCACATGCCCTGATGGTAAGAAGGATGCTATGCTTCATTTTTCTATGTTAAATGCAATGTAATGTTAATGAGATGGATATGATATGATAAATGATAATGCCATGCTATGATGCCAAAAGGGGAGAGCAAATTTTGGGGTATTACAGCTGCCCCTATTCAAGCGCTGTAGACCTGAATGCCTGAAAGCAATTGCTTTCGGACTTTCAAGGTATATAGTGATTGAATACCAAATATAACCAAAAATTTGCTCTGGATGATGAAGAAGAAAAGGGATATAAACCCAACGAGACTGCTGGATTGAATCTTCGATGAAACGTCGGAGAGATCTGTCTTTTGAACGACGCCAGACGACTACTGGCTTGCCACGCTGCTGGTGGATTTTAATAATGTCTTTTATGCAATTCCAGACGACTACTGGCCTGCCACACTACTGGTGGACTTTAATAATGTCTTTTGAACGACGCCAGACGACTACTGGCTTGCCACGCTACTGGTGGACTTTAATAATGTCTTTTATGCAATTCCAGACGACTACTGGCCTGCCACACTACTGGTGGACTTTAATAATGTCTTTTGAACGACGCCAGACGACTACTGGCTTGCCACGCTACTGGTGGACTTTAATAATGTCTTTTATGCAATTCCAGACGACTACTGGCCTGCCACACTACTGGTGGACTTTGATAACGTCTTTTGAACGACGCCAGACGACTACTGGCTTGCCACGCTACTGGTGGACTTTAATAATGTCTTTTATGCAATTCCAGACGACTACTGGCCTGCCACACTACTGGTGGACTTTGCAGCTTCGTGCCACCCGAAGATGGACTTTTGCCAATCCACTGTTGGACTTTTGCCACCCGAAGACGGACTTTTGCCAATCCACTGTTGGACTTTTAGAATATGCCACCCTTAGATGGACCTTTCGCCAATCCACTGTTGGACTTTTGCCACCCAAAGACGGACTTTTGCCAATCCACTGTTGGACTTTTGCCACCCGAAGACGGACTTTTGCCAATCCACTGTTGGACTTTTAGCTGCTTTGCCACCCGAAGATGGACTTTTGCCAATCCACTGTTGGACTTTTAGAATATGCCACCCTTAGATGGACCTTTCGCCAATCCACTGTTGGACTTTTGCCACCCGAAGACGGACTTTTGCCAATCCACTGTTGGACTTTTGCCACCCGAAGACGGACTTTTGCCAATCCACTGTTGGACTTTGCTAACATCTTTTAACAATGCCAGACGACTACTGGCTTGCCACACTACGGGTGGACTTTCGCAAAATTCCAATACTGGATTACACTCTGCATCCGTGTCAGACATCTCTGCCGACTTTGCTGAGGAACAATGATCAATGACTTGACTTTAGAGGTTCCTGAGAGGATAGCATCTCTGCTGGATAATGAATGAACAATCCGTCTGCTCCGAATTGTCAAGTTTGCCAAAAATAAATTGGACTTGAAGAATAATAGATCTGCCAGTAATCACTTCATCTGCTGGGGGAATGAATTATGGTCACAACGATTCTGCTGGGGATGAGAATTTCTTTGCATGGCGTCTTGCTAGGGGAGAAAAGTCATAAAAACTCTGCTTGGGGATCTATCCAATCCAAGACCCTTTGTAGGGGTTATCCACCTTCTGACCCGGCTGGGGAAAGGCTGTACCATCCTTGTTGAGGAATAGATTCTGCCAATCTTATAAACCTCTGTGGGGAGAACAACAACTCAACTGGGGAGTATTGCTGACAAGATTCGATGCTGACCTCTGTGGGGGATCATTACCAGAGACACAATCTTGCTGGGGATCAGGGCTACTCTGCCAGGGATATGCAAATCCTGGTTAGAACATTCCACTGCAACTTGCTAGGAAAGAGTCCTTAGAGATCTGTTGGGGAAACCCAAAGCAACTCCACAGTAGTCTGCTGAAGAATATGACTGTCGAGCTTAGGATAAGTACCACAATGCACCATGTTAGGCGAGCTTCCCTTTAGACAATTCCGTTAGGGATGACGAGTTTATAACCAACTCTACTGGAGGAAACTGCTTTAAAACGTCTCGTGCTGGGGAATGCCTTTTGAGAGGATTTTACAGAAGACCAACTGTCTTCAAACTCTACTAGGGATGATCAACACTTCATGCTGGGGAAACAAACATGCCCCGTGCTTGGACAAACCAACAATTTGTCCCCGAAGAAGATGTCATAAGAGGATTTTACAGAAGATTTAGCCTCTTCAAACTCCTGCGACTTCGCTGGGGATAATGACCATCAGTTTCGGTGTCGACGAGACCACTCTTTTGGGGAACCTGTGACCGTTATCGACACAGAAAAGCTTGTAGCTGTTGGAAGGACTGAATAAGAGAATCGACTTAATAAGATACCACGATACCCAGTTGAGCTCAATTCGTTGATATCGAATCGTCGTGACTGACCGTCGACCGAATGATGGACTTAATCAGTGAACATTGTGACAAAAGGGTGACCACCTTTCTCGAACATGATTGCCCCAGTCTTCTGCATGGAAGTAAGTGATTACTCGTCTAGAAGACATGATCCCGTGATCTCGCAAAGGCTTCAATTTTGCCTTTGAGCCTAGTATGAGGCTGCTACCTGCAAGCAAAGGATATGCACGTACACCGCGTGCGAGATATGACTTCTGCAACTGAGAAAATCTAACTCTGAACCACCACTTGTTGGGGAGAAAGGCTTGCATGCAATCTCTTGCTGGAGAACATTATTAATGAAGCCTACTGAAGACGGGGACCAAAAATGCCTTGGGTTGGAATGCCCCTTAGTTTCACTCCTTTTGGCTGATTGACTGCATATGCGTGACCAACTGTTTTTCTTCACTTGTCCCAAACCAACATGGTCCACCGGAAGAAATTGTCCCAAGAGGATTTTACAGAAGACTTGACATCCAAAACGCTTCAATGTCTTCAAACTCTCGTAGAGATTCGTTGGATCTCGCCGTAACTGCCCCAGACCGCATGGATTACTTAGAAGAAGTCATCGCATGAGGATTTTACAGAAGACTTGGCAAGCTCAATGCTTCAGTGTCTTCAAACTCTTGTAGAGATTCGTTGGATCTCGACGTAACTTCCCCAGACCGTATGGACTACAGAGGAATTCACCTTGAAAAGATCCATGAAGAATCTCATACCACCGTGGGATATTCTGCCTCGGTATTCTGAAACCTGGATGGGCTGATTAGTTGTCTGGATGGACTAACTTCTCGTGCTTTTGGGATGGCCTGCCTCAGTATGACCCTTGAAGTGGTTTTGCCCCAGTTTGGCTGAACTCTGAAAAGATTTCTCGACGTAATTGGCTCAGACCGGCTACACCTTAAAGAGATGATTCGACGTGACTGCCCCGGATCGACTACGTCTTAACACAACTTGTTGGGAAAGCTCCTGCTCAACAAAGTTTCCTGAGGAGGTACCACTGGACGTGACTGCCCTTCGGGAGTTTTAGGATTCTCAACTCGGCAAGATTAAACTTCTGGACTGGATTTCCATATGTAAACTTCTTTTGATGTCAAACAAATGTATGCAAGCAGAAAATGTTTTATTCTGAGAATGAAAATTCTAATGCAACACAACATGTTAATCTCGAAGTTTTACTAAAAAGATGTAGCAAACCCTTTTGTGAGCGAATCACGGGTTAGGATACGACATTAATTTTTGAAAGAAATAATGCAATGCACATGCAACACCAACAAAGATCTTTTAGCACAACTGATAGGAGTCAGGAACGCTATCTCTTGGTAGTATGCCTTTGAAATAACCCTGTTTCAATTAGGACTTTTGAGGGTTGTAACGGGGCCTGGTTCACGGTTTTGAGAAAAAAGGATTTATGGCTCAAAGTTTATTGGTGCCCACCCACTCTTCGTGATGTTCTCCAGTCCTACGTTCAGCTAATTTGCACAAGCGTTCGCCTCTCAAAAGATTTCGTGATCTTTAAGGAACCCATGCATCTGATGGTTTGACACCTAATGAGGCTTTGGATTGACAGTCACCCCTTTGTCTTTTGTCCATAGTCACACGACTTTGTTCTTGCTCGAGGATTTTCTTTTGTAATCCTTTTGTTTTTCGCTTTCACATTCTTTTGCTTTTTGATCCCTAATTTTTGCCTGGACTGATTCTTTTGAATCTTTAATTTCAGAGTCCAGCGGGATGCCCTAACTTTTGCCTAAGTTGCTTGTTTTCAAGTTTCAACTTAGCGGGCTTTTTTCATTTTTTCATTTTTTTTATTCTTTTTCCTTTTTTCTTGAACAAATCGTGTGACACTGGCTTGTCTTGACTTGATTGGAAAGGTCGTGACTGCCTCACTCTTTGATTGTTGATGGATAACCATTGTGGTTTCACATCTCTTGCCCTCTTGACGGTGGAATAGAAGGTAATGGATCCTCAGATGCACACTCCTTTTGAAATTTGAATGCTTGGTCAAATTAACTGACGCCTACCCTGCCCCTGGGTTAAATGTGAGGGTTTTTTCGTACGAAAAGAAACTCCTACTTCAAGGCTCAAAGGGGTTAACGAGGGTCTATCTCCCTTATATCTCCAGTGTTTGAGGAGTTGAAACAATGCATGTACATCCTCAACAGGGTTCTTATTCCAAAGCACACCGTTAGAGATTTTTGCGTTTTCAGATCATCATTCTCCCTCATAGAGTTTGAGCAAGAAAAATGGTATTGTAGTACACATTAGCATTAAATGAGTAAACACAAATGAAATTCTTCAAGAAAACATATTCATTGCATTAAAATCCTCATACCAAATACAAACAAATTTTAACATGCGAACAATGTCTGAACGAACAAATAAAGACTACATATGAAAATGCAGCAAGGAAAATAAAGATTGTCGTTGTTGAGGAGGCTTGGCTCCGTCTAGACTGACCACTTCTGGTGATGTTCTTGTAACTTTGAGCACTCACCATGGTACAGAAGCTTCACCTTGTGGGGTACCGTCTGGGGTGATAACCTTTGAGTCAATCAAATCCTGCACCTTGTGCTGGAACACATTACAGTTATCAAGTGTGTGCCCAAATGTTCCTGAATGGAACTCACAGCTAACACTCATGTCATAGTCCGGAGGAATGGGGTATGGCACGGGCATGGCCCTTCTCAGCTGGATTTGCGAACTTTTGAGCAAACGAGCCAACAACTGACTGTACGGAATAGGAATAGGATCAAATGTCCTCTTGGGCTTCCTTGGTCTGAGTAGCCTCCGCTGCTGATAATCTTGCTGCTGCTGGTTCGGGCGCCCAACCTGGCCCTGCACTTTCCTTTCTGCATTCGGCTGAGGCACAAATAAGGGTTGCTGACATAGGTCTTCTGCAACACAGGGTTGTGGAAGAGATCCCTGACGCGAGGTAGACCCTTTGGAAAAGGAGAGAGTCCTCAGTTCCCTTGCAACAATGGGAGTGACATCACTTGGTTTACCAGTACCAACTGATGCAAACTTGATTGTCCCTGAATCAATTAGCTCCTGGACTTTATGCTTGAACCTGGTACAATTCTCAACATTGTGACCAGGTGCCCCAGAATGGAACTCACATCTAGCCTTAGCATTAGGTCCCAGAGGAATCTTCGTGGGCAATGGTCCCAAACTAACACACTCAACCAGCTTGAGCTCGAGCAAGTAAGAAAGCAATTGCGCATACGAAATCGGAATGGGATCGAACTTCCTCTTAGGCCCCTCTGACTTAGGATCCTCTTGGAAATCAGGAAGTGACTGCTGATGCGAGAGCTCTGAAACTTTAGCTTTCAGAGGAGATTCACGAAGCAATCCATGATCTAAAGCATATCCCAAAGAGATGGGAGGAGTAGAGACCTCTGTAGTGGAAGCAGGCACATGATCATTTTCCTTTTTCAACACCTTATTCAAGATTTCCATGACCAGGCCCATTTGAATCTTCATCTGGTTGACTTCCTCCCTCAGTAGTTCCTGACCTCGGGACTGCGCCTGAATGTCCCCCATAAAATGCCCCAATTGGGCCCTCACCCCAGCCAAATCCTTCTGCATTTGATCCATAATATGATTCTTACTTGATTTCCTCGCGTTGAATATCGGTGAATATGATTCTCCGCTATAATGCCTGAAGTCAAACAAAGGTTAGAGACCCTGCAACAAATACCTGAAAAGCAAGTAACAGAAATGCAGAATGATATGCAATGCCATGCAATGTTATGTTTATCATTTCCAAGGTGCTTTACACCCTGATTCCAATCCAAACCACAGAAATCTGAAAACCAGAAATCGTGATATAAAGAGACGTATCGTGGTCATGTGCTTGTGTGCAGCTATCTGATAAGGAATAATTCTGAATAAAACTGCTCATACTCATTAAACAAAGTATTCAAGTACATTTAAGAAGGGCTCATCCGCAAATGCAATACAAGGAAAAATGGATCCATCAACAAGCCTGATGGTAACCATTAACAACAAAATATAAGGAAAAGAACATCAGTCTGACAATTCCACATCCTTCAGCTTATCACTTGAGTATTTGATCTCCTCAAAAAGTATACGGGTACGCTGGTGATTCGGGTTTTCAATCATTTCTTTGATCAAGACATCCCTTTTATCAATAGCTTCAGTTAAAGAACCCATATGCAGCATCAGAGCTTCGTCATCACACACTCCTTTGTGTCTCTTTATGCCAGCTTGCGTCTTGAGTATCTCCCTTTCTATCATGACTTCTTCAAGCTCTTTCTTGGTATTCCTCAGCTCACCTCTAGCTTCTTCTAGCTGTTCTTGACTCTTACCAAGGCTTTCTCGATACTTTCTCCTCTGCTCATGCGCCTTTTCAAGCTCTTCGTCCTTAATCTGCAATTGTTCCTGTAATTCAGCATTCTCTATCCTAACTTCGTCCCAAGCGTGCTGAAACTTTGTTAACTTTTCTTTGGCCTGTGCTAACGCCTGTTTGGTTTGCTTGTGGGCTTGAGTAGCATCATCAGCACCTTTACTAATCTTCCGGAAATGTTGGGCTCTTCCAGCAAAGTCTTTTTCTTTTGCAGTTAGGATTTGTTCAGCATCTTGGGCTTTCCGCTCCAGCTCTTTGTTGACATGTAGAGCATTCTGAAGACGGCTACTCAACTCGGAATTCTCTCCTTGAAGTTTTTTCACCAAGGCTTGCAACTTATCAACTTCTTCCACAGTAGCAGTGCTTCTTGCTTTCTCATTCTCCGGATACAAAAGGGGTGCCTTACCAAAAGGCAATAGAAAATCTTCAACTCTTTTCTTCACCCACTCTTCATATGCTGGATAAACCCGGTTGTTAGGCTTTCCTAGAGTAACTTTCCCCTTTTTCAGTATGCTACCCCAGCTTTCAGAAGCTTTCTGTGCTGCTTCCCACCCATCTGATGTATGAAAATAGAGGGACTCCTCCACATCTCTCTTAATAGGCGGACCTGTCAGGGCATACCCAAATTGTCGAATGGCCAAAGAAGGATTGTAGTTAATCCCACCCAGTCTTCCTATCAGTGGAACGTTAGGGAACTTACCACAGCTGTGGATAATATTCTTGCCAATCAGCCCATGATCTACCCATACGATGTCCTTGGCCACCAATCCCATTAAACGCTGTTTCCACTCTAGAGAATCTTTGGAATCCACAAAAACCCCTGATTGTGGTAAACGGCCCGCAAACCACTTATAGAACAAGGGTGCACAACAACGAATTATCCCTCCTCTTTTCTTTTCGTTTCGGTTGTACAACGAGTAGTGAAGATCTCCCAGTAGCGTTGGCACCGGGTTCTTCATCATGAATATTCGTATGGCATCCGTATCAATGAAATCCGGCTCGTCGGGAAACAATACAATGCCGTATACACAAAGGGCTAGCAAAGCATTAAAAACAAGCCAATTCTCGCCTTTAGCTGCTTCCTGGGCCTTCTTAATCAGATATTCCAGCTTGTAACCACGAATCTTTCCTTTGTTGGAGACATTGTCGTCTAACTCTGATTTGCTCAAATAAAGAGCACCAGCCAACTTCCCAAAGTCAAGATCCCCCACCGATCCAAAGAAAGGGGGCTCCTCCTTGATAGCAATCCCCAACATGTTGGAATACTCCTCCAAGGTAGGAACCAACACATAGTCTGGAAATACAAAACATCTCAGAGGCGGATCATAGAACTGCATCAACGTATGGAGACCTCTGGCTTTATAATCACTGACATTACGGACCATAGATAAAATCCACCCATATTTCTCTTCAAAAGCTTCTCGTACTGCAGGACTCGCCATTCCCTTCAGCATAACAATAGTGCCTAAAGTAGGCGTAAGGAACTTATAGCTGATGATATTCTTCCTCTCTTTAGTGTTCATCTTTGCAGGGACCTGATGACTGGAATCAAGGGTAATATATGCACCTGGAAATGAATAAACATGTATGTTAAAATATGATAATGCAATGCAAAGGGCAATGTGATCAGGTAATCAGGTGTTCGTGCTGAACTGTGAACGGTGTCAGTGTAGCTCTGAGACTAATATAGAACCATAGATAAGAACCATCTGAATACAATAGGATGAAACTTCCTTTTTGTGCAATGATGATAGAAAACCGGGTATGTAGGAGGTCATGGTTACCTGCAAACCTGTAAACAACCCGCCCTTCTCACATGTGGGTACTAGGATGTTCAGTATCCCGGGCTCTCAAGTCGAGAAATGATGATACGTTCACCATTTCTGGTTTGGCATCATCATCAATCGAGGAGGCCTCAACTAATTCTCCAAAACAAAAAGGTCCTCAGCTTCTGGCACTGAGGTCGAGAAGCAATAGTACATTCATCCCTCAGGGTACAGTACTATCGTCAATCGAGGAGTGCCTCCGCTGATTCTCTTTCAAAAAGGGATGTCCTATAGCAAGTTCCCAGCATTGGGTCCTCGGATCGAGAATGTGCAATGGGTTTGCCACGGAATGTGGTCTGCCACTGTCACATCTCGGGAGGAGTGCCGCAACTGAGTCCTCGGGAATGGCCACCAGAGTCGACAGTTCCTCAAGAGAATAACCACTGGCCTGCATAACATGCAGTAGCAGAAAGCTCCTGATAGAACCTCGTCTGGTTGTGGGTCTCATGAACAACAATACGTGGTCACCACCACGCAAGCGTCATGACTATCCACTCTAATACCTATGTATGTACTCAAGCCTTGGTAGTGAGCTTATCTCTCAGAACACCCATCCCGCCAAACAGACAAAACAGTGCAACACAATATAATATATGATATGTAATGCTAAAATGCGGTAAATACAGTAAAATAAATAAACAGCAACATATAGCACAACAGTAAACACCCAATGAAAGAAAAGCAGACAAGCGCTAGGATTGACTCGCTAAGGAAACCAGAGATTCTGGGTTCGATCCCCAGCAGAGTCGCCAGCTGTCGCTCCCGGGATTTTCATCCTGGTACAAACGCGAAAGTGGCACCGAACAGAGTCGCCAGCAATGTGTATTTATCCCAAGAGAGGGAAAGGAAACACCGCATAAACCTGAAGGAAAGGAAAGAGCATGGTCTCGCGACCAAGAGAACTGGGTTCGGGAGTCGGTTACGCGTGGGGAAGGTATTAGCACCCCCACGCGTCCATCGTACCCGATGGGATCCACACTTGCTTATCTCGATCAAAGGGTGTAAAGAAAGGATACTGGAAAAGGAACTGAAAGAAAGAAAGGAGAAAGAAAATAAAAGGAACGGGAAACAAATGTAGGGAAAATAAAAGAAGTGCTCGCATGGGCCCTACCCCACTGCCTACGTATCTCATCGGGAGCATGAGAATCAGAGCGACGTAGTTCCCCTCACTAGGGATGGATTGTTTGTGTTTTTTAGGAACGGCTGACGTTCTAGCTCAGGTGTTTGCAGGCTCGCTGGTCCGAGTGCGTTACCATCTTGCAAGAGAACGAGTAGGAGCACGTTCGTACGTTAAGAGTGAATGAGATGAGAAAAGAATTCCCGAAGGAAAGACGTCATTGTTTGTTTTGTCTTTTAGGAGCTTTTTTCATTTATTTGCATATGATAGTGTATCTGAATCTTAGTCATTGGAATGTGTACATTCTCACATTCCAAGATGGAATGAGTAAGAAAGCACACTAAGGGTGAAGAAGACCCCCACACTTAGTTCCAATTGTCAAGGTTCAAACACACTAGCATACTTGTGTTTATTAAGTGTTTTTTGTTGATTAGGAAATGAAGAAGTGTTTTTTATTATTTGCACCTTCAACAAGTATTGCATTTAAGTCCCTCATACAAGATCAAATATGTAACACATTGACCTAAGATGGGCCATATGCTACACATTTTAAGATTATAAGAGAAGACCCCTTATAATCTTTTCTTTATATGAAAGGCCTAAATGCAATAAGTGCCTACCTTTATTAGATATTTTGAATTTTCTTTGAGATGAGAAAAGAGACTCAAGGGAGGATAAAGGTAAAAATCTATATGGACTAAGACTCAATCCTAATTGATTAGCTAAGGGAGTGATCCTAAGGTTTGTGAGGTTTCAACCTAAAGTCTAAAGAAAGAATGAATTAAACAATTCACTTCTAAGTTAGAAGATGAATTGTAATTCACAAAGGGAAAGTGATGAGTTATTAAAAGAAAGCACATAAGTGCTTAACAAAACATAGAATGGAATTGTAAAAGAGAAAGGATAGAAGTTGAATGTGGATTCCTTATCCACACTCAATTGAAACTTACCAAAGCCCCTACATGGTTAGTAAACATGTATAAGAAGTATAAGAAGTAAAAGAACATTTAATCCATCATAAAACTCAAAAGAATTAAATGAGAAAACAAATCCTAGAACCACAACCAGAATGGGCATCATATGGACAACAAGTGAATATCATCATACAATTGCAAGTGAATAAGCAAAAATCATCACCCATTAGCATTTAAACATGTTACAAGAAGAAGGGGTAGATGAAAGATGGAAAGAAATGAAGAGGACATGCATAAATGGAGCATGTAAATCAACAACCAGAATTGAAACTAAATGGAAAATGGTTTATAAACATCTCAAAAATATTTATGAATCAACTTCAAGACATTCAAGAAGTAATATAAGAAGAATTGAAATGAAAGTTCAAAAAGAAAGTGCAAACAATACATGTTAATGATGCACAAAGTTCAAATTGAAATGAACATGTAAAGATGACCTATAATGTGTATCAAAGACCTATAATATCATATGAATGACTCACACAACTATGCAAATGCTCATACAAATATGCACAAAAGAATTCATGTAAACATGCACTAAAGTTAAAATGACAGGACATGTATTATACTTCCAATGTAATGCATCAAACAAAAACCAAATGGATTCATGAAAATTATGCCATCATATTATTGGAATGCCTAGGTCAGAAATGCATCATACATCAAGATAGCATGTAAAAATTCAGAGCAAAATGACTTCAAACAAAGCAATTAGGTCAAATTGAAACATCATGCAAAGTGGTGCAAATATAGGCATCAAAACATGTAATAAAGTGACCTAAAAAATCAAACAAAAATCAACTAACATGCTTCAATGTATTAGTGAATCAATGCAAAAAGAATCATGTCAAAACAGTTGGTAATGAGCAAGAACAAAATTAGACAACTTCATGTATCATGCTTAGAATGCATCTAAATGAAAATTCAAAGAAAATTATGGACCACGGGTAAAAAGGTCATAAAATCAAGAAATAAAATCATGGAAAATTTCCTAAATGTTTTAGTGATACTAATGAATTTTTTTGGAATTTTATGATGATGTTTGATATTTTTAAAAATCAATTATGAAACGTGTAGCAAAAATGAAAATAAAATATGAAATGCAATGTGAATGGGGTGCAAACATAGCAAATCCATAGTTCAATTCGTTTGGGCCTTAGAAGCGTGGGGTGCAAATAACAATCTGTCATAGGTCCAATTACGCGCAAAACACCATAGTAACCATGCACTCCAGTCAACAAAATTGACTCATCAATAGCCATTAGATCAAGTCAAGGTCAAGCCAAAGTCAAAGTACGCAGATCCAACACACGCGGATGAGGACGCACACTCACTACCATGTACCATGCCACACAATGTTTAAGTGGATTCAGAAAATACGCATGTGACAAGCACATGCCTTTTAATGTGCTGTCACCATACAAGCCACACGATCGCGCAAAATGAACGGACACGATTAAAACGTGAAAAAACCCTAGCTATTGAAGTCACCGGCCGGAGATGACCTCCGGTCACCTTCTCCGGTCACACCACCACCGTCTGCAACTCACACATGTCCCAGAAATGCACAAATTTTATACCAAAATGAAGCTGAGCTCACGTAGATTAAGAATTCACAATTGTTTTTCACATACCAAGCACACACATAGAGAACAGAGGATATTAAATCATGCCCTAAGTTTTGGATCTAGGCTTCTAAGAAGCTCTATCAACTAGCCGGAGTAAGCAGAGCTTCTATCAAGCTTAAATTAACAAAAACAAGCTAAAATTAATGAAAATCAACTGAAGCAAAGTTGAATGATGAAACCTGAAAATGTGGAGCAATTGGAGATGTTGAGAAAAACCAGAGGAAAGCTTGATATGCTGAGCTTCTAGATCTTCAAACTTAGCAAAATAAATGCTATGGATTCGTAAATAGATGAAGGATGTTGAAGCTTGCAATGATGCTGAACTTGCAGAAATGGAGTTGTTCTTGTTGCTCTTGATTCAACCACACCAAGCAATGATTAATGGAAGCACAATGGAGTTGAAATCGTGGAGAAGAAGATGAGCAAAATCAGAGAGAGTGAGAGGAGAATTCTGAAGTGAATGTGAGAAATCAGTGTCGTCTCAGAAATGTGAGTGAAATTTGGTTTTATAGTGTGAGTTAGAAATGAACCAGAGGTGGTTAAGTGAGTGAGTTAGAGTGAGTTGAGTGGGTTAGGCTGAGTCCATCCTAACTAACTGAGTCAAGTTAGTTAGGGGACGATTTATCAATGGCTGTGCTATGGTGAGGTTAAGCTTATGACAGTTGTGGTGAGGATGAGAGTGAAGCTGGGATGATGAGGTTATGTTATGCAGCATGTCATGGCATTGCTTATGGTACAAGTTTCTTCTTTGAAAACCTTCCTTCACAATGTATGATGGCTGATATGCATAAGTATGGTCATAAGGATGTTTGTTCAAATGAGGAAATAAAGTACATGAAGTGTTTGTGGGATGACTGAACCAAATCGTGTACACAGCCTACTAACATCATTTACTGCATCAGTGGTAATTATGGTACTTTGCCAATGAAATTCTCCCTACTTAATGGATAATTTGATGAGTTCTTGGGGTCATTGGAGAGAGGACACATAGTAGAACATGTTTGGTATGAAAAATGAATTGAAATGAGGGTGGAAATAAGTTGCAAAATGACTTATAACATCCACATTTGGAACTGATAGAAGGGCGTGGCAACTGGTTGGTTGACAAGGCATCTTGGCACCTGGATTTTCAGCATGATTACCATGACTTGAGGCCACTATTTCTCCATCATAACTTGATTAGATGAAATTTTGCCCAACATGAACATTGAAGAGGGCATTGCAAGGAACAATATTGATGTTGAAAAGTTTTTCATTTGAGGCCTTTAACCATGAGAAAAATAGGCGAATATATGGCACACCAACTGTTTGTTAAAATGACTGCGCGCGTGCCCTGAAAATCTTGGTCATGACCTAGTTTTGAACCTACTTTGCTCAAACTTTGATCAATCATATCTCACTCAATTTTTATCCAATGGAGATGTTCCACACATGGATTTGAAGCTTAAAACAAGATCTTTTGTTGTGGCCGAGTGGAATTTTCATTTGGTGCTTCAATTTTAAATGGCCTTGGTTCAAACTCTGATGCAAAATGGCCAAAACTTACTATTTTTAGTAACCCTACTTCACCCAAAAATGGCAACTTTCCACATCTTGATTTTTTCATGATTCCTTTGGAGTTTCTTGACCAAATTTTGTACATTGGACATATGTAACATGAATTTCATGATTTTGGGCTCAAAAAGTCAAGAGTTGACTTTTTCCTCTGATTATTTGACTTTGCCCCAATTTCTTTGATTCTTGATCTTTCTTCCAATTGAACCACTTCTAAAACCAATTGAGATGCAATTTTCCACATACGTACACTTAAGGACATATGGAATACCATGACATCAAGTTTTGTTCAAAAAATCAGAGATACCCTGATTTAATTGGAAACCCTAGTTTTGGTGCCCACCTCCTAGGAGAAAAATGTGCAGTCTTCAATTTCAAATTCCTCAGAGTATGTTGTGTACCTTCTTAAAGGATGATGATATATGCCTTTTGAGGATGATTTTGAATCAATGAGCTATCTCTTTTGAGGGTTTTCCTTCAATTTTTGGACCTCTTGCATAGAGTAGGATGTAATGCTTCAATCTCCTATTGTATCTCTTATCCTTGAGGTTGTGGATGATCAATTGAGATGGTATGAGACATGAAAGACCTCTTGGCTTGCCTTGAGGGCACTTGATTGACCTTTTGTGCTTTGAATGATTCCTAGATTGTCCACCTTCCACCTGATCACATGCCCTGATGGTAAGAAGGATGCTATGCTTCATTTTTCTATGTTAAATGCAATGTAATGTTAATGAGATGGATATGATATGATAAATGATAATGCCATGCTATGATGCCAAAAGGGGAGAGCAAATTTTGGGGTATTACACCCATCAATTCAAGACTTACTCAACAAGTCTAATTGTTTTTTTAAAAAGGAACAGATGAGGAGAATTGAAAGGGGGGGTCTCAGAGAACACAAAATGATTTCCAACCACTAAAATCACCTCCATCCTCCAAATCCTTCGACCAAAAATCTCTCTTTTCCAACCGAATCACAAACCCAATCGTTGAAACAACCAAGCCAACCTTCAACTGACCTGGAACACACCCATTCCAACTTCCATACAAACCCAGAAACAGGGAGAGAAATTAGATTAAGGGTGACAAACCGCAAACTCCTTCTTCCATAACAACCTCGTCTTCTGAAACCTGTTACCCTTTTTCATCCAACAACATCCAACAAATCTCCATAAACTCACTTCAATCCTTCATCAACGTCAATAATAACAATCCTTTTCTCAACCATATAACTTGAGGCCGGCCGAATCCCCCTTCAACCTTATCAACAACAATCGTTTCCTCTAACCTTCAACCCCATCTTCAGTCAGAAACCTTTCCCAAAACACCAACAATTTTCGTTTCCATTTCAACCCTTGCATCAACTCCCTTCAATCACAACCTCTCTACAACTCGTTATCACCCTTCAATCCACCATAAACTCTTCTTCTTAATCTCTCGCAAACCTCAAACCCATTTCAAACCAAAATGTGAAACACAGAGGAAGAAAGAGTGACGAGATCGAGACGAGGTTCGAACGCAAAAGCGACTTGCGAAACTCATACCTGAGGATGAATCCAAATCGAACGAAAAACGGTTTGAAGCTGAGAACGAGCGAATGGAGAAGATGACACATGAATCCAAGTGAGGGGTTGGGTCGATTGAATCTGCGCACATGTGGCTTTTTAGCTTCATCTTGATGATCGTGTTGCTCTGCTATGCATTGAGCGTTCACCCTTTCCATTTGGAAGCATGTTTTTGGGTCGGTTGTTGGTATTTGTTTGACTTTTCTGATTTTATTCTTCAATGTTAAATGCTTTTTGTGGTAACGAGTCCACTTTGTTTTATATAGTGTCATTAAAGGCTTGTGGAATGGATCTTGGCTCCATAACCCGTAATATCCTTGTTAATACACCCAGTTCATCATTTTTACTATCGGACTTTGGTGTGAGAGTGGGTGATGGGTTCATAGCCCAAGTGATACCATTTTTTTTATACACACACCCTTCTGAATCCGGCGCCCCTCTCCTCTCTTTTTTTAAAAAAATCATTTTCATTTTATTAACTTTTTTTAACAAGTTTTTTTTTTAGTTTTTAATCTCTAGTCTTTCTATGTTTTTACTAATTTTATTCATGTTAATCCACTTAACTTAGTGGTTCAATGCATTTCATTTCCTTTATTTTGGCCAATGACATAAAAAATCTTAACTTTGTTGATTATTTCAAATCAATAAAGTTTGATTAGTTTGAGGCCGTTTTTTTCCTTTTGGTTGGTCAATGAAAGGCTAATAAAAAGATTATCGATTTTATCAAGCTAAATCTTGATTTAGATGAGACCACCTTTATTTTCACTTCAATTCTACTTTCTTTATTTTGGCCAATGATATACAAAAAATCATGACTTGTCGATCTATCCTAAATCACTAAAAGTCTTGATAAATATGAGGCCACTTTTTATTTATTTTTGTTGGTCAATGAAAGTAAAAAATGTAAGATTATCGATTTCTCGATTAAATCTTGATTTAGACGAGACCGACTTTATTTTTCATTTCGATTCCACTTTCTTTATCTTGGTCGATGATATAACAAACTTCATGGTTTGGTTGATCTCATTAAAGCGACAAACTTTGATCAATATGAGACCACTTTATCTTTATTTCAGTTTCATTTACTGTTTAGTGGATGAAAGTCAAGAATCATTGATTATCGATTTCTCGATTAAATCATGATTAAGATGAGACTATTTCTACTTCATTTCCCCCTTTGGTGGGACTTGTACTTATTTTCTGATAAAGTCTTGTAGATGACCCTCTTTGTCCTTGTTATGATTGTGGTTGCCTGTTTCATTTGACACATCCTCAATACTATTCCAAAGGGAAGTTCTCCTCAGTAGACTCATAAGTCAATAAACAAATCACCCCACATTGGCCTCATAAGAGCCTTTCCCTTTTCTTGGCCTCATAAGAGCCATGGAATCTTAACTTAGTAATAGGCTAGAGTTTTGAACTCTATGTGATCCTCACCATCATGAGAACTCACTTTTCCCCATCATAACATAGACTTAGAGAGTTTCTTAAAACTCTAAATGAGCTCACACTCATTTCCCCTTGGAACTTTGGCCATAGTCAATTTTTCCTCTTTCACCCTTAGTTAGGTGAACTACGGTTGCTCTGATTCTTTAGTCAGATACGTAGGCACAAGATGCGACGTCTTGGCGAGCAAACTTAGTGTACATACCCTAGGTTTTTCCCTTAGTACAGATTCCTTAGCAAGCAAACATAACATAACACAAACTAAACAAGAGGTTTCTGTAGAGTACTATAGATATTAAGGGTGCTAATACCTTCCCTTAGTATATCCAACCCCGAACCTTAGATCTCCCCCTTTAGGTTTTTTCTCGATCTTGAACCTTTCCTTTGGATAAATCAAAGTCGGTGGTGAATTTCAAAGTTTTGCGATGCAAGTTAATTAATAGCTTGTTATCCAATTCTCACCGCAACACATGGGTATTGTACATCCGTCCACACTTCAACAGGGGAAACCACTTTCTCTCTTGTTTATGGTATGGAAGCAGTGCTCCCGGTAGAAGTTGAAATCACTTCTATGAGAGTTTTGATGGAAGCTGAATTGTCTGAGGCTGAATGGTGTCAGAGTAGATACGATCAGTTGAATTTGATTTAAGAGAAAAGAATGACGGCCTTGTGTCATGGCCAATTGTATCAACAGAGAATGAAGAAAGCTTTTGATAAGAAAGTTCGACCTCGTGTGTTTAGAGAATGTGACCTCGTGCTCAAAAGGATCTCGACTTCTACCAATGATTCTAGGGGCAAGTGGACTCCTAATTATGAAGGCCCATATGTTGTCAAGAGAGCCTTCTCTGGTGGTACATTACTTCTCACAACTATTGATGGTGAAGAGTTCACTCGTCCTGTGAATGCCGATACTGTCAAGAAATACTTCGCCTAAAAAATAAAAGAACAGCTTGCTAAGTTGAAACCCTAAAAGGGCGGCTTAGGCAAAAATGAGCGTCTCGGTGGGCTGAAAACCTGAAAGGGCGGTCCAGGCAAAAATTAGAGACAAAAACAGAAATAATCATCCCGGTAGATTGAAAACCCGAAAGGGCAATCTAGGCAAAAGTTAGGGATTATGGCAAGTAACTGAATCTGGCCAGTCTTGATCATTTGAAAGCAACATTGTCCATTAAGGATTCTGCTTCAATCATCCTCAACTGAAGTTTTGAGCACATCGAAATTCAAAGTTGTTAGGGAGAATAGTAGTCATTGTATTTCAATGTAACCATTTCCATTGTATTTACCATTTTTCAAACTTTGTAATGATCCATGGAGTTACGCCATTTGCGGACTTCCATTATATTAATAAAATTTAGGCCTTTGTCCCTTTGTTTGCAATTCTTATTCTGTTTCTGTTTGCAAAATTTCATTTATTTTTTATGATAATTTTTGAAACAAAATGTGAATAATTGATTTAAATTTTTTGAAAATTATAAAAACATTTTTCTTTGATTTATGAATATAAAAAAAAAAGAATGTCAACGTTTATTCCAAGAATGGTAGGATCAATGTTTTCCTCAACAGGGTTCGTTCTCGCTCCTTTGGCAGAATTTATGGACAGATCCCCAGTAGAGTTTGTTGATATTTCCTCAGCAGAACTTGTTCCTATGAATGTGATTAGTTGTTGACAAGGTGATGGGTTTGGTATGATGTGTTGAATTCATAAGGTCCAATGTTGTTTGGTTTTTGTCCAGCTAGGTCTTGATCCGAATCCTCTCCAGCTGATTATGTTATGGTCAGGCAGTTGAGTAATTTTGAGGTCCACTTCTCTTTAATGGTAGTCCCCACGCAGAGATTCATTTTTGCTGTCCCCAACCGAAATCATATGAGGAATCCCCACTCAGAGTTTTATCTTCTAGATGTGTTGTTGTTACTTTGGATGTCCCGAAACATAGAGCGATGTTATTTTCTTCTAAGAAGCATTGACTTGGTGATCGCTTATCGTGTTTCATCTTGTTTTGTGGTTGTTTTTCTCTCTAGGTTGTTCTACCCAGGGATTTATCCTTGATGATTCTCCAACGGAGGAAGTGTATTATCATTTCCAATCATAAAGCAGTGAGGTTAATTTCTCATTTCCCCCAGCAAGTCCAAGATGTACTTCTCTCCGGATTGTTTTTCAGAGATTTATCCTCCTAGTGAAGATTATGCATCACTATTGTGGCTATTCCTCAGTAAAGTCGTTCATGATAACTATATTCAAGGAATATTGATATATTAGTCACCTGTTGTGTTTTCTCTCATTTATGATGAGTATTGATCTAAAATCCCCCACAGTTTGACCTTTTGTTGTTTTCCCAGAAAGTTCAGGATGCTTTGCTCAGAATTGGTTAATCCTCTGAGAGTGTTCTCGTATCTTCAGCAGATCTGCCTTGCTTTCCCAGTGGATTTTTGCGTAGATGTTTATATGTCTATAATCCCCAGCGGATTCGTTATTTTTCAGCAGCAGATCTCTTCATCCTTTTGAAATAGAAGTTTCTGTGAACATTTATTATCCCTAGGAAGATTCAGAAAGATTTAGGTTGTTATGATTCCCCGACAGATTTCCTGTCATCCTCAAAGCAGAGTTTATGTTGTTATCCTCTTTGTGGATCATCTATGTTAGAAGATTGGTATTCGGGTTTCTCCCCAAGGAGTATCTTCTTTTCTCCAGCAAGATTTGAGCCTTGTAGTAGGATTTATTTTCCTTTGATGGCTTTTGTTTTCTTCAGCTAAATGCCTAGCAGAGTTGCTAATAACATCTCCATCTTGTTAAGATTAGCCGAGTATTCAGTGGTGTTGTGATGTTTATTTCACCCTATGTTTATTCTTTATGTCTGTTTTGTCAGCATATTCATACTCAAAAGCATCGCATGCACATTCATTTGTTGTGCATAGCATATTATTGTTGCATTTTGCATTTTGCATTTATGTTGGTGCTTCTTTGCTCTCTGGTGGTGTTATCCCCGTAGAGCGTGTGTGTCCTCTCTCCATTTAGAGTGTCGACCCGTAAACAGAAAAATGCCTATCTTTGTTAATTCCCCACTGAGTTTATTTCTCATGGAAGATTTTGATTCAGTTTCCTCTCCAGTTCATTATCTGGATGAAATTAGTCCCCAGTTGAGATATTTCCTCCTCGGGATGAGTCTTATTTGACCGTTTCTCTCCAGCTTGTTCGTGGATTGAACTTTGGTCCCCTGCAACTTTTGTTTGGATCTCTAGGCTGTGAAACCTAGATTGAGAGTGCATTTATTTTGCACCTTTGAGGATTCTGCGCCCTTCAGCTGAAATCTGCGTATGATTCCCCTGTTAGAAGGTTCAATACTATTTTGTGGCATTCCTTTATTTGAGAAGCCTGAGGTGATGTAGTTAATACATTTTGTGACTCCAATGAATGGTAAGTCTCTTCGGTTTGTTGGGACAGTTCGTTGTTGAGATTTTGTGACTCCAATGAATGGTAAGTCTCTTCGGTTTGATGGGACAGTTCATTGTTGAGATTTTGTGACTCCAATGAATGGTAAGTCTCTTCAGTCTGATGGGACAGTTCGTTGTTGAGATTTTGTGACTCCAATGAATGGTAAGCCTCTTCAGTCTGATGGGACAGTTTTTTGTTGAGATTTTGTGACTCCAATGAATGGTAAGTCTCTTCAGTTAGATAGGACAATTCGTTGTTGAGATTTTGTGACTCCAATGAATGGTAAGTCTCTTCGGTTAGATGGGACAGTTCGTTGTTGAGATTTTGTGACTCCAATGAATGGTAAGTCTCTTCGGTTAGACAGGACAGGTCGTTGTTGAGTTTCTTCTACTCCGATGAATGGTAAGTCTCTTCGTTTAGACGGGACAGTTCTTTGTTGAGGTTTTGTCACTTCGATGAATGGTAAGTCTCTTCGGTTAGACGGGATAGTTCGTTGTTGAGGTTTTCTACTCCGATGGATGGTTAATCTCTTCGGTATGCTAGAGATAGTTCATTGTTGAGGTATTGATTTTCCCCAGTGGAGCCTTGTTGTGCTAAGTCTTCCCTGTTGATTTATATCCTTGTTGTGTTGTGGTTTATTTCCATGTACAGTTATCCCCAGTTTGAATCTTTTCCTCAGATGAGTCTCAGTAGTTGTGCGGTATGTTCCCCAGCTAGTTGGTGGTCTCTTGTGATATGTTTCCCCGGTGGAGTTTCATTCTCCCGTTCTTCTTTTTGTTTATCTCCTGTGGCATATTCTCCCCCACAGTGGTCTTGTGTCTGCATATCATTTGCATGATCATATCATTTTGTGGTCTCTTAGGGCCAAAAATTGGGTTATTGTTATATTTAAGTCGCTTCTATCTCGTCGAGACAAAGATGCCAATCTTCATATCTCCGAATAGAAGAAACTTAAATAGGGGCAGCTGTAATACCCTAATTTTTGCCCCTAAGATTCGCTGCTTTTCATGTGTATTCATACATACAAACAGGATCACACATTGGTTCCCTCTTTTGTAGGATTGTGCCTTGCAGGGATCTTTGAGTTTGTGTATGTTTGTTAGTTGTTTCATTGCTTAATTTGTTTATGTTTACTAACCTTTAATCAAAATCCAAAAATATTTTGTTTTCTTTCACTAACATTTTTCAGGGGATGAACAGGTTAAAAATACCAAAACATCAGTCCCTCAGCTCGAATGGATTTCATCTGAATAAAGTCAAAGTTAATCTGTGATTAATTCAAAAATCATCTGATCAAGAGTTTCCAAGATTTAATTGATTATTATTCAAGAGACTCCAAGGTTCATGTGTTTATTTCCATGTCTTCTTTGACAAGCAAGAAAATCAAGCCAAAGCCAAGACAGCACATCAAAAAGCCATATTTTTCCCATTTTTCACTGTGTTAATCGATTAACCTAATTGCACTGTGAAGTGGTTAATCGATTAACACGTGCAATTTTTGAAAAAATGTGCCAAATTCAAATTCTGCAGCAATTGGCACCAATTTTCATCATTTTGATCACATGTGGAATATTCTAGACCATCCCATTTTAATTCCCTACATCATCATAATTAATTCCCACCATGTACCATCACTAATCACCACTCTTTTGTGATTTCCCTCCAAATTTGAATTTCAATCCTAATTTGGATCTTCCAATCCTAATTCCAAACCACCAAATTTTCCAAGCCTAAACTCTATAAATAGAGCCTTCATTTCATTCATTCATTGAAGCTTTTGATAGCCAACAAACCTCTTGCAAATTCTCTTCCCAACCACAAAATTCACTCAAAGCTCACTTTTCTTCTTTTGAATGTTAACAAGAATTCACATTGAATCTTGTTCACCTTTGAGCTAAACCTTCATCCAAACTTGTTTTTCTTCATCAATTCTCATAGATCAAGGGTTTGGTGATTGGATCTTGAAGCAATTTGAAGGAATTTTCAGATTTGAAGTGGTAATTCATCTTTCACCATTGTTGAAGCTTCAATTTCATCTTCCATAATGTAGATCCTTGGTGGATCTTTGTGACTTGATCCTTTGGATCTTGTAATTGTGTTTGATTGCTGGTTTTTGCTACTGTTTTACTCAAAAATTCATGCACGATTGAGTCCTTGATACTAAGATGTTTGAAGAAATGAGTGGTCAAGGATTTGGCAAATTTCAAACTGATTTTCTGCTGTTTTCACACTGTTAATCGATTAACCAAAACCAGTACAATTAGGCTAATCGATTAACAGCTTGTTTCTGTGCAAAAATTGTAAGTTTGCACTAGTTAATCGATTAACATAATTACACAGTGAGTTGGTTAATCGATTAACCAGCATCCAGATTGTGTTTTTTGCTTGTTTTGGGGGATGTTTTGGTTTTTCTTCCTCCTTCTTCCCCTTTCTTCTTATTTTAGCCTTGAAACACATTGTTGAGATTAATTTCTCTTCAATTTCAATGGACTTTGGATATGGTTAGAGTAATTAAGCATTCATTAGTTCAAATCTATCTTTAAATGAATTGTTGAATTCATTTGAGGTGCTTTGAATTAGTGATATGTTTTCACACTTAAACTTATCAATTAAAAGTGATTGAACTTGAAGATGAAAGGTTCTTGACTTTGTAAATCAAGTTGGTTTTCTCTTCATCTTTTTTTTTTTATTTTGATCGATGAAAGTCTTATGGATCTTAGAATTTCTTTGTTGAATTCTTGATCAAGACTAGATCGTTACCTATTTTCTTTTCGTACGGTATTGCTTTCGGATGATGATCTATATATCGTTCATCTAGCATGCATTAGCACAAAGATCTTTTGACCGGCCTCATTGTAGGGTAATTACTCCGTAAATTACTCGGCGATTGCTTAACATAGCGCAACATTTGTCCCTCTTTATCTAATTCAGAATTTGAACTTTCGTGGACCGGAACTTGATTGGTCGCGTCAACCCAATGGTGATTGATCTTTTGTATTAGGTTCAAAATATTTTAAGCTTGTTATTGTAGAGGCTTTGATTCTATCAATCTTCTAAATAGTCTTTATAAACCTTGACCTAAGTACATTGTTTAATCACTATAGTTCAAGATGCGGAATGGAATAATCGGTGAAGGCTTATGGCACTAGAGCCTTGTGCTACTAACCACTAACTTCTAACTTCTTTACTTTTCCTTCTCGCTCCCTATCTCTCTTTATTTTTATGCTTTATGCCATTTATCATATCATGTTTATGTTTATGTCATTTTTCTTTTGTCCACTTGGACCTTATTATCTTGTGCTTTATTTTTTTTTCTTTTGTCCATTTTGGACTTAAAACATTAATAAAGGATTAAACCACTAAAAGACTTGTGCTCTTAATTTTTGGACTATGGCCACTATCCCTTGCTTTGGAGGACCTATACTCTTGATTATGGACCTTTGGACTTAGAATTAGGATCCTAACCTATGCTTGGGAGTTTGTGATGGAAAACCTTGGATTTTGGATACTTGGAGTCCTCTTTTGAAGACTTATTCTGAATCAAGACCAAATCAAAAAGAAAAAAATGCTTATGCTATGAGCTTGTCCATGGGGTTAGATCTTTCTTATCCTTAAATTTTATTTTTATGCACTAGGATAGTCACTTCTTCTCCACTCCTTCTTCAATTTTCAAAATCTCCTCTCTTTTGTTCAAAACCTTCTTGTTTTCGAACTTAAAACCGCTTTCATAATAAAACCTTGACTTTGGTCAAGTGATTTTTAAACTTTGTTTTCTTTAATAAATGTCAATCAATATTAACCATATTTTGACCATTTCATAAAAACATAAAAAATATAAAAACTCATCAATCTCTTTTTGTGCTTTGTGCACTTTTTCTTTTAAACTTCTTTCATAAGTTTAGACATGATTCATTTCTTTAAGCGGAATTATTCGTTTGGAAATGACGACTTTTCTTTACACTTATTTCATTCTTTGTACCACGAACTACGAGGTTTTGATCCTATATCGTACATCGTGGATACGTAGGCATGAGACGATAAGTCTCTCCAAACACAAAAATCTTAAAAAATATTTCTCCTCTCATCTCTTCTAATTTCTTTCAAGCAAACCATTTTCAGACCAAAAGCATGAATACATCAAAGGGCTCCTATAGAGTACTATAGATGTATTGGGTGCGTAAAACCTTCCCTTTACATAACCAACCCCCCTTACCCATTATCTCTTTGTTCTTTTAGAACTCTTTAGGTTTTGTTCGCTCTTTTTTCCTTTCCTTTTTGGATAAAAATAAAAGTGCGGTGGCAACTCTTGTTTATTTTTTAGTTAAGTTAATCAATAGCTTACACTCACAAATTTTACCGCTACACAAGTCAACTGAGTCAACGGGAGTGCCAACTTTGAAAAGCCTTCAATAAACCTACGGTAATAACCAGCCAAGCCCAAAAAGCTTCTAATCTCGATTACTGACTTCGAAGACTCCCACTGTAGAACTGTATCCACCTTGGATGGATCCACAGCAATACCATCACCTGAAATAACATGACCAAGAAAACTTACCTCTCTCTACCAGAATTCGCACTTAGATAACTTCGCATAGAGCTTCTTCTCTCTTAACACTTGCAACATTATCCGCAAATGCTCAGCATGTTCCTCTTCTGACTTAGAATAGATAAGAATGTCATCAATAAAGATAACCACAAATTGATCCAAGTAAGCATGAAAAATTCGATTCATATACTCCATGAATATTCCAGGTGCATTAGTAACTCCAAACGGCATCACTACATACTCATAATGTCCATATCGGATCCTGAAAGTCGTTTTTTGAATATCTTCATCCTTTGCTCGTATTTGATGATAACCCGACCTCAAATCAATCTTGCTAAACACACGGGCACCCACCAACTGATCCATCAAGTCATCTATTCTTGGAAGTGGATACTTGTTCTTAATCGTTACTTTGTTCAGCTATCTGTAATCGATACATAACCTCATACTGCCATCCTTTTTCTTCACCTACAACACCGGAGCTCCCCAAGGCAATACACTCGGTCTCACAAATTTCTTCTCTGACAACTCTTCCAATTGATTCTTCAGCTCTGTTAATTTTGACGCCGACATCCTGTATGGTACCATAAAAATAGGTCTGGTACCAGGGACAAGATCAATAGCAAACTCCACTTCTCTCTCTGGAGGTACATCAGCAATATCATCCGAAAACACTTCGGGAAATTCACGCACCACCTACAATTCATTAATCACTGACTCACTCTCTACTGACAAGGATGCAAACAATGCAAGCACTTGAGTTACTTCTTCTAAGAGCTCCCTTAACTCTCTAACAGGTAGAAAGCCATCTTCTTCCCCTTCCTCAGGAGCAAGAAATTGCACCAACTTGTTAAAACAGTTAATATGAACATGATTGAACTCCAACCAGTTCATACCCAGGATCACATCAAGATTCCCCAACGGCAAGCAAATCAGATCCACACCAAAGTCCTTATCAAAGATTGATAGTGGACAATTCAAACAAACTAGGGAAATGGTCACCGATCCCTTTGCAGGAGTTTCGACAACCATCTCTTCCTTCATAGGAGAAACAACAAGGCCTAGCCTCCTCACACAATCAGCAACAATAAAAGAATGAGTAACACCGGTATCAATAATATCAATCAAAGGTGTATTATTAATGTGACATATACCTCTGATCAGTCTATCATCATTGGAAGTCTGAGTCCCTCTCAAAGCGAACACCTTTCCTCTAGTTGAAGCTTGCTTTGGCTTCTGGCAACGAGTACTAATATGGCCCTATTCTCCACAGTTGTAGCAAGTCACCACATTAACTTTGCAGTCTGCAATCAGATGTCCTACTTGTCCACACTTGAAGCATTTCTTCACATCACTCGTGAATTCACTGACACGATGACATAGCTCACCACACCTGTAACACTTAAGAGGAGCAGGGGCACCTTCCCCACTCGGCTTCTTGCCATCAGTGTGTTTCTGTTTACCTTTCTCAGCTGGAGCTGCATAAGGCTTTCCACGGTTCATCGGTTGTTTTCCCCTCCTCTCGGCCAACCCTTTATAGTGAGCCGATTGAGCCTTGCTATCTTCCTCAAAGATCCTAGAACAATCCACTAAATCTGAAAACCATCTGATTCGTTGATAACCAATCGCCTGTTTGATTTCAGGCCTCAATCCATTCTCAAACTTAACACACTTTGAGAACTCAGCAGCTGCTGTACTGTAGTGAGGGTAAAACTTAGCCAGATCTGAGAATTTGACAGCATACTCTGTAACCGTCATGTTACCCTACTTCAGTTCCAGGAACTCATTCTCTTTCTTTCCTCAGACATCCTCAGGAATATATTTCCTCAAGAACTCCCTACTGAACACAGCCCAAGTGATTACCTCTCATGTTGCTCCCAACAGTTGACGAGTGCTAACCCACTAATCATCAGCTTCCTCAGCCAGTATGTGAGTACCTAACCGCACCTTCTGTGCTTCAGGACATTCCATAACCTGGAAGATTCTCTCGATCTCCTTGAGCAAAGCCTGTGCCCCATCCGGATCATATCTTCCTTTGAAGGTATGCGGTCTATTCTTCCAAAACTCTTCATTCTCACCAGCATGAGGCGGGTTCTGTACCACCTGAGCAACAGCCAGTAAAGTAGCAGCAATAGCAGCATCCTTCCTTCCAGCCATTCTAAATCTGTTATACCAACAACATAACACAATGGTTAAGGAACCGACATCAACAGTAATCAAATGTCACACGACCACGACTCAACAACTTGGCCGGACAGACCGACCTACTCTGATACCACTATGTAACACCCTAAACCCCTGCAACAATTAATAATAAAATATCAGAGTAAAATAAAACATACAACCATTTAGGATGCTACCATCAATAATACACCCGCTCATGCATACGACATGTAACATATAATTATCACCGACCAAACCATGCTTAAGTAATCTTCTCATATAGCAGCGGAAATTCAATTAAAACATTATAAGTTACATGCCACATAATCATCACCAATCAAATAAAAGTAATAACGGACAATGAAACAAATAACAGTAAGTATTCCAAATCCCCAGTGTTACACATCAGAGCAGACGCCGACTCAAACGAAATAAAATAGAAGACTTCATCTTCACTAATTTCAACTCTGCACTAATCTTGATTATTTGCACGTTACCTACATAGAGGAAACATTCAAACGGAAGGGGTGAGATTCTTAAATCAACAAAAGAAATGCATAAGATAAGTATAAAAGCATTTAATCAATTACACCATTCACCCTATCATTACTACATCAACGAAATCACACTTTTCCACATGAGAAGACAGTCATACAATCCACCATACAACACAACATAATGCAATGCAATAAGACCCACAACTCGACTCAATGCATGTGGTACCAATTCGATCCCTTTTTCATGATCATAATTCCCGTCGGAATTTCCATATAAGTCGCTCATACCCCACACGGGCACATGACACACGTAATCGCTCACACCCCACATGGTCACACGATTACCTCAACAACAACAACAACAAAAGAATCTATTTTAAAGAATCTGGATAAGACGTTCACGCCCCACATGGGCACACGACTTATCACACAACTTTTATGCAATATGAATATGCATTTAAATACGACATACAACAGCGACTAATGCATATAACTAACATACAATTAACACATCACACTACAACTGTTCAACACACAGCATATACCCGCCAAACATGCAACAACTGAAATCCACAGCTACAACATGCAATCACACAACCGAGCACAACATTTTGGCGTTCAACACATATCAACCTATACGGAATAAATTTGATGCATAAAATAGTTGGAATTCTGATATAAAATTTAATTTTAACAAAAATTATACGAAACCAACTTTCCAACCATTCGAACGGCGACTGAAACGAACGTACGGTTTAAAAGTTATGAATTTTTAAAGTTTAAGAAAATTATGTCCGTAACAACAGCAAGCAGCACTGTCATGCTCGCTACGAGTTCGCCCAATGAACTGTCCTTCGCTAGGAGTTTTCCTAGAGAAGTCTCCAGCGAAGCACCTTCTTCATACAAAATCCAGAGGCTTGCATATTTTCCTCTCCTTTCGCCTCTACATTCGCCCAGCGAACTTCGTTCGCCAAGAGTTCGCCCTGCAAACCTGGGGAGAACCTCCCCACCACTCATTCTAGAATTACCTCTTCTTTCCCTTCGCTCGCTGCTTCATTCACCCAGCGAGTCTGGGGCGAACCTTCGCTCAGCGAACTATCATTCGCACGGCGAAGTGAGGGATTCTGCAATTCTGCAGTTGCGGTTTCTACACGAACCAGCCCCAATCTTTCTCCGATTTCACTCACAAATAATCCAAAAATGCATATATATTCACAGGTTATCATACAATCAATTAGAAACACATAACCCACAATTCAACCAATTAATTTATGCACTTTTCCTCTTATCAAAACCTCAAACACGCAAAATCCCAACCCCATACCAATAAAATCAACACATAGAGATGATCCTACTGGTTTATCTACCCTCATACAAACATTATACAATCCTTAAGAGATTAAAGAACCCCACCCTTACCTTAGAGTTCTTGAAAATCTTCTCTCTCAGTGATGGAGTCTCCTTTCTTTCGCCCTAGCTCTGACTTCTCCTTTTCTCTACTTTTCACGTAATGACCAATTCTCCTCTCCTAATCCCCTTTTCTATTTTCTTTTCTAATATTCTTTTTAATTCATGATATTATTATTATTATTATTATTATTATTATTATTATCCCAATATTATTATTATTATTATTATTTTACTAATTAAATAATAATAACAATATCTCTTAATAATTTAAATGAATAATATTAATCAAACATTGCTAATAGTAATTAATCGTTCTTACCACACCACCAAGTCTTACATGATTGGTCACACACCCTCAACACCTTAATCTCTACAATTCTAAGGCCACTACCCCATACAAAAGGGAAACCCAAACACAACTAAAACACGCATAACCACACACATATACGCGACATCGTATAATTCTAATTACGAAAAATAATAAAAATAAATTGGGGTGTTACAAAGGTTATCATTATGAGCTTGTTCTTGATCATTGTCAATATTTATTATTTGTTTTAAAATGTAAAACCCATGAGTCCCATAAGGATGAGTGGTCAGTCCCCTTACATTTAGTTCCCAATAAACGATTTTACCATAAACATGTGATTTATATAATTCTGTGTGGCCGCCTCTTTAACAAATCTCTTTTTATTATTATATAGTTTTATTTATGTTAAATGTTTTCTCCCATTTACGGAATTCGAAGGATTGATCACTAGAGGAATGATCACTTCAAAGACATAACCAAACAAGATAAACAAAGTTTCTTAATTGAAGAAATTTAAACTCTCTTCATAGAATTACTATGATTATCATTGAATTAACGATAAGACCTATTGTTACACAATAAACTGCTATAAACAAGATCTTAACTATATGACATAAAAACGATGATGGGATGCAACAATTATATAACATATGTTGAAAATTAAAGAGTGATAAAGAGAGAGAGAAAAAAGTACGCATAGATATATAGTGGTTTGGCAATCGTCCACGATATGCCTACTCCCTAATGCACCTTTAATCTACATCTCATACTCCATATTTAGAGTGGGACATCCATAAAAATGGTTTCTTTATGTAGTGTTATACTTGCAAAAGGTTTTGCCTAAGGTGATGCCCTGGGACCACCCTAGGAGAGGTGACGATGAAAGGTCGTCCAGATGGAGGGATAAGTCCACCCTTGTGTCTTGCCTAGCCCATACGAGAAACATGTGGGATAAGAGGTGTCTTGGACAAAGAGCAGGTCGTGGTCATTACTTAATCACATCTCCTTTGGAAGTAGGCATTCAACTGTCTACTATTTGACTAGGTGCGTAGTGGCCTTTTCCAAGGAAACCCTAGATCCTAGAGACCCCTATAAATATGTCACTCCTCAAGGGGATAAAGGGCAGAATCGAAGTCATACCCATCTTCCACAAATCAAATAGCACCACACTTATTACGATCCTAACATACACGATCAACCTAGCTGGCCGCTAATCCTAGCAGGGCCAACCACCAACATGACCTTTCACCTCACGTGAGTTGGTCCCTTAAATAACCTCAAAAACCAGCGTAAATGGATTCTTTCCGCCATGAGAAAACCCTCATCTCCAAAA
This sequence comes from Lathyrus tuberosus, assembly GCA_022829125.1. NCBI lineage: Eukaryota > Viridiplantae > Streptophyta > Magnoliopsida > Fabales > Fabaceae > Lathyrus > Lathyrus tuberosus. Next base: position 7,272,330 of record JALAZF010000034.1, read on the forward strand.
TATGTTATACTACTATTAAGGCATCTGAGTCTCCTCGCCCTTGCAGGGAGAACACACACACCTATACTTTTTAAACAGTATATTGGTGCCCACCATGGGGCCCCAGTAAAACTAACCTTAGCCACACTTTTCAATCCAACCCTCTTATCCCCCTTTCTGAAGATGACTAACATGGTCCTACATTAGGAAGCACACACCATAGTTGGAGATATCTATAACACCCTAAAATCCTGACTCTTTATTTAAAGAGACAAACAATATTATTCTCAAATAAAGTATTACACATTCATAACATGCATATTCATCTAATTAATACAATTTAACATGCAACAGAAATTCAACATTTAACAAATATGCTTCAAATTGTCTCTTTAAAATGAAATACTTACTTAAATAAACAATTCAAAATCTTCAACTCAAAATAATAACGAAACGACCTGTTCCTAGTGTTACAAATTAGAGCAACCAAAAAATAAATAACGGGAAACGATAAATAAATGAAGAAGAGCCTTAATGCCATCTTTCAACTCACTGCAATTATTGACCCTCCTGAGTATTTGTACCACATCATACAGAGCACCACAAACAAACAAAATATGGGTTAGAATACATTAAAATATATTAATGGTGCAAGAGAATGCAAGGGTAGCATTAAATAACATATCATCAAACACACAATTCATTTACAATAACAGCAACAACAACCAATTCACAATGCCTTTATGTATGCAATGTGACTCACAACTCGACTCAGTGCATGTGGTGCTAATTTGGACATCATAGGTATGTTACTGATCTTGTCCATTTAATAATATTTCCTCTTTGAATCGGGTCCCCACTTCTGAACCCCACTCATCACTGACCCCCACTTCTGAATCAGCAACTTATCTTAGGACCAAAGTTCACACATCAATTATTGACACATATGATGCATGACATATAAAATAATGCAACAACACTTAAGGTTCCACTTCTAACCATACATGACAACACATAATGTAATCACAATAGTTCTCACTCCGATCTAAACCTCTCAACATCAAAACATATAATTATAACTCATCATATAATTATGCACACATTTCACAACATATATTCACACATCAAACAAAGAGTTCACACAACACTTAATCATATCATTTAAACTCGTTAAACACTACCAAACAATAACCAATATTCACTAGAATCGAAGATAGACTAACAATTCGAGTAAAAAACAACAACTCTGCACTGTCACACCCGCTAAGTGAGATTTGGCTCATTAAGTGAGAACTAAAAACTAGAAAACATCACATTCTGTCACTGGCGAACATCTTCCTCGCTAAGTGAGAGGCTCTCTAAGTGAAGTTCATCCTTGCTAAGCGAAGTCGCCTAAAACTGCAAAAATCAGACACATGATTCCAACATTGGATCTCTATCAAAGCTTCGCTTTTGGCGTCCAATTACCCAATTCAGAGAGAAGACAACATATACATATTATACCATTATTAAAACATCATATACTCAATTATTAAACACCTAATGTATATTTTATCATGAATCTAAGGTTATGTTCATAATACCAAAAACCTACACATGAACAACAACTCAATCAATTAGCACATACAGAGGCATATGAAAATCAGTAATAAAATAACGCACGAATTACAAGTTATCCACATAAATTACAATATGTTTTACACAAACCTTTCCAAAAGAACAATTAAAATGGTGAAAATAGGAGAAAAACCTAGAAGATGGAGATGATCCCTCTCTACTCTTCATGTATTTAACACCAATATTAGAGTAATCCCCCCTTTACCTTAATTTTCAACAACACGTTTCCAACTTTTGTTATGTCTTCTCCGTCCTAGAGCTCTCTTTAGGGTTCCTTGTCTCTTTCTCCCTTTTTCTCAAATTCTACGTATCAAATAAAAGTTCCAATCACTCACATTATCTATACAAATCACCTAATTATATTTTTCATAATTCTCAACTTCCCCTCAACTTATGGGCTCTTACTCCTTACCACATTAATTTCACTAAAATTCTAATTCCACCCCATAATTCACTATTTCTCTTATTTTATTCTTTTTAATTAAATAAAATCTACTAACTCCCAATAAAACCCAACAAAATACCACATAATTCACACAAATCATATAAAGCATTTTAATCACCCAAATAATTAAATAAAAGGAAATATAATTTAAATTAAATAAATTAATCGAATTCGGGGCATTACAGTATTTTTGGGAGGGGCCTTTCCAGAGTTGCACGAAGAAGATACGCGAAGTAGGTGTTTGCGAAAAAACATCATATCCCCAGACTTTCCTGGAAACACCATGGGAATGGCAAGGGTCAACATCATTTTCTTCGAAGAGGATGCCCAGGGCACAACCTTCATGACAATGATTCCTTGCTCATCACCATTTAACATGGCAGCTAGGATATCATGTGCGTCCTTATAGATCCTAGACGACTTACAAAGAATTAACAGATCTCTGATAGGATTATCGGGTAAACATGTACAAATAACGGGCTATGTGACCCTAAAAACCACCTACGGCGAGAGAGTGAACTCCAAGATTATTGATGTCAGCTACCTCATCGTAGATACCTTATTAACTTACAACATCATCCTAGGGCGCCCGACCATTAACTCCTTAGGAGTGGTTATATCCACTCGGTATTTAACCTTGAAATATCCGCTTCTATATGGCAGAGTGGGCACCATCAGAGGAGATCAATAAGTGGCATACAAACGTTATCTAAGCAACCTGGAGACAGCCAGAAAAGAGCTCACATTGGTTAATTCTCATCCTTTTAAAGTTCCAAATACTGAATTAGAGGGATCAAACCCTAGATTGGGCACAAATGCAAAAGGCTCGTGCCCATGGAAGACTTGAAGGAGCTCCAGATAGGTCCCCGCGCCCATCAAGTTACAAATATAGGAACTTCCTTATCTGTAAGAGAGGAGTGGGAGCTACTTGACCGACTCAAAAAGAACGTTGACCTATTTTCCTGGGCCCCTTCAGACATGCCAGGTATCGACACAAAAGTCGTAAGCCATCACCTTGCCATCCATCCCTCCGCCAAACAAGTGGCATAGTGAAAACGGAAAGTAAGCAAGGAAAAGAGGGCCTCCATTGATGAAAAGGTGGAAAAACTATCCAACGCCGAATTCATCACTAAATCGAAATACCCCACCTGGCTGCCTAACATAGTTCTGGTATGAAAGGCTAATAATAAATGGCGCATGTGCGTAGACTTTACAGATCTGAACATCGTCTTCCCCAAGGATCCATCTCCGCTGCCAGACATCGACCATCTGATCGAAGCCTACTGGGGATACAATTAGATCTGAATGGACCCCCTTGATGCGCCCAAGACCGCCTTTATGTCAAACCATGGCAATTACTACAACAATGTCATGCCATTTGGACTCAAGAACGCTTGCTCCACATACCACTTACTTATGGATGCGACTTTCACCCATCAGATAGGAAAATTTCTAGAGGTATATGTCGACGACATGATTTTTTAAATATGGGAGGAGCATAGCCACGCCGACGACCTAGAGGACATCCTATAATTAGTAAGGAGGTATAATATGCACCTAAACCCCGCCAAGTGCTTCTCCATTATTCAAGCAGGGGAATTTCTAGGTTTCATGTTGACAAGGAGAGGCATTGATTCTAATCATGACAAGTGCCGAGAAGTGATCGATATGAGGAGCCCCACGAGCGTGAAGGAAGTACAACAACTTACTAGACGCCTTGTTGCCCTATCTCGCTTCCTCTCCTGTGCAGGCGAAAAAGCTTTCCTTTTCTTTGTTTCTCTGAGGAAAAAAGAAAAGTTTGAATGGACCGTTGAGTGTGGGGAGGCTTTCACCAAGGTCAAAGAGTTCCTCATGCCGTACTCGATCCTCACTCGACCAAAGGAGGACTCGCCTTTTCTACTCTATCTCTCGATCATTGGGCGGGGGATGAGTTTTGTCCCCGTCCAAGAAGTAGACAAGGTAGAAATATCTGCGTATTACATAAGCAAAGTGTTCAAAGGCACTGGCCATTATCTCTGTGGGAAGAAAGCTTAGGCCATACTTCCAGGGGCACACCATTCTTGAAAAAAACTAACTATCCCCTCCGGCAAGTTCTGAAAAAATCCAACTTGGAAGGAAGAATGAGAGCATAGGCATTAGTGATCTCAGAATATGAGATCCAGTACGTCCCTAGGTGAAGCATCAAATCTCAATCCCTAGTTGAACTCATCTCGCCCAAAGACAAAAATCCCCCTTTAGATTAGGCGTTATTTGTCAATGGCACCTCCAACATTAAGGGAATTAGTGCAGGAATAGTTCTCACAAGACCTGGTGATATAGTTATCGAGAAAGCACTAAAGTCTGAGTTCACCGTCAGCAACAATCAGGTAGAATAAGATTCTTTCATCACTGGTATGATCCTCGTCTTAGAAATAGAAGCTACTAGAATGAAGGCTAAAAGTTACTCCTAGTTGTTTGTCAATCAGGTCTCAGGACAATATTAGGCCAATGAGCCGCTAATGATAAAATATTTACATAAGGTACGAAATTTATCCTTAAATTTCTTCTCTTTTGAGGTAGAACATGCCCCTCGCAAACATAACCTCAAGTAAAATCTTTTGTCCAAACTAGCCACCTCGAAGGTCGTGAGGTTTAATAGGATAATCATATAGGAGACTCTAGCCTCCCCCAGCATTGAGGCATAGGAAGCATACTCCTTGGAACTTGTCCCCGAATCCAGTTGGATGTTGCCCATATTGCATTATCTACATTCAGACGAACTCCCACTAGATAAGGGAGAAGCAAGAAAGATCAGAAGAAAAGCTGCCAAGTATACCCTAATCTCGAAAAACTTTACATAATGGGGAAGTCTACTCCCATGCTAAGGTTCCTGGGCAAGAACCATATCACCCTATTACTTGCAGAAGTTTACAAGGGAGCCTGCAGCAGTCACATCGACGAGAAAGCCCTCGCTCACAAGTTATTAAGAGCAATGTATTACTGGCCCACACTAATGAAAGACAACATTGCCTTTGTCAAGAAGTGTGATCAATTCCAAAGACATGTTGACCTTCATCACGCCTCAGCAGAGCTTATTCAATCAATGACCTCACCTGGCCTTTCAACCAGTGAGGCGTGGTCATCCTGGACCCGTTCACCTTGGCCCCAAGTCAATTGAAATTCTTGATAGTGGGAGTGGATTACTTCACCAAATGGATTGAAGCGTAGACAGTGGCCAAGATCACAACAGAAAGAGTATAAACCTTCTATTGGAAGAGGATTGTGTGTCGATACGGACTCCCGATGCCATTGTCTCTGAAAATAGAAACCAATTTTCTAGCACCGTGGTCACCAACTTTTGTAAAGACTTGGGTGTACGGTCGAAATTCATGTACGTGGTAGACCCTTAGGCTAACGATAAAGCTGAGTCGACGAATAAAGCAATCCTCAAAGGACTCAAGAAGAAACTTGACAATGCCAAAGGCTTGTGGGTGTAACTACTCCATGAGATACTATGATCATACCACACCACTCCATATTCCACTACCAATGAAACCTCGTATTATATGGTCTACGGGACATACGCAACGTTATCCGTCAAGATCGAGAAATCATCACAGCGACAAACCTATTTAAAAAAGATGCAAACGAGATAGGTCTAAAATGCATGACAGATATGATCGACAAATTATGAGAAGCCTCCCATGTCTGAGAATTTTCTACCAAACACAGGGCCGTAAGGAGGTACAACACCGAGGTAAAGTCGAGGGAGATGTAGGAGAGTGACCTAGTACTAAAGGAAGTGGACATACATGTACAACAAGGGAAGTTGTAACCTAACTGGGAAGGACCATATTGCATATATCAGAAACTCCATCATGGGGCTTACAAGTTGCAGAAGCTTGAAGGACCACTTCTACCTAGGACATGGAATGTTCTTCATCTTTGATATTATTATAGTTAAAATTATTTGTAACTCTCCAATAAACATTAGGCCCATGTAACTCTAAACAATTATTCAACTATTTTGTTTCTACCAGAGATACCCCCTCTTTAAAATACTTTTCATGTTGGACTTACACATGAAGATCCTTGTCGCCCCTCGAGGTGATTGCATTTGTTGAACTTCCACAAGAAGATCCTTGCCACCCCTCGATGAGATTACATATTTAGAATTTCATAGGAAGATCCTAGCTTCCCCACGAGGCATTTATATTGCTACACTTCCAAATGAAGATACTTGCCACCCGTCGAGGCAATTACATTTGCTAGACTTCCAAAAAAGATTCTTGCTGCTCCTCTAGGAAATTGCATATGCTAGACTTCAATAGTAAGATCCTTGCCTCCCCTCGAAGCGATTGCATTTTCTAGGCTTCCACATGAAGATCCTTGCCTTCCCTCGGGGAGATTGCATTTTCTTGACTTCCACAGGAAGATCCTTGTCGCCCCTCTAGGTGATTACATAGCTGGACTTCCTCATGAAGATCCATGTCACTCCTCTAGGCGATTACATAGTTGGACTTCCATAGGAAGATCCTTCCCGCCCTCTGTGGCGATTAAATAGTTTGACTTCCACGGGAATATCCTTTCCGTCCCTCAGGGCTATGCGAGGATCAATTATGTGACAAAGGTAATAATGTAACATTTGATTTTTCTTGTTGCAGGATCATAAAATAAAAATCAAATGAAACTCTATTTACTAACTCAAGAAGTCGAAATACCTACACGGTGAATCTAAAAAGAAAACCTTCAAGTGATGTATGTGTCCAAAGTAACGAGGATGAATCTTGGCTATGGCATAGAAGAATAGCTCACATCCTTATGGATCACATAAACAAATTTGTTTGTAAGGATCTTGTAGATGGCCTGCTAGACTGACATTTTGAAAAGAACAAATTATGTGATGTGTTCCAAAGGGGAAGAAAATGAAGGCCTCCTTTAAATGTAAAAATATAGTTTCCACTAATCGACCATTGCAACTGCTTCACATGGACCTTTTTGGCCCATTTAGAATCGTAAGTCTAGGTGGAAACATCTATTCCCTTGTAATTATGGATGACTACTCTCGCTATACATGGACATTATTCTTATCTCAAAAAAGAGACATATTTCCTGCATTTCGAAAACTATCCAAGGTTATCCATAATGAAAAAGGGTGTAAGAATTGTATCAATAAGAAGTGACCATGGAGGAGAATTCCAAAATGAGGAATTTGAAAAATATTATAGCCAAAATGGTATTTGTCACACCTTTTCCACTCCACAAACTCCCGTACAAAGTGGGGTAGTAGAGAGGAAAAATAGATCTCTAGCAGTGCTTATGAGGACGATGCTCAATGAGACCAATTTTCCTAAAAATTTATGAGCTGATGTTATAAACAACACTTGTTATGTCATGAACCGTGTCCTAATACAACCAATTGTAAAGCAGACGCCCTATGAACTATACAAAAGAAGAAATCTGAATATCTCTTACCTATACGTCTTTGGTTGCAAATGCTTTATCATTAACAATGAGAAATATAACCTTGGAAAATTTGACGTAAAAGATGATGGAGGCATATTCATTGGATATTCCACTTCGAGCAAGGCCTTTAGAATCTTTAAAAAAATAACCAAGACAACTTAAGAATTAATTCACGTTACCTTTAATGAATCTAACCCCAAACCTGTAGAAGTAGAAGTTGTTAATTATGCAGGTATCTTGGAAAAGACAAGTCTGGAGGATAATCAAGAACCAGGCCAAGAGCAAAATGAAAAGCAAGTAACAATGGAGGAACCAATTTAGGATAAAATCCCAAACGCCATGTGAGAATATCCATATCTCTCAAAGGAATGGAAACTGATAAAAGATCATCCAATCCAGAATCTTATTGAAGATATATCCAATGGAGTCACTACTCGAAGGCCTCTCAATAAGGTATGTAGCTTTGTGGCTTTTGTTTCACAAATTGAGTCAATGGGAATCGAAAAAGCTATAGTCGACGAATATTGGTCTCTTGCTATGCAAAAATATTTAAATTAATTTGAGCAAAACAACATTTGGGAACTAGTTCCCAAATCTTCAGATAATCTAGTAATTGGGACTCAATGGGTCTTACGCAACAAGATGGACAAAGATGGAAATCTCTTAATAAATAAATCCACACTCATTGCGAAAATATACAACCAATAGGAAGGAATAGATTTCAATGAAACCTATGCTTCTATAGCTAGATTAGAAGTCATAAGGAAGTTATTAGCCTTCTTTTGCATCATGAATTTCAAACTATTTCAAATGGATTTAAAAAGTGATTTTTTAAATGGTTACATCCAAGAAGGGCTATTTATTGACTAGCCTCTAGGTTTTATCAACCAGACTTTTCCAGATCATGTTTTCAAGATTAAGAAGACATTATATGGGATGAAACAAACTCCTAGAGTATGGTATGTCTGTCTAAGTAAGTTCTTGCTTGAAAACTAGTTCTAGATAGGACAAGTTGATAACACTATTTTCATCAAGAAAAATGTGCATGATACTGTATTAGTTAAAATTTATGTCAATGACATTATCTTCGGTGCTACTAACAAATCCTTGTGCAAGGAATTTTCTGACATTATGAAGAATGAGTTTGAAATGTCAATCATGGGAGAGCCAAAGCACTTTCTAGGACTTCAAATCCATCAAACTAAAAACGGAACATTCATAAATTAAGATAAATATTGCAAAGAGTTTCTAAAAATATTTGATATGGAAAAGTTCAAAGTAATAGCAACCCCAATATCAACCTCATGCAACCTCGACAAAGACAAAGATGGAATACCGGTTGAAGAAAGCAAGTATTGTGGTATGATAGGCTCTCTTCTCTATATAACTGCATCCCATCCTAATATAATGTTTGTTATATGTATGTGTGCATGCTTTAAAACATCCTCAAAAGAATTACATCTCAATGCGGTCAAACACATTATGAGATACCTCTCTAGCAAACAACAAATGGGTTTATGGTACCCCAAGTAAGCGGATTGTGACTTAGTTGGGTACTCTGAATCCAATTTTGCTGGGTGCAGATTAGATAGGAAAAGTATTAGCAGTATATGCCACCTACATGGAAACTCGCTTGTCTCATGGAAGAGCAAGAAACAAGCAAGTGTTGCGCTACCCACAACTGAGGCAGATACGTTGTTGTGGGTAACTGTTGCACTTAACTCATTTAGATGGAACAACAACTCAGTGATTACTATTTTAACCTATGAGCTACCCCATTAAGATGTGGCAACACTAGTGTCATAAACCTTATAAAAACCTGATACTTCACTCTTAGGCTAAACATATTGATGGTAGGCACCACTTTATTAGATATCATGTTGAAAAAGGGTAATGTGTACTTGACTCTGTAACTTCATCTAAGCAATTCGGAGACATTTTTACTAATCCCTTCCTAAAGAATTTTTTTTATAATAACCGAATTAGGAATATTAAACAAATCATGCACGGACTGAAATGCCTACATGCGATATATATGCATCTATGTGCTTATGTTTGCATATCTTATTTCATACATTGCACAATTTTATATACATATTTGATTTCGACAAAGAGGGAGAAGTATACTTTTAGGGAGAGTAGAATATACTCTCTACTTAATTAAGGGGGATTTTAATCACTCCAAACACATATATGTTATTTCTTTTACCACCTCCCTGAGAGACGTGTTGTCATCATTAAAAATGGAGAGAATGTGGATTTATGTGCTTGCAGGTATAAATTTGAAAATTCTATAGAAGATCCATATGAAGTTTTGATGACGACAATGATGATCAAAGTTGAAGATAATAGCTTTCAACCTCAATGATGGTGATCTAACCAAAGAAACATCTCATGTCTCATCAACAAAAGGAGACTCAATATAAAAAATTTTATATGATCAAAAGCAATCTAACAAAGAATCTAGAAGCCTCAAATAAAGTGTGAAAGCTCGTCAGATCATGTCTGTCTGTCTATCTGAGTGACCAGAGTATTGTAAAAGTAAGAAAGTAGCTTAGAAGTGCTAAAACAACTCACACATACACCTAAAAAATATTTTCAAATGTTTTTGAAAATTATTATCTAATCCAAGCCAACAGATTAAAAAAGATGTCCAAACTTCTTCCAAATTATTTTCGAACTAACCAATCGGTAGGTAAGTTATGCCAATCGATTGGCAAAACTTTTATGAGTCAGCTAATTGATTGGAGCTTTGAGCCAATTGATTGAAGAAGAGTTAATTGATTAACCAAGAAATTATGACAGCACATTAATGACTTTCAATGTCTCTATATCTAATATTTCCTATTTGGGTTTGCTAATGTATTAAAAATGAGCTGGAAATTAACTAAAGGTTTGTGCCAACCGATTGGCTCATTAAATCAACTCATGGATCAATTCCTTTTTCGGTGTTTCCAACTCTTATTTAAAGGAGGCTCGCCTCTACTTCTTTACACACCACTTTCCAACGTTTTACACAATCTTGAGAGTTTCTCTCTTTCTCTCTCTCTCTCTCTCTCTCTCTCTCTCTCTCTCTCTCTCTCTCTCTCTCTCTCTCTCTCTCTCTCTCTCTCTCTCTCTCTCTCTATCGAAAACATTTATTTCACTTGAAATTGGCTTAGTGTTAGCGAGTGAAACTTTATTTGTGAGGAAAAGTTTCGTAAGTGGTTATGTTATTTGTTTTAATTTTTGGGAGTGTGATACTCTTGAGAAGATCGGGTTTGCTTTGTGAGATAAATCAGTCATAAAATCTTTGTTGTGGTTTATTGAGCTTTACTGGGAAAAGTTATGTTTTTGTTATTGAGATTAACCTGAAAATCTCTAAGAAGGTTCTATCGTAACATGTGATAAAAGTAATTTGTGGATGTGGATAAGCCTATAAAAATCTCAAGATCAACTTGTATAAACGTTCGTGGACATAATTGATAAAAGCTCACAAGTTTATAGTCAAAATCTCAAGAAGATCTCTTGGGAACATGACTATGCCAACGTTCGACCAAACATGGATAACTCTAAGGTTAAATCTTTCTAACCATATCCTTTTAATTTCCGCTATTTACTTTTTATTACTTATTTCCGCTGGAATTCACTCGATCTACACTACTAACACGGTCTTAATAGAGAAAAATATAAAATTAATCACGAATTTTAAATATCACAAATATAATATAGGGGTATGTTAGACACCAATTATACTTACAACAAATAGGGGTGTGCAAAATATCTGGTTGTGAGATTCAAATTCATAACCAAATCTAAATCCATTTAAAATATTCGGATATAATTAAATAGTTATTAATCAGTTTAATTATTAATGATTGGTTATCTAACCATATTTTATTTTTGGATCCGGTTATAATCTGGTTATTATCCAAAATCCAAATGTTTCAATTTAATTTTTTTCGAATAAAAAATTATTTTTTTTAAAAATAATTAATTTTTTTTGAAAATAATTTTTGTGAAAAAAAATTAAATTTTTCGAAAATAAAATAATTTTTTTGGAAACAAATCTCCTGAAAAAATAATCAAAAGCATAATATTATTAAGATAAATGATTTCTTAGGGTGTATTCAGGTTAATTATTTTGATTTCATCCTGTTTTTACTAATCTAACGGTAGTACTTGATTAACTTTTACAAATATTTACTTACATGATCCAACATGTACTTGTAATTAAATTCAACAAACTGAAACACTATTTTTATTTTAAATATTTTTAATTTACGAGACACTATTTTTATTTTTTATTTATAAAATACTATTTTTATTTCTTGTTATAATTTAATATACAAATTAAATTATAATTTAATATTTTAATGTAACGAAAAAAACATATCTACAAAGTGGAGGGAGTATTATATTCTCTTTTGTTAGTGTGTAAATAATATTTTACTGTATTTATTACCAAAAAAAAAATAAAAAATTAGTGTGTGGTTGAAGCCAAGTGAGTGAGTGTAGAATGTGAAATCAATCATTTTTTGATTAGTAAAAATAATCGAATAAAAAATTAATTTTTTAACAAAAATCAATTTTTTTTATAATTTTTTGGAAAGAATTTTTTTTTTTTTAAAAAGATAATTATTTTTTAAAAGAAAATAATAACCAGTTATATAACCATAATCAAATTTATAACCAATTTTATAATTAGTTTTGATTCAAATGTGGTTATAGTTATAAATTTAAATCATTTAACTGATTTAAAAATGATTATGGTTCGGTTTTTAAAAATAACCAACCATACACATCCCTAACAATAAATAGGGGTATTCACGTGACTTTCTAGAGAGAAGGTAGAGCTTCTCTCTCTAGGTCTTATCGTGTCCCCCACACCCTCTTTCCTTCCCTAGGTCTGTAGGGCTTTCAAGACAACAATGGCAAATGCGTGGAAGTTGAAGCATGCAGTGGATATACAAGACCTTGGTAAAAATCTATTTCTGTTCAAGTTCAATTCCAAACGAGACATGGAATTTGTTCTCAAATCGGGACCTTGGAGCTTTGATAGGGCGCCGTTGGTTCTGAACCGCATCTCAGGGGAAGAACAACCATCAGATCTAAACATGCATTTCAGCTCCTTCTGGGTAAGGATATATGAGCTACCTCTTAATCTGAGATCTGAAGCAATGGCGAGGAAGATCGGCAATATCATCAGAAAGTTTGAGGAGATGGATGTCAAAGAAGCGCACATAAATGGTAGATTCCTTCGTATCAAAGTGATTATAACCCTCAAAGATCCGCTCAAAAGAGGAACAGTGGTGAAGTTCAAAGAGAAAAACCTGAGAGTCCACTTTAAATACGAAAGGCTTCCGACCTTTTGTTTCGTGTGTGGAAGAATGGGGCACCAAATTAAGGATTGTGAAGCGGTGGAGGATCTGAACGATGAAGGGTTAGAGGATATTGAGGAACATGATCTATCCTATGGGCAATGGCTAAGAGCGTCTCCACTCCCAAAAATGTCCGAAGAAGTGAAGAAGAAGGAATCAAGTTCCAGTTTGTGTAGCAGAGAACTATTCAATGCGTCTTCTAGCCAAAGCAGATGCAAGGCGAAAAGGAAAGGTAACGGAGAGGATGCTGAGGTCCAACAAAATCTACAAATCTCAAAGCAACAAGGAAAGATTGGGCTGAGTGGAGAGAAGGAAAATTCTCAGAATGTGGAAGTGGAAAGAGTCGCGGAGTCGCTAGGTGCAGTTAAACTCTCAATTGACAAAAATCCTCCAAAGAATGCTGGTAGCGAAGAAGGAATTGTGAAAAGAAAATGGACCAGGAAGAAGAATGTGAAGGAGGTAAAGGCTGGTACATTAGGAAGTGTTAAACCTAAGCTATCAAAGAGGCAATTAGTTGATGTAACTATAATAGAAGGGAATATAGAGGAGGGCATAGTAGGAGAAAAAAAGAGAAAGAGTTCATCAGTGGTTAGTGCAGCTCCAATTTGTCAACCAGAGGTGGTGTTGGAAGACCAACACCGCCTATCCCAATGAAGGCCATTAGTTGGAACTGCAGGGGTCTGGGGAACCCCCGTGCCGTTCGAGCCTTAGATTGGATCATTCGATCGGAAAATCCCCAGCTGGTCTTCCTAATGGAAACCAAGCTAAAGAGAGAGGAAATGTAAGCTGTCAAGAAGAGGTGTAGATTTTGCTTTGATTTTACCATTGATTGCAGGGGTGCTGGGAAAGATAGAGCGGGTGGAGTCAGTCTATGGTGGAATGACTCGATTGAAATCACAGTTAAATCTTACTCTCAAAACCATATAGCTGGGAGTTGTCAATCCGAAGAGGAAGAATGTGGTTGGTCTTTTGCTGGTATATATGGCTTCCTGGAGGAGATAAATAAGAGGAAAACGTGGGAGTTGGTTCAAAAGGTTAGCGAAGAAGGAGGAGACAAGTGTATCCTCTTTGGCGATTTTAATGATATACTACAAGATGCTGATAAACAAGGAGGAAATGACAGAACGTTTTCTCAATTTCAATGGGGAAGAGAGACTTTGGACAAGTGTGGTTTGGAGGAAGTCGGTTTCGATGGATATCTATTCACTTGGTCTAATGGCAGGAAGGGAGAAGACAATATTCAATGCAGGCTAGATAAAGTTCTGGTCTCCTTTACCTTTAAGCAACATTTTCCCCTTTCGAAGGTTACTCATCTGGAGAGACACTGTTCTGACCATGCTGCACTTCGTATTCTCATCAAGAAAGATGAGCCAATTTATAGGAGACCTTTTTTGTTTCGCTTTGAAGAGGTCTGGTCCAACCAAAAGAAGTGTGGGGAGATTGTTCGCCATCTGTGGAATAGAAACACATATTCAATCCAACAAAGGATCAACTCAATGCAAGATCTTCAACATCACTTTAAGGAGATGAGAACAAACAAGATTAGAAAGGAGATTCTCAGACTTCAAGACTTTCTCAAAGAGCATACAAGATGGTCCGGGGAAGGGATGGAGATTCAAAAGTACAAGGACGCTGAGAGACAGAGGGATTCACTGCTCAAAATTGAAGAAACCCTTTGGAGACAAAGAAGTCGCACAGTATGGCTTATGGATGGGGACAAAAACACCAAATTTTTTCACCAAAAATCTGACCAAAGGAGGAGGGTTAATGCAATCAAGAGGTTGAAAGATGAGAGTGGTGTATGGAGGGGTATGCATCAGAACTGTGAGAAAATCCTCACTAATTATTTCAAGAACATCTTCACTTCCTCCCAACCGGAGAATTTGTAGGCTATTTGTAAGTCAATTCCAGGCAAACTATCTGAGAGTCACAAACTTATATGTTCTTCTCAATTCACGAAGTAAGAAGTGTACAATGCGGTTTTCCAGATGCACCCTACCAAGTCCCCAGGCCCGGATGGCCTCCCGGCGTTGTTCTACTAAAAATACTGGTCCACTGTTGGTGAGGATGTCATTCAGTTTGCTCTAGATATTTTGAATAACAACAGGAATCCCAGTGAAATCAATAACACATTCATTACTCTCATCCCCAAGAAAAAGCACCCTTCGACTCCCTTGGATTTTAGGCCGATTAGCCTCTGCAATGTAATAATGAAAGTTGTCACCAAAGTAGTGGCAAACAGAATCAAGATAATTCTTCCTGATATTATCAGTGAAGAACAGAGTGCGTTTATTCGTGGAAGGCTAATTACGGAGAATGCCCTCATTGCGATGGAATGCTTTCATTGGATGAAGCATAAGAAGAAAGGCAGGAAAGGAACCATGGCGTTGAAACTCGACATGTCGAAAGCCTATGACAGATTGGAATGGAACTTTGTGCTGATGACCTTGGAATGCTTGGAGTTCCCCCGTTCTTTGATTTCCCTTATCAGGAATTGTATTACGACTGTTAGCTACCAAGTCTTGATCAATGGGCAACCCTCCACTCGTTTTGTCCCTGAAAGGGGTCTCCGTCAAGGAGACCCATTCTCACCTTATTTATTTGTGATCTGTGCAGATGTCCTTTCTGGTTTGCTGAAGCAGAAGGTGGCGACGAAGAGAATCCATGGTATCAAAGTGGCGAGGAACTCTCCAACCATTTCTCACTTATTTTTTGCAGATGATAGTCTTCTGTTTGCAAGAGCCAGTGAGGAGGAAGCTATCAGAGTCCTTAGTGTTCTCAGCGATTATCAGAAGGCTTCGGGGCAAGTGGTGAATATTGAGAAGTCCGAGGTCTCATTTAGCAGCAATATTCCGCAAGAAGTGAAAGACAGAATCAAAAGTAAATTGGGTTTCCGTTTTGTGACTAATCATTCGAGATACTTAGGCCTGCCGGTGGTATTTGGAAGGTCTAAAAAAGAGGTATTCAAACTGGTGTTAGAGAGAGTTTGGAAGAAGGTGAAAGGATGGAAAGAGTCGTTCTTGTCAAAAGCAGGGAAATAGGTCCTTATAAAAGTAGTGGCTCAGGCGATACCTACGTATATCATGAGTTGTTATCGTCTTCCAGATACTTGTTGCAAGGAGTTGAAGCGATGTTGGCAAAATTTTGGTGGGGCTCGAAGGAGGGTGAGAAGAAAATACATTGGTTAAGTTGGGAAAGGTTAGCACATTCCAAAGGTGACGGTGGCTTGGGTTTCCACGGCATAAAAGACTTTAATACCAGTTTGTTAGGCAAATAGTTTTGGCGGTTAATGCAGGAAGATGGTTCCCTTTTCGAGAGATTCGTCAAGGGGCGTTATTATCCAAGATGTCCTATTACAAAAGCTCCTTTCGGCTATAGACCAAGCTATGCATGGCACATCATCTTTAGCTCTAAGGAACTGGTTCTTGGTGGATCCCGGTGGCGTGTTGGGGATGAAATGAATATAAGCATAGGTATGGATAATTGGATCCCATCTCTACCTGAATTTCGTCCTTCCTCTCCGGCTTGTAGGCTTGCTCTTGATGCCAAGGTAGAGGAGCTCATTAATAAGGAGAGGGGTGTTAGAACTTGGACAAACTCAAGGAAAACTTTGGGGATCAGGACATCCTTCACATCAGAAGCATCCCACTCTCGTCCAATTTCCCTCAAGATAAATTGATATGGCATTATGAAAAGGATGGTGAATATTCGGTCAAATCTGCTTACCACTGGTTGGGTAATCAAAGGAGGAAGTTTCAGCCTGGTCTGTCTGAAAACAACTCTAGGAGGTTTAGGAAGAATCTTTGGAAACTGAACGTGCAGCCCAAAACAAAGAATGGTTTGGAGAATTTCGAGGAACATCCTTCCAACCAAAGATAACTTACGCAAGAAAGGTATGTTTATCGACAACATTTACCCCCTATGTTTCTCTGCTGCTTAATCTCAGTCACATCTCTTCCTCCGTTGTAACTTTGCCAAGAGAACTTTGTTTTCCTCTCCTTTAGGAATTCGCATTCCGGAGACGGGCAGTGTGATGGATTGGCTGAGTGAGGTCCTGTCCAGGAAGGACTTTCAGCTTGGTCAGTTAATAGCAATTTTTCTCTGCAAGATATGGCAGGTTCGCAACTGTGTCGTTTTCAAGAAGGCCAATCCGGATCCTTGTAGGGTGGCTTTGGAGATTTGGGAAGCCTTTGTTGAAGGAGGAGGGAACCGAAGGGGTGGCAATGCGCGTGAAGCTGAGATGAGGTGAAACTTGGATGAGCATAATGGTTGGGTAGTTCAATCTGATGCTGGCTATTTTGAGGGGGGATTGTAGCTCTTGGATGTGTTATACGGGATCCTACTGCAAACATCTTTCTGGCTGCTTCCAAGAGACTAGTTAGTGTGATTGATCCTTCAAACGCTGAGTTATTGGCCATTCGGTGGTCTTTGCAGATGGCAGTGGATTTGGGTCTTAGTAACTTTATAATTCAGTCTGATGCTTTATTTGTTGTTAACTGTATTAATGGTTTGGATCGCAGCGCTGAGTTGCAACCAATCATTTGTGACTGCAGACAGTTAATGGCTAGGTGTGATAGAGTTGTTGTTATGTATGTTAATAGATGCCATAATAGGGAGGCTCATAGTTTGGTTGGTGTTGGTAGGAACTTAGGGTCCAGAACTTGGACTGGCCATATTCCAAGCCAGGAATTTGCATCATGTCCTGTTGTGTCTTCTATCTAATGAATGGACTTGTTATTAAAAAAAAAAACAACAAATAGGACTCTTCTTGCAACTAATTAAGCAATAACGATCATGATATGTGAATATGTGATACCTCGATTTAATTATTGATTCAAGTATTTAGAGCTTTGATCTCTGTATGAAGGATGCCATTTGTTTTACCTACAAATCTGGCCACAGAGAGTCTGACCTTAACTTACTAAAAAATGTGAGTGGTAACCCATCCTTTTAATATAGGAAATGTGATTAGTCCATCAACGATTCGATTTTGACTAAAAACATTTCATTATTTGTTGGAATGTACTTTCTGGATCTCCCCCACTAAACTGTCATTTATACTCAGAAGTTTGAAGATAAAATTGACTTTATAAAACAAATTATAGAGAACAACTTCAAATCAAAATGACTCACTCATCACTCAATAATCTTAACTTAACAATCAAATAAAACTTTAGACTTAAATGTGATAGTTGAACATGAAGAAAATTCTCATTGTTAAGAAAGAAAACATGTCGAAATATGAGTGGTAGATGCCAACTTGAATCCAAAATATTAATAATCAAATGTCACCTCATTGTTATTACTTTGGCTCATGTTATTCACTTACACCTATCAATGTGACAATGTTTCTATAAGAGAAACCTAGATAGCCCCACTTTATCACCAGCTTCCTTAAGATCTTTCATGTTTGTTCTTTGTACTCTCCAAAAATCAATTTTCTATAAATTGGCAACGTAGCATAGCTCTCTATCACTGCATCAACAGAAGGTCCATAGAAAAATGCCACCGAAAACCTTCCCACTTTCTCACCAGCTACCACTCGATGTCTAACACTTGTGTACACTCCATTGCTTAGTGCCAGCAACTTAAAATGGTAGTTACTTAAACACTTATCTAGATAAGTTATTATTCAAAAAGAGTTGTATAATTTTCAAATTCTAATAATTAATTATCATCATTAGTAGTAAATTAATTCTATAAACATAGCAATTGCTTGTTGCTAATTAGTCTTCTTGATGCAATAAGCTCTGAGTAGTTGAGGGGTTCGGGTCGTATGAATACTTGATTGATATCATTTTTATAATAAAAAATTATGTTAGGCATGATTTGCCTCCTCCATTCTAGATATGACATAGACCGATTTCCTTCATCTAATTCCTATCGGGATTAGAATTTCAATCATCATTAGACTATTTAAAATCAAACTAATCTAATAAAATATTATTAATTAAATTGAACCATATCAAAAATTGTAAAAAATTTGTGTTTAATTCGGATATGTTTGGATCACTTTCTTACAAAACCGGATCAGTTTTGATTGCAGTTTGTACTAAACACATTATGTTACAAACTCTTATTGACTATTATATATATTGTAAATTCTTTAGAGAAATTAATAAGTATTATGTATATATTTTATTATATTTTTTATAAGTATTTAATTTAATTTATATAAAAAAATATTATTTATTTATAAATATTATTCTTTTTATTTGAAGTTAAATTGTTATATATTTATTTTTGTTGACGTTGATAAAGATAAGATTAAAATAAATAAAAATATTGTATTATTTTTTATATAAAGATTAAATATGTTTGTGATCCTTCTAAATATCTCTTATTTTACTTTTAATTTCTCAATAAATTTCATGCAAATAATGTTTTTTTATTTATTTCATCTATATTTTTGATCCCTCGTGTTAAAAGTGACGTTAAACCTGTCACTAAGTAGTAAATTGTCGTTAATTTTGTTGTTAAATTGTAAACACTGTCGCTAAGTTGCAGGATGAAAAAAAAATGTGAATGGTAACTTTTAGGAGAACCAATATATAAAAGAAATTTTTTTAGGGACTAAAAATAAAATATAAGATATTTAGGAGGATTATAAACATATTTAACCTTTTATATAAAATAATGATAATGAAAAAGGAATTATAGTGTTAAGACTACCTTAGTCACGTACATACACTTGATTAAGAATGTACTTTTATGTATATTGTCATTTATATGTAAGATAAAATTGTAAGATGTAATTCATATTTATATATCAAATTATAAATTTGTTTTGAAATTATAAATTTTTAATTTTTGGTAATGGATAAATACTTAAACACAAAATTATGTTGTTCGCTAAGATTCAATAAAAATATTTTAAAAAATCAAATTTATTAAGCCTACCCAAACTGCAGCATTAGTTTGATTTTATTTTTATTTTTAAAATTCAATCAAACCAACCCGAACAACACATTTTTTTCTTTTGCAATTCAAATGATTTTTAGAGTCAAAATTGTCCAAACCGTACCGCAAACATCTTTAGTCCCGATTCTTTTTGTTAAAATATTTAATATTTAAATATTATTGGGTTAATAGTCATTTATCCCCCTGCAATATTGGCGAGTTTTGATTTACCCCCTTTAAAAAAATAATTTTGGATTACTCCCTGAAATTTTGGGGTACCCCTAAGCGTGTAAAAACCAGGGGGTAAATAAAAAAAAAAATTTACAAGGGGTAATTTTTCTACCTAGGGGGCAAAAGACTTAGAATTTTAAAATTTCAGGGAATAATCCAAAATTATTTTTTTAAAATGGGTAAATCAAAAGTCGTCTATATTGCAGGGGTAAATGACTATTAACCCAATATTATTCAATTATTAGATTTTAATAATTATCATGTGAATATATATATATATATATATATATATATATATATATATATATATATATATATATATATATATATATATATATATATATATATATATAATGGAAGAAAAACTAATTAGATTTTTATTTAAAAATTAAATAATGAATTAGTTGTGTTTGTGCTTAAATATGAGTGAATTTGGGAATACTAGAAACAACATTATATTTAATGACGTTGTCTGCGATGTGGATGAGATCTTCCATCAAATTATTATTCGATCTTGGAGATGGTTGGAACTAGGCCGTAGGAGATGTAATCTTTATGATTGGATGAAACACCCTAGTGACCACTTGTAATCGTAGGTTGGCTTAGTTTTTATTTTCTTTTTCTAATTTTGATTGATTTTTTGTATCGGGTTGGAGAATCTCTGTTTCTCCTTTTTTAATACAAATTGCTTATAAAAAAAATGAGTGAATTTGGAAATAACTTATTTCAGAATAATAAAGAACTCAAATTGACCATTATCATGTAAATATATCAGTAAATAATATCTTCTCTACCTCTAGAGTGCTTAAGAAGATATTAGGGGTTTCGATTTTTTATTTTAAAAACCACTTAAATTATTGGTGTCTGTTGTTAGCTCTAAACCACTTTTATTGTCAAAATATTTTTCTCAATTCATCAAGATGTTGAGTTATTATTGGAATCTGTTGAAACTTAACTATTGCGTTGGTGATCCCCTTAATCTCTTATTAATTTCAATCTTGTTTATAAAAAATATAAAAATATAAAAAACTTTTTGGTTTTTAAATTTTATACATATTTGTATGTTATTAGGTTTACGTAATAAAGTATATGTTATAACATGTGATAAACTATTATAAATGGTTAAGAAATCTCTTTTCAATCGCCTTTGGTCTACTATTATTTTTGGCTTGCATTGTTTTATTTATATTATGATTGTCTTTTGTGGATTCATATCTTATGAGAATGTCATTTTTATGTAAGAACATGATAATGAATTTGAATAATTAGATTTTAAAATAAATGGTGCAGATCATGTATGGTTTTTGTTTTTTTCTCTCCTCCATTATTAAAATAAATGATAGAGGAGAGAGAAAAAAACTGACACATAATATCTACTATTCATTTTAAAATTTAATGATTCAGATTCATTCTCATGTTTTTACATAAAAATACGATACGTTCCCGTCTTCTTGTATATTTTCTTTATCATGTAGAATAAAATATAATTGAGATTGAGTTTATTTTATATTTCATTTTGCAATTTCCTTTTTTTGTTTTTCATATATGTCACTCTTTTAAAAAAAGTTAGTATTTTTGAATGTTGTTTTCTTCCATGAATATTGGGGAAAAAGTTATAGATTGCAATTTTCTTTGTGGTTTAACTATAAACGTCGCTTAATCATAGTCGAGGAATGTTGAAAATAGTTTATAAAGTTTATAAAGTAATGAAAATAGATGATACTAATAAAGCCTAAAACTTTTAACATTTACAGTATATAATAATTAATCTCCTTTATATATACTGTCAGTTAATCATAGCATTGAATGTTGAAAATAATTTGATTTTTATTTTAAAAATTTATAAAATAATACAAATGAATAATAGTAATGAATTGTCGGAATAAAACTTTTTACACCGATAATACATAATAATTAATTATATATATATATATATATATATATATATATATATATATATATATATATATATATATATATATATATATATATATATATATATATATATATATATCACTACTACGAAAAACCCATTTAACAACGGTTGGGAATGACATATAATGACGCGGGCGAAGACGTTGTTATGTAGATTGTCGTTTTAAGTTAGTTGTTTCTACAACGGGCTGGAAACCGTTATTGAAAGGTATGGCGCGAGCCATATATCACAACGGTTATGATAATAAACAGTTGTGATACATACACTTAGGTTTTGGGTTCGAAACCCATCAGCAGCGAAATTATATAAAACATAAATTACTTATGATATCGGTTACAATAGATAACCGTTGTTGTAAGTACCCTAAGTTTATTATATTAAATGTAGATTGCTTGTTTTACAAACACCTCACTAAATAAATATACATGGATTCAATTTGATGAAGATGTCTATAATCTGCAAATTAAACTGTTCTTGAAAACCAACTTAAACAAACCAATGTTGTTTTCTGATTGCATTCGTCTCATCGTGCATTTCACACTCTTTTACATATATTGTGGTTTATTGATCTGACTCCTTCGATATATCGCTATCTTCGATTATAGTTAAATTTCCATAATGGAAGATGTCTCATCTTTGATTTAACTATAATGGAAGATGGCGATGCATCTAAGGAGCCAGATCATTATACCATAATCTATATATAAAAGAACGTGAGATAAATGATGAGAGGCATGCAATCAGAAAACAATTGGTATGTTTAAATTGGTTTTCAAATATAACTTAATTTGCAGATTATAAGTATCTAGGTCAAATTAACTGAATGTATTTTAAGTGAGGTTAGTGAAACAAACAATCTACATAGAATATAATAAACTCAAAAAACATTCTATACCAGATCCAGATATTATAAACTCATATAATACGCTTGCTACCACCAGCAAACTTTAAGTGAGGGTTAGTTAAACAAACAATGTAAATAGAATATAATAAACTCAAACAACATTCTATAACAGATCCAGAAATTATAAACTGATATAATACGCTTGCTTCCACCAGCATCATCACCCTATATCATCCCCTTAACCTGAAAGGAAACAAAGCAAACTTCAAAAATGAGCATCCGCAGTTGAAAACAAACCCTAAAACCATAATCCAGTGAAGAGTAAAGAGAGGAACAAGAATAACGCACATTTTAATGAAACTAATCGCGGAACAGGAATCAATTATGATGTTGAACTAGTTTGGGAAGCAATGAAAAAGAAATATAAGGAGGAAGAAGCTTACGCAAAAGCTTCATACTTCGTATACTTATTTTCATTGTTTCTAAAACTAGATAAAGTTTGCTTACAGTGTTGATTCTTCATTTACTAACATCTTGTTCGTGAAGCTATGAAGAAAAAGTACAAGGCGGATGAAGTTTTTATCATAGCTTCATGCTTCTTGTACTTTTTTCCATAGCTACACAAACATTATGAAGTTTCCAAAGCATGTTCTTTGTTAAGATAATGATAACGAATCTGAAAAAATGAGAACAATAAACAAAAATAACAATCCACAAACGAGATAATGGGAAATATCTAACAATAGATGGAAAAAGAAGAATACCTTAATGTATGATTCACGGCTAATGGTGAAAACGAAGAGAAAAAATGGGTTCTAGGGTTTCACTTTGAAGGCAACGACGTTACTGTCAATTAAGTGAAAGTTATTTTGCTTATATATAGGTAAACTATTTCACAACCGTTAACAATAACAACCGTATAGATAGGTATTTATTTATTATAAATATATCACTACGGTTAACTAGAATAACCGTAGTGATAACCCTTTTATCTGTGAATTTTAAAATAAATAAAACCGTATAGATAAGTATTTATTTATTATAAATATATCACTACGGTTAACCAGAAGAACCGTAGTGATAACCCTTTTATTTGTGAATTTTAAAATAAATAAAAAAGAAAAGGTGCGCCTTAACTTCTCACTTAATGCATCTGCAGTTTAAACATCAACAATGTAATTCACAATGGATCTGCAGTTTAAACATCAACAATGTAATTCAAACCCTAATTCAACTATTACATTTCATAACAAAGTAAACATTAAACATAAAGGAGACAAGAAAACATAACATCTTGATATTTCCAGAAAATATCTCTGATTTCAGTTTGTTCTTCAAATTCTTGTTCTTTTTCTTTAAATCCTCATACATAACCTTCAGATAGCCCACAACTTCCAACTCTGACTTCATAATGCTCTCATAGTCATTTCCATCTCTTTCTCCCACGTCTTCATCCCATATGAACAAATTACATGTTTCATCGCTCCTCCAAAATGGACATCTGCAAAAAAGCCTTCCTTTATTTTGTCCCTTCTTGCATTGATACGAAACCATACGACCATCACAGCCACAAAAATTTCCAGATCGAGATTTTACACCGGAAGAAGACGTAGAAACACCTTTGGATGATTTTATCTTCAAATGTGACATTGCAACACCTTAAAGTAGAACACTTTCATGTTGTTGTTGTCTTCTTCCCGACAATGGTGACGGCGTTGGTGTTAGAGTTGTTTTGTCTTGTTTCTTTTTTCAATGAATAAATTGATATATAGTTGGTGTTTAAAATACATAACAATTTGTAACAACGGTTTTAAGAAAAAGCCGTCGTGATATCATTATTATTTTTTAGTTAAATATTAATAAAACTTAAAAAGGGAGCATTTACGTCAAAGGGATAAACTATTTGAGGGCGATGAGGTTCGAACCCATCATAGCTAGATTGTATCACCATGGTTTTCATAACAACCGTTATTATACCCTTGAGATTTCTAATTAAAATAATGTGCGCGCATCCAGTACGCACTATAAGAACGGTGTATAGGATGCCGTTGTAAATCTCGCGTTGTTGTTTGAGCGTTTTGTAGTTGTGTGTGTGTATATATATATATATATATATATATATATATATATATATATATATATATATATATATATATATATATATGATTTTCTACAATTGTATATACATCGTGTTAAATTTGAGTTATTTTACTACCTCCGATCCTTTTTATAAGAAACATTTTACTTTTTTAGATTCATTAAATAATTAATGTATTTGGTCTATAATGCAGACAAAATACATTAATTTTTTAATGAATCTAAAACAGTGAAATGTTTTTTATAAAAAGGACCAGAGGGAGTATTATTTTACAATTCAAATTGATCCGTTTTATAGTTCGTGGTTGTATCACGTGTAATTGCTTTGAACATGTTTTTCAATCGAATATATAGAAATGTGACAGTTTTGTTTTTTTTTTAATGAATAGGTATTAAATATGAGAAAAAGGAGTATATCTTGACAGTGTAAAATATTTTTATACTGTCAACCAATGACAGGCGTGTATTCCGCCACATCACGCTTTTATTTTTAAAATACTGTTATAATTTGACATTTTAAAATAATTTGATTGGATATCTGTGTAATATTTATTTATACTGACAGTGCACTACCTTTAAACTCATTAAATATATAATTGTATTTTTTTCACAGAGTTAATTTTTGTTAATTTTTTTGTAGTTAAAGTAATAATTGATATAAGCCTAGGTTAAATATGTTTTTAGTCCCTATAAAATTTGAAATTTCATTTTTAGTTTCTCCTGGGTTTTGGCAACGGTTTTAGCTGGTTTTGGCAACGGTTTTTTCTTAAAAATCGTTGCCAAAAGGTAGGGAAGGACTAAAAATGAAATTTCAAACTTTATAGGGACTAAAAATATATTTAACCCTTGTTTTTTTAACTTTAATTTTGAAACAAATATTCACTTTTGAATTTGTTTTCAAATATGATATCAACTATTATTTTTTAATTGTCTTTCTTATATATCAGATTGTTTATATGTGGCTTTGTCAATTATTGTGTTGAAGTGTCTTCCTTGAATATCAAAATTAACTTTGTTACAATTTTTGTCTTTATTGTAAAGATTTGATCAAAATTTTTTATCTATTAATGACTGCTTATTTTAATATCATAACTACTTGCTCAATTTTTTTCTTCGGACAAATATATTTCATTAACAAATTTAAAACTGATTATATCTCTTTCATTTAATTAGATATAATATTCATATTTATTATGTTGAAAACATCGTCAGTGACTAATTTTTTGAATTTATTCTATTATGTTATAAACTAAATGAATTAATATGGATTCAGTTTTTTTAGTGTGCTTATGTACCTTGAGCTCACAATTAAATAGGCTTATTTAATTCTAATAGGTAGTTTATTTTATATCTTGTGAGTCCAACCAATTTTATATTTTATTCTAATAGGTAGTTTATTTTATATCTTGTGAGTACAACCAATTTTATATTACGGGTGACAAAACGGACCCGACACATTGGATACACCAGTTTTACTCTCACCCTCTAATGTCTCTATTCTGTCTCATCCCATTTTTTCGCGGACTTTTGCAAAAATAAGCATTTACATAGAGTTTTGTATTTTTAGACTTAAACGGTGTACTGTCTATGGGTTTTTTCTGCCTCGCCCTCACTTTTTGCAAAGTAGACTTAGGTTTTAGACACGTATCCTCAACTATGACCGCCCCGCCCCATCCAATTTTTTTGCGTGCTTTTGCGAGATGGGTCTAAACGGACGGACATGCCCGTTTGCCACCCTTATTTACTATGTTAGTTTGTACATAATATAAACTCATTTATATGTTTAGTTTCTTATATTAAATCTTGGGAGTACTTTCTTGTACATTTTGAATAATTTAATATTCATTTGATTATCAAACTATCCTATAAACAAACAATTTTGACATTTCAATTGTATGTAATGTTTATGTGATTTTAAAGAACTTCCCATCTAATTTATTAAATTAAAGATGTCTATTAATTTTAATTTAGTTGTGTAGCGGCAAAATCGTGAGTGTAAGCTATTGATTAACTTAACCCATAAAACAAGAGTCGCCACCGCACTTTTATTTTATCCAAAAAGGAAAGGAAAAAGAGCGAACAAAACCTACACAAGCTCTAAAACAAGAACAAGTGCACAGAGACTGGGTAAGGGGGGTTGGTTACGCAATGGGAAGATGTTAGCACCCAAAACGTCTATAGTACTATATAGGAACCCTTTGAAATATTTACGTTTTTGGTCTGAAAATGTTTGCTTGAAAAAGATTGAGGAGATGAGAAGAGAAATTATTTTTAAGATTTTTGTGTTTGGAGAGACTTATCGCCTCATGCCTACGTACCCACGAAGTGCAATGTAGGATCAAAACCCCGTAGTTCGTGGTACAAAGAATGAAATTTGTTTGTTTTGGTTGATTTTAAGTGTAAAGACAAATCGTCATTTCCAAGTGAATAATTCCTCTTAAAGAAATGAATCATGTCTACACTTATGAAAAAGTTAAAGGAAAAAGTGCACGAGGGCACAAAAAGAGAGTGATGAGTTTGATGTTTTTTAAGTCTTTTGAAAAAGGTGTCAATATGCTTATGTAGTTTAGCATTTGTTAAGAAATGAAAAGAAAAGAGTAAAATCACTTGACGAAGTCAAGGTTTGATTATGAAAGAGGTGATAGTTTGAAATCAAGAAAGTTTTGAAAAAAGGGAGAGAGTTTTGAAAATTGAAGAATTGGGGGGGGGGGGGGGGGGGGGGGGGGAGAAGAAGTGACTATCCTAAAGCATAAAGTAAAAGCTAAGGATAAGAAAGATCTAACCACAAATGTAGTTGTCTTCACCATAAACCAAGCAAAAGCACAAGTCTTCGAAGTCTTCGAACCATAATTCCAAAGCAAAGGGAAAAGGTCATAGTTCTAAGTCCAAGGTTCTAAGAATAGCATTGGATGTCCTAGTTCTAAGTCCAAGGATTCAAGAATAGCATTGAAGTCTAAGGTCTAGGTGCAAAACTCCATGTCCATTGCAAAAGATAGTAACCATAGTTCAAAATTAGAAGCACAAGTTTTTTAGAGGTTTTGGCCCTTATTAATGTTTTTGGTCCAAGTGGACAAAGTGAAAAAGGCATAAGCATAAACATGTGTCCAACGGACAAAGGAAAAATTACGGAAGCATAAACATGTGTCCAACGGACAAAGGAAAAATAAGCGGAAGCATAAACATGTGTCCAACGGACAAAGGAAAAATTGCATAAAAGTAAAAGAGAGATAGGGAGCGAGAAGGAATTGTAAAGAAGTTAGAAGTTAGTGATTAGTTATTAGAGTAAGTGATCAATAATGATTGAATAGTGTACTTAGGTCAAGGTTAATGAAGACTTGTTAGAAGATTGATAGAATCAAAGCCTCTACAACAATAAGCTTCATAGATTTTGAACCTAATACAAAAGATCAATCAACATTGAGTGGTTTTCCAATAAGGGACATAATGTTGCGCTATGTTAAGCAATCGCCGAGTAATTTACGGAGTAATTACCCTACAATGAGGACGGTCAATAGCTCTTTGTGATAATGCATGCTAGATGAACGATATGTAGATCGTCATCCGAAAACAATATCGTACAAAAAGAAAAGAAAGTAACGATCTCGTTTTGATCAAAATTCAACAAAGGAATTCTATGATCCATAAGACTTTCATCGATCAAAATAAAAGAAGAAATAGATGAAGAGAAAGCCATATTAAATCACACAATTATGTGATCTAAGGCTAAGAACAAAAGGAAAGGGAAGAAAATGGAAAAGGAACCAAAACAGTCCCAAAAACAAGCCAAAAACACAATTCTGCCTTTGTGCAGTCGATTGCACAAAAGGTCCAGTCGATTGCACACTGACAGATTTGCAAAAACAAGGCAAAAAACAGCATTGTGCAGTCTATTGCACGAAAATACAAATTGATTGCACCCTGCTGTGACAGCAAAAATTCAGCAAAATTCAACATGATCATGATCTAAAACTTTCTTCAAACACCTCATGATCATGGAATCAAAAGTGCACGAAAATGCAAAGCAAATAGCAACCAATACAGTAATTAAACATAAATTGCAAGATCCAAAGATCAAGCAAACAAGATCAACAAAGATCTACATTGTGGAAGATGAATCAAGAACAACAATGGTGGAAAATGAGATTACCACTCCAAATCTGAAAATTGCTTCAAATTACTCCAAGATCCAAACTCCAAAGCCTTGATCTACAAGAATTGATGAAGAAAACAAGTTTGGATAAAGGTTTAGCTCAAAGTTGAACAAGATTCAATGTGAATTCTTGTTTACTTTCAAAAGAAGAAAAGTGAGCTTTGAGTGAATATTGTGGTTGGGAAGAGAAATTGCAAGAGGTTTGTTGGCTATCAAGAGCTTCAAGCGAAATTTTAGCAAGGTGAATTTGGCTCTCAAAAGCTTCAAGAATGAATGAAATGAGGGTTCTATTTATAGAGTTTAGGCTTGGAAAATTTGGTGGTTTGGAATTTGGTTTGGAAATAAAAATTAGGCTTGGAATTTGAATTTGGAGGGAAAATCAAGATCAAGTGGTGATTAGTGAATGTGTATGGTGGGAATTAATTGTGATCATGTAGGAGAATTATTTTGGGGTGATCTAGAATATTCTCAAATGATAAAATTGGTGCCAAATGCTTCCAAATTTGAAAAATGCTGATTTTGGCCAATTATGTCTTTGTTCAGTCGATTGCACTGTAGCGCGAATAGACTGCACTGCTAAAAACTTCAAAATCTAGGCAAAAAATGACTGGTGCAATCGATTGGACCAATAGTGCAATCGATTGCACAGTTGAACAACTTGAAAAATGGCCATGTTGGATGGATTGTTCTGGCTCTGACTCGATTTTCTTGATTTGTCAAAGAAGGCATGGAAATAAACACATGAACCTTGGAGTCTCTTGAATAATAATCAATTAAATCTTGGAAACTCTTGATCAGATAATTTTGAATTATTCGCAGATCAACTTTGACATTGTTCAGATGAAATTCATTCGAGTTGAGGGACTGTTTAATATCCTTGATTCCCTTCCTGAAAAAGTTAGTGAAGACAAAAACAAACATATTTTTTGGATTTTGATTAAAGGTTAGTAAACATAAGAAAATAAAGGCAAATTTGGGTCTCTCCTTGAGTATAAGCCTCAATCTTTTGTACACAAACTTTGTTTTAAACAATAAACAACCTCCATGGGTCTCGGCTTGAGTTATAAGCCCCATACTTCTATTTTCAAAATCATCTGTCTATTTTAAACTGTTTGAAAACACCTGGGCCTCTCCTCGAGTATAAGACCCAATACTATTGTTTCATTCTTTCATTCAAAGATACATTAACTTGGGCGTCTTAATAGAGTATAAGTCTCATCCTCTTTTCCTTTTTAAAAGAAGATTTAAATCAAATTACACTGGTACTAAGAGAAGCATTATTCCCGGTGAAGCTGCTCTTAGACCACTTGAGTCTTTCTTTGAGCTATAAGCCCCAATCTCTCTTTTCAATTCATTCAAATAACAACAACATTCTTTTTGATACAAATTCTAAATTCAAAGTTTTCTCAAAACATTCTTCAATTTCTCAAAACCATAATCATACAGTGATAATCAATACAACCAATCATAATACACTTGGGCTTCTATTCAGAGAATAAGACCCATCACCTTTTGAATGCATACTTGCTTATATACCTTTAAACTACTTATTTGTATATACTTGGGCATACCTGTTTAGAGTTCCCTCAGCAGATAGGTCATCCTTAGTTCACACTTAGGTAGAATAGTAGGATACTTATAACTTAGTTCAATCAACTAGTTTTCTCTTATGCAAAGAAATTCATTTCCCCATAGAGGATTAATTACCAGTGAAACCTCTTTTGAATTTCTTCAAACCTTAGAACTATTCAGCAAAGAAAGGATTATTTCCCGATGAAACCTTTTTTGAACTTTTCTTTGGCTTGGACCCACAGGCTTCTTAAAAGTTCCCCACAGCCTCCTCTTGGGCTTAGTACAAGGACCCACATGCTTCCTAGAAGCATCCTAGACTCTTCTTGGGCATAATACAAGGACCCAAATACTTCCTAAAAGCATAGGAAAGAATTTAGTCATCTCTACTAGTTCAATCCTCGGGAAAGTAAAAAAAACTCTAGAACATCCAACCATTCAAGGGTTGATCTTCATCTCTAGAACCCTCAGCCTCCTCTTGGGCATCATACAAGGATCTTTCTCCAACCAGAGTCTGCCTCTTCTTAAGAGACTTGGGTAGTCTCAGCCTCCTCTTGAGCATTATACAAGTAGACTTGGAAAGTCTCACCCTCATAGCCTCCTCTTGGGCTTAACACAAGAACCCTCAGGCTTCCTAAAAGCTTAAGATAAATCCTAATCATCTTTATCAATACATAAATTCCCAGAAGAGTTAAAACCTTTTAGGCATCCAAGCTCATCTTTAAACCCCTTCTAACCCCCAACAAGGCTTGACTTTCACCTTAAAGTCCCCAGCCGGGTCAGGTTACCATCAACAAATCCTCAAAAGAATCAGAGCCTCATGGCATCTGATAAATCAACTCTGCTCAAATCTCCAGCAAGTGTTAGTTTCCCTTTGGATTCCCCAACACAGTTTAAAACATCTCTTAGATTTTAATAATCCTCAGCAAGAGTCAACCTCCTCTTAGGCTTCATATAATGATTTTCGCAGTCAGCCTCAATCTTGGGCTTTGTACAAGATAAATATCATACTCCCTAATTGAGTCGGTCTTCTTTGAAGCTACACTCAAACTCTTCAGCTTCATCATCTTGGGCTTCAAACAAGATACTAAAATAAAACATATCCAGTGAAGTCAACCCCCAAACATTTTAGCTTCAACCTTGGGCTTTGATCAAGGCACAAAATTCAACATCACCACAGATGAGACCATGAGTCCTCTCTGTAGGAAGATATCCTCTCTATACATCACATATCAAAACAAACAATCAAAACCTTTTTTCCAGATAATTGATGTAAGTGGCACACTTGTTGATTCAAAATCCAAGCTGGAAAGCCTCTGGATTCTACACATCCTAGCCAATGTCCCTCTCTTAGCATGAAAGATTCATAAAGGAAAAAGTGGCATTGCTCTACACTGAGTTAAAGCTTCTTCCTTCATAACATTTCTCTTATAAAGAAAGTTATGGCATTGTTGGATTCCACACATCCCAGTTAAAGTAACTTCCCTTATAATCAATTAATCAACATTTGTGATGAATAGGTGAGATTTCTCCCTTTAGAGATGACAAATTCTCTCCCTCTCTCTCAAACACTCTTTTAGCTTCAATCTTGGGCTTTAAACAAGACACAAACACTCCTTTAGCTTCAATCTTGGGCTTTGAACAAGACACCAATTTCCTCCCATAGAATAGGAGGAACTACAATTGCTCTGATTTCCCAAATCTCTTTACAGGAATACGTAGGCATAAGATTGTGAAATCTTAGTGAGCACACAAATCAAAAACCTTAGGTCCAGTACCTTCCCAAAAACAATAGAAAAACCAAAAACAACAAAAACATTTCCTCAGTCCTCCCAAAGGAGAAACTTTCCCCAATCAACAACCGATAGACTTAAGAAAACATTCAAAATAGTAGAAAATATATGCAAACGAAGGTTCCTATAGATTACTATAGATACTCTGGGTATTAATAGCTTCCCTTTGTATAACCAAACCCCGATCCCTGATCTCTTCATATTTGTTAAAGAAAACATTTGCATGCAGGGTTAGTTTAAGATATCTTCCCCTTCCTTTCAAGCTTCATATGATAAATACTGAATTTAGAAAGTAGCACCAAAATCGGTTGTGGTCGCGTCACAAAAAAATTGACACTACACCGGGACACTCAGCGCATAACGGAGACCATTGGCCAAGCGTTGGGGGCTCACTATAAAAAAAACCTCCTCTGTAGGAGGGTCAGGTATTCTATTATTTAGCCCTTTCTTACTTACCTCTTCACCCGAACTGACTTAAGCATTAGAGTGCCTGCAGGTACACCCCCCCCCCCCTCGTTCGTCGATCATTCAAGACTACAGACGTGTTGCTGGCCACTTACATATTCTGATCGATTGTTCGGATCAAGAACCTTAATCAATTAGGTGGTAAAATAAAGTTTAAAAAACTGATTAGATTTATATTTAAAAATTAACTAATTAAATAGTTGGATATGAGTTCAAATATGAGTAAATGTTTAGATGATCCATTTCAAAATAACGGGGACTCTAAGTGGTCATCACCCTATAAACAGACTATGATCCCCCAATATATCATGCGTAAGAAAATAAACACTTCTCCCTATCTGAAAAGAATTCAAAATGACATTAGAAATACCGATTGGAGGTAGACGACAAAAGCCATTAAATACTAGTTGTTTGTCTCTAACCCGTGTTTTAGGATTATTGCCAAAAAAGCTTTTCTCAATGCATTCGAGTATTTCTAAAGATCAACTTATCAGTCCTTTAATTCATACATGTTTGTCATAAATCAAGGCCCAACATAGCCTAAATAAATAAGAAATAAACTCTTAAAAAACGTTTTAGCTTATTGAACATAATAATGATTATTAGTTATTGCTCCATCTAAATTAGTTAGAAATACTTATTGTAGAGGACCATTTTTATCGAACTCAAAGCATAGCTTATAAAGGTCTTTGGCCAAAACTAATTTGCCACAATAAAATATCCCCTAATAAGAATTAAGACAACCATGATGTCAGTGCAAGAAAAAAAACATTATTATACTACCATGTATGAAATAACAACATATGCTTAATGGAGACAGACATATTCATCCACTAAGAAAAAATTCTTCCAATTAGGCCTAGCAAAATGTGTTGGTACCTGAAAATTAGAAATTCAAAAGTAACACTTAAGCAACATTTTTTTATAATCAAATTGATTTATGAAAAAAGAACTAGGGGTGCTTAACCCATAAATACAAAGGTTCAAAAAAAAGAAAGACAAAACCAACAAAAGACCCTCTCAAACCAATGACCGAAATTAACTAAAAAACACCCTCGGGTCATCATTCCAATCCTCCCACGGAACACACTTACCAGCTCTAAAAAACACACTAAACTAATCCCTCGAGAGCACCTTAATGGCACCAACCCCGTCAAAATTAGACAACAACAAATCATTAAAAAGAATACCATTCCTACAATTCTAAATCACCCAATAAATAATCAAAGCAAAGAACCACCCCACATCTAAAGAAAAAATCGACTTACAAGTGGAATCCATTAAAGAAATGCAAGCCAAACAATCCAAAGGAACATCATCTAAACGAAGCCATTTGCAAACCAAACTCCACCACAACTTTGAAATTCTACAACCAAAGAATAAGTGATCCAAGTCTTCATCACAACCAAAATATAATGGGCAAACCATTGAATGAGGTCTCGAAAGAATACCACGGTTAACTAATTCCCTCTTCGTTGGAAGCCTATTCCACAACAATCTCCAACCAAAAATAAGAATTTTACTAGGTACCTTGGAATTCCATAAACGGGACAGCGCCGTCTAAATTGCTCAATCTAACTCTTGACTATACGCCTCACCCACTGAAATAGATTCATATGCATTACGAACAGAAAAACCACTCGGATGACGCCACCACACAAAATTGTCAATGACCGAAGAATCCGAATGAACCGGCATGAACAGATGCTGCAGCTCTAGCACCCGCGCGCAGACTGATTGCGCTTCCTGGTCACGCTGCAACCTCACCGACAAATACCACGCATCCCCATGCCAACAACCCATGTCCGCCACCTTCGAAAAATTGGGATTTGACAAAAGAAATAAATATGGAAATAAAGCAGAAAAATAAGAAGTGCCCAACCAGCGGTCTCTCCAAAAATCCAAAAAAGACCCCGATCCGAGCTTACACGAAATGAAGGATAAAAACCAATTATTCGAGGGAACCAAAGCATCTCAACCAAGTGAACAAAGGTCCCGCCACCACAAAGAAACTTTTCTCCTTGAATGAAAAGATGGAACGCCAAACATTGCTCTTTTAATATCACCGTACCTGCAAGAAAGAAAGTTAGTCCATAAAGCATTGTCTTTGTTCTCTTTTTTAAGAAATCTCCACTTCCATTTGCTAAGGAGTACAAGATTAAACTTTCCACAATGTTTCACCATGAGCCCTCTTTCTTTCCTTGAAAGGAAAACCTTGTTCCAACTTATTCAATTGATTTTCCTTTGCACTACATCACCTCCCCAAAGAAAGGATCTTTGAAGCAAGATGATTTCTTTGATAATGAACCTAGGTGCATTATAAAAAGAGAAGAAGAAAATAGGCAAACCAGCCAAAATCGAGTTCAAAAGAACAACCCTCCCACCAATTGATAAATGCCTATTATGCCACCCTCCAAGTCTCCTTCTTAACTTTGACAAAATAGGATTCCACACTTCTCTTCTCCTCGGATTAATTCCCACTAGAATGCCTAAAAACTTGAAAGAGGAAGATCCGATCTCACAATTAAGAAAGGACGAAACCGCTTGAATGAAATCCGACTCCAAATTAACCCCTAGAAGCCTACTCTTGGTCAAGTTAGCTCGCAACCCGGAAGCAAGTTCAAAACCCCGAAGAATTACTTTTAACGTACAAAGATTATTCCAAGAACCTTCACTAATCAAGATAGTATTATCGGCGAATTGAAGAGTTTCCAAATGAGTTTGATCGTTCATATGGAAACCCTTGAAATCACCCAAGGAAGAAGCCATCTTCACCATACCCGCCAGGCCTTTCACCACCAATAAGAAAAGAAAAGGAGAGAGCGGATCTTCTTGGCAAAGACCACTAGAAACCGAGAAATCCTGAGTCGGACAACCATTCATGAGAATAGACATGGAATTATTAAAAATAAGAGCTTCAATCCAACTTCTCCATTTAGCACCAAAACCCATCCTTCTTAGCAAATATCTAAAAAAATCCCAAGACACACAATCATTATCCTTCTCGAAATCAACCTTAACCATCATGCAACTCTTGTTAAAACTCTTAGCGTAATCCACCAACTCATTGACCACCAAAACAACGTCCAAAATATTCCTATTAGGAATGAAATCCTATTGACAAGACGAAACAAGCTTACCCACCACTAACTTTAATCTTGAAGCAAGCAACTTGGTCAAAATTCTATACATACTAGAAATGAGACAAATTGCACGATAAT
Source organism: Lathyrus tuberosus (assembly GCA_022829125.1). Taxonomy (NCBI): domain Eukaryota; kingdom Viridiplantae; phylum Streptophyta; class Magnoliopsida; order Fabales; family Fabaceae; genus Lathyrus; species Lathyrus tuberosus. Next base: position 7,308,382 of record JALAZF010000034.1, read on the forward strand.
CATCCAAAGAGCAAGGATTCTCAACTTTTGGTATCAACGCCAAAAAAGAAGCCGTAGCCGCTTTTGGTAACACGACAAAAGAGTGAAACTCATTCGTAAATGCCATCACACCCGCTTTCAAAAAAGTTCAACAGGCCTTGTAAAAAGCCAAATTAAAACCATTCGGGTCCAAACTTTTATCGTCGTCGGACTTCCAAATGACATCTCTCACTTCCTCCTCTGAGAAAGGAAGTTCAAGATCTGAAGCATCCTTTACCGAAAGGTTCTTAAAAGCAATTCCATCCAACAGAGGTCTAGAAGACAAAGGATCAGTGAATCTCTTTTCAAAGTGCATCCTTATCTCCTCCTTGACCAACTCAACCCCCTCAATCCAACCATTTGAAGTATTAATGCCCAAAATCGAGTTCCTTCTAATACGTTTCTTTATGGACTTATGGAAAAACCTAGAATTTGAGTCACCTTCCACAAGCCACGACACGCGCACCTTTTTACGAAGAACACTCTCTTTGAAACAAACTGTTTACCAAACTCTAGCCGAAGCCAAGGATCTCTTAAGAGCAAGAGAATCCGCACTCAGAGACACCGACTCTGCCGCTTCCAAGTCCACCTCATTAATAGCATTATCTACCTCAAGATTCATGAAGTCAAACACCTCCAGGTTCCACTTCCGTAAACAACCTCTTAGCACCTTCAATTTTTCCTTGAAAGAAAAAATTGCCTTTCCCCCTATGTTTGCCAACAACCAACTCTTCTCAATAAAAGGCAGGAACTCATCATGCTTAATCCAACAATTAAAAAATTTAAAAGGTTTCGATCCCCAATTTTGGGAGTCACTTTTGAATCAAATGGGACAATGATCCTAAAGATCCCTAGGACTGGCCACCAACCCACCCACCTTCCAAGCCTGCTAACATGTAATACTATCAGTGTACTTTATGTTAGGCTTAACAAAGTTTGTTGATTTAAAACTAAATAAAGTACTGTACATGACAGACGTGAGAGGCCATTGTGCAGATTGATACTGACAGCATGATGTTTGACATACTAATAGCAGCTTCAATTGCAAAACAATAGCTTTTGCAAAATGAAAATACATTGAATAATGATATCATATTTTCAAACAGTCTAAGCTCACATTCTGCTAAACATTTTGGCACAATAGGAAATTTTGCATCAGTTCTGTTATGAACACATATTTTGTTGTGGGAACAAAGTTAAGTTAATTTGAAGTCTTTTTCAAGACAATGTAAATATCAAGTAACATCAAATTTAACTTGGTTAACCAATAAACTTTGGTTAGTTTATTAAGAATTTTCCATAAGCTATTAAGTACGGACTCCAACACAGATACTGGGACATGACTCGACACAGACACTCCGACACTAATAATGTCAAACTATAGAACGCCGACACCGCTATATATATATATATATATATATATATATATATATATATATATATATATATATATATATATATATATATATATATATATATATATATATATACGAGAGTATTTCAGCTTTATTTATCCATTTATGATTTAAAAAGTTGAAAAATATCCTAATCAAAATTATTATTTAATTTTTTATTGATTAACATTGTTTAAATACACGTTTAACAATTTTAAATTTGTGTGAGATTTGTCCAAAATATATATAAAAGTATGTTGAGACAAAGAAAAATACAAATTTTTGTTTGAAACTGTTGTCTGAATTGTCTAACATATGTGTTATGAATGTCTTACGAGTGTCAACATTTGGTTCGAAGAGTGTCGAAACAAAGAAAAACTATTTTTGGTGGACAATTTTCTGACTTTTCCGACACTTTAACTTTTCCAACACGTATCGTACGAATGTCATACAAGTGTCGGACACCACAACACGCTACTCCTAGAGGAGTCCGTGCTTCATAGTACATAAGAACTCTTCATGATAATCCTAATTCAAATATGCTGCAGTGGTAATGTGAAGTGAAAGTTACATTAAGAAGACAAAGTTAAATATTGGCATTGCTTCAGAAATTATAACAAAAAATAGACATTTTTATGGCATTTAATTAAAATTTCATAAGTATCATATATCATTAGTATGAAACATGGTAAAGAGTGGATGAAAAATGGAATTAACGGATTTTAGAGGAGAAATATGGTAAAGATTCATGTTCACAAACGAGGAAGAAGGAGAAATTTGGGTAAAGATTCATGTTCACAAAGGAGGAAGAAGGAGAAATTTGGGAATAAGAATAAGAAAAGGTAAAGGTTTTAAAGAGAGGAAGAGATTTGTTGGAAGAGAAAAGAGATAGACATAAAGAAACGTTGAGAGAGATGAGAAATGGCTAAAATGGAGGAAGAAAATGAGTAATTATTATATGTTTCCTTTTTCAGATCAATGATGAACTCGAATCTAACTAATTTTCAAATTTTGATTGAGACGTATAAGTGAATTAGTAATGACAAGCAATTTAAGGAGAGAGTTTAAGAGTGTTAAAATTTCAGTAATTGTCGATAATAAAAAAGTTTTTTGTGGTATAATTTTTTTAAACTCATTCAAGATGTAGCACGAAGATGTGTATTTTTTTTTTGTAGATATTATAATTCTATTTGGAGAGTTGAAGAAAGATTTAAATGATAGGTTAGAGACTAAGAAACAAACTTTAGAAACACGTAGTTTTTGTCAAAGCATAAGTAAAATAGAGTATATGGAATACAAGTTCAACAAAAGAAGGAGTGTTTCTAATCTAGAGGTAAAAGTTGGAGCCAATATCATCCCTCAAGTAAAACGGTTTAAATATCTTGAGTTTCTAATACAAAATGATAAAGAAATAGAAGGAGATGTATGTGAGAGCAAGAGTTGTCTCTACAAGTCAATCTATGTTTTGATGATAACAATACGTATTTGTGAAAGAACTATTTTATGTTCTAACATGTGTTGTGTGCAGATCATAATCATAGAAGATATCAGATATAACAAGCACCAACCAGATGTGCGTAATTGATAATATGTGAAATTACTATGTGTGACACAAGTCGCAAGAAGCAAGAACGCTTCTGTATCTGATCGTGATCAGTCAGATCCAAGGATGTTGATATTGCTGTTGCAATGCTCTTGTGGATGCTCTCTGAAAGTGGTCGAGATTCTGAAGATTGTGAAGCTTCTTATGAAGATAATCTTCCGGAGAACCGAAGTTCTAAAGACTCTCATGACTTAAAGTTCTGAAGGCAGAAGGCCCTGAAGACCAAGTGCAGAAAGACTCTGAAGACTTATATGTTCTGAAAATTATGGTTCTAAAGGTCAAGTGCTGAAGACTCTGAAGACAGATTCCTAATGGACAAGTTCTGAAGTTTCGGAAGACTTGAAGTAGTAAAGGATAATGTTATTAAAGACAAATGTTGAAGTTCTGAAGTCTGATTCCTAATGGACTTCTTCAAAAGACTGAGGACTTGGAGTTTCAGATATCCTGTTAAGAAGTCTCTACTCATGCTTTAATTAATTACCATCAGAAGCCTCTGAAGATTTGAAGACAAATGTTACCGTTGTGAAATGAATGTACACTGCGCCCAAGAAGATATATCATGTCACTTCCTCCACAGTAAAAAAGAGATGTGTCAGTACAACTAATATTTACACAACGTCTCTCTTACAACATCCAAAAGAAATTCCAACGACTATATTTTTCTTGGCTATTTAAAGGAAAGAAGAAAATGCTTCAAAGTGTTGGTGTGATGATAACCACAACGATGAGTTCTCTTTGTAACACTTAATATTCAAAGCTATCACCATTTACACATAACCATTGTTGTTGAAGCTCAATGATCAACATTCAACACATCAACAACAAATTGGTACAGAAGCTGTTGATGAAGAAGCCAACATTGAAAATTAGTCAAGTCATCAACAACCTTCTCTTCTGTCCTGTATTGAAGATCTAAAGCAAGGAGTTGTTGCTCGAAGCTTGCTCACCCAAGAAGAGGAAGAAGAAGAAGATCTACAAGATGTCAACAACTGTCAAATAAAATACATCTTTGTAGTTTCTTAAGATAGCAAGGAGCCGCTGCTCACATCTTGCTTGAACACTTATGTGTTCTTATGTACTTAAATTTAGGAGTAATCTACTTGTTAAGAGGCATCTTTGTAACCTCCTGTATAACTAATTCTTGGTGAATTAGGATTCCTTGAGTGGTCAGTGTGACCGGAGACTTGAGAAGACAATGGCGAGATGTCATTGTGGTAAATCCTGAAATAGGGTCAGTAGCGTTATATTCATTGCGATGAATCCCTGAACGTCTAGCTGTTGAAATCCTAGCAGTAGATCTTGCGAGATTGGAACCTACAAGTCAATGTTCGTTATATTCACTAAGTTGAATCCCTGAACGGTTCATTGTGGGTTAGTCACAGTGCGGCTGTGCAAGTTGTTAGTCATCGGCTGTTGCCCGTGCATCTGTAATCGAGATTGATTATAGTGGATTAAGACCTTGTGTTCAAGGCGAAATCACCTGAGGAGGGTGGACTGGATTAGCCTTGTGGTGAACCAGGATATATCGTGTGTTCCTTACTCTTGTTATGTTTAACGTCTTTGTTTATGTTTCTATATTGAGTCTCAGAACCTTACATAAGCAAGTCAGGACCTTGCAGCTTAACTCTGACAAGCTTCCGCACTGCAAGTTTTGAGAAATGTATTTTATGTTCAAACTCTTATTGGTTCTTATGCTTCACGCATAACAAGTCTGAATGTAACTTCGCTAGTCAGAGTATTTCAACGAACTCTGATGTTATCCTAAGTGCTTTAATGATAAGAAACGAAAAGATGTAAAAGAGTGGATACACAATTCAAACCCCCCCTTTCTTGTGTCTTTCTCGCACCTTCAATTGGTATCAGAGCTCCGGTTCTGTTATTGATGGATATCAAACACTTAACAGTGTCAGAAAAAGTTCCAGATGCGGTACGTAGAAATACTCTGGGTGAGATTGAAATCCACTTACAATTTCTGTAATAGTTCAGAAGATGATTGTGTACAAAATTGTAATCAATCTGAGTACTTGAGCAAATCACTGATTCTGGAAGTTTTGTAGTTGTCAAACAACTAAATCTTCCTCACTTAATGCTTTGTTGAAGATTGAAGAATCAGCTGATAGGTTAGATTCATCAGATAAGAAGTAGTATCTGTTGAATGCTTATCTAGGAAGATACGTGTGAATGAACCATGTAATTGCTCAAAGTTGAATAATCAGAAAACAAGAAATCTTGTTTGCTGAAGATTAATTCTTTATGAGTTTTTGAGATTTTTTCAAGAAACGGATTAGGTTCACCCTTGACTTTCTCCTATAAAAACTCATTCAGAACTTCTTCATGTAAAGAAGAAAGATTGTTGTTCTATGATGATGAACTTCAGAATGAAGTATGCAGAATTCAGAAAACTGAAGAATTCAAAATAACTCAACATCTGAATTTTAACCAATCAAGAAGTTAAGAGATTCAATGAAGAACTGAATATTGTTTTCTTGGAAAACGTTGGAGAAAACAGAAAGAATATTCAAGAAGATGATATTCGATGAGTTGTCAAGAATTGGTTAAGGAAGATTTATGTGTCTTGATTATCATAATTAAGTTTTGTTAGCTTGAGAATCTACCTCAGTTGAACCATTTGTGATTGGTCATATTCTATCTGATAATTTTCTCATAACCTCTTTAATCAGAAACCAGAAGATGTTCAATTTGATACATTAACTAAAGCCATCTCTTGAAGTCAAAAGGATTTAAGTTGCTGATGTTTTCAGAATGAAGAAATCAGTTGACATTATTTTAGAAGAAGATATGTTGTTGATCCTTGATAGACTAATTCTAACCAAGTTAAATCAGCATTGTGCGATCAAGAAATGTCATGCAAACTATATGTTGTGTTACACACATGTTTGATGATACTTGTTTCTGAACATGATCTGCATCTGCTCAAAGGAACAAAGTCAGAAGATGCTACGAGATGAAGATCAAATCCTCTCAGCACATAACCTCTCAATGGTTTATGATAAAGTTGAGTTTAATGACCTTCTAAAAATGAGAGAGCTTGTGGAAAGTTTGTCCTTCTGACAATCAAGTTCAAAGTTTCTGTTTGGTAATTCTCAGAAATCAGATGAATATGTATGAACGGGAAAAAAAGAAAGGATTTTTGAGAAGATTGATTCTTGCTCTCAAATCAGGATCAGAAGTTTAGAAAATAAATTGTACTCTTCAGAAGCCAGAATACAAATGAACCTTTACAGAATGAGGAAACTATCAACCGATCACTCAGGAGGAAGTAGAAGCGGAAGGATGATAATCAGAAGCTCATAATCAGAACTGAGTACATGCATGATAATAAAGATTTCAGATTTTCTAAAGGTATGATCCTCTTCATTTTAAAATAGTTAAACACCACTGCAAGAATTTGATCTGGTAGAAATAAATGATCTAAAATATTTTTGTCTTACAAGAAAAATTCTTTGACAATGTGTGCACTCAAAAGTAACCTCAATAATAATTACAAAACTTGAGTAATCATAACATATCTCTAACAACATAAGCTTTTTGAAATCTTATTAAAATCTTTTCGTACTTGATCTATGTTTTCCTAGACTAGGCACAACTCATCCTATCTATCTATGTGTATAAAAATCGCTTCTCCATGTCAAACATTTTCACACTCAAGTCCTTCTATCATAAAACATAAGTGTCAAAACTCTGTTTATCAATCCATCATCATGCCTCCACTAACTTATCTTGGAGACCAAGATCTTCTTGAAATTATTCCCGAAAAACGGTTTGTAATCAACACCCCTCCTTTTCCAAGTCACATTGCTTGCAGTATAGCAGATGTGCTTTACACTCAACAATGGACTAGATACTACACTATGCTAGAAAAACCCATTTATGTAAATCTAGTTAAGCACTTCTGGAAACATGTTGATCTTGATTTGGAAAGTAAGTGCATCACCTCCTTTGTTTTTGAAGTCCCAATCACCATCAACCCGTTCTCAGTCACTCTAGCAACTGGATGTGAGAATGTTGGAATCACTGTTGATTGTGACCTAAACAAATTCTTTGTTGCTAGAAGATTTTCCTTCCTTCATAACCTTTCATCTAGATATGAATCATCCAATCCTGAAAACCTTCTAACCATTCCCAAAGCATGGTACAAGCTAGTTGTATCAAATTTCCTTCCCAGAGGAGAATGCCATAACATACTAAGATTTCATGACCACCAATTTATTCATTTGCTAATGAATGACTTTCAGATTAACCTACCACACACTATCTTTAACTGTCTCTGGAAATCCATCTCTGAATCCAGAAACCTCACAAAATCTTACATTCCTTATGCAAGGGTTTTATCCGAGATTTTCTTCAGAGAGGGAATTGTGGATATGATCAAAGAAAAAATTGAAGAAGATGGTCCTGAAAGCCTTCTAGAGAACTGCATGTTGAAGACTAAATGTGAAATCTTTAGTAACTAGGAAAACTAGACCTATCTATATCTTAACTACGTATGCGGAATGCATGTTCTTATTTCAAATTATATTTGTTCTAAGTTGCTGTAATCGTGCCAGTTTGCCTTAAGTTATTTAAGATTAATGAATGATAAAAAACTATATTATGAATCGTTTTATATCTTTTCTCCTATTAATGATATATAATCCTAAATATTTAAACTTAAGCAAATCAAATATCTGACAAGCTCTAATGGTAGATTGATTTTTTTTAAAAGATATCTGATAAATATTTGAGTGGCTCAAGAAAACAATCATTATCAAAATACATTAACCCTAGCTAGCTACCATTCACCATAAAATAGTGTTATCCATAACTGATCAATTCTTCAAATAAATTAGTAACTGCTTCATTTTCTTTTCCCACACAGTTATGCCTTTTAGCATACCCTAAGTAATCATGACTGCCTAGGAAATAGTAAACCCAAATCCTTGAGTACCAATTTAGTTATTATACCCTTTACTCTCATTCGCCTATAAATAATAGGATTTTGTTTCACTCAAATTCATCCTCAAAACCTAGTTCGTCATTATCTCAAAACTCTTATTGCAACAAAGATGAAGAATTCCCAAAGAAATGGTCCAACCTTCTTAGGTAGAAAAGAAAACTTATAGGTCATTCCTGAGAAAAGACCCAACCTCGCTCGTCTCAGAAACGATGGCTTAGAGATAATAAGAAGCATACAAGCCCAGTCCTGGCAGTGCTATTACTCTCTACTAAATGGTCATATCTTTCCTGACCTTGTTAAAGAGTTATGGAGTTTTGCTAGGGTTAGCAACGATGGAAACATCATCTTGTCTGAGGTCCACTATCACCCCATCGCAATCTCTGTCTCCTTGATAGAGAAATTCACTAGCTGTATCTCCGACGGAGTCACGATTGATAATTTTCAATCAGACTTAAGCATGGTAGAGAGGTGCAGAACCTTGTTTGATGATTCAGTTCCCTACGAACCAAACAATCATGAGAAGCTCCTTGCTACTCCCAAAACCTGGTTCAAATTTTCATTGACCAACCTTCGTCCACGAGCATCTGCGAGAGGCACTCTGACTCACGACGACAGAATCTTCATCTTCCTCCTAACCCATCATGTTACAATAGATCTTCCCAAAACCATTTTAACCACATGAGATGCTCCATCAAGGTCTCAAGGAATCAGATGCATGCCTACATTCCATATGGAAGAATAATATCTGAAATAATCTTAAAAGAAAAGGCCTGGGTATTGATAAGCAGGCTTGGATCATCAGGACCCTCACCTGTTGAAACCATATGTGAGAGAGTAGAAAATGTTGAGGACTTTGATAATTAAGTTTTAAACCCTGTGTCTTTCAAATAACGGTTGTGTTTTGTTATCATTTTGTGTCATTTTATGTTAATATATCTGTTTCATGTATGGATACAAATTGATCAATGAAAATGCTCAAGGTTAAATTCTAAAGATGTTTATTGTTCTCTATCATATTGATCTAACTATGCTTAATGCTCAAACACTCTAAACTTTTTTATGATGTCAAAAAGGGGGAGAAATAGAAATATGATTTTGATTAAAAAGAAGAATCTTAAAAAGAATGCAAACTCAAAACAAATGAATTAATCATATAAAATGCGCCTTCTACTAATGTTTGTTGTTTGATGTTTAATCGAGGAACTCTGAACAAGTTCACTAGGCATTCTCAGAACAGGTTAAGAAAGAAGAACTCTGATAGAAGTTCTTATGAATTATTTATGATCGAAGTTGTACACTTCGTGAACATGTGTTCAGAATCAGATCTACCCAGTACTGTTCAGAAGTTGAGAACTTTCTTAAAGTCAAATTTTATCGTGATCTCTGTCTCACTTGGTTCAGAAGCTGTAAGCTGTCTGAAAATATGATATTCAGAACATAAGAATCAGAAAAAGGAAAGCTCTGAAAGCAGTCAAGACAAAGTATACATTTCAAGATGCTTACTCAGAAGAACTGTGCAAATCAGAAGTCAAAGAACTGGCTGAAGATCCGGATTGAAGATCCAAGAAGAAGTAGTTCTGATGTCTATCAAGAACCAATTAAGAAGAAAATGATTTAGTATCAGACTAAATCAACAAATGATAATCAGACTCAGTATACATAAAGATTGGTATCAGACTCAGTCTGCAGTAATATCAATTAGAGCTATGCTGTGAAATGTTTTCTATACCTTCATTGGTATCAATCTCAGCACACTAAGGAAATACCCTTCAAGTGGTATGAAAAGAATTCCTTCAGTTGGAATCAGACACAACATACTCTGGTATAACTCAGTATCAGACTAAGATTAAAACATGTGTACCAGTTTCAGAATCAAGCGTTGATTGATCTCAAAAATTAACCTTCAATTGGTATCTGATAAAAAATCAAGCTTTGATGAACCACTGAGTTGTGACAGTAACAAGGTTCTGAGATAAAGACCTATGTTCAAAAGTCAAACTCTGAAAAAGTCATGATCCATATTGGTGATTAAAAACTCATATTTCTGAATTACTATTCTGAAGATCCCAATATCTGACTTATGGAAATTAGGGGGAGACTACCCAGAAGATTCAATTGCAAAATCTAAAATCTTCACAAAATCTGAAACTCAGGGGGAGTTTCTGAAAAGACAATGTCTGTCTCTGATAAATAGCGAGGCTATATTATTAGATAAGAACTGTTCTGTTTGTGCTTAAATGAATCTGCTGAAAAGTAGAAATGCTTCAGATGTCTCTGAAGATTATAAGCTCTGATACGACTACAAAGGAACTAAGTTCTGAAGATGGAAGTTCTGATGAACTAGTCCAGATGCTGAAGACTCTCTGTTTCCTTGAAGACAAGATAGAGAAATAGTCCTTTTCTATTCTTTGTTCTGGCAACTCAAGTTGTTATTCTGTATATCTTTGGATCATATAAGATTCTAGATGATCACAGATAAAACTTTGAGGATAACACATTCAGGGGGAGCAGTTGTTCCAGACTCTGAATATGTTTGTTTGGTGATTACCATTTATAAAATGTTCAATCAAAATACTTGGTTTTGTCATCATCAAAAAGGGGGAGATTGTGAGAGCAAGAGTTGTCTCTACAAGTCAATCTATGTTTTGATGATAACAATACGTATTTGTGAAAGAACTATTTTATGTTCTAACATGTGTTGTGTGTAGATCATAATCATAGAAGATGTCAGATCCAATAAGCACCAGCCAGATGTGCATAATTGATAATATGCGAAGTTACTATGTGTGACACAAGTTGCAAGAAGCAAGAACGCTTCTGTATCTGATCGTGATCAGTCAGATCCAACGATGCTGATATTGTTGTTGTAATGCTCTTGTGGATGCTCTCTGAAAGTGGTCGAGATTTTGAAGATTGCGAAGCTTCTGATGAAGATAATCTTCCGGAGAACCGAAGTGCTAAAGACTCTCATGACTTGAAGTTCTGAAGGCAGAAGGCTCTGAAGACCAAGTGCAGAAAGACTCTGAAGACTTTTGTGTTTTGAAAATTACAGTTCCAAAGGTCAAGTGCTGAAGACTCTGAAGACAGATTCCTAATGGACAAGTTCTGAAGTTTCGGAAGACTTGAAGTAGTAAAGGATAATGTTCTTAAAGACAAGTGCTGAAGTTCTGAAGACTGGTTCCTAATGGACTTCTTCAAAAGACTGAAGACTTGGAGTTTCAGATATCCTGTTAAGAAGTCTCTACTAATGCTTCAATTAATTATCATCAAAAGCCTCTGAAGATTTGAAGACAAATGTTATCGTTGTGAAATGAATGTACAATGCGCCCAAGAAGATATATCATGTCACTTCCTCCAAAGTAAAAAGGAGATGTGTCAGTACAGCTAATTTTTACACAACGTCTCTTTTCCAACAGCCAACAGAAATTCCAACGGCTATATTTTTCTTGGCCATTTAAAGGAAAGAAGAAAATGCTTCAAAGTGTTGGTGTGATGATAGCCACAACGATGAGTTCTCGTTGTAACACTTAATATTCAAAGGTATCACCATTTACACATAACCATTGTTGTTGAAGCTCAATGATCAACATTCAACACAACAACAACAAATTGGTACAGTAGCTGTTGATGAAGAAGACAACATTGAAAATTAGTCAAGTCATCAACCACCTTCTCGTCTGTGCTGTATTGTAGATCTGAAGCAAGGAGTTGTTGCTCGAAGCTTGCTCACCCAAGAAGACGAAGAAGAAGAAGATCTACAAGATGTCAACAACTTTCAAATCAAATACATCTTTGTAGTTTCTTAAGATTGCAAGGAGCTGCTGCTCACATCTTGCTTGAACACTTATGTGTTCTTATGTACTTAAATTTAGGAGTAATCTGCTTGTTAAGAAGCATCTTTGTAATCTCCTGTATAACTAATTCTTGGTAAATTAGGATTACTTGAGTGGTCAATGTGACCGGAGACTTGAGAAGACAATGGCGAGATGTCATTGTGGTAAATCCTGAAATAGGGTCAGTAGCGTTTTATTCATTGCGATGAATCCCTGAACGTCTAGCTGTTGAAATCATAGCAGTAGATCTTGCGAGATTGGAACCTGCAGGTCAATGTTCGTTATATTCATTAAGTTGAATCCCTGAACGGTTCATTGTGGGTTAGTCACAGTGCGGCTGTGCAAGTTGTTAGTCACCGGCTGATGCCCGTGCATCTGTAATTGAGATTGATTATAGTGGATTAAGACCTTGTGTTCAAGGCGAAATCACCTGATGAGGGTGGACTGGATTAGCCTTGTGGTGAACCAGGATATATCGTGTGTTCCTTACTCTTGTTATGTTTAACGTCTTTGTTTATGTTTCTATATGTTGTCTCAGAATCTTACATAAGCAAGTCAGAACCTTGCAGCTTAACTCTGATAAGCTTCCGCACTGCAAGTTCTGAGAAATGTATTTTATGTTCAGACTCTTGTTTGTTCTTATGCTTCACGCATAACAAGTCTGAATGTAACTTCGCTAGTCAGAGTCTCTCAACGAACTCTGATGTTATCCTAAGTGCTTTTACGATAAGAAGCGAAAAGATGTAAAAGAGTGAATACACAATTCAAACCCCCCATTTCTTGTGTCTTTCTCGCACCTTCAATGTAAACCATTGAATTCAAGTTGGGTGGCTGAAAATGGAGGAGAAATTTAGGGATTTTATGTGACGCAAATGTACCACTCGAGCTGGAAGGAAAATTTTGTCGGACTGTAGTAAGACCTACAATGTTGTACGCGAAAGAATGTTGTGCGCTTAAGAATTAACATGAGAATAAAGTAAGTGTAGTTGAAATGAGGATGTTGCGTTGGATGTGTGGTAAGACTATAAATAATAGGATTAGAAATGAATATATTAGAGAGAGAGAGAGAGAGTTGAGATAACATATATAATAGAGAAGATGGTGAAAAATAAACTTAGTCGGTTTGAGCACGTAGAGAGAAATTTTGTAGATTATGTGGTAAGGAGAGTAGATCAGATGGAGAGAAATACAACAATTAGATGAAGACGAAAGATCTAGAAAAACTGTAAGAGAAGTCATTAAGAAATATCTCGAGATTAATAATTTGAATAGAAGCGTAGTTATGGATAGAAAATTATGGTGAAAGTTAATTCATGTAACTGGTCTCATATAGTAAAATAAGACTTGATTGTTGTTGTAGTATAATTTTTTTTAAGTTGTTGATGTAGTATAATTTTTTTAAAACAGTGAGGATAATTTAGCAAGTTTAGTGGTATTTTCTATTCTTAGATAGTATATATATGTTTTGAGAAAAGAAACCTTCGAAAATGTATAAATACTCACTTTTGTTTTTAGGATCTTTGTTTATTTTGGAGTGTGTGTTTAGTGGTATTTTCTATTCTTAGAAGTTCATGTGATATGGAAGTATACGTAGTAACGTAGGAGATATGAAGCCAAATCTCATGTAAAATCTACAAGACAAACACTAAGTCTAATTGGCCCAAATTTACTACATGCATTCTCTTTGAGGCGTTCTCTATGAGGATTTAACCTGATACCTCCCATTTATATCTTGTATTTTTTTCAATTATGGAAAAATTACTTTGTTGTCATTCAAAAAATTTTGGAAATTTTGAAATTTTTGGCGGTATATCGGAAATTTCGTGATTATACATGAAATTTCAAATAATTTACCGTGATGCAACATTAATGTGAGACACATATCGAAAATTTCAGAAAGTCGAAATTTCTGGTATACTGGAAATTTCAGAAAGTCGAAATTTCTGGTATGCAACTAGAACTTCAAAAAAATTAATAATTTCAATATTTTTGACACATCGGCCTGCATAAATGGTTTCACATATAATAAACACATAACATTCACAAGATTACATAGACAATTATGATGACTTCCTAAATTCATCCTCCCAGTGCCTAATCCGTCCTACATATACTGATTCCCATGCTTTCGCATCTTCATACAGTCATGTCTCCAACTGTCAGTGATAGGAGGCAACCGACTATCAGGTTTTAATTTTACCTGAACTCAATGTTTATTGTTGATAAAACCAACAACAATGATTTTATGTCTGCTCGTATACATAGGTGGAGCTATGGTAAGAGGGAAAAAGGTAATGTTATGTCTCTGTGAAAGGGAGACAAATACGACATTATACCTACATGCAATAGAGTAACCCGTATCAGGAATCGACATCTATTTTTCTCAACCCTGCACACCCAAGTGTTCTACTTTTAAGGAATTCCTAACTTCACAGAACGTGTCATAGAACAAATTGGAAAATAATTTTGGGTGTTGATGAACTTGAGTATCCAACTGCATCCGAACCAATTACCATGACTCTTCGCACCATCCAAGTAAAGCTGCAATAGCCCGAAAACAACAATTTCCATTGTCACCCACATCAACAATGTCATCAATGTATGAATGCAAGAAACCAGAAAACTGAAACAAGTAAAGATGTCTCAAAGATGCAGTGGACGATTGACTTTGACCCGACATACTTGAAGGTTTACTTCCTGTTGGTTTCGTGCATAATATTTTTGTAGTCTGACTCCCCTGCGAGCCCTCACCATACTCCTACTGTGAGGGATCACGATGCACATCACTCTTTTCACCCTTTATGCTCTTTTAAACTCCCCTTTTTAGCTTGTACTTCACTTGCGGTGGACACATAGAAGTTGTGGATAGATGTGATAGTTCCTGAACCTTTTTCTTCAACACCTTTTGGCCTACAATGTCCAAAGAATTAAAATATGTCTTCAACTCTTCACACTTTGCTTCTATATCCATCTTTGTGCCTCTTTCGTCATGACCGCTAGCATGCTCTTGAATGTGTAATTTCTTTCAAAAAAGCATGAATTGGTTTTAAAGGGGCTAACCTTGTATTTGGAAACCAGCAAGCTAACACACACAAGGTAACCTATGTGTAGTTCTAATGAAGCAACCACAAATATCCTTGCTTGTACCAACAAATTTTACCTTTTCTAGCTCCTTCCATATGTGTTGTATACATTGCCTTGAAACAAAATTGTGCAAGTTGGCATAATGAGCCAACATGAATGAGCCAACATGATAAATTATGCTTATTAATAACATCGAAAATAAGTTTGTGTACCTGTTCGTTGTTGTGTTCCCTAAATGAATGACTATGTTATTCCAAGCAGCCATAAAACTTTCTTTATAAGGTGTCAACCATGTTTCAATCACATACTTAACAAACAAAGGAATATCAGCACAAATAGTCTCAAAGTTCTTCAAGTGTCCGAGATACTCGGTTTCTCTATTAGAATACAAGATGTTGTTCCATAGATCCATGACATGTTCATGTATTTCTTATTTAACATACTCCTTACATTTTATGCTAATGTTTTTTGCAATATGGAACGAACATAACAAATGTGTTGAATTTGTAAACACAACTTCAATTGCATTCATCTATGCAAGTTCTCGGTCCGTCACAACAACATTCGGTAGCAATTTCTCAGAAGAGAATTATTTTTTGAGCTTCTCCAGTTACCATGTAAAGTTATCCTCTCTTTCATGTTCCAAATAGGCAAACCCTACCGAAAACGTCAACTTTGTTGACGTAACACCAACAATCTCAAGCAATGGTAACAGGTACATGTATGTTCACGATTCAAATAATAAAAAATCTGATAAATCAAAGTATGTCGAAATGATATCAAGGTATGATCAAGATGCACATTACCTATTTGTCTTGTATGTACAAATAAAAATCAACACCAAGTGAAACATATTCAACAACTTTACTGAATCAGGATGAGTTCAGAAGATATCAGCAACAAAATTTGAGTCATCCCTATTTCTTGTTCAACACATATATTTTTTCTCTATGAATAAGAGTCACCAACATTTGTATTTCCGTTAGTGTACCTCTCTTGCTCGCATTGTGTGTAGCTCTAGCTTTATACACTTGGGTAACACTAGTGAGGTTTTCTAGATATTTGTCTTTCAAGGCAGAAAGTATGTACCGTGGAGCCATGTTTTACTTCGTGATGTCATTCAAAAAATGTCTCTCGTGATCTTTTAGATGACCCAATATGTCATGGCCATCTAAATCCTCAGATAGTTTATGATTGTGAAACCCACACCTAACCATCACCTTTCAACCAATACCACTCGGCGAAGATCTCAGCCTAAAAGGACATCTCACTTTCATACTATAAATGCCATCTAAAGATTTACTGCTTTCAGATGTATTTTTCCTTTTATAATTTCCTCCTCTCTCTCACAAACCAATAATCAATTTATCTTTCCTACCTCGCTGGCCATTTGTAGTATCAGAACGAACAATCACAACTATAATACCATGTTGCTTGCCAATATGTTGTGTCCGGGCTAATACTTCAGCTCGACTCTCAAATATTTGTCGCTTACATCACATAAAAAGAATATTATCAATATCATATAAGGCCACGAAAATATTAAATTTAAACTTGTTACATAGATAACATATTTTGTTTGTGGTGAAGAACTGCGTATAATCGCAACACGAATCCGTAGATGACCCTGTCGGCTCCGGACCGCACAAAGAAGGCATTTTTCTACTTACTGGTCTGTTACCGAAAATTTCGGTTATAGGCAAAATTTCCGGAAGTTTTTTGTTGGCTACCAGA
The DNA here is from genome assembly GCA_022829125.1 of Lathyrus tuberosus. Taxonomy (NCBI): domain Eukaryota; kingdom Viridiplantae; phylum Streptophyta; class Magnoliopsida; order Fabales; family Fabaceae; genus Lathyrus; species Lathyrus tuberosus. The sequence continues at coordinate 7,325,005 of JALAZF010000034.1, forward strand.
AAATTTTGAAAATTTCCAGTATTATAACGAAAAGTTTGTGTAAATTACGGGATATTCTCAAATTTCTAGTATAAGATACCAGATATTTCCAAATTTCCGGTATAAGATACCAGATATTTCCAAATTTCTAATATTTTGTACTGTATTTTTACAAATTTCTGGTATATACATGTGAATTTTTAAAACTTGCACAAAAATACATACCGAAATTTCAAATTCTAGGCTAGAAAAAAGTGAAAAATTTTGAAAAAAAAAAGTAAAATATTTAGGTAAATATTAACAAGATTATTTGGGGAATATTGAAAAATTGGGGGAGTGTTAGGTAACGAGGGGTGGCCGGTTAAATTCTCGTTCTCTTTGGGACCAATAGTATCCATAAAGAAAGGATAATTTATACTACGACCCCACACTTTGACCTGAAATTCTTATCCATCCTATGTATTTATTATATTAATTCGGTAAATTATAAAAATTCATTTTCATAAATCCATTAAAAAAATTTGAGTTTTTTGAAAACCTCTCGTCTTTGTCAAATATTTTAAACAAACTACCGTATTTATGATCGGTAAGTATCAATTTGTATAAAATATTTAAGATTATACCGGATTTTTAGTAAAAAAAAATAATGCAATTTTACAGCTTTTTTAGAAATATCCGGTAAAAATTTATGATTTTCATGCATTTTTACCGGATTTTTAGTAAAAACAAATATTCAATTTTACCGCATTTTTAGAAATATGCGATAAAAACTCATTATTTTCATACATTTTTACCGAATTTTTTGTAAAAAACGAAGAAAAAAAATACACTTTTCCAGATTTTTTTTTAAATAACTGGTAAAAATGCATGGTTTATATCGCATATTTAAAAAAGAATCGATAAATATGTGTGCATTTTTACCAGTTTTTTCAAAAAAATCATGAAAAAAGCACATTTTATACCGATTATTTCAAAATATCTGGAAAAATGCATCCATTGTACCGATTATTTCAAAAATTTGATAGTTCAAATTTTACTTTTTTTTAGAGAGGATCAGACGACACGATAGCTTCTCGGCTACATGACAGAGCTGAATCTGCTGCAACGAAGGCTCTTGCGAGAGGAGATAACGTCATGGAGTCGCATCTCTTGAAGGAAAGAGTAGCCTCGATCGGTTCTCACGGGAAGCGATTGGCAAACGAGCAATTTCGTATACCTCGTGGTACCGGTGTATATAATCTATACATGTTGTTGGATGGACGTTGTATCAAGATGATGATCCTGCTGCTAAGGATGTTCAGGCAGCAATTGAGGATGACATGTAGATGGTGGCAGAGACAGAGGTGCGACATTGTTCTGAGATGATAGAGGTACCAGAGGTGCCCCATCCTTTTAAGATAGAGGTTTTGACTACTACAAAGGTTACTTCGCAGACGACTACTAAGGCGCATGCTATGGATGATATGAAGGTTATTCCCACAGTTGAGAGAGAGGTTACTACTCCAGCTTCGATGGATTCATTTGTACACTATGGTCTTTTACAAGGAGCTTAGTTACACCAACGACGTCGTTCCTTCTGATGTAGTAGCAACGAAGAAGTTGAAATAATCTGTAGAGACCTACTTACTAGTGGATTATAGAAATAAGAGGGAGAGAAAGACCATCTTCGATAATTGGTATAAAATTTTTTCCTTTCTATGATGTTTCTTTGAATAGTCTTCTTGATGACATCTCTTCTGTTTGTTATGCAGATGCAATAAAGTGAGAGAAAACAATGCAGTAGATGAAGAAAGTTCCCCGCATTATCTCTTTCTCGATGGGTACTTAAAATACTTTGTCTATTGGCAGAGCTTCTACTTCAGGGATATCGACTAGATCTACTCTTTGGACCACACCTTCCCCAACATAAGTGGAAGTTTGAGTTTCACCTGTTAAGCCTATGGTGGACGATGCTCTATGCTCATTACAGCCTGGGAGTAAAGGAAGCCCGACTCTAAGCCCTGAACTTGAAGAACTTAGGGAAGATAGGATGCTTATTAACTGTCCCTGAATGAGATCTGTTGAGGAGTATGTATCGGTTCTAAGTGGGTTTCCTCATGTACTGCTAGCTCGTTCTGGTCCAAAAACGACCAGATAGTTCCAGTCTTCGATCTACGAAGAAGATTATTCTTATTTTTCAAAAAAAAATTAGAAGAGGCTCGCCAGGGAGAGTTTTCAAGCCTCCCACGCCGGTAAGGCATCTTCCGTCATGGCCTTTCGAGCTATTGGCGATAGGATTTCTTCCTACCTGATCATCTTCAAAGTTAAAAGGATAAGCTCAAGGTCTCATGAACAAGATGGCCTACGACATCCTCCAATTGATCCAAAGAAGAGTGAAAAAGAAAAAGAAAGGGATGAAGAAAAGAGGATCAAACAAAAGGTAAAACCAAATTGGATCCAAGTGATGATCAAGTCATCATCAAAATCAATGATCCATTTTGGTGGATTAGGGTTTTCACCCCCATCAACACCCAAGATCCATTTAGTTTGATGAGACCTATGATCAAATCAACCAAGATCCAAAGCCAACATTAGTCAACAAAGGTCAAACAAAGCCAAAATGCAATAATATGAAGAAAAAAATGCATGGAAATTAATCTGGTGTGATCAGACTGGATCGTCGTGGCCTTCCGTGTAGGGCAGAGATGATGGATGTAGGAGAGGAGGGGGTGTACCTGCAAGGTACTCCGATGCCAAAGTAAGTTTGGGCTAGAGAGAAAGCAAGTACAAAGCATTTAGGTATGATTTAGAATATTAAATAGTGATCAAACCTGACCCTCTCAAGTGAGAAGGTATTTATAGAAGTAACTCCCAGCGTGGGGCCAAGGTATCCCATATGACCGAATTATCTGGTCGACCAATGGCAGACTGCCAGGTGGAGGGTCAGGCGTGTGACCCTTTGACCTGGTCCAACTGCTTCCGTGAGATCCGGGGAGGCAGTTGGTCGCGTGAACTGACAAGCGAGTGAGGGGGACGCTCCCAACGGTCATATCGTGCCCAACGGATATGTTGTCCCCAACGGCTAGATTCTGCCCAATGGCTAGATTGGTAGAATCCAGTTATTGGGCCTGCCAAGAGCTGGACTGGGTTGGGCCTTACCCTACTGTGGGCCAAGCTCTTGCCCAGTCCATAATAGGAGCCCCCCAAGTCTTTGCTCTGAAGAAGAGTGATGACTTGAGATAGCCTCGTGGACTGTTTCCTTTGAATGGCAATGTTTGGGGACATTCCCTTCGCCTGTTCTATGGTTAGTGTGGTCGACACTGATTGCTTATCAGCCCGGCAAGCCTTTCGTATGCGAGGACATGCTTGCCAAAATGGGTTTTTATGTCGACCAGGTTTACTGAATGTGCCCGTAGAAACGGCGTTTTTATGTCGACAAGCCCTGACGAGTACATGATTTGGGCGTATTATCGAGGAGACATATCCATGGGAATTCCATAAGACTTGGGAACGAAACGTCTAGCTTTGGGAATGTCAAACGAAGATTCTCTCCTGACACGTGGTGGTGCATTTAATTTCTGTCAGGCCTAGGGGTCTAGGCTATGATGCCCTTTGCACTTCCCCAAGCGAGCAACTGCTTATAAAAAAGGGGGAGCGGGGATTCATTTGCACACTTCACGCAAATTCCTCTCCCCAAATCCCTTTGCTATGCAACTTGAACTTTTGCCAGAGTTTCTTCGCCGCCGTCGATCTTCAAAGTCCTCGTCGTGATCTTCATCTTCAACCTCTCTATCACCACGTAAGTTCTTCACCTCTCTTTGTTATTTCTATGGTGTTCTTCATTTTCTGGAAATTTGCATGAGTTTTTCGGTGAATGTTCATGCGTTCTTCGATGAACACATGAATTTCTGGAAAATTTATGAAGAACATGAAGAACATGGGATGAATATCTATGAATATAACGTAGGATTAGGTAGATATTCCTAGATTCTGGTTAGGATTAGTTTTAAGTTTGTAGTCGGGAATTAGGCTTGTTCGACGCGAAAGTTGACTTTTGCGTGACATTTTTAATTTCGTCGAGGAAGCTCGTCCTCGTGGAATACTCGCGTAGAGTCGCATAGAGCCTCCCCCGTTTTATGGGGGAGGGATACCGTCGAGTCCCGGCACTCTCGATTAGGGCTCGAGGGCGCCCTCGACTTATTCCTCGCCCTTTCACTTGATTAATGGTGGAAAGGTGGATTTGATCTTTGTCGCCGAATTCACTTTTTCTTCCTCTGTTTTTCAGGTGAAATGGCCGACAGACATGAGGGAGTCGCCCCCAACGTCGGGGCTGCACACGAAGAAGCGGAGCAGCCCGTCGAGCATGTAAACATCTGAATAGCTGAGAGGGATATCGAGTGGATCGCCCAGAAGCCCATGTCGATGAGATCGGCCTTTACTGAAGAGGAAGCTCATGAGTTTCCCTATCTTTAAGACCGAGCAGAGGGTGCGGCCGCGCATTGAAGGGCTATCTGCCCCACGGAGAGTGACCGGATCTGTTTGTTGTATCTGGGGATGCGATTCCCCATGTACAAATTTGCCTTCGTGGAGGCAAGGTATCGTCTGCCGTTCACCGACTTCCAAAGAGGCCATTTTTGCCATTTAGAACTGTGCCCGACTCAACTTCATCTGAACGCACTGGCGTTTATCAGGGCCTTTGAGCTGGCTTGTCGCTACTTAAGGATTGGGGCCACCATGGATCTCTTCTTCTGTATTTATCAAACTCAAAGGAGCACAGCAGGCCCGAAGCAGAGCTGGGTATCCTTCAAGCAGCAGAGCAGACTCTTCTGGCCGTACTCAGAATCTGTCTGAAACTTCAAGGACAAATTCTTGGTTGTGAAGGCTGTCTCAGAGGCGAACAAGAGGTCCATATCCACCCTGGAGACCGTGGAAGTTGATGGCCTGGAAGTGGTAAATGTGGTGTCAAAGTTCCCGTTGGAATGGGTGTATGCCTATTTTAGATACAGGGGCCGACCAGTTCCTTGTCAAGCACGAGCAACTCAGTGACGGGGACAAGGAGTCTTTCCGGGCACTGCATGCCTATGTAGAGAGTTTCAGCCCTTCCTTCGTAGTGAACAGGGATGGTAAAGAGTTGTACGGGGAGGAAGGAGAGCCTGCTCGGGCGGCTCGTTATATCAATACCAAGGCCCTCCTCGAATGCGAACAGGAGGATGTGGCATTTGAGCTCCTCGGTATAGTTTACTTTTTCGCATGCACTTTCAATCTCTTGTTTCATATGTTAACCTCCCCTTTATTTTTATAGGAAAAATGTCGAACATTAGGGAGCGCCTGGTCAGGTCCGCAGCGGCAAAAAATTTGAAGAAGATGCCCCCAGTGCCTAAGGCTGACGCTGGCAAGCAGCAGGCAACATTGGAGAAATTTGTGGGCGAAACCGCCTCTGTTTTGGGGACCTCTTCGAACCCTCCTACTCCGGACAACACAAACAAAAGGAAGAGGGACGACGCTGGATCTTCCCCAGCTAGTGGGTCGAGCGGCTTTTCTAGGGGTAAATTTGTTCTGCCCTCGTGCTACCTCCAAGGAAGGATGTTTGACGGGGAAAACTCCATCGTGGTCCTCGACCTTGAGGCGTCGGCCATCCTGTCCGCCCACCCTGAGGTGAGGAGGAAGTTTCTCTGCCAGGATGCGGCCGCTATGATGAGAGTGCTGGAGGCAGCGCTGGCCCTAGGAGATGCGGAGACAGTTCCGCTCGCGGACCTTAAGAAGGCTCAATCCAAGATCTGTAGCGAGTGATTTTTGGATGTGGTTGCGAAGCACGATCGCTCTGGTACTACATCTCGATTCATTTTTTATCCTATTAAAGCTGATGAAGAAAGGGAAATAGATGTCTCCAATTAACCCTGCTTGCATACTGAGATTAAACAGTCAAAACTGTTGGTTTACAGATGCTACAAAGATTCGGGGTTTCTCCTAGGTTATTTTGTTGACAAGGGGTGCTTTAGGCTATCGGTTAGGATGTTAGGACGAATGTATGAGAGTATGGGATTTTGGGTTTTTGTTTAGTATGCTCGCTAAGATTTTTTCTTTCAATCTTATGCCTACGTATTCCCGTTTACCAAAACAGGGAAATCAGAGCGTTCGTAGTTCCTCCTATTCTATGGGAGGAAATGGTTGTTTTGGTGTCTTATTCAAAGCCTAAGACGTGAAGCTAGAGAGTCTATTTGTATCTTGTTCAAAGCCCAAGATGTGAAGCTGAAAGTAGTTTGTATCTTGTTCAAAGCCCAAGATGTGAAGCTAAAAGTGTTGACCTTAGAGAGAATTTGTCATCTCTAAAGGGGTCTGTTTGTCACAACTGTTGGGTGACTGACTGTAAAGGAGGATTACTTTAACCGGGATTTGTGAATCTGGCAATGCCATAATTTCCTTTATAGGGGATTTTAACCTGAAGGAGAAGACTTTAACTCAGTTTAGAGCAATGCCATCTTTCCTTAGGAATTTCTCATACTAAAAGAGGGACATTGGCATGGATGTAGATGATCCAGAGGCTTGCCGCTTACAGCAATTAGATGAAGGGGAAAGAGTTGTTGAAGTTTGTGTACTGTGAACGAGGCACAGCTTTGATGTTAAAAGGTTGATTGGACCAACCAGTGGTTTTCTTATACAAAGCCTAAGAGGAGGCTAATATGTGTCTCGTACATAGCCCGAGAGAGAGGCTAAAAGGTTTTGACTCGACGATGGAGTCTTTTGGGTATCTCGTATAAAGCCCGAGATGGAGGCTATTTGACTCAACAAGAGAGTTTTTGTATCTCGTACAAAGCCCGAGATGGAGGCTGAAATTTGTTTGGCTCAATAAGAACCTTTTTGTATCTCGTATAAAGCCCGAGATGGAGGCGAAAGGGGTGATTGACTCAACAAGGGAGTCTCTTAGGTGTCTCGTACAAAGCCCGAGAGAGAGGCTAAACGTTGTTTGACTCCGCTGGGGAGAATCATTGTATAAAGCCCAAGAGAGAGGCTATTGTAACTGGAGAAGGATCATTATACAAAGCCTAAGAGGAGGCTATGGTTACTGTTTCAGTTGAGTGACAGGTCCAGTATGCTGATTTAAAGAGAAAATCAGTTCTTATATGAGCAACACTGTACTCAAGGATTTGATTCGAGGATTCTGGTTATTCCTGTTCTTTAAGGAATTGGGAAATCCGAAGGGTATTGAGACTGTCCGAGTCTACGGGTTTTCTTCCTATTTAACGAAGGGGTCACTTGAGAATGTCTTTGAGACTCAAGGAGATTAGACTGTCCAAGTCTAGAGTTTCATCTTTTATACTATGCTTTGAGAAACAGTAGCAGACTCTTTGAAAGGACTGTTCTATGCAGATGACTAATTTCTGTTCCTATACCTCTAGGAGGTCGTCAGGACAACTTGTACGAAGCCCAAGAGGAGGCTGGAAACTTTTAAGAAGCCGATCGGTCCTTGTACGAAGCCTAAGAGGAGGCTATCATTCCCGGAGGAAGAATCATTATACGAAGCCTAAGAGGATGATGTGAATACTTCTAAGAAGCCGACGGGTCCTTGTACTAAGCCCAAGAGGAGGCGGGGTTGCTTTTAGCAAGCCTGTGGGTCCTTGTATGATGCCCAAGAGGAGGCCGATGCTTTTAAGAAGCCCGTGGGTCCCCAAACCCCGAGAAATTCAAGGCAAGCTATTCACAAGGAATAGATCAAGTTAGGAAAGTTCGAGAATTTGGAAGAAACTCAAAGATGCCATTCACGGAGAATACATTCATCTCTGGGGGTAGAGTTTCTTGACAATTCCTAATGAGGACAGCCGAAGAGAAAACTGTATCTGGTGATCCTATTGGGGATCTAGTCGTCTATTTCTATGAATAAAAGAAACGGCGTCACCTAGTTCTAGACGTAGTTGCCGGGGAAACTCGAAATATCTATACTATTATTACACAGTTGATATGAGTTTATGAAAGAAGACTTACAGTGAAATAGCCCCACAATACAGTTATAAGTATATGAAAGCGGTAAATGAAAGCAATAACCACTTACTCAGTTGTAGAGCTTCCATGTTGTTTGGTTAGTTGTTCAACAAAGAAAGATTGAAAACAACAGTGTATTCAAAATCAAAGGAGAAAGTGCTTTGAAAAAGAAAGATTTGGGGCTTACAGCTCAAGGAGAGGCCCAGGGTTTCATCAGTGAGCGCACTGTTTGAATTTTGTACAGAGGGACTTATACAAGTGACTGAGGCCCCAAAAAGGTTTTCTGTACAAAGGGATGGGTCTTACACTCTCTCAAGAGGCCCAAAAGGTTTAAAGAAAAAGAGTGAGGCTTATAACACGAGGGTAGGCCCATTTGACTTTTCGTTTGAAATGGCGATCGCGCCGAGATTTTCTTTTAACGCGAAGGGGCTTATATAATATCTGAGGCCCAAATGATTTTGGTTAAAAGGGGGTTGGGTCTTACACTCTATTAGAGGCCCAAAGAGTTTGAATGGGTCTCACTACTCGAGGGTAGGCCCAGGGTTATTTTTCAAAGGGCGACGATCGCGTCGTTTATTTGAAAATGTACAGAGGAACTTATACAACGAATGAGGCCCAAAAAGTTTTCTGTACAAGAGGGTTGGGTCTTACACTCTAATAGAGGCCCAAAAAGTTTTAAGAAAAGAAATGGGTCTTACTACTCGAGGGTAGGCTCAGAAGGTTATTTTTCAAAAGGCGACGATCGCGCCGTTTCTTTTTGACGGTATCGGGACTTATACAATACACTGAGGCCCAAAAATGATTTGGTCATAAAAGGATTCGGTCTTACACTCTATTAGAGGCCCAAAGTGTTTTGAAAATGATTTATGAGGGTTGAATTAATCCAAAAACCCTAATTTGTTTTCAAAAATGTGTTTTAATTGAATAAAAATTCAATTAAAATGATCAAAATTGTTTAACATAGGAAAAACAAATTGTGATCTTGGATTAATGCTTCAAAAATTAAGTATTGACCTACAAAATAATTAGAAAGCATTAAAAGTTGCAAAATCAAGGTGGAAAAAATATTTTAAATGTCAAAAACAATTAAAACATTAATTCTTTGAAAAAATATCAATTATATAAAATAAATAATATTTTTGGGATTTTTTGGGAAAATAAAATATTTTAACATTTTTGTGAATTATTAAAAAAAGAATCAACTCAAAATCATTAAAACTCAGAGAGAAATTAATTTTTGAATCAGTTAAATAAAATCACAAAATTCAAATATTTGAATTTTCAAAAAATGGCGCCAAGAACACACCAAGAACACGCGCGTGTTCTGGGTTTGTCCAGATTTGCATTTTCTCTTCAATCTCACTGAATACTTGATCATATCATGCAATCCACACACCAATCAATTCGTTTCAACCTCACGATCATGTCTATGGTATTTAATTTCATTTAAATTAAACATATAACAAGAAATCACGAAAAATCCTCAAGAACCCTAATTTCTGCATGAAGGCTAGGATTTTTGATACACGATTCAAACAATGCAATTAATTGAGGGGAAACATTCCATGCATGATTATGAACATATGGCCAAATTATTGTGCAGCAAAAATTGCATGGATCATAGAGTTAGAAGAGCTCATGCTTACCACTTGCAGCTGGTGATCGTGATTTGTGTTGGAGGTGTTACAGCTAGGTTCCAATGATCTGGATAGCTTCCCTAGGTGCCATGGAGTGTGTATGAATGCTTGGAATGGATTGAAATGGTTTGGAGCTGAAGATGGTACCTCAACTGCAAAACTGTCAAGAACTTGAGCAATTGGTTGGTGATTTTGTGAAATCTGTGTTCCAGATGTTATGTGAGTGTTTGGATCACTTCTATATGATGTATGTGAGGTGTGTGAGTGATTGGTTTGATTGGAAAAGCTCCCAAACTCAAAACCCGATAGTGACTTGCCTTAGAAGGCAAAATTGGAGTGAAAGAAGAGATTTTAAGGAAAGCATCTGTTTGATGGCTTTGGTGTACTCAAACTGATCACAATTGAGCTCTATTTATAGTAGAGCAAGTTTGTTTTGCAAGGAATAGTGAATGGCAATTGCTGAGTAGGTTTGGCCAATGTTGGCAAATGAAAATTCAAGTCTCCTCTAGCCATTGACTAGAGGTTAGGGCACAGGCTGCTGGTTCCCTTGGTCTTGGATAAGTCTTGACTAAATTCAGTTGAGAATGGCTCAGTCCATGCCACCTTGATGCTTCCATTGAATGCTCCAATCCAAAATTGGAGTCTTGTCCCTATTTTGGCAATTCTAGGTTCAACATGTTATTTCTTGTTCCAAAGACTTTGGAGGCTTGGCTCAGTGATTGTCCCCTTTAGATTCAATCCTCAGAGGTGTCCAAGTGGCTAGGAGCATTTGGATTTGGCTGATTTTGGCAAATCGAGCAAAAATGCAAAATCTGCCTTGCCTTGACAGATTTCAACAAGGCAACTTGCCAATGTTATATCTCATGACTCAAATTGAATTTGGTAATGTTCTTGGTCATTTTGGAAAGCCCTTACATGATACAACAACTGTTTGAACATGTTTGGTTTTGATCTCTTTTGAATCCAAGTGAAAAATCCCCCTACATTTGGCAAAAAGTAAGGTAAAATCTGACTTAGTGAAATTTTCACTAAGTGTTGGAACAAAGTGACTTTTCTTGATTTTGATCACTCCATAACTCAAAATCCATGAGGAATTTGGACATAGGTCAGTATGAAGCTTTTGTATAGGGCAATGAGATCTACAAATCAAGCTTTGAATGGGGAACAATGGCCTTGTGGTTTAGGAGTTATGGTCCTTCAAAGTTGGCACATTAGTGTCACTTTTTCCATAACTTAGAAATTTTTCTAAGTTTTTATGGTTACCCCTTTTACAAGTTATCCCACTTTCTTTGATTTTTCTTGATGAATGATGATTCAAATCATACATTAACATCATTTTAGGGTTAAAAATCCATTTTGGTGAAAAATCTCAAAAAGTCAAAGTTGACTTTTGTGCACAGTTGACTTTTTATCAGATGAATTCCAAACTGTGCAATTCTTCATGAAATCATGTCCTTGACCTAAATCAAACTTGATGGACATGTTACATGGGTGTCATAGGGTATATTGAATCATGTCTTAGGGCTTGGGAGCATGTCCTGGTCAAAAGTCAAAGTTACAGTTGACTTTCCTCGCGAAACCCTAATTGTGGTGCAGATGAAATTGAGACTTGTTGCTCAAGCTTCTTGGATTAATCCATTGTTCCAAATGGATCAATATAGTTCATTAGAGACCCTCAAATCATTTCTTGAGGTCTTGGCTCATGATTTGTCCCAAAAGTCAACTTAGGGGGGAATTAGGTCAAGATACCCTAATTCCTGATTTTTGATGAATGCATCCCCTGAGGCAAAATTGACTTGATGATTGGGTCCATGAGGTCCCATGAAGTATATTAGGTTATGTTTTGGATCATTGGCTTGTGCCCAGATGAAAATTTTCCATCTGTAGGCCCTGGTCGACCAAAACCCTAATTTGGTGACACTGTCGATCTTGAGACTTGATCCACCTAGAAGGGAGCAGCCTTGTGCTTGATCCTTGAAGTGGGAGTCCTTTTGATCCATTGTGGATGTTAGAAAAGTTTAAGATCATGTCATTCCTTGATTGATCCTTTGTCTAAGGCTCTGAGAGGGCTTGAAACCCTAATTTTGATTGTAGTGGATGCTCACCCATCTTTGGGGAGACGGATGAAGTATGATGGCTCCCCCATATTGTGATGATGATTTGCACAATGATGGGAAATCTAAGTGGTCAAAATTTGGGGTATGACAGATGCCCCTATTTAATCTTCTTGGACACGAAGGTGTGAATGACGAAGGTATTCTGGCATTCGGGGTGCAAGAGGATTAAATATCGGAATACCCGAAATTTTGACGGCGTCTATGAATGGTAATTCACGCATTCATCTTCTTTTGCTAAGCAATGATGCTTAGAAAAGGTAAACTTCCCCTCGATCCTGGTCTTCAACCAAGGAACTGGTCTCAGTTTCTGATTTAAACTTCCCCTCGATCCTGGTTTCCTACCGAGGAACTGGTCTTAGTTTCTTATGTAAACTTCCCCTCGATCCTGGTTTCCTAACGAGGAACTGGTCTTAGTTTCTGATGTAAACTTCCCCTCGATCCTGGTTTCCTACCAAGGAACTGGTCTTAGTTTCTTTCGTCAATAAACTTTACTGACAAGGGACGCTATTCGTAGCGGCTTTCCTTCAAACTTCTCGCCGAATTTTCCTGGGGAGATGTTATTTTAGTGGAAAAAGTTTTGATGTCAGATTTACTGGGGAACCCAGTCATCTGAGTTGTAGAGGTGCACAAGCTTCTCTGTTTGGAGACGCCATTTGTTGAATCTACGGGAGAAAACGAGTCTCTTGAGAGACTGCTTTTGTTCGGGGTCTTTACATCATATTTTCTCGGAGATCTTCTCGGAGAAATGCCATATGATGTGATCCAATTTTGAGGTGCCGATGACCTTTTCATCAGTGGGTTTTTCGGAGAAAAACTGCCGTACTGCCGAACCTCCGATTTAGGAGGCTTTCTCTCGGGATTTTCTTTAATCCGGGAAAACAAGGATATCATCTTCAATGGCGAAGAGTGATGTTAACTGAGGGCTCTCTGGTTTTTCAGAGGTTCAAGTTATCAAAGTGGTCGAGGACCCAACTTCAATCCAGAAATAAAACTGGAGGAGAGAGATTGTTCAGACATAACACTTCCTGATGAGGAAAGGGCTGACAACTCGATTGAGAGGACTTTTATCACTAGGGGACAAGACCGACTAGAGTGATAGTGATGCAATATGACTGTGAATGTAAATCAATAATGCATGATGCATGTATGTATATGCTGACAAAACTGACGCAACATACAAACTAAAAGATGGACACGACTGGATACTCGGCCATTGCAGGGCGAAGAAGTACCGCTGGTTCAAGATATCAATTCTGCCTTTCTTAGGAGACATAGTCCCTATTGGGAGCTATGTTGATTGGGCTTAGGAGATGATAACTTGGCCGAGGGTATCAGATGGGAAAGTCGCATCTCATACAGTTGATCCTTCGTTCAGGCGTACTGGCGTAGAAGGAGTACTTTGATTCCGTACTTTAAGGTTCGATTATTTCTGGAGAAGCGACCGATGTTCTTCTGATTTTCAACAGTCAAAAGAAATTGCCGTCTTTATTAAAAAGCAGAAAAAGTTTTAACAAGTAAATTCATTTTTGTTTTATTTCAAGAATCGTTAGTCATGTTAACAACGTCGTTCTGTAAAGCTAAAACAAATAAGAATTACAAACAAAAGCACAAGGACTCAAATTTTATTGATAAAATGGAGATCAGCCAAACGCGTGATTCCATTGAGTATTTACAAAGTTAGAAAATGGTAATTTACAGGGAAAAGGGCTACGTTGAAACATAACGACCGTTATCCTTCTACCAACTTTGAATTCGGGGCATCCTGAGCTTCTGTCGAAGATGATCTTGACTGGAGTTTTCCTCCGATGGATGGTGTAACTGCTGCTGAGGGACCTGCCTCTATTGAACATAGTTACTTGCCATTATCCCTAACTTTTGCCTGGATTGTACTATGATGTTTCCAATCCACCGGGATGATTTTTTTTTTATTTTGTCTCTAAATTTTGCCTGGACCGCCCTTTCGGGTTTTCAATCCACCGAGATTTTTTTTTTTAGGCGAAGTATTTCTTGACTACATCAACATTTGTGGGGTAGGCAAATTCCTCTCCGTCCATGGTTGCAAGCCTCAAGGCGCCTCCTAAGAAAGCTTTCGTGACCACATAGGGGCCATCATATTTCGGAGTCCACTTGCCCCGGGAATCAGTGAGAAATGATTGTATCTTCTTGAGCACAAGGTCTCCTTTCCTGAAGACGCGAGGTCGGACCTTTTTGTCGAACGTCTTTTTCATTCTCTGTTGATACAGCTGACCATGGCATAGTGCCGTGATTCGCTTCTCCTCGATCAGATTCAGTTCGTCGTGTCGACTTTGACACCATTCAGCTTCGGTGAGCTTAGCTTCCATCAATACTCGGATTGACGGGATCTCTACTTCTATGGGAAGCACTGCTTCCATGCCATACACTAGAGAGAAAGGGGTTGCCCTGTTGAAGTGCGGATAGATGTGCGATAACCGTGAAGGGCAAAGGGTAGCATCTCGTGCTAGTCTTTGTAGGTTACAACCATCTTTTGAACGATCTTCTTGATGTTCTTATTGGCCGCTTCTACCGCTCCGTTCATCTTGGGTCGGTAGGGAGATGAGTTATGATGTTTAATCTTGAACTCTGCGCACAACTCCTTCATCATCTTATTGTTCAAGTTAGATCCATTGTCAGTAATGATCTCGCTTAGAACACCATAACGGCAGAAGATATTGTTTTTGATAAATCGGACCACCACTTGTCGGGTTACATTGGCGAATGACGCTGCTTCGACCCACTTGGTGAAATAGTCAATGGCTACCAGGATGAACCGATGTCCGTTTGAAGCCTTAGGTTCAATCAAGCCAATCATGTCGATTCCCCATATGGAAAAAGGCCACGGGGAAGAAAGAACTTTGAGATGTGATGGCGGTACATGAATTTTGTCGGAGTATATCTGACACTTATGACACCTCCTCATGTACTTGTAGCAATCGGATTCTATGGTCAACCAGTAGTACCCTGCTCTTAGAATTTTTCTCGCCATTGTGTGTCTGTTGGCATGAGTGCCAAAGGATCCTTCATGAATTTCTTTCATCGTCATGTCTGCTTCTGGTCTGTCTACGCATCGGAGCAAGACCATGTCAAAATTTCTCTTATAGAGAGTGTCGCCGCTCAGGAAGAAGTTTCCAGCCAATCTTCTAAGGGTTTTTCTGTCTTTCCTGGATTCCCCAGGTGGGTACTCTTGTTTCTGAAGAAAGCATTTGATATCATGATACCAAGGTTTGTCATCTATGACTGCTTCGATCGTGAAGACGTAGGCGGGCCGTTCAAGGCGCATTATGTCGATCTTAGGTAAGTCATTCCATTGACCTACACTAATCATGGAAGAGAGAGTGGCTAATGCATCAGCCATGTGATTCTCGTCACGTGGGATATGATGAAACTCAACTCTGTTGAAGAAAGGTAGCAACCTTCTTGCGTAGTCTTTGTAAGGAATCAATCTTGATTGGTATGTGTTCCAATCTCCTTTTATCTGATTTATAACCAAGGCTAAATCGCCGTATACATCCAAGTTTTTGATCCTTAAATCAATTGCTTCTTCGAGACCCATAATACAAGCTTCATATTCGGCCTCGTTGTTCGTACATTTGAACGTAAGTCTGGCAGTGAAAGGAATGTGGGTACCCTGAGGGGTAACAATGATTGCCCCAATTCCATTTCCATAATGATTAACTGCTCCATCAAAGACAAGTCCCTATTAGGAACCTGGTTCTGGCCCTTCACTGGGTAACGGTTCATCGCAATCTTTCATTTTTAGATACATGACATCTTCGTCTGGGAAGTCAAACCCGATTGATTCTTGATCGTCAATCGGTTGATGAGCCAAATGATCGGCTAAAATACTTCCCTTAACGGCTTTCTGAGCGTGGTACTCTATGTCGTATTCTGATAACAGCATCTGCCAACGGGCAATCCTTCCCGTGAGAGCAGGTTTTTCGAAGACGTACTTGATTGGATCCATTTCGGAGATTAACCAAGTAGTATGACGAATCATGTATTGGCGAAGATGTTTGGCTGCCCAAGCCAAAGCGCAACAAGTTTTCTCAAGCATCGTGTACCGAGTTTCGCAGTCGGTGAATTTCTTGCTCAAATAGTAAATGGCATACTCTTTCCGTTTGGTTTCGTCCTGTTGGCCAAGTACACGTCCCATTGAGTCTTCCAAGACTGTGAGGTAAATGATCAGTGGTCTTCCTTCCACTAGAGGTGATAGAATCGGTGGGTTCAACAGGTATTCCTTAATACTGTTGAAGGCGGTTTGGCAATCTTCTAACCAAACGCAATCTTGGTTCTTCTTGAGTAATTTGAAAATCGGCGCACATGTGGCGGCCATGAGAAATATGAATCTGGAGATGTAGTTCAAACGTCCCAAGAATCCTCTGACTTGTTTTTCAGTTTTCGGAGAAGGCATTTCTCGAATGGCCTTGACCTTGTTAGGATCAACCTCAATCCCTTTCTGGCTGACGATGAACCCTAAGAGTTTCCCCGAACGGACACCGAAGGTGCACTTGTTGGGATTCAAGCGGAGTTTATACTTTCGCAAACGCTCGAATAGTTTTGACAGGTGGGTCACATGCTTCTCTTCTGTCTTAGATTTTGCAATCATATCATCGACATATACCTCGATTTCTTTGTGTATCATGTCATGAAAAAAAAGTAGTCATGGCCCTTTGATAGGTTGCCCCGGCGTTCTTCAAACCGAACGGCATTACCTTGTAACAAAAGGTACCCCATGGGGTAATGAACGAAGTTTTCTCCATGTCTTTTGGCGCCATTTTGATCTGATTATAGCCCGAGAATCCATCCATGAAGGAGAAGACTTTGAACTTTGATGTACTATCTACCAGCATGTCAATGTGTGGTAAAGGAAAGTCGTCCTTTGGACTAGCCTTGTTCAGATCTCGGTAGTCGACACAAATTCTGACCTTTCCATCCTTTTTCAGAACGGGTACGATATTGGCTAACCATTGAGGATATTCTGACATGGCGAGGAAACCCGCATCAATCTGTTTCTGTACCTCCTCTTTGATTTTGATGGCCATGTCCGGGTGAGTCTGTCTCAACCTCTGCTTTACTGGCGGACATTCCGATCTCAACGGTAAGTGATGTTCCAAGATGCTGGTATCCAACCCTGGCATGTCCTGATAGGACCAAGCGAATACATCGGGGAATTCTTTGAGATGCTTTATCAAACCCTCTTTGGCAGTTGAACTGAGAAGTGCCCCAATCCTGATTTCTTTTCTCTCTTGTTCTGAACCCAAGTTTACCGTTTCCAACGGCTCTTTGTGAGGTTCAATGGACCTTTCCTCTTGTCTGAGTAGTCGGGAGATCTCTTATGGAATTTCGTCGTCATCTTCTTCTTCAGCCCCAAATACCGAGAACCCAAAGTCGAGAGAAGGTATCGGATCGTATGTTTCAACGGGGTTTAAAACAAGCAATCTGCATAACGTGATGATTCGTGTTTAGAAGAGATAGAGAAAATGCAAGTGTGTGCAGTGTTTTATTTTACTGCTTGTTTTTATTTTTAATTGTTTTTTAGGATTACCATTTTCTGAAAAAGCAAAAAGAGAAAACAGCGATTAATGCAGAAATTACAGAACAACATTATTTTATTAATGAACAAGTCGATTCTTGAAACTACAGCCCTATAAAACAAAACTCTGTCACTTTGGGCTAAGCGAAGAGGGAAAATTTACAGAAAGCGAGCCCTATCAAAACATCCGTTTCACCTGGGCAGGGTGAAAGGTTAAAGATGGCAATTACATTGACTGACGAACAACCTTCGGAGCATCAACAACAACCCATTGGCGGTGAACTCCTCGGTGAATCACAAAGTCTGGCACCTTCCTTGATTTGTCTTCAGAAATGACGCTGATTTCTGGTGGAGCAGGATCATTGGAATCTGTCTCTCAGGCAGAATTGTCGTAGGAGAATTCCTCAGTTGTATTTTGCATAGTATTTGTGCTCTCAGCTGTATCTCCCCATCCAGTAGGCTGGATATCTTCGAGCCTGATACGAGAGCTTTCGGGAGCGGTGTACCTGACCCTATAGTCGTATTTTCCACTCAGTTGTCCCAAGGTGTCCCAAACTTCTTTGGAACTGGAGGAGTCATCTCTCTCGATGACGTTGACCTCGGGAAAAGCATAGTTGATGAATTCAAGTCCTGCAAACGTTGCGAATTCATCTTCATGTTGAGTAGTTTTTGAATGACCTGAGTGTTGATCCCATGACATGGTGGGGACACAGGTATTCTGTTCAATGATGGTCAGCTGATTTTCATTGTTCGGCTGACTCTCTTGCCCCAAGTTTCCTGGGTAGGGCTGCCACATTGGCAGACCATCCATTGGGCCATAGTAGGCGTAGTCAAAATTGTCTTTCATCAGAGTGTCTTCCTCTAAAGAATTTGGCTTAGCACGACATCCTTCCGGATCACAATCTCCATATATCATTTTGACATCTGACCGTGGTATAAATCTCGGACTCTGTGCGGGATAGCAAAATGGTATAGGCACCTCTTCTTGAGACATATAACCGTCCCCGTTAAGGTAGGACTTCCATTCTTCATCTGTGTCATAGGGATCTTCCTCATTGATAGCATGTACTGCTTGAGACACTGGGTGAAGGAAACCTCCACTGTGGAAGAAGTTTTGAAGGGGATGAAGACTTTCATCGTTGGCAGCTGTCTGGGTACAGGTTGCAGAAAAACCAAGACCCTTCTTTGTTGTATTGCCAGTAGAAATGACAAGTTGTCCCCATCCTGTCGTATCGGTACTCTCGACCGCTTTGATAGCATCGTTGTATGAAGAAATGGAAGTTCCTTATTTGAACTGATTGTTCTTGCTCACCGACAGTGCTTGGAACTGAGTTCCAATAACCTCCTCGGGTTCTATACCAGCAGATGATGACAAGTTACTCACCAACAAGGCCTGTTCTCCACAGACTGTGACAAGTCGATTGTTCTGAACGAACTTTAGCTTTTGGTGGAGGGTGGAAGTAACCGCCCCAGCCTGATGTATCCAAGGTCTTCCTAATAAACAACTATACGTTGCCCGGATGTCCATGACCTGGAAAGTGACTTGGAAAGTATGAGGACCGATAGTTATAGGAAGATCAACTTCGCCGATAACTGTTTTTCTGGATCCGTCGAATGCTTTGACGACGACCTCGCTGATTCTCATCGGAGGGCCTTTGAATGATAATTGCATCAAAGTGGACTTCAGCATAACATTCAGGGCTGACCCTGTGTCTTCCAGTACGCTGGCTAAAGCATCGTCCTGGCAGTTAACTGTGATATTGAGCGCCAAGTTATGACGACGACCCTCTTCAGGTTATTCCTCATCACTAAATCCCAAATTGTTGCAGGAAGTGATGTTAGAGACAATGCTATCGAACTGTCTGATTATTACATCCTGTTCCACAAAGGCTTGCTCCAAGACTTTCTGTAGAGCCTCCCTGTGGGCTTCTGAACTGAGTAATAATAATAATACCGAGATCTTTGAAGGAGTTTGTAACAGTTGATCGACAATGTTGTATTCACTCCTTTGGATGAGCTTCAGCATCTCATCATTATTTTTCGAAAGGTCGGGATTACTGGATTGACCGACTGATGGATCGGGAGCTTCCGTATGAAGTTCCTTTTCCTTGTTAGCTTCCCCGACCCATCGGTTGAAGATTCTACCACTCCGTGTTACACGACTGATGTCTGCAATATTCACAACGAAGGGTAATGGAATTCCCTTTCCATTTTCAATTGTCGTTGCACCATATTTGTAAGGGATTGCCTTAGCTGATTCATAAGGTAGTGGTCCCGGCAGATAGATGACTACGGGAGCCCTCTGATTTTTCTGACCATCGTAAGTAATCTCGATCCGTTCTCGGTTGGGAACTTTAGATTCGTCAAGTAGAGGGATGATGGCAAAAACATCCCTGGTCCTATGATGACCAGAGATTGTGATAACATCCTTGACTTGATCGACAAGGTAGTTCAGCGTCCAGTTGATGGGCCAGAACCCGGATATGGACGAATCTCTCCACGATCCACCTGACCCTGAAGAGCTGCTCTCACAAGGTAACACCCTTGGTTACTTTCCGAACAGATGCTACAACGGTCATAATTGTGTGGTGGCACCTGGCCACGCCCACTTTGAATACAATGTAACCTCACTAGGTTAGCTTCCACAGATCGGACATCCTGACTCTGACATCGAGTGGGGTTTCTGTTATTGATACTAATTTGCTGAGTATCTTCATCCATATAAATTGGCATCCACCAGTGATTTAACAAGTGCTAAAGTGCCTCCTGGACAAGGGTAAAACCTCGATCGTTTTCGCAGCCCACTTTACAGCTTTGATAGTCGTGTGATATTAAGAATCTGAGTCGGACCTGCTCAACATGTAACTCTACCAGGTTGGTATTCATCACGCGAATATCGAAGATCTGAACCATGTTGATTTGATAGGAATTCCTATCATGGTAGTCTTGGATCCATCCAAGATCCATCTGACGCTGGAGGGCCTCTTGTATAAAAGAGCATCCCTGTTTGTTTACCGAGCAAGTCAGACAAGAACTGTAATCGTGCCGCGGCAGATTATGATACTGACTTTGCCTTGAGTGCATTGCCACTAAGTTGACATTCATCGCACGGATGTCGTGGTTCTGAATGACGTTAGAATTTGTGCAGACCATGTTAACCCCACGAACTCGGTGCTCTTGGATCCATCCAAGATCCATCTGACGATGTAGAGTTGTTTGCACTACAGAACATCCTTGGTTATCTTTAGAGCAGATATCTCACTGGTGATAATTATGAGGTGGCACATGGCCATATCCACTCTGTCTACAATGCATCTTGACCAGATTGGTTTTCAATAAGAGTACATCGTGAATTTGATAGACATCGTTAGTCTCTCCTTCTATCAAATTAACTGCAGCCTTCTCATGTTGAGGCAGCGGGTTTGTGAGAACATTAGGATTTGTATCCTTGAAGGATAAGACCCCGCTCCTAACAAGTTTTTGCACGTCAGACTTGAAATTGAGACAAGTCTCGATGTTATGCCCTAATCCTCCTTGGTGGTAAGGGCAAGTTTGATCCACCTTAAACCAAAAAGGCGGATTTTCCGGTACTGTAAGAGGAGATTTAGTCTGAATGTGCCCCTTAGCCAGTAGTAATGGAAACAGCTCTGCGTACGACACGGGTATAGGATCAAATCCTGGTGGCCGTGTTGTACGGTTGTTGTTATATGGAGGACGAGCCTGCTGAAGAGGCTGTTGTGTCCTTTGCTGATTAGGTTGGCTCTGCGCAACCTGAGGTTGATACGTAGGAATAGGCGCGGGGCTGATAGCAGGAATTACAGCTTCTACTGGTTGATAACGTCGCCTTTGCTTTCCGAGAGAGATATTCCCAATATCTTGCTCTTTTTTCTTAGGGAGAACACTACCGTATCGTTTTGTACTACTTGATGATCCAGCGTCTTTTACCTAACATCCTTCTCAGACGGCTTCCTCAAAACGAACCCCCATCCCCACCATCTTGGTGAAATCACTGGGCGCACTGGCAACCATTCTGTCGTAGTAAAATGAGCTTAAGGTCTTTAAGAAGATCTTTGTCATCTCTTTTTCCTCAAGAGGTGGACAAATTTGAGCGGCGATCTCACGCCACCTTTGAGCATACTCCTTAAAGGTTTCCTTGTCCTTTTGCGACATCGATCTGAGTTGATCTCTGTCGGGTGCCATGTCCAAATTGTATTTGTATTGTTGGACGAAGGCAGTGCCAAGATCTCTGAATATGCTGATCGTGGCACGGTTTAAACCCATGTACCATTTGAGTGAGGCACCGGTTAAACTATCCTGGAAGTAGTGAATCAGTAGGTCCTGATTCTCCATCTGAGCTGACATCCGCCGAGCGTACATCACCAGATGGCTTTGAAGGCAAGAGTTACCCTTGTATTTCTCAAAGTTGGGCACTTGAAATTTGTGCGGAACTTTTACATTGGGGGCCAAGCAGAGGTCTGCGGCGTCCTTTCCAAATAAATCCTGACCGCGAATGGCTTGCAGCTCCTTCTGCATTTCCAAAAACTGCTCCTGGAATTCATCCATTATGTCGAACATGGTTTCCTTTTTACCAGAAGGTATCTGTGGAATCTGTCCTTTCGGGACAGTGTGCACCACAGGGGGCGGTACCGTGACTACGGTAGTGAGTCTTGGCGTTTCCCGAAGTTTGTAACCTTCAGGAGTCTTCAGTATGCCTCTGGCATCTTCGCTTTCCCGAAGTTTGTAACCTTCAGGCCCAGCGGCTTCTGTTATGATTCCCTGATCTTCAGTGATCGGCGGAACATATCCTTCCGGGATATAGTTAACAGGCATGCCCCAAGGACAATCTTTCGGTATTTGATACCTAGGATCATACTTCTCCACTATGGGCGTTGAGGTGATCCCTGAGATCACAGTTCTTTGTAGCTGAGCTTCTGCCATGGCTTGCATGTCGTTACGAAGCTTTCTCATATCCTCTCTCAGAGCATCGATCTCTTCTTTCAATTCTCTATTTTCTTCCTCAAGATCATCCATTTTTTCTGACGATTGGCCCGAGTATTGTACGAATGAGACAGTTTGACTCTAGAATCAAGATACAAACGTGAGATTCATAGGGAAGAAGAATACGCGATGTGAGAATGATGAATGCAATGATTATATTAATTGTTTTTTGGTTTAATCAAAATAAACTTCGACAATTATATTACAAATATCAAACAGTGGGGAAACCCCTTTTTATTGAATTCAAAGGATTACAGAAATGGAAATACAGTAGATTACAAGGTGCGGAAATAGAAACCTAAGCTAATGGGTCCCGAGTCCTCTCTGAAGAGAAATCGGGTGCGGACTCTTTCCTTTTCTTTGACCGGGGCTCTTGGGCCGTTGTCGGGTTGTCATTCCTTTGCCAGGTGAAAGGAGTGAGCAAATTCCTTTGGTCATCTTGATTCTCTACAGCATGTTGCTCCAAAATTTCAATCAGAGCATCCTTTTCTTTTAGTAATTGCTGTATTTTGATGCACTCTATGTCGAGGGTGCGGTACTTGTTCTTCCAAGACCTTCTCTCCTTTTGAACTTTGTTGAGAGTAACCTGAAGCTTTTCAGTTTCCGTCATGAAATACATGACAGATTCCCTCGGCGGAAGAATTCCGTAACGAGGATAAGGCATTTTTAGCTTGAGAGCTCTAGTTTGTACCCAATGGAGATAAGGCTCCATCGAGACACAGTCCGATTTTTCTAGAGACTCTTGTCCTTTCTTATGAATGTGTTTCCAAGCGTGCACTATTTCCATCTTTAGTGCTCTGTCGTTTTCTCCTTCCTTGAAGAAAAGACCTTCCAGATGAACACCCCGTGGGACGTGTCTCATCGGGTATCCAAACTGACGGCGAACCAACACAGGATGATAGTTGATTCCTCCTTTAGTTCCTATGAGGGGTACGTTGGGGAAGTTTCCACAACGATCAATAATTCTGATTCCATCATAGATCCTATTACACCAATCTATATCAGAGTTGGTAAGAGACATGATCTTCTGCGACCAACGTAAGGCACTCTTGCAATCCCAAAAAGTAGCAGACCTGGGCAAGTGGGAGATAAACCATTTGTAAAGCAAAGGTACACAGCATGTGATCTCCCCTCCACTGTATAAATTTCCCAAATGTACAGAATGATACGCATCTGCGAGCAAAGTCGGCACATGG
The DNA here is from genome assembly GCA_022829125.1 of Lathyrus tuberosus. Lineage (NCBI taxonomy): Eukaryota > Viridiplantae > Streptophyta > Magnoliopsida > Fabales > Fabaceae > Lathyrus > Lathyrus tuberosus. Next base: position 7,348,439 of record JALAZF010000034.1, read on the forward strand.
TTTCCAATGAGAAAAACCTTAATGGAGTTGATATCGACGAAGTTATTGATGTTGGGAAAAAAAATAACCCGTAGGTGAGCAAGACAAAGACGCTTTCAAAAGCAGTCACGTTCCCTATACTGGCAAAATACAGGGCCTTCTTTGTCAAGAACTGGGCTGGCAAACCTTAGATGCCACCCTTAGTGGTTAGGTGAGTCCTAACCTCAGACTCGTCCAAATCAATTGCTCTTGCAATGGTCTGATTCTTTGGAATTTCTTCCAGTCCAGAAAATGGAGCTCGATCAGTAATGTGTAGATCAATCAGATGAGAATACTCCTCCAGCGTTGGTGCGAGCTGGTAATCCGGGAATGTGAAACAGTGATAAACTGGATCATAAAACTGAATGAGCGCATCCATGATTCCCTCAATCATATGGACTCTTAACAGTGGTAGCAGACCTCCGTGTTTGGCTCTGAAAGCCTTAGGGTTAGTGATCATCCTCACTAACCTTCTCAAATCCTCTAGCTTTGGAACCTTGAAGGTATACCTATGGGTTTTCCTTCTACCGAAATCCATTAGCACAATCCTTTTCTCTGATATTTGCAATCACAGTCTTAGTTTAATTTGAAAAACAGAGAGACTAGAAGAGAAATTTTTTCTTGTTTTAATGTTTTTTAAATGAATGCATGAATGCAGCACACAAAAACATAGGAAAAACATGGGGTCAAAGGGTCGTCGTCATGAAGTCAAGGCTCTACCCATCCCCAAAGGTTTATACTAGGGTGATTTTTGTACATGTACTCATTATCATCAGCTCCTCCCAGGAAAGCAAAACAACAAGCGGATCGCCAACTAGTTGTAGAGCGATCTTAGAGTAAGTGCCATTCACCGAGAATAGATCACCAGCCTCAAATGAGGGTAGTATCGCATAACAACTATTCCCGATAGTTTCCGCACTACAAAAGGGTTTGGCTCCTCAGCTTCTCAGACATCACAATCGGCCCATTGTCTAGGTGAGAGAATGGGTTGCATTGGTCAGCCTCCACTGAGGTTGATGGTCGACCTCGTCGCCATCACTTATCTTAAGTGTATACTCAATCTTTCCACATGCGGCATCACACGCATTCCCATTAGCAGAAAAATAAACACGTATAGCAATTAGGAAAAGCAGTGTATATATTTGTCCTAATCATCCTAGACCTTTAAAGCTATGAATCCTAAGTTCCAGACAGAAAATGGGTTCCTCGGCGGAATTACCATCCTGTGGTTTCATTCCAAATTAACGGTGTTTTGACCTAAGATCCTAATGACGTCAAGGTTTCTATCTAGGGGACAAAAAAAAGAACAAGATCCCTAAAGAGACCTGTAATTCTCTCCGGCAGAGTTGTCATTTTTCTGTAGCGAGTGATTTTTGGATGTGGTTACGAAGCACGACCGCTCTGGTACTACAGCTCGATTCATTTTTATCCTATTAAAGCTGATGAAGGAAGGGAAATAGATGTCTCCAATTAACTCTGCTTGCATACTGAGATTAAACAGTCAAAACTGTTGGTTTACAGATGCTACAAAGATTCGGGGTTTCTCCTAGGTTATTTTGTTGACAAGGGGTGCTTTAGGCTATCGGTTAGGATGTTAGGACGAATGTATGAGAGTATGGGATTTTGGGTTTTTGTTTAGTGTGCTCGCTAAGATTTTTTCTTTCAATCTAATGCCTACGTATTCCCATTTACCGAAACAGGGAAATCAGAGCGTTCGTAGTTCCTCCTATTCTATGGGAGGAAATGGTTGTTTTGGTGTCTTGTTCAAAGCCCAAGACGTGAAGCTAGAGAGTCTATTTGTATCTTGTTCAAAGCCCAAGATGTGAAGCTGAAAGTAGTTTGTATCTTGTTCAAAGCCCAAGATGTGAAGCTAAAAGTGTTGACCTTAGAGAGAATTTGTCATCTCTAAAGGGGTCTGTTTGTCACAACTGTTGGGTGACTGACTGTAAAGGAGGATTACTTTAACCGGGATTTGTGAATCCGGCAATGCCATAATTTCCTTTATAGGGGATTTTAACCTGAAGGAGAAGACTTTAACTCAGTTTAGTGCAATGCCATCTTTCCTTAGGAATTTCTCATACTAAAAGAGGGACATTGGCATGGATGTAGATGATCCAGAGGCTTGCCGCTTACAGCAATTAGATGAAGGGGAAAGAGCTGTTGAAGTTTGTGTACTGTGAACGAGGCACAGCTTTGATGCTAAAAGGTTGATTGGACCAACCAGTGGTTTTCTTATACAAAGCCTAAGAGGAGACTAATATGTGTCTCGTACAAAGCCCGAGAGAGAGGCTAAAAGGTTTTGACTCGACGATGGAGTCTTTTGGGTATCTCGTATAAAGCCCGAGATGGAGGCTATTTGACTCAACAAGAGAGTTTTTGTATCTCGTACAAAGCCCGAGATGGAGGCTGAAATTTGTTTGGCTCAATAAGAACCTTTTTGTATCTCGTATAAAGCCCGAGATGGAGGCGAAAGGGGTGATTGACTCAACAAGGGATTCTCTTAGGTGTCTCGTACAAAGCCCGAGAGAGAGGCTAAACGTTGTTTGACTCCGCTGGGGAGAATCATTGTATAAAGCCCAAGAGAGAGGCTATTGTAACTGGAGAAGGATCATTATACAAAGCCTAAGAGGAGGCTATGGTTACTGTTTCAGTTGAGTGACAGGTCCAGTATGCTGATTTAAAGATAAAATCAGTTCTTATATGAGCAACATTGTACTCAAGGATTTGATTCGAGGATCTGGGCTATTCCTGTTCTTTAAGGAATTGGGAAATCCGAAGGGTATTGAGACTGTCCGAGTCTACAGGTTTTCTTCCTATTTAACGAAGGGGTCACTTGAGAATGTCTTTGAGACTCAAAGAGATTAGACTGTCCAAGTCTAGAGTTTCATCTTTTGTACTATGCTTTGAGAAACAGTAGCAGACTCTTTGAAAGGACTGTTATATGCAGATGACTAATTTCTGTTCCTATACCTCTAGGAGGTCGTCGGGATAATTTGTACGAAGCCCAAGAGGAGGCTGGAAACTTTTAAGAAGTCGATAGGTCCTTGTACGAAGCCCAAGAGGAGGCTATCATTCCCGGAGGAAGAATCATTATACGAAGCCTAAGAGGAGGCTGTGAATACTTCTAAGAAGCCGACGGGTCCTTGTACTAAGCCCAAGAGGATGCGGGGTTGCTTTTAGGAAGCCTGTGGGTCCTTGTATGATGCCCAAGAGGAGGCCGATGCTTTTAAGAAGCCCGTGGGTCCCCTAACCCCGAGAAATTCAAGGCAAGCTATTCCCAAGGAATAGATCAAGTCAGGAAAGTTCGAGAATTTGGAAGAAACTCAAAGATGCCATTCACGGAGAATACATTCATCTCTGGGAGTAGAGTTTCTTGACAATTCCTAATGAGGACAGTCGAAGAGAAGACCGTATCTGGTGATCCTATTGGGGATCTAGTTGTCTATTTCTATGAATAAACGAAACGGCGTCACCTAGTTCTAGACGTAGTTGCCGGGGAAACTCGAAATATCTATACTATTATTACACAGTTGATATGAGTTTATGAAAGAAGACTTACAGTGAAACAGCCCCACAATACAGTTATATGTATATGAAAGCGGTAAATGAAAGCAATAACCACTTACTCGGTTGTAGAGCTTCCATGCTGTTTGGTTAGTTGTTCAACAAAGAAAGATTGAAAATAACAGTGTATTCAAAATCAAAGGAGAAAGTGCTTTGAAAAAGAAAGATTTGGGGCTTACAGCTCAAGGAGAGGCCCAGGGTTTCATCAGTGAGCGCACTGTTTGAATTTTGTACAGAGGGACTTATACAAGTGACTGAGGCCCCAAAAAGGATTTCTGTACAAAGGGATGGGTCTTACACTCTCTCAAGAGGCCCAAAAGGTTTAAAGAAAAAGAGTGGGGCTTATAACACGAGGGTAGGCCCATTTGACTTTTCGTTTGAAATGGCGATCGCGCCAAGATTTTCTTTTAACGCGAAGGGGTTATACAATATCTGAGGCCCAAATGATTTTGGTTAAAATGGGGTTGGGTCTTACACTCTATTAGAGGCCCAAAGAGTTTGAATGGGTCTCACTACTCGAGGGTAGGCCCAGGGTTATTTTTCAAAGGGCGACGATCGCGTCGTTTATTTGAAAATGTACATAGGGACTTATACGACGAATGAGGCCCAAAAAGTTTTCTGTACAAGAGGGTTGGGTCTTACACTCTAATAGAGGCCCAAAAAGTTTTAAGAAAAGAAATGGGTCTTACTACTAGAGGGTAGGCCCAGAAGGTTATTTTTCAAAAGGCAACGATCGCGCCGTTTGTTTTTGACGGTATCGGGACTTATACAATACACTGAGGCCCAAAAATGATTTGGTCAAAAGAGGATTGGTTCTTACACTCTATTAGAGGCCCAAAAAGTTTTAAGAAAAGAAATGGGTCTTACTACTCGAGGGTAGGCCCAGAAGGTTATTTTTCAAAAGGCGATGATCGCGCTGTTTGTTTTTTACGGTATCGGGACTTATACAATACACTGAGGCCCAAAAATGATTTGGTCAAAAAAGGATTGGGTCTTACACTCTATTAGAGGCCCAAAGTGTTTTGAAAATGATTTATGAGGGTTGAATTAATCCAAAAACCCTAATTTGTTTTCAAAATTGTGTTTTAATTGAATAAAAATTAAATTAAAATGATCAAAATTGTTTAACATAGGAAAAACAAATTGTGATCTTGGATTAATGCTTCAAAAATTAAGTATTGACCTACAAAATAATTAGAAAGCATTAAAAGTTGCAAAATCAAGGTGGAAAAAATATTTTAAATGTCAAAAACAATTAAAACATTAATTCTTTGAAAAAATATCAATTATATAAAATAAATAATATTTTTGGGATTTTTTGGGAAAATAAAATATTTTAACATTTTTGTGAATTATTAAAAAAAGAATCAACTCAAAATCATTAAAACTCAGAGAGAAATTAATTTTTGAATCAGTTAAATAAAATCACAAAATTCAAATATTTGAATTTTCAAAAAATGGCGCCAAGAACACGCGCGTGTTCTGGGTTTGTCCAGATTTGCATTTTCTCTTCAATCTCACTGAATACTTGATCATATCATGCAATCCACACACCAATCAATTCGTTTCAACCTCACGATCATGTCTATGGTATTTAATTTCATTTAAATTAAACATATAACAAGAAATCACGAAAAATCCTCAAGAACCCTAATTCTGCATGAAGGCTAGGATTTTTGATACACGATTCAAACAATGCAATTAATTGAGGGGAAACATTCCATGCATGATTATGAACATATGGCCAAATTATTGTGCAGCAAAAATTGCATGGATCATAGAGTTAGAAGAGCTCATGCTTACCACTTGCAGCTGGTGATCGTGATTTGTGTTGGAGGTGTTACAGCTAGGTTCCAATGATCTGGATAGCTTCCCTAGGTGTCATGGAGTGTGTATGAATGCTTGGAATGGATTGAAATGGTTTGGAGCTGAAGATGGTACCTCAACTACAAAACTGTCAAGAACTTGAGCAATTGGCTGGTGATTTTGTGAAATATGTGTTCCAGATGTTATGTGAGTGTTTTGATCACTTCTATATGATGTATGTGAGGTGTGTGAGTGATTGGTTTGATTGGAAAAGCTCCCAAACTCAAAACCCGATAGTGACTTGCCTTAGAAGCAAAATTGGAGTGAAAGAAGAGATTTTGAGGAAAGCATTTGTTTAATGGCTTTGGTGTACTCAAACTGATCACAATTGAGCTCTATTTATAGTATAGCAAGTTTGTTTTGCAAGGAATAGTGAATGGCAACTGCTGAGTAGGTTTGGCCAATGTTGGCAAATGAAAATCCAAGTCTCCTCTAGCCATTGACTAGAGGTTAGGGCTAAGGCTGTTGGTTCCCTTGGTCTTGGATAAGTCTTGACTGAATTCAGTTGAGAATGGCTTAGTCCATGCCACCTTGATGCTTCCATTGAATGCTCCAATCCAAACTTAGAGTCTTGTCCCTATTTTGGCAATTCTAGGTTCAACATGCCATTTCTTGTTCCAAAGACTTTGGAGGCTTGTCTCAGTGATTGTCTCCTTTAGATTCAATCCTCAGAGGTGTCCAAGTGGATAGGAGCATTTGGATTTGGCTGATTTTGGCAAATCGAACAAAAATGTAAAATCTGTCTTGCCTTGACAGATTTCAACAAGGCAACTTGCCAATGTTATATCTCATGACTAAAATTGAATTTGGTAATGTTCTTGGTCATTTTGGAAAGCCCTTACATGATACAACAACTGTTTGAACATGTTTGGTTTTGATCTCTTTTGAATCCAAGTGAAAAATCCCCCTACATTTGGCAAAAAGTAAGGTAAAATCTGACTTAGTGAAATTTTCACTAAGTGTTGGAACAAAGTGACTTTTCTTGATTTTGATCACTCCATAACTCAAAATCCATGAGGAATTTGGACATAGGTCAGTATGAAGCTTTTGTAGAGGGCAATGAGATCTACAAATCAATCTTTGAATGGGGAACAATGGCCTTGTGGTTTAGGAGTTATGGTCCTCCAAAGTTGGCACATTAGTGTCACTTTTTCCATAACTTAGAAATTTTTCTAAGTTTTTATGGTTACCCCTTTTACAAGTTATCCCACTTTCTTTGATTTTTCTTGATGAATGATGATTCAAATCATACATTAACATCATTTTAGGGTTAAAAATCCATTTTGGTGAAAAATCTCAAAAAGTCAAAGTTGACTTTTGTGCATAGTTGACTTTTTATCAGATGAATTCCAAACTGTGCAATTCTTCATGAAATCATGTCCTTGACCTAAATCAAACTTGATGGACATGTTCCATGGGTGTCATAGGGTACATTGAATCATTTCTTAGGGCTTGGAGCATGTCCTGGTCAAAAGTCAAAGTTACAGTTGACTTTCCTCGTGAAACCCTAATTGTGGTGCAGATGAAATTGAGACTTGTTGCTCAAGCTTCTTGGATTAATCCATTGTTCCAAATGGATCAATATAGTTCATTAGAGACCCTCAAATCATGTCTTGAGGTCTTGGCTCATGATTTGTCCCAAAAGTCAACTTAGGGGGGAATTAGGTCAAGAAACCCTAATTCCTGATTTTTTATGAATGCATCCCCTGAGGCAAAATTGACTTGATGATTGGGTCCATGAGGTCCCATGAAGTATATTAGGTTATGTTTTGGATCATTGGCTTGTGCCCAGATGAAAAATTTCCATCTGGAGGCCCTGGTCGACCAAAACCCTAATTTGGTGACACTGTCGTGCATGAGACTTGATCCACCTAGAAGGGAGCAGCCTTGTGCTTGATCCTTGAAGTGGGAGTCCTTTTGATCCATTGTGGATGTTAGACAAGTTGAAGATCATGTCATTCCTTGATTGATCCTTTGTCTAAGGCTCTGAGAGGGCTTGAAACCCTAATTTTGATTGTAGTGGATGCTCACCCATCTTTGGGGAGACTGATGAAGTATGATGGTTCCACCATATTGTGATGATGATTTGCACAATGATGGGAAATCTAAGTGGTAAAAATTTGGGGTATAACAAGATCACCGACCTGGAGCTGGAGAACGTGGAGATCCATAATGAGTTGACAAAGCTCTAAGGCAATTGGAGGCCAAGATCGCACTCCAGAAGTAGGTTTCCCAGATGAAGGGGGAGGTGACCAGGGTGAACAAAGAGAATGCTCGTCTGAAGGCGAAGGTGGCCAAACTGGAGGGCTCGTCGACGGTTGGTCAGGATGAGACTGACTATGAGAAGGCCCTGAAGACCCGGAGGGACCTGATCGAGAGGATCTGCGTCCTCGAGTAGGATAACTTGGGGGCAGTTGAGTTCGGTTTCAATGCAGTGGTGGAGCAGATGAAATCTCTTAACTCTGATGTCCAGCTACTAACCGAAGGGATGGGTGTCCTCAACATGGTCGTCAATGGCGAGGTGGTTCCTCCAGAGGTTCCTGATGATGCTGTTTAGTTGTTTGTATTTGTACTTTGTTGGCCTGCATGCCATTTGGTTTGTAACCTTTTTGTCGGGCATAGCCATTCTTTTGTAATATTAACTACTCTGGCCTTTAGGCCATATTTGTATAAATATCTTGTGTTTAGCATTGTGTGTTGCATTTATTTGTATATGCTTTTAACATTGAATGCTAAGTATGGACGTTTTGCTCGACTTGTCATTTTTACGCTCGACAGTTTGGGGAACTTGTCGAGGAGGCGAAGCGGTTTCGCCGGTGGCGGGACTAGGATCTCGGTTGAGGTACTAATCCCACAGGGCTTAGACTATCCCATCGCGAGCTGGGTGTCCAGTCATATTGGTGCGGCAACGACGGAGCTCGATTGAGGTATCCCCATTGAGCTGCTCGTCCCATAAGCAGAAACTAGCCAGTGCTGTATAGTGAAGGATCGTGCTTGCACCGGAGCACGGTCCTGTTGCCGAGTCGTCAACCCGTAGTGGGGTGATATCGTCGGCAGTTAGTCCGAACTAGTGGCTGGTCCTAACTGTAATATTGTTTGAGCTTCTCAGCGTTCCATGGTCGAGCAAATGGTTCCCCGTTCAGCGTTTCTAGGTAGTAGGCTCCAGTGCCTGTTTTTTATTTGACTCTATAAGGTCATTCCCAGTTTGTGGCAATTTTGCCCTCGCGCGAATCCTTTTGGTTTCTGCGTAGGACCAGGCTACCAACAGGGTCGTGCTTTACGACTTTGGCATCGTGGCGCAATGTTATTTTTTCCTTTAGCGAAGCTTCCTGGAGAGCTGCCCCTGATCGGATCTCTTCGACCAGGTCGAGTTCTTCTCTCAGAGCCTCTTCCTTCATCCCCTTGTCGAGAGGAGCTTCTGTTTGTCTAGAAGGTTCCCTGATCTCCACCGGTATCACTGCCTCGGTTCTGTAGGCTAGTCGGAAGGGAGTCTCCCTAGTGGTGGAGTGTGGGGTTGTTCTATAGGCTCAGAGCACGCTGTGTAGCTCCTCGAACCAATTCTTCTTGGCCTCAGCTAGCCTTTGTTTTAGACATCGAAGAATTACCCTGTTCGCGGCCTCTGCCTGCCCATTAGTCTGGGGGTGCTCGACGGACGTGAAGTGTTTCTTTGTGCCTAGTTTGGCGATAAAGTCTTGGAACTTCCTGTCAGTGAATTGGGTTCCATTGTCGGTCACAAGGGCCTGGGGTACCTCGAATCATGCGAGGACGTTTCTTTTGTAGAAACGAAGTATGTTGAAGGCTGTGATCTTGGCGAGAGCTTCGCCTTCGATCCAATTTGTAAAGTAATCAACGGCCACAATCAGAATTTTTTTTTGGTAAGACCCCATTGTGAAAGGGCCGAGGATATCCATCCCCTACCAGGTGAAGGGCCAAGGCGAGGACAGAGTCTTCAACTCGTTAGTGAGGTATTTATACACCAGGGTCATCCAGCAGCTGTGTCGTTAACGACGTTGACGTCGAGCAACCCTGATGGTTTTTCGATACTTGGGCGGGAGAGTACCTCTTGTATGACATATTTATTGCCACCCTTCTTTCTGGTGCTAGCTAGTTTTGATAGGACATCTGCTCGAGTGTTTCGTTCGCGAGGGATGTGCTGAACTTCCCATGCGTTGAACTTAGCTATCCTTTCTATCACCAGTGTCAGGTACTCGACCAGGTGATCATTTTTGGCCTGGTACTCTCCTCGTACTTGGGATGCCACAAGTTGGGAATCTGTGAAGATCTTTACTTCCTTGGCACCCAAGTCTTCGGCCAACCGTAAGCTGCGAGGAATGCCTCGTACTCGGCTTGGTTGTTTGACTTGGGCAAAGATAGGACTAGAGATACCTCAACCAGGATTCCTTCCTAGTTCTCAAGGATGATACCGGCGCCACTGTCTGTGGAGCTGGATGCTCCGTCGACGAAGATGGGCCATTTGTGTGCCCTGCTAGGAGGGGACGCTGGAAGCGTCATTTCAGCCACAAAATCGGCCATTACTTGCGCCTTGAGGGCCTTCCTGCCCTCATAGTGGATGTCAAACTCTGACAGTTCTAAAGACCATTTGAGCATTCTGTCGGCCATGTCTGGCCAGCTAAGCAGTTGTCTTATGTGCTGGTCTGTTCGCACCACTATCGTGTGGGCTAGGAAGTAATGCCTTAGTCTCCTTGTTGCATTGATGAGGGCGAGAGCGACCTTCTCAATTTACTGGTACCTGAGTTCTGGCCCTTGCAAAGCCTTGCTCGTGAAATATATGGGTTTTTGCCCGTCGATTGTTTCACAGATGAGGGTGGCGCTAATGGCTTCGCCGGTGACAGAGAGGTACAGGTACAACGTCTCCATGCTATCTGGTCATGATAGAACGGGGGGTTTGGATAAGGCTCGCTTGAGGTGGAGCAGAGCCTTCTCGCATTCCTCTATCCACTCGAATGTGGCTTCCTTTTAGAGGAGCTTAAAGAAGGGCAGAGTGAGTTGGGCAGACTTGGCCACGAAGCGAGAAAGTGACACGAGCATCCCGTTGAGGGATTATTTGGATTTTTTCGACCTTGGTGTGGGGAATTCAACGAACGCCCAATATTTGTCAGGGTTGACCTCTATCCCCCTCTCGGTGAGGTAGAAGCCAAGGAATTTCCCTGCTGGCACTCCGAAGGTGCATTTTTCTGGGTTAAAATGTATTTTGCATTTTCTCGCTTGGTTAAACACCTTTTGTAAGTGGGCTGTGTGATCGAATTCCTCTTGGGACTTCACGATCATGTCGTCCATGTATACTTCGAGCATGTCCCTGATTTCTGACCGGAAAACCTTGTTCATCATTCGCTGGTAAGTGGCCCTAGTATTTTTCAGACCGAAGGGCATTATATTATAGTAATAGTTCCCCGACGAGGTCATGAATGCAGTATATTTCTTGTCCTTTTCGGCCATGGGAATTTAGTTGTATCCCGAATAGGCGTCCATGAAGGTCAAGAGCTTGAAACCTGCATAATTGTCTACGAGCTTATCTATGCTGGGCAGAGGATAAGCATCCTTCGGGCAAGCCCAGTTGAGATCAGTATAGTCAATACACATGAGCCATTTTCCATTATGTTTCTTGACAAGTACAATATTGGACAGCCAGGTCGTATACCTGACCTCCGAGATAAATTTTGCCCCTAAGAGGTCTTCTACAAGTTTTTCGGCAGCCTGTGCCTTTTCATCGGATTGCTTGCGCCTGCCCTGCACGACGGCTCGGGCAGCTGGGTCGATTGTCAGTTGATGGCATGCAGTCTCCATGTCAAGGTTGGGCATGTCCGCGGTGCTCCAAACAAATAGATCTGCATTGTCCTCCAGCATGTCTTCAACTGCTACTTTACCTCGTCGGGCATCCCTGCGCCTATCTTCACTCCTCTGTTCGGGTTATCTTTGAAGGTGAGGACCTCGAATTCCCCGTCAGGTATCGAACGCATGATGGTTGACGCGGGGGAGCTGCCTGATGCTACCGAAATGCCTTTGTTCCCGTCTTCCTCGCCTTCTTTAGAAATCTGGTTATCGAGGTCGATTGTATGCACTGGGAGAGCTGGCTTCTTGACAGGCTGACTTTCCTCATCGAGATGGTCTTCCTTCCTTGCCTGCTTGGCGGCCTTAGGTGCCACACCGATTGAGCTTTGTCCCCGGGTAGCTGCTTCAAAGCATCTCCTCGTAGCTTCTATATCCCCGTGCAAAGTCGCGACGTGGCTCTTCTCCGTATAATACTTCATCTTGAGATGAAGGGTTGAAGGAACAGCGATCAGCTCCGCTAGGGTTGGTCTGCCCAGGATACATTGGTACAATGATGGACAATCAATTACTAGAAATTGAGTTTTGATCGAATGTGACGCCTTCTCTTCCCCGAAGGTGATTGGAATCTACATGTACCCCTAGGGTCTGGCGGTAGCTCTGTTGAATCCTTGCAGGTCAGATCCTACGTTTGGTGACAGATTCTTCTGGTCCAGCTTTAGGGCACAGAACAAACCGGTGTACTTTATGTCCACCGAACTACCCTGGTCGACCAGGATCCGTTAGACATTAGTGTTTTCCAGCCTTGCCCTGATGAGCAGAGGAATGTGTGAGTTCGGGGAACCCCAAGGCAGCTCCTCGTGGTAGAATGTGACGGGCTGCGAATGCCCCCGAACTTTCTCGAGCGTGGATAACCAATCAGGGCTGCAGTCAATGAGCTAGTCGAACTTTCTTTTGACCGACCCCACTGTGAGCTCGTTGTATCCGCCACATGAAATAACCATTGTCGTGGGGAAACTCTCCCAGGTGCTGTGCGCGGATATCTGGGGAGGATCTTTGAGGTAGTCGGGCATGACGAAGTCTTCTGGCCGCGTGATTGACATGGCGACCTGCGGGGGAGGACTGGGCGGTGAAGACTCTGTTTTCTTCTCGGTCTCCAAAGTCTCTCCTCGGGAAGATTCACCCTTTTTTGTATACTACTTCAGGTGACCCTCCTTGATGAGGATTTCAATAGCATCCTTCAGGTGTACGCAAGCTTTGGTCACGTGGTCGTGGCTGCGATGGAAGTGGCAGTATTTACTCTTGTCCATGTTACCCTTCGACGATGTTGGCTTGGGGAACCGGACACCCCCTGCTTGAATTCCGGATTGATGTATTCGGAGAGAATGCGCTCGCTGGGAGCTGTCAACAGGGTGTATTCTGTGAAACAACCAGCAGGTCCCTTGCCTTCGCGAGGACGATCGTCTCGTTGTCTCTCTTTATCGCGCTAGGGAGCCTCTAATTCATCTTTTTTTGTTGCCCGAGAACTCTCTTGATCCCTTGAGTCTCGAGCCTTGTAAGTGGCCTCTTTCTCCTCGTATTGTATATACGCTTGAGCCTTATGGAGTAATTCGTCCAAGGTGTGAGGGGTCTCTATGCCTACCGCTTTGTGGAATTCGCTCTTCGGTCTCAACCCCTTCTCGAGGAGATATTTCTTTATATGGTCCGTGGTGCGGACCTCCACAGTCTCCTTGTTGAAATGCTCAATGTATGTGCACAAGAGCTCATCCTTGCCCTGTATAATGGCTTCGAGAGTGGCCTCTGACTTGGGATGACGTTGGGAGGCAATAAAGTGTCGGGAGAATTGGTTTTTCAGATCCCTCCAATATGTGACCGAACCCCGGGGAAGCCGCTTATACCAGGCCATGGCCCCCTTCCTGAGAGTGATGGAGAATAACTTGCACTTAATGGCTCCGCTCACGTTGTGGTAGTGGATCATGGCTTCGATATTTTCTATATGCTCGCCTGGGTCGATGGTCCCGTCATAAGTTGCCAGAGGAGGAGGCTTATCTAACCCGCGAGGAATTCGAGTGTCCATGATCTCCTGAGATAGGGGTCCATGGACATCGTCAACGCTGCTCGCACTCGAAGAACGGCATGGGGAGTGGCTGTACCCACGGCTTCTGCTGTGTCGAGGAGAATGTTTGCGCGACCGATGGTGCTCGTGATGTTTTCCCGAAGGCCTGGACCTCTTCGGGGTAGGGGAACGTCGGGATCTCCACGGAGGAGAACGGTGTCATCTTCTGACAACTTCTGACTCAGGTTCTTCTGATCTTGAGCATCCCCTGACAGGAGAAGTGCTCTTGGATCTGTCTCGCTGGAGTTTCTGAGGAGGAGACTGTGGGCATGGAGATGGACTGCCAAGCTTCTGCGAAGGAAATCGTTCATGGAGGACGTGCTCGAGCATGTTGATCTTCTCCCCCTATTGGAAGATTAGAAGGTTGGACCTGTTGAGAGAGGCAATGAGGGCAGCAGTGCCGAGGTCAGCGTTTTGAGGGACATGCATAGGCTCAAAGACGTGACCAGTAGCCTGTGCGCGTGGCTTCACATCGCCAGAGTGGGGAGACGCGATCCTTCCATATCTGTGATCGGTCTCATGGACCGCAGCTACAAGGTTCTGGTGGTCGACGTTATCCATGGTAATGGCGACAATAGGTTCTTGATGGGCAACATCGTTTCTGGCCATAATGATAAAGTGAAATTTGGAGATCAAGCTTTGGTCTTTTGGGTGAAAAGATGAGGTATCTTGATTCGAAAAGACGGGGAAGAAAAGTTTCCCATAGACGGCGCCACTGATCTGGTGTGATTAGACTAGATCGTCGTGGCCTTCCGTGTAGGGCAGAGATGATAGATGTAGGAGAGGAGGGGGGTGTACCTGTAAGGTACTCCGATGCCAAAGTAAGTTTTGGCTAGAGAGAAAGCAAGTACAAAGCGTTTAGGTATGATTTAGAATATTGAATAGCGATCAAACCTGACCCTCTCAAGTGAGAAGGTATTTATAGAAGTAACCCCTAGCGCGGGGCCAAGGTCTCCCATATGACCGAATTATCTGGTCGACCAATGGGAGACTGCCAAGTGGAGGGTCAGGCGTGTGACCCTTTGACCTGGTCCAACTGCTTCCGTGAGATTCGGGGAGGCAGTTGGTCGAATGAACTGACAGGCGAGTGAGGGGGACGCTCTTAACGGTCATATCGTGCACAACGGCTATGTTGTGCCCAACGACTAGATTATGCCCAACGGCTAAATTGGAAGAATCCAGTTATTGGGCCTGACAAGAGCTGAACTGGGTTGGGCCTTGCTCTACTGTGGGCCAAGCTCCTGCCCAGTCCAGAACATAAATGATTTTTAAAATTAATTTTAAAATGAAAATAAAGATGAAAATGCAAATGATGCATCAAATCAAATGAGAAATGATCAAGAAAAATCACACAAGTCAGAAACAATATGAGAATGCTATATAAAATTTTTGAGAATTTTTTAATGCAAAAAAGTATTTTTAAACTAATTAAAATACATGAAAAATGAAGAAAATGATGAAAAATAACAAATGAAGAAATAAAAAAATGTAAAAATGCTCAAAAATAGAGAATATTTTTATGAAACTATTAGAAAAAAATGGAGTTAAAAATGTTAATAGAATTATTTTTTATGATTTTTTAAAATTAAATGAAAAAAAATAAACACAAAGAAAATAAAATAAATGCTGGAAAAAACAAGAGTCATTGATCTGATCAGAAGGCTGAGAATGGAAACGCACTTAGCGATCATATCTCATTAAATGAGATCAAAATGTCCACATCATGAGAAACACAATGAACACTAAATGAAGGCACGCACATGATCCTACTTAAAAACAAAACAAACTCTGGCTACGAGGATGCTTTTCCGGTGAGATTCTCATCGGAGTTCCATAAATGGTAAAGATAGATCACGAGGCCTATACCATTGTGACCGTATCATTGAAGCGAACTCAACCATGTCCACCATTTTAATTTATTGAAAACATACATGGAGAATTTCATGAAAATGCAGAGAAAAACATAAACACAAAAATAAAAATTAAATGATAAACTTGAACAATGAACACCAGCTAGGTTATGGGAGAAATTCAGCAAGCAAATGACTACATTGTGGTAACTTGTTTGAGTGAAAGTGGAGCTTCAAACTACCTTGTCCAAAAATGACCTGAGAAGCTCTGAAATTGGATTTGGTTTGAGCAATTCAGGGACTCTTAGAGCTTGGAATTCGTTGTAGACGCTTCAGAGGAACACGATGAAGCTGACTAAATCAAGAACCTGAGTTGAATTTGGCTGGAAATGAAAACACAATAGCTCACTTTTTGCAGAAAATTTGAAGGTGGAGCAAGGATTTTCTGGCTCTCAAAAGCTTGGAAATGAAGGAAGAATGAACCTCTATTTATAGCTGAAGATGATGGAATGCTGAGAGGGTGAATTGAGTGGAAATTCAGTGCAATCATGTACACCCTTGGTCATGATAAAAGTGTGACTTGAATTGGCTCAAAACTCAGCCAAACCATGTGTTTACCACTCAATTAACTTCAGGAAACTTGGTTAATCATGTTTAGATGCATATCACATGCTAATTTGACTTGTAATTGAAGTTTAGTTGGAGAAAAAATTTGATCATGGTGAAAAACTTCAGTTCCAAGTAACCATGTTTGCATCAATGGGGCACCTTGTACAAGAGGTTTTTTCATCTAATTCTTTTTGCAATTGATTAACATCATGGAAAAGATCACAATGTTCCAAGAAAGGTTTCATTTGGATGTTTGAGAAAACATTTATTGCAAGTTGAAGTTGGCACAAAAATCTAGCAAACCAAACATGGAAATTTCTAAGTCCAAATGGCTGAAAATGACCTATAATGTATCAATGAATTCCATGGCCTTCCAAGCACAATTTGGATTTGACCTTTGAAGCAATCTTATAGAAAGTATCACAAAGAGTATTGTGCAAAAAGAATGAGCTCCATATGTTAAAAATTAAGGAAGTTTTGATCCTTGAAAGTTGAGAAAAAGTCACTTGAAAATAGGTCAAATTTCACTTAGTCCACAAATGACCTATAATGTCTCCAAACTTTTGATGATCCTCCAAGCATAATTGGCTCTTGTCAAGTAAAGAGAAGTTGAATAGGATGTTGAGAAGAGTCATATGCAAAAATAATCATTCAAAAATAATTAGAAATGAAGGAGTTGTGACCTTTGGAACTTTGACTTGAAATATTGACTTTTTAG
This sequence comes from Lathyrus tuberosus, assembly GCA_022829125.1. Lineage (NCBI taxonomy): Eukaryota > Viridiplantae > Streptophyta > Magnoliopsida > Fabales > Fabaceae > Lathyrus > Lathyrus tuberosus. The sequence continues at coordinate 7,364,967 of JALAZF010000034.1, forward strand.
GTCAAACTTCCTTGAATCAACTTGTACACTTGAACTTTTCTTGAACTTAAAAACACATGGATGATCATATGAGCTCAAAATAATGTTTCCTTGAATGTGCCTTGATTAAATTGACCAAATGTTTAGGTAACTTGTTGATGATGGCATGGAAATAAACACATGAACCTTTGACTTTTCTTGAGAAATAAGACACTAAACCTTGAGATATGTTTGATCAAACTAAGATTGGATAATGATTGAAGCCTTGTAATTTGATATTAGAAGTCATTATTTGATGAGATAGCCCTTGAGAGTCCATGATTGACCATACTTTAACCTTGAGGGAGCAAAACTCTAGCTGATGAATCATGGTTGGTGTTCTTAACATAATACCCTACATTGCAAAGAAACAATAGGCTACAAGACATATTTTTGGCATTTTGATTAGTGGTTAGTGAAACGTAAAGCATATAACATAAAGGAAAAGAAAACACAAAGAGGTGCTCGGTGATCTCAAAGCCAAACCCAAGAAATAGAGGGTTAGGAGGTAACCAAGCTTGCGGTCTTGTTTGTATGCAAAAAAAAATGCAAAAATAAAATGGGATCTTAGGGGAAAAATTAGGGTATTACACAATCTAGAAATATTTTTGTCAACCTAATTGAATAAGGCATTCAAAGCTTTGGAGTTTCCAATAGCGGGTTTATCTTCTTCCTTAGACCAGTCCTCTTGTGGCTTTAATTCAGTCTTCCCTTCTTTATTCTTCACCACAAGATGTTCCCAACCTTTGATAATAATTTTCCAGGTTTTGCTATCCATAAATTTTAGAAAAGCCACCATGCGAGCTTTCTAGTAATCATAGTTGGTGCCATCCAAAATAGGTGGCATGTTAACAAATCCTCCCTCCTTACCCATGGTACCAGAAAGTTTCTTCCCTAGACCTCACCCTAAACAGAGCAAGGTGCCCGCTCTGATGCCAATTGAAATTTTGGCACGTAGTAGACAGATATCGAATACGATGTCAGGACACCATAATGTCGAATGCAATGTTAAGACATCGTGATAACATAAATAACAATACATAACTTAAAGAAAGATACAGGAAATAAATAACACAAGGAAGTTGTTAACCCAGTTCAGTGCAACGTCGTCTACATATAGGGGCTACCAAGCCAGAAAGGAGATCCATTATAATAGTACTAGTTTGAAACTCTTATGTAAATAACCTCCGGTTTACAATCTTCTCACCTAATCACTACCTGTGCAATTTCTATCTAAAACACTCTTAGATAAGAGATCCCTTTCTATCCCCCTCAATCACACAACAGTGATGATAAAACAAACAATCAAAGAAGAAAACACACTTCAAGAAAAAGAATGCACTCTTGCTTAAAAGCTTATGAGTTATTCATAATTACAACTCTACTAAAAAAAGTCCAGCTTTAGTATCAAGGTGATACAAGAGTGGCTCACAATTAACAATGAACAAAAACCCTATTAAACACTCTCACAATATGTGATTCACCCTTGCAAGGTCTTTGATCCTTTCTTTTTATAGCGCAAGAAACTTAATGGCTTGGCACAACTGGTCCATAAACAAATTTGAATGAAACATATTATTTCCTAAATGTGGATATAATTGTTTACCGTGAAAATTGGTAAACAACCGCTGGTATCCAAAAATGGTTTACTTGCAGGATCAACTAGTGAATCCTAGGACATAACTATTGTTTAAATTATTTCTGAAAATCCTAAAAACACTTCGACAACGCTCATATTTGTAAAATATCGTTTATAGTTTAAAAGGTAAACTTGCAGAATTATAAAAGGATTGAATTAAACAAAACTTTAAAGTAAATTTGCAATGAAGAAATAAATGGTAAATTGAAAATAAATTTCAATTGAAATGGAAATAATGGTGTTTCAGACGTACATTCTCAACGAAAACTCTTTTCTCAATTAACTTAGATATTTTGAGTGATTTTATGAGTATTTGTACAACAATTGAACACACAGAAATCCTATACACTAAGACTCCTATTTATAATACGTCAAAAATAACTGCATTAATGGTCATTCCTTCATAAAATGACACGTTTTGCTATGCATGTCTCCAATACGCCATAGTTTTACACGTGTCATTTCTATGAAACGGATAAGGACAAAAGACAGTTATTATTCTTATTTGAAATTCAAAACCTCTGTCGAACGCAAGCTCTGTACCGCCTCCGTCGAATTTTCCATCCAAACTTAGAACATATTTCTAAGTGTTTATCCAGCGTATCCTCCTTACGAAGACCTCTTCGACCAAGACCTTTCCACATACTCTTGTCGAATTCAACAATAACTTAAGAAACACTCACTTTTGCTTATTATCCTCAAACAAAGTCTTGCGTCGAAATTCCAAGCCAACAAATTACCCCCCAAAAATGTCATTTTCGACTAAATAGAGAAAAGGGCATTTTTTGAACTCACTTTCGACGCCAGAAACCCTTTGTCTGCTATGACGTCATCATTATCATGACAACTTTTCTCAAACGTCTCCTCAAAAACCCATGCATGAATCTTTGTAATCATCACACACCTAGTCCCTAGGAGATCGTGGGTTAGATCAACTACCACCTTCACATCATCTGTTCTCTGTACGGCGCCTGTCCCACTATTTCTTCCAACCATCAGTGCGTGCAGTAAACCAATTCCACTTCATCAACCTATAAATAGTGAAACCCAACATTTTTCAATCTTTTCCACTCTCTGAACTTCTTTGAGCAAGCACAAACTTCTTCAACTCTTCATCTTTCACAAACTTTTTTACCATCTACTGCATCAATGGAGTCTTCCACTAAAACTTCCAAAGATTCAAGCAAGAACACCAAGGAATCCAAGAAATCCATGGAACTCACTCCAGTTCACAAAATATTGGGCCCAACAGTGGTAGGTAACCAACAATATATACCTGAACATCCTCTTGAAGAAGAGAAGCGCAGAATCTATCAATCTTAGGTACTGATTTCTATCTCTATTTTTGGTAAAATGCATGTCGTGTTAGGTCCCCTTCCAAACCTTTCTATTGATCCTGCTAGGCTTAGAGAATTTTTCTCTGCGTACCAACTTTACAAACCCAGAGCAAATGGGAAAAAACCTAGGTCTAGAGAAGATGTTAAGGCTGATGAAAAGTTAAAAAAAAGATGGCCAAGGTTCCCCTTCGAATGAAGCCTCCAATGACCCTATTAACTTAGAATATATGAATAATAGCTTCAGGGTATTTAGATCATGCCCCCTGCTTAAAGATCCATCAGATTACCTTGCTTAGTTAAAGAAGATGGAAAAAGCAAAATCCCAAGTTTGGAAAAACATAGGTATCTTCGACATGATCCTACTGCCGAAGGTTGGACCTGGTTATTGCCAGTCCATGTTAATTGCTTCTTTATATTTCTAGGATAGCACCTACAACAATTTTCATCTTTCCTTTAGAATGATGACCCCAACCCTTTTCGATGTTGCTGCCATCATTGGGCTTAAGCCAACTGGAGAAACCTATAACCCTAACTTCCTGGATGAAGGCTCTATAGGCTTCGACACCACCAAAGCAGTTTTCACTACTTACATCGCCTATTACCCTGATAAAGACTCTGATGAAGTATCTGACCAAGAGAATATTGCATTCCTGGCTCTCTGATTCACTATAATATCATCCACACTAAAGCCCAATGCAACAAAGAAGCGGCTAAATATACTGGCATTACACAACTCGCCCATGTAGCCTTCAAAACATCCTTCCTCTGCACCCAAGAATTTGACACTTGGTGGAAAGATTATTATACTACAAAAGTCTTTGACGTCTCTGCTTTCACTCAGTACCTAACTCATGCTTTTGCCTTTGTGCAGGAAAGAGTCACGAAAGGTACTTCGACTCATATCAAAGAAATCCAAGCATTCCAAAAGTACTTTGAAACTGCTTATAGACCTTATGACCTTAGTCGAACCATTTGCGAATCAGCAGTGACATTGAAAGAAAAATTTACAAAGAAACTGGAGGATTTAAAGCTACCTTCGTACGTTAAACCTGGACAACGGTACAAACTAGCTTTTAATTTGCATCCTCCAAAATTTCCTCGACTGCGCAACACTGAATTTGGGGTGGCTTTTAGTCCTCCATTTCCAGATTGGTTCGTCTGTGGGGATTTTGTAAAAATCCTTCGACAAGAATCGCAAAAACGTGCCAAGTGAGTGGTTCTGACTAAGCACACTCTAGATAGTATCAAAGGCCACCTTCATATTGGCATAAAACATGTTCGTGTAGACTCTTCAATATACGAAGGTGTGGAATGGGAGGTTTTTCGACATCACCTCTTTAAAAAAATTCTTTATTTATTATTTTTCTCCTTTACTTGTAATAATTATATTGACTTTCTTGTAGCTGTGAGGATTCCTGACAAGAAACCTGCCACCACTGAGAAGGACGCCGTCGAAGAGGAGGGCAAAGACAAAACCACTAAGACAACAAGGAAAGTAAACTCTATGATTATTGTTCTTTTTCATGTATTGTCTTAGCATTCTAACATCTAAGGTATACTTCCTTTCAGGGTAGTCGAAGACCACCACCGACACCCAAGAAAAGGAAACAAAAAGAGCCTGAGGTCCAGGTAATTTAATCAGATGATGGATATCTCTCTTCGGACACCTCCAAACAACGAAAACAGAAGATGAAGCAGGCAAAAAATTTTGATGCCAGTTCCCAACCTAAACCAAAAGCTGTTAAACCTCCTGTGAAGAAACCTTCCACTCCCAAAGTGGTCGAAGCTGATGCTGATCCAACCACCAAGGCCATACTGCCAAAACAACCCTTGATTAAGTCAAAAGTGACAACTCTAGCCCTGGGGCTGAAGGCCCTAAGTTAAACAATTTTACCTTATCCTCTTGTGCTGATAATTTTCTTCTTACTTATCTTTGACTTACTCATTTTTTATTTTTTCAGGGTGTCACAGATGGCAAGGAACAACCCCTCATTCAATAAATTCTCCCTATAACCAACAGAGATCCATCTTACCATCCTACAAGTACTCCGTCATATCAATTAACATCACCTAAAGATTCCAACAAAGAATCCACAGATGAGGCGAGTCAACTTGCTGACGAACTTCAAAAGGATTCGCCACCAAAAGTCACAACTGAGCATTCTCAAACTAGTGACTCTGAACATGATAAGAGCCCGCTAGAGAAAGATGCCTTAGTTGATGTGGAAGGTGACACAGAGATGCCAATTGCAGAAAGAAATGTCAAAGACAAATCTGAAGATGGCTCTCTAATTAACGCACAACAAGGCATTGATGGCGCTGATGGTGAAGAGGAAGAGGAGGAATAGGAGGAAGATGATCGTTCCATGTTTGATTTCGAGACAGAAGCTCGTGTAGAAGAAGAAGAACAAGAAGAAAATGATGACAATGAAGAAGATGATGAGCAACAAACTGACCAGCCAAAAGGCAAACCAAATCCTGATGCTGCAAAGGAAACTTCAGCGCCTTCGACTGGTATTACTGCTAGCCTCTCCCATGAGGAGCTAGAATCACTAAATTAGCGTAGACCACTTGAATACCCGAAGATTAAGACAATAGTGCAAGATGCAGTTCGACTGAGAAAAGTGATAGCACCTCGACTACATCAGGTGATCAATCTGCTTGCAATCCTGGGGATGACTTGCTTCTCAAGATTAAGAGAAGGTCTTCGACATTGATCTGTTTCAACTTTTGGAGAAAGATACTTCTGCTTGCTTTGGGATAAAAAATATCCTGAAACAAGTTAATATTTTGGAGGTTTCTCCAAAAGTTGCAGATGTCATTATGGATTTGGGATTGCTGGTTGACAAAGTTGTTACATATATTAACCACATAAAGGAGGCTTTGAATAAAATTCAGAATAAATCAGAGACCCAAATGGCTGAATGGGATGCAGCCACTGAATCCAATGCAAGAGTTGCAGAGTTGGAAAAAGGCTCTGAACAGACCAAAAACGAAATTGAAGCCTGTGACAAAAATGTCAAAGCTTGGGAGCAGCAGATCAAGGAGTGGCAAGCTAAAATTTCAAAGGCCAAGGAGCGCAAAGACAAACTCCTGAAGTTTGATCATGATGAAATCGCCAAATAAATTCAAGTTGGCATGCATCATGTCGAACGGGCTCAAAAATTTGGGAAGGAAATTATGGCATTTCGACTAATAAATCTGTCTGTGAGCAGCGCTTGATATTTCAAAGGTCGAAATACCAAAAGATGAAAGCTTCCCTCCCTTTTTAATTTAATTGTAATTGCTGAATTTTGTCTTTGAAGAATTTTGGTTTCTAATGTAATGACTTTAAGCCCTCAGTGGCGTTTATGTAAGGACTTAGCCATTTTAGCAACCAATGCATCTTGATTCACCATTTTGTCTTTGACTGTTTATGCATGAATTATTCCTTAATTATTTTTATTTCTTGAAGTACAGGCATATATATTTTCAAATATTTCCCATTAACTTTCAAGATTCTTCGATCCTCATTTAACTCTTCGACTTCATATGCTCCGTTAGAGAAAACTTGGACAATTTGAAAAGGGCCCTCCCACTTAGGGAACCATTTACCTAACACTTTATTTTTTCGATCCATGGGCAAAATTACTTTTCAAACTAGATCTCCAGTCGAAAACAACTTAACTTTGACCTTTTTATTTTATGATTTCTCTACTCTTCTCTTCTGCCTATTTAATAATTCTAAGGCATTTAATCTTTCTTCTTTTAAGTCAACTAATTCATCCAACTTCATGTTCCAATAAGACTTATATGGGATCTCATGTTGTCTTTGAATTCTAGGTGACAGTAGGTAGATTTTGACTGGTAACACTGCATCGTGACCATATGTTAGTCGAAAAGGTGTAGTGTTTGTAGCATATTTAGGGGAGGTTCGACATGCCCATAGAATCTGGTCCAATTTCTTGTGCCAATTCCTTGGATTCTTCCCCACATTCTTCTTAATTAGGCCAATCACTACCTTATTTGCTGCTTTGACTTGACCATTAGCCTAAGCATAGTAAGGCGTGGATGTCAAAAATTTGAACCCCATTTCTTTAGCAAACTCTTGAACCTTTTGACCAGTAAAAATATATCCTTGATCCGTTGTAATGGTTTCTAGGATTCCAAACCTATAAATGATATGTTTTTGGATGAATTCGATCACTGCCTCCTGGTCAACATTTACCACTGGAATAACCTCAATCCACTTAGTGAAATAGTCTATCCCACCAGAATGTATTTTTGACTTTTGGATGATGCTGGTTGAATTTCTCCAACTAAGTCCAAAGCCAACCCTCTGAAGGGCCAAGGTTTCACTATGGAATGCAATTTGCTTGCAGGAACATGTTGAATGCCTGAATGTATTTGGCATTCTTGACGTCCTTTGGAGAATTCGATACAATCTTTAAGCATGGTAGGCCAATACATCCCTTGTCGAAATATCAACCATTTAATTTTATGACCCACCTGATGTGCTTCACATGCCCTACTATGGATATTAGAGAGAGCTAAGTATGCCTCAGACCCACTAAGGCATTTGAGTAAGACACCTTCAAGCATCTTTTTAAATAATTTGTTCCCCATCAGAACATAACTTAAATCACGATATTTGAATTTTTGTTCGACAGATGTTGTTGGGTTTTGTAACTAGTCTACTATTGGCTTTCTTCAATCTTCATCTTTTAAACTATCTATGGCCAATATCTCAAAACTCTCTTCGTCAGCATATCCTAGCTTCATTGTTTTCAAATTTGTTGGGGATAATCTAGTTGATGCAACTCTTCCTCTGGCTTCGATTGCATCTTGTAATTTTTCTTTCGAAATTTTATATCCAGAAGCAATTTGGGCCAAGTCATTGGCCTCTTGATTCTCAATTCGAGGTATGTGTCGAATACTTACCATTTCGAATCTTCGTAACAATCTATTGGCTATCACAAAATACATGATAAGATTTTCCTTAACACATTTATACTCCTTTGTGATTTGCTTTATAACCAACTCTGAGTCACCCATTATTTCGACTCAAGTTTCCCCCAATTCCAACAAGATCTCAATTCCAACAATCAAAGCTTCGTACTCAGCTTCGTTGTTTGAACAAAGGCCTTCGACCTTATACTTGATTTTTGTTGGAATTTTGTTAGGAGAAATAATCAGTACTCCCACACCCATTCCATCCTTATGACTAGAACCATCGAAGTATAACTTCCAAGGTTCAAGCTCCACATAGTTTAGGGAGTTTTCGACTATAGAGTGGCCCACTATAAAGTCTGCTACCACTTGTCCTTTTACAACCTTTAAAGGCATATAAGTTAAAGAATATTCAGTTAAGGCCAGTGCTCATTTCCCAATTCGACTATGTAAAATTGGTTTAGATAGCATATGTTTAATAATGTCAAAATAAGACGAAACATAAACATCAACTGGCTTTATATAATTCTTTAACTTTGTACATGAGAAGTATAGACACAGACATAACTTTTCGACTATACTATATCTAATTTCTGCATCATTTAAGACTTTACTAAGGTAGTAAATGGCTCTTTCGATGCCATTTTCATCCTCTTGAGCTAACATACTCCCTAAAGTCTTGTCAGATGCAGATATGTACAATCTCATACTCCTATTCCTACAAGGAGGTGCTAGAATTGGAGGGTGAGCAAGGTAGTCTTTAATCTTGTCGAAAGCCTCTTTTTGTGCTTGCCCCCATTTGAATCCTTCCTTCTTAAGTCGAAGTAGAGGTGAGAAGGCTTGAGTTTTGACACTTAAGTTTGAGATAAACCTCCTTAGGAAGTTGACCTTTCCTAGCAATGACTGCAACTCCTTCTTCTTCAAAGGCGTTTTCGTCTCCATGATAGCCTTGGTCTTGTTCTGGTTGATTTCGATTCCTTTCTTATGGACCAAAAAGCCTAGAAAATACCTCGCATTCACACAAAAAGCACATTTAAGAGGATTCATCTTTAGATCATGCTTCCTCATTCTCTCAAATGATTGTCGAAGATGGTCTATATGACTTTTTCCTTAAATAGACTTAACCACAATGTCATCAATATAAATTTGCATGAAAGTTTCAATAAAGTCATGAAATATAGAGTTCATTGCTCTTTGATAAGTTGCCCCATCATTTTTTAGGCCAAAAGGCACTACTGCCCATTCGAAGGTGCTTAAGGATCCAGGACATCAAAATGCCGTCTTTGGCACATCTTCCTTAGCAATGAAAATCAGGTTATATCCAGAATACCCGTCGAACATGCTTAGATACTCATGTCCTACAGCAGAATCGACTAACATCTCCGCCACAGGCATTGGGTACTCATCTTTTAGGGTTGCAACATTCAAGTATCTGAAGCCAATGTAAACCCTCAAAGTGCCATTTTTCTTAATGACTGGAACAATATTGGTAGTCCATTCGACATACCTAGTCGTACGGATGAATTTGCATCTAAGAATACTTTCGACCTCTTCTTTGATCTTCGACAAAACTTCAGGTGCAAAACGCCTTGGAGTCTGATTGATAGGCTTCTTCCCAGGCTTTATAGGCAGCTTTAGTTCGACCAGATTTCTTCTTAAACCAGGCATTTCGTTGTAATCCCATGCAAATCAACCCTTAAACTCCTTCAGTAGTTGGATTACTTCGACTCTGAGCTGTGGGGTAATGTTGGTACTGACGTATGATGGCATTTTTGTTGCCCCCTCTCCCAAGTTGATTTCTTCTAAAAGGTCTTGCGCCAGCTTCTTGATGTTGTTTACCAGCGGATCCTTCTCGAAACCCAAAGGCTAGCCATCATAGCTGGCGTCCAACTTTTGGCCTTGCACTTCAACTTGATCCTTGTCTGGTGGTTCTGGATCGAAGTCCTTACCAGGACCTTCAAAGTGCTCTTCATTATTTTTGGCTTCGACAACCATGTATTTTACTTCAGCCTTTAGGGCTGCTTTTAATTTATTTTCGGCTATGTAAGCCATAATCCTTTTTAGTGCCTCTGACTCAGTCATCGTCGCCAAATTCACTCCCCTTCCGTTCCAAACACGTAGTCTTCTTCACCTACTACTTCCATATCCCATTGGAAGCCATGGGTTGGATGCAGGTATAGAGAACATAATTCATTGTCAGTAGGTGTGCGGTCGAACCCTGCAAGATTGCAAGGTGCAATATGGGCAAGATTCTTGTCGAAGTGCCTCCCATTCACCTGATTGACCTCAGCCATATAGTAGCATTGGTAAGCTTCTATGTTCTCCAGAATTCCATCCCTTCTCCAGATGGAGATGTGCTGGTGTAGTGAAGAAGGAACTGCGCCAACGCCATGGATCCACTCTCGACCAAGCAGCAGATTGTAGTTTGCCTTCGACGCAATTACCATAAACATAGTTGGCCTTGTGATAGTCCCAACTGTGAGATCCACTTGTATAACCCCCATTGTAGTACCCACTTTCCCTTCATAGTTCGACAGAACCATGTTGTGGGGTTTGGTATCAGTGTCATTCTTCCCAATTTTCTTCAGCATGTAGTGTGGTATCAAATTTACAGCCGCTCCTCCATCAACTAAGATCTTATTTATTCCAAAAAATTTTATTTTTCTTCTAATAAATAGAGGCTTTAGATGGTTCTTCATGTTCTCGTCTGGCCTTTCAAAAAAGGCATTTTGTTCTTTAACACATCCATTATTTAGTAAATAATAGCAGGCTGGCCTGTGAGTGGCCACTTCCAATTCAATTTCATCCTCAGGTTCCACCATCTTCGTGATTTGGTCGTATTCCCTAGGCAATACGGACACCACATTGCAAATGATATCTAATAAAGGCTTTGAACCTGTGTCGAAGTCATCCGTCAGCATGTCGTCATCTGTAGCAACTTTGTCAGATTTCTCTCTCACTTCCTCCTTTTGATCAACAAAAAAAAAATTTCAACAGGCTTTCTGTCTTCGTTCATGTCCTTCTTGATGGGTATGTTGCTGCTTGACTCAGCTTTTTTCTTCTCTGCAGCCTCTCATTCAGCTTCTCGCCTTCTTTGATGTCTCCTCCATTGAGACCTTGAAATTGGGTTTTTACCCTTGTAATTTTCAGAGCGTCATGCTGACTGTTTCGAGGCTTGGAACTCCCTATGGTATGCTATTGACGAACGTCTTTCCACTTCAAAGTTTTGCCATTTCTTCTGGTCGTGTTCCCTCTTTTCGACTGGTTTCACCCATTTGCCCCTAGGGGCGTCAGCAGTGAGTTTAAATGTGGTTGGTTTGTTTCCACACAGCCCTTGTCCACCTTGGTCATGCTTCCTGAGTCTTCCCCTTTTGTCAAAAGTAAAGCGATTATGAGAATCCCTTCAGTTATTTTTGTTTTTTTCTCGTCAAACCCCCTATATATTTTCTGCAGCCTTCCTATCAAATACTGAGCTGCACCTTGGGCACCGCATTACTTTGGATTTTTCCCTTTGGCACCTGTGGAGGAATTCGACCAGGTTCTCATCCAGCTTAAGATAGGCCACTTTGACGTATTCTTCCTTCCTGAGGATGTGTTCGTCCACCTCCATTGTAGATTCCTGGGTCATTTCGACCATGTTAGCCCCGAAGTTGGCACCCTCAGTGATGTCCAACTCTTGTAATTTGACTCTAAGGCCTTCAGTGGCCTTAGTTTTGTTGTTAACCTGTATGAAACCTTCAGCAGTTTCATGTGTTGTGATTATTTGGTTGGAACCCTCAATAATTCCTTTGTTGAAGCCTTCAGTGATTCCTTGGACGAATCCCTCATAAGTTTCCATGTCAAAGTCCTCGGTGACTTCCTTGGTGAAGCCTTCAGTAGCCTCTTTGGTAAAGAATTTAGTAGCTTCTTTGTCGAAGTCATCAGTGACTTCTTGGTTGAAGTTCTCAGTAATTTCTTGAATGAAACCTTCAGTGATTTCTTTGTTGAAGTCCTCAGTGACTCCTCTGCTGAAGTCTTCAGAAATTTCGATCATCACAGCGTTGGCGAAGTCCTCAGTAACTTCCACCATATTGACCATGGATGGCTCAGTGTGATGCGCATCCGCCACTGGGAGAGGATCAGAGTCTATCTTCATTTGATGCTTCGATTTGTCGCGAATCTGAGCCTTCCTTCTTTGATAGCGTTTTGAACAAGATCCCAGAAAATATAGCATTGAGAAGTTTTATGGCCCAAAAAATTATGATATTTACATAAACCTCTATTTTTTCTTTGTTCTAAAGGAGGCATTTTAGCGCTAGGAGGCACTATCATCTGGCTGTCTTTAACTAATAAATCAAAAATCTCATCACACTTGGTGACGTCGAAGGCATAAGTTCTCTTGGGGAACATATCACTCTTCTCTAATTAGATTGGATTTTTCCATTCGAAAGTGTTAGGACTTTGCAGGAATAAAGTGGCCCTTGCTTTAATTCAGCAAGGTCAATTTTGCTCTCGTCGAAAAATTATCACTATTTGTTGCTTGTTCATCTTCATCAAATTCGACGTAGGCTACCATTTACTTTCTGTTATTCTTATTTGCCCTGGCTTTCTCAGCCTCTAGGCGTTCTACCTATCGAACTCTGTCAGCCAACTGGGCCATGTCTCTCAGGTATTGGGTATCCAATTTCTTCCTAATTGAGTAATCAAGGCCACCAGCAGCCATTTCGACCAACTCATGCACAAGCACTTGTGTAAAACACCTGGCCTTAAGCGAACGAAACCTATTCAAGTAATCATCTATTGGCTCAGAGAATTTCCTCTTAATGTTGGCCAATTCCTTCAAACTAATCTTCGACTGCCCCATATAGAACTGTTCATGGAACAATCTCTCCAGTTGAGTCCAATTATGAATTGAATTCACTGGTAATGTGGTGAACCATGTAAAGGCATTCTTTGTAAGTGAACTTGGGAAATATTTCATCCTTAGGTTCTCATTATTGGCAATTTCCCCTGCCTCTATTAGGTATCTAGCCACGTGTTCGACTGTGGATTCACTAGTGTCCCCAAAAAAATTTTGTAAACTTTGGGACTTTCCATCTAGGGGTAATTCTGTTTGCAGAATGAACTCAGACAATGGTGATGTATAATTTGGCCTATGAAGGCTAATATTCACCACATTCCTTGCCATAATTCTTTCGACCATGGCTGCTAGGTTATTGTCTGCTACCATATCATCACGCCGAACATGATTTATGACTTCGTCAGCATTTTGGTTCCTATTCACCGTCACTACCCTTGGTTCCCTTTCCCTTGGGATTGGTTGCTCAATTCTAGGAGGTTCGACCATAGGTGGTTCGACTCCTACTCCCTGATTTACCACGTTCGCCTGGGGTGTATTTTGTTGGACTTGGTTAACTATGGGATCTTCTTCCAAGACTACCCCAAGGTTCTCTACCATCTATTCCCTTTGGAGCTGTCGATGGGGTTGTGGAACACCAAAGAAATCAGTAATGCGCGTCATTTGCGGTTCCATTTGTTGGTTTGTTTGGGTAGTGTTTTGGATTAAAGGGTTGAATATGACACCCATTTGTTTGGCAAGCATTTGGACCATCTCGTGATTGCTTTCGTCCATCTGTTGTCTTATCACCGCTGCAGAGTTATTGGTGATATTAGGCATTTAGGTAGGAAATCCTGTCCCTAATGGATGGCTAATTTGACCCATATTATTAATGCCTAAATCAGATCCTTGTAGTGGCGAAGTTGCATTCACCATTAGGTATGTAAACGCTGACGTTGTATTATGCAAACTTGTCATCATTGATGTTGGCATGCCATAAGGTTGTTCGCGACCTATTGGTGGCATTGAGAATCCAGGCATATAAGGCCTGAATAAATTGCTCCCCACTGGAGGGAGGGTCACTGGTGGACCCTGTGTTCCTATATAAGACAAAATAGGTCCCTTTTGGGCAATTGACTGTACAAGCGTCGTACTTGTCGTGGATGGTATTGTTTCAGACACTGACGCTGGAACCATATTTCCCCCTGTCGAAGATGAAGGGGTGGTTCTCCATTATTTGGTGGATTTTGATTCACTATCCTCCTTACGTATCTTCTTCTTGGTCTCACTTCGTTGTTTGTGGCTATTCTACCACTCTTAAGTCTCATGCAACGAAGTTTAGAGAGATAGTAAAAAATGAAGAACTTATGCAAAAAAATTCAAAAAGAAAAATATTTTTTGAACAATAACACAGTTGTGCCAATTTGTTTACCGTGAAAATTGATAAATAACCGCTGGTCTCCAAAAAATGGTTTACTTGCAGGATCAACTAGTGAATCCTAGGACATAGCTATTGTTTAAATTATTTTTGAAAATCCTAAGAACACTTCGACAACGCTCATATTTATAAAAGATCGTTTAAAGTTTAAAAGATAAATCTGCAAAATTATAAAAAAATTGCATTAAAGAAACTTCAAAGTAAATTTGCAATGAAGAAATAAATGGTAAACTGAAAATAACTTTCAATTGAAATGGAAATAATGGTGTTTCAGACGTACATTCTCAACGAAAACTCTTTTCTCAATTAACTTAGATACTTTGAGTGATTTTGTGAGTATTTGTACAACAAATGAACACACAGAAATCCTATGCACTAAGACTCCTATTTATAATACGTCAAAAATAACTGTCATCAACGGTCATTCCTTCAGAAAATGACACGTTTTGCTCTGTATGTCTCCAATTCGCCACAGCTTCACATGCGTCATTTCTAAGAAATGGATAAGGACAAAAGACAATTATTATCCTTATTTGAAATTCAAAACCTCTGTCGAACGCAAGCTCTGTACCGCCTCTGTCGAATTTTCCATTTAAACTTAGAAAATATTTCTAAGTGTTTATCCAGCGTATCCTCCTTACGAAGACCTCTTTGACCAGGACCTTTACACATGCTTCTGTGGAATTCAACAATAACTTAAGAAACACTTACTTTTGCTTATTATACTAAACCAAAGCCTGGCGTCGAAATTCCTAGCCAACAATCAAATTTCCTTAAATGCAGATCCTCATGATGGCAGTGCAATCTGCATCGGAATGAAATCATATCAAATCTAATCTTCCTTAAAAGTTATAACCTCCTTTCTTACGAAACAAGGCAAAGCAAAAAACCAATCTATGCTTCTAAAGAAAACACATTTATTAGACCGAAAGATATGAAAACCAAATATTCAAAGAATATTCAATTATTAAACAAGATCTCCAAAACACAAACAACAAGATATGCTTTGATGCAACCAATCATAAACCTAACATAGTGAAATGAACTTCTCAACATTTGAGAACCACTGGTGGATGCATGCTCACAAAACTTCAAATTTATTTATAATATTTTCTTTGCAATTTTTTGTTTTGTAGTGTTTATTTTAGTTCCATAAATATATTTTCGGAGACATTCCGAATTGTATTTCTGGAATAATTTAAGTCATTAAAATGAATTGTGGTTCAAAAATAAATAAGTTGTGTTGAATGAGCTGTATTCGGAGATGAATCTTTGAAAATAAGAGAACATTTTCGAATTTTTGCGTGATCTCTAAGAAACATATTGTATGCATTAAAAAATTTCTAAGATTATCAATTATAGCTCCATCTAAATTAGTTAGAAATGCTCATTATCATTGTGGAACTCAAATTTTGTTGGACCCTTTTCATTGAATGCAAAGCATAGCTTACTAAGTGTTTTTAGCCAAAATCAGTGTGCAACAATAATATATTCTTGATAAGAATTAAGACAACCGTGATGTCAGTGCAAAACAAAAACTATTATACTACCATGTATGAAGTAGCAATGGAGACTGGCATATTCGTTCACTGTAGTTCTTGGAACATATTTTAGAGAAAATTTTGTTGGAATTAACCTAAAACCTTTTGAGAATTCCTATTCAATCTTGATCTCAAGATTGTTAACAATCACACGCAATGGCAACGAAAAGAAAAATTGAGAAAGAAAGAAAGAGAAAAGAGAAATAGTAGCGTTGGAGAAGAAGATGAAAAAACGCAGAACTCTTTCTGCCCACAAACTGTGGAAACTTTCAATATTCACTTGCAACTGCAAACTGTGAATTATCAAACTTGATTGTTACAATGATAAGGGTTCCTCCCTATTTATTGATTTAGGTTAACTTGCATCAGAAGCTAAAGCCTAAACTATAAAAGCCCAAAAATATATAATCTACTCTTTCTAAATCAAATTTAATCTTTCTAAAACAATGAATTACATATTTAACATACCACCTAATTCATTGTGTCTAAACTGTCTATATTCATCATGGCTCTTAATCTTCTGAAAACTTTGACCTACACTCCCTTCGTCATGATATCTGCAATCTGATTCTCAGTTCTACAGTGTTCCAAGTTTATCTTCCCTTCTGCTACCTGCTCTCGAAGATAATGGAACCTCATTTCAATGTGCTTACTTCGACCATGTGCTATTGGATTCTTCGCCAAGTTAATAGCTGACATGTTGTCGATCTTCATGGTAATTGCTCCATGACTCTTCCCTGTGATCTCTTCGACCAGGTTCACCATCCAAGTTGCTTGACATGTACAAAGGGAAGCAGCTATGTACTCTGCTTCGCATGACGACAATGCCACTACTGGCTCCTTTCTCAAACTCCAAACAACTGGTGCACCACTTAACATAAACACATAGCCAGCTGTGGATTTTCTATCCTCAGCATCACTACACCAACTAGAGTCGGTGTATCCCACTGACTTGCATTCTTTTCCTTCATCAACTGCAGGAAACAAAATGCCGTAGTCGAGAGTCCCTTTCAGATACCTCAGTATCCTCTTCGCTACTACTAGGTGTGATACCTTTGGCTTCTGCATGAATCTACTTACCATACCCACATTGTATGCTAAGTCAGGCCTTGTGTGACAAAGGTATGGAAGTGACCCAATAAGTCTTCTGTATTGGGTAGGTTCGACATCATCTTCATCTGAATCTTTCAACAATTGCAATCTGGTCTCAGCTGGAGTCGAAGTTGGGTTGCAATCTTGCATCTCAAATCTCTTGAATATTTCGCCTGTATATCTTCTTTGGTGCATCATCAAACCTCGACTAGTCTTGTAGAATTTGATGCCAAGGAAATATGAGAGATTTCCCAAGTCTGACATTTCAAACTCCTCACTTAGGGCATGTATGAAATCTTCGGTCTCCTTCTTGCAACTTCCTGTTATCAAACAGGTCATCGACATAGAGGCATAGAATAAGCAATTCACTATTGCTTCTTCTTACATACACTTCATGCTCAGTCGTACATTTCACAAATTCCTTCTTCCTTAAGAAGCTATCGATTTTCTTATTCCAAGCCCTTGGGGCTTGCTTGAGTCCATACAGGGCTTTATGCAGCTTGTACACCTTTCCTTCTTCGCCTCGTTTCACTTACCCAGCTGGTTGTGCGACATAAACTTCTTCGTCTAAGGGGACATTAAGGAATGTACACTTTACGTCCATCTGACATGTGTGCCAATTGTTCAAATTTTCTAGACCAACAACCAACATGATTGTTTCGATCCTAGCAACAGGTGCAAACACTTCGTCGAAGTCGATTCCTTCCTTGTGAAGAAATCCTTTCGCCACAAGTCTTGCCTTGTGTCGAGTTACTTCTCCTCTAGGATTCACCTTCACCTTGTAAACCCACTTCACATCAATTGCCTTCTTGCTTGAGGCAATTCAACAAGTAACCATGTGTTTTTGACTTCGATGGACTTTAACTCCTCATTCATTGCTTTCACCCACTTCGAATCTTTCAATGTCTCGGTTGCATTGAGTGGTTCGACATTTGTGTAGAAAACATAATGTACCAGCTCACCCTTATCATCAACCACATGATCTGATATAATTACACATTCTTGCAACCTTGCAGGCATGTGTCTTGTTCGTCGAGGTCTGCTTGGACCTGCTTCATCTATGACTTGTTCCTGTTGAACTTCTCTTTCGACTTTAGTCGCTGGTTCTTCATAAGAGATTCTCACTGAATCCTTCTTGACATTCTCAGTCTAATCCCATTCTTTAAGCTCATCTATAATCACGTCCCTACTGATCACTACCTGCTGATTCACTGGGTCGAACAACTTGTAACCTCCAGTCGAATGATATCCTATCATGATCATCTTATTCGACTTGTCATCAAGCTTCCTTCTCAAATGATTTGGCACATGTCTATGTGCTATAGATCCAAACACCTTCAAGTGACTAAGGCTAGGCTTGACACCGGACCAACATTCTTCTGGTGTGATTCCTTCAAGCTTCTTCATCGGAAATCTGTTTAATATGTATGTTGTTGTCGAAACCGCTTCTCCCCATAATTCTTTGGGTAGATGTTTTCCATTTAACATACTTCTCACCATTTTCATGATGGTTCTGTTCTTCCTTTTTGCAATTCCATTTTGCTGTGGAGTGTAGGGTGGCACCACCTCATGCATAATCCCTTCTATCTCACATAATGCATCAAACTCTTTCGACACATACTCTCCACCACCATCAGTCCTTAGAATTTTCAACTTTTGACCACTCTGTCTTTCGACCATAGATTTGAATCTGGAAAATACCTCGATCACATGACTTTTCTTCTTGATGAGGTAAGTCCACAGCTTTTGACTGTAATCATCTATGAACGTGACAATGTATCTGTTGCCTGCAATCGAATCCACCTAGATTGGACCACATACATCAGAGTATATGACTTCCAAAGTCGCCTTCGACTTCCTTCTTGCATCCTTGCTAAAGCTATTCTTGTGTTGTTTCGATTGAACACACTCTTCACAGTCTTTACTTGGAACGTCAATTCAGGTAATCCTGAACCCATATTTCTTCTCTTTAGCTCTCTGATGTCATTGAAGCTGAGATGGCCTAGTAGAAAATTCCATAGCCACTCATCTCTGCTGGTTGCAATTGCTAGGCATTTGTGCTGTAACACCCCGATTTATTTTATTATTTTTCGTAATTAGAATTATATGATGTTATGTATATGTGTGTGATTATGAGTGTTTTGTTCGTGTTTGGGTTGCCCTTAGTATGGGGTAGTGACCTTAGAATTGTAGAGATTAAGGTGTTGGGGTGTGTGACCAATTGTGTAGAGAGGAGTGGTGTTGTTAGTAATTAATTAATTAATATTAGGAATATTTGATTAATATTATTAATATGAATTATTAAGAAATATTGTTATTATTATTTAATTAGTAAAATAATAATAATAATAATATTAATAGTAATAATAATAATATTGAGATAATAATAATAATAATAATATTATGAAATTAAAAAGAATATTAGAAAACAGAAAAGGGGATTAGAGGGAAAAAATCATTCAGTACGTGTTTTTGGAGGAAAAGATAAAGAGGAGAGCTAGGGCAAAAGGGAAGGGAAAAGCCATTGTTGAGGCTGAGGTTTTTGTCAAGAACTCTAAGGTAAGGGTGGGGTTCTCTAATCTTTAAGGGTTGCATAATATTTGTATGAGGGTAGATAAACCTTTAGGATCATCCCTATGTGTTAGTTGCGTTGATTTGGGATTGGGATTTTGCGTGTCGGAGGTTTTGATAAGAGGAAAAATTTATAAATTAACCGTTTGAATTGTGGTTTTTGTGTTCCTAATTGATTGTATAATAATCTGTGATTATATGTGCATTTGTAGGGTTGTTTGTGGGTGGAATCGGAGAAGGGTTGGGGTTGAATCGTGCTGAAATCGCAAATGCAGAATTGCAGAATTGCACAATTCATTGTGTGAATGAAAGTCCCAGATTCGCTAAGCAAATGAGGTAGCGACCGAAGGGAAAGAAGAGAAATTCTGGAATGAGAGGTGGAGAAGTTTGTCCCAAGTTCGCTAAGCGAACTCCTGGTGAACTCCAGTTCGCTGGGCGAATGCGAAGCGAATGGGGAGGAGAAAAAGTGAATCTTGGGTTTTTGTATGGGAGGGGTTGTTTGCTGGGGACTTCGCTAGGTGAAATCCTAGCGAATGATAGTTCGCTAGGCGAACTTGCAGCGAGGATGACAGTGTTGTTTTGCTGCTGTATGGATAAAATTTTCTTAAACTTTAAAAATTCATAACTTTTAATCCGTATGTCTGTTTTAGTCGCCGTTCGAATCGTTGGAAAGTTGGTTTCATATACGTTTTGTTAAAATTAAATTCAATACCATAATTCCAACAATTTGACACGTTAATTGGGTTTTTGTGCATGTTGTTATGTGTTGCACGCTGAAATGGTGAATTCGGTCGTGTGAATGCGTGTTGTAGCTGTGGTTTGTGATTGTTGTATGTTTTGGCAAGTATATGTTGCACGTTAGATAATTGTGGTGTGATATATTGGATTATTGTTAGTCATATGCATTTTGTGGTCGTTGTATGTTGTTGTTGTATGCATGCCATGTTGCATAAGTTGTGTGATAAGTCGTGTGCCCATGTGGGGTGTGAGCGTCTTATCTGGATTCTTTGAAATAGAGTCGTGATGTTGTTGTTGTTGTTGTTGAGGTGATCGTGTGCCCATGTGGGGTGTGAGCGGTCACGGAGGTCGTGTGCCCACGTGGGGTGTGAACGACTTATATGGAAATTCTGACGGGAATTATGATCATGAAAATGGGATCGAATTGGTACCACATGCATTGAGTCGAGTTGTGAGTCTCATTGCATTGCATTATGTTGTGTTGTATTTGCGAATCATGTGATTATCTTTTGAGTGTGGGAATTGTAATTTCGTGATGTTGTGGGGATAGGGTGAGCTATATATGGATTATGTGCTTTTATACTTATCTTATGCATTTCTTTTGTTGATTTTAGAATCTCACCCCTTCTGTTTGAATGTTACCTCTACGTGGGTAATGTGCAGATAATCAAGATTAGTGCGGAGTTGAAGTTAGTGAAGATGAAGTCTTCTATTTTATTTCGTTGAGTCGACGTCTACTCTGATATGTAACACTGGGGATTTGGAACGCCTGTTGTTATTTATTTTATTATTATTTGTGGCTTTTATTTAATTGATGATGGCATTAAACATGTTATGTTTTAGTTGAATTTCCGCTGCTATGTGAGAAGATCAATTAAGTATGGTTTTATTGATGATATTTATGTGTTACATGTCGTATCCATGAGCAGGTGAATTTTGAAAAGTAGCATCCTAGACGTTGTATGTTTTATTTTACTCTGATATTTTATTATTAATTGTCGCGGGGGTTTAGAGTGTTACATGTGCTCCATCACATTGAGTTCAACCTTGAAGGTCGTATTCTGAGACATTGGAGCCTTCATGATCAACCTACCACCTGCGTCGAGAACTCTCATCATCTTGTCTTCGATCGACACCTTGTTGTTCTTTTTGACCAACTGCCCTATACTGAGTAAATTACTCTTCATGCCTGGTATGTACAACACATTTGAAATTGTTGATCTCTTGCCATCTTTCCTCATAATCAGAACATCACCAACACCTTTAGCTGTTAGAGTGTTGTCATTTGCAAACTTCACTGTGTTCTTCGACAAGGACTTTATGTTGACAAACCAATCTTTCCTTCCAGCAATGTGTGATGAGCATCCTGAGTCCAAGTACCACTGGTCCTGGAATCTCTCTTCATCTCATGTTGTGACCATCAGCAACGTCTCTTCTTCTTCATGTTTCGCCAGCTTTGCTTCAGTTTCTTGATTCTTCTTCTTTTCTGGACAATCACTAAAATAGTGACCATACCTCTGACAATTGAAACATTGAATGTGACTCCTTCTAGGATTTCGACCACCACCTCTTCCTCTACCTGCAGCACCACCTCTTTGGTTTCCTTGGTTCCAGGGTTTTCTACGATTCGACCAGTTTCCTTCATGCTGATTTCGACCAGTCGAATTATTGTACCTTCATTTGTTGAATTTTCTCTTTTCTGAAACAACTCATAATGCTGCCCGTTTCCGGAGGAAGTGCCTGCAAAAAGTGTTAGAAAAATATAGTGTGGTATCGGTGTCACCACCAGCAGCGACATTCGCAGGAATGTCCGTGGGCACCTAGAAGAAGCTGAGACGAGACAAACAATACATTTCTTTATTTCCTGCAAACACAAATAATAAAAGTAAAACATTAAATTAAAAATCTTGTGGGTTGCCTCCCACGCAATGCTTTGTTTAACGTCGATAGCCGACGGCTAAGGATCTTCGGTTTCCATGGCCACTTATCAAGCCATCCCACATATCCCTCACCTTTTCTTTTCTTTCTCTTGTGGGGTGGTTCATTCTTTTGAACTTGTGGTGGTGGATCTGGATCTATCCTTAGTATCAGCTTTTCAAGTTTGGGCTTAGTTCTTTCATCCAACACCTCAAAGTCTAACCTTACCCTCTTAACAGTAATGATATCCCTACTTTCATGGTCCTCAACTTTTTTCTTTTTATGCAGGAACTCAGACAAAGGTGCATCGGTGTGGATATTTTCCAATACCTCCACATATGTATTGGATTGGGGATCTACCTTAGCTTCTACAAACCTTTGTGGGAAGGGAATAGGTGGGGTATAGGGAGGTGGAACAATAATAGATGCTTCCTTCTCTATCTCTTCGACAACCTCCCTTTCAGGTGGTGTTGGGGGATTTTTCTCAATCTCTACTCCTTCCTCACCAGAACTCTCATCATCCTCATTATCACTCTGTCGCGGTGAGAATCGAATATCAAGCTATTGGATTAACTTGAATCATAATTCATAATTCACCACTGAACTTTGATTTATCCAAAGGAAAGGTTAAAGGTCGAAAACCCTAAGTTAAGAGAATTTAGGTTCGGGGGTTGGTTACGTCTAGGGAAGGTATTAGCATCCTAAACGTCTGTAGTACTCTACAGGAACCTCTTATTTTTATTATGTTATCTATTGCTCGCTTGCTAAGGGTATGTGTTAAGGGAAAGACCTAGGGGTTAGTATCTAAGTATACTCGCCAAGGCATCGCATCTTGTGCCTACGTATCCTGACGGGAGTGGAATCAGAGTATTCGTAGTTCCCCTTAAAGAGGGTGAGGAAGTCTTGACGGTGGTCAAGGTTTTAGGGGGAAGTAGCATCTATGGCAAGACGCTACATAGAGTGCAGTGACTCCAAAGTTAAAGTTAAGTTGTAAAGAGGTGAAGAATGTCCGTGGCAGAACATATGTAGGGAGTGCGGTGACTCCGATCATAAGGTTAGGATAAGGGGAGAGAAAGTCTCGATCGCACGGGGGCGTGAGATAAAGGGAAGGTCCTAAAGTTAGGCTAAATTAATGACATGGCAGTCAGCAGGGGGAATCCTTTCCTTTGGAATTAAATAGGTAATCATGAAGTTTCAAAAACCATAAGTGAACAAAGAAATCCTAACCCACAAGTCACGGAAGTTAGCGGCTAAGAAAATTAGTGAAAATTAAAATAATTAAGATAGATCCTAAATAACAGGAATTTAACAAATTTAATTCATAAACTAAATACAAAATATTTTTGAGTTTTTTAATTCCTTAACAAAATAAGATAATAAAACATATTCCCAAAATAAAAGACTAATTAAAATTCAAAATCTAAAAACTTAAAATTATAAATAATAACCAAATTGAGTTAATAGACAAACAAGAAAATAAATGGATAAAATAATAAAACAAACAATATAAAAAACCACATCGTTGGTCTGTGAACAATGAGAAGAGGGTTTAATTAGCAGACAAATTGGGCTTAATCTCTAAGCCTATTCGACCCATCCCAACAACAATTTGTAAAAAGAAAAAATCATCAGCAACTTGTCAACAATCCTCGCGTCACTCACTCTTAGTTCTCTCTCGTAATCCTTTTCTCATTATTCCCTCCGTCTTCCTCTTCTCTCATTCTCAGTCTTCACCGTGAAACAAAACCGCCACACCGTTATCCTTTCGTGAGCCAATCTCCTCGAATCTGACTTTCCTCTCGATCACAATCCCCCTCCATTCGTAGGTTCTCGTGCGGAACCACTTTCACGGTTTCATTCAACTCATTGCCGGCGGCACAAACAACACAATGAAAGGGGAAAGCAAACAATCTATTGGCAATAAACAACAATCGATTACCGAATATGCAAAAATAAGGGCGGAGTTAAACAGAGTTACTTGTCGGAGTTCGTCCGATGCGACTTCGACGACGATACTGACACGAGCTAGATACAGGTATCCTTCCTCCTCTTTGCGTAGGTATGTGATCACTTGGCTGCAATTCGTTCTCACTTCGTGAAGCCGCGTGGGTGTTTTTGAATGGCTGCTTCAAGTTCTTTTGTGAATGCTTGGTGCGACTGCTGTTTTTCAATGAATATGTGTGATTCCACTTGTTTCTCTCTTGATGTGTGTTGCGCTTCTTTCTCTGTGAAACTCTGTTACTGTACTATTTCCAACTGGGACGTGTGGGTCTGTGTGAACTTTCTCTCTATTTTTTTTTATGTGAATTTTTTGTGATGCGAGATTTGTGAACGATGCTCTGAGATGTGAGGTTTTTCTGAGGAGTGTGAACACTGATTTTTCACTGCAATGCCTGTGAGTGAAGCGTGTTGTATTGGTATGTTTGTGTATTTCTCCCCCTTTTGTTCTTGTGAAATTGGTCCTCTTTTATATAAGCTTCAGCCAGAACGGGCTTTAACTCTTGTGGAAACTGGTTTTGGAAACAAGTTTATGAATTGTGATTCTTGCCGTTTCGGTTCGATATGTTTGAACCTGTTATAGAAACTTTGCTTTTCTGTTTTCAATTTCAAGATACGTGTGGTAATATTGTTTCCACTTTCAAACTGACATGTTTATGCTGCTTTTGGAAAGATTTCAAATCCTTGATTAGCTTTCATTTTCCCTTGATTTCCTGCTCATGATTCAACACTTTCGATTCTTTCCTTGCTTGACTCAGAATTGTTTTGGAAAAGAAATTCAATTTGCCTTCTGTGTGTTTGATTGTGTTTCGATTATGTCGGCATCATGAATGCACTTCCATTTGTGTGTGATTATGTTTGAAAAGTTGATGAGCACATTTGATTCTCTTGTCGGTTCTGATTTTGGGAAATGTGGTGAATGAACTTTCCATGTCTGCACTTAATTTGCTCAGGTTTAATTTTACATTCTTGACCATCCCTCCTATATTTTTTCGCTGCAGCGTGAGTACACTGAATGGATGGAGCATGGTGTATAATTTGATGAAGGCCAAACGAAGTCTCCCACGTACAGCCAAGCACAATTTACGAAATAGGTGGTGATGATAAAAGTGTCGCACGTTCATGACGTATCTTAAATTTTATTCTAAAACTAGCATAAGCTTCTAAAACCATAGGCTGCAGTTTTATTTTAATTCATGAGCCCAAATAATTTGTAACATGGACTTGAGCTTTTGAATTTTGGTACATTTTGATTTTACCTGAACTTGAACTTGTCACTCTTCAAAAATCAAACCTTCATGATATATTAAATAATTAAATCCCATGATGACATGAATTTGAATTTGAATACTTGAATTATTAGTGACTTTTATGCTCAATCTTTGTAACCTTGAAAGCATTCTTGATAACGGCTAAAAGAATAATAAGAAACCAAGGCCCACATAAGATATGGCCACGAACAATCCAACCACGTCATCTTTAAAATCTTGATCCAAGAATGGCCCATGAACGGGAAATAATTCTAGGAGTGGGACCCAGATCAAGTAGAAACCATAGGTCTTTTGAATCAGAACCCAACGATCACACCCTAAAATGCTTGATTGCAAGAACCTACACTTGAAAATATTTAACCTACACATACTGGTTAGTGATAATAAAGGCACATAAGACCTACGACCTAAAAACGCTATGCAAGATGATGCGCTCAGATGGTGGAATCTTACGGTCAAAAATTAGGGTATGACAGATGCCCCTACTTAAGTTTCTTCTATTCGGAGATATGGAGATTGAAATCTTCGTCTCGACGAGATTGGAGAGACTTAAATACAAACATGTACAATTTTTTGCCCTAAGATGCCACAAATGCATATGTCATGACATGGAATGATATTGATATGGGATGAATGCAAAGACAAGGATCCCGCGGGAAATGGTGTCACAGCGAAGACTATTACAGGAAAAGGTTTTGAAGACACATCTGGAAGAACATTATCCAAGAATGGCATTGGATGAAAAAAAGCACCAAACATCCAATAATGGCTTTGGTTGAAAGGTAAACTCACAATATCTAATAATGGCTTTAGATGAATGTGAGATAAAGTAACCAGTCATCCAATAATGGCTTTGAATGAAAGGTATAATCACAATATCTAATAATGGCTTTAGATGAATGTGAACAAAGACTCGATCTGGAAGAACATCAAAAAGAGGGACACTTCCGGAAAAGCATCAGATGGTAAAGAAACCAGACATCCAATAATGGCTTTGAATGAGAGGTACAATCACAATATCTAATAATGGCTTTAGATGAATGAACAAAGACTACATTCAAGAATGGCATTGAATGTAGAGAAACCAATCATCCAATAATGGCTTTGAATGAAAGGTACAACCACAATATCTAATAATAGCTTTAGATGAATGTGAACAAAGACTCGATCTGGAAGAACATCAGAAAGAGGGACCCATCCAGAACAACATCAGATGGTAAAGAAACCAGACATCCAATAATGGCTTTGAATGAAAGGTACAATCACAATATCTAATAATGGCTTTAGATGAATGTGAACAAAGACTCGATCTGGAAGAACATCAGAAAGAGGGACCCATCCGGAAGAGCATCAGATGGTAAAGAAACCAGACATCCAATTATGGCTTTGAATGAAAGGTATAATCACAATATCTAATAATGGCTTTAGATGATGGTGAACAAAGACTCGGTCTGGAAGGACATCAGAAAGAGGGACACATCCAGAAAAGCATCAGATGGTAAAGAAACCAAACATCCAATAATGGCTTTGAATGAAAGGTGTAATCACAATATCTAATAATGGATTTAGATGATTGTGAACAAAGTAGAGATCCAAGAAAGCATTAGATACAAGGAATCAAAGTATCCAAGAAATCATTGGATGAAGGTGAACAAAGATATACCCAAGAAAGAATTGGATAAGAGGAATCACAGAATCCAAGAAAGCATTGGATAAACGCGAAAATGTCTGTTTGGTAGGTGCCAAGTGAGTTGGACTTAGACGACAAGGTAAGACGTGGATAACGACACGACCTATGAAGAATGCAAATGAGTGCAAATGAGGGTGACACTCTTGCTATGCATATGTATATGAATTATGCCATGATATATGATCCAATACAAATGCAGGTGCAATGCAGATGTCGACGACATGGATTGACTCTTTTGTGGAGAACACAAGACTGGAAGACTGATTCCTCAACACGGATGTCACTCTTATTCTGCTTGGGACTAGAGATGCTACTGAACACAACTCTGTCACACTGGTAAATTGTATTAATTTGCTGATCCTTGTAGGAAGGATGGAAATCTGCATGGGGCTTCTTCAAGTAAACTGACCCAGATTAGCGTACTGTTGTAGATGGATTGATACTTGCTTCAGCTTGGTTGATTCTAAAATGACTGAATTATTGTGCACTTGGAAAACTTGCCCCAGTATGAGTCTTGAAAAGTTTTCTGTATAAACCAATTCTGAGAAGGACTTGCACTGAACCACAAATCTTGAACTGATTCTCAACCTGATTTGGAAGGAACTTGCCCCTGATTGGATCACCGACCAAGTTTCTCAAATGTTTGAAAATTCCTTAAGAGGAAGCCAGTTTGCAAACAAAAGTGTTCATACAAACATAGTAAATGCAAAGTTCATGCAATTTTTTAAATTAAATTCATTTTTGGAAAGATGCAAGAGCATATGAGCCATTGGTCTGAACACGGTGGTTCGAGACATTTAAAGTGAAAGGTTTAAGCAAAAGTGTAATGATCTGCAAAGATCTTTAGGAGTCACTTTACGCAACCTTGTTGTAGTATGCTTTCAAAATAACCTTGCTTCAATTAGGTCTTTTGAGGGTTATAACGTGGTCTGGTTCACGGTTTAAGAAACAAAAGATAAAGGCTCAAAGTTTATTTGTACCCGCCCAATCTTCGTGATGATCTTCAGTCCTACGCTCAGTTAACTCAGACTATGCACTCAGGTTCCAATAGGTTAGAAATTACATTGATGATAGTAATGATGATGGTTCAGAAGTCAAGGGACTCTTGAGATGACAGTCACTGCTTCCTTACAACTTTTGATTGTTATACAAGCTTGTTCTTATTTCTCTTTATATAAGGTAAGGTCGTGAGCTTCCCATCTTTCTTAGCTTTTGCCTCAAAAGGGACTCGGCTCGACTCTTTTGAGTAAGAATTTTTTTTTTACGATCCTTCTTCATTTATCACTTTGGGAACAACTTGTACAACATTTATTCATTTAATTTGGAAGAGTTGAAAGGTTGTGAATGTCTGGCTTAATGATTACAGTGAACCATCATTGGTGTTTGACTTGTAAGACATCTTCGACACTTGCTTGTTGTGTGTGAAGGAAAATTTGTGAATGCAAACTTTTGTTGAAAGGTGTCTTGCGTGAAACTCTTGTATTTGAATGCACAATCAAGTTAACTGAGAACTACCCTGCCCCGGGTTAAATATTGTGGGTTTTTATTTGTAAAGAAAAGAAACTCCTACTTCAAGGCTCAAAGGGGTTGACGAGGGGTTATCTTCCTTATTTCTCCAGTGTTTGGGAATTGAAACAATGCCTTACATCGTCAGCAAAGTTTTGATTTGAAAGCATACCATCAACAATTATGAGTGTTTTGTTTTCATCATCCTCCCTCCAATCTTTTCATAAAAAGAAAAGAAATAAAATATATTTTTTGTTTTTTGTTTTTTTTTTAAAACAAAGTATAAAGATGTAAATAGCAAACACAAATGAATTGAATAAAAAAGTTGCAATGCTCATTTTATTAATTATGAAAGTACAAACATAATTTGAAAGCAAACAACTAATACAAATGAAAGAAAAATGCAAACAATAAGAAACAAAGGCCTAGTGACTAATCAGAAGCAAGAGTGAGATGTCCTGTCTGAAACACTGAAGCCTGCTGAAGTCAGCTGAAGCTTCACTTAGCGTGCTCTGGCAAAGGATTGTTCTTGACATTCGGATTGGTGTCACGAAAGGAGAGAATACCAATTCTGATCAGCTCTTGTACTCTAGCCTTCAATGCAAAACAACCTTCCAAGTTATGACCTGCACCACCTTGATGGTATTCATAATGAAGATCATCCCTATAGCCGGCTGGAAGAGGATTTGGAGGAGGAGGCAAAGGCCTTGTAGTAATCAAACCTTTCTGAACCAGACCAGGATATAATTCAGTGTATGTCATCGGAATAGGATCAAAATTATTCCTATTACGGTACCGATTCTGTCCTACAGCTTGACGTTGAGGAGCTTGAGCTGGTCGTGGAGCAGTAACCACAGGAGTAACAGCAGCAATATCAGGGTGATCATCATACTGTGATCGGGGACGAGGCCTTCTCACTTCAGTCATGACAGCATTGGTATGATCTTCCCTTTTCTTCTGGAAGTTTCCATAGGATTTCTTCGCACCATTAGAAGATTTAGCAGTCTTTGACACTTTACCTTTCTTGAGTCCTTCCTCGAGTCTTTGACCGATAGTGACCAAATTAGTGAAATTGGATGAAACACTACCAATCATCTTCTCCCAGTAGAATGGAGACAAGGTGTCCATAAACAATCCAGTTAATTCTTTCTCTACTAGAGGAGGTTCAACTTGGGAAGCGAGTTCTCTCCAACGCTGAGCATATTCCTTGAAATACTCTTTCTTATTCTGAGACATATTTTGAAGCTGACGGTGATCAGGAGCCATGTCAAGGTTATATTTATATTGCTTCATGAAGGCATTAATAAGATCCTGGAAACAGTGAATGCTGTTCTGTTCAAGATTCATATACCATTTGAGAGAAGCTCCACTCAGACTATCTTGAAAACAATGGATAAGCAACTTCTAATTCTTGGAATGAGCAACCATCTTTCGGGTATACATGACCAAATGAGCTCTTGGACAAGAATCACCTTTGTACTTCACAAAATCGGGAGTCTTAAATTTAGCAGGCATAACAAAGTCAGAAAGTAGGCACATGTTTTCTGCATCCACATTAAAGAAATAAGTACCCTCAACAGCTTGGAGTCTCTTGTCTATAGTTTGAAAATGTTCACGGACAACCGCGTGTTCAACAAAATCTTCATGGTATTCACCATGAGCACTGGCAGCATTGTACTCATAGAGAGGGTTCTCAAATGGAGCTCGAGTAGTCTGAACTATAGGCTAAGGCTCGGCAAAAACATGAGCTTGAAATGTTGGTCTGGCAGTCTGACCGATCAAAGTAGTAGATGCAAGAGGTGGAGAATAGTTGGGAGGTAAACCAAACTCTGGCCAAGTTGAGGGTGGCACCTGAACAGGCTGAGGATCAGCATTTGAAACTTCCTGAATAATAGTCCTTTAAGGTTGCTCTCCTCTAGCAATCAATACTTGAAGCATCTCTGTGAGCTTTGTCATACTCGACTTAAGATCATCGATCTCCATTCGGATCTCTGCGTTATGTGCTTCTTGCTTTGACATTATGCGTCTGTAGTTAGCTCTAGTCCGATATCTGTGTCGAGGAATCAGCTTGATGACTCACAGGTGACACTGGAAGATAGAGACAATTGGAAGTGAGTTGTTGGACAACGGATGCATGCAAATGATATGCAATGCAATGCAATGGTTTCAAGGAACTCAAAAGCAGGTTGCAAACATTTTGGAAAGGCTGAAAAAAGTTTCATTTTATAATCCAGGATTTTTATTGATTTTGCAAGGGAAAGAACAATTGAGTTCCTTGAAACCAAAGGGTTATTCATGAATGCATGAATGGATGCATGAACACAGGTATACACATATACACATATACAGGCAAACAAGCCAAGGCTTAGGTTTGAAGATCACGAGCATGGAGCCATGGTCTACCCTTCCCAAGGTATGTACTAGAGGTTTATTTGTACCTGCCGAACGGGTTTTACAAAGTTCCCAGAGTCTACAACCCGTCTTTCGGATATTATCAATTTCCCAATTATTTGGTAGTCAATAATATTCTCAAGAGAAATTCGTCTGAGTGTAGTATTGCGTATCAACCATTTCGGAATTACTCCCTCATAGTCATCGCACTACATCTTAAAAGGCCAAGTTGGGTTAAAGGTAACTACAGTTCTCAATATCCCAGGCTCCTAGGTCGAAAGTAGTAATGTATTCACGATAGCTCGTTCAACAAATACCACCTTCGAGAGGGCCTCAACTGAGTATGGAATCAAATCAACTTCTTTGGAATTACTTCCTCGAAATCTCCTCGATTATATCCACGATCCTATCTTATATGTGCTCTCAAGTCCGGGTTAGGACTTATCTCACCACATAAAGTAGCAACCCTGCACACAAAAAACCCAAGCAGAATAGGTATATATACAGATATAAAGATATACAGACAAACAAGCAAATAAATAACATAGATATAAACAAGTTAGGGGAAACCCTCGAAAAATTCCCAGTGAAGTCGCCATTTCTGTCGTGGTGAGAATCGAATATCAAGCTATTGGATTAACTTGAATCATAATTCATAATTCACCACCGAACTTTGATTTATCCAAAGGAAAGGTTAAAGGTCGAAAACCCTAAGTTAAGATAATTTAGGTTCGAGGGTTGGTTACGTCTAGGGAAGGTATTAGCATCCTAAACGTTTGTAGTACTCTACAGGAACCTCTTATTTTTATTATGTTATCTATTGCTCGCTTGCTAAGGGAAAAACCTAGGGGTTAGTATCTAAGTATACTCGCCAAGACATCGCATCTTGTGCCTTCGTATCCTGACGGGAGTGGAATCAGAGTATTCGTAGTTCCCCTCAAAGAGGGTGAGGAAGTCTTGACGGTGGTCAAGGTTCCAGGGGGAAGTAGCGTCTATGGCAAGACGCTACATAGAGTGCGGCGACTCCAAACATAAAGTTAAGTTGTAAAGAGGTGAAGAATGTCCGTGGCAGAACATATGTAGGGAGTGCGGTGACTCCGATCATAAGGTTAGGATAAGGGGAGAGAAAGTCTCGATCGCACGGTGGCGTGCGGTAAAGGGAAGGTCCTAAAGTTAGGCTAAGTTAATGACATGGCAGTCAACAGAGGGAATCCTTTCCTTTGGAATTAAATAGGTAATCATGAAGTTTCAAAAACCATAAGTGAACAAAGAAATCCTAACCCACAAGTCACGGAAGTTAGCGGCTAAGAAAATTAGTGGAAATTAAAATAATTAAGATAGATCCTAAATAACAGGAATTTAACAAATTTAATTCATAAACTAAATACAAAATATTTTTGAGTTTTTTAATTCCTTAACAAAATAAGATAATAAAACATATTCCCAAAATAAAAGACTAATTAAAATTCAAAATCTAAAAACTTAAAATTATAAATAATAACCAAATTGAGTTAATAGACAAACAAGAAAATAAATGGATAAAATAATAAAACAAACAATACAAAAAACCACATCGTTGGTCTGTGAACAATGAGAAGAAGGTTTAATTAGCAGACAAATTGGGCTTAATCTCTAAGGCTATTCGACCCATCACAACAACAATTTGTATAAAGAAAACAATCATCAACAACTTGTCAACAATCCTCACGTCACTCACTCTTAGTTCTCTCTTGTAATCCTTTTCTCATTGTTCCCTAAGTCTTCCTCTTCTCTCATTCTCAGTCTTCACCGTGAAACAAAACCGCCACACCGTTATCCTTTCGTGAGCCAATCTCCTCGAATCTGACTTTCCTCTCGATCACAATCCCCCTTCATTCATAGGTTCTCGTGAGGAACCACTTTCACGGTTTCATTCAACTCATTGTCGGCGGCACAAACAACACAATGAAAGGGGAAAGCAAACAATATATCGGCAACAAACAACAATCGATTACCACATATGCAAAAATAAGGGCGGAGTTAAACAGAGTTACCTGTCGGAGTTCGTCCGACGCGACTTCGACGGCGATACCGACACGAGCTAGATACAGGTATCCTTCCTCCTCTTTGCGTGCATATGTGATCACTTGGTTGCAATTCGTTCTCACTTCGTGAAGCCGCGTGGGTGTTTTTGAATGGCTGCTTCAAGTTCTTCTGTGAATGCTTGGTGCAAATGTTGTTTTTCAATGAATATGTGTGATTCCACTTGTTTCTCTCTTGATGTGTGTTGCGCTTCTTTCTCTGTGAAACTTTGTTACTGTACTATTTCCAACTGGGACGTGTGGGTCTGTGTGAACTTTCTCTCTATTTTTTTATGTGAATTTTTTGTGATGCGAGATTTGTGAACGATGCTCTGAGATGTGAGGTTTTTCTGAGGAGTGTGAACACTGATTTTTCACTGCAATGCCTGTGAGTGAAGCGTGTTGTATTGGTATGTTTGTGTATTTCTCCCCCTTTGTTCTTGTGAAATTGGTCCTCTTTTATATAAGTTTCAGCCAGAATGGGCTTTAACTCTTGTGAAAACTGGTTTTGGAAACAAGTTTATGAATTGTGATTCTTGCCGTTTCGGTTCGATATGTTTGAACCTGTTATAGAAACTTTGCTTTTCTGTTTTCAATTTCAAGATACGTGTGGTAATATTGTTTCCACTTTCAAACCGACATGTTTATGCTGCTTTTGGAAAGATTTCAAATCCTTGATTAGCTTTCATTTTCCCTTGATTTCCTGCTTATGATTCAACACTTTCGATTCTTTCCTTGCTTGACTCAGAATTGTTTTGGAAAAGAAATTCAATTTGCCTTGTGTATGTTTGATTGTGTTTCGATTATGTCGGCATCACGAATGCACTTCCATTTGTGTGTGATTATGTTTGAAAAGTTGATGAGCACATTTGATTCTCTTGTCGGTTCTGATTTTGGGAAATGTGGGGAATGAACTTTCCATGTCTACACTTAATTTGCGCAGGTTTAATTTTACATTCTTGACCATCCATCCTTTATTTTTTCACTGCAGCGTGAGTACACTGAATGGATGGAGCATGGTGTATAATTTGATGAAGGCCAAACGAAGTCTCCCACGTACAGCCAAGCACAATTTACGAAATAGGTGGTGATGATAAAAGTGCCGCACGTTCATGACGTATCTTAAATTTTATTCTGAAACTAGCATAAGCTTCTAAAACCATAGGCTGCAGTTTTATTTTAATTCATGAGCCCAAATAATTTGTAACATGGACTTGAGCTTTTGAATTTTGGAACATTTTGATTTTACCTGAACTTGAACTTGTCACTCTTCAAAAATCAAACCTTCATGATATATTAAATAATTAAATCCCATGATGACATGAATTTGAATTTGAATACTTGAATTATTAGTGACTTTTATGCTCAATCTTTGTAACCTTGAAAGCATTCTTAATAACGGCTAAAAGAATAATAAGAAACCAAGGCCCACATAAGATATGGCCACGAACAATCCAACCATGTCATCTTTAAAATTTTGATCCAAGAATGGCCCATGAACGGGAAATAATTCTAGGAGTGGGACCCAGATCAAGTAGAAACCTTAGGTCTTTTGAATCAGAACCCAACGGTCACACCCTGAAATGCTTGACTGCAAGAACCTACACTTGAAAATATTTAACCTGCACAGACTGGTTAGTGATAATAAAGGCACACAAGACCTACGACCTAAAAAC
Source organism: Lathyrus tuberosus (assembly GCA_022829125.1). NCBI lineage: Eukaryota > Viridiplantae > Streptophyta > Magnoliopsida > Fabales > Fabaceae > Lathyrus > Lathyrus tuberosus. Next base: position 7,399,595 of record JALAZF010000034.1, read on the forward strand.
GCTATGCAAGATGATGCACTCTGATGGTGGAATCTTACGGCAAAAAATTAGGGTATAACATACTCTCCTTAGGATTTTCAATTTTTTTTTCACTATTGGGCGTTACAACATCCACATGTCTCTCAAGGAAGTGTCCTATAGGTGTCTGGGCAAGCAGAGAGATTTGAGTCTCTAATGCCTCAGTGTGAGTCGTGAGGGACTCGACCATAGTGGTCATCTGCCTAAAGGTTTCATAAGTATTGAGATGTTGTTTTCTAAACCCTTCATTCTGGAGAGTTTGTGTCTCCACAAAGTGCTCCATCATAGATTCTACCCTAGAATTGGTTGTTGTTTCAATGAAATCCTCCATTAATGTTTCGAGGTTGGAATTATGCGATTCTTGCGGTTCCTCAAAATATTGGCAGTGGTAATCATAGAGGAAATTTGGTTGAGAGTAAGTGAGCGTCGCATTGAAATCCTCCATCAACATTTCGAGGTCAGGATTATGGGAATCTTGTGGTTCCTCAAAATATTGGGAGTGGTAATTGTAGAGGTAATTTGGATGCGGTTCCTCGAGATATTGTGAGTGGTAGTCATAGAGAAAATGTGGGTGATACATAGTGTTTTGTTTTTTTTTTCAAACAAGAGTGCCTTAGTCTATACGGTGCAACAACGGAATAACAATATTGACTGTTGGTCCCCGGCAACGGCGCCAAAAACTTGATGCTCCGTAAGTGCACGGATTTATCGAAGTAATATAAAAGATTATCGAACCCACAGAGACCAATATCAACCTACTGTAATCTATCGCTGCTTTGTAAAGCTAAGGCTATGATTAATATGGTAGGAACGGAAATATAAACGCTAATTACTAAAGGTTCGAAAGTAATACTAAAACGAGGCCGAAATATGATTTCCGCGCACCTAAGGGACTTGTAGAAAATGGGTAATGATTATGACTATACTACCATTCCGTGGGAAATTCCAACTTAAAGGCTCCGCCTCGCGCTCTCGCGGTCTTAACTAAAGTCATATCTCTTAATCCCAAGATTTTGCTCTCGCTCGCCCGGTAACTAAGAAACACTATTTGAAATCCAACAATATCCTAATCAACATATAAAGAGCTCTCGCTGTATTTAGATATGATGCCTAATTTCTACTATCTGGTTCGCTCCTCACGCTCTCGCAAATCTCGGCTCAAACCTTTATATGCTTCTCACTCTCATGACAAAGCAATGTTAAATAACTTCTCACTCTCATGACAAAGTCACCTAAATTAAACTTAGACACTAAAACCAGAATATCGAACAGTCATATTTTCATACCGATGGTTCCTACAGAGTCCCGTCGGAACGACGATCCTCATACGACGGCCTCTAATTATAATTAACCGGTAAATCTGATCTTAACATGTTAAAGCATTCAAATTCTGGAACTATCATGTTAAAAATAATTCGAATATAATCTATACTATAATGCAGTAAATAAAGAACCTGTAAAAAATGCAGTAAATGGAACTGAACTCGAATACGAAAATGGCGGCAAGATTTGTATTGATACTTGAAGTGATACAGTAGTACAAGGAAATAGAAAATGCAAAGTGTAGCAATTTCTCAGTGTGAGTAATTGCTGCTTTGAAACTGAAAATATATGCCTAAGTTCTAAAACACGATTCGGCAGCGCTTCCGCGCAACTTCCCGATACAAATGCAGACCTACAAGGGTCTATATATAGAGGGAAAATGGCTCCAAGAAGGCCTGGCACGAATTTGAATTCAAACCAAGCAAAACTGTCAAACTGCCTCTGCAAAACTGCTCCCGCGCATAATGGCGACCGCCGTATGCCTAATGGCGACCGTCATTGCTTCAAAACTTGGTTTCCCTCCTTTTTTGCTATGGCGAGCGCCATTCCTTTTAAACTGGGAAGATGGCGAGCGCCATTCAGTTCAGGCTAGGGCAGAATCATGCATTTTCTTCACTTTTTCTTCTCTTTTAGCTCAGTTTTTGCTCTTTCCTTCTATGGGGCTGATATAGGACCTGTCAAGGGAAAACAAAGGAAAATATAATAAATCAAAGTAAATAGTATGAAAGACTCGATAAAACGGTACTAAAAGTGTGTGTAATGAGTCAGAAAATACGATACGAATTCGAGTTATCAACACCCCCACACTTAAACCATTGCTTGTCCTCAAGCAATTAACCAACACGGTAAAAAGAAAATAAGCACGGTTCGAAACACAGGCACAACGATACTCTAACCATACGGGGCTTCTAGGCTAATGTTTGATTGATAGGTACTAAATAGTGAAAACAAGGATATCATAACGACACATTTCCACATTTGCGGACAAAGACTCCCTTCCTATGCAATACCAATTCAAATCATGACATTATAGCTCGACCTACATCCTTCATCCTATTTCACCTCTTTTTCATTCTCGCGCAATCACATTAAGCTCGTTATCCTTCGTGTTTACATGGTAAGTGAACCTGTTAGTGTTTTATGATCTCTTATTCAGCACATTTTTCTTTCTTTTTTTCTCTTTTTTTTTTCTTGCGACGAATTTCAAGATTCTGAGCCTTTGGGCTAAGTGGTCGGGTGAGAGCCACCTAACTTAGTTAGAACAGGTCTTTCATTCGCACTATCCAATGAAAATCACATAATCATAAACTCTGAGATCAACACATATTTGCATCAGTTCATTACTTAGTTCACATGCAAGGATGGTGTTGACTGCTGATATAAACTAATCAAGAGGCTACTTTTAAGAAGCTAGGCATAAGGTCTTGGCATAATATCTATTTAAATCAATATCACATACTTAGGGAATCTAAGGTGTAGGAACGGTGCCGATATTTACAAAACTTTCCCAAGTCTATCTAGCACAGCCTAAACAACCTATATACTTTCAGAGTGTCGTGCCATGAATTGAAACAAAAAATAGTTGGAGGTTAAAATTTTTTTTAAATTTCGGGGAAATTGAATAACAAGTGAAATCCACGCATAAATACTCGACAAAACATTAAAAACAGATAGAATTCCTAAAAGCATGAAATAAACTAGAAAACAATAAATCAAACTAAAAAGCGATAAATGTAAAGCGATAAAGTTCCTCCCCCACACTTAAACCAAACATTATCCTCAATGTTTTGATAAAAGGTGGAAAAAGGAAAGATAGAACTTGTATGAATGCTATTGCGTGCCAAATCTTCTCTGATCCTTCCTTTATTGTCCATGTCTTCGCTGGCCACTTCTGCTTCAGTGGTGGGCGCTTTGAGGTACCTTCATTTGTTGAATTTTCTCTTTTCTGAAACAACTCATAATGCTTCCCGTTTCAGGAGAAAGTACCTGCAAAAAGTGTTAGAAAAATATAGTGTGGTATCGGTGTCACCACCAGCAGCGACATTCGCAGGAATGTCCGTGGGCACCTAGAAGAAGCTGAGACGAGACAAGCAATACATTTCTTTATTTACTGCAAACACAAACAATAAAAGTAAAACATTAAATTAAAAATCTCGTGGGTTGCCTCCCACGCAGCGCTTTGTTTAACGTCGATAGCCCGACGGCTAAGGATCTTCGGTTTCCATGGCCACTTATCAAGCCATCTCACATATCCCTCACCTTTTCTTTTCTTTCTTCTGTGGGGTGGTTCATTCTTTTGAACTTGTGGTGGTGGATCTGGATCTATCCTTAGTATCAGTTTTTCAAGTTTGGGCTTAGTTCTTTCATCCAACACCTCAAAGTCTAACCTTACCCTCTTAACAGTAATGATATCCCTAGTTTCATGGTCCTCAACTTTTCTCTTTTTATGCAGGAACTCAGACAAAGGTGCATCGGTGTGGATATTTTCCAATACCTCCACATATGTTTTGGATTGGGGGTCTACCTTAGCTTCTACAAACCTTTGTGGGAAGGGAATAGGTGGGGTATAGGGAGGTGGAACAATAATAGATGCTTCCTTCTCTATCTCTTCGATAACCTCCCTTTCGGGTGGTGTCGGGGGATTTTTCTCAATCTCTACTCCTTCCTCACCAGAACTCTCATCATCCTCATTATCACTCTCCTTAGGATTTTCAATTTGTTTTTCACTATTGGTCGTTACAACATCCACATGTCTCTCAAGGGAGTGTCCTATAGGTGTCTAGGCAAGCAGAGAGATTTGAGTCTCCAATGCCTCAGTGTGAGTCGTGAGGGACTCGACCACAGTGGTCATCTGCCTAAAGGTTTCATAAGTATTGAGATGTTGTTTTCTAAACTCTTCATTTTGGAGAGTTTGTGTCTCCACAAAGTGCTCCATCATAGATTCTAGCCTAGAATTGGTTGTTGTTTCAATGAAATCCTCCATTAATGTTTCGAGGTTGGAATTATGGGATTCTTGTGGTTCCTCAAAATATTGGGAGTGGTAATCATAGAGGAATTTTGGTTGAGAGTAAGTGAGCGTCGCATTGAAATCCTCCATCAACATTTCGAGGTCAGGATTATGGGAATCTTGTGGTTCCTCAAAATATTGGGAGTGGTAATTGTAGAGGTAATTTGGATGTGGTTCCTCGAGATATTGTGAGTGGTAGTCATAGAGAAAATGTGGGTGATACATAGTGTTTTGTTTTTTGTTTTTTCAAACAAGAGTGCCTTAGTCTATACGGTGCAACAACGGAATAACAATATTGACTGTTGGTCCCCGGCAACGGCGCCAAAAACTTGATGTGCCGCAAGTGTACGGATTTATCGAAGTAATATAAAAGATTATCGAACCCACATAGACCAATATCAACCTACTGTAATCTATCGTTGCTTTGTAAAGCTAAGGCTATGATTAAAATGGTAGGAACGAAAATATAAACGCTAATTACTAAAGGTTCGAAAGTAATACTAAAACGAGGCCGAAATATGATTTCTGCGCACCTAAGGGACTTGTAGAAAATGGGTACTGATTATGACTATACTACCATTTCGTAGGAAATGCCAACTTAAAAACTCCGCCTCACGCTGTCGCGGTCTTAACTAAAGTCATATCTCTTAATCCCAAGATTTTGCTCTCGCTCGCCCGGTAACTAAGAAACACTATTTGAAAGCCAACAATATCCTAATCAACATCTAAAGCGTTCTCGCTGTATTTAGATATGATGCCTAATTTCTACTATTCGGTTCGCTCCTCACGCTCTCGCGAATCTCGGCTCAAACCTTTATATGCTTCTCACTCTCATGACAAAGCAATGTTAAATAACTTCTCACTCTCATGACAAAGTCACCTAAATTAAACTTAGACACTAAAACCAGAATATCGAACAATCATATTTTTATACCGATGGTTCCTACAGAGTCCCGTCGGAACGACAATCCTCATACGACGATCTCTAATTATAATTAACTGGACATAATTAAATCTGATCTTAACATGTTAAAGCATTCAAATTCTGGAACTATCATGTTAAAAATAATTCGAATATAATATATACTATAATGCAGTAAATAAAGAACCTGTAAAAAATGCAGTAAATGGAACTGAACTCGAATACGAAAATGGCGGCAATATTTGTATTGATACTTGAAGTGATACAGTAGTACAAGGAAATAGAAAATGCAAAGTGTAGCAATTCCTCAGTGTGAGTAATTGCTGCTTTGAAACTGAAAATATATGCCTAAGTTCTAAAACGCGATTCGGCAGCGCTTCCGCACAACTTCCCGATACAAATGCAGACCTACAAGGGTCTATATATAGAGGGAAAATGGCTCCAAGAAGGCCTGGCACGAATTTGAATTCAAACCAAGCAAAACTGTCAAGCTGCCTCTGCAAAACTGCTCCCGCGCATAATGGCGACCGCCGTATGCCTAATGGCGACCGTCATTGCTTCAAAACTTGGGATCCCTCCTTTTTTGCTATGGCGAGCGCCATTCCTTTTACACTGGGAAGATGGCGAGTGCCATTCAGTTCAGGCTGGGGCAGAATCATGCATTTTCTTCACTTTTTCTTCTCTTTTAGCTCAGTTCTTGCTCTTTCCTTCTATGGGGCTGATATAGGACCTGTCAAGGGAAAACAAAGAAAAACATAATAAATCAAAGCAAATAGTATGAAAGACTCGATAAAACGGTACTAAAAGTGTGTGTAATGATTCAAAAAATACGATACAAATTCGAGTTATCAAATTCCTATTCAATTTTGATCTCAAGATTGTTAACAATCACACACAATGTGTAACACCCTAAACCCCCGCGACAAATAATAACAAAATATCAGAGTAAAATAAAACACAAAACGTTTAGGATGCTACTTTCAACCATTCAACTGCTCAGGCATAAGATAATAACACATCAACATCGCAAGAAAACATATTTAAATAACCATCTCTACAGCAACGGAATTTCAACGAAATTATAACATGTTTAATACCACATAAACATCATCAAGTAATAGAGTAAACAACTACAAGCGTTCCGACAACCCAGTGTTACAATCAGAGCAGACGCGACACGACAAAATAAAAGAGAAGACCTCATCTTCGCTAACTCCAACTCCGCACTACTCCTGCTTATCTGCATATTACCCACGTGGAGGTAACATTCAAACAGAAGGGGTGAGATTCTCAAAATCACATAAGAAATGCATAATATAGGTATGAAAGCATAAAAACATTACACAATCTACCCTATCATCACACCACATCAGCACAATTAGCATTTCCAACACAAGCAGATAATCAACACAACACAATGCAATGCAATGAGACCCACGACTCGACTCAATGCATATGGTACCAATTCGATCCCTGTTTCATGATCATAATTCCCGTCGGACATGGGCACACGAACACTCGTAATCGCTCACACCTCACATGGGCACACGAACACTCGTAATCGCTCAACAACAACAACAACACGATTCTATTTCAAAGAATCCGGATAAGGCGCTCACACCCCACATGGGCACACGACTTATCATACAACTTATGCAACATGATATGTGTTGTACCCCAAATTTTGACCACTCCCTCTTTTCTGTGGAGCTGAGATCACTAACATGTCCAGTACAATAAGGGCTTGGTTACTATTCTGGGATCTATAATTTTCTAACTATTTAACATATAACTATCATTAGAAAGAAAATCATGACTAATTTACTAGGAAAATATCAATCGGCCAACTGTTAATGTTAGAGGGGCATAACTTTTATTATGAGTGATATTAGAAAATGGGGTTTTCAAATTATTATTATTATTATTATTATTATTATTATTATTATTATTATTATTATTATCATTAGTGGCGTTTTAATTTGAATTATTAGAATGACTCATTTGGTAAGGACTTAAGTGTAAGGAGTTGTGAGTGTGAGAGGTCATGAGTTCAAGCCCCACTTCTGTCACTTTTAAAATAAATAAAAAAATCTTTTTATTTGTTCTTCCTTTATTTCTAACTTTCTTGGCATTATTTTCAAATCACAAAAATCACAAAAAGTGTAATTTTTATGTTTTATTATTAATTTTCGTATTTATTTATTAGTCATTTTTAAAAATAATTAATTTTTAGTTTTTTCACTTCTTTCTAAAAAATATTCAAAAAAAAAGGTAAAAGAAATATCTTGTCTTAAATGCATTCTTATTTAGATTAATCGGGTTAATTCTATTTTAATTCTACTTAATCTAGTTTTTAATTAAAATGATTTTATATGATTGTTACTTAAAGTATAAAATCATAAAAAATGAATTTTCCATCTTTTTACTATTAATTTTCGTATTTAATTAATAGATATTTTTTTAAAATATTAATTTTCACATATTTTCACTTTATTCATAAAAATATTAAAAAAATCATAAAATAAAAAAATTTGAAAAGATTTTGTTTATATTTTAAATATTGCATTTTTAGGATAATATTTTTTATTTTTAGTAAAAAATCAATGTAATTAGTTAAATATGTCAAAAACCAAAATCAAATCACATCTCATTTAAAGTTTTAATTATATTAATTAATTCTTGTTTTTTTTTTCTATTTATGTTGACCTAATTTATTAGTATAAATAGAGACCTAGTTTTACACTTTAGAGAGAACGAACCCTTGCTTACCCACTCACTAACACCCACTATCATGCACAAATTCTGACACCAAAAAAATAAATTCTATAGGAAAAACAAGCATGGTTCTTAGGAGAATCTTCTATCAGCATCACAGTGAACCACATTTGCAAAAACCTTTTAATTTTAATTTTTACTAATATGATATTTGATTAAATTAAATTTACTTATGTTGTGGAGATATTATTTTTATTTATGAACCCATTATGTTTCTTCTATTGCCATGGATTGAATACCATGATTATTAGGTGCAGCTTTCATGAAGCTATGTTAATTATAAGGCAAATAAGAGACAATGGCATTTGCTACTGATGTTTATAGCTTTGCATATTTTGAAAGGGAGGAATGCAAAAGAGCAGTAGCTTGAAGGTAGAAGAGGAGAGACGAAGAGGGAAATTATGCATAATCAACATCATCATTCCGAAACTCTCGACTCCGCCGTGAGATAACACTCCAACAGAACGAAAAAACAAAACAACAAACGGTGTCGCCGGAAAGTACACTCCACCAATCCACCAGCAGTGTCGGGGATCGGTCCTCCCGGGTTTAGTATCTCTCTTTTTTCCTTTTTTATTGTCATTACTCATTACTCGTATGATGACTGACACATCTCATGAGAATAGTTTTTAATTTACTCGTCAATGTATGATTATATTTTATTGTGATTGTTTGGCATCTCTTTTGTTTAGTAACAAGGAATAAAATACTAATGTTTATAATTCTTGCAATATTCAAGCAAGTGGGCTTTATATCTCTTTGAGCAAATAACGTGGAAAAATCATTGTCAATTTAAAAGTAATAATTATAACTTTATTGTCTCATAAATTTTATCCAATTTGAATAATTGGCATCTTCAATTATATATCAATAATTAGTTCATCTAAAAAAATAATAAACTAATAAATTAAATATTTAAATAGGATTAAGGTAATTAGAGTTAATTAGTAAATTATAGTTATAATTTGAACTAAATAAAATAGTAAATATATTTAGATTTCAATTAAAGTTCGGATAAAAATTAGTAAATAACTATCTAGAAATTATAATTAATTTGAAATAAAATATAAATAGGATTAGGGATTTATTTTATATAAGGATTAACACTAGGATAGCGTTAGAGTTCTAAGTAGGACTAGTTAAACTAATTAGTGGTTAGCGAATTTAATTAGGATGATTAGGGTTAATTAAATTTTTACAATAATTTTTTATTAGGGTTTAGGGTTTTTTAACTAATTAACTTAATAACTTAAGTTAATTATATAATTGGGTTAATTTTATTATTATTTAGGATTTCTCTCAATAACTAAATATTAATTAGGATTTATAATTTATAGGGTTTTATTAGATTTTTTTATCAATTAAATTAATTACTTAATTTAATTGGTTAATTGGGGTTTTATTAGTTTTTTTATCCATTAAATTAATTACTTAATTTAATTGGTTAATTAGGGTTTTATTAGATTTTTTTAATCAATTAAATTAATTACTTAATTTAATTGCTTAATTGGGGTTTTATTAGTTTTTTTTATCCATTAAATTAATTACTTAATTTAATTGGTTAATTAGGTTTTTATTAGATTTTTTATCAATTAAATTAATCACTTAATTTAATTGTTTAGTTAGGGTTTTTAGGGTTTTTTTAACTTAATTGGTTAATTAGGTTGTTAGCAAGGTTGATGTATTGAAAACAATTTACTTTTTAAATGGGGATTTAACTTGGAGACCTTTATTAAGGAATTTTTGGGGTTGGGTTGAAATTCATATTTCACATATTCAATATATTTGGGTTTTTTGAAGGGAAATGGGAATTGATGTGGTTTTATTTGGAAATTTGGGTTTTGGGGGCGAAAAATAATTTTAGCTTAATTGAGGGTTCATATTGGTTTTAAGAATCATTTTTTGGGATAATTTGGGGAAATCGTTTTTGCTACATTTTAGCATAAAGGGTATTTTGGGGTCTTGTTGAATTTTATGGAATTCAAGGATTTATGTTCTTCCTTAAATAAGGGACATAAAGGGATTTTTCTAGGGATTTAAATTTGGAATAATGCTCTTGGTCCGAGAGCCTAAATAAAGGATGGGATAAGGAATAGAACTCTTTATTTCTGAGAGTATAAATAAATTGATTAGGGATAAAACTCTTGATATCCGAGAGTATAAATAAATGGATTAGGGATAGAACTCTTGATATTCGAGAGTATAAATAAATGGATTAGGGATAGAACTCTTGATATCCGAGAGTATAAATAAATGGATTAGGGATAAAACTCTTGATATCTGAGAGTATAAATAAATGGATTAGGGATAAAACTCTTGATATCCAAGAGTATAAATAAACGGATTAGGGATAAAACTCTTGATAACCGAGAGTATAAATAAATGGATTAGGGATAAAACTCTTGATATCCGAGAGTATAAATAAATGGATTAGGGATAAAACTCTTGATATCCGAGAGTATAAATAAATGGATTAGGGATAAAACTCTTGATATCCGAGAGTATAAATAAATGGATTAGGGATAGAACTCTTCGTCCGAGAGTATAAATAATGGATAAGGGATAGAGCTCTCCGTCCGAGAGTATAAATAATGGATAAGGGATATAACTCCTTATCTAGGAGTATAAACAATAGATTAAGGGATAGAACTCGTTATCCAAGAGTATAAACAGTGGATTGGGTTTAGGGTTAGGAATAAGTTTGGGATTAGGGTTAGGAATAGGATTAGGGGGTAGGAATAGGGGAGGTGAACTACGGTTACTCTGATCCTTCAAATTGAAGGTACGTAGGCATAGGGTTGTAAACCCTAGCGAGTGTAATTAATAAAAAACTTAGGACTCTTTTGTAAATAAATCATTTAGACAAACAAACAAGCATACCCTAAATCTAAGGAGGATCCCATTGAGTACAATGGAAGTTAGGGGTGCCTAACACCTTCCCCTCACTTAACCGACTCCCGAACCATAGGAATCTCTGCCCTTAGGATTAAGGATTTTTAGGTTTATCATTATTTTCCTTAGAAAAAATATGATGGCGACTCGAATTATTTTTGCCGGCCGCGACAATATGCATATCAACAACCACATACAACGAAAACTACATGCATATGACTACCAATGCGTCAATACATCATACTACAACTATACAACATGCAGTCCATGTCTGCCAACACATACAACAACAGCAGTCCTCAACTATAACACGTATACACACCACCGAATCCATAATTTCAACTTACAACACATAACAACATACAAAAAACCCAATTAACGCATCAAAGGGTTGGAATTCTGGTATTGAAATCAATTTTAACAAAAATTATATGAAACCAGTTTTCCAACGCTTCGAACGGCGACTGAAACGGACCTACGGATCAAAAGATACGAATTTTTAAAGTTTCAAAAAACTCGGTTCGTCCCAGCTCAGCTCGCCTGATTCTCGCCTAGCAGAGCACCAGCAAAACCTTTTTCGCCTGGCGGATTTTCCTTTCGCCTGGCGGATTTCCCTTTCGCCTCATGCTCGCCTGGAGGAGCAATGGCGAATCTCCTTCCCCCATACAAAATCCAGAAACCCCTATTTTTCACCCTTCGCTCGCCTCTCAATTCGCCTGGCGACCATCTGGCGAATTTTCGCCTGGCGAATCTGGCAGGATCAGCAATCTTGCGATTGCGATTCTGCACGACTCAGGCCTCAAAATTCTTACGAATTTAACACCATACAGTCCAGAAACACGCATATAATCATGTTTTTATCATACAACAACCCTTTCAACACAACATCACAATTCCACTATTCAATTCATACATTTCACATATTATAAAGATCACCGACACGCAAAACCTCAAATCAATCGACACAAGCAACACATAGGGTCGATCCTAATGGTTTATCTACCCTCATACAAAGATTATGCAACCCTTAGAGATTAAAGAACCCCACCCTTACCTTAGATGAAGACTCTTCAGATGTCTCTAAGCCCTAGTTCTGCTTCCCGTTCCCTTTTCTCTTCTCTTCAGAATTCGATCGATCACCAAATGATTCTCTCTTTCCACCTTCCTCCTTTTTCCAACTATGACCCTTAGACCCCAAATATGTTTTTCCCTCTTTACCCTTACTAATCCTCATGAATGGACCAACTTGCTCTTATCATCTCTCCACTCATATTATCCAATTTTAAATAAATAAAATAATTAAACTAATTATTTTAAATCCAAATAATTCCAACTAAATTATTTAAATTACTAGTTACTCACTAACCACACTACATATCTCTACATAATTGGTCACACACCCTCTGATACCTTATTCTCTATAATTCTAAGGTCTCTACTCCATACTAAGGCAATCCAACCTCAACCAAAACACACATAATCATACACAAAAATACAACATCATTCAATTTTTATTACGAAAATAATTAAAATAAATCAGGGTGTTACAACTCTCCCCCACTTAGAATATTTTCGTCCTCGAAAATTTACCTCATGCGAACAACTTCAGATACGACTCTCGCATCCTGCTCTCTAAATCCCAAGTCATATTTCCACCAGCAGCGCCTCCCCACTCTACCTTCACAAGAGCGGTCTCTTTACCCCTTAGTTGCTTTGCCTCACGGTCTTCAATCTGTATTGGTAAGGCTTCAACCGTAAGGTTATCTCTTACTTCCACATTATCCATCGAAATCACATGCAACGGATCCGGAACATACTTCCGAAGCTGTGACACATGGAACACATCATGCAAATTCGCAAATTGGGTGGCAACGCCACTCTGTAGGAGACAGTTCCAACTCTTTCAGAAATCTGATATGGGCCAATAAACCGAGGAGTGAGCTTCCTCGACTTCAACGCACGTCCAACACCGGTCACCGGAATGACTCTCAAAAACACATGATCTCCTTCTAGAAACTCAAGATCTTTCCTTCTCTTATCATGGTAGCTCTTCTGCCTACTCTGCGAAGTTTTCATCTTCTTCCGAATCAGCTTCACCTTTTCGGTAGTCTGCTAAATAATCTCTGGTCCAAGTACTACAGTCTCTCCAGATTCGTGCCAACAGAAAGGCGTCCGGCACCTCCGACCATACAATGCTTCAAAAGGTGCCATTCCAATACTGGAATGATAACTGATATTATAAGTGAACTCGATCAACGAAAAATGGCTATCCCAAACACCTCCTTGTTCAAGTACACAAGCCCTCAACAAATCTTCCAAAGATTGTATAGTTCTCTCCGTCTGCGGATGATAGGCCGAACTCAATCTCAGTTTCGATCCTAAAGCTTCTTGCAAACTCTCCCAAAATATGGATGTGAACCTTGGATCTCGGTCTGACACAATACTCAACGGAACTCCATGCAACTTCACAACCACCTGAATATAAATCTCTGCCAGCTTCTGCAAAGGAAAACTGATATTAATTGGAATAAAATGTGCCGACTTCGTCAGTCTATCCACTAGGCAACCCGGTCACAAAATCCATAGAAATATTATCTCACTTCCACTCTGGAATATCTAATGGTTGCATCAAACCAGCAGGTTTCTGATGTTCCACCTTCGACTTCTGACAAGTCAAACAAGCATACACAAACTGAGCCACATCACGTTTCAATCCAGGCCACCAAAATATCTTCTTCAAGTCTTGATACATCTCCGTAGCTCCTGGATGGATACTCAAGCTACTCCTGTGACTCTCTTCTAAAATCATTCTTTTTAACTCAAGATCATCCGAAATACAAATCCTATCACAGAATCTCAACACACCTTATTCATCCACTCGGAACTCATTACCTTCTGCTTGGTCATTTCCAATTATCAAATCCACTAGTTTCACATCCAACTTCTGACCTTCTCTGATACTATTAAGAAATTCATTGTTGATCTTCAGCATACCCAGCATCACACTATGCGGTGTCTGTTCACAAATCAAACTCATATCTCTAAACTGTTCAATCAATTCCAACTCTTTAACCATCATAGCTGACATATGTAAGGACTTTCGACTCAGAGCATCAGCCACGACATTAGCTTTACTGGGGTGATAGTTCAAGCCGAAATCATAATCCTTTAAAAATTCTAACCATCTTCTTTGCCTCATATTCAATTCCTTCTGATCAAACAGATACCTCAAGCTCTTATGATCACTATACACTTCAAATCTGGATCCATAGAGATAGTGCCTCCAAATCTTCAATACGAATACCACTGTAGCTAATTCCAAGTCATGAGTTGGATAGTTCCTATCATGTACCCTTAATTTTCGTGAAGCATAAGCCACAACCTTACCATCCTGCATTAACACGCCTCCTAAACCCATCAAAAAAGCGTCGCAATACACCATAAACGGTTCATTTGGATTACCGACTTCGGAGCCTTCCATTGTAGAACTGCATCTACTTTGGACAGATCCACAGCAATACCATCACCTGAAATAACATGTCCAAGAAAACTTACCTCCCTCAACCATAATTCACACTTAGACAACTTAGCATAGAGCTTCTTTTCTTCCAACACTTGCAGCACAATTCGCAAATGCTCAGAATGTTCCTCTTCTGACTTAGAAAATACACCAGGTGCATTAGTAACTCCGAACGGCATCACTACATACTCATAATGTCCATATCGAGTCCTGAAAGCCGTTTTCTGAATATCTTCATCTTTTACCCATATCTGATGATAACCCGACCTCAAGTCAATCTTGCTAAACACACGGGCACCCACTTATTGATCCATCAAGTCATTTATTATTGGAAGTGGATACTTATTCCTAATCGTTACTTTATTCAGCTGTCTGTAATCGATACACAACCTCATACTACCATCATTTTTCTTTACCAACAACACTGGAGCTCCCCAAGGCGATACACTTGGTCTCACAAATTTCTTTTCTAACAACTCTTCTAGTTGCTTCTTTAGCTCTGACAATTCTGATGTCGACATCCTATATGTTGCCATAGAAATAGGTCTGGTACCAAGGACAAGATCAATAGCAAACTCTACTTCTCTCTCTGGTGGTACATCGGCAATATCATCCGAAAACACTTCAGGAAATTCATGCATCACTTGCAATTCATTAATCACCGAGTCACTCTCCACTGACAAGGATGCAAATAATGCAAGTACCTGAGCTTGTTCTTCCAAGAGCTTTCTTAACTCTCTAGCAGACAGAAAACCATCTTCTTCCTCTTCTCAGGAGCAAGAAATCGCACTGACTTATTAAAATAGTTAATATGAACATGATTGAACTCCAACCAGTTCATACCCAAAATCACATCGAGACCTCCCAACGGCATACAAATCAGACCCACACCAAAGTCCTTATCAAAGATCGATAGTGGACAATTCAAATAGACTAAAGAAGTGGTCACCGATCCCTTAGCAGGAGTTTCGACAACCATCTCTCTTCATAGGAGAAACAACAAGGCATAGCCTTCTTACACAATCAACAACAATAAAAAAATGAGTAGCACCAGTATCAAAAATAGCAATCAAAGGCGTATTATTAATATAACATGTACCTCTGATCAGCCTGTCATCACGGGAAATCTGAATCCCTGTCAACGCGAACACCTTCCCTCCAGTTGAAGCTTGATTTGGTTTTTGACAACGAGTATTAATATGGCCCTGTTCTCCACAGTTATAACAAGTCACCACATTAACTTTGCAGTCAGCAATCATATGTCCTGTATGTCCATACTTGAAGCATTTCTTCACGTCACTCGTGCACTCACTGACATGATGACCTAACTCACCACACCTGTAACACTTAAAAGGAGCAGAGGCACCTCCCCCACTTGGCTTCTTGCCATCAGCGTGTTTCTGTTTACCTTTCTCAGCTGGAGCTGCATAAGGCTTCCCACGGTTCATCGGTTGTTTTCCCCTTCTCTCGGCCAGCCCTTTATAGTGAGTCGATCGAGCCTTGTTGTCTTCTTCAAAGATCCTACAACAATCCACCAAATCTGGAAACCTTCTGATCCGCTGATAATCAATCGCCTGTTTGATCTCAGGACTCAATCTGTTCTCAAACTTGACACACTTTGAGAACTTAGCAGTTGTCGCACTGTAGTGAGGATAAAACTTAGCCAGATCTGAGAATTTGGCAGCATACTCCGTAACTGTCATGTTACCCTGTTTCAGTTCCAAAAACTCAATCTTTTTCTTTCCTCGGACATCTTCAAGAAAATACTTCCTCAAGAACTCCCTACTGAACACAACCCAAGTGATTGCCTCTCTTGTTGCCCCCAACTGTTGACGAGTGCTAACCCACCAATCATCAGCCTTCTCAGCCAGCATGTGAGTACTTAACCGCACCTTCTGTGCTTCAGGACATTCCATAACCCGAAATATTCTCTCGATCTCCTTGAGCCAAGCCTGTACTCCATCCGGATCATATCTTCCCTTGAAGGTAGGCGGTATGTTCTTCTGAAACTCGTCATTCTCACTAGCATGTGGCGGGTTCTGTGCTGCTTGAGCAACAGCCTGTAAAGCAGCAGCAATAGCAGCATTGTTCCTTCCAGCCATTCTAAATTTGTTACATATCAACAACAGAACACAATGGTTAAAGAAACGACATCAACAGTAATCAACTGTCACATGACAACAACTCGACAACTTGGTCGGGCGGACCAACCTGCTCTGATACCACTATGTAACACCCTAAACCCGCGCGACAAATAATAACAAAATATCAGAGTAAAATAAAACACAAAACGTTTAGGATGCTACTTTCAACCATTCAACTGCTCAGGCATAACATAATAACACATCAACATCGCAAGAAAACATATTTAAATAACCATCTCTACAGCAACGGAATTTCAACGAAATTATAACATGTTTAATACCACATAAACATCATCAAGTAATAGAGTAAACAACTACAAGCGTTCCGACAACTCAGTGTTACAATCAGAGCAGACACGACACGACGAAATAAAAGAGAAGACCTCGTCTTCTTTAACTCCAACTCCGCACTACTTCTGCTTATCTGCACGTTACCCACGTGGAGGAAACATTCAAACAGAAGGGGTGAGATTCTCAAAATCACATAAGAAATGCATAATATAGGTATGAAAGCAAAAAAAACATTACACAATCTACCCTATCATCACACCACATCAGCACAATTAGCATTTCCAACACAAGCAGATAATCAACACAACACAATGCAATGCAATGAGACCCACGACTCGACTCAATGCATTTGGTACCAATTCAATCCCTGTTTCATGATCATAATTCCCATCGGATCACACCCCACATGTGCACACGACATCCGTGATCGCTCACACCCCACATAGGCACACGAACACTCGTAATCGCTCACACCCCACATGGGCACATGATTACCTCAACAACAACAATAACACGATTCTATTTCAAAGAATCCGGATAAGGCGCTCACACCCCACATGGGCACACGACTTATCATACAACTTATGCAACATGATATGCATATCAACAACAACATACAACGACAACTACATGCATATGACTACCAATGCATCAACACATCATACTACAACTATACAACACGCAGTCCATGCCTGCCAACACATACAACAACAACAGTCCTCAACTATAACACGCATACACACCACCGAATCCATCATTTCAACTTACAACACATAACAACATACATAAAACCCAATTAATGCGTCAAAGGGTTAGAATTCTAGTATTGAAATCAATTTTAACAAAAATTATATGAAACCAGCTTTCCAACGCTTCGAACGACGACTGAAACGGACCTACGGATTAAAAGATACGAATTTTTAAAGTTTCAGAAAATTCGGTTCGTCTCAGCTCTGCTCGACTGATTCTCGCCAGGTGGAGCACTAGCGAAACCATTTTCGCCTGGAGGATTTTCCTTTCGCCTGGCGGATTCCCCTTTCGCCTCATGCTCGCCTGGCGGAGCAGTGGCAAATCTCTTTCCCCCATACAAAATCCAGAAACCCCTATTTTTCACCCTTCACTCGCCTCTCAATTCACCTAGCGACCATCTGGCAAATTTTCGCCTGGTGGATTTTCCTTTCGCCTGGCGAATCTGGCAGGATCATCAATCTTACGATTGCAATTCTGCACAACTCAGACCTCAAAATTCTTACGAATTTGACACCATACAGTTCAGAAACACACATATAATCATGTTTTTATCATACAACTACAACCCTTTCAACACAACATCACAATTCCACTATTTAATTCATACATTTCACATATTATAAAGATCACCGACACGCAAAACCTCAAATCAATCGACACAAGCAACACATAGGGTCGATCCTAATGGTTTATCTACCCTCATACAAAGATTATGCAACCCTTAGAGATTAAAGAACCCCGCCCTTACCTTAGGTGAAGATTCTTCAGATGTCTCTAAGCCCTAGTTCTGCTTCCCGTTCCCTTTTCTCTTCTCTTCAGAGTTCGATCGATCACCAAATGATTCTCTCTTTCCAACTTCCTCCTTTTTCCAACTATGACCCTTAGACCCCAAATATGTTTTTCCCTCTTTACCCTTACTAATCCTCATGAATGGATCACCTTGATCTTATCATCTCTCCACTCATATTATCCAATTTTAAATAAATAAAATAATTAAACTAATTATTTTAAATCCAAATAATTCCAACTAAATTATTTAAATTACTAATTAATCACTAACCACACTACATATCTCTACATAATTGGTCACACACCCTCCGATACCTTATTCTCTATAATTCTAAGGTCTCTACTCCATACTAAGGCAACCCAACCTCAACCAAAACACACATAATCATACACAAAAACACAACATCATTCAATTTTTATTACGAAAATAATTAAAATAAATCGGGGTGTTACACAATGGCAACAAAAAGTAAAATTGAGAAAGAAAGAAAGAAAGAGAAAAGAGAAATAGTAGCGTTAGAGAAGATGAAAAACTGCAGAATTCTTTCTGCCCACAAACTGTGGAAACTTTCAATATTCACTTGCAACTGCAAAATGTGAATTATCAAACCTTATTGTTACAATGATAAGGGTTCCTCATTATTTATAGATTTAGGTTAACTTGCATCTCAAGCTAAGGCCCAACCTATAAAAGCCCAAAAATATCTAATCTAATCTTTCTAAATCAAATCTGATCTTTCTAAATCAAATCTAATCTTTATAAAACAATGAATTACATATTTAAAAAAATTTCTACCAATTAGGCCTAGCAAAATGTGTTGGTACCTGAAAATTAGAAATTCAAAAGTAACAGTTATGCAACTATCTTTTGCTAATAGCATACTAATAGCAGTTTCAATTGCAAAACAATAGCTTTTGCAAAATGAAAATGCTTTGAACAATGATATCATATTTTCAAACAGTCTAAGCTAACATTCTGCTAAACATTTTGGCACAACAAGAAATTTTGCATAAGTTCTATTATGAACACATACATTGTTGTGGAACAAAGTTAAGTTAATTTGAAGTCTTTTTCAAGACAGTGTAAATATCAAGTAACATCTAATTTAACTTGGTTTTCGAATAAACTTTGGTCAGTTTGTTAAGAATTTTTCATAAGGCCTCATGATAATCCTAGTTCAAATATACCGCAGTGATAATGTGAAATGAAAGTTAAATTAAGATGACAAAGTTAAATATTGGCATTGCTTCAGAAATGATAACAAAAAATAGATATTTTTATGACATTTAATCAAAATAGCATAAGTATCACATATCATTAATATGAAATATGGTAAAAGGTGGATGAGAAATGGAATTAACTCATTTTAGAGGAGAAATATGGTAAAGTTTCATGTTCACAAAGGAGGAAGAAGGAGAAATTTGGGTATAAGAATAAGAAAAAGAAATGCTATTAAATAGAGGAAGAGATATGGTGGAAGAAGAAACTTTGGTGAAAGAGAGAAGATATAGACATAAAGAAACATTTGTTAAGTATTAACAAGTGTGAGTATTGTGGATAATAGTCCCACATTGGATAGGAATGTGGTGACTTGAGCATTTATAAGTGGGAGAACTCACACATCTATCACCTTAAGGTTTTGGGTGAGTATGTGGTGTGTCTCTCACAAAAGTATTGCTCTAGAAAAAGAAATCCCACAATGTTCAATGCTCCCTAGTAAAAATCTTCCCCTAACAGTGGTATCAGAGCCTTTGGTTTGAGTAAAGGATCAGCTTACTTGTATCGAAAGTACTCCCCACAGGTGGTGGTTAGGAGGTGTCCCGTTGAAGAGTGTCAATGGCAGTACAAGAGTGCAGTTGCACAGTTGAAGCTTCCGCTTAAGGGGGAGCATTGTGGAAACATTGTGGATAAACTCACACTTGAGGGGGAGTGTTAAGTATTAACAAGTGTGAGTATTGTGAATAATAGTCCTACATTGGATAGGAATATGGTGACTTAAGCATTTATAAGTGGGAGAACCCACACACCTATCACCTTAAGGTTTTGGGTGAGTATGTGGTGTGTCTCTCACAAAAGTGTTTCTCTAGAAAAAGAAATCCCACAATGTTCAATGCTCCCTGGTAGAAATCTTCCCCTAACAACATTAAGAGAGATGATAAAGGGTTAGAATGGAGGAAGAAATTGACTAATTATCAATTTGTTCAATTACTATTCAATGTTACCATTCTCAAATTAATGATGAACTCGATTCTAACCGATTTTCAAAGGTGATTGAGACATCTAAGTGAAAGAGTAGTGAAGCAATTTAAGAAGAGAGTTTAAGAGTGTTAAAATTTTAGTAAATGTTAATTACAAAATAGGATTTTTTTAGTAAAATTTTTTAAACACATCCATGAGCAAACACATAGATGACATAGTCCTATTTTGAGAGTCGATTGAAGATTTAAATGAGGTTAGAGATTTGGAATAGAGCTTTAGAAACACATGGTTTTCAACTAAGTAGAAGTAAAACGGGGTATATGGAATGCAAATTTAACAAAAGAAAAAGTGTTTCTAATTTAGAAGTGAAAGCTGGAGACCATATCATCCCTCAAGTCATACTTTTTAATATCTTTGGTCTGTAATACAAAATGATGGAGAAATATAAGGGGATGTAAACCATCGAATTCTAGTTGGGTGGCTGAAATAAACGAGAGTTCCAGGGATTTTATGTGATGCAAAAGTACCGATCAAGTTGAATGGAAAATTTTATTGAATTGTAGTAATATTTGCGATGTTGTACGGGACAAAAGGTTGGGCGCTTAAGAATCAACATGAGAATAAAGTAAGTGAAGCAGAAATGAGGATGTTGTGTTGGATGTGTGATAATACTAGAAATGATATAATTAGACATGAATATATTAGAGAGAGAGAGAGAGAGAGAGAGAGAGAGTGTGTGTGTGTGTGTGTGTGTGTTGGCGTAACCCCTATAATAGAGAAGATGGTGAAAAATAGACTTGGTAGCTTGAACATGTAGAAAAAAGGCTTGTAGATTATGTGTGGTAAGGAGAGTATATCAAATAGAGAGAAGTCGAACAGCTAGAGAAAGAAAAAGACCTAAAAAGATTCTGAGATAACTTATTAAGAAAATTTTCGAGATTAAGTATTTAGATAGAGCTATAATTATAGATTGAACATTATGATGAAAGTTGATATATGTAACAGCATTTAATGAGATAATACTTAAATTATTGTTGTATATATATTTTATTTAAACAATAAAAATAATTTAGAAAGTTTAATGGTATCTTTTAATCTTAGATAGTTTGTTTATGTTTTGAAAAACGAAACCTTCGAAAATGTATAAATACTCTTTATTTTAGGATCTATGTTTATTTTGGAGTGTGTGTTTTAAGGAGGAGAATTGTTTTAATTTTTGAAAATAAAAAATATTTTGAGAAGTTCATGTGATTTGGGGTATACGTAGTAACTTAGGAAATATGAAGCTAAATCTCATGTAAGATTTTCAAGACCAACACGGAGTCTAATTAGCCCAAATTTACTACGCGTAAGACGTGTTGTCTTTGATAAATTTAACCTGTCACCTCTTGTTTTTAACTGACACCTCCATACATTGAGTAAAATTATTATATTATCCTTTACAATTTTAAAATTATTTTTTTAATTCAGCAGAAAATTCACGTATTTAATAAAATTTGTTTGGTACTATTCAAAATTTTATAACTTATATTGGCAATTTTATTGAAAATAAGAATTTTTTTAACTTTCATATTTTTTTTTTATCGAAATGTTAAAATATATAGTGAAAAATCACAACATGAGATTTTGTTGGAATATTATGTCAATATTTTAATATAGGAAGATGAATTTGAAAAAGTTGCTTGAGTCAAATCTTACATTGTGTGTTAGTTGAAAAAAACTCTTTAGTCTCATATTGTTTAGGTGAGATATATTTCCTTTCCTCACTTCATTATATAAGGAAATTCTCTATTTCATTCCAAAACACACCAACAATTTATTTTGAGTTTTTCCTTCCTCACTCTCATAACTCTGCGTCTTTTGGATTGTCGAAGCGTCAACTTCTCCCCATTTCTTTCTACTCGTTGAATTTTTCGAGTATTTTCTTGAATTCTCTTTAGAGAATTATGTTAATTTCTTCACGTTTGAGTTGAGAAATGATCAAGTATAATTTTTGAATTCTCTTTAGAGAATTATTTGAATTTCTCTTTGTTTGAGAAAACATTTTTAGTGGTCAAATGATCATTATTGAATTCTCTTTGGAGAATTATTGGAATTACTCTTGGTTTGAAATATTATTACGACTGGTCGTTATACCAGATACCACAAGTGGTATTTATACCATATTCTGATGGTTTTTGTACCATTAGATGGTGTATTTCTATATCGATTATCTACTGTACAAGTAGTAATCGTACAGTATAGAACTAGGTTGTTTTATTCTGGAGGCGACACGATAGTTCGACTGCTTTGCATAACTTTGGGCAGTGTCGCGAAACGTCTTAAAGAGAGCGACCTAGTCCGCGACTCGACCCGGTAATTTCTTCTGTGGCTAAATTTTAAAACCTTGAAACAACAATTTTAAGACATTTCAAACTTTCATGGCTACCGAAGAAATTATTGGTACTTCTGCGTCTATTGTCTATGAAAAACCGTTCAAGTTTGAGGGAAGTCACTTCAAATGCTGGCAACAAAATTTACAAGTTTTTTGAAAAAAATTGCCAATGTTCAGACCAATGCGGTAAGAAATATGTGGATTCAAATGGAATACTTAATAGTGTTGAACCTGAATTTGTTGCACAAATTAAAGCCAACGATTTTAAGCTCAGAAAAGAAATCTCCTTATGGAAAGAGAATGATTATCTCTACAAAATCATATTTTTTATTAGACTTGCAGACGATCTATAATACTGCAAAACAGATTTGGGGGCTCTGCAAAAGAAGTATGATATCGAGGAAGCTGGAATAATGAACTATGTCGTTAGTCGCTACCTAAAGTATCATATGGTATAAATGAAAGGTGTGTGGAGGCTCAATGTTATGAACTTCAAAAGATTGCTTATAAGATCATCACAAAAGGTATATGTTTAGATGAACAATTTCAAATTGTTTTTATTATTGATAAATTGCCCCTAGCTTGAAAGTTTTTAAAAAAACTTGCTTCACCACAAAACAATAATTTTTAACTAAGAGTATGATTATTCGTCTTTGAGTTGAAGAAGAATTTCGGAGACAAGATCAAAGAGAATAGTCTTGGTTGTTTCAAACAACAAAAAGAAATTTGGTGTAGTTCTGAAGCCATTTGGTAAATGATTAAAGAATCAGAACTGCAATGCTCTGAACCGAATTAAGAATGGGAATCCCTCTAGGGCCCCATCTACTCCGATTGCTAAGCCCCAACTACCACCTCAAAGAAATGACGCTTCGACGTTCATCTGTTTTAACTGTTGAAAGTCGGGTTATATGACTAAGAGATGTAAGAGCGGGTTTAAACCTGGTGTTTCCCCTAATGTATAGTGTTCTGGACTGGGCAGGGCTTCCTGCCCTTAAGGGCCAGGCCCAATCCAGCATAACTGGCGAACAGGCCCAATATGCACCATATAGCCGTCGGGCACAATATAGCCGTTGGGCACAATATGACCGTTGGGCGTGTCCCCCTCACGCGCAGAATAGGTCACACGTCCAGCCGCCTCACCGGATATTGCGGGAACAGTTAGAAGACCACGCACTTTGCTCGCCACCCATTTATCTATAAAAACCCCCTCACTTGAGGGGGGCAGGTATCACGAATCATATACTTGACTTCTCTTACTTGCTTTCCCCTTTCTTTGACCAAATACTTACTTTGGAATCGGAGTACCTTGCAGGTACCTCCACCCCCTTTTCTCTCCAACAAGCAGCTGCACTTGCCCTACACGAAGGACGCGACGATCTCCTTCTGGTCATCTCCGATCAGTGGCGCCGTCTGTGGGAACTCAGCTCCCCCGTCTTTTCGAATCAAGATCCCTCATCTTTTCATCCAAAAGACCAAAGCTTTCATCTCTCCAAAATCCCAGATCGTCATGGCTTTCGTTAAGAGTGACGTCCAAGAACCTCTGACCACCGCTGCCCGTACCGACGCTATCGTCGGGAACGTCCCATCCGAGAACGTCCAGCGCAACGGTGGACCGGCTTCCCCAAAGCCCGACGAACAAAGACCACGAGCGCAAGCCGTGGAACTTTCCTTCGAGCCCATTCTGGTTCCTCAAGGCGCTGATCCGACCACCGCGGCGCTCATCGCCTCTCTGAACAATTCCAATCGTTTCATCATCCAGCAGGGAGAAAAGATCAGCGCCCTCGAGCACGCCCTTTAAGAGCACCAAGCTTCGGAGACGCTGGACCTCTCCCCGCCTCCGCGAGATCACTCAAAGCGGAGACGTGATAGCCCCTCCCCGGTCAAGGAACAATCAAGATCAAGGAGTCCAACACCCGACCGTGCTCGCCGGCATCGTCATTCTCCTAGGACAACTAGGCACTCCCCTGCTTCCAAAAGACATCGACGCTCGGACAAGCACGAGCACAGGCATATCCGCGGACACTCTCCTCGCCGCAGTCAAAGCCGCGACCACAACCTTTCTCCGTCATTCTCTCACAGCTCTAGCAGTGACGATGAAGTTCAAGGCCCGTTCACGAGGAACATCGTAGACACCCGGATTCCCCGCGGGTTAGAGAAACCTCCCACGTTGGCAACGTACGATGGCACATCAGATCCTCATGAGCACCTAGAGAACATCGAAGCTATGCTCCAGTACCATGGTGTCTCCGGAGCCATCCGGTGCAAAATATTTCCCATCACCTTGAGGAAAGGTGCGATGGCATGGTTCAAAAGACTCCCTCGAGGATCCATCTCCTCCTGGCGCGACCTCAAAGGCCAGTTCACCCGCCATTTCACAGCCTCCCGACGACATCCAAAGACGGAGGCAACTTTAGAAGCCATCATACAAGGCCGAGAAGAGCCTCTGCGGGAGTACATCGAGAGGTTTAATAAGGAGGCAGTGGAAGTCAGAACTTCCGACCATATGAAGAAATACCTCCTCGAGAAAGGACTCCGCCCGAAGAGCGACTTCCGCAAAGCTGTCGGGATCGAAGCTCCTCGAACGCTGACAGAGCTTCTCCACATGGCCAAAGATTACATCCGCTACGAGGAGAAGGAGGCCGCATATCGTGCCCGGGATGCCAGAGATCGGGAAGCACCCCGAGCACCTAAAAAGGAGGAGTCGGAGCCATCCCATAAAGGCAAGGAGAAGCGACGGGAGGAGCGTCCTCGTGAAGGCAAAGGGCCAGCTGGCCGATTTAATGAATACACTGTGCTCACTACCTCACGCGAGCGTATTCTCTCCGACTGTATCAACACCGAGTTCAAACAAAGAGGTGTCCGGTTCCCTAAACCGACCTCGGCCAAAGGGAACGTCGACAAGAGCAAGTATTGTCGTTTCCATCGTAGCCACGGGCACGTAACAGAGGACTGCGTGCACCTTAAAGACGCTATAGAAATCCTCATCAAAGAGGGACATCTGAAACAGTACGTGAAGAAGAGGGAATCCTCCCGACGTGACGCGACTGATAAAAAGAAAGAAACAGAGTCAACACCCTCCAGTCCTCCCCCACAGGTCGTAATGTCCATCAGCCGACCAGAGGACTTTTTCATCCCAAGTCACATCGACCCGACTTCCCAGGCATTCATGCACAGCACCTGGGAAGCGTTTCCTACAGCCATGGTTATCTCATGTGGGGGGTACCATGAGCTCACGGTCGGTTCCATCAAACAAAAGTTTGAACAGTTGATCGACAGCAGCCCCGACCAGTTGTACACGATCGGCAAAGGTAAATGGCGTTCACAACCAATCACATTCTACCGGGAAGAGCTCCCCGGGGGATCCCCAAATTCCCACATCCCTCTGCTGATTAGGGCCAAGTTATCATCAACAGGTGTGCGGAGAATCCTGGTCGACCAGGGCATTTCCGTGGACATCATGTACTCCAGCCTGTTCCACGCACTGAAACTGGATAAGTCTAATCTCTCCCCGTACGTAGGGTCTGATCTCCAAGGGTTCAACGGAGCAACGGCCCGACCGTGGGGTTACGTAGAGATACCAGTCAAGTTTGGCGAAGAAGAGGCGTCGAGGACGATCAAGACGCAGTTCTTGGTCATAGATTGCCCGTCACTCTATCAGTGCATCCTCGGCCGACCAGCCCTTGCCGAACTCGTTGTCGTCCCCTCTACGGTCTACCTCAAGCTCAAGTACTACACTGAGAAGGGACACGTTGCAACTCTGCACGGCGACATCGAGGCTGCTCGCTGTCGCACCCTAATTTTTGACCCTAAGATCCCTTTCCTTTTAGCATAACATATTAGGTCAACCATTCGTGCATAACTAACTGCTTTACCTAGTTGTTGTCTGTTTGTTTCATTTATGAGTACAGGTGATGCTGCAGAAGATTCAAGGTCCTGAAGGCTGTGCTGTGTGTGTGTTTGTGGAGGTTCCTCTGGCCTTTGCAAGGTGTGTATGGATTCCTGTGTGATTGTGTCCTTTTCCTTTTTGATCCCTAAACCACTACCCAAGCCTTTCTTCCCTCAAGACTCCTCAGTTTTCCGCCACAGAATACTAGTTCCTTATACACTTCAAATGTTACTCATCATCAAGCATTTTTTTTTCAAGATCACGAAATCAAGGACTTAAGGATAAATTACTAAAGATTGCGAGTACGTTGTGAGAGTTCATTGATGCTTACGAGCTAACGTGGATCGAGGAATAAAAGTTTAATTTGAGACATTAGTCCAAGGGATTATATCGTTCAAAGCTCGTTCTAGATGGAACAAAAATTCTTAAGGTACATGTTTTTGTTCATCAAAAGTTGATTCGTGTTAAGTTTGAAAGAAAGTTCATAAGGATTACTTAAGGAAAGAACAAGATTGCATATCTCAAGTCATTCCTACATCATCATTATTCAAAAATTAAAATAATTGGCTTTATTCATCAAAATCCAAGAGTCCAGACCGCAAGGTGCAAGATTAAATTATTTCTAAGAGCTCAAGAGAGCTAAGGTAACTTCAAAATTTGACTTTCTACAAGGTTCTTCATAAAGTGCAATTTAAGGATTCACTCTCAGATATGTCATAAAGCTAAATTTGTCACGAAGATTTAAAAAGCAAGTTACTACATCCATGTGCACCAAACAAGTTTACAAAGCTTCAAAGTTTAAGCCAAGTACAAGATTTGAAAAGATTCACCAACACATTATTTGATTTCAAGGTTCATTGTTGATTTCATCCAAAGATTCACTACAAGTTGAAATTATGACTGGAAGTTCAAGATTTCCAATACCCTTTTCATGTCTTAATATTTCAAAATATTATTAAGGATCTACAAATGGGATATAAGACTCAAAGCCAAGCAAGTCCGAATACTGAGGAGTTCCTTGGACTACGAGAGCAAGAACATCAAATTCATTAATTGAAATCCAAAAGGGCACAAAGATACAAGGATCAGGCTTGTTTGCAATAAGAACCACATGAAGTCATATATAAACCATAAGCCTCAAAAAGTGCTAAGTTTCATAAGCCAGATGATTTTCTTCTCATGTCATCATGAGCTCTATGATGTGTATAACCGTGCTACAAAAAAGAGGATAATCAGACATACTGAGTACATCACGACTCACAAGACAAATCAAAAACAAGTCTTTATAAGATTCATTAACGGTTTGCTATTCTACATTGTGTGGGCTTTGTAACTGCCAGGCAAGCCTCTTTTTCGCTGTTGTCTGTTTGAACAAAATGTTTCATGGTTATAATTACTTCAACTGTTACAAGAAAAGAGAAATCTCATCAACTAGTTAACATTCAAGCCTTGAAGATGTTTTGCCGGCTAAAACTGCGAGATACCACAACTATGACTTCATTACACGGATTTCGCCATGGTCGAAGTTCTAGCTAGATTATAGTCATAACAGCAGGATCATCTTGTCATTACTTCTCGAAGTTAGCAAACAGCAAACTATGTCGCAGTTTTTCTTCACTGATTTCCTCACGCCAGAATCATCATCACCAATACATGTTAAGAAAGAGGATGTTAAGTAGGTTGCAACATTAAGTAACACGTAGAAAGACTTAAAAAAGCAAAATTGTTACACAAAATGAGCTCTCAAGATTGCGTCACTCACATTTGAAGACATTGCCTCTGATATGCGCAAATCCACGTCAATTGAGGAAAACATGGAAAATTCAAGGAGTCATGCAATATGGTTCATACATTCGTACCAAGACATGGCAAAGTTCCTAGAAGTCAAAACCATGAAACATGATGCTACAAAGTTCGTCTTTAAAATGCAAGGTTAAGGTTTTATTGTGGTGCTGGTACTATTTTTGACTGAAACATAGATGGAACGAGGAAGTCGGCTGTGGTGCAGTAAAAATTACCTAATGACCAAATGGCAGCTTTGAAGAAGACTCGATTACTGAAGAAGCCGTCCCAGCTTGGGAGAAGTTCGAAAGTGAAACTTTGACCTCTGTACCTTTTGCTTCTTGAACCAATCATCATCTTTAAACGTTAAGTTTCACAAAGTACATAGAAAACCATACTCACCACAGGTTATCACAATAATTGTCAATACCTCTGAATGCTAAGACTCCAACTACCTTAACTCCCCCTGTCAAAAGAGAAATTTATCATATCAGCTGAATTACCAAAACCACTTGAAGCGCAGTGAGAAGTTCATCAAGTAAGAGTGTGAACAATGCAAAAATTACCGGTATGAACCACTGCGATAGCGAAGAATCCACGGGCTCCAGGGCAGTGCTAGTCATTTGGTTTTCTCCATAGCATAAGCCTACCAAAAGCATTAGCAATCGTGTGTTTGAAGAGTAAAAAGCAGTTTGAGATATTATGGGCAATCATGACGTTTTCTTTTCAAATTTCTCAAGTCATACGTTACAAGCTGGGAATGGCAAGTTCTATCATAGTTATTCATAGCAATTACACACTGCCAAACATGTTTGAACTAAAATGGCAAGTTTTCAAAATTCTTTCAATAGAATCAATGTAGAATCAAATATGTGAACCTAAGAAGGAAAAATCAAGACACATTTACAGCAGACTTTCAAATAAAACTTAATTGTTTTCAAGGCACATCAAACATTTCCAAAAACAAGTCTTGACAGCATATTTGGCATTCAATTCCAAAATCAGGACTTAGTTCACATGCCTATAAATTACACGATTCAGAGATCCACAAGAGGGAGACATCTCTACACAAACAGATACCGCAATCCAAAAACCAGTCCAGAGCATCAAAGAAAAAGGATTCGTGCATATCATTTCGGTCTAAACACCACAAGCCAATTATAAACCAATAATCAAACCACCAAACCTTTCACAAACCTTCACACAACCACCACAGATCGCCATACCAGAACCATCCATAAACATACCAAAGAACCAAATTCAAATCAACATCAGTAAACCATTCACCAAATTCAATCCTTTCACAATATACCAGAAAACAAATTCATAACACCAGAGAACCATTCCCACCATACACCAAACATCAAATCATACGCAAATCATACACAAACGCTGTACGAGCTCAAAATACATGAATTTGAATCAATTCACAATTCACAGAGCAACACAATATACACACAGCACAGAGAACAACAACACGAAAACGCAAAAAATTGAGAAGAATTCACAACAGAGGATCACGTGACTTATCTTTGAAGATTTGTTCGTCACCAAGCGCCACCATCACGTCCTCGCCCACGAGTCACCAGCAACCGTACTCCGACGCAACATTACGTAACTCGCCAACTATCCACCAGCACCTGCTCTACTTTTCATTGCTTTATTTATTTGTATCTTGTAATCAGAATCATAATGAAATTGGGGATTCTGGGGTTCGTATTGGGGATTAGGGTAGTTTCTAGGTTTTATTGTTGATTTTGTTTGGTTCGACCGATAGAGAGAATCGAGAGAGATAGAGCGATGGCGATTTAGGGTTTCTATGAAACCCATTTGAGAGAATCAGAGCGAGAGATGGAGAGATTGACGAGAGAGAGGCGGGAGGGAGAAGTGAGTCATTTCGTTTCTGCGTTCAACCCTTTTCAACCAAATCCAGTTTTTTTATTTCTTTGTAATATTAACCTTTTAATCTAATAAACCTTTTTTATAATATAACTAATTTAATAATTAAAAAAAAACTTTTTTCTTTAAAATCTTTTATAATAGACTATTTCATTTAAATACCAAAATCAAAAACCCTTTTTTTAATAAATTCCTAATAACCCTTTTTTTTATAACCATTAAATTAATAAACGTAATCAAAATCTTTTTATATAATTAAAATTAAAAACCCTTTTTAGTACTTTAGATTAAGACCTTTTTATAACCTTCTCTTTTACAATAATATTTAGAGTTAAGATTTTTAAGTTAAAATTGACCCTTTTTTGTCAATAATTAATTTAACTTTTTTATATAATAACAATTAATCTGAACTTTAATCAAAATTCTTTATAATAATTAATTTAGTTTGGAGGTTTCTTCTTATATTTAAAACCTTTTTATAATAAGAATAAAATTAAAACCTTTTGATAACTTTAACTAAAAATGGTAGAACGACATAAGACTTTCAAGAATATACTAACACTAAATCTTTTTCTATCTAAAACACTTTTATTTTGACTCTAGGAATTAAATAATGAGGAGAATCCCTTTTATAATTAATTGTATAATTTCCTCTAACCTTTCTCATAAATATAACCTCTAACATAATTTATAATTGAAACAAATCTAAAACCAACTTTTCTTAACAAATCGCCCCCGGTTAAGAATCTCCCCTCTTGCTTAGTCATAGATTCGTGAGCGGCCGTTTGATTTGCCTGATTTGTTTGTGCTTTTATTTTGATTTATTATTTCTGTTCAAACCCTTTTCAAAAATATAAAAAACTCTCGATCCAACGTCGAGCCAATTTTCTACCCATGTAAGTCGATTGCCTTTGGTATCGCATTCAACCTTTCAGTCACAAGACACAAGTCTAGCATCACTTTGCTAGCACACTCGCCTAAATAATTTAATTAACTGCATTAATATCCAAGGGAAAATCCCATGCATGATAACCATGTTATTGTGCATGGTGCATTTCATTTGCATCATAATCGACACCCTTAAGATAAGACAATTGGACAACTCTAGGATAGACTTCCTAGGTTAGTCCCCCTCAACTTTGATTTTTAATCAAACTTTAGCCCACCTAATTCTCCACACAAGAGAATTAGATGTTAATCATCTCAAAGAAAGGGACATACAATCCCATACCCCACAAAAATCCAAACATTTTTAAAAAAAAGTGTGGTGTTCTTTCTTGAGATGATGACTCATCTTCTTCCCTTACCCTTAAACCTTAGCAAAACAGATAACAAATAACATAAAATGAATCAAGAGGTTCCTGTAGAGTACTACAGATATCTAGGATGCTAACACCTTCCCTAGGTATAACCAACCCCCGAACTTAGAATCTTAAGTGCATTTGCATTGCATTGTGGGAATTCGGTTTTTTCTCCCTTCCCTTGGATAAAATCAAAGACCGGTGGTGACATTAAAAATGTGATCCTAGTTAACCAATAACTATGGTATCCAATTTTCACCGCGACAGAAATGGCGACTTCACTGGGGAATATTGATAAGAGGGTTCCCCCCTAACTTGTTTCTTTTATGTTATTTGTTTATACTTGTATATATATATATGTATACTTGTTTATCTGTTTGCCTGAATTTTCTGTTTGGCAGGGTTACACTTGAGTGGTGAGATAAGTCCTAACCCGGACTTGAGAGCACATATAAGATAGGATCGTGGGTATAATCGAGGAGATTTCGAGGGAGTAATTCCAAAGAAGTCGATTTGATTCCACACTCAGTTGAGGCCCTCTCAAAAGTGGTATTTGTTGAACGAGCTATCGTGAATACATTACTACTTTCGACCTAGGAGCCCGGGATATTGAGAACCGTAGTTACCTTTAACCCAACTTGGCCTTTTAGGATGTAGTGTGATGACTATGAGGGAGTAATTCCAAAATGGTTGATACGCGATACTACACTCAGACGAGATCCTCTTGAGAATATTGTTAACTACCAAGTAATTGGGAAATCGATAATATCCGAAAGATGGATTGTAGACTCTGGGAACTTTGTAGAACCCGTTCGGCAGGTACAAATGAACCATAGTACATACCTTCTTGGGATGGTTAGACCCTTGGCTCCATGTTGTGACCTTTCAAGCCTAGGACTTTTTGTCTGTTTGATTGCTTGTGTGCTTTGTGCTTTGTGTGTTTGCATCCTTGCATTGCATAAGCATCATATCATAAAGATTCATGGAACGTAGTCTTGTTTATAAACATCATAAGGATATCATGAACTCTAAAAAAAAAAAAAAAAGAGCGTTGAAGTACACTTACAAGAGTCATGATCTGGACGATCTAAGGAGATTGGAGACCTTGGTAACAGACAAAGAAGGATTCAAGAGTATATATGGGAAATTATTATCTTTGTTGAGTATGAAGAGTGATAAGGGACTTCTCGCTACTCTACTTTTAGTTCTACTTCTTTCTACTCTACTCTATTCTACTTAGCTTGGAAGAAGCCCAATTGGAAGAAAAATTCAAGCAACTCAAGAGAAGATCGTTGGAAGAGTCTCCTTAGATCCATCATTACTAGCTTTTATTTAGCTTGTATATCATGATTCTTGTAAGGCGTATGGACGCGTTGTAATCAATTTTAATAAACCAATATCTTAGTATTTTGATACTAATGGTTGTAACCATTTATAAAAAAAAATGCATTTTTTTATTCCTTGATGATTATAAATAGCCGAGTTCCATGAAACTTGTTGCATTCGCATTGCATCTTTAGCATTGCATCCTTTTTGCATACGTCTTTCCTCCACCTCAGCTTATTCAGTCCTATCTTTGTGTCGCTCAGCTGATCTTGAAGTGTTTACTGGGGATAATGGATAGAACGCAAAGTGTGGATCCCATGTCAGGTTTCAGAGTGATGACTAATCCAATGTTTGATTTTCTTCCACAAGTGGACGTTCCTACTCGATCTCAGCCTGTGCAAAATACCCTGGTTGGTCAAGTTAATGAAAGAGATTCCCACTTTCCAAGGCATATGCCAAATTCCCAAAACGTCCTTCATGTGTCAAATGTGACTGATCCTAGATTGGGAGAAATTGAAAAAGGATTTCGTGACCTCCAAGAACAATTGAAGATGTTGAAGAAACCTAATGCATCTGGTTTTAAAGCTTCTGACTTGTGTCTAGTTCTGGGCGTGGTTATTCCACCGAAGTTCAAAATGCCCGTCTTTGAAGTATACAAGGGTGTTAGTTGTCCAAGGTACCATTTGACAATGTTTTGTCGAAAGATGACTACTTATGCCGACAATGACATGCTGATGATGCATTGCTTTCAAGAAAGTTTATCTGGGGCATCCTTGATGTGGTATATGAAGCTAGAAAGAAACCATATTCGGTCTTGGGAAGACTTAGCTAACGCTTTTGTGAAGCAATATAATTACAATTTGGACATGGCTCCAGACAGTGATCAACTGATGACCATGAGTCAGAAAAACAACGAATCCTTCAAGGAATATGCACAGCGGTGGAAAGAATTGGCATCCCAAGTTCAGCCACCACTTCAAGAGAAGGAGTTGGCCAAGATGTTTCTAAAAACACTGTCAGACTCTTATTATGTAAGGATGATAGGAGTTGTGCCATTAGAGTTCTCCAGAGTTGTGGAAGTCGGAGTGAACATCGAGAACGCATTCAAAAATGGGAAAATTAAAGACGTCTCGAATAGACAAGCTAATGAAGAGAAGTCTGTTGGTGATTCCCAAGAGGAAAGGAGTGTTGATGTTAATGCAATTTTGGGCTCTCCCCAGACCTTGCAAGCTCCAGCTCCGGTGCCTTATCACAAACGTCGGTATACAGCGCCTGTTCAGTACCAACAATCACTACCTCATGGAAGTCCGTACAAGCGACGAAGGTTGATTCCTCAGAATCAACGTCAAAATCCACGAATTCAGAACATAAATCATCAGAATCAGCGTCAGGATCAGCAGAGACCTTTGAGTAGTCCAGAAGAAAAAACTCGTTGGTTTGACCTAATCCCTATGACTTACAGTCAATTGTGGTCTTACATGGCCCAAAACTCAATAATGGCACCCAGGAAGACTAGAGCCATGAAATGTCGCCCTCCCTGGTTCAATCCAGATACCAGTTGTGCATTTCATGACGGCGTGTTGGGGCATTCGATTGAAGACTGTAAAGTTTTCCAAGAAAAGGTCCAAGAAATGATCCACAATGAAGTGTTGACCTTCAGGAGAGAAATCCCAGTTATAAATAGAACACCTTTATACTGAGAGATGTGAATACTCGAGAAGTTCCTTCCAAGCCAATGGAATCAAGAGCATAGCTCACTCCCAAGGCCATTAAGCTGCCTATTCATTTGCTTGCATCTTATTATTATTTCTTTGATTATAAGCATGTTTTACATGTAAGAATTTGTTACTTTGAATAATTAATGCAATGATAATGGTTGTCTTGAAGAAATCCATTCGTTTCACTCATCTTAAACCACTTTTTCTATTTTATAATGCCAATGCTGCCCAATCTCTTGCCTCGGCGGAGAATTGAATGGAGGATGATGAAATCAAACGGAATACCTCTTGTCGTATGCTTTTGAATAAAACTCTGCTGGTGATATAAGGCATTATTTCAAAATCCCTAAACACCGGAGATATAAGGAGATAGACCCTCGTTAACCCTTTTGGGCCTTTGAGGTAGGAGTTTTCTTTCTCCCAAATAAAAAACCCTCATTTTTACCTGGGGCAGGGTAAAAAAAAAAAAAAAAAGAGGAGTAAAATATCACGAAGATTGGGTGGGCACAAACAAACTTTGAGCCTTATATCCCTTGTTTCGTAAACCGTGAACAAATCCACGATACAACCCTTAAAAGTCCTAATTGAAGCAAGGTTTATTTCAAAAGCATACTCATTGAGATATCATTTCCTGACTCCCATGAGCTATGCTCAAATTCGTGTTGGCATTATAAAATCGGTAATTCAATCACAAAAATATCTTTTAATAAAACTTTCAAGATAAACCTACGTTGCATTATCTGTTTCAGAATTAACATTTTCTACTTGCTAACATTGCTTGATATCGTAGAAATTAACATACGTGTGGCAATGATGAGCTAAAATTTAGTACTGTTTCCAGGAGATGATAGTATCCAGGGGCACACTGCCTGAGACTCTGTTGAGCAGGGGCAAGCGTGGCCCAATTGTTTCTTTCATAGTCTGACCCCAGGGGCAATCTTGAAGACTCAGAATACCGTCAATATGGGGCAGTTAAGTCGAGATTTGATAAATCTCTCCAATCCTGAAGACTCAGAATACCGTCAATATGGGGCAGTTACGTCGAGATTCGACAATCTCTCCAAGAGTTTGAAAACATTGGGACAGTTGGACGCCAAGTTTTCTGTAAAATCCTCTTGGGATGACTTCTTCTTATAAACCATGTGGTCTGGGGCATTTGAGAAATGAAGATTGCTTCTCATCCACAACAATTGTTCAAAATGGCGACTACCATGCAGGTTATCAATACAAAGTTACCTCAGTCGCACGATTTTATTCACTCATACTTCGAAGAGTTTCTATCCCAAGTAATGTGATGACTCCCCAGTAAGCCTTTTGCTCTAGGTAGTCACGACTATTCCCCGGTGAATCTTCACTTCAAGAAGTTATGACACGTTTGATGCAAGGTTTCTCCAGTTAGCAACCTAAGAACCCTCAGTGAATTTCTTCGGTTTCAACATTCCCCAGCGAAGCAAGTGTTTATTTCACTCTTCATTGGATTTTACCACTATCTCAATCTTCTCCAGTGAAGGTGGATGTTTATTTCATCCTCTCGAAGTTTTATCTCTGACATTTCAACTATTATCGATTCCAGCTTCCCCGATGAAGTGGATATTTATTTTATCCAGTTACAATGCTCATTCAGATTACTTCAGCTCGCAGTGGATATTTATTTTATCCCTCATGAAGTCTCTTTGATCAATGAGTCTAATTTGTCCCCAGTGAATCTTTCTCATCTCCAACTGAGCGGCCAGGTTCATCTCGACAATCCTAAGTGAAGTCATGATGTTCACCCCCAAGCGGAGTGTTCTCTTTTCCCCAGAGAAGTTTAAAGCTTTGAAGTGGGACTTGTTTGGTTTTCCATTCACCCCGCAGTGATGCTTCTTATATTGCAAAGATTGGCCGAGTATCTGTATCGAGATGCTCGTTTTCATCCCCAGCTTTTCATCGTTTGTTTTGTCAGCATGAGCATAAGCATAACATGGCATTCTTTCATGTAGATTCATGGCATGTGCGCATTTTTGCATCTTGCATTTCTTTGTGTTTGTTTGTTTGTTCTTTCACTTTGGTTGCATTTATCTCCAAGTGACTGGGTTTCGTCAACTCCCTCCAAGTAGAGTCGTCAGCCCTAGGCAGAAAGAGCACAACCTTTCTAAATTCCCCACCGAGTTCGGTCCTCGTGGAAGATGGTTGCTTCAGTTTTCTTTTCCATTTTTGGATAAAGATAAACCCCAGTTGAGTTCATTCCTCACTGAATAGAGTCTTGCTTGACCGTTTCTCTCCAGTTATTTCCTGGATTGAACCTTGGTCCCTGACAATCACAATTTTGGACATCTTTGAGATATTGAAGCTGGACTAAGCGTGCATTTATTTTTGCACTTTGTCTCCCCAAGAAGAGTTTACTTGAAGATCTCTATGGAAGACGTAAATTATTTCTCCAATAATGATTATTACATTTTCAAGGGATTTACATCCAGACAATAAGTAGCAGCTCTTTATTTGAGCAATTTGGTTATCAAGATTTCCACGACAAATGGCAGTCTCCCCCAGGACAGTTTGTCTATCCCCGGTGAAGTTGTCAAGATTGTCAGCTTATTCTCCAGAGAAAGTTATTGAAGACCTTCCAGGTGTTTCTCTTTATTTGAGAATCCTTTTCGCAAGAATTTTATTACTTCAGCGAATTTTCAACTACAACAATATTACTTCATAGTGGTATTCTCCCCAGTGAGTCCACAATTCAATTTGCTTCTATCAAATGGCATCTCTTCGAGAAGTTTGGTGAAGATTCAAATGATCTTTCAATTTATTTGAGAAGATATATTTTACAAGTCAGCCGACCCACATCTCTTTTGAAGATCCCCGGTGAAGCTTCCAGGATCTCGACAGCAGATTCCCTGGTTTATTTCAAGTTACGACAAACAGTCGTCCCTTTCCAGGATCTCGGCAGTAGATTCCCCGGTTTACATTAAACTTCGACAAAT
This sequence comes from Lathyrus tuberosus, assembly GCA_022829125.1. NCBI lineage: Eukaryota > Viridiplantae > Streptophyta > Magnoliopsida > Fabales > Fabaceae > Lathyrus > Lathyrus tuberosus. The sequence continues at coordinate 7,437,472 of JALAZF010000034.1, forward strand.
AGTCGTTTATTTCCCTGGTTATTCTCGGCAGTAGATTACCAGAAGACCTCGGCAGTAGGTATTTCCAGGATCTCGGCAGTAGATTCCCTGGCTAATTTCAATTTGACAGACAGTCATTTCTTTTCTCAGCAGATTCTCCGGTATTGACCCTTTCTAAATGGAACATTCAGAGGAGAAGCTGAATCATTATTTTGATCATCAGAAGCTTATTTTGGTTATTACCTTTGCTTAGGCTATCATATGTCCGATAGTAGGTAATATACCATATCATTTGGTCAGAGACCTTTGCTTAGGCTACCGGGGTGGTAGTAGGTCATCTTTCCTTTTGTGTTTACCTCGCTTAGGCTATCATATGTTTGATAGTAGGTAACACACCTTTCTTTTGGGTCGGACACCTATGCTTAGGCTACCGTGTTTGGAAGTAGGTGATCTTTCCTCCCCAGTTTATTACCTCTGCTTAGGCTATCGTATGTGATAGTAGGTAATATACATCCTTTTATTGCAACTGGATACTTTGGCTTAGGCTACCAGCTGTTGGTAGTAAGTTATCTTGTTCCTCTCAAGTTTCTTGCCACGCGCTTAAGCTACCCTGTGATTGTCAGTTGGTAGTCTCTTTTCCCCTAGTGGACTTAGATCTTTTCCCGTGGAGTCTAGTTTTATTGGCTGGCCTCGTCGAGTATTTCTTTTTCAACGTTTCAACATCAGTTATCCCCTGTGACATTATTCCTCACAGGATCTTTATCTTGCATTTCATATCATAGCATATGCATTTGGTGGCATCTTAGGGCCAAAAATTTGTGCATGTTTGTATTTAAGTCCCTCATATCTCGTCGAGAGGAAGATTTCGATCTTCATATCTCCGAATAAGAGAAACTTAAATAGGGGCATCTGTCGCACCCTAATTTTGGACCCTAAGATCCCTTTCCTTTTAGCATAACATATTAGGTCAATCATTCGTGCATAACTAACTGCTTTACCTAGTTGTTGTCTGTTTGTTTCATTTATGAGTACAGGTGATGCTGCAGAAGATTCAAGGTCCTGAAGGCTGTGTTGTGTGTGTGTTTGTGGAGGTTCCTCTGGCCTTTGCAAGGTGTGTATGGATTCCTGTGTGATTGTGTCCTTTTCCTTTTTGATCCCTAAACCACTACCCAAGCCTTTCTTCCCTCAAGACTCCTCAGTTTTCCGCCACAGAATACTAGTTCCTTATACACTTCAAATGTTACTCATCATCAAGCATTTTTTTTTTCAAGATCACGAAATCAAGGACTTAAGGATAAATTACTAAAGATTGCGAGTACGTTGTGAGAGTTCATTGATGCTTACGAGCTAACGTGGATCGAGGAATAAAAGTTTAATTTGAGACATTAGTCCAAGGGATTATATCGTTCAAAGCTCGTTCTAGATGGAACAAAAATTCTTAAGGTACATGTTTTTGTTCATCAAAAGGTGATTCGTGTTAAGTTTGAAAGAAAGTTCATAAGGATTACTTAAGGAAAGAACAAGATTGCATATCTCAAGTCATTCCTACATCATCATTATTCAAAAATTAAAATAATTGGCTTTATTCATCAAAATCCAAGAGTCCAGACCGCAAGGTGCAAGATTAAATTAATTCTAAGAGCTCAAGAGAGCTAAGGTAACTTCAAAATTTGACTTTCTACAAGGTTCTTCATAAAGTGCAATTTAAGGATTCACTCTCAAATATGTCATAAAGCTAAATTTGTCACGAAGATTTAAAAAGCAAGTTACTACATCCATGTGCACCAAACAAGTTTACAAAGCTTCAAAGTTTAAGCCAAGTACAAGATTTGAAAAGATTCACCAACACATTATTTGATTTCAAGGTTCATTGTTGATTTCATCCAAAGATTCACTACAAGTTGAAATTATGACTGGAAGTTCAAGATTTCCAATACCCTTTTCATGTCTTAATATTTCAAAATATTATTAAGGATCTACAAATGGGATATAAGACTCAAAGCCAAGCAAGTCCGAATACTGAGGAGTTCCTTGGACTACGAGAGCAAGAACATCAAATTCATTAATTGAAATCCAAAAGGGCACAAAGATACAAGGATCAGGCTTGTTTGCAATAAGAACCACATGAAGTCATATATAAACCATAAGCCTCAAAAAGTGCTAAGTTTCATAAGCCAGATGATTTTCTTCTCATGTCATCATGAGCTCTATGATGTGTATAACCGTGCTACAAAAAAGAGGATAATCAGACATACTGAGTACATCACGACTCACAAGACAAATCAAAAACAAGTCTTTATAAGATTCATTAACGGTTTGCTATTCTACATTGTGTGGGCTTTGTAACTGCCAGGCAAGCCTCTTTTTCGCTGTTGTCTATTTGAACAAAATGTTTCATGGTTATAATTACTTCAACTGTTACAAGAAAAGAGAAATCTCATCAACTAGTTAACATTCAAGCCTTGAAGATGTTTTGCCAGCTAAAACTGCGAGATACCACAACTATGACTTCATTACACGGATTTCGCCATGGTCGAAGTTCTAGCTAGATTATAGTCATAACAGCAGGATCATCTTGTCATTACTTCTCGAAGTTAGCAAACAGCAAACTATGTCGCAGTTTTTCTTCACTGATTTCCTCATGCCAGAATCATCATCACCAATACATGTAAAGAAAGAGGATGTTAAGTAGGTTGCAACATTAAGTAACACGTAGAAAGACTTAAAAAAGCAAAATTGTTACACAAAATGAGCTCTCAAGATTGCGTCACTCACATTTGAAGACATTGCCTCTGATATGCGCAAATCCACGTCAATTGAGGAAAACATGGAAAATTCAAGGAGTCATGCAATATGGTTCATACATTCGTACCAAGACATGGCAAAGTTCCTAGAAGTCAAAACCATGAAACATGATGCTACAAAGTTCGTCTTTAAAATGCAAGGTTAAGGTTTTATTGTGGTGCTGGTACTATTTTTGACTGAAACATAGATGGAACGAGGAAGTCGTCTGTGGTGCAGTAAAAATTACCTAATGACCAAATGGCAGCTTTGAAGAAGACTCGATTACTGAAGAAGTCGTCCCAGCTTGGGAGAAGTTCGAAAGTGAAACTTTGACCTCTGTACCTTTTGCTTCTTGAACCAATCATCATCTTTAAACGTTAAGTTTCACAAAGTACATAGAAAACCATACTCACCACAGGTTATCACAATAATTGTCAATACCTCTGAATGCTAAGACTCCAACTACCTTAACTCCCCCTGTCAAAAGAGAAATTTATCAGATCAGCTGAATTACCAAAACACTTGAAGCGCAGTGAGAAGTTCATCAAGTAAGAGTGTGAACAATGCAAAAATTACCGGTATGAACCACTGCGATAGCGAAGAATCCACGGGCTCCAGGGCAGTGCTAGTCATTTGGTTTTCTCCATAGCATAAGCCTACCAAAAGCATTAGCAATCGTGTGTTTGAAGAGTAAAAAGCAGTTTGAGATATTATGGGCAATCATGACGTTTTCTTTTCAAATTTCTCAAGTCATACGTTACAAGATGGGAATGGCAAGTTCTATCATAGTTATTCATAGCAATTACACACTGCCAAACATGTTTGAACTAAAATGGCAAGTTTTCAAAATTCTTTCAATAGAATCAATGTAGAATCAAATATGTGAACCTAAGAAGGAAAAATCAAGACACATTTACTGCAGACTTTCAAATAAAACTTAATTGTTTTCAAGGCACATCAAACATTTCCAAAAACAAGTCTTGACAGCATATTTGGCATTCATTTCCAAAATCAGGACTTAGTTCACATGCCTATAAATTACACGATTCAGAGATCCACAAGAGGGAGACATCTCTACACAAACAGATACCGCAATCCAAAAACCAGTCCAGAGCATCAAAGAAAAAGGATTCGTGCATATCATTTCGGTCTAAACACCACAAGCCAATTATAAACCAATAATCAAACCACCAAACCTTTCACAAACCTTCACACAACCACCACAGATCGCCATACCAGAACCATCCATAAACATACCAAAGAACCAAATTCAAATCAACATCAGTAAACCATTCACCAAATTCAATCCTTTCACAATATACCAGAAAACAAATTCATAACACCAGAGAACCATTCCCACCATACACCAAACATCAAATCATACGCAAATCATACACAAACGCTGTACGAGCTCAAAATACATGAATTTGAATCAATTCACAATTCACAGAGCAACACAATATACACACAGCACAGAGAACAACAACACGAAAACGCAAAAAATTGAGAAGAATTCACAACAGAGGATCACGTGACTTATCTTTGAAGATCTGTTCGTCACCAAGCGCCACCATCACGTCCTCGCCCACGAGTCACCAGCAACCGTACTCCGACGCAACATTACGTAACTCGCCAACTATCCACCAGCACCTGCTCTACTTTTCATTGCTTTATTTATTTGTATCTTGTAATCAGAATCATAATGAAATTGGGGATTCTGGGGTTCGTATTGGGGATTAGGGTAGTTTCTAGGTTTTATTGTTGATTTTGTTTGGTTCGACCGATAGAGAGAATCGAGAGAGATAGAGCGATGGCGATTTAGGGTTTCTATGAAACCCATTTGAGAGAATCAGAGCGAGAGATGGAGAGATTGACGAGAGAGAGGCGGGAGGGAGAAGTGAGTCATTTCGTTTCTGCGTTCAACCCTTTTCAACCAAATCCAGTTTTTTATTTCTTTGTAATATTAACCTTTTAATCTAATAAACCTTTTTTATAATATAACTAATTTAATAATTAAAAAAAAACTTTTTTCTTTAAAATCTTTTATAATAGACTATTTCATTTAAATACCAAAATCAAAAACCCTTTTTTTAATAAATTCCTAATAACCCTTTTTTTATAACCATTAAATTAATAAACGTAATCAAAATCTTTTTATATAATTAAAATTAAAAACCCTTTTTAGTACTTTAGATTAAGACCTTTTTATAACCTTCTCTTTTACAATAATATTTAGAGTTAAGATTTTTAAGTTAAAATTGACCCTTTTTTGTCAATAATTAATTTAACTTTTTTATATAATAACAATTAATCTGAACTTTAATCAAAATTCTTTATAATAATTAATTTAGTTTGGAGGTTTCTTCTTATACTTAAAACCTTTTTATAATAAGAATAAAATTAAAACCTTTTGATAACTTTAACTAAAAATGGTAGAACGACATAAGACTTTCAAGAATATACTAACACTAAATCTTTTTCTATCTAAAACACTTTTATTTTGACTCTAGGAATTAAATAATGAGGAGAATCCCTTTTATAATTAATTGTATAATTTCCTCTAACCTTTCTCATAAATATAACCTCTAACATAATTTATAATTGAAACAAATCTAAAACCAACTTTTCTTAACAAATCGCCCCCGGTTAAGAATCTCCCCTCTTGCTTAGTCATAGATTCGTGAGCGGCCGTTTGATTTGCCTGATTTGTTTGTGCTTTTATTTTGATTTATTATTTCTGTTCAAACCCTTTTCAAAAATATAAAAAACTCTCGATCCAACGTCGAGCCAATTTTTTACCCATGTAAGTCGATTGCCTTTGGTATCGCATTCAACCTTTCGGTCACAAGACACAAGTCTAGCATCACTTTGCTAGCACACTCGCCTAAATAATTTAATTAACTGCATTAATATCCAAGGGAAAATCCCATACATGATAACCATGTTATTGTGCATGGTGCATTTCATTTGCATCATAATCGACACCCTTAAGATAAGACAATTGGACAACTCTAGGATAGACTTCCTAGGTTAGTCCCCCTCAACTTTGATTTTTAATCAAACTTTAGCCCACCTAATTCTCCACACAAGAGAATTAGATGTTAATCATCTCAAAGAAAGGGACATACAATCCCATACCCCACAAAAATCCAAACATTTTTAAAAAAAAGTGTGGTGTTCTTTCTTGAGATGATGACTCATCTTCTTCCCTTACCCTTAAACCTTAGCAAAACAGATAACAAATAACATAAAATGAATCAAGAGGTTCCTGTAGAGTACTACAGATATCTAGGATGCTAACACCTTCCCTAGGTATAACCAACCCCCGAACTTAGAATCTTAAGTGCATTTGCATTGCATTGTGGGAATTCGGTTTTTTCTCCCTTCCCTTGGATAAAATCAAAGACCGGTGGTGACATTAAAAATGTGATCCTAGTTAACCAATAACTATGGTATCCAATTTTCACCGCGACACTCGCAGATGCTTCGAGGCCGCCACGAGGGGGCAGAACCAGATCGCGGCGACCGCAAAGTCGACGAAGCGCACCAGAGAAGACAAAGTTCCAGCCGAAGATGGACAGCGAGAGAAGAAGCCCACGCTTCCCGTACACACCATCGACCTCGACAGCAGGCTCGCTGAAGGACACGAAGATCGGGGCGAGGATAATAACTCGGGAGCAACGCGCTCCCCCTCGCCTGCACCTCTGCGACCAGTCCCAGATGGAGAGTTCGAGGTCATCACCTTCAGTAACAACCCCAGTAGGGGAGTAAAGATCGGCGCTGGCCTCCCCGAAGAGGTAAAGAGGGAGTTGAAAGCATGTCTCGACGACAACGCCGACCTGTTCGCCTGGAGTGCAGCAGACATGCCCGGTTTGGATCCAGAAACTGCCTGTCACCACTTGACAATCGATCCAGCTGCCCGCGCCGTCGCCCAGCGAAGAAGGAAACAGTCTGAGGAAAAGGCACAGGCTGCCGAAAAACTTGTACAAGACCTCTTAGAGGCAAATTTTATTTCCGAGGCCAGGTATACGACCTGGCTCTCAAATATTGTACTTGTTAAAAAGAGTAATGGAAAGTGGCGTATGTGCATTGACTACACCGATCTCAACCGGGCTTGCCCGAAAGACGCATATCCATTGCCGAGCATAGATAAGCTCGTAGACAATTCCGCCGGTTTCAAGCTCTTGTCCTTCATGGACGCATATTCGGGATACAACCAAATCCCAATGGCCGACGAGGACAAGAGATACACAGCATTCATGACCTCCTCGGGAAATTATTACTATAACGTAATGCCCTTTGGACTAAAAAACGTCGGGGCCACATACCAGCGCATGATGAACAAAGTCTTCCGATCAGAAATCGGAGACATGCTCGAAGTATACATGGACGATATGATCGTCAAATCCCAAGAGGAATCCGACCATACCACCCACTTGCGCAAGGTGTTCGACCAAGCTCGAAAGTGTAAAATGCGTTTTAATCCAGAAAAATGCACCTTCGGTGTACGAGCAGGGAAATTCCTCGGATTTTACCTCACCGAAAGAGGAATAGAGGCAAACCCAGACAAATGTCGGGCACTCGTAGAATTCCCCACGCCGCGGTCGAAGAAGGCGATACAATCCCTAAACGGGATGCTCGCGTCCCTTGCTCGCTTCGTAAGCAAGTCCGCCCAGCACGCCCTGCCCTTCTTTAAATTACTTAGGAAGGAGGCAAATTTCGAGTGGACGGACGAATGCGAGCAGGCCCTTGCCCATTTCAAACAAGCTCTATCTGCCCCACCAGTATTGTCACGACCAGACCGAGGGAAAACCATATACCTATATCTCTCTGTGGCCAACGAAACGGTAAGTGCAACACTTATTCGCGAAACTACTACCGGGCAGAAACCCATCTACTTCACCAGTAAAGCCCTACAAGGACCCGAAGTTAGGTACACGCAGATAGAACGGGTAGCCCTTGCCCTCATAATCGCCGCGAGGAGACTCAGATATTACTTCCTGGCACACACTGTCGTTGTCAGAACCGACCAGCCTATTAGACAGTTGTTAACCCGACCAGATATGGCGGGCAGGATGCTAAAATGGTCCCTCGAACTGGCCGAGTTCGACATTCACTACGAAGGGAGGAAAGCCCTCAAGGCGCAGGTCCTGGCCGACTTCGTGGCAGAGATGACCCCAGAACCATCCCCCCCGGGAGGAACACAGAGGTGGATCATCTACGTGGATGGCGCATCAAGCCCCTCGGGCAGTGGAGCAGGAATAATCCTCGAAAACGAAGAAGGGACCCTGATCGAAGTGTCCCTGGTCCTCTCATTCAAGATATCTAACAATCAAGCCGAATATGAGGCCTTCCTCGCAGGATTACGACTAGCCAAAGATGTCGGCGCGAAGAAAATAAAAATCTGCACTGATTCCCAACTCGTGGCATCTCAAGTGCGAGGAGAATTCCAGGCAAAGAACGACCAACTCGCCGAATACTTGTCCGTGGTAAAAGACAAAATGGCGGAGTTTGAAGCATGGGAAGTCCAGCACGTCCCGCGCGAACAGAATACCCGAGCAGACATCCTCTCCAAATTAGCCAGCACCAGAAAAAAAGGCGGAAACAATTCTGTCATACAAGAAACACTGGTCAGCCCGAGCATTACAAAGTCCAACCTGGTAGATGTTAACGTCATCGGAGACCCCCATTGCTGGATGACCCCGGTATACAATTACCTCACCAATGGGGAACTTCCCGAAGACAGTAAGGAAGCCAGTGTAATTAAACGACGAGCCTGCTCGTACGTACTGGTCAAGGACAAGTTATACCGACGAGGGTTCTCCATTCCCCTATTAAAGTGTGTCGACGAGGCCCAGGTCCCCGAAATCCTACAAGAAATCCACGAGGGCATCAACGCATAACACTTAGGGGGAAGATCCTTGGCTCGAAAAGCTTTGCGCGCAGGATATTACTGGCCGACCATGCAGCAAGACGCCAAAGAACACGTGCAAAAATGTGACCTTTGCCAGCGCCACGGGGACATGCATTTGGCACCCCCCAACGAGTTGAAGACCCTCTCCTCGCCGTGGCCCTTCGCCTGGTGGGGGATGGACATCCTAGGCCCCTTTACAATGGGATCTTATCAAAATAAATTCCTAATCGTGGTCGTCGACTACTTCACAAAATGGATCGAAGCCGAAGCGCTCGCCAAGATCACAGCCTTCAACATACTGTGTTTCTACAAAAGAAACGTCCTCGCCAGATTCGGGGTACCGCAGGCCCTCGTGACCGACAACGGAACCCAATTCACGGACAGAAAATTCCAAGACTTCGTCGCCAAATTGGGAACGAAACAACACTTTACTTCGGTCGAGCATCCCCAGACCAACGGGCAAGCGGAGGCCGCGAATAGAGTAATTCTACGTGGATTGAAGCGAAGACTAGGCGAGGCCAAGAAGAGGTGGGTCGAGGAGCTCCACAGTGTCCTCTGGGCGTACAAGACGACACCTCACTCCACCACCGGGGAAACCCCTTTCCGACTAGCGTATGGAACAGAGGCAGTAATACCGGTGGAGATAAGGGAACCCTCGAGAAGGACAGAAGCTCCCCTCGACGAAGAAATGAACGACAATGCTCTACGCGAGGAGCTCGATCTGGTCGAATAAATAAGATCAGGGGCTGCCCTCCGCGAGGCCACGTTGAAACAACAAATAACGTTGCGACACGACGCCAGAGTCATAAAACGTGACTTTCCCGTAGGCAGCCTGGTCCTGCGCAGAAACCAGAAGGATTCTCGCGAAGGGAAACTGGCAGCGAACTAGGAAGGACCTTATAGGGTCAAGTCCAAAACGGGCACGGGAGCGTATTACTTGGAAACACTGGACGAAAAACAACTTGCTCGACCATGGAATGCTGAAAAACTCAAGCAATACTATAGCTAAGTCCTTAACTACGAGGATAGATAAGTCGCCGACATAATCAACCCAAAACGGGGAGAATTGCGCGACCTTCGTATCATTCCCTGGTGAGGCATGACACGCATTACAACGCCGGCCAGCTTCTGCTCATTGAACGAGCAGATCCTGCGCACAACGGGGATACCTCAACCGAGCTCCGCCGTTGCCGCACCGTTCAGGCAGGACACCCAGCTCGCGATGGGAACAGTCCAAGCCTATGAGACTAGTACCTCAAACGAAGTCCTAGTCTCACCACGGGCAGAACCACGTCGCCCTCCTCGGTAGGTTCCTCGCTTATCCGAGCACGCACATACATATAAACAAACAAAGCAAATTCATAATACAGCGTCCACAAAATCCAAATATATTAACGTACCGGCCACGGCCAGATAATGTCACAAATACAAAAAAGGGGCAGCACCCATACAAAGTGATAAATACAAATTCATAAGGGCACGCAGGCCCACAAAACATGCCAAAAACAAAGTCCTACCCTACGACTTCACTCTCCTCCTCCGCGGGGACAACTTTGCCATCCACTACCGTGTTGAACAGACCCATTCCATCTGTCAGGAGCTGAACATCGGAGTTGAGGGCCACCATCTGCTCTTTTGCCGCGTTGAAGCCGAACTCAGCCGCTTTTAGGTTGTCCTCGCCAAGAGTCCTGATCCTCCCGATCAGATCAGCCCGCGACTTCAAGGCTTGCTCATCATCATTTTTGTCCTGAACGGCTGAAGTCAAACCTTCCAACTCAGCGATCCTCGCCTGCATCTTCTTCCTCTCCTCGTCGGCATTGAGCGCAGCCAGCTTTAGCTGAGTCACCTCCGCCTGGAGCAGCACTCTGGCCTCCTGGTGACCTTCAAACTGTTTTAAATCATTAAACAGCCGGTTGTTTTCTACCTCCAGCTCGGCTACTCTGTTCTTAGATGTCACAAGGCTCGCCCGAGTAGCAGCTTCGTCATCTGCGAAGACAAGGGCAGCTTCAAGAACCCTAAACATGCCCGCCGCATCCTGGCACAGCTGTTTCCTCCTCGCTTTAGAATTGGCATTCAGGATAGCCACGCCTTCAGACTCATGGACTTCAATCGAATCCCCTTCAGCGAACAAATCCCGACGAGTATAGCAGGCGGGAAGAATAAGATGTCTGACGCCAGACCCGCCCGGACCAGCGGCCACAGAAGTCCCCGCGGCATCTCTCTTCCGTTTATGGGAACCCTCCGGGGTCAGCGGCGTTGAGGCTCTCTCCGGATCAGGGGAAGGTCCAGCGGTAAAACTCTCTATCACCGTCTGCTTGGTTGCACCGGTCTTGGCACCTGCGGTCGCTTTCCTATGGACTTTGGCCGCCTGCGACCTCATCAAACGTTCGCGCATATCAACCATCATACCTGCGAAGACACATAACAAGTCAGGACGAGAAGAACTTAAAAAGATAAAACAAAACAGTGAAGCATACCAAGCAAGGTCATAGCATCGTCATCGTTATCACACTCAAGGAGAGCTTTGACATTAATATATCTAGCTGCTCGGACAGGGCCATCCTCCCCGACCAGCTGATTCCCATCCTGATCGACGACGTAGGCCGGAGAGAAGCTCTCCACGTAAGCATGAAGGATCCTGTACGACTCCTTATCAGCCAGGCAAAGCTGCTCATGCTTCACCAGGAACTGATCTGTTCGGCGTCTAAAATGGGTAAAAACCCATTCCAAAGGGAAAATGGAGACCACAATATCCCTTTCCCGACCATCCACCATCACCCTCTCGATAGTCGAAATGCTCCTTCTCGCCTCCTCAGTCATAGGCCTCACGACCAAAAACCTATCCTTGAAGTTACGTATCGAATCAGAATACGGCCAGAACAGCCTATTCTGCTGCTTGAACGACACCCAACTCTGCTTCGACCCCGCCGTGCTCCGCTGAATCTGGAAGAGGCAGAAGAAGAGGTCCGTGGTCGCCCCGATTTGTAGATAACGACACACCAACTCAAAGGCCCTTATAAAATCCAAAGCGTTTGGATGAAGCTGGGACGGGCACAACGCCAAGTGGGTGAACAAAGATGATTGGAAATCAGTGAAAGGAAGACGCATCTTGGCCTCTGTAAACGCAAATTCGTACATGGGAAAGTGAAGTCCCGGGTACGCGGAACAGATTCTATCGTGCTCCCCGGGACGAAAAGCTTTCCAGGCCCGTGGAGTATCCTCGTCGCGTAATTCCAACAGGTCGAAATCCCGTATCTCCTCCTCGGAGAAGGTTGATCGAAAAGACAAAGGCTCGTGTCCAAGCCATTCAAGGTCCCCTCCCGCGACCTTGATATTCGAATAGTCGGCGGACACACCGGGATCCTCGGGTACCTCCTGGGCGTCGGGCACAACGTCATCACGGGGTTCAGTCCTTTCCACCTGAAAAGCAGAGGAAGAGAAGTGAATTCGACGTCCATGATCAAATCCACCCTTCCACCACTGATCAAGTGAAAGGGCGTAACGAACCCGAGGACAACCACATGCTCGTCTAAAATACCTACAATTAACTTAGATAGAAGGTCCCTGCGACCAGGACTCACAGAGGCACATGCGAGGACGCGTGGTCTTCCCAAACCCACTCCAATGTCCCGAACAGGCCTAGTGCCCGACTACAAACTAAATTCTACACCTAACCAGATTCTACAAAGATCTACGCTAACAATTTCTACAAAATTCTAGAAATTCATAAAGTTCATCATGTTCTTCATAAAGTTTCCTGGGATTCATGTGTTCATCAAAGAACACACGAAGTTCAACCGGAAAACATGAATTTCTACCGGAAAACTCATAAAAATACATGAACGGGAAGAGGGAACTTACAAGTAGAAGAAGTTGACGGTGGCGAAGAGAAGCTCCGGCGAAGACAAATTGTAGAGCAAGCGAGAGCAAAGAGTGAAAAACTTGGGAAATTATGAAAATGAAATCGTCCCCCCACCTTTTTTATAACCATTAGATCGTGGGGGATCGTGAAGGTCATCATAGCCTATACGCCCCTAGGACTGACAAAGGCCATAAATACACACCACGTGTCACAAAAACTCTTCGCCTGGTTCAGCGCAAAAAAAATTCACCAACCCTTGAACTCCCGCGAGCAAGACTCCCCGTCAAAACGAACGCATCCGTACAAGTCTACGAGCAGAAACTCTCATTTCTACGAGGATGACGAAACTCCTGGTCGACATCGCGTGCTAGTAGCTAACGACCATATCTGGTCGGCGCACAAATGCAACAACGCTTGGCCCTACGAGCAAACCTCCTCGTCAAAGTGAACACTTCCGAGCAGAGATGTTCGCCAAAAAATAGCCATCTCTCCGAAGACGTTGCAGGTCCTGATCATCGTTTTCACGCTAAAGACTGACGACCACGTCGAGGGGCACGAATGAAGCACTCCATGCGATCTACTACCTGCCCGACGGTACGAGTAACAGCTGCCTAAGTCATTACTCTACAATAGAGCAATGACTTGGGGGGCTCCTGTTCTGGACTGGGCAGGGCTTCCTGCCCTTAAGGGCCAGGCCCAATCCAGCATAACTGGCGAACATGCCCAATATGCACAATATAGTCGTCGGGCACAATATAGCCGTTGGGCACAATATGACCGTTGGGCGTGTCCCCCTCACGCGCAGAATAGGTCACACGTCCAGCCGCCTCACCGGATATTGCGGGAACAGTTAGAAGACCACGCGCTTTGCTCGCCACCCATTTATCTATAAAAACCCCCTCACTTGAGGGGGGCAGGTATCACGAATCATATACTTGACTTCTCTTACTTGCTTTCCCCTTTCTTTGACCAAATACTTACTTTGGCATCGGAGTACCTTGCAGGTACCTCCACCCCCTTTTCTCTCCAACAAGCAGCTGCACTTGCCCTACACGAAGGCCGCGACGATCTCCTTCTGGTCATCTCCGATCATATAGGTTAACCTGACTGATGAGAAATTTATTGCTTTAATCATTGAAATCAACATGATTGGTGAATCTGATGGTTGGTGGTTAGACATTGACTTTATCGTCGTGTCTGTTATGATCGTGTAATGTTTAAAACATACACAAATAAGAAAGTGTTGTTGGGAGTTGTCCACACGACTAATGTCGTCGGTATTGGAGAAGTGGAACAATGTCCACCTCTGAAAAGACTTTAATCTTGAAGGATGTCATGTATACTTCAAAGATTATAAAGAATATTGTTTCGGTTTTCTTCTAAATAAGGCAGGGTTTAGTCAGTCTATTGGGCTAGATTTGTACACAATCACTAAAAATGATATTTTTGTGAAATTACGATGTTTAAGACTTTTGTTAATGAAATTGAAATTCAATTTAGCAACAAGATTAAGATACTTCGTAGTGATAGGGGAACTGAATATTGTTTCAGTTTAATTAATGAATTTTATCAGCAACATGGAATTGTATATGAAACGACTGCACCATACTCTCCATGTATGAATGGTAAAGCAGAAAGAAAAAATAGAAATCTTACTAAACTTGTTGTTGCAATTATGTTGAATTCTGGTGCTGCTTCTCACTAGTGGGGGAAATTTTGTTGACTGTTTGCTATGTCTTGAATAGAGTTCCCAAGTCAAAAATTAAGATCTCTCCTTATGAGATATTAGAGAAAAGGCAACCAAACTTGTCTTATTTTAGAACTTGGGGCTGTCTGGCTTATGTCAGAATTTCAAATCCGAAGCGAGTCAAACTCGATAGTAGAGCCTATGAATGTGTATTCATTGGGTATGCAACAAACAATAAAGCATATATGTGTTATGACCTAAATGCTAAAGTGATAATAGAATCAATTGATGTTGAATTCTATGAAGATGAGTTTCCTTTAAAATTGAGAAATAGTGGGGGCACTGAATCAAATCACATTTCTGTGATAAGAACCACTGAAAGCAACAATGAAGTAGATAAAGAGCTTCAACGAAGTAAACATGTAAAAGTTGTAAAAGAATATGGGTCATATTTTTTGCAGCATATACAGTAGAGGAAGATCCAACAAATCTTCAAGAAGCCTTGTCATCTCTGGATGCAGATTTATGACAAAAACGGTGAGATGGATTCTCTAGAATCTAGCAGCACCTGACACTTAGTAGCCTTGCCTCTTGGTTGCAAACCAATCGGTTGTAAATGGGTTTTAAAAAAGAAACTAAAACCTGATGGAACTATTGATAAATACAAGGCCCCCCTTGTAGCCAAAGGTTTTAGACGAAGAGAAAATATAGATTTCTTTGACACCTTTTCTCCACTCACTAGAATTACATCCATTAGGGTACTTATTTCAATAGCTTTTATTTATAACTTAATAGTACAAAAAATGGATGTTAAAACACCTTTTTTAAATGGTGACTTAGAAGAAGAAATCTATATGGGACATCCGAAAGGGTTTGTGATCCATGGACAAGAAAACAAGGTCTATAAGTTAGACAAGTCTCTGTATGGACTAAAACAAGCTCCTAAGCAATGGCATGAAAAGTTTGATAATTTAATGATATTGAAAGGGTACAAAGTGAATGAAAGTGACAAATGTATTTATTACAAATCTAAGAAATGCATATGCACTATCATATGTCTTTATGTAGACGATATACTCATAATTGGATCAAACATTCAGACTATTAATGATGTGAAATAATTGTTGTACAACAACCTTGAAATGAAAGACCTCGGAGAAGCAAGTGTGATCCTTGGTATCAAGATCATGAGATCTGAACAAGGAATTTCTTTGGATCAATCACAATATATGGAGAAGAACTTAAAGAAATATAAATACTTTGACTGAAAACCTGCGTGCACACCATAGGACCCAAGTGTGAAACTGTTTAAGAACACTGGTGAAAGTGTTAGACAAACATAATATGTGAGCATTATTGGCGGTCTTAGGTATGTCACTGATTGTACTAGACCTGACATTGCATATGTCGTAGGATTGTTATACAAGTTTAATAGTAGACCGAGTAACGAGCTCTGGCAAGCTACTGAGCGAGTCATGAGATACTTTAAAAGGACCATGGATCTCGGCCTACATTATCAGAAATTTCCTACTGTACTAAAAGGGTACAATGATGCAGATTGGAACACCTTATCGGATGATTCCAAAGCTACTAGTGACTATTGTAACACCCCAAAATTTGCTCTCTCTTTTTCTAACTTTTTCTGGCTTTCGTTTCGCATTCAGCTGCATATCAAATTAGGTTATAACTCATAATCATTCATTTTCATGGGTTATTAAGGTGTGGGATCAAGGTATTATGTGCAAGCTTAGGATTCTCTTTTATTGTGAGATTCACATCTTCATTCAGGGTTGAGTTCTCATCAAGTGTATCACTACTACGAAAAACCCATTTAACAACGGTTGGAAATGACATATAATGACGGGGGCGAAGGCGTTGTTATGTAGAGTGTTGTTGTATATGAGGTACGTACAATGACGGTCCTGGGAAACGTTGTTGTATTCCAGTATGCGCGCACCATTTCACGACGGTTAGTTTAGTCAACCGTTGTGATATACTAAACTGTGATCTGGTTTGATTCTCAGCAACAACATTTTTTATTTATATTAGCGTTAGACATACAACTACGGATAGGTTTATAACCGCTGCCAAAAACAGACTGTTTTAAATATAAAATTTATTTGCGTATCAAATTATTCCCATAATTTAGCCTGTCAAAACAGCTTTTGTTTACATGCAAACACAATATGTGCATCAAACACAATTCTTCCTATATTTTATCCTTATAAATGAATCAGGGAATTTACATCAAAAGAAATTTACATCAAAAGCTAAATGAATCAGAGAATTAAACTGCTAACATTGTTTAAATCAAAAGCCAATATTATTGATTTCATTATGTGCATCAAAAGCCAAAACTATTGTTCACATTATGTGCATCAAAAGCAAAAAATATGTGCATCAGAAAATGTTGCTGATATATCATACAGCAGGAGCAGAACCCTTAAGCTCATTGTGGATATATGCCCAACGTTTACGAAGATCCACAAAGTCCTCAAGGGGGAATGGGGTTTCGTCGTTAAACATCTACATAAGAGCAAAAAATTGAAGATATATCATGCATGATAATAATTCAATAGTCAACTTATATATTAATATATGTAAAAATTTTATGGCATATATTACCGTATCCCATGAATCAACAGTGCCGGCAAGGACGATGTTTAACATGTGTTTCATGATAAAATACCCACACTCGTAACTCCCGCGTTGTTTCCTCGTCTACAAATTACATGAAAATAAAAACATGAATACAACCACACATGCATGAATGTAAATGAAATAAACAGGTAATCGGGCCACTTACTTTAGGAGCAAGGTATGTGGGCTTTTTTCTAACATTCCTCAATATATTAACTTGCTCCACAATACTACACATTGAAAATTGAATTAAACATATTACATGATAAACTAATTACAATTAATGTCAAAGAAAATGATATTAAACAAAGACACTTACGTTAATACAAGATCTTTCATTGGTTTGTGGAGTGGATCGTGCAAGGAACACAGTAATGTCACCGTATTTGTCCTAAACGATATTACGATCAATTGCCAATGCCCACTGAATGAACACGAGAATATATATATATATATATATAGTTGTTACTAAAACAAAACTAAATATAGAATATAGA
Organism: Lathyrus tuberosus; assembly: GCA_022829125.1. Lineage (NCBI taxonomy): Eukaryota > Viridiplantae > Streptophyta > Magnoliopsida > Fabales > Fabaceae > Lathyrus > Lathyrus tuberosus. The sequence goes on from JALAZF010000034.1 coordinate 7,454,835, forward strand.
AATAAATTACAACAATACTAACCTACATAGGAATGGTGCAAGGTAACATTCTTTTCCTCCGTCATTTAGCCGGCTTTTCAAGTAGTTTTCTCTGATATTTTTTTCATTATACGCCCAAGCAATAAAACTTGGGTCCAAGATTCCATAGGTACTTGATTTATTCAATTCTATACAAACAAGGTGAATGTACCTAAATGGTCAAAGAAAATGAATAAATTAAGGGAGAAAATACAAAAAATTATAATGTTCTATAATGACATGTATATTCGACTATATACTTACGTGCACCAAACTTGCAAAATAGATATGTCAAGCCACTTATATCCTGCGAGAAAATCCCTCACATCTTCAGGAGTGTAATACACTAAATCCAATTTTGGGCAATGTTCTAGCGGGAGAGCTTGCGCAAGGTCTGTTGTTGAAATGGACAAGTATAAACTTGTTATTTCATTTGGACTAGGGTTCAATATCTCATTGCGGTTATCTACAGGTGGGGGAGGGGCTGTACAATTACTGTCTTTTGTAGAAGCGTGATTTACGACACTTCTACTTGGAGTTTGATCATCACCAACGCAACGACGATCTTCATTAGTTTGTTGTTCGAGACTTTCACTTAATCTCTACATCATAACATTCAATTAGAACATAAAACAAAAATAAGCACAATATATTCAATTAGAACATATAATATATATCATACAAAAATAAGCGCGATTTACGACACATACCGAATACATCTCTTGTAACCTTTCCACTTCTTTCTCCCTTTTTTCCCTCTCCTCCTCAAACAGCCTCCTTTGCTCCGCCAATTGCTTCTCAACATTATCAATCTTTTGTCGTTGAGAAAGAAATTCAGCGGTTTCGGTGCTTCTTCTTTGAGATCCAAAGTATGACCTCAAGCTGACACCATCTCCAACACCACGGACACGGCCTCCATGCTCAGCTGTTCCGATAGCTTCGACTAATATGTAATGTCGTGCTTCCGGAACAAATGTGCCTTCACGGGCCGCCACAACCAAGTTATCCTACACAACATGAGCAACTTACATAAGCAAACGCATTTAAATAACAACTCATAAGCAATTTACATAAGCAAACGCATTTAAACAAAACATATACTTACAATTTTCTCAGCAACTACTCTTGAAGCCTCAGAGGTGTACTCTCCATTAGGTCTTAATCGATCCCTCTTCCATTTCTCATGTCTTGAAGGTGGAGATGGAATGTCACCATCTCCTCCTTCTTGTAGTTTTTCCTGCAGGATCCTCTTCTCAAGTTTCCTGTAACCCCCACGAGACAATCTATGGGGGTACATGTTTTTCGCCTTGTTCTAAATTCCTACTTCGCTTTTAGCTTGTTATTAACATAGTGAAAAATGTGAATGATTAGTATCTATAACTCATTAGCATAACATTATAGGTTACATAAGACTAGTACTAGCCTTGAATTCCTCAGAACGGTGTTTCTTCGCAAACTTGTGCCACACCTTCTTCGATAAAAAACTATACCGAATCCATGGAGGTTGAAGACCGCTCTTAGGCTTCGTAATGTAGTCAGCCGTGAGTCGTGACTTAAATCCCCTCCAACGAACACCGGCATAAGTTATCCACTTTCTTTTCAATTTTGAGTCATCGGTAAACTCAAAATTCAACTACATTAAATCAATATATAAGTATGAATTAGAAACTATAGGTAGTGATATCAAATATATGAAAATTATAGTACGGAATACCTTAACGTCTGTCCATATGCTGTCTTTGACATTACCATCCACTTCTCTCCAATCATCAATCAGTATACTGACTTTGCTACGTGCAAGGAACGCAACATAACTCCTAAAAGTAGCGTAATGTGGACAATCCACTAATCTGTAGTGCGAATCAAACTCGATCGGAATTTTTGCACCAGATGAGTTGCGGACTGATGTGAATTGGGGCATCATTGTGACACCTCTTTGTGATCTTTTCGTTTGACTTTCAGTTCTTTGAGTTTCTTCGCTGGTTTCTGATGAAGAACTCGACAAGGTCGACATCTAAGTTCAAAAACAACAACAACAACATGAACAACAATGGCAAAAGAGTTTACTGTAGATGCATGGGGAAAATATTTTACGTACCCTAAACGTGACGACGAAGTAAACGATGTTGGTGTTGGTGTTGTTGTTGTCTTCCTTCCTTACGACAACGACGATGTTGTTGTTATCTTCTTTCTCGACGGTGACGATGATGACGACGGTGTTGGTATGTGCGTAATCTTCTATTTTCTTCACTATCGTGACGATGATGACGAAAATGACAACAAATAGATACTGATGATGCAAGCTTTGGTGGAATCGGGTATTGTTTCATAGTATTGAAGGTTAGGGTTTAGGGTTGAAATCGTGTAACGTTTCGTCTGGTTTCTATTTTCAATGGAAAAAATGATACTGAAGAGACAATGAGACTAGCTAGTTTGGAGACTATTGAAACACTACTGCGACGGTCAAGAATTTACACCGTTATGATATATTATTTACATAATGAAATTTCATATTAAAGCGCCAGAGTTATTTTTAGAATTAAAAATTAAAAAAACATACAAAATATATCACAACGGTGTATATAAACAACCGTAGTCATAACTTTTAATTTTTTTAATTAAAAGTAAATAAAAAAGTAAATGCGCGCTTTAACATAAAAGGAATAATATATATGAATGCGTTGAGGTTCGAACACATGAAAGCTTGAAGGTATCACCACGGTTGATTTATCAACCGTTGTTATATACAGATAATCACCACGGTTGGTTTATCAACCGTTGTTATATACAGATAAGTTTTATACAATAAACAAATAAAATACAACCGCGCCTTAGTTTAGATATGTCACAACGGTGTAGGGATGAAGCGTTGTGAGCATGGCGTCGTTGTTTACGCATTTTGTAGTAGTGTATCTTGTTCAAGTTTTCTCAAGAGTATCAGGTCACTTATTCATCATTGTGCACCTAAAGCAAGTGGTTCAGGTTTTTTATCTTTTGTGCGAATTTGTTGATATTCATCAATTGAAGATGGCGGTTAGGGTTCCTGGCGAATGCATCTTGATATTCATGGGACATGAGTTCCAGTTGTGGATTCATATTGTGATCAGGACAGTGTTATTCTCTCAGTTGCTTATTATTCGTTGCTTGTAATACAAGTTAAGGAGGGTTGAGAATGAAGTCGATTGGAGGTGGAAATTCATTAAATATTTGAGTTTTGATTTGGATGCGAATTTTGACTGGTTAAGAGTTTTAAGAGGGTTCATGTGGATTACTTGGAATTCAAGATGCAAGTCCATTAAGTCATATCCAAACCTCTATCTATATCCCTTTCTATATCATTATCCATAGCATTTTCTTTTTGTCCAATTCGATATCCAAGGTTAACCCATGACCATTTTTGACCTATTATCCACTTTTAGATCCACTCTTGGGCCATATCCATTTTAGATCCATTTTCTTCTAAATCCAAACTAAAATCCATGTCCATTTCCTAAGTTGCATATCTATATCCCTGTACAGAGAACTTAGAAACAATTTTTCTCCTGCTTTTGAGCCCATCGAAGTCCATTCACAACATTATACTAAAAAAGGGAGCTTTGGTGATACTAACATGGAAAGAGTTGGAGCTGATGAGGGAAGAAAATATGTGGCTTTGAAACATGTGATGTATCCGACTTTTACATTTCTGACATGATCATTACAAGCTTACCCTTTTGTGGAAATTCATTGGATGATGATGTCGGTGAAACCAACTACCTGTTTGATTTTGGATCCACCCAGCCATTCGTGGTTTGTGCTTCAAAACAGTACACGACCCTGCCTGCTCGTGAAGATGATGCTAAAGTTAGTTGTACTCTAGATGCGTCATGTGGATGGTTCGTGAAAGTGCTAGCTGTATTCTATTGTAGCTCCGATAAGATCCTGCTTATCAAGAGTTTACCAGAACTATCAGATAAAATTAAATGACCAGCCCACACTATTTCCAAAGTAATGAGACCCTTGTTCATTCCATGCTGGAACATTGTGATAATGCATATTTCACTTTTAACATTTTCTTCAATATGAAAGATTATACAGTATACGTAAAACAAACGCCTTTCCTCCACACATTCTTGGAGAGAATATCAGAGATTACACAACAAAATTCAAATGAACATGGCGCATGAATAATACATAGCAGCTTCAAAAAGAAAATCAATAGCAGGAAGTCGGTTCATAAGCTGCAAAATCAGTTCATAACAGTAAAAAAAAAAATACATAGCATTGAGAAAAAAAAAGCAACAAAAAACTCTTCATAACTTCTAACAGAATTTTCACTACTCCAAGCTCCTAACAGAATTACATGAACCTCCACAGAACCTAACCAACAAACTTCTAACAGAAACTAACCAAAAAAACCTCTAACAAACTTTGGCTTCTTCCACATTTTTCGGATTCAGTTTTCTTCCATTAGCTTCAATTGGGAGCTTCTTCATTCTTTTTCCCACTCTATCTTCATTCACCATTTTTCTCCAATCTTCATCACCAAAAATCCACCTCAAGTTTCAAGAGCCACACTTCTGTAGCTTTCATTCATCACATGGAGATCAAATTCAAAGAAAAACTCGAGCACTACAACCATCTTCAACACCAATTAATCTCCAATTTCAATTTCTGCAAGAAGTTTCTCTAATCTTCATCAAATCACCAGCACTAATTCTTCATCAATTCTTCTATAACCAACAACCTTCAATCTCACCAATTCCAAACCTGCAGAACAATTCAAGAGGCATTAACAAATTTGCAACAAACTGCAATAATTCACGACACGCGAGAATAACAACAAGTCACGTAACGGAGCAAGGGAAGTTGAAGAAGAAGATTCAAAAGGCGTAGAAGAAGCAAGAGCACAACGCAACAACAAGTAGACGCAGTGCACAAAAAAGGAAGAAGAGGAAGGATATCGAAGAGGCGGAAATTACCTGAGATTGTCCTGTTGTTGCGCCCGTCGTGATTACCTTATTCATCACTGACAAAGTGTAAAGGTATCTTCTCCACTTGAACTTGTAATCGTTGCAGTTCGCACCTTAGGGTTCATCGAATTTCGATGTCAATTTGTGAATTCAGTGAAGAATTAAAAGAATTGAGTCTTACATTTGGATAGAGTAGATCAGAACGATTCCATATGTGTAAAGTTGGATTGGATTCGTGCTCCGCCGCCGCCGGCGATGGGCTCCGATGCGGCAGAGTTGTTTCTCCGTGAGGTAATTTAAGAGAGGGGGAAGATGTTGAAGAAGGGCGAACGGCGTGAGAAGGAGATGAGGAAGAGAAGAGGAGAGTTGAAGAGGTTAAGGCGGCGAAGCATTGTAAGAGAAGGAGAGGGTGGAGTTGAATCGAAGAAGAAGATGTTGAAGAAGGACGAATGGCGAAAGTAGGAGAATGGTGCGGCTGAGTGAGGGATGTGTTGTTTCGCTTCTCACTTTTTATGCTGTAGTTCTAGGTTAAACTAATAGTGAAGACCTTGGGCTTTTGTATTCATTTTCACACACCCCCTGTTCGCTAAAAGACTATACACCATGGAAATGCTATACACACATCCTAAACCACTTACTGCACCCCCTGTTATATTGGTTTTTAGTTAATTTTTTTAGATATTTTAGATAATTAGGATTAGTAATTGATTAATTGTTTGGTTAATTGATTATGTATTAATCTTAGAATTAGATTAACTTTAAAATTAGTTTTAGAATTAGATTTTAGATTTAATTCATATCTTTGGAATTTTGTTTTTCAATTAGAGATTAATCTTGACTTGATTAGAAACTTATTTTAGTTTGATTTGGTTTTGTTTAGAAGTTAACCTTGATAATTTTGGTTAGTTTTGCTTTAGACTAAATGCAAATTTTACTTGGATTGTTGTGATTGTGAATACTTGGTTAGACAATTCGATTTTTCGTCACTTTTACGTTGTTTAGGAATTAACTTTAACTTGAATTTCTTGGTAGCAACTCTGTTCTGATTAATCTTGTGGAGCTGTTGTTTGGAATATGTTTCATAACCTTGTTTGGACTAATGAGTTGTCTTGATGCAGATGGTGCTTAGTCCCTGATGTCGTTTGGACCATTTCTGGATATTAATTCTGGTTCTCTTGGTTGTTTACCTTTGATGATAGTTGCTTACACTTTATGCTTGTTGAATTCTAACATTGTTTGAACTTGATGTTAGATGCTTGACTACTGGACTTGCTTACTTGTAGGAAGTGTCTGATAGCTTCGAGGCTTGAGCTTGTTGTGCGCTTTGAAGAGGCAACAGACCCTCTCCGTTAGGTACCACTTGCGCACTTGTTTAGCATTTCAGCTTACAGTTACAGCTTGTTGTTAAGTGAGGAGTTTTCACTCCTAGTTGTATACTTGGCTTGGATGCTGATGCATTGATACTCTGATGTTGTTTGCTCCCATTTTTTGTCTTACTTTGTGGTGTACGAAGAGTCACTTAACTTCCTGATAGTTGAGATCACGACATCGTTTTCATCTTGTGGTTGACGAAGAGTCACTCAACTTCCTCATAGTTGAGATCACGACATCGTCCGTTTTGGTTGCATTTCCTTTTGGTTGAGGACGAGGAGTCACTCAGTTTTGTTCTTAGCTGAGATCACGACATCATTCATTTTGTGATTGAGTTATCCTGTGTTTACTTGTGTTTGTTCACATGATCCCTTAGGATTCCTAGCTCCACTTAATTTCTGATTAAGTTGGAGGTAGGAGAGACATTTGGCTTTCAATCCAAGCATGACAACATTAGGTAGGCGTCCCTCCTGATCCTGACCTTAGGGCCATCAATGCATGATAACGTATAGGATTCAGTTTCCCCTGGACCTTCCATGTATCTGTCGCATCTGCGAAAATCAACTGGCGGAAAAGACAGAAGAGTCGCCACCTAACGTTATTTATCCTGATACAGGGAAAGGAAACGATCGAAGAAAACCTCAACAAAGAGAAAGACATGGTCATCGCAACCATAGCCTGGGTTCCGGAGTCGGTTACGTGAGAAGAAGGTATTAGCACCCCCTCGCGTCCATTGTACTCGATGGGATCCACGCTTGTTGTTCTGATTAAAGGGTGTAAGTATATGATGCTTGAATGCTAACGAAAACGGAAAAGAACGAGAAATGGAGATACGGGGGGAAAAGAAAAAGTGACACGATAGGACATCGCCGTCCTAGGCCTACGTATTCCCTCGGGAGTGGGAAAATCAGAGTCAACGTAGTTCGGAGGACTACAGGATTGTGGGGGAAGGTTGCTCGCCAAGACATCGTCGTCTTATGCCTACGTATCCTTAATCTAACGCGAAGGAGGAAGTCAGAGCAGTCGTAGTTCAACCTACAAGGTCATTAAGTGTTTTTTATGAGCGACGTTAAGTTCGCGTCCGGCAGTTAGGGTCGATGCCTGTTTGCGACAAAACAGAAGTAACGTGCTCTTTTCAGAAAATTATTTGGAACCCAGTTAATCCCTAAGGATAAAATGATTTGAACTTTATTTGTGTTTTTTAGACAGAAGTGGCTTAAGTTAGTTTGAAACTCGTATTGCACTAAAGTCTATGGCATAAGAGCGAATGTGTCGCATGGTCGCCCCAAACAGGACGTATGCTAAACACTCTAGAAAAGTGAAGGGAGACCCCTCATTCTTCATTTCCCATGTACTTAAGGCTCGCGGCGTGCAATACTCGTTGCATTTATTATGTGTTTGTTTTAGCTTTTCTTTTGAGATGAGAGGAGAGAGACTCAAAGGTGAAAGGAAAACAACTAAGGCATACTATGTCCTAAGGTTATCATGCAATGGTAGTTCTATAATTGAGGTTATGAGGGGACTATCCTACTTGTTATCATACATGGATTGCTAGCTAATGTCTCTCCTACCTCCAACTTAATCAGAAATTAAGTGGAGCTAGGAATCCTAAGGGATCATGTGAATCAACACAAGTAAACATTATTCTAAACAATCACAAAAGAGAGAAGTGAATAAAAAGTGAGAGGAGAAGGAATCATGTAAGTGTAAATTAGTATGCAAAGCATCATAAGCAACTTAACATCTCCATGCCAAGCTCAACTAATGAATAGTTGAAAGCAAAGTGTGCAAACATGCAATTATGGCTATGTTAGAGTCCTAAGACTACACTAGGATGAATATCAAACAACAACCAAAGTTAGAAGTATCCTAAAGGTATGAGATACCACTAAGGGAAGTAGAAAACCCTACTCTATCTTATCTAAGTTAATTTCCTAAGGTATCATGCAAAAGTGTCAAGTTTTGTCATATGCCATCACCTAAACATGTATCATTTACAAGCTATGCCAAAAAGACTTATAAAAGTCATAAAATGGAAGTCAAGTTAAGTATGTAAAAGTAAATCCAAAGTAAAAAAAATCAAGTGTTTATACACATGGGGCAGTGGCAAATGATATAGGGAATGATACATTTGAATGTCAAAAACTTTGTACAAACATGGCACATCCAAAATTCAAATGAAAACAACAAAGTTAACCTTTCATCCATGTTCAAACTTATGGAAGCAAAATTCCAATTAGAAGCATATGAAGTGACCCATAAATTCATGTGGGTAGGTTATGATTCATGTTAAACCATATGTGGAATGATGTACAAAAATATCCTAAAGAGGATTGCACAAATACATCATCAAAGTAAAACACCTAAGCAAACATCAAGCATAATCGAGTAAGCAACTTAGGGTTCAAAAAGAATCATGTGAGTCATGATCAAAAAGCAACATTTAAGGATAAAAAAGGCACCTAAAATTTCATTGTATATGGGCTCAAACACGCCCGCAAAATTGGTTTTAAGGAGCCCATTCATTGGCATTAAACTTGACCTAGTTCTAGCATGTATCAAAAATTGGTCATGTAATGGAATGGTCCATGAAAAATAGTTAGAGTCTTTGGAAAATTAGGAGAAATTAAACATGTCATGTTAAATTCAGTAAGTAAACACAAGCTAAAAAATTGGATCAAAATCATGCATCTAAAGCATTCAATTAATTGCAAACATCAAGCACATGTCAAGGGTGATCGTATAAAGCAAAGCTCAAAAAATGAAATTCAAAAGCATTCCAAAATTCATGGACAATGAACCAACAAAGCATCAACATGTTAAGAAATCCAAGGACTAATTTCACACAAAAAATCAGGCTCAAAACATTAGAGGAAGGTCCCCTTTTATGTCTTACATTACATGGTATCCCAAAATGAACACATCATAGTCAGATCTTGAGAAAAGAAATTCTAAATGAACCCAAAAGTGAAAATAAAATCCACTGAAAATTAATTAACACCCTCAGGTACCTCCTTGAATTTTTTCAAGATTTTAGAACAATTTTTATTATTTTTAAAAAAATAATTTGAAACGTGGATAAAAAAGGAAAATTAAAAACACAAGAAAAGCCATGGGAGGTGTTGTGTTAGTAAGGTTTTGGTTGAAACCCATGTGGGCCTATGCTGAGAGTGGTGCGAATAGCACCTTCAGGGGACATGCGCACAAAAACTCTGTTCTTGTCCAAGAATACTCAGCGAAATAGACAAGGGAATGGGGGGAAAGAGATGGCACAAGAGGAGCACACGCATCATTAATGTGTTGTCCTCTTCTAGTTCGCTTGATCAATCAAATGGCTAGGATGCTTTTCCAATTTGTCACATTAGATTATGACTTTAAGAAGGTCATGCGCATAATTCTTATCATGAGGCCAGGATTGTTTCTCACGTCATAACATTATATATATTAGGAATATGCTGCATTTATGCTACAGCATGGAAAAAGGTGCGCTACATCTCACTAGCCATATTTCCAATCTGTCACCTTTTTACTTAAATGAAGAATAAAACCAAAAAAATGCCCAGGCCCAACGAAAGGACGACACATGTCGTCTTCTCCAAATCTCATGCAGCAAAATTGTGAAAACTTCCATGGACGAATTCTTCATGCGCATAAACAAAAGGAAAATGGCACACTTCAACAACACATAATTTCCTCTATTCTTAACCTTTTTGCATAAAATAATAGTCCAAATTGAAGCCCACGAAACGTAGAACAACAATACACCATTAGTTTCCCAAAATAACAGCTCTAACATGGTGAAAATTAACACGAAAGTCACGGATTCAAATTAAAAATCAAAAAATCAAGAACACATAAACTTAAATTCAAGGATTCATGGTGTGCCATCATTTCAGGACTTCCAGATTCAATGTATGAGCAATATTTTAATGTCCTAAATCATGTAAATCTAAGAATGAGAGACATGGAATTTTTAGAGATTCTTACCAAGTGGAGAAAGTCCACTGCTTCTTGTGGTGCTTTGAGATTAGGAAACCCGGAAAACTTCAATGCAGTGTCTTGGAATCTCCTTCAAGCAAAATAAATGCTTAACCTCTTCAAATCTTGAAAATTTTGCAACTTGGTGATTGAAGAAGATGAACTTGTAGGTGATGATACAACGGTTACAGTAGAAAATAGATGCAAACAGTAGCTTCTACTCCATGAGGTGATGAAGATCGTGAATGAATTCTAGAAAATAACCTCAAGATGAGAGAGGTCTTGGAGATTGAAGTTGTGGGTCTGAAATTCGTTTTTTGATCCATTTTCTCTCTAATGGTGTAACTAACTTCTATTAGAAGGAGAATAAGAATTTATATGGTGGGTTAGAGTATGGTTAAGAGCAAATCATAGTTAAAAAGTGAGTTAGCGATGGATTAGTGAAAGTTGAAAAAATGAGGGTTTATGGTGGTGTACGAATTTTACTATGTGGGTGGTGTATTTTAGCTACCATGAAGTGCATTATGATGATAATAATGGTGTATGATGATGGTTAGTACAGACAACACAATTTGCTCACCAAATTTTGCAATTTGAAAAATGGAGTTTTTATGGTTTATGGCATGAAAAAATGTCCATGGAGGTGACTTTATTGATGAATTTCTTGAAGGATAATGAATCAATTTTGCATGATTTTGATGTCAATGGAAAGGTGGTATTTTATAGAACAAAGTTGATGTAAAAAAGAATTAGATTTGAGGTCTGGAACACCATGGAAAATGTTGTTGAAAACATGGTCACAAAACTGAATTTTGGGACTTAGAAAAATTCTGAGTTTTTTCCATTAAACAACTTAATAACCCCAACTTTGATTGATCATAACTTTTGATCTAGAAATTCAAATGGAACATTCTTTATATGGATGGAAATCTTGGAATACACACCACAACTTTCATTTGAGAAAAAAATTCAAGTGAATCTTGGATCATAGAGAAAAATGGCCATAAATTTGTTTGCATGGCATGCAAAACTTTCCCAAAATGGAAAGTTCTAAAACCCTTGTTTTTTCCAAAAATGGAAACTTTCCATAATTCTTGATTTTTCATGATTCCTTTGATATGTTTTGACCAAATCTCCCCTTGACCACATTTGACATGATGAACATGAGTTTGACCTAAAAAGTCAAGAGTTGACTTTTTCCTCGATCAGTTGACTTTATTCTCAATTTGTCTGATTTTCAACCATCTGGCCAATTGAAATACTTCTGAATGAAATTGTGAATCAAATGAGATGTCTTGATCTTGATGAGCCCTACTCTCTTTGCTTTGATCAATTCATACCATGAAACCTCTTATCCCATGCCTTGGCAAAACCAATGATGCATGTGTAATGTTTATGACCTAAATGCATATGGGATGTGAAACATATGCCACTTATTGGGAATAAATAAGAGGGCCAATTTTGGGGTGTTATAGTTGCCCTTATTCAATCAACTTAAACCTGAAGGGATGATAGCATCGGCATTCAGGTGTTCAAGGTAAAAGGTGATTGAATACGAAAGAACCCGAAAATTTGCACTTTGTGGGGAGATATACACTAAAGTGTTTACCAACCGAAGGTGGACTCAAAGATAGCGGATACCAACCAAAAGTTTAAATATCGAAAGATGACAGATGAGTCAATAGAAGACGCCAACCAAGAGTTGGGATACAACAAGGATTACCAACCAATAGTTGGGATAAATGGAACTAACTAAAAGATTAAGATAAAAGATACTGGTTAAGGGATTACAAACCAAGAGTTGGGATGGCGGAAACTAACCAAAAGTTAGTATGAGATAAAGGATACTAACCAAAAGTTAGGATGAAATGAAGGATACTAACCAAGAGTTAGGATGAAATAGAGGATACTAACTAAGAGTTAGGATGAGAGACACCAAACATAGATTACCAACCAAGAGTTGGGAAAGAAGATACTAACCAAGAGTTAGGATAACGAGGACGCCGACCAAAGGCGTACTCACAATGGATGATACCAACCAATAGTTGGGATGAAACTGAGGATTACCGACCAACAATCGGGATGATGAAGGGTCTGGTACGACCTGAAGGGATGAGGACTCCGCTAGAGCAAAGAGAAGTTTAATCAAACAACTATACAGGGGAGTACAAACATAATGAGCGAACTCATCGGCAAATTCACCAGGGATAAAGTAAGGTTGAATTTCCTGAGATATGCCATTCTTTGCTGAGAAACGTCTGGTAAAGATAATGTCAAACCTGGCTTATGCTTCGAATGCATATGTTTGATATTTTTCATGGCGTAATGCTCCATATCAAATGGAAATGCTACGCTTTCTGAGGATGCAATGTAATGATGATTACTATATGCAAGATGCAAAGAGAATCCTTTGCTGGAGATCACGAGTAACCCTTGTTGAAGATAAACCCAAAATGACTTCCCCTACACCGGGAATCACGAATGAAAACTGCTGAAGATGGAACCCAAAGATATGATACAGAAAAGGTGCCAATAACTATTAGACTTGGAATCTACCGGGGGCATCAGCTGCCGCTGGTCAAACTGTTGAGAGGATGAACACCAAACTCTGCTTGGGGATTGAAGTCAATAATACCAAACCGGCTGTGGAATATCATTGAACTTAACCTGCTGCTGGAGAAATGACTTTCCTTAAGCTGTTGGGGATAAGGGCACACTGCTGCTGGCGAGATTATACTTCCTGATTCAACGAGGAAAGTAGGCACCGAGGCTCGGTGGGGAACAGAGATCTCTATCAAGGAGAGACATCAAACCAATATCTGGCTGAAGAGGCAACATTATCTTGTCTGGGACAATCAACCTTTGAATACTAGTTGGGGAGCAATAAATCGTTCTGACCGGGGAAACAATTCTCTGCACTCTTGCTAGGGAGGGAGAAATTCTCAATGCTCTGCGAATGATGCTAGATCTTCGATGCTAGAGAGAAAGACTCTACTGGGGATGGGATATCAAATGAGCCTCTTCCTAGGGATGCCCACCTGCTTGGAGATCAAGAACAAACCATCTTTACCCTGTCGGGGGACTTGAACTTTTGCTGGAGAAAAGACAAATCCAACTCTGGCTAGAGAAACCAAACCTCAAGACTCTCGCTAGGGAGAATAATAACACTCTACCGAGGACAATGCTACCTTGGCTATTTCTGCCGGGGACGAGTAGCGATTCTAACACTTCACTGGGGAAAGATACCTTTTGGCGCCTTGCTGAGGAAGACAAACCCCGTACTGGGAAGTACTTTGGCACTTCACGCTTCTACTGATCAACCACATGCCAATTATCATAAGCGAACTCTCTACTTGTCTCCTACCCCATGGTCTACTGGGAGAAATAGTCTCAAGAGGATTTTACAGAAAACCCGACATTCAAAATGCCTCAGCGTCTTCAAACTCTTGGAGAGATTTATCGGATCTCGACGTAACTGCCCCAGATTGGCTAAACTATGAAGGAATTTGCCTCGAGAGGATTCGTAACGACTTGAAATATTCTGCCCCAGTATATTAAACTCTGAAGAGATGTTTCTGATTAATCGTCCTCTGGAAAGGACAACTTCTCGCTCCTGAAGTGGCTTGCCTCAGTACGAGTCTTGAAGTGATGTGTTGTACCCCAAATTTTATCCTTAGATTCTTTGATCTTTCACGTATCATTCTGAGTCAGCATTTTTTTTTATTTTTTAACTTAATATTTCATTGATCATCAACCATGCCATTTTTATCCAATTTTATCATTCCATGTCATTTTTTTTTCAAGTAATTTGTCTTAGATTATTTTAATTCAGTTTAATTTCAATTTTTTTAATTAGTTAATTTCCATTTAATTTCTTTTAAATATAGTTTATTTTACCTTAGTTCAAATCTAATTTAATTTATTTGAAAGTTTTTGCCAATTTAATTTTTAATTCTAATTTAGTCTTTATTTTAGTCTAGTCCTAATTGGATTAATTTTCATTTAATTTACTTTTAATTATAGTCAAATTTTATTATTAATTAGCTTAAGTTTAATTTTGCCTTTAATTCTTTAAATTTTAGTCTAATTTTAATTAGTTTAATTTTTGTTTAACTTAGTTTAATTTTATTTTCTTTTTTTTTTAATTATTATTACAGTTTTACTTTTATCTTGATTTTAAGATTAATTTAATTTCTGTTTTTGTTAAAATAACTTTTCATTTAATTTTAAGTCAATTTAAGTTAATATCAATTAGGTTTCTATTCTTAGTTTAATCTTTCTTTCCATTATTGTTCAAAAATTGAAAAGTGAAAAAAGGTACAAATAACAGAGGATTCCGTGATTTAATGCCAAGATATTTCTATACAAGTACATGCCATATTCCCATTTTCCAACATCATTTGCCACCAAGCTCAAGTACAAAACCGTCGTGAAAAAACGTGATATGTGGTGTGGATGTTTTGCAACTTTGTTTCACTTTTATTGAACCATGACTTGAACCAAACCCTTTAAGCCATACTGACTTTTTCTCACCAGTTTTCCAACCACACTTTACACCAAAAACCTGTACAAGAAAGGCTCCTAAAGTACAAATGTTGTGTACTTTGCAAATGAACATAAAAGTCAAAAGAACCAAAACCATTGTGCAAAACTTTCTCATATCAGAAACTACTTGGATCTTGTTCATTTGTTCTGACTTACAAGCAACCAAGACACAGTTACACATGGCTCAAAAATGATAGTAAAAAGTGGTGCAGGCGTGTAGTATCTAGTGGTGATATTTCTCTCTTGTACCAAGCCAATGTCCAATGAGTTTCCATGCCAATAACCAGCAGCCATGACTATAAAAAGAGGCTCATAATCCATTGTTGGAGGACAACGAAAATCACTCTTAAATCTCCATACCTTTCCTCTCCATAGTCTGGCAAGAAAATCTCAAAACTTGCTAGAACCTTGCCCTGCTCTAATTCCCTCAAGTCATCCATAAACAGTTCACACAAACCTTCTCTCAAGCTGGCCTAAATCAACATAAACACATCGCTAGCCCTCGTTCCTTCCGACAACATCCATTAGCTCGCCACAAATTGCGTCGCTGACAAAAGCTTTCTTCAGTAACCAGTTCACACCGCTCACCAGCTCCAGAGACGCAGATCCGCTACACCGACGAAACCGACGTCAACACCGCGATTTCTCTGAGTTTTACCTTGTCGGTTAGCATTGCTTTCCTTTCCCTTTTATATTCATGTTTGGCTATGATATTGTTATGTAGTGCATTGAATTTTAAGTATGTTATATCATGATGTTGTATGTGTGTGATTAACATGTTGTATGTGGTTGTTTCAATATTACTGTGGCTTGTGTGTGACGATGGATCTTAAGTAAGAGAGATACAAACTTTTTTTTTTCAATATGTTGCTGCTATTTTCTGTCAAGAGCCTCTTACATGCATGTAGATAAGTTTTTAAGTATACATGTATATTTATCTTTGTTTTAGTTTTATATATATATACTGTATGTTTTGGTTTTTTTTTATATATTTATATATTTACTTTATGATTTCAGTTATATATGTGTATATATATTTTACGTTCTGGTTTCTACACTTTACATGTATTTAGTTTTTTTGTTATGTTTAAAATTTTGTTAGAATTAATAATGATTATTTAGTTTAATAAGTTTAAGTTATTTTCAATTAGAAAAAAAGAAAGAGAAGAACATAGGTTGACTTTTCAGATTTGTTTATATCTCGTGTGGACATCATTTGCATGTTAGTGTATCTGTCTATGCAGTAGTTGTTTGTTACTGTGAAATCATGCGGAGATTTTTATAATTGGTTTGGTTTAGTGCATGTTATACTTGAAAATGAAAAATAGTTCTTCTTACTGAGCATGATTTTCTTTTTGCTGAAGATAGTGTTATTAATATTATGTTTAGATCTTCATTTATTTACCATAAATACTGGGTGTGAGTTTTATTTTTTTTTGCTGAAAATGGTGTTAATTTTGTGTTTAGAACTTTATTTATAGATACTATGATTTTGTGTTTAGAATTCTTCCATAGTGCATATTGATACTGTAAGTTTGTCTTGAAATCCGGTCCTAATGCATACTGTGAGTTTGTGTTGGAAATTCTATCATGATAACATACTGTGAGTTTATCATGATGTATACTGTATAGGTAATGAAAATGCATGTTACTGTAAAGAGCATCTTATATAGTTAGTATTCAAGTTTTAAGTATTATATACTTGTTTCAGCTTTTATCATATATACTTGTTTAAAAACACATTTAAATTGTAATTCGATTAGTGTAAGAATACCCAAAATATTTTCCTTTTTTTATTTTTTATTTTAGTTATTTTTTTTTTTACTTATTTTTGTTTCAATTAGAACTTAGTTAATTAATATTTTAAATTAGAATTTAGCCAAGTTAGAAGTTAGTTTAGTTGATTAGCTAACTTAGAAATTAGTTCAGCTAACTTAGAAATTAGTTTAGTTAGAACTTAATCAATTAATTTTTAATTTAATTAGTTCATTTAGTTTTAGTTTTAATTTAGAAATTTAGTTTATTTTAGAAATTTTTGTGTAATTATATTTTTATTTAATTTTGAAGTTAATCTTGATATTTTTCATACTTTCATTTTAATTAATTTCTAATGTTCATTTTTCAATTTAATCTTATTGCACTTGCTGTATATTTTGCTATTCATTTTACTCCTGATACCTGAGGTTTTCCTCCTTGTTTCTCTGATATCTTTTACACCATTTCAAAGTAAAGTCTCTCTATTGACTTCATGTCATAGATAGTTCAAATACCCTTTTAACCTCAAAAACCATTTCACAAGAGATAGCCATTAATCTCTTCTCCCTTCTGACCTGGCCTTCCCAAAGAGATAGCTGTTAATCTTTTTTCCTTTAAGACGGTCTAACCTTTCACAATCCTTTCATAGAGATAGCCATTAATCTCTTTCTCCTCAACAATCAATCCTCACAAGCTTTGCTTTCAAGCTTTTTACCCTACTTTCCCTTGGAACCTTGACCACAGTCAAGAGTTCCTCACCCCCATTGAGGGGAACTACGAATGCTCTGATTCCATTCCCGTCAGGATACGTAGGCACGAGATGCGATGTCTTGGCGAGCATACTTAGTGTATATACCCCTAGGTCTTTCTTTACCTTAGCACATTTCCCTTAGCAAACAAACCTTAATATAACAAACAAACAAGAGGTTCCTGTAGAGTACTACAGACGTTTAGGGTGTTAATACCTTCCCTTTGTATAATCAACCCCCGAACCTAGATTCTCTTTTTAGGGTTTTCGTTCTTTACCCTTTCCTTTGGATAAATAAAAGCTCGGTGGTGAATTTGAAAGATGTGTGATGCAAGTTAATTAATAGCTTGTTATCCGATTCTCACCGCAACAGAAATGGCGACTTCACTGGGGATACAAGTTAGACCTATTGCTGGTCCTTTCCTAAGAGGGTTAAGCCTATCTTGTTTTCATGTTATTCATGTTTGCTTATTCTACTTGTATATTTGCTTGTATGTCATATTTGCATGTATATCTGTATATATCTGTATATCTGTCTGTGCTGGGATTTTCTGTGTGCATGGTACCATTATTGAGTGGTGAGATAAGTCCTAACCCGGACATGAGAGTACACATTTGTTTAGGAACTGTGGACATAGTCAAGGGAACTTCGAGGGAGAAATCCCAAAGGAGGGAACTTGAGGTCCACACTCAGTTGAGGCCCTCTCGGAAGTGGTATATGTCGAACGAGCAATCGTGAATGCGTTACTACTTTCGACTTTGGTGCCAGGGATACTGATGACCATTAGTTACCCTTTACCCCACTTGGCCTTTTAGGATGTAGTGCGATGACTATGAGGGAGTAATCCTAAATGGTTGCTACGTGATACTACACTTAGACGAGACTCTCTTGAGAATTTTATTGACCACCGAGCAATTGGGAAGTTGATAAAATCCGAAAGATGGGTTGTCGACTCTGGGAACTTTTTTAGAACCCTGTTCTGCAGATGAAAACCCATAGTACACGCCTTTTGGGATGGATAGACCATGGCTCCATGCTCGTGATCTTCAAACCTAGGCCCTCATTTGTTTCCCTGTACATATGTGTGAATATGTGAATACCTGTATATGCGTGTTTGTGCATACATTCATGATAGCCCTCCGGTTTCAAGGAATTCATGCGCTCTCTCCTTTGTAAAGATAAAAAAAAGATCATGGTTTTTAAATCAAAACTCTTCAGCTTTCAAAAAAAATGTTTGCAACTTGCTTTTTGAGTTCCTTGAAACCAGTTGGTTTGCATTGCATTGCATATCATTTGCATCTTTGCATGTCTCATTGCATAAGTCTGTCTGTCCAGTTACTCATTTCCAGTGGTCTCTATCTTCCAGTGTCATCTGTGAGTCGTCAAGCTGATTCCTCGACACCGATACCGGACTAGAGCTAATTACAGACGCAAGATGTCAGAGCAAGAGGCACACAATGCTGAGGTCCGAATGGAGATCGATGACCTCAAATCAAGTATGACTAAACTCACTGAGATGCTTCAAGTTTTGATTGCTAGGGGAGAGCAACCCCAAAGAACTGTCATCCAGGAAGTTTCAAGTGCTGATCCTCCACCGGTTCAAGTGCCACCTTCAACTTGGCCCGAGTTTGGTTTACCACACAACTACTCTCCGCCGGTTACATCTACTGCTATGCCTGTCTTTCAAGCTCCTGTTTTCGCTGAGCCTCAACCTATAGTTCAGACTACTCGAGTTCCTTTTGAGAATCCCCTCTACGAGTACAATGCTGCCAGTGCTCAAGGTGAGGACCATGAGGACTTTGTTGAACCAGAAGTTGTCCGAGAGCAGTTTCAAAGCATAGAAAGAAGACTCAAAGCCGTTGAGGGTACTGATTTCTTTAATGTAGATGCAGACAACCTGTGCTTAGTGTCTGACCTTGTTATACCTCCTAAGTTCACAACTCCAGATTTTGTAAAGTACAAGGGTCACTCTTGCCCAAGAGCTTATTTGGTCATGTATCTTCGCAGGATGACTGCTCATGCCAAGAATCAGAAGCTGCTTATCCACTGCTTTCAAGACAGCTTGAGTGAAGCATCACTCAAATGGTACATGGGTCTTGAGCAAAACTCTATCCACAACTTCCAAGACCTTACCAATGCCTTCATGAAGCAATACAAGTATAACCTTGACATGGCTCCTGATCGCCGTCAACTGCAAAACATGTCTCAGAATAATAAAGAATCTTTCAAGAAGTATGCTCAGCGCTGGAGAGAGTTGGCTTCCCAAGTGGAACCTCCCCTGGCCGAGAAGGAGTTAACTAGAATGTTTATGGATACCTTGTCCCCGTTCTATTGGGAGAAAATGGTTGGAAGTGTTTCCTCTAATTTCACTAATTTGGTTACTATTGGCCAAAGATTAGAAGAAGGTCTTAAGAAAGGAAAAGTATCAAAGGTTGCTGAATCTTCTAACGCTGTGAAGAAATCCTACGGGAACTTTCAGAAGAAGAAGGAAGATCAGACTAATGCTATAATGGTTGAAGTGAGAAGGCCTCGTCCTCAACCTCAGTATGTTGTTCACCCTATTGTTGCTGCTGTTACTCCCGTGGTTGCTGCTCCACGACCAGCTCAAGCTCTCCAACGTCCGGCTGCAGGACAGAGTCAGTATCGTAATAGGGGTCAATTTGATCCCATTCCCATGACTTACACTAAACTTTATCCTAGTTTGGTTCAGCAAGATTTGGTTACCACAAGGCCTCTGCCTCCTTCTCCAAATCCTCTTCCAGCCGGCTATAAAGCTGATCTTCATTGTGAATACCATCAAGGTGGCGCAGGCCATAACTTGGAAAGATGCTTTGCATTAAAGGCTAGAGTACAAGAGCTGATGAGGAGCAAAGTCCTCTCCTTTAAGGATAATCCCAATGTTCAGAGTAATCCTCTGCCAGGGCACGCCAAGTGAAGCCTCAGTCGACTTCGGCTCAGCTACTTCTTAAAGACAGGACAGCTCATCCTTGTGTTTGATTAGTCACTAGGCCTTTGTTTCTTGTTGTTTGCACTTTCTTTATTTTGTAATGGTTGTTTGCTTCAACTATGTTTGTACTTTCAAAATTAATGAAATAAGCATTGTAATTTTTTATTTAATTCATTTGTGTTTGCTATTTACATCTTCATGCTTTCTTTTTCAATAAATACTTTATCTCTTTGATTATGCAAAGATTGGAGGGAGGATGATAAAAATGTCATACTCATAATTGCTGTTGGTATGCTTTCAAATCAAAACTTTGCTGACGATGTAAGGCATTGTTTCAATCCCTAAACACTGGAGAAATAAGGAAGTTAACCCCTCTTTAACCCCTTCGAGCCTAGAAGTAGGAGTTTCTTTTCTTTACAAATAAAAACCCGCAATCTTAACCTGGGGCAAGGTAGTTCTCAGTTAGCTTGATTGTGCATTCAAATACAAGAATAGCATTCAAAACCCCTTTCAACAAAGTTCACAAATATTCCTTCGCACACAGCAAGCAAGTGTCGAAAATGTCTTTCAAGTCGAACGCCAATGATGATTCACTGTAATCCTTAAGCCAGGCAGTCACTAAAAAAAAAGAAGAGAGTAAAAAAATTAAAATCAAAATAAAAGCCCGCTAAGTCAAAACCTATGAAGGGGACTTAGGCAAAAATCGGGGCATCCCGCTGGCTGTAAGCTCAAATGACACAGTTCAGGCAAACGTTAGGGATAATAAAAATCATTCAAGAGGTTACCAAAATCCTCAAAGATAAAATGAGTTGACTGAGGTCCTCACCAAAAACAACAAAATGTTGTGAGAAGCAATGACTGCCATTTCAAAGTCTCTTAACTCTTGAACCATCATTACTATCATCAGTGCAATTCCTAACCTATGGGAGCCTGACTGCATAAGATGAGTTAACTGAGCATAGGACTGGAGAACATCACATAGATTGGGTGGGCACAAATAAACTTTGAGCTTTTATCCTTTGTTTCTTAAACCGTGAACCAGACCACGTTATAACCCTCAAAAGACCTAACTGAAGCAAGGTTATTTTGAAAGTATACTACAGCAAGGTTGCGTAAACTGACTCCAAAAGATCTTTCCAGGTCACCTATTTTGGGTATTACACCCTTTGCTTAAACGTTTCACTTTAATGTCTTGAACCACCGTGTTTTGACCAGTATCCCATATATTTTGCACCTTTTTCAAAATGATTTTGATTTCAAAAGTTGCATGAACTTTGCATTTACCATGTTTGTACAAATACTTTTGTTTGCAAACTAGCTTTCTTCTTAAGGAACTTTCAAACATTTGAGAAACTTGGTCGGTGATCCAATCAGGGGCAAGTTCCTTCCATATCCCGTTGAGAATCAGTTCAAGATTTGAGGTTTAATGGCGACTTCTCAAAATCGGTTTATACAGAAGATTTTTCAAGACTCATATTGGGGCAAGCTTTCCCAGTGTACAGTAAAACAATCATTTTCAAGACCCAGACTGCAGCAAGCTTTCCAAGAGCACCATGAAACAGTCATTTCAGAATCAATCAAGCTGAAGCAATGATCAGCTAATCTACAATAATCAGCTAGTCTGGGGCAGTTTACCTGAAGAATCCCCAAGCAACGCTTTATCCTTCCTAAAAGGATCATAAATTTGGATACAGTTTACCAGTGTGGCAATGATGGGTTCAAGCGTTAGCATCTCTAGTTCCCAAGCAGAATGGCAGTGATCTCCGTGTAGAGGAATCAGTCTTCCAGTCTTGTCTTCCCAGAGAGTCCAGCCATGTCGTCGACATCTGCATTTACATTTGATCATGTATCATATGCATAATTCATATACGTATGCATATCATGAGTGTTTCATCCTCATTTGCATTTCTCCTGAGTTCGTGTCGTTATCCACGTCTTACCTTACCAAAATGTTACCTGTCCTTTTCATTCAGTGTCATTCCTGAATATTGTCGTTTCATGATTATCTTCTCTCATTCCAGTGTTATTCCTGGATCTTTATATTCTTTCACTCCAGTGCCATTCCTGGATGTCCGTCTCTTGTGATCTCCAGTGTCATTCCTGGATATCTTATTCCTCTTGTTTCTCCCAGTGATATTCCTGGAAGTTTTGCCTACCTTCTGTAACCACAATCAAATTTGCTTGTATATCTTTTAGTGTTATTCCTGAAAGTCTTATCTATTCATTCAGTGTCATTCCTGGATGTCTTTCTCACTATCATTTGATACCATTCCTGAATATAGTGATTTACCTTTACTTTCAGTGCCATTCTTGAAAGTTCACAGTCATTTAACGCTGTCTTGGATACTGTGATCCCTTTTATCCATGCTTTCTTGGATTTCAGCTTTGTCCACATTCATCCAATACTTTCTTGGATATTGTGATTCCTTTTATCCAATGCTTTCACTTTCATCTAAAGCCGTTATTAGATATTGTGATCTATACCTTTCATCCAAAGCCATTATTGGGTGATTGGTTCCTTTGCTTTCAATGCCATTCTTGAATGCAGTCTTTGTTTACCTTTATCTAAAGCCATTATTAGATAGTGTGATTTATACCTTTCATTCAAAGCCAGTATTGGATGTCTGGTTTCTCTACCATCTGATGCCTATCCAGATGTGTCTCTCTTTCTGATGTTTTTTTTTCAGATCGAGTCTTTGTTCACTTTATCTAAAGTCGTTATTAGATATTGTGATCTATACCTTTCATTCAAAGCCATTATTGGATGTCCAGTTTCCTTGCATTCAATGCCATTCTTGAATGTAGTCTCTGTTCACATTCATCTAAAGCCATTATTAGATGTTGTGATTTATACCTTTCATCCAAAGCCATTATTGGGTGATTGGTTCCTTTGCATTCAATGTCTTCTTTGATTACCCTTGTTTGCTCACTTTATCTAAAGCCGTTATTAGATATTGTGATTCGTACCTTTCATTCAAAGCCGTTATTGGATGACTGGTTTCTTTTGCCATCTGATGTTTTTTTGGATGTTTCTTTCTCTGTCTTTTCTGGTTTTTCTCGAAGATCCCGTTTGAACTCTTCAGTATAAAAAAATTCCAGAAAATCTTTTGTTAATGTCTATCCTTTCATTTCAAATTGGTCCCCAGTAGAGATCATGTCTTCTTTCTGGTTCCATGCCCAGTAAAGAGTTTGCTTTTATTTTTCCCAGTGTTTCCTCAGAGTCTCCTCTTTGAGTCTCTTATGTTGGTTAGTCTGTATCCCCATGTGAGTTTTTCCTCATGGATACTAGCCTTCATCCTTTCCCAGTAAGCTCTTTGTCTGGAGTTTGGTCTGTTTGCATCTATCATATCATCATATCATCATACTAGAAGTTCATGGCATGTCAGCATTTGCATGTCTGTTGCTTGTCCTTAGCATGTGCATGTCATCTAAGGGCAAAATTTTCGGTTGGCTATATTTAAATACCTTTCACCTTGATCTCTTGAGGATTTCCATCCCTCGTGACGTCAGGTGAAACTATTTAAATAGGGGCAACTGTTGTACCCCAAATTTTACCCTTAGATTCTTTGATCTTTCACGTATCATTCTGAGTCAGCATTTTTTTTATTTTTTAACTTAATATTTCATTGATCATCAACCATGCCATTTTTATCCAATTTTATCATTCCATGTCATTTTTTTTTCAAGTAATTTGTCTTAGATTATTTTAATTCAGTTTAATTTCAATTTTTTTAATTAGTTAATTTCCATTTAATTTCTTTTAAATATAGTTTATTTTACCTTAGTTCAAATCTAATTTAATTTATTTGAAAGTTTTTTGCCAATTTAATTTTTAATTCTAATTTAGTCTTTATTTTAGTCTAGTCGTAATTGGATTAATTTTCATTTAATTTACTTTTAATTATAGTCAAATTTTATTATTAATTAGCTTAAGTTTAATTTTGCCTTTAATTCTTTAAATTTTAGTCTAATTTTAATTAGTTTAATTTTTGTTTAACTTAGTTTAATTTTATTTTCTTTTTTTTTAATTATTATTACAGTTTTACTTTTATCTTGATTTTAAGATTAATTTAATTTCTGTTTTTGTTAAAATAACTTTTCATTTAATTTTAAGTCAATTTAAGTTAATATCAATTAGGTTTCTATTCTTAGTTTAATCTTTCTTTCCATTATTGTTCAAAAATTGAAAAGTGAAAAAAGGTACAAATAACAGAGGATTCCGTGATTTAATGCCAAGATATTTCTATACAAGTACATGCCATGTTCCCATTTTCCAACATCATTTGCCACCAAGCTCAAGTACAAAACCGTCGTGAAAAAACGTGATATGTGGTGTGGATGTTTTGCAACTTTGTTTCACTTTTATTGAACCATGACTTGAACCAAACCCTTTAAGCCATACTGACTTTTTCTCACCAGTTTTCCAACCACACTTTACACCAAAAACCTGTACAAGAAAGGCTCCTAAAGTACAAATGTTGTGTACTTTGCAAATGAACACAAAAGTCAAAAGAACCAAAACCATTGTGCAAAACTTTCTCATATCAGAAACTACTTGGATCTTGTTCATTTGTTCTGACTTACAAGCAACCAAGACACAGTTACACATGGCTCGAAAATGATAGTAAAAAGTGGTGCAGGCGTGTAGTATCTACTGGTGATATTTCTCTCTTGTACCAAGCCAATGTCCAATGAGTTTCCATGCCAATAACCAGCAGCCATGACTATAAAAAGAGGCTCATAATCCATTGTTGGAGGACAACGAAAATCACTCTTAAATCTCCCTACCTTTCCTCTCCATAGTCTGGCAAGAAAATCTCAAAACTTGCTAGAACCTTGCCCTGCTCTAATTCCCTCGAGTCATCCATAAACAGTTCACACAAACCTTCTCTCAAGCTGGCCTAAATCAACATAAACACGTCGCTAGCCCTCGTTCCTTCCGACAACATCCATTAGCTCGCCACAAATTGCGTCGCCGACAAAAGCTTTCTCCAGCAACCAGTTCACACCGCTCACCAGCTCCAGAGACGCAGATCCGCTACACCGACGAAACCGACGTCAACACCGCGATTTCTCTGAGTTTTACCTTGTCGGTTAGCATTGCTTTCCTTTCCCTTTTATATTCATGTTTGGCTATGATATTGTTATGTAGTGCATTGAATTTTAAGTATGTTATATCATGATGTTGTATGTGTGTGATTAACATGTTGTATGTGGTTGTTTCAATATTACTGTGGCTTGTGTGTGACGATGGATCTTAAGTAAGAGAGATACAAACTTTTTTTTTTCAATATGTTACTGCTATTTTCTGTCAAGAGCCTCTTACATGCATGTAGATAAGTTTTTAAGTATACATGTATATTTATCTTTGTTTTAGTTTTATATATATATACTGTATGTTTTGGTTTTTTTTTTATATATTTATATATTTACTTTATGATTTCAGTTATATATGTGTATATATATTTTACGTTCTGGTTTCTACACTTTACATGTATTTGGTTTTTTTGTTATGTTTAAAATTTTGTTAGAATTAATAATGATTATTTAGCTTAATAAGTTTAAGTTATTTTCAATTAGAAAAAAAGAAAGAGAAGAACATAGGTTGACTTTTCAGATTTGTTTATATCTCGTGTGGACATCGTTTGCGTGTTAGTGTATCTGTCTATGTAGTAGTTGTTTGTTACTGTGAAATCATGTGGAGATTTATATAATTGGTTTGGTTTAGTGCATGTTGTACTTGAAAATGAAAAATAGTTCTTCTTACTGAGCATGATTTTCTTTTTGCTGAAGATAGTGTTATTAATATTATGTTTAGATCTTCATTTATTTACCATAAATACTGGGTGTGAGTTTTATTTATTTTTGCTGAAAATGGTGTTAATTTTGTGTTTAGAACTTTATTTATAGATACTATGATTTTGTGTTTAGAATTCTTCCATAGTGCATATTGATACTGTAAGTTTGTCTTGAAATCCGGTCCTAATGCATACTGTGAGTTTGTGTTGGAAATTCTATCATGATAACATACTGTGAGTTTATCATAATGTATACTGTATAGGTAATGAAAATGCATGTTACTGTAAAGAGCATCTTATATAGTTAGTTTTCAAGTTTTAAGTATTATATACTTGTTTAAGCTTTTATCATATATACTTGTTTCACTTTTTTTTATTATTTTTTTTTTAAAACACATTTAAATTGTAATTCGATTAGTGTAAGAATGCCCAAAATATTTTCCTTTTTTTATTTTTTATTTTAGTTTTTTTTTTTTACTTAGTTTTGTTTCAATTAGAACTTAGTTAATTAATATTTTAAATTAGAATTTAGCCAAGTTAGAAGTTAGTTTAGTTGATTAGCTAACTTAGAAATTAGTTCAGCTAACTTAGAAATTAGTTTAGTTAGAACTTAATCAATTAATTTTTAATTTAATTAGTTCATTTAGTTTTAGTTTTAATTTAGAAATTTAGTTTATTTTAGAAATTTTTGTGTAATTATATTTTTATTTAATTTTGAAGTTAATCTTGATATTTTTCATACTTTCATTTTAATTAATTTCTAATGTTCATTTTTCAATTTAATCTTATTGCACTTGCTGTATATTTTGCTATTCATTTTACTCCTGATACCTGAGGTTTTCCTCCTTGTTTCTCTGATATCTTTTACACCATTTCAAAGGAAAGTCTCTCTATTGACTTCATGTCATAGATAGTTCAAATACCCTCTTAACCTCAAAAACCATTTCACAAGAGATAGCCATTAATCTCTTCTCCCTTCTGACCTGGCCTTCCCAAAGAGATAGTTGTTAATCTCTTTTCCTTTAAGACGGTCTAACCTTTCACAATCCTTTCATAGAGATAGCCATTAATCTCTTTCTCCTCAACAATCAATCCTCACAAGCTTTGCTTTCAAGCTTTTTACCCTACTTTCCCTTGGAACCTTGACCACAGTCAAGAGTTCCTCACCCCCATTGAGGGGAACTACGAATGCTCTGATTCCATTCCTGTCAGGATACGTAGGCACGAGATGCGATGTCTTGGCGAGCATACTTAGTGTATATACCCCTAGGTCTTTCTTTACCTTAGCACATTTCCCTTAGCAAACAAACCTTAATATAACAAACAAACAAGAGGTTCCTGTAGAGTACTACAGACGTTTAGGGTGCTAATACCTTCCCTAGGCGTAACCAACCCCCGAACCTTAGATCTCCCCCCTTTAGGTTTTTAAACGATCTTGAACCTTTCCTTTGCATAAATCAAAGTCGGTTGTAAAAGAAATATGATGCAAATTAATTAATAATTTGTTATCCGATTTTCACCGCAACATGATGTTACTCTGGTCTTCGAGATATTCACTGAATCTTGACATGATTGCCCCAGATTAGCTGAACTTAGGGAGATTTCCTGACGTGACTGCCCCTGATTGGCACAACTTGCTGATAAAACCATTACCGGGCGGAGTCTCTTGACTACATGCTCCTCAATATGGTTGTCCAGGAATTTCCTCTTGGCAAAGTTAGACTTCTCGACTGATGTTCATCATGCAAGCTTCCTTGGTGTCAAGTACAATGTAAGTAAGCAGGAAATGCTTATTCTGAGAATGATAATTCTAATGCAACATACATGTTAACCTTGAAGTTTTCATTGAAAACATATTGCCAAACCTTGTGAACGAATCACTAGTTAAAATACGACACTAATTTTTGAATAAAAGACATTATGCACATGCAATACCAACAAAATATCTTTTAGCACAACTCATGGGAGTCAGGAACGCTGTCTTATCAGAAGTACACCTTCGGGATAACCTTGCCTCAATTAGGACTTTTGAGGGTTGTAACGTGGCCTAGTTCACGGCTCGAGAAAGAAGGATTTATGGCTTAAAATTTTGTCTGTACCCACCCATTCTCCTAGATGTCCTTTAGTCCTACGTTCAGTCCATTTGGCACAAGCGCTCACCTTCCAAAAGGTTACTGCATATCATCAGCGATGGTTAAGGAGCCCACAACGCTTTCAGAGTGGAAAACGCTCATTTCTTCTTTAGTGCCTGTAGTCACACGACTCGTTCTTGCTCGAGGATTCTTCTTTTGTAATCCTTTTCGCTTTTTTATATTTGCTTCTTTTTTCATTTGTTTCCCTGATTTTGCCTGGACTGATTCTTTTGAATGCTTTTCGATTTTGATGTCCAGCGGGATGCCCTAACTTTTGCCTAAGTCATTTGTTTTTAAACTTTCGACTTAGCGGGCTTTCTTTCTCCTTTTTCTCTCTTGAACAAATCGTGTGACACTGGCTTGTCTTGACTTCGTTGAAAGGATTGTGACTGCTTCACTTCTTGCGGTGAGGGATAACCATTGTGGTTTCATTCTCCTTGGCCTCCTGATGAGAAAAAAAGGTAATGGATCCTTAGATGCGCACTCTTTTTGAAATTTAAACGCTTGGTCAAATCAACTGACAACTACCCTGTCCCGGGGTTAAGTGTTAGGGTTTTATTTTCAAAAGAAACTCCTACTTCTAGGATCAACGGGGTTAGAAAGGGTCTATCTCCCTTATATCTCCAGTGTTTGGGGAGTTGAAACAATGCATGTACATCATCAGCAAGGTTTTGTTCCCAAAAGCATACGACCAGAAAGTTTGCGTTTTCAAATCGTCATCCACCCTCTAAGAGTTTAAGCAAGGGAATTGGTATTGCAATGCACAGAAATATCATATGAATTAATAAGAATGAATTACTTCAAGAAAAACATATTTATTGCATTAAAACCACCATTCAGTACAAACAAGTTTTACATGTATACAACATATTAACAAACAATTAAAAATTACAACTGAATATACAGTAAAGAAGCTAAGAAATGCCATTGTCTAGTAGGTCCGATTCCATCTAGACTTATTTGCAGCATGAGTGCTTCACTTGGAAGGCTTTAATTGGTGTGTAGACTGTTTATCATGAAAGTAATGACCCCAACATCAATTCAACCATGCACCTTGTGTTGGAGTTCTGTGATCTTCCGTTGAATGCCCCTATGCCCCACCATGATTAGGCATTGGGTTCTGGATCACGTTTGGGCCATTGTTGGTAAAGTTGATTGCTTTTGAATCAAGCAGGTCTTGGACTTTGTGCTTGAATGCTTTGTAATTTTTGATGTGGTACCCCGGCGCTCCAGAATGGAAATCGCAGTGGGCATTGACATCATATCCAGGTGGAGGATTGCCAGTTAGGGGGCCAACGTTCTCTTTTGAACCAACTATAACTGAAGCAGATGTTGTAATAGCTGAGAGTATGGCATAGGCGGAGCATCAAAATGCCTGTCTGCCATTTTTGGTCTTGCAAGATACCGACGAGGAGCACCATTTTGTTGTTGTGGCGTAGCCAGAATTATTACCGCAGCTGCCTGATGATATGGGGCCTGATATCCTCTATTTCTACTCCTCTAAGAAGACTCATCATTAGTCTCCCCTTAACGTTTTTTACTTGCGAAAGCAAAAGGTTTTCGCGCACCAGAAGATGACCCAACACTGTCTTGAATCTTACCCATCTTAAGCAGATTCTCAATCCTTTCCCCAACAACTACAATATCAGAAAAACCAGATGAAGAACACCCTGCCAGGCGTTCCAGGAATGGGCCTTGCAGCGTTCCCATGAACATGTCAGCCATTTCTCTTTCCAGCAACGGTGGTTGTACCCGTGCCGCCAACTCGCGCCACCGCTGGGCGTATTCTTTAAAGCTTTCCTTGCTCTTCTGCATCATACTCTACAACTGAGTCCGGTTATGAGCCATATCGATATTGTACTGATATTGTTTCAGAAATGCTTCAGCCAGATCTTTCCAATTCCTCGCACTAGCTCTTTCCAATTTCATATACCACTCCAGAGACGCACCAGACAAGCTATCTTGGAAAAAGTACATCCATAGCCTTTCATCATTGGTATAAGCAAAGATCTTCCTGAAGTAGGCTTGCAAATGAGTTTTTAAACATAAGCTGTCGTTATATTTGTCGAAAGATGGAGCCTTGAACTTGGGAGGGATCCTTACCCCTTGAACCAGCCCCATGTCTACTACGTCAATGGCCATAGTATTCTGACATTCTATGGCCCTGATTTTTTCAGCAATCAGTTGATACCTTCGGTCTCCTTCATCATTGTTGCTACCCAGATCTGCGTTCATCAAAGAAAACTGATCATAGTGATTATCCTCCATATGAGGAACATGAATAGGAATGGGGATATGACCCCTAGCAGCTTGACTGACAGGAATACCACCGTGAATTCCAGCAACACGAATACCAACATTAACTCCACCGACAGGAATACCAGCATTAACTCCACCGACGTGAAAACCAGCATTAATTCCACCGATAGGAATACCAACATTAACTCCACCAACGGGAATACCATCTCTAACTGGAGGGTCAACTTGATTGTCAGCATTTAGAATCTCGACTTTGGGCCTTTGCACCATCGCCCTTAGCTCTTGTTGGCCCTGAGCCACTCCCTGCATCAGGTCCATAAACTAGTTCATCTGAGCCCTCATTTCAGCCATTTCCGCCTGTAGTTATTCCATGACCCGTTGTTGGTTTTGACGCTTTGAATAGCGGTGGATATGAGAATCAGCAATCCTGCCTGTTAATCAAACAAGGTTAGGAAATCCAGAGATAAGCACCTGTTATGCAAAATGAGATGTATGAATGCATGCATATGCCATGTTCAATTATTTCTGAGAGATCTTTCTGCTTTAATTCAAGTTTATCACAGGAACACCACAAGGAAAAGATAGACAACTCGATTACGAGACCCAAAGCTAAGATCCTTGGAAATAAAAGAACGTGTATGTCCGAATGATGATATGGATGCAGCGGCATGGGATCAAAGCTTCCAAAAATTATGACTAGCGGTTGTACTACTGATCGACTAAGTTCA
Organism: Lathyrus tuberosus; assembly: GCA_022829125.1. Classification (NCBI taxonomy): domain Eukaryota; kingdom Viridiplantae; phylum Streptophyta; class Magnoliopsida; order Fabales; family Fabaceae; genus Lathyrus; species Lathyrus tuberosus. The sequence continues at coordinate 7,486,067 of JALAZF010000034.1, forward strand.
AAGGTCTGCTCTGATAAGAAAACCAGAATACTGAGAATACTGGAATAACCAGAATACCAGAACACCAAGCTGATAAGTCCACACTGATAAGAAAACTAGACTACCGGGTAGATAGGCGGTCAAGGTTACCTGCAAACCTGTAAACACCCAACCCCTCTCACATGTGGATTCTAAAACTAAGGATCCTCATCGTCATGGACTCTCAGGTCGATAAATGATGATACGTTCATAATTTCTGGTTTGGCATCATCATCAATCGAGGAGGCCTCAACTGATTCCCCTCAAAAGGTCATCTCATGGCAAGTTCTCAGCTTCGGGTCCTCGGATCAAGAAGTGTAATGGGTTTGTCATTTCTGGTCTGCCATTATCGCCCCTTGGGAGGAGTGCCTCAACTGAGTCCTCGGGAATGGTCACCAGAGTCGACAGCTCACCAAGGGAACATCCAATGACCTGCATCAACATGCAGTATCGAATATCTCCTAGATGGACCTCGTCTGGTTGTGGGTCTCGTGAACACTACATGTAGTCATCACCACGCAAGCGACACGACTATCCACTCTAAATCCTATAAGTATACTCCAGCCTGGGTAGTGGGCTTATCTCTCAGAACACCCATCCCACCAAAGAAAACAACCGTCCAGCACAGTCCAGTATATATGGCAATAATGAATGTAAAGCAAATAAATGCGATAAACATGCAACAGTGCCATAAATAAAGCGAGTAAAGCATACAGATAAACACCCTACAATAAAAAAAACAGGTGCTAGGATTGACTCGCTTAGGGAACCAGTATCCCCAGCAGAGTCGCCAGCTGTCGCATCTGCGAAAATCAACCGGCAGAAAAAACAAAAGAGTCGCCACCGAACATTATTTATCCTGACGCAGGGAAAGAAAACGATTGAAGAAAACCTCAACAAAGCGAAATACATGGTCATCGCAACCATAGCCTGGGTTCGAGAGTCGGTTACGCAAGAGAAAGGTATTAGCACCCTCTCGCGTCCATCATACTCGATGGGATCCACGCTTTTTGTTCTGATTAAATGGCGTAGGTATCTGAAGCTCGACTGCTAATGGAAACGGAAAAGAACGGGAAATGGAGAAACGGGGGGAAAAAGAAAAAGTGACTCGATAGGACATCGCCGTCCTAGGCCTACGTATTCCCTCGGGAGTGGGAAAATCAGAGTCAACGTAGTTCGGAGGACTACAGGATTGTGGGGGAAGGTTGCTCGCCAAGACATCGCCTTCTTGTTCCTACGTATCCTCAATCTAACGCGAAGGAGGAAGTCAGAGCAGTCGTAGTTTGACCTACAAGGTCATTAAGTGTTTTTTATGAGCAACGTTAAGTTCGCGTCCGGCAGTTAGGGTCTATGCCTGTTTGCGACAAAATGGAAGTAACGTGCTCTTTTCTGAAAATGATTTGGAACCCAGTTAATCCCGAAGGATAAAATGATTTGAACTTTGTTTGTGTTTTTTAGACAGAAGTGGCTTAAGTTAGTTAGAAACTCGTATTGCACTAAAGTCTATGACATAGGAGTGAATGTGTCGCATGGTCGCCCCCAACAGGACATATGCTAAACACTCTAGAAAAGTGAAGGGAGACCCCTCATTCTTCATTTCCCATGTACTTAAGGCTAGCGGCGTGCAATACTCGTTGCATTTATTATGTTTTTTTTAGCTTTTCTTTTGAGATGAGATGAGAGAGACTCAAAGGTGAAAGGAAAACAACTAAGGGATACTAGGTCCTAAGGTTATCATGTAATGGTGGCCCTATAATTGAGGTTATGAGGGGACTATCCTACTTGTTATCATACATGGATTTCTAGCCTAATGTCTCTCCTACCTCCAACTTAATCAGAAATTAAGTGGAGCTAGGAATCCTAAGGGATCATGTGAATCAACACAAGTAAACATTATTCTAAACAATCACAAAAGAGAGAAGCGAATAAGAAGTGAGAGGAGAAGGAATCATGTAAGTGTAAATAAGTATGCAAAGCATCATAAGCAACTTACCATCTCCATGCCAAGCTCAACTAATGAATAGTTGAAAGCAAAGTGTGCAAACATGCTATTATGGCTATGTTAGAGTCCTAAGACTACACTAGGATGAATATCAAACAACAACCAAAGTTAGAAGTGTTCTAAAGGTATGAGATCCCACTAAAGGCAGTAGCAAACCCTACTCTATCTTATCTAAGTTAATGTCCTAAGGGAGCATGCAAAAGTGTCAAGTTTTGTCACATATCAAGGGTGATCGTATAAAGCAAAGCTCAAAAAATGAAATTCAAAAGCATTCCAAAATTCATGGACAATGCACCAACCAAGCATCAACATGTTAAGAAATCCAAGAGCTAATTGTACACCAAAAATCAGGCTCAAAACATTAGAGGAAGGTCCCCTTTTATGTCTTTCATTACAAGGTATCCCAAAATGAACACATCATGGTCAGAAATTGAGAAAAACTACTAAATTCACCTAAAAGTGAAAAAAAAATTCACTAAAAATTAATTAACACCCTCAGGCACCTCCATGAACTTTTTCAAGATTTTAGAACAATTTTTATAATTTTTTAAAAAAAGAATTTGAAACTTGGATAAAAAAGGAAAATTAAAAATACAAGAAAAGCCATGGGAGGTGTTGTGTTAGTAAGGTTTTGGTTAAAACCCATGTGGGCCTATGCTGAGAGTGGTACGAATAGCACCTTCAGGGACCATGTGCACAAAAACTCTCTTCTTGTTCAAGAATACTCAGCAAAATAGACAAGGAAATGGGGGAAAGAGATGGCACGTGAGGAGCACACACATCATTAATGTGTTGTCCTTTTCTAGTTCGCTTGATCAATCAAAGGGGTAGGATGCTTTTCCAATTTGTCACTTTAGATTATGACTTTAAGAAGGTCATGCGCATGATTCTTATCATGAGGCCAGGATTTTTTCTCACGTCATGGCATTATATATATTAGGAATATGCTGCATTTATGCTACAACATGGAAAAAGGCGCGCTACATCTCACTAGCCATATTTCCAATCGGTCACCTTTTTACTTAAATGAAGAATAAAACAAAAAATGCCCAGGACCTACGAGAGGATGACACGTGTTGTCTTCTCCAAATCTCATGCAGCAAAAATGTGAAAACTTCCATGGACGAATTCTTCATGCGCATAAACAAAAGGAAAATGGCACACTTCAACAACACATAACTTCCTCTATTATTAACCTTTTTGCACAAAATAATAGTCCAAATTGAAGCCCACGAAACGTAGAACAACAATACACCATTAATTTCCCAAAATAACAGCTCTAACATGGTGAAAATTAACACGAAAGTCACGGATTCAAATTAAAAATCACAAAATCAAGAACAACACATAAACTTAAATTCAAGGATTCATAGTGTGCCATCATTTCAAAACTTCCAGATGCAATGTATGAGCAATATTTTAATGTACTAAATCATGTAAATCTAAGAATGAGAGTCATGGAATTTTTAGAGATTCTTACCAAGTGGAGAAAGTCCACTGCTTCTTATGGTGTTTTGAGATTAGGAAACCTGGAAAACTTCAATGCAATGTCTTGGAATCTCCCTCAAGCAAAATAAATGCTTAACCTCTTTAAATCTTGAAAATTTTGCAACTTGGTGATTAAAGAAGATGAACTTGTAGGTGATGATACAACGGTTACAGTTGAAAATAGATGCAAACAGTAACTTCTACTCAATGAGGTGATGAAGATGGTGAAAGAATTCCATAAAATAACCTCAAGATGAGAGAGATCTTGGAGATTGAAGTTGTGGGTGTGAAATTCGTTTTTTGATCTATTTTCTCTCTAATGGTGTAACTAACTTCTGTTAGAAGGAGAATGAGAATTTATATGGTGGGTTAGAGTATGGTTAAGAGCTAATCATAATTAAAAAGTGAGTTAGAGATGGATTAGTGAAAGTTGAAAAAATGAGAGTTTATGGTGGTGTAAGAATTTAACTATGTGGGTGGTGTATTTTAGCTACCATGGAGTGCATTATGATGATAATAATGGTGTATGATGATGGTTAGTACAACCAACACAATTTTCTCACTAAATTTTGCAATTTGAAAAATGAAGTTTTTATGGTTTATGGCATGAAAAAATGTCCATGGAGGTGACTTTATTGATGAATTTCTTGAAGGATAATGAATTAATTTGCATGATTTTGATGTCAATGAAAAGGTGGTATTTGATAGAACAAAGTTGATGTAAAAAAGAATTGGATTTGTGGTCTGGAACACCATGGAAAATGTTGTTGAAAACATGGTCACAAAACTGAATTTTGGGACTTAGAAAAATTCTGAGTTTTTTCCATTAAACAACTTAATAACCCCAACTTTGATTGATAATAACTTTTGATCTAGAAATTCAAATGGAACATTCTTTATATGGATGGAAAGCTTGAAATACACACCACAACTTTCATTTGAGAAAAAAATTCAAGTGAAACTTGGATCATAGAGAAAAATGGCCATAAAGCTGTTTGCATGGCATGCAAAAGTTTCCCAAAATGGAAAGTTCTAAAACCTTTGTTTTTTCCAGAAATGGCAACTTTCCATAATTCTTGATTTTTCATGATTCCTTTGATATCTCTTGACCAAATCTCCCCTTGACCACATTTGACATGATGAACATGAGTTTGACCTAAAAAGTCGAGAGTTGACTTTTTCCTCAATCAGTTGACTTTATTCTCAATTTGTCTGATTTTCAACCACATGGCCAATTGAAATCCTTCTGAATGAAATTGTGAATCAAATGAGATGTTTTTATCTTGATGAGCCTCACTCTCTTTGCTTTGATCAATTCATACCATGGAAACCTCGGATCCCATGCCTTGGGAAAACCAATGATGCATATGTAATGTTTATGACCTAAATGCATATGGGATGTGAAACATAAGCCACTTATTGGGAATAAATAAGAGGGCAAATTTTGGGGTGTTACAGTATCCTTCCCTTCTATTTTCTCCCGCACCCGTGCAATTTAGATCTTGTTTTCCCATAGTCGTGTGAACTACGGATGCTCTGATTCTTCATTCCCTAATGAGGATATGTAGGCACGAGATACGATGTTTTGGCGAGCACACTAACAAATAACTTCCCTTTTCTCTCGCACCCATGCGATCGAGACTCTTTCACCAAACAATCAAAAACCGACCCGTAGGTTGAACTATAACTGCTCTGACTTCCTCTCTCCTGTCCGATTAAGGATACGTAGGCACAAGACGACGATGTCTTGTCAAGCAACATTCCCCCCAATAATTATGTAGTCCTCCGAACTACGTTGACTCTGACTTTCCCACTCCTGAGGGAATACGTAGGCCTAGGACGACGATGTCCTATCGAGTCACCTTTTCTTTTCTTTCCCCGTTTCTCCGTTTCCAGTTTTTTCCTTTCCAGTTTGCAGTTGAGCTTTAGATACCTATACCCTTTGATCAGAACAACAAGCGTGGACCCCATTGAGTACGACGGACGCGAGGGGGTGCTAATACCTTTCTCTCGCGTAACCGACTCCCGAACCCAGGCTATGGTTGCGATGACCATGTCTTTCCCTTATTTAGGTTTTCTTTGATCGTTTCCTTTCCCTGCGTCGGGATAATAACGTTCGGTGGCGACTCTTCTGTCTTTTCCGCTGGTTGATTTTTGCAGATGCGACAGTTGGGGACTCTGGTTCCCTTAGCGAGTCAATCCTAGCGCTTGCATGTTTTCGGTTATTGGGTGTTTATCTCTATGCTTTACCTACTTTATTTATGGCTTTTATTGTGTTTATTGCATGTTTATCGCATTTATCTGCTTTATTACATTTCATTATTACCATATATATATATATATATATATATATATATATATATATATATATATATATATATATATATATATATATATATATATATATTGGATTGCGTTGGACTGCTGTTTTCTTTGGTGGGTAGGGTGTTCTGAGAGATAAGCCCACTACCCAGGATTGAATGTACACACATGATTTAGAGTGGATAGTCGTGTCTCTTGTGTGGTGTTAGCCATGTGTAGTGTTCATGAGACCCACAACCAGACGAGGTTCCTTTGGGAGATATTCTATACTGCATGTTGATGCAGATCATAGGATGTTCCCATTGCGAGTTATCGACTCTGGTGACCATTCCCGAGGACTCAGTTGAGCCACTCCTCCCATGGGGCGATAATGTCAGACCAGAAATGGCAAACACATTACGTTTCTTGATCCGAGGACCTGAAACTGGGAACTTGCTATAAGATGACCTTTTTGAAGGGAATCAGTTGAGACCTCCTCGATTGATGATAATTCCAAACTAGAAATGGTGAACTTATCATTATTTCTCATCCTGAGAGTCTGTGACACTGAGGATCCTTGGTTTTAGAACCCACATGTGAGAAGGAACGTGTGTTTACAGGTTTGCAGATAACTTTGATTTCCAACCTACCCAGTTTTCTGGTTTTCTTATCAGTGTGGACTTATCAGCTTGGTATTCTGATTATTCTGGTATTCTGGTATTCTGATTATTCTGGTATTTTGATTATTCGGATATTCTGGTATTTCGGTATTTTCTCCATATCAGACTTGTGAACTTATTCAGTCATCAGCACAGCAGTTATTCAGAATATATGGAAGCTTTGATCCCATGTTTGTTGCATCCATAACATTGCATTGCATCTTGCATCATTTTGCATATCATCCTTCAACCAGAATAGTGAGCTCATCCATCCTTTGTCCATGAACCGCGGTTGATTTCCCGACTTTCTTATTGGACTTGAATCAGCTTTTGGAAGGATCATGAACTCAGGAGAACAGAATCAGTTTGTGACTAGGGCCGATGTTCAACTAATGAAGAGTCAGTTGGACTAACTTGTGGAGACTATGACGGCCAAGATAAGGGGGAGCCCAATATTCAGAGAACTGAAAATGTCATTCCACCTCCAGCGAACAATGTTGCTCAAGCTCAGCCTGTGCGGATCCTTGTTGAGGATCATATTATGCAAGAATGTCCCATTGTCCGAGGCGGACATTCCTCTTCTCTTGATGTTGCAGACTATCAGAGTTTTGCATTTTCTGTGCCAAATTTCCAAGGGGTGGTTCCAAAGATGAAAACTAAGGACCCACGATCTGTTGAGTTTATGGAAAGATACTGTGTGTTGGACGAGAAGCTTAAAGCCCTAGAGGGTCGTGATACTCTTGATCTAGATGCTTCAAACATGTGTTTGGTACCCGGCCTTGTAATGCCTCCAAAGTTCAAAACACCGAAATTTGAGAAGTACAGAGGGGATAGTTGTCCCAAGTAACATTTGGTGATGTTTTGCATAAGAATGACCTCATATGTCCCCAATGACAAGCTTATGATTCACTGTTTCCAAGACAGTCTGAGTGGGGCATCGTTGAGTTGGTATATGCAGTTAGAAAGTGGTTGCATCCAATCATGGTCAGACTTGGCTAACGCCTTTGTAAAGCAATATAGTTATAATCTTGACATGGCTCTCAGCCGTATACAGTGGCAAGGTTTATCTCAAGCGGACAATGAATCATTCAGAGGTTATGCTCAGAGATGGAGAGAGTTAGCTGCTCATGTTTGTCATACCTCAAATTTGTCCTACCTGTATATAATTTCTATATGTACATCCACCCATTAACCATATTCAGAAAAAATCAAAAAAAATATGTTGTCTTTAAATCCATCTCTCTTTTATTTTTTATCCATTTTCATTTTAAGTCATATATATCTTTTAACCATTTTTATCCTTCATCCAATTAAATATCCATTTAAACCATTTCTATATCCATTTAATATCCATATATAAAATCCAATGTCCATATCCATTTCCACTTTCTATTTCTTATCAATTTCCATTACTTTCTATCAATTAAACCATATCCACTTTTAATATTCATTTCAAAAACCACTTTTTTTATCCATTAAATCCATTGGTTATCCATTTCCTTCATAAACCATTTCCATTTTTAAACTCATTTCACAAATCTTTCTAATATCCATTTTCTAAAAAACCATCTCAATATCCATTCCATAAAACCACTCTTTTTATCCATTTATCCCTTTATCCATTTAAAACAAAAATCCAAAAAGTCCAATTTGCCTTTTTTAATCAAATCACCATTTCTTTTTATATCCATATTCCTTTTTCCAAAAGTTCATTTTACAAATTTATAAACTAAAGCCCATTTACCATTTACACATTACACAAATTGCCAAAAAGTTGCAGCCAATAACCTCTACAAAAGATACAAGTCCAATAACCTCTGAGCCCACTCTAATTGATTACACAAAATTGAAAAAAAAGAAAGAAGTAAATGCAACCAAATTTTAACAATGAGCCAAAAAGAAAACCAGTCACGAACGGCATAACCTGCAAGTCACATGTTCACACCTTCATATAATATGCAACCTACTTGTGACACAAAATGCATACATCAGCCACCAGCATCATGTACCAAACCGACCAAGCATCAGACGCACCAACCATGAGCCCCACGTCCCTGTCATGCGACCTGCTGTACAACCTGTGCCAAAATTCCATCACCTGCAGCATAAATTACAACGAGAAAAATTCATAAACATAGCCATGATTCACAGTACATACAAGAGTGATACAATAAACCAACAATCATATAACCAATAACAAATTTCACAAACCACAAGTTGCAACCAAATTCATCAAATAAGCCAACCTTCATTTCACTGACCAACTCAAACCATAATTTTCACGCCACAACCCTGTACCTGCAACATCAACAAAGCCTCACGCAACAATGTTCACAAACTTGTACCAACCAACTTCAAATCGACCCACCACCAGCTTTGCACAACCTGTAGCCGGACCCACACAGCAATTCACAACAATTCGCACAAACCCGTACGACCACCAGCTACAAAAACACGTCCAAACTGTCACAATGCAATGTTGCAGCCTCGGCTCACCACACTTGTACGACCTGTGCGAGACAATGCGAATCACCAAATTCCAAACCGTCACATGATTTCCAGCTCACATTTATTCTTCTCAATCTTTCCCAAATCACCCTTACCATATGCTATAAATCAGACCTTCCTCCCTCATTTCGAAAAAGCTAGCCGCCACTCCAACATCTTCTGAACCCTACCAAAATTCCTTCTTCTTACTCAACTCAATCTCGCCCTCCTTTTCAAACCATAAACAACTGTACCCTTCCTCCAAAGCTCTCAACCACCATCAAACCTTCAAACCTTAAATCCTTTCACACCTTGTTCTCATCTTCAATCAACACCAATGAAACCCATTCAAATAATCCCTCAAATCTCTTCAAACACCCAAATACAGATCCAAAATCAAACTGAGAAGAAGAGAGATGAAGTGAGATTCTGAACCAACCAAACCAGAAACAGATCGAAACTTGAGTGAGTGAAACACAAACCTGAAAAGTCCAAACCCGAGTGAGATTCGAACCAAAAAGATGAGCGAGTTGAAGCAAAAAGGCGAGGGAGATTGAGAAGAACAAACGGAGATCGCACAAAATCAAAGGCCGAGGCGAAGAAGAAGGTCGGATTGTGGTGATGAATACATGTGTTTCATGAGTGTGTTGTTTTGTAAGCGGTGATGAAGAAACTTCCATCTGAGCCATTTGTTTTGTGAACCCTGCTATGTTTATGATGTTTAACATCTGACCTTTACCTTTCCTTTTCTTTCGCTTTTGAACGCTGATGCTATTACCCTTTAAAAAAGAATGAAATTGCAGGGTCTGATGTTGACCGACCCTTTTCAGGGCATCTTCTTTTTGTTTTTTTCTGATAGTTAGTGTTCTTTTTTTTTTAGTTCTTCTTTTCCAATTTTTTGACTAGGGTGGGCTCAGCCCACGTTGGAGGATCATTAACCACCACCTTGTTTTTTTTATCGTGTGTTTTTGTCTTAAATGGACGATGGACTTAGCCCAAAGGATTCCATTCCTTCATACACCCCTCCATTTTACGCTTTTTATTTTCTTATTTTGCTTTAATATTATCAAGTTTGTATTTCTAAGTTTTTAAGAATAATAAATCTTTTGCCTATTTATCTTAATATTTCCTTTTTCACTTCAATTTCGATTTTCTTCTCAATTATTTTGGGGCCAATGATATGACAACAATCTTGATTTAGTTGATTTTCTCAAATCGATTCAAAATCTTGATTAATATGAGGCCTACTTTTATTTTCTTTTATTTTTCTTTCAAGTTTTTGGTCAATGAAAGTCAAATATTAAAGATTATCGATTTCTCAATTAAATCTTGATTAAGACGAGACCGATTTTATTTTAATTCCGATTTTTTTTTATTATCTTATGTCTTTTCATTTTTGGTCCATGAAAGTCAAATATCGTTGATTATCGATTTCTCGATTAAATCTTGATTAAGACGAGACCGATTTTATTTCTATTCCGATTTTATTTTTTATTATCTTATGTCTTTTCATTTTTGGGCCATGAAAGTCAAAAATCGTTGATTATCGATTTCTCGATCAAATTCGATTAAGACGAGACCAACTTTATTTTATGTCGATATTATATCTTGTCAATATTATCTTGATTATTATTGTTCATATTCTTATCATATTGTCCATATCATATTCATATCATGTTTATCTAACCATTTCATTTTTTTCATATTTTAATCAAACACACTAACAACTATCGAAACGCCTAAACACTTAATTTTCGATTAAAATACTTAACATACTCATTCAAATCGTTTTCATAATTAAATCACGAAAGAATTGAATTCTTGAGGTCTAGCACTTCTTGGGTTCTTGAGTGACCGCTATTGAGGGCACGCCTTGGGTGGTGTGTCATTCGACCTTTCGTTTCTAAGACACACGCCTTAACTATTTGGACAAAGAAATACCATTGGAGTCTAGCATTCCACGTGGTACTTTCATTGTTCATCAAACAATATTTTCATAAATCAATCGAATGAAAAAGGTGTCGTTGGGATCTAGCATCCCAATAATGCCCCAATTAATTGGTTGTGAGGCCGACGTCTCGTTTATCGAATAATCGTCATTCTCCCTAAAACACTTAACAAATCAAACCATTTCCAAACCAATTATCGATTTGTCGTCGAGCTACTTCTTCAAAACATTATCGTAAGCCAAGCGCCTTTTGCTTCGCCATCAAATGCACACTTGCATATTTCGTAGGTTTTGTTACTAGGAGCACCTCTAGGGACTAGTATCAATCCTCCCTTCTTGTCGCAACCCAATTCAACCCAATCTTTTTCCAAACGCTTTCTTAATCAACTTACAAAAGGAGAAGATTCTTGGAGTCTAGCATTCCTTGGGTCTTCGAATGAATGGCTTTTGATGCGCGCCCTTAGGTTGTTGTTCATTCACCCTTTCGTCTTAAAACACTTAATCTTTATTGAACATTGTTGCATTCAATCACGAAAGAACTGAGTTCTTGGAGTCTCGCATTCCTTGGATTCTTGAGTGACTGCTCTCGAGGCACGCCCCTTGGGTTGTTTGTCATTCAATCTTTCGTCTCCTAAAACACTAACCCTAACCCCTCTTTTCGTGGGCGTACCACGAACTACGACTGCTCTGATTCTTTATTCTCGTCCGAGTAAAGATACGTAGGCACAAGATTCCGTTGATCTTGGCGAGCTACCTTCCCTCCATCTTCCGTCTTCCATCTATCCCTTTCCGTAGTCGAACTACGATTGCTCTGATTTCTCATTCTCGTCCGAATGAGCATACGTAGGCCCGAGGTCGCGATGATCTTGCCGAGCACCCTATCCTTAAACCACCCCATTTCCCTTAGTAATCGAAACCTTTTACTTTACCTTTTCGCATATATTGTTGAGAAGAAAACAAACAAGCTTAGATAACGCTCATCACAATTCGAACTAAGAGGTTCCCGTTGAGTACAACGGACGTGAGGGGGTGCGCGTACCTTCCCCTCATGTAACCGACTCCCGAACCCAGAATGTGGTTGCGACGACCACGTTCTTATCCTCCTTTAAAGGTTTTCTCGATATTTTCCTTTCCCTATTTTTGGGATAAATAAAGTTCGATGGCGACTCTGTCGAACCGTTCCGCGCCTTTCGCGCGAAAGGTCGTGTCTTCGATGAAGCAATTTTTTCAAGGTGCGACAGCTGGCGACTCTGCTGAGGAAGTTTGCTCCATGCAAAAGAGAGTCAAGCCTATCTTAGTGCAATTTGTGAGGAGTGTTATCTTCGTTTGCTTGTTTTCTTCCCTTACGTATTTGTTCTCTTATTGCTTTCTCCTATTGTTCTTGGCTGTTGGATCTTGGGATGATATCATGAGTAAAGCTCTACACCTGAGATTTGGTAAAAGCAGAGGGAACACATAGTTTAAAATTGGATGTCAAGTAGTGTTAGTCCCCAAGGACTCACTCCTTGCATGCCTAGCATGAAAGCTCCCCTAGAGTAGACCTTTTCGTAGATCCTGTTGTAACACAGCTAGCCTGTCGCACGACTTGATTCATGAAGGGTCCGTGACTCTATGAACCACTCTTAGAACCAAGTTCTATATTGGTGGTCGTGTAGTGTTAGTCTCCAAGGACTCTCTCCTTGTGCGCCTAGCATGAAGACCCCGCTCAGGGGAGACCTTGTCGTCATTCTCGTCGTAATACAGCTAGCATGTTGCGTGACGTTGATTCGATTAGTGTCTGTAATCCTGGGAACCTTATCCGTCAACATAGAAACCATCCCGTGAGTGGGTTTATGGGTAAAGAACCTAGAACTTTCCTCATAGAGCCTACCTATAGAGTTTCTTTGATCAGAGACTTTGGTCATTTACCTATGAATGGCCAACCTCAGAACTATTTGAACCTGCGATCTGCGATCCTGGATCTTGCATCTTGCATTGCATCTCATGGCATTGCATTGCATTGCATCTGTTATGCATCTTGCATTGCATTTTTAACCTCAGAATCTCACTTCAACTTCCTTCCTTCTCCAGTAAATCAAGCTGATTCATCGACACCAGTACGCAACTCGAGCCAATAACAGACGAATGATGGAGCAGATTCAACAAGAGCTAGCCGCCTTTAGAGAAGAATTGGACTCTATCAAAGAAAAGATTGACCAGATTCTAGAAGCCATCATGATGGCCAAAAAAGAAGAAGAACTGCGTGAAGTCGCCGCAGCCAACAACATTGTGTGTAACACCCCATTTCTACCCGGTGGATAATAGTAAAATCAGAGTTTCAAAATTTCAACAAACAAATAGGATGCCACATTTTCAACTTAAAAACACTTCGATTAATTTCATAAGAACAGATACATAACACTTTGATCGGATGAACCGGTAACAACAAATTTCATATATATCTTCTTTTCAAAGCAAAACAACTTCAATATATGAATATTCAACTTTGATTCACTTAACATTGTTGTTTGACTAAAACAACCTCAAAACAACATAATACTTAATAAATTCAACTTAAAAATTCAGCAACATAAAACGTATTCAACAATAAACAACACGCGTCCATCCCCCGAGTGTTACGTATCAGAGCAAGACCCTTTTGACTTGCAATAAAGCAACATAAAGACTTCATAAAGTTACTTCGGACTTCCACTGCTATTCTTGAGTACCTGCCCATTTCCCATGGTAGGGGAAATATCAGCAGAAAGGGTGAGATATCGAATAATATAAACAAAAGTATGATAATAAATATACTAGATTAGAATCATATAAATTTCACCGCTTCGTACAACTATCATACGACAACTACTAATAAATAACTTAATAGCAGCCATAACTTATAACCAACAACAACTCAAATCAGCACAACCTGTTAACAGCAACACATATTAAACCAACTAACAACATAATAACCAACACCAACTTAATCACAAAAGCAACTTATAACAACATCACTTATAACAATAACAACTTATAGCACCACAGCAACAACTTATAACTTCAGCAACAACAACAACAACGACAACCACGTCTTAAACATATAAACCGAATGTGACTCAAACTATGCAAATGCATGTGGTACCATTTGGAGTAAACTCCCAACTTAAACATATGCCAGGTTATCGAGGCATTTTCAACTTAATCGGATGCCATCAAGGCCAACTTAAACAGGTGCCATCAAGGCCAACTTAATCAATGCAAATGTATGCATGCAACAATACCCACAACGTCACAACAACAACAACGCAATAACAACAACGAGAACAACAACTTAAACATGCACCACTTGCATCAACTTAATCCAACCTTGGTCGTTCGACCTACAACTTAATCAACAACATATTCAACATCACATCACCAACATCACCACATCAACAACGTATTCAACATCAACATAAAACATTGGTCATAAGACCTACAACTTAACAGTGCCCATAAACTGGGACAATTCAACCTATTCAACTGTACCTGCAAATCAACTTAATCGACATAATTACCACAAAACAAACCAACCAAGAATACCTACTAATTTATATTAGTTATCCCGCCAATTTTCATTAAATTCCGGACAACTAATTTTCCGCTTAATTTGGCTAATCGGGACTGTTTTATGAATATTGTACTGCTACTTAAATGGTCTACTATTAAAGACACGTACCAATTCTTTAAATAAAAATATTCTATTACCTACTAAAAGCAACCAAAATAAGGTGGTTAGTACATGTATATTATTAATTATGATACTACTATTAAATCACTTAGTGGATTTTGTAGAGAAACCATAATATAAAACTAATATAATGTTTGTCCAGCTGTACCTACAAATCAACTTTTCCGACATAATTTCAACAAAACAAATCCACGAAAATCATCTACTAAACTACCCAACATACCACGTCAATTTTCGTTAAATTCCGAGCAACTAAATTTTTCACCTAAATCGGCTAAACTGACCAAAACTGCATTATTTTCACTTCTGCTGTTAATACTAGCTTAGTATAAAATTATGTGACTTTTTCTGGGTTTTGATACAATACCCTGCTATAGTTTAAAATCATCTGTCATGAAAATTTGTATCATTCCGTTCCTGTCAAAACTGCTACTACTACATTTCCAATTTTTCTGCCAAAACTAATACTGCTACTTATAATTAAAGACTATATTATTTTTCTGCTATAATTGGATCAGATACAGACCTCAAAACCATTTTTCCTGGAAAGAACATCTCGTTAGCTTTCCAACGCTTCGAACGGGGGTCAAAACCGACTTACGGTTCAACAGTTATAAATTTTTGAAGTTTTTCCGAAACCAGAATTTTCTGCATAATTCTGCTACGGGTTTGAGCAATTCCGCCCGAAAATTCGACCGATTCAATTATTTTCTTCGAAACAAACACATACTCGTTCATACCAAACATATAGTAGTGATTTGGAACCATCAAACGTGAATTCTACGACTTTCGATTTCCATCCGAATCTTAAATGGGTCTCTAAACTATTACTAAAAATCAATTTCTAAATACCCAAAATTTAGTAATTCCAGAAAATATTCCCCAACACATAATACCAGAATAAATTCCACAATAAAATCAACACAAAATCAACATCACAGTAGAGAAATTATATAACTCAATCCCACGTACCAATTATCATATACCCGGTTATAAAATTCGAACCCCACCCTTACCTTGGATTGAAGGCAGCTCGAATTTCCGGTCGAAATTGAAGCTTTGACGGCAACCTCTTGAATTCCCTCTTCTCCAACCGTGGTGCCTCCCAAACCCTCACTCTGCTATTCTGAAACTTATTTTTCTTCTTACTGCTACTTCTTCTTTTTCTTTCTTTCAGCCACTTTTATTTCTTTTTCTATACAACCACTTACTCCACCATTCCATAAAATAATAATAATAATAATAATACTATTATTTAATCTATTGGGCTTACTAATCATACCTCCTTATTTGTTATTTCTCACCCAACAACTAAACCCAATTTAATTAAATAAATAGTCCAACTTAATAATATTATTTCTAATATTATTTCTCCGATTAAACCGACTAATTACTCGACTGTCCACTAAACACTCAAACAACATAATAATCCAATTTCTCCTCTTAGTATAATACCGACAAATTCCCAACTTCGACAATTTCCAATAAATAATTCCTTTAATAATTAATTAAATTCGGGGCGTTACACTATGCCTGTTCAAGCATCTACCTCAAGGCTCTCTGTTCCTGTTCCCAACCCCATCACTTATGGGATACTAATGGACTTCGCTCCTGCCACATCTCAACCACTTCCAACATCTGGAGTTACTGTTAGTGCCATTCTGTAAGCCCAACCTGTTGTCGCTCAGATTCCTATTCCTCATGCTGAAGAAAATCTGCTAGATCAGTATGATGAGGTACAGAACTACCATGCTACTATCCCAATTGTCAATCCTACTGCTGCTCAGGATTCTGAAGCTATCAAGATGTGTCGTGATCTAGCTGAGAAACTCCGAGTCATGGAGGGACGCAACTCAACTTCTTTGAATGCTCTGGATATGTGCTTGGTGTCAGATGTTGTCATTCCTCCCAAATTTAAAGTGCAAGAATTCCCAAAGTACAAAGGTCTCAGTTGTCCCCACATCCATCTGAATACGTACTGCCGCAAGATGGCTGCCTATGCCAAAGACGAAAAGCTCATGATCCATTGCTTCCAAGACAGCTTGTCTGGGGCATCTCTTGAATGGTATATGCAGCTGAAGCGTAGTGATGTGCGCACTTGGGATGAGCTAGCTGATGCATTCGTCAAGCAATACAAATACAACATCGAACTTGCTTCGAATCGTACTCAACTTCAGAGTATGGCTCAAAAGGACAACGAATCCTTTAAGGAGCACGCGCAACGCTGGAGAGAGCTAGCCGCAAGAGTGCATCCACCACTTGTTGACCGTGAACTAGTTGACATCTTCATGAGTACTTTGCAAGGCCAGTACTACGAGAAGCTTATTGGTAGTGTTTCTGTTGGATTCTCTGACTTGGTTATCGTCGGTGAGAGAATTGAAGAAGGTTTGAAGAGCGGAAGGATCCAAGGAGGTTCTAGCAGTCAGGCTGGAGCTAAGAAGCCTTTCAATGGATACAAGAAAAAAGAGGGAGAAACAAATGTTGTCTCTGCTCAGAAAGGGCAAGCTCAACAACAAGCTCCCCCTCCAATGCCTTTTCAAATGCCATACTTCCAGTATCTGTATGTTGCTGCTGCGCAATATGCTTCAATGCCTTATCAGCCAACGGTTCATGCTGTTCAAGCTCCAATGCCTCAATAACAGGTTCCTCAGTAACAATCCTACAACCAGCAAGGGTATCAGTATCCTCCTCAACATCAACAACAGAGAGCTGCTCAACAACGTCAGCCTAATCAACAAAGGACAAGGAGGTCTGATAGAGACTTTGATCGTCTGCCAACATCATATGCTCAGATCTTTGCTCAATTAATGGAGAAGAAGGCAATCGCTCTGAGCGACCTAGCTCCTCTTACTGTCATTCCCCCAAATTATGATGCTAATGCTCATTGCGAGTTTCATAAGGGTGCTCCAGGGCATACGATCGAGGACTTCAGAGCTTTCAAACACAAGGTTCAACACATGATTAACTCAAAGTTTCTCACGTTCAATAGGAGGGCTCCAAACGTCATCAAAAACCCTATTCCGCCGCCAAACTAGTGCCAGCAGCAAGTCAAATCAAGTCAAGTTTATTCCCCGAAGAAGGCAGTCATGTTGCCATCCCATCATTTGCATTCTTGTATTTTTCGTCTTTATTTGTTTAAGTACTGTATGCTTTGAACATTGTCGTTTGTATTTAGTTTTCTTAATGTAATGATTATGCATGTTTTGAATCAATTATGTCGTATTCACTCATTTTTTCCTTTTACTGCAAATCACAGACACATTTATTTCCACTTCACTCTCTTTATCAATTGTCGCTTAGCAATGATTGAAGGGAGGATGATGAAAACAAAATACCCATAATTGCAAGTCGTATGCTTTCAGACAAAATCTCCTCAATGATGTACAGACATTGTTTCAATCCCTAAACACTGGAGAGACAAGGAGATAATCCTTAGTTAACCACTTCGAGCCAAGAAGTAGTAGTTTCCTTCGGATATTTAAACCCTTACACTCAACCTGGGGCAGGGTAGTGTTCAGTTAATCCAATTACGCACTCGAATCTCAAAGCAAAATCCAAAAGACATGACGGTTGTTCATCAATACCCATGACTTGGCAGTCATAACCCTCAAACAAAATCAAAATCGACAAAAAAACAGAAAAAATCAAAAGCCTGCTAAGTCGAGCACCTCAAAGGGGACTTAGGCAAAAATCAAGGCAATCCCGATGGGCTCAAAAAGCGAAATCAGCCCATGCAAAAGATAGGGATCAAAAACAAAAAATCAAAAGAGGCCCTCGAATCCTCAACAAAAACAAAATAAGACCCGGTGACCACCAAATCAAAATCAAAGGGTCACTGACATTCATCAAAAACAAAATAAAGGTGACTGTCATTTCAAGCATACCTTGAACCGTCAACCCTTTTGGAATACAAACATGTACAGATTTAATTGAACGTAGGACTGGAGTTCATCACGAAGAAGGGGTGGGTACAAACCAAGTTTTGAGCCTTATATCCTTTGTTTCTTAAACCGCGAACTAGACCATGTTACAACCCTCCAAAGACCTAATTGAGGCGAGGTTTATTCTGAAAGCATACTATTGTAAGGTTACGTAAACTGACTCCCCAGATTTGCTAATCTTCAGCATTGGTGAAATTCTCCTTGCCATGTCTTTCACACCACCAAAACCAGCACAACGTCTGGACTAACGGTCCATTTATCTCACTATCATGACACTCCAATAAACGACTCTTTTTCAAAACTTGCATGAGTATTGCATTAAGATTACCGTTTGTGAATGTGCAAATTTCAACAAGGGGCAATCAAAGAGGAACTTGAACTTTCAGTGGTGCCGACCCGAATCAAGATCACCTCAACACCCTCAGTCTGGGGCAAACTCCTTCAACCACTCAATCAGGGGAAAGTCATTTTATCAAGGATCAACGTCTGCAGATTAAATCACCTCAGAACTGGTTAATCAGGGGCAAACCATTACCATGTTCAGACTGGAGCAAGACCCATTGCAGTAGGCAAATCCCTTCTGTACCTTCAACTTGGACAAGCATACCTTGCCAGACACTATCAATCTTCAAATCTAGAGCAAAAGCACAATCTTCATGAGTTAATCATGTCGCTACGCTCAGTTTCAGGCCACCCTGACCCTCAAGCACAAAGTCATGGTCTTCTCAGGAACGAACTCACCAACAAATCAACAAGCGGTCAAACGCAGAGCTCGAGAGCATCTTCATCTCCTTCAATCATGGCATCTTCAACAAACTGAGTGTCGAGGAAATCAAATCTCTCCCACCGCCCAAAAGTCCAATCTGCATTGGCAACTACCAAAGTCCACCACGTTGGCACCTTCACAAACATATCCAATCACTCGTCTGCAATCATATGCATCATACGCATCATATTCATCATCATAAGCATCATATGCATACCCAAAAAACCAAGTCAAACTTCCCCAACACTTGCATCTCCGCGCGTCATCATTTGCATTGCATCTCATTACAAAATCAAGCATTCATACATGCGTAAGATCCAGGATCAATCTCAAGATTGCAAGACGATCTCCAGCCCAGTCAGGGGCATCTTCTTCAAGTCCGTGGGCGTTCCTCACGAAGTTGTTTCAACCTTTTGTTGATCAAGCTCAAGCAATCTTCAGCCCAGTCACGGCCATCTCCTTCAGTTCATGGGCGTTCCTCATGAAGTTCTTCAACCTTTTGTTGATGTCTCCAAATAAATCTCAATCATCATATCCCCAACAAACTTGACCTTTTGTCAACTGCCTTACTATCATCCTTTTGGTGATAGCCAAATCAACTCAACTCAACCTGCATCCTTTTGGTGTTCGTAACCCTCAAATCAGAAATTTCCTATCATCCTTTTGGTGGTAGTCGTTCATATTGTCAACTTAACCTTCATCCTTTTGGTGGTGGTAGATAGTATTGATCCGTCATCCTTTTGGTGTCGTTGATCCGTAAACCCTTGGTATGTGTATCATCCATTTGGTGAATGACAACCTCTAACACTGTGTGTGCCCTATTATCCTTTTGGTAATAGCAGGCTTTGACCTCATTTTCATCCTTTTGGTGGAAGGGTCTGTGTGTGTGCCCTATTATCCTTTTGGTAATAGCAGGCTTTGACCTCATTTTCATCCTTTTGGTAGAAGGGTATGTGCGTGTGTGTGTGTGTGTGTGTGCGCCCTATTATCCTTTTGGTAATAGCAGGCTTTGACCTCATTTCCATCCTTTTGGTGGAAGGGTCTGTGTGTGTGTGCCCTATTATCCTTTTGGTAATAGCAGGCTTTGACCTCATTTTCATCCTTTTGGTGGAAGGGTCTGTGTGCGTGTGTGCCCTATTATCCTTTTGGTAATAGCAGGCTTTGACCTCATTTTCATCCTTTTGGTGGAAGGGTCTGTGTGTGTGTGCGCCCTATTATCCTTTTGGTAATAGCAGGCTTTGACCTCATTTCCATCCTTTTGATGGAAGGGTCTGTGTGTGTGTGCCCTATTATCCTTTTGGCAATAGCAGGCTTTGACCTCATTTCCATCCTTTTGGTGGAAGGGTTTATGTGTGTGTGCCCTATTATCCTTTTGGTAATAGCAGGCTTTGACCTCATTTTCATCCTTTTGGTGGAAGGGTCTGTGTGTGTGTGTGTGCCCTATTATCCTTTTGGTAATAGCAGGCTTTGACCTCATTTTCATCCTTTTGGTGGAAGGGTCTGTGTGTGTGCCCTATTATCTTTTTGGTAATAGCAGGCTTTGACCTCATTTTCATCCTTTTGGTGGAAGGGTCCGTGTGCGTGTGTGCCCTATTATCCTTTTGGTAATAACGGGCTTTGACCTCATTTTCATCCTTTTGGTGGAAGGGTCTATGTGTGTGCCCTATTATCCTTTTGGTAATAGTAGGCTTTGACCTCCTTTTCATCCTTTTGGTGGAAGGGTCCATGTGCGTGTGTGCCCTATTATCCTTTTGGTAATAGCAGGCTTTGACCTCATTTTCATCCTTTTGGTGGAAGGGTCCGTGTGCGTGTGTGCCCTATTATTCTTTTGGTAATAGCGGGCTTTGACCTCATTTTCATCCTTTTGGTGGAAGGGTCTGTGTGTGTGTGTGCCCTATTATCCTTTTGGTAATAGCAGGCTTTGACCTCATTTTCATCCTTTTGGTGGAAGGGTCTGTGTGTGTGTGTATGCCCTATTATCCTTTTGGTAATAGCGGGCTTTGGCCTCATTTTCATCCTTTTGGTGGAAGGGTCTGTGTGTGTGCCCTATTATCCTTTTGGTAATAGTAGGCTTTGACCTCATTTTCATCCTTTTGGTGGAAGGGTCCATGTGCGTGTTTGCCCTATTATCCTTTTGGTAATAGCAGGCTTTGACCTCATTTTCATCCTTTTGGTGGAAGGGTCCGTGTGCGTGTGTGCCCTATGATTCTTTTGGTAATAGCAGGCTTTGACCTCATTTTCATCCTTTTAGTGGAAGGGTCTGTGTGTGTGTGTGCCCTATTATCCTTTTGGTAATAGCAGGCTTTGACCTCATTTTCATCCTTTTGCTGGAAGGGTCTGTGTGTGTGTGTGCCCTATTATCCTTTTGGTAATAGCAGACTTTGACCTCATTTTCATCCTTTAGGTGGAAGAGTCTGTGTGTGTGCCCTATTATCCTTTTGGTAATAGCAGGCTTTGACCTCATTTTCATCCTTTTGGTGGAAGGGTCCGTGTGCGTGTGTGCCCTATTATCCTTTTGGTAATAGCAGGCTTTGACCTCATTCTCATCCTTTTGGTGGAAGGGTCTGTGTGTGTGTGTGCCCTATTATCCTTTTGGTAATAGCAGGCTTTGACCTCATTTTCATCCTTTTGGTGGAAGGGTCCATGTGCGTGTGTGCCCTATTATCCTTTTGGTAATAGCAGGCTTTGACCTCATTTTCATCCTTTGGGTGGAAGGGTCCGTGTGCGTGTGTGCCCTATTATTCTTTTGGTAATAGCAGGCTTTGACCTCATTTTCAGCCTTTTGGTGGAAGGGTCTGTGTGTGTGTGTGTGCCCTATTATCCTTTTGGTAATAGCAGGCTTTAACCTCATTTTCATCCTTTTGGTGGAAGGGTCTGTGTGTGTGTGCCCTATTATCCTTTTGGTAATAGCAGGCTTTGACCTCATTTTCATCCTTTTGGTGGAAGGGTCTGTGTGTGTGCCCTATTATCCTTTTGGTAATAGCAGGCTTTGACCTCATTTTCATCCTTTTGGTGGAAGGGTCTGTGTGTGTGTGCGCCCTATTATCCTTTTGGTAATAGCAGGCTTTGACCTCATTTTCATCCTTTTGGTGGAAGGGTCTATGTGCGTGTGTGCCCTATTATCCTTTTGGTAATAGCAGGCTTTGACCTCATTTTCATCCTTTTGGTGGAAGGGTCTGTGTGTGTGTGTGCCCTATTATCCTTTTGGTAATAGCAGGCGTTGACCTCATTTTCATCCTTTTGGTGGAAGGGTCTGTGTGTGTGTGTGTTTACTATCATCATTTTGATGATGGGTCTGTCATCCTTTTGGTGTCAGATTTTCCTGTTATCATCCTTTTGGTGATAACGCCCTTTGCAAGTTATTCAGTGTCTACTCGAGGTTGACAATGATCCAATCATTCCACCTCCCAAGCAATTTCTTTCTCTTCGGACAAATTTGTGGTTTTCTTCATACCTAATTTTCTTCTACCTCGAAAGAGTGAACACCATAGCAATTCATCTTACTCGGTTCAAGCCAATTAGATAGGGGCATCTGTCATACCTCAAATATGTCCTACCTATATATATTTTCCATCTATACATCCACCCACTAACCATATTCAGAAAAAATAAAAATAAAATATGTTGTCTTCAACTTCATCTCTCTTTTATTTTTTATCCATTTTCATTTTAAGTCATATCTATCTTTTAACCATTTTTATCCTTCATCCAATTAAATATCCATTTAAACCATTTCTATATCCATTTAATATCCATATATAAAATCCAATGTCCATATCCATTTCCACTTTCTATTTCTTATCAATTTCCATTATTTTCTATCAATTAAACCATATCCACTTTTAATATTCATTTCAAAAACCACTTTTTTTATCCATTAAATCCATTGGTTATCCATTTCCTTCATAAACCATTTCCATTTTTAAACTCATTTCACAAATCTTTCTAATATCCATTTTCTAAAAAACCATCTCAATATCCATTCCATAAAACCACTCTTTTTATCCATTTATCCCTTTATCCATTTAAAACAAATATCCAAAAAGTCCAATTTGCCTTTTTTAATCAAATCACCATTTCTTTTTATATCCATATTCCTTTTTCCAAAAGTTCATTTTACAAATTTATAAACTAAAGCCCATTTACCATTTACACATTACACAAATTGCCAAAAAGTTGCAGCCAATAACCTCTACAAAAGATACAAGTCCAATAACCTCTGAGCCCACTCTAATTGATTACACAAAATTGAAAAAAAAGAGAGAAGTAAATGCAACCAAATTTTAACAATGAGGCAAAAATAAAACTAGTCACGAACGGCATAACCTGCAAGTCACATGTTCACACCTTCATACAATATGCAACCTACTTGTGACACAAAATGCATACAGCAGCCACCAGCATCATGTACCAAACCGCCCAAGCATCAGACGCACCAACCATGAGCCCCACGTCCCTGTCATGCGACATGCTGTACAACCTGTGCCAAAATTCCATCACCTGCAACATAAATTACAACGAGAAAAATTCATAAACATAGCCATGATTCACAGTACATACAAGAGTGATACAACAAACCAACAATCATATAACCAATAACAAATTTCACAAACCACAACTTGCAACCAAATTCATCAAATAAGCCAACCTTCATTTCACTGACCAACTCAAACCATAATTTTCACGCCACAACCCTGTACCTGCAGCATCAACAAAGCCTCACGCAGCAATGTTCACAAACTTGTACCAACCAACTTCAAATCGACCCACCACCAGCTTTGTACAACCTGCAGTCGGACCCACACAGCAATTCACAACAATTCGCACAAACCCGTACGACCACCAGCTACAAAAACACGTCCAAACTATCACAATGCAATGTTGCAGCCTCGGCTCACCACACTTGTACGACCTGTGCAAGACAATGCGAATCACCAAATTCCAAACCGTCACATGATTTCCAGCTCACATTTATTCTTCTCAATCTTTCCCAAATCACTCTTACCATATGCTATAAATCAGACCTTCCTCCCTCATTTCGAAAAATCTAGCTGCCACTACAACAACTTCTGAACCCTACCAAAATTCCTCCTTCTTCTTACTCAACTCAATCTCGCCCTCCCTTTCAAACCGTAAACAACCGCACCCTTCCTCCAAAGCTCTCAACCACCATCAAACCTTCAAACCTTAAATCCTTTCACACCTCGTTCTCATCTTCAATCAACACCAACGAGACCCATTCAAATAATCCCTCAAATCTCTTCAAACACCCAAATACAGATCCAAAATCAGAACTGAGAAGAAGAGAGATGAAGTGAGATTCTGAACCAACCAAACCAGAAACAGATCGAAACTTGAGTGAGTGAAACACAAACCTGAAAAGTCCAAACCCGAGTGAGATTCGAACCAAAAAGATGAGCGAGTTGAAGCAAAAAGGCAAGGGAGATTGAGAAGAACAAACGGAGATCGCACAAAATCAAAGGCCGAGGCGAAGAAGAAGGTCAGATTGTGGTGATAAATATGTGTGTTTCATGAGTGTGTTGTTTTGTAAGCGATGATGAAGAAGCTTCCATCTGAGCCATTTGTTTTGTGAACCCTGCTATGTTTATGATGTTTAACATCTAACCTTTACCTTTCCTTTTCTTTCGCTTTTGAACGCTGATGCTATTACCCTTTAAAAAAGAATGAAACTGTTGGGTCTGATGTTGACCGACCCTTTTCAGGGCGTCTTCTTTTTGTTTTTTTCTGATAGTTAGTGTTCTTTTTTTGAAGTTCTTCTTTTCCAATTTTTTGACTAGGGTGGGCTCAGCCCACGTTGGAGGATCATTAACCACCACCTTGTTTTTTTTATCGTGTGTTTTTGTCTTAAATGGATGATGGACTTAGCCCAAAGGATTCCATTCCTTCATACACCCCTCCATTTTACGCTTTTTATTTTCTTATTTTGCTTTGATATTATCATGTTTGTATTTCTAAGTTTTTAAGAATAATAAATATTTTGCCTATTTATCTTAATATTTCCTTTTTCATTTCAATTTCGATTTTCTTCTCAATTATTTTGGGGCCAATGATATGACAACAATCTTGATTTAGTTGATTTTCTCAAATCGATTCAAAATCTTGATTAATATGAGGCCTACTTTTATTTTATTTTATTTTTCTTTCAACTTTTTGGTCAATGAAAGTCAAATATTAAAGATTATCCATTTCTCGATTAAATCTTGATTAAGACGAGACCGATTTTATTTTTTTTTATTATCTTATGTCTTTTCATTTTTGGTCCATGAAAGTCAAAAATCGTTGATTATCGATTTCTCGATTAAATCTTAATTAAGACGAGACCGATTTTATTTCTATTCCGATTTTATTTTTTTTATTATCTTATGTCTTTTCATTTTTGGTCCATGAAAGTCAAAAATCGTTGATTATCGATTTCTCGATCAAATTCGATTAAGACGAGACCAACTTTATTTTATGTCGATATTATATCTTGTCAATATTATCTTGATTATTATTGTTCATATTCTTATCATATTGTCCATATCATATTCATATCATGTTTATCTAACCATTTCATTTTTTTCATATTTTAATCAAACACACTAACAACTATCGAAACGCCTAAACACTTAATTTTCGATTAAAATACTTAACATACTTATTCAAATCCTTTTCATAATTAAATCACGAAAGAATCGAATTCTTGAGGTCTAGCACTTCTTGGGTTCTTGAGTGACCGCTATTGAGGCGCACGCCTTGGGTGGTGTGTCATTCGACCTTTCGTTTCTAAGACACGCGCCTTAACTATTTGGACAAAGAAATACCATTGGAGTCTAGCATTCCACGTGGTACTTTCGTTGTTCATCAAACAATATTTTCATAAATCAATCGAATGAAAAAGGTGTCGTTGGGATCTAGCATCCCAATAATGCCCCGATTAATTGGTTGCGAGGCCGACGTCTCGTTTATCGAATAATCGTCATTCTCCCTAAAACACTTAACAAATCAAACCATTTCCAAACCAATTCTCGATTCGTTGTCGAGCTACTTCTTCAAAACATTATCGTAAGCCAAGCGCCTTTTGCTTCGCCATCAAATGCACACTTGCACATTTCGTAGGTTTTGTTACTAGGAGCACCTCTAGGGACTAGTATCAATCCTCCCTTCTTGTCGCAACCCAATTCGACCCAATCTTTTTCCAAACATTTTCTTAATCAACTTACGAAAGGAGGAGATTCTTGGAGTCTAGCATTCCTTGGGTCTTCGAATGAATGGATCTTGAGGCGCGCCCTTAGGTTGTTGTTCATTCACCCTTTCGTCTTAAAACACTTAATCTTTATTGAACATTTTTGCAATCAATCACGAAAGAACTGAGTTCTTGGAGTCTCGCATTCCTTGGATTCTTGAGTGACTGCTCTCGACGCACGCCCCTTGGGTTGTTTGTCATTCAATCTTTCATCTCCTAAAACACTAACCCTAACCCCTATTTTCGTGGGTGTACCACGAACTACGACTGCTCTGATTCTTTATTCTTGTCCGAGTAAAGATACGTAGGCACAAGATTGCGATGATCTTGGCGAGCTACCTTCCCTCCATCTTTCGTCTTACCTCTATCCCTTTCCGTAGTCGAACTACGATTGCTCTGATTCCTCATTCTCTTCCGAATGAGCATACGTAGGCCCGAGGTCGCGATGATCTTGCCGAGCACCCTATCCTTAAACCACCCTATTTCCCTTAGTAATAGAAACCTTTTACTTTACCTTTTCGCATATATCATTGAGAAGAAAACAAACAAGCTTAGATAACGCTCATCACAATTCGAACTAAGAGGTTCCCGTTGAGTACAACGGACGTGAGGGGGTGCGCGTACCTTCCCCTCACGTAACCGACTCCCGAACCCAGAATGTGGTTGCGACGACCACGTTCTTATCCTCCCTTAAAGGTTTTCTCGATATTTTCCTTTCCCTATTTTTGGGATAAATAAAGTTCGGTGGCGACTCTGTCGAACCGTTCCGCGCCTTTCGCGCGAAAGGTCGTGTCTTCGATGAAGCAATTTTTTCGAGGTGCGATAGTGTTCAACCACCGCTTTTGGACAGAGAATTGGTTGAACTATTCATGGACACTTTGCAAGGCCCGTATTACGATAAGATGATTGGCAATGAGGCATCGAACTTCTCTGACCTGGTAATAGTGGGAGAACGCATTGAGAGCCTGCTCAAATGTGGAAAGATCCAAGACGTCTCGGACATTCCAGCCAGTGAAAATGAATCAGTTGTCAGTTCTCAAGAAGAATGGGAGGAAGGAAATGATTCCATCTGGGAATCTCCGCTACCTCATCCTCAGTATTCAGGTATTTCAACTGTTCAGAGTCAGCAATCTTCTGGGTTTCCGTATCAGATGCCATTTTCTCCATAGGGACAGTATTCTTCTCCAAATCAGGGACCTCCTCAGAATCAACGATCATATCGTCGTCAGCCATGTCAGCACGCCCGACAGAGGCCAAGGAAGGTAGAGAGGCATTTCACTCAGTTGCCAATGTCGTACAGTCAGATGTTGCCAGATTTGATCAAAGGTGGATTAATAGTGCCAAAGAAGATAGACTCAGTACCTTTTCCATATCCACCAGGTTTTGATGTCAACGCTCGTTGTGACTATTATGCTGAGGCATAGGGGCATTCAACTGAAGACTGTAAGGTACTCAAGAGCAAGATTCAGACACTTCTTAACTCCAATAGGTTCTCATTCACGCCTCAGGGTATTCAGATCAACAATTATCCTTCATCCAGTCAGGTGGGTTCATCAGTCCAGGAGTCACCGAGGGAAATTGTGCAGATGATTATCAAACTGACTTCGACGAGCAATTCTGAAGATGGCTAGCTCATTAGCAAATCAAGCTTGGAAACCCAGTTCTCTGAAGCTGGCAATCATTTAGATCATGTCATTTCTTTGCATTTGTAGTTTCTTTTCTGTTAAAGTGCAAACTCATTTGTAAACTTATTTGTTTTCGATTGATAATGATAATGAAATGAATATGCATGTTTTGGTTAAATCCATTCGTGTTCACTCATACTTTTTTATCGATATCATATGCTTGTTTAAGCAGAATTTGAGGGAGGATGATGAAATTGAAAGACGCAAAACTTCCGATTGTATGCTTTTGAATAAAACCCTGTTGAGGATGTAGAGGCATTGTTTCAAATCTCAAAACACCGAAGACATAAGAAGATAATCCCTTGTCAACCCCGTTGAGCCTAGTAGTAGGAGTTTCTTTCTGAAAACGAAAAACCCTCAATCTTAACCCGGGGTAGGGTAGGTGTCAGTTAATTTGACCGTGCGTTCAAATTTCAAAAGGAGTGTCCCATTCGATGATCAATTACATCTATGGTTATCCCTCCCCAACCGAAGAGTGAGGCAGTCACAACACTTTCAAGTCAGACAAGCCAGCGTCACACGATTTGTTCCGAAAAAGAATAAAAAAAAAGAGAAAAAAAAGAAAGCCCGCTAAGTCGAAACTTGAAAACAAGTGACTTAGGCAAACATTAAGGCATCCCGCTGGACTTCAAAATCGAAAAATTCAAAAAAAGAATCAGTCCAGGCAAAATCAGGGAAATCAAAGAGAAAAAAGAACGAAAAGCGAAAAGGATGACAAAAGAAAAATGCTCGAGCAAAGAACAAGCCGTGTGACCACAGCCACCAAAGACATAAGGGGTGCATGTCACTCCGAAAACCGTGTGGGTTCCTTAACCATCCTCATACCATTCATTAACCTTTTTGAAAGGTGAGTGTCTGTGTCGAATTAGCTGAACGTAAGACTGGAGAACATCAAGGAGAATGGGTGGGTTAAAACAAAACTTTGAGCCTTATATCCGTTCTTTCTCAAACCGCGAACCAGACCACGTTACAACCCTCAAAATACCTAATTGAAGCAGGGTTGTTTCGAAAGCATACTTCGGTAAAGATCACGTCAAAACTGACTCCTAAAAGGATTTTTCTTACCATTCATGTTAGTATCAATGTGACATTCTGATTAGTGATTCATTCACTATATGTCGCAACATTTTTTCAGTGAACAAACTTGGATTTCAAAACTGTCATATTGTTGGAGCGGTAAAGCGGCAAGCAACAAAAGTTTTTTGAAGTACTTTTCCGGAAATTTATCGTGTCCACAGAGATTGGTGTTATTGAACTGTCGTTCGACAGTTTTCAAAATTCTGAGTTTGGTTTAAAATGTTTCAAACATAGAAACAGAAAAGTAAATATTAACACAAAAAGAATTCATTCTCCAGAGAGAAGAAACTTATCAAGCATGCATATAATCCACTCCTCACAAACTTAAACTTACCGACCAGCTATACTCAACCTACAATACTCCTCAATATCATTCAACATCGCTCACAACAGTGTCCATCTCTGATACACTGAGCTGAGAGAATAACCGTATTACTCTCGTCGATGATCTCGCACCCGTCTCAAACAACACAGAGGCATTAAGCTCTGATACCCATAAAGATTGTTAGCTCTATATCTATCTCTAGCATCCAGAAACTAACAGATAATCATCCCTAATCAAGGTTTGTGATGTTTATCTCTAACACAACTCAAACCCCGAGCATAAAGCACAAAATCAAGGACAATCACCAATAAAGATTTGTAAAGCGGATTTTATACAATGCCATGAGCGATAAATATACTTAAGATCAAAGTAAATACATATACAAAACCCAACAAATGAAGAATACACAAAGAAGAAGAGAAATGGACCAAAAATATCCCAGTTTGTCAGCGCTGATCAATGATCAATCCACTCCAGATCATCCATATGCAAGCTCCAATGTTGTTTTCAAGATAAATCTACCAAAATTTGAAAGTTTGATGCATTGGGAACAAATATTACCCAACCATCCTCTAAAAATGTGTTTCTAGCCCTTAAATAGAGTTTATGTCCGTCCAGATTCGCCCGACGAAGTTCTGGTTCGACCGGCGAACTAAAGCGGCTTATTCTGGACTTTTTTACACGTTTCTGTCTGTCTGGCTCGCTTCTGCTTTGCCCGGCGAGAACGGGGCGAGAGCAGACAGACATCATTTTCTGTTTTCTTGTTTCCGCCATAACTTTCGAACCGTAACTCCGTTTTTTGCCCAGTTTGAAGCGTTGGAAAGCTTATTCAATGCTCTTTATGAATATGACAAAATATCCTTGCTTAAATACCTGCAAAAATAAATGGAAAATAATTAAAATCAATGATATTTACACAATAACGTAATATATACACTATAACGTAAAGTAAACGTATTTACAAACAAAGCGGAGTTTATTCGAACGATATTAACAAAAAGTATCGATAAGTGCAACAAAACTTATATACAAAAATAGCTACAATTTGCACTTATCAAACTCTCCCCAACTTAAACTTGTTTGTCCCTAAACAAGAATCAAGTGACTCAAAGAAATAGAAGTAACAACCAAAGAATCACGAATCAGCAGGTTTTGAAAAACGGAAACAAATGAATGGTTCAAATGAAAAACGGTACACACAAAGTAAATACTTACCACTAAACTACAACGACAACATAGGCACAAAACAAATGCTAAATACAAAAATCATGCCAAACATCCTAAAACAACACAAGTTCAAACGTGAATCACACCTAGCAAAAACAGTCATCGGTAGATGAAAAACACAAAAATGAGGTACTTTTCACTCACATAACAATCTTACAAACAAAAAACTAAATTATGCATTCATTCAAAAATTCACATTGAACATACAAAGGCAAGAATCACAAGGGCTTTCAAGGTTATAGTGTGGTCGGGTAAACAAACAAGGGGCAATTTCTAAAGATAATTGAAACAAAAACTTGTTTAAACCTAAAGGAGTGATCAACTCAAAAAGACTCAAACACAAAATTCCAATCAACTTCTTTCAAAATCCCAAGTGTTACACAAAAAACAATACTTATTTAGTACAATTCTACGAACTCTTTTGGTTTCCTTTCACAAGAATTTTTTTTTCTTTTTTTTTTCTTTTTTTCTTTTCTTTTCTTTTTCATTTTTTTCTCCTTTTGTCTTTTCTTTTTCATTTTTTTTCTCTTTTTTCTTTTCTTTTTCAACCTCATAGAAACCAACCAATGAGTAAACAATCATTCTCTTCCCAACTTGAATTCAACCACATCATCATGTGAATACTCCCTACTTTCTAAGGCAAGATAAAAATTCATACAACAACACAAAGTTGAGGGTTCAAGAAAAAAACAATCAATCAAAATCCATACAAAAAGTGAATTCAACACTCATAGACAAACATTAAGTTCAAACAACATGGATAATGATAAAAAGGCACAAAGGGGTTTAACAAATGCTCACACACTCACAGGGTGAATTAACTATTTGGCTAGGTAGTTGTGCTCAAAATGAAACAAAATGCCTTGATCCTTTTCATGCTTTCATATAATCAACACAAACAAAAGATTAAGCATAATAAAATCCAGTTAGAACAAGAATGTTGGTACTCCGCGCATATATGAACAATGGAAAGCTACCTCACAAAAGGCTGAGAACTAAAGTGATTCACATCAAGAATAAGTATACAAAAGAATGAATGACATGGAAGTTTGTAAAAAGCCTAAGTATCATGAATATGCTAAAGTCTAGAAAGCAATAAAAACATATCTTGGACGTGTAGAAAACTTAACAATATCATTACCATACATCCGCAAGTTGAAACGATCAAACTTGGAACATCACCTCAAATTTCCTCAAGCTACTCAAAACAAGCTCTTAGACAAAAACAAAAACTATTAATATAAACAAACTAAAAGACCGGCTGAAAATGGATTAAATAAGTTGTAAAGTGAAGATTTGAGAATTTTACGAACAATCCGAGTACAACTTGTTTAATGAATGTTCACCACACTACCTAAGCTATAATAAAAAAGTAATAATGAAACAAAAACGATAAAACATGCTTGTTTTACGTCGTAAGCTCGATGCATTTACTGTCCTTAGCTAGTAACTTCCTCCCTTCATGCCATGGTAATTGCCTCATCGCGCAAACCAAAAGCAAGTGTCCTAACCAAACACTTGAACAAACGTTACAGGATCAAAATGTATACAACACTTGAACAAACATAATGGAAAATAAAAGCAAAACAAGTATCTATACAAGCATATATATACAATATAAACAATTATGTACAAAGCTCCAAAACATCAAAACTATCGCAATGCAATTCAATATAAAAAACAATCCTCGGCAACAACGTCATTTTACTGAACTGGTAAAGCGACAAGCAACAAAAGTTTTTGGAAGTATTTTTTCAGGAATTTATCGTGTCCACAGAGATCGGTATTATTGAACTGTTGTTCAACAGTTTCCACAGTTATGAGTTTAGATTAAAATGGTTAAAGTAAAAGCAGAAAAGTAAATATGAATATAAAAAGAATTCATTCTTCAGAGAGAAGAAACTTATCAGGCATGCATATAATTCACTCCTCACAAACTTAAACTTACCGACCAATTATACTCAACCTACAATACTCCTCAATATCATCCAACATCGCTCACAACAGAGTCCATCTCTGACACACTGAGCTGAGAGAATAATCGTATTACTCTTGTCGATGATCTCGCACCCGACTCAAACAACACGGAGGCATTAAGCTCCGATACCCATAATGATTGTTAGCTCTAAATCACTACAAGAAAATTGGCAAATTACGACGGTTAATTTTTCAAGTTTACGGCGGTTACAACCGACGCAAATTTCAAGTCACGACGGTTCCTCCTCTGTCGTAGAAACATGTGTCGCGAGGCTGTTTTATGACGGTTTATAAAACTGTCGCTCAAACTATCATAACATTCCACGACAGTTTTGAAACGGCCTCCAATATATTATTACGACGGTTGTAACCGCCATAATTATATAATATATATTTCTTTGAAAATAACGACGGTTGTAACCGCCATAAGTATATATCATATATTTTATTTAAAATAGTGACAGTTTAGAACCGCCGTAATTTTATTATTTAAAAAAAAAAATTTGCTACATTTAAAATTATATGCTATATTAGAGAACTAGTATAAGCACAATGTGTACATAAAATAGTTGTGGACGTATCCAAGAGATAATTGAGATCAACACTTGGGAAATATTCAATGTGTACATAAAATAGTTGTGCTACATAGTTGGTATGTCGTTGCAGATCACAAATGTGAAGAAAAAAATATAAATCCCATTGCAGCAGGGCAATACTTTACTCCTTAGATGCTCCTGTGCTAGAAAGTTTTCTATAGTAGCTACCGTTGACAAAAACCTAATATGCAATATTCTATTTGACAATATTATCTATGATATTAAGAAAAGACTTGCAAAATTAGTTTAAGCAGAAGATGAACCATGATAATGCAGAATTCCATTTCGCTGATGTTAGACTTGGATTCCAATTATTGTTGAGTGTCTATCATGTTGAAAGTACGAAGGCCTGTAAAACAAAGCTTTCAAAACATCAAACACCACTAGAAACAATATCATTTGTTTGGCTAGATAGATAGAATATGAATTTGGATTTGGAGGCTGATGATGAGTTTAAGCTTTTAGCAACAACTGTTGTAAATTCCAGCATGCTTGACAGTACTTTATGAGTTTGAATTTATGGATCCATATGTTTTGGATACTAAAATTCATTGTTATTAATTTGATAAGCATTTGTACTTTATGAGATTTCTCTAAACCTTACATACCAATGCTAACAAACAGAATCGCATACGAATGTTGAGATAATGATAGGTATATTTCTAACTAACCTACTGACATATCTAACTAAAGCTACTATGTTTATTAAACTAAAGCTAAATATGTATCTAACCAAAGCTAATGTAAAAATTGTTGTATATATATTTTTCAATTAAGACTAACGTGTTATAATAGAAAAGCTAATGTACTAATGCTATTATATTCTAAACTTATGGATATATCCTAAGCTAAGTAAACCATATTATATTCTAAACTAAGTAAACTATATTATAACCTTTTCCACAGTTAAATAGATTAGAAGATATCATTATTTGAAAAGGTAAACTATAATCTAACTTTCAAAGTTAAATAAATTAGATATGTGAACACGTTTAGACCATGCAAGTGTTCATATATAGTAGAAATATATATCATTTTTAAGTGTAAACTTTGAGTAGTACCATCCCCGCCAATCACATAAACCTGAACATTGAGTAGTACATTAGTGGATCTATAGAAGGTAGGTAACTGATATTGACATGAAAAATAAAAAAGGAAACTGAAAACTAGGGACCCTATTTGATATAAACATATACTTCTACATCACATTTTCACTTTCAATTACTAAACAAAAATCAATTTTCATATTTGTGTTTTCTAAAAAATTGTCCGATGCAGTGACCATTTTATGCACCATTCTCCATTATCAAGTAACCAGTAATTACTAATATACCTGTAATGCAGTATCTGTCATTACTAATATACCTGTAAATCAGCAAAATCAATTTATGGTATAAACAGTATAGTAATGTATAAAACAAGCTCAAATAGAGATGACTAATTTCATACAAGACAGTCATTATCAGTGAGCACCTCACAGGAGAAAGTGGCTTCAGTTTGCCCTGCATCACTAAATCATATGCATAATGCAAAGACAACTTTTATGTTAGTTTGCCAAGAACAGCCAACTACTGTTGGTGATGCAACAAGGGGTTGTGGCAAATAGAAGAAATCAAACTTTTTTCGGGATGATTTAGAAGTTAAACCACTGAAATCTCAACCCTCAAGTATTATTAATTAAATAATTAACTTTACTACCTATTGTCTAACAAAAACATACATGTCTAAAATTAAAAATGAACAAATGTTAATAATAAATACAGACATATTTCATCAAACATTTAGAGTGCGATAAAGAATCATCAACTCTCAATGCTTTTCCAAATCCAACAATTAATAAGCAATAAAATAATTATTGTCTAGCAGATAAATACAGAGTATAATCTAAGGGTTAAAATTATTCCTAAATAGAACCAGCAGAGAAACACTTGCAGAAGATCCATATTCCTTATATCTTCCTTTTCTCTTTATGAATCTTATCTGAGGCACCACAAGATTCAACGACATCACAATCAAAATAGTGTATAGACGAAATGGAATAAAAAATTAAGAAAAAAGAGTAAAAATGATTAATAACAAACATACTCGCTAGTAATGAAGCTGATGAACTCAGAGATTCATTCTTCAGTGGCCTCTTTGGCGATTTTGCAATTGGCAGGGACAACATTTTCATGATGCGACTGATGTTGGCTAATGGAAGGAATAATCAATTTTCAAGCATCACCAACAATTCACCATCTTCAAGAACTCATTACCATCATCATCTACAAGAATTCATCACAACAAATTCAATAAACAATAATAGAAAATCCAACATTACAATTCACATCAAAACAGAAGCGAAAAGAGAAAAGAAATTTAGTTGAGGCAATTTACCAAACACTTGGCGCACAAGTTGCATAACAGTGGTAACATCAACAATTCAATACCGATTCATAAACCACAACCTACAATAACAACAATCATCAACAACAACAACAATAATTCAACATCATAAAGTGAAAGAATTGAAGCAAAAAGATGCGAAAAATTGGTAGAAGCATTCTATCGAACACCTTGCGGGCAAGACTAAAAGCTATATTTTCTGCATTTTTACAGGTAAATTCTCTTCCAATTCAACTTCATGATACTGTATGCTCAGAGTAACATAGGTTAGAGTCAAAGCTTTAATCAAAACACAAGCAATTCCAAGCCATACATGAACCAAACACAAACTGTGCTGAACCAATTCTGAACTCAATCTAAAACTGAATCCAAAACATGAAATAAATTCAAACCAAGTTCTGAACAGTGGAATCTAAAAACCAAAACCAAACATAAATCGAAAAAACTCTGAACAAGTCGAACCTGAAAATGAATAGCGTAAAAATCTGAGCCGCAAAACATAATCTGATGTGTGTTGTCGTATTGTTGACGCACATAGGAGATAAATGATTATGAAAATGAGGCGCTTCCTTTGAAGCTTACGAAAATCAAGATCAGAAAATCACGTTTTGCTTTTCCATTTCCATGGCTTGTTTGCTTTGTCCACTTGAAATAACTTGACAGGGAGAAGAGAGAGAAGAGAGGTAGAATTGGAATAAAATAAGAAGTGAGGAAAACCAAAAATTGAGTGCAGCATGTTTTATAAAATCTTTTGGGGGGACGGAGGGTACATTACCGTCGTGCATTTTAATAGGGAAAGTGTGGCGGTTGAAAAAACCGTCCTAGTCTTGGATTTATGGCGGTTGGATGCCAGCCGTTGCAAATTTTTGTTAATTTTTTTTAAAATAAAGCGAAAACCGTCTTGGCAACCGTCGCGAATGGAGAAAGATGGCGGCTATCATCCAACCGTCGTGACCTAAGTGTCGTTAAACCTTAATTTTCTTGTAGTGAATCTATCTCTAGCATCCAGAAACTAACAGATAATCATCCATAATCAAGGTTTGTGATGTTTATCTCTAACACAACCCAAACCCCGAGCATAAAACAAAAAATCAAGGACAATCACCAATAAAGATTTGTAAAGCAGATTTTATATAATACCATGAGCGATAAATATACATAAGATCAAAGTAAATACATATACAAAACCCAACAAATGAATAATACACAAAGAAGAAAAGAAATGAACAAAAAATATCCCGGTTTGTCAGCGCCGATCGATGATCAATCCACTCCAGATCATCCATATGTAAGCTCCAATGTTGTTTTCAAGCTAAATCTACCAAAAAATGAAAGTTTGATGCATTGGGAACAGATATTACCCAACCATCCTCTAAAAATGTGTTTTTAGCCCTTAAATAGTGTTTTTGTCAGTCCAGATTCGCCCGGCGAAGTTCTGGTTCGACCGGCGAGCTAAGGCGGCTTATTCTGGACTTTTTTACACGTTTCTGTCTGTCTGTCTCGCTTTTGCTTCGCCCGGCGAGCACGGGGCGAGAGCAGACAGACAGCATTTTCTGTTTTCTTGTTTCCGCCATAACTTTCGAACCGTAACTCCGTTTTTCGCCTGGTTTGAAGCGCTGAAAAGCTTATTCAATGCTCTTTATGAATATGACAAGATATCCTTGCTTGAATACCTGAAAAAATAAATGGAAAACAATTAAACTCAATGATATTTATGCAATAACGCAATATATACACTATAACATAAAGTAAACGTATTTACAAACAAAGCGGGGTTTATTCGAACGATATTAACAAAAAGTATTGATAAGTGCAACAAAACTTATATACAAAAATAGCTACAATTTACACTTATCACATATCTATTGCATTAGAAGTATCTTTTCAAAACGAATTATTTTACTTGCAAGTAAGTACTTGACTCAGGAGAGTTTCTACAATGAAAAGATTGATCAATCTAAGATGAAAAGTGCCTGAGTACTCCATTGAGCAGGGGCAAGTCATATCAAATGGGCAATCCATTTCAAGATTCAACTAATCTGGGGCAATCAGGTTGAGATTCAACAAATCTCTCGAAGGTCGGTTAGTCAGATGAACTCTTTCGCAGATAAGCCAATCAAGGGTAAAATCGTTTCAAGACTCTGTTGAGCAAAAGATTCAGTCGAACTGGGGCAGGTCACCCTGAGAGCAAGAAGTTGTCCTTTCCATAAGGCGATTAATTCGAAGCACCTTTCCAAGGGTCAGAATATTGGGGCAGTCCATCTCAAACCATCGGGGTATAGAAGTCTCAGGTTTCATTTCGAGGCAAATTCCTATAGAGATCCCACGAGCTGGGGCAAGAGTGGAGACAGAGGAATGTTTCATCTCTATTCTTTTTAAAGCTATTCAAGCAAGTTCAGTCAATCTTCAAGTTGAAGACGGATGTTGGGAAGCCATGCTAACCCTTCATAAACCTTTTAACCAAAAACCTTGTAACCAGACAAGACCCTCTCCAACTTCAGCCGTATTTGACCTACCTTGAAATACAACCCTTCAACAAAGCACCATCATCGGCCACTGTTCATCAACAAACTTAACAACCCAACTTCCTTCTGCAGAATGTAAAAACCATGACAAATACACACTCCTCTTTTTCTTCATAAGCCAGCTCCCATTCCGCTCGACACCCTCCTTCATGTAGCTTCACCGTCTCATTACAAAAACAACCACTCTTTCCTCACCATCAATTTGTGCTACGTCTAACTCACTCATCCACAAATTCAAACCTTCCACCACCGTCACAATACCTTACCGGCAAAATCGTTTTCGAAACCATCAACTCACCAACACTGAAACTGTTTCGCTCTTGCCACCAAGCTACTGCATAAACACATCCACCATCTCCGCCGTGTTTCGCCGAAAACGTCGAGCACCTTTATCCACACTGAAACTTAGCCACAAGAAAACCCTGCAACTCATAAACGGTTGAGCGGGTGTGAAGCGCTTGAAGTAATTAGAGAAAACAAGGGGACTAGTTCAGTTGAAGACATTACTCTGGATTTGTCTCAAAATAACGATTTGCATACCTCAACCTTCCCATGGTACTTGAGTCATTTTCTAGTGAACTGAGGGGATGCAGGACCTTGGTAAACTAGAAGTATGATACAAGGTGGTGTTTGCTTACGGCGAAGACGGCGATAGTGATGGTGAAAACTGATGGCAGGGTTTTGGTTTAGCACGATAAGAGCCTACTAAGATGAGGGTTAGGAAGAGAAGCTGAACTTTCTTCTCATTTTATTCTTGGTAACTAACTTTCTCACACCTTGACTTTTTGTTGAAGTTACATTTCATATCTTGACTTTTTAAGTTACATCTTGTTTTAGAAATTATTTGGTTATGTGTTTTGTTCATTATAAATAGAAAAAAAAAACAATTTTTATCAATTATTTATTTAGATCTTTTACTACTTGTTCTAATTGTTAAATTTTAATTTATGTAATAATAGAAAGTGCCAAAAAAAAGAAAAACATTTTAATTCTTTTATTGTTTTTATTTTTTTTAGTTAGTTGTTAAATATTAAAAAAATGAGAACAATAATTTTATTATTAGTTGATTTAAATATTTTTATTTAATATGGATTAATTAAACTATTAGTTAACCTTGTTGAATACTTATATTTAAATTAATTAATAATTTTTTTGTTGCCCGATTTTATTTTGTGATTGATTGCTTTTATGTTTTGGGCCTGGTTTTTCTCGATTAATTCTTGAAACATTATCCTAATTAATTGATGATGTATATTCTTGTTGTCTCGCTTTTGTGACCTGATTACATGCCTTGATCTTTGTTGTGCACATACACTGTTAATTGTTCACGATCTTATTTTTGCTAACTGCTCATTGTACATTATTTTCATGATGCCTACTGTGTTTTGTGTCCAAGGGAAGGACTTGTGATTGACTATACAGTCATACATTGCATTTTATTCATTTGCATCATCTAACTCTTTGCATGATCCCCTGTTTTCCCTATAGGTTGATTACCTTAGGATGTACATACTTAGATTCTTGACTTTAGACAGATTCCCTTAGGATAATTTCTCTTAGGTAGTTTCCCTTAGGATAGTTTTCCTTAGGATGTTAACTTTAGAAAACTTACAGCTAGTCTCCCTTTTTCTCCCAAGAGAGAATTAGACATGAGTCATCCCTAGTTGAGATGTAATTCTCCTACCCCATGACATTGTTGAGAAAGATGTCAATTTTTTTTTCGCTTGAGAGAGGTATGTGGCATACTTGTTGATCTGATATCTGAGTCAGAGCCCTTTTCTTAATGCGAAGCAAAGATCCATCTTCCGCATGTTTGTGGTGGTTCAGTTGAGTATTCTACTTAAGATGACAACTTGTCTCGTCTCCTGACTCAATCAACAAACTTTGCTTTTATCCGTAGTAATCCGAACTATGGATGCTCTGATTTCTCAAAGATCCTTTTGAGAATACGTAGGCACAAGGTCAATCCTTGGCGAGCAACCTTTTCTTTTACACCTCTTCACCCTTAGTAAGGGAAACTACGAATGCTCTGATTCCATTCCCGTCAGGATACGTAGGCACGAGATGCGATGTCTTGGCGAGCATACTTAGGAATATCACATTAGGTCTTCCTTTACCTTTAACACACCTTTAGCAAACAAATAACAAATAACACAATAAAACAAGAGGTTCATGTAGAGTACTACAGATACTTAGGATGCTAACACCTTCCCTAGGTATAACCAACCCCCAAACCTTATATTCTCTCTTGCTTTGCATTGCATTGCATACTCATGGGTTATTCGTTCTTTTTTCCTTCCCTTGGATAAATTAAAGACCAGTGGTGAATTATGATTTGTGATTCAAGTTAATTAATAGCTTGATATCCGATTCTCACCGCGACAGGGGGTAAATCTGATTGAAGGATATATTCTGACAACGGTGATGTATAATTTGGCCTTCGAAGACCAAAGTTTACTCCATTCCGTGCCATAATCCTTTCGACCATGGCTGCCAAATTATTATCTGTTGCCACATCGTTACGTCTAATTTGTTGTACGACATTGTCAGCGTTCTGGTTTCTATTTACCAAAACTACCCTTGGTTCCTCCCCTACAGGAATTTGTGGTTGATTCCTAGGGGGTTCGACTCTAGGTCGTTCGACCATTCCCTAGTTTGCTAGATTCGCCTAGGGTATGTTTCCTGGGTTTTGTTGGACTTGGTTAATAGTAGGATCTTTTTCGAAAACTACCCCTTGGTTTTCTATCATATACTCCCTCGGTGGATGTCGAGGAGGATTTGGTACACCAAAGAAATCCGCAAGGCGCTTCATCTGCGCTGCCATTTGCTGATTAGTTTGGGTGGTATTTTGAAATAGAGGCTGAAAAATTTCTCCCATAGTTTGGGACATCATTTGGACCATTTGATGGTTACTCTCGTCCATTTGTTGCCTTAAATATGCTACAAAACTATTTGTCATGTTTGGCATTTGGGTTGAATATCCCATTCCTAAAGATTGGCTATTTCGACCCATATTAACCCCAGATCCTGACCCTTGTAAGGACAACGTTACTATGGGTTCCAAAAATACCGGAGGGGCATTCTGTAAGCTTACCATCATCTAAGTTGGCATTCCAAAAGGCGGGTCTCGACTAGGTAAAGACATCGAAAATCCAGGGGGAATTATTGGAAACTAGAAGTTCCAACCGGCGGGGGAGTCCTCGGTGGTCCCCTTGATTCGACATAATTTAGAATGGGCTGAGTATGGGAAATTGAATGCGTAGGGATCGAACTCGCCATGGATGGTATTGTTTTAGAAACAAGCGCTGAAACCGTTGGTCCCCCAGTCAAAGATTCTTGGGGTGGTTCTACATTAATACTGGGCGTTGTTTGAGGCTTCGAACTATTTGGCTGAGGGTTCGAATTATTTGGCTGGTTTGCATTCGCCATTTCCTCGTGTATCTTCTCCTTGGTTTATCTTCGTTACTGATGGCTACTTTACCACTTCTTAATAACAAACAACGAAGTTTTCAAAAGAGAAAAGACAATTAAATGCAGAACTATAAATTTTCAAAAATGCAGAAAAATTGTTTTCAAAATTCACTTAGAACCGTCCCACTGGGCGTGCCAATTTGTTTACCGTGAAAATTGGTAAACAATCGTTGGTCTACCAAATAAGAAATTGGGTAACTTGCAGGATCGACCATACTAAATCCTAGGACATGTGCTAATTTATTTAAAATGATATCTGGAAAAGGGTGAACACTTCGACAGTATTCATAGTTTAATTATAGTTTGCTTCGAAAGTATTAAAGAAAATGTAATGCAGTGAAATAATCGAAAGTGCGTTGGAAAACAACTTGCGAAAATAAAAGATAAACTTCTGGGCAAAAACTAACTGAATTGTATTGAATGAAAAATATGGTATTACATCAAACGTACATTTCTCACACACTCGTTTCTCTACACGCGGATACTTTGAGTAATTGAGGAATTTATACAAAATTAAACACACACAAATCCTAATACTATGACTTGCTATTTATACTAATCGAAAATAACTAGAGCAAGACAAATGGCATTTTGCATGTCTTCGTCTCCTAAACGCGTTCCACGTGTCTTCTGCCAACAATTGGATAAGAACAAAGTTCCCTCCCTTATTTGAATTCAAATCTTGAATCGAAACGTCATCAGTAATGCTTCCGTAGAACAATATTCCCAAACTACTAGAAATATTTCTAAGTCCACAAAATACTTCTTTCTTGCACAAGGACCCCTTCGACTAGAACTCTAGGAAACACTATTCCAGTCGAAGTCTTCCAAGTCTTCTCTGAAATCCTATTTCCTTGATTAATTCTCTTAACCCAATACTAGGCATCGAAATTATGAGATAACAACAAAACCATCAGAGACTATATCTCTAAACTAGTTGTATTAGTGGATCATGTACGCACTGATGAAAACTTAACAAATCCTTTGATGAAAGGATTAGCTAGAGAGGAAGTCCTTAATACATCTAATAAGATGAGACTAATGCCTATAGAAAAATGAGTTGCACATGATGGTAACCCAATTTAAATGACTGGAGATCTCAAGAAATAGGTTCAATAGGTAATAACAAGTTGTGAGTAATATGGGGTGATCATGCTAAAGTAAATAAGAGAAGCATGATTCTTAAAGCGATAAGAGGATGATATAATAGAAACTCTTAATGAGATCTATACTCTATATGAGGGAGTATCTATGCTACAGAAGTACTCTTGATAAACTCACTTATGTGATTGTGGAGCTTAGGATGGTTCCTAT
This sequence comes from Lathyrus tuberosus, assembly GCA_022829125.1. Classification (NCBI taxonomy): domain Eukaryota; kingdom Viridiplantae; phylum Streptophyta; class Magnoliopsida; order Fabales; family Fabaceae; genus Lathyrus; species Lathyrus tuberosus. The sequence continues at coordinate 7,529,214 of JALAZF010000034.1, forward strand.
TGAATTTTGAGGCAGAATTCCTAGAGTCTTCACTAAACTGGGATACACGTGCAAGGCCATTAAAGCACGAGCTATTATAATACACCTTAAGAAAAAGTTGTGTGCAGGTTTAATATCTGAGATAGAGTTCAAAATAATTGTGTCACTCTTGTTGAATCGGAATCCTACTTGCTATGCAAAGGTTCAAGTCGTAGACACCTTTGTTTATGCATAATCTTATAAACTTTTGACGTTACTTCTGAAACACTTTTTTTAATTCAAGTGGGGGATTGTTGAAACATTATGTCAATATTCTAGTATAGGGAGATGAATTTGAAAATGTTCCTTAAGTCAGGTCTCACATTGTGTGTTAGTTGAAAAAATTCCTTAGTCTCACATTGCTTAGGTGGGATATATTTCCTTCCTCGCTTTATTATATAAGGAAATTTTCTATTTCATTCCAAAGCACACCAAAAACTTATTTTGAGTTTTTCCTTCTGCACTCTCATAACCCTGCGTCTTTCAAATTGCCGGAGCGCCAACTTCTCCCAATTTCTTTCTACTTGTTTAATTTTTCGAGTATTTTCTTGAATTCTCTTTAGAGAATTATGTTAATTTCTCCTCGTTTGAGTTGAAAAATTATCAAGTATAATTTTTGGATTCTCTTTAGAGAATTATTTGAATTTCTCTTTGTTTGAGAAATCATTTCTAGTGGTCAAATGACCATTATTGAATTTTCTTTGGAGAATTATTAGAATTTCTCTTAGTTTAAGATATTATTACAACTAGTCGTTATACCAGATACTACGAATGATATTTATACCATATTCAAATGGTTTTTGTACCATTAGAGAATATATATCTAGATCAATTATCTACCGTGCAAATAGTAATCGTACATTATAGAACTGAGTTGTTTTATCTTGGAGGTGACACGTTAGTTCAACTGCTTTGCATAACTTTAGGCAGTGTCGCGAAACGTCTTAAAAAGAGCGACCTAGTCCGCGACTCGACCCAGTAATTTTTTCTGTGACTAAATTTCAAAACCTTGAAACAACATATTTTATCCGAGTTTTCAAATTTTCCGATAAAAACTCTTGTATTTTTATAAAAATTTTTGAAATTTTTGATAAAAACTCTTCAAAATACTAAATTAGCTCAAAATTATTTGACTTTTCAAAAAACCGGTATAATTAATAGCGATAATTTTAAAAGAAACTATTAGAAATTTGACTTGTTATCAAAAATTTAATTTGCACTTTTAATCGAATTTTATCGATAAATAAATTTAGGATTAATAAAATAGGTAAAAGTTTCGTATTTAATATTTGGAATGAGTGGTTAAATCGTCGTTCCCTTTAGAACCAAAGTATCACCATGAAAGAAGATGGATTGTTTGTATTAGGGGTGTTCGTGGTTCATGAACTGCACTGAAGCAAACCACATTTATGGTTCAATTCAGTTTACAGTAACCATTTCAATAAAAATATGGTTAACTGCTAAAATTGTTTCAATTCAGTTTAAAACTAGTTTAGAACCAGTTTATTTTTATAAACTAGTTTATAATTAGTTTCCAATTATAAACCAATTTTATAATTTAAACTCTTTTAAAACCAATTTCTTTCATCTTTTTTACCTACATATAGACATAGACATGGTTCTAAAATTTTCCTATTTTTTTGTTTTTCGAAAAATAAATTCCAGAATAAAAAAAAAGTATTTTTTTTATTTTTTGAAAAATAAATATTAGAATAAAAAAAAGTTAAATTTTTTTATTTATTTTTCAAAAAAATAAATTCTAGAATAAAAAACAAAAATTATAAATTATTTTTATTTTTGGAATTTAAAAATTTTCAGAAGAAAAAAATATCTTTTTTATTTTTCGAAAAATAAAATTTCTGGATAAATTTTTTTGGAAAAAAATTTTAAAAAAAATTTCGAAAAAAAGTTTTAAATTTTTTTTTTTTGAATCAAAAGATATATATTAATTCAAAAAACTATACAAATCATGGTGATCAAAGATCCAACCAAACCAATAAGACTAAGGCTATTCAGCCATTAAAATTCTAGCTAAGTGGATTCTCAACTTGAGATTTCCCCAACCTCTATACACTATACTATCTTTATTTTTCAATAAATAAAATTCAGAATAAAAAAATATTTAAAATTATTTATACTTGTCAAAAAAATAAATTCCAGAATAAAAAAGTTTATTTTCAGAATAAAAATAGTTTTTTTTTTTTTTTCAAAAAATAATTTTTTGAATAAAATTTTAACCGCTTTTGAATTCATTCCCTCCAATCTTTTCCAAAATTTCGATACGCTTTTCTTTCCCTTTTCTAGTTCTAGTTCTACTAATTATTATTATTTATTATTATTATTAAATTAAATTATTCACGCGTTGCAATTTCCGCTTCGTATAACTTTTGTTCTCTATGTGACTATCTATTCGTTCTATCATAACTTTTGAAAAATTGACTTCTAATAATAATTTATTTTAAAATATAACTTTTTAATATTAATAAAAATTTAACTTAGTGAGCAAGTTTCCTTAAAATAAACTTAACTAATAGGTCTATAAAATGTTAAATTTTTTAATTAAGATAATTTTTTACATTGATAAAATAGTAATAATCATAAAAAAAAAACTCATGATAATATTCAATTTAGTAATAATATAGCTGTTTAAAATAAAACTTACGGACTGATTGAAATATTTTTAATATGAGAAAATTTATTTGTTTGAAAATTTTAATATGGGGAAATTTTTTTTCTAAAATTTTTTTTCACTCTCGAAAACTTTTCTTCTTTTTGAATGAAAAATTTATTTAAATAATTAAAACAGTTTATAAAAAAAAACTGGTTATGAATCAGTTTTAAACTGAATTAGAATTGTTTTAATTAAATGATTCAGTTCATTAATCATTTAAGTTGTTCAATTTTTTTATGATGCAATACAATTCAATTTAGCAATATAATTTGTTAACCATATTTTTGCACACTTGTATACATTCTCTAATCTGATTTTGTTATGATAGATATAAAGTGGGGACCACACGGAAAAGCTTTCCACTGCAAAAGAAGACTACTACATATGTTCATCTTGCAAAACGACCGGACCGGACCGGACCGTGTTAAATTAAGATTTTAAAGAATAATTTTATATAAAAATAACTTGCGAATTTAAAAGATAGTAAGATTTTACTGATTTTGAAATACTAAAATTTGTACATTACATTTCAAAAAATTGTATCATAAAAATTAATAGGATTTACAAGAATTTTATGAATTTATAAAATTACAAAGGACTCAATAAAAATCTTTTGCAATCGTTGAAGATAAACGATTGCAACATATTATTTAACATGTTATTTTTAATGAGAAAAATAAATATATATTGATATTGTAAAATATTTTTATACAGTCAACCAATGATAGACGTGTATCCCGTCACATTACACTTTTATTTTTAAAATACTGTTATGATTTGACACTTTAAAATAATCTGATTATATGTTTGTATAATATTTCTTTACACTGACAATGCACTACCTTTAAACTCATTTTTAATAAATATTTTTATAAATTCAAATTCAAATTATTTTCATAAAATTTAATTCTATATATTTTAAATCATAATAGCATTTATTATGATAGTTTCTTAATGCACCATCCAAGTTTCTTAGGCACCACGTGAAATTATTTTTTTGTCCCCTGATTCTGGATGTACACATCCGGACGCACCAAATTTTTAAAAAACGCAGAACTTTTCCGAATATGCATATCCGAAAACAATTCTGATGTGCACTTCCGGAATGATTTTTTATTAATTCGCGTCAGACGTTCGTCCTCCCCCTCATTCTTCACTTTTCTATTTCCAAAATCTTTCAAACTCTCAAATTTTCAATCACCACAAATCTCGATTTTTTCCACTCGAATTTGCCACAGAGCAACTTCTACAACGATCAACACACTCCAGATCCTCCGTATCTCATTTTAATCGGTAAATTTTCAAATTTTAGAGTTTTGGAGTAATTTTTGAGTAATCGATTTAGAGTTGACATTTAGATGTAAAAATTATTAGATTGTATGAATAACATAGGTTAGAGAGAATGTATTTTCATTAATATCAATTTCGATCGTATCTTTTAAGAGTATATTAAATAGTTTAATGATAGAATCTTATTTTAGCGAGCCTATCAGCACACTTATCATCTTGTGTATGTGACTGAAAATTTAAGAAGATGCACGTTCTTAATTAATCCATATTTGTTCCGAAATTTATAAGGTATTTGAAATTCGTTTATGATGCAATGGAGTGTCCTTAGCAAATTTGTCTTTATCCATATTTTAGACCAACCTCTCTTTGCTGCATTTTTCAACGCTATCATAAAAGAGGTGGTGGATAACGCATTTTTCATATTTGTCGCTTCAACAGCCCCATTCATCTTCGGGCGATAGGGAGAAGAATTGTGGTGTTCGATTTTAAAGCTCTGACATAGCTCATTCATCATCTTATTATTTAGGTTTGAACCATTATCAGTAATGATTCTCTCCGGGACTCCGTACCTGCAGATGATGTCCTTCTTAATAAATCGGGCTACCACTTATCTGGTGACGTTGGCATACGATGCTGCTTCCACCCATTTCGTGAAATAATCGATAGCCACCAAGATAAAATGATGTCCATTCGAAGCAGTCGGCTCGATCTTCCCAATCATGTCAATGCCCCACATGGCAAAAGGCCAAGGTGACGACAAAACATTCAGAGGAGTAGGTGGTACGTGCACCTTATCAGCATAAATCTGGCATTTATGGCATTTTCGGGCGTATTTAAAATAATCAAACTTCATAGTCATCCAGTAATACCCCGCTCTCAACAATTTTCTTGCCATAGCATGCTCATTGGCATGAGTACCGAAGGAACCTTCGTGAACCTCTTCCATTAACAAGTCTGCCTCGTGATCATCAACACAACGTAGCAAGACCATGTCAAAGTTTCTCTTGTATAACACATCGTCTTTGTTCAAAAAGAAGTTTCCTGATAACCTCCTCAATGTCTTTTTGTCCTTGGAAGATGCCCCAGCTGGGTATTCCTGACTCTTCAAGAAGACTTTGATGTCATGATACCAAGGCTTGCCATCTGATACCCCTTCAACTGCAAATACAAAAGCAGGCATGTCCAAGCGCATGATTCTGATTGAAGGAGTTTCATTTCAACGATTCACTTGATACATTGATGACAACGTTGCCAACGCATCAGCCATCTGATTCTCAACCCTGGGAATGTGATGGAAGTCCACTCTGTCAAAGAACAGTAACAACCTTCTGGCATAGTTGTTATATGGAACAAGATTCGCTTGACGAGTCTCCCATTCACCTGTGATCTGGTTAACCACCAACGCGGAATCACCATAAACATCGAGGTTCTTGATTCTCAAATCAATTGCTTCTTCTAACCCCATGATGCATGCTTCATACTCCGCCTCATTGTTGGTGCATATGAACGCTAATTGGGCAGTAAAGGGTATATGAGAACCCTGTGGAGTCGTAATGATTGCCCCGATTCCGTTACCATATGAATTAACAGCTCCATCAAAAACCATCTTCCACTGAGATCCAATCTCAGGTCCTTCATCAGGCAAAGGTTCTTCACAATCCTTCATCTTCAGATACATGACATGCTCATCTGGAAATTCAAACTTCATCGGTTGATAATCCTCAATTGGCTGTTCGGCAAGATATTCTGACAAAACACTTCCCTTAATGGCTTTTTGGGAAACATACTGAATATCGTATTCTGTCAGAACCATCTGCCAACGGGCTATTCTACCAGAAAGTGTCTGCTTCTCAAACACATATTTGATCGGATCCATCTTCGAAATCAAAAGGGTTGTGTGGTTTAACATATACTGCCTCAAACACTTAGCGGCCCAAGCGAGTGCACAACATGTTTTTTCCAGCATCGAGTACCTTGACTCGCAATCAGTAAACTTTTTACTCAAGTAGTAGATGGTGTGCTCTTTTCTACCTGACTCATCTTGTTGACCGAGCACACAACCCATTGAATTCTCAAGAACCGTGAGATACATAATCAAAGGCCTTCCTGGCACTGGTGGCATAAGGACCGGAGGTTCCTGCAAATATCCTTTAATCTTTTCAAACGCCTTTTGACAATTTTCATTCCACCTGACCGCTTGATCTTTTCTTAGCAACTTGAAGATTGGTTCACACGTGGCTGTGAGATGTGAGATGTGAGATGAACCTGGCAATGTAGTTTAATCTCCCCAAGAAACCACGAACCTCATTTTCTGTTTTTGGCACAGGCATTTCTTGTATGGCTTTTACCTTTGCAGGATCAACCTCGATACCTTTTTCACTAACAATAAACCCCAACAATTTTCCTGATCTCACCCCGAAGGTGCATTTGTTTGGATTCAACCTCAGTCTAAATTGTATTAACCTTTCAAATAACTTCTGAAGATTCACCAGATGTTCTTCCTCCGTCTGTGACTTCGCAATCATGTCATCAACATAGACCTCAATCTCTTTGTGAATCATATCATGAAAGAGAGTCACCATCGCCCGCTGGTAAGTTGCCCCTGCATTCTTCAATCCAAAGGGCATCACTTTGTAGCAGAAAGTTCCCCATGGTGTTATGAATGTTATTTTCTCCATGTCCTCTGGGGCCATCTTGATTTGGTTATACCCAGAGAAGCCATCCATGAAGGAAAATACAGAATACTGAGCAGTATTGTCAACTAACACGTCAATGTGAAGGAGCGGGAAATCGTCCTTTGGGCTTGCTCTGTTCAAATCCCTGTAATCAACACACATCCTGACCTTCCCATCCTTCTTAGGTACAGGCACAATGTTAGCAACCCACAGAGGATAATTTGTTACGGCAAGAAAACCGGCATCTAGCTGTTTCTGAACTTCTTCCTTGATTTTGACAGACATCTCCGGTTTAGTTCTTCTCAACTTTTGCTTGACCGGCGCACAACCTTCTTTAAGTGGTAGCCGGTGTACAACAATATCAGTATCGATCCCGGGCATGTCTTGGTAAGACCAGGCGAAGATGTCCACATACTCTCGGAGCATTTCAATCAATCTTCCCTTGACATTGTCTTCTAATGCAGCCCCTATCTTTACTTCCTTTCTGGCGTCCTCGGTTCCCAGATTCACAATCTCAATTTCCTCCTAATGAGGTAAGATGACCCTCTCCTCTTGCTTCAACAACCTGGCCAACTCTTCGGGCAGTTCACAATCTTCGTCAGTCTCTTCTTCAGCCTGATAGATTGGATTGTCAAAGTCATACCGAGCTATAGCTGAGTCATGATCAGTGTCATCTGAACAAAAAGACCTGCATGATTGATGAGGTATGTTTTATTATGTTTGCCACAAAGAAACACATTGCCATTTTGATGTGAGTTTTTAATGCATAAAAATAAAACAGAAAGACAAAGATCAAAATATTTGAGTGTGAAAAGTCCTTTATTGATGATAAAGCAAAACATGCAACAGTTAAAAGCCCTACAAATAAAATCACTACGCCTTGGGCAGAACGCAGGATTAACATAATAGGAAAACAAAGCAATTACTCGAAGCCAGTCACTTGAATGACTTTCTCGGAAGACCAGTTGCACAGACTTTCTCCTGGGATGCAAGGGCGGATCCAGCTATCCATGTCACAATCACTGTCTCCTTCTTCCTCAATGGCATTAACTCCGTCAAAGAAAACACCGGCACTAGTGAAACGGACTGGGCCATAGAATTTGGGAGGATCCCCATCTCTCCTGGATGGCTTATATCCCTATCCATAGGTATTCCTCTTCTCCTGAACTTCAACCACCTGGCCCCACCTCTGTGAGCTACCAGCTTCAACCACAGCTTTGGCGTCTTTAAACGAAGACATAGAAACTTCATGCTGATTTTCCCCTGCAGGCTGCTCTATAGTCTCAGACTGGGCAACCTCTTCAGAAACCTTCACTTTCTCAAACCCCTGACACAAAGTCTCATGGATTTCACCATCCACTTCCACGTATTTGAAGGTTGACAGCTGACTAATCATTATGTCTTCTTCTCCGCACACTGTCACTACGTGACCATCAACCATGTATTTCAGCTTTTGATGTAAAGTAGAGGTTACAGCGTCTGCACCATGGATCCAAGGACGATCCAACAAACAGCTGTACGCTGGATGAGTATCCATTATATAAAACGTTGCATCAAAGATTTCCGGTCCAACCTTGATCAGAAGCACAATCTCACCAAAGACAGATCTCTTCGAGCCATCAAAAGCTCGCACCACCAAGTCGCTTGGTGTACAAATAAGTCCCATGGTATCCAACTTCATTAATGCTTTCTTTGGCAATACATTCAACGATGATCTGGTATCAACCAACACATGTGACATTAGTGAACCACGACACTCAATCGAAATATGCAGGGCATGGTTATGATTCCTTCCAGCAGGAGTCAAATCAAGATCTGTGAAACCCAAGCCATTACCCGCATTCACATGTGCTACAACCCCTTCTAGTTGATTGACAAATATCTCTTGAGGAACGTAGGCTGCATTCAAAACTTTCAGAAGAGCATTCCTATGAGCTTCAGAGCATAACAACAATGACATAATAGAAATCTTCGACGGGGTTTGATGTAACTGGTCCACAATTTTGTAATCACTTCTCCTGATGAGCCTCATAAACTCCTCGACATTTTCTGAAAAAGAGTTGTCAGCTGGCTTTACTGTAGAACCAACAATCACTGGAGTCTGAACAGAACCATCCATTACCCGTTTTCCCCTATCTTGCCTAGAAGTACTGGGTTGATCATTAACAGGAGTAAGCACTCTACCACTTCTTGTTATAGCATCAGTCTCAACTTTAGCTTCTGAACTAGTACTCACTGGTGGAGCAGTCATTAATTCCTACTTTTGTCCATTGACAAACACCTCTGCGCCGTAATTCCAGGGAATAGCCTTAGTACTTTCATACGGAATGGGTTTGGGACCTAAAATAACAACCGGCGCTGGTCTCGCTGGCCCTAATACTACAACTGTCTTGAAAGGAATAACAATAGTAGCAACATCATCATTAACAACCTCTTTTTGCTGATTACCTCTATCAAACTGTAAACAGCCCTCATTAATCATATCCTGGATACCCCTCTTCAATGAATCACAACCATTGACCTTTGTCAAACAATCTGAACAGTTCTCATCACAACCCGGATAGACGCCACCCTTCAATAGTCTATTTTTAACCACAGCCAGCAGAGTTTTCAGCTCCTTCACATCCATGATCAAATTCAAAGCTTCACATTCCTCGATTATCGCATTCACCCTCGGCCCATTGTGATCAGGCATCGGGTTTTGCACAACATTAGGTCCATCATTAGCAAAGATGATAGCCTTTGAATCTACCAAGTCCTGGACTTTGTGCTTGAAAGCTTTACAATCCTCGAGATGATGCCCCGGTGCCCCGGAGTGAAAATCACAATGAGCGTTAGGGTTGTACCTGGGAGGTGGATTAACAACAGGAGGAGCCAAAGTCCTCTTTTCAACTAACTTCAACTGAAGCAAATGCTGAAACAATTGTGAATATGGCATAGGTGGAGTATCAAAGTGTCTGTTCTGCTTAGGGGTGAATTGTTGTTGGCGCGGAGCGCGATTCTGTCGTTGAGGTGCTGCCAAAGGTGGGAGGGTTGCAGGAATAACCACTGAAGCCACCTGCTGGTTATGGTTTTGTTGTTGTTTCCCCTTCCCCCTATAGGATATACAACATTGGCCTCTCCTTTTTTCTTATAACCATCAAATGGCTTCTTTCCATGCCCGGAAGACGATCCGTCCCAACTAGAAACTTTTCCAGCCTTAATTCCAACCTCTATCTTCTGTCTGATCGCAATCACATCTGCAAACTTGCCTAGCGAACAAGGCAATAGCTTCTCATAATAGTGCTTAGGCAGCGTGTCCATGAACATGTCCAACATCTCTTTTTCTAACATTGGTGGCTGCACCCTGGCCGCCAATTCACGCCACCTTTGCGCGTATTCTTTGAAACTTTCATCATTTTTCTGGGACATGCTCAACAGCTGAGTTCTGTTGGGAGCCATGTCTGTGTTGTACTGGTAATGCTTGATAAAAGCTGCAGCTAGCTCTCTCCAAGTACGAACATCTTTGCTTTCCAGCGCCATGTACCATTCCAAAGATGCGTCGGACAGGCTGTCTTGGAAAAAGTGCATCATTAACTTTTCGTCCTTGGCGTGGGCAGCCATCTTCCTGGTATATGCCTTTACATGAGTTCTCGGACAGGTAGAACCATTATACTTCTCCAGTGTAGGAATCTGAATCTTGTGCGAAATGACAATATCAGGGACCAACCCTAGGTCGTCCAAATCTATTCCCAGATCATCCTGTTTCACAACCCCCTTCAGTTGCGCCTCAATTAGAAGGATCCTCTCATCACTGACCACAGGTAGCCAGCATCTAAGCTTCTGACTGAAAAAACATCATCCTGTTGATCATCAAAACGATGGCCAGGGATAGCTCGAACAGTGTTTCCTTCTCCAACCACTGAAGGAATCCCACCCTGTCCACCAGCACTAGTGATAGGAATGTTGATACCAGCACCACCTCCGCCCAGAGCACTAACACGATTAAGAAGACAACCGTGTAAGATACCATTTTCATCAACCTGCGACACCAAAGGCTGAACTAGAGTTCTGAATTCATTCTGACTCTGCACCACACTCTGCATCATCTCCATGAATTGATCGATGCGAGCTTACATAGCTGCCATATTTGCCTGAACTTTGTCCATCACTCTGCTTTGATTAAGCCTGGTAGAATACCGATGAATTGGTTGATCAATCCTGACTAACAAAAAGAGAGAGCATAAGAAAACCAGAGAATCCGAGATAACCTGCAATGCAAAAATGATTATGATTATGCAGATGCAAATGCAAACATGTTTGTATATTCGCAGGGCAATCCACCCCTTGATTCCAGTTTAAAGATAAGATAGGATGAAACTGCTGCTCATATATAAATCAGAGAAAAATCACTGTCAGAAATTACAACCCAAGGTACCATAAAGAGCCTGCAACAAAATAAGCAAAGGTCCCAGCCAACAATTTTGGTGGTGACCCAAAATACAACGAAAGAACAAACTACAAACTACAGAGTAGAGTTCTCTTTAATCATCATGATCTTGCACCCTTTGAGGACCACTGCCTGAGCTAGAGCTTTCCCACTTAGACCTCTTCACCTCCGCTTGTATCTTCAGCTCTTCTATGGTTGTTATGGCTTCATTGAGTCGTTTCTCGACTGCGTGTCTTTGGAACGTCCCTGACAAGATCTCCTCATCTTTCTTCCTAAGCTTCAACTTCAGACTCCCAATCTGCTCCAAATACTTATCCTCCTTCTGCTTGTTAGCTGTGATTGCAGTATTTCGGTAAGCATTGAACTTGTGAATCTTCGACCAAGCCTTGGCTAGGTCTTCCTTCTTGGATTTGAGAGTCTTACTAACACCTCTTAGAGTTTGCCCTACCCTTTGCTTAGCTGCGACCTCTTCAGCTAGCTCCTTTTCTTTCTTAGCGAGAAGCTCCGTCTTCAACTTGGCAATATGAACAGCTTCACCTCGCTCATGTTTCAATTGGTAAATTTCCTTTTGCAACTCACCGTTCTCCTCTCGAAGTTTCTCCTTTTCAGCCCACAGTTTATTATACTTCTTTATCTCAATCGTGGTCGGAGATTCAATCAGCAAGGGGTAAGATGGAGGTTCTCTGCAGAATGGTAAAAGTACACTTTCTACTCTCCTCTGAATCCAGTCTTCGTATACAGGGAAGGCTTTGTTGTTACACTTTCCAAAAGAAGTCTTTCCTTTCTTATGATGATCTCTCCAAGCATTTGTAGCTTCTTTCAACACCTCTAGATTGGCTTCCTCACTCACAAATAGAGACTCTTGAACATCTTGGCCCTTTGGCAGCTCTTTCAAAGCATATCCAAATTGCCTAATAGCAAGAATGGGGTTGTAATTAATTCCCCCCTTTCTTCCTATTAAAGGTACGTTTGGGTAACCTCCGCAACTAATTAGGATCTCTTGGCCCAGCAAATCACGATTAATCCAAATCAAGTTGTCAGCCCTTAATCCCATTAATCTCTTTGACCAATCCAAAGTTTCTTTAGTGTCTTCGAATGCCCCAGATTTGGGAAGGCGATCAGCAAACCACTTATAGAAAATTAGAGCATAAAAGTAAAGAGGTCCGCCCCTTCTCTTCTCATTCTTATAGTGCATTGAATAATACAGATCCCCAAGCAAGGTAGGTACCGGATTCTTCGCGGTGAATAACCGGACGGCGTGCACGTCTACAAAATCCTTCACATTAGGGAACAACGCCGTTCCATAAACACACATAGCCAGGATGGCATTGAACACTGACCAACACTTAGCCTTAGCACAAGTAGCAGCCTGCTCGATCAGAAACTTCATGTGAAAGCCTTGATAACCCCCTTTACTAGCAATATTTTTCTTCAACAAAGACTGATCCAAACGTAAAGCAGCAACAACCTTTTCCAGATCAGGAAATTCCTTAGAAGGATAGAAAAGAGTTATTCTTTGACTGAAACATCCAAAATGAGAGCATACTCTTCCAACGTCGGAGCCAAAAGATAATCCGCAAACAGAAAACACCGAAGGTGAGGGTCATAGAACTGTGCCAGAGTGTGCAGAGCCCTGAACTCATAGTTGGTAACATTCCGGGCGAAACTCAGAATCCTCCCATATTCTCCTAAAAAATCTGCCAATACCCCAGGTTTTGCCATAGCCGAGATCTTGTGCACATCATCTAAATGAAGCTCCAGGAACTTGTACAGGATGATATTCTTTTTCTCTCCAGTGCTAATACTCATCATGGACAGTCTTCGGACAACCGAAATCAAAGTTAGGGTGCAACCCTACAAATGAACAAACATGTTAGAATGTAAAAAGATGATGCAAAATGCAAACATGGGATCAAGGTATCCATGATGCTCAAAACTGATGTTGTTCTGCTGACTGAATAAGACCCAAAAACCCAAAAATCCAGAATAACGGCCCAATAAAACTGCCAGAATATCAGGATAATAACAGTACACTAACGAGAAATCCAGAAAACCGGGTAGGTTGAAGGTTTCGGTTACCTGGAAACCTGCAAACACCCATCCCCTCTCACATGTGGGTTCTAGAAAGCCAAGGATCCTCAATATCACGGGCTCTCAGGTCGAGAAATGATGATACGTTCACCATTTCTGGTTTGGCATCATCACCAATCGAGGAGGCCTCAACTGATTCCCCTAAAAAAAAGGTCAACCTATAGTAAGTTCCCAGCATTGGGTCCTCGGATCGAGAATGTGCAATGGATTTACCACTGAACGTGGTCTGCCACTGTCACATCTCGGGAAGAGAGGCGTTGCTGAGTCCTCGGGAGGCGGTCGCCAGAGTCGACAGTTTTCCAGGTTATATTCCATCATCTGCCCCAAATGAGCAGGATAGAACATTACCAGGGAAACCTCGTCTGGATGTGGAGTTTTCATGTATACTAAGTCTGGCCAAATGCCAAACAAGTCACACTACTTTCCACGCTAATCATAGGTGTATGCTCAAGCCTGGGTATTGGACTTTTCTCTCATGAATCCAACCCACCCTACAAACAGAAAATCCAGCAGCAGAACAGTACAGCAATATCCAGTATGACAGTAATAAAATGAAATGCAATGCAATAAAAGCTGTAAATACAGTAAAACAAGTAAAATAGCAATACAGTAATATACAGCAAAATAAAGCACCATAATAAACACCCAATGAAATACAAACAGACAAGCGCTAGGATTGACTTGCTAAAGGGGATGGATCAGCAAGAGGTCAACCAGAGTCCCCATCAGAGTCGCCAGCTGTCGCTCCTGAAAGATTCGCATCCAACGGTACAAACGCGAGAGTGGCGCAGAAAACACAGAGTCGCCAACAATGTGTATTTATCCCGAGAGAGGGAAAGGAAACACTGTATAAACCTGAAGGATGGGAAAGAACATGGTCTCACGACCAAGAGAAATGAGTACGGGAGTCGGTTACGCGAAGGGAAGGTGTTAGCACCCAACACGTCCATCGGACTCGATGGGATCCATGCTTGTTGTCTGCATCAAAGGGTGTCGTCGTCTGGAGCTCCACTGCTAATGGACCGGAGAAGAAACGAGAACGGAAAGAACGGAGAAACGAATAAGAAAAGAAAAAAAAGTGACTCGATAGGACGTTATCGTTGTCCTAGGCCTACGTACTCCCTCAGTGCAATGGGAAAGTCAGAGTCGACGTAGTTCGGACGGGAACTATGGGGGAAGGTTGCTCGTCAAGACAATCGTTGTCTTGTGCCTACATATCCTCAATCGGACGAGAGAGAGGAATCAGAGCTGATGTAGTTCGTGGGTACGACCAAGGATGGGTGAGTGTTTTTTACGAGCGACGTTAGATTTGCTTCAGGTAGTTAGGGTCGATGCCTATTTGCGACTCAGACGGAAGGTAACGTGCTCTTTTCTGAAAATGGTCTGGAACCAAACAATCCCGAAGGATAAAAAGTTTTGAATTTGTTTTTGTGTTTTTTAGACAGAAGTGTTTTAAGTTAGTTCGTAACTTACATTGAACCAAAGTCTACCATGCGGGAACGAGTGAATCGCATGGTCGCCCCCAAATGGGACGTATACTAAACACTCTAGAAGAGGAGGGGAGACCCCTCGTTCTTCATTTCCTACACTTAAGGCTCGAGCGCAATATACGTTATATTTTATTAAGTGTTTTCAAGAAGTTTTGAGATGAGAAGAGAGAAGACACAAAGGAAACTCTAAAGGGAAACTAAGAGTCCTAATGTTATCATGCATGGATGACCTATGGTTAGTGAGGCTTAGGAGAGACGACTACCTAACCTAATACTAATCCTACTCCAAGCTTAATCAAAAATTAAGTTGGACTAGGTAGCTCTAAAGGGAGAGAATCCAAGACTTAAACAAGTCTTGAGATTCATGGGAGGAAGAGAGTGAAAGAGAAGAAAGAGAAAGAGAAGGAGAAGATGAGATACAATAAATGGCAGCAAGCACATCACATCACAAATTTCCAACTCAAATCATCAAACATGTTTCAAAGATCAATGCAAAACAATCTCAAGTAAGCATGCAAAGATGAACATGAAAAAAGGGCAAGCATACTTGTATGGAATGTACAATTAAGCATACATGAACTTCATATCAAAATGAAATGAGAAAGGTAAGATGAGGATGAGTGCAAGTCATAACCAAAATCATATTATCATCAACAACTCACATGTGCAAAAGTGATTCATATCATGAAGCATTATGATTCAAATAAGTCCACAAAAGGAAAGGTAATGATATTCAACATACAATTCAAACCAAATGCATTTAACCATGCTCAAGTGAAATGAAATCCAAGTAAGGAACTCAAGGGGCAGTATCATATGCATTAATATCATATCAAAACCAAACTCAAGTCATACAAGTCAAACATCAAGCAATACCTTCAAGACATGCATCAAAGTAATCCACAAATGGAAACTCAAAGTTCAAGCCCTTAAAACAATACCCAAACATGATCCACAAATTGCAAAATTAAGTCTCAAAGGACCTCAACCAGGGGTAAACATCATACCAAAAGTTCATACAAAGAATCACAAAGGAACTCAATCAATTAGGCAAGGCAAATCAACTTGTGTAAAGAGATGTCAAGAGATGATCATGCATAATTCACTTAAGCACAAATAAGTAAACATATATCAAATGACATTCAAAAATTGTGAAATTAAAACTCAAATGACCTAAGTCATAGACTAACAACATGTCAAAAGATCTCACAAAAATTCACAAGTTAAGCAACTCAAACAATTAAGCAAAGATCAAGTAACAAACATGATTCAATATACAAAAGAGAGGGACCAAAATGCAATATGAAATGATTTTAAAAATATTAGAAAATTTTTTTTATGAACTTCAAAGTGTCCTTTGAAGTATGCAAAAATAATGGAATGCATATCATGTATATATGATGAGAACAAAAATCAACAAGGCAGGGTGTGCACAATTGAAACAAATTCAAAAGAAATTGATCAGACAATTAATTCAGATGCACAAAATAAAATAAAATGGAAAATAAAATTTGGAAAAAATTTATAAAACCCTAAGGATAATTCATGATTTTTTTCATAATTTTTGGATGCATAAAACTATTTTTAAAAATTAAAAATGCAAGATGAAACAATTACATAAAATAAAATGGAAGAAAATAAACCAGGGGTGCAACATTAGCAATATTCACGTTCAAAAATAAACATGGGCTCAACAGGGGGTTCAGAAAGCAAGGAAATGTCAAGCCCAGCCCAAAATAAGAGTCAGCGCATACCAAACAAATAACCTGGACTCAGTCAACCTGATTGACTCATACCAGCCACAAGATTGATCCAACATGCCACATCAAGTCAACAAAAGCAACATGTAATCATGATGAGTGGTTCAGATCCATACACACACATTAATAATGATGCACGCGCACACATATAATTGATCAGAAATTAAAAATAAAGCACGTGATAAGCACATGAAAATTTTAATGTGCTGGCAAGATGCAAACCATCAGATTAATCAAACGTATGAGAAGGTGTCAACAGATCATAAAGTAATACATGATGAGTGGTCAAGATCTGCGCGTGCACAATAAGAAGCATGGAGTGACACACATATGTATTAAAATAATAACATGAAAATTAAATGATCTGGCTGCATGAGAATCGTTAGATCTGGACAACCAACGGTCCAAATTGTGTCTCCTTCCTCTAAACCCTTGCCGGACTGAAACAAAACCAGACGCCGGAGCTAGGGCTCTGGTTGTCTTCTCCGGTGACCTGCATTTCAAAAATCTCCAGAAATTGCAAACAAGCACACTATTCCACTCAGATTTTCATGAGGATCAAGAATATGCAAACCATTTCATCAAACAATCAACACATAAGGCAAATCGAAGAAGAAAAGTTTAGATCTAAAAATTTCAGATCCAAAATACAGCCATGATACACGTTTAAATCTCAAACAAAACACATCAGAATGATCAGCAACTCACAGAGAACACAATGCACACAAGAAAATTAAGTTCTAGGATCATGAATTCCAACTCACCTGAAACTTGAAACAAGCAAAATACTCCTAGAAATCCAGTGTAAGAGTGCAGATCTTCCTCTTTTGAGCCCTATTTGTAAAATAAATGCAAATAGAAGCTTGAATCAGGCTGGATCTTGAGATTTGATGAAGAGCAACTCAAATTCGTATATGGCCAAAACCTCATTATGAACTTCAATCAGTGGTTGATTCTTGTTCTATGGAGTGTGTAGATCAAGAATATGGAAAGAAATCTTCAGAAACCCTTGTGAGAAGAGAGATTCGAAGGAGAGAAAGTGAGTGTGAAAATTTCAAATCTGAGCAAAAGTGAGTGCATGACCTAGCAATGGACGCGTGAGTTAGCTTATATACACCTCATTAGACCTCTGATCATGATTAGCAAATGATTAAACCCCTGATTAGTGAGCTTTTGAGTGTTTTACAAAAATGCAATTTGTGATCAACCCACTAATCCACACGTGCAAGCTCATGCTTTTCATGATGAATCACTCACACTTCCCTTGCTGATCACCAATGGATTGGAATTGGGCCTTGTGGTGGCTTGGTTTGTAAGTTTTAATCCATCTTGCCAATTTACACTTTGTGAAATAAGTGAGGTATATGGCACGAAATCTCTTGGTTCAAAGGGCAAAAATGATCCTTATGATGTGTACTTGAATGTGGAAATGTGAATTGAAGCAATAGAACCAATTACAAGTCAATTTGTACCAAAATGCAAAAGGTGGAAAAAGTGGTACATGTGAAAAACCTTAAAAACACCTTGCATTGTTTTGACCATAACTTGAGTTCTACAAATGATATGGAGACAAACTAGTACTTTTTGGAAATGGGAGAGAAAGATATTCAACTTTCATGTTTAAGGAAAATTCATTTGAAACTTCTTTGATGATGAAAAGTCAAGTTGAATGTAGTGTAAAAACTTGCCAAAAATGAAAACTTCTCATTATAGGTCATTTTCCAAATTTAGTAACTTTTGTACAAACCCTTGATTCTTGATAAATGGTATGAAACTTGACCCTTGAAGACCATATGAGGATGTGAGACCTTGAAAACCCTGAAGAGAACCTCAAAATTCCACAGTTGACTTTCCTCCTTACAGTTGACTTTTGCTTACTTCACAAGTAACTGATCCACTGAACATCTCCCACAAAGAATCACTAGCCAAGCCTTCCTCCATGAGCACTTGTGAGCATATGAAATCCATGAGAGCATGCTTGAATCCACAAAGCCCATGATCTTATAGTGATATGATGAACTCCTCTAACCACCTTGAGGCTTGAGACTCCCCTGAGATGAACCAAGTACCTTGATCCCATGCTATGCACAAATGCTAATGCAAGAAATGCAAAGAAACATAAGCCAGTTAGCTAAAAGTAAGAGGGAAAATTTTGGGGTGTTACAGAAAGCAATGAAGAAAATTAGTTAGTATTCAAAACAAAACAACCAAAAGTTGAAACAAAACCCTAAGAAGTGGGACTGTACCATTACAATGAAGTTCACCTTGCTTGTGAAGCATTGAAGTCGAATCTGCACAAAATGAGAACAATCAACAAAAACAACATGAAGCAAACGAGATAATGGGAACTATTTAACAAAAAGATTGAAGTAGAAGACTACCTTATTTTCCATAAACAATATGTACATTACGCTTGCTACCGCCAGCATCATCACCATGTTCATCTAGTTTTAGATTCTGCAGGAAGAACTACAAGGAGGAAGAAGCTTAAATCAAAAGCTTCATACTTCTTGTATTTCTTCTTGCAGATTCTAAAAAAAGATGAAGTTTGGGTGCTAGGGTTTCGCTGTGAAGGAAACGACGCGACTGTAAAAAAGGGAAAGTTAATTCCCTTATATAGGTAAATTTTTCACAACGGTTTTCTTAAATAACCGTTATGATAGATTATATATTAATTTAATAATATCACAACAGTTAGTTATAATAACCGTAGCGATACCCCTTATACGTGGTACAAGGTTCGACACCAGGCAACAACATTTTCCTAAAATTACGCCTGGATTATAAGTGATATCGCTACGGTCATTACTTATAACCGTCGTGATATTATTAACTGTTGCACTTCCCAACATATGAACGGTTTACAAGAAAATATAGTTCCAGAATATGAACGGTTTACAAGTTATCATCGTTACAAGCATTAAACTATCAGTCTTTTCATCTTCAACCTCATCTATAAATAGACAATTTTACATATCTAAATAATATATTCTTCGTAACAATGAGTTCAACAAATGAGAATCCTAGAAACCTCAATGAGGAACTTCAGGCGCCAATCCAGGAGGTCGTCCAACCAGTAACTGCCAACTTCAGGGATGCCTTAAGGGTAAGGAAGGATAAGAAGAAGAAGAAGAAGAAGTCGAAGAAGAAGAAGATAAAGAAGAAAATGAGGCCTGTATATTATGATTCCGATGAGGGGAGTAAGGAGAGATGTCTAGATTATGAAGATGCATTTTATGCTATGGGCTCTGACAATGATCTTGATATGTAATATGTTTATCAATGTACTCTCAATGGAATATTAAAATAAAATTATGTCTATATATGTTCATCTCTTATAGTTTTATTTTTAAAGTTATATATATACTCTATTGCACTTAAAAATACTAAAGAATACATTGCTGTGAATCGAAGCGTGATACATGTAGTACAACGGTCTTCTAATACAAGCGTGTTAAAATGTAAAAATATGGAGAAAAAAAATATAGAGCTGGGAATCGAAGCTTGTTACACAGCTTGTATTACAACGGTTATGTAATACAGTCGTCGTTAAATATGGCGTTATAAATTTTTAATCATGTTACAACGGTGGGATACGAAACCGTGGTAAAGCTGGCGTCGTTAAATGGGGTTTTCATAGTAGTGGTGATGCTTTATACGACATCCTGCAGATACTCAGGAGTAGTTGGAGTCGTGGTCGGTGAAGACGAGGTACTTCACTTTGTGGCGTCTGCTCTGATATGTAACATGGGGAGTTGGGAACGCTTATTGCATGAGTTGTTTTGTTAAAAGGATTTTGTTGTCTTTATAGTTTCGAATTAAAAGTTGTCAGTTAAAACCATTATGTTTCCTTATCATTGTTATGATTGATTTTTCCGCTGCATAATAAAAGTTGGTTTATTGAATTATACAATATGTTACATGTCTAATAAAGAGCAAGTATGTTGTCGAAAGTAATGCCTTAAATTGAATTGCATGATTTTACTCTTATTTTTTGATTAAATATTACGGGGGAATTTAGGGTGTTACAAAGTGGTATCAGAGCAGGTCGGTCCGTCCGACCAAGTTGTTGAGTCGTTGTCGTGTGTGATTTGTTTAGTGTCGGTGTCGTTTCCTTATCCATTGTGTTCTGTTGTTGGCATATGACAGATTTAGAATGGCTGGAAGGAACGATGTTGCTCTTGCTGCTGCCTTGCAAGCTAAGGCTCAAGCAGTACAGAATCCTCCGCGTGCTAACGAGAATGATGAGTTTCGAAAGAACAATCCACCTACTCATATGTTGGCTCAAGGAGATTGAGAGAATCTTCCGGGTTGTGGAATATTCTGAGGAACAGAAGGTACAGTTAGGTACTCATATGTTGGCTGAGGAGGCTGATGACTGATGGGTTAGTACTCGTCAAGTATTGGGAGCAGCAGCAGGTGAGGCAATTACTTGGGCCGTGTTCAGTAGAGAGTTCTTAAGGAAGTATTTTCCCGAAGATGTCTACGGAAAGAAAGAGATTGAGTTTTTGGAATTGAAGCAGGGTAATATGACGGTTACCGAGTATGCTGCTAAATTCTCAGATTTGGCTAAATTTTATCCTCACTACAGTGTGGCGACAACTGAATTCTCGAAGTGTGTCAAGTTTGAGAATAGGTTGAGACCTGAGATCAAACAGGCAATTGGGTATCAGTGGATCAGAAGGTTTCCTGATTTAGTGGATTGTTGCAGGATATTTGAGGAAGATAGCAAGGCTCGATCGGCTCACTATAAGGGACTGGCCGAGAGAAGAGGAAAACAACTGGTGAATCGTGGGAAGCCTTATGCATCTCCCGCTGAGAAGGGTAAATAGAAACATGCTGATGGTAAGAAGCCAAGTGGGGGAGGTGCATCTGCTCCTCTTAAGTGCTATAGGTGTGGGGAGTTGGGACATCGTGTCAGTGAATGCACGAGCGATGTGAAGAAGTGCTTCAAGTGTGGTCAGGCAGGACATCTGACTGCTGATTGCAAAGCTAATCCGGTTACTTGTTACAATTATGGGGAATAGGGCCATATTAATACTCGTTGTCAGAAAGCAAAGCAAGCTTCGACTGGAGGAAAAGTGTTCGCTTTGACAGGGACTCAGACTTTCAGTGAGGACAGATTGATCAGAGGTACATGTTATATTAATAATACGCCTTTGATTGCTATTATTGATACTGGTGTTACTCACTCTTTTATTGTTGCTGATTGTGTAAGAAGGCTAGGCCTTGTTATTTCTCCTATGAAGGGAGAGATGGTTATCGAAACTCCTGCTAAAGGATCAGTGACTACTTCTTTGGTCAGTTTGAATTGTCCATTATCAATCTATGGTAAGGACTTTGGTGTAGAATTGATTTGTTTACCGTTGGTAGGTCTCGATGTGATTTTGGGTATGAACTGGTTGGAGTACAATCATGTTCATATTAACTGTTTTAACAAGTCGGTTCGATTTCTTACTCCTGAAGAAGAGAGAGATGATGGTTTTCTGTCTGCTAGAGAGTTGAAGGAGCTCTTGGAAGAAGAAGTTCAGGTGCTTGCATTGTTTGCATCTTTGTCAGTGGAGAGTAATTTAGTGATTAACGAATTGCAAGTGGTGCGTGAATTCCCTGAAGTGTTTCCAGATGACATTACTGATGTGCCACCAGAGAGAGAAGTAGAGTTTGCTATTGATCTTGTCCCTAGTACCAGACCTATCTCTATGGCACCATATAGGATGTCGGCGTCAGAATTGTCAGAGCTGAAGAAGCAACTGGAAGACTTGTTAGCAAAGAAATTCGTGAGACCGAGTGTATCGCCTTGGGGAGCCCCAATGTTGTTGGTAAAGAAAAAGGATGGTAGTATGAGGTTGTGTATTAATTACAGACAGCTGAATAAAGTGACAATTAAGAATAAATATCCACTTCCGAGAATCGATGACTTGATGGATCAATTAGTGGGTGCCCGTGTGTTTAGTAAGATTGATTTGAGGTCAGGTTATCATCAGATACGAGTAAAAGACGAAGACATTCAGAATACGGCTTTCAGAACTCGATATGGACATTATGAGTATGTGGTAATGCCATTCGGAGTTACTAATGCACCTGGTGTATTCATGGAATATATGAATTGTATCTTTCATGAGTACTTGGATCAATTTGTGGTTGTCTTTATTGACGATATCCTAATCTATTCTAAGTCAGAAGAGAAGCATGCTGAACATTTGCGGATTGTGTTGCAAGTGTTGAAAGAGAAGAAACTCTATGCCAAGTTGTCTAAGTGTAAATTCTGGTTGAGAGGGGTAAGTTTTCTTGGTCGTGTTATTTTTGGTGATGGTATTGCTGTAGATCCATCCAAGGTAGACGCTGTAACGCCCCGATTTGGTTAATCATATTTATTTATTTCATTTATGTGAATTTTGTGAATTGTGTAAATTAAATGAGTTTTACCTGTTAATTGGATAATTTCTCTGATAGATAAAATAATTGCAATTGATAATATTTTCGTATTAACTTTTAATTCCTGATATATTTTGCATCGCTGTTTATGTTTTATCGCATTTTAAGAGCGTTTGGGAGATATTTGAGCAAAAGGGTAAAATAGTCTTTTGAGGGGTTAGATATTTTTATAAAAGTAGGTATTTTGTTATAAAAAGGGAAAGAGAGAGAAATAGAGAGAAAAAAAGGAGAAGAGAGAAAGAAGAGAAAGAAAAGAGAGAAGAAGGTGAAGAAGGGGAAATCGATCAAATCAAAGCTTGATCTTCGATTAATCGAGTAAGGGTGAGAAGTTCCGATTATATTTCGATTGTATATGTATATGTATGTGTTGTTTGCATTTGTTTGGTTGAAATATATACTTTTTCTTATTGGCTGGATTGAAGAACAAATGTGTGGGAATCGATGTTCTAACGGTTTCAAAGGCGCAATAGAACGCGTAGAATAGTCGAGTGATATTTGGGTCTAATCGGAAATGCTTGTTGGTAAGATTTGAGGAGTTTTGTATTGAGTTATAGAGAATTAGAGATTTAGGGCATTAATGGTAAATTGAGTGGAAATTGATGTTTTCACAGTTGAAACTTGGTATAAATCGCGTAGTATAGTCGGGTGAGGTTAGGAATTAGTTAGAAATGCTTACTTGTATGTTTTCACATGTTTGGTTGAATTTGATGGAAAATTAAAACATTTGATATGTTGAGATTTTGAAATTTGGGATCAAAACCAAAGTGTTAGAATTCATGTTTTATGGTTCCAAATCATTACTATATGTTAGGTATGAATGAATATGTGTTTATTTCATAAAACATGATTGAATGGGTTGGATTTTAAAGAAAAATTGCAGCAACCCGTAGCAGTCCGCAGGCCAAAATTCTGTTTTTGGGAAATCTTGGAAAATTCATATCTTTTGATCTGTAAGTCCGTTTTGACCCCCGTTCGAAGTGTTGGAAAGCTAATGAGATATATTTTCTATTAAAAATGGTTTGGAGGGTAAACGATGATTTAATTAATTCGTGTTTTTAAGAAATAGTCGTGCTGTCGAATTTTCTTATCGCGTAAAATGCGTGCGGTCGGTATTTTGTCATGTATTATGCTTGATAATATACCTTTATTGGTTGGTTGGGTATGGTTTTGAGGGTGAATTTGTGGTTTGGAAGTTGCTGTCAAAAAGGGATATTTTTCTGCATAACGCAGTGCCCGCTTAGCGCGGTAGGCGCACTTAGCGCGGTCTGAAGAAATTTTGTCTCTTCCAGGCAGTGAGTTGCGCGCTTAGCGCGGGTGGGGCCCGCTTAGCGAGACCTGGAACTAAGAAAAAAAAATATTATTTATAATTTGGATTTTTGTCGATTATGGGAATTAATCAGAATTACGCGAATTATGTATAACGAAACTTTTGAAATTCTAGAAGCTTCAAGTGGTGAACTAGTGAGAAAACCTAATATCAATGGTAGTAAAGAATGATAAAAATGGAATTTGGGGTGGACTAATTAGATAATTAACTAATTAGGCCCACGTGAGGTATCCTCCTCAATTGGGTGTATTATGATGAATTGATTGAACAGTTGTAGTAATACTAATGTGTATTACGGTGAGTATGTATCTCACGTGGGATCAGGAGGATCGTGTAAATGTATAACTGATTGTTATACATGTGTTTTGTGCATAATTCTTGTTATGTATGTGTTATGTTGAATTGATTGGACAGGTATGGTAATACTATTGTGTATTATGGTGAGTATGTATCTCACGTGTGATCAAGGGGATCGTGAAAGAGGTATAGTTGTTATTATACTTATGTTTTTGTGCATCATTTGTGTCGTGCATTTCATGATGTGTCTGGTGGAGACAGCTAGGTGGGAATCCATGATGGGTGCCTAGTATTGTCCGGACTCCAATGCCGAGTTGTATGGAGATAAATCATTGCTCAGTGGAAGTGTATGTGATTTATCCGAATTCCATTAGAAATCGGGTTCGATTGAATGAACCAGGGTGTGTGGTGCTAGGAGATAAATAATTGCTCAGTGGGAGTGTATGTGATTTATCTGGATTCCATTGGGAATCGGGTTCGATTGAATGAACCATAGTGGGTGGCACCACTTGCATTGCGTCAGTGTCTTTGAGTCACATTGCATTATTATGTCTTTGTTGAATTACAAATGGAGGTGACAAGTGTGTCGTGAATGTGTGTACATTATGTGTGATGGCTTGATTACTACTCCGTAACATGTATTTTACACCGTTAATTATTGAATGTAGTTCTCACCCCTTTGTTGTTTCTTGTGTCTGTGCTTCTGGAGAACTACAGATATATATATCATAACGTATGTATATGAATATATGATATCTTTGTATGCAATATGTGTTAGCATGTGGTGTGTGGGTGAGTTGAATAATATATGTGAATTATATGTTTACGTATTATTATGCAATCTTGATTTAGTTGTTATTTCTCACCCTTCTGTTGGAATATGCTTTTTATGGCATAGTGCAGATTAGCCGTTGCAGAGGCGTGGAGGCAAGTGGAAGAGTTAGGTCTTCACTTTGCTTAGATCTTTGGTGTCTGCTCTGATACGTAACAAGGGATAATGGGGATTTTATCATTTGTTATTCTTTTATTTGATTTTGTTACGTATCATTATTCATTTTTAAAATGTGTGAACCACGAGTTTGGGTGGACTTTGATTATGTTGGCGAATTATCGTGATTTTGGATAAAAATAGTTATTTCTGCTGTTTTGACTTATCTATGACAAAAGAGGCAAATGAAGTAATTGAGACTTCATTGTTGGTTTTATTAGGTGACATTCCACTGTTGGTTTTAAACTCTTATTATTTTTGTATTACTTGATTATTTTTGTAAATTGGGAAAGTGGGGTGTTACAATTGGTATCAGAGCAGGTCGGTCTATCCAGCCAATTGAGTCGGTGTGGCATGATAGGTGAATACTGTCGATGTTGTTTGTTCCTTAGTACGTGATATGTGTGTGAAACACTGTCAGTGCTTTCTGATTTTCTAATCCTTCGTCTTCAGAATTGAGAAGGAGATAAGCGGGGGAGAAGCTGGTGCTTCTCCAAGTTGCTTCAGTTGTGGAGCGTTGGCTTAGTGTGTCATTGTTTGCAAGATTATAAGTGTTGTTTGGACAATGTTGTTCCCGATTCCAAAGGGAATGCGGAGGTAAGGTTTATGTCGACTAAAGATTTGCGCCTTAGGTAGTTTTGTGCACAAGATGCAAGAAATGCTATTATGGTCTGGTAACGATGGTCTATGCCCCATCATGATTGTCGGCTGTCTATTGAAAAATTGAGGAACTAATCACCCTTAATCTCTTGTTGATAGTAGACAGAATTATGTTGGATGGAATAGACGTGTCTTTCCCAGCTTTGATAGTGTGTGCAATGAATTGTTTGGAATTAAGGAAATGATTACGAATTATTTTGAAGAGTCGATGAGACCAAGATGTTTGTTGTGTTTGTGATAATAGTGTTTTGGAATTGACAAGAAAGCCACAGTGAGGGCTGCCAGTTGTGCGTGATTTCCATATGTGTTTCCGGATGGAATATTATATGTTAGCGTTAGAATTACCCAGTGAACATTTTTGCAAAAAATTTAAGAGTTTATATCTTTTGGAATTTGGTTGAGCATTCCAATGTACAGTGATGTTGTTCAGTGTTAGTAATGCGTCTGGAACGTTTGTGGAGTATATGAATCGTATCTTCCATATTTAATTAGATAAGTTCAGAGTGGTGTTCATTAGGGATATTCTGATCTATTATAAAATCAGAAGGAGAGTATGTGGGGTGTTTGAGAATTGAGTTTCAAGTGTTGAAAAGAAAGGAATTTTTATGCTAAATTATTCAAGTGAGAATTTTGGTTGAAAAAGGTTAGTTTTCTTGGATATGTTATTTCTGATGATGGTATTGTTATGGATCCATCGGAAGTAGATGCAGTTCTACAATGAGAGGCTCCGAAGTCGGTTAAGGTTATTAGAAGCTTTTTGGACTTTAGTTGGTTATTACCGGAGGTTATGGAAGGCTTTTCCAAGTTAGCATTTTCGTTACTTCAGTTGACTTGCAGAGGGTAAGTCGTTTGCTTTGGATGTTCATTGTGAGGAAAGTTTGAGAGGGCTAAAGTAGAATTTGTCTACAGCTCCAGTTTTGATTCTGCGTGATCTTAATAAACCATTTGTGAGGTATTGGGATGCGTCTATGATGAGTTTAGTCAGTGTGTTAATGCAAGATGGTAAATTCGTGGCTTATGCTTTATGACAATTCAGGATTCATGATTTCAAGATGGCTGCGGTTACTTTTGCGTTGAGAATATGGAGGTATTATTTTTATGGTTTTGAGTCCGAAGTGTTTAGTAATCACAAGAATATTGGGTACTTGTTTGGTCGAAAATAATAGGGTATGAGACAACGAGGATGGTTGGAATTCCTGATGCGTTATGACTTTAGATGGACTTATCCTATTGGTGAAGTTAATGTCGTGTCTGATGAGTTAAGTCGAAAGTTTTTATGCATGCCTGTTTTGATGGTCAGAGGATTAGAATTATTTGAGCAGTTCAGAGACTTGTGTCTGGTGCGTGAGATAACACAGTAGAGTTTGAGGTTGGGTATGTTAGAAATGAACTATGATTTTTCTGGTGAATATTAGAGAGATTCAGAAGTTGGATATGAAATTGGTAGATTTGATTGTTGTGAATAATCAGAGTGCGCATCGAAAGCATGAGGTGGCACATTTTGTGTATGCATGTGTGACTTGTAAGAGTTCATAGGTTGAACATTGGAAACATGTAGGAATGATGAGACCATTGGACGTTTCAGAATGGAAGTGTTAGGTGAAAGGTTTAAATATTATTCATGGGCTACTATGTAGATGGATGTTTTGGTTATATGTTTGTTTGGTGAATCGTAGCAGTGTTGTAATAATGTTGTGTGACAAGGATGTTGGTATTATGGTTATGTAGAGGTTGTTGAAACGATGTTGTGTCGTGGAACTTTATGTTCTTGTTTTTGTTGTTGCCTCGTTTCCATCGTGATGGTTCAAGTGTGAGTAGCTAATTCCTATGTGGGGAATTAGGAGAGTGTTACCTATGGTGAGGGTAACGATCTTGTTGTGTTCTGGTTCTAGAGTGAACCTATGGGTGTTCGTAACTTTGGTATTCTTTGAGTTGTGAGTTAGTCGTCAAGTGCATTTTATGGGCATTGCATCTTGTCGTTGTTGTAGTTGCTGTTAGCAAGGTGGTTTGTCAGTTGGTGTTATTCGTGGTGTGCCTAGTGTTGGCATGATAGTTGGTTAGTTGGATGCGAGAGTCGTATCCGGAGTTGTTCGTCTCAGTTATATTTTCGAGGATGAAAATGTCTAAGTGGGGGAGAGTTGCAACGCCCCGATTTGGTTAATCATATTTATTTATTTCATTTATGTGAATTTTGTGAATTGTGTAAATTAAATGAGTTTTACCTGTTAATTGGATAATTTCTCTAATAGATAAAATAATTGCAATTGATAATATTTTCTTATTAACTTTTAATTCCTGATATATTTTGCATCGTTGTTTATGTTTTATCGCATTTTGAGAGCGTTTGGAAGATATTTGAGCAAAAGGGTAAAATAGTCTTTTGAGGGGTTAGATATTTTTATAAAAGTAGATATTTGGTTATAAAAAGGGAAAGAGAGAGAAATAGAGAGAAAAAGAGGAGAAAAGAGAAAGAAGAGAAAGAAAAGAGATAAGAAGGGGAAGAAGAGGAAATCGATTAAATCAAAGCTTGATCTTCGATTAATCGGGTAAAGGTGAGAAGTTCCGATTATATTTTGATTGTATATGTATATGTATGTGTTGTTTGCATTTGTTTGGTTGAAATATATACTTTTCCTTATTGGTTGGATTGAAGAACAAATGTGTGGGAATCGATGTTCTAATGGTTTCAAAGGCGCAATAGAACGCGTAGAATAGTCGAGTGATGTTTGGGTCTAATCGGAAATGCTTGTTGGTAAGATTTGAGGAGTTTTGTATTGAGTTATAGAGAATTAGAGATTTATGTTGGAATCAACCCAAAGACTATGGGAATTCCTACTATCACGCAGCAATTATACAGAAAGTAGAAAGAGAATAGGGAAGAAGAAGATGAATAGTGTTCTTGCTGCCCACAAACTGTGGGACTTTCTCTCTTCTTATTACTCACTCTGCAACTGCAGAATTCTGTGAGAAATTACAAAGTGTTGTAATTGATTGATTGATACAAAATAATGAGGGCAACTCCCTATTTATAGAATTAGGTTTGCTTGCATCTCAAGACAAAGCCCAAACTATAAAAGCCCAAAATATCAAATCTAATCTAAATGATATCAAATCAAATCTAATCTAATAAAAGCAAAATCTGAATCCCATCTAAATGAATCTGTCGAAACACTTTCGACAATTCGACACTAAGCAATTCGACTTCGACTTCGACACTAGACAACAACCTGTTGTCTTCGACTTCGACTTCGACAACAATGGATTACATTCAACACACCACCTAATACATTGTGTCTAAACTATATATGTTCATCATAGACCTTAGCCTTCTGAATCCTTCGACTTGCACTCCCTTCGTCATGATATCTGCAATCTGATTCTCAGTTCTGCAGTGTTCCAAATTCATCTTCCCTTCTGCTACCTGCTCTCGAAGATAATGGAACCTCATCTCGATGTGCTTGCTTCGACCATGAGTTATTGGATTCTTCGCCAAGTTGATAGCTGACATGCTGTCGATCTTCATGGTAATTGCTCCATGACTCATTGATGTAATTTCTTCGACCAGATTCACCATCCATGTTGCTTGACATGCACAAAGAGAAGCAGCAATGTATTCTGCTTCGCATGATGACAATGCCACTACTGGCTCCTTTCTCGAACTCCAAGCAACTGGTGCACCACCTAACATAAACACATATCCAGCTGTGGATTTTCTATCCTCTGCATCACTACACCAGCTAGAGTCTGTGTATCCCACTAACTTGCATTCTTTCCCTTCATCAGCTGCTGGAAACAAAATGCCATAGTCGAGAGTTCCTTTCAGATACCTTAGTATCCTCTTCACCGCTGCTAGGTGTGATACCTTTGGCTTCTGCATAAATCTACTTACCATACCAACACTGTATGCTAAGTCAGGCCTTGTGTGACAAAGGTATCGAAGTGACCCAATAAGTCTTCTGTATTGGGTTGGGTCGACATCATCTTCATCTGAATTTTTCGACAGTTGCTGTCTGGGCTCAGCTGGAGTCGAAGTTGGGTTGCAATTTTGCATCTCAAATCTCTTCAATATTTCGCCTGCATATCTTCTTTGATGCATCATCAAACCTCTACTACTCTTGTAGAATTCGATGCCAAGGAAATATGAGAGATTTCCCAAGTCTGACATTTCAAACTCTTCACTCAGGTTACGTTTGAAATCTTCGATCTCCTTCTTGCAACTTCCTGTTATCAGCAGATCATCGACATAGAGACATAGTATAAGCAATTCGCCATTGCTTCTTCTTACATATACTCCATGCTCAGTTGTGCACTTCACAAATTCCTTCTCCCTTAGAAAACCATCAATCTTCTTATTCCAAGCTCTTGGAGCTTGCTTGAGTCCATACAGGGCTTTGTGCAGCCTGTACACTTTTCTCTCTTTGCCTTGTTTCACAAACCCAACTGGTTGTGCAACATAAACTTCTTCGTCTAAGGGGCCATTCAGGAATGCACACTTCACGTCCATCTGACATGTGTGCCAATTATTCATATTTGCTAGACCAATAACCAACCTGATTGTTTCGATCCTAGCAACTGGTGCAAAGACTTCATCATAATCAATTCCTTCCTTCTGAAGAAATCCTTTCGCTACGAGTCTTGCTTTGTGTCGAACTACTTCACCTTTTGGATTCAACTTTACTTTGTAAACCCACTTCACATCAATTGCCTTCTTGCCTTCAGGCAATTCGACAAGTGACCAGGTGTTGTTGACTTCGATGGATTTTATTTCTTCATTCATTGCTTTCACCCACTTCGAATCTTTCAATGCCTCAGCTGCATTGACAGGTTCGACATCTGCATAGAAAGCATAGTGTACCAGTTCACCTTCTTCATCGACAACATCATCTGATGTAATCACACATTCCTGCAATCTTGCTGGCATTTGTCTTGTTCGACGAGGTCTACTTGGTCCTGCTTGGTCTTCGACACTTTCTTGTCGAACTTCTCTCTCAGCTTCTCTAGCTGGTTCTTCACAACTGATTCTTACTGAATCTTTGTTGACATTTTCTGTCCAGTCCCACTCCTTAAGCTCATCAATGATCACGTCTCTGCTGATCACAATCTGCTTGTTCACTGGGTCGAACAGTTTGTATCCACCTGTCGAATGATATCCCACCAGGATCATTTGACTTGACTTGTCATCTAACTTTCGTCTCAACTGATCTGGCACATGCCTATGTGCAATCGATCCGAAGACCTTAAGATGACTTAAGCTTGGCTTCACACCAGACCAACATTCTTCTGGCGTAATCCCATTTAGCTTCTTCGTCGGACACCTGTTCAGAAGATATGTCGAAGTCGAAACAGCTTCTCCCCATAATTCTTTAGGAAGATGTTTGCCCTTCAACATACTTCGAACCATGTTCATGATGGTTCGATTCTTCCTTTCTGCAATTCCATTCTGCTGTGGAGTGTAGGGTGGCACCACCTCATGCACAATCCCTTCTTTCTCACATAGTCTGTCGAAATCTTTCGACACATATTCTCCACCACCATCAGTTCTCAAAACCTTGAGCTTACGACCACTTTGTCTTTCGACCATAGATTTGAACTTGGCAAATACCTCAATCACTTCACTTTTCTTCTTGATCAGGTAGGTCCACAGTTTTCGACTGAAATCATCTATGAATGTGACAAAGTATTTGTTACCTCCTATAGAATCGACCTGGATTGGACCACATACATCAGAGTACACAACATCAAGAATTCCCTTCGACCTGCTTCCTGCATCCTTACTGAAGCAATTCTTGTGTTGCTTTGCCTGCACACATTCCTCACAAACTTCATCTGGAATGTTAATTTCTGGCAAACCTGAAACCATGTTCTTTCTCTTCAGATCTCTGATGTCTTTGAAGTTGAGATGCCCAAGCCTATAATGCCATATCCACTCATCTCTGCTAGCTGCAGTTGCAAGACACTTGTGCTCCATCACATTTAGTTCAATCTTGAAGGTTCTATTCTGAGACATTGGAGCCTTCAAGATCAACCTACCACTTGCGTCGAGAACTCTCATCACCTTGTCTTCGACCAACACCTTGTAGTTCTTTTCGACCAACTGCCCTATGCTGAGCAAATTGCTCTTCATGCCTGGTATGTACAAAACATTGGAAATTGTTGACCTTTTGCCATCTTTCCTCATAATCAGAACATCACCAATACCTTCAGCTGCTAGAGTGTTGTCATTTGCAAACTTCACTGTGTTCTTCGACGAGGGCTTCATGTTGACAAACCAATCTTTCCTCCCAGTCATGTGTGATGAGCATCCTGAGTCCAAGTACCACTGGTCCTTGAGACTCTCATTATCTCTGGTTGTAACCATCAGCATCATACCTTCTTCTTCTTCATGCTTCGCCAGCTTTGCATCATCTTCTTGATTCTTTCTTTCAGGACATTTTGTCGAATAGTGACCATACTGGTGACAATTATAACACTGAATGTGGCTTTTGTCAGGCTTTCGACCACCACTTCTTCCTCTACCTGCAGCACCACCTCTTTGGTTGCCTTGGTTCTGGGTCCTTCTATGGTTCGACCAATTCGCCTCTTGCTGATTTCCTCTGCCTGTCGAATTGTTGTAGCTTCCTCTACCTTTGTCGACCATCTTTTCTTTACCCTTCTTATCTTTCACTGATTGAGCTTGCAAGGCCACATCATTCTTCGACTTGCTTGCAGCTCTTTCAGCCATTCTTTGTTCATGAGATTCAAGCGTCCCTTGAAGCTCTTCTTTCGTTACCTTCGACAAATCTTTTGATTCTTCTATGGCTACTACCACGTGATCAAACTTTGGAGCCAACGATCTCAAAATCTTTGAGACAACTGCTTTCGTCGTCAACACTTCTCCACACACTTTGATTTGATTCACAAGTTTCGTAACTCTTGTGAAGAAATCTGTTATGCTCTCATTGTCTTCCATCTGAAGCAATTCATACGCCCTTTTGTGAGTTTGTAACCTCACCTCTTTCACCTTCTCTGCGCCTCCAAACGATTTTTCCAGAATCTCCCATGCATCCTTCGCTGTTTCTGCATCACTAACTTTCTCAAAGTTATCTGCATCAACACATTGATGGATTATAAAGAGAGCTTTATAATCTTTCTTCTTCAATTCTTTGAATGCAGCCTTTTCTTGATCCGTCGCACCTTCTTCAAGAGTTGTTATTCCTTCCTTCACAAGATCCCACAAATCTTGATAACAGAAAACAACCTTGATTTGCTTGCACCAATTCTCATAATTATCTTTCTTGAGAATTGGAAGGTTTGCTAGAAAATGGCCGTTTGGATGATTCGTAGCCATCGCGTTCTTGCGATTTCTTGCCCTTGAATCTCTTAAACCGGAGCTCTAGATACCAGATGTTGGAATCAACCCAAAGACTATGGGAATTCCTACTATCACGCAGCAATTATACAGAAAGTAGAAAGAGAATAGGGAAGAAGAAGATGAATAGTGTTCTTGCTGCCCACAAACTGTGGGACTTTCTCTCTTCTTATTACTCACTCTGCAACTGCAGAATTCTGTGAGAAATTACAAAGTGTTGTAATTGATTGATTGATACAAAATAATGAGGGCAACTCCCTATTTATAGAATTAGGTTTGCTTGCATCTCAAGACAAAGCCCAAACTATAAAAGCCCAAAATATCAAATCTAATCTAAATGATATCAAATCAAATCTAATCTAATAAAAGCAAAATCTGAATCCCATCTAAATGAATCTGTCGA
This sequence comes from Lathyrus tuberosus, assembly GCA_022829125.1. Classification (NCBI taxonomy): domain Eukaryota; kingdom Viridiplantae; phylum Streptophyta; class Magnoliopsida; order Fabales; family Fabaceae; genus Lathyrus; species Lathyrus tuberosus. Next base: position 7,563,096 of record JALAZF010000034.1, read on the forward strand.
AACACTTTCGACAATTCGACACTAAGCAATTCGACTTCGACTTCGACACTAGACAACAACCTGTTGTCTTCGACTTCGACTTCGACAACAATGGATTACATTCAACAATTTAGGGCATTAATGGTAAATTGAGTGGAAATTGATGTTTTCACGGTTGAAACTTGGTATAAATCGCGTAGTATAGTTGGGTGAGGTTAGGAATTAGTTGAAAATGCTTACTTGTATGTTTTCACATGTTTGGTTGAATTTGAGGAAAATTACAACATTTGATATGTTGAGATTTTGAGATTTGGGATCAAAACCAAAGTGTTAGAATTCATGTTTTATGGTTCCAAATCATTACTATATGTTAGGTATGAATGAATATGTGTTTATTTCATAAAACATGATTGAATGGGTTTGATTTTAGAGAAAAATTGCAGCAACCCGTAGCAGTCCGCAGGCCAAAATTCTGTTTTTGGGAAATCTTGGAAAATTCATATCTTTTGATCTGTAAGCCCGTTTTGACCCCCGTTCGAAGTGTTGGAAAGCTAATGAGATATCCTTTCTATTAAAAATGGTTTGGAGGGTAAAAGATGATTTAATTAATTTGTGTTTTTGAGAAATAGTCGTGCTGTCGGATTTTCTTATCGCGTAAAATGCGTGCGGTCGGTATTTTATCGTGTATTATGCTTGATAATATACCTTTATTGGTTGGTTGGGTATGGTTTTAAGGGTGAATTTGTGGTTTGGAAGTTGCTGTCAAAAAGGGATATTTTTTTGCATAACGCAGTGTCCGCTTAGCGCGGTCTGAAGAAATTTTGCCTCATCTAGGCAGTGAGTAGCGCGCTTAGCGCGTGTGGGGTCCGCTTAGCGTGAACTGGAACTAAGAAAAAAAATATATTATTTATAATTTGGATTTTTGTCGATTATGGGAATTAATCGGAATTACGTGAATTATGTATAACAGAACTTTTGAACTTCTAGAAGTTTCAAGTGGTGAACTAGTGAGAAAACCTAATATCAATGGTAGTAAAGAATGATAAAAATGGAATTTGGGGTGGGCTAATTAGATAATTAACTAATCAAGCCCATGTGAGGTATCCTCCTTAATTGGGTGTATTATAATGAATTGATTGAACAGTTGTAGTAATACTAGTGTGTATTACAGTGAGTATGTATCTCACGTATGATCAGGAGGATCGTGTAAATGTATAACTGATTGTTATACATGTGTTTTGTGCATAATTCTTGTTATGTATGTGTTATGTTGAATTGATTGGACAGGTATGGTAATACTATTGTGTATTACGGTGAGTATGTATCTCACATGTGATCAAGGGGATCGTGAAGAGGTATAGTTGTTATTATACTTATGTTTTTGTGCATCATTTGTGTCGTGTATTTCATGATGTGTCTGGTGGAGACAGCTAGGTGGGAATCCATGATGGGTGCCTAGTATTGTCCAGACTCCAATGCCGAGTTGTATGGAGATAAATCATTGCTCAGTGGAAGTGTATGTAAATTATCCGGATTCCATTGGGAATCAGGTTCGATTGAATGAACCAAGGTGTGTGGTGCCAGGAGATAAATCATTGCTCAGTGGGAGTGTATGTGATTTATCTGGATTCCATTGGGAATCGGGTTTGATTGAATGAACCATAGTGGGTGGCACCACTTGCATTGCGTCAGTGTCTTTGAGTCACATTGCATTATTATGTCTTTGTTAAATTATAAATGGAGGTGACAAGTGTGTCGTGAATGTGTGTACATTATGTGTGATGGCTTGATTACTACTCCGTAACATGTATTTTACACCGTTAATTATTGAAGGTAGTCTTCACCCCTTTGTTGTTACTTGTGTCTGTGCTACTGGGGAAGTATATATACATATATATATATATATATATATATATATATACATCATAACTTGTGTATATGAATATATGATATCTTTGTATGCTATATGTGTTAGCATATGGTGTGTGGGTGAGTTGAATAATATATGTGAATTATATGTTTACATATTATTATGCAATCTTGATTTAGTTGTTATTTCTCACCCTCCTGCTGGAATATGCTTTTTATGGCATAGTGTAGATTAGCCACTGCAGTGGCGTGGAGGCAAGTGGAAGAGTTAGGTCTTCACTTTGCTTAGATCTTTGGTGTCTGCTCTGATACGTAACAAGGGATAATGGGGATTTTATCATTTGTTATTCTTTTATTTGATTTTGTTACGTATCATTATTCGTTTTTAAAATGTGTGAACCACGAGTTTTGTGACACCCCTAATCTATACCCCGAGCAATTAAAGCGATAACAAAAAATCAGAGTATAATTAAAACATTCATGGCATAAACGGGAGCGTCACATCAAAGTAATGAAATATAACAACCTGCTCATATAGATATGCAACAATCAGGTAGCAACATAAACAGAGGAACTCAGTTCCTAACACCCACAATTCAGATATAGAATAAAAGCGGAAAATCTGCAACTGAAATCTCATATATAAACATAAAAGTTTGTCTGTCATATACAGAGTCATACATGTACAATCCAAAAAGATATATATACACATAATCACATAACGATCTCCCCGACTACCCGGTGCCACATATCAGAGCCGACCGACAAAAGAATGAAGACATAATCTTCACAAAAAGACCTCCAACATCTAATTTGCAATGCCTCATAGAGCATTCAAAACAGCAGAAGGGTGAGAAACACAATTATAATATAGTTGCATACAATTATGTAATAACATGAAATACGTATGCAAAACATTCTCACCACAACGTATACCATAATTCCAATACAAAACAAGACAATTCATAATTCATGCATCCATCACAAAGGCATATCAATCATACTCAATACATTTATCACCAATATATATATATATATATATATATATATATATATATATATATATATATATATATATATCAACTCATCAATCCCATTCACAATTTCCCACACATAATTAATCCATTCATGACTTATGCAAATGCACAGAGACCGACACAACGACTCTATGCATGCAGTACCATTCCATCCATCATTCTCATCATCATTTATTCACTCAGGAATTATTGGAACCATCGCTTGTTACTTAGTGTAACTCCTCGTCGAGCAAACGATGTTCCTCGTCGCTTTAGGTCCTCTTTGTATAAGGCACATGACGTTTATGGATCGCTTTAGGTCCTTTTTGTATAAGGCACACGATCCGATCGCTTTAGGTCCTCTTTGTACAAGGCACACGATCGTCTATAACATCGCTTTAGGTCCTCTTTGTATAAGGCACACGATCGTTACAGTAGATTCCCTCTGGAATCGTTTCGTCGCTCACACCCCACAAGGGCACACGACATCGCATGGTGCATATCATGATGCATGGCATACTAATGACTCATGACAATCAAATGCATATACATATATAACCATGTGAACCATCTCAACATCAATAATCATGCATTGCAATCAAACCCAAAACAATGCATTTATTTGCCATAAGGCCACAAACCATCATCACCATATTTCATCACATGTATTCACATCATATCACAGCACACAAGCTATACGTTATATATCAAAAGCATATCGCATGATAACACATCAATCGCACACAATTACGACGGTAAAAGTCGATAAAACGATATGTTTCCAAATTCCCGACACAATTAAATCGGCCACTCATCTGAAAACCATTTTATAAAAAAGAACATCTCATTAGCTTTCCAACGGTACTAAGAACGTCTCGATCCAAGTTACGGATCAAAAGTTATGAATTTTCAAAGAAAAGAATTTATTGAGAAACAGCCAGATTCGCCTGGCGACTTAGGATTTCGCCTGGCGAATACCCCTTCGCCAGCACTTCGCCTGGCAAACTAGTGGCGAACCACCATTTTAGAAAAAATCCAAGAGTTCCAGTAGCTAACACATTTCTGTCTCCCCGTTTTCGCCTGGCGACTTATGATTTCGCCTGGCAAATCCCTCTTCGCCAGCACTTCGCCTGGCGAACTAGTGGCGAGACCTAATTCGCCTGGCGAATCATATCAGAACCAGAATTTTTCTGCTGCGGGTTACACGGTTCCAAACCCCAAAATCCAACTTTTTCCAACCAAAACGTTTTCAATCAATCAAAACAAGTATCAACAATGTTCATACATATAATACGATCATACTACGTGATTCATATCGATTTCCGACCGTGAAAACATAAATTTCTATTCATTTTGCTCATTTCAACCTAGAATTGAAAAGCTATGAAAAACCAGTAAACATTCAAACACACACATACATATTTATACACAAGCATATAATAACCGAGTTTCGCACCCTTACCCGATTAATCGTGCTTTGAAGTGTCGGTTAAATCAATTTCTTAAACTCCGAGTTTTCCTCTTTTTCTTCTTCTCTTTCTCCCTATTTCTCTTAAACTTTCTTTTCTCTCTTTCTAATCTCTATGTTTCTATTTTAAGAAAAACAATAATATCCAACCAAGTAAAATGACCAAAATACCCCTACACTCAATTCCTCGCAAACGTTCCCAAAACGCGATAAAACATAATAACGATAAACATAACATATTTACCAAATAAAAACCAAGAATAAAATAATATAAAAACAAAAATAATTAAACCGACTCGATTAAATAAATCTAACAAAAACCGGGGCGTTACAACTCTCCCCCACTTAGAAACTTTCGTCCTTGAAAATATTACCTGAGACGAACAACTCCGGATACGATTCCCGCATCCAACTCTCCAACTCCCAAGTCAAATTGCCCTCAGCAGCGCCTCCCCACGCTACTTTCACAAGCGCAATATCTTTGCCCCTTAACCGCTTCAACTCGCGATCCAAAACCCTCATCGGTAATGCCTCAACCGTAAGGTTCTCCCTTACCTCAACCTCATCCATCAGAATCACATGCGACAGATCCGAAACATACTTCCGAAGCTGTGAAACATGGAACACATCATGTAAATTCGAAAGATTCGGTGGCAACGCCACCCGATAAGCCACAACACCCACTCGCACGGATATCTGATAAGGACCAATAAACCGAGAAGTAAGCTTCTTCGACTTCAGTGCACGTCCAACACCCGTCACTGGTGTAACTCTCAAAAATACATTATCGCCTTCTCGAAACTCAAGATCTTTCCTCCTTCGATCATGATAACTCTTCTGCCTACTCTGAGAAGCCTTCATCTTCTCACGAATAAGTTTCACCTTTTTCGTAGTTTGTTGAACTAACTCCGGTCCAACCACCGAACTCTCACCAGATTCATGCCAACACAAAGGTGTTCAACATCTTCTTCCATACAACGCTTCAAAAGGTGCTATTCCAATACTCGAATGGAAACTGTTGTTATACGTGAACTCAACCAACGAAAGATAACTATCCCAAGCACCACTTTGCTCAAGAACACAAGCTCTCAGCAAATCGTCCAATGACTGAATAGTTCTCTCGGTCTTACCATCCGTCTGAGGATGATAAGCAGAACTCAATCTCAACTTGGAACCTAACGCCTTTTGCAAACTTTCCCAAAATCTGGAAGTAAACCTCGGATCTCGATCTGAAACAATACACAACGGAACACCATGTAATCTCACAATCACACGGATATAAATCTCAGCCAACCTCTCCAAAGAAAAACTGATGTCAATCGGAATGAAATGCGCCGATTTAGTCAGCCTATCCACAATCACCCAAATGGCATTATGTCCCCTCTGAGTATTCAACAACCCTGTCACAAAATCCATAGAAATGATGTCCCATTTTCACTCGGGAATATCCAATGGTTGCAATAATCCACTAGGCTTCTGATGTTCTACCTTTGACTTCTGACACGTCAAACACGCATAAACAAACTGAGCCACATCCCTCTTCAATCCGGACCACCAAAATATCTTCTTCAAATCTTGGTACATTTTATTAGCTCCCGGATGTATACTCAAACTATTCCGGTGTCCTTCCTCTAAAATCATCTTTTTCAATTCCGAATCATCAGGAATACAAATTCTACCACGGAATCTCAAAACACCCTGATCATCCACTTTAAAGTCACCATTCACACCTTTATCTCCAACCGTCATCAAATTAACAAATTTCACATCCAACTTCTGTTTCTCGCTAACGGTCAACAGAAAATCATTAGTGACCTTTAACATACCAAGCCTCACGCTATTAGATGTCAATTCACACACCAAACTCAAATCTCTAAATTCTTCCAAAAGTCCCAACTCTTTAACCATCAAAGCAGACATATGCAAAGATTTCCAGCTTAACGCATCGGCTACCACATTAGCTTTACCAGGATGGTAATTCAAGCTAAAATCGTAGTCCTTAAAAAATTCCAACCATCTCTGTTGCCTCATATTCAACTCTTTCTAATCAAACAAGTATTTTAGACTGTTATGATCACTAAAGACTTCGAATCTAGCACCGTAGAGATAATGCCTCCAAATTTTCAATACAAAAACCACCGCAGCTAATTCCAAATCATGAGTAGGATAATTCTTCTCATGAACCCTCAATTGTCTCGAAGCATAAGCCACAACCTTACCTTCTTGCATTAACACTCCACCTAAACCACTCAAAGACGCATCGCAATACACCACAAACGGTTCACTAGGATTCAGTAAGATCAAAATCGGAGCGGTAGTCAATCTTCTCTTCAGCTCACTAAAACTCTCCTCACACTGAATATCCCAAATAAACGCTTTACCTTTACAAGTCAACTGGGTCAATGGAAGTGCTAACTTGGAAAAGCCTTCAATGGATCTTCGATAATATTCAGCTAAACCCAAAAAGCTTCTAATTTCCGTAACAGATCTAGGAGCCTCCCATTGTAGAACTGCATCTACTTTGGATGGATCCACAACAATACCATTACCTGAAATCACATGCCCAAGAAAACTCACTTCTGACAACCAGAACTCACACTTGGACAACTTGGCATAAAGTTTCTTCTCCTTCAAAATTTGCAACACAATACGCAAATGTTCCGCATGTTCCTCCCGAGACTTAGAATAAATCAAGATGTCATCAATAAACACAACAACAAATTGATCCAAATGCTCATGGAATATGTGATTCATATACTCCATAAAAACTCCCGGCGCATTAGAAACCCCGAACGGCATCACGGAATATTTGTAATGTTCGTATCGTGTCCTAAAAGCCGTCTTCTGAATATCTTCCTCCTTCACTCTAATCTGATGATAACCTGACCTCAAATAAATTTTACTAAACACACATGCACCTACCAACTGGTCCATCAAATCATCAATTCTCGGAAGAGGATACTTATTCTTAATCGTCACCTTATTCAGCTGACGATAATCAATACACAATCGCATACTTCCATCTTTCTTCTTCACCAATAAAACTGGAGCACCCCAAGGCGATACACTCGGTCTCACAAACCTCTTTCCTAACAATTTATTTAACTGCTTCTTCAACTCAACCAACTCAGATGCCGACATACGATATGGTGCCATAGACACATGTCTAGTACCAGGAACTAGATCTATAGAAAAATCCACCTTTTTTTCTGGCGGCACATCAGAAATATCCTCCAGAAACACCTCCGAAAAATCACACACGACCGGAAACACATCAATTGCAACTTGACTATCCACAGTCAACGACACAAACAACCCGAACAACTGAGCTTCATCCGCCAAAATTTTCTTAAACTTTTTAGTAGATAAGAAACTCGATTCCCCATCTTCTTCAAGAGAAGGAAATCTTACCAACTTATGATAACAATTGATATAAACTCGATTGAACTGTAACCAATTCATTCCAAGAACTACGTCTAAACCCTCCAACGACAAACACACTAAATCCATAGCAAAATCCTTACCATAAATGGTCAAAGGACAACTTAAACAAACCAGAGAAGTAGTTACCGACCCCAATGCTGGAGTATCGATAACCATCTCTCCACCCAACAACGACAACAAAAGATTCAAATGCTGCACACACTCAAACGAAATAAACGAATGAGTCGCTCTGGTATCAATAATAGCAACTAAAGGCATACTATTAATAAAACAAGTACTTCTGATCAGACGATCTGCACTAGTAGGCTAAGTTCCTGCCAATGCAAATACTTTCCCTCCAGCTTGAGCTTGCTTTAGTTTCGGACACCTCGTACTAATATGACCAGAATCACCACAGTTGAAACACTTCACTACATTCCTCTTGCAATCAGCTGCTACATGTCCTATACCTCCGCAATTGGAACACTTCCTCATATCCTTTCTACATTCAAACTGACGATGTCCTAAGTCACCACACTTAAAACATCTTGGAGGATTATACATACCTCACCCACTTGGCCTTTTAGCAAAATTAGCCCTTTGCTTTCCCTTGTCAGCTGGTGCCACATAAGGACCACCACAAAACTGTTGCTTTCCTTTCCTTTCGTTCACACTCTTATAATGAGTAGAACGAGCTTTTCTATCCTCCTCATAAATTCTACAGCAATCCACCAAATCCGAAAACCTCATAATTCTTTGATAACCAATTGCCTGTTTGATCTCGGGACGCAACCCGTTCTTAAACTTCACACATTTGGAAAACTCCGCAGTTGCTTTAGCATAATGTGGATAAAACTGAACAAGCTTCACAAACTTAGTAGTGTAATCAGTAACAGACATGTTACCCTATTTCAACTCCAAGAACTCTATTTCTTTCTTTCCTCTAACATCTTCAGGAAAATACTTCCTCAAAAACTTACTGCTAAACAAAGCCCAAGTGACAACTTCACCTGTAGCTTCCCACACATGACGCGTACTAACCCCCCAATCGTCAACCTCCTTCTTTAACATGTGAGTACCCAGTCTCACCTTCTGTTCCTCAGCACAGTCCATCACTCGAAAGATTCTTTCAATTTCCTTAAGCCAAATCTGAGCACCATCAGAATCATGTCTTCCTTTGAAGATAGGCAGTTTGTTATTCCTGAACTCATCATTACCCCCAGAATTAGGTGTATTCCGCATAGCCTAAGCCATAACTTTCATAGCAGCAACAAGAGTAGCATCATTCCTACCAGCCATATTCTGTTCATATCCAATAATAGTAACTATGGTTAAACAATCGGCTCGCCAGAACACTACTGTCGCACAATAAACAACTTGGTCAAAATGACCGACACGGACTGGCTCTAATACCACTTAATGTGACACCCATAATCTATACCCCGAGTAATTAAAGCGATAACAAATAATCATAGTATAATTAAAACATTTATGACATAGATGGGAGCGTCACATCAAAGTAATGAAATATAACAACCTTCTCATATAGATATGCAACAATCAGGTAGCAACATAAACAGAGGAACTCAGTTCCTAACACCCACAATTTAGATACAGAATAAAAGCGGAAAATCTGCAACTGAAATCTCATATATAAACATAAAAGTTTGTCTGTCATATACAGAGTCATACAGTACAATCCAAAAAGATATATATACACATAATCACATAACGATCTCCCCGACTACCCGGTGCCACATATCAGAGCCGACCGACAAAAGAATGAAGACATAATCTTCACAAAAAGACCTCCAGCATCTAATCTGCAATGCCTCATAGAGCATTCAAAACAGCAGAAGGGTGAGAAACACAATTATAATATAGTTGCATACAATTATGTAATAACATGAAATACGCATGCAAAACATTCTCACCACAACGTATACCATAATTCCAATACAAAATAAGACAATTCATAATTCATGCATCCATCACAAAGGCATATCAATCACGCTCAATACATTTATCACCAATATATATATATATTTCAACTCATCATTCCCATTCACAATTTCCCACACATAATCAATCCATTCATGACTTATGCAAATGCACAGAGACCGGCACAACGACTCTATGCATGCGGTACCATTCCATCCATCATTCTCATCATCATTAATTCACTCAGGAATTATTGGAACCATCGCTTGTTGCTTAGTGTAACTTCCCGTCGGGCAAATGATGTTCCCCGTCGCTTTAGGTTCTCTTTGTATAAGGCACACGACGTTTATGGATCGCTTTAGGTCCTTTTTGTATAAGGCACACGGCCCGATCGCTTTAGGTCCTCTTTGTATAAGGCACACGATCATTTATAACGTCGCTTTAGGTCCTCTTTGTATAAGGTACACGATTGTTACAGCAGATTCCCTCTGGAATCGTTTTGTCGCTCACACCCCACAAGCTATATGTAATATATCAAAAGCATATCGCATGATAACACATCAATCGCACACAATTACGACGGTAAAAGTCGACAACACGACACATTTCCAAATTCCCGACACAATTAAATCGGCCACTCATCTCAAAACCATTTTATAAGAAAGAACATCTCATTAGCTTTCCAACAGTACTAAGAACGTCTCGATCCGAGTTACGGATCAAAAGTTATAAATTTTCAAAGAAAATAATTTATTGAGAAATAGCAAGATTCGCCTGGCGACTTAGGATTTCGCCTGGCAAATACCCCTTCGCCAGCACTTTGTCTGGCGAACTAGTGGCGAACCACCATTTTAGAAAAAACCCAAGAGTTGCAGTAGCTAACACATTTCTGTCTCCCCATTTTCGCCTGGCGACTTATGATTTCGCCTGGCGAATTCCTCTTCGCCAGCACTTCGCCTGGCGAACTAGTGGCGAGACCTAATTCGCCTGGCGAATCCCAATTCTCCTGGTGAATCGCATCAGAACCAGAATTTTTTTGCTGCGGGTTACACGGTTCCAAACCCCAAAATCCAACTTTCTCCAACCAAAACGTTTTCAATCAATCAAAACAAGTATCAACAATGTTCATACATATAATACGATCATACTACGTGTTCATATCGATTTCCAACGATGAAAACATAAATTTCTATTCATTTTGCTCATTTCAACCTAGAATTGAAAAGCTATGAAAAACCAGTAAACATTCAAACACACACATACATATTCATACACAAGCATATAATAACCGAGTTTCGCACCCTTACCCGATTAATCGTGCTTTAAAGTGTCGGTTGAATCGATTTCTTAAACTCCAAGTTTTCCTCTTTTTCTTCTTCTCTTTCTCCCTATTTCTCTTAAAATTTCTTTTCTCTCTTTCTAATCTCTATGTTTCTATTTTAAGAAAAACAATAATATCCAACCAAGCAAAATAACCAAAATACCCCTACACTCAATTCCTCGCAAACGTTCCCAAAACGCGATAAAACATAATAACGATAAACATAACATATTTACCAAATAAAAACCAAGAATAAAATAATATAAAAAAAATAATTAAATCGACTCGATTAAATAAATCTAACAAAAATCGGGGCGTTACAAGTTTGGGTGGACTTTGATTATGTTGGCGAATTGCCGTGATTTTGGATAACAATAGTTATTTCCGCTGTTTTGACTTATCTATGACAAAAGAGGCAAATGAAGTCATTGAGACTTATTGTTGGTTTTATTAGGTGACATTCCACTTTTGGTTTTAAACTCTGATTGTTTTTGTATTACTTGATTATTTTTGTAAATTGGGAAAGTGGGGTGTTACAGACGCTGTTCTACAATGGGAGACTCCGAAGTCGGTGATCGAGATTAGAAGTTTCTTGGGTTTGGATGGTTATTACCAAAAATTTATTGAAGGGTTTTCAAAGTTGGCACTTCCGTTGACTCAGTTGACGTGCAAAGGTAAGGCATTCGTGTGGGATGTTCATTGTGAAAAGAGTTTCAGTGAACTGAAGAAGAGGTTGACCACGACTCCAGTGTTGGTTCTACCTGAACCAAATGAACTGTTTGTAGTGTATTGCGATGCTTCTTTGATGGGTTTGTGAGGTGTGATAATGCTGCATGGTAAGGTTGTGGCTTATGCTTCACGACAGTTGAGGGTACATGAGAGGAATTATCCGACTCATGATTTGGAGTTAGTCGTAGTGGTTTTTGTATTGAAGATTTGGAGGCATTATCTCTATGGTTCCAGATTTGAAGTGTATAGTGATCATAAGAGCTTGGGGTATCTGTTTGATCAGAAGGAATTGAATATGAGGCAAAGAAGATGGTTATAATTCTTGAAGGATTATGATTTTGGCTTGAACTATCATTCCGGCAAAGCTAATGTCGTGGCTGATGCTCTGAGTCGAAAATCGTTGCATGTATTTGCTATGATGGTTAAAGAGTTAGAATTAATCGAACAGTTCAGAGATATGAGTTTGATTTGTGAACAGACACCGCATAGTGTAATGTTGGGTATGCTGACGATTAATAATGAATTTCTTAATAATATCAGAGACAGTCAGAAGTTGGATGTGAAGCTAGTGGATTTGATGATTGGAGATAACCAAACAGAAGGTAATGAGTACAGGGTGGACGAACAAGGTGTGTTGCAATTCCGTGACAGGATTTGCATTCCTGATAATACGGAGTTAAAGAGAATGATTTTAGAAGAAGGTCATCGGAGTAGTTTGAGTATCCATCCAGGAGCTACGAAGATGTATCAAGACTTGAAGAAGATATTTTGGTGGCCTGGATTGAAACGCGATGTGGCTCAGTTTGTGTATGCTTGTTTGACTTGTCAGAAGTTGAAAGTGGAACATCAGAAACTTGCTGGTAAGATGCAACCGTTAGATATTCCAAAGTGGAAGTGGGATAATATTTCTATGGATTTTGTGACAGGGTTGCCTAATATGCCGAGATGATATGATTCTATTTGGGTAGTAGTGGATAGACTGACGAAGTCGGCACATTTCATTCCGATTAATATCAGTTTTCCTTTGCAGAAGTTGGCAGAGATTTATATTCAGGTGATTGTGAAGTTGCATGAAATCCCGTTGAGTATTGTGTCGGATCGAGATCCAAGGTTCACTTCCAGATTTTGGGAGGGTTTGCAAGAAGCTTTGGGATCAAAGCTGAGATTGAGTTCGGCTTATCATCCGCAGACGGATGGTCAGACGGAAAGAACTATCCAGTCCTTGGAAGATCTGTTGAGGGCTTGTGTACTTGAACAAGGAGGTGCTTGGGATAGTCATTTGCTGTTAATTGAGTTCACTTATAATAATAGTTATCATTCCAGTATTGGGATGACGCCTTTTGAAGCGTTGTATGGTCGTAGGTGTCGAACGCCTTTGTGTTGGCACGAATCTGGTGAAAGTGTAGTGCTCGGACCTGAGATTGTTTAGCAAACTACCGAAACAGTGAAGCTGATCCGGGAGAAGATGAAAGCTTCGCAGAGTAGGCAGAAGAGTTACGATGATAAGAGAAAGAAAGATCTCGAGTTTCAAGAAGGAGACCATGTGTTTTTGAGAGTCACTCCGGTGACCAGTGTTAGACGTGCTTTGAAGTCGAGGAAGCTTACTCCTAGATTTATTGGTCCGTATCAAATTTCGGCAAGAGTTGGACCTGTTGCTTATAGAGTGGCGTTGTCGTCGCGTTTGTCGAATTTGCATGATGTGTTCCATGTTTCGCAGCTTCAGAAGTATGTTCCGGATCCGTCGCATGTGATTTCGATGGATGATGTGAAAGTGAGAGATAATCTCACAGTCGAGGCCTTGCCAGAGCGTATTGATGATCGCGAGGTGAAGCAGTTGATGGGCAAGGAGATTGTTCTCGTGAACGTAGTATGGGGATGTGTTGCCGGTAGAAACATGACTTGGGAATTGGAGAGTAAGATGCGAGAGTCGTATCCGAGTTTGTTTGCGTCAGGTAAGTTTTCGAGGACGAAAATATTCTAAGTGGGGGAGAGTTGTAACGCCCCATTTTCCTTTTATTATTATTTGCGAATAATTATATGTTGTTGTGATCGATTATGTGTTGTTGTAGTTTCGTTGTGTTTTGTGTACCCGTGGTGAAGGGTAGTGGCCTTAAGTAGTAGGTCTTGGGCGTAGTAGGGATGTATGGCTAATAACATAGAGATTAGCGGTGTGTTGAGTAATGTTGATTGGATTATTTAAATTTATCATTTGTTGACTAATTTATTTCATTAGTTGAGTGATAATGTTAATATAATAAGATAATTAAAATGATTAAGAGGTGTAGTAAGTGGAAAGGCTTTATGGTAATTAGGCGAGGGTTAAGTGAGGGCAAATAAGGTGATTCATTAATTGGGGTATATGAGAGAATTAGAGAGTGAGAGTTCATTATTCTCATTCCACGTGAAAAAATGAAAGAGGGAGAAGAGCTAGGGCAAGAGGAAGAAAGGGAGAATCCATTGAAGTTAGGAAAGCTCATCACTTTAAGGTAAGGGTGGGATTTCTTTCATCTCTCAAGGGTTAAATGATGTAAGTATTGAAGTAGAAATCACTAAGTTGGAATCCATGGGGTTGAATGAGGGGTTTAGGAAGATTTTGTGATAATATGATTGGAATTGATGAATTAGTCTTGTTTAATTTGTTTGGTTGGATTGCAAATGTTAGATGTAGGCTATTGGTGAAAAATCTATGAAAAATTGCTGTTAAAAATCGAGTTAGTGTAGAAAAACGCAGGTGGTTTGTTGCTGCCATCGCAGGGTTTTGGGCTGCAGAATCGCAGGGCCCGCTTAGCGCGGTCTGGAGAAATTTCGCCTCTTCGAGGCAGAGAGCTGTGTGCTTAGCGCAGTGGGGCTCGCTTAGCGCGACCTGGGACTGAAAAATATTATTTTTATTGACTTAAAATTCATGGAAAATATATATTTTATATTATATTAATGCTGTGTTGTTGCTGTTGTATGGTGAGCATGTATTGAGGTGTTATGTGCCTATTTTGTTGATGTTGATGTGATAATGTGAAATGCATGATTGAATGATGCAAAGATGTGTAGTTGTTGTATTGGTGCAATGATGTATGTTTAGATGAATGCATGTTGACTGTTAAATGATGTTGGTATGAAGATGAGTATGTTATGTGTATGCATGAGTCATTGTTGCATGTTGTCATTGATGGTGCATGGCATGTGCATAGTTGTGGGATGGCGTGCCCAGGTGGGGTGTTATCGTCTATCCGAATTCCTTGATGGAATCGTTGTTGTTGGCGTGATTGTGTGCCCAGATGGGGTGTAAGCAATCACAGTTGTCGGTGCGATCATGAAATAGGGGTCATACGTGACCATGAAACAGGGGTTATTGGTGTAATCATGAAATAGGGGTCATACTTGACCATGAAACAGGGGTCGAGAGTTCCGACGGGAACTGTGATCATGAAACAGTGATCGATTTTGGTACCACATGCATTGAGTCTAGTCGAGTCTCCTTTGCATTCTCTTGTTGGTTGTGTCGCATGATGGTTGGTATAATTATCGGTGATTGTCTGTGCATAAGTTGAGGTGTGTGATTCTTGTTGGATGTTACGATATGGTGAATAACTTAATGATGTATGCTTTTCTATTTATATCATCTCTCTCTTTCATTGATTGAAGAATCTCACCCCTTCTGTGTTTGGTGATGCTTTATACGGCATCCTGCAGATACTCAGGAGTAGTTGGAGTCGTGGTCGGTGAAGACGAGGTACTTCACCTTGTGGCGTCTGCTCTGATATGTAACATGAGGAGTCGGGAACGCTTATTGCATGAGTTGTTTTGTTAAAAGGATTTTGTTGTCTTTATAGTTTCGAATTAAAAGTTGTCAGTTAAAACCGTTATGTTTCCTTATCATTGTTATGATTGATTTTTCCGCTGCATAATAAAAGTTGGTTTATTGAATTATACAATATGTTACATGTCTAATAAAGAGCAAGTATGTTGTCGAAAGTAATGCCTTAAATTGAATTGGATGATTTTACTCTTATTTTTCGATTAAATATTACGGGGGAATTTAGGGTGTTACAATTGTCACTAAACCTTTGTTAACATTTTCTTCCAAGTGGTAGCAAGGGAGGACTATTGGCCTCCATACGAAGGCGAAATTGTGTGGCATAATGATTTGATGCGAATAAATAAAAAGGGTCACCCTAACAGCACCCGTATTCGAACGGAGATGAATGCAGCAGATAAAATGGTGAGTTTATGTGGTTTGTGCCGCCAGCCAGGCCACAATCGTACCAAGTGTCCAAATGTGGGCTCTAGCACAACATCATAGTTTCAACTGTAAACTTGTCTATTTATAACAACAACAAATTTTATTTCATTGATGGCATACCTAAGTAATTACAACGACATAACATAACAGAACATAACTTAACCAAGTGCGGGTGACTCCATTTGGACCAGACTCCTCAACCAGCCTCTCAATCTTCCTGATCTTTTCACCTGCCTCAAATTCTCCTTCTAGCCAGCGGTAAAGTTCCCTATGCAAATGCTCCAACGTCTGCGTGTTCCAGAGTAGCATCTTCATCGGAGGCTTGGCAGCTGAGAATACAACTAGGGCATTTCTTTTCATCAGTGGAAATTCTGGAAACGGTTCCTCTGGTGCTGCTGATGATGACGATGGACGGCGATTTAACCACTCAGACATGGTGTTGAGAAGGGGAGAGATTAGGATATTGGTGAGGGAAGGGAGGAAATTATGATTTTGGTGAGAAGTGTTGTGTAATAACAAATGAGGGTGAACCCTTATTTATAGGCACATGATACCCTATTAAATAATAAAATTAATTATATATTAAAATCATACAATTTAAATCGTTTTTTTTAAAAGGGATTGGCCTGAGGCGCCATACCATATGACGTCTCCCCTGAGAATTAGGGCACTCCCATTTACACTGAGTCGTCATCTCATATGGCTTGTGGCAATTTTCATAATTTTTTTTGCCTGAGTTGTCATACCATATGACGCCTCAGGTCATTCATTTTTCCCAAACCATGTCACTTTGGTAATATCGTTGAAAATATAATTTGTTTGGTATTTTTTTTGAATAAGTGTGTTATATTAAAAAACATTCTAATTTAAGATGAGTATGCAATTGATTTTTAATAAGATAATAATTTTTTTTATACAATAAAGGGCTCCCAAAACAACATCTAAATAAAAAAACTCTAGACAAAGAGGACCAGTTAAGTCTCCTTCATATAAGGGCCCTATTGACGGAGGACACGACTCGAAAAAATAAATACCCCTAACTAATTGGATTCCCAGCTTTGCAAATCCACACAATGGTTCGTCTCATGATAGACTTGCATAACTTTAATGTCATTATCTTCACAGAAGGACTTATCTTTTTGATAAATTTTGGCTCAAACAATTTACTAGAATAATTATTATTAAAAGGTTGATGGTTGATATCGAAGAATTTTAAACATAAAGAAAAAATAAAAATAAAAATAAAAATAAAGTGGGGATCACACGGCAATAAAGGCTACACAGTACACACATATTCAGCTTGCATTACTCTGATTTAACGTACTAGTAGCATTAATATCTAGACAGAATTTTCTTTTCATCATTTTTCAATTTCAATCATAACATAAAACATAAAAATCAAAATGCACGTTCAAGTAAATAACGCATCAAAAACATGGAAACTTCCTAGTTCACATCCCAAAACCACAAATAAAACTAACCAACCCTTACAAAAACACACTTCTAGTTCTTCTCTCAGTAAAACCAAACAGTTCGTGTTTTCTAAGGTTCCTCCGACCACCTTAAAGTGATGGCGAAACACGACAGCTGTTGTTCATGTTGCTCCGGCTTCATAATAACCATGGGCCTAACCGCTCTCTTCATATGGCTAAGCATTCGAGTCGACGAACCCAAATGTTACATCGACCACATTTACGTTCCTGCCCTCAACAAAACCCTCAATTCCACTTCAAACTCCACTATCCTCTTCACTCTAAAACTCGTTAACCCCAACAAAGACAAAGGTATTCAATACGACGCCGTTCACCTCCGTTTCGGTGTTTTCTTAGATCTCAACACTACTCGCTCACTCGGTAACGCCACCGTTGAGAGATTCTATCAGGGGCATGAAAAAAAGGCTAAGAAGCCCGGCTCGGTGAACAGCGTTGGGAATTTGACGGAAACGGTTAACGGAAAAACTCATATTCGGGTGGATTTTGTGACAGCGGTGAAGTATAAGATATTGTTGTGGTATACGAAACGGGATCAGTTGTGGGGAGGGGCAAATTTGGAAATTGGAGATTCCGGTGAGAAAGTGTATAAGAAAGCTGTTAGACTTGGGAACTCGCCGGTGATAGTTGAGTCCGGCGCATCGAATCTGTACGGAGGCTATCGTGCGCTTCTGATATTTTTGGTTGGGTTTATTGCTTTTGGTTGACTTGACTTTGACCAAGTTTGTTTACTTATCATAGATGGACCGTCCGTAGTATTTGTAGTTTTATTTTAATGTGAATCTTGAATTTTTTATTCTTCTGTAATTTTCTTTTTTATTTAATCACAAGTCGTTTCTATGTTTAGATTTTGTGTCGAATTCTTTTTTTTATTTTATATATTAGCATATTTTCTTTTTCATATGGCAGAAGAAAGGAAAAATAAAATTTAATTTGTAAATCTATAATAGGATGACGAGAAAAACGAATGATGTTTGACAAAGTCAAACAAGAAATTGATAGGAAAGACTAAAATATGACAAATTCTAAGGTATTATATGGTTCACTTAAATTTGTTGAAGGTATAAAGATCTAGGAGAATAAGTAATTACACGGTCTTTACTCTATTTTTCAAGGTGTGGAATTGCCTTTTTCCAATCAGTCATAAACTAAACTAGAAACACCTACTTCACTTCAACAAATCTGAACCCATATACACCAATGAATCTATCTACAATTAGTATTCTATCTACATTGTAAACAACATAAAACAAGACATCAACCCTAAACCCTAAACAAATAAGTGATCCGCGAGACAAAGATTCGGATAGAATGACAAATACATGGAGGCATGCTAGAGACAACATAAAACAAGACATCAACCCTAAACCCTAAACAAATAAGTGATCCGCGAGACAAAGATTCAGATAGAATGACAAATACATGGAGGCATGCAAGAGAAATTTAGAGTGGTCCTACGTGAGCTATAGGAGAAAGAAAGAAGATAGACAGTCAGGTGCAAAAAGAGACAGCCAAGAAAATCATTATGTGCTATTTTACTAACTTCCTTGAAGACATTAGAAGTGAAGAGATGGGGAGGGTTTTATCAAGGTATGGAACCATAGTGGATATGTTTATACCAAACAAGAGGAACAAAGAAGGGAAGCGATTTGGATTCGCAAGATACGCAAGAATAGTATAGGAGTGGAGATTAGAAGAGGACCTAAAGAATACATGGTTCGGAACGTATAAATTATGGGCCAACATTTCTAGGTTTGAGAGACGTGGAAGAGACATAAGTGTTGTGCAGGAGTTATGGTACAAGAGAAAACCAACATTTATTGAGGAGAAAAAAAAAGAGCCCACGGAACAAAGAATATGAAGGGAGGAATGAAGATGAATACGCATTACGATGTGAAGAAACGCACGCAGGGATATAGCTATGCACAGGTGGTTAAGGAGGGTATGCAAGATAAGGATATTACGATTGATAGGAAGATAGAAAGGAAAATCGAAGGAGAGAAAAATGATTAACATGGTAAAAGTTTGCTCCAGGAAGACAGAGAGGAAATGTGGAAGGGAATGAGTTATATTGCGCTAGAGGAATACGTGAAATGGACAAAGAATGATTTTGTGGGGAGAGTCCATAATTTTGAGGAGGTCCCTATATTACAACAAAAATTAAAGGAGGAAGGAATCTTCTCGCTTGAAGTGATTCCGATGGGTGGAGACCGAGTATTTCCGAAAGCACATGAAGAAGAAGATATGAGGTCACTGTTAAATGATGCAAAAGAGCTTTTCCAACATTGGTTCGTAAACAGTAAAGAATGGTACCCAGAGGCGATCATGAGGGATATGTATACTTGGATTCGGATTTATAGAACGCCTATACATGCATGGAATAGAAAGTTCTTCGAGTATGTATGCATTTCGCTGGGAAGTGTAATCTCCATCGATAATATTATGGAGGACAAGGTGCGATTAGATTATGCTCGATGCTTGCTGAGAACTACGTCCATGGAAACTATTGATAAATTGCTCAGAGTAAGGATCAACGGACATATTTTTTTAGTCAAAGTGGTGGAGGAAGAATTTACATGTCCTTTAAAGTTAACAAATACCACAAAGGCACTAAGGGAAGTATCAGATGATGAATAATCTAAAGAAGACGATAAGTATGTTCAACTACCAGAGATAGTAGACAATGGGGAAGAGGAAGAATTAGAGGACAATTATGAAGCATTAATGACACTTCACGCGGATGCATTATGCGAAGAAGGAGAATTAATTGTAAAGGTGGCGCATGAAAATAAGTTGTTTTGCTGTGAAGATTCGTTGGGAATACCACATGATGTGGGGCCAGTAGGAAATGAAGGAAAGCAGACGAATTTGATAGCCAAGTCGGATGCATTGGGAGGATTATGTGGAGTCAGGGCCACATATGCAATTACTGGCCCATATGGAGTCTTTGAAGAACAAAATTGGAATGGATCAAAATATACTTGTTACAAATAAAGATGGGCCTCCTCAAACAATATAAGATGACAGGGAGGCCCATTTGATGGTTAATTCAGATGACGTGAAAATGGGCCAAAACTATAGCCAACTTGAAAGTCCAATACAGTTGATAAAGGTATGTCCAAAACAACAGCAAAATGAGAATGCAGAGTTTGTAGTATCAAGACAACAGAGTGAAAGTGAAACGGGAGATATGAGATGTTTGTTCTTTTATTGGCAGTAATTTTGGTAAAACTATGTGTTTGTTCTAGATGTCATGTAGGATGTCTTAACATGTGCTTCTAACATTCTGCATGTGGTGTGTTGCAGTTTCTTTGCATGATGTCAAGACTGATGTTTTAACATCTGTTGACAGAACATCAGTTATGTGGTTTAGGGTTGCGTGTTAATTGTTATATATTGAGGATTGTTTGAGAGATTGCAGGCGAGATTCTTGGAGGAGATTTTATCTGATGCAATCGTTTTATATTTCCTATGAAGTATATTCTGTTCTATTTTTAGGGCTAAAAGATTTGAAGATTAATTATGTTTTAGAGTGAGATTCAAATCGGGGAATTAATGCTGCCCAAGCCCATGAAGAGAGTTGCTATATTAAGACGTATCAAATCTACTTGCCGAAGAGAGAAGTTTAATTGAAAAGCTGCATTACTTGTGTTAGGGTTTGAGTCTTTGTGCGTATCGTGTTATTTGTGAGCCATTCTCTCATCTCTTTGATGTTTGAATTGGACTGTTTAATTGAGTTGTAATTTGTCCACTCTAAGCTTTTAAGCACAAGTGTTTGTTCTTGATTGAAGCTTTTAAGTAAGATCACGTATTGTCTTTGAAGTGTGTCTTCTATTCTCATTATTGTAAGTTGTTATCACTGGTGTGATTGAGGGGGAGTGAGAGGTGTCTCATATCTAAGAGTGTCTTAGGTAGAAGTATCATTAGGTAGTGATTAAGTGAGTATATTATCAACTTGTGTGTTGATTGTGGAGTCTATGAATTGATACTACTAATAGTGATTTTCCTCCCTGGCCTGGTAGCCCCCAGACGTAGGTTGTTAGACCGAACTGGGTGAACAATTCTCTGTGTGGTTTATTGTTTTTTTAAGTACTGTTACTGTTATTGTCTTGTTCATATAACAGATATTGATGTTGTGACATCTCACTTAACATCACATATCTGATACCAGAATTTCAATTGGTATCAGAGCAGGTCATCCTGCTCTGTATCTGGGTCAGATCTAGGGCTGTTACTTTCTGGTACAATGGACAAGGAGAGTGATGGATTTGTGAATAGACCCCCTATTCTAGATGGATCAAATTATGACTATTGGAAACCTCGTATGGTTGCCTTCTTGAAGTCTTTAGACAGTAGAGCTTGGAAGGCTGTTTTGAAAGCATGGAAACATCCTGTCATTGTGGGAAAAGATGGTGTGTCAAAGCTGAAACCTGAAGAGGAGTGGACAAAGGAAGAAGATGAACTCGCTCTTGGGAATTCTAAGGCCTTAAATGCCTTATTAAATGGTATTGGCAAGAACATTTTTAGGCTGGTCAACACTTGTGAGGTAGCTAAGGAGGCTTGTGATATCCTGAAAACAACTCATAAAGGAACCTCCAAGGTCAAGATGTCAAGACTTCAGCTACTAACAACCAAGTTTGAAAGTTTGAGGATGAAAGATGAAGAGACCATTCATGACTTCCACATGAATATACTTGAACTGTCAAATGCTTCTAGTGCCCTAGGAGAAAGGATGTCTGATGAGAAGCTGGTGAGAAAAATTCTCAGATCTCTTCCCAAGAGATTTGATATGAAGGTGACTGCTATAGAGGAAGCTCAAGACATCAGCCAGATGAGGGTAGATGAATTGATTGGCTCACTTTAGACATTTGAATTAGGGTTGAATGACAGATATGAAAAGAAGGTCAAAAGCATAGCTTTGGTGTCCAGTACAGAAGGTGATGAGGAAGAGGGTGGTCCTGAAACTCAGGAGGAGCTATCCAATGCCATTGTTCTGCTGGGAAGACAGTTTAATAAGGTGTGGAAAAGAATGGACAGGAGATATAAACCTAATGTCAAGAACATCACATCTGACATCAATAAGTCAGCTGATCAGATGAAGAAAACCAAAGCAGAGGATAGGTCTAATAATGACAAAGGAATCCAATGCCATGGCTGTGAAGGTTTTGGTCACATCAGAGCTGAATGTTCCACATACCTTAAACAGAAAAAGGGTTTGTCTGTCACGTGGTCTATGAGGACACTGAAAGTGAAGATGAATAAGCCAAGCATGTCAGAGCTATGACTGGAATATGTGAGTCTGATAATGATTCAAGTGATGGAGAGATTACGTATGAGGAGCTAGCTGCATCATATAGAGAGCTGTGCATTAGAAGTGAACAAGTGTGTCTAGATGGGGAAAAGCAAAAGAAAGTTATAGTACAACTAAAGGCTGAAAAGACTGATCTAGAGAATGAAGTAAGTCTGCTAAACTCCAAGCTTGATCAATTGGTCAAATCTATCAGAATGCTAAACAAGGGGACTGATATCTTGGATGACATTCTTCAGACTGGAAAACTGGCTGGAGACATGACTGGGTTGGGATTTGAAGGTGAGAAGAAACCTTCGTCAGATGCTAGTTCTTCTGGTACTAAATAGAACCTTTCTCATCAGATGTTTCAACAACATGAGAAAGTTTATGCTTCTGGATCTAAGAAATTTGTACCTCATCAGAAGCCTCAGCACCATGGGAAAGCTCATAATTTTGGACCCAAACAGAACATGTCCCATCAGATGTCGCAACATCATGGGAAGGTGCATGTTTCTGGGCCAAATCATTTTGTGTCTCATCATCATAGCAGAAGACAACCTTATCATTATGACAGAAGACAGCCTCATCATCATAGCAGAAGACAGACTCAACCTCAATGAAGAAGACATCTCAATCACTTCAGAGAAGAAATTCAAAGATGGAGATGTCATTACTGTGGAAGGTATGGTCACATAAAACCTTTTTGTTTCAGATTGCATGGATTTCCTGAACCTGATCCTTAACCTAGACCAAATCAGAATACTCCAACAAGTGGAAAACAATGGGTTCCCAAGGTTGCTGTTACAAGCTTATTAGCTCACATGTCTATTAGAGCCTCAGCTATGGAAGATTGGTACTTTGACAGTGGGTGTTCTAAACATATGACAGGTGTCAAGAACCTGTTGGTGGATGTCAAATCTTATTCCACAAGTGATGTGACTTTTGGGGATGGAGCCAAAGGTGTGGTCAAAGGGATTGGAAAGCTGAATTGTTCAGTTGGGCCTAGTCTTGATAATGTGTTGCTTGTTAAAGGGTTGACTGCTAATTTAATTAGCATCAGTCAACTGTGTGATGAAGGTTTAGAGGTCAGCTATACAAAATCTGAATGTTTAGTGACAAATGAGAATAGTGAAGTTGTTATGAGGGGAGTTAGATCTAAAGATAACTGCTACTTGTGGGTTCCTCAAGAGTCCAGTTACTCCACCATATGTACTATTGCCAAAGATGATTATGTGGATTTGGACCATCAAAGACTTGGTCATCTACATCTGAAAGAGGTGAAACAAAGTCTGATTGAGTATAATGTCAAACATGATGTCATGACATCTTGCTGTGACATCCTGAGGGACACTAAGCACATTAATGTTCATCATCTTCTCAGAAGAGAACTTGAAGAAAACAAGGTCATTCAGTTGGAACATGTCACTAGACAAAACAAGGTTGCTGATATTCTCTCTAAGGATGTAGATGCAAGTCAATGTGAAACCTTAAGAGAAGATTTGGAAATGTGTAATTATGAAGGCCAACAGAAGTTAATGGCGTGTGGACAATGTTCATTAAAATTCAAAAATTTAAAAAGTAATTTATTTTGGTGTGGAAATACCATTTATTACCTTTTAATCTTCCAACAAAAGCAGCCCCCTTTGCATAAGCAATCATTTCACATCTTTACTACCACACGCTACCTCCATTTTGCTTCATATTGTTTGTTCATCTTCTCTCCCGGAGAAAGAAGCTCTTCCAACCGTTTGACAATCAGCTGCAAGAAAGTAACAATGTCTCAACAACAACCTTCACCATCCAAGAAATCTGCTACAAAAAATCCTTTGCATACTAAATCTAGGGTTTCTACTGAAAAAGTCTTGCTTGATGATGCTCTGGATATTGCGCCTCTATCTATGGTTCCTCTATCTGGTTTTGAAAAGATACGACCAAGCAAGCTGCAGGCGAAGAGGTCTACACGTCCTAGTACAGGTAAATCTTCTGATCCTTCTGAGTCTAGAAAGTTTGATGATAGTGAAGCTAGGAGGGTTATCACTGGAATTTTGTTTGGAGAAAAATTTGTTCCTAGGAATTCTACTTCACTCCCTCAAGGTGATAAAAATCAAAGTGAGGAAGAAGAGTATTCTGTAGATAAGAGTCTTGACAGGATAGTTACCAAGGTTCTTGAAAAGGGTATTTCTATGGCTGGGATATAGAGGCCACTCGCTCAAATGTATGCCTCTCACTCTGAGGGTAAGAGAGATGATAGGCAAACTGCTGAAGACAATCTTCACAGGTTGGCTATGTCTGTTCTTGAAGATGCTGAAACTGAAGGTGGAGTTGATGTTGAAACAGATGTTGGAACATCACCTACTAAGAAAGGTACCTCTAGTCCTAGAGGAAAGAAGCCAGTTGATGTGGTGGATGTGGATGATTTGTCAGATAATGAGATTATAGCTAATGTGGTGCCTGGGATAGCAAAAAGGATGGAGACAAGAAAAGAGAAGGTTGTTGCTATGACAGGGTCTCTTGGTAGTGGTAAGAAGAAGTCTGTGGTTGGTCCTATAAAATCATCGAGCAAGGTGGCTACCAGCTCCAAGAAAAGGAAGGTTAGGTCTGACTCTGACTCAGACTTTGATCTTGAGGAGGATGTCCAGGACATCAATCCTGTGAAGAAGGCTGTTAGCAAGAAGATTGTTAACAAAGTTCCTGATGTCCCTTTAGACAATATTTCATTCCATTCTGTTGAAAATGTGAGTAAGTGGAAGTATGTTTATCTGAGAAGAATTGCTCTGGAGAGAGAGCTTGGTAAGGATGCCTTGGAGGTCAAGGAAATCATGGAGTTGATTCATTTTGCAGGATTATCAAAGACTATGTTAGATTTTTCAAAGTGTTATGATGTACTGGTTAAGGAATTCATTGTGAACATTCCTGCTGATATTGCTGATGGTAGAAGTGTGAATTTCATGAAGGTTTATGTTAGGGGCAAATGTATTCATTTCTCTCCTAGTGCCATCAACAAGTACTTGGGAAGGAGTGATAAAGAGGAGAGTGAACTGGAGGTTACTGACAACCATTTGTGCAAGGTGATCACTGCCAGTCAAGTGACTAGTTGGCCCTTGAAAGGTAAGTTGCCTGCTAGCCAACTAAGTGTCAAATATGCAATTTTGTATAGGATTGGGGCTGCAAACTGGGTACCTACAAATCACAAAACTACCATAGTTGTAGGGTTAGGAAGGTTCATCTTTGCTGTTGGCAACAAGGTCAAGTTTGATTATGGGAATTACATCTTTGATCAGATTGTGAAGCATGCTACAACTAATGCTGTTAAGATGCCTATAGCATTTCCTTCCCTTATTTGTGGAATGATTTTGAATCAACATCCTGGAATCTTAACTAACTCTGATATTGCTTGCAAGAGGGAGGCTGCATTGTCTCTGCATCCTAAGCTGTTTATAGGGAATCATGTCCCAGATATTATTTCAACATCAGGTACTGGTGTCAACAAGACGTGCACCAAAAATGATCTGATCAATGAGTTGAAGTTAGCTTGTAAAGATCTAGATGTTGTTATTAAAACCAACACTGCCAGGAAGATGAGACTTGAAAAATTGATTAAGTCTTTAGAACAGGGTGAAGATGGTGAGGATGATAATGCCAAGGAAGTTGGTAATGTTTCAGATTCTGAGGAGGGTGGCTCAACAACTAATAATGAGGGTGATGAAGATGATTATGATGATTCTGAGGAAGATTGATTTTGCTGGTTATGTTGGCTATGTTGGTGTTTTCTTTTTGTTTCTTTTTGGTTTTGCTTTAGGCACTTATGTGTGTTGTTCTGGATTTCTGTTGGCACCTGTGTGTGCTTGGTTTGTGACTTAATTTGTCTGTACTGCTCTTGTTAACAACTTCAATATGATATATTTTGCTATGGTTATCTTGTTGGACTGACTACTTCTTCTCTAATCTAACAAGGGAGAGCTTGTGTGACTAACTGCTGGCTAGGTTGTCTAATCTAACAATGACAGTTTGTGACTGACTACTTCTTCTTTAATTTGTCCAATTATGGCTAAAAAGGGGGAGATAAAGCATACTAGTAGTTTTTTTTGGTACAGCTAAATGGTTTAATGGTTTTCTTGTTTTCTATGCAGTAGTTTTTGAGTAATCTGTGTTAACTCAAGAATGTTAGTGTTGTATGTTGCTTTCTGGTCTGGTATGTGTGGTTCCTTGGCTTGAGGGGGAGCCTTTGTTTTGTTTAGTGCTGCTGAATGTTAGTGGTATGGTGTGTTTGGTTTGTTTCTGCTGCAGGTATCTCTGATGTGTGCTGATGTTGTTTTAGCCAAAATTAGCCAAAGGGGGAGATTGTTAGTTCTTTTATTGGCAGCAATTTTGGTAAAACTATGTGTTTGTTCAAGATGTCATGTAGGATGTCTTAACATGTGCTTCTAACATTCTGCATGTGGTGTGTTACAGTTTCTTTGCATGATGTCAAGACTGATGTCTTAACATCTGTTGACAGAACATCAGTTATGTGGTTTAGGGCTACGTGTTAATTATTATATCTTGAGGATATTTGAGAGATTGCAGGCGAGATTCTTGGAGGAGATTTTATCTGATGCAATCGTTTTATATTTCCTATGAAGTATATTCTGTTCTATTTTTAGGGCTAAAAGATTTGAAGATTAATTATGTTTTAGAGTGAGATTCAAATCGGGGAATTAATCCTGCTCAAGCCCATGAAGAGAGTTGCTATATTAAGACGTATCAAACCTACTTGCCAAAGAGAGAAGTTTAATTGAAGAGCTGCATTACTTGTGTTAGGGTTTGAGTCTTTGTGCGTCTCGTGTTATTTGTGAGCCATTCTCTCATCTCTTTGATGTTTAAATTGGACTGTTTAATTGAGTTGTAATTTGTCCACTCTAAGCTTTTAAGCACGAGTGTTTGTTCTTGATTGAAGCTTTTAAGTAAGATCAAGTATTGTCTTTGAAGTTTGTCTTCTATTCTCATTATTGTAAGTTGTTATCACTGCTGTGATTGAGGGGGAGTGAGAGGTGTCTCATATCTAAGAGTGTCTTAGGTAGAAGTATCATTGGGTAGTGATTAAGTGAGTAGATTATCAACTTGTGTGTTGATTATGGAGTTTATGAATTGATACTACTAATAGTGATATTCCTCCCTGGCTTGGTAGCCCCCAGACGTAGGTTGTTAGACCGAACTGGGTGAACAATTCTCTGTGTGGTTTATTGTTTTTTTAAGTACTGTTACTGTTATTGTCTTGTTCATATAACAGATATTGATGTTGTGACATCTCACTTAACATCACATATCTGATACCAGAATTTCATGAGAGATGTCAATGAAAGACAATCTGATAAGAACCTTGGGGTCAGCTACAAGAAGGCAAGAAACATCGAAGATACAACTACAAATGCATTAGCAGTAAGGAAATTCTCGAGAGATGCAATTGAATTAGGGCTGAAAGAAAGAAGGAGAAGGAGAAAATCCATATTGAGTGAGAAAAGAAAATTAAGGAGAAAAACAAGGAAGGAGATGATATAGAAAAAGAACGAGAAAGGAATTGAGAAAAATCAGGTATTATCTATCTCATCTCAATCTGAGTTCATTAATGATTTAGAGGGGAAAGCTTGGAAATTTGTGCATGGCGAAGCTAAAGAAATTGCAAAAGGGGTGTGGGACTTTGGGAAGGATATTGGAATGGTTAATATGGGAGAGGGGGAGAAATTTTACAGCAGTTAGTTTCACAGGAGGAAAGAGATAGGGAGGCAAAAAGGAAGAACTCGGAGGGACATAGAAGTGAGAATTGAGACTTGGGTTGAGGTGAAGGAGAATGTTTTTTAGTTGTAATGAAGATTATGAGTTATAATGTGAGAGGTTTAGTGAGAGCTGCAAAAAAGAAAGAAGTTTCTGATTTAGTTAGTAAATATAACTTAGACATGTTATGTATCCAAGAATGTAAAATGGAGAACTTGGACAAGAATCTGTGTGTTGTCATCTGGAACTCAAATAAAGTTGATTATTCTTTCAAAGCAACAATTGGAAGATCAGGTGACCTTCTGATGTTATGTAATCCAAAAGTATTTAATAAGATAAATGAGATTGTAGGGGAGCATTTCATATGTGTAAAAGGTCAATCGAGAAATGAAGGGGTTAGTGTGAATATAGTAAATGTTTATGCACCCTGCGATGCTGGTGGAAAAAGAGTGATGTGGAGAAATCTGGTTGAATTAGTAAAATAAAAGCCAAATGATAGGTGGTGTGTATTGGTAGACTTTAATGCAATCAAATCAGAAGAGGAACAAAAAGGAGTCAGTGGTATAACTAGAAAGGCATAGATGAGAGAGTTTGAGGACTTCTTGGTGGATGCGGAGTTGATAGATTTACCTTTATGTGGTAGCAGATTTACATGGTCAAACTTAGATGGTTCGACAATGAGTCGTATTGACAGATTCTTAGTTTCAGAGGGATGGCTATCTCAATGGGCAGAGTGTTCTCAATGGGGTTTGGACAAAGGGTTGTCGAACCACTGCCCAATTATCATTCGCGATGAAGTCAAAAATTGGGGACCAAAACTGTTTCAGGTTCTCAACTATTGGAGTAAATTAGAAGGATATCATGACTTTGTAAAATAAAAGTGGAGTTCCTATGAAGTTCAAGGATGGGCTGCATATGTTTTGAAACAAAAACTCAAAATGATCAAAAATCAATTGAGATATTGGAGTTGAAAACATATAGCAAATATGGATGCAAGGATTGAAGACATAAAAAAAGTTATCAATGATTTAGAAGTAAAGGGTGACTTTGTAACGCTGTCAGAAGAAGAGATGAGATCTAAAAGAGAAGCATGCATACAATAGCACAACTTGGCAAAAATCGCGGGTGAAATGGAACAAAGAAGGAGATGCTAACACAAATTTTTTTTATAGATGTTTGATGAACAGAAGAAGGATCAACGAAATTAACTGTATTGAAGAAAATGGTGCAAAACTACATGGTGTGCATGAGATAAAGCAAGAGGTTACCAATTATTTCTCAAAGTTGTTTGAAGTGCAAAAGTTTAACCGACCGGTTTTGCAGAATATGGATTTCAACCGCATAAGTGAGGTGTATACTACAACTCTCACTGCAGAATTCACAATGGATGAGATAAAAGAGGCAGTGTGGGATTGCGAGAGCTCGAAAACCCCGGGACCGGATGGCATAAATTTCTCATTCATCAAAGAATTCTCAAATGAGGGTAGTATCGCGTGACAATTATTTCCAATAGCTTCCGCACTACAAAATAGTAACATGGTCTTAGTCTACTAAAATCCTCAGTTTCATGGGCAGCCCAATCGAACAATCTGCTTTCAACAACCGAAGTCGTATAGGCATTGAATCCGTAAAGGGTATCTCCACTGATTCGATGGTCTACCAGGACCTCTTATTTAGGAGTCACTCCCTGTAAGATTACCCGTCTCATGCCATCACTTATCTTAGGTGGCTCTCAAACTTTCCAGATGCGGCATCACCCACAGTGTCATTAGCAGAAAAATAAACACGGATATCAAGTAGGAAAAGCAATATATATATTCATTCCTAAAGCTAACATCCTAGACCTCTTAGGAGCTATAATAATCCTAGTCCTAAACAATAAAATGCGTCCCCAATGAAGTCGCCATTTTACTGTAGCGAGCAATTTTTGTCGGTGACGCGACCACCTTATTGCTGAAGTTAGGTTTTCCTCCTCGAGGAGAAAGGAGGTGCTACTTTCTGATTTCTTATTTATCCCATGAAGCTGGAAGGGAAAGGGAAGGTA
The DNA here is from genome assembly GCA_022829125.1 of Lathyrus tuberosus. Lineage (NCBI taxonomy): Eukaryota > Viridiplantae > Streptophyta > Magnoliopsida > Fabales > Fabaceae > Lathyrus > Lathyrus tuberosus. Next base: position 7,593,654 of record JALAZF010000034.1, read on the forward strand.
TCTAAAACTAATCTTGCACGCGAATGTTTAACTGAACAAACGCTTAAAGAGATTTTGGGGGGTCCGGGGTCAGGTTATACAATTGGCAGTTGTCAGTTACCCATCCTATATGTGGTTATCCACAGGATATTAGCTTTAGGTTTCGCTTTGTACTTGATGATGTTTATCTGGTAATGGGTTTGGGAAAGTTTCTTGGGAAATGTGACACGGAGAGTGAGTTTTTGTTGATGTTTTTGGGAAGGTGCTGGACCTAAGTTTTGATTAATGTATGAAGGTATTGGACCTAAGTTTTGATTGATGTATGAAGATATTAGACCTAGAGTTTTTGATTAGTATGCTCGCTAAGATTTCGCAATCTTATGCTTACGTATTCCCGTTTAAACGAAACAGGGAAATCAGAGCAATCGTAGTTCCTCCTATTCTAAGGGAGGAAAAAGATGTTTTGGTGTCTTGTTCAAAGCCCAAGATTGAAGCTAAAAGGGTATTTATGTATTGTTCAAAGCCCAAGATTGAAGCTAAAAGGGTATTTGTGTCTTGTTCAAAGCCCAAGATTGAAGCTAAAAGGTTTGTCTGAGAGAGAATTTGTCATCTCTAAAGAAGGATTGTTGATTTTTGTGTGCCTTGATAAAAGTACAAGGTTGATGCTAAAAGGTTAATTGACTCCAGTGGGGAAGTCTTTATCTGTCTTGTACAAAGCCCAAGATTGAGGCAGAATCTGCTGTGGGGAAAATCATTATACAAAGCCTAAAAGGAGGCTGGAAAGGATTGACTCAGCAAGAGAGTATTTTTTATCTGTCTCGTACGAAGCCCGAGATTGAGGCTAAAAAGGGCTGACTCAATAAGAGAGTGCTAAAAGGTGATTGACTCAACAAGAGAGTCTGAAAAGGCGATAGACTCAACAAGAGAGTCTGGGAAGTAATTGATTGACTCAACAAGAGAGTCTGAAAAGGTTAACTCCGATGGGGAGAATCATTGTACAAAGCCCAAGAGGAGGCTGACTTTCCTGAGGAAAAGATCATTATACAAAGCCTAAGAGGAGGCTAGCTTATGGTGGGGATTCTTAAGATCCCGAGGCATGTCCAAATGGGGAAACCAACTTTTGCAGGGGAATGCAGAAGGGTTGATAGATCAGATACCTTGAGGTTCTGATTTGAGATAGTGTTATTTGATGATAAACTGACCCTGGTTGGGGAGTTTTTAGGAGAGAGACTGGGTTTAGAACCCATAAGTTTTAACTCAGCTGGAGAGTAATCCAGAATCTGGGGTTTCTCCTATATTTGTAAGGAACTTGAGAATGTCTTTGAGACTCAAGGAGATTTAGACTATCCAAGTCTATTGGAAAGGTCTATCTTTGTACAAAGCCCAAGAGGGGGCCGACTCATTTAAGGGATGAGTATCAACCCTAAAATTGGTCTGAGGGCTTTTGTAACTCCTTTTAGAAAGATAACTCTAACAAAGGATGACTAAGTTCTGTCTTATACCTTTAAGAGGTCGTGAGGGTCCTTGTATGAATCCCAAGAGAAGGCATAAGAACTTTTAAGAAGCCGACGGGTCCTTGTACAAAGCCCAAGAGGAGGCGGGGATGCTTTTAGGAAGCCTGGAGGTCCCAAACCAAGAAAGGTTCAAGAAATGCTATTCACAAAGAATATATCATTTAGTGAAAGTTCTGAGGTTTGAAGAAATTCAAGAGATGCTATTCACCGAGAATAGATCAACTCCGGGGAGTAGAATTTCTTTGACAATTTCTAGGTGTGACAGTCTGAGAAAAGGTTCACCGAGAATACTGCCTTTCTCTTTGTTCCATATTGTTTAACCCCAAGAGAAGGGAATAATGTATCTGGAAATCCTATGGGGATCTAGTTTTGTTTGTATCTAAGAGTGACCAAACGGGCTTTACCTAGTTCTAGACCTAGTTGCCGGGGAAAACTCTAAATAACTATACTAATATATATGCAGTTGATATATGACAAGTATGTAAAAGGGTATGAAAGAAGACTAACCGTGCGCAGCTTCCCACAATACAATTATATATATTTGACATGTATGTAAAAGAATGAAAGAAGACTAACCATGCACAGCTTCTCACAGTACAGTTATATATATTAAAGCAAGTAAATGAAAGCGGATAAAACTTACAGGCGAGCAAGCTTCCATGCTGTATTGTTAGTTGTTCAAAGAAATTAAAGAAAGTTTTGATAACAACTGTATACTTGAATCTAAATCAAAAGGGAAATTGTTTTGAAAAGATTGTACTGGGACTTATACAACGTCTGAGGCCCAAAGGTTTTGGTTAAAAAGGGATTGGGTCTTACACTCTAGTAGAGACCTAAAGATTTGTTTTATACAAGTGGTGGGGCATTACAACTCAAGGAGAGGCCCAAGGTTTACTGTTTAAAAAGACGACAATCACGTCGAACTTTTGAAAATGTACAGAGGGACTTATATAATGTCTGAGGCCCAAAACAAGTTTGGTTTCAAAAAGGGGTTGGGTCTTACACTCTATTAGAGGCCCAAAGATTATTTTGAAAAAGAAAGACGAGACTTACAACACGAGGGTAGGCCCAGATGGTTTGTTTGAAAACGGTGATCGCGCCGAGGTTTTTGAAAACACAGTGGGTCTTATACAATATCTGAGGCCCAACAAGGTATCTTATTTATAAGGAATGGGTCTTACACTCTATTAGAGGCCCAAAAAGTGTTTGAAAAATATTTGTTAGGGTGAAATTAATCAAAACCCTAATTTTGTTTAACATGGAATTAATTTTGATTAAAAATTAATAAAAATCGTTGAAAACATGTGAAAAATGAGTGATGATCTTGGATCAATGTTTCAAAAATCATGTTTCTACCCACAAAATGATTAAGAACCATTCAAGTTTGGAAAATCAAGAAGGAAAAAATATTTTAAATGTCAAAAAACAAAATAAAAATTAATTCTTTGTAAAAATATCAAATATATGAAATAAATAATATTTTTGGGAAATTTTTGTAAAATAAAATATTTTAACATTTTTGTTAATTATTAAAAATGGAAACCAACTCAAAATCATTAAAATTTAGAGAGAAATTAATTTTTGAATCAATTAAATAAAATCACAAAATTCAAATATTCAAATATTTGAAAAAGGGCGCCAAGAACACCTTGGTTTTGCCCGCGTGCCCTGTTCTTGGCTGATTTGCATTTTCTAATCAATTTCACTGAATACTTGATGAAATCACACAAACCACATATCAATCTACTCGTTTTCAACTCACGATCATGTCTATGGTCTTTAATTTCATTTATTTTAAGCATGGAATAAGAAATCAAAGAGAAACCTCAAGACCCCTAAATTCTGCATGAAGGTTCAGAAATTCCATACACGATTCATACAAAGCAATTAATTGAGGGTAAACACTCTATACATGATTATGAACATATGGCAAAATTATTGTGCGAGGAAATATGCATGGATTATGAGATGACCAAGGTGAGGCTTAACTCTTGCAGCTGGTGATCGTGTTTTGAGTTGGAGGTGTTACAAGCTGGTTCTAATGATCTGAACAGCTTCCCTAGGTGCCAAGTGATGTGTCTAAATGCTTGGAATGGTTTGAAACAAGCTGGAACTTGAGATGGTACCTCAACTACAACTCTGTCAAGAACTTGAGCAGTTGGATGGTGATTTTGTGAAATTGATGTTCCAGTTGTGATTTTAGTGTTTGATCAGCTCACATATGATGTTTATGAGGTGTGCGTATGTGATTGGTTTGGTTGGAATTGCCCTCAAACTCAAAACCCGATAGTGACTTGCTTTAGAAGGCAAAATTGGAGTGAAAATGGAGATTTTGAGGAAAACATCAGTTTGGGTGCTTTGGTACTCAAACTGATCACAATTGAGCTCTATTTATAGTAGAGCAAGTTTGTTTTGCAAGGAATAGGGAATGGCAACTGCAGCAGGTATGTGACCAATTGTGATCAAATGGAATCTTTAGTCTCCTCTAGCCATTGACTTGAGATTAGAGCACAGGCCTATGGTTCTTTGAATCAAGGATAAGGCTTGACTGAAGTGTGCATTCTTGCTCTGATACATGCCACCTCTAAGCATCCATTAAATGTTCCAAAACAAAATTGGAGTCTTGAAGCATCTTTAGCCTTTTTAGGTTTGGTATATGCTACTTGTAGATTTTGGGACTTTGGAGGCTGATGAATCAGTTCTTGTCCCTTGGTTGTTCCCCCTTGAGGTGTGCAGATGGATAAGCATGCTTGTTATTGTACAATTTGGACAAATCGAGCTCTTGTGCACAAATCTGCCTTGCCAAGATAGTTTGCAGCAAGGCATGTTGCAGCTGTCGCAACTCCTAGTTCAAGTGGAGTTTGATGGAGTTCTTGGCCATTTTGGAAAGCTCTCATATGATACAACACATGTATGATCCTAGTTTGTCTCGACACTTTTTGGATCCAAGTGAAAAGTGCCCCTACATTTGGAAAAAAAGCAAGACAGATTCTGACTTAGTGAAAATTTCATTGTGTGTTGGAAAAAGTGACATTTCATGTTTTCAGCCATTTTGATCAATCCATAACTAAAAATCCATGAGGAATTGGGATGAGGTGTAGTTGAAACTTTTAAAGTATGCCATGAGAGCTACAAATCCATCTTTGAATCATCCAAAATGGTTGCTTGGATCTCAAGTTATGATCCTTGAAAGTTGGTACCCTAGCCACTTTGTTCCATAACTTAGAAAAATTCTAAGTTTTTTATGGTTACCCCTTTTACAAGTTAACTCATTTTCTTTGGTTTTTCTTGATGAATGATGATTTAAATCACATATCAACATTGTTTTAGGGTTAAGGAACCTTGGTTGACCAAAAAATCAAAAAGTCAAACTTTGACTTTTTGTACAGTTGACTTTTTATCAGATGAAATTCAAACTGTGCGATCCTCTATGAAATCAAGTCCTTGACCTAAATCAAACTTAATAGATGGATTGCATAGGTGTTGTAGGGTGTATTGAATCATGTCTCAAGGTTTGGGAGCATGCCTTGGTCAAAAGTCAAAGGCACAGATGACTTTTTCTTCAAAACCCTAATTGTGATCCAGATGAAATCGAAACTTGTAGATCAAGCTTCTTAGGATCAATCCATTATTGCAAATGGATCAATGTGGTGTATTGGAGACCCTTAAATCATGTCTTGAGGTTTTGGATCATGCTTTATCCAAAAGTCAACTTGGGGGTGAATTAGGTCAAGAAACCCTAATTCCTGATTTTTTGATAAGTGCATCCCCCGAGGTTAAATTGACTTGATGATTGGGTCCATGAGGTCTCATGGAGTATCTTAGGTTATGCTTTGAAGCATTGGCTCATGCCCAGAGGAAAAAATCCATCTGGAGGCCTTAGTCGACCAAAACCTTAATTTGGTGACACGGGTGATCTTGAGGCTTGATCCACTTGGAATGTTGCAACCTTGTGTTTGATTCTTGATGTGGTAGTCCTCTTGATCCTCTATGGGTGTTTGAGAGGTTAGACAAGTTGAAGATCATGTCATTTCTTTATTGATCCTTTGTCAAAGTGCTCTAATAGGGCTCAAAACCCTAATTCTTGTTTGTGGTGGATGCTCAAACATCTCTGAGGATATTGATGAGGCATGATGGTTCATCCATATCATGGTAATGATTTGCACAATGATGGGAAATATTGGTGGTCAAAATTTGGGGTATGACAGATGCCCCTATTTAATCTTCTTGGATCCGAAGGTGTGAATGGCGAAGGTATTCGGGCATTCGGGGTGCAAGAGGATTAAATATCGGAATACCCGAAATTTTGATGGTGGTTATGAATGGCAGTTTGCTCATCCATCTTCTTTTGCTAATCAATGATGCTTAGAAAAGGTAAAACTTCCCCTCGATCCTGGTTTCCTACCAGGGAACTGGTCTAAGTTTCTGATATAAACTTCCCCTCGATCCTGGTTTCCTACCAGGGAACTGGTCTCAATTTCTGAAATAAACTTCCCCTCGATCCTGGTTTCCTACCAAGGAACTGGGCTCAGTTTCTGATGTAAACTTCCCCTCGATCCTGGTTACCTACCAAGGAACTGGTCTAAGTTTCTGATATAAACTTCCCCTCGATCCTGGTTTCCTACCAAGGAACTGGTCTAAGTTTCTGATATAAACTTCCCCTCGATCCTGGTTTCCTACCAAGGAACTGGTCTAAGTTTCTAATATAAACTTCCCCTCGATCCTGGTTTCCTACCAAGGAACTGGTCTAAGTTTCTTTTGTCAATAAACTATCTTGATAAGGGACGCTATGTGTAGCGGTTTTCATCAAACTTCTCGCCGAGTTTTCTACAAGGGAGATGCCATTTGATGGGAAAAGGTTTTGATGTCAGACTTGCTGGGGAACCCATTCGTCTGAGTTGTAGAGGTATACAAACTTCTCTGTTGGAGATGCCATTTATTGACTCTGCTGGGGAAAACGAGTCTCTTGAGAGACTGCTTCCTGCTTGGGGATACTAAATCATACTTTTCTTCGAGATCCTTTCAGAGAAATGTCATGTGATGTAATCCAATTTGGATGTACTGATGACCTCTTCGTCAGCGAATCTTTCGGAGAAAAACTGCTGTATTGCCGAATCCTTGATTAAGAGGCTTTCTCTAGGGATTTTCCTTAATCTGGGAAAACGAAGATATCATCTTCAATAGCGAAGAATGACGTTTGTCGACGAGCGTCTTGCTTTTCAGAGGTTCAAGTTATCAAAGTGGTCGAGGCTTGGCTTCAATCCAGAAATAAACTGGAGGTGGGATTGCTTAGATGATTCACTTTTTGACGAGGACAGAACTGACAACTCGATTGAGAGGACTTTTATCACTAGGGGATAAGATCGACTAGAGTGATAGTGATGCAATATGAATATGAAATTAAATCAATAATGCATGATGTATGTATGTATATGCTGACAAAACTGACATGACATACAGACTAGTGGATGAACACGACTGGATACTCGGCCACTACAGGGGACGAATAAGTATCATTTGGTTCAAAATAGAAATTCTGCCTTGCTTAGGAGAGATAGTCCCTGTGGGGAAAACTGTTGGTCGGGCTTAAGAGATAAGAACTCTGCCGGGGATGTCAGATGGAGTATTCACATCTGACACAGTTGATCCTTCATTTAGGTGTATTGGTTTAGAAGGAGTACTTTGATTCTGCACTTTGAAGCTCGACTACTTCTGGAGAAGTGATCGATGTTTTTCCGATGTTCAACAGTCAAAAGAATTGCCATCTTTATTTTAAAAGCAGAAATTTTTTGACAAGTAAATTTATTTTTGTTTTATTTGACTAGAGCTCAAATTTTATTGATAGGATGGAAATCATCCAAGCACGCGATTCTATAGAGTATTTAAAAAGTTTAGAAAATGGTAATTTAAGGGAAAAGGGCTACATTGAAACATAACGACCGCTATCCTTCTACCAAATTTGAATTCTGGGCATCCTGAGCTTCTGTCGAAAATGACCTTGACTGGAGTTTTCTGATGGATGACATTACTGCTGCTGGGGGATTTGCCTCTTTGTTGGACGTAGTTACTTGCCATTATCCCTAACTTTTGCCTGGATTGTACTTTGAGATTTCCAATCCATCGGGATGACTTTTGATTATGTCTCTAATTTTTTCCTGGACCACCCTTTCGGGTTTTCAATCCACCGAGACCTTTTTTTATTTAGGCGAAGTATTTATTGACTACATCAACATTTGTGGGGTAGGCAAATTCCTCTCTGTCCATGGTTGCGAGTCTCAAGGCGCCGCCTGAGAAGGCTTTCTTGACCACATAGGGGCCATCATAATTCGGAGTCCATTTGCCCCGAGAATCAGTGAGGAATGATTGTATCTTTTTGAGCATGAGGTTTCCTTTCCTGAAGACGCGAGGTCGGACCTTTTTGTCAAACGCCTTCTTCATTCTTTGCTGATACAACTGACCGTGGCATAGAGCCATTATTCGCTTTTCCTCGATCATATTCAGTTCGCCGTGTCTGCTTTGACACCATTCAGCTTCTGTTAGCTTAGCTTCCATCAATACCCTGATTGATGGGATCTCTACTTCGATGGGAAGCATTGCTTCCACGCCATATACTAGATAGAAATGGGTTGCCCCTATTGAAGTGCGGACAGATGTACGATAACCGTGAAGAGTAAAGGGTAGCATCTCGTTCCAGTCTTTATAGGTTACGACCATCTTCTGAACAATCTTCTTGATGTTCTTGTTAGCCGCTTCTACCGCTCTGTTCATCTTAGGTCGGTAGGGAGATGAGTTATGGTGTTTGATTTTGAACTCAGCACACAACTTCTTCATCATCTTATTGTTCAAGTTAGATCCATTATCAGTAATGATCTGGCTTGGAACACCATAACGGCTTTTTGAGTGTGGTATTCGATGTCGTATTCGGATAACAACATCTGCCAACGGGAAATCCTTCCCGTGAGAGCAGGCTTTTCAAAGACATACTTGATTGGATCCATTTCAGAGATTAACCAAGTAGTGTGACGAATCATATATTGGCAAAGACGTTTGGCTGCCCAAGCCAGAGCGCAACAAGTTTTCTCAAGCATAGTGTACCGAGTCTCATAGTCGGTGAATTTCTTGCTTAAATAGTAGATGACAGACTCTTTTCTTTTTGTTTCGTCTTGTTTGCAAAGTACGCATCCCATTGAGTCTTCCAAGACTGTTAGGTATATGATCAGTGGTATTCCTTCCACTGGAGGTGATAGAATCGGTGGGTACAACAGGTATTCCTTAATACTGTCGAAGGCGGTTTGGCAGTTTTCTGTCCAAACGCATTCCTGATTCTTTTTGAGTAATTTAAAGATGGCGCACATGTTGCTGTCATGAGGAATATAAATCTGGAAATGTAATTCAGACGCCCCAGGAATCCCCTGACTTGTTTTCCAGTTTTTGGAGAAGGCATTTCTTGAATGGCCTTGACCTTGTCAGGATCAACCTCAATCCCTTTCTGGCTGATGATGAACCCTAGCAGTTTCCCTGAGTGAAGACCAAATGTGCACTTATTAGGATTCAAATGGAGCTTGTATTTTCTCAGCCACTCAAACAGTTTTAACAGGTAGGTCACATGCTCCTCTTCTATTTTGGATTTGGCAATCATATCATCGACATATACCTCTATATCTTTGTGTATCATGTCATGAAAGAGAGTAGTCATGGCCCTTTGATAGGTTGCCCCGGGGTTCTTCAAACCGAATAGCATTACCTTGTAACAAAAAGTCCCCCACGGGGTGATGAATGAAGTTTTCTCCATGTCTTTCGGCGCATTTTTTATCTGATTATAGCCCGAGAACCCATCCATGAAGGAGAAGACTTTGAACTTTGTTGTACTCTCAACCAACATGTCAATGTGTGGTAAAGGAAAGTCATCATTTGGACTTGCCTTGTTTAGAACGCTGTAATCCACACACATTCTGACCTTTCCGTCCTTTTTCGAAACTGGTACGATGTTGGCTAACCATTGAGGATATTCTGATGTGGCGAGGAAACCCGCGTCAATCTGTTTTTGTACCTCCTCTTTGATTTTGATGGCCATGTCTGGGTGAGTTCTTCTCAACCTCTGTTTTACTGGCGGACATTCTGATCGTAACGGTAGATGATGTTCCACGATGCGGGTATCCAACCCTGGCATGTCCTGATAGAACCAAGCAAACACATCGGGAAATTCTTTGAGAAGCTTTATCAAACTTTCTTTGACAGTTGGACTGAGTAGTGCCCCAATCTTGACTTCTTTTCTCTCTCATTCTGAACCCAAGTTGACCGTTTCCAATGGCTCTTTGTGAGGTTCAATGGACATTTCCTGTTGTCTGAGTAATCGGGAGATCTCTTCTGGAATTTCTTCGCCATTTTCTTCTTCAGCCTCAAATACTGGGAATTCAAAGTTGGGAGAAGGCATCGGATCGTATGTTTCAATAGGGTTTAAAACAAGTAATCTGCATGACGTGATGATTGTTTTTGGAAGAGATAAAGAGAATGCAAGAGTGTGTGCAGTGTATTTTCTTTGGAAAACTGCTTGTTTTTATTATTGAGTTATTTTTTAGGATTACCATTTTCTGAAAAAGCGAAAAGAGAAAACAACATAAATGCGGAAATTACAGAACGACGTTATTTTATTTATGATTTGGTCGATTCTTGAAACTACAGCCCTATAAAACAAAACTCAGTCGCTTTGGCAAAGCGAAGAGGGATATTTACAAAAAGTGAGCCCTATCAAAACATCAATTTCACCTGGGCAGGGTGAAAGGTTAAAGTAAAGATGGCAATTACTTAGACTTATGGACGACCTTCGGGACATCCACAACGACCCATTGGCGGCGAACTCCTCGGTGAATCACAAAGTCTGGTACTTTCCTTCTTGGTTTGTCTTCAGAAATGACGTTGATTTCTGGTGGAGCAGGATCGTTGGAATCTGTCTCCCAAGCAGAGTTGTCGTAGGAGGATTCTTCATCTATATCTTGTATAGTATTTGTGCTCTCAGGTAAATCTCCCCATCCAGTAGGCTGGATGTCTTCGAACCTGATACAAGAACTTTCAGGAGCGGTGTACTTGACCAAGTAGTCAGACTTGCCACTTGGTTGTCCTAAGGTGTCCCACACTTCTTTGGAATTGGAGGAGTCATCCCTTTTGATGACGTTGACCTAGGGAAAAGCATAGTTAATGAACTCTAGTCTTGCAAGCTTTGCAAATTCATCGTCGTGCTGGATATTCTCGGAATGCCCTGAGTGCTGATCCCATGACATGGTGGGGACGCAGGTATTCTTTTCAATGATGCTCAACTGGTATGCATCGTTCGGCAGATTCTCTTGCCCCAAGTCTCCTGGGTACGGCTGCCAGACAGGCAGGCCATCCATTGGGCCATAATAGTCGTGGTTAAAGTTGTCTTTCATCAGAGTGTCCTCCTCTAATGAGTTTGGCGGAGCACGACATCCTTCTGGATTACAATCTCCATATATCATTTTGACATTTGACCTTGGTATAAATCTCGGACTCTGTACAGGATAGAAAAATGGCATATGCGTTTCTTTCTGAGACATATAATCATCCTCGTTAAGATAGGACTTCCACTCTTCATCCGTATCGGGGGAGTCCCCTTCGTTGATGGTATGCACTTCTTGAGGCACTGGGTGAAGGAAACCTCCATTATGGAAGAAGTCCTTAATGGGATGAAAACTTTCATCGTTAGTAGCAGTCTGGGTACATGTTGAGGAAAAGCCAAGACCCTTCTTTGTTTTGTTATCAGTAGGAATGATAAGTTGTCCCCATCCCTTTGCATTGTTACTTTTGATCAATTCGAGAACATCTTTGTACGAGGAAATTGATGTTCCTTTTTCTGATCGGTTGTCATTGCTCATCGAAAGTGCTTGGAACTGAGTTCCAACAACCTCCTCTGGTTCTACAAAAGTGGCCGTTGACAGGTTACTCACGATCAAGGCTTGTTCTCCACAGACTGTGACTAGTTGGTTGTTCTTGACAAACTTCAACTTTTGGTGAAGGGTTGATGTAACTGCTGTAAGACCCTAATTTTTGACCCCTAAGATTCCACATAGCATTCACATCTCATTTTTCATCTTTACCATAAACAAGATCACGCATTGGTTCCCTTATCCCTCACATCTTTGGGTTTATGCCTTACAGGGTTTACCGAGCATCTGTGTGTTTCTTATTCACTTTATTGCTTTATTTGTTTATATTTTACTAACCTTAACCAAAACCCAAAAATATTTTGTTTTCTCTTTATTGACATTTTCAGGGGAAGAACAGGTCAAAAATGCCAAAATAACAGTCCCACAGCTCGAATGAATTTTATCCAAGAAAAAGTCAAAGTTGATCCGCAATCATGTCAAACTTATCTGGTCAAGGATTCTCCAAGTTTTAATTGATTATTATTCAAGGAATTCCAAGGTTCATGTGTTTATTTCCATGCCTTCTTTGACAAGCAAAAGAATCGAGCCGGAACCACAACAGTGCAACAAAATGCTCATTTTTCACAAATTTTGCACTGAGTAACCGGTTACCCTGTGGTGAGTAACCGGTTACCCTCGTGAAAATTTGAAAAAAATTCAGCAATTTTGCACCAATCTCAGTCCTTGATCACATTTGGAATATTCTAGACCATCTCATTTTAATTCCTTACATCACTTTGATCATTTCCTACCATACACCTTCACTAATCACCACTCTTTTATGAATTTCCCTCCAAATTCAAATTCCAAGCGTAATTTTCATATCCAAACCAAATTCCAATCCACCAAATTTTCCAAGCCTAAACTCTATAAATAGAGGCCTCATTTCATTCATTTCACAAGCTTTTGATAGCCAACAAACCTCTTGCAAATTCTCTCCCCAACCACAAATTTCACTAAAGCTCACATTTCTTCTTTTGAAACTTAACAAGAATTCACATTGAATCTTGTTCAACTTTGAGCTAAACCTTCATCCAAACTTGTTTTCTTCATTAATTCTCATAGATCAAGGCTTTGGTGTTTGGGTCTTGAGGCAATTTGAAAGAATTTTCAGATTTGAAGTGGTAATTCATCTTTCACCATTGTTGAAGCTTCATCTTCATCTTCCATAATGTAGATCTTTGGAGATCTTTGTTACTTGATCCTTTGGATCTTGTAATTGTGTTTAATTGCTGGTTTTTGCTGTTATTTTACTTTAAATTTTGTGCAATTTCAGTTCCATGATCACAAGGTGTTTGTAAAAAGTTTTGAAAGTGGATCATGCTGAATTTTGCACAATTTTCTGCATTCTGGTGCAGAGTAATCGGTTAACGCCTGGTGAGTAACCGATTACTCTGTGTTAATTTTGAAAAAACTGTGTTTATTTTGAACTAGAGTAATCGGTTAACGTCTGGTGAGTAACCGGTTACTTCAAAACAGAATGCATATTTTGCCTTATTTTTGGGGTTGTTTTGGTTCTTTTTCCATTTTATTCCATTTCCTTTTGTTCTTAGCCTTAGATCACATAATTGTGTGGTTTAATTTGGTTTTCTCTTCATCTATTTCTCCTTTCTTTTGATCGATGAAAGTTTTATGGATCTTAGAATTCTTTTGTTAAATTTTTTATCAAGACGAGATCGTCACCTATTTTCTTTTCGTGCGGTATTGCTTTTGGATGACGATCTACATATCGTTCATCTAGCATGCATTAGCACAAAGATCTATTGACCAGCCTCATTATAGGGTAATTACTCCGTAAATTACTCGGTGATTGCTTAACATAGCGCAACATATGTCCCGTATCGGAAAACGATCAAAGATTGTTGATTATTTGTCTTTTGGTTCAACACTTATGAGACTTGTTGTTAGGAGGCTTTGGTCTTATCAATCCTCGAATGAGTTCTCATTAACCTTGACCTAAGTGCAATTATTCAATTATTATTGATCACTTACTCTAACAACTAACAACTAATCACTAACTTCTAACTTTTACTTTTATGCTTCCTTCTCGCTCCTTATCTCTCATTTACTTTTATGCTCCATTATTATCATTTCATATCATGTTTATGCTTCCGCAATTTTTCCTTTGTCGGTTGGACATATGTTTATGCTTCCGCAATTTTTCCTTTGTCCGTTGGACATATGTTTATGTTTCCACAATTTTTCCTTTGTCCGTTGGACACATGTTTATGCTTATGCATTTTTCTCTTTATCCACTTGGACCAAAAACATTAATAAAGGCCAAAACCTCTAAAAAAACTTGTGCTTCTAATCTTGGACTATGAGTACTATCCTTCGCAATGGACATGGAGTTTTGTACCTAGACCTTGGACATCCAATGCAATTCTTAGAACCTTGGACTTAGAACTAGGACCTTTTCCCTTTGCTTTGGAATTATGGTACGAAGACTTTGAAGACTTGTGCTTTTGCTTGGTTTATGGCGAAGATAGCTATATTTGTGGTTAGATCTTTCTTATCCTTAGCTTTTACTTTATGCTTTAGGATAGTCACTTCTTCTCCTCCCCATTCTTCAATTTTTAAAAACTCTCTCTCTTTTTCAAAACTTTCTTGATTTTAAACTATCACCGCTTTCATAATCAAACCTTGACTTTGTCAAGTGATTTTACTCTTTTCCTTTCATTTCTTAACAAATGCTAAACTACATAAGCATATTGACACCTTTTTCAAAAGACTTTAAAAAACATTCAAACTCATTCAAACTTCTTTTTGTGCCCTCGTGCACTTTTCTCTTTTAAAACTTTTTCATAAGTTTAGACATGATTCATTTCTTTAAGCGGAATTATTCGCCTGGAAATGACGACTTGTCTTTACATTTAAAATCAACCAAAACAAACAAATTTCATTCTTTGTACCACGAACTATGGGGTTTTGATCCTACATTGCACTTCGTGGGTACGTAGGCATGAGACGACAAGTCTTTCCAAACACAAAAATCTTAAAAACAATTTCTCTTCTCATCTCCTCAATCACTTTTCAAACAAACATTTTCAGACCAAAAGCGTAAATATTTCAAAGGGTTCCTATAGAGTACTATTGATGTTTTGGGTGCTAACACCTTCCCTTAACGTAACCAACCCCCTTACCCAGTCTCTGTTCACTTGTTCTTGTTGTAGAGCTTGTGTAGGTTTTGTTCGCTCTTTTTCCTTTTCTTTTTGGATAAAATAAAAGTGCGGTGACGACTCTTGCTTTTCGAGTTAAGTTAATCAATAGCTTACACTCATGATTTTGCCGCTACAGAAAAGTGGCGACTCTGCTGGGGACATCCACTCCCTTGAGGGGTTTAGCCTACTTTGATTTATTTACTGCCTTTTGTCTGATTTGCTTGTTACTTGTTTGTTCTGTTTGGGAGTCGCTCTGTGTGTGAGATAGGCCCTATACCCGGACCAGAGTGTACTTTGAGATAGGAGGATAGTATAGTCAAGGGAGATTTGAGGGAGTCGAATCCTGAAAAAGCAGAACTTGAGAATCTATCCACTCGGTGGTTGCCTCTTTGGAATTACTGATGCCGATCGAGTGATTGTTGAAGGCATTACTTTTTCCATAGAAGCCTATAACACTGAGGACCGTAGTAATCCTTAACCCATCTTAGCCTTTTTAGGATCGTGGCGCGGAAGCTATGAGGATACAAGTCCGACTTAGGTGTTACGCGATGCCACACTCAGGCTAAATTCTCTTGAGGATAACTACCAACCTCTGAGCAAATCGGTGCGCTGGTGTGTCTGATAGTGGATTGTGGACCCTGGGCACTCTGTTAGAACCGCTGTTTTCTGCAGGTACAATGAAGACAAAACCTTAGCACATACCTTTTGTGGGTTGGTTCTTAACCTTGGCTTCATGCCCGTGACTCGAACCCTTGAACCAGTGTGCTTTGGGTGATCTTGTTTGTGGTTGTTACATCCATGCACTCTTGCATCCATGAGCATACATATGCATTCTTCCCAGTTGTCTCAGAAACTTATTTCAACTGTCTCCTTCTTCAGTTATTTGTTCACCGTCAAGCTATTTCCTCAACATAACTATGGAACTAGAGCTGCCATCAGATTGAGAATGGAAAACCAAGAAGAACACAATGTCGAAGTCAGAATGGAAATTGATGAGTTGAAGGCCAGCATGACCAAACTCACAGAAATGCTGCAAGTTCTGATTGCTAGAGGTGAACCACATCAAAGGACTGTGATCTCTGAAATCTTACCTGCTGCTGTTGACCCTCCATTGACTCAGCAACCAGCTTCTACTTGGCCAGAATTTGGGTTACCTCCGAATTACTTGCCACCCTTTACAACTACTCCTGTGTTTGTCTTGTCTGTACTGCCAGTATCTTCAGCTCCATTGTTCACTGAATCTCATCCTGTTGTGCGTTCTGTTGCTCAAGTTATTCCTGAGAATCCTCCTTTCGTGTACCATGCTGCTGGTCCACAATCTGAAACTCAGGGAGAACCTGGATACATTGAAGAATTCAGAGAGCAATGGCAAACTCTAGACAAAAGGATAAGAGCCGTGGAAGGAAGTGATGTCTTTAGTGCTACCGCGATGGACATGTGCTTGGTTTCAGACTTGGTTATGCCTGCAAAATTCAAAACTCCTGATTTTGAGAAATACAAGGGGCACACCTATCCCAGAAGCCACTTGGTGATGTACTGCCGTAAGATGGCTGCTCATGCCAAAAATGACAAACTGCTCATTCACTGTTTCCAAGACAGCTTGAGTGGGA
Source organism: Lathyrus tuberosus (assembly GCA_022829125.1). Taxonomy (NCBI): domain Eukaryota; kingdom Viridiplantae; phylum Streptophyta; class Magnoliopsida; order Fabales; family Fabaceae; genus Lathyrus; species Lathyrus tuberosus. The sequence continues at coordinate 7,609,859 of JALAZF010000034.1, forward strand.
CTTCAATGAAATGGTATATGGGACTTGAGAAAAACCGTATCCAAAGCTGGAAGGACTTGGCTGGTGCTTTCTTAAAGCAATATAAGTATAATCTGGACATGGCACTTGATCGCCGCCAACTGCAAAATATGTCTCAAAAAGAAAAAAAAAATCATTTAAAGAGTACGTTCAGCGCTGGAGAGAGCTAGCTGCTCAGGTGGAGCCACCCTTGGCAGAAAAAGAATTGACTGGATTGTTCATGGACACTCTTCAGCCACTCTTTTGGGAAAAGATGATAGGCAGTGTATCATCTGGTTTTGCTGACCTAGTCACTATTGGAGAAAGACTAGAAGAAGGTATCAAGAAAGGAAAGATTGCTAATGCTGAAGCCTTTAGTGGTGCTAAAAGGTATGCTGGGAATTTTCAAAAGAAGAAGGATGGCGACACCCATTCTGTTTCAGTTGAAGGGAAACCTCATCGCAGGCAACAACAATATGTAGCTGCAGTTGCTCCTGTTGTCAATGCTCAAATAGTTCAAGCTCCTCGTGAGGCTGTTAGACAAAATCAGAATTGCAATAGGGTTAACTATGATCCTGTCCCGATGTCCTACACTGAGCTGTATCCATGTCTTGTTCAGAAAGGTTTGATTACAACGAGGGATCTACCTCCTCCTCCAAACCCTTTCCCAGCCGGCTATAGGGCTGATCTTCACTGTGAGTTCCATCGAGGTGGGGCTGACCATAACTTGGAAGGTTGCTATGTATTGAAAGCTAGAGTACAAGAATTGGTGAACTCAAAGATCATGTCCTTTGTTGATGATAATCCCAATGTTGCCAACAATCCTTTGCCAGAGCATGCCAAGTGAAGTTTGAGTCAGTTCAGACGGATCATTTTCTAAAGCCAGTGTTTCAGACATGATAGCTCATCCTTGTTGTTGATTAGTCATTAGGCCTTGTTTCTTTTTGTTTGCATTTTTCTTTGATTGTATTGACTATTTGCTTTTGAACTTTATTTGTACTTTCATGGTAATTTCAATGAAATGAGCATTGCAATGTTTTGATTCAATTCATTTATATCCACTGTGTGCATCTTAATGCTTTCTTTTTCACAAACAAAAATATATCTCATGATCACTTTCTTTATCAAACTTTTGTTTATGGAAAGATTGGAGGGAGGATGATGAAAAACGAAATACCTAAAATAGCTGGATTGTATGCTTTCAATTAAAACTTGGCTGATGATGTACAGGCATTATTTCAACTCCCAAACACTGTAGAAATAAGGAAGTTAATCCCTTGTCAACCCCTTTGAGCCTAGAAGTTGGAGTTTCTTTCTGTACGAAAAAACCCGCAATTTTAACCTGGGGATGGGTAGTTCTCAGTTAATTTGACTGTGCATTTAAACACAAGAGAATCATTGCAGTCATAAGTTTTCCTTCGCACACATCAAACATGTGTCGAAGTTGTCTTTCAAATCAAAATCCAATGATGGTTCACCGTAATAATTAAGCCAGGCAGTCACTATCTCTCAAAAATAAATCAAATGAAAAGCCCGCTAAGTCAAAACCTATTGTAAGACCCTAAATTTTGACCCCTAAGATTCCACATATCATTCACATCTCATTTTGCATCTTATACCACAAACAAGATCACACATTGATTCCCTTTTCCTTCTCATCTTTGGGTTTATGCCTTGCAGGGTTTACCGAGCATCTGCGTGTTTCCTATTCACTTTATTGTATTATTTGTTTATATTTTACTAACCTTAATCAAAACCCAAAAATATTTTGTTTTCTCTTTATTGACATTTTCAGGGGAAGAACAGGTTAAAAATGCCAAAATAACAGTCCCTCAGCTCGAATGAATTTCATCTGAACAATGTCAAAGTTGATCTGCAAACAATTCAAAATTCATCTGATCAAGAGTTTCCAAGATTTAATTGATTATTATTCAAGAGACTCCAAGGTTCATGTGTTTATTTTCATGCCTTCTTTGACAAGCAAGAAAAATTGAGGCAGAACCACAACAACACATCAAAAAGCCATTTTTCTCATTTTTCAATGTGTTAATCGATTAACCTAATTGCAATGTGAAATGGTTAATCGTGCAATTTTTGAAAAAATGTGCCAAATTCAAATTATGCAGCAATTGGCACCAATTTTCACCATTTGGATCACATGTGGAATATTCTAGACCATCTCATTTTAATTCCCTACATCACTTTGATCATTTCCTACCATACACCTTCACTAATCACCACTCTTTTATGAATTTCCCTCCAAATTCAAATTCCAAGCCTATTTTTCATTTCCAAACCAAACTCCAATCCACCAAATATTCCAAGCCTAAACTCTATAAATAGAGCCTTCATTTCATTCATTCTTCAAGCTTTGGATAGCCAAATTCACCTTGTCAAAATTCTTCTTGACCCTCATATTTCTCCAACTACCAAATTCACCAAAGCTCACATTTCTTCTTTTGAACGTTAACAAGAATTCACATTGATTCTTGTTCAACTTTGAGCTAAACCTTCATCTATTCACTTTTTCATCATCAATTTCAGTAGATCAAGACTTTGGAGTTTGGATCTTGGAGTAATTTGAAGCAATTTTCAGATTTGGAGTGGTAATCTCATTTTCCACCATTGTTGTTCAATTTCATCTTTCACAATGTAGATCATTTGTTGATCTTGTTTGCTTGATCTTTGGAGCTTGCAATTTGTGTTGATTACTGGTTTTTGCTGCTGTTTTACTCAAAATTTCGTGCACAATTGCATCCTTAATCATGAGATGTTTGAATAAATGATTGATCAAGGATCATGCAATTTTCAAACTGATTTTCTGCTGTTTTTACAGTGTTAATCGATTAACCAAAACATGCACGAATTGGTTAATCGATTAACAGTTGAATTCTGCGCAAAAAATTGGAAGTTTACACTGGTTAATTGATTAATATAATTACACTGTGAGTTGGTTAATCGATTAACCAGCATCCAGAATGTGAAAAATGCTTGTTTTTGGGACTGTTTTGGTTTTTTTTGCCATTTTCTTCCCTTTCCTTTGTTCTTAGCCTTAGATCACATATTTTTGTGGTTTAATTTGGCTTTCACTTAATCTATTTCTCTTTTATTTGGATCAATGAAAGTCTTATGGATCATTATAATTTCTTTGTCGAATTCTTGATCAAGACGAGATCGTTACCATTTTTTCTTTTCGTGCGGTATTGCTTTCGGATGACGATCTACATATCGTTCATCTAGCATGCATTAGCACAAAGAGCTATTGACTGGCCTCATTGTAGGGTAATTACTCCGTAAATTACTCGGCGATTGCTTAACATAGCGCAACATATGTCCCTTATCGGAAAATAATCAAGAATAGTTAATTATTTGTCTTTTGGTTCAACACTTATGAGACTTGTTGTTAGGAGGCTTTGGTCTTATCAATCCTCTAATGAGTTCTCATTAACCTTGACCTAAGTGCAATTATTCAATTATTATTGATCATTTACTCTAACAACTAATTACTAACTTCTAACTTCTTTACAATTCCTTCTCGCTCCCTATCTCTCTTTTACTTTTATGCAATTTTTCCTTTGCCCGTTGGACACATGTTTATGCTTCTGCATATTTTTATTTTGTCCGTTGGAGACATGTTTATGCTTCCGCATATTTTTCCTTTGTCCGTTGGACATATGTTTATGCTTCCGCAATTTTTCCTTTGTCCGTTGGACACATGTTTATGCTTATGCCTTTTTCTCTTTGTCCACTTGGACCAAAAACATTAATAAAGGCCAAAACCTCTAAAAACGTGTGCTTCTAATCTTGGACTATGGTTACTATCCTTTGCAATGGACATGGAAATTTGCACCTAGACCTTGGACTTCAATGCTATTCTTGGAACCTTGGACTTAGAACTAGGACCTTTTCCTTTTGCTTTGGAATTATGGTTCGAAGACTTTGAAGACTCGTGTGGTTAGATCTTTCTTATCCTTAGCTTTTACTTTGTGCTTTAGGATAGTCACTTCTTCTCTTCCCCATTTTTAAATTTTCAAAACTCTCTCCCTTTTTCAAAACCTTCTTGATTTCAAACTTTCACCTCTTTCATAATCAAACCTTGACCTTGTCAAGTGATTTTACTCTTTTTCTTTCATTTCTTAACAAATGCTAAACTACATAAGTATATTCACACCTTTTTCAAAAGACTTTAAAAACATCAAACTCATCACTCTCTTTTTATGCCCTCGTGCACTTTTTCCTTTAACTTTTTCATAAGTTTAGACATGATTCATTTCTTTAAGCGGAATTATTCGCTTGGAAATGACGACTTGTCTTTACATTTTAAAATCAACCAAACAAACAAATTTCATTCTTTGTACCACGAACTACGGGGTTTTGATCCTACATTGCACATCGTGGGTACGTAGGCATGAGGCGACAAGTCTCTCCAAACACAAAAACCTTAAAAACAATTTCTCTTCTCATCTCCTCAATCTCTTTTCAAGCAAACATTTTTAGACCAAAAGCGTTAGATATTCCAAAGGGCTCCTATAGAGTACTATAGACGTTTTGCGTGCTAACACCTTCCCATTGTGTAACCAACCCCCTTACCCGGACTCTCTTCACTTGTTCTTGTTGTAGAGCTTGTGTAGGTTTTATTCGCTCTTTTTCCTTTCCTTTTTGGATAAAATAAAAGTGCGGTGGCGACTCTTGCATTTTCGAGTTAAGTTAATCAATAGCTTACACTCACGATTTTGCTGCTACACCTATGAAGGAGACTTAGGCAAAAATTGGGGCATCCCACTGACTGTAAACTCAAATGACACAGTTTAGGCAAAAGTTAGGGATAACAAAAGAAAAATCAAGAGGCTACCAAAATCCTCAAAGACAAAACGAGTTGACTAAGGTCCTCATCAAAAACAACAAAATGTTATAAGAAAGAGTGACTGTCATCTCAAAAATCCCTTGGCCCTTGAGCCATCATCATAACAGTGTTACAATTCCAAAATCTCTTGGAACCTGAATGCATAGGTTGAATTAACTGAGCATAGGACTGGAGATCATCACGAAGAATGGGTTGGGTACAAATTAACTTTGAGCCTATATCCTTTGTTTCAAAAACCGTGAACCAGACCACGTTACAACCCTCAAAAGATCTAATTGAAGCCATGTTTCTTTTGAAAGCATACTACAGCAAGGTTGCGTAAACTGACTCCTAAGATTGTTGCCAATCATTTGCTTTTATGTCTTACTTTTTCTTTCTCTTTCACTTTGCATGTCTAAATCACCGTGTTTTGACAAGTGATTCATTTTGCTTTACATCAATAATATTATTCCAAAAATGATTTTTGATTTCAAAATTGCACGAGCTTTGCATTAACATTACCATGTTTATTTGAATAATCTTATTTGCAGACAAACTTTCCTCATCAAGAAATTTCAAACAGTTGAGAAACTTGGTCAGTGATCTTATCAGGGGCACATTACTTCCATATACTGTTGTGAGTCAGTTTAAAATTTTTTGCTCAGTGCAAGTCATTCTCAGATTGGTTTAAGAATTGAAGCCATGATCAGTTCATCCCCTGCAATAGCAACTGAAGCCATGATCAGTTTATTCTAAACAATCATTTCAAGAATTGAAGCCATGATCAGTTCATTCTTCCCCTGCAGCAGTCAAACTGAAGCCATGATACGTTTATCATCATCAATCAATCAATCTGGGGCAATCTTCTTCAAGAATCCTCAAGATGTCTTTCCTCAAAAGACTATCAGCCTAATATAATTCATAAGTGTGACAAAGATGTGTTTAATATCTTCTCTCCAAGCAGAGTGAGCAGTGTTCCCTGTGTTGAGGAATCAGAGTTCCATTCTTCCCTCACAAAAGAGTCTATCTCAGTTGTCCCTATCATATGCATTGCATATATAAATCATTCAAATATCATACATAGAAAGATTTTCATTGCTCGAAGTGTGTTTCGCGCTCATATGCATTTTTCCGAGGTCCTGTTGCTTTCAACATCTTACCTTGTGATCAAAGTCCAACTTACTTGGCGCTCTACCAAAACTTTTACCTGTCTTTTCATTCAGTGCAATTCTTGAATGTTGTCGTTTACCTGTCTTCTTTCTTTCCAGTGCCATTCCTGGATGTTGTCGTTTCCCTGTGCATCTATTGCTGTTGTTGGATATTTGTTTTCTTCCATTCCAGTGTTATTCCTGGATCTTTGCTTTCTCTCACTCCAGTGCCATTCCTGGATGTCTGTCTCTTTTGATCTCCAGCGCCATTCCTGGTTACCTTGTTCCTCTTATTTCTCCCAGTGTTATTCCTGGAAGTCTTTTCTCTCTTCTGTAATCCTCATCATATTCTCTTGGATATATTTCAGTGTCATTCCTGAAAGTCTTTATCTGTTCATTCAGTACCATTCCTGAATCAGTTTTCTCCTTTGCGTTTAGTGTCATTCCTAGATGTCTTTCTCACTATCATTCAATGTCATTCTTGAATGTAGTGATTTAACTTTACCTTTCAGTGCCATTCATGAAAGCTCTTTCTCACTATCATTCAATGCCATTCTTGAATGAAGTGATTTACCTTTACCTTTCAGTGCCATTCCTGAAAGCTCTTTCTCACTATCATTCAATGCCATTCTTGAATGTAGTGATTTACCTTCACCTTTCAGTGCCATTCCTGAAAGCCCCTGCTCACTTTATTCAGTGCCAATCTTGGATATTGTGAACTCTTTTTATCCAATGCCATTCTTGGATAATTCTGATATATTTTCCAAAACTTGTCTCACTACATTCAATGCCGTTCTTGGATGTTGAGATTCTCTTTTATCCAATGCTATTCTTGGATGTTGAGATTCTCTTTTATCCAATGCTATTCTTGGATACCTTTCCCCCAGCTAAGTCCAATGCTATTCTTGGATGTCTTTGATGTTTGTTGTTGCTCCATTCAATGCCATTCTTGAATGTTGTAGTTTCTTTCATCCAATGCCATTCTTGGATATCTTATCCCCAATAGAGTGTTTTTTCACCTCCATCCAATGCTATTCTTGGATGACGCTGTTGTTTTTACCAGAAACTTTCTTGTTATTGTCCAATGCCATTCATGGACATCTTTTGACATACCTTTTATCTCGTTCGTAGTTTCCATCCAATGCTATTCTTGGATGTCACTACTCATCTTCCCCAGGGTCTTGTCCCTCTCTTTCCAACTATTGATGGATACTTCTTGTCACCTTGACAGATATCCAGAAATATCTTCTGTTCCCCGACGTGTCTTTTCACGTCATCTCTCTCAATTTATCGTAAATCCCTTGTTTCAAGTTTCCCCGCAGAGTGTTTTATCATTTGCATTCATATAATCTTGTGGTACCTTAGGGCTAAAAAATATAGCTTTTTGTATTTAAGTATCTTCATATCTCCTGATAGAAGAGACTTAAATAAGGGCAGCTGTAAGACCCTAAATTTTGACCCCTAAGTTTCCACATATCATTCACATCTCATTTTGCATCTTTACCACAAACAAGATCACGCATTGGTTCCCTTATCCCTCTCATCTTTGGGTTTATGCCTTGCAGGGTTTACTGAGCATCTGTGTGTTTCTTATTCACTTTATTGCTTTATTTGTTTATATTTTACAAACCTTAACCAAAACCCAAAAATATTTTGTTTTCTCTTTATTGACATTTTCAGGGGAAGAACAGGTCAAAAATGCCAAAATAACAGTCCCACTGCTCGAATGAATTTTATCTGAGAAAAAGTCAAAGTTGATCCGCAATCATGTCAAACTTATCTGGTCAAATATTCTCCAAGTTTTAATTGATTATTATTCAAGGAATTCCAAGGTTCATGTGTTTATTTCCATGCCTTCTTTGACAAGCAAAAGAATCGAGTCGGAACCACAACAGTGCAACAAAATGCTCATTTTTTCACAAATTTTGCACTGAGTAACCGGTTACCCTGTGGTGAGTAACCTGTTACCCTCGTGAAAATTTGAAAAAGAATCAGCAATTTTGCACCAATCTCAGCCCTTCATCACATTTGGAATATTCTAGACCATCTCATTTTAATTCCCCTACATCACTTTGATCATTTCCTACCATACACCTTCACTAATCACCACTCTTTTATGAATTTCCCCCCAAATTCAAATTCCAAGTCTAATTTTCATTTCCAAACCAAATTCCAATCCACCAAATTTTCCAAGCCTAAACTCTATAAATAGAGGCCTCATTTCATTCATTTCACAAGCTTTTGATTGCCAACAAACCTCTTGCAAATTCTCTCCCCAACCACAAATTTCACTAAAGCTCACATTTCTTCTTTTGAAAGTTAATAAGAATTCACAATGAATCTTGTACAACTTTGAGCTAAACCTTCATCCAAACTAGTTTTTTTTCATCAATTCTCATAGATCAAGGCTTTGGTGTTTGGATCTTGAGGCAATTTGAAGGAATTTTCATATTTGAAGTGGTAATTCATCTTTCACCATTGTTGAAGCTTCATCTTCATCTTCCATAATGTAGATCTTTGGAGATCCTTGTTACTTGACCCTATGGATCTTGTAATTGTGTTTAATTGCTGGTTTTTGCTGTTATTTTACTTTAAATTTCGTGCAATTTCAGTTCCATGATCACAAGGTGTTTGTAAAAAGTTTTGAAAGTGGATCATGCTGAATTTTGCACAATTTTCTGCATTATGGTGCAGAGTAACTTGTTAACGCCTGGTGAGTAACCGATTACTCTGTGTTAATTTTGAAAAAACTATGTTTATTTTGAACTAGAGTAACCGGTTAACGTCTGGTGAGTAACCGGTTACTTCAAAACAGAATGCATATTTTGCCTTGTTTTTGGGGTTGTTTTGGTTCCTTTTCCATTTTCTTCCCTTTCCTTTTATTCTTAGCCTTAGATCACATAATTGTGTGGTTTAATTTGGCTTTCTCTTCATCTATTTCTATTTTCTTTGGATCAATGAAAGTCTTATGGATCTTAGAATTCTTTTGTTGAATTTTTGATCAAGACGAGATCGTCACCTATTTTCTTTTCGTGCGGAATTGCTTTTGGATGACGATCTACATATCGTTCATCTAGCATGCATTAGCACAAATATCTATTGACCGGCCTCATTGTAGGGTAATTACTCCGTAAATTACACGACGATTGTTTAACATAGCGCAACATATGTCCCGTATCGGAAAACGATCAAACATTGTTGATTATTTGTCTTTTGGTTCATCACTTATGAGACTTGTTATTAGGAGGCTTTGGTCTTATCAATCCTCTAATGAGTTCTCATTAACCTTGACCTAAGTGCAATTATTCAATTATTATTGATCACTTACTCTAACAACTAACAATTAATCACTAACTTCTAACTTTTACTTTTATGCTTCCTTCTCGCTCCCTATCTCTCTTTTACTTTTATGCTCCATTATTATCATTTCATATCATGTTTATGCTTCCGCAATTTTTCCTTTGTCCGTTGGACATATGTTTATGCTTCCGCAATTTTTCCTTTGTTCGTTGGATATATGTTTATGCTTCCGCAATTTTTCCTTTGTCCGTTGGACACATGTTTATGCTTATGCATTTTTCTCTTTGTCCACTTGGACCAAAAACATTAATAAAGGCCAAAACCTCTAAAAACACTTGTGCTTCTAATCTTGGACTATGAGTACTATCCTTCGCAATGGACATGGAGTTTTGTACCTAGACCTTGGACATCCAATGCAATTCTTAGAACCTTGGACTTAGAACTAGGACCTTTTCCCTTTGCTTTGGAATTATGGTACGAAGACTTTGAAGACTTGTGCTTTTGCTTGGTTTATGGCGAAGATAGCTACATTTGTGGTTAGATCTTTCTTATCCTTAGCTTTTACTTTATGCTTTAGGATAGTCACTTCTTCTCCTCCCCATTCTTCAATTTTCAAAAACTCTCTCTCTTTTTCAAAACTTTCTTGATTTTAAACTATCACCGCTTTCATAATCAAACCTTGACTTTGTCAAGTGATTTTACTCTTTTCCTTTCATTTCTTAACAAATGCTAAACTACATAAGCATATTGACACCTTTTTCAAAAGACTTTAAAAAACATTCAAACTCATTCAAACTTCTTTTTGTGCCCTCGTGCACTTTTCTCTTTTAAAACTTTTTCATAAGTTTAGACATGATTCATTTCTTTAAGCGGAATTATTCGCTTGGAAATGACGACTTGTCTTTACATTTAAAGTCAGCCAAAACAAACAAATTTCATTCTTTGTACCACGAACTATGGGGTTTTGATCCTACATTGCACTTCGTGGGTACGTAGGCATGAGACGACAAGTCTCTTCAAACACAAAAATCTTAAAAACAATTTCTCTTCTCATCTCCTCAATCACTTTTCAAACAAACATATTCAGACCAAAAGCGTAAATATTTCAAAGGGTTCCTATAGAGTACTATAGATGTTTTGGGTGCTAACACCTTCCCTTAACGTAACCAACCCCCTTACCCAGTCTCTGTTCACTTGTTCTTGTTGTAGAGCTTGTGTAGGTTTTGTTCGCTCTTTTTCCTTTCCTTTTAGGATAAAATAAAAGTGCGGTGGCGACTCTTGCTTTTCGAGTTAAGTTAATCAATAGCTTACACTCACGATTTTGCCGCTACAACGGCCCCAGCCTCGTGTATCCAAGGTCTTCCTAACAAACAACTGTATGCTGGCCGGATGTCCATGACCTGGAAAGTGACTTGGAAAGTGTGAGGACCAATAGTTATGGGAAGATCGATTTCACTGATAACTGCTTTTCGGGATCCGTCAAATGCTTTGATGGTGACCTCATTGCCCCTCATCGGAGATCCTTTAAATGATAGTCGCATTAGAGTGGACTTCGGCATAACATTCAGAGCTGATCCAGTGTCTACCAGTACGCTGGCTAATGCATCGTCCTGGCAGTTGAACGTAATATTGAGCGCCATGTTATTGACTGTAATATTGATCGTCCTGACATCTTGTTCCACAAAGGCTTTCTCCAAGACTTTCTGTAGAGCTTCCCTGTGAGCTTCGGAACTGAGTAAAAGAGATAACACATATATTTTTGAAGGAGTCTGTAACAGCTGATCAACAATGTTGTATTCACTCTTCTGGATGAGCTTCAGCATCTCGTCGTTGTTCTTTGAAAGGTCGGGATCACTGGACTGACCGTCTGGTTGATCAGGAACTTCTGCTTGAGGTTCTTTTTCTTTGTTGGGTTCTCCAACTCCTCAGTTGAAGATTCGACCGCTCCGTGTTACTCGACTGATATCTGCGATATTCACGATGGAGGGTAATGGAGTTTCCTTTCCATTCTCAATTTTTGTTGCACCGTACTTGTAAGGGATCGCCTTATCGGACTTGTACGGTACTGGTCCTGGCAGATAGATAACTACAGGAGCCTTTTGATTTTTCTGACCATCATAGATGGCCTCAATTGGTTCGAGGTTGAGAATCCTTCCACCATCAAGAGGAACTCTTGATTCATGGAGTAGAGGGATTATGGCGCACACATCTTTGGCCACTTCTCGTTTTGGGATTAAAATAACATCCCTGTCTTGATTAGGATGATAGTCTAATATTGAACCAGAGCTTGATCATGGTTGAATCTCTTTGTGGTCCAACTGACCTTGAAGGGTTGCTCGCACGAGGTAACATCCTTGACTATTCTCCGAGCAGACTCTACAACGCTCGTAGTTGTGTGGTGGCACCCGGCCACGTCCGCTTTGAATGCAGTGTAACCCACTAGGTCTATTTCCATGGATCGAACGTCCTGACTTTGATGCCTAGTAGGGTTCCCGTTAGTCATGTTGACTTGTTGTGTGTCTTCGTCTAGATAGATCGGAAGCCACCAGTGGTTTAACAAGTGTTGCAGTGTTCGTTGAACGAGTGCACATCCTTGGTCACTCTCACGACACACTTCATAGTTTTGATAGTCATGCGAAGCCAGAAAACCGAGCTGGACTTGCTTAGCATGTGACTCCACTAAGCTGGTATTCATTAAGCGAATACCGAAGTTTTGAATCATGTTGACCTGATAGGGATTTTTATCATGGTAGTCCTGGATCCATCCAAGATCCATCTGACGCTGGAGGGCCTCTTGAACAAAAGAGCATCCCTGATTGTTTACCGAGCAAATCAGACAGGAATCGTAACAGTGTCGTGGCAGATCATAATGTTGGCTTTGCCTTGAGTGTATTGCCACTAAATTGACATTCATCGCACAGATGTTGTGGTTATGAATGATGTTGGAATTTGTATAAGTCATGTTGACCCCACGAATTCTGTGATCCTGGATCCAACCGAGATCCAACTGTTCCTATAGAGATGATTGCACCACAGAACATCCTTGATTATCTTTAGAGCAGATATCACATTGGTGATAGTTATGAGATGGTACATGCCCATATCCACTCTGTCTGCGATGCATCTTGACCAGGTTAGCCCTTAATAAGAGTACATTATGAATTTGATAGCTGTGGTTAGACTCTCCTTCTATCAAATTTTCTGTAGCCTTCTCGTGTTAAGGCAGCGGGTTCGTCTGAACATTTGGATTCGTATCCTTGAAGGATAAGACCCCGCTCCTGACAAGTTTTTGCACATCAGATTTGAAACTGAGACAGTTTTCTATGTTATGCCCTGGTCCTCCTTGATGGTAAGGGCAAGTCTGATCTTCTTTGAACCAAAAAGGCAGATTCTCTGGTATTGTAAGATGTGACCTGGTTTAGATGTGCCCCTTGATCAGTAATAGTGGAAACAGTTCTGCGTACAACATTGGTAAAGGGTCAAACCCTGGTGGTCGCGTTGTACGGTTGTTGTTGTACTGAGGACGAGTCTGCTGAAGAGGTTGTTGTGTCCTTTACTGATATTGTTGTTGATTCGGTTGGCTATGAGCAACCTGAGGTTGATACGTTCGAACATGCACAGGGTTGATAGCAGGAGTTACAGCTGCTACTGGTTGGTACCGTCGCCTTTCAGAGAGAGATATTGCCAATATCTTGCTATTTTTTCTTAGGGAAAGCACTACTGTATCTTTTGGTACTGCTTGATGGTCCTGTATCTTTGACCAAATGACCTTCTTGGACTGCTTCCTCAAGACGAACTCCCATGCTCACCATCTCAGTGAAGTCACTGGGCGCACTGGCGACCATTCGGTCGTAATAAAACGAAATCAAGGTTTTCAAAAAGATCTTTATCATCTCTTTTTCCTCAAGAAGTGGACCAATATGAGCGACAATCTCACGCCATCTCTGAGCATATTCCTTAAAGGTTTCCTTGTCCTTCTGCGACATGGCTCTGAGTTAATCTCTGTCTGGTGCCATGTCCAGGTTATACTTATACTATTGGACGAAGGCAGCGCCAAGATCTCTGAAATTGATGATCTTAGTACGATTTAAACCCATGTACCATTTGAGTGCGGCACCGGTTAAACTATCCTGGAAGTAATGGATCAGTAGCTGTTGGTTCTCTGTCTGAGTTGACATCCTCCGAGCGTACATCACCAAGTGACTTTGAGGGCAAGAGTTACCCTTGTATTTTTCAAATTCGGGCACCTTAAATTTGTGCGGAATTTTCACATTGGGGACCAAACAAAGGTCTGCGGCGTCCTTTCCAAATAGATCCTGACCGCGAATGGCATGTAGTTCCTTCTGCAACTCCAAGAATTGCTCCTGGAACTCATTCATTCTGTTATACATACTTTCATTTCCACTAGAAGATATATGTGGAATCTGTCCTTCCGGGATAGTGTGTACCACGGCGGTGGTATAGTCATTACAGTAGTGACTCTTGGTGCTTCCCTATCCCAAAGTTTGTAACCTTCACGAGTTGCTGTTATGCCCCTTGCATCTTCACTTTCCCGAAGTTTGTAACCTTCAGGCCCAGCGGTTCCTGCTGCATTTTCCAGATCTTCTGTGATCGGCGGAATATATCCTTCCGAGATATAGTTGAGTGGCATGCCCCAGGGACGATCTTTTGGCATGTTATACCGAGGATCATACGTTTCCACTATGGGCGTAGATGTGATCTCTGAGATCACAGTCCTTTGTATCTGAGCTGCTGCCAGAGCTTGCATGCCATTGTGAAGCTTTCTCAGATCCTCTTTCAGAGCGTCGAGTTCTTCTCTTAACTCTCTGTTCTCTTCCTCGAGATTATCCATTTTCTTTTGAATATTGGCCCGAGTATTGTACGAATGAGACAGTTTGACTCTAGAATCGAGACACAAACGTGAGATTCGTAGGTAAGAAGAATGCGTGATGTGAGAATGACGAATGATATGTAATGATTATATGATTAGTTTTTTGTTATTTTCAAAAGAAACTTCAACAATTGGATTGCAAATATCATACAGTGGGGAAACCCCGTTTTATTGAATTCAAAGATTGCGGAAATGGAAATGCAATAGTTTACAAAGTGCTGTAAAAGGAAAAGTCTAAACTTATGGATCCTAAGTTCTCTCTGAGGAGGGCTGAGGTGCTGGTTCTGGTACTTTCCTCTTCTTTGACCGGGGCTCTTGAGCCATTGTCGGGTTGTCATTCCTTTGCCAAGTGAAAGGATTGAGCAAATTCCTTTGGTCTTCTTGATTTTCTACAGCATGTTGCTCTAAAATCTCAATCAGAGCATCTTTTTCTTTTAACAGTTGCTGTATTTTATTACACTCCACATTGAGAATGCGGTATTTGTTCTTCCAAGACTTCCTCTCCTGTTAAACTTTGTTGAGAGTGACCTGGATTTTTTCAGTATCAGATATAAAATAAAGGACATATTCCTTTAATGGAAGAACTTCTAGATAAGGGTATAGCATCCTCAGCTTGAGAGCTCTAGTTTGTACCCAGTGGAGATAAGGTTCCACAAAGACACAATCTGGTTTTCCTAGAGACGCTCTTCCTTTTCGGTGAACATGTTTCCAAGCACGCACTATTTCTGTCTTTAGTGCCCTGTCATTTTCTCCTTCCTTGAAGAAAAAACCTTACAGATGAACATTACGTGGGATATGCCTCATCGGGTATCCGAATTGACGACGAACTAAAACTGGATGATAGTTGATTCCTCCTTTAATTCCTATGAGGGGTACGTTAGGAAAGTTTCCACAACGGTCAATGATTCTTATCCCTTCATAGATTCGATTATACCAATCGATGTCAAAGTTGGTAAGAGACATGATTCTCTGTGACCAACGCAGAGTACTCTTTTGATCCCAAAATGCGACAGACTTCAGAAAATGGGAAGTGAACCATTTGTATAGAAGGGGTACACAACATGTGATCATTCCTCCGCTGTACAAATTTCTTAAGTGTACAGAATGATAAGCATCTGCAAGCAAAGTCGGACAGGGTTTCCAATTAAAAATATCTTAATGGAATTGATATCAACGAAGTTATCAATGTTGGGAAACATAAATAACCCGTAGGTGAGCAAAACAAAGATGCTCTCGAAAGCAGTCATGTTCCCTATACTGGCAAAGTACAGGGCTTTCTTTATCAGAAACTTGGATGGCAAACCTTGGATTCCACCCGTAATGATCATGTGAGTCCTGACTTCTGACTGATCCAAATGGATTGCTCTTGCAATGGTTTGATCTTTTGGAATTTCTTCCAGTCCAGAAAAGGGAACTTGGTCAGTGATAGGTAAACAGTCAGGTGAGAGTACTCCTCCAGTGTTGGTGCTAGCTGATAATCCGGGAATGTGAAACAGTGATAGATCGGATCATAGAACTGGATTAGCATGGACATGATTCATTCGATTACATAGACCCTTAACAAAGACTGCAGTCCTCCATACTTAGCTCTGAAAGCTTCAGGGTTGGTGATCATCCTTGCCGACCCTCTTAAATCCTCTAGTTTTGGAACCTTGAAGGTGTACTTGTGAGTCTTCCTTCTACCAAAATCCATAACGCAATCTTTTTCTCTCTGACATTTGCAATCATTGTCTCAGTTTAATTTGAAAAAGAGAGACTAGAAGATAAAATTTTCTTTGTTTTAATGTTTTTTTAAATGAAATGAATGCATGAATGCAGCACATAAAAACATAGAAAAAACATGGGGTTAAAGGTTCGGTGTCATGAAGTCATGGCTCTACCCATCCCCAAAGGTTTCACTGGTGATTTTTTGTACCTGTCCGCAAAATCATTGACCCCTCTTGGGATAACAACAGCGAGTTGAAGTATCTTAGAGTGATCTCAAATGAGGGTAGTATCGCGTGACAACTATTTCCAATAGCTTCTGCACTACAAAATAGTAACATGGTCTTAGTCTACTAAAATCCTCAGTTTCATGGATAGCCCAATCGAACAATCTGCTTTCAACAATCGAAGTCGTATAGGCATTGAATCCGCAAAGGGTATCTCCACTGATTCGATGGTCTACCGAGACCTCTTATTTGGGAGTCACTCCCTGTAAGATTACTCGTCTCATTCCATCACTTATCTTAGGTGGCTCTCAAACTTTCCAGATGCGGCATCACCCGCAGTCTCATTAGCAGAAAAATAAACACGGCTATCAAGTAGGAAAAGCAATATATATATATATATATATATATATATATATATTCATTCCTAAAGCTAACATCCTAGACCTCTTAGGAGCTATAATAATCCTAGTCCTAAATAATAAAATGCGTCCCCAGTGAAGTCGCCATTTTACTGTAGCGAGCGATTTTTGTTGGTGACGCGACCACCTTGTCGCTGAAGTTGGGTTTTCCTCCTCGAGGAGAAAGGGGGTGCTACTTTTTTATTTCTTATTTATCCCATGAAGCTGGAAGGGAAAGGGAAGGTATCTAAAACTAACCTTGCACGCGAATGTTTAACTGAACAAACGCTTAAAGAGATTGGGGGGTCCGGGGTCAGGTTATACAATGGCCAGTTGTCAATTACCCATCCTATATGTGGTTATCCACAGGATATTAGCTTTAGGTTTTGCTTTGTACTTGATGGTGTTTATTTGGTAATGGGTTTGGGAAAGTTTCTTGGGAAATGTGACAGGGAGAGTGAGTTTTTGTTGATGTTTTTGGGAAGGTGCTGGACCTAAGTTTTGATTGATGTATGAAGGTATTGGACCTAAGTTTTGATTGATGTATGAAGGTATTAGAGCTAGAGTTTTTGATTAGTATGCTCGCTAAGATTTCGCAATCTTATGCCTACGTATTCCCGTTTAAACGAAACAGGGAAATCAGAGCAATCGTAGTTCCTCCTATTCTAAGGGAGGAAAAAAATGTTTTGGTGTCTTGTTCAAAGCCCAAGATTGAAGCTAAAAGGGTATTTATGTCTTGTTCAAAGCCCAAGATTGAAGCTAAAAGGGTATTTGTGTCTTGTTCAAAGCCCAAGATTGAAGCTAAAAGGTTTGACTGAGAGAGAATTTGTCATCTCTAAAGAAGGATTGTTTATTTTTGTGTGCCTTGATCAAAGCACAAGGTTGATGCTAATAGGCTAATTGAATCCACTGGGGAAGTCTTTATCTGTCTTGTACAAAGCCCAAGATTGAGGCGGAATCTGCTGAGGGGAAAATCATTATACAAAGCCTAAGAGGAGGCTGGAAAGGATTGACTCAACAAGAGAGTATTTTTTTTATCTGTCTCGTACGAAGCCCAAGATTGAGGCTAAAAAGGGTTGACTCAACAAGAGAGTGCTAAAAGGTGATTGACTAAACAAGAGAGTCTGAAAAGGTGATCGACTCAATAAGAGAGTCTGGGAAGTAATTGATTGACTCAACAAGAGAGTCTGAAAAGGTTAACTCCGATGGGGAGAATCATTGTACAAAGCCCAAGAGGAGGTTGACTTTCCTGAGGAAAGGATCATTATACAAAGCCTAAGAGGAGGCTAGCTTATGCTGGGGATTCTTGAGATCCCGAGGCATGTCCAAATGGGGAAACCAACTTTTGCAGGGTAATGCAGAAGGGTTGATAGATCAGATACCTTGAGGTTCTGATTTGAGATAGTGTTATATGATGATAAACTGACCCTGGTTAGGGAGTTTTTAGGAGAAAAACCCACAAGTTTTAACTCAGATGGAGAATAATCCAGAATCCGGGGTTTCTCCTATATTTGTAAGGAATTTGAGAATGTCTTTGAGACTCAAGGAGATTTAGACTGTCCAAGTCTATTGGAAATGTCTATCTTTGTACAACACCCAAGAGGAGGCCGACTCGTTTAAGGGATGAGTATCAACCCTAAAATTGGTCTGAGGGCTTTTGTAACTCCTTTTAGAAAGACAGCTCTAACAAAGGATGACTAAGTTTTGTCCTATACCTTTAAGAGGTTGTGAGGGTCCTTGTATGAATCCCAAGAGAAGGCATGAGAACTTTTAAGAAGCCGACGGGTCCTTGTACAAAGCCCAAGAGGAGGCGGGGATGCTTTTAGGAAGCCTGGGGGTCCCAAACTAAGAAAAGTTCAAGAAATGCTATTCATAGAGAATAGATCATTTAGTGAAAGTTCTGAGGTTTGAAGAAATTCAAGAGATGCGATTCACCGAGAATAGATCAACTTCGGGGAGTGAAATTTCTTTGACAATTTCTAGGGGTGACAGTCTGAGAAAAGGTTCACCGAGAATACTGCCTTTCTCTTTGTTCGATATTGTTTAACCCCAAGAGAAGGGAAGACTGTATCTGGAAATCCTATGGGGATCTAGTTTTGTTTGTATTTAAGAGTGACCAAACGGGCTTTACCAAGTTCTAGACCTAGTTTCTGGGGAAAACTCTAAATAACTATACTAGTATATATACAGTTGATATATGACAAGTATGTAAAAGGGTATGAAAGAAGACTAACCGTGCGCAGCTTCCCACAATACAGTTATATATATTTGACATGTATGTAAAAGAATGAAAGAAGACTAACCATGTGCAGCTTCCCACAATACAGTTATATATTAAAGCAAGTAAATGAAAGCGGATAAAACTTACATGCGAGCAAGCTTCCATGCTGTATTGTTAGTTGTTCAAAGAAATTAAAGAAAGTTTTGATAACAACTGTATACTTGAATCTAAATCAAAAGGAAAATTATTTTGAAAAGATTGTACTGGGACTTATACAACGTCTAAGGCCCAAAGGTTTTGGTTAAAAAGGGATTGGGTCTTACACTCTAGTAGAGGCCCAAGGTTTACTGTTTAAAAAAACGACGATTGCGTCGAACTTTTGAAAATGTACAGATGGACTTATACAATGTCTGAGGCCCAAAACAAGTTTGGTGTCAAAGAGGGGTTGGGTCTTACACTCTATTAGAGGTCCAAAGATTATTTTGAAAAAGAAAGATGGGACTTACAACACGAGGGTAGGCCCAGATGGTTTGTTTGAAAATGGCGATCGCACCCGAGGTTTTTGAAAACACAGTGGGTCTTATACAATATCTGAGGCCCAACAAGGTATTTTATTTACAAGGAATGGGTTTTACACTCTATTAGAGGCCCAAAAAGTGTTTGAAAAAGATTTGTTAGGGTGAAATTAATCAAAACCCTAATTTTGTTTAACACAGAATTAATTTTGATTAAATAATAAAAATCATTGAAAACATGTGAAAAATGAGTGATGATCTTGGATCAATGTTTCAAAAATCATGTTTCTACCCATAAAATGATTAAGAACCATTCAAGTTTGGAAAATCAAGAAGGAAAAAATATTTTAAATGTAAAAAAACAAAATAAAAATTAATTCTTTGTAAAAATATCAAATATATGAAATAAATAATATTTTTGGGAAATTTTTGTAAAATAAAATATTTTAACATTTTTGTGAATTATTAAAAAAGGAACCAACTCAAAATCATTAAAATTCAGAGAGAAATTAATTTTTGAATCAATTAAATAAAATCACAAAATTAAAATATTTGAAAAAGGGCGCCAAGAACACCTTGGTTTTGCCCGCATGCCCTGTTCTTGGCTGATTTGCATTTTCTCACCAATCTCACTGAATACTTGATGAAATCACACAAACCACATATCAATCTACTCGTTTTCAACTCACGATCATGTATATGGTCTTTAATTTCATTTATTTTAAGCATGGAATAAGAAATCAAAGAGAAACCTCAAGAACCCTAAATTCTGCATGAAGGTTCAGAAATTCCATACACGATTCATACAAAGCAATTGATTGAGGGTAAACACTCTATACATGATTATGAACATATGGAAAAATTATTGTGCGAGGAAATATGCATGAATTATGAGATGACCAAGTTGAGGCTTACCTCTTGCAGCTGGTGATCGTGTTTTGAGTTGGAGGTGTTACAAGCTAGTTCTAAAGATCTGAACAGCTTCCCAGGTGCCAAGTGATCTGTCTGAATGCTTGGAATGGTTTGAAACAAGCTGGAACTTGAGATGGTACCTCGACTACAACTCTGTCAAGAACTTGAGCAGTTGGATGGTGATTTTGTGAAATTGATGTTCCAGTTGTGATTTTAGTGTTTGATCAGCTCACATATGATATTTATGAGGTGTGTGTGTGTGATTGGTTTGGTTAGAATTGCTCTTAAACTCAAAACCCGATAGTAACTTGCTTTAGAAGGCAAAATTGGAGTGAAAATGGAGATTTTGAGGAAATCATCAGTTTGGGTGCTTTGGTGTACTCAAACTAATCACAATTGAGCTCTATCTATAGTAGAGCAAGTTTGTTTTCCAAGGAATAGGGAATGGCAACTGCAGCAGGTCTGTGACCAATTGTGATCAAATGGAATCTTTAGTCTCCTCTAGCCATTGACTTGAGATTAGAGCACAGGCCTATGGTTCTTTGATTCAAGGATAAGGCTTGACTGAAGTGTGCATTCTTGCTCTGATACATGCCACCTCTAAGCATCCATTAAATGTTCCAAAACAAAATTGGAGTCTTGAAGCATCTTTAGCCCTTTTAGGTTTGGCATGCTACTTGTAGATTTTGGGACTTTGGAGGCTGATGAATCAGTTCTTGCCCCTTGGTTGTTCCCCCTTGAGGTGTGCAG
This sequence comes from Lathyrus tuberosus, assembly GCA_022829125.1. Classification (NCBI taxonomy): domain Eukaryota; kingdom Viridiplantae; phylum Streptophyta; class Magnoliopsida; order Fabales; family Fabaceae; genus Lathyrus; species Lathyrus tuberosus. The sequence continues at coordinate 7,630,765 of JALAZF010000034.1, forward strand.
ATGGATAAGCATGCTTGTTATTGCACAATTTGGACAAATCGAGCTCTTGTGCACAAATCTGCCTTGCCAAGACAGTTTGCAGCAAGGCATGTTGCAACTGTCACAACTCCTAGCTCAGGTGGAGTTTGATGGAGTTCTTGGCCATTTTGGAAAGCTCTCATATGATACAACACATGTATGATCCTAGTTTGTCTTGACATTTTTTGGATTAAAGTGAAAAATGCCCCTACATTTGGAAAAAAAGCAAGACAGATTCTGACTTTGTGAAAATTTCACTAAGTGTTGGAAAAAGTGACATTTCATGTTTTCAGCCATTTTGATCACTCCATAACTAAAAATCCATGAGGAATTGGGATGAGGTGTAGTTGACACTTTTAAAGTATGCCATGAGAGCTACAAATCCATCTTTGGATCATCCAAAATGGTTGCTTGGATCTTAAGTTATGATCCTTGAAAGTTGGTACCCTAGCCACTTTGTTCCATAACTTAGAAAAATTCTAAGTTTTTTATGGTTACCCCTTTTACAAGTTAACTCATTTTCTTTGGTTTTTCTTGATGAATGATGATTCAAATCACATATCAACATTGTTTTAGGGTTAAGGAACCTTGGTTGACCAAAAAATCAAAAAGTCAAACTTTGACTTTTTGTACAGTTGACTTTTTATCAGATGAAATTCAAACTGTGCGATCCTCTATGAAATCAAGTCCTTGACCTAAATCAAACTTAATAGATGGATTCCATAGGTGTTGTAGGGTGTATTGAATCATGTCCCAAGGTTTGGGAGCATGCCTTGGTCAAAAGTCAAAGGCACAGTTGACTTTTTCTTCAAAACCCTAATTATGATCCAGATGAAATTGAAACTTGTAGATCAAGCTTCTTGGGATCAATCCATTATTGAAAATGGATCAATGTGGTGTATTGGAGACCCTCAAATCATGTCTTGAGGTTTTGGCTCATGCTTTGTCCAAAAGTCAACTTAGGGGTGAATTAGGTCAAGAAACCCTAATTCCTGATTTTTTGATAAATGCCTCCCCTGAGGTTAAATTGACTTGATGATTGGGTCCATGAGATCTCATGGAGTATCTTAGGTTATACTTTGAAGCATTGGCTCATGCCCAGAGGAAAAATTCCATCTGGAGGCCTTAGTCGACCAAAATCCTAATTTGGTGACACGGGCGATCTTGAGGCTTGATCCACTTGGAATGTTGAAACCTTGTGCTTGATTCTTGATGTGGGAGTCCTCTTGATCCTCTATGGGTGTTTGAGATGTTAGACAAGTTGAAGATCATGTCATTTCTTGATTGATCCTTTGTCTAAGTGCTCTGATAGGGCTCAAAACCCTAATTCTTGTTTGTGGTGGATGCTCAAACATCTCTGAGGATATTGATGAGGCATGATGGTTCATCCATATTTTGGTAATGATTTGCACAATGATAGGAAATCTTGGTGGTCAAAATTTGGGGTATGACAGTATGGGGTAGTGACCTTAGAATCGTAGGGATCAAGATGTTGGGGGTGTATGACCAATTAGGTAGAATTGGTGGTGTGGTGGGAATTGTTATTTGGTTAATATTATTATTTTAAATTATTAAAGGATATTGTTATTATAAATTAATTAGTAAAATAATAATAATAATAATAATAATGTTGAAATAATAATAATAATAATAATATTAATAATAAAAGAATAATAGAAAATTGAAAAGGGAGTTAGGGGAGAGAAACCATTTAGTACGTGTTTCTGGAAGAAAAGATAAAAAGGAGAGTTAGGGATAAAGGGAAGAGAAAAAGCCATTGGTGAGGCCGAAGTTTTGTCAAGAACTCTAAGGTAAGGGTGGGTTTCTTTAATATCTTAAGGGTTGCATAATGTTTGTATGAGGATAGATAAACCTTTAGGATCACCTCTATGTGTTGTTTGTGTTGATTTGAGATTGGGGTTTTTGCGTGTGGGAGGTTTTGATAGGAGAATAAAATGCATAATTTAACCGGTTGAAATGTGGGTTATGTGTTTATAATCGATTGTATGATGATCTGTGAACATATGTGCAATTTTTAGACTGATTGTGAGTGAAATCGGAGAAGGGTTGGGGTCTGAATTGTGCGGAATCGCAATCGCAGGATTGCTGATCCGCGCAGTTTCACCAGGTGAATGGGATGTTTCTCCAGGCGAAGGTGACCTCGCTGGAAGGTCGCCAGGCGAACTGAGAGGCGAGCGAGGGGTGAAAATAGGGGTTTTTGGAATTTGTATGGGGGAGGGAGATTCGTCTCTGCTCCGCCAGGCGAGCAGGAGGTGAAAGGGGAAGTCTCCAGGAGAAAGTGAATTTGCTGGTGTCTCGCTGGGCGAACATCAGGCGAACAGAGCTGAGACGAACCGAACCTTCTAAAACTTAAAAAAATTGTATCTTTTGATCCGTAGGTCCGTTTCAGTCGTCGTTCGAATCGTTGGAAAGCTGGTTTACAATACTTTTTGTTAAAATTAATTTCAATACCAGAATTCCAACTATTTGATGCGTTAATTGGGTTTTCATGGATGTTTTTATGTGTTGCACGTTGAAATGGTGAAATTAATTGTGTAAATGCGCGTTGTAGCTGTGGATTGTATTCGTTGCATGTTTTGGCAGGTATATGCTGCGTGTTGGATAGTTGTGGTGTGATGTATGGGCGTATTTTTTTTGTCATGTGCATTTTGTTGTCGTTGTATGTTGTCGTTGTATGTTGTCGTTGTATGCATGCCATATTGCATAAGTAGTGTGATGAGTCCTGTGCCCATGTGGGGTGCGACCATCTCATCTGGATTATTTGAGATAGAATCGTGTTAATTTTGGTGTTATTGTTGAGGTGATCGTGTGCCCATATGGGGTGTGAGCGATCACGGATGTCGTGTGCCCATGTGGGGTGTGAGCGACTTATATGGAAATTCCAACGGGAATTATGATCATGAAAAATTGATCGATTTGGTACCACATGCATTGTGTTGTGTTATAGGGCATATGATTGTCTACTTGTGTGGGAAATGGTATTTGTGTTGATGTTGTGATGATATGGTGAACTGTATATGGATTATGTTCTTTCATACTTATCTTATGCATTTCTTATGTTGATTTGAGAATCTCACCCCTTCTGTTTGAATGTTACCTCTATGTGGGTAACGTGCAGATAATCAAGATTAGTGCAGAGTTAGAGTTAGTGAAGACGGAGTCTTCCCTTTTTTTTTCGTTGTGTCGGCGTCTGCTCTGATGTGTAACACTGAGGATTTGGAACACTTGTCGTTACTTGTTTTATTATTTGTTATCACTCTATTTACTTGATGATGATTATGTGGTATTAAACATGTTACATCTTCGTTGAATTTCCGCTGCCGTAGTGAAGATTAATTAATTATGGTTTTAATTTGTGATATCTATGTGTTACATATCTTATGCACGAGCAGGTGTTTGTTGAATGTGGCATCCTAAACATTGTATGTTTTATTTTTACTTTAATATTCTATTATTAATTATCGCGGGGGTTTAGGGTGTTACATAGTGGTATCAGAGCAGGTTGGTATGTCCAGCCAAGTTGTCGAGTCGTTGTCATGTGATAGTTGATTACTGTCGATGTCGTGTCCCTAACCATTGTGTTCTGTTGTTGGTGTGTAACATATTTAGAATGTCTGGAAGGAACGATGCTGCTGTTGCTGATGCTTTATAGGCTGTTGCTCAGGCGGTACAAAACCCACCTCATGCTAGCGAGAATTATGAGTTTCAGAAGAATAGGCCGCCTACCTTCAAGGGAAGATATGATCCGGATGGAGTGCAGGCTTGGCTCAAGGAGATCGAGAGAATATTTTGGGTTATGGAATGTCCTGAAGCACAGAAGGTACGGTTAGGTACTCACATGCTGGCTGAGGAGGCTGATGATTAGTGGGTTAGCACTCGTCAACTATTGGGAGCAACAGGAGAGGCAATCACTTGGGCTGTGTTCAGTAGGGAGTTCTTGAGGAAATATTTTCCTGAAGATGTTAGAGGAAAGAAGGAGATCGAGTTTCTGGAACTGAAGCCGGGTAACATGACGATTACGGAGTATGCTGCCAAATTCTCAGATTTGGCTAAGTTTTACCCTCACTACAGTGCGGCAACTGCTGAGTTCTCAAAGTGTGTCAAGTTTGAGAATGGATTAATTCCTGAGATCAAACAGGTAATTGGTTATCAGCGGATCATATGGTTTCCAGATTTGGTTAATTGTTGTAGGATCTTTGAAGAAGATAGCAAGGCTCGATCGGGTCACTATAAAGGGCTGGCCGAGAGAAGGGAAAACAACCGATGAACCGTGGGAAGCCTTATGCAGCTCCAGCTGAGAAAGGTAAACAAAAACACGTGGATGGGAAGAAGCCAAATGGGGGAGGTGCCCCTGCTCCTCTTAAGTGTTACAGGTGTGGTGAGCTAGGTCATCGTGTCAGTGAGTGCACGAGTGATGTGAAGAAATGCTTCAAGTGCGGACAGGCAGGACATCTGATTGCTGACTGCAAGGTTAATTTGGTGACTTGCTACAACTGTGGAGAACAAGGCCATATTAGTACTCGTTGCCAGAAAACAAAGCAAGCTTCGACTGGAGGAAAGGTGTTTGCTTTGACAAGGACTCAGACTTCCAGTGATGACAGACTAATCAGAGGTACATGTTATATTAATAATATGCCCTTGATTACTATTATTGATACTAGTGCTACTCACTCTTTTATTGTTGCTGATTGTGTGAGAAGGCTAGGCCTTGTTGTTTCTCCTATGAAGGGTGAGATGGTTGTCGAAACTTCTGCAAAGAGATCGATGACCACTTCTCTAGTTTATTTGAATTGTCCACTATCAATCTTTGATAAGGATTTTGGTGTGGATCTTATTTGCTTACCGTTGGGAGGTCTCGATGTGATCTTGGGTATGAACTGGTTGAAGTTCAATCATGTTCATGTTAACTGTTTTAACAAGCCGGTGCGATTTCTTGCTCCTGAGGAAGAGGAAGAAAATGGTTTTCTATCTGCTAGAGAGTTGGGAGAGCTCTTAGAAGAAGAAGCTCAAGTGCTTGCATTGTTTGCATCCTTGTCAGTGGAGAGTGAGTCGGTGATTAATGAATTGCAAGTAGTACGTGAATTTCCAGAAGTGTTTTCGGATGATATTACTGATGTACCGCCAGAAAGAGAAGTGGAATTTACTATTGACCTTGTCCCCGGTACCAGAACTATTTCTATGGCACCATACAGGATGTCGGCATCAGAATTAACAGAGCTGAAGAAGCAAATAGAAGAGTTGTTAGAAAAGAAATTTGTGAGACCAAGTGTATCGCCTTGGGGAGCTCCAATGTTATTGGTGAAGAAAAAGGATGGCAGTATGAGGTTATGTATTGATTACAGACAGCTGATTAAGTGACGATTAAGAACAAGTATTCGCTTCCAAGAATAGATGACTTGATGGATCAATTAGTGGGTGCCCGTGCAGTTATCAAGATTAATTTGAGATCGGGTTATCATCAGATACGGGTAAAGGATGAAGATATTCAGAAGACGGCCTTTAGAATTCGATGTGGACATTATGAGTATGTGGTGATGCCGTTCGGAGTTACTAATGCACCTGGTGTATTCATGGAGTATATGAATCGAATTTTTCATGCTTACTTGGACCAATTTGTGGTTGTCTTTATTGACGACATTCTAATCTATTCTAAGTCAGGAGAGGAACATGCCGAGCATTTGCGGATCGTGCTGCAAGTGTTAAAAGAAAAGAAGCTCTATGCTAAGTTGTCTAAGTGTGAATTCTGGTTGAGAGCGGTATGTTTTCTTGGTTATGTTATTTCAGGTGATGGTACTGTTGTGGATCCATCCAAGGTGGAGGCAGTTCTACAGTTGGAGTCTCCGAAGTCGGTGACTGAGATTAGAAGCTTTTTGGGTTTGGCTGGTTACTACCGTAGGTTCATTGAAGGCTTTTCGAAGTTGGCACTCCCGTTGACTCAGTTGACTTGCAAAGGTAAAGCGTTTGTGTGGGATGTTCACTGCGAGAAGAGTTTCATCGAGCTGAAGAAGAGATTGACTATAGCTCCAGTTTTGATTCTATCCGAGCCGAATGAACCGTTTGTGGTGTATTGTGACGCTTCTTTGATGGGTTTAGGAGGTGTGTTAATGCAGGATGGTAAGGTTTTGGCTTATGCTTCACGACAGTTAAGGATTCATGAGAGGAATTATCCAACTCATGATTTGGAATTAGTCGCGGTAGTATTCGTATTTAAGATTTGGAGGCACTATCTTTATGGTTCCAGATTTGAAGTGTATAGTGATCATAAGAGCTTAAGGTATCTGTTTGATTAGAAGGAATTGAATATGAGACAGAGAAGGTGGTTGGAATTCTTAAAGGATTGTGATTTCGGCTTGAACTATCACCACGGTAAAGCTAATGTCGTGGTTGATGCTTTGAGTCAGAAGACGTTGCACATGTTTGCTATGATGGTTAAAGAATTGGAATTGATGGAACAGTTCAGAGATATGAGGTTGGTTTGTGAACAGACACCACATAGTGTGATGCTGGGTATGCTAAAGATCAACAATGACTTTCTTAATAGTATCAGAGAAAGTCATAAATTGGATGTGAAACTGGTGGATTTGATAATCGGGACAGAACAGTCTGAAAGTAACGAATTCAAAATGGATGAACAAGGTGTGTTGAGATTCTGTGATAGGATTTGTATTCCTGATGATTCTGAGTTGAAAAGAATAATCCTATAAGAAAGTCACAGGAGTAGTTTAAGTATCCATCAAGGAGCTACAAAGATGTATCAAGACTTGAAGAAGATATTTTGGTGGCCTGGATTGAAACGTGATGTGGCTAAGTTTGTGTATGCTTGTTTGACTTGTCAGAAGTCGAAGGTGAAACATCAGAAACCTGATGGTTTGATGCAACCGTTAGATATTCCAGAGTGGAAGTGGGACAACATTTCTATGGATTTTGTGACCGGGTTGCCTAATACGCCGAGAGGACATGATTCCATTTGGGTAATGGCGGATAAACTGACAAAATCGACACATTTCATTCCGATCAATATCAGTTTTCCTTTGCAGAGGCTGGCAGAGATTTATATTCAGGTGGTTGTCAAGTTGCATGGAGTTCCGTTGAGTATTGTGTCGGATAGAGATCCAAGATTCACTTCCAGATTTTGGGAGAGTTTGCAAGAAGCTTTGGGATCGAAATTGAGATTGAGCTCAGCTTATCACCCGCAGACGGATGGACAGACAAAGAGAACTATACAATCCTTGGAGGATTTGTTGAGGGCTTGTGTGATTGAACAAAGAGGTGCTTGGGATAGCCATTTGTCGTTGATTAAGTTCACTTATAATAACAGTTATCGTTCTAGCATTGGAATGATGCCTTTTGAAGCTTTGTATGGACGGAGGTGTCGGACGCCTTTGTGTTGGCATGAATCTGGTGAGAGTGTAGTACTTGGACCTGAGATTGTTCTCTAGACTACTGAAAAGGTGAAACTGATTTGGGAAAAGATGAAAACTTCACAGAGTAGGCAGAAGAGCTACCATGATAAGAGGAGGAAAGATCTTGAGTTTCAAGAAGGAGACCATGTGTTCTTGAGAGTCACTCCGGTGACCGGTGTTGGACGTGCGTTGAAGTCGAGGAAGTTTACTCCTCGGTTTATTGGTCCATATCAGATATTTGCAAGGGTTGGACATGTTGCCTACAGTGTGGCATTTCCACCCAATTTGTTGAATTTGCATGATGTGTTCCATGTGTCACAGCTTCGGAAGTATGTTCCAGATCCATCACATGTGATCCCGATGGATAATGTAGAAGTGAGGGATAACCTTACGGTTGAGGCTTTATCAATACGGATTGAATACCGCGAGGTAAAGCAATTGAGGGGTAAAGAGATCACCCTTGTGAAGGTAGTGTGGGGAGGCGCTTCCGTTGGAAATATGACTTCGGAGTTAGAGAGCAGGATGCGAGAGTCGTATCCGAAGTTATTCGTATGAGGTAAATTTTCGAGGACGAAAATATTCTAAGTGGGGGAGATTTGTAACACCCCTATTTATTTTATTGTTTTTCGTAATTGGAATTATATGTTGTTGGGTATTTGTGTGTGGTTGTGTTTGGGGCTGCCCTTAGTAAGGGGTAGTGACCTTAGAATCGTAGGGATCAAGATGTTGGGGGTGTATGACCAATTAGGTAGAATTGGTGGTGTGGTGAGAATGGTTATTTGGTTAATATTATTATTTTAAATTATTAAAGGATATTGTTATTATTATTTAATTAGTAAAATAATAATAATAATAATAATAATAATAATAATAATAATAATAATAATAATATGGGTTAATAGTCATTTATCCCCTGCAATATAGGCGACTTTTGATTTACCCCCCTTTAAAAAAATAATTTTAGATTACCCCCCTGAAATTTTAAAATTCTAAGTCTTTTGCCCCTAGGTAGAAAAATTACCCCCTGTAAAATATATATTTTTTATTTACCCCCCTGATTTTTACACGCTTAGGGGGGTACCCCAAAATTTCAGGGGGGTAATCCAAAATTATTTTTTTTAAAGGGGGGTAAATTAAAACTCGCCAATATTGCAGGGGGGTAAATGACTATTAACCCTAATAATAATAATAATAATGATAATAAAAATAATGTTGAAATAATAATAATAATATTAATAATAAAATAATAATAGAAAATAGAAAAGGGAGTTAGGGGAGAGAAACTATTCAGTACGTGTTTTTGGAGGAAAAGAGAAAGAGGAGAGCTAGGGCAAAAGGGAAGAGAAAAAGCCATTGTTGAGGCCGAAGTTTTGTCAAGAACTCTAAGGTAAGGGTGAGGTTCTTTAATCTCTTAAGGGTTGCATAATGTTTATATGAGGGCAGATAAACCTTTAGGATCACCTCTATGTGTTGCTTGTGTTGATTTGAGATTGGGGTTTTTGCGTGTCGGAGGTTTTGATAGGAGAATAAAATGCATAAATTAATCGGTTGAAATGTGGGTTATGTGTTTCTAATCGATTGTATGATGATCTGTGAACATATGTGCAATTTTTGGACTGATTGTGAGTAAAATCGGAGAAGGGTTGGGGTCTGAATCGTGCGGAATCACAATTGCAGGATTGCTGATTCGCGTAGTTTCGCCAGGCGAATGAGGTGTTTCTCCAGGTGAAGGTGACCTCGCTGGAAGGTCGCCAGGCGAACTGAGAGGCGAGCGAGGGGTGAAAATAGGGGTTTCTGGAATTTGTATGGGGGAGGGAGATTCGCCTCTGCTCCGCCAGGCGAGCAGGAGGCGAAAGGGGAAATCGCCAGGCGAAGGGGGATTTCTCCAGGAGAAAGTGGATTCGCTGGTGTCTCGCTGGGAGAACATCAGGCGAACAGAGCTGAGACGAACCGAACCTTCTAAAACTTAAAAAATCCATATCTTTTGATTCGTAGGTCCGTTTTAGTCGCTGTTCGAATCCTTGGAAAGCTGGTTTCACATACTTTTTATTAAAATTAGTTTCAACACCATAATTCCAAATATTTGATGCGTTAATTGGGTTTTCATGGATGTTGGTATGTGTTGCACTTTGAAATAGTGAAATTGGTTGTGTGAATGCGCGTTGTAGCTGTGGATTGTATTTGTTGCATGTTTTGGCAGGTATATGCTGCGTGTTGGATAGTTTTGGTGTAATGTATGGGCATATTTTTTTGTCATATGCATTTTATTGTCGTTGTATGTTGTTGTATCCATGCCATGTTGCATAAGTAGTGTGATGAGTCGTGTGTCCATGTGGGGTGTGAGCATCTCATCTGGATTCTTTGAGATAGAATCGTGTTTATATTGTTGTTGTTGTTGAGGTGATCGTGTACCCATGTGGGGTGTGAGCGATCACGGATGTCGTGTGCCCATGTGGGGTGTGAGCGACTTATATGGAAATTCCTACGGGAATTATGATCATGAAAAAGGGATCGATTTGGTACCACATGCTTTGAGTCAAGTTGTGGGTCTCATTGCATTGCATTGTGTTGTATTGTAGGGCATATGATTGTCTACTTGTGTGGGAAATTGTATTTGTGTTGATGTTGTAATGATAGGGTGAACTGTATATAGATTATGTTCTTTCATACTTATCTTATGCATTTCTTATGTTGATTTGAGAAGCTCACCCCTTCTGTTTGAATGTTACCTCTCTGTGGGTAACGTGCAGATAATCAAGATTAGTGCGGAGTTGGAGTTAGTGAAGACGGAGTCTTCCATTTTTTTTCGTTGTGTCGGCGTGTGCTCCGATATGTAACATTGGGGATTTTGAATGCTTGTCGTTACTTGTTTTATTATTCGTTATCACTCTATTTACTTGATGATGATTATGTGGTATTAAACATGTTACATCTTCGTTGAATTTCCGCTGCCGTAGTGAAGATTAATTAAGTATGGTTTTAATTTGTGATATCTATGTGTTACATATCGTATGCACGAGCAGGTGTTTGTTGAATGTGGCATCCTAAACGTTGTATGTTTTATTTTTACTCTGATATTCTATTATTAATTGTCGCGGGGGTTTAGGGTGTTACATCAAAACTGTTGGCAAATAGACTTAAGAGGTGATTAAAAAAGTAATTTTGGAATCGCAATGTGCATTTGTGGAAGGTCGTCATATGGTGGATGAATTTTTGTGGCAAATGAATTGGTAGATGATGCAAAAAGAAGAAAAAGGGAGGCGATGTAGTTTAAAGTTGATTTTGAAAAGGCGTATGACTCGGTGGATTGGAAATACTTGGACTTCGTGATGGAGAAAATGGGATTTAATATCAAATGTGGAGGTTAGATTGCAGAGTGCATTCGGAGTACTAGGATTTTGATTCTAGTAAATGGCAGCCCCACTACAGAATTCGGAGTTGGTAGAGGCCTAAGGCAAGGCTATCCTTTATTTCCTTTTCTATTTTTGATAGAAGCAGAAGGGCTTAACATAATGATGTCGTAATGTGTTCATTTAAATAGTTTTGAAGGGTATGAGTTTGGGAACGGAGAGGTAAAAGTGTCACACCTCCAATACGCAGATGATACGCTAATTGTGGGAAAGAAGTGCTGGAAAATGTGAGAAGCATTAAGGCAAGTCTACAACTGTTTGAAATGATTTCCGGATTGAAGGTGAACTTTCATAAAAGTCTTTTGGTCGGGGTAAATGTTTCACATGAATGGTTGGAAGAAGCGACACAAGTATTAAATTGTAAAGTTGAAACTTTACTGTTTAAATACTCAGGATTCCTATTGGAGGTAATCATAGAAGAAAGGAATTTTGGAAACCGGTGATTGAGGTTGTATCAAAGAGATTGTCCAGATGGAATAATAAACATTTATTTATTGGTAGACGTATTGTTCTCCTTAAATCTGTTCTTTATGCATTATGTGTCTATTGTCTTTCATTCTTCAAAGCACCGTCAGGTATTATATGTACTCTTGAGTCAATATTTAAAAAGTTTTTGTGGGGCGGGGGACTGGAGAATAGAAAAGTAAGCTGGGTACAGTGGAACATGATTTGTAGGGAGAGGGAGGAAGGAGGTCTAGGTTTAAAAAATTTAGGAACTAATAAACATTGCATTACTAAGTAAGTGGATCTGGTGATTCCATACCGAAAACAGTGTCTTTGGGCTAGGGTTTTAGAAAGTAAATATGGTGTATTAAACAACAGAGAGGCTTTAGGGAAGATTAGTGGGTCGAGCTGGTGGCAGGATCTAAACAAGATATATAACTGGGTTGGGGATTGTAAATTGCAATGGTTTTCTGAAAGGATGTTCATGAAAATAGGTAATGGAGCTGCAGCGCGATTCTGGAGTGATCCTTGGTTGGAGGGTTAGGTTATAAAGAACATTTTTCCAGAGATGTTCAAGTTGGATGTGCACAAAGAGGCGGCGGTATGCGAAGTAGTGCAGAGAAATTCAGAAGGGGTGAACTTGAATATTTTGTGGGAATGAAGCCTTAACGAAGAGGAAAGGAAGATTGAAGAGGAAATTAAGGGTAAAGCTCAAAGAGTAAAATTTAGTGAAGTTATGGAAGATAAGTGGCTTTGGTGTAACAAAGAATTCTCAGTAAAAGAAGCTTACAAGCTAATTTCAAGAGATAATGTGATAGAAGAAAGGAGAAGGTTTGCAGAGGCGTGGAATAAAAGTATTCCACTTAAGGTTTCTACATTGGCTTGGAGATTGTGGAAAAACAAAATCCTGACTAAGGATTAATCTTGTTAATAGAGGTATTTTGAATAACCTGCAAAGATATTGTCTGTTCGATTGTGGAAGTGATGAGACTGTCTCTCATTTATTCTTTGAATGTCTTAAAGCGAGTGAGATTTGGGGTGCGATTCTAAGTTGGTTGAATGTGTCGACTGCCTTACACAACTCAGGTTTGGAAAATTTTAAACAATTCTATTATTTAATAGACTGTGGTAAAGGGAAAACCGATACGACCAAAGCAGTATAGTTTGCATGTATTTGGGCTATGTGGAAATATCGGATAATAAGATTTTCAGAAATAAGGATATGAATTCAGGGAGGTTGATTGACAGTATCAAAACAATGTCTTGGTCTTGGTTAAAGAGTAAATTGTTCGGGTTTAGTTATCCGCTGTAACTTTGATTGATATATATGCTCTGATTGCATGCGTTGGTCGCATGTTTTCTCTGTTTTTTGGGAGTGTGTTGACCAGCAGGTTTTTAGATGTTAGGGTGATCTTATGGATGCGGTTCAGGGGCTTCTATTATTTTTCTCTTTGCCATGGTTCAGAGAAGTGTGAGTTCCTATCGTATGTGTTGGTGGTGAAGTGTTTTGGAGGTCTGTCTGGATTTCTTTTTCTTCTACGTTTCCTAGAGTTGCGGAGCAGTCGTTCTAGTGGTATGTTGTAGCGGATGAATCCTGCGAGTTGGTTTGTTGATATATCTCTTGTAGTTGTTGTGATCAATGGAGAGAATTGGCCATCATATCATCAGTAGATTCTGGCTCGGGTCAATTTGGAAGGTGTTGCTTGTCTTATTTCGATATTGTTGTTGTCTGTATTGAAATTGTGTTATCTCCTGTCATTTGTAGTCTTGGGATGTTTGTTGTGAATGTAGTGAGTAGGTGGGAGTTTATTTGTTGGCAGTTTGGAGAGATTGAGGGTGTTTGTTTTTTCTGTGTATTTTTGTTAGTTCTGCTGTAGAATTTTGATTGTATGAACTCTCTTTTCTCTTAGCATGCCTTGTGCTAGTGAGCTTTTTTCTTCATTTATTTGGCTTCTAAAAAAACAAATCTGAACCCTACCTATTTACCTATCTGATGATGTATTATTATGTTTCAATTGTGATAAGAAATTAATTTCAGGATATAAATGTGAGTACAAAAAATTTCTCTAACCCATAGTGAGTTGACTATGAGGAACCAATATATATATATATATATAGTTCTAGCAAAAAATGGTTAGATACACCAAAAGTGTTAGTTCTCCTTATTCTGGACAAGGAGAGTTATATTGTCTATACTATCGAGTATGTTTGGGGATTTGGGAGTTTATACGAGTGTCGTATGTTGTCCCAAGATGTAAGTTTCTTGCTTAACCCTCATGTGGGAGCCCCTTTTATAGTCTTCCATTAAGATATGCCATTAAGAGAAGTCTCTTGGCCTTCTGACGTTACATGGCCATTATTGCTGTAACTCCCCTTCATGAATGTAGGCATTGAAGCTCTGGTAACATCCTTATTGATGCACCGCCACCGTTACAACTGTTAGTCTGCCAGTTGAGTTCGTGTTTGGCGTAAGTACTGGGTTGATGGAGGTCAATACTCGGCCTCGTAGGAGCTCGACTGATGGGAGTCGGGCTCCCTGACCAGCCCGGGTTATGGATGATACTTGCCTAGCTCTCTGCATTGCTCGACCTTTCTTTCTATCGTAGTCTAGTTCATACTTAATCTTGGCCTACTACGCAACTCAGCTTCAAATATATTTGGCATGTACATAAGCCCCTCGAGTACTATATCCGTTTACAAGGGTACAATACTCGACAGTAACATGAGCCCGGATATATTTGATAGGTGTCGGTCTATAGGTCGGCTTTTCTTCTCAGGCCCTTACGTGTCATGAATTCCTTGGAGGGTCGTGTCCTTTCATTTTCTCCAGTGTAATGATGACTGTTAATGGCTACTCCGTAGCTATCCTTGGGTGCTGAGTCCTTAAAAAGCCTTTCTTTCCTCTCTCCTTCTTCTCATTTTGGCTCTGCATCATCTTCTTTAACGATTAAACTCCTATTTCAATTTCCAGCTTCGTGTTACTCACATATATTTCCTTACCCTTCTTGATTTATCTTATTCTTCTACTCGCATTTTAGAAAGAATGACCGTCTTTGGGGAACGAGGCGATGAGGGTAGTGGTAGTGTCGTTCGTATGAGTGTCGTGGAGAGACAAGAGTTGTGGGAGCAATGTATGCGGGAAATGGAAGACGTTTTAGGACCAGAAGAGTATAGACGGGTTATAAATGAAGTTTATGGTGATATTCTCACTTCTAAAAGTGATTTTGACCCTGACTCATCTTCCTCAGGTTTTGTAGAGACTTCAATAACGACCGCTGCTCCCTTCGATCTCGAAGTCACGAACTATAAGAATAGCATCTTTGATGATATAGAAATCGCAAAACTTTGATCCAAAAAGTAAATATCTTCAACAGGGTCCGAGGATGATGTTGTCTTGGAATCATGTATTCCCGGAGAACGAGTTTGTATACTCCATCCTATAGGTGTCAAGGAAGATTTTTTCTATTTTTATGTTGGGGTTTTAGACGACTTCAACATCCAGATACCCCTTTCTGATTTTGAAGCGGATGTTTTACAAACCGTGAACATAGCCCTTTCTCAACTTCACCCCAATAGTTGGGGTTTTATAAAGGCCTTTGAAAGAGTTTGTGAGGTTTTAAACATCACCCCCACCATTGGCCTATTTTTCTCTTTGTTTGAGGTTAAGGGTGTTGATAATCGTAGTTGGGTACAAACCGGCAGGATTTGTAACGCCCCGATTTGTTTAATTGTATTTATTTATTTCATTTATGTGAATTTTGTGAAAGGTGTGAATTTATTGTATTTTACCTGTTAATTGAGTTAATTGGTTAATTTCCCTGATAGGTAAAATATTTGCAATAAATTATAATTTCTTTTCAACTTTTATTTCCCAAAATATATTTCATCGTTATTATGTTTTATCGGGTTTTGAGAGCGTTTGCGAGATATTTGAGAGTAGGGGTATTTTGGTCTTTTTGCTGGGTTATTTTTCATAAAATAGAAAGTGGAGAGAAAAAGAGAGAAAAGAAAGGGAAAAGAAGAGAAACAAAAGGAGAAGAAAGAAAGAGAGAAGAGGAGAAAGAGGAAAATCGAGAATTCATCCATTTCAAGCACGATTAATCGGGTAATAGTGAGAAGTTTCAATTATATCTTGCTTGTGTATGTATATGTGTTGTTTGTGTAATTGTTTTGATTGTTTTCACAACTTTTTATCATTGATAAATTGATGAATAATTGATAGAAATCGATGTTTTCGCGGTTGAAACTCGATATAAACTGCGTAGAATACTTGTTGATTATGTTGGGACATGTTTGGATCGATATATTGTGATTTGGAAGTGTTTAGATGAGAATTGGAGAGAATTTGGGATAAATTTCGTAGTATGAATTATGCAGGAAAATTTTGGGTTTTCGCTGCCCATACGCGTATCTGGCAAGGCAATACGCGTATTGGGTTGGGCAATACGCGTATGGCAAGGAAGGAATGTAGGCATTACGCATATGGGAGTGGGCAATACGCGTATGGAGTGAGGTAATACGCGTATTGGATTTTTAGTGGAATTTTTGGGGAAAAATAGTCTCTGCCCATACGCGTATCACTTTGG
This sequence comes from Lathyrus tuberosus, assembly GCA_022829125.1. Taxonomy (NCBI): domain Eukaryota; kingdom Viridiplantae; phylum Streptophyta; class Magnoliopsida; order Fabales; family Fabaceae; genus Lathyrus; species Lathyrus tuberosus. Next base: position 7,646,647 of record JALAZF010000034.1, read on the forward strand.
GCAATACGCGTATGGATGGGCGAGTGAGCAAGGCAATACACGTATGGCTCAGGGCAATACGCGTATGGCCAGTGAGAGTGCAAAATTTTGTCTTTTCGCGATTCCATTTCTTTTTAATTCCATAACTTGTGTTCCGATTATCCGTTTTGAACATTCTTGGTATCGTTGGAAAGCTATTGAGATGTACTTTCTTATTAAAATGGTTTTGAGATTGTTGGCCGATTTAATTATGTTGGGAATATGGAAATGTGTCGTTTTGTCGACTTTTACCGTTTTAATCGTGTGTAATTGATGTGTTATCATGCCATGTGCTTTTGATATGTATCGTATGACTTGTGTGATGTTATATGATGTGAATGCAAGTGATGATATGTTATGATGATGGTTGTGGCCTAAGGGCAAGAAAATGCATTGTGTTGTGTGTGATTGTATATGCATGATGATGGATGTGTATATCTGTGCATTTGAATGTCATGAGTCATTGTATGCCAAGCATCATGATATGCATTCTTGTGATGTCGTGTGCCCTAGTGGGTGTGAGCGACGAAACGATTCCCGAGGGGATCCGCTATAACATCGTGTACCTTATACAAAGAGGACCTAAAGCGATGATTATAGACGATCGTGTGCCTTATACAAAGAGGACCTAAAGCGATCAGATCGTATGCCTTATACAAAGAGGACCTAAAGCGATCCATAAACATCGTGTGCCTTATACAAAGAGGTGTGAGCGAAGGGGAACATCGTTTGCCCGACGGGGAGTTACACTAAGTAACAAGCGATGGTTCCAATAGTTCCTGAGTGAACTGATGATGAGAATGATGGATGGATGGTACCGCATTTGCATAGAGTCGTTGTGTCGGTCTCTTTGCATTTGCATAAATCATGAATGGATTGATTATGTGTGGAAATCATGAATGGATTGATTATGTGTGGGAAATTGTGAATTGATTGAGTATGTGTTGAGATTTATGATTGGATTGGTGAATTGATGTGCATATGTGATAAATGCATTGGTTATGGATGATATGTTTTATGTATAAACATATGATGTGTGATGTGGTGGTGTGTTTGCATATGTTATAACTTTGGTATGCCTTATGTGTGAATATATGAATATGTTGGCATAATTGATATATGTTATGTATATGTGGCTTGCTATATGTATTGGTATGTGGGGCTTGTGGTGAGAATAACTATGCATGTGAATTTATATGTGTTGCATATTATTATGCAATCTTGATTTAGTTGTCATTTCTCACCCTTCTGCTATGGTTTGTTGCTCTATGAGGCAATTGTAGATCTGTGTCTTGGAGGCTTTTGTGAATATTAGTTCTCCATCCTTTTGTCGGTATGTCTGCTCTGATACGTAACACGGGAGTCGGGGAACGCTTTTGTTGTATATATATACATGTGTTAAGTATATTTTGTATTACTTTTGTATGTATATTTTGATGTTGTAAAACGATTCATTTTGCAAACCAAGACAGTTATGGATCTTTCCGCTTTATTCCATAACTGAACTTTCCTTTTATATGGAAAAAGTTTCCTTTTTACCTTTATTCCATTTTGTGTTATGTATCAAATAATTGAGCAGAGATTGTGTTTTCTTTCCTTAATTGTGGCATCCTTGTTTCTGTCGGAAAAATAAATTTTTATTTACTCTGATTTAATTATGTATTATTTATTCGCGATGGGAATTGGGGTGTTACAGGATTCCTAGCCGGAGTTTTCTCCAGGCATACAGCTCCAACTATAAGAATTATAAGAATCGATTCTTAAGGGTAAAGAGTGGGCCAAGGTGTCCTCAAGTATTATATACTTTAGACGGCCAGACTCGCTTCCCTTTTTATTGGTTTAAAAATCCACTATCGATCACTGGCTTCAACTTTGATAAGTTAAGTGACCTGGAAACCCAATCTCTAATAGTTATCGACTCATTCTGTATGATGAAGGTCAAAGAATTGTTATCTCTAAGCGACGAACAACTAATCGCCTTTCTGGATAACTGTTTATATTTATTTTCATCATTCCCAATTACTCTTTTTCCTGACGTTCGTATGTGTGTTTGTAGATACGATGACGAGCCTATTTGTAGCTGAACAAAAGAAGTTAATGCAGGATGCTTGAGCTGCTCGGAAGGGAGCCGGGAAATCTAAATTTCCGAAGTCGGACCCGAGCGGGTTAGAAGTCCTTTAACCAAAGCGGATAAGGAGTACAAATACTAAGGCTCCTCCGAGTAAGGGTGACATTCAACCCAATGCTCCTCAGACTCAAGAAGAGGTTTCACTGGGTGCTCCGAAGAAGCTGAAAACCTTAATGGCTGACGAAGTCTGCCAAGATGATATGGAGATTACTTCTCTTATGAGAGTCCCCGGGGAAACTTTTGTGTTCGGGGAGTTCAAATTTTGGTCTAACGGCTTTGATAGACATAAATTTCCGTATGACCATCTTAACGCCACTGAGGACGTTAACAAAGTGAAATCCATTCATAGGCAGAAGATCACCCAGAATATAAGCTCCTATGTTATGAGGTGCCCCGTCCTTACTCGCGGGTTATTTGAATCCAACGATGATTTTGAGAAGACATAGCTTAAACTGAAAGAAGAGATTACCCAGCTACAAGAAGCTCATAGGAATCAATCAGATAAGCTTTCTAGCTTGGAAAAAGAACTAGCCGATGAGAGGAAAAACAAGGAGGCCCTTGAATCCGAGCATAAACTGACTTTATCAAAGGTTACCGAGGAGTTAAAGCAAATCAAGGCTTCTCATCAAGAACTTTTGGCTTCCAATATCCAGCTTACTGAGTCCCTTAAGACCAAGTTTTATGCCTCTATCCCAGGCTGGATCTATCCGAGGTTGATTACTTCAAGGTGGTGCAGGATGGCCGCCTTGTAGAAATGGATGAGAACCTGGAGAAATCTTCTACTCCTGTCAATAATGACGGGGATGAGAACTCGGACGACACTGGTGCGAATGGCACCTCGACCGCTGATTGATTTTGAAGTTTCTCCTTGTTTTGATTAGACATCCTTTTGGATATGCTTTTGATGAATTTTCTGTTTTTGTAAGGGAGTGTGGTGTTGTCCCCCCTTTTTCTTATGACTTTTCGGCCTTCAGGCCTTGTAATGCACAATACTTGCCCCTTTTGTGGCTTTTCTTAATGTCGTTTCTGTTTATCATCATTTTAATTCCTTTGCAAAATAATCCTGTGCGTATATCCAGTCCCTGGGGTACTAAGTTAGAATAACTTAAGGTGTTCGATTATTAAGTGTCGGGTATTATTTTGCCATCTTGATTTTTTTAGTTTGATTTCTAAGGCTTATTGGATAGCTCATTACTCGATTATCTTTTATTAAAGCCCTAGGCTATATAGCTTTAACACTTTAGAGAGTCCTGAACTCTTATAGTCTTAGGTGCCGATTATGATGTTGACTTGGGTGTCCTTTTGTCAGAGACTTGCTCCCAGTTCTTTATAAGCCTTTGACAGTTGGTCATGTTTGATTTTGACACTCACAAGCCCCAAGTTTCTTTTGGTGTGCTTAGGCTTAGGTATTTCATCATTTTCGTAATTGACTATCCAGACTGTGTACGCGGAACAAGCTGACACGCTTATAAGTGTTTGTTCAACCCGCGTACGTAGAGCGTTTATGGGCGACCTATGTACGCGGAGCAAGTCAACACGTTTATAGGAGTTTAATCAACCCTTGTACGCAGAGCGTTTATGGGTGACCTATGTACGCGGAGCAAGTCAACACGTTTATAGGAGTTTAATCAACCCTTGTACGCAAAGCATTTATGGGCGACCTATGAATGCGGAGCAAGTCAACACATTTATAGGAGTTTAATCAACCCTTGTACATGGAGCATTTATGGGCGACCTATGTACGTAGAGCAAGTCAACACCTTTATAGGAGTTTAATCAACCCTTGTACGCGGAGCTTTTTTGGGCGACCTATGTACGCGGAGCAAGTCAACATGTTTATAGAAGTTTAATCAACCCTTGTACGCGGAGCGTTTATGGACGACCTATGTACGCGGAGCAAGTCAACACGTTTATAGGAGTTTAATCAACCCTTGTACGCGGAGCATTTATGGGCAACCTATGTACGCGGAGTAAGTCAACACGTTTATAGGAGTTTAATCAACCCTTGTACGCAGAGCGTTTATGGGCGACCTATTTATGCGGAGCAATTCAACACGTTTATAGGATTTTAATCAACCCTTGTACGCGGAGCGTTTATGGGTGACCTATGTACACGGAGCAAGTTAACACGTTTATAGGAGTTTTCTGAGTTATAACTCACCATCTTCAGGCAAATACCAATAAACAAGACATAAAAATTTTTAAGTCCGGGTGCCTCGTTAAAAACCCTTGCTCTTGCAAGGGAAAAGAGTACAACCCGGATCCTTTATTTTTTATTGAATTACATAATATTTAGCTGAAATATAGCCTAAGATTGGATACATTCCATGTCATAGGTATTTCTACTCCCTCTAATGTTTCCAGCTTGTAGGCTCTATTGTTTAGTTTTTGAAGTACCCTGAATGGGCCTTCCCAGTTGGAGGCAAGCTTTCCCTTGTTTTTTGGGTATGTGATTTTCTTCAAGACCAGGTCGCCTTCCTAGAACTCCCTCTGCCGGACTTTCAGGTTGTATCTTCTTGCCAACCTCTGCTTTGCAGCGACTTCTCTGACCCGTTATGTCTCTCTAACCTCATCTATCTAATCATCCTAGATGTTCAAGTTATCCATGTTGGCAACTTCATCAAAGTGTTCATGCCTCCAAGTCGTGGTGTTGATTTCCATCGGTATCATTGCATCAGCTCCATACACCATCCTGAAGAGTGTCTCTTGAGTAGTAGAATGTGGTGTTGTGTGGTATGACCACAAGATCTCGGGTAGGTACTCGGCCCACATTCCTTTTGCCTCCTCGAGCTTCTTTTTTATTCCTCCCAAGATAACCTTGTTTGCAGCTTCTGCTTGGCCATTGGTTTGGGGGTGTTCCATAGATGTGAACCTGTTTTTTATTCCATAATCCCTGCAAAAGTCTATGATGGAAGTGCTTTCAAATTGGGCTCCATTGTCCAAGACTATGATTCCTGGAAAACCGAACCGACATATGATATTCCTCCAATAAAATTTGCGAACCCTCTCGACAGAGATCCGAGCTACAGCCTCGACTTTCACCCATTTTGTGAAATAGTCAACTGCAACTATTAGAAACTTGAGCTGTCCTGAAGCAACTGGGAATGGTCCTAGGATGTCTGCTCCCCACTGATGGAACGACCATGGAGATGAAATCAAATAGAGTGAATCAGTTGGTAGGTGTTTAATTAGAGCGAATACTTGGCACTTTTTGCACTTGCTAACGTACTCGATGCAATCTCGCATCATATGCAGCCAGTAGTACCCGGCTCTTAGGATTTTTCCAGATAGTGCTCTCCCACCGATGTGGCTACCATAGGCTCCCTCGTGGACCACTTTAATTACCAGTTCAATCTTAGGCTCTGACACACATCTGAGCTTAGGTGTTGACCTACCCATCTTGTACAGCGTGTTCGAGATTATGACGTATCGGGAAGCTGTTCTTTTAATCTTTCGGGCTTAATTGACATCTTCAGGTAATATTTCCTGGGTCAGATAGCTGATGATGGGCCTCATCCATCCTTGGACATCCTTAATTGTTAGTACTTTCTCTAATTGAATGTTGGGTGCTTCGAGAACTTCTTGGATCACAGTCTTATTCATTCCTGAATTCTTTGAGCTTGATAATTGGGCTAGGAGGTCGGCCCGGGCATTGTCTTTTCTTGGGATGCAGACGATTTTGAATTCTGAGAACGCTTTGGATATTCATGAAGCTTTCTGAAGATACTTTATCAGGGTGGAATCCTTCGTCTGATACTCGTTCTTCATATGTCCAACCACTAGCTGGGAGTCGGTCTTCACTGATAAATGTCTTACTCCGACCTCTCTCGCCAATTTCATTCAGGTAATCAAAGCTTCATACCCTTCCTGGTTGTTGCTAACCTAAAAATTGAAACCTAAAGAATATTCTAATGTTAGATCTCTGGGTCCTTCCAGAATTATTCCGGCTCCGCTTCCCTTGAGATTTGAAGATCCATCTACATAGAGGATCCATCTGTTTGAGATCTATTCTCAGCTGGTGAACTTAATTCTACCACAAAATCGGCCAGTGTCTATGACTTGATACTGGTTTTGGGTACAAAGTTGATGCCATACTCGGAGAGCTCTACTATCCACTTGACTATCCCCTACTAAGTCGGACTTTTCAGTATTTGTTTGATTGGGTAATTCGTCTTGACTGTGATGGGGTGACCTTGAAAATAATGCCTCAGCTTTCGGATTGTGATAACTACTGCCAGCGCCAACCGTTCAATCTTCTGGTACTTTAGCTCTGCCCCCTTTTAGAACTTTGCCGATAAAGTACACGAGTCGCTCTTCATCTTCTTCATCGTGTACTAAAACCGAGCTATGGGCTTTATCCGTGAACGACAAGTATAAGACCAAAGGTGTGTTTTTTTTGGGCCTTACTAGGATAGGAGGTGAGGACAGAAAATTCTTTACTTCTTAAAAGGCTTCTTCACATGCCGCTATCCATTCAAACTCCTTAGACTTCCTTATAGCTGCAAAGAATTATATTGATTTGTCTCCTGCACATGATAAAAATCGTGACAATGCGGCTAGTCTCCTGGTCAGCTGTTAGACCTCCTTTTTCGTGGTTGGACTTCTCATATCTATTATAGCCTGGCATTTGTCCGGGTTTGCTTCGATTCCCCGATTGGTGAGCATAAATCTGAGGAACTTCCCGGCTTATACCCCAAAGGTACACTTGTCCGGGTTCAATCTCATGTTGTAGCTTCTTATGGATGCAAAGGTTTCTATTAAATCTTTTACATGTTACCAGTTTGCGCTTGTCTTGATAACCATGTCATCTACATAGACCTCCAGATTCCGGCCTATCTGCGTAGTGAACACCTTATCCATCAGCCTCTGGTAAGTAGCCCCAACATTTTTTAGTCCAAAGGGCATGACCTCATAATAATAATTGCTCTGATGTGTCATGAAGGCGGTTTTTGGTGCGTCTATTGGATTCATCCGGATCTGACTGTATCCGGAGTATGCATCCATAAAGTTGAGTAAATGGAACCCAGACGTAACATCTATTAGCCGGTCAATGTTTGGCAATAAATACAGAATTTTAGGACACGCCTTGTTGAGGTCCGTGAAGTCCACACATATTCGCCATTTCCCTAATATCTTCTTTACCATCAACACGTTGGATAATCAGGTTAGATACTTGATCTCCTTGATGAACCCGACCTGTAACAGCTTCTCGACTTCCTCTGCAAATGTTTTCCTCTTTTCATCACCACCCTTTTCTTTTCCTTTGGGAAACTGGCTTGATATTCGGATCGATTGCTAAGTGATGGCACATTAAATTAGGATTTATCCCTGGAATGTCTGAAGGTTTCTAGGCGAAAAGATCCACATTGTCTTTTAGTGTTTGAACGATCTATTTCTCCTCTTCGGGGGACAAGTTGGCTCCGATGTGTGTAACATGGAACGGAAGGTGCCCAATTTGGACTTGCTTTGTTTCTTCGTTGGACATTATGTTATCTTCAACTGAATCATCACGTGGGTCTATGTCGACCAGGTGAACTTTGAGGGTATTCTTGGGATCTGCTTCTCCTGCGGGTTCCTTTCTTTTCAACTTTAGGTTATCCTTATAACACTTTCTTGCCAGCCCCTGGTCGCCTATGACAATACCAACCCGACCATCTCCGAGTGGGAATTTCATGGTCAAATACAGAGTTGAAAGCGAAGCTTCCAGGGCGTTGAATGATGGCCGAGCTATAATGATGTTATAGGACGAAGTAGCGTTGACTATCAGGTACCTCACTCGGACAGTCTTCGCATTAGCCGTGTTGCCAAAGGTGGTCGGAAACGCTAAGTGCCTGAGCACCTGCACATGTTCTCCCGAGAATCCTACTAGAGTGCCTTTGAATGGTAATAACTCAGTCGTATCGAGCCCCATTCCTCTGAAAGCATTCCAATACAGTACGTCGGCTGAGCTTCTGGGGTCTATCAATACTTTTTTCATGCTCCAGTCTCTTATTTGTTCTTTAATAACTGTGGGATCATTTTAATGAGCTAGGACTTCTATGGCGTCTGGTTTTGAGAATGTTACAACATCTAAGTTGCCTTCCAGTTTCTCTGGAGATCTCTGGTCGATATGCATGACTACCCTAGCATATTGCTTTCTGGCTGAACTTGTTTCTCCACCACCAGCAAACCCTCCAACGATGGTGTTTAACGTGTGTCGAACTGTCTTTATCTCGTGACCCTCTTCGGCATCTGAACTCTTCTTCCGGGCTGACTATTCTGGTCCCGGATCGTCTCGGCGAGGACTTCTCTTGTTATTTTGTGTTCGAGAATCCTTCACATATGCCAAGAGATGACCTCTCTGGATTAGAGCTTCAATTTCTTTTTTCAGCTGTTGACAGTCCTCGGTGTGATGTCCCCGTATACGGTGGTAATTACACCAAGCCTCAGGTTGCCTTCCCATGATAGTGTTGGCTCTTTTGGGACGATGAGGCTCCGGTAATAGGTTCATATGGCCGACTTCTTTAAGGATATCTCCCCTGCTTGCATTCAATGGGGTGAGGTCATTGTCCGGCTCATATGACTGCCTGTATGGTCTAGGAGCATGTCGCTCGCGCATAGCTACCCGAGCATGCTCCTTTCTCCTGTTCGACACCTCTTCATCATTCTTTGTCTTTTCACTGTTGTCCCGGGCTTTTTTCTCTTGGTTACTTTCTTCTCTTTTGATGTAACACTCAGCCCGAGTAGTGACCTCGTCCATGCTGATAGCCGGCTTTTAAGCTAACGACTCATTGAACTGTCCAACTCATAGTCCATGTTGAAAAGCTCCCACAAATAGTTCTTGGTTTGGATGAAATACTTTAAGGGTTTCCTCATTGAATCGATCCAGGTACTCACGTAGTGATTCTGACTGTTTTTGTCAAACACTGAACAGTGTGGTCGTAGACACCTTCTGGCGCTTGCTTGCCGAGAAGTGTTGTACTTACTTCTTAGTCAAGTCTTGGTAGCATACGATGGAGATCCGAGGAAGACTCGTGTACCATCTTAGAGCTACATCCTTAAAGGTCCCGACCATGAGCTTGCACTTCAGTGAATCCGAAGGGGCAATTATGGCCATCTGATTGTTAATGGCAATAACATGCTCCTGAGGATCCATTTTCCTATCATAAGAGGTTAGTGATGGTGCTTTAAAGTTTTTTGGGACGTGGCCATCCCATATCTCTTGAGAAATAGGTTGTGGCTCGAGAACCTCCTCTTCATGGTCGCCGTCAGCCTGACTTTGCTGCTGCAGAACTTGTATGCTGTCTTGTAGCATCTCATTCTGCTGACGCATGGTCCATCATGGCTAGCAGTTGAGCTATGTCTGGAGGATCTCCTTCAGAGGACATGTTGTTAGTGTAAGGTGTGGCCTGGGAGAGTTTTACCTAGGCCCCGCGGTGGGTGCCAAATGTTCTAGCCAAAAATGGTTAGATACACCAAAAGTGCTAATTCTCCTTATTCTGGACAAGGAGAGCTACGCTGTCTATACTATCGAGTATGTTTGGGGATTTGGAAGTTTATACGAGTGTCGTATGCTGTCCCAAGATGTAAGTGTCTTGCTTAACCCACATGTGGGAGCCCCTTTTATAGTCTTCCATTAAGATATGCCATTAAGAGAAGTCTCTTGGCCTTCTGACGTTACATGGCCATCATTGTTGTAACTCCCCTTCATGAATGTAGGCATTGAAGCTATGGTAATGTCCATATTGATGCGCTGCCACAGTTACAATTGTTAGTGTGCCAGTTGAGTTCGTGTTCAGCGTAAGTACCAGGTTGATGGAGGTCAGTACTCGGCCTCGTAGGAGCTCGACTGATGGGAGTCGGGCTCCCTGACCGGCCTGAATTATGGATGATACTTGCCTAGCTCTCTGCATTGCTCGAACTTTCTTGCTATCGTAGTCTAGTTTATATCTAATCTTGGCCGACTATGCAACTCGGCTTCAAATATATTTGGCATGTACATATATATATATATATATATATATATATATATATATATATATATATATATATATATATATATATTCTTGATAAACATTTTTTAATCTCCATAAGGCGAGTCAAGTGAGATCACAAACGTACGGTATTTAGGGTGATATTTGTTGTCCGTCCCTTCTTCCCTCGGTGGGAAGCCTTTTTATATTAATCTTCAATCTTCAAGATCATTAAGAAGAGGCTCCTCAAATTCCATGTTAAATGATAGACATGACGTCTGCCTCTCTCATTACTTTCCTATAACGCCCTTTTGATGATTTTATGTAACTCTCATGAGACCTTGGAGCTATCACATAACCGTTACGCTGATCCGTTCATGTCGTCTACCAACACCTCTTCGATAACCCTAAAGCTCGGGGTCTGACTTATTTTACTTTTGAAGCTCAACACTTGTTATACTCGACATGTTGTCTCTTCATAATCGGTCTCTATGACTTATAACTCGACCTCAAAAATTTCGGGATGTACATAAGTCCCCCGATCACACGGTCTAACGGAACGAAGTGCTCGAACAGGAAGTACTAGAATTCTTTCTACCTTGAGTTGGTCACCTTTATGGTACGTTAACGTGAGACAGTGGTTTTTATAAGAGTAATAATGACAATCATTTTCTCTCTCCTTGTCATGATGACTTTTTTAGGGAACCCAATTGCTATCATGACTCTAGCTCGATAGAGTTTCCCGACCGTTGTAAACTTACTTCCATAAAAATCATTTCCTTCTTTATTCCTTTGCTTATCGTTTGTGACTCTCGTCCTCTTTTCTTCAAGATTTGTTGGCCAGGTTTTCAACGCTTTATGCCAATTGTTTTTGCAAGCACTAGCCTCATGTATTATTTCTTTGCCTTACTTACTCTCTTTTTTAATTCTTTTATTATGGTTATAATACATGAATGTGATGATTCAGGGGAAGTACTGATTCCCATTATTGCTTGAGAGAGAAGAAAACTCTGGGATGAATGCATGAAAAGGTGTGAGGGCCATCTGAAGTAATCAGAGTTTGATTAGATTATTAAGGAAGTTTATGGTGACATTTCTTCACCTTATAGTAAAACTGACTCGGAGTGTTCCTCGTTAGGTTCTGTGGACATTTTGATGGAGATGGAAGTTTCTTTTATTGACAAAGAAGCCCTAAGTTACGACCACAACATACTTGACGATAACTATATTTCAAAACTCTATTCTAACATAAATATTTCTTCAACCGGGAATGAAGAAGATGTTGTGTTAAAACCCTGTGTGATCGGTGAAAGATTTTGCATCACTCGACCAAGGGGAGCATCAGACGAATACTTTTATTTCTATTCAGGGGTAATCGAGGATTTTAATATTTGTATCCCTTTTAATGATTTTGATTCTGATTTCCATAAAACCCTAAACATCGCCCTTCTCAATTGTGCCCAAATGGGTGGGGCTTTATAAAAGCTTTTGAACTCGTATGTGAGGCAATGAACATACTTCCTACTTTAGGGTTGATTTTTTCTTTCTTTGAGCTGAAAGGAGCAGATAAAGTTGGTTGGGTTTCCCTTAGTGGAATCCCCGGGAAAAGTTTCCTTCAGGCCTACACTACCAACTACAAAGGTTTCAAGGATAAGTTTTCTTGAGTAAAAAGTGGGAAAAAATGTCCTCAAGTTATGTACGCGTTTGATGGAAATCATCGCTTCCTGATCTATTGGATGAATAACCCATTGTCAGTGTCTGGCTTTGATTATGACAAGCTAAATGCTCTGGAAGTTTAAGCTTTAGCGATTCTAGATGCCTTCCGGGTAGTAAAGGTCAAAGATTTACTAAAAATGGCTGATGATCAGAAATAAATCTCTAATTTCTTGGGTAATGCTTATATATCTCTTGTTATATTCTAGTGACCTCTTTATTTTATCCTCTCTGGTCTTAGTTTTCACCCTTTTTCATCCGAAATAAGGAACCTCAAGTTGACAGAACAAAAGAAGCTAATGGATGAAGCGAGGGCGAGACGGGGAGAACAATATGCCTCTAACACCGACTTGTCCAACATCCATACACGGGCTCTAAAGAGAAAGAAAACAAATGCTAGGAAAGCAACCCTAAGTGTTTCAGAGCCCCAGACCGCCTCTGTTCTACCTCCTGGAGGATCGAAACCGAATATGTCAATCGAATTCAATTTTTGGTCCAACAGCTTTGATAGTCTGAAGTTTCTTTATGATCATCTGAATGCAACAGAGGATATCGAGAAGATGAAAACTATATGTGCTCAATAGCTAACCCAAAAAATTGGGGTCTACCTTATAAGGTATGTTGTTATGACCTAGGGTCTGTATGAAGTCGGTGATGCTTATGAGCTGAATGAAATCCATTTTACTAAGGATGTAACCCAATTGAAGTACAACCTTAAGGTTCAGATCGACAAGGTCGAAGATCTGAACAAAAAATTGTTGGAAATGAAGAAACATAAGGAAACCACAAAATCTAAGTGTTTGGAACTCAAAACGACCACAATCGGCTTGATCTAAGATGTTAAACATGCTCGGACGCTTAATGAGGCGTTGAAGAAATCCTTTCAAGAGGCCCATGTAGACCTACTTTCAGCTGGCGATGAGGCTTTTAAGAGTTCTAAATCTCAAGTGTTATGCCTCAAACCTGACCTTAATTTGTTCGAGATGGACTTATTCAAGACTGTGGTAGATAGCCTACTTGTGGATATGGAGGAAGCTTCCCCTGAAGCCGAGGTTTCTAAGGATGTTATGACTGACGATCCAACCCCTGTCGCTCAAAAGGATGAACATTATGACGTTTAAGTTTGCTTGTTTTTATAGTTAGCCATCCATGATGATGCGCTTTTTGTAATGTTTGGATAATGTACGTTTCATTTCTAGTACAATGCTTAAACTCCTCTATTATACCCATATTTGTCCTACCCTTTTATTTTTCTTGTCCCAAGCATGTGTGCAGTGGTGGATGAAATTCAGTGGAAATTTGAGCTAACCTTGGTCAGACAAGAGGATTTGCTTCATTCTCAAGTCATCTGGTCATGGATCATTATGAGGGCAAGGAGGTGTTAGATTCAAGTGATTTATGGATGAAAATCATCAAGGATCAAATCATTTTCCAATTAGGGTTTTGTGCATATTCAAGTCTATTGCATTGAGGTCCATATTTCAAGTTATTTGCAAGTCTTGATTATATGGTTCTTGTGCTTGTCATTAATCCAGGGAGAAGCCAAGTTTGTTGTCCAATTCAAGGGTCTAATTTCAAGGCATGGTTAAGAAGTTTCATAGTGAAGATTTGGTTCAATATGATTCAAATGGCTAATTTCAAGATTAATTCAAGTTTGATTCATTGCTTCAGAACTTTCAATCCATTCAAGATCCAAGATTGGTTCATGTTTGGTTTTATTGCTCAAGATTAATTCGGGATTTTTTTAGTTCATTTCACAAGAGGTTGGACTTTGGTTTGTCGAGATCAAGCATGGAAATTCAAGTCTAATTTCCATAGTTTTTAATCGAGAATCAAACATTGTCATGACCCATGGTTTCAATGTTGTTTCAAAAAGTCCAAGTGAACCAAAAGAAAAAATAAGCTCAATAGGTTACACAAAGAAAAGGGCCATATCATTTACTATACAACCACCACAACAAATGACAAAAAGAGTGAAGACCCAAGTTTACAAAGTCCATATCAAAAGCCCAAGTCCATTTTTTACAATCCATATTACAAGAATTTTTTTCCCAAAAATAAAACAATACAAGCTCATGAATTTAGCATAAAAAAGCCACAAAAAGGTTACATTCCACATGAGCCAAACTACACACTATCAAAACAATTCTAAGCTTCCAATTCATCTGCGAGATATGATAGTTAAAATAGCAAGTGTACTATTTTTACAATGTAGTAATAATAGGGGTTATCCCCAGAATCGATCTCGAGGACTGCACGTTATTGTAAGTGCAGATGCTAATTCAATTAAACAAAGGTTTCCTTGGGGTTTGATTGTTGAGAAATTATAACTAACAATAATAAAATGAACAAAATTATAAACTTTACTTAAGATAGATATGAGAAGGCATGCTAGAGGAAAGTGTATGAATTGCACTGCAAAAACTCTCAATCCTTATTCTAGGAGACATGACACAAAACTAACCTTACCGATTCTTAAGATTATTTTCCCCTAATTCCTTAGTGTAATACCCCAAAATTTGCCTTCTTATTTATTACCTTACCCAGTTGGCTTATGCTTCATTCATTTGCATTTTAGTTAGGTCATCACACGCATACATGCATATCATTTGGTTCTATAGTTATGGGATCAAGGTTCTTCGATATTCAACAGTTAGCACTATCTCGGTATTTCCTACAACTTTTATATTCAGCTCGGAAGCCGACTCATCAAGGAAAGTGGCGGGACTTAATTGTTCCTGGAATTTCGGTTTCGCTGGTTAATTGTGCCTGTGGGGTTCAAAAATTCTTAACTTTCAGCTCGTTCATCAGATTTGACCCGTTCTTTCGACATTGTCTCTGTCTCGATGCCATCTTCGGGCTGAATTTTCAGTAGGAGAAAGTTCCAAGCGGAAGGACTCAGAAAGTGCGAATTACCAGTGGAATTCATTGATGCGGTTCACTGTCTATCAGATTTTGGAAAAATCATAATTCGGTCAATTTTTATCCGATTGTGTCCATTCCCGAAGCGTGGGTTCATAAATATTATCCTCTTCAAGATCAAAGACAAGCTTGAGTTTAAACGGTGCTCCGAAGATGGTCGTTTCAGTTTATTTCGCAAAACTGACGTGTCGAACCGAAGAAAAAGGCTGAAAGTTGTTTCACGGGAAAATTCATATCTCACTCGTTGTTTGTCCAATTGCGCTCATATTTTGACACGGCATCATGGACTCATAGATCTACAACTTTACTGACAAAGTCGAGTCGAGATTCTGCTCCGAAAGACATGAGCTTGTCACGTTTCCGAGTAGTAGACGGTAAATAAGCTGAAAAAGCGACTTTTGATAGTGACGTCTCGCCGCTTAAACGTATCGAACTCATTCAATTTTGATCGAATGACGTCTATTCTTTTTTGCGTTGCGTCCGTGACTCAGACGCGGACAATTTCGTAATAGGACCAGAGTCAAAATTTTGTATCGAGCAAGGTGTTATTTCCACTTAAGCTGCTGATAAGCTTGAATTTTACCGTTTTACCTCATTTTTCCACCACACTATATATTCAAAATTCTCTCTCATTTCCCATAACTTCAATCATAATTCACAAACACCCAAAATTCAGATTTTACTCTCTCAAAGATCAAATCAAGTTCTCTCAACTTTTTCTTAAGAACACAATAACAACTTCATCAATCTTCAAGAACACTCAAGAACGCAAAGTCTCCGATCGAGCTCCGACCACCGCCGATCAACCGCGATCGCCTCCCCCACTCCCGCCGGACCACCGCGCAGACCTCCCTAGCTCCGGCCAGCCACCGTACGCAGGCGAACTCCCTCCTCTCCACGGATTCTTCATCAATTACTTCTCCGATCTACTTTTCGGTAACAATTTTTGAATCTTTCGCTTCATTATTTGTTAAGTGTTGAGGTTTGGATTGAATTAAAGTGAGTTTTATATTGTTGTAGCTTAGGTGTTTGATAAAATGCTTAGGTGAACACTTGAATTCAAGAATTGTGATAATTGTTGAGTGAATTAATTGTTTGATCATTGATTTGAGATTGATATTATGGAGATTTGTTGAATGTTCTTGAACAATAGTTGTTGTGATTAATTGATTTTGAATATAGTTGAATTAATTGATTCTTGAAATAAGTTGATTATGAGTAAAGTGGAATTGGATGATTTCATTTGAATTGTTGTGTTCCACGTGTCGAAACTAATCTGGTTCCACAATTGTTGATATTCAATTTGCATCAATAATGGATTAACCGTGGAATTGTTTGATTGTTGTGTGTTAATGGTTCGCGTGTCGAGAATTATTGATTCGCATGCTTAATGGATGATTTTGCTTGGTCTACATGTTTGAAAGTCGCGTAATCGATGTGCGTTAATTGTGTATGATCGTTGGCTTGAGCTTGGTGCATGTTTGCTTGAGAAATAAAAGTTTGGTTGTGTAGGA
Organism: Lathyrus tuberosus; assembly: GCA_022829125.1. NCBI lineage: Eukaryota > Viridiplantae > Streptophyta > Magnoliopsida > Fabales > Fabaceae > Lathyrus > Lathyrus tuberosus. The sequence continues at coordinate 7,662,894 of JALAZF010000034.1, forward strand.
ACGTTATCGTGTCGCTTTCCCATAAAAATGTGTTTTGGTCATAACTTCCTAACCGTGGCATGTTTTTGCGAATACGAATAATGTAACTCGACTTTGTTGATGATTCCGGTGCTGTTGGTGGACTTTTTAGTCAATTTCGAACAACTTTTTTCTACTGTTTCGCTATTGCCAGCCGACGAAATCGGCCTAAAAGTCCCACTTCCGAGCGGAATTAATTCAAACAGAGTTCGTTTTTGTGTCTGTTGGCACGTTTGCGGTCAACCATACGATTTTTGTTCAATTCCGAGTCAGTATTTTTGACGTGTTTTTTCCGATTTGACGCTTTTAAGCTCCATTTCGTGCGAACTTTGCATGTTGACTTGTATTTGATGTGCACTTGTGCTTACTTGCTCATACATTATCATTGTGATTGGTTTCACTCGTTTCCAGATCGACTTCGTGTGCATTTTATGATGTTGTGGCGGTGCTGCCCCGTTTTGAGACTTTGTGTTCCGATGCATGCTCATTACTCGTATGCTTATCATTGTGCTTGATTCTGAGTTATGATGCATGGGTGCAACTTCCAGTTGCATCTCCTTGTGGTTTCTAACATGTTTGTTGAGATTGTGCAAGGTTTCCGCTAAGATTCTGACGATGGTTATTCGCTCGGTATTCCACTTTTTTTGTGGGATACTACTTCGCTTCCGATGCGATGGCTTTTATCTCATGCTATGAGAGGCATTATGTATTGCATGTGTGGTTGTCTGGCTTGTTTTTTCATGCAGGTTGCCTATGTGGCCGTGTCCCGCTTTTGTTTGCCTGATGATAGCTTGCTCTCCAGGTTTCTTGTTCTGCTTGCAGTGCTATTTACGGATTACTATCCGTTTGGTATAATTTCTTGAACCGATTTACTCTCTTTCCGCATTTTTATTTTGATGGCATGAGAAGTAGGATTGGGAGTCAGTGCCACTTGGCCGGCAATTCTGGAAGTCCTCAAAGGAGGCCAAGTTTGTGATTGTTTACTTTTGTGCCAAAGACCTCAAAAGAGGCGTCCCATCCCCAATTCCCCCCGATAAGTCCTCGGAGAAGGCAAGCGAAAAGGGACCTGCAATCGGTACCCCACACTTTCAGTTGAGTAGCTCACTCGCTCGCACTACGTGTTGATGCATTGAACATGTGCCCCGCTCTTGTTATCGAGTCGTCAAGTGGAAGAAGGGTTTAGAAATCAGACCCCCACACTTTGTTTAGCTCACGTCGATCGACGCTGATGCTTTGTGCTCGTACGCACAATTTACTTTTTCCCCGCACTTTCTGTCCTACCCGATGGCATTATATCGTGGTTAGGCTCCATTACTTCCTACAGCTCGCAAGCTTCGATGGCGTGATGTCGCCGCTTTTCCTTCTCATCCTGCCCGATGAATTGATATCGTGGCTAGGTGTCCCTGTTGCTTTGTCCTGCTTCGATGATATGATATCGTTGCTAGGCATCTCCCTTTGCCGCTGTGATGACATGAATCCACAGTCAGATGTGTGCTACTCGAGTGATGTGGATACTCCTCGAGCTTGTTTGTTTTTGTTATGTTGTGGTCGTTACCACAAACTACATTTGCTCTGATTCCTCTCTCTTGTCCGATTGAGGATACGTAGGCACGAGATGCGATATCTCGGCGAGCACCCTTCCCTCTCTTCCGACCGTGTTAGGTCGAACTACGACTGCTCTGATTTCCTCTCTCTAGTCCGATTGAGGATACGTAGGCACAAGACGGCGATGTCTTTGCGAGCAACCTCCCCCTTAGTGCGTAGTCCGTCGAACTACGTCGACTTTGATTCTTCGTTTGTCCATGAAGATACGTAGGCATAGGATTGCGATAATCCTTGCGAGTCCGTTTCTCTTTTTCCCTTTTTGTTTTTCGTTTCTGTTTAGCAGTAGGCTTTAGACAACTCACCCTTTGATTAGACAACAAGCATGGATCCCATCGATTACGATGGACGCGTGGGGGTGCTAATACCTTACCCGTTTCTCTTGGTCGCGAGACCATGTTCTTTTCCTTTCCTCAGGTTTAAGCAGTGTTTCCTTTCCCTCTCTTGGGATAAATATACATTGGTGCCGACTCTGTTTCGGCGCTACTTTCGCGTTTGTACCTGGATGAAAATCCCGGGAGTGATAGCTGGCGACTCTGCTGGGGACTGGTTGACCTCTTGCTGGTCATTCCCTAAGCGAGTCAATCCTAGCGCTTGTCTGTTTATTTCATTGTGTGTTTATTGTGGTGCTTTATTTTGTTGTATATTACTGTATTACTGTATTACTGTTTTACTGTTTTACTGTATTTACCATATTTATGGCATTGCATTTCATTATTATGCTGGACTGTGCTGTGCTGTACTGGATTTTCTGTTTGGCAGGTTGGGATTTCTGAGGGATAAGCCCACTACCCAGGCTTGAGCATACACCTATGATTAGCATGGAAAGTAGTGTGACTTGTGTGGCATTTGGCCAGACGTAGTATACATGAAAACTCCACATCCAGATGAGGTTTTCTTTGGTAATATTCTATCCTGCGCATTTGGGGCAGACGATGGAATGTAACCTAGAAAACTGTCGACTCTGGCAACCATCTCCTGAGGACTCAGTTGCGGCACTCCTCCCGAGAGGTGATAATGGCAGACCAGAAATGGCAAATCCATCACGCTTCTCGATCCGAGGACCCAATGCTGGGAACTTGCTATAGGATGTCCTTTTTGAGGGGAATCAGTTGAGGCCTCCTCGATTGATGATGATGCCAAACCAGAATTGGTGAACGTATCATCATTTCGCGACCTGAGATCCCGGGATATTGAGGATCCTCGGTTTTCTAGTACCCGCATGTGAGATGGGCGGGTGTTTACAGGTTTGCCGGTAACCTTGACTTTCATCCTACCTGGTATTCTAGTTTTCTTATCAGTGTAGACTTATCAGCCTGGTATTCTGGTTATTCGGATATTTTGGTATTCTGGTATTCTCTTCAGCGCAGAATTTTGAACCTATTTAGTCATCAGCATAGAAGTTATTCAGAGCTTTAGGGAAGCCTTGATCACATGTCTGTTGCATCTGGATCATCATTTTTGCATACATGTTTTTGTATTCCCAAGGATATTAACTTTGAGACTAGATGTTGAACATTTCCATATATTCTTGTGGTTCGTCTGAAAAAAACTTGAATTAAAGCAGAATGATTCCTTGGAAATATTCGAACATGGCATTTGCATTGCATTTTCATGCTCATTTGCATAACAGGTGTTCTAGGTTGGCTATTCTTGTCCTGATCTGGTTCTCTCCGAATTTCAGTACTTAACTGCTCAAGCCATTCAGAAGGTGATCATGGAGCAAATTCAAGCGGAATTAAGGGAAGTACGAAGCCAAATGGGGCAGTTTATGGGGAATATGCAAGCTTTGGTTCAAGACCGGAAAGTGCTGAAGGAAGAGGCCAACCAACTGAAGACTCAGATGAGTCTGGTTATGGAGGTCGTGAGAGGTGTGCTAAACAAAGATAATACTCTCATGCCTGAAGTTGCTGCTGGAATTGTCTCTCCTCCATTGTTTTAGGGATCCCTCCGAAAGAGTGAGCAGATCGCCACTGTGACCATCCAGGCTGTATCTCCACAACAGGGAAGTGCTTCTCGTCGGTGTCAGGATAGACCAAAGATGAACCGGCACTTTGAGACTCCACCAGTGCCATATTCTCAGCTATTACAACATCTCCTTCAGTTGCAACTAGTACATAAAAGGACGTTGGCTCCTCTTACTGGTACTCCCCCACCAGGTTATGATGCAAGTGCTCACTATAATTTCCACTCTGGTGCGCCGGGGCATAATGTGGAAGATTGTAGGGCCTTTCAGCATGCTGTCCAGGATCTGATCAATTCGAAGGTAATTGAATTCACGTCGGGCGGCGTAAGCATACAAGGTGGTCCTACTCCAGCTGTTGAAAAAGAAGTGGATATCCCTGTTGCCTCTCCCAAAGTTACATCGAGTCAGGAGAATTTCTTGCAGTCCTTGGTCTTAGAATCCCCACGTCCGCAAATGTTTCCTACTCCTCGATTAAGTCTGAGGGGAAAAGCGCCTGAGCCAGAGGAATACGCAAATCAGAATCAACAGCAGAATAGTTCCCAAGCGGGTCGACGGAAGCCAAGAAACAGACAGTTTGCTGTACTACCGAAGTTGTATGGTCAGATATTGCCAGAATTGGTTAAAAGAGGATTGATTGTTACAAGGAAACCAGATCCGATCATTCCTCCATATCCTCCAGGGTTTAATGCCAATGCTCGATGTGGATACCGTGCTGGGGCACGGGGGCATTCAACTGAGGATTGTAAGGCGCTCCCGCACAAGGTGCAAGATCTGATTGATGCAGAGGTCATTACTTTCACTGTGGATGGTATGCATTTCAACTGAAGCTTCCCAAGTGGGCACTTGGGACTGCAAGGAAGTTATCAGAAGCAATAAGTCCAGGCGGAGTCAAGTCTTCCCAACAATGGCAATCTTCGGATTCTTTACTGCATTTTCATATGTAGCTTTCATTTGTTTGTTTAAACATTGTCTGTATGTAAAAACTTGTTTGTGTTTTGAATGACGATTCTAATGCAATGAATGTGTTGCTCTTGAAGTACTTTACTTTTATGCACTAATATCATGTTTATATGCACTGCAATATCAACTTTCTTACCTTAAACTCTTGAGGGAGGATGATGATTTGAAAACGCAAAAATCTCTGGTTGTATGTTTTTGGATAGAACCCTGTTGAAGATGTACAGGCATTGTTTCAAATCCCTAAACACTGGAGATATAAGGGAGATAGACCCTCGTTAACCCCTTTGATCCTTGAAGTAGGAGTTTCATTCGTACAAAAAACCCTCACATTTAACCTAGGGGCAGGGTAGGCGTTAGTTAATTTTACCGATCATTCAAATTTCGAAAGGAGTGTGCATCTGAGGATCCATTACCTTCTATTCCACGCCATCAAGAGGTCAAAAGATGCGAAACCACAATGGTTATCCATCAATGATTAAGGAGAGAGGTAGTCACAACCCTTTCAAACAAGTCAGCAAACCAGTGTCACATGATTTGTTCAAAAAAAAAAGGAAAAGAAAGAAAGCCGCTAAGTCAAAACTTGAAAACAAGTGACTTAGGCAAAAGTTAAGGCATCTCGCTGGACTTCAAAATTGAAAACTCAAAAGAGTCAGTCCAGGAAAAAATTAGGGAACAAAAAGCAAAAGAATGAGAAAGCGAAAAGCTAAAAGGATTACAAAGAAAAATCCTCGATAAGAACAAAGTCGTGTGGCTACAGACACAACAGACAAAACGGGTGAATGTTGTTCCAAAACCTCATCTGGTCTCAAACCATCAATTGCATGGGTTCCTTAAAGATCATAAAACCTTTTGAGAGATGAGCGCTTGTGTCAGATTATTTGAACGTAGGACTGGAGAACATCACGAAGAGTGGGTGGGCACCGATAAACTTTGAGCCTTAAATCCTTTTTTCTCAAAACCGTGAACCAGGCCACGATACAACCCTCAAAAGTACTAATTGAAACAGGGTTTATTTTGAGAGCTTACTCCGATGAGATAGCGTTCCTGACTCCCATGAGTGGTGCTAAAAGATCTTGTTGGCCTTGCATGTGCATTCAAAAAAAATCAATGTCGTATTCTAAGCAGTGATTCGCTCACGTGGCCTTGCGACATCTTTTCAATAAAAGACTTCGAGATTAAGATGTGTGTTGCATTAGAGTAATCATTTTTCAGAATAAAGATTTTCTGCTTGCATACATTTGTTTGACATCAAAGAAGCTTACATGATGAACATCAGTTGAGAAGCTTGATCTTGCCGAGTTGAGATGCTTGAAAACTCCGAAAGACAGTCATATCAAAGGTCATGGTGCTGAAAGACCATGTTGAGCAGGAGTTTTCCTATCAAGTTGTGTTAAGATGAAGCCAAGCTGGGGCATTCAAGTCGAGAAAGTCTTTTCAGAGTTCAATCAATCATGGGCAGTGATGTTGAGAAAATTTCTTCAAAGTTCAACCAAACTGGGGCAATTATGTCGAGATCCGATAAATCTCTCCACAAGCGTTTAATATGGGGCAATCAGGTCGATTTGACAAATCTCTCTAAGATCAGTCAGGGGCAAAGTTTCTTCATGACTCGAGGCAGACCATCTTGAGAGTACAAGAAGTTATCCTTTCCAAAAGTGGGTTAGTCAGAAGCACCTCTCCAAGAGTTTGAAGACACTGGGGCATTTTGGATACTACGTCTTCTGTAAAATCCTCTCGAGGCGAAATTCTTTCATAGACCTTGCAGTCTGGGGCAAGTTGAGAATTAAAAGAGGAACCGTTGTTCACTCATGATAATCAGTATGTATTTGATCAGCAGAAGCGTGAAGCGCCCAAGTAATTCCCAGTATAGGATTTCTTTCCCTCGGCAAGGCGCACCAAAAGGCATCTTTTCCCAGTAAAGGAGGCGTTTGAATCGCCATTCGTCCTCAGTAAAGATAGGCGAAGTTCCATCATCCATGGCAGGACATTATGAAAATTCTGATTATCCTCCCCATCCAGAGTTCAGAAGTTTGCTCTCCCCCGGCCGGGTTGGTGAAGTGTGTTGCTCTTCAGCACAAATTCATATTCCCCCTTACAAGTCAAGAGTAGTGGGTCGGGGTTTCTCGAGTTTGTGGTAAGGTGGTTTCCGTCTCCCCAACGGAGTAATGGTAGAAGGTTATCCCCTAGCAGAGCAGATATTGTCAATTATCGTTCCCCGAACAAATTTGTGGGTGGTGGTTAGCCTTCCTCAGCAGGTCAGAGGCCAATTGCCATTGGTACTTCTCTTCAGCAGAGCCCTGGGGCATTCTCAGCAAATGTTTATTACAGAGCGGAGGTTTTGGTTGGATTCTCGAGCAGAGTCTATAAACATAGAAACGGTCCAGTTTACTGAATGGCTGCAGGGTAGCAGATTGTTTCTCCCCAGTAGAGTTACTCTCCCCAGCACTGAAACTTCATCATCCTCAGCATAACTTATTCTCCCCAGCAAGAGTGCAGAGGATTATTTCCCCAGCAGGAGTATAGGGGATTGTTTCCCCAGTCAGAGTCGTGTTTTGATTATTACTCCCCAGCAAGCATTCAGAAGTTGATGACCTCAAGGTGGATGTTGTTGTATCTCCAGCAGGAGACTTGTGGAATATCTTCCCCGAATAAAGATGTTATCTTCCCCACAGAGTCTTGGTGTCTACTTTCCTCAATCGGTCAGGAAGTATAGTCTCGTCGACAACGGTTTAATCTAATCCCCAGCAGGATGAGGGTAAAGTTATTTCCCCAGCAGCAGGTTAAGCTCAATGGTATCCCCAAGCAGAGTTTGGTGGTAATCCTCGCAACGGTTTGTTCAGCGGTAGCTGACATCCCCAGCAGGTTTTAAGTCCAATGGTTATTGGCGCATTTTTCTGTAGCAGATTTCTGGGTTTCATCTTCAGTAGTTGTTATTCTTGATCCCCAACAGAGTGGGAGTTCTCTTTGGGTTTCACCTTTCAGCAGAGTTTGTGATCAGGAAAGTTGTTCAGTGTGGTTTTCCTCAGCAGGGTTTTGTTCTTGGAAACCATTTAGTTTGTCGTCCCCGGTGGAGTTGCCTTCGTCTTCAGAATTTATTTTGCTGGAGCGATCCTTTGCATTGCATGAGCATTTTGCATGGCATTCTCCCAAAAGCGTAGCATTTCCATTTCGTGTAGAGCATTACGCCATAGAAAAATTCAAACATAGGCCAGGTTTGAGTTCTCATTTGCCAGATGTTTCCCCGGCAGGAAGAATAGTAACTCAGGAGATATCGTCTAACTTTATTCCCCCAAGCAGTGGACTTGGTCATTTGGAGAGACTATTTGGTATACCCCTGCAAAGTTTGTCAGGATCGTTAATATGTGGTTTCTTTTATTTTCACCCCCTTCGTCCAGGTGGTCTTGTGGGTTATCCACTTAAAGTAGTTTGCATTAGACACTCGTCCGTGTTCTTTTTCATTCCCTCAATACTTCGTCCGTATTGATTTTAAACACTCGTCCATGTTCTCTCAAACACCCATCCGTGTTCTTTTGACACTCGTCCGTGTTCTTTTTCATTGCCTCAATACTTCGTCAGTATTGATTTTAAACACTCGTCCGTGTTCTCTCGACACCCGTCCGTGTTCGATTTAGCATTTCAATCCCCAGTAAAGTCGCCTTTTGAACTTTTTCTTCAATACCCGTTCGTATTGACCTTTGACACCCGTCCGTGTCTTTTCAGCACCCGTCCGTGTTTGAACCTTTTAGACACCCGTTCGTGTTCTTTCAGCACCCGTCCGTGTTTGAATCTTTTAGAGACCCGTCCGTATTGACCTTAGACACCCGTCCGTGTCCTTTCAACACCCGTCCGTGTTTGAACCTTTATTTCAATACCCGTCTGTATTGACTTTAGACACCCTTCTGTGTTCTTTTAGCACCCGTCCGTGTCTGAACGTTTATTTCAATACCCGTCCGTATTGATCTTTGACACCCATTCGTGTCCTTTCAACACCCGTCCGTGTTTGAAATTTATTTCAATACTCGTCCGTATTGACCTTTTAGACACCCGTCCGTGTCCTTTCAGCACCCGTCCGTGTTTGAACTTTTAAGCCAATACTCGTCTGTATTGACCTTAGACACCCGTCCGTGTCCTTTCAGCACCCGTCCGTGTTTGAACTTTTAAGCCAATACTCGTCTGTATTGACCTTTGACACCCGTCCGTATTCTTTCATCACCCGTCCGTGTTTAAACATTTTAGACACTCGTCCGTGTTTATCCCCAGCGCAGTCAACACTCGTCCGTGTTTGTTTTAATCCACTTCAATACTTCGTCAGTATTGATCTCTGACACTCGTCCGTGTCATGACATTACATCTTTTATTAATTGTTCCCCAGCGGAGTCATCTCTCCTTTTGCAGGATGCAAATTTGTGCGGTTATTTTGGTATTCAATCTCCATGTATCCCGACTGTCTGGAAGCCTTTGCTTCCATACCCTCGGATCCAAGAAGGTTGAATAGGGGCAGCTGTAATACCCCAAAATTTGTCCTCTTATTTATTACCTTACCCAGTTGGCTTATGCTTCATTCATTTGCATTTTAGTTAGGTCATCACACGCATACATGCATATCATTTGGTTCTATGGTTATGGGATCAAGGTTCTTCGATATTCAACAGTTAGCACTGTCTCGGTATTTCCTACAACTTTTATATTCAGCTCGGAAGCCGACTCATCAAGGAAAGTGGCGGGAATTAATTGTTCCTGGAGTTTCGGTTTCGCTGGTTAATTGTGCCTGTGGGGTTCAAAAATTCAGAACTTTCAGCTCGTTCATCAGATTTGACCCGTTCTTTCGACATTGTCTCTGTCTCGATGCCATCTTCGTGCTGAATGTTCAGTAGGAGAAAGTTCTGAGCGGAAGGACTCAGAAAGTACGAATTACCAGCGGAATTCATTGATGTGGTTCATTGTCTGTCAGATTTTGGAAAAATCATAACTCGGTCAATTTTTATCCGGTTGTGTCCATTCCCGAAACGTCGGTTCACAAATTTTATCCTCTTCAAGATCAAAGACAAGCTCGAGTTCGAACGGTGCTCCGAAGATGGTCTTTTCGGTTTATTTCGCAAAATTGACGTGCCGAACCGAGGAAAAAAGCTGAAAGCTGTTTCACGGGAAAATTCATATCTCATGCGTTGTTTGTCCGATCGCGCTCATATTTTGACATAACATCATGGACTCATAGATCTACAACTTTGCTGACAAAGTCAAGTCGAGATTCTGCTTCGAAAGACATGAGCTTGTCACGTTTCCGAGTAGTACACGATAAATAAGCTGAAAAAGAGACTTTTGATAGTGACGTCTCGCCGCTTAAACGTATCGAACTCATTTAATTTTGATCGAATGACATCTGTTCTTTTTGCGTTACGTCCGTGACTCAGACGCGGACAATTTCGTAAGAGGCTCAGAGTTAAAATTTTGTATCGAGCAAGGTGTTATTTCCACTTAAGCTGCCGATAAGCTTGAATTTTACCGTTTTACCTCATTTTTCCACCACACTATATATTCAAAATTCTCTCTCATTTCCCATAACTTCAATCATAATTCACAAACACCCAAAATTTCGATTTTACTCTCTCAAAGATCAAATCAAGTTCTCTCAACTTTTTCTTAAGAACACAACAACAACTTCATCAATCTTCAAGAACACTCAAGAATGGAAATTCTCTGATCGAGCTCTGACCACCGCCGATCAACCGCGATTGCCTCCCCCACTCCCGCCGGACCACCGCGCCGATCTCCCTAGCTCCGGCCAGCCACCGCGCGCAGGCAAACTCCCTCCTCTCCACGGATTCTTCATCAATTGCTCCTCCGATCTACTTTCCGGTAACAATTCTTGAATCTTTCGCTTCATTATTTGTTAAGTGTTGAGGTTTGGATTGAATTAAAGTGAATTTGATATTGTTGTAGCTTAGGTGTTTGATAAAATGCTTAGGTGAACACTTGAATTCAAGAATTATGATAATTGTTGAGTGAATTATTTGTTTGATCATTGATTTGAGTTTGATATTGTGGAGATTTGTTGAATGTTCTTGAACAATAGTTGTTGTGATTAATTGATTTTGAATAGTTGAATTAATTGATTCTTAAAATAAGTTGATTATGAGTAAAGTGGAATTGGATGATTTCATTTGAATTGTTGTGTTCCGCGTGTCGAAACTAATCTGGTTCCACAATTATTGATATTCAATTTGCATCAAGAATGGATTAACCGTGGAATTGTTTGATTGTTGTGTGTTAATGGTTCGCGTGTCGAGAATTATTGATTCGCATGCTTAATGAATGATTTTGCTTGGTCTACATGTTTGAAAGTTGCGTAATCGATGTGCATTAATTGTGTATGATCGTTGGCTTGAGCTTGGTGCATGTTTGCTTGAGAAATAAAAGTTCGGTTGTGTAGGAACGTTATCGTGTCGCTTTCCCGTAAAAATGTGTTTTGGTCATAACTTCCTAACCGTGGCATGTTTTTGCGAATACGAATAATGTAACTCAACTTTGTTAATGATACCGGGGCTGTTGGTGGCCTTTTTAGTCAATTTCGGACAACTTTTTTCTACTGTTTCGCTACTGCCAGCCGACGAAATCAGCCTAAAAGTCCCACTTCCGAGCGGAATTAATTCAAACCGAGTTTGTTTTTGAGCCCGTTGGCACGTTTGCGGTCAACCATGTGATTTTTGTTCAATTCCGAGTCGGTGATTTTTGACGCGTTTTTTCCGATTTGACACTTTTAAGCTCCATTTCGTGCGAACTTTGCATGTTGACTTGTATTTGATGTGCACTTTTGCTTACTTGCTCATACATTATCATTGTGTTTGGTTTCACTCTTTTCCGGATCGACTTTGTGTGCATTTTATGATGTTGTGGCGGTGCTGCCCCGTTTTGAGACTGTGTTCCGATGCATGCTCATTACTCGTATGCTTATCATTGTGCTTGATTTTGAGTTATGATGCATGGGTGCAACTTCCGGTTGCATCTCCTTGTGGTTTCTAACATGTTTGTTGAGATTGTGCAAGGTTTCCGCTAAGATTCCGACGATGGTTATTCGCTCGGTATTCCATTTTATTTGTGGGATACTACTTCGCTTCTGATGCGATGGCTTTTATCTCATTCTATGAGAGGCATTATGTATTGCATGTGTGGTTGTCTGGCTTGTGTTTTCATGCAGGTTGCCTATGTGGCCGTGTCCCGCTTTTGTTTGCCTGATGATAGCTTGCTCTCCAGGTTTCTTGTTCTGCTTGCAATGCTATTTACGGATTACTATCCGTTTGGTATAATTTCTTGAACCGATTTACTCTCCTTCCGCATTTTTCTTTTGATGCCATGAGAAGTAGGATTGAGAGTCTGTGCCACTTGGCCGGCAATTCTGGAAGTCCTCAAAGGAGGCCATGTTTGTGATTGTTTACTTTTGTGCCAAAGACCTCAAAAGAGGCGTCACATCCCCGATTCCCCCCGATAAGTCCTCGGAGAAGGCAAGCGAAAAGGGACCTGCAATCGGTACCCCCGCACTTTCAGTTGAGTAGTTCACTCGCTCGCACTACGTGTTGATGCATTGAACATGTGCCCCGCTCTTGTTATCGAGTCGTCAAGTGGAAGAAGGGTTTAGCAATTAGACCCCCACACTTTATTTAGCTCACGTCGATCGACGCTGATGCTTTCTGCTCATACGCACAATTTACTTTTGCCCCGCACTTTCTGTCCTACCCGATGACATGATATCGTGGTTAGGCTCCATTACTTCCTACAGCTCGCAAGCTTCGATGGCGTGATGTCGTCGCTTTGTCTTCTCATCCTGCCCGATGAATTGATATCGTGGCTAGGTGTCCCTGTTGCTTTGTCCTGCTTCGATGATATGATATCGTTGCTAGGCATCTCCCTTTGCCGCTGTGATGACATGAATCCACAGTCGGATGTGTGCTACTCGAGCGATGTGGATACTCCTCGAGCTTCTTTGTTTTTGTTATGTTGTGGTCGTTACCACAAACTACGTTGCTCTGATTCCTCTCTCTTGTCCGATTGAGGATACGTAGGCACGAGATGCGATATCTTGGCGAGCACCTTTCCCTCTTTTCCGACCGCGTTAGGTCGAACTACGACTGCTCTGATTTCCTCTCTCTAGCCCGATTGAGGATACGTAGGCACAAGACAGCGATGTCTTGGTGAGCAACCTCCCCCTTAGTGCGTAGTCCGTCGAACTACGTCGACTCTGATTCTTCGTTCGTCCACGAAGATACGTAGGCATAGGATTGTGATAATCCTTGCGAGTCCGTTTCTCTTTTTCCCTTTTTGTTTTTCGTTTCTGTTTAGCAGTAGGCTTTAGACAACTCACCCTTTGATTAGACAACAAGCATGGATCCCATCGAGTACGATGGACGCGTGGGGGTGCTAATACCTTCCCCTCGCGTAACCGACTCCCTTACCCGTTTCTCTTGGTCGCGAGACCATGTTCTTTTCCTTTCCTCGGGTTTACACAATGTTTCCTTTCCCTCTCTTGGGATAAATACACATTGCTTGCGACTCTGTTTCGGCGCCACTTTCGCGTTTGTACCTGGATGAAAATCCCGGCAGCGACACTTAGCAGAAAAACCTTTGAGATTCAATCTCTACCCTTATTCCTTAGCAGTCTAGAAAGAATCACAAGCATTATATTTTATCAAGAATATATCGGTTATTACAGGGTATCCCCATTCCTAGGCAATATCTACGGTAATATTATTATGCAAAAGTGTTAGGTTGGTTGGTCCGACCTAAAACCTAACCGTAAATCAGTTTCAATTTGTCCGATCGAAAAAGCATTAAACACATTAGATAACAAAAGATTAAGGAAAAAAGCAATATCTCATAGAACAATGAAAATCATAGTTATTACAAATGCAATTCAGAGACACCCCCTAGCATTGGGGGGTTTAGCCGCTCATAGTACTAAAAGAAATTACAAAATAAGAGATAGACATTACAAGAATAACGGATGAGTTCGATCTTCAATTGCGATGGCTCATGAAAAATCTTCCTTCCCCAAATCACTTAATGGCATCCAACTTTATCGTCTATCTTTCGTAATGTCCAACATCCTTTTCTCTTTCCAAACAGTAACCTAAATAGTCACATATCACATAACAGCACTAGGAAATGCCCAAAATACCCTCCAGAGTCACTTAGCACAAAAATGTATAAAAATCAGAAGATGTAGCGTCTTGGCCAACACGGATCGTGTCGGCTGACACGGGCGGCCGTGTTGGCCCCCTGGCATCGTGATAGAAAATATTTTTGCTCCAAACCTGCTGACACGGGCACCCGTGTCAGCCCACTACCAAACCACCAAATATTTGATCCTTTGATCTCCTGCTGACACGGCACGTGTCAGGTGACACGGGTGGTCGTGTCAGGCCATTGGCTCCCTTCCAAAACCTTTCCGAATTCTTGCGATTTTTCTCGTTTTTTCGCTCCGATTCCTCTTGAATGTTTATATGAACCTAAAACACTAAAGGACACAACCAAGGCATAAAATGCAGTAAAAGAGATCTAAAACAAATAAATAATAACAAAAGATTAACTAAAACAAATAGTAAAATAACGTATGAAAACCACTGATCAAGATACTACTCCACACACATGCTCCTTCAAGCCATTTCAAACTTCGGCAAGCCATGAAATTGAAGCCATTTCAAACTATATGCCGGTGAGACTTCAACCTTAGAGATGATGCTGGAGACTTTTTTAAGAGGGGGGTTCGTACTTATGCTTTTTCCAACCATTTCGATCATTCCAAGTGAAGCTTGCTTACTCTTACCTTCATTTCGCTTCTTGCTATCCAACACTTCTAAAGTGATTTCCTTATCAAAAGATTTAAAAGTCACCGTGCCTTTTTCAATTTTGAAATTGCACCGACTAGTGAGCAGGAAAGGTCGACCGAGGATGATAGGGACTTCTTCATCTTCTGGAATATCCATGATCTCAAAATCAACTAGAAAGACAAATCCACTGATCGTCACCAACACATCTAAGCTAGCCCATAAGATCTCTCAGTTTTGTGGTTTGCAAATTTTAAATTTGTTCCCGCATCTCTCACCCTTCCAATTCCCAACTTTTTATAAATAGATAATGACATGAGACTAACACTAGCACCTAAATCAATCAAAACTTTTTTTGAAATTTTTGTTTTTTATAGTGCACGGTATTGCAACAGATCCAGGATCCTTATGCTTAGCATATTAACCTCCAACTTTTCGAACATTGTGACAAATTTCTCAAAGTCCTTCTCTTTTTGATGCTTCTGTCGCACTCTCTAAGGGTAAGTAACTTAATTGCCGGTTTATCTTCCTTTTTATTCTTCTTTTCAGGTGGGTTTACAGGTGATATGACTTCTTCCTGCGGTTTTTGATGATCTTTGATTTCCAAGTCCACCTCAATCAAACCTTCATCTTCAGTTCTTTCCTCTTCATAATTCTCACTTGACTCACCACTTACAGTCATGATGGCATTCACATTCTGATTATCTCTTGGGTTCGTCACTGTTGCACTCGGTAAAGCACCCGGTGTTCGAGCGTTGGTAAGTTGATGTGCTATCTGACCCATCTGAACCTCAAGATTTTTTATAGAAGCTGTAGTGTTCCTAAGATTATTTCTCGTCTCTTCCTGGAATTGCATATTGTGAGTAGCCATCTTTTCAACGACTATCTCCCAATCTTCTTTTCTCGATACCTGTTGTTGGAATTGTTGTTGCGGTTGTTCATATTGTTGCTGGTATAGTTGGTGATATTGGATGGGTCCTTGCTTTGGAACATTCCCTTGCTGATCTGCCTAGGAGAAATTTGGATGATTTTTCCACCTTGGATTATAATTATTGGAGTAGGGATTGTTCTGCCTCAAAAATTTAATTTCTTCTACCTGTTATGTTGTAGCAACACAGTGCATGGCGAAGTGAGGTCCCCCACAAATTTCACAATTTACCGCTTGAACCGGTTGAACCTGAGCCACAGTCTGAGTACCAAGATTCATCTTCTTAAGTCTTCTCTCTACCTCGGCTGCAATCTGGTCTTCCATCTTTACCACTTGCTCAGTAAGTTTCAAATTAATCATCCTTTCTGGTTGGCTCACACTGCGATCATACAACTCCAAATGCTCGTTTGCGGCTATGGCTTCAATGATCTTTTTGATACCAGTGGCTATTGTAAAATTAGATGAGCCACCGGCAGCTGTATCAATGAGTTGCTTAGTCTTCAACTTGAGGCCATTAACAAAGTTTTGCATCTGTTCGGTTGCATCCATGTTATGAGTAGGACATATGCACCCAACAATCTCTTAAATATCTTATATGCATCTCCGAGTAACTCTTCATCCTTCTGCTTAAAATTTACTATATCATACCTCTTTTGAATGTACACAGAGGCGGGAAAGTACTCATTTAAAAATGTTGTCTCCATCTCTTGCCAAGTGGTGATACTCCCGGCAGGTAAGGAATAAAACCATTCTTCAGCATCTTCCGCAAGAGTGAAAGGAAACATTCTTAACTTTTTTGCATCCTCGGTGTGCCCCTTAATCTTGAGAGTGGTGCTCATAGTCAGAAATCTTTGCAGATGTTTGTTGGCATCTTCATTAACCTTTCCGGTTAAAGGTCTCCTCTCAAGTTGAGTGATGGTGCTCGGATGCAACTGGAACTTCGGCACATTCACCGGTTGGTTCACAATTGTTAACCTACCAGCTAGTGCATTTGCTCCACCGTAATCGTCCAGAAGTTATTCCACTGGTAGATTTTCAGCCATAATCGCAGTATCTCTATCCGCGTCTGAACATGTTTCTGAACCTGAAACTGATTGCTCTGAATGAATAGAAACTCTTTCTTCTTCTGGTGTTTGAACTGATGGTTCTGCTTCTTAAGCTGTCAGTCTTGCTTGTCTACGCCTTGCGTTTAAAGTTCTTTCGATTTCTGCGTCAAAATTAGAATTAGCTGAGGGTTCTCCTCGTATAAAAATGTTAGACGCAGATTAGTAGTAATAGTAATACTCCAAAAGTTATAAAATAAAAAATAAAAATAAAAATAAAAATAAAAATAAAAATAACAAAAATAAAATTTTAGTCACAGAGTGACAAATTTCCAATTGAATTAAAATCAAACACTTATATTTTGGCAGTCCCCGGCAACGGCGCCAAAAACTTGATCGTTAAAATAGCAAGTGTACTATTTTTACGATGTAGTAATAATAGGGGTTATCCCCAGAATCGATCTCGAGGATTGCGCGTTATTGTAAGTGCATATGCTAATTCAATTAAACAAAAGTTTCCTTGGGGTTTGATTGTTGAGAAATTATAACTAACAATAATAAAATGAACAAAATTATAAACTTTACTTAAGACAGATATGAGAAGGCATGCTAGAGGAAAGTGTATGAATTGCACTGCAAAAACTCTCAATCCTTATTCTAGGAGACATGACACAAAACCAACCTTACCGATTCTTAAGATTATTTTTCCCTAATTCCTTAGCAGAAAAACCTTTGAGATTCAATCTCTACCCTAATTCCTTAGCAGTCTAGAAAGAATCACAAGCATTATATTTTATCAAGAATATATCGGTTATTACAGGTTATCCCCATTCCTAGGCAATATCTACTGTAATATTATTATGCAAAAGCGTTAGGTTGGTTGGTCCGACCTAAACCCTAACCGTAAATCAGTTTCAATTTGTCCGATCGAAAAAGCATTAAACACATTACATAACAAAAGATTAAGGAAAAAAGCAATATCTCATAGAACAATGGAAAACATAGTTATTACAAATGCAATTCAGGGACACCCCCTAGCATTGTGGGGTTTAGCCGCTCATAGTACTAAAATAAATTACAAAATAAGAGATAGACATTACAAGAATAACGGATGAGTTCGATCTTCAATTGCGATGGCTCATGAAAAATCTTTCTTCCCCAAATCACTTGATAGCATCCAACTTTATCGTCTATCTTTCTTAATGTCCAAAATCCTTTTCTCTTTCCAAACAGTAACCTAAATAGCACTAGGAAATGCCCAAAATACCCTTCAGAGTCACTTAGCACAAAAATCCATAAAAATTAAAAGATGTAGCGTCTTGGCCAACACGGGCCGTGTCGGCTGACACGGGCGGCCGTGTTGGCCCCCTGGCATCGTGATAGAAAATATTTTTGCTCCAGACCTGCTGACACGGGCAATGTCAGGTGACACGGGCACCTGTGTCAGCCAACTGCCAAACCACCAAATATTTGATCCTTTGATCTCCTGC
The DNA here is from genome assembly GCA_022829125.1 of Lathyrus tuberosus. Classification (NCBI taxonomy): domain Eukaryota; kingdom Viridiplantae; phylum Streptophyta; class Magnoliopsida; order Fabales; family Fabaceae; genus Lathyrus; species Lathyrus tuberosus. The sequence continues at coordinate 7,680,719 of JALAZF010000034.1, forward strand.
TGACACGGCCTGTGTCAGGCGACACGGGTGCCCGTGTCAGGCCATTGGCTCCCTTCTAAAACCTTTCCGAATTCTTGCGATTTTTCTCATTTTTTCGCTCCGATTCCTCCTGAATGTTTATATGAACCTGAAACACTAAAGGACACAACCAAGGCATAAAATGCGGTAAAAGAGATCTAAAACAAATAAATAATAACAAAAGATTAACTAAAATAAATAGTAAAATAACGTATGAAAACCACCGATCAAGATACTACTCCACGCACATGCTCCTTCAAGCCATTTCAAACTTCAGCAAGCCATGAAATTGAAGCCTTCAAAACAACATGCCAAGCAACGAGCTTTTCACTAAAACCAATGCTTCAACACATTCATCCATGCCTACTTGATACACACCAGCCACACAAACTAAACAAGCCAAGCCATTTACAAACGAGCCATCCACATCTTCAGCCACGACAACAGCCTGCACACAACACACAATACGCCAACCACCACTTTTCTGCCAAAAGAAACACATGCTACCAAGCCAAAAGAGCCATTTTTATGCCTCATACTACCAAGCCCCATGCTACAACTTTCCTGCGCAAGACAAACAAAGCACATAATACCAAGCAAGCCATTATATCCAAGCCATAACCAAGCTTACGCGAACCACGTCACCACTTGATAAAAGGTGAACCTTCCACAAAAACTACTTGCAAGTTACAAACAAAACTTCCAATTCACCTTACATGACCCCACAACGAAAAATGACGCACAAATGCAGCGTACAACCAACTTTTACGTCACAACATTCCAAACAAAATTAAAGACGCAACAACAAATTCAAAATGACAAACCAATTTCCATTTGCAAATCCAAATCACAGCCTCATCTCACACTATAAATAAAAACTTTTCTTCACTCATAAGACCAAGCTCTTGAGCCAAACTTATTCTGCCCGATTGAATCCCCAACCTCCTCCAAATCTTCAAAACCGCATCAATTCAAACAACAATACTCACACCTCAATCAATAACAAACAACAGTAATCACTCCATTTTTTCTTAACATCATAAACCTAACAACAACAACCTTCAAATCTTACAATTAAACCACAGAATCGAAACAGAGCGATTGAGAGAGAGTAACAAACCGATATAGAGAAGCAGAGAAAGACGAAAAGAGACAGTGACGAGATCGAAGGAGAAGGCGTGCTGGATCGTTGCATCGCGAGAAACATATAGAAGGTTGAGGTAACATTCGCGTGATGAAGAAGGAGGAGTGCATTTCCCCTCTTTGGTTTTTTAGCTGACAGATTTTTTTTTTATTATTAAATTTTTTCTTCATATCCACATATGGGCTCAAGCCCATGGTGAATTTCTTACCACACAACAATTTTCAGTTGCCCACCCCCTCCCTCTATTTTAGTTTCTATTTCCTTTTTAAATTGTTTTTCCTTAAAAAGAAAGGGTTTCTAATATTTACTTTTTAGAAATTTGTTTAAGTTTCTGGTTCAATAATCTTTGATTTATGATTCTATTTTCCTTCCATCTTGATTTTATTTTTTCTTTTGGTCAATGAGATCTTAAGAATCATGGATTGTTGAGGTTCAAAGATGTTTAATCATCATTATTTCAAATATGTGATTGAATGATCATTTGGATCATTCTCCACACTTTGGAATAATGATAGGTTTTCTTTGATTAATCGATGGAAGTTCTTGATTAAGACGAGACTGTTCTCTTTTCTTTTCGTGTGGCATGACTTAAGGAGAATGATTTACATATCATTTCTCTATCATATTTTAACACAAACGTTGTTATTGATCGGCCTCCCATAGTATGATCTTCCTCATAGATTGTGCTACAATTGCTTAACATAACGCTAAATTGGTCCCGATTCGATTAAGTGGTCATCCAATCAATAACCCTTAACAACTAACATCTAACTTTTACATTTCCGATATTTATCTTCTTGCTATTTACTTTCCGCCATTTATTTTCTTACTCTTTATTTCATTGTCCATATATTTCATTGCTCATTATTGTCATCTTCATCTTTATTTGTTCATCTCATTAAAAAAACATGAAAACATGATAAAATGATCAAAAACCCTAAAAGACTTTCAAGCTTGGACTATGGTTACTATCCCTAACAATATGGAGTTTGGACCTTGTAATTAAACCCTAGCAAAGGAGATTTGGGATCAAACTTCTCTACTTTTATTGCTTTGTATTAGGAATCCATTGCATATCATTCATAGCTTACTCTTGGGCTTTCTTACAATGAGACTTATTCGATCAATTATTTCAAGTTGGTCGTTTAAAAGACTAGCCCACTTTACTAGTGTATGCATAGTTTATCGTTTGGGTTGTGTGTTTGTTTTTATTTTATCCCTATTTGAGGAAATGTATCCCTATTCCCATGATGTGTAATAATTTTACCACTTTCTCTTTGCTTGCTAGTTGCCTAGGTAGCTTTAATGCAAGAATAAAATCAATCACCCTCTTTTCAAAAGAACACAAATAAGCTTGATCTAACGTCAAGTATTTTTCATAAAAACTAATTCAATAGGGTTTCCATCACCATCAACCCTTAACTAATTACACTCCATTTTGTATTCATCCTTTGTAAGTTGACTGCCTTTTGCATCGCCATCAACCTTCCCATTGACCAAAACATTTTCTTAAACAACCAAACAAACCCTCGATCCAACATAAAGTGGCTTTTTCTTAATCAAATTCAAAAACATAATACGATGCGATTAGGATTGCACGCCACAAGCCTTAAGTGATGGAGAAGGAGTGAGGATGGAGCTTTCCTACACTCATTCTGATTATTTTGACACGAGACGTTTGGCTTGATAGCTCGAAATATTCATCTCTACCCATAGTTTTTAGTGAAAATCCTAATCAAGAACAATCTCTTCAAAAATCCTAAAAACAACATCAACTCATCAAACTTCTCTTTTTGAGCCTTAGGGCATCCCTCCAAAAATCCTTTTTAGAGGTAAAATCAACCAACAAACACTTATTTTTTAGGCCGAACTATGAAGCTATGACTTCTTCATTGCACCATGAGGGTACGTAGGCACGAGGTTTCAACGCCGAGGCGAGCATCCTAATAAAAAAGCATCCATTTCCCTTTAGCAAATAAACCTTTAGATAAACAACACTATTTCATGCGTAGACAACCTAGATGGGCCCCGTTGAGTACAACAGATGTGAGGAGTGCTAATACCTTGCCCTTGCATAACCGACTTTCGAACCCGACATTGGTTGCAATGACTATGTCCTATCCTTTTCCATTTGTGGGTTTTATCAATATTTTCCCTTTCCCTCTTTTGGTGATAAATAAATTTCGATGGCGACTCTCTGTTAATTCATCCGCGAGCTTTTCCTCGCGAGGTCGTATTCTTTTTTCCGAGGTACGACACCCTTTGAGGCCTTTTTTGGTATATTATTAGTATCTTATATGCATGTTTCTCCCTGATTGCACATATATCCCCAGGCGTATCCTTAAATTGTCCATGTTTATATTTTAGCGGTATGCATCAGAATTCGACCTTGATGTATATCAACTCGCTCTTTCTTTAATTAAGTCATAGATCTTGAGTGAACTAATTGACTTGCTGATGATTTTAAATTAGACCTTTTGGTTAGGTTAGCAGCTAATTTTGTCAGTTTTCTAGAGGTTCTTTGGACTTTCGATTAGGTCAGAGGGTTTATTAACATAACCCAACCAGAGGTTCTTATTTACATGGCCGATTTGATTAGGTCAGAGGTTTTATTAACATAACCCGGCCAGAGGTTCTTATTTACATGGTCAATTTGATTAGGTCAGAGGTTTTATTAACATAACCCGACCAAAGGTTCTTATTTATATGGCCGATTTGATTATGTTAGAGGTTTTATTAACATAACCTGGCCAAAGGTTCTTATTTACATGGCTGATTTGATTAGGTCAGAGGTTTTATTAATATAACCCGACCAGAGATTCTTATTTACATGGCCAATTTGATTAGGTCAGAGGTTTTATTAACATAACCGACCATGTGTTTTTATTTACATGGCCAGTTTGATTAGGTCACTGATGATATCTAGCACACTTATCGCTCCTAGGACGAGCTCGGTTATATCGTAAAAAACTGGAAAGAATAACACATAACCATATGAATTGATGGTGCCTCATTGAAAACCCTTGCCATTGCAAGGGAAAAGAGTGTTACCACCAATTTTTATTTAATAATAGCATTACACAATGTTAACTATAATAAAACCTTAGGTTGACAACATTTTCAAGCCCTTGGTATTTATATTCCTTCCAAACTCCCAAGTTTATAAGCTCCATTATTCAGCTTCTATGGGATATGGTAAGTTCCTTCCCAGTTTGGAGAGAGCTTACCCTTCTTTTACGTATTTGTAACCTTATTCAAATGTAAGTCCCCCTCTTGAAAATTCTCGGACAAACTCTATTGTTGAACCTCTTTGTTATTCTTTGCTTCGCTACACGTTCTCTAACATGAGCCATTCTTCTGATTTCTTTATGAGGTTGACCGAGTTATCTAATCCCTTCTTGTAAAGACTATTGTCAAAATTTATTCGATGCCATGTTGAAGTTTTGACTTCTACTGGTATCGTCGCATCAGCCACATACACCATTTGAAAGGGTGTCTCCTTAGTGGTAGAGTTAGGCGTAATATAGTAAGTTCATAGAATTTCGTGCAGATATTCAGCCCAAAGTCCCTTTGCTTCATCTAGTTTTTTTTCATTCCTGAGACTATGATTCTATTTGCTGCCTCACCCTAGCCACTAGCCTGAGGATGTTCGACAAAAATAAACTGGTTCTGAATGTTGAGGTGCCTGCAAAATTCTACAAGCAATGAACTTGCAAATTGCATGTCGTTGTCGGATATGATGATTCCTTGTAAACCAAAGCGACATATGATATTTCTCTAATAAAACTGCCTTACCCTTTCTGTCGTGATCCAGGGTACGACCTCTGCTTCTACCCATTTGGTGAAATAATCCACTGTAACTATTCAGTTGCCCGGCAGCCAAGGGAAAAGGTCCAAGAATATCAGCTCCCCACTGGTAAAAAGTCCAAGGGGAAATTACAGAGTGCAACAGCTCGACGAGAGTGTGTGTGAAAAGAGCGTAAATCTGACACTTCTTGCAGCGATTCACAAAATGCATGCAGTCTTGTAGCATAATCGGCTAATAGTATCCGGTTCTGAGTATTATTCCCGATAATGCTCTTCCCCCAATATGACTTCTACACACTCCTTCATGCACCTCTTTCATTATAAGTCCTACTTCTTCTTCAACGACACTTCTCAACATTGAATAAGATCTACCCATCTTGTATAGTGGTCGACTACCATGAGTTATCGGGAAGATATCCTTTTTATTCGTCGAGCTTCAGTCTCTTCATATGGAAAATTTTCTTGAGTCAGATATTTAATGATGGGTGACATCCAGCCCCACACATTTTCCAATACCATGACTTCCTCCATTTTCGTGCTTGGCGCATATAAAGTTTCTTAGATTACCATTCTGTTTAACTTGGGGCCTTTAGTGCTGGCTAGACGGGGCTAGTATATTGGCTCTGGAATTTTATTCCCGAGGAATATGTGATACTTCAAATTTCGTAAACCCCTTGGCTAATTGCAGAGCTCGTTGTAGATACTTGAGTAATAATGTATCTTTTATCTGATAATCTCCTTTGATTTGACTAGCAATTAATTGTGAATCAGTATGAACTAACAAATGAGAAACTCTGACTTCTTTAGCTAAACTCAAACCGATAATCACGGATTTGTACTCTGCTTGATTATTGTTGGCATGGAAATTAAATAAGAGATGTTGTTCTAATAACAATTCCCCCAGTCCCTCTAATACTATCCCTGCTCCACTACCTTTGAGATTGAATGAGTCCTCTACTGATAGGATCCACTGCTCGGGTGATTCCTCTGGGGTGGGCAAACTCAACTCTATTAGAAAATCTATTAGTACTTGTGATTTGATGCTATCTCTGGGTGTGTATGTGATGTCGTACTCAGACAGTTTTACAACCCATGCCACCATCCTACCTGCCAAATAAAGAAAACATAACACGAATAAAGAATGAACATATCATCCCCAATGCTACAAATCAGAGAGACTCCTCTAAGACCCAATGATAAAAGCTAAAGAGGAATCAATTCCATCCTCTAACTCAAGTGGCTACTACTGTACCTGATTATCTGTACTCCCGAAGAGCACAAATGCCACAACAACAAACAGGGGGTGAGAATACATCTAACAAATGCTTACAGTGAAATTCATCAAAAAAGGATAGTAATAACAAGGTATAAAATATATCAATCGCACTCAAAAGCACAATCAAATAGATAACAATACTAATGGAATGTCAATGCCACCAACTCCTTCTCAAAATGCATGTGATACCAAATCTCAGGGATCAGGGGTATGTTACTAATTTTCCCATGTCTCCAGTTCCTCTATGAACCGTGTGCTTCTCTAAACGTGAGACCGCCATAGTTCCTCTCTAAACTAGGCCATCACTGGACCAAATTCCTAACTATCTCTGAATGAATGCATGGTTATGAACAGTACAAACATGCAACATCATCAACATCATAACAAAACCACAAATACTCAAAATTTCCTAAAACAGGTTCCACTCTTGAACCTATAAGTTGTCAATCACAAGTCATCATTGTAATCCCTTTGGATTACTATACTCAAATCGCCAATCAAGGCCATCATTGTAATCCCTCTGAATTACTATACTCAAAATATATTTTTAAAATAATTTAAATCACCTTTTCATAAAAAAATGGTAAAATTATGTTATTACCCAAAATCCTCAACTCCTCAAAATACTCAGGGAACTCGAAATGCCTAAAAACTCATAATTCTCAAAAATAACCTTCGAGTACCCCAAAAGTACTCTAAAATACCCAATTACTCTAAGGGTAAAGATTCACGAGTGATAACGCTACTAGGATAATGACAAACAGTTTTCCCTAAATTTATTCTAAAGTGACCCTAAGGTCACCAAAGAGACTCTAGTGTCAAAAATTGCTCAAACACATCAACAGAGTAATAATAATTTATATTTTACTCATAACCCATCAAAAGGGTGATAATTTTTATCTTTAACTCAATAGAGTTCTCAAGGATAACTTTAAAATAATTTCCACAACTTTAAAAGAACTCTAAACAACTATAAAGTTATCGCACTTCAAAATAGCACCAAATATTATAGATTTATGATAAAATTGTGAAACACTCTTGTTTGAAAGTTCTTTAAACCCCTTTTTCAAACGCAACCGCACCTCAAGTGGAGTTACGAAACTCCAGTTCTATTCGTTTTAACTAAGCCTTATCGCGATAATTCTTGCATAAACACAAAAAGATGATATCTGACTTCAAAATAGCATGAAAAATTATATACTCATGGTAATATCTTGAAAATCTCCATTTTTAAAGATCATTGGACTCTTTCTAATGAAACAGACGTTACCCCAAAAGGACTTATGAAACTTAAGTTATCCTGAATCATGATGACCAAAGCATGACTGAAACTGACTACGCCTCTGGTGTAAAAATCAGTGAATTGCTACTGTTGTAGTGCCCCTAGATACAATTTATTTACTTCGAAAGAAATATTATCGCGTTAGCTTTCCAACGTAACAGACAGCATCCCAAAAGGAGTTACGAAACTTAAGATATGCTTGAAATAAGGTGGTCAATCATCTTCTATGTCTACCTGCTATTTTTATGTGTTTTTCTCCCTATTGAAAAGATCTTTTATTTTTTTCAAAAGTTTCGATTTTTCAAAAGTTTCAAATTTTAATTATCTGTAAAAAATTAGGTTTTAATGTGTTTTGGGAAAAATTTCAGAAATACTAGATTCAGAAAAAACTTAGGGAAAAACACATTAGGGTCATCAACATTATGAATTTGGGAAATCAAACGACTCAACATAGTCGTCCAAATTCCCGGGGAAAATTCTCAAATCTACAACAGAAATCAACAAAAAAAATATTCAGATGATCAAATCATCACCACTAAAAGGTTATAAACCTATAAATAATAACATTTATAGAGACCTTAGGAGATATATCCCAAATCCCCTTTTAGGGTCTCAGAGTAATCACATACAAAATATTACCAACAATCGCACCAATAAGGTTTTTCCCAAACCTTATTTGTCAATTCATACAGATCGTAAAAAAAGGGAAATTAAAAAGAAAACATATTACCCCAAGGCACTAATAAGAGGGTAAGGAACCCTTATTATTCTGTATGCCTAAATCACCCATAAGAAGATGATTCCCCTTACCTTAGATTTCTAGCAAGATGATGTTCATAGCAACTCTTTGGATTCATCTTCTCAAACCTCGTTTTTCTTCCCAAAATCTCCTTTTGTTCTTCTGTCTCTTTTTCACGTGCAGAGAGTTTTCTAAAAACCTAGTTCTCTCACCACTTTAGAATATATATGGTTTTACTATTTCTCAAAATTATACTTTTTGACCACTTATTCTCAACTTCACTCCTCCCACCTCCTATATTTCTCCATTCACATAAATAGCCCAAACTTCTATTTATTTATTTAAATTAAATAAATATTTACATTAATATTCAATTTAAATAATGATTTAATTAGGATATATATATATATATATATATATATATATATATATATATATATATATATATATTTATTTATTTATTCTATTACGGCTTATTACAAAATAACTAATTATGTCTAATTATCTGCAATAATCCCAATAATAATATTTTATTTATCTGCTCTCATATCTCATAACCCCGATAATTAGTAAATTTCCAAAATACCCCTACACTTCGAAAAACATCAAAATTCTAATATAATGAATAAATCACACAACAGTAAAATAAAATATTATGCTTAAAAGTTGGGGTATTACAGTGGTCAAATTTCAAAGTCATCTCCCACCTCACAGTAAATCAAAACCAGTTCCGTCTGGTAAGTCTATTTCAAAACAAGTTCCCATCTGATGGTCGATTGTAAAACCAGTTCATGTATGGCAAACAAAAACTAGTTCCCATCTAACAACATAATATTTTTCACCAGTTCATGTCTGGTAGCCCATCTTAAAGTCTGTTCTCGTCTGAAAAAGAAAAAACAAAACACCAGTTCCCGTTTGGTAATCTATCCTTCAAATTCAATTCTCGTATGAGAGTTCAACTTCGCTTGACGCACACATCTCAAAAATCCAACCCTCGTTGGTGCACCAAAGTCCAGTTTTCACTGACATTCCCACTTTCAACCTTGTTTAGACTTTTTTTCATCTAAGCTCGGCTTGACATACCTACCTTGAAGCCCAATATCCATTGACGCCCATCCATTGATCCATTTCATTCATCAGCCATGCATTTCATTTCATGCATATCACATAACATGCACATCAACCCTAAGCATATCATCCATTAATAAATGCATCGACTCAAAACATATCATGCATTTGCACAAAACATGAATACATAGCATAAGTCAGGATTCTGTGACCACTTAAGTCTATTGCATTTTTTCTTATTCCCCAAGCAGGTATGCTTATTGGTTTCCCCAATAAGTAATTTCACCCACATAGTCCTTTTGAAAGTTTCTCCCCATCAAGCTCACTCCCCAGTAAGTCATTTCTGGAATCTCCCCCAGTAGATGGTCGTCTTAAATGATCCATGATAACTCGTGAGTAGGTGTTGACCTCTCATATCCCTAGTAAATCTCCTTACTTTGATCTAAGCATCAACCTTTGGGTTGAAGAAGATCAATGTATCCTTAAGTCTAAGCATCGACTTTCGAGTTGGCGACAACTTGTCTTAGTCTAAGCACTGACTTTCAAGTTGGTGATGACTTGTCTAAGTCTAAGCACTAACTTTCAAGTTAGAGATGACTTATCTTGATCTAAGAACTGGTTTCCGATGACGGTCTCTTTATGTTCGATCTAAGCACTGGTCTTTGGTGACTATCTCTTTATGTTCGATCTAAGCACCAATCCTCGGGAAGGCGACAATCTCTTTATATTTTATCTAAGCACTAATCTCTGGTGACGATCTCTTTATGTTTGATCTAAGCACCGGCTTCGACGATGATCTCTTTTTGTTTGATCTAAGCACTGGTCTCTGGCGACGACCTCTTTATGCTCAATCTAAGCATCAGTCTCCAACGACGATCTCTTTATGTTAGATCTAAGCCCCGACCCTCAGAAAGGCGACAATCTCTTTATGGTTGATCTAAGCACCAACCCTCGGGAAGGCGATGATCTCTTTATGTTAGATCTAAGCACCGACCCTCGAGAAGGTGACGATCTCTGTATGTTCAATCTAAGTACCGATCTCTGATGATGATCTCTTTATGTTTGATCTAAGCACCAATCTCCAACAAAGATCTCTTTATGTTTGATCTAAGCATCGGTCTCCGACGCCGATCTTTTTGTGTTTGATCTAATCACCAGTCTTTGGCGGCGATCTCTTTATATTCTGAAAGCTCCTGAGGTTTGACTAAATTTTGGTTAAAACTTAATGAAGAATGATGAATACAAAGATGTTGAATACAATGTTCCAACATCCAGATTCGACAAATATAACAGAAAATATAACAGGTTTTAAATCTGGTGCAAGAATCAAGGAACGATCGCAGGAGTGGATCAAGGGATCAATAAACAGAAGATTTGAAGCAAAACGCAGCAGAAGGCTATAAAAGAAGACCAAGACCTAGGACTGAACGACCGGACCTATTGTAACACTTTTGTAAAGTAGAAAATAGGGTTTAGGGTTTTGAGAGTCGTAGGCTTTCTTGTAAGTCTCCCTCTATATCGATTTGATACATTGTGGAAAACATAGGTACTTGTACAGATTCAGAAACCCGTAGGTAATGAATCGTGTATTGTTCTTGGATGAAGCTTTTAAGCAAATCCAAGTTAACTTGTTAGTCAAGAATGCTTGACTGAACTTTGTATTGAAATGGGTGTCTTTCAAGTAGGATGATACAGTTATTGTGACTATAACTGTTAGATATTCACAGGTTTTGATTTAGGGAGTGAGATGGGTTTCTCTTATCTAGGATGGAGTTCTTAGATAAAGTTTTCATTGGGTAGTGATAGGTAAACCAGAGGTTGTTTACTGTAAACCATCGGTTGTTTACATAAAACTATACTACTGATAGTGAATTCTTCTTCCTGGTTTGGTATGCCCCCAGATGTAGGTGATTTGCACCGAACTAGGTTATCATATTCTGTGTTGTTTAACATTCTGCAATTTACTGTTCAGTTTTGATTAACATGTTGTAACAGATGCCGAAACATCTGTCTTGCTGCTGTTACTGATATTGTGAATATCAATTTGTTGTTATGTTCTTGTTTTAAAGTTGTGCAAAGAACAATGTCTTGACATGTGTTAGGACATCTGCTATCTGTTATGCTAGAATTTCAATTGGTATCAGAGCAGGCATCCTGTCTGTTTCTGGATGAGATCTTGGGAGATAATTTCTGGCGCTTTAAACAAGGAGGATTTTTGGAGATCAGATCATTCACTCGGACATACTCAAGGGTATTAATGGATGGGATGGATGTTCTGGATCAAAGGTAACAACTACTGGTAGTTATTCATGTTTTCTGAGGAATTTCTACAGCAACTGCAGGAGGAGTGACTAGTTCTCTTGTGTGGTGTCTTATAAGATATTCAGACATCTTATTAGGGCATGTTGAAGATGTTTCTTGGTGGTTCCGCTACATATTTTTCTGATAGAAGACCTATGGTATTTATGAGATTCTAGAGTTGTGACTGAAGAAAGATGGTGGAAGATCTCAACTGTCGGCTTGTTCTCCTGAAGATATCAGTATCTATTCATTCCAAAGTCGGGAGCGATGGAATGGAGAGAGATGTTGGTTGATGTCTGTCATGGTGACTTGGTACTTGGAATGTTGGTTACATCGTGTATCTTGAAGTCAGTTTGAAGATAAGGTGAGTTGAGACTGGGTTTATCAAGTTCATGCTCTAGGAAATTGGTAAAAAAATTTCCGGCTAAGTTGTCAAAGATGCTCGAGATTTCTCTCAAGTCCACTCATAAAGGCATCTCAATCCTGCATCTGGAGTCTTCTAGTTACTCTTCTGACTAGAGGGTGTTTCTGTGAAACATAAATCTGAAGAAAGTGGAGGTGATTTATTTTCACCATCCAAATTTGCAAGGAAGGATTCTTCCTTCTCTAATCCTAAGGATGAATCTAATATGAAAGGAGATTTCAGATCTGTAGGGGTAAATAGGGTTTGTTCAGAGAAAATCTTAGTTACTTGAGTTAAGGGTGGCAGTCTTGATATCTCAACACTTTGTTTGTCAAGGAAGATACTTGCAAAAATTTGAATACTTGATAAGTATTCATGAAGTGATCTGCTGGAGTATATCTTCAACAATATGATAGGGTTACTAAACAAGGATTTAAGATCAATTGCTATTTGTTGAATTCACAAATATTTTATTGATTATTCTTGTAATTAGAGTACAAGATCACTGATGACAAGTAGTACATCAGGAAGCACAATATCTCTTGCTACATCTGCTCAAAGATTTGTTCTCTAGGAATGAGTATAGTCAAGATAAGGAACTGATGTTCTATCAAATGTTGAAACAACTTAACAGTGGAGGATGTGCAGAAGGCTGTTGATTTAAGGAGTGAACCTTTGGAGCAAATGAGTTGTAGCTGAAGATCTTGGTACCATACACATTCGTGTGGTAGATTTAGTCTTTATGACAAGGCATGTATTCAGACTGGTAAGTTTCATGGCAGGAAGCTTAACTAGAATGAAGTGCGGTTGGAAGTGAAGATGAAGACAATTCTCTTGGTTCAGTTTATTTCTGACCTAGGAGTATTGGAGTACAACAGGTATATTCCAATTTTTACTAGAAGCATCTGATCTTATCTAGAAAGTTTCTTGGAAAGAAACTTATCTAGAATATGGTGCTGGTGATAGCAATGCTTGGGCTAGTTTATTTTCGATCTAGGTGAGTAGGAGTTGTGATCTAGCTCATCTTGGAGGTGAAGGATAAGTGGCAGTTATCTCTGACTTCCTGAAGATGTCTCTACTTAAGGAAGGTGGGATTCTTTCTGTAAAGATCTTGTGTGACAAATCTCTTCTGAAGAATCAAGCTTTGGCAGGTTTGGGTTGTCTGAAGATGAGATGAGTGTTGTAGTACAATAAAGCAGGATGGAGGTTGTCTACTCTAACTTGATATAATTGATCAAGTCTATGAGAACATGGAACTCTTGTTCTGTTATAGGAAGGAGGTTCTTCTAAGTGTCAGAAGGAAGAGCTGAATTATTCAGCTGGATGTTTGAACAGATGTTATAACATCAAGCAGGAACTTCAGGGTCTTTGTTGATGTTGTGGCGCATCATCGTAAGATAAGTTGATCTTCTCAGAAATAAATGGAATTAATGCTTCAAAAAGGGTCTATCTCGTGCAGTTTGCGGGAGCTGCGAGAAAGAGTAGATGTTACATGTTTGAGTCTTGGTGTATCTTAGATGGCTTACTATGGAGTAAGTGGACTATGTGACTTGAAAATTAGGTTTCATTGGTGGATCAGAAGATTTATTGGAACTCTAAAGGAAACTGAGATTAATCAAACAGGCACATTTGGTTAATTTCTATAAGTGCATTCAAGCAGGGTGCTTAGAACTAATTACTCTTGTGTAGAAGGGTAGTTGGTTGAAAATAAAAGGAGGTTCTTGTTATGTTCATATCTTGGAGCTTATGGTAGAAGACTTAAGTTGCTTATGGAAGATTACCTTCTTTTGGGAGTTGAATGAGAGTTTATTTCTCTCTTTGGTTATCTGGAGTTCTTTTTGATCAAGCTGGTGGCGCAGTGTTGGCTGAAGATCTTCAGTTAGATTACTATGCTGATAGTAAGTCCGGTGGTAATTATATCAAGAACCATAGTGTATGGTGTCTGTGATATGATCAGGATGTCCTAACCGATGTTAGAACATCATCATGGTTACTGAACTTGGAGTTCAGATTGTGGAAGCTGATATTCACCAGTTGAATCATAAGTATTCTATCTTATCATATGGGAGAATGATAAATTGAAGTCTGTCTTGGATCATGGGGTGTTTATCTGGAAGACTGACTCTTGCTGAGGTCAGAATGCTTGTGGAGAGGTGGTTTCTTCTGCTACAAGTCATTTTAGAGAGGAGTGAGTCAGTTTGGTGTTTGTGGAGCAAATAAGCTAAGGATTTCTGGAGCATGTGTTTGATGTTTTCAAGTGTAAAGAACATCTAGGCGAGCTAGAAAACTAAGGGGCTTTGTATGTCTCTTTGAGGAATGTGAAGCATTCCAGATTCAATTGGATTGTATCTCAAGGAACAAGGATATCTATGGCTGTAAAATTCAAGGAGAATTTGTACAGGGTATGAATGGTTTTTGGATGAGATGGATCAATGGTGATTTTGGTCTCAATCCAAGAGTTTGTTGGTTGTGGTACAAGGATGTGATCCTGGTACTCTCACTATATGATCATGAAGTTGTCATGGGATATCATGTGGTGATTTTGGGTGTTTCTTGCTGAAGAAGCATCTTTTGTGAAAGATAGGGGAGAACTTTTGTCTGTTAAATGTACTAGTGTGGTATATGGATTGCTTGAGGATCATGCATTAGGTGAATGCGTTTAGCAGGTGTGTTGAACAGAAGGTGCGCTCTTGAAGACATGAAGATGCGTCTTATGTTTTCCATTCATTTAAGGTGTTCTTCTTGCAAATGAGCACTGAATATCTATGACAGGGGGAGTTAGACTTCTGTTTTGGATAAGTTGTTGCACTAGTGCAGTTGTTTATCAAGATTATTTATGGTTTCAAGTAGTTTTTGATAGAATGCCTCAGGTGAGGATGATATGTCAGACGAGATGTAGTGACATTGCTCTACTAGTATAAGTTTTAGGTGGACTTATCAGGTTGTTTTGATTTAGTTATTAGGCGTCAATGGATTGAATCAGGGTGATACAAGTATCTTGAGAGTCCTTGCTGCCAACGGGGAGATGTTTGGAGAAATGTCTTAACATCTTAGTCAGCTATTCTTGGCCTTCTGGTTGAAAGGGATTGTGGTTATGCTTCAGATGGATTAAACAAAGTCAGACAAGATGTCAGAACATTGGTTAGGATGTATTGTTGTATCCTCATTGAGTGCTTTGGACGGTGGAGAGAATGTGTCTTAGGAAGCGCGTGTTAAACATGTGTCTTGGTAAATGCGCATTCATTGGATGGTCCTCATTAAAAGAAGAAACAGTCAAATGCGACTTGGCCGGTGCACTTTTGTCTGTGAGGATACACCTTTCCATTTAATGCTCACATTGAATGGGAATGTGTTACTTCCAATGGTTCGTTACATCCTAAGAAAACGCTCTTGTATATAAAGGGTGTTCTCATCCTCATCTTGTCTCGGATTGTTTTTTCTGTTGTGCTGGGTTCTCATGGGTTTTATCCATTTGTGGGTTTGCTCAGTTTGGGTATGGGTCTGTCTTTGACGTGTTTGTCAATTTTTGGCTAAAAAGGGGGAGAAAAGTACAAGGGTTGAGTCTGTTCTTGCAGTTGGTTTGCAAGGATGTTAGACAGAATGTTATGACATTCTGACTGAGTCTCAGGTTTTCCATATGTTCTGAGTCCTTCTTTCGTGTCCTGTGATCTGAGTTATGGACACAATCGTGCCCTGTGTTCTGGGTTACCCATGTTGGAGTTTGGTTGCTTCAGTCGCAAACCCCCCCCAGGTGAGGAAGTATAGATTCATGAGAAAGTGGGATTGTATGTCATCCTCTTCCTCATGTACACTAACATGATTAGAGTCACATCAGTATTCCAATCATAACCTGCCACTAAGGGTGAAGAGACGTTAGGAGCACCCTGGGTTTATTTTCCAAAAGGAGTTTTAGCCAAAATTTGTCAAAAGGGGGAGATTGAAAGCTCCTGAGGTTTGACTAAATTTTGGTTAAAACTTAATGAAGAATACTGCAGACAAAGATGTCGAATACAATGATCCAACATCCATATTCAACAACTGTAATAGAAAATATAACAGGTTTTAAATCTGGTGCAAAAATCAAGGAATGATCGCAGCAGTGGATCAAGGGATCAATAAACAGAAGATTTGAAGCCCAAAGCAGCAGAAGGCTATAAAAAAAGACCAAGACCTAGGACTGAACGACCGAACCTATTGTAACACTTTTGCAAAGTAGAAAATAGGGTTTAGGGTTTTGAGAGTCGTAGACTTTCTTGTAAGTCTCCCTCTGTATCAATTTGATACATTGTGAAGACATAGGTACTTGTACAAATTCAGAAACTCGTAGGTAATGAATCGTGTATTGTCCTTGGATGAAGCTTTTAAGCAAACCCAAGTTAACTTGTTAGTCAAGAATGCTTGACTGAACTTTGTATTGAAAGGGGTGTCTTTCAAGTAGGATGATACAGTTATTGTGACTATAACTGTTAGATAATCACAGGTTGTGATTTAGGGAGTGAGATGGGTTTCTCTTATCTAGGATGGAGTTCTTAGATAAAGTTTTTATTGGGTAGTGATAGGTAAACCAGAGGTTGTTTATTGTAAACCAGTGGTTGTTTACATAAAACTATACTACTGATAGTGGATTCTTCTTCTTGGCTTGGTATGCCCCCAGATGTAGGTGATTTGCACCGAACTGGGTTATAATATTTTGTGTTATTTATCATTCTGCAATTTACAGTTTAGTTTTGATTAACATGTTGTAACAGATGTCGAAACATTTGTCTTGCTGTTGTTACTGATATTTTGAATATCAGTTTATTGTTCTGTTCTTGTTTTAAAGTTGTGCAGAGAACAATGTCTTGACATGTGTTAGGACATCTGTTATCTGCTATGCCAGAATTTCATGTTCAATCTAAGCACCAACCCTCGGGAAGATGACAATCTCTTTATGTTCGATCTAAGCACTGACCCTTGGAAAGACGACGATCTCTTTATGTTCAATCTAAGCATCGACCCTTGTGAAGGCGACGATCTTTATACATTTGATCTAAGCACTGGTCTCTGGCGACGATCTCTTTATGTTTGATCTAAGCACCGACCCTCAGGAAGGAGACGATTTATTTATGTTCAATCTAAGTACCGACCCCCGGGAAGGCGATAATCTCTTTATGTTAGATCTAAGCACCGATCCTCGGAAAGACGGCGATCTCTTTACGTTCGCTCTAAGCACTGACCCTCGGGAAGACGGCGATCTTATACTCTATCTTGACTAATTTTTTTCTCCCTTATTCCTTTTCATGGACAAAATTTTGGGTCCTTTCGTATTTAATTATATTCCATCACGATTACATAGGGACTGCCGTCACTCATGCCCTCGGGTTGAAGGTAATTAAATAGGGGTAGTTGTTGTACCCTAAATTTTGCCCGCTTGTTTTTCATTATCTTTTATTTTTAGCAATTTAAAAAAACGAAACAAAAAAATCAAAAGTATCAGTCATTTCAATTGATAAGTGTCCAAGAATGTCAAGAGCAAGGTCTCAAGTTCGAACCCCATTGAATCTCTTTTTATTTGTTATTTTTATTAAAATGTCAAAAGCCAACAAAAGTCAAATGTTGACTGTTTTGGGTTATTTTAATTTATTTTTTGTTGTTTTAAAATAGGTATTTTTTAAATTCTCTTTTTTTTTCATTTTATTCATTTTTAGTCCAAAAAATAGTCAAAAAATCATAAAAATATATATAAAAAATTAAATCTTTCCTAATTTGTCATCCTTATTTCTGATTGGTTGTAATTTGTCATTTACTTTAATTTTTATTTTGATTTTTTTCTAATCATGAAAATTACAAAAATATTTTAATTAGATTTGTTTATATATATATATATATATATATATATATATATATATATATATATATATATATATATATATATATATATATATATATATATATATATATATAAATAATTCCTTTTGTTTGTTTTATTTACTTATTTTTTATTTTTATCTTAGGGAAAACATTTTTTTTTTTAACTTTTGGTATGATTCTCTCAATTTGGCAGAAATCAGACCAAATAAATTAAGATTGATTGATCTATATTAGGAATAATTTCTCTTGATTTGGATGAGGATTGAGATTGATTTACAAGATAAAAAACCTGTGGATTTTTTCCTAAATTACAAAGCTTGCTCCTAACATTACAAATCTGGTCAAAATCATCCCTAATCTATACCAATCAGTCTTAATACGAATCAATCAAACCTAAATGCTAAGACCTAATTTTCCCCTATAAATAGAGTCCAGTTTTTCCAGAACAAGAAAGTTTTTACACCAAAGTTCTCCTAAAAACCCCATCTCTTTTGTATCCCAAATCAAACCCCTATTTTTTTGAGTCAACACCATAAAAAACCAACTAAGAAACCCCACACAAACACTCCATCTCTCCCACAAAAAAACACCAAAAAAGCCATCTCAAACCCCCTCCCTCACATTTTTCTAAGAAAAATAAAAACCACCACATTATTACCGTTTCACTACTACAAAAAAACGCCTGTTACCTCATACATGAAATGCATAATACCTTGGCAATATAATCGAGGTAATGGGGGACGACATGATAACTCGAAACTTATCACCTCGGTGTTATTAAAACTGAGAGGTAAAGTTAAATGCACATGGGTCCAAACCCCAACAAGAACACTTTTATTATTTTCAAAACTAGTGTATATTTCATCTCGATTTATCTTGAAAACCGAGGGGTTAGATAATTTCTTTTTTTTAATTGTTACATTATTTACGCAAAATATTACATTGTTTAAAATAAAAGTCAAATTCCTTAGAGAACGAGGTAAAAATCAAATTCAATAAAAGTCAAATTCCTTAGAGAACGAGGTAAAAATCAAATTCCCTGAAGATCTAGATCTTAGATCTTCGAATCATTGAGTCTTGGGGAAGATCAAATATTGGGTGCAAGGGTTGTCTCTTCGAATCTTGCATGCATTTGATTCTGAAGCAAAACAAAATAAGGGTTAGATAAATAAAACCAATATTCAAATATATGATTTTGTGCTCAAATAAATATTTAAGAAAACAAACCTTAAACCCAAGTAATTTTCTACTCTTGCAATCCATCTTAGAGAACTTTTCCAAATGCCTTTATGTTTCAAGCGATTCATGTTTCATTTAGGTTAGATTTTCAATATTCAGCATTCTTTTATAACGAATGTCCCTTAGGTTTCACGCGGATCACTAATGATAAATTCTTGAGCGTTGATAAACATTAAATGGACGACAAAGATTTGTTTAAGGATGAATAGTAAAAAAACGCTTAACTATCCCCTCGACCAAGAACAAAACCGAGGTGGGTAAGCTATTTTTTTAATTACATTGTTTATACAGAATATTAAAAATACATTGTAAAATCAGTAGTAGCAACTCGTGATAGAAATGGACGGTTGTAAATATTTCCTCTCTTTGGGGTGGCTTCATATAATTTGGCATTAGGGTAAAATTTGTTTAACGAGTGTTTTAAAAGTAAAGTATGCTTACTAACCACCTCGATTTTACTATAAAACAGAGGTTTTATATTAACTATCACCTCGGTGATAAAGAAAATTGAGGTGAATGTATATATATTTTTTGAAAATACATTGTTTACACAGAATATTAAAAAAACATTGTTTACAACAAATCTTCGGTGATATCCAAGTTTTGTTTCATACCCGCTAAAACAAATTTTTTTTTTGAAACAAGAATGAGTTTATGCACTTGCAATCTATCAACTGAGTACTCTTAAAAGGTTGAGCAAGTTCCCTTATTTGTTGGTTAAGCTCCACTCTTTGTTTAAAGTGAAGCAAGAATGATTTTTTGAACTTGCAATATACCAACTAACCTCTTTTCAAAGGTTGAGCTCACTTCATTGTTAGTTAAGCTCCCTTCTTTGTGTTAAATATGTAATTCATTGTTTTAGAAAGATTAGATTTGATTTAGAAAAATCAGATTTGATTTAGAAAAATCAGATTTGATTTAGAAAGATTAGATTAGATATTTTTGGGCTTTTATAGTTTGGGCTTTAGCTTAAGATGCAAGTTAACCTAAATCTATATATAGGGAGGAACACTTATCATTGTAATAATCAAGTTTGATAATCACGGTTTTGTAGTTGCAAAGTGATAATAAAATTCTACATTATGGGCAGAGAGAACTCTACAGAATTTTTCATTTTCTTCTCCAACACTATTTTTTTATTTCTTTCTTTCTTTCTTTCAAACTTTTCTTTTCATTGCCATTGTGTGATTGTTAACAATCCTTTGATCAATATTTAATAGGAATTCTCCATAGGTTGTGGATGAATTTCTAACATCTGGTATCTAGAGCTCCAGTTTTGATTCAAGGGAAGAACAACTGTGATGACGATGAATCACCCGAACGGTCACTTTCTAACAAATCGTCCAATCTCAAGAAAGATCATTATGAAAATTGGTGCAAGCAGATTAAGGTGGTTTTATGTTACCAAGATCTTTGGGATCTTGTGAAGGAGGTATTATCACCGCTTGCAGGAACTATGACAGATCAAGAGAAAGCAGCATTTAAAGAATTGAAGAAGAAAGATTATAAAGCTCTCTTTATAATCCATCAATGTGTTGGTCCAAATTTCTTTGAAAACGTTAGTGATGTAGAATCAGCAAAAGAAGCTTGGAGGATTCTTAAAAAATCATTTGGAGGGGCAGAGAAGGTGAAAGAGGTGGGGTTACAAACTCACAAAAGGACTTATGAATTGCTTCAGATGGAAGACAATGAAAGTATAACAAATTTCTTCACCAGAGTTACAAAGCTGGTGAATCAAATCAAGGTATGTGGAGAAATGTTGACATCAAGATCAATTGTGTCAAAGATCTTAAGGTCATTGGCTCCAAAATTCGACCATGGGGTAGTAGTTATAGAAGAGTCGAAAGACTTGTCAGTATTGACAAAGGAAGAGCTTCAAGGGACGCTTGAGTCTCATGAACAAAGAATGGCTGAGAGAGCTGCAGGAAAGTCGAAGAGTGATATGGCTTTGCAGGCACAGTCATAAAAAGAAAGGAAAGTCTAAAAAAGCTGGAATGGTAACAAAGGTATAAGAGGCTATAACAATTCGACTGGTCGAAATCAGCAGGAAGGAAACAGGTCGAATCAGAGAAAACACTGGAACCAAGGCAACCAAAGAGGTGGTGTTGCGGGTAGAGGAAGAGGTGGTGGTCGAAAGCCTGACAAAAGACACATCCGGTGTTTTAATTGTCAGAAGTAGGGGTGGACAGGAACCGCCCACCCGGCTCAACCCATATGAAACCGAAAGAAAAATGAAAATTGGGCGGGTTGAATTGACCCAACGGGCCAAGCGGTTTATATAATCGATTTAAAGAGGGTTGATATGGGCGGGCCGAGTACCAAAAGTTAACCCACGGGTACCCTAACCCGC
This sequence comes from Lathyrus tuberosus, assembly GCA_022829125.1. NCBI lineage: Eukaryota > Viridiplantae > Streptophyta > Magnoliopsida > Fabales > Fabaceae > Lathyrus > Lathyrus tuberosus. The sequence continues at coordinate 7,702,196 of JALAZF010000034.1, forward strand.
CCAGATTGAATTGTTATACGCAGGCGTTTTAGTAATAGGGTGGGGTAATATGCTGAGAGCCAACATCATTTCCCTCATCTCACTTTCATTTTGATTCTCTTACTCTCTAACCTGAAAAGAAAACCCTAGCACGCCTCCACTGTTCTTCACCCTCTTCTCATCATTCACCACCTTCCTTCACCCTCTTCTCATCAATTGCAATCGTCCCTCACCGGCTTCTGAGGTTCTAACTCGCGGCTTTGACTCATATCTTCCATCTATCTCTTTCACTTCTCTTCTGACTCATATCTTTGTGGTTTCTTTTGTAGGTTTGAAGACTTTTGGAAGTTTGAATCGAAGGTGACATCGAAGATTTGAATACTTTTCAGCTAAAGGTTTGAACACTTTCTTTGGATTGTTTTGTTTTGTATGATTTTGAAGCATGTGTTTTTCTATCTGTTTCTTAACAAAGCTGAAATCTTTTTAGTGATAGGGATAGCTAAAGATTTGAACAAAAGTTTGAATCCAAGCTGACCAATATATCTGTAAGTGTTTGTATTCAACTCTTAGTTGTCTAAATAATTTATGAATGTGTTATTAGGTTATAGGAGTAATTTTATATTATGAATCTAATTTTAATTGAGCACGAGGAAGTTGAATTGAATTTTGGTGTTCATTTTAGTTGTTTCTAAAGTACCATTTAGTCATTATATCCATTTCACATATCACATATTAGTATACATTTTTTTGTTCTGAAATACCAACAGTTTACCATGCTTTTAGCAATGGCCATTCTAATTAAGAAAAGAAAAGATGCTAGACTTTATGTTTTGTTTGGTTTTATCTCTAACTTTTTTATACTTAACTTTAAGCTTGTTTTACCACATGGTCATTTATATTTATTTAATTACTGTCAAGTTAATATTTAACATTATCAAATGTAGTTACTAATTGTTGTGATTTGGATAGATGGATCAAAGTCAAAGTGGTGATCGAAGTGGCGGTCAAAGCGATGTGCAATGTAACTGTATGTTTATAATCACTTTTCTATGAACCATTGTTAAGCATTAAGGTAACATGTGATTTTAGTTTGTGTTGTGATTTTAGTTCATGAACCAATTTTTTATGCTTATATTTTTCATGAATCAATTTTCTATGCGTATAGTTTGTGATGTGTTCATGAATTAATTTTATTATACTATAATAACTATTGAAAAATCATATAAGGGAGGTTAGGAGAAAGGTTATAATTTTCATGAACCAATTTTCTATGCTTCAATTTTCTATACTTTTCTATGCTTCAATTTTCTATACTTATATTTTTAAGGAACCAATTTTCTATGATTTTAAATGTGATACTTGTTGTTTAATACTTGTTTAATACTTGTTGTTTGTTACTGCTAATAAGTAAATGTGATTTTAAATGGTTATATTAGATAATAATAGGCTATTACTTGAATGTTACATCACTTAAGCAGTAATGATGAATTTATGCACTTAAGCAGTATTGACAGAAAGCAAAATTTATGAGCTAAATATATCTAATATGAGCTGAAACTAAATATGACAGAATTTATGTATTGACATTGCAAAATTTATGCATAATCTATGTATTGACAGTAAGCTATGCAGAATTTATGCAGTAATCAATTAATTTATGCATAATCTATGATTTCAGAGTTTAAAGAAATTTCTTCTACAGCAAGAAGAGGAGCTTCACAGTCTCAGCCACAACATTCTGGTTGTGCTTGATCAATATGGAGGTATATTTACTTTATTAATTTGATTTACTTATTACTATATTAAGCTTAATCTTTTTCTTGTTTAATTTTTTCAGTTCAACTATATTTTTTGAAGTCATATGTGACTTATATTTTGTCACTACTCAATGGCCAAATGCACAATATATATTTTGTCAATGGCAGATTCTATACAATAACAGGTGCTTCATTTAGTTTTTAATTTTAATGTAGATTATGTACAATATATATTTTGTCAATGGCATTTTCTGTACAATGGCGGAGTCTGTACAATGATAGATTTTTCCAATGTAGATTTTGAAGGATTATTGATGAACAATCATGTTTATTTTTTCTTATTGTTTATGCATAGATAGGAGCAGAATGGAAGGAAAAAGAGGAGCAGAATTTGAAGTTTTTAAGTGGTTCAAAACGCATGTCCTAGCAGAATTTGAAGTTTTTGAATGGTTCAAAACTCATGTCCTAGAATCAAAGCTGGAAACTGACATTGAACATCAGGAGCTTGTAAGTAATATATACAAACTAAGCATATACTGTTTAAATACTTATATCCATAATTGTAAGATTCGAATTCAATTTATACATGCTTTAGTTGTTGTTCTCGTGAAATTGATATTTTGTTATAAGATAATTAAGCTACTTGTCCAAACATTGTGATGACAGTGAATAACAATGAGGAAGCTAAAATTTCATAAGAAGAAACTTTTGAATAACAATGGGTGTGATTCCAACCAGGCAAAGCATCACATTATGTGAACGCTTAATTGTGTCATCTTTCTACAGGTAAAAGGAACACATTACTGCTTTAAATGATTTACATGAAAATTTAGTTATGAACTTTACTTGTTAGTTCATTAGAGTGTATTATCATATGAAAAGCAACAAAAAGGCTTCGAATTTTGCCAATATGTGGTTGTTTCCGAGTGTTAAGGGACTTAAACACACCTTAATGCCAGTCTTATGCAATAAGTAACAAAAATTATCTGATTTGTTTGTACGATTTTACATTGTTCTCATTTGCTAAAAATTATGTTAACTATCGTGCAGACGGAGACTCTAAACTGTTTTGGCGAGACTAAAATTTGTGGAGCATTTGAAAGAATCCGTAACATTTTTATTTTATGCAGGACATATGGACATATTGTCTTGTTAAGGTGAAGGACAGTGACATCTCCCTTCTAATTAATGCAGGCCTCTTTGTAAGTCAAATGAATATATGTCTTTGAAAGCTTAATACATAACTTGAGCAACTCTAATTAGTACTATATATATAATTGATATACAGCTTGCTAATGCTAGAAACTTTGGACAAGAGTCCAACCATAATCACAGCAAGAACAACTTGGCCCTGGGAAAGTTGATTGAAGATAAATGTGGAAGGCCATTGATAGTAGTTATATATATATAAGTTGTAGTAACTTGTTGTAATTTGGATTTATGCTGACGTTGAATCTATTTTGAAGTAATTTGAATTTATGTTGAATTTTATTGAGGCCATTGATAGAATATTGAATGATAGGTTATTGGCTTTGTTGAAAATTTAAATTCTTTGTAATTTGGATTTATGTTGGGTTTAGTTTGTAGTAATTTGAATCTTAAAATGTGTTATTGGGCTTAACAAAAAATCAACCCAATAACCCGATTTAACCGATTATATTAACCCGTGGCCCGTCCTAACCCAACCCGTCCAAACCGATTAAAAAATGGGTGAAATTAGGCCTATATTGTTCAACCGCGGGCTGGGATGGTTGAGGCTTTTGGGCCCGAAACCGCCCAACCCGGCCCGTTGTCCAGCCTTATTCAGAAGTATGATCACTATTTTAGTGATTGTCCAGAAAAGAAGAAGAATCAAGAAACTGATGCAAAGCTGGCGAAACATGAAGAAGAAGAAGAAGAGATGTTGCTGATAGTCACAATAAGAGATGAAGAGAGATTCCAAGATTAGTGGTACTTGGACTTAGGATGCTCATAACACATGACTGGAAGGAAATATTGGTTTGTCAACATGAAGCCCTCGTCGAAGAACACGGTGAAGTTTGTAAATGACAACACTCTAGCAGCTGAAGGTGTTGGCGATGTTCAGATTGTGAGGAAGGATGGCAAGAAATCAAAAATTTCTAATGTGTTATACATACCAGGCATGAAAAGTAACCTGCTCAGCATAAGGCAGTTAGTCGAAAGAAACTACAAGGTAGTTGTCAAAGACAAGATGATGAGACTTCTCAACGCACATGGTAGGTTGATCTTGAAAGTTCCAATGTCTCAGAATAGGACCTTCAAGATTGAAGTCAATGTGATGGAGCACAAGTTCCTAGCAACTGCAGCCAACAGAGATGAGTGGTTATGGCATTTTCGACTAGGTCATCTCAACTTCAATAACATCAGAGAGCTAAATAGAAGAAATATGGCTTCAGGATTACCTGAAATCTACATTCCAAGTGAAGTCTGTGAAGAGTGTGTTCAGTCGAAACAACACAAGAATAACTTCAACAAGGATGCAGGAAGGAAGTCGAAGGCAATTCTGGAAGTCATATACTCTGAAGTATGTGGTCCAATCCAGGTGGATTCGATTGCAGGAAACAAATACTTTGTCACATTCATAGATGATTACAACCGAAAACTGTGGACTTACCTCATCAAGAAGAAAATTAATGTGATCGAGGTATTTGCCAGATTCAAATCTATGGTCAAAAGACAGAGTGGTCGAAAGCTGAAAATTCTAAGGACTGATGGTGGTGAAGAGTATGTGTTGAAAGAGTTTGATTCATTATGTAAAAAAAAAGGGATTGTGCATGAGATGGTGCCACCCTACACTCTACAGCAAAATGGAATTGCAGAAAGAAAGAAAAGAATAATCATGAACATGGTGAGAAGTATGTTGAATGGAAAGCATCTACCCAAAGAATTATGGGAAGAAGCGGTTTCGACAGCAACAAACATATTAAACATATGTCTGACGAAGAAGCTTGAAGGAATCACACCAAAAGAATGTTGGTCTGGTGTCAAGCCTAGCCTCAGTCACTTGAAGGTGTTTGGATCTATAACACATAGACATGTTCCAGATTAGTTGAGAAGGAAGCTTGATGACAAGTCGAATCAGATGATCTTGATAGGATATCATTTGACTGGAGGTTACAAGCTGTTCGAACCAGTGAATAAGCAGGTAGTGATCAGCAGGGACGTGATCATAGATGAGCTTAAAGAATGAGATTGGAATGAGAATGTTAAGAAGGATTCAGTGAGAATGTCTTGTGAAGAACCGACCACTGAAGTCAAAATAGAAGTTCGACAGGAACAAGTCAGAGATGAAGCAGGCCCAAGCAGACCTCGACGAACAAGACACATTCCTGGAAGGTTGTGAGAATGTGTGATTAATTAAATGATATGGTCAATGAAGAGGGTGAGCTGGTACATTATGATTTCTATGCAGATGTCAAACTAGTCAATGCATATGAGGCATTGAAAGATTCGAAGTGGGTGAAAGCAATGAATGAGGAGTTAGAGTCCATTGAAGTCAACAACACTTGGTCACTTGTCGAATTGCCTCAAGGCAAGAAGGAAATTGATGTGAAATAGGTTTACAAGGTGAAAGTGAATCCTAAAGGAGAGCTAACTCGACACAAGGCGAGACTTGTAGCGAAAGGGTTTCTTCAGAAGGAAGGAATCGACTTCGACGAAGTGTTTGCACCTGTTGCTAGGATCGAAACAATCAGGTTAGTTGTTGGTCGAGCAAACATGAATAATTGGCACACATGTCAGATGGATGTGAAATGTGTATTCCTGAATGGCACTTTAGACGAAGAAGTTTATGTCACACAACCAGCTGGGTATGTGAAACGAGGTGAAGAAAGAAAGGTGTACAGGCTGCATAAAGCCTTGTATGGACTTAAGTAAGCTCCAAGAGCTTGGAATAAGAAGATCGACAACTTTCTAAGGGAGAAAAAATATGTGAAGTGCACAACTGAGCATGGAGTATATGTAAGGAGAAGCAATAGTGAATTGCTTATACTATGTCTCTATGTCGATGACCTGTTGATAATAGAAAGTTGTAAGAAAGAGATCAAAGATTTTAAGCATGACTTAAAAGAGGAGTTTGAAATGTCAGACTTGGGAAATCTCTCATATTTGCATCAAATTATACAACACTGGTAGAGGTTTGATGATGCACCAAGAAGATATGCAGGCGAAATACTCAAGAGATTTAAGATGCAAGATTGCAACCCAACTTCGACTCTAGCTGAGACCAGATTGCAACTGTCGAAGGATTCAGATGAAGATGATGTCGACCCAACCCAATATAGAAGACTTATTGGGTCATTTAGATACCTTTGTCACACAAGGCCTGACTTAGCATACAGTGTGGGTATGGTAGGTAGATTCATGTAGAAGCCAAAGGTATCGCACCTAGCAGCAACGAAGAAGATACTAAGGTATCTGAAAGGAACTCCCGACTACAGCATTTTGCTTTCTACAGCTGATGAAGGAAAATAATGCAAGTTAGTGGGATACACCAACTCAAGTTGGTGTAGTGATGCTGAGGATAGAAAATCCACAGCAGGCTATGTGTTTATGTTAGATGGTGCACCAATTGCTTGGAGTTTGAGAAAGGAGCCAATAGTGGCATTGTCATCATGCGTAGAAGAATACATAGTTGTTTCTCTTTGTGCATGTTAAGCAACCTGAATGGTGAACCTGGTCGAAGAGGTCACAGTGAAGAGTCATGGAGCAATTACCATGAAGATCGACAGCATGTCAGCTATCAACATGACGAAGAATCTGATAGCACATGGTCGAAGCAAGCACATCAAAATGAGGTTCCATTATCTTCGAGAACAGGTAGCAGAAGGGAAGATGAACTTGGAACACTGTTGAACTGAGAATCAGATTGCAGACATCATGACAAAGGGAGTGTCAGTTGAAGTGTTCAAGAAGCTATGTAATTCATTATTTTAGAAAGATTAAATTTGATTTAGAAAAATCAGATTTAATTTAGAAATTTTAGATTAGATATCTTTGGGCTTTTATAGTTTGGGCTTTAGCTTGAGATGAAAGTTAACCTAAATCTATATATAGGGAGGAACCCTTATCATTGTAATAATCAAGTTTGATAATCACGGTTTTGCAGTTGCAAAGTGATAATAAAATTCAACAGTTGTGGGCAGAGAGAACTCTGCAGAATTTTTCATCTTCTTCTCCAACGCTATTGTTTTCTTTCTTTCTTTCTTTCTTTTAAACTTTTCTTTTCATTGCCATTTGTTGCGGTGAAAATCGGATAACAAATTATTAATTAATTTGCATCATTTTCATTTACAACCGACTTTGATTTATCCAAAGGAAAGGTTCAAGATCGTTAGAAAAACCTAAGGGAAAAGATCTAAGGTTCGGGGGTTGGTTACGCCTAGGGAAGGTATTAGCACCCTAAACGTCCGTAGTACTCTACGGGAGCCTCTTGTTCTAATGTTATCTTATGTTTGCTAAAGGTTCTATGCTAAAGGTTGAAACCCTAGGGGTTAGTATCTAAGTATACTCGACAAAGCATCGCACTTTGCGCCTACGTATCCTCGGGAATAGAATCAGAGTATGTGTAGTTCTACTTCTACTGAACTGTTGACTATGGTCAATATTCAGAGGGGAAATGAGTACAAGCTCATTGTAGAGTTTAGGAACTCTCTAAATCTAGTTGTAATGGACCTATGTTATGTTTTAGTCAGTAGGGAAAGTGATAAATTCATTAGGATGAATATCACTAAGAGTTTAGGAACTCTCTCATAAAGCTAGTTGTGATTTCTATGGCTCTGATGAGGCCAAGAAATAAAGTTATCTCCTAAGAGGTTACTTAGGTTAAGGTGGGGGCTAATGACTTTTAAAAAAAATCAATGTATTTCACCTTCCTTTGGAATGGGGAAAGATGATGATAAAAGATTACTAAAAGATAACAGGTTAATAATTCGAATAAAATGATGCAAAATAGACATGAATAAGATAATGAGATAAGATAAAATCATGATATTAATGCAAAGTGAGAATTAAACATGTTAGACAATGATTAAATATAAGATGAAATAAAATGAATTAGTCTCGTCTTAATCATGATTTAATCGAGAAATCGATAATCAATGATTCTTAACTTTCATCGACTAAATGGAAAGTGGTCTCATGTTGATCAAAATTTTGTCAACTCAATGAAATCAACCAAACCATGAGATTTGTTATGTCATCGACCAAAATAAAGGAAGTGAAATCGAAATAAAATCGGTCTCGTCTAAATCAAGATTTAATTAAGAAGTCGATAATCTTAATATTTGACTTTCATTGACCAACAAAAATAAATAAACAGTAGCCTCACATTCATCAAGACTTTATTGATTTGAAATGATCAAAGTCAAGATTCGTGTAGTGTCATTGGCCTAAATAAAGATTATGAAATAAAATAAGGTTGATCTCGTTTTAATCAAGATTTCAATCGGGAAATCGACAATCTTGACATTTGACTTTCATCGATCAAAATAGAATCGGAATGAAAATGACAATAGTCTCGTCTATATCAAGATTTAATCGATAAATCGATAATCTTAGATTTTTAACTTTCATCGACCAAAATGGAATTGAAATAAAAAAGTTGGTCTCATTTAAATCAAGATTTAATCGATAAATCGATAATCTTAGACTTTTAACTTTCATCGACCAAAATAGAAACGGAATGAAAATAAATTAGTCTCGTCTAAATTAAGATTTAATCGACAAAACGATAATCTTGAATTTTTGACTTTCATCGACTAAAATAAAATAAAAAAATGGCCTCCCATAAATCAAGATACTTAGTGATTTAAAAAAAACCACCAAGTCATGATTTTCTTGTATATCATTGGCCCAAAATGAGGATGAAATGTCAAAATGGAACTCATAAATCCACTGTTGTTTACCAAGAAACTTCATCAAATCTAGAACAAAACATTAGAAACTTTTTCTTTAAAAAACGAATAAAAGTGATATTAATTAAGGAACAAAGGAAATGGGGGGGGGGGGGGGTCTTTTTTAACAAGGTGAAAATAAAAACCATGGAATCACTTGGACCTAAGGCCCATCATCCATGTTTCAAAAAAACAACACGGTAAAAAAAGGTGGGTGAAAAACACACGGGCCAAGAGGCCCAGATCCAAGAACGACCACAATTTCACAAAGGCTCGGTGGCTTCTTAAAGGGAAAAAGCAGGAAAACACCGTACCAGATGAAACCAAACACAATTAAATGATTCGGTCAACCATCAAAAGTAAAATTGTAAACCTTTTTAAACCACACACACACCAAACTTTGAGCAACGCTTTCCATGGATGATGAGGTAAAGGTGATTGTTTCAAAAATGAGTAAGGAAAAAACAAGGGTGAAGCAATAAACAACACGGTGTGTCGCGAACTTCTCTCTCGCGTCACGGTTTGCTTTCGATCTCCGACTCACTCAATCTTCGTCTCGATTTGGTTTCAGCCTCAGGTACGAGTTTCGCAAGTCGCTTTTCCATTCAAGCCTCGTCCCGATCTCGTCACTCTTTCTTACTCTGTGTTTTCATATTTTGGTTTGAAATGGGTTTGAGGTCGAAGTTTGCTTTTGGTTGTAGTTGATGTTGATGAGGGTCGAGAGGTTTAAGGAATTTGGTTTGAGGTCGAAGGGGGATTCAGGAAGAGCAAACGGCGGTTCACGGAAGTGGTCGTTGGTCTGAGGGTTGTTGAAGGTAAGAAAGTAGGAGTTTCAGAAGGTTATTGAAGGGTGGATTGAAGTTTGAGGGTTTGCATGAGGTCGAGTTGTGGTTTGCTTTTGTTTCAATTGTTGAAAGAGGGTGTTTTGAAAAAATGGAAGCAGAAGTTCGGAGTTGAGGGGTTTGAAGGTTGTTGTTCGAAGAAGAGTTTGAAGGAATGAGAGGTTTGGAAGGACAGAGGCTTACAGTGGAGGAGTTTAGAGGTGGTGAGGGTATTGTTGAGAGTGGTGATGTGCTGCGTTTCTGAGAGCTGCGGCGTGAGGGAGAAAAAAAACATGAGTTGAGGTTAGCTTTGTTAAGTGAAGATGAAGATGGTTGTGGCGATGGTGGTGGTGGGTTTTGAGGATGGAAATGGTTGGGTTTGTTGGTGAAGAAAGAGACAGAAAGGCAATGGAACTTTGGTTATTGATGATGTTTGGAGAGAATCGGGTCTTGGTCGGAAACTTGTTTTGCGAAGTCGGAAAAAAAAATGGAAAAGAGAAGAAGGTTCGTATCCCTCGTTGATTGAGGGGGGTTTGGTTTGTGAAAGATTGTATTTTCCAAATTTCTTTCGCCTCCCTCCTCTAGTTTTCGGTTCCCCTCCTCCTTCTTTCTGCTCTCTTCCTCTGTCTTTTAAAAAGAACTTGTTTCTTCAATTTTAATTTGAATTTATGATCGTTGATCTGTTGTCTTTTTCACTGCAGCAGAGGGAGCGTTTGGTGTGGCAGACTGGTTCTTGAAAACGCAGGTTTACGTTGATGTTTCAGAGCTCTTTGGACGTACGGTTTTTTTGAACCAAGTGGCAACAACAACAACTTGCATTTTAATTTGGTTTATACAATGGGCTTGGTACAAAAAAGATGTGAAGCGGGCTTACCAACTTGTAGTGAAAATGAAATTGTTTTCTCCATTCTGAATTTGCACGCGAGCGAAGAAGAGGAAGACAAACAATGGGTTTCATCTTTTTCCAAACCACGTGGCTTTCTTCCATTGGCTGAGGCATTGGGTTGAAAAGTCAAATAACTTGTACTTGATTTCCATTGGTTCTTGGTTGATGAAAGAAAATCCAATTATGAAATAAAAAAAACGAGGGTAAAATTTAGGGTACAACAGTTGCCCCTATTTAAATATCTTCACCTGATGACATGAGAGATGAAGATCCTCATGTAATCAACAGTGAAAGATATTTAAATACAGATAACCAAAAATTTTGCCCTCAGATGCACACACATGCAATACAACAGACATGATGCCAAGAAGATGCAAGAAAAGGAAGACACAACGAGACACCAAGGGGCAAACAGGAAGCAAAAGACCAAGGAGCTTCACTGGGGAAGGACGAAGGTTAGTATCCATGAGAAACACCTCACTAGGGATACAAGCTAACCAACAAAAGAGACCCACCAGGGAGACTCCAAAGAAACACTGGGGAAAGACCACAGACAATCTCACTGGGGAAAGACCCGGGGAGATAGACTACTGGGGACAAAACAAACCCACGTTCTTCCTGGGCATGAAACCAGAAAGAAGAACCTAATCACTAAGGATCAGTCAAAAAGACAGACAACCAAACAAAGACCTCCTGGGGATCTTATACCGAAGAGTTCAAAAATAGGGTCTTCAAGAAAAGCCAGGAAGACAGATACAAACCCTGCGCACCAACTAGGAGTCTTATAAGGGTTGAAGAAAACTTGTTCCAAGAAAAAGCTTAGCTTAAAGCAGGTTTTCAAAAATCCAAGGTAAGGGTTCAATGTTCGACACGATTCGAACAAAAACGGTTTTAAAACGAGAAGACAGTGCTTGACACGATTCAAGTAAAGTCCAAGTTCAAGTTTGACACGATTCAAACGAGAACAGTTTTAAAACAAGAGGCAGTGTCTGACATGATTCGAACAAAGACTCTGTTCAGGTTTGACACGATTCAAACAAGAACAAGTTTTAAAACAAGAAGACAATGCTTGACACGATTCAAGCAAGGTCCAAGTTCAAGTTTGACACGATTCAAACGAGAACAGTTTTAAAACAAGAGGCAGTGTCCGACACGATTCGAACAAAGACTCTGTTTAGGTTTGACACGATTCAAACAAGAACAAGTTTTAAAACAAGAAGACAATGCTTGACACGATTCAAGCAAGGTCCAAGTTCAAGTTTGACGCGATTCAAACAAGAACAGTTTTAAAAAACTTTAATGTTAAACTTCTCGGGGAACAGTAAAAGGTTTAAAGATTCCAATCTGGCGCGTAAAGGTTAAGACCGAACAAGCACGACACAAGGCAAACCGGGAATGTCTTTACTTCACTGGGGAAATAAAGACATACACCAACAAAAGACCACAAGCAAAACAGAGCACAATGATGCACAGATGCTAGGGTATGATGCATATGCTTAGCTATATGCTAGAAACGACGCGAACGACGCAAAATAGGAAAGAAGAAAGGATAACACAAGCCAACACCCTGAAACCCAAACATTAAGGATAACTGGGGCAATCTTCTTTTCACTGGAGATGGCAGATCCATGCCAAAGATACAGTACTGCTAATTTTCTTGTATAAACTTGATTCCATAAAACATCTTGATACTAGAGTAAAACTTAGTTCATCTTTGTTTTCTTAGAACTTTTCCGCTTCCAAGAATTAGATGAAAATGACGAAGTTATTGTATTCAAAGACCAATAACAATTCTAGTGACTAAGAATTCTGTCGTCTAACAGCTGACTTTTCTGGGGATTCCTGCATAAAGAGCTGGGGTTTAAATGGGAACATGGTTAATGAGTCAAGAATAGACTCTGGTACTCAAATAAGAGTTGGTTGAGATAACACATAATCTGCTTCATGAAGGAAAACCGGTTGGAGCCAGAAAGGTAACCTTATTGGAGATAGAACCAAGAAATGGGCTCCAATAAAGGTATCTAGAATGATTAATCATCAAGGCTAAACGCAACTAGATGACATTCTAGAAAGGATCCGCAATGAAGGTTGAACTGAAAAACGGTCTTCATTGGGAAAAGATATCCAAAGTGATGGAACAACAGGTTCAAGCATGACCGGTTGGTACTTTGGAAAAAAGAAGAACCTTATTGGAGATTGAACCAAGAAATGGGCCCCAATAAAGTATCTAGGATGATTGATCATTAAGTCTAACGTGACTAAATGACATCCTAGAAACACCTCTAAAGTGATGGAACAACAGGTTCAGGCATGACCGGTTGGCTCTTTAGAAGTAACCTCTAAAGTTATGGAACAACAGGTTCTAGTATGACCGGTTGGCGCTTTAGAAGTAACCTTATTTGAGGTAGAACAAAAAAAATGGGCTCCAATAAAGTATCTAGAATGATTGATCATCAAGGCTAAACGCGACTAGATGGCATTCTAGAAAGAATTCACAATGAAGGTTGAACTGAAAAACGGTCTTCACTGGGAAAAGACATCCAAAGTGATGGAACAACAGGTTCAAGCATGACCGGTTGGCACTTTGGAAGAAGAAGAACCTTATTGGAGATTGAACCAAGAAATGGGCCCCAATAAAGGCATAGAATGTGATAGGTTAGTACCGGGGTTGCGTAACCAAAGATAAGGCTTCCTGGGGAATACCCAATTACGGTTGCGAAGAGGTTGAATAGTACCAGACATAGATAAACTGCTTATAAGAGACTGCCAAGCTTCTTCAAGAGATTGCTGCTTCAAAGATTTGTTGATATCACAATAATGTTGGAGAAATAATGTCTTCAATGAGGATCTTGTAAAAGATGCTTCTTGCGAGAAACAGTGCAAAATAAATGCACGTTCAAAGATATGTTTGAAAAGTCATATCTGCTAGGGACCAAAGTTCAATCTAGGAACAAACTAAAAAGAAACGGTCAAACAAGACCCCAATTGAGGAAAAAACTCAAATGGGGATTTATCTTATCCACATGTGGAAAATATAACTGAACCAACCATTATCCACGAGGATAAAACTCTGTGGGGAATTCATAAAAGAATGGGAACTTTATGCCTAGGGCTGACTTTCTATTAGAGAGAATAGACAAACCCAGTCACTTGAGGAGACAAACACCAAAGTGAACAAAAAATAGGTAAACACCAGGAAAAGGTAGCGAAAATGCTAAGATGCTATGCATATGAGTGCTTATGTCATGCTTATGCTTATGCTGACAAAACAGACAAGCGAAACTGGAGACGAAGAAAACGTTTCGACAAGGATACCTAGCCAAACTCAGAGGGCTGGACCAATACTGGGGGTGAAGAAGAAGAGTCAACAACTTCACTGGTGAAAGAGTATTCCATCTGAGGTATAACATCATTAGGATCGCCATCGTGAGCTTGATTTCTTTGTTGAAGGAGAATCCATGGGGATTGTCAAGATTAGTTGTAGTAACAGCTTATTGGGGAGATAGCAAAGGATACTGGCATAGTGATCATCTTTAAATCTTATCTGGCCCAGGCTATATGGTCTGTCGGAAGATGATAACAAGAGGATTTTACAGAAGAATTGGCATACAAGGTGCTTCAAAATTCTTCAAACTCTTGGAGAGATCTCGACGTAATTGCCCCAGATTAACTGCATTCACACAACAAGGTCCTTTGAACTTGTTCTTCCAAATGGTTGGTTGACGATTTGGGGAAGATATACCCCATACTGATTGGCTTTTTAGAGATTTACCGAATCTCGACTTAACTGCCTCTGATAGGTAATCAAAAGGATTTTACAGAAGAATTGGCATACCAGATGCCTCAATATCTTTAAACTTTTGAAAAGAAATGAACCTAGGCATGATTGCCCCAGTTCCACTGTATTCGTGATACTCAAACTGTAGTAGAAATGATTGGGGAACAAAACTTGCCCCTGCTGATGGGTCGTTGGGGTCCACACTTGTCATAAGATGTCCTGGAGAAGACTGGCTCTAGTATCTTGAACTTTGACGAATTCTGCCCCTGATTCGGTAGATTGGCAAATATCCTTCCACTTGGTTGCCCCTGACTGAGCTTCCTTTATTAAGTCAAATCCCCTAGCTGGCTGTATTTGTTGGGATTCCTTTGATATTGAATTGTTTTTGCAAACAAGTATTGTTCATTAAAATTGGCAGAATTTAATGCAAAGTTTAATGCAAAGTTTGAAAACAAAGCTTTGATAAAAAACGCACAGTGACATGATTAAAATAGTCAAAAACAATGGTGGGTCTAGTCATTAAGGAAGTGACCAACACACGCGAGTAACAAAGATTATTAGGAGTCAGGTTACTCAACCTTGTGTAATACCCCAAAATTTACTCTCTCTTTTGTCATCCTAGCATAGCATTATCATATATCATATCATATCCACCTCATTAGCATTTGCATTGCATAGTTAACATAGAAAAATGAAGCATAGCATCCCTCTTACCATCAAGGCATGTGGTCAGGTGAAAGGTGGACAATCAAGGAATCATTCAAGGCACAAAAGGTCAAACAAGTTGCCTCAAGGCAATTCAAGAGGTCTTTCATGTCTCATGCTATCTCAATTGATCATCCAAAACCTCCAGAGAATGAGATTCAATAGGAGATTGAAACACTACATCTTTCACTATGCAAGAGATCCAAAAAACTGAAGGAAAAAACCTCAAAAGAGATGGTTCATTGGTTCAAAATCACCTTCAAGTGGCATATCTCATCATCCTTTAAGAGGATACACAACATATTCTGAGGAATTTGAAATTGAAGACTGCATATTTTTCTCCTAGGAGGTGGGTACCAAAACTAGGGTTTCCAATTAAATCAGGGTATCTTTGATTATTTGGACAAAACTTGATGTCATGGTATTCTACATGTTCTTAAGTGTATAAGTGTGGGAAATTGCCTCTCAATTGGTTTTAGAAGTGGTTCAATTGGAAGAAAGATAAAAAATCAGGAAATTTGGGGCTAAGTCAAATAATCAGAGGAAAAAGTCAACTCTTGACTTTTTGAGGCCAAATTCATGAAATTCATGTTATATGTGACCAATGTACAAAATTTGATCAAGAAACTCCAAAGGAATCATGAAAAAATCAAGATTTGGAAAGTTGCCATTTTTAGAAGAAGTAGGGTTTCCAAAAATAGTAATTTTAGGCCATTTTGCATCAGACTTTGAACCAAGGCCATTCAAAATTGAAGCATCAAATGAAAATTCCACTCAGCCACAATAAAAGATCTTGTTTCAAGCTTCAAATCCATATAAAGAACTCTTCCATTGGATAAAAATTGAGTGAGATATGATTGATCAAAGTTTGAGCAAAGTAGGTCAAAAACCAAGTCATGGCAAGGCAAGTGCAGGCCCATGCGCCATAATTTTGTCGAACACTTGGTGTGCCAAATGTCCAGCCACTTTTCTACATGATGGAAGCTCCAAACGAAAAAATGTTGAACATCAAAGTTGTTCATCTCAATGTCCTCTTCAACTTTTATGTTGGACATTTTTCCATTTGAGCAAGTTATGATGGTGTTATGATGGTCCCAAGTTGACGCGTTCATGCTGAATTTTCCAAGTCAGATTGCCATGCCAACCTACCAACCTGCCAAGCCCATGCACCAGTTCTGAACCATGATGTTTGGAGTCATTTTACACCATTCTACAAGCCTCTATTCAATTCAATTTCAACATCAAAATTATTCTCCTATATCTACTCTTTCATTTGCCACAAAAATTGCACATTTCCATTCATTAAAGTGAGAGAAATTCATCACCAAACTTCCTTGTTTTAATTGATTTTAAGCTGCTATAAAACCAGAAAAATAACATTGTTGTTGTTGTTAATTCAAATACTCAAACATGCTACACACCATTCCACTTTCTATTTCATTAAACTAAAAATTTCCTTACATCACTACCATCCATTTTAAACCCCACCATACACTTCATAAACTCACCCACATCATAATAAATTTTCCCAACTCACCTCTAACTGTCATGACTCAGTTAGTTAGAACCCACTCAGTTAACCCAACTCTAACTCACTTAACTCACTCAGTTTACCATGGTTAATCACACTAAACCCTAACTATATAAACAAGTTTACACACAATTTCAACTCTCTCTCTCTCTCTCTCTCTCTCATTTTTCCACATTTCTCAGAATTCATTCTTAATCATTCTCTCAATTTTCTCTCTAATCTCACACATTTCTCACACTTTTCATCACAATTTCTCAAGAAATCTCAAATTTCTCTTTCACTCTCAAGAAATCAGATCCAGATTTCTCTTTCATTTCTTCATCATTTTCGAAGATCTTTGAAGCAAAATCATCTCCGTAACCTCCTCTTTCTACTGTATGCATTAGATTCGATTAAATCCACCATCGAAAAATCTCAAGTTTCACTCATCACTTCCAATTTCTACTCCAAGCAAATATTGGATCTGGTTTTCGCCTTTATTTGGCTCAGAGTGCTGAATTGAAGATCTTGCAGGAAGTTCTCGGATTTCTAAAACAAAAAAGTGCATCACACACGGTTAGAGATCTTGAAACTTTTTCTTTAGTTCATCATAATTTTAGAAATTTACAATGTGAAATTAGTACTCATGCATTGCATCTGGAAGTCCTGAAATGATGGCACGCCTCTGTTTAGTTAATTTGGAATTTATGTGATTTTGTGATTTTTGTGAAATTCATGTTGAATGTGCCACTTTTCGTGCCATTTTTCCTGGTGTTAGAACGATATTTTGGTGATTTAATCGGTATATTCATGATCTATGAAGTTTGGGCTTCAGTTTGGTATCTTATTTTGTTAATTTTCATTGAGATTTGATAGAGTTATGTGTGGTAGAAGTTGGAAAGAAAAACTGTGCGTTTTGTGTTGCTGTGTGTGTAATATTAATTTGCATGAGATTATGGTGGAAATGGCGACGTGGCAGCACCTCATTGGCGGTGTTCTTAGGCTGAAATGATTAAATAATAACATTGCAATGATTGAGTGGTAATGGATGATGATTAGAAAGAGAGAGAGAGAGAGAGAGAAGGAATGGCGCATGGTGATTGGTCCATCCAAGGTACTTTGCGGCTGGCCAATCACATGCTAGCAGCACATTAATGAAATTGTATGGTGCTCACGTGACACAATTTGGAGCTTCAGACAGGACATGTGTGGGCGAGTGCACAGTTGGTTGTGTGAGCTCGCATCAGTAGCCATTAATTTGGATAGTCTAACTTAATCATGCGGTTGGATTCTGAGGTCTATGGAATTGAAAATGCACCACTACCACACACAATTATGCGCCCTATTGGACTATGAATTGCTTTTCGCACCCTTTTTTTAGGCCCATGTTTTTACACTAAAGAATGACTATTGTTGCACCCCTCTCTTGTTTTATTTCTTTTTCATTTTCTTCATTTCATACATGTTTCATTTCTAATTTTTAAAATTACTAAACTACATCATAAAATTCTAGAAAAATTCATAAACATTTTCAAGACATTTAGAAAATTTTTGATATTTGTATTTCATGATTTTATGACATTTTTGCCCCTGTTTCATAATTTTCTTTGAATTTCCATTTGTGTGCATTCCAAATATGATACATGAATTTGTGGAATTTTGTTCTTGCTCATTACAAATTATTTGGACATGATTCTTTTTGAATTGATTCAATAATACATTGAAGTATGTTAGATGATTTTTGTTTGATTTTTTAGATCAATTTATGACATGTTTTGATGCTTATCTTTGCACCACCTTGTTTGATGTTTCAACTTGACCTAAATGCATTGTTTGAAGTCTTTTTGCTTTGAATTTTTACATGCTATCTTGATGTATGATTTGCTTCTGACTTAGGAATTCCAATACCATGTTTGCATAATTTTCATGAGTCCATTTGATTTTTGTTTGATGCATTACATTTGAAGCATAATAACATGTCCTATGATTCTAATTTTAGTGCATGTTTGCATGAATTCTTTTGTGCATATTTGTATGATCATTTGCATGTTGCATGAGCTATTCATATGATATTATAGGTCTTTGGTACACATTATAGGTCATCTTTACATGTTCATTTTAACTTGAACTTTGTGCATTCTTAACATGTATTGTTTGCACTTTCCTTCTTTTGAGCTTTCACTTCAATTCTTCTTCCATCACTTCTTGAATGTCTTGATTGTTGATTCATGAATACTTTGAGATGTTTATAAACCATTTTCCATTTGGTTTCAATTCTGATTGTTGGATTACATGTTCCATTTATGCATGTTTTTTTCATTTTTTTTTTCATCTTTCATCTATCCTTTCTTATGGTAACATGTCTAAATGCTATGGATGATGAGTGTTGCTTATTCATTTGAATTTGTATGATGAAATTCACTTGTTGTCCATATGATTCACATTCTAGTTGTGATATTAAGATTTGATTCTTCATCTTTTTCTTTTGGACTTTAATGTGTATTAAGTACTTTTTACTTCCTATACATGTTTCTATGTTTACTAACCATGTAGGGGCTTTGGTAAGTTGAATTGAGTGTGGATAAGGGATCCACATTCAAACTTATTTCCTTTCATCTTTTACAATTCAATCTTGTGTTTTGTTAAGAACTTATGTGCTTTCTTTGATTAACTCATTACTTTCCCTTTTGAATTACAATTCATCTTCTACTTTAGAAGTGAATTGTTTAATTCATTCCTTCTTTAGACTTTAGGTTTTGCAACCTCACAAACCATTAGGATCACTCCCTTAACTAATCAATTAGGATTGAGTCTTAGTTCACATAGATTTTACCTTTCTTCTCCCTTGAGTCTTTCATCTTCTCATCTCAAAGAAACTTCAAAATATCTAATAAAGGTAGACATTTATTACATTTAGGCCTTTCATATAAAGAAAAGATTATAAAGGGGTCTTCTCTTGTAATCTTAGAATGTATAGCATACGGCCCATCTTGGGTCAATGTGTTAAACATTTGATCTTGTATGAGGGACTTAAATGTAATACTTGTTGAAGGTACAAATAATAAAACACTTCTTCATTTCATAATCAACAAAAACACTTAATAAACACAAGTATGCTAGTGTGTTTGAACCTTGACAATTGGAACTAAGTGTGGGGGTCTTCTTCACTCTTAGTATATTTTCTTACTCATTCCATCTTGGAATGTGAGAATGTATACATTCCAATGACTAAGATTTAGATACACTATCATATGCAAACAAATGAAAAAAACTCTTAAAAGACAAAAACAAACAATAACGTCTTTCCTTCGAGAATTCTTTCCTCATCTCCTTCATTCATTCCTTAAGGATGCGTTATTTCCGTTCTACCGCAAACAGGTAACGCCTAAGTCTCCCTACAGCGAGCTGCAACACCTAAACTGCTAGAATGTGAACGCTGACGTATTCCACTAAAAAACACAAACAATCCATCCCTAGTGAGGGGAACTACATCGCTCTGATTCTCATGCTCCCGATGAGATACGTAGGCAGTGGGGTAGGGCCCATTCGAGCACTTCTTTTATTTTCCCTACTTTTGTTTCTCTTTCTCTCTCCTTTCCTTTTCCATTCCTTTTCCAGTTCTCTAGCTAGCAGTTCTTTTTCCAGCATCTTTCCTTACACCCTTTGATTGAGACAAGCAAGTGTGGATCCCATCGGGTACGATGGACGCGAGGGGGTGCTAATACCTTCCTCTCGCGTAACCGACTCCCGAATCCAATTCTCTTGGTCGTAAGACCATGCTCTATCCTTTCCTTCAGGTTTACGCAGTGTTTCCTTTCCCTCTCTTGGGATAAATATACATTGCTGGCGACTCTGTTTCGGTGCCACTTTCGCGTTTGTACTAGGATGAAAATCCCGGGAGCGACAGCTGGCGACTCTGCTGGGGACAGGTTGACCTATTGCTAGTCCATCCTAAGCGAGTCAATCCTAGCGCTTGTTTGATTTTCTTTCATTGGGTGTTTACTGTTATCTTGTATTTGCTGTTTACTGTATTTTATTACTTGTACCATATTTACAGCATGTTAGCATTTACATTTCATATGTTATACTGTGTTGCACTGTTCTGTCTGTTTGGCGGGATGGGATTTCTGAGGGATGAGCCCAGTACACAGGCTCGAGTATACACGTAAATTTAGAGTGGAGAGTAGTGGGACCTACGTGCCATCTGTGTACGTTGGGTAATCACGAAATTCACAGCTAGACGAGGCTATCTTGGGACCCATCATGACGTACGCATCTTGCGTATTCCAGGATGTCGATCTAGAGAGCTGTCGACTCTAGTGACCGATCATGAGGACCTTAGTGGAAATATCTCTCTTTAGCGGTGACAGTGGCAGACCACATTCTGTGGCAAACCCACTCGTACCCGAGGGCCCACTTTGGAACTTACATAGGATGACCTTTATTTTCTAAGGTGAGTCAGTGGACGACCTCTTTGATTGGCATAGCATTGTATCCTACGGGCTGAATGTGCTATCGCTCCTCAAACCTCCGAAGCTGACAAGCCTTATTTTCTAGGAACCACAAGTGAGTATGGGTGGGATGTTTACAGGTTTGCAGGTAACCTAGCCTCCTACATACCTTACTTGCGATTCTATGATTGTTACAGACAGTGTATCCTATGACAGTGGGTTGAGTATTCATCTCAGATATATTGCCAGATTCAGTATAGAGACACAGTGCACACAGTTCAATACAGACACAGACACCTGGATACTTGATCACATGCCTTTTGCATTTGCATACTCATATCATAACAGGTTATGTTTGTCATTTTCAGGTACCTACCATATTGTCTGATTCCAATCATGAGTTCCCAAGAAGTTGAGGTTAAAAGGAAGAATAATGTGTCATATAAATTCCCTGATCCTAAGCTAGATTCATTGAACAAGATGATAAACATGGCTGGTTCTGGCGTTCTCAGCACTTTTCAGAAGGAATATGGAGAGCTGATTAAAATGGTATGTGCATTCACAAAGTATGAGAAGGATGGGTTGCACACTTTCTTACAGTTTTATGAACCATCAATGAGATATTTCATGTTCCCTGACTACATTTTGATGCCCACTTTGGAGGAATTCTCATTTATTTTGGGAATTCCAGTCACGTCTTCTATACTGTATTTTTCTGAAGATGCGCTTACCCCCAAAGTAATTGCTGCTGCTCTACATCTGGACCTGTCTTTTGTGAAAAGTGGTCTGAGTAAGCTTAAAGAAGACGAAGGATTTCATTTGGAGTTTCTTTTCCAACAAGCTCAGGAAGCTGCCAAGGCTAAAAACTGGACTACTTACAATGTTGTGTTAGCTCTTTGTATCTATGGTTTGGTGCTTTTCCCCGGTCAACCTGACTTTGTTGATATGCAGGCGATGAAAGTGTTCGTTTCGAAGAATCCGATTCCTACCCTGCTAGGGGATTTTTATTACTCAGTACACTGCAAAAATGAGAAGGGAAGAGGAAGTCTGGTTAGTTGTTGTACCCAATTGTTATGTCATTGGCTCTTCAAACATTTACCTCGAACTGGTGCTTTCTTAGAAACTATTGAGACAATGAAATGGTCCAAGAGATTGATAGGTTTGACTGCCAATAACATCATTTAGTTTGATCCCAAATTACTGACAATAGAGCTTACTGTTAAATATGGAAGTTTTCCGAATGTGCCTCTACTTGGAAGAAGAGGTGGGATTAATTACAACCCGGTGTTGGCTGTTAGATAATTTGGTTATGCTTCGAGAAAGCCTCCTGCTGATGAAGAGATTAGTGCTTCTCTATTTTTCGTGGGAACCAAGAATGAAAGAGTGCCAGAAGTAATAAATGCCTGGAAGTTTAGGCAAAGAGAGGGAAAGCTAATTTTTGGCAAAGGAGACTGTAGATCATACCCTGACTACGATGCTTGGATTGAGATGAAGGTCAAAGAGCTGTTGCTACCCTTTTTAAGAGAGATTCTCTTATGTCCAAATCAACACTCCATGGTACCGGCTGAAGAGTGCGAGAAATGGAAGAAAATGGTCAGAGAGTTGCAGATAGAGAATTCTGGGATGAGCAGATGTCTTCAGAAAGCTTTGGCTGACAAAAAAGAGTTGGAGAAGAGAGCATTGAAAGCGGAGAAAATCTTGGCAGACAAAGAAGAATATTTTGATGATAGAGCTCGGTACTTCCGAAAACTTACTTTGGGAGCAGATGATACTAGTCAGGCTCACAAGGCTACAAAGCAGGCGCTAGCCCGAAGCAAGGATTCATTAGCTAAACTTCTTCAAGCTTGGGATGAAGTCAGAATTGAAAACTCTGAATTGCTGGCCCAGTTAAAAGACAAAGATGAAGAGCTGAAGAAAGCCCATGTAGAAAGAAGAAAGTATCGAGAGGATCTTGGCAAAAGTCAAGAGCAGGTGAAGAATGCTGAAGATAAGCTGAAAATTGCCAACAAAGAGCTTGAAGATATCACGACAGATCTGAAGCTGGTTAAGATTCAAGCTGGAATTAAGAGGCGCAAAGGAGCCGGTGAAGATGAAGCCTTGCTGATGCACATGGGTTCATTATCTGATGCATTGGAAAAAAGGGACGTCGTAATCAAAGAGCTGATTGAGAAGCCACATCATCAGCGTACCCGCATCCTGTTCGAAGAGATTAAGTATTCCAGTCAGAAGCTGAAGGATGTAGAGTTATCAGATTAATGATTTTTGTCATTTATTTGTAATTTGCCATGGTTACCATCAGAATTGTTGATGGATCCATTTGACTGCTTGTTTCTTATGCTGTTGTTGACACTATGACAAATGTGCTTGAAATTTTTTGG
This sequence comes from Lathyrus tuberosus, assembly GCA_022829125.1. Taxonomy (NCBI): domain Eukaryota; kingdom Viridiplantae; phylum Streptophyta; class Magnoliopsida; order Fabales; family Fabaceae; genus Lathyrus; species Lathyrus tuberosus. The sequence continues at coordinate 7,725,375 of JALAZF010000034.1, forward strand.
GAATTTGTATGAAATGAGCTATTTCTGTTCACAATTTCTAGTCTTCAGATATATGTGACCTGATAAGATATCTGCACACTGGCACACTACAAAATCACTATTTCTGGTCATCAGATATTTGTGATTGACGTATATGAATATCTCTTCAAGGCAAAACTCAATAATCATGATTTCTGGTCGTCAGGAATTCGTGGTTACGATTGGAATCAGGATATGAAAAGTATCTTGAAATGACAAACATAACTGTGCATTTGCATTTGCATATTTGCATTGCAGGTGTTCTTTTTTGCAGGCACCTGCTAACCTTTATTTGGTTTACAGGCACGATAGCTGATACCCCAGTTCATCGATACTCTACCCGACGCAATCAAGCCAGAATCATGGAACAAGTTCAGACTGAATTAGCTGATTTGAGAGGAAGGATGGAGCAGTTTATGAACCTTATGCAGGGGATTGCTCAAGGTCAACAAGAGCTGAGGGCCGGTCAGGAGACCATGAGGGTTGGTCAAGATGCCATGAGAGTCACTATTCAGAGGCTGGGGACTGAAATCCCAAATCACAATGTGCGCACTCCTCCTGTCGTCAACATCCCTACTGGTGGGGTACATCTGGGATTTGATAATAATGGTTTAGAGGATGGTCAAGATGACCAGTTTACCGCATTCAACAACGACATGGGTTTCTACAATGAGGACCGAAAGTACGAAGGGTTAGATGAAAGACTCAAGGCTATTAAGAGCCAAAATCCTCTGGGGATTGACGTAGAAGACATGGGTCTCGTGCAGGGTGTGAGAATCCCTCCCAAATTCAAACTTTCTACATTGGATAAGTACAACGGCAGTACCTATCCCAAGACACATTTGCAAGCTTACAATCGCAAGATTGCCGCTTATACTGAAGACCAAAAGCTCTGGATGTATTTTTTCAGGATAGCCTGTCAGGCGCCTCCCTAGAATGGTACGTTAAGCTGGACAGGGTTCATATAAAGAGCTGGAAAGATTTGTGTGTTGCGTTTCTGAAACAGTATCAATATAATCTGGACATGGCACCCAATCGTACGCAACTGCAGAGTATGACCCAGGATCATAAGGAGGGCTTTAAGCAGTACACACAAAGATGGAGAGAATTGGCTGCTCGAGTTCAACCACCTTTGGCTGATCGTGAGATGGCTGATATGTTCATGAGCACCCTCCAAGGGCCGTATTTGGATAGATTGGCTGTGTGTCCGTCAACAGGGTTTGCCGACATTGTTATTGCTGGGGAACGAATAGAGAGTCTGCTGAAGTTGGGTAAGATTCAAGATGCCAGTGGGACTGGTGCTTCGAGTTCGAGGAAACCCTTTGCTAATGGACCAAGGAAAAGAGAAGGGGAGTCCAGTGCTGTGCATAGAGGAGGGGGCAGAGGTAGGACTCAGTCCTATTATCAGGTGGATGCTGTAACCATTCCGGTTCCAGCAGGACAGCAAGCTCCATATCAGCAAGCTAGACCCCGATTCCAGAATAATAGGCCAAGGGACCGTAAGTTTGATCCCTTTCCTATGACATATGCTGCTTTGTTACCACAATTACTCAGAGAGAAGTTAGTTGAACTCAGGACTATGAGGCCGCTAGATACTGGAAAATTGCCTCAAGGTTATGATGCTAATGCTCGATGTGAATTTCATTCTGGTGCGCAAGTTCACTCGATAGAGAAGTGTTGGGCCTTTCAACATAAAGTTCAGGACCTGATTGATGCAAAAGCTATTAATTTCTCTAAGCCGCCGAATGTTCGTGATAATCCAATGCCCCATCATGGAGGTGCAAGCATGAATGCTATTTCTGATGGTGAGAAATTGAATTTGATTACTGATGTTAATTTGGTAAAGACTCCGCTGTTGCTGGTAAAAGAGCGTTTGTTAAAAGGAAAGGTATTTCCTGGATATGGCTCTGATTGTGAGGATTGTTCAAGACAGATTAATGGCTGCAGTAAGTTGAAAGTTGGACTGCAGGATCTTATGGACGAAGGAAGCCTTCAGTTTGATAAGGTAGAGAAGGAAAAAGATGTTTCAGCCGTTACCATTTATTATAATCCAGTTGAGATACAGGTGCCCGTTGAAGAGCCTGTTGCTATCATCGTGCCCGAGAGGCCGAGACCAGTTACGATTATAGTTCCTGAATCTGCTTCTTATGTGTCTAATAGGGCAGTTCCATGGCAGTATGGAACTAATACTCATCAGGGAGGAAGTCAACAGAAGGCAGAGGCTGCTGTTGGTACCAGTGTTGAGAATGTCAGTGGACCTAGTGGTTTCACCAGGAGTGGTCGACTGTTTGCTCCCCAGACTTTAAGGAGTGATAAAGAAACTGAAGCCGCTGCAAGAACAAAAGGAAAACAGGTTGTTGATGACAAGGTGCCTGTTCAGGAAGAGGACCCTAAAGTCAATTTTGATAATGATGTTGAGGAATTTATGAGGATTATCAAAAAGAGCGATTACAAGATCATTGATCAGCTCAATCAGACACTCTCTAAAATCTCAATATTATCCCTGTTAATGAGTTCAGATGCACACCGGGCTGCTTTGTTGAAAGTTTTAAATATGGCTTATGTTCCCCATGAGATCACGGTGAATCAGTTGGAGGGAGTAATTTCTAATGTCAACGTGAGCCACGGGTTGGGGTTTACAAATAAAGATTTGACTCCAGATGGATGTAATCACAACAAAGCGTTGCACATCACACTTGAATGTAAAGGAGCTATTTTGTCGCATGTGCTGGTCGACACAGGTTCTTCCTTGAATGTGTTACCCAAAAAGGCCCTGATGAAAATTGAAGTAGATGGATTGGTCCTTAGACCCAGCGATCTGATTGTGAGAGCTTTCGATGGATCCCAAAGATCGGTGTTTGGAGAGGTAGAATTGCCAATACAGGTTGGTCCACAGATATTCAAGACAATCTTTCACATTATGGACATTCAGTCTGCTTACAGCTGTTTGTTGGGCCGACCGTGGATTCACGCAGCAGGCGCAGTTACCTCCACACTACATCAGAAGCTCAAATATGTGTTTGAGGGTCAAGTGGTTACCGTTTGCGGTGAGGAAGATATATTTGTGAGTCATTTATCCACTTTCAAATATGTGGAAATGGATGGGGAGATTCATGAAACCCTGTGCCAGTCTTTTGAAGCCCTGAATATCAACCAATTCCTAGAATCTACTTCAGCAGCAGTGGTGTCAAATGTGCCAGTTGGGCCGAGTGCATCAATTGCGTCCTACAAGCAGGCCAGAGAAGTGGTTGAAAGCGGAAATGCCCAAGGTTGGGGTAAAGCTATTGACGTGTTTGTGAAAGAAGATAAGTTCGGCATTGGATACCAACCAGGCCAGATGCCAGTTCCTCGATTCCGTGGGCCAATCAATTTCAACAGTGGAGGAATTATCAACCCTAATCAGTCCTGCTCAGCAATAGAAGATGACGCTGAAAGCTCAGATTATCTGGACAGATGGGTGTATTCACTGGCTCCAGGCGAGGCATTGCAAAATTGGTCTAGTGAAGAAGTCATTCATGTTGTACACCATTCAGAGTAATAATTCTTGTCTTTCATAGTGCATGAAATCCCACACTCTACCCAAAGTGTGAGGATCCATTTGTAGGGCCACCATATTTTCTCATATAATGTTCAAATATCAATAAAAATGACGTTTTTGTTTACAAATTTGTGTTCCTTTATTCATTCTTTATTTTTATTTTTGCACAAAGAAAATTAAAAATGATAATGCACTTTCTTTTGTTTTCAAGCAAAAATAATCTAAAATAAAGCATTAATCCAATCATGCAGACTGGATTTTGTGGATTCCTTTGAAAATGATTTTGTTATGCCCCCGTATGATTTCGACAATCCGATCTATCAAGCTGAGGAGGAAAGTGATGAGGACTATGAATTCCCGGAAGAGTTGGCTAGATTGTTGAAACAGGAAGAGAAGACTATTCAGCCTCATCAGGAAGCTCTTGAGATTATCAATATTGGTTCAGAAGAAAGCAAGAAAGAGATCAAGATTGGTGCGAGTCTGCGGGCTGATGTAAAGCAAGAGCTGATAGTCATGCTACGGGAATATGTTGACATCTTTGCTTGGTCATATCAAGATATGTCAGGTTTAGATACAGACATAGTTGTGCATAGACTACCATTGAAAGAGGACTGTCCACCGGTCAAGCAAAAGCTGCGCAGAACAAAACTGGAAATGGCTTTGAAGATCAAGGAAGAAGTACAGAAGCAGTTGGATGCAGGTTTTCTGGCAATAACCAACTATCCTCCCTGGGTGGCCAATATAGTACCGGTGCCGAAGAAAGATGGAAAAGTTAGAGTGTGCGTGGATTACAGAGATCTCAACAGGGCAATCCCTAAAGATGATTTTCCACTCCCTCATATTGATGTGTTGGTTGACAATACTGCTCAATTTTCAGTGTTCTCGTTTATGGATGGATTCTCCGGGTATAATCAGATAAAGATGGCGCCTGAAGACATGGAGAAGACGACATTCATTACCCCGTGGGGTACCTTCTGTTACAAAGTAATGCCTTTTGGGTTAAAAAACGCAGGGGCAACTTATCAAAGAGCTATGGTGACGTTATTCCACGATCTAATTCATAAAGAGATCGAGTGCTATGTGGATGACATGATTGCTAAATCAAAGACAAAAGAAGAACATCTGATCAACTTGAAGAAGTTGTTTGAGAGGTTGAGGAAATTCAGGTTGAGACTGAATCCTAACAAGTGTACTTTCGGCGTGCGGTCCGGAAAATTGCCTGGTTTCATTGTCAGTGAAAAAGGAATAGAGGTTGATCCTGCTAAAGTGAAAGCTATACAAGATATGCCTGTACCAAGAACTGAGAAAGAAGTTCGCGGCTTTCTAGGGAGGTTGAACTACATTTCAAGGTTCATATCTCACCTAACTGCCACCTGCGAACTGATATTCAAAATGCTAAGAAAAGATCAAACGGTCAGGTGGAATGATGATTGTCAAAATGCATTCGATAAAATAAAAAGATATTTGCAAGAACCTCTGATTCTGATACCTCCAGTTCAAGGGAGACCACTGATTATGTACTTGACTATGCTCGAAGGATCTATGGGTTGTGTTCTCGGTCAACACGACGAGACAGGTAGGAAAGAACATGCTATCTACTACCTGAGCAAGAAGTTTACAGATTGTGAATCACGTTATTCGATGCTTGAGAAGACATGTTGTGCACTTGCATGGGCCGCAAAGCGATTGAGACAATATATGCTCACACATACAACCCTGTTGATTTCAAAAATGGATCCAGTCAAGTATATTTTTGAGAAACCAGCACTTACAGGCAGAGTTGCAAGGTGGCAAATGGTACTTACAGAGTACGATATTCAATATACTTCGCAAAAAGCAATCAAAGGAAGTATACTGTCAGATTATCTTGCGCAACAGCCTCTTGATGATTACCAACCTATGAAGTTTGATTTCCCTGATGAGGACATCATGTTTCTCAAAGCAAAAGACTGCGAGGAACCACTTCTGGAGGAGGGGCCTGACCCTGAATCCAAATGGAGTTTGATGTTTGATGGGGCGGTTAATATGAATGGGTGCGGAGTTGGTGCAGTCCTTATTACGCCAGAAGGTGTTCACATGCCCTTCACTGCCCGAGTAACTTTCGGGTGTACCAACAATGAAGCAGAATACGAAGCTTGCATACTAGGGATTGAGGAGGCTATTGATTTACGAATTAAGACCCTCGATATCTTTGGTGATTCGGCACTGGTAATCAATCAAGTAAAGGGAACGTGGCACACACATCAGCAGAATTTGATTCCGTATAGAGATTATACGAGGAGATTGCTGACATTCTTTACAACTGTCAAGTTATACCATGTTCCTAGAGATGAGAATAAGTTTGCAGACGCCTTGGCCGCTATATCTTCGATGATCAAAGTGCATGGTTGGAACTTTGTACCCAGGATTGATGTATCTCGTCTTGATAGACCTGCTTTTGTGTTTGATGTTGATGCAGTGTCTAACGATAAGCCTTGGTACCATGACATTAAATGCTTCTTGAAAAATCAAGAATACCCGCCTGGGGCATCTTCCAAAGACAAGAAGACATTAAGAAGGCTAGCTGGTAGTTTCTTCTTGAACAAAGATGGCGTGCTGTATAAAATAAATTTTGACATGGTTCTGCTCAGATGCGTGGATAGACACGAGGCAGACCTGTTGATGATTGAAGCGCACGAAGGCTCTTTCGGTACCCATGTCGGAGGACATACGATGGCTAAGAAATTGTTGAGATCGGGGTATTATTGGTTGACAATGGAGTCAGATTGCTGCAAGTATGCCCGCAAGTGTCACAAATGCCAAATTTATGCAGATAAAGTACATGTTCCTCCAAATCCGTTGAGTATCATGTCCTCTCCACGGCCCTTTGCAATGTGGGGCATTGATATGATCGGAAAAATTAAGCCTACTGCTTCAAACGGCCATCGTTTCATCTTGGTCGCCATTGATTACTTCACTAAATGGGTTGAAGCAGCGTCTTATGCCAATGTCATTAAGCAACTGGTGGCTCGTTTCTTGAAACGAGATATTATTTGTCGCTATGGAGTTCCCGAAAGAATCATTACTGATAATGGTTCTAATTTGAATAATAAGATGATGGCTGAGCTATGCCGGGACTTCAAAATCGAGCATCACAATTCTTCTCCGTACCGCCCAAAGATGAATGGCGCGGTCGAAGCAGCCAACAAAAATATCAAGAAGATTGTGCAGAAGATGGTTATCACGTACAAAGATTGGCATGAGATGTTACCATTGGCTTTGCATGGGTATCGAACATCAATCCGCACGTCCACTGGGGCAACACCATACTCACTTGTATACGGTATGGAGGCAGTTCTACTGATCGAAGTTGAGATTCCCTCTCTCCAAGTATTGATGGATGTTAAGCTAGATGAAGCTGAATGGGTACGAGCCAGATTTGATCAGCTGAGCCTTATTGAGGAGAAGCGATTAGCCGTAATATGTCATGGCCAGCTATACCAGCGCAGAATGAAGAGGGCATTCGATCAGAAGGTTCGACCTCAAGTTTACAAGGTCGGAGATGTGGTAATCAAGAGAATACTTCCTCCGAGTACAGATCACAGGGGCAAATGGACTCCTAATTATGAAGGTTCATTCGTGGTTAAAAAGGTTTTCTCAGGTGGAGCCTTATTGCTGACAACCATGGATGGTGAAGACTTTTCATCCCCTATTAATTCAGATGCAGTTAAAAAATACTTCATATAAATAGACCCGCTGGATAAAAGAAAGAGGAAAAATCCAGGCAAAAAAGGGCATCCCGGCGAACCAAAAACAGAATAAAGGTTCGGGCAAAAATTAGGGATATAATTTGAAAAAAAATTGTACACCCGAAAGGGCAACTTCGGCAAAAATGGGTATCCCGGTGGGTTGAAAACCTGAAAAGGCGATCCACGCAAAAGAGGGATTTAAGCGAATGACTGCAGTATGAATTAATCTGTACGTTCTCTACTCTTCAGTAAACTAGCAAAGTTTCTGAAGGAGGAATTGTTCCGACCACGAACTTCCGAAGGCCAAGATAATCAGGAGAGTTGGAGTACATACTGGTTATAACAGAATCAGAAATCAGTTGGAATCCAATTTCCGCATTATCATTAGGATAGATTTCTTTTCTCAATTTTATGGCAATCAACTCTTTCAGGGGTTTGCTTCCGATTGTAAATTCACCAATTTTGGCATTTTATCAATAAAATTGAATATTCAGTCACAAGCTTTTATTTTCATTTTACTATTTTGTTTGCAAAAACGTCCGATTTTTGATAATAAAACATTACTTTGAAAATATCGTGGCCTCGCAAAAACATGCACATAAAAGACAATTAAAATTACTTTGCTTGTTGGACAACCTTGGATGGTGGACTCAAAAACCACGCAATATCCTGGGGCATGTGCATATATTCTTTCTGTTGCAGGTAATGAGTGCGATCGATCCAAGTAGCACTAAAGTTATCTCTCAGCACCAACAGATATTTGCTATGACTTGATACAGTTCTATCTTATTAAGTCGATTCTTTCATTAAAGATTTCTCGCCGGGTTTTGTGACGACAACAGTTGCCGAAGATTGAATTCTTCTGTATTGATAACGGTTATTAAGGCAGTGAGCACTCCATGTCCATAACGAGTGCAAATCCTCCGGTACCTCGCAGACGATGTAAAGGGTAGTTCAAGACGGGGTGTTTATCTAAGAGTTTGAAAACGCTTGGTTTTCTATAAAATCCTCTTAAGAGACGAAGCTTCTCGCAGAAACATCCCTTGTGGGGTTTATTCTCGGCAGGATGTACCAGCAAGTGGTAATGTCATATTTCCCGCAGGTGTCAGCATGTGAAATTTGTCAAAGAATAATCCCCAGCGGAGTTGTTGACTTTCCCGAGCATGGGGCATTTTGAATTCCCCAGCAAAAGACTTTCCAAATCTATTATCCCCAATAGAGTTTGAGGACACTTGGTCTTCTGTAAAATCCTCTCAAAGGGCATCCCCAGCACGAGATGTTTTAAAGCAGCTTTCTCCAGCAGAGTTGATGACAAGCTCATTATCCCCAACGAGATCGTCAAACAGAAAGTTCGCCTAACATGGGGCATTATGACACTTATCCTAAGATTGACAGTTTTATTCCTCAGCAGACTATCGTGGAATTGCTTTGGGTTTCCCCAGCAAATATAGGGACTTTTTCCCAGCAAGTTGCAATGAAAAGTCCAACGACAGATTGGCAGAAATCCAACACGAATTGATAAAAGTCCAACGACAGATTGGCAGAAATCCAACACGAATTGGTAAAAGTCCAACGACAGATTGGCAGAAATCCGACACGAATTGGTAAAAGTCCAACGACAGTTTGGCAAAGCTGCAAAAGTCCATCTGAAGATGGCAAGTTTGAGATTCCAAAGCCGGTTTGGTAATCATTGAAGTCCAACGACAGATTGGCAGAAATACAACACAAATTGGTAAAAGTCCAACGACAGATTGGCAGAAATCCGACACGAATTGGTAAAAGTCCAACGACAGATTGGCAGAGCAGCTCAAGTCCATCGACAGTATGGCAAGCCAGTAGTCGCCTGGCGTCGTTCAAAAAGGCATTGTTGAAAGTCCATCGACAGTATGGCAAGCCAGTAGTCGCCTGGCGTCGTTCAAAAAGACATTATTGAAAGTCCATCGACAGTATGGCAAGACAGTAGTCGTCTGGCGTTGTTCAAAAAGACATTGTTGAAAGTCCATCGACAGTATGGCAAGCCAGTAGTCGTCTGGCGTCGTTCAAAAAGACATTGTTGAAAGTCCATCGACAGTATGGCAATCTAGTAGTCGCCTGGCGTCGCTTAAAGGACAGATCTCTCCAACAACGTTTCATTGAAGATTCAATCCAGCAGTCTCGTTGGGTTTATATCCCTTTTTTTCTTCATCATCCAGAGCAAATTTTTGGTTATATTTGGTATTCAATCACTATATACCTTGAAAGTCTGAAAGCAATCGCTTTCAGACATTCAGGTCTACAGCGTTTGAATAGGGGCAGCTGTAATACCCCAAAATTTGCTCTCTCTTTTGTCATCCTAGCACAGCATTATCATATATCATATCATATCCACCTCATTAGCATTTGCATTGCATAGTTAACATAGAAAAATGAAGCATAGCATCCCTCTTACCATCAAGGCATGTGGTCAGGTGAAAGGTGGACAATCAAGGAATCATTCAAGGCACAAAAGGTCAAACAAGTTGCCTCAAGGCAAGTCAAGAGGTCTTTCATGTCTCATGCTATCTCAATTGATCATCCAAAACCTCCAGAGAGTGAGATTCAATAGGAGATTGAAACACTACATCTTTCACTATGCAAGAGATCCAAAAAACTGAAGGAAAAAACCTCAAAAGAGATGGTTCATTAGTTCAAAATCACCTTCAAGTGGCATATCTCATCATCCTTTAAGAGGATACACAACATATTCTGAGGAATTTGAAATTGAAGACTGCATATTTTTCTCCTAGGAGGTGGGTACCAAAACTAGGGTTTCCAATTAAATCAGGGTATCTTTGATTTTTTGGAAAAAACTTGATGTCATGGTATTCTACATGTTCTTAAGTGTATGAGTGTGGGAAATTGCCTCTCAATTGGTTTTAGAAGTGGTTCAATTGGAAGAAAGATAAAAAATCAGGAAATTTGGGGCTAAGTCAAATAATCAGAGGAAAAAGTCAACTCTTGACTTTTTGAGGCCAAATTCATGAAATTCATGTTATATGTGACCAATGTACAAAATTTGATCAAGAAACTCCAAAGGAATCATGAAAAAATCAAGATTTGGAAAGTTGCCATTTTTAAAAGAAGTAGGGTTTCCAAAAATAGTAATTTTAGGCCATTTTGCATCAGACTTTGAACCAAGGCCATTCAAAATTGAAGCATCAAATGAAAATTCCACTCGGCCACAATAAAAGATCTTGTTTCAAGCTTCAAATCCATATAAAGAACTCTTCCATTGGATAAAAATTGAGTGAGATATGATTGATCAAAGTTTGAGCAAAGTAGGTCAAAAACCAAGTCATGGCAAGGCAAGTGCAGGCCCATGCACCATAATTTTGTCGAACACTTGGTGTGCCAAATGTCCAGCCACTTTTCTCCATGATGAAAATTCCAAACGAAAAAATGTTGAACATCAAAGTTGTTCATCTCAATGTCCTCTTCAACTTTGATGTTGGACATTTTTCCATTTGAGCAAGTTATGATGGGGTTATGATGGTCCCAAGTTGACGCGTTCATGCTGAATTTTCCAAGTCAGATTGCCATGCCAACCTACCAACCTGCCAAGCCCATGTACCAGTTCTGAACCATGATGGTTGGAGTCATTTTACACCATTCTACAAGCCTCTATTCAATTCAATTTCAACATCAAAATTATTCTCCTATATCTACTCTTTCATTTGCCACAAAATTTACACATTTCCATTCATTAAAGTGAGAGAAATTCATCACCAAACTTCCTTGTTTTAATTGATTTTAAGCTGCTATAAAACCAGAAAAATAACATTGTTGTTGTTGTTAATTCAAATACTCATACACGCTACACACCATTCCACTTTCTATTTCATTAAACTAAAAATTTCCTTACATCACTACCATCCATTTTAAACCCCACCATACACTTCATAAACTCACCCACACCATAATAAATCTTCCCAACTCACCTCTAACTGTCATGACTCAGTTAGTTAGAACCCACTCAGTTAACCCAACTCTAACTCACTTAACTCACTCAGTTTACCATGGTTAATCACACTAAACCCTAACTATATAAACAAGTTTACACACAATTTCAACTCTCTCTCTCATTTTTCCACATTTCTCAGAATTCATTCTCAATCATTCTCTCAATTTTCTCTCTAATCTCACACATTTCTCACACTTTTCATCACAATTTCTCAAGAAATCTCAAATTTCTCTTTCACTCTCAAGAATTCAGATCCAGATTTCTCTTTCGTTTCTTCATCATTTTCGAAGATCTTTGAAGCAGAATCATCTCCTTAACCTCCTCTTTCTACTGTATGTATTAGATTCGATTGAATCCACCATCGAAAAATCTCAAGTTTCACTCATCACTTCCAATTTCTACTCCAAGCAAATATTGGATCTGGTTTTCGCCTTTATTTGGCTCAGAGTGCTGATTTGAAGATCTTGCAGGAAGTTTTCGGATTTCTAAAACAAAAAAGTGCATCACACACGGTTAGAGATCTTGAAAATTTTTCTTTAGTTCATCATAATTTTAGAAATTTACAATGTGAAATTAGTACTCATGCATTGCATCTGGAAGTCCTGAAATGATGGCACACCTCTGTTTAGTTAATTTGGAATTTATGTGATTTTGTGATTTTTGTGAAATTCATGTTGGATGTGCCATTTTTCGTGCCATTTTTCCTGGTGTTAGAATGATCTTTTGGTGATTTAATCGGTATATTCATGATCTATGAAGTTTGGGCTTCAGTTTGGTATCTTATTTTGTTAATTTTCATTGAGATTTGATAGAGTTATGTGTGGTAGAAGTTGGAAAGAAAAACTGTGCGTTTTGTGTTGCTGTGTGTGAAATATTAATTTGCATGAGATTATGGTGGAAGTGGTGACGTGGCAGCACCTCATTGGCGGTGTTCTTAGGCTGAAATGATTAAATAATAACATTACAATGATTGAGTGGTAATGGATGATGATTAGAAAGAGAGAGAGAGAAGGAATGGCGCATGGTGATTGGTTCATCCAAGGTACTTTGCGGCTGGCCAATCACATGCTAGCAGCACATTAATGAAATTGTATCGTGCTCACATGACACAATTTGGAGCTTCAGGCAGGACATGTGTGGGCGAGTGCACGGCTGGTTGTGTGAGCTCGCATGAGTAGCCATTGATTTGGATAGTCTAACTTGATCATGCAGTTGGATTCTGAGGTCTATGGAATTGAAAATGCACCACTACCACACACAATTATGCGCCCTATTGGACTATGAATTGCTTTTCGCACCCTTTTTTTTAGGCCCGTGTTTTTACACTAAAGAATGACTATTGTTGCACCCCTCTCTTGTTTTATTTCTGTTTCATTTTCTTCATTTCATACACGTTTCATTTCTAATTTTTAAAATTACTAAACTACATCATAAAATTCTATAAAAATTCATTAACATTTTAAAGACATTTAGGAAATTTTTGATATTTTTATTTCATGATTTTATGACATTTTTGCCCCTGTTTCATAATTTTCTTTGAATTTCCATTTGTGTGCATTCCAAATATGATACATGAATTTGTAGAATTTTGTTCTTGCTCATTACAAATTGTTTGGACATGATTCTTTTTGAATTGATTCAATAATACATTTAAGTATGTTAGATGATTTTTTTTTTAGATCACTTTATGACATGTTTTGATGCTTATCTTTGCACCACCTTGTTTGATGTTTCAACTTGACCTAAATGCATTGTTTGAAGTCTTTTTGCTTTGAATTTTTACATGCTTTCTTGATGTATGATTTGCTTCTGACTTAGGCATTCCAATACCATGTTTGTATAATTTTCATGAGTCCATTTGATTTTTGTTTGATGCATTACATTTGAAGAATAATAACATGTCCTATCATTCTAATTTTAGTGCATGTTTGCATGAATTCTTTTGTGCATATTTGTATAATCATTTGCATGTTGCATGAGCTATTCATATGATATTATAGGTCTTTGGTACACATTATAGGTCATCTTTACATGTTCATTTTAACTTGAACTTTGTGCATTCTTAACATGTATTGTTTGCACTTTCCTTCTTTTGAGCTTTCACTTCAATTCTTCTTCCATCACTTCTTGAATGTCTTGATTGTTGATTCATGAATACTTTGAGATGTTTATAAACCATTTTCCATTTGGTTTAAATTCTGATTGTTGGATTACATGTTCCATTTATGCATGTTCTTTTCATTTTTTTTTCATCTTTCATCTATCATTTCTTATGGTAACATGTCTAAATACTATGGATGATGAGTGTTGCTTATTCATTTGAATTTGTATGATGAAATTCACTTGTTGTACATATGATTCACATTCTGGTTGTGATATTAAGATTTGATTCTTCATCTTTTTCTTTTGGACTTTAATGTGTATTAAGTACTTTTTACTTCCTATACATGTTTCTATGTTTACTAACCATGTAGGGGCTTTGGTAAGTTGAATTAAGTGTGGATAAGGGATCCATATTCAAACTTCTTTCCTTTCATCTTTTATAATTCAATCTTGTGTTTTGTTAAGCACTTATGTGCTTTCTTTGATTAACTCATTACTTTCCCTTTTGAATTACAATTCATCTTCTACTTTAGAAGTGAATTGTTTAATTCATTCCTTCTTTAGACTTTAGGTTTTGCAACCTCACAAACCATTAGGATCACTCCCTTAACTAATCAATTAGGATTGAGTCTTAGTTCACATAGATTTTACCTTTCTTCTCCCTTGAGTCTTTCATCTTCTCATCTCAAAGAAAATTCAAAATATCTACTAAAGGTAGGCATTTATTACATTTAGGCCTTTCATATAAAGAAAAGATTATAAAGGGGTCTTCTCTTGTAATCTTAGAATGTATAGCATATGGCCCATCTTGGGTCAATGTGTTAAACATTTGATCTTATATGAGGGACTTAAATGTAATACTTGTTGAAGGTACAAATAATATAACACTTCTTCATTTCATAATCAACAAAAACACTTAATAAACACAAGTATGCTAGTGTGTTTGAACCTTGATAATTGGAACTAAGTGTGGGGGTCTTCTTCACTCTTAGTATATTTTCTTACTCATTCCATCTTGGAATGTGAGAATGTATACATTCCAATGACTAAGATTTAGATACACTATCATATGCAAACAAATGAAAAAAACTCTTAAAAGACAAAAACAAACAATAACGTCTTTCCTTCGGGAATTCTTTCCTCATCTCCTTCATTCATTCCTTAAGGATGCGTCATTTCCGTTCTACCGCAAACAGGTAACGCCTAAGTCTCCCTACAGTGAGCTGCAACACCTAAACTGCTAGAACGCGAACGCTGACGTATTCCACTAAAAAACACAAACAATCCATCCCTAGTGAGGGGAACTACGTCGCTCTGATTCTCATGCTCCCGATGAGATACGTAGGCAGTGGGGTAGGGCCCATTCGAGCACTTCTTTTATTTTCCCTACTTTTGTTTCTCTTTCTCTCTCCTTTCCTTTTCCATTCCTTTTCCAGTTCTCTAGCTAGCAGTTCTTTTTCCAGCATCTTTCCTTACACCCTTTGATTGAGACAAGCAAGCGTGGATTCCATCGGGTACAATGGACGCGAGGGGGTGCTAATACCTTCCTCTCGCGTAACCGACTCCCGAATCCAATTCTCTTGGTTGCAAGACCATGCTCTATCCTTTCCTTCAGGTTTACGCAGTGTTTCCTTTCCCTCTCTTGGGATAAATATACATTACTGGCGACTCTGTTTCGGTGCCACTTTCGCGTTTGTACTAGGATGAAAATCCCGGGAGCGACACCTTACTGTAGTATGCTTTTCAAAACAACGTTACCTCAATTAGGTCTTTTAAGGGTCATAATGTGGTATGGTTCATGGTTTATGAAACAAAAGATAAAGGCTCAAATCCTACGTTCAGTTAACTCAAGATATACATTCAAATCTCCAAAAGTAGGAAGTCACTTGATTTGAAAACTGACTGGCGCCTTATGTGAAACGCTCGTGTTTGAATGCATATCCAAGTTAAACTGAGAACTACCCTGCCCCCAAGGTTGAGATTTAAGGGGTTTTTTTTAAAGAAAGAAAATTACTACTTCTAGGCTCGAAGGGGTTAACGAGGGATGAACTGAAACAATGCCTTACATCCTCGGCGAGGTTAATTTGAAAGTATACCACAGCAATTATGAACACGAGGTTTTCATCATCCTCCATAATCTTTGCTTTAACAAAAGTTTGAAAAAGGGGTGAAAAAGATATATATTTTTGCTTTTATGAAAATAGAAGTAAATGAGTGAAACGAATGGATTTAACCAAAAGATGCATAAACACTTCATTAATCTTTGCCAATCTGAAAGTACAACAAAGCTTATAAGTAAATACAAATTCAAAGTGAAAGGAAATACAATAAACTTGCTGAAACAGCCAATAGATTGCCAGCTTTAGGGAATTAAACACAGAAAATCAAAGAGGAGCTCAATCACAGACATCTAGTTCCTCTTTGTCTTGATACATCCTCCATATCATTACTTATCTCATGAGCGGGTAAGGATTGTTCTTGATGTTAGGCTGGGAGCCATCAAAAGACAAAATGTTTCTCTCCACTAAGTCCTTCACAATATGCTTCAGAGCAAAACAACCTTCTAAATTGTGGCCCGGTGCGCCTTCATGGAATGCACAATGAGCATTGGGATTGTAAGAAGGTGGAAGCGGATTAGGAGGTGGGCCTGATGACCTTGTAGTTATTAATCCTTGTTGCACCAAAACAGGATACAATGCTGTGTACGTCATAGGAATGGGAGGAATCAGAGGCCTTCCACCCTTTCTTTTTCCTGGAATGTTCTGACGAGAAACTCGAGTCCATTGGCTATAGGCAGGAGCGTTGGGCGCTCGTTGATATACTGGTGGTTGAGGAACCGGTTGATAAACAGAAGCTTGACTGTTGAATGTTGGCGCGATGGCGACCACATAAGGTTGCTGAACAGAATAAAACTGTTGTTGTTGCTGACGTTTCCAGTACTGATTCTTCCTCTTTTTGTTTGTCATCACCACATTAGTATCCCCTTCCCTTTTGAAGGATATTTTGGCATCGTCGCTCGAACTACCAGCTCTCTTGGTCATTTTTCCACTCTTCAGACCAAGCTCTACTTTAATCCCCACAGCTACAATATCGGAAAAACTAGCAGACACGCTACTGATCATCCTTTCATAGAATTCCGGTCTCACCGTGTCGACAAACCAATCAGTTAACTCCTTTTCAGATAAAGGTGGCTCAACTTGTGAAGCCAGCTCTCTCCATCTTTGTGCATACTCTCTAAAAGACTCAGTATCATTCTGAGACATACTCAGTAGTTGTCTACGATCTGGCGCCAGGTCCACGTTATATTTGTAATGCTTTACAAAAGCATCAGATACATCTTGGAAACATCGGATCCTAGATTGATCCAAAGTCAAATACCACTTTGCAGCAGCTCCTTTCAAACTATCTTGGAAGCAGTGGATCATCAACTTATCATTATCCATGAATGCAGCCATTCGTCGGTAATACATGACTAAATGCGACTTAGGACAGGTCGCACCAGAGTATAGGTCGAAATTGGGTAGTTTGAACTTGGGTGGAATTACCAAGCCTGAGACTAAACACATGTTTTTAACATTGCTCCTCTCCATTGCTTCCAATTTCCTCCGCATTGTCTCTACACTTTCCTCCAACCTTTCATGTCGATTATCCCCTTCTTCGGACATATTGACATGATCATAAACCGGACGTGGGTTCTGAAAAATTGGGCGCACCTGGGCTTGCACTGTTGCTGGAGTGAAGATAGGAATAGCTTGAAAAGCCTCATTAACCAAGGGAACAGCTTGTTGAGTAGAAGTGACGGCCGGAGCACGCATAAAGTTAAAAGGCATGCCTAAAGTAGGGTTCACAATAGTAACGGGAGGTTCTACAGTTGTAGCAATGGCTTCTGAGACTACGGTGACCTGCGTATCCACCTTTTCTCGTATACCATTCAAAACTTCCATGATCTGCCACATTCCTCCTCGGAGCTCACTCAATTCATTGTTGACTTTGTCCATTTCACAGTATTGTTCAGACATGCTTGGTCGAGTTCGGCTCGGGTGACGATTCAAAGACAATTCTGAAGGGAAAACGGCGACATAAGACGAAGACAAAGAGGAAATGCACATGCTGTGACATGATGTAAATGCAAGCCAAATGGTTTCAAGGAACTCAAAGGCAAGTTGCGAAACATTTTTGGGAAAATTGAAGAGTTTTTGTTTTTAAAATTCAAGCTCTGTTGAAAAGGAAACGAACATTTGAGTTCCTCGAAACCAAAGGGCTAAGAATGTTTGAATGTAGATATGCAAAAAGCACACGAGCACAAACACATGTACACACAACAAAACATACAAATCCTAGGTTTAGGGTTCACATGAATGGAGCCAAAGGTCTACCCATCCCTATAGGTATGTACTACTGGTTTTCACCTGCCGAACAAGGTTCTAAAGAGTTCCCAGAGTCTACAATCCATCTTTCGGATTTTAAGGATTTCCCAGATGACTTGGTAATCGATAAAATTCTCAAGAGGATCTCGTCTGAGTGTAGTATCGCGTGACAACCAATTCAGAAATAGACTTCATCATGGTCTCCGCACTACATCTAAAAGGCTTAGTGGGGTTTGGTAACTACGGTTCTCAATATCATGGGCTCCTAGGTCGAGAGTAGCACACTTTCATGAATATGATCGTTCAACATAACTAGACACTCAAGAGGGCCTCAACTGAGTGATGGTGTCTCAAGTTAACTTTTTCAGGAATCGACTCCTTCAAAGCCTCCTTGAATATACCATCGTCCTATCATAAGTGCACTCGAAATCCGGGTTAGGATTTATATCACTCATAGATATCATGTCAACCCAAATTAAATAGAAAAAAGTCAAGCAAGAACATATATACAGGTATATAAGTAAATATGACATACATAAGCATATACAAGTAAATAAGCAAACATGAATAGCATAAAAACAAGATAAGCTTAACCCTCTTAGGAAAGGACCAGCAATAGGTCTAACAATCCCCAGTGAAGTCGCCATTTCTGTTGCGGTGAAAATTGGATAACAAATTATTAATTAATTTGCATCATTTTCTTTTACAACCGACTTTGATTTATCCAAAGGAAAGGTTCAAGATCGTTAGAAAAACCTAAGGGGAAAGATCTAAGGTTCGGGGGTTGGTTACGCCTAGGGAAGGTATTAACACCCTAAACGTCCGTAGTACTCTACAGGAGCCTCTTGTTCTAATGTTATCTTATGTTTGCTAAAGGTTCTATGCTAAAGGTTGAAACCCTAGGGGTTAGTATCTAAGTATACTCGACAAAGCATCGCACTTTGCGCCTACGTATCCTCGGGAATAGAATCAGAGTATGCGTAGTTATACTTCTACTGAACTGTTGACTATGGTCAATATTCAAAGGGGAAATGAGTACAAGCTCATTGTAGAGTTTAGGAACTCTCTAAATCTAGTTGTAATGGACCTATGTTATGTTTTAGTCAGTAGGGAAAGTGATAAATTCATTAGGATGAATATCACTAAGAGTTTAGGAACTCTCTCCTAAAGCTAGTTGTGATTTCTATGGCTCTGATGAGGCCAAGAAATAAAGTTATCTCCTAAGAGGGTACTTAGGTTAAGGTGGGGGCTAATGACTTTTAAAAAAAAAATCAATGTATTTCACCTTCCTTTGGAATGGGGAAACATGATGATAAAAGATTACTAAAAGATAACAGGTTAATAATTCGAATAAAATGATGCAAAATAGACATGAATAAGATAATGAGATAAGATAAAATCATGATATTAATGCAAAGTGAGAATTAAACATGTTAGACAATGATTAAATATAAGATGAAATAAAATGAATTAGTCTCGTCTTAATCATGATTTAATCGAGAAATCGATAATCAATGATTCTTGACTTTCATCGACTAAATGGAAAGTGGTCTCATGTTGATCAAAATTTTGTCAACTCAATGAAATCAACCAAACTATGAGGTTTGTTATGTCATCGACCAAAATAAAGGAAGTGAAATCGAAATAAAATCGGTCTCGTCTAAATAAGATTTAATTGAGAAGACGATAATTTTAATATTTGACTTTCATTGACCAATAAAAATGAATAAACAGTAGCCTCACATTCATCAAGACTTTATTGATTTGAAATGATCAAGTCAATATTCGTGTAGTGTCATTGGCCTAAATAAAGATTATGAAATAAAATAAGGTTGATCTCGTCTTAATCAAGATTTCAATTGGGAAATCGACAATCTTGACATTTGACTTTCATCGATCAAAATAGAATCGGAATGAAAATGACAACAGTCTCGTCTATATCAAGATTTAATCGATAAATCGATAATCTTAGATTTTTAACTTTCATCGACCAAAATGGAATTGAAATAAAAAAGTTGGTCTCGTTTAAATCAAGATTTAATCGATAAATCGATAATCTTAGACTTTTAACTTTTATCGACCAAAATAGAAACGGAATGAAAATAAATTAGTCTCGTCTAAATTAAGATTTAATCGACAAAACGATAATCTTGAATTTTTGACTTTCATCGACTAAAATAAAATAAAAAAAATGGCCTCCCATAAATCAAGATACTTAGTGATTTAAAAAAAACCACCAAATCATGATTTTCTTGTATATCATTGGCCCAAAATGAGGATGAAATGTCAAAATGGAACTCATAAATCCACTGTTGTTTACCAAGAAACTTCATCAAATCTAGAACAAAACATTAGAAACTTTTTCTTTAAAAAACAAATAAAAGTGATATTAATTAAGGAACAAAGGAAATGGGGGGGGGAATTTTTTAACAAGGTGAAAATAAAAACCATGGAATCACTTGGACCTAAGGCCCATCATCCATGTTTCAAAAAAACAACACGGTAAAAAAAGGTGGGTGAAAAACACACGGGCCAAGAGGCCCTGATCCAAGAACGGCCACAATGTCACAAAGGCTCGGTGGCTTCTTAAAGGGAAAAAGCAGGAAAACACTGTACCAGATGAAACCAAACACAATTAAATGATTCGGTCAACCATCAAAAGTAAAATTGTAAACCTTTTTAAACCACACACACCAAACTGTGAGCAACGCTTTCCATGGATGATGAGGTAAAGGTGGTTGTTTCAAAAATGAGTAAGGAAAAAACAAGGGTGAAGCAATAAACAACACGGTGTGTCGCGACCTTCTCTCTCGCGTCACGGTTTGCTTTCGATCTCCGACTCACTCAATCTTCGTCTCGATTTGGTTTCATCCTCAGGTACGAGTTTCGCAAGTCGCTTTTCCATTCAAGCCTCGTCCCGATCTCGTCACTCTTTCTTACTCTGTGTTTTCATATTTTGGTTTGAAATGGGTTTGAGGTCAAAGTTTGCTTTTGGTTGTAGTTGATGTTGATGAGGGTCGAGAGGTTTAAGGAATTTGGTTTGAGGTCGAAGGGGGATTCGGGAAGAGCAAACGGCGGTTCACGGAAGTGGTCGTTGGTCTGAGGGTTGTTGAAGGTAAGAAAGTAGGAGTTTCAGAAGGTTATTAGAGGGTGGATTGAAGTTTGAGGGTTTGCGTGAGGTCGAGTTGTGATTTGCTTTTGTTTCAATTGTTGAAGGAGGGTGTTTTGAAAAAATGGAAGCAGAAGTTCGGAGTTGAGGGGTTTGAAGGTTGTTGTTCAAATAAGAGTTTGAAGGAATGAGAGGTTTGGAAGGACAGAGGCTTACAGTGGAGGAGTTTAGAGGTGGTGAGGGTATTGTTGAGAGTGGTGGTGTGCTGCGTTTCTGAGAGCTGCGGCGTGAGGGAGAAAAAAACATGAGCTAAGGTTAGCTTTGTTAAGTAAAGATGAAGATGGTTGTGGCGATGGTGGTGGTGGGTTTTGAGGATGGAAATGGTTGGGTTTGTTGGTGAAGAAAGAGACAGAAAGGCAATGGAACTTTGGTTGTTGATGATGTTTGGAGAGAATCGGGTCTTGGTCGGAAACTTATTTTGCGAAGTCGAAAAAAAAACGGAAAAGAGAAGAAGGTTCGTATCCCTCGTTGATTGAGGGGGGTTTGGTTTGTGAAAGATTGTATTTTCCGAATTTCTTTCGCCTCTCTCCTCTAGTTTTCGGTTCCCCTCCTCATTCTTTCTGCTCTCTCCCTCTGTCTTTTAAAAAGAACTTGTTTCTTCAATTTTAATTTGAATTTATGATCATTGATCTGTTGTCTTTTTCACTGCAGCAGAGGGAGCGTTTGGTGTGGCAGACTGGTTCTTGAAAACGCAGGTTTACGTTGATGTTTCAGAGCTCTTTGGACGTACGGTTTTTTTAAACCAAATGGCAACAACAACAACTTGCATTTTAATTTGGTTTATACGATGGGCTTGGTACAAAAAATATGTGAAGTGGGCTTACCAACTTGTAGTGAAAATGAAATTGTTTTCTCCATTCTGAATTTGCACGCGAGCGAAGAAGAGGAAGACAAACAGTGGGTTTCATCTCTTTCCAAACCACGTGGCTTTCTTCCATTGGCTGAGGCATTAGGTTGAAAAGTCAAATAACTTATACTTGATTTCCATTGGTTCTTGGTTGATGAAAGAAAATCCAATTATGAAATAAAAAAAAATGAGGGTAAAATTTGGGGTACAACACCATTGTGTGATTGTTAATAATCTTGAGATCAAGATTGAATATGAATTCTCCACAGGTTGTGGTTGAATTTCCAACACTTTGGGTAACTTGAAGTAAGAAAGCTTTTCTTCATTTACAATCTATCAACTGAGTACCCTTCTTTAATTGAGGATTATTCCAAAAAATACAACAACGACAACATCAACACCATTATGTGAGATAGATTACAAGGGTAGAAAAAATGTTTTGTTCAAGATAGAAGAACATTAGAGATTTTTTCGGTCTTGCAATCTATCCCAAAGAATGATGCTTACGAGTTTGAGGCGGCCTCATATAAGTAAAGATTAGGGTAAAATCTATTTAACGAGTGCTTTTATAGTAAAATCTTATTATTTTATACCTCGGTTAAATAGAAAACTGAAGGGTTAGAACATTTTGTTTACACTTATAAACAAATAAAATCATAAAATGTGATAGCTGGGAATCAAAGCTTGTACTGAGTTGTTTTTTTCACCTCGGTTATTTTAAAAATCGAGGGAATTGATGTTTTTTTATATTTTTTTTAAATAATAAAAAATAGTGCGCCTTGGCTTTATAACTCAGTTTTCTATTGTACGAGGTGAAAACTTCGTCATGAAAAGTGTTATTTGTTATAGTGTTTTCAACCTTGAACCATACCCAACACAAATCATCAACAACCAAATTCAAAGCAAACCTTTAAAACCATCAACAAATCTCACAACACCATTCTTGATTTTTGAATCTTCATCACACCTTCACATAAATCACAAAAACTGAATCACACTCAACAACATCAAACAAAACTCTCAACGACACAAATCAAACCCTTCACCATAACCATTAAACCTTATTCTTAACCTTCCAAGTTCCATTTTTAAAAATTTTATCATTATCATTTCTATTATTCATTATTAGTGATTTTAATTTTATTATTTTATTTTTGTTATTTAATTTTTGATGAGTTTTGAAATGGTGGATTGGACTCTAATTCCATTTCTATTCACACTCATTCTCCCAACATGATTTCTCTTTCTTTTTATTTATTTATTATTTGGAAATTAGGATTAGAGAAATTGGGCATTGGACCTGATTGTTTTTATCTTTTATTTTACTTTATCACACCCCCTGCAACCTTATTTGCACCCACTGGTTTAATTTTATTTAATTTTTATTCAATTTAGTTTATTTTAATTTAATTGTTAAAAAATAAAATACCAAAATATCAAATTCTATTATATTTTAGTTGGTTTTAATTAATTAACTTAATTTGTTAGTTTTTTCTCCTTTAGTTATCTAATTATTAATATAAATAAATTCAAAGTAATAATAATAATAATAAAACTTATCTCTTTTATTTCTATTATGATGTTTAATTAAAAATATGAAAAAAATCTTAACGTTAACAAAAACAAAAATTTTCTTTTCATAATTAAAATCAACTTCACTCATCAAATCCTTTTCGCCCCTGTGCATTCTAAAATCAAAATTAAACTTCTTTTCATAAAAAGAATGGTGTTTGATTCATTTAAATGCGAAATACAAACAAATGTCTTTGCTTCCATCATGCGAGCATATGTGCAGATGTTTAACCGCTCAAATGCAATTTAACATTATTCTCTAAAACCAAGCAACACATAAACATTTTTTTACCACGAACTACGAAACTCTGACTTTTTCATTACACTTTAGGAATATGTAGTAGGGATGGCAATGGGCAGGGTATGGGTAGGGTACTATAGTACCCGTCCCCATACCCGCAGTTGAAAAACATTCCCGTACCCGAGCCCATACCCGTTTGGGTCTCAAAATTGGCACTCGTCCTCGTACCCTATGGGTATATAAGTGTCCGTACCCGTACCCGTTACTCGCATTTCTAATAAAAATAAATATATCAAGTATAAAATATCATAATATTTTAAGTTTTTAAAAATATTAAAAAGTTTTTAAAATTGTTTTTTGTTAAATTATGAATTAAATGATCACGTATATTAAATATGTAGTAACTTAAAATTGATGTTTTTTTTTTAATTTTATAAATATTTATTTTTATATAATAATATAAATTAAAATATTTAAATATATATTGTGCGGGTATGGGGCGGGTTGGGTACTAAGGTGCCCATCCCCGCACCCATCCCCGCTTATTTAAGTGGGTAATTACCCGAGCCCGTACCCGTACCCATTTTTACGGGTTTTTACCCTACCCGTTGTGGGTAATTTTCTGGGTACCCACTGGGGATGGGCCAAATTGCCATCCCTAATATGTAGGCACAAGATTTTGAAACCCTGGCAAGTGCAATAATAAAAAACTAACATTTTTTCTCTTTAAATCTTTTGTAAATATCCCTTTTAATAAATAAATAAAACGATTGCAAACATTCCCTTAAGAACATTTAACCCTAGCCTATTAGGAGGTTCCCGTTGATTACAATGGATATGAGGGGTGCTAATACATTTCCCTCACATAACCGACTCCCGAACCCTCAATTGGTTGCGATGACCATGTTTTCTTTCCTTAAGGGTTTTATCGATGTCTCCCTTCAAATAAAAACTTTGGTGGCTACTCTGTGTCTATTTCGAGCATTTAGTCGCTCAGGTACTTTTCACGCCGCAATAGAGACCCTGGTGCATCAAGTAGAAATCCTCTAACACCCACAACATGCACCCTAGTATTGGATCGATATTTAGTGTTGAATTTGAACTTGCGGTATCATGGCCATTAACTATGAACTTGCGATATCCTTCTGATGTCAACCCTGTAATCACTCGAACAACATCGGGAAGTATGGGAGAACCTAGGTTGGACGGTGAATCACGAGGCTTCAACCCCGCCTTCATGGAAGTTGCCTTCTGACCTTGGTGCAATCCTATATCTAGATTTGAGACTCTTCCTCTCGTTATTTTGTGGAAGTCTCGAGGAAATTGGAGATCTAGACTCCGAAGAACTAGAACAGAAGCGATAGTTAATCGAATTAAATGCAACGAGTCTCTGTGTTCGCCTCCGAACGTTTCTAGATTTTTAAATCTGAGAAGGTTACGAATTGGTGAAGTAGGAAAATACATGAATTAGAGGTTCATTTACTCTCGATTCGGTGGTCTAAAGAGGTTGCAAGCTGGTGAATCAAAGATTGGATATAAACCGCAAGAATCTAGATCTAGAAAATTTTAGGTTGTTCTATTGTGTTTACGAAGCGAACGTGATTCTCGTGGAATTCACGAGAATTAGAAATCAATTCCCCCAGGCAGTGTCACTGTTTTGTTCAGGAAACAGAAATGGATGTTCTAGTTTCACGAAGGAACCAGAAATAGAGAGAATTGGATAACGGTCAATCTTGAACGGTGACTCTGATCTCCTTTACGGCGGTGCGGGGTGGGTGTGCATGGCTGGCACTCCAATGCCCATGTCAGTTCAATATTCAAGATAAGTATAGTAAATTGGAGATCATAGATTGTGTACCTTACTCTTAGCATGTGAACAATTTTATATCCTGGATCGAGTAGAGTGGACTTGAGATGAATTGAACTTTGATCAATTGGGTCTTTTAGCCGATTGCGAACAAATATACAAATGATAAATTGGATTTAAAATAATTAATTATATTTTTAAAATATATTGGATGAATTGAGTTCACCAATAACTTTAAATTAATGGATTTTATCTAATCCATTAAATAATAATTTTTATTGTGAATGAATTAGATGAATTATTTAATAGATGGATTGAATCAATAATGAGTCAGTAAATCCAATTGTCACTCATGTATGTCTTGTAAAAGAAAGTAACCTAAAGAAAACTATTAGCCATATAGAAGTGGATCAGATTACAAAATCAAAAAGGAAGACCAGAAGAAATGCTTTGCTTTGCAACAAACCATCACATTTCAATAATGAATATTAAGAGTTTTCTCAAAGGTGGATGAAAACTTCAAAGAAAGTAAGAAGAAAAGTCTCATGAAGAAATGAGATGATTCTTAAAAAGATGAAGAAAATAATGAACAACATAATCTAACACAAAACATCCATAATAATTGCAATATCAACCTTTTTTTAATATACCATGAGTTTAATGGATATGCACTTAAAGTGTGTAATAGTTTTACAGTGCCATTCAATGAGAACATATCATTTTGCCATATCATACAAGTAATTTAAAAATTTTAGTTTGATTTGATTGAATACACGATATTTTTTAGTTAACATTGTAAAATTAATTTACATTATAAGTGCATATCTTATTTTCTCATATAATACTATCTATAAGCAAAAGATAACTTAATAATAATTACACAAAATATACATAATAATTACATTATTAATTTTTTGTATATGTGAGAGGATTTAACCTGTCACCCCCCCATTTTAAACCCGCCACCTCTCATTTTTCTATATTTTCAAAAATGACCCTAGTTATATTTAGCCACAAAAAGTGAATTTTTTTTTTCAAAAATTCTCACTTTCACTAAACTGAAAAAATCTAAATTTTTAGTATTTAAAACGAAATTTTCGATACGATTTTTTTCGAAAATTACTGAAAGTTTGTATTTATACCGAAAATATTATAATTTCTGGTATATTCTGGGAAAATATATGCAAGTATACCAGAATTTGTGAAATTTTCAGTACTTCACTAGGTAAAATACCGATAATTCTGATAATTTTCGGAATATTTCAAAATTTACCGGAAATTTCCAAATTTCCGGGATACCAAAATTTTCGCCTTTCTTCAAAAAATTTCGGTAATACAGAGTGATGCTTCGCTTGTGCGCTCCCGAACCGGAAGGCTCGTCAACGGATTCTTGTGAAGATTATACACAGTTCTTCACCACAAACGCTGTAAGTTTACTTTTCAACCTGTTCTAGATTTAAATGTGTTTTCATATGTATGTTATTGATAATTTAGTCTTCGTACGATGTAACTGACATATATTTCAGTCCCAATATGAAGTATTAACATGGGCACAATCCATTGGTAAATAACATGGTATTATTATTGTCACTGTTCGTTCTGATGCCGCAAATGAGATATAAGGGGGAAAAGATAAATTGATTATAGGTTGTGAGAGAGGTGGAAACTACAAAAGAAAGAATAAATCTGAAAGCAATGACATTTATAGTATGAAAATTAAATGTCCTTTTAGGCTGAGATATGTGTCAAGTGGTGGTAGTTGAAAGGTGATTGTTAGGCGTGGGTTGCACAATCATCAACTATATAAGGATTTAGATGACCATGACATACTTGATCGTTTAAAAGATCAATAAAAACAGTTTGTGAATGACATAACAAAGTACGATATGACTCTAAGGTACATAATTTATGCAAGACAAAGATCTAAAAAACCTCACGAGTATTACCTGAGTGTATAAGGCTAGGCAAACATATCGTACGACCAAGAGAGGTACGTTGACAAAAATGCAAATGGTGTTGAGTCTTATTCATGAAGAGAAATACATGTGTTGGACTAGAAATAGGGACGAGTCAAAAATTGTTGTTGATATCTTTTGGACACGTCCTGATTCAGTGAAGTTGTTGAATATGTTTCATTTGGTGTTGATTTTTTATTACACATACAAAACAAATAGGCAATGGATGTTGAATATGTTTCATTTTGTTTTATTTGATTTTTGGTGAGTTGTTGATTCGTGACTCTGCATCGTGATCCTACAGATACCGTTGTATTTATATATGTAGCATATTTTGAAATTTTATGTATACAATTTATGGGGTAATTATTTTGTCGGGTTATTTACTTAACAAATTAATGCAAAAAACTCCAAAAAAAATTAAACACCTCAATTATATAGCGGAATTTCCATTAAACACCTCAATTTTTAGGTGCATATCGGAATTTTCAAATTTCCAGCTTGCAATACCATAATATACCGGAAATTATGAAATTTTCGATATTTCTGCATAACAAAAACAAAATTTTCGGTATTAATAGTGAAATTCTCAGTATTTTTTGTTCAATTAAAAAATTAATATATTTTCAAATTTTCCAATACATACTCTCATATTACGAAAAACTGATAATTTTACTCAAGGGTATATAGATAAAAACACACAAAATGGAATGCGAGGTATATTAGAGGTGGTAGGTAGGGATGAGAATAGGTCAGACCGATCTACAGGGGCCTATAGCCTAACTTATTTAAGGTCAGGCCAGACCATATCTATTTAATAAAAAAGTCAGGCTTAGATTTTTTTAAAAGTCTATTTAATTAAATAGGTCAGATTTAAACTATTAAAAAAATCCTATGAAGCCTTATAGGTCAGCCTATATTTTGATATATATTAAAAATAGTCTAAATAGTCCGACCTATATATGCATATATATTAAAAAATGCTAAATAGACTGACCTACATATGCATATATATTAGAAAAAATGTTAAATAAGTCGGCCTATATATGCATATATATACCAACGTATATATTAGAAAAAATGCTAAATAGACTGACCTATATATGCATATATATTAGAAAAATGCTAAATAGGTCATTCTATATATGCATATATAGACCAACGTATAAGACTTATTGATTAATTGAAAACCTTAATAAAAAACAAATTTTTAAATAGATTTTCAAGTCAGACCAAACTTTTAAAAAAGTTAAAACAGACAAAAAAAACTTATAATAAACGATAAACAGACTCAAACCTTATAAACTTATCCTAGGATACACTCAAGCCTATCATATTTCCACTATTAGTGGCAGATTAAAACTTAAAACCTCTTCCAGCAGATTAAAACTTAATACCTCTTCCAAGTATATCTTATAAGTAAGATGGAGAGAATACTGAATAGATAAAAATAAATAAATAGAAAAATGTTTATAAAAGAACACTAAGTTTAAACTATTGAAAAATTCAAGGCTTAATTCATCTTTTTGTCCCTTAATTTAATTTATTGTTTCGGTTTGGTCCCTCAGTTAAAAAATGTTACATTATAGTCTCTTAAAACGGTTCTAATAGTCAAATTAATCCATTTGAGAAAAAATGTTAAACTGTGCATACGTGGCAGTCTACTTGGCAGTGTGTTCTCTTATTTGGCTTTTTGTTTTGTTTATTATCAATTTATTATTATTTATTACTAAAAATATGAAACAATGTGCATAAGTTACATTATTTATTATTATTATTATTATTATTTTTAATTTATGTTCCTCTCTTTCTCAAATTCCTTCTCCAAAACCCTAGGAGCCACCTTCTTCTCTCTTCTTCTTAGATCTTTTTTTTTTCTTTTTTTTTCTTTTTTCACTCTTCTTATTCTTCTTCAATCTCACATGTCTATCTTTCAATTTTAACACAAGCCACAGTGTTTCGCTGAAAAATCATATTCTTGAAATTGCAAATAATCCTAACACAATGAAGTGGAATAAGAAAATCAGAAGAGAAATACATGATTATCCCGAACTTGCCTATAAAGAACAAGTCGTCAGATTTCCCCTGACTCCAACAGAAGAACATGCAGTGAGAGGCGTTCGAAGGAAGCTCGGCACGGCAGAGAGTTCACCTGTGGATAACATCAGTTGTAAGCGTAGCGAGATGCACAGTTCCGTCCTTCTCCTTTCGAGAGATCATTCTCTGTTGTCAGTCCTATCTGCAGCCAAGTTGGGGACGGCATGGATATGAACTAGATATCGAGATTCATATAACTGAAGGAGATCTTTATCGCTTTTTTTTGTCCTTTTATTTTTTACTTTATTACTGATGAGTAATGTTTCTCATTTTTGTGTATCTGTAATCACGAAGCGTCCATATTCTAGTATTATAATGGTGAACTTATGTAAAAAAAAGTATCGATCTTGTTCCTGGTGGTAGCCCAGGTTCTATCCAATTCTTCATATGCAAGTTTTTGGAATTTTATGAAGGTTGGTTTACTAACTTCTCTTCATATGCTAGTTACAGGCTCAAGGGAGGTGATATTAGTTCTCATTTGAACTTGTTTTAATTGAATTTTTGTTATTTTGTGGTTAGAAATTGATTTGACAGATGGCTGTGTGAATTGAATGTAAATTTTGCAGGTTTTGAATTTTGCAGGTTGTTTGTATCCACAAATTACTGATTTTCAAGAAGGGGTTAATAATGGTGGTGACAATGCTAGTGGAAGTAGTGGTGGTGGTTCTTCAACTTTTGTTGGTACTTTGAGATCTGAAACTCCTAGTTCTGGAGGACACCCTACAATGAATTACTTTAACCCTTCTTTTAGGACGACTTCTTCTACTCCTCCAAGGAAATTTGAGTTTGGTTTTCATGGTGGTGGTGATGTTCATTAGAGTAATGGGATGTCTTTTGAGACAAATTTTAATGATTTTTTTTTAATGTTTTTTTAGTTAATTATGTAAATTAATTAATAGTTATTATGAATTAATTTGTAAATTAATTAATGATTTTTATTTGTAAATTATGTTTTTTATGTAAATTAATTTTTAGGGTTAAATATGTTTTTAGTCCCTCTAAATATGGTCATTTTCACTTTTAGTCCCTCTAAAAATTTTCTTCAAAGAATGATCCTCCTAATATTTTTCGTCCATAATTTTGGTCCCTTCTGCTAACGGCAATTAACAGAAGCTGACGTGGCATGCACGTAGAACTTTTTTATGACTGTGCATACACGTGGCAATATGAGCGTGGTAAGAAACGATGATGTGGATGCCACGTGGCAAATTCTTTCATTTTTAAAATTTTTTATATTAATTAAAATTATAATGACGCAAAGTCTGTCGCTAATCCGTCACTAAGATGAACATCATAAGTAAATCCATAATTCGTAGATAATTCGTAGATAATTCCTAGCTAATTCTTAGATAATTCCTAGCTAATTTGAACACACCATTAAAGAAAATATTTCCCAATATCTCATAATCCTCAATATCTTTTCTCTTCACCACTTCAATAATCTCCTTCATTTCATTCTCCATCTCCAAATTCCACCCATTATTGCTCTCTATCTTATTGTAATTCACTTTAGTAATTTTCCTATCACATGGCCACCAACAAGAAGCTTCAAATTTGGATGGAAATTTCTCAAGCATTTTTTCTCCCAACAAAGGAAATGGTTAAGCTTTATCAATAGCCAAAACTTTCTCAATTGAATCCCTCACATCGCTACTTAAACAAAGAAGAAGATAATTTCAAAGCTAAAAGAGGTTTATCATGAGAACAACTTGCAATAGCAGACATGGTTTAAGATGTGACTGTTATCATGTTGATTGAGTTTAATAAAAGAATAAAAACATGCAATATGCATTTCAATTCTGTCACACACTGCTATTTTGAATTGAGAATAAGGAACAAGAAAAGAAGGTGCTAGATACAAGAAAAATTAACCTTAAAAACTTAACATATTTGCGTGTGTCATGATATTGACTCATTTTCATGTCTGTTGAAAATATTGGAGTCATGGAATGAAAATGGAATATCCATCATGCTAAGGTATGTGAATACTTAATCAACATTTCAATAAGTGCATGGCATATAGTTACACTTATTATGAATTATATATATGCACACAAATCATGAGAAATATCAAAAACTTTATTACTTAATAAAAGCTAATAAAAACTGTGAAGAAAAATAATTGGAATAAACACTACAAATAAAAGCTAATAAAAACATTAATAATACATTGAAGAGAGAGAACATCATTTTTTTTTAGTTTCACCATCATGATGTAACATTATTAAAATTATTAAAATTATGTTTAAAATTAATATTTCAACTCAAATAAAATTACATAAATTGAATTTCTATTTATTGAAAAATAATTATTAAATTAAATAAATTATAATAGTTTAGTAAATAATTTTAAACTTTAAAAAGTCTTAAAAAGTCTAAATAAAAATGTATTCTTTTTATTAAAATATGATTATTGTCGCAACTGCGAAAAACAATCGGCGGAAACAGAACAGAAGAGTCGCCACCGAACGTTATTTATCCCGACGCAGGGAAAGGAAACGATTGAAGAAAACCTGAAGAAAGGGAAAAACATGGTCATCGCAACCATAGTCTGGGTTCGGGAGTCGGTTACGCGAAGGGAAGGTATTAGCACCCCCACGCGACCATCGTACTCGATGGGATCCACGCTCGTTGTCTAATCAAAGGGTGAGTTATCTAAAGCCTACTGCTAAACGAAAACGAGAAGGGAAAAAAACAAAAAAACGGACTCGCAAGGATTATCGCAATCATATGCCTACGTATCTTCGTGGACGAACGAAGAATCAGAGTCGACGCAGTTCGACGGACTACACACAAAAGGGGGAGGTTGCTCGCCAAGACATCGTCGTCTTGTGCCTACGTATCCTCAATCGAATGAGAGAGAGGAAGTCAGAGCAGTCATAGTTCTTGGTTACGACCACGGGTTTGGAAAAGATCTCGATCGCACTGGGGCGAGAGAAAATGTTCAATTAACTAGTTGGTCTCGATCGTACGGGTGCGAGAGAAGAGGGGAGTTAGTTGTTAGTGTGCTCGCCAAGGATAGGGATCCTCGTGCCTACGTATCCTCATCAGGGAATGAGGAATCAGAGCATCTGTAGTTCATGCTACTAAAAAAAACAGGAACGGTCTCGATCACACGGTGCGAGAAAAAAGGTTCTGAACTTATCGAAGAAGTGAATTGAATTTATTTGTGATGCTCATTGCACTAAAGTCAATGACATAGGAGCGAATACGTCGCATGGTCGCCCCCAAACAGGACATATGCTAAACACTATAGAAAAGTGATGGGAGACCCCTCATTCTTCATTTCCCATGTACTTAAGGCTCATGGCGCACAATGCACATCGCCTTTATTAAATGTTTTTTTGGCTTTTGTTTTGAGTTGAGAAAGAAGACTCAAAGGGCAAAATAAAATCTAAGGGGGACTCACCTAAATGTTAGCATACATGGATTGAAAGCCTAATATCTCTCCTACCTCCAAGTTAATCGAAAATTAATTTGAGCTAGGAATCCTAAGAGATCATGTGAGGAAACACAAGTAAACATTATACTAAACAATCACAAGCAAAAACAAATCTAAGACTTAAACAAGTCTTAAGATTTAGGGGAGAAGAAAGAAGTAAGAGATGAAGGAGAAAATGCAACATTAAGCAACTCAAGAGATGAGATAAACACAAGTAATGAGAAATAAAAACATCATATCTAAACATTCAAGACCAGCACCAACATCAAATGCACACACTTCAAACCAAACTTCAAGGATGGAAGTCAAAACAATTAGACAAGACAATGCGAACACACCAAATGACTTAAAACCAAACAAGAAGTATTATCAACCATCAAACAAAGTGAAATGAGGTCAAATGATATGAAAACCAAGATGGGGAAGCAAGTAATTCATGTAACATTCATCTCATGTTAATGATCAAAGGAAGAGCAAGAAAGTTCAAGGCATGCATCTTAACCACAAACAAACATTTGTTCACAAAAAGATCATGTAAGGCACACATCAAAAGGATAAAAATGTGAGATTATGGAATAAATCCAAGCAAGGCAGTGACATAGTCATGTATATAAATCCAAACGTTAACTCATGAATGGCAAGAAGAGACATCAAGGATCAACTTCAAAACATGCATTAAAACTAGGCAAACATTCAATTAAGTCATCCATACAAGCAACAAAATATCATGTGAGGTAATAAATGAGAAAAGGTCACACAATAGACATCATATCAAGAGGACCATAATCTTATACATGTCATTCAAAGAAAACAAAAGCCCACAAGCATCCATTAGATCATATGAGAAGGCATCACAAAGAAACTAGTTCAAAAACCTCAAAGGAGTAAGGCCAAAACATAGTCAACTTGGAAAATCAACCACAAATAGGAAAATGATTAAATGAGAATGATTCCAAAGGCACAATCAAACCAAAATAGTACAAGATCACATCAAATAAACATTTCAAGCTTCACTTAAGCACAAGTGATCAAAAAGATCCAAACTAGGTCAAGTATCAAAAACATTTCATTCAATGTTCAAGCCACATGTAAGCGTCAACCAAAAATAGAAGCATGCCTTATAAAAATCTAAATAAATTCTAAAAATCATTTTATATCCATAAAAAATGAATTTCCAAAATATCTCACCAAGAATCACAACATTGCATCACCAATTGGATCAAAACATCACACAAAACAAACTAACCGAGCAATAATCGAGGAGCAAAGAGAACCACATGGAAAATAATCAAAAATTAATCACCAAGGCAGAAACATGACATTCAAACATTCCTCATTTAAGTGTCAAGACATGGCAAAAATAATCGGCTCAAGAAGGCATGACAAAGTCATCAAACACAAGCATTAATCACACGGGTAGACATGGAAGACACCTTGGAAAATAAAATTAGAATTAATTATCAAAACAAATGAAAAATTAAAATAAAATTCATAGAAAATTAAATAAGACATTAAAATACGTTTATAATATTTTTTTGGAATTTTTAAATAATCAGAAGTATTTTTAATAAATGAAAATCAAACAAAAATGAAAAAAGAAATAAAAACAAGTGATTAAATGGAAGGGGTGTATTAGCAAAAGGATCACAAGCCCACACGTTTGGGCCTGGACATGGGGGGGCGAACAACACTAATTCATGGGCCAATGAGAGTGTGATGTATCAGATTTTTTGAAATAAAAAAGAAAGGAAAATAAAGTGTGCAAAGTATTATGTAAACATATGTCAATTGGTTATCTCATCATCATCTTCATGGGACATGCAAACACGTGAACAGTACCCCGTGGCAGCCCTCCACCGTCGGAAAAAAGCACAGTCTGGTCGGCCACAGCCAGCGGCGGCTGGCGCGGCCGGAACACCATCGTGAGTACTCCCCCCCCCCCCTCAATTTTTCGCGTAGATTCCAAAAATGACATTAGTTTCTTAAAATTATCCCTCTAAAGGCATGAAAATCAAGCTTCAAGAAACAACACACATGGATCCATGATCTCAAATCAAAACAACCAACATACTACATTGTAGTACACTTCATGGAGATGTCAAATATGCAAAAATATTTGAAAAACAACCACTAAAAATCAATTAATCATGAATTAAAGTTTGCACACTTAAAATGGAACTTCATCAAAACACAGGAACAAGTTCTCAAACATTGCCTACCCTAAGGTAGGACTTCAGATGCACCAATAATGCTCCTATTTCACGTATAAAATGCAAGATTAAAGTTGAAGAAAATTACTCAACGGAGAGGCTCCGTTGGCCCTTGAAACTGTGCAATACCTCCAAAGAAAACCTTCCCACGAACTTCTTGTGCTTTGGTGAAAATGAGTGGAAAAATGCAGAGAAACTTGAAGGATAGTGGAGCTTTGAAGAAATTAGTTTTGAAGATGAGAGAAATTTCTTCAGATCTGATCTTTCAAGAATGAGTTTTCTTTTGTTTTAGGGTTTGGTTAGCTTAAATATCATGGATTGTGAAGTGTTAATGGGCTTGAATCAAGTTTGGAAATTTTGGCCAAAAAATGTGCATGAATAGTGTGTACGGGTTAGCACATTGAGAGGTGTGTTTGTAGTGGTTTTTGGAGTGGGAATGAAGCATGAGAAGAGTGTGAAAGTTTTACACGTGAGAGGAAAAAATGTGAGCAAGTTTCATGATGTATTTGCATTTCCAATTTTGGCATGACAAAAGAAAATGATGCATGGTATGTACATGACATGCTTGGTCATTTTTAAGCAAAGAAAAGGTCATGCATGTGATTTTGAGGATGCTGCCAAGAAAGCTCGCCAATGAGCCAAGAAATGCAACATATCATGTTATACCATGCCCTAGAATTCTTTGAAAAATCTCAACTTTACATGGGTAGAACTTGATGAATATGGATCCACTTGGTACAAACTTATGATCAATGGAAAGTAGGAAGAACATAGAACAAAACTCATGTTGAAATGATCTTGAAATGATTCTTGGAAGATGATGAAAAATGGCCATGAATATTGATCTTTAAAACTGTCCAAACAACTTAGAAAAAATTCTAAGTTTTGCCAATTTCACAACATGAAACATTGATCTTGTGAGTGACATAACTTGCACCATAATACATGAAATGAGGCATGCTTATACTCTTTGGAAAGGTGGAAATGCAAGCTACAACATTCATTTGGACATGATTTCAAGATGAAGCTTGGAAGTCCTTCAAAAATGAGCTAGAACATAGGCACCCCAAGCTGAATTTTAACACTTAGAAAAAAATCTAAGTGTTAAAATATACAAGTTTGAAATTGCCAACTTCCAACAACCATAATTTGCTCAATAATGATCCAAATGAAGCATTCTTTACATGGTTGGAAAGCTTGGAATGAGTACTACAACTTTCATGTTTGAAAAAGAATGAAATGAAGCTTTGAACTATGAGAAAGTTATCCTTGAAAGTAGTTGAACAACCATAAAAACTTGCCAAAAATAGTAAGTTTTAAACCCCTATTTTTGCCAAAAATGGCAACTTTTCCCAATTCTTGATTTTTGGTGACTCCTTTGACATTTCTCGGTCAAATCTCGTCCATTGATCATATTTGACTTGAAAAACCAGAAATTGACCGAAAAAAGTCAGGAGTTAACTTTTTCACTGCCCAGTTGACTTCATCCCCAATTCTAATAATTCTCAATTATCTGATCAATTGAAGGCCTTCTGATTCAAATTGGTTATCCATCTTCCATCCCTAGACATTTGAGAACACATAGGAAGCCATAGAATCAAGTTTTTCCTTAAGGATCAGAAATAAACTGATCTTAATCAAAACCCTGGATTAATGACCACAGACATGAGAAAGTAAGTCACTTCAAATCTCTTGCCAAATTCAACTATTTGATGAAGTGATGGACATATTAAGATGTATTGAAACTTGAGAAACCCTTGATGTGGTATTGAGGCCATCTCTTCCTCTATTGCCTTGAACAGAAATCCCTTATGCACACATGATCTCTTGCTTGAGCCTCTGAAAAACATCATCTCCTCTTGAGATAGGAAAACATACCTTGATCCCATGCTTAGAAACAATGATATGCACAAATGCTAATGAAATGAAACATAAGCCAGTTAGTGTTAGAAAAAAGAGGGCAAATTTTGGGGTGCTACAGTTGCCCCTATTCAATCTTCTTGGACCTGAAAGGATGATAGCAATGGCTTTCAGACATTCAAGGTAAAAGGTGATTGAATACAAAAAGAAACCCAAAAAATTTGCAAACTGTGAAGAGAGAAAATACAATTGGAGCCCAGTCACACCTCGTCAAAGGGATTTGGCGGAAATACAACATACCCAAAGAACCACATCGTCAAAGGGATTTGACGAAAAGACATCTGGAAACCCGACCGAAGGGACACATCGCCAAAGGGATTTGACAGAAAGGAAATGGAACCCAAGCAACACATCATCAAAGGGGTTTGACGGAAAGAAGACATACCCGAAGAACCACCTCGTCAAAGGGATTTGACGGAAAGAAAACCTGAAAACCTGACCGAAGGGACACATCGTCAAAGGGGTTTAACGGAAAGGAAATGGATCCCAAAGACCACATCATCAAAAGGATTTGACAGAAAGAAAACCTGAAAACCCGACCGAAGGGACACATTGTCAAAGGGGTTTGACGTAAAGGAAATGGAACCCAAAGACCACATCGTCAAAGGGATTTGACGAAAAGAAAACCTAAAAACCCGACCGAAGGGACACCTCATCAAAGGGTTTGACAGGAAGAAAATGGAACCCAAGAAACACATCGTCAAAGGGGTTTGACAGAAAGAAAAGATACCCGAAGAAACATGTCGTCAAAAGGATTTAACGAAAAGAAAATTTGGAAACCCGACCGAAGGGAACACATTGTCAAAGGGGTTTGACGGAAAGGAAATGGAACCCAAGCAACACATCGTCAAAGGGGTTTGACGGAAAGAAAACCGAACCGAAAGGCCACATCGTCAAAGGGATTTGACGGAAAGAAAACCTGACCGAAGGAAACACCTCGTCAAAGAGATTTGACGGAAAGAAATGTTATCCGAAGAAAACACGTCGTCAAAGGGATTTGACGGAAAGAAACCTGTTTTTGGAATGTCGTCATCAAAGGGTTGATGAACAAAGACTGATCGAGGGTAAGATCGATGTATGATCTACAACCCTAAAGAAAGGTAAGCAGAGGTTGACTGAAATGTCTGCTGGGGAATGACTCGGCATTCTCTCTGAGGAATATGTCACTATCTTGACTGAAAGTTGATTCGGGTTTCTATGCAAGGTACCAAATCTGGCTTATGCTTCGCATGCATATGCTTGAATTTTCTTTCTATGGCGTAATGCTCCATACGAAATGGAAATGCTATGCGTTTGAGGATGAAATGCAAATGCTTATGATATGCAACAGGACCCCTCCGGCAAAATACATGTTGAAGAGATGAGGCCAACTCCGCTGGGGATGACAAACTGAACTGTCTCCGAGGTCACAAACCCTGCTGAGGAAGTCACACTAAACGCCCTTCCTGATATAACCACTGCTGAAGATGAAACCTAAAGAGAACCCCCACTCTGTTGGGGATCAAGAATAACAACTACTGAAAATGGAACCCAAAGATCTACTACGGAAAAGGTGCCAATAACCATTGGACTTGGAATCTGCCGGGGACGTCAACCACTGTTGACCAAGCCATTGATATTACTAGCACCAAACTCTGCTTGGGGAATGAAGTCAATAACATTGAACCTGTCGAGGAATATCATTGAACTTAACCTGTTGCCGAGGAAACACCCTTAACCTACTGGGGAACACCAGCCACCACCAACAAATCTGCTTGGGGAACAATGGTTGATGATATCCACTCTACTAGGGGACATCATTGGACTTACTCCTCCGTTGGAAATCTACCTTCATCCCTGTCCCGTTGGGGATACGGAAACAACCTTGCCACAAACACGATTGGGAAGCATAAACCAGACACTCTGTATAGGAATACGAACTCCTGGTGAAAAGCAATAAACTTCACCAAGCTGGCTAGGGGAGAGCGAACTTCTGAACTCTTGTTGGGGAGAATAATCATAATCTTCATAACGCTCTGACGAGAGTGATAAAATTTCAGTTATCTCTGTCGGGGAGAGAAACTCTACTGGGGCCATCACGTGTTAGCTATCAACATGAATCTTGCAGATGTGATATGACCAAAAAAAGGTGCCCTGATGCAGCATAACCTAAAAAGAACTTGTCTTTAGGAGGTATCATGAAG
This sequence comes from Lathyrus tuberosus, assembly GCA_022829125.1. NCBI lineage: Eukaryota > Viridiplantae > Streptophyta > Magnoliopsida > Fabales > Fabaceae > Lathyrus > Lathyrus tuberosus. The sequence continues at coordinate 7,764,551 of JALAZF010000034.1, forward strand.
ATCTAACATATCTTGCCCCATGACTTTGATCAACCGTCGTCCAGAGAGAATAACTTCTTGTGCTCCTGAAATGACTTGCCCCAATACAAGCCTTGACATAACTTTGCCCCTGTCTGACCGATCTTTGAAAGTATGCCCCAGACTAAATACTCTCGGAGAAATTCGTCGAATATTGATATGATTGCCCCAAATTAGTAACTTCTTAACACGACTTAACTGGGAAAGCCCACACTCAATAGAGTCTTCTGGCAACATGTCCCTTGAGATGTCTGTCCCTCGGAGTTTTCAAGCATCTCCTTTTGGTGAGATCAAAATTCTCTACTGATGCTCATTGTGTAAGCCTCACTGGCGTCAAATACATGTAAGCAAGCAGAAAATGTTTATTCCGAGAATGAGAATTCTAAGGCAACACACATGTTAATCTCAAAGCTTTTATTGAAAAGATATCCCCAAACCCCGTGAACGAGTCACTGGTTAAGGCGCGATACAAATTTTTTGAATGGAGGATAACATGCACATGCAATACTAACAAAAGTCTTTTAGCACAACCCAATGGGAGTCAGGAACGCTATCTCGTTGAAGTACGCCTTCAGAATAAACCCTGTTTTAATTAGGACTTTTGAGGGTTGTAACGTGGCCTGGTTAGTGGTTTAAGAAAAAACGATTTATGGTTCAAAATTTGTTTGTACCCACCCATTCTCCTTGATGTTCTCCAGTCCTACATTCAGCTAACTCAACATGGACGCTTATCTTTCAAAAGGTTAATGGTATGAGGATAGAAGGAACCCACACGGTTTCAGAGTGACAATCACCCCTTTTGTCTTTGGTGTCTGTAGTCACACGACTTGTTCTTTATCGAGGATTTTTCTTTTGTCATCCTTTTTGCTTTTTGTTCTTTTCATTCTTTTGATTTCCCTTGTTTTGCCTAGATTGATTCTTTTTGAATTTTTGATTTTGAAGTCCAGCGGGATGCCCTAACTTTTGCCTAAGTCACTTGTTTTCAAGTTTCGACTTAGCAGGCCTGCTTTCTTTTTTTTTCTTATTTCTTTTGATTTTTTTTTTTGAATAAATCGTGTGACACTGGCTTGTCTGACTTGTTAAGGTTGTGTCTGCCTCACTCCTTGGTCGGTGAGGGATAACCATTGTGGGATTGTGAAGGATAAAAGGTAATGGATCCTTGGATGCGCACTCCTTTTGAAATTTGAATACTCGGTCAAATTAACTGACACTTACCCTGCCCCAGGTTAAGATTTAGGGTTTTTAGTTTTCAGAAAGAAAGTCCTACTACTAGGCTCAAAGGGGTTTATAAGGGGTTATCTTCCTTATGTCTCCGGTGTTTAGGGAGTTGAAACAATGCCTGTACATCATCAGCAAGGTTTTATTCAAAAGCATACAATCGGAAGTTTTGCGTCTTCATCTCATCATCCTCCCTCAAAGAGTTTAAGCAAGAAAGTTGGTATTACAATGCACAGAAATATTAAATGAGTGAACACGAATGAACTTCTTCAAGAAAAACAAACCCATTACATTAAAATCGTCATTCAAAACAAACAAATTCTACATGCAAACAAAGCATTAACAAATAATGAAAAATGCAGTAAAGAAGGCTGATGATTGCCATGGTTAAGGAGGTCTGTATCCGACTGGACTGGTTTCTTCTGATCATGTCCTTGTAGTCTTAAGCACTCACTTGGGAAGCTTCAGTTAAAATACATACCATCTGCAGTGAAAGTAATGACCCATGCATCAATCAGATTTTGCACCTTGTGCGGGAGCGCCTTACAATCCTCAGTTGAATGCCCCCGTGCCCCAGTATGGTATCCACATCGAGCATTAGCATTAAACCCCTGGTGGATATGGAGGAATGATCGGATCTGGTTTCTTTGACATGATTAACCCTCTTTTGATCAAATCTAGCAATATCTGACTGTACAACATTGGTAACACAGCAAACTGTCTCTTTCTTGCCTTCCATCGACCCCCTTGAGAACTATTCTGCTGCTTATTCTGATTTGGGTGTTCCTCTGGCTCAGGCACTTTCCTCCTCATAACTAACCGAGGAGTAGGCAACAGTTGCGGACGTGGAGATTCTAAGACCAAGGACTGCAAAACATGCCACTGACTGGGTGTAGCCTCAGGAAAGAAAACAGGGATATACACTTCTTTTTCAGCAGCTGGAATGAGACCACCTTGTATGCTTAAGTTGCTCAGCGTGAACTCAATTTCCTTTGAATCGATCAAATCCTGGACCTGGTGTTTAAAGGCCTTGCATTCCACCATTTTGTGCCCCGGTGCCCCGGAATAAAAATCACAACGGGCATTTACATCATAACCCGGAGGGGGAGTTCCAGTAAGTGGAGCCAACGACCTAAGTTCAACCAATTGAAGCTGAAGTAGTGGCTGTAGTAGTTGAGAATACGGCACTGATGGAGTCTCGAAGTTTCTGTTCATCTTTGGTCTATCTTGATACCGACGAGGAGCACTATTCTGTTGCTGAGATGTAACCGGGACGACTACAGTAGAAATTTTCTGTGTACAAGGCATAGGAGGCTGATCAAAGATCCGTTCAGTCTGCTTTGGCCTCTGTGCGTACCTCTTATACTCGGGATTATCTTGGGAAACAGGAGATGGATGCTGACGGGAAAGTTCTGGAACCTTGGGATGTACCGGAGATCCGCGAGCCAACTCACGACTTGGGGAAGATCCCACAGGCAAGGGTGAAACGACAATTATTTCTGCTGCAGCCTCCGGCATGTCATTGCCATCCTTTCTGAGCACATTTCTCACAACTTCCATAACCAGGCTCATCCGAGTCTTCAGTTGATTGACCTCCTCCTTCAGCATTTTCTGGTCTTGAATCAAAGCTTGCATGTCCCCCATAAACTGCCCCATTTGGCTTCGTACATCCCTCAACTCTGATTGAATTTGCTCCATGATTAACTTCTGACTGGCTTGAAAGGTTAAGTCTGCAATTCTGAAGAAGACCAGATCAGGACAAGAATAACCAGCTTCGAACACCTGCTATGCAAATGAGAATGGAAATGCAATGCAAAAATGCCATGTTTGAATATTTCTAAGGAATCATTCTACTTTGATTCAAGTTTTTCACAGAAGAACCAAGAGAAATAGATGGAAATGCTCGATAACTAGTCTCAAAATTAATATCCTTGGAAATACAAAAACATGTATGTCAGAATGCAAACATGTTATGATGATATGGATGCAGAGACATAGGATCAAGGCTTCCAAAAATTCTAAATAACTGTTATGTTGCTGACTGAATAAGTCCACAAGTCTGTTTTAAAGAGAATACCAGAATACCAGAATATCCAAATAATCAGAATACCAGAATACCAGGTTGATAAGTCCACACTGATAAGAAAACCAGAATACCGAGTAGGATGAAGGTTACGGTTACCTACGAACCTGTAAACACCCATCCCCTCTCACATGTGGGTTCTAAAACCGAGGATCCTTAGCGTCACAGACTCTTAGGTCAAGAAATGATGATACAGTCACCATTTCTGGTTTGGCATCATCATCAATGGAGGAGGCCTCAACTGATTCCCCTAAAAAAGGTCATCCTATAGCAAGTTCTCAGCCTCGAGTCCACGGATCAAGAAGCATAATGGGTTTGCCATTCTGGTCTGCCATTATTACCTCTTGGGAGGAGTGCCTCAACTGAGTTCTCGGGAATGGTCGCCAAAGTCGACAGCTCTCTAGGTTACATTCTATCTCTTGCCCCAACGCGCAGGATAGAACATCACCAAAGAAAACCTCGTCTGGTGTGGAATTTTCCTGTATACTAAGTCCGGTCAGACGCCACACAAGTCACACTACTTTCCACTCTAATCCTAGGTGTATACTTAAGCTTAGGTATTGGGCTTATCTCTCATGGAACCAACCCACCCAACAGCACAACAGTAGCAGAGCAATATAATAACAATAATCAAATGCGATAAATGCGGTAAAAACAGAAAAGCACAACAAATAATGCATAGAAATAAACACCCAAAGAAAAGAACAGACAAGCGCTAGGATTAACTCGCATAGGGAACCAGTGTCCTCAGTAGAGTCGCCAGCTGTCGCAACTGCGAAAAACAACCAGCAGAAACAAAACAGAAGTGTCGCCACCGAATGTTATTTATCCCGATGTAGGGAAAAGAAACAATTGAAGAAAATCTGAAGAAAGGGAAAGACATGGTTATCGCAACCACAGTCTGGGTTCGGGAGTCGGTTACGCAAGGGGAAGGTATTAGTACCCCCACGCGTCCATCATACTCGATGGGATCCATGCTCGTTGTCTAATCAAAGGGTGAGTTATCTAAAGCCTACTACTAAACGGAAACGAGAAGGAAAAAAACAAAAAAAACGGGCTCGCAAAGATTATCGCAATCCTATGCCTACGTATCTTTGTGGATGAACGGAGAATCAGAGTCGACGTAGTTTGATGAACTACGCACAAAAGGGGGAGGTTGCTCGAAAAGACATCGTCGTCTTGTGCCTACGTATCCTCAAGCGGACGAGAGAGAGGAAGTCAGAGCAGTCGTAGTTCTTGGTTACGACCACGGGTTTGGAAAAGATCTCGATCGCACTGGGGCGAGAGAAAATGTTCAATTAACCAGTTGGTCTCGATCGCACGGCTGCGAGAGAAGAGGGGAGTTATTTGTTAGTGTGCTCGCCAAGGATAGGGATCCTCGTGCCTATGTATCAGAGCATCCGTAGTTCACGCTATTACGGAAAAACAGGAATGGTCTCGATCGCGCAGGTGCGAGAGAAAAGGTTCTGAACTTTCGAAGAAGTGAATTGAATTTTTTTTGTTGCTCATTTCACTAAATTCTATGACATAGAAGCGAATGTGCCGCATGGTCGCCCCCAAACGGGACGTATGCTAAACACTCTAGAAAAGTGAGGGGAGACCCCTCATTCTTCATTTCCCATGTACTTAAGGCTCCTGGCCCACAATGCACATCGCCTTTATTAAATGTTTTTTTGGCTTTTGTTTTGAGGTGAGAAAGAAGACTCAAAGGGAAAAATAAAATCTAAGGGGGACTCACCTAAATGTTAGCATACATGGATTAAAAGCCTAATGTCTCTCATACCTCCAACTTAATCGGAAATTAAGTCGAGCTAGGAATCCTAAGGGATCATGTGAGAAAACACAAGTAAACATTATACTAAACAATCACAAGCAAAAGCAAATCTAAGACTTAAACAAGTCTTAAGATTTAGGGGAGAAGAAAGAAGTAAGAGATGAAGGAGAAAATGCAACATTAAGCAACTCAAGAGATGAGATGAACACAAGTAATGAGCAATGAAAACATCATATCTAAACATTCAAGACCAGCACCAACATCAAATGCACACACTTCAAACCAAACAAGAAGTATTATCAACCATCAAACAAAGTGAAATGAGGTCAAATGATATGAAAACCAAGACGGGGCCACAATTAAGTCATGTCACATTCATCTCATGTTAATAATCAAAGGAAGAGCAAGAAAGTTCAAGGCATGCATCTTAACCACAAACAAACATTTGTTCACAAAAAGATATTGTAAGGCACACCTCAAAAGGATAAACATGTGAGATTATGGCATGAATCCAAGCAAGGAAGTAGCATAGTCATGTATATTAATCCAAGCATCAACTCATGAATGGCAAGAAGAAACATCAAGGATCAACTTCAAAACATGCATTAAAACTAGGCAAACATTCACTTAAGTCATCCATAAAAGCAACAAAAGATCATGTGAGGCAATAAATGAAAAAAGGTCACACTATAGACATCATATCAAGAGGACCAGAATCTTATACATGTCATTCAAATAAAATAAAAGCCCACAAACATCCATTAGATCATATGAGAAGGCATCACAAAGAAACTAGTTCAAAAACCTCCAAGGAGTAAGGCCAAAACATAGTCAACTTGGAAAATCAACCACAAATAGGAAAATGATCAAATGAGAATGACTCCAAAGCCACAATCAAACCAAAACAGTACATGATCACATAAAATAAACATTTCAAGCATCACTTAAGCACAAGTGATAAAAAAGATCCAAACTAGGTCAAGTATCAAAAACATTTCATTCAATACTCAAGCCACATGTAAGCGTCAACAAAAAATAGAAGCATGTCTTATAAAAATCCAAATAAATTGTCAAAATCATGTTATATCCATCAAGAATTAATGTGAAAAATATATTACCAAGAATCATAACATTGCATCACCAATTGGATCAAAACATCACACATAACAAACTAATCGAGCAATAATCGAGGAGCAAAGAGAACCATATGGAAAATAATCAAAAATTAATCACCAAGGAAGATACATGACATTCAAACATTCCTCATTTAAGTTTCAAGACATGGCAAAAATAATCGGCTCAAGAAGGCATGGCAAAGTCATCAAACACAAGCATTAATCACACGGGTAGACATGGAAGACACCTTGGAAAAGAAAATTAGAATTAATTATCAAAACAAATAGAAAATGAAAATAAAATTCATAGAAAATTAAATAAGATATTAAAATACGTTCATGATTTTTTTATGGAATTTTTGAATAATCGAAAGTAGTTTTAATAAATGAAAATAAAACGAAAACGAAAAAAGAAATAAAAACAAGTGATTAAATGGAAGGGGTTTATTAGCAAAAGGATCACAAGCCCACACGTTTGGGCCTGGACATGGGGGGGTTGAACAGCACTAATTCGTGGGCCCATGAGAGTGTGATCTATCAGATTTTTTGAAATAAAAAAGAAAGGAAAATAAAGTGTACAAAGTATTATGTAAACATATGTCAATTGGTCACATGAAACTTAAAACACTAAAAGACAAAACAACATAACAATGCATCATGCGTTGCCACCTCATCATCATCTTCATGGGACATGCAAACACGTGAACAGTACCCCGTGGAAGCCCTCCATCACAGGAAAAAAGCACAGTCCGGCCGGCCAAAGCCAGCGGCGGCTGGCGCGGCCGGAACACCGCCGTGAGTACTCCCCCCCCCCCCCCCTTAATTTTTTGCGTAGATTCCGAAAATGACATTAGTTTCTCAAAATTCTCCCTCTAAAGGCTTGAAAATCAAGCTTCAAGAAACGAAACACATGGATCCATGATCTCAAATCAAAACAACCAACATACTACATTGTAGTACACTTCATGGAGATGTCAAATATGCAAAAACATTTGAAAAACAACCACTAAAAATCAAGTAATCATGAATTAAAGTCTGCACACTTAAAATGGAACTTTATCAAAACACATAAACAACTTCTCAAACATTGCCTACCCTAAGGTAGGACTTCAGATGCACCAATAATGCTCCTATTTCACGTCTAAAATGCAAGATTAAAGTTTAAGAAAATTACTCAACGGAGAGGCTCCATTGGCCCTTGAAACTGTGCAATACCTCCAAAGAAAACCTTCCCACGAACTTCTTGTGCTTTGGTGAAAATGAGTGGAAAAATGCAGAGAAACTTGAAGGATAGTGGAGCTTTGAAGAAATTAGTTTTGAAGATGAGAGAAATTTCTTCAGATCTGATCTTCCAAGAATGAGTTTTCTTTTGTTTTAGGGTTTGGTTAGCTTAAATATCATGGATTGTGAAGTGTTAATGGGCTTAAATCAAGTTTGGAAATTTTGGCCAAAAAATGTGCATGAATAGTGTGTACGGGTTATCACATTGAGAGGTGTGTTTATAGTGGTTTTTGGAGTGGGAATGAAGCATGAGAAGAGTGTGAAAGTTTTACACGTGAGAGGAAAAAATGTGAGCAAGTTTCATGATGAATTTGCATTTCCAATTTTGGCATGACAAAAGAAAATGATGCATGGTATGTACATGACATGGTTGGTCATTTTTAAGCAAAGAAAAGGTCATGCATGTGATTTTGAGGATGCTGCCAAGAAAGCTCGCCAATGAGCCAAGAAATGCAACATATCATGCTATACCATGCCCTAGAATTCTTTGAAAAATCTCAACTTTACATGGGTAGAACTTGATGAATATGGCTCCACTTGGTACAAACTTATGATCAATGGAAAGTAGGAAGAACATAGAACAAAACTCATGTTGAAATGATCTTGAAATGATGCTTGGAAGATGATGAAAAATGGCCATGAATATTGATCTTCAAAACTGTCCAAACAACTTAGAAAAAATTCTAAGTTTTGCCAATTTCACAACATGAAACATTGATCTTGTGAGTGACATAACTTGCACCATAATACATGAAATTAGGCATGCTTATACTCTTTGGAAAGGTGGAAATGCAAGCTACAACATTCATTTGGACATGATTTCAAGATGAAGCTTGGAAGTCCTTCAAAAATGAGCTAGAACATAGGCACCCCAAGCTGAATTTTAACACTTAGAAAAAAATCTAAGTGTTAAAATATACAAGTTTGAAATTGCCAACTTCTAACAACCATAATTTGCTCAATAATGATCCAAATGAAGCATTCTTTACATGGTTGGAAAGCTTGGAATGAGTACTAAAACTTTCATGTTTGAAAAAGAATGAAATGAAGCTTTGAACTATGAGAAAGTTATCCTTGAAAGTAGTTGAACAACCATAAAAACTTGCCAAAAATAGTAAGTTCTAAACCCTTATTTTTGCCAAAAATGGCAACTTTTCCCAATTCTTGATTTTTGGTGACTCCTTTGACATTTCTCGGTCAAATCTCGTCCATTGATCATATTTGACTTGAAAAACCCAAAGTTGACCTAAAAAAGTCAGGAGTTGACTTTTTCACTGCCCAGTTGACTTCATCCCCAATTCTACTAATTCTCAATTATCTGATCAATTGAAGGCCTTCTGATTCAAATTGGTTATCCATCTTCCATCCCTAGACATTTTAGAACACATAGGAAGCCATAGAATCAAGTTTTGCCCTAAGGATCAGAAATAAATTGATCTTAATCAAAACCCTGGATTAATGATCATAGGCAGGAGAAAGTAATTCACTTCAAATCTCTTGCCAAATTCAACTATTTGATGAAGTGATGGACATATTAAGATGTCTTGGTATTGAGGCCATCTCTTCCTCTATTGCCTTGAACACAAATCCCTTATGCACACATGATCTCTTGCTTGAGCCTCTGAAAAACATCATCTCCTCTTGAGATAGGCAAACATACCTTGATCCCATGCTTAGAAACAATGATATGCACAAATGCTAATGAAATGAAACATAAGCCAGTTAGTGTTAGAAAAAGGAGGGCAAATTTTGGGGTGCTACAGTTGCCCCTATTAAATCTTCTTGGACCTGAAAGGATGATAGCAGTGGCTTTCAGACATTCAAGGTAAAAGGTGATTGAATACAAAAAGAAACCCAAAAAATTTGAAAACTGTGAAGAGAGAAAATACAATTGGAGCCGAGTCACACCTCGTCAAAGGGATTTGGCGGAAAGACAACATACCCAAAGAACCACATCGTCAAAGGGATTTGACGGAAAAACATCTGGAAACCCGACCGAAGGGACACATCGCCAAAGGGATTTGACAGAAAAGAAATGGAACCCAAACAACACATCATCAAAGGGGTTTGACGGAAAGAAGACATACCCGAAGAACCACCTCGTCAAAGGGATTTGACGGAAAGAAAACCTGAAAACCCGACCGAATGGACACATCGTCAAAGGGGTTTGACGCAAAGGAAATAGAACCCAAAGACCATAACATCAAAGGGATTTGACGGAAAGAAAACCTGAAAACCCGACCGAAGGGACACATTGTCAAAGGGGTTTGACGTAAAGGAAATGGAACCCAAAGACCACATCGTCAAAGGGATTTGACGGAAATAAAACCTAAAAACCCGACTGAAGGGACACCTCATCAAAGGGTTTGAAAGGAAGAAAATGGAACCCAAGAAACACTTCCTCAAAGAGGTTTGACAGAAAGAAAACATACCCGAAGAAACACGTCAAATGGATTTAATGGAAAGAACATCTGGAAACCCGACCGAAGGGAACACATCATCAAAGGGGTTTGACGGAAAGGAAATGGAACCCAAGCAACACAACGTCAAAGGGGTTTGATGGAAAGAAAACCGAATCGAAAGGCCACATCGTCAAAGGGATTTGACGGAAAGAAAACTTGACCGAAGGAAACACCTCATCAAAGGGATTTGACGGAAAGAAATGTTATCCGGAGAAAACACGTCGTCAAAGGGATTTGATGGAAAGAAACCTGTTTTTGGAATGTCGTCATCAAAGGGTTGATGGACAAGGACTGATCAAGGGTAAGATCGATGTATGATCTACAACCCTAAAGAAAGGTAAGCAGAGTTTGACTGAAATGTCTGCTGGGGAATGACTCGGCATTCTCTCTGAGGAATATGTCACTGTCTTGAATGAAAGTTGATTCGGGTTTCTACGCAAGGTACCAAATCTGGCATATGCTCCGCATGCATATGCTTGAATTTTCTTTCTATGGCGTAATGCTCCATACGAAATGGAAATGCTACGCGTTTGAGGATGAAATGCAAATGCTTATGATATGCAATAGGACCCCTCCAGCAAAATAAATGTTGAAGAGATAAGGCCAACTCCGTTGGGGATGACAAACTGAACTGTCTCCGAGGTCACAAACCCTGCTGAGGAAGTCACACTAAACGCCCTTCCTGATATAACCACTGCTGAAGATGAAACCTAAAGAGAACCCTCACTCTGTTGGGGATCAAGAATAACAACTACTGAAAATGGAACCCAAAGATCTGCTACGGAAAAGGTACCAATAACCATTGGACTTGGAATTTGTCGGGGACGTCAACCACTGTTGACCAAGCCATTGAGATTACTAGCACCAAACTCTGCTTGGGGAATGAAGTCAATAACATCGAACCTGTCGGGGAATATCATTGAACTTAACCTGTTGCCGGGGAAACACCCTTAACCTACTGGGGAACACCAGCCACCACCAACAAATCTGCTTGGGGAACAATGGTTGATGATATCCACTCTACTAGGGGACATCATTGGACTTACTCCTCCGTTGGAAATCTACCTTTTATCCCTGTCCCATTGGGGATACGGAAACAACCTTGCCACAAACACGATTGGGAAGCACAAACCAGACACTCTGTATAGGAATACGAACTCCTGGTGAAAAGCAATAAACTTCACCAAGCTGGATAGGGGAGAGCGAACTTCTGAACTCTTGCTGAGGAGAATAATCATAATCTTCATGACGCTCTGTCGAGAGTGATAAAACTTCAGTTATCTCTGCAGGGGAGGGAAACTCTACTGGGGCCATCACGTGTTAGCTATCAAAATGAATCCTGCAGATGTGATATGACCAAAAGAAGGTGCCCTGATGCAGCATAACCCAAAAAGAACTTGTCTTTAGGAGGTATCATGAAGATCTAACATATCTTGCCCCATGACTTTGATCAACCATCGTCCAGAGAGAATAACTTCTTGTACTCCTGAAATAACTTGCCCCAGTACAAGCCTTGACATGACTTTGCCCCTGTCTGACCGATCTTTGAAAGTATGCCCCAAAATAAATACTCTCGGAGAAATTCGTCGAATCTTGATATGATTTCCCCATATTAGTAACTTCTTAACACGACTTAACTGGGAAAGCCCGCACTCAATAGAGTCTTCTGGCAACATGTCCCTTTAGATGTATGTCCCTCAGAGTTTTCAAGCATCTCCTTTTGGCGAGATCAAAATTCTCGACTGATGCTCACTATGTAAACCTCACTGGCGTCAAATACATGTAAGCAAGCAGAAAATGTTTATTTTGAGAATGAGAATTCTAATGCAACACACATGTTAATCTCAAAGCTTTTATTGAAAAGATATCCCTAAAACACATGAACGAGTCACTGGTTAAGGTGCGATACAAATTTTTTGAATGGAAAATAACATGCACATGCAATACTAACAAAAGTCTTTTAGCACAACCCAATGGGAGTCAGGAACGCTATCTCGTCGAAGTACGCCTTCAGAATAAACCCTGTTTCAATTAGGACTTTTGAGGGTTGTAACGTGGCCTGGTTCGTGGTTTAAGAAAAAAGGATTTATGGCTCAAAATTTGTTTGTACCCACCCATTCTCCTTGATGTTCTCCAGTCCTACATTCAGCTAACTCAACATAGGCGCTCATCTTTCAAAAAGGTTAATGGTATGAGGATAGAAGGAACCCACACGGTTTTCAGAGTGACAGACACCCTTTTTGTCTTTGGTGTCTGTATTCACACGACTTGTTCTTTATCGAGGATTTTTATTTTGTCATCCTTTTCGCTTTTTGTTCTTTTCATTCTTTTGATTTCCCTTGTTTTGCCTAGACTGATTCTTTTTGAATTTTTTATTTTGAAGTCCAACGGGATGCCCTAACTTTTGCCTAAGTCACTTGTTTTCAAGTTTCGACTGAGCAGGCCTGCTTTCTTTTTTTTTCTTATTTCTTTTGATTCTTGTTTTTTTTTTAATAAATCATGTGATACTGGCTTGTCTGACTTGTTAAGGTTGTGCCTGCCTCATTCCTTGGTCGGTGAGGGATAACCATTGTGGGATTGTGAAGGATAAAAGGTAATGGATCCTTGGATACGTACTCCTTTTGAAATTTGAATGCTCGGTTAAATTAACTGACACTTACCCTGCCCCATGTTAAGATTGAGGGTTTTTGTTTTCAGAAAGAAACTCCTACTACTAGGCTCAAAGGGGTTTACAAGGGATTATCTTCCTTATGTCTCTGGTGTTTAGGGAGTTGAAACAACGCCTGTACATCATCAGCAGGGTTTTATTCAAAAGCATACAATCGAAAGTTTTGCGTCTTCATCTCATCATCCTCCCTCAAAGAGTTTAAGCAAGAAAGTTGGTATTACAATACACAGAAATATTAAATGAGTGAACACGAATGAACTTCTTCAAGAAAAACAAACCCATTGCATTAAAATCATCATTCAAAAACAACAAATTCTACATGCAAACAAAGCATTAACAAACAATGAAAAATACAAAATGAAAAATGCAGTAAAGAAAGCTGATGATTGCCATGGTTGAGGGGGTCTGTATCCGACTGGACTGGTTTCTTCTGATCATGTCCTTGCAGTCTCAAGCACTCACTTGGGAAGCTTCAGTTGAAATGCATACCATCTGCAGTGAAAGTAATGACCCCTGCATCAATCAGATTTTGCACCTTGTGCGGGAGCGCCTTACAATCCTCAGTTGAATGCCCCCGTGCCCCAACATGGTATCCACATCGAGCATTTGCATTAAACCCTGATGGATATAGAGGAATGATTGGATCTGGTTTCTTTGGCATGATTAACCCTCTTTTGATCAAATCTAGCAATATCTGACTGTACAACATTGGTAACATAGCAAACTGTCTCTTTCTTGCCTTCCATCGACCCCCTTGGGAACTATTCTGCTGCTGATTCTGATTTGGGTGTTCCTCTGGCTCAGGCACTTTCCTCCTCAGACCTAACCGAGGAGTAGGCAACAGTTGCGGACGTGGAGATTCTAAGATCAAGGACTGCAAAACGTGCCCCTGACTGGGTGTAGCCTCAGGAAAGAAAACAGGGATATTCACTTCTTTTTCAGCAGCTGGAATGAGACCACCTTGTATGCTTACGTTGCTCGGCGTGAACTCAATTGCCTTTGAATCGATCAAATCCTGGACCTGGTATTTAAAGGCCTTGCATTCCTCCACTTTGTTCCCCGGTGCCCCAGAATGGAAATCACAATGGGCATTTGCATCATAACCCGGAGGGGGAGTTCCAGTAAGCGGAGCCAACATACTAAGTTTAACCAATTGAAGCTGAAGTAGCGGCTGTAGTAGTTGAGAATACGACACTGATGGAGTCTCGAAGTTTCTGTTCATCTTTGGTCTATCTTGATACCAACGAGAAGCATTATTCTGTTGCTGAGATATAACCAGGATGACTACAGTAGGAATCTGCTGTGTACAAGGCATAGGAGGCTGATCAAAGATCCTTTCGGTCTGCTTCGGCCTCTGTGCGTACCTCTTATTCTCGGGATTATCTTGGGAAACAGGAGATGGATGTTGAAAGGAAATTTCTGGAACCTTGGGATTTACCGGAGATCCGCGAGCCAATTCACGACTTGGGGAAGATCCCACAGGCAAGGGTGAAACGACAATTATTTCTGCTGCAGCCTCCGGCATGTGATTGCCATCCTTTCTAAGCATATTTCTCACAACTTCCATAACCAGGCTCATCCGAGTCTTCAGTTGATTGACCTCCTCCTTCAGCATTTTCTGGTCTTGAATCAAAGCTTGCATGTCCCCCATAAACTGCCCCATTTGGCTTCGTACATCCCTCTACTCTGATTGAATTTGCTCCATGATCAACTTCTGACTGGCTTGAAAGGTTAAGTCTGCAATTCTGAAGAAGACCAGATCAGGACAAGAATAACCAGCTTCGAACACCTGCTATGCAAATGAGAATGGAAATGCAATGAAAAAATGTCATGTTCGAATATTTCTAAGGAATCATTCTACTTTGATTCAAGTTCTTCACAGAAGAACCAAGAGAAATAGATGGAAATGCTCGAGAACTAGTCTCAAAATTAATATCCTTGGAAATACAAAAACATGTATGTCAGAATGCAAACATGTTATGATGATATGGATGCAGAGACATGGGATCAAGGCTTCCAAAAATTCTAAATAACTGTTATGTTGCGGATTGAATAAGTCCACAAGTCTGCTTTAAAGAGAATACTGGAATACCAGAATATCCGAATAATCAAAATACCAGAATACCAGGTTGATAAGTCCACACTGATAAGAAAACCAGAATACCGGGTAGGATGAAGGTTACGGTTACCTGCGAACCTGTAAACACCCAGCCCCTCTCATATGTGGGTTCTAAAACCGAGGATCCTTAGCGTCACAGACTCTTAGGTCGAGAAATAATGATACAGTCACTATTTCTGGTTTGGCATCATCATCAATCGAGGAGGCCTCAACTGATTCCCCTCAAAAAGTTTATCCTATAGCAAGTTCTCAGCCTCGAGTCCACGGATCAAGAAGCATAATGGGTTTGCCATTCTGGTCTGCCATTATTACCTCTTGGGAGGAGTGCCTCAACTGAGTTCTCAGGAATGATCGCCAAAGTCGACAGCTCTCTAGGTTGCATTCTATCGTCTGCCCCAACGCGCAGGATAGAACATCACCAAAGAAAACCTCGTCTGGATGTGGAATTTTCCTATATACCAAGTTCGGCCAGACGCCACACAAGTCACACTACTTTCCACTCTAATCCTAGGTGTATACTCAAGCTTAGGTATTGGGCTTATCTCTCATGGAACCAACCCACCCAACAACACAACAGTAACAGAGCAATATAATAACAATAATCAAATGCCATAAATGCGGTAAAAACAGTAAAGCACAACAAATAATGCACAGAAATAAACACCCAAAGAAAAGAACAGACAAGCGCTAGGATTGACTCGCATAGGGAACCAGTGTCCCCAGCAGAGTCGCCAGCTGTCGCAACTGCGAAAAATAACCGGCAGAAACGGAACAGAAGAGTCGCCACCGAATGTTATTTATCCCGATGCAGGGAAAAGAAACGATTGAAGAAAATCTAAAGAAAGGGAAAGACATGGTCATCGCAACCATAGTCTGGGTTCGGGAGTCGGTTACGTAAGGCGAAGGTATTAGCACCCCCACGCGTCCATCATACTCGATGGAATCCACGCTCGTTGTCTAAAGGGTGAGTTATCTAAAGCCTACTGCTAAACGGAAACGAGAAGGAAAAAAAACAAAAAAAACGGACTCGCAAGGATTATCGCAATCCTATGCCTACGCATCTTCGTGGACGAACGAAGAATCAGAGTCGACATAGTTCGACGAACTACGAACAAAAGGGGGAGGTTGCTCGACAAGACATCGTCGTCTTGTGCCTACGTATCCTCAATTGGACGAGAGAGAGAGGAAGTCAGAGCAGTCGTAATTCGTGGTTACAACCACATGTTTGGAAAAGATCTCGATCGCACTGGGGCGAGAGAAAAGGTTCAATTACCCGGTTAGTCTTGATCGCACGGGTGCAAGAGAAGAGGGGAGTTAGTTGTTAGTGTGCTCGCCAAGGATATGGATCCTCGTGCCTATGTATCAGAGAATCCATAGTTCACGCTACTACGGAAAAACAGGAATGGTCTCGATCGCACAGGTGCGAGAGAAAAGGTTCTGAACTTATCGAAGTGAATTGAATTTGTTTATGATGCTCATTTCACTAAAGTCTATGACATAGGAGCGAATGCGTCGCATGGTCGCCCCCAAATGGGACGTATGCTAAACACTCTAGAAAAGTGAGGGGAGACCCCTCGTTCTTCATTTCCCATGTACTTAAGGCTCGTGGCGCACAATGCACATCGCCTTTATTAAATGTTTTTTTGGCTTTTATTTTGAGGTGAGAAAGAAGACTCAAAGGGCAAAATAAAATCTAAGGGGGACTCACCTAAATGTTAGCATACATGGATTGAAAGCCTAATGTCTCTCCTACCTCCAACTTAATCGGAAATTAAGTCGAGCTAGAAATCCTAAGGGATCATGTGAGAAAACACAAGTAAACATTATACTAAACAATCACAAGTAAAAGCAAATCTAAGACTTTAACAAGTCTTAAGATTTAGGGGAGAAAGTTCAAGGAATGCATCTTAACCACAAACAAACATTTGTTCACAAAAAGATCTTGTAAGGCACACCTCAAAAGGATAAACATGTGAGATTATGGCATGAATCCAAGAAAGGCAGTAGAATAGTCATGTATATGAATCCAAACATCAACTCATGAATGGCAAGAAGAAACATCAAGGATCAACTTCAAAACATGCATTAAAACTAGGCAAACATTCACTTAAGTCATCCATACAAGCAACAAAAGATCATGTGAGGCAATAAATGAGAAAATGTCACACTATAGACATCATATCAAGAGGACCAGAATCTTATACATGTCATTCAAAGAAAATAAAAGCCCACAAACATCCATTAGATCATATGAGAAGGCATCACAAAGAAACTAGTTCAAAAACCTCCAAGGAGTAAGGCCAAAACATAGTCAACTTGGAAAATCAACCACAAATAGGAAAATGATCAAATGAGAATGATTCTAAAGCCACAATCAAACCAAAACAGTACATGATCACATCAAATAAACATTTCAAGCTTCACTTAAGCACAAGTGATCAAAAAGATCCAAACTAGGTCAAGTATCAAAAACATTTCATTCAATATTCAAGCCACATGTAAGCGTCAACCAAAAATAGAAGCATGTCTTATAAAAATCCAAATAAATTCTCAAAATCATGTTATATCCATCAAGAATGAATGTGAAAAATATCTCACCAATAATCATAACATTGCATCACCAATTGGATCAAAACATCACACATAACAAACTAACCGAGCAATAATCGAGGAGCAAAGAGAATCATATGGAAAATAATAAAAAATTAATCACCAAGGAAGAAACATGACATTCAAACATTACTCATTTAAGTGTCAAGACATGGCAAAAATAATCGGCTCAAGGAGGCATGGCAAAGTCATCAAACACAAGCATTAATCACATGGGTAGACATGGAAGACACCTTGGAAAAGAAAATTAGAATTAATTATCAAAACAAATAGAAAATGAAAATAAAATTCATAGAAAATTAAATAAGATATTAAAATACGTTCATGATTTTTTTTGGAATTTTTGAATAATCGAAAGTAGTTTTAATAAATGAAAATAAAACGAAAACGAAAAAAAATAAAAACAAGTGATTAAATGGAAGGGGTTTATTAGCAAAAGGATCACAAGGCCACACGTTTGGGCCAGGACATGGGGGGGGGGGGGGGGGGGGGGTGAACAACACTAATTGGACATGGTGTGGGGGAGGGGGGTGAACATCACTAATTCGTGGGCCCATGAGAGTGTGATATATCAGATTTTTTGAAATAAAAAAGAAAGGAAAATAAAGTGTACAAAGTATTATGTAAACATATGTCAATTGGTCACATGAAACTTAAAGCACTAAAAGACAAAACAACATAACAACGCATCATGTGTTGCCACCTCATCATCATCTTCATGGGATATGCAAACACGTGAACAGTACCCCGTGGCAGCTCTTCACCGCCGGAAAAAAGCACAGTCCGGTCGGCCACAGCCAGCGGCGGCTGGAACACCGTCGTGAGTACTCCCCCCCCCCCCTCCATTTTTCGCGTAGATTCCGAAAATGACATTAGTTTCTCAAAATTCTCCCTCTAAAGGCATGAAAATCAAGCTTCAATAAACAACACACATGGATCCATGATCTCAAATCAAAACAACCAACATACTATATTGTAGTACACTTCATGGAGATGTCAAATATGCAAAAACATTTGAAAAACAACCACTAAAAATCAAGTAATTATGAATTAAAGTTTGCACACTTAAAATGGAACTTCATCAAAACACATAAACAAGTTCTCAAACATTGCCTACCCTAAGGTAGGACTTTAGATGCACCAATAATGCTCCTATTTCACGTCTAAAATACAAGATTAAAGTTGAAGAAAATTACTCAACGGAGAGGCTCTGTTGGCCCTTGAAACTGTGCAATACCTCAAAAGAAAACCTTTCCAAGAACTTCTTGTGCTTTGGTGAAGATGAATCAAGTGGAAAAATGCAGAGAAACTTGAAGGATAGTGGAGCTTTGAAGAAATTAGTTTTAAAGATGAGAGAAATTTCTTCAGATCTGATCTTCCAAGAATGAGTTTTCTTTTGTTTTAGGGTTTGGTTAGTTTAAATATCATGGATTGTGAAGTGTTAATGGTCTTGAATCAAGTTTGGAAAATTTGGCTAAAAAACGTGCATGAATAGTGTATACAGGTTAGCGCATGGAGATGTGTGTTTGTAGTGGTTTTTGGAGTGGGAATGAAGCATGAGAAGAGTGTGAAAGTTTTACATGCGAGAGGAAAAAATGTGAGCAAGTTTCATGATGTATTTACATTTCCAATTTTGGCATGACAAAAGAAAATGATGCATGGTATGTACATGACATGCTTGGTCATTTTTAAGCAAAGAAAAGGTCATGCGTGTGATTTTGAGGATGCTGCCAAGAAAGCTCGCCAATGTGCCAAGAAATGCAACATATCATGCTATACCATGCCCTAGAATTCTTTGAAAAATCTCAACTTTACATGGGTAGAACTTGATGAATATGGCTCCACTTGGTACAAACTTATGATCAATGGAAAATAGGAAGAACATAGAACAAAACTCATAAAACTCATGTTGAAATGATCTTGAAATTATGCTTGGAAGATGATAAAAAATGGCCATGAATATTGATCTTCACAACTGTCCAAACAACTTAGAAAAAATTCTAAGTTTTGCCAATTTCACAACATGAAACATTGATCTTGTGATTGACATAACTTGCACCATAATACATGAAATGATGCATGCTTGTACTCTTTGGAAAGGTGGAAATGCAAGCTACAACATTCATTTGGACATGATTTCAAGATGAAGCTTGGAAGTCCTTCAAAAATGAGCTAGAACATAGGCACCCCAAGCTGAATTTTAACACTTAGAAAAAAATCTAAGTGTTAAAATATACAAGTTTGAAATTGCCAACTTCCAACAACCATAATTTGCTCAATAATGATCCAAATAAAGCATTCTTTACATGGTTGGAAAGCTTGGAATGAGTACTACAACTTTCATGTTTGAAAAAGAATGAAATGAACCTTTAAACTATGAGAAAGTTAGCCTTGAAAGTAGTTGAACAACCATAAAAACTTGCCAAAAATAGTAAGTTCTAACCCCCTATTTTTGCCAAAAATGGCAACTTTTCCCAATTCTTGATTTTTGGTGACTCCTTTGACATTTCTCGGTCAAATCTCGTCCATTGATCATATTTGACTTGAAAAATCGAAAGTTGACCTAAAAAAGTCAGGAGTTGACTTTATCACTGCCCAGTTGACTTCATCTCTAATTCTACTAATTCTCAATTATCTGATCAATTGAAGGCCTTCTGATTCAAATTGGTTATCCATCTTCCATCCCTAGACATTTGAGAACACATAGGAAGCCATAGAATCAAGTTTTGCCTTAAGGATCAGAAATAAACTGATCTTAACCAAAACCCTGGATTAATGACCACAGACAGGAGAAAGTAATTCACTTCAAATCTCTTGCCAAATTCACCTATTTGATAAAGTGATGGACATATTAAGATGTCTTGAAACTTGAGAAACCCTTGATGTGGTATTGAGGCCCTCTATTGCCTTGAACATAAATCCCTTATGCACACATGATCTCTTGCTTGAGCCTCTGAAAAACATCATCTCCTTTTGAGATAGGCAAACATACCTTGATCCCATGCTTAGAAACAATGATATGCACAAATGCTAATAAAATGAAACATAAGCCAGTTAGTGTTAGAAAAAGGAGGGCAAATTTTGGGGTGCTACAATTATTATTTTAAAAAAATTAATTAAAAAAATTCTAATCACTGGTAATTTTTTACTTTACAAAAAATTCTATATTAAGGCTCAAAATATAATCTATGTGATTGGTACGAATTAGTAATTTTTTTACTGGTATTTTCCTTTTCTAGTATGCTCCTTACATGAAGTTAAAGCTGCTACTAGTGCTCTGCAGAAACTTGCTGAAATGAGTCAACAACTTTTGAATAAAAGTGAAACCATCCTAAGTGTTAAAGCTGAAAACTATATTAGTGCCATGCAAAATAACAATGATATTAAACTCGATTTAATCACTAAGTCTCCAGAGGCAGTACATATCAAATCCTTTACTAAGTCGCCACTGGTTATTTACTGTCACTGCAAATTAGGTTCATCCTAGGTTCATCCAAGTGAAGCCATGGTCTTCAGTTCACAAAACTACTCACTACAAATTACCAATGGTGGCAGCAAATGAACCTAATTTTCCAAAGCAAATGGACCTAATTTTCTATTAGCACGATGAAGTCATCAATTAATCTCATGGTAATAAAAAGATAAAAGGGGTCAACCTCCGTCAAGAAGTATTATTGCTACAATAAGTCCTAAGACCTTAGCATGGTGAATCTCATGGTGTGTTTAAATTAACTAGGGATTAGTTAGGAATTAGCTACTTATTATTAGAATGATGTGTTTAAATTAGCTAGGGATTAACTAGGAAGTAGCTGTAGATTAGCTACCATTTCTGGGTTTAAATATGATATTAATATAAACAAATTAAAATTGAAACAATTGACACGTGGCATACATGTCAGCATTTTTTGCCACATGTAAGCCACGTCATCAAACAATGCTACACGACATGTCACATAAGCCACCGTTAGTGGAAACTAACGTGAGAGACTAAAGTTATGGAAGAAAAACTTTCAGAGGATCATTGTTTGAAAGAAAATTTTGGAGGAACCAAACTTTAAAGTTGGGATATTTGTAGTGACCTTATACTTATTTAACACTACTTTTTATGTAAATGAGTTAATTATTGTAAATTTTTTTTTTAAATCTTGGTATTCGGCCTTACGACCGACTAATCCAAGAGGGACCAATCCCACCGTTCACTAGCAGGGGCCCCGTTTAAAGCCGAAGCAAAATTTCGTATGAACTGATCAACACATGAGTTGATTGCACCTAGTTAATTATTGTAAATTAATAATAGTTATTGTAAATTAATTAATGATTTTTATTTGTAAATTTTGGTTTTTTATGTAAATGATTTTTATAATAATTATTGTAAATTAATTTTTTTATGTAAATTAATTAATGATTTTTATATTTTCTTTATAGTTCTTTTTCATTTAAAGTTATTTATGTGTTTTTTTCTTGAATTAAAATTATTTATTACTTATTTTTGCTTACTCATTGCATGGGTGGTACGCCACTTTGCCATTTACTAATATTTTAACATCTAAATTAACGAAACTGATTGAATAAGTTAACGGAAATAATATTATAAGACAAAACTAAAACAATTTTTTATTAAGGGACTAAGTCGCAACTCATAATTATTTTACGGGACTTCTTAACTAATTATATCAAAATTCAACCTATAATTTAAAAGAATACTACTCATCCTCTTTCCATGAGTTTTCACTCATAGTTTGATCATCATTCAAGTAATTGCTTATTCCATTTCCACATTCCAGAAACACAATCCTTCACCACTTCAACCTAATTCATTCTAATTCAACTGCAAATGCGCTACTACCACTTTATTCGAAATCTACGCGCTCCCTTTCGCTCACATTCACCCACCAAATTCAACCCTCATTCTTCTTCTTTTACATCATCTTCTTCCACCCATTCCGAACCAGATGTCAATTCTATCCTCGCAAGCCTCCACCTTCAACAAAACTCTGATTCAGGTAACCTTTTCACGCCACTAGTAACAACAACCACCGAAATCGTTTCTGGGTGTTCTAGATTCCGACTCATTACGTTAATGGGTATTGTTGTATTCGAGTTTGTTGGAATATTTGAGTGTAAAAACGTGATTCTTATTTGTTTCTGTTTTGGGTATTTTGTTGTTGCAGATGAATATTCTGAAGGGGTTTTTCAGCAGATTTCTTCTGTTTTTTACGGTATGTGTTTGTTAAAATTCCTCTGAGAATATATAGTATCTATTTTGTTTAGGATATGGACGAAAACTCAAAGAAGGTCTCAGTTCGGTAGCTTAACTCGTAATTTCAACTTTTTTCCATCTCTTATGAATAGTTTGTGTTATGTTAGTAGTTAGGGATTGAACCCTAGACTTGATTCTTCAACCCTTGAAGTGGCCTGGACAATGTTGTCAAATAGAGACTATAATGGTGCTATAGCTTAGCGGAATTCGAACAAAACGCTATTGTACTGTGATTTGCGATTTTGTGCATCTTGTTGTCATATAGCTGGCTATAATGTCCTATGAAGCACGGACACCAGAATACGACACAACACGGACACTTCAACACTGATAATTTCAAAACCCTACGACACTGACACTGCTTCATATATGACTCGGATCTTCATTTATCCATCTATTATTAAAAAAAGTTAAAAATATTCTAATAAAAAATCATGTTTTTAATCTCTCATTAATAACATTGTTTCAATACCTATTCAATCCTTTTAGATGTTTGTGAGAGTTGTCCAAAAAAATGTATAAGGTGTGTTAAGCAAAGAAAAAAACTTTTTTTTTTGAAATATTTGTCTGAATTGTTTGACACATGTTGTTTGAGTGTCGTATGCTTGTCGTACTTTGTTTCGAAAAGTGCGGAAACAAAGAAAAAAACCTATTTACTTGAAGAAGAAGAACAGTGGAGGAGGAGCGCCGGAGAAGTGGGTGCCGGTTGCCGGAAGAAGTGAAGAAGTGAGTGTTAGGGTTAGGGTTGAGGCAGTGAAGTGAAGAAGGAAAGAAGCAATAACGTGTTAGGGTAGGAAAGAAAAAGGAGTCTGGAACTTAAACGTAACCGAGAGGAAAAAAAAGAGTTTTAAAAATTTTAAAAGTAAGCGCAAAATAGTAATTTTGAATAAAAAATATAAAAATAAAATAAAAGCGGGCAAAACCGCTCCGCCCAGGGAGCAACCCACGACCCGCGATTGCGCCAAAGTCGCCTGCGTTTTGAATCGCTGCAACGCTCCCATCTTCTCACTCGGTGGGTGGCCGGACCGCCCGGTGATCGCATTGTTCGCGGCCGCGATTGATAACTCTGGTGTAATATAAGTGTCGGACACCGTGGCACAACTACTCCAAGAGGTGTTTGTGCTTCATAGATAACGCTGCTATAGCAATGTATCATAGTAGGATTTGAACAAATCACTATTTTCCGCAATTGAAAACAGAATCAGCTCAACAACTTGAGATACTACTAGTGTATTGTTACTTATTTCAGGTGGTCAGTCAGTCCAGGGAGCTTATTCTGAAGAAATTGATGCCACTAATGAGTTTGAAAAAATAATGAATATATCGCAGTTGCCAAACTCACCCCAAAGCAATATAGCACTGCGAAGAGAAGAGGCTTCTCGTGAAAAGAAAAGAAAATGCATATTCAATGCTAATCAAGAACAACGTTTCCGCCGCATAATTGAAAGCTGTGGGAAGATACTAGGAACTGAGGCGACCCTTGAGTTGTTTGATAAAGTTGAACGAAAACCAGGTGTGACAGGATACAATGCATTGGTAAAAATATGCATAGGTAAAGCTAGGGAAGCTGAGAATGAAGACATTGCAATTGAAGAGATGGGGAAGGTTTTTCACCTTTTTGAGTTAATGAGGCAACAAGGTTTAGAGCTCCAAGAACAGACATATCGCCCACTTCTTATGTATACAATTGACATGAGTATGGTTGAAGAGTTTCAGTTTTTCTGTCAGGTTATCAAAGATGAGAATCCCAGTTCAACTGCAAGACTGGGTTACTTTGAAATGATGATGTGGTTAAAAGTTAATGATGAAGAAAAGATTCAGGGTCTTTGTGATTATATTGCAGAGAATGATGGCGAGGACACTTTTGATTTAAGAGGTATGTGGATCTTTTATTTATTTTTTTCATTTGTATTTCTTTGTCATAAACTGTTGTTTCTTTGAAGCTGTGCTCAAACTTGTATCTTTGTATTTTAACCGTAACATATGATGAGAAGTTCATCTGTGTTTTTCACATTACGCAGACATAATTGATGTCTTTTAATTTTTATGATTGTTTGAATTGAACTGTTTAGTCCGTGTTTTGTGAGGCCAAACATACATCTTTCAAAATCAGTGCATCAACTATTAACTTGATGCTGCTTTTTATGCACATTGATGTCCAACAATAACATATATTTTGTTTCATGTAGTAACTTAGATATTTACTTGTTTCAACTTATGTTGCAGAAAGTTATTTATTGGCTCTTTGTGAGAGTGAAAGGAAGGAGAATATTTTGGAGGTGTTGGAAATCATGGACATAAAAAAGCTTTCATCTGTTGACTCTGTAGCAAAGATATTTCAGGCATTGGGAAGACTATCATTAGAACCGGTTGCGGAGAAGCTCTTTTTTGAGTACAAAACAAGTAGTATGATCATGATTTTTATCTTATCGTCACCTTTGGTTTAGAAAGAATAATACATTTTTCTTACGACTTATGAGCTTCTGTTTCTCTTGAAATTTATACTCTTAGGTTTAATATGCATTATTTGACACAAACTACGACTGCAAATATTGTTTTTTGGTGATTGTAAATTACAGAGATTTGCTTACACTTTGCAGATCATGAAGAAGATAGTATAACAAACTTCATTTCTAGTTATGCAATCAGCATTCCAGACTTACAGGTATGAAAATATTCATGCATGATAAAATTTTCTTAAGAAAATGATAATATTAAGCACTTTGCTTTATGGAGTTTGCTTCTTCCTAAAAGGCTAGAACTATATCACCAGTTTCACATTGTGTTACCTCTAACTTTAGTCATGATTGATGTTGAATGAAACCCAGTTTGCATGTTTCTATAAGCATGTTGTAGTGATGATTTGTCGATTAACTTATTTCCATGATCCTAATCTCTATATCACCAACACCTTTGAAAAAAAGGTGTGTCCATGTCAATGTCAGTGTCCGAAACCAACACCGACACTTGTCATTACGTTTAATTTATTCATTTACTGGTGCCTACGTGTTAGTGTTGGTGTCGTGTTTCCGGTGTCCGTGTTTCATAGATTCTAATTTATTGTTTGTGTTTTTGAAGGTTGAGGATCTCATAAAAAAGTTCAACGATTTTCACGAAAAACTAGAAGTTTTACCTTCCTCCTCATCATATAAAAAGCTCATTTTACATGGCTGTGCATTGCTCAAGGTATACTTCTTTTTTTTTTTTTCTTGATTACTAAGTTACTTTCAGAACTTCGTCTTTAAGAAGAAAGGAAATCTAGTACTCAGAAGGAAATGAGTATTAAGAAAACTTTTCCGTCCAGAAACATAACAATACACAGAAACTGCACCTATCAGTGTTCAGTTTACTCAAGTGTTTACAAATCTGAATCTGTTTTCCCTCTCCCCGTACATATAGGAGCACACTTGTTCCGATGAGGAGTTCGATCAATTGCTTCTGCTACTTGAGAAACTAAACGGTACAACCTATTGGAACGATGCTTGCTGCAGAATCATATTGTGTTGTATTTGGGATAAGCGTTTAAGGTTTGTTTTTTATTTTATATTTCACTTCCATTGATTTATTTCATCTAAAAAATATTATTTTCCATTCACTTATGTTCGTTTTGTTTTGAATCAGTTCTGCTATTGACTTGTGTAAGCTCCTCAAGAATAAGTTGCAAATCGATGAATTGGTTATGAAAGTTCTCTTTCATAAGGTTAGCTTGTCCGGTTCACTTTTTATGCGAATTTTATCAACTTTCAATTCAATGTTGATAAGAAACATGACTATTGTTGATTTGTTTTGACAACAATTTTTTATGTGCTTGATTATAGGTATTTTCTCTAATTGAAGAATCGGAGTCGAAATATCTGCAAACTGCCATGGAGTTGATTTCAGAAATGAAGGATAAGCTTGCCCTTTTGCCTTCACAAAAATGTTATGATTCTCTGCTTACTGCATGGTGCAAAGCCAATGAAAACTCTCTCAATGTTGAATGAGTCTCCTTCATAAAAGATTGTATATGTAGTGTTCATAATTTTGATTCTAATAACAATAGTTGCTGATGTACATACTATTTAATGATGATATTTTAATATACAATAGTATCAGCTTCATCATTTAAGTTTCTATAATTAATCATTTTCTTAAGAATTGCGAACAATACGCAGATGAAACCATAGTGTCAAAGTGTCACTAAAACAAAATAATGTTCATTAGAATATCATATTCTTATGACAAGTTCACAACATTGTATTTTGAATTCAAAAGGAATAAGCAACAAGTATAGCTTGCCTGCACCTAGCCTTAGCTTGATCAAGCCTCTCACCCAAAGTATCTTCCTTAACAGCAGCTTTCACCATAGCCAAATCCATTTCCATCAACTTCAAAACTCTAAAAAGTTCAACAACCATTCTCTCTTCAACTTTCCCGTCATCTCTCAAAACTTCTGCTTCTTCTCTTGCCCTTTCCGCAACGATTTCACCGACTTTCGCCAACAGTTCTGTTGAACCAAATTCCTTCCTCGTCATAAGTTCCTCCAACTTCTCCAGAAAATCAGCTACCACATACCCTATTGGCTTCTCAAGGTTAATCTCTTTTGTCCTTTTCCAACCGATTTCAAAGTTCGGTGGCTCGGATTTCGCTAGGTCGGTTTTCGGCCTTCTCTGTCTTACTATCTCTGATCTTCTTCTTTTCTCTAGTGGAAATGTTTCTGGACTGTTCATTGTAGTGTTTGTAGGGTCTGGTGTGGGAAATTCAGGTGAAGAAGATGAGTTTAATGAAGTTGTGCATTTTATGGAGAAGTGCTTTTTGGTTTGAAAGTGATTATTGTGTAGAAGATGAGGTGCAGGATATGAGATGAATGTTGAAGCCATGGGTGATAATTTGGAAGTGTTAGCAAAGGGAATGAAGGATAAGGCGCTTTCATTTTATGGTTGATTTTTGGTATATGCGTAGCTCTATCACTTTTCAGATGATAAGTAAATTGAATAATAGAAAAGTTGTATAATATAAAAAGATAAACTTCAATTATATATATATATATATATATATATATATATATATATATATATATATATATATATATATATATATTATTTATAGATTATTTGTAAAAAGCATAGGAATTTAAAATAAGTTACAAACATTTCCTTTATTTCAATGTCTATTAAAAATAAATGTGTTTTGTAAATTCAAGAAGCAAATAATATCATTGTTAATTATGGTGAAAACTATTTTATTAGTTTTAGGTATCTAGATCAAAGTAAATTATTGAACCTTTCATCCGACATGACTTTAAAATAAAAAATATTGGATATGTTATTTTTTAAAATATTTTTTCAAAAACATGGATGCAAAAGTTTTAAATAACAATCACAATTGTGTTGCGATTGTGTAAAAGTTTTCATAATTTTGATCGATACAGGTATTACGATTCTGATTACGGTCGTCGCAATATGAATTAACTACAATTGATTTTCTATCATAAAAACGGTGAATAATAGTATCGGTATCGACATTTTTTAATATCGTTTTATTGTGTTCGTTTTCGCATTAACTTACTGTTTTAAAAAACTCATACAGAAGATAATCTATATATATAGAGGGTTTCTTAATGCACCATCCAAGTTTCTTAGGCACCATGTGAAATTATTTTTTTGCCCCCTGATTCCGGATGTGCACATCTGGACGCATCAAATTTTTAAAAAACGCAGAACTTTTCCGGCTATGCATATCCGGAAACAATTCTGATGTGCACTTCCGGAAGGATTTCTTATTAATTTGCGCCAGACGTTCTTCCTCCCCCTCATTCTTCACTTTTCCATTTCCAAACTCTCTCAAACTCTCAATTTTTCAATCACCACAAATCTCGATTTTTTCCACTCGAGTTCGGCGTAGAGCAACTTCTACAACGATCAACACACTTCAAATCCTTCGTATCTCATTTTAATCGATAAGTTTTCAAATTTTAGAGTTTCGGAGTAATTTTCGAGTAATCGATTTAGAGTAGACATTTAGGTGTAGAAATTGTTAGGTTGTATGAATAACATAGGTTAGAGACAATGTAGGTCATTTTTACTGCTTCAAACGGACGATCAGGGCATTAAAATGCCCTTTTGCATGTTACAGTGGCCATGGCTGCCATTTTTAAACTTCAAAATACGTACCGGATGTGCAGATCCGGAAAGATTGTAACGTTTAGTTTTCTGAGTGTTTCCGGATATGCACATCCGGAAATACCCAACGTTAAAAATTCAGTGTCCTTCCGGATGTGCACATCCGGAAGACTATTTTTTTTATATTTTGTTTGTTTGTTTGTTTGTTTATGTTTAATTATTTTTAAACAAAATTTAATTTATTTATTATGCTTTGCAGATTAGATGGCTGACAGAGACGATCGTACCATACATGGACGGACAGCTCAGCACGCATCTGTCCGACGTGAGCGGATGCAGTCTACAGCCGAGGCTTCCGGCGCAGAGGGAGTTGGGGTAGCCCCTACAGCTGAGGGACATCCTACACCACATCCTACACCACAGCCATCCACATCACAGGTTCAGACCACTTCCACATCACAGGTTCAGGCCACTCCCCCGTCAGCCGCCGATTCTACATCTCGGAGGCGTCGGGATTCTACTGCTAGTTCATCAGGGTCCCAGCCCGCACGCAGGCGTCGTCGGGAGACTCCAGCTCCATCAACTGCTCCTCCTCGTTCCCCTGTTCCTGTTCCTGTTCCAGAGGGTGATCACCCAGCACATGAGGGTGTTGACGCTGATGACGGTTTCGATGAGCTGGGCGGTTACCCCGGGGGACCGTCTGATATGTCCCTACTCGTGGGATACTCTGAGCATACTGCCAGATATGTCTGGCTAGGACAGGTAATCTTTTGCGGTTTATTTATAGAATTGTATTCGTTGAAAATATGTTCATTTGTAACATTGTTTTATTTGGAAATTTTCAGGAGAAGGATTCACAGAAGTTCTATAACCAAGGGGGCAAGGTTATGGACACGATTGAGATGCTGCCAGAGGCTGAGTGGTTCACGTCTGCACTTGCGGAGTCTGGTCTTGGAGGCCTGTCTAGGATTGGGTATTCCCAGATCCAGTACGGTATCCTGATGGCATTTGTTGAGAGATGGCACCCTGAGACATCCTCATTCCATCTACCGTACGGCGAGATCACGATCACGCTGGACGACATCTCGTGCCTCTTACATCTACCGATCACGGGTACCCTTCTCTGTCACGGTAGGATGACGAAGGCGGACGACATGGAGTTGCTGGTTACAGAGCTTGGGGCTAGCCCAGAGAAGGCACATGCGGAGGTGCACCAGTTGAGGGGCGCACACGTCCGATTCTCGTTTCTAATGGATAGATTTGCTGAGGCGCTTGCAGAGGCAGGACGGGCAGATGGTGATCCAGCTGAGGTGGCGATCCACAGGACGCGTGCCCTGAGATGCTACTACTTGTTTTTGCTGGGCACGCAGGTGTTTGTGGACACCAGCGCCTATTATGTTGATATCGTCTACGTAAGGTACCTTTCGGATCAGACAGAGATCCATGGGTACAACTGGGGGGCGGCTGCGCTGGCATTCACCTATTCCAGGCTCTCTGATGGTTGCCGCTGGGCAGTCAAGACTGTGGCAGATAGCTGTACGCTATATGTGGTAACAATCTAATATTCTAAGTGGTTTTTTCATTTCTTTTCTTTCTGTATTCATTATAATGTTTGACACCCATGTTATGTTTTCCATTTCAGGCGTGAATTTTACAGCACTTTCCCTACATTACTGGTTGGGGGAGTGTCCAGGGGTACACTGAGGATATGCCACGTGCTGCTGCATTTGTCCTGCTCAGAGGGAACAGGCGCCGGACCCCTTCAGAGTGTATCTAGATCGGATGGCTGCTGAGGACGTTTTGTATTACCCCTATGCCGCTCACCGTGTGACGCGCCCGTTCGATGAGGTTTGTTTGTTCTCAGGATGGTTGGCATGCAGTTCGACCGTTACTGCCCGATACCTCCCGGAGCGCGTCTTGCGTCAGTTCGGTTACACGCAGACGATCCCCAGGATGCCTCATGATCCTGCTCCTCTAGGCTTGACCCGCAGGCAGATAGATGAGCTATATGCTGACTACCAATCTCACTTGGTACCGGAGGAGGCTCGAGCGACCAGAGCAGAGACAGACTGGAGTGTTGTTGTCGGGTACATCATGTGGTTCTACACCGTCTCACACCCATGCATGGTGCCCACTGCTGAGGGATCGCCACCCAGACCTGCTCATCAGGAGATATTAGAGGAGCGACAGTCTCAGCTGGACCATACTCAGGATGTCCTACCACGCCGTCGTCAGATAGTACAGATAGGGCAGTAGGCCATTGAGGCCGGTCACCTCCCTGAGGGCTCTAGTGCCAGACTTGTCGTGGATAGGATGATTGCGATTGCTGGGGGGCACTTCAGTACCGCAGACATCGATCCAGGTTAGGGGGTAGGGGCCGAGGAGCAGGGGAGGCAGGAGAGATCCTTCGCCATACGCAGTAGTTTTTTTTATGTATCTTATTTATATTACATGTATGCACTGGATTTTGACAGACGTTTATTATATATATATATATATATATATATATATATATATATATATATATATATATATATATATATATATATATATATATATATATTTATTTATTTATTTATTTATTTATTTATTTTATATATGGATGTTGTCAAATGTATATTAAGTTGCGACGATTTATTAATATATGCGACCAAGCTAAAAAACCGATTTTTTTAAAAAAATAAAGTTCTGCTGTTTTTCGGATCTGCAGATCAGGAATGTTTCCGGATGTGCACTTCCGGAACGCATCAGCGTTTTTTAAAAAAATGGTGCGTCCGGATATGCACATCCGGAATCAGGGGGCAAAACCGAAAATTCAGATGGTGCCTAAGAAACAAGGGTGGTGTGATAAGAAATGCTCTATATATAAATAGTTCTCTTAGAAATTGAAAATTTTATAGGAAAACGTTCTATATATATATATATATATATATAAAATGCCCCACTACTAAAAATTTCTAGATCTGTTCCTAATTCTAATCGTGGTTAAAAGTGACGTCTTCTTACTTTTTTATCACGGTTGTTATTAAAAATCATAGTGAAAAGTCTTTTAATAAAATAAAAATATGCAAACACCTAAATATTATCTATTATTTTGATTGATTGAATATATGAGATAATAATATATTATGAAATCTATATTTTATAGTAGTGCAAAATACATAGAATTTAGTATGAAATGAATTTTAACTACTTGAAAAATACATAATTAAATTATGAGAAATACTCTATGACATCGAAATTGAACACTTACATCGAAATTGAACACTTACATCGTTATTCATGCAATGGATATATACTCTTCATTCTTTTAATATTTTTTTATTTCAGTTTGATGTATGTGCAGCACAAAACAAGTGTATGTATACGGTGTAATAAAATGGTGTTAACATTTCATGGCTCTTAAATTATTTTGATTTCCAACATATTGCCTCCGAAACAATTCATAAGAACTCTCTATTTTACAGTTTTAACTATAAGGAAATGCTTAATTCCTTCATGTAATGTGAATATAGGATTATTTATGTGATTCAATATAGTCATGTTGAAAGTCTCACGTGTATGTCTACTTGTAAGTTGCACTATTGTATTACTGTGCGAAATGCAATAGAAGGTGGAATTTGCATCATCTCATTTCACGTAACCTCATTGATGTTATTTATTTTTGGCTTAATACATTTTTTGGTCCTTTAATTTAATTTCATATTTCACTTTCGTCCCTTATTTAATAAACGTTCGTTTTAAGTCCCTTAAATCAAGTTCCGTTAATCACATTGGTCCTTTCCGTTAAATTTTTTCAAAATCTGTAAAGTTGATCAGACATGGCACTCCAGCTGGTATTAATTTGGCTGACTTGGAATTATTTATTAATATTTTATTATTTATAATTTATTAAATAATATTTTATCCACCACAACAACTTTTCTTTCTCATTTCTCCTATCTTCCCCAAAACCTAGCCGCCACCTCTCTTACTCTCTTCTTCCTCTCCCTTTTTTTCTCCTTCTTCAACCATTAATTCCATTCCTTTCATATCTATTTAAATCGACCATTAAGGATTCAATGATTTCATCTTCATTCAATTTTCGGGTGAAAAAGGTAGTTTAGCAAGACTACATAGAAATTATTTGATGAAATTCCTCAACCACTTATTCACTTATTCTTGATTTCTGTTTTCAGTGACTATTTTCTAGCTTTGAAACTGTATTTAATTTTAGAATGGCCCCAAAAATTATTTTTGAAACTCTCATTTTTCTTATAGGAAAATGACATAGCTAGATTTCATTATAATATGCATTTCCTAGTTGTTGTTGAAGCTCAAATGCAGTAGGAAGTTACGGGTGATCCAATTTATAAGGTGAGTTTCTTATGCATATTGTGGACTACTCATCTATTTTTCACTAAACTTTAGAAAATTGTGTTTATTTTCTGTTTATTGGTGCAAGCTAATTTATTTATTTTTCCAACTTTTATATGCCTTTCAATTTTCTAATTGTGTTTTGGTGTGTTAGGATATTGGAACATTCTTTATGAGCATTATAAACTCTTCACACAATTATGCAACCAGAGGAATAATCATTGAACATAATAATGTTTTGAGAAATTATATGCAGATTAGCTCTTTAATGAATGGTGTACTTGGTGTTTAAAGAGGAACAGATTCTGGGTTTTGTTTTTTTTATGTTTTGTTACTATATGAGTTATTACTCAGTTTTAGAAAGATTTGTTGATTATTATGATAGTAATGTGGTGTTTTTATTTCCTTTAAACATTATTAACATTTTGTGGGGTTTTTTTTAACCTCTAAAATTAAAACCTTTTCAATTTAAATAAATACTAGTTTTTTAATAGATTTGCTAACTCAGATTATTATAAAATGCTTTGCTGTCATTCCACGTAGGTGAACTTAACAGTTTTTCAGAAAATTTAACGGTAAAGACCAGTTTGACTAACGGAACAGTTTTTAAAGGATCAAACTGTAATATTTATTAGATAAATGACTAAAGTGAAATCTGAAATTAAGTTAAAGGACTTTGTCACTAATTAAGCCTTTATTTTTTCATTCCTCTTTCTCAATCCTTAAATATTATATCTCTTACTTCCAACCAACTCAACTATTTGATATCTCCACTAGGATACCTCTTTTTTCAATTTCTATACAAACTTACACAAAATCTATATTCTACATGGGCATTAATGTTAACAATAACATGTACCAAACTTTGACATAAAGAAATCAATTAGTATTTATCTAATATTTAAATTTAAAATAATTCATAAAAAAAATAAAAAAATAAAAAAAAATAAAAAAATTATGATATGCAATGGAACTAATTTGATTGCTACCATCTTTACTTATTGCATCCACCAATCGACCACCAAAGTATTCCTTCCGGAAATAAGTAGGGGTGGCAAAACGGGTCGGGCCCGGCCCGTTGGGCATGCCCGTTTTTCCCGCACTTTAGTGCGGGACGGGCCAAAGATTTAGGCTCCCACCCTCTAATGTGTCCGTCCTGCCCCGCCTCGTTTTCTTCGCTGGCTTTTGCGGGCACGAGCATTTACATAAAATTTTGCATTTATAGGCTTAAAATATGTAGTGCCCGCGGGCTTTCCCCGCCCCACCCTCACTTTTTTGCGGCGTGGGTCTAAGTTTTAGGTCCGCATCCTTATCTGTGACCGCCCCACCCCGCCCCATTTTTTTGCGGGCTTTTGCGGGACGAGCCTAAACGGGGCAGGCATGCCCGTTTGCCACCCCTAGAAACAAGCATCCCCAATAGATTGATATACACCCAACAAACACTATTTTGATATCATTCTTATTGAAATGCAAAATTTTCTCAGTCTTCGTAGCATAGTTTTTTACAACATCCCCAATAAGAAATTTTGTAGTCAATGTCATGTACAACTCAATCCTTACTTCATCACCATATTTGGACATATAAAACTTGGGAAATTTCATACAATCCTATTCACAATTTTCATTATCTGGTGAGAGTATCTAAATCATCATAATCACCATCATTGTCTTGAAAATCAAATGCATATTGACTGGGCTCTAGGTTTCCAGAATTTGGATGTGTAGAATCTTCAACTTGAACAAATGTTTTAGATGATATTTCACAGGTATATCACAATCCTCGCCCTTGTTGGGTAAATTGTGTCTCAAGTTACTTAACAAATGGTGATAAAATACAAAATTAGAGAGTGATGCGAGAGAGAAGAGTATATTATTAGAAGTGAATTTAGGGAATTGAAAATTTTACAAACATGTGTTACATATTTTATATAAGATTATATTACTAACTAACTAACTTTTAGTTAGTAATCACATGCACAACTAGCATTAATCACATACATAACTAGCATTAACCATATGCATAACTATCCTTAACAACTTACTGAACTATCATTAACCACATACTAAACTATCAATAACCACGTGCAGAACTATCAGTAACCACATATTAAACTATCAGTAACCACATGCAGAAAATTATCAATAACCACATGCAGAAAACTGAATTACAAATCTAATACCCATCCAAACTTCTCATTCCTATTAACCTTTTAAGACATTCAAATCTTAATTGTTTGAGAGGTTTTGTCAAAAATATCAGCTAATTGCAACTTAGTTTTGCAATGTTCAATTTTGAACCTCTCTTTACTAATTTGGTCCCTAAGAAAATGGTATCTGTAACACCCGAATTCCCATCGCGAATAAATAATACATAAATAAAATCAGAGTAACTAAATTTATTTTTCTGACAGAAACAAGGATGTCACATTTAAATAAACAAAACATCATCCCTGCTCATAAATTTGATACATAGCATAAAATAGAGTACCCTCAAAGGGGAAACTTTTTCCATAGTAAAGGAAATGTCAATTATGGAATAAAGCAGAAAGATCCATAACCGACTTGTTTTACAAAATAAACTGTTTTATACATCAAAATATTCATACAAAATATATCCTACAAATATATACATATATAACATAATCGTTCCCCGACTCCCGTGCTACGTATATGAGCAGACACCAAGACCTAAGCAAACGAAGATCTAACTCTTCCACTTGCCTCCACGCCTCTAAAGCTGACAATCTGCACTATGCCATAAAAAGCATATTCCAGCAGAAGGGTGAGAAATAACAACTATAACAAGATTGCATAATAATATGCTACAAAACAAATAAATTCACATATATAATATTTCTCACTGCATACATCACATATCATATGTTTATACACAAAACATATTTCTCACAACCAATGCATTTATCACCTATGCATAATAATTCACCAAAGCTATCACAAGCTCACACATAATTAATCCATTCATGATTTATGCAAATGTACAGAGACCGACACAACGACTCTATGCAATGCATATGCGGTACCGACTCCAATGGTTCTCCTCACTAGCTCACTCAGGAACTCTGCTGAAACCATCGCTCGTTACATCACTGTAACTCCCCGTCGGGCATACGATGTTCCCCGTCGCTCACACCCCACACGGGCACACGACCCGATCGCTCACACCCCACACGGGCACACTATCGTCTATAATCATCGCTCACACCCCACACGGGCACACGACATTATAGCAGATTCCCTCTGGAATCGATTCGTCACTCAGGACGTCACAACAATGCATATCATGATGCTTGACACACAAGAACTCATGACAATCAAATGCATCTTCACAAATCGACAATATGATTATCACACCATCATATTCATGCATTGAAAACAATTCCAACAATGCATTTCATCACATACCACATACCGACACACAATCCGATTGCTCACACCTCACCTAGGCACACAATCATTTGTAATCATCGCTCACACCTCACATAGGCACACGACATTACAACGGATTCTCATTAGAATCACTCAACACAAGAATGTACATCATTATGCTTCACATACAAAATGACTCAAGACATTCTTGAAATGCATATATATTCACAATATATTCATGCATTCATCTCATACAATCACAATTCAACCATATGAATTAATCAACATCATCACACTCATGCATTGCAAACCAATTCAAACAATGCATTTCAAACCATAAAGGCCACCAAATAACACACATTGAATTTCACATAAACAATGCATATCATCACAAACCACAACAATCATACAACCACAATTACTTCCACAAGGGATTCACACCACAAAGGCTACCCACAACACATCATAACAACATACTTTGATATTCAATTAAACAACGTATTTTACTACACAACAACATCATTAATCACGCATAGAAGTCTAATCCAAAACAATGCGCATATTTGCCATAGGGCCACAACCCATCATCACAACATTTCATCATGTATATTCACATCATATAACGGCCCACAAGCTACACGTTACATATCACAAGCATATATCATGCTAACACATCAATCGCACACATTGTACGCGATAAAAACCTGACAACCCGATTATTTTCCAAAAACACGAATTAATTAATTCATCTTTTACTCTCCAAGCCATCTTTAATAGAAAGAATATTTTGTTAGCTTTCTAACGCTTCGAACGGGGACCAAAACGGACTTACGGTTCAAAAGTTATGACCAAAATACGAAAATACTGTTTTTGCTGTCCTAGACAAATTCGCCTGGCGAATCCCTGGCGAAACGGATTCGCCACCCACTCGCCTGGCGAATCTGGACGAACCAGAATTTCTCAAAAACGTGTTTGGGACCCAAAAATGATCCAAATCTTCAACCCACATGATAGTATTACACCCAATGACCCAAAACAACATGTTAGAACACGTTTAGGCATACATTTCATCAATTCATCCGTGAAAACATCAATCTCTATCAATTGCTCACAAATTAACCCAAATAGAAAACATATATTTTTCACCCCAAACATTCAAACAAAATATACATATACATATACAAGCATGATATAATTGAAACTTCTCACCCTTACCCGATTAATCGAAGTCCAAGCATTGATTTTGATGGTTTTCCTCTTCTCCCTCTTTTCTCCTCTTCTTTCTTCCCTTCTCTTTTCTTTTCTCTTTTTCTTCTTTCTCCCATTTTCTCTCTATTTCTTTCTATTTATATAAAAACATAAAACTTACCCAAGCAAAAGACCAAAATACCCCTCAGCTCAAATATCTCCCAAACGCCCTCAAAATGCGATAAAACATAAACAACGATGGAAAATAATATACTGCCAAATAAAAGTCAATAATAAAATAATATAATAATAAAATAATCAAATAGACTCGATTAACTAAAACTGACAAAAACTGGGGCGTTACAATTCTCTCCCACTTAGACATTTTCGTCCTCGAAAATCTAACCGATACGAACAACTCCGGATACGACTCTCGCATCCGACTAACAAACCAACATGCCAACAAAAGGCACACCATGAATAACACAACTGACAAACCAACTTGCTAACTACCACAACGACACGACAACGACGACAACTACAACGACAAGATGCAAAGCCCATACAATGCACTTGACGACAAACTTACGACTCAAAGAAAAGCCAAGATACCAACACACATGTTCACTCTAGAACCGAAACACAACAAGATCGTTACCCTACCCTAGGTAACACTCCCCTAATTCCCCACACAGGAATTAGCTACACACACTCGAACCATCACCATGGAAACGAGGCAATAACACAAACAAGAACATAAAGTTCCACGACACCACAAGGTCTCAACAACATCAACAAAACCAGAAGACCAACATCCTTGTCACACAACCATACTACAACAATGCTACGATTCACCAATCGAACATACAATCAAAACATCCATTTACATAGTAGCCCATAAATAATATTCAAACCTTCCACCGAACACTTCCATTCTGAAACGTCCAATAGTCTCACCATTCCTACATGTTCTCAATGTTCAACCTATGAACTCTTACAAGTCCCACACGTAAATACAAAATGTGCCACCTCACGCTTCCGCTGCGCACTCTGATTACTCGCAACCATCAAAACTACCATGTATAAAAACTTCCAACTTAACTCATCACGCACGACATTAACTTTACCAATAGGATAATCTGAGCCAAATTCATAACTCGTCACGAATTTTAACCATCCTCGCTGTCTCACCCTCTATTCCTTCAGACCAAACCAGTACTCCATATCCTTGTGATTACTAAACACTTCGAACCTAGAACCATAAAGATAATACCTTCAAATACTCCAACACAATACAACCGCGACCAAATCCAAACCCAAAAGAGTATAGATCCTTTTATAAATCCTCAATTGTCATAAGGCATAAGCCACGACTTTACCCTCTTGCATTAACACACAGACTAAACTTATCAGAGACACATCTCAATACCTCACAACCGGTTTATCAGGATCGCACAATATCAAAACTGGAGCCATAGACAACTTCTACATCCGCTCACCAAAACTTACTCACAACGAACGTCCAAAACAAACGACTCACCCTTTGCAAGTCAACTGAGATAACAAAAGTACGAACTTAGCAAAGTCTTCCATAGCCTGCAGTAACAACCAACTGAGCCCAAAAGTCTCTAATCGCCTTAACCGACTTCGGAGCCTCTCATATAGAACTACATCTACTTCCGATGGATCCATAACAATACCATCATCGGAAATAACATATCCAAGAAAACTAACCTTTTCAACCAAAATTCTCACTTGAATAACTTAGCATAAAACTTCGTCTCTTTTCGACACTCGTAATTCAAATCTCAAACACTCTACCGGTTCTTCCTCTGAGTTTATAACAAATCCGAACATCCTCAATCAAAGCCACTACGAACTTATCCAATTAAATCTGAAAGATACGATTCCTCTACTCCACAAACATTCCAGACGCATTACTAATACCGAACAGCATCATTGTACCTTGTAATGCCCAACTAAACCAACCCTCATCCAAACTTGTCCAGACTCACATACAAGTTTAATCGAGTAAATACAGCCTATTCTGATAACAAACATAACCAGTCATATCAAATCGATCAAAGCCTCACTCACACACATTACCACTCTTATCAAACATTCCAAACACTTACAACTCCACTCAAACTCAACCAAACCATTCCAGTTATCTTTTCATGAAGGTGAACACTCATTCTCAATCGTTACCTTATAAAACTGTCCATAATCCGTACACAATTTCTTCGCTTAACTGTCCAAATTCCATAAATTCCAACATGTAGCAACAACCATCCCGAAGGAACTCTCAAATACTACATCCACACTTAAGGTTTTCTCAAAGTTTCCATTAATGCTCTAAAATTCCAAAAACTCCAAACCACTCCAGAACTCTAAGTTTTGCTTTCCATAGTCTCAATACCATCATACACATCATGCTCGTTATTCCATTCAACCATCATTCCCTTTTGTTACTAACAAAGTTGGAGCTCTCTAAGACAACGCCTTAATGTTCCATTCAAAAACACATCCGAAAACCATGCACAACTGACGGCCCATCATTGTGACTTCCTGCCAATTTCCAGAACACTATTATCACAAATATAACAAACACCTTGGTTTCATCGCCTAAGAGTTTTTTTACTTA
Source organism: Lathyrus tuberosus (assembly GCA_022829125.1). Classification (NCBI taxonomy): domain Eukaryota; kingdom Viridiplantae; phylum Streptophyta; class Magnoliopsida; order Fabales; family Fabaceae; genus Lathyrus; species Lathyrus tuberosus. The sequence goes on from JALAZF010000034.1 coordinate 7,804,835, forward strand.
CTTAGCAGATCCAACCGTCAAATCTCCACCTTCGCCAAATTTGAGTTCACACTCTACTCTCTGAGAACAACCATTAACGATACCCAATCGTTCTTTCTTAATGACTTCCCACTGGACCAACACACCAAAACCTCCAATCCGTCTCATAAACAATAATTTCACTTTCCACAGCATAGAACACTTTCATAGCTTCATATCGATATAAAGAACGCTTAAATCGGACACCCGAGTCAAAAGATATGAATTTTTGAAGGAAAGTTAATTATTGGAAAACAGCCAGATCCGCCTGGCGAGTCAAGATTTCGCCTGGCGAATACCTCTTCGCCAGCCCTTCGCCTGGCGAACAAGCGGCGAAACCTGATTTTTTCTGAAAACCCAAACTTCCAGTAGCTAACACATTTCTGTCTCTCCGTTTTTGCCTGGCGACTTACGATTTCGCCTCGCGAATCCCCCTTCGCTAGCACTTCGCCTGGCGAACTATTGGCGATACCTAATCCGCCTGGCGAATCCCCAATTCGCCTGGCGAATCACACCAGAACCAGAATTTTCTGCTGCACTTCCATGGTTTCCACACCTCAAAATCCAACTTTTCCAAACCAACACATTGTCAAATCCTAAACAATTCTTCACACGCACTATCAAGGCCGGAAAGACACATCTATCCCATCCAACATAATTCCCGTCTGCTATCAACAAGAGATTAAGGGTGATCAGTTCCTCAATTTGCCAATAGACAGCCGATAATCATGATGGGGCATAAACCATCCTTACTATACTATAATAGCATTTCTTGCATCCTGTGCACAAAACTACCTAAGGCACAAATCCTTAGTTGACATAAACCTTACCTCTGCATTCACTCCGGAACCGGGAACAACACTGTCCTAACAACACTTACAATCTTGCAATTCACAACACACTGAGCCAATTCTCCACAACCGAAGCAACTTGGAGAAGTACCAGCTTCTCCCCCCACTTATCTCATTCTAAATCCTACAGACAAAGGATTAGAAAACCAGAAAGTACTGACAGTGCTTCCACACATATCACGTACTAAGGGGCAAACAACGACGACAGTATTTAACTGTCACACTAACTGACTCAACAACTTGGCAGGACGGACCGACCTTCTCTGATATCACTTAATGTAACACCCGAATTCCCATCGCGAATAAATAATACATAAATAAAATCAGAGTAACTAAAAATTTATTTTTCTGACAGAAACAAGGATGTCACATTTAAATAAACAAAACATCATCCCTGCTCATAAATTTGATACATAGCATAAAATAGAGTACCCTCAAAGGGGAAACTTTTTCCATAGTAAAGGAAATGTCAATTATGGAATAAAGCGGAAAGATCCATAACCGACTTGTTTTACAAAATAAACTGTTTTATACATCAAAATATTCATACAAAATATATCCTACAAATATATACATATATAACATAATCGTTCCCCGACTCCCGTGCTACGTATCTGAGCAGACACCAAGACCTAAGCAAACGAAGATCTAACTCTTCCACTTGCCTCCACGCCTCTAAAGCTGACAATCTGCACTATGCCATAAAAAGCATATTCCAGCAGAAGGGTGAGAAATAACAACTATAACAAGATTGCATAATAATATGCTACAACACAAATAAATTCACATATATAATATTTCTCACCGCATACATCACATATCATATGTTTATACACAAAACATATTTCTCACAACCAATGCATTTATCACCTATGCATAATAATTCACGAAAGCTATCACAAGCTCACACATAATCAATCCATTCATGATTTATGCAAATGTACAGAGACCGACACAACGACTCTATGCAATGCATATGCGGTACCGACTCCAATGGTTCTCCTCACTAGTTCACTCAGGAACTCTGCTGGAACCATCGCTCGTTACATCACTGTAACTCCCCGTCGGGCATACGATGTTCCCCGTCGCTCACACCCCACACGGGCACACGACGTTTATGGATCGCTCACACCCCACACGGGCACACGACCTGATCGCTCACACCCCACACGGGCACACGATCATCTATAATCATCGCTCACACCCCACACGGGCACACGACATTATAGAAGATTCCCTCTGGAATCGATTCGTCACGCAGGACGTCACAACAATGCATATCATGATGCTTGACACACAAGAACTCATGACAATCAAATGCATCTTCACAAATCGACAATATGATTATCACATCATCATATTCATGCATTGAAAACAATTCCAACAATGCATTTCATCACATACCACATACCGGGCACACAATCCGATTGCTCACACCTCACCTAGGCACACAATCGTTTGTAATCACTGCTCACACCTCACATAGGCACACGACGTTACAACGGATTCTCATTAGAATCACTCAACACAAGAATGTACATCATTATGCTTCACATACAAAATGACTCAAGACATTCTTGAAATGCATACATATTCACAATATATTCATGAATTCATCTCATACAATCACAATTCAACCATATGAATTAATCAACATCATCACACTCATGCATTGCAAACCAATTCAAACAATGCATTTCAAACCATAAAGGCCACCAAATAACACACATTGAATTTCACATAAACAATGCATATCATCACAAACCACAACAATCATACAACCATAATTACTTCCACAAGGGATTCACACCACAAAGGCTACCCACAACACATCATAACAACATACATTGATATTCAATCAAACAACATATTTTACTACACAACAACATCATTAATCACGCATCGAAGTCTAATCCAAAACAATGCGCATATTTGCCATAGGGCCACAACCCATCATCACAACATTTCATCATGTATATTCACATCATATAACGGCCCACAAGCTACACGTTACATATCACAAGCATATATCATGCTAACACATTAATCGCACACATTGTACGCGATAAAAACCCGACAACCCGATTATTTTCCAAAAACACGAATTAATTAATTCATCTTTTACTCTCCAAACCATCTTTAATAGAAAGAATATTTCGTTAGCTTTCTAACGCTTCGAACGGGGACCAAAACGGACTTACGGTTCAAAAGTTATGACCAAAATACGAAAATACTGTTTTTGCTGTCCCAGACAAATTCGCCTGGCGAATCCCTGGCGAAACGGACTCGCCACCCACTCGCCTGGCGAATCTGGACGAACCAGAATTTCTCAAAAACGTGTTTGGGACCCAAAAATGATCCAAATCTTCAACCCACATGATAGTATTACACCCAATGACCCAAAACAACATGTTAGAACACGTTTAGGCATACATTTCATCAATTCATCCGTGAAAACATCAATTTCTATCAATTGCTCACAAATTAACCCAAATAGAAAACATATATTTTTCACCCCAAACATTCAAACAAAACATACATATACATATACAAGCATGATATATTGAAACTTCTCACCCTTACCCGATTAATCGAAGTCCAAGCATTGATTTTGATGGTTTTCCTCTTCTCCCTCTTTTCTCCTCTTCTTTCTTCCCTTCTCTTTTCTTTTCTCTTTTTCTTCTTTCTCCCATTTTCTCTCTATTTCTTTCTATTTATATAAAAACATAAAACTTACCCAAGCAAAAGACCAAAATACCCCTCAGCTCAAATATCTCCCAAACGCTCTCAAAATGTGATAAAACATAAACAACGATGGAAAATAATATACTGCCAAATAAAAGTCAATAATAAAATAATATAATAATAAAATAATCAAATAGACTCGATTAACTAAAACTGACAAAAACTGGGGCGTTACAGTATCTCCTTTCTACATGCTTGCTCCTACCATGACTCATAGGGTGGTTTGCAAAATCAATTGTTGATTGATTATCCACTAGCAACTTGATTTGCTCACAATTGCTCATATTCAACTCTTCAAGCAACATCTCTAACCAATGTGCTTGACAAACAACATAGAAGGATGCAACATACTCTGCCTCACATGAAGACAATGTCACAATTTCTTGCTTATTTTAACTCCATGAGATTGGTGTTGATCCAAGCATGAGAAATTATCTTGTTGTGCTCTTTCAATCATCTTGATCACCACTCCAATATGAATCAGAATAACCATACACCTTGGCATCCATTTTTATGTTTTATTGATTTGACATAAGTACTCTATGGTTAGTTATTCCTCTAATGTACATTAGGATCTTGTTTGCTACAAGTAGATGACATAGCCTTGGTTTATCCATGAATCTACTAGCCAATCCCACACTATGGTAAATATCTAACCTTGTATTGCAAAGATAACTCAATGATCCAATAATCTTCTTGTACAATGTGCTGTCAACCAGTTCTTCATCAGATTCCTTCCTTAACTTGATTTTGATTTCCATTGGTGTGATAGTAGAGTTGCAGTTGCTCATCTTAAATCTCTTTAAGATTTCTTGTGATGCAAGAAATTTCCTTGTTTAGTGTTCCCAATTTCCATTCCTAGAAAATATGCCAAATTTCCTAGGTCTGACATTTCAAACTCATTCTTCATGATCGCTTTGAACCTTGTCGATTCTTTTTCATTTGAACCTGTAACCAAAAAATCATCTACATAAAGACATAAAATGACTCGTTGTTATTCAATTGAGCCTTTGACATAGACACCATAATATGATGTTCCTTTGCTCAAACCCAGCTTGATTATGAAGCTATCGATCCTCTTATTCCAATATCTAGGTGCTTGCTTAAATCCATACAAAGCTCTTCTCAACCTGTACACCACATTATCTTGCTCTTTTACTTCAAAACCTAGTGGCTGCTTCACATAAACTTCTTCCTATAAAGGTCCATTGAAGAATCCAGACTTCACATCAAGTTGGTGCATCTTTCAATCTTTGTAAGCTGCTATGGCCATAACTAGACTAATTGTTTCAATCCTAGCCACAGGTGCATAAACTTCATTGAAGTCTAGTCCAGTTCTTTGAAGAAAGCCTTTTGCAACCAACCTTGTTTTGTGCTTAGCAATTTCACCATTTGGTTTTAACAACACTTTGTAAACCCACCTTATATCAATTGCTTTCTTACCTAAGTTCTCAACCAATTCCCATGTGTAGTTTTTTTCAATGGCTCTGAGCTCCTCTACCATCGTATCTTTCCTATTCTTACCTTGCAAGGCTTGCACATGATTAATTGGTTTTGACTCAACCATTATTGATTCTTCAATCAGTTCATCATTTTCCTTGATAGCTTGATCTTGAAATCTCTCAATCATCAACCGAAATGATGAAGTTCTGGTTCTCTTGATCTTCTCACTCTTTGAGTTTGTGCAGACTCAGTTGGTTTAATTTGTTCCTCATCATGTAGAGTAGTTATGACGTGGCTTGATCTTTCACCTTCTTACACTGGATTTTCTGAAATTTTTCAGCCAATTCGAACTTTTTCTTTCATCAAACTCCACATCTCTACTGTCCACCACCTTATTCTCAGTTGGCGAGAACAATTTGTAGTAACCTATTGAATGACATCCAACCATAACCATAAGTTGGATTCTATCATCCACTTTCTTCTAAATTGTTCAGGAATATGTTTAAAGGATAGTGAACCAAAGATCTTGAGATAACCAAGACTTGGCTTTAACCTTGACCAAGCTTCGTGAGTTGTTTTGTTATTCAACTTCTTTGTTGGAGATATATTAATGATGTACACTGAAGTTGAAGTGGCTTATTTCCAAAAGTGCTTAGGCATCTACTTTTCTTTGAACATGCTTTTAGCCATATTCAAGATGCTTATAGTATTCCTTTAAACAATGCCATTGTGCTAAGGTGTATGGTACTATCATTTCATGCTCAATCCACTCCTTCTCACAAATTGTGCAAACTCATTTAAGGTATACTCACCACCACCATCAATTCACAATCTCTTGATGTTGTGTCCAACTTGTTTTTCAACCAGCAATTTAAATTTCTTGAAATTGCTGAAAACTTGACTTTTCTTTTCCAACAAGTAAATCCTGAAGGTGAGAAAAACACAAGAAATGGGGGTTTGAATTGGGGTTTTCAAAAACAAAAGTTTTTTACCCACTCAATAAAAGACACCGCTAATGAAAAATAAAGAGAAATACACTTTGATTTTTATACTGGTTCACTTGAAAATATCAACGTTAATCCAGTCCACCTCCAAGGTGATTTCGCCTTATACCCAAGGACTTAATCCGCTATAATCAACTGATTACAACTGCACTAGCAACCACTGGTGACTAACAAACCACAAAGACACACAGTATATGTCTTCTCAAGGATTCTGACCTAACTGGTCCCTTAAGGAAATACAAATAACTTTTTGATTACAAGGTTGTGTTTACAAAGATTGCTTCTACACAAGCAGATATAAACAAATTGAAAAACACAATACACTTAAAGAAAATTTTGCATAAATTTTGACAATAGTCTTGCTTTTCACTTCATGCGCATAATGCTTGCTGTAATTTTTCAAGTCTTCAAGTCTTTATATAGCCAGAAAAAAAGATCCGTTGAAAGGTAGATCTGGTACTCTTCATGAATGAGCTGGAGACTTGAGTAACGTTTTGATATGGAGGGGACAAGAATTATACTACCTCAATTTCCTTACTCCATGAAATTCGCTTAGTGGAAGGAATATTGGCTTGTACCATGTACTATTTCTCCCACATATAAACTCTTTATTATCTTCTATTCTTCAGTGGCTTCTGAATAAATAGTTGTTTAAAGCATGAGTTAGAAGAGTTGATTTAGCTTTATTTCAGAAATTTCAATCATTAATCAGAAGCTTGATCACATCAATATCTGACTTGAGATTCTTCAGAGTTCTTTGAACCTTTAGCGTTTAATCTTCGGAAGCTTGAGTTCAGAAACTTTAATCATCAGTTAGAAGCTTGATCACATCAATATCTGACTTGATATTCTTCAGAGTTCTTTGAACCTTCAGCATTTAAACTTTGAAAGCTTGAGCAGTCTTCATAAGCGAATTGATCAGAGTCACTCGTCAGAAGCAAGAGCCAAGAAAACGTTGCAACAACAACATACAATTTTCATAGAAGCTTCTCATCCGTGAATTTGAGCAGAAATGATTTAGATCAATATATTCAGAAACTTGTAACGTTTCATGTTCAAGAGTTAGAATCAAAGTTGTTTGATAAAGATGCACAATAACAAACGGTTAGGGTACCAAAATTTTTCTCACACAAATACTGACTTGTTATCATCAAAACTTAGAGATATAGATGCAAAACCAAATCTTGTTCTAACAATCTCCCCCTTTTTGATGATGACAAAACACTGTATTTTGATGAATAATTTTTGTCGGGTAATCACCAAAACATTTATCAGAAAGAAGCACAAAGCTCCCCCTGAGATGAGCAATTCTAAAAAGATAATTAGAATGAAAGAACACTTCCCTGATTAACCTTTTTGTTGGAGTAGATGAACCTTCTGTTCAAAAGAACTGGTTTATCTTTCAGAAATGATTAACCTTATTGTTGTTAAGCATTTTAACAAGGATTTAATACACAGCAACGTATATCAACTTCTGTTGAGTTTTACTTCTGATCTTGAATAATTTTGAAGTCTTTTCTCACTCAAAATGATTTAGAACTTTAAGAAGCTAGCATATCTTCAGAGTTTGGGCTTCATACATTGTTTCTGATTTTTCAGGTGTTTCTGATATATTGTATGTTTTTTCCTGAAAGAAAACAACTAACATAATATCCTTTTAAAACAAGAGTTAGTGCAATCATTTGAAATGTTTGGGTTTGATTTAAGAGAAAATAGGTATATCAAAATCAATACTTTCTCCCCCTTTTTGTCAGTAATCAAAAAGAAAATATGCAGAAACATGCAATCAGATGCAATAAAAAGATAATATTCATTAGAGAAATATAAACGCCAGAGGCGCAAAAGTACATAAGCCAGAAAAAGAACAAAACAAGATAGCAACTCAAACAATCAAACAAACAACAAATAGGTGCAACTAAGGGTTAGGGTTGGATGGGGGAAGTCTGGAGAGAATAATCTGAAACATCCTTTCTTGATTATCCAAACGTTTCTTCATCTTGTCCTTGTCTTCCTTCAGCTCAGCAAGAGTCTTCAGAATTTCTGGAATTACTCCAGAGGTGGAAGTCCCAGCAACAGTATTCAAATTTCCAGCAACAACACTTGTTGTTCAAGACCACTATCTGCACTTTGCTGGACATCTTTAGAGGCAACTTGCTTGTCTTTATCAGTTGTGACATTAACCAAGGCAGCATTCTCAGTCCTGTCGTCGTCCTTCTTCTCAGGGGCAGGAAAACACATAGGAGCAAATTTTTGCGTCAAGACTTCCACAGCAGGTACAAGGCACGTATGGAAATTCTTTTCAGCCATTTTGTATCCAAAATTCTCCATCCTTGAGATTTTGGAATAAACCCATTTCTTGTAGGTTTCCCAAGCTGAATCACTTTCTGCTGGATTGACAGATTTGAGACTAACCTTCATAGCAGCATCCAGACGATTCTTGAACTCTAGATTAAATTTCCTCAGCATCTTACCAACATTAGGATATTTGGTCTTAGAGATGTTCGGAATTTTGATGGTTAAGTCGCAAATATTGGGGTTGGGATCAGGACCATACATATTGGGTATGACCAGGGAGGGAAGATCTTCATAAGCTTCTGATTGAGGAGTATTGGTCAAGTCATCAAGAGTACCCTCAGACAGTTGAGAAATTGTATTTTCTGGTTGGGGAGCAATAACAGATGGAGATATGATGGGTGTTGGTAGAGATGGTGGATGGTTGATAGGGGTCATGTAACCAAAAGAAGAACGTTGTTCAGGTAATTATTTTTCAGAGACGGTTAATTTAGAAGGTGATGGTGATAGAGTTGAGATAGTGATGGTGATGGAGTGGTCAGTGTTGGTAAGACAACATTGGAAACACCAGAAGTAGAGACAAAAGAGGAGACATTTACAACAGACTTACTGAGATCACCAATAGGAGGAACAGATGGAGTTATCTGAGAAGAGTGAGGAGTATCAAGAAGCATGGCTTGCAGTTGATCACCGACGGGAACTTCATTCACAATCATTGATGTAGTTTCTGTCTTCTTCTATTTGGTTGATGGTCCTTCACCATCAGCATTCCTCCTATTTTTTCCTTTTCACTTCCCTTTTAAGATCTCTGGAAGAGTATCTGGAAGATTTCCCATGTCAATCCACACATCCAGTACTTCATCTTTGCATCCAGCAAGGTAGTGTGTTAACTCATCTGGATGATAAGGTCTAGAAAAAGATGGAAATTCAGGAACTGGAAGCCTCATAGCATCAATTTCTTCCTTTGATGGAAGAATGTCTGGATGAGTGATCTTTTCAATAAGCTTCGTACTCTTCATATTCTTCGCCCAGAAGACGTTTCCAGAAGCCTTTACTAGTTCCTGAGTTTGTCCAGCAATCAAAAGATCTTCAACTATTCCAGACTCAACAAGAATGTCAGAAATGAGTCTGTCGTAAGGGATATGACTCCCCTTTTTGGTAGAGCCAGTTCTTGAGGTCAAAATTGAGTCTCTCAGGAATCTGAACAGAATGACTGGAAGATGTATCTTTACCCCTTTCATCAAGAAGTACAAAACGTACTTTTGAGAAAGATTGATATAATCAGAAGAGTGAGTAGGATAACGATGGTAAACACATCCTAACATGATTTTGAACCAAACTCTTAGAGAATTTTTTAGGAGCGATGAAGAAGGATCCTTCTTAGAATCCAGAACAGTTTCTTCCTTGAAGATATAAGCATTGACTTTAGCTTCCCTTTGCTTATCCGCTTGAACATTGTAGATTCTTAAACCTTTTCCATCATGGGAGATTAAATCACAGATAGTCTTTTCTGTAATGATGATTCGTCTTCCAAAAACAAAAGAGACGATGACGTTCTTGCTTGCAGATGCATGAATCTAGAAATCTTTAACCAGGATTAGAAAGGTGGGTCCTTGCATTCTCTTAAAGAATCCGCTCCAGCTTTGGAAATCAAGATTTTTAGTAACATCACACCCATTATCCTCAGATTTTTGAAATCCACCATGGTTTCACTAAGAACATAAAGATCATTCACCGGTGTGTCAAGAGTGATGGAAGATTTATCTGGAATCGTGAACTTCCCTTCTTGCTGCTGAGATTGGGAGGAACGTTGAGATGATTCAGCCATTGATGTTGAGAGTTGAAGTTGAAGGAATGAAGACGGAAGGTTTTAGGTGAACAGTTGATGTGAGGAGTTTAGGGTTTGAAAACTAAAAGTGTGGGAGAAGTGAGTGTAGTGTGAAGTGTAAATGATGTGATTTTATATAGGCACAAAATAATTAAGCATAATTACACTCAGTAAATGCACAGTTATAGGGAGAGGCGTAAAGATTTAACCTACTCTCAAGACGGTTACGAAACCCAAAGTGTCAAATCATGCTTACGCATGTTAAACAAATGGGACAGTTGTCACCACTAGTGTTCACACGTTCTCAGATGAAAGGACAACAATTAATGTTGTAACTGTTCACAATCTAGAAGACAAATCAAAGGATTTCCTTCTGAAAAAGAAAGGTTCTAATTCATGAATTTTCTTCAGAAAGTTCATGTTTTAGAAGCAGACGTGTAATAAAAAAATAAGCAAATAAATAAATAAATAAGTTCATCAGAATCTTATTTCAGAAATTCTGGTAACTTGACACATTGAAATTTCATCAACTCATTCTAGACACGATTTTATAAATAAATTTTTCAGAATGAATGCGAATATATCCTGAGCAATGGGTTTTGTGAAAATATCAGCCCACTGGTGGTCTGTATCCACAAATTCTAAATGAAAAATTCCCTTCTGAACATAGTCACGTAAAAAGTGATGTTTTATTTCAATATGTTTAGCCCTAGAATGTAAAGTATGATTCTTTGATAGACAAATAGCAGAAGTATTATCACATAAGATAGGAATGTTACTCTCAGAAATCTGATAATCTTCTAATTGACTTTTCATCCAAAGAATATGTGTGCTACATCCTGATGGCTCCAAGAGTTTGACTAAATTTTGATAAAACATAATGTTGGGAAAGATGTTCCAACATGAAGGATTCAGACCCAGACTAAAGATGTCGAGTGAAATGTCATAGCATGAAGACTCGACATCATGACTGTCATATCAGGTTTTGTTTAAATCTGTTCCATGATTCAAGGCATGACTAGCAATGGATCAAGGAAGAAAGATACAAAGCCCAACTCAGCAGAAGACTATAAAAGAAGACCAAGACCTAGACAGAAGGTGAGGCGACGGCAGAGACTTAGGAATCCTATTTTGTAAAGTAGGTTTTAGGTTTGAGAGTCGTAGGTTTCTCTTGTAAGTCACCCTTTGTATCAGTTGATACACTGTGGTAGACATAGGTGTCATACAGATCCATAAGCCTTGAGGTATTGGATTGTGTATTGTTCTTGGATGAAGTTTTTAAGCAAATCCGAGTTAGCTTGTTTATCAAGTATGCTTGACAGATTTCTGTATTGATAGGAACAATGAAGAAATCACAGTTGGTGGTTGAGGGAAGTGAGTGGGGTATCTCGTATCAGGGTTCTAAACGTTTGAGTTTAACCTTGGTAAAGATGTTCATGGGGTAGATGTTAGGGAAAAAGTAGTAAATGTAGGAGTTTAACTTTGTAACAGTCTACACAATAGTGAAGTCTTCTTCCTGGATTTGTATCCCCCAGATGTAGGTGAGTTGCACCAACTGGGTTAACAATTACTGCGTTCTTTATCATTCTGCAGATTTACGTTTCTGTTAGGGTTCATGATGAACATATTGGATCAGATGTCGTGACATCTGTGAGGATGCAGGTTTGATATTCAAGGTATCAGTCTGCTGTTGTGCCTCCAAGTTTAAAATATTATGTAGCACAATGTCTTGACATGTGTTAAGACATCTGATGTCTGCATAGGCCAAAATTTCAATTGGTATCAGAGCAGGCATCCTGTCTGGTTCTGGATGAGATCTTTGGGAGATACTTTCTGGCGCTTAAACAAGGAGGAGTTTGAAGATCAGATCAATCAACATAGACATACCCAAGGGTATTAATGGATGAGATGGATGTTCTAGATCGAAGGGAGCAACCCGGAGGTTGTTCATGTCGCTGAGGAGATTCTACAACAACTACAAGAGAAGTGGCTAGTTCTCTTGTTGGTGTGTCTTATAGGATGTTGTGACATATTATTAGGGCAAGCAGGATCTATTCCTTGGTGGTTCCGCTGCATGAGTTTCTGATGGAAAAGCTCTAGAAGTATGGGATTCTGGAGTTGTTACTGAAGATAGTTGGTGGAAGGTCTCAATCGTCGGCCTTTATGTTTGAAGATATCAACATTTTTTTATTCCAAAGTTGGGAGCGATGGAGTGAAGGGAGTTGTGGTTAGATATCTGTTATGGTGACTTGGTACTTAGAAGCTTGGTTTCTTAGTGCAGTTTGGAGTCAGTTGAAGAGGAGAGGAGTTGAGTTAAAGTTTATCAGGTTCTTGCTCTAGAAGTTTGATAAATGTTTGGTCGGCTAGGTTGTCAAAGATACTTGAGATCTCTCTCAAGTCCACTCATAAAGACATCTATGTCGTGTATCTGGAGTCTTCTAGTTACTCTTCTGACTAGAAGGTGTTTCTTTGAGACACAATCTGAAGAACGTGGAGGTGATTTATTTTCACCATCCAAAAACAGCAAGGAAGGATTCATCTCTCTTGACCCTAAGAGTGGATCCAATCTGATTGAAGAGTTGTTGAGGTAAATAAGACTTGTTCAGAGAAAGTCTTAGTTACTTGAGTCAAGGGTGGCAGCCTTGGTATCTCAACATTGTTATTGAAGAAGATACTTGCAATAAGATTGAATAATGTATAAGTGTTCATGACATGATCTGGTGGAGCTCAGCTACAGCAGTGAAGAAGGGTTATGGTATAAGGATTTAAGATCAATTGCTATTTGTGGAATCCACAAGTATTTAATTGATTATCCTTGAAAGTCAAGATTGAGGATGTTCTGTCAGATGTTCTAACATCTTTTCATCAGAGGCTTGTAGAATCATGGGAGGGGTTCTGCATTCGCTCAAAAGTCTCCTAGGTGTTGACCTGGGATTATTGGCTTAGAGTCTGTTTCCTGGAAAGTATTGTGAATGACTTGTCCAGATGGTGATGCTGTTGAAGATGGAGATAAAAGACTATGAAGACATCATAATCTTGATGGTTACAGCTTGGGTCAGTTTATTTTTGATCCAGGTGCTTTGGAGCATAGTGTTTGCTCTGGTTGTGAAGGTCGAGGATAAGTGGCAGTTATCTCTGGCTTTCTACTGACGGCTCTACTAAGGGAAGTGACATTCTTTGGTATTGCTATGGGGTAGTCTTGGACTACTTATTTTCTGAAGATTCAGATGTGGCAGGTTTGAAGTCTTTGGAGTTCTAAAGCGGGATGGAGGTTGTCTACTCAAACTTGGTTGTTGAATCAAGTCTATGAGAGCATGGAACTCTTGTTCTGCAAAGGGAGGAGGTTCTTCCAAGTGGCAAAAGGAAGAGCTGAATTCAACAGTTGGATGTCATAATGTTTTGACATCTAGCTTAACATCAGAAGTATCAGCTGGTGATGTGGCACATCAGCTTAAGATAAGGTGATCTGCAGGAGAATGGGAGTGATGGATTCTTCAAAAAGATCTATCTCATGCAGTTTGCAGGAGCTGTGGATGAGAAGATGTTACATGACTAAGAGGCTTGGTGGATTCAAGATGTCTTGCTATAGGGCAAGTAGTTCATGTGACTTGAAGATCTGATTTCATTAGTAGATCAGGGTATCTTGTGGGAGTTTTGAAGATGAGTGAGGTCAATCAAAAGGTGGCATTTGATTGGTTTCACAATGTGCATTCAAGCAGGATGCTTGAAACTGATTGCTCTTTTGTAGAAGAGTAGTTAGTTGAAATTGTAAGGAGGTTCTGGTTCTCTGGGAGCTTGTGGCAGAAGTTCTGGGTTGAGAATGGAAGCATACCTTCTTTGGTGGTTGAGAGTTTATTTCTCTCTGGGTTTCTGAAGTCTTCTTTGTTCAAGATGGTGATGCAGTGTTGTGTGAAGATCTTCAGTGTTGATTACTATGTTGATAGTAAGTCCAGTGGTGGAGCATATCAAGAACCATGGTGTGTGGTGTCGGTGATGTGTGGAAGATGTCCTAACTGATGTTAAAACATCCTTGGGTTAGTTATCCTTGGTGAAGGATTTCAGGTTCTGTGATGAACTGGTTACTTACATCGTGTCCAAGAAGTATCTACATGATCATCCGGGAGAATGATAGAGTAGAAGGGTCCCTTGGAAGGAGGATGTAAGTGTTTGTGATGACTGAAGTGAATCATGTGTTGATTGCATGGAAGTCTGGTTCCTGAATGCGTTCAGAAGTGGAGATTCACCATAAATTAGAAGTATTCCAGATTATCATACGGGAGAATGATAAGAATGACTGTCTTGGATTGCGGGGTGTTTATCTCTAATGCTGGCTGGGTGAGGTCAGTGGAAAATCTTACATACGACATTGGAGCCCTTGGAGCAAGTCATGCTAGTAGTGGATCAGTTTAGCAGCTGTGAAGTTCTAGAGCATGCATACGATACCTTACATCGTTATAACAAACTAAGGGGCCATGTGCGTCTCTTTGAGGAATGTGAAGCATTTTGATTATATTGGTTTGTGCCTCAAGCAGCTGGAGGTCTATACATGAGAATTGAGGAGGAGTTCGTGTGGTGTGTAGATGGTTGCAAGATGGGGGGATCAGTGGGACTTTGATCTCAAGCCAAGAGTTTGTTATGGTTGGTATACACTTCCTCACAGGTAGCATGATGGTGATCATGTGTGAGTGATTATTGTTTCTTGTCAGAGGGAACAATAAGAGAGTTAATGGTTGTGCTCAGTAGTTGTGTTGAACATAGGGTGCGCTCTTGAAGAGATGAAGATGCGTCTTATGTTTTCCAGTCATTAGCTTGGGTGTTCAGTGGAGGAGCACCAGTTACTTTAGTCAGGGGGAGAGGCCTGATCTAAGATGAAGTTCCAGTTTGCATTTGTGCGTCAAGAAAACTGAGATGTCAAGATGGCTTGGCATTATTGTTAAAGTTCCAGTTTACATTTGTGCGTCAAGTAAACTGAGATGTCAAGATGGCTTGACATTATTGTTGAAGTTCCAGTTTACATTTGTGCGTCAAGCAAACTGAGATGTCAAGGAGGATGTCTTGACATTAGAGTATTGTTGCAAGTTGTGGGAAACTTGGCAATGCATACTTGAATGGTTCTTATTGGATGCTTAAGAATCATTGATGAGTCTGGGAGAATTTATTTTTCTCTGCAGATTGTAGTCACGAATAACTGTGAAGAGTTTGTACAATACGGAAATCTATTGGTTGCTGACAGGAAAAAATTAGTTATGTGCTAATGAAGGAATTCTGATTGTAATCGAGTCTGCTAAATCTCGATTAAGAAAGTCTTATCTATGGCGACCATAAGCCTGACAATATCAGGTTAGGTATCAGGACAAAGTTCAGAAGTAGTTTCGAGGACAAGTCAGAAACGATGGAATCTTTGACTAGTCTTTTGGCTCTATCTACGTAGCCTTATTTTTTTTAAGAACAGATGGAAACACTCATTTTAAGTTGAGGGAAAATGAGTTATGTTCGGATGTGGGTAAGCATCAATTTGGTTTGGGTATGCATGGGCCACTTTTGCCATCTTTTAGCTAAAAAGGGGGAGAATGGCTTATTGCTGAGAGGTGTATGGTCTGTGCTGCTGGTATATACAAAATGTTCCAAAGGATGTTCCAAAGTTTTTAGTTATAACATCTTGGGAAGTTATGTTTTGTGACCAGAGTTAGAAAGCAAGTTGTGTTTTGTGACCTGAGTTACATTCACTATGTTCCAGGTATCACAAGGAAATGAAGAGGGTAACGCCAAATTATCTTCTCCATTTTCCTCACCACTTGCTTCAAGTATTTTTCCACTGCATGCATCATCAGGTTGAAGGATGTTTTAGCCAAAATTGGTCAAAAGGGGGAGATTGATAGCTCCAAGAGTTTGACTAAATTTTGGTAAAACATAATGTTGGGGAAGATTCTCCTTAGTGTTTAACATAAAAACCAATACAACCAAAAGGATGAAAATAAGATATGTTGGGCTTTCTGTTCTTCCATAATTCATAAGGAGTCTTACTCAGAATAGGTCTAATAGAAACTCTGTTATGAATGTAACAAGCTGTGTTTACTGCCTCTTCCCAGAAATGCTTAGCCATATCAGTTTCTTGGATCATGGTACGAGCCATTTCTTGCAAAGTCCTATTCTTCCTTTCTACAACTCCATTTTGTTGTGGAGTTCTAGGACAGGAGAAATCATGGGAAATGCCATGAGAATCAAATAGATCCTCAAAGTATATGTTCTCAAATTCTCCGCCATGATCACTTCTGACTTTGACTATTTTGCAATTCTTCTCTGTTTGAACTTGAGAGCAAAGGGTAGATGTTCAACGATTTAAAGATGTTCAATTATAACTTAACTAACAATCAACCTCTATGCCTTGATTATTCAATTTACGATTCTTTAGAGGTTTACAATAAACAACAAGAATACAAATACTAAAAGAAGAAAACCCTAGCACACTAGAATTAATTCTAATACAGATTTGATATGCTTAAAAATTAGTAACCACAAAGAGATTTGATTTGATTTTCATTCAATTTAAATATTCATTTAATTAACTTTAATCTTATTAAATATTTTTTAAAAATCTTACTGAATAACATATTGCTAAAATATACAACACCAAATCTTCTTTGATTCAAACAGAAGTTCGCTCAGAGTAACTCACAAACCTTAGCCTATATACTAAGGCCAGATTTTGCACATATGTTGGAACATCTTGTGCCACCTGTTGCATCTTTACCAAAAATACATCTTGTACTACCCATGTTATTTGACCTAAAGCAGCCACTCAAAATAACAGAACATATAATGGTTCCTCTGACCGCTCAGCTTTAGTCGTGCAATTTAGAGGTCGCAATGGTTTTCATAATGGGGGTAGAGGGGTCGTGTTGGTCATGCTTGTGCTCGTGTGGGAGGTGGCCGTGGTGCTCCGGTCCAGTGCTTTGGTTGTGGAGAATATGGTCGCTACCGAAATTGTTGTCCCCATGTAGAACCTAATACTCATTTCGCTAATACAGTGTCTCATCCTGATCCTCAACCTTCACAAAATAAAGGGGGTACATTAGTTATGAGTGATAAAGAATTTAATATACATACAGAGTTTCATATTTCCTAGCAGCCATCTTTATCTTCCTCCACAACCGCATTTGTCCAAATAGGTAATTCTACTGCGTGTCAATCATCTTATTCTCGGTGTTGAGTTATTGATTATAGCGCCACTAATTATATGACACGGGATTAAGATGTTTTTTTCTTCTTTCAGCCATTCCAATAATCATTCTTCGGTTACCCTTGTTGATTGATCCAAAGTCAATGTTAAAGGAAACAGGTGTTCTACCCCGATTTCTACCTTACCTTTGTCATTTGTCATATATTTACCTCAATTCCCCTGTAATCTTCTTTCAATTAGTCAAATAACTAATTCGTTAAATTATTTTGTGACTTTTTTCCCGACTATTGTGTATTTTAGGATCTATTAATAGAGAGGACTATTGGTAGATGACAAGTATCTAATAGGTTGTATCTGCTTGAAGAAGGACTTTCACAAGCATCAACGGCTTCCAAAATTTGCAGCATGTCACCTTTTAGACTTCATTGTCGGCTTAGACATCCATCTTTAGGATTTCTTAAAAGATTATGTCCTCTGTTAGAGTCAATATCGAGTATGCCTTGTGAGTCATGTTAGTTTGCTAAGCATCATTGTAGTGTTTATTTACCTCGTCAAAATAATAAGGCTCAAGCATTGTTTGACATTATTCATTGTGATGTTTTGGGTCCTTGTCCAGTAACCTCAAAGTTTGGTCATAAGTATTTTGTTACTTTTGTTGATGACTATTCAAGTGCAATTTGGTGATATCTAATGAAATCCATATCTGAGTTATTTACTATATTTTATAATTTTTATGTTGAAATTCGTACTTAGTTTAATTGTCATGTTTTCATTCTCTAAAGTGCTAATACTAAAGATTATTTTTTTATACAATTTAATACTTTCATGAATCAACATGGTAATGATTCACCAATCATATTACATTGTCACTCCACAACAAAATGAAGTTGCAGAGCGCAAAAACATGCACTTAATGGAAGTTTCCTAAGCTTTATTGTTTGAGATGGAAGCTCCAATAGTTTTTTGGGCAGATGTGGTACTCACTGTTGCCCACTTAATTAATCACATGCCATCATCTATTTTAAATGTTGTTATCTCATATTCCATCCTTTTTTCTTCTCATTCTTTTTTCTTTACCCCCCCCCCCCCCTAATATTTAGTTGCACGTGTTTTGTGTTTGATGTTCGTTCACAGGTGACTAAATTGGACCCAGAGTCATTGAAGTGTGTATTTTTTAATTACTCTCTTACCCAAAAGGGGTATCCTTATTTTTCCCTAGATCTTGGTCGTTACCTTGTTTCAACTGATGTCTCATTCTTTGAAGATCGTCATTTCTTATTGGGTCACAATCGTCCTTGCCAATGTGTGAGTCAGATGATTCTTTTTGAACTTATACCATTACCCATTATATTCCTCCAACTCCTATTGCAACAGGTTATAAGTTGAACACACCTATATTCTCGTCATCCCCAGGTTTCAATAGAGGATATCCCAGAAGATACTCCACCTCTACCCCCTCCAGTGCTGGCAGATTCTACAAATGACCTTCTAATTTCCTTATTCAAAGATAAATGTACTTGTACTTATCATATTTCCTCTTATGTGTCTGCTTAAAAGAGCTCTTTATTTTTTTTAAATAGAGTGAGATCACACATCACACAAGTCAATTTTTTAGAGATGAGTTATATTAAACTTTAATTCTAATATGATATCAGAGCCAAATTATGATCATGAAACCTGTAAAATTTAACCTAATTCATCCCTATAAAACAGGTGCATAAAGTGAAGGGTATTACTCTCACGATGTACCTTCTCACATGCAACACTATTGAATTAAGTGTATGAATATAAATGTTAGTGATCTGTGACTCGATCAATAAACTCTAATATTATATTAAAATATTAAAATTTGAGCTAAACTTAATTCAAATTTACAAATCTACAAATCTAACTCAATAAAACGAAAGGTGTGACTCCATTTTCATATTTCATTTAAGTAGGAAAAGACACATTGTGCTAATTAGAAAACTTTCATTTTGCTTTAGTGGATTCTCAGGCATTCATTTCTTTCCCACAAATAGTCAAAGTCAATTGTGAGGACTTTAAAATGTATAGGTGTTAACTGGACTCCCTCCGGTTATAACTTTATAGGATTTCTTAATGCGCCATTTATGTTTCTTAATCACCACGCGAAATTATTTAAATGTCCCTAGTTTCCGGAGATACATCTTCGGACGCACCAAATTATGAATGAACATTAAAATATTGTGTAGATGCATCTCTGTAACAATTTAAAACATACAATGCGTCGCACTCAGAAGTCATTATACACTTGAATTGGACCGGAGATGCATCTTCGTGAATATTCTGGAGATACATCTTCGTAACATATCAGAACTTGGTCTTTCATGTTATATTTTGTTTCTCTGTATTCAAATTAAGATTTAAACTATACCATACAATCAAAAATAAAAAATAGACATACATAATTCTAGATGGTCCAAAAATGCCATATATAAATAAAATATCAATAAATATCAAAAATGTTATACAATCGAGATCAATACAATAGCATGATGTCAAAATAAAATACAGACCATAGTACTACTACTATATACTAAGACACTACTATGAATGTCTGACTACCTCTTATCTACCTCCTCTGCCTCGTCTACCTCCTCGGCCATCAATCCCCCATGTCGTCCTGCACTGTCTACGGTACAACAATGCCCCTTGTGCCTCCATCATGATGGTATCTAGGACCTGCCTCACATCAGACCCATCAGGGAAGATACATTTGTCAATGTTAGCCTGCGCAGTCTTCACTATGCAACAAAATTTAGGCAAGACATCCTCAGCATGATCTAAGTGTTCCTGCTCCTCCTCTAGTATCTCCTGATGAACTGGCCTTGGCGGATCTTCTGGAGCAGGTTGTACCATGTAAGGATGTGACACCCAGAAGAACCATCTGATATACCCTTTGATGTAGCTCCAATAGCTCTCAACTATGGTACTCTGTGCCTCCTCCGATACCAGATGACTCTCTTAATTATCAAACATGTCATTTATATGTCTATGTGTCAAGTCATGAGGAGAAGAGACAATAGGGTGTTTGGGAATGGTCTGAGTGTAGCCAAATTGCCGCATGATGCGCTCGGGAAGATGAGGAGCAGTGAGACGCGATCCGCAGGCCAACCATTCAGAATATAGCATTATCTCTTCAAATGGTTGCGTCTCACGATGATCAACGTAGATGTTAAAGTGCATGTCCTGGGCAAGTGTACTGTCTTACACTGAGGATATGCCACGTGTCAAGTCAAGTTAGACTTTGTAAGGCTCGGTCACCTGGTTCCTTCTGAGGGGTGAAAAAGTAGTAGCACGTGGCATATCCTCAATGTAAGACGGTACACTTGCCCAGCCAGAGATGTGTGGAAAATGCTAGAGGATCCAAGCCTAAAATGAAAAGTTTGGAACACACGAATCATTTGTAATGACTTTGCAAAGATTAAATGAAAATGACAAAGAAACATTCCAAGACCAATAGTTATTACCGTCGGTAGTGTGACGCTTCCTGTGACTTACTTCGTCTTTCACATACAACCCTCTATCAGCTTCAAGTACAGGTAGACCAAACAAGCGCCCACTCAGTTGTACTCATGGATCCACTCGAAGTCCATGAATTTCCGGAGGTAGACGACGTCTGTATAAGTGGAAATCTTGTCCACAAAAATCACAGTGTCAACCAAATAAATCAAGTATGCTCTCATAGCATGCGATTTATTGAGTGATATCTACTCATCATCACCTTTAGCCTATTGTGCTCTCAGGATCTCAGCCTCATATATCTTCCTCAGGTATTCAAATCTAGCATGAGCACCCCTGGTCTTATCCAACTCCCACTTCGCCTCCTATGGATCAACCCATAGATAGTCTACCATCATCTCGAGTGCATCGTCTTTGGTAATCCTCCATGATTTATGAATCTCCCCCTAATCGAAAGATGTAACAAACACGAGACATCGTCGAGTGTGATAGACATATCATCATGTGGGATATGAAATGACGAGGTCTCCGGGTGTCATCTCTCCACAAATACATTAAGCATTTCGTTGTTGACCGTAGTATAACCGGTCATGCACAAGTCCTTCAAGCCAAATAAGGTAAAAACTTCCTGAAACCAATCTTCATTCGGCTGAGGCAAGCCAGCAATTTTCCGCTCATGGTTAATAAACTTCTGCGGATCAGGCTCCTGAAAAAAATAGTGACCAATTTCAAAAAGTTGTCAATTAAAATTAACGTAAAAAAAGAAAAGGAATCCAACTAATAATACCTCTACGTCCTAGATATGTCTGGCACTATGGTCTGGATACAGAGACTAATGACAAATCAATTGTGCCTCCTCCAAATGCATATGGCTCAGCATCCACAACAGCCTCACCCTCCGGAGGTGGCAGTGGATCAGCAGCATTAGTAATAAAAGGTGGCACTTGTGAAACATAACGCCTGCGGGAGGATGGATGGAATGATGCGTCAGATGGTGAATCTCCTCTCCTACGAGAAGAAGAAGAAGAAGAAGATGGAGTTGCATGAGGAGAAACACGACCCCCATAAGTAGATGGCTCTGCCTGACCAGAGGGATCAGGAGCCTCCGAAACCTATTGACTCTTCTCCTGTCACACTAATGCGTGTTGAGCAGCCCTCTCGTGCCTCAGTCTATCCTGTCTATCAGCTATTATACTATTAGTTCAGACATACAACACACAAGCAAGAAAACAAAAAAAAATACTATAGAAAATTTTGGAGATGCATTTTCGAAATCTAGGAAACAAAAACGCTGAAAAATTTTTGAAGATGCATCTCCGGAATTTCCTGCAACTCAAAAGTTGTGTCAATGTACCCCATGCAATCTAAAAAAAACTTGTTTTTATCATCATTTTCAGTCAACAAACGTCTAATACACTATGTCTAAACTATCTTAAATATTATTTCTACTTATTTCTAACTCTAATCATTGATTTCTACTCATTTACACAAAAATTCAAAATTTTATCGGATACTCAAAAAATTTACAAGAAATTGATGTTTTTGATGTTTTTTCTGATATTACAAATGATGATTGATGTTCCCTTGAGCCTTGTTGATTGAGTTTTGACTTGGTGTAGAGAATAAATTTGAGAGAGTTTGAAGTTGAGTTTGAGTAAAATGAGAAATGAGGAAGGAGAATGGTCTAACGCGATTTAACATCCAAAATATTCCAAAGATACATCTCCAGAATATTTTAATATTAACCGGTCTTTTGGTACGTCTGGAGATGCATCTCCGGAATCTAGGTGCATTTATGTATTTTTACGTGTTAGCTAAGAAACTTATGGGATGCATTAAAAACTCCTATAATATCTAATTTCATGGGAGAAAATCCCATCCCAACCCCATTTTAATATACTTTCTATAATTTTATGTCAGCAAACTATTCGATATAATTTTGAGAATTTCTTAAAGCACCATATGTGCTTCTTGGACACCATGCGGATTTTCTATAATGCCCCTAGTTTCCGGAGATATATCTCTAGACGCACCTTATTTTAACTAAACATTAAGATATTCTTGAGATATATCTTCGGACACACCAAAGATCAATTGAACGTTGAAATATTCCGGAGATATATCTCCGAAACAATTTGGAGCATATTGTCGCGTTAGACTCTTCTCCTCCCACACTTTTTCATTTCTTTTCATCTCTCTCATACCTCTTCATCTCTCTCATTCCCAAATTTCCCAAACTTCACCAAATTTGATTTCTTTCGTCCGAGGATCAAGTAATCATCAAGCTGCATCCAGTGCATCATTCAACATCTTCTGAATCATATAATTCGGGTAAGTTTTTTGAGTTTCCGATAAATATTCAAGTTTTGTTGTAGATGAGTTAGAATCCATTGTTAGGTGTTAAAATGTTTAGAAATTAGATGAAACATAGTGAGTAACTACATGTATTGTTTTTTGGCTCAAATGGACGATCAGGGTCTCAAATTTGTGATTTTGAGGGGCAGGGGACGCCATTGACGCGACCTCTGAGTTGCAGAATGTTTCGGAGATACATTTCCGGAAAAATTCAACGTTTCATGTACTCTGGGTGATTTCGGAGATACAACTGCAAAATGTTTTCGTAGTTGTATCTTCGGAATCACCCAGAGTACATGAAACGTTGAATTTTATCGGAGATGTATCTCCTGGATTTTCTCAGTCTATTTTTTCTTCTTTTTGTTTTATAATTTTCCTTATTTCGTAAACTCATTGTACAATTAATTATATTATATCTTGCAGGCATAATGGGTGACAGAGCCGATCGATTGAGGCATGGACGGGTTGCCCAACACACATCCGTTAGACGAGAGTGTAGCCAGTCGGGTCCAGATGCAGCAAGTACCTCTGGTCAGGGAGAGGCATCAACTGCTGGTGTACAGTCTACTCCTGAGGCTCAATCCACACCTGTGGTTCAACCTTCACCTCAGGCCACTCCATCTACGTCTCAGGCCACTCCATCTACATCGCAGGTCACTCCATCTACATTTTAACCCACTCCACCCTCTTCATCTTCTTCCCGCAGACCACAGGATGCATCAGCTGACGCGTCACTTCCTTCATCCTCCCGTAGGCGGCAGGATGTACCAGTGCCACCTCATTTTGACCCAGTTGCATCTACTTATCGTGATGCATCTGACCCAGAGGCTTTCGGAAGGGTTCTATCTGATATGTCCCTACTTCCTTTGTACCTAGACCACACTGCGAGACATATTTGGGACGGAGAGATAACATTAGTCACATTGTTACTATATTTTCTTACATTAATTTAAATGGCTAACATTGATTATTTCTAACATTGATTCTTGCTGACATTGATTATTTTTGGAAATTCGCAGGTGCGTGAACCCCAGAAGTTTCTGAACCATGGGCGGAAGATTTTAGCATTGCATCAGCCTGAGGCGGAGTGGTTTCAGTCGGTTCTCACCGCTTCTGAGTTGAGTGACCTATGCTTGACCGGTTATACTTTGGTCAACCACAGGATGATGGAAGCATTCGTGGAGCGATGGTACTCTGAGACCTCTTCCTTTCATCTCTCGCACGGTGAGATGTTGATTACACTGGACGATGTGTAACACCCCAATTCCCATCGCGGATAAATAATACATAATTAAATCAGAGTAAATAAAAATTTATTCTTAGACAAAAACAAGGATGTCACATTTAAAGAAAGAAAACAAATCTCTGCTCATAAACTTGATACATAACACAAAATGGGATAAACATAAAAGGGAAACTTTTTCCAACAAAAGGGAAGTTCAATTATGGAATAAAGCAGAAAGATCCGTAACTGACTTGTTTTACAAAATAAATTGTTTTATAACATCAAAATATTCATACAAAGGTAATACAAAATAGATCCAACAAATGTATACATATATGACAAAAGCGTTCCCCGACTCCCGTGTTACGTATCAGAGCAAAAAGACCGACAAAAGGATGGAGAACTAATCTTCACAAAAGCCTCCAAGATACTAATCTGCAATTGCCTCATAGAGAAACAAACCACAGTAGAAGGGTGAGAAATAACAACTAGATCAAGATTGCATAATAATATGCAAACACATATAAATTCACATGCATAATTATTCTCACCACAAGCATCACATACTAATACAGATAGCATGCCACAGATACATAACATATTTCTAATAAACCAACCACATAGCATATATCAATTATACCAACATAATAGCATCTTCACACATAATGCATCCCAAAGTTATGACATATGGAAACACACCAGCACATCACATATATTTATATATAGCATACCATAGATAATTAATACAATCATTGTAATGTACAACATCCCCACAAAACATAGCATATTTCTATACATAAAATATATCATCCATAACCAATGCATTTATCACAAATGCATATCAATTCACGAATCCAATCATAATTCTCAACACATAATCATTCAATTCACAATTTCCCACACATAATCAATCCATTCACAATTTCCCACACATAATCAATCCATTCACAATTTCCCACACATAATCAATCCATTCACAATTTCCCACACATAATCGATCCATTCATGATTATGTAAATGCACAGAGACCGACACAACGACTCTATGCAATGCGGTACCAGTCCATCCATCATTCTCATCATTAATTCACTCAGGAATTATTGGAATCATCGCTTGTTACTTAGTGTAACTCCCCGTCGGGCAAACGATGTTCCCCGTCGCTTTAGGTCCTCTTTGTATAAGACACACGACGTTTATGGATCGCTTTAGGTCCTCTTTGTATAAGGCACACAATCCGATCGCTTTAGGTCCTCTTTGCATAAGGCACACGATCGTCTATAACGTCGCTTTAGGTCCTCTTTGTATAAGGCACATGACCGTTACAGCAGATTCCCTCTGGAATCATTTCTTCGGTCACACCCCACAAGGGCACACGACATCACAAGATGCATATCATGATGCTTGGCATACAAATGACTCATGACAATCAAATGCATACATGTATACAACCATGTAAACCATCTCAACATCAATAATCATGCATTGCAATCAAGCCCAAAACAATGCATTTATTTGCCATAAGGCCACAAACCATCATCACAACATCTCATCACATGCATTCACATCATATAACAGCACACAAGCTATACGTTATATATCAAAAGCATATCGCATGATAACACATCAATCGCACACAATTACGATGGTAAAAGTCGACAAAACGACACATTTCCAAATTCCCGACACAATTAAATCGGCCACCAATTTAAAAACCATTTTTATAAGAAAGAACATCTCATTAGCTTTCCATCGGTACCAAGAACATCTCGATCCGAGTTAGGGATCAAAAGGAACCGCATCGGACGCGAAATCGAGAAAGAAATCGCAAAACGGAAAAATTCTGCACCCTCGCTGGTCATATGCGTATTGCCCTGGGCCATACGCGTATTGCCCAGCTCGTTCGCCCAACCATACGCGTATTGTCCAAAGTGCTACGCTTATGAGCAGAGACTGATTTCTCTCCAAAAATTCCACTAAAAACCCAGTACGCGTATTACCTCCCTCGTTACGCGTAACGCCTTGCCCATTACGCGTACCATTACGCATTTCAGCAGAGGGTCGTGTAAAATGGGTTTCCATACGCGTAATGCCCTCATTTTTCCCTTGCCATACGCGTATTGCCCTGCCCAATACGCGTATTGCCTTGCCCGTTACGCGTATGGGCAGCGAAAACCCATCATTATTCCTGCATAATTCCTGCTACGGAAATCACTCAATTTCTCTCCAAATCTCCTCTAAACATCAGCATACTACCAATTGAATGCACAACAACCTATATCTATCAGGTTTCAACAATTAGGAACCTTAAATCATGATTTCCGACACAAAAGTTGTATCCAATTCTCACAATCTCAACATACTAATTGTTGTAGTTCTCTATTCAATTCAACCAAACTTCAAACAAATACATACATACATACACATATACATATACAATCGTAATATAATTGAAACTTCTCACCCTTACCCGATTAATTGCGCTTGAAACGGAGTATTGAAGATTTCCTCTTCTCCTCTCTTTTCCTTCCTCTTCATTTCTTTCCTTTCTCTTTCTTTTCTCTCTTTTTCTCTCAAATCTCTATTTATAAAAATATCTAATTTTTCTAAATATCTAACCCTTCAAAATGACCATTTTACCCCTCAGCTCAAATATCTCGCAAACGCTCTCAAAAAGCGATAAAACATAACAACGATGAAAAATAATATATTGTCAAATAAAAGTCAAGAATAAAATAATATAAAAAAGAAAATAATTAAATCGACTCGATTAAATAAATCTAACGAAAACCGGGGCATTACAACTCTCCCCCACTTAGACATTTTCGTCCTCGAAAATATAACTGATACGAACAACTCCGGATACGACTCTCGCATCCGACTAACAAACTATCATGCCATCAAAAGGCACACCACGAATAACACAAACTGACAAACCACCTTGCTAACAGCAGCTACAACAATGACATGACAACGACGACAACTACAACGACAAGATGCAAAGCCCATACAATGCACTTGACGACTAACTCACGACTCAAAGAAAACCATGTTACCAACACCCAAGTAACACTCCCCTAATCTCCCACATAGGGATTAACCACACGCACTCGAACCAGCACCATGGAAACGAGGCAACAACAAAGACAAGAACCTAAAGTCCAACGACACAACATCATTTCAAGAACCTCTACATAACCACAATACCCACATCCTTGTCACACAACAATATTACAACAATGCTACGATTCACCAATCGAACATATAACCAAAACATCCATCTACGTAGTAGCCCGTGAATAATATTTAAACTTTTCACCTAACACTTCCATTCTGAAACGTCCAATGGTCTCATCATTCCTACATGTTTTCAATGTTCAATCTATGAATTCTTATAAGTCACACACGCATATACGAATTGTGCCACATCACGCTTCCGATGCGCACTCTGATTACCCGAAACTATCAAATCTATCCATTTCATGTCCAACTTCTGACTCTCTCTAATATTCACCAGAAAAATCATAGTTCACTTCCAATATACCCAACCTCACACTCTACTGTGTTATCTCACACACCAGACACAAGTCTCTGAAATGCTCAAATAATTCTAACTCCCTGACCATCAAAACAGACATGTATAAAAACTTCCGACTTAACTCATCACGCACGACATTAACTTTACCAATAGGATAATTCCATCTAAAGTTATAATTCATCACAAATTCCAACCATCCTCGCTGTCTCATACTATATTTCTTCCGACCAAATAGGTACTCAATATTCTTGTGATTACTAAATACTTCGAACCTAGAACCATAAAGATAATACCTCCAAATTTTCCAACACACTACAACCACAACCAATTCCAAATCCTGAATAGTATAGATCCTTTTATGAATCCTCAATTGTCATAAAGCATAAGCTACGACTTTACCCTCTTGCATTAACACACTGACTAAACTCATCAAAGACACATCACAATACCTCACAAACGGTTTATTAGGATCACACCGAATTAAAACTGGAGCCGTAGACAACTTCTACTTCAGCTCTCTGAAACTTTCCTTACAACGAACATCCCAAACAAACGGATTACCTTTTGCAAGTCAATCGAAGTAACGAAAACGCTAACTTGGAAAAGCCTTTCATAACCTCCGGTAATAACCAACTAAAGTCCAAAAAGATTATAATCTCCTTAACCAACTTCGGAGCCTCTCATTGTAGAACTGCATCTACTTCCGATGGATCCATAACCATACTCTCATCTGAAATAACATATCCAAGAAAACTAACATTTTTCAACCAAAATTCTCACTCGAATAACTTAGCATAAAACTTCGCCTCTTTTCAACACTTGTAATTCAATTCTCAAACACTCTACCTGTTCTTCCTCTGAGTTTATAACTGATCCGAATATCCTCAATCAAAACCACCACGAACTTATCCAATTAAATATGGAAGATACGATTCATATACTCCACAAACATTCCCGACGCATTACTAACACCGAACAACCTCGTTGTCCATTGTAATGCCCAACCAAATTCCAAAAGATATAAATTCTTAAAGTTTTTGCAAAAAATTTCACTGGGTAACCGGTTACTCTACTACAGAATTGAATAAAACCTGTTTTTATGACATAAAACCAAACCAACCCTCATCCAAACTTGTCCAGACTCACATACAAGCTTAACCGAGTAAATAACAACCTATCCCGATGATAACAAACATAACCAGCCACATGAAATCGATCAAAGCCTCAACTCACAAAATTCACCACTCTTGTCAAAAGTTCCAAACAATTGTAATTTCAATCAAACTCAACCAAACTGTTCCGATCATTTATTCTTGAAAGTGGACACTTATTCTCAATCATTACCTTATTCGACTGTCAGTAATCCATACACAATTCCTTCTCTTGACCGTCCAATTCCACAAATTCCAACATGTATCAACAACCAACCAAAAAGAACTCTTAATATCAATATTACATCCACACATAAGGGTTTTCTCAAGATTTCCATTAATGCTCTAAAACTCCAAAGACTCCAAACCTCACCAGAACTCTAAGTTTTGCTTTCCATAGTCTCGATACCATTATACACATCATGCTTGTTATTCCGTTCAATCATCCATTCTTTTTGTTACTAACAATACTGGAGCTCTCCAAGACGACACACTTGGCCTCATAATTCTCCTTTCCAGTAAATCTTTCAACTGCTCTATCAGTCCGGGTACTTCTAATGCTAACATCCAATATTCCATCCGGAAATACATCTGAAAATCACGCACAACTGGCAGCCCATCACTGTGGCCTTTCTGTCAATTTCTAGAAAACTATCATCACAAACATAACAAACATCTTAGTCTCATCTCCTAAGAGTTTTTCTACTTAGTTAGCAGATATAAACCTCAACTATTCGCCTTCGTCCAATTTAAGTTCACTCTCTACTCTCTGAGAAGCAGTCATTAATAATACCCAATCATTCTCCCTCGGAGACATTCCAACTTGACCAACATACAAAAACCTCGAATCCTCCTCACCTTCAGATATAAAAATCTTCATCGACTCAACAAAACAATCCGTAATCATTTTCTTAATTCCAAACAATTCATTTCACACACTATCAAAGCCGGAAAGACACGTTTATTCCATCCAACCTAATTTCGTCTACTATCAACAAGAGATTAAGGGTGATCAGTTCCTCAATTTGTCAATAGACAGCCGACAATCATGATGGGGAATAAACCGTCTTTACCAAACTATAATAGCATTTCTTGCATCTTGTGCACAAACTACCTAAGGCACAAATCCTTAGTTGACATAAACCTTACCTTCGCATTCCCTCCGGAATCGGGAACAACACTGTCCAAACAACACTTACAATCTTGCAACAAACGGCACACTGAGCCAATGCTCCACACCTGAAGCAACTTGGAGAAGCTCCCCACTTATCTCATTCTAAATCTTGCAGACAAAGGATTAGAAAACCAGAATGTACTGACAGTGTTTCACACACATATCACATACTAAGGAACAAACAACATCGACAGTATTCAACTGTCACACCAACTGACTCAACAACTTGGCCAGACGGACCGACCTGCTCTGATACCACTAATGTAACACCCCAATTCCCATCGCGGATAAATAATACATAATTAAATCAGAGTAAATAAAAATGTATTCTTAGACATAAACAAGGATGCCACATTTAAAGAAAGAAAACACAGTCCCTGCTCATAAACTTGATACATAACACAAAATGGGATAAACATAAAAGGGAAACTTTTTCCAACAAAAGGGAAGTTCAATTATGGAATAAAGCGGAAAGATCCATAACTGACTTGTTTTACAAAATAAATTGTTTTATAACATCAAAATATTCATACAAAGGTAATACAAAATAGATCCAACAAATGTATACATATATGACAAAAGTGTTCTCCGACTCCCGTGTTACGTATCAGAGCAGACAGACCGACAAAAGGATGGAGAACTAATCTTCACAAAAGCCTCCAAGATACTAATCTGCAATTGCCTCATAGAGCAACAAACCACGGTAGAAGGGTGAGAAATAACAACTAGATCAAGATTGCATAATAATATGCAAACACATATAAATTCACATGCATAATTATTCTCACCACAAGCATCACATACTAATACAGATAGCATGCCACAGATACATAACATATTTCTAATAATCCAACCACATAGCATATATCAATTATACCAACATAATAACATCTTCACACATAATGCATCCCAAAGTTATGACATATGGAAACACACCACCACATCACATATATTCATATATAGCATACCATAGATAATTAATACAATCATTGTAATGTACAACATCCCCACAAAACATAGCATATTTCTATACATAAAACATATCATCCATAACCAATGCATTTATCACAAGTGCATATCAATTCACCAATTCAATCATAATTCTCAACACATAATCATTCAATTCACAATTTCCCACACATAATCAATCCATTCACAATTTCCCACACATAATTAATCCATTCACAATTTCCCACACATAATCAATCAATTCATGATTATGCAAATGCACAGAGATCGACACAACGATTCTATGCAATGCAGTTCCAGTCCATCCATCATTCTCATCATTAATTCACTCAGGAATTATTGGAATCATCGCTTGTTACTTAGTGTAACTCCCCGTCGGGAAAACGATGTTCCCCGTCGCTTTAGGTCCTCTTTGTATAAGGCACATGATATTTATGGATCGCTTTAGGTCCTCTTTTAATAAGGCACACGATCTGATCGCTTTAGGTCCTCTTTGTATAAGGCACACGATCGTCTATAACGTCGCTTTAGGTCCTCTTTGTATAAGGCACACGACCGTTACAGCAGATTCCCTCTGGAATCGTTTCGTCGGTCACACCTCACAAGGGCACACGACATCACAAGATGCATATCATGATGCTTGGCATACAAATGACTCATGACAATCAAATGCATACATGTATACAACCATGTGAACCATCTCAACATCAATAATCATGTATTGCAAC
The DNA here is from genome assembly GCA_022829125.1 of Lathyrus tuberosus. Taxonomy (NCBI): domain Eukaryota; kingdom Viridiplantae; phylum Streptophyta; class Magnoliopsida; order Fabales; family Fabaceae; genus Lathyrus; species Lathyrus tuberosus. The sequence goes on from JALAZF010000034.1 coordinate 7,836,816, forward strand.
CAAGCCCAAAACAATGTATTTATTTTCCATAAGGCCATAAACCATCATCACAACATCTCATCACATGCATTCACATCATATAACAGCACACAAGTTATACGTTATATATCAAAAGCATATCGCATGATAACACATCAATCGCACACAATTACGACGGTAAAAGTCGACAAAACAACACATTTCCAAATTCCCGACACAATTAGATCGGCCACCAATTTAAAAACCATTTTTATAAGAAAGAACATCTCATTAGCTTTCCATCGGTACCAAGAACGTCTCGATCCGAGTTACGGATCAAAAGGAACCGCATCGGACGCAAAATCGGGAAAGAAATCGCGAAACGCCAAAATTCTGCACCCTCGCTGGTCATACGCGTATTGCCCAGCTCGCTCGCCCAACCATACGCGTATTGCCCAAAGTGTTACGCATATGAGCAGAGACTGATTTCTCTCCAAAAATTCCACTAAAAACTCAGTACGCGTATTACCTCCCTCGTTACCATTACGCATTTCAGCAGAGGGCCGTGTAAAATGGGTTTCCATATGCGTAATGCCCTCATTTCGCCCTTGCCATACGCGTATTGCCCTGCCCAATACGCGTATTGTCTTGCCCGTTACGCGTATGGGCAGCGAAAACCCATAATTTTTCCTGCATAATTCCTGCTACGGAAATCACTCAATTTCTCTCCAAATCTCCTATAAACCTCAGCATACTACCAATTGAATGCACAACAACCTATATCTATCAGATTTCAACAATTAGGAACCTTAAATCATGATTTCCGACACAAAAGTTGTATCCAATTCTCACAATCTCAACATATTAATTGTTGTAGTTCTCTATTCAATTCAACCAAACTTCAAACAAATACATACATACATACACATATACATATACAATCGCAATATAATCGAAACTTCTCACCCTTACCCGATTAATCGCCCTTGAAACGGAATATTTAAGATTTCCTCTTCTCCTCTCTTTTCCTTCCTCTTCATTTCTTTCCTTTCTCTTTCTTTTCTCTCTTTTTCTCTCAAATCTCTATTTATAAAAATATCTAATTTTTCTAAATATCTAACCCCTCAAAATGACCATTTTACCCCTCAGCTCAAATATCTCGTAAACGCTCTCAAAAAGCGATAAAACATAATAACGATGAAAAATAATATATTGTCAAATAAAAGTCAAGAATAAAATAATATAAAAACGAAAATAATTAAATCGACTCGATTAAATAAATCTAACAAAAACCGGGGCGTTACACGATGTTTGTGTTTGTTGCATCTACCAATCAGAGGGACATTTCTCTATCATGGTAGGATGACCAAAGACGATGCGGTCGATATGATGGTGGAGCATCTGGGGGCTGAGGGAGGTGGATGGGACTATGGGTGCTCATGTTAGGTTTTCGTTCTTGAATGAGAGATTTCATGAGGCGCTCGTTGCTGCAGCGCAGGCTTATGGTGATGCCCAGGAGGTGGAGATCCACAAGAGTCATGCTTTGAGGTGTTATTTTCTACTTTTAGTTGGCACTGTGCTTTTTGTGGACACAAGTGTCACCTATGCTGACGTTGCATACCTCCGGTACTTCTTGGATCTCACACGGATCCATGAGTACAACTGAGGGGCAGCTTGCTTGGCATATCTGTATTCGAAGCTGAGAGATTGATGTCAGTGGACGGCGAGGTAGACCACAGGCAGCATGACCCTACTGGTTGTAATAATTTTTTATCCATGATTGTTTTTTATTTTTTTCATTTCTTATTTACGATAATTCTTGATCCCTGAACTTTTTTTATTTTCATTTCAGGCTTGGATCCTCCAGCATTTTCCACGCATCGCTGGCTAGTCGTGTTAGGATGAGTACACTGAGGAGATGCCTCGTGCCTATGCTTTTATCTCGCTGAGACGGAACCAGGCGGTCGAGCCTTTTAGAGTATATCTTGACCGCTTGGTTGCTGAGGACATCCACTTCAACCGCTACGTGAATCGCCGTTAGACGCAGCCTTTTGACGACATATCGCCGTTATACTCTAGATGGCTGGCCTGCTGATCGACAGTCACTGCTCCTCATCTGCCCGAGCACGTCATGCGGCAGTTCGGGTACACGCAGACCATCCTCAAACACCATGTTGTCTCTGCACCTCCAGCCTTGACTCGTATACAGATAGAGGAGATGTTTGTTGATTATCAGAGTCATCTGGTACCGGGTGAGGCTCGAGCTACCATAGCGCCGAATGATTTGAGTTACGTCGACAGATACATCAGGTGGTTCTTCAGGGTCTCACATCCGTACATGGTGCCGACTGCTGCAGGAGATCCGCCGAGACCCGCTCATCAGAAGATTCTAGAGAAGCAGCAGTCTCAGATGGATCATACTGAGGATGTCTTGCCTCGTTGTCGTCACATATTGGAGATGGCGCGGCCAAGCATTGCCGAGGGTATCTTCCCTGAGGGGTCTGCTGTCAGACGAGTATTGGATAACATTATTGCGGAAGCATATGAGCCACTTTTGTACCGCAGACATCGCGCGAGGACAGGGGGATCAAGGGCCGAGGAGGCAGACTAGGCAGAGGAGGCACATGAGGCAGAGGAGAAGTTGTCAGGCACACTCAGTACTTGTCTGTATTTATTTTGTTTCGGTACTGTGGTTTGTACGTTTTTCCTGACATTGTTTTTACATTTTGGCCTTAAGGCTTATATGACATCCTATGACTATATTATGTTATTTTGGTGTGTATGTTATTTTATAATTCATCTGCGAACAAATACACAATACGTTTTAAAAATAAATAAGTTCAGAAACACTTCGGAGATGTATTTCTAAAAAATTTCCATAAATGCATCTCCGGACAAATTCAAATGGAAATAAACTATAAGAGATATGTTGTGACCGTTTAAGGTTTAAATTGTTCATAAGATATATCTCCGAAATATTATTAAGTAATGGGGTGCGTCCGAAGATATATCTATAGAATCTTGGGGGTATTTGTGGAAACCCACATAGTGGAAAAGAAACCCATGGAATGGAATAAGAAATTCTCTTGGTTAAGAAATCTATGTTTCTACCATTACCTTCTTCGTATTCAAGACAACGAACGCGCTCAATGTAGCTCTTGATCAATAACCAAAACCATTCCCAACTCTATTATACCAAAACAAAACAAAAAATCTTCTCAACCTTACTAAAGTATTTACCAAAACAAGTCACCGGAATTGTAGTCACAATTATCATGCTAATTACATGGTCGGAAAAGATTTTACTTTTGCTCAAGGAAACAAAATCTTCTGTTACAATGAAGAGCCTTCGGCCTGCCATGCTCATAAAACACTCAACAAGGACTTTCTCCTCTATACATAATATATGTATATAACCTATGTAATTGAAAATCAATTGATTGACGATATATATATTTGTACAACAAAAATGGCAGATGAACCTTAAAGTTGATTCCGCAATTGCAGCAACAAACCTTGCATAGTCTCAATCTTTTGACTCAGTTTGACGATGGTAAGGTGTTGAAAGGAAGAAGACTCAGAAGTACCAAAGTCACTGATTAAGTCATTGATTTTAGTCTGTGAATCCATAACCGCTTCCTCAAGCAAAGTTAATATCTGTTCCGGAGTTTTGTTTGGTTCTTCATATATCAAGCTTGGTAGTGGAGAACGTCCTCTACTACCAATGCTACCGTCTCTACTTACCTTTTCACCGGAGAAAAATTTGTCAATGCCTTCACTTCCTGCAAGTGATCGTGCCATTAATTAGATGATGATGATAGTTGACAAGAGAAATGATCCAACTGATTTTAATGAATAAGAAACTTTGAAAACATACCTAGGTTCCCTAGTTGATCAATTACAGACTGACCAACAGAGCCTTCTAACTTAAGCAACCTTATAATTCCAGCAGTTATTCGGCCAATTGAATCAATTTCAGATTTGCACAAAAAAGTAAGGTGCTGAAGCTCATCCTTTGTTACAACTGCCTCAACCTGCATGGCAAAATAAACATTACACGCAACCATCTAATAAAAGAGAAACAATGACCCATACTTAAATCTATAATTCTCATTACCGGCTGTCTAACAGAGAATTTTAGATTTTCCACTTCCCAGTTAGCCGTTTCATCGTCAACATTCTCCTCACATAATACTAAGCGAACTTCAAGACCAACCCCTCCAACTATGTCAGTAAGTTCCTTAACCCCGTTTCCAATTACCACTGATGAAGGAATCTTTTGTTGGATATGAGGCTTCAGGACTTGCAGCCCTTGAACTCCAACCTGCATGTTCAGGCTCAGTATTTAAGATTGTATGATAAACAACAGAAAGACAGGGTTGATTCCGGAGTGTTTTTCTTATAACATAGTGGTTGATTAAAAAAAAAAGATAGACAACAGAAATGAGAAGCCAAAAAAAACATTTTAATAAGGATATTTAGTTTTAACATGTTCAAACCAAAAGAAAAAGCAAATAAATCAGATATAATCCAAAAAGATTACATGTAACATTTCCCGAGTATATACCAAATGCATTTTGATCATTATGCACAGTAATATATCAAAAATCACTTTTATTTTAATTTATAACAAACATGTCCTAAATCTTTGATTAAGCAGTACTTTGGAACATAAATTTACAAACCCAAACATTAAATCTTGAAAAATCAGAAAGAAGCATTAAATTACCGTAACCATTTCTACTGGATGATGCCGTAGTTTTCGTATTTGACCTTTCCCACCAGAAACATTATTCGGGCTACCTTTTGCATTTACTTGTAAACTATGGAAAGATGTGTGCCAACACCTATCTTCTCTTCCTTCGTCTTCGTGACTGGAGAACCACCACTTTTCAGCCATATCCTCTGCACCTTCAAGAGCAAATAACCAGTCTCTCAATTCTATAGTTACATCCACATCATCTGGCTTCTTCAAGTGGGGAAAAACTGTTTCTTTCCCCTCCCATATGCTCTCAACTGGTAAAAAGTTATTAACTTAGAAAACTGAATTTAAATTAAACATGGGACATACGAATATAAGCAATATGAACTTAGAATAAATATATCATGTACTCCCTCTGTCCCTTCTTTTAAGCACACATTGACAGTTTTCACATTTATTAAGAAAAGTTGGTATTGTAATTTAGTGTGCATTGTGTATAACTATTACTAAATTATCTTTTATGTATAGATGCATTTGATATTGTTTTTTATATTCTAAAGCAAAGCAGAAGTATTAATTAGAGTTATATTTTGAAAAAAATATTAAGTGCATCTAGTAACTTGAAAGAGGGCTTATATTTAGAGACACTTTTTTCTCTCAATAGGTGCTAATAATTAGGGACAGAGGGAGTATTAATCAAATTGACCAACTAGAGAAAATCAGATGTCATTGTTTGTTTCATACCATCTTCTGTATCATCAATCAGAGGAGTTGACTTAAAAAGTTTTGATAAAGGTCCCTTTTGTAAGTTTTCCAACCCTTTACAAAGACCCTTTCCAGGAGCTCCGTCAGGCTCAAGTATTCCAAATCTATGCAGGAGGGCTTCAGTATAGTTCATCCCCCCACCAAGACGAACACCAGATACAAAAGCTGAGACATTCAAACTATGAGACTCCAAGTCTTGTTCGTGTAATGGTATGACATGAACTGTGCTTATGTCCAAAAAAGGGAAAGATTGAGCATTTGCATCCAATAGATGTCCTTCATTCTTATGCACCCAGAATACAGGTCTTAGTTGAGGATATCTATTATCACTCAGTGAAGGAGCATTTATGCTAGAGCTCAAGGAAGAGACACTTTCACATGCCAATTTTCCCTCAGCATCCACACAACTTATCTCAATACTCTCCCAGCGTAGAGAAGATGAAACAACAATAGCCCCACCAAGGGTTCTATGAGTAGCACTGGTAAACAGATCATCTCCAACAAACTGCACCAATGGCAGTCCCTCAACATTCATTGACGAAGACTCCAGGAATCGAAGTTGGAGGTTTTTCACTGCTAAACTCACAGCAGTGTCGCTAGGAACCTTGTCCATAAGCTTTCCACTAAAAGATTTGTTCCCAATGTCCTCCAGTTGTTTCCCTTTTCCAGCCATTGCCATCATTTCACTAACTTTTCCGAAATAACCATAGAGATCTAGGACGAAAAATAATTGCTCAACAGAAGTGTTGGATAAATATTGTTCGCAAGCCACTCCAACCCTAACAATACCCCCTGGAGGAGGAATTTTTAACAATGGGCTTCCATCAACTGTTGCCATGGCTACTTCAATGCAAGCTTCTGTCAGATCAACACATCTCCACAATCCTGAGGTCTGGTGTCTAGTTGTACCTATGCATGCTTCCAGAGACAAAGTAAGCTGGGATGCTCTGACAGTCCACTTCTTCTGGGTAGCATCAATTGGTTGACCTTCCCAAAGACAGAAGCATGCAGGATCCTTCTCAAGGTTCAGCATTCTTAGTTTCAGTGAAGGTGAATCTAAAAATAAAAGGCTTTCAATATGAAGCCTTGCTCCCGTAAAGGAGTTATGGATTGTATCGTCCATGTCACTTCGAGAAATATCCAATTTGGTATTGTCAAAAGGAACGGTAAGATCCAGTCCCTTGAGAGTAAAAATAAAAGATTTCACTGAGAAGTCTGGTAAAATGTCACCAGAACTGACAACAATACCATCAGCTAGAAAGGAGGATATCCTCAGGCATGATTCTTCTTGGAGATGAATCTGGAAGAAGAAAAAAATACTTTAAATAATATGGTTGGCAAAATTATATAAATACAGTGCACCAAGTCCATAACAGAGCATTTATTGTGAAAACCTGCGCATACCATAAGTGGCTGACAGTCGATAACAGTTTGAGAAGCAAAGGATGGTGGAAGTGGAGAAGGTATGATCTGGAGAGCATGGAGGCATATTAGAGGGCAACCCTCGGTCAACTGCCATTGTTGTTCTCCTAGAGGATATATTGGAGGGCAAAAGCTTTTGGCTGTCAAAAGAAAGGATAGAAACAAATAATTAACAAATGATACATCTGGTTAAAAAAAACACATAATAGTTGCTTAAGTGCGTTAATAACTTAATACCAAATTCTGGCACATGAAAAGCATCTCCGGTGACAGCTTGCATTGATGGTTGCACTAATGTACATGGACGAGAAGAAAAGGTGTCCCTGCATTCCAATAGACACAAACTATAATTTAGTTTCATTGAAGTGATGGAATATGAAGATTGTGTCATTTCAATTGTCAAGAGCCGCCAAAATTATTAATCACGCAAGAATATTGCCACTTAAGAACATAAGCAATTCATGTTCTTTTATTTCCCCCTTTTCGATTGCATTAGTTTCTCCCATTCCAGTCCAGAATATCTAACCAAAATAGCAGTGGTTCATAACCTTTTACCAATAGGTTCAGATAAGTTGGCTCCTAGTTTCCATTTATATCTATGAGCACAAAATACATTGACACAAACTTGGATCCTGGTTTCCATATACACTGACACAGATACCCGCAACCATGCATACACACAGATCACTTAATTTTTTTTATACTTATAGTTCAAACAGAGCTGAAAGACACAAACCTCAAAAATAATCCACCAATCGTAATCTTGGTCAAGTTCTTGTCGTTCTCTACTTCAGAAAGACTGGCCTACAAGGATAGTCAATCAAACAGTATGAGTCTACTGCCACTAAAAACCTAATTATTGAAAGATGAAAACTTATCATGCCATCATGCCAAAATCACGTAGACCACATATATATGCATTCTTTTTTCTGAATCATTCATATGGATTATATTCTAGCAACACGTACCAAGTACCCACAGGTAAGAGAGGGTTTATATATGAACAATGATCCAAGAAAAGAATGAGTGCAAGAATTTATGGCGTCAGCGGAGAAAATATCTATAAACTTACCCTAGAGAAAAAGAGGGACTGCATCAAAAATTCAAGCTGGAATTCTGCAAGTTGATACCAATTGTTTGATCATTTTGTAACAGACAATATACATAGCACTAGTAACCCTAGGATATTCAATAACAATTGAAGGAGACATAGATCAACATAAAAAGAATTATGCGCAGGCCAAAGACAAACCAGCATCTTTAATGCAAAGAAATATATGATCTACGACAATTGATACAAGAGAACACCCGGCTGCTTCAGTGGACCGCTGTCAGAATTCAATTACAGATAGACTCAGAAAGCCATAATAAAACATGATTTTGCACAAAAAAGAAAGGAACTATTGAGACTTGGTGTGCTCAAAGGAAATAGAAAGGTAAGACTATAAGAAACCTGCTGAGCCTTTAAATCAACATCACCCCTGTTTAGACAGACATATACTCCAGTCATGAAGCGAAGAAGTGCACGAAGTCCTGCTCACATATGGTGTGTCAACCTCATGCTATATACAGGCATTGTATTCAATTGAATATAAATACAATAGAAACAAAGAGAGCCCTTTTACTTACCTGGTTCACTTAACGCAGGGCAAACAGCTTCATTGATGTGCAGTTGAACCTCAAGTCCAAGTGGACTGTTCAATTCAGTTCTCTGAATTGTAATCTGGTAATCATACATCCAACCTATATTTCATGACTCATAACATTCTATAATAAAACAGAATATTTATAAAATAGCTTGGAGGAACTGTATGTATTACATATGCTTCTCCTGATATTCCTTCTATAAAACGCTCTCCTCCAAAGAATACTCTTTTTGCGCCATCATCATCCCTCAGGTTTGAACCCTCTTCAACATCAGCGAACATATCTGGATGCGGCAAAAGATCAATAGACAAAGATTGCCATTCCAATTTCTGGATAGGAAAAAAAAGTGAGAACTAACAGATAGTAATGCACAAAAAGCAACATTATCCTCAATCATTGAGAACAGAAAATAATTTTTATTAAAGAAACTTATAAGTTAGAGCAATTTACACATATGAAAATTAGTAAAGTAGGATATATTACTTTGAAGACATATATGTGCTTTTTGTTACTGGAGAACTCCCGCGCTTCCTTAAGATTTACAACCTGATAAAAAAATTTCAATAATATGCTACACTGGACAAGATTAAGAAATTGCAGAACCCAGAGTTTCAAAGTAATCACCTGCCAGTTTTCATTTGTAGTATACAGCATAAGGTTGCGTATGGTCATAGATGCCATAGGTGGTGCCCTGCAACCAAAGACAATGAATGGGGATGCTTATATATAAGGTTTGAGATAAAACTTAGAGCATATCTTTTAGCCAAAACCAGAGTAAAACTCATCAGTCCTCGTATTTATGCCTAAAGTTACCCCACATAATCACCTATTGTATCTTAACTCCATTACATGTTGTAGTTAGATACTGCAATTCCAGCAGAGAACCATATACTAAAATCAATTTCAATTTGAAGAGATTCATAATACTTGGCAGTGTTGGGTAGACCAATAAAAAAATTGAAGAAATCAAATTTAGAGAGCTGGTGATAGATGTAGAGAATTTGAGAGAATTGCATAAAATCAGAAATTATGTAATTCATTACAGGCTTATATATTTTTTAGTCCCTCATATAATGTAGTAATTGTTTTTGGTGCCTTTAAAAATATTGTCACCTTTTGGTTTCTCTTTTCTGAAAATGATCACAATTTATCCCTTTCAGCCAAAAAAAAACAAGGACCAAAAGAGTTCAGAGAGGAACCAATTGTAATCATTTTCAGAAAAGAGGTACCAAAAGCTGACGAATTTTGTTTTAGGGACCAAAAGCAATAGTTATCTTATTTTGGGGGACTAAAAGTATATTAAAATATTCATTATACAAGATAGAATAGTTCAGAACTCAGTATTTATAGAATACAGAAAAGAGGAACAGTTATCAACTACTTACAAACAGCTCTAACAGAATGCATACAGCTAGCACAATTAAGTGGAAATCTAATCATGTGCTATTGCATATGCATGATACATAGCCATACAAAGTGCTCTATCAACTGGTAACTGGAGCTTACCATGTTGCTCCCCCTTGACGGCGAGAACTACCACGAGTTTCAAGTAATAGATTAACTGTATGAATGTTTATAGTCATGCCATCTGCAATCTAATGAATGCCTACAATCAGTATGATCAAATAACATCCAAATAAGATATTTGTGTCTGTGGACAAGTGATCATTTGCTAGGAACTATCAACACTAAATGAAATTAATGAGTTAGGCTGAAACTTGAAAGGCATTGCAACAAACCATCTTTCCACTGGGAATGATATAACCTTTACCCTGTTTTCCCTTCCCCTATTAAATATCAGCATTCTCTATGCTAGTCATTAATTTGAGTGAGGTTTTATCTTTTAATTGGAAGGATGTGAAAAGGGGCACCCAAAGGAGACATGTGATTTATTTCCACATAGAGATGTGTAAAAAGAACTGATTAACAGAATGATTTGATTTACAAAAGTCTATTTTACATCCTATATACAAGGTAGCAAAGGAATAGGGTTACAAACTTAACTACACATAACAATGTTTGTAACAGGGTGTTCGTGACTGCGACTAACTGATCACTTAACCAACTAAAAAAGTTAGGAATTATCCTATGATTCCCATTGGCATTCACTAAATCCTTATCATCAAGTTCCGCTCAATATTTGTCACAGATCCAACTATCTCACCCGATAGTCAACAAATTTGTCCTTGCCTACAACTTTATCTATGTCACTTGGAACATAACCGTTCAAATTCAAATCCTCAAGTCATGTCCACAACTAACTATAAAAACATCCATGGTACGATGTTATTAGAATATCACACTTCATCATGCACATCAATGATGCCTTAGAAAACATCAGATTCAAACTCAAACCTTGTCAGCAAAACCATAACCGCTACCCTTGGCAGGCGCAGTCGAAGAGGTGGAACTGCACATAAACAAAAGAAAACACAAAGAAAAATCAATAAACCAGAAGCAAAAGGATTGGCTTGTTTGGATTGGTTTATTTGAGTTTATCTACTAGCATAACATAAGAACTTGCGAGACTGTTTAGGAGAACTTATAAAAACAGTCAATGACATTTCATAAACTGTCCACAGCTTACTTTTATAAGCTATGTGCTTAAACTTATATGAAAATAGTTTGAAATTGTTTTATTGAAATATCAAATATGTATAAGCACTTATATGATAAACAATAATGCTATAATCCAAACCGTGTCATAAGTTACACTCCCTCTTGTTTTTTATTACATGTCACTTTGAAAAAAGTTTTGTACCAAATTCAAAGTCATTTTACCATACCAATAAATCATTAATGTTACTCTTCTAATTACACCCTTAAGTATTTATTATTCTCTCTTCTTTCTATTCTTTTAATTTATCTTTCTCATACATTAATGAAAGCTAATTTTGTAAAATCTTTCATAATTTCTCTTTTTCATACAAAAATAACTACATTTCTTAACATATGTGAAAGTGTCAAAAGGACTTATAATAAAAACTAAGGTAGTACATGTGTGTTATAAATGCAAAATTAAGCTGTTTGTCCAAAAAGTATCATAACTTATTCATAAACACTTAAATAAGTTTTTTAAATCAAACATAGCTTGAATTAATATTATTTCAAGCCAAGTTTCGTTTCATTTCTACCTGTTCGGATTTGAAGATGCATCAAAATCAGAATTCTCCTCAAGAACAAGATCGAGTCTATCAATTTGCACAATGATTGGTTCCGTTTGCACATAACTTACCGAAGGAAGCTACACAAAAACAAAAAAGCACAGAAACAACAGATTAATCAATCTACAAAACAGCAAAAAGAAGTTGAAAAAAAGTAAGCTAGCTCTTAATCACAGGCAATTCAACCGTTATCTCAAGTTTTCCGACTTTAGCGGATGCGACATTCAACGCCGCCGGTAATCCAACACTGGAATGCAAAGCATCACCGTCGATATCTGAAATCGAGATTCATCATCATAGTCAGTGAAATCAACACGAAACGAAACTCGAATTTGGAATCGGAGAATCGGTGATTTACCTAAATTTGAGAGGTGAACGGTGTGGCCTTGCAATTTGAACTGATCTCTGGTGAAGGATTTGAGCCAGTATTTGAGAGTGTATTCGAGAGCCCGACCCAGTATCGACTCCATTACCTGATGGATAGATCAGGTTTGGATCGATGGATTCGGGTCGGGTATTGCGGTGAAGTGATGGGTGGACTGTGTGGGGAATGAACGGAAGCTTTTTCTTCTTTGTTTCAGTCTTTGTCGTGTCAATCATGACTGAGTGAGAGAGGAGGAAAGGATATAGAGGGAAAATGGAATCTCGACTGCGGCGAAAGTGCTTTTGGCACGTGTCAGACAACTTGGAATGGATCTATGTGCTTCTATGCTTTGTTTTTTTTTTTTTCTAAAATACAGTTTTGGTCCTCCTATTTATCAAAATTTACGGTTTTGGTCTTTCTATTTTATTTTTTAACAGTTTTGGTCCTCCACCTCAATTTTGGCCAAAAAAAATGATGAACAGTAACTGGTCCGTACATAAATAGTGCACGTCCGTACATGAATAGTACATGAACAGTGAGGGGTGGGGGACCAAAACTGTTAAAAAATAAAATGTGGGGACCAAAATCGTGAATTTTGACAAACAGGAGGACCAAAACTGTATTTTAGCTTTTTTTTTAATTTAAAAAATGTTTATTCAAATCATAAAATAAAAAAGGAAAATGTTACCATCATCTAGACACTTATTAGGAGATTAAAAAAAGTAAGTTAAATATTTTTAAAGAGATTAAAAAAATAATTTTTTTTTCAAAAAAATATATATAATCAATATAGTGAAAATAAAAATAATTAACTTTTTTTTTAAATATTATATATTCAATGCATTTAAAATATAATATTTTTTTAGTTAAAAATTCTTAAGCTAAGACTCTAATTAGCATTACATAAAAAATTATGTTAAGGTCTCTCTTATTACGTATTGTAATAGGGTGACGTGGGTGGATTTAAGTTTAATCAGCCTCACCCCGTTGTATAAATTTCGTCCCATTTTCATTTTCGATTGATGATAACAAATGACTATTTGTCCACGCCACTAATGGGGAGTCAGTTTTCTCGCATCCACTTACTAAAATTATAATTTTTTAAAATGCATTTTTTCATAGCAACAAAAATTAAAATTAAATATCTAATTATTTTAATAACAATGATAATATTTTATATTTTTTAATTAATTAATATTTTTAAAAAATTAATAAATTTGCTATTTTAATATTAAGAAAAGTAAATGTGTAGTACAATTATTAAAAATAAAGATTAAAAAAATTAACAAGTTTGGGCGGGTGTAGCGTGGGTGCAGGGCAGGTATTAGCATCCCCCGCCCCCATAATTAAAAACTAAGTTTTTTGCACCTGCACCGCCCCTAGATAAATCGGATTTCCCTCTTTAGATTCAAAGCGGGGGCGGACGGATCCGGTCGGAGGTGAATTTTTTTGTCATACCTATCAGTTAGTAAAGAGTTGGCTCACACATTAAGAGGTTATGGGTTCAACTTATGCAGTGGTTAGCCTTTGAATCCTAACTCACCTAAACTTAAATAACTTCAATTAAAATGGTGTATCCAATTTTAAAGAAAGTAAAATATATTATGAAATCATCCCAGAAGGATATACAACAGTTCAAATACAGCAAAAGTGGTTTAAAATAAACTAAAGCAAACACAGACACGACAAACACTGTCCAACAAACCAGCATATGAGCGCGAAATCAAATAGCAACAAAAAAAAGTGTCTTGTGTAAGCCTTCGTTTTTCAAGACGAAAAATGACCAACCGCCAACACATACTGATTCACGAACCAACAACTTTTGAAAAAAAATAATCAGCAAGCAAGACGACTCTTTAGTGCTAAACAATCTAACATTAAACATATAGAATGATATGGATATTAAATCAATCTGACAACAATCACGATGAATGATACAAATGATGAGTCAGTGCCAACATAGAGGAGACGAACCTTAAATCTTGAATCCTTTAAATCTCAACATATCTGAACACAATCAAAGAATCAAAACCTCAGGCTACCAATTCTGCATCAAAAAACACATACATGCAACGGTGGCTAAACTATTGTCATTTAAAAGACCCACTAGAGAAAAAAAATGAAGTTGATGCCACAACCGTCGTACTTCTACCATGAAAAAAATTGAGTTGCATTGCTGTTAGCTCCTAATTTCGACGTCTGATGTTAGATTACGAGTTTTTTCTAAGAGATTGGATTTTTGAAGTTCTATGAGACTTCGAAAGAAATGTCGTTATCAGAAAGTCTAGTCGAAAGGTATCTTTCTGCGGAGAAGAGGGGGTTTAAAGACTTAGAAATATTTCTAAGAATTTGGAAGGATTCTTCGACAGAAGGCTAAGGAGCGTCGTTCGATTTGGAGATTCAAATTCAAAAAATAGGAGGGAACAGTTGTTCTTATCCGTTTCTTGAAGGAAGACATGTGGCATTCATCCGAGAAGCGAAGACATGCACGACGCCATGCGTTTCGCCCTTATTGATACCCCGTTAGTGGGTAGTTATTTTTAACCATTATAAATAGCAAGTCTTAGCATTAGATTTGTGTGTGTTCAATTGTATACAAAAACTCAGTGTGCTCAAAGTACCAGTGTAGAGAAAAGAGTGTGTGAGAATGTATGTTGATGTAACACCACTTTTACAATTCAATGCAATTTAATAAGTTTCTTTCATTAAAGTCTCTTTTTATTCATGCAAGTTAACTTCTGCATTTTACCAGTCTTTTCGACTTAAATCCTTTTGCATTTTAGTTACTTTATATTTCTTGAAATAGACCCATTTTACTTATGAACGTTGTCTGAGTGTTCTTGAAATTTTCCAGAAACCTACACAGAAAGACAATTAGCACATGTCCTAGGATTTAGTTTGGTCGATCCTGCAAGTTACTCATTTTTACATAAAATTGATAGACCAGAGGTTGTTTAATATTTTCCCCAGTAAATAAATTGGCACGCCCAGTGGGACCGTGCTAAACGAATTTCTTGTGTTTAAAAAAAACTTATAACTCTGTATTTTTTATTATCTTTTCTGTGTCAAGTACTTCGTTGTATGTTATTAAGAAGTGGAAAAGTAGCCACCGCAAACGAAGATGGACCAAAAAGAAAGTATACGAGGAAATGGCAAGTACTAATCAGCCAAATAGTTCAAATCCTCAAACTATGTCGGGTGTCAATGCAGAACCAATCTCAGGGTCTTCGACTAGAGGACCCACGGTTCTTGCGTCCGTATCTGAAACTATGCCATCTATGGCAAGTTCGACACCAACACATTCAATTTCCCATACTGAACCAATTTTAACTTATATTGGGCCAAGGGGACCCCCAGTGACTCCCCCACTAATAAGAACGTCTACATATCGACATTTTTCACCACCAGGTTTTTCGATGCCTTTAAACGGTCGAGAACAGCCTTATGGGATGCTAACTTCGATGATGGTAAATTTGCAAAACGCCCCCCAATATATTCAGAACCCGTGATGACATCACCTTTACAAGGGTCAGGATCTGGGATTAATATGGGTCGAAATAACCAATCTTTAGGAATAGGATATTCAACCCAAATTTCAGGCTTGACGAATACCACTGCAGCCTATTTGAGGCAGCAAATGGATGAAAGTAACCACCAAATGGTCCAAATGATGTCCCAAACTATGGGGGAAATCTTTCAGCCTCTAATTCAAAATACTACCCAGACTAATCAGCAAGTGGCTGCGCAAATAACGCGCCTTGCAGATTTCTTTGGTGTGCCTAACCCTCCTCGACACCCTCAGAGAGAGTATATCACAAGAAACCAAGGGGTGGTGTTCGAATAGGACCCCACTATTAACCAGAGCCAACAAAATCCAGGAAACATACCTCAGGCGAATGTACCAAACCAGGGAGTAGTCGAACCCCCTAGGATTCAACCACAAATTCCTGTAGGAGAACAAACAAGGGTGGTTTTGGTGAATAGAAACCAGGATGCCGACCACGTTGTACAACAAGTTCGACGTAATTAGGTGGCAACAGATAACAATTTGGCAGCCATGGTCGAAAGGATTATGGTCTATAATGGGGTAAACTTTGGCCTGCGTAAGCCAAATTATACATCTCCATTATTAGAATACATTCTCCAGTCGGAGTTACCCCTAGAACGAAAGTCCCTAAGTTCACTAAGTTTTCGGGGGACACCACTGAATCCACTGTCGAACACGTGGCCAAATATGCGATAGAGGCTGGAGAAATCACGAATAATGAGAATCTTAGGATAAAATATTTCCCAAGTTCTCTGGCGAAGAATGCTTTCACGTGGTTTACAACTTTGCCACCTAATTCGATCCACTATTGGACCCACTTGGAACGGCTGTTTCATGAGTTGTTTTATATGGGACAAATGAAGATTAGTTTGAAAGAGTTGGCTAGTATAAAATGAAAATTCACTGAGCTGATAGATGACTACTTGAATAGATTATGACTGCTCAAGGATAGATGCTTTACACAAGTGCCAGAGCATGAGTTAGTCGAAATGGCCGCTGGAGGCCTTGATTATTCCATTAGAAAGAAATTAGATACTCAATATCTAAGAGATATGGCTCAATTAGCTGATAGAGTTTGACAACTAGAACGCCTAAAAGAAGAAAAGGCTAGGGCGAATAAGAATAAAAGGGTGGCATACGTCGAAGTTAATGACGAAGATGAAAAGTATTACAATGAGCCAGTAAGTTTCGACGAAGGCAAGATCGATCTTGCTGAATTGAAACAAGGCTCACCTTATTCTTGTAAGTTGTTGGTCCCTTCGAATGGGAAAAATCTTGTCGAACCAGAAAAAAATGACAAATTCCACAAGAAAACTTATACTTTCGACGTTACTAAATGTGACAAAATTTTTGATTTGTTAGTTAAGGACGGTCAAATGATAGTGCCTCCTGGTGCTAAAATGCCTTCTTTAGAACAAAGAAAAAAAAGAGGATTTTGTAAATTTCTTGGGTCATAAGACTTCTCAATGTTTTCTTTTCAGGGATCTTGTTCAAAATGCAATCCAAGAAGGAAGGCTAAAGTTCGGGGAGAAGTCCAAAAACCAGATGAAGATCGATTTAGATCCCCTACCAGTGGCTGATGCTCACTATGCAGAGCCAACGGAGGTTAATATGGTCGAAGTTGCTGAAGGCCTCAACAACGATGTCAATTTGGTAAAAATCGCTGATGATTTCAACAATGAGGCAGTCATGGTCAGGATTATTGAAAATATCGACCAATAATTCATAAGGAATTTTGTTATCGGGGCTGTCGAAAGTTTCACCAACAACACTACTGATGGTGTTGGCATAGGGGTCACTGAAGGCGCCGACAAGGGAGTTACTGAGGATTCCCAGAGGATGATGGTAACCAAAGAAACCACTGACGGTTTCGTTCAGATGGATAAGGCTGTTGAGGGCCTGTAGATGGAGTTGTGTAAGCTTGACATCACTGAGGATGTCGAAATGGAAATCAATATGGTGGAGATTTCTCAGGAGGCACCCATGGAAGTTGGCGATAAACGCCGACAGAAAGAGTACAACAAGTTGGCCTCCCCGAAAGAGGAGGAAAATTTGATTGACTTTATACACAAATGTCAAAGGAAAAGGTCAGAAGTCATGTTGTGCCCCAGGTGTAGCGCTGTATTCGGCAAGAAGGCAGTGTTGTCATACCTGCCGAAAGCAACGGAAAGGGGAAGACAGAAGTTGTCAAAAAATTGCCCATAGGCCAAAAATTGTTCAAAACCCAAGACGAATAGGCCAGAAAGAAATAGGATCGAGCCATAGCAGAAGACGAGATGATGACGGATAACTTCGATTCTGATTCAAAGGCCTAATTGGACATCATTGTGAATGTGGTATCAGTATTGCCTAGAGAATTTGACCAGATCACAGAGGTCGAAGAGGCTGATGCCTATACATAAGCTGAAATGGCGGCACACAAACCAGTTTGCTACTATGTAATGAACAATGGCTTTGTCGAAGAGCAAAATGCATTCTTTAAACGGCCAGATGAGGTAATGAAGAGCCATCTGAAGCCTCTATTCATTACTGGAAAAGTTGAAAATGTTCCGGTGAATAAAATTTTGGTTGATTGCGGCACTACAGTGAATTTGATGCCGCACTTTATGCTGAGAAAGATTGGGAAATTCGATACCGACACTAAACCACACAACATGGTTCTGTCGAATTATGAAAGAAAAATTGGCACCACTCTTGGTGTTATACAGGTTGATCTGACGGTTGATACGGTTACAAGGCCTACAGTTTTTATGGTGGTCGAAACAAAGGCAAACTATAATTTGTTGTTGGGACGAGAATGGATACATGGAATTGGAGTTGTACCATCTTTTATGCACCAGAGGATTACAATATAGAGGCCAGACGACATCGTTGAGAATATTGAGGCCGATCAAGGATATTTCAAGGCCCCAATTAACCACCTCGACCGACGCCAGTTCGATAAGCATTTAGCCAATATTGCTCCATGCAATCCAGCTGATTTTGCTTTTACCCCAGACGATGAAGCATACTGCTCATTGCATCTGCATCCCGTCAATAGGTGAGGATGATTTTGCATACCCTGCTCCTATATCTGGAATAACCCCGACAGGTTGGGGAAGCGAATTCAGTGATGATGTCTGAATTCGAAGTGCTAAAAAAGATTTCGGCTTACATAACCAAAAATAAATTGCAAGTGGCCTTAGAGGCTGAAGTTAAAAACATGGCTGACAAGGCCAACAATGATTCATACAAAGGAGGTCCTAGCAAGGACTTCGATCCAGAACCACCTGATCAGGTTCGGGATGAAGAACAAAGGGTCGACGCCATCTATGATGATGAGCCTTTGGGTTTCGAGAAGGATCCGTTGGCAACCAATATCAAAATGCTAGCGCAAGATCCACTTGAAGAAATTGACTTGGGAGAAGGGGCAGTGAAAAGGCCTACTTACATCAGCACCAACATTAGTCCACAACTCAAAGTCGAAGTAATCCAATTGCTGAGGGAGTTCGAAGACTATTTTGCGTGGGATTACGATGAGATGCCTGGTTTGAGCAGAGAGTTGGTCGAACTAAAGCTGCCAATCAAGTCTGGAAAGAAGTCGGTCAAGCAAAATCCCAAGCGATTTGCACTAGCAATTCTCTCGAAAATCAAGGAGGAAGTCGAAAGGCTTATTCGTTGCAGATTTATTCAAACTGACAGGTATGTCGAATGGCTTGCAAACATTGTGCCTATTATAAAAAAGAATGGTACTTTGAGGGTTTGCATAGACTTTAGAGATCTGAATGCTGCGACCCCAAAGGACGAGTACTCAATGCCGGTGGCGGAAATACTAGTCGACTCAGCCGGTGGCCATGAATACCTTAGCATGCTCGACGGGTATTCTAGGTATAACCATATATTTATTGCTGAAGATGATGTCCCTAAGACGGTGTTTCGATGCCCTGGGGCCTTAGGCACTTACGAATGGGTAGTTATGCCTTTTGGCCTAAAAAATGTTGGGGCAACATATCAGAGAGCAATGAATATAATCTTCCATGATTTCATAGAAGCTTTTATGCAGATTTATATTGACGATATTGTTGTAAAGTCTATTTCAGGGAAGAATCATATTGACCATCTTCGACAGTCATTCGAAAGGATGCGAAGGCATGGTCTCAAAATGAATCCTCTCAAATGCGCTTTTTCTGTGCAGACGGGAGATTTATTAGGCTTTGTGGTCCATAAAAAGGGGATTAAAATAAACCAGAATAAGACCAAGGCCATTATGGAAGCGAAAGCACCATCGACAAAGAAGGAATTGCAGTCGCTATTGGGAAAGATCAATTTCTTGAGAAGCTTTATCTCAAATCTCAGCGGGAAGACTCAAGCCTTTTCACCTCTACTCCGATTAAACAAGGAGGGATTCGAATGGGGGCAAGCTCAACAGGAAGCTTTCGATAAAATCAAATAATATTTGAGTCATCCTCCAACCCTAGCACCACCTTGTAGATGTAGGAGCATGGATTGTACATATTTGCGTCGGACAAAACCTTAGGGAGCATGTTGGCTCAAGAGGATGAAAATGGCGTCAAAAGAGCCATTTATTACCTTAGTAGGGTATTTGAACGATACAGAAACTAGGTATAGCATGGTTGAGAAATTATGTTTATGCTTGTATTTCTTTTGTACAAAATTAAAGCACTATATAAAGCCAGTTGATGTGTATGTTTCATCTCATTTTGATATCATTAAGCATATGTTATCTAAACCTATTTTGCATAGTCGAATTGGTAAGTGGGCGTTGGCATTAGCTGAATACTCCCTAACGTATAGACCTTTAAAGGCCGTTAAGGGACAAGTGGTAGCAGACTTTATTGTCGACCACTCTATAAGCGAGAACGTGTCGAATTATCTTGAGCTTGAACCATGGAAATTATATTTCGACGGTTCAAGTCATAGAGATGGCACAGGTGTAGGTGTCTTGATTATTTCTCCTAATAAAATCCCAACAAAATTCAAATACAAAGTCGAAAGTCTCTGCTCGAACAACGAGGCTGAATATGAAGCCTTAATAGCCGGACTTGAAATTTTGTTAGAATTGGGGGCAAATCGAGTCGAAATAATGGGAGACTCAGAGTTAGTCATCAAACAGATTACAAGGGAGTACAAGTGTGTGAAAGAGAATCTCATCATGTACTTTGTAATAGTCAATAAATTACTGAAAAAGTTCGAGATGGTGAGTGTTTGACACATACCTTGACTAGAGAACCATGTGGACAATGACTTGGCTTAAATTGCTTCTGGGTACAAAATTTCGAAAGAAAAATTGCAAGATGCAATCGAAGTCAGAGGTAGAGTTGTGTCAACTAGATTATCCCCATCAGATTTGGAAGCAACAAAGCTAGGTACGCTGATTAGGAAATTTTTTAGATCTTAACCGTAGATAGTTTGACGGACGAAGATTGGAGGAAGCCAATAGTAGAATATTTGTAAAATCCAACAACATCCACAGAACGAAAAATCAGGTATCGACCTTTGAGTTATGTTCTTTTAGGCAATGAATTATTTAAAAGGACTCCTGAAGGAGTCTTGCTCAAATGTCTTAGTGAATCAGAGGCATACCTATCCCTTTCGACTGTCCATAGTGGGGCATGTGGGGCACATCAGGTAAGCCACAAAATGAAATAGCTTCTGTTTCGACAGGGCATGTATTGGTCTACCATGTTGAAAGATTGTATTGAATTTTCTAAAGGATGCCAAGAATGCCAAGTACACGCAGGTATACAGCATGTTCCTGCAAGCGAACTACACTCCATGGTCAAACCGTGGCCCTTTAGAGGTTAGGCTTTGGATTTAGTTGGAGAAATTCGACCAGCATCATCTAAAAGTCAAAGGTACATTTTGGTAGGTATTGATTACTTTACAAAATGGATAGAGGTTATACCTTTACCAAATGTTGACCAAGAGGATGTGATCGAATTCATTAAGAAACACATCATCTATAGGTTTGGAATCCCAGAGACTATTACAACGGATCAGGGATCTGTTTTTATTGGTCGGAAGATGTAGGAATTCGCTAAAGAAATGGGTTTCAAACTGTTAACCTCTACGCCTTATTACGCTCAGGCTAATGATCAGGTCGAAGCAGCAAAGAAAGTGGCAATTAGCCTAATTAAGAAGCATGTGGGGAAGAAGCCTAGAAATTGGCATAAAACATTGAACCAAGTCCTTTGGGCATGTCGAACTTCCCCCAAGAGGCGATGAATTCCACGCCTTTTCGATTAACCTTTGACTATGACGCGATATTACCAGTTGAAATCTATCTTCAGTCGGTAAGAATTCAGAGGCACCATGAGATCCCAGCTGAGTCGTATTGGAGTATGATGTTAGATGAATTGGTGGACTTAGATGAGGAAAGGCTCAATGCTTTAGAATTATTGAAAAGGCAGAAGAAGAAAGTAGAACAGTCTTACAATAAGAAAGTCAAAGTGAAGACTTTCTCGCCTGGAGAATTGGTTTGGAAAGTAATTTTGCCTATGAATCAAAAGGATAGGTCTTTGGGAAAATGGTCTCCTAGGTGGGAAGGTCATTTTCAAATCATACAAGTTTTTTCGAATGGTGCTTATGAGATCGAAGAATTAGATCAAGATAGGAGAATCTTGAGGGTAAATGGGAAGTACTTAAAGAAGTACAAGCCTGCTCTTCGAGAAATAAAAATTGCTAGAGAGTAATCACACATGCAAAATAAATGAAGCTAATATGGCAACAAAAAAAAAACACAGTGCCAAAATGGCTAAATTCATTGCATCAAAAAGCGAACAAGCATTACAGAATTCAAGAAACGGTGATGAAATATAAAAAAAGAAATAAAAAGTTTTTGGAAATTAAAACGGCAAGTTATCTTTCATGGTGGAGTACTTCGCCCTCAAAAGTTCTAGCCGCCTCTCACACAGGGATTGGTTCGACCTCATGGTCTCCAGTACTGCTCTCAGTTTATGAGATTTATCAGCAGATTCCAGACCTATGTTAAGCTCTTTCTCTATCTGGGAGTTGTCAAAATTTTCAAGCTCGACGTTCTGCTTCTTAGCATTCGCAATCTTTGCTTGCAGCTCTTTTATCTATGCCTCCCAGGATTTGATACTTAGGTCATTGGCTTCAATCTGAGCCTTGTTCTGTTCTTAGATTTGTTCCAAATTTACCAGTCTGTTGGTGGATCCTGTGCTAGCGTCCCATGCAGCCGCGACTGAGCCAGTTTGATTTTCAATATCTTTTGAGATTTATTTGATTTTGGCAAGGTCTGTGGCAATTCGATCAACCATCGAGGTCAGCTCTAAGATGATATTTGCAATTTTTGGAGAAGTAGTTAGAATATCGACCTCTTTGAAGAGACTCTTCAAAACAATTGTAGAAGTAGGGTCAGACTCAATAAGTCAAAACAAGTCACCCTTGAAAACCTTTTTTTTAATCTTTGATAATATCTGGCTTGAAGGATCAGCAGTTGTTTGACCACTAGATACAGAAGGCGAACTGAGGGTTTTGTCAGACGAACTTCCCCTGGAACCAAGTAAAACTTTTAAGTACTCACGAGGATTTTTCTTTTTCAGGGCCTCTAGTTCTTATGCAGAAAGGATCATGGAGGTTTTGCTCGAATCCTTTGCAGTTGACAGATTAGGGTTAGGAGCTATTTTGATAATTATCTCCTCTTGAACGTCTTCTTTCTCTTCTGCATCATGATCATTACCATCTTCAATGTTTTCATCTTTGTCCATAAAGTCTTCAATAGTCATTGATTGGTTAGGGAACATAAAATGTTTACTTCCTTCTTCCATAACATCATTTTGAACGGCATCCGAGGTTTCGACTCTTGGAGACCTATCATCAGCTTCTTCTTCGACTTGCGCCTCAAGGTTATCCACCTCCATGTCAGCCCCAGCTTTTTTAGCCTGTGGGTCTTTATCTTGGTCATTTTCATGGTCAGTTTCACTAGTATGAGAAGTTTGTGTGGTGGTCTTGGGCGGAGAAGTTTCACGTTGTTTCTCGACCACTTGGTTAATTTTGCTCAACGTTCTCTTCTCAGAATCCTTTGCTGGAGTAAGATGGTACGTTGGTTCACCTTCGCTAGTGAGGATTTTTGGGTTGTTTGATTCGGCGGCTGGTTGAGTCAAAGTTCCTGCGTCATCCTGAAAGGCATCAATAAAGTTAATAGTCGAAGAGAAATACCAAGGGCAATGAGGTATATATGTGAATCATTTTTGTACCTTAGGAGCTTCTGCCCTGGGACTTGAGTTATCACTTTCAGGTTGCTCTCCGTATTTCTCGACATCGCCTCAGGTGTTGGCTCTGAGACGGTCAGTTTGGTAGGTTTCTTGATCACGACCTTCACGCCTTTCACCTGAGATTGAGCGATGGCTTCGTTTATCTTTGGTTGCCTTTTCTTCTTCTTCGGAGGTTGTTCAGCGGTTGGAGATAAGTCTTCATTTCAGATTCGATTATCACTAGTATATCATCTGTGGCCTTCCTTTTCTGGGGAGTTGGAGGTGGTTTTCGAGCGCCCTGAAGAAGAAAATTTTAGAAAATAATGGCCATAAAATGACAAATTTAATAAAGGGTGTGAAAATACCTTTGTTGTTGTTGTTGTTGTTGTTATCTTGCTTCCTTCTTATTCCTTCACTTCTGCAAGCTTTCTAGTTGGTGGTTTCTTCAGAGGAATCTTCATGGCTAAACAAACAGAAAAACAGTCATTATATGTGAAAATAAGTAGACAAGAAAATGTGGGGTCGAAATCATCTCGTTCCACACCTTCATATATTTCAGATTCGTTGCGAACATCTTCGATCCCAATATGAAGATGCCCTTTGAAACTGTCTAGTGTATGCTTGGTCGGAACCACCTGCTGTGCTTTTGGTTTTGATTGCTGGCGAAGGATTTTGATAGAGTCTCCACAGACGAACCAGTCTGGAAATGGAGGGGCAAGGGCACTCCAAAGTCAGCACTTGGCAGTCGAGGGAATTTGGGAGGGGGAACATATTGAAAGTCATTTCGTATCATTTCTCAGGAGGAACGTACGAAGGTATCTTTAAGTTCTCCATTTTCTTTAAAAAAAATCCTTCAGAGTGACAGCTGCATCGCGGACGGTTCGACCAAGATCATTTGGTCAATAAACAGTTTCAAAGTATTTTTGGAAGGCTTAGATTTCTTTAGTGTGCGTCGAAGTACCTTTCTTCACTTTTTCCTGCACAAAGAGGAAAGCCTTATTAATGTGGTGCATGAATGCAGCCACGTCAAAAAATTATTCAGCGTAATAAGTCTTCCATCAGTCATCAAATTGTAGAGTACATAGGAAGCTACGGTTTGAAAGCTACTGGAAGAAGCTGCGTTCGACCAGCATATCGTGCAATTTGCTTAATGGCCATTGCTTCATTATGGTTGGCGTTGTAAAGAAGGAGAGCACTTTTCTTATCATAGATTGGTCGAGGTAAAACTTGAACTAATCCAAATTGTCGAGCGACAAGATTTGGTTGGTAAATTATCAAGGAAACTTGGCTTTTTGAAAGGTTAAACCTAAGGGTTAAGACCCTAGGGGTTAAGAAGGCTTCCCAAATCGAAATGGATTCTGCTGCTTGTGTTTTCGATGGTGTTGGGAATGGCCTGGTGAACCACTCAGGACCACACTTCCTTGCAGCAAAAGGAACCATGTTGGGCATAAAGTCATAGCGCTTGGTGAACATCATGATAAAATTGGTGAAAGCCTGTTGGACAGGTCGACTGAAGGTGCGAGAAAGACACGAGAAAGGGGGGTTTGAATTGTGTATTTGCTCTTTTGACTACTTTTCGTTTCTTGTCGTTGAATCACTTAGATTTACATCAGAGTTCGTTAAGAGACTCTGACTAGCAACGTTACATTCAGACTTGCTAAGCATGAGGCTTCAGAACTAACAAGAGTCTGAACATAAGATCCATTTCTCAAAACTTGCAGTGCGGAAGCTTATCAGAGTTAAGCTGCCATAAATAAGAACATTAAGTATAAGAGTAAAGGACACACGATATATCCTGGTTCACCACAAAGGCTAATCCAGGCCACCCTCCTCAGGTGATTTCGCCTTGAACACAAGGTCTTAATCCACTATAATCAATCTCGATTAGAGATGCACGGGCAACAGTCGGTGACTAACCACTTGCACAGCCACACTGTGACTAACATACAATGAACCGTTCAGGGATTCAACTTAATGAATATAATGAACATTGACCTGCAGGTTCCAATCTTGCAAGAACTACTACTAGGCTTTCACAGCTAGACGGTCAGGGATTCATCGCAATCAATATAATGCTACTGACCCTATTTCAGGCTTTTCCCACAATGACATCTCGCCATTGTCTTCTCGAGTCTCCGGTCACACTGACCACTCAAGGAATCCTAATTCACCAAGAATTAGTTATACAGGAGATTACAAAGATGCTTCTTAATAAGCAGATTACTCATAAGTTTAAGTACAAAGAACACACAAGTGTTCAAGCAAGATGTGAGCAACAGCTCCTTGCTATTATAAGAAACTACATAGATGTATAATGATTTGACAGTTGTTGACATCTTGTAAATCTTCTTCTTCTTCGTCTTCGGGCTGAGCAAACTTTGAGCAACAACTTCTTGCTTCAGATCTTCAATGTAGCACTGACGAGAAGGTGGTTGATGACTTGACTGATTTACAATGTTGTCTTCTTCATCAACAGCTTCTAAACCAATTCATTGTTGTTGTGTCGAATGATGATCTTTGAGCTTCAACAACAATGGCCATGTGAAAATGGTGATAGCTTTGGATATTCTAAGTGTTACAACGAGAACTCATCGTTGTTGCTATCTTTAGACAATGACTTGATCAATTCCCCATTCATGGCTGAATCGATCTGTGGACTGTGTCGTCATTTAGAAGCTAATATTCTTTCCTTTAAATAGCTCGGTAGAAATATATCTGTTTGAAATACTGTTGGCTGTTGGAAAAGAGACGTTGTGTAATAATTAGTTGTACTGACACATCTCTTTTTTGCTATGGGAGAAGTGATAAGTCTTTCTTGGGCGCTGTGTACAGTTACTCACAACGGTAACATTTGACTTCTGAACTTCAGAGGCTTCTGATGGTTAATTGATGAAGCATGAGTAGAGTCTTCTTAATCAGGATATCTGATACGTCAAGTCTTCAGTCAATTGAAGAAGTCCATTAGGAATCAGTCTTCAGAACTTCAGCACTTGTCTTTAAGCACGTTATCCTTTACTTCTTCAAGTCTTCTGAAACTTCAGAACATGTCCATTTGGAATCTATCTTCAAAGTCTTCAATACTTGATCTTCAGAACCTTAATCTTCAGAACGCATAAGTCTTCAGAGTCTTTCTGCACTTGGTCTTCAGAGCCTTCCGCCTTCAGAACTTCAAGTCATGAGAGTCTTCAGCACTTCGGTTCTCTTCTTCAGAAGCTTCACAATCTTCAGAATCTCGACCACTTTCAGAGAGCATCCACAAGAGCATTGCATCAGCAATATCGGCATCCTTGGATCTGACTGATCACGATCAGATACAAAAGCGTTCTTGCTTCTTGCGACTTGTGTCACACATAGTAACTTCGCATATTATCAATTACGCTCATCTGGCTGGTGCTTGTTGGATCTGATATATTCTATAATTATGATCTGCACACAACACACGTTAGACCATAAAATGGTTCTTTCACAAATACGTATTATTATCATCAAAACATAGATCGACTTGTAGAGACAACTCTTGCTCTCACAATCTCCCCCTTTTTGATGATGGCAAAACCAAGTATTTTGATTGAACATTTTATATAGGGTAATCACCAAACATAACATATTCAGAGTCTGGAACAACAGCTCCCCCTGAATGTGTTATCCTCAAAGTTTTATCTGTGATTATCTAGAATCTTATATGATCCAAAGACATACAGAATAATAACTTGAGTTGCCAGACGAAGAATAGAAAAGGACTACTTATCTATCTTGTCTTTAAGAGAACAGAGAGTCTTTAGCATCTGGACTAGTTCATCAGAACTTCCATCTTCAGATCTTCAGAGCTCAGTTCCTTTGTAATCGTATCAGAGCTTGTAATCTTCAGAGACTTCTGAAGCATTTCTACCTTTCAGCAGATTAATTTAAGCACAAGCAGATCAATTCTTATCTGATAACATAGCCTTGCTATCTATCAGAGATAGACATTGTCTTTTAAGAAACTCCTCCTGAGTTTCAGACTTTGCGAAGATTTGAGATTTTGCAATTTGATCTTCAAGGTAGTCTCCCCCTAACTCCTATAAGTCAGATATTGGGATCTTCAAAATCATAATTCAGGATGATAAGATTTTAATCACCAATGTAGATCATAACTATTTCAGAGTTTGACTTTTGAACACATGTCTTCATCTCAGAACCTTGTTATTGTCACAACTCAGTGGTTCATCAAGGCTTGATTTTTTATCAGATACCACTTGAAGGTTTAATTATAGTGATCAATCAACGCTTGATTCTGAATTTAGTACTCATGATTTGATTCTGGTCTGATATCACGTTATGTGTTGAGTCTTATACCAGAGTATGTTGAGTCTGATACCAAGTGAAGAATTTCTTCTCATACCACTTGAGAGGTATTTCCTTAATGTGTTGAATTGATACCAGTGAAGTTATTTTGATAATAATTCACAGCTTTGCTCTGATTGATGAGTCTGATACAAATCTTTGTGTACTGAGTCTGATCACCAATTATTGATTTAGTCTGATACCAAATCATTTTCATTTTAATTGGTTCCTGGTAAATATCAGAACTACTTATTCTTGGATCTTCAATCCGGATCTTCAGACAGCTCTTGACTTCTGATTTGCACAGTTCCTCTGAGTAAGCATCTTGAGAATATGTACTTTGTCTTGACTGCTTTCAGAGTTTTCTTACTTCTTCTGATTCTTAGACAACTTCTATTATATGATCGGAGTTCTTCATTCTTAACCTGTTCATGTTCTTAGAATGCCTAGTGAACTTATTTAGAGTTCCTCGGATAACATCAAACAATAACCGTTAGTAGCAATGTATTTTTATATGATTGATTACTTGTTTGAGTTGTATTCTTTAGATTTCCTCTTCTTAATTATTTCCTCTTCTCAATCAAAATCATTATATTTCTCCCCCTTTTTGACATCATCAAAAAGTGCTAGAGCATAAGGGCATTTAAGCATATAATTCCTCTTTCCAATGAACATCATACTTTTCTTCCTTATT
This sequence comes from Lathyrus tuberosus, assembly GCA_022829125.1. Taxonomy (NCBI): domain Eukaryota; kingdom Viridiplantae; phylum Streptophyta; class Magnoliopsida; order Fabales; family Fabaceae; genus Lathyrus; species Lathyrus tuberosus. Next base: position 7,865,618 of record JALAZF010000034.1, read on the forward strand.
TGAGCATTTAAGCATTTAAGCATATTAACATCATCATATATATACTGGATATGTTAAACAACATAGAACCATAGAGCCAGCATTTGAGCAGTTAAGAGCAATCCAAGTCATTTAGTGATAACCATCTATAACCATAATAAATTCATTTAAAGGATTTTTAGATGGAATCATCTGATTACTAATTGAAGGTTTTAGATCATCAGTAAAGATTAATTACAGCATTTCATTTAAGAACAATTAGATCAAAATAAAATAGCTTTAAGATGCATAGCATAGGTTGAGCTTAATCCTGAAAAGTTCAAGATAACCAAAACATAGATAATTCAAACACATATTCCTAATTAGAAACGTTTTAAGTAATCGTAGACCTAATAAAACTGAGTTTTCATGGGTCCTTATGAGTTAGACTAGAGCGAGCCTAAGGATGATGAAGAAGATGAGAGAGGGTTTTCAGAATCATCATTTCTTGAGACATGCAACCTCTCTTCTACTTGAGTAATTGCCAACTTCTTGCTCTTCACAGTTTCTTCTGAGATCCATTCATGGAACTCAGTCCATATATTTCTTATTTCCATGGAGTCCATACAGGAACTGGAAGCTTCTACTAAGCTTTGAATCTTTTAGATTGCATTATCCTTGAGGGATGCTAATGCGTTACTGTTTGATTCTATCAGTTATTATAATGTTTTGGGTATTTTAATCATTTTTTTGAGCAAAGTAAGCGTCTCAGATTATTATAAATTTGATGTTGGTATAAGCATAGAAAACAGAAGACATCATATTTTCATTGATTAAAAGAGAGACAAAAACATCAGCACAAAATAGAACGAAAAACAACAAGTCATAGCACTATTTGACACTACACCAGGATTTGAAATTTTAGTCATCAAAATCTTCAATGTTGTCCACCCTTTCATATCTTGTCTCAGTTACTGAAGCTTCTAGTCCTAGTCTGCTTACTAACCCCCATAATTTCTCTTTCAGCATAATTTCAGATATTATTCTCCCGTAAGGAACGTAAGAGTTCAACTGAGTTCTTGAAACTTTGATAGAATGTTTCAGGTGATTGAAAATAGTTTTGGGAAGATTGATCCTAAAGTGGTGTGTTAGGAGGAAGAAGAATACTCAGTCATCTTGGGACAACGTGCTCCTCGCAGTCGCACGAGGTCGAAGGTTGGTTAAAGAGAATCTGAACCATGTTCTGGGTGATGGAAGAAGTTTCTCAGGGTTGTTTGGTTCATAAGGAACATAATCATCAAATAAAATCTTGTATCTCTCTACTAAGCTCAGGTCAGATTAAAAGTCTTTAACAGTGACTCCAGAGGCGACACAATTTATGATCTTTTCTAATAAGGGAATGGAGATAGTGATTGGAAGGCGATATACTTCAAACCAGATATTGTTACCATCATTACTGATTTTGGCGTATTTCCAGAATTCTTTCATAAGAACTGGAAAGACATGGCCATTTAGCAGTGAATAATAATAATGCCAAGATTGAATCTGCATGCTTCTTACAATTTCCAGACCATTATTTTGAAGTCTAGCTAGATTTGGTCTTTTCCCTAGGATAACTTCTAGGGTTTCTACATTCCCTCTAAATGTTGGAGAAGTCATTTGTTAACACACAGAGGATTTTAAATGATGATTAGTTTAGATGAGGATGAGCGAGGATGAGGAAGAATCCTATTATTTATAGGCGAATGAGAGTGAGGAGTGTGATGACTAAATTGGTACACAAGGATTTGGGTTTACTATTTCCTAGGTAGTCATGATTAATTAGGGTATGCTAAAAGGCGTGAACGTGTGGGAAAAGAGAACGGAGCAGTTACTTATTTATTTTGAGAGGAGTTAATATGTTAACAGCTGCTTTGCCGTGAGTGGCCATTGGGGCTGCTATATTAATGATGACGGTGTCTTGAGCCACTAAAATATTTTCCAAGAATTTTTAATAATTAATATCAATTAGTGCTTTGTCAAATATCTTAGAATTAAGAATTCAATAATCAAAAAATGATTCATGGACACAGTTCATTAATCTTTGAATATCTTGGGACAAACTGATACTATCGATTTGACTTAGAGCAACTGCAATTTAAAAACATACACTCTGCATACATAGTTGAAACACAGGCAGGTTTAGGTTTCCTAGTCACTCAAGATCTCACACTTAGTCTTCAACAAGCAGTTATCTGGAAGGTCTTCTGGACCATCTTCTTTAATTTTCTCTTTGATCATCTCCACAATTCCATCTCTAAAGAAAATCTCAAACAAAACTCTTCCATAAGGAATGTAGGACTTTGTGAGGTTTCTGGACTCAGAGATGGTTTTCCAGAGACAGTTGAAGATAGTGTGTGGTAGATTTATTTGAAATTCATTCATTAGTAAATAAATGAATTCATGGTCATGAAATCTGATTATGTCATGACTCTCTCCTCTGGGAAGAAAATTGGACAACATGAGCTTGTACCAAGCTTTGGGAATGTGTAAAAGATTTTCAGGATCGAAGAGTATGTATCCTAAAGTCAGGTCATGAAGAGATGCAAAAATTTTTGCAGCAACGAATTTGTTTTTGTCAAAATCAACAGGAATTCCAACATCCTCACACCCAGTTGCAAGAGTGATTGAGAACAGGTAGATGATGATTGGGACTTCAAAAATAAAGGAAGTGATGCACTTGCTTTCAAGATCAAGATTGGCATGTTTCTAGAAATCTTTGACAAGATTTACATAGATAGGCTTTTTTAGCATCATGGAGTATCTAGTCCATTGTTGAGTGTAAAGCACATCTGCTAGACTACAGGCAATGCAACTCGAAAGTGGAGGGGTATTGATTACAAATTGTTTTTCAGAAATTATTTCAAGAAGATCTTGATCTCCAAGAAAGGTTAGTGGAGGCATGATGGCAGACAAAGTTTTGACACTTAAGGCTTTATGATAGAGAACTTTGAGTATGAGGTTATTTGATAGGGAGACGCGATTTTATACATGTAAATGGGTAGGATGAGTTATACCTAGTCTAGGAAAATTAAAGATTTGTACATTAGGATTTAATAAGATTTTAGAATAGATTATGTTGTCAGAGATATGGTATGGTTTCCAAAGATTCGCAATTATGATTGAGGTTACTTTAGAGTGCACACATAGTAAAGAAATTTCCTTGTAAGACAGAATTGTTTCAGATCATTTATTTCTTTCTACCAAACCAAATTCATGCAATATTGTTTAAATATTCAAAGTAGAGAATATCATACCTTGGGGATCCAGAAATCTTTTTGCAGAGATTCTTTGCAGACTTATCTGAGTGCTTTCCATTCTGAGATATTATTATTTTTTAGATTCTGCCTGCTTCTGAGTGAGCTGCTGTAGGTTCGTGGATTCTTCAAGATTTTCTCGCATTCTGGTTTCTGAGGAATGCAAACATTTTCTGAATTATGAACTAAGAATGTTCTGAAAAATTCATCAGATAGAGATCTGATCAATAACGTTTGATCCGACTGAGGTAGTCTCAAGTCATCAGAATTTGGTTGCACTGATTTGATCAAGACTCTAAGTGATCAATCTTGATTAAGTACTTGATGAATCCGTGAAAATCTTCTTCCTGAATATTCTTTCAGTTCCTTGTATAGCTTTCAAGAAAACAATGTTCAGTTCTTCATTGAGTTCATTAACTTCTGATCATTCCAGGATTCAGATGTTGAATCAGTTCTAAGAGTTTTAAATTCTTCAGCTTCCTGACTTCAACAAAATTTTCTTGAAATTCAAATTCATAGACCAACAATTTTTCTTCTTTACATGAAGAATTTCTGAATGAGCTTTAACCGAGAAAGTCAAGGGTGGACCTAGTCCGTTTCTTGAAAACATCTCAGGAGCTCATAGAGAGTTATTCTTCAGCAGCCCAGATTTCCTATCTTCTGATAATTTAACCTTGAGCAAATACGTGGTTCCTCTACACGTATCTTCCAAGATGAACATTCAGCAGATACTACTCCTTATCTGACGAGTCCTTCTAATCAGTTGATTCTTCAATCTTCAACAAGGCTTTAGGTGAGAAAAGATTTTGTTGATCAGTAAAGCCTTCAGAATCAGTGATTTGCTCAAGTAGTCAGATTGATTACAATTTTGTACATAGTCAACTTCTGAACTGTTATAGAAATTGTAAGTGGATTTCATTCTTACCCAGAGTATTTCTACGCACCTCATCTGGATCTTTTTCTGACACTGTTAAGTGTTTGATATACATCAATAACAGAACCGGTGCTCTGATACCAATTGAAGGTGCGAGAAAGACACAAGAAAGGGGGCTTTGAATTGTGTATTTGCTCTTTTGACTACTTTTCATTTCTTGTCGTTGAATCACTTAGGATTTGTTCTAGACTGGACCAATGGCTAGAATTGGCCCAATCCACCTCTGCTCCAGAGCGACCCAAATTGCCTAAGCCCAATCCACAGAGGGGCAAAAGTGGCATTTCTGCCCCTCCAACCGGGCAAGGAACGCAACGTCCCTCCCCGGTTTTAATGCCCGTTACGCACGGCTTCCTCGCTACCGAACAACAATGGACAGGTGCCCGGAACTGCGTCTATGCCTGAAATAACGGCTAGTTTTCGAGACCCTTCCCGACATAACGGCTAGTTTGGGCAGTTACCTATTCTTTGGGAAAAATGGCTAGTTCGCCCCGAAAATAGGACCGTTGGCCACGTGCTGGGGGCTCTATATAAACCCTCTCGCTTGAGAGGGTCAGGTATCACATTTTTCACCCTAAGAATACACTTCGTACTTGCCCCTTTTTCTCTCTGACCCTTTCTTACTTGAGCGTCGGAGTGCCTTGCAGGTACACCCCTTCCTCTCCTTGTTCAAAAGCTGAACACTTTGCACGCCTGACGACCAGCTTCTATCCGAGCACCTCGCCATCTGATGACCAGCTTACATGGACCTGTTCGAATACTCCGGATCAGTGGCGCCGTCTGTGGGAACTCCTTGTTCTCCCCTTCTTTCTTTCCTCCTCGGAAACTAAAAGATCAAAACATACTTTCTTGATCCGCCCACCTATGGCCGCTCAGAACTCCGCGAAAAGTGCTGACGCTACGGTTCTCATTCCCGTCAACAAGATGGACGCCGACGGCAATTCGTTGCTACTTTCTGATCCCCGTTTCCTTCGGGACGGGGCAACTGCGTCTCCAACTCCTCCTCCCACCGAGCAAGGGGGCAAACAGCTACCGTTGGGAGATCGACTGATTCCAATCCCTCCCAGTGTTGACCTAGCCGTTGCAGCCCTTCTGGAAGCTGTCAACCGCACAAACCTCCTTATCTTGCAGCAAGGAGAAAGGATAGGAGCTCTCGAGGAAGCATCTCTTCCAAGATCTTCTCCTCCCAAGAGAAAACACCAGAGATCAAGAAGCCCGCCACCTAGGCGCGGGGAAGACCGTATGACGAGGCGTGAGCCTGAACCACAACGCGTTCGCAAGCGCGACCAGATCTCCCCGCGGGATCAGTCACCACCAAGACACAAGAGAACGAGGAAGGACAGATATTCTCCACCGGTCAGACCTCGCGACCGGCCACGATTACCCTCACCACGCAGAGACCGCCGCCGCGAGCGTAGACAACGGTCACCATCAACTTCAAGCTCGGACAGCGACGACGAGCCTCGCGGCCCGTTGTCCCGCCGGATCCTGGCCACCCGTCTCCCTAAAGGGCTAGAGAAGCCTCCGTCTCTAGGGACTTATGATGGAACCACGGACCCAGACGAGCACATAGAAAACATAGATGCTCTTCTGGACTACAAAGGTGTACGAGGAGCCATCAAATGCCGCCTGTTCCCAACCACGCTCCGGAAGGGAGCAATGACCTGGTACAAACAGCTGCCTGAGGAATCCATCACATCCTGGAGGCAGCCCGGGAGGATGTTCTCCCGTCACTTTACTGCATCACGACGCCATCCAAAGACTGAGGCGTCCCTTGGAGCTGTCGTGTAGGGAAGAGATGAGCCTCTTCGGGACTACATTGAGCGGTTCAGCAAGGAGGTCGTCCAAGTGCCAACGACCGACGAGATGAAGAAATTCCTGCTCGAGCAGGGATTGCATCCCGGCTCAGACTTCGCGAAAGCCATCGGCCTCGATCCGCCGAGGAACCTCAACGCCCTCCTCCACCAAGCCCAGTCGCATATACAGTACGAGGAGAAGGTCGTCGCTCACTCTGTCCGGGCCTCCCGTCACCAGGAAGGTGCCCGATAATCCAGAGTCGAAGAGCCCTCGACATCCCGTCGAGGAGATAAAAGACGCGACGATCGGCCTCACGATGCACGCGAACAGAAAGGACCTTCTGGGCGGTTCCATGACTATACCCCCTTCACTACCTCGAGGGAGAAAATCTTGTCCGAATGTGCCAACTCAGATTTTAAGCAGGCGGGAGTCCGTTTCCCCAAACAGCTGCCGGCCAGGCCGGGTGCAGACAAATCCAAGTATTGCCGCTTCCACAAGAGCCACGGCCATACGACGGAAGAATGCATCCACCTTAGAGATGCCATAGAGATCCTCATTCGCGACGGCCACCTGAAGCAGTTCGCGAAGAAAAAAGAAGCTCCCCGGCAAGAAACCCAGGAGAGCAAGAAGGCTGCAGAAGAGACTCCGCCCTCCGATGACGCCAACGTACAGGTCGCTATGTCCATAACTCGGCCAGAAGACTTCTGTATCCCTGATAGACTGCCCGCCTCCACGTTCCTCGACGCTCACAGCCCGTGGGAGACCTTCCCGTCGGCCATGGTCATCTCCGGTGGTGGATTCAACAAAATCACGGTCGGTTCAGTCAAAAGGAAATTCGAGCAACTGATCAGCAAAAGCTCCAACAAAGTCACCACGCTGGATACCACTCACAAAGGATCCTCTCCCATTTCCTTCTACAAGGAGGAGCTCCTCGGCAGGTAACCGAACTCAAGCATCCCGCTTCTCATCCGGGCAAGGATGGCGAACTTCGATGTTCGCAGGATACTCGTGGACCAGGGCAGTTCAGTTGATATCATGTACAACCATTTGTTCAAAACACTGCAGCTGGACGACTCTCACCTTACTCTATACATTGGGTCCGACCTGCAGGGATTCAACGGAGCAGTAACAAGGCCCCGAGGTTACGTAGAGCTCATCGTGACCTTCGGTTCAGGAAAGACAACTCGAGCAATCAAAGCACGGTTTCTGGTAATTGAATGCCCGTCACTATATCAGTGCATTTTTGGAAGGCCAGCCCTGGCAGAGTTGATTGCAGTGCCTTCCACCGTACATCTCAAGATGAAGTACTACACTTCTTAAGGGATGGTCGCCACCCTCCACGGCGACATCGAAGCTACCCGTCGATGCTTTGAAGCAGCATCAAAAGGACTAAGCACCATCTCAGCAAGGCCGAGAACCTCTGGTCGCCCTCCTCTGCCCAGCAGCTCCGAGCAGCCAAAACCACTCCCCCAGGTCGAATCCATCGACTTGGACAGCCATTTCAGGGAGGAGGATCACGCCAAAGACCTGACGACTTCGGGCAGCCAGTCCAACAACAGCGGCCATCTCCTATGCCCTATCCCAGATGGCAACTTCGAGATTGTTCCGTTCGGAGAAGACCCCCAACGGGGAGTGAAGATCGGAGCAGACCTCCCCGACCTGGCCAAGAGACAACTAAAAGCGTGCCTCCGGGAGAATGCAGACTTGTTCGCATAGAGCGCTGCTGAAATGCAAGGATTGGACCCCTCCGTTGCTTGCCACCAGCTTACAATTGATCCGGCCGTCAAACCCTTTGCCCAGCGCAGAAAGAAACAGTCCCCGGAGAAGATGGAAGCCGCGGAGAAAGCTGTCAAAGACCTTCTAGAAGCTAGGTTTATTTCTGAGGCCAAATACACTACATGGCTCTCAAATGTTGTACTTGTAAGAAAAAATAATGGCAAATGGAGGATGTGCGTTGATTATACCGATGTCAATAAGGCATGTCCGAAGGACGCCTACCCCCTCCCCAATATAGATAAGCTCGTAGATAACTCCGCAGGTTTTAAACTTTTATCGTTCCTCGACGCCTATTCGGGCTATAACCAAATCCCAATGGCCGTGAGCGATAAAACTTACACGGCCTTCATGACCGAATCGGGCAACTATTACTATAACGTAATGCCCTTCGGACTAAAGAACGTCGGCGCTACTTACCAACGAATGATGAACAAAGTCTTCTAAGGACAAATAGGCGATATGCTCGAGGTATACATGGACGACATGATCGTCAAGTCCCACGAGGAACTAGACCATGTCGCCCATCTTCGCAAAATTTTCGAGCAAGCGAGAAAGTATCAAATGCGTTTTAACCCAGAGAAGTGCACGTTCGGCGTACGGGCAGGAAAATTCCTTGGCTTCTACCTAACGGAACGAGGAATAGAAGCTAACCCCGACAAATGTCGGGCATTCTCTGAGTTCCCAACTCCCACGTCTAAGAAGAACATCCAGTCTCTCAACGGGGTACTCACCTCGTTGTCCCGCTTCGTCGCAAAATCCACCCAACACGCCCTTCCTTTCTTCAAGCTCTTGAGAAAAGAAGCAGCGTTTGAATGGACCGAAGAGTGCGAGGCGTCCCTCCTTCACTTAAAGCAAGCTCTGTCGAAATCGCCCGTGTTATCACGGCCAGATACCGGGGAAGTCCTGTTCCTATACCTCGCCGTCACTTCCGAGGCCGTTAGCGCCGTTCTCATTCGCGAGAATCCTGGCAGGCAAAAGCCAGTATACTTCACGAGCAAAGCATTGCAGGACGCGGAGTTGCGATATCAGCAGATAGAGAAGGTAGCATTGGCCCTCGTCAACGCTGCCAGACGACTGAGACACTATTTCTTGGCCCACACGATCGTAGTGAGGATGGATCAACCCATCAAGCAATTACTGGGCCGGCCAGACATGGCCGGTCGAATGCTTAAGTGGTAGTTGGAGTTGTCCGAATTTGACGTCCGGTATAAAAGCAGAAAAGCTCTTAAAGCATAAGCCGTGGCCGACTTCGTGGCGAAAGTAACCTTCTCAGACCCCTCACCCCATATAGCGAACAGATGGACCATCTACGTGGACGGAGCATCCAGCTCGAGCGGCAGCGGGGCAGGAGTAATTCTGGAGAACGACGAAGGGACCATAGTCGAGGCTTCTCTCACATTGTCCTTTCCCACGTCGAATAACCAGGCCGAGTACGAGGCCTTCCTCGCCGGGTTGCGCCTAGCCGAAGACCTAGGGGCTGAAGAAATCGTCATCTGCACGGACTCCCAGCTCGTAGCCCACCAGATATTCGGGGAGTATCAGGCCAAAAACGACAGTCTCTCTGAATACCTCACCCTGGTCAAGGAAAAAATGTCGAAGTTCAGAACGGTAGAAGTGAGACATGTTCCACGCGAACACAATGTGCGAGCAGACGTCTTATCCAAACTAGCGAGCGCCAAGAGGAAAGGCGGAAACAGGTCAGTCATCCAAGAGATACTTCCCCGGTCCAGCATCGATAAAGGGTCCTCGACCCTACACGTGCACGCGATCGGGGACAGCGACTGCTGGATGACGCCCGTATACAACTACCTCACCAGGGACGAACTTCCAGATGACCCCAAGGAAGCCAGCACCATCAGACGAAGAGCTTGCTCGTACGTCATCCTCGAAAACAAACTCTACCAAAGGGGCTTCTCCATCCCACTACTCAAGTGCATAGAGGAGGAGGTTGTCCCCCACGTATTACGAGAAATCCACGAAGACATTAACGCCCAGCACCTGGGAGGAAGGTCCCTTGCCCGCAAGGCCCTCCGGGCAGGGTATTATTGGCCAACCATGCAGCAAGACGCCAAGGAGCATGTGAAGAAATGCGACAAATGCCAACGGCACAGGGATATGCACCTAGCTCCACCTAACGAACTGAAGAGCTTGACCTCCCTGTGGCCATTCGCCTAGTGGGGCCTGGACATCCTAGGACCCTTCGTAACGGGGTCCTGCCAAAACAAGTACCTGATAGTGGGCGTGGATTATTTCACAAAATGGATAGAAGCAGAAGCCTTAGCAAAGATAACGGCACTTAACATTCTACGCTTCTACAAGCGGAATATCCTTGCCCGTTTTGGGATTCCCCAAGCAATTGTCACGGACAATGGAACACAATTCACGGACAAGAAGTTCCAAGACTTTGTCGCCCATCTCGGAACAAAGCAACACTTCGCTTCTGTAGAGCACCCCCAGACCAACGGGCAGGCGGAAGCGGCCAACCGCGTCATCCTTCGTGGCCTCAAGCGAAGACTGGATGAAACGAAGAAAGTCTGGGTCGAGAAGCTCCACAACATCTTATGGGCATATCGCATTACTCCCCAGTCCACCACCGGGGAAACGCCCTTCCGCTTAGCATATGGCATGGAGGTTGTTTTACCCATCGAAATCCACGTGCCATCCAGAAGGACCGAATCACCTCTAGACGAGGAAATGAATAACGAAGCGATGAGAGAAGAGCTCGACCTCGTCGAGGAAATCCGGACAGGAGCAGCCCTCCGCGAAGCGTCTCTTAAGCAAAAAATAGCAATCAGGCACAACGCCAAAGTCTTACGACGAGAGTTCGACGTGGGCAGCCTTGTCCTACGAAGAAACCACAAGGACTCTCGCGAAGGCAAACTAGCAGCCAACTGGGAAGGACCATACGAGTCCGTGCCAAAACGGGAAATAGTGCATACTTCCTCGAAAACCTTAACGGGGATGCACTCCCTCGACCTTGGAACGCTGAGAAGCTTAAGCAATACTACAGCTAAAGTAGCCGTAGGCTTCCTCGCATCAAAGGACCACCCAACGGTCATCATGCTCGTCCAGGTACAAATGATGCATGCACACAAAGCAGAATCCCGCTCAAGTAAACGAGCCGGAACTCTGCTCGTCGGCGGTCCTCAACCGAGCACCGCCTTCGCCCAAAGTACCATGATTGGCAGAACCCCAGCTCGCGATGGGACGTTCATGCCGCGACCTCAGGCCTCGACCGCGACCTGAGTTCCGCAACCTCGCCAGGACCTTCCCCGGCTATTCGACCAGTCCCCCGCACTGGCGAATTCAAACACAGCGAGCTATCTTTCAAAAAGGAAACTCCGCTAACAGACACACCCTCCGACGGGCAGCCACACATGCACAACTAATGTAAAATACAGCAATAGTGTGAAGTACAACAAAAATTGTATAAATAACATCAACTGAGCATTAAATAAAAAGGCCACAAGGGCCAAAGATTGTGCATATTACATAAAAAAGGGGGCCATGCCCCCCCAAAATCAAATAAGTTACAAATTAATCAACGGCACGCAGGCCGGGCAAAATACAACAACATCAGAATAACCAAAGCTCCTCACTCGTCCGCTTGCTCGGATGTTTCTGGCTCGGGTCTCTGCTGCTCCTCGGGCTGAACCTCAGGGGTGTCAAGAACAAGGCCTGCGGGCAGGACGATGCGATCATCCTCCACTCGTGCAAGGTAGTGGATACCATTGGTCGAAATGTCGAGCCCAGGGTTCACCACCCGCAACTGGGCCACGACACTTTTGAAGGACTCCAATGCCACAACAATGCCGTCCTCCTCGGCCTGCAGTATGCTGGCGACCAGCTCAGCCCTAGTTTTCAACACTTTTATCTCGTCCGGTTCATCAGCACCCGGGGCACTGGCTGCCATCAGCTCCTTGTTCAACTCCTCGGCAGCCTTCTTTTCCGCCTTCAGCTTGGCGACCTCCTCTTTCAGCTTGGTCGCCTCCTCTTCGGCCTTCTTCCTAGCCTCACGAGCACCCTTGACTTCTTCCTTTAGGGACGCCTCGGAGGCCCTGGCAGTAGTGAGTTCAGCCTCAAGCACAGAGTCCCCTTCCGCATAAACGGCTGCCATTTCCAGCATCCTCACCATGGCAGAAGCATCCTGGGCCACCAGCGCCCTCTTGCTCGCTCAGTCCATGCTTCCCAGGTTGAGTGATTCTGCCCGCGGAATGATCAAAGTGTTGCCCTCAAAGAACCTCCGGTCAAGGACGCACGGGGGGAGCTCAAACTTCCCTTTCTCAGGCGCCCGAGTCAGGTCCACAGCATCCGACGACCTTTGTCGCTTTGCTCACCCAGCCAGAGCCAGTGGGGAGTCCCGGGGAGCTGGAGTGGGAGAAGTAGAGGTCCTCGCCGCAGCTTGAGCAAGAGGAAGAGCACGAGCACCACCAACAGGACGGGCCTTGGGAGGAGCCGCTCCAGCCTTGCCATTCGCCATGGCGTTCCTCACCACACGATCACGAGCTTGAGGCATCTCACCTGCACGAATGAAAACAAGCACGTTAGTTACGGGGAAAGGAAATAACACAAACAAAATCTAAGTAACTATGACTACCGAGCAGCTTCTCAGCATCCGCAGGAGTCTTGCACTCCAGCAGTGCCTTCACGTTGATAAACCTGCGCTCAACCCTCTGGCTACCATCCTCCTCGAAGATGGGGTTACCCTTGCTCGTCCAACAGCTCACGAGCTGAAAGGAGTTGACCCACTTCACCAGCGTCTCATAAGACACGACATCCTGCCCGCGTAGAGCGCTCGGCTCGAAGACATAGGCACTGGGCTTCTTTGAGAAGTGGTCGGGTGTCCAGCGGATCGGGAACTTGTACAGCCTCTCCCCGATATATTTCCCCTCCTCGTTGAGCAACTCCTCTCCGTTCTCATCCACCTCTACCTCCCAGACGTACACGCTGTCCTGGGCAGCCTCAGACAATGGCTCGACGATGAAGTACCGTCCCTTGAACGTTCGGATGGACTCCGAGAACGACTTGAGCAACTTTTTGGGCTGCTTCAAAGAGACCCATCCATACCTTTTCCCCGCCAACTGCCACTGTAGGTGGGAAACAGCAAAGAATAGAGGAATGGTGGTCCCCAGAGTAAGGTGCTCACACACCAACTCGAAAGCCCGTATAAAGGCCAGCGAATTAGGGTGGAGTTGAGAAGGCGCCAGCTTCAGATGCACAAACACCGACCGCTGGAAGTCAGTGAAGGGCAACCTCAGCCCCAATTCCTTGAAAGCATATTCATACATCGAGAAGCAGTCCCCGAAGCTCGAGCAGACCCGCTCGTCCGAATTAGGAAAAAGCACTCTTCATTCACCCGCTGGTCCTACCTCGGTAAATACTTCCCCCGGAGACCTCGCGAACGTGGAAATATGCTCAGAGGGCTCGTCCACTTCCCACTCGTCCGGATAGAATCCTTCAACGTCTTCTTCCATGACGTCCACCTCTCCTTCTCCCTCAACTTCACTTGTTTCCCCCTCGACTTCGCTCGAGGAGTTCGATGCCGTCGAGCTCGAAGACGCAGAACTCGAGACCGTTGCGCTGCTACTCTCCTCGGAGACAGTTTCCTCCTCGGATGTAACTGGGATAACTTCCCTCTCTGGCTCCATCGCCACTACGATCACCTGAAAAATCAGAGAAAGACAGTGAATTCGACAGGAAACCAAATCCACCCTTCCACCGCTAAGTCAAGTGAAAGGGCGCGCAGAAGGCTAAGGACAACGTCCCCGGCCTAAGCCCTAACATCAAACGAAGAAAGAAAAACCTCCCCGCGAGGAGATGCCCGAGACATACCACCTTCCTACGAGGAACCTCCCCGTGCTCGTGCCCAGATTTCATTTGAAGCTCCGCCGGAAACTGCAAAGTTCCACTGGAATCTGGAAATGTTCCACCGGAAAATTCACCAATCCACCAGAAGATGGTAAGACGCGGTGGTCACGACTCGCAACCACGACGTGGACCACCACGTTCACCGAACGCGCTACCTACTCCGACGAGATGCTTGATACAGCAGAAGGGCAGAACCGCCGCCCACCACCAACACTCACCGGAAATTTACCTATTTTGTCACCTAAAACTAACCCTAGCCGCATGCAATCTACCATTAACAATGAGAAAAAGTAAAATAAGCTGGAAATCAGAAAACTTACTTGATTTGAGTAGAAGAGAAAGGCTGCTCGAAACTTGGCACGGTGGTCGGTTGCTCTGAATACGACGACGGGCAAGAACGCTGATGACGACGCAGAAAAATCAGAAGGGAAAAAGTGCAAAATGGGACAACCTTCCCGCTTTTATACTGAGGGGCACGTGCACACACGTACCCGTGGGTAATAATGACTGCCCACTAGCCATAATTACCTATTAACTACTACGCAGGGCTCGATGCACACGTGGCAGCCCAACGTTTCCCATTTTGTCTGACGCTTTATCTTCCCGAATACCGGGCAATAGGTTCACGACCACAAACATCACGGGCACAGAGGGCCACGGGCACCTCGAGACAATCTTCCTCGTCTCTAAACGACAACTCCGCACAACTCCCCCGGGCGACGAGCAGTCCTTAAGTCATCACCCCCATGCTCGGGAGCAACGACTTGGGGGGCTCCTATTCTGGACTGGACCAATGGCTAGAATTGGCCCAATCCACCTCTGCTCCAGAGCGGCCCAAATTGCCTAAGCCCAATCCACAGAGGGGCAAAAGTGACATTTCTGCCCCTCCAACCGGGCAAGGAACGCAATGTCCCTCCCCGGCTTTAATGCCCGTTACGCACGGCTTCCTCGCTGCCGAACAGCAATGGACAGGTGCCCGGAACTGCGTCTATGCCCGACATAACGACTAGTTTTCGGGACCCTGCCCGACATAACGGCTAGTTTAGGAAGTTACCTATTCTTTGGGAAAAACGGTTAGTTCGCCCCGAAAATAGGACCGTTGGCCTCACGCTGGGGGCTCTATATAAACCCTCTCGCTTGAGAGGGTCAGGTATCACATTTTTCACCCTAAGAATACACTTCGTACTTGCCCCTTTTTCTCTCTGACCCTTTCTTACTTGAGCGTCGAAGTGCCTTGCAGGTACACCCCCTCCTCTCCTTGTTCAAAAGCCGAACACTTTGCACGCCTGACGACCAGCTTCCATCTGAGCACCTCGTCATCTGACGACCAGCTTACGTGGACCTGTTCGAATACTCTGGATCAGGATTACATCAGAGTTCGTTGAGAGACTCTGACTGGCAATGTTACATTCAGACTTGCTAAGCATGAGGCTTCAGAACTAACAAGAGTCTGAACATAAGATCCATTTCTCAGAACTTGCAGTGCGGAAGCTTATCAGAGTTAAGCTGCAAGGTTCTGAATTACTTGTGTAGGATTCTGATACTCTATATAGAAACATAAATAAGAACATTAAGGATAAGAGTAAGGGACACACGATATATCCTGGT
Source organism: Lathyrus tuberosus (assembly GCA_022829125.1). Classification (NCBI taxonomy): domain Eukaryota; kingdom Viridiplantae; phylum Streptophyta; class Magnoliopsida; order Fabales; family Fabaceae; genus Lathyrus; species Lathyrus tuberosus. Next base: position 7,880,852 of record JALAZF010000034.1, read on the forward strand.
TCACCATAAAGGCTAATCCAGTCCACCTTCCTCAGGTGATTTCGCCTTGAACACAAGGTCTTAATCCACTATAATCAATCTCGATTACAGATGCACGGGCAATAGCCGGTGACTAACCACTTGCACAGCCGCACTGTGACTAACATACAATGAACCGTTCAGGGATCCAACTTAATGAATATAACGAACATTGACCTGCAGGTTCCAATCTCGCAAGATCTACTGCTAGGCTTTCACAGCTAGACGTTCAGGGATTCATCACAATGAATATAATGCTACTGACACTATTTCAGGCTTTTCCCACAATGACATCTCACCATTGTCTTCTCAAGTCTCTGGTCACACTGACCACTCAAGGAATCCTAATTCACCAAGAATTAGTTATACAGGAGATTACAAAGATGCTTCTTAACAAGCAAATTACTCCTAAGTTTAAGTACAAAGAACACACAAGTGTTCAAGTAAGATGTGAGGAACAACTCCTTGCTATTCTAAGAAACTACAGAGATGTATAATGATTTGACAATTGTTGACATCTTGTAGATCTTCTTCTTCTTCGTCTTCAGGGTGAGCAAGCTTTGAGCAACAACTCCTTGCTTCAGATCTTCAATGTAGCGCTGACGAGAAGGTGGTTGATGACTTGACTGATTTGTAATGTTGTCTTATTCATCAACAACTTCTAAACCAATTCATTGTTGTTGTGTTGAATGATGATCTTTGAGCTTCAACAACAATGGCCATGTGCAAATGGTGATAGCTTTGGATATTCTAAGTGTTACAACGAGAACTCATCGTTGTTGTTATCTTTACACAATGACTTGATCAATTCCCCATTCATTGCTGAATCGATCTGTGGACTCTGTCATCAATTAGAAGCGAATACTTTTTCCTTTAAATAGCCCAGTAGAAATATATCTGTTTGAAATACTGTTGGCTGTTGGAAAAGAGACGTTGTGTAATAATTAGTTGTACTGACACATCTCCTTTTTGCTATGGGAGAAGTGATAGATCTTTCTTGGGCGCCGTGTACAGTTACTCACAACAGTAACATTTGACTTCTGAACTTCAGAGGTTTTTGATGGTTAATTGATGAAGCATGAGTAGAGTCTTCTTAATCAGGATATATGATACGTCAAGTCTTCAGTCAGTTTAAGAAGTCCATTAAGAATCAGTCTTCAGAACTTCAGCACTTGTCTTTAAGCACGTTATCCTTTACTTCTTCAAGTCTTCCGAAACTTCAGAACATGTCCATTTGGAATCTGTCTTCAGAGTCTTCAATACTTGATCTTCAGAACCTTAATCTTCAGAACGCATAAGTCTTCAGAGTCTTTATGCACTTGGTCTTCAGAGCCTTCCGCCTTCAGAACTTCAAGTCATGAGAGTCTTCAGCACTTCGGTTCTCTTCTTCAGAAGCTTCGCAATCTTCAGAATCTTGACCACTTTCAGAGAGCATCCACAAGAGCATTGCATCAGCAATATCGGCATCCTCGGATATGACTGATCACGATCAGATATAGAAGCATTCTTGCTTCTTGCGACTTGTGTCACACATAGTAACTTTGCATATTATCAATTACACTCATCTGGCTGGTGCTTGTTGGATCTGATATATTCTATAATTATGATCTGCACATAACACACGTTAGACCTAGATCGACTTGTAGAGACAACTCTTGCTCTCACATCGACCATCATCAGCATGTGTCAACTTCGCCAAACAAGGGCCTTCTACTCTTTGATTTTTCACATCATTAAGATCCTCATTGATTTGATTTTTGAGGGGAGACAAGCTTTGAATGAAGCATTTAACCACAACTGAAGCAACCAGAAGGGACCAGAGAGTAGTAAACTTCCTTTGTCAGCTAGGTTTTTGAGCTGGGTGACCCCATCGCTCATGGATTCGTAAAGGCTGGCTAGAATCAACTCGCTCAAACATAAGTCATGACCAGCATGTAATTGGTTTGCCATGGTTAAAAAATTTTTAGCGACCTACAATGACTTCGAGCAAAAGACACAGTGCGACAACCACAAAGCTAAGAAAGTTATATGTTCGACGTCCGATACCTCCTCCCTGCTCTTGTCGTGATAGTGAGCTATGTGGGTCGAATAAGCCGCCTTAGAGGTAGTAAAACCTATGATATCCTCAGCCATGAAGTCAGGATTATAGGTATTCCCAGTAGGTTTAAGCCCTGTGATTACGGCTATGTCGAAAAGGGTAGGTGTCATCATGCCACACGGGAGATGAAGGGTGTAGTGGGTGTAACAGTCGGACCGGGACTCCCCCACAAACATCACAGACACTGTTATTCACAAGCCAAATTACTAGCCCCCTTCACTACTAGTGTTTTTGCCTCCCGTGGGAATCAAACCGCGTACCTGGGGATAAGTACCACATTCAATGCATTCCAACTACCAATTGAGCTAGTAGCTTAATTGGTAGTGGGAATGCATTGAACGTGGTACTTATCCCCAGGTACACGGTTCGATTCCCATGGGAGGCAAAAACACTAGTAGTGAAGGGGGCTAGTGATGTGGCTTGTGAATAATAGTGTCTGTGATGTCTGTGGGGGAGTTTCGGTCTGGCTGTTATAGTGGGTATTATCCCAGAAGTACAAGGACGAAATCAACATATTCGAACAATAATCAGGTCCTACTTTCGCCAGCATAATCAGGTCATAAATGCCCATTTGCTTCCAAACGTCAGATTTTGTTTTCTCTAATTTGTTTAACCACCCTAAGTAATCAGCAGGATCCTTAAAGGCCGGGCTTGCTCTAAAGGCCCTAAAATGGTTCAAATATCTAAGGTTGATAGCTTCTTCAATCGAAGGATTATTGGGATTAGCAGGGTTTTCAGTACTGGCCTTAGGTTTTCTACATTGTCCTACAGGCTTGTATTTATGATAAGAGGGGAAATATTCCTTAAGCCTAGCAGGATCTACTTCCAAATCAGCTAAAGGGCCAAACAAAGCAAATGGCTTATTAGAAACAGTTAAAGAAATAAGTACCTGAGAAGCATAAATTCTCCTCTTTTCTTCATCAAGGGGTTCAGGTAGATATTGTTGGTTCCCCACTATGGTAGGTCAAGCAGCAGAGTCGAATGGGGCAAGTTGAGAGATCTTTTTTGGAGCTCTCGTGGGTTTGCCAACATCCTTGGTGACCTTAACAACGTCTTTAGTGGAGCGTGTAGAGGAAGCCATTTTTGATGAAAAATAAAGAAGTTTGAGTTTTGGAAGTGCAGAGATTGCTGGGAAGTTTGAAAGGAAGAAGATGCAAAAGTGAAAACAATTGTGGGAGTTGGTATTTATACGTGGAGAAATGGAAGCGGTTTGAAAAAATTATGAAATATTAGGACTGATAGTGGGACACCTGTTCCCCCCACGTTTTTTATGAAATTGTGGTAATAAATGCCTACCTCCCCATGATCTCCTAGACCCTAGGGAGGGGTAATGATGACTGAGATTTTGCGCGATTTGAAAAGACATGTCAGATTTAGTAATAATGGCTACGGTGTCATAGGTCTGCTAAAAGGAAGGTGAGCAGTTGAAGCCACTAATAAGCGTCGAAACCATACAAGGTCTAAATGAGGCGTCGAATTACATTTTCAAAAAATGCCTTTTCTGCAATAATATCGAAAAAGACATTTTTGGGGGGCAATTTTTTAGCTCCTAATTTCAACGCCTGATGTTGGATTAAGAGTTTTTTCTAAGAGATAGGATTTCTGAAGTTCTATGAGACTTTAACAGAAATGTCGTTATCAGAAAGTCTAGTCAAAAGGTATATTTCTGAGGAAAAGAGAGGGTTTAAAGACTTAGAAATATTTCTAAGAATTTGGAAGGATTCTTCGACAGAAGGCTAAGGAGCGTCGTTCGATTTGGAGATTCAAATTCAAAAAAATAGGAGGGAACAGTTGTTCTTATCCGTTTCTGAAGAAAGATATGTGGCGTTCATCCGAGAAGCGAAGACATGCACGACGCCATGTGTTTCGCCCTGATTGATACCCCGTTAGTGGATAGTTATTTTTAACCATTATAAATAGCAAGTCTTAGCATTAGATTTGTGTGTTCAATTGTATACAAAAACTCAGTGTGCTCAAAGTACCAGTGTAGAGAAAAGAGCGTGTGAGAATGTATGTTGATGTAACACCACTTTTACAATTCAATGCAATTTAATAAGTTTCTTTCATTAAAGTCTCTTTTTATTCATGCAAGTTAACTTCTGCGTTTTACCAGTCTTTTCGACTTAAATCCTTTTGCATTTTAGTTACTTTATATTTTTTGAAATAAACATTTTTACTTATGAACGTTGTCGGAGTGTTCTTCAATTTTCCAGAAACCTACACAGAAAGACAATTAGCACATGTCCTAGGATTTAGTTTGGTCGATCCTGTAAGTTACTCATTTTTACATAAAATTGATAGACCAGAGGTTGTTTACTATTTTTCTTAGTAAATAACTGCACAACCTGAAGATGAGAAATACACAAGAAAAAGGTTGAATTGTGTTGGCCTTTTTCTTCTTTAAGCTTTTTCTACTTCTGCTTCTAATGGCTTTCAAGCAGATTATGAACACTTAGTTCAGAGTGTGATTCTGAAAGCCTTAGATAGCTTTTAAAGGTCCTTATTAGATTCTGAATTAGAATCTGACTTAGAAAATCAGAGTTGACAGTAGCGGAATGTTTAAGTGCATAAGCAAGTAAAGTATAACCACAAGTGACACCAGCAATTATCCTAGTTCCTCTCACAACTTGAGAGTAGTCCATTCTGCTTGCACTTCCAAGGAATTTCCACTATAACCAAACTTGATTACAAATGCTCAAGGACACAAGCAAAAGACTTTCAAATGCTTAAGCACAAAAGTAAGAGACTTTCTTTGCTCAAACCCACAAGTAAGAGACTTCCTTTGCTCAAGCGCACAAGAAAGAGACTTCCAATGCTGAAGCACACATATAAGAGACTTCAAATGCTCAAGCACTAAAGCAAGAGACTTGTGTATTAGTTCTTGGATTGGCTGAAATTTTGGTAAAACAAAGTATATTCAATGTTGATGTCAAGGTGCTGATGTTGCAACATTGAAGTTTAACACTGGGTTGTGTTAAGTAATTAATTACTGAAGTTGGATGTCTGATGTCACATAGGTGATGTTGTGACATCAGATCTGTAGAATTAACAACAGCAGACTGTGATGTTGTTAGGGTTGCGTATTAGCTGGAATTGTGGAGAGCAAGCTGTCTCATTGGATGCGAATATCTTGGGATAGATATTTACTGCTGCATAGGAGATCTGGTGCAGATTTGTAGGAGATTTAAAAGGGTGAAGATTTAAAAAGATTTTAGGAGAAAATCTGTTTTAAATATTCAGTTTTAAATAACAAATCTGGGAGATATTGTAGCAAGTCCAAGACCAATTCAAGGGGCTATATAAAGCGCACAAGACCAAAGGAAAAAGTGACAGAAATACAGAGAGAAGATCAAGAGCATAGGCTAAGTGTCTTGAGTATTTTGTACGAGTTGTATAATCAGAATTCTAGGGTGAATTGCTGTGTCGTATTCTGTCCTCTCTAGAAGCTGTGAAATAATAGAGAGTGGTTGCTTGATCGAAGCTGTGAAGTAAGATCAAGGTTACTCAAAGTGGTTTCTTTGAGTGTTTGTAAGGGATTGAGTGGTGTTCTCATACCTAGGTGGTTTCTTAGGTAGGAAGTCATTAGTAGAGTATAAGTTTAGGAGATTGTCAACGGGTTGTTGAGTCTGTAAATTATATCTACAAGTAGTGAATTCCATCCCTGGCTTGGTAGCCCCCAGAGTAGGTTGGTTGTAACCGGACTGGGTCAACAATTCTTGGTGTTATTTTGCTGCTTATTCTGTCCATTGTGCATAGTGTGTTCTTGTGACATTGCACCTTAACATCACATGTCTGATACCAGAATTTCAATTGGTATCAGAGCAGGCATCCTGTCTGTCTCTGGGTGAGATCTAGGGAAGTTACTTTCTGGTGTAAAGATGGACAAAGAAGTTGGAGGATTCGTCAACAGACCCCCTATTTTGGATGGATCCAATTATAACTATTGGAAGCCAATGATGACCACTTTCTTAAAATCCTTGGACAGTAGGGCTTGGAAGGCTATTATTAAAGAATGGAAAGCTCTTGTCATGTGTGAGAAGGATGATGCTGGCAAAGATAAAGAAGGCACCTCTAAGCCAAAGCCTGAAGAAGAGTGGACCAAGGAGGAAGATGAGCTTGCCCTTGGAAATTCCAAAGCTCTGAATGCAATCTTCAATGGAGTGGATAAGAATATCTTCAGGTTAATAAATACCTGTGAAGTTGCTAAGGAAGCGTAGGATATCTTGCAGGCTACACATGAAGGAACATCTAGAGTTAAGATGTCGAGACTTCAGATTTTAACATCAAAATTTGAAAGCCTGAAGATGAAGGACGATGAGACTATTCATGACTTCCACATGAATGTTCTGGAGCTGGCTAATGCATCCAGTGCTCTTGGAGAAAAGATGTCAGAAGAAAAGCTTGTAAGGAAAATCCTTAGGTCCCTTCCTAAGAGTTACAAGATGAAGGTGACTGCTATTGAAGAAGCTCAAGACATCAGCAAGATAAGGGTTGATGAGCTCATTGGATCTCTTCAAACATTTGAGCTTGGGTTGAATGAAGAAGAGCTTGAAAAGAAGCCAAAAAGTATAGCCTTGACTTCAAATGCTCAAGAAGAGGAAGGGAAGAGTACTGAATCCCAGGAGGACTTATCTCAGGCCATAGCTATGTTGGGAAGGCAGTTCAACAAAGTGTTCAAGAGGATGAACAATAACTCCAGGCCTAATGTCAAGAACATATCTTCTGACATCAGCAAGTCAAAAGAGAAAGATGAAGAGAAGACTGCCCAGGATAAAGGAGTTCAGTGCTTTGAGTGTGAAGGACATGGGCATGTCAAGAAAGAATGTCCCACCTTCTTGAAAAAGCAGAAGAAGGGCATGACAGTTTCCTGGTCTGACTCTGATAGTGAAAGTGAAGGTGAGTCAGCAAAGCATGTGAGAGCTTTAACAGGAGCTGTTGTTTCTGATGATGATTCTAGTGATAGAGAAATAACCTATGAGGAGTTAGCATCAACTTATCAAGAGCTGTGTTTAAAAAGTGCTGAGATTTGTCAAGAAAACAAGTGCCACAAGCAACAGATTGCTCAGCTAGAAAATGAAAAAACTGATTTGGAAAATGAAGTTGTACTAGTTAGAGCTCACCTGGATTAAATGACCAAGTCTGTTAGGATGCTGAGTTGTGGTACAGATACTCTTGATAAGATCCTTCAGTCAGAAAAAGCTGTTGGAGACAAAGCTGGGATAGGTTATGTGGGTGAGGATAAGGGAACTTCAGAAGAAAGCACTTCAGGTTCAAAGAAGGAAGTGTCACAACTTTTATCTCAACATCAGCCAAAGAAGAAGGATCCTACCCCTAAGAAAGCTGATAAGATTGAGAAGAAGACTGGTCCTAATCAGAAGAGAAAGCAGCCACAAGGAGCTAGTCAGTATATGCCACCTCAATATCACAAGAGCATGAAGGCTGCTAGGTTCAATCAGAACATGGTTCATCAACATCAGGGGAACATGTATAAATATAGATACAACAATGTTGTGCCCCATTACTATGGAAGAAGGAAGCCTCATCACCATAGGAGACAGTTCAAAAGACAGTATCATTACCATAGAAGACAGTCAAACTATGGTAGTAGAAGACAACAACATTATCGTAGAAGAAGAAATCAACACTATGGATGGCAGCACCAGCAACATCATCATCATGGTGGCAGAAGGTCTAACCACTTTAGAGATGACAGAGTTAGATGCTTCTACTGTGGCAAATTTGGACATATGCAGTTCTCTTGTTTTAAACTGCATGGTTATCCACAATCTGCTCCTCAAAGAAAACTAATGGAGGTCAGGCCCAAAGTTGTTAAACAATGGGTTCCTAAAGCTCAGGTCACATGTCTATTGGCTCACACATCAGATGAACATTTTGCTATGGATGCATGGTACTTTGACAGTGGATGTTCAAAGCACATGACTGGATCCAAGAAGCATTTGGTAGAGTTCAATCCTTACCATGCAAATGATGTTATTTTTGGCAATGGTGAAAAAGGAGTAGTAGAAGGAGTTGGAAGAGTGAAGAATCATGATGGTCTTACTCTTGATAATGTGCTCCTTGTTCAAGGGTTGAGTGCTAATTTAATTAGAATAAGTCAACTTTGTGATGAAGGTTACAAGGTAAGCTACACCAAAGATGAATGCGTGGTAGATGATGAGCAGAATGAGGTAGTGATGAAGGGAGTAAGATCCAAAGATAATTGCTATCAGTGGATACCTCAAGTGGACAGCTTATCTAGTTATGTTAAGGTTGATGTTGTAACATCAGATGGTGACATCAAGTGTGAAAGTATGGTGAAAAGTCAATCTGGGTTAATGACTTATGGTGCTGTTACTCCTAAGTTGGATGATGTGTTAAAAGCCAACTTGAGTAGTCAGTTATGTGAGCAAGATGAAAGAGTCAACAATGCTGATGGAAGGATCAAAAGCTGTGACCTTAAGAAGTGTTAGGAGCTGAATACTTGCAAGGCCAAGAAAGATGACAACCTGACTAATGACTCCTATAGTTCAGAAGAAAATTTTCACAAGTTGACAATCCTTAGGTTGGAAGATGCAGATGCTAGAGCTGATGTTAAAACATCTCAAGTCAAGAAAGGTACTTCTAGCCTTAAAATAAAGAAGAGTGACGATGAACTAATTACAAAAGTGGTTCCTGGGGTTGCTAAACGACTGAAATCAAGGAAGAGGAAAGCTATTGAGTCACCTCCAAAGATGAGAACTGATAAGCAGAAGATCTATGTGGATGGTACTACAAAATCCAGGAGTAAAATGTTCATCTCTTCCAGAAATAGGAAGATCAGAGATAAGTCTGATGATAATGTCCAGGATATCTCTCAAATGAAGGAAGCCGTTGTTGTTAGAACTTATGAGAAAATTCAAAAGGCCATACTGGATAACATTCTTGTGCTTTTCATAAAATGGTGGAAGTATGTTCTGGAAAATGAATTTGGTATAGATACTCTGGATATGGTTGAGTTTGCTAGGATATGGTTCAGAGAGGGTGTGGGGACTTATGGTATTCAGGTGTGTATGAATAAGTTGCTCTGACTGTGTTTTATTGGGAGCTTCTTGAAGGACTTCTTTGTGCAATGAGTCCTTTGAATGGTGATGAGAAGCTGATGTCTCAAAAGATGTTATAGCATCATGTTTGCTGGTGGTTATATCTGGAAGATGGTTAAGATCGGACATGTGGAGTTAGATTCTCTAGCATTTTTTGTCAGAAGAGGTGGAGATTATGGTCATGTGTTTAGTAGCTTGTTCTGGCAAAGCATGACTACTGTCTTTGAAGACTTCACCAGTTTCAACAACTACTGGTGGATGTAAGGATGGAGGAATTGCGATCTCTTGAAGAGACTGGATCTCAGTAAAGCTTATAAGTAAACTGAGAATTTGTGGAGTTTGTGACACAGTGGTGAGTTTGGATTATTTTGCTGATAGTAAATCCAGTAGTGGAGCATATGTAATACCCTGGTGTCAAGAGTGTCAAGAGTATCCCTGGTGAAGGATGTCTTTGTTCTGGATCTGAAGCTTAGTGCTTACATTATATCTAAGGAGCATCTACATAGTCATACGGGAGAATGATAAAGTAGAAGGTTTACCTTGGATGGTGAAGATGAATTGTATGATAGCCTTTGGAGAAAGGGACAGTGGTACCAAAATGCATGTACTCAGAAAATGTGCTCAAATGTTCATCTCCATCTAGAGCATTTGTTAATCATGACAGGGGGAGTACTTGTCTATGGATTTTGCAGCAAAGGTGCATTTATCAAGCTTGTGGAGATTGGTTGCTTCTTATGAGGATATAATGTCAGATAGCATGTTATGACATTAGGCTATTGATTGGTGTTTTGGTGTGGCCTTGAATGGTTCTAGTCATATGAAGCAAATTGTTTGAATCTTGTGCGCACATGCTTCTGAGGAGATGTCTGAAGACAAGATTGAATCACGACCTTGAATAAATTGTACACTTGTCTTGGTGTGTGTTATTCTAAGTGTGAGGAGTTGACTTAGAGTTCAGTGGAAGGCATTGTCTGTGTGTTTCAGATCTTGTGGATGATTGTGTGAAGCCTTCATAACTGGATGGATAAAGAATATGTCTGGATTTTCAAAATGTGGATTTGGCTGACAGAAGAAGTATGGTTTTGGACTTACTTGTTGAGGTTTGTCCAATTGTGGCTAAAAAGGGGGAGAAATAGTCACAAGTCAGTCAAGATGCAAGAGGTGCTGCGATGACAAGGAGTGCTGCTAGTTGTGATGCAGAAGTGCAGATATTGAGGGGGAGAGTAATTGACTGCTGCTATGTTGGTTGTTGCATTGAGGGGGAGCAGCATTATTGAATGTTAAAGATGTTACTGCTGGATGTTAATGCTGAAGTAAATTGAAGTTGCAGCTGTAGTTGAAGATAATATGTGCAGCTATTTGAAGTGAATTGAAGATTGATTTATGCTGAAGTGTTTTTGTGAGCAGCAGAGTTTTGAAGAAAAGATGTTACTGCTGATGCTGCTGCTTGGAGTTTCAAAATTTATTGATTGAAGTTTTTCCGCTGCTAAAGTCTCTGAAGGTGCAGAGATTGTTTTAGCCAAAATTAGCCAAATGGGGAGATTGTTAGTTCTTGGATTGGCTGGAATTTTGGTAAAACAAAGTATATTCAATGTTGATGTCAAGGTGCTGATGTTGCAACATTGAAGTTTAACACTGGGCTGTGTTAAGTAATTAATTACTGAAGTTGGATGTCTGATGTCACATAGGTGATGTTGTGACATCAGATCTGCAGAATTAACAACAGCAGGCTGTGATGTTGTTAGGGTTGCGTATTAGCTGGAATTATGGAGAGCAAGCTGTCTCATTGGATGCGAATATCTTGGGATAGATATTTGCTGCTGCATAGGAGATCTGATGCAGATTTGTAGGAGATTTAAAAGGGTGAAGATTTAAAAAGATTTTAGGAGAAAATCTGTTTTAAATATTCAGTTTTAAATAACAAATTTGGGAGATATTGTAGCAAGTCCAAGACCAATTCAAGGGGCTATATAAAGTGCACAAGACCAAAGGAAAAAGTGACAGAAATTCAGAGAGAAGATCAAGAGCATAGGCTGAGTGTCTTGAGTATTTTGTACGAGTTGTATAATCAGAATTCTAGGGTGAATTGTTGTGTCGTATTCTGTCCTCTCTAGAAGTTGTGAAGCAATAGAGAGTGGTTGCTTGATCGAAGCTGTGAAGTAAGATCAAGGTTACTCAAAGTGGTTTCTTTGAGTGTTTGTAAGGGATTGAGTGATGTTCTCATACCTAGGTGGTTTCTTAGGTAGGAATTCATTAGTAGAGTATAAGTTTAGGAGATTGTCAACGGGTTGTTGAGTCTGTAAATTATATCTACAAGTAGTGAATTCCATCCCTGGCTTGGTAGCCCCCATAGTAGGTTGGTTGTAACCGAACTGGGTCAACAATTCTTGGTGTTATTTTGCTGTTTATTCTGTCCATTGTGCAGAGTGTGTTGTTGTGACATCGCACCTTAACATCACATGTCTGATACCAGAATTTCATTGTGACTCTAAAATAACTATTAAGAGATTTGGGTAACAACTACACTTTATATTGAATCAGAGGTGTAAATAGAATACAACTTAGAAAGACTCGAAAACTTCAGAACTTCTAAAAGATACAAGTGTTTAGTTGTTCTAAGTCTAACAAATTTTACAGAGTAACTTCTATTTGAATGTGAATGTTCAAAGTCTTGTGGTAGCATATTCCGTTGTTATTCTTCTTTTCCTCCTTGTATAGAGAGGAAGAAAAGAGGCGTTGAAGACTTTTACCAAAAGGTTGGGCTACCTTTGTACTTGATTAGACACATCAAGCAAACACCTTTCTACAAGAGAAATTATTCGTTGAAGCTCAGACAACCAAGAGAGAGATTTTCCCTTAAGTCTTCACATGATCAAAAGGTCTCTGAGTCTATCAGAGTTGTCTCGATAGAAGTGTTTCTGCTTCAGAGGTTAACTTTCTTCAAACTTCACTCTTTAGAGGCTGATCACTTTAAATACCTTGTTATCATTAAAGTCCAAGGGATGTGGTATCAACCATTTTTGTTCCAACAATATCCCCCCTTTTAATAATGACAAACATAAGTATTTAAGAACACTGGTTGTTAATTTATTTAACATGTCGATTACATGGTCTGAGGTTTGTAAGCTTCCCCTGAGTCTGATAGTCTAGAGGGTGAGGTTTGTAAGCTCCCCCTAAGTCATATCAAGTTTAATTAAATTCCTTAAAAGCACAGTATCATTAATCTTCAGAGGCACCACAAATGATCATCAGATTGAGGTGCTTAAATACTCTTTATCTCTCCTTTTTTTGTCATCAATACAAAGATAAATAAAAGCACAAAAAAGATTTAGAAGAAAAATTCCTGTTAACTAGAAAAAAGGTGCAAAGCACAAGTTCAAAAAAGATAAAAACAAAGGGTAACTAAATCATATAGCCTAAGGTTTCTGCTTCAGAAGCTCCATAACTGCTTTCAGATCAGCCCCCGTGTCATCTTGTCTGGTAGTTATAACCTTTATTTGACCATCCTACTCCTTTTGCTTATTAGCCATGGCTTCCAGTTTTGCTTCCAAAAACTTTTGCTTCTGACTAAAGAGGCAACCGACTCTGAGGAGATGTACTTCAAATTCTAAAGAACTGATACAACTGAGGTTATGAGAGAATCTCATTTTACAGCATAAGCTATAGGTTCAGAAGCAATAGTTCTCTCAGCAACCATATTCTATAATCTATCAAAGGGAATAGTTCTATATTCTTCCCATTTGGGTTGGATATATGGTGGAGGAGCTAGAATGTCAAGTTGTGGAATTTTTTGTTGTGTTGGAGTGAATATGAATATTGTGCCAGATTCTAACATAACATTAATTCTTTTTGGAGATGACCGATGGTCGGCGGGTGGGTTTTCTTGGACACGTTGGTTTATGGAAGTTTCAATTGGAGGTATGTCCAAAGAAACTTGTTCAATTTCAATCTAAGGTTCATGTGTAATTTGAATTTGGGATTGATATTGAACAAAGCTTAAGTCAGGTTGAGGTGTAGGTTGGGATTTAGGTGAAAGTGAAGGTTCTGGTGTAGGTTGAGGTTGAGGTTTAGGTGAAGGAGGAGGAGGTAGTTCTTGGGTAACATGTTCAGGTTCAGACAAGTTATCCTGATCACAAGTTGTTTCAGCTGAACATGCTTGGTCATTTTGTAGTTCTTGTGGGATGAAGGTCTGAAGAAGGATAGTTTGGATAGGTTTGAGACCCATAATAGCAATAAAGTTAATTTCATCTATTTCTGAGGGTGAGCTAGAAGAAGCTTTCCCACTAGAAGCATCTATGAGGGGGTCCATCCATGATATTTAAGGGTGAAGGTTATTCAGAATCAGAAAAAGTATGTCAGTTGCTTCTGATCTTCAGTGATTCACCAGCTAGTTGTTCAGAATTAACTAGATTCATAGCATTTTCTAGAATCTAAGTGCATGTATTGGGTTAGGGGAATCCATCACTGGTTATGATTGTTTAACCTTGTTGTGAATAGGTGATAAAGTGTGTTTAATAGATAGTTTAGGTGATGGTGTTAGGGATATATGGTTCAAGGTAGAAGAATTGAAACAATCCTTAAAGACAAAGTGCATATCGTTACCTATCATATCAGTTTCCTCAGCGTTTGGAGAAGCTTGCTCCTTTTCACTAACATCTTAAGAAGAAAGGTTGGTAGCAGCTTCTAAGCCAACTCATTATAGTACACCAACAACTTCAGCTTCATAGGCACACTCAGCAGATTTCAACCTAGCTATAGCTTCAGCCGCTTGGACTTCAACCCATTGTAAAACCTCTTATTCAACAACCATTTCTCCTTCAGCAACAACTTATTTCGTCTGAGCCTTAGAAGTTGCAGATTATTTCTCTGATTTATCTATCAGAGCAGAAACCATCAATTATACTCCCATTTGAATAGATTCTTCTACAATATTTTGAGTTCTAACATCTACAACCTTTGTCCTCCTAACAAAAGGTACCTCAGTTTCTTCCTCTTCTTCCTCTGCAATTTCTGTAGGAAAAGTCATCTTTCTTAATTTCCTCTTCTTCACAGGTGCATTAGTGGTAACTGAAGATGAAGATATCTTCTGAGGAGTTCTTCTACTTATTGTCTTAGTGGGCATCAAGACAGTATAAGAGACTATCGCTTTAATTTCCTTCTGCTAAATAACCTTCTACTTAGGAGGCTTCTGAACTATCTCCTGAGTATTAAAATCCACTTGTTTTCTTTTCTTTGAAGATTTAAATGCATCAGTTGGTTCTTTTGTTAAATCTTTATATCTTAGAAACACATTGGCTTCTTCTCTTGCCATCTGAATGTACATCCTAATTACCTCGAGATTGTCATGCTCGGTAGTTACTGGATAGTCCTCAAGATAATAAGTTTTTGCACTTCTGACTCTGATAGGATCTTTTGATAACACTATTTCATTCTTCCCCAAACTCTTCATGTTGGCTAGAACTGAAGCAGAAAGGGTGTTTCCAAGAGTTTACTCCAGATCATCATAATTAGCAGCAACTTTCAAAGAATCAATCAGACGACCCTGATGAAATAGTTCAGATAAGAGTCTAGCGTAGGGTACATTCTTCTTCTTATGTTTTTTGTTATCTGATCGTACCTGATCAAAATTGGATCGGTGGCCAACTGCACGTCGTGAGCTCCGCTACTCTGGTGGTGGTGAGACGGTGGGGGTGTACCTGCAAGGTACTCCGATTCTAAAGTCAAGAACGGAGCAAGCAGTTACAAAAAGGTAGTGAGTGAAAATTAGAATACCTGACCCTCTAGTGAAAGAGGATATTTATATTGTGTCCTCAGCGCTGGGCTAACGGTCCTCTGCACTGGGTTGGGTCACTAGGCCCAATGCAGATAACTGCCAGGGCTTACGTGGCGTAGGGAAGACTAGCACGTGATCTTCGCCCTGGAGTAACTGCCCCGAGATCTCCGGAAAGTGGGTTGACCGACTCTTTCGGGGGTGGGTAGTTACCTGATGACGTGTCCCCGCGGGAGGAGCACGTGGAGTACGCGGGGAGGATGCTCGTTCTCTCCTCGGGCCAAATAGTGTGTGCTCGACGATGATAGGATCTGGATGTGGCCAACGAGGGAGAGGATTAGGCCTTAATGGGCTGCTTAGCATAACATTGAGTTAGGCCTACCCGACTGGTGGGCAGGCGCCGACCCAGTCCAGAACAAGAGCCCCCCAAGTCGTTGCTCCGAAGTGTCGGAGTAATGACTTAAGGGTCAGCCCATTCGTCGAGGACATGCTAAGTGAGACTCGTGCCCGAAACACCTGGTTAGTGGCAAACACCGATGACACGGGGCAAGACGGGAGTCATGGGGACATCTGTCCATCCGGCATCCACAGGTCACCTTTTGTCGGGGCTGTCCCCCTTTGGCATCTTGGTCGACTACGCAGGGGAGATGGAAGGAAGTGGACGCGCTGAGGCCGCGAGCACGTAGGGAACTGAAAAGATGTATGCGGGGATTCACGGTGCCATGTGGCACGTGTCATTAATGCCTAGGGCGGCAGGGAGTAGGGGCACTCAAGTGCCTAGAGACGCCTCGAGTCCCATATTAGGATTATAAATAAGTGACGAGTCTGTGTCATTTGCACGCTTTCGTTCCACTAATCAATCTCTTACGCCCTTCAAGCTCTCCCTCTGTGCTCGACATCCCTGCCACCGCCGCCATTGTCAAATGCTCACCGAAATCCGAACTCCTAATCATCAAGTAAGTTCTCATGTCCTTTCTATCGCAGTTTAACTTTATCGTTGATTTTCTGGGGAGGGACGTAGTTTTTAGGGTGGCGTTTGAATATTTCGGGAACTTCCATGAGTTTCCCGGAAAATATATGAGTTTTCTGGCTACATTCGCGAAGTTTCCGGCGTATTTTCCAGAAACCTTAGGGGGATTCCGGTGGTTTACCAAATTTTGCGATGAATGCCCCGGGGATATGCGATGAATGTCCTGGGGAGCCAATGAATGCTACGGGGAGCTGGGATGAAGGTCTCGGGGAGTCCGACTCCACTAGCGCGAGGAGGTCGTTGCATGTCTCTGTCAGGGATCCCTCTGTGCCCATTAGATCTCGTTGGTCGGGGCAGTTCCTAATTTAGTGATGGGGAGAGTCATCTGGGTTGCTCGGTGCCCTCCACGCCCTTTCACTTGATTTGTGGTGGAATGGTGGATTTGATTTCGGAAGTCGAATGCACCGTGCTCCTCTGCTTTTCAGGTAAAATGGTTGTGAGGCTCGCGGGCATAATTTAGATAGATGACGAACCCGATCTGGAAGAGCCCGTATAGCAACCCGGGGAGGAACCAATTCGTACGCCCGCAGACTGGGCAGGGGAGGAGCCCCTAAGACTCAGATCGTGGTTCGCCCTCGACGACACTGATGCCTTCGTAATTGTCGAGGATGTCACCGTGGGCGACTAAGCAAACTGAACGGTCTTTAAACCTAGAGAACACCATCGTATATGCTCGAGCTTCCGGGGATTGAGGTTTCCCATGTATGAGTTTGTGTTCAAGAAAGCCAACATCTGTCTCCCTTTCAGCGATTTCCAACGGGGGGTGTTCCACTGGCAGTGTCTGGCGCCCTTCCAGCTCCACCCTAATGTGATGGCCTTCGTGCGGGCGTTCAAGCTCGTGTGTGAATATATCGGCGTCAGGGCCACTATCCTTCTGTTTTTCCGTACTTTCCACCTGCAACGGTCAACTGTCAATGGCCGACATAGATGGGTTTCCTTGAAGCAGCCGATGAAACTATTCAAGGTATATTTAGATTTTGTCCGTTGCTTCAGGGACAGGTTTTACATTGTCATGCCCTCCACGCACACAGTTGTTGGGTCCCTATACGATCTTGTGACCGGTGACATGGGGGAGGAAAGATTTGAGTCTAAGTGCCCCCTGGAGTGGGAGGAGACGCACTTCAAGAGTAGCACGAAGAGCTACATCGTAAAGCCCTGTGAGCTGTGCGTCGAGGACCGAGAGTCATTCACGAAGCTGGTCGAGTATGTCGCCGACTTTACTCTAGCTAAATGTATAAACAAAGACGAGAGTTTCATCCTCGACGCCCGATGGCAGGTCGTCACTGAGCCCCGTTTTATCAACATCAAAGCCCTCCTTGAGTGCAAGTCTAAAGACGAAGCCTTGAGGTTTTTAGGTAGTGGCCCTTTGCTTTGCTCGAGCGTTCACCCCATTTTGTTTTCTTATACTGACTTGTTTCTTGTTTCTTGTCGCAGGCCAAATATCGAACGCGACTGAGCGTATCATGAAGCTGGTAGCTACCAGGGGTGCAAAGAGAAGTAAAGGTCGGGTCCAAGAAGTCCTACAGACAGCGATGCTTGTCGAGGAAGGAAGTGGTTCTGCTTCCCCTTAATGCAGATAGTCTCCCCCGGAGAGGACCCCTTCCAAGATGCCACACACCGAGGGGCCTGTTCTTGTGGACCTCGAGGTGCCTGTGCCCACTGAGAAATTCATGCTGCCTGCCTTCCACCTCCAGTGGGACTTCTTCGGAGGGAATCCCCCTGTCGTGACCGAGGCTGAGGCGAAGGCGATTATGGGGATTGAAAGGGCGGCCAGAAGAAAGGTGCTTGCCGAGGATATGGCCGTTATGATGCAAATTTTTGAGACCGCCCTGGTCCTGAATGATGAGACCAACCCAACTTTTGAACTGCAAAAGCTGTGGGATGAGTACGACGTCCTCAAGAGGGAGAAGAACAAAGTCGAGAGCGACCTGCTGGTGGCTAAGACGAGGTACGAGAACTACGTGCGTGTCCTCCATGAGCTGAGCGAAACGAATGTAGAGCTGAAGAGAACCCAAGAGGAGCGGGACCATCTCTGGAACAAGGTCGCCGAGCTGGAAGCTGCTGCCAATCCCGCGGAGGATGAAACAGAGGAAGAAAGACACCTCGTCGACCGTGGTGCTCTGATCGCCAGAGTTTGGGAGCTCGAGCAAGACTGTTTGGAGGCCCTTGAGGTGGGTTTTAACAGTGATGTGGCGCAGGTCAAGGCTAAGAATCCTGTGGTCCAACTTGTCCTTGAGAGAGTTTATCCATTCCACCGTGTGGTCGAAGGGAAAGTGGTCGTACCTGGGGAGAACGACGATGATGATGATCGCGGCGACGGGGAGACAGAGGCCCAGATTGAGGAGGAGATAGCTGTTTGAGCTTTTGTTTGTCAGGCCTACGTGCCACTTTCTTTTTGACTTTGTTTAGTTTGGCTTGCGTACCGCGTTTTGTATCACTTTATGCCCGGCCTGCGCGCCAGGGGCTTATGGTATTTTCGCATGTACTCTTTGAACAATGGGCTTCTGCCCGATTCCAATGCATTGTCTTTCTTTATTTTGTGTGTGATGCTTGTATGTTAATTATATATCTGTTACTTTTGTTTGTCTAAGTATTTTAGGCCTTTGCTCGACTTTGTTGATCCTCGACAGTGTAGGAAACTGGTCGAGTGGTCAGAGCTGTATTCCGACTTTCGACGAAGCTAAGAGCTCGGTCGAGGTCTTAGCTTCGTGGCGTAGACTTCCCATCGCGAGCTGGGTGCCCTGCCTAGTTAGTACGGCAATGGTGGAGCTCGGTCGAGGTATCCCCGTCTGATCAAGGGTCCTCGCGTACACAAAATGCGGGCCCTTGTCTTCTTGTCTCGAGGAGGGGAGTCGTGCTTGTACCTTAGTGCACACCCGTGGTCGCGACGCAGATGGGTCGCGGGCATTGTCTAACTGTAATAATGTTTAAGCTTTTTAGCATTTCATGGTTGAGCAAGTTCCTCCCTGAAATTCTGGTATAACAGATCCCAGATGTCCTACATGATGTCAAGACATCTGGTCTGACATAAACAGCATGGCAATTATAGACATTTAAAGAAGTTGCTGAAAAGTAAAGTGCACACAGAATTTGTTCACCCAGTTCGGTCTAACAACCTACATCTGGGGGCATACCAAGCCAGGAAGGAAGTCCACTATTAGCAGTATCAAATTACAGACTCAATAAACCAGTTGACAATCCACTAACTTAATCACTACCCAATGACCCTTCTATCTAAGTCCTCCCTAGATAAGAGACTCCATCTCACTCCCAATCATCGCAATGATGTCTAGCAGTCAACATCTCAGTCACTGCATCAACAACTTGATTTCCAAAACTCTCCAAACACGTAGAAGACACACTCCTATAATAATACCTAGACATAACCCTCATGACTAAGAACAATACTTAGAGTTGCTTAACAGCTTCCTCTAAGAACAATGACCATCTCACAATCCGAGTGGTTCACACATACCAACTCTCCTAGAGAGTGAGACACAAACTCAGCCCTTAGAATTTACATGATGGCTGGCTTAACTTAAACTAGGTTACAATGCTTCTATTTATAACATTTTTCCCAACTGGATTTGGGCTTTAAATCTCAGCATATTAACTGCTACAAATCTGCAGAAGATTCTGTTACTAAATAGATCTTCAATAAAATCTTCAATCAAATCATCAATTAAATCTTCAATCAAATCTTCATATCTTTTAGCCTTAAAAACAGAAACAAGATCTGCTCCAAATCTGATTGCAACTGAATATATCTTTACCAAGATATTCGCCTACAATCTCTTACTCTCTTCAGCAGAATATCTCTCCAATAACAGAAACACGCAGTCCTAATAAAACAACTCAGACTGATGTTTTATCAACTGATGTCTTAACATCGGGTTTGACATCAGCACAGAATCTGCAACCATTTACAACTTAACACAACCAGAATGTTAGAAACTCATGTTGAAACATCAACCATAACATCCACATTGTTTTACCAAAATTCCAGCCAACTACAAGAACTAACAATCTCCCCCTTTGGCTAATTTTGGCTAAAACACTTTCAGCTTGCAGCGAAAAACACTTACTAACATTCACAACACAACCTGCAGCAATACCAACCAGCTGCAACAACTAGTAACTCAGCACAAACAAATTCCCCCTTAAAGCAAGAACCATCATACCAGCTGTTCAAACACGATTACTCCCCCTCAAGCCTATACCAACAAAACTAGGCAACACATTGGCTAACTCTCCCCCTTTTTAGCCATAATTGGACACCCTCTGAATCTGACAACTAACATACTCAGAACAAAATCTAGACTCAATAGCTGAACAAACATTGGGGTAAATGTATACTGCTTATTTAATCCATTGACATCTTGTCTGACACCATGAAACCAGGTCTAAACTGTCAAGTACACCATGAACTTCACCAGTAACACAATGTTACGACATCTTGTCTGACATTACAATCTTGATAAACAACTTCTTCAACAAAAGATCAACTCCCCCTATCTAAGATAACCAGTGCTCCTTTTCAAGAAGAACACCTTAAATAATTGGAAAACATAAGACTCATCTTCATGTCTTCAAGAGCGAACCCTCTGTTCAACACACCTGCTGAACGCATTCACATAATGGTTAATCCTCAAACAATCCAAGTACCACACTAGTACAGACAGAAGTTCTCCCATTATATTTCACAAATGGTGCTCCTTGACCAGTATATCATAACATTTGGAAAATCCAGACATAGTCTTCATTCATCCAGTAAGGAATGCTTCACACAATCATCCACAAGTTATGAAGCACACACACAATGCCTTCCACTGAACTCACACACCAAGACAAGTGTGACATCTCCCATCAACAAAGACCCTCACAAAGTAATTCCAAAATCTGTACAAATAAAATCGTCCTTCAGACTCCTCCACAGAAGCATGTGCACATATGATTCAAAGAATTAGCTTCACATGGCTAGAACCATTCATGTCCACACCAACATGCCATCCAATAGCCTAATGTCATAACATGTAATTTGACATTATATCCTCAGAAGAGGCAACCAATCTCCACAAGCTTGATCATCATGCAAGCTTCACAATATATGCACCTTTGCTGCAGAATCCATAGACAAGTACTCCCCCTGTTATGGTTAACTAATGCTCTAGATGGAGCTGAGCACATTCAAATACTGTACTTTCACTTTTGGAGAACACAACCAAGTATCCTGACTTGTTTGACACTGCTCACAGACTGCACAAATTTTCTGCTTTACTGAGATCTAATCTCTTCAAGAGATACTTGTAGCAAAAGAAGGAATAACTCTAAAAAAAATGTTCTGATCAGATCACATCATAATCCCTCTACCATTACATCCACCAGTAGTTGTTGATCCTAGTGAAGTCATCAAAATTAGTAGTCATGCTTTGCAAGAATATACTACTAAAAACAAGCTCAGAATCTCCACATTCTAATCCACATGGTCAGAAACACCTCTTCTGACAATAATGCTTGAGCATCCAACTCCACATGAAGTTACAATTAGGTTATTCGTGAGGAACATAAGAATCACCATCCTCCTTCAAATAAACTGTTAGATAAGGATCAAAGTCACATAGATCCCCCGACTCTCCAAAGGCAGTCATCCCCTATCATACTCTTCATCTTTAGACTTCCAATCAATCAATAACTGATCTACTTCAGTCTTCTCTACATTTTCCATCCAAGGCAGACCTTCTACTTCATCATTCTCCCGTATGACTATGTAGACGCTCCTTAGGCATAATGTAGGCACCAAGCTCCTGAACCAGACAATAATCATCCTTCACCAAGGATATTCAACCATATAATGTCCCAACACAAGTTGGAACATCAGCCACACACCAAGATATCATCACCATGATTCTTGATATGCTCCACCAACTGGACTTACTATAACATAGTAATCCAAAGAACTAGAGAAATAAACTCTCATCCACCTTCAAGAAGAATAATCTCCTTGAGTCTTCAACTCATCACCCTTCTGCCGAAGAGTAACTTGTTCCAAGACAATCCTCAATAATAACCAGCTGCCACACTCTGATTATCTTGATTCTTCGAATCCACTTCTGAGACCAACCAGATGCCACCGTTTGATCACCTCATTCATGAATCCTCATATGAAAACAATCAAATGCCACATTTTAACCTTTTCACGTTTGTCAGAACTCTCACAAAGATATCTTGATCCACCAAGGAAACTTGATCTTCAAGTCACATGTTCCACTTGCTCAAAAGTAAACACATTTAGACTCCCTAAGCCATGGTCATGTAACATCTTCTCCTTCCTGCAGCTCCCGCAAACTTCCATGAGAATGATCTTTTTAAAGCATCCTATTGTTCATTCCTGTAGATCATCCTATCATAAGCTGATGTGCCACAACACTAGCTGAGACTCCTGATGTTAAGCTAGATGTCGGAACATTATGACATCCAACTGTTGAATTCAGCTCTTCCTTCTGCCACTCAGGAGAACCTCCTCCCTTTGTAGAAACATATTTCTATGCTCTCATAGACTTGATTCGACAATCAAGTTTGAGTAGACAACCTTTATCCTGCTCAGAAACTCCAAAGACTTCAAACCTACCACATCTGAATCTTTATTAAATAAGTAGTCAAAGACTACCCCATAGCAATACTAAAGAATGTCACTTCCCTTAGTAGAGCCGTCAGTAGAAATCCAGAGATAATTGCCACTTATCCTCGACCTTCACAACTAGAGCAAACACCATGCTCCAAACCAAACTGATCCAAGTTGTAACCATCAAGATTATGATGTCTTCATAGTCTTCCATCTTCATCTTCAACAGCAAAGAACTGAAATGATGTTTCAACATCAGTTCTGACGTCATATACTATGGCTATAAGACCAACATCAGATCAACAATACTGCAGTAACTTGCATAACACACTCTTCCAGAGGTTTATTCTTCTAAGAATAAGGTTCAGACCTCTTGTCTAACTTAAGAGTGATAACTGCCATTCTTCTGCATCTAAAGAAGAAATTCCCTCCAACAGGTATCTGAAGCACATAACAACAACCAGGGTATCAACATACCATAAACAATCTGCTACTTCCAATCCTTCAAGCCACAAAACTGGAAGAGCTAATCTCTATCAGTTTGGATGACAACGAATGCAAACACTAAATAACCATTGGCTGATTTACACTGCTACTGCCCACAATCTCTTGGATGCATTTTCTCAGACATTTTAACTCAAACATGGATCATCTCCTTCTCTTCTGCTTTACTGCCTTTTCTTCAACCAGCTCCATCCAAAAAGCTATGACATTATGAATGATACTTTGCACAAATACACCCGTCAGTAGCATCTCAAATATTGTTCACCTTTACAGCTTCAGAGATCCTTCAAAACAGCTATAATCTGATAGGTCTTTGACTCAGTATTTACCATAAACTGCTGATGTGTAGCGTGATGTCGAGACATTGACATATTAAGCTCAGCTTCTTTCTTGATGAAACTTCCTCCAGTTCATGATCTTAAAAATCAGAAACATGTATCTTATCATAACCAGGAAGATCCTCCTAATTAGGTCACCACAACAAGCTTAAGAGATAACTTATCAAGATCTTCACTCCCGCATGAAAGATTTGACAGTGATACTCTTTTGCTTTGGCTCCACCCTCTTCTTTCACCATCAAGAAAATTGATAGAGAAGGAATCACTGTTCTGGACAGATTGGTCTTCAATGCCTGATTTGAAATATATTCTTCTTCTGAAACTTCCATGTCAAACAGTCTTTAGTAAGATCCATTCACCTTATGATCACTTCTCTCCCAAAACAAAGATATGAGATAATCCTCAAGTATCTTTGGCATCTCTAACCAAACGGTTGAAGCTGTCTTGCATAAACTACAACATCATAGAATATCCTGCTGGGGAGACCAAACCCTAATGTCTTTCCAAGAGAAAATCTTCCTAGAATCTCACCACCAGAGATACAGGAACCAACCAGGGTTACATCAGATACCAAACAGCGGAACAAACCTTCAGGCACTACTCAATAATCCTTGCACACCATCACCATAAACCAAGTGCCAACAAATCAAACTCACAACAGCAGTTCTCCTGATAACAACAGACAGGTCCAATACATACTTTATCATGAATAGTTCATCCTTCACTTCAAGGGATCATACAAACAACTATATGAACTGACCAAGTCCATAACTCAGCAAAACTATCTTCCTTGCTCATGAACCAGAAATTATCTTCCCTAGATCTCATCCAGAAACAGACAGGATGCCTGCTCTGATACCAATTGAAATTCTGGTATAACAGATCCCAGATGTCCTACATGATGTCGAGACATATGGTCTGACATAAACAGCAAGGCAATTATATACATTTAAAGAAGTTGCTGAAAAGTAAAGTGCACACAGAATTTGTTCACCCAGTTCGGTCTAACAACCTACATCTGGGGGCATACCAAGCCAGGAAGAAAGTCCACTATTAGCAATATCAAATTACAGACTCAACAAACCAGTTGATAATCCACTAAATTAATCACTACCCAATGACCCTTCTATCTAAGTCCTCCCTAGATAAGAGACTCCATCTCACTCCCAATCATCGCAATGATGTCTAGCAGTCAATATCTCAGTCACTGCATCAACAACTTGATTTCCAAAACTCTCCAAACACGTAGAAGACACACTCCTATAACAATACCTAGACATGACCCTCATGACTAAGAACAATAC
This sequence comes from Lathyrus tuberosus, assembly GCA_022829125.1. Lineage (NCBI taxonomy): Eukaryota > Viridiplantae > Streptophyta > Magnoliopsida > Fabales > Fabaceae > Lathyrus > Lathyrus tuberosus. Next base: position 7,905,615 of record JALAZF010000034.1, read on the forward strand.
TTAGAGTTGCTTAACAGCTTCCTCTAAGAACAATGACCATCTCACAATCCGAGTGGTTCACACATACCAACTCTTCTAGATAGTGGTTCACAAACTCAGCCCTTAGAATTTACATGATGGCTGGCTTAACTTAAACTAGGTTACAATGCTTCTATTTATAACCTTTTTCCCAACTGGATTTGGGCTTTAAATCTCAGCATATTAACTGCTACAAATCTGCAGAAGATTCTGCTACTAAATAGATCTTCAATAAAATCTTCAATAAAATCTTCAATTAAATCTTCAATTAAATCTTCATATCTTTTAGCCTTAAAAACAGAAACAAGATCTGCTCCAAATCTTATTGCAACTGAATATATCTTTACCAAGATATTCGCCTACAATCTCTCACTCTCTTCAGCAGAATATCTCTCCAATAACAGAAACACGCAGCCCTAATAAAACAACTCAGGCTGATGTTTTATCAACTGATGTCTTAACATCGGGTTTGACATCAGTACAGAATCTGCAACCATTTACAACTTAACACAACCAGAATGTTAGAAACTCATGTTGAAACATCAACCATGACATCCACATTGTTTTACCAAAATTCCAGCCAACTACAAGAACTAACACTCCCCATGTAGATTTTTGAGGTAGTAACCTTCTGTTCCCGTTTGTGCGCGGACACGATAGAGGCCCTCCCAGTTCGCGGCGAGCTTGCCTTCATGCAAATCTTTCTGGTTCCTTCGTAGGACGAGGGTGCCCACCTGAAATTCGCGATTGATAACTTTGTTGTTATGGCGTAAAGTTATCTTCTGCTTGAGTGAGGCTTCGCGGAGGGATGCGCCCGACCGTATCTCTTTAACCAGGTCGAGCTCCTCTCGGAGGGCCTCATCATTCATCTCCTCATCGAGGGGAGACACAGTCCTTCTCGAGGGTTCCCTTATTTCCACTGGGATCACCGCCTCAGTTCCGTAGGTCAGTCGAAAGAAGGTCTCCCCGGTAGTGGAATGCGAGGTTGTCTTGTAGGCCCAGAGGACGCTGTGCAGCTCCTTGACCCACCTTTTCTTGGAGTCGCCCGGTCTCCGTTTCAGGCCTCGTAGGATCACCCTGTTTGCGGCTTCGGCCTGCCCATTTATTTGTGGGTGCTCGACCGAGGTGAAGTGTTGCTTCGTGCCCATCTTGGTGACGAAGTCCTGAAAGTTCTTGTCGGTGAACTGTGTCCCGTTGTCGGTGACAATTTCCTAGGGCACGCCGAACCAAGCAAGTATGTTCCTCTTGTAGAAACGTAGTATGCTGTGAGCCGTGATTTTGGCCAGGGCTTCGGCCTTGATCCACTTGGTGAAGTAGTCAACGGTGACGATCAGGTACTTATTTTGGTACGACCCCACGACGAAGGGTCCGAGGATGTCCATCCCCCACCAGGAAAACGACCATGGGGACGACAGTATTTTGAGCTCACTTAACGTGCTCCTTGGTGTCCTACTGCATGGTGGGCCAGTAGTACCCCGCTCGTAACGCTTTACAGGCTAGGGATCGTCCACCGAGGTGCTGCGTGTTGATCCCCTCATAGATCTCTTGGAGTATACCGGGGACCTTGGACTCCTCGACGCATCAGAGAAGGGGGATCGATAAGTCGCGTCGACATAACTTGTCCTCGACAATCGTATATTAGGAAGCATGTCGCCTCACTACTCTGGCGTTGTTGGAGTCACCAGGTAGTTTTCCTGTGGTGAGGTACTCGTACACCGGGGTCATCCAGCAGTGGTTGTCTCTAATTGCGTTCACGTCAGTCGCGGAGACGGGTTTCTCGATGCTTGGCCGTGGAAGCACTTCTTGAATGACGGACTTGTTCCTGCCTTTTTTCTTTGTGCTCGCGAGTTTCGATAGGACATCTGCTCAAGTATTGTGTTCGCGTGGGACGTGATTCACTTCCGCCGAGGTGAACTTCTTCATCTTTTCTTTCACCCGAGCCAAGTATTCGATGAGGTTGTCGTTCTTGGCTTGGTACTTTCCTCGTACCTGGGAGGCCACGAGCTGGGAGTCGGTGAATATTTTGACTTCTTTGGCGCCGAGATCCTCGACTAGTCGTAACCCGACGAGGAAAGCCTCGTATTCGACCTGGTTGTTCGACGTCGGGAAGGACAATGTGAGGGATACTTCGATCAAGATACCTTCCTCGTTTTCCAGGATGATGTCCGCTCCGCTTCCTGTCGAGTTGGACGCCCCGTTGACGTAGATCGTCCAATTTTGGGATTCGTCGGTCGAAGGTTCTGGGAGGGTCATTTCTGCCACGAAGTCGGCCAACACCTGAGCTTTCAGGGCCTTTCTTCCCTTGTATTGGAGTCAAACTCAGCGAGCTCGAGTGACCACTTAAGCATCCTACCCGTCATGTCTGGTCATCCGAGGAACTATTTCACGGGTTGTTCGATCCTCACCACGATCGTGTGGGCCAAGAAGTAGTGTCGCAGTCTTCTGGCCGCAGTGATGAGGGCTAGAGTGACTTTTTCGATCTGCTGGTATCTCAGCTTCGGACCCTGGAGGGCTTTGCTGGTGAAGTAAATCGGCTTTTCCCCGTCGGGGGTTTCTCAGTTAGAACCGCGCTGACCGCTTCACTCGTGATGGCAAGGTATAAGAACAATGTCTCCCTGTTCTCTGGTCGTGAGAGGATCGGGGGTTGCAAAAGGACTTGTTTGAGGTGGAGGAGCGCCTGCTCGCACTCTTCGGTCCATTTAAACATGGCTTTCTTGCGTAGGAGTTTGAAAAATGGAAGTGCGTATTGCGCTGTTGGAGCGGTAAAGCAGCAAGCAAAAATTAATTAAGTACCCAGTTTTGTTGTCTCCACAGGGATCGGTGCGAGAAAGAATGTCGTTCAACGGTCTCTACATTTCTAAGCTTATGGTGCACAAGTTTTGGTTTAAAAGATGTAAGGAACCAAAATTAAAGGCATAAAATATAAAAACTGAAAATATAAAGTAAAGACTGAGTGATAAATAGGGCATTGTTGGGATTGGATCTCATCAACTGATAACACATGCATTCTTCTATTCAAGTAAACACAAATCAAACATTCGCCTAATATCCTCACGTATCACTCACAACAGAGGTTATGTCTAACGCGCCGTCAAGAGAACAACCGTATTATCTCATTGGTGATGTCTCACGTAAATCAACAACACAGAGCATTAAGAACTGATACTCACACAAATGTTAAGCCTAAATCTATGTCTAGAGTTTAGAACCTAACAGGTAATCATCCTAGATCCAAATCTGAAGAGTATATGTCTATAGCGGTTCAAATCAAAGATAAACAGGTAAACAAAGATGACACCCAAATCAGATAAATGAATGCTTCATATAAAATGCAATGATCAGAAAATGTACACACACTTAACACTTTTTACACGTATTCACCTAATTTGCCAAATGTATGTGAATATCGTTCTTCATCACTATTATCACATATCCTCACAATACCGTATCTATCATACTCATGCTATTCATGCTACTAATCAACACAATACAATAAAAGATACAAGTGAATATCAACTCAAAAAGCCATGTCAAAAGTTTGCTCATTGATAGATGAAAATCTAAGATCAAAGATTTGAAAAGAGTTTTGTCAAGACCCACAAATAAGCAATCAAAGACAATCAATAATAGAGAATCAAAACTAATTCACAAACATACATTAGATGAAATACATAAGGTATCAAAAGATTACATCCAAACCCCAATAAGAGATCAAAGATCTTACCTTCTCCCTCTTATGGTTTGAGTTTCTCTCCCTAGAATATATTTGGAATTAAAGAGAGATAAAGTTCTGATCTAAATATTACAAGTTTTTGCTGAAAAATAACAAAAAGTACATTTATACATCACTTGAAATCTGCCAAGTTCGCCCAGTGAACTATTTATTCGCCCAGCGAACACCAAAATTAGGCACCTGAGGTGCCTCTGATAAATTAAACCACCTTTGAGTTTCTGCATAAGTTCACAATGCGAATAATTATTCGCAAAGCGAATATTCGTTCGAAAGTTCACAAAGCAAACTTTGGTGCCTTTTCTTACTGCCCAAAGTCTGGGACTGTTCGCTGAAGCTTCGCCAGATGTTCGCAAAGCAAACATTCGCTGGCATGTTCGCAAAGCGAACTTCCTGAAGTTTCTTCATTTCTTTGGCAACTTGGATCACTTTCATGTGTCTTACTTCTTTGATGAATTTATGCCTTTTTCTGCACAATAACACACATATTGCAAGCACCAAAGGTATTTTCATAATGTTGAAGAATGACAACAACTCAAGAATAAAATCAAAGAAAACATGCAAATTGAGTTGAAAAGTGCCAAGAAAGATAATTCATTTTAAGTCAAAATTTGCACTTATCATGCGCCGATTTGGCCACGAAGCAGGAGAGCGAGGTCAACATCCCGTTTACCGATTATATCGATTTCTTCGAGTTCGGCATTGAGATTTTAGAGAATGCCCAGCACTTGTCATGGTTCGCCTCGATCCCTCGTTCCGTGAGGTAGAAACCGAGGAACTTGCCTGCCCGAATACCGAAGGTGCATTTTTCTGGGTTGAACCTCATCTTGCATCTCTTCTCCGTGTCGAAGGCCCTCTTGAGGTGGACCGCGTGGTTGACTTCTTCTACAAACTTTATGATCATGTCGTCCATGTAGACCTCGAGCATGTCGCCGATCTCCCCCCGGAAGACTTTGTTCATCATCCGCTGGTAGGTTGCACCGGTGTTCTTCAGGCCGAAGGGCATTACATTGTAGTAGTAGTTGCCCGACTCGGGCATGAAGGCAGCGTGCTGCTTGTCGGCCTTCGCCATGGGGATTTGATTGTACCCCGGGTAGACGTCCATGAAGGACAAAAATCATGCTAAACATTCCAAAACAACACGAATTCAATCATGAATCACACCTAGCAAAAATTCATCAGTGGATGAAAAACACACAAAATGAGGAATTTGACACTCACACAACAATCTTGAAAACAAAAGACTAAATTATGCATTCATCCAAAAATTCACATTGAACATACAAAGGCAAGAATCACAAGGGCTTTTCAAGGTTGTAATGTGGTCGGGCTAACAAACAAGGGGAAATTTCTAAAAGTAATTGAAACAAAAACTTGCCTAATCCTAAGGGAGTGATCAATTCACAAAGGCTCAAGCACCAAAATTTCAATCAAACTTCTTCTTTCATCCCAAGTGTTACACCAAACACACATAACTTATTTAGCACAATTATTGTTACTTTTTTTTTTCTTTCCTTTCTCAAGGATTTTCTTTTTCTTTATTTTTGTTTCTTTCTTTTTCTTTCAACCTCATAACAATCAACAAATGGACAAGTAAATATTTTTCTCTCCAACTTGAATTCAACCAACCATCATAGTGTGAATACTCCCTACTTTCTAAGGCAAGGTAAAAATTCAAACCATAAGCCATGGTTGAGGGTTCAAGAAAAAAATCAAAATCCATTAAAAAATGAGTGAACTAAATACTCATAGACAAGCATTAAGTTCAAATACAACATGGATAAAAAAAACTCAAAGGGGTTACCGAATGCTCACACACTCACATGGTAAATTGACTATTTGGCCAAGGTGGTTGTGCTCAAAATGAAACAAGTGCCTTGATCCTTTTCATGCTTTCATGTAATCAATACAAATAAAAGATTAAACATAATAAAATCTAGCTAAAACAAGAATGTTGGTACTCCACGCATATATGAACAATGGAAAACTTCCTCACATTTAGGGCAAAAAGGAACTAAAGTGATTCAATTCAAGAACAAGTAATGCAAATAGAATAAATAGCATGGTAGTTGTACAAACGACAAGTTTCCTAATCATGTTATGCTATAGAAAGCGGTAAACGAGCACCTTGCATGATACCAACTTCAAACACTATCATTACCATACATCCGCAAGTTGAAAAAAATCATACTTGGAAAATCACCAAGCATCCTCAAATTAGCCGACCAAAAATTGCGTCCAAACAACAAACAAAAACATTAGAAACTAAAAACAATAAAACATGCTTATTTTACGTCGTAAGCTCGACGCCTATTATTTACAAACCAACACGTTGCTTTGGAAGAGCCAAATGCTTTCACTCCCGCCTTTGCTCTCATCTCTTTGAGCTCTAATCGGAACTACACATCTAACCACACTTTTGGCAAACGTGAAGAGAAACAAACATATACACTATACTCACAAGTATGCAAAACATGTAAAATTCACAAATATGGTAAACATATACAAGCATCAATATAAACAAGTGAAAAAAGACAATATGTATGATATCTACAAAACTCAAAAACAAAGAAACTATCGCAATGCGATTCAATAAGAACACCAATCTCCGGCAACGACGCCATTTTGCTGACTGCGGTAAAGCGACAAGCAAAAATTATTTTTGAAAGAATTCCCTCCGGGATTTATATCGTCTCTACAGGGATCGGTTCGAGGGAAAGAATGTCGTTCGACAATCTCTAAGTTTCTAAGCTTGGTTTGAATGGTTTGTGAGTAAGGTGCCAAAAGAAAAACATAAAAACAAGTAAATAAAGTATGAGAAATAATTCATCAGGAGTTGTATTTCATTCAACCCATCAAGTACTAAAAAATCTATGGATCAATTGCACTCAACCTAAATCACTCGTCAAAACCCCCACGTATCGCTCACAACAGTGTCCATCTCTGACACACTGAGCTGAGAGATCAACCGTATTCTCTCGTCGTTGATTTCTTACACAACTAAAAAACACAGAGCATTAAGAATTGATACCCACTGTGAATATTAGCTCTAAATCTCTCTCTAGCATCTAGAAACTAATAGATATCCTCCCCTAATCAAGATTTGTGATGTTTATCTCTAACACAACCCAAATCCAAACATAAATGCAACGACACCATTTTGTTGGTGCAAAATAGCGACAAACAACAAAAGTTTTTGGAAGTATTTTTCCGGGAATTTATCGTGTCGACAGAGATCGGTGTTATTGAACTGCCGTTCAACAGTTTCCGCAGTTATTAGTTTGGGTTAAAATGTTTTGAAATTGTACAAACAGAAAAGTAAATATGAACATAAAAAGAATTCATTCTTCAGAGAGAAGAAACTTATCCGACATGCATATAATCGAATCGTCACAAACTTAAACTTACCGACCAGTTATACTCAACATACAATACTCAATATCATCTGGCATCGCTCACACCCTAAGTCATTTCTAACCCAAAGTAAAGACCCACTGTATCATCCTAACGACGATCTCTCAACCATCCTCAATAACACATTAGACATCCATATCACTCGCATCGACGATCTCGCGCTCGACACAACCAACACGGAAGCGTTAAGCTTCGACACCCATAAAGACTGTTAGCTCTAAATCTATCTCTAGCATCCAGAAACTAACAGATAATTATCCTTAATCAAGGTTTGTGATGTTTATCTCTAACACAACCCAAACCCCGAGCATAAAGCAAAAAATCAAGGAAGATATCGATAAAGATTTGTAAAGAAAATTAAATATAACGCCATGGGCGACAAATATACATGAGTTCAAAGTAAATACATATACAACAACCCAACAAAGAAGAATACACAAAGAAGAAGAGAAATGAACCAAACATGTCGCGGTTTGTCAGCGTCGGTCGATGAGAAATCCACCCCGAATCATCCGTGTGCAAGCTCCAATGTTGTTTTATAAGCTAATCCTATTGAAAAATGAGTTTGATGGAGTTGGGAGCAAAAATCCCCAAAACCATAACCTAAAAATTGTGTTTTTGGTCCTTAAATGGTGTTTCTGTCCGTCAAAATTCGCCCGGAGAAATAACGATTCGCCTGGCGGATCAAAACAGCTTATTCTACACTTTTTTACACGTTTTTGTCTGTCTGGCTCGCTTCTGCTTCGCCCGGCAAGCTTGGGGCGAGAGCAGACAGACAACATTTTCTGTTTTCTTGTTTCGACCATAACTTTCGAACCGTAACTCCGTTTTTCTCCCGATTCGAAGCGTTGGAAAGCTTATTCAATGCTCTTTATGAATATGACAAGATATCATTTCTTGAATACCTAAAAAAATAAATGGAAAACAATTAAACTCAATGATATTTACACGCCAATGCAATATATACACTATAACGTAAAGTAAACGTATTTACAAAAAAACGGGGTTTATTCGAACGATTTTAACAAAATGTATCGATAAGTGCAACAAAAATTATATACAAAAATAACTACAATTTGCACTTATCAGCCTTCTACTCAGTTAAAGTCCAAATTCAACTTGCCCACTTACCAAATCCAAACAATTTCTTTTCTTCTCTTATCATTGCTTAACCCTAAACCTCATGCTTCATCTTCCATTTGCGCCGTTCCAAGTCCAGACTTTCACTACTTCCATTTGTGCTGTTCGTAGTCCAGATCTTCACTAATTCCATCTGTGTCGTTCCTAGTCCAAATCTCTTAATGTTTCGTCTTCACCTTACCTATATCTTTATTTCACCGACGATTTCTACGATTATCTCTGTATTGAAAAGGTTAGTGATTTTATTTGTGATTTCTACTATTATATGATTTAGGGTTAGTGTTTGTTTGAATATAAAATTTGGAAGTTATGATTTAGGGTTAGTATTGGTTCACAAATTTAGTTAGTTTTTTGTATATGTTTTTCCTCATTGCAGATCTTTCCATTCACAAAACCAACATTGCAGTGGATATATGAAATATGAACTTCTAGGGAATGACTCAATTTTTTTGGTATTTTTAAAGCAAGAACGTATTATGTAATTTGTTAATCTCATAGATATATTATGTTATGGGCTTTTTTCCCTAACTTTAACTTCTTTTTTTCTACAAAGAAGGGCTTTTAAGGACATACAAAAGAATTGATCTGTCAGAATTGCAATTTATTCTTGTTTTTCCATCCTTTTTATTTGGTTAGATAACTTCTTGAAAAGTTCCATGCTTGAATAACAGATTATGTTGGATTTATGACTTCAGAAATTATGTTGGTATTTGCAGGTAAAATATATCTTGTGAGTTTTGGCACGCTCTCAGGCTAGGTAAAGTTATGTTGCTGGATCTGTTATGCTGCTGGATCTGTTATGCTGCTGGATCTATGAAGAAAACATCTCATCTTCACAGTTGTTTTCCAGATAGGTAAAGTTACTTTCATAGATATTTTAAACCAGAAATGATACAGTGAATACGAGCCATTGTTTTTCATAATTTTTGCTCTATTAGGTAGACCATGTTCCTAATTTTTGCTTTGTTGATATTTATAATGGACCTTGCTTGAAAGTATTGTGCAATGTTGTTCATCTGTATTTTAATATGATATTTTTTGATTGCCTTGTTCATCTGTATACATAGGTTGTATGTAAATTAAAGTTATTAGAACTCATTGATGAATCAATATGCTGCAAAATTCTCTTTTTTGTTTAATATTGTTGTTATGTGATGAGTTGTTTGATTAATATTCTTGTGTTGAAATGATCAATTATTACTTTTTTTTTTCTTCCTATGTGTACTAGGTATGGAATAAAAAATTTAGTAGTCAGTGTAAAGCTACAATTGGAGCTGATTTCCTTACTAAGAAAGTTCAATATGAAGATAGGTTATTTACATTGCAGGTAAAATTTATGAGAATATCATGTTTCTTTTTTCGATGAATCAATGTGCGAGAATATTTTTGGTGCATGCTGTTCTGTTGATATTTATGAGGTTTGATTTCCATGCCCAAAGTAATACCAACATATGCTGTTTCAAAAAAGAAAGAAACATAAATGCATATTGTTTGTAAAAACACTGAGATTTCTAATTAATATGTAGATTTTAGTTTACATATGTACATTACATTGATTCAATAATCTATCATGTGCATCTCAATTTATTTCATGATTTTTCAATTAAAATTAAAATTTGAACCATGACAATTATTAGATTTATAATGTAAATTATGGTTTATAAAACTGTCTTTTTTTGCTTCAACTAATTAATTAATTTGTGTTTTTTTGTTACAAAATGACAGATTTTAGATGAAGAGACAAAGCCAGATGCACACAATGAAAAAGAACTTGTTTTAGGCTAAATTAGTTTTATTTTAAATTTTATTACTTTATTGTGTATTATGGTTAATTTATTGGGTTTTGTATTTGGTTTATTTAATATCGATTTTTTATAGATTTAATATCTCAGAAAAAAATGTAAATATTATTTGATTTTGTATTTTGGTTATATTTATTTGATTTTGATTTTGTATTTAGAATTTAAAATATAAAATAGTTCAAAATTAATTCAATAAAAATAATTCAATGTGATAATTTTTAAAAAATAAAATGCTGTTTTAATTTTTAAATGGGCTAAAATTCTGAACTGACCCACTAAGGGTCAACTCTTAAGAAGTGTTTAAGAAATTAATGAATTTAGGATTTGGGTCTGAAAGTTGAGTTAGCCCAATTAATTATCGAACCCGTTATTAACCGATTTTTATACCCAAACCTAATTCAACCTGAACCTAAAAAATCGATAACTAATTCGGTCGAAAATTGGACCAATAAATCTCACCCGTGAGTTGGTTCGGTTGGGGGGTTGGGGCCCCGATACCCACCCCTACCAGATAATATAAATTTTCGTAAATGGAGCGGATACGGACTCCCCAAAATATACTTAATTTATAAGTTTTCAAATATTGAATTTTTAGGAAAAAGGTTAACTAAGTTCAATCTCATGCAAGTTCCACCCGTAGGGTTCTCACATTTCTCGGCCATACACAACTGAATTTCGCGCCTTGTTTCTTTTTCTCCGGCTCTCTCATTCCCCTCACCGGAGCATTCTCTCCGCCGTTCCTCGCTGATGCAACCCTTATTATTGGATCCAAATTCAAATAGCATCATCAATAATTAAATCGATCTGTAAGTTTATTTCATGTAACAACTAATCAAAATCGATTAGTTTTATAGATTATTTGATTTCGTTGATGTTCGAACATCATTCCAACAATTGATCTGCAAGTCACTATGAATCAATTTGTTTATTTGTTCATGAAAAATTGGAAGATTTGTGCATTACTGTTTGTTCCTATTTGTTGAGAAGATTAGGGTTTATTCTATGTGTTGTATGGTACTACTTCTCGTACTAGTGTTAATTTGTTTTGTGAATTTTTCTGGATCATTTTATAGTGCAGTGTCAGTTTTTTTGTGAATTTTTTGTATTTTGCGAAGCCCCCTTTTGTAAGGGTATTTTGATTTGAAGTTGTTAGTATGAAATGAAAAAAATGGTGATCTCTCATTTGGATGTTAGTGTATAACTGTTTTACACCGACAATGTGTGTCCATTCAACTCTTTTGAGTGTATATTGGTTCATGCGTTTCAGCCTTTGACTCAACGGTTCAATGAGTTACTCATTGGTTTGACCAATGGCACTATAGACCGAGTCAATGATGTTGGTTTTGATTTTGTTTCAGCTTCCATCTCATTTTGCTACCCACCTGAAAATGACCTTCGAGTTCTGCACTCTACTCTTATCACCATCATTCTTCATCAGTTGGTGACTCTAGTCCACCATCACTCAAAGTTATCGTTATTGGACAGCCCCTGCTCCTCAAAACCTGGATTCATATTTGTTGAGCACACGTGCGTGCTTTCGTTGAAGTGCCCTATATTCAAGGTAGAGTAAAAAATCAGTTACTTTGTTTTTCATTTCAATAGAAATTAATATTCTACCTTTGGATGGATTGGACCAATGAGCATGTAATATCTTTTATGTCCCCTGTACTTTTAGTTATGCATTTTTTGCCTCAAAGGCATGTCATTGTGCATTTGAAGAATTGCTTCAATTTTTGAACAATGATATGTGGAAATATACAGAGCTTTACGATGCATCTGATTGTCTTCATAGGAACTTGCTGTAAAAATGGACTCCATTCCCATTGATGCGTTTGGTAGACGTAAGCTTAAGCTTTCTAAGAGGCAAAAATCCAACGAGGGTCGAGACTTGACAAGCAACCTACCTGACCACGTTATTGGCCACATTCTTTCTTTTCTTCCGACTAAGGAAGCGATTCATACTAGTATTTTGTCAAAGAGGTGGATATATCTCGGGGCATTTATCACCGGACTAAATTTTGATGACAGAGACTTTTATTATTCTTCCCACACAATAAGGAAAAAAAGGTTTGTAGACTTTGTAGATAGGGCACCGCTTCATTGGAATAATGGAGGCTTCCAAAGTGTTTCTCTTGCATTGTTAGAGACATACGATTCTTCTTGTATTAAGAAGTGGATATCAATGGTTTTAAATTTGAGAATCAAAAAGCTTTGTGTCAATCTGCAGAATGAACTTGCAGTTTCCTCTGATGCCTTTTTTAAATGCCGGTTCTTAGAGGAATTGATACTGAATAGGTTTGCCATCACAGTTTCTTCAATTGTTTGTCTGTCATCCCTATCATCCCTAACGATCCTGAAGTTGTGCAGAACTAAAATTACTTGTGACTTCTCTAATGAGTCCGAAACGTTGACACTTAATTTCCCAGCTCTCAGAAAGTATGAGACATTAGATTGCACTTGGTCAGGTGTGAAGAGTGTCACTTTACAAGTCCCTCTTCTTGAAGTGGTTTCAATAAAGTATACTTCTGTCTCTCGTGATTCACATGTTGAAATTAAGTTTTATGCTTCACGGCTTACAAAATTTTGTTATTCTGGTTTTGTATCGGATACCATTTTGTTAGACGCAGACAGTTTAGCTTTTGCTGATATTAGTCTATATAATAATGAGAAGAGTTTGCAAGAAATTGGGATGTTTGTTTGTAAACTTCTCAGCATTAATCCAGAAAGTCTAAAGCTGTGTGTTTGCATTAAGCAGGTATGTTTTCTACTTTTCTTGCTTCAGCCTTTGTTTTCACATTGGATAAGGTTATGAGCATGCCTTTAATCCTTTTATAGTTGAGAACTGTGTAATTTTTCATTAAATTTACTGTCTTATAAATATAGTCTCAATATAGTGAATATACTGTCCTAACATGAACAATTGTACAATTTTGTAGTTCGTCCTTGCAGGATCGAAACATCATTTTACAGATATTCCTCCATTTGGAATGTTGAGTTATCTAGAACTAAACTTTGTTGCCTGCGAATATTTGTTAAGCATACTCCTAAAGACACCCTGTCTGAAGACTCTAGTTTTAAAGGTTTGTCATTGTTAATTTTTAAATTTTAAAAAGAACTTAATGTATAAGTTTTTTTGGTTTCGAAATTTCTACTTTTCTTTTTGTGATCTCCAGGTGATATATTTTGATGGAATGCCGATGGATTTTGCAACTGTGCCTCATTGTTTGCTACATACTCTTAAAGTGCTGAAGTTTAAAAAATCTGTTGGTCATGTGCGTGGGTTAAGTATTGCCAAATATATTTTAGAAAATGGGCAGGTATTGGAGAGGATTAATTTTTGCCTCTGTTCCAAGGAAGCTCAAGAGAAGGTACTTTCATTTAAGAAATGTTCTAGTTCAGTGATTTTAGAATTTTTGTCTGAGCTGTAAAAAAAATCATCTGAGGAAGCTTTTTTTATTTTTATTTTTATTTATTTATTTATTTTTTAAAGATTGGTAAAAATGGAATGCAATTTTATTGGGAGAATGTATGTAATCGCTACAAGCAGTTTTATTAATCTAATTTTGCATAAGTTCCGTTTTTGCTTAACTCTTTGCTTAATAATATCCTATTTTCTGTCTTTTTTTAAAATATCTGTAAAGGGTTTGGAGGAAAATAGTTAAGATTCAAAGAAGGTTTTTGTTGGGAGGAGTTAAGGGTGATTTTAATTTTTTTTGGGTCAGTTGGGTCGGTGTGTGTAAACCTAAGAGTAAAGGTGGTTTGGAGGTTAGAAATCTACGTCTGGTCAACTTGGCTCTTTTGGCTAAGTGGAGGCGGCGTCTTATTTAAGATGCTTCTGGTCTTTGGAGTGATATCCTGATCGCCCGTTATGGTGCTGCCATTGTCTTTTCATTAAGAGGTTGTAGAGACTCAGACTTCTTGAATTCCTCCTCCTGGTGGAAAGGTGTTTTCCTTTTTATTCTAAACAGAAAGACCCTTTGAGCTAGGTGGAAAGGTGTTTTCCTTTTTTATTCTAAACAGAAAGACCCTTTGAACTAGCTTGTGGATAGTATTACTAGCAAAGGTCGAATAAAGATTTTAGACTTCTTATTGGTTTGACCATTTGGATTTGGAGTATACCCAAGACATGTTTTGTAGACTGTTTATGATCACTGATTATCCTGAGGGGAGTGTGAGAGAGGTAGGGAGGTGGGTAGATGATACCTTCGTTTGTTTGGGACTTCAAGTGGAGGAGACATTTCTTTGTTCTTGAGGAACCAATTGTCGCTGAATTCATCTGACATTTGAGGGCATATATATACATTTGAGGGCATATATATATATTTTTCTTGGATAGAGATAAATGGGGTTGGAAGCTTACGGACGATACTTTTTCGGTGTCTTATGCTTATCATTCTCTTTTGACCTCTTCAATTTTTTCATGTTAACCTTCCTCCATTGGCAATTTGTCTCTCTCTTTCATTTGGAGTTGTTGCACACTGCTAAGGTGTTTGTTTTATCTTGGCAGCTTCTTCTTGATAGGTTTTTTATAGAGAATTTATTCTAGAGAAAGGTAATTGTGGACCCTGATCTTACCTTGTATCCTATTTTCGATGTTTTTGTTGAGTTGACTTCACACTTATTGTCACTTGCGACTTAGTTAGTAGTGTCTGGTATAGAATTTTTAGTTGGTTAGGGGTGGTAACCTGTTCTTCTTAAGGACCCTAGTCTTTTTTTTGAGAGTTTACTTTTTTCATATGGTATGACGGAGTCTAAAGGTTTTTTTTTTCTATGATCTAGCACGCCGTGGTTTGAACTAATTGGAGGATCCGAAATGAAATTGTGTTTTCTGATTCTTCAAAAACGTGAAAGAAAGAAATGGAAGAGAAAGATATTTTATTTTGGCTTGGAAATGATTTTTGTAAAGATCGGCCGAGAACTTTTGCACCTTCACATATTAATTTAAAAACTCTATAATATGGATTAATCAATAGTGGTTTGAGATTTCAATCAGGTTGAGATTGTGTGTTTCTTTTCTTCTTCCTTGGTGGTCTTGATTCAGTGTTGGTGGTTCGGCTGAGATATAGCTTTTCTCGTTTAGGGTGTTGTTCCTCGAAGGTGGTTTATCTCAAGTTGACTTGTGGTTGTTTATTTGTTTTTTGCTTTTGTAGCTGCATTTTTCTTTTGTTTTGTTTTAGCTTTTGGTACATATTGAGCCAATTGCCCAGTGTTTGTACTAGGTTTAGAATTTTAACCCATTATTAATATTAATATTATTCTGTCTTTAAGAAAAATAGGTAAAATAGGTAAAGTGTATGTATATGTATAAAACATGAAAAAACATTAATTTAACATAGTAAATATTAAGACTCGTATATGTATAAAACATGAAAAAACATTAATTTAACATATTAAATATTAAGACTCGAGATAAATATTTTTTTTATAAATAAAGTGGTAATAATCATTAAAAACTCACCCTAGATTTATATTAGTGACACATTAACTACACATGTTTCTTGCATTTACATATGCCACACATTTATTTTAATAAATGATTAATAAATAATTGTTTTAATTGTATAAATAACATTGAATTGTGTAAAAAACATTTAATTTATACATTTGATGATACATTGCAATAAAATTAATTTAAACTAATTGATTAATGTACATTTACATATTTTCATGTGACCCATTATAGTAAAAATATTTTAAACTATTTTTTAACTATTTGATTAGTGACGTTTTTTTTTTAACGTGTTTCGATAGGTGACTGATGCGTGTTATCCGCAAGTATACGGATTACGTCAGAGTAATATAAAAGGTTTATCGATCCCACAGAGACCAATGTCAATCTATCGATTACTATTGTTACGTTGTTTATCTAAGGCTAATAAATATCAGGGTAAAAGTTTTCTATAGAACGAAAATAGAATTAAATCAGATAGATACTATCCTGGAATGTAATTCACATTAATCAAACAATACTCCTGTCATCCAAATAGTAACACTTACGGGGCAATGTTTTCTTCTTTGAAAAAGAGTTAATTAAAAAGGATCCGCCGCGTTAGCGTGATCGGAACCAGACCTAACCTTTAATCTATACCAGCCGCTCACGCTGCACCGGTCTCTCTCTGCGTTAAAGTGATAAAGTCCTTTTTTATGTAATTACCTCTAAGACGTAGTTAAAAAGTGCTTTCGATTGAAAATATTTTATACCAAAGGGTTTCCCGCATATGCTCGGCCAACCGGATCCTAAATCTATAAACGCGTCCGAAAATAGTTTAAAACCTCTTTCTAATAATATAAAACTTTTCTAGTTAATTAATAAAGTGCTTCCGCTGTATTTATCAATTAACAACTAACAAACTCTTTTCTAAAATGCCGGACGACTTTCGATCTTACCCGATCTAGTCTCAGTCATTACGCAAATAAAAACACGGTCTCATTTACGTAATGATCGATCAATTAAAGTTCAGAAGAGTTTAATTAAAATAAAAAACAGCCCCTAAAGTATTTCTAAAGAGATGACATGTGGAGTACCGTCGGAACGACGATCTTCACATCCCAGCACAAGGGATTTAGCTGGACATGGTAACTAAAAACATAACAATAAATTGGTTTGCAAAGTAAAGCATTTGTAAGATAAAAACGTGCAAAGTGTGAGAGTATATTTTGAGAGAATGAATACAAGTGTCACGCTTGAGTTCAGTTCCAAAAGATAAACAGGTTACACAGAAACTTAAAATAACAAAATAAGGGCAGAGACAGAAAATAAATGAATGTAATGCAGTGCAGGAAAAATAAACGAATATAAAAGCGATGCGGAATATAATTTATAAAAGAAACCTGCTCCAAAGTGGAGACTGAATCTGGTACAGAGCTGGAAAGTAAATTGCGGGAAAGTAAATAACTTCTAACTATGATTGCTCCAATCTCACTAACAACTATAGTGCAACAACCCCTCGATATGACGGATTCTTGCTTTATATAATGAACTTTATGCCGAAGGTTGAAAACTAAGATTGGATGAAATGAAAGTGAAAATACAAGGCCTATTTATAGTGCTAATGAGGCTGTAACGTCCGCACAATGTTATAGAAAACGGCTAAGTAATAATTTCCAAACCTGTGTAACTGCCTCTAACGTTTTTGACTGTTTGCATGTTACAACGGTCGGCGCCCGCCGACCCCTACTCCGCGTCCGCCGAGGGTGTCCATGGAATAAAACGTATTTTGAGACCGTTGGAATGAGGGCGAAATCCACTACTCAAAAGGCGTTCTCTATGGCGTTCGCTGAATGAAACGGTTAGTGTATAATTTGCACAGGAAATCTCCGTTTTAGCCTTTTTTTGCGTCGTTTCCTCTGTAAGCTCAAATCAGGCAATGTATCTGAAAGTAAAACAAAATACCATAATAACATGGGAAAATAACAAATAAACAACTAAAAACATGTGCAATCAAAGTCAAATATACAGTGTGATTTGGTGTTATCAAATTCTCCCACGCTTAAACCTTTGCTTGTCCTCAAGCAAACTCTCATAAGGAAAAGAAAAACTGCAAACATACAAGTATCTAATCTGGGCTAAGAACTTAAGTTTGATCAATGATACATCAGTAGGTACTAACTCATGAACCAAGGGTATCGTAATGACACTTTCTGCGATTTGCGGGCATAAGTTTCTCTCCTATACAAACCAATCCAAACCGTGATGTTATACTTAGGCCTATCTTACTCATTCCTTTCTTACCCCTTTTCATTCAAGCGCAGTCACATTAAGCCGTTATCTTTCACTCACATGGTGAACATAATCTGTGGTAATCCTGATCCTTTTATATCAATGGTTTGATACTTTTTGGATATATAATTTTTCTTGCAAATTTTTTTTCTAAAGATACTTTAGCATCTTCTTGAATTTTTCTTTTGCTTTTATTTTTCTTTTTGTTTTTGCAGGATCTTACCTATTTGCATCGGTTTGTCACTTAGCGGTGGCTAAGATGGTGCTGACTGCTAGAATAAACTACTTAAGGGTAAGTGATGAAGGGTGAAATTTTAAGGCCACCGTATAAAAAAACTGGATAGGCCCCTATATTTGAGAAACTTACGGTGTAAAAACGATATCGATCTTTCAAAAAGTTTTCCCAAGCCTTTGCAAATGATACTTACTTGTCCTAATAACCCAAATTTTCAAAATAAATGTTGTTTTCTTTGTTCAAAAGAAAAATTAATTTTTGCTAAGGCTCAAGAAATGGGAAAATAGACAAACTCACACAAAATGACTCGTCGAGCACATGTGGAACTTTTTTTTAGAACAAACTAAACTATACTAGAAAGCAATAATAAAATAGAAATGGTAAAAACAAGTAAAAACAGTAAATATCTCCTCCCATACTTAAACCGAACATTGTCCTCAATGTTTCGATAAAAGTAAGAAATGGATAGGCGAAACCTGGCAATCAATCATGTTGACCACTGGGGCCATCACCATCATGCTCTGAACGTCTGGGACGACGGCTCCTACTGCGGTGTCTGGTGGTATGTGACAGCTCCATCTGCTCAATCCTCTCTATTAGAGAGGCATTTTGATCTCTAAGTGCTTGGAAACTCTCAAGAGTGGATTGATGTGACTCCCGGATAAAATCCATCATCTCCTGCTGTTGCTGGTACATGGCATAGAACATGCCATCACGCTCTTCTTCTCTAGCTTGCTGTGCTTGCCACATTTCTTCGGCGATATAAAATCCAGAAGAAGTACCTGCAGAATGGTTAGTAACAGGTGGGGCGTGTGTAGGTGATACATGGATGGGAGACTGCTCCATATGGTCATACTCATCATCAGTCTCGTTTCCTTCGTCCTCGAGGACGTTTGGTAATAGCGGACCTAAAATAGGAGTAGCCCTCAAATCATAGAGCCAGTTTCCTCTTTTGCGCACATCAGTGCGACTTGAGCAAGGTAAAGCGACACTCAGGATGGCAGCGTTGTGAACCATAAGGGTATAACCTCCTTCCTGCCTCGTTTTGCATAAACGCATGTCTCTCAGAAATTTCAAATCAATGGTGCGAGGCGGGAGTGGTTCCAATGTGGCCAACTCGGTGTCCAGGTGGAGGGCTCGTGCAATGAAGGTAATCAATCCTCCAAATGACACGGTGTTGCCCTTTTTCTCAATAGCTCGCATATGTGCTATCATAAATGGTATAGGATTTAATCTTTTTCTAAGTAAAGCAGCCTGTAAAAATATAAATTCTTTGGAATTCAACTTGTTAGAATTTTCACGAGCAAAAATAGTATCAGCTAATAAAAGGCGGAATACTCGTATGGTTGGGTTATGAATGCCGGAAGCCAAATTTCTGTCAAAGGAGTAGGTGGTCTGACCTGAGATGTCTCTCCACAGTTGGAAAGCCTCAGTCGACCAATTTGTGTCTATGGGTGCTTCACAAACGGTACCATTCCCGAAATGGAATCCTAATAACTCAGCAAGTGCATCTGTGGTGTAAATGTATTCAACATTGAACATCCTAAACCTCACTGTTCCTACAGTGCTAGCAGTGTTTTCTCTGACAGTGTACTCCAAAGAACTCAAAAATTCGCGGGTTAGCCTTTCATAGGTAGGCTCCTTGCGGATAAAAATACTCTCTAATTTCAAAATTTTTAACAGATAAAATACGCTAAATCTTATACCAAGGTTATACAGACAAATATCATTAATATACCTCGTTGCAAGGATGTTGTGTGTCCGTAGTCTCTCCCATTTTTCCCATTGCTTAACTCCATCATCTCCATCTCGAAAAATGATGTTTTCTTGGTTCTCCGCTGCCATTGTTGAAGTGAAATGAAGGTTTGGTGAAGGAAAATGGGTAACTTGGGTTTTTGTAGATTTGGGTGAAATCTATGGTTTTTATAGAGGTAATGTGTAATGGAAGGTGTAATGGTAGTGGGGAAGTTATGAAATAAGAGATTTTAATGGTTTAATGGGGTTTTATGGTGATTAAAATCGGAATTTTTGGAGGTAGAAGATGAAGAGAGTGGCAAAAATGGGGGTTTTTCTTATTCTGGTCCGTTTAAATCCCAGGACGCCTCCGCGTCCGCCAAGCAGGGGTCCGCGTCCGCGGACTGTGTAAATTTGGCTGGCCCGGTTTTTGGGCTTTGCTGGTCCATGTACCACTCCTTGGGGTGTCTATAGCATATAGGTACATGTAAGAAACATGGAGAATATTTTGTTTATTTATTTTTTATTTTAATATATTTGGAAAATGCGAATGTAGAAATAATAATTATATTAGTAATTCTAAAGAGTTTTTAAAATTATGAGAATAAATAAAATAAATCCTTTAAATATTACCAATAGATTGGAATAACGTAGATATTTATTATAACTT
Source organism: Lathyrus tuberosus (assembly GCA_022829125.1). Classification (NCBI taxonomy): domain Eukaryota; kingdom Viridiplantae; phylum Streptophyta; class Magnoliopsida; order Fabales; family Fabaceae; genus Lathyrus; species Lathyrus tuberosus. The sequence goes on from JALAZF010000034.1 coordinate 7,926,078, forward strand.
GAAATAATATAACACTCGCATATAACATATGGTTGCAATGAGTCTAATAATAATAACGATGGAAAATAAAATCTACTAATAGTCTGATGATAATAACGGAAATGATAAAAATGTGGTAAATGTAAAAAATAAACTATCATAATAAGCATGTGGTAAGTCTCTCTACACAAAGGGTGCGCTATGTCCCAGAACTTCTGAATATCTTCTAGAAAGACTGATGGCGGACATCCTGGCTCATGTGAGGACAAGATGCCCTTGCTTCTGCAAGCTGGCTTCTGAGATCGTAAATCTCCTGGTGTAAAAGATCATAGGATGAAGCATTTGTTTCGTCGGAGATCTGTATCTGTAAGGTAAGCTCGGTGCATTCTTCGCGAAGAGAAATGATCTCCTTGCGCATAGCGTCAAACTCTGAATATATGTCCCTGCGCTGCAGATTGACGTTAGAGGAATATACAGTAGTCCTTTAAGGGTAGGGTGTAGGGTGGTACTCAGGCACAGGTGGGGTCCTAGGTCGGATGGGTGTCTTGTCTTGACCTTCCAAAGCATATGACCAGTTAGCTTTATCATGGATACTTGTCCTGGCATGGTTTGGCAAACCAAAGTAGTGAACAACTTCGTTGTATATCAAAAGCTTATAGTTATCGGTACTAAAGAATGTTCTCCTGATAAGGCCACGGTCAAGGCAGTGATTAATGTCAATTAAGGTGTAGCCACAATGAGAGGTAAGATGAGTTAGCTTGCTTGCTATACCTAGGGCATAGGCTATGTGTGTAACAGTACCGCCTACATGGATAGGTCCTCTGGTATATTCAGCATTCAAGTATAGGTTATACATCAGAAAATTACCACAGGCTAAAGGGCGTGACTCAGCAGTACAAAAGAGCATCAGAATCTCTTCTGCAGTAACTCGGTTCTCGGTTTCACTTCTACCAAAGAAAGTTTCGGTTAGGATCATTTGGAAATAACGGAAAGCTGGGTTGTGGATTTTGTTTGCTAATTGGGTGGAAGGATCAGGTCCTCCTCCACCGGTGATATTGCTCCAGAATATGTCAAGCTCATCCTGCATGACATTGACTTCATGCATAAAATGGATGGCATCCATGCCACACTGAAAACCAAGTAATCTAGCAAAATCCCTGTGGTTAAGTGCATACTCGTTCCCAAATAGTCTGAATCTTATGTTTCCACTGTTGTAACCTCTTCCACTGTAGGGGTCATAAATGAGTGAACTGAGGAACTCTAAGGCTAGATGCTTATAGGTTACATTCATTTCTTCAGAATACTCATCCCACTGGAGCTGGTGACAAAGGTACCTCACACTAGCCTTAATACCTAAGGCCGTTAGATAGTTTAGGTCAGGGTACCTAGTGGGTAGGATCGGTATCTCAGAAAGGACTACATATTTCTTCCTCTGTGCGTCATCTCTGAACACGATGTGCATGTCATCATAGCTCTGCATCCTGAAAAGAAAGTTAGTGTATAATATCTGAGATGATGTGATCTGTAACCTGTAAACATAGACATTTCATGAGTCAGTCTAGTTAGTCAAATAATATAAATCTTTTTATTTTTTCTGAAATAAATTATATGCATAAATAAAAATATAATGAAAAGAAAGTCGTGGGTTGCCTCCCACGCAGCGCTTGTTTTACGTCGTTAGCTGGACGAATGTAAAACTTACGTTATGGATGTTGTTATAGGTGGGTCTATCAGAGTGTGACCAGAGTAGTAGGTAGGGATATCACCTCCATAGTAGAGTTTTAATCTTTGTCCATTTACTAAAAAGGGACTACATGAATGATTTTCAATTTCAAATGCTCCAGATTTCAGGACTTTGGTGACTTCATAGGGTCCAGTCCACCTCGAGTGTAACTTACCTGGAAACAATCATAACCTAGAATTGAAAAGAAGTACATGATCGCCTACGTTGAACTCTTTTTTGGCAATCCTTTTGTCGTGCCATGCTTTGGTTCTTTCTTTATATATTACGGCATTTTCATAAGCATTTCGGCGTAACTCTTCTAATTTGTGAATATCTGGAATGCGTTTATCTCCGACTGTTAAGTAATCCATATTAAGAGCTTTTACGGCCCAGTAGGCCTTATGTTCAAGCTCGAAGGGTAAATGGCAAGATTTCCCGTAGACTAATTGATATGGGGTTGTTCCTATAGGGGTTTTAAATGCGGTTCTGTAAGCCCACAAGGCTTCTTGTAGTTTTAAGGACCAATATTTTCTAGAGATTGATACGGTTTTCTCTAAGATTTGTTTTATTTCCCTATTTGATACTTCTACTTGTCCACTAGTCTGCGGGTGATAAGGTGTGGCTACTCGGTGTTTAACTCTGTACTTCTTTAAAAGGTTTTCGAATATCCTAGATATGAAGTGCGATCCTCCATCGCTTATAACTAATCGAGGTACTCCAAACCTAGGGAATATATAGTTTTTAAACAGTTTAATGACTACACGAGTATCGTTTGTGGGTGAAGCTATAGCTTCAATCCATTTGGATACGTAATCAACAGCTACGAGGATATACTTGTTTCCCATTGAAGATGGAAAAGGTCCCATAAAATCTATACCCCAAACATCAAAGAGTTCTACCTCTTGAATATTTCTCAGAGGCATTTCATCTCTTCTTGAGACGTTCCCAGTGCGTTGGCATCTGTCACATCTTACAATGTAGGCATGAACATCGCGCCATAAAGTTGGCCAGAAAAGACCTGCTTGAAGTATTTTAGCGCATGTTTTGGATGAGCCTAGATGTCCACCATATGGTGATGAGTGACAATGCTTAATTATTGATAGTTCCTGGATTGGCTGGAATTTTGGTAAAACAAAGGATATTCAATGTTGATGTCAAGGTGCTGATGTTGTAACATTGAAGTCTTAACACTGGGCTGTGTTAAGTAGTTAAATGCTGAAGTTGGATGTCTGATGTCACACAGGTGATGTTGTAACATCAGACCTGCATAATTAATAACAGCAGGACATGTTATTAGGGCACGCGTATTAACTGGAATTGTGGAGAGTGGTTGACTCATTGGATGAGAATATCTTGGGATAGATATTTTCTGTTACATGGGAGATTTGATTGCAGGTCTGTTGGAGAATTAAAAGGTTGAAGATTTAAAAAGATTTTGGGGATAAAATCTGTTTTGAAGATTCAGTTTTAATTAACAAATCTGATCAAATATTGTGACAAGTCCAAGCCCAATTTAGGAGCTATATAAAGCGCACAAGACCAAAGGAAAAAGTACAGAAATACGGGGAGAAGATCAAGAGCAGAGGCTGAGTGTCTTGAGTATTTTGTACAAGGTGTATAACCAGAATTCTAGGGTGAATTGCTGTGTCGTATTCTGTCCTCTCTAAAGCTGTGAAGCAAAGAGAGTTGTATTACTTGATCAAAGCTGTGAAGCAGAATCAAGAGTTCTCAAAGAGGTTGTTCTTTGAGTGGTTTTAGGGATTGAGTAGTGTTCTCATATCTAAGTGGTTTCTTAGGTAGAAAGTCACTAGTAGGAATTAAGATTAGGAGATTGTCAACTGGGTTGTTGAGTCTGTAATTTAATTCTACAAGTAGTGAAATTCATCCCTGGCTTGGTAGCCCCCAGATGTAGGTAGTTAGACCGAACTGGGTGAACAAATCATTGTGTCGATTTATTTATTGTTATTGCTGTCCATTGTATAGAGTGTGTTGTTGTGACATCGCACCTTAACATCACACGTCTGGTACCAAAATTTCAATTGGTATCAGAGCAGGCATCCTGTCTGGCTCTGGGTGAGATCTGGGGAAGATACTTTCTGGTGTGAAGATGGACAAAGAGGTTGGAGGATTTGTCAACAGACCCCCTATTTTGGATGGATCCAATTATGACTATTGGAAGCCAAGGATGACCACCTTCTTAAAATCCTTGGACAGTAGGGCTTGGAAGGCTGTTATTAAAGAGTGGAAAGCACCTGTCATGTGTGAGAAGGATGATGCTGGAGGCACCTCTAAGCTAAAGCCTGAAGAAGAATGGACTAAGGAGGAAGATGAGCTTGCCCTTGGAAATTCCAAAGCTCTGAATGCTATCTCCAATGGAGTGGATAAGAACATCTTCAGGTTAATTAATACCTGTGAAGTTGCTAAGCAAGCATGGGATATCTTGCAGGCTACTCATGAAGGAACATCTAGAGTCAAGATGTCAAGACTTCAGATTTTAACATCAAAATTTGAAAGCCTGAAGATGAAGGAAGATGAGACTATTCATGATTTCCACATGAGTGTTCTTGAGCTGGCCAATGCATCTAGTGCTCTTGGAGAGAAGATGACAGATGAAAAGCTTGTGAGGAAGATCCTTACGTCCCTACCTAAGAAGTATAAGATGAAGGTTACTGCCATTGAAGAATCACAAGACATCAGCAAGATGAGAGTAGATGAGCTCATTGGATCTCTTCAAACCTTTGAGCTTGGGTTGAATGAGGAAGAACCAGAAAAGAAGCCAAAGAGTATAGCCCTGGTGACAAATGGTGAAAAGGAGAAAGGGAAGAAATTTGAATCCCAGGAGGATCTGTCTCAGGCCATAGTGATGTTGGGAAGACAGTTCACCAAAGTATTCAAGAGAATGAATAATAACTCCTGGCCTAATGTCAAGAACATGACTTCTGACACCAGCAAGAAGGATGAAGAGAAAACTGCCCAAGACAAAGGAGTGCAGTGCTTTGAGTGCGAAGGGTATGGACATGTCAAGAAAGAATGTCCCACCTTCTTGAAAAAGCAAAAGAAGGGCATGACAGTTTCCTGGTCTGACTCTGATAGTGAAAGTGAAGGCGAGTCAGCAAAGCATGTGAGAGCTTTAACAGGAGTTGTTGTTTCTGATGATGATTCTAGTGATGGAGAAGTTACTTATGAGGAGTTGGCATCCACCTATCAAGAGCTGTGTTTAAAGAGTGCTGAGATTTGTCAAGAAAACAAGTGCCACAAGCAACAGATTGCTCAGCTAGAGAATGAAAAAACTGATCTTGAAAATGAAGTGGTGCTAGTTAGAGCTCATCTTGATCAAATGACCAAGTCTGTTAGGATGCTGAGCTGTGGTACAGACACACTTGACAAGATACTTCAGTCAGAAAAAGCTGCTGGAGATAAAGCTGGGATAGGTTATGTGCCTGAGGACAAGGGAACTTCAGAAGGAAACACTTCAGGTTCAAAGAAGGAAGTGTCATAACTTTCATCTCAACATCAGCCAAAGAAGCAGGATCCTACCCCTAAGAAAGCTGATGTTTCACAACCTAAGAAGATTGAGAAGAAGACTAGTCCCTATCAGAAGAGAAAGCAGCCACTGGGAGCTAGCCAATATATGCCCCCACAATACCATGAGAGCATGCAAGCTGCTCAGTTCAAACAACACATGTCTCATCAAATGTCTCAACATCAGGACAACTAGTATGGGTATGGTTATGGATACACCAATGCTATTCCTTATGTATATGGAAGAAGAAAGCCTCACCATCATGGGAGACAATCCAGGAAACAACATTCTAAGCCGACTTATGGGAGAAGATATCAACAGAATAGATGGCAGGGCAGTTATGGTAGGAGGAGACCACATCATGGATGGCAGCATAAGCAATCTCATCATGGCAAAAGATTCAAAGATGAAAGGGTGAGATGCTATTACTGTGGAAGGTTTGGACATATGCAGTACTCTTGCTACAAGCTGCATGGATACCCTCAGCCTCAAAATAGATGGAGAGAGCACATGCCCAAAGTTGTTAAACAATGGGTACCTAAGGAGAAGGTGAAGTGCTTATTGGCTCACTTGGATGACAAAGAGGCTATAGAAGGAACATGGTACTTTGACAGTGGATGTTCAAAGCACATGACTGGATCCAAGAAGCATTTAGTTGAGTTCAATCCTTGCCATGCAAATGGTGTTATTTTTGGCAATGGTGAAAAAGGAGTAGTAGAAGGAGCTGGAAGAGTGAAGAATCATGATGGCCTTACTCTTGATAATGTGCTCCTTGTTCAAGGGTTGAGTGCTAATTTAATTAGCATAAGTCAACTTTGTGATGAAGGTTACAACGTAAGCTACACCAAAGATGAATGTGTGGTAGCTGATGAGCAGAATGAGGTAGTGATGAAGGGAGTAAGATCCAAAGACAATTGCTATCAGTGGATACCTCAAGTGGACAGCTTATCTAGTGATGATGCTGTAACATCAGATGATGACATCAAGTGTGAAAGTATGGTGAAAAGTCAATCTGGGTTAATGACTTATGGTGTTGTTACTCCTAAGTTGGATGATGTGAGTAATCAGTTATGTGAGCAAGATGAAGGAGTCAACAATGCTGATGGAAGGATCAAAAGCTGTGACCTTAGGAAATGTTGGGAGCTGAATACTTACAAGGCCAAGAAAGATGACAACCTGACTAATGACTCCTATAGTTCAGAAGAAAAATTTCACAAGTTGACAATCCGTAGGTTGGTAGATGCAGATGCTAGAGCTGATGTTAAAACATCTCAAGTCAAGAAAGGTACTTCTAGCCTTAAAATAAAGAAGAGTGATGATGAACTAATTGCAAAAGTGGTTCATAGGGTTGCTAAACGACTGAAATCAAGGAAGAGGAAAGCTATTGAGTCACCTCCAAAGATGAGAACTGATAAGCAGAAGATCTATGTGGATGGTACTACAAAATCCAGGAGTAAAGTGTTCATCTCTTCCAGAAATAGGAAGATCAGAGATAAGTATGATGAAAATGTCCAGGATATCTCTCAAATAAAGGAAGTCGTTGGTGTTAGAACTTCTGAGAAAATTCAAAAGGCCATACTAGATAACATTCCTGTGCTTTTCATAAAATGGTGGAAGTATGTTCTGGAAAAAGAATTTGGTATAGATACTCTGGATATGGTTGAGTTTGCTAGGATATGGTTCAGAGAGGGTGTGGGAACTTATGGTATTCAGGTGTGTATGAATAAGTTGTTCTGACTGTGTTTTATTGGGAGCTTCTTGAAGGACTTCTTTGTGCAATGAGTCCTTTGAATGGTGATGAAAAGCTGATGTCCCAAAAGATGTTATAATATCATGTTTGCTGGTGGTTAGATCTGGAAGATGATTAAGATTGGACATGTGGAGTTGAATGCTCTAGCATTTTGGTCAGAAGAAGTGGAGATTATGGTCATGTGTTTAAGCATCACCAGTTTCAACAACTACTGGTGGATGTAAGGAAAGAGGAAGTGTGATCTCTTGAAGAAACTGGATCTCAGTAAAGCTTATAAGTAAGCTGAGAATTTGTGGAGTTTGTGACACAGTGATAGTAAATCCAGTAGTGGAGCATATGTAATACCCTGGTGTCAAGAGTGTCAAGAGTATCCTTGGTGAAGGATGTCTTTGTTCTGGATCTGAAGCTTAGTGCTTACATTATATCTAAGGAGCATCTACATAGTCATACGAGAGAATGATGAAGTAGAAGGTTTGCCTTGGATGGAGAATGTAGAGAAGACTGAAGTTGATCAGGAAGTCTGAAGATGAAGATTATGATAGGGAATGACTGTCTGTGGAAAAAGGGACAGTGGTACCAAAATGAATGTGCTCAGCAAGTGTGCTCAAATGTTCATATTCATCTAGAGCATTTGTTAATCATGACAGGGGGAGTACTTGTCCATGGATTTTGCAGCAAAGGGTGTCATAGGACTTACTTGTTGAGGTTTGTCAAATTGTGGCTAAAAAGGGGGAGAAATAGCCAAGAGAGTCAAGAGTATCAAAGAAGGTCAAGTGCTGCTAGTTGTGATGCAGAAGTACAGTTATTGAGGGGGAGTTTAGACTGAGCTGCTAGTGAAGATATCATAGCATTTGAAGAGTGCAGCCAGGCAGACAACAATGGGGAGAAGTGCTGCACATTGTGAGCTACTGAACAACTGTGATGCTGGTTCATGTTTTTCAAGGAGGAGCACCAATTGGCTGTTGTCAATAATGAAGATGGTGCTGCAGCAGATCAAGTGTTGAAGACTTTGAAGATTGTCAAACTGCTGCTAATAAGGTTCAAATGATTGAAGATTATTCCGCTGCTGAAATCTCTGAAGGTGCAGAGTGCAGAAGTTGTTTGCAGAGTGCAGAGATTATTTTAGCCAAAATTAGCCAAAGGGGGAGATTGATAGTTCCTGGATTGGCTGGAATTTTGGTAAAACAAAGGATATTCAATGTTGATGTCAAGGTGCTGATGTTGTAACATTGAAGTCTTAACACTGGGCTGTGTTAAGTAGTTAAGTGCTGAAGTTGGATGTCTGATGTCACACAGGTGATGTTGTAACATCAGACCTGCAGAATTAATAACAGCAGGACATGTTATTAGGGCACGCGTATTAGCTGGAATTGTGGAGAGTGGTTGACTCATTGGATGAGAATATCTTGGGATGGATATTTTCTGTTACATGGGAGATTTGATTGCAGGTCTGTTGGAGAATTAAAAGGTTGAAGATTTAAAAAGATTTTGGGGATAAAATCTGTTTTGAAGATTCAGTTTTAATTAACAAATCTGATCAAATATTGTGACAAGTCCAAGCCCAATTTAGGAGCTATATAAAGCGCACAAGACCAAAGGAAAAAGTACAGAAATACGGGGAGAAGATCAAGAGCAGAGGCTGAGTGTCTTGAGTATTTTGTACAAGGTGTATAACCAGAATTCTAGGGTGAATTGCTGTGTTGTATTCTGTCCTCTCTAAAGCTGTGAAGCAAAGAGAGTTGTATTACTTGATCAAAGCTATGAAGCAGAATCAAGAGTTCTCAAAGAGGTTGTTCTTTGAGTGGTTTTAGGGATTGAGTAGTGTTTTCATATCTAAGTGGTTTCTTAGGTAGAAAGTCACTAGTAGGAATTAAGATTAGGAGATTGTCAACTGGGTTGTTGAGTCTGTAATTTAATTCTACAAGTAGTGAAATTCATCCCTGGCTTGGTAGCCCCCAGATGTAGGTAGTTAGACCGAACTGGGTGAACAAATCATTGTGTTGATTTATTTACTGTTATTGCTGTCCATTGTACAGAGTGTGTTGTTGTGACATCGCACCTTAACATCACACGTCTGGTACCAGAATTTCAATTATAGTTTCTACTTCTTCTTCAGGGACACAGCGATGGAAAATGCCATCTGCCCCTCTCTTGAATAGAAGGGGTTCGTCCCAATAGAAGTGTTTCACGTCATGAAAGAACTTCTTCTTCTGTTGGTAATTTAGATCAGGTGGTATGATATTAGCTGCTAGATAGTTAACAAAATCTGCGTACCAAGGTGTGGTTGTCACAACGAAAACTTTTTCAATGTCTAATTCTAAATAGGGGTCAGGATCATCATCATGGATGGGTCTAACTGCTCCTACTAATCTATCGTATGCGAAATCATCATTGATAGGAACAAGATCTGGCTTTAGATATTAAAGCCTTGAAAGGTGGTCAGCGACCACATTTTCGGTGCCTTTCTTATCTCGGATCTCCAAATCAAATTCTTGAAGTAAAAGGATCCAGCGTAGTAATCTAGGCTTAGCATCCTTTTTGTTTAATAGATATCTTATTGCAGCATGATCAGTGTAGACTATGATTTTTGCTCCTACTAAATAGGATCGAAATTTGTCGATTGCAAAAACTACTGCCAGGAGTTCCTTCTCGGTTGTGGCATAATTAAGCTGAGCCGCATCTAAAGTTCTACTGGCGTAGTAAATTACACGGAGTTTCTTATCCTTCTTTTGTCCTAAAACAGCGCCAATAGCGTAATCGCTAGCATCGCACATAATTTCAAAAGGTTGGTTCCAATCAGGAGGTTGAATGATGGGTGCGGAAATCAGTGCTTGTTTTAGGTATTTAAAGGCTTCAAGACATTTATCATCGAATTTGAATTCGGCGTGTTTCATAAGTAAGTTGGTTAATGGTTTAGTTATTTTGGAGAAGTCTTTAATGAAGCATCGGTAGAAACCGGCGTGTCCAAGAAAACTTTGGATTTCTCTAATGGTTTTAGGTGGTTAGAGGTTTTCTATTACTTCTATTTTAGATTTATCAACCTCAATGCCTCTTTCGGATACTATGTGTTCTATTACTATGCCTTCAGTCACCATAAAATGGCACTTTTCTCAGTTTAGAACGAGGTTGTCTTCTACGCATCTCTCAAGGATTTTATCGAGGTTTGTTAAACAGTTTTTAAAATTGGATCCACATACCGAGAAATCGTCCATAAATACTTCCATGATCTCATCAAGGAAATCTGCGAAGATTGACATCATACAGCGTTGGAAAGTAGCTGGGGCATTGCATAGTCCAAATGGCATTCGTCTGTAGGCAAATGTTCCATAGGGACATGTAAAGGTTGTTTTCTCCTGATCGTCAGGGTGAATGGGTATTTGGAAAAATCCTGAGTATCCATCTAAATAACAAAAGTAGGAATGCCTAGCTAAATGTTCGAGCATTTGGTCTATGAATGGAAGTGGGAAGTGATCTTTCCTAGTTACCTTATTAAGCTTCCTGTAATCGATACACATCCGCCAACCATTTTCTATACGTTTGGCTATTTGTTCTCCTTTTTCATTCTGTACAACGGTGACACCTCCTTTCTTAGGTACCACATGTACGGGGCTTACCCATTTACTATCGGATATTTGGTATATTATTCCAGCCTCTAACAACTTTAATACTTCCTTTTTTACTACGTCACTCATTATAGGATTTATCCTTCGTTGATGTTCTCTGGAGGGTTTTGCGTCTTCCTCCAGCATAATCCGGTGCATACACACGGAAGGACTTATTCCTTTGAGATCGGAGATATTATAACCTAGAGCTGAGGGATATTTTCTTAAAACATCTAAGAGTTGATTGGTTTCAGGACCATCTAACGTGGCACTGACTATGACTGGGCGGTTTAATTCTTTGTCTAAGAACTCGTATCTTAAATTCTTAGGAAGCTCCTTAAGCTCTATAGATGGTTTTTTCGGACATGGCATATTATGATCTGGGGTAAGTGCCAAGCATTCGTAAAGACTGTTATCTATGTAAGGTTCAGATAAGCGTTCAAGTCCGTCATCCTCCATAATGGGGATCGAAGGTAGTTTGATGGTTTCTACTGGATCTTCTTTATCCAGTTCTCTTATGCATTCATCAATTATATCGATGACATAACATGAGTCATCTATGGCTGGTGCATTTAAGAATTGGGATAATATAAATTCTACTTTTTCATTACCTACCTCGAATGTCATTTTTCCTTTTTTGACGTCTATTATAGCTCCAGCTGTTGATTAGAAGGGACTACCTAAAAGGATTGGGATCTCATCGTCTTCCTTAATGTCCATTACGACGAAATCTGTTGGAATATAGAGTTTACCAAGCCTAACTGGGACGTCTTCCAAAATGCCAATTGGATACTTAACTGATTTGTCGGCTAATTGGAGAGACATCCTAGTCGGTTGCATTTCTCCTAGGTTTAACCTTTTACAAACGACTAAAGGCATTAAGCTTACACTTGCTCCTAAGTCCAGAAGTGCTTTATCAATAACTTGGTTTCCCAAAACACAAGGTATAGAAAAACTTCCTGGATCTTTCTCTTTCTTAGCAAGCTTATTCTCAACAATTGAATTACATTCTAAAGGTTTAGGATCATCTAATCTTCGTTTGTTGGTTAGAATGTCTTTAAGGAATTTGGCATAAGATGGTATTTGGGTAATAGCTTCTGTGAATGGAATCTCTACGGGGAGTTTTTCAATCACTTTTATGAATTTCTTATATTGGTTATCTAATTTGGTTTGTTTAAGTCTTTGTGGGTATGGAATCAGAGGTTTGTAAGGAGGGGGTGGTACATAAACTTTTTCATTCTCTTCTCTTTCCTTCTCCTTAACTTCCGTATCCTTAGATTTCTCAGGTTCCACCGATTTCTCAACTTCTTTCTCAGGTATGGTTACAACCTCTTTCCTTAGAGGTTCTGGATTATTCCACCTAGGGTTTATAGGCCTATTGTAAGTGGTCCCACTCCTTAGGGCTATAGCATTTGCGTGCCCTTTAGGGTTAGGTTGAGGTTGTCCAGGGAATTGTCCTTCTGGTGTAGCATGGGTGGATTGTTGTTGTGCTACTTGAGAGATTTGGGTTTCAAGCATTTTGTTATGGGTAATTACAGAATCGAGTTTAGTACCCAACTGAGTAATTAGTCCATTCATATGAATGTTTTGGTTCATGAAATCCTTGTTCTGCTGTAATTGAGCTGAGATGAATTCGTCCATCTTTTTCTCAAAATTTGATTTCTGAGGAGCATATGGTGCAGATTGGTTGGGTCTTTGAGTTTGGAAACCGGGTGGTCTTTGAGGTGTTGAATTTTGAGTAGGGTTATTATTCTTATAGGAAAAATTTGGGTGATTCCTCCATCCAGGGTTGTATGTGTTTAAATAAGGGTTTCCTTGGGCGTAATCAACCTGATCTGTGGCACTCTCGGCTAAAAGGTTGCATTCAGCTACAGTATGTCCTGAGGTTCCACAGATTTCACATCCGTTTTGTATAGCTGCTATGGTTGTTTTGGGGTTGATAGTCAGGTTTTCTACCTTTTGAGCTATAGCGTCCATCTTTGCGTTCATATGGTCAAAACAACTCACTTAATACACACCTCCTTTGGTTTCTTTCTTTTCTACCAGTGCTCATTCGGTTCCCCATTGGTAATGCTTTTGTGCCATATCCTCAATGAGAGCGCTAGCCTCGGGGTGAGGTTTGTTCATTAGAGCGCCACCAGCGGCAGCGTCTATGGTCATCTTTGTGTTGTACATGAGTCTATTATAAAAGGTATGGATTATGAGCCATTGTTCTAAGCCATGATGTGGACATGCTCTCAATAGTTCCTTATATCTCTCCCAAGCGTCGAAAAGTGATTCTCCATCGCTTTGGGTAAATCGAGTTATTTGGTTTCGTAGAATAGCAGTTTTACTCGGTGGAAAGTATCTAGCAAGGAATACTTTCTTTAGATCATTCCAAGTGGTTATAGAGTTGGCTGGAAGGGAATATAACCATGATCGGGCTCTATATCTGAGGGAAAATGGGAATAGTCTTAGACGTATTGCCTCAGAAGGAGCTCCGTTCGCTTTTAAGGTATCGGCTAGTTGAATAAAGACTTTAAGATGTTGCTTCGGGTTTTCCGTGGGAAGACTTGCGAACTGGTTCTGTTGTACTAATTGTAACAGAGATGGTTTTAATTCGAAATTATTGGCTGGTATAGCTGGGTTAACTATACTAGAATGAGGTTCTTCGTTAGAGGGTAGGGCAAAATCCTTAAGAGGTTTAGCGTTTCTTCGCCTGCCATTGCTCTTCTGAGTTTTCGAAGTAAAAGACGAGCTCGGGCGTAACGTTCAGGTTCTTCTAATGGATCAACTAAATTCTGGTACTGCGAGTTCTTCGCATTTACCGGCTAAGGTATGCCTTAGTCTAGACGGTGTAACAACAGGGTACGAAATTTTGACGTAATTGGTCCCCGGCAACGGCGCCAAAAACTTGATGCGTGTTATCCGCAAGTATACAGATTACGTCAGAGTAATATAAAAGGTTTATCGATCCCACAGAGACCAATGTCAATCTATCGATTACTATTGTTACATTGTTTATCTAAGGCTAATAAATATCAGGGTAAAAGTTTTCTATAGAACGAAAATAGAATTAAATCAGATAAATACTATACTGGAATGTAATTCACATCAATAAAACAATACTCCTGTCATCCAAATAGTAACACTTACGGGGCAATGTTTTCTTCTTTGAAAAAGAGTTAATTAAAAAGGATCCGCCGCGTTAGCGTGATCGGAACCAGACCTAACCTTTAATCTATACCAGCCGCTCACGCTGCACCGGTCTCTCTCTGCGTTAAAGTGATAAAGTCCTTTTTTATGTAATTACCTCTAAGACGTAGTTAAAAAGTGCTTTCGATTGAAAATATTTTATACCAAAGGGTTTCCGGCATATGCTCGGCCAACCGGATCCTAAATCTATAAACGCGTCCGAAAATAGTTTAAAACCTCTTTCTAATAATATAAAACTTTCCTAGTTAATTAATAAAGTGCTTCCGCTGTATTTATCAATTAACAACTAACAAACTCTTTTCTAAAATGCCGGATGACTTTCGATCTTACCCGATCTAGTCACAGTCATTACGCAAATAAAAACACGGTCTCATTTACGTAATGATCGATCAATTAAAGTTCAGAAGAGTTTAATTAAAATAAAAAACAGCCCCTAAAGTATTTCTAAAGAGATGACATGTGGAGTACCGTCGGAACGACGATCCTCACATCCCAGCACAAGGGATTTAGCTGGACATGGTAACTAAAAACATAACAATAAATTGGTTTGCAAAGTAAAGCATTTGTAAGATAAAAACGTGCAAAGTGTGAGAGTATATTTTGAGAGAATGAATACAAGTGTCACGCTTGAGTTCAGTTCCAAAAGATAAACAGGTTACACAGAAACTTAAAATAACAAAATAAGGGCAGAGACAGAAAATAAATGAATGTAATGCAGTGCAGGAAAAATAAACGAATATAAAAGCGATGCGGAATATAATTTATAAAAGAAACCTGCTCCAAAGCGGAGACTGAATCTGGTACAGAGCTGGAAAGTAAATTGCGGGAAAGTAAATAACTTCTAACTATGATTGCTCCAATCTCACTAACAATTATAGTGCAACAACCCCTCGATATGACGGATTCTTGCTTTACAGAATGAACTTTATGCCTAATGTTGAAAACTAAGATTGGATGAAATGAAAGTGAAAATACAAGGCCTATTTATAGTGCTAATGAGGTTGTAACGTCCGCACAACGTTATAGAAAACGGCTAAGTAATAATTTCCAAACGTGTGTAACTGCCTCTAATGTTTCTGACTGTTTGCATGTTACAACGGTCGGCGCCTGCCGACCCCTACTCCGCGTCCGCCGAGTGTGTCCATGGAATAAAACGTATTTTGAGACTGTTGGAATGAGGGCGAAATCCACTACTCAAAAGGCGTTCTCTATGGCGTTCGCTGAATGAAACAGTTAGTGTATAATTTGCACAGGAAATCTCCGTTTTAGCCTCTTTTTGCGTTGTTTCCTCACTGTAAGCTCAAATCAGGCAATGTATCTGAAAGTAAGACAAAATACCATAATAACATGGGAAAATAACAAATAAACAACTAAAAACATGTGCAATCGGAGTCAAATATACAGTGTGATTTGGTGTTATCAGTGACATATTTTTCTGATATATTTTGTTGTGGTTGCATCGTAAACATTAAGTTGCAATACAAATATTTTACAAATATTTTAAATTAGTTGATTAGTGAATTATGCATAGGTTAGTTTTGTTATATATAGTCGGTCTCAAACTCGAATAAGTAGAAAATTGAGTTAGACAGTCGACAACCAACGTAAGTTAGATCGATTGTTATGGTTAGGAGGAAGATCAATTTTATGTGTCTATAAGAAATTAAGTGGACATGTGAAAAAGCGAAAGAATTAGACAAATCGGGATTTAAGCTTTGATACATTGGAAATGTTAGATCGAAAAATGGTGCGGGGATTATTGTGGAAAAGGAGTGAAAGAAGGATACTATGGATGTGAAAAGAATAAGGAGATCGAATCATAGCCTTAAAATTTATAGTGGAACAAGACACCTTTGATGTTCTTAGTGCTTACACACATCAGGTTGGGTTAGCAGAACATCTTAAGGTAAAATTTTGGGAGGATTTAGAAGGTTCACTTCAGGATATACTCGAAGGAGATAAGCTTTTCCTAGGAGGGGATCTTAATGGACACGTAGGTACCGTATCAAGAGGTTTTTAGAGCGTGCATGTGGTTTGGCATAGGGGAGGTGAATGCAGAGGGCACATCCATGTTGGAGTTTTCGTCGGCTTTGGATCTTATTATAAAAAATACATGGTTTAGAAATAGAGATAAATATCTTATCATATATAAAAGTGGTGGGGGTAACGTTCTTAGATAGACTTTTTTCTTATCAGGAGGTTCAATAGGAAGATTTGCTTGGATTGTAAAGTTATCCCAGGAGAGAGCTTGATCATCCAACATAGAGTTTTGTTTATGGATGTAAGAATTAAAAGGATAACAAAGAGAAAAAGTCACATGGTAGCGCCAAAGATTAATTGTTGGTATTTGGAGGGTGAAAAACAAGAAATTTTCCAACACAAGATCTTAGAGGGAGGGTTTGGACAACCACAAGAAAGTGCAAATGATATATGGAATAAGATGGCCCAAGAGATTAAAGAGACATTGGATGAATCAAAAGGTTTTGGACCTTGGGGTAAAGAATCATGGTGGTGGAATGAAAGTGTCCAGAGTAAAGTTAGAGTAAAAAAGGATTATTTTAAAGTTTTATCTAGGTGTAAAAATGTTGAAACGTGGGAAATGAGACCAAGAAGGCGGTGGTTGAAGCAAGAACCCAAGATTTTGATGGATTATACCAATCTCTAGGAACCAAGGAAGGGGAAAATCTATTTATAAGCTTGCTAAGGGAAGAGAAAGAAAAACTAGTGATTTGGATCAACTGAAATGTGTTAAAGATGAAGAAGGCAAGATCTTGGTTCAAGAAAAAGATATAAAGGATAGGTGGAAGACATATTTCTACAACATATTTAATGAAGGATATGATATCGCACCAGACTCTAGCAGACACAACATTAGAGAAGCAGATAAGAACTATAATTGCTACCGTCAGATCTAGAAGCAGGAGGTAAAGGAAGCGTTGAAAAGAATGAGTAACAGTAAGGCGGTTGGACCAGACAACATACCTATTGAAGTGTGGAAAATTCTTGGAGATAGAGGTATTAAGTGGCTCACCAAACTCTTTGATGAAATTATGAGATCAAAACACATGTCGGAGGAATGGAGAAGAATCACATTAGTTCCAATTTATAAGAACAAGAGGGATATAGAAAATTATGCAAATTATAGGGGGATTAAGCTTATTAGTCATACTATGAAGTTATGAGAAAGAATGATTGAACGAAGATTAAGAAAAAAGACTCAAGTCTTTGAGAATAAATTTGGTTTTATGGTTGGAAGGTTGACCGTGGAAACAATTTATCTATTAGGATGTGTAATGGAGTAGTATCAGATGGACCAACATGACATGCACTTAACTTTTATTGACTTGGAGTTGGCATATGATAGAGTGCCTAGAGAGTTTTTGTGGAAAACCCTAGAGAAGAAAGGGGGTTGGGATTGCATATATTCGAGCTATCCAAGATATGTATGAAGGGGTATCGACTACTGTGTGAACACAAGGTAGAAAGACATACGATTTTCCCATTACAATTAGTTTGCATCAAGGTTCAACCTTAAGTCCCTACCTTTTTACCTTAATTTTGGATGTACTCACAAAATACATTCAAGAGCTAGCACCGACATGCATGCTTTTTGCATATGCTGCGGTGAATGTGTGGTAAGACTCGACAAGATAGAATTAGAAATGAAAATATTAGAGTGAGTGTCAGGGTAACGCCTATAATGGAGAAGATGGTGGAAAATAGACTTAGGTGGTTTGGGCATGTAGAAAGAAGATCGGTAGATTCTATAGTAAGGAGGGTAGACCATATGGAGAGAAGATAATCAATTAGAGGAAGAGGAAGATCTAGAAACAATATCATAAAAGTTATTAAGAAAGATCTCGAGATTAATGATTTGGATAGAAACATGATCCTTGATAGAATATTATGACGAAAGTTGATCCATGTAGCCGAGAATACTTAGTGGAATAAGGCTTAGTTGTTGTTGCATTTAATTAGTGAAATCTATTTTTTTTCCGTTTTTTTATTCAATTACACATTTTTTCACTTGTTTGCAACAATGACAGAGTGATGGAATTGTTGGTGCACAAGGTTGAAGAAGAAGAAGAAGAAAGAGAAAGAGAGAGAAAAATCTCTAACTAACTTTCTAACAGAATTGAAAATGGTTACAAATGAATTCTAATTAGAAACTAAAACTACCTTTCACTATTTATACTATCAGAGTCAAATGAAAATGAAACTCAAGTTAAACTCAAATGCAGTGAATTCGGATTACACACTTCAACACCTTCCCTTAATCCATATTCAAGACTAAAATCAGCAACACAAATTCTATCCCTAAAATGAATAAAGTGTTCAATCTTGATTGCTTTGGTCAGAACATCTTCCAGCTGCTTCTGAGTGCTACAATGAACAACTTTAAGTATTCCATTCTGAACCTGGTTTCTAAAAAAATAGAACTTTGTGTCAATGTGCTTGCTCCTTCCATGCAACACTGAATTCTTGGCAAGGATTGTAGTTGATTTGTTGTCAATCATTAACTTCACAGGCTTACTCACCTTGATCTTCAGATCCTACAGCAGGTTCAGAATCCACACAGCTTGACAAGTAGTCAAAGCACCTACACTGTACTCAACTTTATAGGTTGACAATGCAACAACTGGTTACTTCTTGGAGCACCAAAAAATAGGCCCTCCCAGATACTTGAAGAAATATCCAGAAGTAATTTTTCTGTCAACTTTATTTCCACACCAATCAGAGTCTGAATAACATATCAACTCTTAATCAAATTCAACATCAGAGGGGAACAAAACTCCATACCTCAGAGCCTCCTTAATGTACCTCAGTATCCTAACAACAGCTTGGTAATGTGACTACTTTGGTTTATTCATAAACCTACTCACCATTCCAACTGCATAGTAAAATCAGATATGGTATTATAAATATATCTCAATGAGCCTACCAACTGTTTGAAAATTGTAGCATCCACACCATGACCCTCAACATCAAAATCCAACTTGTGATTTGTTTCAGCAGGTGTGATTGCAGACTTGTAATTCATTAGCTCAAATATCTTTAAAAGCTCAAGTTCATACTTTAGCTGATGCAAGATTATACCCTTATCAGAGTACAAAACCTCCATCCCTAGAAAATATGTCATATTTCCTAGATCAGGCATCTCAAACTCATTCGTTAGCACCTTCTTGAACTTAGCTATCTCATTTAAACAACTCCCAGTTAGCAATATGTCATTAACATAAAGACACACCAGAATCTTATTACTATCAGATGTATGTTGAACATAAATGCCATACTCAATCTCACATTTTCTGAATCCTTGAAGCTTGAAAAATGAATCAATTTTTAGATTCCAGGCTCCAGGAGCTTGTTTCAGTTCATATAAGACTTTATACAACTTGTACACCATCCCTTCCTGATTCTTTTTCACAAATCCAAGAGGTTATGACACATAAACTTCCTCTTGTAAAAGACCATTCAGAAATGCAAATTCACATCCTAATGCATCAAAGGCCAATTTCTAATAGCATCTATAGCAATCACCAGTCTGATTGTTTCATGTCTAGCTACATGTGCAAACACTTCAAAGTAATCTAAGCCAGATTTCTGTAGAAACCTTCTAGCTACTAACTTTGCTTTGTGTTTGTTAATTGATCCACATGCCTTTAGTTTCACCATGAAAACCCATCTCGCGTAGATGGCTTTCTTGTTCTTTGGAAGCTCAACCAACTCTCAAGTCTTCTTTCATGGCTTTCAACCACACTTTCTTCTTGAGAGCTTCTTTAGTAATTGCTGACTCAGAGTCTACCAACACGGCACATTGAATGACTTCCCCTTTAGAGTCTATCTCAGTATCTTCCAACATGTCACACTTTGAGAATCTTTTTGGTATTTGTCCGATTATTTGTGGTTTCTGAACTTGTTAATAATCTTCTTCAGATGTTGGAACAATATGAGATACTGGACTACCTTCAGAATCTGGTCTACCTTCAGAGGCATGATTACCACCGGAGTCTTAATCATCATCGGAATCTGGATCAGAATCAGATTCACCTTCAGAGTTAGACACGTCTTCTGCATCAGAGTCCTTTTCAGATTCTGACTCACCTTTAGAAGTAGAATCTCATTCAGAGACAGATTTCCCTTCAGAATCTGAAATATCTTCAGAAGTTAACTCAGGTATTAACACTGCACCAGAGTTGGATTGAGACTTGTTCCATCCTACGCTTCTGATTCTTTCATAATGACATCTCTGTTGAATTCAACTTTGTTAGTGACAGGACAATAAAGCTTATAAGCACTTGTAGTGTGATACCCTACAAGCAACATGGCTTTGCTTCTTTCATGCATCTTCCTTCTCTTAGTATCTGGAAGTTGTTTATAGCAAACAGAACTAAACACCTTTAGATGAATCACACTTTTCTTATCTCTAATCCACTTTCAAAAGGAACAATTTCCTCCAGCTTCTTAGTTGGACACTTGTTGAGCACATATGTTGCAGTGGCAACAGCTTCTCCCCACAAGGTGTGGGGGAGCTTATTCTCCTTCAACATATGCTCCTTATCATATCAAGCAAAGTTCCATTTCTTCTTTCAGCAAGACCATTGCGTTAAGGAGTGCATGGAGCAATAACCTTATGCTCAATTCCATTCTCCTCACAGAACCTTCTGAACTCTATAGAGTTATACTCACCTCGACCATCAATTCTGAGAATTTTTAGCTTCTGACCACTTTGTTTTTCAGCCTTCACCTTGAGGTTCTGAAACTCGATAAACACCTCATACCTAAATATGATGAGTGCTACCCATGTCATCCTTGTGAACTCATCCAAAGAAGACACAAAATACTTGTTTCATCCAAATGAAGGTACTACAAATGGTCCACATACATCATAATTCACTCCTCCTAAAGCATGTTTTTCTCTTAGGGTCACTTCTGATACAAATGGCAATCTTGGGTACTTGCATCTCATGCATATCTCACATGACTTCTCAGGATTCACAATCTTAGGAATGTCATGTACCAGCTTCTTAGAACTCAAATGCCCAAATCTTCTGAAGTTCACATGCCCCAATCTCTTGTGCCACAACTCATTGTCACCTTCAGTACCTTGTTTACTAAGGCATTTAGTGTCAGTTGTTTCTACATTCACCTTGAATGTTATGTTGTTTTCCTATTCATATTGCATAATTAGCTTCTTATCAGAATCAAACAACTTCAAGAGATTGTCCTTCATAGTAATCGAGAAACCTTTCTCAATTAGCTGACCTACACTCATCGGATTGCTCTTCATGCTAGGAACATACCAAACATCCTTGATCATAACAATTTTGCCATTCTTCACTTCGACCTTGACATTTTCCATTCCTTCAGCATTCAGGTCCTTATCATTAGCACATCTGATCTTTGTCCTCTTTCTAGAGTAAAAATTAATGAGCCATTATTTATTTCTAGTTAGGTGATTTGAGCAGCCAATGTCCATATACCACCAGTCTACCAAATATCCACCATCAGATTCATAAGCCATCAATAGCACAGGTTCATCATCAGACTCTCCCCTGGCTATGTTTGCTTCTTCTGATTTTCTTTCTTGTTTGAACAACAGTCAACAACAAAATGGCCAAACTTCTTACAATAGTAACATTGAACCTTCTTCTTGTCATACTTCTCATTTCCCTTATAATATTTCTTCTCATCAGAGTTGGAGGCTTCTGACTTCTGATAACCACCACCATGTCTCTTCTTGGTCTCTGACCAAGATTGCTTCTGATTCTTCTCACCAGAAGACGCCTTCAAAGCCAGCTCTATGTAACGCCCCTGACTGCTTTCAGGATTGCTGACTGACCCCACAAACCAACACGGGTCTTTTCAGCATGCTTTTTCCTCACTCACATGCTTTCTGGAAAACTTCCCAGAAGGTCACCCATCCCATAATTGCTCCAAGTCAAGCACGTTTAACTGTGGAGTCCTTATGAACAGGCTACCAAAAGGAAGATGCATCTTGTTGGTACAGGTAGTACCAATTTATCCTTATAAGCTTTCCTTCAACCATGCAGTCCCATACCCGCACAACCTTAGTATCCCTCTTATTCCGATGTGAATTCAGTTTTTCCCTAGAAGCTGAGGAGTGTCTCATTCTCATGCCTCATGCACCGACAACCACTCATTCGCCAAGCTGCTAGGAGTGTCTCATTGTCATGCCTCGTGCACTGACAACCACTACCTCGCCCTCGGGTGTTACATGCCCACCAGCTTCCGCTTGGTTCGTCCCTGAACCACATCGTACTGGGAGAGGTCTGGGACGAACCACATCATACTGGGAGAGGTCTGGCTCTGATACCATTTGTAACGCCCTAGACTGCTTTCAGGATTACTGACTGACCCCACAAACTAACACGGGTCTTTTCAGCATGCTTTTTCCTCACTCACATGCTTTATGGAAAACTTCCCAGAAGGTCACCCATCCCATAATTGCTCCAAGTCAAGCACGCTTAACTATGGAGTTCTTATGAGCGGGCTACCGAAAAGAAGATGCATCTTGTTGGTATAGGTAGTACCAATTTATCCTTATAAGCTTTCCTTCAACCATGCAGTCCTATACCTGCACAACCTTAGGATCCCTCTCATTCCGATGTGAATTCGGTTTTTCCCTAGAAGCTGAGGAGTGTCTCATTCTCATGCCTCATGCACCGACAACCACTCATTCGCCAAGCTGCTAGGAGTGTCTCATTGTCATGCCTCGTGCACTGACAACCACTCCCCCGCCCTCGGGTGTTACACTCTACCTCTCTTTCAGATATTCTCTCAGTTAGACGCAACTCTTGTGCCTCTAGACTGCTTTGCAACTCTTAAATTCTCATGGTGCTCAGATCCTTAGAATTTTCAATTGCTACAATAATGAAATCAAACTAAGGAGTAAGTGATCTCAGTACAAACCACAGAGAATTTAAACTAGACTTATCTCGAACCAAAGTAAGCTTTTTGTTGGGCTGAGATTATGAATTGAATTGGGGTTTTACCAGGAAAACCACAATCGAAGTTGAGATTTTAAACAGGCCTGATCTTGAACCAAAGAAAGCTTTTAAATAGGCTTAGCTTACGAACCGAACCGCCGACTTAGAACTTAAATCCCCAAGGGTTTAGCCTTTAACTCAAACAAACTTTTCTTTATGGATAAATTATTCAACCAAGAGAAAATACTCCTTGATGAATTTACAACAATGCCCTTTCCAAAATACAAAATTCCTCAATAGACAAAATGACTTTCTCGAAGCGCTACAACTAAAATTATGTGAGAAAGTTGAAAAATATTATATATATATATATATATATATATATATATATATATATATATATATATAGAGAGAGAGAGAGAGAGAGAGAGAGAGAGAGAGAGAAGAGAGAGAGAGAGAGAGAGAGAGAGAGAGAGAGAGAGAGAGAGAGAGAGAATTATCACATTTATGGATATGAAATTGTAGGCTGTACAAAAAAGGATTTTTTCTTGGGCCAAAATTGATGAACCAATCGATTGGTACCTTAGCCAATCGATTGGAATGACTCAAAATAAACATTTAGGATGTTTAAAATGGAAATAAAAGATATAAAGTCGTTACCCTTCTTTAAGAAGTTGTCCCAAACTATTAAGGATAATTTTTGCACTAACCCAGTCGATTGGGTATGAGTGCCAATTGATTGGACAATGCAAGTTTTTATCAAAAACCATTATGACAATTCCCGATTCAACTGGCACAAACCGAAAACAATTTTAGGGATATTTTATTAAGAAATAAAGGCTTAAAACTTGTTTTAGTGCGTGCGTGTGATTTAGTCGTATAACTATAAAAAAGCCCTTGTGTTTTTACAAAACAAGGTTCACTCAAATGCGATAGCACGAGCTTTCACACTTTCTCTCTTTCACACTTTGAAGCTTCAAGACTTGTAAAGTAAATCAATCATATGGAAATTTCTTGAATATTTTTGAAGATGAGGCTTAAGATTTTATTCAAGTTAAGTATCATAATTATAGGATGTTTGCAGAGATCATCAAACCCTAACTTGTTTGCTTACATCTTTAACCACTTGTGATATTTGAGTCCTCATAGGTTGTAAAGATTATTATGTAAGTTGTCATACATGTTGCATCATAAAAGGCTCCTTTTAGTTGTTATCTTCAAAATCATTTTGTTGAGAGCTTATTTGGTTTACTTCTTCAATTAAATCTTTTATTTATTTATTTTATAAAATAAACTAAATGAATCATGAAGCAATTTTTTTATAGAAATGAAAGAAATAAATGAAAGTAGATACAAAATGAACATAAAATAATATTTTTATATTATATTTTATTTATTTATTTATTTTAAAGAAAATAAAGAAATTAAAGTAAATAAATGCAAAAAGAAATAAAAGTCAAACAAAAATAAAAAATTTAAGAATCTAGATAAAATTTGGGATATGACAGTCGTAAGATCCTTTGATTCCTCAATCGCTATGATTATGTTCTCGAATCCTGCCGTCAAAGAATGCAAGATTTCCGTGAACTTATACTGCTATGTGATCATTTCTCCACATGTTTTTACTTGGTTTACCAACCGAGTCATTCTCGTCGTAAAATCGTTGATTGTCTCCTTATCCTCCATTTGAATCAATTCAAGTTAACGTTTATGAGTTTGTAATCTCACAACTTTCTCCTTGTCAGTCCCTGCATATTTCTTCTCAAGAATATCCCATGCTTGCTTCGATGATTCACCATCACCAAATTTCTCAAAGTTGTCACCATTCACACATTGATGGATCAAAAACAGTGTCTTGAAATCTTTCTTCTTTTATTCCTTGTGCGTAGCTCACTGGCATCCATTGCACTTTCGATAAGAGGATTTACACCGTTCTTGATCACTTTAAGAACATCTTGGTAGGAAAACAATACCTTCATTTGCTTACACTACTTGTCGTAATTCTTCGCATCAAGGATGATAAGTTTGCAGAGATTCTTTTACTGGAGACTGAATTCATGCTGCACACTAGGTGTATTGTGATTGAACCAAACTCTAGATGTCAGATGTTAGAACTTGAAACCACAAAGTTGATAATAATGGAGTAATTGAGTGTGGAAAAGGGGAGAATGAGCGAGAAATTAGAGAGTAATTGAGGGAGAAAATGTATATTTTTCTCATTAATTTTCTCACTAATTTTCTCACAAAATACTCAAAGGATATTTATACAACAATATAGTAGTTGAAGTACAACTAACTTACAATAAAACTAAAACTCTCAAAATGTAACAAGTTGCACTATTAGTACAACCGGTTATACTCTGCTTATGTTTTTTTCATTTTAATCAAAAGTTTTCGGACCATAACCTATTACTCCCTCCGTCTCAAAATGAAAGTCTTTTAAGGTTGTTTCACATAGATTAAGAAAAGTAATTATTGACTAATTAAATATAACAATTTTAAAAAATTACCCTTACTTACCATTGGTTGTCATTAGGGGTGGGAATAGGCTAGGCCGAGCTAGGCTTTGCCAAGCCTGAGCCTGACCTGCTAAAAAATTCAAAGCCTAAGCCTGACCTGTAGCCTATCATAGACTTATTTTTAGGCCTAAACCTGACCTTTTCGAAGGCCTGATTAACCTACTAGCCTATTTAAAAGCCTACTTCATTTGAACATCTGTAAATAAGAAATTCAACTAATGTTAAATAGACTAACAAGTTAAAAGATCAATGAGATTAAATGTTTGTTTTCATTGTCTTGTTCAAGTTTTCTTATTAGCATAAGTTTGGTGATACTATTTGTTGAAGATAACTTATGAGAAAAACTTATGACATCGTTTATAATGTTTTTTCAACTTATTTTCATAAGTTCTTCAAGATAACTAAGTTTTATTTTCGTATTTTAGTTCAAAGTACAAAATAGAATATAATAATAATAAATTTATTGATTTTTTCTTAAATAGGCCAGCCTGATAGGCTTAAAAGACTTTTCTTACGGCCTGTGGCCTAGCCTCTTTAGCTAAATAGGCTTATAAAAAAGCCTAGGCCTTTTCTATTTAAGAAAAAGTCTGGCCTGGCCTGAGCCTATGTAGGCTAGGCCGTAGGCCCCTGTTAGTTGGCCTGACCTATTCCCATCCCTAGTTGTCATAAAGGTGTAATGTGATGTACTGTCTTAAAAGTTGTGTAGATAATAATTATTAGGGGTAAAGTTGGTAAAAATTAATGATTGTTGCATTGAAAACGTAAAATAACTTTTATTTTGAGACAAAATTTTTTAACTAAAAAAACTCTTATTTTGAAACAGAGGGAGTACCCTATTTGTACAACCGATTTTCGGACCATAACCTATTACACTATTTGTACATTTGCTTCTATTTAACATTTTACAAAGAGTGCAATCATTTGCATAAAAACTGCAACAAATTACACTCACTTATTATCTTGGATTCATATATAATTTTTTAAATTAAAAGATATACTTAATTCTACTTTTATTTAAAAAGGGAAAGCTAATTTATACTTTAAAGAATTGTAGATAATTTACCGACATACGTGAAAATTAGCTGCATAGAATTATAGAACCTAATTATTGAGATTTCTTTAAAATAAGAAAAAGTTAACCTTTAGTTGGAATTCAATTTTAAACATGTCGTGAATGTCTTTTTTATTTTCTTTTAATTGCTTTTATTACGCAATGTCTTCTTTAATATTATTGACTTTTTTTGCTTGGAATTTTTAAACAATATTAAAAAATTGTCTTTAATAGAGTAAGTCAATAAGATTTTTAATTCTCATATTTATAGAGAATACAATAATTGTCCTGATATTTTCTCCTTTTCTGCATTATTTTTCATTGTAATATTTTTTTTTAGAACAATACATATATGTCATTTTTAGAATAATTTTTTGTTCCTTTTTAATTGTCGTTTTCAAAATTTAAGATAGTAATGATTATAGATTTGTCAAAATTGCTCATAATTATTATTATGGAGAGAAAAAAAAATATATTAAAATAATTAAAAGCTACGGATATTATAGACAAAAAAAAATCATAAGTAACAATAATTATTGAATTTTTTAATATGTATAAAAAGTCAAAAAATAATAATTAAAAAGGAACTGAGGGAATACATGTTAAGGATATCATTCAAAATTCTTCGAATCTCACCGTTACAAAACTATTGCAAGAAGGCATTGTTTGAGTATCTTAGAGGCTTGTATGAAACGAAATACGTGGCCGAGAAGTGTAACACAATCTACATGGTTGTTTGCGTCTCATTCATAACTGTTTTGAATATTAGGGGAGGTTAAAAAACAATAACAAAGGGAGAAAGTTGGCAACCATTCCTTTCTTGTACTCCAAGCCAGCATTTTCCGTTGTCTTGAATGAGGATGTGATGTAATAGTTGATTGTGTTGAAAATGTGCACATAAAAGCATTGATACTTCATATATTAATCAAAAGGAAAGTTTTGTTTCACACAAAAAAAGGAATGTTACTATCATGCAACTAAAATACTATTGACAAAATTATTTTTTACATAGAAATAATAATAAATTATTTTCACATAGAATAATTTTTTTAAATATATAATTATACATATTAATAAACAAAATGAGTTGAACAAACAGAGCATACATGCAGTCCTGCAATACACTCGATCGACAACCGTCAATAGAACAATAAAAAAGAACGAAGAAATAAAATTTACACAGAAAAATCGAAGAAAAATCTAAACTCCAACAAAAGCAAAGAACCAAGATCGGGAGACCCCTCAAAAGCACAAACTAAGGGAAGGTTGGAGAGACTACTTGCAAAAGCAGAGATATGTTCAGAAATGAGAATGAGATGTCTTATGTGAACCACATATACAATTGTTTTTCTTTATTGGAAGTGAGTTCATTCTCATTTTTCGGATATCTCTTTCTCTTTTCGGATAACTCTTCCAACCTCTAGCTAGAGTTTGGACCACCTGGTCTGACCTACACTCTTCCCCCATAACATAGCTAATTAAAAGGACGTAGGTGAACCTTGTTGTGAACTCTCATTTCTTATCAAGGTTCAAAATGTTGGGCATGTGACTTCATACACAAGAGAGAGTGAATTGTAGAGGTTTGATAAAACAAAATTATTTGTAAAATCATAGTTTGAAAATATTTTGTAAAACAAGTGCGTAAATACGCAGCAAAAAGAAAATAATTGGAAATAAAAGAGATAAGGGAAGAAGAACACCATAAAATTATACAGGTTCAGCCTTAAGGTGACTTATTCATGTTCCTACGAATTATTCTTGAGAGTATCCACTAAACTTTAAAGCGTTCAGAAGGATATGCCCGTGAACCTCCTTATACAAGGAAATGAAGTTTTTAAGGTTAACTTCGAACCAAACAACAAACAAGGCTTATAGTGGTTAGTCTCCAAACCAAACAGCGAACAAGGCTTAGAACGGTTAGTCTCCAAACCAAAACAGCGTACAAGGCTTATAGCGGTTAGTCTCCAAATCAAACAGAGATTTTGCACGAGCTGATCTCGAACCAAGATGGAGTTTTGAGTTGGCTATCCTCCAAACTGAACTGTAACCTTATACAGGATGACCACAAACTGAAATGAGATTTATACCAGGCTGATATTGAACCTATTGAGTTTTTCATGGTGAACTCAGAAACCAAGTGATATTTTATACCGGACTGATCTCAAACTGATATAACTTTTAATCAGGTCGAGCTCAAGAACTATTGTTGAGATTTTCACCTGCTGATATTCACGAACCAAAAACGAGCTTTTTCTCCAAGGCGAAGCTCACAAACCAAACAGAGATTTCCTAAGACAATCCCCAAAAAAATAAGAGCTTTTAACTGGTTTAGCTTGTGAACAAAATAACCACCTCCCATGGAAGAATTATATACAAAAGTGAAAAATATACTCTTGGTAAATTTATAACTTTGCCCTTGACTTGAACAAATACTCTCACTTATATTCAAGACTACTCTCGAAGCACTATAGCTAAAAATATGTGAGAAAAATGAGAGATTTAAAGAGATGATGAGAAAACTGAAAACTGAGAGTTTTCTTATTTTCAGGATGTGAAAAAGTGATAGAGAAGCTCTCTATTTATAGACCAAGGCAAAGTATAAATTTGGAAATAATCCACGAGCCTAATCAATGTCATAATTGATTAGGCTAATCAATTAGACAACCTAAATAATTGATTGTTAAGGTCACAAATGGAAGATTTTGATATTTAGCTGTTACCAATCATTAAGAGATTGTCCCAATATATTTTAGACTCAACTAAGCATGATATAGTTGATTAGACAAAATATCTAATTGATTATTTAATTAGAAAATGTCTTCTAATCAATTAGACACTTTCCTAATCAACTCGCTAGACCTCAAAAACATTTTTTGGTGATTTGATTAAAATATAAGAGGCTTCTCAAAAGTTTTATGTGTGTATGTGTGTGTGATTTAGCTATTGTATTTCCACAAATACCCTTGTGTCTTTACAAGACAGTGGTGACTTAGACGAACACAACCATGTGAGCTTTCACACTTCCTATCTTTCACAACTCTGAAGCTTAATGTCTTGGAATTATTGACTTTAACTTTACTTTCACGCAAAAGCTTCAATTCTTCTTACTGAGGCTTAAAATATCTTCCAGTAAATTGCCATCATTTGAGAGTTGAGAGGTTAAACCAGTGGCATGAATTAGAAGTTTTCACTTGAAAGTCGTTTGACCACAGTGTTGACTTTAACATTTATCTTGATCTTTAAGAGCATAACTTGATTCATGAGGATAACTTGATCAATTATCTTGAGCATCTTTGAACTCTTGAACTATCTACATCAGTTGCTTCACTTTAAGTGTTGTCATCATCAAAACTAAACAACTACTTAATTGTCTTGTAGATTTGCTATCTATAAGCTTCACCATATTGTATCACTTAACTGTACATCCAAGCATATAGATCCACAAAAATCCATGCATCCTTCTAAAATGTTTTAACCAAACCAACCAAGAAACCCATAAGTTGTTCATCCTAGACAAACATCTTGCGCCTTAATCTGAAATTCCATACCCATTCATTCACATCCCAAAACCCATACATCCAACCACCTAAGCTTTCTACTATGAAATAAGGAACAACCTTTCAAAATACACACTAGGCAGCCACATATCCTTTCATACATCCTGCTAAAAGTGAACTTACATATAATTCCCCACCACCTTAATGATACTTATGGCAAACCAATCAATCACCTTATTGATCTTGGAGTCGGGTAGGAAAACATCTCTCCACCAAGGACAAATTTTCCTAATATCCATTTCTCTACCACCAACAGGAGACCTGGCAACCAATGAACCAGACCTAGAAGAAGTAACATCAATCTACTCAAAAGGGCAAGGTTGTCCTTCCTCAAGTCACTTGCCCCTAGGCCATCCATCTTCTTAGCATTTCATACATCCTGTCAACTAGCCCAAGCTACCTTAATCCATCCTTTGGATCCTCTCCAGACAAAGAGCCTTTGTAGACCAACAAACTTTCTCAATACCTAGACTGACATCTTTATCAAAGAGAGAAAGAAGATATGGATGTCATTCAAAATCAAATTGAGAAGGACAATCCTTCCACCAAGGATAACAAACTTATTCCTCCATGAAGTTAGTCTATTAGTAAAAAGCTTGACAAAAGGCTCCCAAGTCATCTTTATTCCCTAATTTGCACCCACCGAAAATCCTAAATACTTATAAGGAATTGTGCTCACTTTGCAATGAATAAAATTATCAGTCAACTCCAAAAAGTAATCGTCCATATTAATACCAAAAAATAAAACTCTTGGAGAAATTCACCCTTAAACTTGCCGCTAGCTTAAAGCTTTTAAACATTAAGTTTATAGTCCAATGATTCCGATCTGACGCCTCACCCAAAGTAATTATATTATCTTTATACGAAAGGTGGGACGTCACTAACCATTTAGATAAAAGAATTTAAAATGTACTTGGCTTTTGGAAATATGTGATACCATGAAATGAGACCTTCTAAAAATGAGAAAGATTGAATTTCCTTCACCGACTAAGGTTAAAGGTACGAAGGATGGATCGCGAGTGATCAGTGCATTTTGATGAAAATTCTTATACCATTGTACTTAGACATTTTCATAGTTTTTTTTATATTAATTTTACTATTTTATTGTATTTTTAGAATTAAGTTTATTTTTGCCTTTAATTTAAATTTGTATTTTATTTTCAGCATTAACAGTTATTTGATACATGTTTACTGTGCAGACCATAACATGAGCTTTGATAATAGGATTGACGCGTTCTGATAGGCGTTGAAAAGTTAAGAGAAAGAGCTACAAGTTTTGTGTTGAAGCCAAAAGATGATTCGGAATGAAGTAGTATCAAATAATTCGTTGAAATTTCAGACCTTTAGAAAATAATAATTTTTGGGCTAGTTTTTAGGTTTTTTCGACCCGGTTAGAATTAGAAGGGGAAATCCTTATTTTGTATAAGAGAGCATCCGTGGTACTGTAGATATACCTTCTTTTCACTATTCACGAATATTTCTTTTTTGCTTTGTACGATTTCATATGGAGAGCTAAACCCATTCGTAGTTGATTTGTTCTGAAACCTTGAGATTATTATAATTTGCAATACCTTGAGCTTTTATGCCAGGATCAACCCAACAACCTTCCTCACACCAAAATTTTTACTAGTTTTAGCCTGCAACCTCAAAGTCAATTACATATATACAAGAGGATTAAACAAGCACTTGAATTACAATTTCAACGCGATAACATAATTACATAACTCTCAGTATAACTATTTCACCCTCTCAGCACTAAAGCAATGTATAGTTAATAAAAATGTTTCTAAAATATAATAATTTGCAAAAGAGAGTAGTAAATCATAAAATTCATGATTTTGAAGCTAGAACAAGAGTACTTTATATATGAAACAATTTTGGATAAAAAAGGAAGCAATCCATGGGCTCTGATCATTTTCTAATCGAATAAGTTACGACGTTAATCGATTAGACCTAGTTAAAAAGGAAAACTTTAGCCACCTTCATTCCTTAATCGATTAATAGGATATCTAGTTAACTAATATTTTAACTCGCTCCTTAACCAATTAGATACAAGCTCTGATATATTAAACAATGAGTTTACTTTTCCTTATTAGCTAGAATCACTCCATAATCGATTAGGTAAGTGCTAGCATTGATTTTTAGAAGAATTTTGAAATAGATGAACAATTTGAAAAACTTTTTAGTGCGTGTGTGCATGCTTTAGTACCTCAAAGAATTACAGGCTACTTGACAAAAAAGAACAAACACTAAAATATGGGACCAGAAAAGCTTTCACATCTTATGTTCCTTTGATGTTGATCTTTGAATTTTAATTGACTTAATCACTTTCATAATTGGAATTTTGATCAATTTTTCTTTTAGATATAACTTTTATCTGATGATACTTATCATTAAATTTGCTTTTTCTCTTTTGTCATTATCAAAACCACAAAAATCTCATTTCCACAACCTTTCTCTCACAGTCATCGTCCCTCTCCAAATATGCCTTTCTCTCCCTCCCAGCAACTGAGTCCCCCTCCATTTAAATCACCAACACAAATGCTTATTAATCTCAACCCACATCTAGATCTAATGTAACATCTTCCTTCTTAATTTATATACCCACTTTGAGTTCAAAAACTATACTTGTTACGAGGAGCCAACATGGTATCTTAAAATCCAACCACAAATACTAGAACCTTCACAAAGATGTTAAGAAATTCCTCATCCCTTGTTCTTACCAAGCTCTAGGGCCTTCCTTAAAGCCATACAATGATTTGTGCAGGTGATAAACAAGATATGTACGAGTTGAATCCTTGAACCCTCAATGGTTGATACATGTATGTTGTTTCTTTAAGTTTATCATGTAGGAAAATATTTTTAACATCTAACTGGGCCATTCTTTAAAGAGAGCAAAACTAAGCATGGTTCAAATGGTTGTTAATTTAATAACCCAAATAAAAGTATCTCCATAACCCACGCCAACTTGTTGACTTGTACTATCACCTACAAGTCGAGCTTCATGCTTATCAAAAGAACCTACATATTTTTTAGTATGTTTAAAAATCTACATAGATCAAATAACATTAACATAAATATTTTTAATAAGATGTGGGATTTAGTGATCTATCCACCTGATATTAATGTTCTTTGATCTATGTGGATTTTTAAACATACTGAAAAATATGTAGGTTCTTTTGATAAGCATAAAGCTCGGCTTGTAGGTGATAGTACAAGTCAAAAAGTTGGCGTGGGTTATAGAGATACTTTTAGTTGGGTTATTAAATTAACGACCATTTGAATCGTGCTTAGTTTTGCTCTATTTAAAGAATGCCCCAGTTAGATGTTAAAAATACTTTCCTACATGGTGAACTTAAAGAAACAATATTCATGTATCAACCATTGGGATTTCAAGGATTCAACTCGTACATATCTTGTTTATTATCTGCACAAATCATTGTATGGCTTTAAAGAAGGCCCTAGAGCTTGGTAAAAACAATTTACATATTATTTTTCATCTATTGGTTTCTTCTAAAGAAAGTCTAACAACTCTTTTTTCATCTATCAGAAAGACACTCATATGTCATATCTTCTTCTGTATGTAGACGACATCATTCTAAGAACTTGTACTCATGATCTTTGCATATCTGTCATATCATTTCTCAGCTCTGAAATACTTGAGAGCACTTAGTTTTTTTGGGAGCATTTTTGTCACTAGACATGCTAGTGGTATATTCATATCTCAAGAAAAATATGGATAAAAAGTTATTGAACATGGTGGTATGTCATCATGTAAGCCACGTCCTACCCCGATTGCCACAAAGCTGAAGCTTAGCACCAAAATAAACACTCCATATTAGGATCCATCTCTTTAGCACAGTCTTGTAGAGACTCTACAATATATCACATTCACAATTCCGCACATCTTTTATGCGGTACGACATATTTGTTTACTTATGCATAATCTGATGGATGTTCACGAGCATGCTTTTAGGTTCATCTTGAGCTACAACACTAATTAATATAAACTTCACCTTCATCCATCCTCCACTACTTCTTTGATCTCTTATACATATGTAGATTGAGGAGACTTACCAGATACTAGGAGATCAACTTCTAATTATTGCGTGTTTCTTGGTGACTACTTACTTTCATGGTCCTTTAAATGACAACCCACGTTATCCCTCTCCAATATTAAGGTTGAATATTGTGGTGTTATCCGTATCACAATAAACTATGGTACCTTTGCGATACGGATAACACCACAATATTCAACCTTAACATTGGAGCAAAATAATGTGGGTTGTCGTTTGAAGGACCATGAAAATAAGTAGTCACCAAAAAACACATAGTAATTAGAAATTGATCTCCTGGTGTATGTGTGTGTGCGCGGGTATATATATAAAGGTAGAATATTCACCAAAAAACTTTTTAGAAATTGATCTCTCTCTCTCTCTCTCTATATATATATATATATATATATATATATGTTAATGGTCAAAGGTAGAATATGTTAATGGTCAAAGGTATTATAAGATTTTATAAGTCATGATTAATATAATTTATTTTAATTCCTTAGTTTGTACATAAGACACTAATAATCATAGAAGACTAATTTTTGAGAGTGAATCCTTTTCTTCTAGTGTTCTTTTTCCCCTCATTGTCTCTAGCTTTTCCACTAGCTTATCTTCTTCTCCTCTCCCAAATCTAAACACCACCTTCCATCATGTAGATATAGTTGTTGGTGGTGCGACGAGAATGTTGTTTGTGTCATTTTATTTGTTGTTTGACATTTATTTATATTTGAATTTTATTTCAATGATTTGAAGTTCTGGTAAGGTTGTAAAATGATCATTTTGTAAGATTACGACTAAAAGACGAGGCCAAACAACTTCTCTGAAAAGATCACTAGATTGAGGTTGACCTAATCTAAAATCCCCTGTTAGGATCTTCATTATATCTGCACATGTAATATAGGAGCAAGCTTTGTGAATTTGTGAACAATGATTACCGTTATTAATGTTTTGCATTTTGCTCACCACTTATTCGATGAAATCCCTTATGGTTTATAATAATATTTTCAACTATTTCAGGTATTTTGGTTTGTAGTGGTTGTTAAATAATTTTCAAGACAATGCTCAATCTTCGTTGGCAATGATGATAATAAGTCTGGTGTTACGGCTGCCATTTTCTTCTATGGTAGTAGATTGAGTATTGATTCCTGAGTGTGTTTTCTGAGCCAGTTTGAGTCATCCTTCAAATGTTTTCTGAGCCAGTTTTACTGTTTAGTATCATCGGTGACCTTTCTTCCCTTGACAATCATGATTGCTATTTGGTTTGAATATATTTCATCGACTTCTGTACCTTTCAATTAACACTGGCAATGATGATAACAAGTCCAGTGTTACGGCTGCCATTTTCTTCTATGGTAGCAGATTGACTACTGATTGACAATGGTGTTTTCTGAGCCAGTTTCAGTCATCCAACAAATGTTTTCTGAGCCAGTTTTAGAGGTATGTATCTTCATGTTTTGTTTCTGTTTCACTTTGATGTTGTAATATTTTCAATGGTTTTGTTTCTGTTTCACTTTGATTGTAAGGTTAATGGTAACTTTGTGCTTAAATTAGATTTTGAACAATTGACTACATATGCTCGTCGTCCAACTGTCAACAAGTTCATTGGAAATGGTGTGTAGTTGCTAAATTGCAGGTTGATAACCATTGAAAGTGATCACCCTCTTATGTCTTGAATTCAGAATTACTCATAATATCTCTTATTGTTATGCAGTTCAAGGGCTGCTTGAACTTATTTCATTGGTATTGATTTGGGTACAACTAATTCAGATAGAGATATACATGCGTTTCATTTAATACTTTATTACATTGTTCTACAAATTATATTTCTACGGATTACATTGTTCATGATTATAAATTGACAACGAATTAGCGAGATATTGATTGGCAGGTTTGGCAAAGGAATATGACAAATCATCACCTTTGGTTGGTTTTGCTTTCGTTTATGAATTATGTTCAAACACTTTTTTATCTTCGATTTGGTTGCATATTTTATCGTATGCTGGACATTAAACTATTATGAGATATGTTGAGTATATCCTGATAATGATAATCATTATTACATTGATGTGGATGAGTTCTTTGGTCAAAAATTGAAGTTATTGTTGTTTCACTCTGACTGATTTCATATTGTTGCAAAAGATATTACACCAAATGATAACCAGGAACTTGACAACGCTTTTCTCAAAGGGGTGCCTATCTACTGCTCGTACAGTAACGTTTATGTATTTATGTGTTTAATAGCCAAAATTAATACCTAATATTCTGATTTTGGCTGAACAATGATTTATAAAGGTGTTTTCTGATCCACTTTTCTTCGATAGTGACCTATCTTCTCTTGACAATGATGACTGCTATTTGGTTTGAATATATTTCTGCCACTTTAGTACCTTTCAATTTTCACTGGCAATGATGATAACAAGTCAGCTCTTACGGCTGCCATTTTCTTCTATGGTAGTAGATTGACTATTTTTTGGCAACGTATGTGTTTTCTGAGCCAGTTTCACTCATCCAACAAATGCTTTCTGAGCCACTTCGACTAATCCTTCAACTGTCATCTGAGGCAATTTTAGAGGTAACTATCTTTATGTTATAATGTCATGCTGCTTGAGTAATATCTGTGATCAGTGTTGTGTTGTGTTTTGTAGAACTATATTGTTTTCAATCTAAGGGATTGTTTTAGACAGTTGTTCGCAAAAGATATTACACCACATGATAAGCATGAACTTCACAAGGCTTTGCAAACACAGGTGCCTATCTACTGCTTTATCTTGATTCTATATTTATCTTGATTTCATTGGTATTGATTTGGGTACAACTAATTCAGACAGAGATACACTTGCGTTTCATTTAATACTTTATTCCATTGTTCTACAAATTATCTTTCTACGAATTACATTGTTCATGATTATAAATTGACAATGAATTCGTGAGAATTTGATTGGCAGGTTTGGCAAAGGAATATTAGAAATCATCACCTTTGGTTGGTTTTGCTTTCGTTTTTGAATTTTGTTCGAACACTTTTTTATCTTCGATTTGGTTTGATATTTTGGGTGAATAATGATTTCTAAAGGTGTTTTCTGAGCCACTTTTATTCGATAGTGACCTTTCTTCTCTTGACAATGATGACTGCTATTTGGTTTGAATATATTTCTGCCAATTTAGTAACTTTCAATTTTCACTGGCAATGATGATAACAAGTCAGCTCTTACGGTTGCCATTTTCTTTTATGGTAGTAGATTGACTATTTTTTGCCAACAAATGTGTTTTCTGAGCCAGTTTCACTCATCCAACAAATTCTTTCTGAGCCACTTCGACTAATCCTTCAACTGTCATCTGAGGCAGTTGTAGAGGTAACTATCTTCATGTTATAATGTCATACTGCTTGACTAATATCTGTGATCAGTGATTGTGTTGTGTTTTGTAGAACTATTTTGTTTTCAAGCTAAGGGATTTTTTAGACAGTTGTACGCAAAAGATATTACACTACATGATAAGCATAAACTTCACAAGGCTTTGCAAACACAGGTGCCTATCTACTTCTTTATCTTGATTCTATATTTATGTGTTTAATATCCAAACGTAAGGCCTAATATTTTGATTTTGGGTCACTGCTTCTATATGCTGATATGGCTCCATCATATATTTTCGTACTATATATTTTCATATATTTTGATATGGTATTCTGTGACTTATTCATGACTTTACTATGTTAATGTTGTAATTACCGTGGTTTTAAAATGTTTGAATTATCAATGTAAATCATTAATTTGACCTTTAGTATTCAATAACAATTTATTAAAATGTCATTGATAAGCTTGACCAATCACAATTCAATAACCAATTTGACTTTTGAATTAACCAAGCAATAATGACAGCCCACTAAAAAGTTAATGATTTCCAATGTTAAAAGAATATCAACAATCAAATAACCCATTATAAAATCCTATTTTCTCTTCCAACTATCACACAACCATCACCTTAGGATACGGAAAAACAAAATGAATTCAAATGATGCTGTCCAGGTTGAACCAAACTCAGACGATCAACAACCACAAAACGTCCAACTGGTTCCCCAGGTAATCCTTGTGGTTGATGAGGTCCAACAAACACACAAGGTTCAACAGGAAGTACAATTCCAGGCCGAGGAAGCTGCAGAGGCCCAAGAAGCGGCTGCATTGCGAAGAAGACGAGCCAGGAGACGATTAAGAAGGGCAAGACGAAGGGCATTGCGAAGAAGATAAGCCGTGATACGTATATTTGATTCAGATGATGAAGATGAAGCACCTTTTAGCTGGAGTAACTTTATGCGTGCTAGGGCTTTTAGATTTGATCTTTAATATTTTATATTTTCATCTAGGGCTCTTATCAAATCTATGATAAAATAGTTTATTATTGTCAGGATCTAATTCACCTAATGTGTATTTTGGAATCATGTTGCTACATTATATGCATTTTAATATTTTAATTGAAGTCAGTATATTGGCTATCTATTATGTCTTTTCCAGACCCATATTAATTAGTGTTTCTGTTGTGTTTCGTTAGAAATAAATTGTTTTCAAGCTAACGGATTGTTTTACACGGTTGTATGCCAAAGATATTACAGGTAATTTGGTTTATAGGTATTCTGGTTCCTTCGTTTAGGTTATGCACATCAAAGTCCAATGCCCATGTATCTTTTTTATGCAGAATCAGCAAATGAACCACCAAGAAGCTGAAAACGATAAAACAGGTACATTACTCAATCGTAAATTTGATTATGGAGCAAACTTGCAATGGATAACACGTAGTGTTATTTTATATTGTGTTATTTACAGATTCCTGTTGCAATTTTCCAATTCCAACAGAAACCTTCCATCATGGATGAGTTCAAAAGATAATGATGACGGTCAAAGTTCTGGGAAGAAACCAATTTTGGATGGTGATGGTGAGAAGTCCATTGAAATTGAGACATCCAAGAAGAAGACCAATGTTCAATCTGAAAATGCTCGAAAATCTTCGGCAATGTTATAAGTTTTCAAAAAAGTTCCTACATATATTGGGATTATTATGTTTTTGGGTAGCTTATAAAATACTAAAGTTCAGAGAATATTATGTTTTAACATCTGAAATCATAGGCAGGCTAAGTCTACTGTTGTTGCATTAAAATTTTGTGAATGTCAAAGCAATGTTTTAATATACGATTACAATTCTCAATCAATGATTCAAATCAATGTCATATACTATATGTTTATGTGTAACAATAATAATCTGGTACCTTCAATTATATATGGAAAGAAAGTGATGTGTTTGTAGAAAAGTAATGTGTCGGTCATATACATAATTCTATATTTGAATTTTGTTATGAATAGTTCAATAACGATAATATGATTATATATATCTTTCAAATATCATATATATATATATATATACACACACACACTTTTGTTATATATACTATACTCATAATATGATATATTTTTTTTTGATATATACTTTTACGATACATATATCTTTCAATAACAATAATAACGATAGTATGATCACACAATTCAAGTGATGTACACTTTTATACATATACTTTTGTATTAAGTTTCATTTATCTGTAATATAGAAAATGACATTGTAATATTTTATGATTTGATATAGGACACAATCAGTTAAATCAGGAAATAAAACATGCATAAATACTGTTTAGTTATGTGTCAAATATTTATGAAGTAATACGGAACACAACTTATTAGATCAAGACAACAAATCCATGCATAAATATTGCGGTCAATATGTATTTCAGACCAATTCTATAGTACAAAATTCTTTCTATCCCGTGTATTTGTAAAAAGATTGAATATTCTAAAAAGCATATTCAAATCCTCATGGGTCACTACCATAACAACACTACCTATTCATTTTTAAGTATTTCTTTTCAAATATACATATCCATTTAAATATATTTTATACTATATTAGATAAATTTATCCGTGCATATGGACATGTATGTTGGATCAATACCTTCTCTTGATGTTTTTTTATTTAAACTTTATCAATTATCGAATGATTTAACGTAGAAATCAACTTACCCGTGCAGATGCACAGGTCTTCTACTAGTATATATATATATATATATATATATATATATATATATATATATATATATATATATATATATATATATATATATATATATATAAAAGGTAGAATATGTTAATGGTCAAAGGTATTATAAGATTTTATAAGTCATGATTAATATAATTTATTTTAATTCCTTAGTTTGTACATAAGGTACTGTAGCGAGCGATTTTTGTCGGTGACGCGACCACCTTATCCCTGAAGTTTGGGTTTTCTCCTCGTGGATAAAGGGTGCTACTTTCTGATTTCTTATTTATCCCGTGAAGCTGGAAGGGAAAGGGAAGGTATCTAAAACTAACCTTGTACGCGAATGTTTAACCGAACAAACGCTTTAAAAGAGATTGGGGGGTTCGGCGTCAGGTTATACAATGGGTAGTTGTCAATTACCCATCCTATATGTGGTTATCCACATGATATTAGCAAATAGATATTGCTTTGTAATTGATAGTGGTTATCTGCTGATGGGTTGGGAAAGTTTCTTGGGAAAGTATGTCTGGGAGAGTGAGTTTTGTTTATGTTTTGGGTAAGGTACTGGACCTAAGCTTTTGGTTAGTATGCTCGCTAAGATTTTTGCAATCTTATGCCTACGTATTCCCCTTTAACGAAACAGGGAAATCAGAGCGATCGTAGTTCCTCCTATTCTATGGGAGGAAAGAGATGTTTTGGTGTCTTGTTCAAAGCCCAAGACATGAAGCTAAAGGTGATTTGTATCTTGTTCAAAGCCCAAGATGTGAAGCTAAAGGGTTTTGGCTGAGAGAGAATTTGTCGTCTCTAAAGAGGAATTGTTGAAGTTTGTATGTTGTGAGCAAAGCACAAATTTGATGCTAAGAGGTTGATTGACTCAACCGGGGGTTTCTTTATACAAAGCCTAAGAGGAGGCGGGAGGTTTGACTTTTCCAGAGGAAATGTTCTTTCTGTCTTGTACAAAGTCCAAGATTGAGGCTAAAAGAGAGTTTGACTCCGTTGGGGAGAAGGTATCTTGTATAAGGCCTAAGATGGAGGCTAAAATGGTTTGACTCAACAAGAGAGTACTTTTATCTGTCCTGTATAAAGTCCAAGGCAGAGGCTGAAAAGGTCGACTCAACAAGAGAGTCTTGAACAGGTGATTGACTCAACAAGAGAGTCTTTTATACTCAACAAGAGGGTGTTTTTCTATCTCGTACAAAGCCCGAGATTGAGGTTAAAAAGAGATTGACTCAAAAAGAGAGTCAGTTATACTCAACAAGAGAGTGATTTGCTGTCTCGTACGAAGGCCGAGATTGAGGCTAAAAGGAGATTGACTCAACAAGAGATTCTTTTATACTCAACAAGAGAGTGATTTTTATATGTCTTGTACAAAGCCCGAGACGGAGGCTAAAAGTGGTTGACTCAACAAGAGAGTCTGAAAAGGTTATCTTCGCTGGGGAGAATCATTTGTACAAAGCCCAAGAGGAGGCTGACTTACTGCTGAGGATTATTGAGAACCTGAAGCGTGTCTAAGTGTGGGGAACTCTCATGAGAGATACTGGGTTTCTGCTGGAGATTGATCCAGGGTGATCGGTGTTTTTTCCTATGTTTGATAGGAACTTGAGAATGTCTTTGAGACTCAAGAGGTTTAGACTGTCCAAGTCTAGAGTTTTATTTTTTGTACAATGGCCAAGAGGAGGCGCGGGTACTAAGGGATGAGTATCAATCCTAAAATGGCCGGAGTTTGGGCACTGGAAAGGCTGTTTTAGCAAAAGATGACTAAGTTCTATCTTATACCTTTAAGAGGTCGTCAGGGTCCTTGTATTAAGCCCAAGAGAAGGCATGAGAACTTCTAAGAAGCCGAAGGGTCCTTGTACAACGCCCAAGAGGAGGCGGGGATGCGTTTAGAAAGCCTGTGGGTCCCTAAACCAAGAGAAGTTCAAGAAATGTAATTCACAGAGAAGAGATCATTCCAGGAAAGTTCGAGAATCTGGAAGAAACTCAAGAGATGCCATTCATGGAGAAAAGATCATCTCTAGGGAGTTAGAGTTTCTTTGACAATTTCTAGGGGTGACAGTCTGAGAAAAGGTTCACCGAGAATACTGCCTTTCTCTTTGTTCCATATTGTTTAACCCCAAGAGGAGGGAATAGTGTATCTGGAATCCTACGGGGGATCTAGTTTTGTTTGTATTCAAGAGTGACCAACAAGGCTTTACCT
Organism: Lathyrus tuberosus; assembly: GCA_022829125.1. Classification (NCBI taxonomy): domain Eukaryota; kingdom Viridiplantae; phylum Streptophyta; class Magnoliopsida; order Fabales; family Fabaceae; genus Lathyrus; species Lathyrus tuberosus. The sequence continues at coordinate 7,968,255 of JALAZF010000034.1, forward strand.
AGTGCTAGACATAGTTGCCGGGGAAAACTCTAAATAACTATACTAGTATTACACATTGGATATGTGACAAGTATATAAAAGGATGTGAAAGAAGACTTACAGTGAAACAGCCCACAATACAGTTATATATATGAAAGCGGTAAATGAAAGCAGATAAACACTTACCCATTGTAGAGCTTCCATGCTGTTTGGTTAGTTGTTCAACAAAGAAATTAAAGAAAGTTTTGATGACAACATATATTTTAATTCAAAATCAAAGGAGAAAGTGCTTTGAAAAGATTGTTGGGGCTTACAGCTTAAGGAGAGGCCCAAGTTTTAACGATGACTGCACCGTTGTTTTGTAAACTGTACAAAGGGACTTATACAATATGTGAGGCCCAAAAGGTTTTTATGTACAAGGGGATGAGGCTTATAGCTCAAGGAGAGGCCCAGGGTTTTTGTTCAAAAAGGGCGACGATCGTGCCGAACTTTTTTGATGGTATCGAGACTTATACAATACACTGAGGCCCAAAATGGTTTTCATTTATGAAAGGATGGGACTTACACTCTCTCAAGAGGCCCAAAGAGTTATTTAAAGGAAAGAAATGGGACTTACAACACGAGGGTAGGCCCAGATGGTTCTAGTTTTGAAATGACGATTGCGCCGAGATTTTTGAAATCGCAGTGGGTCTTATACAATAACTGTGGCCCAAATTATTTTGGTTTAAAAAAGAATTGGGTCTTACACTCTATTAGAGGCCCATGAGTGTTTGAAAATGATTTGTTTAGGATGATGAAGATCAAAACCCTAAATTAATTTCAAAATGTATTTTAATTAAATAAAAATTTAATTAAAATGATCAAAATTATCAAACATGTGTGAAAAACAAGTTGTGATCTTGAATTAATGTTTTAAAAATCATGTTTATATCCACAAAATGATTGGAAACCAATTAAATTTGGAAAATCAATGAGGAAAAAATATTTTAAATGTTAAAAACAAATAAAAGATTAATTATTTGCAAAAATATCAAGTATATGAAATAAATAATATTTTTGGGAATTTTTGGCAAAATAAAATATTTTAACATTTTTGTGAATTATTAAAAAAAGAATCAACTCAAAATCATTAAAACTCAGAGAGAAATTAAATTTTGAATCAATTAAACAAAATCATAAAATTCAAATATTCAAATATTCAAAAAATGGTGCCAAGAACACACCAAGAACACGCGCCACCCCTCTGTTTCTGCAGATTTGCATTTTCTCACCAATCTCACTGAATACTTGATGAAATCACACAATCCACATATCAATCTACTCGTTTTCACCTCACGATCATGTCTATGGTCTTTAATTTCATTTATTTTAAGCATGAAATAAGAAATCAAGACAAAACCTCAAGAACCCTAAATTCTGCATGAAGGCTGAGAGTTTTGACACACGATTCAAATAAAACAATTAATTGAGGGGAAACATTCTATGCATGATTATGAACATTTGGCAAAAGTATCGTGCGAGGAAATATGCATAGATTAAGAGATTACCAAGTTTAGGCTTACTTGAAGGTCGTGACAGCAAGAACAAAGTGATTTTTGAGTTGGAGGTGTTACAGATGATTTGTGATGATCTGAACAGCTTCCCTACACCATATGGAGTGTGTTTGAATGCCTGGACTTGATTGGAAATGGATGGATCACTTCATGGCTTCTCAACTGTAACTTGGTTAAAACCTTGAGTAATTGGCTGGTGATTTTGAGAAATTAGTGTTACAGTTGTGTGTTTAGTGTTTGATCAACTCACACATGATGTTTATGAGGTGTGTGTGTGATTGGTTTGGTTGGAATGGCTCTCAAACTCAAAACCCGATAGTGACTTGCTTTGGAAGGCAATTTTGGAGTGAAAGAAGAGATTTTGAGGAAAGCATCAGTTTGATGGCTTTGGCGCACTTAAACTGAGCACAAATGAGCTCTATTTATAGTAGAGCAAATTTGTTTTGGCTGCAATAGTGAATGGCAACTGGTATAGAGGTTTGGCAAATGGCTCTGTTCATGCCACCTTGGTGCATCCATTAAATACTCCAAAATAAAATTGGAGTCTTGTCCCCTCTTTAGGGTTTTTTTTAGGTTTGGCATGCTATTTTTAGTTCCAAAGACTTGGGAGGCTCTCCCTGAGGTGTTTAGATGGATAAACTTGTTTGTCATTTGCACAAATTGCTCAAATCGAGCAAAATGCACAAATCTTCCTAGTTATGACAGTTGCAGCAAGGCATATTGCCACTGTCATAACTCTTAGCTCAAATGGAATTTCATGGGGTTCTTGGCCATTTTGGAAAGCTCTCATATGATACAACATATGTGTGAACATAGTTTGTCTTGACACTTTTTGGATCCAAGTGAAAAATTCCTTACATTTTAGAAAAAGTGAAACAGATTCTGACTTAGTGAAAATTTCATTAAGTGTTGGAAAAAGTGACATTTCTTGTTTTCAGCCATTTTGGTCCAACCATAACTCAAAATCTATGATGAATTGGAATGAGGTGTAGTTGACACTTTTAAAGTATGCCATGGGAGCTACAAACCCATCTTTGGATCAGCCCAAATGGTTGCTTGGATCTCAAGTTATGATCCTTGGAAGTTGGTACCCTAGCCACTTTGTTCCATAACTTAGAAAAATTCTAAGTTTTTTATGGTTACCCCTTTTACAAGTTATCCCACTTTTCTTGATTTTTTTTGATGAATGATGATTCCAATCACACATTAACATCATTTTAGGGTTAGGGAACCATAATTGATCAAAAAATTAAAAAGTCAAACTTTTACTTTTGGGCACAGTTGACTTTTATCAAATGAATTACAAACTATGCAATCCTCTATGAAATCAAGTCCTTGACCTAAATCAAACTTGACGGATTGATTTCATAGGTGTTATAGGGTGTATTGAATCATGTCCCAAGGTTTGGGAGCATGTCCTGGTCAAAAGTCAAAGGTACTGTTGACTTTTCTCGCGAAACCCTAATTGTGGTCCTGATGAACTTGAAACTTGTGGATCAAGCTTCTTGGATCAATCCATTGTTGCAAATGGATTAATGTAGTGTGTTAGAGACCCTCAAATCATGTCTTGAGGTATTGGCTCATGCTTTGTCCCAAAAGTCAACTTAGGGGTGAACTAGGTCAAGAAACCCTAATTCTTGATTTTTGGGTGAATGCATCCCCTGAGGCTAAATTGACTTGATGATTGGGTTTATGAGGTCCCTTAAAGTATTTTGGGTTATGATTTGAAGAATTGGCTCATGCCCAGAGGAAAATTTCCATCTGGAGGCTTTGGTCGACCAAAACCCTAATTTGGTGACACTGGCGATCTTGAGGCTTAATCCACTTGGAATGCTGCAGCCTTGTGCTTGATACTTGATGTGGGAGTCCTCTTGATCCATTATGGGTGTTTGAGAGGTTTAGACAAGTTGAATATTATGTCATTCCTTGATTGATCCTTTGTCTAAGGCTCTAAGAGGGCTTGAAACCCTAATCCTTGATTGTAGTGAACGCTCAACAATTCCTTGAGGAGCTTGATGAGGCATGATGGTTCATCCATATTGTGATGATGATTTGCACAATGATGGGAAATCTTAGTGGTAAAAATTTGGGGTATGACAGATGCCCCTATTTAATCTTCTTGGACCCGAAGGTGTGAATGGTGAAGGTATTCGGGCATTCGGGGTGCAAGATGATTAAATATCGGAATACCCGAAATTTTGACAGTGATTATGAATGGTAGTTTACGCATTAATCTTATTTTTCTAAGAAATGATGCTTAGAAAAGGTAAGAACTTCCCCTCGATCCTGGTTTTTAGCCAGGGACCTGGTCTTAGTTTCTGAAATAAACTTCCCCTCGATCCTGGTTTCCTACCAAGGATCTGGTCTCAGTTTCTTTTGTAAACTTCCCCTCGATCATGGTTTCCTACCAAGGATCTGGTCTCAGTTTCTGATATAAACTTCCCCTCGATCATGGTTTCCTACCAAGGAACTGGTCTCAGTTTCTTTTGTCAATAAACTTTGACAAGGGACACTATTCGTAACGGGTTTCCTCAAACTTATCGCCGAATTTTCCTGGGGAGATGCCATTTGATGGGAAAAAGGGTGAGAACATGATTTGGTTCTGCAATTTTATCTCCAAGTTTTGATGATACCAAATGAGTATTTTTGTATGAACAATTTTGTACAACTAATGTTTATTATTTGTGAGAATGTAACAAACAGGTTATACTTCCGTAAATTGGCGTGAACACAATGCTTAAAGTAAAATACTCTGCCTACACACTCTGATATAAAAGGAAAAGAGAACGGGTTCTGAAGATCTGAAGACATAGGTTCGGATCGAACGAAGTCCAAATGCTAAAGTCCTAAGCTCTCTGAATCAAGGTTCTGAAGACCTAAATCGAAGTCTCTACTCATACTTCAACCAAATACTATCAGAAGCCTCTGAAGACATGAAGACAACACACCAAGCGATCGAGGTTCTGAAAACCAAGTACTAGAGACTCTGAAGATTCGAAGACTTGATAATCTTAAGAACCAAACGATGTTTTCCCTTCTTACTCATGCTCGAGAAAAGCCTCTGAAGTTGAGAAGCCAAGAAGACAAAGCTACATAGTACAGTTGTACCTTAATTCAAGTGAATATATCTTGGTAAGTGTGCAACGATACAATCAAAGATATTCTGACAAAAACAGGACGCGCAGCACGCAAAAGCTATTATATGTCCTCACGCTTCTAGCCGCCAGCCTAGTTAAGCTATCATGATTACATTTCAACGGATCTTTCTACACGGCTATAAAAGGAAGCAAAAGACTTGAAGAAAGACACACACGAAAGCTACTGCAATACTCTCTTTATCTGAAATCTTTCTTAAGTCATTCTGGTCGAAAACGTGTTTACATTTTCAGCTTGTATAGAAGCACATTCTCTTTAAATGTAAATTGTTCAAACTTAGGTTTGTGTTCCTTGAGAAAGACCCCGTGGTTGTATTTCTTGAGAAGTCTAAGTCGTGTGTCTTAGAGGTTGTTCCTTGAGTAAGACCTGTGAGGTTGTATTACTTGAGAAGTCTAAAACTTGAGAGTTTTAGAGGTTGTGTTAGTCACCAGTGGTTTGGCTCGTGCATTGTACTGATTTGATTGAATAGTGGATTAAGACCTTGTTGAGAGAGGCAAAATCACCTTGGCGGGTGGACTAGACTAACTTGAGGGTTTCTCAAGTGAACTAGTATAAACATAACGTGTTCATCACTTGATTCTCAACAAAGGTCATTACCATTGAAATGAAGGGTTTATAAAAAGAATTTATTTTTAGAAACAAGTTTATTTTGAAAAACCAATTCAAACCCCCCCTTTCTTGTGTTTTTCACACCTTCAAAAAGTTTTGATGTCAGACTTGCTGGAGAACCCATTCGTCTGAGCTGTAGAGGTGTACAAACTTCTCTGTTTGGAGACGCCATTTGTTGACTCTACTGGGGAAAACGAGTCTCTTGAGAGACTGCTTTCTGTTTGGGGGTATTACATCATACTTTTCTCGGGATCTTCTCGGAGAAATTCCATATGATGTGATCCAATTTTGAGGTGCCGATGACCTTTTCGTCAGCAAATTTTTTGGAGAAAAACTGCTGTACTGCCGAATCTCTGATTAAGAGGCTTTCTCTGGGGATTTTCCTTAATCCGGGAAAGCAAAGATATCATCTTCAATGGTGAAGAGTGACGTTTGTCGACAGTTCTCTTTGTCTTTTCAGAGGTTCAAGTTATCAAAGTGATCAAGGGACCAGTTCCGATCCAGAAATAAACTGGAAGAGGTTGTTCAGATGCGACATTTCCTGACAAGGAAAGAACTGACAACTCGATTGAGAGGACTTTTATCACTTGGGGATAAGACTGACCAGAGTGATAGTGATGCAATATGAATGTGAATGTAAATCAATAATGCATGATGTATGTATGTATATGCTGACAAAACTAACACGACATACAGACTAACGGATGAACATGACTGGATACTCGGCCACTGCGGGGGACGAAGAGGTACCACTGGGTTCAAAATAGCAATTATGCCCTGCTTAGGAGAGATAGTCCCTGCGGGGAACAACGTTGGTCGGGCTAGGAGATAAGAACTCTGCAGGGGGTGTCAGAGGAAACACGGTCTCTGACACAGTTGATCCTTCATTCAGGTGCATTGGTTTAGAAGGAGTACTTTGATTCTGCACTCTGAAGCTCGATTACTTCTGGAGAAGCGATCGACGTTCTTTAGATGTTCAACAATCAAAAGAAATTGCCATCTTTATTTTGAAAAATGGAAAAATTTTAACAAGTAAATTCATTTTTGTTTTATTTCAAGAATCGTTAATCATATTAAAATGTCGTTCTATAAAGTTAAAATAAATAAGAATTACAAACAAAAGCACTAGGGCTCAAATTTTATTGATAGGATGGAAATCAGCCAAGAGCGTGATTCCATAAAGCATGTACAAAGTTTAGAAAATGGTAATTTAAGGAAAAGGGCTACATTTGAAACATAACTACCACTGTCCTTCTACCAACTTTGAATTCTTGACATCCTGAGCTTCGGTCGAAGATGACCTTGACTGGAGTTTTTTCTGATGGATGACATTACAGCCGCTAAGGAGTTAAACTGATCAGACGTAGTTACTTGCCATGAATCCCTAATTTTTTCCTGGATTGTACTTTGAGATTTCCAATCCATCGGGATGATTTTAGATTATGTCTCTAATTTTTTCCTGGACCGCCCTTTCGGGTTTTCAATCCACCGAGACACTTTTTTTTATTTAGGCGAAGTATTTCTTGACTACGTCAACATTCGTGGGGTAGGTAAATTCCTCTCCATCCATAGTTACGAGTCTCAAGGCGCCGCCTGAGAAAACTTTCTTGACCACATAGGGGCCATCATAGTTCGGGGTCCATTTGCCCCGGGAATCAGTGAGAAATGATTGTATTTTCTTGAGCACAAGGTCTCCTTTCCTGAAGACGCGAGGTCGGACCTTTTTTGTCAAACGCCTTCTTCATTCTTTGTTGATACAACTGACCATGGCATAGTGTCGTTATTCAATTTTCTTCGATCAAATTTAGTTCGTCGTGCCGACTTTGACACCATTCAGCCTCTGTTAGCTTAGCTTCCATCAATACCCGGATTGATGGGATCTCTACTTCTATGGGAAGCACGACTTCCATGCCATATACTAGAGAGAAAGGGGTTGCCCCTGGTGAAGTGCAGACAGATGTACGATAACCATGAAGAGCAAAGGGTAGCATCTCGTGCCAGTCTCTATAGGTTATAACCATCTTTTAAACGATCTTCTTAATATTCTTATTAGCCGCTTCTACCGCCCCATTCATCTTGGGTCGGTAGGGAGATGAGTTATGGTGTTTGATCTTGAACTCAACACACAACTCTCTCATCATCGTATTGTTCAAGTTGGATCCATTATCAGTAATGATCTGGCTCGGAACACCATAATGGCAGATGAGATTGTTTTTGATAAATCGGACCACGACTTGTCAGGTTACATTGGCGGATGACGCCGCTTCGACCCACTTGGTGAAATAGTCAATGGCTACCAGAATGAACCGATGTCCGTTTAAAGCTCTGGGTTCGATCATGCCAATCATGTCGATTCCACATATGGAAAAAGGCCATGGGGAAGAGAGAACTTTGAGATGTGTTGGAGGTACATGGATTTTGTCTGAATATATCTGACACTTGTGACATCTCCTCATGTACTTGTAGCAATCAGATTCCATGGTCAACCAGTAGTATCCTGCTCTCAAAATTTTCCTCGCCATTGTGTGTCCGTTGGCATGAGTGCCAAAGGATCCTTCATGAATTTCTTTCATCAGCATATTTGCTTCTGGTCTGTCTACGCATCGGAGCAAGACCATGTCGAAGTTTCTCTTATAGAGTGTATCACCGCTTAGGAAGAAGCTGCTTGCTAGCCTCCCGAGGGTCTTTCGGTCCTTTCTTAATGCCCCCGGAGGGTACTCTTGTTTCTGAAGGAAGCATTTGATACTGTGATACCAAGGTTTATTGTCTATGACTGCTTCAATCGTGAAGATGTAAGCGGGCCGTTCAATGCGCATTATGTCGATCTTAGGTATGTCATTCCATTGACCTACACTAATCATGGAAGATAGAGTGGCTAATGCATCAGCCATGTGATTCTCTTCACGAGGGATATGATGAAACTCGATTCTGTTGAAGAATGGTAACAACCTTCTCGTGTAGTCTTTGTAAGGAATCAATCCTGATTGGTATGTGTTCTAATCTCCTTTGATCTGGTTGATAACCAGGGCTGAATCGCCATATACGTCCAAGTTTTTGATCCCTAAGTCGATCGCTTCTTCGAGACCCATGATACAAGCTTCGTATTCAACCTCGTTGTTTGTACACTTGAATGTCAGTCGGGCAGTGAAAGGAATGTGGGTACCCTGTGTAACACCCCGTTTTGTCCGATTTATTTAATCGAGTCGATTTAATTATTTTTGTTTTTATATTATTTTATTCTTGACTTTTATTTGACAATATATTATTTTTCATTATTGTTATGTTTTATCGCATTTTGAGAGCGTTTGCGAGATATTTGAGTGTAAGGGTATTTTGGTCTTTTTGCTTAGTTATTTTTCATAAAATAGAAAATAGAGAGAAAAAGAGAGAAAATAGAAAGAAGGAAAAAGAGAAGAGAGGAAGGAAGAGAAGGGAAAGATAGGAGAAGAGGACAATCGAGAATTCATCCATTTCAAGCACGATTAATCGGGTAAGGGTGAGAAGTTTCAATTATACCTTGCTTGTGTATGTATATGTGTTGTTTGTTGTAATTGTTTTGGTTGTTTCACGACTTTTTCTCTAATTGATAAATTGATGAATAATTGATAAAAATCGACGTTTTCGCGGGTGAAACTCGATATAAACTGCGTAGAATACTTGTTGATTATGTTGGAACATGTTTGGGTTGATATATTGTGAATTGGAAGTGTTTAGATGAGATTTGGAGAGGAAATTGGATGATTTTCGCAGGAAAAATTATGCAGGAAAATTCTGGGTTTTCGCTGCCCATACGCGTATCAGGCAAGGCAATACGCATATGGAAAGGAAGGAAGGTAGGCATTACGCGTATGGGAGTGGGCAATACGCGTATGGAGTGAGGCAATACGCGTATTGGATTTTTAGTGGAATTTGTTGGGAAAATCACTCTCTGCCCATACGCGTATCACTTTTGGCAATACGCGTATGGATGGGTGAGTGAGCAAGGCAATACGCGTATGGCTCAGGGCATTACGCGTATGGCCAGCACGATTGCAAAATTTTGTCATTTCACGATTTCTTTCCCGATTTTGCGTCCGGTGCCGTAACTTTTGATCCGTAACTCGGATTGAGACATTCTTGGTATCGTTGGAAAGCTAATGAAATGTTCTTTCTTATTATAATGGGTTGGAGAATTGTGGCCGATTTAATTATGTCGGGAATTTGGAAATGTGTCGTTTTGTCGACTTTTACCGTTTTAATGGTGTGTATTCGATGTGTTATCATGCAATATGCTTTTGATATATATCGTATGACTTGTGTGATGTTATATGATGTGAATGCATGTGATGAAATGTTGTGATGATGGTTTATGGCCTAAGGGCAAGAAAATGCATTGTGTTGTGGTTGATTGTATATGCATGATTATGGGTGTATATGTGAAGATGCATTTGATTGTCATGAGTCCTTGTATGCCAAGATCATGATATGCATCTTGTGATGTCGTGTGCCCTAGTGGGTATGAGTGACGAAATGATTCCAGAGGGAATCCGCTATAACATCGTGTGCCTTATACAAAGAGGACCTAAAGAGATGATTATAGACGATCGTGTGCCTTATACAAAGAGGACCTAAAGCGATCGGATCGTGTGCCTTATACAAAGAGGACCTAAAGCGATCCATAAACGCCGTGTGCCTTATACAAAGAGGACCTAATGCAACGGGGAACATCGTTTTCCCGACGGGGAGTTACACTAAGTAACAAGCGATGATTCCAACAGTTCCTGAGTGAACTAGTGATGAGATTGATGGATGGATGGTACCGCATTTGCATAGAGTCATTGTGTCAGTCTCTTTGCATTTGCATAAATCATGAATGGATTGATTATGTGTGGAAAATCATGAATGGATTGATTATGTGTGGAAAATCATGAATGGATTGATTATGTGTGGGAAATTGGGACTTGATTGAGTATGTGTTGAGATTTATGATTGGATTGGTGAATTGATGTGCATATGTGATAAATGCATTGGTCATGGATGATATGTTTTACGTATATACATATGCTATGTGATGTGGTGGTGTGTTTCCATATGTTATAACTGTGGTGCGCCTTATGTGTGAATATGTTATTATGTTGGTATAATTGATATATGCTATATGTTTGGATTATTAGAAATATGTTATATATCTGTGGCATACAATATGTATTAGTAAGTGATGCTTGTGGTGAGAATAACTATGCATGTGAATTTTTATGTGTTTTTGCATATTATTATGCAATCTTGATTTAGTTGTTATTTCTCACCCTTCTGCTGTGGTTTGTTGCTCTATGAGGCAATTGCAGATTAGTAGTCTTGGAGGCTTTTGTGCAGCTTAGTTCTCCATCCTTTTGTCGGTCTGTCTGCTCTGATACGTAACACGGGAGTCGGGGAACACTTTTGTTATATATGTATACATTTGTTGGATAAATTTTGTATTACCTTTGTATGAATATTTTGATGTTATAAAATAATTTATTTTGTAAAACAAGTCAGTTATGGATCTTTCCGCTTTATTCCATAACTGAACTTTCCATTTGTCGGAAAAAGTTTCCCTTTTATGTTTATTCCATTTTGTGTTATGTATCAAATTTATGAGCAGGGATTATGTTTTCTTTCTTTAAATGTGGCATCCTTGTTTCTGTCAGAAAAATAAATTTTTACTTACTCTGATTTATTTATGTATTATTTATTCGCGATGGGAAATGGGGTGTTACAAAAGTGGTATCAGAGCAGGTCGGTCCGTCCGGCCAAGTTGTTGAGTCAGTTGGTGTGACAGTTGAATGCTGTCGATGTTGTTTGTCCCTTAGTACGTGATATGTGTGTGAGGCACTGTCAGTGCTTTCTGGTTTTTTTATTTCGTTGTCTGCAGAAGTTAGAATGAGATAAGTGGGGGAGGAGCTGGTACTTCTCCATGTTGCTTCAGGTGTGGAGCGCTGGCTCGGTGTGTTATGAATTGCAAGATTGTAAGTGTTGTTTGGACAGTGTGGTTCCGGGTTCCAGAAGGGATGCGGAGGTAAGGCTTATGTCAACTAAGGATTTGTGCCTTAGGTAGTTTTGTGCACAGGATGTAAGGAATGCTATTATAGTTTGGTTAAGACGGTTTATGCCCCATCATGATTGTCGACTGTCTATTGACAAATTGAGGAACTGATCACCCTTAATCTCTTGTTGATAGCAGGCGGGAATTATGTTGGATGGAATAGACGTGTCTTTTAGGCTTTGATAGTGTGTGCAATGAATTGTTTGGAATTAAGAAAATGATTACGGATTGTTTTGATGAGTCGATGAAGATTCTAATATTGGAAGATGAGGCGGATTAGAGGTTTTGGTATGTTGGTCAAGTTGGGAAGTCATTGAGAGAGAACGATTGGGTATTGTTAAAGGTTGTTCTCAGAGAGTAGAGTGTGAACTCAAAATTGACGAAGGGGAAGATTTGAGGTTTGGATCTGCTAAGTAAGTAGAAGAACTTTTAGGAAGTGAAATAAGATGTTTGTTATGTTTGTGATAATAGTGTTCTGGAATTGGCAGAAAGGCCACACTGATGGGCTGCCAGTTGTGTGTGATTCCAGATGTGTTTCTGGATGGAATATTGGATGTAATATTTGAGAGTTCTTTTTGGTTAGTGGTTGCTACATGTTGGGATTTATAGAATTTGGATTGGTAAGAGAAGAAATTGGGTATGGACTACTAACTGTTGAATAAGGTAACGATTGAGGATAAGTGTCCACTTTCATGAATAGATAACTGGATTGGTTTGGTTGAGTTTGAGTGAATTCACAATTGTTTGGAATGTTTGATAAAAGTGGTGAATTGTGTGAGTTGAGGCTTTAATCATTTTCATGTGACTGGTTATGGTTGTTATCATTGGACTATGCTGTTATTTACTCGGTTAAGGTTGCATGTGAGTAACCAGTTACCCAGTGAAAATTTTTGCCAAGCTTTAAGAATTTAATCTTTTGGAATTTGGTTGGGCATTACAATGTACAATGATGTTATTTGGTGTTAGTAATGCGTCTGTAATGTTTGTGGAGTAGAGGAATCATATCTTCCATATTTATTTGGATAAGTTCATAGTAGTTTGATTGAGGATATTCGGGTCTGTTATAAACTCAGAGGAAGAACAGATAGAATGGTTGAGATTCGAATTACAAGTGTTGAAAAGAGACGAAGTTTTATGCTAAGTTATTTGAGCGAGAATCTTGGTTGAAAAAGGTTAGTTTTCTTGGATATGTGATTTTTGATGATGGTATTGTTATGGATCCATCGGCATTAGATGCAGTTTGACAATGAGAGGCTCCGAAGTCGGTTAAGGTGATTAGAAACTTTTGGGCTCAGTTGGTTGTTACTGCAGGCTATGGAAGACTTTGCTAAGTTCGTACTTTTGTTACTTCAGCTGACTTGCAAAAGGTAAGTCAATTGCTTTGGATGTTCATTGTGAGGAAAGTTTCAGAGAACTGATGTAGAAGTTGTCTACGGCTCCAGTTTTGATAATGCGCGATCCTAATAAACCGTTTGTGAGGTATTGAGATGCGTCTTTGATGAGTTTAGGCAGTGTGCATGCAAGAGGGTAAAGTTGTGGCTTATGCTTTACGACAATTGAGGATTCATAAAAGGATCTATACTATTTTGGATTTGGAATTAGTTGCGATTGTATTGTGTTGGAATATTTGGAGGTATTATCTTTATGGTTCTAGATTCGAAGTGTTTAGTAATCACAAGAATATTGAGTACTTGTTTGGTCTGAAGGGATAGAGTATGAGACAACGAGGATGGTTAGAATTCGTGATGAGTTATGAATTTGGCTTGGATTATCCTTCGGGCAAAGCTAAGGTTGTGCCTGAAAAGTTAAGTCGAAAGTTTTTATGCATGTCTGTTTTGATGATCAGAGAATTAAAATTATTTGAGCAGTTCAGAGACTTGTGTCTGGTAGGTGAGATAACACAGGAGAGTGTGAGGTTAGGAATATTAAAGTGAATAGTGATTTTTGGCAGAGGTGAGAAAGAGTTAGACTTTGGATGTGAGATTGGTTGACTTGATGGTTTTGAGTAATCAGAGTGCGCAGCAGAAGCGTGATGTGACACATTTTGTAATTGCGTGTGGGACTTGTAAGATTTCATAGGTTGAACATTGGAAACAGGTGGGAATGATGAGACCATTGGACGTTTCAGAATGGAAGTATTAGGTGAAAGGTTTAAATATTATTCATGGGCTACTATGTAGATGGACGTTTTGGTTGTATGTTCGATTGGTAAATCGTAGCATTGTTGTAATATTGTTGTGTGACAAGGATGTTTGGTATCCTGGTTTGGTCGAGGTTGTTGAGACGACGTTGGGTCGTGGAGCTTTATGTTTCTGTGTGTGTTCGTAGCTTGGGTATTCTTTGAGTTGTTAGTTGGTCATCAAGTGCATTGTATGGGCTTTGCATCTTGTCGTTGTAGTGGTCGTCGTGGTCATGTCGTTGTTGTAGTTGCTGTTAGCTAGGTGGTTTTTCAGGTTGTGTTATTCGTGGTGTGCCTTTTGTTGGCATGATAGTTGTTAGTCGGATGCGAGAGTCGTATCCGGAGTGGTTCGTATCGGTTATATTTTCGAGGGCAAAAATTTCTAAGTGGGGGAGAATTGTAACGCCCCGTTTTGTCTGATTTATTTAATCGAGTCGATTTAATTATTTTTGTTTTTATATTATTTTATTCTTGACTTTTATTTGACAATATATTATTTTTCATTGTTGTTATGTTTTATCGCATTTTGAGAGCGTTTGCGAGATATTTGAGTGTAGGGGTATTTTGGTCTTTTTGCTTAGTTATTTTTCATAAAATAGAAAATAGAGAGAAAAAGAGAGAAAATAGAAATAAGGAAAAAGAGAAGAGAGGAAGGAAGAGAAGGGAAAGAGAGGAGAAGAGGAAAATCGAGAATTCATCCATTTCAAGCACGATTAATCGGGTAAGGGTGAGAAGTTTTAATTATATCTTGCTTGTGTATGTATATGTGTTGTTTGTTGTAATTGTTTTGGTTGTTTCATGACTTTTTCTCTAATTGATAAATTGATGAATAATTGATAGAAATCGACGTTTTCGCGGGTGAAACTCGATATAAACTGCGTAGAATACTTGTTGATTATGTTGGAACATGTTTGGGTTGATATATTATGAATTGGAAGTGTTTAGATGAGATTTGGAGAGGAAATTGGATGATTTTCGCAGGAAAAATTATGCAGGAAAATTATGGGTTTTTGCTGCCTATACGCGTATTAGGCAAGGCAATACGCGTATTGGGTTGGGCAATACGCGTATGGCAAGGAAGGAAGGTAGGCATTATGCGTATGGGAGTGGGCAATACGCGTATGGAGTGAGGCAATACGCGTATTGGATTTTTAGTGGAATTTGCGGGGAAAATCAGTCTCTGCCCATACGCGTATCACTTTGGGCAATACGCGTATGGATGGGCGAGTGAGCAAGCCAATACGCGTATGGCTCAGGGCATTACGCGTATGGCCAGCACGATTGCAAAATTTTGTCATTTCACGATTTCTTTCCCGATTTTGCGTCCGGTGCCGTAACTTTTGATCCGTAACTCGGATTGAGACATTCTTGGTATCGTTGGAAAGCTAATGAAATGTTCTTTCTTATTATAATGGGTTGGAGAATTGTGGCCGATTTAATTATGTCGGGAATTTGGAAATGTGTCGTTTTGTCGACTTTTACCGTTTTAATGGTGTGTATTCGATGTGTTATCATGCAATATGCTTTTGATATATATCGTATGACTTGTGTGATGTTATATGATGTGAATGCATGTGATGAAATGTTGTGATGATGGTTTATGGCCTAAGGGCAAGAAAATGCATTGTGTTGTGGTTGATTGTATATGCATGATTATGGGTGTATATGTGAAGATGCATTTGATTGTCATGAGTCCTTGTATGCCAAGATCATGATATGCATCTTGTGATGTCGTGTGCCCTAGTGGGTATGAGTGACGAAATGATTCCAGAGGGAATCCGCTATAACATCGTGTGCCTTATACAAAGAGGACCTAAAGAGATGATTATAGACGATCGTGTGCCTTATACAAAGAGGACCTAAAGCGATCGGATCGTGTGCCTTATACAAAGAGGACCTAAAGCGATCCATAAACGCCGTGTGCCTTATACAAAGAGGACCTAATGCAACGGGGAACATCGTTTTCCCGACGGGGAGTTACACTAAGTAACAAGCGATGATTCCAACAGTTCCTGAGTGAACTAGTGATGAGATTGATGGATGGATGGTACCGCATTTGCATAGAGTCATTGTGTCAGTCTCTTTGCATTTGCATAAATCATGAATGGATTGATTATGTGTGGAAAATCATGAATGGATTGATTATGTGTGGAAAATCATGAATGGATTGATTATGTGTGGGAAATTGGGAATTGATTGAGTATGTGTTGAGATTTATAATTGGATTGGTGAATTGATGTGCATATGTGATAAATGCATTGGTCATGGATGATATGTTTTACGTATATACATATGCTATGTGATGTGGTGGTGTGTTTCCATATGTTATAACTGTGGTGCGCCTTATGTGTGAATATGTTATTATGTTGGTATAATTGATATATGCTATGTGTTTGGATTATTAGAAATATGTTATATATCTGTGGCATACAATATGTATTAGTATGTGATGCTTGTGGTGAGAATAACTATGCATGTGAATTTTTATGTGTTTTTGCATATTATTATGCAATCTTGATTTAGTTGTTATTTCTCACCCTTCTGCTGTGGTTTGTTGCTCTATGAGGCAATTGCAGATTAGTAGTCTTGGAGGCTTTTGTGCAGCTTAGTTCTCCATCCTTTTGTCGGTCTGTCTGCTCTGATACGTAACACGGGAGTCGGGGAACACTTTTGTTATATATGTATACATTTGTTGGATAAATTTTGTATTAACTTTGTATGAATATTTTGATGTTATAAAGTAATTTATTTTGTAAAACAAGTCAGTTATGGATCTTTCCGCTTTATTCCATAACTGAACTTTCCATTTGTTGGAAAAAGTTTCCCTTTTATGTTTATTCCATTTTGTGTTATGTATCAAATTTATGAGCAGGGATTGTGTTTTCTTTCTTTAAATGTGGCATCCTTGTTTCTGTCGGAAAAATAAATTTTTACTTACTCTGATTTATTTATGTATTATTTATTCGCGATGGGAATTGGGGTGTTACAAAAGTGGTATCAGAGCAGGTCGGACCGTCCGGCCAAGTTGTTGAGTCAGTTGGTGTGACAGTTGAATGCTGTCGATGTTGTTTGTCCCTTAGTACGTGATATGTGTGTGAGACACTGTCAGTGCTTTCTGGTTTTTTTATTTCGTTGTCTGCAGAAGTTAGAATGAGATAAGTGGGGGAGGAGCTGGTACTTCTCCATGTTGCTTCAGGTATGGAGCGCTGGCTCAGTGTGTTGTGAATTGCAAGATTGTAAGTGTTGTTTGGACAGTGTGGTTCCCGGTTCCAGAAGGGATGCGGAGGTAAGGCTTATGTCAACTAAGGATTTGTGTCTTAGGTAGTTTTGTGTACAGGATGTAAGGAATGCTATTATAGTTTGGTTAAGACGGTTTATGCCCCATCATGATTGTCGACTGTCTATTGACAAATTGAGGAACTGATCACCCTTAATCTCTTGTTGATAGCAGGCGGGAATTATGTTGGATGGAATAGACGTGTCTTTTAGGCTTTGATAGTGTGTGCAATGAATTGTTTGGAATTAAGAAAATGATTACGAATTGTTTTGATGAGTCGATGAAGATTCTAATATTGGAAGATGAGGCGGATTAGAGGTTTTGGTATGTTGGTCAAGTTGGGAAGTCATTGAGAGAGAACGATTGGGTATTGTTAAAGGTTGTTCTCAGAGAGTAGAGTGTGAACTCAAAATTGACGAAGGGGAAGATTTGAGGTTTGGATCTGCTAAGTAAGTAGAAGAACTTTTAGGAAGTGAAACTAAGATGTTTGTTATGTTTGTGATAATAGTGTTCTGGAATTGGCAGAAAGGCCACACTGATGGGCTGCCAGTTGTGTGTGATTCCAAATGTGTTTCTGGATGGAATATTGGATGTAATATTTGAGAGTTCTTTTTGGTTGGTGGTTGCTACATGTTGGGATTTATAGAATTTGGATTGGTAAGAGAAGAAATTGGGTATGGACTACTAACAATTGAATAAGGTAATGATTGAGGATAAGTGTCCACTTTCATGAATAGATAACTGGATTGGTTTGGTTGAGTTTGAGTGAATTCACAATTGTTTGGAATGTTTGATAAAAGTGGTGAATTGTGTGAGTTGAGGCTTTAATTATTTTCATGTGACTGGTTATGGTTGTTATCATTGGACTATGCTGTTATTTACTCGGTTAAGCTTGCATGTGAGTAACCAGTTACCCAGTGAAATTTTTTTCCAAGCTTTAAGAATTTATATCTTTTGGAATTTAGTTGGGCATTACAATGTACAATGATGTTATTTGGTGTTAGTAATGCGTCTGTAATGTTTGTGGAGTAGAGGAATCATATCTTCCATATTTATTTGGATAAGTTCATAGTAGTTTGATTGAGGATATTCGGGTCTGTTATAAACTCAGAGGAAGAACAGGTAGAATGGTTGAGATTCGAATTACAAGTGTTGAAAAGAGATAAAGTTTTATGCTAAGTTATTTGAGTGAGAATCTTGGTTGAAAAAGGTTAGTTTTCTTGGATATGTGATTTTTGATGATGGTATTGTTATGGATCCATCGGCATTAGATGCAGTTCGACAATGAGAGGCTCCGAAGTCGGTTAAGGTGATTAGAAACTTTTGGGCTCAGTTGGTTGTTACTGCAGGCTATGGAAGACTTTGCTAAGTTCGTACTTTTGTTACTTCAGCTGACTTGCAAAAGGTAAGTCAATTGCTTTGGATGTTCATTGTGAGGAAAGTTTCAGAGAACTGATGTAGAAGTTGTCTACGGCTCCAGTTTTGATAATGCGTGATCCTAATAAACCGTTTGTGAGGTATTGAGATGCGTCTTTGATGAGTTTAGGCAGTGTGCATGCAAGAGGGTAAAGTTGTGGCTTATGCTTTACGACAATTGAGGATTCATAAAAGGATCTATACTATTTTGGATTTGGAATTGGTTGCGGTTGTATTGTGTTGGAATATTTGGAGGTATTATCTTTATGGTTCTAGATTCGAAGTGTTTAGTAATCACAAGAATATTGAGTACTTGTTTGGTTTGAAGGGATAGAGTATGAGACAACGAGGATGGTTAGAATTCGTGATGAGTTATGAATTTGGCTTGGATTATCCTTCGGGCAAAGCTAAGGTTGTGCCTGAAAAGTTAAGTTGAAAGTTTTTATGCATGTCTGTTTTGATGATCAGAGAATTAAAATTATTTGAGCAGTTCAGAGACTTGTGTCTGATAGGTGAGATAACACAGGAGAGTGTGAGGTTAGGAATATTAAAGTGAATAGTGATTTTTGGCAGAGGTGAGAAAGAGTTAGACTTTGGATGTGAGATTGGTAGATTTGATGGTTTTGAGTAATCAGAGTGCGCAGCAGAAGCGTGATGTGACACATTTTGTAATTGCGTGTGGGACTTGTAAGAGTTCATAGGTTGAACATTGGAAACAGGTGGGAATGATGAGACCATTGGACGTTTCAGAATGGAAGTGTTAGGTGAAAGGTTTAAATATTAATCATGGGCTACTATGTAGATGGACGTTTTGGTTGTATGTTCGATTGGTAAATCGTAGCATTGTTGTAATATTGTTGTGTGACAAGGACGTTTGGTATCCTGGTTTGGTCGAGGTTCTTGAGACGATGTTGGGTCGTGGAGCTTTATGTTTCTGTGTGTGTTCGTAGCTTGGGTATTCTTTGAGTTGTGAGTTGGTCATCAAGTGCATTGTATGGGCTTTGCATCTTGTCGTTGTAGTGGTCGTCGTGGTCATGTCGTTGTTGTAGTTGCTGTTAGCTAGGTGGTTTTTCAGGTTGTGTTATTCGTGGTGTGCCTTTTGTTGGCATGATAGTTGTTAGTCGAATGCGAGAGTCGTATCCGGAGTGGTTCGTATCGGTTATATTTTCGAGGGTGAAAATTTCTAAGTGGGGGAGAATTGTAACGCCCCGTTTTGTCTGATTTATTTAATCGAGTCGATTTAATTATTTTTGTTTTTATATTATTTTATTCTTGACTTTTATTTGACAATATATTATTTTTCATTGTTGTTATGTTTTATCGTATTTTGAGAGCGTTTGCGAGATATTTGAGTGTAGGGGTATTTTGGTCTTTTTGCTTAGTTATTTTTCTAAAAATAGAAAATAGAGAGAAAAAGAGAGAAAATAGAAATAAGGAAAAAGAGAAGAGAGGAAGGAAGAGAAGGGAAAGAGAGGAGAAGAGGAAAATCAAGAATTCATCCATTTCAAGCACGATTAATCGGGTAAGGGTGAGAAGTTTTAATTATATCTTGCTTGTGTATGTATATGTGTTATTTGTTGTAATTGTTTTGGTTGTTTCACGACTTTTTCTCTAATTGATAAATTGATGAATAATTGATAGAAATCGACGTTTTCGCGGGTGAAACTCGATATAAACTGCGTAGAATACTTGTTGATTATGTTGGAACATGTTTGGGTTGATATATTATGAATTGGAAGTGTTTAGATGAGATTTGGAGAGGAAATTGGATGATTTTCGCAGGAAAAATTATGCAGGAAAATTCTGGGTTTTTGCTGCCCATACGCGTATTAGGCAAGGCAATACGCGTATTGGGTTGGGCAATACGCGTATGGCAAGGAAGGAAGGTAGGCATTACGCGTATGGGAGTGGGCAATACGCGTATGGAGTGAGGCAATACGCGTATTGGATTTTTAGTGGAATTTGCGGGGAAAATCAGTCTCTGCCCATACGCGTATCACTTTGGGCAATACGCGTATGAATGGGCGAGTGAGCAAGGCAATACACTTATGGCAAAGGGCATTACGCGTATGGCCAGCACGATTGCAGAATTTTGTCATCTCGCAATTTCTTTCCCAATTTCGCGTCCGATGCCGTAACTTTTGATCCGTAACTCAGATTGAGACATTCTTGGTATCGTTGGAAAGCTAATGAAATGTTCTTTCTCATTATAATGGGTTGGAGAATTGTGGCCGATTTAATTATGTCGGGAATTTGGAAATGTGTCGTTTTGTCGACTTTTACCGTTTTAATGGTGTGTATTCGATGTGTTATCATGCAATATGCTTTTGATATATATCGTATGACTTGTGTGATGTTATATGATGTGAATGCATGTGATGAAATGTTGTGATGATGGTTTGTGGCCTAAGGGCAAGAAAATGTATTGTGTTGTGGTTGATTGTATATGCATGATTATGGGTGTATATGTGAAGATGCATTTGATTGTCATGAGTCCTTGTATGCCAAGCATCATGATATGCATCTTGTGATGTCGTGTTCCCTAGTGGGTGTGAGCGACGAAACGATTCCAGATGGAATCCGCTATAACACCGCGTGCCTTATACAAAGAGGACCTAAAGCGATGATTATAGACGATCGTGTGCCTTATACAAAGAGGACCTAAAGCGACCTGATAGTGTGCCTTATACAAAGAGGACCTAAAGCGATCCATAAACGTCGTGTGCCTTATACAAAGAGGACCTAAAGCGACGGGGAACATCGTTTTCCCGACGGGGAGTTACACTAAGTAATAAGCGATGATTCCAACAGTTCCTGAGTGAACTAGTGATGAGATTGATGGATGGATGGTACCACATTTGCATAGAGTCATTGTGTCGGTCTCTTTGCATTTGCATAAATCATGAATGGATTGATTATGTGTGGAAAATCATGAATGGATTGATTATGTGTGGAAAATCATGAATGGATTGATTATGTGTGGGAAATTGGGAATTGATTGAGTATGTGTTGAGATTTATGATTGGATTGGTGAATTGATATGCATATGTGATAAATGCATTGGTCATGGATGATATGTTTTACGTATAGACATATGCTATATGATGTGGTGGTGTGTTTCCATATGTTATAACTGTGGTGCGCCTTATGTGTGAATATGTTATTATGTTGGTATAATTGATATATGCTATGTGTTTGGATTATTAGAAATATGTTATATATCTGTGGCATACAATATGTATTAGTATGTGATGCTTGTGGTGAGAATAACTATGCATGTGAATTTTTATGTGTTTTTGCATATTATTATGCAATCTTGATTTAGTTGTTATTTCTCATCCTTCTGCTGTGGTTTGTTGCTCTATGAGGCAATTGCAGATTAGTAGTCTCTGAGGCTGTTGTGCAGCTTAGTTCTCCATCCTTTTGGCGGTCTGTTTGCTCTGATACGTAACACGGGAGTCGGGGAACACTTTTGTTATATATGTATACATTTGTTGGATAAATTTTATATTACCTTTGTATGAATATTTTGATGTTATAAAATAATTTATTTTGTAAAACAAGTTAGTTATGGATCTTTCCGCTTTATTCCATAATTGAACTTTCCATTTGTTGGAAAAAGTTTCGCTTTTATGTTTATTCCATTTTGTGTTATGTATCAAATTTGTGAGTAGGGATTGTGTTTTCTTTCTTTAAATGTGGCATCCTTGTTTTTGTCAGAAAAATAAATTTTTACTTACTCTGATTTATTTATGTATTATTTATTCGCGATGGGAATTGGGGTGTTACACCCTGGGGTGTTATGGTGATTTCCCCAATTCCATTTCCATAATGATCGACAGCTCCGTCAAAGATTAGTCCCCATTGGGAACCGGGTTTTGGCTGTTCACTGGGTAGTGGTTCATCGTAATCTTTCATTTTCAAGTACATGACATCTTCGTCTGGGAAGTCAAACCCGACTGATTCTTGATCGTCAATCGGTTGATGAGCCAAATGATCGGCTAAAACACTTCCCTTAACGGCTTTCTGATCGTGATACTCGATGTTGTATTCTGATAACAACATCTGCCAACGGGCAATCCTTCCCGTGAGAGCAGGTTTTTCAAAGACGTACTTGATCAGATCCATTTCTGAGATTAACCAAGTAGTGTGACGAATCATATACTTGCAAAGACGTTTGGCTGCTCATGCCAGAGCACAACAAGTTTTCTCGAGCATAGTATACCGTGTTTCACAGTCCGTAAACTTCTTGCTCAAATAATAAATAGAAGACTCTTTCCTTTTGGGTTCGTCTTGTTGGCCAAGTACACAAGCCATGGAGTCTTTCAAGACTGTTAGGTAGATGATCAGTGGTCTTCCTTCCACTGGAGGTGATAGAATTGGTGGGTTCGACAGGTATTTCTTGATACTGTCGAAGGCGGTTTGGCAATCTTCTGTCCAAATGCAGTCCTGATTCTTTTTGAGTAATTTGAAAATTGGCGCACATGTTGCGGTCATGAGGAATATAAATCTAGAAATGTAATTCAAACGTCCCAGGAATCCCTTGACTTGTTTTTCAGTCCACGGAGAAGGTATTTCTTGAATAGCCTTGACCTTGTCAGGATCAACTTCAATTCCTTTTTGGCTGACGATGAACCCTAAGAGTTTCCCTGAACGGACATCGAATGTGCACTTATTAGGATTCAAGTGGAGTTTATACTTTCTCAACCGCTCGAATAACTTTGACAGGTGGGTCACATGCTCCACCTCTATTATAGATCTGGCAATCATATCATCGATATATACCTCAATTTCTTTGTGTATCATGTCATGAAACAGAGTAGTCATGGCCCTTTGATAGGTTGCCCCGACGTTCTTTAAACCGAACGACATTACCTTGTAACAAAAGGTGCCCCAAGGGGTGATGAACGAAGTTTTCTCCATATCTTTTGGCGCCATTTTTATCTGATTATAGCCCGAGAATCCATCCATGAAGGAGAAGACTTTGAACTTTGTTGTATTGTCAACCAGCATGTCAATGTGTGCTAAGGGAAAGTCGTCCTTTGGAATAGCCTTGCTCAGATCCCTGTAGTCTACACACATTCTGACCTTTCCGTCCTTTTATGGAACTGGTACTATGTTGGCTAGCCATTGAGGATATTCTGATGTGGCGAGAAAATCCACGTCAATCTGTTTCTGTACTTCCTCTTTGATTTTGATGGCCATGTCTGTGTGAGTCCGTCTTAGCCTCTGTTTTATTGGTGGACATTCTGATCTTAACGATAAATGATGTTCCACGATGCTGGTATCCAACCCTGGCAAATCCTGATAGGACCAAGCGAATACATCAGGAAACTCTTTGAGAAGCCTTATCAAACTCTCTTTGACAGTCGGACAGAGCAGTGCCCCAATCGTGACCTCTTTTCTCTCTTCCTCTGAGCCCCAGTTGACCATTTCCAACAGCTCTTTGTGAGGTTTAATGGACCTTTCCTCTTGTCTGAGTAATCGGGAGATCTCCTCTAGAATGTCTTCGTCATCATCTTCTTCAGCCTCAAATACCGGGAATTCAAAGTTGGGAGAAGGTATCGGATCGTACGTTTCAATGGGGTTTAAAACAAGAAATTTGCATGACGTGATGATTTATTTTTAGAAGAGATAGAGAGAATGCAAAAGTGTGTGCAGTGTTTTTCTGAAAATTGCTTGTTTTTATTGTTTGTTGTTTTTTAAGATTACCATTTTCTAAAAAAGCGAAAAGAGAAAACAACAATTAATGCGGAAATTACAGAACGACGTTATTTTATTTATGATTCAGTCGATTCTTGAAACTACAGCCCTATAAAACCAAACTCTATCACTTTGGGCGAAGCGAAGAGGGACATTTACAGAAAGTGAGCTCTATCAAAATATCCGTTTCACCTGGGCAGGGTGAAAGGTTAAGATAAAGACGACAATTACTTTGACTTACGAACGATCTTCGGAACATCGAATGTAACCCATTGGCGGCGAACTCCTCGGTGAATCATAAAGTTCGGTACCTTCCTTGATTTATCTTCAGAAATAACTCTGATTTCTGGTGGAGCAGGATCATTGGAATCTGTCTCCCAGGCAGAGTTGTCGTAGGAGGATTCCTCAGTTGTATTTTGCATAGTATTTGTGCTCTCAGGTAAATCTCCCCACCCAGTTGGCTGGATGTCTTCGAGCCTGATACGAGAACTTTCAGGAGCGGTGTATTTGACCATGAAGTCGTATTTTCCACTCGGTTGTCCCAAGGTGTCCCACACCTCTTTGGAACTGGAGGAGTCATCCCCTTCGATGATGTTGACCTCGGGAAAAGCATAGTTAATGAATTCCAATCCTGCAAACTTTGCAAATTCATCGTCGTGCTGGATATTTTCTGAATGCTCTGAGTGTTGATCCCATGACATGGTAGCATGGTGGAGACACAGGTATTCTTTTCGATGATGCTGAGCTGATAAGCATCGTTGAGCTGATTCTCTTACCCCGAGTCTCCTGGGTACGGCTGCCACATAGGCAGGCCATCCATCTGGCCATAATAGTCGTGGTCAAAGTTATATTTCATCGGAGTGTCCTCCTCTAATGAATTTGGTGGAGCACGACATCCTTCCGGATCACAATCTCCGTATATCATTTCGACATCTGACCTTGGTATAAATCTCGGACTTTGTGCGGGATAGCAAAATGGCATAGGCACCTCTTCCTGAGACATATAACCGTTCTCGTTAAGATAGGACTTCCACTCTTCATCTATATCGGAGGGATCTCCCTCGTTGATAGTATGTACTTCTTGAGACACTGGGTGAAGGAAGCCTCCACTGTGGAAGAAGCCCTGAATGGGATGAAAACTTTCATCGTAAGCAGCAGTCTGGGTACAGGTTGAAGAAAAACCAAGACCTTTCTTTTTCTTATCATCAGTAGGAATGACAAGCTATCCCCATCCTTTTGCATTATTATTTTTGATCACTTCGAGAGCATCTTTGTACGAGGAAATCGATGTTCCTTTTTCTGACTGATTCTCATTGCTCACCGAAAGTGCTTGGAACTGGGTTCCCACAACCTCCTCGGTTTCTACATAAGTGGACAATGAAAGGTTACTCATGATCAAGGCTTGTTCTCCACAGACCGTGACGAGTTGGTCATTCTTGACGAACTTCAGCTTCTGGTGAAGTGTCAAAGTGACTTCCCCAGCCTGGTGTATCCAAGGTCTTCCCAACAAACAGCTGTATGTTGCTTGGATGTCCATGACCTGGAAAGTGACTTGGAAAGTGTGAGGACCGATAGTTATGGGAAGGTCGACTTCGTCGATAACTGTTTTTTGAGATATGTCAAATGCTTTGACGACGACCTCACTGCCTCTCATCGGAGATCCTTTAAATGATAGTCGCATTAGAGTGGACTTCGACATAATGTTGAGAGCCGATCCGGTGTCTACCAGTATGCTGGCTAAAGCATCATCCTGGCAATTGACTGTGATATTGAGCGCCATGTTGTGGCTTTTGCCTTCTTCTAGAAATTCCTCATCACTAAACCCCAAGTTGTTGCAGGAGGTGATGTTAGAGACGATGCTATCGAACTGTTGTATTGACACATCTTGTTCCATAAAGGCCTGTTCTAAGACTTTCTGTAGAGCCTCTCTGTGGGCTTCGGAACTGAGCAAAAGTGATAACACAAAGATTTTTGAAGGAGTTTGTAACAACTGATCAACAATGTTGTATTCACTCCTTTGGATGAGCTTCAACATCTCATCGTCGTTCTTTGAAAGGTCGGGATCACTGGATTGACCGACTGGTGGATTAGGAACTTTTGTTTGAGGTTCCTTTTCTCTGTTAGGTTCTCCAACTCCTTTGTTGAAGATTCGACCGCTCTGTGTTACTCGACTGATGTCTGCAATATTCACGACGGAGGGTAATGGAATTTCCTTTCCATTCTCAGTATTTGTAAGGGATATCCTTAGTTAATTCATACGGTAGTGGTCCTGGCAGATAGATAACTACAGGAGCCTTCTGATTTTTCTGACTGTCATAGGTAACTTCAATCAGTTCCTGGTTAAGAACCTTCGATTCGTCAAGTAGAGGGATAATGGTACAAACATCTTTAGTCTTTTCGTGATCAAAGATCACGACAATATCCTTAATTTGATCAGCGAAATAGTCTGGCGTCCAGTTGATTGATCCAGAACTTGGACATGGTTGAATCTCTTTGGGAGCCAACTGACTTTGAAGGGATGCTCGCACGAGGTAACATCCTTGATTATTTTCTGAGCAGACTCTACAGTGCTCATAGTTGTGTGGTGGCACCTGGCCACGTCCACTTTGAATGCAGTGTAACCTTACCATGTCTATTTCCATAGATCAGACATCCTGACTTTGATGCCTAGTAGGGTTCCTGTTTGTCACACTGATTTGTTGCATGTCTTCATCCATATAGATCGGAAGCCACTGGTGGTTTAACAAGTGTTGCAAAGTTCTTTGCATGAGAGCAACACTTGGTTACTCTCACGACACACATTACAGTTCTGATAATTATGCGAAGTCAGGAAATCGAGCTCGCCTTGTGTAGCGTGTAACTCCACCAAGCTGGTATTCATCAAGCGAATATCAAAGATTTGAATCATATTTACTTGATACAAATTTCTATCGCAGTAATCCTGAATCTATCCAAGATCCATCTGACGCTAGAGGGCCTCTTGTACAAAAGAGTATCCCTGTTTGTTTACCGAGCAAATCAGACATGAATTGTAATCATGTCGTGGCAGATTATGATGTTGGCTTTGCCTTGAGTGCATTTCCACCAAGTTGACATTCATCGCACGAATGTCGTGGTTTTGAATGATGTTGGAACTTGTATAAGTCATGTTAACTCCACGAACTCGATGCTCTTGGATCCACCCGAGATCTAACTATTCCTGTAGAGCTGATTGCACCACAGAACATCCTTGATTGTTTTTAGAGCAGATATCACACTAGTGATAGTTATGAGGTGGCACATGGCCGTATCCACTCTGTTTACAATGCATCTTGACCAAGTTGGCCCTCAATAAAAGTACATCATGAATTTGATAGCTGTTGTTAGACTCTCCCTCTATCAAATTTACCGCAACTTTCTCGTGTTGAGGCAGTGGGTTTGTGAGAACATTCGGATTCGTATCTTTGAAAGATAAGATCCCGCTCCTTACAAGCTTTTGCACATCGGATTTGAAACTGAGACAGTTTTCTATGTTATGCCCTGGTCCTCCTTGATGGTAAGGGCAAGTCTGATCCGCTTTGAACCAAAAAGGCGGATTCTCGGGTACTGTAAGAGGAGAACTGGTTTGGATGTGCCCCTTGACCAGTAAGAGTGGAAATAATTCTGCGTACAACATGGGTATAGGGTCGAACCCCGGAGGTCGAGTTGTACGGTTGTTGTTATATTGAGGACGAGCCTGCTGAAGAGGCTGTTGTGTCCTTCGCTGAAATTGTTGTTGATTTGGTTGGCTCTGAGCAACCTGAGGTTGATATGTTAAGAGAGGCACAGGATTGATAGCAGGAGTTACAGTTGCTACTGGTTGGTACCGTCACCTTTGCTTTCCGAGAGAGATATTGCCAATATCTTGCTCTTTTTTCTTAGGGAGAGCACTACCGTATCATTTTGTACTACTTAATGATCCAACGTCTTTAACTAAACATCATTCTCGGACTGCTTCCTCAAGACGAACTCCCATGCCTACCATTTCAGTAAAGTCACTAGGCGCATTGGCGACCATTCGGTCGTAGTAGAATGAGCTCAAGGTCTTTAAGAAGATCTTTTTCATCTCTTTTTCCTCAAGAGGTGGACAAATCTGGGCGGAAATTTCACGCTATCTCTGAGCGTACTCCTTAAAGGTTTCCCTATCCTTCTGCGACATGGCTCTGCGTTGATCTCTATCTGGTGGCATGTCCAGGTTATACTTATATTATTGAACGAAGGCAGTGCCAAGATCTCGAAAAGTGACGATCTTAGTGCGGCTTAATCCCATGTACCATTTGAGTGCGGCGCCGATTAAAGTATCTTGAAAATAATGGATCAGTAGCTGGTTGTTTTCTGTCTGAATTGACATCCTTCGAGCGTACCTCACCAAATGGCTTTGAGGGCAAGAGTTACCCTTGTACTTTTCAAATTCGGGCACTTTGAATTTATGCGGAACTTTCACATTGGGGACCAAACAAAGGTTTGCGGCATCCTTTCCGAATAGATCCTGACCGCGGAGGGCTTGCATCTCTTTCTGCATCTCCAGGAACTGTTCCTGGAACTCATTCATTCTGTCGAACATACTTTCATTTCCACCAGAAGGTATATGTGGAATCTGTCCTTCCAGGACAGTGTGTACCACGGGTGGTAAGAAGAATACGTTACGTGAGAATGATGAATGATATGCAATGATTATATTAATTGTATATATATTTTTGTTTATTCAATGTAAACTTAGACAATTGGATTACAAATATCAAACAGTGGGGAAACCCCGTTTTATTGAATTCAAAGATTACGGAATGGCAATACAGTAATTTACATAGTGCTGCAAAAGGAAATCTAAACTAATGGGTCCTGAGTCCTCTCTGAAGCGAGCTCAGGTGCTGGTTCTGATACTTTCCTTTTCTTTGACCGGGGCTCTTGAGCCGTTGTCGGGTTGTCATTCATTTGCCAAGTGAAAGGAGCAAGCAAATTCCTTTGGTCATCCTGATTTTCTACAGCATGTTGCTCTAAAATATCGATTAGAGCATCTTTATCTTTCAATAGTTGCTGTATTTTCTTATACTCCACATTGAGAATACGGTACTTGTTCTTCCAAGACTTCTTCTCCTGTTGAACTTTGTTGAGAGTAACCTGAAGTTTTTCTGTATCAGACATAAAATAAAGGACAGGGTCCCTTAATGGAAGAACTTCTTGACGAGGGTAAGACATCCTCAGCTTGAGAGCTCTAGTTTGTACCCAATGGAGATAAGGCTCCACCGAGACACAGTCTGGTTTTCCTAGAGACTCTCTTCCTTTCCTATGAACGTGTTTCCAGGCATGCACTATTTCTGTCTTTAGTGCCCTGTCATTTTCTCCTTCCTTGAAGAAAAGACCTTCCAGATGAGCATTACGTGGGACATGCCTCATCGGGTATCCAAACGGACGACGAACTAACACTGGATAATAGTTGGTTCCTCCTTTAGTTCCTATGAGGGGTACATTAGGGAAGTTTCCACAATGGTCAATGATTCTGATCCCATCATAGATTCGATTGTACCTGTCTATATCAGAGTTGGTAAGAGACATGATTCTCTGCGACCAACGTAAAGTATTCTTAGGATCCCAAAATGCAGCAGACTTAGGCAAGTGGGAAATGAACCATTTGTATAGCAGGGGTACAAAGCATGTGATCATTCTTCCATTGTATAAATTCCTTAAGTGTACCGAATGATAAGCATCGGCGAGCAAGGTCGGTACAGGGTTTCCAATCAGAAAAATCTTAATGGCGTTGATATCAACAAAGTTATCAATGTTAGGAAACAAAAATAACCCGTAGGTAAGCAAAACAAAGATGCTTTCGAAAGCGGCCACGTTCCCTATACTAGCAAAGTACAGAGCTTTCTTGATTAAGTAATGGGCTGGCAAACCCTGGATACCACCCTTAATGATCATGTGAGTTCTGACTTCCGACTCATCCAAATAGATTGCTCTTGCAATGGTTTGGTCCTTTGGAATTTCTTCCAGTCCAGAAAAGGGAGCCTGGTCAGTAATATGTAAATCAGTCAGGTGAGAGTACTCCTCCAGTGTTGGTGTTAGTTGATAATCCGAGAATGTGAAACAGTGATAAACCGGATCGTAGAACTGGATTAGTGTGGATAGGATTCCTTCAATTACATGGACCCTTAACAGAGACAACAGTCCTCCATACTTAGCTCTGAAATCCTCAGGGTTGGTTATCATCCTTGCCAATCCTCTTAAATCCTCTAATTTTGGAACCTTGAAGGTATACTTGTGATTTTACTTCTACCGAAATCAATTAGCAATCTCTTTATCTGACATTTGCAGTCATTGTCTTAGTTTAATTTGAAAAAGGGAGACTATAAGAGAAAATTGTCTTTGTTTTAATGTTTTTTAAATGAATGTATGAATGCAGCACACAAAAACATAGAAAAAACATGGGGTCAAAGGGTCGGTGTCATGAAGTCAAGGCTCTACCCATCCCCAAAGGTTTATATTTGTGATTTTTTTGTACCTGTCCTCAAAATCACTGACCCCTCTTGGGATAACAACAACAAGCGGATTGCCAGCGAGCTGTAGTATCTTAGAGTAGTCTCAAATGAGGGTAGTATCGCGTGACAACTATTTTCGATAGCTTCCGCACTACAAAATGGTTTCAGTCTACTAAAATCCTCAGCTTCTCAGATAACCCAATGGAACAATCTGCTTTCAACAACCGAAGTCGTATAGGCATTGAATCCGCAAAGGACATCTCCACTTATTTGATGGTCGACCGGGACCTCTTATCTGGGATTCACTCCCCGTAAGATTACCCGTATAAAGCCATCTCTTATCTTAGGTGTATACTCAATCTTTCCAGATGTGGCATCACACGCATTCCCATTAGCAGAAAAGTAAACACATATATCAATTAGGAAAAGCAGTATATATATTTGTCCTAACATCCTAGACCTCTAGTCTTATGATCCTATACAGACAATGACTCCCCAGCAGAGTCGCCATTTTCCTGTGGAAAATGGGGACGAGGCCCCAAGGTAAAAATAGATCAAATAATGACTCCCAAGCAGAGTCGCCATTTTCCTGTAGCGAGCAATTTTTGTCGGTGACGCGACCACCTTATCGCTGAAGTTTGGGTTTTCTCCTCGTGGAGAAAGGGTGCTACTTTCTGATTTCTTATTTATCCCGTGAAGCTGGAAGAGAAAGGGAAGGTATCTAAAACTAACCTTGCATGCGAATGTTTAACCTAACAAATGCTTTAAAAGAGATTGGGTGGTCCGGGGTCAGGTTATACAATGGGTAGTTGTCAATTACCCATCCTATATGTGGTTATCCACATGATATTAGCAAATAGATATTGCTTTGTAATTGATAGTGTTTATCTGTTGATGGGTTGGGAAAGTTTCTTGGGAAAGTATGAGTGGGAGAGTAAGTTTTGTTTATGTTTTGGGTAAGGTACTGGACCTAAGCTTTTGGTTAGTATGCTCGCTAAGATTTTTGCAATCTTATGCCTACGTATTCCCGTTTAACGAAACAGGGAAATCAGAGCGATCGTAGTTCCTCCTATTCTATGGGAGGAAAGGGATGTTTTGGTGTCTTGCTCAAAGCCCAAGACATGAAGCTAAAGGTGATTTGTATCTTGTTCAAAGCCCAAGATGTGAAGTTAAAGGGTTTTGGCTGAGAGAGAATTTGTCGTCTCTAAAGAGGAATTGTTGATGTTTGTATGCTGTGAGCAAAGCACAAATTTGATGCTAAGAGGTTGATTGACTCAACCGGGGGTTTCTTTATACAAAGCCTAAGAGGAGGCGGGAGGTTTGACTTTTCTGGAGGAAATGTTCTTTCTGTCTTGTACAAAGCCCAAGATTGAGGCTAAAAGAGATTTTGACTCAGTTGGGGAGAAGGTATCTTGTATAAGGCCCAAGATGGAGGCTGAAATGGTTTGACTCAACAAGAGAGTACTTTTATCTGTCCTGTACAAAGCTCGAGACAGAGGCTAAAAAGGTCGACTCAGCAAGAGAGTCTTGAACAGGTGATTGACTCAACAAGAGAGTATTTTATACTCAATAAGAGGGTGTTTTTCTATCTCGTACGAAGCCCAAGATTGACGCTAAAAAGAGATTGACTTAACAAGAGAGTCTGTTATACTCAACAAGAGAGTGATTTGCTATCTCGTACGAAGCCCGAGATTGAGGCTAAAAGGAGATTGACTCAACAAGAAAGTCTTTTATACTCAACAAGAGAGTGATTTTTATATGTCTTGTACAAAGCCCGAGACAGAGGCTAAAAGTGGTTGACTTAACAAGAGAGTCTGAAAAGGTTATCTCTGCTAGGGAGAATCATTTGTACAAAGCCCAAGAGGAGGCTGACTTACTGCTGAGGATTATTGAGATCCTGAAGCGTGTCCAAGTGTGGGGAACTCTCACGAGAGATACTGGGTTTCTGCTGGAGATTGATCCAGGGTTATCAGTGTTTTTTCCTATGTTTGACAGGAACTTGAGAATGTTTTTGAGACTCAAGAGGTTTAGACTGTCCAAGTCTAGAGTTTTATCTTTTGTACAATGCCTAAGAGGAGGCGCGTGTACTAAGGGATGAGTATCAACCCTAAAATGGTCGGAGTTTGGACAATGGAAAGACTGCTTTAGCAAAAGATGACTAAGTTCAGTCTTATACCTTTAAGAGGTCGTCAGGGTCCTTGTGTTAAGCCTAAGAGAAGGCATGAGAACTTCTAAGAAGCCGAAGGGTCCTTGTACAATGCGCAAGAGGAGGTAGGGATGCTTTTAGGAAGCCTGTGGGTCCCCAAACCAAGCGAAGTTCAAGAACTGTAATTCACAGAGAAGAGATCATTCAAGGAAAGTTCGAGAATTTGGAAGAAACTCAAGAGATGCCATTCACGGAGAAAAGATCATCTCTGGGGAGTTAGAGTTTCTTTGACAATTTCTAGGGGTGGCAGTCTGAGAAAAGGTTCACCGGGAATACTACCTTTCTATTTGTTCCATATTGTTTAACCCCAAGAGGAGGGAAGACTGTATCTGGAATCCTACGGGGGATCTAGTTTTGTTTGTATTCAAGAGTGACAAACAAGGCTTTACCTAGTGCTAGACGTAGTTGTCGGGGAAAACTCTAAATAACTATACTAGTATTACACAGTGGATATGTGACTAGTATATAAAAGGATGTGAAAGAAGACTTACAGTGAAACAGCCCAACAATACAGTTATATATATATGCAAGCGGTAAATGAAAATGGATAAACACTTACCCATTGTAGAGCTTCCATGCTGTTTGATTAGTTGTTCAACAAATAAATTAAAGAAAGTTTTGATGACAACATATATTTTAATTCAAAATCAAAGGAGAAAGTGCTTTGAAAAGATTGTTGAGGCTTACAGCTTAAGGAGAGGCCCAAGTTTTAACGATGATTGCACCGTTGTTTTGTAAACTGTACAGAGGGACTTATACAATATGTGAGGCCCAAAAGGTTTTTATGTACAAGGGGATGAGGCTTATAGCTCAAGGAGAGGCCCAGGGTTTTTGTTCAAAAAGGGCGACGATCGTGCCGAACTTTTTTGACGGTATCAGGACTTATACAATACACTGAGGCCCAAAATGGTTTTCATTTATGAAAGGATGGAACTTACACTCTCTCAAGAGGCCAAAAGAGTTATTTAAAGAAAAGAAATGAGACTTACAACACGAGGGTAGGCCCAGATGGTTCTCGTTTTGAAATGGCGATTGCGCCGAGATTTTTGAAATCGCAGTGGGTCTTATATAATAACTGAGGCCCAAATTATTTTGGTTTAAAAAAGGATTGGGTCTTACACTCTATTAGAGGCCCATGAGTGTTTGAAAATGATTTGTTTAGGGTGATTAAGATCAAAACCCTAAATTAATTTCAAAATGTATTTTAATTAAATAAAAATTTAATTAAAATGATCAAAATTATCAAACATTTGTGAAAAATAAGTTGTGATCTTGGATTAATGTTTGAAAAATCATGTTTATATCCACAAAATGATTGGAAACCAATTAAATTTGGAAAATCAAGGAGGAAAAAATATTTTAAATGTTAAAAAACAAATAAAAGATTAATTCTTTACAAAAATATCAAATATATGAAATAAATAATATTTTTGGGAATTTTTGGTAAAATAAAATATTTTAACACTTTTGTGAATTATTAAAAAAAGAATCAACTCAAAATCATTAAAACTCAGAGAGAAATTAATTTTTGAATCAATTAAACAAAATCACAAAATTCAAATATTCAAATATTCAAAAAATGGCGCCAAGAACACACCAAGAACACGCGCCACCCCTCTGTTTCTGCAGATTTGCATTTTCTCACCAATCTCACTAAATACTTGATGAAATCACACAACCCACATATCAATCAACTCGTTTTCACCTCACGATCATGTCTATGGTCTTTAATGTCATTTATTTTATGCATGGAATAAGAAATCAAGACAAAATCTCAAGAACCCTAAATTATGCATGAAGGCTGAGAATTTTGATACACGATTCAAACAAAGCAATTCATTGAGGGGAAACATTCTATGCATGATTATGAACATTTGACAAAAGTATTGTGCGAGGAAATATGCATAGATTAAAAGATGACCAAATTTAGGCTTACTTGAAGGTCGTGACAGCAAGAGCAAAGTGATTTTTGAGTTAGAGGTGTTACAGATGAGTTGTGATGATCTGAACATCTTCCCTACACCATATGGAGTGTGTTTGAATGCCTGGACTTGATTGGAAATGGCTGGATCACTTCATGGCATCTCAACTGCAACTTAGTTAAAACCTTGAGCAATTGGCTGGTTATTCTGAGAAATTAGCGTTACAGTTGTGTGTTTAGTGTTTGATCAACTCACATAGGATGTTTATGAGGTGTGTGTGTGATTGGTTTGGTTGGAATGACTCTCAAACTCAAAACCTGATAATGACTTGCTTTGGAAGGCAATTTTGGAGTGAAAGAAGAGATTTTGAGGAAAGCATCAGTTTGATGGCTTTGGTGTACTTAAACTGAGCACAAATGAGCTCTATTTATAGTAGAGCAAGTTTTTTTTGGCTGCAATAGTGAATGGTAACTGGTACAGAGGTTTGGCAAATGTTGATCAATAGGACTCCAAGTCTCCTCTAGCCATTGACTAGAGGTTAGAGCACAGGCCTTTGGTTCCCTAGTTCAGAGATCATCCTTGACTCATTCAGTTGGAAATGGCTCAGTTCATGCCACCTTGGTGCATCCATTGAATGCTCCAAAACAAAATTGGAGTCTTGTCCCCTCTTTAGGGTTTTTAGGTTTGGCATGCTATTTTTTGTTCCAAAGACTTGGGAGGCTTATGGATCAGTATTTGTCCCTCCTTGGTCTCTCCCTGAGGTGTTCAAATGGATAAACTTGTTTGTCATTTGCGCAAATTGCTTAAATCGAACAAAATGCACAAATCGGCCTAGTTATGACAGTTGTAGCAAGGCATATTGCCACTGTCATAACTCTTACCTTAAATGGAATTTCATGGGGTTCTTGGCCATTTTGGAAAGCTCTCATATGATACAACATATGTGTGATCATAGTTTGTCTTGACACTTTTTGGATCCAAGTGAAAAATGCCCTTACATTTTGGAAAAAGTGAAACAGATTCTGACTTAGTGAAAATTTCACTAAGTGTTGGAAAAAGTGACATTTCTTGTTTTCAGCCATTTTGATCCAACCATAACTCAAAATCCATGATGAATTGGAATGAGGTGTAGTTGACACTTTTAAAGTATGCCATGAGAGCTACAAATTCATCTTTGGATCAGCCCAAATGGTTGCTTGGATCTCAAGTTATGATCCGTTGAAGTTGGTACCCTAGCCACTTTGTTCCATAACATAGAAACTTTCTAAGTTTTTTATGGTTACCCCTTTTACGAGTTATCCCACTTTTCTTGATTTTTCTTGATGAATGATGATTCCAATCACACATTAACATCATTTTAGGGTTAGGAAACCATAATTGATCAAAAAATAAAAAAGTCAAACTTTGACTTTTGGGCACAGTTGACTTTTATCAAATGAATTCCAAACTGTGCGATCCTCTATGAAATCAAGTCCTTGAACTAAATCAAACTTGATGGATTGATTTCATAGGTGTTATAGGGTGTATTGAATCATGTCCCAAGGTTTGGGAGCATGTCCTGGTCAAAAGTCAAAGGTACAGTTGACTTTTCTCGCGAAACCCTAATTGTGGTCCTGATGAACTTGAAACTTGTGGATCAAGCTTCTTGGATCAATCCATTGTTGCAAATGGATCAATGTAGTGTGTTAGAGACCCTCAAATCATGTCTTGAGGTTTTGGCTCATGCTTTGTCCCAAAAGTCAACACAAGAAACCCTAATTCCGTATTTTTTGGTGAATGCATCCCCTGAGGCTAAATTGACTTGATGATTGGGTTTATGAGGTCCCTTAGAGTATTTTGGGTTATGCTTTGAAGCACTGGCTTATGCCCAGAGGAAAATTTCCATCTGGAGGCTTTGGTCGACCAAAACCCTAATTTGGTGACACTGGCGATCTTGAGGCTTAATCCACTTGGAATGCTGCAGCCTTGTGCTTGATCCTTGATGTGGGGGTCTTCTTGATCCATTGTGGGTGTTTGTGAGGTTTAGAAAAGTTTAAGATCATGTCATTTCTTGATTGATCATTTGTCTAAGGCTCTGAGAGGGCTTGAAACCCTAATCCTTGATTGTAGTGAATGCTCAACAATTCCTTGAGGAGTTTGATGAGGCATGATGGTTCATCTATATTGTGATGATGATTTGCACAATGATGGGAAATCTTAGTGGTCAAAATTTTGGGTATGACAGACACTAGTAATCATAGAAGACTAATTTTTTAGAGTGCATTGTCTCTAGCTTTTCCACTAGCTTATCTTCTTCTCCTCTCCCAAATCCAAACACCACCTTCCATCATGTAGATATAGTTGTTGGTGGTGCGACGAGAATGTTGTTTCTCTGAATTACCTTTTCACCTTATTAGGGTTATGTAGGGTGCGATTTTTGTCAGTGACGCGACCACCTTATCGCCAATTGTTGGAATTGGGTGCTACTTTCTGATTTCTTATTTATCCTATGAAGCTGGAAAGGAAAGGGAAGCTATCTAAAACTAACCTTGCATGCAAATGTTTTCTTTAACAAATGCTAAGAGATTGGGGGGTTCGGGGTCAGGTTATACAATGGGGAGTTGTCAATTACCCATCCTATATATGGTTATCCATAGATCGTTTAGAAAATTCTACTGTTATATACTTACTGGTGTTTATCTGTCATGGGTTGGGAAAGTTTCTCCTTTGGGAATGTTTGAGAGAGAGTGTTTTTTTGTTGTTTTTGGGTTTTCCGATGTTTTTGGTAAGGTTCTGGACCTAAGGTTTTTTTATTAGTGTGCTCGCTAAGATTTCGCAATCTTATGTCTACGTATTCCCGTAATGATAACAGGGAAATCAGAGCAATCGTAGTTCCTCCTATTCTATGGGAGGAAAAAGATGTTTGGTGTCTTGTTCAAAGCCCAAGATTGAAGCTAAAGAGTATTTGTGTCTTGTTCAAAGCCCAAGATTGAAGCTAAAAGGTTTGACTGAGAGAGAATTTGTTATCTCTAAGGGAGATAACTCATCTGTTTATCACAGTTGTTGGGTAACTGATTATAAAGGAGAATTACTTTAATTGGAATATATGGAATCCAGCAATGCCATAATTTCCTTTATATGGGATTCATCCTGAAGGAGAAAACTTTAACTCAATGTTGAGCAATGCCATTTTTCCTTAGGAATCTTTCATGCTAAGAGAGGGACATTGGCTTGGATGTAAATAATCCAGTGGCTTGCCACTTACAATAATTAGATGAAAGAAGGGGATTTACCAGGATAAGAGCTGGACTACAGCTTGGATTTTTGAATCAACAAGTATGTCAGTTATAGCCGTTATCTGGGATTAAGGTTTGTTTTGATTGTCTGTTTCGATGTGTGATGTACATAGAAATGTTCTTCCTACAGAGAGATTTTTTATTTCCACTGAGGGGATATTGATTTTTTGTGTGACTTGATCAAAGCCCAAGGTTGAAGCTAAAAGGTTGACTCTATTAGGGAGTTTTATATCTGTCTTGTACAAAGCCCAAGATTGAGGCTGAAAAGAGACTGACTCTTTTGGGGAGATCATTATACAAATCCTAAGAGGAGGCTAGAGGGAATTGACTCTTCCAGGAAAATATTTTATCTGTCTTGTACAAAGCCCAAGATTGAGGTTGAAAAGGGATTGACTCTACTGGGGATAGGTTATATCTGTCTTGTACAAAGCCCAAGATTGAGGCTAAAAAGGGATTAACTGACTCAGTTGGAGAATGTTTATAGGTGTCTTGTACAAAGCCCAAGATTAAGGATAAAAGGTGATGAGGGATGATCATTATACAAAGCCTAAGAGGAGGTTGGTTGGGGAATTTCTTATATAAAGCCTAAGAGGAGGCTAACTTCTGCTGAAGATTATTGAGATCCAGAGGCAGGTCCAAATTGGGGAATCAACTCTTGCTGAGGGTTGCAGAAGAGTTGAAATATCAGAGACCTTGAGGTTCTGATTTTTCTAAGGGTTTTACTGGGAATAATTTGACCCTAGCTGGGGAAACTTAGAATGAGAGTTTAAAGATTGAGTTTTAAAAACCTATAGAGGTTTTCAATCTGTTGGTGATTGATCAGGGTATTTCCTGTGCTTTTAGAAAACTTGAGGATTTCATTGAGATCCAAGAGGAGATGAGATTGTCCAAGTCTACTGGTATGAAAAGGTTTATCTTTGTATGATGCCAAAGAGAAGGCTAGTGTTTTAAGGGATGAGAATCAACCCTAAATTGGTCGGATGTTTTGACTCTTTAGAAGACTGCTCTAAAAAATGATGACTAGGTTCTGTCCTATACCTGTAGGAGGTATTTGGGTGCTTGAATTAAGCCCAAGAGGAGGCATGAGTGTAACACCCCCAATCTATACCCCCAAGCTATTAAAGCGGTAAATAAAATATGAAATTTCATCAGAGTATATTTAGAAATTCACAGCATAGACCGAGGGGTCACATCTATTTGAAACAAACATACAACACCTGCTCATAAAGATATGCAACAATTCAGGTAGTAATACACCCACAATTCAGAAACAGAATGAAAGCGGAAAATCCGTAACTGAAATCTCATATATATATATATATATATATATATATATATATATATATATATATATATATATATATATATATATCATAAAAGTTTGTTTGTCATATACAAAATCATACATGTACAATCCAACTGATACATATACACAATACAAAATAATCACACTCGATCACCCCGACTACCCGGTGTCACATATCAGAGCCGACCGACAAAAGAATGAAGACCTAGCTTAACAAAAATACCTCCAGCAACTCTAATCTACAATGCCTCATAGAGCATTATAAAACAGCAGAAGGGTGAGAAAAATAATCATAATACAGTTGCATACAATTATATATTAAGACATAAATACACAAGTAAAATATTTTCACCACAAATGCACCACCATCAATTACAACACAACACAGTACACTTATCAAGTATTCCATACCAATGCACATCAGTCATACATAATACACTCATCATCAATACAATTATACATATTCCATCTCATCAATCACATTCACAATTCCATACTAAATTAATCCATGATTTATATAAATGCACAGAGACCGACACAACGACTCTATGCATATGCCATGCGGTACCGACTTCCAATATTTCTCATCAGTAGTTCACTGAGGAACTCTGCTGGAACCATCGCTCGTTACTTAGTGTAACTCCCCGTCGGGCATACGATGTTCCCCGTCGCTCACACCCCACACGGGCACACGACGTTTATGGATCGCTCACACCCCACACGGGCACACGATCCGATCGGTCACACCCCACATGGGCAAACGATCGTCTATAATCATCGCTCACACCCCACACGGGCACACGACGTTATAGCGGATTCCCTCTGGAACCAAACCGTCGCTCACACCCCACATGGGCACACGACATTACAAGAATGCATATCATGATGCTTGGCATACAATGACTCATGACATTTAAAATGCACACATATATGCACTCATCTCAATCAACAAAATCATGCTTTACACTCAAGCCCAAAACAATGCATTTAATTGCCATACGGCCACAAACCATCATC
Organism: Lathyrus tuberosus; assembly: GCA_022829125.1. NCBI lineage: Eukaryota > Viridiplantae > Streptophyta > Magnoliopsida > Fabales > Fabaceae > Lathyrus > Lathyrus tuberosus. Next base: position 8,008,408 of record JALAZF010000034.1, read on the forward strand.
ACGACATTTAAACACATGCATCCAACATATATCACAAGCAAATCGTATGTTAACCCATCAATTACACCCAATTAACCGGAAAAAGTCGACAACAATACCACACATTTTCTAATTCCCGACATAATTTAATCGGCCAATAATCTCAAAACCATCCTCATAAAAAAGAACATTTTATAAGCTTTCTAACGCATCAAACCACGCCTCAAACCGAACAACAGATCAAAAGTTATGTAGAAAACAAAATTACACAAACAGCCCTGTTCGCTAGGCGAACCCTCTAGCGAGCATTCGCTACCACCTTCGCTAGGCGAATGTCCAGCGAACCAACTACCAGCTAGAAAACAGACACAAAGTTCGCTAGACGAACCCCTTGGCGAACCAAGGCAGCAACCACCAACATAAAAAACACCCAAACTTCGCTAGGCGAACAACTCAGCGAACCTTCGCTGACCTTCGCTAACTGGTTCGCTAGGCGAACCCACGAAAACATCACTCGCTACTGCTTCGCCCCAGGTTCGCTAGGCGAACCAAGGAAAACTCAGAATTTTTTCAGCGCTGTGTGGAAACCCAAAATGATATTTTCTACTACCAAAACATTTCCAAAACATCATATATCAATCAGAACTCAATACAATCATGGCAACAAGCATTCTACCACATTTACGTCGATTTCCAACCGCGAAAGTATCGATTTCTCACAAAATTCACATTTTCAACCTAGAACTCAAAAGCTATGAAAGACAAGCAAACATACAAGAAAACACATACATAATCATACACAAACATAGTATAATCGAGTTTCGCACCCTTACCCGATTTAATCGCGTGTAGTAAAGTCGGGAGATTGGTTTCTTCTTTTCTCAAGTTTTTCCTCTCTTCTTCTTTCTCTCTACTTTTCTTCTTCTCTTTCTATTCTATCATATTCCAAACTTAACAAAATAAACCAAAATGTCCAAAATACCCCTACACTCAAATACCTCGCAAACGCTCCCAAAACGCGATAAAATATAATCTCAATGAAAAATAACATATTTTCACATAAAAGTCAGAAATAAAATAAAATAATAATAAAATAATCAAAACGACCCAATTAATTAAAAAGACCAAACTGACAAAACTGACTGGACTGACTGGGGCGTTACAATGAGAACTTCTAAGAAGCCTGAGGGTCCTTGTACAAAGCCCAAGAGGAGGCTGGGGATGCTTTTAAGAAGCTTGTGGGTCCAAACCTAAGAAAAGTTCAAGAAAGGTTTCACTGAGAATAATCCTTTCTTTAGTGAACAGTTCTAGGGTTTGAAGAAATTCAAGAGAGGTTTCACTGGGAATTAATCCTCTCTGAGGGAAATGAATTTCTTAGACAAATTTCTAATAGTGGCAATCTTGAGAAAAGTTTCGCCGGGAATAATGCCTTTCTCTGTTCTATATTGTATAGGCGCAAGAGGAGGCAAAACTGTATCTGGAATTTCCTATGGGGAACTGGTTTTGACTGTGTTGAAAGAGTGACCATCGGTTTGATCTAATTCTAGACCTAATTGTCGAGGAAAACTCTAAGCAAGATAATATATATATATATATATATATATATATATACATACAGATGAAATATATATACAGATGAAATATATACAAGTATGTAAAAGAAAGCTGATAGAACTTACATGTGAGCAAGCTTCCAGTACTACAGCTGTATGGTTAGTTATTCAAGAAATTAAAGAAATATTTGATAACAACTATGAATTTGAATCTAAGTCAAAAGGGGAATTTGTTTTGAAAGAAGTTTGGGGCTTATACTCAAGGAGAGACCTAGATGAAAAACAGCGATCGTACTGTTATTCTGAAAATTGTACCGGGACTTATACAATGGATGAGGCCCAAATTTATTGTATTTACAAAAGAAGTTGGATCTTACACTCTATTAGAGGCCTAAATTTTGTTTTTATACAAAAGATGGGGCTTACAACTCAAAGAGAGACCCAAAAATAACAATAATCGCGCCACTATTCTTGAAAATCGTATCGGGACTTATACAATGACTGAGGCCCAAAAAGGTTTTAATTTACAAAGGGGTGGGTCCTACACTCTATTAGAGGTCCAAAAGTGTTTGAAAAAAAGAAATATGGGACTTACAACACAAAGGAGGCCCAAAATGATTTTGTTTAAAAGGCGAAGATCGCGCCGCAGTTTTTTGAAACACAGTGAGACTTATACAATGACTGAGGCCCAAATTCATTTATTTGACAAGGGATGGGTCTTACTCTCTATTAGAGGCCCAAAGAGTATTTATTTATACAAAAGATGGGGCTTACAACTCAAGGAGATGCCCAGATGAAAAACAACTATCACACCTTTATTTTGAAAATTGTGTCGGGACTTATACAATGACTGAGGCCCAAAAAGTTTCCTGTATAAAGGGGGGTTGGGTCTTACACTCTATTAGAGGCCCAAAAGTGTTTATGTGAAGTTTGAAAATAAAAAATTAGAGAAAACCCTAATTTTGAATTTAAAAGACATAATTTTCAAAGGAAATTAAATAAAAAATGATATAAAATATCAAATATATTAAAAAACAAGCTAGCAACTTTGAAAAATATTTTGAAAAATCATGTTTAATCACATGAAAGCTTGAAATTCATTTGAAGTTGAAAAACCAAGGTGAGAATTTCATTTAAAAATGTTTGAAAACAAATAAAATGAAATTAATTACAAAAAGTCTAACTATATTAAATAAATAATATAAATTGGATTTTTTTGTAAAATAAAATAATTTAACATTTTTGTGACTTTTTAAAAAAATAACCAATAAAAAATGATAAAAAATGAGAGAGAAATTAATTTTTCAAATCAATTAAATAAAATATCAAAAATTCAAATATTAAAAAATTTGAAAAATGGCGCCAAGAACACTTGGTTCTTGCCCACGTCCCCTGTTTTCCCCAGATTTGCATTTTCTCACTTTTCTCTATGATTACTTAATGATTTTGCACGATTCAAACACCAATCTTGCTCGTTTTTGAACAAGGATCACAACCATATAGATTAATTGCATTTATATTAAGTATGGAGTGAGAAATTAGAAGATTAGCTCAAGAACCCTAATTTCAGCATGAACACAATGAAATTCCATACACGATTGATTCATGGCAATTGATTGAGGGTTAACACTCTATATACATGCAGAAACAAGATGGTAACTTGAAATAACATTTATGATGCATGTAATATGGAGTTTGAAGGCTTCAAACTTAGCTATTGTAGCTGGTGATCGAGCTTGATGATGGAGATGTTACAGATGTGTTTTAAGGACCTGGACAGCTTCACTATACCCTATGGAGTGTGGTGAGATGCTTAGCCTTGATTGGAGATGCTTGGATCACCTTTTGGTACCTCAACTGCAACCTTGTCAAAAGCTTCAGCAACTGACTGGAGATTTTGAGATTTAGGTGTTTCAGATGTGTTTCAAGGCCATGAATCAATCATATATGATGTATATGAGGTGTTGGCATGGTTGGTTTGGTTTGAATCACTTTCAATTTCAAAACCCGATAGTGGCTTGAAATGGAAGGAAAATTTGGAGTGAAAGAGAGATTTTGAGTAAAGCATCAGTTTGGGTGCTTTGGTGTACTCAAACTGATCACAAATGAGCTCTATTTATAGTAGAGCAAGTTTATTTTCCAAGCAATAGTGAATGGCAACTGGTTGCATAAAGGAATCCAAGTCTTATATAGCCATTGACTTGAGATTAGAGCACATGCATATGGTCTTCTGTTGTAGGGATAAGGCTTGACTCATTCAGTTGGGTTTGCTTCAATCCATGCCACCTTGATGTATCCATTGAATGCTTGATGCCAAATTTGAATTTCAAGGTTCCTTTCATGATGATTTTGCACATGGAAGGCTAGGTTCTTGGAATTTTGTGTTATGGATCAGATTCCTCATTCATTTGTGTTGTAATTGAACAAAAATTGAATGATCAAAGTGCCCAAAGTTAGTCTAAGTAATCGTGGGATTCAAGTTTGTACCAAATGTTGTAAAAAAACAGTTTGTGTTTAGGCAACTTGTGAGATCCATAACTCCTAGCTCAAATGGAGTTTGATTGAGTTCCTGGGCATTTTGGAAAGCTTTCATGATGGACTTTAACTTTGTTGTTCACCAATGGACCTGGTTCAACTTGGATCAAGGTGAAAAATGTCCTCAAAGTTTGGAAAAAGTGAAACAGATTCTGACTTGTTGAAAATTTCACTAAGTGTTGGAAAAAGTGGCCATTTCCCATTTTTGTGGTTTTGATCCATCTATAACTCAAAATCCATGAGGATTTGGAATCTCTTGTAGTTGACACTTTTAAAGTATGTAAGATGAAATTTCATTTGAGCTTTGAATGGGAGAAAAAGGCCTTATGGTTTAGGAGTTATGACCTTGCAAAGTTGGTATAAAATCATTTCTGTTCCATAACTTAGAAAATTTTTGGTTTCTCAAGGTTTCCCCTTTTGCAAGAAACCTCACTTTTCTTGATTTTTCTTGATGAATGATGATCAAAACCATACATTAACATTGTTTTTTACTTAGGGGAACCATATTTGTGAAGAATTCCAAAAAGTCAAACTTGATTTTAGGCACAGTTGACTTTTTGTCAAATGAAATCCAAACTGTGTGATCCTTTTTGCAATCAAGTTCTTGACCCAATTCAAACCTAATGGATGGATTCCATAGGTGTTTTAGGGTATCTTGAATCACGTCCCAAGGTTTGGGAGCATGTCTTGGTCAAAAGTCAAAGGCACAATTGACTTTTTCTTCAAAACCCTAATTGTGGTCCAGATGAGATTGAAACTTGTGAATCAAGCTTATTGGATAAATCCATTATTGTAAATGGATCAATGTAGTGTATTTGAGGCCCTCAAATCATGTATTGAGGTCTTGGTTCAGCTTTGCTCCAAAAGTCAACTTAGGGGTGAATTAGGTCAAGAAACCCTAATTCTTGATTTTTGATGAATGCTTCCCCTGATGCTAATTTGAATTGATGACTGGATCCATGAGGTCCCTTGGAGCATTTTGGATCATGTTTTGAAGTATTGGCTCATGCCCAGATGAAAATTTTCATCTGGAGGCCTTGGTTGACCAAAACCCTAATTTGGTGACACTGGCGATCTCGAGGCTTGATCCACTTGGAATGTTGCAACTTTGTGCTTGATTCTTGATGTGGGAGTCCTCTTGATCCTTTATGGGTGTTTGAGAGGTTAGACAAGTTGAAAATCATGTCATTTGTTGATTGATCCTTTGTTTAAGTGCTCTGGGAGGGCTCAAAACCCTAATTCTTGATTGTGGTGAATGCTCAGCCATCTTTGAGGAGATTGATGAGGCATGAAGGTACATCCATATTTTGGTGATGATTTGTATAATGATGGGAAATCTTGGTGGTCAAAATTTGGGGTATGACAGATGCTCCAATTTAATCTTGTTGGACCCGAAGGTGTGAATGGTGGAGATATTCGGACATTCAGGGTGCAAGAGGATTAAATATCGGAATACCCGAAATTTTGACTGTGGTTATGAATGGCAGTTTGCTCATCCATCTTTTTTTGCTAAGCAATGTTACTTAGAAAAGGGTAAAACTTCCCCTCGATCCTGGTCTTCATCCACGGAACTGGTCTTAGTTTTTTTTTTTTTGTAATAAACCTCCCCTCGGTCCTTGGTCTTTAGCCACGGAACCGGTCTCAATTTTTGAAATAAACTTCCCCTTGATCCTGGTCTTCAGCCATGAAACTGGTCTTAGTTTTGTTTTGGTAATAAACCTCCCCTCGATCCTTGGTCTTTAGCCACGTAACTGGTGTGACGCCCCCAATCTAATACCCCCAAAAACACGCAATTAAGGTGGTAAAAGAAAATTCGAAAATTGATCAGAGTACATTTGAAAACACGGCATAGAAAGGGAGAATCACATCAAAGTAACACAATTATACACATACAACACCTGCTCAAATAGATATGTAACTGTGGGGTAGCAATCACACAGAGGAAACTTTGTTCCTTACACCCACTTTTCAGAAATTAGAATTAAAGCGGAAAATCTAAAGTCTGAATAACATATATACATATACACATATAAACAGTTTGTCATACATCAGGTAGCATATGTACAACCAAAATATATCATCAGATATACAAAATAATAGCACGCGGCCACCCTAACTACCCGGAGTCACATATCAGAGCCGACCGACCAAAATAATGAAGACGCAACGCTTCACAAAAAGGAATACCTCCAGCAGCTCTAATCTGCAACGCCTCATAGAGCGTTATAAAACAGCAGAAGGGTGAGAAAAACAACCATAATATAATTGAATAAAATTATATATAAACACAAAAGTGTACAAGTAACACATTCTCACCACAACCACATATAACATAATACCGCACAATTCTCAAGCATCGAATACCATTACACACCACACATATACCATACAATCATCAATCACATTCACAATTTCACACACAATTAATTCATGCTTTATGCAATGCACATAGACCGACACAACGACTCTATGCACATGCCATGCGGTACCAACTTCCAATGTCTCATGTCTCAACATCAGTTCACTCAGGAACTATTGGAACCATCGCTCGTTACTGAGAATCTCAAGTAACTCCCCGTCGGGCCTACGATGTTCACCCGTCGCTTTAAGTCCTCAGGCAACGCCTCATATTTTCGAGGCACACGACGTTAAGGATTGCTTTAAGTCTCCAAAGGAGCCCACAATCGTCTATACTTATCGCTTTAAGTCCTCAGGCAACGCCTCATATTTTCGAGGCACACGATGATATAGTGGATTCCCTCAAGAATCAAATCGTCTCTCAGGACGTTTCAACAATGCACAATATGATGTTTGGCATACAACGACTCATGACTTTCACATTGCATGCTCACACACATCAACAATCATGCATATATCATCAAATATCACACTTAGCATTTTCTTGCCTTTCGGCCACAAATCATCATCACAACATTTCATCAAAAACAACTATTAACGATTAATCGGTAAAGTCGGCCAAAAGTCGGCTAAAAATAATATATTTCTTCACCAAATCATAGAACGTATTTTTAGCTTCACATCCATATAAAGAACACTTAAATCGGATAAACAACGAAGAAGATACGAATATTTCAAAATAACGTAAAAACATAAACCGTACGCCCGACACTACGATACGATTCGAAAATACTGTACCAATTGGACTAGATTCAGACCTCAAAACTATTTTTCCTAGAAAGAACATCTCGTTAGCTTCCCAACGCTTCGAACGGGGATCAAAACCGACTTACGGTTCAAGAGATATGAATTTCCGAAGTTTCCCGACAAACCAGAATTTTATGGTTCAGCACAGTATGTATCGATACATAGGCTTTATGTATCGATACAAAAAGACCTCATGTATCGATACATAGCACGCATGTGTCGACACATGCTGTAGTGAAAATGCTGTTTTTCCCAATTTTCACAGTATGTATCGATGCATAGGGGTTATGTATCGATACATAAACCATTTCGTATCGATACATAGCTGTTATGTATCGATTCATACTCTGTTTTTTTCCTCAAAAACCAGATTTTCTCAAAATGCACCTTTGCTGTCCCTTTTCCAAAATGTCCGGAAACTCGACTAAATCGAACATTTTCACCGAAACAAACATATACGCTCAACCACCAAATACATAAGAACAATTTAGAACACATAAACGAAATTTCTACGACGTTCGATTTTTCGATTAAATTTCAACCTTTCAAAAACCAGATTTTTCAAACATCACCAAATCGAATAAAAAGCACGACATACGACGACCTAACCTTGCTCGATACAACTACGTAATTTATTTCGAATTCTAACCGTGAAAACATCGGTTTATATCGATTTCTTACAATTCGACCTAAACGGCCAAAACAACGGAAACATAACGAAAACTAACCAAAACATGACCGAACTTCATGAAACTTTAAACAGCAGCTCAAATACATATAACCAACCAACACATGTATTTATACGACTTTTCGACCGTAAAAACATTGGTTTCTATCGATTTCGTCAAATACGGCATAAACGGAAACATATGGAAAACCAACCAAAAACATCCACACAAAACATACATAATCATACACAATCATAGTATAATCGAGTTTCGCACCCTTACCCGATAAATTCGCGTTCTAGAAAGTCGGGAGATTGATTTCTTCCTTCACAAGTTTTTTCTCTCTTTTCTTCTTTCTCTTCTCTTTTCTTCTTCTCTATATTTTCTGGTTTTTCTTTCTTTTCTCTCTCTCTCTCTTACTACTTTTCTATTTATTCTAACTTAATCAACATACACCCCAAATGCCCAAAATACCCCTACACTCAAATTTCTCGCAAACGATTCCAAAATGCGATAAAATATATTCACGACGAAAAATAACATATTTTCACATAAAAGTCGAAAATAAAATAAAATAATAATAAAATAATCAAAACGACTCAATAAACAAAATTGGCAAAACGGGGCGTTACAATTCTCCCCCACTTAGAAATTTTCGTCCTCGAAAATCTTACCTGATACAAACAACTCCGGATACGACTCCCGCATCCTACTTTCCAACTCCCACGTCAGATTACCATCAGCAGCGCCTCCCCACGCCACTTTCACAAGTGCAATCTCTTTACCCCTCAACCGCTTCACCTCGCGATCCAAAATCCTAACTGGTAATGCCTCGACCGTAAGGTTATCCCTTACCTCAACCTCGTCCATAGGAATCACATGTGAAGGGTCCGGAACATACTTCCGAAGCTGTGAAACATGAAAAACGTCATGCAAATTCGACAGATTCGGCGGTAACGCCACACGATACGCTACAGCACCAACTCTCGCAGATATCTGGTAAGGACCAATAAATCGAGAAGTAAGCTTCTTAGATTTCAAAGCACGACCAACACCCGTTACCGGCGTAACTCTCAGAAATACGTGATCACCCTCTTGAAACTCAAGATCCTTCCGTCTCCGATCATGATAACTCTTTTGTCTACTCTGAGAAGCCTTCATTTTCTCACGAATAAACTTTACCTTTTCCGTCGTCTGTTGCACCAATTCTGGTCCAACTACAGAACTCTCACCAGTTTCGTGCCAACACAACGGCGTTCGACATCTTCGCCCATATAAAGCCTCAAAAGGTGCCATTCCGATACTAGAATGGAAACTGTTATTATACGTGAACTCAATCAATGCCAGATAACTGTCCCACGTACCGCCTTGTTCCAAAACACACGCTCTCAACAAATCCTCCAAAGACTGAATCGTTCTTTCGGTCTGACCATCTGTCTGCGGATGATAAGCCGAACTCAACCTCAATCTAGAACCCAAAGCCTTCTGTAAACTTTCCCAAAATCTCGATGTAAACCTTGGATCTCGATCAGAAACAATACTTAAAGGAACCCCATGCAATTTCACCACCACACTGATATAGATCTCAGCTAACCGATCCAAAGAAAAACTGATGTCAATCGAAATAAAATGCGCCGATTTAGTCAGCCTGTCTACAATCACCCAAATAGCATTATGCCCATGCTGAGTATTCGGCAATCCCGTTACAAAATCCATCGAAATGCTATCCCATTTCCACTCAGGAATATCCAACGGTTGCAACAAACCACTAGGTCTCAAATGTTCCACTTTAGATTTCTGACAAGTCAAACAAGCATACACAAACTGAGCCACATCTCTTTTCAAACCAGACCACCAGAAATTCTTCTTCAAATCTTGGTACATCTTATTCGCTCCCGGATGAATACTTAAGTTACTTCGGTTTCCTTCCTCCAAAATCATTCTTTTCAACTCCGCATCATCAGGAATACAAATCCGACCACGAAATCTCAAAACACCAAAATTATCCACCTTGAAATCCACATTCTCATTCATCATCAATTCAACAAATTTCAAATCCAACTTTTGTTTCTCACTAACCGACATCAAAAATTCATTCGTAACTTTCAACATTCCAAGCCTTACACTAACCGATGTCACTTCGCAAACCAAACTCAAATCCCTAAACGATTCCAAATGCTCGTGGAAAATACGGTTCATGTATTCCATAAACACACCAGGCGCATTAGAAACCCCGAACGGCATCACTGAATATTCATAATGACCGTAACGTGTTCTAAAGGCCGTCTTCTGAATATCCTCTTCTTTCACCCTTATCTGATGATATCCCGATCTCAAATCAATCTTACTAAATACACAAGCACCAACCAACTGATCCATCAGATCATCAATCCTTGGAAGCGGATACTTATTCCTAATCGTCACTTTGTTCAACTGGCGATAATCAATACATAACCGCATACCCCCATCTTTCTTTTTCACTAACAAAACTGGAGCACCCCAAGGAGAAACACTTGGTCTCACGAACCTCTTTTCCAACAACTCATTTAACTGCTTTTTCAACTCCACCAATTCAGATGCCGACATTCTATAAGGTGCCATAGAAACAGGTCTAGTACCAGGAACTAGATCTATCGAAAATTCCACCTCTCTCTCTGGCGGCACATCTGAAATATCCTCAGGAAACACCTCAGGAAATTCGCACACAACAGGAAACACATCAAGTGAAACTTGACTATCCACCGATAACGATGCAAACAAACCAAACAACTGAGCTTCATCCGCCAAAAGTCTCTTCAACTCTTTGGTAGATAAGAAACTCGAGTCTTCATCTTCCTCAAGAGAAGGAAACCTTACAAGCTTATGATAACAGTCAATGTGCACCCTGTTAAATTGCAACCAGTTCATTCCCAACACCACATCTAAACCTTCCAACGGTAAACACACTAAATCCATCACAAAGTCTTTACCATAAATGGATAAAGGACAACTTAGACAAACCAAAGAAGTAGTTACTGACCCCATCGCTGGAGTATCAATAACCATCTCAAAATCCATCACAGACAACACAAGATTCAAACTCTTCGCGCACTCAGACGAAATAAACGAATGAGTCGCTCCAGTATCAATAATAGCAATTAAAGGCATATTATTAATAAAGCATGTACCTCTTATCAGACGATCTGCCTTTGAAGTCTGAGTCCCTGCCAACGAAAACACTTTCCCACTAGTCTGAGCCTTCTTCGGATTAGGACACTTCGAACTAATGTGACCAGGTTCTCCACAATTGTAACACTTCACGACATTCTTCCTTTTACAATCAGCTAAGACATGTCCGATACCACCACAATTAGAACACTTAATCACATTCCTCCTACATTCATGCTGGCGATGACCCAATTCACCAAATTTAAAACACCTAGGAGAATTAGACATACCACCTCCACCTGACCTACGATCAAAAGTACTCCTTTGTTTACCTTTATCAGCCGGTGACACATACGGTCCACCACGGAACTGTTGTTTCCCTTTCCTGTCACTCACGCTTTTATAGTGAGCAGAACGAGCCTTACTGTCCTCATCATAAATCCTACAGCATTCAACCAAATCAGCAAACCTTCGAATCCTCTGATAACCAATCGCCTGCTTTATCTCAGGACGCAAGCCACTTTTATACTTCACACACTTAGAAAATTCAGCTGTCGCTTCCACATAGTGAGGATAAAACTGTACAAGCTCCACAAACTTAGCAGTATATTCAACAACAGATAAGTTACCTTGTTTCAGTTCCAAAAACTCAATCTCCTTCTTTCCTCGGACATCTTCCGGAAAATACTTCCTTAGGAACTCTCGACTAAACACCTCCCAAGTAATCTCTTCTTCCTCCTCCTCAGCTTCCAACACTTGACGAGTACTGATCCACCAGTCGTCAGCCTCTTCATGCAACATGTGAGTGCCCAGCCTCACCTTATCCTCCTCGTCACAATCCATTACTCTGAAAATCCTCTCAATCTCTTTCAACCACAACTGCGCACCATCCGGATCATGTTTCCCTTTAAAGGCCGGCGGCTTATTCTTTCTAAACTCATCATTTCCTGCCGCATTCGGTGCACCCTGCACAGCTCGTGCCATTGCCTCCATCGCAGCAGCCAGAGCAGCATCATTACGACCAGCCATATTCTGTTCGTCCAAATACAGAAACTATGGTTAAACAACCACTTGCTCAACACAACTCGCCCAATATGCCAGACACAACAGACACAAACGACACAACTGACACGGACTAGCTCTGATACCACTTGATGTGACGCCCCCAATCTAATACCCCCAAAAACACGCAATTAAGGTGGTAAAAGAAAATTCGAAAATTGATCAGAGTACATTTGAAAACACGGCATAGAAAGGGAGAATCACATCAAAGTAACACAATTATACACATACAACACCTGCTCAAATAGATATGTAACTGTGGGGTAGCAATCACACAGAGGAAACTTTGTTCCTTACACCCACTTTTCAGAAATTAGAATTAAAGCGGAAAATCTAAAGTCTGAATAACATATATACATATACACATATAAACAGTTTGTCATACATCAGGTAGCATATGTACAACCAAAATATATCATTAGATATACAAAATAATAGCACGCGGCCACCCTAACTACCCGGAGTCACATATCAGAGCCGACCGACCAAAATAATGAAGACGCAACGCTTCACAAAAAGGAATACCTCCAGCAGCTCTAATCTGCAACGCCTCATAGAGCGTTATAAAACAGCAGAAGGGTGAGAAAAACAACCATAATATAATTGAATAAAATTATATATAAACACAAAAGTGTACAAGTAAAACATTCTCACCACAACCACATATAACATAATACCGCACAATTCTCAAGCATCGAATACCATTACACACCACACATATACCATACAATCATCAATCACATTCACAATTTCACACGCAATTAATTCATGCTTTATGCAATGCACATAGACCGACACAACGACTCTATGCACATGCCATGCGGTACCAACTTCCAATGTCTCATGTCTCATCATCAGTTCACTCAGGAACTATTGGAACCATCGCTCGTTACTGAGAATCTCAAGTAACTCCCCGTCGGGCCTACGATGTTCACCCGTCGCTTTAAGTCCTCAGGCAACGCCTCATATTTTCGAGGCACACGACGTTAAGGATTGCTTTAAGTCTCCAAAGGAGCCCGCAATCGTCTATACTTATCACTTTAAGTCCTCAGGCAACGCCTCATATTTTCGAGGCACACGATGGTATAGTGGATTCCCTCAAGAATCAAATCGTCTCTCAGGACGTTTCAACAATGCACAATATGATGTTTGGCATACAACGACTCATGACTTTCACATTGCATGCTCACACACATCAACAATCATGCATATATCATCAAATATCACACTTAGCATTTTCTTGCCTTTCAGCCACAAATCATCATCACAACATTTCATCAAAAACAACTATTAACGATTAATCGGTAAAGTCGGCCAAAAGTCGGCTAAAAATAATATATTTCTTCACCAAATCATAGAACGTATTTTTAGCTTCACATCCATATAAAGAACACTTAAATCGGATAAACAACGAAGAAGATACGAATATTTCAAAATAACGTAAAAACATAAACCGTACGCCCGACACTACGATACGATTCGAAAATACTGTACCAATTGGACTAGATTCAGACCTCAAAACTATTTTTCCTAGAAAGAACATCTCGTTAGCTTCCCAACGCTTCGAACGGGGATCAAAACCGACTTACGGTTCAAGAGATATGAATTTCCGAAGTTTCCCGACAAACCAGAATTTTATGGTTCAGCACAGTATGTATCGATACATAGGCTTTATGTATCGATACAAAAAGACCTCATGTATCGATACATAGCACGCATGTGTCGACACATGCTGTAGTGAAAATGCTGTTTTTCCCAATTTTCACAGTATGTATCGATGCATAGGGGTTATGTATCGATACATAAACCATTTCGTATCGATACATAGCTGTTATGTATCGATTCATACTCTGTTTTTTCCTCAAAAACCAGATTTTCTCAAAATGCACCTTTGCTGTCCCTTTTCCAAAATGTCCGGAAACTCGACTAAATCGAACATTTTCACCGAAACAAACATATACGCTCAACCACCAAATACATAAGAACAATTTAGAACACATAAACGAAATTTCTACGACGTTCGATTTTTCGATTAAATTTCAACCTTTCAAAAACCAGATTTTTCAAACATCACCAAATCGAATAAAAAGCACGACATACGACGACCTAACCTTGCTCGATACAACTACGTAATTTATTTCGAATTCTAACCGTGAAAACATCGGTTTATATCGATTTCTTACAATTCGACCTAAACGGACAAAACAACGGAAACATAACGAAAACTAACCAAAACATGACCGAACTTCATGAAACTTTAAACAGCAGCTCAAATACATATAACCAACCAACACATGTATTTATACGACTTTTCGACCGTAAAAACATTGGTTTCTATCGATTTCGTCAAATACGGCATAAACGGAAACATATGGAAAACCAACCAAAAACATCCACACAAAACATACATAATCATACACAATCATAGTATAATCGAGTTTCGCACCCTTACCCGATAAATTCGCGTTCTAGAAAGTCGGGAGATTGATTTCTTCCTTCACAAGTTTTTTCTCTCTTTTCTTCTTTCTCTTCTCTTTTCTTCTTCTCTATATTTTCTGGTTTTTCTTTCTTTTCTCTCTCTCTCTCTTACTACTTTTCTATTTATTCTAACTTAATCAACATACACCCCAAATGCCCAAAATACCCCTACACTCAAATTTCTCGCAAACAATCCCAAAATGCGATAAAATATATTCACGACGAAAAATAACATATTTTCACATAAAAGTCGAAAATAAAATAAAATAATAATAAAATAATCAAAACGACTCAATAAACAAAATTGGCAAAACGGGGCGTTACAATTCTCCCCCACTTAGAAATTTTCGTCCTCGAAAATCTTACCTGATACAAACAACTCCGGATACGACTCCCGCATCCTACTTTCCAACTCCCACGTCAGATTACCATCAGCAGCGCCTCCCCACGCCACTTTCACAAGTGCAATCTCTTTACCCCTCAACCGCTTCACCTCGCGATCCAAAATCCTAACTGGTAATGCCTCGACCGTAAGGTTATCCCTTACCTCAACCTCGTCCATAGGAATCACATGTGAAGGGTCCGGAACATACTTCCGAAGCTGTGAACCATGAAAAACGTCATGCAAATTCGACAGATTCGGCGGTAACGCCACACGATACGCTACAGCACCAACTCTCGCAGATATCTGGTAAGGACCAATAAATCGAGAAGTAAGCTTCTTAGATTTCAAAGCACGACCAACACCCGTTACCGGCGTAACTCTCAGAAATACGTGATCACCCTCTTGAAACTCAAGATCCTTCCGTCTCCGATCATGATAACTCTTTTGTCTACTCTGAGAAGCCTTCATTTTCTCACGAATAAACTTTACCTTTTCCGTCGTCTGTTGCACCAATTCTGGTCCAACTACAGAACTCTCACCAGTTTCGTGCCAACACAACGGCGTTCGACATCTTCGCCCATATAAAGCCTCAAAAGGTGCCATTCCGATACTAGAATGGAAACTGTTATTATACGTGAACTCAATCAATGCCAGATAACTGTCCCACGTACAGCCTTGTTCCAAAACACACGCTCTCAACAAATCCTCCAAAGACTGAATCGTTCTTTCGGTCTGACCATCTGTCTGTGGATGATAAGCCGAACTCAACCTCAATCTAGAACCCAAAGCCTTCTGTAAACTTTCCCAAAATCTCGATGTAAACCTTGGATCTCGATCAGAAACAATACTTAAAGGAACCCCATGCAATTTCACCACCACACTGATATAGATCTCAGCTAACCGATCCAAAGAAAAACTGATGTCAATCGAAATAAAATGCGCCGATTTAGTCAGCCTGTCTACAATCACCCAAATAGCATTATGCCCACGCTGAGTATTCGGCAATCCCGTTACAAAATCCATCGAAATGCTATCCCATTTCCACTCAGGAATATCCAACGGTTGCAACAAACCACTAGGTCTCAAATGTTCCACTTTAGATTTCTGACAAGTCAAACAGGCATACACAAACTGAGCCACATCTCTTTTCAAACCAGACCACCAGAAAATCTTTTTCAAATCTTGGTACATCTTATTCGCTCCCGGATGAATACTTAAGTTACTTCGGTGTCCTTCCTCCAAAATCATTCTTTTCAACTCCGCATCATCAGGAATACAAATCCGACCACGAAATCTCAAAACACCAAAATTATCCACCTTGAAATCCACATTCTCATTCATCATCAATTCAACAAATTTCAAATCCAACTTTTGTTTCTCACTAACCGACATCAAAAATTCATTCGTAACTTTCAACATTCCAAGCCTTACACTAACCGATGTCACTTCGCAAACCAAACTCAAATCCCTAAACGATTCCAAATGCTCGTGGAAAATACGGTTCATGTATTCCATAAACACACCAGGCGCATTAGAAACCCCGAACGGCATCACTGAATATTCATAATGACCGTAACGTGTTCTAAAGGCCGTCTTCTGAATATCCTCTTCTTTCACCCTTATCTGATGATATCCCGATCTCAAATCAATCTTACTAAATACACAAGCACCAACCAACTGATCCATCAGATCATCAATCCTTGGAAGCGGATACTTATTCCTAATCGTCACTTTGTTCAACTGGCGATAATCAATACATAACCGCATACCCCCATCTTTATTTTTCACTAACAAAACTGGAGCACCCCAAGGAGAAACACTTGGTCTCACGAACCTCTTTTCCAACAACTCATTTAACTACTTTTTCAACTCCACCAATTCAGATGCCGACATTCTATAAGGTGCCATAGAAACAGGTCTAGTACCAGGAACTAGATCTATAGAAAATTCCACCTCTCTCTCTGGCGGCACATCTGAAATATCCTCAGGAAACACCTCAGGAAATTCGCACACAACAGGAAACACATCAAGTGAAACTTGACTATCCACCGATAACGATGCAAACAAACCAAACAACTGAGCTTCATCCGCCAAAAGTCTCTTCAACTCTTTGGTAGATAAGAAACTCGAGTCTTCATCTTCCTCAAGAGAAGGAAACCTTACAAGCTTATGATAACAGTCAATGTGCACCCTGTTAAATTGCAACCAGTTCATTCCCAACACCACATCTAAACCTTCCAACGGTAAACACACTAAATCCATCACAAAGTCTTTACCATAAATGGATAAAGGACAACTTAGACAAACCAAAGAAGTAGTTACTGACCCCATCGCTGGAGTATCAATAACCATCTCAAAATCCATCACAGACAACACAAGATTCAAACTCTTCGCGCACTCAGACGAAATAAACGAATGAGTCGCTCCAGTATCAATAATAGCAATTAAAGGCATATTATTAATAAAGCATGTACCTCTTATCAGACGATCTGCCTTTGAAGTCTGAGTCCCTGCCAACGAAAACACTTTCCCACTAGTCTGAGCCTTCTTCGGATTAGGACACTTCGAACTAATGTGACCAGGTTCTCCACAATTGTAACACTTCACGACATTCTTCCTTTTACAATCAGCTAAGACATGTCCGATACCACCACAATTAGAACACTTAATCACATTCCTCCTACATTCATGCTGGCGATGACCCAATTCACCACATTTAAAACACCTAGGAGAATTAGACATACCACCTCCACCTGACCTACGATCAAAAGTACTCCTTTGTTTACCTTTATCAGCCGGTGACACATACGGTCCACCACGGAACTGTTGTTTCCCTTTCCTGTCACTCACGCTTTTATAGTGAGCAGAACGAGCCTTACTGTCCTCATCATAAATCCTACAGCATTCAACCAAATCAGCAAACCTTCGAATCCTCTGATAACCAATCGCCTGCTTTATCTCAGGACGCAAGCCACTTTCATACTTCACACACTTAGAAAATTCAGCTGTCGCTTCCACATAGTGAGGATAAAACTGCACAAGCTCCACAAACTTAGCAGTATATTCAACAACAGATAAGTTACCTTGTTTCAGTTCCAAAAACTCAATCTCCTTCTTTCCTCGGACATCTTCCGGAAAATACTTCCTTAGGAACTCTCGACTAAACACCTCCCAAGTAATCTCTTCTTCCTCCTCCTCAGCTTCCAACACTTGACGAGTACTGATCCACCAGTCGTCAGCCTCTTCATGCAACATGTGAGTGCCCAGCCTCACCTTATCCTCCTCGTCACAATCCATTACTCTGAAAATCCTCTCAATCTCTTTCAACCACAACTGCGCACCATCCGGATCATGTTTCCCTTTAAAGACCGGCGGCTTATTCTTTCTAAACTCATCATTTCCTGCCGCATTCGGTGCACCCTGCACAGCTCGTGCCACTGCCTCCATCGCAGCAGCCAGAGCAGCATCATTACAACCAGCCATATTCTGTTCGTCCAAATACAGAAACTATGGTTAAACAACCACTTGCTCAACACAACTCGCCCAATATGCCAGACACAACAGACACAAACGACACAACTGACACGGACTATCTCTGATACCACTTGATGTGACGCCCCCAATCTAATACCCCCAAAAACACACAATTAAGGTGGTAAAAGAAAATTCAAAAATTGATCAGAGTACATTTGAAAACACGGCATAGAAAGGGAGAATCACATCAAAGTAACACAATTATACACATACAACACCTGCTCAAATAGATATGTAACTGTGGGGTAGCAATCACACAGAGGAAACTTTGTTCCTTACACCCACTTTTCAGAAATTAGAATTAAAGCGGAAAATCTAAAGTCTGAATAACATATATACATATACACATATAAACAGTTTGTCATACATCAGGTAGCATATGTACAACCAAAATATATCATCAGATATACAAAATAATAGCACGCGGCCACCCTAACTACCCGGAGTCACATATCAGAGCCGACCGACCAAAATAATGAAGACGCAACGCTTCACAAAAAGGAATACCTCCAGCAGCTCTAATCTGCAACGCCTCATAGAGCGTTATAAAACAGCAGAAGGGTGAGAAAAACAACCATAATATAATTGAATAAAATTATATATAAACACAAAAATGTACAAGTAACATATTCTCACCACAACCACATATAACATAATACCGCACAATTCTCAAGCATCGAATACCATTACACATCACACATATACCATACAATCATCAATCACATTCACAATTTCACACGCAATTAATTCATGCTTTATGCAATGCACATAGACCGACACAACGACTCTATGCACATGCCATGCAGTACCAACTTCCAATGTCTCATGTCTCATCATCAGTTCACTCAGGAACTATTGGAACCATCGCTCGTTACTGAGAATCTCAAGTAACTCCCCGTCGGGCCTACGATGTTCACCCGTCGCTTTAAGTCCTCAGGCAACGCCTCATATTTTCGAGGCACACGACGTTAAGGATTGCTTTAAGTCTCCAAAGGAGCCCACAATCGTCTATACTTATCGCTTTAAGTCCTCAGGCAACGCCTCATATTTTCGAGGTACACGATGGTATAGTGGATTCCCTCAAGAATCAAATCGTCTCTCAGGACGTTTCAACAATGCACAATATGATGTTTGGCATACAACGACTCATGACTTTCACATTGCATGCTCACACACATCAACAATCATGCATATATCATCAAATATCACACTTAGCATTTTCTTGCCTTTCGGCCACAAATCATCATCACAACATTTCATCAAAAACAACTATTAACGATTAATCGGTAAAGTCGGCCAAAAGTCGGCTAAAAATAATATATTTAATCACCAAATCATAGAACGTATTTTTTGCTTCACATCCATATAAAGAACACTTAAATCGGATAAACAATGAAGAAGATACAAATATTTCAAAATAACGTAAAAACATAAACCGTACGCCCGACACTACGATACGATTCGAAAATACTGTACCAATTGGACTAGATTCAGACCTCAAAACTATTTTTCCTAGAAATAACATCTCGTTAGTTTCCCAACGCTTCGAACGGGGATCAAAACCGACTTACGGTTCAAGAGATATGAATTTCCGAAGTTTCCCGACAAACCAGAATTTTATGGTTCAGCACAGTATGTATCGATACATAGGCTTTATGTATCGATACAAAAAGACCTCATGTATCGATACATAGCACGCATGTGTCGACACATGCTGTAGTGAAAATGCTGTTTTTCCCAATTTTCACAGTATGTATCGATGCATAGGGGTTATGTATCGATACATAAACCATTTCGTATCGATACATAGCTGTTATGTATCGATTCATACTCTGTTTTTTCCTCAAAAACCAGATTTTCTCAAAATGCACCTTTGCTGTCCCTTTTCCAAAATGTCCGGAAACTCGACTAAATCGAACATTTTCACCGAAACAAACATATACGCTCAACCACCAAATACATAAGAACAATTTAGAACACATAAACGAAATTTCTACGACGTTCGATTTTTTGATTAAATTTCAACCTTTCAAAAACCAGATTTTTCAAACATCACCAAATCGAATAAAAAGCACGACATACGACGACCTAACCTTGCTCGATACAACTACGTAATTTATTTCGAATTCTAACCGTGAAAACATCGGTTTATATCGATTTCTTACAATTCGACCTAAACGGACAAAACAACGGAAACATAACGAAAACTAACCAAAACATGGCCGAACTTCATGAAACTTTAAACAGCAGCTCAAATACATATAACCAACTAACACATGTATTTATGCGACTTTTCGATCGTAAAAACATTGGTTTCTATCGATTTCGTCAAATACGGCATAAACGGAAACATATGGAAAACCAACCAAAAACATCCACACAAAACATACATAATCATACACAATCATAGTATAATCGAGTTTCGCACCCTTACCCGATAAATTCGCGTTCTAGAAAGTCGGGAGATTGATTTCTTCCTTCACAAGTTTTTTCTCTCTTTTCTTCTTTCTCTTCTCTTTTCTTCTTCTCTATATTTTCTGGTTTTTCTTTCTTTTCTCTCTCTCTCTCTTACTACTTTTCTATTTATTCTAACTTAATCAACATACACCCCAAATGCCCAAAATACCCCTACACTCAAATTTCTCGCAAACGATCCCAAAATGCGATAAAATATATTCACGACGAAAAATAACATATTTTCACATAAAAGTCGAAAATAAAATAAAATAAAAATAAAATAATCAAAACGACTCAATAAACAAAATTGGCAAAACGGGGCGTTACAACTGGTCTCAGTTTTTGAAATAAACTTCCCCTCGATCCTGGTCTTTAGCCACATAACTGGTCTAAGTTTCTGAAATAAACTTCCCCTCGATCCTGATCTTCAGCCACGGAACTTGCCTCGGTTTCTTTATGTCGAGTTTCTTCCTTGACAAGGGACGCTATGTGTAGCGATCTTCATCAAACTTCTCGCCGAGCTATACTGGGGAGACACCATTTGATGGAAAAAATTTGAGGTCAGACTTGCTGGGGACACCCATTTGTCTGAGCTGTAGAGGTGTGCAAACTTCTCTGTTGGAAACGCCATTTGTTGACTATACTGGGGAAAAACGAATCTCTTGAGAGACTGCTTTTCGCTTGGAGGTATTACATCATACTTTTCTTCGAGCTCTTTTCGGAGAAATGCCATGTGATGTAATCTAATTTTGAGGTGCTGATGACTTCATTAACATCGACTTTCTTGGGAGAACAACCGATGTATTGCCGAAAGTCTTTGGTTGAGAGGCTTTCTCTGGGGATTTTCTTTAATCCGGGAAAGCAAGAAATATCATCTTCGATGGTGAAGAGTGACGTTCCAGAGGTGTCTATTGAATGTCTTCTTGCCTTTCAGAGGTTCAAGTTTTCGAAGATGGTCGAGGACAAGCTCTAATCCAGAAATAAACTGGGGGAGCGATTGTTCAGACGATACATTTCCTGACGAGGAAAGAACTTAAACCGGGATTTTGTCTTATCCGACACGGAAAGGACAGCTGAAACTTGATTGACAATAGGACTTTATCACTTGGGGAATGAGTATAACCAGAGTGACATTAATGCGATATGATTATGAATGTGAATTAATTATGCATGATGTATGTATGTTTATGCTGACAAAACTGACACGACATACAGACTAGTGGATAACACGACTGGATGCTCGGACACTGCGGGGGATGAAAAGTATCATTGGTTCAAGATAGCAATCATGTTTTGCTTAGGAGAGGTAGTCCATGTGGGGGAGCAAGAATCTTAAATCAGTCTTAAGAGGTACGAACTCTGCTGAAAATGTCAGATGGGACATTACATCTGAAACAGTTGATCCATCATTCAGGTGTACTGGTTTAGAAGGAGTACTTTGATTCTGCATTTTAAGGTTCAATCACCTTCGGAGAAGCTATCGATGTTCTTTGTGCGTTCAACAGTTTAAAAAGAAATGTCATCTTTATTTTAAAAGTGGAAGAAATTTGACAAGTAAAATTCATTTTTTTTTGTTTTGTTTCAAGAATCATTAATCATGTTTAAAAATGTCATTCTATAAAGCAAAAACAAATGGGAATTGCAAAAAAAAATGCTAGGGCTCAAATTTTATTGATAGGATGGAAATCAGCCAAACGTGTGATCCCATATAGTATTTACAAAGTTTAGAAAATGGTAATTTTAAGGGAAAGGAGCTACATTCGAACATATCACCGTTATCCTTCTACCAACTTTGAATTCTGGACATCCTGAGCTTCTGTCGAAGATGACCTTGACTGGAGTTTTCCTGATGGATGGCATTACTGCTGAGGAGTTGAACCGATCAGATGTAGTTACTTGCCATGAATCTCTAACTTTTGCCTGGATTGTCTTTTGAGGTTTCCAATCCATCGGGATGATTTTTTTTGCTTTTGTCTCTAAATTTTTCCTGGAACGCCTTTTCAAGTTTCAATCCACCGAGACGTTTTTTTATTTAGGCGAAGTATTTCTTGACTACATCAACATTTATGGGGTAGGCAAACTCCTATCCATCCATGGCTGCGAGTCTCAAGGCGCCGCCTGAGAAGGCTTTCTTGACCACATAGGGGCCGTCATAATTCGAAGTCCATTTGCCCCTGGAATCAGTGAGGAATGATTGTATCTTTTTGAGAACAAGGTCTCCTTTCCTGAAGACGCGAGGTCGGACCTTTTTGTCGAACTACTCAGATTGTAATTCAGACGTCCCAAAAATCCTTTGACCTGTTTTTCGGTCTTTGGTGAAGGCATTTCTTGAATGGCCTTGACCTTGTTAGGGTCAACCTCGATTCCTTTTTGGCTGACGATGAACCCTAAAAGTTTTCCCGAGTGGACACCAAATGTGCATTTATTGGGATTCAAGCGAAGTTTGTATTTTCTCAGACAGTCGAATAATTTCGACAGGTGTTCAACGTGTTCTTCCTCTGTTCTAGATTTAACAATCATGTCGTCGACACACACTTCAATTTATTTGTGCATCATGTCCTGAAACAAAGTCGTCATAGCCCTTTGATAGGTTGCCCCTGCGTTCTTCAAGCCGAATGGCATTACCTTGTAACAAAAGGTGCCCCATGGGGTGATGAATGAAGTTTTCTCCATATCTTCCGGCGCCATTTTGATTTGATTATAGCCCGAGAATCCATTCATGAAGGAGAAGACTTTGAACTTTGTTGTACTGTCTACCAGCATGTCTATTTGCGGTAATGGGAAGTCATCCTTTGGACTTGCTTTGTTTAAATCCCTATAGTCTACACACATTTTGACTTTTTCGTCCTTTTTCGGAACTGGCACTATGTTGGCTAGTCATTGAGGATATTCTGAGATAGCAAGGAAACCTGCATCGATTTGTTTCTGCACTTCCTCCTTGATTTTGATAGCCATATCCGGGTGAGTCCGTCTCAGCCTTTGTTTCACCGGAGGACATTCTATCTTCGGCGGTAAATGATGTTCCACAATGCTGGTATCCAACCCTGGGATGTCCTGATAGGACCAAGCAAATACATCTGGAAACTCTTTGAGAAGTTTTATCAAGCTTTCTTTGACAGTCGGACTGAGCAGCGCTCCAATCTTAACTTCTTTCTTCTCTTCCTCTGATCCCAAATTGACCGTTTCCAACGGCTCTTTGTGAGGTTCAATGGACCTTTCCTCTTGCCTGAGTAGTCAGGAGATCTCCTCTGGAATTTCTGCATCCTCTTCTTCTTTAGCTTCGAATACCGGGAATTCAAAGTTGGGACAAGGCATTGGATCGTATGTTTCAATGGGGTTAAAAACAAGTAATCTGCATGACGCGATGATTCATTTTTTAGAAGAGATAGAGAGAATGCAAGAGTGTGTGTAGTGTATTTTTTGAAAAATGCTTGTTTTTATTTTGGGTTGTTTTAGGATTACCATTTTCTGAAAAAAATAAAAGTGAAAACAACAATAAATGTGGGAATGACAGAATGACATTATTTATTTATGATTTATCGATTCTTGAAATACAGCCCTATAAAACAAAACTCTGTCACTTTGGGCAAAGCGAAGAAGAACATTTACAGAAAAGTGAGCCCTATAAAAACATCTGTTTCACCTGGGCAGGGTGAAAGGTCAAAACAAAGATGACAATTACTTAGACTTATGGACGACTTTCGGGACATCGACAACAACCCATTGGCGATGAACCCTTCGGTGAATCACAAAGTTCGGTACCTTCTTTCTTGGTTTGTCTTCAGAAATAACGCTGATTTCTGGCGGAGCAGGATCATTGGATTCTTCCTCCCATGCAGAGTTGTCATAAACGAACTCTTCAGTTGTATCTCCCCTAGTGTTTTCACTCTCAAGAGGATCTCCCCATCCAGTTGGCTGGATGTCCTTGTATCTGATGTGAGAGCTTTCAGGAGCGGTGTACTTGACCAAGAAGTCGTACTTTCCACTCGGCTGTCCTAAGGTGTCCCATACTTCTATGGGGATAGACGAGTCATCCTTCTTAATGACGTTGACCTCAGGAAAAACATAGTTGATGAACTCTTGTCCTGCAATCTTTGCAGATTCATCATTGTGCTGAATATCTTTGGACTGTCCTGAATAATGATCCCATGACCTGGCGGGGATGTGGGTATTTTCTTCAATCTTACTCAGTTGGTAGGCATTGTTTGGCTGATTCTTTTGCCTCAAGTCTTCTGGGTACGGCTTCTAGATAGGCAAGTCATCCAGGGGATCATAATAATCTTGATCGTAGTTGTCCTTCATTAGATCATCATCTAATGAGTTAGGTGGAGCACGACATCCCTTAGGATCACAATCTCCATAGATCATCCGAACATCTGATCTTGGTATATATCTCGGGCCCTGCTTGGGAAAATAGAATGGCATGTGCGTTTCTTCCTAAGACATATGACCGTTGTCGTTGGGATAAGATTTCCACTCCTCATCTGTATCAGAGGAGTCACTTTTATTGATGGTGTGTACTTCTTAAGACACAGGGTGGAGGAAGCCTCCACTGTGGAAGAAGTCCTGAATGGGATGAAAACTTTCATCTTTAGTAGTCTGGGTACAGGCTGAGGAGAAACCAAGACATTTCTTTGTTTTGTTATCCGTAGGAATTACGAGTTGTCCCCACCCCTTTAAGTTATTACTCTCTATCACTTTGAGAGTGTCTTTGTATGTGGAGATCGATGTCCCTCTTTTTGATCGATTCTCATTGCTCACCGAGAGTGCTTGAAATTGGGTTCCAAAGACCTCCTCGGGTTCTACACAGGAGAATGATGATAAGTTGCTCACTATTAAGGCATGCTCTCCGCATATTGTGACTAACTTGTCATTCTTAACGAACTTCAGCTTCTGGTGAAGTTGTAATACCCTAAATTTTGACCACTTAGATTTCCCATCATTGTGAAAATCATCATCACAATATGGATGAACCATCATGCTTCATCAGTCTCCCCAAAGATGGGTGAGCATCCAATACAATCAAAATTAGGGTTTCAAGCCCTCTCTGAGTGCTTAGACAAAGGATCAATCAAGAAATGACATGATCTTCAACTTGTCTAATCTCTTAAATATCCACAATGGATCAAAAAGGATCCCACTTCAAGGATTAAGCACAAGGCTGCTCCCTTCTAGGTGGATCAAGTCTCAAGATCGACAGTGTCACCAAATTAGGGTTTTGGTCGACCAGGGCCTCCAGATGGAAATTTTCATCTGGGCACAAGGAAATTATCCAAAACATGACCTAATATACTTCATGGAACCTCATGAACCCATGCATCAAGTCAATTTTGCCTCAGGGGATGCATTCATAAAAAATCAGGAATTAGGGTTTCTTGACCTAATTCACCCCTAAGTTGACTTTTGGGACAAACCATGAGCCAAGACCTCAAGACATGATTTGAGGGTCTCTAATATACCATATTGATCCATTTGTAACAATGGATTGATCCAAGAAGCTTAAGCAACAAGTCTCAATTTCATCTGCACCACAATTAGGGTTTTAAGAGAAAAGTCAACTGTAACTTTGACTTTTGACCAAGACATGCTCCCAAACCCTAATACATGATTGAATATACCCTATGACACCCATGGAACATGTCCATCAAGTTTGATTTAGGTCAAGGTCATGATTTCCTGAAGAATTGCACAGTTTGGAATTCATCTGATAAAAAGTCAACTGTGCACAAAAGTCAACTTTGACTTTTTGAGATTTTTCACCAAAATGGATTTTTAACCCTAAAATGATGTTAATGTATGATTTGAATCATCATTCATCAAGAAAAATCAAGAAAAGTGAGATAACTTGTAAAAGGGGTAACCATAAAACTTAGAAATTTTTCTAAGTTAAAAATAAAGTGGCAAAGGTACCAACTTTGGAGGCCCATAACTCCTAAACCACAAGGCCATTTTTTCTCATCCAAAGATGGATTTGTAGCCCTCATTATCACCTACAAAAACTTCAACTACAAGTCATTCCAATTCATTAAGGATTTTGAGTTATGGAGTGATCAAAGTGGCTGAAAAGTGAAAATGTCACTTTTTCCAACACTTAGTGAAATTTTCACTAAGTTAGATTCTGCCTCACTTTTTGTCAAATGTAGGGGGATTTTTCACTTGGAATCAAAAGAGATCAAAACCAAACTTGTTCAAACAGTTGTTGTATCATGTAAGAGCTTTCCAAAATGGCCAAGAACATTGCCAAATTCAACCTACACCATGAGATACAACATTGCCAAGTTGCCTTGCTGAAATCTGTCAAGGCAAGGCAGAATTTGCAACTTTGGTCGATTTTCCAAAATCAGCCAAATTCAATTGCTCCTATCCACTTGGACACCTAAGAGGATTGAATCTAAAGGGGACAATCACTGAGCCAAGCCTCCAAAGTCCATGGAACAAGAAATAGCATGTTGAACCTAGAATGGCCAAAATAGGGACAAGACTTCAAATTTGGAATGAGGCATTCAATGAAACCATCAAGGTGGTATGGACTGAGCCATTCTCATCTGAAATCAGTCAAGACTTATCCAAGACCAAGGGAACCAAAGCTCTGTGCCCTAACCTCTAGTCAATGGCTAGAGGAGACTTGGATTTTCATTTGCCAACATTGGCCAAACCTACTTACCAGCTGCCATGCACTATTCCTTGCAAAACAAACTTGCTCTACTATAAATAGAGCTCAATTGTGGTCAGTTTGAGTACACCAAAGCCATTTAACAGATGCTTTCCTCAAAATCTCTTCTTTCACTCCAATTTTGCCTTCTAAGGCAAGTCACTATCGGGTTTTGAGTTTGAGAGCAATTCCAATCAAACCAATCACTCACACACCTCACATACATCACATATGAGCTGATCAAACACTTAGATTACTTCTGAAACATCAATTTCACAAAATCACCAGCTGGTTGCTCAAGGTTTTAACCAAAGTGCAGCTGAGGTACCACAAAATGATCCAGCCAATTTCAATCAAGTCCAACCATCCAAACACAATCCATAGGGTGTAGGGAAGCTGTTCAGATCATCACCACTCATCTGTAACACCTCCAAATCAAAAATCACTTTGAACTTGCTGTCACGACTTGGAGGTAAGCACATACTTGGTCATCTCTCAATCTATGCATATTTCCTCGCACAATAATTTGGCCATATGTTCATAATCATGCATGGAATGTTTTCCCTCAATTAATTGCATTGTTTGAATCGTGTATCAAAAATCCTAGCCTTCATGCAGAAATTAGGGTCCTTGAGGTCTCTTCGTGATTTCTTGTTGTATGTTTAATTTAAATGAAATTAAAGTACATAGACATGATCGTGAGGTTGAGACGAGCATAATGATATGTGGATTGCATGATATGATTACGTATTCATGGAGATTGGATAGAAAATGCAAATCTGAGAAACCAAGAACACGCGCGTGTTCTTCAGCTTGTTCTTGGCGCCATTTTTAAAAATTCAAATATTTGAATTTTGTGATTTTGTTTAATTGATTCAAAAATTAATTTCTCTCTGAGTTTTAATGATTTTGAGTTGATTCTTTTTTTAATAATTCACAAAAATGTTAAAATATTTTATTTTCACAAAAAATCCCAAAAATATTATTTATTTCATATAATTGATATTTTTGCAAAGAATTAATATTTTAATTGTTTTTGGCATTTTAAATATTTTTTCTACATTGATTTTGCAACTTTTAATGCTTTCTAATTATTTTGTAGGTCAATACTTAATTTTTGAAGCATTAATCCAAGATCACAATTTGTTTTCCATGTGTTAAACAATTTTTGATCATTTTAATTGAATTTTTATTCAATTAGATACATTTTGAAAACAAATTAGGGTTTTGGATTAATTCAACCCTCATAAATCATTTTCAAAACACTTTGGGCCTCTTGAGAGAGTGTAAGACCCATCCCCCCCTTGTACAAAAACTTTTTAGGCCTCACTCATTGTATAAGTCCCTCTGTACAAGTAAACGGCGCGATCATCGCCCGTTTAAAAATGAAAATCATCTGGGCCTCTCCTTGAGCTATAAGACCCATTTAAAACACTTTGGGCCTCTATTAGAGTGTAAGACCCAATCCCCCTTTTAACCAAAACATTTTGGGCCTCACTTATTGTATAAGTCCCTCTGCGTTAAAAGAAAACCTCGGCGTGATCGCCATTTTTAAACGAAAAATCATTTGGGCCTACCCTCGTGTTATAAGCCCCTCTCTTTTCTTTAAAACTTTTTGGGCCTCTTGAGAGAGTGTAAGACCCATCCCTTTGTATAGAAAACCTTTTTTGGCCCCAGTCACTTGTATAAGTCCCGTTGTACAAAGTCCAACAGTGTGCTCACTGATAAAACCCTGGGCCTCTCCTTGAGCTGTAAGCCCCAAATCTTTCTTTTTCAAAGCACTTTCTCCTTTGATTTTGAATATACTGTTGTTTTCAATCTTTCTTTGTTAAACAACTAACCAAACAACATGGAAGCACTACAACCGAGTAAGTGGTTATCGCTTTCATTTACTGCTTTCATATTATAAACTGTATTGTGGGGCTGCTCACTGTAAGTCTCCTTTCATAAACTCATATCTACTGTGTAATAATAGTATAGATATTTCGAGTTTCCCCGGCAACTACGTCTAGAACTAGGTGACGCCGTTTCATTTATTCGTAGAAATAGACGCCTAGATCCCCAATAGGAGCACCAGATACAGTCTTCTCTTCGGCTGTCCCCCTTAGGAATCGTCAAGAAGCTCTACTCCCCAAGATGAATGTATTCTCCGTGAATGGCATCTTTGAGTTTCTTCCAAATTCTCGAACTTTCCTGACTTGATCTATTCCTTGCGGATAGCTTGCCTTGAATGTCTCGGGGTTTGGGTACCCCCTACGGTCATAATCTTGGACCTTAACTAAGGAACCCTCTTTAAAAGTTAAAAGTCGCTGGATAGTAAACCTCGCACGTTTACCAGTGGTTTTTATCTTTAAAAGAGTTATCTCTCCTAATGGAAAGGAGATGATACACCCACGGGCTTCTTAAAAGCATCGGCCTCCTCTTGGGCATTATACAAGGACCCACAGGCTTCCTAAAAGCAACCCGGCCTCCTCTTGGGCATTATTCAAGGACACTACGGCTTCTTAGAAGTATTCACAGCCTCCTCTTAGGCTTCGTATAATGATCTCTTCCTTCGGGAATGATAGCCACCTCTTGGGCTTCGTACAAGGACCCGTCGGCTTCTTAAAAGTTTCCAGCTTCCTCTTGGGCTTCGTACAAATTGTCCCGACGACCTCCTAGAGGTATAGGAACATAACTTAGTCATCTTCATAGAACAGTCCTTTCCAAGAGTCTACTACTGTTTCTCAAAGCATAGTACAAAAGAAAAAAAACTCTAGACTTGGACAGTCTAATCTCCTTGAGTCTCAAAGACATTCTCAAGTGACCCCTTCGTTAAATAGGAAGGAAACCCGCAGACTCGGACAGTCTCAATACCCTTTGGATTTCCCGTTTCCTCAAAGAGAAGGAAATATCCCTGATCCTCAAATCAAATCCCTGAGTACAGTGTTGCTCATATAAGAACTGATTTTCTCTTTTAAAATCAGTATATTGGATCTGTCACTCAACTGAAACAAACCTTTAGCCTCCATCTCTGGCTTCGTACGAGATACAAAAAGACTCTCTTGTTAAGTCAAAAACTTTTAGCCTCTCTCTCGTGCTTTGTACGAGACACAAAATGGCCTCCTCTTAGGCTTTGTATAATGATTTTCCTAGCGGAAATTAGCCTCTTCTTAGGCTTTTGTATAAGAAAAGCACTGGTTGATCCACTCAACCTTTTAGCATCAAAGCTGTGCCTCGTTCACAGTACACAAACATCAACAACTCCTTTCCTTTCATCTAATCGCTGTAAGCGGTAAGCCTCTGGATCATCTATATCCATGCCACTGTCCCTCTTTTAGCATGAGAAATTCCTAAGGAAAGATGGCATTGCTCTACACTGAGTTAAAGTCTTCTCCTTCAGGTTAAAACCCTTTCTTCAGAAATTATGGCATTGCTCGGATCCGCGTATCCCAGTTAAAGTAATTCTCCTTCCCCCTCTTTAGAGATGACAAATTCTCTCTAAAGTCGAGGTCTTTCAGCTTCACTTCTTGGGCTTTGAACAAGACACAAATAGACCTTTCAGCTTCACATCTTGGGCTTTGAACAAGATACAAACCACCTTTCGCTTCACGTCTTGGGCTTTGAACAAGACACCAAAACACTAAAAACACCCATTTCCTCCCATAGAATAGGAGGAACTACGAACACTCTGATTTCCCTGTTTCGGTAAACGGGAATACGTAGGCATAAGATCGAAAGAAAAGATCTTAGCGAGCACAATCAACAAAAAACCCAAATCCCATATCTCCATCAATTAAAAGCAGTAATTCAAAAGCATCAGTCCTAACATCCTAATCCTAGTTCCCCGCCAGAAACCTTCTGCCCAGGTAAAAAAGAAAGAAAACAGTACTGGCGAAAATACAAATAACCAGTACAAAGGCCCCCCCACATTGATAGCATCCGTAACCTAACAGACCGCTGTTTAAACTCAGTATGCAAGCAGGGTTAATTGGAGACATCTATTTCCCTTCCTTATTCAGCTCACAATAGGATAAAAAATGAATCGACCTGTAGTTTAAGCTCAACCGCAGAGAGCGACCAGCGCTTAAGAACCGCGTCCAAAATCGCTCGCTACAGAAGTGTCGAAGTGACTGCTCCAACCTCGTGTATCCAAGGTCTTCCTAATAAACAGCTGTATGCTGCCCGGATGTTCATGACCTGGAAAGTGACTTGGAAAGTGTGAGGACCGATGGTTATGGGAAGATCAACTTCGCCGATAACTGTTATTTTGTATCCGTCAAAGGCTTTGACGATGACCTCGTTGCCTCTCATCGGGGCTCCTTGAAATGATATTCACATCAGAGTTGATTTTGGCATAACATTAAAAGATGATCCTGTGTCTACCAGTACGCTGGCTAAAGCATCGTCCTGGTAGTTGACTGTAATGTTAAGCGCCATATTGTGATTTTTGCCTTCTTCTGGAAGTTCTTCATCACTGAATCCTAAATTGTTGCAGGAAGTGATGTTGGAAATGATATTGTCAAACTGCCTTACCGTCACATCTTGTTCTACGAAAGCTTGCTCCAATACTTTCTGCAGAGCTTCCCTGTGAGCTTCGGAACTAAGCAGGAGAGATATCACAGAGATTCTAGATGGAGTTTGCAACAGTTGGTCCACAATGTTGTACTCACTTTTCTGGATGAGCTTCAACATCTCATCGTTGTTCTTTATAAGTTCTGGATTACTGGATTGTTCGACTTGTTGATTGGGAACTTTTGTTTGAGGTTCCTTTTCCTTGGTGGGTTCTCCAACTCCTCTGTTGAAGATCCAGCCGCTCCGCGTGACTCGACTAATGTCGGAAATGTTTATGACGGAGGGTAATGGAGTTTCCTTTCCATTTTCGATGGTTGTTGCACCGTACTTGTAAGGGATAGCCTTTTTCGATTTGTACGATATTGGACCTGGCAAGTAGATAACTACGGGAGCTTTCTGACTTCTCTGACTGTTATAGGCAACCTCAATCTGTTCCTGGTTGGGAACTTTTCCATTATCAAGAGGGATTCTTGATTCATCGAGTAGAGGGATTATGGCGCAAACGTCTCTGGTTTGATTAGGGAGATAGTCTTGTATCACGTTGATTGACTCAGAACTTGAACATGGTCGAACCTCTTTTTGGTCCAACTGATTTTGAAGAGCCGCTCGTACGAGGTAGTATCCTTGGTTGTTCTCTGAACATACTCTACAACGCTCATAGTTGTGGGGTGGCACCCGGCGACGCCCACTTTGTATGCAGTGCATCTTTACTAGATCTGTTTCCATCGAGCGGACATCCTGACTTTGACTCCTACCAGGATTCCCGTCAGTCATACTAATCTATTGTGTAGCTTCATCCAAGTAGATTGGAAGCCACCAGTGGTCCAACAAGTGTTGAAGTGTTCTTTGGACAAGTACACACCCTTGGTCATCTTCGCGGCATGCTTCACAGTCTTGACAATCATGTGAAGACCAAAAGCCGAGCCTGACTTGCTTAGCATGTAATTCTACCAGACTGGTATTCATCAAGCGTATGTTAAAGATCTGAACCATATTGACTTAATGGTTATTTCTCTCACGGTAGTCTTGGATCCATCCAAGATCCATCTGACGTTGGAGGGCCTCTTGTACAAAAGAGCATCTCTGATTGCTTGTTGAACAGATCAGACAGGTGTTGTAATCGTGCCATGGCAGATTATGGTATTGACTTTGCCTTGAATGCATCGCCACTAAATTAACATTCATTGCAAGAATGTTGTGGTTCTGAACAATGTTGGGATGCGCATGGGCCATGTTGACTTCATGGATCCAGTGATCCTGAATCCATCCCAGATCCATCTGTTCTTGTAGAGCTGATTGCACTACGGAACACCCATGATTATTCTTCGAGCAGATATCACACTGGTGATAATTGTGAGGCGGTACATGACCGTACGTACTCTGTCTGCAATGCATCCTGACCAGATTGGTTCCTAATAGGAGCACATTGTGAATTTTATAATTGCGGCTAAATTCTTCCTCTATTAAATTCACTGCAGTCTTCTCATGTTGCGGCAACGAGTTCATCTGAAAATTTGGATTAGTATCTTTGAAATATAAGATCCCGTTCCTAATAAGCTTCTGTACATCAGACTTGAAGCTGAGACAGTTCCCAATGTTGTGCCCCGATCCTTCTTGATGGTAAGGGCAAGTTTGATCCACTTTGAACAAAAAAGTTGGATTTTCCGGTACTGTAAGAGGAGTCCTGGTTTGGACGTGCCCCTTGGCCTGTAGAAGTGGGAATAGTTCTACGTACAACATCGGTATAGGGTCAAACCCTGATGGTCGTGTCGTACGATTGTTATTGTTGTACTGCAGACGAGCCTGCTGAAGAGGCTATTGTGTCCTTTGCTGATACTGTTGTTAACTTGGTTGGCTCGGAGCAACCTTAGGTTGATAAGTCGGAGTCGGCGCAGGGTTGATAGTGGGAGTTATCGCTGCTACTGGTTGATACCTTCGCCTTTGCTTTCCCAGAGAGATATTACTAATATCTTGTTGTTTCTTCTTTTGGAAAGCACTACCGTATCTCTTGGTACTGCTTGATGGCTCTGCATCTTTGACCAATCGTCCTTCTCAGACTGCTTCTTCAAGGCGCACTCCCATGTTTACAATCTCAGTGAAGTTACTGGGCGCACTTACAACCATTCGGTCGTAATAGAATGAGCTCAAGGTTTTCAAGAAGATCTTTGTCATCTCTTTTTCCTTAAGAGGAAGACAGATCTGAGCAACAATTTCACGCCATCTCTGAGCATACTCTTTAAAAGTTTCTTTGTTCTTTTGTGACATTGCCCTGAGCTGATCTCTATCTGGTGCCATGTCCAAATTGTATTTATACTACTGAACAAAGGCTGCACCGAGATCTTTGAAAGTACTGATCTTTGTGCGGTTTAAACCCATGTACCATTTGAGTGCGGCACCGGTTAAACTATCTTGGAAGTAATGGATCAGTAGCTGTTGATTTTCTGTTTGAGTTGACATTTTTCGAGCGTACATCACCAAATGACTTTGAGGGCAAGAGTTACCTTTCTATTTTTCAAAGTCAGGCACCTTGAATTTGTGTGGGATCTTTACATTAGGAACCAAACTGAGGTCTGCGGCGTCCTTTTCAAATAAGTCTTGACCGCAAATGGCATGCAGTTCCTTCTGCATTTCCAAGAATTGTTCCCGGAACTCATTCATTCTTTCATACATGTCTTCGTTTCCATAAAAAATTGTTTGTGGAATCTGTTCTTCCGGGACAGTGTGTACCACTGGTTGTGGTATAGATATTACAGCGGTGATTCTTGGCGCTTTAGTGTCCTGAAGTTTGTACAAACTTCAGGAGTTATTGTCGTAATCCTTGCGTCTTCACTTTCCCGAAGTTTGTAACCTTCAGGTCCGGTGGTTCCTGCTGCAGTTTCTTGGTCTTCAGTGACCGGTGGGATATATCCTTCAGGGACAAAGTTGAGAGGCATGCCCCAGGGGCGACCTTTAGGCATGTTGTACTGAGAATGATTCTCATGTGTTTCCATAATGGGCGTAAATGTTATCTCTGAGATCACAGTCCTTTGTTGTTGCTTCTGAGCTACTGCCAGGGATTGCATATCACTGTGAAGTTTTTCCAAACTTTCCTTTAGAGCGTCGATTTCTTCTCTCAGCTCTCTGTTCTCTTCCTCGAGATCATCCATTTTCTTTTGTCGATTGGCCCGAGTATTGTATGAGTGAGACAGTTTGACTCTAGAATCGCGACCCATACGTGAGACTCAAAGATAAGAAAAAAATGTGTTATGTGAGAATGATGAATGATATGCAAAAACATATCATTCAGTGGGGGATGGAGACCCCTTTTATTGAATTCGAAAGATTGCAGTATGTTACAAGGAAAAGTATAGTATTTTACAAAGTACTGTAAGGAAAATGGCTAAGCTCATGGATCCCGAGTCCTCTTTGAAGGAAGCTCAGATGCTGATTCCGGTATTTTCCTTTTCTTTGACCAGGGCTCTTCAGCCGTTGTCGGGTCATCAGTCCTTTGCCAAGTGAAAGGAGCGAGCAAATTTCTCCGGTCTTCTTGACTCTCTATAGCATGCTGTTCTAATATTTTAATTAGAGCATAATTCTCCTTTAACAGTTCCTGAATCTTGGTACATTCTACATTGAGGATTCGGTACTTGTTTTTCCAAGAGCTCTTCTCACGTTGAACTTTGTTGAGAGCTACCTGGAGTTTTTCCATATCAGACATGAAATAAAGGACAGATTCCTTTAGCGGAAAACTTCTTGGCGAGGGTAAGGCATCCTCAGCTTGAGGGCTCTAGTTTGCAGCCAGCGGAGATAAGGCTCCATGGAGGTACAATTTGGTCTTCCTAGAGACTCTCTTCCTTTCCTGTGAATATGTTGCCAGGCATGCACTATTTCCTTCTTTAGTGCCCTGTCATTTTCCCCTTCCTTGAAGAAAAGACCTTCCAGATGAACATTATGTGGGATATTCTTCATCGGGTATCCGAGTTTACGACGAACTAAAATTGGATGATAGTTGATTCCTCATTTAGTTCCAATGAGGGGTATGTTAGGGAAATTTCCACATCTGTCGATGATCTCTATCCCCTCATAAATCCTACTATACCAATCTATGTTAGAGTTGGTAAGGGACATAAACCTTTGTGACCAACGTAGAGTACTCTTGTGATCCCAAAAAGCAGTAGACTCGGGTAAATGGGAAATGAACCATTTGTAGAGTAAGGGTACACAACATGGGATCATTCCTCCACTGTACAAGTTTCTTAAGTGTACAGAATGATAAGCATCCGCGAGCAGGGTTGGTACGGGGTTTCCTATCAAAAATATCTTAACATCGTTGGTATCAACAAAGTTGTCGATATTAGGAAAGAGGAATAACCCATATATGAGTAGGACAAAGATATCTTCGAAAGCAGTTATGTTTCCTATACTAACAAAGTACAGAGCTTTCTCTATCAGGAATTTAGCTGGTAAACCCTGGATTCCTCCTTTGGTGGTCATGTGAGTCTAAATTTTGACTCATTCAAAGAGATCGATCTTGAAATGGTTTGTTCCTTTGGAATTTCTTCCAGTCCAGAAAATAGAGCTCGGTCGGTGATAGGTAAATCAATCAGATGAGAGTACTCCTCCAGTGTTGGTGCCAGTTGGTAATCCGGAAATGTGAAGCAATAATAAATTGGATCGTAGAACTGAATTAGTGTAGACAGGATTCCTTCAACTACGTGGACCCTTAACAGAGACAATAGTCCTCTGTGCTTGGCTCTGAAAGCCTCAGGGTTGGTAACCATCCTTGTCAACCTCCTTAAAAATCCTCTAGTTTCGGAGCCTTGATGGTGTACTTGTGCGTCTTTCTTATACCAAAATCCATAACGCAATCTTTCTGATATTTGCAATTATTGTTTTAGTTTATTTAGAAAAAAGATTTTTTCTTTGTTTGAAAAGGGTTTTTTAGATGAATGCATGAATGCAGCACACAAAAACATTGAAAAAACATGGGTTCAAAGGTTCAACGTCATGAGCATGGAGTCATGGCTCTACCCATCCCCAAAGGTTGTATTATTTTGGTCAATTTTTGTACCTGTAGAACGAATTCCAGGTTCCCAAAGTCATTGACCCCTCTAGGGATATCGACATCAAGCTGATTCACTCAAGCGAGCTGTAATATCCTAGGGTAGACCTCATTTAAGTGTAGCATCGCGTATCAACTATTCCCGATAGTCACCACACTACTAAATGGTCATATGGTTAATGTCTACTAAATCCTCAGGGTCACGGGTGCCGCACTGGGAAGACTATGCTTTCACGACAATCAGTCGTTCAACATTAAGTATCCACACAGGTACCTCGCCTGATTTGGTGGGCTACCAGGATCGCTTGTTCAGGATTCACTCCCTATAAGTTCTCCCGTCTGTGCCACCCTTTATCTTAATGTTCTCTTAAACTTTCCACATGCGTATCAATCGCATTCCCAATGACAGAAAAATAAACACGGATATCAAGTAGGAAAAGCAGTATATATATATATAGTATGCTAAACAACCTAGACCTCTTAGGAATTCTAATCCTAGTTTGACTCCCCAGCAGAGTCGCCATTTTTCTGTAGCGTATGATTTTTGTCAGTGACGCGGCCACCTTATCGCCATTGCTTGGAATTGGGTGCTACTTTCTGATTTCTTATTTATCCTATGAAGCTGGAAAGGAAAAGGAAGTTATCTAAAACTAAACTTGCACGCAAATGTTTTCTTTAACAAATGCTAAGAGATTGGGGGATCCGAGGTCATGTTATATAATGGGGAGTTGTCAATTACCCATCCTATATATGGTTATCCATAGATCGTTTAGCAAATTCTATTGTTATATACTTACTGGTGTTTATCTGTCATGGGTTGGGAAAGTTTCTCCTTTGGAAATGTTTGAGAGAGAGTATTTTTTTGTTGTTTTCGGGTTTTCCGATGTTTTTTGTAAGGTACTGGACCTAAGGTTTTTTTATTAGTGTGCTCGCTAAGATTTCACAATTTTATGCCTACGTATTCCCGTAATGATAATAGGGAAATCAGAACAATCGTAGTTCCTCCTATTCTATGGGAGGAAAGAGAGGTTTGGTGTCTTGTTCAAAGCCCAAGATTGAAGCTAAAGAGTATTCGTGTCTTGTTCAAAGCCCAAGATTGAAGCTAAAAGGTTTGACTGAGAGATAATTTTTTATCTCTAAGGGAGATATCTCATCTATTTATCACAGTTATTGGTTAACTTATTATAAAGGAGAATTTCTTTAACTGGAATATATGGAATCCAGCAATGCCATAATTTCCTTTATAGGGGATTTGTCCTAAAGGAGAAAACTTTAACTCAGTGTTGAGCAATGCTGTTTTTCCTTAGGAATCTTTCATGCTAAGAGAGGGACATTGACTTGGATGTAAATAATCCAAAGGCTTGCCACTTACATCAATTAGATGAAAGAAGGGGATTTACCAGGATAAGAGTTGAACTACAGCTTGGATTTTTGAATCAACAAGTGTGTCACTTATAGCAGTTATCTGGGATTAAGGTTTATTTTGATTGTCTATTTTGATGTGTGATGTACAGAGAAATGTTCTTCCTACAGAGAGATTTTTGATTTCCTCTGAGGGGATATTGATTTTTTGTGTGCCTTGATCAAAGCCCAAGGTTGAAGCTAAAAGGTTGACTCTATTAGAGAGTTTTATATCTGTCTTGTACAAAGCCCAAGATTGGGGCTAAAAAGGGACTGCCTCTTTTGGGGAGATCATTATACAAAGCCTAAGAGGAGGCTAGAGGGAATTGACTCTTCCGGGGAAATAGTTTATCTGTCTTGTACAAAGCCCAAGATTGAGGCTGAAAAGGGATTGACTCTACTAGGGAGGGGTTTTATCTGTCTTGTACAAAGCCCAAGATTGAGGCTAAAAAGGGATTAACTGACTCAGTTGGAGAATGTTTATAGGTGTCTTGTACAAAGCTCAAGATTGAGGCTAAAGGTGCTGAGGGATAATCATTATACAAAGCCTAAGTGGAGGCTGGTTGGGGAATTTCTTATATAAAGCCTAAGAGGAGGCTAACTTCTGCTGAAGATTATTGAGATCCAGAGGCAGATCCAAATTGGGGAATCAACTCTTGTTGAGGTTTGCAGAAGAGTTGAAATATCAGAGACCTTGAGGTTCTGATTTTTCTGAGGGTTTTACTAGGAATAATTTGACCCTAGCTGGGGAAATTTAGAATGAGAGATTAAAGATTGAGTTTTAAAAACCTATAGAGGTTTTCAATCTGTTGGTGATTGATCGAGGTATTTCCTGTGCTTTTAGGAAACATGAGGATTTCTTTGAGATCCAAGAGGAGATGAGACTGTCTAAGTCTACTGGTATGAAAAGGTTTATCTTTGTATGATGCCCAAGAGGAGGCTGGTGTTTTAAGGGATGAGAATCAACCCTAAATTGGTATGATGTTTTGACTCTTTAGAAGATTGCTTTAACAAATGATGATTAGGTTATGTCCTATACGTGTAGGAGGTCTTTGGGTCCTTGTATTAAGCCCAAGAGGAGGCATGAGAACTTCTAAGAAGCCTGAGGGTCCTTGTACAAAGCCCAAGAGGAGGCTGGGGATGCTTTTAGGAAGCTTGTGGGTCCAAACCTAAGAAAAGTTCAAGAAAGGTTTCACCGAGAATAATCATTTCTTTAGTGAACAGTTCTAGGGTTTGAAGAAATTCAAGAGAGGTTTCACCGGGAATTAATCCTCTCTGGGGGAAATGAATTTCTTAGACAAATTTTTAATAGTGACAGTCTTGAGAAAAGTTTCACCGGGAATAATGTCTTTCTCTGTTCCATATTGTATAAGCCCAAGAGGAGGCAAGACTGTATTTGGAATTTCCTATGGGGAACTAGTTTTGACTGTGTTGAAAGAGTGACCACTGGTTTGATCTAATTCTAGTCCTAATTGCCGGGGAAAACTCTAAGCAAGATAATATACAGGCATATATATATATATATATATATATATATATATATATATATATATATATATATATATATACAAATGAAATATATACAAGTATGTAAAAGAAAGCTGATAGAACTTACATGTGAGCAAGCTTCCAGTACTACAGCTGTATGGTTAGTTATTCAAGAAATTAAAGAAAATTTTGATAACAACTATGAATTTGAATCTAAGTCAAAAGGGGAATTTGTTTTGAAAGAAGATTGGGGCTTATACTCAAGGAGAGACCCAGATGAAAAACAGCGATCGTACTGTTATTTTGAAAATTGTACCGGGACTTATACAACGGCTGAGGCCCAAATTTATTGTATTTACAAAAGAGGTTGGATCTTACACTCTATTAGAGGCCTAAATTTTGTTTTTATACAAAAGATGGGGCTTACAACTCAAAGAGAGGCCCAAAAATAACAATAATCGCGCCACTTTTCTTGAAAATCGTATCGGGACTTATACAATGACTGAGGCCCAAAAAGGTTTTAATTTACAAAAGGGTGGGTCCTACACTCTATTAGAGGTCCAAAAGTGTTTGAAAAAAAGAAATATGGGACTTACAACACAAAAGAGGCCCAAAATGATTTTGTTTAAAAGGCGAAGATCGCGCCGCAGTTTTTTGAAACACAGTGAGACTTATACAATGACTGAGGCCCAAATTCATTTATTTGACAAGGGATGGGTCTTACTCTCTATTAGAGGCCCAAAGAGTATTTATTTATACAAAAGATGGGGCTTACAATTCAAGGAGATGCCCAGATGAAAAACAACGATCACACCTTTATTTTGAAAATTGTGTCGGGACTTATACAATGACTGAGGCCCAAAAAGTTTCCTGTATAAATGGGGGTTGGGTCTTACACTCTATTAGAGGCCCAAAAGTGTTTATGTGAAGTTTGAAAAATAAAAAATTAGAGAAAACCCTAATTTTGAATTTAAAAGACATAATTTTCAAAGGAAATTAAATAAAAAATGATATAAAATATAAAATATATTCAAAAACAAGCTATCAACTTTGAAAAATATTTTGAAAAATCATGTTTAATCACATGAAAGCTTGAAATTCATTTGAAGTTGAAAAATCAAGGTGAGA
Source organism: Lathyrus tuberosus (assembly GCA_022829125.1). Taxonomy (NCBI): domain Eukaryota; kingdom Viridiplantae; phylum Streptophyta; class Magnoliopsida; order Fabales; family Fabaceae; genus Lathyrus; species Lathyrus tuberosus. The sequence continues at coordinate 8,049,635 of JALAZF010000034.1, forward strand.
ATTTCATTTAAAAATGTTTGAAAACAAATAAAATGAAATTAATTACAAAAATTATAACTATATATAATAAATAATATAAATTGGATTTTTTTTTGTAAAATAAAATAATTTAACATTTTTGTGACTTTTGAAAAAAAGAACCAATAAAAAATGATAAAAAAATGAGAGAGAAATTAATTTTTGAAATCAATTAAATAAATATCAAAAATTCAAATATTTAAAAATTTGAAAAAGGGCGCCAAGAACACTTGATTCTTGCCCGCATCCCCTGTTTTCCCCAGATTTGCATTTTCTCACTTTTCTCTCTGATTACTTAATGATTTTGCACGATTCAAACACCAATCTTGCTCGTTTTTGAACAAGGATCACAACCATATAGATTAATTGCATTTATATTAAGTATGGAGTGAGAAATCAGAAGATTAGCTCAAGAACCCTAATTTCAGCATGAACACAATGAAATTCCATACACGTTTGATTCATGGCAATTGATTGAGGGTTAACACTCTATATACATGCAGAAACAAGATGGTAACTTGAAATAACATTTATGATGCATGTAATATGAAGTTTGAAGGCTTCAGGCTTACCTCTTGCAGCTGGTGATCGAGCTTGATGATGGAGATGTTACAGATGTGTTGTAAGGACCTGGACAACTTCACTATACCCTATGGAGTGTGTTGAGATGCTTAGTCTTGATTGGATATGCTTGGATCACCTTTTGGTACCTCAACTGCAACCTTGTCAAAAGCTTGAGCAACTGACTGGTGATTTTGTGATTCAGGTGTTTCAGATGTGTTTTAAGGCCATGGATCACTCATATATGATGTATATGAGGTGTTGGCATGATTGGTTTGGTTTGACTTGAAATGGAAGGCAAATTTGGAGTGAAAGAGAGATTTTGAGTAAAGCATCAGTTTGGGTGCTTTGGTGTACTCAAACTGATCACAAATAAGCTCTATTTATAGTAGAGCAAGTTTGTTTTCCAAGCAATAGTGAATCGCAACCGGTACAGGTGTGTGGCCAATGGTTGCATAAAGGAATCCAAGTCTTCTATAGCCATTGACTTGAGATTAGAGCACAGGCCTATGGTCTTTTGTTGCAGGGATAAGGCTTGACTCATTCAGTTGGGTTTGCTTCAGTCAATGCCACCTTGATGTATCCATTGAATGCTTGATGCCAAATTTGAATTTCAAGGTTCCTTTCATGATGATTTTGCACATGGAAGGCTAGGTTCTTGGCATTTTGTGTTATGGATCAAATTCCTCATTCATTTGTGTTGTAATTGAACAGAAATTGAATGATCAAAGTGCCAAAAGTTAGTCTAAGTAATCGTGGGATTCAAGTTTGTACCAAATGTTGTAAAAAAACAGTTTGTGTTTAGGCAACTTGTGAGATCCATAACTCCTAGCTCAAATGGAGTTTGATTGAGTTCTTGGACATTTTGGAAAGCTTGCATGATGGACTTTAACTTTTTTGTTCACCAATGGACCTGGTTCAACTTGGATCAAGGTGAAAAATATCCTCAAAGTTTGGAAAAAGTGAAACAGATTCTAACTTGTTGAAAATTTCACTAAGTGTTGGAAAAAGTGACCATTTCCCATTTTTGTGATTTTTATCAATCTATAACTCAAAATCCACGAGGATTTGGAATCCCTTGTAGTTGTGTTGGGTGCGGAATAGGGCAAGCAAACAAAAAGATTTGGAAGTATTTTACCAAGAATTTATCGTGTCCATAGAGATCGGTGCTACTGAACTGTCGTTCGACAATTTAAATGTTAATGAGTTTGGGTTTAAAATGGTTTAAAGCGTAAAAACAGAAAAGTAAATAAAAACATAAAAACAATTCATTCTTCGACAAGACGAACTTATCAAGCATAAATATAATCCACTCGTCACAAACATAAATTTACTGACCAATTATACTCCACCTGCAATACTCGTCAAAATCATCCAGCATCGCTCACAACAGTGTCCATCTCTGGCACACTAAGCTGAGAGACAACCGTATTACTCTCTTCGTCACTCTCGCGCACGAAGCCTCGAAACACGGAAGACATTAAGTTCCGACACCAAAAAGATTATCATCTAAATCTATCTCTAGCATCTAGACAATAGATATCCATCCCTAATCAAGATTTGTGATGTTTATCTCTAACACAACACAAATCCAAGCATAAATGTAAAAAGATCAAGGAAGACATCGATAATGATTTGTAAAGCAAATTTCATATAATATTAAGATCAACAAAGATACATATGTTCATAGTAACTATACAATACCCAACAAAAAGAAATTACAAAGAGAAGAGAGAAAAGGAACCAAACATTTCTTGGTTTGTCAACACCAATCGACGAGAGATTCGACTCCGGATCATCCAAATGCAAGCTCCAATGATGTTTCCTAAGCTAATCTACAAGAAAAATGAAGTTTGATGGAGTTGGGAGCAAAAAATACCCAAAACCATCCCTAAAAATGTGTTTTTTATCCATATTTATTGCTGTCATCATCGCAGATCGCGCTCAGCGCGCGTTAAACCGCCTAAGAGCCTGCTCAGCACGCTCGGGCGCGCTCAGCCCGCTACCAGCTGCCTTGAAAAAATGTTTCAGCCATAACTTGAGAACCGTAACTCCGTTTTTCGCCCGGTTCGAAGCGTTCCAAAACTTATTCAATTTCCTATCTAACAATACATAAATATCAACCAAATTGGTGATTTATAGTATCCTCATTTTGAGCCTTATTCGTTGATGAGTTGCTCAAAATCGTGCGTTTGAAGCCGTGTCTTCGACACTTTATTGCTCATGCTCCAAATACACCTCAATACCTACAAAATGAGTATAAAACTATCAAATGGTACACAAATACACTAAAACTTGATTATACACTAAATATACACATTTACATACAAAGTGGGGTTTATTCGAACAATATTTAACAAAAAGTAACGATAAGTGCAACAAAACTTATATACAAAAATAGGTACATTTTGCACTTATCAACTCTCCCCAACTTACATAATTGTTTGTCCTCAAACAAAGCCAACAACTAAAGGAACAAACGCAATAACCAAAGAATCCTGAATCAACAAGTTTTGAAAACGGAAAACAAATGCAATGATTCAACCAAAAATGGTACACACAAAGTAAATACTTACCACTAAACTACGACGATAACATAGTCATGAAACAAATGCAAAATACAAAAATCATGTCAAACATCCTAAAACAACACAAGTTCAAATGTAAATCACACCTAGCAAAAACAATCATCGGTAGATGAAAAATATAAAATGAGGTACTTTCACTCACACAACAATCTTGCAAACAAAAGACTAAATTATGCATCCATTCAAAAATTCACATTGAACATACAAAGGAAAGAATCACAAGGGCTTTTCAAGGTTGTAATGTGGTCGGATGAACAAACAAGGGGTAATTCCTAAAGCTAATCGAAACAAAATCTTGCCTAAACCTAAGGGAGTGATCAACTCACAAAAGTTCAAACACAAAATTTCAATCAAACTTCTTCCAAAATCCCAAGTGTTACACAAAACACAATACTTATTTAGCACATTTATTGGAACTCTTTTTGTTTCCTTTCTCAAGGATTTTTTTTTTCTTTCTTTTTTATTTTCCTTTTCTCTTGTCATATTTTTCTCTTTTTTCTTTTCTTTTTCAACCTCATAGCAACCAATAACATAAGTGAGAAAACATTGCTCTCCCCAACTTGAATTCAACCACATCATCATATGAATACTCCCTACTTTCTAAGGCAAGGTAAAAATTCATACAACAACACAAAGTTGAGGGTTCAAGAAAAACAAAATCAATAAAAAATAAGTGAACTAAATACTCATAGACAAGCATTAAGTTCAAATAAAACATGGATCAAAAAGCTCAAAGGGGGTTACAAATTCTCACACCCTCACAAGGTGAATTGACTATTTGGCTAACGTGGTTATGCTCAAAATGAAAAAAAAACCTTGATCCTTTTCATGCATTCATATAAGCAATACAAACAAAAGATTCAACATAATAAAATCAAGTAAAACAAAATTGTCGGTACTCCGAGCATATAACAATGGAAGGCTTCCTCACAAAAAGAGTAGGAACTAAAGTGATTCACATACGAACAAGTATATAAAAGAATGAAGGACATAGAAGTTGTAAAAAGCCTAAGTATCATGAATATGCTAAAGTCAAGAAAGCGATAAACACATACCTTGAACGTGTACAAAACTTTAAACACTATCATTACCACGCATTCGCAAGTTGAAATGATAAAAAATGGACAAACACCAAATGCGACTTCAAGCAATCGGGCAAAAATTTGAGTCCAAACAACAACAAAAGAATTAGAAAAATTACTAATAATTACTAATATATAAGGCCTTGGTGGAGGTGGGAAAAAGGGGGAGCCAATTGAACAATTAAAATAAATCACTGGCTTAGCACAGCAGATCGCACAGGCCCGCGCTGAGTGCGCTATACCAGAACCAGAAAAATCAGTACAACAACAAGGTTCTGGTGTTGGCCTCCACTTAACACCTACACAATCTCATATACAATGAAAAAGTAATAATGGAACAAAAAATGATAAAACATGCTTGTTTTACGTCGTAAGCTCGACGCCTTGTATTTATACACACTTCTCCAAGTTGCCTCTTTACACGGTTAGTGCTCACCGACGACGAAACCTAACCAAACACTTAGCAAACGTGAAGAGAAACAAATATATACACTATATTCACAATTATGCAAAACATGTAAAATTCACAAATATGGTAAACATATACAAGTATCAATATAAACAAGTGAAAATAGACAATATATACGATATCTACAAAACTAAAAAATAAAGAAACTATCGCAATGCGACTCAATAAAAACACCAATCCCCGGCAACGGTGCCATTTTGTTGGGTGAGGAATAGGGCAAGCAAACAAAAAGATTTGGAAGTATTTTTCCGGGAATTTATCGTGTCCACAGAGATCGGTGCTACTGAACTGCCGTTCGACAATTTAAATGTTAATGAGTTTGGGTTTAAAATGGTTTAAAGCGTAAAAACAGAAAAGTAAATAAAAACATTAAAACAATTCATTCTTCAACAAGACGAACTTATCAAGCATAAATATAATCCACTCGTCACAAAAATAAATTTACCGACCAATTATACTCCACCTGCAATACTCGTCAAAATCATCCAGCATCGCTCACAACAGTGTCCATCTCTGACACACTAAGCTGAGAGACAACCGTATTACTCTCTTCGTCACTGTCGTGCACGAAGCCTCGAAACACGGAAGACATTAAGTTCCGACACCAAAAAGATTATCATCTAAATCTATCTCTAGCATCTAGACAATAGATATCCATCCCTAATCAAGATTTGTGATGTTTATCTCTAACACAACACAAATCCAAACATAAATGAAAAAAGATCAAGGAAGACATCGATAATGATTTGTAAAGCAAATTTCATATAATATTAAGATCAACAAAGATACATATGTTCATAGTAACTATACAATACCCAACAAAAAGAAATTACAAAGAGAAGAGAGAAGAGGAACCAAATATTTCTTGGTTTGTCAACACCAATCGACGAGAGATTCGACTCCGGATCATCCAAATGCAAGCTCCAATGATGTTTTCTAAGCTAATCTACAAAAAAAATGAAGTTTGATGGAGTTGGGAGGAAAAAATACCCGAAATCATCCCTAAAAATGTGTTTTTTTATCCATATTTATTGCTGTCATCATCGCAGACCGCGCTCAGCGCGCTTTTGGGCGCTCAGCGCACGTTAAACCGCCTAAGAGCCCGCTCAGCGCGCTCGGGCGCGCTCTGCGCGCTACCAGCTGCCTTGAAAAAATGTTTCAGCCATAACTTGAGAACCGTAACTCCGTTTTTTGCCCGGTTCGAAGCGTTGCAAAACTTATTCAATTTCCTATCTAACAATACATAAATATCAACCAAATTGGTTATTTATATTATCCTCATTTTGAGTCTTATTCGTTGATGAGTTGCTCAAAATCGTGCGTTTGAAGCCGTGTCTTCGACACTTTATTGCTCATGCTCCAAATACACCTCAATACTTACAAAATGAGTAGAAAACTATCAAATGGTACACAAATACACTAAAACTTGATTATACACTAAATATACACATTTACATAAAAAGTGGGGGTTTATTCGAACAATATTTAACAAAAAGTAACGATAAGTGCAACAAAATTTATATACAAAAATAGGTACATTTTGCACTTATCAACTCTCCCCAACTTACATAATTGTTTGTCCTCAAACAAAGCCAACAACTAAAGGAACAAACGCAATAACCAAAGAATCCTGAATCAACAAGTTTTGAAAACGGAAAACAAATGCAATGATTCAACCGAAAATGGAACACACAAAGTAAATACTTACCACTAAACTACGACGATAACATAGTCACGAAACAAATGCAAAATACAAAAATCATGTCAAACATCCTAAAACAACACAAGTTCAAATGTGAATCACACCTAGCAAAAACAATCATCGGTAGATGAAAAATATAAAACGAGGTACTTTCACTCACACAACATTCTTGCAAACAAAAGACTAAATTATGCATCCATTCAAAAATTCACATTGAACATACAAAGGCAAGAATCACAAGGGCTTTTCAAGGTTGTAATGTGGTCGGATGAACAAACAAGGGGTAATTCCTAAAGCTAATCGAAACAAAAACTTGCCTAAACCTAAGGGAGTGATCAACTCACAAAAGTTCAAACACAAAATTTCAATCAAACTTCTTCCAAAATCCCAAGTGTTACACAAAACACAATACTTATTTAGCACAATTATTGGAACTCTTTTTGTTTCCTTTCTCAAGGATTTTTTTTTATTTCTTTTTTATTTTTCTTTTCTCTTGTCATATTTTTCTCTTTTTTCTTTTCTTTTTCAACCTCATAGCAACCAATAACATAAGTGAGAAAACATTGCTCTCCCCAACTTGAATTCAACCACATCATCATGTGAATACTCCCTACTTTCTAAGGCAAGGTAAAAATTCATACAACAACACAAAGTTGAGGGTTCGAGAAAAACAAAATCCATAAAAAATAAGTGAACTAAATACTCATAGACAAGCATTAAGTTCAAATAAAACATGGATCAAAAAGCTCAAAGGGGGTTACAAATTCTCACACACTCACAAGGTGAATTGACTATTTGGCTAAGGTGGTTGTGCTCAAAATGAAAAAAAAAACCTTGATCCTTTTCATGCATTCATATAAGCAATACAAACAAAAATTCAACATAATAAAATCCAGTAAAATAAAATTGTCGGTACTCCGAGCATATAACAATGGAAGGCTTCCTCACAAAAAGGGTAGGAACTAAAGTGATTCACATACGAAAAAGTATATAAAAGAATGAATGGCATAGAAGTTGTAAAAATCCTAAGTATCATGAATATGCTAAAGTCAAGAAAGCGATAAACACATACCTTGAACGTGTACAAAACTTTAAACACTATCATTACCACGCATTCGCAAGTTGAAATGATAAAAAATGGACAAACACCGAATGCGACTTCAAGCAATCGGGCAAAAATTTGAGTCCAAACAACAACAAAAGAATTAGAAAAATTACTAATAATTACTAATATATAAGGCCTTGGTGGAATGGGAAAAAGGGGGAGCCAAGTGAACAATTAAATGAAATCACTGGCTTAGCACAGCAGAGCGCGCAGGCCCGCGTTGAGCGCGCTACACCAGAACCAGAAAAATCAGTACAGCAACAAGGTTCTGGTGTAGGCCTCCACTTAACACCTACACAATCTCATATACAATGAAAAAGTAATAATGGAACAAAAAACGATAAAACATGCTTGTTTTATGTTTTAAGCTCGACGCCTATTATTTATACACACTTCTCCAAGTTGCCTCTTTACACGGTTAGTGCTCACCGACGACGAACCTAACCAAACACTTAGCAAACGTGAAGAGAAACAAATATATACACTATATTCACAATTATGCAAAACATGTAAAATTCATAACTATGGTAAACATATACAAGTATCAATATAAACAAGTGAAAATAGACAATATATACGATATCTACAAAACTAAAAAATAAAGAAACTATCGCAATGCGATTCAATAAAAACACCAATCCTCGGCAACGGCGCCATTTTGTTGGGTGAGGAATAGGGCAAGCAAACAAAAAGATTTGGAAGTATTTTTCCGGGAATTTATCGTGTCCACAGAGATCGGTGCTACTGAACTGCCGTTCGACAATTTAAATGTTAATGAGTTTGGGTTTAAAATGGTTTAAAGCGTAAAAACAGAAAAGTAAATAAAAACATTAAAACAATTCATTCTTCAACAAGACGAACTTATCAAGCATAAATATAATCCACTCGTCACAAACATAAATTTACCGACCAATTATACTCCACCTGCAATACTCGTCAAAATCATCCAGCATCGCTCACAACAGTGTCCATCTCTGGCACACTAAGCTGAGAGACAACCGTATTACTCTCTTCGTCACTCTCGCGCACGAAGCCTCGAAACACAGAAGACATTAAGTTCCGAAACCAAAAAGATTATCATCTAAATCTATCTCTAGCATCTAGACAATAGATATCCATCCCTAATCAAGATTTGTGATGTTTTTCTCTAACACAACACAAATCCAAACATAAATCCAAAAAGATCTAGGAAGACATCGATAATGATTTGTAAAGCAAATGTCATATAATATTAAGATCAACAAAGATACATATGTTCATAGTAACTATACAATACCCAACAAAAAGAAATTACAAAGAGAAGAGAGAAGAGGAACCAAACATTTCTTGGTTTGTCAACACCAATCGACGAGAGATTCGACTCCGGATCATCCAAATGCAAGCTCCAATGATGCTTTCTAAGCTAATCTACAAGAAAAATGAAGTTTGATGGAGTTGGGAGCAAAAAATACCCAAAACCATCCCTAAAAATGTGTTTTTTATCCATATTTATTGCTGTCATCATCGCAGACCGCGCTCAGCGCGCCTTAAACCGCCTAAGAGCCCGCTCAGCGCGTGTTAAACCTCCTAAGAGCCCGCTCAGCGCGCTCGGGCGCGCTCAGCGCGCTACCAGCTGCCTTGAAAAAATGTTTCAGCCATAACTTGAGAACCGTAACTCCGTTTTTCGCCCGGTTCGAAGCGTTGCAAAACTTATTCAATTTCCTATCTAACAATACATAAATATCAACCAAATTGGTTATTTATATTATCCTCATTTTGAGCCTTATTCGTTGATGAGTTGCTCAAAATCGTGTGTTTGAAGCCGTGTCTTCGACACTTTATTGCTCATGCTCCAAATACACCTCAATACCTACAAAATGAGTAGAAAACTATCAAATGGTACACAAATACACTAAAACTTGATTATACAATAAATATACACATTTACATACAAAGTGGGGTTTATTCGAACAATATTTAACAAAAACTAATGATAAGTGCAACAAAACTTATATACAAAAATAGGTACATTTTACACTTATCAACTCTCCCCAACTTACATAATTGTTTGTCCTCAAACAAAGCCAACAACTAAAGGACCAAACGCAATAACCAAAGAATCCTGAATCAACAAGTTTTGAAAACGGAAAACAAATGCAATGATTCAACCGAAAATGGTACACACAAAGTAAATACTTACCACTAAACTACGACGATAACATAGTCACGAAACAAATGCAAAATACAAAAATCATGTCAAACATCCTAAAATAACACAAGTTCAAATGTGAATCACACCTAGCAAAAACAATCATCGGTAGATGAAAAATATAAAACGAGGTACTTTCACTCACACAACAATCTTGCAAACAAAAGACTAAATTATGCATCCATTCAAAAATTCACATTGAACATACAAAGGCAAGAATCACAAGGGCTTTTCAAGGTTGTAATGTGGTCGGATGGACAAACAAGGGGTAATTCCTAAAGCTAATCGAAACAAAAACTTGCCTAAACCTAAGGGAGTGATCAACTCACAAAAGTTCAAACACAAAATTTCAATCAAACTTCTTCCAAAATCTCAAGTGTTACACAAAACACAATAATTATTTAGCACAATTATTGGAACTCTTTTTGTTTCCTTTCTCAAGGATTTTTTTTTTCTTTCTTTTTTATTTTTCTTTTCTCTTGTCATATTTTTCTCTTTTTTCTTTTCTTTTTCAACCTCATAGCAACCAATAACATAAGTGAGAAAACATTGCTCTCCCCAACTTGAATTCAACCACATCATCATGTGAATACTCCCTACTTTCTAAGGCAAGGTAAAAATTCATACAACAACACAAAGTTGAGGGTTCAAGAAAAACAAAATCCATAAAAAATAAGTGAACTAAATACTCATAGACAAGCATTAAGTTCAAATAAAACATGGATCAAAAAGCTCAAAGGGGGTTACAAATTCTCACACACTCACAAGGTGAATTGACTATTTGGCTAAGGTGGTTGTGCTCAAAATGAAAAAAAAACCTTGATCCTTTTCATGCATTCATATAAGCAATACAAACAAAAGATTCAACATAATAAAATCCAGTAAAACAAAATTGTCGGTACTCCGAGCATATAACAATGGAAGGCTTCCTCACAAAAAGGGTAGGAACTAAAGTGATTCACATACGAACAAGTATATAAAAGAATGAATGGCATAGAAGTTGTAAAAAGCCTAAGTATCATGAATATGCTAAAGTCAACAAAGCGATAAACACATACCTTGAACGTGTACAAAACTTTAAACACTATCATTACCACGCATTCGCAAGTTGAAATGATAAAAAATGGACAAACACCGAATGCGACTTCAAGCAATCGGGCAAAAATTTGAGTCCAAACAACAACAAAAGAATTAGAAAAATTACTAATAATTACTAATATATAAGGCCTTGGTGGAAGTGGGAAAAAGGGGGAGCCAAGTGAACAATTAAAAGAAATCACTGGCTTAGCACAGCAGAGCGCGCAGGCCCGCGCTGAGCGCGCTACACCAGAACCAGAAAAATCAGTACATCAACAAGGTTCTGGTGTAGGCCTCCACTTAACACCTACACAATCTCATATACAATGAAAAAGTAATAATGAAACAAAAAACGATAAAACATGCTTGTTTTACGTCGTAAGCTCGACGCCTATTATTTATACACACTTCTCCAAGTTGCCTCTTTACACGGTTAGTGCTCACCGACGACGAAACCAAACCAAACACTTAGCAAACGTGAAGAGAAACAAATATATACACTATATTCACAATTATGTAAAACATGTAAAATTCACAAATATGGTAAACATATACAAGTATCATTATAAACAAGTGAAAATAGACAATATATACGATATCTACAAAACTAAAAAATAAAGAAACTATCGCAATGCGATTCAATAAAAACACCAATCCCCGGCAACGGTGCCATTTTGTTGGGTGAGGAATAGGACAAGCAAACAAAAAGATTTGGAAGTATTTTTCCGGGAATTTATCGTGTCCACAGAGATCGGTGCTACTGAACTGCCGTTCGACAATTTAAATGTTAATGAGTTTGGGATTAAAATGGTTTAAAGCGTAAAAACAGAAAGGTAAATAAAAACATAAAAACAATTCATTCTTCAACAAGACGAACTTATCAAGCATAAATATAATCCACTCGTCACAAACATAAATTTACCGACCAATTATACTCCACCTGCAATACTCGTCAAAATCATCCAGCATCGCTCACAACAGTGTCCATCTCTGGCACACTAAGCTGAGAGACAACCATATTACTCTCTTCGTCACTCTCGCGCACGAAGCCTCGAAACACGGAAGACATTAAGTTCCGACACCAAAAAGATTATCATCTAAATCTATCTCTAGCATCTAGACAATAGATATCCATCCCTAATCAAGATTTGTGATGTTTATCTCTAACACAACACAAATTCAAACATAAATGCAAAAAGATCAAGGAAGACATCGATAATGATTTGTAAAGCAAATTTCATATAATATTAAGATCAACAAAGATACATATGTTCATAGTAACTATACAATACCCAACAAAAAGAAATTACAAAGAGAAGAGAGAAGAGGAACCAAACATTTCTTGGTTTGTCAACACCAATCGACGAGAGATTCGACTCCGGATCATCCAAATGCAAGCTCCAATGATGTTTTCTAAGCTAATTTACAAGAAAAATGAAGTTTGACGGAGTTGGGAGCAAAAAATACCCAAAACCATCCCTAAAAATGTGTTTTTTATCCATATTTATTGCTGTCATCATCGCAGACCGCGCTCAGCGCGCGTTAAACCACCTAAGAGCCCGCTCAGCGCGCTCGGGCGCGCTCAGCGCGCTACCAGCTGCCTTGAAAAAATGTTTCAGCCATAACTTGAGAACCGTAACTCCATTTTTCGCCCGGTTCGAAGCGTTGCAAAACTTATTCAATTTCCTATCTAACAATACATAAATATCAACCAAATTGGTGATTTATATTATCCTCATTTTGAGCCTTATTCGTTGATGAGTTGCTCAAAATCGTGGGTTTGAAGCCGTGTCTTCGACACTTTATTGCTCATGCTCCAAATACACCTCAATACCTACAAAATGAGTAGAAAACTATCAAATGGTACACAAATACACTAAAACTTGATTATACACTAAATATACACATTTACATACAAAGTGGGGTTTATTCGAACAATATTTAACAAAAAGTAATGATAAGTGCAACAAAACTTATATACAAAAATAGGTACATTTTGCACTTATCAACTCTCCCCAACTTACATAATTGTTTGTCCTCAAACAAAGCCAACAACTAAAGGAACAAACGCAATAACCAAAGAATCCTGAATCAACAAGTTTTGAAAACGGAAAACAAATGCAATGATTCAACCGAAAATGGTACACACAAAGTAAATACTTACCACTAAACTACGACTATAACATAGTCACGAAACAAATGCAAAATACAAAAATCATGTCAAACATCCTAAAACAACACAAGTTCAAATGTGAATCACACCTAGCAAAAACAATCATCGGTAGATGAAAAATATAAAATGAGGTACTTTCACTCACACAACAATCTTGCAAACAAAAGACTAAATTATGCATCCATTCAAAAATTCACATTGAACATACAAAGGCAAGAATCACAAGGACTTTTCAAGGTTGTAATGTGGTCGGATGAACAAACAAGGGGTAATTCCTAAAGCTAATCGAAACAAAAACTTGCCTAAACCTAAGGGAGTGATCAACTCACAAAAGTTCAAACACAAAATTTCAATCAAACTTCTTCCAAAATCCCAAGTGTTACACAAAACACAATACTTATTTAGCACAATTATTGGAACTCTTTTTGTTTCCTTTCTCAAGGATTTATTTTTCTTTATTTATTTATTTTTCTTTTCTCTTGTCATATTTTTCTCTTTTTTCATTTCGTTTTCAACCTCATAGCAACCAATAACATAAGTGAGAAAACATTGTTCTCCCCAACTTGAATTCAACCACATCATCATGTGAATACTCCCTACTTTCTAAGGCAAGGTAAAAATTCATACAACAACACAAAGTTGAGGGCTCAAGAAAAACAAAATCCATAAAAAATAAGTGAACTAAATACTCATAGACAAGCATTAAGTTCAAATAAAACATGGATCAAAAAGATCAAAGGGGGTTACAAATTCTCACACACTCACAAGGTGAATTGACTATTTGGCTAAGGTGGTTGTGCTCAAAATGAAAAAAAAAACCTTGATCCTTTTCATGCATTCATATAAGCAATACAAACAAAAGATTCAACATAATAAAATCCAGTAAAACAAAATTGTCGGTACTCCGAGCATATAACAATGGAAGGCTTCCTCACAAAAAGGGTAGGAACTAAAGTGATTCACATACGAACAAGTATATAAAAGAATGAATGGCATAGAAGTTGTAAAAAGCCTAAGTATCATGAATATGCTAAAGTCAAGAAAGCGATAAACACATACCTTGAACGTGTACAAAACTTTAAACACTATCATTACCACGCATTCGCAAGTTGAAATGATAAAAAATGGACAAACACCGAATGCGACTTCAAGCAATCGAGCAAAAATTTGAGTCCAAACAACAACAAAAGAATTAGAAAAATTACTAATAATTACTAATATATAAGGCCTTGGTGGAAGTGGGAAAAAGGGGGAGCCAAGTGAACAATTAAAAGAAATCACTGGCTTAGCACAGCAGAGCGCGCAGGCCCGCACTGAGCGCGCTACACCAGAACCAGAAAAATCAGTACATCAACAAGGTTCTGGTGTAGGCCTCCACTTAACACCTACACAATCTCATATACAATGAAAAAGTAATAATGGAACAAAAAATGATAAAACATGCTTGTTTTACGTCGTAAGCTCGACGCCTATTATTTATACACACTTCTCCAAGTTGCCTCTTTACACGGTTAGTGCTCACCGACGACGAAACCAAACCAAACACTTAGCAAACGTGAAGAGAAACAAATATATACACTATATTCACAATTATGCAAAACATGTAAAATTCACAAATATGGTAAACATATACAAGTATCATTATAAACAAGTGAAAATAGACAATATATACGATATCTACAAAACTAAAAAATAAAGAAACTATCGCAATGCGATTCAATAAAAACACCAATCCCCGGCAACGGTGCCATTTTGTTGGGTGAGGAATAGGGCAAGCAAACAAAAAGATTTGGAAGTATTTTTTCGGGAATTTATCGTGTCCACAGAGATCGGTACTACTGAACTGCCGTTCGACAATTTAAATGTTAATGAGTTTGGGATTAAAATGGTTTAAAGCGTAAAAACAGAAAAGTAAATAAAAACATAAAAACAATTCATTCTTCAACAAGACGAACTTATCAAGCATAAATATAATCCACTCGTCACAAACATAAATTTACCGACCAATTATACTCCACCTGCAATACTCGTCAAAATCATCCAGCATCGCTCACAACAGTGTCCATCTCTGGCACACTAAGCTGAGAGACAACCGTATTACTCTCTTCGTCACTCTCGCGCACGAAGCCTCGAAACACGGAAGACATTAAGTTCCGACACCAAAAAGATTATCATCTAAATCTATCTCTAGCATCTAGACAATAGATATCCATCCCTAATCAAGATTTGTGATGTTTATCTCTAACACAACACAAATTCAAACATAAATGCAAAAAGATCAAGGAAGACATCGATAATGATTTGTAAAGCAAATTTAATATAATATTAAGATCAACAAAGATACATATGTTCATAGTAACTATACAATACCCAACAAAAAGAAATTACAAAGAGAAGAGAGAAGAGGAACCAAACATTTCTTAGTTTGTCAACACCAATCGACGAGAGATTCGACTCCGGATCATCCAAATGCAAGCTCCAATGATGTTTTCTAAGCTAATTTACAAGAAAAATGAAGTTTGACGGAGTTGGGAGCAAAAAATACCCAAAACCATCCCTAAAAATGTGTTTTTTATCCATATTTATTGCTGTCATCATCGCAGACCGCGCTCAGCGCGCGTTAAACCACCTAAGAGCCCGCTCAGCGCGCTCGGGCGCGCTCAGCGCGCTACCAGCTGCCTTGAAAAAATGTTTCAGCCATAACTTGAGAACCGTAACTCCATTTTTCGCCCGGTTCGAAGCGTTGCAAAACTTATTCAATTTCCTATCTAACAATACATAAATATCAACCAAATTGGTGATTTATATTATCCTCATTTTGAGCCTTATTCGTTAATGAGTTGCTCAAAATCGTGGGTTTGAAGCCGTGTCTTCGACACTTTATTGCTCATGCTCCAAATACACCTCAATACCTACAAAATGAGTAGAAAACTATCAAATGGTACACAAATACACTAAAACTTGATTATACACTAAATATACACATTTACATACAAAGTGGGGTTTATTCGAACAATATTTAACAAAAAGTAATGATAAGTGCAACAAAACTTATATACAAAAATAGGTACATTTTGCACTTATCAACTCTCCCCAACTTACATAATTGTTTGTCCTCAAACAAAGCCAACAACTAAAGGAACAAACGCAATAACCAAAGAATCCTGAATCAACAAGTTTTGAAAACGAAAAACAAATGCAATGATTCAACCGAAAATGGTACACACAAAGTAAATACTTACCACTAAACTACGACTATAACATAGTCACGAAACAAATTCAAAATACAAAAATCATGTCAAACATCCTAAAACAACACAAGTTCAAATGTGAATCACACCTAGCAAAAATAATCATCGGTAGATGAAAAATATAAAATGAGGTACTTTCACTCACACAACAATCTTGCAAACAAAAGACTAAATTATGCATCCATTCAAAAATTCACATTGAACATACAAAGGCAAGAATCACAAGGACTTTTCAAGGTTGTAATGTGGTCGGATGAACAAACAAGGGGTAATTCCTAAAGCTAATCGAAACAAAAACTTGCGTAAACCTAAGGGAGTGATCAACTCACTAAAGTTCAAACACAAAATTTCAATCAAACTTCTTCCAAAATCCCAAGTGTTACACAAAACACAATACTTATTTAGCACAATTATTGGAACTCTTTTTGTTTCCTTTCTCAAGGATTTTTTTTTCTTTATTTATTTATTTTTCTTTTCTCTTGTCATATTTTTCTCTTTTTTCATTTCGTTTTCAACCTCATAGCAACCAATAACATAAGTGAGAAAACATTGTTCTCCCCAACTTGAATTCAACCACATCATCATGTGAATACTCCCTACTTTCTAAGGCAAGGTAAAAATTCATACAACAACACAAAGTTGAGGGCTCAAGAAAAACAAAATCCATAAAAAATAAGTGAACTAAATACTCATAGACAAGCATTAAGTTCAAATAAAACATGGATCAAAAAGATCAAAGGGGGTTACAAATTCTCACACACTCACAAGGTGAATTGACTATTTGGCTAAGGTGGTTGTGCTCAAAATGAAAAAAAAAACCTTGATCCTTTTCATGCATTCATATAAGCAATACAAACAAAAGATTCAACATAATAAAATCCAGTAAAACAAAATTGTCGGTACTCCGAGCATATAACAATGGAAGGCTTCCTCACAAAAAGGGTAGGAACTAAAGTGATTCACATACGAACAAGTATATAAAAGAATGAATGGCATAGAAGTTGTAAAAAGCCTAAGTATCATGAATATGCTAAAGTCAAGAAAGCGATAAACACATACCTTGAACGTGTACAAAACTTTAAACACTATCATTACCACGCATTCGCAAGTTGAAATGATAAAAAATGGACAAACACCGAATGCGACTTCAAGCAATCGAGCAAAAATTTGAGTCCAAACAACAACAAAAGAATTAGAAAAATTACTAATAATTACTAATATATAAGGCCTTGGTGGAAGTGGGAAAAAGGGGGAGCCAAGTGAACAATTAAAAGAAATCACTGGCTTAGCACAGCAGAGCGCGCAGGCCCGCACTGAGCGCGCTACACCAGAACCAGAAAAATCAGTACATCAACAAGGTTCTGGTGTAGGCCTCCACTTAACACCTACACAATCTCATATACAATGAAAAAGTAATAATGGAACAAAAAATGATAAAACATGCTTGTTTTACGTCGTAAGCTCGACGCCTATTATTTATACACACTTCTCCAAGTTGCCTCTTTACACGGTTAGTGCTCACCGACGACGAAACCAAACCAAACACTTAGCAAACGTGAAGAGAAACAAATATATACACTATATTCACAATTATGCAAAACATGTAAAATTCACAAATATGGTAAACATATACAAGTATCATTATAAACAAGTGAAAATAGACAATATATACGATATCTACAAAACTAAAAAATAAAGAAACTATCGCAATGCGATTCAATAAAAACACCAATCCCCGGCAACGGTGCCATTTTGTTGGGTGAGGAATAGGGCAAGCAAACAAAAAGATTTGGAAGTATTTTTTCGGGAATTTATCGTGTCCACAGAGATCGGTACTACTGAACTGCCGTTCGACAATTTAAATGTTAATGAGTTTGGGATTAAAATGGTTTAAAGCGTAAAAACAGAAAAGTAAATAAAAACATAAAAACAATTCATTCTTCAACAAGACGAACTTATCAAGCATAAATATAATCCACTCGTCACAAACATAAATTTACCGACCAATTATACTCCACCTGCAATACTCGTCAAAATCATCCAGCATCGCTCACAACAGTGTCCATCTCTGGCACACTAAGCTGAGAGACAACCGTATTACTCTCTTCGTCACTCTCGCGCACGAAGCCTCGAAACACGGAAGACATTAAGTTCCGACACCAAAAAGATTATCATCTAAATCTATCTCTAGCATCTAGATAATAGATATCCATCCCTAATCAAGATTTGTGATGTTTATCTCTAACACAACACAAATTCAAACATAAATGCAAAAAGATCAAGGAAGACATCGATAATGATTTGTAAAGCAAATTTAATATAATATTAAGATCAACAAAGATACATATGTTCATAGTAACTATACAATACCCAACAAAAAGAAATTACAAAGAGAAGAGAGAAGAGGAACCAAACATTTCTTGGTTTGTCAACACCAATCGACGAGAGATTCGACTCCGGATCATCCAAATGCAAGCTCCAATGATGTTTTCTAAGCTAATTTACAAGAAAAATGAAGTTTGACGGAGTTGGGAGCAAAAAATACCCAAAACCATCCCTAAAAATGTGTTTTTTATCCATATTTATTGCTGTCATCATCGCAGACCGCGCTCAGCGCGCGTTAAACCACCTAAGAGCCCGCTCAGCGCGCTCGGGCGCGCTCAGCGCGCTACCAGCTGCCTTGAAAAAATGTTTCAGCCATAACTTGAGAACCGTAACTCCATTTTTCGCCCGGTTCGAAGCGTTGCAAAACTTATTCAATTTCCTATCTAACAATACATAAATATCAACCAAATTGGTGATTTATATTATCCTCATTTTGAGCCTTATTCGTTGATGAGTTGCTCAAAATCGTGGGTTTGAAGCCGTGTCTTCGACACTTTATTGCTCATGCTCCAAATACACCTCAATACCTACAAAATGAGTAGAAAACTATCAAATGGTACACAAATACACTAAAACTTGATTATACACTAAATATACACATTTACATACAAAGTGGGGTTTATTCGAACAATATTTAACAAAAAGTAATGATAAGTGCAACAAAACTTATATACAAAAATAGGTACATTTTGCACTTATCAACTCTCCCCAACTTACATAATTGTTTGTCCTCAAACAAAGCCAACAACTAAAGGAACAAACGCAATAACCAAAGAATCCTGAATCAACAAGTTTTGAAAACGGAAAACAAATGCAATGATTCAACCGAAAATGGTACACACAAAGTAAATACTTACCACTAAACTACGACTATAACATAGTCACGAAACAAATGCAAAATACAAAAATCATGTCAAACATCCTAAAACAACACAAGTTCAAATGTGAATCACACCTAGCAAAAACAATCATCGGTAGATGAAAAATATAAAATGAGGTACTTTCACTCACACAACAATCTTGCAAACAAAAGACTAAATTATGCATCCATTCAAAAATTCACATTGAACATACAAAGGCAAGAATCACAAGGACTTTTCAAGGTTGTAATGTGGTCGGATGAACAAACAAGGGGTAATTCCTAAAGCTAATCGAAACAAAAACTTGCCTAAACCTAAGGGAGTGATCAACTCACAAAAGTTCAAACACAAAATTTCAATCAAACTTCTTCCAAAATCCCAAGTGTTACACAAAACACAATACTTATTTAGCACAATTATTGGAACTCTTTTTGTTTCCTTTCTCAAGGATTTATTTTTCTTTATTTATTTATTTTTCTTTCCTCTTGTCATATTTTTCTCTTTTTTCATTTCGTTTTCAACCTCATAGCAACCAATAACATAAGTGAGAAAACATTGTTCTCCCCAACTTGAATTCAACCACATCATCATGTGAATACTCCCTACTTTCTAAGGCAAGGTAAAAATTCATACAACAACACAAAGTTGAGGGCTCAAGAAAAAAAAATCCATAAAAAATAAGTGAACTAAATACTCATAGACAAGCATTAAGTTCAAATAAAACATGGATCAAAAAGATCAAAGGGGGTTACAAATTCTCACACACTCACAAGGTGAATTGACTATTTGGCTAAGGTGGTTGTGCTCAAAATGAAAAAAAAAACCTTGATCCTTTTCATGCATTCATATAAGCAATACAAACAAAAGATTCAACATAATAAAATCCAGTAAAACAAAATTGTCGGTACTCCGAGCATATAACAATGGAAGGCTTCCTCACAAAAAGGGTAGGAACTAAAGTGATTCACATACGAACAAGTATATAAAAGAATGAATGGCATAGAAGTTGTAAAAAGCCTAAGTATCATGAATATGCTAAAGTCAAGAAAGTGATAAACACATACCTTGAACGTGTACAAAACTTTAAACACTATCATTACCACGCATTCGCAAGTTGAAATGATAAAAAATGGACAAACACCGAATGCGACTTCAAGCAATCGAGCAAAAATTTGAGTCCAAACAACAACAAAAGAATTAGAAAAATTACTAATAATTACTAATATATAAGGCCTTGGTGGAAGTGGGAAAAAGGGGGAGCCAAGTGAACAATTAAAAGAAATCACTGGCTTAGCACAGCAGAGCGCGCAGGCCCGCACTGAGCGCGCTACACCAGAACCAGAAAAATCAGTACATCAACAAGGTTCTGGTGTAGGCCTCCACTTAACACCTACACAATCTCATATACAATGAAAAAGTAATAATGGAACAAAAAATGATAAAACATGCTTGTTTTACGTCGTAAGCTCGACGCCTATTATTTATACACACTTCTCCAAGTTGCCTCTTTACACGGTTAGTGCTCACCGACGACGAAACCAAACCAAACACTTAGCAAACGTGAAGAGAAACAAATATATACACTATATTCACAATTATGCAAAACATGTAAAATTCACAAATATGGTAAACATATACAAGTATCATTATAAACAAGTGAAAATAGACAATATATACGATATCTACAAAACTAAAAAATAAAGAAACTATCGCAATGCGATTCAATAAAAACACCAATCCCCGGCAACGGTGCCATTTTGTTGGGTGAGGAATAGGGCAAGCAAACAAAAAGATTTGGAAGTATTTTTTCGGGAATTTATCGTGTCCACAGAGATCGGTACTACTGAACTGCCGTTCGACAATTTAAATGTTAATGAGTTTGGGATTAAAATGGTTTAAAGCGTAAAAACAGAAAAGTAAATAAAAACATAAAAACAATTCATTCTTCAACAAGACGAACTTATCAAGCATAAATATAATCCACTCGTCACAAACATAAATTTACCGACCAATTATACTCCACCTGCAATACTCGTCAAAATCATCCAGCATCGCTCACAACAGTGTCCATCTCTGGCACACTAAGCTGAGAGACAACCGT
Organism: Lathyrus tuberosus; assembly: GCA_022829125.1. Taxonomy (NCBI): domain Eukaryota; kingdom Viridiplantae; phylum Streptophyta; class Magnoliopsida; order Fabales; family Fabaceae; genus Lathyrus; species Lathyrus tuberosus. The sequence goes on from JALAZF010000034.1 coordinate 8,071,195, forward strand.
ATTACTCTCTTCGTCACTCTCGCGCACGAAGCCTCGAAACACGGAAGACATTAAGTTCCGACACCAAAAAGATTATCATCTAAATCTATCTCTAGCATCTAGATAATAGATATCCATCCCTAATCAAGATTTGTGATGTTTATCTCTAACACAACACAAATTCAAACATAAATGCAAAAAGATCAAGGAAGACATCGATAATGATTTGTAAAGCAAATTTAATATAATATTAAGATCAACAAAGATACATATGTTCATAGTAACTATACAATACCCAACAAAAAGAAATTACAAAGAGAAGAGAGAAGAGGAACCAAACATTTCTTGGTTTGTCAACACCAATCGACGAGAGATTCGACTCCGGATCATCCAAATGCAAGCTCCAATGATGTTTTCTAAGCTAATTTACAAGAAAAATGAAGTTTGACGGAGTTGGGAGCAAAAAATACCCAAAACCATCCCTAAAAATGTGTTTTTTATCCATATTTATTGCTGTCATCATCGCAGACCGCGCTCAGCGCGCGTTAAACCACCTAAGAGCCCGCTCAGCGCGCTCGGGCGCGCTCAGCGCGCTACCAGCTGCCTTGAAAAAATGTTTCAGCCATAACTTGAGAACCGTAACTCCATTTTTCGCCCGGTTCGAAGCGTTGCAAAACTTATTCAATTTCCTATCTAACAATACATAAATATCAACCAAATTGGTGATTTATATTATCCTCATTTTGAGCCTTATTCGTTGATGAGTTGCTCAAAATCGTGGGTTTGAAGCCGTGTCTTCGACACTTTATTGCTCATGCTCCAAATACACCTCAATACCTACAAAATGAGTAGAAAACTATCAAATGGTACACAAATACACTAAAACTTGATTATACACTAAATATACACATTTACATACAAAGTGGGGTTTATTCGAACAATATTTAACAAAAAGTAATGATAAGTGCAACAAAACTTATATACAAAAATAGGTACATTTTGCACTTATCAACTCTCCCCAACTTACATAATTGTTTGTCCTCAAACAAAGCCAACAACTAAAGGAACAAACGCAATAACCAAAGAATCCTGAATCAACAAGTTTTGAAAACGGAAAACAAATGCAATGATTCAACCGAAAATGGTACACACAAAGTAAATACTTACCACTAAACTACGACTATAACATAGTCACGAAACAAATGCAAAATACAAAAATCATGTCAAACATCCTAAAACAACACAAGTTCAAATGTGAATCACACCTAGCAAAAACAATCATCGGTAGATGAAAAATATAAAATGAGGTACTTTCACTCACACAACAATCTTGCAAACAAAAGACTAAATTATGCATCCATTCAAAAATTCACATTGAACATACAAAGGCAAGAATCACAAGGACTTTTCAAGGTTGTAATGTGGTCGGATGAACAAACAAGGGGTAATTCCTAAAGCTAATCGAAACAAAAACTTTCCTAAACCTAAGGGAGTGATCAACTCACAAAAGTTCAAACACAAAATTTCAATCAAACTTCTTCCAAAATCCCAAGTGTTACACAAAACACAATACTTATTTAGCACAATTATTGGAACTCTTTTTGTTTCCTTTCTCAAGGATTTATTTTTATTTATTTATTTATTTTTCTTTTCTCTTGTCATATTTTTCTCTTTTTTCATTTCGTTTTCAACCTCATAGCAACCAATAACATAAGTGAGAAAACATTGTTCTCCCCAACTTGAATTCAACCACATCATCATGTGAATACTCCCTACTTTCTAAGGCAAGGTAAAAATTCATACAACAACACAAAGTTGAGGGCTCAAGAAAAACAAAATCCATAAAAAATAAGTGAACTAAATACTCATAGACAAGCATTAAGTTCAAATAAAACATGGATCAAAAAGATCAAAGGGGGTTACAAATTCTCACACACTCACAAGGTGAATTGACTATTTGGCTAAGGTGGTTGTGCTCAAAATGAAAAAAAAACCTTGATCCTTTTCATGCATTCATATAAGCAATACAAACAAAAGATTCAACATAATAAAATCCAGTAAAACAAAATTGTCGGTACTCCGAGCATATAACAATGGAAGGCTTCCTCACAAAAAGGGTAGGAACTAAAGTGATTCACATACGAACAAGTATATAAAAGAATGAATGGCATAGAAGTTGTAAAAAGCCTAAGTATCATGAATATGCTAAAGTCAAGAAAGCGATAAACACATACCTTGAACGTGTACAAAACTTTAAACACTATCATTACCACGCATTCGCAAGTTGAAATGATAAAAAATGGACAAACACCGAATGCGACTTCAAGCAATCGAGCAAAAATTTGAGTCCAAACAACAACAAAAGAATTAGAAAAATTACTAATAATTACTAATATATAAGGCCTTGATGGAAGTGGGAAAAAGGGGGAGCCAAGTGAACAATTAAAAGAAATCACTGGCTTAGCACAGCAGAGCGCGCAGGCCCGCACTGAGCGCGCTACACCAGAACCAGAAAAATCAGTACATCAACAAGGTTCTGGTGTAGGCCTCCACTTAACACCTACACAATCTCATATACAATGAAAAAGTAATAATGGAACAAAAAACGATAAAACATGCTTGTTTTACGTCGTAAGCTCGACGCCTATTATTTATACACACTTCTCCAAGTTGCCTCTTTACACGGTTAGTGCTCACCGACGACGAAACCAAACCAAACACTTAGCAAACGTGAAGAGAAACAAATATATACACTATATTCACAATTATGCAAAACATGTAAAATTCACAAATATGGTAAACATATACAAGTATCATTATAAACAAGTGAAAATAGACAATATATACGATATCTACAAAACTAAAAAATAAAGAAACTATCGCAATGCGATTCAATAAAAACACCAATCCCCGGCAACGGTGCCATTTTGTTGGGTGAGGAATAGGGCAAGCAAACAAAAAGATTTGGAAGTATTTTTCCGGGAATTTATCGTGTCCACAGAGATCGGTACTACTGAACTGCCGTTCGACAATTTAAATGTTAATGAGTTTGGGATTAAAATGGTTTAAAGCGTAAAAACAGAAAAGTAAATAAAAACATAAAAACAATTCATTCTTCAACAAGACGAACTTATCAAGCATAAATATAATCCACTCGTCACAAACATAAATTTACCGACCAATTATACTCCACCTGCAATACTCGTCAAAATCATCCAGCATCGCTCACAACAGTGTCCATCTCTGGCACACTAAGCTGAGAGACAACCGCATTACTCTCTTCGTCACTCTCGCGCACGAAGCCTCGAAACACGGAAGACATTAAGTTCCGACACCAAAAAGATTATCATCTAAATCTATCTCTAGCATCTAGACAATAGATATCCATCCCTAATCAAGATTTGTGATGTTTATCTCTAACACAACACAAATTCAAACATAAATGCAAAAAGATCAAGGAAGACATCGATAATGATTTGTAAAGCAAATTTCATATAATATTAAGATCAACAAAGATACATATGTTCATAGTAACTATACAATACCCAACAAAAAGAAATTACAAAGAGAAGAGAGAAGAGGAACCAAACATTTCTTGGTTTGTCAACACCAATCGACGAGAGATTCGACTCCGGATCATCCAAATGCAAGCTCCAATGATGTTTTCTAAGCTAATTTACAATAAAAATGAAGTTTGACGGAGTTGGGAGCAAAAAATACCCAAAACCATCCCTAAAAATGTGTTTTTTATCCATATTTATTGCTGTCATCATCGCAGACCGCGCTCAGCGCGCGTTAAACCACCTAAGAGCCCGCTCAGCGGCTCGGGCGCGCTCAGCGCGCTACCAGCTGCCTTGAAAAAATGTTTCAGCCATAACTTGAGAACCGTAACTCCATTTTTCGCCCGGTTCGAAGCGTTGCAAAACTTATTCAATTTCTTATCTAACAATACATAAATATCAACCAAATTGGTGATTTATATTATCCTCATTTTGAGCCTTATTCGTTGATGAGTTGCTCAAAATCGTGGGTTTGAAGCCGTGTCTTCGACACTTTATTGCTCATGCTCCAAATACACCTCAATACCTACAAAATGAGTAGAAAACTATCAAATGGTACACAAATACACTAAAACTTGATTATACACTAAATATACACATTTACATACAAAGTGGGGTTTATTCGAACAATATTTAACAAAAAGTAATGATAAGTGCAACAAAACTTATATACAAAAATAGGTACATTTTGCACTTATCAACTCTCCCCAACTTACATAATTGTTTGTCCTCAAACAAAGCCAACAACTAAAGGAACAAACGCAATAACCAAAGAATCCTGAATCAACAAGTTTTGAAAACGAAAAACAAATGCAATGATTCAACCGAAAATGGTACACACAAAGTAAATACTTACCACTAAACTACGACTATAACATAGTCACGAAACAAATGCAAAATACAAAAATCATGTCAAACATCCTAAAACAACACAAGTTCAAATGTGAATCACACCTAGCAAAAACAATCATCGGTAGATGAAAAATATAAAATGAGGTACTTTCACTCACACAACAATCTTGCAAACAAAAGACTAAATTATGCATCCATTCAAAAATTCACATTGAACATACAAAGGCAAGAATCACAAGGACTTTTCAAGGTTGTAATGTGGTCGGATGAACAAACAAGGGGTAATTCCTAAAGCTAATCGAAACAAAAACTTGCCTAAACCTAAGGGAGTGATCAACTCACAAAAGTTCAAACACAAAATTTCAATCAAACTTCTTCCAAAATCCCAAGTGTTACACAAAACACAATACTTATTTAGCACAATTATTGGAACTCTTTTTGTTTCCTTTCTCAAGGATTTATTTTTCTTTATTTATTTATTTTTCTTTTCTCTTGTCATATTTTTCTCTTTTTTCATTTCGTTTTCAACCTCATAGCAACCAATAACATAAGTGAGAAAACATTGTTCTCCCCAACTTGAATTCAACCACATCATCATGTGAATACTCCCTACTTTCTAAGGCAAGGTAAAAATTCATACAACAACACAAAGTTGAGGGCTCAAGAAAAAAAAAATCCATAAAAAATAAGTGAACTAAATACTCGTAGACAAGCATTAAGTTCAAATAAAACATGGATCAAAAAGATCAAAGGGGGTTACAAATTCTCACACACTCACAAGGTGAATTGACTATTTGGCTAAGGTGGTTGTGCTCAAAATGAAAAAAAAAACCTTGATCCTTTTCATGCATTCATATAAGCAATACAAACAAAAGATTCAACATAATAAAATCCAGTAAAACAAAATTGTCGGTACTCCGAGCATATAACAATGGAAGGCTTCCTCACAAAAAGGGTAGGAACTAAAGTGATTCACATACGAACAAGTATATAAAAGAATGAATGGCATAGAAGTTGTAAAAAGCCTAAGTATCATGAATATGCTAAAGTCAAGAAAGCGATAAACACATACCTTGAACGTGTACAAAACTTTAAACACTATCATTACCACGCATTCGCAAGTTGAAATGATAAAAAATGGACAAACACCGAATGCGACTTCAAGCAATCGAGCAAAAATTTGAGTCCAAACAACAACAAAAGAATTAGAAAAATTACTAATAATTACTAATATATAAGGCCTTGGTGGAAGTGGGAAAAAGGGGGAGCCAAGTGAACAATTAAAAGAAATCACTGGCTTAGCACAGCAGAGCGCGCAGGCCCGCACTGAGCGCGCTACACCAGAACCAGAAAAATCAGTACATCAACAAGGTTCTGGTGTAGGCCTCCACTTAACACCTACACAATCTCATATACAATGAAAAAGTAATAATGGAACAAAAAACGATAAAACATGCTTGTTTTACGTCGTAAGCTCGACGCCTATTATTTATACACACTTCTCCAAGTTGCCTCTTTACACGGTTAGTGCTCACCGACGACGAAACCAAACCAAACACTTAGCAAACGTGAAGAGAAACAAATATATACACTATATTCACAATTATGCAAAACATGTAAAATTCACAAATATGGTAAACATATACAAGTATCATTATAAACAAGTGAAAATAGACAATATATACGATATCTACAAAACTAAAAAATAAAGAAACTATCGCAATGCGATTCAATAAAAACACCAATCCCCGGCAACGGTGCCATTTTGTTGGGTGAGGAATAGGGCAAGCAAACAGAAAGATTTGGAAGTATTTTTCCGGGAATTTATCGTGTCCACAGAGATCGGTACTACTGAACTGCCGTTCGACAATTTAAATGTTAATGAGTTTGGGATTAAAATGGTTTAAAGCGTAAAAACAGAAAAGTAAATAAAAACATAAAAACAATTCATTCTTCAACAAGACGAACTTATCAAGCATAAATATAATCCACTCGTCACAAACATAAATTTACCGACCAATTATACTCCACCTGCAATACTCGTCAAAATCATCCAGCATCGCTCACAACAGTGTCCATCTCTGGCACACTAAGCTGAGAGACAACCGTATTACTCTCTTCGTCACTCTCGCGCACGAAGCCTCGAAACACGGAAGACATTAAGTTCCGACACCAAAAAGATTATCATCTAAATCTATCTCTAGCATCTAGACAATAGATATCCATCCCTAATCAAGATTTGTGATGTTTATCTCTAACACAACACAAATTCAAACATAAATGCAAAAAGATCAAGGAAGACATCGATAATGATTTGTAAAGCAAATTTAATATAATATTAAGATCAACAAAGATACATATGTTCATAGTAACTATACAATACCCAACAAAAAGAAATTACAAAGAGAAGAGAGAAGAGGAACCAAACATTTCTTGGTTTGTCAACACCAATCGACGAGAGATTCGACTCCGGATCATCCAAATGCAAGCTCCAATGATGTTTTCTAAGCTAATTTACAAGAAAAATGAAGTTTGACGGAGTTGGGAGCAAAAAATACCCAAAACCATCCCTAAAAATGTGTTTTTATCCATATTTATTGCTGTCATCATCGCAGACCGCGCTCAGCGCGCGTTAAACCACATAAGAGCCCGCTCAGCGCGCTCGGGCGCTCGGGCGCGCTCAGCGCGCTACCAGCTGCCTTGAAAAAATGTTTCAGCCATAACTTGAGAACCGTAACTCCATTTTTCGTCCGGTTCGAAGCGTTGCAAAACTTATTCAATTTCCTATCTAACAATACATAAATATCAACCAAATTGGTGATTTATATTATCCTCATTTTGAGCCTCATTCGTTGATGAGTTGCTCAAAATTGTGGGTTTGAAGCCGTGTCTTCGACACTTTATTGCTCATGCTCCAAATACACCTCAATACCTACAAAATGAGTAGAAAACTATCAAATGGTACACAAATACACTAAAACTTGATTATACACTAAATATACACATTTACATACAAAGTGGGGTTTATTCGAACAATATTTAACAAAAAGTAATGATAAGTGCAACAAAACTTATATACAAAAATAGGTACATTTTGCACTTATCAACTCTCCCCAACTTACATAATTGTTTGTCCTCAAACAAAGCCAACAACTAAAGGAACAAACGCAATAACCAAAGAATCCTGAATCAACAAGTTTTGAAAACGGAAAACAAATGCAATGATTCAACCGAAAATGGTACACACAAAGTAAATACTTACCACTAAACTACGACTATAACATAGTCACGAAACAAATGCAAAATACAAAAATCATGTCAAACATCCTAAAACAACACAAGTTCAAATGTGAATCACACCTAGCAAAAACAATCATCGGTAGATGAAAAATATAATATGAGGTACTTTCACTCACACAACAATCTTGCAAACAAAAGACTAAATTATGCATCCATTCAAAAATTCACATTGAACATACAAAGGCAAGAATCACAAGGACTTTTCAAGGTTGTAATGTGGTCGGATGAACAAACAAGGGGTAATTCCTAAAGCTAATCGAAACAAAAACTTGCCTAAACCTAAGGGAGTGATCAACTCACAAAAGTTCAAACACAAAATTTCAATCAAACTTCTTCCAAAATCCCAAGTGTTACACAAAACACAATACTTATTTAGCACAATTATTGGAACTCTTTTTGTTTCCTTTCTCAAGGATTTATTTTTCTTTATTTATTTATTTTTCTTTTCTCTTGTCATATTTTTCTCTTTTTTCATTTTGTTTTCAACCTCATAGCAACCAATAACATAAGTGAGAAAACATTGTTCTCCCCAACTTGAATTCAACCACATCATCATGTGAATACTCCCTACTTTCTAAGGCAAGGTAAAAATTCATACAACAACACAAAGTTGAGGGCTCAAGAAAAACAAAATCCATAAAAAATAAGTGAACTAAATACTCATAGACAAGCATTAAGTTCAAATAAAACATGGATCAAAAAGATCAAAGGGGGTTACAAATTCTCACACACTCACAAGGTGAATTGACTATTTGGCTAAGGTGGTTGTGCTCAAAATGAAAAAAAAACCTTGATCCTTTTCATGCATTCATATAAGCAATACAAACAAAAGATTCAACATAATAAAATCCAGTAAAACAAAATTGTCGGTACTCCGAGCATATAACAATGGAAGGCTTCCTCACAAAAAGGGTAGGAACTAAAGTGATTCACATACGAACAAGTATATAAAAGAATGAATGGCATAGAAGTTGTAAAAAGCCTAAGTATCATGAATATGCTAAAGTCAAGAAAGCGATAAACACATACCTTGAACGTGTACAAAACTTTAAACACTATCATTACCACGCATTCGCAAGTTGAAATGATAAAAAATGGACAAACACCGAATGCGACTTCAAGCAATCGAGCAAAAATTTGAGTCCAAACAACAACAAAAGAATTAGAAAAATTACTAATAATTACTAATATATAAGGCCTTGGTGGAAGTGGGAAAAAGGGGGAGCCAAGTGAACAATTAAAAGAAATCACTGGCTTAGCACAGCAGAGCGCGCAGGCCCGCACTGAGCGCGCTACACCAGAACCAGAAAAATCAGTACATCAACAAGGTTCTGGTGTAGGCCTCCACTTAACACCTACACAATCTCATATACAATGAAAAAGTAATAATGGAACAAAAAACGATAAAACATGCTTGTTTTACGTCGTAAGCTCGACGCCTATTATTTATACACACTTCTCCAAGTTGCCTCTTTACACGGTTAGTGCTCACCGACGACGAAACCAAACCAAACACTTAGCAAACGTGAAGAGAAACAAATATATACACTATATTCACAATTATGCAAAACATGTAAAATTCACAAATATGGTAAACATATACAAGTATCATTATAAACAAGTGAAAATAGACAATATATACGATATCTACAAAACTAAAAAATAAAGAAACTATCGCAATGCGATTCAATAAAAACACCAATCCCCGGCAACGGTGCCATTTTGTTGGGTGAGGAATAGGGCAAGCAAACAAAAAGATTTGGAAGTATTTTTCCGGGAATTTATCGTGTCCACAGAGATCGGTACTACTGAACTGCCGTTCGACAATTTAAATGTTAATGAGTTTGGGATTAAAATGGTTTAAAGCGTAAAAACAGAAAAGTAAATAAAAACATAAAAACAATTCATTCTTCAACAAGACGAACTTATCAAGCATAAATATAATCCACTCGTCACAAACATAAATTTACCGACCAATTATACTCCACCTGCAATACTCGTCAAAATCATCCAGCATCGCTCACAACAGTGTCCATCTCTGGCACACTAAGTTGAGAGACAACCGTATTACTCTCTTCGTCACTCTCGCGCACGAAGCCTCGAAACACGGAAGACATTAAGTTCCGACACCAAAAAGATTATCATCTAAATCTATCTCTAGCATCTAGACAATAGATATCCATCCCTAATCAAGATTTATGATGTTTATCTCTAACACAACACAAATTCAAACATAAATGCAAAAAGATCAAGGAAGACATCGATAATGATTTGTAAAGCAAATTTAATATAATATTAAGATCAACAAAGATACATATGTTCATAGTAACTATACAATACCCAACAAAAAGAAATTACAAAGAGAAGAGAGAAGAGGAACCAAACATTTCTTGGTTTGTCAACACCAATCGACGAGAGATTCGACTCCGGATCATCCAAATGCAAGCTCCAATGATGTTTTCTAAGCTAATTTACAAGAAAAATGAAGTTTGACGGAGTTGGGAGCAAAAAATACCCAAAACCATCCCTAAAAATGTGTTTTTTATCCATATTTATTGCTGTCATCATCGCAGACCGCGCTCAGCGCGCGTTAAACCACCTAAGAGCCCGCTCAGCGCGCTCGGGCGCGCTCAGCGCGCTACCAGCTGCCTTGAAAAAATGTTTCAGCCATAACTTGAGAACCGTAACTCCATTTTTCGCCCGGTTCGAAGCGTTGCAAAACTTATTCAATTTCCTATCTAACAATACATAAATATCAACCAAATTGGTGATTTATATTATCCTCATTTTGAGCCTTATTCGTTGATGAGTTGCTCAAAATCGTGGGTTTGAAGCCGTGTCTTCGACACTTTATTGCTCATGCTCCAAATACACCTCAATACCTACAAAATGAGTAGAAAACTATCAAACGGTACACAAATACACTAAAACTTGATTATACACTAAATATACACATTTACATACAAAGTGGGGTTTATTCGAACAATATTTAACAAAAAGTAATGATAAGTGCAACAAAACTTATATACAAAAATAGGTACATTTTGCACTTATCAACTCTCCCCAACTTACATAATTGTTTGTCCTCAAACAAAGCCAACAACTAAAGGAACAAACGCAATAACCAAAGAATCCTGAATCAACAAGTTTTGAAAACGGAAAACAAATGCAATGATTCAACCGAAAATGGTACACACAAAGTAAATACTTACCACTAAACTACGACTATAACATAGTCACGAAACAAATGCAAAATACAAAAATCATGTCAAACATCCTAAAACAACACAAGTTCAAATGTGAATCACACCTAGCAAAAACAATCATCGGTAGATGAAAAATATAAAATGAGGTACTTTCACTCACACAACAATCTTGCAAACAAAAGACTAAATTATGCATCCATTCAAAAATTCACATTGAACATACAAAGGCAAGAATCACAAGGACTTTTCAAGGTTGTAATGTGGTCGGATGAACAAACAAGGGGTAATTCCTAAAGCTAATCGAAACAAAAACTTGCCTAAACCTAAGGGAGTGATCAACTCACAAAAGTTCAAACACAAAATTTCAATCAAACTTCTTCCAAAATCCCAAGTGTTACACAAAACACAATACTTATTTAGCACAATTATTGGAACTCTTTTTGTTTCCTTTCTCAAGGATTTATTTTTCTTTATTTATTTATTTTTCTTTTCTCTTGTCATATTTTTCTCTTTTTTCATTTTGTTTTCAACCTCATAGCAACCAATAACATAAGTGAGAAAACATTGTTCTCCCCAACTTGAATTCAACCACATCATCATGTGAATACTCCCTACTTTCTAAGGCAAGGTAAAAATTCATACAACAACACAAAGTTGAGGGCTCAAGAAAAACAAAATCCATAAAAAATAAGTGAACTAAATACTCATAGACAAGCATTAAGTTCAAATAAAACATGGATCAAAAAGATCAAAGGGGGTTACAAATTCTCACACACTCACAAGGTGAATTGACTATTTGGCTAAGGTGGTTGTGCTCAAAATGAAAAAAAAACCTTGATCCTTTTCATGCATTCATATAAGCAATACAAACAAAAGATTCAACATAATAAAATCCAGTAAAACAAAATTGTCGGTACTCCGAGCATATAACAATGGAAGGCTTCCTCACAAAAAGGGTAGGAACTAAAGTGATTCACATACGAACAAGTATATAAAAGAATGAATGGCATAGAAGTTGTAAAAAGCCTAAGTATCATGAATATGCTAAAGTCAAGAAAGCGATAAACACATACCTTGAACGTGTACAAAACTTTAAACACTATCATTACCACGCATTCGCAAGTTGAAATGATAAAAAATGGACAAACACCGAATGCGACTTCAAGCAATCGAGCAAAAATTTGAGTCCAAACAACAACAAAAGAATTAGAAAAATTACTAATAATTACTAATATATAAGGCCTTGGTGGAAGTGGGAAAAAGGGGGAGCCAAGTGAACAATTAAAAGAAATCACTGGCTTAGCACAGCAGAGCGCGCAGGCCCGCACTGAGTGCGCTACACCAGAACCAGAAAAATCAGTACATCAACAAGGTTCTGGTGTAGGCCTCCACTTAACACCTACACAATCTCATATACAATGAAAAAGTAATAATGGAACAAAAAACGATAAAACATGCTTGTTTTACGTCGTAAGCTCGACGCCTATTATTTATACACACTTCTCCAAGTTGCCTCTTTACACGGTTAGTGCTCACCGACGACGAAACCAAACCAAACACTTAGCAAACGTGAAGAGAAACAAATATATACACTATATTCACAATTATGCAAAACATGTAAAATTCACAAATATGGTAAACATATACAAGTATCATTATAAACAAGTGAAAATAGACAATATATACGATATCTACAAAACTAAAAAATAAAGAAACTATCGCAATGCGATTCAATAAAAACACCAATCCCCGGCAACGGTGCCATTTTGTTGGGTGAGGAATAGGGCAAGCAAACAAAAAGATTTGGAAGTATTTTTCCGGGAATTTATCGTGTCCACAGAGATCGGTACTACTGAACTGCCGTTCGACAATTTAAATGTTAATGAGTTTGGGATTAAAATGGTTTAAAGCGTAAAAACAGAAAAGTAAATAAAAACATAAAAACAATTCATTCTTCAACAAGACGAACTTATCAAGCATAAATATAATCCACTCGTCACAAACATAAATTTACCGACCAATTATACTCCACCTGCAATACTCGTCAAAATCATCCAGCATCGCTCACAACAGTGTCCATCTCTGGCACACTAAGTTGAGAGACAGCCGTATTACTCTCTTCGTCACTCTCGCGCACGAAGCCTCGAAACACGGAAGACATTAAGTTCCGACACCAAAAAGATTATCATCTAAATCTATCTCTAGCATCTAGACAATAGATATCCATCCCTAATCAAGATTTATGATGTTTATCTCTAACACAACACAAATTCAAACATAAATGCAAAAAGATCAAGGAAGACATCGATAATGATTTGTAAAGCAAATTTAATATAATATTAAGATCAACAAAGATACATATGTTCATAGTAACTATACAATACCCAACAAAAAGAAATTACAAAGAGAAGAGAGAAGAGGAACCAAACATTTCTTGGTTTGTCAACACCAATCGACGAGAGATTCGACTCCGGATCATCCAAATGCAAGCTCCAATGATGTTTTCTAAGCTAATTTACAAGAAAAATGAAGTTTGACGGAGTTGGGAGGAAAAAATACCCAAAACCATCCCTAAAAATGTGTTTTTTATCCATATTTATTGCTGTCATCATCGCAGACCGCGCTCAGCGCGCGTTAAACCACCTAAGAGCCCGCTCAGCGCGCTCGGGCGCGCTCAGCGCGCTACCAGCTGCCTTGAAAAAATGTTTCAGCCATAACTTGAGAACCGTAACTCCATTTTTCGCCCGGTTCGAAGCGTTGCAAAACTTATTCAATTTCCTATCTAACAATACATAAATATCAACCAAATTGGTGATTTATATTATCCTCATTTTGAGCCTTATTCGTTGATGAGTTGCTCAAAATCGTGGGTTTGAAGCCGTGTCTTCGACACTTTATTGCTCATGCTCCAAATACACCTCAATACCTACAAAATGAGTAGAAAACTATCAAATGGTACACAAATACACTAAAACTTGATTATACACTAAATATACACATTTACATACAAAGTGGGGTTTATTCGAACAATATTTAACAAAAAGTAATGATAAGTGCAACAAAACTTATATACAAAAATAGGTACATTTTGCACTTATCAACTCTCCCCAACTTACATAATTGTTTGTCCTCAAACAAAGCCAACAACTAAAGGAACAAACGCAATAACCAAAGAATCCTGAATCAACAAGTTTTGAAAACGGAAAACAAATGCAATGATTCAACCGAAAATGGTACACACAAAGTAAATACTTACCACTAAACTACGACTATAACATAGTCACGAAACAAATGCAAAATACAAAAATCATGTCAAACATCCTAAAACAACACAAGTTCAAATGTGAATCACACCTAGCAAAAACAATCATCGGTAGATGAAAAATATAAAATGAGGTACTTTCACTCACACAACAATCTTGCAAACAAAAGACTAAATTATGCATCCATTCAAAAATTCACATTGAACATACAAAGGCAAGAATCACAAGGACTTTTCAAGGTTGTAATGTGGTCGGATGAACAAACAAGGGGTAATTCCTAAAGCTAATCGAAACAAAAACTTGCCTAAACCTAAGGGAGTGATCAACTCACAAAAGTTCAAACACAAAATTTCAATCAAACTTCTTCCAAAATCCCAAGTGTTACACAAAACACAATACTTATTTAGCACAATTATTGGAACTCTTTTTGTTTCCTTTCTCAAGGATTTATTTTTCTTTATTTATTTATTTTTCTTTTCTCTTGTCATATTTTTCTCTTTTTTCATTTCGTTTTCAACCTCATAGCAACCAATAACATAAGTGAGAAAACATTGTTCTCCCCAACTTGAATTCAACCACATCATCATGTGAATACTCCCTACTTTCTAAGGCAAGGTAAAAATTCATACAACAACACAAAGTTGAGGGCTCAAGAAAAAAAAAATCCATAAAAAATAAGTGAACTAAATACTCATAGACAAGCATTAAGTTCAAATAAAACATGGATCAAAAAGATCAAAGGGGGTTACAAATTCTCACACACTCACAAGGTGAATTGACTATTTGGCTAAGGTGGTTGTGCTCAAAATGAAAAAAAAAACCTTGATCCTTTTCATGCATTCATATAAGCAATACAAACAAAAGATTCAACATAATAAAATCCAGTAAAACAAAATTGTCGGTACTCCGAGCATATAACAATGGAAGGCTTCCTCACAAAAAGGGTAGGAACTAAAGTGATTCACATACGAACAAGTATATAAAAGAATGAATGGCATAGAAGTTGTAAAAAGCCTAAGTATCATGAATATGCTAAAGTCAAGAAAGCGATAAACACATACCTTGAACGTGTACAAAACTTTAAACACTATCATTACCACGCATTCGCAAGTTGAAATGATAAAAAATGGACAAACACCGAATGCGACTTCAAGCAATCGAGCAAAAATTTGAGTCCAAACAACAACAAAAGAATTAGAAAAATTACTAATAATTACTAATATATAAGGCCTTGGTGGAAGTGGGAAAAAGGGGGAGCCAAGTGAACAATTAAAAGAAATCACTGGCTTAGCACAGCAGAGCGCGCAGGCCCGCACTGAGCGCGCTACACCAGAACCAGAAAAATCAGTACATCAACAAGGTTCTGGTGTAGGCCTCCACTTAACACCTACACAATCTCATATACAATGAAAAAGTAATAATGGAACAAAAAACGATAAAACATGCTTGTTTTACGTCGTAAGCTCGACGCCTATTATTTATACACACTTCTCCAAGTTGCCTCTTTACACGGTTAGTGCTCACCGACGACGAAACCAAACCAAACACTTAGCAAACGTGAAGAGAAACAAATATATACACTATATTCACAATTATGCAAAACATGTAAAATTCACAAATATGGTAAACATATACAAGTATCATTATAAACAAGTGAAAATAGACAATATATACGATATCTACAAAACTAAAAAAATAAAGAAACTATCGCAATGCGATTCAATAAAAACACCAATCCCCGGCAACGGTGCCATTTTGTTGGGTGAGGAATAGGGCAAGCAAACAGAAAGATTTGGAAGTATTTTTCCGGGAATTTATCGTGTCCACAGAGATCGGTACTACTGAACTGCCGTTCGACAATTTAAATGTTAATGAGTTTGGGATTAAAATGGTTTAAAGCGTAAAAACAGAAAAGTAAATAAAAACATAAAAACAATTCATTCTTCAACAAGACGAACTTATCAAGCATAAATATAATCCACTCGTCACAAACATAAATTTACCGACCAATTATACTCCACCTGCAATACTCGTCAAAATCATCCAGCATCGCTCACAACAGTGTCCATCTCTGGCACACTAAGCTGAGAGACAACCGTATTACTCTCTTCGTCACTCTCGCGCACGAAGCCTCGAAACACGGAAGACATTAAGTTCCGACACCAAAAAGATTATCATCTAAATCTATCTCTAGCATCTAGACAATAGATATCCATCCCTAATCAAGATTTGTGATGTTTATCTCTAACACAACACAAATTCAAACATAAATGCAAAATGATCAAGGAAGACATCGATAATGATTTGTAAAGCAAATTTAATATAATATTAAGATCAACAAAGATACATATGTTCATAGTAACTATACAATACCCAACAAAAAGAAATTACAAAGAGAAGAGAGAAGAGGAACCAAACATTTCTTGGTTTGTCAACACCAATCGACGAGAGATTCGACTCCGGATCATCCAAATGCAAGCTCCAATGATGTTTTCTAAGCTAATTTACAAGAAAAATGAAGTTTGACGGAGTTGGGAGCAAAAAATACCCAAAACCATCCCTAAAAATGTGTTTTTTATCCATATTTATTGCTGTCATCATCGCAGACCGCGCTCAGCGCGCGTTAAACCACCTAAGAGCCCGCTCAGCGCGCTCGGGCGCTCGGGCGCGCTCAGCGCGCTACCAGCTGCCTTGAAAAAATGTTTCAGCCATAACTTGAGAACCGTAACTCCATTTTTCGCCCGGTTCGAAGCGTTGCAAAACTTATTCAATTTCCTATCTAACAATACATAAATATCAACCAAATTGGTGATTTATATTATCCTCATTTTGAGCCTTATTCGTTGATGAGTTGCTCAAAATCGTGGGTTTGAAGCCGTGTCTTCGACACTTTATTGCTCATGCTCCAAATACACCTCAATACCTACAAAATGAGTAGAAAACTATCAAATGGTACACAAATACACTAAAACTTGATTATACACTAAATATACACATTTACATACAAAGTGGGGTTTATTCGAACAATATTTAACAAAAAGTAATGATAAGTGCAACAAAACTTATATACAAAAATAGGTACATTTTGCACTTATCAACTCTCCCCAACTTACATAATTGTTTGTCCTCAAACAAAGCCAACAACTAAAGGAACAAACGCAATAACCAAAGAATCCTGAATCAACAAGTTTTGAAAACGGAAAACAAATGCAATGATTCAACCGAAAATGGTACACACAAAGTAAATACTTACCACTAAACTACGACTATAACATAGTCACGAAACAAATGCAAAATACAAAAATCATGTCAAACATCCTAAAACAACACAAGTTCAAATGTGAATCACACCTAGCAAAAACAATCATCGGTAGATGAAAAATATAAAATGAGGTACTTTCACTCACACAACAATCTTGCAAACAAAAGACTAAATTATGCATCCATTCAAAAATTCACATTGAACATACAAAGGCAAGAATCACAAGGACTTTTCAAGGTTGTAATGTGGTCGGATGAACAAACAAGGGGTAATTCCTAAAGCTAATCGAAACAAAAACTTGCCTAAACCTAAGGGAGTGATCAACTCACAAAAGTTCAAACACAAAATTTCAATCAAACTTCTTCCAAAATCCCAAGTGTTACACAAAACACAATACTTATTTAGCACAATTATTGGAACTCTTTTTGTTTCCTTTCTCAAGGATTTATTTTTCTTTATTTATTTATTTTTCTTTTCTCTTGTCATATTTTTCTCTTTTTTCATTTCGTTTTCAACCTCATAGCAACCAATAACATAAGTGAGAAAACATTGTTCTCCCCAACTTGAATTCAACCACATCATCATGTGAATACTCCCTACTTTCTAAGGCAAGGTAAAAATTCATACAACAACACAAAGTTGAGGGCTCAAGAAAAACAAAATCCATAAAAAATAAGTGAACTAAATACTCATAGACAAGCATTAAGTTCAAATAAAACATGGATCAAAAAGATCAAAGGGGGTTACAAATTCTCACACACTCACAAGGTGAATTGACTATTTGGCTAAGGTGGTTGTGCTCAAAATGAAAAAAAAAACCTTGATCCTTTTCATGCATTCATATAAGCAATACAAACAAAAGATTCAACATAATAAAATCCAGTAAAACAAAATTGTCGGTACTCCGAGCATATAACAATGGAAGGCTTCCTCACAAAAAGGGTAGGAACTAAAGTGATTCACATACGAACAAGTATATAAAAGAATGAATGGCATAGAAGTTGTAAAAAGCCTAAGTATCATGAATATGCTAAAGTCAAGAAAGCGATAAACACATACCTTGAACGTGTACAAAACTTTAAACACTATCATTACCACGCATTCGCAAGTTGAAATGATAAAAAATGGACAAACACCGAATGCGACTTCAAGCAATCGAGCAAAAATTTGAGTCCAAACAACAACAAAAGAATTAGAAAAATTACTAATAATTACTAATATATAAGGCCTTGGTGGAAGTGGGAAAAAGGGGGAGCCAAGTGAACAATTAAAAGAAATCACTGGCTTAGCACAGCAGAGCGCGCAGGCCCGCACTGAGCGCGCTACACCAGAACCAGAAAAATCAGTACATCAACAAGGTTCTGGTGTAGGCCTCCACTTAACACCTACACAATCTCATATACAATGAAAAAGTAATAATGGAACAAAAAACGATAAAACATGCTTGTTTTACGTCGTAAGCTCGACGCCTATTATTTATACACACTTCTCCAAGTTGCCTCTTTACACGGTTAGTGCTCACCGACGACGAAACCAAACCAAACACTTAGCAAACGTGAAGAGAAACAAATATATACACTATATTCACAATTATGCAAAACATGTAAAATTCACAAATATGGTAAACATATACAAGTATCATTATAAACAAGTGAAAATAGACAATATATACGATATCTACAAAACTAAAAAATAAAGAAACTATCGCAATGCGATTCAATAAAAACACCAATCCCCGGCAACGGTGCCATTTTGTTGGGTGAGGAATAGGGCAAGCAAACAAAAAGATTTGGAAGTATTTTTCCGGGAATTTATCGTGTCCACAGAGATCGGTACTACTGAACTGCCGTTCGACAATTTAAATGTTAATGAGTTTGGGATTAAAATGGTTTAAAGCGTAAAAACAGAAAAGTAAATAAAAACATAAAAACAATTCATTCTTCAACAAGACGAACTTATCAAGCATAAATATAATCCACTCGTCACAAACATAAATTTACCGACCAATTATACTCCACCTGCAATACTCGTCAAAATCATCCAGCATCGCTCACAACAGTGTCCATCTCTGGCACACTAAGCTGAGAGACAACCGCATTACTCTCTTCGTCACTCTCGCGCACGAAGCCTCGAAACACGGAAGACATTAAGTTCCGACACCAAAAAGATTATCATCTAAATCTATCTCTAGCATCTAGACAATAGATATCCATCCCTAATCAAGATTTGTGATGTTTATCTCTAACACAACACAAATTCAAACATAAATGCAAAAAGATCAAGGAAGACATCGATAATGATTTGTAAAGCAAATTTAATATAATATTAAGATCAACAAAGATACATATGTTCATAGTAACTATACAATACCCAACAAAAAGAAATTACAAAGAGAAGAGAGAAGAGGAACCAAACATTTCTTGGTTTGTCAACACCAATCGACGAGAGATTCGACTCCGGATCATCCAAATGCAAGCTCCAATGATGTTTTCTAAGCTAATTTACAAGAAAAATGAAGTTTGACGGAGTTGGGAGCAAAAAATACCCAAAACCATCCCTAAAAATGTGTTTTTTATCCATATTTATTGCTGTCATCATCGCAGACCGCGCTCAGCGCGCGTTAAACCACCTAAGAGCCCGCTCAGCGCGCTACCAGCTGCCTTGAAAAAATGTTTCAGCCATAACTTGAGAACCGTAACTCCATTTTTCGCCCGGTTCGAAGCGTTGCAAAACTTATTCAATTTCCTATCTAACAATACATAAATATCAACCAAATTGGTGATTTATATTATCCTCATTTTGAGCCTTATTCGTTGATGAGTTGCTCAAAATCGTGGGTTTGAAGCCGTGTCTTCGACACTTTATTGCTCATGCTCCAAATACACCTCAATACCTACAAAATGAGTAGAAAACTTTCAAATGGTACACAAATACACTAAAACTTGATTATACACTAAATATACACATTTACATACAAAGTGGGGTTTATTCGAACAATATTTAACAAAAAGTAATGATAAGTGCAACAAAACTTATATACAAAAATAGGTACATTTTGCACTTATCAACTCTCCCCAACTTACATAATTGTTTGTCCTCAAACAAAGCCAACAACTAAAGGAACAAACGCAATAACCAAAGAATCCTGAATCAACAAGTTTTGAAAACGGAAAACAAATGCAATGATTCAACCGAAAATGGTACACACAAAGTAAATACTTACCACTAAACTACGACTATAACATAGTCACGAAACAAATGCAAAATACAAAAATCATGTCAAACATCCTAAAACAACACAAGTTCAAATGTGAATCACACCTAGCAAAAACAATCATCGGTAGATGAAAAATATAAAATGAGGTACTTTCACTCACACAACAATCTTGCAAACAAAAGACTAAATTATGCATCCATTCAAAAATTCACATTGAACATACAAAGGCAAGAATCACAAGGACTTTTCAAGGTTGTAATGTGGTCGGATGAACAAACAAGGGGTAATTCCTAAAGCTAATCGAAACAAAAACTTGCCTAAACCTAAGGGAGTGATCAACTCACAAAAGTTCAAACACAAAATTTCAATCAAACTTCTTCCAAAATCCCAAGTGTTACACAAAACACAATACTTATTTAGCACAATTATTGGAACTCTTTTTGTTTCCTTTCTCAAGGATTTATTTTTCTTTATTTATTTATTTTTCTTTTCTCTTGTCATATTTTTCTCTTTTTTCATTTCGTTTTCAACCTCATAGCAACCAATAACATAAGTGAGAAAACATTGTTCTCCCCAACTTGAATTCAACCACATCATCATGTGAATACTCCCTACTTTCTAAGGCAAGGTAAAAATTCATACAACAACACAAAGTTGAGGGCTCAAGAAAAACAAAATCCATAAAAAATAAGTGAACTAAATACTCATAGACAAGCATTAAGTTCAAATAAAACATGGATCAAAAAGATCAAAGGGGGTTACAAATTCTCACACACTCACAAGGTGAATTGACTATTTGGCTAAGGTGGTTGTGCTCAAAATGAAAAAAAAAACCTTGATCCTTTTCATGCATTCATATAAGCAATACAAACAAAAGATTCAACATAATAAAATCCAGTAAAACAAAATTGTCGGTACTCCGAGCATATAACAATGGAAGGCTTCCTCACAAAAAGGGTAGGAACTAAAGTGATTCACATACGAACAAGTATATAAAAGAATGAATGGCATAGAAGTTGTAAAAAGCCTAAGTATCATGAATATGCTAAAGTCAAGAAAGCGATAAACACATACCTTGAACGTGTACAAAACTTTAAACACTATCATTACCACGCATTCGCAAGTTGAAATGATAAAAAATGGACAAACACCGAATGCGACTTCAAGCAATCGAGCAAAAATTTGAGTCCAAACAACAACAAAAGAATTAGAAAAATTACTAATAATTACTAATATATAAGGCCTTGGTGGAAGTGGGAAAAAGGGGGAGCCAAGTGAACAATTAAAAGAAATCACTGGCTTAGCACAGCAGAGCGCGCAGGCCCGCACTGAGCGCGCTACACCAGAACCAGAAAAATCAGTACATCAACAAGGTTCTGGTGTAGGCCTCCACTTAACACCTACACAATCTCATATACAATGAAAAAGTAATAATGGAACAAAAAACGATAAAACATGCTTGTTTTACGTCGTAAGCTCGACGCCTATTATTTATACACACTTCTCCAAGTTGCCTCTTTACACGGTTAGTGCTCACCGACGACGAAACCAAACCAAACACTTAGCAAACGTGAAGAGAAACAAATATATACACTATATTCACAATTATGCAAAACATGTAAAATTCACAAATATGGTAAACATATACAAGTATCATTATAAACAAGTGAAAATAGACAATATATACGATATCTACAAAACTAAAAAATAAAGAAACTATCGCAATGCGATTCAATAAAAACACCAATCCCCGGCAACGGTGCCATTTTGTTGGGTGAGGAATAGGGCAAGCAAACAAAAAGATTTGGAAGTATTTTTCCGGGAATTTATCGTGTCCACAGAGATCGGTACTACTGAACTGCCGTTCGACAATTTAAATGTTAATGAGTTTGGGATTAAAATGGTTTAAAGCGTAAAAACAGAAAAGTAAATAAAAACATAAAAACAATTCATTCTTCAACAAGACGAACTTATCAAGCATAAATATAATCCACTCGTCACAAACATAAATTTACCGACCAATTATACTCCACCTGCAATACTCGTCAAAATCATCCAGCATCGCTCACAACAGTGTCCATCTCTGGCACACTAAGCTGAGAGACAACCGCATTACTCTCTTCGTCACTCTCGCGCACGAAGCCTCGAAACACGGAAGACATTAAGTTCCGACACCAAAAAGATTATCATCTAAATCTATCTCTAGCATCTAGACAATAGATATCCATCCCTAATCAAGATTTGTGATGTTTATCTCTAACACAACACAAATTCAAACATAAATGCAAAAAGATCAAGGAAGACATCGATAATGATTTGTAAAGCAAATTTAATATAATATTAAGATCAACAAAGATACATATGTTCATAGTAACTATACAATACCCAACAAAAAGAAATTACAAAGAGAAGAGAGAAGAGGAACCAAACATTTCTTGGTTTGTCAACACCAATCGACGAGAGATTCGACTCCGGATCATCCAAATGCAAGCTCCAATGATGTTTTCTAAGCTAATTTACAAGAAAAATGAAGTTTGACGGAGTTGGGAGCAAAAAATACCCAAAACCATCCCTAAAAATGTGTTTTTTATCCATATTTATTGCTGTCATCATCGCAGACCGCGCTCAGCGCGCGTTAAACCACCTAAGAGCCCGCTCAGCGCGCTACCAGCTGCCTTGAAAAAATGTTTCAGCCATAACTTGAGAACCGTAACTCCATTTTTCGCCCGGTTCGAAGCGTTGCAAAACTTATTCAATTTCCTATCTAACAATACATAAATATCAACCAAATTGGTGATTTATATTATCCTCATTTTGAGCCTTATTCGTTGATGAGTTGCTCAAAATCGTGGGTTTGAAGCCGTGTCTTCGACACTTTATTGCTCATGCTCCAAATACACCTCAATACCTACAAAATGAGTAGAAAACTTTCAAATGGTACACAAATACACTAAAACTTGATTATACACTAAATATACACATTTACATACAAAGTGGGGTTTATTCGAACAATATTTAACAAAAAGTAATGATAAGTGCAACAAAACTTATATACAAAAATAGGTACATTTTGCACTTATCAACTCTCCCCAACTTACATAATTGTTTGTCCTCAAACAAAGCCAACAACTAAAGGAACAAACGCAATAACCAAAGAATCCTGAATCAACAAGTTTTGAAAACGGAAAACAAATGCAATGATTCAACCGAAAATGGTACACACAAAGTAAATACTTACCACTAAACTACGACTATAACATAGTCACGAAACAAATGCAAAATACAAAAATCATGTCAAACATCCTAAAACAACACAAGTTCAAATGTGAATCACACCTAGCAAAAACAATCATCGGTAGATGAAAAATATAAAATGAGGTACTTTCACTCACACAACAATCTTGCAAACAAAAGACTAAATTATGCATCCATTCAAAAATTCACATTGAACATACAAAGGCAAGAATCACAAGGACTTTTCAAGGTTGTAATGTGGTCGGATGAACAAACAAGGGGTAATTCCTAAAGCTAATCGAAACAAAAACTTGCCTAAACCTAAGGGAGTGATCAACTCACAAAAGTTCAAACACAAAATTTCAATCAAACTTCTTCCAAAATCCCAAGTGTTACACAAAACACAATACTTATTTAGCACAATTATTGTAACTCTTTTTGTTTCCTTTCTCAAGGATTTATTTTTCTTTATTTATTTATTTTTCTTTTATCTTGTCATATTTTTCTCTTTTTTCATTTCGTTTTCAACCTCATAGCAACCAATAACATAAGTGAGAAAACATTGTTCTCCCCAACTTGAATTCAACCACATCATCATGTGAATACTCCCTACTTTCTAAGGCAAGGTAAAAATTCATACAACAACACAAAGTTGAGGGCTCAAGAAAAACAAAATCCATAAAAAATAAGTGAACTAAATACTCATAGACAAGCATTAAGTTCAAATAAAACATGGATCAAAAAGATCAAAGGGGGTTACAAATTCTCACACACTCACAAGGTGAATTGACTATTTGGCTAAGGTGGTTGTGCTCAAAATGAAAAAAAAAACCTTGATCCTTTTCATGCATTCATATAAGCAATACAAACAAAAGATTCAACATAATAAAATCCAGTAAAACAAAATTGTCGGTACTCCGAGCATATAACAATGGAAGGCTTCCTCACAAAAAGGGTAGGAACTAAAGTGATTCACATACGAACAAGTATATAAAAGAATGAATGGCATAGAAGTTGTAAAAAGCCTAAGTATCATGAATATGCTAAAGTCAAGAAAGCGATAAACACATACCTTGAACGTGTACAAAACTTTAAACACTATCATTACCACGCATTCGCAAGTTGAAATGATAAAAAATGGACAAACACCGAATGCGACTTCAAGCAATCGAGCAAAAATTTGAGTCCAAACAACAACAAAAGAATTAGAAAAATTACTAATAATTACTAATATATAAGGCCTTGGTGGAAGTGGGAAAAAGGGGGAGCCAAGTGAACAATTAAAAGAAATCACTGGCTTAGCACAGCAGAGCGCGCAGGCCCGCACTGAGCGCGCTACACCAGAACCAGAAAAATCAGTACATCAACAAGGTTCTGGTGTAGGCCTCCACTTAACACCTACACAATCTCATATACAATGAAAAAGTAATAATGGAACAAAAAACGATAAAACATGCTTGTTTTACGTCGTAAGCTCGGCGCCTATTATTTATACACACTTCTCCAAGTTGCCTCTTTACACGGTTAGTGCTCACCGACAACGAAACCAAACCAAACACTTAGCAAACGTGAAGAGAAACAAATATATACACTATATTCACAATTATGCAAAACATGTAAAATTCACAAATATGGTAAACATATACAAGTATCATTATAAACAAGTGAAAATAGACAATATATACGATATCTACAAAACTAAAAAATAAAGAAACTATCGCAATGCGATTCAATAAAAACACCAATCCCCGGCAACGGTGCCATTTTGTTGGGTGAGGAATAGGGCAAGCAAACAAAAAGATTTGGAAGTATTTTTCCGGGAATTTATCGTGTCCACAGAGATCGGTACTACTGAACTGCCGTTCGACAATTTAAATGTTAATGAGTTTGGGATTAAAATGGTTTAAAGCGTAAAAACAGAAAATTAAATAAAAACATAAAAACAATTCATTCTTCAACAAGACGAACTTATCAAGCATAAATATAATCCACTCGTCACAAACATAAATTTACCGACCAATTATACTCCACCTGCAATACTCGTCAAAATCATCCAGCATCGCTCACAACAGTGTCCATCTCGGGCACACTAAGCTGAGAGACAACCGTATTACTCTCTTCGTCACTCTCGCGCACGAAGCCTCGAAACACGGAAGACATTAAGTTCCGACACCAAAAAGATTATCATCTAAATCTATCTCTAGCATCTAGACAATAGATATCCATCCCTAATCAAGATTTGTGATGTTTATCTCTAACACAACACAAATTCAAACATAAATGCAAAAAGATCAAGGAAGACATCGATAATGATTTGTAAAGCAAATTTCATATAATATTAAGATCAACAAAGATACATATGTTCATAGTAACTATACAATACCCAACAAAAAGAAATTACAAAGAGAAGAGAGAAGAGGAACCAAACATTTCTTGGTTTGTCAACACCAATCGACGAGAGATTCGACTCCGGATCATCCAAATGCAAGCTCCAATGATGTTTTCTAAGCTAATCTACAAGAAAAATGAAGTTTGACGGAGTTGGGAGCAAAAAATACCCAAAACCATCCCTAAAAATGTGTTTTTTATCCATATTTATTGCTGTCATCATCGCAGACCGCGCTCAGCACGCGTTAAACCACCTAAGAGCCCGCTCAGCGCGCTCAGCGCGCTACCAGCTGCCATGAAAAAATGTTTCAGCCATAACTTGAGAACCGTAACTCCATTTTTCGCCCGGTTCGAAGCGTTGCAAAACTTATTCAATTTCCTATCTAACAATACATAAATATCAACCAAATTGGTGATTTATATTATCCTCATTTTGAGCCTTATTCGTTGATGAGTTGCTCAAAATCATGCGTTTGAAGCCGTGTCTGCGACACTTTATTGCTCATGCTCCAAATACACCTCAATACCTACAAAATGAGTAGAAAACTATCAAATGGTACACAAATACACTAAAACTTGATTATACACTAAATATACACATTTACATACAAAGTGGGGTTTATTCGAACAATATTTAACAAAAAGTAATGATAAGTGCAACAAAACTTATATACAAAAATAGGTACATTTTGCACTTATCAACTCTCCCCAACTTACATAATTGTTTGTCCTCAAACAAAGCCAACAACTAAAGGAACAAACGCAATAACCAAAGAATCCTGAATCAACAAGTTTTGAAAACGGAAAACAAATGCAATGATTCAACCGAAAATGGTACACACAAAGTAAATACTTACCACTAAACTACGACTATAACATAGTCACGAAACAAATGCAAAATACAAAAATCATGTCAAACATCCTAAAACAACACAAGTTCAAATGTGAATCACACCTAGCAAAAACAATCATCGGTA
This sequence comes from Lathyrus tuberosus, assembly GCA_022829125.1. Lineage (NCBI taxonomy): Eukaryota > Viridiplantae > Streptophyta > Magnoliopsida > Fabales > Fabaceae > Lathyrus > Lathyrus tuberosus. Next base: position 8,098,433 of record JALAZF010000034.1, read on the forward strand.
GATGAAAAATATAAAATGAGGTACTTTCACTCACACAACAATCTTGCAAACAAAAGACTAAATTATGCATCCATTCAAAAATTCACATTGAACATACAAAGGCAAGAATCACAAGGACTTTTCAAGGTTGTAATGTGGTCGGATGAACAAACAAGGGGTAATTCCTAAAGCTAATCGAAACAAAAACTTGCCTAAACCTAAGGGAGTGATCAACTCACAAAAGTTCAAACACAAAATTTCAATCAAACTTCTTCCAAAATCCCAAGTGTTACACAAAACACAATACTTATTTAGCACAATTATTGTAACTCTTTTTGTTTCCTTTCTCAAGGATTTATTTTTCTTTATTTATTTATTTTTCTTTTCTCTTGTCATATTTTTCTCTTTTTTCATTTCGTTTTCAACCTCATAGCAACCAATAACATAAGTGAGAAAACATTGTTCTCCCCAACTTGAATTCAACCACATCATCATGTGAATACTCCCTACTTTCTAAGGCAAGGTAAAAATTCATACAACAACACAAAGTTGAGGGCTCAAGAAAAACAAAATCCATAAAAAATAAGTGAACTAAATACTCATAGACAAGCATTAAGTTCAAATAAAACATGGATCAAAAAGATCAAAGGGGGTTACAAATTCTCACACACTCACAAGGTGAATTGACTATTTGGCTAAGGTGGTTGTGCTCAAAATGAAAAAAAAAACCTTGATCCTTTTCATGCATTCATATAAGCAATACAAACAAAAGATTCAACATAATAAAATCCAGTAAAACAAAATTGTCGGTACTCCGAGCATATAACAATGGAAGGCTTCCTCACAAAAAGGGTAGGAACTAAAGTGATTCACATACGAACAAGTATATAAAAGAATGAATGGCATAGAAGTTGTAAAAAGCCTAAGTATCATGAATATGCTAAAGTTAAGAAAGCGATAAACACATACCTTGAACGTGTACAAAACTTTAAACACTATCATTACCACGCATTCGCAAGTTGAAATGATAAAAAATGGACAAACACCGAATGCGACTTCAAGCAATCGAGCAAAAATTTGAGTCCAAACAACAACAAAAGAATTAGAAAAATTACTAATAATTACTAATATATAAGGCCTTGGTGGAAGTGGGAAAAAGGGGGAGCCAAGTGAATAATTAAAAGAAATCACTGGCTTAGCACAGCAGAGCGCACAGGCCCGCGCTGAGCGCGCTGCACCAGAACCAAAAAAATCAGTACATCAACAAGGTTCTGGTGTAGGCCTCCACTTAACACCTACACAATCTCATATACAATGAAAAAGTAATAATGGAACAAAAAACGATAAAACATGCTTGTTTTACGTCGTAAGCTCGACGCCTATTATTTATACACACTTCTCCAAGTTGCCTCTTTACACGGTTAGTGCTCACCGACGACGAAACCAAACCAAACACTTAGCAAACGTGAAGAGAAACAAATATATACACTATATTCACAATTATGCAAAACATGTAAAATTCACAAATATGGTAAACATATACAAGTATCATTATAAACAAGTGAAAATAGACAATATATACGATATCTACAAAACTAAAAAATAAAGAAACTATCGCAATGCGATTCAATAAAAACACCAATCCCCGGCAACGGTTCCATTTTGTTGGGTGAGGAATAGGGCAAGCAAACAAAAAGATTTGGAAGTATTTTTCCGGGAATTTATCGTGTCCACAGAGATCGGTGCTACTGAACTGCCGTTCGACAATTTAAATGTTAATGAGTTTGGGATTAAAATGGTTTAAAGCGTAAAAACAGAAAAGTAAATAAAAACATAAAAACAATTCATTCTTCAACAAGACGAACTTATCAAGCATAAATATAATCCACTCGTCACAAACATAAATTTACCGACCAATTATACTCCACTTGCAATACTCGTCAAAATCATCCAGCATCGCTCACAACAGTGTCCATCTCTGGCACACTAAGCTGAGAGACAACCGTATTACTCTCTTCGTCACTCTCGCGCACGAAGCCTAGAAACACGGAAGACATTAAGTTCCGACACCAAAAAGATTATCATCTAAATCTATCTCTAGCATCTAGACAATAGATATCCATCCCTAATCAAGATTTGTGATGTTTATCTCTAACACAACACAAATTCAAACATAAATGCAAAAAGATCAAGGAAGACATCGATAATGATTTGTAAAGCAAATTTCATATAATATTAAGATCAACAAAGATACATATGTTCATAGTAACTATACAATACCCAACAAAAAGAAATTACAAAGAGAAGAGAGAAGAGGAACCAAACATTTCTTGGTTTGTCAACACCAATCGACGAGAGATTCGACTCCGGATCATCCAAATGCAAGCTCCAATGATGTTTTCTAAGCTAATCTACAAGAAAAATGAAGTTTGACGGAGTTGGGAGCAAAAAATATACAAAACCATCCCTAAAAATGTGTTTTTTATCCATATTTATTGCTGTCATCATCGCAGACCGCGCTCAGCGCGCGTTAAACCACCTAAGAGCCCGCTCAGCGCGCTCAGCGCGCTACCAGCTGCCATGAAAAAATGTTTCAGCCATAACTTGAGAACCGTAACTCCATTTTTCGCCCGGTTCGAAGCGTTGCAAAACTTATTCAATTTCCTATCTAACAATACATAAATATCAACCAAATTGGTGATTTATATTATCCTCATTTTGAGCCTTATTCGTTGATGAGTTGCTCAAAATCGTGCGTTTGAAGCCGTGTCTGCGACACTTTATTGCTCATGCTCCAAATACACCTCAATACCTACAAAATGAGTAGAAAACTATCAAATGGTACACAAATACACTAAAACTTGATTATACACTAAATATACACATTTACATACAAAGTGGGGTTTATTCGAACAATATTTAACAAAAAGTAATGATAAGTGCAACAAAACTTATATACAAAAATAGGTACATTTTGCACTTATCAACTCTCCCCAACTTACATAATTGTTTGTCCTCAAACAAAGCCAACAACTAAAGGAACAAACGCAATAACCAAAGAATCCTGAATCAACAAGTTTTGAAAACGGAAAACAAATGCAATGATTCAACCGAAAATGGTACACACAAAGTAAATACTTACCACTAAACTACGACTATAACATAGTCACGAAACAAATGCAAAATACAAAAATCATGTCAAACATCCTAAAACAACACAAGTTCAAATGTGAATCACACCTAGCAAAAACAATCATCGGTAGATGAAAAATATAAAATGAGGTACTTTCACTCACACAACAATCTTGCAAACAAAAGACTAAATTATGCATCCATTCAAAAATTCACATTGAACATACAAAGGCAAGAATCACAAGGACTTTTCAAGGTTGTAATGTGGTCGGATGAACAAACAAGGGGTAATTCCTAAAGCTAATCGAAACAAAAACTTGCCTAAACCTAAGGGAGTGATCAACTCACAAAAGTTCAAACACAAAATTTCAATCAAACTTCTTCCAAAATCCCAAGTGTTACACAAAACACAATACTTATTTAGCACAATTATTGTAACTCTTTTTGTTTCCTTTCTCAAGGATTTATTTTTCTTTATTTATTTATTTTTCTTTTCTCTTGTCATATTTTTCTCTTTTTTCATTTCGTTTTCAACCTCATAGCAACCAATAACATAAGTGAGAAAACATTGTTCTCCCCAACTTGAATTCAACCACATCATCATGTGAATACTCCCTACTTTCTAAGGCAAGGTAAAAATTCATACAACAACACAAAGTTGAGGGCTCAAGAAAAACAAAATCCATAAAAAATAAGTGAACTAAATACTCATAGACAAGCATTAAGTTCAAATAAAACATGGATCAAAAAGATCAAAGGGGGTTACAAATTCTCACACACTCACAAGGTGAATTGACTATTTGGCTAAGGTGGTTGTGCTCAAAATGAAAAAAAAAAACCTTGATCCTTTTCATGCATTCATATAAGCAATACAAACAAAAGATTCAACATAATAAAATCCAGTAAAACAAAATTGTCGGTACTCCGAGCATATAACAATGGAAGGCTTCCTCACAAAAAGGGTAGGAACTAAAGTGATTCACATACGAACAAGTATATAAAAGAATGAATGGCATAGAAGTTGTAAAAAGCCTAAGTATCATGAATATGCTAAAGTTAAGAAAGCGATAAACACATACCTTGAACGTGTACAAAACTTTAAACACTATCATTACCACGCATTCGCAAGTTGAAATGATAAAAAATGGACAAACACCGAATGCGACTTCAAGCAATCGAGCAAAAATTTGAGTCCAAACAACAACAAAAGAATTAGAAAAATTACTAATAATTACTAATATATAAGGCCTTGGTGGAAGTGGGAAAAAGGGGGAGCCAAGTGAATAATTAAAAGAAATCACTGGCTTAGCACAGCAGAGCGCGCAGGCCCGCGCTGAGCGCGCTGCACCAGAACCAAAAAAATCAGTACATCAACAAGGTTCTGGTGTAGGCCTCCACTTAACACCTACACAATCTCATATACAATGAAAAAGTAATAATGGAACAAAAAACGATAAAACATGCTTGTTTTACGTCGTAAGCTCGACGCCTATTATTTATACACACTTCTCCAAGTTGCCTCTTTACACGGTTAGTGCTCACCGACGACGAAACCAAACCAAACACTTAGCAAACGTGAAGAGAAACAAATATATACACTATATTCACAATTATGCAAAACATGTAAAATTCACAAATATGGTAAACATATACAAGTATCATTATAAACAAGTGAAAATAGACAATATATACGATATCTACAAAACTAAAAAATAAAGAAACTATCGCAATGCGATTCAATAAAAACACCAATCCCCGGCAACGGTTCCATTTTGTTGGGTGAGGAATAGGGCAAGCAAACAAAAAGATTTGGAAGTATTTTTCCGGGAATTTATCGTGTCCACAGAGATCGGTGCTACTGAACTGCCGTTCGACAATTTAAATGTTAATGAGTTTGGGATTAAAATGGTTTAAAGCGTAAAAACAGAAAAGTAAATAAAAACATAAAAACAATTCATTCTTCAACAAGACAAACTTATCAAGCATAAATATAATCCACTCGTCACAAACATAAATTTACCGACCAATTATACTCCACCTGCAATACTCGTCAAAATCATCCAGCATCGCTCACAACAGTGTCCATCTCTGGCACACTAAGCTGAGAGACAACCGTATTACTCTCTTCGTCACTCTCGCGCACGAAGCCTAGAAACACGGAAGACATTAAGTTCCGACACCAAAAAGATTATCATCTAAATCTATCTCTAGCATCTAGACAATAGATATCCATCCCTAATCAAGATTTGTGATGTTTATCTCTAACACAACACAAATTCAAACATAAATGCAAAAAGATCAAGGAAGACATCGATAATGATTTGTAAAGCAAATTTCATATAATATTAAGATCAACAAAGATACATATGTTCATAGTAACTATACAATACCCAACAAAAAGAAATTACAAAGAGAAGAGAGAAGAGGAACCAAACATTTCTTGGTTTGTCAACACCAATCGACGAGAGATTCGACTCCGGATCATCCAAATGCAAGCTCCAATGATGTTTTCTAAGCTAATCTACAAGAAAAATGAAGTTTGACGGAGTTGGGAGCAAAAAATACCCAAAACCATCCCTAAAAATGTGTTTTTTATCCATATTTATTGCTGTCATCATCGCAGACCGCGCTCAGCGCGCGTTAAACCACCTAAGAGCCCGCTCAGCGCGCTACCAGCTGCCTTGAAAAAATGTTTCAGCCATAACTTGAGAACCGTAACTCCATTTTTCGCCCGGTTCAAAGCGTTGCAAAACTTATTCAATTTCCTATCTAACAATACATAAATATCAACCAAATTGGTGATTTATATTATCCTCATTTTGAGCCTTATTCGTTGATGAGTTGCTCAAAATCGTGCGTTTGAAGCCGTGTCTGCGACACTTTATTGCTCATGCTCCAAATACACCTCAATACCTACAAAATGAGTAGAAAACTATCAAATGGTACACAAATACACTAAAACTTGATTATACACTAAATATACACATTTACATACAAAGTGGGGTTTATTCGAACAATATTTAACAAAAAGTAATGATAAGTGCAACAAAACTTATATACAAAAATAGGTACATTTTGCACTTATCAACTCTCCCCAACTAACATAATTGTTTGTCCTCAAACAAAGCCAACAACTAAAGGAACAAACGCAATAACCAAAGAATCCTGAATCAACAAGTTTTGAAAACGGAAAACAAATGCAATGATTCAACCGAAAATGGTACACACAAAGTAAATACTTACCACTAAACTACGACTATAACATAGTCACGAAACAAATGCAAAATACAAAAATCATGTCAAACATCCTAAAACAACACAAGTTCAAATGTGAATCACACCTAGCAAAAACAATCATCGGTAGATGAAAAATATAAAATGAGGTACTTTCACTCACACAACAATCTTGCAAACAAAAGACTAAATTATGCATCCATTCAAAAATTCACATTGAACATACAAAGGCAAGAATCACAAGGACTTTTCAAGGTTGTAATGTGGTCGGATGAACAAACAAGGGGTAATTCCTAAAGCTAATCGAAACCAAAACTTGCCTAAACCTAAGGGAGTGATCAACTCACAAAAGTTCAAACACAAAATTTCAATCAAACTTCTTCCAAAATCCCAAGTGTTACACAAAACACAATACTTATTTAGCACAATTATTGGAACTCTTTTTGTTTCCTTTCTCAAGGATTTATTTTTCTTTTTTTTTTTATTTTTCCTTTCTTTTGTCATATTTTTCTCTTTTTTCATTTCGTTTTCAACCTCATAGCAACCAATAACATAAGTGAGAAAACATTGTTCTCCCCAACTTGAATTCAACCACATCATCATGTGAATACTCCCTACTTTCTAAGGCAAGGTAAAAATTCATACAACAACACAAAGTTGAGGGCTCAAGAAAAACAAAATCCATAAAAAATAAGTGAACTAAATACTCATAGACAAGCATTAAGTTCAAATAAAACATGGATCAAAAAGATCAAAGGGGGTTACAAATTCTCACACACTCACAAGGTGAATTGACTATTTGGCTAAGGTGGTTGTGCTCAAAATGAAAAAAAAAACCTTGATCCTTTTCATGCATTCATATAAGCAATACAAACAAAAGATTCAACATAATAAAATCCAGTAAAACAAAATTGTCGGTACTCCGAGCATATAACAATGGAAGGCTTCCTCACAAAAAGGGTAGGAACTAAAGTGATTCACATACGAACAAGTATATAAAAGAATGAATGGCATAGAAGTTGTAAAAAGCCTAAGTATCATGAATATGCTAAAGTCAAGAAAGCGATAAACACATACCTTGAACGTGTACAAAACTTTAAACACTATCATTACCACGCATTCGCAAGTTGAAATGATAAAAAATGGACAAACACCGAATGCGACTTCAAGCAATCGAGCAAAAATTTGAGTCCAAACAACAACAAAAGAATTAGAAAAATTACTAATAATTACTAATATATAAGGCCTTGGTGGAAGTGGGAAAAAGGGGGAGCCAAGTGAATAATTAAAAGAAATCACTGGCTTAGCACAGCAGAGCGCGCAGGCCCGCACTGAGCGCGCTACACCAGAACCAGAAAAATCAGTACATCAACAAGGTTCTGGTGTAGGCCTCCACTTAACACCTACACAATCTCATATACAATGAAAAAGTAATAATGGAACAAAAAACGATAAAACATGCTTGTTTTACGTCGTAAGCTCGACGCCTATTATTTATACACACTTCTCCAAGTTGCCTCTTTACACGGTTAGTGCTCACCGACGACGAAACCAAACCAAACACTTAGCAAACGTGAAGAGAAACAAATATATACACTATATTCACAATTATGCAAAACATGTAAAATTCACAAATATGGTAAACATATACAAGTATCATTATAAACAAGTGAAAATAGACAATATATACGATATCTACAAAACTAAAAAATAAAGAAACTATCGCAATGCGATTCAATAAAAACACCAATCCCCGGCAACGGTGCCATTTTGTTGGGTGAGGAATAGGGCAAGCAAACAAAAAGATTTGGAAGTATTTTTCCGGGAATTTATCGTGTCCACAGAGATCGGTACTACTGAACTGCCGTTCGACAATTTAAATGTTAATGAGTTTGGGATTAAAATGGTTTAAAGCGTAAAAACAGAAAAGTAAATAAAAACATAAAAATAATTCATTCTTCAACAAGACGAACTTATCAAGCATAAATATAATCCACTCGTCACAAACATAAATTTACCGACCAATTATACTCCACCTGCAATACTCGTCAAAATCATCCAGCATCGCTCACAACAGTGTCCATCTCGGGCACACTAAGCTGAGAGACAACCGTATTACTCTCTTCGTCACTCTCGCGCACGAAGCCTCGAAACACGGAAGACATTAAGTTCCGACACCAAAAAGATTATCATCTAAATCTATCTCTAGCATCTAGACAATAGACATCCATCCCTAATCAAGATTTGTGATGTTTATCTCTAACACAACACAAATTCAAACATAAATGCAAAAAGATCAAGGAAGACATCGATAATGATTTGTAAAGCAAATTTCATATAATATTAAGATCAACAAAGATACATATGTTCATAGTAACTATACAATACCCAACAAAAAGAAATTACAAAGAGAAGAGAGAAGAGGAACCAAACATTTCTTGGTTTGTCAACACCAATCGACGAGAGATTCGACTCCGGATCATCCAAATGCAAGCTCCAATGATGTTTTCTAAGCTAATCTACAAGAAAAATGAAGTTTGACGGAGTTGGGAGCAAAAAATACCCAAAACCATCCCTAAAAATGTGTTTTTTATCCATATTTATTGCTGTCATCATCGCAGACCGCGCTCAGCGCGCGTTAAACCACCTAAGAGCCCGCTCAGCGCGCTCAGCGCGCTACCAGCTGCCTTGAAAAAATGTTTCAGCCATAACTTGAGAACCGTAACTCCATTTTTCGCCCGGTTCGAAGCGTTGCAAAACTTATTCAATTTCCTATCTAACAATACATAAATATCAACCAAATTGGTGATTTATATTATCCTCATTTTGAGCCTTATTCGTTGATGAGTTGCTCAAAATCGTGCGTTTGAAGCCGTGTCTTCGACAATTTATTGCTCATGCTCCAAATACACCTCAATACCTACAAAATGAGTAGAAAACTATCAAATGGTACACAAATACACTAAAACTTGATTATACACTAAATATACACATTTACATACAAAGTGGGGTTTATTCGAACAATATTTAACAAAAAGTAATGATAAGTGCAACAAAACTTATATACAAAAATAGGTACATTTTGCACTTATCAACTCTCCCCAACTTACATAATTGTTTGTCCTCAAACAAAGCCAACAACTAAAGGAACAAACGCAATAACCAAAGAATCCTGAATCAATAAGTTTTGAAAACGGAAAACAAATGCAATGATTCAACCGAAAATGGTACACACAAAGTAAATACTTACCACTAAACTACGACTATAACATAGTCACGAAACAAATGCAAAATACAAAAATCATGTCAAACATCCTAAAACAACATAAGTTCAAATGTGAATCACACCTAGCAAAAACAATCATCGGTAGATGAAAAATATAAAATGAGGTACTTTAACTCACACAACAATCTTGCAAACAAAAGACTAAATTATGCATCCATTCAAAAATTCATATTGAACATACAAAGGCAAGAATCACAAGGACTTTTCAAGGTTGTAATGTGGTCGGATGAACAAACAAGGGATAATTCCTAAAGCTAATCGAAACAAAAACTTGCCTAAACCTAAGGGAGTGATCAACTCACAAAAGTTCAAACACAAAATTTCAATCAAACTTCTTCCAAAATCCCAAGTGTTACACAAAACACAATACTTATTTAGCACAATTATTGGAACTCTTTTTGTTTCCTTTCTCAAGGATTTATTTTTCTTTTTTTTTTTTTTTTCTTTTCTTTTGTCATATTTTTCTCTTTTTTCATTTCGTTTTCAACCTCATAGCAACCAATAACATAACTGAGAAAACATTGTTCTCCCCAACTTGAATTCAACCACATCATCATGTGAATACTCCCTACTTTCTAAGGCAAGGTAAAAATTCATACAACAACACAAAGTTGAGGGCTCAAGAAAAACAAAATCCATAAAAAATAAGTGAACTAAATACTCATAGACAAGCATTAAGTTCAAATAAAACATGGATCAAAAAGATCAAAGGGGGTTACAAATTCTCACACACTCACAAGGTGAATTGACTATTTGGCTAAGGTGGTTGTGCTCAAAATGAAAAAAAAAAACCTTGATCCTTTTCATGCATTCATATAAGCAATACAAACAAAAGATTCAACATAATAAAATCCAGTAAAACAAAATTGTCGGTACTCCGAGCATATAACAATGGAAGGCTTCCTCACAAAAAGGGTAGGAACTAAAGTGATTCACATACGAACAAGTATATAAAAGAATGAATGGCATAGAAGTTGTAAAAAGCCTAAGTATCATGAATATGCTAAAGTCAAGAAAGCGATAAACACATACCTTGAACGTGTACAAAACTTTAAACACTATCATTACCACGCATTCGCAAGTTGAAATGATAAAAAATGGACAAACACCGAATGCGACTTCAAGCAATCGAGCAAAAATTTGAGTCCAAACAACAACAAAAGAATTAGAAAAATTACTAATAATTACTAATATATAAGGCCTTGGTGGAAGTGGGAAAAAGGGGGAGCCAAGTGAATAATTAAAAGAAATCACTGGCTTAGCACAGCAGAGCGCGCAGCCCCGCGCTGAGCGCGCTGCACCAGAACCAGAAAAATCAGTACATCAACAAGGTTCTGGTGTAGGCCTCCACTTAACACCTACACAATCTCATATACAATGAAAAAGTAATAATGGAACAAAAAACGATAAAACATGCTTGTTTTACGTCGTAAGCTCGACGCCTATTATTTATACACACTTCTCCAAGTTGCCTCTTTACACGGTTAGTGCTCACCGACGACGAAACCAAACCAAACACTTAGCAAACGTGAAGAGAAACAAATATATACACTATATTCACAATTATGCAAAACATGTAAAATTCACAAATATGGTAAACATATACAAGTATCATTATAAACAAGTGAAAATAGACAATATATACGATATCTACAAAACTAAAAAATAAAGAAACTATCGCAATGCGATTCAATAAAAACACCAATCCCCGGCAACGGTGCCATTTTGTTGGGTGAGGAATAGGGCAAGCAAACAAAAAGATTTGGAAGTATTTTTCCGGGAATTTATCGTGTCCACAGAGATCGGTACTACTGAACTGCCGTTCGACAATTTAAATGTTAATGAGTTTGGGATTAAAATGGTTTAAAGCGTAAAAACAGAAAAGTAAATAAAAACATAAAAACAATTCATTCTTCAACAAGACGAACTTATCAAGCATAAATATAATCCACTCGTCACAAACATAAATTTACCGACCAATTATACTCCACCTGCAATACTCGTCAAAATCATCCAGCATCGCTCACAACAGTGTCCATCTCGGGCACACTAAGCTGAGAGACAACCGTATTACTCTCTTCGTCACTCTCGCGCACGAAGCCTCGAAACACGGAAGACATTAAGTTCCGACACCAAAAAGATTATCATCTAAATCTATCTCTAGCATCTAGACAATAGACATCCATCCCTAATCAAGATTTGTGATGTTTATCTCTAACACAACACAAATTCAAACATAAATGCAAAAAGATCAAGGAAGACATCGATAATGATTTGTAAAGCAAATTTCATATAATATTAAGATCAACAAAGATACATATGTTCATAGTAACTATACAATACCCAACAAAAAGAAATTACAAAGAGAAGAGAGAAGAGGAACCAAACATTTCTTGGTTTGTCAACACCAATCGACGAGAGATTCGACTCCGGATCATCCAAATGCAAGCTCCAATGATGTTTTCTAAGCTAATCTACAAGAAAAATGAAGTTTGACGGAGTTGGGAGCAAAAAATACCCAAAACCATCCCTAAAAATGTGTTTTTTATCCATATTTATTGCTGTCATCATCGCAGACCGCGCTCAGCGCGCGTTAAACCACCTAAGAGCCCGCTCAGCGCGCTCAGCGCGCTACCAGCTGCCTTGAAAAAATGTTTCAGCCATAACTTGAGAACCGTAACTCCATTTTTCGCCCGGTTCGAAGCGTTGCAAAACTTATTCAAATTCCTATCTAACAATACATAAATATCAACCAAATTGGTGATTTATATTATCCTCATTTTGAGCCTTATTCGTTGATGAGTTGCTCAAAATCGTGCGTTTGAAGCCGTGTCTTCGACAATTTATTGCTCATGCTCCAAATACACCTCAATACCTACAAAATGAGTAGAAAACTATCAAATGGTACACAAATACACTAAAACTTGATTATACACTAAATATACACATTTACATACAAAGTGGGGTTTATTCGAACAATATTTAACAAAAAGTAATGATAAGTGCAACAAAACTTATATACAAAAATAGGTACATTTTGCACTTATCAACTCTCCCCAACTTACATAATTGTTTGTCCTCAAACAAAGCCAACAACTAAAGGAACAAACGCAATAACCAAAGAATCCTGAATCAATAAGTTTTGAAAACGGAAAACAAATGCAATGATTCAACCGAAAATGGTACACACAAAGTAAATACTTACCACTAAACTACGACTATAACATAGTCACGAAACAAATGCAAAATACAAAAATCATGTCAAACATCCTAAAACAACATAAGTTCAAATGTGAATCACACCTAGCAAAAACAATCATCGGTAGATGAAAAATATAAAATGAGGTACTTTAACTCACACAACAATCTTGCAAACAAAAGACTAAATTATGCATCCATTCAAAAATTCATATTGAACATACAAAGGCAAGAATCACAAGGACTTTTCAAGGTTGTAATGTGGTCGGATGAACAAACAAGGGATAATTCCTAAAGCTAATCGAAACAAAAACTTGCCTAAACCTAAGGGAGTGATCAACTCACAAAAGTTCAAACACAAAATTTCAATCAAACTTCTTCCAAAATCCCAAGTGTTACACAAAACACAATACTTATTTAGCACAATTATTGGAACTCTTTTTGTTTCCTTTCTCAAGGATTTATTTTTCTTTTTTTTTTTTTTCTTTTCTTTTGTCATATTTTTCTCTTTTTTCATTTCGTTTTCAACCTCATAGCAACCAATAACATAACTGAGAAAACATTGTTCTCCCCAACTTGAATTCAACCACATCATCATGTGAATACTCCCTACTTTCTAAGGCAAGGTAAAAATTCATACAACAACACAAAGTTGAGGGCTCAAGAAAAACAAAATCCATAAAAAATAAGTGAACTAAATACTCATAGACAAGCATTAAGTTCAAATAAAACATGGATCAAAAAGATCAAAGGGGGTTACAAATTCTCACACACTCACAAGGTGAATTGACTATTTGGCTAAGGTGGTTGTGCTCAAAATGAAAAAAAAAAACCTTGATCCTTTTCATGCATTCATATAAGCAATACAAACAAAAGATTCAACATAATAAAATCCAGTAAAACAAAATTGTCGGTACTCCGAGCATATAACAATGGAAGGCTTCCTCACAAAAAGGGTAGGAACTAAAGTGATTCACATACGAACAAGTATATAAAAGAATGAATGGCATAGAAGTTGTAAAAAGCCTAAGTATCATGAATATGCTAAAGTCAAGAAAGCGATAAACACATACCTTGAACGTGTACAAAACTTTAAACACTATCATTACCACGCATTCGCAAGTTGAAATGATAAAAAATGGACAAACACCGAATGCGACTTCAAGCAATCGAGCAAAAATTTGAGTCCAAACAACAACAAAAGAATTAGAAAAATTACTAATAATTACTAATATATAAGGCCTTGGTGGAAGTGGGAAAAAGGGGGAGCCAAGTGAACAATTAAAAGAAATCACTGGCTTAGCACAGCAGAGCGCGCAGGCCCGCACTGAGCGCGCTACACCAGAACCAGAAAAATCAGTACATCAACAAGGTTCTGGTGTAGGCCTCCACTTAACACCTACACAATCTCATATACAATGAAAAAGTAATAATGGAACAAAAAACGATAAAACATGCTTGTTTTACGTCGTAAGCTCGACGCCTATTATTTATACACACTTCTCCAAGTTGCCTCTTTACACGGTTAGTGCTCACCGACGACGAAACCAAACCAAACACTTAGCAAACGTGAAGAGAAACAAATATATACACTATATTCACAATTATGCAAAACATGTAAAATTCACAAATATGGTAAACATATACAAGTATCATTATAAACAAGTGAAAATAGACAATATATACGATATCTACAAAACTAAAAAATAAAGAAACTATCGCAATGCGATTCAATAAAAACACCAATCCCCCGGCAACGGTGCCATTTTGTTGGGTGAGGAATAGGGCAAGCAAACAAAAAGATTTGGAAGTATTTTTCCGGGAATTTATCGTGTCCACAGAGATCGGTACTACTGAACTGCCGTTCGACAATTTAAATGTTAATGAGTTTGGGATTAAAATGGTTTAAAGCGTAAAAACAGAAAAGTAAATAAAAACATAAAAACAATTCATTCTTCAACAAGACGAACTTATCAAGCATAAATATAATCCACTCGTCACAAACATAAATTTACCGACCAATTATACTCCACCTGCAATACTCGTCAAAATCATCCAGCATCGCTCACAACAGTGTCCATCTCGGGCACACTAAGCTGAGAGACAACCGTATTACTCTCTTCGTCACTCTCGCGCACGAAGCCTCGAAACACGGAAGACATTAAGTTCCGACACCAAAAAGATTATCATCTAAATCTATCTCTAGCATCTAGACAATAGACATCCATCCCTAATCAAGATTTGTGATGTTTATCTCTAACACAACACAAATTCAAACATAAATGCAAAAAGATCAAGGAAGACATCGATAATGATTTGTAAAGCAAATTTCATATAATATTAAGATCAACAAAGATACATATGTTCATAGTAACTATACAATACCCAACAAAAAGAAATTACAAAGAGAAGAGAGAAGAGGAACCAAACATTTCTTGGTTTGTCAACACCAATCGACGAGAGATTCGACTCCGGATCATCCAAATGCAAGCTCCAATGATGTTTTCTAAGCTAATCTACAAGAAAAATGAAGTTTGACGGAGTTGGGAGCAAAAAATACCCAAAACCATCCCTAAAAATGTGTTTTTTATCCATATTTATTGCTGTCATCATCGCAGACCGCGCTCAGCGCGCGTTAAACCACCTAAGAGCCCGCTCAGCGCGCTCAGCGCGCTACCAGCTGCCTTGAAAAAATGTTTCAGCCATAACTTGAGAACCGTAACTCCATTTTTCGCCCGGTTCGAAGCGTTGCAAAACTTATTCAATTTCCTATCTAACAATACATAAATATCAACCAAATTGGTGATTTATATTATCCTCATTTTGAGCCTTATTCGTTGATGAGTTGCTCAAAATCGTGCGTTTGAAGCCGTGTCTTCGACAATTTATTGCTCATGCTCCAAATACACCTCAATACCTACAAAATGAGTAGAAAACTATCAAATGGTACACAAATACACTAAAACTTGATTATACACTAAATATACACATTTACATACAAAGTGGGGTTTATTCGAACAATATTTAACAAAAAGTAATGATAAGTGCAACAAAACTTATATACAAAAATAGGTACATTTTGCACTTATCAACTCTCCCCAACTTACATAATTGTTTGTCCTCAAACAAAGCCAACAACTAAAGGAACAAACGCAATAACCAAAGAATCCTGAATCAATAAGTTTTGAAAACGGAAAACAAATGCAATGATTCAACCGAAAATGGTACACACAAAGTAAATACTTACCACTAAACTACGACTATAACATAGTCACGAAACAAATGCAAAATACAAAAATCATGTCAAACATCCTAAAACAACATAAGTTCAAATGTGAATCACACCTAGCAAAAACAATCATCGGTAGATGAAAAATATAAAATGAGGTACTTTAACTCACACAACAATCTTGCAAACAAAAGACTAAATTATGCATCCATTCAAAAATTCATATTGAACATACAAAGGCAAGAATCACAAGGACTTTTCAAGGTTGTAATGTGGTCGGATGAACAAACAAGGGATAATTCCTAAAGCTAATCGAAACAAAAACTTGCCTAAACCTAAGGGAGTGATCAACTCACAAAAGTTCAAACACAAAATTTCAATCAAACTTCTTCCAAAATCCCAAGTGTTACACAAAACACAATACTTATTTAGCACAATTATTGGAACTCTTTTTGTTTCCTTTCTCAAGGATTTATTTTTCTTTTTTTTTTTTTTTCTTTTCTTTTGTCATATTTTTCTCTTTTTTCATTTCGTTTTCAACCTCATAGCAACCAATAACATAACTGAGAAAACATTGTTCTCCCCAACTTGAATTCAACCACATCATCATGTGAATACTCCCTACTTTCTAAGGCAAGGTAAAAATTCATACAACAACACAAAGTTGAGGGCTCAAGAAAAACAAAATCCATAAAAAATAAGTGAACTAAATACTCATAGACAAGCATTAAGTTCAAATAAAACATGGATCAAAAAGATCAAAGGGGGTTACAAATTCTCACACACTCACAAGGTGAATTGACTATTTGGCTAAGGTGGTTGTGCTCAAAATGAAAAAAAAAACCTTGATCCTTTTCATGCATTCATATAAGCAATACAAACAAAAGATTCAACATAATAAAATCCAGTAAAACAAAATTGTCGGTACTCCGAGCATATAACAATGGAAGGCTTCCTCACAAAAAGGGTAGGAACTAAAGTGATTCACATACGAACAAGTATATAAAAGAATGAATGGCATAGAAGTTGTAAAAAGCCTAAGTATCATGAATATGCTAAAGTCAAGAAAGCGATAAACACATACCTTGAACGTGTACAAAACTTTAAACACTATCATTACCACGCATTCGCAAGTTGAAATGATAAAAAATGGACAAACACCGAATGCGACTTCAAGCAATCGAGCAAAAATTTGAGTCCAAACAACAACAAAAGAATTAGAAAAATTACTAATAATTACTAATATATAAGGCCTTGGTGGAAGTGGGAAAAAGGGGGAGCCAAGTGAATAATTAAAAGAAATCACTGGCTTAGCACAGCAGAGCGCGCAGGCCCGCGCTGAGCGCGCTGCACCAGAACCAGAAAAATCAGTACATCAACAAGGTTCTGGTGTAGGCCTCCACTTAACACCTACACAATCTCATATACAATGAAAAAGTAATAATGGAACAAAAAACGATAAAACATGCTTGTTTTACGTCGTAAGCTCGACGCCTATTATTTATACACACTTCTCCAAGTTGCCTCTTTACACGGTTAGTGCTCACCGACGACGAAACCAAACCAAACACTTAGCAAACGTGAAGAGAAACAAATATATACACTATATTCACAATTATGCAAAACATGTAAAATTCACAAATATGGTAAACATATACAAGTATCATTATAAACAAGTGAAAATAGACAATATATACGATATCTACAAAACTAAAAAATAAAGAAACTATCGCAATGCGATTCAATAAATACACCAATCCCCGGCAACGGTGCCATTTTGTTGGGTGAGGAATAGGGCAAGCAAACAAAAATATTTGGAAGTATTTTTCCGGGAATTTATCGTGTCCACAGAGATCGGTGCTACTGAACTGCCGTTCGACAATTTAAATGTTAATGAGTTTGGGATTAAAATGGTTTAAAGCGTAAAAACAGAAAAGTAAATAAAAACATAAAAACAATTCATTCTTCAACAAGACGAACTTATCAAGCATAAATATAATCCACTCGTCATAAACATAAATTTACCGACCAATTATACTCCACCTGCAATACTCGTCAAAATCATCCAGCATCGCTCACAACAGTGTCCATCTCTGGCACACTAAGCTGAGAGACAACCGTATTACTCTCTTCGTCACTCTCGCGCACGAAACCTCGAAACACGGAAGACATTAAGTTCCGACACCAAAAAGATTATCATCTAAATCTATCTCTAGCATCTAGACAATAGATATCCATCCCTAATCAAGATTTGTGATGTTTATCTCTAACACAACACAAATTCAAACATAAATGCAAAAAGATCAAGGAAGACATCGATAATGATTTGTAAAGCAAATTTCATATAATATTAAGATCAACAAAGATACATATGTTCATAGTAACTATACAATACCCAACAAAAAGAAATTACAAAGAGAAGAGAGAAGAGGAACCAAACATTTCTTAGTTTGTCAACACCAATCGACGAGAGATTCGACTCCGGATCATCCAAATGCAAGCTCCAATGATGTTTTCTAAGCTAATCTACAAGAAAAATGAAGTTTGACGGAGTTGGGAGCAAAAAATACCCAAAACCATCCCTAAAAATGTGTTTTTTATCCATATTTATTGCTGTCATCATCGCAGACCGCGCTCAGCGCGCGTTAAACCACCTAAGAGCCCGCTCAGCGCGCTCGGGCGCGCTCAGCACGCTACCAGCTGCCTTGAAAAAATGTTTCAGCCATAACTTGAGAACCGTAACTCCATTTTTCGCCCGGTTCGAAGCGTTGCAAAACTTATTCAATTTCCTATCTAACAATACATAAATATCAACCAAATTGGTGATTTATATTATCCTCATTTTGAGCCTTATTCGTTGATGAGTTGCTCAAAATCGTGCGTTTGAAGCCGTGTCTGCGACACTTTATTGCTCATGCTCCAAATACACCTCAATACCTACAAAATGAGTAGAAAACTATCAAATGGTACACAAATACACTAAAACTTGATTATACACTAAATATACACATTTACATACAAAGTGGAGTTTATTCGAACAATATTTAACAAAAAGTAATGATAAGTGCAACAAAACTTATATACAAAAATAGGTACATTTTGCACTTATCAACTCTCCCCAACTTACATAATTGTTTGTCCTCAAACAAAGCCAACAACTAAAGGAACAAACGCAATAACCAAAGAATCCTGAATCAACAAGTTTTGAAAACGGAAAACAAATGCAATGATTCAACCGAAAATGGTACACACAAAGTAAATACTTACCACTAAACTACGACTATAACATAGTCACGAAACAAATGCAAAATACAAAAATCATGTCAAACATCCTAAAACAACACAAGTTCAAATGTGAATCACACCTAGCAAAAACAATCATCGGTAGATGAAAAATATAAAATGAGGTACTTTCACTCACACAACAATCTTGCAAACAAAAGACTATATCATGCATCCATTCAAAAATTCACATTGAACATACAAAGGCAAGAATCACAAGGACTTTTCAAGGTTGTAATGTGGTCGGATGAACAAACAAGGGGTAATTCCTAAAGCTAATCGAAACAAAAACTTGCCTAAACCTAAGGGAGTGATCAACTCACAAAAGTTCAAACACAAAATTTCAATCAAACGTCTTCCAAAATCCCAAGTGTTACACAAAACACAATACTTATTTAGCACAATTATTGGAACTCTTTTTGTTTCCTTTCTCAAGGATTTATTTTTCTTTATTTATTTATTTTTCTTTTCTCTTCTCATATTTTTCTCTTTTTTCATTTCGTTTTCAACCTCATAGCAACCAATAACATAAGTGAGAAAACATTGTTCTCCCCAACTTGAATTCAACCACATCATCATGTGAATACTCCCTACTTTCTAAGGCAAGGTAAAAATTCATACAACAACACAAAGTTGAGGGCTCAAGAAAAACAAAATCCATAAAAAATAAGTGAACTAAATACTCATAGACAAGCATTAAGTTCAAATAAAACATGGATCAAAAAGATCAAAGGGGGTTACAAATTTTCACACACTCACAAGGTGAATTGACTATTTGGCTAAGGTGGTTGTGCTCAAAATGAAAAAAAAAAACCTTGATCCTTTTCATGCATTCATATAAGCAATACAAACAAAAGATTCAACATAATAAAATCCAGTAAAACAAAATTGTCGGTACTCCGAGCATATAACAATGGAAGGCTTCCTCACAAAAAGGGTAGGAACTAAAGTGATTCACATACGAACAAGTATATAAAAGAATGAATGGCATAGAAGTTGTAAAAAGCCTAAGTATCATGAATATGCTAAAGTCAAGAAAGCGATAAACACATACCTTGAACGTGTATAAAACTTTAAACACTATCATTACCACGCATTCGCAAGTTGAAATAATAAAAAATGGACAAACACCGAATGCGACTTCAAGCAATCGAGCAAATATTTGAGTCCAAACAACAACAAAAGAATTAGAAAAATTACTAATAATTACTAATATATAAGGCCTTGGTGGAAGTGGGAAAAAGAGGGAGCCAAGTGAACAATTAAAAGAAATCACTGGCTTAGCACAGCAGAGCGCGCAGGCCCGCGCTGAGCGTGCTACACCAGAACCAGAAAAATCAGTACATCAACAAGGTTCTGGTGTAGGCCTCCACTTAACATCTACACAATCTCATATACAATGAAAAAGTAATAATGGAACAAAAAAGGATAAAACATGCTTGTTTTACGTCGTAAGCTCGACGCCTATTATTTATACACACTTCTCCAAGTTGCCTCTTTACACGGTTAGTGCTCACCGACGACGAAACCAAACCAAACACTTAGCAAACGTGAAGAGAAACAAATATATACACTATATTCACAATTATGGAAAAAATGTAAAATTCACAAATATGGTAAACATATACAAGTATCATTATAAACAAGTGAAAATAGACAATATATACGATATCTACAAAACTAAAAAATAAAGAAACTATCGCAATGCAATTCAATAAAAACACCAATCCCCGGCAACGGTGCCATTTTGTTGGGTGAGGAATAGGGCAAGCAAACAAAAAGATTTGGAAGTATTTTTTCGGGAATTTATCGTGTCCACAGAGATCGGTGCTACTGAACTGTCGTTCGACAATTTAAATGTTAATGAGTTTGGGATTAAAATGGTTTAAAGCGTAAAAACAAAAAAGTAAATAAAAACATAAAAACAATTCATTCTTCAACAAGACGAACTTATCAAGCATAAATATAATCCACTCATCACAAACATAAATTTACCGACCAATTATACTCCACCTGCAATACTCGTCAAAATCATCCAGCATCGCTCACAACAGTGTCCATCTCTGGCACACTAAGCTGAGAGACAACCGTATTACTCTCTTCGTCACTCTCGCGCACGAAGCCTCGAAACACGGAAGACATTAAGTTCCGACACCAAAAAGATTATCATCTAAATCTATCTCTAGCATCTAGACAATAGATATCCATCCCTAATCAAGATTTGTGATGTTTATCTCTAACACAACACAAATTCAAACATAAATGCAAAAAGATCAAGGAAGACATCGATAATGATTTGTAAAGCAAATTTCATATAATATTAAGATCAACAAAGATACATATGTTCATAGTAACTATACAATACCCAACAAAAAGAAATTACAAAGAGAAGAGAGAAGAGGAACCAAACATTTCTTGGTTTGTCAACACCAATCGACGAGAGATTCGACTCCGGATCATCCAAATGCAAGCTCCAATGACGTTTTCTAAGCTAATCTACAAGAAAAATGAAGTTTGACGGAGTTGGGAGCAAAAAATACCCAAAACCATCCCTAAAAATGTGTTTTTTTATCCATATTTATTGCTGTCATCATCGCAGACCGCGCTCAGCGCGCGTTAAACCGTCTAAGAGCCCGCTCAGCGCGCTCGGGCGCGCTCAGCGCGCTACCAGCTGCCTTGAAAAAATGTTTCAGCCATAACTTGAGAACCGTAACTCCATTTTTCGCCCGGTTCGAAGCGTTGCAAAACTTATTCAATTTCCTATCTAACAATACATAAATATCAACCAAATTGGTGATTTATATTATCCTCATTTTGAGCCTTATTCGTTGATGAGTTGCTCAAAATCGTGCGTTTGAAGCCGTGTCTTCGACACTTTATTGCTCATGCTCCAAATACACCTCAATACCTACAAAATGAGTAGAAAACTATCAAATGGTACACAAATACACTAAAACTTGATTATACACTAAATATACACATTTACATACAAAGTGGGGTTTATTCGAACAATATTTAACAAAAAGTAATGATAAGTGCAACAAAACTTATATACAAAAATAGGTACATTTTGCACTTATCAACTCTCCCCAACTTACATAATTGTTTGTCCTCAAACAAAGCCAACAACTAAAGGAACAAACGCAATAACCAAAGAATCCTGAATCAACAAGTTTTGAAAACAGAAAACAAATGCAATGATTCAACCGAAAATGGTACACACAAAGTAAATACTTACCACTAAACTACGACTATAACATAGTCACGAAACAAATGCAAAATACAAAAATCATGTCAAACATCCTAAAACAACACAAGTTCAAATGTGAATCACACCTAGCAAAAACAATAATCGGTAGATGAAAAATATAAAATGAGGTACTTTCACTCACACAACAATCTTGCAAACAAAAGACTAAATTATGCATCCAGTCAAAAATTCACATTGAACATACAAAGGCAAGAATCACAAGGACTTTTCAAGGTTGTAATGTGGTCGGATGAACAAACAAGGGGTAATTCCTAAAGCTAATCGAAACCAAAACTTGCCTAAACCTAAGGGAGTGATCAACTCACAAAAGTTCAAACACAAAATTTCAATCAAACTTCTTCCAAAATCCCAAGTGTTACACAAAACACAATACTTATTTAGCACAATTATTGGAACTCTTTTTGTTTCCTTTCTCAAGGATTTATTTTTCTTTTTTTATTTATTTTTCTTTTCTCTTCTCATATTTTTCTCTTTTTTCATTTCGTTTTCAACCTCATAGCAACCAATAACATAAGTGTGAAAACATTGTTCTCCCCAACTTGAATTCAACCACATCATCATGTGAATACTCCCTACTTTCTAAGGCAAGGTAAAAATTCATACAACAACACAAAGTTGAGGGCTCAAGAAAAACAAAATCCATAAAAAATAAGTGAACTAAATACTCATAGACAAGCATTAAGTTCAAATAAAACATGGATCAAAAAGATCAAAGGGGGTTACAAATTCTCACACACTCACAAGGTGAATTGACTATTTGGCTAAGGTGGTTGTGCTCAAAATGAAAAAAAAAACCTTGATCCTTTTCATGCATTCATATAAGCAATACAAACAAAAGATTCAACATAATAAAATCCAGTAAAACAAAATTGTCGGTACTCCGAGCATATAACAATGGAAGGCTTCCTCACAAAAAGGGTAGGAACTAAAGTGATTCACATACGAACAAGTATATAAAAGAATGAATGGCATAGAAGTTGTAAAAAGCCTAAGTATCATGAATATGCTAAAGTCAAGAAAGCGATAAACACATACCTTGAACGTGTACAAAACTTTAAACACTATCATTACCACGCATTCGCAAGTTGAAATGATAAAAAATGGACAAACACCGAATGCGACTTCAAGCAATCGAGCAAAAATTTGAGTCCAAACAACAACAAAAGAATTAGAAAAATTACTAATAATTACTAATATATAAGGCCTTGGTGGAAGTGGGAAAAAGGGGGAGCCAAGTGAACAATTAAAAGAAATCACTGGCTTAGCACAGCAGAGCGCGCAGGCCCGCACTGAGCGCGCTACACCAGAACCAGAAAAATCAGTACATCAACAAGGTTCTGGTGTAGGCCTCCACTTAACACCTACACAATCTCATATACAATGAAAAAGTAATAATGGAACAAAAAACGATAAAACATGCTTGTTTTACGTCGTAAGCTCGACGCCTATTATTTATACACACTTCTCCAAGTTGCCTCTTTACACGGTTAGTACTCACCGACGACGAAACCAAACCAAACACTTAGCAAACGTGAAGAGAAACAAATATATACACTATATTCACAATTATGCAAAACATGTAAAATTCACAAATATGGTAAACATATACAAGTATCATTATAAACAAGTGAAAATAGACAATATATACGATATCTACAAAACTAAAAAATAAAGAAACTATCGCAATGCGATTCAATAAAAACACCAATCCCCGGCAACGGTGCCATTTTGTTGGGTGAGGAATAGGGCAAGCAAACAAAAAGATTTGGAAGTATTTTTCCGGGAATTTATCGTGTCCACAGAGATCGGTACTACTGAACTGCCGTTCGACAATTTAAATGTTAATGAGTTTGGGATTAAAATGGTTTAAAGCGTAAAAACAGAAAAGTAAATAAAAACATAAAAACAATTCATTCTTCAACAAGACGAACTTATCAAGCATAAATATAATCCACTCGTCACAAACATAAATTTACCGACCAATTATACTCCACCTGCAATACTCGTCAAAATCATCCAGCATCGCTCACAACAGTGTCCATCTCGGGCACACTAAGCTGAGAGACAACCGTATTACTCTCTTCGTCACTCTCGCGCACGAAGCCTCGAAACACGGAAGACATTAAGTTCCGACACCAAAAAGATTATCATCTAAATCTATCTCTAGCATCTAGACAATAGACATCCATCCCTAATCAAGATTTGTGATGTTTATCTCTAACACAACACAAATTCAAACATAAATGCAAAAAGATCAAGGAAGACATCGATAATGATTTGTAAAGCAAATTTCATATAATATTAAGATCAACAAAGATACATATGTTCATAGTAACTATACAATACCCAACAAAAAGAAATTACAAAGAGAAGAGAGAAGAGGAACCAAACATTTCTTGGTTTGTCAACACCAATCGACGAGAGATTCGACTCCGGATCATCCAAATGCAAGCTCCAATGATGTTTTCTAAGCTAATCTACAAGAAAAATGAAGTTTGACGGAGTTGGGAGCAAAAAATACCCAAAACCATCCCTAAAAATGTGTTTTTTATCCATATTTATTGCTGTCATCATCGCAGACCGCGCTCAGCGCGCGTTAAACCACCTAAGAGCCCGCTCAGCGCGCTCAGCGCGCTACCAGCTGCCTTGAAAAAATGTTTCAGCCATAACTTGAGAACCGTAACTCCATTTTTCGCCCGGTTCGAAGCGTTGCAAAACTTATTCAATTTCCTATCTAACAATACATAAATATCAACCAAATTGGTGATTTATATTATCCTCATTTTGAGCCTTATTCGTTGATGAGTTGCTCAAAATCGTGCGTTTGAAGCCGTGTCTTCGACAATTTATTGCTCATGCTCCAAATACACCTCAATACCTACAAAATGAGTAGAAAACTATCAAATGGTACACAAATACACTAAAACTTGATTATACACTAAATATACACATTTACATACAAAGTGGGGTTTATTCGAACAATATTTAACAAAAAGTAATGATAAGTGCAACAAAACTTATATACAAAAATAGGTACATTTTGCACTTATCAACTCTCCCCAACTTACATAATTGTTTGTCCTCAAACAAAGCCAACAACTAAAGGAACAAACGCAATAACCAAAGAATCCTGAATCAATAAGTTTTGAAAACGGAAAACAAATGCAATGATTCAACCGAAAATGGTACACACAAAGTAAATACTTACCACTAAACTACGACTATAACATAGTCACGAAACAAATGCAAAATACAAAAATCATGTCAAACATCCTAAAACAACATAAGTTCAAATGTGAATCACACCTAGCAAAAACAATCATCGGTAGATGAAAAATATAAAATGAGGTACTTTAACTCACACAACAATCTTGCAAACAAAAGACTAAATTATGCATCCATTCAAAAATTCATATTGAACATACAAAGGCAAGAATCACAAGGACTTTTCAAGGTTGTAATGTGGTCGGATGAACAAACAAGGGATAATTCCTAAAGCTAATCGAAACAAAAACTTGCCTAAACCTAAGGGAGTGATCAACTCACAAAAGTTCAAACACAAAATTTCAATCAAACTTCTTCCAAAATCCCAAGTGTTACACAAAACACAATACTTATTTAGCACAATTATTGGAACTCTTTTTGTTTCCTTTCTCAAGGATTTATTTTTCTTTTTTTTTTTTTTTTCTTTTCTTTTGTCATATTTTTCTCTTTTTTCATTTCGTTTTCAACCTCATAGCAACCAATAACATAACTGAGAAAACATTGTTCTCCCCAACTTGAATTCAACCACATCATCATGTGAATACTCCCTACTTTCTAAGGCAAGGTAAAAATTCATACAACAACACAAAGTTGAGGGCTCAAGAAAAACAAAATCCATAAAAAATAAGTGAACTAAATACTCATAGACAAGCATTAAGTTCAAATAAAACATGGATCAAAAAGATCAAAGGGGGTTACAAATTCTCACACACTCACAAGGTGAATTGACTATTTGGCTAAGGTGGTTGTGCTCAAAATGAAAAAAAAAACCTTGATCCTTTTCATGCATTCATATAAGCAATACAAACAAAAGATTCAACATAATAAAATCCAGTAAAACAAAATTGTCGGTACTCCGAGCATATAACAATGGAAGGCTTCCTCACAAAAAGGGTAGGAACTAAAGTGATTCACATACGAACAAGTATATAAAAGAATGAATGGCATAGAAGTTGTAAAAAGCCTAAGTATCATGAATATGCTAAAGTCAAGAAAGCGATAAACACATACCTTGAACGTGTACAAAACTTTAAACACTATCATTACCACGCATTCGCAAGTTGAAATGATAAAAAATGGACAAACACCGAATGCGACTTCAAGCAATCGAGCAAAAATTTGAGTCCAAACAACAACAAAAGAATTAGAAAAATTACTAATAATTACTAATATATAAGGCCTTGGTGGAAGTGGGAAAAAGGGGGAGTCAAGTGAATAATTAAAAGAAATCACTGGCTTAGCACAGCAGAGCGCGCAGGCCCGCGCTGAGCGCGCTGCACCAGAACCAGAAAAATCAGTACATCAACAAGGTTCTGGTGTAGGCCTCCACTTAACACCTACACAATCTCATATACAATGAAAAAGAAATAATGGAACAAAAAATGATAAAACATGCTTGTTTTACGTCGTAAGCTCGACGCCTATTATTTATACACACTTCTCCAAGTTGCCTCTTTACACGGTTAGTGCTCACCGACGACGAAACCAAACCAAACACTTAGCAAACGTGAAGAGAAACAAATATATACACTATATTCACAATTATGCAAAACATGTAAAATTCACAAATATGGTAAACATATACAAGTATCATTATAAACAAGTGAAAATAGACAATATATACGATATCTACAAAACTAAAAAATAAAGAAACTATCGCAATGCGATTCAATAAAAACACCAATCCCCGGCAACGGTGCCATTTTGTTGGGTGAGGAATAGGGCAAGCAAACAAAAAGATTTGGAAGTATTTTTCCGGGAATTTATCGTGTCCACAGAGATCGGTGCTACTGAACTGCCGTTCGACAATTTAAATGTTAATGAGTTTGGGATTAAAATGGTTTAAAGCGTAAAAACAGAAAAGTAAATAAAAACATAAAAACAATTCATTCTTCAACAAGACGAACTTATCAAGCATAAATATAATCCACTCGTCATAAACATAAATTTACCGACCAATTATACTCCACCTGCAATACTCGTCAAAATCATCCAGCATCGCTCACAACAGTGTCCATCTCTGGCACACTAAGCTGAGAGACAACCGTATTACTCTCTTCGTCACTCTCGCGCACGAAACCTCGAAACACGGAAGACATTAAGTTCCGACACCAAAAAGATTATCATCTAAATCTATCTCTAGCATCTAGACAATAGATATCCATCCCTAATCAAGATTTGTGATGTTTATCTCTAACACAACACAAATTCAAACATAAATGCAAAAAGATCAAGGAAGACATCGATAATGATTTGTAAAGCAAATTTCATATAATATTAAGATCAACAAAGATACATATGTTCATAGTAACTATACAATACCCAACAAAAAGAAATTACAAAGAGAAGAGAGAAGAGGAACCAAACATTTCTTAGTTTGTCAACACCAATCGACGAGAGATTCGACTCCGGATCATCCAAATGCAAGCTCCAATGATGTTTTCTAAGCTAATCTACAAGAAAAATGAAGTTTGACGGAGTTGGGAGCAAAAAATACCCAAAACCATCCCTAAAAATGTGTTTTTTATCCATATTTATTGCTGTCATCATCGCAGACCGCGCTCAGCGCGCGTTAAACCACCTAAGAGCCCGCTCAGTGCGCTCGGGCGCGCTCAGCACGCTACCAGCTGCCTTGAAAAAATGTTTCAGCCATAACTTGAGAACCGTAACTCCATTTTTCGCCCGGTTCGAAGCGTTGCAAAACTTATTCAATTTCCTATCTAACAATACATAAATATCAACCAAATTGGTGATTTATATTATCCTCATTTTGAGCCTTATTCGTTGATGAGTTGCTCAAAATCGTGCGTTTGAAGCCGTGTCTGCGACACTTTATTGCTCATGCTCCAAATACACCTCAATACCTACAAAATGAGTAGAAAACTATCAAATGGTACACAAATACACTAAAACTTGATTATACACTAAATATACACATTTACATACAAAGTGGGGTTTATTCGAACAATATTTAACAAAAAGTAATGATAAGTGCAACAAAACTTATATACAAAAATAGGTACATTTTGCACTTATCAACTCTCCCCAACTTACATAATTGTTTGTCCTCAAACAAAGCCAACAACTAAAGGAACAAACGCAATAACCAAAGAATCCTGAATCAACAAGTTTTGAAAACGGAAAACAAATGCAATGATTCAACCGAAAATGGTACACACAAAGTAAATACTTACCACTAAACTACGACTATAACATAGTCACGAAACAAATGCAAAATACAAAAATCATGTCAAACATCCTAAAACAACACAAGTTCAAATGTGAATCACTCCTAGCAAAAACAATCATCGGTAGATGAAAAATATAAAATGAGGTACTTTCACTCACACAACAATCTTGCAAACAAAAGACTATATCATGCATCCATTCAAAAATTCACATTGAACATACAAAGGCAAGAATCACAAGGACTTTTCAAGGTTGTAATGTGGTCGGATGAACAAACAAGGGGTAATTCCTAAAGCTAATCGAAACAAAAACTTGCCTAAACCTAAGGGAGTGATCAACTCACAAAAGTTCAAACACAAAATTTCAATCAAACGTCTTCCAAAATCCCAAGTGTTACACAAAACACAATACTTATTTAGCACAATTATTGGAACTCTTTTTGTTTCCTTTCTCAAGGATTTATTTTTCTTTTTTTATTTATTTTTCTTTTCTCTTCTCATATTTTTCTCTTTTTTCATTTCGTTTTCAACCTCATAGCAACCAATAACATAAGTGAGAAAACATTGTTCTCCCCAACTTGAATTCAACCACATCATCATGTGAATACTCCCTACTTTCTAAGGCAAGGTAAAAATTCATACAACAACACAAAGTTGAGGGCTCAAAAAAAACAAAATCCATAAAAAATAAGTGAACTAAATACTCATAGACAAGCATTAAGTTCAAATAAAACATGGATCAAAAAGATCAAAGGGGGTTACAAATTTTCACACACTCACAAGGTGAATTGACTATTTGGCTAAGGTGGTTGTGCTCAAAATGAAAAAAAAAACCTTGATCCTTTTCATGCATTCATATAAGCAATACAAACAAAAGATTCAACATAATAAAATCCAGTAAAACAAAATTGTCGGTACTCCGAGCATATAACAATGGAAGGCTTCCTCACAAAAAGGGTAGGAACTAAAGTGATTCACATACGAACAAGTATATAAAAGAATGAATGGCATAGAAGTTGTAAAAAGCCTAAGTATCATGAATATGCTAAAGTCAAGAAAGCGATAAACACATACCTTGAACGTGTATAAAACTTTAAACACTATCATTACCACGCATTCGCAAGTTGAAATAATAAAAAATGGACAAACACCGAATGCGACTTCAAGCAATCGAGCAAATATTTGAGTCCAAACAACAACAAAAGAATTAGAAAAATTACTAATAATTACTAATATATAAGGCCTTGGTGGAAGTGGGAAAAAGGGGGAGCCAAGTGAACAATTAAAAGAAATCACTGGCTTAGCAAAGCAGAGCGCGCAGGCCCGCGCTGAGCGTGCTACACCAGAACCAGAAAAATCAGTACATCAACAAGGTTCTGGTGTAGGCCTCCACTTAACATCTACACAATCTCATATACAATGAAAAAGTAATAATGGAACAAAAAAGGATAAAACATGCTTGTTTTACGTCGTAAGCTCGACGCCTATTATTTATACACACTTCTCCAAGTTGCCTCTTTACACGGTTAGTGCTCACCGACGACGAAACCAAACCAAACACTTAGCAAACGTGAAGAGAAACAAATATATACACTATATTCACAATTATGGAAAAAATGTAAAATTCACAAATATGGTAAACATATACAAGTATCATTATAAACAAGTGAAAATTGACAATATATACGATATCTACAAAACTAAAAAATAAAGAAACTATCGCAATGCAATTCAATAAAAACACCAATCCCCGGCAACGGTGCCATTTTGTTGGGTGAGGAATAGGGCAAGCAAACAAAAAGATTTGGAAGTATTTTTCCGGGAATTTATCGTGTCCACAGAGATCGGTGCTACTGAACTGTCGTTCGACAATTTAAATGTTAATGAGTTTGGGATTAAAATGGTTTAAAGCGTAAAAACAAAAAAGTAAATAAAAACATAAAAACAATTCATTCTTCAACAAGACGAACTTATCAAGCATAAATATAATCCACTCATCACAAACATAAATTTACCGACCAATTATACTCCACCTGCAATACTCGTCAAAATCATCCAGCATCGCTCACAACAGTGTCCATCTCTGGCACACTAAGCTGAGAGACAACCGTATTACTCTCTTCGTCACTCTCGCGCACGAAGCCTCGAAACACGGAAGACATTAAGTTCCGACACCAAAAAGATTATCATCTAAATCTATCTCTAGCATCTAGACAATAGATATCCATCCCTAATCAAGATTTGTGATGTTTATCTCTAACACAACACAAATTCAAACATAAATGCAAAAAGATCAAGGAAGACATCGATAATGATTTGTAAAGCAAATTTCATATAATATTAAGATCAACAAAGATACATATGTTCATAGTAACTATACAATACCCAACAAAAAGAAATTACAAAGAGAAGAGAGAAGAGGAACCAAACATTTCTTGGTTTGTCAACACCAATCGACGAGAGATTCGACTCCGGATCATCCAAATGCAAGCTCCAATGACGTTTTCTAAGCTAATCTACAAGAAAAATGAAGTTTGACGGAGTTGGGAGCAAAAAATACCCAAAACCATCCCTAAAAATGTGTTTTTTTATCCATATTTATTGCTGTCATCATCGCAGACCGCGCTCAGCGCGCGTTAAACCGTCTAAGAGCCCGCTCAGCGCGCTCGGGCGCGCTCAGCGCGCTACCAGCTGCCTTGAAAAAATGTTTCAGCCATAACTTGAGAACCGTAACTCCATTTTTCGCCCGGTTCGAAGCGTTGCAAAACTTATTCAATTTCCTATCTAACAATACATAAATATCAACCAAATTGGTGATTTATATTATCCTCATTTTGAGCCTTATTCGTTGATGAGTTGCTCAAAATCGTGCGTTTGAAGCCGTGTCTTCGACACTTTATTGCTCATGCTCCAAATACACCTCAATACCTACAAAATGAGTAGAAAACTATCAAATGGTACACAAATACACTAAAACTTGATTATACACTAAATATACACATTTACATACAAAGTGGGGTTTATTCGAACAATATTTAACAAAAAGTAATGATAAGTGCAACAAAACTTATATACAAAAATAGGTACATTTTGCACTTATCAACTCTCCCCAACTTACATAATTGTTTGTCCTCAAACAAAGCCAACAACTAAAGGAACAAACGCAATAACCAAAGAATCCTGAATCAACAAGTTTTGAAAACGGAAAACAAATGCAATGATTCAACCGAAAATGGTACACACAAAGTAAATACTTACCACTAAACTACGACTATAACATAGTCACGAAACAAATGCAAAATACAAAAATCATGTCAAACATCCTAAAACAACACAAGTTCAAATGTGAATCACACCTAGCAAAAACAATAATCGGTAGATGAAAAATATAAAATGAGGTACTTTCACTCACACAACAATCTTGCAAACAAAAGACTAAATTATGCATCCATTCAAAAATTCACATTGAACATACAAAGGCAAGAATCACAAGGACTTTTCAAGGTTGTAATGTGGTCGGATGAACAAACAAGGGGTAATTCCTAAAGCTAATCGAAACCAAAACTTGCCTAAACCTAAGGGAGTGATCAACTCACAAAAGTTCAAACACAAAATTTCAATCAAACTTCTTCCAAAATCCCAAGTGTTACACAAAACACAATACTTATTTAGCACAATTATTAGAACTCTTTTTGTTTCCTTTCTCAAGGATTTATTTTTCTTTTTTTATTTATTTTTCTTTTCTCTTCTCATATTTTTCTCTTTTTTCATTTCGTTTTCAACCTCATAGCAACCAATAACATAAGTGTGAAAACATTGTTCTCCCCAACTTGAATTCAACCACATCATCATGTGAATACTCCCTACTTTCTAAGGCAAGGTAAAAATTCATACAACAACACAAAGTTGAGGGCTCAAGAAAAACAAAATCCATAAAAAATAAGTGAACTAAATACTCATAGACAAGCATTAAGTTCAAATAAAACATGGATCAAAAAGATCAAAGGGGGTTACAAATTCTCACACACTCACAAGGTGAATTGACTATTTGGCTAAGGTGGTTGTGCTCAAAATGAAAAAAAAAACCTTGATCCTTTTCATGCATTCATATAAGCAATACAAACAAAAGATTCAACATAATAAAATCCAGTAAAACAAAATTGTCGGTACTCCGAGCATATAACAATGGAAGGCTTCCTCACAAAAAGGGTAGGAACTAAAGTGATTCACATACGAACAAGTATATAAAAGAATGAATGGCATAGAAGTTGTAAAAAGCCTAAGTATCATGAATATTCTAAAGACAAGAAAGCGATAAACACATACCTTGAACGTGTATAAAACTTTAAACACTATCATTACCACGCATTCGCAAGTTGAAATAATAAAAAATGGACAAACACCGAATGCGACTTCAAGCAATCGAGCAAAAATTTGAGTCCAAACAACAACAAAAGAATTAGAAAAATTACTAATAATTACTAATATATAAGGCCTTGGTGGAAGTGGGAAAAAGGGGGAGCCAAGTGAACAATTAAAAGAAATCACTGGCTTAGCACAGCAGAGCTTGCAGGCCCGCGCTGAGCGTGCTACACCAGAACCAGAAAAATCAGTACATCAACAAGGTTCTGGTGTAGGCCTCCACTTAACACCTACACAATCTCATATACAATGAAAAAGTAATAATGGAACAAAAAACGATAAAACATGCTTGTTTTACGTCGTAAGCTCGACGCCTATTATTTATACACACTTCTCCAAGTTGCCTCTTTACACGGTTAGTGCTCACCGACGACGAAACCAAACCAAACACTTAGCAAACGTGAAGAGAAACAAATATATACACTATATTCACAATTATGGAAAAAATGTAAAATTCACAAATATGGTAAACATATACAAGTATCATTATAAACAAGTGAAAATAGACAATATATACGATATCTACAAAACTAAAAAATAAAGAAACTATCGCAATGCGATTCAATAAAAACACCAATCCCCGGCAACGGTGCCATTTTGTTGGGTGAGGAATAGGGCAAGCAAACAAAAAGATTTGGAAGTATTTTTCCGGGAATTTATCGTGTCCACAGAGATCGGTGCTACTGAACTGCCGTTCGACAATTTAAATGTTAATGAGTTTGGGATTAAAATGGTTTAAAGCGTAAAAACAGAAAAGTAAATAAAAACATAAAAACAATTCGTTCTTCAACAAGACGAACTTATCAAGCATAAATATAATCCACTCGTCACAAACATAAATTTACCGACCAATTATACTCCACCTGCAATACTCGTCAAAATCATCCAGCATCGCTCACAACAGTGTCCATCTCTGGCACACTAAGCTGAGAGACAACCGTATTAATCTCTTCGTCACTCTCGCACACGAAGCCTCGAAACACGGAAGACATTAAGTTCCGACACCAAAAAGATTATCATCTAAATCTATCTCTAGCATCTAGACAATAGATATCCATCCCTAATCAAGATTTGTGATGTTTATCTCTAACACAACACAAATTCAAACATAAATGCAAAAAGATCAAGGAAGACATCGATAATGATTTGTAAAGCAAATTTCATATAATATTAAGATCAACAAAGATACATATGTTCATAGTAACTATACAATACCCAACAAAAAGAAATTACAAAGAGAAGAGAGAAGAGGAACCAAACATTTCTTGGTTTGTCAACACCAATCGACGAGAGATTCGACTCTGGATCATCCAAATGCAAGCTCCAATGATGTTTTCTAAGCTAATCTACAAGAAAAATGAAGTTTGACGGAGTTGGGAGCAAAAAATACCCAAAACCATCCCTAAAAATGTGTTTTTTATCCATATTTATTGCTGTCATCATCGCAGACCGCGCTCAGCGCGCGTTAAACCACCTAAGAGCCCGCTCAGCGCGCTCGGGCGCGCTCAGCGCGCTACCAGCTGCCTTGAAAAAATGTTTCAGCCATAACTTGAGAACCGTAACTCCATTTTTCGCCCGGTTCGAAGCGTTGCAAAACTTATTCAATTTCCTATCTAACAATACATAAATATCAACCAAATTGGTGATTTATATTATCCTCATTTTGAGCCTTATTCGTTGATGAGTTGCTCAAAATCGTGCGTTTGAAGCCGTGTCTTCGACACTTTATTGCTCATGCTCCAAATACACCTCAATACCTACAAAATGAGTAGAAAACTATCAAATGGTACACAAATACACTAAAACTTGATTATACACTAAATATACACATTTACATACAAAGTGGGGTTTATTCGAACAATATTTAACAAAAATTAATGATAAGTGCAACAAAACTTATATACAAAAATAGGTACATTTTGCACTTATCAACTCTCCCCAACTTACATAATTGTTTGTCCTCAAACAAAGCCAACAACTAAAGGAACAAACGCAATAACCAAAGAATCCTGAATCAACAAGTTTTGAAAACGGAAAACAAATGCAATGATTCAACCGAAAATGGTACACACAAAGTAAATACTTACCACTAAACTACGACGATAACATAGTCAGAAACAAATGCAAAATACAAAAATCATGTCAAACATCCTAAAACAACACAAGTTCAAATGTGAATCACACCTAGCAAAAAACAATCATCGGTAGATGAAAAATATAAAATGAGGTACTTTCACTCACACAACAATCTTGCAAACAAAAGACTAAATTATGCATCCATTCAAAAATTCACATTGAACATACAAAGGCAAGAATCACAAGGACTTTTCAAGGTTGTAATGTGGTCGGATGAACAAACAAGGGGTAATTCCTAAAGCTAATCGAAACAAAAACTTGCCTAAACCTAAGGGAGTGATCAACTCACAAAAGTTCAAACACAAAATTTCAATCAAACTTCTTCCAAAATCCCAAGTGTTACACAAAACACAATACTTATTTAGCACAATTATTGGAACTCTTTTTGTTTCCTTTCTCAAGGATTTTTTTTTATTTTTTTTTTATTTTTCTTTTCTCTTGTCATATTTTTCTCTTTTTTCATTTCTTTTTCAACCTCATAGCAACCAATAACATAAGTGAGAAAACATTGCTCTCCCCAACTTGAATTCAACCACATCATCATGTGAATACTCCCTACTTTCTAAGGCAAGGTAAAAATTCATACAACAACACAAAGTTGAGGGTTCAAGAAAAACAAAATCCATAAAAAATAAGTGAACTAAATACTCATAGACAAGCATTAAGTTCAAATAAAACATGGATCAAAAAGCTCAAAGGGGGTTACAAATTCTCACACACTCACAAGGTGAATTGACTATTTGGCTAAGGTGGTTGTGCTCAAAATGAAAAAAAAAACCTTGATCATTTTCATGCATTCATATATGCAATACAAACAAAAGATTCAACATAATAAAATCCAGTAAAACAAAATTGTCGGTACTCCGAGCATATAACAATGGAAGGCTTCCTCACAAAAAAGGTAGGAACTAAAGTGATTCACATACGAACAAGTATATAAAAGAATGAATGGCATAGAAGTTGTAAAAAACCTAAGTATCATGAATATGCTAAAGTCAAGAAAGCGATAAACACATACCTTGAACGTGTACAAAACTTTAAACACTTCCATTACCACGCATTCACAAGTTGAAATGATAAAAAATGGACAAACACCGAATGCGACTTCAAGCAATCGAGCAAAAATTTGAGTCCATACAACAATAAAAGAATTAGAAAAATTACTAATAATTACTAATATATAAGGCCTTGGTGGAAGTGGGAAAAAGGGGGAGCCAAGTGAACAATTAAAAGAAATCACTGGCTTAGCACAGCAGAGCGCGCAGGTCCGCGTTGAGCGCGCTACACCAGAACCTGAAAAATCAGTACAACAACAAAGCTCTGGTGTAGGCCTCCACTTAACACCTACACAATCTCATATACAATGAAAAAGTAATAATGGAACAAAAAACGATAAAACATGCTTGTTTTACGTCGTAAGCTCGACGCCTATTATTTATAAACACTTCTCCAAGTTGCCTCTTTACACGGTTAGTGCTCACCGACAACGAAACCTAACCAAACACTTAGCAAACGTGAAGAGAAACAAATATATACACTATATTCACAATTATGCAAAACATGTAAAATTCACAAATATGGTAAACATATACAAGTATCAATATAAACAAGTGAAAATAGACAATATATACGATATCTACAAAACTCAAAAATAAAGAAACTATCGCAATGCGATTCAACAAAAACACCAATCCCCGGCAACGACGCCATTTTGTTGGGTGAGGAATAGGGCAAGCAAACAAAAAAATTTGGAAGTATTTTTCCGAGAATTTATCGTGTCCACAGAGATCGGTGCTACTGAACTGTCGTTCGGCAATTTAAATGTTAACGAGTTTGGGTTTAAAATGGTTTAAAGCGTAAAAACAGAAAAGTAAATAAAAACATAAAAACAATCCATTCTTCAACAAGACGAACTTATCAAGCATAAATATAATCCACTCGTCACAAACATAAATTTACCGGCCAATTATACTCCACCTGCAATACTCGTCAAAATCATCCAGCATCGCTCACAATAGTGTCCATATCTGGCACACTAAGCTGAGAGACAACCGTATTACTCTCTTCGTCACTCTCGCGCACGAAGCCTCGAAACACGGAAGACATTAAGTTCCGACACCAAAAAGATTATCATCTAAATCTATCTCTAGCATCTAGATAATAGATATCCATCCCTAATCAAGATTTGTGATGTTTATCTCTAACACAACACAAATTCAAACATAAATGCAAAAAGATCAAGGAAGACATCGATAATGATTTGTAAAGCAAATTTCATATAATATTAAGATCAACAAAGATACATATGTTCATAGTAACTATACAATACCCAACAAAAAGAAATTACAAAGAGAAGAGAGAAGAGGAACCAAACATTTCTTGGTTTGTCAACACCAATCGACGAGAGATTCGACTCCGGATCATCCAAATGCAAGCTCCAATGATGTTTTCTAAGCTAATCTACAAGAAAAATTAAGTTTGATGGAGTTGGGAGCAAAAAATACCCAAAACCATCCCTAAAAATGTGTTTTTTACCCATATTTATTGCTGTCATCATCGCAGACCGCGCTCAGCGCGCGTTAAACCGTCTAAGAGCCCGCTCAACGCGCTCGGGCGCGCTCAGCGCGCTACCAGCTGCCTTGAAAAAATGTTTCAGCCATAACTTGAGAACCGTAACGCCGTTTTTCGCCCGGTTCGAAGCGTTGCAAAGCTTATTCAAATTCCTATATAATAATGCATAAATATCAACCAAATTGGTGATTTATATTATCCTCATTTTGAGCCTTATTCGTTGATGAGTTGCTCAAAATCGTGCGTTTGAAGCCGTGTCTTCGACACTTTATTGCTCATGCTCCAAATACACCTCAATACCTACAAAATGAGTAGAAAACTATCAAATGGTACACAAATACACAAAAACTTGATTATACACTAAATATACACATTTACATACAAAGTGGGGTTTATTCGAACAATATTTAACAAAAAGTAACGATAAGTGCAACAAAACTTATATACAAAAATAGGTACATTTTGCACTTATCAAGTTGACACTTTTAAAGTATGTAAGATGAACTTTCATTTGACATTTGAATGGGAGAAAAAGTCCTTATGGTTTAGGAGTTATGACCTTGCAAAGTTGGTACAAAATCACTTTTGTTCCATAACTTAGAAAAATTTTGGTTTCTCAAGGTTGCCCCTTTTGCAAGAAACCTCATTTTTCTTGATTTTTCTTGATGAATGATGATCAAAACGATACATTAACATTGTTTTTGACTTAGGGGAACCATATTTGTGAAGAATTACAAAAAGTCAAACTTGATTTTAGGCACAGTTAACTTTTTGTCAGATGAAATCCAAACTGTGTGATCCTTTGTGCAATCAAGTTCTTGACCCAATTAAAGCCTAATGGATGGATTCCATAGGTGTTTTAGGGTATCTTGAATCATGTACCAAGGTTTGGGAGCATGTCTTGGTCAAAAGTCAAAGGCACAGTTGACTTTTTCTTCAAAACCCTAATTGTCGTCCAGATGAGATTGAAACTTGGGAATCAAGCTTCTTGGATCAATCCATTGTTATAAATGGATCAATGTAGTGTATTTAAGGCCCTCAAATCATGTCTTGAGGTCTTGGTTCATGCTTTGCTCCAAAAGTCAACTTAGGGGTGAATTAGGTCAAGACACCCTAATTCCTGATTTTTGATGAATGCTTCCCCTGATGCTAATTTGACTTGATTATTGGATCCATGAGGTCCCTTGGAGCATTTTGGATCATGTTTTGAAGTATTGGCTCATGCCCAGATGAAAATTTTCATCTGGAGGCCTTGGTCGACCAAAACCCTAATTTGGTGACACTGGCGATCTCGAGGCTTGATCCACTCTGAATGTTGCAACTTTGTGCTTGATTCTTGATGTGGGAGTCCTCTTGATCCTTTATGGGTGTTTGTAAGGTTAGACAAGTTGAAGATCATGTCATTTCTTGATTGATCCTTTGTCTAAGTGCTCTGGAGGGCTCAAAACCCTAATTCTTGATTGTGGTGAATACTCAACCATCTTTGAGGATATTGATGAGGCATGAAGGTACATCCATATTGTGGTGATGATTTGCATAATGATGGGAAATCTTGGTGGTAAAAATTTGGGGTATGACAGATGCCCCTATTTAATCTTCTTGGACCCGGAGGTGTGAATGGCGGAGATATTCGGACATTCAGGGTGCAAGAGGATTAAATATAGGAATACCCAAAATTTTGATCGTGGTTATGAATGGCAGTTTGCTCATCCATCTTCTTTTACTAAGAAATGTTACTTGGAAAAGGGTAAAACTTCCCCTCGATCCTGGTCTTCAGCCACGGAACTGGTCTTAAATTTTTTTTTGTAATAAATTTCCCCTCGATCCTTGGTCTTTAGCCACGGAACTGGTCTCAGTTTTTGAAATAAACTTCCCCTCGATCCTGGTCTTCAGCCACAAAACTGGTCTTAGTTTTTTTGTTGTAATAAACCTCCCCTCGATCCTTGGTCTTTAGCCACGGAACTGGTATCAATTTTTGAAATAAACTTCCCCTCGATCCTAGTCTTCAGCCACAGAACTAGTCTAAGTTTCTGAAATAAACTTCCCCTCGATCCTGGTCTTCAGCCACGGAACTAGTCTAAGTTTCTTCTTGTCGAGTTTCTTCCTTGACAAGGGACACTATGTGTAGCGGTCTTCATCAAACTTCTCGCCGAGCTATACTGGGGAGACACCATTTGATGGAAAAAATTTGAGCTCAGATTTGCCGGGGACACCCATTTGTCTGAGCTGTAGAGGTGTGCAAACTTCTCTGTTGGAGACGCCATTTGTTGACTCTACTGGGGAAAAACGAGTCTCTTGAGAGACTGTTTTTCACTTGGGGGTATTACATCATACTTTTCTTCGAGCTCTTTTCGGAGAAATGCCATGTGATGTAATCCAATTTTGAGGTGCTGATGACTTCATTAACATCGACTTTCTTAGGAGAACAACCGATATATTGCCGAAAGTCTTTGGTTGAGAGGCTTTCTCTGGGGATTTTCTTTACTCTGGGAAAGCGAGAAATATCATCTTCGACGGTGAAGAGTGATGTTCCAGAGGTGTCTATTAAATGTCTTCTTGCTTTTCAGAGGTTCAAGTTATCAAAGATGGTCGAGGACAGGCTCCAATCCAGAAATAAACTGGGGGAGCGATAGCTCAGACGATACATTTCCTGATGAGGAAAGAACTTAAACCGGGATTTTGTCTTATCTGACACGGAAAGGACAACTGACAACTTGATTGCCAATAGGACTTTATCACTTGGGGAATAAGTATAACCAGAGTGACATTAATGCGATATGATTATGAATGTGAATCAATTATGCATGATGTATGTATGTTTATGCTGACAAAACTGACGCGACATACAGACTAGTGGATGAACACGACTGGATACTCGGACACTGTGGGGGATGAAAAGTATCATTGGTTCAAGATAGCAATCATGTTTTGCTTAGGAGAGGTAGTCCCTGTGGTGGAGCAAGAATCGTCAATCGGTCTTAATAGGTACGAACTCTGCCGAAAATGTCAGATGGGACATTACATCTGAAACAGTTGATCGTTCATTCAGGTGTACTGGTTTAGAAGGAGTACTCTGATTATGCACTTTGATGTTCAATCACCTTCGGAGAAGCTATCGATGTTCTTTGTGCGTTCAGTAGTTTAAAAAAAATGCCATCTTTATTTTAAAAGTGGAAGAAAATTTGACAAATAAAATTCATTTTTTTGTTTTGTTTCAAGAATCGTTGATCATGTTTAAAAATGTCATTCTATAAAGCAAAAACAAATGAGAATTGCAAACAAAAGCGCTAGGGCTCAAATTTTATTGATAGGATGGAAATCAGCCAAACGCGTGACCCCATAGAGTATTTACAAAGTTTAGAAAATGGTCATTTTAAGGGAAAGAGGCTACATTAAAACATAACGACCGTTATCCTTCTACCAACTTTGAATTCTGGACATCCTGAGCTTCTGTCGAAGATGACCTTGACTGGAGTTTTCCTGATGGATGACATTACTGCTGAGGAGTTGAACCGATCAGATGTAGTTACTTGCCATGAATCCCTAACTTTTGCCTGGATTGTCTTTTGAGGTTTCCAATCCATCGGGATGATTTTTTTTGCTTGTGTCTCTAAATTTTGCCTGGACCGCCTTTTCGAGTTTTCAATCCACCGAGACGTTTTTTTTTATTTTATATTTTATTTAGGCGAAGTATTTCTTGACTACATCAACATTTGTGGGGTAGACAAACTCCTCTTCATCCATGGCTGCGAGTCTCAAGGCGCCGCCTGAGAAGACTTTCTTGACAAGATAGGGGCAGTCATAATTCGTATTGCATTTGCCCCTAGAATTAGTGAGGAATGGTTGTATCTTTTTGAGCACAAGGTCTCCTTTCCTGAAGACGCGAGGTCGGGCCTTTTTGTCGAACTACTCAGATTGTAATTCAGACGTCCCAAAAATCCTCTGACCTGTTTTTCGGTTTTTGGTGAAGGCATTTCTTGAATGGCCTTGACCTTGTCAGGGTCAACCTCGATTCCTTTTTGGCTGACGATGAACCCTAAAAGTTTTCCCGAGCGGACACCGAATGTGCATTTATAGGGATTCAAGCAGAGTTTGTATTTTCTCAGATGCTCGAATAATTTTGACAGGTGTTCAACGTGTTCTTCCTCTGTTCTAGATTTGGCAATCATGTCGTCGACATACACTTCAATTTTTGTGTGCATCATGTCGTGAAACAGAGTCGTCATAGCCCTTTGATAGGTTACCCCGGCGTTCTTCAAGCCGAATGGATTACCTTGTAACAAAAGGTGCCCCATGGGATGATGAATGAAATTTTACACATAGTGTTTTGCAATTTGGTTTCAGACTCCACGTTTGACTCATTATGTTGTGATTTTGTGTGTATGTATCAAATTTGCATTGACTCCTCACCACTTTTATTTTAGTTTGCTTTATTATATTTCTCATTTGAATTGATATGTAGTTGTTGGGTAGGTTTATATCCTCCAATTTTTATTTATAATTCTTTTTTTTTATATAATATTTTCATTTTCTTAAAAAAATAATAATCAAATATATTTATTATAAATATGAAGAAAATTTAAAAATATTTTTATTAATAAAAAATTTGTATAAGAACGACTTTTTTTTTTATAATGAATAGTATGTAGAACGATTGCATTTCTTTTTAATGTTTGTGTTTGTTCATTAAATTTGTTTCGTGATGAAAATATCTATATATATGTATCTTTTTGAAAGTCGAAAACATTATAAACTATAGTCTTTTATTATTATTATTTTTGGGTCAAATAGAGACAGATTTATATTCGCAATACATCACATACACGAGTTACGAAACGAATGAGTTTGATATTAGCAGATTTCTCCAATAATTTACGTGTGATGTCCTAT
Organism: Lathyrus tuberosus; assembly: GCA_022829125.1. NCBI lineage: Eukaryota > Viridiplantae > Streptophyta > Magnoliopsida > Fabales > Fabaceae > Lathyrus > Lathyrus tuberosus. Next base: position 8,141,515 of record JALAZF010000034.1, read on the forward strand.
TCCTATTCATCTTATTGGGTGGCCTAAATTTTTTGGTCCCCCTACCTTTCTTGTGTAAGAGGAAATGAAATATAGCAAATAACTACATATTTATTTAGAAATCACTAGGTTTAGATAATAGATTTGGGGAACACATGCTTATAATGCTACCATAATTAAATTAAATACATATCGGAAATTTTCATTGTCATTTGGGTAGGATTAACTTCATCTCTCGTTCATGCTTTAATTAAGGAATAAATTAAAATGGCATAAAGAAGAACTAGGTGGGTTATTGAAAATGTTTGATAGCATAGTTGAAATTTGAAACTTGGTGCTTTGTATGCAAAGTGAAAATAATTGAGAATTTCTTAACACACCACCCAACCTTCTTAGGCACCATGCGCGCTGAAGAAAATACCCATGCGTTCTGGATGTGTAAATTCGGACGCACCATTTTTTTAAAATTTTTCAGTTTATTCCGGATGTGCACATCCGGAAGAAATTCGTATTTGCAAATCCAGAATAAATCCTGATACAGAACACCAAAAATCCAGCGATGTTTCTCACATTCATAAAATAAAATCGTGATTACATTCAGAAAATCGTCATTACATCCACATAAATTTAAATATTACAAGATCAATAGTATGGTGGACGTTTGCACATCTCTAAGATGTCATCAACTGTTCTTCGAATTTTGACGGTCGCCTCGAACTCGAGCGGGCATCGTTCTTCGCAACCGAAAAAAGTTTGTCACATCGCTCTAACATCCTCTTAATTCTTGAGCTCAACAAGGCTGTAAGCGACGTTCCCTTCGTTGTCAACCGAAGGTGAACGATACTGAAGCTTCGCAACCTTCCGTTTGTCTCCGTAAGGTAGGAGATGTTCGATGTCGTCAATGATCTCGCCGATGGGGATGTCCCTCATTACCTTAAACGTGCGACCACGTGTTTTGCCGTCGGTGTAGGAGACACTTGTGACATACCAACGGAACTTGATATCATACAATTGAAACATTTAGGGTTTGTGTGAATGATATCAAATGAAACCCCTAATTTATAGAAAAGTTGGGGTAAAGTAATTTCTGCCTAAGTTTGTTCCGGATGTGCAGATCCGGAAAAACCCTACAAATATTGGTTCCAGAATATTTTACTGATACATTTCTCAAACATAATTGACTATGTTATGCAACCAATTGGAATGCTTTCATTGCAATAAAATTCATAAGTGTATTAAAAAGGCATATGAATAAAAATTCAATATATTTCACTTCAAAAATGTACATTTCGTCGTACGATTATACAAAAGAGTTAAAACAAAAATCTCCGTCTAAATCTATCGGAGCTTGACCTTTCGTCTTTTCCGCATTTGATGCCTTTTCAATTGTGTTCAATCTTTCGAATTCAAGCATCCATTCAACAAAACTATCCGGCGACGACTCGGCAATTGTGGTTGCATGTGTCGCCCATTGCAGTGATTTAGGTGGTATGGGGCATCCGGGTTTCAAGATAACTTGTACAAAATGTCTTGATTTCGCAAGCCATCCGATACACATGATGCGATCATTTGGATTGGAAGGTGGTGCGGTGTGGAGTGGAAAAAAGGTTTCCGAAAAACCGTATCGCGTCAAGTCAATACACACCATATCGTAGGCGCATGCGATAAGATGACCCATCTCGGGGAAGCTCATCCATTTTGATATCGGGGCCAGACCACTCAACCACGGAACAAGTGACTCGTAACCGAGTTGTCGAGTTGTCGTTCGGTGTAGGCTTCAACTTCTTCGGAGCACCCTTTATCTTAACCGGTTGAGACGGGGGTATCATTGCGGTTGTTTCGGGGAAGGCAATCTTCCTCAACTCTTCTTTAATGTGTAGCTTCATGTTGTCATCGGCCTTCGAGAATCTCGCTTGAATCGCTTCCAATTCGGCCAAAATAGAGATATCTGGTTTATCTCATTCCTTACAACCATCATCATCAAAACTAAGTCTCATCCAATGAGGGCAAACTTCGTCAATTTGTATTGGCTCACCTAGTTTCAACTTTGTAGCAATAGCACAAGCACACGGAAGACCGTAGGTTTTCACAATAGTGCAACCACAGTTTGCGCTATTGAAACCTACCGTTTCGGCTCGGTTGGCCTCGTGAAAAATATAGCCCAACCCCACCCGAGACATGTTGCTGATCAATTAAGAGTAAAGAAAGTTACCTTTAAACCGATGTTCCAAAACCGTAATGCTCCGACCAAAAGTGGTTTGTATGTCGTTGTGTTGGTTCTTAATCATGAGATGCACGGAGTCCCAATCTCGACATAAATCCCCCTTGCTATTACCTAACCAATTCTTCAAAGTAGCATGTGCCGACTCAACACTATTGGTGGTAGTGTTTCCAAGATGTCGTATATTATCGGTCCACGCACAAACAATCTTTTCTTTCACTTGATCAAGAATGGTGGATTCAACATATTTCAACAAAGCGGGGTACTTTTCGCACACTTTCCAGAATTTCATGACCGAATCGGCATATAATTCCTTTGTGGAAGAATTTAGAATATAAGTCCATGCATCCATTATTTTTTCTACAATGACACCCGACTTGACCACTTTTCCATCTTCCGACTCCACTTGCTTCGCACCCACCGCGGTCTTAACCCGACTTTGCACATTCTTTATTATGTGAAATCGACAAAGTAGTGCATTGAAAGAAGGAAAGACCTTTGCAACCGCATTCATCAAAGCGTTATCGCGGTCCGTAACAATTGCTTTTGGCATTTGAACATGTTTCTTCAAAAGTGACTGACACGTCTCCAATGCCCACGTAAAATTGTCCTCTTTTTCACACTCCAAAAAGGCAAAACCAACGACATATGTTTTATCCGTAGACGTAACACCAACCATTTCAAATAATGGAAGTCGATACTTTTTCGTCTTGTAGGTACTATCGAGAATGAGCACTGTCGAGAACGTGTTAAACAACTTTATGGAATCCGAATGAGTCCAAAAAATATCTCGGACCGTAATTCCATCATCGCGATATCTGTACCGAGACACGTAATCGTTATCATCCAACAATTTCAACAGTTGTTGCATCTCACTTCTATCTCCCCTAATTGCCTTGTTCGTCTGATACCGAATGTTATACACTTGCTTTATATTTGCTACATTGTCGGGTTCCTTCCGTTTCAACGTGGCAAGTATATTTTTCGGTTGGACAAGATTCAAGGTCATGTCGGCAATACATGTCTTCTCTTCCTCCTTGAGCCGACATACACTTGGATGGCCTTGAAACTTTGAGCACATTTCGTGATTATGTATACCACAACGAACGCTAAATCTCCATTTCTTGGAAGCTAACATGTAACCACCAATCTTAAAAGGGCACTCACATTTTCTAGTACCGATCTCGTCTTTTTTAAACTTCCGTAGAGGTAGTTAATATTTGCTGCTTCTTTCGTACCTCAAAATTACAAAAGCCTTTCTTCTTTCCGAACCATTATCCGATCTTCCGATATTTACACCGAAGCCAAGCTCAATAGCCGTCCTACGAATGTATGCGAGCATGCTTTCACGATCATAAAATTCTTGCTTATTATTAAAGTCACCGCCGACATCAACCGACTTAACGATAATCCCTTCATCTTTCGGGGAAATTGGCGAAACTAATTCTTTTGACATGTTATCGGGGTGCACCATATCTATTTATAAACAATAATAGAACAATAAGTATGTATAAATAAAACATATTAAAAATTGCTCAAAATTAAAATTAATTAGTTCCAGGCACTTTTCCGGATGTGCACATCCGGAAAAGTTCATGCTCAATTCGTTTCGGATGTGCACATCCGGAAGTAGCATAACTTGTTTTTTTTTCCAAAAAAATAGATTGATAATGTGAGCAATGTAGTGGATGAAGTTGAATATTTACCTGAAATTCAATCTTCTCTTACTCCATTTGATTTGTTGCACCAAAAAGTTGAAGTTTTTTAGTGAGAAATGGTATTGATGAGGTAGGTTTTTTGGGTTGGTGAGGGTGAGTATGGAAGAAGATGGTTGAGAATGGGATGGGGGAGTGATCATGCAGGTTCAAGGAAACTAAACTAAATTAATATTAATGTTTAAGTAAACTGAACTAAATTAATATTAATAATTAACATATTATAAAATATTAATATTAATATTATAATATATTAATGATATATTTAAATAAATATATTTAATTAAATAAATATGTTAATTAAACTAAAAGTAAAAATTAAATAATTAAAACATATTAACATATTATAAAAAATTAAATTTAAACTGAAATTAATATTAATATGATAATATGTTTAATATTAAACTTAAATTAATATTACTATATTAATATAAAGATATACGTTAACTTTTAAAAATAAACTAAGATAATTAATATTTATTAAAAAATAAATTAAATATAATTAAAATAAGATTTAATTAAAAATATACATTAACTTTTAAAAATAAATATATTTAATTAAAAATAAATTAAGATAATTAAAATAATTAAAATTTTACATTAATTATGTATTAAGATAATTAATTAAAATTTATATTAACAAAATTAAAATATATATTAAAATAATTAAAAAATTACATTAATTATGTATTTTAACGCTAAATAATTAGTATTAATTAAAATTTATCTTAATTAATATTTAATGTTTATTATATTTTTTTTAACTAAATTATTAAATATAAATATAATAAATATATATTAACGTTTGTATAAAAAATAAACTAAATCATTTTAAAGTAAATATTTATATTAACATTTAATATTTAAAAAATAAACTAATTAATTAATTATAAATATAGTAAATAATAAACTGAAATAAAATAAAATAAAATAAATAAATAAAATAATAAATTGAACGTAAATAAAATAATAATAAATTATAGTATTTATTTTAAGTCATTTATTGTTTTAATATGTTAATTTAAGAGTTAATTTAATTGTTAATTGAAATGTTGTAATATATACATTTGAAGTTAATAAATAGACAACAAAAACTTAATGGTCTAATTGAAGAGGTGCATTTACAACCAATCATTGGTGTGCCCAAAAGTTTTAATGGGCACCTCTTATAAAAAGGATTAATGAAAGGAATAATACTTAATATCTTCACTTTTTAATTTATTTTTTTTGGTTTTGTTAATCAATATTTTTTTAGAAAAAATTGGGATATAAAGCTAGTTATTAATAGAAAGATAACAGTAAGGGTACGTTTGTTTCATTTTTTAAAAATAATTTTATGGTGTTATATATTTTTATTTTTAAAAAAATTATAATTTTTTTTCATAAAAATTTTAAATGAAATTGGTTTGAATAATTATTCTTAAAATGTTATTTTAGTTATTTAATCATTTTATTGAAACTTTTTTTACATCAATATAAAAAAAAAACTTAAATTTGAAATTATTTCAAATAGTTTTTCATAAAAATCATTTTTGAGATATAACTTTTTGAAAAAATTGTGATTTCAATTATATTTTGATCTTCAATAATGAATGTTTATATCATAGGATGTCAAAATTAATCTTTCAATTTGAAAAAATATATTAAAAATTTGTAGCATTTTAAAAAACATTTTTATAAAAATCATTTTTGAAAATACAAAGAATATATATATATATATATATATATATATATATATATATATATATATATATATATATATATATATATATTTAAAATAAAACAAATAGACCCTAATATATAGTGTTATAGTGTTATGACAAATGTCGCACCGGGAACAAATAAAACTATGAGAAAGATTGAGTTTCTTGAACAAACACAAAAAACTCTTTAAGTTTACGAAAGAGAGAGAAGAGGGAAGAAGAAGAACTAAAGTGGTTAGAACTGTTTTTCTATTCACTTTTCCAATTAGGGAAAAAGTTTACAAGTGAATAACAACAACCAACGCTTAACCATCTCTCAACAACCTGAGATAGAAACTTATTAGTAAACTACAAGTTAACTTAAGCAATAAGCTAACTTAAGCAATAAGTTAACTTATACAACTGTGTGCTAGAACATGTTTTGACTACAACACACACATTTTTTACTCTTGCATACTTGAACAGACTTTGACTACGACATGCACAACTCTTTCGAAACATAAAGATATCTCTGCCGAGACTAGAGTTCGATCCAAAATACCACATATATTTTTACAAAAATTCAATATGAGTTTTAATATCATCTTTTGAAATTATAAGATCAAACTATTATCACTATGGCTGGTCATGCAATACTAGGTAATAACTTAAAGACTAAAAGTTTATACATTAAACATCAAAATATTTTAAAAAAATTGAAATTACACTTGTTGATAAAAAAATATTATCTTCGTTTTTTTTTTTTTTATTATAGTTCGTTTTATAAGTCATTTTGATCCTTCACTTGCTTAAGAAATCAGTAACGTAGGAGTTTCTAAGGAAAAACGCGATTAAAATACACAATAGAAAACAAAACTTTTTTGTAAGTTGATCCTTCAGAATATACACGATCTATGATATGATGATTACCTCTTGTGGCGAGTAACCACTGATGTAGAATCCAAAGGACGATATCTAGAGTATTGAATGAACAAAATCACCTATACTCAATCCACATAAACAAAGTCTCTTCAATCTTAGCGTTGGGTGTTCTAAATGAAGACTTTATGAGAGAGAAAGTATGCTTAGGCTTTCACAAACTTAATTTGGTCAAACATTAATACTTTATCAAAAGGGTTCTATTTATACACACGCTTGTGTGGGTAGCAAGCTGAAAAAAGCCCACATAAGCACAATGTACCTTACTGTGTGTTGTATTTCACTTTAGTGCAACATATCTTGTGTTTTTTCAAATTTCACCTATGTACATCGTACTTTACCATCTTATGTGTACCGCTTAAGTATATTGTGCATTGCGGTGTTCCACATTTCACTTGAGTGCATTATACCTTACAATGTAGCATGTTTCTCTAATTAACGTCAGTGCATTACAAAACCGCATAATCAAATAAACTTCACTTGTTCACTCCATTTCTCATCAATGTATTTCGATGTGTGTGACTCTGTAGGTTCCCCTGGCATTGACAACTATTTTAAATCACACATTTAATATAATAAACAGTGAGCGATATCTAGCAACACATTCATTAATATCAAACTCACAAAAATGTCATGTGAACTGACGATCTTGGAATTTTATCTGGCCTGTCACTTGAGAAGTTCTTCTACCTTCAATCTTCCTCTCTTATCCTCTTGTTGTAGACCAAGATGAACCTATTCAATTTATGTACTATCTCACTCCACCAAAACTTCATTTGCAATGAACTAAAGACCTTTAATTATAATTGTGGATTCATAGCCTTCACTAGGCGCACCGTCCATCCTCGTCCAGGAAGCCTGCTTTCTTCTAGGTTAACAAATTCTAGTTATTGGGCACATTATCCCTTCACTTAGTGAGAAAACTCTTACTTCATCATGAATTAATTTATCCTTGAAGTGACATCTGGCTTCCTGAGCTCGTTGGGCGCGCCTATGATCATGGATTATCGGGCCTTATTTGTAGGGAATAGCTCTAGCTTGGTCTTTCTATGATGAATTATGATTTTCCAGTCCTTTTTACCTACTTTTAGTTAATACATGCTAGGAAAGTCCAAATAGGTGTTTTATCACTTTTTATAGACAAATTAGAGGTTTTTATATTAATTGCTTGTAAAATAAGTTAATAAGTGCATGCATATTTTATGTAAATTTGACACTTATCAACTCTCCCAAACTTATCTCTTTGTTTGTTCCCAAACAAAATCATTTCAAATGGTTCATAAATCTTTTGAATGCTTGTTTTACTGAAAGGTTGATGGACTCAGGACAATAATTTTTTTAAATTGTTTTAATGACCTGGTATTCTTTCAAATGTAAGTTCATAATCAATATCATGAGTATCCTTAAACCATAGCAAAAAGATAAATCATTTTTTTTACCAAAGTAATATTTAAAAACATGTCTAAATCAATAGTTAATCATTCATGAAATTCTGGCATAGCAGATAGCAGATGTCCTAACACATGTCAAGACATTGTTCTCTGCACAACTTTAAAACAAGGGCAGAACCAACAAACTGATATTCAGAATATCAACAACAGCCGCAAGACAGATGTTTCAACATCTGTTACAACATGTTAATCAAAATTGAACTGTAAAATGCATAATGATAAACAACACATAATATGATAACCCAGTTCGGTGCAAATCACCTACATCTGGGGGCATATCAAGCCAGGAAGAAGAATCCACTATCAGTAGTATAGTTTTATGTAAACAACCGTTGGTTTACAGTAAACAACCTCTGGTTTACCTATCACTACCCAATGGAGACTGTATCATTATAAGTCACATCTAATTGATAAGATAAACCCATCAGATTCCCTAAATCACAACCTATGATTATCTAACAGTTATAGTCATAATAACTGTATCATCCTACTTGAAAGACACCCCTTTCAATACAAAGTTCAGTCAAGCATTCTTGACTAACAAGCTAACTCGGATTTTCTTAAAAGCTTCATCCAAGAACAATACACGATTCGTTACCTACGGGTTTTTGAATCTGTACAAGCATCTATGTCTTCCACAATGTATCAAATCGATACAAAGGGAGACTTACAACACAAAGGAGCCAACGACTCTCAAAACCCTAAACCCTACTTTACAAAAGTTTACAAAATAGGATTCCTAAGTCTATGTCGTTCTCTCTGTCTTTTCTGGCCTAGAACTAGGTCTTCTTTTATAGCCTTCTGCTGCCTTGGGCTTCAAATCTTCTTTTGGTTGATCCCTTGATCCATGCCTTTACTCTTGGAACTGATCTGCAAGTATCCTACTGTTAGTAACAAACATGATGTCCTAACATCGTGTTGGGACATCTTGTCCAACATGTCTTCTTTCAGTAGAATTCTTCTTATTGGAACATCTTGTACAGCATCCTGTTTTACCAAAATTTTCTCAAATCGTTAGAGCCTTCAATTCATCAGAATCATGGTCTCACAGAGTGTCTCTCAATGGTTTAGTGTTTCCCTCGTATTTACACAATGGAGGAACTATAGAAACACTTTGCATTTTATCTAAACAGTATCACTAGCTATATCATCACTCATGTTTCACTAAGGTCTTTCTTTTGGTTATAACGTGGTTGGGATTTACAAAAAAATATTGGTTTTTTTTTTTTTGGATTCAAAAACCTAAAGATAAGAGAGCATAAATTATTTCTTTCCAAAATTCTCTTTCTTTACGTCCACTTTGTTACAACCATTTTTTTGATACTTTTTATATTGTATAATTGACTTTTGAATATTGAATTGTTTATGTCAAAGCATTTTATTTTTCTTTCATTTCACCAGTATTACTTGATTTTTCTTTTTCAAAACATGTCCTTTTTTCCCCTAATTTTTGCCTTTGAAATTCGTTTGTTTTTACATGCTCTCATATTTTTAAGATAAGTTGGAAGACATTTTTTCATTAAAATTATCTAAGGGTTGTAATATTTGAAAAGAACAAAAAAAATCATTTTAAGTCTTAAAGAGGCTTGTTAAAGGATTCATACCTTCACAAGGTAGGTTTTTTAGGTCAAATAGTTTCTTACTTAATAATAAACAATGCCTTGATCATATTCATGAATTTCAAACATATCAAGTTATAGTGTAACGCCCCGAATTTAATTAATTAGTTAATTAAATTAGTGAAGGGTTTTATTATTGGATTTAGACGAAGTTTGAGAATTAATCGAGTAATTGGGTGTTATCGGTATTATTTTAAGAGGCTAATTGGTTTGATATGTCGATCGGAATTATTAAGTTAAAGTCGGATTAATAGTCGGTTAATCGAAAAAATTAATAAGTTGATTATGCTGGAGGAGTAATATTAGTAATAATATTATTATTTATTTGGGTTAGTTGTAGTGTGGTATGTGGCAATGTGGAGGTGTGGATTAGTTAACCCATTAAATCAAATAATAGTATTATTAGTTATTATTAGATTATTTGGAAAATAAAAGAAAAGAAGTAGCCGTAAGGTGAGAAAAGAAAATGCAGAACGAGGGTTTTGTGTGGAGAAAGAGATCGTGAAACAAAGTTGCAGTTAAAAAGGGAACGAGGGTTTTGGAAGCACCGGCGGTTGGAGAGGAGAGAACACGAGAAATTGCCGGAAAAAGTTCTAGTTTTCGACCGGAGATTCGAGCGGCCATCAATTAAGGTAAGGGTGGGTTCGACTATTATAACCGGGGTATGATGAATATTATGTCCGTTGGGTCGTATGAAATTGTACCATGAATTGTGTGTCGATTCTGTCATATTTTGATTTTGTGAAAATTGTTGGTTCGGTGGATTTTAGTGGTCTGTGATTGTTGATAATATGTTGATGGGTTGAGGTGTTATATGTTGTAATTGGTTAAATTGATATTGAGTGGAATCTGGAAAATCGTGAGCCAAAGTGTAGGAATTGGAGGCGGGGGCCTCAGAGCAATGGAGGCGGGGGCCTCAGAGTAATGGAGGTGAGCACCCCCATTTAATTAAAGGATGGAGGCGAGGGCCTCCAAGTATTGAGGTGGGCGCCTCCTTTATGCTTTCCTTTTATGACATTTCCTGGCACGTATACCTATATACTGAACCATTTTACAATATATATATATATATATATATATATATATATATATATATATAAAATATTAATTATGATAGTAATAATGGTTAATGGATAATTTAGTAACAGAGTTGTTGGTATTTGTATTTAATAGACTAATTAGTAGCAGCATACGATTACTAGAGATAAAACAGTTAATTAATTTCAGTATGGGTATATAGCAGTAGAAGAATCAATCAGCAGCAGGTGTGGTTATTTTGTAGTAGCAAATAGCAGGTTCGAGGAGTAAGTTGCAGAGGACTGGTATACAATTGATATACGTATATAAGTAGCAGAATTACTAATGGAGCAGTATGATTAATAGCAGGAACTTGCAGGTTGTCGACAAAAGCTAATTAAGTAGCAATGGTAAATTGACAGAAAAATGTAACAATAGCCGTAGCAGGTTTTTGCAGAAAATTGGACATGTATTGGTAGCAGTGGTAGTTTTAGCAGAAAATGAAAATAGCAGGTTTTGTATAACAAACAGAATTGTGACAGCAACAGGATTAATAAAAAAATTCTTGACAGAAGCTTGGACATGATTTTAGGGGAATCGAAACAGAAAGTCGAATTTTGGAATAAACTGGTATTAAATAACAGAGGTTAAGAATAGTGCAGTTTAGTCGGTTTAGTCGGTTTAGGCGAGAAACTTAGTTGTCCGGAATTTAACGAAAATTGTCGAGGTAGTTCGCAATAATTAGTAGGTGATTTTAGTCGGTTTGTTTTGTTGAATTAAGTTGAACGCGTGGAATTGCAGGTACAGTGGATAAGTTGTATTGTCCCGATTTACGGGCGAAGTATTTAAGTTGCAGGTCTTATGACCAATGTTGTTTGAGTTGTGTTGTTGTTGATTAAGTTGTAGGTCGAATGACCAATCTTGTTTGAGTTGTGTTGTTGTTGATTAAGTTGTAGGTCGAATGACCAATGTTGGATTAAGTTGATGCTATTGATGCATGTTTGAGTTGTTGTTTGAGTTGTTGCTGTTCTGGTTGTTCTTGTTGATGATGTAGTTGATTGTATGCCTTTGATAATTGTCGCATACATTGCAATCATGAGTCGGGGCTGTATGCTCACACCACGTTGGCCTTGATGGCATTGATTAAGTTGGCCTTGATGGCACCACGTTGAAGGCTTATGCCTTGTTGAAATGCCTCGATAACCTGGCATATGTTTAAGTTGGGAGTTTTACTCCGATGGTACCACATGCATGTGCATAGTTGTGTCACATTTTGAGTCGTTGTGAAGTTGTTGTTGTTCTTGATTCGTTGTTGTTGTGAAGTTGTTGTTGTTGTGAAGTTGCCGTTGGTATTGCTATGTCTTGTTGCTCGATATAAATTACTAATGTCGTGGGTTGTTGTTATATATGTTGTTCTTACTATAATTTGCATCTTTTATATAAGTTGTTGTTATATGTTGTTATTACTATAAGTTGTTGTCGATACAAGTTGTGGTTATGAGTTGCTGGGTGTTATAAGTGGTGGTTGCTATTAAGTTGTTTATTTCTAGTTGTTGCATGACTGTTGTATGAAGCGGTGAAATTCGTATGATTCTAATCTAGCATATTAATTATCATATTTTGTTTATAATATTCGATATCTCACCCCTTCTGTAATGATGTTACCTATTATGGGTAACTGAGCAGGTACTCAAGAATAGCTGCGGAAGTTGAGGTATAATGTGAAGTCTTAGATGCTGTTAGCTCGAGTTGGTGTTGCTCTGATACGTAGCACTCGGGGGGGGGGGGGGGGGGGATGAACGATTGTTGTTTATTTGTTGTTATTGTCTTAGTAGTTGAATCTTAAATTGTTGTTATTAAAGAATTGTGTTTCAAAGTTGTTTTGAGTTGGACATGAGATTATGTCATTATAAGTTGAATTATGTGAAGCCGCTTATTAATAAAAGTTGTTTTGTTTTCAAAAGGATAATACAAGGTTGTTATCAGTTCTTCCGAATCAGTGTTATGTATCCGAATTATTTGTGATTAATATGAAGTTGTTTTCTGTTGAAAATGTGACATCCTGTTTATGTTGAAGAATTTTTAAGATGAAAACTCTGATTTTATTACTTATCCGCCGGGTAGAAATGGGGTGTTACATTAGGGGTATCAGAGCAGGTCGGTCTGTCCGGCCAATGTTGTCTAATGCTGTTTGTCCCTTAGTACTCGACATGTGTGTGAAACACTGTCGGTACTTGTTTGTTAGTTTCTAGTTGTTGTCTGCAGGTGTTGGTTTGAAACAAGTGGGGAGAGGCTTGTCTCCCGGACGTGTTGTTAGTATGTAGAAGTTGGTTCAAGGTGATGTTGATAGCGAGGGTGCAAATGATGTTGGAGCGATGTTATTACAGACCGGCGAGAGTTTGGACTCGCGAATCCGTATCAGTCAAGTTGGAGATGTGCGTAGGGTCTGGACGGTGAATCAAGGATGATTGAAATTAAGGAATTATTCCGAATGGAATGATAAGTTGGTGGATTAATTCGGTAAGTTGTATCTCTTGAGTATAGTTGGATTAAGGTTGAGTGATTTTCGTAGTTGGACGAAAAGGAGGATGTTGGTAGATCTTGGAATCAAGGGAAGGAAGTGGAACTTATGTTCATCAACCTCAAATTCTGGTTTTTGTGATTTTGGAGCAGCTGTCAGTAAACGAGGTATAACTTTTGACTCGTGATTCGGATGGAAGCGGTTCTGGACTTTTTGGAAAGCTTACGAAATTTCCTACAGTTTGCATATAAGATTTGTCTTCAGGAAGTTTGTGAAGAGGGAGAAAAGTGCGTTTTAATATTTGGGTCTAATGCTGATTTTTGGAAAATTCTGCATATGGAAATTCTGAACCAGTCCCGTTGTAAGGATGATAACTTTTTACTCGTAAGTCGGATTTACGCGATTCTTGAAGTTCTGAAATATACAAAAAAAATTCTCTTCATTTTGTAATATGATTTTGTGATTGAGAGATCTGTATTGAAGGAGATATATATGGTTGAAGTTGAGCGACATTTGCTGAAAAAAATTTGGAAGGATGAAAACAAGTGTGGAATATTATTAAGAATAAAATGTTGGTATTTGTAAGATGTGACTGTATTGGAGAATGCTTGGAGATGCAACTTATGTTGAATGACGATGATTAAGACGATGATGCTAAGTAAAGGTAAGGTTGAGAGAAATGCGAAAGTTGATTTGTGTTGCTAAGAATTTTCACCTTGGTTGAAAGTTGTAATTGGAGCAAACTGAATTGGATCGTTCTCAATGTTGTAGCGACTTCGGTATTGGAAAAATAGTTAAAGTCGTGTTGTACTATGAACGTGCATAAGAGGATGCGTAATGGATTTTGGACGTTTTTGTATCGTTGACGAAGTTGAAACTAAAGAAACTAAGAGTGGCATTGGTAAGCCTTAGAAAGTTGGCGGAGCATTATGCTTACGGACTTTGGGCACAAGTTGAAGTACGCTATTGGGTTGGGTACTGATGATTTATTTCACCGTTATGGTTGTCGGCTGTCTATTGACAAATTGAGGAACTGATCACCCTTAATCTATTGTTGATAGTAGACGGAATCATAATTGATGGATAGATGTGTCGTGCCAACTAGTATAGTATGTACGTTGAATTGGTCGAAGTCAAGCCAAGTGCTTGAAGGTTATTTGTTTTGCTGATACAAGTTCATATGTTAGAATATTAGTTGAATTTAAGGATGACAGCACGAAGCTGTGTTTGATTGATGAGTAGTATGGAGACTCACAGTCGAGTTCTAGATAACTTGAGTCGTTGTTTGTGATGAAGCGAATGGCTAGTATGCCTTAAGGTGTATGTATGGAGTATGAAGCGTATCTTCCATATTTGTTTGGATGAGTTGGAACTGGTGTTTGTTGCGAATGTTTTGAGCTGTTGTAAAATCAGAGGAAGAACGCGTAGAATATTTGAAGGTTGAGTTGTGATTATTAAAAGAAGTTAAATTATAAGTTGATTTGTAAAAGTGGAGTTTTGGTTGGTAAAGATGATTGATCTTGTTGAATTTAAGTGGACTCAGGTGTCAAATGTTGTTGTAATGTTGTTATGCGCCTAAGGTGATTTTGGGAACTATGTTGATAAAAGATAGTAAAGTTGAAGTTTATGTGTGGTGTTAACGGGGAGATCCCGAAGAGTTAAGTCGAAAGCCTTGGTATTATGTCGATTTTGATGATTGGAAGTTGGAGGTCAACTGAGTAGAGTTAGTACCTTGAAAGTAATCAAAGTGCGCAGCGAACACGTAGTGTATTGCGGTTGTTCAGACGTGAATTGTACCGATGTTGATATTTGATTACGTTGATGTTATGTTTAAGTTGGTATTCTTAAGTTGTTGTGTTCTGGTTCTTAAACCGGTAAATTCTTAAGTTGGTTACTTCTTGTGTTGCGATGTTAGTTGTCAGTTGCATCACTTGGGTAGTATTCGCGTTGTTGTCGCCGTTGAGGTTAAGAACCGTTGTTTGTGTTATACGTGGGTTTCCTTCAGAGTATGGATATAAGGATCGTATATGTGTTTTGGTGTTGTTTACGTTGCTGCGGTAATGATGCGATGTTGTATAGTCGAGTGTAGGCAAGTGAAGGTTGTTACTATGTGTAGGTGATTGTTTCAAGGAATTACTAGAATGGTTGGCGAATAGTAACGGTTATGTTGCAAGAGTAATTGAAGTATCGGAGTATACGTATTGGGTTTAAACCGTGATTGAGTTGTTGTTAAATCGAAAGATTAAAATACGAATGTTGTGTTAAGGATGGTTGTGTCGGATAGATTTTCGAGGACGAAAATGTCCTAAGTGGGGGAGAGTTGTAACGCCCCGAATTTAATTAATTAGTTAATTAAATTAGTGAAGGGTTTTATTATTGGATTTAGACGAAGTTTGAGAATTAATCGAGTAATTGGGTGTTATCGGTATTATTTTAAGAGGCTAATTGGTTTGATATGT
The DNA here is from genome assembly GCA_022829125.1 of Lathyrus tuberosus. Classification (NCBI taxonomy): domain Eukaryota; kingdom Viridiplantae; phylum Streptophyta; class Magnoliopsida; order Fabales; family Fabaceae; genus Lathyrus; species Lathyrus tuberosus. The sequence continues at coordinate 8,157,118 of JALAZF010000034.1, forward strand.
CGATCGGAATTATTAAGTTAAAGTCGGATTAATAGTCGGTTAATCGAAAAAATTAATAAGTTGATTATGCTGAAGGAGTAATATTAGTAATAATATTATTATTTATTTGGGTTAGTTGTAGTGTGGTATGTGGCAATGTGGAGGTGTGGATTAGTTGGCCCATTAAATCAAATAATAGTATTATTAGTTATTATTAGATTATTTGGAAAATAAAAGAAAAGAAGTAGCAGTAAGGTGAGAAAAGAAAATGCAGAACAAGGGTTTTGTGTGGAGAAAGAGATCGTGAAACAAAGTTGCAGTTAAAAAGGGAACGAGGGTTTTGGAAGCACCGGCGGTTGGAGAGGAGAGAACACGAGAAATTGCCGGAAAAAGTTCTAGTTTTCGACCGGAGATTCGAGCGGCCATCAATTAAGGTAAGGGTGGGTTCGACTATTATAACCGGGGTATGATGAATATTATGTCCGTTGGGTCGTATGAAATTGTACCATGAATTGTGTGTTGATTCTGTCATATTTTGATTTTGTGAAAATTGTTGGTTCGGTGGATTTTAGTGGTCTGTGATTGTTGATAATATGTTGATGGGTTGAGGTGTTATATGTCGTAATTGGTTAAATTGATATTGAGTGGAATCTGGAAAATCGTGAGCCAAAGTGTAGGAATTGGAGGCGGGGGCCTCAGAGCAATGGAGGCGGGGGCCTCAGAGCAATTGGAGGCGGGGGCCTCAAAGTAATGGAGGTGAGCACCCCCATTTAATTAAAAGGATGGAGGCGAGGGCCTCCAAGTATTGAGGTGGGCGCCTCCTTTATGCTTTCCTTTTATGACATTTCCTGGCACGTATACCTATATACTGAACCATTTTACAATATATATATATATATATATATATATATATATATAATATTAATTATGATAGTAATAATGGTTAATGGATAATTTAGTAACAGAGTTGTTGGTATTTGTATCTAACAGACTAATTAGTAGCAGCATACGATTACTAGAGATAAAACAGTTAATTAATTTCAGTATGGGTATATAGCAGTAGCAGAATCAATCAGCAGCAGGTGTGGTTATTTTGTAGTAGCAAATAGCAGGTTCGAGGAGTAAGTTGCAGAGGACTGGTATACAATTGATATACGTATATAAGTAGCAGAATTACTAATGGAGCAGTATGATTAATAGCAGGAACTTGCAGGTTGTTGACAAAAGCTAATTAAGTAGCAATGGTAAATTGACAGAAAAATGTAACAATAGCCGTAGCAGGTTTTTGCAGAAAATTGGACATGTATTGGTAGCAGTGGTAGTTTTAGCAGAAAATGAAAATAGCAGGTTTTGTATAACAAACAGAATTGTGACAGCAACAGGATTAATAAAAAAATTCTTGACAGAAGCTTGGACATGATTTTAGGGGAATCGAAACAGAAAGTAGAATTTTGGAATAAACTGGTATTAAATAACAGAGGTTAAGAATAGTGCAGTTTAGTCGGTTTAGTCGGTTTAGGCGAGAAACTTAGTTGTCCGGAATTTAACAAAAATTGTCGAGGTAGTTCACAATAATTAGTAGGTGATTTTAGTCGGTTTGTTTTGTTGAATTAAGTTGAACGCGTGGAATTGCAGGTACAGTGGATAAGTTGTATTGTCCCGATTTACGGGCGAAGTATTTAAGTTGCAGGTCTTATGACCAATGTTGTTTGAGTTGTGTTGTTGTTGATTAAGTTGTAGGTCGAATGACCAATGTTGTTTGAGTTGTGTTGTTGTTGATTAAGTTGTAGGTCGAATGACCAATGTTGGATTAAGTTGATGCTATTGATGCATGTTTGAGTTGTTGTTTTCGTTGTTGCTGTTCTGGTTGTTCTTGTTGATGATGTAGTTGATTGTATGCCTTTGATAATTGTCGCATACATTGCATTCATGAGTCGGGGCTGTATGCTCACACCACGTTGGCCTTGATGGCATTGATTAAGTTGGTCTTGATGGCACCACGTTGAAGGCTTATGCCTTGTTGAAATGCCTCGATAACCTGGCATATGTTTAAGTTGGGAGTTTTACTCTGATGGTACCACATGTATGTGCATAGTTGTGTCACATTTTGAGTCGTTGTGAAGTTGTTGTTGTTCTTGATTCGTTGTTGTTGTGAAGTTGTTGTTGTTCTGAAGTTGTCGTTGGTATTGCTATGTCTTGTTGCTCGATATAAATTACTAATGTCGTGGGCTGTTGTTATATATGTTGTTCTTACTATAATTTGCATCTTTTATATAAGTTGTTGTTATATGTTGTTATTACTATAAGTTGCTGTCGATACAAGTTGTGGTTATGAGTTGCTGGGTGTTATAAGTGGTGGTTGCTATTAAGTTGTTTATTTCTAGTTGTTGCATGACTGTTGTATGAAGCGGTGAAATTCGTATGATTCTAATCTAGCATATTAATTATCATATTTTGTTTATAATATTCGATATCTCACCCCTTCTGTAATGATGTTACCTATTATGGGTAACTGAGCAGGTACTCAAGAATAGCTGTAGAAGTTGAGGTATAATGTGAAGTCTTAGATGCTGTTAGCTCGAGTTGGTCTTGCTCTGATACGTAGCACTCGGGGGGGGGGGGGGGGGGGATGAACGATTGTTGTTTATTTGTTGTTATTGTCTTAGTAGTTGAATCTTAAATTGTTGTTATTAAAGAATTGTGTTTCAAAGTTGTTTTGAGTTGGACATGAGATTATGTCATTATAAGTTGAATTATGTGAAGCCGCTTATTAATAAAAGTTGTTTTGTTTTCAAAAGGATAATACAAGGTTGTTATCAGTTCTTCCGAATTAGTGTTATGTATCCGAATTATTTGTGATTAGTATGAAGTTGTTTTCTGTTGAAAATGTGACATCCTGTTTATGTTGAAGAATTTTTAAGATGAAAACTCTGATTTTATTACTTATCCGCCGGGTAGAAATGGGGTGTTACATTAGTGGTATCAGAGCAGGTCGGTCTGTCTGGCCAATGTTGTCTAATGCTGTTTGTCCCTTAGTACTCGACATGTGTGTGAAACACTGTCGGTACTTGTTTGTTAGTTTCTAGTTGTTGTCTGCAGGTGTTGGTTTGAAACAAGTGGGGAGAGGCTTGTCTTCCGGACGTGTTGTTAGTATGTAGAAGTTGGTTCAAGGTGATGTTGATAGCGAGGGTACAAATGATGTTGGAACAATGTTATTACAGACCGGCGAGAGTTTGGACTCGCGAATCCGTATCAGTCAAGTTGGAGATGTACGTAGGGTCTGGACGGTGAATCAAGGATGATTGAAATTAAGGAATTATTCCGAATGGAATGATAAGTTGGTGGATTAATTCGGTAAGTTGTATCTCTTGAGTATAGTTGAATTAAGGTTGAGTGATTTTCGTAGTTGGACGAAATGGAGGATGTTGGTAGATCTTGGAATCAAGGGAGGGAAGTGGAACTTATGTTCATCAACCTCAAATTCTGGTTTTTGTGATTTTGGAGCAGCTGTCAGTAAACGAGGTATAACTTTTGACTCGTGATTCAGATGGAAGCGGTTCTGGACTTTTTGGAAAGCTTACGAAATTCCCTACAGTTTGCATATAAGATTTGTCTTCAGGAAGTTTGTGAAGAGGGAGAAAAGTGCGTTTTAATATTTGGGTCTAATGCTGATTTTTGGAAAATTCTGCATATGGAAATTCTGAACCAGTCCCGTTGTAAGGATGATAACTTTTTATTCGTAAGTCGGATTTACGCGATTCTTGAAGTTCTGAAATATACACAAAATTCTCTTCATTTTGTAATATGATTTTGTGATTGAGAGATCTGTATTGAAGGAGATATATATGGTTGAAGTTGAGCGACATTTGCTGAAAAAAATTTGGAAGGATGAAAACAAGTGTGGAATATTATTAAGAATAAAGTGTTGGTATTTGTAAGATGTGACTGTATCGGAGAATTCTTGGAGATGCAACTTATGTTGAATGAGGATGATTAAGACGATGATGCTAAGTAAAGGTAAGGTTGAGAGAAATGCGAAAGTTGATTTGTGTTGCTAAGAATTTTCACCTTGGTTGAAAGTTGTAATTGGAGCAAACTGAATTGGATCGTTCTCAATGTTGTAGCGACTTCGGTATTGGAAAAATAGTTAAAGTCGTGTTGTACTATGAACGTGCATAAGAGGATGCGTAATGGATTTTGGACGTTTTTGTATCGTTGACGAAGTTGAAACTAAAGAAACTAAGAGTGGCATTGGTAAGCCTTAGAAAGTTGGCGGAGCATTATGCTTACGGACTTTGGGCACAAGTTGAAGTATGCTATTGGGTTGGGTACTGATGATTTATTTCACCGTTATGGTTGTCGGCTGTCTATTGACAAATTGAGGAACTGATCACCCTTAATCTATTGTTGATAGTAGACGGAATCATAATTGATGGATAGATGTGTCGTGCCAACTAGTATAGTATGTACGTTGAATTGGTCGAAGTCAAGCCAAGTGCTTGAAGGTTGTTTGTTTTGCTGATACAAGTTCATATGTTAGAATATTAGTTGAATTTAAGGATGACAGCACGAAGCTGTGTTTGATTGATGAGTAGTATGGAGACTCACAGTCGAGTTCTAGATAACTTGAGTCGTTGTTTGTGATGAAGCGAATGGCTAGTATGCCTTAAGGTGTATGTATGGAGTATGAAGCGTATCTTCCATATTTGTTTGGATGAGTTGGAACTGGTGTTTGTTGCGAATGTTTTGAGCTGTTGTAAAATCAGAGGAAGAACGCGTAGAATATTTGAAGGTTGAGTTGTGATTATTAAAAGAAGTTAAATTATAAGTTGATTTGTAAAAGTGGAGTTTTGGTTGGTAAAGATGATTGATCTTGTTGAATTTAAGTGGACTCAGGTGTCAAATGTTGTTGTAATGTTGTTATGCGCCTAAGGTGATTTTGGGAACTATGTTGATAAAAGATAGTAAAGTTGAAGTTTATGTGTGGTGTTAACGGGGAGATCCCGAAGAGTTAAGTCGAAAGCCTTGGTATTATGTCGATTTTGATGATTGGAAGTTGGAGGTCAACTGAGTAGAGTTAGTACCTTGAAAGTAATCAGAGTGCGCAGCGAACGCGTAGTGTATTGCGGTTGTTCAGACGTGAATTATACCGATGTTGATATTTGATTACGTTGATGTTGTGTTTAAGTTGGTATTCTTAAGTTGTTGTGTTCTGGTTCTTAAACCGGTAAATTCTTAAGTTGGTTACTTCTTGTGTTGCGATGTTAGTTGTCAGTTGCATCACTTGGGTAGTATTCGCGTTGTTGTCGCCGTTGAGGTTAAGAACCGTTGTTTGTGTTATACGTGGGTTTCCTTCAGAGTATGGATATAAGGATCGTATATGTGTTTTGGTGTTGTTTACGTTGCTGCGGTAATGATGCGATGTTGTATAGTCGAGTGTAGGCAAGTGAAGGTTGTTACTATGTGTAGGTGATTGTTTCAAGGAATTACTAGAATGGTTGGCGAATAGTAACGGTTATGTTGCAAGAGTAATTGAAGTATCGGAGTATACGTATTGGGTTTAAACCGTGATTGAGTTGTTGTTAAATCGAAAGATTAAAATACGAATGTTGTGTTAAGGATGGTTGTGTCGGATAGATTTTCGAGGACGAAAATGTCCTAAGTGGGGGAGAGTTGTAACGCCCCGAATTTAATTAATTAGTTAATTAAATTAGTGAAGGGTTTTATTATTGGATTTAGACGAAGTTTGAGAATTAATCGAGTAATTGGGTGTTATCGGTATTATTTTAAGAGGCTAATTGGTTTGATATGTCGATCGGAATTATTAAGTTAAAGTCGGATTAATAGTCGGTTAATCGAAAAAATTAATAAGTTGATTATGCTGAAGGAGTAATATTAGTAATAATATTATTATTTATTTGGGTTAGTTGTAGTGTGGTATGTGGCAATGTGGAGGTGTGGATTAGTTGGCCCATTAAATCAAATAATAGTATTATTAGTTATTATTAGATTATTTGGAAAATAAAAGAAAAGAAGTAGCAGTAAGGTGAGAAAAGAAAATGCAGAACGAGGGTTTTGTGTGGAGAAAGAGATCGTGAAACAAAGTTGCAGTTAAAAAGGGAACGAGGGTTTTGGAAGCACCGGCGGTTGGAGAGGAGAGAACACGAGAAATTGCCGGAAAAAGTTCTAGTTTTCGACCGGAGATTCGAGCGGCCATCAATTAAGGTAAGGGTGGGTTCGACTATTATAACCGGGGTATGATGAATATTATGTCCGTTGGGTCGTATGAAATTGTACCATGAATTGTGTGTTGATTCTGTCATATTTTGATTTTGTGAAAATTGTTGGTTCGGTGGATTTTAGTGGTCTGTGATTGTTGATAATATGTTGATGGGTTGAGGTGTTATATGTCGTAATTGGTTAAATTGATATTGAGTGGAATCTGGAAAATCGTGAGCCAAAGTGTAGGAATTGGAGGCGGGGGCCTCAGAGCAATGGAGGCGGTGGCCTCAAAGTAATGGAGGTGAGCACCCCCATTTAATTAAAAGGATGGAGGCGAGGGCCTCCAAGTATTGAGGTGGGCGCCTCCTTTATGCTTTCCTTTTATGACATTTCCTGGCACGTATACCTATATACTGAACCATTTTACAATATATATATATATATATATATATATATATATATATATATATATATATATATAATATTAATTATGATAGTAATAATGGTTAATGGATAATTTAGTAACAGAGTTGTTGGTATTTGTATCTAACAGACTAATTAGTAGCAGCATACGATTACTAGAGATAAAACAGTTAATTAATTTCAGTATGGGTATATAGCAGTAGCAGAATCAATCAGCAGCAGGTGTGGTTATTTTGTAGTAGCAAATAGCAGGTTCGAGGAGTAAGTTGCAGAGGACTGGTATACAATTGATATACGTATATAAGTAGCAGAATTACTAATGGAGCAGTATGATTAATAGCAGGAACTTGCAGGTTGTCGACAAAAGCTAATTAAGTAGCAATGGTAAATTGACAGAAAAATGTAACAATAGCCGTAGCAGGTTTTTGCAGAAAATTGGACATGTATTGGTAGCAGTGGTAGTTTTAGCAGAAAATGAAAATAGCAGGTTTTGTATAACAAACAGAATTGTGACAGCAACAGGATTAATAAAAAAATTCTTGACAGAAGCTTGGACATGATTTTAGGGGAATCGAAACAGAAAGTCGAATTTTGGAATAAACTGGTATTAAATAACAGAGGTTAAGAATAGTGCAGTTTAGTCGGTTTAGTCGGTTTAGGCGAGAAACTTAGTTGTCCGGAATTTAACGAAAATTGTCGAGGTAGTTCGCAATAATTAGTAGGTGATTTTAGTCGGTTTGTTTTGTTGAATTAAGTTGAACGCGTGGAATTGCAGGTACAGTGGATAAGTTGTATTGTCCCGATTTACGGGCGAAGTATTTAAGTTGCAGGTCTTATGACCAATGTTGTTTGAGTTGTGTTGTTGTTGATTAAGTTGTAGGTCGAATGACCAATCTTGTTTGAGTTGTGTTGTTGTTGATTAAGTTGTAGGTCGAATGACCAATGTTGGATTAAGTTGATGCTATTGATGCATGTTTGAGTTGTTGTTTGAGTTGTTGCTGTTCTGGTTGTTCTTGTTGATGATGTAGTTGATTGTATGCCTTTGATAATTGTCGCATACATTGCAATCATGAGTCGGGGCTGTATGCTCACACCACGTTGGCCTTGATGGCATTGATTAAGTTGGCCTTGATGGCACCACGTTGAAGGCTTATGCCTTGTTGAAATGCCTCGATAACCTGGCATATGTTTAAGTTGGGAGTTTTACTCCGATGGTACCACATGCATGTGCATAGTTGTGTCACATTTTGAGTCGTTGTGAAGTTGTTGTTGTTCTTGATTCGTTGTTGTTGTGAAGTTGTTGTTGTTGTGAAGTTGCCGTTGGTATTGCTATGTCTTGTTGCTCGATATAAATTACTAATGTCGTGGGCTGTTGTTATATATGTTGTTCTTACTATAATTTGCATCTTTTATATAAGTTGTTGTTATATGTTGTTATTACTATAAGTTGTTGTCGATACAAGTTGTGGTTATGAGTTGCTGGGTGTTATAAGTGGTGGTTGCTATTAAGTTGTTTATTTCTAGTTGTTGCATGACTGTTGTATGAAGCGGTGAAATTCGTATGATTCTAATCTAGCATATTAATTATCATATTTTGTTTATAATATTCGATATCTCACCCCTTCTGTAATGATGTTACCTATTATGGGTAACTGAGCAGGTACTCAAGAATAGCTGCGGAAGTTGAGGTATAATGTGAAGTCTTAGATGCTGTTAGCTCGAGTTGGTGTTGCTCTGATACGTAGCACTCGGGGGGGGGGGGGGGATGAACGATTGTTGTTTATTTGTTGTTATTGTCTTAGTAGTTGAATCTTAAATTGTTGTTATTAAAGAATTGTGTTTCAAAGTTGTTTTGAGTTGGACATGAGATTATGTCATTATAAGTTGAATTATGTGAAGCCGCTTATTAATAAAAGTTGTTTTGTTTTCAAAAGGATAATACAAGGTTGTAATCAGTTCTTCCGAATCAGTGTTATGTATCCGAATTATTTGTGATTAATATGAAGCTGTTTTCTGTTGAAAATGTGACATCCTGTTTATGTTGAAGAATTTTTAAGATGAAAACTCTGATTTTATTACTTATCCGCCGGGTAGAAATGGGGTGTTACATATAGCAAGACTGATGCAAAGTATACATATTTATCATGCATGTCCACTCTCATTATTTATGTAAAACATGAGGTTGTACACATCTTACTTGGGTAGGCTTATGATTCATGACTTATATCAACATGTTTTCATTAGACAGTAGAAAAATCAAACCTTACAATAACAATAACAAAAATAACCAAGCCTCATTCCACTAAGTGGGGTTGGGAGCATGAATCAACTTCCACTATAATGTTTTATCTTAAGCCATACTTTTATCAAAATTGTTAATCTTGAGATATTTCTTAATAACTTATCTTATAGCTTTCCTAGGTCTTGCTCTAACTCTAGATATTTGACTCTTTTCCATCTAATCTACTCTCCTTACCGCAGAATCTACATGTTTTCTCTTTACAAGCCCAAACCACCAAAGTCTATTTTCCACCATCTTTTCTACTATAGGTGTTATCCCAACACTCTTTAATCTTGCCATTTCTAATATTATCATGTCTAGTCTTACCACACATCCAACGTAACATCCTCATCTCTGCTACACTTACTTTATTCTCTTTTTGATTCTTAAGTGCCTAACATTCTGTTCCATACAACATCACAGATCTTCTGCAGCCTGATAAAATTTTCCCTTCAACTTGAGTGATATATTTCTATCACATAAAAGCCTAAAGCCCTCCCCCCTTCATTTCAACCACCCAAATTGAATTTGATGGTTTACATTCCCTTCCGTTTCTCCATCATTTTGTATTATAGATCCAAGATATTTAAACTACGCAACTTGTGGGTTGATACGGTCTTCAACTTTCACGTATAGGTTAGAAACAATTATCCTTTTGTTGAACTTACATTCCATATATTTCGTCTTACTTCTTCTTAGGAAAAAGACATAAGTTTCTAAAGTTCGTCTCCAAGTCACCAACCTCTCATTTAAATCCTCCTTCGACTCTCTAAGTGAGACTATATCATCTGAAAAAATCATGCATCTCGGTAGGGGATTAGGGTTGCACCTTGGTTCAAACCTATTGTAATGGAGAAATCGTTCGTCTCTCCATCCTATGTTTGTACACTAGTCGATACACGTTCACATATCTTAGATGGCTCGAATGTATGCAATCAAACTTTGAATAAAATTAATAATTCATAATCATGTTACATTTCATAGATAGTCAGAACATTAATCATGAATGAAACATTTAAGGAGAATAAAACCTTTTTCATGTCATTTTTTCTTTAACCTTTTTTTATTAACCTTTTTTGTGATTCCATGCATTTTGGCTGCTCAGATCATCATTAGAACCTTATGCAGACAAACCTTTTTGAAAAGCAATTTTTCATTTTTTGGAACAAAGTATAGATCATGAAAATTTCACATGTATATGCTTTAAAACATCCATTGTTTTTTACCCCATAAAGAAAAGACTTTATTGTTCTCAAGCAACAAACAAAGAGTTATTTTGTAGGGATTTCTCACATAGCCCAAAATCCTCATGGATTTCTCGCTTAGCCCCATTTTATAACAAAATGTGATAGGCGCACTGTGTGGCTCACCCAACAAGCTCTCTGCTACAACTCCTATACCTATGTTTTTGTTCAATTTTCTTATCATGTGTACATCAAAATTCAAGGGAGACTTGAAATTATGCATGGAAACTGTTAGTAAACCTACTACATAAACAAACAATATAAAGTAATAGAAATTATTCAATAAGTAATGAAACTAAAATGATAAAATGGTAAAAACTTTATAATGATGTACCTGATGGAGCACCAATCTAGTCATCACGTTCATGAGCCGTCTCATCATCATGATTTTCTTCATCGTCTTCCTCTTCTTGTTCTTCATCTTTAGCTTGTGCCCGATCACCTACTGCTCCACTTCCACTTGCATCACCACTTCCCCACTCAGAATAGAATGGCTTATTCAAAAGGAGCATGTGGTTCTTGCATCCTCAGTTACAACCTATTCAATGAGTCATTAATAGATAATATACCTCTGTGTTATGCCTTAGTAATATCCCAACCATATGAAAAATAAGTTTTCATAGCAGGATCCATGCTATCAAAGTTTTTTGCTCCATGTTGGTGCTCAGTAGGTGCAACAAGGGGTTCTGGTGGTGGTGGTGGGATTTTCTCTCTCTCCGACCTATATAATATCAAGCAATAAAGGTATTATAAAGTTTTTACATTTGCCAGACATGATGGTTATCAAGGATGTCTACACCAATGTGCCTGCATAATCCCATGATCAATCCAAGGAAGCCAAAGGCACGTCTTTTTGGTGAATCTAAAATCTCCCAAATTTTATTGGAGATTACTTTTGCTATTTCCACTTGCTTGTCTTTGACAATATACCAAATTATATATGTAGTTTTCAAGGTTATGAAGGAGGTGTGGCTAACAAGATTGACATTGTGAAGAAGGAAGGTCATCCAAATTTGAGCTTGGAAGGTCAGATCACATCTCTTGAAATGGATATGAAGTTCATCTATTTCCAACTGATAGGTTTTTCCTTCTTCACAAATACCAGCAGTTGTCTCGTCATAATCCCAATATTCGTTTGCTAATTAAACTGAAAGTGGACCAAGCCTTCTAAAGTTTTCCGCATAATGGTCTTATAGATAAACATGTATGACATCATTGTCAAATGGGACTCATCGGCCCCACACCTAAGAAACCTTTTTCCATTGGTGCTTCCTCAATGGGTTTGGCATCCGCATAAAACTCCCTCACTATGTCAAGGTTAACAACTTCATTAGGCATTGCTAGAAAACTCCAACCCCGTGCGTTCATTTCTTGCACCACATTAGATTATTCTCCCAGATCCTCCAACTCAATTATTTTTTCTTGAATCAAATTTCGGCTTTCCAACTCACTATAGAATTTCTGATGGATATAGTTTTTAAACCTATGTTTATCATATGGTATGATGAATGAACTGATGCCTAAGCTTTGTCGTTTCTTTCTGATTGTTAATCTTTCAGAAGCAATATGAAACATTCATCAAATAACATATATGGAATGCCAATGTTAGATAATATGACAGAATTTATACATTTGAATATTCCATTTATACATTATAACATTGAGCTAGACGAGCATCTAGGTGCACTAATTTCTTGACTAAGTTTCATGCATATGTAATGGATATTTCTCCATGATCAATAGTGACATTGAGTACCTAGAGGTTTCTAGCATACACGCATACCCTTGTTGTTCATATTATCCAATTCAAGTGTTCATGCAAGTAATCTTACTCTATCTTATGTCAATATCATGAAGAAATAAAGTTACCCTAATGTGTTCCTAAATTAGAAAGAATACATTGTGTTAGCAACAAGGTTCTTAATATTGAAGAGTTAAAGCATACTAGAGTAAATTGACATATTTGAGAAATCTCTGAACTGGATTAAAATGAAAAAATGTGATGCTTTTATCCTTGAATGATTTTGTCTAGTGTGTGTTAAGGTTTTTCGTGTGTGAGAGAGAGTTGGATAGAGTAAGAGAAAAAGAGTGGAATGGTTGATATTAATTCTGATTGGGGTTCCCAAAGATCTGTAACGGGTCTCTTGCTAGGCGAGCTGGTCTTCACTAGTCGAAAGCCCGTGTTTTATCTTATGGACTTTCTTTTGGGCGCGTTAGGTGAGAAGTGCCATGGACATTTTGAGCTTAGAGAGCCCACCTTTTGTTTGCATTGGAATTTTGCTTTCATCACAGTGTTTTTAAAAGAAATAACTAAACTAAAGATTACTAAAAAAGTTGTAAAATATGGTTGGGTTGCATCCCAATAAGCGCTAGTTTAATGTTAGTAGCTTGACAAATATTAGTGTTATTTATGTGATACCAATTACCTTATAACATACCTCACGATATTTGATTCTAACCTTTACTTTACCTTTATAAATGTCCATGATCATTCTTGTAGTTTTCATAAATGGTCTTCCTAAGATGAGATACATTATTGGGTATGCTTTAATGTCCAGTATCACGAAGTCCACGTGAAATGAGAACATATCAATCTGTATCAATACATTTTTAACATATCCCATTAATGTCATGCATGTTTTGTCTACCATTTGCAATGTTGAAACAATTGACTCTACTTGCAGAGACCCAATTCTCTCTACCACTGATAATGGTATTATATCCAGACTTGCACCTAAATCAATAAGTGCATTTCCAGCTTTTATATTACCTGTGAAAAAGGTAATACAACTCCATTGGGGTCATGGAGTTCTTCAACTAACCAAATAATTGTTTATCATATGCGTGTCAATCTTCATATGCAGTATTCAATGTTTTGCTCGAGTTCTCACCTGCAACGAATACATCGGGAAACACCTTTATCCCTAGCATGTATCCATCATATCTGACTCCTTTGATTATAGGTAATACCAAGGATCTCAACATAGGGTAATTTTCTCCGTCCAACTTGATAGAATCAATTGATGGAAGATCACCTTTGTTGTTTGTACTGGTTAAAAAGTACAGGTGTGCGTGTTCCCCCTACAAGGCCATAGAGAATCAGATGCCTTAGTAGTTTTATAACATGTTTGGTGGTGAAGTCTTGCTCGTGGTGGTGAGAAGCCACATATGGTGGTTGTTTAGGAGACCTGCTCACGTGAGGTGAGAGGCCCTGCTGATGTTCGGTTGATGTTCGGTGGCAAGCATATGTTCACCGATAGTCATGTGTTAAGATGATAGTGAGCGTGTGTCCTTTAGGGGGTTAAGAGTGTGTACTTATTAGGGTATGTCCTACTTCTAATATAAGAGGAGTATATATAAAGGCTCTTAGGCCTAGGGTTTTCTTGGAAAGGGACACCTCCCACTTAGTCAATATTGGTAAGGTGAATCCCTATTTCCAAGGGAGTCATGGGTCAGTTAATGACTGAAGCTAGTGGGATTATACCTGAGCGAATCGGACACTCAAAGATACAACAGAGTAGCCACCGAACTTTATTTAGTCCCAGAGGACAGGGAAAATATTGATAAAACCCAAGGGGAAGAGAAACAGGTAAGGGGGTCGGTTATGCGAAAGGAAGGTACTAGCACCTTACGCATCTGTCGTACTCGACGAGAACCATTTCGCTTGCTTCTAGGCTTGGATGGGTTATCTATCTAATGGCTTTTAGCTAAAAGAAGAGAGAAGAGAAAAGAAAAATAAAGAAAGTGCTCGCAGAGGATTAGGGACCTCGTGCCTACGTACCCTAATAGTGCAATGAGGAAATTAGAGCACCGTAGTTCAGGGAACCAGGGAAAAGAAGAAGAATGGAAGAAGGTGGCTCGCCAAGATTTCGCAATCTCGTGCCAACGTATCCTCATAACACAATGAGGAATTCAGGTCCTACATAGTTCGGGGAACAAAGACGGGAAAAAGAAAGTGGTGTCAAAACCAACAGTGAAAGAAGGAGAGAAAACTCCGGTGGGGATGCAAAGAATTGGTGTTAGAACCAAGAAAGAAGTGCAAAGGAAAGATAGTAACTATGTTGAGGATAGAGTGCAAGAATGGTGTCGAAACCAAAAAGATAAAGGAGCAAAAGGATAATAGGGACTCAACTGGGGAATGTGCAAAGGAGTTGGTGTTGAGACTGAGAGAAAAAGAGAACATAACAAAAATGTCGGGGATCAGAGGGTTAGAGACCTTACTGGGGACCAAACAAAAGGGATGGTGATGACATTACTGGGAAAAAGGACTCGGTATGTTAATTGACTGGCAATGGTTAACTGAAGAAAGAGAATAAGGCTTTGTGGGGGACAAAGTGCGTTTGGTGCTAACAGGCAGGTTGTGATGAATCGAAAGAGAGAGTATTGGACCAAGCGAAGGTGCTTGACTCTGCGGGGATTTCAGTATATTAACTGATAAACAGTAGTTAACCAAAAGAACGGGTGTGGAACCAAGCGAAGGTTGTGACCCAAAGTACGGGTGTGGAACCAAGCGAAGGTTGTGACCCAAAGGACTGGTGTGGAACCAAGTAAAGGTTGTGACCCAAAGGACGGGTGTGGAACCAATCAAAGGTTGTGACCCAAAAGAGTTCGGTACACTGACCGAACAAGAAGTTCTTAACCAAAGCAAGGTTATTTGAACAAAAAAAAAGGTTACTAACCCAAGGCGCGATTATTCGAACCAAAGGAAGGTTACTAACTCACAGGGTACTGTTTTTAACAGAAAGATTATGATTAACCAAAATGAATGAGTGATTAACCAAGAGAAGGTGATTAACTCAAAAGGAGCTCAGTATGTTAACAGACGGGCTGTGGTTAACTGAGAAATGAGTGCAAATTGGTGTTTTAACTGACAGGAAGTGGTTAACCAATCAAAACGGAGAGGAACTAAGAGAAGGTTACGAACTCTAATAGGGACTCGGTGTTTAACAGGAAAACTGTGATTAACCGAAGAAAAGAACAGCGACTGCTAGGGAAAAAGAGAATTGGTTTTAATAGTTTGACTGTGATTAACCAAAGAAAGAAATGATTTTAATTTTGATGGGGGAGTCAACAAGCAATGATTGACCAAAAAGAAAGGATATGGAGGAAAAAGACAGGTGTTAACCCAAGAGACAATGATCTTTGACCAAGAGAATGGTGGTTGATCAAAAGAGAGATTGAAAGGGGCAAGAGTGGTCGAGGATCGACTCGACTAAGGATTGAGAGACACTACAGCTTGAGGATAGAGGTGACTATTCTCAGTGGGAGGACTAGACGCCCTTACCAAAAATAGTCAGAATGAGGATAGGATATACTCCCTCCTCATTCCTCCTCTAGCACTCAAAGTATAGTGCGGAAATTGAAACGGATAGCATAACAGCGCCAATTTGTACAGTGCTCCAGTGCATCGTACGAATCTCCGACTCGACAGGGGATCAAGAGAACAAGACTCTAAATAGTACCAAACATCAACACAAATCATGTAATCAAGTGAGCAAAAGATGTGCAAGAATGATTATCATCATACAAATGTCAAGAATGCAAACAAATCCAAGAATCAACAAATCGTGCATCGAAAGTTTACAAGCATACTTCAATCAGAAGTTAAACGGCTCATAAAACATCCATAAATATCAAGTATATCAAGCCATGGAAGTTAAATGAGGAAAGGATGTTAAACAAGCTTGAAAATGCACAAAATGGCACTCTGTTACTGTGGTAATCGATTACCACATGCAGGTAATCGGTTACCTGCTTGAAAATAGCATAATTAGTGAAAAAAGGTGTAGAGTAATCGATTACGCCATATAGGTAATTGATTACCACTGTAAAAGGGGCAAAAAACAGATTTTCAAAAGGCACTTTCAGCACCTAATCACTTATCCAAACTACCACATGTTATGGTATGAATTTGTGCACGAAAATTACATGAAATATGAGCAATTAACCATCAATTGAAAGTATTAAATATGAAGTACAAAGTTCAAACAATCGCATGATTCATCGAACCGAAAAGCTATCGAAACTAAATCGTAATTGCACGAAAGTGATCGAAACGGTATATTAAGCAGGAGCTACTAACCTACAAGCCAGAGAATTGGCTTGGTGATTGTTGTGATCAAAATGTAGTGTGAAGAAGCAAAGAAAACCAGATAATTCTGCACTTGTACTTCGAACCGTAGCGAAACTGAGCAAAATGTGATAAAAGCTCCGAAATCAAATTTGCACTGAAACAATTGGAGTAATCACTTGAATTGAAGTAGAACTTGTTGTAGTTCCAGAAATCCAAGCAAAATTGAAGTTGAATGAAGTTTTAAGCTCAAGAGATAAGCAATTTCAATGTGAAATTTGCTACTCTTCAATGGTGGAATTGAGCTCTAGTGTGGTTTGGGGAAGAAGATGAAGATGAATGTGTAGAACTTGCAGAAAATGCAGAGAGAAAATGAGAGAATTGAGAGTGAAAAGAGTGAGAAATGATTGAAAATGGATGAAGTTCCCTTGTGAAATGGTGGAGCTTTGTTTATATAGAGTGGAGGTTTGGAATTGCTATGTTTGGAATGTGCTTTGGAACTAGCTTTGGAGCTTGATTTGGAGTTAGTTACACTCAACTCACCGAGTCAGAAGTTGACTCAGTTAGTTTGTTATTTAGTTAGTTAACTCGGTGGAGCAATCTCAATATAAATCCAAATCAAGTGGTTCACATGCTTGGAAATTAAGTAACATGTTGGACTTAATTCAAAGTGACGCATTGGAATAATTGTAAGTGGAGTGTCTTGAATGGTCTTGAAGTGTCTAGAATGTTCCACACAATGCTATAACCAAGTAGAACACAAGAGAAAAGAGAGTACAAAGCTGTTGTCATGAAAATGCAGCAGAAACTGCAAATTTGGACAGGGTAATCGATTACCCTACTTTGGCTAGCAAAGTGGTAATCAATTACCACAGGTAAAATTTTCCCAGATTGCCTAGGAACAAGTGCTGGAGTCCCGGTTTTGATTTTCCACCTCTTGCTTTGATGAATAGGCATGGAAACCTTTGTTTTGTGCCTATTTTAATGATGTGATGACTTTGTGAGGATGCGATTATTCGGGCTTGGAAAACCTGAATATTCCTGCAACAAAAAACACAGAGAAAAAGTGCTAATGCATATGCCAGCGATGTAAATGCACATGCTTATGCAAAAGGCAAAAGGGGAGGTCAAATTTAGGGTTACGACAGCTTCCCCTATTTAATCCTCTTGGACCCGGATGTTCGAATTGCGCCAGCTTTTGATGATTCGAGGTGGAATGGGATTAAATAAAAGAGTAGCTCGAAAATTTGGCCGACGACGACAAGAGAAAAGTGTGAAAGCGTAGAGAGTTTGATTATGTGAGAAGTTTGGCTGAATATCTGCTGTAGAGATGAATCAGACAAAAGTGAGAAATGCTCGATGCACATGCTATGTATGTACCATTCTACATGATGCTTGATATCATGTTATGCAACGGTAAAGGGTAAGGTATTGTGCTGCGGATAGGCAAGGATTATAGTAAAACGAACTCGACATCCTCAGTTGGGGAAGTAACCTACAGATAGTGACGACTCTGTTAGGGAAGAAACTGAGAATCTTGGATTTCCAACTACTACCATTATCATTGCTGGGGGTGAAGGAACCAGGATGACCCTCAAACTATGGTTGACTCTGCTTAGGGAGAGAGCCTAGAAATCTCCGACTTCCAAGTTATTTCCAATATAGCACCTTGGACGGTTTTTCAACCTTGGATGACTCAACTTAGGGGAATTCCAAGGTCTGGATGATCCACACTACTTGAGGAGAATAGGAAATCGAATTACACTGCCGCTGGGGGAAGATGGTTTCGACCTGCTGGGAGTGTTGCATGACCCTCATTCAGGATGTTGCACAACTCTTGATAGGGACAAGAGAACGGACATACCTCCATCATGGTTCTGCTGGGGAAATTATGGATCTGCTGGGGAAATGAAAGGTAAACAACCTTTCCAAAGAACCATAATCTTGCTGGGGAAATCATGGCTCTGTTGAGGAAATGACATCCTCTCCAAAGAACCATGATAGTGCTTACCATAAATCAAGCTTGCAAATGGATATTACCGATTATCCCTTAGGGGTTACCGGTGAAACATGCAACGTATAATGCTTTCTCCATTGGTTTAGTTTTTATTATTCTCAATGCTTTATAGTATTAAGTGATTACAATTAATCGTTTATTTTGCAAACAAAATACTGAAAAGAGATAATTAAGAAATCAAGTGATGAATTTTATTGAATATGAAGAAAAAATTGTACATAAGGTGTGTACAAGGATGCAAAAATCCTTGAAGAGGAAATTTGCAATAAAAATTGAAAAACAAAGGTAAATGGAAAAGGGAAACATGTTTTGCATTGATTACAACATTTTCTACCATCCACCGTAAGTCTAGATTCCAACGCCTTGCACCAGTTGATGATGATTTGACTGCTCTGTTACCGTCTGAGATCTAGCTATGATGAGGATAGGCTCGAGTGTTCACAGTCAAATGTATTTATCCCAAATTTTTGCCTGGACATTTTTCTATATATTTTTTATGTCCATCGGGATACCCATTTTTGCCTAAGTCGTCCTTTCGGGTTTTCGACTTAGCGGGTTATTATTTTTTTTTTTTGTCCCTAACTTTTGCATGGACATTTATTTTTTTGGTCCATCGGGACGCCTAGTTTTTCCTAGATTGTCCTTGTGGATGTCAATCTAGCGGGCTCTTTCATCATCTTTTTTTCAGGCATAATATTTTTTGACTGCATCGGAGTTCATGGGCTATGGCAACTCCTCCCCATCCATGGTGGTAAGGATTAGGGCTCCGCCTGAGAAGGATTTCTTGACAACAAAGGGTCCTTCGTAGTTGGGAGTCCATTTTCGACGGGAATCCGAGTGAACAGGTGAATACCTCTTGAGCACGAGTTCGCCTTCTTGGAACGCTCGAACTTTCTTGTCAAAAAAGCTCGCTTGAGGCGTCTCTGATACAATTGACCATGGCAAACGGCGGTAAGGCGCTTCTCTTCGATGAGATTCAGCTGGTCATATCTGGATTGGATCCATTCAGCTTCATCAAGATCTGTTTCCATGATGACTCTAAGCGAAGGGATTTCAACTTCAATGGGCAGAACAACCTCCATACCATACACAAGTAAATACGGAGTTGCCCCAGTAGAAATGCGAACTGAAGTTCTGTAGCCATGCAATGCAAAGGGAAGCATTGCATGCCAATCTTTGTAAGTTCTAACCATTTTCTGGACAATCCTCTTGATGTTTTTATTTGCTGCTTCGACGGACCATTCATCTTGGGCCGATATGGTGAAGAATTGTGATGCTCTATCTTGAATTCTTGACACAACTCTTTCATCATCTTGTTGTTTAGGTTGCTGGCATTGTTAGTGATAATGCTGCTAGGAAAACCATAGCGACAAATTATCTCTTTCTTGATGAATCTGGCAACTACTTGTCGTTTAACACTTGCGTAAAAAACAGCTTCAACCCACTTGGTGAAGTAGTCGATAGCAACTAGAATAAATCGGTGACCGTTGGAAGCTTTCGGTTCGATCATTCTAATCACATCGATACCCCACATAGAGAAAGGCCAAGGAGAAGTCAAAACATTCAACGGAGTTGGAGGCACATGGATCTTGTCACCATAGATTTGGCACTTGTGACATCTTTTAGCAAAGTTGTAACAATCTACCTTCATTGTTGTCCAGTAATACCCAGCTCGAAGGATCTTCTTGACCATAGCAGGACCTTTAGCATGTACACCCTCGCAACCCTCATGTATGGACCTTATGATCGTGTCTTCTTCGTGTCTATCCATGTATCTGAGCAACACTGGAATCATAATTTCTCTTGTACAGTACACCACCACTTAAGAAGAACTTGGCGCACAGCCGTCTAAGAGCTTTCTTGTCAGTGATAGTGATACCCTCGAGATATTCATATTTTTCCAGATATCTCTTGATTTCATAGAACCAAGGCTTGTCATCGGACTCATCCTCGATTGTTAAACAGTGTGCTGGTTCGTTCAAGTGATCAATACGGATAGAATGAGCTTCATTCCTCCACTTGACTTTGAACATGGATGCCAGGGTGGCAAGAGCATCTGCTAATTGATTTTCCTCTATGGGGATATGATGAAAAGAGATTTCATCAAAGTAGGGAATCAATTCCGTAATGTGCTTTTGGTAGAGAACTAGCTTGGAATCCCGAGTTACAAAGTTCCCTCTGACTTGGCCAATAACCAAAGTAGAATCTCCATAGACCTCAAGAATCTTGATTCTTATGTCAATTACTGCTTCAATTCCGTAGATACATGCTTCGTATACAGCCATATTGTTGGTGTATGCAAAGCATAATCTGGAAGTGAATGGAAGGTGAAAACCTGTTGGAGAGATGAGGATAGCACCAATTCCACGACCTTTTGCATTGGAGACACCGTCGAACACGAGCGTCTATCGGACCCCTGGTTCGGGTCCTATGTCAGGGTCTAGAGTCTCATAACATTTAATGAACAGAACATCCTCGTCTAGAAAGTTAAACTTCATCTGTTGATAACCCTCTACAGGTTGATGAGCAAGGTAGTCAGACAAGACGCTCCCTTTTATTACTTTCTGGGTAACATGTTGGATATCATACTCTGTTAATAGCATTTGCCACTGAGCAATCCTTCTAGGGACGGCAGGCTTTTCGAATATGTACTTTATCGGATCCATTTTGGATATCAATAAAGTAGTATGGCAAATCATGTATTGTCTTAGGCGTCGAGCGGCCCAGACCAGAGCACAACAAGTTTTCTCCATGAGTGAGTATCTGGTCTCACAATCGGTGAACTTCTTGCTCAGATAGTAAATTGCATGTTCTTTTCTGCCAGTGTCGTCATGCTGACCCAAAACACATCCCATTGATTCATCGAGAACAGTGAGATACATGATTAAAGGCCTACCAGGAACCGACGGTACTAAGATCGGTGGTTCTTGCAAATATTGTTTTATCTTGTCAAAAGCTTCTTGACAATCATTGTTCCATTCAACCGATTGATTTTTTCTTAGTAATTTGAATATCGGTTCACATGTTGCCGTCAAGTGAGAAATGAATCTTGAGATGTAATTAATTCTGCCAAGAAAGCCACAGACTTCTTTTTCTGTTTTGGGAGGCGGCATGTTCTGAATTGATCAAACCTTGTCGGGATCAACTTCAATGCCTTTCTGACTCACAATAAAGCCCAACATTTTACCAGATCGAACTCCGAAGGTGCACTTCGCTGGATTCAACAGTAATCTAAACTTTCGGAGTCTGTCAAACAGCTTCTTCAGATGAACCAAGTGATCATCTTCAGTTCTGGATTTGACAATCATATCTTCCACGTAAACCTCAATCTCTTTATGAATCATATCATGAAATAGGGTTGTCATGGCACGTTGGTATGTTGCCCCTGCGTTCTTCAAACCAAATGGCATGACTTTATAGCAGTATGTACCCCATGGCGTGATGAAAGTGGTTTTCTCCATATCGACTAGGGACATCTTGATCTGATTATATCCTGAGAAACCGTCCATGAAGGAAAAGACAGAGAACTGCGCAGTGTTCTCTACCAAGACATCAATATGAGGCAGAGGAAAATCATCTTTTGAGCTTGCCTTATTGAGATCTCGATAATCCACACACATTCTGACTTTCCCATCTTTCTTAGGAACCGGGACGATGTTAACAATCTATTCAGGATATTCGGAAGTGGTCAGGAACCCAACATCAAGATGTTTCTTTACCTCTTCTCTGATTTTAAGTGCCATGCCGGGTTTAGTCCTTTTGAGTTTCTGCTTGACAGGAGGACATCCGGGCTTGAGTGGCAAGTGATGTTCAACGATGTTGGTATCCAACCCAGGCATATCTTGATAAGACCATGTGAAGACATCAACATACTCTTTCAATAACTTGACTAACTCGGAGTGTACATGCTTTGCGAGGGATGCGCCAACCTTGACTTCTCTTTTGACATCAACATTACCAAGATTGAAAACTTCGACTGGCTCTTTGTGTGGCTGAATCTCTTTCTGCTCGTGCTCCAGGAGCCTTGCTAGTTTAGCCGCTAATTCACAATCTTCCTCACCATCTTCTTCGGTTTGGTTAATTGGAATCCCAGAATTACAATGGATGTTTGCCATGTTATTATCAATGCATTTATTTGTTCTGCATGTTTATGAATATGTTTAGAATGAGCTATTTCGAAAGGTGAAAATAAAAGAAACTTTTGCCATTTGTTTGTGAAAAAGGAAAATAAAGAAAGAAAATAGAGCATGATTTAAATGCAAAGAAAATTATTATTTATTGATCACATAATATTGCAAAAGTGGGAGGCCCTTTACAAGCTATCCACTCGTATCATGTGAGGATGAGGGAATGAAAAAGCAAAATGCATTACATGTTTATGGGAAAAACCACAGGAATCACAGTATATGTCCAATTGTTGAGCTTGAAGCTAGGCGGGCACTTGCGTACAAAGCTTGCATTCTGGTTGCTAGGACCAGCATCATCAATGGCTGCCACGATATCACCCTTATGGAATCCAGTGCTATTAAACTTGATCAGGTTGCACTACTTTTGATCACGCGGGTGAATTTGACGATCAGGACAATAACCTAACCCAAAACGATCATGTTTCTCAACCACATCAATCACATGCCCCCAGCCAGGCATGGTACCTTTCTCAAGGGTTTCTTTGGCATTCTTGGCAGATGAAAAGGTCATTTTTGGTGATCTACTTTGATTAGTGGAAGCGGAGCTGACATTTTCGAACTCGAGACACTGCAACAGCACCTCAGTTATACCTTCATCTGTCTCAACGTAACGAAAAGGTGATAACTCGCTCACGAATAAGTCCTCTTCACTACAAACTATGACCAATTGATCGTCGTACATAAACTTCAGCTTCTGATGTAAAGTGGATGTAACCGCCCCTGCGGCATGTATCCAGGGTCTACCCAATAGACAACTATACGCAGGATTGACGTCCATCACCTGAAAAGTAATAGTGAACAAATGCGGTCCAACTTTGATGGGTAAGTCTACTTTGCCAATGACTTTCCTTCTGGAACCATCGAAGGCTCTGACAATTAAAGCGCTCGGCCTCATTGTGTTCCCTTCCACCAGTAGTTGACTTAACGTGCCCTTAGGCATCACGTTAAGAGAATAATCGACATCCACAAGGACACGAGATAGTAGGGAATCCACGTAAGTCACTGATATGTGCAAGTCTCGATTATGTGCAATGCCTTCAGGAGGCAATTATGATTCATTGAAACCCAAGTATCGGCTTGCAGTTATATTTGCGACTACATCATCAAAATTAACAACGGAGATATCATACGTCACGTGGGCGGTGTTCAAAACCTTCAACAAAGTTAATCTGTGTGCAGTCGAGCTCATGAGTAGAGACAAGATTGAAATCCTTGAAGGGGTTTGTGCTAGCTGATCCACAATCTTGAAGTCACTCTTCTTGATCAGCTTAAGGAACTCTTGATCATTGATTAACTCTTGGTCTTTTACAACTTCCCCAGACGGAATAGTTGGCACTGATGCAGCAGTAGATGCCCCTTGTTGTACAACAGTGGTAGTTGAAGTAGACTTATCATTAAGAGGAACAACGGTTGGAACTTGTATGGGATTTGATGTAACCTTTGAAGCAAACACTCGCCCACTACGAGTCATACCTCCAGCAGAAGTCACATTCACGATTTTAGATTCAGAAAAGCGAATTTCTTTACCCCCATAAACCACAGTAGGACTATACTTCCAAGGCACTTCCTTTGAACTCTGATACAGAAAAGGCTTTGGCACATACACAGTGATAGGTTGTATCTTCTTTTTAGGAGCTTCTGCAGAAACCTTCCTGTAGACAATGGTGAACAGTTCGATGGTGGCTACCTCGTCCACGGATTTGGATCAGGCAAACTGAACCACGCCTTGGTTCATCAAGATCTAAACACAACCTTTCAATCTTCGACACTGATTTGGATTGTTGTCGCAAATCTGACACTTACCATGAAGTCCTTTCAACAACCCTTGTTCATTCAGCTTCTTGAATACCACAGTCATTGGAGTTCTTACCTCATCGACATCTTTGATTAATTCGGCCCCTTGAACATCTTCGAGCATATTAACCCCAGGCCCACCATCATTTGGCAAAGGGTTAGTTTGTATGTTGGGCTGATCTTCGGAGAATGTTAGAATTTTCCGATCAATGGGTTCTTGTACCTTGGTTTTAAGAACAATGCAATCCTCAGTGGCATGCCCTATGTACCCAGCATGGTAAGCACACGACGCATTTGGATTATGCTTCAGACCAAATAGAGGAATTGCAGGTGTGATCTCCTTTGGAATAATTGCCCCTTGATGAACCAGATAGGGAAACAATTCTGTATACGGTACCGGAATTCTATCAAAGTTTGGACGCTTTTGATTGTTTTGGTTGTTATTATTTTTTCTATTTTGATTTTGCTTATTTGATTGTTTTGCTGAGTCTGTTGACGTTGCGACTATTGTTGATTCTGAGAACTTTGAGCTTGTTGTTATGGAAGGTACTGATACGGCAGTTGTTGATACTGAGCAGAGACTTTTCCCATCACAGTATGGCATGGGAGCCATATGAGCCTGATACTGAGGAGAGACTTTTCCCATCACAGTATTTGCCTCACCTTCCTTCTTCTTTGAATGACCACCCTGAGGTTTCTTGGTCGACAGTTGACTCGCAGAATCAACAATCTTACCAATTTTCTAACCATTCTCAATTCTTTCACCAATGGCCCATACATCAGCGAAGTTTGAAGAGGAACTGCCCACCATCCTTTCATAGCACAACCCTTGCAAAGTACCTATAAAGATGTCAACCAACTCAGTGTCAGAAAGAGCAAGTCACACACGAGAGGCCATCTCACGCCACCTTTGTGCATACTCTTTAAAGGTTTCAGTTGAGCGCTGCGACTGATTCTGTAGCTGCAATCTAGTAGGAGCCAAATCAAGATTATATTTGTATTGTTTCAAGAATGCTTTAGATAAGTCCCTCCATGAGCGGATCTTGCTACGCTCTAAACTCATGTACCAATCCATAGAAGCTCCAGATAAGCTATCTTGAAAATAATGCACCAACAATTCATCATTATCAATGTAGGACGCCATCTTCCTATAATACATCGTCACGTGACTGCGCGGATAGCTCAACCCTTTGTACTTAGGTAGGTCTGGAATCTTGAATTTTTGCAGCAGCACGACATTAGGGACTAAACACAAATCTTTGGCGTCTGTGCCAAAAGCAGAATAACCTTCAATTACCCTAATCATTTCATCTAAAAGCTTGTAATCTGTAGGTCTGTTATGATCAGCAGGCCTGACAAGAGTCTGAAGACTTGGAAGTTGTGATGTAGCCGGAGCAGGCACCTGCGGAGAAGCAAACTAAGAAGGATATGCCAGCCCAGAGTTTACCATCTGACAAACATTCTGACCCATCTGAAAACTATACTGAGGACCAGGAGAAGGCAACAAGGCAGTTGAAGATGCCCCAGGATAAGGCATTCCAGCATGCACATTATGAACAATAGTTTGAGAAGGCTGAGACAACACAGGCACATGGATTGGAGGGCCCATATACATATGCTCATCTTCATCAGGAGTCCCAATAGGAGTCTGATGAATCTGCGTCTGAGGAATCTCAGGCTCATCATGATTCACCACAGGAGGTGGAAGAGGAATAGGCATATCCCATGGTTAAGCAGGTTGATTCCCATTAGGCATTGGTGCAACAAAAGGTTGATACGGCACAAAAGCACTACTATTGGCCATCTGAGGAGTGAAATTAGGGGGTATTCCCCCAGGAAAAGCAGCAGGTATCTGATTCAAACACGGCTGAGAGTATGGCAGATTGACAACGGCTTGATCAACCAGGGCTTCAACAACAGTAGGAGAAGAAACAATGACAGGAGCAGAAGTAACAACAGAAGTAACAACAGTTGCATCAGTGACAGTTGCAACAACAGTAGCGGCAGCGGAGGCATCCTTCTGAGCCCGAAGGAGTTCCATGATAACGTCTATGTTGGCTTGAAACTGGTTCATCCGTCCTTGGAATTGAGCCAAAGTCTCCTTGTAGGCAACATTTTCTTATTCGAAATCAGCCTTGGTTTTGGATTTGCTTGAACGAGTGAAATACCGATGTCGAGTCGTCGTCTTGCTACAAGGCGGAAATGGACAGTGTAAGCAACCTGACCTCTGGACGAATGACATGCATATGCGTGCATGTATGAATTCATTTCATGCAAAATAATTTTTGATGCATATGCAAAAATTAATTTGACATGATGAAACGATATGCAACGCAAGAACCCAGAACCCAAGCACATTTTGAGCAATCAAATCTGGACAATCTGAAAAATCTGCATATAATTCTGTGTCAGTGCAAAATATGACGTGCGTGAGAGATCAAAGGTATGAAGAGTCTTGGTTTCCTGTAGAAAAACCCAATATACCCCTCACGGGTGTGATCTATTCTTGAACAAGGGTTCCTAATGGTCCTCAGCTTCTCAGGCTCTCAGGTCGAGAAGTAATAATACATTCACCATTTCTGGTTTGGCATTATTACCCCTTAAGGAGGCCTCCACTGATTTCCAATGATCGGTCTCCAGAGTCATAAGTTCTCTAAGTCAACACCCTATCATCTGCACCAGACGGGCAGGATAGGACATCTCCAAAGAAAACCTCGTTTGGATGTGGATTTCATGTCAACTAAACGTGGCCAGATGCCATGCAAGCCACACTAATCTCCACTCTAATCCTGTGTGTACGCTCAAGCCTGGGTATTGGTATTATCTCTCAAGTAATAACTCATCCCAACAACAATATAGAATATTGCAGATATCCAGAATATACAGCGTATGAATATTCAAAGCAGTATAAAATGCAGTAAATAAAGCGAGTAAAGCGTAAAGATAAAGGAAGTAAAGCGCAAAAGATAAACACCCAAACAAGCAAGAAAGTAAACAAAACTAGGCGAGACCCCAACTTGCAAGAGCAAGGACTCCCCAGCAGAGGCACCAGCTGAAGCTAGCGGGATTATACATGAGCGAATCCACACTCAAAGATACAACAGAGTCGACATTGAACTTTATTTAGTCCTAGAGGATAGGGAAAATATCAATAAAACCCAAGAGGAAGAGAAACGAGTAAGGGGTTCGATTATGCGAAAGGAAGGTACTAGCACCTTACGCATCCGTCGTACTCGACGGAAACCATTTCGCATGCTTCTAGGCTTGGATGGGGTATCTATCTAAAGGCTTCTGGCAAAAAAAAAAAGAGAAGAGAAAAGAAAAAGAAAGAAAGTGCTCGTCGATGATTAGGGCCCTCGTGCCTACGTATCCTCATAGTGCAATGAGGAAATCAGAGCTCCGTAGTTCAGGGAACCAGGGAAAAGAAGAAGAATGGAAAAAGGTGGCTCGCCAAGATTTCGCAATCTCGTGCATGTATATCCTCATGGTGCAATAAGGAACTCAGAGCCTACGTAGTTTGGGGAACAAAGATAGGAAAAAGAAAGTGGTGTCAAAACCAAGAGCAAAAGAAGGAGAGAAAACTCTGTTGGGGATACAAAATATTGGTGTCAGAACCAAGAAAGAGGTGCAAAGGAAAGATAGTAACTATGCTGAGGATATAGTGCAAGAATGATGTTGAAACCAAGAAGATAAAGGAGAAAAAGGATAATAGCGACTCAACTGGGGAATGATCAAAGGAATTGGTGTTGAGACTGAGAGAAAAAGAGAACATAACAAATAAGCTGGGGATCAGAGGGTTAGCGACCCTACTGTGGACCAAACAAAAGGGATGGTGACGACTTTACCGGGAAAAAAGGACTCGGTATGTTAACTGACTGGCAATGGTTAACCGAAGAAAGAAATTAAGGCTCTGTGGAGAGTAAAGTGCATTTGGTGCTAACAGGTAGGTTGTGACGAATCAAAAGAGATAGTACTGGACCAAGCGAAGGTGTTTGACTCTGTGGGGATTTCAGTATATTAACTGATAAATAGTAGTTAACCGAAAGAACGGGTATGGAACCAAGCGAAGGTTGTGACCCAAAGGACGTGTGTGGAACCAAGAGAAGGTTGCGACCCAAAGGACAGGTGCAAAACCAAGCAAAAGTTGTGACCCAAAGGACGGGTGTGGAACCAAGCAAAGGTTGTGACCCAAAGGAGTTCGGTACACTAACTAAACAAGCAGTTCCTGACCGGAGAAAGGGTATTTGA
Source organism: Lathyrus tuberosus (assembly GCA_022829125.1). Taxonomy (NCBI): domain Eukaryota; kingdom Viridiplantae; phylum Streptophyta; class Magnoliopsida; order Fabales; family Fabaceae; genus Lathyrus; species Lathyrus tuberosus. The sequence goes on from JALAZF010000034.1 coordinate 8,185,583, forward strand.
ACCAAAAAAAGGTTACTAACCCAAGGCACGATTAGTCGAACCAAAGGAAGGTTACTAACTCACATGGTACTGTTTTAACAGAAATACTGTGATTAACCAAAAATAATAAGTGATTAACCAAGAGAAGGTGATTAACTCAAAAGGAGCTCAGTATGTTAACAGACAGACTGTGGTTAATTGAGAAATGGGTGATTAACTAGAGAGGAACTCAGTATTTTAACAGATAGACTATGGTTAACTGAGAAATGGGTGCAAATTGGTGTTTTAACTGACAGGCAGTGGTTAACCAATAAAAAAGGAGAGGAACCAAGAGAAGGTTGCGAACTCCAATAGGGACTCGGTGTTTAACAGGAAAAGTGTGATTAACCGAAGAAAAGAACAACGGCTATTGGGAAAAAAAGAGAATTGGTTTTAACAGTTTGATTATGATTAACCAAAGAAATAAATGATTACAATTTTGATGGGGAGTCAACAAGCAATGACTGACCAAAAAGAAAGGATATGGAGGCAAGAGAAGGGTGTTAACCCAAGAGACAATGATCTTTGACCAAGAGAATGGTGATTGATCAAAAGAGAGATTGAAAGGGGCAAGAGTGATCAAGGATCGACTCGACTGAGGATTGAGAAACACTACAGCTTAAGGATAGAGGTGACTATTCTTGGTGGGAGGACCAGACGCCCTTACCAAAAATAGTCTGAATGAGGGTAGGATAGACTCCCTCCTCATTTCTCCTCTAGCACTCAAAGTATAATGCGGAAATTGAAACGGACAGCATAACAGCTCCAATTTATACAGTGCTCCAGTGCGTCGTGCGAATCTCTGACGCGGTAGGGGATCAAGAGAACAAGACTCTAAAGGATCCTAAGGAGAGGAGAAAGGGAGAATCAACTAATTGAAACATGATTTTGGTCAATCGATCAAAGGGAATGAGCAAGCCAACAATCTTTCACGGGTCGAAAGATCGTCAAAGCAACGTGTGAATTAATGATTGTACAAGATTGAATTTTTTCAAGAAAGAACAAACTCAATTCAAATAGCATGATAAATAGTACCAAACATAAACATAAATCATGTAATCAAGTGAGCAAAAAATGTGCAAGAATGATTACGATCATACAAATGTCAAGAATGCAAACAAATCCAAGAATCGACAAATCATGCATCGAAAGTTTATAAGCATGCTTCAATCAGAAATTAAACAGCTCATTAAACATCCACAAATATCAAGTATATCAAGCCATGGAAGTTAAATGAGGAAAGGATGTCAACTAAGCTTAAAAATGCACAAAAATGGCACTCTGTTGCAGTGATAATCGATTACCACATGCAAGTAATCGGTTACATGCTTGAAAATAGAAGAATTAGTGAAAAAAGGTGTAGAGTAATCGATTACCCCATATAGGTAATCGATTACCACTGTAACAGTGGCAAAAAACAACTTTTCAAAAAGCACTTTCAGCACCTAATCACTTATCCAAACTACCACATGCTATGGTATGAATTTGTGCACGAAAATTACATGAAATAGGAGAAATTAATCATCAATTGAAAGTATAAACATGAAGATTAAAGTTCAAACAATCGCATGATTCATCGAACCGAAAAGCTATCGAAACTACATCGTAAATGCGGGAAAGTGATCGAAACGGTAAATTAAGCAGGAGCTACCAACCTACTAGCCGGAGAATTGGCTTGGTGATTGTTATGATCAAAATGTAGTGTGAAGAAACAAAGAAAACCAGAGAATTCTGCACTTGTACTTCAAATCGTAGCAAAACTGAGCAAAATGCGATAAAAGCTCCGAAATCAAATTTGCACTGAAACGATTGGAGTAATCACTTGAATTGAAGTAGAACTTGTTGTAATTCCAGAAATCCAAGCAAAATTGAAGATGAATGAAGGTTTAAGCTCACGAGATAAGCAATTTCAATGTGAAATTTGCTACTCTTCAATGGTGGAATTGAGCTCTAGTGTGGTTTGAGGAAGAAGATGAAGATAAATGTGTAGAACTTGTAGAAAATGCAGAGAGAAAATGAGAGAATTGAGAGTGAAAAGAGTGAGAAATGATTGAAAATGGTTGAAGGTCCCTTGTGAAATGGTGGAGCTTTGTTTATGTAGAGTGGAAGTTTAGAATTGTTAGGTTTGGGATGTGCTTTGGAACTAGCTTTGGAGCTTGCTTTGGAGTGAGTTACACTTAACTCACCGAGTCGAAAGTAGACTCGGTTAGTTATTTAGTTAACACGGTGGAGCAATCCCAATGCAAACCCAAATCAAGTGGTTCACATGCGTGGAAATTAAGTAACATGGTGGACTTAATTCAAAGTGACACATTAGAATAAATGTAAGTGGACTGTCTTGAATGGTCTTGAACTGTCTAGAATGTTCCACACAATGCTAGAACCAAGTAGAACACAAGAGAAAAGAGAGTGCAAAGTTGCTGTCATGAAAATGCAGCAGAAACTGAAAATTTGCACAGGGTAATCGATTACCCTACTTTGCCTAGCAAAGTGGTAATCGATTACCACAGGCAAAATTTGCCCAAATTGCCTAGGAACAAGTGCTGGAGTCCCGGTTTTGATTTTCCACCTCTTGCTTTGATGAATAGGCATGGAAACCCTTGTTTTGTGCCTGTTTTGATGATGTGATGACTTTTTGAGGATGCGATTAATCGAGCTTGGAAAACCTGAATATTCCTGCAACAAAAAACACAGAGAAAAAGTGCTAATGCATATGCCAGCGATGTAAATGCACATGCTTATGCAAAAGGCAAAAGGGGAGGTCAAATTTTGGGTTACGACAATGACCTTGACTTTTTGTCTTCCTCGAAAATGTCTTACCCCATGTTTCACATGTAAGGGCGAGGGAAGACTATATTGTGAATCGATACATCAATTAGGGTGACCTTTCATTGTATCCTCCTTTAAGGCGGTCCAAAGGCATCGCCCTACCAGAGGTCTTTTGCAAATATAACACTACATCGCCCCTCATGCACAATGCCTTCGATAGAATACAAAGTGTATTTTCACTCACGACTAGTGGGAATGTCCAGAGGAGTGAATTGTACATAGCACGAGTAATGAGTCTACCAATCTCTCATGTGAGGCATTCGACCTACTTGTGTGGAACTTCCATCGAGCCCTCAAACAAGACTCATTATCAAGTCTCTCAGACTGGATATTTGTCGCGCCTCTCAGGCATGACACTTGATATTTTGTCCCATTCGAGGAAACACTAAGTCCCTCAGGAGAAAGCATTGTTATCCTAGGGAATTTGAGTCCCACAAGCTGAATTGTACATAGCCAGACTAATGAGAGTTCAGATGTCTCAGGGAAGGCGTTCAACCTACTTAGGCGGGACTTTCATCGAGCCCTCAGACCAGACTTGTTATCAAGTTTCTTAGACTGGATGTCTATCACACCTCTCAAGTGTGACCCTTGATTTTTGTCCCGCCCGAGGAGACACGAAGTCCCTCATACGAGAGCGTGGTTATACTTGGGAATATGAGTCCCTCGGGCTAAATTTTACATAACTCGGCTGATGAGACTATCGGTCTCTTAGGTGATGTGTTTGACCTACTTAAGCAGGACTTCCATTGAGCCCTCAGACAAAACTTGTTCTCAAGTCTCTCGGACTAGATGTCTATTGCACCTATTAGGTGTGACCCTTTATTTTTTCCCGCCCAAGGAGACATTGAGTCCCTCAGGAAAGAGCGTGGTTATCCTGGGGAATCAAAGTCCCTCAGACTGAATTGTACATAGCCCGACTGATGAGACTACCAATCACTCAAGCGAGACGTTTGAACTACTTAGGCAGGATTTCCATTGAGTCCTCAAGCAAGAATTGTTATCAATTCTCTTAGACTAGATGTATGTCGCACGTCTCAGGCGTGACCTTTGAGTTTTTCCTGCTTTAGGAGACACAAAGTCCCTCATGCGAGAGTGTGGTTATCATGTGGAATATGAGTACCTCATGTTGAATTTTACATAATGCGGTTGATGAGACTATCAGTCTCTTTGGCGTGGCATTCAACGTACTTAGGCGGGACTTCCATCGATCCTTCTGACAAGACTTGTTGTCAAGTTTCTCATACTAGATGCTTGTTGCGCCTCTCATGTGTGAACCTTAATTTTTGTCCCGATCGAGGAGACATTAAGTCCCTTATGCGAGAGCGTCATTATCTTGGGGAAATCTGAGTCTCTTATGTTGAATTATACATAACCCGACCAATGAGACTACCAGTCTCTCAAGCGATGCGTTCGACCTACTTGGGTGGGACTTCCATCGAGCCCTCAGATGAGACATGTTATCAAGTCTCTCAAACTGAATGTCTATCACACCTCTCAGGTGTGACATTTGATGTTTGTCCCTCCCAAGAACACATTAAGTCCATCAGGCGAGAGCATGCTATTATGGGGAACCTGAGTCTCTTAGGATGAATTTTACATAACCCAACTGATGAGAGTACTAATCTCTCAGTCGAGGTATTTGACCTACTTTGTCGAGACTTCCATCAAGTCCTCAGATAAACTTGTTATCAAGTCGCTCGTACTAGAGTATGTCGCACCTATCATGTGTAAGCCTTTATTTTTGTCCCACCCGAGGAGACACTGAGTCCCTCAGGCGAGAGTATGGTTATCCTAGGGAATACGAGTCTTTCATGCTGAATTGTACATAATGCAGATGATGAGACTACCAATCTCTCAGGTTAGGAATTCTACCTACAAGGGTGGGACTTCCATCAAGCTCTCATATAAGACATGCTTTCAAGTCACTCAGACTAGATATCTATCACACCTCTCAGGTATAACCCATGATTTTTGTCCCGCCCGAGGAGACATTAAGTCCCTCAGGTGAGAGTGTGGTTATCCTGGGGAATCTGAGTCCCTTTTACTAAATTGTACGTAACCTGGATGATGAGTCTAATAGTCTCTTAGGCGAGGCATTTGACCTACATGGGAAGGACTTCATCGAGCCCTTTGAGAAAAATTGTTATCAAGTCTCTTGGACTAGATGTCATATGTGCCTTTCAGGTGTGACCCTTGATTTTCTTCATGCACGAGGAGACACTAAGTCCCTCAAGCGAGAGCATGGTTATCCCGGGGAATCTAAGTTACTCAGGTTGATTTGTACATAGCCCGACTGATGAGACTACCAGTATCTCAGGCAATGCAATTGACTAACTTGGGTGGCACTTTCATTGAGTCATCGGACAAGACTTGTTCTCAAGTCTCTCGGACTAGATGACTGTCGCGCCTCTCAAGTGTGACCTTTATTTTTGTCCCATCCGAGGAGACACTAAGTTCCTTAAGTGATAACATAGTTATCTTGGGGAATTTGTGTCCCTTAAGTTGAAATATACATTGCCTGGTTGATGATACTACCAGTCTCTCAGGCGAGACGTTCGGCCTACTTGGGTGGGACTTCCATAGAACCCTCGGATAAGACTTGTTATCAAGTCTCTAAGAATGGATGTATGCCGCGCCTCTTAGGCGTGACCCTTGAATTTTGTTCTGCTTTAAGAGACACTAAGTCCCTTAGGCGAGAGCGCGGTTATCCTGGGTAATTTGAGTCCTTCAGGCTGAATTGTACATAGCCTGGATGATGAGACTACCAGTCTCCAAGGTGATGTATTTGACCTACTTGGGCGAATAACACCCTAAACCCCGAAACGTATGAATAAAGCCTTACACGAAAATTTAAGGTTTCACCAAAAACAATTCTTCAAAAACACATCAAATCATGTGAAACTACGTAGCGGAAAAACAATTTCATAACAACTTCATAATTAGGTTATAAGATCCAAAATAACAAAACAATAACAACTTCGAAAAGATAATAACTTTCGAACCTAATGTTACATGATTAGAGCAGTAAACAACTAATGTATTGTAAAGTGAATAAAATAAAAGTGAATAGTAGCTCCAAAAAGGCACCTTCTAACACACAGCAACAAGGATCACTCATGAGTATCTGCAAGATGTCCATGATGGACAACGTGAAGCAAAGGGGGTGAGAAACAACATTCAATATAAATAATGTAAAGAATGCTAAGGTGTAGAATATACAACATGCACACATTTGTTACACAATCAACATCCACATGGTCTCACACCCATTCATAACAACATGCACAACTTCTCAACCAATCAACAACATCATGAGAAATCCACTACATCTGTAAACAAGTATGCAATGTACTCCACAACTAACTCATTATGCATGTGGTACTATTTATAAACACTTAGGTTCATCTTGATCCCGAATCTCCACCATAGGACTAGAGCACACCAAATCGTTACCATCATCACCATAGGTAACGCTTCCCTGTTTCTCATACAGAACCAGGTGCTCACTCTTGAATCCCTACTGTAGCGAGAGAATTTTGTCGGTGACGCGACCACTTTATCGCTGAAGTTTGGGTTTTCCTCCTCGAGGAGAAAGGGTGCTACTTTCTGATTTCTTATTTATCCCATGAAGCTGGAAGGGAAAGGGAAGGTATCTAAAACTAACCTTGCACGCGAATGTTTAATTGAACAAACGCTTAAAAGAGATTGGGGGGTCCGGGGTCAGGTTATACAATGGATAGTTGTCAATTACCCATCCTATATGTGGTTATCCACAGGATGTTAGCTTTAGGTCTCGCTTTGTAATTGATAGTATTTATCTGCTGATGGGTTGGGAAAGTTTCTTGGGAAAGTGTGACAAGGAGAGTGAGTTTTTGTTGATGGTCGGGTGTTTTTGGTAAGGTACTGGACCTAAGCTTTGATTGATATGAAGGTACAGGACCTAGGGTTTTTGTTTAGTATGCTCGCTAAGATTTCACAATATTATGCCTACGTATTCCCGTTTAAACGAAACAGGGAAATCAGAGCAATCGTAGTTCCTCTTATTCTAAGGGAGGAAAAATGATGCTTTGGTGTCTTGTTAAAAGCCCAAGATTGAAGCTAAAAGGTTTATTTGACTGAGAGAGAATTTATCATCTCTAAAGAGGGATTGTTGATTTTTGTATGCCTTGATCAAAGCACAAGGTTGATGCTAAAAGGTTAATTGATTTGGCTAGGGGATTTCTTAATACAAAGCCTAAGAGGAGGCTGGATAAGACCGACTGAACAAGAGAGTGTTTTATCTGTCTTGTACAAAGCCCAAGATTGAGGCTAAAAAGGAGACTGACTCTTTGGGGATATCACTATACAAAGCCTAAGAGGAGGCTAAAAAGGGTTTTGACTCAGCCGGGGAGATTTATATGTGTCTTGTACAAAGCCCAAGATTGAAGCTAAACTGAGTTTGAATCTTGCTGGAGAGTATCATCTGTCTTGTACAAAGCCCAAGATTGAGGCTAAAACGGGAAATTTTACTGGCTCTGGTGAGGATGTTTTTTATGTGTCTTGTACAAAGCCCAAGATTGAGGCTACAATGAGTTTGACTCTGCTAGGGAAAATTATTCCTCAAAGCCTAAACGAAGGCTGGGAGGAAATGACTCGGCTGAGGAAGATATATGTCCCCAGTTTAAGAGAAGGAAATTTATGTCTTGTACAAAGCCCAAGATTTAGGCTAAAGGGTTCTGACTCAACAAGAGAGTCTGAAAAGGTGATTGACTCAACAAGAGAGTCTGAAAGTTGATTGACTCAACAAGAGAGTCTTTTATACTCAACAAGAGAGTTATTTGCTATCTCGTACGAAGCTCGAGATTAAGGCTAAAAGGGTATTGACTCAACAAGAGAGTCTATTATACTCAACAAGAGAGTCTGGAAAGGTGGTTGACTCAACAAGAGAGTCTGAAAAGGTTAGCTCCGCTAGGGAGAATCATTTGTACAAAGCCCAAGAGGAGGATGACTTCGTTGAGGAAGGATCGTTATACAAAGCCTAAGAGGAGGCTAGCTTTCCGCTGAGGAAAGCCCTTATACAAAGCCTAAGAGGAGGCTATCTTTCGCTGGGGATAATTGAGATCCCGAGGCAGATCCAAATGGGGAATAAACTCGTTGCGGGTTACAGAAGAGTTGAGATATCAGATGCCTTGAGGTTCTGATTTAGGATAGTGTTGACCCTGGTCGGGGAAATCTCATGAGAGAGACTGGGTTTCTACTGAAGATCGATCTAGAATTCCCGGGGTTTCTCCCTATGGTTGTAAGGAACTTGAGAATGTCTTTGAGACTCAAGGAGATTAGACTCTCCAAGTCTGCTGGTGTGGATGAGTTTTATCTTTTGTATGATTCCCCCAATGAGGAGGCAAAGGCATTAAGGGATGAGAATCAACCCTAAAGTGGCCTGAGGTCTGACACTGGAAAGACTGCTCTAGCAAAGGATGACTAAGTTCTGTCTTATACCTTTAAGAGGTCATCAGGGTTCTTGTATTAAGCCCTAGAGAAGGCATGAGAACTTCTAAGAAGCCGAAGGGTCCTTGTACAAAGCCCAAGAGGAGGCGGGGATGCTTTTAGGAAGCCTGTGGGTCCCTAAACCAAGAGAAGTTCAAGAAATACAATTCACAGAGAAGAGATCAACTCCAGGGAGTAGAATTTCTTTGACAATTTGTAAGGGTGACAGTCTGAGAAAAGGTTCACCGAGAATACTGCCTTTCTCTTTGTTCCATATTGTTTAACCCCAAGAGAAGGGAAGACTGTATCTGGAAATCCTATGGGGATCTAGTTTTGTTTATATTTAAGAGTGACCAATATGTCTTTACCTAGTTCTAGACCTAGTTGTCGGGGAAAACTCTAAATAACTATACTAGTATATATACAGTTTATATATGATGAGTATTAAAAGGGTATGAAAGAAGACTAACCATGCGCAGCTTCCCACAATACAGTTATATATACATCTGACGTGTATTTAAAAGAATGAAAGAAGACTAACCATGCGCAGCTTCCCACAATACAGTTATATATATTAAAGCGAGTAAAGGAAAGCTGTTTAAAACTTACACGTGAGCGAGCTTCCATGCTGTATTGTTAGTTGTTCAGAGAAATGAAATAAAGTTTTGATAACAACTGTATATTTGAACCTAAATCAAAAGGGAGTTGTTTGTGAAAAATTGTTAGGGCTTATACTCAAGGAGAGGCCCATGGTTTGAACAGTGATTGTACTGTTGTTTTGAATATCGTATCGGGACTTATACAATGCCTAAGGCCCAAAAAGTTTTGGTCAAAAGGGGATTGGGTCTTACACTCTATTAGAGGCCCAAAGTTTATTTTTGTACAGGATATGGGGCTTACAACTCAGGGAGATGCCCGGTTGATTTTGAAAAGCCGACGATTGCGCCGTTGTTTTGAAAATATACAGAGGGACTTATACAATATGTGAGGCCCAAAAATGTTTATTTTCAAAAGGGGCTCGGTCTTACACTCTATTAGAGGCCCAAAAGTGTTTTTAAGAAAGGGAATGGGACTTATAGCTCGAGGAGAGGCCCAGATGATTATTTGTTTGACAAATGGCTATCGCGCCGAGGTTTGAAAACACATTGGCTCTTATACGATGACCGAGGCCCAAATTATTTTGGCTTTCAAAAAGGGTTGGGTCTTACACTCTATTAGAGGCCCAAGGTTGTTTGAAAAAAGATTTGTTGGGGGTGAAAATCAAAGAAACCCTAATTTCATTTTCTTTTAAAAGTAATCCTTTTAAAAATGAATAAAATGACAAAAATACCAAATAAGTCTAAATAAACTACTTGTGATTTTTGTTTAAGGCTTGAAAAATTAGGTTTTAATCACAAGATGATTTAGAACTCATTTGATTTTGATTTTCAAGATGAATATTCATTTTTAAAAGGTTTAAAAACAATAAAAATGAATTTATTTACAAAAATACCAACTATATTAAATAAATAATATAAACCTGTTTTTTTGTGGAATAAAATATTTCAACATTTTTGTGATTTTTTGCAAAAAGAACCAATAAAAAATAATTAAAATTAAGAGAGTTATTAGTTTTCCAAATCATTTAAAAATAACATGAAAAATAATAAAAAGTGGAAAAAGTGATAAAAGAGAGGATCTGGGGCGAGGGGGATTCGAACCCCAGACCTCTAGGGTATAGCGCGCGCCCTCTACCACTGGGGTGGTGATACATCCGTGTATCAAAACCACCCCATGAATATATGAGGTATGCCTTGTTTTTGGCCTGGCCAAGGCAAGGCAAGGTTTTGGCCAAAAACGTGAAGCTTGTAACTTTCTCATTTCTCCATGGATTGGGACAAAATTTAGGTCTATCCTGCCTAGAATTTCACAAGGAATCCAATGGTGGTGGTGGTTTTTTCAGATGAGGCTCCTATTTCAAAACCCAATAGTGGTCTTGAAATAGGTATATAATTGCATTTTCTATGCTACCTCTTGTTACAGACATGAATTACATGATGAATTGGTTCAAACTCAACATATATAACATGTATGAGATGTGCATGATCAGTGGACTTTAAAGCAATGCATATTTCTAAAAGTTCAAGTTGTGATGCTTACCTCTTTAGGAGCTTTTTGGGCTATCTGCCAAGTTTCTTGTGCCAGAAACAATTTGATGCTTTGGACACCCTCAAATAATCCCTTAGAAGCTTTTAGAATGGTTGGAACCAACTGGAATCCTCAGGAACAAGTTTAAGCTCTTTCTTGCAAAAAGGGCAAAAGTGACCAATATGGCAACTCTCTCAAATGGTGTTCCAGATGTGGGAAACCATTTGTGATAGTTCAAGGATGATATTTGGAGTGTGTTTGAGGTTTTATCTGGTTTTGAAAGTGACTGAATCAAGACATGGCTTGAAAAATGCAAAAAAGTCCAATTTTGAGGTTTTGAGAGAGGACTTTGAGCTTTTGGTGTTACATGTCATTTATGAGAGTTTGGACAGCTTAGATATGGCATATTGGATGTGTTTGGATCATGAGCTATGATGGAAATGCTCTCTAACTCAAAAACTCAGAGTTACCATGCAAAAGAAGGCATTTTTGCCTAGAGAAAGAGATTTTGAGGAAAGCAAGTGTTGTAGTGCTTTGGTGTACTTAAGTTGAGCACAAATGAGCTCTATTTATAGTAGATCAAGTTTGTTTTGCAAGCAATAGTGAATGATGGCTGCAGCAGGTCTGTGGCCAATTGGATCACTTTGGAATCTCAAGTCTCCTCTAACCATTGACTTGAGATTAGAGCACAGGCCTATGGTTCTTTGATTCAAGGATAAGTCTTGACTGAAGTGTTCATCTTTGCTCTGATACATGCCACCTCTAAGTATCCATTGAATGCCTCAAAACAAAATTGGAGTCTTGAGGCATCTTTAGCTTTTAGGGGTGCCAAACTTATATGTAGTTCCAAAGACTTGGGAGGCTTATGGATCAGTGTTTGTTCCTCCTTGGTCTCCCCCTAAGGTGTGCAGATGGATAAACTTATTTATCATTGACACAAACTAACCAAATCGAGCCCTAATGCACAATCTGCCTTACCAAGACAGTTTGCAGCAAGGCATGTTGCAACTGTCCTAACTCCTAGCTCAGATGGAATTTGATGGAGTTCTTGGTCACTTTGGAAAGCTGATGTATCCTACTTTAATGTGATGTCCAACTTTGGTTTTGAAGCAACTTGCATTTGGTTGAAAAATGCCTCAACGTTTTGAAAAAAGTGAAGCAGATTCTGAATTAGTGAAAATTTCACTAAGTGTTGGAAAAATGTCACTTTTGTGTTTTCAGCCATTTTGATCATTCCATAACTCAAAATCCATGAGGAGTTAGAATGAGTTGTAGTTAACACTTTTAAATTATACCATGAGATCTACAAATCCATCTTTGGACCATCCAAAATGGTTGCTTGGATCTCAAATTATGATCCTTGGAAGTTGGTACCCTAGCCACTTTGTTCCATAACTTAGAAAAATTCTAAGTTTTTATGGTTACCCCTTTTACAAGTTATCCCACTTTATTTGATTTTTATTAATGAATGATGATTCAAATCACATATTAACATTGTTTTAGGGTTGAGGAACCATAATTGTGAAAAATCTCAAAAAGTCAAACTTGACTTTTGTGCACAGTTAACTTTTTATGAGATTAATTCCAAACTGTGTGATCCTTGGTGAAATCAAGTCCTTGACCTAAATCAAACTTGATGGACATGTTCCATAGGTGTTATAGGGTGTATTGAGTCATGTCCCAAGGTTTAGGAGCATGTCATGGTCAAAAGTCAAAGGTACAGTTGACTTTTTTCCGAAAACCCTAATTGTTGTCCTGATGAAATTGAAACTTGTTGATCAAGCTTTTTGAATCAATCCATTGTTGCAAATGGATCAATATGGTTTATTAGAGACCCTCAAATCATGTCTTGAGGTCTTGGCTCATGTTTTGTCCCAAAAGTCAACTTAGGGGTGAATTAGGTCAAGAAACCCTAATTCCTGATTTTTGGTAAATGCATCCCCTGAGACTAAATTGACTTGGTGATTGGATTTATAAGGTCCCTTGGAGTATCTAGGGTTATGCTTTGAAGAATTGGCTCATGCCCATAGGAAAAATTCCATCTGGAGGCCCTGGTCAACCAAAACCCTAATTTGGTGACACTAGCGATCTTGAGGCTTAATCCACTTGGAATGCTGCAACCTTGTGCTTGATTCCTGATGTGGGAGTCCTCTTGATCCTTTACGGATGTTTTGAGAGGTTAGAAAAGTTGAAGATCATGTTATTTCTTGATTGATCCTTTGTCTAAGGCTCTGAGAGGGCTTAAAACCCTAATTCTTAATTGTAGTGAATGATCAACAATCCTTGAGGAGACTGATGAGGCATGAAGGTACATCCATATTGTGATGATGATTTGCACAATGATGGGAAATCTTAGTGGTCAAAATTTGGGGTATGACACCCACCATAGAACAAGAGCACAACAAAATCCATTTATATCACCATAAGCAATGCTACACTAATACTTGATTGGAATTAGCTACTCACTCCTGAATTCATACCACTGAGCCATGACACACAAAAAACTGGACTATAGTCTGTACACCATGATGCATAACTCTTAAAAACATGCATTATCACCAAAAGGTTCACCAAAATAATCGCAATGAATTTATCACCATTATGCATAACATCGTCCACCATATACAACACTTAAGCAATGTTATGACATTCAACAAAAAACACCAAACAACAGCAACTCAATAATTGTATATTCACAAGCATACAATCATGGTAATTCATCATAACATAAACACATCATTAGCTAATCACAATAAATCATTAATCAATCATACATAGTAGACACATGACTATAAATCCATTATTTCACCAAGGACTACAATGAGGTATATATGCGTGTTAGCTTTCCAACGATTCGAACGACGTCTCATTTGGACCTATGGAACTAAAGTTATGATAAAAACAATATTTTGACTTAATTTGTCTTTCTGATTCGAATCAAGTGTAAAATTTGATTTAAATCAAACTAGACAGGGGCTACTCAGAAGGCTATAATTCGAATCAAAATCACACTATAAACCCCTGATTCGAATCAAATCAGTCTACATCATTTCTCTACTGATTTTTCACCATTTGAGGCTTTCCGAACCTCCGATTTCGATTCCGTAAAAAGGAAAATGCTCATTATAATTCATACATCAATTATATTACATAAAACATGATAATTTCCCACAAACTAGCACCTAGTATCACCAATTAATCATGCTTCATAGTAATTCATAAACAAATTCATTATCAATCATGAACAGAACTCAAGCATTCAAACATTCATCAATGACATAATTTTATACATGCATATTCATGATAATTCATACATAAATTCAATCATAGAAACACATGTATACCCATGATCAATCAACAAATTCCAGATTTCTAACACAACAACAATTCATAAAAGCGAATCATGGTACCCTAATGAGAGCAAAAACTTCTCTTCTCTACCCCCATCATGCAATACACATGTATTGAGAACCCTTTCTCCACGTTTACCTTTTATTTCCAGCAATAATAGCATAACAAGCAGCTCATATGGATTCTCCCTTCAAAACTTATTTCTCCTTCCCAAAAGCTCTTGTTTCTCTAGCCTCCTTGTTTTCACGTACTAGCAAAAGGTTTCACTAAAAACCTAATTTTCCCCAACTTTTATAATATATAGGATTCTAATTACTTTTTCCTAATTATTATTATTACCCATCAATTTTTCAGCTTCTCTCATCTCACCTCATACTTTCCTCAACTATCACAATTGGCCCAATTCTTCATATTTACCAATTTTCTCATTTTATTTCTAATAATAATTAAAATACTAATTATTCTAATTTTTTTTAATTATTCTACCAAGCTATTACATTCTTACCACACCCTACCATTACCACTACACTCCAACAACACATAAAATCACCAATTTTATTTAAAGGCACACTAAACACCAAAATAATTAAATAAAATGATAAATAATTAATTTAAATAAATTAAATAAAGTCAGATACATCTCTCACATCTGGCTCTCCAGCTCTGATGTTATGTTCCCACTAGTTGGTCCTCTCCACGCTACCTTCACTAAAGCAATCTCCTTACCACACAACTGTTTCACTTCCTGATCCTCTATCTGCATGGAAGATGCCTCAACAACCACGTTCTCTCTCACATGTATATCGTTCACTTGGATCACATGAGACTGATCCAGAATGTATCTCCTCAACTCAGACACATGAAACACATCATGAAAATTAGCAAACGACAGTGGCAAGGCAATTTAATAGTCATTATTTCCTATCCTCTAAAGATTTAGTATGGACCAACAAAACGTGGCGTGATATTTTGAGACTTGAAAGCTCGACAAACATCGGTTACTTAAGTAACCCGTAAAAACATAGGACCCCCCTCTTAGAACTCAAGCGATTTCCTTCTATTATCATGGTAACTCTTTTGGCGACTCTATGAAGCTTTCATTTTCCATTAGATCATCTTGATCTTCTCAAAAGTTTGTTGCATAATCTCATGTGCGATCACTACACTTTCACCGAATTCATACCAATACAAAGGTGCCTTACACCTCCTATCATACAACGCCTCAAACGGGGCCATTCCAATACTCGAACAGAAACTGCTATTCTAAGTGAACTCAATCAGCGAAAAGTAGTTATCCTAAGAAACTCCTTGTTCTAACACACAAGCCCTTAACATATCCTCCAAGGATTTGATGGTTCTCTCAGTTTGACCATCTGTCTGTGGATGATAAGCATAACTCGACTTCAGCTTAGTATCCAACGCTTCTTGCAAACTCTGCCAACACGTCGACGTGAACCTCAAATCTCTATCTGACACAATGCTTAACTAAATACCATTCAGGCTAACAATATTCTCAATACACAACTCCGCTAACTTTTGTAAAAGGAAACTCGATAATAATCATTATGAAATGAGATGATTTAGTCTGTCTATCAATAAGAACCTAAATGGAATCATGTTGCAGTGAGAATCGGATATCAAGCTATTAATTAACTTGAATCACACATCTTTGAAATTCACCACCGAGCTTTGATTTATCCAAAGGAAAGGGTAAAGATTGAAGAAAACCCTAATTGTGCTATGTGAAGACAAAGCTAAGAGATTGGGGATTGGGGGTTGGTTATACTAAGGGAAGGTATTAGCACCCTAAGTATCTGTAGTACTCTACAGGAACCTCTTGTTAATGTTTGTGTTATGTTATGTTTGCTTGCTAAGGGAATCTGCAAATGGTAAAGGTAAAGACCTAAGGGTATGTACACTAAGTTTGCTCGCCAAGACATCGCATCTTGTGTCTACGTATCTGACTAAAGAATCAGAGCAACCGTAGTTCACCTAACTAAGGGTGAGAAACCATTGACAGTGGGGTAAAGTGGATACTCAAGGGGATGAGTTCCATATAGAGTCTAAGAAATCTAACTTAAATCTAAGTTGAATGGCTATGAGGCCAAGGAAAGTATCCTATGACTATGAGGTCAAGGAAAAGAGTGGTTATGACAATGAGGTCAAAGCTGGTATCCTATGACTATGAGGTCAAGGAGAAAGTGGCTATGACTATGAGGTCAAAGCTGGTATCCTATGACTATGAGGTCAAGGAGTGAGTGGCTATGACTATGAGGTCAAAGCTGGTATTGAGCTATCTATGACTTTGAGGTCAATAGAGAGACTTTCCTTTGGAAGGAGGGGAAGGCAACTTCTTATGAACAAGAGTTGAAATAGGATTTAAGTGAACCATATGAGTTCAAGGATTCAAAGGTGATAAACATTAATCAAGTGAGAATAACATTAAAGCATGACATACACATCCATGTACGAGCAGGGCAAGATATAATGGGATGGTTCATAACAAACATGAGCAAATGAACACCAGTATGGCAAGGTGGTATTTCTCAAGAATCAAATTTCAAGGTGAGTACAAAGGTTTTAGGTCTCTGAATCGAGGGTCGAATATTGAGCCTTAACCTAAACAAAAGACCTCATTCAAGGTCACAAATTAGCCCTCAATCATCCCTCTAATATGTCCTAAGACACTTTGGAAAATTCGCTCAAGAAGATAAAGAGCAAAAGAGTTGTGCAAAAGTGTTTCAAAAACTAAGTTGAAATTACGCCAAATTTTAGAAAATCAGAAATAATTATTAAAACTAAGTAAAATAAAAAATTTAGAAAATTAAATGAAACCTTGAAGTATTAACATGAATTTTTTTTGGAGTTTTTTAATTATCAAAAACTATTTTTAATAAAACAGATTTGAAAAGAAATAAATGGAAAACAAAATTTGTTAAGATACAACAAGGGGGTGCATTAGTAACTTAAAAGATGAACTAAAGTTAATTGTTTCCATGCATGGGCCTATTTGCTGGGGGTGCTATTAGCGAATGGAACAAGGCCCAGGTCCATGATGAAAATGAAATAGTAAAAAAGAAAACTCAGCAGATGAAATGAAATAGCCCGTGTACAAGTTGCATGTGGAACATTATCAATTGGTCATCTATCATTTAAGTAGCAAAACGACAGAAACAACACCCTTGCCAATCATAAATTGCCATGCCTCTTCTTCATGCAGCAAAGCCATGCACAGAAAAAAAACTGCTCGTGCGACCATGTTTCCCTTCATCTTGTTCAATCAGTTTCACCATCAAAACACAACCAAAAGCTACGAAATAAAATCCCAGTAAGAAATACTCATTTAGTAGAACAACTATGGACCCTCACCAACTCAACATAATCACTAAAATAGGAGCCCTTTGGACGCAAATATCATGACAAGAAACTGAACATGGATGAAAAATAATGATACACGAACTGAAATCAAACCCTCCAAACTAACCTATAAGTCGTGCATTAAAATGAAACTTTGTGCTACTCAGAATAAGGAGCCTCAAAGGATTTCACACAACTCAACACAAAGCATGATTGAAAAACGACATGGGGTTATCAGAGGTGAGACCAAACATTTAACTATGCAACACAAGTCTAAACCAACCCTTATGTTATCTGACTTAAACTACACAAAGTAGATAACCAGAGGATATCTTTCTGTCCTAAACCTTAACATGAACACAAGAACACCATTTAATTCAAACCGTCAAAACTGGCAGCATGAAAGTACATTATATCAACTCACATATCACTATTCGAACATGGCCAAAATGTAAAGAAAAAAGGTGATACATGGCACAAAAGTTATTTAAAACATATATGAGCATGTAATTGAGAGTAGAGGGAAAGAGTGAGACTTACCAAGTGGAGTAAGTCCACTGCTTCTTCTACCTAAGAGTCTTGGAATTAATTCACACTCTTCCTTTCCAAATGGACAATATGCAGGCTGTTAGTGTAATGGAGCTTCCTTTCTCTTGATTGCTCTAAATCTTGAAGTAGGTGACTTGTGTGTAGGATGGTGTGATTCTGATGTTGTTGAGGTGGTGTTCTCAAGAGTTTCTTTCTTTAGGACAGTGGTGTACTCACGAGTGGAAGTATGAATATTGGTTATCGTTTATGAGTGGAGGTTGTTGTGTTGTGGCAAAAAGAAACTCACAAGTTTTTACAGGTTTTTTTGGAGAGTTTATGGCAAGACCATGGAGGAGGGTTAGGGAGAGGTTTTGAAGTGATTTTAGTTCTGATGCTTGATGTTTTAACAAGGAGAAAAAGTCTCCTTTTATAAGAGAGGTAGTTGGATCAATGGCATGGAAACACAAAGGATATTGGCTTGGTACAAGAGAGAAAAAT
This sequence comes from Lathyrus tuberosus, assembly GCA_022829125.1. NCBI lineage: Eukaryota > Viridiplantae > Streptophyta > Magnoliopsida > Fabales > Fabaceae > Lathyrus > Lathyrus tuberosus. The sequence continues at coordinate 8,203,757 of JALAZF010000034.1, forward strand.
CACACACAAGATACTACACGCATGGCCACCTTTTTATCATCATTCTCGAGCCATGTGATGGTGTAGTTGTTTTCTTATCCTAAGTTTATGTTAGCAGAAAAACTAAAGCAAGGACCAAGGAGAAATGACACATGAAGCTTTACATAAAGAACCTTTGCTTTGACTTTTGTGTGTCCACTTGTAAGTACAAAAGTTGATGGTACTTGCAAGCTTCTTTTGTACGGTTGGTGGAAAAAGGTATTGGAAACTGATGTAAAAGAAGATCAGTATAATGTACTTGTGTTTGGCTATGATTTAGTTCAAATTGAACTTGGTTTGTGTAATGGAAATACAAGTTATGGACTTCTATTTTGGCACACAACCATACTTCCAACAAGAGGCCAAATGCCTACTTCTCTTGATTCTTGGGAGTGAATGGCATGAGGAAGCATCATTTTGATGTCATTGATGAGTTTAAAATGGTGTTTAAAACTCATGATAAGTCAAGGCAAAGTTTGGTGCATCAAAGAATTGGAATTTGAATTTTCCAAATGTGACAAAGATTCCAACATACCAACTGTAGCACACCATATCTTAGCAACCATTGATCCAACTTGTGAGATTTTTGATTCTTTGAAAAATAGGCATTTGATAGAACAAGTTTCAAGTGGAAAGATTCTTGCAATGAGGTTTGGAATAGTGTGAAAAATTGAGTTAAAGTTGGATGCAAATTAAGGTGAAAATGCTGAAAATTTCACTAAGTCCCAAAGGCAACTTATCTTCCAAATCTCATAACTTAAAAACCATGCCTTTTTTGAAAGAGGGTCCTCTAATACACTTTTAAGATCATGGAAAGAGCTTCCATTTGAGGTTTGAGTCACTCAATTTGGATGTGTGGTTTGAAAGTTATGACCTTCCCAACTTTGCACAAGAAGTGAATTTTCCACACTTAGAATGTTTCAAGGACCTGTCATACCCCAAATTTTGACCACTAAGATTCCCCATCATTGTGCAAACCATTATCACAATATGGGCGAACCATCATGCCTCATCAGTCTCCCCAAAGATGGGTGAGCATTCACTACTATCAAAAATTAGGGTTTCTAGCCCTCTCAGAGTTCTTCGACAAAGGATCAATCAAGAATTGACATGATCTTCAACTTGTCTAATCTCTCAAAAAGGATCAAGATGACCCCCACTTTAAGGATTAAGCACAAGGTTGCTCTATTCTAGGTGGATCAAGCCTCACGATCGACAATGTCACCAAATTAGGGTTTTGGTCGACCAGGGCCTCCAGATGGAAATTTTCCTCTGGGCATGAGCCAATGCTTCAAAGCATAACCTATGATGCTCCAAGGGATCTCATGAACCCAATTACCAAGTAAATTTAGCCTCAGGGGATGCATACATCAAAAATCAGGAATTAGGGTTTCTTGACCTAATTCACCTCTAAGTTGACTCTTGGGACAAAACATGAGCCAAGACCTCAAGAGGGGATTTGAGGGTCTCAAATACATCACATTGATCCATTTGCAACAATGGATTGATCCAAGAAGCTTGAGAAACAAGTTTCAATTTCATCAGAACCACAGTTAGGGTTTCGCGGAAAAAGTCAACTGTATCTTTGACTTTTGACCCGGACATGCTCCCAAACCCTAGGACATGATCCAATACACCGTATAACACCTATGGAATCAATCCATCAAGTTTGATTTAGGTCAAGGACTTGATTTCATAGAGGATTGCACAATTTGGAATTCATTTGATAAAAAGTCAACTGTGCACAAAAGTCAAACTTTGACTTTTTGAGATTTTTCACAATTATGGTTTTTTAACCCTAAAATGATGTTAATGTGTGATTGGAATCATCATTCATCAAGAAAAATCAAGAAAAGTGGGATAACTTGTAAAAGGGGTAACCATAAAAAGCTTAGAAAATTTTCTAAGTTATGGAATAAAGTGGCTAGGGTACCAACTTTGGAGGATCATAACTCCTAAACCACAAGGCCATTTTTCCCATCCAAAGCTGGATTTGTAGCTCTCATTACCCTCTACAAAAGCTTCAACTACACCTCATTCCAATTCCCCATGGATTTCAAGTTATAGAATGATCAAAATCAAGAAAAGTGAAAATGTCACTTTTTTCCAACACTTAGTGAAATTTTCACTAAGTCAGAATCTGCCTTCACTTTTTTCCAAATGTAGTGGCATTTTTCACCTGGATCCAAAAAGTATCAAAACCAATTATGATCAAACAGTTATTGTATACTATGAGGGCTTTCCAAAATGGCCAAGAACTCCATCAAATTCCACTTGGGCCATGAGCTATGACAATGGCAACATGCCTTGCTGAAAACTGTCAAGGCAAGGAAGATTTTGGAGTTTTGCTCGATTTGCCAAATTTGTGCAATTCCAAGCAACTCTATCCATCTGAACACCTCAAGGGGGACCAATGAGGAACCAACACTGATCCAAGCCTCCAAAGTCTTTGGAACAAGAAGTAGCATGCCAAACCTAGAATTGCCTAAAAGAGGGACAAGACTCCAATTTTGGATTGGAGCATTCAATGTATACACCAAGGTGGCATAGACTGAGCCATTGCCAACTGAATTCAGTCAAGACTTATCCAAGACCATGGGAACCAACAGCCTGTGCCCTAACCTCTAGTCAATGGCTAGAGGAGACTTGGATTCTCATTGCTCAACATTGGCCAAACCTATGCAGCAGTTGCCATTCACTATTCCTTGCAAAACAAACTTGCTCTACTATAAATAGAGCTCATTTTGATCAGTTTGAGTACACCAAAGCCATCAAACAGATGCTTTCCTCAAAATCACCTTCTCACTTCCAAATTTGCCTTCCAAAGCAAGTCACTATCGGGTTTTGAGTTTGAGAGCAATTCCAACCAAACCAATCACACACACACACACCTTATAAACATCATATAGAAGTGATCCAAACACTCACATAACATCTGGAACACGAAAATCACAAAATCACTAGCCAATTGCTCAAGCCTTTGACAGATTTGCAGTTGGGGTACCATCTCAAGTTCCAGATCATTTCAATCCATTCCAAGCATCCAGACACACTCCATGGCACCTAGGGAAGCTATCCAGATCATTGGAACCTAGTTGTAACACCTCTAACCCAAAACACGATCACCAGCTGCAAGTGGTAAGCATGAGCTCTTCTAAACTCTATGATCCATGCAATTTTTGCTGCACAATAATTTGGCCATATGTTCATAATCATGCATAGAGTGTTTACCCTCAATCAATTGCTTTGTATGAATCGTGTATGGAATTTCTGAACCTTCATGCAGAATTTAGGGTCCTTGAGGTTTCTCTTTGATTTCTTGTTCCATGTGTAAAATAAATGAAATTAAAGACCATAGACATGATCGTGAGGTTGAAACGAGTAGATTGATATGTAGATTGCATGATATAATCAAGTATTCAGTGAGATTGGATAGAAAACGCAAATCTGGGAAAAACAGAGCACACGGGCAAGGCCAAGATGTTCTTGGCGCCCTTTTTCAAATATTTGAATATTTGAATTTTTGTGATTTTATTTAATTGATTCAAAAATTAATTTCTCTCTGAGTTTTAATGATTTTGAGTTGATTCTTTTTTTAATAATTCACAAAAATGTTAAAATATTTTATTTTACCAAAAAAATCCCAAAAATATTATTTATTTCATATAATTGATATTTTTGCCAAGAATTAATATTTTAATTGTTTTTTACATTTAAAATATTTTTTCCTTCTTGATTTTGCAAATTTTAATGATTTCTAATCATTTTGTAGGTCAAAACTTGATTTTTGAAACATTAATCCAAGATCACAATTTGTTTTCCACATGTTAAACAATTTTGATCATTTTAATTGAATTTTTTATTCAATTAAAATACATTTTGGAAACAAATTAGGGTTTTGATTAATTCAACCCTCATCAAACCTTTTAAAAACACTTTGGGCCTCTAATAGAGTGTAAGACCCAATCCTTTGTAAATACAAACCTATTTTGGGCCTCAAATGTTGTATAAGTCTCGTTGTATTTCAAAAGTTCGGCGCGATCATCGCCCGTTTAAAACAAATCATCTGGGCCTCTCCTTGAGCTGTAAGCCCCATCACTTATGCAAAAATCATTTTTGGGCCTCTATTAGAGTGTAAGACCCAACCCCTTTGAAAAACAAAACTTTTGGGCCTCAGTCATTGTATAAGACCCACGGTGTTTTCAAAACCTCGGCACGATCGTCGTCCTTTTCAAAAGCAAATCATATGGGCTTCTCCTTGAGCTATAAGACCCATCTTTGTTCACTTTCAATCATTTTGGGCCTCTTGAAAGAGTGTAAGACCCATCCCCTTGTACAGGAAATCTTTCTTGGGCCTCAGTCACTTGTATAAGTCCCTGTACGAAACGACAGTGCGATCACTGATAAAACCCTGGGCCTCTCCTTGAGCTGTAAGCCCCAATTTTCCTTTCAAAAGCACTTTCTCCTTTGATTTTATAACATACTGTTATTTTCAATTTCTTTGTTGAACAAACTAACCAAACAGCATGGAAGCTCTACAACTGAGTAAGTGTTTACCCGCTTTCATTTCCGCTTTCATATGTATATAACTGTATTGTGGGGCTGTTTCACTGTAAGTCTTCTTTCATAAACTCATATCGACTGTGTAATACTAGTATAGATATTTAGAGTTTCCCCGACAACTACGTCTAGAACTAGACAAAACCTCGTCTCCTTACATCCGACGTTCTCCTGGATATTTCAAACATAACCTAAACGATGAGAATTTTCTTTTACAACAAATTTAGATAACTAGATCTAAGAAATCTCCCCCTTGAACAGTTCATATACAGAAGGCCAATGTTCCAAGTGAAACCCCTTCTGGAACTGTTCATCAGCCTCCTCTTGGGCTTAGTGCAAGGACCCACAGGCTTCCTAAAAGCATCCCCGCCTCCTCTTGGGCGTTATACAAGAACCCGTCGGCTTCTTAGAAGTTTTCACAGCCTCCTCTTAGGCTTCGTATAATGATTCTTCCTCCGGGAAGATAGCCTCCTCTTGGGCTTCGTACAAATTGTCTCGTCGGCTTCTTAAAAGTTTTTCTCGCCTCCTCTTGGGCTGCGTACAAATTGTCCCGACGACCTCTTAAAGGTATAGGAACAAAAATTAGTCATCTTAATAGAACAACCTTTCAAAGAGTCTAGATCTTCCTACGGCGAATATACTGTCTCTTGATCTCTCTTAAGCATAGTACAAAAGATAAAACTCTAGACTTGGACAGTCTAATCTCCTTGAGTCTCGAAGACATTCTCAAGTTCCTTTCAAAAATAGGAAAAAACACCGTAAACTTGGGCAGTCTCAATACCCTTCGGATTCCCCGTTTCCTTAAAGAACAGGAAATAATCCCGGTCATCAGATCAAATCCATGAGTACAACATTACCCATATAAGAACTGATTTTCTCTTTTAACCAACATACTGGACCTGTCACTCAACTGAAACAGTAACCCTAGCCTCCTCTTAGGCTTTGTACAATGATTCTCCCCCAGCAGAGTTAACCTTTGCAGCCTTCATCTCGAGCTTCGTACGAGATACAAAAAACACTCTCTCGTTGAGTATAAAAGACTCTCTTGTTGAGTCAAACCTTTGTAGACTCCATCTCGGGCTTCGTACGAGATACAAATCACTATCTTGTTGAGTATAAAAGACTCTCTTGTTGAGTCAAACATTTTTAGTCTTCATCTCGGGCTTTGTACGGGATACAAAATACTCTCTTGTTGAGTATAAAAAGACTCTCTTGTGGAGTCAATCCTCTTTTAGCCTCTATCTCAGGCTTCGTACGAGATACAAATCACTCTCTTGGTGAGTATAAAAGATTCTCTTGTTGAGTCAAACCCTTTTTGCCTCCGTCTTGGGCTTCGTACAAGACACATGTAAAAACACTCTCTTGTTGAGTCAACCCTTTTAGCCTCTATCTCGGGCTTCGTACGAGACACAAAAGCATCCTCTTGTTGGGTCAATAGCCTCCTCTTAGGCTTCGTATAAGGAAATCCCCGTGTGATTCAATCAACCTTTTAGCATCAAAAGTTGTGCCTCGTTCACAGTATACAAACATCAACAACTCCTTTTCCTTCATCTAAATTGCTGTAAGCGGCAAGCCTCTGGATTATTTACATCCACGCCACTGTCCCTCTTTTAGCGTGAGGAATTCCTAAGGAAAGATAGCATTGCTCTACACTGAGTTAAAATATTCTCCTTCAGGTTAAAAATCCCCTATAAAGTAAATTATGGCATTGCTGGATTCACATATCCCAGTTAAAGTAATTCTCCTTTATAATCAGTCACCCAACAGTTGTGACAAACAGACCAAATACCCCCCTTTAGAGATGACAAATTCTCTCTAAAGTCAACACCCTTTTAGCTTCATATCTTGGGCTTCGAACAAGATACAAATAGACCCTTCAGCTTCACATCTTGGGCTTTGAACAAGATATAAACCACCTTTAGCTTCATGTCTTGGGCTTTGAACAAGACACCAAAACACCATTTCCTCCCATAGAATAGGAGGAACTACGATCGCTCTAATTTCCCTATCTCGGGAATACGTAGGCATAAGATTGAAAAAGAATCTTAGCGAGCACACTAATCAAAAAAACCCAAAGTCCCTTACCTCTAGCCAATCTAGCACAGTATCCCAACAATTTCCCCATGAATAGTCCCGGTATTTCGTTCTGAACAAAATAAGCAAAGAGAGGCCCACGAACTAAAACCGCATATGTAAACCAACAGTTTTGACTGTTTAACCTCAGTATATAAGCAGGGTTAGTTGGAGACATCTATTTCCCTTCCTTCATCAGCTTCAATAGGATAAAAAATTAATCGACCTGTAGTACCCCAGAGCGATAGTGCTTAAGAACCACATCCAAAATCGCTCGCTACAGAAAAATAGCGCCCACCGTGGGGCCAAACAAAGGAATCTTGTCTCTCTTATCTCTCTGGTTAAAACCTTCTCTTAGGACGAGTCCTTGGGTTCACAAGGTATCACCGAATGACGGTTCCATCGGGGAATGTCATTATTGTTAGGATCGGCCCTCACTAGGATCTTAGGTAAAAAAACCTTTAAGTTGGGAAGGTACCACAGAATGGCGACTCCGCCGGGGAGCCATTTTCTATTAGGATCATAGGATTCATAGCTCTTAAAAAGTCTAGGACATTAGGACAAATATATATACTGCTTTTCCTAATTGATATCTGTGTTTATTTTTCTGCTAATGGGAATGCGTGTCATGCCGCGTGTGGAAAGATTGAGTATACACCTAGGAAAAACCTCTTTCAGTAGTGCGGAAGCTATCGGAAATAGTTGTCACGCGATACTACCCTCTTCTGAGATTCTTCGAAATACATCACCTAGCACGGTTCCCGACCCGCTGATGTTATCTCAACAAGAATCAATGATTTTGAGAGACAGGTACAAAAGTCACTAGTATAAACCTTTGGGATGGGTAGAGCCTTGACTTCATGACACCGACCCTTTGACCCCATGTTTTTTCTATGTTTTTGTGTGCTGCATTCATGCATTCATTTTAAAAAAACATTAAGCAAAGAAAAATTTTCTCCTCTAGTCTCTCTTTTTCAAATTAAACTAAGACAATGATTGCAAATGTCAGAGAGAAAAGGATTGCGCTCATGGATTTCGGTAGACAAAAAACTCACAAGTATACCTTCAAGGTTCCAAAACTAGAGGATTTGAGAGGATTAGCAAGGATGATCACTAACCCTGACGCTTTCAGAGCCAAGTACGGAGGTCTGCTACCTCTGTTAAGGGTCCATGTAATTGAGGGAATCCTGGAGGCATTCATTCAGTTTTACGATCCGGTCTATCACTTTTTCACATTCCCGGATTACCATCTCGCACCAACGCTGGAGGAGTATTCTCATCTGATTGATCTACCCATTACCGATCAAGCTCCTTTTTCTGGACTGAAAGAAATTCAAAAGGATCAGACCATTGCAAAAGCAATTTATTTGGATGAATCAGAAGTCAGGACTCACCTGACCACCAAGGGAGGAATCCCAGGTTTACCAGCCAAGTTTCTGGTAAAGAAGGCTTTGTACTTTGCTAGTATAGGGAACGTGACTGCTTTTGAAAGCATCTTTGTTTTACTCACCTACGGGTTATTTTTGTTTCCCAACATCGATAACTTTGTAGATATCAATGCCCTTAAGATTTTCCTAATTAGAAACCCTGTACCAACCTTGCTCGCAGATGCGTATCATTCTGTACAGTTAAGGAATTTATACAATGGAGGAATGATCACGTGTTGTGTACCCCTGCTATATAAATGGTTTATCTCCCATTTGCCTAATTTTGGGATCATAAGAGTGTCTTACGTTGGTCGCAGAAAATCATGTCTCTTATCAACTCTGACATCGATTGGTACAATCGAATCTATGACGGGATCAAGATCATTGACCGTTGTGGAAATTTCCCCAACGTACCCCTCATAGGAACTAAGGGAGGAATCAATTACCACCCAGTCTTAGTGCGTCGTCAATTTGGATACCCGATGAGGCATGTCCCGCGTAATGCTCATCTGGAAGGTCTTTTCTTCAAGGAAGGAGAAAATGACAGGGCACTAAAGATGGAAATAGTGCACGCTTGGAAACATGTTCATAAGAAAGGACGAGAGTCTCTAGGAAAACTGGACTGTGTCTCGGTGGAGACTTATCTCCACTGGGTATAAACTAGAGCTCTCAAGCTAAGGATGCCTTATCCTCATCACAGAGTTCTTCCGCCAAGGGAATCTGTCATGTACTTCATGACTGAAACGGAAAAACTTCAGGTTACTCTCAACAAAGTTCAACAAGAGAGGAGGTCTTGGAAGAACAAGTACCGCATTCTCAATGTAGAGTGTACCAAAATACAGCGAATGCTGAAAGATAAGGATGCTCTAATTGAGATTTTGGAGCAACATGCTGTAGAAAATTAGGATGACCAAAGGAATTTGCTCGCTCCTTTCACTTGGCAAAGGAATGACAACCCGACAACGGCCCAAGAGCCCCGGTCCAAGAAAAGGAAAGTACCATAATCAGCACCCGAGTTCTCCTTAGAGAGGGCTCAGGACCCATTAGCTTAGGTTTCTTTTTCCGCACCTTGTAATTTACTGTATTTCCATCTCCGCAATCCTTTGAATTCAATAAAATGGGGGTATCCCCACTGTTTGATATTTACAATCTAAATGTCAAAGTTTATTTTGATTAAACCAAAAAATAATTAATATAATCATTGCATTTATCATTCTCACGTCGCGTATTCTTCTTACCTACGAATCTCACATTTGTGTCTCGTTTCTAGAGTCAAACTGTCTCATTCGTACAATACTCAGGCCAATTGTCAGAAAAAGATGGATGATCTCGAGGAAGAGAACAGAGAGTTAAAAGAAGAGATCGATGCTCTGAGAGAGGATATGAGAAAGCTTTGTAACGACATGCAAGCCATGGAAGAAGCTCAGCTACAAAGAACTGTGATCTCAGAGATCACCTCAACGCCCATAGTGGAGAAGTATGATCCTAGGTATCAAATCCCGAAAGATCGTCTCTGGGGCATGCCTGTTAACTATATCCCGGAAGGATATGTTCCGCCGATCACTAAGGATCAGGGAACCGCAGCAGGAGCCGCTGGGCCTGAAGGTTACAAACTTTGGGAAAGCGAAGATGCCAGGGGCATGACAGCAACTCCAGAAGGTTACAAACTTCGGGAGGCACCGAGAGTCTCGACAATAATGACTATACCATCCCCCTGTGGTGCACATTGTCCCGGAAGGACAGATTCCACATATACCTTCTGGTAGAAAGGAAAGTATGTTCGATAGAATGGATGAATTCTAGGAGCAGTTCCTCGAAATGCAGAAGGAACTGCAAGCTATTCGCGGTCAGGATTTATTTAGAAAAGACGCCGCAGACCTTTGTTTGGTCCCCAATGTGAAAGTCCCGCACAAATTCCAGGTGCCTGACTTTGAAAAATACAAGGGTAATTCTTACCCTCAGAGTCATCTGGTGATGTACGCTCGGCAAATGTCAGCTCAGACAGAGAACTAGGATCTATTGATTCACTACTTTCAAGATAGTTTAACCGGTGCCGCATTAAAATGGTACATGGGTTTAAACCGCGCTACGATTAGCACTTTCAGAGATCTTGGCACTGCCTTCGTCCAACAATATAAATACAATTTAGACATGGTACTAGACAGAGATCAACTCAGATCAATGTCACAAAAGGACAAGGAAACCTTTAAGGAATACGCTCAGAGATGGCGTGAGATTGCCGCTCAAATTTATCCACCTCTTGAGGAAAAAGAGATGACAAAGATCTTCTTAAAGACCTTAAGCTCATTTTACTACGACAGAATGGTCACCAGTGCGCCCAGTGACTTCACCGAGATGGTAGGCATGGGAGTTCGTCTTGAGGAGGCCGTCCGGGAAGGACGTTTAGTAAAAGACGTTGGATCATCAAGTAGTACAAAACGATACGGTAGCGCTCTCCCTAAGAAAAAAGAGCAAGATATCGGGAATATCTCTCTCGAAAAGCAAAGGCGACGGTACCAACCAGTAGCAGTTGTAACTCCTGCTATCAACCTTGCACCTGTTCCTACGTATCAACCTCAGGTTGTACAGAGCCAACCGAATCAACAGCAATTTCAACAAAGGACACAACAGCCTCCTCAGCAGGCTCGTCCTCAATACAACAACAACCGCACAATGCGGCCACCAGGATTTGATCCTATACCCGTATCGTACGCAGAACTATTTCCGTTACTACTGGCCAAGGGGCATGTCTAGACTAAGTCTCCTCTTACAGTACCAGAAAATATGCCTTTTTGGTTCAAAGTGGATCAGACTTGTCCTTACCATCAAGGAGGACCAGGGCATAATGTAGAGCACTGTCTCAGTTTCAAATCTGACGTGCAAAAGCTTGTTAGGAGCGGGGTCTTATCTTTCAAAGATACGAATCCGAATGTTCTCACAAACATGCTGCCTCAACACGAGAAGGCTACAGTCAATTTGATAGAGGGAGAGTCTAACAACACCTATCAAATTCACTATGTACTTTTGTTAAGGGCCAACTTGGTCAAGATGCATTGTAGACAGAGTGGATATGGCCATGTGCCACCTCATAATTATCACCAGTGGGATATCTGCTCTAAAAGCAATCAAGGATGTTCTGTGGTGCAATCAGCTCTACAGGAACAGATAGATCTCGGATGGATCCAAGAGCACCGAGTTCGTGGAGTTAACATAGTTTATACGAATTCCAACATCATTCAAAACCACGATATCCGTGTGATGAATGTCAACCTGGTGGTAATGCACTCAAGGCAAAGCCAGTATCATAATCTGCCACGACACAATTACAATTCCTATCTGACTTGCTCGGTAAACAAACAGGGATGCTCTTTTGTACAAGAGGCCCTCCAGCGTTAGATGGATCTTGGATGGATTCAAGACTACCATGATAGGAATCATTATCAAATCAACATGATTCAAATCTTCGATATTAGCTTGATGAATACCAGCCTGGTGGAGTTACATGTTAAACAGGTCCGGCTCGGGTTCCTGGTATCACATGATTATCAGGGCTGTAAAGCGGGTTGCGAAGACGATCAGGCCTGTGCCCTTATCCAGGAAACACTTCTACACTTGTTGAACCACTGGTGGCTTCCAACCTATATGGATGAAGACACCCAGCAAATTAGTATCACTAACGGGAATCCTACTAGATATCAAAGTCAGGATGTTCGGTCGATGGAAACAGATCTAGTAAGGTTACACTATATTCAAAGCGGACGTGGCCAGGTGCGATTACACAACTATGAGCGGTGTGGAGTTTGCTCAATGGATAATCAAGGATACTACCTCGTGTGAGCAGCCCTTCAAAGTCAGTTGGACCGCAAAGAGATTCAACCATGGTTAAGTTCTGGATCAGTCAACTATTTTGCTGATCAAATCGAGGACGTTGTCATAATCTCTGATCATCAGAGGGCTAGGGATGTTTGTACCATTATCCCTCTACTTGACGAATCGAGAGTTCCCAACTGGGAACGGATCAAAATTATTTACGATGGTCAGAAAAATCAGAAGGCTCCCATAGTCATCTATCCACCGGGACCGCTACCGTATGAATCAACTAAGGCTATCCCTTACAAATACGGTGCAACAACAATTGAGAATGGAAAGGAAATTCCGTTACCCTCCATCGTGAATATTGCAGACATCAGTCGAGTAACACGGAGTGGTAGAATCTTCAACAGAGGAGTTGGAGAACCCATCAAAGAAAAGGAATCTCAGACAGAAGTTCCCAATCCACCAGTCGGTCAATCCAGTAATCCCGACCTTTCGAAAAACAATGATGAGATGCTGAAGCTCATCCAAAGGAGTGAATACAACATTGTTGATCAGCTGTTACAAACTTCTTCAAAGATCTCGGTATTATCACTTTTACTCAATTTCGAAGCCCACAGGGAGGCTCTACAGAAAGTCTTGGAGCAAGCCTTTGTGGAACAAGATGTAACAATTAGACAGTTCGATAGCATTGTCTCTAACATCATTTCCTGCAATAACTTGGGATTTAGTGATGAGGAATTACCTAAAGAAGGTCGCCGTCATAACATGGCGCTCAACATTACAGTCAACTGCCAGGACGATGCTTTAGCCAAAGTACTGGTAGACACAGGGTCAGCCCTGAATGTTATGCCGAAGTCCACTTTGATGCAACTATCATTCAAAGGACCTCCGACGAAAACCAGCGAGGTCATCGTCAAAGCGTTTGATGGATCCAGAAAAATGGTTATTGGCGAAGTCGACCTTCCCATAACTATTGGTCCTCATATTTTCCAAGTTATTTTCCAGGTCATGGACATCCGAGCAACATACAGTTGTTTATTAGGAAGACCTTGGATACATCAGGCTGGGGTGGTCACTTCGACCCTCCACCAAAAGCTAAAGTTTATCCAGAACGGCCAACTCGTCACAGTTTGTGGAGAACAGGCATTGCTCGTGAGCAACTTGTCATTGTCTACTTGTGTAGAACCCGAGGAGGTTGTTGGGACTCAGTTCCAAGCACTTTCGGTGAGCAATAAGAATCAATCAGAGAAAGGAACCTCGATTTCCTCATACCGGGATGCTCTCGAAGTGATCGAAAATAACAATGTAAAAGGATGGGGACAGCTTGTCATTCCCACTGATAACAAAACAAAGAAGGGTCTTGGTTTTTCTGCCACCTGCACCCAGACAGCTGCTAACGATGAAAGTCTTCATCCCATTCAGAACTTCTTCCACAGTGGAGGCTTCCTTCAACCAGTGACTCAAGAAGTGCATACTATCAACGAGGGAGATTCCTCCGATACGGAGGAAGAATGTAAGTCCTATCTCAACGAGGACGGTTATACATCTCAGAGAGAAACGCAGACTCCCTTTTGCTTTCCCACACAGAGTCCGAGATTTATACCGAGGTCAGATGTCGAAATGATGTACGGAGATTCTGATCCTGAAGGATGTCGTGATCCGCCAAATTCATTAGAGGAAGACACTTCGATGAAATACAACTTTGACCACGACTATTATGGCCCAATGGATGGTTTGCCTATCTGGAAGCCGTATCCCGGAGACTTGGAGCAAGAAAATCAGCCGAACAATTAAAATCGGTTGAACATCATTGAACAGAATACCTGTGTCCCCGCCATGTCATGGGATCAACACTCAGGTCATTCTGAACTTATCCAGTATAATGATGAATTGGCAAAGCTTGCAGGACTAGAATTCATCAACTATGCTTTTCCCGAGGTCAACGTCATCGAGAGGGATAACTCCTCCAATTCCAAAGAAGTGTGGGACACCCTGGGACAACCAAGCGGAAAATTTGACTTCATGGTCAAGTACACCGCTCCTAAAAGCTCTCGTATCAGGTTCGAAGACATCCAGCCAACTGGATGGGGAGATACAGTTGAGAGTACAAATACTACGCAAAATACAACTGAGGAATCCTCCTACGACAACTCTGCTTGGGAGACAGATTCCAATGATCCTGCTCCACCAGAAATCAGCGTCATTTCTAAAGACAAATCAAGGAAGGTACCAGACTTTGTGATTCACCGAGGATTTCGCCGCCAGTGGATTGCTGTCGATGTTTCGAAGATTGTTCATAAGTCTAAGTAATTGCCATCTTTACTTTAACCTTTCACCTTGCCCAGGTGAAACGGATGTTTTGATAGGGCTCACTTTCTGTAAATATCACTCTTCGCTTCGCCCAAAGTGACTGAGTTTTGTTTTATAGGGTTGTAGTTTCAAGAATCGACTTGTTCATTAATAAAATAATGTCGTTCTGTAATTTCCACATTAATTGCTGTTTTCTCTTTTCGCTTTTCTCAGAAAATGGTAATCCTAAAAAACATCTCAAATAATAAAAACAAGCAGTTTTTCAAAGAAAAAACACTACACACTTTTGCATTTTCCCTCTATCTCTTCTAAACACAAATCATCACGTCATGCAGATTGCTTGTTTTAAACCCTGTTGAAACATACGATCCAATGCCTTCTCCCAACTTTGAGTTCTAGGTATTTGAGCCTGAAGAAGAAAATGACGACGAAATTCCAGAGGAGATCTCCCAATTACTCCAACAGGAGGAAAGGTCCATTGAACCTCACAAAGAGCCGTTGGAAACAGTAAACTTGGGTTCGGAAGAAGAGAGAAAAGAAGTCAAGATTGGGGCACTGCTCAGTCCAATTGTCAAAGAAAGTTTGATAAAGCTTCTCAAAGATTTTCCCGATGTATTTGCTTGGTCCTATCAGGACATGCTAGGGTTGGATACCAGCATTGTGGAACATCATTTACCGTTAAGATCGGAATGTCCGCCAGTAAATTAGAGGTTGAGACGGACTCATCCAGACATGGCCATCAAAATCAAAGAGGAAGTACAGAAACAGATTGACGCGAGTTTCCTCACTACGTCAGAATATCCTCAATGGTTAGCCAACATCGTACCAGTTCCGAAAAATGATGGAAAGGTCAGAATATGTATGGATTACCAAAATCTAAATAAGGCAAGTCCAAAGGACGACTTTCCTTTACCACACATTGACACACTGGTAGACAGTACAACAAAGTTCAAAGTTTTCTCCTTCATGGATGGATTCTCGGGCTATAATCAAGTCAAAATGGCGCCGGAGGACATAGAGAAAACTTCGTTCATTACCCCATGGGGTACCTTTTGTTACAAGGTAATGTCGTTCGGTTTGAAGAATGTCGGGGCAACCTATCAAAGGGCCATGACTACTCTGTTTCATGACATGATACACAAAGAAATTGAGGTATATGTCCATGAAATGATTGCTAAATTTAAGACAGAAGAGGAGCATGTGACCCACCTGTCAAAGCTATTCGAGCGTCTGAGAAAGTACAAACTCCACTTGAATCCCAACAAGTGCACCTTCGGTGTCCGTTCAGGGAAACTCTTAGGGTTCATCGTCAGCCAGAAAAGAATTGAGGTTGATCATGACAAGGTCAAGGCCATTCAAGAAATGCCTTCTCCAAAGACTGAAAAATAAGTCAGGGGATTCCTGGGATGTTTGAACTATATTTCCAGATTCATATTCCTCATGGCCGCGACATGTGCGCCGATTTTCAAATTACTCAAAAAGAATCAGGAATGCATTTGGACAGAAGACTGTCAAACCGCTTTCAACAGTATTAAGGAATATCTATTGAACCCACTGATTATATCACCTCCAGTGGAAGGAAGACCACTGATCATCTACCTCACAGTCCTAGAGGACTCCAGGGGTTGTGTACTTGGCCAACAAGACGAAACCAAAAGGAAAGAGTCTGCCATCTACTATTTGAGTAAGAAATTCACCGACTGCGAGACTCGGTACACTATGCTCGAGAAAACTTGCTGCGCTCTGGCTTGGGCAGCCAAACGTCTTTGCCAGTACATGATTCATCACACCACTTGGTTAATCTCTGAAATGGATCTAATCAAGTATGTCTTTGAAAAGCCTGCTCTCACGGGAAGGATTGCCCGTTGGCAGATGTTGTTATCAGAATATGACATAGAGTACCACACTCAGAAAGCCGTTAAAGGAAGTGTTTTAGCTGATCATTTGGCTCATCAACTGATTGACAATCAGGAATCAGTCGAATTTGACTTCCCAGACAAAGATGTCATGTATCTAAAAATGAAATACTGAGATGAACCGCTACCTAGTGAAGGGCCAGAACCAGATTCCCAATGGGGACTTATCTTTGACGGAGTTGTCAATCATTACGGAAATGGAATTGGGGAAATCATCATAACACCTCAGGGTACCCATATTCCTTTCACCGCCAGACTCACATTCAAGTGCACAAACAACGAGGCCGAATACGAAGCTTGTATTATGGGTCTCGAAGAAGCGATCGACTTAAGGATTAAGAACTTGGATGTATATGGAGACTCAGCTTTGGTTATCAATCAGATCAAAGGAGATTGGAACACATACCAATTAGGATTGATTCCTTACAAAGATTATGCAAGAAGTTTGTTACCCTTCTTCAACAGAGTCGAGTTTCATCATATCCCTCGAGAGGAGAATCACATGGCTGATGCATTAGCCACTCTCTCTTCCATGATTAGTGTAGGTTAATGGAACGACTTACCTAAGATTGACATAATGCGCCTTGAGCGGCCCGCTTACATCTTCACGATTGAAGCAGTCATAGATGACAAACCTTGGTATCACGATATCAAATACTTCCTTCAGAAACAAGAGTACCCTCCTGGGGCACTAAGGAAAGACAGAAAGACCCTCAGAAGACTGACTGGAAACTTCTTCCTGAGCGGTGATACACTTTATAAGAGAAACTTTAACATGGTCTTGCTCCGATGCGTAGACAGACCAGAAGCAGACATACTGATAAAAGAAATTCACGAAGGGTCCTTTGGCACTCATGACAACGGGCATACAATGGCGAGAAAAATTCTAAGAGCAGGGTACTATTGGTTGACAATGGAATCTGATTGCTACAAGTACATGAGGAGATGTCACAAGTGTCAGATATACTCAGACAAAATCCATGTATCGCCTACACATCTCAAAGTTCTTTCTTCCTCATGGCCTTTTTCCATATGGGAAATCGACATGATCGGCATGATTGAGCCCAAGGCTTCGAACGGACATCGGTTCATTCTGGTCGCCATTGACTACTTCACCAAGTGGGTCGAAGCAGCGTCATACGCCAATGTAACCCGACAAGTGGTAGTCCGATTTATCAAAAACAATATCATCTGCCGTTATAGTGTTCCAAGCCAGATCATTACGGATAATGGATCTAACTTGAACAACAAGATGATGAAAGAGTTGTGCACAGAGTTCAAGGTCGAACACCATAACTCATCTCCCTACCGACCCAAGATGAACGGCGCGGTAGAAGCGACTAACAAGAACATCAAGAAGATTGTTCAAAAGATGGTTGTAACCTAAAAAGACTGGCACGAAATGCTACCCTTTGCTCTTCACGGTTATCGCACGTCTGTCCGCACTTCAACAGGGGCAACCCCTTTCTCTCTAGTATATGGCATGGAAGCAGTACTCCCCATAGAGGTAGAGATCCCATCAATTCGGGTATTGATGGAAGCTAAGCTAACAGAAGCTGAATGGTGTCAAAGTCGACACGATGAACTAAATCTGATCGAAGAAAAACGAATAATGGCTCTATGCCACGGTCAGTTGTGTCAACAGAGAATAAAGAAGGCATTCGACAAAAAGGTCTGACCTCACGTCTTCAGTAAATGAGACCTCGTGCTCAAGAAGATACAATCATTTCTCACTGATTCTCGGGGCAAGTGGACTCCGAATTATGACGGCCCCTATGTGGTCAAGAAAGTTTTCTCAGGCGGCGCCTTGAGACTTGCAACTATGGATGGTAAGGAATTTTCCTACCCCACAAATGTTGACGTAGTCAAGAAATACTTCGCCTAAATAAAAAAAACGTCTCGGTGGATTGAAAACCCGAAAGGGCGGTCCAGGTAAAAATTAGAGACATGATAAAAAATTATCCTGGTGGATTGGAAACCTCAAAGTACAATCCAGGCAAAATTAGGGATAATGGCAAGTAACTACGCTCGACAAAGGGGCAAGTCCCTCGGCAGCAGTTACATCATCTGTCAGGAAAACTCCAGTCAAGGTCATCTTCGACAGAAGCTCAGGATGCCCAGAATTCAAAGTTGGTAGAAGGATAGTGGTCGTTATGTTTCAATGTGGCCCTTTTCCCCTTAAATTACCATTATCTAACTTTGTAAATACTCTATGGAATCACGCGTTTGGCTGATTTCCATCCTATCAATAAAATTTGAGCCCTTGTGCTTTTGTTTGCAATTCTTATTTATTTTAGCTTTACAGAACGACGTTTTAACATGATTAAGGAATCTTGAAATAAAACAAAAATGAATTTACTTGTCAACTTTTTTCTGCTTTTAAAATAAAGATGGCAATTCTTTTGACTGTTGAACATCGAAAGAACATCGGTCGCTTCTCCAGAAGTAATCAAATCTCAAAGTGCAGAATCAAAGTACTCCTTCTAAACTAGTGCACCTGAATGAAGGATCAGCTGTGTCAGAGAGCATTGTTTCATCTGACACCCCCGGCAGAGCTCTTATCTCCTAAGCCCGGCCAACATAGCTCCCCACAGGGACTACATCTCCTAAGCAAGGCAGAATTGCTATCGTGAACCATTGATACTTTTCATCCCCCACTGAGGCCGAGTATCTAGTCGTGTTTATCTACTAGTCTGTATGTCGTGTCAGTTTTGTCAGCATATACATACATACACCATGCATTATTGATTCACATGCATAATCATATTGAATCACTATCACTCTCGTCGGTCTTATCCCCTAGTGATAACAGTCCTCTCAATCGAGTTGCCAGTTCTTTCCTCGTTAGGAAATGTTGTGTCTGCACTACCTCTCTCCTCCAGTTTATTTCTGGGATGAAGTCGGCCCTTGACCACTTTGATAACTTGAACCTTAATTGTGGTTCTGATGAATTTGAAACTTGTTGATCAAGCTTCTTGGACCAATCCATTATTGCAAATGGATCAATGTAGTGGGTTAGAGACCCTCAAATCATGCCTTGAGGTCTTGGCTCATGTTTTGTCCCAAAAGTCAACTTAGGGGTGAATTAGGTCAAGAAACCCTAATTCCTGATTTTTGATGAATGCATCCCCTGAGGCTAAATTGACTTGATGATTGGGTTTATGATGTCCCATGGAATATCTTAGGTTATGATTTGAAGAATTGGCTCATGCCTAAAGGAAAATTTCCATCTGGAGGCCCTGGTCGACCAAACCCTAATTTGGTGACACTGGCAATCTTGAGGCTTAATCCACTTGGAATGTTGCAGCCTTGTGCTTGATCCTTGATGTAGGAGTCCTCTTGATCCATTGTGGATGTTTGAGAGGTTAGACAAGTTGAAGATCATGTCAATTCTTGATTGATCCTTTGTTTAAGAACTCTGAGAGGGCTTGAAACCCTAAGTTTGATTGTAGTGGATGCTCGCCCATCTTTGGGGAGACTAATGAGGCATGATGATCCATCCATATTGTGATGATGATTTACACAATGATGGGAAATCTTAGTGGTCAAAATTTGGGGTATGACATCATGGTAGCTTGTTTAACAAGTTCCGTGAGGAGATAAAAAAGCATCTGTGTCGAATAATCGATATCGGATGTGAATTCAGCTCCTCAATGTGTAAAATCCCTCTTGGATTAAGAAATATCAGAAAAAAAGGTTTTGGTATGATAAAGTGAAGTTATGATCCCAAGAAAATACATAAAATCTATTTATACTACACTTGAAATCAGACACGTCTGCACTGCGAACTTTTAGTTTGCCTAGCGAACTACACTTTTGGCAACTGAAGTGCCTTCTGATAAGCTAAACCGTCTCTGGGTTTCTGCATAAGTTTGCAATGCGAACTTTTGTTCGCAAAGTGAACTATTAGCCTATAAGTTCGCAAAGCAAACTTAGGCCCCTTTTGCTTCTGCCATCTCAAAGGTGTCCTTCGCCAGGTCCTCGCAAAGCGATGAAATCAGCGAACATTCGCTGGGAGTTTGCAAAGCGAACTTTAGTCCCTTTCCCTACTGCCATAATTCTGGGACCATTCGCTGAGACTTCTCCAGTTATTCGCAAAGCGAACATTCGCTGGCAAGTTCGCAAAGCGAACTTGCTGATGTTTTCTTCCTTTATTTGGCAACTTAGATCCTTTCTTTGTGTCTTACAACTTTGATCATTTAGTGTCTTTTTCTGCACAATAACACACATATTACAAGCACCAAAGGTATATTCACAATGTTTTAAGAATAACAACAATTCATGAGTAAAATCCACAATTTGTCATAAAAGATTTGAAAAATGTCAAGTATCAAATAGAAATATATAGCATGTTTGACATCTAACAAACTCTCCCCAACTAACTCTTTGTTGTCCTTGTAGCGAGCGATTTTGGACGCGGTTCTTAAGCGTTGGTCGCTCTCTGCAGTTGAGCTTAAAACTACAGGTCGATTCATTTTTTATCCTATTGTGAGCTGAATAAGGAAGGGAAATAGATGTCTCCAATTAACCCTGCTTGCATACTGAGTTTAAACAGCGGTCTGTTAGGTTACGGATGCTATCAATGTGGGGGGGCCTTTGTACTGGTTATTCGTATTTCGCCAATACGATTCTTTCTTTCTTTTTTCTAGGCAAAGGGTTTCTGGCGGGGAACAAGGATTAGGATGTTAGGACTGATGCTTTTGAATTACTGCTTTTAATTGATGAAGATATAGGATTTGGGTTTTTTGTTGATTGCGCTCGCTAAGATCTTTTCTTTCGATCTTATGCCTACGTATTCCCGTTTACCGAAACAGGGAAATCAGAGCGTTCGTAGTTCGAAATTGGTTTTTGGTGTCTTGTTCAAAGCCCAAGACGTGAAACGAAAGGTGATTTGTATCTTGTTCATAGCCCAAGATGTGAAGCTAAAAGACCTCGACTTTAGAGAGAATTTGTCATCTCTAAAGAGGGGAGAAGGAGAATTACTTTAACTAGGATACGCGGATCCGAGCAATGCCATAATTTCCGAAGAAAGGGTTTTAACCTGAAGGAGAAGACTTTAACTCAGTGTAGAGCAATGCCATCTTTCCTTAGGGATTTCTCATGCTAAAAGAGGGACAGTGGCATGGATGTAGATGATCCAGAGGCTTGCCGCTTACAGCGATTAGATGAAGGGAAAGGAGTTATTGATGTTTGTGTACTGTGAACGAGGCACAGCTTTGATGCTAAAAGGTTGATTGGATCAACCAGTGGTTTTCTTATACAAAGCCTAAGAGGAGGCTAATTTCTGCTAGGAAAATCATTATACAAAGCCTAAGAGGAGGCTATTTTGTGTCTCGTACAAAGCCCGAGAGAGAGGCTAAAGGTTTTTGACCCAGTGGGGCATATCGTTATACAAAGCCTAAGAGGAGGCTAGCAAAGAGTTCGACTCTTGCTTAAGGGATTTATATCTCGTACGAGGCCCGAGATGGAGGCAATTATAACTGTTTCAGTTGAGTGACAGATCCAATATACTGATTTAAAAGAGAAAATCAGTTCTTATATGAGTAACACTGTACACAGGGATTTAATTTGAGGATCAGGGATATTTCCTTTTCTTTGAGGAAACGGGAAATCCAAAGGGTATTGAGACTATCCGAGTCTGCGGGTTTCCTTCCTATTTAACGAAGGGTGCTTGAGAATGTCTTTGAGACTCAAGGAAGTTAGACTGTCCAAGTCTAGAGTTTTATCTTTTGTACTATGCCTCGAGAAACAGTAGTAGACTCTATGAAAGGATTGTTCTATGAGGATGACTAGGTTCTGTTCCTATACCTCTAGGAGGTCGTCGGGACAATTTGTACGAAGCCCAAGAGGAGGCTGGAATCTTTTAAGAAGCTGACGGGTCCTTGTACGAAGCCCAAGAGGAGGCTATCATTCCCGGAGGAAGAGATCATTATACGAAGCCTAAGAGGAGGCTCTGAATACTTCTAAGAAGCCGTAGGGTCCTTGAATAATGCCCAAGAGGAGGCCGGGTTGCTTATAGGAAGCCTGTGGGTCCTTGTACGATGCCCAAGAGGAGGCCGATGCTTTTAAGAAGCCCGTGAGTCCCAAACCAAAGAAAAGTTCAGGAAAACTCTTTTAGAGTTAAAACCACTGGTAAACGTGCGAGGTTTACTATCCAGTGATTTTAACTTTTAGAGAGAGTCCGAACCATTCGGCGGTTTGAAGAAATTCAAGAGAAGTTTCACCGAGAATAATTCATCTCTGGGGAATAGAATTTCTTGACGATTCCTAAGGAGGACAGCCGAAGAGAAGACTGTATCTGGTGCTCCTATTGGGGATCTAGGCGTCTATTTCTACGAATAAGTGAAACGGCGTCACCTAGTTCTAGACGTAGTAGCCGGGGAAACTCGAAATATCTATACTATTATTACACAGTAGATATGAGTTTATGAAAGGAGACTTACTGTGAGCAGCCCCACAATACAGTTTATAATATGAAAGCAGTAAATGAAAGCGATAACCACTTACTCGGTTGTAGTGCTTCCATGTTGTTTGGTTAGTTGTTCAACAAAGAAAGATAAAAACAACAGTATATTCAAAATCAAAGGAGAAAGTGCTTTGAAAAAGAAAGATTTGGGGCTTACAGCTCAAGGAGAGGCCCAGGGTTTTATCAGTGAGCGCGCTGTTTGACTTTGTACAGCGGGACTTATACAAGTGACTGGGGCCCAAAAAGGTTTTCTGTACAAAGGGATGGGTCTTACACTCTCTCAGGAGGCCCAAAAAGGTTTAAAGAAAAGAGAGGGGCTTATAACACGAGGGTAGGCCCAGATGGTTTTTAATTTTAAACGGGCGACGATCACGCCGTTTACTTGTACAGAGGGACTTATACAATGAGTGAGGCCCAAAAAGTTTTTTGTACAAGGGGGGATGGATCTTACACTCTCTCAAGAGGCCCAAAAAGGTTTAAAGAAAAATAAATGGGTCTTACTACTCGAGGGTAGGCCCAGATGATTTTTAAAAAGGCGACGATCGCGTCGTTTGTTTTTTGACGGTATCGGGACTTATACAATAAGTGAGGCCCAAAGATGATTTGGTCAAAAAAAGGATTGGGTCTTACACTCTAATAGAGGCCCAAAGTGTTTTGAAAATGATTTATGAGGGTTGAATTAATCCAAAACCCTAATTTGTTTTCAAAAATGTATTTAATTGAATAAAAATTCAATTAAAATGATCAAAAATTGTTTAACACATGGAAAACAAATTGTGATCTTGGATTAATGCTTCAAAAATTAAGTATTGACCTACAAAATAATTAGAAAGCATTAAAAGTTGCAAAATCAATGTAGAAAAAATATTTAAAATGCCAAAAACAATCAAAATATTAATTCTTTGCAAAAATATCAATTATATGAAATAAATAATATTTTTGGGATTTTTTGATAAAATAAAATATTTTAACATTTTTGTGAATTATTAAAAAAAGAATCAACTCAAAATCATTAAAACTCAGAGAGAAATTAATTTTTGAATCAATTAAACAAAATCACAAAATTCAAATATTCAAATATATGAAAATGGCGCCAAGAACAACACCAAGAACACGCGCGTTTTTCAGTTTGCCCAGATTTGCATTTTCCATCCAATCTCACTGAATACGTAATTATAACATGCAATCCACATATCATTATGCTCGCCTCAACCTCACGATCATGTCTATGTACTTTAATTTCATTTAAATTAAACATACAACAAGAAATCACGAAGAAACCTCAAGAACCCTAATTTCTGCATGAAGGCTAGGATTTTTGATACACGATTCAAACAATGCAATTAATTGAGGGAAAACATTCCATGCATGATTATGAACATATGGCCAAATTATTGTGCGAGGAAATATGCATAGATTGAGAGATGACCAAGTTTAGGCTTACCTCCAAGTCGTGACAGCAAGAGCAAATCAAATTCTGGGTTGGAGGTGTTACAGATGAGTTGTGATGATCTGAACAACTTCCCTACACCATATGGAGTGTGTTTGAACACTTGGATTGAATTGAAATGGACTGGATTAGTTTATGGCATCTCAGCTGCAACTTCACTTCAAACTTGTGTGGATGGCAAGTGATTTTGAGATTTTGATGTTCCAGATGTTATGTGAGTGTTTGATCAGCTCATATGTGATGTATGTGAGGTTTGTGAGTGATTGGTTTGTTCAGAATTGCTCTCAAACTCAAAACCCGATAGCTACCTTGCTAAGAAAGGCATTTTTGCCAAGAGAAAGAGATTTTGAGGAAAGCATCTATTAGATGGCTTTGGTGTACTTGAACTGACCACAATTGAGCTCTATTTATAGTAGAGCAAGTTTGTTTTGCAAGGAATAGTGCATGGCAGCTGGTAAGTAGGTTTCCTCAATGTTGGCCAATGGAAATGAAGGTCTCCTCTAGCCATTGACTAGAGGTTAGGGCACAGAGCTTTGGTCCCCTTAGTCTTGGATAAGTCTTGACTGATTTCAGATGAGAATGGCTCAGTCCATGCCACCTTGATGGTTCCATTGAATGCCTCATTCCAAATTTGAAGTCTTGTCCCTACTTTGGCAACTCTAGGTTCAACATGTTATTCCTTGTTCCTTGGACCTTGGAGGCTTGGCTCAGTGATTGTCCCCTTTGGATTCAATCCTCTGAGGTGTCCAAGTGGATTGGAGCAATTGCAATTGGCTGATTTTGGCAAATCGAGCCAAAATGCAAATTCTGCCTTGCCTTGACAGATTTCAGCAAGGCAACTTGCTAATGTTGTATCTCATGATGTAGGTTGAATTTGGCAATGTTCTTGGCCATTTTGGAAAGCCCTAACATGATACAACAACTGTTTGAACAAGTTTGGTTTTGATCTCTTTTGATTCCAAGTGAAAAATCCCCCTACATTTGGCAAAAAGTGAAGCAGAATTCTGACTTAGTGAAAATTTCACTAAGTGTTGGAAAAAGTGACTTTTTCACTTTTCAACCACTTTGATCACTCCATAACTCAAAATCCTTAATGAATTGGAATGACTTGTAGTTGAAGTTTTTGTAGGTGATAGTGAGGGATACAAATCCATCTTTGGATGAGAAAAAATGGCCTTGTGGTTTAGGAGTTATGGTCCTCCAAAGTTGGTACCTTTGCCACTTTATTTTTAACTTAGAAAAATTTCTAAGTTTTATGGTTACCCCTTTTACAAGTTATCTCACTTTTCTTGATTTTTCTTGATGAATGATGATTCAAATCATACATTAACATCATTTTAGGGTTAAAAATCCATTTTGGTGAAAAATCTCAAAAAGTCAAAGTTGACTTTTGTGCACAGTTGACTTTTTATCAGATGAATTCCAAACTGTGCAATTCTTCAGGAAATCATGTCCTTGACCTAAATCAAACTTGATGGACATGTTCCATGGGTGTCATAGGGTATATTCAATCATGTATTGGGGTTTGGGAGCATGCCTTGGTCAAAAGTCAAAGTTACAATTGACTTTTCTCTTAAAACCCTAATTGTGGTGCAGATGAAATTAAGACTTGTTGCTCAAACTTCTTGGATCAATCCATTGTTCCAAATGGATCAATATGGTGTATTAGAGACCCTCAAATCATCTCTTGAGGTCTTGGCTCATGGTTTGTCCCAAAAGTCAACTTAGGGGTGAATTAGGTCAAGAAACCCTAATTCCTGATTTTTGATGAATGCATCCCCTGAGGCAAAATTGACTTGATGCATGGGTTCATGAGGTTCCATGAAGTATATTAGGTTATGTTTTGGATCAATGGCTTGTGCCCAGATAAAAATTTCCATCTGGAGGCCCTGGTCGACCAAAACCCTAATTTGGTGACACTGTCGATCTTGAGACTTAATCCACCTAGAAGGGAGCAGCCTTGTGCTTAATCCTTGAAGTGGGAGTCATTTTTGATCCACTGTGGATGTTTAAGAGATTAGACAAGTTGAAGATCATGTCATTTCTTGATTGATCCTTTGTCTAAGCACTCAGAGAGGGCTTGAAACCCTAATTTTGCTTGTAGTGGATGCTCACCCATCTTTGGGGAGACTGATGAAGCATGATGGTTCATCCATATTGTGATGATGATTTTCACAATGATGGGAAATCTTAGTGGTCAAAATTTGGGGTATTACAGTCCTCAAGCAAAGTATGCCTCTCATTGAAAATAAGAGCCTTTGCTCAAGCATTTGAATCAACCAAGAAAAGATAAACGGCTCAAATAAGCAACAATTCTAGACAAGCAACAATTACATATTCCTAAAATCGAACAATGCAAAAGAACTTGATTCTTAAACAAATATCTGACAATGTTTCAAGAGGCAACTAAACTCTCATGCTCATGTCACACTAACACTCCTCTTCGAAAAAGAATTGAAGGAAATTAACGCGTTTGCAACCTCGGGGCAATTTCGCCCAAATGACAAATGATGCAAATACAAAGCAATTCATACAATATCTAATCGATCACATAAGAAATCATGGAAGCAAAAATATCACTAAGGGTTTTTAAGGTTATAGGTTGGTCGGGTTAACAATAAAGGGACATTTCTAAAGGCCATTGAATAAAAATTTCCGATGCAAAAGAACATTCACTATACAAGGTATTCACAAACATCTCAACTTCATTCACCAATTTCATTCCTTTATCACCAACCTTTTCAAACTTCCTTATGCACAATTATTGGACTCTATTTTTCTCATTCAAGCAATCATTCTTTTTCTCTTTTTTTTTATATTCATTTTCACATTTTCTTTTTCTTTTCATGCTTGCTTAAATTTTTCAAAAGTTTGAGCAATTTACCAATCTTATTTTTCATTCTCCCCAACTTATTTTCAACTAAACCTTAAGTGAATGCTCCTTGCTTTTTAAGGCAAGGAAATCACTAAAACAAAGTTCCAAGGTTCAAGAAGAAATTTTTTTAGAAACTCTTAAAAATTCAATGATGAACTTGATTTTAAAATTATGTACAACACAAAGTTCATCACTAACCGAGATCTAAATTGTTTAGGCTCTAGGGGTTAACAAATACTCATTACTCACGGGTAAATCACTGTTTGGAAATGGTTGTGCTCAATATCAACAAATTCCTTGATCATTTCTAATGCTTCCACAAAATCACACAAATCACAAGATAAAGCATGAATTAAAAGTATAAAACAAAATTCATCATCAATCCTATGCATTTGGTAAACCATGGAGGTTTCTCACTTTTGTAGTTTTTGGAACTAAGTGACATAAGCAATCAATAAAGTTGTAACAAGAAGCAAAATTTCATTTGTACAAAGACAAAAAGTTCTAACACATTCTAAAATCTAGAAATAGGTAACTATGTACCTTGCCAATAATAACATGCTTAAAATACTATCATAGCCATCCAACCTGGAGGAATCTTCTTTGATGAACACAATCACCAACCACATTCAAAAGTTGGAAACATTAAATTTCAACAAGCACCAACATAACACAACAAAATAAATAAAACTAAAATAGAAATGAAGATTGAACAAATTTTTAACTAAAAACATAATACTAATAATAATAGTGTTAAGGTGTTAAAACACCATCAAAGGTCATTAGTACCTCAAACAGGTACACAGTACATCAAATCTCAAAATAAATCCACCTAGTGGATAAAGTACAACAATAACAACGGATACATAAAGCATAATAAAAGAAAACTTCACTTTGAAGAATTGAAGGAAGTACAAAATGATAACAACAAAATCAGTCCTCTTCGGACTCGAATCCAGAAACCTCAATCAACTCTTCCTCAGAACCCGACTCTGATCCAGATACCTCCACATCATCACCATCGACCTCTGTAACACCCCAAATTTATTAGAATATTTATTTAATTTATTTAAATATAATATTTGTGCATTTTCGCTGAATTTTGGTGGTTTATGTTGACGTTGGCATTTTCGTGGAGTTTTGGTTATTTATTAAATAATAGTATATAATATGAATATATTAGTATTATTATTAATTTAAATAATATTAGAGGAATTAAGGGTAAGATGGACTTTTGAGGAGGATTAGTGAGGGTAATTTGGGGAAAGCCCATTTTAGAAGCCCAAGAGTTAGGTTTAACAAAAAGGAGATTTTGAGAATAGGATTCATTTTGTTAGACCGTGAAAAGAAGGAAAGAAGGCGAGAGCTCTGAGGAAAAAGGGAAAGGTGAGGATTCGAGAAGGTTTCCAAGAACTCAAGAAAGAAAGCTTGGAATCGACAATCCAAGGTATGGGGATTATTGCCTTTCATTGTTTTCAATATAGGAATTCGATGTGTTTAAAGCTGATTTTGAGGTTTATATGGGTTTGTGGGTTTTTGAGTAAATTGGTACTTTAAGGCATTTTTGTGGATTAATTATTAAGGGTTGAATTGAATCAGATAAAAGTAGGCCTTCAAGGCTAAACCTTCTGTTGATGATATGTGGGATCTTGTAGAGAAAGGGGTTTATGGGGTTTTGAGAATCTTTGGGGTTGTGAAGGTTTAGGTGATTTTGAGGTCAAGATAGTAAAATTAATCGACCTAATAGTCATAGGTTTTATACCCCTATTGCCATGATACCTTAGGAATGTTTTGGGGATGTGGTTGAGGTAAAAGGAGGTTGAATTCGTGAGGTTTTTGGGTCCGTTATGCTACCGATGCGTAGCAGCGATTTCCTGAAATCGCGAGTTCGTAAAGCGAACAATTCCTTCTTAAGGTGAACATTTGCCCCAGACTCGCAAAGTGAGCAGCGCAGCGAATGCGCGATGATTTTGTTTGATGATACTGAGATGAACTCTGAAGGTGATTTTTAGTTCGCACGGCGGACTTCCCAGCGAATGACTTCGCAAAGCGAACAGAGGTAGCGAGGGAGACAGAGTAGGGTCCTCTGGTTTTTATATGGGATTTTGGGGATTCACTGGCAGCTCGCAAAGCGAACGCCAGAGCGAACGAGTTCGCAAAGCGAACATTCTAGCGAACGCTTGCTGTTTTGCAAAATTATGTTGTGGTTCTATGCTGTCTTGATGTTTTGATGTTGTGATCTTTCTGATGATTTACGATGATGTTATTGATGATTATGAGATGATGATTTTGTGATGTTTTGATGAATAATTGATGACATGATTAACATGATATTTTTGATGGATGAAGATGTACGTAATGACTTTTATTGACGATGATGATTATGACATTATGTATCATGCATTCATAGCATTTCAATGAGTTAGAGTTCGGTCTATTAAGGCTTCCATCCCATTGTGTGGATGTGAGGTGGTTTTTGATGTGCTCCAGTTCTTGTGTGGAATTGATCTTAATGACGGGGATCTTTGGAGGGTGATGGCCTAGTGTCCATCGATTGTGACGATTGGTACCACATGCATGAGTCTTGTTGTGCATTGCATTTAATTGGAATTAATATGATTTATGATATCATGATTTTGGATATTTTCCTTTGTGATGACCCTTATGATTACTCACCCTGCCTGTTTGAATGTTGCCTCCACGTGGGTAACGTGCAGGTGATCAGGCTTAGCTGTGGATGCCTTCGAGGACTTTTGGAGTTTATTTGCTTTTGGTCGATGTAGAGGGTCTTGCTCTGATATTGTAACATCGGGTTGGGTCGTTGAGTAGAACCATGTTGAGTTATTATTTTTGTTGTTATTTGATTATTATGGCTTTTAATGAAAACCCTTTTGATTTTGGATGATTGTGGTTATGGTGGTTCCGCTGCTATTTGATGGCTTTTGATTATTTTGAGGAAAACCCGTTGTTTATGGAGCAAATGTTTTATTTTGAGTTTATTGAGAAATGTGCACCCTTCTGAGGTGATTTTTACTCTGATAATTTGTGTATTTTGCCGTGTATATTCGTGGGGTGGAAAAGGGTGTTACATTAGTGGTATTAGAGCAGGTCGGTCCGTCCGGCCAAGTTTTTACATGATGTCAGTCCCCTATCAGTCGACGAGTGTGTGTACACTGTCGATGTTTTGTTTCTTCTAACCTTGTTGGTGGTGTGCATAATGGCTAGAAGAAATGATTGTGCTATCGCTGATGCATTGGAATCAGTTGCTAATGTAGTGGCTCAACTCAATCCGAATGGTGGAGTTCAGGAGGAGTTTCGTGCTTTGGGGAAGTTTCAGAGGAACAATCCACCGAATTTTCTGGGTGCTCATGATCCAGCAAGTGCACACAAGTGGCTGAAAGCGATCGAGAAGATCATCTGAGTGATGGGGTATACTAATGAGCAATAAGTGCAGTTTGGAACGCATATACTGGAACAAGAGGCCTAGGATTAGTGGGATAACACCCGTCAGAGACTCGCAAATGTTGGCACTGTGATAACCTGGGCTGTGTTTAAGTAGGAGTTTTTGGGAAAGTATTTTCCAGAGGATGCTCGTGGCAAGAGAGAAGTGGAATTCCTTTAGCTGAAGCAAGGAGACATGACTGTAGCAGAGTATGCTGCAAAGTTCGAGGCACTGGTGAAGTTCTGTCCGCATTACAACCGTGCTGATGCTGAAATGTCCAAGTGTCTCAAGTTCGAGAATGAGTTGAGACCGGAAATTAAGCAAGGTATTGGGTATCAACAGATCCGCAGGTATGCTGAGTTGGTGGACAAGAGCAGAATCTACGATGAGCATAGTCGAGCTCGATCTCCTCATGAAGATGGCTGGTTTATACCTGAGTGAATTGCACACTCAAAGATAACACAGAGTCGCCACCAAACTTTATTTAGTCCCAAAGGACAGGGAAAATATCGATAAAACCCAAGGGGAAGAGAAACGGGAACGGGGGTTGGTTATGCGAAAGGAAGGTACTAGCACCTAACGCATCCGTCGTACTCGACGGGAACCATTTCGCTTGCTTCTAGGCTTGGATGAGTTATCTATCTAAAGGCTTCTAGCTAAAAGAAGAGGAGAGAAAAAATAAAGAAAGAAAGAAAGAAAGAGAGCTTGGCAAATTGACAGTAGGTTGAACAACAGTCTCAATTAGTACTTCAACAGTAGGAGAAGAAGTAACAACTGGAGTGACAACAGTTGCATCAGTGACAGTTGCAACAGCAGCAGGAGTAACAGTGGCATCCCTCCAAGTACGAAGGAGTTCCATGATGGCATCCATGTTATCCTGGAATTGACCCATCCTACCCTGGAACTGAGTCAAGGTCTCCGTGTAAGCGGTATTATCAGAATCAACCATGATTCTTGATCTGTCGGATCTGATGAAGTACCGGTGTCGGGTTGTCGTTGTCTTTTGGCTGATGAAGGGAAAAAAGTGAGCTTTTTCTGGTTTGTATGTATGCATATGTTGTTTATGCAGGTGGAATGCAAAGGAGATATGAAACACCCAATGATGTAAAGGGTAGATGATGTAACAGTTCAACATACATATGATGATGCAATACCTCAAGTTCAAAAGTTTGACATACATGATGATTCAATAACAGTATGCAAAAAATGTAAGTGATAGATGCAACATCTTCTGGATAGTCGGCATATACAACTCTGTGTCGGTGCAAAGATCTGACGTACGTGAGAGAACAAAGGTATGAAGTGGCTTGGTTTCCTGCAAAAACCTATCCCCCTCATAGGTGTGATCTAGACATAACAAGGTGGTCCCTAGAAAGGTCGCCCAAACCATAGGACTCAGAATGAAAACATCCTGCCGTAGTGAATTCTCACAGGACGGAAGTATTCTCAAGGGAATCACGATCTGGGATGTGGCTCTAGTGGTAACCCAACGCGTGAAACGCATGCCTCGCGACTATCCACGTTCTAGCCTATGTGTATGCTAAGCCCAGTGTTAGGACTTTTCTCTCCAATAATATCTACCCATCCCAACAACAGCAGAAAATAGCAGATATCCAGAATACGCAGCATATGAATATTCAAAGCAGTAAAGAAATGCAGTAAATAAACATAAAGCTAAAGCATAAAGATAAATCAAGTAAAGCGCGAAAGATAAACACCCAAGCAAGCAAGAAAGCAAACAAATCTAGGCGAGACCGTAACCTGCGAGCGCAAGGACTCCCCAGCAGAGTCGCCAGCTGAAGATGGGGAGTCCCACCTAGCCAGGAAACAAGCAAAGCGAGGCGAAGCTCAAGAGCAAGGACTCCCCAGCAGAGTCGCCAGCTAAAGATTGATGGTTTATACCTAAGTGAATCGCACACTCAAAGATAACACAGAGTCGCCACCAAACTTTATTTAGTCCCAAAGGACAGGGAAAATATCGATAAAACCCAAGGGAGAGAGAAACGGGAATGGGGGTCGGTTATGCGAAAGGAAAGTACTAGCACCTAACGCATCCGTCGTACTCGACAGTAACCATTTCGCGTCCTTTTAGGCTTGGATGGGTTATCTATCTAAAGGCTTCTAGCTAAAAGAAGAGGAGAGAAAAAAGAAAGAAAGAAAGAAAGAAAGAGAGAAAGAAAGAAAAGTGCTCGTGGAGGATTGGGGCACTCGTACCTACGTACCCTCATAGTGCAATGAGGAAATCAGAGCTCCGTAGTTCATGGAACCAGGGAAAAGAAAGGGGAAAGGAAGAAGAAAGGGTGGAAGTGTGCTCACCAAGATCATCGGGATCTCGTGCCAACATATCATACATTCGAATGAATGCAGAATCAGAGCTTTCGTAGTTCATGGAACTAAGACGGAAAAGGACAAGGAAAGTAAAGTGGTGTCAAAACCAAGAACAAAAGAGGAAGAGAAAGATCTGTTAGGGATGCAAAAGAATTGGTGTCGAAACCAAAAAAAGAATGCAAAGGAAAAGAAAATAACTGTGTTGAGGATAACGTGCAAGAATAGTGTCAAAACTAAGAAGGTAAAAGAGCAAAAGGAATAAAAAGGACTCCACCGGGGAGGTAAGAGAACAAAGGATTGTGCTGGGGACCAAAAGGTAGCGACCCTACTGGGGAACAAACAAAGGTGATGGTGTTGAAATCAAAAGAAAAGGGGTTCGATGTAGCAACTGACTGGCAGTGGTTAACCGAAGAGAGAGAGTAGGACCCTGTTGGGGGAAAAGGTTTTAACAGATAGACTATAATCAACCAAAAGAACGGGTGTAGAACCGAATGAAGGTTGTAACCCAAAGGACGGGTATGGAACCAAGCAAAGGTTGTGACCCACTGGGGATGTTGGTACTGACCGAACAAACGGTACTTGACCAACGAAAAGGGTATTGGAACCAAAAGAAGGTTACTTGCAAGTATTCGAACCAAGAAATGGTTGCTAACTACTGGGGATTCGGTTTTAACAGAAGGACTGTGATTAACCGAGAAGGAAATGAGTGATTAACCAAGACAAGGTGATTAACTCAAAAGGCTCAGTATTTTAACAGGCAGACTGTGGTTAACTGAAAAATGGGTGATTAACCAAGAGAAGGTGATTAACCCGAAAGGCTCGGTATTTTAATAGACAGTCTGTGGTTAACTAAGAAGACGCACAAAATGTTATTTTAACTGACAGGCAGTGGTTAACCAAACAAAGGGAGAAGAACCAAGAGAAGGTTGCGAACTCCGCAGGGGATCCGGTGTATTAACAAGAAGACTGTCTTTATTCGAAGGAAAAGGAATCGAGACTCTTCAAGGGAATCAAAAGACGATGATTAACCATAAGAAGAGAGCAGGGTATTGAAACAAAGAGAGTTTACTACCCAAAGGGGAAATGATCTTAACCAAGAAGAAGGGTGATTGATCAAAAGAAAGTGACTGAAAGAGATAGGAGTGATCAAGGATCGACTCGACTGGGGAAGAAGGTACACTACCGCCTGGAGATAGAGGTGACTAAGCCAAGCACAGGGTCATTCGTCCCCTACCTGAAGTAGTCAGAATGAGAGTAGGAATTCTACCTTCGCATTCCTTCTCTAACACACAGGTTATAGTGCAGAAGATGAAGCAGACAGCACAACAGCTCCAAGTTGTACAGTGCTCCCGCGTGTTGTGAGATGGACAGCGTAACAGCTTCAGTTTGTACATTGCTTCAATGCAATGCGTAGTGCGAAACTCCAACTCCGCGGGGGATCCAGAAAGATAAGCTCTAAAGAGATCCTAAAGAGAGGGAAGGGGAAGATCAACTAATCGAAACATGGTTTCGATCAATTAATCAAAGTGAAATGCTATGCTAACAATATTCCAAGGAGAATGAAAAATCATTAAAGTAAAAAGGTGTGAAATTTTGATGATACAAAAATTAAATTTGCTCAATCAAACCAAGCTACAAGGCTAAGATGTACCTTGGTAATTGTTGCAAAGGATTCTTGATGCAGAAAATCAAAGAAAACCAGAGGAATCTTCAATTTGTTGACGAAACGTACCGAAATCGAGCAAATTGCGACGAAACTCCAAAATGAGAATTATCACCAAACAAACTTGAAGTAATCACTTGAGATGAATCCAAAAGCTACTGAAGCTCCACAAAAACCAATAGAATGTAATGATGATGAAGGTCAAGCTCAAGAAAAAGCACTTTCAAGGTGAAAGTAACTTTTCTTCAATTGAGAATTAAGAGCTTTGGTGAGGTTTTTTGGAAGAGAATTGAGATGAAGATGAAGATGTAGCAGAGAAAAATCAGAGAGAACGTGAGAGAATTGAGAGTGAAGTGTGAGGAATTTGTGTGAAAATGGTTGAGAGTGATTGGTCCCTTGGAGTGTGAGAGGTTTGGAATTTGGTTTGGACTTAGTTTTGGGTGGTTTGGAACTAGACTAGGAGTTAGTTAGGCTTGACTCACTGAGTCAAGCGGTTAACCCGGTTAGTTAGAACCAACTCGGTAACAATCCCAATGTGAGCTCCAATATCCAAAGGTTCACATACTTGGAAATCGAGGAACATGGTGCACTTAATTTAGAGTGAAGCGTTGGAATAAATGCACTTGGAATGTCTTGGATAGTCTTGAAATGGCTAGAGATGTCTAGAATATTCCACATGCTGCTATAACACTATAGAACCAAAGACCAAAGAGTGTACACAGCTGCTGTCCCAAAAAATGCCGCAGGAACTGCAACTTTGTACAGAGTAAATGATTACTCACCATAGGGTAACCAGTTACTTCAGCCAATTTTGCCCAAATTTGCTTGGGAAATGATACTGAAGTCCCGATTTCGATTTTCCACCTCTTGTTTTGATGAGTAAACATGGAAACCTTTATTTTGAGCTTGATTTGATGATGTAATGACTTTGTGAGGATGTAATTAATCGGGCAAAAAAACCTGAAAATCCTGCAACAAGAAACACATAGAGAAAAGTGCAGATGCATATGCCAGCGATGTGAATGTTCGTGCTTATGCAAAAAGGCAAAAGAGGGAGGTTAAATTTCGGGTTACGACAGCTACCCCTGTTTAATCCTCTTGGACCTGAATGTACGAATTGCGCTAGCTTTTCGATGATTTGAGGTAGAAGGGGATTAAATAAAAGAGTAGCTCGAAAGTTTGGCAGACGGCGACAAAAGAAGAGTTTTGGGTAAAGAGGTTTTGAAGTTTGGCTAAATGTTTGCTGGAAGATAAATCAGGAAAAGGGAAGGAGTATGCTCGGTGCATATGTTGTGTATGCGTTCTACGTGATGCTTGATATCATGCAATGCAAAGGTGTGGGTTAAGGTACAGTGTTGCAAGCTGGCAGGTTCTGGACGGACCAAAGAATAAGGAAAGGTCTTTGGATGAACCAAAGGAAAGGAAGAGACTTTGAAAAAGTTTTCCAGACACGAACTGGACTTGAAAAGTGTACCAGACGAGAACTGAACTTTGAAAAAGGTGTGCCAGACGAGAACTGGACTTTGAAAATTTTTCCAGGAAAGAACTGGACTTTGAAAGGATTTCCAGATGAGAACTGACTACCAGACGAGAACTGGCTACCAGACGAGAACTGGATTGTGAAGAGATAAGTCAGACGAGCAATGACTACCAGACGAGAACTGGGTTTCAAAGAGACAAGTCAGACAGGAACTGACCTTTTCAAAATTTTTCCAGAAGAGAACTGGACAGTGAAAAGGTGCGCCAGACGAGAACTGGACTTTGAAAAAGTGCACCAGACAAGAATTGGAAAAGTTTTCCAGACGAGAACTGGACTTTGAAACGATAAGCCAGATGAGCACTGGATTTCGCAAAGATAGGTCAGACGAGAACTGGGTTTTGATTGAGATAGGTCAGACGAGAACTGACTACCAGACGAGAACTGGGTTTAGATTAAACCAGACGAGAAATGACTACCAGACAGGAACTGGATTTTGAGGAGCAAGTCAGACGAGAACTGACTACCAGACGAGGACTGGATTTTAAGGTGTAAGTCAGACGAGAACTGACTACCAGACGAGGACTAGATTTTGAGGTGCAAGTCAGACGAGAACTAACTACCAGACGAGGACTGGATTTGAAAGAGACAAAGTCAAACAAGAATTGACTACCAGATGAGAACTGGGTTTGAAAGAGACAAGTCAAATAAGAATTGACTACCAGGCGAGAACTGGGATTGAAAGAGACAAGTCAAACAAGAATTGACTACCATACGAGAACTGGGATTGAAAGAGACAAGTCAAACAAGCATTGACTACCAGACGAGAACTGGGATTGAAAGAGACAAGTCAAACAAGAATTGACTACCAGACGAGAACTGGGATTGAAAGAGACAAGTCAAACAAGAATTGACTACCAAACGAGAACTGGGATTGAAAAAGACAAGTCAGACAAGAATTGACTACCAGACGAGAACTGGGATTTGGTTGGGACACATGTTTGAACCTGTATGGCGTAATGCTCCAACTTAATGAATATGCTATGCGTTTGAGGATGCAATGTTAAGCGATGATGATTACTATATGTAGAATGTCAGTAATCGGGTTTATGTCAAGGCCTCATGTTATGCCAAATGAACGATACGCATGACTGAAGTGACATGATTAATGCATGGGGCTGGTCTATGAAATAGTTCTAGTGTTTTCGTTGTGGTAGGTGAAAGAGTTGAGGTTAGGGTACAACCATAAATACGTGATTTCCCGACACCTACTTCAGGATCAGCAGTTGTTGATGCACCATTGCTTCTACCTCAAAATAGGGATAGAACTTGTACTTTGGCAGCTTGTCTCCATCCCAGTCTATTGGGTATCTGCATGGATTGCCCCCAGTCACAAGTTTGACTTGCCTCCACTGTATCGGAACAATATGCCCCTGATTAACCTTCTCTTGGAGAGGTTGACTTCTTGTGCTCTTGGGATGCTTGCCCCAGTATGAGCTCTGGAGTGGTTTTGCCCCTGGCTGATCGATCTTTGGAGGAATGCCCCTGACCAACTGATCTTTGAGATATTTATCGAGTCTCGACGTGATTGGCCCAGATTGACTAAATCCTGAGGTAGCTAGGCCCTGTTGCTCAACGGAGTTTTCAGGCGTTTTGCCCCTTGGGATGATCCAACTTTCCATTGTGGAAACTTTCTTGATGTCAAGTGCTTGGTAGCAAGTAAAAAGTTTTTATTTTGAAAATGATAATGCTAATGCCCTGCATATGTCAGTTTTGAAATCCAAGTATGTTCACTAAGATTATGACATATAGTGAATGGATCACCATTTAGAATGCCATGTCAGTATCGACACAAATGATAAGCAAATCTTTAGGAGTCAACTTTGACATGATTTTATTGTAGTATGCTTTCGAAATAACCCTGCTTCAATTAGGTCTTTTGAGGGTTGTAACGTGGTCTGGTTCATGGTTTAGGAAAGAAAGGATATAAGGCTCAAAATTTATTTTAACCCACCCATTCTCTTTGACGTTCTCCAGTCCTACATTCAGCTAGTTTGACATAAGCGTTCACCTATCAAGAAGGGCTTTGAATGGTAGATGCGATGGTAGAGGAACCGACGAGGGTTTTGGAGCGGCAGTCACTCACCTTTTGTTTTTGTCACATGTGATCACACGAACTTGCTCTTATTGAGGATTTTTCTCTTTTGATTCTCTGTTTTGTTCTTTTTGTTTTCCCTCATTTTTGCATAGACTGATTATTTTAAACTTGCAGTCTACCGGTATGCCCTAATTTTTGCCTAAGTTCTTTTTGTTTTGACTTAGCGGGCTTTTTGTCTTTTTTTGTTTGTTTTTGCTTTTACTTTTGTGATTTGGATTTTTTTTTAACAAAATCATGTGACATGTGTTTGTTTGATTTGTAAGGGTGAGTTGTGACTGCCTCATACCTTTGGTCGGTGAGGGACAACCAATGTGGATTTGTGATTTTTCCGACCTCTTGTGAGGGATAGGATGTGGTTGATTCGCAGATGGGGTGCTCCTCTTTTGAAATTTGAACGCATGGTCAAACTAGTTGAAAACTACCCTGCCCCTGGTTGAGATTGAGGGTTTTATGTGTACAGAAAGAAACTCCTGCTTCAAGGCCCAAAGGGGTTGACTAGGGATTATCTTCCTTATAACTTCAGTGTTTGGGACTAGAACTAATGCCTTACATCGTCAGCAAGGTTTTATTCAAAAGCATACAGACAGTGATCTCATGTCCTTTTGATTTCATCATTCTCTTTTGATTTTGCTTGATCAAATGTGCGATATTGATAAAAAGTATGAGTGAACACGAATGGATTTATTCAAAACATGCATATTCATTTCATCATTATTATCATTCAAAAACACACAAGTTTTACAAGTGAACAATGCTAAACAAAAAGAAAGATTACAAACGAAAAAGATGGAATGACATGATGGTTGCCGATGCTGAGGAAGTCCTCACAGGCTTATTCAAGGGATTCTTTTGCAATCTCGGCCCTTACACGGACAAAGGATTTCCATTCACCCACATCTTTTCACCTTGGACGGTTAAGTGTTTCTTGTCAATCAACTGCTGGACCTTAGATTTGAAAGCGTTGCAATCCTCAGTCGAATGTCCAGCTGACCCAGCATGATATCCATATTGCACATTGGGATCATACCCAGGTGGGAATGGTTCTGGAGGAGGCTTCAGAGCTTTGGAAACCACCAGCGAGTTCTGAACCAGATATGGGAGAAGTTGAGTGTATGTTACATGAATCGGATCTAGAAGAGCATTCCTTTGTTTTATATTGTTCTGGGACTTGTGCTGGTTCTGGAGCTCTCGGCTTTGGGTTTGATGATAATGAGCCTGAGGAGGCTGTTGATATGGTCGTTGTTGATACTGTGCAGCAACAATGTAAGGGTACGGATAGTATGACATGGGAGCCATGGGAGTTTGCGTTTGAAAGTGGACACCAGCCATGACAGCATTTTTTTCCTTTTCCTTTTCTTTAGAGAACCCACCTTGTGGGTTATTGACTCCTGATTGTTGACTCACAATGCCAACAATTTTCCCTATTTTGAGCTCATTCTCAATGCGTTCCCCAATAGTCACAACATCAGCAAA
Organism: Lathyrus tuberosus; assembly: GCA_022829125.1. Classification (NCBI taxonomy): domain Eukaryota; kingdom Viridiplantae; phylum Streptophyta; class Magnoliopsida; order Fabales; family Fabaceae; genus Lathyrus; species Lathyrus tuberosus. The sequence continues at coordinate 8,243,209 of JALAZF010000034.1, forward strand.
ATTGGAGGATGAGCTACCAACCATCTTCTTATAGTACAAACCCTGAAGAGTGCCCATGAATATGTCAACCAATTTTGTATCAGATATAGCAGGCCGAACTCGTGAAACCATCTCACGCCACCTTTGAGCGTATTCTCTGAATGATTCACCAGCTTTCTGAGCTTGATTTTGCAACTGCAGTCTGGTGGGAGCCATATCCAAGTTGTATTTGTATTGCCTCAAGAATGCTTCGGATAGGTCTTTCCAGGTTCTTATCTTACCTTGCTCAAGGTTCATATACCAATCCAGGGAAGCCCCAGATAGGCTATCCTGGAAACAGTGGATGAGCAAATCATCATTGTCTATGTAGAAAGCCATTTTTCTGTAATACATTGTAATGCGGCTTCGTGGACAACTCAACCCCTTGTACTTAGGCAAGTCAGGCACCTTGAATTTCTGGGGTAGCACAACATTTGGAACCAAGCACAAGTCTTTGACGTCCATGTCAAAAGCTGAAAATCCCTCGATAACTCTGATTCTGTCTTCTAACAGCTTATAGTCTGCAGGTTTGTTCTGATTAGTAGGCCTGACAAGAATCTGAGGATTTGGAAGTTGAGACGCGGCTGAAGCAAGCACTTGAGGAGAAGCAATCTAAGACGAATGTAACAACCCAGAATTAACTATCTGACCAGCAGTCTGACCCATGTGAACACCATATGGATAACCAGGAAGAGGTGCCATAGCAGCTACAAATGCCCCAGTGTAAGGCATTCCAGAATGAACATTGTGAATAACAGTTTGTGCAGATTGAGACAAAACTGGAATATGAGCAGGAGGACCTCTGTACACATTCTCATCTTCCTCGGGAGTCTCAATGTTAGTTGGCACAGGAGCCTGGCGAGTCTGTGCCTGAAGAACCTCATGGTCATCATTCACCACAAGAGGTGAAATCAGAGTAGGTATGCCCCATGGGTAAGCAGCGGAATTTCCATTAGGCATAGGCACAGCAAAAGGTTGATATGGGATAAAGGCACCACCACAAGCAATCTGATGAATAAAATTCGAGGGATTTCCCCACGGAAAGGCAGCAGGCACCTGATTCGGATCAGGCTGAGAGCTTGGCAAATTGACAGTAGGTTGAACAACAGTCTCAATTGGTACTTTAATAGCAGGAGAAGAAGTAATAACCAGAGTGACAACAGTTGCATCAATGACAGTTGTGACAGCATCACGGGTAACAGTGACATCCCTCCGAGTACGAAGGAGTTCCATGATGGCATCCATGTTATCCTGGAATTGACCCATCCTACCTTGTAACTGAGTCAAGGTCTCCATGTAAGCGGTATTATCAGAATCAACCATGATTCTTGATCTGTCGGATCTGATGAAGTACCGGTGTCGGGTTGTCGTTGTCTTCTGGCTGATGAAGGGAAAAAAGTGAGTGTTTTCTGGTTTGTATGTATGCGATGCAAATGTATGTATGCATATATTTTTTATGCAGGTGGAATGCAAAGGAGATATGCAACACCCAATGATGTAAAGGGTAGATAATGTAACAGTTCAACACACATATGATGATGCAATACCTCAAGTTCAAAAGTTCGACATACATGATGATGCAATAACAGTATGTAAAAAATGTCAGTGATAGATGCAACATCTTCTAGATAGTCAGCATATACAACTCTACGTCGGTTTAAAGATCTGACGCGCGTGAGAGAACAAAGGTATGAAGTGGTTTGGTTTCCTGCAAAAACCCATCCCCCTCATAGGTGTGATCTAGACACAATAAGGTGGTCCCTAGAAAGGTCGCCCAAACCATAGGACTCAGAATGAAAACATCCCGCCGTAGTAAATTCTCACAGGATGGAAGCATTCGCAAGTTAATCACGATCTGGGATGTGGCTCTAGCGGTAACCCAACGTGTGAAACACAGGCTTCACGACTATCCACATTCTAGCCTATGTGTATGCTAAGCCCAATGTTAGGACTTTTCTCTCCAATAATATCTACCCATCCCAAAAACAGCAGAAAATAGCAGATATCCAGAATACGCAGCATATGAATATTCAAAGCAGTAAAGAAATGCAGTAAATAAACATAAAGCTAAAGCATAAAGATAAAACAAGTAAAGCGCAAAAGATAAACACCCAAGCAAGCAAGAAAGCAAACAAAGCTAGGCGAGACCGCAACCTGCGAGCTCAAGGACTCCCCAGCAGAGTCGCCAGCTGAAGATGGGGAGCCCCACCTAGCCAGGAAACAAGCAAAGCGAGGTGAAGCTCAAGAGCAAGGACTCCCCAGCAGAGCCACCAGCTGAAGATGGCTGGTCTATACCTGAGTGAATCGCACACTCAAAGATAACACATAGTCGCCACCGAACTTTATTTAGTCCCAAAGGACAGGGAAAATATCGATAAAACCCAAGGGGAAGAGAAACGGGAATGGGGGTCGGTTATGCGAAAGGAAGGTACTAGCACCTAACGCATCCGTCGTACTCGACGGGAACCATTTCGCGTGCTTCTAGGCTTAGATGGGTTATCTATCTAAAGGCTTCTAGCTAAAAGAAAATGAGAGAAAAAAGAAATAAAGAAAGAAAGAGAGAAAGAAAGAAAAGTGCTCGTGGAGGATTGAGGTCCTCGTGCCTACGTACCCTCATAGTACAATGAGGAAATCAGAGCTTCGTAGTTCATGGAACCAGGGAAAAGAAAGGGGAATGGAAGAAGAAAGGGTGGAAGTGTGCTCGCCAAGATCATCGTGATCTCGTGCCTACATATCATACATTCGAATGAATGCAGAATCAGAGCTTCCGTAGTTCGTGGAACTAAGATGGAAAAGGACAAGGAAAGTAAAGTGGTGTCAAAACCAAGAACAAAAGAGGAAGAGAAAGATCCGCTGGGGATGCAAAAGAATTGGTGTCGAAACCAAGACAATTATGCAAAAGAACGGGTGTAGAACCGAATGAAGGTTATAACCCAAAAGACGGGTGTGGAACCAAGCAAAGGTTGTGACCCACTGGGGATGTTGGTACTGACCGAACAAATAGTACTTGACCAACGAAAAGGGTATTGGAACCAAAAGAAGGTTACTAACCCAAGGGTGCAAGTATTCGAACCAAGAAATGGTCGCTAACTGCTGGGGATTCGGTTTTAATAGAAGGAATATGATTAACCGAGAAGGAAATGAGTGATTAACCAAGAGAAGGTGATTAACTCAAAAGGCTGAGTATTTTAATAGGCAGACTGTGGTTAACTGAAAATGGGTGATTAACCAAGAGAAGTTGATTAACCCGAAAGGCTCAGTATTTTAACAGACAGGTTGTGGTTAACTGAATAGACGCGCAAAATGGTGTTTTAACTGACAGACAGTGGTTAACCAAACAAAGGGAGAAGAACCAAAAAAAGGTTGCGAACTCCCCAGGGGATCCAGTGTATTAACAAGAAGACTGTGTTTAACTGAAGGAAAAGGAATCGAGACTCTTCAAGGGAATTAAAAGACGATGATCGACCACAAGAAGAGAGCAGGGTATTAAAACAAAGAGAGTTTACTACCCAAAGGGGCAATGATCTTAACCAAGAAGAAGGGTGGTTGATCAAAAGAAAGAGATTGAAAGAGATAGGAGTGATCAAGGATCGACTGGACTGGGGAAGAAGGTACACTACCACCTGGAGATAGAGGTGACTAAGCCAAGCACAGGGTCATTCGTCCCCTACCTGAAGCAGTCAGAATGAGAGTAGGAATTCTCCCTTCTCATTCCTTCTCTAACACACAGGTTGTAGTACAGAAGATGAAAGAGACAACACAACAACTCCAAGTTGTACAGTGCTCCCGCGTGTTGTGAAATGGACAGTGTAACAGCTTCAGTTTGTACAGTGCTTCAATGCAGTGCGTAGTGCGAAACTCCAACTCCGCGGGGGATCCAGAAAGAGAAAATCTAAGGAAATACTAAAGAGAGGGAAGGGGAAGATCAACTAATTGATACATGGTTTTGATTAATTAATCAAAGGGAAATGATATGCTAACAATTTTCCAAAGAGAATGAAAAATCATTAAAGCAAAAAGGTGTGAAATATTGATTATACAAAATTAAATTTGCTCAATCAAGAACAAACTTAATGCAAAGAAAGAAATGAAATGCAAAAACAGTACCAAATGATAATTAGTATGCATTGCAAAACATGTTAGCAAGTGATCAAATGGAATGCAAGATGTTCATGAACAAACATTGCCAAAGTTGTAAATAATCGATAAATTGAAAATCGAGCATCGAAAGTTGACAAGCATGCTTCAAATAGAAGTTAAACAACACTTAAAACATCCACAAATATCAAGCATATCGATCCATGGAAGTTAGAGGAAGAAAGGATGTCAAACAAGCTTGAAAAAAATTCAAAAATGGCCATTTTGTACAGTGGTAACCTGTTACTCACCATAGGGTAACCGGTTACTTGCTTGAAAATTGCGTTTTTTTGGTGAAAAATACACTGAGTAACCAGTTACTCACCACATGGTAACCGGTTACCACTGTGACAGTGGCAAAAATAACAGCAAAAACAGCTTTTTAAAAGTGATTTTCAGCACTTAATCACTTATGCCAACCACCACATCCTAAGGTATGAACTTGTGCACGAAAATTACATCATGTAAGAGCAATTAAACACAAATTACAAGCATTAATAATGGAGATCAAAGATAAAGCAAATGCATGGAAAATCAAACCGAAAAACAATCGAAATTACATCGTAAACGCGCGAAAACGATCGAATCAATGAGTAAAGTGAGGTCCACCAACCTACAAGGCTGAGATATGCCTTGGTAATTATTGCAAAGGATTCTTGATGCAGAAAATCAAAAAAACCAGAGGAATATTCAATTTGTTGACGAAATGTACCGAAACCGAGCAAATTGCGACGAAAACTCCGAAATGAGAATTATCACCGAAGAAACTTGAAGTAATCACTTGAGATGAATCCAAAAGCTACTGAAGCTCCACAAAAACCAATACAATGGAATGATGATGAAGGTCAAGCTCAAGAAAAAGCACTTTCAAGGTGAAAGTAACTTTTCTTCAATAGAGAATTAAGAGCTTTGGTGAGGTTTTTTGGAAGAGAATTGAGATGAAGATGAAGATGTAGCAGAGAAAAATCAGAGACAATGTGAGAGAATTGAGAGTGAAGTGTGAGGAATTTGTGTGAAAATGGTTGAGAGTGATTGGTCCCTTGAAAAATGAGTGAAGCTTTGTTTATATAGACTTTTGGTTTGGAGAGTGAGAGGTTTGGAATTTGGTTTGGACTTAGCTTTGGGTGGTTTGGAACTAGACTAGGAGTTAGTTAGGCTTGACTCACTGAGTCAATCGGTTAACTCGGTTAGTTAGAACCAACTCGGTAACAATCCCAATGTGAGCTCCAATATCCAAAGGTCCACATACTTGGAAATCAAGGAACATGGTGCATTTAATTTAGAGTGAAGTGTTGGAATAAATGCACTTGGAATGTCTTGGATAGTCTTGAAATGTCTAGAGATGTCTAGAATATTCCACATGATGCTAGAACACTGTAGAACCAAAGACCAAAGAGTGTACACAGCTGCTGTCCCAAAAAATGTCGCAGGAACTGCAACTTTGTACAGAGTAACCGATTACTCACCATAAGGTAACCGGTTAATTCAGCCAATTTTGCCCAAATTTGCTTGGGAAATGATACTGAAGTCCCGATTTCGATTTTCCACCTCTTGTTTTGATGAGTAAACATGGAAACCTTTATTTTGAGCTTAATTTGATGATGTAATGACTTTGTGAGGATGTGATTAATCGGGCAAAAAAACCTGAAAATCCTGCAACAAGAAAGACATAGAGAAAAGTGCGGATGCATATGCCAGCGATGCGAATGTTCGTGCTTATGCAAAAAGGCAAAAGAGGGAGGTCAAATTTCAGGTTACGACAGCTCACTATAAGCAGTTAAGTGAGAAGAAAGGGCAGTATAGGGGGAGACCTTATACAACTTCAGCTGAAAAAGGGAAGCAGAATGCTTCAGAGGGGAAAAAGATAGGTGGGGGAGCATCTCTCGCTTCTGGGAAGTGTTATAAGTGTGGCGAGCAAGGCCACCGTGCTGATGTGTGTACCAATAATGTGTTGAGGTGCTACAGGTGTGGTAAGAATGGGCATAGAGCTACTGATTGCAAAGATGATGGTCTAACCTATTTTAATTGTGGGGAGAAAGGTCACATCAGTACCCAGTGTCTGAAGCCGAAGAAGACTGCCACTGCTACTCAAACCAGTGGAAGAGTGTTTGCTTTAAGTGGTGCAGAAGTGCCAGAGAAGGACAACCTAATTCGAGGTACATGTTTTATTAATAATATCGAGTTGGTTGCTATTATTGATACTGGTGCTACTCATTCTTTTATCTCTCTTGAATGTGCTAATAGATCGGGTTTGAAGTTATCTGATATGAATGGTAATATTGTAATAGAAACTCTAGCTAATGGTTCTGTTACTACTACCTTTGTGTGTTTGAGATGTCCTGTGACGATTTTTTAGAAGAGTTTTGTGATGGACTTGGTGTGCCTACCCTTGCACCAAATCGATGTAATCTTTGGAATGAACTGGTTGGAGTTCAACCGTGTTCATATAAATTGTTATAACAAGACGGTGAAGTTTCCTACGTTTGGTGATAGTGAAAAGCTGATGTTCTTGTCTGCTAGGCAACTAGATGAACTTATGGAAGACGAAGCCCTGGTGTTTGCAATTTTTGCATCGTTACAGATTGATCGTGAAGCTGCAAGTGTCGACTTACCTGTTGTATGTGAATTTCTAGATGTGTTTCCAGACGACATCAGTGATTTGCCTCCCGAATGTGAAGTAGAGTTTGCAATGGACTTAATACTAGGTACGAGTCTAGTGTCAATGGCTCCTTATCGGATGTCAGCTTCTGAGTTAAGTGAATTGAAGAAACAGTTGGAAGAGTTGCTTGAGAAGAGGTTTGTTCGACCAAGTATTTCTCCGTGGGGTGCTCCTGTGCTGTTAGTGAAGAAGAAGGATGGTAGTATGAGGTTGTGTGTTGATTATCGACAGTTGAATAAAGTGACTATCAAGAATAAATATCCACTTCCGAGAATCGACGATTTGATGGATCAGCTAGTAGGTGCCTGCGGGTTAAGCAAGATTGATTTGAGATATGGTTATCATCAGATTCGTGTTAAGCCTGATAATATTCCGAAGACGGCTTTCAGGATGAGGTATGGTCACTATGAATACACTGTGATGCCATTTGGTGTATCCAATGCACCTGGTGTGTTCATGGAGTACATGAATCGGATCTTTCATGAGTATTTGGACAAGTTTGTGGTGGTGTTTATTGATGATATCTTGATATATTCTAGATCTGAAGAAGAACTTCCTGAGCATTTGAGAACTGTGTTGCAAGTACTGAAGGAGAAGAAGTTGTATGCAAAGTTGTCCAAGTGTGCGTTTTGGTTGAAGGAAGTGAGTTTCCTTGGCCATGTGATTTCAAGTGGTGGGATTGTTGTTGATCCTTCTAAGATTGATGATGTGTTACAGTGGGAGACTCTAAAGTCTGCTACCGAGATACGAAGTTTTCTGGGATTGGCGGGTTATTACCGTAAGTTTATCGAAGGCTTTTCTAAGTTGGCATTACCTTTGACTCACTTGACTCGAAATGATCAAGTTTTTATGTGGGATGTAGCTTGTGAGGAGAGTTTTGTGGAATTGAAGAAGAGGCTGACGACCGCTCCAGTGTTGATTTTGCCTAATCCGAGAGAACCTTTTGTGGTGTATGGTGATGCGTCGAAGATGGATCTTGGAGGAGTATTGATGCAGAATGGACAAGTTGTTGCCTATGCTTCGAGACAATTACGAGTTCATGAGAGGAATTATCCTACACATGACTTGGAATTGGCCGCTGTGGTGTTTGTGTTAAAGATTTGGAGACATTATCTATTTGGCTCTAAGTTTGAAGTGTTCAGTGATCATAAAAGTCTAAAGTACCTATTTGATCAAAGAGAATTGAATATGAGGCTGAGAAGGTGGTTAGAACTGCTGAAGGATTTCGATTTTGATTTGAGTTATCATCCGGGCAAAGCAAATGTAGTGGCCGATGCATTGAGCAGAAAGTCATTGCATATGTCGATGCTCATGGTGAAAGAGTTGGAGTTACTTGAATAATTCTGAGATTTGAGTTTGGTATGTGAAGCCACTCCCGACAGTGTGAAGTTGGAAATGTTGAAGTTGACAAGTGGCATTCTGGAAGAGATCAGAGTGGGACAACAATCTGAATTAAAGTTGGTTGACCAGTTGACATTGATCAATCAAGGTAACGAGGGAGAATTCCGGATTGACGAGAATGATGTGATGAAGTTTCGGGATAGAGTATGTGTCCCAGATGTTCTAGAAATCAAGAAGAGTATTTTAGAAGAAGGACACCGAAGTGGGTTGAGTATTCATCCTGGTGCTACGAAGATGTACCAGGATTTGAAAAAGTTGTTTTGGTGGCCGGGTATGAAGAAGGATATCGCGGAGTTTGTTTATGCGTGCTTGACGTGTCAGAAGTCGAAGATTGAGCATCAGAAACCTTTAGGTATGATGCAGCCATTGAATATTCCAGAATGGAAATGGGATAGCATTTCCATGGATTTTGTGTCGGGATTACTGAGAACTTCTAAGGGAAATGATTCAATTTGGGTGATCGTGGATAGATTAACTAAATCAACTCATTTCTTGCCGATGAAGATTAATCATTATATGCAAAAGCTAGCCGAGATGTACATCGAGGAGATTGTGAAGTTACATGGGATACCTTCGAGCATTATGTCGAATAGAGATCCAAGATTTACATCTAGGTTCTAGAAGAGTTTGCAAGATGCTTTAGGTACTAAGTTGAGGATGAGTTTTGCCTATCATCCGCGGATGGGCGGTCAGACAGAAAGAACTATCCAATCTTTAGAGAATTTGTTGAGGGCATGTGTGTTGGATCACGGAGGATCTTGGGATATCCATTTACCGTTAATTGATTTCACGTACAATAACAGTTTTCATGCTAGTATTAGAATGGCGCCCTATGAAGCTTTGTATGGGAGAAGGTGTAGGACTCCTTTGTACTGGTATGAGTCAGGCGAGAGTGTTGTACTCAGACCTGAGATTGTACAAGAGACGACTGAGAAGATTAAAATGATCCAAGAAAGGATGAGAGCGTCGCAGAGTCGTCAGAAGAGCTACCATGATAAGAGAAGGAAGACACTTGAATTCCAATAGGGAGATCATGTGTTTTTGAGGGTGACGCCAGTGACTGGTGTGGGTCGAGCTTTAAAGTCTAAGAAGCTCACTCCACGTTTTGTTGGTCCATATCAAATCTCGCAGAGGATAGGAGAGGTAGCCTATCAAATTTCTTTATCGTTGTCACTTGCAAATTAGCATGACGTGTTTCATGTGTCTCAGTTAAGGAAGTACATTTCGAATCCGTCGCATATGGTACAGATGGATGATGTACAAGTGAGGGATAACCTGAAAGTGGAAGCTCTACCTGTGCGGATTGACGGTCAAGAGATGAAGCAACTGTGGGGTAAGGACATAACTTTGGTGAAGGTGTTGTAGGGTGGACCAGCTGGCGAAAGTTGGACTTGGGAACGTGAAGATCAGATGAGGGAGTCGTATCCGAATTTATTTCTTTGTGGTAATTTTCGAGGGCGAAAATTCTTTAAGTGGGGTAGAGTTGTAACACCCCAAATTTGTTAGAATATTTATTTAATTTATTTAAATATAATATTTGTGAATTTTTGGTGAATTTTGGTGGTTTGTGTTGACGTTGGCATTTTCGTGGAGTTTTGATTATTTAATTAAATAATAGTATATAATATGAATATATTAGTATTATTATTAATTTAAATAATATTAGAGGAATTAAGGGTAAGATGGACTTTTGAGGAAGATTAGTGAGGTAATATGGGGAAAGCCCATTTTAGAAGCCCAAGAGTTAGGTTTAACAAAAAGGAGATTTTAAAAATAAGATTCATTTTGTTAGACCGTGAAAAGAAGGAAAGAAGGTGAGAGCTTTGAGGAAAAAGGGAAAGGTGAGGATTCGAGAAGGTTTCCAAGAACTCAAGAAAGAAAGCTTGGAATCGACAATCTAAGGTATGGGGAGTATTGCCTTTCATTGTTTTCAATATAGGAATTCGATGTGTTTAAAGCTGATTTTGAGGTTTATATGGGTTTGTGGGTTTTTGAGTAAATTGGTGCTTTAGGGAATTTTTGTGGATTGATTATTAAGGGTTGAATTGAATCGGATAAAAGTAAGCCTTCGAGGCTAAAACTTCTATTGATGATATGTGGGATCTTGTAGAGAAAAGGGTTTATGGGGTTTATGAGAATCTTTGGGGTTGTGAAGGTTTAGGTGATTTTGAGGTCAAGATAGTATAATTAATCGACCTAATAGTCGTAGGTTTTGTACCCCTGTTGCCATGATACCTTAGGAATGTTTTGGGGATGTGGTTGAGGTAAAAGAAGGTTGGATTCGTGAGGTTTTTGGGTCTGTTATGTTACTGATGCGTAGCAGCGATTTCTTAAAATCGCGAGTTAGCAAAGTGAACAATTCCTTCACAAGGCGGACATTCGCCCCAGACTTGCAAAGCGAGCAGCGCAGCGAATGCGCGATGATTTTGTTTGATGATACTGAGATGAACTCTGATGGTGATTTTTAGTTCGCACGGAGGACTTCCCAGCGAATGACTTCACAAAGCGAACAGAGGTAGCGAGGGAGACAGGGTAGGGTCCTCTGATTTTTGTATGGGATTTTGGGGATTCTCTGGCAGCTCGCAAAGTGAACGCCAGAACGAACGAGTTCGCAAAGCGAACATTCTAGTGAACGCCTGCTGTTTCGCGAAATTATGTTGTGGTTCTGTGCTGTCTTGATGTTTTTGATGATGTGATCTTTCTGATGATTTACCATGATGTTATTGATGACTATGAGATGATGATTTTGTGATGTTTTGATGAATAATTGATGACATGATTAACATGAGATTTTTGATGGATGATGATGCACGTAATGACTTTTATTGACGATGATGATTATGACGTTGTGTATCATGCATTCATAGCATTTTAGTGAGTTAGACTTCGGTCTATTGAGGCTTTCATCCCATTGTGTGGATGTGAGGTGGTTTTTGATGTGCTTCGGCTCTTGTGTGGAATCGATCCTAATGACGGGGATCTTTGGAGGGTGATGGCCTAGTGTCCATCGATTGTGACGATTGGTACCACATGCATGAGTCTTGTTGTGCATTGCATTTAATTGGCATTGATATGATTTATGATATCATGATTTTGGATATTTTCCTTTGTGGTGACCCTGATGATGTTGTATATGATGATGACGCCATTTATGCATATCTTGTTTTTATATTGATTACAATTAATTGTGATTACTCACCCTGCTTGTTTGATTGTTGCCTCCACGTGGGTAACGTGTAGGTGATCAGGCTTAGCTGTGGATGCCTTCGAGGACTTTTGGAGTTTATTTGCTTTTGGTCGATGTAGAGGGTCTTGCTCTGATATTATAACATCGGGTTGGGTCGTTGAGTAGAACCATGTTGAGTTGTTATTTTTGTTGTTATTTGATTATTATGGCTTTTAATGAAAACCCTTTTGATTTTGGATGATTGTGGTTATGGTGGTTCCACTGCTATTTGATGGCTTTTGATTATTTTGAGGAAAACCCGTTGTTTACGGAGCAAATGTTTTATTTTAAGTTTATTGAGAAATGTGCACCCTTCTGAGGTGATTTTTACTCTGATAATTTATGTATTTTTCCGTGTACATTCGTGGGGTAGAAAAGGGTGTTACTGTTAGAACAAGGTTTGGTTTTGCAATAATACCTCTGAGTTTTGATGATAACAAACAAGTATGTTTGTATGAACAATTTTGGTATTCTAATGTTTGTTATTTTTGAGAATTTAACAAACAGGTTCTACTTCTGATAAATAGCGTGGCTAAGTTATTAGAAGAGAATTGTTCCGCTTCTACGCTACATATTGTTCTGCTGAACGGTAGCATTTACTTCAGAAGACTCTGAAGTTGCATGACTCTGATACAATGACTTAAGAAAACAAGTTCTGAAGATCTGAAGACAGAAGTTCTGATGGACAAGTCCAGATGCTGAAGACTTAAGAAAAAAAGTTCCAAAGATCTGAAGACAGAAGTTCTGATGAACAAGTCCAGATGCTGATGACTTATAATTGTGAAGACAACGAGTTCTGAAGACCAAGTGCTGAAGACTCTGAAAATGTAGCTCTGCAGACTCTGGAGACTTGAAGCTCTTAAGACCCAAGTTACGTTTTCCCTTCTTCTAACTCATGCTCTCTGAAGCCTCTGAAGTCTGGAAGTTGAGAAGACTAAGCAACATGGTACAATAGTACAACAGTACAAGGAAACACTGCTCCACTCCGGATAGGACAGATGCAAATGTACTATTTGTCCCCCACGATCCTTCAAGCCGCCATAATTCTGAAATGTCAGAAATATCCTTCAACGGTCTTATTATACATGGCTATATAAAGGCGTGAAGACTTCAAGAATGGTTACTGCAATTTTCACTGTTCATACGCTGTATAGTTAATATCATTCTTAAGTCAATATTGTTCTGAAAATCTGTTTACTCATCTGCTTGTGTAGAAGCATCACTATTGTAAACGAATCTTTGTTAGTTGTTTGTGTTCCCTAAAGGACCAGTTGGGTCAGAATTTTTAGAAAGACTAAGACAGTGTGTCTTAGTGTTGTTAGTCACTTGCAGTTGGCTTGTGCATTGTATTCCTTAAGGGACCGGGTAGGTCAGAATTCTTAAGAAGTCTAAGACTAGTGTGTCTTAGAGGTTCTTAGTCACCAGCAGTTGGCTAGTGCGATTGTAATCAGTTTGGTTATAGTGGATTAAGTCCTCGTTTGAGAGATGCGAAATCACCTTGGCGGGTGGACTAGACTAGCTTGAGGATTTCTCAAGTGAACTAGTATAAACATATTGTGTTCTTTCTTTTCAGTTCTTCTTCCATTAGGGGATTATTTTTAACAAATAGTTGTTAATGTTAAAAACCCAATTCAAACCCCCTATTTCTTGTGTTTTTCACACCTTCGATTGGCATCAGAGCTCCAGTTCTGAGTAGATAAAAAGGTTGAATTTTTATCAAGCACCTAACAGTGTTCAGTACCGATCCAAAGTGTGAAAAACAATGGCTGCCCCAGCTGGTACTTCTGATAATAATGAAAGAGACTCATATAGTGCAAAACCTCCTATCTTTGATGGCGAGAAATTTGACTATTGGAAAGACAGAATCGAAATTTACTTTCTGGGATTTGATTTAGATCTATGGGATTTGGTAGTTGATGGCTACAAACATCCAGTAGATGCTGAAGGCAAAAAGATTTCCAGAATCTCGTTTACAGAGGCTCAAAAGAAAACCTATAAGAATCATCATAGAGCGAGAACGATTCTGCTAAATGTTATTTCATACACAGAGTATGAAAATATTACAAATAGAGAGACTGCAAAGTCTATCGTTGACTCTCTTCAGATGACTCATGAAGGTAACGCTCAAGTCAAAGAGACAAAAGCTCTGGCTCTAATCCAAAAGTATGAGGCCTTCAGAATGGAAGAAGACGAATCTGTGGAAACTATGTTTTCAAGATTCCAGATGCTTGTTGCGGGACTTAGAGTTCTGGATAAAGGTTATTCTACTGCTGATCATGTCAAGAAGATTATCAGGAGTCTGCCTATAAAATGGAGACCATTGGTAACTGCTTTAAAAATGGCAAAAGATCTTAACAACACAAGTCTTGAGGAACTGATTAGTTCTTTAAGAAGTCATGCGATAGAACTTCAAGAAGATGAACCTCAAAAAAGAGGAAAGTCTATTGCTCTGAAGTCTAAGTCTGAAAAGACAAAGGCTTACCAAACAGAGGAGAACTCAGAAGAATCAGAAGAAGATTCAGACGAAGATGAAAGATAAACCAACTGTGGAAACACAGAAAGAGCAAGTTCAGAAGAAGAGGTAGATCTGAATCTACATCTGGTTAATGGAAAGCTTCTGAAAAAGAAGCTACTTGTTACGAATGCAAGGAGCCTGGACATTATAGGAACGAGTGTCCAAAGCTCAAGAAAGATAGAAAACCTAAGAAGGTTTTCAAAGCCAGAAAGGGTCTTATGGCAACTTGGGACGATTCAGAGTCAGAAGAAGATTCTGAAGAAGAAGAACATGCCAACGTGGCACTTATGGCAAAGACCTGTATGAGTGAAGCCTTATCAGAGGATCAGTTGACACTTGATGAAGAGTCAGACTCTGATGACGACAAAGAGGTACTTTCTTCTTTATCTCGTTCTGAACTTGAGTTAGGTTTATCAGAACTTATGAAAAGGTATCAACTTCTTCTAAGTAAACACAAAACTCTGAAAAAGACTTTTGTGGTTGCCTCTGAGGACTCTACTAAGAGCGAACCAAATACTTCTGATTTAAATGAAAAAAATTCTTTAGAAAAGTCTAATGCTGCTCTAAAAAGTAAAGTTTCTAAACTAGAAGAAGAAATCATTTCTAACATATCTGCTACTAATGAAGTAATTAGATATGATAGAGCTTTTCAGCACTTCCTTGCTAAAAGCATAGATAGAACCAAGATGGCTTCAATGATCTATGGAGTTAGTAGAAACAGAAGTAGACGTCTAGGATATTCAGGACCATCACAACAAATTGATGAGACTCTGAGTATTAAACTAAAACCTCTGTATGAACATTTTGTGCCTGCTGGCACCGAACTAAAATGTTCTAAACTAGAAGGTTATGAGTCTGTTGCACCACAATCACAGACACGGAAGAAAACTTATAAGTCTAAATATCATGCACAAATTTCACTTGATTATCCCATTGCACGAAAATCCAAAGGTGTCAGAACCTATGGAAAGACTAACAAGAAAGGACCCGGAAAATAGGTACCTAAGAGTGAGATAATCTATGTTTCAGACATCCTTGATGGCACCACTGAAACACTAGTCATGGTACCTGGACAGTGGATGCTCACGACACATGATGGGAGAAAGGCGTATGTTCCAAGATTTGTAACTTAAGTCTGGAGGTGTCGTTGGTTTCGGAGGAAACCATAAGGGAAAGATTATTGGCTCTGGAACTGTTGGTAATGGTAAACTTCCTTCCATCAACAATGTTCTTTTAGTTAAGGGTCTAATGCATAACTTATTGTCAATTAGTCAACTTAGTGACAATGGTTATGACGTTATATTTAATCAAACGTCCTGTAACGCTGTTAGTCAGAAGGATGGGTCAGTTTTGTTCAATGGTAAGAGGAAAAATAATACTTACAAAATTAAACTATCAGATTTGAAAAATCAGAATGTAAAGTGTCTTTTGTCCATTAATGAAGAGCAATGGGTCTGGCACATACGTCTGGGTCATGTTAGCTTGAGAAGAATTTCTCAGCTGAGCAAGCTAGGACTTGTCAGGGGCTTACCCAATCTGAAGTCTTCTTCAAATGCTCTTTGTGAAGCATGTTAGAAAGGCAAGTTTTCAAAAACTTCCTTTAAAGCAAAAACGATTGCTTCTACCTCTAAACCATTAGAACTTCTTCACATTGATTTATTTGGAACAGTGAAAACTGCTTCAATCAATGGAAAGAAATATGGACTAGTCATCGTTGATGATTACACTCGTTGGACATGGGTAAAATTCTTAAGACACAAGGATGAGTCACATTTTATGTTTGCTTCCTTCTGCACCCAAGTGCAAAATGAAAAGAATTGCAAAATTATCAGAGTCAGAAGTGATCATGGTGGAGAATTTGAAAACAAAGATTTTGAAAAACTTTTTCATTCTTATGGCATATCCCATGATTTCTCTTGTCCTAGAACTCCATAACAGAATGGGGTTGTAGAAAGAAAGAATAGGACGTTGCAAGAAATGGCTCGCACCATGATCCAAGAAACTGACATGGCTAAGCATTTTTGGGCAGAAGCAATTAACACAACATGTTATATTCAAAATAGAATAAGACCTATTTTGGGTAAGACTCCTTATGAATTGTGGAAGAATAGAAAGCCCAACTGTCATACCCCAAATTTTGACCACTAAGATTTCCCATCATTGTACAAATCATCATCACAATATGGATGAACCATCATGCCCCATCAGCCTCCCCAAAGATGGGTGAGCACTCACTACAAACAATAATTAGGATTTCAAGCCCTCTTTGAGCCTTAGATAAAAGATCAATCAAGAAATGACATGATCTTCAACTTGTATAACCTCTCAAACATCCACAAAGGGTCAAGAGGATTCCCATAGCAAGAATAAAGCACAATGTTGCAGCATTCCAGGTGGATTAAGCCTTAAGATCGCTAGTGTCACAAAATTAGGGCTTGGTCGACCAGGGCCTCCAGATGGAAATTTTCCTCTGGGCATGAGCTAATGCTTCAAAGCATAACCTAATATACCCCATGGAACCTCATGGACCCAATCATCAAGTCAATTTAGCCTCAGGGGATGCATTCACCAAAAATCAGGAATTAGGGTTTCTTGACCTAATTCACCCTTAAGTTGACTTTTGGGACAAAACATGAGCCAAGGCCTCAAAGGAGGATTTGAGGGTCTCTAATAAACTACATTGATCCATTTGTAACAATGGATTAAGCCAAGAAGCTTGAGCAACAAGTTTTAAGTTCATCAGAACCACAGTTAGGGTTTCGTAGAAAAAGTCAAATGTATCTTTGACTTTTGACCAGGCCATGCTCCCAAACCCTAGGAAATGATTCAATACACCCTATAACACCTATGAAATCAATCCATCAAGTTTGATTTAGGTCAAGGATTTGATTTCATAGAGGATCGCACAGTTTGGAATTCATCTGATAAAAAGTCAATTGTGCACAAAAGTCAAACTTTGACTTTTTAAGATTTTTCACAATTATGCTTCCTTAACCCTAAAATGATGTTAATGTGTGATTAGAATCATCATTCATCAAGAAAAATCAAGAAAAGTGGGATAACTTGTAAAAGGGGTAACCATAAAAAACTTAGAAATTTTTCTAAGTTATGGAACAAAGTGGCTAGGGTACCAACTTTGGAGGATCATAACTCCTAAACCACAAGGCCATTTTTTCCCATCCAAAGCTGGATTTGTAGCTATCATGGCCCTCTACAAAAGCTTCAATTACAACTCATTCCAATTCCTCATGGATTTTAAGTTATGGAATGATCAAAATCACAAAAAGTGAAAATGTCACTTTTTTCCAACACTTAGTGAAATTTTCACTAAGTCAGATTCGGCCTTCACTTTTTTCCAAATGTAGGGGAATTTTTCACTTGGATCCAAAAAGTATCAAAACCAATTATAATCAAACAGTTGTTGTATCATATGAAGGCTTTCCAAAATGACCAAGAACTTCACCAAACTCAACTTGAGCCATGAGATATGACAATGGCAATATGCCTTGCAGAAAACTGTCAAAGCAAGGCAGATTTGTGCATTTTGCTTGATTTGCCAAATTTGTGCAAATGACAAACACACTTATCCATCTGAACACCTCAATGGGAGACCAAGGAGGAACCAACTCTGATCCCAAGCCTCCCAAGTCCTTGGAACTAAAAATAGCATGCCAAACCTAGAAATCCCTAACGAGGGGACAAGACTCCAATTTTGTTTTGGAGCATTCAATGGATGCACCAAGGTGGCATGGACAGAGCCATTTCCAACTGAATTCAGTCAAGACTTATCCAAGACCAAGGGAACCAGCAGTCTGTGCCCTAACCTCTAGTCAATGGCTAGAGGAGACTTGGATTCTCATTGATCAACATTGGCCAAACCTATGTAACAGTTGCCATTCACTATTCCTTGTAAAAAAAAACTTGCTCTACTATAAATAGAGCTCATTTGTGTCAGTTTGAGTACACCAAAGCCATCAAACAGATGTTTTCCTCAAAATCTCCTTCTTCACTCCAAAATTGCCTTCCAAAGCAAGTCACTATCGGGTTTTGAGTTTGAGAGCAATTCCAACCAAACCAATAACACACACACCTCATAAACATCATATAGAGGTAATCTAAAAACTCACATAACATATGGAACACCAGATTCTCAAAATCACCAGCCATCTGCACAAGCCTTTGACAGATTTGCAGTTGAGGTGCCAAATCAAGTTTCAGCTCAATTCAATCCACTCCAAGCACCCAGACACACTCCATAGCACCTAGGGAAGTTGTCCATATCCTT
Organism: Lathyrus tuberosus; assembly: GCA_022829125.1. Classification (NCBI taxonomy): domain Eukaryota; kingdom Viridiplantae; phylum Streptophyta; class Magnoliopsida; order Fabales; family Fabaceae; genus Lathyrus; species Lathyrus tuberosus. The sequence goes on from JALAZF010000034.1 coordinate 8,261,450, forward strand.
GGAACCAAGCTGTAACACCTCTAACACAAAACACGATCACCAGCTGCAAGAGGTAAGCATGAGCTCTTCTAACTCTATGATCCATGCATTTTTTGCTGCACAATAATTTGGTCATATGTTCATAATCATGCATAGAGTGTTTACCCTCAATCAATTATTTTGTATGAATCGTGTATGGAATTTCTGAGCCTTCATGCAAGTTTTAGGGTTCTTGAGGTTTCTCTTTGATTTCTTGTTCCATGCTTAAAATAAATGAAATTAAAGACCAAAGACATGATTGTGAGGTGAAAACGAGTAGATTGATGTGTAGATTGCATGTTATCATCAAATATTCAGTGAGATTGGATAGAAAACGTAAATCTGCAGAAACAGAGGGTGGTGCGTGTTCTTGCCATGTTCTTCGCGCCCTTTTTGAAAATTCAAATATTTGAATTTTGTGATTTTATTTAATTGATTCAAAAATTAATTTCTCTCTGAATTTTAACGATTTTGAGTTGATTCTTTTTTTAATAATTCACAAAAATGTTAAAATATTTTATTTTCCCAAAAAATCTCAAAAATATTATTTATTTCATATACTTGATATTTTTGTAAAGAATTAATATTTTAATTGTTTTTTGACATTTAAAATATTTTCTCCCTCTTGATTTTTCAAATTTTAGTGATTTCCAATCATTTTGTGGATAGAAACATAATTTTTGAAACATTAATCCAAGATCACAATTTGTTTCCACACATGTTTAACAATTTTGATCATTTTGATTGAATTTTTATTCAATTAAAATACATTTTGAAAACAAATTAGGGTTTTTGATTAATTCAACCCTCATCAAACTTTTTCAAACACTTTGGGCCTCTATTAGAGTGTAAGACCCATCCCCTTTGTAAATACACCACTTTTTGGGCCTCAGCCATTGTATAAGTCCCACTGTATTTTCAAAAACAACGGTACAATCGTCGCCTTTTTTTAGATAAATCCTTGGGCCTCTCCTTGAGCTGTAAGCCCCACCACTTGTACAAAAATAAACCATTGGGCCTCTATTAGAGTGTAAGACCCAACCCCCTTTTAACCAAAACTTTTTTGGGCCTCAATGCATTGTATAAGACCCAGTACAGTATAGAAACCTCGGCGCGATCGCCAGTTCAAAAAACAAATCATCTGGGTCTACACTCGTGTTATAAGCCTCATTCTTTTTCTTTAAACACCTTTGGGCCTCTTGAGAGAGTGTAAGACTCATCCCTTTGTACAGAAAACCTTTTTGGGCATCAATCACTTGTATAAGTCCCTGTACAAAACAACAGTGTAATCACTGATAAATCCTTGGGCCTCTCCTTGAGCTATAAGCCCCAACAATCTTTTCAAAGCACTTTCTCCTTTGATTTTGAATATAATATTGTTATCAAAGCTTTCTTTGTTGAAAAAACTAACAAAACATCATGGAAGCTCTACAACCGAGTAAGTGTTTACCCGCTTTCTTTATCCGCTTTCATATATATAACTGTATTGTGGGGCTGCTCACTGTAAGTCTTCTTTCACAAACTTTTATATACTCGTCAAATATCCACTGTGTAATACTAGTATAGTTATTTAGAGTTTTTCCCAACAACTACGTCTAGCACTAGGTAAAGCCCTGTTGGTTACTCTTAAATACAAACAAAACTAGATCCCCATAGGATTACCAGACACAGTCTTCCCTCCTCTTGGGGTTAAACAATATGGAGACGTGAAAGGCAGCATTCTCAGTGAACCCTTTCTTAAACTATCACCCTTAGACATTGTCAAAGAAACTCTAATTCCCCAGAGATGATATTTTCTCTGTGAATGGCATCTCTTGAGTTTCTTCCAAATTCTCGGACTTTCCTGGCTTGATCTATTCTCGGTGAATGGCATGTCTTGAACTTCTCGGGGTTTGGGGACCCACAGGCTTCTTAAAAGCATCCCCGCCTCCTCTTGGGCATTGTACAAGGACCCTTCGGCTTCTTAAAAGCTCTCATGCCTTCTCTTGGGCTTAGTACAAGGACCCAGAGACCTCTACAGGTATAGGAACAGAACCTAGTCATCAATTTGCTAAAGTTGTCTTTCTGAGTCAAGTGTCAGACCTGTTAATGGGTTGACCTTCATCCCTTAACATACCAGCCTTCTCTTGGGCATTATACAAAGATCATTCACTATCCGAGAATTGATTTCTCTAAAACACCAGCAGACTTGGACAGTTTCAATACCCTTTGGATTCCCTGTTTCCTTAAAGAACAGGAAATAACCCTGATCCTCTGATCAGTGCCAAAACACAATAATACCTTTAATCGTTCCCTTTATAAGAACTGATTTTCTCTTTTATCCAACATATTGGACCTGTCAATAAACTGAAACAGTCACCAGCACTTTTAGCCTCCATCTTAGGCTTCGTACGAGATAAAAATCACTCTCTTGTTGAGTATAAAAGACTCTCTTGTTGAGTCAACCCAATTTTAGCCTCCATCTCGGGCTTCGTACGAGATAAAAATCACTCTCTTGTTGAGTATAAAAGACTCTCTTGTTGAGTCAACCCAATTTTAACCTCCACTTAGGGCTTCGTACGAGATACCAAATCACTCTTTTGTTGAGTATAAAAGACTCTCTTGTTGAGTTACTTCCCTCTTAGCCTCCTCCTCGGGTTTCGTACGAGATACAAAATCAGTCTCTTGTTGAGTATAAAAGACCCTCATGTGGAGTCAAAACCTTTTAAGCCTCTGTCCGTCTTGGGCTTCGTATAAGACATATATAAAAGCACTCTCTTGTTGAGTCAGTCACTGGTTAGCACTCTCTTTTTGAGTCAACCCCTTTTAGCCTCTCTCTCGGGCTTCGTACGAGACACCTAAAAGCACCCTCTTGTTGGGTCAATAACCTCCTCTTAGGCTTTGTATAAGAAAACCCCGGTTGAGTCAATCAACCTTTTAGCATCAAAATCTGTGCTTTGCTCACAGTATACAAACATCAACAACTCATTTTCCTTCATCTAATTGTTGTAAGCGGCAAGCCTCTGGATTATTTACATCCACACCACTGTCCCTCTTTTAGCATGAGAAATTCCTAAGGAAAGATGTCATTGTTCTAAACTGAGTTAAAGTCTTCTCCTTCAGGTTAAAAATCCCCTATAAAGGAAATTATGGCATTACTGGATTCACATATCCCAGTTAAAGTAATTCTCCTTTATAACCAGTCACCCAACAGTTGTGACAAACAGACCAAATATCCCCTTTTAGAGATGACAAATTCTCTCTAAAGTCAAACCCCTTTAGCTTCACATCTTGGGCTTCAAACAAGATACAAATAGACCCTTCAGCTTCACATCTTGGACTTTGAACAAGATACAAACCACATTTAGCTTCACGTCTTGGGCTTTGAACAAGACACCAAAACAACCTTTTTTTCCTCCCATAGAATAGGAGGAACTATGATAGCTCTGATTTCCCTGTTTTGTTAAACGGGAATACGTAGGTATAATATTGGAAAAATCTTAGTGAGCATACTAATCAAAAACCCAAAATCCCTTACCTTCATACATCAATCGAAAAGCATTAGTCCTAACATCTTACCAATAGCCTAGACACTGTTTTTAAGCAAATAACCCTAAGGGAGAACCCCCTATTTTGATAGCATCTGTAAACCAACAGTTTTGATTGTTTAACCTCAGTTTGCAAGCAGGGTTAATTGGAGACATCTATTTCCCTTCCTTAATCAGCTCAATAGGATAAAAAATAAATCGAACTGTAGTACCAAAGCGATAGTGATTCGAAACCACAAAAAACGCGCTACAGAAGAATGGCGACCACAGTGGGAGGAATTCTTTCTTGCCTTCTCAAGGGATGAAACCCTAAATTCATGTCACAGAAATGACAACTCTGCTGGGGAGTCATTGTCTGTATAGGATCATAAGACTAGAGGTCTATGATGATTAAGACAAATATATATACTGCTTTTCCTAATTGATATCTGTGTTTATTTTTCTGCTAATGGGAATGCGTGTGATGCCGCATGTGGAAAGATTGAGTATACACCTAAGATAGGTGATGGCAATGCGAGTAATCTTACTGGGAGTGAATTCCAATTAAGAGCCCCCGATCGACCATCAAACTCAGTGGAGACTCCCTTTGCAGATACATTGCCTATACGACTTTGGTTGTTGAAAGTAGTGTGGTCGACTGGGTTATCTGAGAAGCTGAGGTTTTTAGTAGATTTAAGCCATTTTGTAGTGCGGAAGCTATCGAAAATAGTTGTCACACGATACTACCCTCATCTGAGATCACTCTAGGATACATCAGCTCGCTGGCGATCCGCTTGCTGTTATTATCCCAGAGGGGTCAATGATTTTGCGGACAGGTACAAAAAATCACCAGTATAAACCTTTGGGGGGGGGGGGGGGTAGAGCCTTGACTTCATGACACCGACCCTTTGACCCCATGTTTTTTCTATGCTTTTGTATGCTGCATTCATGCATTCATTTAAAAAACATTAAAACAAAGAAAATCTTCTCTTCTAGTCTCTCTTTTTCAAATTAAACTAAGACAATGATTGCAAATGTCAGAGAAAGGAGATTGCACTAATGGATTTCAGTAGAAGGAAAACTCATAAGTACACCTTCAAGGTTCCAAAGTTAGAGGATTTAAGAGGTTTGGCGAGAATGATCACCAACCACGAGGCTTTCAGAGCCAAGTATGGAGGACTGTTGTCTCTATTAAGGGTTCATGTAATCGAAGGAATCATGTCCTCACTAATCCAGTTCTACGATCCGGTCTATCACTGTTTCACATTCCTGGATTATCAGCTTGCACTAACGCTGGAGGAATACCCTCACCTGACTAATTTACTTATTACTGATCAAGCTCCCTTTTCTGGACTGGAAGAAATTCCAAAGGATCAGACCATTACAAGAGCAATTTATTTGGACTAGTCAGAAGTCAGGCCTCACATGACCACTAAGGGTGGAATCCAGGGTTTGCCAGCCCAGTTCTTGATAAAGAAAGCCCTATACTTTGCTAGTATAGGGAACATGGCCGCTTTCGAGAGCATCTTTGTTTTGCTTACCTACTGGTTATTTTTGTTTCCTAGCATTGATAACTTTGTAGATATCAATGCCATTAAGATTTTTCTGATTGGGAACCCCGTACCGACCTTACTCGCAAATGCGTATCATTTGGTACACTTAAGGAATTTATACAATGGAGGAATGATCACGTGTTGTGTACCCTTGCTTTACAAATGGTTCATTTCCCACTTACCCAAGTCTGCTGCATTTTGGCATCAAAAGAATACTTTACGTTGGTCGCAGAGAATCATGTCTCTTACCAACTCTGACATCGATTGGTACAATCGAATCTACGACGGGATCAGAATCATTGACCGTTGTGGAAATTTCCCAAATGTACCCCTTCATAGGAACTAAAGGGGGAATCAACTATCATCTAGTGTTAGTTCGTCGTCAATTTGGATACCCAATGAGGCATGTCCCGCGCAATGCTCATCTGGAAGGTCTTTTCTTCAAGGAAGGAGAAAATGACAGGGCACTAAAGACGGAAATAGTGCACGCTTGGAAACACGTTCATAGGAAAGGACGAGAGTCTCTAGGAAAACCAGATTGTGTCTCGATGGAGCCTTATCTCCACTGGGTACAAACTAGAGTTCTCAAGCTGAGGATGCCTTACCCTCATCAGGAAGTTCTTCTATTAAGGGACTCTGCCCTTTATTTCATGTCTGAGACGGAAAAACTTCAGGTTACTCTCAGCAAAGTTCAGCAGGAGAAGAGGTCTTGGAGGAACAAGTATCGTATTCTCAATGTGGAATGTAAGAAAATACAGCAGCTATTAAGAGAAAAGGATGCTCTGATTGATATTTTATAGCAACATGCTGTAGAAAATCAGGATAACCAAAGGAATTTGCTCGCTCCTTTCACTTGGCAAAGGAATGACAACCCGACAATGGCCCAAGATCCCCGATCAAAGAAAAGGAAATCACCCAAACCAGCACCTGAGCTCTCTTCAAAGAGGACTTAGGATCCATTAGTTTAGATTTCCTTTTGTGGCACTTTGTAATCTACTGTATTTCCATTTCCGCAATCCTTTGAATTTAATAAAACAGGGTTTCCCCACTGTTTGATATTTACAATCTAATTGTCGAAGTTTACTTTGAATAAACAAAAATAATTAATAATCATTGCATTCATCATTCTCATAAACGCGTTCTTCTTACCTACGAATCTCACGTTTGCGTCTCGATTCTAGGGTCAAATTGTCTCATTCGTATAATACTCGGGCCAATCGTCAGAAAAAGATGGATGATCTCGAGGAAGAGAACAGAGAGTTAAGAGAAGACATCGACACTCTAAAAGAGGATCTGAGAAAGCTTCATAATGACATGCAAGCTCTAGCAGAAGCTCAAATGCAGCAACAAAGGACTGTGATCTCAGAGATCACATCTACGCCCATAGTGGAGAAGTATGATCCTAGGTACAAAATGCCGAAAGATCGTCCCTGGGGCATGCCTATTAACTATATCCCAGAAGGATATGTTCCGCCGATCGCTAAGGATCAGGGAACCACAGCGGTAACCGTTGGGCCTGAAGGTTAGAAACTTCGGGAAAGAGAAGATGTCAGGGGCATGACAGCAACTCCTGAAGGTTACAAACTTCGGGAGACACCGAGAGTCTCGGCCATAATGAATATACCACCGCCCGTGGTACACACTGTCCTAGAAGGACAGATTCCCCAGATACCTTCTGGTGGAAACGAAAGGATGTTCGACAGAATGAATGAGTTCCAGAAATAATTCCTAGAAATACAGAAAGAACTGCAAGCCCTTCGTGGTCAGGATTTATTTGGAAAGGACACCGCAGACCTTTGTTTGGTCCCTAATGTGAAAGTCCCACACAAATTCCAGGTGCCCGATTTTGAAAAATACAATGGTAACTCTTGCCCTCAGATCCATTTGGTGATGTACGCTTGGCGAATGTCAGCTCAGACAAAGAACCAGGAGCTACTGATTCACTACTTTTAGGATAGTTTAACCGGTGCCGCATTAAAATGGTACATGGGTTTAAACCGCGCTACAATCGGCACATTCAGAGATCTTGGTGCTGCTTTCGTGCAACAATATAAATACAATTTGGACATGGCACTGGACAGAGATCAACTCAGATCAATGTCACAAAAGGACAAGGAAACCTTTAAGGAGTACGCTCAGAGATGGCGTGAAATTGCCGCTCAAATTTCTCCACCTCTTGAGGAAAAAGAGATGACAAAAATCTTCTTAAAGACCTTGGGCTCATTTTACTACGACAGAATGGTTGCCAGTGCGCCCAGTGACTTCACTGAGATGGTGGGCATGGGAGTTCGTCTTAAGGAAGCCGTCCGAGAAGGACGTTTGGTTAAAGACATTGGATCATCAAGTAGTATGAAACGATACGGTAGTGCTCTCCCTAAGAAAAAAGAGTAGGATATTGGGAATATCTCTCTCGGAAAGCAAATGCACGTTACCAACCAGTAGCAGCCGTAACTCCTGCTATCAACCCCACGCCTATTCCTACGTATCAACCTCAGGTTGCGCAGAGCCAACCGAACCAACAGCAACTCCCGCAAAGGACACAACAGCCTCTTCAGCAGGCTCGTCCTCCGTACAACAACAACCGTACAACGCGACCACCAGGGTTTGACCCTATACCCATGTTGTACATGGAGCTGCTTCCATTATTACTGGTCAAGGGGCATGTCCAAACCAAGTCTCCTCTTACAGTACCGGAAAATCCGCCTTTTTGGTTTAAAGCGGATCAGACTTGTCCTTACCATCAAGGAGGACCAGGGCATAACATAGAAAACTGTCTCAGTTTCAAATCTGATGTGCAAAAGCTTGTTAGGAGCGGGGTCTTATCTTTCAAAGATACGAATCTGAATGTTCTCACAAACCCGCTGCCTCAACACGAGAAAGCTACAGTCAATTTGATAGAGGGAGAGTCTAACAACATCTATCAAATTCATGATGTACTCTTATTAAGGGCCAACTTGGTCAAGATACATTGTAAACAGAGCGGATATGGCCATGTGCCACCTCATAACTATCACCAGTGTGATATCTGCTCTAAGAATAATCAGGGATGTTCTGTGGTGCAATCAGCTCTACAGGAACAATTGGATCTCGGATGGATCCAAGAGCATCGAGTTCGTGGATTCAACATGACCTATACGAATTCTAACATCATTCAGAACCACGACATCCGTGCAATGAATGTCAGCTTGGTGGCAATGCACTCAAGGCAAAGCCAGTATCATAATCTGCCGCTGTACAATTATAATTCCTATCTGACTTGCTCGGTAAACAAACAGAGATGCTATTTTGTACAAGAGGCCCTCTAGCGTCAGATGGATCTTGGATGGATTCAGGACTACCATGATAGAAATCCTTATCAGATCAACATGATTCAAATCTTTGATATTCGTCTGATGCATACCAGCTTGGTGGAGTTACACGCCAAGCAGGTTCAACTCAGTTTTCTCACTTCGCATAATTATCATAACTGTAAAGGATGTTATGAGAGTAACCAAGGATGCACTCTCGTTCAAAGAACTTTGTAACACTTGTTAAACCACTGGTGGCTTCCAATCTATCTGGATGAAGACACGCAACAAATCAGTGTGCTTAATGGAAACCCTACTCGGCATCAAAGTCAGGATGTCCGATCTATGGAAACAAACCTGGTAAGGTTGCACTGCATTCAAAGCGGGCGTGGCCAGGTGCCACCACACAACTATAAATACTATAGAGTCTACTCGGAGAATAACCAAGGATGCTACCTTGTGCGGGCAGCCCTTCAAGGTCAGTTGGATCGTAAAGAGCTTCACCTGTGTCCGAGTCCCGAGCCAATCAACTGGACACCGAACTACTTCGCTGATCAAATCAGAGATGTTGTCATAATCTCTGATCATCAACAAAACAAGGATGTTTGTACCATCATCCCTCTACTGGACGAATCAAAGGTTCTTAGCCAGGAACTGATTGAAGTTACTTACGACAGTCAGAAAAATCAGAAGGCTCTTGTAGTTGTCTATCTACCAGGACCATTACCGTATGAAACAGCTAAGGCAATCCCTTACAAATACGGTGCAACAATAATTAAGAATGGAAAGGAAATTCCATTACCCTCCGTCGTGAATATTGCATACATCAGTCGAGTAACACGGAGCGGTCGAATCTTCAACCGAGGAGTTGGAGAACCTAACAAAGAAAAGAAATTTCAGACAGAAGCTCCCAATCCACCGGTCGGTCAGTCCAGTGATCCCGACCTTTTAAAGAACAATGATGAGATGCTGAAGCTCATCCAAAGGAGTGAATACAATATCGTTGATCAACTATTGCAAACTCCTTCAAAGATCTCAGTGTTATCACTTTTACTCAGTTCTGAAGCCCACAGAGAGGCTCTACAGAAAGTCTTAGAGTAGGCCTTTGTGGAACAGGATGTATCAATACGACAGTTCGATAGCATCATCTCTAACATCGCTTCCTGCAAAAACTTAGGATTCAGTGATGAGGACTTGCCAGAGGGGGGCAAAAGTCACAACATGGCGCTCAATATCACAGTTAACTTCCAGGACGATGCTTTAGTCAGTGTACTGGTAAACACAGGATCGACCATCAACGTTATGCTAAATTCCACTTTAATGCGACTATCATTCAAAGGGTCCCCGATGAGGGGCAGTGAGGTCATCGTCAAAGCATTTGACGGGTCTTGGAAAGTAGTTATCAGCGAAGTTGACCTTCCCATAACTATCGGTCCTCACACTTTCCTAATCACTTTCCAGGTCATGGACGTCCGGGCAGCGTACACCAGGCCGGGCAGTCACTTCGACACTACACCAGAAACTGAAGTTCGTCAAGAACGATAAACTCGTCACAGTCTGTGGAGAACAAGCCTTGATCGTGAGTAACCTGTCATTATCTACTTGTATAGAACCCGAGGAGGTTGTTGGGACTCAGTTCTAAGCACTTTCGGTGAGCAATGAGAATCAATCAGAGAAAGGAACCTCGATTTCCTCATACAGAGATGCTCTCGAAGTGATCGAGAATAACAATGCAAAATGATGGGGACGGCTTGTCATTCCTACTGATAATAAAACAAAGAAGGGTCTTGGTTTTTCTGTAACCTGCACCCAGACAGCTGCTAACAATGAAAGTCTTCATCCCATTCAGGACTTCTTCCACAGTGGAGGTTTCCTTCACCCAGTGCCTTAAGCAATCCATACCATCAACGAGGGAAATCCCTCTGATATGAATAAAGAATGGAAGTCCTATCTTAACGATGACGACTATATGTCTCAGGAAGAGGTGCATACGCCATTTTGCTATCCCGCACAGAGTTTGAGATTTATACCGAGGTCAGACGTCAAAATGATATACAGAGATTGTGATCCGGAAGGATGTCGTGCTCCACCAAATTCATTAGAGGAAGACACTCTGATGAAAGACAACTTTGACCACGACTATTATGGCCCAATGGATGGCCTGCCTATCTGGCAGCCGTACCCAGGAGACTTGGGGCACGAAAATCAGTCGAACAATGAAAATCAGCTGAGCGTCATTGAAAATAATACCTGCATCCCCACCATGTCATGGGATCAACACTTAGGGTATTCAGAACCTATCCAGCATGACGATGAATTCATAAAGTTCGTCGGACTAGAATTCATCAACTATGCTTTTCCCGAGGTCAACGTCATCGAGAGAGATGACTCCTCCAGTTCCAAAGAAGTGTGGGACACCTTAGGGCAACCAAGTGGAAAATTTGACTTCATGGTCAAGTACACCGCTCCTGAAAGCTCTCGTATCAGGTTTAAAGATATCCAGCCAACTGGATGGGAGATATACCTGAGAGCACAAATACTATGCAAAATACAACAGAAGAATCCTCCTACGACAACTCTGCCTGGGAGACAGATTCCAATGATCCTGCTTCGCCAGAAATCAGCATCATTTTTTAAGACAAATCAAGGAAGGTACCAGACTTTGTGATTCACCGAGGAGTTCGCCGCCAATGGGTTGCTGTCGATGTTCCGAAGATTGTTCATAAGTTAAAGTAATTGTCGTCTTTAACCTTTCACCCTGCCCAGGTGAAACGGACGTTTTGATAGGGCTCACTTTCTGTAAATATCCCTCTTCGCTTTTCCCAAAGCGACAGAGTTTTGTTTTATAGGGCTGTAGTTTCAAGAGTCGACTTGTTCAAAAATAAAATAACGTTGTTCTGTGATCTCCGCATTAATTGTTGTTTTCCCTTTTCGCTTTTCTCAGAAAATGGTAATCCTAAAAAACAATTCAAAATAAACAAGCAGTTTTTCAAAAAAAAATACACTGCACACACTTGCATTTTCTCTATCTCTTCTAAACACAAATCATCACGTCATGCAGATTGCCTGTTTTAAACCCCGTTGAAACATATGATCCAATGTCTTCTCCCAACTTTGAGTTCCTGGTATTTGGGGCTGAAGAAGAAGTTGACGACGAAATTCCAGAAGAGATCTCCCGATTACTCCGACAAGAAAAAAGGTCCATTAAACCTCACAAAGAGCCGTTGGAAACGATCAACATGGGTTCAGAAAAAGAGAGAAAAGAAATCAAGATTGGGGCATTGCTCAGTCCAACTGCCCAAGAGAGTTTGACAAAGCTTCTCAGAGAATTTCCCGATGTGTTTGCTTGGTCCTATCAGGACATGCCAGGGTTAGATACCAGCATCGTGGAACATCACTTACCATTGAAATCGGAATGTCCGCCAGTAAAAAAGAGGTTGAGACAGACTCACCCGGACATGGCCGTCAAAATCAAAGAGGATGTACAAAAACAGATTGACGCGGGTTTCCTCGCCACGTCAGAATATACTCAATGGTTAGCCAATATCGTACCCGTTCCAAAAAAGGACGAAAAAGTCAGAATGTGTGTCGATTACAAAAATCTAAACAAGGCTAGTCCAAAGGACGACTTTCCTTTACCACACATTGACATGCTGGTTGACAGTACAGCAAAGTTCAAAGTTTTCTCCTTCATGGATGGATTCTCGGGCTATAATCAAATCAAAATGGCGCCAAAAGACATGGAGAAAACTTCGTTCATTACCCTATGGGGTACCTTTTATTACAAAGTAATGTTGTTCGGTTTGAAGAACACCGAGGCAACCTATCAAAGGGCCATGACTACTCTATTTCATGACATGATACACAAGGAAATCGAGGTATATGTCGATGATATGATTGCCAAATCTAAGACAGAAGAGGAGCATGTGACCCATCTGTCAAAGCTATTCGAGCGGTTGAGAAAGTACAAACTCTGCTTGAATCCCAACAAGTGCACCTTCGGTGTCCGTTCAGGGAAACTTTTAGGGCTCATCGTCAGCCAAAAAGGAATTGAGGTTGATCCTGACAAGGTCAAGGCCATTCAAGAAATGCCTTCCCCGAAAACTGTAAAATAAGTCAGGGGATTCCTGGGACGTTTGAACTACATTTCCATATTTATATTCCTCATGACCGCGACATGCGCGCCAATTTTCAAATTACTCAAAAATAATCAGGACTGCGTTTGGACAGAGGATTGCCAAATCGCCTTCGACGGTATTAAGGAATACCTGTTGAACCCACAGATTCGATTACCTCCAGTGGAAGGAAGACCATTAATCGTCTACTTAACAGTCCTAGAGGACTCAATGGGTTGTGTACTTGGCCAACAAGACGAAACAAAAAGGAAAGAGTCTGCCATTTACTATCTGAGCAAGAAATTCACCGACTGCGAGACTCGGTACACTATGCTTGAGAAAACTTGCTGCACTCTAGCTTGGGCAGCTAGACGTCTTCGCCACTACATGATTCGTCACACTACTTGGTTGATCTCAGAAATGGATCCAATCAAGTACGTCTTTGAAAAACCTGCTCTCATGAGAAGAATTGCCTGTTGGCAGATGTTGTTATCAGAATACGACATCGAGTACCACGCTCAGAAAGCCATTAAAGGGAGTATTTTAGCCGATCATTTAGCTCATCAACTGATTGACGATCAGGAATCAATCGGGTTTGACTTCCCAGACGAAGATGTCATGTATTTAAAAATGAAAGACTGCGATGAACCGCTACCCAGAGAAGGGCCAGAACCAGGTTCCCAATGGGGACTAATTTTTGACGGAGCTATCAATCATTACAGAAACGGAATTGGGGCAATCATCATAACACCTCAGGGTACCCACATTCCTTTCACTGCCAGACTTACATTCAAGTGCACAAACAACGAGGCCGAATACGAAGCTTGTATTATGGGTCTCGAAGAAGCGATTGATTTGAGGATCAAGAACTTGGATGTATATGGTAACTCAGCTTTGGTCGTCAATCCGATCAAAGGAGATTGGAATACATACCAATCCGGATTGATTCCTTACAAATACTATGCGAGAAGGTTGTTACCATTCTTCAACAGAATTGAGTTTCATCATATCTCTCGTGAAGAGAATCACATGGCTGATGCCTTAGCCACTCTCTCTTCCATAATTAGTGTAGGTCAATGGACCGACTTACCTAAGATCGACATAATGCGCCTTGAACAGCCTGCTTACATCTTCGCGATCGAAGTAGTCATAGACGACAAACCTTGGTATCACGATATCAAATGCTTCCTTCAGAAACAAGAGTAGCCACCTGGGGCACTAAGGAAAGACAGAAAAACCCTTAGAAGGCTGGCAAGCAGTTTCTTCCTGAGCGGTGATACACTCTATAAGAGGAACTTTGACATGGTCTTGCTCCGATGTGTAGACAGACCAGAAGTAAACATGTTGATGAAAGAAATTCATGAAGGATCCTTTGGCACTCATGCCAACAGACACGCAATGGAGAGAAAAATTCTAAGAGCAGGGTACTATTAGTTGACAATGGAATCTGACTGCTACAAGTACATGAGGAAGTGTCATAAGTGTCAGATATACTTAGACAAAATTCATATACCGCCAACACATCTCAAAGTTCTTTCTTCCCTGTGGCCTTTTTCCATATGGGGAATCGACATGATTGGCATGATTGAACCTAAAGCTTCGAATGGACATCGGTTCATCCTCGTAGCCATTGACTACTTCACCAAGTGGTCGAAGCAGCGTCATACGCCAATGTAACCCGATAAGTGGTAGCCCGATTTATCAAAAACTATATCATCTGCCGTTATGGTGTTCCAAGCCAGATCATTACTGATAATGGATCTAACTTGAACAATAAGATGATGAAAGAGTTGTACGCTGATTTGAAGATCGAACTTCATAACTCATCTCCCTACCGACCCAAGATGAACGGAGCGGTAGAAGCAGCTAACAAGAACATCAAGAAGATCGTTCAAAAGATGGTTGTAACCTACAAAGACTGGCACGAAATGCTAACTTTTGCACTTCACGGTTATCGCATATATGTCCGCACTTCAATAGGGGCAACCCCTTTCTCTCTAGTATATGGCATGGAGGCAGTGCTCCCCATAGAAGTAGAGATCCCATCGATCCGGGTATTGATGGAAGCCAAGCTAACAGAGGCTGAATGGTGTCAAAGTCGACACGACGAACTAAACCTGATCGAAGAAAATCGAATAACGGCACTATACCATGGTCAGTTGTATCAACGGAGAATGAAGAGGGCCTTCAACAAAAGGGTTCGACCTCGCGTCTTCAGGAAAGGAGACCTCGTGCTAAAAAAGATACAATCATTCCTCACTGATTCCCGGGGCAAATGGACTCCGAATTATGATGGCCCATATGTGGTCAAGAAAGCTTTCTTAGGCGGTGCCTTGAGACTCGCAACCATGGATGGAGAAGAATTTGCCTACCCCACAAATGTTGATGTAGTCAAGAAATACTTCGCCTAAACTAAAAAACTAAAAAAAAAAGGGACGTCTCGGTGAATTGAAACCTGAAAGGGCGGTCCAGGCAAAAATTAGAGACATAATCAAAACAAATCATCCCGGTGGATTGGAAATCTCAAAGTACAATCCAGGAAAAAATTGGGGATTAATGGCAAGTAACTACGTCTGATCAGTTCAACTCCTCAGCGGTAATGCCATCCATCAGAAGAAAAACTCCAGTCAAGGTCATCTTCGACAGAAGCTCAGGATGTCCCAAATTCAAAGTTGGTAGAAGGATAGTGGTCATTATGTTTCAATGTAGCCCTTTTTCCCTTAAATTACCATTTTCTAAACTTTGTACATACTCTATGGAATCACGCGTTTGGCTGATTTCCATCCTATCAATACAATTTAAGCCCTTGTGCTTTTGTTTGCAATTCTTATTTATTTTAGCTTTACAGAATGACATTTTAACATGATCAACG
Source organism: Lathyrus tuberosus (assembly GCA_022829125.1). Taxonomy (NCBI): domain Eukaryota; kingdom Viridiplantae; phylum Streptophyta; class Magnoliopsida; order Fabales; family Fabaceae; genus Lathyrus; species Lathyrus tuberosus. The sequence continues at coordinate 8,276,801 of JALAZF010000034.1, forward strand.
ATTCTTGAAATAAAACAAAAATGAATTTAATTGTAAAATTATTCCACTTTTAAAATAAAGATGGCAATTTCTTTCGACTGTTGAACATCGAAAGAACATCGAACGCTTCTCTAGAAGTAATCGAACTTCAAAGTGCATAATCAAAGTACTCCTTCTAAACCAGTGTGCCTGAACGAAGGATCAGTTATATCAGATGCAAATACTCCATCTGACATCTTCGGCCGAGTTCTCATCCCCTAAGCCCGACCAACGGTTGTTCCCCCACAGGGACTACTTCTCCTAAGCAAGGAAATATTGCTATCTTGAACCAGATACTTTTTATCTCCCACCGTGGCCGAGTATCCAATCGTGTTCATCTACTAGTCTGTATGTCGCGTCAGTTTTGTTAGAATATACATACATGCATCATGCATTATTGATTTACATTCATATTCATATTGCATCACTACCACTTCAGTCGGTCTTATCCCCTAGTGATAACAGTTCTTTTAGTCGAGTTGTCTGTTCTTTCCCTATCAAGAAATGTCGCATCTGAACAACCTCGCCTCCAGTTTATTTCTGGATTGAAGTCGTCCCTTGACCACTTTGATAACTTGAACCTCTGAGAAAACCAGAGAAACTTTCGGCAAATGTCACTCTTCGCCATTGAAGATGATATCTTCACTTTTCCGGATTAAGGAAAATCCCCAGAGAAAGCCTCACAACTAAAGACTTTCAGCAACACATTGATTTTGCTCTCCGAAGATTCGATGTTAATGAAGTCATCAGCACCTAAAAATTGGATCACATCATATGGCATTTCTCCGAGAAGATCTCCGAGAAAAGTATGATGTAATATCTCCAAGCGAAAGCAGTCTCTCAAGAGACTCGTTTTCCCCGATAGAGTCGACAAATGGCATCTCCAACAGAGAAGTTTGTACCCCTCTACAATTCAAACAGATAGGTTCCCCAGCAAGTCTGACATCAAAAGTTTTTCCCATTAAATGGATTCTCCCTAGGAAAATTCAGCGAGAAGTTTGAGGAAAACCACTACACATAGCGTCCCTTGTCAATAAAGTTTATTGACGAAAGAAACTTAGACCAGTTCCTTGGTAGGAAACCAGGATCGAGGGGGGGTTTATTTCAGAAACTGAGACCAGTTCCTTGGTAGGAAACCAGGATCGATGGGAGGTTTATTTCAGAAACTGAGACCAGTTCCTTGGTAGGAAACCAGGATCGAGGGGAAGTTTATTTCAGAAACTGAGACCAGTTCCTTGGCCAAAGACCAGGATCGAGGGGAAGTTTACATTTTCTAAGCATTATTACTTAGCAAAAGAAGAAGGATGTGCAAACTGCCATTCATAACCACCATCAAAATTTTGGGTATTCTGATATTTAATTCTCTTGCACCCCAAATGCCCGAATACCTTCGCCATTCACGCCTTCGGGTCCAAGAAGATTAAATAGGGGCATCTATCATACCCCAAATTTTGACCACTAAGATTTCCCATCATTGTGCAAATCATCATCACAATATGGATGAACCATCATTCCCCATCAGCCTCCCCAAAGATGGGTGAGCACTCACTACAAACAATAATTAGGGTTTCAAGCCCTCTTTGAGCCTTAGACAAAGGATCAATCAAGAAATGACATTATCTTCAACTTGTCTAACCTCTCAAACATCCAAAAAAGATCAAGAGTACTCCCACAGCAAGAATCAAGCACAATGTTGCAGCATTCCAAGTGGATTAAGCCTTAAGATCGCTAGTGTCACCAAATTAAGGTTTGGTCGACCAGGGCCTCCAGATGGAAATTTTCCTCTGGGCATGAGCCAATGCTTCAAAGAATAACCTAATATACCCCATGGAACCTCATGGACCCAATCATCAAGTCAATTTAGCCTCAGGGGATGCATTCACCAAAAATCAGGAATTAGGGTTTCTTGACCTAAATCACCCCTAAGTTGACTTTTGGGACAAAACATGAGCCAAGGCCTCAAAGTAGGATTTGAGGGTCTCTAATAAACTACATTGATCCATTTGCAACAATGGATTGAGCCAATAAGCTTGAGCAACAAGTTTCAAGTTCATCAGAACCACAGTTAGGGTTTCGAGGAAAAAGTTAACTGTATCTTTGACTTTTGACCAGGACATGCTCCCAAACCCTAGGACATGATTCAATACACCCTATAACACCTATGAAATCAATCCATCAAGTTTTATTTAGGTCAAGGACTTGATTTCATAGAGGATCGCACAGTTTGGAATTCATCTGATAAAAAGTCAACTATGCACAAAAGTCAAACTTTGACTTTTTAAGATTTTTCACAATTATGGTTCCTTAACCCTAAAATGATGTTAATGTGTGATTGGAATCATCATTCATCAAGAAAAATCAAGAAAAGTGGGATAACTTGTAAAAGGGGTAACCATAAAAAACTTAGAAATTTTTCTAAGTTATGGAACAAAGTGGCTAGGGTACCAACTTTGGAGGATCATAACTCCTAAACCTCAAGGCCATTTTTCCCATCCAAAGCTAGATTTGTAGCTCTCATGGCCCTCTACAAAAGCTTCAACTACAACTCATTCCAATTCCTCATGGATTTTAAGTTATGGAATGATCAAAATCACAAAAAGTGAAAATGTCAGTTTTTTCCAACACTTAAGTGAAATTTTCACTAAGTCAGAATATGCCTTAGAGGGGACAAGACTCCAATTTTGTTTTGGAGCATTCCATGGATGCACCAAGGTGGCATGGACTGAGCCATTTCCAACTGAATTCAGTCAAGACTTATCCAAGACCAAGGGAACCAGCAGCATGTGCCCTAACCTCTAGTCAATGGCTAGAGGAGACTTGGATTCTCATTGATCAACATTGGCCAAACCTATGTAGCAGTTGCCATTCACTATTCCTTGCAAAACAAACTTGCTCTACTATAAATAGAGCTCATTTGTGATCAGTTTGAGTACACCAAAGCCATCAAACAGATGCTTTCCTCAAAATCTCCTTCTTCACTCCAAAATTGCCTTCCAAAGTAAGTCACTATCGGGTTTTCAGTTTGAGAGCAATTCCAACCAAACCAATCACACACACCTCATAAACATCATATAGAGGTAATCCAAACACTCACATAACATCTGGAACACCAGATTCTCAAAATCACCAGCCATCTGCACAAGCCTTTGACAGATTTATAGTTGAGGTGCCAAATCAAGTTCCAGCTCAATTCAATCCACTCTAAGCACCCAGACACACTCCATAGCACCTATGGAAGCTATCCATATCCTTGGAACCAAGTTTTAACACCTCTAACACAAAACACGATCACCAGTTGCAAGAGGTAAGCTTGAGCTCTTCTAACTCTATGATCCATGCATTTTTTGCTGCACAATAATTTGGCCATATGTTCATAATCATGCATAGAGTGTTTACCCTCAATCAATTGTTTTGTTTGAATCGTGTATGGAATTTCTGAGCCTTCATGCAAGTTTTAGGATTCTTGAGGTTTCTCTTTGATTTCTTGTTCCATGCTTAAAATAAATGAAATTAAAGACCATAGACATGATCGTGAGGTGAAAACGAGTAGATTGATATGTAGATTGCATGTTATCATCAAGTATTCAGTGAGATTAGATAGAAAACGTAAATCTCCAGAAGCAGAGGGTGGCGCGTGTTTTTGCTAAGTTCTTGGCGCCCTTTTTGAAAATTCAAATATTTGAATTTTGTGATTTTATTTAATTGATTCAAAAATTAATTTCTCTCTGAATTTTAATGATTTTGAGTTGATTCTTTTTTTAATAATTCACAAAAATGTTAAAATATTTTATTTTCCCAAAAAATCCCAAAAATATTATTTATTTCATATACTTGATATTTTTGTAAAGAATTAATATTTTAATTGTTTTTTGACATTTAAAATATTTTCTTCCTCTTGATTTTTCAAATTTTAGTGATTTCCAATCATTTTGTGGATAGAAACATAATTTTTGAAACATTAATCCAAGATCACAATTTGTTTCCACACATGTTTAACAATTTTGAACATTTTGATTGAATTTTTATTCAATTAAAATACATTTTGAAAACAAATTAGGGTTTTTGATTAATTCAACCCTCATCAAACTTTTTCAAACACTTTGGGCCTCTATTAGAGTGTAAGACCCATATCCTTTGTAAATACACCACTTTTTGGGCCTCAGCCATTGTATAAGTCCCACTGTATTTTCAAAAACAACGGCACGATCGTCGCCTTTTTTTAGATAAATCCTTGGGCCTCTCCTTGAGCTGTAAGCCCCAAAACTTGTACAAAAATAAATCATTGGACCTCTATTAGAGTGTAAGACCCAACCCCCTTTTAACCAAAATTTTTTTGGGCCTCAATGCATTGTATAAGACCCAGTACGGTAAAGAAACCTCGGCGCGATCTCCAGTTCAAAAAAAAATCATCTGGGCCTACCCTCGTGTTATAAGCCCCATTCTTTTTCTTTAAACACCTTTGGGCCTCTTGAGAGAGTGTAAGACCCATCCCTTTGTACAAAAAACCTTTTTGGGCCTCAGTCACTTATATAAGTCCCTGTACAAAACAACAGTGCAATCACTGATAAATCCTTGGGCCTCTCCTTGAGCTGTAAGCCCCAACAATATTTTCAAAGCACTTTCTCCTTTGATTTTGAATATAATATTGTTATCAAAGCTTTCTTTGTTGAACAAACTAACAAAACAGCATGGAAGCTCTACAACCGAGTAAGTGTTTACCCGCTTTCTTTATCCGCTTTCATATATATAACTGTATTGTGGGGCTGCTCACTGTAAGTCTTCTTTCACAAACTTTTATATACTCGTCAAATATCCACTGTGTAATACTAGTATAGTTATTTAGAGTTTTCCCCGGCAACTACGTCTAGCACTAGGTAAAGCCTTGTTGGTCACTCTTAAATACAAACAAAACTAGATCCCCATAGGATTACCAGACACAGTCTTCCCTCCTCTTGGGGTTAAACAATATGGAGACATGAAAGGCAGCATTCTCAGTGAACCCTTTCTCAGACTGTCACCCATAGACATTGTCAAAGAAACTCTAATTCCCCAAAGATGGTATTTTCTCCGTGAATGGCATCTCTTGAGTTTCTTCCAAATTCTCGGACTTTCCTGGCTTGATCTATTCTCGATGAATGGCATGTCTTAAACTTCTTGGGGTTTGGGGACCCACAGGCTTCTTAAAAGCATCCCCGCCTCCTCTTGGGCGTTGTACAAGGACCCTTCGGCTTTTTAAAAGCTCTCATGCCTTCTCTTGGGCTTAGTACAATGACCCAGAGACCTCTATAGATATAGGAACTGAACCTAGTCATCAATTTGCTAAAGTTGTCTTTATGAGTCAAGTGTCAGACCTGTTAATGGGTTGACCTTCATCCCTTAACATACCAGCCTTCTCTTGGGCCTTATACAAAGATCATTCACTATCCTAGAATCGATTTCTCCAAAACACCAGTAGACTTGGACAGTCTCAATACCCTTTGGATTCCCCATTTCCTTAAAGAACAGGAAATAACCCTGATCCTCTAATCAGTACCAAAACACAACAATACCTTTAATCGTTCCCTTTATAAGAACTGGTTTTCTCTTTTATCTAACATACTGGACCTGTCAATAAACTAAAACAATCACCAGCACTTTTAGCCTCCATCTCGAGCTTCGTACGAGATAAAAATCACTCTCTTGTTGAGTATAAAAGACTCTCTTATTGAGTCAACCCAATTTTAGCCTCCATCTCGGGCTTCGTACGAGATAAAAATCACTCTCTTGTTGAGTATAAAAGACTCTCTTGTTAAGTCAACCCAATTTTAGCCTCCACCTCGAGCTTCGTACGAGATACCAAATCACTCTCTTGTTGAGTATAAAAGACTCTCTTGTTGAGTCACTTCCCTCTTAGCCTCCATCTCGGGCTTCGTACGGATACAAAATCACTGTCTTGTTGAGTATAAAACACCCTCATGTGGAGTCAAAACCTTTTAAGCCTCCGTCTTGGGCTTCGTACAAGACATATATAAAAGCACTCTCTTGTTGAGTCAGTCACTAGTTAACACTCTCTTGTTGAGTCAACCCCTTTTAGCCTCTCTCTCGGGCTTCGTACGAGACCCCTAAAAGCACCCTCTTGTTGGGTCAATAGCCTCCTCTTAGGCTTTGTACAAGAAAACCCTGGTTGAGTCAATCAACCTTTTAGCATCAAAATCTGTGCTTTGCTCACAGTATACAAACATCAACAACTCCTTTTTCTTCATCTAATTGCTGTAAGCGGCAAGCCTCTGGATTATTAACATCCACGCCACTGTCCCTCTTTTAGCATGAGAAATTTCTAAGGAAAGATGGCATTGCTCTAAACTGAGTTAAAGTCTTCTCCTTCAGGTTAAAAATCCACTATAAAGGAAATTATGCCATTACTGGATTCACATATCCCAGTTAAAGTAATTCTCCTTTATAACCAGTCACCCAGCAGTTGTGACAAACAGACCAAATATCCCCTTTTAGAGATGACAAATTCTCTCTAAAGTCAAACCCCTTTAGCTTCACATCTTGGGCTTCGAACAAGATATAAATAGACCCTTCAGGTTCACATCTTGGGCTTTGAACAAGATACAAACCACATTTAGCTTCACGTATTGGGCTTTGAATAAGACACCAAAACAACCTTTTTTTTCCTCCCATAGAATAGGAGGAACTACGATCGCTCTGATTTCCCTGTTTCGTTAAACGGGAATACGTAGGCATAAGATTGGAAAAATCTTAGCGAGCATACTAATCAAAAACCCAAAATCCCGTACCTTCATACATCAATCGAAAAGCATCAGTCCTAACATCTTACCAATAGCCTAGACACTGTTTTTAAGCAAATAACCCTAAGGGAGAACCCCCCCCCCTCTATTTTGATAGCATCTGTAAACCAATAGTTTTGACTGTTTAACCTCAGTTTGCAAGCAGGGTTAATTGGAGACATCTATTTCCCTTCCTTAATCAGCTCAATAGGATAAAAATGAATCGAACTGTAGTACCAAAGCGATAGTGATTCGAAACCACAAAAATTGCGCTACACCAACATTTCTTACTTTCATCCTTTTGGATGTGTCTGTTTTATGTTGAACACTAAAGAGAATCTAGGCAAGTTTGATTCCAAAGCACAGAAGTGTCTGTTGTTAGGATATTCTGAACGCTCAAAAGGCTACAGAGTCTATAACGCAGAATCACAAATTGTGGAAGAATCAATTCATGTCAGATTCCATGATAAGCTTGACTCTGAAAAGTCAAAGCTAGTTGAAAAGTTTGCAGATTGGAGAGCAGTTTTTCAGAACCTAAGGAAAAGGCAGAAGAACCCAAAGATTCAGAAGCTCCTACTTCTGATATTGTTACTGCTCCTACTGATTCTTTACAACAAAAGAAAAGTAGAATTGCAACTTCACACCCTGAAGAATTGATTCTGGGAAATAAGGATGCTCCTATCAGAACCAGATCAGCCTTCAAACCGTCTGAAGAAACACTTTTGGGTTTGGTATCTTTGATCGAACCAACATCTGTTGATGAAGCTCTACTTGACAAAGACTGGGTTCTAGAGATGGAAGAAGAACTTAACCAGTTTTCAAAGAACGATGTTTTGGATCTTGTTCAGAAGCCTAAAGGTGTCCCCGTTATTGGAACTAAATGGGTATTTAGAAACAAGCTCAATGAGAAGGGTGAGGTTGTCAAAAACAAGGCACGACTGGTTGCACAAGGTTATAGACAACAAGAAGGAATAGACTATACAGAAACCTTTGCTCCAGTCGCCAGGATAGAAGCCATACGCTTATTAATTTCCTTTTCTATAAATTATAACATCATCTTATATTAGATGGATGTTAAGAGCGCATTTATGAATGGCTATATTACAGAAGAAGTTTATGTCAAACAACCTCCTAGTTTTGAAAATTCTAAAAAATTAGATTTTGTTTTTAAACTTAAAAAATCTCTCTATGGTCTGAAACAAGCTCCTAGAGCTTGGTATGACAGATTGAGGAGTTTTCTGTTAGAAAATAACTTCACCAGAGGAAAGGTTGACACCACTCTATTCTGTAAAATGTTCAAAAATGACATACTTATAGTTCAGATTTACGTTGATGACATTATTTTTTGTTCTGCTAATCCCTTTCTTTGTGAAGAGTTTTCTAAGCTAATGCAGGCATAATTCGAAATAAGTCTGATGGATGAATTAGAGTTCTTTCTAGGAATTCAAATTAACCAAAGATCAGAGGCTACTTACATTCGTCAAAGTAAGTATACCAAAGAACTTCTGAAGAAATTCAACATGATGGATTGTACACCAGCTAAGACTCCAATGCATCCAACATGTATTCTGGAAAAGGAAGAGGTAAGTGGAAAGGTTTTTCAGAAGCTCTATCGTGGTATGATAGACTCTCTTCTGTACTTAATTACTTCTAGACCTGATATTATTTTCAGTGTTCATTTGTGTGCTAGATTTCAATCAGATCCTAGAGAATCTCATTTAATTGCTGTTAAAAGAGTTCTAAGGTATCTGAAAGGAACTATTAACCTTGGCCTGATGTATGAAAAAACATCAGAGTGCTATCTTTCTGGTTATTATGATGCAGATTACGCAGGAGACAGATTGGAAAGAAAAAGCACCTCTGGAAACTGTCAGTTTCTCGGTAAGAATCTGATCTCATGGGCAAGCAAAAGGCAATCAACAATTGCTCTCTCAACAATAGAAGCAGAGTACATATCCTCGTCTCTATGCAATACGCAGATGTTGTGGATGAAGAACCAATTGGAAGATTATCAGATATATGAGAGCAACATCCCTATATTTTGTGATAATACTGCTGCTATCTGTTTAAGTAAGAATCCAATCTTACATTCTAGGGCTAAGCACATAGAAATTAAACATCATTTTATTAGAGACTATGTTCAGAAGGGAATTTTATGTTTAAAATTTATAGATTCAGATCATCAGTGGGATGATATTTTTACAAAACCCTTGGCTGAAGATAGATTTTTATTTATTCTGAAGCATCTAAAAATGGACTATTGTCCAGAGTAAGATTTCCTCAGAATCAGATGTGTTTAGTCAGAGTCTGAAGATGTCATATTTTCATTTAAACTCAAAAGCATTTGTTTTAACTTCAGATATCAGAAGATGTTTTGTCAGAAGTGTCTCTGATCAGAAGGAAACCTTTTGGTTTTCCAGACTCTGAGGATATCAATACGTGTCACTTAATTAAAAGGTGATTAACGCGTGAGCAGTACTTTTCTTGGAATTGGTTAAATCATGATTACGTTCATTTATTAATCCTCATTATTATGTTTAATTGTTCACGTCCACTCAACTTCTCTCCACTTACACATTATACACTCACTCACATCACTTCATTCCACACTTCATTCTTAGAAACCCTAAAACCCCTTCAGTTCTCTGCAACTCCATTATCATCATCAATGGCGGAATCATCTCAAACTATCTCCAAAGCTAAGATACTGAATATCAATGTACTATTCCTGAAAAATGACATATCTTTCTCGACACGCCTGTTGATGAACTTCAAGTTCTTAGTGAATCCATGGTTTACTTCAAAAACCTCAGGGATAATGGATGTGATCTTACTCATGCTCTCATTTCTCAAGGATGGGATGGTTACTTTAAGAGATTGTAAGGATCCTCACTTCCAATCTTGGTCAAAGACTTCTGGATTCATGCAATCACTAGTAGATATGTCATTGTTTCTACTGTGCTTGGAAGATGAATCATCATCACCGAAAAGACAATCAGTGACCTAATCTCTCGTGATGGAAAGGGACTAAGAATCTTCAATGTCCAACCAAATAAGCAAAGGGAAGTTAAGGTCACAGCTGCTATTTTCAAAGATGGAACTGGTTTAGAATCTAAAAAGGATCCACCATCACCACTCTTGAAGGATACTTTAAGAGTTTGGTTTAAAACCATGTTGGGAACTATGTATCATCATCCTTCCTCTCATTCATCGGATTATATTAATGTGTCACAGAAGTATGTTTTATACTCTCTGTTGAAAGGAAAGAAAATACATCTCCCTTATATTTTGTTCAACTTTTTGAGAGAATCTATAATTAACTCAAGAACTGGTTCCACCAATAAGGGAAATCATATCCCCTACGGCAGATTATTGTCTGACATTTTCATTGAATCATGCTTAGTTGAAGATTTATTGGTTGCTGGGTTCACTGATGAACTACACAAATCTTCTGGACGACCATTTTGGGCAAAGAACTTAAAGAAGATGGGGCTTATTACGAAGATCACTCGTCAACCTGCTTTTCCAAACTAGTTTGATCTTGACTTTGTTCGATTTTAAATCTCTGGATTCCCACCTTTTTCAAATGACTATAATCCAGAAGAACTAGTAAACTATTTTGCTAAATATAAAGAGGAGGAATCAGTAGATGCATGGATTGATCTGGAAAGTCTACCAGATGGTCTCCCTGAAATTGTTCAGAAAAAGGGAAAAGGCGAGAAAAAGAAAAATGACGATGAATGACCGACGGCAAAGAAGATGAAGATAGCATCTACAGATCAAATGAAAACCCCTCTGATTTGGGTGCTTCATGGGACATGTTCAATCAGTGGATGGCTGAAGAATTTTAGAAGTTTCAAGATCATTGTGTTCAGATAAAGGGTTAATTCGTTCAAGAAGCTGAGAAGAGGTTGCAAGAAAAGAAGGAAGCTGAAGCTAAGCTAGCTGCAGAAAAGGAACTGGCTGAAAGATTAGCTACAGAAGCTAATAATCAAGCAGAAGAAGCCACAATTGTCATAATTGTCAACACCTCTGCACCTGCTTCCTTTTCTGAATCTGCCTTTGAGCATTTGGCATGAGCAATTGATGGACTCAAAAAGGATCAACAAACAATAAAGGACGAACAGACAATTTTCAGAGAAAGATTTTCTGAGCAGAAAATTGTCAATAACTCTCTACAGAATATGCTTCGACAAATTCTGACCAAGTTGTCTTCAAACCCTTCATCCTCTGGAACCTAGGAACTTAGGCACTTCTGATCTTAGGATTTTGAGATTTTGTTTTTCCTTCTTGTTCTGGGCATTAGAATTTTGTTTTGAGAAGTGATCTTTATGATATTAATGAAATCTTTTTTTTTATTATGACAAAATGGGGGAGAAATATAATATGAACGTAATATTTTGATTCACATAATCAAATTCTGAAAAACAAGTTGCTATATTCTAACCAATAAACTTCTGTTTCTGTTAGATTTATTTTCTTGTTTTCTTTTTTATGAAATATGAAATATGAATACTTTTGGCATCCAATCTGTTTGTCTCTGAGATATCAAGATTTCAATTGGCACAATTGGCTTCTGGAAACTGAGTAAAGACTCTAAAGATCTCAATATCTGATCTATTACAACCAGGGGGAGTTCACCCAGAAGGTTCGCAAGTTAGGACATTGGATCTTCATCCAGTCTGAGACTCAGGGGAGGATTCTAATCGGAAGGATAAGTATTCCTTAACCTTCTTACTCTAATTATTTTTTATGTTATGTACAAATTATGTCATCAAAATACATAGTTTTGTCATCATCAAAAAGGGGGAGATTGTTAGAACAAGGTTTAGTTCTGCAATAATACCTCTGAGTTTTGATGATAACAAACAAGTATGTTTGTATGAACAATTTTGGTATTTTAATGTTTGTTATTTTTGAGAATTTAAGAAACAGGTTCTGCTTCTGATAAATAGTGTGACTAATTTATTAGAAGAGAATTGTTCCGCTTCTACGCTACATATTATTCTGCTGAACGGTAGCATTTACTTCAGAAGACTCTGAAGTTGCTTGACTCTGATACAATGACTTAAGAAAACAAGTTCTGAAGATCTGAAGACAGAAGTTCTGATGGACAAGTCCAGATGCTGAAGACTTAAGAAAACAAGTTCCAAAGATCTGAAGACAGAAGTTCTAATGAACAAGCCCAGATGCTGAAGACTTATAATTGTGAAGACAACGAGTTCTGAAGACCAAGTGCTGAAGACTCTGAAGATGTAGCTCTGCAAACTCTGAAGACTTGAAGCACTTAAGACCCAAGTTACGTTTTCCCATCTTCTAACTCATGCTCTCTGAAGCCTCTGAAGTCTGGAAGTTGAGAAGACTAAGCAACGTGGTACAATAGTACAACAGTACAAGGACACACTGCTCTACTCCGGATAGGACGGACGCAAATGTATTATTTGTCCCCCACGATCCTTCAAGCCTGCCATAATTCTGAAATGTCAGAAATATCCTTCAACGGTCATATTATACATGGCTATATAAAGGCATGATGACTTCAAGAATGGTTACGGCAATTTTCACTATTCATACGATGTATAGTTAATATCATTCTTAAGTCAATATTATTCTGAAAATCTGTTTACTCATCTGCTTGTGTAGAAGCATCACTATTGTAAACAAATCTTTGTAACAAACAGTTGTTTGTGTTCCCTAAAGGACCAGTTGGGTTAGAATTTTTAGGAAGACTAAGACAGTGTGTCTTAGTGTTGTTAGTCACTTGTAGTTGGCTTGTGCATTGTATTCCTTAAGGGACCGGGTAGGTCAGAATTCTTAAGAAGTCTAGGACTAGTGTGTCTTAGAGGTTGTTAGTCACCAGCAGTTGGCTAGTACGATTGTAATCAGTTTGGTTATAGTGGATTAAGTCCTCATTTGAGAGAGGCGAAATCACCTTGGCGGGTGGACTAGACTAGCTTGAGGATTTCTCAAGTGAACTAGTATAAACATATTGTGTTCTTTCTTTTCAGTTCTTCTTCCTTTATTATCAAGAAGTGAAGTCTGTGTGTAAAGGGGATTATTTTTAACAAATAGTTTTTAATGTTCAAAACCCAATTCAAACCCCTCTTTCTTGTGTTTTTCACACCTTCAGTTACAACCTTCGCATCAGTATCCTCAAGCTTACCAGCTACCTCTGCTCCCCCTCTGAAAACTGGCCTGGCCTCAGGCCAACCAGTATGAGCAAGAAATTGCTCCCTTCTCATCATAGAGTGATCCATAGAGGGCTCACGGATCTACAGCTATAATACCTGCATCGAATCATGTAAGTCCAACATAGCGCGCTGAGAAGCCGTCATCCAATCCCAATTATATTGGCATATTTCCTGCTGATACGGATAATATCCTTGAGACCCAAAACTACCCAACCCATCACTAGCACCTGTGTCGGCCTCAGCACCAGCACCTGAAGTCTCACCCCGCAACCCCTTTGGCCTAAAATACTTGTCCATATATCAGTCATCTATAGCAGCCGGGATGGTTACCTGACGGCGTGTGGGGACATTAACCTCAACATGCACACAAAGAGTCATAATAAGACAAGGGAAAGCAAGCAGACAGTTCTTACGCGAAACAGAACTAAGTCCACTCTCCACAATCGCCCTCATCTCATCAGCAATGATCCGGGCTACATCAATCTGGATATTCATCATGATACTGTAGACCAAATGGGCGAGGGATATGGTAATGGTCGACGAATGCGACTTTGGCTTAATGTTTGTGAGAACTAAAAGCAAGATCAATTGGGCCAAAGGACGCATATCTTCACGATGGTACCTTTTTGCAACCCTAGATGGGTTCAGCTCCACAGTTTTTCCTTCATGTAAAAGGTCGGCGGTCATTTTTTCTATGTCCATATGGAGTCTCAATGTTCTATGGTAGGTATCCATTTCGTTTTCTCCTAACTACAGCGGGTTCCCAAGAACCTCATTAATAGTATATCTCGATCAAACAGGACCTCTATTCCACATACCAAGGTCTTCCACCTAAATTTTGCCCCATCATCCGGGAGGGAATTCGCATAAAACGCCCTTATTATCTCTACATTATAACTATCCACAGGTGTCACCAACTTATTCCATTTTTTCTTTCAAGAAGGCCAGCCACCGCCCGATAGCTGCCATGTGAATTCATATTAGACCTCTTCTTAGACAATATGGTTCTCCTCTCTAAAGTCAGGTACCTAGCAGCTTGCTTTGCCTCTACGAAACGTGTATTGTCGTACTGAATTGGAGCAAGCCGTGTTGAGCTACCGGTATTTCTTCTTTTTGACGGAATGATCTTTGGAGCCATCTGTAAAAGCCACAAGATAAACAACAACCAGCCAGCAAAACAGTCCATTAGAATAGGAACAAAACATTTGATCAAAATCCCAAACTGAGACAGTAAAAAAAATCAAAAATCTGGTATGTTTGCGCAAAGTTCACAAAGCGAAATCCTGGCGAACATTCGCCCCAAATTCGCTAAGCGAATGTTCACCCTAGGTTTGCAAAGTGAACTGGTCACCGAACCTGCGAATCATTTCAAATTTACAACATCCCAACTTTTCCAACCTCAGACATTCTTCCACAATACAACCTCTATTCTAAAGTTTGCATAAAATTCAACATGCAACAGCAAACAAACCTTAAAACAGAGGTGAATTGCACACACTTTTTAAACCTAGAGTTAAAATGTCTCTAATGTTCAACCTAACTAACCTAACCACATTGTCTAACATAAATTAACAGAGAGAAGAAGAAATCAAACATGTACTTGTTAGCACTTGGAAAAAGTTATGAGAGATGATTGGAACAGAGAGCAAAACGTGAGAGATGTTTGTGTTAGTGCTTGTGAGAGTGAAAGAGGCAAAGTGAGAGGGACAAGGGAGTAGGGCTACCCATAAAAATTTAGAATAAGTGGTAGGTCATGGGCCCAAGTGTCTGGCCCACCCAAAATAAACTCCCTTTTTAATGAGGTGGCAGCAGAAAAACATTTGGCTCTCTCGCTAAGTTCGAAATGCGAACTGGCCAGCGAATGCTCGCCCCAGGTTCGCAAAGCGAACTAGCCAGCAAACATGATAGGATTTTGAAAAAAAATTCTTCTGCAGCTGCTACCACACTACACCAATTCTAAACAATTTAATCACTTAAAAACAGTAGAAAGACAGAAATACTTACAATGTTGGGGTGCCTCCTAACTAGCGCTTTGTTTAACGTCGTTTGAGCTCGACGGTCCAATGCAACCTCAAGGATCGTAAAAAGACACTACGGAGGGATTCCACTCGAAATCACCACCAAGATAAATCTTCAACCTCTGACCATTTACAGTACAACTCTCATTTGACTGTGTGTCTTCAATGACTATTGCCCCATATTGTTTGATCTCTCGAATCTGGAATGGACCAGACCACTTAGATTTTAATTTTCCAGGGAATAATTTTAATCGAGAATTGAAAAGTAAGACCAGCTGCCCTACTTCAAATTGTTTGGTCACTATCTTTCTGTCATGGTAAGTTTTCACTCGATCTTTGTACAGCTTATTGGAGTCATATGCTTGGAGGCGCAATTCCTCCATTTCATGTAATTGTATCTTTCTTCTTTCTCCGCTTAAAGTTGGATCAAAATTCAGAAATTTAAAGGCCCAAAATGCCTTATACGCTAACTCCACCGGCAAATGACAATTCTTATCATAGACCATTTTGAAAGGTGAAAGACCAATCAGAGCTTTAAAAGCTGTTCGATAGGCCCACAAAGCATCGTCGAGCTTATTTGACCAGTCCTTTCTCGAGGACGATGCCATTTTTTCCAAGATCCTTTTAATTTCACGGTTCAATACCTCCGCTTGTTCATTGGCCTGTGGATGATATGGTGTTGCAACTTTGTGCTTTACACCATACTGCTCCAAGGCTTTTTCTAGCTGAGTGTTGCAAAAGTGGGATCCTCCGTCACTTATCAACACCCTCGGAGTACCAAATCGAGAAAAAATGTTTTTCTTTAAAAATTTTATCACAGTTTTTCCGTCCGCTTTAGCACATGCTATTGCCTCTACCCATTTGGGTACATAGTCAACTGCGACCAAAATATACTCATTAGAAAACGATGATGGAAAAGGTCCAACAAAGTCTATTCCCCAACAATCAAACACCTCAACTCCCAACATGTTTTGTAACGGCATTTCATGCCGTTTTGAAATTCCACCACTCCTTTGACACTTGTCACAACTTTGTACATGCGCATGTGCATCTTTGAATAAAGAAGGCCAATAAAATCCTGATTGGAGGACTTTCGTTGTCGTTCTTAATCTGTTGAAATGCCCTCCATAAGAAGAGTTGTGACAATGCCAAAGTATGTTAGTGGCCTCTTCTTTTGACACACATATTCTAAAAATGTTATCGACACCAAGCTTAAACAAATATGGTTCGTCCCAAACAAAAGACTTGGTGTCAGATAAAAATTTATTTTTCTGATGATGAGTTAGACCTTCCGGTATTAATCTGGCGGCTTTGTGATTAGCCGTTTCGGCAAACCATGGTCTAACTTGCACCATATACAATTTTTCGTCCGGAAATTCCTCCTTGACCTCTAATTCATTTTTCGTCACTTCAACATTTACAAGGCGGGATAAGTGATCCGCCACCAAATTCTCAGATCCCTTCTTGTCACGAATTTCTAAATCAAATTCTTGTAACAAAAGGACCCAATGAATTATCGTTTGTTTTGAATCTGGCATGGTAAGCAAATACTCAATCATCGCATGATCCGTGTAAACCACTACTCGAGACCCAATTAAACAAGACCGAAATTTCTCCAATGCATACACTATCGCAAGCAACTCTTTTTCTCTTGTTGCATAGATTGTTTGAGCTTCATTTAAGACTTTGCTCGCATAGTGTATAGCATGAAAAAATTTTGTTCTCCGTTGACCCAATACCGTACCTACCGCATAATCGCTCGCGTCACACATAAGTTCAAAATCCATTTTCCAATTGGGCGCGATGATTATGGGTGTGGTAGTCAAACTTTGTTTTAAAGAATTAAAAGCGACCATGCAAGACTCATCAAAATCAAAGGACTTATCTTTGTTGAGCAAATTGCTCAAAGGCTTTGCGATCTTTGCGAAATCCTTGATGAACCTCCGATAAAATCCCGCATGTCCAAGGAAGCTCCTTATACCTTTTACATTCAACGGTGCTGGCAATTTCTCAATAACATCCACCTTGGCTTGATCCACTTCAAGGCCCTTTGAAGAAACTTTGTGGCCGAGCACAATTCCTTCGGTCACCATGAAGTTGCATTTTTCACAATTGAGTACCAAGTTGGTTTCCACACACCTTTCCAATACCGCATCCAAGTTTTTCAAACAAATATCATACGATTGCCCAAAAACCGAGAAGTCATCCATAAAAACCTCAATTGTTTTTTCGATCAAATCTGAGAATATGGCTTGCATACACCTTTGAAAAGTCGCTGGAGCATTACACAACCCAAACGACATCCTCCTATAAGCAAAGATTCCAAAAGAGCATGTGAAAACAATTTTTTCATGGTCCTCCGGGTTCACAATGATTTGATTGTAACCCGAATAACCATCCAAAAATCAGTAGAATTATTGACCGGAAAGTCTCTCAAGCATTTGATCCATGAACGGAAGAGGGAAATGATCTTTCCCCATTGCTTGGTTTAGCCTACGGTAATCGATACACATTCTCCACCCGGTCACGGTTCTTGTTATGATTAACTCATTTTTCTCGTTTCGGATAACCGTCAATCCGCCTTTTTTCGGCACCACTTGTACCGGGCTAACCCATGGGCTATCAGAAATGAGGTAAATCATTCTGGCATCTAACATTTTTACCACTTCCTTCCTAACCACCTCTTTCATGGTAGGATTTAAGCGGCGTTGCGGTTGAGCGACCAGTTTGAAATCTTCTTCCATGAATATCTGATGCATACAATAAGAAGGACTTATTCCTTTTAAATCGGAAAGAGTCCATCCCATTACCTCTTGATTCTTTTTCAAAACACACATCAATTTTTCCTCCTCAATTGTGGTTAGCTCCGTGCTTATGATCACCGGCTTATGCCCCACATCATCTAGAAAAACATATTTAAGATGAGATGGCAACAACTTCAATTCAAGCTTAATTTCCTCATTATTTTCTTTTTTCAAAATTTCCACCCTTTCTTTCAAAGGAGGAATTTCATCGAGTTCTTCTAGTTCTCACAAACACTTTTTGATATCTTTTTCTTCGGCTTCATTGATACTTTGAAGAGCATTTATAAGAACTTTTTGTAATGGGGTTGGAACTTGAAATTGCCACTTTACTTCTTCAATCACTTTTTCGTTGCATCTATTCTAAAATAATCGCCTTTGTCCTTTGAATGCTTCATGGCCTCAAATAGATTGAAACAAATCTCCTCATCTTGGACTCTAACCTTCATAAGAATGTCATCCATATCAATGGTCATTCTAGCGGTTTTCATAAATAGTCTTCCAAGAATCAATGGAGTGTCTTCATCTTCCTCCATATCAATCACCACAAAGTCGATGGGAACCAATACATCTTCCGCTACACCGTGAGGACGGGTAGTGGATTTATCGACAAGTTGCAATGTCATTTGAGTGGCTCTCAATTCCATATGTCCCAACCTTTTCACAATAGACAAAGGTATCAAATTGATACTAGATCCCAAATCGATCAACCCTTTACCAACATAGATATTTCCTATTGTAACTGGCAAAGTGACTCATCCCATATCACTTTCTTTCTACGGAAGAGTCCGTTGAATGATAGCGCTACAACTAGCATCAACCATGATAGTTTCTTGATCCGTATACCTTTTCTTTTTCGTGAGAATATTCTTCATGAATTTTTCATATTTCGGCATTTGCTCCAATGCTTCGGAAAATGGAATGTTGATTTGTAATTACTTGAAAATATCCATAAATCGAGCATAGTGCCTCGCACTATCTTTCTTTGACGGAGCATGAGGATATGGCGAATGTTGGATCAGAATAGTACTCAAGGGTTCCTTCCCCTTCCTAGTCTTTTTCAATTTTTCTTCTCTCATTCTTTTTTCTTCTTCCTCACTTTTTTTTCTTTTCATTTTCAACTAAATCTCCCTTGACATTTTTTTATACTTCATTCTCATCACTATCTTTTTCTTTTTCAACTACTTCATCCCCTTCCACTACAACCTCACCTATGCCCATATCAATTTCTCTTCCACTTCTTGTTAGAATAGCCTTGCAATGCTCTTTTGGATTTGGTTGAGTATTCGTCGGAAAAGTTTCTTTGTGTTGGTCGGCAATTGTTTTGATAATTGTCCGACTTGCGTCTCAAGATTCTTTATGGACGCATCAGTATTCTTTTGATTTGACATTGACATTTGCATAAATTGCGTGAGAGTGTCTTCCATCTTTGTATTTCCACTTGGAGCTTGTGGAGGTTGAGTGTAATTTTGATATTGTTGACGATTTGAAGGTCCGGAATCTTGAGGCCTCCACGGTTGTTAATAACCTTGATTACCTCTAGATTGGTAACCTTGGTTGCCTTGTTGGTAAGGTGGTCGAGGTTGATATCCTTGATTTTGATTTCCCACATAATTTACCTCTTCCAAAACCAGAGGACAATACCCAATAGGGTGATCTCCTCTATAAAGCTCACAACTCGCTATTTGTTGGTTGTTGTTGGGAACTTCTTGCATCTCTTTGATTTGTTGTGGAAGTTTTGACATTTGTTGCGTCAACAACTCCACTTGTTGTGATAATAATTTGTTTTGTGCAAGAATTGCATCATTAGTTCCCAACTCAAGCACTCCCAGCTTCTTTTGAGATTGGCCACGGTTATGATTCCCTTGATGGTCATTTAGTGCCATCTTGTCAATGATCAAAATTACTTCTTCAACGCTTTTTGACATTAAAGATCCGCTTGGAAGAGCATCCAATAAGGTTTTATGATTTGGTTGGAGACCATTTCTGAAAATATGAACTTGCGTAAGCTCATCAATATCGTGCCCTTTGCATTTTCTAAGCATGGACTTGAATCTCTCCCAAGCTTCGTTGAGAGACTCATTTCCACCTTGTGAGAAAATGCAATCGCCGTTTTCGCTTCAATGAAATGATTGTGAGGAAAAAACCATTCCAAGAACTTCTCTTCTAACATGTTCCAGTCCGTCATAATAGTAGTTGATTGGTCAAGGTACCATTTCTTTGCCATCCCAATTAGGAAATGCAGTAACAGTCTCTTAAACAACGACTCTTTTTCAGCTTCTGGGGCTTCAGTTGCGCCCGCAATTTCATAGAATTTGGTCAAGTGAGTAAAGGGATCCTCGTTATCCATACCGGTGAATGGATTCTGGTATAGAAGAGCGAGAATACCCGTTTTCATTTCAAAGTGCCGACCATTATGAGCATTACGTGCGAACTAAGCAGTATGCCTCGGACTATTAACACAGGGTGTTGAAGCAGGTGGTGGTGGTGGTGGTGCAGCCATAGTTGGCGGTAACTGTGGTATTGGTGTCGAAGTTGAACTTTCTCCGCGTTCTCGTCTTTCCTTAGCAAGTTACCTCCTCCACCTTGTTCTGCTATTTAACTTACGCGCAGTTCTTTCAATCTCAGGATCGAAAAGAAGTTGGTCTGCGGGTAACTTCCCTCGCATAAACAGAATCTGCATAATTAGCCAAACAAATTAACAAGCAGAAGAAAAAGTTAAACAAGCTTAAAACTTAAAAAACTATTGCGATGTTTACAATAACAAACAACAATCCCCGGCAACGGCGCCATTTTGTTGAAGAGTAATTCGGGGGGTGTTTTATCGTATCCACAGGGATTGTGTGTTATCAATGCTTGTCGTTCAATAGTTTACCGTTTTAAGTAAAGGGTTTTCAAATGATTCTTGGTTTTGTAACATAAGTTTATAGCAAAGAAGAAAATTAGAGCAAATATGTTATAAGTTTTAGAAAAGCATGTCAAGACTAGATTTCGCTAATCCTTTTTATACGTATCCGATTAATCAAGCATATGAACTTAGTTTCGATCAATACAATCGCATATCCTCGTAAATAAGTTTATGTCTAAAGCAAATTCATGAGTATTGTTGTTTAAATCGTTAGATGATGTCTCACGCTAACAATCAAAACAAAAAATGTTAAGATCGAGACAAAGCGAATATTAAACCCCAAATCTATATCTAGAGTTTGGTTTTTAAGAGATGAAGATATTAGGTCAAGATTTGGAAAATCTATGTCTAGAGTGATTCAAACGACAAATAAACCATTAAAAGCAAACAACTTCGTCATATATTGATCATCAACCTTGTTCATATACAAAAGTTCAAAAGAAATACATACAAGCAAGATTAACTACCTCTAATCTTGACACAAAATGTGTTACCTACACATATTCATGGTAACTTGTTTCATAAGTTCGTGAGGAGATGAAAAAGCATCCGCGTCGAATAATTGAGATCGGATGTGAATTCAGCTTTTGTTAGATGTCAAACATGATATATATTTCTATTTGATACTTGAAATTTTTCAAATCTTTTATGACAAATTGTGGATTTTACTCATGAATTGTTGTTATTCTTCAAACATTGTGAATATACCTTTGGTGCTTGTAATATGTGTGTTATTGTGCAGAAAAAGACACTAAATGATCAAAGTTGTAAGACAAACAGAAAGGATCTAAGTTGCCAAAGAAAGGAAGAAAACATCAGCAAGTTCGTTTTGCAAACTTGCCAGCGAATGTTCACTTTACGAACAACTGACGAAGTCCCAGTAAATGGTCCCAGAATTATGGCAGTGGGAAAAGGGACTAAAGTTCGCTTTGTGAACTCCCAGCGAATGTTCGCTGATTTCATCGCTTTGCGAGGACCCGGCGAAGGACACCTTTGAGATGGCAGAAGCAAAAGGGGCCTAAGTTCGTTTTGCAAACTTGTAGGCAAATAGTTCACTTTGCGAACAAAAGTTCGCATTGCGAACTTATGCAGAAACCCAAAGGCGGTATAGCTTATCAGAAGGCACTTCAGGTGCCAAAAGTGTAGTTCACTAGGTGAACTAAAAGTTCGCAGTGCGAACGTATCTGATTTCAAGTGTAGTATAAATAGATTTTATGTATTTTCTTGGGATCATAACTTCACTTTATCATATCAAAACCTATTTTTCTGATATTTCTTCATCCAAGAGGGATTTTACACATTGAGAAGCTGAATTCGCATCCAATCTCGATTATTCGACGCGGATGCTTTTTCATCTCCTCGCGAAACTTGTGAAACAAGCTACCATGAATATGTGTAGCTAAACACATTTTGTGTCAAGATTAGAGGTAGTTAATCTTGCTTGTATGTATTTCTTTTGATCTTTTATATATGAACAAGGTTGAAAATCAATATATGACGAAGTTGTTTGCTTTTAATGGTATATTTGTGGTTTGAATCACTCTAGACATAGATTTTCCAAATCTTGACCTAATGTCTTCATCTCTTAAAAACCAAACTCTAGATATAGATTTGGGGTTTAATATTCGCTTTGTATCAATCTTAACGTATGTTGTTTCGATTGTTAGCGTGAGACATCATCTAACAATTTAAACAACAATACTCACGAATTTTCTTTAGACATAAACTTATTTGCGAGGATACCTGATTGTATTGATCGAAACTAAGTTCATATGCTTGATTAATCGGATACGTATGAAAAGGATTAGCGAAATCTAGTCTTGACATGCTTTTCTAAAACTTACAACATCTTTGCTATAAACTTATGTTACAAAACCAAGAATCATTTGAAAACCCTTTACTTAAAATGGTAAACTATTGAATGGCAAGCATTGATAACACACAATCCCTGTGGATATGATAAAACACCCCACGAATTACTCTTCAACAAAATGGTGTCGTTGCCGGGGATGAGTCACTTTTCCGGTTACAATAGGAAATATCTATGTTGGCAACGGGTTGATCGATATATGCTCTAGTATCAATTTGATACCTTTGTCTATTGTGAAAAGGTTGGGACATACGAAATTGAGAGCCACTCAAATGACATTGCAACTTGCCGATAAATCCACTACCCGTCCTCACGGTGTAGCAGAAGATGTATTGGTTAAGGTGGACAAATTCTTGTTTCCCATCGACTTTGTGGTGATTGATATGGAGGAAGATGAAGACACTTCATTGATTCTTGGAATACCGTTAATGAAAACCGCTAGAATGGCCATTGATATGGATGACGGTCTTATGAAGGTTAGAGTCCAAGATGAGGAGATTTGTTTCAATCTATTTGAGGTCGTGAAGCATTCAAAGGACAAAGGCGATTGTTTTAAAATAGATGCAACAGAAAAAGTGGTTGAAGAAGTAAAGTGGCAATTTCAAGTTCCAACCCCATTACAAAAAGTTCTTACAAATGCTCTTCAAAGTATCACTGAAGCCGAAGAAAAAGAGATAAAAAAGTGTTTGCAAGAACTAGAAGAATTGGATGAAATTCCTCCTTTGAAAGAAAGGGTAGAAATTTTGAAAAAAGAAAATAATGAGGAAATTAAGTTTGAATTGAAGTTGTTGCCATCTCATCTTAAATATATTTTTTTAGATGATGAGGGGCATAAACCGGTGATCATAAGCACGGAGCTAACCACAATTGAGGAGGAAAAATTAATGTGTGTTTTGAAAAAGAATCAAGAGGCAATAGGATGAACTCTTTCCGATTTAAAAGGAATAAGTCCCTCTTATTGTATGCATCGGATATTCATGGAAGAAGATTTCAAACCGGTCGTTCAACCGCAACGCCGCTATCCTACCATGAAAGAGGTGGTTAGGAAGAAAGTGGTAAAAATGTTAGATGCCGAAATAATTTACCCCATTTCTGATAGCCCATGGGTTAGCCCGGTACAAGTGGTGCCGAAAAAAGGAGAATTGACGGTTATCCGAAACGAGAAAAATGAGTTAATCCCAACAAGAACCGTGACCGGGTGGAGAATGTGTATCGATTACCGTAGGCTAAACCAAGCTACGAGGAAAAATCATTTCCCTCTTCCGTTCATGGATCAAATGCTTGAGAGACTTTCTGGTCAACAATTCTACTGATTTTTGCATGGTTATTGTAACGCCCTGGTTTTGTTAGATTTATTTAATTGAGTCAATTTAATTATTTTTGTTTTTATATTATTTTATTCTTGGTTTTTATTTGGTAAATATGTTATGTTTTATCGCGTTTTGGGAGCGTTTGCGAGAAAATTGAGTGTATGGGTATTTTGGTCATTTTGCTTGGTTAGATATTATTGTTTTTCTTGTATAGAAACTTAGAGACTAGAAAGAGAGAAAAGAAAGTTTAAGAGAAATAGAGAGAAAGAGAAGAGAAAAAGAGATTGAGAAGAAGAAAAAGAGGAAAACATGAAGTTTAAGAAATCGATTCAACCGACACTTCAAAGCACGATTAATCGGGTAAGGGTGCGAAACTCGGTTATTATATGCTTGTGTATGAATATGTATGTGTGTGTTTGAATGTTTACTTGTTTTTCATAGTTTTTCAATTCTAGGTTAAAATGAGAAAAATGAATAGAAATTGATGTTTTCACGGTTGGAAATCGATATGAATCACGTAGTATGATCGTATTATGTGTATGAACATTGTTGATACTTGTTTTAATTGATTGAAAATGTTTTGGTTGGAAAAAGTTAAATTTTGGGGTTTGGAAGCCATGGGGAGATCAGAAACAGAATTCTGGTTCTAGTGCAATTCGCCAGGCGAATCAGGTCTTGCCGCAGCTTCGCCAGGCGAAGTGCTGGCGAAGAGGGATTTGCC
Organism: Lathyrus tuberosus; assembly: GCA_022829125.1. Taxonomy (NCBI): domain Eukaryota; kingdom Viridiplantae; phylum Streptophyta; class Magnoliopsida; order Fabales; family Fabaceae; genus Lathyrus; species Lathyrus tuberosus. Next base: position 8,301,411 of record JALAZF010000034.1, read on the forward strand.
AGGCGAAATTCAAGAGACAGAACTTGGTTCAGCTACTGGAACTTTTGGATTTTCAAAAACTACGTTTCGCCGCAGCTTCGCCAGGCGAAGTGCTGGCGAAGAGGGATTCGCCAGGCGAAATTCTAATTCGCCAGGTGAATCTGGCAGTTTTTCAATAAATTATTTTCTTTGAAAATTCATAACTTTTGATCCGTAACTCGGATCGAGACGTTCTTAGTACCGTTGGAAAGCTAATGAGATGTTCTTTCTTATAAAAATGGTTTTGATATTAGTGGTTGTTGAAATACAAATAGAGCTAGGGTTTTGTTATCATTCCACAGAGATTGTTTGGAGATATCGCAACCGTTCTACAGTTGTATACGTTTTAAACTTCAAAGTAACAAGGGTTTTTGGTTGTTGTTAATCGGAACGTTTGTATACAAATTTAAGTAATAGCGGTAAAAAGATTTGTTTTAACGATTTATAAAAAAGCATGTCAAGATTAGGGTTCGACAAACCTATTTTGCACTGATAGAATCGACAAAGCTAATGAACTCGTTTAGACGATAAATGTAATCACATATCCTCCCAATATGTTTATCTCTAACACATATTGTGAGTTTTGCCATTTTGATCCTTTGATGATCTCTCACTCAAACTATCAAAATGACAACATTCAAGTTCAATATTTATGAACATCAACACTCATTACTATCTCTAGCCAATGTGCATTGATGGATGAACAACCTAGGTAAAGTGTAAGAGCACATTTCTCAATCATGAACCAACACAAAGAGTAAACCATAAAAACAAAGTTTTTCATCATACATTCATCATCCAAGAGTTCACAAGCTAGAGTCAATACAATTGCATGCAAAAGAAAGGTTTATCTACCATCTAACCTTGACATAAAAGGAAAATTAGCTCTCCATTGTCATGGGAGCTAAACAAACAAGAAGATGAAGAAGAATATCAAGCATCAATGACGATCTCTTGACAAATGATGCTTCCAATCTTCCAAAATAGGATGCTACAGTGTTTATAATGTATTTGGCTGTGAAAAGTATCAAGGATCCCAAGAAAAATACAGAAAAGTCTATTTATAAGGGGGCAGAGGATCGCATAGCACACTAGGCACGCTGCACCGCGCTGAGCGCGGTCTCATTTATTGCCAAATCGACCTAAAGCGCGCTTAGCGGGCTCAGGACCGCGCTAAGTGGGCTACTCTCAGTAACTAGCTCCATCACCGCGCTAGGAGCGCCCTGAGCGGGCTCCACGCATGCTCAAAAAAACATTTTCTTTACAAACTGCTTCAAGGGGGCCTTCCTTGCTCCAAGCTACACATTTCCATGTAAAAACCTTCAATTAAAACACAAAAGTTAAATAGATAAGTTAAATAATGTAATTAACTATACTACGGTTATTAACCGAAAACAATTGGAAAAGGCATTGATTATCAAATAAAGATCACAAATAGGTGCTAAAATCTAAACTAAATATTAACACAATTTAGCACCTAACAACTCTCTCCAACTTGTTTCTTTGTTTGTCCTCAAACAAAGGTAAAAGACTAGAAGCAAGAGGAAAAACGGATAAGCAAACACAAACAAAAATTAATGGTTCAAACTGAATTGATACGCCTGCAAGTAATGCTCAGCTCCGACAGAATAAAAATATGTGTATAAACTAACTTCTAAACATAAATAACAAGCACTCATCATAAGCAAACAAATGTTCAAACGGGAATCACCTAATTTATTCAAATGAGCCAAGCTCAATATATACAAGGGACAAAACACACTCATAAGCAATTGTGCCACATCCAAAACAATTTATGCACTCATCTCACAATTTAATGAAAATAATGGAAACAAAGATCACAAAAGGACTTTTATAGGTTGTAACTTGGCCAGGGTTAAGAAACAAGGGTCATATGTACACGGCCTTTGAACAAGAAAGGGTTAAATTCATGAAGAGCATTTTCTTTTCTAAACCACATTCTTGCTCAAACTTTCAATTTATTCTCACAATGCATTCTTTCTCATTCTCTTTTGATTTCTACAATTTTCTTTTTCTTTCTTTTTCGAATTTTCATTTATTTTTTTCCTTTTCTTTCTTTTTCAAACTATTTTTGATTTCAATTGAGAATGCATTGCCCACACTTCCTTCTTCTCTTTACACAATGAACCAATCTCCCCAACTTCAACAATACTTAATACTTAAATCAAGAATGCTCTTCAAAGCGATTAAAGTTCGGGTTCATGCCTCACGGATACAAAATTTTTCATTTTAGGCTCAAGAGAGGTTTCTAATGATCACACACTCACAAGGTGACTTGAAGTGATTTATGGAAATGTGGTTCTACTCATAGTACTCAAAAATTTCCTTGATCATTTCCAAGTTTCCAAAATTTCAAAACAAAAAGTAAGATTAAACATAAAAAATTTGAGTAAGCAACAATCACTTAAATCCCTCAATAATTTGTAAACAATGGAGGGAACTCACATTTGTGGCTATGTCCTAATTGATTCCAATATGAACAAATATGCAAAATGAAGAAAAACTTGAAAATTATGTAAAGCAAAAAGTTCATGTACGTATTAACATTCTACAAAGCACAAAGCAGAGTACCTTTTGTGCATCAATTCAGAAACTTATCATCACCATCAATGTATGGTGAAGCACATCACTTTTGTACCAAGAAATTAACTCACTTCATCCATTAATTACCTTAAAATAGAGAACAAACAACAACAAAAATTTGTACCAAAAATTATAACATAGAACATCATCCGCCCAGATGGAAAATTCATTAATAACCAAAGAAAAATTGTAACAATTATCCAAACTCAACATCCGCCCGGATGGAGAATACAACAATCCTAAACCAAAGTAGATAATAATAGAAACATACTAATCATAGAAAAATACAAAATTCAAGAAAAAAGACACATCAAACCCATCATTAATAAGAACTAGAGCTAGATGCTTCATCGCCTGCTCCATCATCACCATCGTCATCATCAACACCTGCCCTATAACCTGCCCCCTCCGAAAAACCATGTCTGCCCTCAGGCCATCTCGCATAAGCCATGAGGTCCTCTCACGACCTCAAGGAATGATCAATGTGTGGCTCCCAGATTTGGAGCTGCAGCTGCATCATCGACTCATGCATGAATAAGAAAGCACGCTGGTGAGCCTCGTGCATTGCCCAACTGGCCTTATCACTTGGCCCACGAGAACGCCCAACAGGGGCAGCAGCAGCTACAGGAACAACATCATCTAAATTCAAAGCCTGCAAACAATGACGAGATATATAGTTATCATCCAGCACAACCAATTTAACATTCCCATGAGTAAGGAGGGTGACACGCGCCCTATTGCACAAGGCCATGATAAGTCCAGGATAGGTCAAGGTACACGCCACCCTATCACTCAATGGTGTAGCACTCATAGCTATCCTCTTAAGCTCACTGGAGATGACCTGTGCTAAGTCCACGATCTTCTCATCGTCAAGGATGCAAGTAATAAGAGCAGCTGTATCCATAGGAATTGAGGAGGTACGGCTACGTGGCTTAAGGTTGTGCAAAACAACCGCCATCATAATCTGCATTTCTGTAGTCAACACACTCCTCAAAAACTTGAGGGGCGCTCCATTAGCGTTCACCTGGTAAGCATGCCCCCTCACACATAACATATCCCTCAGCTGGTCGGCACTCCAGCTACGCCGAGCCATCATCCTACCATAATCACATAATTCATCCTCGACCAGCTGAAGGTGATTATTGAGGTAAGCATTTATAGCATCCCTTGAGAACTCAATTTCCTTCCCCCTAACCCAAGTTTTAAATTCGAAAGTCCTACCATCGGAGGGCAATGCGTTAGCGTAGAACTCCCTCACAATGTCAAGATGGTACTCAGGGTAGGGTGAAAAAAGCTTGTCCCAGCCACCTCCAGAAATAAGAGAAGCGGTGCGGCGATAGTGTCTCTCCGGATCAATTAGAATAATACGGTCCGCCCACACCGTTCTCCGTTCAAGTTGTTGGTATCGCTGTTGTTGTTCGACCCCAAGGAATCTAGTGCTGTCAAAAAGACCGGATGGAGGGCGCCTAGATGGGTTTGATGAAGAACCACCGACTCGTTGCTTCTTGTGTCCCAACATCTGAAAAGAAAAACAAAACAGAACAAACACAAAACAGCAACACATGTTAATGATAACAGCTTCACAAACTAAGAATAATAAAAGGAAATCAAAACAGAATTAAGAAAAGGGGAATTTTTTTGCAAATCATAGAGCGCGCTAAGCGCGCAGGAGCGGGCTCTGCGAAATGCAGAAAAAATCCCCTCTGCTACAGAAGGTTTCCAAACACTATCCTACTTCCTAAACACAGCCCTACTCACAGAGATATCGACAGAGTTACGAATTCACACAATTAAAACCCTAATTTACATACAAAACCTAATTTCTAAATTACAATCCCTAATTTCAAAAATTGGAGTTTCTAACCACATGCAATCAGTAGAAAACAAACAATAATGGAGATTGACAGTAAAAACAAAAACATAATGAACAAGAACATTGAGCTTAAAGGTTCAACCCAAAATGGGTTTTGTTCATGAAAAACTAAAAAGAAATTAAAGAACTTACAGTTTGTTGATGAAGAATCTGAGCAAGAAAAATGAAGTTACTGCAGTTGGGCACACAAAAAATCCAAAGAACTTTGGAAAAATTTTGAAAGAGAAGAGAGAAATTGAGACTTTTTGGGTGAGAAAGGGTGAAATGAGGCAGAAACCTCAGAAACCCTAACTCATAACACGCGCTGGGCCGGGTCAGCATAAGTGGGCCCAGGAAAAAGTCTTTTTTTTTTCAAAAAAACGCAGACCGCACTGAGCGGGATCAGGACCGCGCTAAGCGCGCTGCTCACTGGAAGTATAGGTTGATTTTTATTAAACCCGCACTGAGCGGGCGACTGCGCGCTAAGCGCGCACTGCAAAACTAAAATACCTTCCAGCAGTTCAATTTCACTTTCCAGCCGTTCAAAACAACATTTAGAGTAGCATCAAACATCAACTTCACAAAAAATATGATTAAAACAGCAAATGGACTAGAAAACAATAAAAACTTACAAAATTGGGGTGCCTCCCAACGAGCGCTTGTTTAACGTCGGGTGAGCTCGACGGTCCAAGACGATCAATGAAGAACGTCTAGGAGAATAGAACAATTGTCGCGATCAAAGTTACCACCAAGGTAGATTTTCAAGTGTTGACCATTTACGGTCCAACAGTCTTTTTTCTCTAAATCTTCGATCACAATCGCTCCGTAACTTTTCACCTCTTTCACACGAAATGGTCTGGACCATTTTGATTTTAATTTTCCCGGAAAAAGTTTTAACCGGGAATTAAACAGCAGCACCAAATGGCCGACCTGGAAGTCCTTTTGCCGGATCTTCTTGTCGTGATAATTCTTTACCTTTTCTTTATACAACCAACTGGAATGATAGGCTGCATTCCGCATTTCTTCCAATTCCTGAAGTTGTATTTTTCTCTTTTCTCTGGCCAAGTTCGTATCAAAATTTAGCAGATTAAGGGCCCACAGTGCTTTGTGCTCCATTTCAACTGGTAAATGGCATGTTTTACCATAAACCATTTGAAATGGAGTTAAGCCAATTGGAGCTTTGTAGGCGGTCCGATATGCCCACAAAGCCTCGTCCAATTTCTGCGACCAATCTTTTCGAGAACTTGACACAGTTTTTCCTAAAATCATTTTCACTTCACGGTTCGACACCTCAGCTTGCCCGTTCGCCTGCGGGTGGTAAGGGGTCGCCACTTTATGCGATACACCATAATGTTTTAAAACACTTTCAAGAGATGTATTGCAAAAGTGTGACCCGCCATCACTAATGAGAACCCAAGGAGTGCCAAAACGGGAAAAGATGTTTTTTTAAAAAATTTGATCACCGTTTTGCCATCAGCCTTAGGAGAAGCAATCGCTTCAACCCACTTCGACACGTAGTCAACCGCCACCAACATGTACTCATTTCCAAAAGAGGGTGGAAATGGACCAACAAAATCAGTGCCCCAATAATCGAAAATTTCAACTTCTTGTATATTTTGAAGGGGCATTTCATCTCTTTTTCCATTTCCCCCACTTCTTTGACAAGTGTCACAACTTTGCGCATGAAGATTTGCGTCTTTAAATAAAGTAGGCCAATAAAAGCCTGATTGTAAGACTTTCGTGGCCGTCCTCGAACCATTGAAATGGCCGCCATAAGGCGAGTTGTGACAATGCCAAAGAATACTTTGGGCTTCTTCACTAGTGACACACCTTCTCAAAAGGTTGTCACCTCCTAATTTGAACAAATACGGGTCATCCCACACATAGTAATTTGCATCCGACAGGAACTTCCTTTTTTGGTTCCAAGTTAGGTCTTGGGGCACCCAACCAGATGCTTTGTGGTTAGCAATATTCGCAAACCAAGGCCTAACTTGAACTTTAAACAATTTTTCATCGGGAAATTCGTCTCGAATTTCCTTTTCATCTGTGGTAACCTCAACATTGACAAGGCGAGACAAGTGATCTGCCACCAAATTCTCGGATCCTTTCTTGTCACGAATTTCTATATCAAATTATTGTAACAAGAGGATCCAACGAATAAGCCTTTGTTTTGAATCTGGCTTGGTGAGCAAATACTTAATCGTTGAGTGATCCGTATAAACTACGACTCTAGACCCAATCAAATAAGAACGAAATTTTTCCAATGCATACACTATTGCAAGCAACTCCTTTTCAGTTGTTGCATAATTAACTTGAGCTTCGTTCAAGACTTTGTTCGCATAGTGTATAGCATGAAAAAAATTTGTTTTTCTTTGACCCAATACCGCACCGACCGCATAATCACTCGCGTCACACATGAGTTCAAAATTAATTTTCCAATCGGGCGCGATGATTATTGGTGTGGTAGTCAAACTTTGCTTTAAATAATTAAAAGCGACCATACAAGACTCATCAAAATCAAAAGACTTATCTTTAATGAGCAAATTACTCAATGGCCTTGCAACTTTGGCGAAGTCCTTGATGAACCTCCGATAGAATCCCGCATGGCCAAGAAAACTTCGGATGCTTTGACATTTGTTGGAGGAGGAAACTTTTTAATCACTTCAATTTTGGCTTGATCAACCTCAAGACCTTTAAAGGAGACTTTTTGGCCAAGCACAATCCCCTCCGTCACCATAAAATTGCATTTCTCCCAATTCAAAACTAAGTTTGTCTCAACACACCGTTCAAGAACGACCTCCAAATTTCTCAAACAAAGATCAAAAGATGCTCCAAAAACGGAGAAGTCATCCATGAACACCTCCATCGTTTTTTCAATGAGATCGGAGAAAATTGCTTGAACACAGCGTTGAAACGTCGCCGGTGCGTTGCATAAACCAAACGGCATCTTACGGTACGCAAAAATCCCAAACGGACAAGTGAAAGTCGTCTTCTCATGGTCTTTCGGGTCAACCGCAATTTGGTTATAACCGGAGTAACCATCCAAGAAGCAATAGAATTGTTGTCCCGACAATTTTTCCAACATTTGGTCCATAAACGGAAGAGGAAAATGGTATTTCCTTGTAGCGGTGTTTAGCCTTCTATAATCTATACACATCCTCCAACCCGTTACCATTCTTGTAGGGATCAACTCATTTTTTTTGTTTCGGATCACGGCCATTCCTCCTTTCTTAGGTACAACTTGGACCGGACTTACCCAAGGACTATCGGAAATCGGGTAAATCATGTCGGCATCCAAGAGCTTAACCACTTCTTTTCTCACTACCTCTTTCATTGTTGGATTCAAGCGGCGTTGTGGTTCGGCAACCGCCTTGAAATCCTCTTCCATCAAGATACGATGCATGCAATAAGCTGGACTAACTCCTTTTAGATCGGAAAGGACCTAACCTATACCATCTTGATATTTCTTCAAAACTTGAATTAACCGGTCTTCCTCGTTTTTGGACAAAACGTTACTAATGATAACCGGCTTGTTACCACCATCATCAAGAAACGCATATTTTAAATTGGAAGGCAAGACCTTCAATTCAAGTGGTGACTTCTCATCTTTCACATCCTTCTTTAACTCTTCCGTTTCTACTTCCCACAGTTGCAACTCTTTGAGATTCAAGCTCTTTTAAACATTCTTCAAGAGCTCTTTCTTCTTCATCGGAAAATACTTCAAAAAATTCATCAAGAGCCATTTCCAAAGGAGATACGATATGAACATGCCTTGAAACCTCAAAAGTTTCTTCTTCAATTGCATCGATACGAAAGCTATCATGCTTGTCTTGAGAATGTTTCATTGCTTCAAAAAGATCAAAGCAAACTTCCTCGTTTTGAACCCTCACTTTTATTAAATCGTCATTCACATAAATCATCATTCGTGCGGTTTTCATGAAAGGTCACCCAAGAATTAAAGGTGCATACTCATCTTCCTCCATATTGATAACAACAAAATCAACCGGAAAGAAAAACTTGTCAACTTTTACCAAGACATCTTGAGCCAACCCGTGAGGATGAGTTATGGACTTGTCGGCCAATTGTAATGTTATCCGAATTGCTTTCATCTCAATGTTCCCAAGCCTCTTTACAATGGACAATGGAATTAGATTAATTCTTGAGCCCAAATCGATTAGGCCTTTACCAACATAGACGTCACCAATGGTTACCCGAAAAGTTACATGCCCCGGGTCAACTTCTTTTTTCGGAAGAGTTCTTTGGATGATGGCACTACAACTTGCGTCAAGGATAATAGTTTTCGATTCCGAATTCCTCCGCTTCTTTGTGAGAATGTCTTTCATAAACTTAGCATATTTTGGCATTTGCTCCAAAGCTTCGGCAAAAGGAATATTAATTTGCAATTGTTTAAAAATATCCATGAAGCGAGCGTAATGCCATTCATTTTCTTTCTTTGAAGGAGCATGAGGGTACGGTAAATTTTGGATCGAAATAGTGCTCACTACTTCCTTTCCCTTCTTCACTCTCTTATGTCTCTCTTTTTTCTTCACCTCCTCACCATTTTCATTTTCAACTTCAACTATTTCATCATCTTTCTTTTCAACTACACCTTCATTTTCAATTTTATTTTCAACTACTTCCTCATCACTATCCTCCTCCACAATACCATCAATTTTTTCTTCCTCCACCTTTTTCTCATTTTCTTTTACCAACTCCTTCCCACTTCTAGTAACGATTATCTTGCAATGCTCCTTAGGATTCGCTTGAGTATTTGCGGAGAATGAAGGACCCGATTGTTGCTCGGCAAGTTGCTTGGCAAGTTGCCCCACTTGATTTTCTAGATTCTTTATCGCCGCATCACTACTTTTTTGGTTGGCCATAGACATTTGCATGAATTGAGCCAAAGTGTCTTCCAACTTAGAGTTCACAACCGGAGGTGGTGGAGGTTAATAAGGATTTTGCCGGCTTGAAGAACCGCCACCATAACCTTGATTATGTCGATAGTTCCCCCTCGGTGGATATCCTTGATTGCCTTGGTAATGTTGTTGAGGATTGTGTTGTTGTTGTTGATAAGGTTGTTGTTGTTGTTGTTGTCTTCCTTGATAGTCTCGTTGATTATTCATGTAGTTCACTTCTTCAAATCCCGGAGGAGGACAAAATTCGGTGTCATGCTCGCCTTTGCAAAGTTCACAACAAGCAACTTGTTTACTCTTGCTAGGTTCCTTCAATTCCTTAATTTGTTGAGTCAAAAGTTCTACTTGTTGAGATATAAGCTTGTTTTGTGCTAGGATTGCATCATTAGTTCCCAATTCAAGTACCCCAGGCTTCTTTTGCGAGTTGTTACGGCTTTGACTTTGAAGATCATTGAGAGTCATTCTATTGATGATATTTGTAGCTTCTTCGGCACTCTTTGATAACAAAGATCCTCCAGAAGTGGCATCCAATAATGTCTTGCAATTTGGTTGGAGACCATTCTTGAAGATGTGAATTTGTGTTAACTCGTCAAACCCGTGGCCTTTACATTTTCGAAGCATGGATTTGAATCATTCCCATGCTTCATTCAGAGATTCATTAGTGCCCTGAGAGAACACAGAAATTGCGGTTTTTGACTCCATAAAACGGTTGTAAGAAAAGAACCGTTCTATAAATTTTTCCTCCAAAACATTCCAATCGGTCATCACAGCGGGAGTTTGATCAAGATACCAATCCTTAGTCTTGCCAAGCAAAGCATGAGGAAATAGTCTCTTGAAAAGAGGTAACTCTTGCGCTTGATCGACTCCGACCGCTAACGCTATCTCATAAAATTTGGTGAGAAAAGCGAAAGGGTCTTCATGATCCATTCCCGTGAACGGACTTCCATACAGCAAGTTCAAAGTTCCAGTTTTCATCTCAGCTTGCCTTCCTTGATTATTGTTAGCAAACTGAGCGGTGTGACGTGGACTATTTACACATGGCGTGGAAGTGGGTGGTGGTGGTGGTGGATCCATGATTGATGTGAACTGTGGAATTGGTGGTGGTGTAGAAATCGAACTTTCTCCTTGTTCTTGCCTTTGTATAGCTAGTTGCCTCATCCGTCTAGTTCTGCTATTGAGTCTACGAGCGGTTCTTTCAATCTCGGGATCGAATAAAAGTTGGTCCGCCGGTAGTTGCCCTCGCATAAACAAAGTCTGCACACTAAACAAAACAAATCAACAAGCACAAGAAAATTTTTAACAAGTCTAAAACTTCACAACTATTGCAATGCTTGCAATATCAATTAACAATCCCCGACAACGGCGCCAATTTGTTGAAATATAAATAGAGTTAGGGTTTTGTTATCATTCCACAGAGATTGTTTGGAGATATCGCAGCCGTTCTACAGTTGTATACGTTTTAAACTTCAAAGTAACAATGGTTTTTGGTTGTTGTTAATCGGAACGTTTGCATTCAAATTTAAGTAATAGCGGTAAAAAGATTTGTTTTAACGATTTATAAAAAAACATGTCAAGATTAGGGTTCGACAAACCTATTTTGCACGGATAGAATCGACAAAGCTAATGAACTCGTTTAGACGGTAAATGTAATCACATATCCTCCCAATATGTTTATCTCTAACACATATTGTGAGTTTTGCCATTTTGATCCTTTGATCATCTCTCACGCAAACTATCAAAATGACAACATCTCCACGTCACCCCAAGACTGAGGCCTCCCTTGGAGCCATAATCCAAGGAAAGGACTAACCTCTCCATGCATATATCGATAGGTTCAACAAAGAAGCAGTACAGGTCCCTACAACGGACGAGATGAAGAAGTTTCTGCTCGAGCAAGGACTCCGCCCGGGCTCCGAGTTTTCTAAGGTCGTTGGCCTCGCACCTCCAAGGAACCTAGATGCCCTCCTCCTCAAAGCCCAATCACACATTCAGTATGAAGAGAAGGTTGCGGCCAGCAACGTCCGAGCATCGCGCCATCAGGAGAACGCTCGGCCTTTCAGAGGCGAGGAAGCCTCGACATCTCGTCGAGGCGAAAAGAGGCGCGAGGACCGTCCCCGGGACTCCCGCGACAGCAAAGGGCCCTCCGGACGATTCAATGACTATACTCCCCTGACAGTCTCCAGGGAGAAGATACTATCCGAATGCACAAATTCAGAATTCAAGCAAGCAGGGGTCCGCTTCCCCAAACAACTGCCGGCCAAACCCAACACTGACAAATCAAAGTATTACCGTTTCCACAAGAGTCACGGCCACACTACTGAAGACTGCATCCATCTGAAGGATGTTATCGAGATACTGACCAGGGATGGCCACCTGAAACAGTTCACAAAGAAGAATGACACTCCCCAGAAGGACGCCCAAGAGTCCAAGAAAATAGAGGAAGAGGTACCCTCCTCGGAAGAGGCCAACATCTAGGTCGCTATATCCATATCGCGACCAGAGGACTTCTACGTCCTGGACGAGCTCAGCACCCCTGCTTATTTCGCGGTCCATATCCCATGGGAGACGTTTCCCTCTGCCATGGTTATCTCTGGCGGGGGCTTCAACAAAGTCACGGTGGGCTCCGTGAAACGAAAATTCGAGCATCTGATCAACACAACCTCTAATAAGGTGACCACGCTCGATCAGGCCCAGGGGGGCTCTATCCCCATCTCCTTCTATCGGGAAGAGCTCCTCGGGGGGTCTCCAAACTCGAGCATACCTTTGCTCGTCAGAGCCCGAATGGCGAACTTCGACGTTCGCAGAATCCTCGTCGACATCATGTACTCCCAACTATTTTCAACACTTCCGCTGGACGAATCACACCTTACCCCCTATGTGGGGTCCGATTTACAGGGATTCAACGGATCAGTGACCAAGCCATAGGGATACGTTGAACTGATCGTAACCTTCGGATCAGCTGAGACGGCCAGATTCGTCAAGGTATAATTTCTGGTAATCGACTGCCCGTCGCTTTACCAGTTCATATTTGGAAGACCAACTCTGGCCGAGTTGGTAGCTGTGCCTTCAACAATCCACTTCAAGATGAAGTATTACACTTCTAAAGGGATGGTCGCCACCCTCCACGGCGACATCGAAGCTGCACAACGGTGTTTCAAAGCAGCCACAAAGGGGCTCAACGCCATTGCGTCCAAGCCAAAGGTATCAAGCAAGCCAGCCTTGCCCAGCAGCTCCGAGGAAGCCAAGCCTCTGCCTCAGGTCAACTCCATCGACCTCGACAGCCGCTTCACCGAGGAGGACCAACAGGAGGACCGGGCAGCTTCAACCGACTCATCCAGCAGCAGCTCCCATCCGATGTGCCCAATCCCGGATGGCAACTTCGAGCTCGTTCTGTTCGGCGACGACCCTCAGCGGGGAGTGAAGATTGGAGCTGACCTGCCTGACATAGCGAGGAAGCAGCTCAAAGCATGCCTCCGTGAGAACGCCGACCTCTTCGGCTGGAGCACCGCCGAGATGCCCGGCTTGGACCCGTTCGTTGCCTGCCACCAACTGACAATTGACCCGACCGTCAAGGCCGTAGCACAACGTAGGAGAAAGCAATCTCCAGAGAAAACGGAGGCTGCAGAAAAAGTTGTAAAGGACCTCCTCGAGGCCAAATTTATTTCGGATGCCAAGTACACCACTTGGTTGTCCAACGTTGTACTTGTGAAAAAATCTAATAGCAAAGGAGAATGTACATTGATTACACCGATTTTAATAAGGCATGCCCGAAGGATGCCTATCCCCTCCCCAATATTGATAAACTTGTTGATAATTCTGCCGGTTTTAAACTTTTATCATTCATGGACGCCTACTTAGGCTATAATCAAATTCCAATGGTGATTGTCGACAAAAAATACACGGCCTTCATGACCAAATTGGGCAATTATTACTACAACGTAATGCCCTTCGGCCTGAAGAACGCTGGAGCGACCTATCAAAGAATGATGAACAAAGTCTTCCGGGGAGAGATATGCGACATGCTCGAAGTCTACATGGACGACATGATCGTAAAATCCCACGAGGAAACCGATCACACTGCCCATTTAAGGAAGGTCTTCGAACAGGCCAGAAAATACAAAATGCATTTCAACCCGGAGAAGTGCACGTTCGGTGTCCGGGCAGGAAAGTTCCTCGTCTTCTATTTAAAAGTGCGGGGAATCGAGGCCAATCCTGATAAGTGTCGAGCATTCTCCGAGTTTCCAACGCCCAAGTCAAAGAAATCCACCCAGTTCCTCAACGGGATGCTCGTGTCACTATCTCGTTTCGTGGCCAAATCTGCCCAGCACGTCCTACCATTCTTCAAACTCCTCCGCAAGGAGGCAGCGTTCGAATGGACCGGGGAATGTGACAAGGCTCTTCTCCATCTGAAACGGGCGCTCTCAGAGCCACCAGTCCTCTCTCGCCCGGACAATGGTGAAACTTTGTACCTGTACCTTGCCATAGCAACCGAAGCAGTGAATGCTGCTCTCATCCGCGAGACTCTTGACGGATAGAAGCCTATATATTTCACGAGAAAAGCACTGCAAGGACCAGAGTTAAGATACCAACAGATAGAGAAAGTGGTTCTGGCCCTCATCAACGCAGCCAGAAGATTAAGACACTACTTCCTGGCCCACACGATTATGGTTTGAACAGATCAACCCATAAAGCAGCTGCTGGGACGACCTGACATGGCCGGTCGAATGCTTAAATGGTCGCTTGAACTATCTGAATTTGACATCCAGTATGAAGGCAGGAAAGCCCTCAAAGCCCAGGTGCAGAAATGACATTCGCAGACTCCCCCTCGAGCGAAGCGCGCAAATGGACCATTTTTGTGGACGGTACCTCAAGCTCAGCAGGGAGCGGCGTGGGCATCATACTGGAAAGCAACAAAGGAATTGTCGTTGAAGTATCACTCACCCTGTCCTTCCCAACCTCTAACAACCAGGCTGAATATGAAGCCTTCCTCGCTGGATTGCGCCTAGCCAAGGACCTAGGCGCGGAAGAAGTCGTCATTTGCACAGACTCACAACTCGTGGCCCTTCAGATCCGAGGAGAATATCAAGCCAAAAATGACAACCTGACCGAATACTTAGCCCTGGTCAAAAAGGAAATGACGAAGTTTGCAGCGGTGGAGGTAAGACATGTTCCCCGCGAACATAATGTCTGGGCAAACATTCTATCCAAACTAGCCAGCACAAAAAAGAAAGGCAGAAACAAGTCCGTCATACAGGAGGTACTTCCTCGACCCATTATCGAGAAGGCCTCCCCGACCCACGACGTACAGGTGATCGGCTACAACAACTGCTGGATGACCCCTGTTTACAACTATCTCGCTAAAGACGAACTTCCGTCCGACCTAAAAGAGGCCAGCATAGTTAGGCGAAGAGCTTGCTCCTACGTCCTGGTCGAAGATAAACTCTACAGGCGAGGATTCTCCATTCCGCTGCTCAAGTGTGTCGAGGAAGAAATGGTCGCACACATCTTGCGCGAAATCCACGAGGGAATCAACGCCCAACATCTCGGTGGAAGGTCCCTTGCCCGAAAGGCCCTCCGAGCAGGATATTACTGGCCGACCATGCAGCACGACGCTAAATAACACGTGAAGAAATGCGATAAATGCCAACAACACGGGGACATGCACCTAGCTCCACCTAACGAGCTCAAGGATATGTCCTCCCCGTGGCCATTTGCCTGGTGGGGCCTAGACATCCTAGGACCCTTCGTGGTAGGATCAAATCAAAACAAATGCCTAATAGTGGGCATAGATTACTTCACAAAATGGATAAAAGCAGAGGCTCTGGCCAAAATTATTGCCCATAATATACTACGCTTCTACAAACGAAACATCCTTGCATGTTTCGGCATCCCCCAAGCGATAGTAACAGACAATGGGACACAATTCACGGACAGGAAGTTCCATGACTTCGTCGCCCAGCTAGGTACGAAGCAACACTTCGCATCCGTCGAACATCCCCAAACAAACGGGCAAGCCAAAGCGGCGAACCGGGTCACCCTTCGAGGCCTCAAAAGAAGGTTGGACGAAACGAAGAAGGCTTGGGTCGAGGAGCTGCACAGTGTGTTAAGGGCATACCGCACAACTCCACACTCTACAACCGGGGAAACACCTTTCTGTCTAGCGTACGGGACCGAGGCTGTAATCCCCGTCGAAGTTCACGTACCCTCCAGGCGGACAGAGTCGCCCCTAGATGAGGAGATGTACGACGAATCATTAAGAGAAGAACTCGACCTCGTCGAGGAAATCCGAACTGGGGCAGCCCTCCGCGAAGCCTCACTAAAACAAAAAATTACCATCAGGCACAACGCCAAGGTGATACGACGAGAGTTCGATGTAGGAAGCCTTGTTCTAAGGAGAAACCACAAAGACTCTCGCGAGGGCAAACTAGCCGCCAAATGGGAAGGACCCTATCGTGTCAGAGTAAAAACGGAGAATGGGGCCTATTACCTAGAACATCTCAACGGGGAAGAGCTCGCTCGACCATGGAACACTGAAAAACTAAAACAATACTATAGCTAATTCTCAGTTCGACCCGTCACGACGACGGACGTCAGCTATCGACCACTATGCACGCCTAGGTACAAGTGTCGCATACCAATAAAGCAGAACCCCGCTCAGTAATGTGCCGGGTAACTGCTCAACAACAGTCCTCGATCGAGCATCGTCGTCGTCAAAGTACCATGACTGGCAGAACCCCAGCTCGCGATGGGACATTCACGCCGCAAACTCAAGCCTCAAACGCGACCTGAGCTCCGCACCCCCGCCAGGATATTCCCCGGCCGTTTGACCAGTACCCCTCACTGCCGAACACATCTACAACGAGAAACCCCCTGAAACTTCACATGAGTCAAATACTCCCTATCACGAGCAAACATACATTCACAACAAGCATGAATACAACACTTAGCAGAAAATAAAAGCAAGTAAAACCATGCAAATAACAGAATCGGCCACCAAGACCGGGCATATAATTTAATATGATAAGTGGCCATTAGGACCATGATTGTGCTGGATTACATAAAAAGGGGGCCATGCCCCCCAAATAGATTACAACAAATACGCGACGCGCAGGCCGGACAAAATTACAATAAGGAAATCCTTCATTCATCCATACGATCAACCTACTCAGAGTTGGACGGAGGCTCCTGGCTACCCACGATCTAATCCTCAATCTGCTCCTCGAGGAGGGCGGCAGGCATAACGATCCGACCATCCTCGACACGCGCCAGGTAGTGGGTACCCTCGACAGAGAAGTCAAGCTCGGGGTTCACCACCTGCAGTTGAGACACGGCGTTTCTGAAGGATTCATCCGCGATGGCGATACTGTCATCCTCGGCCATCAGCATACAGGCGACTAGCTCGGACCTTGTCTTTAATTCCTTCACATCTTCACCCGGGGCATTGACCGCCCTCAGCTCCTGGACCAGCTCCTCGGCCGCTTTCTTCTCCGCAGCCAGCGTAGAATTCTCCTTCTTCAACCTGGCCACCTCCTCCTCGGCCTTCTTCCGAGCATAGTCTGCACTCTTGACTTCTTCTTTGAGGGACGCCATGGTAGCCCGGGCAGTATTAAGTTCGGACTCAGTTGCAGATTCCCCTTCAGCATAAACGGCTGTCATCTCCAACATCCTAACTAAAGCAGAAGCATCTTGAGCCACCAACGTCCTCTTGCTCGGGCGGTCCATGATTTCCAGACGAAGAGATTCCGCCTGAGGCATGACCAAGGAGTTCCCCTCAAATAATCTCCTATCCAGTATGCAAGGAGGAAGCTTGAACTTCCCTTTCTCTGAGGCCCGGCCGAGATCCACAGCGTCAGTAACCCTTGGCCGCTTGGATCGTCCGTTCAAAGGCAGGGGAGATCCACGAGGAGCGGGAGTGGGAGAAGAGGTCCCCGCAGCAGACTAAACCGGAGTGGGAGCAGGCGCACCAGCGAATCGAGACTTTAGGGGGGCCGCTCCAGCCTTGTTCCTCGCAAGAGCATTCTTCACAACCCTCTCATGGGCCTGAGGCATCTCACCTACACAAACAAAAGTTGAGAACGTTAGATACGAGGAAAAGAAATAGTGCGAACAAATCTAAATAACTAAGACTACCAAGCAGCTTCTCGACTTTCGCAGGAGTCTTGCACTTCAAGAGGGCCTTGGTATTAATAAAACAATACTCAACCCTGTGGCTACCATCCTCCTCAAAAATCGGAGACCCCTTCTTCGTCCAGCATTCAGCGAGCCGGAAGGAGTTAACGTACTTCACCAACGCCTCGTACGCCACGGCATCCTGCCCGTGTAGCTCGTGCGGTTGGAGAACGTAGTCACCGGGCTTCCTGGTGAAATGGTTGGGTCCCCAGTGAATAGGGAACTTGTATATCCTCTCCCCGACGAACTTCCCCATCTCGTCACGCAGGTCATTTCCCTCCTCATCGACCTCAATCTCCCAGATGTATGTGCTATCTTGGGCAGCTTCAGACACGGGCTCGATAACATAGTACCGCTCCTTAAACGTCCGTATCGACTCTGAAAAATGTTTAAACAATTTGCGAGGCTGCTTCAAAGAGACCCAACCATACTGCCTCCCTGACGGCTGCCTTTAAAGATGGAAGACAGTGAAAAATAGAGGAAGAGTAGCCCCTATGGTGAGATACTCGCACACCAGCTCGAACGCCCGGATGAAGGCCAACGAGTTAGGGTGCAGCTGCGTAGGGGCCACCTTCAAGTGCACGAACACCGACTGCTGAAAATCGGTGAACGGAAACCTCAGACCCAGCTCCTTGAAGGCATACTCATACATAGCAAAGCGGTCCCCGTAATTCATGCAGACCCTGTTATCCTCAGAGGGAAAGTGCACCTTCCACTCCCCCTCTGTCCCGACTTCCGTAAAGACATCCCCTAAGTACGGCGCAAAAGTAGACACATGTTCGGCAGGTTCGGCCACCTCCCACTCCTCCACGGAACCATCGACGACATCCTCGTCCATATCTTCCAACTTCTCTTCCTCCCCGACCTCACTGGGGGTACTCGAAGCCGTCGAACTACTACTGTCCGAGGAACTTGTTTCTTCCTCGGATGAATCCAGGATAATCTCTCCATCTGGCCCCGTCGCCATATCAATCACCTGAAAAGCAGAGAAAAAAGTGAATTCGACAATAAATCAAATCCACCCTTCCACCGCTAGTCAAGTGAAAGGGCGCACAAAGGGCTGAAGACAATGTCCCCGGCCTAAGCCCTAACATCAAAAGAAAAACTGAAACCTTCCCGCGAGGAGACGCTCGCAACAAGTCACCCCTAAGCGAGGAGCTTCCCCGCACTCGTACCCAGTTTCCGTTTGAAGCTTCACCTAAAACCGCAAAGCTTCACCAAAATCTGGGAATATTCGACCGGATAATTCATCACCGACTCAGAAGATGAACAACCACGGCAGTTACACATGCATCTTCGTCGCAACAACGCCGTGAACCGCCCCCTCACTAAAAATAGCCCGACGACACATCATAGGTGGAGAGTGGCATAACCACCGTCCACCACCAACAACCGCCAAAAACGAAGCTAATCATCCTCTAAACCTAGCCTTAACCACATGCAATCTACCATTGACCACCAAAAAGAGCGAAAACAAGCACATAATTGGAAACTTACTTGGTTTAGGAAGACAAAAAGTGGTCGCTCGAAGCTTGGTGCGGTGGCCGGAATAGCAGATGACGGTGACGGGAAAATGCTCTGAAGATGACGAAGAGAAGCGAGAGTGAAAAGTCCAAAATGAGACGGACTTTCCCCTTTTATACGAAGAGGCACGTGCAGTGGCACGCGCTCGTAGGTCATAATGGCTATTAACTAGCCATTATTACCTAGCAACTGCTGCACAAGGCTCTAGGCACACGTGGCGCCCCAATGTTTCCAATTCCAACCAACTGTCAGTCTCCCCGTGCAACAGACAGACTAGACTCGAGCATGGGGGTCACGAACACCACCAGTCACGGGCACCCTTGATGCGGCCTCCCTCGTCACCAAACGACGACTTCACGCTAGCTCCCCGGAGCAACGAGCTGTCCTTAAGTCATCACTCCCATACTCGGGAGCAACGACTTGGGGGGCTCCTGTTCTGGACTAGACCAATGGCTAGACATGGCCCAATCCACTTCTGCTCCAGAACGGCCCAAATTGCCTAAGTCCAATCCACAAAGGGGCAAAAGTTACCTTTTTGCCCCTCCAACCGGGCAGGGATTGCATCGCTTCTCCCTGGAAATGCTGCCCGTTATGCACGGCTTATCCACTCCCCAAAGAGTTGAGGGCATGTGCCTGAAACTACGTTTATGCCCGACATAACGGCTAGTTTCGGCACATTGCCCGACATAACGGCTAGTTTGGGTAGTTACCTATTCTTCGGGAAAACAGTTATTTCGTCCCGAAAATAGGATCGTTGGCCACGCGCTGGGGGCTCTATATAAACCTTTTCGCTTGAGAGGGTCAGGTATCGAATAATCACCCTTGAAACTCATACTTTGTACTTGCCCCTTTTCTCTGACCCTTTCTTACTTGAGCGTCGAAGTGCCTTGCAGGTACACCCCCTCCTCCTCTCCATACGACCAGCACCTCAGACGTACTTGGCGGCCCATTTCTACAGGATCTGATCCAGCCTTCACGATCATATATATATATATGTATATATATATATAGGGAGCATATCAAGTGATAGGGATTTTAAAATGAGAGATGAGAGGAACAAACAACAACCGTTAGATCAGTTAATAAGAGAGATGAAATGCAAACTAATAAGAGAGAGAATTTAATAGCCACATTAATGAATATGTTTAAGTTTAATCATAATTTTTGGAAATCTTGTATCCCGTCGTTGGTTAAAGCTTTTGGTTGGCGGTTATTCCGGATGAGGCTTCCAACTAAATTCAATTTAAATATTAGGGGTATCTTTTTTCATGAGGATAATGATAATTGTGTGTTTTGTGCCTTGTCTGGTGAAAAGGAAGCGCATTTATTTTTCCGTTGTAGAGTGGTTAAACTTATTTGGAGGGATATAAGGGAGTGGATTGGTTTTGTAGATAATTACGTTGAGGACTTTGAGTGCTTCATGAGTAGGTTTTTGAGGTGGTGTCTCTTTTGCGTTTCTCAAGGTGTGAACTCGGGGAGAGCGGGAGTTATCTGGTTGGCTACTTGTTGGAATATTTGGAGGGTCAGGAACGGTATTGTTTTTGAAAATCTTCACTGGAATATTCTGGATATTGTTTGGAGTATTAAAATTTCGGCTTGGAAATGGTCTCTTATAGGCGAAATTGCTTACCCCAATTGTACTTTCTATGATTTTTGTAAAAACCCGTTGTTTTTTCTATCATAGGTGTAATTGGTCAGCAATTTTCTTTTTGTCGAGTCGGTTTGGACTCGTTTCTTTTGTAATCAGGTTCGAGAACCCTTAGTTCTCGTTTCAATGAATTTCTTGCTTACAAAAAAAAACCTCCAAGGATCATATAAGAAATGTCCCTTTAAGTCTCATGTTTAAATGGTGATAATAACATCTTTCGTCCTCATTACTATTATGTAATGTCTTTTTCATCAATTTTTGTAACTCCCATACAACTATGGAGCTACCCTGTAACCGTTACGCCAGATTGATACGCATTGTCCGAAAATAAGTCTCCTATAACTATACAACCCGAACCCCGATTTGTCTCACGCACCAACCCGACATTTATTAGTTTCAACGGGTACTCGGCATCTCGACTTGCCATATTCGACTTTAGGAATTACGGAATATATATATATATATATATATATATATATATATATATATATATATATATATATATATATATATATATATATATATATATATATATGGTGAAAATTGAAGATGCATCACACAAAAAACTTACAAAAGCATGGCGAGAAAGACTTTAGTCATATTGTTAAGCTACAACTCCTTAAGTAACTATTGTTAAATTAAAGCAATCATGACATCCATAAAAGATGCTTTAATTGTGACCCTTCAGTTTTTTTACAACCCTTAGTTGCCCTAAAAGAGATTAACATTTACAATAATCAAATTCTTTAAAAATATTAAGACAGACAAAGATAGTCATCTCAGATTAAGATGGATAATAAACATTAATTAATTTTAATATATGACTTATAAGTTAGTGAAAGTGTAATGGTGTATACTCTAAGTAATTAATTTACAATTCTTAATATTCCATCTATTTAAAAACAACAATGGAATATTAATCATTGTCATGAATGCATAATGACGTATGTTGAGTTGGAATAGTATGGAAATTATAAAGTACGGTACTCGATTCTTTTTAATTATATACTCCCTCCGTTTCATAGTATAAACAAATTTTATTCTTTTAGATACATTGAGTAATTAATGTATCTGATCTATATATAGACCAGATACATTAATTATTTAATGTATCTAAAAAGTAAAATTTGTTTATAATATGGAACGGATGGAGTATATCCTATTGTTTTTATATTTCAAGGTTATATATTGATTTTTTTTTAAGGCTTAAATAGTGTTTTCGTCCTTGTAAGTTGGCGAGTTTTTGGTTTTGGTCCCTGAATCTTTTTTTTTTCGGTCCAAGTCCTTAACATTTGATTTCTTTTTGCGATTAGTCCCTGACGTTAAACTTCCGTTACAAAAATGATGATGTGGCTAACGTCGCTGACGTGGCAAGTGTTTTTTATCATTTTTCATTTATTTTAATCCCCAATAATTCCACATAAGCTATTTTGATTTTGGTCCCTATTATTTAAGAAGGCAAAAATGGAAATTTTGGTCCCAATAGGACTTGAACCCATGACCTTTGCTTCCACAACATGTTTCTTAGCCACTAGACCATTTAACTCACTTGTACTTTTATTTGCAACAAATCTATATATTACATAAATCCAATATTTACAATTTAATACTTATATTTAAAATATAAATTAGTATAAATAATTAGTTTATTAAATATTTCATTAATTTAATATTCCAAATATTTAATATTTCAATTATTAATTATCATAATTATTTATTATATAGTATCATAATTATTTACTATTAACTAATAATACAATATTATTTATTAATAATTATTTATTATTTATTATCGTAATTATTTATTATGTATTATCGTAACTAATAATTATTTATTATTTAAATAACTAAATAATTTTAATATTAATAATCATAATTATTTAATATCTCATTTATTTAATTTACTGTAATTAATATTATAATTATTTAATAAATTAAACTATTATTAATAATTTACTGTAATTAATTAATACTCTAAATATTTAATAAATTAAACTAAATAAATTTACTGTAATTATTTAGTAAATTATTTATTATTAGTTATTAATAATTAGTTACAGTAAATTATTTAGTTATTTAATAGTTTAATTTACTAAATACAGTAAATTTTTAATAGTTTAATTTAATATATTTATAATTTACTATATTTAGTAAATAATTTACTGTATTTATTATTAACTAAATAATAAATACATTAAAAATTTAAATTTAGTAAATAATTTAGTAAATAATTTACTGTATTTATTAAATAATTAGTTACTAAATTATTTATTATTAGTTATTAATAATTATTTACTGTATTTATTTACTGTATTTACTAAATAAATACTGTAATTATTACTAATTTACTAAATAACTAAATAACTAATTTACTGTATTTAATAAATAATTTACTGTAATTTAAACTATTAAATAACTAAATAATTTACTGTAACTAATTATTAAATTACTGTATTTATTAAATAATTTACTGTATTTATTAAATAATTTAGTAAATAATGTAGTTATTATTTAATAAATAATTTACTGTATTTATTATTAGTTACTAAATAATAAATACATTAAATTATTAAATAATAAATACAGTAAATTATTTACTAAATATAGTAAATTATAAATATATTAAATTAAACTATTAAAAATTTACTGTATTTAGTAATTTAAATTTACTGTATTTAGTAAATTAAACTATTAAATAACTAAATAATTTACTGTAACTAATTATTAATAACTAATAATAAATAATTTACTAAATAATTACAGTAAATTTATTAGTTTAATTTACTAAATATTTAGAGTATTAATTAATTACAGTAAATTATTAATAATAGTTTAATTTATTAAATAATTATAATATTAATTACAGTAAATTAAATAAATGAGATATTAAATAATTATGATTATTAATATTAAAATTATTTAGTTATTTAAATAATAAATAATTATTAGTTACGATAATAAATAATAAATAATTACGATAATAAATAATAAATAATTATTAATAAATAATATTGTATTATTAGTTAATAGTAAATAATTATGATACTAAATAATAAATAATTATGATAATTAATAATTGAAATATTAAATATTTGGAATATTAAATTAATGAAATATTTAATAAACTAATTATTTATACTAATTTATATTTTAAATATAAGTATTAAATTGTAAATATTGGATTTATGTAATATATAGATTTGTTGCAAATAAAAGTACAAGTGAGTTAAATGGTCTAGTGGCTAAGAAGCATGTTGTGGAAGCAAAGGTCATGGGTTCAAGTCCTATTGGGACCAAAATTTCCATTTTTGCCTTCTTAAATAATAGGGACCAAAATCAAAACAGCTTATGTGGAATTATTGGGGATTAAAATAAATGAAAAATGATAAAAAACACTTGCCACGTCAGCGACGGTAGCCACATCATCATTTTTGTAACGGAAGTTTAACGTCAGGGACTAATCGCAAAAAGAAATCAAATGTTAAGGACTTGGACCGAAAAAAAAAAGATTCAGGGACCAAAACCAAAAACTCGCCAACTTACAGGGACGAAAACACTATTTAAGCCTTTTTTTAAATTACTTATTACACCATTATTTATTTTATATTTCATACTTGCATTATTAAGCAAATGGAAGTATATTTGAAACTTTGGATCTGCCAAATTTTTATTCTTAGTTTATATTTTATAGCTTATAATTAAAGATATTTTATTTTTATATTGTTTGGTAAATTTATTTTCTCAAGAACTTATAATTTATTTTTTATTAGTTTATAGTTTATTTTAATAACTTAATTCAAATAGTTTATTGATTAAAACTTATACTTTGTATTTTTTACTCAATTTTACCCATGTAATCCTACTTAAAAAATAGTTAAATATTTTTTTCCCATTTAATATTAAGAGTCTGTTTGGTAACACCAGAAAAAGAGCTTTTAGCTTTTCAGTTCATTTTTATTAAAAAGTTCTGTTTGGTAACTGCATTTAGCTTTTAGCTTTTAGCTTTTTAACTAGCTTTTTAACTAGCTTTTAATTTTTTTGTCAAAAGCTATTTAAAGTAGTTTTTGAGCTTGTAGCTTTTAGCTTATGACTTTTTATTCCAATTATACCCTTATTATTTTAAATATATATATATACTCTATTAAAAAATTAATTTTAAAAGATTGAATTTAGAGAGATTTTGAAAAATGTTATAGAAAATTTTTACTAATTTTTTTATTTTATTAAACATTATTTTTATTTAATAAATATAAATTATATAATTAATTTAGAAATACTGTTGATAATTCTCAAGTTAGTGAAACATTGGAGGAAAATCAATGAAATTTAAAATATTAGACAATAAACTTGTTTTTGTTATTATTTTAGATTAATATAAATAAATTCAAAATTACAATGTTAGTATTTCACATATTTTATTAAATTTCATTATAAAATTAGAAAGAAAAAAAAACTATATTTTACGAAAGAATGAGTTAACCAGATTGAGAATCGTAGTTATTATAATTAATTTTACTTTTATGTCTTCATAAATGGCTTTATAAAATACCAGTACTTCATGTATGATTTGCTGGTTCTTTTATTCATTGAATTTCGTTGTCAATATATTCATACAAAATAGCAAAACACATAAAATTTATATACAAATTTATATATTTTGATGATATATTCAGTTTTTCATATATATTAACATTGTTTTGTATTTTGTTATTAATACATTTATTTTTATAATAAAAATTAATTTAATAATATGATATAACAAGATAATAAAATCACAAATTTCTTAATTAAAATGTCCTTTTATGCCATTTTGCAATTATCAGTTAGTGTAACAGCTAATTTATCAAACACTCAAATTAACTTATCAGCTACCAGCCATCAACTATAAGCTATCAGCTATCAGCTATCAACTATCAGCTAACAGCTACCAGCTAGTTTTACCAAACAAAGACTAAAAACTAGCCCATCCGTTAATTTTACTAAAAACTACATATTCAATGAAATCTACTTATTTTCTATCAACTAACTTAACAAGGTTCTAGTACTTTTGATCTAACGTAATTTTGATAACTTTAATTAAAATTTATTTTCTCACAGCACTTTAATACTTTCCTATGTTCCAAAATAAATTTCGCATTTAACAAAATCATTTGTCCAAAAATACTTATCACTTTAGTTTATTAATGCAATTTTAATTTTTTTAATTATATCTTCTAATTAATACTTTAAATGTATTATTTTCGAATTTTACATTAATGCTAATTCAAATATATCAATAATAAATAAAAATAATTTAGTAAAATCATTGTTCTCTTTTTTATTTATTATATTTTTTAATCTAATGCGAAGTATAATAACTATTTTGAAAATGAAAGAGTATACATTAATAATTCTTTAACTCAACGAGTTAACTAAAGTTTTTAAGTCATGGTTAGAACAAAGTTACTTAAGCCATCCCTAACTATAGATGAGTTGTAGCAAAGCTCTTAAGCAGGGCCGTCTTTGAGGGTGTGCAAGGCGACCTACAACACAGAACCTCACATTTTTTCATGAATAAACTATTACAAAAAGGGCCTCCATACACATTACTCACTGTTAAATAAGACCTCTTAAAAATAACTTACAACTCAAATAAAGTTAACTTTAAATTTTTACACAGAGTCTCTCAAAAGTTTGAGACGACTCTGCTCCTAAGCAATACCAACCGTACCTTAAACAATGTGTATCGAAGTGTCGAAAACCTCGACGAGAAGTACATGCTTCTACATCAAAATAAGGATCTTCTCTTAAATCCAATATCTTTAAATGAATTCTATAATTAATAGTGAGATCTCTCTCTAACCAAAAGATAAAAATGGAAAATCAAGTTATAATGAAGGAAGAATCTAAGTCCTCTGATCCTGTTAATCTAAGTGTTTAAAGACGGCGATAAGTAACTTTCTGAATCTATCAACAATGATGTTATATATTCTCTCTTAGATCTGGTTTCTGATTCATTCTATACATTAGTCTTCGGCTTAAACTCCTTGCCTTAGGGCAAGGGGCCTTGGCTCGTGTTTGGGGTGAGTTTAAGGATTCCATTTTGAAGAGAAAAGTTATACTTAGTGTTAGTGGATTAATATAGATTGGGAGATGGTCAAGAGGAGGAACCGTGGGAACGAAAATCTAAGGGTGTCAATATGGACCGATAGAAGAGGGAAAATGTAGAGAACAATGAAGTCGTAACATCCTTTTTCTTCACAGAGTTCCCAGAAAAATACAACGCAAAAGATATGGCGATGGTGTTTAAGGAATATGGCACTCTGGTAGAAGTCTTCATGCCTGCTAGGAGAGACAAAAGAGGGAAGCGATTTGGGTTTGTGAGATTTAGAGGTGTGGAAGATGAGAGATCTTTGGCCTTGTCATTGGACAATATCCAAATCAATGATAGAAAAATATTTGTTAACAAACCAAGGTTTAGGAGAGTGGTGATGCAAGACAGAAATACCATCTGGGGACAACAGGAAAACACAGGTACAAGAATCCATAAAGATAGAATGGTATGGGAGAAGAACACATTGGGTAAATCCTACGCAGATGTGGTTGGCGGAGGAAGATTAAATTTGAAACCTCGGTTTAAAGATGTCAAGAGAGATTTCAAGATGAATAAACCCAACTGGACAGGTTTATCGTTTAAAATACAGGATAAGGATATCAAGAGGTTTGATGAAGCATTTGTGGGGGATGTTAAGCTTCCTGGGAATGCTTATAACATCCAAGAGATCTTTAATAGGGAATGATTTTTTCACATTAAAATCA
Organism: Lathyrus tuberosus; assembly: GCA_022829125.1. NCBI lineage: Eukaryota > Viridiplantae > Streptophyta > Magnoliopsida > Fabales > Fabaceae > Lathyrus > Lathyrus tuberosus. The sequence continues at coordinate 8,328,937 of JALAZF010000034.1, forward strand.
CCCCTATGGGAGCTAAGATGTGTTTATTGGAAGATCTTGAAGAAAATGCAGTTAATACATTGATTAAGGAAGAGGAAGAATGGCTGTCAAGGTGGTTCACAGATATTAGACAATGGTCTCTAGCTGAAGTCGATAAAGATCGGCTTACGTGGGTTAAATGTTATGGTGTTCCACGTCACGCATGGAGAAATGACTTTTTTAAATACATATTCAGTAGGGTTGGAGAATTTGTACGCTACCACGAGGAAACAGAATCACAATCAAAGCTAGACGTTGCAAGAGTTCTGATTAGAACTAAATATACCAGCAAGCTTAATGAGGTGATTGATGTGGAAATTAATGGAATGATATTCTGCATCAAAGCGGTAGAAGATAACCTGGGCCTAAAAGAATAGTGTTTCACAAAAATAAGGAGGATCTAATGGATTCTGATTTGGATTCTGATGAATCCTTTGTGGAAGATACAAAGGATGAATTCGACGAGGAAGAAGATGATAATGGAAACTTAGTCAACGGGGGAGGAACAAGGAGAGAGAATGAAACTCATCGGAAATCGGAAAATTCAAAAAAGGGCGGCGAGGACAGAGAGGGACCAGACATTGGGAACCTCGATAACGTAGAAGAAGGAGATCATCATGATTCTGACAATATGGGAAAAGAACTAGAGGTAGCCCAAAAGACAATTCTTGGATGCAGTAACGAAATCCAACTTAATACGTCCTTTGAAAATGGAGCATTTAATGTAGAATCACCAAAAGTAGACTTGATGGGACAAGAAACAGAAGGCTGGAGTGAGAAGCTGGAAAACCACGATACTGAGATTTTGGAGGAAAGTGAAAGTCAACAAAGGAGGGAGAATGTGAATGACGTGGTTTTATCCAAGTCCATGAGTTTGGGCTTTATTAATGAAATTGAACCTCATATGGTGGATTGTGGGCCAAAAGCACACCCGACCCATAACAAATGTATTAGTGGGCCTTCGTCATTTAATAGAAAGAAGAAGCCTCTGTCTGAGATATACGATAAAATTCAGATCCCGTTTGTACCCTCATACTATTCTGCACTCTTACATTCATCAATCATTGTTAAACCACACACTTCCTCAATTGCTCAACAAGAAGATCCAATTTGTATATCCCCACAGAAAGAAGATAGTATGTCTAGATATTCGGGAGGTTCTATACTATGCTGTGAATCATTATCTGATGGGGATGTTGAAAAGGGTAATGAAAGGATTAAGGGGAAAAATGATCATGTACCTATCAAGGTTTGGGCATTGTTAAAGGAACTTGGTGTAGAGGGAGAGGAAGATGATGAAGCATTGAAGAGTATTATTAGAGGAATGGAATCAAGGGATAGAGTTAGAATTCAGAATATGAAGGAGAAATCTATAAGGATATCATGAATATCACAACCCTCAACATTCGCGGGTGCAACTCCTATATCAAAAGGAGGAGAATAAAACACTTAATCGAGAAGGAGATGATCGATTTCTGCCTTATACAAGAAACAAAATGCCAGAAAATAGATGATAAGCTAGCCACTAGCTTATGGGGAAGTGGTGATTTTGATTGGTCTGCGATAGGATCGAATGGACAATCGAGAGGTATGATTTCTATTTGGATTAAGAATTCATTTCAGGCTCTGTTTAGTTTGCTGGAAGTGGGTACAAAGTAGATTGTATTGTAAATTTTCAACAATAAAAACAACTGAAAGGTAGGATTATGTCTTTTACCAATAGTCTCATATTTAATAATTTGACCTTTGTTGTCACGAGAAGAAACAAAGTCTCCTTTATTAGGAGTGAAAGAAGAGAGATACTTTTATCTTCGATCGTGTGATTTGAACAACCATTATCAATATACTATTTTTAGTTCCTAAGCACATTTGCATCACAACTTAACTTTTTGACCTTTGGTACCCAAATGTTTTTGGGTTCTCATGCTTTAGTGAAATATACATTATCTTCAGGTTTCTAATTAGAACTACTATCATAGAGGTAAAATGAAGAAGAAATATTTCTCATTTTATTTTCATAGTGTTTCTTATAGAAATGAGATAAAGAATGAGCATTTTTACTTTTATGACCTTTTTTTAATAAAATAGAATAAAACAATATGGCTGTTTTTTTACCACAATAGTTACATTTAAGCATATTACATTTATAGGTTCAATTAACATGACATTCTCAAAACTCTTAGTATCGTTTTAGGCTCATAACCTAGATCAATTTTATTATAGGCAGTTATTTGATGGCCTATAATGAGATTTAAGTTATCTCTTCTTTTGGTAAACTTATCAATTGTGTTATGCAAGTAATCGATTTTGTTTTCTAAAAGGTTGCATTTTTACACTTGATAGGTTCACCAGAGTTCCCATAAGAAGGAGAAAATGGGGAATGAGAGTTTTGAATTAAAAGACTTTGTTTTTCTTTAAGAGATACTATTTCTCCCAACAAGTTTTTATTTTCTTTTTCAAGAGAAAAAATAGTTGACTTAGAGAAATAAACAATGTTTTTTAATTTACTTGACTCACTATCTAAACTTTTTACAGACAAAGAAGATCTCATTATAAGCAAATTCAAAGTTGGGTTATTTATCTCGTTTTCTTTGTGGTCAGTCAAAAGACATATGTGGATTTCTTCCTCTTTTCCAGATTCATTGGATAAGTCTATGTTGTTGTCATCTTGTATGATGTAAGCTTTTTTCGATCCTTTTTCAGGTCTTTTGTATCTTCTAGATTTTATTTGATTTTGCGGGGCATTATGCCTTTTATGTGTCATTTCTTTCCTAATTAGAAGCATGTTGGCACGAAAATTGATATTTCTTTAGTTTCTTCTTACCATTTGGAGGATGTTTTTTTTGTCTCGGGGATTATTTGATTTTTTTTTTAAATATGATATATATGTCTTCATCACTTTCACTTTGACAGTATTTATCTTCTGACTCAACGTCTTTGACATCCGTAGTTTTTAGTGTAAAATTTTTCTTTTTCTCATCAGATTCTTCATTCTTAGCTAACCTTTTTATTTCATTTCATATTCCTACAATTTTTCAAAAAGATAGCCAAATCTCTTTAGATTCATAAATCAAAGTGACTTTAGGTTTCAAGCTATAGTCTAAGGACTTTTTTAGTTAAATATTTTTTCAAAAAAGTTTTGACCATGGTTCTCAAGTGATTAAAAAGAAGAATAAACTGTTTTCCATGTGTTTTATTTTTTCCTTAGGTTTCATTCTAAATAATTTATACTCATGGATCAATGTGTTCATTCTAACACTTTTACATCGATTGTACCTTCATGAATAACTTGAATGGTGTCCCATATTTATTTTGCAAAATTATAACGTGAAAAATGAGAAAAAAATGCATTCATGTCTAAAACAATAGTGGTGATAGTTTTTGCTTTCAGATTGTAATACATTTTCCCTATCCTCTTTGATCCAAACTTCTCTAGGTTTGTTTTCCATAACATTATAAACTAGATATGTGGGAACAAAGAGACTTCTTTTTTACAGCAACCAAGATATCACAATTCACCCCCTATAAATATTTTCATCTTCTCTTTCAAATAAGTATACCTTTCTCCATTAAAAGATGAAACTTTATTTAGTGAATCGTTTAAAGTCATTCATACCTCATGAGACAATTAATCTTATAATATGAGTTAGGTTTTAATGCCACTTCTTGACTAAGCAACTTCAGACACAAGAGGGGAGTTAACCGTCTTAATCAATTTTTGAAAAAACATTTTGAAAAAGGTTAATTTTAAGTTGATCGATTTTAAAAAGAGAGAAGAAACAGTTATAGACAGCGGAAAAATATAAAATATAAATTAAACAGATAAAGTTAGAGAGGTCACACCATAAATTATATTGGTTCGACCTTAAACCATGTGACTTACTTCAGTCTCTACAAGTTTTCTTTTGAGATTTCCATTATCAATAGCTTGAGCTTTTACACAAGATCAACCCAACAACCTTTCTTACACTAAGCTTTTTTTTTACCAAGTTTAGCTTGCAACCTTAATTAGAAATTTACAAGTGTACTAAGCATTTGTATCACACTATCAACAAAATAACATAATTACATAACTCTCAATATAAATCTTTCACTTTCTCAGAACTAAACTAATGAATAGTAAATAAAACTAATTTTAGAAGAATGAGTGAGATAGGAGAATAGTAAGTTCATAAAATTTATGCTTTATAAGTGAACACAACACTCATTTATATTGAAACACATTTTAGCTAACAAGGTAACTATTCATGGATATGACCACTCTCTCATCGATTAGGTTACAAAGTTAATTGATTAGACTTAGAAAAAATAGGAGACCTTACTCCAGATTTTCTCTTTAATCGATTATTTGGCTTCCTAATCGATTAAGATACAAACTCGCTCCTTTATCTGTTACACAAAGGATTTAATCAATTAGACAACGAGTTTTATTTTCTTAATTGGGCATAATTGCTTCTTAATTGATTAAACACTTGCTAGTATTGGTTTTTGGAAGAAATATGAAATAGATGACGAGTTTGAAAACATTTGTGTGTGTGTGCGCGCGTGTGTGTGTGTGCGTGTGCGGCGCGCGCGTGTGTGTGTGTGTGTGCGCGCGCGTGTGTGTGTGCGTGTGTGTGTATGTGTATGTGTGTGCGTGTGTGTGTGTGTGTGTGTGTTCATTGCCTTAGTACTTCAAAAGCTACTCTTGCTTATTTACACACTAATGATCCAAACTAGATAAAATAAAAGATAAAACACAAAATCACACGCGAGCTTGCATAATCTTGAATTCATTTGATGTTGTTCTTAGTAATTAATTCTCTTGCACCAACCATCAAAATCTTCTCGTTTTTTGATTCACTTAAATCTTTTTATTCCTTGATGACGTTCATGATAATTTTGTTTTATTTCCTTTGTCATCATAAAAATCTATTATACTTGTTAAACATATAGAGCCTCATTATATCCTCAAAAACTTAATCAGTTGCATCTTATACCGGGGTTTTAACATTTAAACTCTACCATATATCTACTTAGGATTTCTAATCTTCAAAGGCAAGCAAAAAATATATCATCTTCAACTAATAGTTGAATAGGTTAAATCAAATCTCTTAACCTAGAAATCTTATCAAATCTTTATTGATAGAAGGGTCCAATTAGTCATAAGTGTTGTTCAAAGAATACTTATTTACAACTTCAACATCCACTCTTAGCCTTTTAGCTTAATCAAATATATGATGTGATCCTTGGTGTAGAGAACCGTTGATTCAACATCTAAGTGTTATGTGGTATTTTGGATCAAACTCTAGTCTCGACAGAGATAGCGTCATATTTCAACATAGTTGTGCATGATGTAGTCGAAGTTTGTTCAAGCTTGCAGTTTTCTAACTTAAGTTGTTGGTTAAGTTAGCTTAATGCTTAAGTTAGATTAGTACTCTATAAATAAGCTTCTCTCTTGGGTTGTTGAGAGGGGGTAAGTGTTGATTGTTGTTGTGACGCCCCCAATCTATACCCCCAATTAACACGCAATTAAAGCGGTAAAAAGAAAATTCGAAAATTGATCAGAGTATATTTGAAACATCATGGCATAGAAAGGGAGAATCACATCAAAGTAACCAAACATACACATAACATGCAACACCTGCCCATAATGATATGCAACTGTGGGGTAGCAATCATACAGAGGAAACTTCGTTCCTCACACCCACTTTTCAGAAATTAGAATTAAAGCGGAAAATCTAAAATCTGATTAACATATATACATCTATACATATAAACATGTCTGTCATACATCAAGTTATAACTGTACAACCAAAATATATCATCAGATATACAAAACAATCACGAACGGCCACCCTATGCTACCCGGAGTCACATATCAGAGCCGACCGACAAAAGAATGAAGACGCAACGCTTCAAAAAAGAATACCTCCAGCAACTCTAATCTGCAACGCCTCATAGAGCGTTATAAAATAGCAGAAGGGTGAGAAAAACAACCATAATATAATTGAATAAAATTATATATAAACACAAAAGTGTACAAGTAACACATTCTCACCACAACCACATATAACATAATACCGCACAATTCTCAAGCATCGAATACCATTACACACCACACATATACCATACAATCATCAATCACATTCACAATTTCACACGCAATTAATTCATGCTTTATGCAATGCACATAGACCGACACAACGACTCTATGCACATGCCATGCGGTACCAACTTCCAATGTCTCATGTCTCATCATCAGTTCACTCAGGAACTATTGGAACCATCGCTCGTTACTGAGAATCTCAAGTAACTCCCCGTCGGGCCTACGATGTTCACCCGTCGCTTTAAGTCCTCAGGCAACGCCTCATATTTTCGAGGCACACGACGTTAAGGATTGCTTTAAGTCTCCAAAGGAGCCCACAATCGTCTATACTTATCGCTTTAAGTCCTCAGGCAACGCCTCGTATTTTTGAGGCACACGATGGTATAGTGGATTCCCTCAAGAATCAAATCGTCACTCAGGACGTTTCAACAATGCACAATATGATGTTTGGCATACAACGACTTATGACTTTCACATTGCATGCTCACACACATCAACAATCATGCATATATCATCAAATATCACACTTAGCATTTTCTTGCCTTTCGGCCACAAATCATCATCACAACATTTCATCAAAAACAACTATTCACGATTAATCGGTAAAGTCGGCCAAAAGTCGGCTAAAAATAATATATTTCTTCACCAAATCATAGAACGTATTTTTAGCTTCACATCCATATAAAGAACACTTAAATCGGATAAACAACGAAGAAGATATGAATATTTCAAAATAACGTAAAAACATAAACCGTACGCCCGACACTACGATACGATTCAAAAATACTGTACCAATTGGACTAGATTCAGACCTCAAAACTATTTTTCCTAGAAAGAACATCTCATTAGCTTCCCAATGCTTCGAACGGGGACCAAAACCGACTTACGGTTCAAGAGATATGAATTTCCGAAGTTTCCCGACAAACCATAATTTTATGGTTCAGCACAGTATGTATCGATACATAGGCTTTATGTATCGATACAAAAAGACCTCATGTATCGATACATAGCACGCATGTGTCGACACATGCTGTAGTGAAAATGCTGTTTTTCCCAATTTTCACAGTATGTATCGATGCATAGGGGTTATGTATCGATACATAAACCATTTCGTATCGATACATAGCTGTTATGTATCGATTCATAACTCTGTTTTTCCTCAAAAACCAGATTTTCTCAAAATACACCATTGCTGTCCCTTCTCCAAAATGCCCGGAAACTCGACTAAATCGAACATTTTCACCGAAACAAACATATACGCTCAACCACCAAATACATAAGAACAATTTAGAACACATAAACGAAATTTCTACGACGTTCGATTTTTCGATTAAATTTCAACCTTTCAAAAACCAGATTTTTCAAACATCACCAAATCGAATAAAAAACACGACATACGACGACCTAACCTTACTCGATACAACTACGTAATTTATTTCGAATTCTAACCGTGAAAACATCGGTTTTTATCGATTTCCTACAATTCGACCTAAACGGACAAAACAACGGAAACATAACGAAAACTAACCAAAACATAACCGAACTTCATGAAACTTTAAACAACAGCTCACATACCTATAACCAACCAACACATGTATTTATACGACTTTTCGACCGTAAAAACATAGGTTTCTATCGATTTCGTCAAATACGGCATAAACGGAAACATATGGAAAACCAACCAAAACATCCACACAAAACATACATAATCATACACAATCATATTATAATCGAGTTTCGCACCCTTACCCGATAAATTCGCGTTCTAGAAAGCCGGGAGATTGATTTCTTCCTTCACAAGTTTTTCCTCTCTATTCTTCTTTCTCTTCTCTTTTCTTCTTCTCTATATTTTCTGGTTTTTCTTTCTTTTCTCTCTCTCTCTTACTACTTTTCTATTTATTCTAACTTAATCAAAATACACCCCAAATGCCCAAAATACCCCTACACTCAAATTTCTCGCAAACGATCCCAAAACGCGATAAAATATATTCACGACGAAAAATAACATATTTTCACATAACAGTCGAAAATAAAATAAAATAATAATAAAATAATCAAAACGACTTAATAAACAAAATTGGCAAAACGGGGCGTCACAATTCTCCCCCACTTAAAAATTTTCGTCCTCGAAAATCTTACCTGATACAAACAACTCTGGATACGACTCCCGCATCCTACTTTCCAACTCCCACGTCAGATTACCATCAGCAGCGCCTCCCCACGCCACTTTCACAAGTGCAATCTCTTTACCCCTCAACCGCTTCACCTCGCGATCCAAAATCCTAACTGGTAATGCCTCGACCGTAAGGTTATCCCTTACCTCAACCTCGTCCATAGGAATCACATGTGAAGGGTCCGGAACATACTTCCGAAGCTGTGAAACATGAAAAACGTCATGCAAATTCGACAAATTCGGCGGTAACGCCACACGATACGCCACAGCACCAACTCTCGCAGATATCTGGTAAGGACCAATAAATCGAGAAGTAAGCTTCTTAGATTTCAAAGCACGACCAACACCCGTTACCGGCGTAACCCTCAGAAATACGTGACCACCCTCTTGAAACTCAAGATCCTTTCGTCTCCGATCATGATAACTCTTTTGTCTACTCTGAGAAGCCTTCATTTTCTCACGAATAAACTTTACCTTTTCCGTCGTCTGTTGCACCAATTCCGGTCCAACCACAGAACTCTCACCAGTTTCGTGCCAACACAACGGCGTTCGACATCTTCGCCCATATAAAGCCTCAAAAGGTGCCATTCCGATACTAGAATGGAAACTGTTATTATACGTGAACTCAATCAATGCCAGATAACTGTCCCACGTACCACCTTGTTCCAAAACACACGCTCTCAACAAATCCTCCAAAGACTGAATCGTTCTTTCGGTCTGACCATCTGTCTGCGGATGATAAGCCGAACTCAACCTCAATCTAGAACCCAAAGCCTTCTGTAAACTTTCCCAAAATCTCGATGTAAACCTTGGATCTCGATCAGAAACAATACTTAAAGGAACCCCATGCAATTTCACCACCACACTGATATAGATCTCAGCTAACCTCTCCAAAGAAAAACTGATGTCAATCGGAATAAAATGCGCCGATTTAGTCAGCCTGTCTACAATCACCCAAATAGCATTATGCCCTCGCTGAGTATTCGGCAATCCCGTTACAAAATCCATCGAAATGCTATCCCATTTCCACTCAGGAATATCCAACGGTTGCAACAAACCACTAGGTCTCAAATGTTCCACTTTCGATTTCTGACAAGTCAAACAAGCATACACAAACTGAGGCACATCTCTTTTCAAACCAGACCACCAGAAAATCTTCTTCAAATCTTGGTACATCTTATTCGCTCCCGGATGAATACTTAAGTTACTTCGGTGTCCTTCCTCCAAAATCATTCTTTTCAACTCCGCATCATCAGGAATACAAATCCGACCACGAAATCTCAAAACACCAAAATTATCCACCTTGAAATCCACATTCTCATTCATCATCAATTCAACAAATTTCAAATCCAACTTTTGTTTCTCACTAACCGACATCAAAAATTCATTCGTAACTTTCAACATACCAAGTCTCACACTAACCGATGTCACTTCACAAACCAAACTCAAATCTCTAAACGATTCCAAAAGTTCCAACTCTTTCACCATCAATGCGGACATATGCAACGATTTCCGGCTCAATGCATCGGCTACCACATTAGCTTTACCAGGATGGTAATTCAAGCCAAAGTCGTAATCTTTCAAGAATTCCAACCATCTCCGCTGCCTCATGTTCAACTCTTTCTGATCAAATAAATATTTCAAGCTTTTATGATCACTGAATACTTCGAACCTCGCACCATAGAGATAGTGCCTCCAAATCTTCAACACAAAAACTACAGCCGCTAATTCAAGATCATGAGTAGGATAGTTCTTCTCATGAACTCTTAATTGCCTCGAAGCGTAAGCTACAACCTTACCTTCCTGCATCAGCACACCACCCAAACCGATTAAAGAAGCATCACAATACACAACAAATGGTTCATTAGGATTAGGTAAAATAAGAATCGGAGCTGTCGTCAATCTTCTCTTCAGCTCACAAAAACTCTCTTCACATTGAATATCCCAAATGAACGCTTTGCTCTTACAAGTCAACTGCGTCAAAGGAAGAGCTAGCTTAGAAAAACCTTCAATGAACCTCCGGTAATAACCAGCCAAACCTAAAAAGCTTCGAATTTCCGTAACGGATCTAGGAGCCTCCCATTGTAGAACTGCTTCTACTTTAGATGGATCCACAGCAATACCATTACCTGAAATTACGTGCCCAAGAAAACTCACCTCAGACAACCAGAATTCACACTTGGACAATTTGGCAAAAAGCTTCCTTTCCTTCAAAACCTGTAAAACAATACGCAAATGCTCTGCATGTTCCTCACGAGACTTAGAATAGATTAAAATGTAATCAATAAACACCACCACAAAACGATCCAAATGCTCGTGGAAAATCCGATTCGTGTATTCCATAAACACACCAGGCGCATTAGAAACCCCGAACGGCATCACCGAATATTCATAATGACCGTACCGTGTTCTAAAGGCCGTCTTCTGAATATCCTCTTCTTTCACTCTTATCTGATGGTACCCCGATCTCAAATCGATCTTACTAAATACACAAGCACCAACCAACTGATCCATCAGATCATCAATCCTTGGAAGCGAATACTTATTCTTAATCGTCACTTTATTCAACTGGCGATAATCAATACATAACCGCATACTCCCATCTTTCTTTTTCACTAACAAAACTGGAGCACCCCAAGGAGAAACACTTGGTCTCACGAACCTCTTTTCCAACAACTCATTCAACTGCTTTTTCAACTCCACCAATTCAGATGCCGACATTCTATAAGGTGCCATAGAAACAGGTCTAGTACCAGGAACTAGATCTATCGAAAATTCCACCTCTCTCTCTGGCGGCACATCTGAAATATCCTCAGGAAACACCTCAGGAAATTCGCACACAACAGGAAACACATCAAGTGAAACTTGACTATCCACCGATAACGATGCAAACAAACCAAACAACTGAGCTTCATCCGCCAAAAGTCTCTTCAACTCTTTGGTAGATAAGAAACTCGAGTCTTCATCTTCCTCAAGAGAAGGAAACCTTACAAGCTTATGATAACAGTCAATGTGCACCCTGTTAAATTGCAACCAGTTCATTCCCAACACCACATCTAAACCTTCCAATGGTAAACACACCAAATACATCACAAAGTCTTTGCCATAAATGGCCAAAGGACAACTTAAACACACCAAAGAAGTAGTTACTGACCCCATCGCTGGAGTATCAATAACCATCTCAAAATCCATTACAGACAACACAAGATTCAAACGTTCCGCGCACTCAGACGAAATAAACGAATGAGTCGCTCCAGTATCAATAATAGCAATTAAAGGCATATTATTAATAAAGCATGTACCTCTTATCAGACGATCTGCCTTTGAAGTCTGAGTCCCTGCCAACGAAAACACTTTCCCACTAGTCTGAGCCTTCTTCGGATTAGGACACTTCGAACTAATGTGACCAGGTTCTCCACAATTGTAACACTTCACAACATTCTTCCTTTTACAATCCGCTACAACATGTCCGATACCACCACAATTAGAACACTTAATCACATTCCTCCTACACTCATGTTGGCGATGACCCAATTCACCACATTTAAAACACCTAGGAGAATTAGACATACCACCTCCACCTGACCTACGATCAAAAGTACTCCTTTGTTTACCTTTATCAGCCGGTGACACATACGGACCACCACGGAACTGTTGCTTCCCTTTCCTGTCACTTACACTTTTATAGTGAGCAGAACGGGCCTTACTGTCCTCATCATAAATCCTACAGCATTCAACCAAATCAGCAAACCTTCGAATCCTCTGATAACCAATCGCCTGCTTTATCTCAGGACGCAAGCCACTTTCATACTTCACACACTTAGAAAATTCAGCTGTCGCTTCCACATAGTGAGGATAAAACTACACAAGCTCCACAAACTTAGCAGTATATTCAACAACAGATAAGTTACCTTGTTTCAGTTCCAAAAACTCAATCTCCTTCTTTCCTCGGACATCTTTCGGAAAATACTTCCTTAGGAACTCTCGACTAAACACCTCCCAAGTAATCTCTTCTTCCTCCTCCTCAGCTTCCAACACTTGACGAGTACTGATCCACCAGTCGTCAGCCTCTTCATGCAACATGTGAGTGCCCAGCCTCACCTTATCCTCCTCGTCACAATCCATTACTCTGAAAATCCTCTCAATCTCTTTCAACCACAACTGCGCACCATCCGGATCATGTTTCCCTTTAAAGACCGGCGGCTTATTCTTTCTAAACTCATCATTTCCTGCCGCATTCGGTGCACCCTGCACAGCTCGTGCCATTGCCTCCATCGCAGCAGCCAAATCAGCATCATTACGACCAGCCATATTCTGTTCGTCCAAATACAGAAACTATGGTTAAACAACCACTTGCTCAACACAACTCGCCCAATATGCCAGACACAACAGCCACAAACGACACAACTGACACGGACAGGCTCTGATACCACTTAATGTGACGCCCCCAATCTATACCCCCAATTAACACGCAATTAAAGCGGTAAAAAGAAAATCCGAAAATTGATCAGAGTATATTTGAAACATTATGGCATAGAAAGGGAGAATCACATCAAAGTAACCAAACATACACATAACATGCAACACCTGCCCATAATGATATGCAACTGTGGGGTAGCAATCATACAGAGGAAACTTCGTTCCTCACACCCACTTTTCAGAAATTAGAATTAAAGCGGAAAATCTAAAATCTGATTAACATATATACATCTATACATATAAACATGTCTGCCATACATCAAGTTATAACTGTACAACCAAAATATATCATCAGATATACAAAACAATCACGAACGGCCACCCTATGCTACCCGGAGTCACATATCAGAGCCGACCGACAAAAGAATGAAGACGCAACGCTTCAAAAAAGAATACCTCCAGCAACTCTAATCTGCAACGCCTCATAGAGCGTTATAAAATAGCAGAAGGGTGAGAAAAACAACCATAATATAATTGAATAAAATTATATATAAACACAAAAGTGTACAAGTAACACATTCTCACCACAACCACATATAACATAATACCGCACAATTCTCAAGCATCGAATACCATTACACACCACACATATACCATACAATCATCAATCACATTCACAATTTCACACGCAATTAATTCATGCTTTATGCAATGCACATAGACCGACACAACGACTCTATGCACATGCCATGCGGTACCAACTTCCAATGTCTCATGTCTCATCATCAGTTCACTCAGGAACTATTGGAACCATCGCTCGTTACTGAGAATCTCAAGTAACTCCCCGTCGGGCCTACGATGTTCACCCGTCGCTTTAAGTCCTCAGGCAACGCCTCATATTTTCGAGGCACACGACGTTAAGGATTGCTTTAAGTCTCCAAAGGAGCCCACAATCGTCTATACTTATCGCTTTAAGTCCTCAGGCAACGCCTCGTATTTTTGAGGCACACGATGGTATAGTGGATTCCCTCAAGAATCAAATCGTCACTCAGGACGTTTCAACAATGCACAATATGATGTTTGGCATACAACGACTCATGACTTTCACATTGCATGCTCACACACATCAACAATCATGCATATATCATCAAATATCACACTTAGCATTTTCTTGCCTTTCGGCCACAAATCATCATCACAACATTTCATCAAAAACAACTATTCACGATTAATCGGTAAAGTCGGCCAAAAGTCGGCTAAAAATAATATATTTCTTCACCAAATCATAGAACGCATTTTTAGCTTCACATCCATATAAAGAACACTTAAATCGGATAAACAACGAAGAAGATATGAATATTTCAAAATAACGTAAAAACATAAATCGTACGCCCGACACTACGATACGATTCGAAAATACTGTACCAATTGGACTAGATTCAGACCTCAAAACTATTTTTCCTAGAAAGAACATCTCGTTAGCTTCCCAACGCTTTGAACGGGGACCAAAACCGACTTACGGTTCAAGAGATATGAATTTCCGAAGTTTCCCGACAAACCAGAATTTTATGGTTCAGCACAGTATATATCGATACATAGGCTTTATGTATTGATACAAAAAGACCTCATGTATCGATACATAGCACGCATGTGTCGACACATGCTGTAGTGAAAATGCTGTTTTTCCCAATTTTCACAGTATGTATCGATGCATAGGGGTTATGTATCGATACATAAACCATTTCGTATCGATACATAGCTGTTATGTATCGATTCATAGCTCTGTTTTTCCTCAAAAACCAGATTTTCTCAAAATACACCATTGTTGTCCCTTCTCCAAAATGCCCGGAAACTCGACTAAATCGAACATTTTCACCGAAACAAACATATACGCTCAACCACCAAATACATAAGAACAATTTAGAACACATAAACGAAATTTCTACGACGTTCGATTTTTCGATTAAATTTCAACCTTTCAAAAACCAGATTTTTCAAACATCACCAAATCGAATAAAAAGCACGACATACGACGACCTAACCTTACTCGATACAACTACGTAATTTATTTCGAATTCTAACCGTGAAAACATCGGTTTTTATCGATTTCCTACAATTCGACCTAAACGGACAAAACAACGGAAACATAACGAAAACTAACCAAAACATAACCGAACTTCATGAGACTTTAAACAACAGCTCACATACCTATAACCAACCAACACATGTATTTATACGACTTTTCGACCGTAAAAACATAGGTTTCTATCGATTTCGTCAAATACGTCATAAACGGAAACATATGGAAAACCAACCAAAACATCCACACAAAACATACATAATCATACACAATCGTATTATAATCGAGTTTCGCACCCTTACCCGATAAATTCGCGTTCTAGAAAGCCGGGAGATTGATTTCTTCCTTCACAAGTTTTTCCTCTCTATTCTTATTTCTCTTCTCTTTTCTTCTTCTCTATATTTTCTGGTTTTTCTTTCTTTTCTCTCTCTCTCTTACTACTTTTCTATTTATTCTAACTTAATCAAAATACACCCCAAATGCCCAAAATACCCCTACACTCAAATTTTTCGCAAACGATCCCAAAACGCGATAAAATATATTCACGACGAAAAATAACATATTTTCACATAACAGTCGAAAATAAAATAAAATAATAATAAAATAATCAAAACGACTCAATAAACAAAATTGGCAAAACGGGGCGTCACAGTTGTTATCCACTTGTAACGTTTTGCCCTATTTGGAAAAGTGAATAGAAAAACGCGCTGGTTGTTTTTCTTCTTCCCTCTTCTCTCTCTTTCATAAAACTAAAATGATTTCTTATATTTGTTTAAGAAACTCAATCTTTATCATAGTTTTTATTCGCTCCTGTTTGCGACGTTTGTCACAACAAACTAGTGTGGTGAGTGTGCATCAATATGTCGTTAACGAAGTATGAGATTGAGAAATTCAACAGAGTGAATAATTTCAGTTTACGGTGCTTGAAGATGCAGACTCTTTTAGTTCATCAGGGTATGTTAGGAGTGTTAAAAGGGTCTGAGAAGATGGGTGTTGCCCAAACGGAGAAGGAGAAGATGACGATGGTGGAGAAAACACACAGTACAATCATCTTAAGCCTTGGTGATAAGGTTCTGAGGCAGGTTTCAAAGGAGAAAATTGCAGCGGGTGTGTGAAGCAAACTCATAGGTTTGTATATGACCAAGTTTTTGGTCAATTATCTTTACCTGAAGCAAGCTTTGTATTCATTCAAGATGGGTGAAGATAGAGTACTGACAGAGCAGTTGGATACATTCAACGTGCTGATTCTTGATCTGGAGAATATCGAGGTTAATATCCATGGTGAATATCAAACACCGTTATTGTTGTGTTCTTTACCTAAGTCTCATGCCCATTTTAAAGAAACTCTCTTATATGGAAGAAATTTCATGACCTTTGAAGAAGTTCAACCAGCCTTGTACTCTAAGAATTTGAACAAACGAAAGGAGCACAATCCATTGTCTGTTGGTGAAGGTTTGTCTGTTAAAGGGAAATTCTTGAAGAAAGATAACAGGTTTGAGAAGAAGAAGGGTAAAGGTCAACATAAGTCTTATGGTGGTGAGGCTCCTAGAATTAGGTGTTACCACTACAAGAAATAGAGTCATACAATAAAGGTGTGCCCTGAATGCCTGAAAGATCATGATGGTACGGATAATAAGAATGTAGCCATTGTTCAAGATGATTATGAATCATCTGATGTTCTTATGGTTTCTAGCAGCAATTTTATCAAGAAATGGATTATAGATTCAAGGTGTACTTGACACATGACTCTAAACAAAGACGTGTTTGAGCAGTTAAGTGATCAAAATGGTGGATCTGGGAAACAATAAAGTCTGCAAAATGACTAGTATTGGATCTGTGAGATTCAAGCTCCATAAAAAAACATTTAATTAAGAGATAACAGTCGAGAACAAATTATGAGCATAATCAAAGGTGGGTATGAATCCCAACCAAGTTCTAGATCCTATTACATTATCAATCCCAACCAAATGGTGGGCTTCAACATTAGCGTTCCTACCAACAAACATAACAGAAGCTTCTGCAAAATTCTTTAGAAGCATTGTGCAGTCAAGAGTCATGGGTTCAAGAATGACGCAGACATTGATCATTTTCACACAGTTAACCACGACGAGGGCTTCAAAATGAAATAGGATCCTCTTCAATTTTAACTCCACCACTACCTGAATTCTCCACCTAAGAGTTAGTGCTCCTACAACGCTAAGACCTACATAACTCTCGATTTTCTTACTTGCAGACAACAATAATCTCTTCTCATTGTCTTTAATTATACACCCCAAAACCACAGAGCCATTACGAAAACACCCAACATCCACATGAATTGTATGAAAATCCAGTGGACAATCGAGCATATCACTTATCTCAGCAGGTTTCTTATTCATAGTCAGGCAGGGGTTAGATTTATTGAATTCCAACGCATAATCCACAATGTTTCTCGCTACAATACTGGGGCATGAGCGTCATTTTTAATCACTCATATCAAAAGAGTTGATTTTTCTTTAACTTGAATGTAATTCAAAACTTATTAATCATTATAATCACTTACCAATCTCTATATCCTTGTTGCCGCTGAATTATGCTCCGCACACCTCTCTTTGATTAAGAAAAATGAAAATAGATTATTAATATAAATTAATTTAAGATCGACAATTTATCAACAATTATCTATATTTCCATGTTACACATTTAAAAATCACTCACAAATTAGATTAAATAATATACTAACCTAATACTATTTATAAAAAATACTTTTTGAAAATTTATTAAATAATTAATGTATATAATTTATATTTTATTCAAATGCATAATATTCAATATATGTAAAAAAATATTTTTTCTTGTAAATAAAATTAATGAAACTAACTTTTTATTTATATATTAATATTAAATTAATTTATATTAATAATGTACATACTTTAAATTCTTATCTATATATACCATATTTTATGAAAAATATTATTAATATATATGATTGTTTTTTGTTTGTTCCACCCTCATATTTTTATGAATGAATCCACATAAAAGGTTAAAGTGATATACTCATATGTCATCATTGTTATTCCATAACTAGCCACTCGGGAGTTGTAAACCACGATAGTATCGGCGACCAATAAACTTCAACATTCATTTATTATTAATCACGTATTAATAAAAATGCATTAAATTAAATTCATTCTAAAAAATAAAAAAAAAATGTGTTGTTTTTGATAATGGACAAGACGTGTCAATAGAGATGAAGGAGGTTAGTTTTAGGTTGAATTGAACTGGAAGTAACAACTTTGAAACAAATTATTCCAACACAACAACACCAACACAACAACACAAGACAATCTCAAACGTGAAAACATTAACAAAAACAAAACAAAAAACATTTATTTTTTCATATATTAAACCAAAATTAAATATTAAATCCTTAGAGACGTAAACGAAGACTCTTTTTAATTTCACAAATTCATTTCGCTTCTTCTTTCTTTTCTTCGTTATCCATTTACCAATTCAATCTCTTTCTCTCTCTAACTTTTTTTCTCTCTCTTTCTCTCTCATCAGATCTTCTTCCCCCGGTTCTCCGGCGATTCCTCGGCGATTTTTGGCTGCGCTCATTTGTTCTATCGTATATAACATGCGTAACTTTTTTAATTCGTGAAGTTTTTCATTCATTTTTTTTTTTTGTGATCAGTTCAATCATTGTTGTTTGATTTTGATTAGTACTATCGAAATCATTGTTTATATTTTAGAAGAAAACGTGAAGGAAAAAAATCGGTTGTTGATTGATTGAAGAAAATTCCGAAAAATATTTTACCCTTTTTTTTGTCGTTTGGTGGGTTTCTTTGTTTTTTAGTGCCTCCAAACGGAAATTGAAAAAAAAAAGGGAACAAATTTGATCTGGGGTGGTTGTGTTTTTTGTGGTTGTGATTGAAAATTTGGAAGTTTAGGGTGAGGGGAAGGAATTGGAGACACGTGTGTGACGTGGTGGTGGATTGGAGGGAAGAGAATTTGGTGGTGTTATGATTGTAGGTGAATTTGAAGAATCACTGATAGTTGTTGTTGTGTTGTGGGTTGGTGTTATTTTGGTTGATGGGGATGAGGAATGATGGGCAGAAACAACAGGTTCTTCACCAGGGGGGTGTTGGTGTTGGTGGCAGAACCAATGGTTTTATTCCTAGCTCTTTTCGTGCGTTATCGAGTTACCTGAGGATTGTTTCCTCGGGGGCTTCTACCGTTGCACGGTCTGCTGCATCGGTTGCTTCGTCGATTGTGGATAGGGATGATGTTGCTGATCATGATCAGGTGTGTGAGAATCCGTTTTATATGATTATGATTTTAAGAGATATTAAGATGGTAGATTGCTTGGTTATTATCATTGTAAGCTTGTGGCGTTTATTGGCTTAGATTTTGATTTTTTTAGGTTTATTGGTTGTTTATTTTTGGTTAAATATAATTTAATGTACGCTTTTACGAAATAGATTAAATCTGATTACTTATCTCACCTGTCGGATTAGGGTTCTTCTAATCAATGGGTGGTAGAAGGCACAATCTGTGTAGTTGTTGATGTTATGCTAGTTCATATTCATACTTCCTGCATTTGAGGAATGCTGAGTGTATTTGATTTACAATTCTTTTAGTAATAATAATCTCATTGTAGTTTTATTGCTTAAATTTGTTGTGTGGTGAAATTTTTATCGTGAAGTTTGTGGTATATTATGTATGCAATTTCTTTTGGGGAAGAGTAGTGATACTACCTTGGGGTTTTTCGATTTGTCATTTGGAGTGATGACTCATTTCAATGCTCATCTTTGTATATAGGTGATCTGGGCCGGGTTTGATCAGTTGGAGGGTGAGGGTGATATTGTTCAACAAGTGCTTCTTCTAGGCTATCGGTCTGGGTTTCAGGTTTGGCATGTTGATGAATCAAACAATGTCCGGGACCTAGTTTCCAAACATGATGGTCCTGTTTCTTTTATGCAAATGGTTCCTAATCCAATTGCATCGAAAAAAGCAGAAGACAAGTTTGCAAGCAGCCGCCCGTTGTTGGTCGTTTGTGCTGACGGGCTCTTTGCTGGTGGGAACAATGTTAAGGATGGGTTGACTGGTCCTAATGGAACCACTTCAAACTCCCATGACCAAATGAATGGCAACTATATGCCAACTACCGTTCAGTTTTATTCAATGAAATCTCACTCATATGTTCATGTAATGAAGTTTAGATCTGTTGTTTATTCTGTACGGTGCAGTTCTCGAATAGTTGCTGTTTCTCAATCCACTCAGGTATATTGTCTAATATCTTTGACTGTCAGTTTTAGGGTTCTATTCCAAACCGCATTTTTACTACCTGGTTTTTGAAATGTTAAACGGAGCGGTGGTTTATTTTGCAGATACATTGTTTTAATGCTACAACTTTAGAAAGGGAATATACTTTACTTACCAATCCAATAGTGATGAGTTCTCCTGGTTCTGGAGGCATAGGCTACGGACCACTTGCGGTGGGTCCAAGATGGCTGGCTTATAGTGGAAGCCCGGTTGCGGTATCCACTTCCAGCCATGTAAGCCCGCAGCATTTAACACCTTCTGCAAGCTTTCCTGGTTTTTCTTCAAATGGGAGCATGATTGCACACTATGCCAAAGAATCAAGCAAGCATCTTGCTACTGGGATTGTGACCCTTGGAGATATGGGATATAAGAAACTTTCCAGATACTGTTCTGAAAACAATGGTTCACTACAATCGGCGAATTCTGGATCAAAGGTCAATGGAAGCATTAATGGCCATTCGGCAGATTTCGATAACATTGGAATGGTAAATACTATTATTATTTTTTATTTGGTGTTAGTTTATCAACGGAGTTGTATATATCGCGCTTTGGACTATTTATATTGTTACTACAGTTTTGGTTCAAATCTTGTTTTGAACATGGTAATATTTTTATGGACATAATAGTGGTTTGTCGCAATTTAACACTTGCGTTTTGTTTTACCACAGGTTGTGAGGATCATATATATAAAATTTTGGTCCATGATGCTATACTTCTTTAACAAGGCAACTAATGTTTTTGCATTTCTTACTATTATTTTATATGGAAATAACTGTCATTGTTCACTTTCAGGTCATTGTTAAAGATATTGTCTCTAAAAATGTTGTTGCCCAATTTCGTGCTCACAAAAGTCCGATTTCAGCCTTATGTTTTGATCCTAGTGGCACCATATTAGTGACCACTTCTGTTCAGGGTCATAACATAAATGTTTTTAAGATTATGCCTGTGCGTGAGAATTTGTCAGCATCTGATGCCGGTCCTTCTTACGTTCATTTATACAGGCTGCAACGCGGTTTTACAAATGCGGTGAGTGCACGCTCATTCTCACTTGTCCTCTGATTTAATATATAATCATTTTCTTTTTATAAATCTGTATTCGACTTCCCAGGTTATACAAGATATCAGTTTCAGTGACGACAGCAAGTGGATTATGATTAGTTCCTCGAGGGGCACTAGCCATCTATTTGCCATAAATCCTCAAGGAGGATATGTAAATATTCAGTCTAATGATGATAGTCTTACTCCTAAAAATAGTGGATTAAGCACTATGACTAATCAAGTAGTTCGACGGTCTCCTATTCCAGCCGTTCAAATGCCTAAACAGCAGAGCCTGTACGTGGGTGGTCCTCCGATCACACTTTCCGTAGTAAGCAGAATTAGGAATGGGACTAATGGTTGGAGAGGCACGGTAAGTGGTGCCGCCGCAGCTGCAACTGGTAGGAAGAGTTCGCTTTCTGGGGCTATTGCTTCGTCTTTCCGTATTTGTAAAGGAAGTAGAGCCATGTACGGGGATGTGAACAATTCCAAGGCAAATTATCACTTGTTGGTCTTTTCACCTACTGGATCGATGATTCAGTATGCTCTTCGGACAATAACTAGCCAAGATTCAGCTGTTGCTTCTGGATTATCTCCTGTTTATGAATCCACTCCACAGGCCGATGCGAGATTAGTAGTTGAGGCAATGCATAAATGGAATATATATCATAGTCGGAGAGAGCGAGAAGACAATGTTGACATATATGGCGAAAATGGAATTTCCGACAGCAGCAAAATATATCCAGAGGAAGTAGAGGAGAACATCATTAACCCTAAAATTAAAAACGGCGTCACAAAAGGGAATCCCTATGTCAACGAAGAGCATCATTTATATATTTCAGAAGCAGAACTTCAAATGCATCCAGTTCAGATTCCGTTATGGGCAAAGCAAGAGGTATAATGATCTTACAATTGGAAATTGTTTTTTTTTTGTCTAATATTACACCCTTTAGTTTGATATTGAAATACATAATTCTGTTTCCAAACAGATATATTTTAATTCACTGCTGAAAGAGTCCGCCATAATGGATGAAGAAGCTGCTTCAGGAGGAGAGTTTGAGATCGAAAGGATTCCAACTTGCATGATTGAAGCTAGACCAAAAGACTTGGTTCCAATTTTCAACTATATGCAGACCCCAAAATTACAACAAACAAGGTATGACAACAAACTAGATATTGGCCATTATTTTATTTAAGCACATATGTGCACAATCGCGCTGTAACTAAAAATTATTATCTGTTTTACAGGGCTCCTTCTATGGATAGCAAGATAAACGAACAAGTGTTGCATCGCGGTTCTGAGATTTCTGGAAACGGTAGAATTTCACCTAGACGTATTTCAGAATCTCTCGAGCGCACGACTAATTATGGTGGTCATAAAAGTCAAATAGAAGGAACTGAGTGGGATAATCACGTGATGCCGGCGGTAGAAACTAATGGCTTTGTAAATAACAATGACACCCTTAAACCAAATATTCAGCATGAGATTGTAAATAACAGGAGAGAGCACTTAAACACGGGGGCTCATCTCATGCGTGTAAATAGCGGCAACTCAAGCCCTGAAAATGAGGAACATCTTGAAGAAACTGAAGATGAATTTGATTGAAGGTAATATATCTATCCATTTCTGATTCACAAATCGTCACGAGTTACGAATAATATCATATTTTTGCGGAAATGTCTGATATATTTAGTGATGAGTTTTGATTCAGGCATGGAAATATTCTTTTCATTTGGCACTGGAGGCTAAATTAACAGTGTTTATATAATGGTTGAAGAGGTAGAGAAGCTTGAGGAGAAAGGAATGATAGCTACTATGCAAAAAAAGTTGTGGATACTGCTTTGGTTTCTTTTTCTGTTTGACATTTGTAAATGACAGACAGACAGACAAATGATGTATATCAAATAATTAGTTTTTCAATTTGTAAATAATAGAATCATCACTTTTTTATTCTATTAATTGATTTCCCTATCTATTATCATTGGGTTGATTGATTAGAAATTGTTGTTTTTAGGAACACAGAAAATATGTATTAAAAGAATAAAGTCTTGTAATTTGTAAACTCAAAGATAAATTCATCTTAAATCCAAAGTTCATGTGTGTGGCTCTTTCCAGATTTTATTTAGTTGGTCAATTGAAGAGTACCCAACAAAATATGGTGTCATCGTCATAAATTCCAAGTTTAGTGGATCTAAATAATAATATAAACTCCCAAAGAATAATAAATATTCAATAGATACGTACATATCTTTGGGGATAAGATCCATGATTGATAAGGCAGTGATTGCCCTAGCAAAATATGAGGTACTCCCTGCAATGTGAGAAAAAAATACTAGTTTTCTTGTCTCGTAGGAGGAAAAAAAATCAACTCATATAAATTGCATTTAATTTACTCTTTTATCTTTTCTATAACTAACAATTAATTATAATTGTTTTTATTTCTTTCAAAACAATTTATTTTAATAAGATTTTAGTGAAATTATTATATTTTTTCTTTTCTTAATACGTGTGATTTTTATTTTCTTATATTTTGAGATATTAGATAACTTATCGAATATTTTTATATTTTAGTCAAATTATTATATTTTTCCTTTTCTTAATATGTGTTGCAGTGATGCTGTTTTCTTAAAATTCCAAATGTTGTAATGATATAAATGCACTTTTCTAAAAAACATCCTTTTGAGAATTCTAGATTCTAAAATTTTAAAATTATTGAATTCATGAGCAATCATAATGAGTTGTAACACTATTAAATCATACATTCAACAACAAATTACACGCCAAACACCTGTAATAAATTGTGGATAATAAACAATATCAACTAAATACAAATTACGTTTTTATAAAGCTTAATCATGCACATTGCGGTCTCTTTAAATATTAGGGGAGTGAATTGAATAGATATCACAAACGAAATTGACCAAGGTAACACACACACACACATACATATATATATATATATATATATATATATATATATATATATATATATATATATATATATATATATATATATATATATACCGACTACCAGGCCGGTCCACATTGAGGCATAAGGCGAATCTTAAAATAAAGTATTTTTAAGTTAATAATATTTTTTATTTAAAATTTTATTTTGCGAGATTTTTGAGATGTAAAATCATTTATTAAATTATTATAATTTATTTCTTTTAACATTTTTTTCAATTAATATTAAAGTCAATCTATTCGATCTTTGTTGATCTTAAATAAGATTTTATTAACATAAAATGAGGAAGAAAAATGTCTTGAGGATTCATCTTTAAGAAAATCTATATCGACAATTTAAGGTGTCATTTTTCTACTAATAAATCTCTCAAATTTGCATTAATAAATCTCTCAGATTTGCACTAATATTTATTCATTGACTTGGATCACGTATATTTTTAGTCGTGTCTACACTATCAAGTTTCTCTATTAATAAATTATTATTTGTATTTTCAGCATTATCTAAGTTGTTAGCTTCTAAATTTTTAATACCTTGTTCATTCAATGAATAATCGCCTAAATTTTTAAATTTACTATTTTTGTTTGTTTTGATAAATTTATCAAAAGTCCTCTTTTGTGATTCAACTAAAGATTCAATTATTTTTTTATTCAATTTTGAAGCTATTAATTCAAATTTTCGAGTTGACATTGTTTTATTCTAAAATAAAATAATAAATATTTTGTAATATATACTAATATAAAATAAATGAAATTCACTAATAATAAAATTAAAACATATAAAATAATTAAAAATAATAATTAATTTTTAATAATAAAATATTAAATAGACAAAACCTGTTTTTTGAGATGTCTTTGTTGTTCTTTCTTTTGTCCCTTTCTTTATTATTTTTTTAAGAGACAAAAATGTGTGAGAGAGGTGAGAGACAAGAATAAAGTAATGAATATATTAGAGAAAAAGAGAGGAAAAATACAAAAACTTGAAAATTTTGTGGTTATAAAATTATGCTTTGAATTTGAGAGAGAGAATGGAATTCAAAAATGTTGCTATTTAAAAGGCTTTTATATGTGATTGTACTATTAATGAAAATAAAAAATTACAACTAACATTAATTAATTGTGTCTCCTTAAATTAATTGTAACATTAATAATTATAATATCTATAGTTTATTTTTAAAAAAATTAAAGGTTTTTTATAGCCTATTATTAATTCTAAGAGTCATAATAATAAGTCATAATACCTAACAATTAACTCTTAACACTACTATTTTTTTTGTGTTGTTTTGGAAGAGTAACAACTACTATTAATTACAATTTGCCATAATAAATTCTAACCATTAAGAACTTGTTTTTCCCATTATCATTATTTTGAAGTTACATTTTAGTGAACTGAGTCTGTTCATCATCGTCGACTGGCGAATGACGATACTCAACACTTATCACCCTTCTTATGTTACAGTGGTTGAGGAAAAGATTCATTAGAGCCATTTGGTACTTCAAGTTGGACAATGTAACATCAATATTATTCTTGAACAAATTGGGAAAAGTTCTCTTGTTGTAGTAAACTAGAGTTAGACTAGAATTCATTCAGACTAGGTATAGGTAATAAAATTTTATTATTTTTTCGATATGATCTGCAAATACACCAAACATATCATTTTATACAAGTTCATGTACATTCTATTTCATAGAGAGTGTCAATGCAATTTATACCACACAAAATAACTCAATGACACGTTTTAGATTATAATCCTGGCGATGCCAACAATCCCTCAACATGGATTCAAACTATAGAATATGCATCATGCCAAAAATACCTTAGCATAAGTTCTATTTATAGAATATGTTATTGTCTATTATTGTATCAGGGGTCATTTCTTTGATAATAAAACCTTTAAATTACACAAACATAAATAGTAATCTAAAAAACATTGAAAAAATTGAACAAAAACTATTGGGTATCACTGTACAATTTTCCAACCATATAGGGACGGAGCATCTCGACCAAAAAATATTGTCCAAGTACTTAGCGTACTCTGATCAATCTGGGATAAAATGACAGTAGGTGGAATAAAGATGTCACGATGTTTGGGAATATCCTCCACATACCTAAACTATCGCATGACTCACTCATATAAGTATCAAATCTTACGCGAACCACACCTGGTTCAAATATAAAAGAGATAAACATCGTCCAACATGTTCATAACTCAATGAGGGATGTAGTTCTCAAACACCATATTCTGCAGTAGTAGCCAATATATGAACTCTTTAGTAGGACGACCTTTCGTAGTAATGAAGATTTTGGCACATAACCCTGATCAATGTATTCTAATCGATAAACAATATTGTACACTAATTATTTTGAATAGTTAATTAAATAATTACATGGAAATGTTATATGAAGTAATTTCATAAATTCTTCTAGCTTAATTTGTCATATTCTTTACCGCAACATTAAGCTCCTTACACAAGTAAGTCAATGTTGCATTTCCCCAAGCGTAGTCACCCATCATCTCTAAATCTCTGAAAATCCGGATATATACAAGGTGGGTGTAGGCGATATTCTTGTTTGTGAAAATTGTGGAGCATGCAATAAATAGGAGATAAGCACTGACCATGATTTGTCTATGCATGCGAGCCTCCACATCATCACCATCCTCCTCCACGACCTTCACAACTAACACGTGTCTGTCAAAATCCTCATTGAGGAAGATGGACTGTGCCCAAATCCTTAGTCTTTTCAACTTCTTTATAGGACTTCTCCAGGTACGATCCAAGTAACTCGATAAAAAAAATTCTCTCCTTCATCTTTGGTAACAGTTGTGTGATCAAAGAGACATCTATGAATTCAAAGATGTAGAAGACATGACACATTGTCATCTCTCAAATTGTAAGGTGGAAAGTGATCACCTCCTCGTGCCACCTCTCTAAGAAGGTTGTAAATGAGTCATGATCAACTATGTTGAACCTGGTGGTGGAAAGGTCGGTTAGCCCAGTGTCTCAAATGGAACCAGTGAACCAATTCACATAAGGAGTCTTAAACATAATGATCTTCTACCCATTGTTGATACATTTCAAGGGCCTTTCATGTAGTTGAAAAAGCAACAAAATTAATTAAATGTAACACAAAACAAGAATGAAACATAATACAAAACATCAAAGACATATCATACCTATCCCTCCCAAATATCCCTGACCCCATGTTCTTTGTAATAACAAAATACAAGTGTATCATGTGAGCCTCTTAGTTATACCTCAACCTCGATCTCTTATATCTTGACAGTTGCACCTCCACTTCGTGCAACTCCACCTCAACAACGTGCACCTCAGGCTAAGGTTGTGGCTTAGATGGTCTATATCTATTGACATGTATCTTACGCACACAATCCTACATAGCAGAGAAAGTAGTTGATTCTTTATATTCCTATAACGTGGGTCCCCAATGATGGAGTTCCTCTTTAGAAGGAGAAATAATAAAGTAAAATTAACCAATAAAAAAAATAATTATGAAATTAAAGGAAGCACAAATTTTTATAGGAAGTATATAAAAAATGATGAGTCCAAGCCTTTGAGGTTGGCATCAATTTTGGTAAAACTAACTTAACAGAAAGATGTTGGACAAGATGTCCTGACATGATGAACTAACTGCAGGTTAAGGTGTTAGGCAAGATGTCCTATCATGTTGGTTCGACATCTTTGTCTGTTACAGTTTGGAATAACTGTTTCTGTTTTCCAGATTTTATGAGAATATGATTTGGTCCTAAGTGGCATATGAGATTGAGGAATCAGAGATTCTGATTATAAAAGGAATATGTTGTTTTCGAGTGTGGAGACATTTTTGGAAACTTAGGATTGAAGAAACTATTCTAGAGAAGAATAGGTCGCAGATTCTGTGGAGCTGAATTGCTGCGATTCTGAAGCCCAAATCCAGTTCTGTTTAGTAATATAAATATGATGGATTTAACCTAGAATAGTCACTGAATATATACATCTGTTATTGAGTACTAGGGTTTGTACTTTTGTGAGCCTCTCTTGTATTGCGTGAATACCTGAGTTGGATAGTTTATTGAGTTGTAATTTTTCAGTCACTACTGTGATTGAAAGGGAATTGAAAAGGGTCTCATACCTAGGAGAGTCTTAGGTAGAAATCTAGTACGAGTAGTTTCTAGGTGTGAAATTATAAACGTTGGAGTTTAGCTTGTAACCAATTCTACTTAGTGGATTTCATTCCTGGCATAGTAGCCCCCAGACGTAGGTGTTGTTGATCACCGAACTGGGTTAACAATTCTTGTGTGTTGTTTTCTTTCTGTTGTTTGCATACTGTTCTTCATTATCCGTGTGTGAGAAGCAGAGATCAAGTGTCAAGACATCCTGTCCGACATTTTAGTGACCTGCTTAACCAGAATTTCAATTGGTATTAGAGCAGGCATCCTGCTCTGTATCTGGGTGAGGTTCAGGGACGATACTTTTTGGTTCGATGGATAAAGAAGGAGGAATTTTAAACAGACTACCCATACTTGACAGTTCCAATTATGTATATTGGAAAGTGCGCATGGTGGCGTTCATCAAGTCCATAGATGGTAAAGCTTGGAAGTCTGTGGTTAACAGGTGGGATCCACCAAAGACCAAAGACAAAGATGGGAAGACTACTGATGAGCTAAAACCCGAAGAAGACTGGGATGATGAAGATGATAAGCTTGCTTAAGGTAACTCTAAAGCCTTGAATGCCTTGTTCAATGGTGTGGACAAGAACATCTTCAGGCTCATCAAGAACTGCATTGTTACAAAGGATGCCTGGTAAATCTTGAAGACTGCTCATGAAGGAACCTCTCGTGTTAAATCCTCAAGACTTCAACTTCTCACCTCCAAGTTTGAGAACTTGAGAATGAAGAAGGACGAGAGTATTCAGGAATTTCATATGAATATTGTGGACATTGCCAATACTTCAAGTGATCTTGGAGAAAAGATTCCAGAAGCAAAGCTTGTCCAAAAAAATTTAAGATCTCTTCCTAAGAAGTTTGACATTAAGGTGACAGCCATCGAAGAGGCTCAAGATATAAACACCTTGAAGGTAGATGAACTCATGGGTTCTCTACAAACTTTTGAAATGGCACTGAATGAAAAAACTGAGTAATAGAAAAGCTTAGCCTTGGTGTCCGATCATGATGAAGGAAAGACAAACTCCAAAGAAGAGATGTCTAAGGCTGTTGTGTTTCTGGGAAAATAGTACAGTCAATTGCTGAAGAAGATAGAGGGGGAATCAAGAGCAAATGTCAAGTCTCAGTCATTCAACAACCATAAAAGTAATACTCTTGGAAGAAAATAGAAGTATGAAGAAAAAGATAACAAAGGAAAATGGATCAAGTGCTATGAATGTGAGGGATATGGTCGCATCAAATATGAGTGCCCTACTTTTCTCAAGAAAGAAAAGAAATGCCTCATTACATCTTGGTATGAAGATGATTCTGCAAGTGACGAAGAATCACCTAAACAAGTTTCTGCTCTTACAGGAGTGTTTGATTCTGATATAGAATAAAAAATTGGAGATCTATCATATAATGATCTAATCAAATCCTTCAAGGAGCTTTACAAGAGATGTGCCGGCGTCTGCCAGCTAGGAGAAGGCCAACATAAGATTATTATGCTCCTTGAGGCTGAAAGAGTAAAACATCTTGGTGTCATCTCTGATCTTGAGGAGGAAGTCGTTGTGCTTAACTCCAAACTTGACAATGTGACAAAAAATGTTAGGATGCTCAACAACAGTTCTGGTATACTAGATGAAATACTTCAAGTTGGGAGGAATGCTAGTGATGTCAGAGGACTTGGCTACAATGATCAAGAAATGTCAAGCAATAAAAGAGATCCAGGATGCAACCTTAATCAGACCAAAAGAAGACAAAAGATGTCTAACAGAATGTCTCAACATCATTACAGACACAAGAGGAGACAAGATTAGAAATGTCATTATTGTGGCAAGTATGGTCACATTAAACGTTATTACTACAAGTGCCGCGGTGAAAATTGGATACCATAGTTATTTGTTAACTAGGATCGCATTTTTAATGTCACCACCGGTCTTTGATTTTATCCAAGGGAAGGGAGAAAAACCGAATTCCCACAATGCAATGTAAA
Organism: Lathyrus tuberosus; assembly: GCA_022829125.1. Lineage (NCBI taxonomy): Eukaryota > Viridiplantae > Streptophyta > Magnoliopsida > Fabales > Fabaceae > Lathyrus > Lathyrus tuberosus. Next base: position 8,359,154 of record JALAZF010000034.1, read on the forward strand.
TGCACTTAAGATTCTAAGTTCGGGGGTTGGTTATACCTAGGGAAGGTGTTAGCATCCTAGATATCTGTAGTACTCTACAGGAACCTCTCGATTAATTTTATATTATCTGTTATTTGTTTTGCTAAGGGTTTAAGGGTAGGTGATTCATTATTTTATTCCTGAGTGTGCTCGACAAGATATCGCATCTTGTGCCTACATATCCTGTCAGGAGGGAATCAGAGCACTTGTAGTTCCTTATCATTAAGGGTACTAAATGTTTAAAGGTTTAGGAGAGGAAGATGAGTCATCATCTTAAGAAAGACCACCACAGTTTTGAAAATGTTTGTATTTTGTGGGGTATGGGATTGTATGTCCCTTTCTTTGAGATGATTAACATCTAATTCTCTTGTGTGGAGAATTAGGTGGGCTAAAGTTTGATTAAATAATCAAAATTGAAGGGGGACTAACCTAAGAAATCTATCCTAAGTTGTCTAATTGACTTATCTTAAGGTGTCGATTATGAAATGCTAATGATATGCACCATGCACAATAATATGATTATCATGCATGGGATTTTCCCTTGGATATTTTATACGATTGATTATTGTTATTTAGGCGAGGGTGCTAGCAAAGTGATGCTAGACTTGTGTCCAGTGATCGGTAGGTCGAATGCGATGCCCTAAGGCGATCGACTTATATAGGTAGAAAATGGGCTCGACGTTGGATCGATAAATTTTTATTTTGAAAAAGGGTTTGAACATAAATAACAAGAAGCAAGAGTAAACATACAAAGACATGATATCAGGATAAGATAAACAAGCAAACGTTTCACTCGGGCGAAGGAGATTCTAAATGAGTTTGGATTTACTAAGAAAAGAGAGGTGATTTGATTTTAAGGTTTATTAAGAAAAAGTTATCTTTTAAAAAAGGTTTATTTTTATATAGAGATATTTTGTTAAAGATTATTATTAATTTGAAAAAAAAAAAGTCAAAGGTTTTTATTATAAAAAAGGTTTTAATTTTAATAGTTTTAGAAGATGGAGCTTTTACTTTCAAAAGGTTTTACTAATTAAGAAAAAAGTTTTATTAAGTTTCTAATTAAAATTGGTTATATTTTATTAATAGAAGTGATAAGAAAAGAAAGGGTTATTATTGTTATTTTTTACTATATAAAATAATAAAAGGAAAATATGTTCTTTTTAAAAAAGGTTATATTTTGGTAAAAGCTCTATATTTATTTTTAGTTATTAAAAAAAAAAAAATTAAGAGATGAATTTATTATTTTAAAAGATGTCAAATTAATAAAAAGGTTATTTAATTAAAACGGAGGGATTAAGTGTTTGCGAAAAAAAAAGGTCTATGGTGGAGCTTCAACTTCCAACCGTGGGATGTGTGTGTAGTGTGATCAGACGGATAAAATGGTGAGGGTGTACGGTGATACGGTGCGCAGCGTGCATACGATTAAAACAAAAAACAAAACCACAACTCTCTCATTCTCCTCGCTCGTTCCTCTTCTCATCCTCACTCGGAACTTCTTCTCCTCCTCTCTCACTCAGAACTAGGGTTTGAAAACCCTCAAATGCCACCGCCACCTTCGCTCTCACCCTCTCGCCCTCTTTCACGATTCCTTTCTCGTTCTTGTCTCTATCGTAACCCTCTACCAAACGCGACGGAAAAAACCTAACTACCCTAAACCCCACGAAATCCCAGCCCCAATCCATTGTCATTAATTTGATTACAAGTACAAGATTTATAATAACGAAAAAGGGAAGAAGAGCCGCCGACGGTGGTTGGAGGCGCGAACAAGACTTCGGGGATCGCCGTCCAAAGGTAAGCTTTCTCTATTTTGATGTGCTTGCGTCTTTGTGCTGTGATGTTGTAACTTGCCTCTGCGTATTCGTGTTGATTTCTCCGTCTGTGTTGGTGATATGTTGGTATGTTGTGAATTATTAAATGTATGTGATGCTGCTGCTATTGATTTTCGTCCCTGTGTGTGTGTATGTTGTTGCTCTGTGAATTTTTGGAACTCTTGGTTTGTTGAGTGGTGTGTTTGGAGAATTTGTGCGTACGACTAGTGATGGTTTCGTATAATTTGGGTGATGGTATTCTTGTGAACTTTCTCTATTGTTTTGGTATGTGTGTACGTTCGTGGCATGAATCCTTCTGATTTTTTTTTGCTGATCCATGTACATGTGATTTCTCCCTCTTTATAGGCGATTTCGAAATTTGAATTTGGACATGTTGTTAATGAGAATGGATTCTTTTCCTTTTTTGGAGCCAACATGCTTGTAACCTGTCCTTTATGTGATGAATGTTATTTCCCTTTATTCTTTAACATGTTCGTGAAATGTTTGGGAGAGAATATGGTATTGAATGAGTTTCCGCTTTGGTTCGATTACTGTTTTGGAAGTAAATTAATAGGGTCTGATTCCATTCTAAAAACAAATTGAATGGTTCTCTCACTACAACCATACTGCAGCGTATTAACCTTAGGGTTATTTTACTCTCAACACTAGGTATTCTAGAAGTTTGCTTGGCTGGGATGTGTTGGTTTTCACGGTTGGCTAATTACATGAATGCTTATTTTTATCATCATTTGGATTAGTTGCTCGTATTTCTGTTTACGACAGCCCTCTAACCAATTCTTTATGTCTCTTTCATGCTTTGATGTCATATGCTTATTCACATCCACGAGCTCCGGTACACCTGACCATCTTGGAATTGCAAATACTGGAAGCTGCTTCCTTCAGATTAATGGAGTAATCTTTGCGATTCATTCATAGGTAACCAAACTGCCATAGGCTCATATACTCTCATGGTTTCATTATTCAATTTGACTTCCTTACTGTAATCTCATGGCTTCATTTACCTTGGAAAGAAAAAAACTTGTGACAGTAGCGTAGTGCTCATACGGTTTTTGTGGTTTTTAAAACTAATGGCTAAAATTTCTATCAGTCTTTTCTAGGTACTGATATTAGAGCAAGGTGATTAAACATGACTCTCCCAACATACGATCTCAGCGCTGTTGCACCCATTGGTAAGTTCGTCAAACATGAACCGGACATCCGTAACTTACTATTGGTATGTGTAATATGTTCACTGTGATTTTCACGAGGTTAATACACCATATGGCAATTATTTTATGACAGGTCTAAAAAGAAACTGCTAGCAAAACTGTGAGCTTGAAATGGTAGAGGAGTCGGAACGTTTCCGTCATTGCTCTCGCTGGTGAAGTGCTGTACAATGATGAGATGATTTCACATCTTGAACCGGGTAAGTGTTCCAAGCATTTTCAGTACTGCCATTGCCATCTTCATTTCCGGTGCTGAATTCAGCTGGTGTTTCAGGTTAGCGATTAAACTTTGATGTTGGCTATTTGATAAGCTATATGCCATTATGGAAGCCATCAACCTCCAATAGTTGCAGATTAAATTCTTTGTTCATGGCGATGTACGAGCAGAATGCGAAATGGCGAGTGTGAGGGACGGTTTCATTGAGGATAGGGTACCGACATTGAATAGGTCTTCTGATCCATGATCAAGGTATAAGAACTTGGAACAGCTCACCAATAATATCTTTCTTTGAGTTATTAGGTAGATTATCACAATTATCTCCAGCAGAGAACTCAACCATAAATTACTTTGGGTTGTTAGGAAGGCATTTCTTTGCATCTTATAATGTAACATTTCATCCTACTATTTGGATGGATTTATGCTTTTGGATTTTGTACTTCCAGGTCCTTCACTGACTCTATTACTGCTTGCATTAACATTCTTCCTAGCTTTCAATGTTTTCTGATATCGCTTCCATTTTTGGTTCGCTCACTTTTGTTAATTTTCCTGCATGCAAAATTTGGAAAGCCTGGGATCCACAACGGTTGTCCAACCACCGTCTTTCACAGTTATGGAGGTTTGCAAAAGAGTGAAAATATATACTAGGAAGTATGGTAAGTTGTTTGTAACAAAAGATGATGTTATTTTCGCAGGGAGCCCCAATTCTTGTAGTGAGCTCACATGGATTTCAGACTCGGTGCATTGAAAAACGATTTGATGCACATCCCAGTGTATATCGGTATAGCAACCCAAAATGTGTAGCTGGGACCAGTTCATGTAAAAGGAGAGCTGCAAGGTAGGTTACAGAAAGTAGGAGGTTCAACAAGCTATTTAGGATTCCAAAGAAAAATGTGGGCAACAAGACGTTCCAATTTCGAGGCAGCAATACGTTTTGGCAAGGATAGATGTAGTCTTCTCAATTTCCTTGCTTAATTCCTTATCCCTCCATGTTTTTGAATGTTCAGAAAAAGTTGTTTCTTTCCTAATTATTAATAATGAGGAATTTAGTGTTTTGACAAATGGTTTTATTTTTGTAAGAATGAAGTTATGAGGATTGAATCCTGGCCTTGAATTATGTTTTGATTTTCTCGCTTATGGTTTGATGAATCAACAATATTGTATGATAGCCATTTATCTTTCCAAGATGGCATGAATGATATGATCCGAATACTTGCAACGTTTTGATGTTTGCTTACTTTCCAAAAATCATATGCTCGGAGCATATGTGAGTTAATTAATGCCTTGCTAATACAAACTTGTTTTCAATGTACGTGGATGGGCAAAGGATGTTGGATCATCGTGGAAAAATATATGGATCTTAGTTGTGGTTTGGGCAAAGGCTTGAATACGGATTTAAAAAAAAGTGAATTTGAATTGAAAAAGGTTCTTGCAATGGTTAAGAAAATAAACATGAATTTGGGATTAAATTTGAATAAAGGAATTGGGATTTGCGATTCGGAAATGGTTTTTTTGGTTTGTTTAATATGGATATGGGAGCGGTAAAGGGAAAGTTTGGATAATCCACTTGTCACTTGAACTTCAAGAAATTCACTTAAATCAAGTCCTTGGCCAAGATAACTATCCTAGACACTTGACGTCCATTTGAACAGGCTTGAATTGTTGAAACAACTAGTTCCCATCTTTAATTTAATCGCAACTCAATCACATTACTCCCAATAAAATCTCGATCCGCGAAACACTTTGACTTAAAAAATCCAAACGAAACTTTAGTTGATGATGACCTTTCACGTGAACCAAGCCTTGAGGAACCCTTGGATATAACCGGGAAGCCTGACCAAGTCTTCAGAACCTGCTCAAGCACCACTAAAAGAGGAAAACCTAATCATCCTCGACGTGTATACTGAAGTTCTTGAGGAAAGTGAACTTGTGCTGACTGAGGAGGAAAAGATGTCATCTTGCAGTATAACCTTGCCACGTAACCGGTGACTAGCTTTTAGGGACCAATCAGAGGGTATAAGGACATAGTATTCTGGAGGAAAAAGGCTTGGTAGTGGTTTAGGGATAAAAAAGGGATAGATGGCACAATCACACAGGAGTTCATACACACTTGCAAAGACCAGGGAATCACCACAAACACACATAACACAACCTTCAAGACCTTGAGCCCTCTGCAGCAGCACCTGTCCTTAAAAAAAGAAATAGACAAAACTAGATAAAGCGGTTAGTCACAAAAAAAACGCACACCTAAAGATGTTAAGCAAAGAAACAAGGCGGGGATCTTAGGGTCAAAAATTAGGGTGCGACAACAAGCTACATGGATATCCTAAGGCTAGTATTGCTGGAAAGAAAAGGAGTTCCTAAGGCTAGTATCTAAAGGTCAACTTCACTAGATCTGAATGTTTAGTTTTGGATAATAAAGATATGATTATCATGAAAGGTGTCAAATCAAAGAATAATCGTTATGTATGGACAACCTTGCAGATGGAGAAACACCAGAAACACTCCTCAGAACTGAACATGGGTGAATTACAAATTGGAAGGTTAACCAAAATGACACATAGGAGATTGCAACATCAGACTATCGTAAGGATTGAGAATCTTTATCAAAAGGCCTCTATGGTTAATAAAATTCCTGGAAATAGATGTTCATATACTGTAACAAAGGAATCAATCATAGAAACTGAAGAAATAACGACAAAAATTGGTTGGCTCTGGCCTAATGTCACATGAGATGTCGTGACATCCTTCTATGACGACATGAATCCTTCTAGTGGTACAAAAATTCAAAGAAAAATTTTGAAGGACAAATTAGGGTTTTACTTGTCGTGTGGGAACACTATTCAAGGATATACAGGGTTCCAAAATCAATCTTTTCAAATCAACCAAAACTGCTTCCGCGATAGATATCCTCACTCTACACTAATTTTCTCAAACTCCTTAACCTTCCAGATTAAAAACAAGGGAAATTGTGTTCACTGTACGACGTCGCAACAACAATCACCAACAAGAGCAACCAAGAAGGATATTGCAACAACATCCGCTTCTAGGTCAAAACCTGAAGGGCTGTATGCTGAAGATGCAATTGATGTTGTTCCCCTTTCTATCGTCCCATGCAAAACGGACAAAAATCCTGTAAAAAAGATCAAAGAACTTTCCACCAGGTAACCTTTCTAACACTTCTGGTGCTTTCACTAGCCCTAGGAAGGGAATAGAAAAGTTTAACACAAATGAAAGGATTGACAAAATAGTGAATAAACTCATAAGTCAAGGGGATAGAATGAGTGTTGTTGGAATTACTAGACCACTGGCTCAAATTATGCCAACAAACTCAGTTCTTGATGAGGATGTGACTGAGAGAAATGCTGATAATGGTGGAGATGATGACGAAGTGTTAGAAGGGAATCTGCACACCCTTGCTGACTCCGTGGTGAGAAATGTTGAGAAAGATGATGGAACATCCTCATCTGCAAAAGTGTCTCAAGAACAGGCATTTAAGGGGATTGCTGAAGAAGTAACTGCCAAAGTTATCAATATAGATTACTTACCCTCTGATGATGAAGTCATTGCAACAAGTCTCAATCCTAGTGTGGCTGAAAGATTGAAGAATAGAAAAGATAAGGGTGTAGACACTAAAAACACCTATAACAAGCAAAATAAGAAATTTGTAGTTGGACCCCATAGGCCTTGGAGTAAGGTTGTTGTTGTGTCCAAAAAGAGAAAGGCAGAGTCTGACAATGAATCAGACTATGATGCTCAGAACATCATGCTCATTAAGAAACCAACCTCTAAGAAGAAGGTTGTTACTCTTCCTAAAGCTCCCATGGACAACATCTCATTCTATGATGTTGTAAATGTTAACAAGTGAAGGTATGTATATCACAGAAGAGTTTCTCTAGAGAGGGAATTGGGAAAGAATTCCCTCAATTGTACGGAGGTAATGGATTTGATTAAAGAAGCTGGCTTATTAAAGACTGTCTCTCAATTTGGCTTATGCTATGAGAGGCTGGTCAAAGAGTTTGTAGTAAATATTCCAGAAGGGTGCAATGATAGAAAAAGTTAGGACTATTTAAAGGTATATATCAGGGGAAATGTTGTGACATTTTCTCCTACTAAGATAAAAAAGTTCCTTGGTATAGTGTGAGGAAGTTGATGCTGAAATTAAAGACTCTGATGATCAGATTTGTAGGGAAATTACTGGAAATACTGTGAGGAATTGGCCTAGCAAAGAGAAACTACTAGCTGGGAAGCTGAGTGTTAAATATGCCATTCTTCATAGAATTGGAACGGTGAACTGGGTCTCTACCAATCACACTTCAACCATTTCAACTGGGCTTGGAAGGTTTATCTATGCTATTGGAAAAAGAAAGCCATTTGACTTTGGTGTATACATCTTATAACAAATCCTGAAACAGGCTGTCTCTTCAGCTGTAAAGCTGCCCATTTGCTTTCTTTCACTCATATATGGGGTGATTCTTCAACAACATCCGGGGATAATTTTACCTATTGATATTATCATGAGAAGGGAGTCCCCCCTGACTCTGCACTATAAGCTGTTTGTTGGAAGGCATGTCCCAGATATTGCTTCAACATCTGCTCTAACATCTGCTATAACTACCTCAGAAGAGGACACTATTGCTCAGCTGAAGGAAACTTGCAGGGAGCTTGATGTCATTATCAAGGCCATTACAGCCAAGAAGGAAAAACTGGAACAACTGATACAAGCCTCGTCTGCTGGGCAGAACAAGGACATTGGAGCAAACACTAGAGATGCTGAGAAACGTAATGCTGAAGAAAACAGTGAGGAAGTTGATGCTGCTACTGATGATGGTTCTGGTGAGGATGCAGAAGAAGAGGATGATGAAGAAATAGAAGATGACTACTGAGAGTTGTCTTTTCTTTATTTTACGTTTTTTGTTTTGTTTTTGGTTTTGTAAGGGCTTAATGCCCAAGATAATTTGCTTCTGTTTGGGTGTGTACTTTAATTACTATATACTGGTTACTTCGTTTTTGAGTTAGTCTTTCTGACTTTGTCATATTATGGCTAAAAAGGGGGAGTAATACTAACTTCACTAACCACTGCTGACTGCTACTAACCATTGAGGAGGAGTAGTGCTGGTGTTGCTTGCAGAAGAAGGTATTGGTTGAGGGGGAGATAAAGTTTAGTTTGTGTTTCACTGTTGTTCTGATGATCTGGTCTCCTTGTTCTGAATAATTCTGTCTGCATGATAATTGTAGTTAGTTTTAGGCAAAATCTGCCAAAGGGGGAGATTGATGAGTCCAAGCCATTGAGGTTGGCATTAATTTTAGTAAAACTAACTTAATAGAAAGATGTTGGATAAGATGTCCTGACATGATGAACTAACTGCTTGTTAAGGTGTTAGACAAGATGTCCTATCATGTTGATTCGACATCTTTGTCTGTTACAGTTTAGAATAACTGTTTCTATTTTCTAGGTTTTATGAGAATATGATTTGGTCCTAAGTGGCATATGAGATTGAGGAATCAGATATTCTGATTCTAAAAGGAATATGATGTTTCCGAGTGTGGAGACATTTTTGGAAACTTAGGATTGAAGAAACTATTCTAGAGAAGAACAGGTCGCAGATTCTGTGGAGCTGAATTATTGCGATTCTGAAGCCTAAATCCAGTTATGTTTAGTAATATAAATAAGATGGATTTAACCTAGAATAGTCACTGAATATATACAGCTGTTATTGAGTACTAGGGTTTGTACTTTTGTGAGCCTCTCTTGTATTGCGTGAATACCTGAATTGGACAATTTATTGAGTTGTAATTTTTCAGTCACTGCTGTGATTGAAAGGGAATTGAGAAGGGTCTCATACCTAAGAGAGTCTTAGGTAGAAATCTAGTATTGGTAGTTTCTAGGTGTGAAGTTGTAAACGTTGGAGTTTAGCTTAGAACCAATTCTACTTAGTGGATTTCATTCCTGGCTTGGTAGCCCCCAGGCGTAGGTGTTATTGATCACCGAATTGGGTTAACAATTCTTGTGTGTTGTTTTCTTTCTGCTATTTGCATTCTGTTCTTCATTATCCATGTGTGAGAAGCAGAGATCAAGTGTCACGACATCCTGTCCGACATCTTAGTGATCTGCTTAACCAGAATTTCAAAAAATAAATGAGAAAATCTCTCTTTGAATTATCGTATTTCTTTACTATTTTCATTGGTTATAAAAGTCATACTCTGCTACATCAATAACATCATCGTAGAAAAACCTTTTGAGAAGAAAAAAACTAAAAGAGTTTAGCTACCATTTATGTTTGGTGAGATTGTAATAATAACATTTGTGTTCTCATTAATTTTTTACAAAGAAGTTATTACTGTTACTCCATTGTTATTATCATTATTATTATTGTGTGGGGAAAAGTACGATCTTGGGATAATCATCCGGTGTCATTTTATTACTTGTTTTAACTGATATCTTTCTCAATAAGTAGTATAAGAGCTTTGGCTCACCACACATTTTAACTTCTATTATTCATAATGGAATAGTCAACCTCGACGACATCAACAAAAATGGTTAAGTTAACCTCTTCAAACTACTCCATTTAGAAGCCAAGAATAGAAGACATACCCTATTGCAAAGATTTGTATTAACCTTTGCAAAATAAAGGGACAAAGCCAATCGAAAAGTTTGATGTTGTTTTGAATTTGATGAACCGGAAAACTGTTGGACAAATTTGACAATGGATATATCAAAGTGTCTTTCATCATGTTGCGCAAGAAATGGTTGCGTATACGTTATGGGCGAAACTTGAAACCTTGTACAAGAGAAAGACAACCCAGAATAAAGCCTCTACTATTCGTCGATTGGTGAACCTGAAGTATAGAAAAACCCATAGTCTTATAAATGTGCCTTAAAACCTTTGTTGATGAAGAGAAAGAAAACATATTTTGGAGATTGCATTTACCGTGAAAACCAGAAGTTTTAGAAAGTCGGACGAAAAGTCGAGGGAAAAAAAATCGCCCGGTGAATAGTCTCGTTCGTACCACGAATAGTGCTATATGTACAGATGAATAGTGACGTCCGTATGTTGAATAGTGTTGTCCGTACAGTGAATAATGTTTTCGCGTTTTTGGGCTTTTTTGATTCGGTCCATGGATCCATGTGATTTTGGGCTTTATTTGTTGGGTATTTGCTATTATAAATATGTATCTCTTATATGCTTGGTGTGTGAAAATCTTAGAGTTTACATCAACAAGGGTTTAAAGGCATAACATATGGTTTCAGCTATTCACAAGGAAAACCTTAGAAAAGCAAAGGTTTAGGGAAACCTTTGGAGTTGTTTAAGGTTATTGTGCAAGACTGTTACGCCTTGGGTTTTAGTTGTTTACACTCACCCTTCTCCATCTCAACAAGTCTATGCCTTTTTGTTTCATCTCTACAAGTCTATGCCTTTTTGTTTCATTCTTGTGCTCATAAAAAATGAATCCAACAAGGCATGGCATTGCATTAACAAACATTCAACAATTCAAAATCATTTTTATCACTAATAACTTGTTGAACATGCACTGAAAGTGTGACCATTTAGATTATACTCACCACTTGTTTGATGAAATGCCAAGAAGAAATTTTGTTTCTTAGACGGTTCTCATTTTTGGATGTGCTAAGATTGATTTATTTATAAGATCAAACATTATTTCCCCACCTAAAGCAAGCAATTAAAAAAGGTAGGATTAATGAAAGTTTCATATCTAACATGCTACATGCATGAAGTAATAAATATGATATATACAATTTTAGCATGTTTATTATTTAACAGATTTCTATGTGGATAATATTTTTAAAGCACCATGTTTAATATCTAAAACAAAAAGGTACACACACAGATAAATGCATGTTATGTTTTATTAATAAGGAGCTAATAGAGAAAGAATGAGGAAGATGCCAGAATGAACAATTCAAAACAATCTGATTCAATAATTTCATTGAAATTTTGGTCTATGATAAAGTCAAATAAATTAACTAACTTCACACCATAAAGACAGAGAAAGAACAATGGATGTGTGTTGTAGTAGCTTTGTATTAATGAGGAAAATATAAGCTTGTAGTAGTGAAGAAGCATGGTACAAGATTTATAACAAACAAGATGTATATAATAGTGAGAGCAAATATGAACTTGTAGAATAGAATAAAGTGAAAGAAAAACTCTTCTTTCATCTAATAATGATAAACATAAACTAAACATCACCATCTAGTGTAAATTTTTGTTAGTTTTTTATGCTACAATATAATAAATAACATGTTGAGTTCTCAATCATTAAGAGTTAGATGAAATTATATGGTATTTGTTATTGTCATTTTTCAAAGTTTTCATCTTGTATGCATCACACTACTACATCTTGACACTAGGTGAAACACTTCAATTCTATACATCCTTCAAAATTTGCTCTGAATATACTCCAAGATCACTGAGTTGGTGAAGACTAAAAATTTGATCTCGTTTTTTTATCATTTTCCTTCTAGAATTGCACCTAGAGAAAATAAATAGTAGACATGTGTGAGCTTGTTTAAGGATCCCCCACTGGTATTTTTTCACAAATCGTGTGTGAGCTCGTTCAGGCATTTCGTCGAATAATTTGTGAGTTCTGATTTTTTTATTGGCACTAAAAAGTGAAATTTTTATCCTATTGACTATCATCTAAATTGGGCATTATAACACTTTCTTCTATTTCACTCCCATGTAGCAAGACAATTGCACTAGGAAAAGTATTAAGCTTACTGAAAAATTTCAATTCAACTATTCTTAAAGTCAAAGTTTCTGGTATTTTGCAAATGGATTTTTGAATGAAATCAAGGAGAAGGAAGATACTGGGCACAAAGTAATCTAAACTTGGCAATGGATGACAACTGTTACAATATCTTCTTCATGAAAACTGTAACGCCCTAGTTTTTGTCAGTTTTTATTTAATCGAGTCATTTTGATTATTCTATTATTATATTATTTTACTTTCGACTTTTATTTGGAAATATGTTATTTTTCAATGTTGTGATGTTTTATCGCGTTTTGGGAACGTTTGCGAGATATTTGAGTGTGGGGGTATTTTGGTCATTTCATGATATTTTTCCTTAAGTTAGAAAATAGAAAATAGTAAGAGAGAAAAATAGAGAGAAAGAAAAAGAGAAGAAGAGAAGAAAAAGTGAGAAAAACTTGAAAAATCAAGAAAATCGATCTCCCGACTTTTCTAAGCACGATTAAATCGGGTAAGGGTGTGAAACTCGATTATTATATGCTTGTGTATGATTATGTATGTGTGTTTTTTATTGTTATTGGATTGAAATGGAAAATATAGTAAAACCCATATTATGTGAAAATTGATTAGAATTCGATTTAATTGTGTCGGAAATCATATTTTCGGGTCCAATATTATTGATACATGTTAGATCCATGTTGTTAGGCATTGTATTGGTAATTTTTCTGGTGTATAGGTGAAAATGGGTTGATTTTGGCTGGAAAAACGCAGAAAAAAATCTGCAGAAAAAATTCTGGATTTTCCACTGCCCATACGCGTATCACTCAAGGCAATACGCGTATTGGTCAAGGCAATACGCATATGGCATTGAAGAAAAATGAGCAATACGCGTATGGAGATTCATTTTGCTCGGCCATCTGCCCATTTGCCTATGGTACGCGTAACACTTTAGGGCATACACATATGATGTGGGGCACTACGCGTATTGGAGTTTTAAAGGGAATTTTGGGAAAATGGGTCTCTGCCCATACGCGTATGACCTTGGGCAATACGAGTATGAAATGGCGAGGAATCAGGGCCATACGCGTATGGCTCAGGGCAATACGCGTATGTTCAGGAGAATTGCAAAATGTGGGTTTTTTCGCGATGCTTTTTCTTTTTTAGTCCGTAACTTGTGTTCCGTTTATCCGTTTTTAACATTCTTGGTATCATTGAGTAGCTATTGAACCGTACTTTCTCATTATAATAATTTTGAGATTGCTAGCCGATTTAATTATGTCGGGAATTTGGAATAGTGTCGTTTTGTTGACTTTTGTTGTTATACTTGTGTGTAATTGATGTGTATCATGCAATGTGCTGTTGATATGGATATGGTATGAATTGTGTGCTGTTGTATGGTATAAATGCATTATTTTGGGCTTGAATTGCAAAGCATGAATTATGTTGAATGAGTTGATTGCATATATGTGTGCATTGGAATGTCATGAGTCATTGTATGCTAAGCATCATGATATGCATTCTTGAGACGTCCTGAGTGACGGATTGATTCCAGAGGGAATCCGCTATAACATTGTAGCGAGCGATTTTGGACGCGGTTCTTAAGCGCGGTCGCTCTCTGCGGTTGAGTTTACTACAGGTCGATTCATTTTTTATCCTATTAAAGCTGATGAAGGAAGGGAAATAGATGTCTCCAATTAACCCTGCTTGCATACTGAATTTAAACAGCGGTCTGTTAGGTTACGAATGCTATCAATGTGGGGGGCCTTTGTACTGGTTATTTGTATTTTCGCCAATACTGATTTCTTTCTTTCTGGGGTTTTCTAGCGGGGAACAAGGATTAGGATGTTAGGACTGATGCTTTTTGATAGATACATGAGAGTATGGGATTTTGGTTTTTTTTGTTTAGTGTGCTCGCTACGATTTTTCTTTCAATCTTGTGCCTACGTATTCCCGTTTACCGAAACAGGGAAATCAGAGCGTTCGTAGTTCCTCCTATTCTATGGGAGGAAATGGGTGTTTTTGGTGTCTTGTTCAAAGCCCAAGACGTGAAGCGAAAGGTGGTTTGTATCTTGTTCAAAGCCCAAGATGTGAAGCTGAAGAGTTTATTTGTATCTTGTTCGAAGCCCAAGATATGAAGCTAAAAGGTTTTGATTTTAGAGAGAACTTGTCACCTCTAAAGGGGGGTCTGTTTGTCACAACTGTTGGGTGACTGATTGTAAAGGAGAATTACTTTAACCGGGATACGCGGATCCTAGCAATGCCTTAATTTCCTTTATAGGGGATTTTAACCTGAAGGAGAAGACTTTAACTCAGTGTAGAGCAATGCTATCTTTCCTTAGGAATTTCTCATGCTAAAAGAGGGACATTGGCGTGGATGTATATAATCCAGAGGCTTGCCGCTTACAGCGATTAGATGAAAGGAGTTGTTGATTTCGGTGTACTGTGAACGAGGCACAGTTTTGATGCTAAAAGGTTGATTGGATCAACTTGGGTTTTCTTATACAAAGCCTAAGAGGAGGCTAAAAGGTGATTGACCCAACGAGGGAGTCTTTATGTGTCTCGTACAAAGCCCGAGAGAGAGGCTAAAAAGGGTTGACTCTATGGGAGAATCTTTTATATGTGTCTTGTATGAAGCCCAAGACGGAGGCGCAAGGTGTCTGACTCAACAAGAGAGTCCTTGTATCTCGTACGAAGCCCGAGTTAGAGGCTGAAAGTGATTTAACTCCACAAGAGAGTCTTTGTATCTCGTACGAAGCCCGAGATAGAGGCGAAAAGGATTGCTGTTTCAGTTAAGTGACAGGTCCAGTATGTTGTAAAAGAGAAAATCAGTTCTTATAAAGAGACTTATTCCAGGTGGGTTCGTACTTTGGCACTGATCAGAGGATCAGGGTTACTTCCTGTTCTTTAAGGAAATGGGAAATCCAAAGGGTATTGAGATTGTCCAACTCTACTGGTGTTTTTCCTTACTTGAAGGATGCTTGAGAACGTCTTTGGGACTCAAGGGTCTTAGATTGTGAGAGTCTAGAGTTTTATGTTTTGGTACTATGTGTTGAGAAACAGTTGTAGTACATTCACGGTGGAAAGATCTAGACTCTTTGAGAGACTGTTTTATGGAGACGACTAATATCTGTTCCTATACCTCTAGGAGGTCGTCGGGACAATTTGTACAAAGCCCAAGAGGAGGCTGGAAACTTCTAAGAAGCCGATCGGTCCTTGTACTAAGCCCAAGAGGAGGCTACTATTCCCGGAGGAAGAAATTATTATATGAAGCCTAAGAGGAGGTTGTGAATACTTCTAAGAAGCCGACGGGTCCTTGTACTAAGCCCAAGAGGAGGCGGGGGTACTTTTAGGAAGCCTGTGGGTCCTTGTACAATGCCCAAGAGGAGGCCGATACTTTTAGGAAGCATGTGTGTCCCCAAACCCCGAGAAATTCAAGACATGCCATTCACCGAGAATGGATCAAGCCAGGAAAGTTTGAGAATTTGGAAGAAACTCAAATATGCCATTCACGGAGAATACATTCATCTCTGGGAGTAGAGTTTCTTGATAATTCCTAATGAGGACAACCGAAGAGAAGACTGTATATGGTGATCCTATTGGGGATCTATTTGTCTATTTCTACGAATAAACGAAACGGCTTTTACCTAGTACTAGACGTAGTTGCCGAGGAAACTCTAAATATCTATACTATTATTACACAGTTGATATGAGTTTATGAAAGGAGACTTACAGTGAGCAGCCCCACAATACAGTTATATGTATATGAAAGCAGTAAATGAAAGCGTATAAACACTTACTTGGTTGTAGTGCTTCCATGTTGTTTGGTTAGTTGTTCAACAAAGAAAGATTGAAAACAATAGTATATTCAAAATCAAAGGAGAAAGTGCTTTGAAAAAGAAAGATTTGGGGCTTATAGCTCAAGGAGAGGGAGGCCCAAGGTTTTATCAGTGAGCGCACTGTTTGAATTTATACAGAGGGATTTATACAAGTGACTGAAGCCCAAAAAAAAGGTTTTCTGTACAAAGGGATGGGTCTTACACTCTCTCAAGAGGCCCAAAAAAGTTTTAAAGAAAAAGAGTGGGGCTTATAACACGAGGGTAGGCCCAGTTGGTTCTTTATTTGAAATGGAAATCGCGCCGAGGTTTTCTTTTAACGCAGAGGGACTTATACAATAAGTGAGGCCCAAAACGTTTTAAAGAAAAAGAGTGGGGCTTATAACACGAGGGTAGGCCCAGATGGTTAAATTTAAACTGGCGACGATCGCGTCATTTATTTGAAAATGTACAGAGGGACTTATACAACGAATGAGGCCCAAAAAGGTTTTCTGTACAAAAGGATGGGTCTTACACTCTCTCAAGAGGCCCAAAAAGTTTTAAAGAAAAGAAATGGGTCTTACTACTCGAGGGTAGGCCCAAGGTTTTTCAACGGATGACGATCGCGTCGAACTTTTTGAAATACAACGGGACTTATACAATAAGTGAGGCCCAAAATAGGTTGTATTTACAAAGGGTTGGGTCTTACACTCTATTAGAGGCCCAAAAGTTTTTAAGAAAGGAAATGGGTCTTACTACTCGAGGGTAGGCCCAAGGTTTGTTTTTCAACGGACGATGATTGCGCTGAACTTTTTGAAATACCACGGGACTTATACAATAAGTGAGGCCCAAGATCTTGGTATTTACAAAAGGGATTGGGTCTTATACTCTATTAGAGGCCCTCAAATCCTCCTTTTAGGTCTTGGTTCATGTTTTGTCCCAAAAGTCAACTTGGGGGTGAATTAGGTCAAGAAACCCTAATTCCTGATTCTTGATGAGTGCATCCCCTGAGGTTAAATTGACTTGATACTTGGGTCCATGAGGTTCCATGGAGTATATTAGGTTGTGTTTT
This sequence comes from Lathyrus tuberosus, assembly GCA_022829125.1. Taxonomy (NCBI): domain Eukaryota; kingdom Viridiplantae; phylum Streptophyta; class Magnoliopsida; order Fabales; family Fabaceae; genus Lathyrus; species Lathyrus tuberosus. The sequence continues at coordinate 8,376,022 of JALAZF010000034.1, forward strand.
GGATCCTTGGCTCATGCCCAAAGGAAAATTTCCCTTTGGAGGCCCTGATCGACCAAAACCCTAATTTGGTGACATTGGCGATCTTAAGGCTTGATCCACTTAGAAGGGAGCAGCTTTGTGCTTAATCCTTGTTGTGGGAGTCCTTTTGATCCCTTGTAGATATTTGAGAGGTTAGAAAAGTTGAAAATCATGTCATTCCTTGATTGATCCTTTGTCAAAAGTTCTGAGAGGGCTTGAAATCCTAAATTTGATTGCAGTGGATGCTCACCCATCTTTGGGGAGACTAATGAAGTATGATGGTACATCCATATTGTGATGATGAGTTTCACAATGATGGGAGATCTTAGTGGTCAAAATTTGGGGTATGACAGATGCCCCTATTTAATCTTCTTGGACCCGAAGGTGTGAATGACGAAAGTATTCGGGCATTCGGGCGTTCGGGGTGCAAGAGGATTAAATATCGGAATACCCGAAATTTTGATGGTGGTTATGAATGGTAGCTTACGCATTCATCTTCTTTAGCTAAGCGATGATGCTTAGAAAAGGTAAACTTCCCCTCGATCCTGGTCTTCAGCCAAGGAACTGGTATAAGTTGCGGAAATAAACTTCCCCCCGATCCTGGTTTCCTACCAAGGAACTGGTCTCAGTTTCTGTTGTAAACTTCCCCTCGATCCTGGTTTCCTACCAAGGAACTGGTCTTAGTTTCTGAAATAAACTTCCCCTCGATCCTGGTTTCCTACCAAGGAACTGGTCTTAGTTTCTTTTGTCAATAAACTTTCTTGACAAGGGACGCTATTTGTAGCGGTTTTCCTTCAAACTTCTCGCCGAATTTTCCTGGGGAGATGCCATTTGAGTGGAAAAAGTTTGATGTCAGAGCTGTTGGGGAACCCAGTCGTTTGAGCTGTAGAGTTGCACAAACTTCTCTGTTTGGAGACGCCATTTGTTTCTATTGGGGAAAGCGAGTCTCTTGAGAGACTACTTTCACTTGGGATCTTACATCATACTTTTCTCGGGATCTTCCCGGAGAAATGCCATATGATGGGGTCCAATTTTGAGGTGCCGATGACCTTTTCATCAGCGGTTTTTTTCAGAGTGAAACTGACATGTTGCCGAATTTCTAATTACGGGGCTTTCTCTGTGGATTTTCCTTAATCCGGGAAAGCAAGGATATCATCTTCAATGGCGAAGAGTGATATTTATTGAACATTGTCTCTGGCTTTTCAGAGGTTCAAATTATCAAAGTGGTCGAGGACTACCTTCATTCTAGAAATAAACTGGAGGAGAGAGATCGTTCAGATGCAGCGTTTCCTGACGAGGGAAGAACTGACAACTCGATTGAGAGGACTGTTACCACTACGGGACAAGACCGACTTTAGTGATAGTGATGCAATATGAAATGTGAATGCAAATAAATAATGCATGATGTATGTATATTTATGCTGACAAAACTGACGCGACATACAGACTAATAGGTGAACATGACTGGATACTCGGCCATCGCGGGGCGAAGAAGTACCGTTGGTTCAGAATAGCAATTCCACCTTGCTTAGGAGAGATAGTCCCTGCTGGGAGCTATGTTGGTCGAGCTTAGGAGATGAGAACTCGGCCGAGGTGTGTCAGATGAAACAAGGTCTCTGACACATTTGACCCTTCATTCAGGCGTACCGGCTTAGAAGGAGTACTTTGATTCTGCACTTTGAAGTTTGCTTACTTCTGGAGAAGCGGTTGATGTTCTTCTGATGTTCAACCGTCAAAAGAAATTGCCGACTTTATTTTAAAAGCAGAAAAAGTTTTAACAAGTAAATTCATTTTGTTTTATTTCAAGAATCGTTAACCATATTAAAATGTCGTTCTGTAAAGCTGAAACAAATAAGAATTACAAACAAAAGCACAAGGGCTCAAATTTTATTGATAAGATAGAGATCAGCCAAACGCGTGATTCCAAAAAGTATATACAAAGCTAGAAAATGGTAATTTACAGGGAAAAGGGCTACGTTGAAACATAACGACCACTATCCTTCTACCAACTTTGAATTCGGGGCATCCTGAGCTTCTGTCAAAGATGACCTTGACTGGAGTTTGTCTGACGGATGATGTAACTGCTGCTGAGGGACTTGCCTCTGTTGAACATAGTTACTTGCCATTATCCCTAATTTTTTCCTGGATTGTACTTTGAGATTTCCAATCCACCGGGATGATTTTTTTCTTTTGAGTTTGTCTCTAATTTTTGCCTGGACCGCCCTTTCGGGTTTTCAATCCACCGAGACGTTTTTTTTAGGCAAAGTATTTCTTGACTACATCAACATTCGTGGGGTAGGCAAATTCCTCTCCGTCCATGGTTGCAAGTCTCAAGGCGCCGCTTGAGAAAGCTTTCGTGACCACATTGGGGACATCATAATTCGGAGTCCATTTGCCCCGGGAATCAGTAAGAAATGATTGTATCTTCTTGAGCACAAGGTCTCCTTTCCTGAAGACGCGAGGTCGGACCTTTTTGTCAAACGCCCTCTTCATTCTTTGTTGATACAACTGACCGTGGCATAGTGCCGTTATTCACTTCTCCTCGATCAGATTCAGTTCATCGTGTCGACTTTGACACCATTCAGCTTCGGTGAGCTTAGCTTCCATCAATACTCGGATTGATGGGATCTCTACTTCTATGGGGAGCACTGCTTCCATGCCATACACTAGAGAGAAAGGGGTCGCCCCTGTTGAAGTGCGGACAGATGTGCGATAACTGTGAAGAGCAAAGGGTAGCATCTCGTGCCAGTCTTTGTAGGTTACAACCATCTTTTGAACGATCTTCTTGATGTTCTTGTTAGCTGCTTCTACCGCTCCGTTCATCTTGGGTCGGTAGGGAGATGAGTTATGGTGTTCAATCTTGAACTCAGCACACAACTCTTTCATCATCTTATTGTTCAAGTTAGATCCATTATCAGTAATGATCTCGCTTGAAACACCATAACGGCAGATGATATTGTTTTTAATAAAGCGGACCACCACTTGTCGGGTTACATTGGCGAATGACGCCGCTTCGACCCACTTGGTGAAATAGTCAATGGCTACTAGGATGAACCGATGTCCGTTTGAAGCCTTAGGTTCGATCAAGCCAATCATGTCGATTCCCCACATGGAAAAAGGCCACGGGGAAGAAAGAACTTTGAGATGTGATGGCGGTACATGAATTTTGTCGGAGTATATCTGACATTTGTGACACTTCCTCATGTACTTGTAGCAGTCGGACTCCATGGTCAACCAATAGTACCCTGCTCTTAAGATTTTTCTCGCCATTGTGTGTCCATTGGCATGAGTGCCAAAGGATCCTTCATGAATTTCTTTTATAAGCATGTCTGCTTCTGGTCTGTCCACGCATCAGAGCAAGACCAAGTCAAAATTCCTCTTATAAAGAGTGTCACCGCTCAGGAAGAAGCTTCCAACCAATCTTCTGAGGGTCTTTCTATCTTTTCCGAGTGCCCCAGGTGGGTACTCCTGTTTCTGAAGGAAGCATTTGATATTGTGATACCAAGGTTTGTCATCTATGACTGCTTCAATCGTGAAGATGTAAGCGGGCCTTTCAAGGCGTATTATGTCAATCTTAGGTATGTCATTCCATTGACCTACACTAATCATGGAAGAGATAGTGGCTAATGCATCAGCCATGTGATTCTCCTCACGAGGGATGTGATGAAACTCAACTCTGTTGAAGAAAGGTAGCAACCTTCTTGCATAGTCTTTGTAAGGAATCAGTCCTGATTGGTATGTGTTCCAATCTCCTTTTATCTGATTGATAACCAGGGCGGAGTCGCCGTATACGTCCAAGTTTTTGATCCTTAAATCAATTGCTTCCTCGAGACCCATGATACAAGCTTCGTATTCGGCCTCGTTGTTCGTACATTTGAACTTAAGTCTGGCAGTGAAAGGAATATGGGTACCCTGAGGGGTAACAATGATTGCCCCAATTCTGTTTCCATAATGATTAACTGCTCCGTCAAAGATAAGTCCCCATTGGGAACCTGGTTCTGGCCCTTCACTGGGCAGCGGTTCGTCGGAGTCCTTCATTTTTAGATACATGACATCTTCGTCTGGGAAGTCAAACCCGACTGATTCCTGATCGTCAATCGGTTGATGAGCTAAATGATCGGCTAAAATACTTCCCTTAACGGCTTTTTGAGCGTGGTACTCTATGTCATATTCTGATAACAGCATCTGCCAACGGGCAATCCTTCCCGTAAGAGCAGGTTTTTCGAAAACATACTTGATTAGATCCATTTCGGAGACCAACCAAGTAGTATGACGAATCATGAACTGGCGAAGACGTTTGGCTGCCCAAGCCAAAGCACAGTAAGTTTTCTCGAGCATCGTGTACCGAGTTTCGCAGTCGGTGAATTTCTTGTTCAAATAGTAAATGGCAGACTCTTTCCTTTTAGTTTCGTCTTGTTGGCCAAGTACACATCCCATTGAGTCCTCGAGAACTGTGAGGTAAATGATCAGCGGTCTTCCTTCCACTGGGGGTGATAGAATCGGTGGGTTCAACAGGTATTCCTTGATACTGTTGAAGGCGGTTTGACAGTCCTCTGTCCAAATGCAGTCCTGATTCTTTTTGAGTAATTTGAAGATCGGCGCGCATGTCGGGTTCATGAGGAATATGAATCTGGAAATGTAATTCAGACGTCCCAGGAATTGTCTGACTTGTTTTTCAGTTTTCGGAGAAGGCATTTCTCGAATGGCCTTGACCTTGTCAGGATCAACCTCAATTCCTTTCTGGCTGACGATGAACCCTAGTAGTTTCCCTGAACGGACACCAAAGGTGCACTTGTTAGGATTCAAGCGGAGCTTGAATTTTCTTAAACGTTCGAACAATTTTGACATATGTTCAACGTGTTCACTCTCTGTTTTTGATTTTGCAATCATATCATCGACATATACTTCGATTTCTTTGTGTATCATGTCATGAAACAGAGTAGTCATGGCCCTTTGATAGGTTGCCCCGACGTTCTTCAAACCGAACGACATCACCTTGTAACAAAAGGTACCCCATGGGGTAATGAACGAAGTTTTCTCCATGTCTTTCGGCGCCATTTTAATTTGATTATAGCCCGAGAACCCATCCATGAAGGAGAAAACTTTGAATTTTGCTGTACTGTCAACCAGCATGTCAATGTGTGGTAAAGGAAAGTTGTCCTTTGGACTAGCCTTGTTTAGATCTCTGTAATCTACACACATTCTGACCTTTCCGTCCTTTTTGGGAACGGGCACAATGTTGGCTAACCATTGAGGATATTCTGATGTGGCGAGGAAACCTGCGTCAATCTGTTTATGTACTTCCTCTTTGATTTTGATGGCCATGTCCGGATGAGTCCGTCTCAACCTTTGCTTTACTGGCGGACATTCCAATCTTAACGGTAAATGATGTTCCACAATGCTGGTATCCAACCCTGGCATATCCTGATAGGACCAAGCAAATACATCGGGGAATTCTTTGAGAAGCTTTATTAAACTCTCTTTGGCATTTGGACCGAGCAGTGCCCCAATCCTGATTTCTTTTCTCTCCTTTTCTGAACCCAAGTTTACCATTTCCAACGGCTCTTTATGAGGTTCAATGGACCTTTCCTCTTGTCTGAGTAGTCGAGAGATCTCTTCTGGAATTTCGTTGTCATTTTCTTCTTCAGTCCCAAATACCGGGAACTCAAAGTTGGGAGAAGGCATCAGATCGTATGTTTCAATGGGGTGTAAAATAAGCAATTTGCATGACGTGATGATTTGTGTTTAGAAGAGATAGAGAAAAATGCAAGTGTGTGCAGTGTATTTATTTTACTGCTTGTTTTTATTTTTAATTGTTTTTTAGGATTACCATTTTCTGAAAAAGCGAAAAGAGAAAACAACAATTAATGCGGGAATTATAGAACGACGTTAATTTATTAATGAACAAGTCGATCCTTGAAACTACAGCTCTATAAAACAAAACTTTGTCGCTTTGGGCAAAGCGAAGAGGGAAATTTACAGAAAGTGAGCCCTATCAAAACATCCGTTTCACCTGGGCAGGGTGAAAGGTTAAAGATGGCAATTACTTTGATTGGTGAACGGCCTTCGGAACATCGACAACAACCCATTGACGGCGAAATCCTCGGTGAATCACAAAGTCTGGCACCTTCCTTGATTTGTCTTCAGAAATAACGCTGATTTCTGGTGGAGTAGGATCATTGGAATCTGTCTCCCAGGCAGAGTTGTCGTAGGAGAATTCCTCAGTTGTATTTTGCAGAGTATTTGTGCTCTCAGCTGTATCTCCCCATCCAGTTGGCTGGATGTCTTCGAACCTGATACGAGAGCTTTCAGGAGCGGTGTACTTGACCATATAGTCGTATTTCCCACTCGGTTGTCCCAAGCTGTCCCACACTTTTCTGGAACTGAAGGGGTCATCTCTCTCGATGACATTGACCTCAGGAAAAGCATAGTTGATGAATTCAAGCCCTGCAAACGTTGCAAATTCATCTTCATGTTGAGTAGCTTCAGGATGACCCGAGTGTTGATCCCAAGACATGGTGGGGACACAGGTATTCTGTTCAATGGTGGTCAGTTGATTTTCATCATTCGGATGACTTTCTTGCCCCAAGTTTCCTGGATAAGGTTGCCACATTGGCAGACCATCCATTGGGCCATAGTAGTTGTAGTCAAATTGGTCTTTCATTAGAGTGTCTTTCTCTAATGAGTTTGGCGGAGCCCGACATCCTTCCGGATCACAGTCTCCATAAATCATTTCGACATCTGATCTGGGTATAAATCTCGGACTTTGTGTAGGAAAGCAAAAGGGAGTTTGCGTTTCATCCTGAGACATATAACCGTCCTTGTTAAGATAGGACTTCCATTCTTCCTCTGTGTCGGAGAAATCTTCCTCATTGATAGCATGAACTGCCTGAGGCACTGGGTGAAGAAAACCTCCACTGTGGAAGAAGTTCTGAAGGGGATGAAGACTTTCATCGTTGGCAGCTGTTTGGGTACAGGTTGCAGAAAAACCAAGACCCTTCTTTGTTTTATTGTCAGTAGAAATGACAAGCTGTCCCCATCTTGTTGTGTCGGTACTCTCGACCACTTTGATAGCATCCTTGTATGAGGAAATTGATGTTCCTCTTTCATATTGATCGTCTTTGCTCACCGACAGTGCTTGGAACTGAGTTCCAATAACCTCCTCGGGTTCTACACCAGTAGACGATGATAAGTTGCTTACAAGCAAGGCTTGTTCTCCTCAGACTGTGACAAGTTGATCGTCCTTGACGAACTTTAGCTTTTGGTGGAGGGTTGAGGTGACCGCCCCAGCCTGATGTATCCAAGGTCTTCCTAATAAACAACTGTATGTTGCCCGGATGTCCATGACCTGGAAAGTGACTTGAAAAGTGTGAGGACCAATAGTTATGGGAAGATCAACTTCGCCGATAACTGCTTTTCTCGATCCATCGAATGCTTTGACGAAGACCTCGCTGATTCTCATCGGAGGGCTTTTGAATGATAATTGCATCAAAGTGGACTTTGTCATAACATTCAGGGCTGACCCTGTGTCTACCAGTACGCTGGCTAACGCATCGTCCTGGCAGTTAACTGTGATATTGAGCGCCATGTTATGACGACGACCCTCTTCAGGTAATTCCTCATCACTAAATCCCAAATTGTTGCAGGAAGAGATGTTAGAGACAATGCTATTGAACTGTCTGATGGTTACATCCTGTTCCACAAAGGCTTGCTCCAAGACTTTCTATAAAGCTTCCCTATGTGCTTTTGATAATACCGAGATCCTCGAAGGAGTTTGTAACAGTTGATTAACAATGTTGTATTCACTCCTTGGATGAGCTTCAGCATCTCATCATTGTTTTTCGAAAGGTCGGGATTACTGGATTGACCGACTGGGGGATTAGGAGCTTTTGTCTGAAGTTCCTTTTCCTTGTTAGGTTCCCCAACCCCTCGGTTGAAGATTCTACCACTCCGTGTTACTCGACTGATGTCTGTAATGTTCACGACGGAGGGTAATGGAATTTCCTTTCCATTTTCAATTGTTGTTGCACCGTATTTGTAAGGGATAGCCTTGGTTGATTCATACGGTAATGGTCCCAGTAGATAGATGACTACAGGAGCCTTCTGATTTTTTTGACCATCGTAAGTAATCTCGATCCGTTCCTGGTTGGGAACTTTAGATTCGTCAAGTAGAGGGATGATGGCAAAAACATCCCTGGTCCTATGATGACCAGAGATTGTGACAACATCCTCAACTTGATCGGCAAGGTAGTTCGGTGTCCAGTTGATGGGTCCAGAACCCGAATATGGACGAATCTCTCCACGATCCACCTGCCCCTGGAGAGCTGCTCGCACAAGGTGGCACCCTTGGTTACTTTCAGAACAGATTCCACAACGTTCATAATTGTGTGGGGGCACCTGGCCACGCCCATTTTGAATACAATGTAACCTCACTAGGTTAGCTTCCACTGATCGGACATCCTAACTCTGACGCCGAGTAGGATTCCTGTTACTGATACTAATTTGCTGAGTATCTTCATCCATATAGATTGGCATCCACCAGTGATTTAACAAGTACTGAAGTGCCTTCTGGACAAGGGTACAACCTCGATCGTTTTCGCAACCTGCCTTACAGCTGTGATAATTATGTGATACCAGGAATCCGAGTCGGACCTGTTCAGCATGTAACTCTACCAGGTTGGTATTCATCACGCGAATATCGCAGATCTGAACCATGTTGATTTGATAGGAATTCCTATCATGGTAGTCTTGGATCCATCCAAGATACATCTGACGCTGGAGGGCCTCCTGTATGAAAGAGCATCCCTGTTTGTTTTTAGAGCAGATATCACACTGGTGATAATTATGAGGTGGCACATGGCCATATCCACTCTGTCTGCAATGCATCTTGACCAAGTTGGTTTTTAACAAGAGTACATCATGAATTTGATAGACATCATTAGTCTCTCCTTCTATCAAATTGACTGCGGCCTTCTCATGTTGAGGCAGCGGGTTTGTGAGAACATTAGGATTTGTATCCTTGAAGGATAAGACCCCGCTCCTAACAAGCTTTTGCACGTCAGATTTAAAATTAAGACAGTTCTCAATGTTATGCCCTGGTCCTCCTTGGTGGTAAGGGCAGGTTTGATCCACCTTAAACCAGAAAGGCGGATTTTCTGGTACTGTAAGAGGGGACTTAGTCTGAATGTGCCCCTTGGCTAGTAGTAATGGAAACAGCTCTACGTACGATACGGGTATAGGATCAAATCCTTGGGGCCGCATTGTACGATTGTTGTTGTATTGAGGACGAGCCTGTTGAAGAGGCTGTTATGTCCTTTGCTGATTAGGTTGGCTTTGCGCAACCTGAGGTTGATACATAGGCGCGGGGTTAATAGCAGGAGTTACAGCTACTACTGGTTGATACTGGCGCCTTTGCTTTCCGAGAGAGATATTCCCAATATCTTGCTCTTTTTTCTTAGGGAGAGCACTACCGTATTTTTTAGTACCGCTCGTCGATCCAGTGTCTTTTACCAAATGTCCTTCTCGGACGGCTTCCTCAAGACGTACGCCCATGCCCACCATCTCGGTGAAATCACTGGGTGCACTGGCAACCATTCGGTCATAGTAAAATTAGCTTAAGGTCTTTAAGAAGATCTTTGTCATCTCTTGTTCCTCAAGAGGTGGACAAATTTGAGCGGTAGTTTCACGCCACCTTTGAGCATACTCCTTAAAGGTTTCCTTGTCCTTTTGCGACATTGATCTGAGTTGATCTCTGTCGGGTGCCATGTCCAAATTGTATTTGTATTGTTGGACAAAGGCAGTACCAAGATCTCTGAAAGTGCTGATCATGGCACGGTTTAAACCCATGTACCATTTTAATGCGGTACCGGTTAAACTATCCTGAAAGTAGTGAATCAGTAGGTTCTGATTCTCCGTCTGAGCTGACATCCACCGAGCGTACATCACCAGATGGCTTTGAGGGCAAGAGTTACCCTTGTATTTTTCAAAGACGGGCACTTGGAACTTGTGCGGGACTTTCACATTGGGAACCAAGCAGAGGTCCGCGGTGTCTTTTTCAAATAAATCTTGACCGCGAACAGCTTGTAATTCCTTTTTCATTTCCAGGAACTGCTCCTGGAACTCGTTCATTCTTCCGAACATGCTTTCGTTTCCACCAGAAGGTATCTGTGGAATCTATTCTTCCGGGACAGTGTGCACCACAGGGGGTGGTACCGTTACTACGACAGTGAATCTTGGCATTTCCCGAAGTTTGTAACCTTCAGGAGTCTTTAGTATGCCCCTGGCATCTTCGTTTTCCCGAAGTTTGTAACCTTCAGGCCCAACGGCTTCTGTTGTGATTCCCTGATCTTCAGTGATCGGCGGAACATATCCTTCCGGGATATAGTTAACAGGCATGCCCCAAGGACGATCTTTCGGCATTTGATACCTAGGATCAGACTTCTCCACGATGGGCGTTGAGGTGATCTCTGAGATCATAGTTCTTTGTAGCTGAGCTTCTGCCATGGCTTGCATGTCGTTACGAAGCTTTCTCATATCCTCTCTCAGAGCATCGATCTCTTCCTTCAACTCTCTATTTTCTTCCTCAAGATCATCCATCTTTTTCTGACGATTGGCCCGAGTATTGTACGAATGAGACAGTTTGACTCTAGAATCGAGACACAAACGTGAGATTCGTAGGTAAGAAGAATACGCGATGTGAGAATGATGAATGCAATGATTATATTAATTGTTTTTTTGGTTTAATCAAGATAAACTGCGACAATTAGATTGCAAATATCAAACAGTGGGGAAACCCCTTTTTATTGAATTCAAATGATTGCAGAAATGGAAATACAGTAGATTACAAGGTGCAGAAACGGAAACCTAAGCTAATGGGTCCCGAGTCCTCTCTGAAGAGAAATCGGGTGCTGATTCTGGTATCTTCCTTTTCTTTGACCGGGGCTCTTGGGCCGTTGTCGGGTTGTCATTCCTTTGCCAGGTGAAAGGAGTGAGCAAATTCCTTTGGTCATCTTGATTCTCTACAGCATGTTGCTCCAAAATTTCAGTTAGAGCATCTTTTTCTTTCAGTAATTGCTGTATTCTGATGCACTCTACGTTGAGGGTACGGTACTTGTTCTTCCAAGACCTTCTCTCCTTTTGAACTTTGTTGAGAGTAACCTGAAGCTTTTTAGTTTCTGTCATGAAGTACATGACAGATTCCTTTGGCGGAAGAATTATGTGACGCGGATAAGGCATTTTTAGCTTGAGAGCTCTAGTTTGTACCCAATGGAGATAAGGCTCCACCGAGACACAGTCCGGTTTTCCCAGAGACTCTCGTCCTTTCTTATGAACTTGTTTCCAAGCGTGCACTATTTCCATTTTTAGTGCTCTGTCGTTTTCTCCTTCTTAGAAGAAAAGACCTTCCAGATGAGCATTCAGCGGAATATGCCTCATCGGGTATCCAAATTGACGACGAACCAATACTGGATGATAGTTGATTCCTCTTTTAGTTCCTATGAGGGGTACGTTGGGGAAGTTTCCACAATGATCAATGATTCTGATTCCATCATAGATCCTACTACACCAATCTATATCAGAGTTGGTGAGGGACATGATCTTCTGCGACCAACGTAAGGCACTCTTACAATCCCAAAATGCCACAGACTTAGGTAAATGGGAGATAAACCATTTATATAACAGGGGTATACAGCATGTGATCTCCCCTCCGCTGTACAAATTTCCTAAGTGTACAGAATGATACGCATCTGCGAGTAAAGTCGGCACAAGGTTTCCAATGAGAAAAACCTTAATGGCGTTGATATCGACGAAGTTATTGATGTTGGGAAACAAAAATAACCCGTAGGTGAGCAACACAAAGACGCTTTCAAAAGCAGTCATGTTTCCTATACTGGCAAAATACAGGGCTTTCCTTGTCAAGAACTGGGCTGGCAAACCTTGGATGCCACCCTTAGTGGTTATGTGAGTCCTGACCTCAGACTCGTCCAAATGAATTGCTCTTGCAATGATCTGATTCTTAGGAATTTCTTCCAGTCCAAAAAACAGAGCTTGATCTGTAATATGTAGATCAGTCAAATGAGAATATTCCTCTAGCGTTGGTGCAAGCTGGTAATCCGAGAATGTGAAACAGTGATAAATCAGACCGTAAAACTGAATGAGCGCATCCATGATTCCTTCAATCACATGGACTCTTAACAGGGGTAGCAGACCTCCGTATTTGGCTCTGAAAGCCTCTTGGTTAGTGATCATCCCCGCTAACCTTCTCAAATCCTCTAGCTTTGGAACCTTGAAGGTATACCTATGGGTTCTCCTTCTACCAAAATCCATTAGTGCAATCCTTTTCTCTGATATTTGCAATCACAGTCTTAGTTTAATTTGAAAAACAGAGAGACTAGAAAAGAATTTTTTTTTTGAATGTTTTAATGTTTTTTAGATGAATCCATGAATGCAACACACAAAAATAAAGAAAAAACATGGGGTCAAAGGGTCGTTGTCATGAAGTCAAGGCTCTACCCATCCCCAAAGGTTTATACTAAGGTGATTTTTGTACCTGTACTCATTATCATCAGCTCCTCCCAGGAAAGAAAAACAACAAGCGGATCGCCAGCGAGTTGTAGAGCAATCTTAGAGTAAGTGCCATTCACCGAGAATAGATCACCAGCCTCAAATGAGGGTAGTATCACATAACAACTATTCCCGATAGTTTCCGCACTACAAAAGGGTTTGGTTCCTCAGCTTCTCAGACATCACAATCGGCCCATTGTCTAGGTGAGAGAATGGGTTGCATTGGTCAGCCTCCACTGAGGTTGATGGTCGACCTCGTCGCCATCACTTATCTTAAGTGTATACTCGATCTTTCCATATGTGGCATCACACGCATTCCCATTAGCAGAAAAATAAACATGTATAGCAATTAGGAAAAGCAGTATATATATTTGTCCTAAACATCCTAAATCTTTAAAGCTATGAATCCTAAGTTCCTGACAGAAATGGGTTCCCCGGTGGAAGCCCCAATCTGTGGTATTCCCACAAGAGATGAAAAGGAAGAAGGAAAACAGAGACGGGCCCCACGGTGGGCGCCATTTTTTCTGTAGCGAGCGATTTTGGACGCGGTTCTTAAGCGCGGTCGCTCTCTGTGGTTGAGTTTACTACAGGTCGATTCATTTTTTATCCTTTTAAAGCTGATGAAGGAAGGGAAATAGATGTCTCCAATTAACCCTGCTTACATACTGAATTTAAACAGGGGTCTGTTAGGTTACGAATGCTATCAATGTGGGGGGGGGGGGGCCTTTGTACTGGTTATTTGTATTTTTGCCAATACTGATTTCTTTCTTTCTGGGGTTTTCTGGCGGGGAACAAGGATTAGGATGTTAGGACTGATGCTTTTTGATAGATACATGAGAGTATGGGATTTTGGTTTTTTTTGTTTAGTGTGCTCGCTAAGATTTTTCTTTCAATCTTATGCCTACGTATTCCCGTTTACCGAAACAGGGAAATCAGAGCGTTCGTAGTTCCTCCTATTCTATGGGAGGAAATGGGTGTTTTTGGTGTCTTGTTTAAACCCCAAGACGTGCAGCGAAAGGTGGTTTATATCTTGTTCAAAGCCCAAGATGTGAAGCTGAAGAGTTTATTTGTATCTTGTTCGAAGCCCAAGATATGAAGCTAAAAGGTTTTGACTTTAGAGAGAACTTGTCACCTCTAAAAGGGGGGGGGGGGGGTCTGTTTGTCACAACTGTTGGGTGACTGATTGTAAAGGAGAATTACTTTAACTGGGATACGCGGATCCTAGAAATGCCATAATTTCCTCTATAGGGGATTTTAACCTGAAGGAGAAGACTTTAACTCAGTGTAGAGCAATGCTATCTTTCCTTAGGAATTTCTCATACTAAAAGAGGGACATTGGCGTGGATGTAAATAATCCAGAGGCTTGCCGCTTACAGCGATTAGATGAAAGGAGTTGTTGATTTCGGTGTACTGTGAACGAGGCACAGTTTTGATGCTAAAAGGTTGATTGGATCAACTTGGGTTTTCTTATACAAAGCCTAAGAGGAGGCTAAAAGGTGATTGACCCAACGAGGGAGTCTTTATGTGTCTCGTACAAAGCCCGAGAGAGAGGCTAAAAAGGGTTGACTCTATGGGAGAATCTTTTATATGTGTCTTGTATGAAGCCCAAGACGGAGGCGCAAGGTGTCTGACTCAACAAGAGAGTCCTTGTATCTCGTACGAAGCCCGAGATAGAGGATGAAAGTGATTTGACTCCACAAGAGAGTCTTTGTATCTCGTACGAAGCCCGAGATAGAGGCGAAAAGGATTGTTATTTCAGTTAAGTGACAGGTCCAGTATGTTGTAAAAGAGAAAATAAGTTCTTATAAAGAGACTGATTCCAGGTGGGTTCGTACTTTGGCACTGATCAAAGGATTAGGGTTACTTCCTGTTCTTTAAGGAAATGGGAAATCCAAAGGGTATTGAGACTGTCCAAGTCTACTGGTGTTTTTCCTTACTTGAAGGATGCTTGAGAACGTCTTTGGGACTCAAGGGTCTTAGATTGTCCGAGTCTAGAGTTTTATCTTTTGGTACTATGTGTTGAGAAACAGTAGTAGTACATTCACGGTGGAAAGATCTAGACTCTTTGAGAGACTGTTCTATGGAGATGACTAATATCTGTTCCTATACCTCTAGGAGGTCGTCGGGAGAATTTGTACGAAGCCCAAGAGGAGGCTGGAAACTTCTAAGAAGCCGATCGGTCCTTGTACTAAGCCCAAGAGGAGGCTATCATTCCCGGAGGAAGAAATCATTATATGAAGCCTAAGAGGAGGCTGTGAATACTTCTAAGAAGCCGACGGGTCCTTGTACTAAGCCCAAGAGGAGGCGGGGGTGCTTTTAGGAAGCCTGTGGGTCCATGTACAATGCCCAAGAGGAGGCCGATGCTTTTAGGAAGCCTGTGGGTTCCCAAACCTCGAGAAATTCAAGACATGCCATTCACCGAGAATGGATCAAGCCAGGAAAGTTCGAGAATTTGGAAGAAACTCAAAGATGCCATTCACGGAGAATACATTCATCTCTGGGAGTAGAGTTTCTTGATAATTCCTAATGAGGACAGCCGAAGAGAAGATTGTATCTGGTGATCCTATTGGGGATCTAGTTGTCTATTTCTACGAATAAATGAAACGGCTTTTACCTAGTACTAGACGTAGTTCCCGAGGAAACTCTAAATATCTATACTATTGTTACACAGTTGATATGAGTTTATGAAAGGAGACTTACAGTGAGCAGCCCCACAATACAGTTATATGTATATGAAAGCAGTAAATGAAAGCGTATAAAAACTTACTCGGTTGTAGTGCTTCCATGCTGTTTGGTTAGTTGTTCAACAAAGAAAGATTGAAAACAACAGTATATTCAAAATCAAAGGAGAAAGTGCTTTGAAAAAGAAAGATTTGGGGCTTATAGCTCAAGGAGAGGCCCAAGGTTTTATCAGTGAGCGCACTGTTTGAATTTGTACAGAGGGACTTATACAAGTGACTGAGGCTAAAAAAAAAGGTTTTCTGTACAAAGGGATGGGTCTTACACTCTCTCAAGAAGCCCAAAAAAGTTTTAAAGAAAAAGAGTGGGGCTTATAACACGAGGGTAGACCCAGTTGGTTCTTTATTTGAAATGGCAATCACGCCGAGGTTTTCTTTTAACGCAGAGGGACTTATACAATAAGTGAGGCCCAAAAAGTTTTAAAGAAAAAGAGTGGGGCTTATAACACGAGGGTAGGCCCAGATGGTTAAATTTAAACTGGCGACGATCGCGTCGTTTATTTAAAAATGTACAGAGTGACTTATACAACGAATGAGGCCCAAAAAGGTTTTCTGTACAAAAGGATGGGTCTTACACTCTCTCAAGAGGCCCAAAAGGTTTTAAAGAAATTAAATGGGTCTTACTACTCGAGGGTAGGACCAAGGTTTTTCAACGGATGACGATCGCGTCAAACTTTTTGAAATACAACGGGACTTATACAATAAGTGAGGCCCAAAATAGGTTGTATTTACAAAGGGTTGGGTCTTACACTCTATTAGAGGCCCAAAAGTTTTTAAGAAAGGAAATGGGTCTTACTACTCGAGGGTAGGCCCAAGGTTTGTTTTTCAACGAACGATGATTGCGTTGAACTTTTTCAAATACCACGGGACTTATACAATAAGTGAGGCCCAAGATCTTGGTATTTACAAAAGGGATTGGGTCTTACACTCTATTAGAGGCCCTCAAATCCTCCTTTGAGGTCTTGGTTCATGTTTTGTCCCAAAAGTCAACTTGGGGGTGAATTAGGTCAAGAAACCCTAATTCCTGATTCTTGATGAGTGCATCCCCTGAGGTTAAATTGAATTGATACTTGGGTCCATGAGGTTCCATGGAGTATATTAGGTTGTGTTTTGGATCTTTGGCTCATGCCCAGAGGAAAATTTCCCTTTGGAGGTCCTGATCAACCAAAACCCTAATTTGGTGACACTGGAGATCTTAAGGCTTGATCCACTTAGAAGGGAGCAGCTTTGTGCTTAATCCTTGTTGTGGGAGTCCTTTTGATCCCTTGTAGATATTTGAGAGATTAGACAAGTTGAAAATCATGTCATTCCTTGATTGATCCTTTGTCAAAAGTTCTGAGAGGGCTTGAAACCCTAAATTTGATTGCAGTGGATGCTCACCCATCGTTGGGGAGACTAATGAAGTATGATGGTACATCCATATTGTGATGATGAGTTTCACAATGATGGGAGATCTTAGTGGTTAAAATTTGGGGTATGACAAACACTGTGTGCCTTATACAAAGAGGTGTGAGCGATGATTATAGACGATCGTGTGCCTTATATAAAGAGGTGTGAGCGATCGGGTCGTGTGCCTTATACAAAGAGGTGTGAGCGACGGGGAACATCGTATGCCCGACGGGGAGTTACATTAAGTAACGAGCGATGGTTCCAATAGTTCCTGAGTGAACTGGTGTTGAGAATTGATAGAAGTCGGTACCGCATGTGCATATGCATAGAGTCGTGGTGTCGGTCTCTTGTATTTGCATAAATCATAAATATGATTGACTATGTGTGAGAATTGTGAATGAATTAATCGTGTGTGGAATTGACAAATTGATACGTGTTAGAGATAATTACATTGTGTACGATTAATATGCATTGGTGTTGGATAAATGAGATAGGTATGATGTTGTGTGGTATTTGGATTCTGTTGTATGTTGGTGGTGAGAAATCTATGTGTGTAATTTTGTGTTAATATATAATTATATGCAATTATATTATGATTGTTTTTCTCACCCTTCTGCTATTTTATAATGCTCTATGAGGCATTGTAGATTAGAGTTGCTGGAGGTCTTTTTTGTGTGAAGCTTAGGACTTCATTCTTTTGTCGGTCGGCTCTGATATGTGGCACCGGGTAGTCAGGGGGATCGTTCTGTAGTTATTGTGTATATGTATATATATATCTTTTGGCTTGTACATGTATGACTTGATGTATGACAAACTTTTTATGTGATATATATAGATGAGATTCAATACAGATTTTCTGCTTTTATTCTGTAGCTGAATATGTGGGTAGTAGGAACTAAGTTCCTCTGTTTGTTTGCTACCTACGAGTGTTGCATATCTTTATGAGCAGGTGTTGTATGTTTGTTTCAAATTGATGTGACCCCCCGGTCTATGCCGTGAAATTTTAAATATACTCTGATGAAATTTTGAATTTTAATTTTACCGCTTTATTTAATTGGGGGTATAGATTATGGGAATCACATTAAGTGGTATCAGAGCCAGTCCGTGTCAGTTGTGTCAGTCCTTGTTGGTCGTTGTGTTTGGGTGAGCTGTTTGTTTAACCATAAGTGCTGTTATTGGAAATGAACAGAATATGGCTGGAAGGAATGATGCTGCTTTGGCTGCTGCTATGCAAGCTATGGCTCGGGCTGTGCCAGGTGCACCTAATGCTGGAGAGAATGATGAGTTCAGGAAGAATAGACCGCATGTCTTCAAAGGGAGACATAATCCTGATGGTGCACAGATTTGGCTGAAAGAGATTGAAAGGATTTTCCGAGTGATGGATTGTGCTGAGGACAGTAAGGTGAGACTGGGAACTCACATGTTACAGGAAGAAGCTGACGACTGGTGGGTTAGTATGCGTCCTGTGTTAGAAGCTGAGGAGGAAGAGGTAACTTGGGAATTGTTTAGCAGGGAGTTTCTGAGGAAGTATTTTCCTGAGGACGTAAGAGGAAAGAAGGAAATTGAGTTCTTGGAATTGAAACAAGGTAATATGTCTGTGTTTGATTATACTGCTAAGTTTGTGGAACTTGTGCAGTTTTATCCTCATTATGCTGAAGCGACCACAGAGTTTTCTAAGTGTGTGAAGTTTGAGAGCGAATTACGTCTTGAGATTAAGCAGGCAATCGGTTATTAGAGGATAAGGAGGTTTTCTGATTTGGTGGAATGTTGTAGGATTTATGAAGAGGATAGTAAGGCTCGTTCTACTCATTACAAGAGTGTGAGTGACAGAAAAGGGAAGCAACAGTTTCGTGGTGGTCCGTATGTGACACCAGCTGATAAAGGTAAACAAATGGGTACTTTTGAAAGAAGATCAGGTGGAGGAGGTATGTCTAGTCCTCCGAAATGTTACAAATGTGGTGAAGTGGGGCATCGTCAGTTCGAATGTAAGAAAGATTTTAGGAAGTGTTCTAACTGTGGAGGTATAGGACACATTGCAGCTGATTGTAAGAGGAACGTGGTGAAGTGCTTTAATTGTGGTGAGCTTGGACATGTTAGTACAAAGTGTCAGAAACCGAAGCAAGCTCCAGCTAGTGGGAAGGTATTTTCTTTGGCAGCTACTCAGACTTCAAGTGCAGACTGTCTGATAAGAGGTACTTGTTTTATTAATAGTATGCCTTTAGTTGCTATTATTGATACTGGAGCGACTCATTCATTTATTTTGTCTGAGTGTGCGAAGCATTTGAATCTTGTGTTGTCTTTGATGGATGGTGAGATGGTTATTGATACGCAAGCAATGGGGTCAGTAACTACTTCTTTGGTTTGTTTGAGTTGTCCTTTGACCATTTATGGTAAAGACTTTGTGATGGATTTGGTGTGTTTGCCGTTGGAGGGTTTAGATGTGGTTCTGGGAATGAATTGGTTACAATTCAATCGGGTTCATATTGATTGTTATCATAAGCTGGTAAGGTTTCCTTCTCTTGAGGAAGACGAAGACTCGAGTTTCTTATCTACCAAAGAGTTGAAAAATCTTTTGGCGGACGAAGCTCAGTTGTTTGGGTTGTTTGCATCGTTGACTGTGGAGAGTCAAGTTGCACTTGATGTGTTTCCTGTTGTGTGTGATTTTCCTGAAGTGTTTCCTGAGGATATTTCGGACTTGCCGCCAGAGAGAGAGGTGGAGTTTTCTATAGATCTAGCTCATGGTACTAGACCTGTATCTATGGCACCTTATCGTATGTCGACATCTGAGTTGGTTGAGTTAAAGAAGCAGTTGAATGAATTGTTAGAAAAGAGGTTTGTGAGGCCAAGTGTTTTTCCTTGGGGTGCTCCAATTTTATTGGTGAAAAAGAAAGATGGAAGTATGCGATTGTGTATTGATTATCGCCAGTTGAATAAGGTGACGATTAAGAATAAGTATCCTCTTCCAAGAATTGATGATCTGATGGATTAGTTGGTTGGTGCTTGTGTGTTTAGTAAGAGTGATTTGAGATCCGGGTATCATCAGATTAGGGTGAAAGAGGAAGATATTCAGAAGACGGCTTTTAGGACACGATACGGTCATTATGAATATTCTGTGATGCTGTTCGGGGTTTCTAATGCGCCAGGTGTGTTTATGGAGTACATGAATCGTATTTTCCACGAGCATTTGGATCGTTTTGTGGTGGTGTTTATTGATGATATCTTAATTTATTCTAAGTCTCGGGAGGAGCATGCAGAGCATTTGCGTATTGTTTTGCAGGTTTTGAAGGAAAGGAAGCTTTTTGCCAAATTGTCCAAGTGTGAGTTCTGGTTGTCAGAAGTGAGTTTTCTTGGGCACGTAATTTCAGGTAATGGTATTGCTGTGGATCCATCTAAAGTAGAAGCAGTTTTACAATGGGAGGCTCCTAGATCCGTTACTGAAATTAGAAGCTTTTTGGGTTTGGCTGGTTATTATCAAAGGTTTATTGAAGGTTTTTCTAAGCTAGCACTTCCTTTGACCCAGTTGACTTGTAAAGGCAAAGCGTTCATTTGGGATATTCAGTGTGAGGAAAGTTTTAGTGAGCTGAAGAGAAGATTGACGACAGCTCCGATCTTGATTTTACCGAATCCTAATGAACCGTTTGTGGTGTATTATGATGTGTCTTTAATTGGATTAGGCGGAGTATTGATGCAAGAAGGTAAGGTTGTGGCTTATGCTTCAAGGCAATTAAGAGTTCATGAGAAAAATTATCCTACTCATGATCTGGAATTAGCGGCTGTAGTCTTTGTGTTAAAGATTTGGAGGCATTATCTCTATGGTGCAAGATTCGAAGTCTTTAGTGATCATAAAAGTTTGAAATACTTGTTTGATCAGAAAGAGTTGAATATGAGGCAACAAAGATGGTTGGAATTCTTAAAGGACTACGACTTTGGCTTGAATTACCATACTGGTAAAGCTAATGTGGTAGCCGATGCGTTGAGCCGGAAATCTTTGCATATGTCCGCTTTGATGGTTAAAGAGTGGGAACTTTTGGAATCGTTTAGAGATTTGAGTTTGGTATGTGAAGTGACGTCAGATAGCGTGAGGCTTGGTATGTTAAAGGTTACTAATGACTTTCTGTTGACCGTTAGCGAGAAGCAGAAGTTGGATGTGAAATTTGTGGATTTGATGACGGTTGGTGATAAAAGTGTGAATGAGGACTTTAAAGTGGATGATGATGGTGTTTTGAGATTCCGTGATAGAATTTGTATTCCTGATGATGCGGAGTTGAAAAAGATGATTTTAGAGGAAGGACACCGGAGTAGTTTGAGTATACATCCGGGAGCGAATAAGATGTATCAGGATTTGAAGAAGATCTTTTGGTGGTCCGGTTTGAAGAGAGATATGGCTCAGTTTGTTTATGCGTGTTTGACTTGTCAGAAATCAAAGGTGGAACATCTGAGGCCTAGTGGTTTGTTGCAACCGTTGGATATTCCTGTGTGGAAATGGGACATCATTTCTATGGACTTTGTGACACGGTTGCCGAATACTCAGAGGGGACATAATGCCATTTGGGTGATTTTGGATAGGCTGACTAAATAGGTGCATTTCATTTCGATTGACATCAGTTTTTCTTTGGAGAGATTGGCTGAGATTTATATCAGTGTGGTTGTGAAGTTACATAGTGTTCCGTTGAGTATTGTTTCTGATCGAGATCCTAGGTTTACTTCCAGATTTTGGGAAAGTTTGCAAAAGGCTTTGGGATCTAAGTTGAGGTTGAGTTCTGCTTATCATCCGCAGACGGATGGTCAGACCGAGAGAACGATTCAGTCATTGGAAGATTTGTTGAGGGCTTGTGTTCTTGAGCAAGGTGGTGCGTTGGATAGTTATCTTGTATTGATTGAATTCACGTATAATAACAGTTACCATTCGAGTATTGGAATGGCACCGTTTGAAGCATTGTATGGACGAAGGTGTCGAACACCTTTGTGTTGGCACGAATCTGGTGAGAGTTCGGTGGTTGGACCGGAGTTGGTGCAACAGACGACGGAAAAGGTGAAACTTATTCGTGAGAAAATGAAGGCTTCTCAAAGTAGGCAAAAGAGTTATCATGATCGAAGGAGGAAAGATCTTGAGTTTCAAGAGGGTGATCATGTATTTTTGAGAGTTACACCGGTGACGGGTGTTGGTCGTGCATTGAAATCTAAGAAGCTTACTTCTCGGTTTATTGGTCCTTACCAGATATCTACGAGAGTGGGTGCTGTGGCTTATAGGGTGGCGTTGCCGCCGAGTCTTTCGAATTTGCATGATGTGTTCAATGTTTCACAGCTTTGAAAGTATGTTCTGGATCCGTCGCATGTGATTCCGATGGATGAAGTTGAGGTAAGGGAGAACCTTACGGTTGAGGCATTACCGGTTAGGATTTTGGATCGCGAAGTGAAGCGGTTAAGAGGCAAGGATATTGCGCTTGTGAAAGTAGCGTGGGGAGGCGCTGCTGAGGGCAATTTGACTTGGGATTTGGAGAGTCGGATGCGGGAGTCGCATCCGGAGTTGTTCGTCTCAGGTAATATTTTCGAGGACGAAAATTTCTAGGTGGGGGAGATTTGTAACGCCCCAGTTTTTGTCAGTTTTTATTTAATCGAGTCGTTTTGATTATTCTATTATTCTATTATTTTACTTTCGACTTTTATTTGGAAATATGTTATTTTTCAATGTTGTGATGTTTTATCGCGTTTTGGGAACGTTTGCGAGATATTTGAGTGTGGGGGTATTTTGGTCATTTCATGATATTTTTCCTTAAGTTAGAAAATAGAAAATAGTAAGAGAGAAAAATAGAGAGAAAGAAAAAGAGAAGAAGAGAAGAAAAAGTGAGAAAAACTTGAAAATCAAGAAAATCGATCTCCCGACTTTTCTAAGCACGATTAAATCGGGTAAGGGTGCGAAACTCGATTATTATATGCTTGTGTATGATTATGTATGTGTGTTTTTTATTGTTATTGGATTGAAATGGAAAATATAGTAAAACCCATATTATGTGAAAATTGATTAGAATTCGATTTAATTGTGTCGAAAATCATATTTTCGGGTCCAATATTATTGATACATGTTAGATCCATGTTGTTAGGCATTGTATTGGTAATTTTTCTGGTGTATAGGTGAAAATGGGTTGATTTTGGTTGGAAAAACGCAGAAAAAGTTCTGCAGAAAAAATTCTGGATTTTCCACTGCCCATACGCGTATCACTCAAGGCAATACGCGTATTGGTCAAGGCAATACGCGTATGGCATTGAAGAAAAATGGGCAATACACGTATGGAGCTTCATTTTACTCGGCCATCAGCCCATTTGCGTATGGTACGCGTAACACTTTAGGGCATACGCGTATGGTGTGGGGCACTACGCGTATTGGAGTTTTAAAGGGAATTTTGGGAAAAATGGGTCTCTGCCCATACGCGTAAGACCTTGGGCAATACGCGTATGGAATGGAGAGGAATCAGGGCCATACGCATATGGCTCAGGGCAATATGCGTATGTTCAGGAGAATTGTAAAATGTGGGTTTTTTCGCGATGCATTTTCTTGTTTAGTCCGTAACTTGTGTTCCGTTTATCCGTTTTTAACATTCTTGGTATCATTGAGTAGCTATTGAACCACACTTTCTCATTATAATAATTTTGAGATTGCTAGCTGATTTAATTATGTCGAGAATTTGGAATAGTGTGGTTTTGTCGACTTTTGTCGTTATACTTGTGTGTAATTGATGTGTATCATGCAATGTGCTGTTGATATGGATATGGTATGAATTGCGTGCTGTTGTATGGTATAAATACATTGTTTTAGGCTTGAATTGCAAAGCATGAATTATGTTGAATGAGTTGATTGCATATATGTGTTCATTGAAATGTCATGAGTCATTGTATGCTAAGCATCATGATATGCATTCTTGAGACGTCCTGAGAGACGGATTGATTCTAGAGGGAATCCGCTATAACATCGTATGCCTTATACAAAGAGGTGTGAACAATGATTATAGACGATCATGTGCCTTATACAAAGAGGTATGAGCGATCGGGTCGTGTGCCTTATACAAAGAGGTGTGAGCGATCCATAAACGTCGTGTGCCTTATACAAAGAGTTGTAAGCGACGGGGAACATCGTATGCCCGACGGGGAGTTACATTAAGTAACGAGCGATGGTTCCAATAGTTCCTGAGTGAACTGGTGTTGAGAATTGATGGAAGTCGGTACCGCATGTGCATATGCATAGAGTCGTGGTGTCGGTCTCTTGTATTTGCATAAATCATAAATATGATTGACTATGTGTGAGAATTGTGAATGGATTAATCGTGTGTGGAATTGACGAATTAATACGTGTTAGAGATAATTACATTGTGTACGATTAATATGCATTGGTGTTGGATAAATGAGATAAGTATGATGTTGTGTGGTATTTGGATTCTGTTGTATGTTGGTGGTGAGAAATCTATGTGTGTAATTTTGTGTTAATATATAATTATATGCAATTATATTATGATTGTTTTTCTCACCCTTCTGTTGTTTTATAATGCTTTATGAGGCATTGCAGATTAGAGTTGCTGGAGGTCTTTTTTTTGTGAAGCTTAGGACTTCATTCTTTTGTCGGTCGGCTCTGATATGTGGCACCGGGTAGTCAGGGGGATCGTTCTGTAGTTGTTGTGTATATGTATATATATATATATATATATATATATATATATATATATATATCTTTTGGCTTGTACATGTATGACTTGATGTATGACAAACTTTTTATGTGATATATATAGATGAGATTCAGTACAGATTTTCCGCTTTTATTCTGTAGCTGAATATGTGGGTAGTAGGAACTAAGTTCCTCTGTTTGTTTGCTACCTGCGAGTGTTGCATATCTTTATGAGCAGGTGTTGTATGTTTGTTTCAAATTGATGTGACCCCCGGTCTATGCTGTGAAATTTTAAATATACTCTGATGAAATTTTGAATTTTAATTTTATCGCTTTATTTAATTGGGGGTATAGATTGGTGGCGTCACAAAAACTGTGGGAATCTTTCTTTGCTTATCCTTGCAAACACATGAACAACATGTCACTATATTCGAAATAATTTAGGGAGATTTAAAATCATGTAATCTAACATGTTTTGCTACATTCAATTATGATGTTGACTTTAAGTGATGTGGAGTGCCACGTCAGCTTCCGTTAAACCAAATAGACGGTAAGGACCAAAAGCGTGGACGAAAAATTTTAAGAGGACCATTCATTGAATGAATTTTTTATAGGTGTAAGACCCTAATTTTTGACCCCTAAGATTCCACATATCATTCACATCTCATTTTGCATCTTTACCACAAACAAGATCACACATTAGTTCCTTTATCCCTCTCTTCTTTGGGTTTATGTCTTGCAGGAATCGCCGAGCATTTGTGTGTTTCTTATTCACTTTATTGCTTTATTTGTTTATATTTTACTAACCTTAATCAAAACCCAAAAATATTTTGTTTTCTCTTTATTGACATTTTCAGGGGAAGAACAGGTTAAAAATGCCAAAATAACAGTCCCACAACACGAATGAATTTTATCTGAGAAAAAAGTCAAAGTTGATCCGCAATTATCTGGTCAAGGATTCCCCAAGTTTTAATTGATTATTATTCAAGGAATTCCAAGGTTCATGTGTTTATTTCCATGCCTTCTTTGACAGGCAAAAGAATCGAGCCGGAACCACAACAGTGCAATAAAATACTCATTTTTCACAAATTTTGCACTGAGTAACCGGTTACCCTGTGGTGAGTAACCGGTTACCCTCGTGAAAATTTGAAAAAAAAATCAGCAAATTCAAATTCAGCAATTTGGCACCAATTTTCATCATTTTGATCACATGTGGAATACTCTAGACCATCCCATTTTAATTCCCTACATCATCATAATCATTTCCTACCATACACAATCACTAATCACCACTCTTTTGATAATTTCCCTCCAAATTCAAATTCCAAGCTTAATTTCCATTTCCAAACCAAATTCCAAACCACCAAATTCCCAAGCCTAAACTCTATAAATAGAGGCCTCATTTCATTCATTTCACAAGCTTTTGAGAGCCAAATTCACCTTGCTAAAATTTCATACAAGCTTTTGATAGCTAACAAACCTCTTGCAAATTCTCTTCCCAACCACAAAATTCACGAAAGCTCACTTTTCTTCTTTTGAAAGTTAACAAGAATTCACATTGAATCTTGTTCAACTTTGAGCTAAACCTTTATCCAAACTTTTTTTCTTCATCAATTCTCATAGATCAAGGCTTTGGTATTTGGATCTTGAAGCAATTTGAAGGAATTTTTCAGATTTGAAGTGGTAATTCATCTTTCACCATTGTTGAAGTTTCATCTTCAACTTCCATAATGTAGATCTTTGGAGATCTTTGTTACTTGATCCTTTGGATCTTGTAATTGTGTTTAATTGCTGGTTTTCAATGTTATTTTACTTTAAATTTCGTGCAATTTCAGTTCCATGATCATAAGGTGTTTGTAAAAAAGTTTGAAAGTGGATCATGCTGAATTTTGCACAATTTCTGCATTCTGGTGCAGAGTAACCGGTTAACGTCTGGTGAGTAACTGGTTACTCTGTGTTAATTTTTAAAAACTGTGTTTATTTTGAACTAGAGTAACCGGTTAATGTCTGGTGAGTAACCGGTTACTTCGAAACAGAATGCATATTTTGCCTTGTTTTTGGGGCTGTTTTGGTTCCTTTTCCATTTTCTTCCCTTTCCTTTTGTTCTTAGCCTTAGATCACATAATTGTATGGTTTAATTTGGCTTTCTCTTCATCTATTTCTCCTTTTATTTTGATCGATGAAAGTCTTATGGATCATAGAATTATGTTGTTGAATTTTGATCAAGACTAGATCACTGCCTTTTTTTCTTTTCGTGCGATATTGCTTTCGGATGACGATCTACATATCGTTCATCTAGCATGCATTAGCACAAAGCGATATTGACCGGCCTCATTGTAGGGTAATTACTCTGTAAATTACTCGGCGATTGCTTAACATAGCGTAACATTATGTCCCGCATCGGAAAACAACTCAATGTTGATTGATCTTTTGTATTAGGTTCAAAATCTATGAAGCTTGTTGTTGTAGAGGCTTTGATTCTATCAATCTTCTAACAAGTCTTCATTAACCTTGACCTAAGTACATTATTCAATCATTATTGATCACTTACTCTAACAATTAATTACTAACTTCTAACTTCTTTACAATTCCTTCTCGCTCCCTATCTCTCATTTACTTTTATGCTCCATTATTATCATTTCATATCATGTTTATGCTTCCACAAATTTTTCCTTTGTCCGTTAGACATATGTTTAAGCTTATGCCTTTTTCTCTTTGTCCACTTGGACCAAAAACATTAATAAAGGCCAAAACCTCTAAAAAACTTGTGCTTCTAATCTTGGACTATGGTTACTATCATTTGCAATGGACATGGGGCTTTGCACCTAGACCTTGGACTTCAATGCTATTCTTGGATCCTTGGACTTAGAACTAGGGCTTTTTCCCTTTGCTTTGGAATTATGGTTCGAAGACTTTGGACTTCAATGCTATTCTTGGATCCTTGGACTTAGAACTAGGACCTTTTCCCTTTGCTTTGGAATTATGGTTCGAAGACTTTGAAGACTTGTGCCTTTGCTTGGTTTATGGTGAAGATAGTTGCATTTGTGGTTAGATCGTTCTTATCCTTAGCTTTTACTTTATGCTTTAGGATAGTCAGTTCTTCTCCTCCTCATTCTTCAATTTTCAAAACTCTCTCCCTTTTTCAAAAACCTTCTTGATTTCAAACTATCACCTCTTTCATAATCATACCTTGACTTTGTCAAATGATTTTACTCTTTTATTTTCATTTCTTAACAAATGCTAAACTACATAAGCATATTGACACCTTTTTCAAAAGACTTTAAAAAACATCAAACTCATCAAACTCTCTTTTTGTGCCTTATGCACCTTTTTCCTTAAACTTTTTCATAAGTTTAGACATGATTCATTTCTTTAAGCGGAATTATTCGCTTAGAAATGATGACTTATCTTTACATTTAAAATCAACCAAAACAAACAAATTTCATTCTTTGTACCACGAACTACGGGGTTTTGATCATACATTGCACATCGCGGGTACGTAAGCATTAGGCGACAAGTCTCTCCAAACACAAAAATCATAAAAACAATTTCTCTTCTCATCTCCTCAATCACTTTCCAAGCAAACTTTTTCAGACCAAAAGCGGTAGATATTTCAAAGGGCTCCTATAGAGTACTATACACGTTTTGGGTGCTAACACCTTCCCATTGCGTAACCAACCCCCTTACTCGGTTTCCCTTCACTTGTTCTTGTTGTAGAGCTTGTGTAGGTTTTGTTCGCTCTTTTTCTTTTTGGATAAAATAAAAGTGCGGTGGCGACTCTTGCTTTTCGAGTTAAGTTAATCAATAGCTTACACTCACGATTTTGCTGCTACAATAGGGACTATAACTAAATGTTGGATTATTTATAGGGACAAAAAAAATATTTAACTCATTTCTTTATATAGTGAAGTAAACTAGCCTATGTATCTAATCTAAACAATGTGAGACTAAAGAATTTTTTCAATTAACACACAAATACACTTAATTTTTTAAACAATGTGGGATTTAAGGAATTTTTTCAAATTCATCTCTATATTAGAATTGGAATGTTGACACGTTCCAACAATCCCCCACTTGAATTTAAAAAAGTGTTTCAATATTAATGTCAAACATTTATAAGATTGTGCATAAATAGAGGTATCTACAACTTGCACCCTTGCGTAGCAAGTAGGATTTCGACTCAACAAGAGTGACACAATTGTGTTGAATTCTATCCCAGACATCAAACTCACACAAAACCTTTTCTTAAGGTGTATTCTAATAAGCGTGTGCTATAATAACCTTCCGGTTGGTCCATATAGATTTCTTCTTCTAAGTTACAGTTTAAAAAAGTTGTTTCAACATCCATTTGGTGTACAATCAAGTTATAAACAACATCAATTGAAATCAACACCAAAATGAATGTAATTCTAGTGACATGAGAAAAAGTATTGATGAAATCTATATTTTCTCTTTGCCTAAAACTTTTGCTTACAAGACGAGCCTTATACTTATCAACTATTCCAATATATTTTATTTTAGTTTTTTTTTTAAATCCATTTATAATCGATGGGTTTGCAACCTGGAGGAAAGTCTACTAAGTGTTAATTCCTATTATATTATAGAGAATCTATCTCATTGTCAATAGCTTCTAGCCACAAAACTGCATCCAGAGATGACAAGTCTTCTTTAAGATTTATTGGATATTGTCATACCCCAAATTTTGACCACTAACATTTTCCATCATTGTGAAAATCATCATCATAATATGGATGTACCTTCATGCCTCATCAATCTCCTCAAAGATGGGTGAGCATTCACTACAACTAAGAATTAGGGTTTCCATCCCTCTCAGAGCTCTTAGACAAAGGATCAATCAAGAAATGACATGATCTTCAACTTTTATAACCTCTCAAATATCCATAAAGGATCAAGAGGACTCCCACATCAAGAATCGAGCACAAAGTTGCAGCAATCCAAGCGGATCAAGCCACAAGATCGCCAGTGTCACCAAATTAGGGTTTTGGTCGACTGAGGCCTCCAGATGAAAATTTTCCTCTGGGCATGAGCCAATGCTTCAAAGCATAACCCAGGATACTCTAAGGGACCTCATAAACCCAATCATCAGGTTAGTTTGACCTCAGGGGATGCATTCACCAAAAATCATGAATTAGGGTTTCTTGACCTAATTCACCCCTAAGTTGACTTTTGGGAGAAAACATGAGCCAAGACCTCAAGACATGATTTTAGAGTCTCTAATAAACCACATTGATCCATTTGCAACAATGGATTAATCCAAGAAGCTTGACTCACAAGTTTCATTTTCATCAGGACCACAATTAGGGTTTTGAGGAAAAAGTTAACTGTACCTTTGACTTTTGACCTGGACATGCTCCCAAACCTTGGGACATGATTCAATACAACCTACAACCCCTATGGAACATATCCATTAGGTTTGATTTAGGTCAAGGACTTGATTTCACCAAGGATCGCACAGTTTGGAATTCATATAATAAAAAGTCAACTGTGCACAAAAGTCAAGTTTGACTTTTTAAGATTTTTCACAATTATGGTTCCTTGACCCTAAAACAATGTTAATATGTGATTTGAATCATCATTCATCAAGAAAAATCAAAGAAAGTGGGACAACTTGTAAAAGGGGTAACCATAAAAACTTAGAATTTTTCTAAGTTATGGAACAAAGTGGCTAGGGTACCAACTTCCAAGGATCATAACTTGAGATCCAAGCAATCATTTTGGATGGTCCAAAGATGGATTTGTAGCTCTCATGGCATTATTAAAAAGTGTCAACTACACCTCATTCTAATTCCACATGAATTTTAAGTTATGGAGTGATCAAAATGGCTGAAAACACAAAAGTGACATTTTTCCAACACTTAGTGAAATTTTCACTAAGTCAGAATCTGCCTTATTTTTTCCAAAATGTAGAGGTATTTTTCATTGTAATTCAAGTTGGATCAAAAACAAAGTTGGACATCATGTTAAAATAGGATATGTCAGCTTCCTAAAATGTCCAAGAACTCCATCAAATTCCATCTGAGCTAGGAGTTATGACAGCTGCAATATGCCTTGATGCAAACTGTCTTGCAAGATAGATTTGTGCTTTATGGCTCGATTTGATCAAATTGTGCAACTCCAAGCATGGTTATCCATCAGCACACCTCAAGGGGGAACAACCAAGGGACAAGTAATGATTTATCAGCCTCCAAAGTCCCAAAATCTACCATAGCCATGCCAAACCTAAAAAGCCTAAAGGAGGCCAAAACTCCAATTTTATTTTGGAACATTTAATGGATGCTTAGAGGTGGCATGTATCAGAGCAAAGATGAACACTTCAGTCAAGCCTTATCCTTGAATCAAAGAACCATAGGCCTGTTCTCTAATCTCAAGTCAATGGCTAGAGGAGACTTGAGATTCCATTTGATCACAATGGGCCACATACCTGTACCAGTTGCCATACACTATTGCAGCCAAAACAAACTTATTGCACTATAAATAGACCTCATTTGTGATCAGTTTGAGTACACCAAAGCACCTAAACTGATGCTTTCCTCAAAATCACACTCTCACTTCTAATTTTGCCTTCTAAAGCAAGTCACTATCGGGTTTTGAGTTTGAGAACAATTCCAACCAAACCAATCACACACACACACACACACATACACACACACACACACACACACACCTCATAAACATTATATAGAAGTGATCCAAACACTTAAACAACATCTGGAACACCAGATTCTCAAAATCACCAGCCATCTGTACAAGCCTTTGACAGATTTGCAGTTGAGGTGCCAAATCAAGTTCCAGCTCAATTCAATCCACTCCAAGCATTCAGACACACTCCATAGCACCTAGGGAAGCTGGCCACATCATTGGAACTAAGCTGTAACACCTCTAACTCAAAACACGATCACCAGCTACAAGAGGTAAGCCTCAACTTGGCCATATCATGATTCATGCATATTTCCTCGCACAATAATTTTGCCATATGTTCATAATCATCTATGGAATGATTCCCCTCAATTAATTGCTTTGTATGAATCGTGTGTGGAATTTCTGAGCCTTCATGCAGAATTTAGGGTTCTTGAGGTTTCTCTTGGATTTCTTATTCCATGCTTAAAATAAATGAAATTAAAGACCATAGACATGATCGTGAGGTGAAAACGAGTAGATTGATATGTGAATTATGTGAGATTGATGAGAAAATGCAAATCTGGGCAAAACTCAGAACACGCGTGTGTTCTTGGGTGTTCTTGGCGCCCTTTTTCAAAAATTCAAATATTTGAATTTTGTGATTTTATTTAATTGATTCAAAAATTAATTTCTCTTTGAATTTTAATGATTTTGAGTTGATTCTTTTTTTAATACTTCACAAAAATGTTAAAATATTTTATTTTACAAAAATTTCCCAAAAATATTATTTATTTCATATATTTGATATTTTTGCAAAGAATTAATTTTTATTTATTTTTTAACATTTAAAATAATTTTTCCTTCTTGATTTTCCAAACTTAATTGATTTTCAATCATTTTGTGGATAAAAGCATGATTTTTGAAACATTGATCCAAGATCACCACTCATTTTTCACATGTTTTCAATAATTTTTATTAATTTTTAAACAAAATTAATTCCATTTTTAGACAAAATTAGGGTTTTTGATTAATTCCACCCACATCAATCTTTTTCAAACACTCACGGGCCTCTAATAGAGTGTAAGACCCAACCCCTTTGTAAATAAACATTTTTGGGTCTCACATATTGTATAAGTCCCTCTGTATATTTTCAAAACAACGGCGCGATGGTCGCCTTTTCAAAATCATCCGGGCATCTCCTTGAGTTGTAAGCCCCATCTCCTGCACAAAAATAAACTTTGGACCTCTAATAGAGGGTAAGACCCAACCCCTTTTTGTAAAAAAAAAACCATTTTTTGGGCCTCAGTGTATTGTATAAGTCCCGATACAGCTTCAGAAACTCCGACGAGATCGTCGTGTTCAAACTATTTTTAACTGGGCCTACCCTTGTGTTGTAAGTCCCATTTCTTTTCTTTAAATAACCTTTGGGCTTCTCTTTGAGTTATAGGACCCATCCCTTTGTACAACATACTTTTTGGGCCTCAGTCGTTGTATAAGTCCCGATACGATATTCAAAACAACAGTACAATCACTGTTCAAACCTTGGGCCTCTCCTTGAGTATACGCCCCAACAATTTTTTCACAAATAACTCCCTTTCGGCTGAGGTTCAAATATACAGTTGTTATCGAAACTTTCTTTAATTTCTCTGAACAACTAACAATACAACATGGAAGCTCGCTCACCTGTAAGTTTTAACAACTTTCATTTACTCGCTTTAATATATATATATAACTGTATTGTGGGAAGCTGCGCATGGTTAGTCTTCTATCATTCTTTTAAATATATGTAATATATATATATATAACTGTATTGTGGGAAGCTGCACATGGTTAGTCTTCTTTCATACCTTTTAAAATACTTGTCATATATCAACTGTATATATATTAGTATAGTTATTTAGTGTTTTCCCCGACAACTAGGTCTAGAACTAGGTAAAACCCTGTTGGTCACTCTTAAATACAAACAAAACTAGATCCCCCATAGGATTTCCAGATACAGTCTTCCCTTCTCTTAGGGTTAAACAATATGAAACAATGAGATAGGCAGTATTCTCGGTGAACCTTTTCTCAAACTGTCACCCCTAGAAATTGTCAAAGAAATTCTACTCCCCAGAGTTGATCTATTCTCTGTGAATAGCATCTCTTGAGTTTCTTCGAACCTCGAACTTTCCTGAAATAATATCTTCTCTGTGAATTGCATTTCTTGAACTTCTCTTGGTTTGGGACCCACAGGCTTCCTAAAAGCACCCCTGCCTCCTCTTGGGCTTTTTACAAGGACTCTTCGGCTTCTTAGAAGTTCTTATGCCTTCTCTTGGGCTTAATACAAGGACCCTGATGACCTCTTAAAGGTATAAGACAAAACTTAGCCATCCTTTGCTAGAGCAGTCTTTCTAGTGTCAGACCTCAGGCCACTTTAGGGTTGATTCTCATCCCTTAATGCCATTTCCCCCTCTTGGAGGCATCATACAAGAGATAAAACTCTTTCACACCAGTAGACTTGGAAAGTATAAGCCCCTTGAGTCTCAAAGACATTCTCAAGTTCCTTACAACTATAGGAAAAAACCCCGGGTATTCTGGATCGATCTCCATCAGACACCCAACCTCTCTCATGAGAGTTCCCCAACCAGGGCCAACACTATCCTAAATCAGAACCTCAAGGTATCTGACATCTCAATTCTTCTGTAATCCTCAGCAAGAGTTAATTCCCCACTTAGACCTGCCTGGGGATCTCAATTATCCCCGGCAAAAGATAGCCTCCTCTTAGGCTTTGTATAATGATCCCTTCCCCGCAGAAGCCAGCCTCCTCTTGGGCTTTGTACAAATGATTCTCCCCAGTGGAGCTAACCTTTTCAGACTCTCTCGTTGAGTCAATCACTTTTTTAGACTCTCTTATTGAGTCAATCACCTTTTCAGACTCTCTTGTTGAGTCAACAACCTTTCCTGACTCTCTTGTTGAGTCAATCACTTTTTAAACTCTCTTGTTGAGTCAATCACCTTCTCGGACTCTCTTGTTGGGTCAACCTTTTTAGTCTCAATCTTGGGCTTTGTACAAGACAGATAAAAATATTCTCTCGTTGAGTCGATCTTTATCCAAACTTGGTATAAAGATTTCCCCTAGCAGGAGCTAGCCTCTTCTCAAGTTGTGTAGAAAAACTTCTCCAGCTTGTCCAGCCTCCATCATGGGCTTTATACAGGACAGATAAAACACTCTCTTGTTGAGTCAAACCCCTTTAGCCTCAATCTTGGGCTTTGTACAAGACATAAATTTCCCTCTTTTGAGCTTGGGACAAATATCTTCCCTAGCAGAGTCATTTCTTTCCAGTCTTCTTCTAGGCTTTGAGGAATGATTTTCCCCCAGAAGAGTCAAACCCATTTCAAGCCTCCTCTTAGGCTTTGTATAATGATTTTCCCTGTAAGGTCAGCCTCAAATCTTGGGCTTTGTACAAGACACCTACAAACCCTCCCCCGCGGAGTCAAAATCCCTTTTAGCCTCAATCTTGGGCTTTGTATAAGACAGATAAAACACTCTCTTATTGAGTTGGTCACTTCTAGCCTCCTCTTAGGCTTTGTATAACGAAATCCCCTAGCCGAGTCAATTAACCTTTTAGAATCAACCTTGTGCTTTGATCAAGGCACACAAAAATCAACAATCCTTCTTTAGAGATGACAAATTCTCTCTCAGTCATAACTTTTTAGCTTCAATCTTAGGCTTTGAACAAGACACAAATACCCTTTTAGCTTCAATCTTGGGCTTTGAACAAGACACCAAAACCTCATTTTCCTCCCTTAGAATAGGAGGAACTACGATTGCTCTGATTTCCCTGTTTTGTTTAAACGGGAATTCGTGGGCATAACATTGTGAAATCTTAGCGAGCATACTAATAAAAAAACTCTAGGTCTAGTACCTTCATGTCAATCAAAACTTAGGTCTAGTACCTTACCAAAAATATCGGGAGTAACCCGAACATAAACAAAATCTCACTCACTCACTCATACTTCTCAATAAACTTTCCCAACCCATTACCATATAAACACCATCAATTACAAAGTGAAACCCTAAAGCTAGTATCCTGTGGATAACCACATATAGGATGGGTAATTGACAACTAGCCATTGTATAACCTGACCCCGGACCCCCAATCTCTTTTAAGCGTTTGTTCAGCTAAGCATTCGTGTGCAAGGTTAGTTTTAGATAGCTTCCCTTTCCCTTCCAGCTTCATGGTGTTGCGGTGAAAATCGGATAACAAGCTATTAATTAACTTGCATCATTTTATTTTACAACCGACTTTGATTTATCCAAAGGAAAGGTTCAAGATCGTTAGAAAAACCTAAAGGGGGGAAGATCTAAGGTTCGGGGGTTGGTTACGCCTAGGGAAGGTATTAGCACCCTAAACGTCTGTAGTACTCTACATGAGCCTCTTGTTTTAATTTGTGTTATGTTTGCTAAGGGTTCTATGCTAAAGGTTGAAACCCTAGGGGTTAGTATCTAAGTACACTTGACAAAGCATCGCACTTTGCGCCTACGTATCCTCGGGTATAGAATCAGAGTATGCGTAGTTCTACTTCTACTGAATGATTGACTGTGGTCAATATTCAGAGGGGAAATGAGTGTGACCTCATTGTAGAGTATAAGAACTCTCTAAGTCTAGTTGTGATGCTCCTATGATTATGTTTTAGTCAATAGGGAAAGTGAGTATTCATTAGGATGAATATCACCAAGAGTGTAAAACTCTCGCCTAAGGCTATTTATAACTTATTGGCTCTTAGGAGGCCAAGAAGTGAAAGTCATCTCCTAAGAGGCTACTAAGGTAAAATGGGGGCTATGACTTTAAGAGTCAACATTAATCACCTTCCTTTGGAATGGGGATAATAACAGTTGTAGGATATGATAACAGGAGATATTGATAAAGATGAATAAGATAACAACAATAGCATGAGTATGGCAAGAAGTATTTCATGATAAAGCATGGACAAATCAATATGTATTAATCTTGAGGAAGGTAATCACAAGAAACAATCACAAGATAAAGAGACATGATGTTAATCAAAGATGATATTTAAAGAAGAACAAAGTCCACATCAAAGTCAAACATATGATAAGTCAAACATGGGATAAATTTGTTCAAGACTTAAACAATAATTAGTGAATAAACACTCAAATGATCAATAAAGATGACTCATAAATAAAGTTAACAATTAATCCAAAGATGGGTGATTTAAAATTCACACATTAATAATTAAACTTAAATAAACAATTAAGAAAATAAATTGATAAGTAAAATTAAATAAAGATTAAAATATTTTTGGAGTTTTGAAATAAAGAAAAAGTTTTAAATAAAATAAATAAAATAAAAAGTTTTGAAAAAAGATTTGAAATAAAGGAAAAAACTTTGAGTTAATACAAATTAAAAAAGAAAGAAACGCATGGGGGGTGCTGAAGTAATTGACATAGTTTAAAAATGCAAAGGAGTATGAAGTGGGCCAGAAACTGGGGGTGGTAATAGCACAAAGGCCCAGGCGAAATGTGGTAAAAAAAGGCAAGAAAAAAAAGGGCACAAAAGGATGGTCTTGGGGGGGGGGGATTCGAACCCCATACCTCCTTCTAAACGCGCGCATCACATACCACTGGGGTGGCTATACATCCAATGTATAAGCCCACCCCAATAATAGATAAACCATGAGGCTTCAATAAAATGCTTTTAATGAAAAACCACACGCGTGTTACATGAAACTGAGTGTATAACATTAATACATCAATTGGTCAAGGCCACTTAAACATGCTACACGACAAAACCACATGGATAGCCAATCAGAATGCAGGCATGGAGATTGAAACATGCAAAACAACATAACCATCGTGTTTTCATTTTCGAAACCTCAAAACAACATCAAATTCAATCCAACATTACAGCCTCCATACTCAATCAATTTGCATGCCATAAAGACCAAAACTGAAGCAGTTTTTATAAAGAACATGATTAACTTAATAACTAGCATAAATAGTGTCCATGGGATGAGGAAAAATCAGGGGAAAAGCACCAGTTCAAAGCTGTCATTTAGTTAGGACAAAGAAGGAAATAACCAATCTGTTCCAGTGCATAAGCCTTAGTTGCTCATAAAACTGAACAACAACCTGGTAGTAGGGCAAGTTACAACTCCCTGAACCTCACTCACATGATAACTTGAACCACTATCAAGATTTAAAGCTCAAACAAGTTGGAAATGGCATCAAACAGCCAGCATACATCCAAGCACAAATTATAACCATTCACACACATGGTGAACATCATCCAGAACAACAACTACATCTCTATACCTCAGCCATGTTTATTCATGCAGAGATGCAAAACAAACCTTAATAGCCTATGAGTACTATGATTCACACATGATATACATTCAGAGTTGGTATGTTCAGCATGTATATGATCGAAGCAAATCTATCTTCAAGTAGTATTCATTTTAACACAGGTTAACAATTTCTATCATTGAAACAACTTTATTCATTCATTATGGTAGCCATGAAGAGGTATGAAACCTCTAAAATAATCTCAACAGAGGTATATAGTAACATGTAAGAACATACACATACACAATGATTATTCAAAGATAAAAACAACAATGATGGTCATGAACCAAACACTCAAGTCATACAACTCAGAAATGAAAGCTATAATCATGATAATAGAGAGTTGAGAGATGCTTACCTGGTGTTCAAGTGAGCAAACAAGAACTTCCTCTTGTTGAAGCTAGCTCAAGCTCCCCCAAAGCGCAAATTTAATTTTCTGAGTAGTTTTCAAGATTTGTTGGTGTTGGTTGTTGATGACTTTGAAATGAAGATGTGGCTGCCTTTTATAGGGAGTTTAGCTGGATAATGATGAGTGAATGTCCAAGGAATAAATGCTTTGTTCAGAAGAAAGAGATCAAGAGAAAGATTTGGAGGTAGGGACTGTTCTGAACAACAGTTTATGGAGCCAAGTGAAGCTTCTTTGGCTGCACATCTAGGTCAGAATGTAGTGTGTTTTTGATCACAATCTGAGGGACTTCTCATGTACACGAGGGATTGGCTTTAGTTGCTTGTAAAAGTTCTCAAAGAAGTACAAAAGGGAGTACTTTGCAGCTCACTTTTGGTGTGTTTGGTGGCAAAGTAAAATGTGTAGACATGATGTGCTAGGGTCTGCATATGTACTTGTGGAGAGAGTGAAAATCAAATTAAAAAAAAAGAAGCATTTGGTTGATGCAAATCAGAGTCGAGCATGCCTCTTGAGCTCATGATATCTCTCTATTTTATGGTTCAAATTTCATGCTCTTTGGTGCTATAGAAAGTTAATGCATTATACTACAATGTTTATGTTGAAATGTAGTTGAAATGATGCCTTTCAATTAGTAGAAAAATGGCCAATAAATCGTGTCCCTTAAGCTGCATGAAAAAAGACTTAGAAAATTTTCTAAGTTAGAATTTCACGACTTGAAGTACCCTTCTTTGAGAGCCCATAACTTG
Source organism: Lathyrus tuberosus (assembly GCA_022829125.1). Taxonomy (NCBI): domain Eukaryota; kingdom Viridiplantae; phylum Streptophyta; class Magnoliopsida; order Fabales; family Fabaceae; genus Lathyrus; species Lathyrus tuberosus. The sequence goes on from JALAZF010000034.1 coordinate 8,414,519, forward strand.
AGAATGGCTTATTCAAATGAGATGTTCCACATATGGTTGGAAAGCTCTCATCATGCTCTAAAACATTCATTTGGGACCCAAGTCTTGAATCCAAGTGGAAATGGGTGAAAAAATGAGGTTAAAGTTAGAGAAAATTCTGAAGAAAAGTGTTGAAATTTCTCTAAGTGTTGGGTCAGATTCTCTTGCAAGCTTCATAACTCAAAAACCAAGCATTTTTTGATGAAAAGTCATATGGAACAAATTGAATATCTTGAAAAAAGCTTTCCAATGAGCTTTGAGTCACTCAAATTGAGTGTGTGGTTTAGGAGTTATGGTCATTTCAAATTGTGCTATTAGAGGGAAAATCTCACATATGAAATCTTTCATGATCAAAACCCTACTTCTCTTGCAAGAAACCTCATGAAACTTGATCTTGATGCTTTGAATACCTCATGAGACATTCTATGATGATTATAACCATTGACACTTTATTTGAACCAAAATTCCCAAGGATTAGGGTTTCAGTCAAACCCTAATTTTGACTGTGAATGCACTGAGGTCAGATCTTGTAAGCTTGCTTCTTCCTTCTCATCTTAGGAGACTCTTGAGGATGTTGATAAACTAATAGAATCAAGAATTAGGGTTTGGGAGTTCATCTTGATGAAAATCAAAGTCATTGACTGATAGGTGTCACAGAAACCCTAATTTGGAGATATAGTGAGGCTAAGGCTCAAACTTCTCTTGTTGAGGACCAATAGATCTTGGATTCCTGTTGAATGATGTCTCTTGGATGTAGATTACCTTAAGTGGCAAGTGAACCACATAAATCTTGACTTGATAGAGCCAATTTCTCAGTGATTTCTTCAGAGCAAAACCCTAAATCAAAGTTCTTGCATTGGAGATCTTTTGTTGACTTGACTTGCTTCAAAACAACTTGTGGAGCTTCATGGTGATATGCAAACCTAATTTGAACACAAAGAGACAAACAACAAGATATGGGTTAGCTCAAACAATGTAGAGATGATTGACCTAAGATGCACAAATGAAGATGACATCTAAGGGTAAAAATTTGGGGTACAACAGTTACCCCTATTTAAATAGCTTTACCAGATGGCACGAGGAACGGAGATTCCAGGGGCATCAAAGTGAAAGGTATTTAAATATAGCAGACCGAAAATTTTGCCCTTAGATGGAATTCCAATGCTAAGGACAAGCGACAAACATGCAAATGCTGACATGCCATGAACTTCTAAAATGATGATATAATTCCAAGATGGTGCAAAGATGCAGACAGACCAGACACCAGGGACAACAGGAAGCAAACACACAAGATAAGCTTCACCGAGGAAAGACGAAAGTTAGTATCCATGAGAAAAACTCACTGGGGATACAGGCTAACCAATGAAAGAGACTCACTGGGGAGACTCCAAAGAAACACTGGGGTAAAAAACCAAAAAACAATCTCCACTGGGAAAAAAAATCTGGGGAGATAGACTACTGGGGACAAAACAAACCCACACTTTTCCCGGGCATGAAACTAGAAAGAAAACCTGATCCGGGGATCAGCCTAAAAAAGACAGACAACCAATCAAAACTTCCTGGGGATTCTTATACCGAAGAGTTCAAGATGAGATCTTCAAGAAAAGCCAGAAAGACAGAGACAAACTCTGCGCACCAGATATGAGTCTTAATAAAGCAAATTGTTCCAAGAAGCTTGGCTTAAAATTAGTTTCAAAAATCAAGGATAAAGGTTCATGTTCGACTCGATTCAAACAAGAACAACTGAAAGCTGAGATAAAGGATAAACAACGAACTCACGATAGCTCGAGGTTTAGGTTCAAGTTTGACTCGATTCAAACGAGAACAGTTTTAAAACAAGAGGCAATGTTCGACTCGATTCAAACAAAGACTCGGTTCAGGTTTGACTCGATTCAAACGAGAACGGTTTTAAAACAAGAGGCAATGTTCGACTCGATTCAAACAAAGAATCGGTTCAGGTTTGACTCGATTCAAACGAGAACGGTTTTAAAACAAGAGGCAATGTTCGACTCGATTCAAACAAAGACTCGGTTCAGGTTTGGCTCGATTCAAACAAGAACAGTTTTAAAACAAGAGGCAATGTTCGACTCGATTCAAACAAAGACTCGGTTCAGGTTTGACTCGATTCAAACAAGAACAGTTTTAAAACAAGAGGCAATGTTCGACTCGATTCAAACAAAGACTCGGTTCAGGTTTGACTCGATTCAAACAAGAACAATTTTAAAATAAGAGGCAATGCTCGACTCGATTCAAACAAAGACTCGGTTCAGGTTTGACTCGATTCAAACAAGAACAGTTTTAAAACAAGAGGTCAGACTTCTTGGGGAACAAAAAAGGTGTAAAGATTCAAATCTGGCGCGCAAAGGTGAAGACTGAACAAGCACGACACAAACAAAGAAAAATCGGGAATGTCCTTACTTCACTGGGGAAATAAAGACAAGCACAAACAAAAGACCACAAGCAAAACAAAGCACAAGGATGCAAAGATGCTATGGTATGATGCATATGCTTAGCTACATGCGAGAAACGACACGAGCGACGCAAAAACAAGGAGAAGAAAAGATAACACAACCAACACCCTGAAATCCAAACATCAAGGATAACCGGAGCAATCTTCATTTCACTGGAGATGGAAGATCCATGCCAAAAAATAGTACTACTAATTCTTCCTGTACAAACTTGATTCCAAAACGTCTTAATTCCAGAGTAAAACTTAGTTTATCTTTGTGTTTTCTTAGAAATTGCAACATTTCCGTTTTCAAAAATCAAGTGAAAATGACAAAGTTTTGCAAAATAAAGATGATAGCGTATTAAACAAGAAGACGGTTCAATAGCTGATATTCATTGAAAAATGGTGACTTGCCAAATAGCAGAGTCCCATGAAATATTACAAATGCAACAAAATGGCAATTTGGCAAAGGTTACATTGTATTCAATGACCAATAACCCTAATGACTAAGGACTCTAGTTGTAGCAAAACTTGAGCTTCCTTGGGGATTCCTGGATGCCAGTGAGGTGTCCTTGTCTCAAGCATAATACTTCCGCACCGAATCAGCATTCACAGGATGCGCAAGCTGTTCACCGTCCATAGTTATAAGAATTAGAGACCCTCCTGAAAACACTGTCTTGACTACGAATGGACCTTCATAATTGGGTGCCCATTTCCCACGGGCGTCTCTCTGCGACGACAGAATCTTCTTAAGTACCAACTCGCCTACTCGGAATTCCCGAATGTGGACCTTTTTATCAAATGTTCTCTTCATCTTCTTCTGGTATAACTGACCATGACACATGGCTGTCAGGCACTTCTCGTCAATTAGATTCAGCTGATCGTATCTTTCTTGAACCCATTCAGCTTCATCAAGCTTTGCTTCCATCAATATCCTCAGAGAAGGTATCTCAACTTCTATAGGGAGGACAACATCCATTCCATAAACCAACGAAAAAGGGGTTACCCCCGTTGATGTTCTGACTGACATTCTATATCCATGTAGTGCATATGGCAACATCTCATGCCAATCCTTGTATGTTTTGACCATTTTCTGAATAATTTTCTTGATATTCTTATTTGCAGCTTCGATCGCTCCGTTCATCTTCGGACGATACGGTGAAGAGTTATGGTGTTCAATCTTGAAGTTATCACACAACTCCTTCATGGTTTTGTTATTCAAATTGGTTCCGTTGTCAGTTATGATTCTGCTCGGAATCCCATAACGACAAATGATGTTGTTCTTAATGAAGCGAGCAGCTACTTGCTTAGTCACGTTCGCATAAGAGGCGGCTTCCACCCACTTGGTAAAGTAATCAATAGCCACCAAAATAAAGCGATGTCCATTAGATGCTTTAGGCTCAATTGCCACAATTATATCGATGCCCCACATAGAGAACGACCAGGGCGATGATAGCACATTCAACAGAGTAGGAGGAACATGCATTTTGTCCGCATAAATCTGACATTTATGGCATTTTCTAGCGTACTGGATGCAATCAGTCTCCATAGTCAACCAATAGTATCCAGCCCTCAAAATCTTCTTAACCATGGCATGTCCATTGGCATGGGTGCCAAAAGCTCCTTCGTGGATATCATGGATCAACAAATCTGCTTCTCTCTTATCGACACATCTTAACAAAACCATATCAAGATTTCTTTTGTACAGTACACCCTTGCTAATGAAGAACTTGGCTGACAATCTTCGCAGAGTCTTCCTATCAAGAACGGAGGCATTGGCCGGATATTCTTAATTCTTTAGGAAGTTCAAAATGTCATGGAACCAAGGTTTGTCGTCTGATTCTTCTTCAATGGACTGGAAGTAGGCACGCTCAGTCCTCCTTCCAATACTGACTACTGGATCTTCGTTGATAAATCTAACTTGCCACATTGAAGCCAATGTTGCTAAAGCATCAGCCACATGATTCTCAATACGTGGCACATGGCGAAAAGTTATCTCATCAAAACACTTAATCAACTCCAAAGCATATGCCTGATAAGGGATAAGCTTCTCATCTTTTGTCTCCCACTCACCTCTGATTTGATAAATGACTAGAGTAGAGTCACCCATAACTTCAAGAAAACAGATTCCAAGATCGATTACAGCTTCCAGACCCAGAATGCACGCTTCATACTCAGCAATATTATTTGTACACCCAAAATCCAATCTGGCTGTAAAAGGGGTGTAGCCACCTTTAGGATTAATTATAACAACACCTACTCCATGCCCCTTGTAATTGGACGAATCGTCAAACATCATCTTCCACCTATACTCAGCCCTGGGATCTTCTTCAGAGCTTGACTCTTCACAATCTTTCACTGCCATAATATCCTCGTCAGAGAAATCAAACTTGAGTGGTTCATAGTCTTCAACTGGTTGATCGGCGAGATATTCTGAAAGAACACTTCCTTTAATGGCCTTTTGAGTGACATACAGAATGTCATATTCAGATAATAACATGTGTCAGCGGGCAAGTCTACCCGTTTAAGCAGGTTTCTCAAAAACGTACTTTATCGGATCCATCTTGGAAACCAACAAAGTAGTATGACAAATCAGGTACTGTCTTAGACGTTTGGCGGCCCAAGCCAGAGCGCAACAAGTCTTTTCCAGTAGTGAGTAGCGGCTTTCACTGTCTGCAAACTTCTTACTCAGATAATAAATTGCATGTTCTTTCCGGCCAGTCTCGTCATGCTGTCCCAAAACACAGCCCATAGATTCCTCCAAAACAGTCAAATACAGAAAGAGAGGTCTTCCAGGAACTGGAAGAATCAGAATAGGAGGTTCTTGGAGATAACTTTTGAGTTTCTCGAAAACTTGTTGACAGTCAGCATTCCATTCTACTGGCTGATTCTTACGGAGTAATTTGAAAATTGGTGCACATATTGGAGTCACGTTGGAGATGAACATGCAGATGTAATTCAAACGGCCCAAAAATCCTCTGACTTGAGACTCGGTTTGCGGAGCTGGCATTTCTTGAATTGCTCGCACTTTATCTGGATCCACTTCAATGCCCTTCTGGCTAACAATGAAACCCAATAACTTCCCTGATCTGACTCCAAAGGTAAACTTTGCAGGGTTTAACCTCAACTGATACTTTCGAAGTCTCTTAAACAATTTTAACAAATGGTCTACGTGCTCCTCCTCACTCTTTGATTTGGCTATCATGTCGTCCACGTACACTTCAATCTCCTTGTGGATCATATCTTGGAACAGGGTCACCATAGCTCTCTGGTAAGTTGCCCCCGGCATTCTTCAATCCAAAAGGCATAACTTTGTAACAATAAGTACCCCACGGGGTGATGAAAGTAGTCTTGTCCATATCAGTTGGATCCATTCTAATTTGATTGTAGCCTGAAAAACCATCCATAAATGAGAACATTGCGAAACGAGCCGTGTTGTCTACCAGCATGTCGATATGCGGTAGAGGAAAATCATCCTTGGGACTAGCTTTGTTAAGATCCCTATAATCCACGCACATTCGTACATTTCCATTCTTCTTCATAACTGGAACAATATTAGCTACCCACTCTGGGTATTTGGAAACTGCTAAAAACCCGGCATCCAACTGTCTCTTAACTTCATCTCGAATTTTGAGGGCCATGTCAGGATGACTTCTGCGAAGCTTTTGTTTTACTGGCGGGCACTCAGGCTTGAGCGGTAACTTGTGGACCACAATATCTGTATCTAAACCAGGCATGTCTTGGTAGGACCAAGCGAACACATCCACATACTCTTCAAGGAGTGAAATCAACCGCTGTCTAATTTCTGGCTTCAGCGATGCCCCAATCTTAACCTCTTTCTTCTCTTCCTCAGTGCCAAGATTTATGACATCCACCTGCTCTTCATGAGGTTGGAGATCCGTATACTGGTAATCACACATATCTGCTAGATCCTTAGGCACCTCATAATCTCCCTCCTCCTCAGCTTGATAGACAGGGGAGTCGAAGTCAATGGTAAGAGCAAGGTCATTGAATACAATAAGTTTATGATTCATTCTGCTTGATAGAATGACTTATCTTATTAAAATGCTAAACAATTCAAGAACATGCGAGATGAAGATGTTTTTGTTTTTCAAAAGATTGCCATTTTTTAGAAACGGAATGCAATAAAGTAAAGACAACGAGAATTTTAGCAAAATATCATTTCATTGATTAAGATATTGAAAACGAAGGCCCGTTCAAAATAATCCACTAGCTTTAGGCAAGACTAGGGAAATGAAAACAACAAATCAAACAAGTTACTCTGGTTCTGGGTACAAAGTTGGGATCTCAACAGACTCCCAATTGCTTAACGCGCCTTCCTGGCGTAAAACCAAACGATCAATATCTTCCTCTTCTTCAGCACTTCCAATGATTGCGTGGACCTGATGTCCACCTCTGACAAATGTTTCCTGCACAGTCTTTATCTTCATCCTTCTTCTTCTTATACCTGAAGCAACCTCATCTTCTGGAGTTGGTCTGTAACCTAACCCTTGGTGTCAGTTCCTCTTCTCAACCTCAATAACTTCGCCCTAACCTGCAGGCACGCCTTCTTGAAGGGCAGACTGGATACTTTTATACGAAGCAAAGGATGGATACTCCGGTACCAGCGGCTTCTCATTGTCCATCATAACTGCATTAGCTATTTCCAGGGATTGGAAAGAAATCTCCAACGCGTCCTCATCAGCCTCGATGTAACGGAAGGACGACAGATTACTAACCATCAAATCTTCTTCCCCATGCACAATGACCAACTTATCATCCATCACAAACTTCATTTTCTGATGTAGGGTTGAGGTGACAACGCCAGCCTCATGGATCCAGGGCCTTCCTAGCAGACAGCTATAGGCAGGATTAATATCTAAGACTTGAAACAGAACATTGAATTCCTGAGGGCCAATCAAAACAAGTAGCTCAATTTCTCCCATCACAGATCTATGTGAACCATCAAAAGCTTTGACAACTAGTGACGTGGGTCTCATTATTCCTCCTTGGTATGCCAACTTATCGAGAGTCCTCTTTGGTAAAACATTCAGAGAAGATCGTGTATCTACAAGAACTCTAGCCAACGTGTCCTGCTGACATTTCATTGATATGTGTAGCGTAAGATTGTGTTTCTGACCTGCTCAGGTCAACTCTTCGTCATTGAAGCTGAGTGTATTGCATGCAGTAATGTTAGCAATAACATAATCAAACTGCCCGGCGGTAATATCCTGAGCTACATGAGCCTGGGCCAATACTTTATGCAGTGCTGATCGGTGGACTGGTGAATTAATCAACAGAGATAAAATGGAAATTTTTAATGGAGTCTGGTGGAGCTGATCCACAACCTTGTAGTCACTTCTTTTTATTATTCTGAGAAATTCTTCGTCATCCTCTTTGGAGACCACTTCTTTATCTTTGTCATTGGCGGGTACATGAATATCACCTTCTTTACTGGACACTTCTTTGTTCACAGGAGTATAAATCCTTCCACTCCACGTCATTTTTCCTGTTCCTACTATACTGGACACATTCTTGTCATCAGCCTCCACCTCCTTCCTTGGGACTGGTTCTTCTATAACGACCCCCACCTCTTTCATTGGGATCATTTCCTCATTCTTCCTACCACCTGTAATGTCTTCGTAGATCCACGGTAACGCTTTGGTTCCTCTGAACCTGAATGGGACTGGTCTTGGGAAAGTATTCCGCCTGGCATGATTAACAGGAGAAGCAACTTCAGGTTTGTTGAATCTTGGAACTGATTGTTTAAACACGGGACTCCCGATACTTGCCCCTGGACTGTTGAATACGGGCATCATAACACTTGGCCCTAGATTGTTGAACACAGGAACTACTGATATGTATTCCTCTTCGTCAAACACTGGCACTTGCTTTGGCAAATTGAACACCGGTTCAATCATTGCTACTCTGCTTTCTTTTCTGAAAACCTATAGGAAACCTTCATTAATCAACTGCTGAATATCATTTTGAACTAATTGACACCCTTCACTACTACCATCACACTCTTTACAACCATCATGGCAAACTTTGACCAAACCGGCGCTAAACAACTTGGCATGAAACGTTCTCATGGGAGTTTTAATCTTCGCTGCATCTGAGACCAACACTTCATCATTCTCGTCTTCGATAGCATTAGTTGACCCATGCGTTGGCAAGGGGTTAGTCTTCACGTTTGGCTGGTTATTAGCGAAAGACATAATGTTTTTCTCCATTAGACTTTTCACCAGATTCTTTAATACCAAACATCCTTCTAAATCATGACCCACCCCTCCTTGATGGAAAGCACAGGTTGCATTGGGGTTGAAGAACTGCAGAGACTTCTTAGATGGTGGCCCCAACGGCCTAGTAACAACTAATCCTTGCTCCACCAGGGAAGGATACAATGCTGTGTAGGTCATCGGTATGGGTGGAAAATTTGGTGTTACCACCTGTCTTCTTTGAGGGGTATTTTACTGTGGCGTTGGCCGCCTCTGCTGCTGGTAATTCTGATTTTGATTTCTCGGCCACTGCTGTTGATTCGGTGGCTGGGGAACAGGAACTTGTTGCATCATCTGATGGTTAAAAGTGGGCATAACAACCGCCGCATAAGGTTGTTATACGAACTGCATTGGGTAAATCGGTTGTTGAGGAAAACTGGGACCTGGTTGTTGTTGAAAGAGAGATCGTTTCCATCTGGGATTCTGACTCTTTGACATAATAGCATTAGTCTCACCTTCTTTCTTCTTATGAAAATTACCCGGAGACTTCTTGACACTGTTACTAGTGGAACTACTAGGTGAACTGGCTACTTTTCCACTCTTCAAACCCACTTCTACTTTCACACCAATGGCAATAATATCAAAAAAATTGGCACCAATATTACTGATCATCTTCTCATAAAATTCAGGCTTTACGGTATCCACAAACCAATCAGCTAATTCTTTTTCTGTCAACGGCGGTTCAACCTGCGAGGCCGTCTCCCTCCATCTTTGAGCGTACTCTTTGAATGACTCGGTGTTCTTTTGAGTCATAGTCAGCAGTTGTCTATGATCTGGAGCTAAATCCAAATTATACTTATAATGTCTCACGAAGGCGTCCATTACGTCTTGAAAACACTTGATCTGAGACTGATCCAAACCTAGGTACCATTTTGCAGCGGCGCCCTTCAGGCTATCTTGGAAACAATGTATCATTAGCTTATCGTTGTCCATGTATCCAGCCATTCTTCGGAGGTACATGACCAAATGCGCTTTGGGGCAAGTAGCATCGGAATACAATTCAAAACCTGGCAGCCTGAACTTCGGTGGAATTACCAGACTTGTAACCAAACACATGTCCTTGAGGTCAGTACTGAAGACATTACTTCCCTCCATAGCCTTCAACTTCCTCTGCATAACCTCCACACTCGCTCTCAACTTCTCATTACAATCATCCTCCTCCACAGATGTATTGTCATAATCAAAATGATGCTGATTCTGAAAAATAGGTTGGAACTGGGTCTGCACCACAGGCGGAGCATAAGTTGGAATAGTTTGCTGATTCTCACTAAACAGCAACACTGCTTGTTGTGTAGATTGAGGAGCCGTGGTTCGTATAAAATCAAGTGGTATCCCTAGAGTAGGGTTCACAACAGGTATAACTGGCGGCTCTACAGTTGTAGCAACGACCTCTGAGACTACGGTGACCTGCGTATCCATCTTTGCTCGTATAACATTCAAAGCTTCCATGATCTGCCCCATTCCTCCTCTCAATTCGTTGAGTTCGTTTTTAACCTGATCCAAATTCTCACAATCCTAAAAAATTCTTCTTCTTCGAGCCTGTGCCCGGGTGTTGTAACGATGTAGAGAATTCAGGGTGACGGTTCTGGAGAAGATAAAATGACGGTGAGACACGGAAGAATGCACATGCACACGCGAAGATGCAAATGAGATGCAAATGCAGGCTAAACCATCAAGAACTAAAAATTATTCGCAAACAGTGTAAACAATAGGATTACCAACAACATAAACTCCTTCCCATTGAAAGATAATACAAGTGCTTACAAAAAGGAAATATTACAACCATTGTTCGAATTACATTAAAAGAAATACAACTTAAGACAGGATTACAACCACTGATCATAAAACAGGAAACTTAAAAGCTACAACTCTGAATAGGAGGGCCCTTCGCCTTCCTTGATCCCCTTCATGATCTCCTTGATGCGCTGCTTGGTTCTAGCCTTCTCAACAGTCAGCTCTCCCAACAACTCCATCCTCCTCTGCTTGGCACTAGTGGGTGTCTCGTAGTATGGAAAAGGCTTCTTCATGCTGAGCGAAATCCCTTGCACCCATTTTAAATGAGCTTCTGTGACGGGACCGGCAGTGGTCCACCTCTGCTGATTAATGTGGAACCGGGCATGCCCCATTTTGAGTTTGTCTTCAAATCTCTCTCCATACCCATAATAGATCAACTCCAGCTCCTTGGGATCTGGTTGTTCCTCAATGGGATGACCCAGTTGGCAACGAGCGAACACCAGATTGTAGTTGATGCAACCATTCCGTCCCATGAGCGGCACGTTGGGATAGTCCCCACAGCTTACAATCATAAGGGTCCCTCTTGGGTCCGAATCATACCACCTGATAGTAGAACGTTCTAGCTCCATCAGTTTCTTAGCCCAAAGGGCGCTGTCTCTTACCTCCCAAAATGTCGGAGTCGTAGGCAAATACGAAATGAACCACTTATAGAGCAGTGGAGCATAACAGACAATCACACCTTCTCTTTTCATGAATTGTGTAGTAACTGAGAAGTACATATCAGCTAATAGAGTAGGGACAGGGTTCTGACTCATAAAGATTCGGATAGCCTGGACGTCAACGAAGTCTTAGACATTGGGAAACAGGAATAACCCGTACACTAGCAGAGCAAAAATTGATTCAAACATTACAGAGTCTCCCCTTCCTTGGAAGTGAAGAGCCCTTTCAATCAAAAACTGAGCTGGTAAACCACGATACCCTTCTCTAGTAGTCATGTTCTCTTGTATATGCCTTTTTTGGATTCCTAACGCTGTAGCAATCTCTTGGTTAAGGAACTCCCCTTCCACACCAGAAAATGGAGGATGATGCTGAATTGGTAAACTCATCATAGCTGAATACTCCTCTATAGTTGGAACCAGCTGGAAATTAGGAAATATGAAACAACGGTATGCAGGATGATACAGTTGCACCAAGGTTTCCAGCAATCTTTCCTTCACCTGTAGTTTCATTAGGGACAGAAGGTCTTCGTACTTGTTGATGAAATTTATCGGGTCTTCAATTCTTCCTCTGATCTCTATCAGCTGCTCGATGTTAGGGATCAGGAAAGTAAAGGGCCAGTTTATCTTCTTGGTAGCCTCCATTCTCTACAAAGTCTACAAAACAAACTTTAGTGTCTTGATAGCTTAGCAGAATGCAATGTAGCATGATGGGTGTAATTCAAGGAATTCAACATTGTATTTTTGCAAATTTTAAGGAACACTTTTCTTAGAAAAAAAAAATCTCATCCTATTTCATTGATAATAAAGTTTTGGATTACAAAAAGAGACGATTACACCTTCAAAAGCCAAAATACCGAGTGCGAAATAAAGAAAACTAAGTCCTAAGCCATCCAATCAGTCTTCTCCCATCAATCTCATGGCGAGCTTCTGGTTTTCCTTCTGCAACCTCTCATTCTCAACAGCGAGCTTGACCAACTGTGACTTCCATGGTTCTGGTGGAGATGATGTACTAGGAGAAAATAAATCTCCTTGCGCTTTCCTCTTTCTGACAGACTCTTCTTCCTTCCTCCTGAGACTCTTCTGAAATTCATTCATCTCAAAGTCAAGGATCTGATACTTGTTCATCCATGCATTCCTTTCTCATTCTGCTTGAGCCAGCCGGATCTTCAATTCGTCCTCATTGCTTGTGAAGAAAAGAACAGGATCTCTGGGAGCTAGTGGAATAGGATCATGGCGATCATACGGCATCTTCAACTCAATAGCTCTCTTTTGCACCCACTGAGTGTAGGATTCTGAAGCCAAACACTCAGGTTCTCCCAAAGCAGAGATACCTCTTGTGTGAACATGACGCCAAGCGTGAGCCATCTTTTCCCTAAGCACAGGCTCCTTATCTTCTTCAAAGAAAAAACCTTCCAAGTAAATGTTACTAGGCTTAGCTTCCATAGAATAACCATGTTGACGACAAGCCAAAGCTGGATTGTAGCTTATGCCTCCTTTTGTGCCAAGAAGAGGTACATTAGCAAATCCTCTACAGCTAACAATCATATCTTTGCCTTTGAGCATTGGGTAGTACCACTCCAGATCAGTGTTGGTGAGAGACATGATCTTTTCTGGCACAATATGTTACCATCCCTCCCTTATGAGCAGTCCTCAAATGCACTGAATGGTAGGCGTCTGCAAGTAGGGTTGGAACTGGATTTCCAATGATGAAGATCTTGATTGCCTTCATATCAACAAAGTTCTCAATGTTGGGAAACAGAAATAACCCATAAATGAGAAGGGCCATAACAGCTTCATAATCCACCATATTCTTCATGCTAGCATAATAATTGGCCTTTTCCATTAGAAACTTGGCAGGCAAACCAAAAAGTCCCCCCTTGATAACCAAGTTAGCTTTGACTTCTGAAAGCTTGAGATGAGCAGCTTCTGCGATTTCCTTCTCCTTAGGTGTCTTTTCCAAACCAGAGTAGGGAAGAATTAGGGTAATAGGAATACCAACCAGAATAGCATACTCTTCGAGCGTAGGCATCAACTGATAATCCGGAAAAGTGAAACAATGGTACATGGGATCATAAAACTGCATGAGAGTAGCGAGCATCCCATCTACCATCTTTGACTTCATCAGAGAGAAAATCTTCCCATACTTGTCTCGGAATGTTGATGAGTCATTGAATGGCTTACCCAGATTCTTTAAATCTTCCAATTTTGGACTGATGAAGGTGTACTTCTTCGTTTTCCTTTTTTCAAAATCCATCCTATAAAGTTTGCAAAACAAAGTTGAATTCCTTGAATATACACAATGCATATGATGCAAGGATGAATGCAACAAACACACTAAACAGATAAGCACAAAGCACACAGAGAAACCTAAGTTAAGAGTCACGAGCATGGAGTCAAAGGTCTACCCATCCCCAAAGGTATGTACTATGGTTTTCACCTGCAAGACAAGGTTCTAAAAAGTTCCCAGAGTCGACAACCCATCTTTCGGATTTTATCGACTTTCCAATTGCTCGGTGATCCATAAAATTCTCGAGAGAGTCTCATCTGAGTGTAGTATCGCGTAGCAACCATTTGGGATTGCTCCCTCACAGTCATCGTACTACGTCCTAAATAGGCCAAGTAGGGGTAAAGGGGTGACTAAAGGTCCTCAATATCTCTGGCACCAAATTGAAAGTAGTAACACATTCACGATTGTTCGCGTAACATTCTACTACATTCAAGAGAGCCTCAACTGAGTGTGGACTTCAAGTTCCCACCTTTGGGATTTCTCCCTCGAAGTTCCCTTGACTATGTCCATGGTTCCTAAACATATGTGTTCTCTCAATTCCGGGTTAGGACTTATCTCACTCATAGATACCATGTCAACCCATAGAACAGATATACAAATATATAAGCAAATATGACAGGTATATAAGTAGATATAAGTAAAACAAGCAAACATAAATAGCATGAATACAAGATAGGCTTAACCCTCTAAAATATCATCCCCAGTGAAGTCGCCATTTCTGTTGCGGTGAAAATCGGATAACAAGCTATTAATTAACTTGCATCATTTTCTTTTACAACCGACTTTGATTTATCCAAAGGAAAGGTTCAAGATCGTTAGAAAAACCTAAAGGGGGGAAGATCTAAGGTTCAGGGGTCGGTTATGCCTAGGGAAGGTATTAGCACCCTAAACGTCTGTAGTACTCTACAGGAGCCTCTTGTTTTAATTTGTGTTATGTTTGCTAAGGGTTCTATGCTAAAGGTTGAAACCCTAGGGGTTAGTATCTAAGTACACTCGACAAAGCATCACACTTTGCACCTATGTATCCTCGGGTATATAATCAGAGTATGCGTAGTTCTACTTCTACTGAATGATTGTCTGTGGTCAATATTCAGAGGGGAAATGAGTGTGACCTCATTGTAGAGTATAAGAACTCTCTAAGTCTAGTTGTGATGCTCCTATGATTATGTTTTAGTCAATAGGGAAAGTGAGTATTCATTAGGATGAATATCACCAAGAGTGTAAAACTCTCTCCTAAGGCTAGTTATAACTTATTGGCTCTTAGGAGGCCAAGAAGTGAAAATCATCTCCTAGGAGGCTACTAAGGTAAAATGGGGGCTATGACTTTAAGAGTCAACATTAATCACCTTCCTTTGGAATGGGGATAATAATAGTTGTAGGATATGATAACAAGAGATATTGATAAAGATGAATAAGATAACAACAATAGCATGAGTACGGCAAGAAGTATTTCATGATAAAGCATGGACAAATCAATATGTATTAATCTTCAGGAAGGCAATCACAAGAAACAATCACAAGATAAAGAGACATGATGTTAATCAAAGATGATATTTAAAGAAGAACAAAGTCCACATCAAAGTCAAACATATGATAAGTCAAACATGGGATAAATTTGTTCAAGACTTAAACAATAATTAGTGAATAAACACTCAAATGATCAATAAAGATGACTCATAAATAAAGTTAACAATTAATCCAAAGATGGGTGATTTAAAATTCACACATTAATAATTAAACTTAAATAAACAATTAAGAAAATAAATTGATAAGTAAAATTAAATAAAGATTAAAATATTTTTGGAGATTTGAAATAAAGAAAAAGTTTTAAATAAAATAAAAAGTTTTGAAAAAAGATTTGAAATAAAGGAAAAAACTTTGAGTTAATACAAATTAAAAAAGAAAGAAACGCATGGGGGGTGCTGAAGTAATTGACATAGTTTAAAAATGCAAAGGAGTATGAAGTGGGCCAGAAACTGGGGGTGGTAATAGCACAAAGGCCCAGGCGAAATGTGGTAAAAAAAGGCAAGAAAAAAAAGGGCACAAAAGGATGGTCTGGGGGGGGGGGGATTCGAACCCCAGACCTCCTTCTAAATGCGCGCATCACATACCACTGGGGTGGCTATACATCCAATGTATAAGCCCACCCCAATAATAGATAAACCATGAGGTTTCAATAAAATGCTTTTAATGAAAAACCACACGCGTGTTACATGAAACTGAGTGTATAACATTAATACATCAATTGGTCAAGGCCACTTAAACATGCTACATGACAAAACCACATGGATAGCCAATCAGAATGCAGGCATGGAGATTGAAACATGCAAAACAACATAACCATCGTGTTTTCATTTTCGAAACCTCAAAACAACATCAAATTCAATCCAACATTACAACCTCCATACTCAATCAATTTGCATGCCATAAAGACCAAAACTGAAGCAGTTTTTATGAAGAACATGATTAACTTAATAACTAGCATAGATAGTGTCCATGGTATGAGTAAAAATCAGGGGAAAAGCACCCGTTCAAAGCTGTCATTTAGTTAGGACAAAGAAGGAAATAACCAATCTGTTCCAGTGCATAAGCCTTAGTTGCTCATAAAACTGAACAACAACCTGGTAGTAGGGCAAGTTACAACTCCCTGAACCTCACTCACGTGATAACATGAACCACTATCAAGATTTAAAGCTCAAACAAGTTGGAAATGGCATCAAACAGCCAGCATACATCCAAGCACAAATTATAACCATTCACACACATGGTGAACATCATCCAGAACAACAACTTCATCTCTATACCTCAGCCATGTTTATTCATGCAGAGATGCAAAACAAACCTTAACAGCCTATGAGTGCTATGATTCACACATGATATACATTCAGAGTTGGTATGTTAAGCATGCATATGATCAAAGCATATCTATCTTCAAGTAGTATTCATTTTAACACAAGTTAACAAGTTCTATCATGGAAACAACTTTATTCATTCATTATGGCAGCCATGAAGAGGTATGAAACCTCTAAAACAATCTTAACAGAGGTATATAGTAACATGTAAGAACATACACATACACAATGATTATTCAAAGATAAAAACAGCAATGATGGTTATGAACCAAACACTCAAGTCATACAACTCAGAAATGAAAGCTATAATCATGATAATACAGAGTTGAGAGATGCTTACCTGGTGTTCAAGTGAGCAAACAAGAACTTCCTCTTGTTGAAGCTAGCTCAAGCTCCCCCAAAGCGCAAATTTAATTTTCTGAGTAGTTTACAAGATTTGTTGGTGTTGGTTGTTGATGACTTTGAAATGAAGATGTGGCTGCCTTTTATAGGGAGTTCAGCTGGATAATGATGAGTGAATGTCCAAGGAATAAATGCTTTGTTCAGAAGAAAGAGATCAAGAGAAAGATTTGGAGGTAGGAACTGTTCTGAACAACAGTTTATGGAGCCAAGTGAAGCTTCTTTGGCTGCACATCTAGGTCAGAATGTAGTGTGTTTTTTATCACAATCTGAGGGACTTCTCATGTACACGAGGGATTGGCTTTAGTTGCTTGCAAAAGTACTCGAAGAAGTACAAAAGGGAGTACTTTGTGTAGCACCCCAAAATTTCCCTACCTTTTTCTGGCTTTTGTTCCGCACTCATCTGCCTCATTTAGGTCATAACTCATAACCATATCATTTACATTGGGTTCCTAAGACGTGTGATCAAGGCATCTTCCTTTGGTTTGAGCTTTCCGTATTCAGAAGATTATCAGTTTGCATTCAACGTGGTTATTTCTCAAGCGGGGTATATTCATGGTCCAATTGTTGCGGGTGGAATTCATCAGGTCATCAGTACTTGACATCAGGAAAGTTTCTACAATGGAAAGGTTGATTAATCTAAGATGCAAAGTGCCTGAGTACTCCGTTGAGCAGGGGCAAGTCATATTAATGGGCTATTCATTCCAAGATTCAGTTAATCTGGGGCAATTATGTCGAGAATCTGGGGCAATCAAGTCGAGATTCAACAAATCTCTTGAAGGTCAGTTAAAGGTATTCCTTCACAGATCAACCGGACAGGGGCATAAGTCACTTCAAGGCTGGGGAAGGCCACCCCTAAAGCAAAAGGTTATCCTCTCCGGAGGACGGTTAATCAAAGTCATGGGGCAAGACATGTCAGATCTTAAAGACAAGTCCTTTATGGGTTTCTGCTTCATCGGGCACCTCTTTTGGTCTTATCACATCTGAAGGGTTCATGTTGATAGTTAACACGTGATGTCCCCAGTAGAGTTTCTCGCCTCGGTAGAGATGGCTGAAGTGTTATCATTTAGCAGAGCATTATGAAGATTCTGAGTTATCCTCCTCAGCAAGAGTTCAGGAGTTCGCTCTCCCCTAGTCCAGTTGGCGAAGTTTACTGCTTTTCAGCAAGAGTCCATATAAGAATGTGGGGTTTGTACTCCCCCAGTTTGCGGTAAAGCCGTTTTCGTCTCCCCAACAGAGTAAGGGTAAGAGGCAAGCATTAAACAAAGGAGTAAGCCTGATCTGATCCCCTAGCAGAGCTGATATCATCAACCATTGTCCCCAAGCATATTTTTGGGCGGTGGTCCCAACATGTCAAAGGTCGATTGTCATTGGTACTTTTCTTCAGCAAGATTCCTGGGATGTTTCCTCCAGCAGAAGTTTGTTATTCGTACTTTTCTGCCGAATGGAGGTTTACCTGGGATCTTGAGCAGTTATGACTCTGAAGACGATTCAGTTTGTTATCCCCAGCGGAGTTGGCCTCTTCTCTTCAGCATTTATTTTGCTGGAGTGGTCCTGTTGCATATCATAATCATATCATTACGTAATCATCATCGCATAATCATCAGCATAGCCTTGCATAAAGCCTTGTAAAACCAAACGGAAAATCCACAGCCCAACCTTGCTTGGCATCCTTCCACAGTCCACTTTGCTGGCATCTTTCAAAAACCTGAAATCCTATCCCTTTTGGCATTTCCTTCAAACCTGAAGTCCAATCCCTATTGGCACTTCATACAAAATCCAATCCCCATTGGTACCCAGAAAGATTTCGCCTTTGAAAAACAATCACCATCAGGTTTCACCTGTCCTAGCCAGCAAAGTTCAATTATACTTAGTACATCATTCTCTTCCCCGGTAGCCCGAGCATGCGTCGGCATTTAGCATATAGTAATCATCGCATCCTCAAAACGCGTAGCATTTCCATTTTGTATGGAGCATTACGCCATAGAAAGAAAATTCAAACATATGCATGCGAAGCATAAGCCAGATTTGGTACCTTGCACGAAAGCCCGAATCAATTTTCAGTCAGAACAGTGATATATCCCCAAACAGAATGCCAAGCCATTCCTCAGCAGACAGTTTCTTCCCGTCAACCCTTTGACGATGTGTTCCGAGCTCAGGTTTCGTACCTTCGGATGTTTTCAGTTTCTTCCCGTCAACCCTTTGACGATGTGTTCCGAGCTCAGGTTTCGTACCTTCGGATGTTTTCAGTTTCTTCCCGTCAACCCTTTGACGATGTGTTCCGAGCTCAGGTTTCGTACCTTCAGATGTATTCAGCTTCATCCCGTCAACCCTTTGACGATGTGTTCCGAGCTCAGGTTTCGTACCTTCGGATGTTTTCAGTTTCTTCCCGTCAACCCTTTGACGATGTGTTCCGAGCTCAGTTTTTGTACCTTCGGATGTTTTCAGTTTCTTCCCGTCAACCCTTTGACGATGTGTTCCGAGCTCAGTTTTCGTACCTTCGGATGTTATCTTTTTAGATTTTCTTTCCGTCATCCCCATGACGATGTGTTCCTACGGTGGAATTTTCTCCCTGTCATCCCTATGACAATGGGTTATCTCCAGTCAAGTTTTATTTCTGTCATCCCTATGACAATGTGTCTCCTTTGGTCGAGTCCTCTTCTCGTCAACCCTTTGACGAGGTGTTTCTTGGAGTCTTCTTCTTGTCATCCCTATGACAATGTGCTTCATTTGGTCGAGTCGTCTTCCTGTCATCCCTATGACAATGTGTTCCTTCCGTTGAGTCTTCTTGTCGTCATCCCTATGACGATGTGTCCTTTCAGTAGGGTTCCATTTTTCTGCCCGTCAAACCCCTTTGACGATATGGTTCTCTGGGTATGTTGTCTTTCCGTCAGATTCCTTTGCAAAGTGCGACTGGGCTCTAGTTCTATTATTTCTCCTCGCGGTTAGCAAATTTTGCGGTTCTTTTTGTATTCAATCACCTTGTACCTTGAATGTCTGAAAGCAGTTGCTATCATCCTTTCAGGTCCAAGTTGATTGAATAGGGGCAGCTGTAGCACCCCAAAATTTTCCCTACCTTTTTATGGCTTTTGTTCCGCACTCATCTGCCTCATTTAGGTCATAACTCATAACCATATCATTTGCATTGGGTTCCTAAGACGTGTGATCAAGGCATCTTCCTTTGGTTTGAGCTTTCCGTATTCAGAAGATTATCAGTGTGCATTCAACGTGGTTATTTCTCAAGCGGGGTATATTCATGGTCCAGTTGTTGTGGGTGGAATTCATCAGGTCAACAAACAGTGGGCCATGTGAGGTGTAGGTTCCGAAAGTCAGGTTTCCATTGATCAGAAATTCAGGAGATGTTTGCAGTTAATCAGGTGCTTGGGAAGAGTTCAAAATGGGCTTTGGATTCATTTGGTCATTCATCCTTTGAATTGAGTTTGTAAACCTTTTTTATCCACCAATATCCGTTTTTCTAAAAGTACACTCCAATATTCATATCCATCTATTATCCATCTTATTCAAAATATCACTAAATATCCATTTCCTTCTTCTAGTTCTTTTTCTACCATATCCAAAATCCATATCCACTTCATAAACCAATTTCTAAACCCTTTTATCTTATCTATTTTTTAGATCCATTTTCATGTTTTAATTCTATATCCATTTTTAACCATTTTTCCATATCCGTTTTTAATTCTTGATTCACATCATTCTACATATCCATTCCCAAATCCCTCTTTTTAAGTCCACAAAATCCATTGCAAAACTCAATCTCATCTTTAAACCAAAGTCCTACATAACCGACAATAAGCAGCGTATTCTGAAATAGGACAATAATATTGCAAGGCGCAGGAATAATCTCATTCGATTCAAATAGCGAGAAGCCGTAAATCGTGACACATCACACAATGCAGAAAGAGTAGAAGAAGATGAGGCGAATTGAGGAAGATATCAGTGGTGTGTAAAAAAATCAAGGAGGAACGAATCGTAATTTCTTACCTAAAGCTTTACGTCGTCGATATTGCTTTTCGTCACGCAGGTATGCTCATTTCTCCTCCAATCTTGATTATGCAATGTAGCGATTAGAGTTCTAACTCCGATTTGGAAAAGCTTCGAGTTCGTATGGCGGTTTACCGTTAGATTAGGAGGTTGTTATTTCGTTGCGATTCGCGGTTTAGAGTTGGAAGAAGGATGTTGGACGGAGGAGGCTGTGATGTTTGGTGGCGTCGGAGATTGAGAACGGAGAGGTTGAAACGGAATGAGATATAAGGAGACGGAGGAAGTTCCGGCGATGAAGGTAAACAGAAGGAGGAGGAAGGAGGTTGAGTTGGTGTTTCCAACGGCGCGGCGAAGGGAGTGGTGCGTCTAAGTTTGGTTACGACAGAAGTCGTTTCTTCATCACCAGTGTGAGTCATGATGTGGTGGAGGCGGTGGAGATTGAGTTGAGCGAAGGTGATGATGGTGAGAGAAGGGAGTTGACGGTACAGGGGAAAGAAGAAGAGAATGAGTTTGCTTTGTTAGGTCTCTTAGGGTTTCTTTAAGAAGACTCATTCCTCAATGTGATCCGAATCATTGTCATAAGCCCAATGCTCCATGGAAGGCTGCTCACACCACCAAAATCACTTATGCACCCCCTGCGCATGGAAGGTCTAGCATTGGGCCCATTGAACTTCTATTCACACTTCATTTCAAGTTTCTGCACTCCCCAGGTTTGGTATTAACTTGTGTTTTTTAGATTTTAGTTTAGGATAATTAATTTAGATTCTAATTTTAGCTTAGGATTAATTTTAGAAGAGTAATTCCGATTAATGTTTGTTTAGAAACTAATGTTTTCTCTAATTGAATTCTAACTTTGATTTTTGTTGACTAATTGTAGCATAATTTCGATTAACTTTTGTTTGGGGAATCAATCCTAATTTAATTTAGATATTAACTTTAGACCTTAACTTTGGTAATTAGATTTAGATTTTTGCTAATGGTCTTTGAATAGTTGTTTTGTTCACTAGCTTACTAATTGTATTTACCTTAATTGCTCAATAACCGTTTTTAGCTTTTGCTTACTAATTGCACTAATTATTTTTGCCTTATTTGTCCACTAATTAGTTTTATAATTAGAACTTATAACTAATTGGTCATCAATATAGTTTGGTTTGATTTTCTTCTAACATAGAATATACTTAGAGTTTAATGCTAACTTTGACTAATTTTCATAATACTTTCATTTGGTAACTTTGTTTATAGTCTTTAATATGTTTGCATAGATTTTCGACTAATTGTTGTTTACATTTTGGCATTGATTTCAATTACTTCTTATTGACATTTCCTTTTGATCTTAGTTGCTCACTTTGGTTATTTCCATTTGAATTTTGACTAACCTTTGAGTTTGTTTTGTAGTGTTTTACACTTGATTAGCTAAATGTAGAAGTTGCTGTAGTATACACAGCTGCTGTGCACAAAGAGTGTTGTAGAATGTTGTTATCCTGGCTGGCTGCATGCACACCTACCCTGTTCTGGCAATAGTAGCTGTTATATACTGTTTTTACTTGTTGCTAGTTTTTACAGCTATGCAGGTGCTGGAGCGCTATTGTTGCTGCTGTTTATGGCTTATGGCCTTGTTTTCTTGTTTTTTGAAGAGCATTTGGTTCCATGCCTTTCACGGAACCATTCCACTTTCTAACACTTTTGCTCGTTTATACTAGGTTACTAGAAGTGTGCCGGTTTGCTTACACTTTGCTTGCGTTGCTACGGATTGATATCCGTTCGGTATCACTTCTCTTCTCTTTTACTAATTCCGCATTTTCCTTTTTATGCCATGAGAAGTAGGATTGGGAGTCCGTGCCACTTGGCCGGCAATGATGGAAGTCCTCAAAGGAGGCTCTGTTTGTGACTGTTTAATATTGTGCCTGAAGACCTCTATGAGGCATCCCATTCCCATTTCCCCTGGTAAGACCTTCAAGGAGGCAATTGACGGAAGGTAGGGTTCGCAATCAACCCCCGTTACTCTAGTCGAGTCGTTCTTAGCTCTCATTACATGATTGAATCTTTGAACATCACCTTCTCCTGTTGTCGAGTCGGTCAAGTGGAAGAAGGGTTTAGCAATTAAACCCCCACTCTTTGTCTTTAGCTCGCATTGACCAATGTTGATGCTTATGTGATCTGACTCACATTTTCCCCTTTCTTACTCTGCTCTCCATGGTTCTTGATACCATTGGGCGAGCACCCCTATTCCTCACAGCTAGCTTGTTTGCCTCGGTTGATATGACCCCTTGGCTAAAGCTTCCCCTTTTTCTTACTTTGATTGTTTGACATTATTGTTGACTGACACTGTTTTTTCTTTCATTTGTTTTTTGTTCACTTTGTGATTGATTTATCCTGTGTTTACTTGTCTGATGACATGATCCCGTAGGATTCCTCGCTCCACTTAATTTTTGATTAAGTCGGAGGTAGGAGAGACATTAGGATAGCAATCCATGCATGACAACATTAGGTAGACTGCCCTTCTGATCCTGACTTTAGGACCATCATTCCATACTGACTTGTAGGACCGAGTTTCCCCCGTAGACTTTCTGTGTGTCCTTCCCTTTTGTTCTCTCGCACCTATACGATCGAGACTGTTTCCTATTCGTGGTCGTTATCGTGAACTACGGTTGCTCTGATTCCTCATTCCCTAATGAGGATACGTAGGCACGAGGATCCCTATCCTTGGCGAGCACACTAACAACTAACTTCTGTTTTCTCTTACACTTTGAGTCTCTTCTCTTTTCTTTTAGGATTAGATTCCTTAAACCTCATTAACCTTAGGATCTCCAAGTAGCTAACACTAGGGTGAGTCTTAGTCCCCTTTAGTTTTTACCTTTTCTCCGCTCTTGAGTCTCTTCTCTCATCTTATAACAAAAAGTAAAAAACACTTAATAAAGGCATACCACCTATTGTATTTAGGCCTTTCATGTGGGAACAAGGAAGTGGGGGATCATCTCACACTTTCTTGGAATATTTAGCATGCGTCCCGTCTTGGGTCGATATGCGAGGTATTCGATCCTATATGAGGGACTTAAATACAATACGAGTTATAAAACACACATAATCAAAAACATTTCTTTCTTAAAAGACAAAAACAAACAATAACGTCTTTCCTTCGGGAATTCTTTTCTCATCTCACTCATACTCAACGTATGAACGTGCTTCTTCTCGTTCTCTTGCAAGATGGTAACGCACTCGGACCAGCGAGCCTGCAACACCTGAGCTAGAACGTCAGCCGTTCCCTAAAAAACACAAACAATCCATCCCTGGTGAGGGGAACTACGTCACTCTGATTCTCATGTTCCCGATGAGATACGTAGGCAGTGGGGTAGGGCCCATTCGAGAACTTTTTTAATTTTCCCTACATTTGTTCTTCTTTCTCTTTCTATTCCTTTTCTAGTTCTTTTTCCAGTATCCTTTTCCTTACACCCTTTGATTGAGACAAGCAAGCGTGGATCCCATCGGGTACGATGGACGCGTGGCGGTGCTAATACCGTCCTCGCGTGTAACCGACTCCCTTACCCAGTTCTCTTGGTTGCAAGACCATGCTCTTTGCTTTCTCTTCAAGTTTATGTGGTGTTTCCTTTCCCTCTCTTGGGATAAATACACATTACTGGCGACTCTGTTTCGGTGCCACTTTCGCGTTTGTACTTGGATGAAAATCCCGGGAGCGACACTTTCCAGCTGACTTTTGGTGTGTTTGGTGGCAAAGTGAAAAGTGTAGACATGATGTGCTAGGGTCTGCTAATGTACTTGTACTACAATGCCTCTTGAGCTCACGATATCTCTCAATTCTATGGTTCAAATTTCATGCTCTTTGGTGCTATAGAAAGTTAATGCATTATACTACAATGTTTATATTGAAATGTAGTTGAAATGATGCCTTGAATTAGTAGAAAAATGGCCAATAATTCGTGTCCCTTAAGCTGCATGAAAAGAGACTTAGAAAAATTTCTAAGTTTGAATTTCACGACTTGAAGTACCCTTCTTTGAGAGCCCATAACTTGAGAATGGCTTATTCAAATGAGATGTTCCACATATGGTTGGAAAGCTCTCATCATGCTCTAAAACTTTCATTTGGGACCCAAGTCTTGAATCCAAGTGGAAATGGGTGAAAAAATGAGGTCAAAGTTAGAGAAAATTGTGAAGAAAAGTGTTTAAATTTCTCTGTGTTGGGTCAGATTATCTTGCAAGCTTCATAACTCAAAAACCAAGCATTTTTGGATGAAAAGTCATGTGGAACAAATTGAATATCTTGAAAAGAGCTTTCCAATGAGCTTTGAGTCACTCAAATTGAGTGTGTGGTTTAGGAGTTATGGTCATTTCAAATTGTGCTATTAGAGGGAAAATCTCACATATGAAATCTTTCATGATCAAAACCCTACTTCTCTTGCCAGAAACCTCATGAAACTTGATCTTGATGCTTTGAATACCTCATGAGACATTCTATTATGATTAGAACCATTGACACTTTATTTGAACCAAAATTCCCAAGGATTAGGGTTTCAGTCAAACCCTAATTTTGACTGTGAATGCACTGAGGTCAGATCTTGTAAGCTTGCTTCTTCCTTCTCATCTTAGGAGACTCTTGAGGATGTTGATAAACTAATAGAATCAAGAATTAGGGTTTGGGAGTTCATCTTGATGAAAATCAAAGTCATTGACTGATACGTGTCACAGAAACCCTAATTTGGAGGTATAGTGAGGCTGAGGCTCAAACTTCTCTTGTTGAGGACCAATAAATCTTGGATTCCTGTTGAATGATGTCTCTTGGATGTAGATTACCTTAAGTGGCAAGTGAACCACATAAATCTTGACTTGATAGAGCCAATTTCTCAGTGATTTCTTCAGAGCAAAACCCTAAATCAAAGTTCTTGCACTTGAGATCTTTTGTTGACTTGACTTGCTTCAAAACAACTTGTGGAGCTTCATGGTGATATGCAAACCTAATTTGAACACAAAGAGACAAACTGCAAGATATAGGTTAGTTCAAACAATTCAGAGATGATTGACCAAAGATGCACAAATGAAGATGACATCTAAGGGTAAAAATTTGGGGTACAACACATGGGATAAATAAGAAATCAGAAAGTAGCACCCTTTCTCCTCGAGGAGGAAAACCCAAACTTCAGCGATAAGGTGGTCGCGTCACCGACAAAAATCACTTAGGAATAAATATATATATCGCTTTTCCGAATTGATATATGTGTTTATTTTTCTGCTAATGGGATTGCGGGTGATGCCGCATCTGGAAAGATTGAGTATACAGCTAAGATAAGTGATGGCACTAGACGGGTAATCTTATAGGGAGTGACTCCCAAATAAGAGGTCCCGGTCGACTAACGAATCAATGGAGAGACCCTTTACGGATTCAATGCCTATACGACTTTGGTTGTTGAAAGCAGATTGTTTAATTGGGTTATCTGAGAAGCTGAGGATTTTAGTATACTGAAACCATGTTACTATTTTGTAGTGCAGAAGTTATCGGAAATAGTTGTCACGCGATACTACCCTCATTTGAGATTACTCTAAGATACATTAGCTCACTCGGATGAACCAACCTGCTGTTGTTATCCCAAGAGGGGTCAATGACTGTGAGGACAGGTACAAAAATCACCAGTATAACCTTTAGGGATGGGTAGAGCCATGACTTCATGACACCGAACCTTTGACCCCATGTTTTTTCTATGTTTTTGTATGCTGAATTCATGCATTCATTTCATTAAAAAATATTAAAACAAAAAAATATTCTCTTCTACTCTCTCTTTTTATTCAAATTAAACTAAGACAATGATTGCAAATATCAGAGAAAGGAGATTGCGTTATGGATTTCGGTAGATGGAAGACTCACAAGTACACCTTCAAGGTTCCAAAACTAGAGGATTTAAGAGGTTTGGCAAGGATGATCACCAACCCTGATGCTTTTAGAGCCAAGTACGGAGGACTGCTGTCTCTGTTAAGGGTCCATGTAATTGAAGGAATACTGGCTACGCTCATTCAGTTCTACGATCCGGTCTATCACTATTTCACATTCCCGGATTATCAACTAGCACCAACGCTGGAGGAGTACTCTCACCTGACTGATTTACATATCACTGACCAAGCTCCCTTTTCTGGACTGGAAGAAATTCCAAAGGGTTAAACCATTGCAAGAGCAATCTATTTACACGAGTCAGAAGTCAGGACTCACATGATCACTAAGGGTGGAATCCAAGGTTTTCCAGCTAAGTTTCTGATAAAGAAAGCCCTGTACTTTTCCAGTATAAGGAATGTGGTCGCTTTCGAGAGAATCTTTGTTTTGCTCACCTACGGGTTATTTTTGTTTCCCAACATCGATAACTTCGTAGATATCAATGCCATTAAGATATTTTTGATTGGAAACCCTGTACCGACCTTGCTCGCAGATGCTTTTCATTTTGTACATTTAAGGAATTTGTATAACGGAGGAATGATCACATGCTGTGTACCCCTGCTATACAAATGGTTCATTTCCACTTACCCAAGTCTGCTGCATTTTGGGATCCTAAGAATACTTTATGTTGGTCGTAGAGAATCATGTCTCTTACCAACTCTGACATAGACTGGTACAATCGAATCTATGATGGGATCAGAATCATTGACTGTTGTGGAAACTTCCCTAATGTACCTCTCATAGGAAATAAAAGAGGAATCAACTATCACCCAATTTTAGTTCGTTGTCAATTTGGATACTCGGTGAGGCATGTCCAGCGTAATGCTCATTTGGAAGGTCTTTTCTTCAAGGAAGGAGAAAATGACAGAGCACTAAAGACAAAAATAGTGCATGCTTGGAAACATGTTCACAGAAAGGAAGAGAGTCTCTAGGAAAACCGGACTGTGTCTCTGTGGAACCTTATCTCCACTAGGTACAAACTAGAGCTCTCAAACTGAGGATGCCTTACTCTCGTCAAGAAGTTCTTCCGTTAAAGGAATCTGCCCTTTATTTTATGTCTGATACGGAAAAACTTCAGGTTACTCTCAACAGAGTTCAACAAGAGAAGAAGTCTTGGAAGAACAAGTATCGTATTCTCAATGTGGAGTGTAAGAAAATACAGCAACTGTTAAAATAAAAAGACGCTCTGATCGAGATTTTAGAACAACATGCTGTAGAAAATCAGGAAGACCAAAGGAATTTGCCCACTCCTTTCACTTGGCAAAGGAATGACAACCCGATAACGGCTTGAGAGCCCCGGTCAAAGAAAAGTATCGTATTCTCATTCGTACAATACTCGGGCCAGTCAACAAAAGAAAATGGATAATCTTGAGGAAGAGAATAGAGAGTTGAGAGAAGAACTCGACGCTATGAAAGAAGACTTGAGAAAGCTTCACAACGATATGCAAGCTCTGGCAGCAGCCCAGATGCAACAACAAAGGACCGTGATCTCAGAGATCACATCGACACCCATAGTGGAAAAGTATGATCCTCGATATACCATGCCTAAAGATCATCCCTGGGGCATGCCACTCAACTATCTCCCAGAAGGATATATTTCGCCGATCACGGAAGATCCGAAAACTGCAGCAGGAACCACTGGGCCTGAAGGTTGCAAACTTCGAGAAAACGAAGATGCCAGGGGCATGACAGCAACTCCTAAAGGCTATAAACTTCGGGAGAGGGAAGTACCAAGAGTCACTGCCGCAATGACTATACCACTACTCGTGGTACACACTGTCCTGGAAGGACAGATTTCCCAGATACCGTCTGGTGGAAATGAAAGTATGGACGAGAGAATGAGGGAATTCTAGGAACAGTTCTTGGAGATGCAGAGGGAACTGCATGCCATTCGAGGTCAGGATCTATTCGGAAAGGACGCCGCAGACCTTTGTTTGGTCCCCAATGTGAAGGTTCCGCACAAATTCAAGGTGCCCGAATTTGAAAAGTACAAGGGTAACTCTTGCCCCCAAAGCCATTTGGTAATGTACGCCCGGAGGATGTCAACTCAGACAGAGAACCAACAACTACTGATCCACTATTTCCAAGATAGTTTAACCGGTGCCGCACTCAAATGGTAAATGGGCTTAAACCGCACTAAGATCGTCACTTTCCGAGATCATGGTGCTGCCTTTGTTCAATAATATAAGTATAACCTAGACATGGTACCGGACAGAGATTAACTCAGAGCCATGTCGCAGAAGGATAAGGAAACCTTCAAGGAATACGCTCAGAGATGGCATGAAATTGCCGCCCAGATTTGTCCACCTCTTGAGGAAAAAGAGAAGTCAAAGATCTTCTTGAAAACCTTGAGCTCATTTTACTATGACAGAATGGTAGCCAGTACGCCCAGTGACTTCACTGAAATGGTAGGCATGGGAGTTCATCTTGAAGAAGCAGTTCGAGAAGGACGTCTGGTCAAAGATGTCGGACCATCAAACAATACCAAAAGATACGGTAGTGCTCTCCCTAAGAAAAAAGAGCAAGATATCGGTAATATATCTCTCGGAAAGCAAAGGCGACGAAACCAACCAGTAGCAGCTGTAACTCCTACTATCAACCCTGCGCCTGTTACTACATATCAACCTCAGGTTGCTCAAAGCCAACCGAATCAACAACAATATCAGCAAAGGATACAACAACCTCTTCAGTAGGCTCGTCCTCCGTACAACAACAATCGTACAACACGACCACCAGGGTTTGACCCTATACCAATGTTGTACACAGAACTGTTTCCACTATTACTGGTGAAGGGTCATGTCCAAACCAGGGCTCCTCTTATAGTACCGGAGAATTCACCTTTTTGGTTCAAAGCGGATCAGACTTGTCCTTACCACCAAGGAGGACCAGGGCATAACATAGAAAACTGTCTCAGCTTCAAATCCGATGTACAGAAGCTTGTTAGGAGTGGGGTCTTATCCTTCAAGGATACAAATCCAAACATTCAGACGAACCAGCTGTCTCAACACGAGAAAGCTGCGGTAAATTTGATAGAGGGAGAGTCTAACCACAACTATCAAATTCATGATGTACTCTTATTGAGGGCCAACCTGGTCAAAATGCATCGCAGACAGAGTGGATATGGGCATGTACCATCTCATAACTATCACCAGTGTGATATCTGCTCTAAAAACAATCAAGGATGTTCTGTGGTGTAAACATATCTACAGGAACAGTTGGATCTCGGATGGATCCAGGATCACCGAATTCGTGAAGTCAACATGACTTATGCAAATTCCAAAATCATTCAGAACCATAACATTCTGGCAATGAATGTCAACTTGGTGGAAATGCACTCAAGGTAAAGCCAACATCACAATCTGCCTCAGCACGATTACGATTCCTGTCTAATTTGCTCGGTAAACAATCAGGGATACTCTTTT
Source organism: Lathyrus tuberosus (assembly GCA_022829125.1). Taxonomy (NCBI): domain Eukaryota; kingdom Viridiplantae; phylum Streptophyta; class Magnoliopsida; order Fabales; family Fabaceae; genus Lathyrus; species Lathyrus tuberosus. Next base: position 8,444,611 of record JALAZF010000034.1, read on the forward strand.
GTACAAGAGACCCTCCAGTATCAGATGGGTCTTGGATGGATTCAGGATTACTGTGATAGAAGTCAGTATCAAGTTAATATGATTCAAATTTTCGATATTCGCTTGATAAATACCAGCTTGGTGGAATTACACGCTAAGCAAGTCCAGCTCAGTTTTCTGACTTCGCATAATTATCAGAACTGTAAAGGATGTCGTGAGAGCGACCAAGGATGCGCTCTCGTTCAAAGAACTTTGTAACACTTGTTAAACCACTGGTGGCTTCCGATCTATTTAGACGAAGACACATAACAAGTCAGTATGAATAATGGGAACCCTACTAGCCATCAAAGTCTGGATGTTCGATCAATAGAAACAGACCTAGTGAGGTTACACTGCATACAAAGCGGACGTGGCCGGGTGCCACTAAACAACTATGAATGTTGTAGAGTTTGCTCTGAAGATAATCAAGGATGTTACCTCGTGTGAGCAGCCCTTCAGAGTCAGTTGGACCACGAGGAGATTCGACCGTGTCCAAGTTTTGGGTCAACCAATTCGATGCTAGACTATGTCGCTGATCGAATCAAGGACGTTGTCGTAGTCTCTGATCATAAGAGGACCAAAGATGTTTGTACCATCATCCCTTTACTTGACGAATCAGAAGTTCCCAACCAGGAACAAATTAAAATTACTTACAATGGTCAGAAGAATTAGAAGGCTCCTGTAGTTATCTATCTACCGGGACCGTTACCGTATGAATCAACTAAGACTATCCCTTACAAGTACAGTGCAACAACAATTGAGAATGGAAAGGAAATTCCATTACCCTCCGTCGTGAATATTGCAGACATCAGTCGAGTAACACGGAGCGGTCGAATCTTCAACCGAGGAGTTGGAGAACCTACCGGAGAAAAGGAACCTCAAACAGAAATTCCTGGTCAACCATTCGGTCAATCCAGTGATCCCGACCTTTCAAAGAACAATGATGAGATGCTGAAGCTCATCCAGAAGAGCGAGTGCAACATTGTTGATTAGCTGTTGCAAACTCCTTCAAAAATTTCAGTGCTATCACTTTTACTCAATTATGAGGCTCATAGGGAAGCTCTACAGAAAGTCTTAGAGTAAGCCTTTGTGGAACAAGATGTGTCAATAAGATAATTTGACAGCATCATCGCCAACATCACTTCTTGCAACAACTTGGGATTTAGTGATGATGAACTGCCGGAAGAGGGCCCAAGTCACAACATGGCGCTCAATATTACAATCAACTGCCAGGACGATGCTTTAGCCGACGTACTGGTAGACACCGAATCAGCTCTAAATGTGATGCCGAAATCCACTCTAATGTGACTATCATTCAAAGGATCTCTGATGAGAGGCAGTGAGGTCATCGTCAAAGAATTTGACGGATCCCAAAAAACAGTTATAGGCGAAGTCAAACTTCCCATAACTATCGGTCCCCACACTTTCCTAGTCACTTTCCAGGTCATGGACATCCGGGCAGCATACAGCTGTTTGTTAGGAAGACCTTGGACACACGAGGTTGGGCCAGTCACTTCAACACTTCACCAGAAGCTGAAGTTTGTCAAAAATGACCAACTCGTCACACTATGTGGAGAGCAAGCCTTGATCGTGAGCAACTTATCGTCGTCCACTTGTGTAGAACCAGAAGAGGTTGTTGGAACCCAGTTCCAAGCACTTTCAGTGAGCAATGACAATCAATCAGAAAGAGGAACTCCGATTTCATCGTACAAAGATGCTCTCGAAGTAATTAAAAGCAACAATGCAAAAGGATGGGGACAACTTGTCATTCCTACTGATAACAAAGCGAAGAAAGGTCTTGGTTTTTCTTCAAATTGTGCCCAGACTGCTACTAACGATGAGAGTCTTCATCCCATTCAGAACATCTTCCATAGTGGAGGCTTCCTTCACCCAATGTCTCAAGAAGTACATACCATCAACGAGGGTGAGTCCTCCGATACAGATGAAGAGTGGAAGTTCTATCTTAATAAGGATGATTATATGTCTCAGGAAGAGGTGCTTACACAATTTTGCTATCCCGCACAGAGTCCGAGATATATACCAAGATCAGATGTCAAAATGATATACGGAGATTGTGATCTGGAAGGATGCCGTGCTCCACCAAATTCATTAGAGGAGGACACTCTGATGAAAGACAACTTTGACCACAACTATTATGGCCCAATGGATGGCCTGCCTATCTGGCAGCCGTACCCAGGAGACTCAGGACAAGAGATTCAGTCGAATGATACATATCAGCTAAGCATCATTGAAAAGAATACCCGCGTCCCCACTGAATCATGGGATCATTACTCAGGGCATTCAGGAAATATCCAGTACAACGATGAGTTTGCAAAGATTGCAGGACAAGAATTCCTTAACTATTCCTTTCCTGAGGTCAACGTCATCGAAAGGGATGACTCCTTCAGTACCAAAGAAGTGTGGGACACTTTAGGACAACCGAGTGGTAAATACGACTTCATGGTCAAGTACACCGCTCCCGAAAGCTCTTGTATTAGGCTCAAAGACATCCAGCCAACTGGATGGGGAGATATACCTGAGAGTGCAAACACTGTGCAAGATATAGCTGAGGAATCCTCCTACGACAACTCTGTCTGGGAGACAGGTCCCAATGATCCTGCTCAACCAGAAATCAATGCCATTTCTAAAGGTAAATCAAGAAGGAAAGTACCAGACATTGTGATTCACCAAGGAGTTCACCACCAATGGATTGTTGTCAACGTTCTGAAAGTCGTTCATAAGTCAAAGTAATTGTCGTCTTTACTTTAACCTTTCACCCTGCCCAGGTGAAACAGATGTTTTTACAGGGCTCACTTTCTGTAAATGTCCCTCTTCGCTTTGCCCAAAGCGACAGAGTTTTATTTTATAGGGCTGTAGTTTCAAGAATTGACAAGATCATAAATAAAATAAATGTCGTTCTGTAATTTCCGCATTTATTGATGTTTTCTCTTTTCGCTTTTTCAGAAAATGGTAATCCTAAAAAACAACTCAAATAATAAAAACAAGCAGTTTTCAAAAAAATACACTGCACACACTCTTGCATTCTCTTTATCGCTTCTAAAAACAATCATCACGTCATGCAGATTGTTTGTTTTAAACCCCATTGAAACATACGATCCGATGCCCTCTCCCGACTTTGAATTCTCGGTATTTGAGGCTGAGGAAGAAGATGAAGAAGAAATTCCAGAAGAGATCTCCCGATTACTCAGACAAGAGGAAAGGTCCATTGAACCTCATAAATAGGCGTTAGAAACAGTCAACTTGGGTTCAGAGGAGGAGAGAAAAGAGGTCAAGATTGGGGCACTGCTCAGTCCAACTGTCAAAGAAAGTTTGACAAAGCTTCTCAAAGAATTTCCCGATGTATTCGCTTGGTTCTATCAGGATATGCCAGGGTTGGATACCAGCATCGTGGAACATCATCTACCATTGAGATCAGAATGTCCACCGGTAAAATAAAGAGTAAGACGGACTCATCCGGACATGGCCATCAAAATCAAAGAAGAGGTACAAAAACAGATCGACGTGGGTTTCCTCACCACATCAGAATATCCTCAATGGTTAGCCAACATCGTACCAGTTCCGAAAAAGGATGGAAAAGTTAGAATGTGTGTAGACTATAGGGATCTGAACAAAGCAAGTCCAAAGGACGACTTTCCCTTACCACACATTGACATGCTGGTAGACAGTACAACAAAGTTCCAAGTATTCTCCTTCATGGATGGATTCTCGGGCTATAACCAAATTAAAATGGCACCGAAAGACATGGATAAAACTTCATTCATCATCCCATGAGGCACTTTTTATTACAAGGTAATGCTGTTCGGTTTAAAGAATGTCGGGGCAACCTATCAAAGGGCCATGACCACTCTGTTTCATGACATGATACAAAAATAAATCGAGGTATTGTTGATGATATGATTACCAAATCTAAGACAGAAGAGGAGCATGTGACCCACCTGTCAAAATTATTCGAGCATCTGAGAAAGTACAAACTCTGCTTGAATCCCAATAAATGCACATTCGGTGTTCGCTCTGGAAAACTTTTAGGGTTCATCATCAGCCAGAAAGGAATTGAGGTTGATCCTGACAAGGTCAAGGCCATTCAAGAAATGCCTTCACCGAAGACTGAAAAACATGTTAGAGGAATCCTGGGACATCTGAATTGCATTTCCAGATTCATATCCTTTATGACCGCGACATGCGCGCCAATCATCAAACTACTCAGAAAGAATCAAAGTTGCGTATGGATGAAAGATTTCCAAAAATCCTTCGACAGTATCAAGGAGTATCTGTTGAATACACCAATTCTATCTCCTCCAGGGGAGGGAAGACCACTGATCATCTACCTAATAGCCTTGGAAGAATCTATGGGTTGTGTACTTGGCCAACAAGACAAAACAAAAAGAAAAGAGTCTGCCATCTACTACTTAAGCAAGAAATTTTTCGACTGTGAAACTCGGTACACTATGCTCGAGAAAACTTGTTGTGCTCTGACATGGGGAGCCAAACGTCTTCGCCAGTATATGATTTGTCACACTACTTGGTTAATTTCAGAAATGGATCTGATCAAGTACGTCTTTGAAAAGCCTGCTCTCACGAGAAGGATTGCCCGGTGACAGATGTTGTTATCAGAATACGACATCGAGTACCATGCTGAAAAAACTGTCAAAGTAAGTATTTTAGCCGATCATTTGGCTCATCAACCGATTGACGATCAGGAACCATTCGAATTTGACTTCCCAGACGAAGATGTCATGTACTTGAAAATGAAAGATTGCGATGAACCGCTACCCATTGAAGGGCCAGAACCAGGTTCCTAATGGGGACTAATCTTTGATGGAGCTATCAACATTTACGGAAACAGAGTTGGGGCAATCGTCATAACACCTCAGGGTACCAACATTCATTTCACCACCCGACTGACATTCAAGTGCACAAACAACGAGGCCGAATATAAAGCTTGTATTATGGGTCTCGAAGAAGCGATCGACTTAAGGATCAAGAACTTGGATGTGTATAGAGACTTAGTCCTGGTTATCAATCAGATCAAAGGATATTAGAACACATACCAATCAGGACTGATTCCTTACAAAGATTACGCGAGAAGGTTTTGCCATTCTTCAACAGAATCGAGTTTCATCATATCCCTCGTGAAGAGAATCACATGGCTGATGCATTCTCTCCTCCATGATTAGTGTAGGTCAATAGAACGACGTACCTAAGATTAACATAATGCGCCTAGAAAGGCCCGCTTACATCTTCACGATCGAAGCAGTCATAGACGACAAACCATGGTATCACGATATCAAATGCTTCCTTCAGAACCAAGAGTACCCACCTGGGGCATCAAGAAAAGATAGGAAGACCCTCAGAAGATTGGCAGGCAACTTCTTCGTGAACGGAGATACATTCTATAAGAGAAACTTTGACATGGTCTTGCTCCGATGCATAGACAGACCACAAGCAAAGATGCTGATAAAAGAAATTCATGAAGGATCCTTTGGCACTCATGCCAACCAACACACAATGGCGAGAAAATTTTTGAGAGCAAGATACTATTGGTTGACCATGGAATCTGATTGTTATAAGTACATGAGGAAGTGTCACAAGTGTCAAATATACTCAGACAAAATCCGTGTACCGCCAACACATCTCAAAGTTCTTTCTTCTCCATGGCCTTTTTCCATATGGGGAATCGACCTAATTAGCATTATTGAACCCAAAGCTTCAAATGGACATCGGTTCATCCAGGTAGCCATTGACTACTTCACCAAGTGGGTTGAAGCAGCGTCATACGCCAATGTGACCAAACAAGTGGTCGTCCGTTTCATAAAAAACAATCTCATCTGCCGTTATGGTGTTCCAAGCCAGATCATTATCGATAATGGATCCAACTTGAACAATAAGATGATGAAAGAGTTGTGTGCTGAGTTCAAGACCGAACATCGTAACTCATCTCCCTACCGACCCAAGATGAACAGAGCGGTAGAAGCGGCTAACAAAAATATCAAGAGGATTGTTCAGAAGATGGTTGTAACCTACAAAGATTGGCACGAGATGCTACCTTATGCTCTTCACGGTTATCACACATCTGTCCGCACTTCAACAGGGGCACCCCTTTCTCTCTAGATATGGCATGGAGGCAGTGCTCCCCATAGAGGTAGAGATCCCATCAATCTGGGTATTGATGGAACCTAAGCTAACAGAGGTTGAATGATGTCAAAGTCGACACGACAAACTGAATTTGATCGAATAAAAGAAGATAACGGCTCTATGCCATGGTCAGTTGTATCAGCAGAGGATGAAGAAGGCATTTGACAAAAAGGTCCGATCTCGCGTCTTCAGAAAAGGAGACCTTGTGCTCAAGAAGATACAATCATTTCTCACTGATTCCCGGGGAAAATGGACTACGAATTATGACGGCCCCTATGTGGTCAAGAAAGCCTTCTCAGGCAGTGCCTTGAGACTCGCAACCATAGATAGAGAGGAATTTGTCTACCCCACAAACGCCGACGTAGTCAAGAAATACTTTGCCTAAACGAAAAAAACGTCTCGATGGATTGAAAATCCGAAAGGGCAGTCCAGGAAAAAATTAGAAACATAATAAAAAATCATCCCGGTGGATTGGAAATATCAAAGTACAATCCAGGCAAAAGTTAGGGATTAATGGCAAGTAACTACGTCTAACAAGGTTAAATCCCTCAGCAGTCATGCCATCCATCAGGAAAACTCCAGTCAAAGTCATCTTCGACGGAAGCTCAGGATGTCCAGAATTCAAAGTTGGTAGAAGGATAGTAAGCGTTATGTTTCAATGTAGCCCTGTTCCCTTAAAATTACCATTTTCTAACTTTGTAAATACTCAATGGAATCACGCGCTTGGCTGATCTCCATCCTATCAATAAAATTTGAGCCCTAGTGCTTTTGTTTATAATTCTTATTTGTTTTAGCTTTACAGAATGACATTTTTATCATTAATAACTTGTTGAACATGCACTGAAAGAGTGACCATTTAGATTATACTCACCACCTGTTTGATGAAATGCCAAGAAAAAATTTTGTTTCTTAGACGGTTCACATTTTTGGATGTGCTAAGTTTGATTTATTTATAGGATCAAACATTATTTCCCCACCTAAAGCAAGCAATTAAAAAAGGTAGGAATAATGAAAGTTCCATATCTAACATGCTACATGCATGAAGTAATAAATATGATATATACAACTTTAGCATGTTTATTATTTAACAGATTTCTATGTGGATAATATTTTTAAAGCACCATGTTTAATATCTAAAACAAAGAGGTACACACACAGATAAATGCATGTTATGTTTTATTAATAAGGAGCCAATAGAGAAAGAATGAGGAAGATGCCAGAATGAACAATTCAAAACAATTCAATAATTTCATTGAAAATTTGTTGTATGATAATGTCAAATAAATAAACTAACTTCACACCATAAAGATAGAGAAAGAACAATGGATATGTGTTGTAGTAGCTTTGTATCAAGAGGAAAATATAAGCTTGTAGTAGTGAAGAAGCATGGTACAATATTTATAACAAACAAGATGTATATAGTAGTGAGAGCAAATATGAACTTGTAGAATGAGAAAATAAAGTGAAAGAAAAACTCTTCTTTCATCTAATAATGATAAACATAAACCAAGCATCACCATCTAGTGTAAATTTTTGTTAGTTTTTTATGCTACAATAGAATAAATAACATGTTGAGTTCTCTATCATTAAGAGTTAGATGAAATTATATGGTATTTTTTATTGTCATTTTTCAAAGTTTTCATCTTGTATGCATCACACTACTACATCTTGACACTAGGTGGAACACTTCAATTCTATACAACCATCAAAATTGCTCTGAATATACTCCAAGATCACTGAGTTGGTGAAGACTAAAAATTTGATCTCGTTCTTTTTTATCATTTTCCTTCTAGAATTTCACCTAGAGAAAATAAACAGTAGACATGTGTGAGCTTGTTTAAGGATCCCCCACTGGTATTTTTTCACAAATTGTGTGTGAGCTCGTTCAGGCATTTCGTCGAATAATTTGTGAGCGTTTTCTGATTTTTTTTATTGGCACTAAAAAGTGAAATTTGTATCCTATTGACTATCATCTAAATTGGGCATTATAACTCTTCCTTCTATTTCACTCCCCTGTAGAAAGACAGTTGCATTAGGAAAAAGTATTAAGCTTACTGAAAAATTTCAATTCAACTTTTCTTAAAGTCGAAGTTTCTGGTATTTTGCAAATGGATTTTTGAATGAAATCAAGGAGAAGGAAGATACTCGGTACAAAGTAATCTAAACTTGGCAATGGATGACAACTGTGACAATATCTTATTCATGAAAACTGTGGGAATCTTTCTTTGCTTATCCTTGCAAACACATGAACAACATGTCACTATATTCGAAATAATTTAGGGAGATTTAAAATCATGTAATCTAACATGTTTTTCTACATTCAATTATGATGTTGAATTTAAGTGATGTGGCATGCCACGTCAGCTTCCGTTAAACCAAATAGATGGTAGGGACCAAAAGCGTGGACGAAAAATTTTAAGAAGACCATTCTTGGAATGAATTTTTTATAGGGACTAAAACTGAATGTTGGATTATTTATAGGGACAAAAAAAATATTTAACTCATTTCTTTATATAGTGAAGTAAGCTAGCCTATGTATCTAATCTAAACAATGTGATACTAAAGAATTTTTTCAATTAACACACAAATACACTTAATTTTTTAAACAATGTGGGATTTAAGGAATTTTTTCAAATTCATCTCCATATTAAAATTGGAATGTTGACACATTCCAACAATCTCCCACTTGAATTTAAAAAAGTGTTTCAAAAGTAATGTCAAATGTTTATAAGATTGTACATAAATAGAGGTATCTGTAACTTGCACCCTTGCGTAGCAAGTAGGATTTCGACTCAACAAGAGTGACACAATTGTGTTGAATTATCCCAGACATCAAACTCACACAAAACCTTTTCTTAAGGTGTATTCTAATAAGCGTGTGCTATAATAACCTTGCATGTGTGTCCCGGTTAAGTGAAAGCTCTTGGAATTCAATATCACTAATTTATCATACTTTTTATGTCATTACTTTAGAGCTTATTTTAGACCATACAACGACTTATCTAACTTACATACCTTGCTTTCTTTCCTATGAATCACAAACTCTTCCTGTTGGTCCATATAGATTTCTTCTTCTAAGTTACAGTTTAAAAAAATTGTTTCAACATCCATTTGGTGTACAATCAAGTTATAAACAACATCAATTGAAATCAGCACCAAAATGAATGTAATTCTAGTGACATGAGAAAAAGTATTGATGAAATCTATATTTTCTCTTTGCCTAAAATTTTTGCTTACAAGACGAGCCTTGTACTTATCAACTATTCCAATATATTTTATTTTAATTTTTTTTAAATCCATATACAATCGATGGGTTTGCAACCTGGAGGTAAGTCTACTAAGTGTTAATTCCTATTATATTATAGAGAATCTATCTCATTGTCAATAGCTTCTAGCCACAAAACTGCATCCAAAGATGACAAAACTTCTTTAAGATTTGTTGGATATTGTCATACCACAAATTTTGACCACTAACATTTCCCACCATTGTGAAAATCATCATCACAATATGGATGTACCTTCATGCCTCATCAATCTCCTCAAAGATGGGTGAGCATTCACTACAGCTAAGAATTAGGGTTTCCAACCCTCTCAGAACTCTTAGACAAAGGATCAGTCAAGAAATGACATGATCTTCAACTTGTCTAACCTCTAAAATATCCATAAAGGATAAAGAGGACTCCCACATCAGGAATTGAGCACAAAGTTGTAGCATTTCAAGTGGATCAAGCCTCAAGATCACTAGTGTCACCAAATTAGGGTTTTGGTCGACTGAGGCTTCCAGATGAAATTTTTCCTCTGGGCATGAGCCAATTCTTCAAAGCACAACCCAAGATACTCTAAGGGACCTCATAAACCCAATCATTAGGTCAGTTTGACCTCAGGGGATGCATTCACCAAAAATCAGGAATTAGGGTTTCTTGACCTAATTCACCCCTAAGTTGACTTTTGAGACAAAACATGAGCCAAGACCTCAAGACATGATTTGAGGGTCTCTAATAAGCCACATTTATCCATTTTCAACAATGGATTGATCCAAGAAGCTTGACTCACAAGTTTCATTTTCATCAGGACCACAATTAGGGTTTTGAGGAAAAAGTCAACTGTACCTTTGACTTTTGACCTGGACATGCTCCCAAACCTTGGGACATGATTAAATACACCCTACAACCCCTATGGAACATATCCATTAGGTTTGATTTAGGTCAAGGACTTGATTTCACCAAGGATCGCACAGTTTGGAATTCATCTGATAAAAAGTCAACTGTGCACAAAAGTCAAGTTTGACTTTTTGAGATTTTTCACAATTGTGGTTCCTTGACCCTAAAAAATGTTAATATGTGATTTGAATCGTCATTCATCAAGAAAAATTGAAGAAAGTGGGATAACTTGTAAAAGGGGTAACCATAAAAACTTAGAATTTTTCTAAGTTATAGAACAAAGTGGCTAGGGTACCAACTTCCAAGGATCATAACTTGAGATCCAAGCAACCATTTTGGATGGTCCAAAGATGGATTTGTAGCTCTCATGACATACTTTAAATGTGTCAACTACACCTCATTCCAATTCCTCATGGATTTTAAGTTATGGAGTGATCAAAATGGCTGAAAACACAAAAGTGACATTTTTCCAACACTTAGTGAAATTTTCACTAAGTCAGAATCTGCCTTATTTTTTTCCAAAATGTAGAGGAATTTTTCATTGTAATTTAAGTTGGATCAAAACCAAAGTTGGACATCATGTTAAAATAGGATATGTCAACTTTCCAAAATGTCCAAGAACTCCATCAAATTCCATATGAGCTAGGAGTTTTGACAGCTGCAATATGCCTTGATGCAAACTGTCTTGCAAGACAGATTTGTGCATTATGGCTCGATTTGATCAAATTATGCAACTCCTAGCATGGTTATCCATATGCACACCTCAAGGGGGAACAACCAAGGGACAAGCACTGATCTATCAGCCTCCAAAGTCCCAAAATCTACCATAGCCATGCCAAACCTAAAAAGCCTAAAGGAGGCCAAGACTCCAATTTTGTTTTGGAACATTTAATGGATGCTTAGAGGTGGCATGTATCAGAGCAAAGATGAACACTTCAGTCAAGCCTTATCCTTGAATCAAAGAACCATAGACCTGTGCTCTAATCTCAAGTCAATGACTAGAGGAGAATTGAGATTCCATTTGATCACAATTGGCCACAGACCTGTACCAGTTGCCATACACTATTGTAGCCAAAACAAACTTGTTGCACTATAAATAGACCTCATTTGTGATCAGTTTGAGTACACCAAAGTACCCAAACTGATGCTTTCCTCAAAATCACACTCTCACTTCCAATTTTGCCTTCTAAAGCAAATCACTATCAGGTTTCGAGTTTGAGAACAATTCCAACCAAACCAATCACACACACACACACACTTCATAAACATCATATAGAAGTGATCCAAACACTTAAACAACATCTGGAACACCAGATTCTCAAAATCACCAGCCATCTGCACAAGCTTTTGACAGATTTGCAGTTGAGGTGCCAAATCAAGTTCTAGCTCAATTCAATCCACTCCAAGCATTCAGACACACTCCATAGCACCTAGGGAAGCTGTCCACATCATTGGAACCAAGTTGTAACACCTCTAACTCAAAACACGATCACCAGCTGCAAGAGGTAAGCCTCAACTTGGTCATCTCATGATTCATGCATATTTCCTCGCACAATAATTTTGCCATATGTTCATAATCATGTATGGAATATTTCCCCTCAATTAATTGCTTTGCATGAATCGTGTGTGGAATTTCTGAGCCTTCATGCAGAATTTAGGGTTCTTGAGGTTTCTCTTTGATTTCTTATTCCATGCTTAAAATAAATGAAATTAAAGACCATAGACATGATCGTGAGGTGAAAACGAGTAGATGGATATGTGGATTGTGTGATTTCATCAAGTATTCAGTGAGATTGATGAGAAATGCAAATCTGGGCAAAACTCAGAACACGCGCGTGTTCTTGGTTGTTCTTGTCGCCTTTTTTCAAAAATTCAAAAATTTGATTTTTGTGATTTTATTTAATTGATTCAAAAATTAATTTCTCTCTGAATTTTAATGATTTTGAGTTGATTCTTTTTTTAATAATTCACAAAAATGTTAAATATTTTATTTTACAAAAAATTTCCAAAAATATTATTTATTTCATATATTTGATATTTTGGTAAAGAATTAATTTTTATTTGTTTTTTAACATTTAAAATATTTTTTCCTTCTTGATTTTCCAAGCTTAATTGATTTTCAATCATATTTTGGATAAAAACATGATTTTTGAAACATTGATCCAAGATCACCACTCATTTTTCACATGTTTCCAATAATTTTTATTAATTTTTAAACTAAATTAATTCCATTTTTAGACAAAATTAGGGTTTTTGATTAATTCCACCCTCATCAATCTTTTTCAAACACTCATGGGCCTCTAATAGAGTTTAAGACTCAACCCCTTTGTAAATAAACATTTTTGGGCCTCACATATTGTATAAGTCCCTCTGTATATTTTCAAAACAACGACGCGATTGTCGCCTTTTCAAAATCATCCGGGCGTCTCCTTGAATTGTAAGCCCCATCTCCTGTACAAAAATAAACTTTAGGCCTCTAATAGAATGTAAGACCCAACCCCTTTTTGTAAAAAAAACCATTTTTTGGGCCTCAGTGTATTGTATAAATCCCGATACAGCTTCAAAAACTCCGACGAGATCGTCATGTTCAAACTATTTTTAACTGGGCCTACCCTTGTGTTGTAAGTCTCATTTCTTATCTTTAAATAACCTTTAGGCTTCTCGTTGAGTTATAAGACCCATCCCTTTGTACAACAAATATTTTGGGCCTCAGTCGTTGTATAAGTCCCAATACGATATTTATAACAACAGTACAATCACTGTTCAAACCTTGCGCCTCTCCTTGAGTATATGCCCCAACAATTTTTTCACAAACAACTCCCATTCGGTTTAGGTTCAAATATACAGTTGTTATCAAAACTTTCTTTAATTTCTCTGAACAACTAACAATACAGCATGAAAGCTCGCTCACTTGTAAGTTTTAACAGCTTTCTTTTACTCGCTTTAATATATATATATATATATATATATATATATATATATATATATATATATATATATATATATATATAACTGTATTGTGGGAAGCTGCGCATGGTTAGTCTTCTTTCATTCTTTTAAATATACGTCAAATATATATATATATATATATATATATATATATATATATATATATATATGTGTATTGTGGGAAGCTGCGCATGGTTAGTCTTCTTTCATACCTTTTAAAATACTTGTCATATATCAACTGTATATATACTAGTATAGTTATTTAGAGTTTTCCCCGACAACTAGGTCTAGAACTAGGTAAAGCCCTGTTGGTCACTCTTAAATACAAACAAAACTAGATCCCCCATAGGATTTCCAGATCCCCCATATGACTTCAAAATTGATTCAAGTATGGTTCATGTGTTTATTTCCATTCCATCTCCATCAAATTTCCAAGCAATCATAAAAAATTATTCAAGGGACAATCAAGCTTCCTTCATTGGGTATTCAAGTGTTCATTATTGGGCCTTTGGATGCAAGAAAATAGCAAGAAATCTCAAGTTGGCACATGTTTGGTTGGCCTAAAGTTAAGTATGGCATGTCACTTGGTGCAAACACCATAACTTTCTTATTTCTCAATATTTTTGGAATCTACTTTGAGTCAAATGTCACATTTGAACTCCTCTAAAACTTTGTTTCAAGGGTCAAACATCAAATCAACCTCTAAGTCCATCAATTTTTGGATTTGCTCAACTTCCCATGTAGGCACAAAAGTTGGCCCAAGACCTAGTCGACCTAATGCTTGACATGAAATTTCAGGCCACGGCCCCAACTTTGAATCAATGTCATTTCCAATCCAAGCATCCTTTTAATGTGATTCCTTTTGTATTTGATTCTTTACAATGAGAAGAGCATCTGGCACAAAGAAACTCTCAAAACACAAGAGAGAATTTCGTTTGGCCTGGCTTCAAACATGGTGCCTTGAGCTCTGCTTCATCGTCAGTTTTAGGTCACTATTTTCATGCCAATTCTCAATTTGGGACAACCTGCACATGTGTGAACCTTTTCTACAACCAAAACGTGTGCAAACAAGTGTTAAGCGACTAGTTTTCTTGATTGACTCACACATCTCACCCTTGCCCTCACACGAATTGAAAATCAACAAATTTCAACCTGGTTCACACATATTTCAGATCCAATTCACATGTTTGAGCTCATTTAGTTTTGTTTCTTCACCCAAAATCACTCATCGGCCTCCTCTAAATCTAACCGAAGCAGTGTCGTAGCTTGAAACTTCTTACAAAATTCAACTCAAATCACCATTGTTGTCTTTCGAAGCTTCAACTGAAAAGCTAGCTACGAGTAAAATTTATGAGCAAACAAGTTGTCAGTGTGTTCGTCTTGATTCACTGATTGAAGGCACTCAACTAACTAACATTTATAGTTCGTATTAGTCATTTAATTTTACTTCGAAGAACTAGGGTTCTTCGTGTTCTTGAGCAAATTCTCTCTGCTCAGAGCCAATCAATGACTCTGATGTAGAGATACATGAACGATGAAGTGTTTAGAAGCTAAATCCATGCTTGATTCATGCTAAAAACACGAATTCATGGATTTGCAGAAATTAAGCTAAAAGTTGAAGATGAGTGCTTCACATGTGTTTTCAAATGGAAACTAGTTGTTGGCGCCCTAATTCAAACATTTTTTTATTTTCTTTTCTCTTTTTTCATTTTATTTTTTTTCTTTTCTGATTTATTTTTAATAGCTCCTTTATTATTTTTGACTCCAATTTTTTTCTTCATAAATCATAAAAATATTTTCTATCACATGTATTGTTTTCACAATTTTTAAAATCATTTTAAATTTAATTGATATTTTCCTTTATTATCCATTTAATTTTGATTTTGAATTTTATTTTTTAATCATTTTGAAACTTTTTTCACCCCAACTTTTGAGATCTCTTTATTTACAATATGTTTGACATCTCATAATTTTCTCAACTATTTGTTCCATGTCTTGATGTATTTTTTTGAAATTTCCTTTCAATTTCCATTATAATTCATTTTAAATCCTTTTTATTTTGATTATGTTCAAATTTTTGGAATGTATTGATTCTTTCTCTTGATGATTGCTTGGTTGGACATATTTTCAATATCTCAAGTCCTTGATTGATAATCCTTTGGTTGATCATACTTTGAGCCATTTGAACTGTTGATAGATAATCCCTATGTGATTGCTTAAGTCTTAATCACATTCTTCTTCTTCTTCTTCTTCTTCTTCTTCTTCTTCTTGGTCGCGACTTTACGTGTTTGGTCGGATAGATACTGCAAGCATACAGGGTATCGCGTAGTTTTAAAAGATTGTCGAACCCACAGGGATTGATAGTCAAAAGGCAGTGTCCTAGAATTGCGGTGCAAGGCTAAAGCAGGAAGTTGTCACGGATAAAAGTGTTAAAGAAAAATAACTAAACTAAAAGGTTTTAGAACAAATAAGGAAACTGAGACCGTAGAATAATTTCCGGGGTTCTTAGGGACTCTATAGGTTCCGAGGCTGAAGTGGATGTTGAAATTGTTCTGAAGGAAATACCGATCTAAAGGCTTAATCTCACACTCTCGCGCTATTGATCGAGCCACGCCTGATAACCCCAAGATTTTGCTCTCGCTCGCTCGGTAATTAAAAGGCGCTTTTTGAAAACGGGCAAGACCGAAAAGAATACCTAAAGCACTATCGCTGTGTTTAGGATCCAGTGTTTTGTGCCTACTATCTGACGAGTGCCTCAAACTCTCGCTCTGTTGGACTCGTCTTAGTGCATTTCTCACTCTCGTGACGTAATACTGTTAAGCAGCCTCTCGCCGTCGCGACTAGTCTACTTAAAGTTAACTTAGACAACAAAACTAGAATTTCAATCATACAACAGTGTTGGTTATCCTACAGAGTCCTGTCGAGACGACGGTCCTCAAACTACGGGCTCATGCAAAATTAGTTAGTCATGGTTAAACGCAATATTGAAATGTTAACAGTGCTGGAATTGAAAACATACATATTACTTAGGGTTTTTTTTCTTTTATAAAATTCTGTTCTTTGGTTTTTAAGAAAATTTTTTGAAACATCAGTAAATATAATGCAAAAACAATAATCGAAGCAATAAAGCAATAAACTAAAAATGCGATGAAATAAACTGAAAGAAAACTTGTATTAATCTGCAAGTTGATTCAAGTACAGCAACGGAGTAAAAAGAAAAGAATACAAAGGTCGTGATAATCACTCAGTGTGAGCAATTATCACTGTGGCTAATAATTTCTAGTTCTGGAGAAAATTTGGCAGAGCTTCCGCAGGCTGTAAATTGGACCATGAATGCTGGGCTAGGAAGTCCTATTTATAGACAGAATCTGGCTCCAAAATAGTTGGAAATGATTTTTGAATTCAAACTGCGTGCAAACAGCTTCTGGAAAACTGCTCCCGCGATGCATGGCGAACGCCATATGCCAATGGCGAACGCCATTTGGCTAAAAAGAAAAATCTGTGCACTTTGGGGCAATGGCGAACGCCATTTGGTTCCCCTTAGGGAATGGCAAACGCCATTCTGCTAAAGGGAGGCAGAAATCTCCAGTTCTGCTCTTTTTCCAATTCTTCTGCCACACTTCTTGTCCTTTTTCTCAATATGGCTGATACTGGTCCTGAAATCACAAAGTAAAGGAAAACATAAGTACATGATACAAAATACGATAAAGACTCGATAAAAATACGACTAAACATGCACGAAATGAATCGAAATAACCTATACGAAATTGAGTCGTCAAACTCCCCCACACTAAGACTTTTGCTTGTCCTCAAGCAAACTCTTAGTGCCAATAAAAATAGGTAAGCTCGGTATTTTGACTCGTAGGCACACCGAAAATGATTAAGCACAAGGTTGCTAGGCTAAAGTAGACAGATATGTACTGAATAGTGCAAACAAGAGTATCGTAATGACACGACTCCACAAAAACGGACAAAGAATTCCTTCCTATGCAATACTGGTTCAAATCATGATATCATACCTTGACCTACGGACTTCGTTCTTATTCACCTCTCTTTCATTCTCGCGCAATCACATTAAGCCCGTTATCCTTTTGCTTACATGGTAATCGTACCTGTTAGTGTGATCTCTTATTCAACATTTTTTTTCTCTTTTTTTTTTTTGTTTTTTGCTTATGAATTTCAAGATTCTGATCCTTTGGGCTAAATGATCGGGTGAGGACCACCTAACTTAGTGAGAACAGGTCTTTAATTCACATTTTCTATAAAAGCACATAAATCACAATTTGAGATCAACACATATTTGCATCGGTACGTCACTTAGTTCGCAAACCAGGATGGTGCTGACTGCTAAGATAAACTAATCAAGAGGCTACTATTAAAGAAACTAAGAACAAGGTCTCGGCATAATATGTATTTAAACTAATATTGCATACTTAGGAACTCTAAGGTGCAAGAACGGTACTGATGTTAACAAAACTTTCCCAAGTCCGCCTACTTAGCCTAAATCAAAATATAACAACCTATACTAAGTGTGTCCTGCCCTTGAGTCGATTTTTTTTAAAAAAAAATGGGGAAATTACAGACTGTGCGAAAACATAAGGTAAATAACGACTCAAACGTGCATATGACTCAATAACGATACAAAAGAAACAAAGCTAAACTAGGAAAACGGGAAATAACATAAAGCAATAAATGAAAAGCGATAAATGACTCCTCCCCTACACTTAAATCGAACATTGTCCTCAATGTTTCAATTTAAGATGAAAAGAAAGGAGCGATAAAACCTGGAATGAAAATCAGTGGCGGCGGGCACGACCTCTGCGCTGATGGGAATCATCTCTGACATCTGGGTCCTCGTGTGGATAATGGGCTTGCATGCTACGCACATCCCTGTGCAGACCTAGTACCTCGGAAGTAAGATCTCGAAGGCTAAGCTCGGTCCGATTCATGAATTCCACTTGCCTGTTTTGAAACTCGTAGTACTCCTCTCTACGCTGCTCATCTCGCTCTCTCTGCTGCCGGAGCTCGGACAAAATCTCATCAAGCGATTCACCCATACATGCAAAATCATCAGATAAAGGTGCAGTGTGTGGTGCGGTACTGGGACCGGGTGTGTCAGAAACACGAGTGTGAGCGGTAGCGCACATCAATACGATCGAGGGCTGGAAGAGAAAAACTACGGTGCTCACGGTCACGAATCAAGATGCGGTATTTGCCATCAGGTAAACCTTTGACAAGACGCGTGCTCTTCCAGAAATCTAGGTCGGCGAAAATATTGACAAAGCACTCATCTACATCCAAGATAACATCAAGATCAAGAGCCTCAGCAATGGTGGTAATCATGCTGCCGATACAGATGGCTCCTCCGACTCTGTTAGAGACACTCACTAGGTGGGCAAGGAAGAAAGGCACGGGGTCTACAGGGGTTTGGTTTAGAGCACAGTGAAGGAAGTATAGATCTTTTGAATTCACATTTCCTGTGTTCTTTCGACCAAAGATGGTAGAGGCAAGGATACAGTGAAGAACACGAATGGTGGGGTTTTGAATAGAGGTGGCCTTAAGGCCTTCCCAAGTGTCAGTGGTGTTCCCCGTAATATTTTTCCAAAACTCAAAGGCACTGCCTTGCCACTCACTTTCCAGGGGTGCAATGGTTGCAGCTCCCGCAACGGGAGCAGGGAAATCAAAAATCTCTCGAATTCTCTCGAAGGACAGCAAAAAGTCCCAGTTGAGCAACCTAAAGTGTAAGGTTCCGGAGGTGTGAGTGGTGTCAACGACATAGCAAAGAGTACTAAGGAACTCATAGGTAGCTCTAATAGAAATTGTTTTACTAAGAGTACAGAAACGAGTCATACCTAAGTTCCTCAGCATCCAAGCAACACTTTGCATGAGACCTAAAGTGCGAAGAGCTTCCGAGTCGGGATACCTCGTAGCTTCGACTTCTCGCTTAGATATGCGGTGGAAATCCTCACGCATGTTGTTTCCATTTTCTCCCTCCGGGAACACAATACCCATGTAGTCAAACTCTTGGTTTGCTGCCATTTTTGGTTAGAGAGAAAAGAGAGATACTTTGAGAAATGGGTTATGATAGGAAATGGGTTTTTGATGATGAGTGGATGAATGGTGATACGGGGTTTAATTAGAGAGGGAAATGGAATATGAGAGGTTAGAGAATTGATTAAAATGAGTGGGAAAAGAAAAGGTGGTGAAAAGAATTCAAAGGGCGGTCTATCCAAAAGACGCGCGCCTTCTGCCTTCTGCAGTGAAATGGCGAACGCCATTTGCCTGTGATAGGGAATTTTTTCTTTTTTTTTAAACTGAAAGATAAACTGAAACTGAAATGAACTAAAAAAAGGAAATAACACAATACTAATAAAAAAAGGAAGAACTTACAGTACGGGAAAGGGAAAAACAGTACAAGGAAAAAGCAAACTATCCTAAGAAAAACAGGGAAAAAGGTTAACAAAACTAGAATCATCTGCGAAGTCGTCTGACTAAAGAGTCGATGACATTGAGGAGTGAGAACACGATCTGGTAAAGGTGATCAAATTGCTCATTCACGACATCCACAAACTGAATGTGATCTACTCAAAGTGAGGACAAATCAGTACGGAGATCATCTACTCCAACTTGCAGTGCGTAAATGGCATTGGGAATAGCTATTGTGGTATGGTAAGTGTCAGGTCCAGCAGTGGTAGAACTATTTGTGGCTTCCTGAGGTACAATGGTGTCCATGTGTTTATCAGGCTGAGGTGAATCTGGTGGAGTAAATGTTTTGTTCAACACATCCAAGTTATACAACCAGTTATCCTTGTTGTGCACGCTTGTTCTCTCATGATTAGGCAAGGTGAAGGCATGGACAACGGCATTATCGATTAGTAACTCAAATTCCACCGGTCCTAAATTGGCTATGATTCCACGGTTAAAACAGAAGTTGATATCCATCGGCCGAATACTACCGAAAATAACAGAACGGTTCAGATGGTAGCGCAAGCCAATGGCATCAGCGATCATAGTCACTAACCCTCCAATGATAATGGGGTGAAATGAGTCACGAGCCAGCTTTAGAAAAGTAGCTAACATAAACGGGGTAGCATTGACCGGCCTTCCTTGTGAGGCACAAAGCATGATATAAAGCTCATCTCGGGATACAGCATAAACATTCTCTTCCTTACCGAAAAGAGTGTGAGCAAGGATCTTATGGAAATACCTAATTCCAGGATTGTGAATACTCTCAGAGGACATGGCATTTAGGTCAGGATGGTAGTTACCTGTGATAGTACCCCAAAATTGTTCAAGGTCATAACCAGTAAAAGCATCTTCAGGGGTTTTAGTGACAGCATCGGGATCATTGGGAAAACCCAACAATTCAGCCATCTCATGGTGAGTGAAGCGGTATTTGTTTCCAAACAAATGGAAGGTAGCCAATCCATGGCCAAATCCATACCCTCGTTTTGGTTCATAGTATAGGGAACTTAGGAACTCCAAGGTCAGGTTATGGTAGGTGCTGAAATTTTTTGTTAAAGCAGAATTGGTCCACCCAAGCTGGTTCAAGAAGTAAACAACACTGTCCTTAATACCAAGGGTAACCATAGCTGAGTCATCAGGATAAATCGACAGAGCAAAATCTCTTTGAGAAAGAGCCTCAAAGCGACTCCTCTGAAGGTCATTTCTGAACACAATGACGTGGTTTTCAAAAGTTTGCATGATGTCTCTATCCTAAGGACTGCGAACCTGAAAAATCAAGAAAGAAAATAATGTATTGTTAGGGAAAATACACTACATGTAGGGGTTAGTGCTAATAATAATCACAACAAACATAATGCAAATGGTATGGTAATACAGTAACGAAAACACAATGAAGATATTAATTAACAAGCTAATACTAATAATAACAATACTAATAATGAAATGTAATCATGAACTAAAGTAATAACAACTATGCATGAGCAAACAAAAAATAAATACTACTACTAAGATTTGTGATTTAAGCTCTCACTGAGCGATCTGTTTAATGTCGGAAGCTCGACATTAGAAATAGGGAAGAATTTCAGTCGTCTGGAGGAGCGGGAAGCTCTTGTAACTTGCAACTAGAGTAGAATTCTTTGTTTTCCGTCGAATGGTAATGCTTAAGTCTTTGCCCATTTACTATGAATGGTTCACATGAATTTCCTTCGATTTCGACTGCACCGCTGTTTAATACCCTAGTAACTTTGAATGGTCCAGACCATCTAGAACGTAACTTTCCTGGGAAAAGTTTAAGTCGAGAGTTGAAAAGAAGAACTGTCCCCCTCTCTAAACTCTTTTCTTGCTATTCTTTTGTCATGCCACTTTTTGGTTCTTTCTTTGTAAATGCGGGCATTTTCATAGGCATCAAGTCTCAGTTCTTCAAGTTTATGGATGTCTAGAATCCTTTTCTCGCCAGCTGCCATGTAATTGGTGTTTATGGTCCTTATGGCCCAATACGCCTTATGCTCAAGTTCTACGGGCAGATGACACCACTTTCCATAGACTAGTTTAAACGGGGTGGTTCCTATAGGAGTTTTGTAAGCAGTTCTATATGCCCAAAGAGCCTCGTGAAGTTTAATCGACCAATCTTTACTAGATGTTGCAACGGTTTTCTCAAGTATCTGTTTAATTTCTCTATTGGAAACTTCGACTTGTCCGCTGGTTTGAGGATGGTAAGGTGTCGCTATTCGATGTCGGATCCCATATTTGAGCAATAATTTTTCAAATATGTTTGAAATAAAATGAGATCCTCCATCACTTATAACAACTCTCGGCACTCCAATTCTAGGAAAAATAGTATTTTTAAATAACCTAATAACTACTCGTGCGTCATTGGTGGGAGAAGCTATGGCCTCGATCCATTTTGATACATAATCTACTGCAACGAGTATATATTTGTTTCCACAGGAGGAGGGAAAAGGGCCCATGAAGTCAATACCCCACACGTCAAAAACTTCCACTTCTAGAATACCTTTTTGCGGCATCTCATCGCGTCTAGAAATGTTACTTGTGCATTGGCACCGGTCGCAGTTTAAGACAGCGATATGAACGTCCTTCCAAAGGTTAGGCCAAAATAGCCCTGATTCTAGAATTCTTGCGCAAGTCTTAGAGGTGCTCGCATGCCCTCCGTACAGTGCGACGTGACAATGAGATATGACATCTTCTATTTCAGATTCAGGGACACATCGACAGAATATTCCATCGGCGCCTCTTCTAAAAAGTAAGGGCTCATCCCAATAGTATTTTTTTAGATCGTGAAAGAATTTCTTCTTTTGCTGGTAGGTTAAATCAGGTGGAAGTGCTCCTGCTGCTAGGTAGTTGACAAGATCAGCGTACCAAGACAGTGAGGCTTCTACACGACATGAAACTTCGTTGGGTTCTTGAAACTCAAAAGGGTCTTCTTGATTCACGCTTTCATCTTCCATATGGGCTATAAGTCTATCATACGGAGAATCATCATTGATGGGAACTGGTTTCGGTTCTTGATGTTCTATCCTAGAAAGGTGATCCGCTACTACATTTTCGGCTCCTTTTTTATCCCTTATTTCCAAATCGAACTCTTGTAGAAGCTGGATCCATCTCAAAAGTCTAGGCTTAGCATCATTCTTATTCAATAAGTATCTAATTGCAGCGTGATCGGTGTAGACAACTATTTTTGCTCCTACCAATAGGAACGAAATTGATCTAATTCGAAAACAACAGCTAGAAGTTCCTTTTCTGTGGTTGCATAGTTCAGTTGTGCACTGTCCAAGATCCTACTTGCATAGTAAATAGCATGAAGCTTTTTGTCCTTTCTTTGACCTAAGACAGCGCCAACGGCAAAATCACTAGCATCGTACATTATTTCGAATGGTTCATTCCAATCTGGTGGCTGTATAATAGGTGCGGTAATTAAGGCATTCTTGAGTAGCTCAAAGGCTTTCAAACAATCGTCATCAAATATAAATTCAGTATCTTTCATTAGCAGTCCAGTCAGTGGTTTAGTGATCTTAGAGAAGTCTTTAATGAATCGTCGGTAGAAACCGGCATGTCCAAGAAAACTGCGGATTTCTCTAATGGTTTTCGGAGGCTGAAGGTTTTCTATTATTTCTATTTTTTCTTTCTCTACTTCAATCCCTCTTTCGGATACAACATGTCCTAACACAATCCCTTCTCGAACCATGAAATGGCATTTTTCCCAATTCAGCACCAGATTGACCCTGACGCATCTCTCGAGAACCAATTCTAAGTTCGATAAACATCCCTCGAAACTTTACCCACAAGCAGAGAAATCGTCCATAAACACCTCCATTATATTATCTATAAAGTCGGCAAATACGACCATCATACATCTTTGAAATGTTGCAGGTGCATTGCATAGTCCAAACGACATCCGTCTATATGCAAACATTCCATAAGGACAAGTGAATGTAGTCTTTTCCTGATCGTCGGGATGAATAGGAATTTGAAAGAATCCTGAGTATCCATCTAAATAGCAGAAATATGAATGTTTAGCCAGTCGCTCAAGCATTTGATCTATAAAGGGCAAAGGAAAATGATCTTTTCGAGTGGCTTTATTCAGTTTTCAGTAGTCTATGCACATCCTCTATCCAGTTTGAATACGTTTTGCTACAGATTCTCCTTTTTCATTACTGACAACCGTTACTCCTCCTTTCTTAGGTACAGCATGTACTGGACTGACCCAACTACTATCTGATATCGGATATATGATACCAGCTTCTAAGAGTTTTTGTACTTCTTTCTTGACTGCATCGCCTATGATAGGGTTTATCCTTCTTTGATGTTCCCTAGAAGTCTTACTATCGTCTTCTAGCATAATGCGATGCATACAAATAGATGGGCTTATCCCCTTGAGGTCAGAGATATTATATCCCAGTGCAGTCGGATACTTCCTCAGAACATGGAGTAACTTCTCAGTTTCTGTCTGTCCCAAGTCAGCGTTAACTATGACTGGTTTTTCAAGCTTTGTATCTAAGAATTCGTACCTTAGATTTTTGGGTAGCGATTTTAATTCTATACCAGGTTTTTGTTCATCGGATGATGGTTCGGGTGTTAATGCAAGACATTCTTTCGAATAGTCATCGACGAATGGTTCGTTACAATTATCATTTTCGAATAGAGAATATTTGGTGAATTCAGGTGATTTCACTTCCACTTCTTTTACGCATTCGTCAATGATATCTAGCAAACAACACGAGTCATTAATAGCTGGGGCTTTCAAGAATTGAGCTAAAATGAATTCGACTTTTTCTTCTCCTACTTCGAAAGTCAGCTTTCCTTTCTTAACATCACTTATAGCTCCGACTGTTGCTAAAAATGGTCTTCCTAATATAATCGGGACATTGTAGTCCTCCTTTATGACCATTATCACAAAATCAGTAGGAATGAAGAATTGACCAATTCGAACAAGGATGTTCTCCAGCATACCTACAGGATATTTGACAGAACGGTCCGCAAGTTGCAGAGACATTTTGGTTGGTCTCAATTCTCCTAATTCGAGTCTCTTGCACGTAGATAACGACATCAAACTAACATTGGCCCCTAAATCGTATAGATCGTTGTCTATAGCGTACTTTCCTATTACACAGGGTACTGAGAAACTCCCTGGATCTTTAAGCTTAGGTGGCATGTTATTTTGAAGTATAGCGCTACACTCGGCAGTGACCATAACCGTTTCGCTATCTTCGAGCTTTTTCTTGTTAGATAGAATTTCCTTGAGAAATTTCGCATATGAAGGCATTTGGGTTATGGCTTCCGTGAATGGTATAGTAACATTTAGTTGTTTCAGAAGTTCCACGAATTTCTTAAATTGCCCTTCATTCTTGTTTTTGGCTAATCTTTGCGGATAAGGTATATGTGGTTTATATGGAGGTGGAGGCACATAAGGTGTTTCCTTCTCCATGACTTCGTTACTCTTATCATCCGCATCATTGGTTTTTGGTTCGTCTTCCTTCTCAGTTCCTTTCTTTGGACTTTGGTACATGGCCGGTTTTGTAAGTCTCGGGTTAACCGGTCCATCATATTCGGTTCCGCTTCGCAAGGTTACGACATTTGCTTGCCCTTTTGGGTTAGGTTGAGGTTGGCCAGGAAAAGTTCCAGACGGGGCTAGTATTGTTAGTTGTTGTTGGGCTACTTGAGTAATCTGGGTTTCTAACATTTTGTTATGCGTAGCCATTGTATCAAGTTTGCTAGTCATTTGCCTCATCAATTCGCTTGCATGAGCGTTTTGGTTCGCAAATTCCTTATTCTGCTGTATTTGGGCGTTCATGAAATTTTCCATCATAATCTCCAGATTTGACTTTCTAGGTGCTTGTGGAGTGGGTGGTCCTACCTTATGAAAACCAGGTGGTACAGCAGGTGTCGAACTTGGTGGTTGCAAAGCATTATTGTTTTTGTAAGAGAAGTTCGGATGACTTCTCCAACCAGGATTATAAGTATTTGAGTATGGGTTTCCTTGGGTATAATTCACTTGGTCGGTGGAAACACCGGTTAACACCTGACATTCGGCATTTGTATGTCCATGGGTACCACATACTTCACAGTTAGGAGACACAGCAGCCACGGTAAAGGCTGGTTGTGTTACGGCCAAACTTTCGATTTTTTGAGTTAATGCATCCATTTTAGCATGTATGCGGTCTATTGCACTAACTTCGTACATTCCGCCTTTCGAAGTTGGTTTCTCTGTAGAATCACGTTCTCCTCCCCATTGGAAGTGATTTTGAGCCATGTTCTCTATGAGTTCAACGACTTCCTCGTACGGTTTATCCATTAAAGCGCCACCAGCAGCAGCACTTAGGTTCATTTTCGTGTTGTACAGCAGACCATTATAGAAAGTATGGATTATTAGCCATTTTTCGAGTCCGTGATGTGGGCAAAGCCTCATCATGTCCTTATATCTTTCCCACGCGTCAAAAAGAGATTCATTGTCTTTTTGTTTGAATCCGTTAATTTCTGCCCTTAGCATAGCTGTCTTACTTGGAGGAAAATAGCGGGTCAAAAAGACTCTTTTTAGATCATCCCATGAAGTAACAGAATTCGCAGGCAGAGACTGGAGCCAAGCTCTAGCTCTATCTCTTAAAGAAAACGGGAAAAGACGGAGTCTAATTGCTTCTTGGCTAACACCATTTTCTTTCACAGTGCCAGCGTACTGCACGAAGACAGATAAATGTAAATTAGGATCGTCCGTAGGACTTCCTGAAAATTGGTTTTGCTGAACGGCTTGTAATAGCGAAGGCTTCAACTCAAAATCGCGTCTTTCGATTTCAGGGGCAGTAATGCTGCTATGCGGTTCATCTTGCGATGGGACAGCGAAATCCTTGAGAGGACGGTTTTGCGGTGGTTGGGCCATGTTTTGTTCTGATTCGGTTTCGGTTTCGGAATCAGAATAAGGAACGATACAATCTGGAAGGAGATATCTTAAGCAGTAATCGTTGATTCGGCGTCTCAACAAAAGAAAACGCTCGATTTTGGCAATCGGTTCCACTGGCTCTTCGCTTTGTGAGCGAGTGCTGGGCATACGATTGACAAATTAAAAATAAAGAAAAATTGCCTTAGTCGTTACTGTGCAACGAAAGAGACACAACAAGACTAATTCAATCCCCGGCAACGGCGCCAAAAACTTAATCGCGACTTTACGTGTTTGGTCGGATAGATACTGCAAGCATACAGGGTATCGCGTAGTTTTAAAAGATTGTCGAACCCACAGGGATTGATAGTCAAAAGGCAGTGTCCTAGAATTGCGGTGCAAGGCTAAAGCAGGAAGTTGTCACGGATAAAAGTGTTAAAGAAAAATAACTAAACTAAAAGGTTTTAGAACAAATAAGGAAACTGAGACCGTAGAATGATTTCTGGGGTTCTTAGGGACTCTATAGGTTCCGAGGCTGAAGTGGATGTTGAAATTGTTCTGAAGGAAATACCGATCTAAAGGCTTAATCTCACACTCTCACGCTATTGATCGAGCCACGCCTGATAACCCCAAGATTTTTCTCTCGCTCGCTCGGTAATTAAAAGGCGCCTTTTGAAAACGGGCAAGACCGAAAAGAATACCTAAAGCGCTCTCGCCGTGTTTAGGATCCAGTGTTTTGTGCCTACTATCTGACGAGTGCCTCAAACTCTTGCTCTGTTGGACTCGTCTTAGTGCATTTCTCACTCTCGTGACGAAATGCTCTTAAGCAGCCTCTCGCCGTCGCGACTAGTCTACTTAAAGTTAACTTAGACAACAAAACCAGAATTTCAATCATACAACAGTGTTGGTTATCCTACAGAGTCCCGTTGAGATGACGGTCCTCAAACTACGGGCTCATGCAAAATTAGTTAGTCATGGTTAAATGCAATATTGAAATGCTAACAGTGTTGGAATTGAAAACATACATATTACTTAGGGTTTTTTTTCTTTTATAAAATTATGTTCTTTGGTTTTTAAGAAAAGTTTTTGAAACAACAGTAAATATAATGCAAAAACAATAAACGAAGCAATAAAGCAATAACCTGAAAATGCGATGAAATAAATTGAAAGAAAACTTGTATTAATCTGCAAGTTGATCCAAGTACAGCAACGGAGTAAAAAGAAAAGAATACAAAGGTCGTGATAATCACTCAGTGTGAGCAATTATCACTGTGGCTAATAATTTCTAGTTCTGGAGAAAATTTGGCAGAGCTTCCGCAGGGTGTAAATTGGACCATGAATGCTGGGCTGGGAAGTCCTATTTATAGACAGAATCTGGCTCCAAAACAGTAGGAAATGATTTTTGAATTAAAACTGTGTGCAAACTGCTTCTGGAAAACTGCTCCCGCAATGCATGGCGAACGCCATTTGGCTAAAAAGTAAAATCTGCGCACTTTGCGGCAATGGTGAACGCCATTTGGTTCCCCTTAGGGAATGGCGAACGCCATTCTGCTAGAGGGAGGCAGAAATCTCCAGTTCTGCTCTTTTTCCAATTCTTCTGCCACACTTCTTGTCCTTCTTCTCAATATGGTTGATACTGGTCCTGAAATCACAAAGTAAAGGAAAACATAAGTACATGATACAAAATACGATAAAGACTCGATAAAAATACGACTAAATATGCACGAAATGAATCGAAATAATCTATACGAAATTGAGTCGTCACTTCTTCTTCTTCTTCTTCTTCTCTATGGAAATTGATCTATCGGAAGCCACGCAGCTGACATATATGGCACCAGAAATCATGATGAGCATTCATGATTTCTATAATCATGTGCAGCTCGCTATCCAGACACACGGTTATGAAGTATGGCAAGGGGCAGAAAGTAACTTGTTAATCTCCAGAGCACTTATTGCCAGATAAACAAACACAAGTTATGCTTCATTCAGATACGACGTCAGAAATGTCACTGAATACTTGTCCAGCAAAGGGGTGAAGGCAATCCTAGGACAAAAGCATACAGCTGCCGAACTACAAGGAAAACGATGGATCTTAAAGCCACCTGAAAGAAGGAGCTACGCTGTTCCTACAGACGTAGACACAAGAAGACGATCGGACGGTTCAACATCCATAAGTTTTCGTGACTACTACAGCCTACCACCTCCACCAAATTTCCAGGTCAATGACCATGATGAGGAAGCACTAGATGTAGATGAAGAGCAAATAATAGCCGTCTGGTTGGAGGAAGGGCAGGATCAAGATGAAACCTGGGACACACTAGGAGAACCAAGCGGCAAATATGACTACCTTGTGAAGTACACCGCCCCCGAAAGTTCCCAGATAAAATTGGAAGATATCCAACCATCGGGATGGGGAGATGCAGAAGAATCACCATCAAAAGATGAAGAAGGTGATTTGATAAAAGAAACTGACTTAGAGGACTTTTAGCAGTATTGTCAATACCTCCAAGAACTCCACAAAGTTCCTCAAAGGGATCCCCAAGAAGAGGAAGACTTCGTAAACCCTTTTTCAGTGGAAGAAAAGGCGTATGTCTCAAAGGAGGAAGATGATGAGGAATTACCATACCCAACACTCAGAAAGCTAGAACGAGCTTGCCCATCTTTGGCAACATCCGGGATTACGTCATACGCGCAGCCCCCGGAAGCAACTATGGGTAGGATAAACTACCCCCCTCCCCCCCGCAAGCTCCAGCGTACAAGACGATAACAGATTCTCAAATCTAAGACCTTTTGTTGGCAAATTCAAGGGAGGAAATAACAATGAGCAATGGGTTCTACCCTCCGCCTAGCAAAACAATGGTGTAGTCCTTGTCCTACCCGAGAACGTAGGACTGTACGAGGATGTTATTGCCAGATGGGAGTCAATAACCCTGAACCTGTTGAATGAGCGGCAATTTGATAGCAACAAAGGCAAAATATCCTTCATAGAAAACCTCCTGGGAGAAAATGAAAAGAAGATATGGATCCAATGGAGAATGGCGTATCCCGCAGAATATGAATCACTTGAAAACATTGCGGATGATCCCCAAAACATAACTTCACAAATACGAAGGATAATGGTGTTGGAAGACCCTTATCAAGGATCTACGGAGGAACAGAATTGAGCCTACAGGGATCTAGAGAGGTTAACCTATGATAGTATGAAGGATATAATCAGATACATGAATGACTACAAGATCCTTGCCGCCAAATCAAGAAGAATGTTTATTTCAGGAGATCTCTCGGATAAATTCTTCAGAAAACTTCCACCCACAATAGGAGATGAAGTCAGGAAGGCCTATGAAGAAAAATATCCAGGAAACACCGCAGGAGTAATGCCCAGAATACACTTTACCTACCAGTACATGGCAGAGCTATGTAAGAAGGCTGCACTTCAACGAGATTTGAAAGACTTCACTTTCTGCAGCCAAATCCCTATACCAGGTTACTACAAAAATTCTGGCAAACGACATGGCCTAAGGAAGGCTAAATCCTACAAAGGCAAACCACATGAGTCCCATGTCAGAGTCTTCAAAAAGCGGCACCAAGATAGACAGAGAAAATACAAATGCTACATTTGCGGCATGGAAGGGCATTTTGCGCGAGAATGCCGTAATAAGAATGATAACATTGCCAGAGCAGCCATCCTAGAAGAACTGGACCTGCCAGAAAACTGGGATGTACTCTCAGTAGATCAGGATGAACCAGACAGCGATGTGATATTCAGTCTCTCCAAAGGGGAAGCAGGGAGAACCTCTCTCAATGCGAGAACAACAGTGGAACAAATACCCACTGAAGAATGCGCCTTCATGTTAGGCGCCAAGGATTGTGGCTGGCGAAAAAGGGTGCAAATAAGGCCAGAACAAGAAACCTGTAGCCATACCTGGACTACCAAAATAGAAGGACAATCAGATACGCATGTAACATGTACTATTTGCAAAGAAAGAACAAGCCAAGCTAGAAGACTGTGGTGCGAACAATGCAAAATGTTGGCTTGCGCACTATGTGCAAATTACTACTTCCAAATTCCCATCCAAATCCCCGAAAGCCAAAAGAAATATGCAGGAAATAAGGAGGCCCTCATAAGAGAACTATGCCAATATGTGGACTTCCTGCAGGAAAGAAACGATTACTTAACAAGGGTCACAAGGGAAGAAGGGGAAGAAGAAGAGATAAGTGTGGAGGATGAGATAGTAACATTCTGGAGGGAGGAAAAGACCTTAAAGGTCGCGGAGAATGCAAAACCCAGAAAGGTGATTGTTAGTTCTTGGATTGGCTGGAATTTTGGTAAAACAAAGTATATTCAATGTTGATGTCAAGGGTTGATGTTGCAACATTGAAGTCTTAACACTGGGTTGTGTTAAGGAATTAATTGTTGAAGTTGGATGTCTGATGTCACATAGGCGATGTTGTGACATTAGATCTGCAGAATTAATAACATCAAGTTGTGATGTTGTTAGGGTTGCGTGTTAGCTAGAATTGTGGAGAGCAAGCTGTCTCATTGGATGCGAATATCTTGGGATAGATATTTGCTGCTGCATAGGAGATCTGCTGCAGATTTGTAGGAGATTTAAAAGGTTAAAGATTTAAAAAGATTTTAGGAGAAAATATGTTTTAATATTCAGTTTTAAATAACAAATCTGGGAGATATTGTAGCAAGTCCAAGACCAATTCAAGGAGCTATATAAAGCGCACAAGACCAAAGGAAAGGTGGACAGAAATACAGAGAGAAGATCAAGAGCATAAGCTGAGTGTCTTGAGTATTTTGTACGAGTTGTATAACCAGAATTCTAGGGTGAATTGCTGTGTCGTATTCTGTCCTCTCTAGAAGCTGTGAAGCAATAGAGAGTGGTTGCTTGATCGAAGCTATGAAGTAAGATCAAGGTTACTCAAAGTGGTCTCTTTGAGTGTTTGTAAGGGATTGAGTGGTGTTCTCATACCTAAGTGGTTTCTTTGGTAGGAAGTCATTAGTAGAGTATAAGTTTAGGAGATTGTCAACGGGTCGTTGAGTCTGTAAATTATATCTACAAGTAGTGAATTCTATCCCTGGCTTGGTAGCCCCCAGAGTAGGTTGGTTGTAACCGAACTGGGTCAACAATTCTTGGTGTTATTTTACTGTTATTGCTGTCCATTGTACAGAGTGTGTTGTTGTGACATCACACCTTAACATCACACGTCTGATACCAGAATTTCAATTGGTATCAGAGCAGGCATCCTGTCTGTCTCTGGGTGAGATCCGGGGAAGTTACTTTCTGGTGTAAAGATGGACAAAGAAGTTGGAGGATTCGTCAACAGACCCCCTATTTTGGATGGATCCAATTATGATTATTGGAAGCCAAGGATGACCACATTCTTAAAATCCTTGGACAGCAGGGCTTGGAAGGCTATTATTAAAGAATGGAAAGCACCTGTCATGTGTGAGAAAGATGGTGCTGGCAAAGATAAAGAAGGCACCTCTAAGCCAAAGCCTGAAGAAGAGTGGACCAAGGAGGAAGATGAGCTTGCCCTTGGAAATTCCAAAGCTCTAAATTCCATATTCAATGGAGTGGATAAGAATATCTTCAGGTTAATCAATACCTGTGAAGTTGCTAAGGAAGCGTGGGATATTTTGCAGGCTACACATGAAGGAACATTTAGAGTCAAGATGTCAAGACTTCAGATTTTAACATCAAAATTTGAAAGCCTAAAGATGAAGGACGATGAGACTATTCATGACTTCCACATGAATGTTCTGGAGCTGGCCAATGCATCCAGTGCTCTTGGTGAGAAAATGTCAGATGAAAAGCTTGTACGGAAGATCCTTAGGTCCCTTCTTAAGAAGTATAAGATGAAGGTTACTGCCATTGAAGAATCACAAGACATCAGCAAGATGAGAGTAGATGAGCTCATTAGACCTCTTCAAACTTTTGAGCTTGGGTTGAATGAGGAAGAACCAGAAAAGAAGCCAAAGAGTATAGCCCTGGTGACAAATGGCGAAGAAGAGAAAGGGAAGAGTTCTGAATCCCAGGAGGATCTATCTCAGGCCATAGTGATGTTGGGAAGATAGTTCACCAAAGTTTTCAAGAGAATGAATAATAACTCCAGGCCTAATGTCAAGAACATGACTTCTGACACCAGCAAGAAGGATGAAGAGAAAACTCCCCAAGATAAAGGAGTGCAGTGCTTTGAGTGTGAAGGGTATGGACATGTCAAGAAAGAATGTCCCACCTTCTTGAAAAAGCAGAAGAAGGGCATGACAGTTTCCTGGTCTGACTCAGATAGTGAAAGTGAAGGTGAGTCAGCAAAGCATGTTAGAGCTCTAACAGGAGCTGTTGTTTCTGATGATGATTCTAGTGATAGAGAAGTAACTTATGAGGAGTTAGCATCTACTTATCAAGAGCTGTGTTTAAAAAGTGCTGAGATTTGTCAAGAAAACAAGTACCACAAGCAACAGATTGCTCAGCTAGAGAATGAAAAGACTGATCTGGAAAATGAAGTTTTACTAGTTAGAATGACCAAGTCTGTTAGGATGCTGAGCTGTGGTACAGACACACTTGACAAGATCCTTCAGACAGAAAAGGTTGCAGGTGATAAGTCTGGTATAGGATATGTGGCAAGCACCTCAGGAGCAAAGGAGGAGGTGTCCCAACCTATGTCTCAAACAAAGAGACAGGATTCTAACCCCAAGAAAGCTGATGTTTCACAGCCTCAGAATGCTGAGAAAAAGGATGGTCCCCAACAGAGGAAGATGCAGCCTCAAGGAGCTAGTCAGTATATGCCTCCCCAATATCACAAGAGCATGCAAGATGCAAGGGTCAAACAGGACATGTCACATCAGGTGTCTCAACATCAGGACAACTGGTATAGTTATAGGTATGATTACACCAATGTTGTTCCTCACATCTATGGAAGAAGAAGGTCACACCATCATGGGAGACAGTCCAGGAAACAGCATTCTCAGTCTTCTTATGGGAGAAGATACCAACATAATAGAAGGCAGGCCAATTATGGTAGGAGGAGACCACATTATGGAAGGCAGCCTAAGCAATCTCATCTTGGCAGAAGATTCAGAGATGAAAGGGTGAGATGTTATTATTGTGGAAGGGTTGGACATATGCAGTACTCGTGCTACAAGATGCATGGATACCCTCAGCCTCAAAATAGATGGAGAGAGTACAGGCCCAAAGTTGTTAAACAATGGGTACCTAAGGAGAAGGTGAAGTGCTTATTGGCTCACATGGCTGATAGAGAGTCTAAAGAAGGAACATGGTATTTTGACAGTGGGTGTTCCAAACACATGTCTGGATGTAGATCCATGTTTGCTGAACTTAGACCTTGCCCCTCTCAGGAGGTTATATTTGGCAATGGAGAAAGATGTGTTGTTGCAGGAATTGGGAAGGTGCAAGGTGATGGCAGACCTGAACTTGACAATGTTCTATGTGTCAGTGGATTAAATGCAAATTTGATCAGCATAAGCCAGTTGTGTGATGAAGGTTACAAGGTAAACTACACTAAGGATGATTGTGTGGTTTCTGATGAGCATAATCAGGTTGTTATGAAGGGTGCCAGAACCAAAGATAATTGCTATCAGTGGATATCTCTTGAAGGAGATTCAACTAGTGATGCTCTAGTTGATGTTACAACATCTGACTATGATGACTTGATGCTGAAAGGTCACTCAGGGTTAATGAGACCTGATGTGAATTTTTTTTAAAGGAAAGTCTTTATGGAGGGAGAAAATTAGTAATTGGTCTTTAAAGAGTACACAAAATCTGGCGCCTTACCTCAGACCCTCATTTCCCATTATAGCAAAATCTCAGTTCATCAAAACTCATATCTCTCTTCCGTTCGTTTCCTTCAACAAAAAGAATCATCTCAATCTCTACTCCCTCAAAGGAACCATGTAAAAACAGACATCCTCTCCTTCAAAAAGTTCATCGCGGAACAAAGCTAGGGTTTCTACATATGAGTATTCTGAGGATGAAGCTCTGAATATACAACCCATCTCTGTAATGCTACCAGAGTCAGGTAAACCTAGACCATCTAAGCTTGCTTCAAAAAGGGCCGCAACTATTTTTAAAAACACTGAAACAAAGAAGCTGGTTACCAGTATCCTATTTGGTGATAAACCAACTCCTAGGTCATCCACGTCTCAAACTGTGGTAGAAAAGTTTGATGTTGACAAGAGTATGGGTAATCTGGCAACCAAAATACTGGACAAAGGAATACCTGTGAAAGGAATCTCTATACCATTGAATCAGATGCCATCAGAAAAGGTAGACATGCAAGGAGATGAGTCTGATCTTCATAGAATTGTTGTGTCTGTCATTGAGGATTCTGAAAGAGGAAGGGAAGAAGAAGATGTGCATGAGGAAATTGATGATTGTACTACTCCTGAAGAAGAAAAGAATGAGGACGTGATCAATGTGGTTGACCTATCTGATAATGAAGTAATTGGAAATGTTGTTCCAAGTATTGCCAAGAGACTAAAGACAACGAAAGGAAAGACTAGTGAATCCTCTCCTAAGAAGTCTACTGAAGGAAAGAAGAAAACTGTTGTTGGTCCCACAAAACCTTGGAGCAAGGTTGTCACACCCTCCAAAAAGAGAAAGATTAGAGAAGAATTTGAGTCTGAGGATGAAGTTGAGGAAGATGTCCATGACATCACACCAGTCAGAAAGACCATCTTAAAGAGAATTTCTGATAAGGTCCCTGAAGTACCAGTGGACAACATATCCTTTCATTATGCGAGCAGTGCTTCCTTGTGGAAGTTTGTGTGCCAAAGAAGGTTAGCTCTGGAAAGGGAGCTTGGAAAAGATGTCTTGGAGATGAAAGAAATTATGGACCTCATTCATGGTGCTGGACTACTAAAGACTGTGACCAGTTTCTCTAAGTGCTATAGTGGACTTGTTAAGGAATTTGTTGTCAACATTCCCATAGACATCTCTGACAATAGAAGTGTGAACTACATGAAGGTGTTTGTTAGGGGACAGTGTATTGACTTCTCTCCTAGTATTGTCAATAAATATCTGAGAAGAGATGAGCAAGAGGAGTGTGAGCTAGAGGTGACTGATAATGAAGTGTGTAAAGAGATCACTGCCACTCAAGTTAAGGTGTGGCCACTAAAAAATAAATTAACAGCTAGCAAACTCAGTATCAAGTATGCTATCTTACACAGAATTGGTGCTGCTAACTGGGTACCTACTAACCACAAAACGACCATTACTGTGGGATTAGGAAGGTTCATCTATGCTGTAGGGAAAAGAGTCAAATTCAACTATGGAAGCTACATATTTGATCAAGTGGTGAAGCATGGTACCACCAATGCTATCAAAATGCCTATATCATTCCCTTCCCTTATCTGTGGAATGATCTTAGATCAACATCCAGGAATCTTAACCAGTACAGAGGTAGCATGTAAAAGGGAGTCAGCCTTATCTTTGCATCCCAAACTGTTTGCTGGGAGTCATGTTCCAGACATTGTTACAACTTCAAGTTCTGGGGTTAAGAAGGTCAGTACAAAATCTGAGCTGATTAAGGAGTTAAAGGCAACCTGCAAGGACCTTGATATGGTTATCAAAACCAGCACTGTCAGGAAAATGAAGATTGAGCAGATGATCAAAGACTTGGAACAAGGGGAAGAAAATGGGAATGGCGATACTGAGGATTCCAGGTCTGCTGAAGGTGATGAAGATGCTGATGGTACCAGCTCGGATGAAGACTAACCGTCATCTGCTGTCTTGAGATAATAATTTAGTTTTTTTTGTTTTGCTCATGCTTTGTTGGTTATGTAATTTGAATATTGTGATATTTTATGCACTGGTTATGTTTTTAGTTTCCTTCTATGATTTGTTTTGCCTGGTTGCTAACAATGAGAGCTAGGCTGTAATAACTATAGTTAATAGGGCTTCTAACTGAAGTTTGCCTAATTGTGGCTAAAAAGGGGGAGAAAATAGCCAAGAGAGTCTAGAGTGTCATGGGTTGGCAAATGCTGCCAGTGCTGATGCAGATATTAAGGGGAAGTTTTGACTGAGCTAGTGAAGATATCATAGCATTTGAAGAGTGCAGCCAAGCAGATATCAAGGAGGAGAAAAGTGCTGCACATTGTGAGCTACTGAACAGCTGTGATGCTGGTTCATAGAGGGGGAGCACCAATTGGCTGTTGTCAATAATGAAGATGGTGCTGCAACAGATCAAGTGATGAAGACTATGAAAATTGTCAAACTGCTACTGGTGAAAGTTTAAAATGATCAAGTTTTTCCGCTGCTAAAGTCTTTGAAAGAGAAGAGTTGATTGCAGAATGCAGAGATTGTTTTAGCCAAAATTAGCCAAAGGGGGAGATTGTTAGTTCTTGGATTGGCTGGAATTTTGGTAAAACAAAGTATATTCAATGTTGATGTCAAGGGTTGATGTTGCAACATTGAAGTCTTAACACTGGGCTGTGTTAAGGAATTAATTGCTGAAGTTGGATGTCTGATGTCACATAGGCGATGTTGTGACATTAGATCTGCAGAATTAATAACATCAGGTTATGATGTTGTTAGGGTTGCGTGTTAGCTGGAATTGTGGAGAGCAAGCTATCTCATTGGATGCGAATATCTTGGGATAGATATTTGCTACTGCATAGGAGATCTGCTGCAGATTTGTAGGAGATTTAAAAGGTTGAAGATTTAAAAAGATTTTAGGAGAAAATTTCTTTTCATATTTAGTTTTAAATAACAAATCTGGGTGATATTGTAGCAAGTCCAAGACCAATTCAAGGAGCTATATAAAGCGCACAAGACCAAAGGAAAGGTAGACAGAAATACAGAGAGAAGATCAAGAGCATAGGCTGAGTGTCTTGAGTATTTTGTACGAGTTGTATAACCAGAATTCTAGGGTGAATTGCTGTGTCGTATTCTGTCCTCTCTTGAAGCTGTGAAGCAATAGAGAGTGGTTGCTTGATCGAAGCTGTGAAGTAAGATCAAGGTTACTCAAAGTGGTCTCTTTGAGTGTTTGTAAGGGATTGAGTGGTGTTCTCACACCTAAGTGGTTTCTTAGGTAGGAAGTCATTAGTAGAGTATAAGTTTAGGAGATTGTCAACGGGTCGTTGAGTCTGTAAATTATATCTACAAGTAGTGAATTCCATCCCTGGCTTGGTAGCCCCCAGAGTAGTTTGGTTGTAACCGAACTGGGTCAACAATTCTTGGTGTTATTTTACTGTTATTGCTGTCCATTGTGCAGAGTGTGTTGTTGTGACATCACACCTTAATATCACACGTCTGATACCAGAATTTTAGGGATAAACAAGTTATACAACATGTCTGTCGAATTTGAGATACCAGGTGTTCAGACATTCTCAGTGCAAGCAATCTTAGACACTAGAGCCTCCTCATGCTACCTCCATCAGTCTTCAGTACCAGAAAAGGCCTTGGAACCAAATCCTGTCCTCACATTTTTTAGTGGGATCAGCTCCATGCAAGAGGCGAAATGGAAGCTAAGGCCAGGGGTAATGAAGATAGGAGAAAACCGCTTCAGGACCCCCTAATCCATGCCTTCGACATGAATACCCTGGATGGTATACACATGCTCATAGGATGCAATTTCATCAGATCCATGTACGGAGGAATAAGGATAGAAAAAAACATCCTCACATTCTACAAAAACATCACCTCTATCAACACCACTGAAGAAGCAGAAGCAGCAGCCTCTGCCCTGGAAGAACTGGGAATGGAAGAAGAAGAATATCTTGGCATACAAGAGGCGGTATTCATGAATGTAGGACAACCAATTCCGGAATTCTTGAGGAAATTTCACAAAACAATTAAAGAGTTGCAGGAAACGGAGTATATTGGTAGCAATCCTTTGGCGCATTGGGCGAAGAACAAGATCAAGTGCAAAATAGAAGTCATCAACAAAGACCTAACGGTGGAAGATAAGCCCCTAAAACATGTCACGCCTGCAATGGAGGAGTCCTTCCGAAAACATGTCAATGCTCTGCTTGAACTCAAGGTTATACAACCCAGCAAGAGCAGACATATGACCATGGTTATAATTGTTAAATCAGGAACGGAGATTGATCCTGTCTCGGGGAAGGAGATAAAGGGCAAAGAAAGGATGGTCTTCAACTATAGGACCTTGAATGACAACACCTACAAGGATCAATACAGCTTGCCAGGGATCAACACAATTCTCAAAAGAATTGGAAACAACAAGATTTACTCAAAATTTGACTTAAAGTCTGGTTTCCATCAAATCGCAATGGACGAAGAATCCATCCCTTGGACGGCCTTCATTGTCCCGGGAGGCCTGTATGAATGGTTAGTCATGCCATTTGGACTAAAAAATGCACCTGCAATTTTCCAGCGAAAAATGGATAATTGCTTCAAAGGCACAGAACATTTCATTGCAGTATACATAGATGACATATTGGTTTTCTCAATGAATGAGGAAGTGCATGCAAAGCACCTACAGCAGTTCGCCGCAATCATAAGGAAACACGGTTTAATCCTCTCCCCAACAAAAATGAAGCTTGCAACTAAGGAGGTTGAATTCCTGGGCGCAATCATCAGACAAGGGAAGATCAGACTACAACCGCACATCATCAAGAAGATACTAGACTTCGATGAAGCAAAGTTAATGGACAA
Source organism: Lathyrus tuberosus (assembly GCA_022829125.1). Lineage (NCBI taxonomy): Eukaryota > Viridiplantae > Streptophyta > Magnoliopsida > Fabales > Fabaceae > Lathyrus > Lathyrus tuberosus. Next base: position 8,483,886 of record JALAZF010000034.1, read on the forward strand.
AAAGGGGTTGCGAGGGTTCCTGGGAATACTAAACTACGCCCGCAGTTACATCCCAAACCTGGGGACTTTAATGGGGCCGTTACACACCAAAACCAGCCCTCATGGTGACAAAAGAATGAAGAACGGTGACTGGAGAATCATTCGCCAGATTAAGGAGATAGTTCAGAATCTGCCTGATCTTGAAATCCCATCGGAAAATGCCTACATCATCCTAGAAACGGATGGATGTATAGAGGGATGGTGGGGAGTGTGCAAGTGGAAGAACCAAAGACACGACCCAAGAGGTTCTGAAAAAGTTTGCGCCTATGCTTCAGGAAAATTTCAAAAAATTAAATCAACCATAGATGCGGAAATCTATGCCTGCATGGGTTCCCTGGAAAACTTCAAGATCCATTACCTAGACAAAGGAGAAATAATTCTTAGAACAGATTGTCAGGCCATCATAAACTTTTACAACAAATCCACCCAAAATAAACCATCGAGAGTTAGGTGGCTAGCATTCACGGATTTCATAACTGGATCAGGAGTTAAAATTCATTTTGAACATATCGAGGGAAACCAAAATATCTTAGCTGATACTTTGTCCAGAATTTCTCACTTTGTTGTATATGCAGGATGTCAAGAACAGGAAGCTCGAGTACACAACCACCTTCTTCTTTTGGAAGAAGCAATTCAAGAATGGAAGGAAACTCCGCCGGACCAACAGGACCAATATGCCAAGAAGCTTATCCAAATAACTTCTCAACGGATCCCCTCACTATCCTTGAACAGCTGTACCAGGCAAGATAGTCATCCGGTCCACTCACCCTGGAAACGTTCTTAAAAATGGGAGAAGCCGCAGATGAACTTTTCAGTAGACAAGGAAAGAGAGTGGAAGCCGAGCTCAGCCTGCTTCACGGAATGGTCGAAGCAAGAGCCCAAGAATGTAGAAGGCTCTCCACCAGAGATAATTACTGGAATGACCACAGGCCACACACCAGCAAAGCCACCAAAGACCTGGAAAAGATACACTGGAAATTACAACGGTGGATCAAGGAACATGAAGACGTCCGCGTTTGACGAAGACACGCCGGAGACGTGGGACCAGTAAGAGACATCAATCAGATTAACAGCCCACTACGCTTAAAGTTTGTTTGTCGTGTTGTAATAATGAATCCTCAGGATAGGATTCACTGTTTGTTTGCTTTACCTTTAAGAAAGTCGTTTGTCTGTTTGTAATAATGGGGGACAGGTGTAGATTCCCTCATCCTACTTTTTCTAAAGTTAGGTCCTCATTTTACAATCAGAAGGATCACGATAAGATTCCCTCTGATGAATTATTTTGGAAAAGGGGATACATGGATGAAGATGGGGCCCAATGAGCACCCTGTCCCTTATTCTACAGTCCATCATAATTCAGTATAAATAGAAGGGTGTCTTGATTATTCAGGGCATCGAAGAACATCTCTTCTTTTCTTTGAAAACTAATCAAAATTCCCTAAGAGTCTAAGTCCTTAAGCTTTCCCTTATCAGTCCTGTATAATTATCAAGAGTCTTGTGTAAATTTCTTGTTCATAAATAAGAGTAAGTGTGTTTATTAATCATTAATATTTTAACTTTGCTGTTTATTTTTGAAGTAGAGTTTTGAACTTCTCTCTTCACGATCCAGTCATGTTTCCGCCAGCGCACCATGTTGGCGAAAAAGGGAACAAATAAGTTTCAAAGTATTCTGGAAATTGATCTATCAGAACTGCACCAGGTTTTGGTATCAGAGCTTGAAAAAGTTCGGATGGCTAACTAAGTTTCAAAGTATTCTGGGAAAGCCAAAGTAAGGGTTCCTCGTACTATTTTATCTTTTCAAAAGGAAGACAAATATTTAGTTAACAAAGGGTGTTGCAGTTCTGAAACAAGGGAAGCAGTCCCAAGAATTTTTCAGTTCACCAACACATGAGTTACTAGATGTCTGAAAGATTTGAGAAAAAAATAAAAACTTGGTATGAGGAATCCCGAACGGCTAACCTAGAATACCTTGACTTATTTATGTCAAACCCCCACCAATTAGAACTGATAAAAGTTTCCCATAACAACATCTGTGTTATTTACGACCGATTACTCCTATTGTCAAAGTCAGCATGAAACATTTCCACCAAATTCATGAAGCAAACCAAAAACTAGGATCTCAGCTACAGGATCTCAACCAAAGGCTTCAGAGGGTTGAGCGTACTGTCCTAGAGGTAAGGGATCTCCTTACTTCATGAGCTGGAAGGTCTCTGCTGAAAGCTTTTCATACAAAGAAGCGGTCAAAGCAACTGAATCCATAGAAGAACCAGCGGTAGGGTTTGCCAAACCTATCGACTCATCCAAAGGAACAATCACCGGATTGTCAACCATTATGAAACAAAACAACACAGTGATACAATTTCTTGTTAAGATTGACGAGAAATTAGAAGACTGTGTCGAAGCTCTTAAGAACCTAAATCCTTTGCAGAAAGAAAAGGAAGTCCAAAGCTTGGAACTAGAAAAAGCGTTGGAAGAAATCCTGAAAAATCTCGCCGGATTATCCCTTGGAGAACCTGCAAGAAAACCTCTAAAGAAGAAAGGAGCTTTCTAAGTCTTCAAGGACCCAAATCAGATCTTCAAGGAAGAAAAGCAAAAGAACCCTTGATGTTTAGTGTCCCTGGCTTCCTAAAATCACCAAAAGGGAAGCTGATACGAAGCACGATAATACTCAAACCGCGCCGTACAGATATAACAGAAGTAAAAGTTTAGATAAAGCGGTTGACTGACATAATCAATTTCCTTGAAGCAGAAGATCTCGTCGACCATAATCTGGTTGCAGACTACAAGGAGTTGAGAGCCTCCATCCAGGAGAAAGTCAGAAAGCTTGCAATATGAACTGAACTAGGAGCTTACCCCCCGTAACAGGGCTAAGCAATAATGAAAGGGCATTATCCCAAGAGGACCAAATAAGAGACTACAGAACTGGGAGCAGAATCAGATATGAAATGCAAAGACGCATCCCTAGGCTTTTTGGCCGAAATTACCAGAGAAGCCTGGAAAGCCAACTTGATCCCAATCAGGAACTGGACATATCCCAGAGGAGGAGAGCCATGATGGTCCCTGCAGAAATCCTGTATGAATCAAGGTGGAATGAGCCGAAGCATCGAGTATATCAACATAGGTCTGGGGAAAGGATCCTAGTAACAGGAGAGAATCAACAGTTGGATCTAGGGTTCATAAATGGTACAAGTTATGAAACCCTAAGGAGAGAAGGATTTCAACATATCCATCTGGGTCTAATGATGATCAGGCTACACCCCCTGCATAATCGATATGCAGGAACAAATGCTTTGGAAGTCTTACGCGATACAAGGTGGAACGATGAAAGAGCAATCATAGGCTCTATGGAAATTGATCTATCGGAAGGCACACAGCTGACATATATGGCACCAGAAATCATGATGAGCATTCATGATTTCTATAATCATGTGCAGCTCGCTATCCAGACACACGGTTATGAAGGATGGCAAGGGGTAGAAAGCAACTTGTCAATCTCCAGAGCACTTATTGCCAGATTAACAAACACAAGTTATGCTTCATTCAGATACGACGTCAGAAATGTCACTGAATACTTGTCCAGCAAAGGGGTGAAGGTAATCCCAGGACAAAAGCATACAGCTGCCGAACTACAAGGAAAATGCTGGATCTTAAAGCCACCTGAAAGAAGGAGCTACGCTGTTCCTACCGACGTAGACACAAGAAGACGATCGGACGGTTCAACATCCATAAGGTTTCGTGACTACTATAGCCTACCACCTCCACCAAATTTCCAGGTCAATGACCATGATGAGGAAGCACTAGATGCAGATGAAGAGCAAATAATAGCAGTTTGGTTGGAGGAAGGGCAGGATCAAGATGAAACCTGGGACACACTAGGAGAACCAAGCGGCAAATATGACTACCTTGTGAAGTACACCGCCCCCGAAAGTTCCCAGATAAAATTGGAAGATATCCAACCATCGGGATGGGGAGATGCAGAAGAATCACCATTAAAAGATGAAGAAGGTGATTTGATAAAAGAAACCGACTCTTGTATGCCAAGATATTCTTCTTCTTCCATTTTTAGTTAACAAAAGGGTGTTGCATTTCTGAAACAAGGGAAGGAGTCCCAAGAGTTTTTCAGTTCACCAACACATGAGTTACTAGATGTCTGAAAGATTTGAGAAAAATATAAAAACTTGGTATGAGGAATCCCGAACGGCTAACCTAGAATACCTTGACTTATCTGTGTCAAACCCCCACCAGTTAGAACTGATAAAAGTTTCCCATAACAACATCAGTGTCATATACGACCGATTACTCCTATTGTCAAAAGTTAGCCTGAAACATTTCCACCAAATTCAGGAAGCAAACCAAAAACTAGGATCTCAGCTACAGGATCTCAACCAAAGGCTTCAGAGGGTTGAGCGTACTGTCCTAGAGGTAAGGGATCTCCTTACTTCATGAGCTGGAAGGTCTCTGCTGAAAGCTTTTCATACAAAGAAGCGGTCAAAGCAACTGAATCCATAGAAGAACCAGCGGTAGGGTTTACCAAACCTATCGACTCATCCAAAGGAACAATCACCGGATTGTCAACCATTATCAAACAAAACAACACAGTGATACAGTTTCTTGTTAAGATTGACGAGAAATTAGAAGACTGTGTCGAAGCTCTTAAGAACCTAAATCCTTTGCAGAGAGAAAAGGAAGTCCAAAGCTTGGAATTAGAAAAAACGTTGGAAGAAATCCAGAAAAATCTCGCCGGATTATCCCTTGGAGAACCTGCAAGAAAACCTCTAAAGAAGAAAGGAGCTTTCTATGTCTTCAAGGACCCAAATCAGATCTTCAAGGAAGAAAAGCAAAAGAACCCTTGATGTTTAGTGTCCCTGGCTTCCTAAAATCACCAAAAGGGAAGCTGATACGAAGCACGATAATACTCAAACTGCGTCGTACAGATATAACAGAAGTAAAAGTTCAGATAAAGTGGTTGACTGACATAATCAATTTCCTTGAAGCAGAAGATCCCGTCGACCATAATCTGGTTGTAGACTACAAGGAGTTGAGAGCCTCCATCCAGGAGAAAGTCAGAAAGCTTGCAATATGTATCGTACTAGGAGCTTACCCCCCGTAACAGGGCTAAGCAATAATGAAAGGGCATCATCCCAAGAGGACCAAATAAGAGACTACAGAACTGGGAGCAGAATCAGATATGAAATGCAAAGACGCATCCCTAGGCTTTTTGGCCGAAATTACCAGAGAAGCCTGGAAAGCCAACTTGATCCCAATCAGGAACTAGACATGTCCCAGAGGAGGAGAGCCATGATGGTCCCTGTAGAAATCCTGTATGAATCAAGGTGGAATAAGCCGAAGCATCGAGTATATCAACATAGGTCTGAGGAAAGGATCCTAGTAACAGGAGAGAATCAACAGTTGGATCCAGGGTTCATAAATGGTACAATTTATGAAACCCTAAGGAGAGAAGGATTTCAACATATCCATCTGGGTCTAATGATGATCAGGCTGCACCCCCTGCATAACCGATATGCAGGAACAAATGCTTTGGTAGTCTTACGCGATACAAGGTGGAACGATGAAAGAGCATTCATAGGCTCTATGGAAATTGATCTATCGGAAGGCACGCAGCTGACATATATGGCACCAGAAATCATGATGAGCATTCATGATTTCTATAATCATGTGCAGCTCGCTATCCAGACACACGGTTATGAAGGATGGCAAGGGGCAGAAAGCAACTTGTTAATCTCCAGAGCACTTATTGCCAGATTAACAAACACAAGTTATGCTTCATTCAGATACGACGTCAGAAATGTCACTGAATACTTGTCCAGCAAAGGGGTGAAGGCAATCCCAGGACAAAAGCATACAGCTGCCGAACTACAAGGAAAACGATGGATCTTAAAGCCACCCGAAAGAAGGAGCTACATTGTTCCTATAGACGTAGATACAAGAAGACGATCGGACGGTTCAACATCCATAAGGTTTCGTGACTACTACAGCCTACCACCTCCACCAAATTTCCAGGTCAATGACCATGATGAGGAAGCACTAGATGAAGATGAAGAGCAAATAATAGCAGTCTGGTTAGAGGAAGGGCAGGATCAAGATGAAACCTGGGACACACTAAGAGAACCAAGCGGCAAATATGACTACCTTATGAAGTACACCGCCCCCGAAAGTTCCCAGATAAAATTGGAAGATATCCAACCATCGGGATGGGGAGATGCAGAAGGATCACCATCAAAAGATGAAGAAGGGGATTTGATAAAAGAAACCGACTTAGAGGACTTTGAGCAGTATTGTCAATACCTCCAAGAACTCCACAAAGTTCCTCAAAGGGATCCCCAGGAAGAGGAAGACTTCGTAAACCCTTTTTCAGTGGAACAAAAGGCGTATGTCACAAAGGAGGAAGATGATGAGGAGTTACCATACCCAGCACTCACAAAGCTAGAACGAGCTTGCCCATCTTCGGCAACATCCGGGATTACGTCATACGCGCAGCCCCCGGAAGCAACTATGGGTAGGATAAACTACCCCCCCTTCCACAAGCTCCAGCGTACAAGACGATAACAGATTCTCAAATCTAAGACCTTTTGTTGGCAGATTCAAGGGAGGAAATAACAATGAGCAATGGGTTCTACCCTCCGCCCAGCAAAACAATGGTTCAGTCCTTGTCCTACCCGAGAACGTAGGACTGTACAAGGTTGTTATTGCCAGATGGGAGTCAATAACCCTGAACTTGTTAAATGAGCGGCAATTTGATAGCAACAAAAGCAAAATAGCCTTCACAGAAAACCTCCTGGGAGAAAATGAAAAGAAGATATGGATCCAATGGAGAATGGCGTATCCCGCCGAATATGAATCACTTGAAAACATTGCGGATGATCCCCAAAACATAAATTCACAAATACGAAGGATAATGGTGTTGGAAGACCCTTATCAAGGTCTACGGAGGAACAGAATAGAGCCTGCAGGGATCTAGAGAGGTTAACCTGTGATAGTATGAAGGATATAATCAGATACATGAATGACTACAAGATCCTTGCTGCCAAATCAGGAAGAGTGTTTATTTCAGGAGATCTCTCGGATAAATTCTTCAGAAAACTTCCACCCACAATAAGAGATGAAGTTAGGAAGGCCTATGAAGAAAAATATCCAGGAAACACCGCAGGAGTAATGCCCAGAATACACTTTACCTACCAGTACATGGCAGAGCTATGTAAGAAGGCTGCACTTCAACGAGATTTGAAAGACTTCACTTTCTGCAGCCAAATCCCTATACCAGGTTACTACAAAAATTCTGGCAAACGATATGGCCTAAGGAAGGCTAAATCCTACAAAGGCAAACCTCATGAGTCCCATGTCCGAGTCTTCAAAAAGCAGCACCAAGATAGACAGAGAAAATGCAAATGCTACATTTGTGGCATGGAAGGGCATTTTGCGCGAGAATGCAGTAATAAGAATGGTAACATTGCAAGAGCAGCCATCCTAGAAGAACTGGACTTGCCAGAAAACAGGGATGTACTCTCAGTAGATTAGGATGAACCAGACAGCGATGCGATATGCGATCTCTCCGAAGGGGAAGCAAGGAGAACCTCTCTCAATACGAGAGCAGCAGTGGAACAAATACCCACTGAAGAATGCGCCTTCATGTTAGGCGCCGAGGATTGTGGCTGGCGAAAAAGGGTGCAAATAAGGCCAGAACAAGAAACCTGTAGCCATACCTGGACTACCAAAATAGAAGGACAGTCAGATACGCAGGTAACATGTACTATTTGCAAAGAAAGAACAAGCCAAGCTAGAAGATTGTGGTGCGAACACTGCAAAATGTTGGCTTGCGCACTATGTGCAAATTACTACTTCTAAATTCCCATCCAAATCCCCGAAAGCCAAAAGAAATATGCAGGAAATAAGGAGGTCCTCATAAGAGAACTATGCCAATAAGTGGACTTCCTGCAGGAAAGAAACGATTACTTAACAAAGGTCACAAGGGAAGAAGGGTAAGAAGAAGAGATAAGTGTGGAGGATGAGATAGTAACATTCTGGAGGGAGGAAAAGACCTTAAAGGTCGTGGAGAATGCAAAACCCAGAAATGTGATAAACAAGTTATACAACATGTCTGTCGAATTTGAGATACCAGGAGTTCAGACATTCTCAGTGCAAGCAATCTTAGACACTGGAGCCTCCTCATGCTGCCTCCATCATGTTCAGTACCAGAAAAGGCCTTGGAACCAAATCCTGTCCTCACATTTTTTAGTGGGATCAGCTCCAGGCAAGAGGGGAAATGGAAGCTAAGGCCAGGGGTAATGAAAATAGGAGAAAACCGCTTCAGGACTCCCCTAATCCATGCCTTCGACATGAATACCCTGGATGTTATACACATGCTCATATGTTGCAATTTCATCAGATCCTTGTACGGAGGAATAAGGATAGAAAGAAACATCCTCACATTCTATAAAAACATCACCTCTATCAATACCACTGAAGAAGCAGAAGCAGCAGCCTCTGCCCTGGAAGAACTGGGAATGGAAGAAGAAGAATATCTTGGCATACAAGAGGTGGTATTCATGAATATAGGACAGCCAATTCCGGAATTCTTGAGGAAATTTCACAAAACAGTTAAAGAGTTGCAGGAAACAGACTATATTGGTAGCAATCCTTTGGCGCATTGGGCGAAGAACAAGATCAAGTGCAAAATAGAAGTCATCAACAAAGACCTAACGGTGGAAGATAAGCCCCTAAAACATGTCACGCCTGCAATGGAGGAGTCCTTTCGAAAGCATGTCAATGCTCTGCTTGAACTCAAGGTCATACGACCCAGCAAGAGCAGACATAGGACCATGGCTATAATTGTTAAATCAGGAACGGAGATTGATCCTGTCTCGGGGAAGAAGATAAAGGGAAAAGAAAGGATGGTCTTCAACTATAGGACCTTGAATGACAACACCTACAAGGATCAATACAGCTTGCCAGGGATCAACACAATTCTCAAAAGAATTGGAAACAACAAGATTTACTCAAAATTTGACTTAAAGTCTGGTTTCTATCAAATCGTAATGGACGAAGAATCCATCCCTTGGACGGCCTTCATTGTCCCGGGAGGCCTGTATGAATGGTTAGTCATGCCATTTGGACTAAAAAACGCACCTGCAATTTTCCAGCGAAAAATGGATAATTGCTTCAAAGGCATAGAACATTTCATTGTAGTATACATAGATGACATATTGGTTTTCTCAATGAATGAGGAAGTGCATGCAAAGCACCTACAGTAGTTCGCCGCAATCATAAGGAAACACGGTTTAATCCTCTCCCCAACAAAAATGAAGTTTGCAACTAAGGAGGTTGAATTCCTGGGCGCAATCATCAGACAAGGGAAGATCAGACTACAACCGCACATCATCAAGAAGATACTGGACTTCGATGAAGCAAAGTTAATGGACAAAAAGGGGTTGCGAGGGTTCCTGGGAATACTAAACTACGCCCGCAGTTACATCCCGAACCTGGGGACTTTAACGGGGCCGTTACACACCAAAACCAGCCCTCATGGTGACAAAAAAATGAAGAACGGTGACTGGAGAATCATTCGCCAGATCAAGGAGATAGTTCAGAATCTGCCTGATCTTGAAATCCCACCGGAAAATGCCTACATCATCCTAGAAACGGATGGATGTATGGAGGGATGGGGGGGAGTGTGCAAGTGGAAGAACCAAAGACACGACCCAAGAGGTTCTGAAAAAGTTTGCGCCTATGCTTCAGGAAAATTTCAAAAAATTAAATCAACCATAGATGCAGAAATCTGTGCCTGCATGGGTTCCCTGGAAAACTTCAAGATCCATTACCTAGACAAAGGAGAAATAACTCTTATAACAGATTGTCAGGCCATCATAAACTTTTACAACAAATCCACCCAAAATAAACCATCGAGAGTTAGGTGGCTAGCATTCACGGATTTCATAACTGGATCAGGAGTTAAAATTCATTTTGAACATATCGAGGGAAAACAAAATATCTTAGCTGATACTTTGTCCAGAATTTCTCACTTTGTTGTATAGGCAGGATGTCAAGAACAGGAAGCTCGAGTACACAACCACCTTCTTCTTTTGGAAGAAGCAATTCAAGAATGGAAGGAAACTCCGCCGGACCAACAGGACCAATATGCCAAGAAGCTTATCCAAATAACTTCTCAACGGATCCCGTCACTATCCTTGAACAGCTGTACCAGGCAAGACAGTCATCCGGTCCACTCACCCTGGAAACGTTCTTAAAAATAGGAGAAGCCGCAGATGAACTTTTCAGTAGACAAGGAAAGAGAGTGGAAGCCGAGCTCAGCCTGCTTCACGGAATGGTCGAAGCAAGAGCCCAGGAATGTAGAAGGCTCTCCACCAGAGATAATTATTGGAATGACCACAGGCCACACACCAGCAAAGCCACCAAAGACCTGGAAAAAATACGCCGGAAATTACAACGGTGGATTAAGGAACATGGGGACGTCCGCGTTTGACGAAGACACGCCGGAGACGTGGGACCAGCAAGAGCCATCAATCAGATTAACAGCCCACTACGCTTAAAGTTTATTTGTCGTGTTGTAATAATGAATCCTCAGGATAGGTTTCACTGTTTGTTTGCTTTACCTTTAAGAAAGTCGTTTGTCTGATTGTAATAATGGGGGACAGGTGTAGATTCCCTCATCCTACTTTTTCTAAAGTTAGGTCGTCATTTTGCAATCAGAAGGGTCACGATAAGATTCCCTCTGATGAATTATTTTGGAAAAGGGGATACATGGATGAAGATGGGGCCCAATGAGCACCCTGTCCCTTATTCTACAGTCCATCATAATTCAGTATAAATAGAAGGGTGTCTTGATTATTCAGGGCATCGAAGAACATCTCTTCTTTTCTTTGAAAACTAATCAAAATTCCCTAAGAGTCTAAGTCCTTAAGTTTTCCCTTATCAGTCCTGTATAATTATCAAGAGTCTTGTGTAAATTTCTTGTTCATAAATAAGAGTAAGTTTGTTTATTAATCATTAATATTTTAACTTTGCTGTTTATTTTTGAAGTAGAGTTTTGAACTTCTCTCTTCACGGTCCAGTCATGTTTCCGCCAGCGCACCATGTTGGCGAAAAAAGGAACAAATAAGTTTCAAAGTATTCTGGAAATTGATCTATCAGAACTGCACCAGGCTTTGGTATCAGAGCTTGAAAAAGTTCTGATGGCTAACTAAGTTTCAAAGTATTCTGGGAAAGCCAAAGTAAGGGTTCCTCGTACTATTTTATCTTTTCAAAAGGAAGACAAATATTTAGTTAACAAAAGGGTGTTGCAGTTCTGAAACAAGGGAAGGAGTCCCAAGAGTTTTTCAGTTCACCAACACATGAGTTACTAGATGTCTGAAAGCTTTGAGAAAAATATAAAAACTTGGTATGAGGAATCCCGAACGGCTAACCTAGAATACCTTGACTTATCTGTGTCAAACCTCCACCAGTTAGAACTGATAAAAGTTTCCCATAACAACATCTGTGTTATTTACGACCGATTACTCCTATTGTCAAAAGTCAGCATGAAACATTTCCACCAAATTCAGGAAGCAAACCAAAAACTAGGATCTCAGCTACAGGATCTCAACCAAAGGCTTCAGAGGGTTGAGCGTACTGTCCTAGAGGTAAGGGATCTCCTTACTTCATGAGCTGGAAGGTCTCTGCTGAAAGCTTTTCATACAAAGAAGCGGTCAAAGCAACTGAATCCATAGAAGAACCAGCGGTAGGGTTTGCCAAACCTATCGACTCATCCAAAGGAACAATCACCGGATTGTCAACCATTATCAAACAAAACAACACAGTGATACAGTTTCTTGTTAAGATTGACGAGAAATTAGAAGACTGTGTCGAAGCTCTTAAGAACCTAAATCCTTTGCAGAAAGAAAAGGAAGTCCAAAGCTTGGAACTAGAAAAAGCGTTGGAAGAAATCCAGAAAAATCTCGCCGGATTATCCCTTGGAGAACCTGCAAGAAAACCTCTAAAGAAGAAATGAGCTTTATAAGTCTTCAAGGACCCAAATCAGATCTTCAAGGAAGAAAAGCAAAAGAACCCTTGATGTTTAGTGTCCCTGGCTTCCTAAAATCACCAAAAGGGAAGCTGATACGAAGCACGATAATACTCAAACCGCGCCGTACAGATATAACAGAAGTAAAAGTTCAGATAAAGTGGTTGACTGACATAATCAATTTCCTTGAAGCAGAAGATCCCGTCGACCATAATCTGGTTGCAGACTACAAGGAGTTGAGAGCCTCCATCCAGGAGAAAGTCAAAAAGCTTGCAATATAAACCGAACTAGGTGCTTACCCCCCGTAATAGGGCTAAGCAACAATGAAAGGGCATTATCCCAAGACGACCAAATAAGAGACTACAGAACTGGGAGCAGAATCAGATATGAAATGCAAAGACGCATCCCTAGGCTTTTTGGCCGAAATTACCAGAGAAGCCTGGAAAGCCAACTTGATCCCAATCAGGAACTGGACATATCCCAGAGGAGGAGAGCCATGATGGTCCCTGCAGAAATCCTATATAAATCAAAGTGGAATGAGCCGAAGCATCGAGTATATCAACATAGGTCTGAGGAAAGGATCCTAGTAACAGGAGAGAATCAACAGTTGGATCTAGGGTTCATAAATGGTACAAGTTATGAAACCCTAAGGAGAGAAGGATTTCAACATATCCATCTGGGTCTAATGATGATCAGGCTACACCCCCCGCATAATCGATATGCAGGAACAAATGCTTTGGTAGTCTTACGCGATACAAGGTGGAATGATGAAAGAGCAATCATAGGCTCTATGGAAATTGATCTATCGGAAGGCACGCAGCTGACTATATGGCACCAGAAATCATGATGAGCATTCATGATTTCTATAATCATGTGCAGCTCGCTATCCAGACACACGGTTATGAAGGATGGTAAGGGGTAGAAAGCAACTTGTCAATCTCCAGAGCACTTATTGCCAGATTAATAAACACAAGTTATGCTTCATTCAGATACGACGTCAGAAATGTCACTGAATACTTGTCTAGCAAAGGGGTGAAGGTAATACCAGGACAAAAGCATACAGCTGCCGAACTATAAGGAAAACGATGGATCTTAAAGCCACCTGAAAGAAAGAGCTACGCTGTTCCTACCGACGTAGACACAAGAAGACGATCGGACGGTTCAACATCCATAAGGTTTTGTGACTACTATAGCCTACCACCTCCACCAAATTTCCAGGTCAATGACCATGATGAGGAAGCACTAGATGCAGATGAAGAGCAAATAATAGCAGTTTGGTTGGAGGAAGGGCAGGATCAAGATGAAACCTGGGACACACTAGGAGAACCAAGCGGCAAATATGACTACCTTGTGAAGTACACCGCCCCCGAAAGTTCCCAGATAAAATTGGAAGATATCCAACCATCGGGATGGGGAGATGCAGAAGAATCACCATTAAAAGATGAAGAAGGTGATTTGATAAAAGAAACCGACTCTTGTATGCCAAGATATTCTTCTTCTTCCATTTTTAGTTAACAAAAGGGTGTTGCAGTTCTGAAACAAGGGAAGGAGTCCCAAGAGTTTTTCAGTTCACCAACACATGAGTTACTAGATGTCTGAAAGATTTGAGAAAAATATAAAAACTTGGTATGAGGAATCTCGAACGGCTAACCTAGAATACCTTGACTTATCTGTGTCAAACCCCCACCAGTTAGAACTGATAAAAGTTTCCCATAATAACATCAGTGTCATATACGACCGATTACTCCTATTGTCAAAAGTTAGCCTGAAACATTTCCACCAAATTCAGGAAGCAAACCAAAAACTAGGATCTCAGCTACAGGATCTCAACCAAAGGCTTCAGTGGGTTGAGCGTACTGTCCTAGAGGTAAGGGATCTCCTTACTTCATGAGCTGGAAGGTCTCTGCTGAAAGCTTTTCATACAAAGAAGCGGTCAAAGCAACTGAATCCATAGAAGAACCAGCGGTAGGGTTTGCCAAACCTATCGACTCATCCAAAGGAACAATCACCGGATTATCAACCATTATCAAACAAAATAACACAGTGATAGAGTTTCTTGTTAAGATTGACGAGAAATTAGAAGACTGTGTCGAAGCTCTTAAGAACCTAAATCCTTTGCAGAGAGAAAAGGAAGTCCAAAGCTTGGAATTAGAAAAAGCGTTGGAAGAAATCCAGAAAAATCTCGCCGGATTATCCCTTGGAGAACCTGCAAGAAAACCTCTAAAGAAGAAAGGAGCTTTCTATGTCTTCAAGGACCCAAATCAGATCTTCAAGGAAGAAAAGCAAAAGAACCCTTGATGTTTAGTGTCCCTGGCTTCCTAAAATCACCAAAAGGGAAGCTGATACGAAGCACGATAATACTCAAATCGCGCCGTACAGATATAACAGAAGTAAAAGTTCAGATAAAGTGGTTGACTGACATAATCAATTTCATTGAAGCAGAAGATCCCGTCGACCATAATCTGGTTGTAGACTACAAGGAGTTGAGAGCCTCCATCCAGGAGAAAGTCAGAAAGCTTGCAATATGTATCGGACTAGGAGCTTACCCCCCGTAACAGGGCTAAGCAATAATGAAAGGGAATCATCCCAAGAGGACCAAATAAGAGACTACAGAACTGGGAGTAGAATCAGATATGAAATGCAAAGACGCATCCCTAGGCTTTTTGGCCGAAATTACCAGAGAAGCCTGGAAAGCTTACTTGATCCCAATCAGGAACTGGACATGTCCCAGAGGAGGAGAGCCATGATGGTCCCTGTAGAAATCCTGTATGAATCAGGGTGGAATAAGTCGAAGCATCGAGTATATCAACATAGGTCTGAGGAAAGGATTCTAGTAACAGGAGAGAATCAACAGTTGGATCTAGGGTTCATAAATGGTACAAGTTATGAAACCCTAAGGAGAGAAGGATATCAACATATCCATCTGGGTCTAATGATGATCAGGCTGCACCCCCTGCATAACCGATATGCAGGAACAAATGCTTTGGTAGTCTTACGCGATACAAGGTGGAACGATGAAAGAGCATTCATAGGCTCTATGGAAATTGATCTATCGGAAGGCACACAGTTGACATATATGGCACCAGAAATCATGATGAGCATTCATGATTTCTATAATCATGTGCAGCTCGCTATCCAGACACACGGTTATGAAGGATGGCAAGGGGCAGAAAGCAACTTGTTAATCTCCAGAGCACTTATTGCCAGATTAACAAACACAAGTTATGATTCATTCAGATACGACGTCAAAAATGTCACTGAATACTTGTCCAGCAAAGGGGTGAAGGCAATCCCAGGACAAAAGCATACAGCTGCCGAACTACAAGGAAAACGATGGATCTTAAAGCCACCTGAAAGAAGGAGCTACGTTGTTCCTACAGACGTAGACACAAGAAGACGATCGGACTGTTCAACATCCATAAGGTTTCATGACTACTACAGCCTACCACCTCCACCAAATTTCCAGGTCAATGACCATGATGAAGAAGCACTAGATGAAGATGAAGAGCAAATAATAGCAGTCTGGTTAGAGGAAGGGCAGGATCAAGATGAAACCTGGGACACACTAGGAGAACCAAGCGGCAAATATGACTACCTTATGAAGTACACCGCCCCCGAAAGTTCCCAGATAAAATTGGAAGATATCCAACCATCGGGATGGGGAGATGCAGAAGGATCACCATCAAAAGATGAAGAAGGGGATTTGATAAAAGAAACCGACTTAGAGGACTTTGAGCAGTATTGTCAATACCTCCAAGAACTCCACAAAGTTCCTCAAAGGGATCCCCAGGAAGAGGAAGACTTCGTAAACCCTTTTTCAGTGGAAGAAAAGGCATATGTCACAAAGGAGGAAGATGATGAGGAATTACCATACCCAGCACTCAGAAAGCTAGAACGAGCTTGCCCATCTTCGGCAACATCCGGGATTACGTCATACGGGCAGCCCCCGGAAGTAACTATGGGTAGGATAAACTACCCCCCTTCCACAAGCTCCAGCGTACAAGACGATAACAGATTCTCAAATCTAAGACCTTTTGTTGGCAGATTCAAGGGAGGAAATAACAATGAGCAATGGGTTCTACCCTCCGCCCAGCAAAACAATGGTGCAGTGCTTGTCCTACCCGAGAACGTAGGACTGTACGAGGATGTTATTTCCAGATGGGAGTCAATAACCCTGAACCTGTTGAATGAGCGGAAATTTGATAGCAACAAAAGCAAAATAGCCTTCACAGAAAACCTCCTGGGAGAAAATGAAAATGGAGAATGACGTATCCCGCAGAATATGAATCACTTGAAAACATTGCGGATGATCCCCAAAACATAACTTCACAAATACGAAGGATAATGGTGTTGGAAGACCCTTATCAAGGATCTACGGAGGAACAGAATAGAGCCTGCAGGGATCTAGAGAGGTTAACCTGTGATAGTATGAAGGATATAATCAGATACATGAATGACTACAAGATCCTTGCCGCCAAATCAGGAAGAGTGTTTATTTCAGGAGATCTCTCGGATAAATTCTTCAGAAAACTTCCACACACAATAGGTGATGAAGTCAGGAAGGCCTATGAAGAAAAATATCCAGGAAACACCGCATGAGTAATGCCCAGAATACACTTTACCTACCAGTACTTGGCAGAGCTATGTAAGAAGGCTGCACTTCAACGAGATTTGAAAGACTTCACTTTCTGCAGCCAAATCCCTATACCAGGTTACTACAAAAATTCTGGCAAACGATATGGCCTAAGGAAGGCTAAATCCTACAAAGGCAAACCTCATGAGTCCCATGTCCGAGTCTTCAAAAAGCAGCACCAAGATAGACAGAGAAAATGCAAATGCTACATTTGCGGCATGGAAGGGCATTTTGCGCGAGAATACCGTAATAAGAATGGTAACATTGCCAGAGCAGCCATCCTAGAAGAACTGGACCTGCCAGAAAACTGGGATGTACTCTCAGTAGATTAGGATGAACCAGACAGCGATGCGATATGCGATCTCTCCGAAGGGGAAGCAAGGAGAACCTCTCTCAATACGAGAGCAGCAGTGGAACAAATACCCACTGAAGAATGCGCCTTCATGTTAGGCACCGAGGATTGTGGCTGGCGAAAAAGGGTGCAAATAAGGCCAGAACAAGAAACCTGTAGCCATACCTGGACTACCAAAATAGAAGGACAGTCAGATACGCAGGTAACATGTACTATTTGCAAAGAAAGAACAAGCCAAGCTAGAAGATTGTGGTGCGAACAATGCAAAATGTTGGCTTGCGCACTATGTGCAAATTACTACTTCCAAATTCCCATCCAAATCCCCGAAAGCCAAAAGAAATATGTAGGAAATAAGGAGGTCCTCATAAGAGAACTATGCCAATATGTGGACTTCCTGCAGGAAAGAAATGATTACTTAACAAAGGTCACAAGGGAAGAAGGGGAAGAAGAAGAGATAAGTATGGAGGATGAGATAGTAACATTCTGGAGGGAGGAAAAGACCTTAAAGGTCGTGGAGAATGCAAAACCCAGAAATGTGATAAACAAGTTATACAACATGTCTGTCGAATTTCAGATACCAGGAGTTCAGACATTCTCAGTGCAAGCAATCTTAGACACTGGAGCCTCCTCATGCTGCCTCCATCATGTTTAGTACCAGAAAAGGCCTTGGAACCAAATCCTGTCCTCACATTTTTTAGTGGGATCAGCTCCAGGCAAGAGGCGAAATGGAAGCTAAGGCCAGGGGTAATGAAGATAGGAGAAAACCGCTTCAGGACTCCCCTAATCCATGCCTTCGACATGAATACCCTGGATGCTATACACATGCTCATATGTTGCAATTTCATCAGATCCTTGTACGGAGGAATAAGGATAGAAATAAACATCCTCACATTCTACTAAAACATCACCTCTATCAACACCACTGAAGAAGCAGAAGCAGCAGCCTCTGCCCTGGAAGAACTGGGAATGGAAGAAGAAGAATATCTTGGCATACAAGAGGCGGTATTCATGAATGTAGGACAGCCAATTCCGGAATTCTTGAGGAAATTTCACAAAACAGTTAAAGAGTTGCAGGAAACAGACTATATTGGTAGCAATCCTTTGGCGCATTGGGCGAAGAACAAGATCAAGTGCAAAATAGAAGTCATCAACAAAGACCTAACGGTGGAAGATAAGCCCCTAAAACATGTCACGCCTGCAATGGAGGAGTCCTTCCGAAAGCATGTCAATGCTCTGCTTGAACTCAAGGTCATACGACCCAGCAAGAGCAGACATAGGACCATGGCTATAATTGTTAAATCAGGAACAGAGATTGATCCTGTCTCGGGGAAGAAGATAAAGGGCAAAGAAAGGATGGTCTTCAATTATAGGACCTTGAATGACAACACCTACAAGGATCAATACAGCTTGCCAGGGATCAACACAATTTTTAAAAGAATTGGAAACAGCAAGATTTACTCAAAAATTGACTTAAAGTCTGGTTTCCATCAAACGCAATGGACGAAGAATCCATCCCTTGGACGACCTTCATTGTCCCGGGAGGCCTGTATGAATGGTTAGTCATGCCATTTGGACTCAAAAACGCACCTGCAATTTTCCAGTGAAAAATGGATAATTGCTTCAAAGGCACATAACATTTCATTGCAGTATACATAGATGACATATTGGTTTTCTCAATGAATGAGGAAGTGCATGCAAAGCACCTACAGCAGTTCGCCGCAATCATAAGGAAACACGGTTTAATCCTCTCCCCAACAAAAATGAAGCTTGCAACTAAGGAGGTTGAATTCCTGGGCGCAATCATCAAACAAGGGAAGATCAGACTACAACCGCACATCATCAAGAAGATACTGGACTTCGATGAAGCAAAGTTAATGGACAAAAAGGGGTTGCGAGGGTTCCTGGGAATACTAAACTACGCCCGCAGTTACATCCCGAACCTGGGGACTTTAACAGGGCCGTTACACACCAAAACCAGCCCTCATGGTGACAAAAGAATGAAGAACGGTGACTGGAGAATCATTCGCCAGATCAAGGAGATAGTTCAGAATCTGCCTGATCTTGAAATCCCACCGGAAGATGCGTACATCATCCTAGAAACGGATGGATGTATGGAGGGATGGGGGGGAGTGTGCAAGTGGAAGAACCAAAGACACGACCCAAGAGGTTCTGAAAAAGTTTGCGCCTATGCTTCAGGAAAATTTCAAAAAATTAAATCAACCATAGATGCGGAAATCTATGCCTGCATGGGTTCCCTGGAAAACTTCAAGATCCATTACCTAGACAAAGGAGAAATAACTCTTAGAACAGATTGTCAGGCCATCATAAGCTTTTACAACAAATCCACCCAAAATAAACCATCGAGAGTTAGGTGGCTAGCATTCACGGATTTCATAACTGGATCAGGAGTTAAAATTCATTTTGAACATATCGAGGGAAAACAAAATATCTTAGCTGATACTTTGTCCAGAATTTCTCACTTTGTTGTATATGCAGGATGTCAAGAACAGGAAGCTCGAGTACACAACCACCTTCTTCTTTTGGAAGAAGCAATTCAAGAATGGAAGGAAACTCCGCCGGACCAACAGGACCAATATGCCAAGAAGCTTATCTAAATAACTTCTCAACAGATCCCCTCACTATCCTTGAACAGCTGTACCAGGCAAGACAGTCATCCGATCCACTCACCCTGGAAACGTTCTTAAAAATGGGAGAAGCCGCAGATGAACTTTTCAGTAGACAAGGAAAGAGAGTGGAAGCCGAGCTCAGCCTGCTTCACGGAATGGTCGAAGCAAGAGCCCAGGAATTTAGAAGGCTCTCCACCAGAGATAATTACTGGAATGACCACAGGCCACACACCAGCAAAGCCACCAAAGATCTGGAAAAAATACGCCGGAAATTACAACGGTGGATCAAGGAACATGGAGACGTCTGCGTTTGACGAAGACACGCCGGAGACGTGGGACCAGCAAGAGACATCAATCAGATTAACAGGCCACTACGCTTAAAGTTTATTTGTCGTGTTGTAATAATGAATCCTCAGGATAGGATTCACTGTTTGTTTGCTTTACCTTTAAGAAAGTCGTTTGTCTGTTTGTAATAATGGGGGACAGGTGTAGATTCCCTCATCCTACTTTTTCTAAACTTAGGTCGTCATTTTGCAATCAGAAGGATCACGATAAGATTCCCTCTGATGAGTTATTTTGGAAAAGGGGATACGTGGATGAAGATGGGGCCCAATGAGCACCCTGTCCCTTATTCTACCGTCCATCATAATTCAGTATAAATAGAAGGGTGTCTTGATTATTCAGGGCATCGAAGAACATCTCTTCTTTTCTTTGAAAACTAATCAAAATTCCCTAAGAGTCTAAGTCCTTAAGCTTTCCCTTATCAGTCCTGTATAATTATCAAGAGTCTTGTGTAAATTTCTTGTTCATAAATAAGAGTAAGTGTGTTTATTAATCATTAATATTTTAACTTTGCTGTTTATTTTTGAAGTAGAGTTTTGAACTTCTCTCTTCACGATCCAGTCATGTTTCCGCCAGCGCACCATGTTGGTGAAAAAGGGAACAAATAAGTTTCAAAGTATTCTGGAAATTGATCTATCAGAACTGCACCAGGTTTTGGTATCAGAGCTTGAAAAAGTTCTGATGGCTAACTAAGTTTCAAATTATTCTGGGAAAGCCAAAGTAAGGGTTCCTCGTACTATTTTATCTTTGCAAAAGGAAGACAAATATTTAGTTAACAAAAGGGTGTTGCGGTTCTGAAACAAGGGAAGCAGTCCCGAGAATTTTTCAGTTCACCAACACATGAGTTACTAGATGTCTGAAAGATTTGAGAAAAATATAAAAACTTGGTATGAGGAATCCCGAACGGCTAACCTAGAATACCTTGACTTATTTATGTCAAACCCCCACCAGTTAGAACTGATAAAAGTTTCCCATAACAACATCTGTGTTATTTACGACCGATTACTCCTATTGTCAAAAGTCAGCATGAAACATTTCCACCAAATTCAGGAAGCAAACCAAAAACTAGGATCTCAGCTACAGGATCTCAACCAAAGGCTTCAGAGGGTTGAGCGTACTGTCCTAGAGGTAAGGGATCTCCTTACTTCATGAGCTGGAAGGTCTCTGCTGAAAGCTTTTCATACAAAGAAGCGGTCAAAGCAACTGAATCCATAGAAGAACCAGCGGTAGGGTTTGCCAAACCTATCGACTCATCCAAAGGAACAATCACCGAATTGTCAACCATTATCAAACAAAACAACACAGTGATACAGTTTCTTGTTAAGATTGACGAGAAATTAGAAGACTGTGTCGAAGCTCTTAAGAACCTAAATCCTTTGCAGAAAGAAAAGGAAGTCCAAAGTTTGGAACTAGAAAAAGCGTTGGAAGAAATCCTGAAAAATCTCGCAGGATTATCCCTTGGAGAACCTGCAAGAAAACCTCTAAAGAAGAAAGGAGCTTTCTAAGTCTTCAAGGACCCAAATCAGATCTTCAAGGAAGAAAAGCAAAAGAACCCTTGATGTTTAGTGTCCCTGGCTTCCTAAAATCACCAAAAGGGAAGCTGATACGAAGCACGATAATACTCAAACCGCGCCGTACAAATATAACAGAAGTAAAAGTTCAGATAAAGTGGTTGACTGACATAATCAATTTCCTTGAAGCAGAAGATCCCGTTGACCATAATCTGGTTGCAGACTACAAGGAGTTGAGAGCCTCCATCCAGGAGAAAGTCAGAAAGCTTGCAATATGAACCGAACTAGGAGCTTACCCCCCGTAACAGGGCTAAGCAATAATGAAAGGGCATTATCCCAAGAGGACCAAATAAGAGACTACAGAACTGGGAGCAAAATCAGATATGAAATGCAAAGACGCATCCCTAGGCTTTTTGGCCGAAATTACCAGAGAAGCCTGGAAAGCCAACTTGATCCCAATCAGGAACTGGACATATCCCAGAGGAGGAGAGCCATGATGGTCCCTGCAGAAATCCTGTATGAATCAAGGTGGAATGAGCCGAAGCATCGAGTATATCAACATAGGTCTGAGGAAAGGATGCTAGTAACAGGAGAGAATCAACAGTTGGATCTAGGGTTCATAAATGGTACAAGTTATAAAACCCTAAGGAGAGAAGGATTTCAACATATCCATCTGGGTCTAATGATGATCAGGCTACACCCCCTGCATAATCGATATGCAGGAACAAATGCTTTGGTAGTCTTACGCGATACAAGGTGGAACGATGAAAGAGCAATCATAGGCTCTATGGAAATTGATCTATCGGAAGGTACGCAACTGACATATATGGCACCAGAAATCATGATGAGCATTCATGATTTCTATAATCATGTGCAGCTCGCTATCCAGACACACGGTTATGAAGGATGGCAAGGGGTAGAAAGCAACTTGTCAATCTCCAGAGCACTTATTGCCAGATTAACAAACACAAGTTATGCTTCATTCAGATACGACGTCAGAAATGTCACTGAATACTTTTCCAGCAAAGGGGTAAAGGTAATCCCAGGACAAAAGCATATAGCTGCCGAACTATAAGGAAAACGATGGATCTTAAAGCCACCTGAAAGAAGGAGCTACGCTGTTCCTACCGACGTAGACACAAGAAGACGATCGGACGGTTCAACATCCATAAGGTTTTGTGACTACTATAGCCTACCACCTCCACCAAATTTCCAGGTCAATGACCATGATGAGGAAGCACTAGATGCAGATGAAGAGCAAATAATAGCAGTTTGGTTGGAGGAAGGGCAGGATCAAGATGAAACCTGGGACACACTAGGAGAACCAAGCGGTAAATATGACTACCTTGTGAAGTACACCGCCCCCGAAAGTTCCCAGATAAAATTGGAAGATATCCAACCATCGAGATGGGGAGATGCAAAAGAATCACCATTAAAAGATGAAGAAGGTGATTTGATAAAAGAAACCGACTCTTGTATGCCAAGATATTCTTCTTCTTCCATTTTTAGTTAACAAAAGGGTGTTGCAATTCTGAAACAAGGGAAGGAGTCCCAAGAGTTTTTCAGTTCACCAACACATGAGTTACTAGATGTCTGAAAGATTTGAGAAAAATATAAAAACTTGGTATGAGGAATCCCGAACGGCTAACCTAGAATACCTTGACTTATCTGTGTCAAACCCCCACCAGTTAGAACTGATAAAAGTTTCCCATAACAACATCAGTGTCATATACGACCGATTACTCCTATTGTCAAAAGTTAGCATGAAACATTTCCACCAAATTCAGGAAGCAAACCAAAAACTAGGATCTCAGCTACAGGATCTCAACCATAGGCTTCAGAGGGTTGAGCGTACTGTCCTAGAGGTAAGGGATCTCCTTACTTCATGAGCTGGAAGGTCTCTGCTGAAAGCTTTTCATACAAAGAAGCGGTCAAAGCAACTGAATCCATAGAAGAACCAGCGGTAGGGTTTGCCAAACCTATCGACTCATCCAAAGGAACAATCACCGGATTATCAACCATTATCAAACAAAACAACACAGTGATACAGTTTCTTGTTAAGATTGACGAGAAATTAGAAGACTGTGTCGAAGCTCTTAAGAACCTAAATCCTTTGCAGAAAGAAAAGGAAGTCCAAAGCTTGGAACTAGAAAAAGCGTTGGAAGAAATCCAGAAAAATCTCGCCGGATTATCCCTTGGAGAACCTGCAAGAAAACCTCTAAAGAAGAAAGGAGCTTTCTACGTCTTCAAGGACCCAAATCAGATCTTCAAGGAAGAAAAGCAAAAGAACCCTTGATGTTTAGTGTCCCTGGCTTCCTAAAATCACCAAAAGGGAAGCTGATACGAAGCACGATAATACTCAAACCGCGCCGTACTGATATAACAGAAGTAAAAGTTCAGATAAAGTGGTTGACTGACATAATTAATTTCCTTGAAGCCGAAGATCCCGTCGACCATAATCTGGTTGCAGACTACAAGGAGTTGAGAGCCTCCATCCAGGAGAAAGTCAGAAAGCTTGCAATATGAACCGGACTAGGAGCTTACCCCCCGTAACAGGGCTAAGCAATAATGAAAGGGCATCATCCCAAGAGGACCAAATAAGAGACTACAGAACTGGGAGCAGAATCAGATATGAAATGCAAAGACGTATCCCTAGGCTTTTTGGCCGAAATTACCAGAGAAGCCTGGAAAGCCAACTTGATCCCAATCAGGAACTGGACATGTCCCAGAGGAGGAGAGCCATGATGGTCCCTGCAGAAATCCTGAATGAATCAAGGTGGAATGAGCTGAAGCATCGAGTATATCAACATAGGTATGAGGAAAGGATCCTAGTAACAGGAAAGAATCAACAGCTGGATCTAGGGTTCATAAATGGTACAAGTTATGAAACCCTAAGGAGAGAAGGATTTCAACATATCCATCTGGGTCTAATGATGATCAGGCTGCACCCCCTGCATAACCGATATGCAGGAACAAATGCTTTGGTAGTCTTACGCGATACAAGGTGGAACGATGAAAGAGCAATCATAGGCTCTATGGAAATTGATCTATCGGAAGGCACGCAGCTGACATATATGGCACCAGAAATCATGAATGCACCATGAGGACTCTAATACCAACATGGTACGCTGGCGGAAACATGACTGGATCGTGAAGAGAAAAGTTCAAAACTCTACTTCAAAAATAAACAGCAAAGATAAAAGATTAATGATTAATAAACACACTTACTCTTATTTATGAACAAGAAATTTACACAAGACTCTTGATAATTATACAGGACTGATAAGGGAAAGCTTAAGGACTTAGACTCTTAGGGAATTTTGATTAGTTTTCAAAGAAAAGAAGAGATGTTCTTCGATGCCCTGAATAATCAAGAAACCCTTCTATTTATACTGAATTATGATGGACTGTAGAATAAGGGACAGGGAGCTCATTGGGCCCCATCTTCATTCACGTATCCCCTTTTCCAAAATAATTCATCAGAGGGAATCAAATCGTGATCCTTCTGATTGCAAAACGACAACCTAACTTTAGAAAAAGTAGGATGAGGGAATCTACACCTGTCCCCCATTATTACAAATAGACAAACAACTTTCTTAAAGGTAAAGTAAACAAACAGTGAATCCTATCCTGAGGATTCATTATTACAACACGACAAAGAAACTTTAAGCGTAGTGGGCTGTTGATCTGATTGATGTCTCTTGCTAGTCCCACGTCTCCGGCGCGTCTTCGTCAAACGCGAATGTCTCCATGTTCCTTGATCCACCGTTGTAATTTCCAGTGTATCTTTTCCAGGTCTTTGGTGGCTTTGCTGGTGTGTGGCCTGTGGTCATTCCAGTAATTATCTCTGGTGGAGAGCCTTCTACATTCCTGGGCTCTTGCTTTGACCATTCCTTGAAGCAGGCTGAGCTCGGCTTCCACTCTCTTTCCTTGTCTACTGAAATGTTCATCCGCGACTTCTCCTATTTTTGAGAACGTTTCCAGGGTGAGTGGACCGGATGACTGTCTTGCCTGGTACAGCTGCTCAAGGATAGTGAGGGGATCCGTTGTGAAGTTATTTGGATAAGCTTCTTGGCATATTGGTCCTGTTGGTCCGGCGGAGTTTCCTTCCATTCTTGAATTGCTTCTTCCAAAAGAAGAAGGTGGTTGTGTACTCGAGCTTCCTGTTCTTGACATCCTGCATATGCAACAAAGTGAGCAATTCTGGACAAAGTATCAGCTAAGATATTTTGTTTTCCCTCGATATGTTCAAAATGAATTTTAACTCCTGATCCAGTTATGAAATCCGTGAATGCTAGCCACCTAACTCTCGATGGTTTATTTTTGGTGGATTTGTTGTAAAAGCTTATGATGGCCTGACAATCTGTTCTAAGAGCTATTTCTCCTTTGTCTAGGTAATGGATCTTGAAGTTTTCCAGGGAACCCATGCAGGCATAGATTTCCGCATCTATGGTTGATTTAACCTTTTGAAATTTTCCTGAAGCATAGGCGCAAACTTTTTCAGAACCTCTTGGGTCGTGTCTTTGGTTCTTCCACTTGCACACTCCCCCCATCCCTCCATACATCCATCCATTTCTAGGATGATGTAGGCATTTTCCGGTGGGATTTCAAGATCAGGCAGATTCTGAACTATCTCCTTGATCTGGCGAATGATTCTCCAGTCACCGCTCTTCATTCTTTTATCACCATGAGGGCTAGTTTTGGTGTGTAACGGCCCCGTTAAAGTCCCCAGGCTCGGGATGTAACTGCAGGCGTAGTTTAGTATTCCCAGGAACCCTCGCAACCCCTTTTTGTCCATTAACTTTGCTTCATCGAAGTCTAGTACCTTCTTGATGATGTGCGGTTGTAGTCTGATCTTCCCTTGTCTGATGATTGCCCCCAGGAATTCAACCTCCTTAGTTGCAAGCTTCATTTTTGTTGGGGAGAGGATTAAACCGTGTTTCTTTATGATTACGGCGAACTGCTGTAGGTGCTTTACATGCTCTTCCTCATTCATTGAGAAAACCAATATGTCATCTATGTATACTGCAATGAAATATTATGTGCCTTTGAAGCAATTATCCATTTTTCGCTGGAAAATTGCAGGTACGTTTTTTAGTCCAAATGGCATGACTAACCATTCATACAGGCCTCCCGGGACAATGAAGGCCGTCCAAAGGATGGATTCTTCGTCCATTGCGATTTGATGGAAACCAGACTTTAAGTCAAATTTTGAATAAATCTTGTTGTTTCCAATTATTTTGAGAATTATGTTAATCCCTGGCAAGCTGTATTGATCCTTGTAGGTGTTATCATTCAAGGTCCTATAGTTGAAGACCATCCTTTCTTTGCCCTTTATCTCCTTCCCCGAGACAGGATCAATCTCCGTTCCTGATTTAACAATTATAGCCATGGTCCTATGTCTGCTCTTGTTGGGTCGTATGACCTTGAGTTCAAGCAGAGCATTGACATGCTTTCGGAAGGACTCCTCTATTGCAGGCGTGACATGTTTTAGGGGCTTATCTTCCACCGTTAGGTCTTTGTTGATGACTTCTATTTTGCACTTGATCTTGTTCTTCGCCCAATGCGCCAAAGGATTGCTACCAATATACTCCGTTTCCTGCAACTCTTTAACTGTTTTGTGAAATTTCCTCAAGAATTCCGGAATTGCTGTCCTACATTCATGAATACCGCCTCTTGTATGCCAAGATATTCTTCTTCTTCCATTCACAGTTCTTCCAGGGCAGAGGCTGCTGCTTCTTCTTCTTCAGTGGTGTTGATAGAGGTGATGTTTTTGTAGAATGTGAGGATGTTTAGTTCTATCCTTATTCCTCAGTACATGGATCTGATGAAATTGCATCCTATGAGCATGTGTATACCATCCAGGGTATTCATGTCGAAGGCATGGATTAGGGGGGTCCTGAAGCGGTTTTCTCCTATCTTCGTTACCCCTGGCCTTAGCTTCCATTTCGCCTCTTGCCTGGAGCTGATACCACTAAAAAATGTGAGGACAAGATTTGGTTCCAAGGCCTTTTCTGGTACTGAAGACTGATGGAGGCAGCATGAGGAGGATCCAGTGTCTAAGATTGCGTGCACTGAGAATGTCTGAACACCTGGTATCTCAAATTCAACAGACATGTTGTATAACTTGTTTATCACCTTTCTGGGTTTTGCATTCTCCGCGACCTTTAAGGTCTTTTCCTCCCTCCAGAATGTTACTATCTCATCCACCACACTTATCTTTTCTTCTTCCCCTTCTTCCCTTGTGACCTTTGTTAAGTAATCGTTTCTTTCCTGCAGGAAGTCCACATATTGGCATAGTTCTCTTATGAGGACCTCCTTATTTCCTGCATATTTCTTTTGGCTTTCGGGGATTTGGATGGGAATTTGGAAGTAGTAATTTGCACATAGTGCGCAAGCCAACATTTTGCATTGTTCGCACCACAGTCTTCTAGCTTGGCTTGTTCTTTCTTTGCAAATAGTACATGTTACCTGCGTATCTGACTGTCCTTCTATTTTGGTAGTCCAAGTATGGCTACAGGTTTCTTGTTCTGGCCTTATTTGCACCCTTTTTCGCCAGCCACAATCCTCGGCGCCTAACATGAAGGCGCATTCTTCAGTGGGTATTTGTTCCACTGCTGCTCTCGCATTGAGAGAGGTTCTCCTTGCTTCCCCTTCGGAGAGACTGCATATCGCATCACTGTCTGGTTCATCCTGATCTACTGAGAGTACATCCCAGTTTTCTGGCAGGTCCAGTTCTTCTAGGATGGCTGCTCTGGCAATGTTACCATTCTTATTACGGCATTCTCGCGCAAAATGCCCTTCCATGCCGCAAATGTAGCATTTGTATTTTCTCTGTCTATCTTGGTGCCGCTTTTTGAAGACTCGGACATGGGACTCATGAGGTTTGTCTTTGTAGGATTTAGCCTTCCTTAGGCCATATCGTTTGCCAGAATTTTTGTAGTAACCTGGTATAGGGATTTGGCTGCAGAAAGTGAAGTCTTTCAAATCTCGTTGAAGTGCAGCCTTCTTACATAACTCTGCCATGTATTGGTAGGTAAAGTGTATTCTGGGCATTACTCTTGCGGTGTTTCCTGGATAATTTTCTTCACTGGCCTTCCTGACTTCATCTCCTATTGTGGGTGGAAGTTTTCTGAAGAATTTATCCGAGAGATCTCCTGAAATAAACATTCTTCCCGATTTGGCGGCAAGGATCTTGTAGTCATTCATGTATCTGATTATATCCTTCATACTATCACAGGTTAACCTCTCTAGATCTCTGTAGGCTCTATTCTGTTCCTCCGTAGATCCTTGATAAGGGTCTTCCAACACCATTATCCTTCGTATTTGTGAAGTTATGTTTTGGGAATCATCCGCAATGTTTTTAAGTGATTCATATTCTGCGGGATACGCCATTCTCCATTGGATCCATATCTTCTTTTCATTTTCTCCCAAGTGGTTTTCTATGAAGGCTATTTTTCTTTTGTTGCTATCAAATTGCCGCTCATTCAACAGGTTCAGGGTTATTGACTCCCATCTGGCAATAACATCCTCGTACAGTCCTACGTTCTCGGGTAGGACAAGGACTGCACCATTGTTTTGCTGGGCGGAGGGTAGAACCCATTGCTCACTGTTATTTCTTCCCTTGAATCTGCCAACAAAAGGTCTTAGATTTGAGAATCTGTTATTGTCTTGTACGCTGGAGCTTGCGGGGGTAGTTTATCCTACCCATAGTTGCTTCCGGGGGCTGCGCGTATGACGTAATCCCGGATGTTGCCAAAGATGGGCAAGCTCGTTCTAGCTTTCTGAGTGCTGGGTATGGTAATTCCTCATCATCTTCCTCCTTTGAGACATACGCCTTTTCTTCCACTGAAAAAGGGTTTACGAAGTCTTCCTCTTCCTGGGGAAGAGGACTTTGAACATTCCTTATGATATGTCCCTTGGACGGCCTTCATTGTCCCGGGAGGCCTGTATGAATGGTTAGTCATGCCATTTGGACTCAAAAACGTACCTGCAATTTTCCAGCGAAAAATGGATAATTGCTTCAAAGGCACATAACATTTCATTGCAGTATACATAGATGACATATTGGTTTTCTCAATGAATGAGGAAGGGCATGCAAAACACCTACAGCAGTTCGCCGCAATCATAAGGAAACACGGTTTAATCCTCTCCCCAACAAAAATGAAGCTTGCAACTAAAGAGGTTGAATTCCTGGGCGCAATCATTAGACAAGGGAAGATCAGACTACAACCGCACATCATCAAGAAGATACTGGACTTCGATGAAGCAAAGTTAATGGACAAAAAAGGGTTGCGAGGGTTCCTGGGAATACTAAACTACGCCCGCAGTTACATCCCGAACCTGGGGACTTTAACGGGGCCGTTACACACCAAAACCAGCTCTCATGGTGACAAAAGAATGAAGAGTGGTGACTGGAGAATCATTCGCCAGATCAAGGAGATAGTTCAGAATCTGCCTGATCTTGAAATCCCACCGAAAAATGCCTACATCATCCTAGAAACGGATGGATGTATGGAGGGATGGGGGAAGTGTGCAAGTGGAAGAACCAAAGACACGACCCAAGAGGTTCTGAAAAAGTTTGCGCCTATGCTTCAGGAAAATTTCAAAAGGTTAAATCAACCATAGATGCGGAAATCTATGCCTGCATGGGTTCCCTAAAACTTCAAGATCCATTACCTAGATAAAGGAGAAATAACTCTTAGAACATATTGTCAGGCCATCATAAGCTTTTACAACAAATCCACCCAAAATAAACCATCGAGAGTTAGATGGCTAGCATTCACGGATTTCATAACTGGATCAGGAGTTAAAATTCATTTTGAACATATCGAGGGAAAACAAAATATCTTAGCTAATACTTTGTCCAGAATTGATCACTTTGTTGCATATGCAGGATGTCAAGAACAGGAAGCTCGAGTACATAACCACCTTCTTCTTTTGGAAGAAGCAATTCAAGAATGGAAGGAAACTCCGCCGGACCAACAGGACCAATATGCCAAGAAGATTATCCAAATAACTTCTCAATGGATCCCCTCACTATCCTTGAGCAGCTGTACCAGGCAAGACATTCACCCGGCCCACTCACCCTGGAAACGTTCTCAAAAATGGGAGAAGCCGCGGATGAACTTTTCAGTAGACAAGGAAAGGGAGTGGAAGCTGAGCTCAGTCTGCTTCACGGAATGGTCGAAGCAAGAGCCCATGAATATAGAAGGTTCTCCACCAGAGATAATTACTGGAATGACCACAGGCCACACACCAGCAAAGCCACCAAAGACCTGGAAAAGATACACCGGAAATTACAACGGTGGATCAAGGAACATGGAGACGTCCGCGTTTGACAAAGATGCGCCGGAGACGTGGGACCAGCAAGAGACATCAATCAGATCAACAACCCACTACGCTTAAAGTTTGTTTGTCGTGTTGTAATAATGAATCCTCAGGATAAGATTCACTGTTTGTTTGCTTTACCTTTAAGAAAGTCGTTTGTCTATTTGTAATAATGGGGGACAGGTGTAGATTCCCTCATCCTACTTTTTCTAAAGTTAGGTCGTCGTTTTGCAATCAGAAGGATCACGATAAGATTCCCTCTGATGAATTATTTTGGAAAAGGGGATACGTAGATGAAGATGGGGCCCAATGAGTACCCTGTCCCTTATTCTACAGTCCATCATAATTCAGTATAAATAGAAGGGTTTCTTGATTATTCAGGGCATCGAAGAACATCTCTTTTTTTCTTTGAAAACTAATCAAAATTCCCTAAGAGTCTAAGTCCTTAAGCTTTCCCTTATCAGTCCTGTATAATTATCAAGAGTCTTGTGTAAATTTCTTGTTCATAAATAAGAGTAAGTGTGTTTATTAATCATTAATCTTTTATCTTTGCTGTTTATTTTTGAAGTAGAGTTTTGAACTTCTCTCTTCACGATCCAGTCATGTTTCTGCCAGCGCACCATGTTGGTATCAGAGCTTGAAAAAGTTCTGATGGCTAACTAAGTTTCAAAGTATTCTAGGTTAGCCGTTCGGGACTTCTTCTTCTTCTTTTGTGTCACTGTTTTGTATCATTTCTACATAAGTCCACTTACGATTGCTTAACATTACGCTAAATTATCCAGAATCGGTTGAATTCTCATTAATACTAACATTGACATATTAATTGTGCAAACATCTAACATTTAATGTTTTGCTCTTTACCATTATGTCATTTACCTTTTATGTCATTTACATTCATGTCATTTTTACATTCTTGCCTTTTATTTTTGCTATTCACTTTATGCTTTATTTCTTTCTTATTTCAAAAGAACAAAAACACTATAAAATGGCTAAAACCCTAAAAAAAACTTTAATCTGATCTTATGGACTTATGTTACTATCCCTTGCTTGAGGAGTATTTTGGACCTTGGACATTATGACTTAGTGATTCCCTTTTTTTAGAGTGGTATCTGAGACTTTGTGATTCATCTGATACTTAGTATTTCCTCTGGACCATTGTGATCTTCATTCAAAGACTAGGATGCTATTTATGGCTTGATGACCTTGGTTGTCCATATTGTTTTTTATATTCATTTGTGCCTGTGCTTGTTCATCTTGTGGCTCAACCCAAAGGAAAAGGAACTTGTTTTGATCAATATCAGATGTTTGCTCCTCTTGTGGTTAGTACACTTGCACACACAAAGGCTTTCTCTTGGGCTACCTTACAATGAGACCATTTTTTTATGCTTTAGGATAGTATCTTCATCTCTTTCTCACTTCTTAAATTTTCAAAAGTTCTCCCTATTTAAAAAAATTATTGTTTTCAAACTTCACACCTCTTTCTTAATAAACCTTGGCTTTGTCAAGTGGTTTGGAAAATTTTTTTCTCAATAAATGCTAAAATTCTTAAGCATATTCAAACTCTATTCAAAATCTCTAAAAAAGACAAATCTCATTAAACTTCTTTTTGTGCCTTTGTGAACTTTTCTTTAAGAGCCTTTTTTCTCTCAAAAGATTGGATATTAGTCTATTATTATAGTGATGCAAACCACTATTCTTCTACAAGATGCTGAGAAATGATTGACATTTTCCACATGAATGTTGAGACATGCTCGTAAGAAAGTCCAAGTAAAAGTTCTCTATATGAAGATGATGCAAATGCTCATTTCCTCATACTTGTGGGTAGTAAGTTGAGTTTTCCACTCGAATATGACAAAGTATCTCTTCATTTAAAATCAATCAACAAACAACCCAACCTTTTCATAAATACAGATTTGCAAGTGGTTCTCGTTGAGTACAACCGATGTGAGGGGTGCTAATACATTTCCCTTGCATAACTAACCACCGTATCCAGATTTCTCTTTTGTTTTTACTTTTGTGGGTTTTATTCGACCTTTTCCCCCTTTCCCTTTGGAAACAATAAAGTTCGGTGGCGACTCTTGCTTTTCGAGTTAAGTTAATCAATAGCTTAATCTCAATATTTTTTTCCCGCCGCGACACTAACTGTCTCGCTGATCGTCCTCCTAAGATGATTTGGGTCATATATAGTTTCAAAGTTTTTCTAGAAAACCTGAATCTCCTTGATGTGCTTTGATCTACCTTTCTGGAATTTTTGTTGTAAAGAGGAAAAAACATCAGTGAGATGTTGTCGTACTATTACAGCATCCATGAATTCTTGGGCATAATAGGTTTTCCACCAAGTATCAAACTCTGGGGTGCAGTAATAAGTGGGCTTAAAGACAAAGAGGCTAAGGGCAGGTCAACCATCAGCATGTCGAGTGAACCGTTGGAGAAGTCATCCTCGGAGTAGTCGACAATACTGAGGCATAATTCACTTTTCTTCCTGAAAAATGGGCGAGGAATGGTTTGACTGATTCCAAATTGGCGTGCTACCAGATTGGGTTGGTAGTTGAGGATTCTCACATGATCCTTAGAGGGCTCGAGTTGGAAAGAAAAGAGTTTAGGTGTCAGGTACGATGACCAGATCTTTTTACACTCCTTTTCTTTTTCACCAGTCTCTGGAAAGGATCAGGTAAACCATTCAGTTTCATGAGTCCTTCTGGCGAAAGGGGCCATCATCGAAAGGAGCCAAATGCGTCTCGGTCCGACCCTCTCTTATCAGTAGGAGTTAGAAGATTCAGTCGAATGCCTTCAATACTTCGGACACTGATGATAGGGTCAGCTTCGTCGGGGCATTCGATTTTCAGTGAAGCTTCAAAGGCAGTGTTAAGCCAAAATTGGAGTAGCCACAATGGTCCAACAAGCAGAAAACCATACTTAGGTTTGATGTCTTTCAGGGATTCAGTGGCTTCTCCCAGCGATGCGTAGAAAGATCCTAAGATCAGTTAGTTGAGACACACATTTTTTCCCTCATGCAGCTGGTTGGCAAGGGTCAAATACCTCTTTTCTGCTTTCAGACATCGACATCAGAAAATGCATCTGGATAGCCATAAATCCAGGAAGGCAATATGTTCTTCAGTTGTAACTTCAGGACTGTTGAAAACAAGATAGTCTGTGATATATCTGGTAAAGTCGACGCGATTGTTATTGATTTCAAGTTGTCTTCATCCTACTCGGTGGGGTTGAAGACACCGCCATCAGGGCGAAGCCCAGTGATGGCTGCCACGTCGAAGAGTGTGGGTGTCAACATTCCACAGGGAAGTTGGAAGGTGTTAGTCGTGCTCTCCCAATAGTAAAGGGAGGCAACAAGCAGGTTTTGGCTATATGCCGGGCCAGTTCTCAACAGTTGGATTAAGTTGAAGATGCCCATTTCTTTCCACACTTCACTCTTTTTGGCTTTTATTTTATCTAACCGTGATATATAGTCGTTATGTCTTTTGATTGGGGGAGCGGAATGAAAAACTCGCAGAGTGTTGGTCTGGTATTCTAAGTCCATGGGTTCCTTAATGCTAACTATGGGTTTGGTCATATAGTAAGCATGAAAGAAATCTCTAAACTTAGTAAGATTCTCTGTAGGGTCAAGTGTAGGACCCATGAGAGCATGTTCAGTCCCAGAAATGGTAAAAGGGATGAGTACCTGAGACTTGTAGATCCGAAGTTTTTCTTCAAGGTTTGGAGGTTTAGTCACTTTACCTTTCAACGCCATTTAAGTTATTTCGTTCAACATTTATAGCTTTCATCATTTCTTTTACACATTTCTGAAGTAGTCGAAGTCGACATCTCTACAGAACTATAGTTACTTAGATTCTATTTCCGACCAAGTCGAAAACAATCACGTAAATATAAGAAAATCAAGAACAAGTGGTGATTTGACACTATGTCTTAGGATTCACTGTTTGTTCCTGTAAGTAACCTTTAATTTGAAGACCAATGGTTGTTTACCATTTTTCAGTGTAAACACCACTATATCTAGATGTGAATTCTTACTATCTTTAGTATTGCCTTGAATGTTTAAAAGTGTTGCAATCAAACTATCACACATTTTTCTCTACACGTGTCACATCAAGACAATGTCTTATGTCGAGGCTAGTTAATATGGAAGACAAAGAACACCGACCTCTTTTTCCAAATATTTTTCTCAATGGGCCCTTTTTTATTCTTTCCAAAGACAACATTAATGTGTTATTGTCGTTTACAAACTTCATCTCCGGTTAAAGGCTTAAGAGCGATATCAAACTCCGGCTCTCCTTTAAAAGCCTTCCGCAAACTACGATATGGATGATTGGATTTTAGAAATTTCTAATGCCCAAGGTAAACGGTCTTTTTCCCATAGTGAAGTTGATGGAAACCTGTATTAGATTCACATATAGGACACACTTTATGTCCCTTGACAGTGAATCCAGTCAAATTAATAGATGTAGTAAAGTCATTGATTGTACAAAATAACATTGCATGCATCTTATAATTTTCACCTGAATACGCATCATTAACGTCAATGCCTTCCTCCCATAAAACTCTTAAATCTTCAATTAATGGACTAAGATAAATATCTATGTCATTTCCAAGTTGTTTGGCCCCCAAATCATCTTAGATAGCAACATATATTAGCGCTTCATTTACAACGAAAGAGATATGTTATAAATCGTCAGAAGAACAAGCCATGGAGTATGGTTAGTACTCATATTATCAAAGGGTTTCATCCATTTGTGCCAAGTCCAAGCCTAATTTTTTTTGGCTTATGGCCAAAATTCGGAACAAACAAATCATTTTCTTCTATTGCAAAGAATCAACTACATGGTGGATTTTTCCATCACATTTTCTTTTATCTGTATGTCATCTAATATTCCCTGCTCCATTTAAATTAGTAAAAAGTCTCTTGAACTTTGGATCTATTGGTTGGTACCATAACACTTTGGCAGGAGGATGTTTCTTGCTATCATCGCCATCGTCATCACCAATATTGTCCTTCACCTTGTAGCACGACTCACCATATTTTGGGCAATGATTCAATTTTCACACTTTTTCCCATATAATATGCATTCATTATGACGTGCATGTATTTTGATATACTTCAAACCCATTAGACCAATATATTCTTGACCTCATAACTACCATCCTACAAATTATTATCTTCTGGTAGCATTTCTTTAAACAAATCAAACAATTTTGTGAAATTTTTATCCGTCCACCCATTTATTACCTTTAGATTACACAATTTTAGCACTGCAGACAATCATGTAAAATTTGCGCACCCTTTATATAACGACGCATCCTTGTCACCACATAAAGTATCATAAATATGGGCTTTACTAAAAGAAGATTTTCCACCATCACAGATTATATCTTTTAGTCGATCACCCATATCTACATCCACTTCATTCTAGTAAAAGATTTCATTATTGTTAGGAAGATTTGTTTCGCTTATTCAAAGAATTCAAGAACTCCTTCCTCATATACCAGACCTAATTTATAAGCTTTCATCCAACTACGATCCATAATACATTCTAAAATTTATATCAAAAGCTTGTAAAATCATTTAACAATACAACAATACAACAACACAACAACAACATTCTCAATACGAAAAATTACTAAATAAAATTTAACGACTACAACAACAATATACACCATAATACAACAATACAACAATAACATTGTCAACAACATTATAACAATCTCAATACAACAACACACAATAAGAATGAATCAACTACAACAACAATATATAACAATGTCAATAACTCAAAAAATCCTAATTTTACTTAATCACAACAGCATATAACATTATACAACAACAAAACATATAACTATCTCAACAAATAGAAAAAACCTAAAACTTAACACGAATGGTGATGAAATAGATAACATATCATGATTCTGGAGAAGAGGAAGAGGCAGAGAAATGATTTTCGTGTACGCTTCTTAAAGTTTCGTCTTTCCACTCCTTGATTCAAACCTGAAATGATAGAGTTTAGTTGGTCTCTGCTATCACTTTCATATGTTCTTTCGTTATGACACTTGTGTTATGAAGGAAATAAACTAAAACGTGTTATGTTTTCATTTTTGGGTTAAATATGTTTGTGGTCCTCTTAAATATCTCAAATTTCGTTTTTAATCCCTCAAAATATTTCCTTCAAAGAATATTTTTCATAAAATTTTCCATCTACAGTTTTGGTCCCTCTTGCAACTTAGCGACAAATTTTACAACTTATCGACTGAATTAGCAACAATTTTAGAGACAATTTATTACTTAGAGACTGAATTAGCGACACTTTTAGCGACAATTTTAATATTAAGGACCAAAAGTGTGGATGAAAAATTTTAGGAGTACCATTCTTTGAAGAAATTATTTTAAGGGATTAAAAACGAAATTTGCGATATTTAAGAGGATCACAAACATATTTAACCCTTAATTATTTTATAAATATTTTTCACCACGGTTGTCAAAAGTGACCGAAGTGATATAATATACATACTATCACGATTTCCCAAAACAACCGTGGTCAAATTATTTAGTAGGAATTTTTCTATAAAACAAAACAAACGTGTCATTCAACTTTTTATTAAACCTAACTCATTCCGCTTTCAACCTACATGTTCCATTCTTCAAAAGTTAATACACTATATTGAAAATTTTGGTTTAAAGATTAATGTTAAGATTCACTTTATCAAGTAAACGATATGTTTAAATCTTAACATTGATCTTTAATGTCAAAATTTGAAAGGTATATGCAAAGTGAATGAAAATATTGCACGTGTATCTGAGAATTTAAAAATTGTGTCTGTAAAAAATAAACTATGTTATTGTGAATACTAAACTCTCCGTGAGTTTGTAAAAACTAGACTCACTGAGTTTGAAAAAATGAATGTCACATTTCATTACGGTTGGTTGTTTGAATTGTCCTGTGGTGAAAAGTATTTTTTTATATAAATATACAATTTAAGAGATATCCTTTTATGTAAAAAAAAAGAAAAATTATTGATGCTGAAAATCAAAACTTGTAATCTTTAATATTTCACCATAGTTGATATATTAAACAATGATGAAAAATGTATTTTTAAATAAATAGAAAATTAACGCGTCTAAATAAAAATTATCATGTC
Source organism: Lathyrus tuberosus (assembly GCA_022829125.1). Taxonomy (NCBI): domain Eukaryota; kingdom Viridiplantae; phylum Streptophyta; class Magnoliopsida; order Fabales; family Fabaceae; genus Lathyrus; species Lathyrus tuberosus. The sequence goes on from JALAZF010000034.1 coordinate 8,521,897, forward strand.
GGTTGATTTCAAGAGCAAGATGATAAAATGTTAGAAAATATATATTTTGTAATAATGGTTCATTTATAAATAGATATTCAAATTAACACTCTGCCACTTTACTCATGTTGCAATCTCAAAACCTCATGATCTTCTCACAACCACATGATCTTGTCTCCTAATATTAGTAGTGACAGATAGGAATGTTAACTAGTCAAACCAGATAGTTAAAGCTAAATTTTAATTTGTAAAAATAAATAATTTAGATGAGGCATAATTATTTAATCAAAACGAAATAAAAAGTTAGAGTTAGGCTAGCTAAGCTTATTTATATCTTCAATTTCAATTTTAATTATATATACTCATTTTTCTTAATATTGATTTATGAGTAAAGTAATTTTCAAAATTATGCAAAATTTTGGCAATTACGCACATTTTATATGTCATAATTTTTCATTTTCTTAAAGATGTGTTTGCACCAATGAAGTCAGATGATAAAATTATATATATATATATATATATATATATATATATATATATATATATATATATATATATATATATATATAATTTTAAGATTATTTCTTCGTGAAATTTTGTATTGTCAATAAACTCTTTGTTAACATTAAGAGTAGTGTTTTGAACGAGGGGATGAGAAGAAAGTCTCTAGATTATTATCATAATTATATAGTTGATTGATGTTAATTGATTTTATTGAAATTAATTTCTAAATACATACTTATCAATTTCTGTCACCAATTTGTTAGAACTTCAACTTCAAAGTTGAATATTAAGCACCACTTGATTTCTGTTGGGGGAGTTTATTAGGGAGTGTTGATACATAATGTAGGACTAGAAATTTTTGTGAGAGACACACCACTTGTTTATCCAAAACCAAAACCTTAAGATGATATGTGAGTGGATTCTCCCACTTATAAATGCTCAAGTCTCCACATTCATATTCAATGTGAGACTATTTCTCCACTTACTCACATTTGCTATATTATTCCAACACTCATCTCTCAAGTGTACTCCCCCTCAAGTGTGAGTCCACAATGTTTCCCCTTTTTGATACACCCCGGTAATCACTTCTAGGGTATCATGGAAGCCAAATAAGGGTTGCATCTGTTTTTTCCATCAGATCAAATTTTTGCCGTCAAACATTGGAAGGGAATTCAGAATGCTCTTATCACCAGTCATCTTCGCAGCGGTTGATTCACTTGTCCTGAAAACACGATCTCTGACGTGAAGTTCTCTTTTTAGTGAGGAGAGAAAACGAGAATAAGGATTTGTATTATTGAATTGTGTAAATAATGATACAAACTACGTCTATTTATATACAACCTAATTGGGCTTAGCCTAACACAATTTGAATTATATATAAATATTAAATCAAATCAAATCAAATCATATCAAATCAAATCTAATTTAATATTTCAACAATTTTGTGTATCATAAAGTTTACTACACATTTTGTTACATAAACAACAACATATATTTAAGCATATGAAAGTAATATTTGTAAGCTCACCAAAGAAAAAAAATATGAGCATTTCTTAAAGCACCACCCAAGTTTCTTAGGTACCACGTAAAATTATTTTTTTGCCCCTTGGTTTCGGATGTGCACATCCGGATGCACCGTATCCTTAAAAAATAAAAAGTGGTTCCGGATGTGCATATCCGGAAGACCTTCGGATCTGTATATCCGGACAAAAAATGTGATATATTTGAAGCTGCATGATCACTCCCCCTTCCCATTCTCAACATTTCTCCTACTACACTCACTCTCACCAACTCAAAAAACCCTACTTCATCAATCCCATTTCTCACTCAAAAAGTTCAAGTTTTTGGTGCAACAAATCAAAGGGAGTAAGAAAAGACTGAATTTCAGGTAAACATTCAACTTCATTCACTACATTGCTCACATTATCAATCTACATTTTTGAAAAAACAAGTTACGTTGTTTCCGGATCTGCACATCCGAAACGAATTGAGCATGAACATTTCTGGATGTGCACATCCGAATAAATGCCTGAAGCTAATTAATTATAATTTTCAGCATTTTTGAATATATTTTATTTATACATATTAATTGTTCTATACTTGTTTATAAATAGATATGGTGCACCCCGATAACATGGCAAAAGAATTAGTTGCGCCGATTTTCCCGAAAGATGAAGGCATGCTCGTAAAGTCGGTTGATGTCGGCGGTGACTTTAACAACAAGCAAGACTTTGATGATCGTGAAAGTATGATCGCATACATTCGTAGGACGACTGTTGAGCTTGGCTTCGGTGTAAATATCGGGAGATCGGATAATGGGTCGGATAGAAGAAAAGCTTTTGTAATTTTGGGTTGCGAAAGAAGCGGCAAATATCAAGCACCTCTACGGAAGGTAAAGAAAGACGAGACCGGTACTAGAAGATGTGAGTGCCCTTTTAAGATTGGTGGTTACATGTTAGTTTCCAAGAAATGGAGATTTACCATTCGTTGTGGTATACATAACCACGAAATGTGTTCAAAGCTTCAAGGCCATCCAAGTGTATGTCGGCTCAAGGCGGAAGAGAAGACATGTATAACCGACATGCACGCAATTGAAAAGGCATCAAATGCGGAAAAGTCGAAAGTTCAAGCTCCTATAGATTTAGACGGAGAATTTTGTTTTAACTCTTTTGTATAATCATACGACACACTGTACATTATTGAAGTGAAATATATTGTATTTTTATTCATATGTCTTTTTAATACACTTATGAATTTTATTGCAATGAAAGTATTCCAAGTGGCTGCATAACATGTTCAATTCTGTTTTATAAATGTATCAGTAGAACATTCTGATTTGACGGCTGCATAACATGTTCAATATTTGTAGGGTTTGTCCGGATCTGCACATCCGGAACGAACCTAGGCAGAAATAACTTTCCCCTAACTTTTCTATAAATTAGGGGTTTCATTTGATATCATTCACACAAACACTAAATGTCTCAATTGTATGATATCAAGATCCATTGGTATGTCGCAACTGTCTCCTATACCGACGACATAACAATCAGTCGCAAGTATAAGTTAACGAGGGACATCTCAATCGGCGAGATCATTGACGACATCGAACATCTCCTACCTTACGGAGACAAACGAAAGGTTGCGAAGCTTCAGTATCGTTCACCTTCCGTTGATAACGAAGGGAACGTCGCTTACAGCCTTGTTGAGCTCAAGAATCAAGAGGATGTTAGAGCGATGTGGCGAACATTTTTCGCCTACGAAGAACGATTTCCGCTCGAGTTCGAGGCGACCGTCAAAATCCGAAGAACGGCCGATGACATCTTAGAGATGTGCAAGCGTCCACCGGGCTATTGATCTTGTAATATTTATATTTCTGTCGATGTCATGACGATTTTCTCAATGTAATCCCGATTTTATTTTATGAATGTGAGAAATATTGTTGGATTTTTGGTGTTCTACATCAGGTTTTATTCCGAATTTGCAAATACGAACGTTTATTGGATGTGCACATCCGGTAAAAACTGAAAATTTTTAAAACCACAGTGCGTCCGAATTTGCATATCCGGAACGTAGAGGTATTTTCGTCAACGCGTCATATGTGTTAGAGAAATAAATACTTAGTGTATTTTATATTACATTGTGTATTAGTGTATAAAACTGTGTAACTACTTTCTGTTAGCTTTCATGTGCCAGCTCATTGTATTAGAGTTAGTTACAAGAGATATATATATCTCTCTTTGTACACTTGGACGACATTGATTGGAATACACATTATACACCCTATCTGTTATCTTCTTCCTCTCGTTTTCTCTCTCCCTCTTCACAGAGTGAAGAGTTTCTTCCTTTCCACTACCATTTTCACAACGTGAACAAATGGTGAAACTCAAATCCTAACATGGTATCATTCGCTGATCGATCATCTACGCTTTCGCAATCGTGTAAACTTGTGTGTTCTTCATCAATCATCGGTTCCTTTCATCACCGAATCGTTCTTGGTCTTCATCCTTTCCCTTTTTGATTATTTCTGCAAGTTCTTGTTCATTCATCCATGGCGTCATCCGGAAATCAAGAATCGCAAGTGCGTGATCAAGCTGTAACTCAAGAAATCTCTCATGGATTTGCGTCTCCGAAGTCTGCAACTTCTTTTGGTCCGAAACTATCCATCAAGCTTCAAGAAAACAATTACCTGCTGTGGAATCAACAAGTTGAAGGTGTTATTTTGTCGCAGAAGATGCATAAGCTTGTTGTAAATCCGCAAATTCCGCCAAAGTTCAAATCTGATCAAGATAGGCTTGAAGGTACGATTTCTGAAGATTATGAAGCCTGGATTGTACAAGATCAAGCTCTGTTCATATGGCTATTGTCGACAATCTCTGAATCCGTCTTGCCAAGAGTTCTTGCGTGCAAACACGCCTTTGAGGTATGGGATAAGATTCATCAATTTTACAATGCTCAGATGAAGGCACGAGTACGTCAATTGCGTGTTGAATTGAAATCAACCAAGAAAGGAACTAAGTCTGTTACTGAGTATGTGCTACGCATCAAAGCCATTGCCAATTCTCTTTTGGCTGTTGGTGACTCTATTTCTGAACAGGATCAAGTTGATTCGATCCTACAAGGGCTTCCTGAGGAATTTAATCCCTTTGTTATGCAGATGTATGGCTGCAATCCACCACCTAGTTTGTGTGATGTGGAAGCTTTGCTTTATGTGCAAGAAGCACAACTTGAGAAATTTCGTGAAGAATTGGCTGCTACTACAGTTGCTGCTAATGTAGCACATTCTAGTCATTCAGAAACCAGCTCCAGAGGAGCATATTCTCGTAATCGCGGCAGAGGTCGTGCTAGTCGTGCTCACAGTCGTGGACGTGGTCGTCACACCACTGGAAATCGTCCTACTTGCCAGCTATGTTCCAAATATGGTCATGAAGTGTCTACATGTTGGTACAGATTTGATGAAAACTTCGTGCCGTCCAATGCAAGAAACACAAATGAGAGCACTTCAACTACTGAATCAGCTACTGAAACTTCAAAGGCCCCTCAGACAGTTGCAATGATGGCTACTGCAGGAAGGAAACCAGCTTACACTCAAGAGTATAATCTCCCATCTGAACTTGATTCTCAGGCTTGGTTCGCTGACTCAGGTGCTTCTCATCACCTAACATCTCACTCTTCTCTCTTACAAAATAAGAAACCATATTTAGGGAACAATAAAGTCTATGTAGGAAATGGCCATACCCTCACTATAGAAGCTGTAGGTACCTCACATTTCCAATCCAAATTTGATCCTACATGCATTTTAACTCTTGATAATATCCTACATGTACCTTCAATCACTAGGAACTTATTATCAGTTTCCAAATTTTCTCGTGATAATAATGTTACCTTTGAGTTTCTACCTAATAAATGTTATGTCAAATCACAGGATTCTAAGAAAATCCTTGTGGAAGGTGTCCTAGATGCTTGTGGATTGTACTGCTTTGCTCAGCTGCCCTTAGAGCTCAAGAAGTCATTTAGGCCTGATAACACTTTGCTATCTCAAACTGGTATTCAAACTTTTGTTGTTTCTCATTCTGGTTCTAATGATCATAATGTAGATAAATGTCATGTTACCAAATTATGGCACCAAAGACTTGGTCATGCCAATTGGCAGGCTATATCTTCCATTCTGAAATTGTGTAATATACAGTCTATGAATAAAAATAGTACTTCTTTGTTTTGTTCATCTTGTAATATTGGTAAAGCACACAGATTGCATGCTCCTTCCACAAATACACTGTACTCTAAGCCCTTTGATATGATATATTCTGATTTGTGGGGTCCTTCCCCATCTCCCTCTAGCTCAGGCTTTAGCTATTATATAGCATTTGTTGATGCTCACACTAGGTTCACTTGGATATATCTCCTAAAACATAAATCTGATGCTTTACATGCTTTTAAACTTTTCCATTCCTTTGTTAATACACAATTTGGTGTTAGGATCAAGTCTTTACAATCTGATTTTGGGGGTGAGTTTAGACCCTTCACCAAACTCCTATCTGACCTTGGTATTTCTCATAGACTAACTTGTCCTCACACTTCCCATCAGAATGGATCAGTAGAAAGGAAACATAGACAAATTGTTGAGATGGGTATTACCCTGCTAACACATGCTTCCATGCCTATGTCTTACTGGGATTATAGCTTCTCTACTGCTGTGCATTTAATCAACAGGCTACCATCTTCTGCTCTAACCAGTTTTAACTCTCCTTTTCATGCATTATACAATACTAATCCTGACTACTCTAACATTAGGGTATTTGGCTGTTTGTGTTTTCCTTTGTTGAGACCTTACAACAAACACAAACTTCAACCTAGAAGCCAAGAGTGTGTGTACCTTGGACCTTCCCCACAACACAAGGGTTTTAGATGCATGAATAAGCATGGTAAGATTTTTGTGTCAAAAGATGTCACTTTTAATGAGCTTGATTTCCCATATTCAAAACTGTTCCACATTGAGTCTGATTTAAAAGCAGTCAGCACATCCACTTGTGATTTAATTTTACCTAATCCTAGCATAATATCTACTGGTGTACCTTGTGCTACTTCTCTCACAAATTTGTCTAGTGGTTCTTCAACTGCTCCTAGCTTACCTCCCCAAAGTACTGCTGATGGTACTTTATCACCTACTAATTTAAATTCCACACAGTTACCTTTACAACCTGTCATTTCTGGTACAGCTGGGTCTATACAACTTGTCAATTCTGATACAGGTAGACTTAATCATGAAAATATGTCTGAGTCTGAAGATAGACGAAATCTGTCCATAGTTCAAATTCAAGATACTCATGGTCACAATTCTATTGATAGTACTCAACATTTAGGTGGTCCCAGTTCTTTACCTACTGAAACTATTAAATGTTTAGGTGACTCCAGTGCTTTACCTGGTTCACAATGTCTTGCTCGAACTGTGTCTCACTCAAAAGTTGATAAAGTTAGTACTACTACAAATCCTGTGACAGTGCCTCCAACTATTAATACTCACTTACCTGCTATCAGTACTGATCTTCAAAAGTTTGACAAAGAGGTTTCATCTCCTAGTGATATATCTATCCATAGTAGTGACTCAGTTGCTGGTATAACAAATCCAGGAGCTTCCTCTACACCTGTTCCTACTATCCCTTCTTCTTCTAATGAGCTAACTATATCCTCTCCTATTCCTATTTCTGAGTCTTCACAATCTCCCTCCATAGGCACTACTTCTCCTGTTATATCTCTTCCCTCAAATAAACATCCTATGTTAACCAGAGCTAAGACTGGTAAGTCAAAACCTAAAGTGTTCTTAGCTCACTCTGAGTCTGAACCAACAAGTGTCAAACAAGCCTTAACCAAGCCTGAGTGGGTGAAAGCCATGACTGAAGAATATAATGCTTTGTTAGCTAACAAGACTTGGTCTCTAACACAGTTACCTCCTGGCAAACAAGCAGTAGGTTGTAGATGGGTTTTTAAAATTAAAGAAAATCCTGATGGTTCTATTCAGAAATATAAAGCCAGGCTTGTGGCAAAAGGGTTCCATCAAGAGCAGGGATTTGATTACACAGAAACCTTCTCCCCAGTTGTGAAGCCTACAACTATCAGGGTTATTCTTACTCTAGCCATGACAAATAAGTGGGATGTGCAACAGGTTGATGTTAACAATGCCTTTTTAAATGGTGTTCTTCAAGATGAAGTCTATATGGTCCAGCCTACTGGTTTTGTCAACTCTGATAAAACTCTGGTATGTAAGTTACATAAGGCATTGTATGGTCTCAAACAAGCCCCAAGGGCTTGGTATGAGAAGTTAACTCAAGTTTTAATTCAGTTTGGCTTTGTTACCTCTAAATGTGACAACTCACTCTTTGTATATTCAAAAGCTGGTATTTCTTTGTATGCACTTGTTTATGTTGATGATATATTAATCACTGGCTCTAGCAAACTTCTTATAGATCAGATTATCAACAAACTTCATCATGAGTTTGCTCTGAAGAAGCTTGGGAAACCCAAGTATTTCCTAGGAATTGAAATCCAGTCCTGGCCCAATGGTGGTATGCTGCTGACTCAGTCCAAGTATGTCACAGATCTTCTGTCTAAAGTGAATATGGAACAAGCAAATGGCTCTCCTACACCCATGTTAAGCACTTGCAAGTTAAGCAAACATGGCTCAGATCAGTTTTCTGATCCTCATCTCTACAGATCTGTGGTGGGTGGTCTACAATATGTCACTCTCACCCGACCGGATATCGCTTTCAGTGTGAATAAAGCTTGTCAATTCATGGCTTCCCCCTTGGACTCACATTGGGCTGCTGTTAGAAGACTTCTCAGGTATTTGAGTGGTACACGCAATTATGGCTTACTTCTATCTCCTTCTCAATCTGTCAACAAATTTTCTCTGCGTGCCTATAGTGATTCTGACTGGGCTAGTGACCCGGATGATAGACGCTCTACGTCTGGATCTTGTATTTACTTTGGTCCAAATTTGGTCTCATGGAGTTCAAAGAAACAGTCCTTGGTTGCTCGCTCCAGCACTGAAGCTGAGTATCGTGCATTAGCACACACAACGTCTGAGTTACTTTGGCTTGAATCTCTTCTTGCAGAACTCAAGATTCCCACTCATCCTCCCACCTTGTTATGTGATAATCTCAGTGCTGTTCTCCTATCTCATAATCCGGTTCTTCACGCCCGTACCAAGCACATTGAATTGGACATACATTTTGTCCGTGAGAGAGTTGTAGCTGGAAAACTCAGCATTCAACATGTTCCTGCTGCACTTCAAGTTGCAGATACCCTCACTAAACCGCTTGGTACTGCAGCATTTTGTGAACTTCGTGGCAAGCTAAAAGTGGTCTGTCCTTCTTCCCACACTTCAGCTTGAGGGGGAGTGTTAGAGAAATAAATACTTAGTGTATTTTATATTACATTGTGTATTAGTGTATAAAACTGTGTAACTACTTTCTGTTAGCTTTCATGTGCCAGCTCATTGTATTAGAGTTAGTTACAAGAGATATATATATCTCTCTTTGTACACTTGGACGACATTGATTGGAATACACATTATACACCCTATCTGTTATCTTCTTCCTCTCGTTTTCTCTCTCCCTCTTCACAGAGTGAAGAGTTTCTTCCTTTCCACTACCATTTTCACAACGTGAACAAATGGTGAAACTCAAATCCTAACAATATGCCTAAGAAAGCTGGGTGGTGTGTTAAGAAATTCTAAAAAATATTCATATTAATTTGTGATTATAAAATCACGTGCGTGGGAATTTCACGAGACTTTGCATTTCAAATTATCAGCATACATAATGAATGATTCACATCATCTATCTGTATTGAAAGGTCACTTGAATTCATTTATGGAACTTTTGTTACGTATCTGCCATATCCATGCCTTTTTCTTAACATTGATTGATAAAAGTATATAACATCTACCAAATATATTTTATTTGTACAAATCTAAACTGATTTAAAAAACCTTAAAGTAAATAATCAATACTCCTTTCATATTATAAATAAATTTTAGTTTTTTAAATTTATTAAATTAATAAATTTAAAAAGATAAAATTTATTTAAAATATAAGACGGATGAAGTATAAATTAGATTTAAACCTATGCGTCACACAATTAATATACGTAAATTTTAAAATTACATTAAAATTTGTAATATTATATGCATTAAATTTGCCAATATTTAATTTTGGTGTCTATTATATAAAAATAATTGCTTCCAATAGAAAAATGTGAGTATAGGATAATTTTTGTAGGAATAAATAGTGACTAATTTTGATGAGTTATAATGAACAATTTAGTATTTTAAAGAAGTTAAAATTATATTTTAATATTTTACTTGAAAAATACAATGATGTAGCTTTACCGATTGTGGATTCACTAAGGCATCATCAGTTCTATGGTAATCTGAATTCTTTCCTATAGTTGGAAATTTCGGACTTCTCGCCGTCCTGCTCCTTTGTATCTCAGGCTTTTTTTCTGCATTGATCTTCTCTCCATTTATGTAACATTTTGTCATTCTCATGATTTCTTCGGTCGAAGCTGCCAGCTTTTGGAAGAATATGTTCGGCCTTTAGGCCATTTTGAAAAGCTCCAACAAATATCTACGGATTTGGATTGACGACCTTTATAATTTTCTCTTTAAACATTTCCAAATACTCGCGCAAGAACTCGTAATAGCCTTGACATACATGGAATAAGCGGCTATAGAGACATTTCGGTGCTTGCTGGCCGAGAATTAATGGATCATTTTTTTTGTAGTGTTTTAAAAATCGGACCGGTCATCAAATCGGTGAGGATATTGGATCACTGGTTTATCGGTCGAACTACTGGATTATTGGTCAAACCGCATGACCAAACCGGATTAAACTGGATAACTCGGTTGAATAAACCTGTCATTATAATAGGTATAAAACCGGTAAAATCGATCGAACCGGATGATTCAGTATCTAAAAAATATAACTATCACTTAAATTTTTTGAAAATATCATATCATAAATTTACAGATTCATAATTTAAATTCAAATTTTAAAAGAGTTTAATTGTAAATTTTAAAAAGAGTCTAAATTAAACAGAGTCTAATTTAAATTTATAGTTTTAATGTTAATAGAAAATCAGTTTTAATGTTAATAATTAAAACAATACAAATATTAACATTATTCTAAATAATAAAATTTTCAAGTCTATATATATATATATATATATATATATATATATATATATATATATATATATATATATATATATATATATATATATATATATATATATATATATATATATATATATATATATATATATATATATATAATGGAAATCAGTTAAGTCTAAAGTTATATTATATTTAGTTTTTTAATATGTGTTTTTAAATTTCTATACAAATATTTGTATGATGGTTTTTCAATCAATATAAATACAAAATAGTAAAAACAGTTTTGTGGATATTACAAAACTTAATTTGTGTATCACTTGAATCAAATGAGTGATCACTATTATTCTTGGAGAAAAGTTCATATGTATTTGAGTAAAAAAAATTAAAAAAAAAAGTAAAAAAAAAAATTAAAAAAAAATTAAAAAAATAAGCAGTTGAACCACCGGTTTGCGAAAACCGTCGGTTTTTCCGGTTTTCCCGGTTCACACCGGTTTCCACCGGTTCGAAGACATGGCCGATCGAGCAAGCGAACCCGGCCGGTTACCTGGCCGGTTCCCGGTCCAACCGGTCCGACCGGCCGGTCTGGTCTGGTTTTTAAAACACTTTTTTTTTAGTGAGTTTCTTATGGCTTGATATCGAGAATTTGGGGAGACTCATACCATTAAAGAGCCACCGCTTTTAAAGTCCCAACCACGAGCTAGTTTTTTAGCACGAGTCTTTCGCACCAATTATCGCCATTTGAATGTTGATAGCGATGATGTGCTCTTGATGATTGCTTTTGCCATCGACCGTCACCATATATTGTGGTTTGAAATTGTCTAGGACGAGGGCATCCTAGATTTTTGCGGAAAGTGGTTGGGGATCTATGGATTTTCTTGTTCTTTAATAATCAATTGAGGTGGTTGTTGTTGTAGGTCACAAACATTGTCTTGTAATGTTTCGTTTGGACGATGCAACTCCTCCGTAAAAGCTAGCATCTCTGTTATGGCAGCTCACTCGTTGTTGGTACTACCGGTGACAACCCTCACCATCATAAAATTGGGTTATGATTGGTAGTGAGATTGTATGTGTGGGCCATGTCGATTTTACCGAAGGTCACAATGGACATAAAATTTACTTGAAAAGTACATCAAGGTAGCTTTACCAAATGTAGAATGAGTAAGGACTCAGTTCCACTGTAATCTGAATGCCTTCATGTAATATTCCATATTTCCTTAAATGCTCAATTGGATATCAGTTGAAATAAACTTAGTTCCTATGTACTCTATCTGTTGTCAGTTGGAACAATTAGAAATCCTAAGTACTCTGAGTGTTGTCAATTGGGATCAATAGAGTAACTAGTGAACTCTGAAGAGATCAATTATTGATGAAAGGGATATATCAATATTAATAAGTATAAAAGAGGACATTTTGGTAACTCTAATATTTGGTCAATTGGTGTTAGATGACAAAATATCAAATGGAGATATTTTATACCATTATATTATATTATATTATAAATGTATTATATATATTTATGAAGAAGAGAGAAAGAAAGAAAGATAGTAAGAAAAGAAGAAAAGAGGAAGAGAAGAGAAAAGGAAAAAATAGAGGAAGAACTCATGGAAGAGGAAGCTATGGATTCATCATCATCATCAACAACTCCATCTCATTTTCTTCATCTTTAAGGTGAGTTCCATTAGATAGTATAATTTTGGGAGGGGAAGAAATACATGATTTGGGAATTTAGGTTTATGTGAAAAACATGTCTAAGTGTGGATTGTATGTTAATACTTGACGATCTTGAGATATTACATCTTGTATTATGTTAATCCATGTCTATTGGGGTATTTGGAGGATGTATGATCATGTGGATTGAGGGTTTTGTCCATGTTTACCCTTTTTGCACATTGCTGAGATTCAGGAAAATGACGCGATCGCACAGCGGGCTAGAGGTAAGCTGAAGGCGACCTGCTGTTCTGCTACGGTCACATAGCGACCATGGTAGCGTTTTGGTTTTACATAGGTCTCGCTCAGGGGTCGCACAACGAACTCAAATCGACCAATCCTCGCTTTCCCGTCGCACAGTGACCATGACAGAATTATGTTTTCCCGTTTCTTGTTTCCTTCATAACTTATGAACCGTAACTCGGATTGAGGCACGGTCGGAAGCGTTGGAAAACTATTCCAATGCTCTATGTTGATTGATAGATAGTTAGAATAATTTTGAAATGATTATGTTTGAAATGTTATGCCTCCCTTATATGTGTGTTTAATATAATGCCCTATGTTGATAAATGCTATGATGTGATTATTTTTTTTGCTTGTTCTAGTTCGTTTCGGTTGAATGTTCGAATGTGATGTGGTTGTGATATATGCTTGAATCGAAGTAGGCCTAAGCTACTAGGTCGTAAATCACTTGAGTTGCCAAACTTAGTTTTGATGGACTACCGTTTCGATGTACTTGTGGGGGTCTATTAGAGCGTATACCCACTCAGCGTTACACATCAGCGTTATCGGTATATTGTACGCACCTGAGCTACCATTGCAATGTGCTTGTGGGGTTTTATAGGGCGTATACCCACTCTGAGTTACACATCGGCGTGATCGGTATGATGGGGTTGTGATGCCATGAAGGCAATATCACTTCGTTACTTACCTCTAGCGGGGTTGTGTAGCCATATGGTGTAAATCATTCTGTTACTTGCTAGTTCTTTCACCTGGTGGGCTTGTGCAGTCATGTAGGCGTCTTTCACTCGACATCACACACATGCGTATTAATGATTGACGGATGGGATTTCGCGGCCACTTAGGCGTGAATCAATTTGGACTCATCTGACTCATCGTGTTGCGTGCTTGTCCAAGTCTCTTGATGCTAGGCATTTGGTTACTCTCCAAGGGTGTGATGTGTGGCCTAGGTAGATAGGTAGATACTACTTCTGGATTCCTCGTACGCAAGTATGGGTCTCCATACTTGGTTTCTTTTATCTGTTTGTATAACTGTTTATTTGTTGATTCTCAATTGAGTGGTCAAGGAACTCTCAATTGCGATGATATGTATATTCATGTACTTGACAGTAAGGAAACCTTGGATCAATGGTGGATCTGTATCTGATGCATGTACCATGTAGAGCCGAGAGGACCCATAGGATAGGGAAACTCACTGAGATTATTTTCTCACCCCAATATTGTTATTGATTTTTAGGTTTTGTTTTTAAGAGGAGTTGTGGATGATGTTATAAGGGGAGCTTAGATCGTAATATTTTGCAGTGTATTATGTACAATGAAGGATATTGTACTTAGATTTTAGATTTTGTTTTTGGCACATTTCCATATCTTGTACCATATCTTGTTTTTTTATTGTTATTTATGGTAATTTATGTGAATTATGTCAATATGCACTTATGATGGTGTCAGTACCAAATAATAAAACTTGTATGATATTATTCTAAATATATATTGTATGGGGCGTTACACTTCCCCTCTTCGGTCCTCTGCCATAGGTATATATAAGTCTAAGTAATTCGTGTGATTAAGGAAGTTTAATGGCCATCAATGATATTGTTCCAAGAACCTAGGAAAAACTCTTAGAGCTCAAATTGAAAAACACCTTACACATGAACCCATTAACACCAATAGTTCTCCCTCATATCGCAATAGATATGAAATTCTGGCAAGCAGATCACAGATGTCCTAAGAGATGTCAAGACATTGATCTCTTCTAAACTGAACAAGGACAGAACATAAACATTTTGTTACCTTAAAATCAAGAACACTCTGAAACTTCAAGGTCAAAATAGTGTCGTGACAGATGTTTCAACATCTGTCAAAACATATACTTCAGCGCATAGGTACCGACTGAATGAAACAAAACAGAATGATAAATAACACAAGATATGATGACCCAGTTTAGTGAACAACAACACCTACATCTGAGGGCTGCCAAGCCAGGAATGAATTCACTATCAGCAGTATTAATTCAGAGCAAAACTACCCCGTTTACAACCCCTCACTTAATCCCTACCCAATGCAATTCTATCTAGAAACCTATCTAGATAAAAGAACTTTATCTCAATCCCTAAATCACCTCAGTGATATCTAATAGTTACAACCTCCGGCAACTGCATCATTCTGTTCAATTGAAAGACACCCCTTCCAATATAATATTCAGTCAAGACTTTTGACTAACAATAACACTTGAATTTGCTTAATAGCTTCATCCAAAAACAATACACAATTCATTACCTACAGTTTTCTGAATTTGTAAAACTATGTCTACCACAATGTATAAAATGATACAAAGGGTGACTTACAACACAAGAAAGTACAGGACTCTCAAAACCCTAAACCCTTATTTTCTACTTTACAAAAGTCTTAATAAGAATTCTTGTCCTACCCTAGGTCTTGGTCTTCCTTTTATAACCTTCAGCTGTCCATGGGCTTCGAGATATCTGTTTAATCATCCCTTGATCCATGTTCTGATTGCTCCTTAAATCTTGGAACAGATATGCAACAACCTGCTGTAACATACCAAGATGTCGAGTCCACAAGCTAGGATATCTTGTCTGACATGTCTTCTTTCAGCAGATTTCATCATATTGGAACATCTTGTTCAACACTATGTTTTACCAAAATTTAGTCAAATCTTTTAGAGCATTCAATCTCCCCATTTTGACAAATTTTGGCTAAAACACCTTTTGCATAATAAACCCAGGATGATACGGTGAGAGGGAGTAGAAAGTCCTGAAGTCATTTCAGCCAGCCTGTGACGAATCCTAGAAGAGTACCCCGCCGGTTCTATGTCATGTACCCTTTTGACCTGGTGTACACGAGGAGGAAGATGCACGTCACTCCCCCTAAAAACCAATTCCAATATACCATCCTTCGTTATCCAGACCAGAGCTTAGAGGAGCAGACCCCAATTTTGGAGAACTCAGAATACAAGACACAACTGTGTTCATAACTTAGATCACAAGACATAAAAGAAAGACTCAGACAAGAAACCGAGACTCAGACAAAATGTTAGAACATCTCATCCAACATTCTTGCAAAACAACTACAATAATGGACTCCACACCCAAAAGGATATCAGTTATGCATTGTATGGACAAACACACTACCGAGATGAATACACACCCATTCTCCCCCTTTTTAGCCAAAAATTGGTAAAAGTAACCATCACAGTTCCAGACCCACATGGTACTTACCCAAACCCGGACAAAAGACTGTCGTACCTCGAAAAATACGATCCTCGCGATGGACGCGGAAAAAACTGTTCGAAACAGAGTCGCCACCGAACTTTATTTATCCCAAGTTAGGGAAAGGAAAATATCGATAAAACCTTTAAAGGGAGATAAGAACATGGTCATCGCAACCAAATTCGGGTTCGGGAGTCGGTTACGCAAGAGGGAAGGTATTAGCACCCTCTACGTCCGTTGTACTCAACGGGAACCTCTTGAATCGATTCGGGAGATATGTTAGCTAGGTTTGTTTGTCTTCTTCTAAAGGGTTTGCTTATTAAAAGAGAAGGGGTGGTTTTTTTTATTAGTGTGCTCGGCAAGGATTAGAACCCTTGGGCCTACGTATTCCCTCGTGCAATGGGAAAGTCAGAGCATTCGTAGTTCGTGGGACTACGGTTGGTTGGTGTTTTTTAAGCGAACGAGTGTTTAATTCGCATTCTAACTGCTAAACGTTGACTTGTCGGCTCGTCATGGGAGGATGAAGCACTAGTTCATACGCGCGGAAGAATGGATTAAACAATGTTCTTATTGTGAAAGTTGTTTGAGTATGAATTAAGTGTATTAGAGATTTGATTGAGAAAAAGGTTTGATTTGGACGTGTTTTAGAAGGACGAGAGTTTAGGTTGCATTCTAACTGCTAAACATTGGCTTGTCTGCTCGCTAGGGGAGGCTGAAGCACGAGTTCATATGCGCGAAAGAATGACTTAAACAATGTTCTTTGGGAAAGGTGTTTGAGTTATGGATTAAGTGTGTTAAAGATTTGATTGAGAAAATAGTTTGATTTGCGTGTGTTTTAGGGTTTCGGTCGCGCACGGCGAGAAAGGAGAGTTTTTTAGTCGTGTTGGATATTTTAGAGGTGACAATTGCCCACACACGAGTAAGAGAACTCACACCCAAACAATTGAGGAGAAGGGTCGAAGACTCGACCACCCTCACTTCACCTTTTATGAAAACGGTGTTTGGATATGGATTATGTGTTTTAATGATTACTTGGAAAAAGGTTTGAATGTTGTCGAGTTACAAGTGTTTGAGTGGTGTCAATTGCCCACACACGAGTAAGAGAACTCGCACCTAAACAATTGACAGGTTAAAGCTTAAGTTTTTTTAGAGGCGTCAATTGTTCGCACACGAGTAAGAGAACCCGCACCTAAACAATCGACAGGTTAAAGTTTAAGTTTTTTAGAGGTGTAAATTGTTTGCACACGAGTAAGAGAACTCACACCCAAACAATCGAAGAGAAAGACCAAAGACTCGATCCCCCTCACTTTTCACCTTCTAAGGAATAATGTTTGAATATAGATTACGTGTTTTAAGCGGCAAGTGATTATAAAAAGGTTTGAATAGTGTATGAACAAAGAAACAGAATGAGGGTTAGATGAACGAGTATGAATATGATATGAATAATATGAATAATATGAACAATAATATAATCAAGATAATATGAACATGATATAATATTGACATAAAAGTAAATCAAGATAATATTGACGAAAAGGTAAGGTTAGTGGTTAATCGAGTGAATCGGGTCCAATGTAGCACTAAGCCATCGTAGCATAATCTATGACGCAGATCATACTATAGGAGGATGAGCATTTGATTTATGTGTTAAAACACGATGGAGAAATGATATTAAGGACCATTCTCCAATGAAATCGTGCCACACAAAAAGAAAGGATGAAGATCTTGTCTTAATCACAAACTTTCGTCGATTAATCGAAGGTAACCTATCACGATCCCAAAGTATAGAAAGAGATCCTGATGATTACTCACTACAGATTTGAAATAATGAAGGTTAATCGCCTCAACAATCAACATTCGCGAATAGAAAGACTTCATCGATCGAAGATAAGAAAACAGAAGAAGATAATAGAAAATGAAATGGAAATAGAAAATAAATCGAAGTGGTCTCGTCTTAATCAAGATTTAATCGAGAAATCGATAATCAACGATATTTGACTTTCATTGACCAAAAATGAAAGGAAAAGATAGAAATCGAAAGTGAAAAGATATAATCGAAAAAACAAGATGGAAAAAGGAAGAAAGGTCTCATCTTTACCAAGATTTTCAATCGATAAATCAATAATCTTTGGTTTTAGATTTTCATCGACCGATAAAAAAAGAAAATAAATAGGCCTCATATTAATCAAGACTTTGAATCGATTTTGAGAAAATCAACTAAATCATGAGTGTTGTTATATCATTGGCCCAAAAGCGAAACCGAAAATAAAATCGAAAGTTCAAATAGAAAGGGCCAAAATCCTAAGCTACGAAATCAAGTCAAGTCACAAATTAGTAGTTAAATCAACAATAAAATCTAAAACTATAAAAAATAAATCTCAAATAGTTATTTTAAACATGAGCTAGAAACCACATAACTAAATAAGAAAAATATTTAACAACAAAAAAAAAATTACAAAGACTATTTATAAAGATTATTTACAAAACAATATAAACAAAACCTTTAACCAAAATAATTAACAAAATAATTAATCAAAATATAATAACTAAAAAAGGTTTGAGAAAATAAAGATAGCTTGTTTTTGCAAAATGAATAGAATAATAAAAAAAAGAGAAAAGAAGGAATGAGGCGTGTGGAATCTAATGGTGTCTTTAGAAAAATTAAATGGGCCTGAAGCCCATCATTATACTAACAAAACAAAAACACGGCTATGTTTCTACATGGAACAGATCCTTCAGTTTTTTTTAAGAGAAAACAAACAATGGTAAAGCAACTAGGTCAACGTATCAGGTTTTCAAGAAATACGCAAGGCTATGTTCTTACTCTCCTCTTTCAAAAATTAGGTTTCAAAACAAAATAACCAAGTAAAAAGTGCACAACAGCAAAGTTAATCAGCAACATATTCTCCATCACAAATAGAACAACATCCAACAAAACAGCAACATCAGCCTCTCGTTTCTCTCTCAATTTCGCTCGCTTTCACTCTCTCTAAATCGCATCTGTTCGCTTCTCTCAGTCTGATTCACCTCTCAGCGGTGGCTATGGTGTGTCACTGTTGCTTGTCGTGATGGTTGTCGCGCATAGCGATGATGTGCGGAAGGTTTCACGCGTTCACGGTGGTGGAGGGTGAAGCAGGTGAGGCGGTGAGGAGTTTGTGGTGGTCTAATGACGGCGCATCTGAAGTGTTGTTTAGAGGTGTTCAAGGGTTTTCCCTTTCAACACTATCTCGATCGCAGCATCCTCACTCGCGACGAGATTTTACAGTTTGTGATGTCGGTGGTTGGAATGATTTGGGATTGTGGGCCTTGGTTGAAGATTGTTGAGAAGGTTTTGGGTCGGAGAGAGTTGAAGGACGTATGAAGAAGGGTTTAAAGATGATTGAATGGGGAGGTTTATGTGTTTTGGTGCCGAGACAGAAGTGGAAGGGATAAAGGGGTTTGAAGGGAGGTTGATGAGTCGCTGGAGATGATGAAGGGTGTGTGAAGGAATTCTTTGGTGGATCTTGTGTGAGGTTTTTTCTTTTAAAAGGATGAAGAAGGCACTTGTGTGGCGAGTTCTTAGAATTCCCTCTATCCTTTTTTTTTAATCCCCTTACTTCTCTGCATCCCTTTTGTTTTAAACAAACCACAAACTTCTTCAATAAGCTTCTAGTACAATTTTTGTCTGATATTGTTGTGTGATATCACTTTCAATGCAGGTTTGCGCAGGCTGGTTGTCACACATGGCTTAGAGTGGTGCAGGTTGCAGGTTGTTCGTGTCGCTGTTGCTTGTTGTTGGATGAAGGGATACATTTGAGGTGGAGTCAGAGTTTTGGCGTGTAGTACTTGGAGTGGAGTACCTTTTTTTAATGTGTTTTGTAATATTGGTGACATGGCTTTTTGTATGGATTCTTTTGTATGGATTTTGTAAATTAAAATGTAAATTGGACTTGGCAAATTTTATTGTAAATGGAATAATGTGTTTATGGTTTAAAAAAAAGGTAAGAAATATGGAATGAATTCAAATGGATAAATGGATATTGGATTAATGAAAAATAGATGAAAATGGATGGATAATCGAATGAATAATAAACGGGAAATTGAATTGGAAAATGGGTATGAAAATATGAATAGATGAATTGGATAAAATTGGAAAAGGCATTTGGATATTAAATGATGAGTTTGCAAAGTGGATTAAAATGGTTAGAAGGAAGTGGATATTTTATGGATTTAAATATTGAATGGATTTTGAATTTAATAGGAGAAAGGATGAATTCACAAGTTGATTTTTGAATGGATAATAACAAATGGTTTTGAATTGGCTATTGGATTATGTGGATTCGAAAATTGGGTAAATGGATTTAAGTGAACTTAAAATGAAATGTGGTTATGAGATGAAATGGAAAATGGATAAAATTGGTTTGTAAAGGGATTAGGAAAATGAAATGGATAAAATATGGATTCTAATGAAAAATTGGATTGAAAAATGGGTATTTGGAAATGGATAGGAAATGGACGGTAAATGGATAATAAAATGAAGTGGAATAAATGGATGAATTAAAACTAGGAAAACAAAATTGAAGTGGGATTGAATAGAAATAGAAACGAAACTTGAATTGGATAAAAACTGGATAGAATCGGCCACGGGTCAACCTCTGCATCGATCCTCTAAAACTTGCCACTTGCATTACTGATTGAAAAGAATATGATTCTCCACCATGCACCATTTGAACACAGTTTGATAACTGGATCCACACACAGATAACCTGCATTGAGACTTCGGACACGACCACCTGAACCAAACACACCCTGGCCTTGAAAAGAAAACAACATATTTTTTAGATTTTCTGAATATGGTTAGTGGATGGATGTATAAATGGAGATTATATACATGTAGGACAAATTTGGGGTATGACAGATGCCCCTATCTAATTGCCTTGAACCTGAGAAAATGAACAGCTGCAAAGCATTTATTTTATGGGTAGAAGTCAATTAGATACAAGAAGACCCCAAAATTTGTCTAACAAAAGGTAAAACTGATATAGAGTGGGAGTTGACAAAATGAGGTAGCGAGGTTCAACTGAACAAAATAACTTGAGGTCCTTTGGGTGGTCGAAGCAGTCCCTTATCCAGTAAGGTTCCTCGATGATACCAAAGCAGTATCTTTGTCGGCAGACGATTCTCTGGGTCGTCGAAGCAGTCCCTTATCCATTAAGGTTCCTCGATAATACCAAAGCGGTATCTTTGTCGGGAGACGATTCTCTGGGTTGTCGAAGAAGTCCCTTATCCATTAAGGTTCTTCGATGATACCAAAGTAGTATCTCAGAACAAATTTGCTGAGGGATAGTTGAGCAAGATTCCTGTCGGAGGAAATGTGCTGGCTCTGCAGGGGAAACTCACAAGAAACTTTCTAGAATAACCTTTGCTTGGGGAGTAATAACACAACTGCTGGGGATTATCATTATCAACTGCAAGGCTGAAGAATGACTTGCTGGGGAATAGAATTCCTTGAGTATGTGTGGGGCACCAACTCTTTTTAGAAGAATACTGCCGATTTTGATGGAGGACTAGCCAAGATGCTTGCGAATTGATCCTGGATCCTGTTATGCTATGTTGCTGGGGATGGAAATGCCATGCACCACATGATGCACTGAAACACATGCTAAGATGAAACTGATGGGGAATCTAATGCACGTATGAATGCACAAGATATACTAGTGCTTGATATGATTATGTAATGCTATGCATATGACGATGCAAATGATCAGGGCGCACTAGGGATAGGTTTCCTCGTCGTGAGTATCACTAGGGATTGGATTTGGTAATTGCCAAGTGAAATTGGACTTTGGTTTTTTTGGGTGTTTGCCAGGACTTTGTTTTTTTTTTGGTGTTTTGCCAATAAATTGGACTTTGGTTATTTGAGGATGCCAACAGAATGGACTTTTAATGGTTGCCAATGAAGAATGGACTTTGGGTCAAGCTTCTAGACTAAAAGTGGATTAGAGGGTAGATTACCAGACGAGAACTGGTGTGAAAGGGGTATTCGCCGGACGAGAACTGGGCCTTAAAAGATTTTCCAGACGAGAGCTGGACTTTAAAATGTTTTGCCAGACGAGAACTGGGCCTTAAAAAGATTTGCCAGACGGGAACTGGACCTTAAAATATTTTGCCAGACGAGAACTGGGCCTTAAAAAGATTTTCCAGCCGGGAACTGGACCTTAAAATATTTTGCCAGACGGGAACTGGACCTTAAAAAGATTTGCCAGACGGGAACTAGACCTTTAAAATTTTTTCCAGACGAGAACTGGACTTTAAAATGTTTTTCCAGACGAGAACTGGGCCTTAAAAGATTTGCCAGACGAGAGCTGGACTTTAAAATGTTTTGCCAGACGAGAACTGGGCCTTAAAAAGATTTTCCAAACGGGAACTGGACCTTAAAATGTTTTGCCAGACAAGAACTGGGCCTTAAAAAGATTTGCCAGCCGGGAACTGGACCTTAAAATGTTTTGCCAGACGGGAACTGGACCTTAAAAAGATTTGCCAGACAGGAACTGGACCTTTAAAATGTTTGCCAGACGAGAACTGGTCTTTAAAATGTTTTTCCAGACGTGAACTGGGCCTTAAAAAGATTTTCCAGACAGGAACTGGACCTTAAAATGTTTGCTAGACGAGAACTGGACCTTAAAATGTTTTGCCAGACGAGAACTGGGCCTTAAAATGTTTTGTCAGACGAGAACTGGGCCTTAAAAGATTTGCCAGACGAGAGCTGGATTTTAAAATGATTTGCCAGACGGGAACTGGACCTTAAAATGATTTGCCAGAAGAGAACTGGACCTTAAAATGATTTGCCAGACGGGAACTGGACCTTAAAGTGATTTGCCAAGCTAAGTTGGACTTTGGATTGCCAAGCTAAGTTGGACTTTGGATTGCCAAGCTAAGTTGGACTTTTGGGTTAAGTCTTGCGATACCAGGCTTTGAGACGTCAAATCTCGTTGGAAGGTTAGACTTGAGGTAAGATGCGCATGTCTATGCAATGAGCGAAGCGACATGACTAATGCATATGACTGATTTATGCAATGATATAAAAGTTTCCAAGGATGCCCCAGAAGGGGATAAGGGATGGATAGGTTCCTATGTAGCAAGGTCTCTTGTCAGAAGGAAGGCAAAAGGTTATATGCGGGGGGAATAACATGATTCCCCGACACTCGTCTTGAACTCAAAGGTCACTTGATGGTGTTCGCTTGAGCAGATTGAAAGCAGCGGAGAGATTTGCCCCTGTGTAGCTCATCTTGCCCCAGTTTAGGCCTATGAAGAATTTCCCCTTTACAGGAAACTGGAAACAACTGTACCATGAGATGATCTCGAGATGGTTTGCCCCAGAATTCCAAGTCGTGAAAGGCTTTGATCTCGAGATGGCTTTCCCCGGAATTCCAAGTCATGAAAGGATTCTTCCTTCATTGAATGACTCTTGAAGTATTTGGCTTCAAAGTACCCTTGAGGTAGCTTTCCCCAGAATGAGCGTTGGAGCGACTTAACTTGTGTTGATTGAATATTAGAGGGGTTTTCCTTTAGTCAAAAGAACCTCTGGGTGGCCTGCCCCTGGTTGGTAGAGTCTTGAGATGATTCACCATGTTCAACCTGATTCCTGAATGATTTGCCCCATAATTAACTAATGCTTCGGGGACTTACTTTGAACTGACTGATTCCATAATCATTGGATATCAATGCCCCTGATCCATAGGGTTATGAGGTGTTGTTAGTTCAAATCAACTTTGTTGAATGATCTAGCTCTCTTTGATTGCTCCTTGATGGAATTTCCTTGATGTCAAACACCGACTTGCAGTCAAAATTATCGTTCATAAATGGTAATTTTAATGCGATGCTCATGCAAGTTTTGAAAATCAGTCATTATTAGAATGATGTGATAGTGTGTGACATATGGACCATTAGTCCACACATGGTGCTGATTTAGCTGGTGTGAAAGATATAGCAAGAATATGACACCAATTTAGAAGATTAGCAAATCTCTAGGAGTCAGTTTACGCAACCTTGCTGTAGTATGCTTTCAGAATAAACCCTGCCTCAATTAGATCTTTTGAGGGTTATAGCGTGGTCTGGTTCACGGTTATAGAAACAAAGGATATAAGGCTCAAAGTGTGTTTTGTACCCACCCTTTCTTCGTGATGTTCTCCAGTCCTACGTTCAGTTGACTCTGCACATGTTTGTCCTCCAAATGGGGTGACGGTGTAAGCGATGAATGATTCAAGGTTTGCTCGAAATGGAAGTCACCTTATTTTGTTTTGATGGGTGTCAGTGACCCTTTGATTTTGACAAGGTGGCCACTGAGTCTTATTCTGTTTTTTGTTGAGGATTCGAAAGCCTCTTTTGTTTTTTTATCCCTATCTTTTGCATGGACTGACTTTGCTTTTCGAGTCCATCAGGGTTGCCTTGATTTTTGCTAAGTCTCCTTTGAGGTGTTTGACTTAGCAGGCTTTTTTTTTTTTAATTTTGTTTTTTATTTTTGATTTTGTCAGAGGATTGTGACAGCCAAGTCATGGGTAATTGATGAACAACCATCATGTTTTTGGATTTCGCTTTTGTGAATTGAGTGTGTAATCAGGTTAACTGAACACTACCTTGCCCCAGGTTGAGTGTAAGGGTTTGAATATCCGAAGGAAACTGCTACTTCTAGGCTCGAAGTGGTTTACTAGGGATTAACACCTTGTCTCTCCAGTGTTTGGGGATTTGAAACAATGCTTGTACATCCTTGGCAGGATTCCATCCGAAAGCATACCATCAGCAATTATTGGTATTTCATTTTCATCATCCTCCCTCCAAAATTTGCTAAACAAA
This sequence comes from Lathyrus tuberosus, assembly GCA_022829125.1. Taxonomy (NCBI): domain Eukaryota; kingdom Viridiplantae; phylum Streptophyta; class Magnoliopsida; order Fabales; family Fabaceae; genus Lathyrus; species Lathyrus tuberosus. The sequence goes on from JALAZF010000034.1 coordinate 8,546,560, forward strand.
AGTTTGATAAAGAGAGTGGACAAGAAGTATATGGAAGAATTTTATTTTAATTGTTTTGTATTTTTATTTTTTATATATAAGTGAAGAAAAATGATCGAATTCGACATGATTAATTCAGAAAATGCATGATCACATCATTAATATTACCATTCAAAACAACAATATTAAAAAACAAGTAGCTTTTAACATAACGAAAGTATGAATGCAAATGATAAATGTCCAATGGTTGCTAGTATCTGAGGAAGTCTTCCTGTCTGAACCACTGGCTTTAGGGGATGCCTCTTGAAGTCTTGGAACTTATTTGGGCGAGAAGCTGACGTGCACAACCAAGTTCCCTTCTTGAAAGGATATGTGCTTCTTGTCAATCAACTGTTGCACCTTGGCTTGAAAAGCTTTGCAATCTTCGGTTGAATGCCCCATTGATCCAGCATGATATCCACAGTGTGCATTGGGATCGTATCCAAGTGGGTATGGTTTTGGCAAAGGCTTGATAGCTTTGGGCTCTACCAGTGAGTTTCGGACCAGACGCGGCAAAAGTTGACTGTATGACATAGGAACTGGGTGAAGAGAAGCAGTCATTCTTTCCAAGTTGTTTCGAGGCCTATGCTGATTCTGATGATGATTCTGATATCCTCGACCCCAGGCTCATTGATTTGCACGAGGAGAAATCATGGGTTTTTGGTATGATGCCCTAGGATTGACAGGTGGCCCATAAGGATGATATGACGCTGACAATGATAACTGCCGAGAAGCTAAAGGGTCATAAAGTCTTGTTGGTGTACCCTGAGAATACTCAACATTTGCTATGACTGCATCAATTTCATTATCCTCTTCCTCTTGGGGATTGCTGAAGGATTCAGTTTCACCATCCTGGTTGCTCGAGACGTCTTGGACTTGTTTAGCTTTGAGGTAACTCTCGATGCGTTCTCCTACTATTATAAGGTCAGAGAAGCTTGAGAATGAACAGCCATCCATCCTTTTAAGATAGGTGGCATGCAGACTATCCAAGAACATGTCAATCAATTCTTTGTCCAAGAGTGGCGGTTGTACCCTAGCTGTCAACTCTCTCCACCGTTGTGCATAATCCTTAATGGATTCACTGCTCTTCTGAGATAGGCTTTGCAGCTGCGTGCGACCGGGAGCCATGTCCAAATTGTACTCATATTGCTTTAGGAATGCATTGGACAAGTCTTTCCATGATTGGATACAACTTCTTTCTAAATCCACGTACCAATTCAAAGATGCACCACTTAAACTGTCTTGAAAACAGTAAATCATCAACTTGTCGTCGCGGACATGAGAAGTCATCTTTCGGCAGAACATTACCAAATGACGCTTTGGACAACTGATACCAGCATACTTCTCGAAGTTGGGTACTTGGAATTTTGGAGGAATTACCAAGTCTGGCACTAGGCACATATCAACAACATCGAGCCCAGAAGTATCGCGCGCTTTCATAGCCTGAACCTTCTCTTCGAGTGAACAAAACTTTTTCTCCATGGAATCAGATATCATCTGAGACTGAGCAGGGATGTTCACTTGTGGAGTATGATCACCAGGTAGATGATCAAATAATGGGTTAGTCGACACAGCAAAACCTGATGGGTAGTCAAAATCCTTCATCCCAACATGTTGAAAACTATCCTCTAACATAGCAATCACAACTTTCAAATTGTCTATGCTTTTCTTATCTCTGCTTGAACTTGCTTTAATTGCTTTGCGGATACCACAGGTTCAGTATGAGCGTCGGGAAATCAGTTGGCAGGAAATGGACAGAGGATCAGATGAGTTTGTTGGAAAATGATATGCTAATGTCATGAGTATGCAATGCTTATGCAAGTTCCAGGATCAAAACAACATCTGATTCAAAGGAAGGAGCTAGACACAGGATATCTCTGATCACAGGACCCTATAGGTAGGCTCTAAACGGGTAGGTGCCTAGAGTTATGGATATCTTTCAAAGACATTATAGCCATGACGAAGGAACATCAGACGATAATATCCTTGAAAGGATCTCGTCTAGGTGAGGTTTTCGTTTCTTCCCCACGAGAAAGACTCCTCGGAGGCGCCCACTACACAACCATCGACACACGGGTTCTAAGTAGGGTTCTCAGAATCCTAGATCGAGGTCGAAAATATTACTGTCAGGAAGTAATACGTTCGAGGGATCTCATCTGATTGTGGCGTTCGCATTAACCCACAAAGAGTTAACACTACCAACCACCATGGATAAATGGGTTAATGGTCCTTGGGATCAACGATTCAGACTCGAAAACATTATCATCATGACGAAGTAACGTCAAAACGATAACATTTCCAAGGGAATCTACTCCAAGCGGGGTCTTTGCTTTGGCTCACGCGGAAGAGACCACGCAAGTCTCCACTACACAACTACCATCCTAATCCTAGGGTTATATTCGGACTCAGGTGTAGAGCCGTCTCACAGAGCACCAATGATCAGAGAACCCCAACAGTGTCACAAGAAACAGTAATAAGATATAATAACAATAAGCAAGTAGATAATATATAATCAGACACGTAGGCAAACAAACAAGAAAAGATAAACAAACAAGCGGATCTAACACTCACAAATCGAGTCAAGTTAGGCTTGACTCTCTCCAGCATAAGGCAATGCATATTCCCCAGCATAGTCACCATCTGTCGTACCTCGAAAAATACGATCCTGGCGATGGACGCGAAAAAAACTGTTCGAAACAGAGTCGCCACCGAACTTTATTTATCCCAAGTTAGGGAAAGGAAAATATCGATAAAACCTTTAAAGGGAGATAAGAACATGGTCATCGCAACCAAATTTGGGTTCGGGAGTCGGTTACGCAAGAGGGAAGGTATTAGCACCCTCTACGCCCGTTGTACTCAACGGGAACCTCTTGAATCGATTCGTGAGATATGTTAGCTAGGTTTGTTTGTCTTCTTCTAAAGGGTTTGCTTATTAAAAGAGAAGGGGTGGTTTTTTTTATTAGTGTGTTCGGCAAGGATTAGAACCCTTGGGCCTACGTATTCCCTCGTGCAATGGGAAAGTCAGAGCATTCGTAGTTCGTGGGACTACGGTTGGTTGGTGTTTTTTAAGTGAACGAGTGTTTAATTCGCATTCTAACTGCTAAACGTTGGCTTGTCGGCTCGTCATGGGAGGCTGAAGCACTAGTTCATATGCACGGAAGAATGGATTAAACAATGTTCTTATTGTGAAAGTTGTTTGAGTATGAATTAAGTGTATTAGAGATTTGATTGAGAAAAAGGTTTGATTTGGACGTGTTTTAGGTGGACGAGAGTTTAGGTTGCATTCTAACTGCTAAACATTGGCTTGTCTGCCCGCTAGGGGAGGCTGAAGCACGAGTTCATATGCGCGAAAGAATGACTTAAACAATGTTCTTTGGGAAAGGTGTTTGAGTTGTGGATTAAGTGTGTTAAAGATTTGATTGAGAAAATAGTTTGATTTGCGTGTGTTTTAAGGTTTCGGTCGCGCACGGTGAGAAAGGAGAGTTTTTTAGTCGTGTTGGATATTTTAGAGGTGACAATTGCCCACACACGAGTAAGAGAACTCGCACCCAAACAATTGAGGAGAAGGGTCGAAGACTCGACCACCCTCACTTCACCTTTTATGAAAATGGTGTTTGGATATGGATTACGTGTTTTAATGATTACTTGGAAAAAGGTTTGAATGTTGTCGAGTTACAAGTGTTTTAGTGGTGTCAATTGCCCACACACGAGTAAGAGAACTCACACCTAAACAATTGACAGGTTAAAGCTTAAGTTTTTTTAGAGGCGTCAATTATTCGCACACGAGTAAGAGAACTCGCACCTAAACAATCGACAGGTTAAAGTTTAAGTTTTTTAGAGGTGTCAATTGTTTGCACACGAGTAAGAGAACTCGCACCCAAACAATCAAAGAGAAAGACCAAAGAATCGATCCCCCTCACTTTTCACCTTCTAAGGAATAATGTTTGAATATAGATTACGTGTTTTAAGCGGCAAGTGATTATAAAAAGGTTTGAACAGTGTATGAACAAAGAAACAGAATGAGGGTTAGATGAACGAGTATGAATATGATATAAACAATATGAATAATATGAACAATAATATAATCAAGATAATATGAACAAGATATAATATTGACATAAAAGTAAATCAAGATAATATTGATGAAAAGGTAAGGTTAGTGGTTAATCGAGTGAATCGGGTCCAATGTAGCGCTAAGCCATCGTAGCACAATCTATGACGCAGATCATACTATAGGAGGATGAGCATTTGATTTATGTGTTAAAACACGATGGAGAAATGATATTGAGGATCATTCTCCAATGAAATCGTGCCACACGAAAAGAAAGGATGAAGATCTCGTCTTAATCACAAACTTTCGTCGATTAATCGAAGGTAACCTATCACGATCCCAAAGTATAGAAAGAGATCCCGATGATCACTCACTACAGATTTGAAATAAAGAAAGTTAATCGCATCAACAATCAACATTCGCGAATAGAAAGACTTCATCGATCGAAGATTAGAAAACAGAAGAAGATAATAGAAAATGAAATGGAAATAGAAAATAAATCGAAGTGGTCTCGTCTTAATCAAGATTTAATCGAGAAATTGATAATCAACGATATTTGACTTTCATTGACCAAAAATGAAAGGAAAAGATAGAAATCGAAAGTGAAAAGATATAATCGAAAAAACAAGATGGAAAAGGAAGAAAAGTCTCATCTTTACCAAGATTTTAAATTGATAAATCGATAATCTTTGGTTTTAGATTTTCATCGACCGATAAAAAAGAAAATAAATAGGCCTCATATTAATCAAGACTTTGAATCGATTTTGAGAAAATCAACTAAATCATGAGTGTTGTTATATCATTGGCCCAAAAGCGAAACCAAAAATAAAATCGAAAGTTCAAATAGAAAGGGCCAAAATCCTAAGCTACGAAATCAAGTCAAGTCACAAATTAGTAGTTAGATCAACAATAAAATCTAAAACTATCAAAAATAAATCTCAAATAGTTATTCTAAATATGAGCTAGAAGCCACATAACTAAATAAGAAAAATATTTAACAAAAAAAAAAAATTACAAAGACTATTTATAAAGATTATTTACAAAACAATATAAACAAAACCTTTAACCAAAATAATTAACAAAATAATTAATCAAAATATAATAACTAAAAAAAAGGTTTGAGAAAATAAAGATAGCTTTTTTTTGCAAAATGAATAGAATAATAAAAAAAGAGAAAAAAAGGAATGAGGCGTGTGAAATCTAATGGTGTCTTTAGAAAAATTAAATGGGCTTGAAGCCCATCATGATACTAACAAAACAAAAACACGGCTAGGTTTCTACATGGAACAGATTCTTCAGTTTTTTTTAAGAGAAAACAAACAATGGTAAAGCAACTAGGTTAACGTATCAGGTTTTCAAGAAATACGCAAGGCTATGTTCTTACTCTCCTCTTTAAAAAATTAGGTTTCAAAACAAAATAACCAAGTAAAAAGTGCACAACAGCAATGTTAATCAGCATCATATTCTCCGTCACAAATAGAACAACATCCAACAAAACAGCAATATCAGCCTTTCGTTTCTCTCTCAATTTCACTCGCTTTCACTCTCCCTAAATCGCATCTGTTCGCTTCTCTCAGTCCGATTCACCTCTCAGCGGCGGCTATGGTGCGTCACTGTTGCTTGTTGTGATGGTTGTCGCGCATAGCGATGATGTGCGGAAGGTTTCACGCATTCACGGTGGTGGAGGGTGAAGCAGGTGAGGCGGTGAGGAGTTTGTGGTGGGCTAATGGCGGCGCATCTGAAGTGTTGTTTAGAGGTGTTCAAGGGTTTTCCCTTTCAACGCTATCTCGATCGCAGCTTCCTCACTCGCGACGAGATTTTACGGTTTGTGATGTCGGTGGTTGGAATGATTTGGGATTGTGGGCCTTGGTTGAAGATTGTTGAGAAGGTTTTGGGTCGGAGAAAGTTGAAGGACGTATGAAGAAGGGTTTAAAGATGATTTAATAGGGAGGTTTATGTGTTTTGGTGCCAAGACAGAAGTGGAAGGGATAAAGGGGTTTGAAGGGAGGTTGATGAGTCGCTGGAGATGATAAAGGGTGTGCGAAGGAATTCTTTGGTGGATCTTGTGTGAGGTTTTTTCTTTTAAAAGGATGAAGAAGGCTCTTGTGTGGCTGAGTTCTTAGAATTCCCTTTATCCCTTTTTTTTGAATCCCCTTACTTCTCTGCATCCCTTTTGTTTTAAACAAACCACAAACTTCTTCAATAAGCTTCTAGTACAATTTTTGTCTGATATTGTTGTGTGATATCACTTTCAATGCAGGTTTGGGCAGGCTGGTTGTCACGCATGGCTTAGAGTGGTGCAGGTTGCAGGTTGTTCGTGTCGCTGTTGCTTGTTGTTGGATGCAGGGATACATTTGAGGTGGAGTCAGAGTTTTGGCGTGTAGTACTTGGAGTGGAGTACCTTTTTTTAATGTGTTTTGTAATATTGGTGATATGGCTTTTTGTATGGATTCTTTTGTATGGATTTTGTAAATTAAAATGTGAATTGGACTTGGCAAATTTTATTGTAAATGGAATAATGCGTTTATGGTTTAAAAAAATGGTAAGAAATATGGAATGAATTTAAATGGATAAATGGATATTGGATTAATGAAAAATAGATGAAAATGGATGGATAATCGAATGAATAATAAACGGGAAATTGAATTGGAAAATGGGTATGAAAATATGAATGGATGAATTGGATAAAATTGGAAATGGCATTTGGATATTCAATGATGAGTTTTCAAAGTGGATTAAAATGGTTAGAAGGAAGTGGATTTTTTATGGATATAGATATTGAATGGATTTTGAATTTAATAGGAGAAAGGATGGATTCACAAGTTGATTTTTGAATGGATAATAACAAATGGTATTGAATTGGCTATTGGATTATGTGGATTCGAAAATTGGGTAAATGGATTTAAGTGAACTTAAAATGAAATATGGTTATGAGATGAAATGGAAAATGGATAAAATTGGTTTGTAAAGGGATTAGGAAAATGAAATGGATAAAATATGGATTCTAATGAAAAATTGGATTGAAAAATGGGTATTTGGAAATGGATAGGAAATGGACGGTAAATGGATAATAAAATGAAGTGGAATAAATGGATGAATTAAAACTAGGAAAACAAAATTGAAGTGGGATTGAATAGAAATAGAAACGAAACTTGAATTGGATAAAAACTGGATAGAATCGTCCACGAGTCAACCTCTGCATCGATCCTCTAAAACTTGTCACTTGCATTACTGATTGAAAAGAATATGATTCTCCACCATGCACCATTTGAACACAGTTTGGTAACTGGATCCACACACAGATTACCTGCATTGAGACTTCGGACACGACCACCTGAACCAAACACACCCTGGCCTTGAAAAGAAAATAACATATTTTTTGGATTTTCTAAATATGGTTAGTGGATGGATGTATAAATGGAGATTATATACAGGTAGGACAAATTTGGGGTATGACAAAGACATGAAGACACACCACAACAAAAGAAACACAACCTGAGAACCAAGAAGCAGCGACCCCCTTTAAATACCCAAGCAACTTCTCTAAGAATTAACGGTCCATAGAATTTACCAAAGAACAATTCAATGAAGATATAAATATTGGTAGGTAACTTCAACATAAATGAGTGTGCACCGCCCAACTAGGATTTGACTATTTCAACTTTAGGGTAAACCGTCCAAAGAATGCGCATGTACCAAGACACATGTTTAACACTCCTTCTCTTAGGCACGCTCTCCATTGTCTAAAGAACATCGTTCAAATAAACCTACTTGAAAATAACCACAAGTCCTAAACAATGCCCTGACATTTAGTCAGACTTTATCTAGTCTCTCTTATAGCCTTTGAGACATAGTCACAGATCCTTCAAGTAATCCCAACATGCTCTTTTCAACCAGGGGCTGACCAAGATGTTAGGACAACATGTCCAACATCTTTTAACAAGGACTCCTATGAACACATCCATACACTGTATAAATTCATCTTGAATCTTATAGCCATATACAACCTTGTTCTTTGAGAATCAATCCAATCAAATATGGAATCCTCACATCCCTGTAGAAGACATACACAATCTCTTAACTCCTTGGTTAGCAAATATGTCATCCACACTAAGAAGACATCAAACCCCTTCTCCATAAGAGGAGTGATATAACTTCAACATGCTCCCTACTCGAGATCCACCCTGACACAGTCTTATCTAGAGATATTCCTAGCAGAACCTCCTTTTGACTCATAGATAGTCAAAAATCACACAGTCTTGACCAGCAGCTCTACACCATACTACACACCAAATAGATATACCTCTCAAAGCTGAAAGTCAAACTCAATCAACATCCAAGAATAACCAGCAGAAATGATGTTCCAACATAATTTAGGACATCACTCTCAATCAGAGAAGACATGACTTTGATTCTTGAATCACTAAACACTGGACTTACCCTTCTCACACTTCCATCAGCAAGGAACACATGAGAATCACAACAGGTCACAACTGCAGTGGACCATCATAGAAGGCAGAATACCACAGAGAGAAATAAACTCTCACAAGCCTCGAGAATCTTCAACCCAGAAGCACAGAGTTCAGACATCCCAATCTAAACAAACTCCTCAGCAAGGTCTACTTACCCTCTGCCCTTCAGTCTTCTATCCTTCAAAACTCCACCTTGCACAATCCACTACAAGACACAGTACATCAGTACCAGCAAGGGCTAATGTTTCAGCAGGAAATGACATTATAAGCCTAGAGCAACAGACTTGTGCAGGTAGTTTCTTGAGTCATACTAAAATACCACCTTCCTCCATAAGTGACCAATCAAAATAACTTCCACCATGTCCTTGATCATGAGGAAACATAGCTGAAACTTCCAGTCCTAACATCCCCTTACCTCAGAAGAACTCAGGAACACTTATATCCAACATCTTAGATGAGACTTCAATAAACCAATCAACAACTCCCTAATCCAAAGAGGTTGAGATAGACTTTAGGGACAACCTTATAGTTGGAGAGCAACCACCCCTAAGGATACCAGCCTATAGAAGATGATGTAGCTCCAATGCATACAAAGGGCCACAACATGAGCATCCTGATGTTCAGTCCAATGTCAAAACATTTGATAACTGACTTGACTAGCATACTAATGAAATCACACATGCTTGAGACAGTCTTGAAGATCTAACCCTTAGACTTCCAGATAATATCCCACCTTGAATGGCTTTTCCACCATAACAGAACAAGAGTTCCATGTTCTCATAGACTTGATCATGAAATCAAGTTTGAGTAAATAACCTTCATCCCGAACATAAGAAAGAAAACCAACAACCAGTCTTTTTTCAGGATAACTCAAGGGAAGGAACAAATACCCAGATGACAACTTCCTTCAAGCATAATTCTCCAAGGGAATTATCCACACATGATTCCACGCCAGAACCAATCCAAATAGACACAATTATCTGCAAGATCATTCAGCTTTGAAAGACCAAAAATAATCTCCAAGATGTCAGGGTAAATGTCCTAGACATGTTTCCTTAACTTCCATATCCACATAATTTGTTAAATATGTCTTTATATACTCCTATAGGAGATGCTGAAACATAACTTGATCAGAAATAAACTGACTCAAGGAATGTTCTTCAACTTCCACCAACACACTTAACCATAACAAGATGATTGGATAGAGCCTTCTTAGAAAGCATACCAAATGTCTCTTCAAGACTAATCAGAAGAAGATTTCCAACACTTCGATCAACACACAGTTGTTTAGCATCCAGACCATAAGCCACTGCACTCCTTAGTCCAAGAAAATCACTCCTTGGAGCAACAAGATTCTGCACACACTCTTCTGAAATGATGTTTCAACATCTGGTTGAGCATCAGTTCCTTTTCCAATAAACAGATCATTGAAATTGGTTCTGAGTTCTTACAACTATCTGAAGCTGCACCTTATGGCGTAACAGTTTGACATCATCTTTCTTGAACACCAAGCAATAGGATAATCAATTAAATACTTGCTAAGGACACAAATAGCAATTGATCTTAAATCCCAATTATGTATTCTTCAGATTTGACACCCTTCTTACTCTAGCTACAAACCAGAAATAAGTCATCCATCACAACCTTAGGAAGAAATCTTCAAAGCATAAATCTTCCTGAGAATACCATCTTCAGGAAAACTAGTGACATCCTTGGATAAGACACATATCTAATGTCTTTACACTTATGAGACTTCTTTAACAGTGATCAGTAATTACTCTAGTTCCAGCCTAGTTGAATGTCAGTACACTTGTGCAGTTCCTCCTAGATACTTCCTTCTAGGAGATCTGATAGGAGATCCTCAAGCAAAAATAAATTTCTCTTGGCTCTCTTCCATGGTATGACATTCTCATGTCACACTTCAAGTATCCTTGAAGCATCCACTTGACCATCTACTCTTCTGACTCTATTTAACAAACACATTCAAAAGTGCCTTTATGAGTGGACTTGAGAGAAAACTCAAGTATCTTTGGCAACTTTAAACATGACATAGAGTGTTTATCAAATCCAATAGATCATGAATTAGATACACAAGACCTCAACTCAACCTTTTTCCTCCTATTGCCCTTCATATTACCTGATTGAAACTTTCTCCCAAGCAACATAGAAAGAACATTCAGAGGACTCCAGGTTACAGTGCTTTCTCCTGTCTATTACTCCCAGCTAGACGGCACAAAAACTTCTAGAGAAAACGACCCATCTTCAACATGCACCAAGTAAGATGTCACAACATCTTATCAGGAACCATGCGTAACAATAGCATCATTATCAGCAACAACAAAGAATCTTCACAAAGTATCAATCAACCATCAATAGTTGTTTGTCTGGAACACCCTATCCCACAACACCAAAGAATGGTCTGATCATGCAACCTCCTTCCTTGTTCTAGGACCAGAAAGTATCTTCCATAGAGCTCATCCAGAAACAGACAGAATGCCTGCTCTGATAACAATTGAAATTTTGGCAAATAGATCACAGATGTCCTAAGAGATGTTGAGACATTGATCTCTGCTAAACTTAACAAGGACAGAACATAAACATTTTGTTCTCTTAAAATCAAGAACACTCTGAAACTTCAAGGTCAAAATAGTATCACGACAGATGAAACAAAACAAAATGATAAATAACACAAGATATGATGACCCAGTTCAGTGAATAACAACACCTACATCTGGGGGCTACCAAGCCAAGAATAAATTCACTATCAGTAGTATTAATTGAGAGCTAAGCTCCCCCGTTTATAACCCCTCACTTAATCCCTACCTAGTGCAATTTTATCTAGAAACCTATCTAGATAAGAGAACCATATCTCAATCCCTAAATCACCACAGTGATATCTAACTGTTATAACCTCCGGCAACTACATCAATTTGTTCAATTGAAAGACACCCCTTCAAATACAATATTCAGACAAGACTCTTGACTAACAATAACACTTAAATTTGCTTAATAACTTCATCCAAGAACAATACACAATTCATTACTTACATGTTTCTGAATCTGTAAAACTATGTCTACCACAATGTATCAAACGATACAAAGGGTGACTTGCAACACAAGAAAGTACACGACTCTCAAAACCCTAAACCCTTATTTTCTACTTTACAAAAGTCTTAATAAGAATTCTTGTTCTACCCTAGGTCTTGGTCTTCCTTTTATAACCTTTAGCTGTCCAAGGGCTTTGAGATATCTGTTTAATCATCCCTTGATCCATGTTCTTATTGCTCCTTAAATCTTAGAACAGATTTGCAACAACCTACTGTAATAGACCAAAATGTCGAGTTCACAAGCTAGGAAATCTTGTCTGACATGTCTTCTTTCAGCAGATTTCATCATGTTGGAGCATCTTGTTCAACACTATGTTTTACACTCATAATTTTATCAAGAAATCAACCCCTTTATTTTTTACCTCACTAAGTTTATCAAGATCATAATATGTGATTGAAAGGGGCTCGCGCATCTAGTAAAGTGGGAATCTATATGTACCATCCTCCTCATACATGACCTCTGTGTGGATATATACATTTGTAGATATTGTTAAGATGATCCAAAGTGGTAGAGTTTGTTGACAGCAAAGTTGCAATCAACTATTTGGTTTTGATGCTATCAACACCTCATACCCAATGGTATCTAATGAAGTGCTTATCTCTTGAAGATAACTCAAGTGGTCAAAAATGCTCGCAATACCAAGATGTGTTATCAAGCCATCATTTTGAAAATGCTCTTGTTTAGATGCCTAAAATATCAAGTCATATCTTTGAATTTAACACTTGATATCTAATAATGTTTAAGTGAAGACTTTTATTTCAAGATTCTCTAGTGGTTTGGTCTTTTAACTCTCTAATGATGCTGATGAACTTGAAGGCAACTCAAGACTCATCAAGCTAAAGATTCATGATTCTTGTGTGATGCTAAATTTAAAGATAATGATGTCAAAACTTAAAGCTTCATAGTTATGAAAGAGAGAAAGTGTGAAAGCTTGACTGGTCGTGTTTGTATGAGTGACCAGTGTATTTTAAAGGCATAAGGGAATTTTAGGAATTACAAAGGAAGAATCACGCACACACTAAAAACCTTTGAGGATACTCTCTTAATTTGTTAAAACTACCTAATTTTTTTAAGTCCTAGATAATTTATTAGGGAGATGTATGTTCAATTAGAAGCATTGTTTACAAATGATAATATATTAGCCCTAGTGTTATAATTGATTATTTCAAATTGTAACACTTACAATTGATTGGAACAAGCCTCTTAATAATTGGCAATAACTAGAAATAAAAAGATTCTATTTTTGGTGTAATAATCAATTAGCATAATTGATTATGACACTTATTTTGCGCATAGAATGTTTCCGAATTTAAACCTCATTTTAGGCTATAAATGAGAGCCCCATATCATTTTAAACTATCAGAAAACGATATTTGATCCTACTTTCTCACCCTCTCATCTTTTTCTATAAATCTCGTTGTATCACTTGAATTTTTCCTTAGTGATTTGAGAGTGTTCTTGTGCTTAAGTGGGGATCTTTATTCTGAGTGAACGACATACTTGTAACTTACCCAAGATTTTATTATCTATTGAGTAAATAATCTTTTGTAAGAAGTTATTTGATTGCAAGCTAAACCATTAAAAGCTCTTGTTTGATTTAGGGATTGTCTTAGGAAGTTTTTGTTTGGTTTGTGAGTTTTTCATACTACAAAAGCTCGTGTTTGGTTTATGGAGATCAACCAATGAAATCTCCATAAAGGTTCTTGAGCTTATCCCAGTGTAAAAGCTTTTTCTAGTTAAAATCACCTTGTGTAAAATCTTATCTTGGATCAATATCAGCCCGTGTAAAATCTCATCTTGGTTCGAGATCAACCAGTGTAAAATCTCATCTTGATTTAAGATAAGCCTTTGTAAAATTTCAACTCGGTTCGAAGATTAGTCCGTGTAAAATTCAAGTATGGTTCGAAGAATAACGATTATAAATCTCCATCTCGGTTCAGAGGTCACCTCGTACAAAATATTTGTTTGGTTTAGAGAATAGCTAGTCAGAACTCCAAGTTTGGTTGGAAGTTAGCCATTAAACTTCAACTCCTTATAAAAGGAGGTTCGTGAGCATATCCTATTACAAGCTTTCAAGAATTTTTGGGGAGAGGATTAGGTCACCTTTATTTAGATCGAGCCTTTATAATTTGTCGGTGTTTTTCTCTTTCCCTTATCTTTTTTACTTTTCAGTTATTTTCTTTCCTATGGTTTTCCATCCGTTTCTTTATTCCACTGCTTATTTCTTTGTTTGTTTTACAAATGATTTTAAATTATGATTTTCTATAAGAATTTGTTAATAAAAGTTTTTCAAACCTCTATAATTCACCCCATCTCTTGTGTTTGGAGTCACATGTCCAACACTCGCGACAATGACAACTACCTGAAACGTAGACAAATTTATCCTTTCAATTCTTATAGTTGGAAGAGTAATGGGAGAGGAAGACTCTTCATGGGATGGGTCTCACAGACAACAACCCTCCCTAGTTAATTCATTTCGTCTCATAAAATGAAAAATATACAGGCAATGGGTTTAATTCTATGTGCCCAACAGTGAATCTTGATTCCTCAAATGAAAGCATGTCAATTCGTAAGAAATTGGGAAAGGGAAACACTGATGGCCTTTAGGATGTGAGATTGAAAAATAGTAAACAAGCTGCAACCTCAAAAGTTAACAAATATTATGGTGTATAAATATAAGTACTCACCATCTTCTCCACGAGGCCACCACATGCAAGCCTTTCAGCTTCCATGCAAGGATCTTATATGACATCAACCTCATTACCAATGTATTATAGATGTAGACCTACCCGATAAGCCCGAACGCAGTAATCTTAAATGTATAGAGAATCAATATTCATAGCTTCCTCATAGAAGACGATACCCCATGAAGTTGAGAGTGTAATAGACCTAGATAACCCTGAGGATAAATACATAAAAATTAGTGCCATTATCACTAGGCAAGATACTATAAGAACTATCACTAGATAAGCTATTGTTACTGTTCTTGCTAAAAAGATTAAATGGTTAAACTCCCTGATGTTGGTCAGGGAAGGTCACAAATGAGTGGTTAGTATGTATGTGATTAGTATAGGGGAGGATTCATGGCCACCATTGTTGGTGGACCAAGGTTTCTGTATCTTTTCTCCTTTCTAAGTTATTCATCGTGCAGATCCCCTTCATTGTTGATCTCAAGACATATTTGTATTGCCAGCCTTTCCCCTTTCATAATTAATAAGCTCTAGGCCATAATAAATGTAACCACCTATTAAACCATTTGTAACGGACTTAATAAGTGTTGAAGCTAGAATAGCAGCAAGCAAAAATATATAAGTAACCCAATTTATCGTTCTCCACAGGGATCAGTGCGAGGGAAAGAATGCCATTCAAAGATTTCTATATTTCTAAGCTCATGAATCAAAAGTTTTGGTCTAAAGCGGAACCAAAAGCAAATGCGGAAAATGTAAAGATGGAAAATATAAAGTAAAGACTGAATTATAAATGGAGCCTTGTTGCAATTGGATCTCATCAATTGATAACACATGCATTCTTCTAATCAAGTAAACACAAATCAATCATTCGCCTAATATCCTCACGTATCACTCACAACAGAGGTTATGTCTAACGCAAAGTCGAGAGGCCAACTGTATTGTCTCATCAGTGATGTCTCACGCAACAAAACCAACACAGAGCATTAGGAGCTGATACTCACGCAAGTGTTAAGCCTAAATCTATGTCTAGAGTTCAGGACAAAATAGATATTACTATAACATCCATATCAAATAAACGGTTGCTTCGTATTAAACCAAGATCAGAATACGTACACACGCTTAACCCTTTTTACATGTATTCAACTAATTTGCCCAATGAATGTGAATATCCTTCTTCATCCCTATTACCACGCATCTTCGCGATACCGTATCGATCCTACTCATGCTACCCATGCTACTTAATCAACACAATACAACAAAAGACAAGATGAATATCAATTCACAAAACCATGTCAAAAGTTTTACTCATTGATAGATGAAAATCTAAGATTAAGGATTTGTAAAGGTTTTGTCAAGACCACAAATAATCAATCAAAGACAACAACAATAGAAAATCAAAATTCATTCACAAACAAACATTAGATGAAATACATAAGGTATCAAAAGATTACATCCTTCTCCAACAAGAAATCAAAGATCCTACCTTTTCTCCCTTGGAAATGAAAAGATATAACCTCTGATATTTTATTTACAAGTTTCTCTCCAAAATTCCAAAGATAATAACTTAAAAGTGTGAAAATCCTATTTATACAATTCAGGAATTTACACGTTCGCTAAGCGAACGATTCATTCGCCCAGCGAATGGTGAAAATGGCACTTTAAGTGCCTTTGAAAGCTTAAACCGCCCTTGGCTGTCAGCATGGGATCGCTAGGCGAACGTTTCATTCGCCAAGCGAGCCACTCGCCAAAACCTTCACCAAGCGAATTTTGGTTCATTTTCCACTGCCTCAGCCAAGAGTCCTTCGCAAGGTCCTTCGCACAGCGAGCGAAGCAGCGAACACTCGCTGGCAATTCGCAAAGCTAATTTTACTCCCTTTTCCCACTGTCTCAATCTGGAGCTCTTCCCTGGGAGCTTCGCCACCGTTCGCTAGGCGAACGTTCGCTGGCGAGTTCACCAGGATTCGCCAAGCGAACCCTGCTGTTTCTTTCCTCCTTCTTTTACAGCTTGCACCATTTCTTGTGTCTTACACTTTTGATCATTTCATTCCTTTTACAGCACAATAACACACATATTACAAGCACCAAAGGTATATTCTCATTGTTAGAAGAACAACAACAATCATTAGTAAAACTAATGAAAACATGAGAAAAGAGAAGAAAAAGTGTAAAGAAATATATGTCATTTTTAGGTCAAATCTGCACCTAACAACTCTCCCCAACTAGATTTTTGCTTGTCCTCAAGCAAAGTATGCCTCTCATTTGAAAACAAGAGGATTTGCTCAAGCATAAGATTCAACCAAAGCAAGATAAATGCGGAAAAGCACGAAAATGCGCACAAGCAACATTCACCACTCAATAGAATCGAACAATGACCAACAATTAAGTTCTTAAACAAATATCATAATTGTTTCCAATAACAACTAAGTTTTCATACTTGAATCACTCTAACACTCCTCTTCAAAATAAGAATGAAGAAATTGACGCGTTTGCAACCGCGGGGAAATTTCACTCAACCGACAAACAATGCAAATAACAATCAATTCATACAACATCTGGCAATCAAAAATGAAAACATGGAAGAAAAAAGATCACTAAGGGCTTTAAAGGTTGTAGCTTGGTCGCGTTAACAACAAAGGGACATTTCTAAAGGCCCTTGAATCGAAATTGCCGATAAATGATATTTACTCATTACAACTTCATTCACCATTCTCATTCCTTTACCACAAACCTTCTCAAACTTCCTTATGCACAATTATTTCACTCTATTTTTCTCATTCAAACAAGCATTCTTTTTCTTTTGTTTTTCACATTCATATTCACACTTTTTCATTTCATGCTTGTTTGAAATTTTTCAAAAGTTGAAAGCAACCTACCATCTTCTTTTTCATTCTCCCCAACTTGAATTCAACCAAACCTCAAGTGAATGATCCTTACTTTTTAAGGCAAGGCGATCAAATTAAAACAATGTTCAAAGGTTCAAGAAGAAATTTTTAGAACCTTATAAAATTCAATGATGAACTACACTTTCAAATTATGTACATAAACCAAGTTCATCACTAAAATGAGATCTAAACTATTTAGGCTCAAAGGGCTAACGAATTCTCACTACTCACAGGTAAGATACTTTGGATACGGTTGTGCTCAATATAAACAAATGCCTTGATCATTTCTAATGCTTCCACAAAATCACAATAATCAAAAGATAAGGCATGAATCAAACGAATTAAACAAAGTTATCAGTCATTCAAGCATTTAGTAAACAATGGAGGTTTCCTCACAATTCGTGGCTTTTGGATCTAAGTGAAAAAAACATTCAAACAAGTTACAAAAGAAACAAAAATACACATTTGCACAAAGTACAAAATTCTTAAATCATTCTAACATTCTATAATGCGGTACAATTTACCAGGCATAGTTTCAACGCTCAAGCATCCATCCAGACTCGGTCGAAGCTTCCTTGAATACTTTTATACAAATAGCAACCAATCTAGGAGTTCTCATCATTCCTGATCACACTAGAGAAAACATAAAAGAAAACAAATATATACAATATAAACAAATGTACAAAGCTTAAAAATATAGAAACTATCGCGATGCGATTCAATATCTAAACACCGATCCCCGGCAACGGCGCCATTTTGTTGAAACAGTTTTAGGGGGTGTTTTATCGTATCCACAGAGATTGTGTATATTGCGGCCGTTCGATAGTTAAAAGGGTTTCAAACTTTAATCGTAACAAAGGTTTTAGTAATTTTCAATCGGATTGTTTGCATTCGAATTTTAAAAATCAAAGGTAAAAAGATTTGTTTTAGGGTTTTGATAAAACATGTTAAGATTAGGTTTCGGTGATCCGTTTCATACGTATTTTTTCGATTACGAGTGTGAACTTGTTAACAACAATTATAACCACATATCCTCTCAACAAGTTTCTCTCAAACACTTGTTGTTGGATTTACCATTTTGATCCTTTGTTGATCTCTCACACAAACTATCAAAATGATAACCTTCAAGAACAATATTTATGAACATCAACATTCAAAACTATCTCTAGCCTCATGAATATTGATGGAATGAAACTTAGATCAAGTTTTATAACATTTCTCTCCAGCATGAAATAGAACAAAATATACAATGCAACCAAAGTTTTTCTTCTATAAATATCATCAACAAGGTTCACAAGCTTACAATCAAGAAGAATACATACAAAATAATGGATCACCTACCACTAATCTTGACAAAAAAGTTCTTTAGCTAGCCATAGACATGGTAGCTTGCTTGACAAGTAAGTTGCAAAGCTTTTGGAGCATCAATCTTCAAAGATTCAAGGATTGAAGCATAAAAGCTTTGGATTCTAAGAAAAATAATAAAAGATGAAGTTTTTGATCTCCCAAGAGGTTTTTAGGTTACAAAGATTGTTTCTAAAAGTGTTCTTCTCAAAAATATCTAACAAACACCCTAAATACCACTTTCTGCCCAGAAAAATTCGCCAGACGAGCTACAAAATTTGCCTGGCGAAAACTTTAAGTACAGCCACGTGACAGAACAGTGCCGAGAAACCTGGGAAAATATCTTGAATTCTCCAGGCGAATTCCAGACTCGCCAGGCGAATTCCTTTCGCCACCTCTTCGCCTGGCAAATCTTGCAGCGAATCACTTCCAGTAGCTTCTGGAACTTGAAGATTCACTCGCCAGCTGACTCGCCAGGCATTCACCTGACGAATTTCTCCTTCCGTCATCCATTCGCCTGGCGAATTCACTGTTTGTTGCAGACACGCGACGTTGCTCATTTCATCGTGTTTTCTTCCAATTTTTGTCGCGTCCCTTTTACGAAAAATGCTGCAAAACTAACAAAAACATCAAATAGACCAAAATAAAACATTGATTCAAAAATCACTTAAAAATAAGCTGTTTCGCATTCAGGCACTTAGAAAAGAGCTTAAAACTGCAGAAAATTGGTCTCAAATTCATTTACAACCAGACACTTATCAATAAGTACTTGTAACTGTTTATGGTCATTAGTTATATGTAACAAATTATTAATCATTCTGTAACAATTTCTGACCCTTGATTGTTTCAGAAATGTTACAATGATTATGACTTGGCTTGTTCATTCAGAGCCCGATCAATTGAGTCCGCAATGAGTATGAAACTCACTATTTGGGATCATAATAATTCTCTGACCATAAAATCCCCGGGCTACACACCGGCTATATCTAGGCTCTGAAATCCAGGATGTACATAAGCCCCCAAAGCACGAGGCCTGTAAGGGTGCGAGGCCTGTAAAGGCGAAGGGTTTTGAGTTTATCCCGGATCAGGTAAACTTTCCTTAAATATGTGGTTTCGATGATGGACCAATTTCTGAGGGATTCATATGAAGTTAGGAAAATAAATATGATTTTAACAAAGAAACCGGAAAGTCCGAGTAGGTTCTCAATGTAGAGAAATCGGAGAGCCCTTGCGAATTCTCGACATTTGGTCTATGCAGAACTCAGTAAGTTCTAGATCTAGAGGAGTTGGTAGAGCCCATAGGGTCTCAACTAATAAGTCGTCGTAGAACTCGATAGGTTCTATACATATTTAAGTCGGAGAACCCTAGTGGATGTTGACTAATTGCAGTTCCATTTTAACTATGCCAACGTCTATCCTTGTCATTAGAATTGGGATAGCCCATGCAGGTTTGAGTATTATGATAATCCGAGCTCTATTGTCGGCATCCCTCATAATAATCTGATTAAATAAGATCCGATCAACCCCAAACTGTTGAAGCCGGTTCATAAACCCTGGTCAGGATATATGTAAGATAATGATTTTTAACAGATCAATGATTTGTCTTAATCGGATCGTGGTGATTTTGATTAGACGTAGGTATCATAAAGCATCCTTAAAGGTCCTAAGTTTATTATCTTGACCTGATCAAAGATGTGTTGATTTTGTATTTTTAAAATATCAGGGATTTTATTTAACTTATCAGACGTTTATAGCGTCAATAGACGTTGCCGTTGTATTGGTTAGAGACTTTGTGGCATGTCCGACATTCATAGCTCCATGGGGTGGACGTTAAACAGAGATCAGAGGCTTTTTTTTTGCTTGACCGACGCTCAGAGATCCACAGAGTCGACGTCAAGCGGAGGAGAGAGGCTTTTGTTGGCTTGATAGACGTTCCGAGCCCCATAGATGTTGACGCCAAAAGGAGATCAGAGGCTTTTATTTGCATGAACGGCGTTCGGAATCCCATGGGGGTTGACATCAAATAGAGGTCAGAGGCTTTTATTAATGTTTCCCGCCCGCAACCGATTATGCCAGGGACTTTAAGTAGGTTGGACTTTAGTTAGACCAGAGGCTTTATTAACGTTTTTCGGCCGCAGTCGATTATGTCAGAGGCGTTAAGTAGCTTGGACTTCAGTTAGGCTAGAGATTTTATTAACGTTGCCCGGCCGCAGCCGATTATGCTAGAGGCTTCAAGTAGCTTGGACTTCAGTTAGGCCAGAGGTTTCAATTAACTTAGTCCGGCCGCAGCCGATTATGCTAGAGGCTTAAAGTAGCTTGGACTTCAGTTAGACCAAAGGTTTCAATTAACTTAGCCCAGTTGCAGCAAATTATACCCCTTGTGGAGGTATTCGTCGTTCTCGACCCCTACTTTTATTGGAGTGTAAGTCTCTGCCCGGTCTTTATTCTGACAACTACCCTGCATAATTTTAAAAGATTATAAAAGAGGAGTTGCCTCCCGCCCTCGCAAGAGAAAGGAGCGACACTCATTTCCCTAATCTAAACTCTAAATTAATTTAAAAATGGCGGAGACATCTGCTCACCTTATTCAATGACAAAAATAATTAACTAAGACACAAATTCATAGATATTATGAATCTTTGTTTTGCCGAAGGCCTCGCTTGATAAATCCATGCTTTTGAGATTAATTTTGTCCACTCGAATTTTAATTTGTGGGCGACTTTGTTATCTTTTTACCTGCATAATCTTCTTTACAAATGGTGTATGTGGTCAGCATGGCGATCCCATTGATTTGGAAGGTAAGCAAGATTCTTTTAAAGCTTCCTTATTATCATCATAATCTTGGTCGATGTCTTCATCTGCTTTATCAATCTAAAACAATCAATAGTGGTCATTCTTCAGCTTTTGTGGTTATCTTTCCGAACCGTGCTGAACACGTCGGTACTATTGTCTCAATCTATCTGCCTCTATCCAGGCGTTATCCGTATGAAAAAACAGGAGAGCGAGCAACTGGATTACCATGACAATGTTCTGCCATACGTCTGGTTTTGTAGTATATTATTAGGTCCTGCAAAATGACTATCAATATATTAAATTTTTCAAAACACTTAACAGCAACTCATTAAAGTATGCTTATGGTCATCACAAATGTCCGATCAACAAAGGTCCGGTCAACAGTTTACTTTTCCTGTTTTGTTTAGGCTTAAGTTTATCAAGACTATGTGTACTAGCCTTCCAAACCAACTAACTCTACAAAAAAAGGAAATTTAGCCATTCTTATCAATAACTCCTCGTGTGAATGGAGTTGTTCGACCTACCCTCAATGGTGAAAGAAACGTATGATTCGCTGATACAAGCAATAGAGGCGGCATAATAAACCGCTAGTGTAACTGGCAGCATCTAGGCACGTTTTCAATTTTTTTTGTCTATCTTAATAAAAAGAATATAATAGGAGTTTATAAATAATAAATGTTGCATGTTCTAAAATTGATACAATTTCATGCCATTAGTTTGTGAGAAAGCCTAGATTGTTTATTATACTTATTTGACATTGTCGTGAGGGAAAGGCTTCTTATGTAGGGTCTGTTTGGTTCAATCGAGAGAATAAGAGGGGAGAGGTTTTTATCAAGGGGAGGAAATTGGAGGTGAAGGAAGGGGAGAGATTTTAAATATATATATGTTTGGTTCAAAATACGAAAGGGGAGGGGAGAGGAGACATTTTATTTACAAATATGTTTGGTTTATAAGGAGAGATGAAGTATTTTAAAATTAATTTACATTTTTATCCTTCTAATTTTATCATAGACTCATGATATTTATCATTTATAATTCAAATATAAATTTAATTAACGAAATATAAGTATTCAATCAGAGAGCATCGTAAATTTTTTTATAAAAATTATAACGATTATAATATATAATTTTAAGAAGATTATCAAATATAATAAAATCTACTAAAAACTATTATAAATAAAAACATTACAATATTTAAAAAGTAACAATAAAATATAATAAATAAAATAAAAGGAGTTAAACACATATAATAATAATAATAATAATAATAATAATAATAATAATAATAATAATAAGATGAATATATAAAAAATATAAGAAATATAAAACACAATGCCAAAAATGATTTTTGGCAACACTACAAAGACAACGCTTTCTCCCAAAAGCGCTGTTATAAGTTTTAATAAAAATAAAAATAAAAAACAAGGAAAAAAAGTGCTGCTAAATGGGGACTTTAGAAAGTGCTTTTGAAAAGCGCTGCTAAAGGCCTGAGGTAGGTTGCACTTTAGAAAACGCTTCTAGGAAAGCGCTGCTAAAGGCTACCATTAACCAGCGCTTTTGAAAAGCGCTGCTAAATGTCGCTCCCGGGATTTTCATCCAAGTACAAACGCGAAAGTGGCGCAGAAACAGAGTCGTCAGCAATGTGTATTTATCCCAAGAGAGGGAAAGGAAACACCGCGTAAACCTGAGGGAAGGAAAGAACGAGGTCTCGCGACCAAGAGAAATGGGTAAGGGAGTCGGTTACGCGAGGGGAAGGTATTAGCACCCCCACGCGTCCATCGTACTCGATGGGATCCACGCTTGTTGTCTCGATCAAAGGGTGTCGGAAACTGTATATCAACTGCTAACTAGAGAACCGGAAATGAAAGGTAGAAAAGAGAAGGGGAAAAAGGAAAGAAGTGACTCGATAGGACATTATCGTTGTCCTAGGCCTACGTATTCCCTCAGTGCAATGGAAAAGTCAGAGTCAACGTAGTTCGACGGACTACGGGAAAGGTTGCTCGTCGAGATATCGCATCTCGTGTATACGTATCTTCAATCAGACGAGAAAGAAGAATCAGAGCAAACGTAGTTCGGCTCAACAAGGGTTGCTTTGTTTGTGTTTTTTAGTGGAAACATCAAAGTGCGCGTCCCAGCAGTTAGGTGTTGCAGCTCGCTATATGGAGACTTAGGCGTTACCTGTTTGCGGTAGAACGGACATGACGAGTCCTTAAGAAAGAAATGAAGGAGATGAGAAGAGAATTTGTTTGTTTTTGTATTTTAGAAAGAAGTGTTTTGATCATTTTTGTGTTAGTAACACGTATTGCATTCAAGTCTATTACATAAGATCGAATGCATCGCATGGTCGTCCTAACAGGACGTATGCTAAACATTCTAGAAAGGCGGAGAGAAACTCCCCTCCTTCCATTTCTCGTGCTCTAGGCTCACGTGCAATACACGTTAATCCTTTATTAAGTGTTTTTTGCTTTTGTTTTAAGATGAGAAAAAGAGAGACTCAAAGATTGAGAAAGGCAAAAGTCTAAAGGGGGACTAATAATCCTAAGAGTTGTCATGCTTGGAGATCCTAAGGGTTAGTGTGGTTTGAAGAACTCTAATCCTAAAGAAAAGAGGAGAAGAACATAAGAAGCAACTTACTTCCAAGATGGAAGTTAAGTTGATCTTAAATAGGGATGAAGAAGATTAAGCAAGCAAAGAAGCATTAAATGCTTATCAAACACAAGTAGAATGAATAAAAGAGGAAGAAGAAGTTGAATGTGGGTGCACACCCATACTTACCATTTGCCCCTGAAAAGTTAGTGTAAACGAGTAATGGGGTAATGAAGGGAAAATGAAGTGCAACTAGTAACAAACAAGTGAAGCACTAAGGTAGAAAGGTACTATGGGAAAATGCATAGAACAAGCACACACGCTCGAGGAGTATCCACATCACTCGAGTAACAAACATCCGACTATGGGTTCATGCACCTCACAGTGGCAAAGGAAACGGCCTAGCAACGATATCATGTCATCGAAGCAGGACAAAGCAATAGGGGCACCTAACCATGATATCAAACAATCAAGGTAGGATAGGGGAAGCTTTAGCCAAGGGGTCATATCAACCGAGGCAAACAAGCTAGATGTGGGAAATAAAGGGGGCCAAACCACGAT
The DNA here is from genome assembly GCA_022829125.1 of Lathyrus tuberosus. Lineage (NCBI taxonomy): Eukaryota > Viridiplantae > Streptophyta > Magnoliopsida > Fabales > Fabaceae > Lathyrus > Lathyrus tuberosus. Next base: position 8,571,065 of record JALAZF010000034.1, read on the forward strand.
ATCGTGTCATCGGGCAGGACAGATGATACAAGAAATAGTAAATGGTGCTTGCGAGCACAAAGCATCAGCGTATGTCAACGCGAGCTAGACGAGGCGTGGGGGTTTAGAATGCGAAACCTTATTCCACTTTGACGGGCCAGACAGGATCTTGGGTACATTGTTCAAGAGCGTCAACACGTAGTGTGGGTTAATGGACGACTCAAACTAAAAGTGCGGGGACTGACTACTAGACCCTTTTCGCTTGCCTTCTTCGAGGTCTTATCAGGGGGAATGGGAATGGGGCGTCTCTTTTGAGGTCTTTGGCACAAATGTAAACAAACACATACAGAGCCTCTGAAGGAGGACTTCCAGAAAATGCCCGCCAAAAAGAAACGGTCGGGACTCCAGCCTATGTAAGCAGTAAAGTGCTGAATGAGATAAAAGGGAAACAAAATATTACCGCACGAATATAGATCCGAAGCACAAGCAACTAACAGTAAAGAAACCCAGAGGTCCGCTCGAACAAGCGAATGAAGAATCGACGAAGAAATTGCGAATCTAGAGGGAGTGAGGCGCGATCGTGGACGGGGGAGAGGAGGAGAGAGGGAGGTCCGGCGCGGTGGTGCTTGACCGGAGGGAGGTGGTGCACGATTAGGAGAAGGGAGTGGGAAGAGGGAGATCGCAAGCGGAGAGGGAGAGATAGGAGAGATTTCTTGAACATAAAAGTTGTGGAGAATGCCGAGATGGTCCTAACTTTTGAATTTCAAACCAAAATGAGTATCCAGGAGAGAGTTACAAATTTTGCAAATTGCACCGTAAAACTGATATTCTGCTTAAACTTCTCTGAATCACCCGAGAACTTTAGCTTCCTCTGAGATTCTTGTGCACGTTCCGCATGACGAAATAAACATCTGTCGCAACCTGTTAAAGCTTAGTGGAAATAATTTGGTCCTGTCACAATGCATGTATGTTCATTTATGTTTATGATGCAATTATGATCTAAATGCAATGCCATGAAACATAAGCTAGAAAAAAATCAAGAGGGCAAATTTTGGGGTGTTACAGCTGCCCCTATTCAATCATATGTTAGCCTGAGAAGGATGAAAATAATGGATATTCAGACGATCAAGGTAAATTGTGATTGAATACCAAAACAACTAGAAAATTTGCACGCTGAATGAAGAAGAAAAGGGATATAAACCCTTCTGGAAGTATCAGCAAATAACTGCATAGATTGATACGACATGTATCAAAATAGGGATACGGACGATTATCAATGATCATACGGACGAGTACGGAAAGAAAACACGGACGGGTATTTAGGTCAACGATGCGAACGAGCAACGAACTATCATCAGAGGAACACGATGAGTGACCAGGTCGACGATACGAACGAGTATCGGACGATGATTAAGAAGGGAACACACACAAGTGTTCGGGTCAACGATATGAACGAGCATCGGACAATCATCAAAGGAACACGACGAGTGACTAAGTCGACGATACGAAGGAGTATCAGACGATGATTAAGAAGGGAACACACACAAGTGTTCGGGTCAACGATACGAACGAGCATCGGAAAATCATCAAACGAATACGACGAGTGACCAAGTCGACGATACGAACGAGTATCAGATGATGATTAAGAAAGGAACACACATAAGTGTTCGGGTCAACGATATGAACGAGCATCGGACAATCATCAAAGGATCACGGCGAGTGACTAAGTCGACGATACGAATGAGTATCGGACGATGATTAATAAAATACGGATGAGTATCTCAAAGGTTAATACAGACGAGTATTGGCTTAAAAGTTCAAACACAAACGGGTGTTGAAAAGGGTCAATACGAACGGGTATTGAAAATATAGGACTCAAACACGAACGGGTGCTGAAAGAACACGGACGGGTGTCTCAAAGGTCAATACGAACGGGTATTGAAAAATGAAAGTTTGTAAAGTGATCTCACTGGGGATTAAAATGCTAAAAAGGACACGGACGAGTGTCTAAGAGGTCAATACAGACGGATATTGAGAATAAGGGGTTCAAGCACGGACGAGTGTTGAAAGGACACGGACGGATGTCCAAGGTCAATACGGACGGGTATTGAATTAACATTGTACGATCAAGTGTTGTAGTAAGCTTTGCTGGGGTTGTATTGGTAGACCATCAACTCTGAGGTTGAGGAAAAATATCATCAACTCTGAGAAAGAAAAGGATAACCATCAACTCTGAGGTTGAGGAAAACCTGGACTAAATGCCAACTTTGAATGTTTGAGAAAAAGGTAGACATCAACTCTGAGGTTAGAAGAAGGATATACATCAACTATGAGATTGGTAAAAAGGGTATACATCGATTTTGAAACCTGAGATAAAACATTGACTTCAACTCTGAGGCTGGAAGAAAGGAATCAGTCATCAACTCTGAGGTCGATTAAAGATTTACAACAACTTTGAAGTTGGTATAAAGAGGCGTCAACCCTGAGGTTGGGGAAAAAAGAAGGTATTCATTAACTCTGAGGTCGAGAAAAGATTTACAACAACTTTGAAGTTGGTATAAAGAGGTGTCAACCCTGAGGTTGGGGAAGAAATAGATATTCATCAACTCTGAGGTTGAGAAAAGACATACGACAACTTTGAAGTTGGTAAAATGAGCGTCAACCCGGAGGTTGGACAAAATAGGCGTCAACTCTGACGTAGGGGAAAATAGGCGTCAACACGGAGGTTGGGGACGAAAGGCGTCAACTCGGAGGTTGGGAGAAAAGAGGTACGACAACTCTGAGGTTGGTAAAAAAAGGCTTTAACTCTGAGATTAGAGAGGGAATGTACAACAACTCTGAGATTGGGAAGGAAGGGCGTCAATTCTAAGATTGGGGAGAAGATATACGACAACTCTGAGGTTGGAGAAGAAGAGGTACGACAACTCTGAGGTTGGGGAAAGAGGGCGTCAACTCGGAGGTTGGGGAAGAAAATGTACGACAACTATGAGGTTTGGGAAAATATGTATGACAACTCTGAGGTTGGAGAAGAAAGGCGTTAACTCTGAGGTTGGTAAAAAGGGGCGTCAACTCTGAGGTTGGGGACGAAAGGATTGTTCATCAACTCTGAGATTGGAGAACAAGTAAGCGTCAACTCTGAGGTTGGTAAAGGAGGCATCAACCCCGAGGTTGGGGATCCCTGCTTTGATTCAGGATTGATCCGGGCTTTCGCACAAGGGACCAAATCTGGCTTATGCTTTGATGCATGTTTGAATTTTTCTTTCTATGGCATAATGCTCCATACGAAATGGAAATGCTACGCGTTTTGAGGATGCAATGCAATGATGATTATTATATGCAAGAATGAGAAGACACTCCACTGAGGAATGCACAGAATGAAGCAAGCAAACTTCACTGAGGAAGGGATCACCAATATCTAATCTCCTGTGGGGAGATAACCAACTCTACCACCAATAACCACTGGAGCTGCAAACCTTTTTGGGGAACTGCAAGCTGAATTGCGAACTCTGTTGGGGAGATGCCAATGAAGATTGGACTTTGAACTGCTGAGAATGCCAATAACTGTTGGACTTTGACTTGCGGAGAATTACCAAACCTGACTTTTGAGGAAGAGAATACTCTGACTTCTCACCGTCTTCAAACTGCTTGAAAATATTCCATCGTCTTACCCTGCTGAGGATGAGGAATCCACCTGCACTGCTGAGGATAAGGAATCTTCATAAAGAACCCCTTTCGATGTGAGAATGATTCTCTGCTTGGGGAAGCATAGCAACTCCAACACCTTGCTGGAAAATATACCTTCTGGCTCCTTGCTGGGGGAGAGACCTCAAAAACCTCACATCTGAAATAACTTAGCACTTCAAGTTTCTGCTGATCCACTGCATACTGATTGTCAGGAGTGAACCACGGTTTCTTCCTGACTTGCCCCAGACCACATGGTCCATTGAAAGAAATCATCTCAAGAGGATTTTACAGAAGACCGGGCGTTCATACTGCCCCAGGGTCTTCAAACTCTTGGAGAGATTTATTGGATCTCGACGTAATTGCCCCAGATTAACCGTCTTCTGGAGAGGATAACTTCTCATGCTCCGGAGGCGGCCTGCCCCGATATGAGCTTTGAAGTGACTTTGCCCCTGATCGAACTAGTCTTCGAATGAATGCCCCAGAATAACTGACCTTCAGAGAGATTTCTCGACGTGACTACCCCAGATTGGCTACATCTCATCATGACTTACTGGGGAGAGCCCATGGAACTGAGTCTCTTGGCAGCATGCCCCTTGATATGGCTGTCTTTCAGAATTTTCAAGCATCTCGACTCGGCAGGATCAAGCTTCTCGACTGACGTTCATTGTGTAAGCGTTATTGATGCTTAGGCACATGTATGCAAGCATAACAAGTTTATTATGAGAATGATAATTCTAATGCAACAAACATGTTAACCTTGAAGTTTATTGAAAATATGTCACAAAACCTTGTGAACAAGTCACTAGTTACAACATTTATTTTTGAATGGACAACAATACGCACATGCAATACCAACAAAAATATTATTAGCACCACTCATGGGAGTCAGGAACGCTATCTCGTTGAAGTACGCCTTCATAATAAACCCTGTTTCAATTAGGAATTTTAAGGGTTGTAACGTGGCCTGGTTCACGGTTTTAGAAAAAAGGATTTATGGCTCAAAATTTGTTTGTACCCACCCATTCTCCTTGATGTTCTCCAGTCCTACGCTCAGTTAACTTGGCACAAGCGCTCATCTTCCTAAAGGATTTTTTTTTGTGAGGATTGATGGTTAAGGAACCCATGAGGTTTTTGAAATGACAGTCACCCCTTTTTGTCTTTAGTGTTTCGGTCACACGACTTGTTCCTTATCGAGGATTTTCTCTTTTGAGCATTTCTTTTTCATTTTTCGCTTCTTTATTTCCTTGATTTTTCCTGGACTGATTCTTTCTGAGCTTTCCGATTTTGAAGTCCAGCGGGATGCCCTAACTTTTGCCTAAGTCACTTGTTTTCAAGTTTCGACTTAGCGAGCTTTCTTTCTTTTTTTCTTTCTCTTTTGATTCTTTTTTTTGAACAAATCGTGTGACACTGGTTGTCTGACTTGTTTGAAAGGGTTGTGACTGCCTCATTCCTTAGTTGATGAGGGATAATCATTGTGGTTTCACGTCCCTTGATCTCCTGATGTGTGAGGGAAGAAAGGTAATGGATCCTCAGATGCACATTCCTTTTGAAATTTGAGCGCTCGATCAAATTAACTGACACCTACCCTGCCCCAGGTTAAATGTGAGGGTTTTTTCGAATGAAAAGAAACTCCTACTTCAAGGCTCAAAGGGGTTAACAAGGGTCTATCTCCCTTATATCTCCAGTGTTTGGTGATTTGAAGCAATGCCTGTACATCCTCAACATGGTCCTATCCAAAAATATACAACCAAAGACTTTGCGTTTTTACTTCATCATCCTCCCTCCAAGAGTTTAAGCAAGAAAATTGGTATTGGAATGCGCAGAAACATCATATGAATGAATAAAAATGAATTACTTCACGAAAAAACATATTTATTGCTTTAAAACATCCTTCAGAACACAAACAAGTTTTTTTATGCATACAATGCTTTGACAAGGAATGAAAAACTACAAATGAAAATGCAGTAAAGAAGCTGAAGATCGCCATCGCTGAGGATGCTTGATTCTGTCTAGACGTCCTTGCAAACTGAGTGCTCACTTGAGACAGGAGGCTTCAATTGATGTACATATCATCTTCAGTGAATACAATGACCCCTGAGTCGACCAGATCTTGCACCTTGTGCTTGAACACATTGCAATCCTCAATTGAATGACCTGGTGTGTCTGAGTGATACTCACATCTAGCATCCAAATCATAATCAGGAGGTAAGAGGTCAGGGACAGGCTTGGCATCCCTTAGTTCAACCAGAGAACTCTCAAGTAGACGGGCAAGAACATCACTGTGAGGAATATGGAGTGGATCGAACCTTCTCGCAGGCCTTCGTGATCTTTGTTGTCTCTGTTGCTGAGGAGCATAAGGTCGCTGATACTGAACAGGCCGTTGAACAACAGGAGGAACATACACAACACTAGTTTCTCCTTCCTTTCTCTTGGAGGACCCAGCATAAGGTTTCTTTGCATCTTCAGCAGCAATTTGAATCTTTCCCATTTTGATGCCATTTTCGACTCTTTCTCCAGCCAATACAAGATCTGAAAATCTAGCTGACAAATATCCAACCAATTTCTCATAATAATGCCCCTGAAGCGTATCCATGAACATATCAATGAACTCTCGCTCCAGCATCGGAGGTTGGACTCGGGAAGCCAATTCACGCCACCTCTGGGCGTACTCTTTGAAGCTTTCATTTTGTCTCTGAGAAAGACTCTGCACTTGCATTCTACTGGGCGCCATGTCCGTGTTATATTGGTAGTGCTTGATGAAAGCCTCTGCCAAATCTCTCTAGCTCCTAATATGCATTCTCTCCAAGCTCATATACCAGTCTAAAGATGCCCCAGCTAGGCTGTCCTGAAAGAAATGCATTAGCAGCTTATCATCATCCGTATAGGCAGACATTTTGCTGGAATATGCCCTGATGTGAAGCTTGGGGCAGGTGGATCCATTGTACTTTTCGAAAACAGGTGCCCTGAACTTCGGAGGAATCTTCACACCTGGGACCAACCCTAAGTCAGACATGTCCATACCCAAAGCATTCTGGCCCTTAAGAGCCTTCAATCTCTCTTCGAGTATACGAAGCCTCTTATCCGTGTCAGTAGGGAAATTCATCTCAGTATCGTAAAATTGTTCTTCCTGATTGTCCACCTTCTGACGAGGAACATGAATCCTAGCAGCACTTCCTCTGGGTTGACTCATAGGGGAGGGTGGAGAAAGATCAGCACGTGAAGGATTCACAACTCCTCCCGGAGTATTACCAACAATATTCTCGTTTCCAGCCTCTGGGATAACAACAGCAGCCCTGCGAATAACTGCCCTTAATTCCTCCTGACGTTGACCCATACCCTGCATCACCTCCATGCACTGAGCCATACGAGTATGGAATTCCGACAACTCTGCTCGCATATGATCCATGATTCTCCTCTAATTGCTTCGAGTTGCGTAGTGGTGAGAAGTCAGGTTTGCAGTTCTGGAGAAAATACCAAGTCCGAATAAGAATCCCCTTCCGAGAATACCTGTTATGCATATGAGTATGAGAATGCAAAATGTCATGTGATGCAAATGCAAAGACACGGGATCAAGGTATCCATAAATTCTGAATAGCTGTTGTGCTGATGACTGCATAAGCTCAAAGGCCTGCTCTGAAGAGAATACCATAATACCAGGCTAATAAGTCTACACTGATAAGAAAACCAGAAACCCATGTAGGTAGAAGGTTACGGTTACTTGCAAACCTGTAAACAACCCGTCCCTCTCACATGTGGGTACTAGAAAGGCGAGGATCCTCAATATCACGGGCTCTCAGGTCGAGAAATGATGATACGTTCACCATTTCTGGTTTGGCATCATCATCAATCGAGGAGGCCTCAACTGATTTTCCTAAAAAACGAAAGGTCCTTAGCTTCTGGCACTGAGGTCGAGAAGCAATAGTACATTCATCCCTCGGGGTACAGTACTATCGCCAATCAAGGAGTGCCTCCACTGATTCTCTTTCAAAAAGGATATCCTATAGCGATTCCCAGCATTGGGTCCTCGGATCGAGAATGTGTAATGGGTTTGCCATTTCTGGTCTGCCATTATCACATCTCGGGAGGAGTGCCGTAACTGAGTCCTCGGGAATGGTCACCAGAGTCGACAGTTCCTCAAGAGAATAACTACTGGCCTGTATAAACATACAGTAACAGATAACTCCTGATAGAACCTCGTCTGGCTGTGGGTCTCATGAACAACAATACGTGGTCACCACCACGCAAGCGTCATGACTATCCACTCTAAAACCTATGTGTATGCTCAAGCCTGGGTAGTGGGCTTATCTCTCAGAACACCCTGCCCACCAAACATAAAACAACAGCACAATCCAGCATAATAATGATATGTAATGCAGTGAATGCAGTAAAAATATTAATACAGTAATATAGAGTAAAGCAGTAATACGATAAACATCAATACAGTAAAACAGTAAATAAAGCACAACACAGCTCCACAATAAACACTCAATGAAACAAAAATAGACAAGCTCTAGGATTGACTCGCTTAGGGAGAAGGGTCCCCAGCTGAGTCGCCAGCTGTCGCTCCCGGGATTTTCATCCAAGTACAAACGCGAAAGTGGCGCAGAAACAGAGTCGCCAGCAATGTGTATTTATCCCAAGAGAGGGAAAGGAAACACCGCGTAAACCCGAGGGAAGGAAAGAACGAGGTCTCGCGACCAAGAGAAATGGGTAAGGGAGTTGGTTACACGAGGGGAAGGTATTATCACCCCTACGCGTCCATCGTACTCGATGGGATCCACGCTTGTTGTCTCAATCAAACGGTGTAGGAAACTGGATATCAACTGCTAACTAGAGAACCGGAAATGAAAGGTCGAAAAGATAAGGGGAAAAAGGAAAGAAGTGACTCGATAGGACATTATCGTTGTCCTAGGCCTACGTATTCCCTCAGTGCAATGGGAAAGTCAGAGTCAACGTAGTTCGAAGGACTACGGGAAAGGTTGCTCGTCGAGATATCGCATCTCGTGCCTACGTATCTTCAATCAGACGAGAAAGAAGAATCATAGCAAACGTAGTTCGGCTCAACAAGGGTTGCTTTGTTTGTGTTTTTTAGTGGAAACATCAAAGTGCGCGTCCCAGCAGTTAGGTGTTGCAGCTCGCTGTATGGAGACTTAGGCATTACCTGTTTGCGGTAGAACGGACATGACGAGTCCTTAAGAAAGGAGTGAAGGAGATGAGAAGAGAATTTGTTTGTTTTTGTATTTTAGAAAGAAGTGTTTTGATCATTTTTGTGTTAGTAACACGTATTGCATTCAAGTCTATTACATAAGATCAAATGCATCGCATAGTCGTCCTAACAGGACGTATGCTAAACATTCTAGAAAGGCGGAGAAAAAACTCCCCTCCTTCCATTTCTCGTGCTCTAGGCTCACGTGCAATACGCGTTAATCCTTTATTAAGTGTTTTTTGCTTTTGTTTTAAGATGAGAAAAAGAGAGACTCAAAGATTGAGAAAGGCAAAAGTCTAAAGGGAGACTAATAATCCTAAGAGTTGTCATGCTTGGAGATCCTAAGGGTTAGTGTGGTTTGAAGAACTCTAATCCTAAAGAAAAGAGGAGAAGAACATAAGAAGCAACTTACTTCCAAGATGGAAGTTAAGTTGATCTTAAAGAGGGATGAAGAAGATTAAGCAAGCAAAGAAGCATTAAATGCTTATCAAACACAAGTAGAATGAATAAAAGAGGAAGAAGAAGTTGAATGTGGGTGCACACCCACACTTACCATTTGCCCCTGAAAAGTTAGTGTAAACGAGTAATGCAGTAATGAAGGGAAAATGAAGTGCAACTAGTAACAAACAAGTGAAGCACTAAGGTAGAAAGGTCCTATGGGAAAACGCATCGAACAAGCACACACACTCGAGGAGTATCCACATCACTCGAGTAGAAAACATCTGACTATGGGTTCATGCACCTCACAGTGGCAAAGGAAACGGCCAAGCAACGATATCATGTCATCGAAGCAGGACAAAGCAATAGGGGCACCTAACCATGATATCAAACAATCAAGGTAGGATGGGCGAAGCTTTAGCCAAGGGGTCATATCAACCGAGGCAAACAAGCTAGATGTGGGAAATAAAGGGGGCCAAACCACGATATCGTGTCATCGGGCAAGACAGATGATACAAGAAATAATAAATGGTGTGTGCGAGCACAAAGCATCAGTGTATGTCAACGCGAGCTAGACGAGGCGTGGGGGTTTAGAATGCGAAACCCTGTTCTACTTTGACGGACCAGACAGGATCTTGGGTACATTATTCAAGAGCGTCAACACGTAGTGTGAGCTAATGGACGACTCAAACTAAAAGTGCGGGGACTGACTACTAGACCCTTTTCGCTTGCCTTCTTCGAGGTCTTATCAGGGGGAAATGGGAATGGGGCGCCTCTTTTGAGGTCTTTGGCACAAATGTAAACAAACACATACAGAGCCTCGGAAGGAGGACTTCCAGAAAATGCCCGCCAAAAAGAAACGGTCGGGACTCCAGCCTTTGTAAGCAGTAAAGTGCTGAATGAGATAAAAGGGAAACCGAATATTACCGCACAGATATAGATCCGAAGCACAAGCAACTAACAATAAAGAAACCCAGAGGTCCGCTCGAACAAGCGAATGAAGAATCGACGAAGAAATTGCGAATTCGGAGGGAGTGAGGCGTGATCGTGGACGGAGGAGAGGAGGAGAGAGGGAGGTCCGGCGCGGTGGTGCTTGACCGGAGGGAGGTGGTGCGCGATTAGGAGAAGGGAGTGGGAAGAGGGAGATCGCAAGCGGAGAGGGAGAGATCAGAGAGATATCTTAATTTTCCAGATTTTAGTCTTGAGTTTAATATGAACTTGATGAAGATCTCGATGATTCTTCAAGAACAATTGAGAGAATAGTGTTTGATCTTTGAGAGAGGGTTTTTTGAGTGTTTTTGGTGTTTGTGAGTTATGATTGAAGTTATGAGAGAAATTATGGGTCAAAAGAATATATAGTGGAGTCTAAAATGAAGGGCAAAAGGTAGAATTTTGGCTTAAGTGAAAATAACACCGTCTTCGGCAAGAAATTTCGACTCTGAGCCTTCCACAACATAGTCCGCCTCTGAATCACGGTTGCAACACAAAAAGAACGGAGGTCATACAATCAAAATCGAGTGCGGTCGATACGTTTAAGCTGCAAGACGTCACTGAATAAGTTGTTTTTTCAGCTTATTTGGTGTCCGCTACTCGAAAATGTGACGAGGTCAACCTCTTCGGAGCATAACATCGACTCGACTTTGTCATCAAAGTTGTAGATCTATGAGTCAGTGACCTCGTGTTATAATGTGAGCTCAAACGGAAAAACGACGAGGGAGATATGAATTTTCTCGCGAAACAACTCTCAGCCATTTTTCCGATTCAGCATGTCAGTTTTTGCGAAATAAACCAAACCGACAATCTTTGGAGTACCGTTCGGACTCGAGGTTGTCTTGGAACTTGAAGATGATAAATTTTGTGAACCAACACTTTGAGAACGGACGCAATCCGATGAAAATTGACCGAGTTATGAATTTTACAAAATTTGACAGACAGTGCACTACATCAAAGAACCCCACTGGTAATTCACATTTTCGGGGTCCTTCCGCTCGGACCTGACCCAAACTGAATTCACGGCATGAAGATAACATTTAAACAGAATTTTAGGCACCAGAACGTCATCAATCCGACGAACAAGTTGAGAGTTATGAATTTTTTAGTGTCCAAAACTCACGGTTCTTCACTGTTTTCCACTGTATCGACTCTGAAAACTCGCACATTCGGAGATCTTCTTCAAAGAATTAGTTCTTGGCCAAAACACGAAAGTTGTAGAGGATGTCAAGACGGAACTTTTGGAATACGAATCTCTTAGAAACGTTGATCCAATCAGAAGTTACGAACTCTTGAATGCCGCTAGCATAGTTAATCGGCGAAACCGGAATTTCAGAAACAATTAATTCTCACCACTTTTCCTTGATGCATTGGCCTCCGAGATGAACATAAAAGTTGTGGAGAATGCCGAGACGGTCCTAACTTTTGAATTTCAGACCAAAATGAGTTTTCGGGCGAGAGTTACAAATTTTGCAAATTGCACCGTAAAACTGATATTCTGCTTAAACTTCTCTGAATCACCCGAGAACTTTAGCTTCCTCTGAGATTCTTGTGCACGTGCTGCATGACGAAATAAACGTCTGTCGCAACCTGTTAAAGCTTAGTGGAAATAATTTGGTCCTGTCACAATGCATGTATGTTCATGTATGTTTATGATGCAATTATGATCTAAATGCAATGCCATGAAACATAAGCTAGAAAAAAATCAAGAGGGCAAATTTTGGGGTGTTACACTAAAGGCCTTTCGTACACCAAACTTTAGCCAGCGCTTTTGGAAAGCGCAGCTAAAAACCATTCCCATACCACACATTAGAAAGCGATTTTAATTCAGAAGCGCTGCTAAATGCACCACTTAAGAAAGCACTTTTCAAAAGCGCTGCTATAAGTCTTTTATAATATAAAAAATAAAATAGAAACCCTCTTTTCTTGAAATCTGTTTCTCTTCTCCTAAGCCCTAACGTTCACACTCTCTCTCACGAACTCTCTCCGTATCTCCCTCGCGCAACTGCTCCCTCCGCTGTTACTCCATCTCTCGCGACTTCTCCCTCCGCCGTAACTTTCAGACTCTCTCTCGCGAACGCTCTCCATCTCTCATGACCGATTCTTTTCTTTGAACCCTTCCCTCCGCCGTTACTCCCTCCGCTGTAACTGCACAAAGGTATGTTTTCTTTTCCTTTTTTAGTGTTGATGTTGGAAACATTGTTGATTGTTAAATATTATTGTTAAATATTGTTGTTGCTACTGTTGGTTTCGATTCTACTGCTACCATTTCTGTTTTGATGTATGTTTTTCTTTTTGAGGATTGTTTGATTGTTAACGGTTCCGATTACGACATTATGAACTTGAAAACATTGTTGATTGTTATACATAATTGATTGTTGATTATGAACTAGTGATTGAAAATGACAATGAAATTAATTGTTAATTGAACTAGTGATTGTATTTATTTTGAGAGTTGATTGAAAATGATAATGAAATTAATTGTTATTTTGAGAGTTGATTGAAAATGATAAATAGTGATTGAAGTTAATTGTTAATTGAATTTGAATTGATGATTCTTTGTTGGATAGAACTTTGAAGTTAATTGAACTTAAGTTTTTTTTTTTACTTACTTGAGTTGAAACATTAAGTGTTGATGTGTCATTTGTGATGAATCAAAGTATGCCATGCTACTTGAATTAATGTGATTGAATTTGAGTGTCGATGCCATGTTGCTTAATTGAAGGTGTCATACCCCAAATTTTGACCACTAAGATTTCCCATCATTGTTCAAATCATCATCACAATATGGATGTACCTTTATGCCTCATCAGTCTCCCCAAAGATGGGTGAGCATCCACTTCAATCAAATTTAGGGTTTTCAGCCTTCTCAGAGTTCTTAGACAATGGATCAATCAAGAAATGACATGATATTCAACTTGTCTAACCTCTCAGACATCCAAAATTATCAAGAGGACTCCCACTTCAAGGATTAAGCACAAGGATGCTCCCTTTTAGGTGGATCAAGTCTCAAGATCGACAGTGTCACCAAATTAGGGTTTTGGTCGACCAGGGCCTCTAGATGGGAAGTTTCATCTGGGGATAAGCCAAAGATCCAAAACACACCCTAATGTACTCCATGGAACCTCATGGACCCAAGCATCAAGTCAATTTGACCTCAGGGGATGCATACATAAAAAATCAGGAATTAGGGTTTCTTGACCTAATTCACCCCTAAGTTGACTTTTGGGACAAATCAAGAGTCAAGACCTCAAGACAGGAGTTGAGGGTATCTAATGAACTATATTGATCCATTTGGAACAATGGATTAATCCAAGAAGCTTGAGCAACAAGTCTCATTTTCATCTGCACCACAATTACGGTTTCGCGAGGAAAGTCAACTGTAACTTTGACTTTTGACCAGGACATGCTCCCAAACCCTAGGACATGCCCCAATATACCCTATGACACCCATGGAACATGTCCATCAAGTTTGATTTAGGTCAAGGACATGATTTCCTGAAGAATTGCACAGTTTGGAATTCATCTGATAAAAAGTCAACTGTGCACAAAAGTCAACTTTGACTTTTTGAGATTTTTCACCAAAATGGATTTTTAACCCTAAAATGATGTTAATGTATGATTTGAATCATCATTCATTAAGAAAAATCAAGTAAAGTGGGATAACTTGTAAAAGGGGTAACCATAAAACTTAGAAATTTTTCTAAGTTATGGAAAAAGTACCACTAATACACTAACTTTGGAGGATCATAACTCCTAAACCACATGGCCATTTTTTTTCATCCAAATATGGATTTGTAGCCCTCATTACCCTCTACAAAAACTTCAACTAGACCTAAGGCCAATTCATTAAGGATTTTGAGTTATGGAGTGATCAAAATCAAGAAATCACACTTTTTTCCAACACTTGGTGAAAATTTCACTAAGTCAGATTTTGCTTCACTTTTTGCCAAATGTAGAGGGATTTTTCACTTGGAATCAAAAGAGATCAAAACCAAACTTGTTCAAACAGTTGTTGTATCATGTAAGGGCTTTCCAAAATGGCCAAGAACATTGCCAAATTCAACTTACCCCATGAGATATGACATTGTCAAGTTGCCTTGCTGAAATCTGTCAAAGGCAAGGCAGATTTTGCATTTTGGCTCGATTTGCCAAAATCAGCCAAATTCAAATGCTCCTATCCACTTGGACACATCTGAGGATTGAATCTAAAGGGGATAATCACTGAGCCAAGTCTTCAAAGTCCATGGAACAAGAAATAGCATGTTGAACCTAGAATGGCCAAAATAGGGACAAGACTCCAAATTTGGATTGAAGCATTCAATGGAAGCATCAAGGTGGCATGGACTGAGCCATTCTCATCTGAAATCAGTCAAGACTTATCCAAGACCAAGGGAACCACAGCTCTGTGCCCTAACCTCTAGTCAATGGCTAGAGGAGACTTGGATTTCCATTGGACAACATTGGCCAAACCTCCTTACCAGCTGCCATTCACTATTCCTTGCAAAACAATCTTGCTCTACTATAAATAGAGCTCAATTGTGATCAGTTTGAGTACATCAAAGCCATCTAACAGATGCTTTCCTCAAAATCTCTTTCTCTTGGCAAAAATGCCTTTCTTAGCAAGGTAGCTATCGGGTTTTGAGTTTGAGAGCTTTTCCAATCAAATCAATCACTCACACACCTCACATACATCACATATGAGCTGATCAAACACTTAGATCACTTCTGAAACACCAATTTCACAAAATCACAGCTGGTTGCTCAAATTTTTAATCAAGTTGCAGCTGAGATGCCATGAATTGATCCAACCAATTTCAATCAAGTCCAAGCATTCAAACACACTCCATAGGGTGTAGGGAAGCTGTTCAGATCATCACCACTCATCTGTAACACCTCCAAATCAAAAATCACATTGCACTTGCTGTCACGGCTTAGAGGTAAGCATATACTTGGTCATCTCTCAATCTATGCATATTTCCTCGCACAATAATCTGGCCATATGTTCATAATCATGCATGGAATGTTTTCCCTCAATTAATTGCATTATTTGAATCGTGTATCAAAAATCCTAGCCTTCATGCAGAAATTAGGGTTCTTGAGGTTTCTTCGTGATTTCATGTTTTTTGTTTAATTTAAATGAAATTAAGTGTTATAGACATGATCGTGAGGTTGAGACGAGCATAATGATATGTGGATTGCATGATATGATTACGTATTCAGTAAGATTGGATGGAAAACACAAATCAGCCAAACCCAGAAAAACGCGCGTGTTCTTGCTTGTGTTCTTGGCGCCTTTTTCACAAATTCAAATATTTGAATTTTGTAATTTTGTTTAATTGGTTCAAAAATTAATTTCTCTATGAGTTTTAATGATTTTGAGTTGATTCTTTTTTTTAATAATTCACAAAAATGTTAAAATATTTTATTTTCCCAAAAAATCCCAAAAATATTATTTATTTCATATAATTGATATTTTTGCAAAGAATTAATATTTTAATTGTTTTTGACATTTTAAATATTTTTTCTACATTGATTTTGCAACTTTTAATGCTTTCTAATTATTTTGTAGGTCAATACTTAATTTTTGAAGCATTAATCCAAAATCACAATTTGTTTTTCATATGTTAAACAATTTTGATCATTTTTAATTGAATTTTTATTCAATTAAATACATTTTTGAAAACAAATTAGGGTTTTTGGATTAATTCAACCCTCATAAATCATTTTCAAAACACTTTGGGCCTCTTGAGAGAGTGTAAGACCCAACCCACTTGTACAGAAACATTTTGGGCCTCATTCGTTGTATAAGTCCCTCTGTACATTTTCAAATAAACGGCACGATCATCGCCTTTTGAAAAATATCCTTGGGCCTCTCCTCGAGCTATAAGACCTATTCAAAAACACTTTGGGCCTCTAATAGAGTGTAAGACCCAATCCCCTTTTAACCAAAACATTTTGGGCCTCACTTATTGTATAAGTCCCTCTGCGTTAAAAGAAAACCTTGGCGCGATCGCCATTTTAAACGAAAAATCATCTGGGCCTACCCTCGTGTTATAAGCCCCACTCTTTTTCTTTAAACCTTTTTGGGCCTCTTGAGAGAGTGTAGGACCCATCCCTTTGTACAGAAAACCTTTTTGGGCCTCAGTCACTTGTATAAGTCCCTCTGTACAAATTCAACAGTGCGCTCACTGATAAAACCCTGGGCCTCTCCTTGAGCTGTAAGCCCCAAATATTTCTTTTTCAAAGCACTTTCTCCTTTGATTTTGAATATACTGTTGTTTTCAATCTTTCTTTGTTGAACAACTAACCAAACAGCATCGAAGCTCTACAACCGAGTAAGTGTTTACCCGCTTTCATTTACCGCTTTCATATATATATAACTGTATTGTGGGGCTGTTTCATTGTAAGTCTCCTTTCATAAACTCATATCAACTGTGTAATAATAGTATAGATATTTAGAGTTTCCCCGGCAACTACGTCTAGCACTAGGTAAAGCCCTGTTGATCACTCTGAACTTACAGTCAAAACTAGATCCACATAGGATTACCAGACACAGTCTTCCCTCCTCTTGGGGTTAAACAATATGGAGATGTGAAAGGCAGATTCTTTTTGAACCCTTTCTCAGACTGTCACTCTTAGAAATAGACTGAACTAGATCCCCAATAGGATCACCAGATATAGTCTTCTCTTCGGCTGTCCTCATTAGGAATTGTCAAGAAACTCTACTCCCAAAGATGAATGTCTTCTTCGTGAATGGCATCTTTGAGTTTCTTCCAAATTCTCAAACTTTCCTGACTTTGATCTATTCTCGGTGAATAGCATTGCCTTGAAGTTCTCAGGGTTTGGGGACCCACGGGCTTCTTAAAAGCATCGGCCTCCTCTTGGGCATCGTACAAGGACCCTCAGGCTTCCTAAAAGCAACCCTGCCTCCTCTTGGGCTTAGTACAAGGACCCTACGGCTTCTTAGAAGTATTCACAGCCTCCTCTTAGGCTTCGTATAATGATCTCTTCCCCCGGGAATGATAGCCGCCTCTTGGGCTTCGTACAAGGACCCGTCGGCTTCTTAAAAGTTTCCAGCCTCCCCTTGGGCTTCGTACAAATTGTCCCGACGACCTCCTAAAGGTATAGGAACAGAACCTAGTCATCTTAATAGAACAGTCCTTTCATAGAGTCTACTACTGTTTCTCAAAGCACGGTACAAAAGATGAAACTCTAGACTTGGACAGTCTAATCTCCTTGAGTCTCAAAGACATTCTCAAGCACCCTTCAAAAATAGGAAGGAAACCCGTAGACTCGGACAGTCTCAACACCCTTCTGATTTCCCGCTTCCTTAAAGAACAGGAATAACCCGGATCCTTGAAACAAATCCCTGAGTACAGTGTTGCTCATATAAGAACTGATTTTCTCTTTCAAAATCAGTATACTGGACCTGTCACTTAAACGGTTACCATAGCCTCCTCTTGGGCTTTATACAATGATTCTCCCCAGTGGAGTCAAACAACGTTTAGCCTTTCTCTCGGGCTTTGTACGAGACACATAAAAGACTCCCTCGTTGAGTCGATCACCCCTTTCGCCTCTATCTCGTGCTTTATACGAGATACAAAAAGGTTCTTATTGAGCCAAACAAACAAACAAAAGCCTCTATCTCGGGCTTCGTACGAGATACAAAAACTTTCTTGTTGAGTCAAATAGCCTCCATCTCAAGCTTTATACGAGATACCAAAAGACTCCATCGTCGGGTCAAAAACCTTTTAGCCTCTCTCTCGGGCTTTGTACGAGACACATATTAGCCTCCTCTTAGGCTTTGTATAAGAAAACCACTGGTTAATCCAATTAACCTTTTAGTATCAAAACTGTGCCTCGTTCACAGTACACAAACATCAACAAACTCCTTCATCTAATCGCTGTAAGCGGCAAGCCTCTGGATTATTTACATCCATGCCACTGTCCCTCTTTTAGCATGAGAAATTCCTAAGGAAAGATGGCATTGCTCTACACTGAGTTAAAGTCTTCTCCTTCAGGTTAAAACCCCCTTTAAAGGAAATTATGGCATTGCTAGGATCCGCGTATCCCGGTTAAAGTAATCCTCCTTTATAACCAGTCGCCCAACGGTTATGACATACAACCCCCCTCTTTAGAGATGACAGATTCTCTCTAAAGTTGAGACCTTTTAGCTTCATGTCTTGGGCTTTGAACAAGACACAAATAGACTTTTCAGCTTCACATCTTGGGCTTTGAACAAGATACAAACTACCTTTCGCTTCACGTCTTGGGCTTTGAACAAGACACCAAAAACCAATTTCCTCCCATTCTATGGGAGGAACTACGAACGCTCTGATTTCCCTGTTTTGGATAAACGGGAATACGTAGGCATAAGATTGAAAGAAAAATCTTAGCGAGCACACTAAACAAAAACCCAAAATCCCATATCAAAAGCATTAATTCAAAAACATCAGTCCTAACATCCTAATCCTTGTTCCTCGCCAGAAACCTTCTGCCCAGATAAAAAGAAAGAAACCGTATTGGCAAAAATACAAATAACCAGTACAAAGGTCCCCCACATCGATAGCATTCGTAACCTAACAGAATGTTGTTTAAACTCAGTATGCAAAGCAGGGTTAATTGGAGACATCTATTTCCCTTCCTTATTCAGCTTACAATAGGATAAAAAATGAATCGACCTGTAGTTTTAAGCTCAACCGCAGAGAGCGACCAGCGCTTAAGAACCGCGTACAAAATCGCTCGCTACAGAAAAATGGCGCCCACCGTGGGGCCTATTTCTACTTTCCTTTTTCTTCACTTATGTGAAAATCACAGATTGGGGCTTCCACCGGGGAACCCATTTTCTGTCAGGAACTTAGGATTCTTAGCTTCATAGGTCTAGGATGATTAGGACAAATATATATACTGCTTTTCCTAATTGCTATACATGTTTATTTTTCTGCTAATGGGAATGCGGGTGATGCCGTATGTGGAAAGAATGAGTATACACCTAAGATAAGTGATGGCGACAGGGTCGACCATCAACCTCAGTGGAGGCTGACCAATGCAACCCATTCTCTCACCTAGACAATGGGTCGGTTGTTAAGTCTGAGAAGCTGGGGAGCCAAACCCTTTTGTAGTGCGGAAACTATCGGAAATAGTTGTTACGCGATACTACCCTCATTTGAGGCTGGTGATCTATTCTCGGTGAATGGCACTTACTCTAAGATTGCTCTACAACTCGCTGGCGATCCGCTTGTTGTTTTGCTTTCCTGGGAGGAGCTGATGATAATGAGTACAGGTACAAAAATCACCCTAGTATAAACCTTTGGGGATGGGTAGAGCCTTGACTTCATGACAACGACCCTTTGACCCTATGTTTTTTCTATGTTTTTGTGTGCTGCATTCATGCATTCATTTAACAAAACATTAAAACATTCAAAAAACTTCTCTTCTAGTCTCTCTGTTTTTTTCAAAATAAACTAAGACTGTGATTGCAAATATCAGAGAAAAGGATTACGCTAATGGATTTCGGTAGAAGGAGAACTCACCAGTATACCTTCAAGGTTCCAAAACTAGGGGATTTGAGAAGGTTAGCCAGGATGATCACTAACCCAGAGGCTTTCAGAGCCAAGTATGGAGGTCTGCTACCACTGTTAAGAGTCCATGTGATTGAGGGAATCATGGACGCGCTCGTTCAATTCTACGATCCGGTTTATCACTGTTTCACATTCCCAGATTACCAGCTCGCACCAACGCTGGAGGAGTATTCTCATCTGACGGATCTACACATTACAGATCGAGCTCCATTTTCTGGACTAGAAGAAATTCCAAAGAATCAGACCATTGCAAGAGCAATTCATTTGGACGAGTCTGAGGTTAGGACTCACATGACTACTAAGGGTGGCATCCAAGGTTTTCCAGCCCAGTTCTTGACAAAGAAAGCTCTATACTTTGCTAGTATAGGGAACGTGACTGCTTTTGAAAGCGTCTTTGTCTTGCTCACCTACGGGTTATTGTTGTTTCCCAACATCAATAACTTCGTCAATATCAACTCCATTAAGGTTTTTCTCATTGGAAACCCTGTGCCGACTTTGCTCGCAGATGCGTATCATTCTGTACACTTGGGAAATTTGTACAGCGGAGGGGAGATCACATGTTGTGTACCTTTGCTTTACAAATGGTTTATCTCTCACTTGCCCAAGTCTGCTACTTTTTGGGATTGCAAGAGTGCCTTACGTTGGTCGCAGAAGATCATGTCTCTTACCAACTCTGATATAGATTGGTGCAATAGGATTTATGAGGGAATCAGAATCATTGATCGTTGTGGAAACTTCCCCAACGTACCCCTCATAGGAACTAAAGGAGGAATCAACTACCACCCGGTAATGGTTCGCCGTCAATTTGGATACCCGATGAAACACATCCCACTGGGTGTTCATCTGGAAGGTCTTTTCTTCAAAGAAGGAGAAAACGACAGAGCACTAAAGATGGAAATAGTGCAAGCTTGGAAGCACGTTCATAAGAAAGGACGAGAGTCTCTAGGAAAACCGGACTGTGCCTCGGTGGAGCCTTATCTCCACTGGGTACAAACTAGAGCTCTCAAGCTAAAAATGCCTTATCCTCGTTACGAAATTCTTCCGCCAAGAGAATCTGTCATGTACTTCATGACGGAAACCGAAAAGCTTCAGGTTACTCTCAACAAAATTCAAAAGGAGAGAAGGTCTTGGAAGAACAAGTACCGCACCCTCGACATAGAGTGCATCAAAATACAACAATTACTGAAAGAAAAAGATGCTCTGATTGAAATTTTGGAGCAACATGCTATAGATAATCAAGATGAC
This sequence comes from Lathyrus tuberosus, assembly GCA_022829125.1. NCBI lineage: Eukaryota > Viridiplantae > Streptophyta > Magnoliopsida > Fabales > Fabaceae > Lathyrus > Lathyrus tuberosus. Next base: position 8,592,191 of record JALAZF010000034.1, read on the forward strand.
CAAAGGAATTTGCTCGCTCCTTTCACCTGGCAAAGGAATGACGACCCGACAACGGTCCGAGAGCCCCGGTCAAAGAAAAGGAAAATACCAGAATCAGCGCCTGATTTCTCTTCAGAGAGGACTCAGGACCCATTAGTTTAGGTTTCTGTTTCTGTACTTTGTAATCTACTGTATTTCCGTTTCTGTAATCCTTTGAATTTCAATAAAAAGGGGTTTCCCCACCGTTTGATATTTGCAATCTAATTGTCGAAGTTTATTTTGATTAAACCTTAAATAATTAATATAATCATTGCATTCATCATTCTCACATCGCGTATTCTTCTTCCCTACGAATCTCACGTTTGTGTCTCGATCCTAGAGTCAAACTATCTCATTCGTACAATACTCGGGCCAATCGTCAGAAAAAGATGGATGATCTTGAGGAAGAAAACAGAGAGTTGAAAGAAGAGATCAGCGCTCTGAGAGAAGATATGAGAAAGCTTCGTAACGACATGCAAGCCATGGCAGAAGCTCAGCTACAACGAACTGTGATCTCAGAGATCACCTCAACGCCCGTAGTAGAGAGGTATGATCCTAGGTATCAGATACCGAAAGATCGTCCTTGGGGCATGCCTGTTAACTATAACCCGGAAGGATATGTTCCGCCGGTCACTGAGGATCAGGGAATCACAACAGAAGCCGCTGGGCCTGAAGGTTACAAACTTTGGGAAAGCGAAGATGCCAGGGGCATGTTGAAGACTCCTGAAGGTTACAAACTTCGGGAAACACCAAGATTCACTGCCGTAGTCACGACACCACCCCCTGTGGTGCACACTGTCCCGGAAGGACAGATTCCACCAACACCTTCTGGTAAGAAGGAAACGATGTTTGACCGAATGGATGAATTCCAGGAACAGTTCTTGGAAATGCAGAAGGAACTGCAAGCCATTCGCGGTCAGGATCTATTTGGAAAGGACGCCGCAGACCTCTGCTTGGTCCCAAATGTGAAAGTCCCGCACAAGTTCCAAGTGCCCGATTTAGAAAAATATAAGGGTAACTCTTGTCCTCAAAGCCATCTGGTGATGTACGCTCGGCGGATGTCAGCCCAGACGGAGAATCAGGACCTACTGATTCACTACTTTCAGGATAGTTTAACCGGTGCTGCACTCAAATGGTACATGGGTTTAAACCGTGCTACGATTAGCACATTCAGAGATCTTGGTACTGCCTTCGTCCAACAATACAAATACAATTTGGACATAGCACCCGACAGAGATCAACTCAGATCGATGTCGCAAAAGGACAAGGAAACCTTTAAGGAGTATGCTTAAAGGTGGCGTGAAATTGCCGCTCAAATTTGTCCACCTCTTGAGGAAAAAGAGATGACAAAGATCTTCTTAAAGACCTTAAGCTCATTTTACTATGACCGAATGGTTGCCAGTGCGCCCAGTGATTTCACCGAAATGGTCGGCATGGGTGTACGTCTTGAGGAAGCCGTCCGAGAAGGACATTTGGTAAAAGACACTGGATCGACGAGCGGTACTAAAAAATACGGTAGTGCTCTCCCAAAGAAAAAAGAGCAAGATATTGGGAATATCTCTCTCGGAAAGCAAAGACGACGGTATCAACCGGTAGCAGCTGTGACTCCTACTATCAACCCTGCGTCTATTCCTACATATCAACCTCAGGTTGCGCAGAGCCAACCTGACCAGCAAAGGACACAACAGCCTCTTCAGCAGGCTCGTCCTCCATATAACAACAACCGTACAACACGGCCGCCAGGATTTGATCCTATACCCGTGACGTACGCAGAACTGTTTCCATTACTACTAGCTAAGGGGCACATTCAGACTAAGTCTCCTCTTACAGTACCGGAAAATCTGCCTTTTTGGTTTAAGGTGGATCAAACATGCCCTTATCATCAAGGAGGATCAGGGCATAACATTGAGACTTGTCTTAATTTCAAGTCCGACGTGCAAAAACTTGTTAGGAGCAGGGTCTTATCCTTTAAGGATACAAATCCTAATGTTCTCACAAACCCGCTGCCTCAACACGAGAAGGCTGCAGTCAATTTGATAGAAGGAGAGACTAACAATGTCTATCAGATTTACGATGTACTCTTGTTGAAAACCAATCTGGTTAAGATGCATTGTAGACAGAGTGGATAAGGCCATGTGCCACCTCATAATTATCATCAGTGTGATATCTGCTCTAAAGACAATCAAGGATGTTCGGTAGTGCAAGCAGATCTACAGGAACAGATGGATCTCGGATGGATCCAAGAGCACCGAGTTCGTGGAGTTAACATGGTTTACACGAATTCCAACGTCATTCAGAATCACGACATCCGTGCGATGAATGTCAACTTGGTGGCGATGCACTCAAGGCAAAGCCAGTATCATAATCTGTCGCGGCACGATTACGGTTCTTGTCTGATTTGCTCGGCAAACAAACAGGGATGCTCTTTCATACAGGAGACCCTCCAGCATCAGATGGATCTTGGATGGATCCAAGACTACCATGATAGGAACCCTTATCAGATCAACATGGTTCAGATCTTCGATATTCGCGTGATGAATATCAACCTGGTAGAGTTACATGCTGAGCAGGTCTGACTCGGATTCTTAATATCACATGACTATCAAAGCTGTAAAGCGGGTTGCGAAAACGATCGAGGTTGTACCCTTGTCCAGGAGGCACTTCAGCACTTGTTAAATCATTGGGGGATGCCAATCTACATGGATGAAGATACTCAGCAGATTAGTATCAGTAATAAAAACCCCACTCGGCGTCAGAGTCAGGATGTCTGATCAGTGGAAGCTAACCTAGTAAGGTTACATTGTATTCAAAGTGGGCGCGACCAGGTGCCCCCACACAACTATGACAGTTGTAGCGTCTGTTCGGAAAGTAACCAAGGGTGTTACCTTGGGAGAGCAGCTATCCAGGGTCAGGTTGATCGTGGAAAAATTCGTCCTTATTCGGGTTCTGGACCCATCGACTGGACGCCGAACTACCTTGCCGAGCAAGTTGAGGATGTTGTCACGATCTCTGGTCATCACAGGACCAGGGATGTTTTTTCCATTATTCCTCTACTTGACGAATCTAAAGTTCCCAACCGGGAACGGATCGAGATTACTTATGATGGTCAGAAAAATCAGAAGGCTCCTGTAGTCATTTATCTACCAGGACCACTACCGTATGAATTAGCTAAGGCGATCCCTTACAAATACGGTGCAACAATAATTGAAAATGGAAAGGAAATTCCATTACCCTCCGTCGTGAATATTGCAGACATCAGTCGAGTAACACGGATTGGTAGAATCTTCAACCGAGGGGCTGGGGAACTTAACAAGGAAAAGGAACTTCAGACAGAAGCTCCCGATCCACCAGTCGGTCAATCCAGTAATCCCGACCTTTCGGAAAATAATGATGAGATGCTGAAGCTCATCCAAAGGAGTGAATATAACATTGTTGATCAGCTATTACATACTCCTTCAAAGATCTCGGTGTTATCGCTGTTACTCAGTTCAGAAGCCCACAGGGAGGCTCTACAGAAAGTCTTGGAGCAAGCCTTTGTGGAACAGGATGTAACAATCAGACAGTTCGATAGCATTGTCTCTAACAACACTTCCTGCAACAATTTGGGATTTAGTGATGAAGAATTACCTGAAGAGGGTCGTCGTCATAACATGGCGCTCAATATCACAGTTAATTGCTAGGACAATGCTTTAGCCAGCGTACTGGTAGACACAGGGTCAACCCTGAATGTTATGCCGAAGTCCACTTTGATGCAATTATCATTCAAGGGCCCTCCGATGAGAATTAGCGAGGTCGTCGTCAAAGCGTTCGACGGATCCAGAAAAACAGTTATTGGCGAAGTTGATCTTCCCATAACTATCGGTCCTCACACTTTCCAAGTCACCTTCCAGGTCATGGACATCCGGGCAACGTACAGTTGTTTATTAGGAAGACCTTGGATACACCAGGCTGGGGCGGTCACTTCGACCCTCCATCAAAAGCTAAAATTCGTCAAGAACGATCAACTTGTCATGGTTTATGGGGAACAAGCCTTGCTTGTGAGTAACTTGTCATCATCTGCTGGTATAAAACCCGAGGGGGTTATTGGAACGCAGTTCCAAGCACTGTCGGTGAGCAAAGACAATTAATCCCAAGGAGGAACCTCGATTTCCTCATACAAAGATGCTATCAAAGCGGTCGAGAGTACCGATACAACCGGATGGGGGCAGCTTGTCATTCCCATTGACAATAAAACAAAGAAGGGTCTTGGTTTTTCTACAACCTGTACCCAGACAGCTGCCAACGATGAAAGTCTTCATCCCCTTTAAAACTTCTTCCACAGTGGAGGTTTCCTCCACCCAGTGTTGCAAGCAGTACATGCTATCAATGAGGAAGATCCCTCTGACACAGATGAAGAATGGAAATCCTATTTGAACGAGGACAGTTATATGTCTCAGGAAGAGGTGCCTACGCCTTTTTGCTTTCCTACAGAAAGTCCGAGATTTATACCAGGGTCAGACATCGAAATGATCTACGGGGATTGTGATCCAGAAGGATGTCGTGCTCCGCCAAATTCATTAGAGGAAGACACTCTGATGAAAGACAACTTTGACTACAATTACTATGGTCCAATGGATGGTCTGCCAATGTGGCAGCCCTACCCAGGAAACTTGGGGCAAGAGGGTCAGACGAACAATGAAAATCAGCTGACCGTCATTGAACAGAATACCTGTGTCCCCACCATGTCATGGGATCAACACTCAGGTGATTCAGAAACTACTCGACATGAAGATGAATTCGCAGCGTTTGCAGGACTTGAATTCATTAACTATGCTTTTCCTGAGGTCAACGTCATCGAGAGGGATGACTCCTCCAGTTCGAAAGAAGTGTGGGACACCTTGGGATAACCGAGTGGAAAATACGACTTCATGGTCAAGTACACCGCTCCCGAAAGCTCTCGTATCAGGCTCGAAGACATCCAGCCAACTGGATGGGGAGGTACAACTGAGAGCACAAATGCTATGCAAAATGCAACAGAGGAATTCTCCTACGACAATTCTGCCTGGGAGACAGATTCCAATGATCCTGCTCCACCAGAAATCAGCGTCATTTCTGAAGACAAATCAAGGAAGGTGCCAGACTTTGTGATTCACCGAGGAGTTCGCCGCCAATGGGTTGCCGTCGAGGTTCCGAGGATCGTTCATCAGTCAAAGTAATTGCCATCTTTAGCCTTTCACCCTGCCCAGGTGAAACAGATGTTTTGATAGGGCTCGCTTTCTGTAAATTTCCCTCTTCGCTTTGCCCAAAGCGACTGAGTTTTGTTTTATAGGGCTGTAGTTTCAAGGATCGACTTGTTCATTAATAAAATAACTTTGTTCTATAATTTCTGCATTAATTGTTGTTTTCTCTTTTTGCTTTTTCAGAAAATGGTAATCCTAAAAAACAATTCAAAAATAAAAACAAGCAGTAAAATAAAACACTGCATACACATGCATTTTCTCTATCTCTTCTAAACACGAATCATCACGTCATGCAGATTGCTTGTTTTAAACCCCGTTGAAACATACGATCTGATGCCTTCTCCCAACTTTGAGTTCTCGGTATTCGAGGCTGAAGAAGAAGATGACGACAAAATTCCAAAAGAGATCTCCCGACTACTCAGACAAGAGGAAAGGTCCATTGAACCTCACAAAGAACCGTTGGAAACGGTAAACTTGGGTTCAGAGCAAGAGAGAAAAGAAATCAGGATTGGGGCACTGCTCAATCCAACGGCCAGAGAGAGTTTGATAAAGCTTCTCAGAGAATTTCCCGATGTATTCGCTTGGTCTTATCAGGATATGCCAGGGTTGGATACCAGCATCGTGGAACATCACTTACCGTTAAGATCGGAATGTTCGCCAGTAAAGCAAAGGTTGAGACGCACTCACCCGGACATGGCCATCAAAATCAAATAGGAGGTACAGAAACAGATTGACGCGGGTTTCCTCGCTACATCTGAATATCCTCAATGGTTAGCTAACATCGTACCCGTTCCCAAAAAGGACGGAAAGGTCAGAATGTGTGTTGATTACAGAGATCTGAACAAGGCAAGTCCAAAGGACGACTTTCCTTTACCACACATTGACATGCTGGTAGACGGCACAACAAAGTTCAAAGTATTCTCCTTCATGGATGGATTCTCGGGCTATAACCAGATTAAAATGGCGCCGAAAGACATGGAGAAAACTTCGTTCATTACCCCATGGGGTACCTTTTATTACAAGGTAATGCCGTTCGGTTTGAAGAACGCCGGGGCAACCTATCAAAGGGCCATGACTACTATGTTTCATGACATGATACATAAGGAAATCGAGGTATATGTTGATGACATGATTGCAAAATCAAAGACAGAGGAGGAGCATGTGACCCACCTGTCAAAACTATTCAAGCGTCTGAGAAAGTACAAACTCTGCTTAAATCCCAATAAGTACATATTCGGTGTCTGTTCAGGGAAACTCTTAGGATTCAGCGTCAGCCAGAAAGGAATTAAGGTTGATCCTGACAAGGTCAAGGCCATTCAAGAAATGCCTTCTCCGAAAACTGAAAAACAAGTCAGAGGATTCCTGGGACGTTTGAACTACATCTCCAGATTCATATTCCTTATGACCGCGACATGCGCGCCGATTTTCAAATTACTGAAAAAGAACCAGGATTGCGTTTGGTCAGAAGATTGCCAAACCGCCTTCGACAGTATCAAGGAATATCTGTTGAATCCTCCGATTCTATCACCTCCAGTGGAAGGAAGACCACTGATCATTTACCTCACAGTCCTAGAGGACTCAATGGGATGTGTACTTGGCCAACAAGATGAAACCAAAAGGAAAGAGTCTGCCATCTACTATCTAAGCAAGAAATTCACCGACTGTGAAACTCGGTACATAATGCTCGAGAAAACTTGCTGCGCTTTGGCTTGGGCAGCCAAACATCTTCGCCAGTACATGATTCGTCATACTACTTGGTTGATCTCAGAAATGGATCCGATCAAGTACGTCTTCGAAAAACCTGCTCTTACGGGAAGGTTTGCCCGTTGGCAGATGTTGTTATCAGAATATGACATAGAGTACCACGCTCAGAAATCCGTTAAGGGAAGTATTTTAGCCGATCATTTGGCTCATCAACCGATTGACAATCAGGAATCAAGCGGGTTTGACTTCCCAGACGAAGATGTCATGTATCTAAAAATGAAAGACTGCGATGAACCGCTACCCAGTGAAGGGCCAGAACCAGATTCCCAATGGGGACTTATCTTTGATGGAGCAGTTAATCATTATGGAAACGGAATTGGGGCAATCATTGTTACCCCTCAGGGTACCCACATTCCTTTCACTGCTAGATTTACGTTCAAGTGTACGAATAACGAGGCCAAATACGAAGCTTGTATCATGGGTCTCGAGGAAGCAATTGATTTAAGGATAAAAAACTTGGACGTATATGGCGACTCAGCCCTGGTTATCAATCAGATAAAAGGAGATTGGAACACATACCAATTAGGACTGATTCCTTACAAAGACTATGCAAGAAGGTTGTTACCTTTTTTCAACAGAGTCGAGTTTCATCACATCCCTCGTGATGAGAATCACATGGCTGATGCATTAGCCACTATCTCTTCCAAAACTCATCTCCCTATCGACCCAAGATGAACGGAGCGGTAGAAGCGGCTAACAAGAACATCAAGAAGATCGTTCAAAAGATGGTTGTAACCCACAAAGACTGGCACGAGATGCTACCCTTTGCTCTTCACAGTTATCGCACATCTTTCCGCACTTTAACAGGGGCTACCCCTTTCTCTCTAGTATATGGCATAGAGGCAGTTCTCCCCATAGAAGTAGAGATCCCGTCAATCAGGGTATTGATGGAAGCTAAGCTCACCGAAGCTGAATGGTGTCAAAGTCGTCATGATGAACTGAATCTGATCGAAGAAAAGAGAATAACGACACTATGCCACGGTCAGTTGTATCAGCAAAGAATGAAGAGGGCGTTCGAAAAAAAGGTCCGACCTCGTGTCTTCAGGAAAGGAGACCTCGTGCTCAAGAAGATACAATCTTTTCTCACTGATTCTCGGGGCAAATGGACTCCAAATTATGATGGCCCCTATGTGGTCACGAAAGCTTTCTCAGGTGTCGCCTTGAGGCTTGCAACCATGGACGGAGAGGAATTTGCCTATCCCACGAATGTTGATGTAGTCAAGAAATACTTCGCCTAAAAAAAATGTCTCGGTGGATTGAAAACCCGAAAGGGCGGTCCAGGAAAAAGTTAGAGACAAAATAAAAAAAAATCATCCCGGTGGATTGGAAACATCATAGTACAATCCAGGCAAAAATTAGGGATAATGGCAAGTAACTATGTTCAATAGAGGCAAATCCCTCAGCAGCAGTTACATCATCCATCAGAGGAAAACTCCAGTCAAGGTCATCTTCGACAGAAGCTCAGGATGTCCCGAATTCAAAGTTGGTAGAAGGATAGTGGTCGTTATGTTTCAACGTAGCCCTTTTCCCTGTAAATTACCATTTTCTAACTTTGTATATACTCTTTGGAATCACGCGTTTGGCTGATCTCCATCTTATCAATAAAATTTGAGCCTTTGTGTTTTTGTTTGTATTTCTTACTTGTTTTAGCTTTACAGAATGACGTTATTAATAGGATTAACGATTCTTGAAATAAAACAAAAATGAATTTACTTGTTAAAACTTTTTCTGCTTTTAAAATAAAGATGGCAATTTCTTTTGACTGTTAAACATCGAAAGAACATCAATCGCGTCTCCCAAGGTGTTCGAACCTCAAAGTGCAGAATCAAAGTACTCCTTCTAGACCAGTACGCCTGAATAAAGGGATCAACTGTGTCAGAGACCTTGTTTCGTCTGACATCCACGACAGAGTTCTTACCTCCTAAGCCCGATCAACGGTATTCCCCGCAGGGATTATCTCTCCTAAGCAAGGTGGATTGCTATCTTGAACCAGCGATATCTCTATACGCCCCGCAATGGCCGAGTATCCAGTCATGTTTTTTTTAGCTTGTGTGTCGCGTCAATTTTGTCAGCATATACATACATGCATCATGCATTTGATGTGCATTTACATTTCATATTGCATCGCCATCACTCTAGCCGGTCTTGTCCCTTAGTGATAGGAGTTCTCTCAATCGAGTTGTCAGTTCTTTCCTCGTCAGGAAACGTTGTGTCTGAATAATCTCGCCACCAGTGTGTCTTTAGATCAGAGTCGGCGCTCGACCACTTTGATAACTTGAACCTCTGAAGAGCCAAATAACCTTCAACAGATGTCACTCTTCGCCATTGAAGATGATATCCTTGCTTTCCCGGATTAAATAAAATCCCCAGAGAAAGCCTCTTAAGTAAAGGTTCGGCAGTACATCAGTATTTCTCCGAAAATTCGCTGATGAAAAGGTCATCGGCACCTCAAAATTGGACCCCATCACATGGCGTTTCTCCGGGAAGATCTCGAGAAAAGTATGATGTAAGATCCCAAGTGGAAACAGTCTCTCAAGATACTCGCTTTCCCCCAGTAGAATCGACAAATGGCGTCTCCAACAGAGAAGTTTGTGCACCTCTACAACTCAGACGACTGGGTTCCCTAGCAAGTCTGACATCAAAACTTTTTCCATCAAATGGCATCTCCCCAGGAAAATTCGACGAGAAGTTTGAGGAAAACCGCTGCGAATAGCGTCCTTTGTCAATATAGTTTATTGACAAAAGAAACTAAGACCAGTTCCTTGGTAGGAAACCAGGATCGAGGGGAAGTTTATTTCAGAAACTGAGACCAGTTCCTTGGTAGGAAACCAGGATCGAGGGGAAGTTTATTTCAGAAACTGAGACCAGTTCCTTGGTAGGAAACCAGGATCGAGGGGAAGTTTATTTCAGAAACTGAGACCAGTTCCTTGGTAGGAAACCAGGATCGAAGGGAAGTTTGTTTTCGCAACTAAGACCAGTTCCTTGGATGAAGACCAGGATCGAGGGGAAGTTTACCTTTTCTAAGCATCATTGCTTAGCTAAAGAAGATGAATGTGTAAGCTGCCATTCATAGCCATCAAAATTTCGGGTATTCCGATATTTAATCCTCTTGCACCCCGAATGCCCGAATATCTTCGTCATTCCCACCTTCGGGTCCAAGAAGATTAAATAGGGGCATCTGTCATACCCCAAATTTTGACCACTAAGATTTCCCATCATTGTGCAAATCATCATCACAATATGGATGTACCTTTATGCCTTATCAGTCTCCCCAAAGATGGGTGAGCATCCACTACAATCAAATTTAGGGTTTTCAGCCTTCTCAGAGTTCTTAGACAATGGATCAATCAAGAAATGACATGATATTTAACTTGTCTAACCTCTCAGACATCCAAAATTATCAAGAGGACTCCCACTTTAAGGATTAAGCACAAGGATGCTCCCTTTTAGGTGGATCAAGTCTCAAGATCGACAGTGTCACCAAATTAGGGTTTTGGTCGACCAGGGCCTCTAGATGGGAAGTTTCATCTGGGGATAAGCCAAAGATCCAAAACACACCCTAATGTACTCCATGGAACCTCATGGACCCAAGCATCAAGTCAATTTGACCTCAGGGGATGCATACATCAAAAATAAGGAATTAGGGTTTCTTGACCTAATTCACCCCTAAGTTGACTTTTGGGACAAATCAAGAGCCAAGACCTCAAGACATGAGTTGAGGGTCTCTAATGAACTATATTGATCCATTTGGAACAATGGATTAATCCAAGAAGCTTGAGCAACAAGTCTCATTTTCATCTGCACCACAATTAGGGTTTCGCGAGAAAAGTCAACTGTAACTTTGACTTTTGAACAGGACATGCTCCCAAACCCTAGGACATGCCCCAATATACCCTATGACACCCATGGAACATGTCCATCAAGTTTGATTTAGGTCAAGGACATGATTTCCTGAAGAATTGCACAGTTTGGAATTCATCTGATAAAAAGTCAACTGTGCACAAAAGTCAACTTTGACTTTTTGAGATTTTTCACCAAAATGGATTTTTAACCCTAAAATGATGTTAATGTATGATTTGAATCATCATTCATTAAGAAAAATCAAGAAAAGTGGGATAACTTGTAAAAGGGGTAACCATAAAACTTAGAAATTTTTCTAAGTTATGGAAAAAGTACCACTAATACACTAACTTTGGAGGATCATAACTCCTAAACCACATGGCCATTTTTTTTCATCCAAATATGGATTTGTAGCCCTCATTACCCTCTACAAAAACTTCAACTAGACCTAAGGCCAATTCATTAAGGATTTTGAGTTATGGAGTGATCAAAATCAAGAAATCACACTTTGTTCCAACACTTGGTGAAAATTTCACTAAGTCAGATTTTGCTTCACTTTTTGCCAAATGTAGAGGGATTTTTCACTTGGAATCAAAAGAGATCAAAACCAAACTTGTTCAAACAGTTGTTGTATCATGTAAGGGCTTTCCAAAATGGCCAAGAACATTGCCAAATTCAACTTACCCCATGAGATATGACATTGTCAAGTTGCCTTGCTGAAATCTGTCAAAGGCAAGGCAGATTTTGCATTTTGGCTCAATTTGCCAAAATCAGCCAAATTCAAATGCTCCTATCCACTTGGACACATCTGAGGATTGAATCTAAAGGGGACAATCACTGAGCCAAGTCTCAAAAGTCCATGGAACAAGAAATATCATGTTGAACCTAGAATGGCCAAAATAGGGACAAGACTCCAAATTTGGATTAAAGCATTCAATGGAAGCATCAAGGTGGCATGGACTGAACCATTCTCATTTGAAATCAGTCAAGACTTATCCAAGACCAAGGGAACCACAGCTCTGTGCCCTAACCTCAAGTCAATGGCTAGAGGAGACTTGGATTTCCATTGGACAACATTGGCCAAACCTACTTACCAGCTGCCATTCACTATTCCTTGCAAAACAAACTTGTTCTACTATAAATAGAGCTCAATTGTGATCAGTTTGAGTACACCAAAGCCATCTAACAGATGCTTTCCTCAAAATCTCTTTCTCTTGGTAAAAATGCCTTTCTTAGCAAGGTAGCTACCGGGTTTTGAGTTTGAGAGCTTTTCCAATCAAACCAATCACTCACATACCTCACATACATCACATATGAGCTGATCAAACACTTAGATCACTTCTGAAACACCAATTTCACAAAATCACCAGCTGGTTGCTCAAATTTTCAATCAAGTTGCAGCTGAGATGCCATGAATTGATCCAGCCAATTTCAATCAAGTCCAAGCATTCAAACACACTCCATAGGGTGTAGGGAAGCTGTTCAGATCATCACCACTCATCTGTAACACCTCCAAATCAAAAATCACATTGCACTTGCTGTCACGACTTAGAGGTAAGCATATACTTGGTCATCTCTCAATCTATGCATATTTCCTCGCATAATAATTTGGCCATATGTTCATAATCATGCATGGAATGTTTTCCCTCAATTAATTACATTGTTTGAATCGTGTATCAAAAATCCTAGCCTTCATGCAGAAATTAGGGTTCGTGAGGTTTCTTCGTGATTTCATGTTTTATGTTTAATTTAAATGAAATTAAGTGTTATAGACATGATCGTGAGGTTGAGACGAGCATAATGATATGTGGATTGCATGATATGATTACGTATTCAGTGAGATTGGATGGAAAACGCAAATCAGCCAAACCCAGAAAAACGCGCGTGTTCTTGCTTGTGTTTTTTGCGCCTTTTTCACAAATTCAAATATTTGAATTTTGTGATTTTGTTTAATTGATTCAAAAATTAATTTCTCTCTGAGTTTTAATGATTTTGAGTTGATTCTTTTTTTAATAATTCACAAAAATGTTAAAATATTTTATTTTCCCAAAAAATCCCAAAAATATTATTTATTTCATATAATTGATATTTTTGCAAAGAATTAATATTTTAATTGTTTTTGACATTTTAAATATTTTTTCTACATTGATTTTGCAACTTTTAATGCTTTCTAATTATTTTGTAGGTCAATACTTAATTTTTGAAGCATTAATCCAAAATCACAATTTGTTTTTCATATGTTAAACAATTTTGATCATTTTTAATTGAATTTTTATTCAATTAAATACATTTTTGAAAACAAATTAGGGTTTTTGGATTAATTCAACCCTCATAAATCATTTTCAAAACACTTTGGGCCTCTTGATAGAGTGTAAGACCCAACCCACTTATACAGAAACATTTTGGGCCTCATTCGTTGTATAAGTCCCTCTGTACATTTTCAAATAAACGGCACGATCATCGCCTTTTGAAAAATATCCTTGGGCCTCTCCTCGAGCTATAAGACCCATTCAAAAACACTTTGGGCCTCTAATAGAGTGTAAGACCCAATCCCCTTTTAACCAAAACATTTTGGGCCTCACTTATTGTATAAGTCCCTCTGCGTTAAAAGAAAACCTCGGCGCGATCGCCATTTTAAACGAAAAATCATCTGGGCCTACCCTCGTGTTATAAGCCCCACTCTTTTTATTTAAACCTTTTTGGGCCTCTTGAGAGAGTGTAAGACCCATCCCTTTGTACAGAAAACCTTTTTGGGCCTCAGTCACTTGTATAAGTCCCTCTGTACAAATTCAACAATGCGCTCACTGATAAAACCCTGGGTCTCTCCTTGAGCTGTAAGCCCCAAATATTTCTTTTTCAAAGTACTTTCTCCTTTGATTTTGAATATACTGTTGTTTTCAATCTTTCTTTGTTGAACAACTAACCAAACAGCATCGAAGCTCTACAACCGAGTAAGTATTTACCCGCTTTCATTTACCGCTTTCATATATATATAACTGTATTGTGGGGCTGTTTCATTGTAAGTCTCCTTTTCATAAACTCATATCAACTGTGTAATAATAGTATAGATATTTAGAGTTTCCCCGGCAACTACGTCTAGCACTAGGTAAAGCCCTGTTGATCACTCTGAACTTACAGTCAAAACTAGATCCATATAGGATTACCAGACACAGTCTTCCCTCCTCTTGGGGTTAAACAATATGGAGATGTGAAAGGCAGATTCTTTTTGAACCCTTTCTCAGACTATCACTCTTAGAAATAGACTGAACTAGATCCCCAATAGGATCACCAGATACAGTCTTCTCTTCGGCTGTCCTCATTAGGAATTGTCAAGAAACTCTACTCCCAAAGATGAATGTCTTCTCCGTGAATGGCATCTTTGAGTTTCTTCCAAATTCTCAAACTTTCCTGACTTTGATCTATTCTCGGTGAATAGCATTGCCTTGAATTTCTCGGGGTTTGGGGACCCACGGGCTTCTTAAAAGCATCGGCCTCCTCTTGGGCATCGTACAAGGACCCTCAGGCTTCCTAAAAGCAACCCTGCCTCCTCTTGGGCTTAGTACAAGGACCCTACGGCTTCTTAGAAGTATTCACAGCCTCCTCTTAGGCTTCGTATAATGATCTCTTCCCCCGGGAATGATAGCCTCCTCTTGGGCTTCGTACAAGGACCCGTCGGCTTCTTAAAAGTTTCCAGCCTCCCCTTGGGCTTCGTACAAATTGTCCCGACGACCTCCTAAAGGTATAGGAACAGAACCTAGTCATCTTAATAGAACAGTCCTTTCATAGAGTCTACTACTATTTCTCAAAGCATGGTACAAAAGATGACACTCTAGACTTGGACAGTCTAATCTCCTTGAGTATCAAAGACATTCTCAAGCACCCTTCAAAAATAGAAAGGAAACCCGTAGACTCGGACAGTCTCAACACCCTTCTGATTTCCCGCTTCCTTAAAGAACAGGAATAACCCGGATCCTTGAAACAAATCCCTGAGTACAGTGTTGCTCATATAAGAACTGATTTTCTCTTTCAAAATCAGTATACTGGACCTGTCACCTAAACGGTTACCATAGCCTCCTCTTGGGCTTTGTACAATGATTCTCCCCAGTGGAGTCAAACAACGTTTAGCCTCTCTCTCGGGCTTTGTACGAGACACATAAAAGACTCCCTCGTTGAGTCGATCACCCCTTTCGCCTCCATCTCGGGCTTTATACGAGATACAAAAAGGTTCTTATTGAGCCAAACAAACAAACAAAAACCTCTATCTCGGGCTTCGTACGAGATACAAAAACTCTCTTGTTGAGTCAAATAGCCTCCATCTCGGGCTTTATACGAGATACCAAAAGACTCCATCGTCGGGTCAAAAACCTTTTAGCCTCTCTCTCGGGCTTTGTACGAGACACATATTAGCCTCCTCTTAGGCTTTGTATAAGAAAACCACTGGTTAATCCAATTAACCTTTTAGTATCAAAACTCTGCCTCGTTCACAGTACACAAACATCAACAAACTCCTTCATCTAATCGGTGTAAGCGGCAAGCCTCTGGATTATTTACATCCATGCCACTGTCCCTCTTTTAGCATGAGAAATTCCTAAGGAAAGATGGCATTGCTCTACACTGAGTTAAAGTCTTCTCCTTCAGGTTAAAACCCCATTTAAAGGAAATTATGGCATTGCTAGGATCCGCGTATCCCGGTTAAAGTAATCCTCCTTTATAACCAGTCGCCCAATGGTTGTGACATACAACCCCCCTCTTTAGAGATGACAAATTCTCTCTAAAGTTGAGACCTTTTAGCTTCATGTCTTGGGCTTTGAACAAGACACAAATAGACTTTTCAGCTTCACATCTTGGGCTTTGAACAAGATACAAACTACCTTTTGCTTCACGTCTTGGGCTTTGAACAAGACACCAAAAACCAATTTCCTCCCATAGAATAGGAGGAACTACGAACGCTCTGATTTCCCTGTTTTGGATAAACGGGAATACGTAGGCATAAGATTGAAAGAAAAATCTTAGCGAGCACACTAAACAAAAACCCAAAATCCCATATCAAAAGCAGTAATTCAAAAACATCAGTCCTAACATCCTAATCCTTGTTCCCCGCCAGAAACCTTCTGCCCAGATAAAAAGAAAGAAACCGCATTGGCGAAAATACAAATAACCAGTACAAAGGCCCCCTCACATCGATAGCATTCGTAACCTAACAGGCCGCTGTTTAAACTCAGTATGCAAAGCAGGGTTAATTGGAGACATCTATTTCCCTTCCTTATTCAGCTTACAATAGGATAAAAAATGAATCGACCTGTAGTTTTAAGCTCAACCGCAGAGAGCGACCAGCGCTTAAGAACCACGTCCAAAATCGCTCGCTACAGAAGGAAGTGATTATGTTTACTAAATTTGATTCTTGAGACTTTGACTTGTTTCTCCGATATATCTTGTTTGTCCTATTATAAACTAAATTTGTCCTGTTATATTTGGTATACACCATCAGTTACTAACTTAGTGAATTTGCTATATGGGTTACTTGTGAAGAGTCGAATTCAGATCGTTTCCAAGAATCTTACACTGTGTGGTTCCCGAAGTTGCTGACTTCTCTACAGGTAATTAGTTGTTCTTTTGTTTTTGTTTAGCTTACTTAGTAAAACCATGGATAAAAAATGGATGTCTTCCAATTGATTGTCAAAAGAGTATGAGAATGGGGTATCCGAATTCGTTAAGTTTGTTGTTGAACACGCCAAAGAACCCAGTCGAATCACATGTCCTTGCTTAGGTTGCTGTTATGGGCGTCAGATTGACGCAGTTCAGTTGAAATCGCATTTAATGAGGCATGGAATTGATCGAAGTTATACATGTTGGATATTACACGGCGAGATAAGTAACGAGAATGTTGAACTGGGGGATAATACGAACTATGATTCAAACGACAATGGCACAGAAATATACGATTGTGATTGAGTCGAAGAGATTTCAGAAGCACTTGAAGAAGATCTTCAGGATTGTCCCAAAATATTTGAGAGGTTGGTAAGCGATGCAGTGAAACCGTTGTATAAAGGTTGGACTAAATTCACAAGATTGCCTGCGGTATTTAAGTTGTACAACTTAAAGGCGGGCAATGGACGGTCAGATAAAAGTTTCACAGAGTAATTCGCCCTTATGAAAGACATGTTTCTGGAGGATAATGTTCTTCCCAATCGAACCTATGAGGCCAAAAAAATGTTGTGCTCTATTGGCATGAGCTATGATAAGATACATGCTTGTCCAAACGATTGTATTTTGTTTCGAAATGAATATGCATCGTTAAATGAGTACCCTAAATGCGGAGTCTCTCGATATATCTTCTGTCATTCAATAAAATTATATATTTGTCATTTTATATATTCAATGGATTATGGATTTTTATATTTGTCATTTCACATTTATGTTTTTCTTTATTACATGTCAAATGGCTAGTACGAGGAAAACTCACACAATACTTCCAAGAATGATGCAAATGAATCAGTTTGTTGGATGGTGATCAAACAAAATACCCAGATATGAAGAAGATGATTGAGACATAAGTGATGAGATTGTTCTAAATATTCGTGTGTATATTTATTTAATTATGTGAGATTGTTCTAAATATTTGTTTATGTTATGTTAGAGCTATATGTTGCGGTGAGAATCGGATACCATAGCTATTATGTTAACTAGGATCACAAATCTTAAGGTTCACCACCGGTCTTTATTTTATCCAAAGGAAAGGGTTAAAGATCAAAAAAACCTAAGTTAAGAGAATCTAAGTTTGGGGGTTGGTTACGCCTAGGGAAGGTATTAGCATCCTAAACGTCTGTAGTATCCTACAGGAACCTCTTGTTATTATTTATGTTATTTATCGCTTGAAATAAGGAGAAGAAGTTATTTAAAAATTAAAATTAAAATAGGTAATATCTAAAAAAAGAAAATTTAGAACTGAGAACTAAATAAGCAGTATTTTTGAAATTTTTAGGATTAAGAAAGAATTAATTTAAAGTAATTAATTGAATTAAAGTCAAATATTTAATAAAATTAATCCTTTAATGGATTAATTAGTATTAAATAAAATAATTTAATAAAATTAATCAAAAGTTACTTAATAATTTTTTTTTAGTTTTTTTTTATTTAATAAAATGTAAAATTAAAAGAAATTAAATTAAACATACAAAATTAATAAAGAAAAAGGAATGAGCTTAAGAGAAATAACAAATAAGTGGGGTGCATTTAGAAAAAATGGGATCCAGGCCCAACAATAAGGGTCCAAAACCAACCGAAATCGAATGGCAACTAAATTTAGCTTTGAAGCTAGCTAAGAGTGGATTCATGTAAGATTCACTCTATGAGAAGCCAAGCAAATGACTATATGCACTCAAATAGTTATCAAAAGTTAAATTAGATTTTAACTCCGAAATCGAAATGCAATGCTAAACAAATATAGTTCCGCATAAAAATCGATAAAAACCGCATTACCTTGCTACACTTAACGTGATCATCGCAATAGGGATTAAGAATGTGCGGATCTAAAATTTATAAAAAAGGAAACAAAAATAAAAAAGAAATTTTAAAGTGTTTTAAAATTGTAATATTATTACCAAGAAAAGAAAATTTAAAAAAATAAAAAAAGCCTCAACAACATTGCTATCGCGAAAACACGGTCATCGCAACCGGATCCGAATTGTACAAATCTAAATATAACAAAAAAAGCAACAAAAAGAAAGAGAAATTTAACTTTGGTAAAAAACCTCAACAATATTGCTATCGCGAAAACGCGGTCATCGCAACCAGATCCGAATTGTACGGATCTAAATATAAAAAAAAAAAGCAACTAAAAAAAAGAAATTTAACTTTGGTAAAACCTCAACAATATTGCTATCGCGAAAACGCGGCCATCGCAACCGGATCTAAATCGTAAGGATCTAAAATTTTTTAGAGATAGAGAATGCATGGAAAAATAAATTTTAAAATAAAAAGTTTTAAAACAATAATGTTGCTACGCAAAATGCGATCATCGCAGTCGGATCGAACTAAATATAAAGGTCACGCATCATGCACATATATGCAGACAGCGTATCGACGTAATTCGATCCGAAAAATCTAATAAAAAAAAGAATTAAAACGAAAAAAAGGCAAATTGCTACCGCATAAGCGGTCATCGCAACCAGATCTGAATTGTACAGATCTAAATATAATAAAAAGAAAAATAAAGTAAAAGGAAATTTTTAAAATTTGATAAAACCCAACAATGTTGCTAACGCAAAAATACGATCATCACAACCGGATCGAATCAACATAAATGTCACGCATCGTGCACTTCTATATGCAACTAGCGTATCAACATGATTCAATCCGAATAATAAAAAAACAAAATAAAATAAAAACCAAATATATATATATATATATATATATATATATATATATATAAAACAAAAACATTATTAAAACATTATATATTTCATGATGCGTGACATATATAATACTATAGAAATAGCTGTAAACCGAAACCAAAACGTTAATATGATATATACTATAAAGCAAAAACATTAAGCTTATTATATCTTATGATATAGATATCATAATATAAGATTCAAACAAAATGTTACTGCATACCGAATTACGACAACCGGATTTGTTGTGTTCTAGTGAGGTTTGTGTGCCGTTCCTCAAAAGCTTTTTTTTTTCTTTTTTCCGGCTCCTTTTCTTTTTTTTTGGGTCCCCTTTTCACTAATACAAGCTAGATATATATAGGGTTAAATTAGGGTTAATTTTAAATTGTCAATATTGTCCCTAATATCTAATTTAAGGCCCAAAATAAAATAATATTAAAAATTAAATAAACTTAAAACTAAATGAAATTTAAACAATTCAATTAAAATAAATTTAAAACAGAAACTAAAAATCCTATTTATTTATGAAAAACAATATTAATTAAAAATAAAAATAAATATTTAAAATAAAATAAAAATACTAATTATCCTATTTATCTATTCTAAACATTATTTAAATTAAAAATAAGAATAAAAGTGAAAATAAATATTTAAAATAAAATTAAAATAAAATGCTAATTACTATAATTATTTATAATAAACGGACCCCAAATAAATAAAAAACTGACGCGCAAGTGATCGAAAAAATAAATCGAGTACACTAAAATAGATCAGTACGAAATATACGACATGGAAAAATATCAAATTTTAGGGTCAAAAATTAGGGTGTGACAGATGCCCCTATTTAAGTTTCTTCTATCCGGAGATATGGAGATTGAAATCTTCGTCTCGACGTGATAGGAGAGACTTAAATACAAACATGCACAAGTTTTGGCCCTAAGATACCTTATGATATGATATGGAATGAAAGAAAGAGATCCAAAAGTAACATCTGAAACATTTAGAAAAGCATTAGATGTATGGGTGAAGATTTGAAGACATATCTGGGAGAACGTCAGATAAGGAACATCATATTTGGAAAAAACATCAGATAAACAAGGTCATATCCGGAAGAACGTCAGATAGACATAAAGGGGCTCTGGAAAAACATCAGGAGCAGACACATCTGGGAAAACATCAGATGGTAAAAGCAAGGTCATTCTGGAAAAGCATCAGAATAAAGTCACATATTCGGAAGAACATCAGATAAACAAGGTGATATATCTGGAAGAACATCAGATAACAAAGACTCAATCTGGAAGAACATCAGAAATAGAGACATGTCAGAAAAAACATCGGATAGATTCCGGAAAAGCATCAGAATCGACATGAATGTTTGGAAAAACGTCAGACAGGTTCTGGAAGAACATTAGAATAAAAGTACATATCCGGAAGAACATCGGAGCGATTTTGGAAAAGTATCAGAATCAAAGGTAATATCTGGAAGAACATCAGATAAGTTCTGGAAGAACATCAGAATAAAGGACACATCTGGAAAAACGTCAGACAGAACGTCATATCTGGAAGAACGTCAGATAGACACAAAGAATGTTCTGGGAGAACATCAGAACAAAAGTACATATCCGGAAGAACATCGGAGCGATTCTAGAAAAGTATCAGAATCAAAGGTAATATCTGGAAGAATATCAGATAAGTTCTGGAAGAACATCAGAATAAAGGACACATCTGGAAAAACGTCAGACACAACGTCATATCTGGAAGAACGTCAGATAGACACAAAGAATGTTCTGGGAGAACATCAGAACAAAAGTACATATCCGGAAGAACATCGGATAGAGGGACCCATCTAGAAAAACGTCAGACGGAAAAGAAACCAGACATCCAATAATGGCCTTGAATGAAAGGTACAATCACAATATCTAATAATGGCTTTAGATGAATGTGAACAAAGGACTACGTTCAAGAATGGCATTGAATGCAACAAAACCAGTCATCCAATAATGGCTTTGAATGAAAGGTATAATCACAATATCTAATAATGGCTTTAGATGAATGTGAACAAAGATATACCCAAGAAAGCATTGGATAGACGCGACAATATCTGTTTGGTAGGTGCCAAGTAAGTTGGACTTAGACGACAAGGTAAGACGTGGATAACAACACGACCTATTGAGAAATGCAAATGAGGATGAATCACTCATGCTATGTATATGTATATGAATTATGCAGATGATATATGATCAAATGCAAATGTAAATGTAATGCAGATGTCGACGACACGGCTCGACTCTTTTGTGAAGAAGACAAGACTGGAAGACTGGAAGACTGATTCCTCAACACAGAGATCACTGCCATTCTGCTTGGGACTAAAGATGCTACTGAGCACAATTCTTCCATACTGGTAAACTGTATCAAACTGGCGATCCTTATAGGAGGGGTGGAAAGCTGCATGGGGATTCTTCAAGTAAACTGCCCCTGATTAGCTGTCTGTTGTAGATGAACTGATAATTGCTTCAGCTGGATTAATTCTGTGAATGACTGCTTAACTGTGCACTTGGAAAGCTTGCCCCCAGTCTGAATCTCGGAAGATATTATGAATAAACCAATTCTGAGAAAGACTTGCACTGTAACAAATCTTGAACTGATTTTCAACCTGATTTGGAAATAACTTGCCTCTGATTGGATCACCGACCAAGTTTCTCAAATGTTTGAAAATTCCTTAAGAGGAAGCCAGTTTGCAAACAAAAGTGTTCATACCAACATAGTAAATGTAAAGTTCATGCAACTTTTGAAATCAAAATCATTTTTGGAACGAGGTAAAACAATAGGGTCACTGGTCAGAACACGGTGGTTCAAGACGTTTAAAAGTGAAAGATAAAGAAAAAAATGGCGTGATTCCAAAAAAATGATCTGCAAAGATCTTTAGGAGTCAGTTTACGCAACCTCGTTGTAGTATGCTTTCAAAATAACCTTGCTTCAATTAGGTCTTTTGAGGGTTATAACGTGGCCTGGTTCACGGTTTAAGAAACAAAGGATAAAGGCTCAAAGTTTATTTGTATCCGCCCAATCTTCGTGATGATCTCCAGTCCTACACTCAGTTAACTCAGACTTTGCACTCAGGTTCCCATAGGTTAGGGATTGCATTGATGATAGTGATGATGGTTCAGAAGTTAAGGGACTTTTGAGGTGACAGTCACTACTTCCTTATAACTCTTGGTTGTTTTTTTCATTGAGGATTTCATGGTAAGGATTTAAAGATTTCTCCTTTTTATTATCCCTAACTTTTGCCTGAACTGTTTCTCGTGAATCTTACAGTCAGCGGGATGCCCCAGTTTTTTGTCTGCCTAAGTCTCCTTCACAGGTTTCGACTTAGCGGGCTTTTTCCTTTTTTTTGATTTTTTTATCTCTTTTTTTTTTAAAGAAAGTGACTATTTGGCTTAATGATTACGGCGAACCATCATCGACTTTTGACTTGAAAGACATCTTCGACACTTGCTTGTTGCGTGCGAAGGAAAAATTGAGAATGCAACCTTTTTGTTGAAAGATGTCTTGCATGAAACTCTTGTATTTGAATGCATAATCCAGTTAACTGAGAACTAACCTGCCCCAGGTTAAGATTGCGGGTTTTTATTTGTAAAGAAAAGAAACTCCTACTTCAAGGCTCAAAGGGGTTGACGAGGGTTTATCTTCCTTATTTCTCCAGTGTTTGGGAATTGAAACAATGCCTTACATCTTCAGCAAAGTTTTGATTTGAAAGCATACCAACAACAATTATGAGTATAATGTTTTCATCATCCTCCCTCCAATCTTTGCATAATCAAAAAAGAAAGTGGAAAAGAGGTAAATTTTTGTTTTTGTTTTTGTTTTTTTGTTTTTGTTTTTGTTTTTGTTTTTGTTTTTGTTTTTTTAGGAAAGCATAAAGATGTAAATAGCAAACACAAATGAATTAAATCCAAAAGTCGCAATGCTCATTTTATTCATTATGAAAGTACAAACAACATCTAATACAAATAAGGAAAATGCAAACAATAAGAAACATGGTCTAGTGACTAATCAGAAACAAAGATGAGCTGTCCAATCTGAAACACTGGCTTTTCGGAAGATAGTCTGTTGAAGTCGACTGAAGCTTCACTTGTTGTGATCTGGAAGCATTGTGATCATAGAGAGGATTCTCAAATGGAGGTCGAGTAGTCTGAACTATAGGTTGAGGTTCGGCAAAAATAAGAGCTTGAAAAACTGGTCCAGCAGTCTGACCAATCATACTAGTAGATGCAAGAGGTGGTGAGTAGTTGGAAGGTAATCCAAACTCTGGCCAAGTTGAAGGTTGCACCTGAACAGGGTGAGGGTCTGCATTTGAAACTTCCTGAATGACAGTCCTTTGAGGTGGTTCTCCTCTAGCAATTAAAACTTGGAGCATTTCAGTGAGTTTTGCCATGCTTGACTTAAGGTCATCGATCTCCATTCGCATCTCAGCATTGTGTGCTTCTTGCTCTGCCATTATGCGTCTGTAGTTAGCTCTAGTCTGGTATCGATGTCGAGGAATCAGCTTGACGACTCACAGGTGACACTGAAGATAAAGATAGCTAGAAATGAGTTGCTGGACAAACGGATGTATGCAATGAATCATGCAAATGATATGCAATGCAATGTAATGGTTTCAAGGAACTCAAGAGTAGGTTGCAGACATTTCGGAAAGGCTGAAAAAAGTTTCATTTTATAATCCAGGATTTTTATTGATTTTGCAAATGAAAGAACAATTGAGTTTCTTGAAACCGAATGGTTATTCATGAATGCATGAATGGATGCATAAACACAAGTATACACATATACACATATACAGGTAAACAAGCCAAGGGCCTAGGCTTGAAGATCACGAGCATGGAGCCATGGTCTACCCTTCCCAAGGTATGTACTAGAGGTTTATTTGTACCTGCCGAACGGGTTCTACAAAGTTCCCAGAGTCTACAATCCATCTTTCGGATATTATCGATTTTCCAAATCACTTGGTAGTCAATAATATTCTCAAGAGAATCTCGTCTGAGTGTAGTATCGCGTAGCGACTATTGCAGAAATAGACTCCCGCATAGTCCCCGCACTACATCCTAATAGGCCAAGTTGGGTTAAAGGTAACTACGGTCCCCAGTCCCGAGGGCCTTTAGATCGAAACCATATCGTCTTCACGAATGAACTCGTTGGACAAATATTTTATTCGAGAGGGCCTAGACTGAGTGGTGAAGTCTCAATTTACTTTTTCAGGAATCGACTCCCTCAAAGTATCCTTGAATTCTCACCGTTTTCCTATCTTAATTTCACTCTAGTCCGGGTGTAGGACTTATCTCACCACACAAATAGTAACCCTGCATACAAAAAACCCAAGCAGAACCGGTATATATACAGATATTAAGATATATAGGCAAACAAGAAAATAAATAACATAGATATAAACAAGTTAGGGGAAACCCTCGAAAGTCCCCAGTGAAGTCGCCATTTCTGTCGCGGTGAGAATCAGATATCATAGCTATTATGTTAACTAGGATCACAAATCTTAAGGTTCACCACCGGTCTTTATTTTATCCAAAGGAAAGGGTTAAAGATCAAAAAAACCTAAGTTAAGAGAATCTAAGTTCGGGGGTTGGTTACGCCTAGGGAAGGTATTAGCATCCTAAACGTCTGTAGTATCCTACAGGAACCTCTTGTTATTATTTATGTTATTTATCGCTTGAAATAAGGAGAAGAAGTTATTTAAAAATTAAAATTAAAATAGGTAATATCTAAAAAAAGAAAATTTTGAACTGAGAACTAAATAAGCAGTATTTTTGAAATTTTTAGGATTAAGAAAGAATTAATTTAAAGTAATTAATTGAATTAAAGTCAAATATTTAATAAAATTAATCCTTTAATGGATTAATTAGTATTAAATAAAATAATTTAATAAAATTAATCAAAAGTTACTTAATAATTATTTTTTGAGTTTTTTTTTTATTTAATAAAATGTAAAATTAAAAGAAATTAAATTAAACATACAAAATTAATAAAGAAAAAGGAATGAGCTTAAGAGAAATAACAAATAAGTGGGGTGCATTTAGAAAAAATGGGATCCAGGCCCAACAATAAGGGTCCAAAACCAACCGAAATCGAATGGCAACTGAATTTAGCTTTGAAGCTAGCTAAGAGTGGATTCATGTAAGATTCACTCTATGAGAAGCCAAGCAAATGACTATATGCACTCAAACAGTTATCAAAAGTTAAATTAGATTTTAACTCCGAAATCGAAATGCAATGCTAAACAAATATAGTTCCGCATAAAAATCGATAAAAACCGCATTACCTTGCTACACTTAACGTGATCATCGCAATAGGGATTAAGAATGTGCGGATCTAAAATTTATAAAAAAGGAAACAAAAATAAAAAAGAAATTTTAAAGTGTTTTAAAATTGTAATATTATTACAAAGAAAAGAAAATTTAAAAAAGTAAAAAAAGCCTCAACAACATTGCTATCGCGAAAACGCGGTCATCGCAACCGAATCCGAATTGTACAGATCTAAATAGAACAAAAAAAACAACAAAAAAAAAGAGAAATTTAACTTTGGTAAAAAACCTCAACAATATTGCTATCGCGAAAACGCGGTCATCGCAACCAGATCCGAATTGTACAGATCTAAATATAAAAAAAAAGCAACTAAAAAAAAGAAATTTAACTTTGGTAAAACCTCAACAATATTGCTATCGCGAAAACGCGGTCATCGCAACCGGATCTAAATCGTAAGGATCTAAAATTTTTTAGAGATAGAGAATGCATGGAAAAATAAATTTTAAAATAAAAAGTTTTAAAACAATAATGTTGCTACGCAAAATGCGATCATCGCAGTCGGATCGAACTAAATATAAAGGTCACGCATCATGCACATATATGCAGACAGCGTATCGACGTAATTCGATCCGAAAAATCTAATAAAAAAAAGAATTAAAACGAAAAAAAGGCAAATTGCTACCGCATAAGCGGTCATCGCAACCAGATCCGAATTGTACAGATCTAAATATAATAAAAAGAAAAATAAAGTAAAAGGAAATTTTTAAAATTTGATAAAACCCAACAATGTTGCTAACGCAAAAATACAATCATCGCAACCGGATCGAATTAACATAAATGTCACGCATCGTGCACTTCTATATGCAACTAGCGTATTGACATGATTCAATCCGAATAATAAAAAAACAAAATAAAATAAAAACCAAATATATATATATATATATATATATATATATATATATATATATATATATATATATAACAAAAACATTATTAAAACATTATAGATTTCATGTTGCGTGACATATATAATACTATAGAAATAGCTGTAAACCGAAACCAAAACGTTAATATGATATATACTGTAAAGCAAAAACATTAAGCTTATTATATCTTATGATATAGATATCATAATATAAGATTCAAACAAAATGTTACTGCATACCGAATTACGACAACCGGATTTGTTGTGTTCTAGTGAGGTTTGTGTGCCGTTCCTCAAAAGCTTTTTTTTTTTCTTTTTTCCGGCTCCTTTTCTTTTTTTTTTCGGTCCCCTTTTCACTAATACAAGCTAGATATATATAGGGTTAAATTAGGGTTAATTTTAAATTGTCAATATTGTCCCTAATATCTAATTTAAGGCCCAAAATAAAATAATATTAAAAATTAAATAAACTTAAAACTAAATGAAATTTAAACAATTCAATTAAAATAAATTTAAAACAGAAACTAAAAATCCTATTTATTTATGAAAAACAATATTAATTAAAAATAAAAATAAATATTTAAAATAAAATAAAAATACTAATTATCCTATTTATCTATTCTAAACATTATTTAAATTAAAAATAAGAATAAAAGTGAAAATAAATATTTAAAATAAAATTAAAATAAAATGCTAATTACTATAATTATTTATAATAAACGGACCCCAAATAAATAAAAAACTGACGCGCAAGTGATCGAAAAAATAAATCGAGTACACTAAAATAGATCAGTACGAAATATATGACATGGAAATATATCAAATTTTAGGGTCAAAAATTAGGGTGTGACACTATACAAACATTTCGATCACAAAGACAAGCTCGAGTACCAAAGAGTAAAGCAAACAACATTACATGGATCAGAGTGCAAGTATATTTTCACAATTTTGATTATAATAGTGATGCTACTTGTATTTTGTTTTCTATGTGTAGTGTCCTCGTCAGCGTAATGGTATAAATTGCGGTTATTTCGTTTCGAGGTTTATGAAAGAAACCATTCATTTGGGTTAAATAGAGATTCCAAACATGGTATGGATTTATAACTTAGGATTTATTTTAATATTTATCGGATATTTCATATAATTAAATATTTTTAACTAAATCATGCATATTATGTTATATTATGTAGTACTTTGATGAATTCAAGTGTGCTACTTACTCGAAAGATAAATTGGTAGAAATTAAGGAGGAATGGTGTCAATACATTATTGAGATGAGGATCATATAAGGTATATTGCCTTTCCTTTGTGTGAAGTTTATGGAAGTTGTTGTATACTTTATGCAAGTTGTTGTATAGTTTTTGAGGTTGTTGTATAGTTTTGAAGGTTGTTGTATAGTTTTGGAGGTTATTGTATAGTTGTAGAAGTTGTTGTATAGTTTTGGAGGTTGTTGTGTAGTTTTGGAATCTTTGGATGTTAAAGGATTTGGAAGTGGATAAGTTGTTATTAGAAATATGGATGTTTTGTGTATATATGAGGTTTGTGTTGAATTATATATAATGGTTATTTTGGTGTATGAGGTTTGTGTTAAAATAAAGGCCTATGTCTTGAAATAAAGGCTTGTGTTGAAATAAAGGCCTATGTGTTGAAATAAAGGTTTGTGTTGAAATATAATGGTGTATATATATGATGAATTATAATAGTATATACCGCCTATGTGTTGAAATAAAGGCTTGTGTTGAAACATAAGGCCTATGTGTTAAAATATAAGGCCTATGTGTTGAATTATAATGTTGAATTACAGGTTTGTGATAAATTTTGATAAAAATTTGAGTTATAATGGTTTGTGAAAAACGATTCCTAAAAAAAGGACAATAGACAGCGCTTATACCAAAAAACGCTTCCAAAAAAATGATTTTTTAAAAAAGTGCTTTTAAAAAGAGCTTTTTACGTGTACAAAAGAAAGCGCTTTCTAAAAAAAATGCTGCCTAAAGTAGACCTAAGGCAGCGCTTTTACAAAAGCGCTGCCTAAAGAAGTAAGAAAAGGCACATTAGAGAGCGCTTTTAAAAGCGCTGCCAAAAGTGGGATAAAAGAAAGCGCTTTTATTGAAAAAGCGCTGCCAAAGGTAGAAAGAGAAGACACATTAGGCAGCGCTTTTAAAAGCGCTGCCTAAAGGGAGACAAAAGAAAGCGCTGCCAAAGGTAGAAAGAGAAGACACATTAGGCAGCGCTTTTAAAAGCGCTGCCTAAAGGGGGACAAAGGAAAGCGCTTTTAATGAAAAAGCGCTGCCTAAAGGGGACCTAAGACAGCGCTTTTGCATTTAAAAAAGTGTTGCCTTTACCTACAGCAGCGCCACTTTAGGCAGTGCTTTAAAGCGCTGCTAAAGGCAAAAAAAGCGCTGTTAAAGGTCTTTTATGGCGTAGTGTTAAAGGAGAATAAAATTTGTTTAAAATATAACTTTTAACATTTTAATAAGTTAAATTTATATTTAAATAAATAAATAAGGGTAAATATGTAAATATAATTATGATTAAATTGAAACACCTCCCCTCCCTTCCAAATCCCTCCAAATTGGAGGGAAACAAAAAATGAGTCAGGAGGGATTTTGGTCCCCTCCATCTCCATCCTCTCCCCCTCTTAAAATTTGAACCAAACACAAAAACTATTAAATATTCCCTCTCCTCCCCTCCATTTACCCCAACCAAATAGGCCCTTAAGAAACATCTTAGCCCTCGCTGATACTGTTACGTGGAGTAGGAAAAAGATAATATAATAAGCATATAGAATTCACATAAAATTCTATAATAAGCTTGTAAAATTCAAACATACCACCCTTAGAGTTTTAACGTGTATGACTTATCACATAACACATGTTTCATACTCATAAAGGTAGTCATATACAACATTCAGTCAATTTCACAGTGCATTTTCGATTTTTGTGATTACCAATTCCTTCGATATCTTGGATATCAAACCTCTCTTCAATCTAATGTGAAATTGGGCAAATCATGTTTAGGACAAAATCAATTATCAAAATCAGTAACCTTGACTATGAAATTAAATCCAACACATTAAGATCAATCTCAGAAACGATTTCCGATATTAAACTCTTAAAATAATTACAAAATTTAGAATCGACTATAATGAATACATGAAACTTATCTGAATAAAAGTTGTCATTATCAACCATGTTATCGGAAAAAGCTTCCATGATATAATGATGTCGGATCACTCCGGATGAATTAATGTATAACCGGCATCAAAATCATTGTCGGCAGAATTGTTCGCTTTGCCGTCAGAATGTGATTTACTTCTGACCCATGACGTCGTCTATTCGCCGCCTTAAGTAGATTTCTTTCCTATGCTCAGCGTCAGTTGCTGGATGGCGATCTCTAAGAAGCTTGACATCTAGAGCTATGGGAAACGATTATGAAATTACCGACAGGATGGTGAGTTTGGAAAGATCATCACATAAGAATGGTTGTGTGGTCCGGGAAAGTTTTACCAGAATCTATGGTGGACGCCAAATGTTCTTGCTAAAAGGATTTAAAGGTTAACCTTCATGATACTAGTCAGAAAAGCTCACAAATGATTGGTTATTGTGTCTATGATTTGTATAGGGGAGGATGCATGGCCACCATTGTCGGTGGACCAAGGTTTCTGTATCTTTTATCCTTTCTATGTTATTCATCGTGCAGATCCCCATCATTGTTGGTCTCAAGACCTATTTGTATTGTCAGCCTTTCCCCTCTCACGATTAATAGGTTTTATGACCATAATAAACGTAACCACATATTTTACCATTTATAACGGACTTAAAAAGTACTTGTAACCGTTTATGATCATTAGTGATATATAACTGATTATTAATTGTTCTATCACGATTTCTGATCCTTGATTGTTTCAGAAATGTTACAACGATTATGACTTGGCATGTTCCTTCAAAGTCTGGTCATTTGAGTCGTGAGGAGTATGGAACTCGCTGTTCAGGATCATAATAATTCTCCGACCTCATAAAATCTTCGGGCTACACACCGACCATATCCAAGCTTTAAAATTTGAGATGTACAGTTACTATTAAGCACTTCTATCTCGACAATCCTCCAATCTACTTGCCCATTACCCTATTTTGAACTCCTCATACACTGATTCTATAGTTTGAATCTCTCATAATTAGTTTTGGGTTCAATAAGTTTGTAAGATGAATCACACTCATGAATAAAAACTACGTCTAGAGGTAGGAAATATTATACATCAAAAAGTAAGAAGTAATCCCTGGTTTCAATGATGTTTGAAAAACAAGGCAGTGAATGGAACGAAGTCGTAAATTGCGGAGAGGAAGACAATAATAGAGTGAAAAGAAATTGAAATGGCAGAGCTAAAGTTGGAATGTACAAACCTGTATAAAGACTAAAACCCCCCAAATGCAAAGTGGTCAACACATATTAGGTAGCATTGAGAGCTATAACCCAAGAAAGTCAGAGAGAGTGAAAAGCCGAGACTAATGTTTTTGTCCCAGGACATTTGTGATTATTAAAAGAAATTAAAACGGATATTTAAAAACTTACAACATGTAGAACAAAAGACACACTAGAGTTCTGATCTCTAAGTCACGAGGCTGAATGGATATCAACCATGTATCAAACATGATAATAGAAAGAGCCCGACCAATCCCATAACCCAAAGGACTTCGCCCATACAGGCCTAGTGCTTGGGAGAATATGAAACGTCATGGTCTTTCACTCAAAGCACTTATTCCCTACAAACCTCGTGCTTAGGGGACCATGTAATGTCACAGTCTTCCATTCAAATCATTTTTCCCCTTGATAACACTTTGTCATTACATAATATTACGAGCAAAAATCGACAAAATCGGTGGAATAAGGAGCAAAAGTCAAGCTAAAGTGTGGAAGAAATGAGCAAAAACTACTAAGAGGATGAAATTTGGTACTTAGAGAAAATTTGAAGAAAAAGGAAGAAAAGAAAGCCAATTCACCTCTGCTTTTCACGCGGCTACGATGTTGACATCGCGAGCACGATGATGTCACATCGCGTTCGCAATAGACACTAATGCGGGCAAGATGGAGCGCTGCTCTAACATGCAGTAATTGATATAAATAGGGTTTTTTGGAAACTTTTTCAAGAGTTCTAAATTTGAGAAAGAAAGTGTCAGCTTGGAGTTTTAAAGTAATTTTTTTAAGGTTTTGGAAGCCATTGAAGACATTTATCCTTCTTAAATTTCATGCATTCTTCATCTAAAGTTATAGTAATTATGACATGTATTATGAGTAGCTAGATTCCTTAGATTAGGTCTTTTGAGACAAACCTGCTTGTACCTTGTAGGATCACATGGTTGTTTGATATTAATTGAATTCTTTTATGTTATTGTTATTATTTAATTTTTCTTAATTTTAATGCTTTTTGTATATTGACGAATGCATAAATTGATATTAGATGAGTAGGGATTATTGGTTGTAAGTCTACCGATCTGATCTAGGGAAATTATTCAACTTAGTAATTAACTAGGAATACATAATTATAAGTTGTGGATTTTGAATTAACAAACATATAACGCCTAGTTTAACTTTGAATTGGTCTAAGGAATTACGTAATTATTGTGTAAATTACTTAGTTGTATACGCAAGGAATTGATAGTAATTAAGTTAATATGCAGTTCATCAACAGGTATAAGTAGGGGAGTCGAAATAAAGATCTAATCGCCTTTAATAATTGAATTTTATAATGTAAAGTTTATCATTCTTATTTCGTACCGAATCAATATTGAAAACCCTCTTTGTTATTTACTTTAATTCGCATTATCGTTACCTTGTTAAAATTCGCAACTCATGTAGAGATGAATTTAATTTATTACTTCGACGAGACTAGGACAATTGTTAGAATTGTCTATCAAGTTTATTGTGTCGTTGCCGCGGATTGTTGATAATTTCAACAAGGTAATTTAGTGCAACGTTTTTTATTTTTCATTTTAATTTTAATTTTGTTAGTAATTTTAGTTTTAATTTTCTTATTTTAATTTAGTTATTTTGATTTTTATTTCTATTATTATTCTGTTTTGTGTGGTGCAGTGCTACTAAGGTATTGTTTGTTTGTTTATGCAAGGTTCAGATTCGACGCTCATACCAATCGACCCTGAAATCTAAAGAACAACACGTGTAATTCATAGGGAAAAATGAGAAGCAATACAAGTCACGGAAGAGCCTAAATAAGAAAGAGAAGACATGGCAGCTCCAGCGAAACAAATTTAGGAGATTATTGCAGGAGAACTGGTGATGGGCATATATCCTTAGGTTTTCAACCAGCTAACTATATTATTTTTTGGGTTAAATATACAACACTCTGTAGCACCCCAAAATTTGCTCTCCTACCTTTAGTACTAACTGGCTTATGTTTCATTACATTTTTACATTATCATGTGTGCATATCATTGGTTCTTAGCATGGGGTCAAGGTGCCTGAGGCAGTTAAAGAGGAGAAGATGTTCTTCAAAGGGTCAAGAAAGAGTCCTTGTATTGTCCAAGAGATTAAGAGGAGAAATGGTTATTGATGCCACCATTATTTGAGCCACTAAGGGGCCTTGGGGCTCAAGAGATCCTACTTGGTCTATCACATCATCAGGAGTTCACAATTGGCAAGAGATCTCAAGCGAACCACTCTCTCCTAACCAGTGCAGAAACTAGGGTTTTGAGATTTTTGGGTTTATTGCTCCAATGGGCAAGCTCCTTGGGTTTTTATCATCACCAAATGGCATATTTTATCTTTTTTAGAGAGGATACACATCATATTCAGAGGAATTTGGATTTGGAGGATGTGATATTTCCTCTTAGACTGAGGGTACTAAAATTAGGGTTTGCTATAAAATCAGTCTATTTCTGATTTTTTGGGCAAGACTTGATTCCATGGTATTCCTTGGGTCCCTAAGTATCTAGGATTGGAAAATGGCCCATCAATTTGGTTCACAAGAGGTTCAATTGATCAATTGTTTGGAAATTAGGAGAATTGGGAAAAAGTCAACAGTGAGAGGGGAAGTCAACTGTGAAATTTTGAGGTTCTATTCAAGGTTTTCAAGGCCTCACATCCTCATATGGTCTTCAAGGGTCAGGTTTCATACCATTTATCAAGAATCAAGAGTTTGTGCAAAAGTTACTAAATATGGAAATGACCTATAATTTGAAAGTTTCCATTTTTGGCAAGTTTTTACACTACATTCAACTTGACTTTTCATCATCAAGGAAGCTTCAAATAAATTTTTCTCAAACATGAAATTTGAAGATCTTTTTCTCCCCTTTCCAACAAGTACTAGATGGTCTCCATATCATTTGTGAAACTCAAGTTATGATCAAAAGAAGGCAAAGTGGTTTTTAGGGTTTTCTCATGGTTCCATTTTTACACCTTTTGCATTTTGGTTCATATTGACCTATAATTGGTCCTATTGCTTCAAGTCACATTCTAACATCCAAATGCACCTCATGAGGATCATTTGTGACCTTTATTTCACTTCATTCCATGACTTATTCATCATTTATTTCACATTATGCAATTTTGCAAGAAGCATCAAAACTCATGAATCAAGACATTCCAAAGCCAAAATTCAATTCAGGTGTGATTAGCAATTGACAAATGAGTGATCCATCATACAAGGCTTGGGTTTACACGCATGGAGGAGGGTGTATAACTCAAAGTACAAATTTGCAAAATCATTGAAAACCCATTAACCAAGGAATTAACAAGACTTTAATGATATTCAGGGGAATAACCTAGAGTATATAAGCTAACTCATACACTCATTGCAGGAGGAGGCACGTTATTTTGATGAGAATTCACTTTTCACCCTAGAATCTTCTCTTCTTCGAATTTCATCACTCACAAAAGCTTTTCAAAAAATTCTTTCACATTCTGAGTCCTTGGGATCCATAAAACACAAACCTACCATCATCTGAAGCTAATAACAAGTGTATTATAGGGTACGAATTTGGGGGCCTCTTCTCCAAAACTCAAGATCTAGGTCAGATTCAAGCCCTAATTGCATTTATTTTACAATTAGGGATTGTTGTGGTGTGATCTAGAGCGTGCAGACGGGTTTCTTGGGAGTATTTCAAGCTATTCAAGGTCTCAGGTTAGTGAAAATTGCATGATCATAAAACTTAATCTTTTGATGTGCATAATGATCTATGATACTCACTGATGATGCTGGTATATTTTGTTTTGAGATTGGACGTGTAATATGTGCGTATTGTGAGTTTTAAAATTTTGGATTCAAACTTGTTTCATTCGACTCTCATTATTGATGCATTGTTTGTGAAAAATAATATGATATTTGTGATCCTTGTGAAAATCTGGACAAAATGGTATACTCGTTTGCATTTTCTGGGAAATTTTGGGTTGCAGGTCGTCGGGGAAGACGACCGGAGCTAGGGCTCCGGCATCTGGTGTGTTTTCTGGTGAAGTTAGGGTTTCAAAGGTGGAAGATGAAATCCCACCGTCCATTGCCTTGATCTGTTGGTCCACAGCGTGCCACATCTTTTAAAAATCTATTTTATTTTATTGGTTGTGTGTGTGACATCCCATGATTATTATTGTGCACTTTCAATCTGAACCATTCATCACGTTAATTATTGATAGATCTTGGACGTTGATATGATTTGATGGTTACTAATCAGCCAGCACATTAAGTTACTCACATGCCTATCACGTTTTATTTTTATTTTCTGATTAATCATGGTGTATGCGCGTGCATGTTTATTATTGTGTCCTTTCAATCTGAGCCTCTCATCAGGCATACTGTGTGACTTTGTTGACTAAGAGACGAGCGTTAGATGAATCCAATGGCTGGTGTGAATCCAATGGTTGACTAGGTTCCATGTGTTTTCTTTTTATTTCACTGATGGGCCTTTACGTATTGGGCTTGTTATCCACACCCCTTTGCTTTGGTCCATTTTATTTTCCAACGTGAATAAGTTACTGAATACACCCCCTGGCTTTTTATTTCTATTTTATTGCATAGTTTCTCATTTTTATTTTTTAAAAATAGATAAATGCATCCAAAAATTACAAAAAATTCATGAAGCATATTTAGGGTTTTATAAAATTTTTCCAAATTTTATTTTCTTATTTTATTTTATTTTTAGCATCTGAATTAATTATTTGGTTAATTTCTTTTGAATTTATTCCATATATGCATACCCTAGCTTGCTGATTTTATTTCTCATCATCTACAAAACATTTTGAGTCCATTCTTTTTGCATTGTTTCACCAACATATTAAAGTGCATAAAAACATTTTTTCTCATATTTTTAAGACCATTTCATATTGCATTTTAGTCTCTCTCTTTTATTGAATCATGTTTCCTACTCGATCTTTGCATGA
The DNA here is from genome assembly GCA_022829125.1 of Lathyrus tuberosus. Classification (NCBI taxonomy): domain Eukaryota; kingdom Viridiplantae; phylum Streptophyta; class Magnoliopsida; order Fabales; family Fabaceae; genus Lathyrus; species Lathyrus tuberosus. Next base: position 8,628,046 of record JALAZF010000034.1, read on the forward strand.
TTGTTTGAGTGACTTATCTTGTGAATTTTTTCATGAGTTTTTAACATGATGTTTACCCCTGGTTGAGGTGTTTTGAGAATTAATTTGGTATTTGTTAAAGGTGGTTTGCTAATTATTTGATTGCTCTTTGTTTGAGGTCTTCTTTTATGCACATCTTTGATCATGTTTGATTACTTGTTTGAGAAGGCACTTGTGCCATCATTTGGGATTGCTTCTTTGACTTCATAAACCATGTTTGAATTATTATAGGTCACTTGATTACAATTATAGGTCATTGGTGTGAGGTTGTTGCGTACTTTGTGCATATGTTCTATGCTTGATTTACATGCCTCCTTTGACTTATCTTCTCACCTCTTCTCATCTGTACTCATTCATGACTTATGTTTGGTTTATGTATGCCATGCCATATCATCCCTTTGCACTTCATTTGATATATGTTTCTGACCTTGGAGCTTTGCATTCATGTCATATGTTATTCATGTCATATTTTATTCATGTTTCATCTTGCATACTTGAACATGTTTCACTTACATGCTTCCTTCTCCTTCTTCTAATGATTCTTACTGCTTGGATACTTGTTTGTGTGCCTCATGTGACACTTGTATAGCATGTTTAGGCACATGTTTAGGTCATCCACATTCTGACTTGGATATTATTTGAAGCATTCTCGCATGATCACCTTGCATATCCACTCATTCTTCTTCTACTCCTTCTTTGATGGCTTTCTTGTGTGTTTTGCCACTTGTTTGCATTCTATTTGCTTGATCCTATTTGGTAAACATTATGGGTCACCTCTAAGGTGTACATTCTGACTTGGATGAGTTTCATTTGGTTGGTAACCATTTCTCTTTGGGTTGCAACTTGTTTGGGGTTTCATTTGTCTTATGGTTGCTTATGTCTGTTTTGTACTAACCTTTTATGCAGAGGCAGAGGTAAGTTATTTGAGGGTGTGGATAGTTATCCGTGTCCACCCTCACTCTTTCTTTCTCTCATATTTTCTTTTCTTTAGACTTAGGTTGTTGTCAAACCTCCCCTTAGGGCCACCTTTGCATGATAACATTAGGATAGAATCCCCTCAGTGTTTTTTTTCTTTTCTTTTGAGTCCCTCTTCTCATCTCTTAACACTTCTAAGATACTTAATAAGGTCAACTTGCCTTGCACATAAACCTTAAACATAGGAAGTGAATATTGAGGGGTCCCCCTTCTCTCTTCTAGAGTGTTGAGCATACGTCCCATTGGGGACGACCATGCGACGCATTCGTTCCCGTGCCATAGACTTTGGGTTCAAGGTGAGTTATGAACTAACTCAACTCACTTCTGTCTTAAAAAATACAAACAAATTTCAAATCATTTTTGTCATTCGGGATTGTCAAACTAAGGCTATTTTCAAAAAGGGCACGTTACTTTCCGTTTTGTCGCAAACAGGTATCGACCCTAACTGCCGGACGCGAACTTAACGTCGCTCATAAAAAACACAAAAAGAACTTGGTCCGAACTACGTTGACTCTGAATTTCCCATTGCACAAAGGGAGTACGTAGGCCTAGGACGACAACGTCCTACCGAGTCTGTCTTTATTTTCCCCTTCCCCGTGTCAGTACAGCCATAGATTTTAGGATAACTCACCCTTAGAATAGATAACAAGTGTGGATCCCATCGAGTATGATGGACGCGTGGGGTGCTAGTACCTTCCCCTCGCGTAACCGACTCCCGAACCCAGGCTATGGTTGCGATGGCCATTCCTTTCCCTCTTCCTCAGGTTTATGCGGTGTTTCCTTTCCCTCTCTTGGGATAAATATACATTGCTGGCGACTCTGTTTTCCGCGCCACTTTCGCGTTTGTACCTGGATGAAAATCCTGGGAGCGACAGCTGGCGACTCTGCTGGGGATTCTGGTTTCCTAAGCGGGTATGTCCTAGCGCTTGTTTGTTTTTGTTCTCTTTGGGTGTTTTTGTTTTTTGTTTTGCTTTATTTGTTGTATTTTATTTTTATCGCATTTACTGCATTGCATATTATTATCATCTGCTGCACTGTTTTTTCTGTTTGGCGGGTTGGGAGTTCTGAGAGATAAGCCCAATACCCAGGCTTGAGCATACACGTAGGATTAGCGTGGAAAGTAGTGTGACTTGTGTGGCATTTTGCCAGATGTAGTATACATGAAAACTCCACATCCAGACGAGGTTTTCTTTGGTAATGTTATATCATGCGCATTGGTGCAGATGATTGAATGTAACTTGGAAAACTGTCGACTCTGGCGGCCATTCCCGAGGACTCAGTAACGGCACTCCTCCCAAGATGTGATAATGGCAGACCAGAAATGGCAAACCCATTACACCTGTCGATCCGAGGACCCAATGTTGGGAACTTGCTCTAGGGTTTCCTTTTGGAAAATAATCAGTGGAAGCACTCCTCGATTGGCGATAGTACTATACCCCAAGGGATGAATGTACTATTGCTTCTCGACCTCAGTGCCGAAACTGAGGACTTGCCATAGGATGTTTTCTTTTGAGGGGAATCAGTTGAGGCCTCCTAGATTGGTGATGATGCCAAACCAGAAATGGTGAACGTATCATCATTTCTCAACCCGAGAGCCCGTGATATTGAGGATCCTTGGCTTTCTAGTACCCACATGTGAGAGGGCAGGGTGTTTACAGGTTTGCAGGTAACCTTGACCTTCAACATACCCGGTTTTCTGGTCAACAGATTTATCAGTGTGGTACTATGGTTATTCTGGTATTCTGGGTAGTTGGGCAGATCTTTGTGGTTATTCAGCTTGTTCAGTGCAGCAGTTGTCCTGTCTGTGTGGCATCCTTGATCCCATGTGTGCATTTGCATCATCATTTTGCATCCTAACATGTTTATTCATTTGCAGGGTTGCATCCTAACTTTGATTCTGGTTTTGAAGACTATTAAGGATGAGTACTGAGAAGAGAAAGAACATCATAGTGTACAAGTTCCCATCACTTATTCTGGATCCTGTTCACAAGATTGTGTCTATGGCAGAACCTGGAGCATTGGCAGACTTTAGAGGAGAGTATGGAAGAATTCTGAATTTTGCTCGCAACATCACTGAATACGAGTATAGGGCTTTGTACATTCTGGCGCAATTCTATGACCCTCACCTGCGTTGTTTTCTATTCACTGATTATCTTTTGGCTCCGACATTGGAGGAATTTGCTCTCATTCTGGATGTTTCTATTAAAGAAGAGGCTCCTTTCTATCCTTCTAAAGAACTTCCTGATTTAGAAAGGGTCTCCGAGGCTTTGCATTTGGATCCATCTTTGTTGAAAAACAACGTTGCCAGTAAGGGAGGGTGTAAAGGCTTTCACATGAAATTTTTGGTAGAACAGGCTGTTGTAAACGCTAAGGCTAGATGTTGGTCAGTTTTCAATGCCATCTTGGCTATGTGTGTCTATGGAACGGTGTTGTTCCTAAATGTGAAGGATTTTGTGGACATGCACGCTGTCCGGATATTTCCCATGAAGAATTCGGTACCTACTTTGCTTGGAGATCTGTACTATTCAGTGCATTATAAGAACGAGAAGAGGAGGGGAGGACCCCTTAATTGTTGTGCGCCAGTCTTCTACAAATGGTTTGTAGATCGTCTTCCCAAATCTGGGGCATTTGTAGATACTCAAGGAACATTGGATTGGTCCAAAAGATTAATGGGCTTGAGGGAAGATAATCTAATTTGGGTTAACCGTGACTTGTTGGGCCAAGATATCATGATTAGTTGTGGAGGTCTCCCAAATGTGCCTCTAATAGGAAGGAAATGGGGGATTAACTACAACCCCATTCTTGCTATTAGGCAATTCGGATATGCCTTGAAAAAGCCACCCGACGAGCTCAAGATCCTCCCAAGTATGCTGGCCCGATTCGGTTCACAAGTGCTGGGGTTTTCTTTAATCAGGTTAATGCTATTGAGGATGAAGAAGATAGTGACTGTGACATGGATGAATGGATCCGTCCCTACACCCCTGGTCAGAGTTTAGGCAACTGGTCTTCCGAGAAAGTCATCCAAGTGACTCGCCCGGAGTAATGTACTTTTGTTTTCTGTTATGTTAAATCCTACATTCTGCCCAAGACGTAGTGATATTTATTTGTAGGGCTTGGATGTTTTATTTGCTACTTTTATCATCAATAAAGGACATTTTTTCATTCAAATATTTTGATCCCTGTTTTTCTGTTTTTTTACTTTTTGCATTAACCCACATCAAAATGGCAATGTGTTTTCTTGTTTGTTGCACTCATAATAAACATAAAACATCCATCATGCAGGTTCCTTTGTTCAGATTCCACCCATCATGACTTAGATATGGCTCGATATGACTTCGACAATCCCATCTATCAGGCCGAAGAAGAGAATGACGAAGACTGTGACTTACCAGAAGAATTAGCCAGGCTACTGAAACAGGAGGAAAATGTTATTCTACCTTATCAGGAGGAAGTTAAGACTGTTAATCTGGGAACCGAGGATGTTAAACGAGAAGTAAGGATTGGGGCTGCTTTGGAAGACACTGTTAAGGGAAGATTGGTTAAGTTGCTTCGAGAGTATGTGGATATCTTCGCCTGGTCTTACCAAGACATGCCCGGGCTTGACACTGACATTGTTTCACACCGATTGCCGCTTAAAGAGGGTTGTACCCCAGTCAAGCAGAAACTGAGAAGGACGAAACCAGATATGGCTGTCAAGATCAAGGAAGAGGTTCAGAAACAGTTGGACGCCGGATTTCTTGCTGTGACAAATTATCCTCTGTGGGTTGCTAATATCGTACCTGTACCTAAGAAGGATGGGAAGGTCAGGATGTGTGTTGATTACCGATATTTGAATAGGGCGAGCCCGAAGGATGATTTCCCGCTCCCCCACATTGACGTGTTGGTGGACAATACTGCTCAATATTTTGTATTTTCCTTCATGGATGGCTTCTCTGGGTATAACCAAATCAAAATGGCCCCGGAGGACATGGAGAAGACTACGTTCATAACACCGTGGGGAACATTTTGCTACAAGGTAATGCCCTTTGGATTGAAGAATGCTGGGGCAACCTATCAGCGGGCAATGGTGACTCTCTTTCATGATATGATTCACAAGGAGATTGAAGTCTATGTTGATGACATGATTGCGAAGTCACAGACAGAGGAAGAACACCTGGTGAACCTCTAGAAGCTATTTGAAAGGTTGAGAAAGTTCAGACTGAGATTGAATCCGAACAAGTGCACTTTCGATGTGAGGTCTGGTAAATTGCTGGGATTCATTGTTAGTGAAAGAGGTATCGAGGTTGATCCTGCAAAAATAAGAGCCATACAAGAGATGCCTGAGCCAAGAACAGAGAAAGAGGTTTGTGGTTTCTTGGGAAGGTTGAATTAAATTGCTAGGTTCATCTCTCATCTTACGGCCACGTGTGAACCAATTTTCAAGTTGTTAAGAAAAGATCAAGAGGTCAGGTGGAATGAAAATTGTCGAGAGGCGTTTAAAAAGATAAAGGAATATTTGCAGGAACCTCCAGTCCTTATGCCACCGGTGCCCGGGAGACCATTAATTATGTATCTTACGGTTCTTGAGAATTCGATGGGTTGTGTGCTCGGTCAACACGACGAGACAGGTAGGAAGGAGCACGCCATTTACTACCTGAGTAAGAAGTTCACTTATTGTGAATCAAGACACTCTATGTTGGAGAAGACATGTTGTGCACTCGCTTGGACAGCCAAGCGTCTGAGGCAGTATATGTTAAACCACACAACCTTGTTGATTTCGAAGATGGATCTGATTAAGTACGTGTTTGAGAAGCAAGCACTTTCTGGGAGGATAGCCCGTTGGCAGATGGTTTTGACAGAATACGATATTTAGTATGTTTCCCAGAAGGCCATTAAGGGAAGTGTTCTGTCAGAATATCTTGCTGAACAGCTGGTCGAGGATTATCAGCCAATGAAGTTTGAATTTCCAGACGAACATGTTATGTTTCTGAAAATGAAAGATTGTGAAGAGCCTCTGCCTGAAGAAGGACCTGAGATTGGGTCTCAATGGAAGCTAATTTTTTATGGGGCTGTCAACTCATATGGTAATGGAATTGGGGCAATAATTACAACCCCAAAGGGTTCTCATATACCTTTCACTACCCGGTTAGCATTCGTGTGTACAAACAACGAGGCAGAGTATGAAGCATGCATCATGGGGTTAGAAGAAACAATTGATTTGAGAATTAAGAACCTCGATGTCTATGGTGATTTTGCGTTGGTAGTTAATCAGATTATAGGAGAATGGGAGACTCGTCAGGCGAATTTGGTGCCTTATAACAACTATGCCAGAAGGTTGTAACCTTTCTTTGACAGGGTGGATTTTCATCATGTGCCCCGAGCTGAGAATCAGATGGCTGATGCGTTGGCGACATTGGCATCCATGTATAAGGTGAACCTATGGAATGAAACTCCGTCGATTAGAATCATGTGTCTGGATAGACCAGCTTTTGTGTTTGCAATTGAAGATGTGTCTGATGGCAAACCGTGGTATCATGATATTAAGGTTTTTCTGAAGAGACAGGAGTATCCAGAGGGTGCCTCCACCAAGGATAAGAAGACTCTGAGAAGGTTGGCAGGAAACTTATTTCTGAACAAGGATGATGTGTTATATAAGAGGAACTTCGATATGATCTTGCTACATTGTGTTGATGAACACGAGGCAGGTTTGTTGATGGAGGAAGTTCACGAGGGTTCTTTCGGTACTTATTCCAGTGGACACACCATGGCTAGAAAGTTGTTGAGGGCAGGATATTACTGGATGACTATGGAGTCTAATTGTTTCAAGTACGCCCGAAAGTGCCATAAATGCCATATTTATGCAGATAAGATGCATATACCGCCTATGCCTCTAAACGTGTTATCATCTCCATGGCCTTTTGCAATGTGGGGCATAGATATGATTGGAAAGATTGAGCCCACTACTTCCAATGGGCATCGTTTCATTTTGGTTGCCATTGACTATTTCACAAAGTGGGTGGAACCAGCCTCGTACGCCAACGTCACCAAGCAAGTGGTAGCCCGGTTTATAAAGAAGGACATCATCTGTCGTTATGGGGTCCCGGAGAGAATCATTACCGATAATGGCTCGAATTTGAACAATAAGATGATGAAGGAACTATGTCAGAGTTTTAAGATCGAACATCATAATTCATCTCCATATCGTCTGAAGATGAATGGTGTTGTTGAGCTAGCGAATAAGAATGTCAAGAAGATTGTGCAAAAGATGGTGGTAACGTATAAAGACTGGCATGAGATGCTACCTTATGCCCTACATGGTTACCGTACTTCGGTGCGTACGTCAACTGGGACAACCCCTTTCTCATTGGTATATGGTATGGAAGCGGTTTTACCCTTAGAGGTTGAGATTCCGTCTTTGAGAATTCTGGCAGATGTGAAGCTTGATGAAGCTGAATGGGTGCGTTCCAGATTGGATCAGTTGAACCTTATTGAAGAAAAGAGATTGGCAGCCATCGCACATGGTCGGTTGTATCAGAGCAGGATGAAGCACGCCTTTGACCAGAAAGTGCGTCCTCGGAGTTTTCAGACAGGCGAATTGGTTTTGAAAAGGATCCTTCCTCCTCAGACAGATCACAGGGGCAAATGGACTCCAAACTACGAGGGGCCATATGTAGTAAGAAATGTTTTCTCTGGTGGAGCCTTACTACTTTCAACTATGGATGGCGAAGATTTTACATCCTCTGTGAACGCAGACGTAGTCAAAAAATTCTTCGCATAAAATAGACCCGCTGGACATAAAAAGAAAGTCCAGGCAAAAAAGGGGCATCCCGGCGAACCATAAAAAGGAAAAGGTTCGGGCAAAAATTAGGGATAAAATGTAAAAAAAGAAACATGTAAACCCGCAAAGTTGAAAACTGGTAAAGGCAACTTTGGCAAGAATGGGTATCCCGATGGATTAAAAACCCGAAAAGGGCGATCCAGGCAAAAGTTAGGGATTTGAAAGCGAAAGGCTATGGTCTGAGTTCGATCTGTGAGCACTTTCGATACTTGGAAATTCTGAAAGAAAGGAATCAGTATAGTTAGTCTCTTCAAAGGTCAAGATATTGGTAGATAAGCAGGACATATGGGTCATAGCTGAGTTGAATCATGGTGGATATCTGTTCCCGCATTGTCGACATGTGTATTTTCTTTTTGCTTTTGCGCAATTACCTCTTTTTAGGAATTGCTTCCAATTGTAAATGCCTATTTACTGGCCGTTTTTCTCAATAAAATTTTCATTTCACTCAAAGAGCTTTCCATTGTTTATTTTACTTTTACTGTTTTGTTTGCAAAAACGTCTGATATTTTGATAAACATTGCATATAAAATTTTGAGCTTTGCAGAACATAACAAAAAAACAGTAGAAATTGCTTAGGGGTTAGCTGTGGTGGATAGTAATTGAGATAGTCATGTTATGGCATATTCTATTTGTTGTTATTTGACTTTCAGGGCAACAGCATTGTACTCCCCCAGTAGGTTTGCTCTCCCCAGCATTGAGATTGCACCTTCCTTAGCAGAGCATACTATCCCCAGCAGGAGACTTAGGGAATATGTTCTCTGGATCAAGACGTTGTTTCCCCACAGAGTCAGGATGTCCACTTTCCCCATCCAGTCAGGGAGTGTGCTCTCACCGACAACGTTATGTTCTAACCCCCAGCAAGGCGAGGGTAAAGTCATTTTCCCCATCAGCAGGCTAAGATCAGCAGTATCCCCAAGCAGGATGGTATTATGGACTGTTTTCCCCAAGCAGGATGGTATTATGGGTTGGCATCCCCCAGCAGGTTCTGAGCCCAATTGGTTATTAGCAATTTTCAGTAACAGATCGCCGATTCCGTTATTGGCATTCATTCTCAACTCCCCCAATAGAGGAGAAATCTCAGGTTTTGGATGTTACCTTCAGTAAAGGACATGTGTAATCCCCGGTAGTGTGGATGTTCTTTTGGGATTTCATCCCCAGCAGAAGTTGTTGATCCAAAGAGTCGGTCAGTGTGATCCTTCTCAGCAGAGTTCTTGGATTCGGAGGACAATTTATTTTTGTCATCCTTAGCTGAATTAGTCTCTTCTCTCCAGTATTTATTTGGCTGGAGGGGCCCTTTTTGCATCTCATAAGCATTTACATTGCATCCTCAAACGCGTAGCATTTCCATTTCCTATGGAGGATTACGCCAAAAATTCAAACATTTGCATTCGAAGCATAAGCCAGGTTTGATACTTTCCATGCCAGTTCTCTTTCTCAGCAGAGATGGCATAACTCAGGAGATTTTGGAGGGATGCGTTCCTCATACTTGTGCTCCCCGGCAGAGTCTTTTATTTAGACTTCTCCTTTCCCCAGCGGAGTCATCTTGCTTATGGATTATGAGTCGGTTGGGAGTTTGCCTTTGTTGGCCCTTTCTCTTTTGTGAAATCCTGTTCTCACCTGGTAGTCAGTTCTCGCTTGACATATTTTGTTTGCCAGTTCTCTTTCTCAGTAGGGGTGGTATAAATCAGAAGTTTTGTTTCACGTTATCCCCAGCGGAGTCCGCTTTCTGTAAGTGTTCCTTTGCGAGTACGATTGAGGTCGTATTCGTCTTTTTCCTTTGTGGGTAGAGTGATTGAGGTCAGTCTTCCTTTGCGGGTATGATCGAGGTCGTATTCGTCTTTTTCTTTGTGGGTAGAGTGATTGAGGTCAGTCTTCCTTTGCGGGTGCGATTGAGGTCGTATTCGTCTTTTTTTCTTTGTGGGTAGAGTGATTGAGGTCAGTCTTCCTTAGTGGGTGCGATCGAGGTCGTATTCGTCTTTTTCCTTGTGGGTAGAGTGATTGAGGTCAGTCTTCCTTTGCGGGTACGATCGAGGTCGTATTCGTCTTTTTCTTTGTGGGTAGAGTGATTGAGTTTGCGAGTGCGATTGAGGTCGTATTCGTCTTTTTTTCTTTGTGGGTAGAGTGATTGAGGTCAGTCTTCCTTTACGGGTGCGATTGAGGTCGTATTCGTCTTTATTCTTTGCGGGTAGAGTGATTGAGGTCAGTCTTCCTTTGCGGGTATGATCGAGGTCGTATTCGTCTTTTTCCTTGTGGGTAGAGTGATTGAGGTCAATCTTCCTTTGTGGGTACGATTGAGGTCGTATTCGTCTTTTTTCTTTGTGGGTAGAGTGATTGAGGTCAGTCTTCCTTTGCGGGTACGATTGAGGTCGTATTCATCTTTTTTGTCTTTGTGGGTAGAGTGATTGAGGTCAGTCTTCCTTTGCGGGTACGATTGAGGTCGTATTCGTCTTTTTTCTTTGTGGGTAGAGTGATCAAGGTCAGTCTTCCTTTGCGGGTACGATTGAGGTCGTATTCGTCTTATTTTTGTGGGTATGGTTGAGGTCGTACTCCTTATTTTTCAGCACGCTCCATTTCGTTATTCTCACCATTAGCAAATTTCCGGGGGCTCTTTCGGTATTCAATCCCCATGTATCCTGGAATGTCTGAGAGCCGTTGCTATCGTACCTTCAGGACTAAGTTGATTGAATAGGGGCAGCTGTAGCACCCCAAAATTTGCTCTCCTACCTTTAGTACTAACTGGCTTATGTTTCATTACATTTTTGCATTATCATGTGTGCATATCATTGGTTCTTAGCATGGGGTCAAGGTGCCTGAGGCAGTTCAAGAGGAGAAGATGTTCTTCAAAGGGTCAAGCAAGAGTCCTTGTATTGTCCAAGAGATTAAGAGGAGAAATGGTTATTGATGCCACCATTATTTGAGCCACTAAGGGGCCTTGGGGCTCAAGAGATCCTACTTGGTCTATCACATCATCAGGAGTTCACAATTGGTAAGAAATCTCAAGTAAACCACTCTCTCCTAACCAATGCAGAAACTAGGGTTTTGAGATTTTTGGGTTTATTGCTCAAATGGGCAAGCTCATTGGGTTTTTATCATCACCAAATGGCATATCTTATCTTTGTTGGAGAGGATACACATCATATTCAGAAGAATTTGGATTTGGAGGATGTGTTATTTCCTCCTAGACTAAGGGTACTAAAATTAGGGTTTGCTATAAAATCAGTCTATTTCTGATTTTTTGGGCAAGACTTGATTCCATGGTATTCCTTGAGTCCCTAAGTGTCTAGGATTGGAAAATGGCCCATCAATTTGGTTCACAAGAGGTTCAATTGATCAATTGATTGGAAATCAGGAGAATTGGGAAAAAGTCAACAGTGAGAGGGGAAGTCAACTGTGAAATTTTGAGGTTCTATTCAAGGTTTTCAAGGCCTCACATCCTCATATGGTCTTCAAGGGTCAGGTTTCATACCATTTATCAAGAATCAAGAGTTTGTGCAAAAGTTACTAAATATGGAAATGACCTATAATTTGAAAGTTTCCATTTTTGGCAAGTTTTTACACTACATTCAACTTGACTTTTCATCATCAAGGAAGCTTCAAATGAATTTTTACAAACATGAAAGTTGAATATATTTTTCTCCCCTTTCCAACAAGTACTAGATGGTCTCCATATCATTTGTGGAACTCAAGTTATGATCAAAAGAAGGCAAAGTGGTTTTTAGGGTTTTCTCATGGTTCTGTTTTTACACCTTTTGCATTTTGGTTCATATTGACCTATAATTGGTTCTATTGCTTCAAGTCACATTCTAACATCCAAATGCACCTCATGAGGATCATTTGTGACCTTTATTTCACTCCATTCCATGACTTATTCATCATTTATTTCACATTATGCAATTTTGCAAGAAGCATCAAAACTCATGAATCAAGACATTCCAAAGCCCAAATTCAATTCAGGTGTGATTAGCAATTGACAAATGAGTGATCCATCATACAAGGCTTGGGTGTACACGCATGGAGGAGGGTGTATAACTCAAAGTGCAAATTTGCAAAATCATTGAAAACCCATTAACCAAGGAATTAACAAGACTTTAATGATATTCAGGGGAATAACCTAGAGTATATAAGCTAACTCATACACTCATTGCAGGAGGAGGCACGTTATTTTGATGAGAATTCACTTTTCACCCTAGAATCTTCTCTTCTTCGAATCTCATCACTCACAAAAGCTTTTCAAAAAATTCTTTCACATTCTGAGTCCTTGGGATCCATAGAACACAAACTTACCATCATCTGAAGCTAATAACAAGTGTATTATAGGGTACGAATTTGGGGGCCTCTTCTCCAAAACTCAAGATCTAGGTCAGATTCAAGCCCTAATTGCATTTATTTTGCAATTAGGGATTGCTGTGGTGTGATCTGGAGCGTGCAGACGGGTTTCTTGGAGTATTTCAAGCTATTCAAGGTCTCAGGTTAGTGACAATTGCATGATCATAAAACTTAATCTTTTGATGTGCATAATGATCTATGATACTCACTGATGATGCTGGTATATTTTGTTTTGAGATTGGACGTGTAATATGTGCGTATTGTGAGTTTTAAAATTTTGGATTCAAACTTGTTTCATTCGACTCTCATTATTGTTGCATTGTTTGTGAAAAATAATATGATATTTGTGATCCTTGTGAAAATCTGGACAAAATGGTATACTCGTTTGCATTTTCTGGGAAATTTTGGGTTGCAGGTCGCCGGGGAAGACGACCGGAGCTAGGGCTCCGGCGTCTGGTGTGTTTTCCGGTGAAGTTAGGGTTTCAAAGGTGGAAGATGAAATCCCACAGTCCATTGCCTTGATCCGTTGGTCCACAGCGTGCCACGTCTTTTAAAAATCTGTTTTATTTTATTGGTTGTGTGTGTGACATCCCATGATTATTATTGTGCACTTTCAATCTGAACCATTCATCACGTTAATTATTGATAGATCTTGGACGTTGATATGATCTGATGGTTACTAATCTGCCAGCACATTAAGTTAATCACGTGCCTATCACGTTTTATTTTTATTTTCTGATTAATCATGGTGTATGCGCGTGCATGTTTATTATTGTGTCCTTTCAATCTGAGCCTCTCATCAGGCATACTGTGTGACTTTGTTGACTGAGTGAGGAGCGTTAAATGAATCCAATGGCTGGTGTGAATCCTATGGTTGACTAGGTTCCATGTGTTTTCTTTTTATTTCGCTGATGGGCCTTAACGTATTGGGCTTGTTATCCACACCCCTTTGCTTTGGTCCATTTTATTTCCGAACATGAATAAGTTGCTGAATACACCCCCTGGCTTTTTATTTCTATTTTATTGCATAATTTCTCATTTTTATTTTTTAAAAATAGATAATGCATCCAAAAATTACAAAAAATTAATGAAGCATATTTAGGGTTTTATAAAATTTTTCCAAATTTTATTTTCTTATTTTATTTTATTTTTAGTATCTGAATTAATTATTTGGTTAATTTCTTTTGAATTTATTCCATATATGCATACCCTAGCTTGCTGATTTTATTTCTCATCATCTACAAAACATTTTGAGTCCATTCTTTTTGCATTGTTTCACCAACATATTGAAGTGCATAAAAACATTTTTTCTCATATTTTTAAGACCATTTCATATTGCATTTTAGTCTCTCTCTTTTATTGAATTATGTTTCCTACTCGATCTTTGCATGATTGTTTGAGTGACTTATCTTGTGAATTTTTTCATGAGTTTTTAACATGATGTTTACCCCTGGTTGAGGTGTTTTGAGAATTAATTTGGTATTTGTTAAAGGTGGTTTGCTAATTGTTTGATTGCTCTTTGTTTGAGGTCTTCTTTTATGCACATCTTTGATCATGTTTGATTACTTGTTTGAGAAGGCACTTGTGCCATCATTTGGGATTGCTTCTTTGACTTCATAAACCATGTTTGAATTATTATAGGTCACTTGATTGCAATTATAGGTCATTGGTGTGAGGTTGTTGCATACTTTGTGCATATGTTCTATGCTTGATTTACATGCCTCCTTTGACTTATCTTCTCACCTCTTCTCATCTGTACTCATTCATGACTTATGTTTAGTTTGTGTATACCATGCCATATCATCCCTTTGCACTTCATTTGATATATGTTTCTGACCTTGGAGCTTTGCATTCATGTCATATGTTATTCATGTTTCATCTTGCATACTTGAACATGTTTCACTTACATGCTTCCTTCTCCTTCTTCTAATGATTCTTAATGCTTGGATACTTGTTTGTGTGCCTCATGTGACACTTGTATAGCATGTTTAGGTCATCCACATTCTGAATTGGATATTATTTGAAGTATTCTTGCATGATCACCTTGCATATCCACTCATTCTTCTTCTACTCCTTCTTTGATGGCTTTCTTGTGTGTTTTGCCACTTGTTTGCATTCTATTTGCTTGATCCTATTTGGTAAACATTATGGGTCACCTATAAGGTGTACATTCTGACTTGGATGAGTTTCATTTGGTTGGTAACCATTTCTCTTTGGGTTGCAACTTGTTTGGGGTTTCATTTGTCTTATGGTTGCTTATGTCTGTTTTGTACTAACCTTTTATGCAGAGGCAGAGGTAAGTTATTTGAGGGTGTGGATAGTTATCCGTGTCCATCCTCACTCTTTCTTTCTCTCATATTTTCTTTTCTTTAGACTTAGGTTGTTGTCAAACCTCCCCTTAGGGCCACCTTTGCATGATAACATTGGGATAGAATCCCCTTAGTGGTTTTTTTCTTTTCTTTTGAGTCCCTCTTCTCATCTCTTAACACTTCTAAGATACTTAATAAGGTCAACTTGCCTTGCACACAAGCCTTAAACATAGGAAGTGAATATTGAGGGGTCCCCCTTCTCTCTTCTAGAGTGTTGAGCATACGTCCCATTGGGGACGACCATGCGACGCATTCGTTCCCGTGCCATAGACTTTGGGTTCAAGGTGAGTTATGAACTAACTCAACTCACTTCTGTCTTAAAAAATACAAACAAATTTCAAATCATTTTTGTCCTTCGGGATTGTCAAACTAAAGGCTATTTTCAAAAAGGGCACGTTACTTTCCGTTTTGTCGCAAACAGGCATCGACCCTAATTGCCGAACGCGAACTTAACGTCGCTCATAAAAAACACAAAAAGAACTTGATCCGAACTACATTGACTCTGAATTTCCCATTGCACAAAGGGAGTACGTAGGCCTAGGACGACGACGTCCTACCGAGTTTGTCTTTGTTTTCCCCTTCCTCGTGTCAGTACAAC
This sequence comes from Lathyrus tuberosus, assembly GCA_022829125.1. NCBI lineage: Eukaryota > Viridiplantae > Streptophyta > Magnoliopsida > Fabales > Fabaceae > Lathyrus > Lathyrus tuberosus. The sequence continues at coordinate 8,643,149 of JALAZF010000034.1, forward strand.
CATAGATTTTAGGATAACTCACCCTTAGAATAGATAACAAGCGTGGATCCCATCGAGTACGATGGATGCGTGGGGTGCTAGTACCATCCCCTCGCGTAACCGACTCCCAAACCCAGGCTATGGTTGCGATGGCCATTCCTTTCCCTCTTCCTCAGGTTTATGCGGTGTTTCCTTTCCCTCTCTTGGGATAAATATACATTGCTGGCGACTCTGTTTTCTGCACCACTTTCGCGTTTGTACCTGGATGAAAATCCTGGGAGCGACACACTCCCTGCAATGTAGGCGAGTTTCGCTTTACCCCCCTGTAACAAAAAATTGGATTCCCTCTGTAATATATATTTTTTGTTTTACCCCCTACGCGTGCAACAATTTGAACACTAAAACTGGGGTGGGGGGGGGGGGGGGGATCGTAAACCAAAAAAAAATTTACAGGACGCTTAGTGGGCAAAAGACATAGAATTTTAACATTTCAAGGGGGGATTCAAATCTTTTTTTTACAGGGGGTAAACTGAAACTTGCCTACATTGCAGGGGGTGTTGTATATTTAACCCTTATTTTTATATCAATAATTGTGTGCTTTCAGATTTAAGATATAAACAGTTCGATGGACAAGTTATCATAAATCCTTGAGAGCATCTGGCTATATTTTATGAAACATGTTTGATGTGCAACCCGAATGATGTGACTGAATATTAGGTGAAATTAAGGTTATTTGGTTTCTCCCTGGTTTCTAGATAGGTTTTTTGTAACACCCTAAACCCCAAAACACCAAATAATGCTAGAATAAAACAAATACACATATAGGATGTCACTCAAACACAACATATACCTGCTCCATGATACGGGTTATATAAAACATGTAATAATTTAAACACCTGACATCACATGTTTGCCTTTACATCGGCTCATCGCAGCGGAAATATATCAATTAAAATAATTCATCCACCAAATAAGTTTCATAACATAAAATAACAGTTAAGGAAAAATGCCTTCAACATCAACAACATCACAAATAGTAACAATTAACAGAATGAATCGTTCACCCGCCCAGTGATACAGATCAGAGAAACGAAAAACTAAATAATCGCATAAAACAGGAAAAAGGAAGAATAACCTATATGCCATCCTCCAGCCCTAACGCAGCTACTCATTTACTTGCTCGTCTGTACTTCAAGATGAAGCACAAAACCACACAAACAACAAAGAGGTGAGAATATACCCATAATAAATCATTGTGAAAAAGTATGCAATGGTAACCTAAACAAGCCACAACAATTATTCAACACAACTCACTTGCATGCCTCACCAAAGCATTTTCAATCACAAATATGAACTTAAATCATTCAATACATTTGCAAAAAAAATGAGTGCAGTGTACTCAACACCATGACTCAATAATGCATGTAGTACCATCATGGATAAAACAAGTCCATCTCGCTCCTGAATCCCCACCAAAGGACCAGAGCTCAGCAAATCGTTACCATCACCATAGGTAATGCTTCACTGATTCCCATCTAGAACCAACTATCCGCTTCTGAATCCCCACCATAGGACTAGAGCACACCAAAATTCTTTGCTATCACCATAAGCAATGCTTCACTAATTCTTCATTGGAATTAGGTACTCTCTCCTAAATCCATACCACCAGACCAGAGCACACCAAAATATGACTGAAGCACGTACGCCATGATGCATGATTCACCATAACATGCAATCTCGCCAAAAATGATCACCATGCAATTATCACCAATATGCACCACAAAATTCTCCATACAACACAAGTGAATTAATTCAATGATAACCTCGTAAAAAACATCATATATTTCCAAACAGTGACCAACAGTATCCCAAACAGAACATAACACCAAAAATCAAAGTCGATATTCAATTCAAAGCTAATGAGCTAACGACACTCATTATGGAAGCGTAATAGGATACCCGTCACCAAGATGATTCTAGTCACCTTACACGTAACCTCACACGTCGTCCTAGTGATGACCGTCCCAATCAATGCCTAGGGACCATGAGTGTCTATCCGTTTAGCAGCTGACGCCCGTAAACGCTTCCACAACGATGACGACCAGGGTGTCATTAGGGTGACGCCCGTCACCCTGAACCAAAAGGAAGAAACTTAATTTTTTTTTCCATTAGAGTTCAAAACAGAATTTCGATTTCACATCCCCTGACCCCAAATCGCACAACAACTTCAAGGATAATAATATTTAGTATCAATACATCATTTACCCATAATTTATTTTGCAATTTTATCAATTAATCATGGATTTTGCACAATTCATTCATAAAAATGAAATCCCACAAATGAACTCCCACACATACAACATCATGAACATGAACATATAATTCCCATAGTAAAACAGAGCACAAAAATCAATTGGTACATCATATCATTCATGTTATTTTAGACTATCATTCATGTTCATCAATCATTCAGCATAAGGGAAAAAGTATAGAAAAACCTAATGGGATTAAGGATTTCCCTCTACCCCACATAAAATCTACATCATATTAGGAGTAATCCCCTCTAAACCATATGCCTTTGCCTTTTCCCATTCTCACTAAAATTCTATTTTACATATAAAAATTCCAAAACCCCTTACTAACCTTTTTATTAGTAACCTAATCTCCCTTAATTAGTGATTTTCAACATTGCCCTCACTTATTCCTTTATTCGCCAAAATGCCCTTCTCATCTCTAATTTTATTTTTAATAAAAATACCATTACTATTCTCCCTTATTCTCTACTATTTTTCTAATCTTCTAGTTTATCCCACTAAATTAAATAAAATAAATTCCTTCAAATTAATTAATAATAATTCTCATAATTCTAATATTATTAATCCTATTATTTAATTAAAAAAACTCGAAATATGCACTACCAACTCAAAGAATCAAATACTATTACTAACCATCCAAACACCACTCAATTCACATAGAATTCAATTTAAATAATCAAATACACACAATTTCAATTAGATAAATATTTTTAAAAAACGGGGTGTTACATTTTTCACACACACTCAGTTCATAGAAAGAAGAGCAGAAATCTCAAATTTTGACAAAGTGATTCTAAGTCAGCGTCTGATGCATTAGAACGATTCAAGTTGTTACTCTGAAGATGTCTGAATCAAAATATGAGTAGTATAGAGAAGATGCTTCATTTTACTAGTGGTCTCACGGCTAAAACAAAAATTCTTTTGGATGCCTCGACTGGGGGTACCGTAAGGACTAAGAATGAAGACGAGGTAAAAGAGTTAATCAAAAGAATGTGCCATAGTGAGTATCGCTTCATAAGTTACCGAACAGTGAAACCCAGGGGTGTGCTTGCATTAGATTCAAATACACCAATTCTTACACAACTCGAAGCTACCAGATTACATAAAACCACCTTACCTGATCTAGAAAAAGAAACCAAAGTTTTAAGGAGATGCTAAAAAAATATAGGTTAATATTTCATTTTGTGAAGCTCTCAAACAGATGCATGTTTATGCTAAATTCATGAAAGAGCTCTTATCGCAAAAGCACGAGTTGAAGCATGATGAGAACATCACTTTGGAGGAAGAATGCAGTGTAATCATTCAGAGAAAGCTTCCACTCAAACTCATGGATTCATGTAGGTTTACTATTCCTTGTTCTATTGGTCCACTATCTATTAGTCATGCTTTATGTTATTTAGGAGCTAGCATTAATCTGATGCCACTCTCCATGACGAAAAAGTTAAAGTGTGGAGAACCAAAACCAACTCAAATGACTCTGACATTAGTTGATCGATATATCATGTACTCGTATGGATTTTTCAAAGATGTACTTGTCAGAGATATGACTTGTTGTTTCCAAAATATTTCGTTATTCTTGATATGCCAGAAAACTCTAAAATACCGCTAATTTTAGGAAGACTATTCTTAGCAACTGGTAGAGCTCTAATTGATGTTTAAATGGGAGAGTTAATTTTGAGATTAACTAAATAATAGTTTATGTTTAATGTGTTTGAAATCGTGAAATGTAAAACGGAGAAACTTCAATGCTATAGAGTTGATGTAGTGAAAGAGGTGGTCATAGAAGTGTCTATGGTGAGTTCTATTGACACGATCAAGGATGGACAAGATGAAGAAGTCAACGAATGTGGGCATATCATGTCAAAAAGTGAGACATTGAGTAATTATGAATTAAATGTTTTATTGGCAACAAAACCTCAACAATCTAAAATCCTTGAAATAAAATAGAATCATCCACGGTTAAAACTTGTTATCTTAAGAAAACAATCGAGACCACCTGATCGAATTTTGAGTACCTTATCTAGTTTGAAAAAGATAGACCTAGAAAAGTGTTGAGAAATAATAGGGGGTAAAAAGTGGCTGGAACAGATGTGGTATAAAGGGGAGATATCTGACTAACTGCATACACAAGAGCAAGTCTGATTTCAAACCAACTAGATACACTGATACAAGTCTGAAAGAAGAACCTGATTAGAGAAACAAACAGTCAAGCTAAGGACCATAAATAAGCGTTGTGTGCGAGGCAACCGACGAATCACTGTTATTTAGCTTTATTTCAATTTGAGCTTGTAATTTATCATTTTTCAAATCCTTTACTCCGCCCAAGGCAAATGGATAGCTTTGTATGGAACCCCTTTATTTTAATGACTTATTTATCCTCAATAAAATTGCATTTTGTGTTCAATTGAGCTCATTGTCTATCATTTTCTAGTTTTCGAAAATGGAAATATTTCTTCCACTTTTCATTTTTTTCTCTCATTTCCATCATTCCTAAAATTATAAAAAAAAATCATGGCTTAAATAGTGTTTTCGTCCCTGTAATTTTTTGTTTGTTTTAGTCCCTATATTTCACATTCGCATTCGTTTTAGTCCTTAAAACCAAAATCCGCAGCAAAATCTGTAGGAAAATCCGCAGAAAACCTTCAGATTTTCCTGCGGATTTTGGCTTTAGGGACTAAACAGCAAGAAAAAAGTAAGATATAGGGACTAAACCCAACAAAAAAAAATTACAGGGACGAAAACCAAAAAATCGCTAACTTACAGGGACGAAAATACTATTTAAGCCAAAATCATTCTCATGCAGATTAACAAATGAAACCACTGAAACTATCATTTTTATAATCCCTTACGACTTAGAATTCTCGATTAACCAAGTAAAAGAAGTTTGTGAGTACGATTATGAACTTCTTAAAGAGTTAGACAGACTGTTGAAGTAAGAGGATAAGATGATTCAGCCTCATTAGAAATCAGTGGAAGTAATCAACTTGGGAACCGAGAAAGAAAAGAAAGAGGTCAAAATTGGTGTTTACTTGAATAAAATGTGACAAGAAAGTTGGTGAAACTACTGTAAGAGTACGTAGACGTGTTTGCTTGGTCATACCAAGATATGCCATGACTATACACCGACATAGTCATGCACAAGCTACCACTCAAGCTAGAATGCATGCCAGTGAAACATAAATTAAGAAGAACTAGACTCGACATGTCTATCCAAATAAGAGAATAGGTCAGAAAACAATTCGACGCAATTTTCTTGGTTGTAAAAAAGTACCCATGGTGGGTTGTTAACATTGTGTTCATCCCAAAGAAGGATGGCAAAGTGAGAATGTGTGTGGATTACCGAGATCTAAACATGGCGAGTATGAAGGATGATTTCATCCTACCCCACATCGATGTATTGGTGGACAACACTGCTTAATTCTTGGTCTTTTCCTTCATGTATGGCTTCTCCCGTTACAACTATATCAAAATGGCCCCGGAAGACATGGAGAACACCACGTTTATCACCCCTTGGGGCACCTTTTGTTACAAGGTAATGCCTTTCAAAGTGAAGAATATAGGTGCAACATATGAAAGAGCGATGGTGACTCTCTTTTACAACATGATTCATAAAGAGATAGAGGTCTATGTCAAAAACATGATTGCCAAATCCCAGACATAGGAAGACCACTTGGCCAATTTGCAAAAGTTATTTGCTCTCCTGAGAAAGTTCAAAATCCTTTTGAACCCTAACTAGTGCACCTTCAGTGTTAGATCAGGCAAACTACTAGGATACATAGTCAGCCAAAGAGGAATCGAACTCGATCCTAACAAAGTAAAAGCCATACAAAACTTGCCAGCACTGAGTACTGAAAAAGAAGTTTGTGTTTTCTTAGGGAGATTGAACTACATCTCTAGATTCATCTCGCACTGTACAGCCATATATGAACCTATTTTCAAATTATTGTGGAAAAATCGTGCCATCGAGTGGAATGAAGATTGTCAAAGGGCATTCGATAGAATCAAAGAATACTTACAACAACAACCAATCTCGATACCCTCTATTTTAGGAAGACCCCTCATTATGTATTTAACAGTACTGGATGAATCAATGGGTTATGTCCTAAGGCATCACGATGTATCAGGCCAAAAGGAGCAAGCCATTTACTACTTAAGCAAGAAGTTCACTGACTGTGAATCCAAATATCCATTACTTGAAAAGACTTACTAGACACTAACATTGGCCTCCCGACGCCTAAGACAGTACATGTTGACACACACTACATTGTTGATATCAAAGATGGATCTAATCAAGTATATCTTTGAGAAACCCATTCTCACTGGGAGGATTGCTTGTTGGCAGATGTTGTTATTTGAATACGACATTCAATATGTTACTCAGAAGGAAATAAAAGGGAGTGTGTTATCAGAATATCTCGCTCACCAACCAGTGGGAGATTAATAACCCACGCGGTTTTAGTTTCATGGTGAATACATTATGGTTATAAATGATGAGAAAATCATAGGCAACGATGACGGGCCCGAACCAGGAGCTCGATGGAAGCTCGCGTTCGATTGTTCCTCAAATTCCATGGGGCATGGAATTCAAGTTTTCTTAATCTCTCCAAGGAATGGTTATACTCCCTTCACGTCAAGGTTGTGCTTTGATTCCACGAACAATATGGCATAATACAAACCATGTATCATGGGTATTGAAGTTGTTATTGACATGAGGATCAAAATCCTAGAGTTGTATGGAGACTCTGCATTAGTCATTTAACCAGTAAAAGGATAATGGGAAACCCTTCATCCTAAATTGATCACATACCGTGCTCATGTCATAGAACTGATGAAGCATTTAAAGGAAAACACTATTCATCATATTTTTAGAGAGGAAAATCAAGTGACAGACACTTTAGCTACATTATCATCAATGTACAAAGTGAACTTCCATAATGAAGCGCCGTTATAAGAATGAGTTATAGAGATGAACCATCATGTTACTCAACAGTTGAAGAAGAACCTGATGACTAACCCTGGTTTTATGACATCAAATGCTACCTTTAGAAACAGGATTACCCTGTATATGCTTAGGGCGGGGACAAGAAAACTCTACAAAGGTTGGCATCTAATTTCTTCCTAAATGGTGATGTGCTCTACAAGAGAAATTATGACATGGTCCTGCTCAGATGCGTGGATAGTGAAGCTAGCGGGATTATACCTGAGTGAATCACACACTCAAAGATACAACAGAGTCGCCACCAAACTTTATTTAGTCCCAGAGGACAAAGAAATATCGATAAAATCCAAGGGGAAGAGAAACGGGTAAGGGGGTCGGTTATGCGAAAGGAAGGTACTAGCACCTTACGCATTCGTCGTACTCGACGGAAACCATTTCGCTTGCTTCTAGGCTTGGATGGGTTGTCTATCTAAAGGCTTCTAGCTAAAAAAAGAAGAGGAGAGAGAAGAGAAAAGAAAGAAAGAAAGAGAAAGTGCTCGCGGAGGATTGGCGCCCTCGTGCCTACGTACCCTCATAGTGCAATGAGGAAATCAGAGCGTCGTAGTTCACAGGAACCAGGGAAGAGAAGAAGAAAGAAAGAAGGTGGAAGGGTGCTCGCCAAGATCATCTTGATCTCGTGCCTACGTATCATACATTCAAAAGAATGTAGAATCAGAGCTTCCGTAGTTCGGGGAATTAAGACGAAAAAGAAAAGAAAACGGTGTCAAAACCAAGAGCAAAAGAAGGAGAGGAAACTCCGCTATGGATTCCCAAGAATTGGTGTCAAAACCAAGAAAGGAGTGCAAAAGAAAATATAGAAATTATGCTAAGGATAAAGTGCAAAAATGGTGTTGAAGCCAAGAAGATAAAGGAGCAAAAGAAATAGAAAGAACTCCACTGGGGAATAGGAGAACAAAGTGACCGCGTTGGGGATCAGAGGGTAAGCGACCCTACTGGGAAACAAATAAAGGGATGGTGTTAAAACCAAGAGAAAAGATTCGGTATATTAACTGTCTGGCAGTGGTTAACCGAAGAAAGAAAGTAGGACTCTGTGGTGAAAAAAGGTTTGGTGTCAACAGACAAACTGTGATGAACCAACGAAAGAGTGATGAACCAAGAGAAGGTGTTTGACTCTGAAGAGACTTCGGTATATTAACTGATTGACAGTGGTTAACTAAAGAAAGGGTGCAGGACCTAGCGAAGGTTGTAACCCAAAGAACGGGTGTGAGACCAAGTGAAGGTCGTGACCCAAAGGGAATGTCGGTAATGACTGAACAAACAGTACTTGACCAACGAAAGGGTATTGAACCAAAAGAGGTTGCTAACTGCTTATGATTCGGTGTTAACGAAGAAACTGTGATTAATCAAAAAGTAACGAGTGATTAACCAAGAGAAGGTGATTAACTCGAAAGGGACTCTGTGTATTAACAGACATGTTGTGATTAACTGAGAAGAAGGCGCAAATTGGTGTTTTAACTGACAGGCAATGATTAATCAAACAAAAGAGATGAACCAAGAGAAGGTTGCGAACTCTGTCAAGGATTTTGGTGTTTTAATAGAAAGACTGTGTTCAACCGGAGAAAAAGGAAATGAGACTCTTCTGGGGAACCAATAAGCAACAATTGACCACAAGAAAAGAATATGAAACTCTCTTGAAAGTAAAGAGAATAAAAGAAGGAGATTGAAACAAGAGCGAGAGATTGACTCTCTGAAGATTGCTAAATGATTGTGAACCGAGGGAACGGTGATAGATCAAAAGACAGATTAAGAGAGGTAAGAGTGATCAGGGATCGACTCGACTGGGGAAAGAGATACGCTATTGCTTGGAGATAGAGGTGACTAAGCCAGGCACAAGGTCATTCGTCCCCTACCTGAAGTAGTCAGAATGAGAGTAGGAATTATCCATTCTCATTCTTTCTCTAACATACAGGGTGTAGTTCAGAAGTTGAAACGGACAGCGTAACAGCTCCAAGTTGTACAGTGCTCCAGTGTCGCGCGAAAAACTCCGACTCTACGAGGAATAGAGAAAACAAGCTCTAAAGGAAGCCCAAAGAGAAGTGCCAAAGGGAAGATCAAAAAATCAAAATGAGGTTTCAATTAATTGACCAAAGGGAGGAACATGCTAATAATTTTCCAAATGAATGAAAAATTATTAAAGCAAAAGGGGTGCATTATTGATTATACAAGATTAAGCTTATTCTTTGAGGAACAAACTTAATTCAAACATGAATGGAAGTGCAAAACAGTACCAAATGTCATCCAAAATGCAACATAAAATCATGTTATTGTATGAACAAAATTGGGCAAGGATGATCATGTTCATGCAATGCCAAGAATGTGCACAATTATGAAATCAAAAGACCGAGCATCGGAAAATTCACAATCATGCTTTGCACTAAAGTGAAACAGCACCTAAAACATCCATAAAAATCAATCATATCAATCCATGGAAGTTAGAGGAAGAAAGCATGGCAAACAAGCTTGAAAAACACCAAAAATGGCACTCTATTACAGTGGTAATCGATTACCCTAAGTAGGTAATCGGTTACTTGCTTGAAAAAGGCAAAACTGGTGAAAATTGTACAGAGTAATCGGTTACTCTCTTTGAGTAATCGATTACTTGGTTGAAAAAAAGCAGCGCTGGTGTAAATTTGTGAAGAGTAATCGGTTACTCTCTTTGAGTAATCGATTACCACTGTAACAGTGGCAAAAATAGCTTTTCAAAAAGCACTTTGAGCACCTAAATCACTTTGAGCACCTGAATTTGTACACGAAAATCAAGTTTCAAAACAGCAAATAAACAGCAATGGAATCAATTAACACATCAAGATCATGGATCAAGTAATGACATAATCAATTCACACACAAAAAGCATTGAAACTACATCCCGAATGATACGAAAACGTTCGAAACAGTAAAATGTGCAAAGAAAGACCAACCTACAAGGCTGAGATGTGCCTTGGATGTTGTTACAAATGATTTTGATGAAGATAATCAAAGAAAACCAGAGGAATCTTCAATTGTAGCCAAATCGTACCGAAACCGAGCAAATTGCGACGAAACTCCGAAATACGAATTCAAACCGTTGAATCTTGAAACAAACACTTGAGATGAATCCAAAAGCTACCAAAACTCCAAAAAAATCAAGTAGAATGATGGTTAAGCTCAAGAAATAATCACTTCCAAGGTGAAAGTGATTACTCTACCATGGAGAAATTGAGCTATAGTGAGGTTTCAGAAGAAAATGGAGAGAAGTTGAAGAAGTTGCAGAAAAATTCAGACAGAATGTGAGAGAATTGAGAGTGAAGTGTAAGAAATTGTGTTAAATGGTTCATCCTTTGAAAAATGATTGAAGATTTGTTTATATAGAGTTTTGGTTTGGAGTGTGAGAGGTTTGGAATTTGGTTTGGAGCTAGCTTAGGGTGGTTTGGAATTAGGCTAGGAGTTAGTTACATCTAACTCACTGAGTTAGAGGCTAACTCAGTTAGTTATTTGTTAACTCGGTGGGAACATCCCAATGTAAGCTTCAAATCCAAAGGTTCACATGTTAAGCAAATAGGGTGCATGGTGGTCTTGAATGGAAAGGAAATATTGTAGCAAATGCAAGTGAATTACTTGAAGAGTCTAGAATATTGCACATGCTGCTAGAACTATGTAGAATCCAAGAACAAAGAGTGTGCATAGTTGTTGTCCCAAAAATGCAGCAAAATTTGCAAATTCATCCAGAGTAATCGATCACCCTGTTTGAGAACGGTGTTGTGGCTCCGGTTTCGATCTTCCATATCTTGTTTTGATAAATAGTCATGGAAACCCTTATTTTATGCTTGTTTTAATAATGTGATGACCTTGTGAAGATGCAATTAATCGGGCTTGAAAAACATGAAAATCCTGCAACAAAAATCACACAGAAAAAATGTGAATGCTAATGCCAGCAATGCGAATGCACATGCTCATGCAAAAGGCAAAAAGGGAGGTCAAATTTCGAGTTACGACTGGTGCCCCTATTTAATCCACTTAGACCTGAATGTACGAATTGAGCTAGCTTTTCGATGATTCGAGGTAAAAGAGGATTAAATAAAAGAGTATCTCGAAAATTTGGTCGACGGCGACAAAAAGAAGAGGTGCAAGTTTGGCTGAATATCTGTTGGGGAGATGAATCAGGCCAAAAGAATGGGAATATGCTTGATGCATATGCCATGTATGTGTTGTCTACATGATGCTTGATATCATGTCATGCAAAGGTGCTGGTTGAGGTATTGCGTAGTGGTTAGGCAGAGATTGTAGCAAAACGAACCCGACATCCTCGGTTGGAGAGAGAACCCACAGATGAAGACAGGTCTTACTGGAGAAAAGGCCCACAAATGGGTGATGACTCCGCTGGGAAAGAAATCGAGAAATCTCAGATTTCTAGACTATCATCACTGACATTGCTGGAGATGCAGGAATCAGGCCGATCTTCCCACCATGACTGACTCTGACTGGGGAACAAACCCAGAAATCTCCGATTTCTAAGCTGCCACTGACTCTGCTGCAGGGAACTACCAAGGTCCAGAGGATCTTTTCTGCTTGGGGAAGATAAGAAACCAAGTCATACCACTGCTGGTGCGTGACAATTTGTTAGATGTCAAACATGACTAATATTTCTATTGTATACTTGGCATTTTTCAACACTTTCATGTTTAATTTTGGATTTTAGTATTGAATCATTGTTGTTCTTAAAACATTGTTTATATACCTTTGGTGCTTGTAATATGTGTGCTATTGTGCAGGAAAAGGCACTAATTGATCAAAGATGTAAGACACAAAGAAATGATACAAGTTGCCAAAGAAAAGAGGAAAACATCAGCAAGTTCACTTTGCGAACTTGCCAGCGAATGTTCGCTTTGCGAACAACTGGCAAAGTCCCAATGAATGGTTCCAGGATTTGGAGAGTAGGAAAAGGGACTAAAGTTCGCTTTGCGAACTCCCAGCGAATGTTCGCTGATTTACTCGCTTTACGAAGACCTGGTGAAGGAACCCTTGGATGAGGCAGTAGAAAAAGGGGCCTAAGTTCGCTTTGCAAACTTGTAGGCGAATAGTTCGCATTGCGAACAAAAGTTCGCATTGCGAACTTATACAGACAAACAAGGGCGGTTTAGCTTATCAGGAGGCACTTCAGGTGCCACTTTCACCATTCGCTAGGCGAATAAAACGTTCGCAGTGCGAACGTGTCTGATTTCAAGTGTACTTTAAATAGATTTTATGTATTTTCTTGGGATCATAACTTCACTTTATCATACCAAAACCTATTTTTCTGATATTTCTTCATCCAAGATGGATTTTACATATTGAGAAGCCGAATTCGCATCCGATCTCGATTATTCGACGCAGATGCTTTTTCATCTCCTCACGAAACTTGTGAAACAAGCTACCATGAAAATGTGTAGCTAAACACATTTTGTGTCAACATTAGAGGTAGTTAATCTTGCTTGTATGTATTTCTTTTGATCTTTTGTATATGAACAAGGTTGATGATCAATATATGATGAAGTTGTTTGCTTTTAATGGTATATTTGTGGTTTCAATCACTCTAGACATATATTTTCCAAATCTTGACCTAATATCTTCATCTCTTAAAAACCAAACTCTAGATATAGATTTGGGGTTTAATATTCACTTTGTATTGCTCTTAACGGTTGTTGTTTCGATTGTTAGCGTGAGACATCATGTAACGATTTAAACAACAATACTCACGAATTTGCTTTAGACATAAACTTATTTGTGAGGATACGCCATTGTATTGATCGAAACTAAGTTCATATGCTTGATTAATCGGATATGTATGAAAAGGATTAGCGAAATCTAGTCTTGACATGCTTTTCTAAAACTTATAACATCTTTGCTCCAATTTACTTCTTTGCTATAAACTTATGTTACCAAACCAAGAATCATTTGAAAACCCTTTACTTAAAACGGTAAACTATTGAACGGCAAGCATTGATAACACATAATCACTATGGATATGATAAAACACCCCCCGAATTGCTCTTCAACATAATTTCGACATGCTGGGGATGATGCACGACCCTTGCTGGGAAAAAGGACAATCGTGTCTCTTCTCGGGGTACATCATGACAACTTTCCTGGGAACATTATGGATCTACCAGGGAAATGGAAGGTGAACAACCTTTCTGAAGAACCATAATGGCGCTTGCTGGGGAAATGATGGCTCTGTTTGGGAGAAGGCCGCATCTTTAAAGAACCATCACCGTGTTGGTCGGGCATTAGGCTTGCCAATGGATATTACTGATTATCCTGCAGGAGTTACCAGTAAAATATGCAATGCATAATTCTTTCTCGATTTATTTTAGATTTTTATTATTCTCAATGCTTTATAGTATTATGTGATCACAAATAATCGTTTTTTTGGAAACAAAATACTGAAAAGAAAACAATTGAGAAATCAAATGATGCATTTTATTGAATGTGAAAAATATGTACATAAGATGTGTACGAGGATGCAAAATCCTTGATGAGGAAATTTGCAATAAAATTTAGAAACAAACGTAAATGACAAAAGGAAATTATGTTTTGCATTGATTACAACATTGGCTACCATCCACCGTAAGTCTAGGTTCCAACACCTTGCGCCAGTTGACGATGACTTGACTGCTTTGTTACCGTCTGATGTCCAGCTATGATGCAGAGGGGCTCAAGTATTTGCAGTCAAATTCCTTTATCCCTAATTTTTTCCTGGACATATTTCTTTTTTTTTCGTCCACCGGGATACCCATTTCTGCCTAAGTCGCCCTTTCGGGTTTTCAACTTAGCGGGCTGTTATTGTTTTTTGCTTTGCTTTGTCCCTAACTTTTGCATGGTCATTTCTTTTTTTGGTCCATCAGGACACCCATTTTTGCCTAGATCGTCCTTGCGGATGTCAATCTAGCAGACTCTTTATCCATTTTTTTTCTCAGGCATAATATTTTTTGACTGCATCGGAGTTTACGGGCGATGGCAACTCCTCCCATCCATGGTGGTGAGGATCAGGGCTCCGCCTGAGAATGCCTTCTTGACAACAAAGGGTCCTTCGTAATTGGGAAAAGGATTATGCTGAATGTTAGGACCTTCCTCAGCAAAAGTCAAGATCTTTCGATCAATGAGTTCTTGAACCTTGGTTTTGAACACAATATCGTCCTCTGTTGCATGCCCTATGTATCCAGCGTGATAGGCACAAGACGCGTTTGGATTATGCTTTGGGTTGAACGGAGGAATTGCAGGCGCGATCTCCTTGGGAACAATTGCCCATTCGTGAACCAAATAAGGGAACAATTCAGTGTATGGCACCGGAATTCTGTCGAAGTTTGGACGCTTGCGATTTCCTTGATTGTTGTTATTCTGACGGTTTTGATTCTGCTGATTTCTGTTGTTTTGTTGAGCCGGTTGTTGACGTTGCGGTTGTTACTGATTCTGTGCATTCTGAACTGGTTGTTGCGGATGATATTGGTATGGAGGTTGTTGATATTGTGCAGCAGCGATGTACGAATATGGATAGTAAGGCATGGGAGCCATGGGTGCTTGATACTGAGGAGAAACTTGAGCTGTCACAGTGTTGGCTTCACCTTATTTTTTCTTTTACTGACTATTCTGAGATTTCCTATTGGCTGGCTGCTAGGAAGCAGCTCCAGGAATCTTTCCAGTCTTCAACCCATTCTCGATTCGTTCACCAATGGTTACAATATCAGCAAAGTTCGATGAAGAACTACCCACCATTTTCTCGTAGTAGGATCCCTGCAATGTGCCCAAAAAGATGTCAACCAACTCGTTATCAGAGAGAGCAGGTCTCACACGAGATGCCATCTCATGCCATCTTTGTGCATATTCTTTAAATGTTTCAGCCGAGCGCTGAGACTGCTTTTACAACTGTAATCTGGTAGGCGCTAGATCAAGATTGTATTTGTATTGTCTCAAGAATGCCTCAGACAAATCTCTCCAAGTGCAGATTTTGATGCATTCTAAGCCCATGTACCAATCCAATGAAGCACCAGACAAGCTATCTTAAAAACAATGAACTAGCAATTCATCATTATCAATATAGGATGCCATCGTCCTGTAGTACATAGTGATGTGACTACGTGGGCAACTCAAACCTTTATACTTTGAAAGTTTGGGTATCTTGAATTTCTGCGGCAATACAACATTCGGAACTAAACACGGGTCCTTGGCCTCCATGCCAAAAGCAGAAAACCCTTCAATAGCTCTGATGCGGCCTTCCAACAACTTTTAATCAGCAGGTCTACCATGATTAGCAGGCCTGACAAGGATCTGAGGATTTGGCAGCTGAGAAGCGGCCGGAGCGTGCACTTGTGGAGTAGTGAACTGAGAAGGATATACCAAACCCTGATTAACCATCTGACCAGCATTTGGACCCATTTGAATGCCGAACGGATAATTCTGAGGAGGTACCACAGAAGCTGAGGATGCCCCAGGGTAAAGCATTCCAGAATGAACATTCTGAACGGTGTTTTGAATAGCTTGGGATGAAACCAGAACATGAATCGGAGGACCCCTATACACATGCTCTTCTTCATCAGGAGTTTCAATGTCAGCCAACCCAGGAGTCTGACGAGTCTGACCATGAAGAATCTCAGGATCATCATTCACCACTGAAGGTGGAACCGGAGTAGGCATACCCCACTGATATACGACAGCATTCCCATTAGGCATGGGAACAACAAAAGGCTGATATGGTACGAAGGCACCATTATTTGCAATCTGAGGAGTGTAATTCTGAGGCATGCCCCAAGGAAAAGCAGCAAGCATTTTGTTCAACCCGGATTAAGAATTCGAAGGATGAACAGCAGGATGGACCACAGGCTCAACCGGTACTTCAACAGTAGCAGGAGAAGGAGCAACAATCAGAGTAGTCGTAACCACAGGAGGAACAGTCACAGCAGGGGTGGCAATGGTTGCATCAGTGGCAGTTGCAACAACAGTAGCGGCAGCAGCGGAGGCATCCTTCTGAGCACGAAGAAGTTCCATGATAACGTCCATGTTTGTCTAAAACTGATCCATACGACCTTGAAATTGAGTAAGAGTTTCCTTATAGCCAGCGTTCTCAGCTTTGAAGTCAGCCATGATCTTGGATTTGCTTGAGCGAGTGAAATACTGATGTCGAGTCGTCGTCTTGCTACAAGGGGGAAAGTGACAAGGATAAGCAACGGTTCTGGATGAAGGGATGTGCATATGTGTGCAAATGAATGTATGATATGCATGCAAAAATAAAGTTTTAAATTCCAGGAATTCTTAAACTTATCTTTGTTAACAAAAATCATAAAGCATATAAGTAAAGGTGCAAAGATAAAACTGGCGAGCAACTTCATTCATTCAACAATAAAGGAAGTACAAGTCAAGTACAAATCAAATATCTGACTTTTGGGCTACAACAAGATTAGCATGGATCCTATCAAAGACCACCCTGCAAACAGACAAAAAGTGAAAAACAACCCAAGGAGTCTTGTGTGGCAACACATCAGCATATGCATCCCTCAGCAACCCAGGCAAGTCCTCAAGTGCGTGCTCAACAAATCTGGCTAGACGGTCGTGCCTCTCACTCTAATACTTCGCATCCTTCATGAGGTTGTGCAGCAAGGAATGGTTAGGTCCCTGAAGCATATCCTGAAGAAAGGCCTCTTTCTGATCCAAGAGGTTTTGCAGATGACGGCTTTGATGCTCCCAATGAGTACTCTCTAAGTTAAGTTGACTGATCTACTCTCGGATCTGATGCGCTTGATCTTGCAGCTTCTGAATCTCACCGAAGGCTTGGTCGAGCTTAGCTTGACACTGAGAAAAGTCCTTTGCCAAATGATTAGCACGGTCTTGCTCACTTTGCAGCTTTGTCTTGTACTCTAATAATTTCCCTTGAAGATCATCAAGTTGCTTCTTATAACTCAACTCATCCTTGTAGGGTTGATACTGAGTGTTGGCGAGTTGTCTTTTCTTTGAAGCAAGTCCATCATAGGTGTTCTTCAAAGCATCACCCACTTTCTTTCGCTTGTTCTGTTCAACCTCCACCTCTTTGAGCATGCGCTTAGGCTTCTGATGGAGCTCAATCTGTAGGCTTTCCTTCTCGGAAGTGACTCTATCAAGGTTAAGACGAAGATCAGCATTCTCCTTCTTCAACATCTCAATAGTCCGCTTGAGTTGATCGGCCTCGGATGGAGGAACAATGGCAAGTTCCTGAATCTTGGCATTCATGGAAGGCTTGGAAGAAAACGGCAACAAGATCACTTTGACCCGCTTTTTGACCCAAAATGTGTAAGCTTCCTTGGCTATGCAATTCTTCTTACCCAAATCGGCTCTTCCTTCAAGGTGAATCTGAGTCCAATTGGCACTAAACCTCTTCAGTAATCCCATGTCATCAACCCCTTCATGAGAGATGAACTCTTCCACTTCCTTAGGACCTGGCTCGACAACCATAGGATATCTCAACTGACGAAATGCAAGCCTCGGATTGTAGTTAATTCCACCCTTTGTACCCAAGAGAGGCACATTGGAGAATTTACCATAATGAAGAATAATCTTAGTATCGTCGAACACTCGAGAATACCAAGAGATGTCATCGGTAGTAAGAGACATGATTCGTTGAGACCACTTGAGATTTCCCTTATTCTCAACAAAGGAACCCTTCTGCGGAAGGTGAGACATGAACCATCGGTACAACAGAGGAGCACAACAGGCAATGGTTCCCATCTTATTTTCATTCCTCAAATGAATAGAATGATAGGTATCAGCAAGAAGCATCAGAACAGGGTTCTTGGACAAGAAGATGCTGATGGCAGCCTGATCTATAAAGTCCTCCATGTTCGGAAACAAGACAATCCCATATATCAGCAAAGCAAGAACAGCGTTGAAAGCCTTACAGTTTCCATCTGTAGCAAATGAGGTGGCTTTGTCAACTAGAAACTTTGAAGCAAACCCTCGAATACCATTCCCTTTAGTCTTGAGATTAGTTTCCACATCCTTCTTACTAATGCAAAGAGCATCAGCAATAAGGTGAAACTTTGGACAACCGCTAGTGTTGACAAAAGGAACCTGCCTCTTGATCTCAACCCCCAAAATATGAGCATACTCCTCGAGTGTAGGTGCTAACTAATAATCCTGAAATATGAAGCACCTAAGTGGTGGGTCGAAGAACTGAACAAGTGTATGAATAGCAGTAATGTTGACTTCAGTGTTGAGGATGGACAACAGATTACCATAACTGTCTTTGAAAACCCCTATGTTATCTTCAACCACACAAGATGCTAAACCTCTCAGAGCCTTCAGCTTAGGCTCCAAAAACTTGTAGCTAAAGATACCTCGGCAACCAGTACCCATCTCTATGATAATGTCAATAAAGAATAAACCTTCGAATAACCTAGAAATGCACATGCAAAAATTAATTTACATGGTGAAATGATATGCAACACAAGAACAAGAAACCAGCACTGTCTGAACAATCAAATCTGAACAATCTGAATGTCTGCATATATAATTCTGTGTCTGTGCAACATAATCTGATGTGTGTGACAGAACAAAGGTATGAAGTGGCTTTTTTTCCTGCAAAACCCATATCCCCCTCACAGGTGTGATCTAGACACAACAAGGTGGTCCCTAGAAAGGTCGCCCAAACCATATGACTCAGAATGAAAACCCCCCGCCATAGCGAATTCTTGCAGGACAAAATTATTCTCAAGCGAATCTCGATCTGGGATGTGTCTCTCGTGGTAACCCAACGCGCAAAATGCATGCCTCACGAATATCTACGTTCTAGCCTATGTGTATGCTAAGCCCGGTGTTAGGACTTTTCTCTCCAATAATATCTACCCATCCCAACAACAGCAGAATATAGCAGATATCCAGAATATACAGCATATGAATACTCAAAGCAGTAAAGAATGCAGTAAATAAACATAAAGCTAATAAAGCAAGTAAAATAAAGCGAATAAAGCGTAAAAGGTAAACACCCGAGCAAGCAAGAAAGCAAACAAAACTAGGTGAGACCCCAACTTGCAAGAGCAAGGACTCCCCGACAGAGTCGCCAGCTGAAGCTAGCGGGATTATACCTGAGTGAATCACACACTCAAAGATACAACAGAGTCGCCACCAAACTTTATTTAGTCCCAGAGGACAGGGAAAAAATATCGATAAAACCCAAGGGGAAGAGAAACGGGTAAGGGGGTCGGTTATGCGAAAGGAAGGTACTAGCACCTTACGCATTCGTCGTACTCGACGGGAACCATTTCGCTTGCTTCTAGGCTTGGATGGGTTATCTATATAAAGGATTCTAGCTAAAACAGAAGAGGAGAGAGAGAAGAGAAAAGAAAGAAAGAAAGAAAGAAAGAGAAAGTGCTCGCGGAGGATTGGGGCCCTCGTGCCTACGTACCCTCATAGTACAATGAGGAAATCAGAGCGCCGTAGTTCACAGGAACCAGGGAAGAGAAGAAGAAAGGAAGAAGGTGGAAGGGTCTCGCCAAGATCATCGCGATCTCGTGCCTACGTATCATACATTTGAAAGAATGCAGAATCAGAGCTTCCGTAGTTTGGGGAAATAAGATGGAAAAGAAAAGAAAACGGTGTCAAAACCAAGAGCAAAAGAAGGAGAGGAAACTCCACTGGGGATTCCCAAGAATTGGTGTCAAATCCAAGAAAGGAGTGCAAAAGAAAAGATAGAAATTGTGCCGAGGATAAAGTGCAAAAATGGTGTCGAAACCAAGAAGATAAAGGAGCAAATGGAATAGAAAAGGACTCCACTGGGGAATAAGAGAACAAAGTGACCACACTGGGGATCATAGGGTAAGCGACCTTACTGGGAAACAAATAAAGGGATGGTGTTAAAACCAAGAGAAAATATTCGGTATATTAACTGACTAGCAGTGGTTAACCAAAGAAAGAAAGTAGGACTCTGTGGGGAAAAAGGTTTGGTGTCAACAGACAAACTGTGATGAACCAACGAAAGAGTGTTGAACCAAGAGAAGGTGTTTGACTCTGAAGAGACTTTGGTATATTAACTGACTGGCAGTGGTTAACCAAAGAAAGGGTGCAGGACCAAGCGAAGGTTGTAACCCAAAGAACGGGTGTGGGACCAAGTGAAGGTCGTGACCCAAAGGGGATGTAGGTAATGACTGAACAAATAGTACTTGACCAACAAAAGGGTTTTGAACCAAAATAAGTTGCTAACTGCTGAGGAATCGGTGTTAACGAAGAAACTATGATTAACCGAAAAGAAACGAGTGATTAACCAAGAGAAGTTGATTAACTCGAAAGGGGCTCAGTGTATTAACAGACAGGTTGTGGTTAACTGAGAAGAAGGTGCAAATTAGTGTTTTAACTGACAGGAAGTGATTAACCAAACAAAAGAGATGAACCAAGAGAAGGTTGTAAACTCTGTCAAGGATTTCGGTGTTTTAACAGAAAGACTATGTTTAACCAGAGAAAAAGGAAATGAGACTCTTCTGGGGAATCAATAAGCAATGATTTACCATAAGAAAAGAATATGAAACTCTCTTGAAAGAAAAGAGAATAAAAGAAGGAGATTGAAACAAGAGCAAGAGATTGACTCTTTGAAGATTGCTAAATGATCGTGAACCGAGGGAACGGTGATAGATCAAAAGACAGATTAAGAGAGGTAAGAGTGATTAGGGATCGACTCGACTGGGGAAAGAGATACGCTACCGCCTGGAGATAGAGGTGACTAAGTCGAACACAGGGTCATTGGTCCCCTACCTAAAGTAGTTAGAATGAGAGTAGGAATTCTCCATTCTCATTCTTTCTCTAACACACAGGGTGTAGTGCAGAAGTTGAAATGGACAGCGTAACAACTCCAAGTTGTACAGTGCCCAGTGTCGCGCGAAAAACTCCGACTCCACGAGGAAGAGAGAAAGAAATCTCTAAAGGAAGCCTAAAGAGAAGCGCCAAAGGGAAGATCAAAAAATCGAAATGAGGTTTCGATTAATTAACCAAAGGGAGGAACATGCTAATAATTTTCTAAATGAATGAAAAATTATTAAAGCAAAAGGGGTGCATTATTGATTATACAAGATTAAGCTTATTCTTTGAGGAACAAACTTAATTCAAACATGAATGAAAGTGCAAAACAGTACCAAATGTCATCCAAAATGCAACACAAAATCATGTTATTGTATGAACAAAATTGTGCAAGGATGATCATGTTCATGCAATGCCAAGAATGTGCACAATTATGAAATCAAAAGACCGAGCATCGGAAAATTCACAATCATGCTTTGAACTGAAATGAAACAGCGCCTAAAACATCTATAAAAATCAATCATATCAATCCATGGAAGTTAGAAGAAAGCATGGCAAACAAGCTTGAAAAACACCAAAAATGGCACTTTGTTACAGTGGTAATCGATTACCCTAAGTAGGTAATCGGTTACTTGATTGAAAAAGTAAAAACTGGTGAAAATTGTACAGAGTAGTCTGTTACTCTCTTTGAGTAATCGATTACTTGGTTGAAAAAAAGCAGCGCTGGTGTAAATTTGTGAAGAGTAATCGGTTACTCTCTTTGAGTAATCGATTACCACTATAACAGTGGCAAAAATAGCTTTTCAAAAAGCACTTTGAGCACCTAAATCACTTGTCCAAACTACCAAAAGCTAGGGTATGAATTTGTACATGAAAATCATGTTTCAAAACAACAAATAAACAGCAATGGAATCAATTAACACATCAAGATCATGGATCAAGTAATGACATAATCAATTCACACCCAAAAAGCATCGAAACTACATCGCGAATGATACGAAAACGTTCGAAATAGTAAAATATGCAAAGAAAGACCAACCTACAAGGCTGAGATGTGCCTCGGATGTTGTTACAAATGATCTTGATGAAGATAATCAAATAAAACCAGAGGAATCTTCAATTGTAGCTGAATCGTACCGAAACCGAGCAAATTGCGACAAAACTCTGAAATACGAATTCGAACCGTTGAATCTTGAAACAAACACTTGAGATAAATCCAAAAGCTACCAAAACTCCAGAAAATCAAGTAGAATTGCAAAAAGATGATGATTAAGCTCAAGAAATAATCACTTCCAAGGTGAAAGTGATTACTCTACCATGGATAAATTGAGCTATAGTGAGGTTTTGGAAGAAAATGGAGAGAAGTTGAAGAAGTTGCAGAAAAATTTAGAGACAATGTGAGAGAATTGAGAGTGAAGTGTGAGAAATTATGTTAAATGGCTCATCCTTTGAAAAATGATTGAAGGATTGTTTATATAGAGTTATGGTTTAGAGTGTGAGAGGTTTGGAATTTGGTTTGGAGCTAGCTTAGGGTGGTTTGGAATTAGGCTAGGAGTTAGTTACATCTAACTTACTGAGTTAGAGGCTAACTCAGTTTGTTATTTGTTAACTCAGTGGGAACATCCCAATGTAAGCTTCAAATCCAAAGGTTCACATGTTAAGCAAATAGGGTGCATGGTGGTCTTGAATGGAAAGGAAACATTGTAGCAAATGCAAGTGAATAACTTGAAGAGTCTAGAATATTTCACATGCTGCTAGAATTATGTAGAATCCAAGAATAAAGAGTGTGCATAGTTGTTGTCCCAAAAATGCAGCAAAATTTGCAAATTTGTCTAGAGTAATCGATTACCCAGTTTGAGTAATCGGTTACTCTAGGAAAATTTTGCCCAGATTGCTAAGGAAGCGGTGTTGTGGCTCCGGTTTCGATCTTCCACCTCTTGTTTTGATGAATAATCATGGAAACCCTTATTTTATGCTTATTTTGATGATGTGATAACCTTGTGAAGATGCAATTAATCGGGCTTTGAAAACCTGAAAATCCTGCAACAAAAATTACACAGAAAAAATGTGAATGCTTATGCCAGTGATGCGGATGCACATGCTCATGCAAAAGGCAAAAAGGGAGGTCAAATTTCGGGTTACGACAGATAGACATGAAGCAAACATGCTCATCAAAGAAATTCATGAAGAATATTTTGGCACTCATGCCAATAGACATGCAACAGACTATAAAATCCTCAAAGTTGGCTATTACTGGTTGATTATGGAAATTGAATCCTTCAAATATGTCAAGAAGTGTCACAAATGTCAAATTTATGCAGATAAAGTGCATATGCCACCAACTCCTCAGAATGTATTGACTGCATCATGGTCATTCTCTATGTGAGGAAGAAACATGATTGGGATCATCGAACCAAAAGCTGCAAACGAACATCGATTCATTCTGGTTGTCATTGACTACTTCACCAAGTGGGTAAAAGCTACTTCTTATGCTAATATGATGAGACAATCGGTCATTCAGTTTATCAAGAAAGAGATAATTTGTTGTTACGAAATTCCAAACAAAAATATCACTGATAATGGGTCAAACTTGAACATCAAGATGATGAAGGGTTTATCCGAGAGCTTCAAGATTCAACACCATATCTCATCACCTTACAGGCCAAAGATGATTGGCGTTGTAGAAGCATCAAACAAGAATATCAAGAAGATCATCCAGAAGATGGTGAAAACCTATAAGGACTGGCACGAAGTGCTTCCTTTTTCGCTGCAAGGCCATAGAACATACATCTGTACTTCAACATGGGCAACCCCCTTTCCTCTAGTATATGGCATGGAATCAGTACTTCCTATTGAAGTCGAGATCCCCTCGTTGGGAGTCTTAATGGAGACTAAATTGGAGTAGGCGGTATAGGTCCAGACAAGATTTAACTAATTGAACCTCATAGAGAAGAAACGTATGACTGCATTGTGTCACGGTCAGTTATATAAAAAAAGGCTCAAGAAAACGTTTGACAAAAAGGTTCGTCCTGAAGAGTTCAAGGAAGATGACCTAGTACTGAAAAAGATACTACCGATCCAAAAGGATTCACTCGGAAAATGGAACCCAAACTATGAAGGGTCATATGTCATGAAAAAGGCCTTCTCTAGTAAATCCTTGATCATTACAACCATAGATGAAGACGATTTTCCACTACTAGTGAACTCCGACGCAGTCAAGATATACTATGCCTAGAAAAAAAAAGAGGATAAAAAAGCTTTCTAATTCGAAAACCTAAAAGGGGGACTTAGGCAAAAATTAGGGAATCCTGGTGGACTGAAAACTTGAAGGAGCAGTAGAGGCAAAAATTAGGGATAAACAAAAAAAATGAAACCCGACAAGTCGGAAACCCGAAAGGGCGGCTTAGGTAAAAAAAAGGGTACATCGTCCCGATGGACTGAAAACTTGAAAAAGTGATACAGACAAAGGTTAGGGATGTCCAAAGGGAAAATGACAGTAGTACACGAGCCTATACCACAACATAAACTCAAATGGAAAGGATCAATTAAGTCATCATCTCCAGAAGTGAAGTATTGTGACTTTGAGGTTATAGGGAAAGTAGCATGTGTTGTAACTTAGTGGGAACCCAAACAAACTCCCATTGCCATTTTATCTTTTCTCTCTCAATAATTTCATCTTATAGGAATTGCACCTCATGTATTATTACCCATTCATGGGTTAAATTTCTCATTAAATAAAAATATTTTTCTTCAAGTTTTTTCATTATTTCGTTTTTCTGCTTACTTAAAAAATGCTAATCATTTTTTATTAATAATGCATTGAAACTTTGGGAATAATTAAAAACTTTAAAAATGTGTTTTGCTTTTATTTTAAAATGTATAAGGGATACCATTGGCTTCTAATGTTGCATCCAATGCACAAGGTATACAAAATCTCACCAGTTGCCACGACTAAACTAGCATTGAAGTTGTTGTTCTTCAACGAGAACAAGTATGTATTTTGTTCTGGATTGGGCCGGGGACTGCTACTCAGTCGAGCAGGCCCAACCCACACATCCTGGGATGGCCCAACAAGGGCCTTTTGGACCGACCAGTGTCGGGCACTTGCGCCTCCTCCATGGCGTCGGGCACACGCAGGACACGGAGCGTCGGGCAGGACGTTGCCTCCCCGAGTACGTTCCTCCTCGACACTCCTATGTTTCTCCCCGCGAGGACACGTCTCTCCCCGACACGCAAGAGTCCTCCCCGCGAGGACACATTCTCACGTAACTGCTCCACTCCCGATGGAATCGGTCTGCCCTAATTCCGGAGATCTAGGAACGATTACCCCAGGGCGAAGGCCACGTGCTGGTCTTCACTACGCCACGTAAGCCCTGGAAGTTACTTGGATTGGGCCTGGCAATCCAGCCCAATGCAAGTAACCGTTGGCCCCGCGCTGGGGGTTCTCTAAAATACCCTCTCACTTGAGAGGGTCAGGTTACGTTCACTTCTACTCTCACTTCTGTACTTGCTTTTTTCTCTGACAACCACCTTACTTGAGCGTCGGAGTACCTTGCAGGTACACCCCCCCCCCCCCCGGCCGTCTTTCAACCGCACCAGAGCTGAGGCCCAGACGACATTGTTGGCCGCTGAACTGTCTGAACCCTTTGCTTCTCCATTTTTCCTTTGTTAAACCAAAGCAACTCTCAGTCATCACCAACATGGCCAATCCGTCAGTTAACCAGGCTCTGGACACCGTGCTCGCACAACTCGAGAACGGGAACCACTGTGAGGACGCCGTCATCCTCAACGGCGGCGAAGGTGACATTAGAGACGGGCAGACCGCATCCCCGGACTCCCAAGATGTGGCTTACAACGCCGCCCACCAAGACGATCAGCAAGCCATTTTTCAACCAGTTGCTCCTCCGCCCAATGCGGACCCGAGCACCGTGGCTCTGTTCGGCTTGATCAATTAAACCAATCAGCTGATCACGCACCAGAATACCAGAATCGAAGTGTTGGAGCAAGGACAGGCACAATTATCTTCCCCGCGAAGACATCGTCATCCACCGTCACCTCGTCGTTCCCCTTCCCCGCGAAGGACTCCCTCCTAAGAATCTCGGACCCCGTCGCCGGTACGCCAGGGTCATCGACCACGTCTCGAGTGCCCCCAGCCGACGATCTCCCAGAAACGCCCTCGTTCCCCGCCTCAGAAGGAACCCAGGGCCACCACCACTTCCAAGAAGTCCAAACAGATCGAAGAAAGACCAAAGAACCGTTCGAGGAACTCCCCTCCACGGCATCATCGATCACCTTCGAGATCCCCGGCTGGTAGCAACGACGAGGACCAAAGGACCCCTCTGTCGTGGGAAATCATGAACGCCCCGATCCCTGCAGGCATGGAGAAACCCCCACCATTGGGGACCTATGATGGCCTAACCGACCCCGACGATCATGTCGAGAGTTTCGAAGCAATGCTCGACTTCCGAAATGTCAGGGGAGCCATCCGGTGCAGGCTGTTCCCCACCACCTTGCGGAAGGGAGCCATGACTTGGTATAAGGGTCTGGCACATGGGTCGATCACATCCTGGAAGTAACTTAGGCAGCGCTTCACCAAACACTTCACCGCGTCTCGTCGACACCCGAAGACGGAGGCTACCCTAGAAAGCATCTTCCAAGCGAAGAACGAATCTCTCCGAAACTACATCGAGAGATTCAACAAAGAAGCTGTAGAGGTCCATACGACCGACGACATGAAGAAATATTTAATTCTCCATGGACTGCTTGCCGGATCTGACTTTGCTAAATCGATAGGCCTCCGCAGACCCCGACGCCTCGAGGACCTTCTCGCTCGGGCTCAGAAGTACATTGAACTCGAGGAGACAGAAGTAGCTCAGATCGCCCTTGAGACCAGACGCAGAGAAGGCCCCCACGGCCACAAAGATGAAGACTCTTCTCCCCGACGAGGAGGAGAAAGAAAGAAAGAGAACCGCAACCGTGATCCTCGGGAACCGCGCGGACCAGCTGGCCATTCACGGAGTACACCCCGCTCAACGCTCCCCGGGCTCGAATCCTCTTCGAATGCCAGAATTCCGAGTTTGTGAAAGGAGGAGTTCGCTTCCCGAAGCCCGCCGCTTCCAAATCAAACGTCGACAAATCAAAGTACTGCAGGTTCCACCGGAGCCACGGGCATGTTACCGAAGACTGCATCCATCTCAAGGATGCGATCGAAATTCTGATCAAGGAAGGGCACTTGAAGAAATACGCCCAGAAGAACAATACTCCTCGGCCCAGTTCCCGGGAAGCCCAGAACGTCGAGGAGATGACGCCTCCCCCCGACGAGAGTCACCTTCAAGTCGCCCTCAGTGTCACCCGACCCGAGGACTTCTTCGTCCCCCCAATCATTGAAGGACAAGAAGCAATTCGCAACATGTGGGCGACATTTCCCCACGAGGACCCCGTTACTGCCCGTAGCACCTGGGAAAACTTCCCCAGGGCGATGGTCATCTCCAGGGGAGGATCAGAGAAGCTGTTCGTCGGATCAATCAAGCAGAAATTCGACGAGCTGGAATCTGCGACGTCGGCGAAGGTGACCACCCTCGAGAAGGTGCGGGGAAACTCCAACCCCATCACCTTCTACTTCGAGGAACTCCCCGGGGGAGCACCAAACGCCACTATTACCCTCCTGATCAGGGCGCAGATGGCGAACTTTGACGTTCGAAGGATCCTAGTCGACCAGGGGAGTTCGGTCGACATCATGTACGCTCATCTGTTCGGGACCCTCCAGCTCGACGAGAGGCATCTAACCCCGTATGTCGGTTCAGATATACAGGGGTTCAATGGAACCACCACCAGACCATGGGGTTACGTGGAGCTAATGGTTACATTTGGGGCCGAAGACACTGCTCGACAGGTGAAGATCCATTTTCTGGTGGTCAAATGCCCGTCCCTTTACAACTGCATCCTCGGGAGGACCACCCTGGCTGAACTTACGGCGGTACCATCAACGGTCCACCTCAAAATGAAGTACTACACGACTAAGGGACGAGTAGTGACGATGCACGGGGACATCGACGCGGCCAGAAGATGCTTCGACGCCGCCATCAAAGGACTGAGTACCATCAGCCCCAAACCCAAGACCGTGGCCAAGCCACCTCAGGATGCCGAACAGGTACCTCTCCCGCGCGTCAACGCGGTCGACCTCGACAGCAGGTTCTCCGGCAAACCCGACGAAGACAGAGTCAAAGATCTCGACCACCAGGCGGAAAACAACGGGCAGCCTCTCCACCCAACGCGCCCCATCCCATACGAAGACTTAGAGCTCGTGGTACTCGGGGACGATCCAGACCGCAACGTGAAGATTGGCGCCGGGATCCCCGACCTAGAAAAGGAGCAACTGAAGGCATGTCTGAGGAAGAACGCTGACCTCTTTGCATGGAGCGCGTCCGAGATGCCTGACCTCGACCCCGAGGTGGCTTACCATCAGCTTGCAGTAGATCCGGCCGCTAGGGCCATAGCACAACGTAGGCGTAAGCAGTCTCCCGAGAAAGCGGAGGCTGCTGAAAAAGCTGTAAAAGACCTCCTAGAGGCAAATTTTATCTCGGAAGCCAAATACACGACATGGCTGTCCAACGTTGTACTTGTTAAAAAGAATAATGGAAAATGGAGAATATGTGTTGATTATACTGATCTTAACCGGGCTTGCCCGAAAGACTGTTATCCCTTGCCTAACATCGACCAACTGGTCGACAACTCTGCAGGTTACAAACTACTATCCTTCATGGACGCTTACTCGGGATACAACCAAATTCCCATGGACAAGGTCGACAAACAACACACGGCCTTCATGACCGCGTCGGGCAACTACTATTACAATGTAATGCCCTTCGGTCTGAAGAATGCCGGTGCGACCTACCAACGGATGATGAACAAGGTTTTCCGGGCTGAAATCGGCGACATGCTCGAAGTCTACATGGACGACATGATCGTCAAGTCTGCAGAAGAAGTTGACCACGCCGCGCACCTCAAGAAGGTGTTCGACACGGCGAGGAGGTGCCGCATGAGGTTTAACCCCGACAAGTGCACCTTCGGCGCCCGGGCAGGGAAGTTCCTCGGATTTTACCTCACAGAACAAGGAATCGAGCCCAAACCCGACAAGTGTAGGGCTTTCTCCGAGCTCCCTACCCCGGACTCAAAGAAGTCGATACAATCATTGAACGGGATGCTCACCGCCCTTTCCCCCTTCGTCGCCAAATCCGCACAGTACGCGCTCCCATTTTTCAAACTTCTTCGACAAAAAGTGGAGTTTTATTGGAGCGAGGAATGCGAGCAGGCACTCGTCCACTTAAAATAGGTCCTATCACAACCCCCGATCCTCTCAAGGCCTGAGAACGGGGAGACACTCTTCTTGTATCTCGCGATCACGAGTGAAGCAGTCAGCGCCGTCCTCATTCGGGAAACCCCGGACGGGCAGAAGCCAGTTTACTTCATGAGCAAAGCCCTCCAAGGCCCCGAGCTCAGATATCAGCAGATTGAGAAAGTCGCCCTTCGCCTCGTCACCGCGGCCAGAAGGCTACGCCACTACTTCCTCGCCCACACCGTCGTCATAAGGACCGAACAGCCTATAAGGCAGCTCTTCGGGCGGCCGGATATGGCGGGGAGGATGCTCAGGTGGTCACTCGAGCTCACCGAGTTTGACATCCAGTACGAAGGGAGGAAAGCCCTGAAGGCACAGGTACTGGCTGACTTCGTAGCAGAGATGACCGTCCCGGAGCCTACGACCAACGGATCATAGAAATGGACGATCTATGTCGACGGGGCATCCGGCCCAAAGGGAAGCGGGGCGGGCATCATCCTCGAAAACGAGGAAGGCATCTTGATCGAGGTATCCCTCGAACTATCCTTCCTAACGTCGAACAACCAAGCCGAATACGAGGCCTTCCTCGCAGGACTTCGGCTGGCGAAGGACCTCGGCGCCAAGGAGGTCAAACTCTTCACCGATTCCCAGCTCGTGACCTCGCAAGTCCGAGGAGAGTACCAAGCCAAGAACGACAGCCTCATAGAATACTTGGCCTTGGTAAAATAAAAGATGAAAAAGTTCACCTCCGCGGAAGTAACCCACATCCCCCGCGAGCACAATGCCCGAGCAGATGTCTTGTCCAAATTGGCGAGCACAAAGAAGAAAGGTGGGAATAAATCCGTCATACAAGAAGTGCTTTCCCACCCGAGCATTGAAAAACCGGCCATGGTTTTGGACATCAACGCCATCGGGGACAGCAACTGCTGGATGACCCCGGTATACGAATACCTCATGACGGGCAAACTGCCCGAAGATTCCAAAGAAGCAGGAATGGTCAAGAGGCGGGGGTGCTCGTACACTGTAGTCGAGGATAAGCTATACCGGCGAGGGTTCTCTATTCCCCTCCTCAGGTGCGTCGAGGAGACTAAGGTCCCCGGTATTCTCCAAGAAATCCACGAGGGAATCAACACACAGCACCTCGGCGGCCGCTCGTTAGCCCGTAAGGCGCTTCGAGCAGGGTACTACTGGCCCACCATGCAACAAGACGCCAAGGAACACGTCAAGAAGTGTAATAGATGCCAGCGGCACGGGGACATGCACCTCGCTCCTCCTAGCGAGCTCAAAACGCTATCCTCCCCGTGGTCGTTCGCGTGGTGGGGAATGGACATCCTTGGACCCTTCGTCATAGGGTCATATCAAAACAAATACCTCATCGTCGGGGTGGATTACTTCACGAAGTAGATCGAGGCGGAAGCATTGGCCAAAATCACGACCTTTAACATACTGCGTTTTTACAAAAGAAACATCCTCGCCCGATTTGGCATGCCTCAAGCCATTGTCACCGACAACGGGACACAGTTCACCGACAATAACTTCTAAGACTTCGTCACCAAACTAGGCACGAAGCAGCACTTCACGTCGGTCGAGCACCCCCAAACGAACGGGCAGGCTGAGGCAGCGAACAGGGTAATCCTCCAAGTATTGAGACGCCGATTAGGCGACGCCAAACAATAGTGGGTCGAGGAGCTACACAGCGTCCTCTGGGCCTACCGAACGACCCCACACTCCACGACAGGGGAAACCCCTTTCCGTTTGACCTACGGAATGGAAGCAGTGATCCCCGTGGAGATCAGGGAACCCTCGAGGAGGACAGAAGCCCCCCTCGACGGGGACGCGAACGACGAAGCCTTGAGGGAAGAGCTCGACTTCGTCTAAGAAACACGCTCGGGCGCTTCTCTCCGAGAAGCCTCACTTAAACAAAAAATAACACTACGTTATAACGACAAAGTTATCAAACGTGATTTTCAGGTAGGCACCCTCATCCTACGCAGGAACCAGAAGGACTCGCGAGAAGGCAAACTCGCCGCGAACTGGGAGGGCCCGTACCGCGTCCGCGGAAAAACGAGGACAGGAGCCTACTTCCTCGAAAATCTGCACGGGGAAGAACTTGCTCGACCATGGAATGCTGAGAAGCTCAAACAGTACTACAGTTAACCACTGCCCGCGACTCACTAGCACCGCGATCACGGGGATACGCTAAGGTACGAGCGCGACACCCCTATACAGAACACGACGATCAGAGACCGCGTTGTGTGTACGCGAGGACCTTTGATCCGACGGGGATACCTCGATCGAGGCCTACCATCGTTGTACCAATCGGGCAGAACACCCAGCTCGCGATGGGAAGTTCATGCCACGAAGCTAAGACCTCGACCGAGCTCTTAGCCTCGTTAAAGGTCAGAATACGCCTCCGGCCGCCCGACCAGCTCTCCACGCGGTCAGGGACTATCAAGGTCGAGCAAATCCCAAAGTCTTATTACTTAGACAAAAATAAAGTATAACAATAACATCACACACAAGAAAAAACATACAAACATCACACATGCAGACAAACAAAAATGCATTGAGCGGGCATAGCCCATTGTATAGGTGTTACAAACAAACATCAAAGAAAAAACCCCTGGCACGCAGGCCGGGCACAAATATTACAATAAATCAAAACAGCTCGTAGGCCGACCAAAACGAAGATAAAAAAAAAAGCCTACTCAGCTGCAGTCCCGTCGGGCTCCTCATGCTCGTGAATTTTGTCCACCCGCATCGGATGCACGATCTGACCATCCACCACCTCGACGTCGGGGTCAATCCCTTCGGTGACAAGGTCGGGGTTGAGGACCCGAAGCTGCTCCACGGCGTTCCTGAAGCCTATGCCAGCCACTTCGAGGTTGTCATCCTCGGCATCCCGGAGCTTCGCTATCAGCGCTGCCAGCGAAGTCAGCAACTTGTCCTCCTCGGTATCCTCCTCAGCCGGGCGGACAGCCTCCTCCAACTCGGTGATCCTCGCCAAAAGGCGATCCCTCTCCGCCTCGATACCAGTGATACATTTCCGGTCCTCCTCGGCGCCTTTTAGCTTTTCCTCCAATTTCTGCTGGAGCTCGACTTGGGCCTTGTTCTGGCTTTTACAATCGGCCAGCTCCTTCCCCACCTTCTCCATCTCGGCCGAGATGGTCTGGAAACGGTCCTGCAGCTTTTACAGCTCGCCGGCGGAGCACGCCTCGTCGTCCAGGACCAAGGCAGCCGCGCAAACTCTCATCACGGCAGAGACATCGTCCACCAGCGCCTTTCTCCGTGAAGCCTTGTCGATGCCTAGGATGGCCTGAACTTCAGGACCACCCACGCACAATGAATTATTCCCAGTGAAGAAGTTCGGCCTCGTATGACAGGGCGGGAGCACAAATTTTACGGCAGACGGGCTCTCCTGCTCGGTGAGGTCGACGTCCATGGTGCTCTTAAGCCGTTGCCTCTTCGGGGAGTGCTGAGGGCTCAGAGAACCACTATCCTGGTGAGAGCCAGAGGAACCCACGGGTGTCGGGGAGGGAGCGGGCTCCTGCTGTCGAAGCTGCTCGACGCGACCCTTGCCACCTTTCTTCGCGGCACGGTTGGCCTTCAACTTCTTGAATCGCTCGTCGGAGGTCGGCATCTTATCTGCAAAAAGGGAAACAAACATGTCAGCGAACCAGAAATTAAGACGCGAGAAAAAGAAATAAAAAGGGTAAATCCGGGGGGTGTCTCCACCTAACAGCTCGAGAGCCTCCTCGTCAGAGAATGTCTCGAGGAGGGCCCTCGTATTAATCAGACGGTGCTTTGTCAACACCCACCCGTCGTCTCCACGGACGAATTCCCCGTCCATCATCACGAACTTGCCCCGGTTGAACCTGTTGACGAACGCCACTATCCGCTCATATGCCAATCGATCCCCCTCCTCAAGACGGCTGGGCTTGACCTTGTAGTTGTCCGTCCCGAATTTGAAGTGTGCTTCTGTCCAGAACAATGGGAACTTAGACTTGAGGACCTCCTATCGCTGACCGTCTATCTCCTCGACCTCTCGACGGTACATCGTGTTTACGGCCTCAAATGTGATCGGCCGCACGAGGTAGTACCAATATTTGATGTCGCGCACGGAGTCCAGGTAGGTGTGGAACAGGCTATTCACCTGCTTGAAAGATACCCAACCGTGCCTGCCGTCGATGTCCTGCCTCTGAAGATGGAAGATACGAAAAAAACAAGGGTACAGTGGCACCAATCCGCAAGGATTTACACACCAGCTCGAAGGCCCTAATGAAAGCTAGTGAGTTGGGGTGGAGCTGGGAGGGGGCCAAGCGCAACCAAGTAAATACGGCCTACTGGAAATCTGTGAAGGGTAGGCTCCACCCCGCCTTGTCGAACATGAACTCGTAGACGGGGAACCGCATCCCGCCGTACGTCGAGCAGATCCTGTGGTGCTCCCTTGGCCTGAATACATTCCATGACTTGGCCGGGCCCACCAGGCGGTGCTCGACGGTGCAGAAGATATTGTCTTCGTCCCCGTCGACGAACAGAGACGACATGTTTAAGGCCTCCTCGCAGGCCCATTCGTCGGGCGACCTCTCCCCGCTGGTTGTCTCGGCCATAGGAGAGTCGGGCTCATCGTAGCTGTCCAACGATCCCACAGCCACGGGCAACGCATCCATTTACCTGAAAAGCAGAAGGAAATGGTGAATTCGATGACCCGTATCAAATCCACCCCTCCACGGCTGATCAAGTGAAAGGGCGATGAGGGATCGTCGGGGAAAAGGAGATGTTCGACCCAGATCCCCGAGACGAACTTTGGTTCCCCGGGGACCCCATCCATTTCCCCGTGGAATTCTACAAACTAAGAAACATTCATCCCAGGACCCCGGGACATTCTTCATGACCCCGGGGATTTCATTACCCTTCCCCGCGAGATTCAACAACTAAACTATGAAATTCCGCCGTTTTCGCCGGATATTTCGTGATTCTATGAGAACTTCATCAGTTCCCCATAAGAGTCACCCTACGAACGCAGACAAAAGGAGAAAAAGGGAATAAACTTACTTGAAATGCATTTTTTTAGAGTTCCGGCACGGCGGTCGTTGGAAGAGAGCGGCGGAAGACGGTGGAAGCTAGCGGCGGAAGAACGGAGAAGGAAAGAATAGAGCGTCTGAGAGTGAAAGAGCAAACGGAGCAAATGAAACGAGGTGAGGCCTATTTATAGGACCCTCACGGAATTCAAAGAGTTTAGAGCACTTAAGTGCACTACACTAGCCTAGCCGCCCTAGGCTATAATGGTGTCTGCCACGTGGCACGCATGCGACTGTTCGCTCCCCAACACGCGTCTCTCTGTTTGCCTCGACACTCAAGTTCAAACTTCTCGTATCCCCGTTGAGTCGAGCAAACTCAGACTGCCGCGCTCGAGTCACCCCGACGAAACGGCCAGTGGATCCCTAACAAGTTGACTTTTTTCTGCCCGGTTGACCGACCGCTCCTCGTTTAAAACCCCTTCCTAGACGGGATACTTCCTCGACATGGTGCTGATCCCTAAGTCATTACTCTGACACCGCAGAGTAACGACTTGGGGGGCTCCTGTTCTGGACTGGGCCGGGGACTGCTACTCAGTCGAGCAGGCCCAACCCACACATCCTGGGATGGCCCAACAAGGGCCTTTTGGACCGACCAGTGTCGGGCACTTGCGCCTCCTCCATGGCGTCGGCAACACGCAGGACACAGAGCGTCGGGCAGGGCGTTGCCTCCCCAAGTACATTCCTCCTCGACACTCCTATGCTCCTCCCCGCGAGGACACGTCTCTCCCCGACACGCAAGAGTCCTCCCCACGAGGACACATTCTCACGTAACCGCTCCACTCCCGATGGAATCGGTCTGCCCTAATTCCGGAGATCTAGGAACGGTTACCCCAGGGTGAAGGCCACGTGCTGGTCTTCACTACGCCACATAAGC
Source organism: Lathyrus tuberosus (assembly GCA_022829125.1). Lineage (NCBI taxonomy): Eukaryota > Viridiplantae > Streptophyta > Magnoliopsida > Fabales > Fabaceae > Lathyrus > Lathyrus tuberosus. The sequence continues at coordinate 8,678,496 of JALAZF010000034.1, forward strand.
CCTGACAGTTACTTGGATTGGGCCTGGCAATCCAGCCCAATGCAAGTAACCGTTGGCCCCGCGCTGGTGGCTCTCTATAAATACCCTCTCACTTGAGAGGGTCAGGTTACGTTCACTTCTACTCTCACTTCTGTACTTGCTTTTTCTCTCTGACAACCACCTTACTTGAGCGTCAGAGTACCTTGCAGGTACAACCCCCCCCCCCCCGGCCGTCTTTCAACCGCACCAGAGCTGAAGCCCAGACGACGTTGTTGGCTGCTGAACTGTCTGATCCAGGTACGATCATAATTCATCAACAACAATGCACATCTTGGACATCAAGGGCATCCCTCTAAGTTCCACAACCAAAAAGTTTTCCAACATCCAAAATGTCAAAGAGTTAGAAATTCTCCCAAAAAACCACATCCCTCATTCTTTACAACCACAAAAGTCCAACCTCATTCAGCATCCTTGAAAGAAAAAGACCAACCCAAATTGGCCTGCCAAAGCCCATTCTTTGCTGGCATTCCAAGTTGCAACCTTGCTTGGCCTTTTTCATCAAAAAGAAAAGTTATGCTTAACATACTCATCTTAAAGCCCAATCACTATTGGCACACATCTAGTAACCCATTAAATGCATTGACCATGAATTTCATTTCATGTATATCACATGGAATCTGTATCAACCCAAAGCATATCATGCATGAACAAATGCATTAACTCAAAACATATCATGCATCTGCACAAAGCATGCATACATAACATAAGCCAAGATTATATGGCCGCTTGTGGAAGCCCAGATTAATCCTCAATCAATTGAATTTTTCCCAAGTGACTTTGTATCTCGGCAGGAATGCTTATTGGTTTTCCTCTGTAGATAGCTTCCCCCAGAGAGTCTTATTTGAAAGTTTTCCCAAACAATCATTCTCCCAAGTGAATCCTTTCTAGAATTCTTCCCAGTGGATAGTTGTCTTAAACGATCCATACTAACTTATGAGTGGGTGATGACCTTTCAAGTCCCCAACAAATCTCTTTGTCTTGATCTAAACATCAACCTCCAAGTTGATGATGATAAGTTTGTGCGATCTAAGCACCGACCTTTGGTCGGCAACGATCACCTTTCGTTGATCCAAGTACCAATCTCCAGATTGAAGACAATCCTCTTGTTTCTTTGTTGATTTAAGCATCGACCTTGGTTGGTAATGATCACTTTTTGTCAATATAAGCATCAATCTCCAGATTGAAGACAATCCTTTTCTGTCTTTGTTGATCTAAGCATCAATCTCCAGATTGACGATTATCCATTCCTTGATCTAATCACCGACCTTTAAGTTGGTAATGATCAGTTTGTTCGATCTAAGCACCGATCTTTGGTTGGAGACAATCACATTCCATTTATCCAAGCATCAATCTTCGGATTGAAGCCAATCTTTTTCCTTCTTGATCTAAGCATTGATCTATGGATTGACGATGATCCTTGTTTGATCTAAGCATCGACCTTTGGGTTGAAGACAATCAGTTTGTTCGATCTAAGCACCAACCTTTAGTTGGAGACGATCACCTTTTGTTAATCCATGCATCAATCTTCAGATTGAAAATGATGTTTTTTGTGCTTGATCTAAGCATCGATCTTCGGGTTGACGACGATCCTATCTCGTACGTTCCAAGTACCGACCCTTAGGTTGGCAACGATATGTCTCGCCTTGATCTAAGCATCAATCTTTGGATTGACAACGATCCTTTTCCCCTCCATCTAAGCAGCCACACTTTGGTTGGCGACGATCTATTCCTATTTGATCTAAGCATCAATCTTCAGATTGGCAACGATCTTCATATCCTTGATCTAGGCACCGACCTTTGGTTGGCGATAATCACCATATGTTTGATCTAATCATCAATCTTTGGATTGACGATGATCTATCTTTGATCTAAGCATCAATCTTAAAATTGACGATAATCTTTTCTTATTTAAAATAAGCATCAACTCTCAAGTTAAAGACGATCTTTTCCCATTTTTAGGTCTAAACACCAACCCTTGAGTTGGCAACGACATGTCCTTAATCTAAGCATTAATCTCTAGATTGACGAAGATCTTTTCTTGTCTCAATCTAAGCATCATTCTTTGGATTGACGATGATCTTGCATCCTATTCTATCTTATTTCTCCTGTTTTTCCTTTTATCTATCGGTGGACAAAATTGGGGTCTTTTTATATTTAATTATCTTCCATCGTGAGAATATGAAAACTATTGTCGTTCATTCATCTCTGATTAAGGATATTTAAATATGGGCAGCTGTCACACCCTAAATTTTTCTCACAATTTTTCATCAGAGCTTTCTATTTTGGGTCATCATTTATGTCTAGGTTAGTTATCTTTATCTGAGACATTAGGCGTTTGGCTACATAATTTGCATTTTTGTCTGAGTCTGTGGTCTTTTACTGAGTCATTTTAATTCATCTGGTGCACTTTGTTTTCATCCAAATCATGTGAAATAATTTGCATTTAGTCTTAGTCAAAGGTCAACCTAGTTGACTAAAAGTCAAAGGGGACCATTTGACTTTATTCATTTTAAATTTTATTTATAATATAGTCCTTTTTATTTCATTTTATTAATTAATCATCTTTTAATCAATTTTATTAATCATTTTTATTTAATCATTTATTTTTATTTTTTTATTAGGTTAGCCTTTTAGGTTTTTTTTAGCTTTTTTTTTTGTTTACAAGTCCGTGAGTCAAAAAAGTCAGCAAACAACAAAAATGCATAATAAACGCAAAACACAGAGAAATTAATTTTTTTCATTACGTCAAAGTTTCGGTTACATTTGATATTTCCTAAAACATACAAGCTTGAACCCTGAGTAAAAATCAGAATCAAATCTGATTAAAGCTTGCTAAAAACAAACAATCACACTTAATGTTTAACCTAAATTTTCATCTCTAAAAACCTAAGATTTTTACACTAAAAAGAGACGAAAAAATATACACAAAATCACACAAAAAGCGTCAAACCCTAATCCTAAAAGTTTGTCTTCACGTAATGTCTTATGAACTTTATTTATATAAAACAAAATAATTGTAATGTATTGTCATATGACCTATCATTTTTCACTAAAAATAAGTAGAGAAATTTTTTACAAATAATTATGAAAAATTAAGCAATTTAAAATTTATATAAAAATATGAGTATATATAAAATTGATTTTTTTGGGATTATTGAGAGCCAAGGCCCAAAAATGAAAGGAGATTACACTGTCCTCATAGAGGAACTATCAGTTTTATCCGCTACATAATGCACCACAACATTCTGAGGGTAATTATCAAAATAGACTAAACCTACTATATTGCTATTACTCATTTTAGTTAGAGAGCCTGCATTACAATTCGCCTCTCTATGCACACGAAAACGACGAAAATCCCTCACTTTGAGTAGTTCCCTTCTGATATGTTTGAGTAATGCAGGACCTATACCCAAGCTTTGCTTCTCTTGCTTAAGAGAAATAAAGATATCCTGTAAATCCATCTGGACTTCCACCTTTGTGATTCCCTTGCTTTGAACCTTTTTAATACCTTCAATTACTCCCCATAATTCTGCCACAACAAGAGAACAATTTCCAAGCGTCTTCGTGAATTCAAGAATCCAAGTGCAATCACTGGTCCTCATTAAACCTCCACGGCTTGCCAAACCTGCCTTGTTAACTGCTAAATTTGTGTTTAGAGTAACCTAATCGCCACTTGTAGACTTCCAATGAACATGTTTCCCCTCTTGGTTCCTGACTGGAATTATTTTTATTCATCTCTATGTGTTGGAAATAAGACCTTTTGTGTTTAGAGAAAATGTGTGGGAATATTAGAGGCTTAAAGAGAAACTTGATAGGTAGGAGAATTCTTTATGGAAGAGAGAACTTTATATTTTTGCTTGATACAAAAGTGTAGAATTACATCTCTATTTATAAGACTCTAAGAAGAACTCTAGACACACTAATTCTAGAGAGTTCTCAACTCTTGAAATTCCAAGAGTATTCTAGAAAATATTACAAACCTAAGAAATATCTAGACACTCCAAACATTACAAGAGTTTTCTAGAAACATTAATTAAAATTACCTAAACCCAAAATAATTAAGCCCACAAATCCAAACAATATGTTTAGGCCCAAATCAAGTTTAATCTTTCAACATCCCCCCTTAAACTTGATTTGTGACTCCAAGCATACTCCTTAGCTTCACGAAAGTTTCCAACTTGAGTGGCTTGGTGAAAATGTTGGTAACTTGATCTTGAGACATCACATACTTCAACTTCACCTTGCACACCCATCGTATTCTGATTTCTTTGTGTTCTCGTAGAAGTGTAGTAAGTTCCCATGTATCATGCTTTGTGATTGAATTTATTTCTTCATCCATGACGTCTCTCCACTTTACATTTTCAACAGTTTCTTGATAGCTTAGAGGCTCACAATCACCAAAAAGACAAAAAAAAAGGTTAATGTTATTTTGGTTTTCGGTTACCTCATAAAGATCTTCAATGCTCCTTAGTCGTGGTGTTCTCTCACTTGAGCTTGTTTCATTCAACCTTGGTGTCAGTGAGGCAGGTGGTGTAATATGTTCCTCTATCATTGGTTATTCCATATCATTTTTTTCTTCTTCAAAGAAAGGAAGAAAATCGTACCTTTCTTCTTAAACACTCCAATCCCAACAATCTTCTTCGTTGAACTCCACGTTACGACTTATGACAAACTTTCCACTATTTGGATTATAGAGCTTGTACCCTTTGGAGCTTGAGTCGTAACCCACGAACACGTATTTCTCACTTTTATCATCGAGCTTTGTTCTCCTTTCATCTGGAACATGGGTATAGGCAATGCTTCTAAACACTTTGAGGAGGGAGATCCTTGGCTTCCTTCCACTCCATGCTTCTTGTGGTGTCTTCTTATGCACACTTCTTGTTGGGGAACAGTTTGTCAGGTAACCCGCACATGCCACTGCTTCGGCCCAAAACTCTTTCGGCATCTTCTTGCTCTTAAGCATGCTTCGCACCATATTAAGTATGGTTCGGTTCTTTCTCTCCGCAACTCTATTTTGTTGTGGCAATCTTGGTACTATTAGTGGGCGGCGGATTCCATGGTCTTCACAATATTTGTTGAACTCATTTGAAGTAAACTCTCCTCTTCGGTCAAGTCTCATACCCTTAATGGAAATACCACTTTCTTTCTCCACAAAGGCTTTGAACTTCTTAAAGTTTTCAAACACTTCCGAATTCGCCTTCAAGAAATAAACCCGCATTTTTCTAGAATAATCATCAATAAAGAGGAGAAAGTATTTATTCTTACTGAAAGAGTTTGGATTGATTGGTCCACAGACATCAGTGTGTATGAGCTCTAGTGGTTTTGTCGCTCTTGACGTTGATTCCTTTGGAAAGCTTTTTCGGAATTGCTTCCCAATTAGACATCATTCACATAGTTAGTCTGGGTGGTTTATACTAGGTAAGCCTCTTGTAATACCCCAAAATTTGCCCTCTCTTTTCTTCATATCATTTAGCATGAGCTTTCATTGCATTGCATTGCATTCAAGCATAGAAAAATAAAGCATCAAGCATTTAGCATTGCATCTTGCATAAGGGCATGAGATCAGGTGATTCTCTAAGGTGTTGATCATCCAGAGAAGAAGACCAAGTGTTTCTCATAAGCTTCAAGGACCTCTTACATCATGTATCATCTCCATTTGATCTCACAAGTCATGGGAAGAGGAGAATTCATCAAGAAGATTGGACATTGCATGATCTCCTATACAAGGCAGTCAAAAGTTGGGATCTGACCCCAAATGAGTAAGCTATTTGATTCTTTATCATCTCCAAGTGGCACATGTCATCATTGGTGGACATGATACACATCATATTCAGAGGAATTTGAATTTGGAGAATGTGTTATCTCCTCCTAACCAGAGGGTACCAAAATCAGGGTTGGCTTTAAAATTAGTTTATTTCTGATTTTTTGGGCAAGGCTTGATCTCATGGTATCCCTTATGTCCTCAAGTGTCTAGGGATGGAAGATTGCCCATCAATTTGTTTCAGAAGGTTTTCAATTGATCAGAAATTTCAAAATCAGGAGAATTGGGAATAAAGTCAACTGTGCAGCGAAAAAGTCAACTCCTGAATTTTTGAGGTCAACATCATGATTTTCAAGTCAAATATGGTCCATGGACAAGATTTGGTCAAGAGATGTTCAAGGGTTCATGAAAAATCAAGAATGTGGAAAGTTGCTATTTTTGGAAATCTAGGTTTTTAGGAAGTTGCCATTTTGGGAAAGTTTTAACATGAATTCAGCCATCTTCCAAGCCAATTTCCATCAGGATACAAGCTTCATTTCAATTTTCCTCAAACATGAAAGTTGTAGAGCTTGTTCCAAGCTTTCCAACCATGTAAAGTTTGTCTCATTTGGCTTATTTTTGAGAGAGTTATGGTGTCCCAAAGTTGGAATCTTCAAGTTGTAAAATGTGAAAACTTAGAATTTTTTCTAAGTTATTCTTGGACAGTTTTGTGCATCAATGTTCATGCTCAATTTTGATCAACTTCCAAGTTTTGAATTGAGAGAACTCTAACATGAAAGTTGTAATATGAAGTTTTCTTTTCAAAATGAGCACAAGAATCATGGTATTTGATTGGATATTAAGTGAGTTATAAGTGTTCAAAGTGTGACATTTTCAATTTATGGTTTCACTAAAACTTAGAATTTTTTCTAAGTTACTTTTGACAGCTTGGTACACCAATGTTCTTGACCAATTTAGAGTTATTTCCAAGCCATGAATTGAGATACTTCTAACATGAAAAGTGTAGAGGGAAATCTCATCTTTCTAAAGCATCCAAGTTTGTTTCATTTAAGTCATTATGGTGGAAGTTATGCATGTTCAAAGATAGTGTCATCAAGTTGATAAGATGTGTTTCTAACTCAGAATTTTCATGGCATTTGTGGCAGCTACGAATACATACATTCATGGCAATTTTTCATCACATTCCAAGTTTGATCTCTTTTTCTTTGAACACCAAAATTGATCTTTGATGTTTGGGCTTTCCATGGAGCATCATTTTGCGTGGTATAGATTAGAATCCATGGAGTTATGTAGCTCCAAAGGTGGCTAAATGAATTTTTTTTTAGGACAAGTCAAAGGATGTCATGGCATATATTTTGGTACAGCATGAGCACATTTCTAGCAGCATGGTCTACTTCACGTGATCTCATTATCCTTGCCAAAACCTTTGCCTAAAATGACCAAACAACATACCATATCTTCTCATGCATGCCATGCATATTTTTGCCATTTTGGTGAAAAGAAGCAGAGGTACCTTCTGACCTCCCTCTCACGTGCCTCTCTCCACACCTTGTTCACACTCTTCACTCAAAAAAGATCAATATTAACACCCCCATAAAATCCCTACCCGTATGGATTCTTCACCTCAAGTCTTTGTCAAAGTTTTCCAACGAACCTTAGGCCCATTAAACACTCCAAACCCATCATATTTAAGAAGCAAAAAACCCTAGAAACAGGGGGAGGTCTCTCATTGTGTAAGGATAAAAAATCAGAGCAGCTCACTCTCTCAAGAATTGCTCTCTCTTCGAGTTGGTTTCCTCTTCCAAGTTTTCTTCATTTTTCTTGCTCAAGTGAAGTCTGCTACGGAAGTTTGGTTGGTTCTCTGAAGCTTTCACAAAGTAGTGAAGAAGCAGTGGACTTGCCTCCACTAGGTAAGCTTCTTCAACCTTTTTTTAAAAACCCTCTTTTCTATATCTAATCATGCTCATGTGTTGCATCTAAAGAGACCTGAGATGATAGCATTGTGTGTTTGTTTGAATCTGAGCATGTGTTGAACTCTTGATTTTGTGTTTTTTTATGCTTGAACCCGTGTCTTGTAGGCCATATTTTCATGTGTTAGAGTATGTGTTTGTGAAAACTAATGGCATGTTGGTATTCCTCTCGTCGCGTAGATCATTTTTGGTTTTTGAACTTTTAATTTTCGTTGAAAGATGAGGAAGTTATGTGAAGAAGAAGTTGGTGTTTTGGTACTAGCTCATATCGTGTTTCAATGTTGTGTTGCTACTGGTTTCACGAAATCTACATGTTATGGTGAAGAAGATGATGACGTGGCATGTCTTGGTTGGTTATGTTCGTTTTTTGTCCTTTTGTGATTTAAAAGGAGTTGTCCGATTGATGTTGTGTTACATGATTCTTTGTGACATTTTATTTCATTTTTTTTTTCTTTCTTTTTTTGTTGGTTAAAAATTTGATGATGTTTTGATGGCATGGGCCTTACGCCCTACTTTTCACACCTCCCCTCTGCAGGCCCAAACCACGAGCTTCCCTTTTTCATTACTAATTCACCTCCCATTCTTTTAACACTTTTTATCTTTTTTCTTTTTTTTTATTTTCGTTTCCTTTTTAATTATTAAAAATATTTCCTTTTATTAAAAAATTACAAAAAAATCATGTGTGTATTTTGATGTCTTATTTAATTTGCTATGAATTTTATTTTCATTTTCCATTTATTTTCGTAATTATTTCTGATTTTCTTTTCCAAAGTGTCTCCTATGTTTACCTTTGTGATTAGTGCTTATGTTTGATGATCTTTCCATGCCTTATTGAGCTGATCTTTTTGCCATGTTTTGACACTTAAATGAGGAATGTTTTAATGTCATGTTTCTGCCTTGGTGATCACCTTTGATTGTTCTTTCATGTGTTTTTTGATGCTCCTCGATTCATACACGGTCATTTGCATACCTTGTCTTGTGAAGCTCCTTTGAACATGTTCTTGATCTAGTTCTGATCCAATCTTTTGTACATGTTAATTAAATGTTTAAAATTGCCTTGGATTATATTTTGGGAATTTATTGGACCACTTTGCTATTTTTTGTTGATTTTTACTTGTGGTTTGAATTTGATTAAAGCATGTTTGAACACTTGACCTAGTTTGAGTGCATTTGTTTACTTGTGATTGATTGATGCTTGAAATGATTATATGGTGTGATCATGTTCTGTTTGAGCTTGTTTATGGCTTTGGAATCATCTTCATTGATTCATTTTCCAATTTGATCTTGATTTTCTAAGTTGGTGTTGTTTTGACTTGAATTTGGAGGTATGTTTGACCTAATCTTGTGCAATGCTCCTTTGTATGAAACAACCAATGCATGAGGCCTTTTGTTTGACTTGTATGACATGCTTTAGATTCTGACCCTCTTGGTTTAAGGTGTTTTATGTGACATGCTCTCACTCTTTGCTTCACATGTCCTTTGGTTTGCTTGCATGAATGATAAGTGAATGTCTTGTCTAATTTTGATGCATGTTTGGAATGTGTTGCTTAATGATTCATATTGCATGACTTGAGTTTGACCTTGGTATGTTGTTGATGCGTATGCTACTGCCCTCTTGAGTTCATTACTTGGTTTTCACTTCACATGTTCACTTTGGGATGATTTGTATGACGCATGTCATTATCAAATGTTTTGTTGCTTCTTTGGCTCATAATGCATCATGATGTGAGATACTTTTGTGTGTTTGAATTGATAGATCATGAGATGTCTTAAGTTCTGACTTGGATTCATGTTCATCTTATTTTGTCCATTTCATCTTTGTGTAAAGTTCGTTGATGCTTAATTGTACTTCTTATGCAAGTTTACTTGCATCCTTTCTTGTGTGCTTTCACTTGTGTACTTGAGATGTGCTTGTATGATCTTTGAAGCATGTTTTATGTTATGATTTGGATATGATGATTATGATGTGCTTGCTGCCCCATCTTGTTTCTCATTTCTTCTTCTTCTTTTTTCTTCTATTTCACTCTTTCACATCCCTTGAATCTTAAGACTTGTTCAAGTCTTGGATTCTTTTCCCCTTAGAGCTACCTAGTCCAACTTAATTTTTTATTAAGCTTGGAGTAGGATTAGCATTAGGTTAGGCAGTCTTTTCCCTTAAACCTCACTAACCCTAGGACATCCATGCATGATAACATTAGGACTCTTAGTTTCCCTTTAGAGTTGCCTTTGCGTTTTCTCTCTTCTCATCTCAAAAGAAAAGTAAAAAACATTTAATAAAGGTTAACGTGTATTGCGCTTGAGCCTTATATGTGGGAAGTGGGGAACGAGGGGCTTCCTCTCATTCTTCTAGGATACCTAGTGTACGTCCTGTTGGGGGCGATGCGCGAAAGTATTCGTTCCTATATTTAAGACTTTGGTTCAATGCAAGTTACAAATAGCGGTAAAAGACACTTCTTTCTAAAAAACTTCAAAACCAACAATAACGTCTTTCCTTTGGGAATTCTTTTCTCGTCTCACTCACTCTCAGCGTACGAACGTGCTCCTACTCGTTCTCTTGCAAGATGGTAACGCACTCGGACCAGCGAGCCTGCAACACCTGAGCTAGAACGTTAGCCGTTCCCTAAAAACACAATCAAAGCGACCCTCGTTGAGGGGAACTACGTCGCTCTGATTCTCATGTTCCCGATGAGATACGTAGGCAGTGGGGTAGGGCCCATTCGAGCACTTCTTTTATTTTCCCTACATTTGTTTCTTTTTCTTTCTCTTTTCTTTTTCGTTCCTTTCCCTTTCCAGTAGCAGTGGAGCTCCAGACGACGACACCCTTTGATCGAGACAAGCAAACGTGGATCCCATCGGGTACGATGGACGCGTGGGGGTGCTAATACCTTCCTCATGCGTAACCGACTCCCGAACCCAGTTCTCTTGGTCGCAAGACCATGCTCTTTCCTTTCCTTCAGGTTTATGCAGTGTTTCCTTTCCCTCTCTTGGGATAAATACACATTGTTGGCGACTCTGTTTCGGTGCCACTTTCGCGTTTGTACTAGGATGAAAATCCTAGGAGCGAAAGCTGGCGACTCTGCTGGGGAATACCATTACCAGAATCTCTGGTTTCCTTAGCGAGTCAATCCTAGCGCTTGTCTGTTTTGTTTCATTGGGTGTTTATTGTACTTTGTTGTATTTACTATTTTACTGTATAGTTATTTACTATTTTTTGCTGTATACTACTGTATATTACTGTATTTACAGTATTTTAGCATTTTTTCATTTCATATGATGTATTATGCTGCACTGCTGTACTGTTTTCTGTTTGGCGGGATGGGGGTATTCTGAGAGATAGGCCCAATACACAGGCCTGAGTGCACTTAGGATTAGCGTGTTTCATGTCCTCTCGCGTTCCATCTCGGTTCGAGGAGGGAATATGAAACACAATCTGGATGTGGTTCTCTCTAGAGAATTCTGCGTTGTGGATTTCCCACGATGGTAGAGCTATCTGGAAGAGCTGCTAAGTCTGGATGACCTGTTAGGATGACCCCTCTTTATTTTGAGGTGAATCAGCGGACGACCTCTTTGATTGGCGGTAGCATTGTATCCTTCGGGTTGAATGTGCTATTGCTTCTCAAACCTCTGAAGCTGAGGATCTTCCGTTTTGGAGAATCAGTTGAGGCCTCCTCGATTGATGATGATGCCAAACCAGAAATGGTGAACGTATCATCATTTCTCGACCTGAGAGCCCGGGATACTGAACATCCTAATACCTACCTGTAAGATTGGGGGGATTGTTTACAGGTGTGCAGGAACCCTTGACTGTCAGAATACCTGGTTTTCTTATTTGTTCTGGATTGGTTACCGAAGTTTTGATCCTGATCAGCTCACATGTGGTTCTGTGTTTGTTATTGGGTTTCTTATCCTGGGGTTATATATCTCACCAAATTCAGATTGCAGTACAGTGGGTTCGGTAGTATTTGTGCAGCAGTGGTCACATGCCCTTACATACATATCATCATTAGCATTCTTGCATTTAACCCTCATGTTTATTCATTTGTAGGGTACACTTCCTTTCGATTTCGGTTGACAGTTCTTGTTGCAGTTATGGAGACTCCCAGGAAGAACAATGTACACTATAGTTTCTTCGACACAAAGGTGGGACAGTTGCGAAAGATGATTGCTCTTATTACTCCAGACCATGTGGGTATGTTTCGGAAGGATTATGGGGAGATTATGACTGTGGTTGTTGACTTGAATGCTTCAGAAAGGAGTGTCATTCATACGTGCTTACAGTTTTATGACCCGCAGCTAAGGTGTTTCACCTTCTCGGATTTTCAGTTGGGCCCAATACTAGAAGAGTATGCTCTGCTGCTAGGTGTGCCTCTCAAGTACCAGATTCCCTTCAAATCTGACATGCGCCCTCCAAAGCATGAATAAATAGCTAAGGCTCTCCATATGAGCATACCTGTGGTAGCAGATAATCTCGCCACCAAAGGAGAATTATCTGGTTTTCATTTGGACTTCTTGGTTGCCAAAGCTGAAGAATGTGCTGCTAAGTCTCAGTGGGAAACCGTTTGTGCAATCCTGGCTTTGAGTATCTATGGAATTATGTTGTTTGCTGATGAACTAAAGTTTGTGGACATGAGTGCAATCCATATTTTTGTAATGAAGAACCCCGTACCTACCCTCCTGGGTGATTTGTACTATTCTGTGCACTTCAAAAATGAGAAGAAGCGAGGAAGGTTGGTTAGATGTTGTGCGCCTCTGTTCCATAGGTGGCTTATGGGTCATTTACCAAAGTCAGAGGCCTTTTTGAATCCTCAGCCTGCAAAGAACTGGGCTAAGAGGATGATTCAGTTGACAGCAAAGGATATCCGTTGGTTCAATCAGAGGACAATTGGGGGAGATTTCATCAGCAGCTGTGGAAGACATCCTAACGTGCCACTCTTGGGAGTAAGGGGTGGCATTAATTATAACCCTATTATTCTCAGGATACAATTAGGATTTGCCTTAGTAGAGCCTCCGAGGGACAGTGATTTGGAAGAGTCTTTCTTTTTTCCTGTGAAGGATAACCTTTTGTTGGTAAGGCAAGCGGCTGGAGCTTGGGGTAATCTTCAAATGAAGGGTAAAGTCGTCTTCGGAAAGTGCAACAATGTGTCTTCCTCTCAATATGACGCCTGGTTGAAAAGAAGGGTTCAGATTACTCTTTTGCCGTTTTCTCAGGAAAGACCGTCAGATCCGGTGGAACCAGTGACCATGATAAGCATTGCCGAATATGACAAGCTTAAAGCAGAGATGGATAAGACTGTCAAAAAAAAGGAGAAGCTAAGTGAAGGACTCAGAAAAACGCTTTGTGACAAGCGTAAGGTCGAGTATGAACTGCAGAAGCTGACTGAGGTCATGAGGCCGATAAAAAAAGAATTGCCGAAGACACTATCTATATTCGTAAGGTCAAACAGAATGAGATGGCGCTAAAAGAGGCGTGTAAGCGCATCAATGAGCAGGTAACCAAGTCAGAGAATGCCCTTGCAAAAGGCCAACAGAGGTGGGATGAGTTTTCTGAATGTCGGAGAGAGATAGAGGCGAGAATCAAGGCTGAAAATGACGAGTTGAGGGAAACTTTGAAGAGCAAAGAAAGTGAATTTCTACAACAACTAAGTTCAGCTAATCAAGAGATCGAAGACCTGAAGACCCGCGCCGGAGTAAAGAGAGCCAAAGAGTCAGCTATCAAAGATCAAATCCGAAAGCTAGAAGAAGCCGTCAAGTTAAGGAGCCAATTGATCAGAGGCCTCATGGAGCGCCCAAATGATCCAGTTACTGAAGCGCTTCTCAAAGAGGTCCAGGAAGATTTTTATGGGCTCAGTGTTTGATTTATTTTGTTGCTATTCTGGGAATCACCATCAGGCTTGTTGATGGGTTTCCCTTTTATTTGTATTCAGACTTTTTCAGTTGTATTTATCCGAAAACAATTTGTATTTGACTGTTCCACACCAGGCTGTGAGTTTGTTTTTCATGTTATTGGATTTGTTGGTAGTTATTGAGGTAGATTCTTCGTCAGATTATATGATGGGTATTCTGAATTATTGGTATTCACCTCTGGCATTCTGTCGCTGTTAGCAACTGCAGGGATATGCGCTCTTCTCTTTTGGTCAAATTGGAATCGAAGGAAGGAATGCCTCAAAATGAATAAACATTGCATTGCATCGCATATCATGTTGCATTCTGTTGTTTGTTTTCAGGTACCTGTCGCAGGAGATCTCTAACCTTTATTTGGTTTCAGGAACTATAGCTGAGAATCATATTCATCGTTACTCAACTCGAAGAAATCAAGCAAGGATAATGGATCAAATGCAGAGTGATTTGGCTGATATGAGGGCACGAATGGGCCAGTTCATGACTCTCATGACTGGTATGGCCGAAACTCAAGAAAGACTGAGGCTTCTGGTCGAGCATCCGGAGGCCACGCATGGGGGTAATCAGAATGACAATTCACAGACTCATGGCACTCCTCCTCCTGTTGTTGTCAATCCCCCTCCTGGTGGTAATCTGGGTAATGGAAATGGCAGAAATGTTGGTGTTATTCAGGAAGATGCTCAGGAAGACCAATTTACTTTATTGGATGCTGATGTGAGTGACAGAAGATATGATGAACTGGCAGAGAAGATAAGGGCTATGGAATGCAAGAATTCCATGGGCATTGATGTTACTAGTCTGGGTTTGGTACCAGGGGTCAGGATCCCTCCAAAATTCAAGCCGCCTACTTTTGATAAATATCAGGGTAATACGTGTCCCCAGACACATATCCAAGCTTATTTTTGGAGGATCTCAGCTCATACAGATGATGAGAAGTTATGGATGCATTACTTTCAAGACAGTCTGGCTGGAGCTTCTTTGACCTGGTATATGAAGTTGAACAGAGCTGCTATGAGAAGTTGGAAGGATTTGGCTGAAGCATTCCTAAAACAGTACCAGTACAATATTGATATGGCACCCAATCGCACTCAATTGCAGGGGTTGTCACAGAATGCGAAAGAAAGTTTCAAAGAATATGCACAGAGGTGGAGGGAAATGGCTGCACAGGTGCAACCTCCTTTGTTGGATAGAGAAATGGCAGACATGTTTATGGGCACCCTGCAAGGGGCATATCTTGAAAGAGTAGCTGCTTGTCCATCAACCGGATTTGCTGAGATAGTGATTGCTGGAGAAAGAATAGAGAGTTTGTTGAAGCTTGGAAAGATTCAAGATGTGAGTGGGGCTGGATCTTCTGGGACGAAGAAACTGTTTGCTAGTGGTCAGAAAAGAAGAGAAGGAGATACAAATGCTGTGTTTAGAGGACGAGGAAGAGGACGTTCTCAGGGTTATCATCAGGTAGGTGCGGTGACAATCCCAGCACCGTCTGTTCAGCAACAACAACCCCAACAGCAGGTTCAGCAGTAACAACAGCAACCTCCTTTCCAACAGAGGTCTAGGCAGAGGGATCGTAAGATTGACCCTCTCCCTTTGACTTATTCTGCGTTGCTACCACAGTTACTCCAGATGAAGTTGGTTAAGCTCCGCACTATGAGGCCTCCTGCCCCTGGCAACTTGCCTCCTAATTTTGATGCTAACGCACGATGCGAGTTCCACTCAGGTGCTCAGGGGCACTCCATTGAAAGATGTTGGGCTTTTCATCATAAAGTGCAAGACTTGATTGATGCCAAGGCAATTAATTTCTCTCGGCCTCCTAATATTATTCAGCACCCCATACCTAATCATGGTGCGGCAAATGTGCATGCTGCGGTAAATGTGCATGCTATCGAAGATGGAAAGCGATTGAATTTGGTAGCAGATATCAATCTGGTGAAGCCTTCTTTGTTGGTTGTAAAAGATCGTTTGTTGAAGGGACAGGTGTTCCCGGGCTGTAATCAAGATTGTTCTGAGTGTATGAATCAAGAGAATGGCTGTGATAAGTTGAAAGCGGGTTTGCAGAATCTGATCAATGAAGGATGTCTACAGTTTGACAGGGTTGTGAAAGAGACTGGCGAGGTATCAACTGTGACCATATATTATACTCCTGCTGAGATCCAGGTGCCTGCTAGTACAGTTCCTGTAGCAGGTGTTGTGCAACAAAGACCTAGTCCTGTTACCATCATGGTGCCAGGACCAGTTCCGTTTACAACTACACAGGAAACCCCGTGGCACTATGGGGAAGACGTATATTATACTCCCGCTGAGATCCAGGTGCCTGCTAGTACAGTTCCTGTAGCAAGTATTGTGCAACAAAGACCCAGTCCTGTTACCATCACGGTGCCAGGACCAGTTCCGTTTATAACTACGAAGGCAATCCCATGGCACTATGGAGCAGACATATATTATGAAGGTAAAAAGCAAGAAGTTGGGTCATCGGCCGGTTCAAATATTGATAATGTGGGTGGTGTAGGTGGTTTTACAAGAAGCGGAAGATTGTTTGCTCCCCAAACTTTGTGCAGTGATCAAGAAGTTGAAGCTGCCGCAAAAGCTAGAGGAAAACAGGTGGTCGAGAGTGTTCTCGTACCTGAATCAGAGACAAAGATTACTTTTGATAATGAGATGGAAGAGTTCATGAGGATAATCAAGAAAAGTGATTATATGATTGTCGATCAACTGAATCAGACCCCTTCGAAGATTTCAATTTTATCATTGTTGTTGTGTTCTGATGCGCATCGGGAGGCTTTGTTGAAAGTGTTGAAGAGCGCGTATGTGCCACAGGAAATCACTGTTAATCAGCTAGAGGGTGTAATCTCCAATGTTAATGTTAGCCATGGTTTGGGCTTTACAAGTAGTGATTTGACTGCTGAGGGAAGAAACCACAATAAGGCTTTGCACATCACAATGGAGTGTAAGGGTGCAGTGTTGTCTCATGTACTGGTGGACACTGGTTCCTCACTCAATGTCTTGCCTAAGAAGGCACTAATGAAGCTGGAAGTTAATGGTTTGATTTTAAGGCCTAGTGAATTGGTTGTCAGAGCATTCGATGGGACCAAAAGATCTGTGTTTGGTGAAGTTGAATTGCCCGTGCAAATTGGACCGCAGGTGTTCAAATCCACATTCCATGTGATGGAAATACAGCCTGTATATAGCTGCTTATTGGGTCTCCCTTGGATTCATTCAGTTGGGGTTGTTACATCCACCTTACACCAAAAGCTGAAGTATGAGTTTGAAGGACAGGTTGTGACAGTGTGTGGTGAAGAAGATATCTTTGTGAGTCATTTGTCCACGTTTAAGTATGTGGAAATGGATGGGGAAATTCATGAGATGCTTTGCCAATCGTTTGAAGCGGTAAATATTGACAATGTGCCTGAGTTTTCCTCTGCACCAGTTGGAGCCGGTACCTCCATTTCATCCTACAAACAAGCTGTTGAGGTCGTCAGAACCGGCAATGCCCAAGGCTGGGGCAAGTTGATAGAGACACCGATGAAGGAGGACAAATTTGGCATTGGTTATCATCCCTATATGACTTCAGAGGCGGAAAGCAGTGGACCCATCACTTTCAGTAGTGGGGGAATTATTTTCACAGATCAGTCTTGTGCAGCTACAGAAGATGGTGTTGACAGTGACTGTGACCTGGACAACTGGGTACGCCCACGTGCTTCAGGACAACAAGTGCAAAACTGGTCTGTTGAAGAAGTCGTCCGGGTTACTCTTCAGACCGAGTAATTTTTCTTTGTTTTTCTAACCATAATGCATGTCAAAATCTTGCGCTCTGCCCAAGGCGTATAGATTCATTTGTAGGGCCACCCTGTTTGCATTTGAAATTTCAATCATTAATAAAGGACGTTTTGCATTCAAATTTTTGTTCTCTTTCTTTCAGTTTTTTATTTTTGCACAAAAATAATAAAATGGCAATGTTTCTTTTCTTTTTGTTTTAAAATATTTCTAAAATAAAGCATGAACCCGTTCGTGCAGACTTAATCCTCCGGATTCCATTGATAACGATTTTGCTATGGCTATGAATGACTTTGACAAACCGATTTATCAAGCCGAAGAAGGGGGTGAGAAGGATTGTGAACTCCCTGAGGAACTGGCCAGATTGTTAAAACAAGAGGAAAGGGTCATCCAGCCTCATCAGGAGACTGTAGAGATCATCAATATTGGTACCGAGGATGCTAAGAAAGAGATCCAGATTGGTGCCTGCCTGCAAGCAGATGTGAAGAGGGCTTTGATTGAGTTGTTGTGTGAATATGCTGACATCTTCGCCTGGTCGTATCAAGACATGCCAGGGTTGGATACTGATATTGTTGTACACAGGCTGCCACTGAGAGAAGAATGTTCGCCCGTTAAACAGAAACTTCGTCGGACTCACCCCGACATGGCCATAAAGATCAAAGAAGAAGTTCAGAAACAATGGGATGCAGGATTTCTTGCTGTGACTCACTACCCTCCCTGGGTTGCCAACATTGTACCGGTACCGAAGAAAGACAGAAAGGTTAGAATGTGTGTGGATTATCGAGATCTTAATAAAGCTAGTCCGAAAGATGATTTTCCACTGCCACACATTGATGTACTGGTCGACAATACAGCTCAGTTTTCAGTGTTCTCATTTATGGACGGTTTCTCCGGGTACAACCAGATTAAGATGGCACCTGAAGATATGGAGAAGACCACGTTCATTACTCCGTGGGGTACATACTGTTATAAGGTGATGCCTTTTGGGTTGAAAAACGCAGGGGCAACGTATCAACGGGCAATGGTAACTTTGTTTCATGACTTGATTCATAAAGAGATTGAATGTTATGTGGATGACATGATTGCCAAGTCGAGAACAGAAGAAGAACATCTGGTTAACTTGAAAAAGCTGTTTGAAAGGTTGAGGAAGTTCCGCTTGAGATTGAATCCAAATAAGTGCACTTTTGGGGTACGTTCTGGAAAGCTGCTGGGTTTCATTGTGAGTGAAAAAGGAATTGAGGTTGATCCTGCCAAGGTGAAAGCAATACAAGAAATGCCTGAGCCGAGAACGGAAAAAGAAGTTCGTGGTTTTCTGGGTAGATTGAACTACATTGCAAGGTTCATATCTCACCTAACAGCCACGTGTGAACCAATTTTTAAGCTGCTAAGAAAAGATCAGACGGTCAGGTGGAATGATAATTGCCAGTTGGCATTCGATAAGATAAAAGAATACTTGCAGGAACCTCCAATTCTCATACCTCCAGTTGAAGGAAGACCTTTGATAATGTATTTGACAGTGCTTGAAGGTTCTATGGGTTGTGTTCTCGGTCAACACGACGAGACAGGTAGGAAGGAGCATGCTATCTACTACCTGAGCAAAAAGTTCAATGATTGTGAGTCCCGTTACTCAATGCTTGAAAAGACATGATGTGCACTTGCATGGGCCGCAAAGCGATTGAGGCAATATATGATTAGGCACACAACCTTGTTGATTTCCAAAATGGATCCTATCAAGTACATTTTTGAGAAACCAGCGCTAACAGGCAGAATTGCACGGTGGCAAATGGTTCTGACAGAGTATGATATTCAGTACACCTCCCAAAAGGCCATCAAAGGAAGTGTCTTGTCAGACTATCTTGCGCAACAATTGATTGATGATTACCAACCCATGAAGTTTGATTTCCCTGATGAGGACATCATGTTTCTCAAAGCCAAAGACTGCGAGGAACCACTCCCGGAGGAGGGGCCAGACCCTGAATCCAAATGGAGTCTGATGTTTGATGGGGCCGTCAATATGAATGGTTGCAGAGTTGGAGCAGTTCTTATCACGCCAGAGGGTGTTCATATGCCTTTCACTGCCCGAATAACTTTCGGATGCACCAACAATGAAGCAGAGTATGAAGCTTGTATATTGGGGATTGAGGAGGCGATTAATTTAAGAATTAAGACCCTTGATATCTTTGGTGATTCAGCTTTGGTAATTAATCAGGTGAAAGGGAGTTGGTACACACACCAAGCAAATCTGGTTCCTTATAGAGATTATACAAGGAGATTGCTGACATTCTTTACAACAGTGAAGCTGTACCATATTCCCCGAGATGAGAATAGTTTTGCAGATGCCTTGGCCACGTTGTCTTCCATGATTAAAGTGCAAGGGTGGAATCATGTGCCTAAGATTGAAGTGTCTCATCTTGACAGGCCTGCATTTGTGTTTGCTGTTGATGCAACATCTGATGACAAGCCATGGTTTCATGATATCAAGTGTTTCTTGAAAAGTCAAGAGTACCCGCCAGGGGTATCTACTAAAGATAAGAAGACGTTGAGAAGGCTGTCTGGTAGTTTCTTCTTGAATCAGGATGATGTGTTGTATAAACGGAATTTTGACATGGTTCTGCTCAGATGCGTGGATAGACATGAAGCAGACATGTTAATGCAAGAAGTACATGAAGGTTCTTTTGGTACCCATGCCGGAGGACATGCAATGGCTAAGAAATTATTGAGGTCAGGACATTATTGGTTGACGATGGAGTCAGACTGTTGCAAGTATGCCCGCAAGTGCCACAAATGCCAGATCTATGCAGACAAAGTGCACGTTCCTCCAAATCTGTTGAGTGTCATGTCCTCTCCTTGGCCCTTTGCTATGTGGGGCATTGACATGATCGGAAAGATTGAGCCTACTGCTTCGAATGGCCATCGTTTCATCTTGGTCGCCATCGATTATTTCACTAAGTGGGTTGAAGCCGCGTCTTATGCCAATGTCACTAGGCAAGTGGTAGCTCACTTCCTGAAACGGGATATCATTTGTCGCTATGGAGTGCCCGAGAGAATCATTACTGATAATGGTTCTAACCTGAACAACAAAATGATGGCTGAGCTATGCCGAGACTTCAAAATTGAACACCACAATTCTTCTCCATATCGCCCGAAGATGAATGGCGTTGTGGAAGCGGCCAACAAGAACATTAAGAAGATTGTGCAGAAGATGGTTGTCACATACAAAGATTGGCATGAGATGTTACCGTTTTCTTTGCATGGGTATCGAACGTCAGTGCGCACGTCTACTGGGGCAACCCCATTCTCACTTGTATACGGTATGGAAGCGGTACTACCGGTTGAAGTAGAGATTCCATCCCTCAGAGTTATGATGGATGTCAAGTTAGACGAGGCTGAATGGGTGCGCGCCAGATTTGATCAGTTGAGCCTTATTGAGGAGAAATGACTGGCAGCTGTGTGTCATGGACAGTTATACCAACGGAGGATGAAGCAGACATTTGACCGAAAGGTGCGTCCTCGGGTTTACAAAGTGGGAGATGTGGTACTCAAAAGGATCCTTCCTCCAAATACAGATCACAGGGGCAAATGGACTCCTAACTATGAAGGTCCATTCGTGGTTAAGAAGGTCTTCTCGGGCGGAGCCTTGTTACTTACAACCATGGATGGCGAAGACTTTTCATCCCCTGTCAACTCAGACGTAGTCAAAAAATACTTCGCATGAATAGACCCGCTGGACAAAAAAAAAAGTCCAGGCAAAAAAGGGTATCCCGGCAAACCACAAAAACAGAATAAAAAGGTTTGGGCAAAAATTAGGGATAATAAATGAAAAATTGTACACCCGGTGAGTTGAAAATCCGCAAGGACGACTCAGGCAAAAAAGGGTATCCCGGTGGATTGAAAACCCGAAAGGGCGGTCCACGCAAAAGAGGGATTTAAGTGAACGACTACGATCTGGGTTATCTGTACTCCATCATCGTTTCAACAATTGACATTCCAAAGGATAGGGATCGGTCTGATCATTCCTCAGAAGGCAAGGTCGGAGAGTTTTGAAGACACACTGGCCATAGCAGAATTGAAACTCAGTGGAACGCCGTTTTCACATTGTCATTAGGATAGTTTCTTTTCTCAATTTTCAGCGATCACCTCTTTCCAGGGATTGCTTCCTGATGTAATTGCCTATTCTGGGCCTTTTGATCAATAAATTGAATTTCAGTTAAAAGCTTCTTATTTTGTTTTACTGCCTTGTTCGCAAAACGTCCAAATTTTTGATAAAATATTGCATTTGAAAACATGGTGGCTTCACAGTAACACGTGCAGAATATATTTAGAATTACTTTGAATGTTGAATAATCCTGGATGGTGAAATCAAACCACGCAATATTCCGGGGCATGTGTGTGTTTTCTTTTGTTACAGGTAACAGATTCAGATGATTTCAAGCACAAGACGGATAATCACTTATTCCCACGCAGGAGACTGGGGCAATCATGTTCAGGGAAGGGTTTATTGGTCACCCTTTTTGTCACAACGTTTACTGGTTGAGCCCATCATTCGGTCGACGGTCGTTCACGACGTCTCAATATCAGTGAATTGAGTTCAACTGGGTATCGTTGTATCTTATTAAGTCGATTTTCTCATTCAGTACTTCCAACAGTTACAAGATTTTCTGTGTCGATAATGGTTGCGAATTCCCAGTAGAGTTATTTCGTAGGCACCAAAGTTGATGGTTAATCCCTAGTGAAGTCGTCAAGAGTTTGAAGATGCTTGATCTCCTGTAAAATCCTCTTGTGACGTTTCTTCCGGTAAGTCTTGTATCATGGAGCAAGAAGCAAGTTGTTGATCCTCCCAAGCATGGGGCATTTTAAATTTCCCCAGCAGGATGTTCCAGATCTATAATCCCCAGTAGAGTTTGAGGACGTTTGGTCTTCTGTAAAATCCTCTCAAAAGGCATTACCCAGCACGAGACGCTTTAAAGCAGTTCTCCCCAACAGAGTTTGCGGTAAACTCACTATCCCCAATGGAATCGTCCAAACAGAAAGTTCGCCCAGCATGGGGCACTGTGGCACTTATCCTAAGCTTGATAGTCTTATTCCTCAGCAGACTACTGTGGAATTACTTTGGGTTTCCCCAGCAGATCTAGGGACTCTCCCCAGCAGGTTGCAGCGGATCATTTTCTAACCAGGATTTGTATATCCCCGACAGAGTAATCTTG
Organism: Lathyrus tuberosus; assembly: GCA_022829125.1. Lineage (NCBI taxonomy): Eukaryota > Viridiplantae > Streptophyta > Magnoliopsida > Fabales > Fabaceae > Lathyrus > Lathyrus tuberosus. The sequence goes on from JALAZF010000034.1 coordinate 8,701,139, forward strand.
ATTCCCAGAAAGATCATATCTTTGGTAACAGTATTCCCCAGCTGAGTTGTTTTGCCCTCACAGAGGCTTATTGATCAACATAATCTATTCCTTAGCAGCGTGTCATTATATTCTCTCCCCAGCCGGGTTAGAAGGTCGATCCTCCCTGCAAAGGATCTCAGGTCTGATAGATCCTCAAGCAGAGTTTTAATGACTTTTCTTCCCTAGCAAGGCGTCTTGCAAAGAAATTCTCATCCCCAGCGGAATTGCTGTGACCAGAATCCAGCCCCAAGCAGATGAAGTAATTCTTGGCAGAATCATCATATTTCAAAGTCCAATTTATTTTTGGCAAACTTGACAATTCGAAGCAGAAGGATTGTTCATTCATTCTCCAGCAGAGATATTATCCTTTCAGGAATCTCCGAGATTAAATCATTGATTGTTGTTCCTCAGCAGAGTCAGCAGAGATGTCTGACACGAATGTAGAGCGTAATCCAATATTGGAATTGCTAAAGTCCACCCGTAGTGTGGCAAGCTAGTAGTCGTCTGGCATTGATAAAAGAAATTCTCAAAGTCCAACCGTAGATTGGCGAAAAGTCCATCCAAGGGTGGCAAATCATTGGAAAGTCCAACCGTAGATTGGTGAAAGGTCCATCCAAGGGTGGCAAATCATTGGAAAGTCCAACCGTAGATTGGCGAAAGGTCCATCCAAGGGTGGAAAATTCTCAAAGTCCAACCGTAGATTGGCGAAAGGTCCATCCAAGGGTGGCAAATTCTTAAAGTCCAACCGTAGATTGGCAAAAGCCCACCTTAGTGTGGCAAGTCAGTAGTCGTTTGACTCCCTTTAAAAGACCGCAGCTAAGTCCAACCGTAGATTGGCGAAAGACCATCCAAGGGTGGCAGATAATCAGCTAAGTACAACCGTAGATTGGCAAAAATCCCCCGTAGTGTAGCATCTCAGCTGCAAAGTCCAACCGTAGCTTGGCAAAAGTCCACCCGTAGTGTGGCAAGCCAGTAGTCGTCTGGCGTTGTACAAAAGACATTGTTAAAGTCCACCCGTAGTGTGGCAGGCCAGTAGTCGTCTGGCGTTGTACAAAAGACGTTGTTAAAGTACACCCGTAGTGTGGCAAGCCAGTAGTCCTCTGGCGTTGTGCTAAAAGACATTGCTAAAGTCCACCCGTAGTGTGGCAGGCCAGTAGTCGTCTGGCGTTGTTTTAAAAGACATTGTTAAGGTCCACCCGTAGTGTGGCAAGCCAGTAGTCGTTTGGCGTTGTATAAAAGACATCTCTCCAGTGGTTTTCTTCATCGCCAGAGTTTTCGTCAAGCAGAGTTCGTTTGGTTGGGTTTATCCCTTTTCTTCTTCCCTGCAGAGTGCAAATTTTTGGGTTATTGTCGGTATTCAATCTCTCCATACCTTGAAAGTATGACAGCAATCGCTATCATCCGTTCAGGTCTACAGTGATTGAATAGGGGCAGCTGTAATACCCCAAAATTTGCCCTCTCTTTTCTTCATATCATTTAGCATGAGCTTTCATTGCATTGCATTGCATTCAAGCATAGAAAAATAAAGCATCAAGCATTTAGCATTGAATCTTGCATAAGGGCATGTGATCAGGTGATTCTCTAAGGTGTTGATCATCCAGAGAAGAAGACCAAGTGTTTCTCATAAGCTTCAAGGACCTCTTACATCATGTATCATCTCTATTTGATCTCACAAGTCATGGGAAGAGGAGAATTCATCAAGAAGATTGGACAGTGTATGATCTCCTATACAAGGCAGTCAAAAGTTGGGATCTGACCCTAAATGAGCAAGCTATTTGATTCTTTATCATCTCCAAGTGGCACATGTCATCATTGGTGGACATGATACACATCATATTCAGAGGAATTTGAATTTGGAGAATGTGTTATCTCCTCCTAACCAGAGGGTACCAAAATCAGGGTTGGCTTTAAAATCAGTTTATTTCTGATTTTTTGGGCAAGGCTTGATCTCATGGTATCCCTTATGTCCTCAAGTGTCTAGGGATGGAAGATTGCCCATCAATTTGTTTCAGAAGTTTTTTAATTGATCAGAAATTTCAAAATCAGGAGAATTGGGAATAAAGTCAACTGTGCAGCGAAAAAGTCAACTCCTGACTTTTTGAGGTCAACATCATGATTTTCAAGTCAAATATGGTCCATGGACAAGATTTGGTCAAGAGATGTTCAAGGGTTCATGAAAAATCAAGAATGTGGAAAGTTGCTATTTTTGGAAATCTAGGTTTTTAGGAAGTTGCCATTTTGGGAAAGTTTTAACATGAATTCAGCCATCTTCCAAGCCAATTTCCATCAGGATACAAGCTTCATTTCAATTTTCCTCAAACATGAAAGTTGTAGAGCTTGTTCCAAGCTTTCCAACCATGTAAAGTTTGTCTCATTTGGATTATTTTTTAGAGAGTTATGGTGTCCCAAAGTTGGAATCTTCAAGTTGTAAAATGTGAAAACTTAGAATTTTTTCTAAGTTATTCTTGGACAGTTTTGTGCATCAATGTTCATGCTCAATTTTGATCAACTTCCAAGTTTTGAATTGAGAGAACTCTAACATGAAAGTTGTAATATGAAGTTTTCTTTTCAAAATGAGCACAAGAATCATGGTATTTGATTGGATATTGAGTGAGTTATAAGTGTTCAAAGTGTGACATTTTCAATTTATGGTTTCACTAAAACTTAGAATTTTTTCTAAGTTACTTTTGACAGCTTGGTACACCAATGTTCTTGACCAATTTAGAGTTATTTCCAAGCCATGAATTGAGATACTTCTAACATGAAAAGTGTAGAGGGAAATCTCATCTTTCTAAAGCATCCGAGTTTGTTTCATTTAAGTCATTATGGTGGAAGTTATGCATGTTCAAAGATAGTGTCATCAAGTTGATAAGATGTGTTTCTAACTCAGAATTTTCATGGCATTTGTGGCATCTGCGAATACATACATTCATGGCAATTTTTCATCACCTTCCAAGTTTGATCTCTTTTTCTTTTGAACACCAAAATTGATCTTTGATGTTTGGGCTTTCCATGGAGCATCATTTTGCGTGGTATAGATTAGAATCCATGGAGTTATGTAGCTCCAAAGGTGGCTAAATGAATTTGTTTTTAGGACAAGTCAAAGGATGTCATGGCATATATTTTGGTACAGCATGAGCACATTTCTAGCAGCATGGTCTACTTCACGTGATCTCATTATCCTTGCCAAAACCTTTGCCTAAAATGACCAAACAGCATACCATATCTTCTCATGCATGCCATGCATATTTTTGCCATTTTGGTGAAAAGAAGCAGAGGTACCTTCTGACCTCCCTCTCACGTGCCTCTCTTCACACCTTGTTCACACTCTTCACTCAAAAAAGATCAATATCAACACCCCCATAAAATCCCTACCCGTATGGATTCTTCACCTCAAGTCTTTGTCAAAGTTTTCCAACGAACCTTAGGCCCATTAAACACTCCAAACCCATCATATTTAAGAAGCAAAAAACCCTAGAAACAGGGGGAGGTCTCTCATTGTGTAAGGATAAAAAATCAGAGCAGCTCACTCTCTCAAGAATTGCTCTCTCTTCGAGTTGGTTTCCTCTTCCAAGTTTTCTTCATTTTTCTTGCTCAAGTGAAGTCTGCTACGGAAGTTTGGTTGGTTCTCTGAAGCTTTCACAAAGTAGGGAAGAAGCAGTGAACTTGCCTCCACTAGGTAAGCTTCTTCAACCTTTTTTTAAAAACCCTCTTTTCTAGATCTAATCATGCTCATGTGTTGCATCTAAAGAGACCTGAGATGATAGCATTGTGTGTTTGTTTGAATCTGAGTATGTGTTGAACTCTTGATTTTGTGTTTTTTTATGCTTGAACCCGTGTCTTGTAGGCCATATTTTCGTGTGTTAGAGTATGTGTTTGTGAAAACTAATGGCATGTTGGTATTCCTCTCGTCGCGTAGATCATTTTTGGTTTTTGAACTTTTAATTTTCGTTGAAAGATGAGGAAGTTATGTGAAGAAGAAGTTGGTGTTTTGGTACTAGCTCATATCGTGTTTCAATGTTGTGTTGCTACTGGTTTCACGAAATCTGCATGTTATGTTGAAGAAGACGATGACGTGGCCTGTCTTGGTTGGTTATGTTCGTTTTTTGTCCTTTTGTGATTTAAAAGGAGTTGTCCGATTGATGTTGTGTTACATGATTCTTTGTGACATTTTATTTCATTTTTTTTTTATTTCTTTTTTTGTTGGTTAAAAATCTGATGATGTTTTGATGGCATGGGCCTTACGCCCTACTTTTCACACCTCCCCTCTGCAGGCCCAAACCACGAGCTTCCCTTTTTCATTACTAATTCACCTCTCATTCTTTTAACACTTTTTATCTTTTTTCTTTTTTTATTTTCGTTTCCTTTTTAATTATTAAAAATATTTCCTTTTATTAAAAAATTACAAAAAAATCATGTGTGTATTTTGATGTCTTATTTAATTTTCTATGAATTTTATTTTCATTTTCCATTTATTTTCGTAATTATTTCTGATTTTCTTTTCCAAAGTGTCTCCTATGTTTACCTTTGTGATTAGTGCTTATGTTTGATGATCTTTCCATGCCTTATTGAGCTGATCTTTTTGCCATGTTTTGACACTTAAATAAGGAATGTTTTAATGTCATGTTGCTACCTTGGTGATCACCTTTGATTGTTCTTTCATGTGTTTTTTGATGCTCCTCGATTCATACACGGTCATTTGCATACCTTGTCTTGTGAAGCTCCTTTGAACATGTTCTTGATCTAGTTCTGATCCAATCTTTTGTACATGTTAATTGAATGTTTAAACTTGCCTTGGATTATTTTTTGGGAATTTATTGGACCACTTTGCTATTTTTTGTTGATTTTTACTTGTGGTTTGAATTTGATTGAAGCATGTTTGAACACTTGACCTAGTTTGAGTGCATTTGTTTACTTGTGATTGATTGATGCTTGAAATGATTATATGGTGTGATCATGTTCTATTTGAGCTTGTTTATGGCTTTGGAATCATCTTCATTGATTCATTTTCCAATTTGATCTTGATTTTCTAAGTTGGTGTTGTTTTGACTTGAATTTGGAGGTATGTTTGACCTAATCTTGTGCAATGCTCCTTTATATGAAACAACCAATGCATGAGGCCTTTTGTTTGACTTGTATGACATGCTTTAGATTCTGACCCTCTTGGTTTAAGGTGTTTTATGTGACACGCTCTCACTCTTTGCTTCACATGTCCTTTGGTTTGCTTGCATGAATGATAAGTGAATGTCTTGTCTAATTTTGATGCCTGTTTGGAATGTGTTGCTTAATGATTCATATTGCATGACTTGAGTTTGACCTTGGTATGTTGTTGATGCGTATGCTACTGCCCTCTTGAGTTCATTACTTGGTTTTCACTTCACATGTTCACTTTGGGATGATTTGTATGACGCATGTCATTATCAAATGTTTTGTTGCTTCTTTGGCTCATAATGCATCATGATGTGAGATACTTTTGTGTGTTTGAATTGATAGATCATGAGATGTCTTAAGTTCTGACTTGGATTCATGTTCATCTTATTTTGTCCATTTCATCTTTGTGTAAAGTTCGTTGATGCTTAATTGTACTTCTTATGCAAGTTTACTTGCATCCTTTCTTGTGTGCTTTCACTTGTGTACTTGAGATGTGCTTGTATGATCTTTGAAGCATGTTTTATGTTATGATTTGGATATGATGATTATGATGTGCTTGCTGCCCCATCTTGTTTCTCATTTCTTCTTCTTCTCTTTTCTTCTATTTCACTCTTTCACATCCCTTGAATCTCAAGACTTGTTCAAGTCTTGGATTCTTTTCCCCTTAGAGCTACCTAGTCCAACTTAATTTTTTATTAAGCTTGGAGTAGGATTAGCATTAGGTTAGGCATTCTTTTCCCTTAAACCTCACTAACCCTAGGACATCCATGCATGATAACATTAGGACTCTTAGTTTCCCTTTAGAGTTTCCTTTGCGTTTTCTCTCTTCTCATCTCAAAAGAAAAGTAAAAAACATTTAATAAAGGTTAACGTGTATTGCGCTTGAGCCTTATATGTGGGAAGTGGGGAACGAGGGGCTTCCTCTCATTCTTCTAGGATACCTAGTGTACGTCCTGTTGGGGGCGATGCGCGAAAGTATTCGTTCCTATATTTAAGACTTTGGTTCAATGCAAGTTACAAATAGTGGTAAAAGACACTTCTTTCTAAAAAACTTCAAAACCAATAATAACGTCTTTCCTTCGGGAATTCTTTTCTCATCTCATTCACTCTCAGCGTACGAACGTGCTCCTACTCGTTCTCTTGCAATATGGTAACGCACTCGGACCAGCGAGCCTGCAACACCTGAGCTAGAACGTTAGTCGTTCCCTAAAAACACAAACAAAGCGACCCTCGTTGAGGGGAACTACGTCGCTCTGATTCTCATGTTCCCGATGAGATACGTAGGCAGTGGGGTAGGGCTCATTCGAGCACTTCTTTTATTTTCCCTACATTTGTTTCTTTTTCTTTCTCTTTTCTTTTTCGTTCCTTTCCCTTTCCAGTAGCAGTGGAGCTCCAGACGACGACACCCTTTGATCGAGACAAGCAAGCGTGGATTCCATCGGGTACGATGGACGCGTGGGGGTGCTAATACCTTCCTCACGCGTAACCGACTCCCGAACCCAGTTCTCTTGGTCGCAAGACCATGCTCTTTCCTTTCCTTCAGGTTTATGCAGTGTTTCCTTTCCCTCTCTTGGGATAAATACACATTGCTGGCGACTCTGTTTCGGTGCCACTTTCGCGTTTGTACTAGGATGAAAATCCCGGGAGCGACACCTCTCACTATCTCCTTCTTTGACAAACGTTCTAAACTGCTGAAGTTGAGGTGTCCAAATTATAGATGCCATAGCCACGAAGAGTCGGTATAGCAGGCCTTGAGACACTTTCCCACATCATTTTGAATGTTCAAGACGAACATTATATTCTTTGACATAGGCACCTTAGCAATCAAGTTATGTTCACAATCTCTTAAGAAAAGACTATGTTCTTTCAAGTGGATGTCATAGCCTTTCTCTAATAATTGTCCCAAGCTCAAAATATTATTCTTTATGTTAGGAACATAGTAAACATTGGATATGAATTGATGACTTCCATTCTTCAAGCGTATGAGAATTTTACCTTTGCCTTTGACCGGTATCTTTGAGTCATCTCCAAATGAGACATTGCCAGTTGTCGCTTTATTGATCTCTACAAACATGCTTCGATCGCCGCACATGTGGTTGCTTGCGCCGGTGTCGAGGTACCACATATTTCTTTTCTCTTCAAATTGGTTTTGGCGCGCTAGCATCAAAGTTTCTTCTTCTCCGCCTTTTTCTTCTACAAAGTTAGCTTTCTCCACAACCTTCTTTGAGAATCTACACTCAGATGCATAGTGACGGATCTTGTTGCAGTTGAAGCACTTGATTTGTGACTTGTCGCACCTTGACCATGAATTTCCTCTTCCACGATCTCTTGTTGCTTGTGGATTCCAACTTCTTTCTCCGTTGTTGAAGTTGTTGGAGTAGTTGTTGTAACTGCCTCTTCCTTCTCCTCCATGTCCTCGTCCACGTCCACGATCTTGGCCAAGACCCCTTCCTCTTTGGCTTTTGTAATTCACATAGTTTCCTCCCTTTGCGTTGAGTTATAGTAGTTAATCCATAGCCTCTGTTTGTTTAATTTTTCTCTTTTGTTTTTCTTCGTATGCTTATAAGGAACCCATGAGTTGCTCAATACTCATGGTCTTTAAATCCTTGTTTTCTTCAATGTTGGTAACAATGAAGTCAAAACTTGGATTTAAAGTGCGAAGTATTTTCTCCATGACTTTCACCTCATCAACATCTTTACCATTTCTTTTAAGTTGATAGACTACGAACAATACTCGAGAAAAATAATCAGAAATTGACTCAGATTCTTCCATAAATAAATGTTCAAACTCACCTCTAAGAGTTTGAAGACGAATCTTTTTCACCTGCTCCACTTCTTTTTTACAAGTTTGAAGCTTGTCCCATGCTTCTTTGGCCGTTGTTGCATTGGAGATCTTCTCAAATGTATCTTCATCCACCGATTGATAAATGAGGAAGAGAGCTTTCTTGTCTCTCTTTCTTGACTCCTTCAATGTCTCCTTTAGACCTTGGCTTAGCGAGGCTTCATCTTGCTCCTTGAAGCCTTTCTCAACGATATCTCACACATCTTGAGCTCCTAGTAGCGCCTTCATCTTGATACTCCAATTGTCATAGTTGTTTTTTGTGAGGATCAGCATTTGAAAAGGGAAACCTCCATTCGCCATCTTTTGAGGATCTTGAGGCTCTGATGCCACTTTGTTGGAAATAAGACCTTTTGTGTTTAGAGAAAATGTGTGGGAATATTAGAGGCTTAAAGAGAAACTTGATAGGTAGGAGAATTCTTTATGGAAGAGAGAACTTTATATTTTTGCTTGATACAAAAGTGTAGAATTACATCTCTATTTATAAGACTCTAAGGAGAACTCTAGACACACTAATTCTAGAGAGTTCTCAACTCTTGAAATTCTAAGAGTATTCTAGAGAATATTACAAACCTAAGAAATATCTAGACACTCCAAACATTACAAGAGTTTTCTAGAAACATTAATTAAAATTAGGGTTAATTATACGATCCCCCCTGTCATTAGGGCGAGATTTGGTTTTGCCCCCCTGAAGTAATTTTTTTTGAACGCCCCCTTATAAAACAAAGAATACATTTTTACCACACCCTTTCCCTTGTTTGGGTGACTGTGTATCATGCAATTGGCTATGTGGCATTGAGAAATAGTCTATGTGGAATTTATATATTAATTTATTTTTAATTTATTTATTTAAATTGTTATTTTAAAAATTAATATATTTGGGCCAAGATCAAACACATAAGCCCATAGCTAGCAGCAGCCCATGCACTTAGTTTGTTTTCAACTCATTAATACACTTGTGTGTTTAGTATATAAACACTATTGCAATTGGAGTTACAATCGATGTGTGACTCTTGCTATCACCTTCCACTTCAATACCATTACTACAAATTCCTACACTCTCCACAACTCCAACAGAACATCAACAACCAACAACCAACCTCTTTCATCTTGAAAATCCAGAAAAAGCCTTTCCCTCCTCGCTGAAGACACTTTTTTTCTGGGACTGTCCAAGACTAGAGTCATTGCCAGAAAAAGCCTTTCCCTCCTCGCTGAAAAAACTTCTTTTCTGGGGCTGTCCAAGACTAGAGTCATGAATGTTACTTTTTGAGAAATGGTTTTTTTTAGAAAACAAGAGAATGAAGAATTCTCATCATGTTTCAGGTATGAATGTTACTTTTTGTTTGTTTCTTGTGCAATGGTTTTTAATCAAACCGATCCTTATTTTTTAATTAAGGCAAATTATTAACTAGATTTGTGTGCCATTTCCAGAATCCAGGTAATTCGCTAATGTTTGTTCTTGTGGCTGACATAGATTACTAAAAGACTGAGATGAAAAAGGGAGCAGAAATTGGTTACTTAAGAAGGTTATTAATTGTCTGTTCTCTTCTCCAACGCTGCTACCTATTGTGCGTATCTTAATCCTGTTGCACTTACATTTTCTGATGAATGCAGTGCTTAGTTTTATCTTAATGTATTCTCTGATAATCATGTGAAGACATTAATGTGTTAGTATATTATTGAATGTATCTTTTGAACCATTACTACACTGACTGTTGCTTTTAACATGACTACAGAATTATATACAATTTAAGATGCCATTAACTAATTTAGTTCTATGACTCATTACATCATTAAATAAATTATCAATTTCCTTTTCTATATCATCAAAGCGCTTTTGTAACTCACACAATTCTCTACAAATCTTTGGTTCCATTATGTCTTACTTTATCAGCAGCAACAAGGCGACAACACCATTTTTCATCTCTTCATTTCCTTTACACCCTCATTAGCAAGATATCTACCAAAAATGGAGATAAAACATTATGATGATTGATTGCTTTCAAATACATTCTAGTCAAAGAATGTGACTTTTCCTTTTCCACCAAACTTAAATTCAAATCATGAGTTAGAGAAAGCATAGCTAATTGATCAGTGCATTTGAAACCATGAGAAAGACAGAGTTTCACACTCTGACTCAAGTTTGAATTCCAGTGCTAATTGATCAATGCATTTGAAAGGTTTGTGGAAGCAATACATTACTACTCAGTACTATTTGATTCTCTTGGTTCAAGCTATGGTGAAGAAAGTGAAGAGAGACATGTTGTGGAGTAGCAACTATTATCAAGAGAGATTCGTAATGTACTGTGGTTGTGGTTGCAATGATATAAAGAAGTCACACATTGGAAGTTTAACATAAAATGCAAGTGTTTATAAATGAGTTTCACATAGAGTAAAATGAGTTAAAACAAGGTTGAGTATATGGGCTGGTATTGATCCAAAAATGAATTCAGGCCCAAATATGATATTTTGGTATATTTAAAATAATAATTTAAAAAAAATATTAATACAAATATTTTAAGAAAACGTAAAAAAAGAAAAAAAATTAAAATTAAATAAATAAATAAATCATAATTAAATCATATATTTGTGTGTATATTCTAATTTGCTAAATACACAGTCACCTAGCCACATAGACAATGGTTTAGCCACATAGCCAATTGCATGATACACAGTCACCTAAACAAGGGATAGGTGTTGAAGCGGTAAAGCGGCAAGCAACAAACATTTTGGAAGTATTTTTCCGGGAATTTATCGTGTCCACAGAGATCGGTTCGAGGGAAAGAATGTCGTTCGACAGTTTAAACGTTAAAGAGTTTGGGTTTAAAATGGGTTTAAATTAAATGCGAGAAATAAAACTTATGAACATAAAAAGAATTCATTCTTTGGAGAGTAGAGAACTCTCGAGTTTACATTTCATCTACCCTATCAAATACTCAAACTCACTACTCAGTTGCACTCAACCTAAATCACTCGTCAACATTATCACGTATCACTCACAACAAAGGTTATGTCTAACGCAAAGTTGAGATAACAACCGCATAGCCTCAGAGGTGATGTCTCACGCAACTCGACCACACAGAAGCATTAAGAATCGATACTCAAGTGAATATTAAGCCTAAATCTATCTCTAGAGTCTAGAACATAATAGATGTCCATCCTAAATCTGGATTCAAAGAGGATATGTCTACCGCAACTCAAACCCAAATAAAGAAATCATGGCACCAACATTAATTTGTAAAATGAGCTTTATACAACACCATGAATAATGAATATACATACTATCAAGGTAAACTTACATACAAACTCACAACAATGGAAACTACAAAGGGAAGAGAGAAGAGGAATCAAAATCTCTCGTGGTGTCAATCACGATCCAAGAATCATCCACCCCCAATCGTCGAGTTGCAACCTCCATTGATGTTTTTCTAAGCTCTAAACTACAAAGAATGAAGGTTTGATAAATTGGGAACAATACCCTAAAACATCACCTAAAAATGGCTGAAAATGAACTTATAGTATTACAAAATCTATCATGTTCGCTAAGCGAACGTTTTACTCGCAAAGCGAGCCTCAAAAAGTGGCACTTAAGTGCCTATTGAACAGTTAAACCAACTCTGCACGAGCATTCACTGGAAAGTTCTCTTTGCGAACTTTCTGGCGAACATTCGCTGGGAAGTTCGCTTTGCTAACTTTGGTACCTTTTCTACTGTCTCGTTCGCTGGGAAGTTCGCTTTGCGAACTTTGTGGCGAACATTCGCTGGAAAGTTCGCAAAGCGAACTTGACAGCAAACCAGTTCTTATTTTGACCACAACTTCTGAACCGTAACTCGGATTGATGCACGGTCGGAAGCGTTGGAAAGCTTATTCAATGATATATACAAAAATGGCAAGATATACTTGATTGAATACCTGGAAAAATGAGAGAAAATCAATTAAACTCATTGATATTTACACAATATGCAATATATACACTAAAATGTAAAGTAAACGTATTTATAAACAAATAGGGGTTTATTAGTACGATATTAACCAAAAAGTATCGATAAGTGCAACAAAACTTATATACAAAAATAGGTACAATTTGCACTTATTAATAGGGTGTGGTAAAAATGTATTCTTTGTTTTATAAGGGGGCGTTCAAAAAAAAAATACTTCAGGGGGGCAAAATCAAATCTCGCCCTAATGGCAGGAAGGATCGTATAATTAACCCTTAAAATTACCTAAACCCAAAATAATTAAGCCCAAAAATCCAAACAATATGTTTAGGCCCAAATCAAGTTTAATCTTTCAACACTATGCTCATGTAATAACTCTGAACCTTGTCCTCTATGTCTTTTGTGGAGTTTTGCGGCATAACATAATCTTCCACAAACATTATTTGGTTCCTCCAATGCCACAGATAGTGGCAAGTTGTAGCCCAAATCGCCTTCCACTTACCACTTTTGTTGTAGCTAATATCCATGCAAAAATTGAAATCCAACTAATCATGCAGTTGCAGACTAAAAAACCGAGAACAGTGCCTTTTATCAACTATCCTTAACTAGATTTGTATGCTACAGTTACAGTCACGTAGAACATGTAAGACCGTTTCTTTAATTCTAGTACATTCCATACAGAAGGGCTCACTTAAGTGTCTTCTAGCTAACAACTAATTTGTCTTCAGGCCTTCACACGCAACAAACCGGATAATCAATCAGATTCTCTCAGGAACATGAAGCTGCCATATTTGCTTCCAATCCTGTCTATTATTAGACAACCATGCATTAGTAAAAAAACAGCCAACATGCATTAGATATTAGAAATACTCGTTTGATGATTTGATCCATAGGAAAACATCATCTTCACCATTTGGCACTGAAGGGTGAACAATTGCTATTTTATCCAGTGTCTCTTAATTAAATATGATTTTTATGATATTCCAATTCCGTGCCCATTGTTCATTGATTAACTCTTCTACCGAAAGATTAGCCACCTCCTGGCTAGATACCTTGATGCACTCTTGTAGAACCAGACCTGGAGCCACCCATGGATCTAGCCATGCCCTGATACTCTTTCCATTTTCAATTGCCCAAAAAACCATATTGTTAAGTTGAGGCCACACAAAAATTAACAATAAACTACACTAAGAAATGATTTTCGTATCAAGACTATGTTTGCTAGCCATGATGGATACTTAACCTCAGTTATAAAATATACACTCATTTGCTTCTGAATTTCTTCCTAAATTGCTTATCTCTTTTCCTCTCACACCACCCTTGTATATATTCCTTCCACGTTAGAGGGCACTCAGACGAACAAGTCTTAATTTTTCCTCCTTAGAATCAAATACGAAAATGCCTAGCTTTGTGACTTATTGGTTGAAAGGACCAATACAGGCCTCCTTTAGGTCTTTTGTGGGGGTGATTCTTCTGTTCTTTGCCACCAACCTAGGTTCCCAGCTTGCAGCATCTACCTCTTGTGTGTCTTGTCGTAGGGAAGTGTTTCCAGCGTTACGCTCTTTTCTCATTTCCAAATTATTTTAATAACACTTCTAGGTGACCTTTTGGTTCCTCCGGAGCACTCCAACTCACCCTTCAGGTAGCTGATACTTCATGCTCAGATGAAGGGTGGATAAAACTGCCCTTAATAAGTTAAGGATGGGACACTCTATAATGGCATTGTATGGGGACAAAGTGTCTACAACAAGATATTTTACTTTAATTTTTCTCTCACCTACATATGAGCCAAACATTATATTGAGCTTTATGTGACCTTTCAGATGTACCTGTCGATGTAATCTTTGTTGAAGAAGGTGACTTTGGACCATGGATCTTTCTTTAGAGTTTCCTTGGTGTTAGTGGGTATGACGTTTTCCGTCAAAACCTGTCTAGCATATTTTCTGCGAAAAGAACTAGATTCTCCTCCGTCAAGAAATCCTCTGAAAATGGTGTTGAAAGTAATATTGGAACCTCGTTTTTGCATCCTCCAGGGGAAGGTGACGAAAACGATTGGTGATTGATGATGGGTGTGGCCTAGGTCAGTTTTACTAGGGCCCATCGTAGGCTCCAATTATACTTGTTAAAAGTATAATATGTGACAACCCCTTGTGTTGTAGGGTTGTCAAAGGTTTTTGGGTTGTTTTGGTGTTAGAGCAAGCTCACACAGAAAGGTGAGAAGCTCTATATACTAATGTTTACGGGTCAAATTAAATGTCTTCTCAACCTTAAGATTGAGCTATTTATATGATTCATTTTGTGTCTGGATCCTAAGCTGCAAGTAACAACAATCTTATTTCTTATGAGTGTGGGGAATGAGTGGTTATTCCCTTATTCTTTTGGGGAACGTATCCCTCGTCTTTAACTGCCTTTCAAAATGTTACTAGGTATGTACATGTCGCTTCCCACGTTCTCGCAAGTAGGCGGGTAACCCAATTGAAGGGAGACTATTTCAAATGACGGGCACTCATTACGATACATGGGCAGACATTGGAAGCAAAATGCGGCTAGATAACTGCTTTGAGTGATTGGCGTTATCTACTTTCTCTTTGGTGAACATTGTGTCGCCTTCTACATAGTCCTTGCAAATATATCGATACAATTAAAAATGTAAAGTAACATAAGAAAAGGAAAGAGAGAAAATCTAGTTAAGGCAACTCGGTTGGTAGCTACGTTGGGACATCCGACTGTAAAGATCCATATTCAAACCCGCAATATTTCACATATTCAACTTTAAAAGGTGAAGTTTCGGCCTTGAGACTCATAAAAAAAGGAGAAAATAAAAAAATTGTTCTGGACTGGGATTGGGGCTGGCCCACCGTCGGGCACGGCCCAACCCAGCTCCGCGTCGGGGAAGGCCCAACACAAAGACCCAATCCACCATCACCGCGGGAGGTAACGTTCCACACACGATCTCCACGTGCCCCTCACGCGGGGACACGTCACCAACTGAACCCGCGCCTTTCGCGGGGCAGTTAACCCTGGATGAAGACCACGTGCTGGTCTTCCCTACTCCCACGTAGGATCCTGACAGCCATCCGTAGTGGGCCTAATGATCCAGCCCACAACAAATAACCGTTGGCCCAGCTCTAGGGGCGCATTATAAATACCCTCCTCCGCAGGAGGGTCAGATATTCTAAACTCATTCTTGCTTACCCTGTACTTGCTCTCTTTTCGCTTTGAACTTCAATTTGGCATCAGAGTGTCTTGCAGGTACACCTCCTCCTCTTCTCATCCACTGGTGAACTTGAAGTCCACAACGTATTATTGGTCGCTGATTGAAATTCTGATCCCGGTTCAACCAAAAATTAACTAAAATTAATATAAGGTACAATTAAAAAGAAAAGTGATAAAGAACCATGGGAACATGTACAAATGCAATATAAAGAGGTGACACTTGGGAATTTGAGTGACATGAAAAAAGTAAGATTATTTAATAAAAATAGGATGAGGTTTCAACCAATTAGTTTGAAATTCATATTTAATATATATAAATAAATCGTAAAGGTCTAGTAAATTGTGACAATGTTTATTTATTTCTTAAAGCCTTGTCATTTTATCCTTTCAGCCTATTTGTATCATCAAAGAAAAATGTATTGCAAGCTCAAATTTTTACAATATGCTAACTTAGATTTTCATAATATGCTAACTCAAATGTATTAAAAACAAATTAAATTTTGTCATGATATATATGCTATGGTGAAAATTTCCAAGTACCAACCATAAATTTCAAACTATCATAAAATAGAAATAATGTATATTCCAATTTTTGTACCTAGTGCTTTTAACATAAGATACAAGAACCTAGAATATGGTCCCAAATAGAGCAAACTAGCTAGCTATGAAACGACATCATTTTCCCTTCAAAATCCTACCATGCATGACCAATACAATCTTTATAAACTACACTAAGTAAAATGATTTAGACAACAACTTATGAATTCCAACATGTATAGTTCAATTTTGTTTCTTGAATTGGACAGGAAAGGACTTTTGTGTACTCAAAGTTTTGTGTCTCTTGTTGACCTTAGAAACAGCAACTATGTTTCACTTCTAAGAAAGTGATGATATCTTCATACAACAGGTACCAATCTTAGACCATCTATCTTCATCAATTTACCTGTTATGTTCATATGTAAAAGTGAAGTTTATTTTTCATTTTTTTTAAATATTCTAGAAGGGCAAATTACATGAAATCAATGAGCATTTAGGATGGGTGCAAATCAAAACAAGGTTTGTAATGAAATTAATGAAAATCATCTTCTTCTAGATGTGATTAGATTAATTTATGTTTTATAAATATGAGAGTTCAAACAAATCTATCAGCATCAATTGAACTTGAACTGAAGTTAAAATAATGAAACAATTATATTTAATTTGTAAATCGAACTTGTGTTTTTTCAAATATTTTTAGAATCGAACCAACGATATATAAATTAAATTGAATTTGAAATTGAACCGAAGCTGAAAATAAATAAATAAAAAATACTAAAAATAAATTTTAAAAAATTTATTTAAAAAAATTCAAAATAAAATATAACAATTCGATTATTTAATAAACTATTATTTAATAAACAGTTCAATTATTAAAAACTATCTTCTAATAACTAGGAAATGTTTGAAATTTTGTATATCAAACTAATAATTTTGATTTGATTCAATTTTAAAAATTAAAACGGTTCAGTTTAATTTCGATTCGATTTTTTTGATTGAATTGTAACATAAACAAACCCTATTTATAAAATACTTAAAAGGAATTTAGAAGAGGCTAATTTGTAAAAGAAATATTGGCAAATTCACATTCTTGTTTAGTATCCCCTAGACAGAATTGGTGTCAAAAAAATATATTTTTTTGACAAAAAACATGGTAATGATAAGACAGAACTTCTTCCACCTAACACCATTTATTAATAACAGGGACAAATCAGCAATAATACTGAATCTAGTCAAAAGAACTTTTTCTAATTGCTAATTAACCCTTGATGATGTCTTTTTCTCCAAAACAACCCTTAAAAAAAGGGTTTCAACAACCTTATTTTCAAATATATGTTTAAACTTGTGTCCCAGCAAATATAATATATTTTTCTTTTAACTTCAACAAACTTTTTTTCTTTTTAGTCCTTATAAATATACAAAATACAAAATTTCATCTGATATTTTATTTTATTTTAATCTTCCTAAAATTTATTCATATTTAAATTATTCTTAAAATATATAGAATTTTTTGAATTGGTCTTTAAAATAAAAACTAAAACAAATATACAAAGACCAATTTTAATTTAAGCAGTTTTTTCTAGTGACTATGACAAAACACCAGCAACCAAAAACATAAAATAACACATTTATAAGGACTAAAAACTAAATTACTCTTACATGCGGTAAAACAAAAAAAAGGTATATATTTTATAGAGACAAAAACATATTAAAATCTTAAACAAAGCAAAGGTTCCTGTGTTTTCACTCCAAGTACTACGTCCTCAACCACACCCCACAGACAGAGATACTGTCATTTTCCATATACAAGTTAATTTCATGTCACACTCCAAACTCCAAACTCTATATGCTAAAAAGCTTCATCTTGAGGCAAAGCCAAGCATAGAGAGATACACCAAACAAACCTTAAGGCAATTAATAACACAAAACTTGAACCAAACAACATCTCCTCCTTCTTAGTCCAATGTCTCTTTCTCTTTAACAACCCTTTAGTTCACCTCAAAAAAAATATAATATTTTTTAAAACATCTCAAACACCATTTTGACATGCCTGACCCAAATGCTAAGCAAGGTTAGGTGAGAGATAGCAACCTTCCATGACATATATCAAAACCTTCCTTTTACAGCATTACCTGACATAGTTTCTTGCAGTTTTTATTCCTTCCTCTCTTGTTGATCATACAGTGAATGTGTTGTGTGAGATGAAATAAGGAAGAGGGAGAACTCAAGAACCTGGTTTTCAATTGTTGTTGATTTGTTCTGTCTCATTTGTTTTGTGTTTTTGGATTTGAACATCAAAAAATGCAGCTGCATATATCTCCAAGTTTGAGGCATGTTACAGTGTTACCAGGGAAAGGACTTAAGGAGTTTATCAAAGTGAAAGTTGCGTCGAGGCGTCTTTCTTATAGGATGCTTTTCTATGCGCTCTTGTTCTTCACTTTTCTTCTGAGGTTTGTGTTTGTTTTAACAGCTGTGGATGGCATTGATGGCGAAAACAAGTGCTCAACCATAGGTACGCTTTTCCGTTTCTCTCTCTATCTCTCTCATCCACGCACTTAGTTAGGCTGTCGGTAGTTATAATATCACGCATACATTGAAGTTAGAAATTCTTAACTCCTAGAGGTTGGTTTGTTGGCGAAGGCTCGAATCCCTCTAGGTGCCAACAATCCTGTGTTGGACCAGTCGATGCAGGACTTTGTTCTAACTTTTATTAGGCACTTGCTAGTAGACCAGACGATTCATCGGCCCTAGGGCCGGATACTGAGTTTAAAAAAAAGTCGGAAACCTTGAATGAATACCAGACGATTCATATTTTGAACTCAGTAAATTGAATTTAGAAACAACTTAGAATATCAGCTGTGTGCAAGATCAAAGTGAAAACTGAATCTGTAATAAAAGACATATCAAACAAAAGCAAATATCTGATCAAAGTTTCTTTATATTATCACTTTTGTCGGAACTGTACAGTTGATTAACTTCAAACTATATTTTCAGGTTGTCTAGGAAAAAAATTAGGTCCAAGGATTTTGGGTAGACGACCTGAATCAAGTGTAATCTCTCAATTCTTCTTATAGGCTGAAAATTATCACTATTTTATTCGATTTTTCAATTATTGTACTATGATTTTTTATTGGTGGCTGAAAATGACATGGCCTTTTCATAGGTCCCAGAAGTGATATATCAAACTTTAGATGAACCTCTTGGCAATGATGAACTAAAAGGAAGGGTTGATATTCCACAGACTTTAGAAGAGTTCATGATTAATATGAAGGAAGGTCGATATGATGCCAAGACATTCGCAGTTAAGCTTAGAGAAATGGTAATAATCTCATCATCTTTTCAACTAGAGGAAATTAAATAATTCTAGTGAATTTCATACCTTCTTTTTCTTCATGTTGAAGTCTTCAGTAATGAAAAATGAAACATTTATCAGGTAACCCTTATGGAACAAAGGACTAGGTTGGCCAAAATCCAAGAATATCTATATCGCCACGTAGCATCGAGCAGCATACCGAAACAACTTCATTGCCTTGACTTGAGGTTGGCGCATGAGCACACAAACAACGCGGCTGCGCGCCTTCAGCTACCCTCTGCAGAACTAGTTCCTGCCCTTGTTGACAATTCGTACTACCACTTTGTCTTGGCCTCAGATAATGTGCTTGCCGCTTCGGTCGTTGCAACGTCACTTGTTCGCAATTGCTTACGACCTAAGAAGGTTGTTATACACATAATTACGGACAGAAAGACTTATTATCCAATGCAGGCTTGGTTCTCATTGCATCCTTTATTACCTGCTGTGATTGAGGTCAAGGCATTGCACCATTTTGATTGGTTTTCAAAGGGAAAGGTTCCTGTTTTAGAAGCAATGGAGAAAGATCAAAAGGTGCGGTCGCAGTTTCGAGGAGGTTCATCAGCTATAGTTGCAAATACCTCTGAGAAACCAAATGTTATCGCATCAAAATTGCAAGCACTAAGTCCTAAGTACAATTCAGTCATGAACCACATCCGGATACATCTACCCGAGGTAAAAGGGATAGCTAGCGTAGCAAGTAAATCATTTATGTTTTTGATAGCATAACCAAGTAAATTTTTTGTTCCTGTGATGCTTATAGCAATGACACTTTTTCATAACAGTTGTATCCAAGTCTTAACAAGGTGGTCTTCCTCGACGATGACATTGTGGTACAAACTGATCTTACACCTCTGTGGGACATTGACATGAATGGAAAAGTCAATGGAGCAGTGGAAACATGTCAAGGAGAAGACAAGTTTGTGATGTCAAAGAGGTTGAAAAGCTATTTGAACTTTTCTCACCCTCTAATATCCAAAAATTTCAGTCCCGACGAATGTGCTTGGGCGTATGGCATGAACATTTTTGATCTGGAGGCTTGGAGGAAGACTAATATAAGCAATACATATCATTATTGGGTTGAGCAAGTATGTCTATCTTACACATTCACACCGTCAGCGCATCGTTGTCCATTGGATTATGATAGAACAATCCAGATTTCAAGCTTGGTATTTTAGAGTTGAAAAAAAAAAATAACAGCTTGCTTTCTGTACCGTTCAATCTCAATCCAACGGACTGACAGCGTAAATGCATGAATTTGTGACAGCAAGAAATCCAAATATACTTAAAATATTTCATTATAATTGAATTTCCATATTCGATAAACTATTCATATTTTTATTTTGCTCAATGCAGAATATTAAATCAGACCTGAGTTTGTGGCAGCTAGGAACATTACCTCCTGGATTGATAGCATTTCACGGTCATGTCCACATTATAGATCCTTTCTGGCACATGCTGGGATTAGGATATCAGGAAAACACAAATGTTGCTGATGTTGAGAATGCTGGTGTCATCCATTTCAATGGCAGGGCAAAACCATGGCTAGACATAGCTTTTCCACAACTAAGGTCATTGTGGACAAAATATGTCGACTTCTCAGATAAGTTCATTAAAAGCTGTCACATTAGAGCATGATAGGGAAAAAAAACATGCCTTCACAATGATGAGTTGAAGAAAATGAGATAGTTCTTCTTCCACTCATTAGACCTTCCATGACAACAGAGACAACAAAGATATGGCATGATGTTCTTTTTCTTGCTTAAAATTTTTACTTTTAACATACTTTTTTCTGCTGAAATCCTCATATTTTTTTCTCTTTAATCCATATTGTAAGTATATATCGAGTATTCCTAGATCATATATGTATGTATGTATTAATACAACACAGCTTTTTTGACCTGCGGTCTCGAGGTTTAACAATTAGCTTATACAAAATGATGAAATAAAAGAGAGACCAAAGGATCATTTTATCGAAGTAGTATCTTATCACTATATGTAAAATATCAACAACAAAAAATGTAGAATATCAAGAACTTAAGGCATAGTCCTAGAAAGTAATTTGATTTCTCATTCAAAATTGGTGAGAACAACTGCTTACAATTGTCATAAACTCATAGCATTGCTCTACATTCATTGTGACGTATTCACAAACATGTTATATCCACAATTCAGTTTAATCAAATACCTTGAAGATCAATTCTTCAATGGAATCAGTTCCATTTACTTTTTCCCTGTGACATTAGACACCAATCCCTTGAAGAATTTCGCGGACTTTGTTATCGGTGAATTGATAGCCATCAGATTATACAAAACACTCTCAACTTGACCAATGGTTGGCCTAACCTTGAATGAAGAAATCACCTTCATTTCTTCACCTTCTTCAACAAGAACATTCCATCTCTCTCCACTCACAACCCCGTCTTTCACGCACTTAAAAATCACACCTTTTCTTTTGCTCAATAGCCCTCTTACCTCCAATCCCATAAAAGAATAAACTACTTCAAAAGAGTTCACAAAACCACTTAGATCACCAAAGTTACTCTCTTCCTCAAATGCCCATTTTGGATTCATCATAACCACTGGCTTTGGACAAACCCCATCACTCACCATTTTCACCACTGACAATTGAGAACTCTCTGGCGCCAAAAATATCACCACATCAGAATTCAACATTCTGGGGTCATTTTTGGCAATTGAAACAATGTCAATGTGTTCAACTTGGTTGCTTGAACGAGACTCAAAGGCAAGAACTGCAGCTTCTTTTAAGCTAGGATTAGGCCAAAGGATTAAGATCTTAATGGGAGAACCTTTTCTTTTGATCTGTATGTCAAAGTCCCCAAAAATATCAAGAGCAAGTCTGGAAAGCGAATCCGGTGAGTCGTCGATGACCGGGATTTCGACCCGGAATTTGGGTTGTTTCAGTTTCTTGATTTTGCCTAGTAGTTTGGGGTTGTTGAGTGGTTTCTTTAAGGCTGTTGAAAGGGATGTTTTGGCTTGAAATATGGCATCTTCCTTTGAGATGGGTGGGTTAAGGGAAGAGAGTGAGGAGTGGATAATGGATGTGGATGTGGCTTTGAGGGGAACATTAGGATTTTGAGGGATGCATGATATGTGGTAGTGTTTGCATAGATAATGAGTATGAAATGGGATTGATGTAAATTTGTTATTGGAATATGGAGTTATGCATGGTGATGGCTTGGAAAATTTGGTAGAGTGTGAATGAGTTGAGTGATGGTAGAATGATGATGCCATTTAAGGTGATAAACAGAGGAGCAAGGTGTGTGTGTTTGTGATAGTTTTGGTATGAAACATTGTTCTAAAAGTTCTATCAGGATAAGATATCACAGCCTCACAATAGTTCAACAAGCCTCACAATAGTTCAACAAGTGGTGGAGGATAATAGTTATAACTTGCATCCTACTGTCAAAAAATAAAATATTTTTTTATGATTTTTTTGTCTGTTTAAAAAAAATATAACACAACTCAATACAATTATATTTATTTATAACACTTAAATTCGATGAACATATCATATAATATCTAATAAAATTTATCTAACACGACATAACACTTGATAATAATATAAAATTCAACCAGACGCGTTATTTTCATTAAATGCTTGAAAATAATAAAAAAGAAATAAGAAACAATATTTAATATTAGAATTATGTAAATTTATTGGTCTAGTAGTATTATTGATGGAGAATAAAAAAATTTTGAAAAAATTATGGTTATTAGTAAAATATTAATTTTATATTTTTATTTAAGATTTAATATCTTTTTTGGTCCTGTATCTTAACTTCGAGATTCATTTTAGTCACTTAATTTTTAAAAGGTCTATATTAGTCCTTTAACTCTTCAAAACGTTTCAAATTAATCACTTTTATCTAAATAGCGACGAATTTAGCGACTGATTTTTGAATTTTTTCGTCGTTAATAAGACAAAAAAGATTAATATGAAACATTTTGAAAAGTTAGGAATCAATATGGACCTTTTTAAAGTTAAGAAATCAAAATGAACCACGAAATTAAGATAACGAGATCAAAAGGAATATTTTGCCCTTTATTTAAAATAATAAGAAATTACTAAAGTCACGTTCTCAAATCCGATACCATATAATTTATACAAATTGTTATGGGTTGGGTTAAATATACTCCTATAATTTATAGATTGGTTCAGTTTGAATCAACAAATTCATAGAATAGGTTCAGATGATTTATAGATTAGTTCAACTCATGATCACAATGAATTAAAGTATCAACCTTGAATATATAAATTAGTCATCAACGGTTGATGATGAAGTAAGCTCAACTGCTAAGAAATAAATTAATGGTTAAAAATATTTCATTCATTATTCTCTAAATGAACTGCTCACTTTGAATAAACAACATCTATGGTTATAATGAAGAAACTTCCATTAGCCTGATTTAGTCATTATGTTTTAACCATATATGAAATACATCAACTTTTCACATATTATTGAGTCAAAAAAAAAACTTTTCACATATTATTTTTGTTTATTCTTAAGAGCCGTTTTTGTGAGAAAAATAAATAGAAAATATAGATGCGTTGGATCCTAGATGAAGGTCACACAACAAACCTCAAGATTTAGAGAGTCTTAACATGAGTACTCACAGAACACCTACCAACGAGGTCTTCTCGCTCAGAGTAAGAGTTTAGCTCACTCTTGTCACAAATATAAGTCAACTCATTACCAACTAGACCAACCTTTATTGGCCCATGTTAATAACTTTTGGATCCCAAAACCAGTTATAAGTGTTAATGCCGAGAGAAGACAACTAGACAAGCTTATAAGATTTACATGCAAATACCAGCATTACTTCATAATAGTATTAGACCTCACAATAGCAAATACCAGTTAGAATACATAGCAAATAACTAAAAGGAAAGGGCGTATGGGGAAGTAATACAATTTTTAGGCCATACATGGAATCCCAAAAAATTGTACAGTGCCAACTTAGGCAACTGGTGGACGGAGCACATGATCCTGTGAGGTATCCACGGAAGCCGGTGGCATGAATTGCCACATGGCAACTCCGGGATAACTCATGAAAGGCATTAGCTTGTTGCTATGGGCTTGGCCTTGTGGAGCAAATGCAGCAGGGATTGCAGGAGGGTGTGTCAAGAAACTGGGTTGGGCATTCATTGATTTCACCTGCTGCTCCAGCTTCTCTTTCTCAGCCTTAAGCCTCTGCTTCTCATCACGGAGTTCATTCTTCTCAACCTGCATAATAGACAGAATTCAATATTTAGCGTTATATAAGGTCAATCAGATATTTTAGTCACTGATACGACAAAAAACTACGGTTAAAGCATAAAAATCAAGGGAAATAAAATTATCTAGAATGTGGACCTAAGTGAGGTCTCACCTTTAACTCTTTAATCTTTTCTTGAAGACTTGAATTGGAGTCTTTCAACTTCTGGGCTTCACCGCGTAACTGTGATACCATTCGGACAGCATCAGTCAGAATTGCTGCCTTGTCTGTTTTTGGTGGCCTTCCAGGCTCCAAGATAGAGCCTAATTCAACAAACCTATCCATGTCAATCATATTAGATACATGCCTCATATGCACATCAACAAAGAAAACCACCAGGTAAAGAAGAACGAAATGAGGCAAGATGGCGGGGATTAAAATTTTTACTTATCGTTCAGCCTATCCCTCCGCAGCTTCTCTCGACATGCCTTAGAGCTGGAAGGAGCAGACGAATCCGATCTACCTCTGAAACAAGAAAAAACAAGAGATATGGGATAACTTGTTAAAATAATAAGTATCTAGATTGGATCCACTCATTTTTAAGAGCAATCAAGATTTTAAACAGGGACAGAAGATTAGGGTACTGGGGATAGTAGCTAAGGAAAACAGGGGAAAATAATGTCATATGTAGGCAAGATAGATAACATACATGCAACAGGGTTTGTCAGGGATTTTTTTTATCGATGCCGCTGAATGAATGTTGCTACCGCTTATTATCTTCACTTTAAAACCATGTTAAATTGCCAATTTGACTCAATTATTTCAACTCAAACCTGTAAGTTACTTGATGCTAAGTGAATGGCTACGCTACACATGTAGATTATGTGTTGTTTTTATCAATATTAACTTCATTTTTTTGACAGGAACAATAACTAACTTGTTTAATGAGAAATGAAAGGTAAACAAAATAGTGTACCTCTTCTTTGAACCAGGATCTTTGATGCCATCAGAATCTCCCAGAGAACCATCCATATCAACACTAGGAGCAGATAGTAACATATACAGAAACACAACTTAGTAAATAAGCAGCATAACTTTTACTTATTCTCAAACCTAAAACCTAAAACCGAAGGTAAAGAAACTGAACGCATGGCATTAAATTGCAATCCACAACTGTAAACATCAAAGCATTTGAAGTCTCTACGGCTATGTCGCAAACCGAAATTAAATTAAGATTGCATCAGTAGCAATTGTTCACAGTTTTCCAAACACTAAGGATGCATATAGTAATCAAATGCACCAACATATGCAGAACATAAGTTTCATCAAGAACATCATCATTAAGCAATTCAGAAGTTGAAGTGGTGAAACTTGTACTACTACAAATTGATAACAACCACAAGTACACAAAGCATCAGAAATACAAGAACACCAATGAAAAGCAGAACAATTTGTAAGAATCAGAATTTCACAAATTCAAATATTTCGCAGTAAAATCAGAAACTTTTTGCAAACACAGAATTAAAAAATTAAAATTTCACAAAAGCAAAACAGTTAGGTAGAAATTTGAAGGAAGGGGGCAATAAACCCTAATTGGGGAACGATGGGATTACCCACCAGACATTGAGAGGTTGTGATGGTGGCCAGGTGAAGGCGAAGGAGCCATCGGAGACGGGAATATCGTCAATCAAAGCATAATCGAAAAGCCAATTGGTGTTTTCCGGGGAAACCATAGTTCGGAGAGATTTTCCCGGCGGTGATTATTTTGATTTTAATTTTTTAAATAAGTGATTATTGTTTTATTTTGTGAGACAGAGAGAGAGTGATGATTGAAGAAACACTCTGTTGAAAAATGAAAAGCACGTTTGGGGGTTGATAAAAAAAGTGATTTTTTTTAAGTGATTTCTTTTTATGGTAATAAATAAATGGGGAATGGAATCAAATGCTTATGCGTGTGAGAGTGAGTGAGTGATGTGATGAGATACGAAGAAAATGGAAATTTTTGTATATAAATAAGTGGAAGTGCTCTTTAGATTCTTTTTCAAGTAAACGATACCCGGGCTTGTGCTTCGCCGTTACAAATCACATCAATAAAAGATCAAGATTTATCTCAAAAAATAGATGTACATGCGATAGTGAATTAAGACTATGTGTATAGTATGTAGACATTTAGAGTTTTGCTTAGTCACACAAAATCTAGCTTGTATATGTGTCTCAAAGTTGTTTTCTATGATAGTGTGGGTGATCGATGTTGGATAAGTGTGATGTGTTGAAATAATTAAATGTCGAGATAGGTGGTGATATATATCTAATTTGAATATATTTAATATATAGAATGATTGATTCTTGTTAGTGTTTTTATATTTCTTATTCGTATGCGTCTTGTTTTATGGGATGACTTCAATGTGGTTTTGTTCATTGCGTTATTACTTTACATTGATGTTTGCACGTCACATCTTCACTATGTTTAAACCTTGTAGTTAGGTATGTTTCTTCCTTTTAAGATAGCTTTCATGGTGCACAATTAGGGACATATTTGGATTGGGTCTAAGATAAGCTTTCCTGGTGCGCAATTAGTGACATATTTGAATTGGGTCTATATGCTAATATCAATACATAAAGTCCCCTTGACTTTTGACTATTTGAATACATAATGTGTTTGTGAAGCATTGAAATAATAAAAATTCTGACATGAAATTTTTTTCTAAGATGAGATGTCGTACCTCGGCCCTCAAGACTTGCAGCTTAGGTGTGAGGTAAAAATATAAGAGCCTTCATGAGTTGTCAGGTTATTGTTTTAGTAATCCATCTTTGGCACTTAGTTTAGGTAATGTAATAGTGTAATTGTTGTTCTTTCATGTTATATTTGGAATATAAGATCTATTGATTGTGCTTTTAGCCATTGGATTCAATGATCTTTGTTTAAATATTTTCAATTGTTGATAATTTGTTTCCATTTTCTATCAATATATTCTTCATCTTCCATTTCTACCATTATTACCATTCTTATTATGTTTTCATCGTTGCATTTGCACTTATTTTTAACATTCGAGTCTTTTTTTTTTTTTTTTGCGCTTTGTCTTCGTTCTTCGCATAGTCTTCCTCCATATTTTTTTGGCATGTTTCATTTATGTTTTTATTAATTAAAACATTGTTCAAATCAATTAATTTGAACAAACCCATAGTGATCAAAATGCTTCAATCGAAGCTTTTTTGCAAAGGATTTAATGTACAAAAGTATGATGTTAGTCTAGGAACTAGTGTTTTTTATATATAAAAACAATAAGAAATTGCATGAGAAAGGTATAAAGGAAATGTATTATGCATGATTGTTGATGCTTTAATAATTAAATAATAGGTTCTGATGCACGCTAAGGTCATGTTTCCTTCGAGAACGACATGTGATTTGCTTTTACTGACTTTGGTTGAATTATCAATGTAGATGGTTGATAAATTAGAATCTAGTGGGTGTGTAATCTTGACTACAAAGCCTGCTAAGATTTGAGATTTAATTGCTTTTGTTGGCTCGAAATCAATTTGGAACTCGAAGACCTCTGATGACCAGGTCATCGTTCTTGCTAACAACTCTGATTTTTGTAGGTTTTTTGTGATATTAAAGTTGATTTTGACGAATATGAAATGTGAATGAAATTAATATCAAGTCTCAGAGCTAATACCACTAAAGCAAATGTTAGCTTATGTAGCTTCTACAATTGCACCTCCTCTCCTTGAAACACTTTGTTGATAAAGTAGCATGGTATAATGTCTCTCTGTTTTCTCTACTAATGATGATTTAATGGCATATTTTGTCAATGCTAAATAAAGGGTTAATTTCACACATGACGTGGGTATGGTTACAGCCATTGATGACAAAAAGAACTTTTTTAATTTGTTGAACACCCAATCGCATTGCGAGGTTCACTAAAAACACCTTGGTTAGTTAAGGACTTAATATAATGGAAATGATTAATCTCGGAATCTCTAAGAATCAATACAAATATGTTATGCATTCTTCCAATTGTTCTACTTCTTTAATGGACATCAGGTTCTATATCCCCAAAATCACATTCATTGTTTGGGTTAACCTATATTCCTGTTTGAGCAATCATGGATCCTAAAAACATGCCTCTTTGAACTTTGAAAGGTACATTTTTATAAATTCAACCTCATTTCGTACCTTGTGACCATATCAAATATTATTTTAAGGTCATTATAATGAAATTTCCTACCTCTAGTTTTGATTATCATGTTGCCCATGTAGATTTTATTGCTCTCTTTTATCTTCTTTACAAAGTCTTTGTTTATTAACCTTTTATATGTGGCTTTGACACTCCTCAATCAAAAGGCATGACCTTATAGTAGAAATTTGGTATGCATGTCATGAAGGTCATCTTTGGCACATCTGTGAAGCTCATCAAAATATAATTGTACATTGAGTAAGTGTCTAGGAAATTGAGGGTCTTGTAGCCCGATGTTATATCGAAAAATTAAGAAAAACACAATAAGGGGGGGTTGAATTGTGTTTTCTTTTTATTCATTTTTTGAAAATCTCTTATTAAATTCTTAACACAAAGTCTAGAATGTGAATCAGAGTTAATTGTTTAGCAAGAGATTAGAACAGTTCATAGGTAGAAGGGAAAGAAAGAGAAACACAAGCAGTTATACTGGTTCCTCCCACAAATCAAGAGTAGTCTAGTCCCCTTGCACTTCCAAGGTATTTTCATTATAATCACGACTGATTACAATTTTCTTAAACACACAAGCAAAATACTTCCAAATTCTCAAACCCACAAGTAAGAGACTTCAAATGCTCAAGCACCCAAGCAAGTGTTTTCAGTTGCTCAAGCACACAAGCAAGAGACTTCTTAAACTCTAACTTATAGTTAAGAGATTGTGAATAACTACACGTGATATACAATCATAAGTGTAGACAAAATACAACACAATAAGACTCTAAGACTTAAGAATTTCTAAGATGTACAAGTGTTAAGAAATTCTAAGTTAAACTTGTGTTTTTTGTTTGACAGAGTAACAACTCTTTTATTGTCAATGGTTCGTTATCTTTCTTCAAGTCTTCAGCTCCCTATATAGAGAAGAAAAAGAGTCGTTGAGGAGTTTGCTCAAGAGAGTCTTTAAAAAGCTTGATTCAGAGACGTTGAGATGTTTCTTGATATGGTTAATACCATTGAAAACGAATTTGAAACCCTTTTGCTACAAAAGGAATTATATGTTGCATCTGGGCTGTCTTCTGTAGATTTTTGCTTAAGTCTTCATGTGATCAAAAGAAGATAAAATATCCTCAGAGTCTGATAGTGACCTATCTGAATCTCCTCGATACTTGCGTTGATTAGATCTTTAGAGTCTGAATCTCTAGAGTTTGCTTCTTCAGAGGCTAACGTCATCCAGAGTATGAGTCTTCAGGGTCTAGTCTTTAGCTTTTGATCTTTCAGAATCTGGATCTTTAACTTCTCTTTAAGTGTCCATTCTCAGTACCAGTATTAGGTTTTCTTTATAAATTTTAGTCTATAATTTTGCACACTTGAACATTTATTAGTATATCTTATTGTTCTTTAAATATTTTTTTATCATCAAAACCTTAGAGATATAGTACAAACCAATTTTGTTCTAACAATATATACCCACATGTCTATGTCTAGTAGTGGATAAAGATCATTGGGACATGCTTTATTTATATCGGTGTAATATGTACACATTTCCATTTTTTGTTTTTGTTCTTCATCACCACGTATAATATGTCATCTCTTTGAGGAAGCTAGTATTTGCATGTTTTTCAATCTCTTTCCAAACTACACTCATTTTCTTTCCATCGAGTTTCGTTTTTACTTGTACAACATGTCATAAATTATGATCAATGACTAATCCATTATAAACTATTTTTTAATCAATTATTGGTATGTCAGGTGGACTCTATGCAAATAGGTTCGAGTTGCTTCTCAATGTTTTAACTAAGGTAAATTCTTTATCGTTCTTTAACTGTGTGTTGATCTTTGTCACCTTTCCCAAACCTTTTTTTCTCGACTTTCCCTTTTCCCATTGGCTGCATATGGTGCTTATTATCTTTTCTAGGGTTCAAATTTATGAACTTGTATTTTTCTCCATATTCTTTCAATCAAATAGGTTTCCCATTTTAATCAAGACCCGCTCAATTTTTCTTTAGGTTATTTATGTAGCAATATCTAACTACTTATTGATGTGCATACATCATGGCAAGTTTCTCGTTCTCCATAAGGAAACATTATTTCCAAGTGGAGTGTCACATAATAGGTTAAAATACATTGAATATTGGTCTCCCAATAATGACCTGACCCTAACGTGTCTTCAAACACTAACTATGAATTTGAAGTATACTGGAATTTCATCCTAACAATGAATGGAGTTAAGAGGCTCTAGTGGATCCATATTTCTATCACATTCCTTCATATTGGGAAGTTATAACCCCATTAATATTTGTTATTTGTTGATTTCAACTATGAAAGGAAGTTGTGTCATATACTCATTTGGTCTCTTTCTTCTTGATACTTCTAGCCGTCATTATCCAAGGGGAGTTGTCTCGCCATTTTTATTCTTCTCGATTAACACAAACTTCTTTCCAAGTATTTTGATATTGGTTTACATCTCGTCCATGATATATATTTTTTGTCAACTAGTCATATCCATGTTGTCGTGGTAGCGACGTGCCACAATGTGTTAAAGAATATAGACGAATATTTTTGTAACACAAATACAAATTGTCTCATTTACCACATTTACTATTTCACTAACCACAAAATGTATGTTGTCGACCACTTATTTCACATATATCTCCTTAATCACTTTCACATTCACTACATTTTTAATCAACAAATACAATGCATTAACCACTTATTTTACATAAATATATGTATTTATATCATTTTGTAATTATGTAAAAAAATGGTTAATGTCTTGTATTTTTTCGATTCTTAAAAAGTGAAAATTAGAGTCGTGCATGGTTTGATTTTTGCAAAACCAAATCATATCCAAATATAAGCCACTTATTTAGTTCAATATAAAAACCAAAGACATATTTCTTTTTAAATTAACGATTGAATTAGAGGACTCTATGTGACAACCGCAGTGGAGGATTTATCGGTGGTAATAGTGTAACTTTGAAGAGGTGGATGGACACCATTGAACCAAATATCGATGATTCCTTTTTATTTATATCGTAAATTCAAAAAATTTAATTTTTGGTAAGAGTAAAGGAAAGAAGAAGAGAAAGAAAGATGAAAAATGTAAAATAAAATTAATTGTTTTTGTTTAATTTCATATCATAATTGACTCATTTAATGTAATGTCACAAATACTATGTGTGTCATCTCATATTTTTTGCGAACATGGATATTGACATCTCAAATGAATTATTGCAAATTTTAGACTATATAGTGCAATGCTCGTCAGGGCCGCACCCACTATTTTTGTTTTTGGGACAAACAAAGGTTTTATGCCTACACACTTTCTTATGTTTATCATACTCAATTTTTTTACTAACTTGTGTAGAGGACAGCGATAAAAAAAATCGATATGTCTATTTACTACGCCTACTTAAAACAACTCAAAATATTAATAAGATTACTTATTTCACATAGTTTATTGGATCAAACGATATAATTTATTAGAGCATCATTTTCAGTGTAGTAGAATAAAAACATAAATATAATTAACTTGTGAGATATAAAATAAATTTAACGAAATTAATTTTAAAACTTTTGATAAATTATATGAATATTTTAAAAATGTAAATGAATTATTTCAATTATTATGAAATATAGTAAAATAATATAAAAAACATATAACTATTTATTATTCTATTCCATAAAAAAATTCATTTTGATGAAATACTTCATAAAAAAATGGTAAGTTCCATAATGGCTTAAAAGACGTGTGAACTTGCTATTGGATAAGAAAGTTCCGAAATAGTAGTAATAATGAGCACATTTAGAAAGGGCCAAACGTGCGGATCCACAAGTACCTCCACCCAAAAGACTACTTGAAGGTTATGGTGTACTTATATTTGAAGGTAGTAGATTGACCATTGACAATCATCCTATAATCAAAGCTAGGTTTTGTGAAATTTTGGATCGAACTCTAACTCTGTCGAGGGATAGTTTTCATGTGTTTCGACAGAAAACAAATATAAAGTCGAAGATGGTTCGCACGTTAATGTCGAAGAGTTACATATTGTAGTCGAAGTCAATTCTAATATGTATTGTCGAAATTTTATGTCGAATTGGGTATTGTGTTATGGATCCAATTGTTTAGTCAGCTTGTAATGTAAGTTAGATAGTTAGTCTATAAATAGGCTAGATTATTTAGGTTGTTGAGTGAGACCAATTGTGTTATTCATTTGTAATCATTCCTAAATGAGAAAATAAATAGTTAACAGTTTGCCCAAAAATCCTTCTTCCTTCTTTATCTTCTTTATCCTTTCTTCTTTCTCTCTTTGTTCTGACCGTTTTATTGTTCACCCAAGAATTATGTTTCTCGATCTTTATTTGTTGAAAGATATCGTTTGTGATCACTACAAGTTCAAATTAAACTCAATGCTACTTCACCAATTAGAACAAAACCAGTTTTCAGAAATACTGAATGAAGATGCCAACAATCACTTGAAGCGCTTCCTCACCATGAGCACAAATGTCAAGGTCGAAGGACACACTAAAGAATGTAAGAGATTAAAATTATTTACTTTTACTCTGAGAGATGATGTATAAGAAGGGTATGATCAACTGACGTCAAACACCATCACCACTTGGGATCAAATGGAGAATTCATACCTTAATGAATACTTCCCCAAACCTCTATTTATTTGTATACGGTGTGACATAGCCACCTCCAGACACAAAGAGGGGGAGTCACTTGGTGAAGACTACAAGATATCCAAGAGGCTCTTAATGTCATGCCGAACTCATAACTTAGATATCACAAATTAGATACATATATTCTATAGTTGACTAAATCTTAAAATAAAGGAGATACTTGATTCAACATGTAGTGGTTCCTCAAACTTCAAAATTGATACTGAAATTGTGAAAATAGTTGAAGTTATTGCTGCTAAAGAACATTTGAAATTGTATGATAAGTATTCTAATGTTAAAACGTTTTATTTTATTTAAATTTGGTGGAGGATAAGAAACAAAAAGATTGAAGTACATATAACAACCAAAGTATAATAGAAGTTAGGTACACTAAAGACACCAATTGCTCAAGTCCAATAAGTAGGGCATGAATTGTGTGGATGACCACACTTCACAAAGATATTGAAAATGTCACTATCCCTTATATAATTGAGGATAAAAAATTCCATAAGGCTTTTCTTGATCTTGGTACTAGTGTAAGTGTGATGTTGTTACCCATTTATAAGAAGCTACGTATTGGTAGAGTAAGTGACACAAGGATGGCACTTTAGTTTGTTGATAATTCCATCAAAATTCATTATTGAATTGTAGAAGATGTGTTGGTAAAGGTAGCCAATTCATTTTTCCCAATAGATTTTGTGGTATTAGAACTACACGAAAATGAAGAAATTTCATTTATATTTGGTAAGCCATTCTTGCTAACAAGTAGGTGTAACATGAACTTGGAAGAGGTTGCATTAATATCTAAAACTGTATGATGAGATATTTAAACTAAATATGCTAAAAAAACATAAAGCATAAAGAAAATAATGAAGATTTCTAGCATGTCAACATGATCAAAGCCATATTTCATAATTACATCCTAAAAGTGTCTTACACATGAAGTGGAAGTCATAGAGAAGGTGACGATGATGATGATGATGGTGAATTATAATTTCTCATCAAATTTGATGCTTTGCAGAATAAACTAGAAGAAAATGAAGTGTTGATTTAAGAACTATATGTATTGAAGCAAATTCTAATTGTTAAAGAGTGAGAGATGAACAATGAGTCGTATAAATTTTAAAAATTATTGATTAATGTAATTTGTTCTTCAAATATAATTCAATTTTTTAGATTATTATTTTCTAAATCAATTTGAAAGGTTATATGTTCAGTGAGGGGTTGGTGAAACACACAATCTACATACAATATAATAAACTCAACTGTATCTTCTATCACTTTAGTGTACTCTAGGCATGTTGCGCTGAACAAAATGAAAGTTGCACTTGGAATCAATGAGGGAATAATATTGTAATCACTTGCAGTTGCAAAATTAATATGAATTCCACAATTTGTGGGCAGAGAGACTCTGCAGAAATCATTTTCTTCTTTCCCAATTTTTGTCAAACCCTAATCTTCTTTCTTCTTCTTCCATTAACAATTACTGCGCATAATCATTCTTGCAATCAAGGTGTGATTTATTCACTCAAGTGAAGAGTGAAAAATAAAGGATTTTGATCAGTTGATTGAATCTTGCTCATCAAGATTGATTTAGAATTACTAAAAGTTTTGGGTTAATTCCAACATCTGGTATTTAGAGCTCCGATTGTGATTCGTGGACGAGACGGCGATGAATCATCCGAATGGGCATTTTCCATAGAGTCTCCCAATTCTGAAGGGTCAGAATTATGAGAATTGGTACAAGCAGATGAAGGTTATTTTTGGTTATGAAGATCTTTGGGATCTTGTGAAGGAAGGAGTAACACCGCTTGTAGAAATAACGTCAGATCAAGAGAAGGCTGCATACAAAGAATTGAAGAAGAAAAACTATAAATCTCTCTTTATAATTCATCAATGTGTTGATCCAGACAATTTTGAAAAGGCCAGTGATGTAGAATCAGCAAAAGAAGCATGAGAAATCTTGGAGAAATTGTTTGGAGGCGCAGAGAAGGTGAAAGAGGTGAGGTTACAAATTCACAAAAGGACGTATGAATTGCTTCATATGGAAGAAAGTGAAAGCATAACTGATTTTTTCACTAGGAATACAAAGTTAGTGAATCAAATTAAGGTATGTGGAGAAGTATTGACATCAAGATCAGTTGTTGCAAAGATCTTAAGGTCATTGGCCCTAAAGTTCGACCACGTGGTAGTAGCCATAGAAGAGTCGAAAGATTTGTCAACATTAACAAAGGAAGAGCTTCATGGGACGCTTGAATCTCATGAACAAAGGATGACCGAAAGAGCTGCAGGCAAATCAAAGAGTGATATGGCTTTGCAGGCGCAATCAGCAAAAGAAAAGAAAGGCAATGAAAGTTGGAATGGCAACAAAGGAAAAAGAGCCTACAACAACTCGATTGGTCGAAATCAGCAAGAAGGAAACTGGTCGAATAAAAGAAAACCCTAGAACCAAGGCAACCAAATAGGTGGTGTTGCAGGTAGAGAAAGAGACGATGGTCAAAAACCTGACAAAAGTCACATTCAGTGTTACAATTGTCAGAAGTATGGTCAATATTCTAGTGATTATCTAGAAAAGAAGAAGAATCAAGAAACTGATGCAAAATTGGCGAAACATGAAGAAGAAGAGATGTTGCTGATGGTCACAACAAGAGATGAAGAAAGATTTCAGGACCAATGGTACTTGGACTCAGGATGCTCATCACACATGACTAGTAGGAAGGATTAGTTTGTAAACATTAAACCCTCAATGAAGAACATGGTGAAATTTGCAAATGACAATATTCTAGCAGCTAAAGGTATTGGTGATGTTCTAATTATGAGGAAAGATGGCAAGAGGTCAGTAATTTCCAATGTATTGTACATACCAGGCATGAAGTGCAATTTGCTCAGTATAGGGCAGTTTGTCGAAAAGAACTACAAGGTGTTGATTGAAGACAAGATGATGAGAGTTCTCAACTCAAATGGAAGGTTGATCTTGAAGGCTCTAATGTCTCAGAATAGAACCTTCAAGATTGAGCTTAATGTGATGGAGCATAAGTTCCTTGCAAGTGCAGCTAACACAGATGAATGGATATGGCATTATAGACTTGACCATCTCAATTTCAAAGACATCAGAGATTTGAAGAGAAGAAATATGGTTTCAGGATTATCAGAAATCAACATCCCAAACGAAGTATGTGAAGAATGTGTGCATGTGAAGCATCATAAGAACAACTTTAGTAAGAATGCAGGAAGCAAGTCAAAGGAAATTCTTGAAGTCATATACTTTGATGTATGTGGTCCTATCCAGGTGGATTCGATTGGAGGTAACAGATACTTTGTCACTTTCATATATGATTTCAGTTGAAAACTATGGACTTACCTGATCAAGAAGAAAAGTGAAGTGATCGAGGTATTTGCCAAATTTAAATCTATGGTTGAAAGACAAAGTTGTCGAACGCTAAAGATTTTGAGGACTGATGGTGGTGTAGAGTATGTGTCAAAATATTTCGATGCATTATGTGAGAAAGAAGGGATTGTGCATGAGGCGGTGCCACCCTACACTCCACAACAGAATGGAACTGCAGAAAGGAAGAATAGAACCATCATGAATATGGTGAGAAGCATGTTGAAAGGCAACCATCTACCTAAAGAATTATGGGGAGAAGATGCGTCGATTGCAACATACATCTTGAACAGATGTTCGACGAAAAGGCTAGAAAAAATTACGCCAGAAGAATGTTGCTTTGGTGTCAAGCCTAGCTTAAGTCATTTAAAGGTGTTCAGATCTATAGCACATAGACATGTGTCAGATCAGTTGAAAAGAAAACATGATGACAAGTTGAGTCAAATGATCTTGATAGGATATCATTCGACTGAAGGATACAAGTTGCTCGACCTAATGAACAAGCAAGTAGTGATAAGCAGGGACGTGATCATAGATGAGCTTAAAGAATGGGATTAGACTGAGAATGTTAAGAAGAATTCAGTGAGAATCTTATGTGAAGAACTAGCTAGTGAAGTCGAAAGAGAAGTTCGACAAGAAGAAGTTAGAGGTGAAGTAGGCCCAAGCAGAGCTCAACGAACAAGACATATGCCTGAAAGATTGCAAAAATGTATGATTACATCAGATGATGTGGTTAATGAAGAAGGTGAGCTGATACACTATGCTTTCTACACAGATGTTGAATCAGTCAATGTAGTTGAGGCATTGAAAGATTCAAAGTGTAAGAAAGAAATGAATGAGGAACTAGGGCCCATCAAAGTCAACAACACTTGGTCACTTGTCGAATTGCCTCAAGGCAAGAAGGAAATCGATGTGAAATGGGTATACTAGGTGAATTTGAATCCCAAAGGAGAAGTAACTCGGCACAAGGCAAGACTTGTAGCAAAAGGATTTCTTCAGAAAGAATAACTGGCAGGTATGTCAAATGGATGTGAAATGTGCATTTCTGAATGGCCCCTTAGATGAAGAAGTTTATGTTGCACAACCAGCTGGGCTTGTGAAACAAGGGGAAGAAAGCAAGGTATACAGGCTACATAAAGCCCTGTATGGACTTAAGCAAGATCCAAGAGCTTGGAATAAGAAGATAGATAGCTCCCTAAGGGAGAAGAAATTTGTGAAATGCACAACTGTTCATGAAGTATATGTAAGGAGAAGCAATAGTGAATTGCTTATACTATGTCTCTATGTCGATGACCTGTTGATAATAGGAAGTTGCAAGAAAGAGATCGAAGACTTCAAACATGACCTAAGTGAGGAGTTTGAAATTCCAGACTTGGGAAATCTATCATATTTCCTTGGCATTGAGTTCTACA
Source organism: Lathyrus tuberosus (assembly GCA_022829125.1). NCBI lineage: Eukaryota > Viridiplantae > Streptophyta > Magnoliopsida > Fabales > Fabaceae > Lathyrus > Lathyrus tuberosus. Next base: position 8,739,044 of record JALAZF010000034.1, read on the forward strand.
AGAGTGGTAGAGGTTTGATGATGCACCAAAGAAGATATACAGGAGAAATATTCAAGAGATTTGAGATGCAATATTGCAACCCAACTTCGATTCCAGCTGAGCCCAGATTGCAATTGTCAAAAAAATCAAATGAAGATGATGTCGACCCAACGCAGTACAGAAGACTTATTGGGTCATTAAGATACCTTTGTCACACAAGGCTTGATCTAGCATACAGTGTAGGTATGGTGACTAGATTCATGCAGAAGCCAAAGGTATCACACCTTGTAGCGATGAAGAGGATACTAAGGTATCTGAAAGGAACTCTCTATTATGGTATTTTATTTCCTGCAGTTGATGAAGGAAAATAATGCAAGTTAGTGGGATACGGCAACTCAAGTTGGTGTAGTGATGCTGAGGATAGAAAATCCACAGCTGGCTATGTGTTTATGCTAGGTGGTACACCAATTGCTTGGAGTTCGAGAAAGGAGCCAGTAGTGGCATTGTCGTCGTGTGAAGCAGAGTACATAACTGCTTCTCTCTGTGCATGTCAAGCAAAATGGATGGTGAATCTGGTCGAATAGATTACAGCGAAGAGTCATAGAGCAATTGTCATGAAGATCGACAGTATGTTAGCTATCAATCCGGCGAAAAATCCGACAGCACATGGACTAAGCAAACACATCGAAATGAGGTTCAGTTATCTTCGAGAGCAGGTAGCATAAGGGAAGATGAACTTGGAATACTGCATAACTGATAATCAGATTGCAGATATCATGACGAAAGGAGTGCAAGTCGAAGTGTTCAAGAAGCTAAGGTTTATGATGAATATAGATAGCTTAGACACAATGAATTAGGTGGTTTGTTGACAAAGAAATTCCTTGTGTCGAAGCAGGTGTAGCTCAACACAAACAAGGATGTGTTGAAATTAGCCTAGTGTGGTGTGTGTCGAGTTGTGTTAGATGTCGAAGTGTCGAAGTAGGTTGCTTGACACAGGATTTCGACTTAGACCAAAATAGATATTTTGGGCTTTACCTTAGGGAGGAAGCTAGCTCAATTATAAATAGAGGGAGTAATTCTTATTTTAATGAAGAAGTGAAATTCTGGTATGCAAATATCAGATGTCCTAAGAGATGTCGAGACATTAATATCTGTTTAAAACACAAGGACCAAGGTAAACAAAGTTAAAGGTACATAAACTAACAAAACACAAAGAGTTGTTAACCTAGTTCAGTGTATAACAACACCTACGTCTGGGGGCTACCAAGCCAGGAAGGAAATCCACTATTAGTAGTATCAACTCAAAGCTAAACAACCCAGTTTACAATTTCTCACTTAATACCTACCCAATGCAATTTCTACCTAAGACTCACCTAGGTATGAAAATCCCCTCTCACTTCCTACTAGTCACTAATAGCAGTGATAGACATAACAATACATCAGAAGAAGACACACTTCAGAGAAAATACTTGATCTTGTTTAAAAGCTTCAATCAATGACAATTCACTCTTGCTTAAAAGCATAGAGTGGACACTTATAACTCAATAAAATCAGTCTAGTTCAAGCATCTAGGTGATGGATGAACGACTCACAAATAGTCTATCTCAATGTATCAGAAGACACATGAGTGACACAATACAACAACGCACTAAAAGAAACTCAAACTCTAAACCCTTATTTGCACACACAGTTTCTTCAGCAATTATTCCACACTTATTTTAGGTTTAGGAAGTCTCCTTTTATAGCCTCGTGCAGTATGGGCTTGGACTCTTCCCATTTTGTCAGTTTTAAACCATCTTCAGAATCTTCTCTATAATAGCAGGAACAAATCTTCAAAGTTTCCAAAAACGTCTCATCATCCAATTTTAGCATTTTGTGTACAACTGGTGATACAGAACTTTGTTCCTGATAGCATTATCTTGATCTGTGTAAATTACTAAGATATATCCAAAAGAAATATCACAAAATTAAAAAAAAACAAATCTGTCAAGATTAAAAACAATCAGAATAGATGTTCTGGTAGAACATGTTCCAACATTTGTTAGGACATCTACTCTCAAGATGAGCTGAGCAGCATGTTACAACATCACACACGATATCCTGTAGTGAACCATGTTTTAGCAAAAATTGTTGCCAATCCATAAACCATGGAACCTTCAATCTCCCCCTTTGGCAAATTTTGGCTAAAACACCTTTTTCACAATAAATCCTGGAGACTGTGTACATAACGAAGAAGATAACCTACATCTTTGGGAATATCCAGAACACCCCCTAGACCACAGAACCGGTCCTTGTCACAGAGAAATAAATCTTCCTCTCAAGGCGGAAGAAGAAACTTTTCCGAAGCACAAGAAAACCAACCTGGACACAAGCTTGAACTAAACTAGTTCAAGTCATTAGAAACACATATAGCATAAGCCACAGTCATTAGAAACAGATATGGCAGAAGCAGCATAAGATCCCAAAACATGTCCAAAAATAGAAAACATCGGATTGGACATCCTGCATACAATATAAGCTCAACAACCAACCAATAATACCACCTTTAGAGACCTTTACTTTTATTTATTTTTATTTATCTCCCCCTGTTTGAGCTAAAATTTGACAAGCAAACAAAACTGACTCTGCAGGAACAAAAACACGCCTAGCATGGGAATAAAAAAAAGAAAGCAACCTAAGGCCCCAAATGAAAACAGTTGACACTAAGTCCTTAACACATAAAAAAATAGACAAAAAATAGCTATTCCCTCCAACCTCCCGAGTTAACAAATTGAACCCAGTCTTCATCACCACTCGCACCAGAAACAAGATCCTTAGGACGAGGTTTCTTTAAAGATGTAACCTTTGTCACAGAAGTTTTCCCTGTCAGGACAACTCCGGTTGATGATCCAGTAGATGTCACAGCACTTGACTGACCCTTCTTTTCGTTCAGAGGTTCCTTCTTATTATCAGAAATTTTGGAGGACTGGCTCATGTTTGAAGTACAACATGAGGGGATGAAAAAGAAAGCAGATTTCAGACTTTATATAACATAAATTCCTTGTTTGTAACGCCTGATAAGTCAAGGAGAGAAATGTTGGAAACAGGTAAGTCAGCCTTGAAAATGAACCACCGTCCACAAGTAGGAAGCAAATCTATTAACCCTAGGTCTCGTTTTCCAAACTTGAATCAAGAAACTTCCCATGTCATAGAAACACGCTACACATACACCCAAAAAAACACATTTTTCAGGCCTACTATTAGCTGACTAGACACATCGTCCTTGGTATACTGACCACACACAGACTCTTAATAATCTTAACTGAAGCAACTTGGTACATTGTCCAAACATTGTGATAAACATTTTTTTTTCTTATGACTCATCCAAAGACACACAACATGCTCCAAACATGAAGCTTTCCACCAAATTCCTTGCCTAGAAAATTCATCAGTGATCAGCCCAAAACAAATGAGCACAATGTCATGACATTACGTTAGACATATCACAACCAAGTAACATAACCATCCTTACTGAGAAATGTCAAGACATCTTGTCTAGCATTATAATTTCACTAGGGGAAAAAGTAAAACATGTTGCATGAGATCTTGCATGCTTTGTACATGATGTACCAAAGCAGCTACACATCAGACAAGTACACATCTCCCCCTGTCACATATAATCAGTTCTCCCCCTGAAGGTGGAGACCAAGTAAAACAACTTAAATAATTCCATATCTTATACACAACAGCACCAGCCATCACATTCACACTCTCACTGCAGAGAAAGTAGTTTCCTAACGAGGAGTTATTAGAAGCAAACACTACGAAATAAAAGAAACACTCATAAACTCCCTACAAAAAAAACTTGTTAAGACATCTTGTTTGACATCACAAGACCATTAGCAGAACTCCCCCTGAATAGTATAGCACAAAGGGAGATAATGTCCAGACACAGTGTATGGAAACACGCATCACTTAGTGGAAACACACATTCCTGATCAACTTCAGGTGCTATGTCACCCCTTGCCCCTGTCAAAGATTCATCTGCACTTCTTGTTGTTGTCACCAGCCTTAAGAGAGTTGACACTGAACTCCCTTGCCACAGCCTTAAAACCTGTCTTCTTCAAAATCTCAATAATAACAACCTTCTTAGGCTTACTATGCATCTGAGAATAGGGGAAAGATACAGTGTATGTTGCCTTCCTCCATACCTGTAACTGCGATAAATCTTTAATAGGACAAGTACTTAGCCCACAGCTTACGCCCTCAAACTGACCTGCACATAATGCTTTAGTACCCATATCAGTCAGCTGATCCTTACAGTCCATAAGCTCCAAGATAATCACCTTTCCTTCATCAGGATTCCTGACTAGTTGATTATACCTGTCAGGGTTCTTGCTCTAGTCATGTTGAGTAACATATCTGATAACATTAAAACCTTCACAATCTAATGTCATAACATTCAGCTTGATATTATATACCTCCATCATCTACTTTATACACACTAGTTGAGAGCAACCCCTACTTGTCTTACCATAGTCAGTTTCAACAGTGTTCCCAAAAGCACATCCATCAGCATTGTGGGATTCTTTCATCAGGAATTCAGTGTTGTGAGAGTAGAACACACCACACACACTTGTTTCAATGATGTAATTCACGATCTTCTTTTTATGAATGATAGGACTCATCCTTGGTTCCAGCTTAAAGACAAGACAAGAATCTGACATTTTCTTTGTATATTCAGAAGGGTGTCTTGTAATGAGTTCCTTGGATAGCTCTGCCTGAACTCTAACAGATAGACCAGAAGTAAATTGAAGATCATCTGTCACAATGCTAGAACGATTGCATCTTTCTTCTTTTCTAGTCTGCACAGATAATGTTTCAACATCGTTCTCAACATCTATCCTTTGCTTAGTAATTGAATCATCAATTATCACACTGATAGATTCCTCAATTACTTTAATTCTGGAGTTAAAAACTCTATAGGCTCCGCTGCTTGACGAGTACCCCAAAAATATCCCTTCATCACTTATAAGGGTTGTCTTACCATTTTGATTTTTGTCAGTCAATACAAAGCATTTACTTCCAAACCTATGCAAGTGTTTGATTGTAGGTTTTCTCCCTTTCCATAGCTCGTAGATAGTGGTTGAGGTACCTTCTCTTAATGTGACCCTGTTGTGAATGTAGCACGCAGTATTCATAGCTTCAGCCCAAAATACCAATGACAATTGCTTTGAATGAAGCATAACTCTAGCAGATTCTTGTATACCTCTGGTCTTCTGTTCAATAATTCCATCCAGCTGAGAAGTGATAGAAGAAGAGAATTCATGACTAATATTTTCATAAACTCTGAGAATTCTGCACTCTCAAATTCATTGTCATGGTCACTTCTAATCTTTACAATCACACGGTTCTTTTCCCTCTGAATACTATTACACAAATCTTTGAAGACTTCAAACAAGTATGATCTTTCTCTAATAAACTTCATCCACGTGAACCCAGAAAAAACATCTTTAATCACATAGACATACCTCTTTCCATCCAAGCTTTCTATCTTCATTGGTCCCATCAATTCCATATGAAGCAGTTCCAACACTCTGGATGTAGTCTGATGTTGCAACATTGTGTGAGGCATCATACCCTACTTTCTAATCTCACACTCACCACAGATTTTCCCTTCTTTAATATTAAGATCTGGCATTCCTCTAATGGCTCATATAGACATTATTTCCTTCATTCTTTTGGGATGAAGATGTCCAAGAATTTGATGCCATAACTTTACTCCATCCTCATTGGTTATAGATCATGTGGAAGAATAAACAGTTATTTAAGGATCCCACATATAGCAATTATCTTTGGGCCTTATACCTCTCATTAGAATAACATCTTTCTCATCTTTGACTATGCATTATGACTTTGAAAAATTGACCAACAAACCTTGATCACAAAGCTAACTAATGCTAATAAGGTTAGCTATTAATCCTTTCACCAGGCGAACATCTTCTAAATTAGAAGATCCTGCACACATCAATCTTCTCACTCCTTTAATTTCTCCTTTAAATCCATCACCAAATCTGACAGACCCTGAGGGCTGAGACCTAATATCCACCAATAGCCTTTGAATCTCCGTCATGTGTCTAGAGCATCCATTGTCAAAGTACCAGTCTTCTCTAGTTGAAGCCCTCAAGGAGGTGTGAGCCATAAGATTAATATCCTTGTTGATAGACCTTCTTTTCTTACTTACTTGATTGGCTTTGGCACGAGCTGAAGATTGTTGCACTCCATATATCTTATAACATAAGGGCTTAATGTGACCATACTACCCACAGTAATGACACCTCTAAGTTGAGGCTTTAGAGTTTGTTGAAGATACACCATGGTTGGACATGGTGACCATTTTCTTCTTTTCAGAAGAAGGGAACTCTTCTACAAACTTATTATTTTGTTGATCATCAGAAGGATAATCACCTCCTGCATGTCTATACTCTTTCACCACATCATATTCGTTACTCATTCTTCTTAATGAGTCTGTCATGTTATTAAGCTTGGATTTTAGGAAGGTTACCTCACCCTGAAGATGATAAACATTACATAGAAGTTATTTCTTCTCATTCTCTAGTACAACTATGATCTTCTTCTGATTCTCCTCTGTCTTAATATGTTCTTCACACTTGTCACAAGTTTCCTTGTAAGACATATCCAGATCTTCATAGAGGAAATTTTTTGCACATGATTCTTCCTCATCAGCCCATCTACCAAAGAGAGCAGTCACAATGTTGATAGTCTCAGAATTAGATTCATCTTCTGACTCATCATAATCAGATCATGATATAGACAACCATTTCTTTTGTTTCTTAAGAAAAGTGGGACATTCTGACCTGATGTGACTAAAACCTTCACACTCATAGCATTGTATTCCTTTGCCTTGATTTGACTTCTCTTCAGACCCGGCATTCTTTTGAGAGTCATTGTTATTTCTGATGTTGGATGAGATGTTCTTGACACTGATTTTCCTCGTCTGTCCACCCTTTTTAAAACCTTGTTGAATTGCCTCCCAAGAAGCACAATAGCATTAGATATATCTTTATTTGTATCTAGGTTACATTTATCCTATGAGTTTTTAGCATTTGACACAAAAGCTATGCTCTTCTTCTTTTTAGCCTTTTCACTGACCCCTAATTCAAAAGTTTGAAGAGATCCCATAAGCTCATCAACTTTCATGTTCTTTATGTCTTGGGCTTCTTCAATGGAAGTCACCTTCATGTCAAATCTCTTTGGAAGAAATATGAGAATCTTTCTGGCCAACTTAGCTTCTGAAATCTTCTCCCTCATGGCACTTGAGGCATTGGCTATCTCAATAATATTCGTGTGAAAATCATGAATACTCTCATCCTCCTTCATTTTCAAGTTCTCAAACTTGGTGGTAAGAAGTTGTAGTCTTGAGATCTTCACCTTAGAAGTTCCTTCATGGGCAGTCTTCAAAATCTCCCAAGCATATTTAACAACAATACAATTATTTATCAGCCTGAAGATGTTCTTGTCCACTCCATTAAACAAGGCATTCAATGCTTTGGAGTTTCCCTGAGCTAGCTTGTCATCTTCATCGTCCCAGTCTTCCTCAGCCTTCAGCCCATCAGTAATTTTACCATCCTTATCTCTAGCCATTGGTGGATCCCATCCCTTGACCACAGACTTCCAAGCCTTACTGTCCATAGACTTCAGAAAGGCCACCATACGTGCCTTCCAATAATCATAATTGGTTCCATCAAGGATGGGTGGTCTGTTCACAAAACCTATTTCCCTGTCCATTACACCAGAAAGTATCTTCCCTAGATCTCACCCAGATACAGAGTAGGATGCCTGCTCTGATATCAATAGAAATTCTGGTATGCAGATATCAGATGTCCTAAGAGATGTCGAGACACTGATATTTGTTTAAAACACGAGGACCAAGGTAAACAAAGTTAAAGGTACATAAACTAACAAAACACAAAGAGTTGTTAACTCAGTTCAGTGTATAACAACACCTGCGTCTGTGGGCTACCAAGCCAGGAAGGAAATCCACTATTAGTAGTATCAGTTCAAAGCTAAACAACCCAGTTTACAACTTCTCACTTAATACCTACCCAATGCAATTTCTACCTAAGACTCACCAAGGTATGAAAATCCCCTCTCACTTCCTACCAGTCACCAATAGCATTGATAGACATAACAATACATCAGAAGAAGACACACTTCAGAGACAATACTTTATCTTGCTTAAAAGCTTCAATCAAAGACAATTCACTCTTGCTTAAAAGCTTAGAGTGATCACTTACAACTCAATAACATTAGTCCAGTTCAAGCATCAAGGTGATGGATGAACAGCTCATAAACAACCTATCTCAATGTATCAGAAGACACATGAGTGACACAATACAGCATCACACTAAAAGAAACTCAAACCCTAAATCCTTATTTGCACACACGATTTCTTCAGCAATTATTCCACACCTATTTTAGGTTTAGTAAGTCTCCTTTTATAGCCTCGTGCAGTATGGGCTTGGACTCTTCCCATTTTGTCAGTTTTAAACCACCTGCAGAATCTTCTCCATAATAGTAGGAACAAATCTTCAAAGTTTCCTAAAACGTCTCATCATCAAATTTTAGCGTTCTGTGTACAGTTGGAGATACAGAACTTTGTTCCTGATAGCATTATCTTGACCTGCGTAAATTATTGAGATATATCCAAAAGAAATATCACATAATTAAAACAAATAATTCTGTCAAGATTTAAAACAATCAGAATAGATGTTCTGGTAGAACATGTTCCAACATTTGTTAAGATATATTCTCTCAAGGTGATCTGAGCAGCATGTTACAACATCACACACGACATCCTGTAGTGAACCATGTTTTAGCAAAAATTGTTGCCAATCCATAAACCATGGAACCTTAAGAAGAATAGAGAATAATATTGTAATCACTTGCAGTTTCAAAATTAATAAGATTTTCATAGTTTGTAGACAGAGAGACTCTGCAGAAATCATTTCCTTCTTTCCTAATTTTTGTCAAGCCCTAATCTTCTTTCTTATTCAATTTTATTTCTTCTTCTTCCATTAACAATTGCTGCCAGAATCATTCATACAATCAAGGTGTGATTGATTCACTCAAGTGAAGAGTGAAGAACAAGGGATTTTGATCGATTGATTGAATCTTGTTCATCAAGATTGGTTCAGAATTACTCAAAGTTTTGAGTTAATTTCAACAACAAAAACATCAATCTCAATCTCAACAAATAAGAACAACATCAATAATAAACATATTACGTAATTATCTCAACAAAAACAACAACATATAATATTTAATCTTAATATAAACAATGACGACAACATTAAACCTATAGTATTTGGGGTTTCAACAACAATAATAATGGAAATGTTTCACGTACCATATATGTGAAGAAAAATTCAAAGATATTGTTCGAGTTCTTTCTTCGTATTTCCTTGTTTTGTACGAGTTGAAGAAGATATGGATGAAGTTCGGCCTCGTTTGTTGAAGAACTAGTTGCATAAGACATGACGGTGAAGAAATGGAAATGGTACGATGGTTAATGAGTTGGAGATGACACATTTTTAGAGATCTTGTTGTTAATGGAGATGATAAACTTCGTAACGGCTCAATGTGGTTTTCACAAGGGCTCAATGTGGTTTTTGTAGGACAAGAGAACTGTAGAAATATGATAAGATAAAATTATAAAGTAAACCATTTCAATACGGTTGGAAAAAATTCCAACTGTGATTAAAAGATTTTTATTGATTTTTATTTGATGAAAGTGCCAATTTTTTAACAATTTAAAAATTAAAAAATAACGAGTCTAACATTTCACCATGGTTAGACAAACTAACTATTGAGAATTGGAATGTTTTTAACAATAAAATAAAATAAAAAGAAATGTGTCACTATAAAATAAAATAAATCACAAATATGTTGGAGCAGAGATTCGAACTCATGAGCAGAACAATATTTCTTCATTGTTGTTAATTTCAATCGTGATAATATATAAATTGTTTTTAATTTTAAAATAAAAAATATCAAGTCGTCTGGTTTTAAAGATGTCACTACGGTCTGTTTCACAACCATGATGAAAACTCCATAATTGAATGTATTTTTTGTAGTAGTGAATATCTCTTTAATATTTTGATGTTTAAAGATGTGTTCTTGTTTGATTGAATTTGTAAGTCAATGAAGCAGCAAAGCTTACCCATCAGACATTTTAAGTTCAAAAGTTTGCTTTGAGCTATCAACCTTTTTGAAATATCTCCTATGATATTTTCAAGTGCATGGTATGTTAAGGTTCTCTATTCTTTGGGTATATCTTGATAAGAAGAATTATTTTCCTTATCCTTGCCTTTACAATTTCTAAAAATATTTCCTCTACACTAACTTTGTGTGTTATATTTATTAAAGATAACATGTACTAGTTCTTTTACAGTCTTGGTTTTTTAATTATAAACTTGAATTTTTTTTTACTAGAAATAAAATAGCCAAGAAATAGACCTTCATCAATTTTAGCATCAAACTTGCCAAGATTTTATTTTAACTCAAAACAAAACACGTGCATCCAAAAAATATAAAAATTGAGAAACATTTGGATTTCTTCCTTTGTATACTTTATAGGGTGTTTATTTCAGAATATGTATTATGAGAACTCTATTCATAATATAACATTCAGTGTTTAACACGTCTGCTCAAGAATATTTAGGGAGGTTTGTTCCTTTAAGTATCATCATTGCTTGCTCTTTAAAAAATATTCCATTTTTTGGAGTTTGTGGATAAAAAAATATATTCTCAATTTTATTTGTTAAAAAAACATTTTGAAATATTTATCTTGAAATTCACTACCATGATCATTTCATATAAATGAAATGTTCAAACCATTTTCTTTTGGAATAATTTATGCACGTTTTTTTATGCGAAATAAATAATTTCCATGTATAATGAGAGTAATCATCTATAATAAATAATAAACAGTAATTTCTACCAAAACTCATAGTTCTTGACGTCAAAAAAATCCATATAAAAAAGTTGTAAAGACCAATCTGAAGAAATGACATTTTTAGATTTTAAGGTGGCATTTACTCATTTACCTTTTGACACTCATTGCATAGTCTTTTCTAAAAATATCTTTTTGATAGACTAAATAAGTATATCTTTACATATTAATATATATTAATGGTCTATGTGAATGTACGATGTCAACATACTACTCCGTCCCATATTATAAGCAAAAGTTACTTTTTAGATACATTAAATAATTAATGTATCTGACCTATATATAGACCAGATACATTAATTATTCAATGTATCTAAAAAGTAACTTTTGCTTATAATATGGGACGGAGGGTGTATATACATCATTTGAAGATAGATCATTTAAATCTACGATGTATGTATTTCAACTTTTTTTACTAAAAAATTGTTTGTGTGTTATTTGAATTCACGACTTTGCATATAGAAGAATTAAATACAACTATACTACCTTTGTCACACTATTTACTAATGTTTAGTAAATTGTGCTTTAAATGTTCAACAAGTAAAATATTTTGGCTAAATTACAATTTTGAGCCTCTGTTTTGGTTTATTCACAATTTTAGTTTTTTTTTTTTTTTTAAATAGTTTTGGTCCCCCATCCCAATTTTGATAAAAAAAAACGCTAATTGTACATGTTCCGTACATGAACAGTGCATGACCGTACATAAACGGTACATGAACGGTGCATGAATAGTTTGATCAAAATTGAGATGGGGGATCAAAACTGTTTAAAAAAAAGGAGGACTAAAACCGTGAATAAACCAAAACAGAGGAATCAAAATTGTAATTTAGTCAAATATTTTTCAATATTTGAATTGAGACTCTTACCAATAGTACTAATACTAGAGATTTTATCTTTGTTATTGTCACCAAAAGATACACAACCTCCTTTTTTAGGAGTTAACGAGGAGAACTTTTTTTTTTGTCTTCTGTCATTTGTTTTGAACAATGTCTGTCAAAATATCATTTAGAGTTTTTGAAGTTCAAGCACACGTGTATCCCAACATCAAGTTTTAAATTTTGGTATCCAAATCATTTTTTTGACCCTTTAACTTTAGAGTGCGGCATGGTGCCATTTGAGATCAATTTACTTTTATAAACCATCTCATTATTATTTCTTCTATTACTAGAGAACTTATTTTTCAAAGTCTTGTTTGAGCAAAATAATTTTTTTAAGGCTAAGGTTTATCATGACTTTTATTTTTGATAGCACAAACCATCTGTATTATTTTAGGTATTTCTTTAACTTTTTAAGATGATGTCCAAATTTTCTCTTCCTTTAGTAAATTTTAGCAAGGGTATTATGCAAATCATAAAAAAAAAAATTCAAAAAATTGCAATCGGCACACTTGACATTTTTTTCTTTATTGTTTTTAAGAGAATTTGTAAGAAGAGAATCACTTGAATTTTTTCCCTTTAATAATATATATTTTGCTGTTTAAATTTTTATTTTTTAATTCAGGGGTGGAAATAGTTTTCTTATATATAGAGACAACTTTTTTAAATGTTGTTGAATCATCACTTAGTTCTTTCCAAACAAAGAGTAATTCATACTAAGTTTAATTATTTTCAAATTTGTTTACCTCATATTTGTTAGAGTGAAAATGCAAGTGTACTATAATTGTGCCAACAAAAATTCACAAGTAGTAAATGAAAATTATTGGTTCATACAAATTGAGATTATTTTATCAAGATTATATGAATGATAATCACTATCAGGTAAAGAATGACATAATTGTAAAGGGGGTGTTATAGGTAGCGTTAGTTGATTAGTTGTGCACTTGTTGTAAAAGTTGAATAAACTAACTAACAATTAAATTTTTTATTAAGAAAAACGATTAAGCTCTTTTCAAATCTCTTTTTCTTTCCATGCGGCTAGTCATTGATCGAGCTTATAATGATTTTCCTTATATCACAACTATTTAAAAAAATTGTTGCACACGATGTCTCGTCACGCAACCCAACTCGTCTAATTACAATCCCCTAATCTATCGGCCGTAGTAACAACACAAGGAGGTTTGATCATACGTAAAATACTTACGACATAACCACATATGTCCTCTGTATAATGATTATAAACAAGCTCCTAACAGTATTTAGTTTTAAGAACATAATCTATGAGTGGTTCTAAAATGTTATATAGATTGATTTTCCCAAATTTTTAAATGGGAAAAAAATTAAACACGAAATATTATTGAATACCTATAAAAAGTATATCATTATATAAATAAGTTCTAAGCGGATCATATAATTCATATAGATAGAGGTAAATTCATCTAAGGAAACTTAATCTAAAAAAGGTAGTCACTCATTCTTAAAGGATTCATGGCAAATTCCATGAAAAGAAAGTAGTTACACCTTACAAACGATTAGGGATGAAACCCCTATTATTCCTTGCCTTCCCCCCTATCAAATGCTCGTAAAATCCCACTGTACTTCATGTCCATTGAATCATTATTTTCCAATGCCGATTTATAATTATATGCTCTAAATCATGCTGCTCCGCATAGTAACATACTAACATACTAAAAAAATTTGTTTGGCTAGGATATTTCTAAAATGATCGTCTTTTCCACCATACTTTAAAATCATTATAAAATCTAGAAAAGGTTACACAAATTTAAAATAAAAATACTTAAAATGAATAGAAATTATACTAAAAAAACATCCAATGATGAACTATCATCACTATCCTTCAAAGTTTTCCATTAGAATAAGGCCATCTTCATTTTTAGATTCATCTGATGAGTTCATGTTGTTATCATCCCACACATTGTAAGCTCTTCTCTCTTTACTAAAATTGTCACCACCTTTAGTTTCACTTTCTTTGGTAAAGTTATTCATGAAAAGTCCTTTATTTTCGGCTTCGTCATATTCCATGAGATAATTCATTTTCAAGCTCATATTCTTGTAATTTACCAAACAAATTAGGCAAGTCTATATGAGATAAGTTTTATATTTTGAAATTGGATTTACTTTAAGTTACAAATGCAATATAGGTATCTAAGAGCTTTGTAAGTTAAATTATCATTTTTGAATTTTTTGACAAGAGTTCTAAGATAATTAATTATATGGATACAACATTTTCGCATATCATAGATGTTTTCTTTTTTATTTCATCTTATATAAATTATACTCATTGACTAACGTGTTCATCCTAGATCTTTTTACTTCACCAGTACCTTCATGGGTCACTTTGAGGTTGTTCCATATTTCTTTCACATTTCTACAATTGGATACATGAAATAAATCATCAATTATCAAAGCAGTTGTGATTAAGTTCTTAGCTTTTAAATTGTATTGAACATTTTCTTTTTCCTCTATGGTCCTAAGAAATATTGTTCTACTGACCCCTTCATTATTTACAAAATGAGTGGGAATAAACGAACCATTTTCTACCATTTTCTACTGCATCCAAAACATTAATATCTACAACCTCAAAAAAAGCATTGTTCTTTCCAATAACCATACCCTTCACTATTGAAAGGCAAGGTTATGTTTATAGAATTTTTCACATTAAAAAATTTGTTTGAAGGCATCCTGTCTCTTGAGACTATTAATCTTTACACAAGATTTAGAATCTAATTTCACTTGTTGAACATGTGACTCTAAACAAATACGAGGGGGAGGGGGATTATGGATAAAAAATCGTTTTACAGCATTAAGAAAAAATATTTTTATAGAAAAGTTTGTAGAAAAATAAGATGCAGAGTAAAACAATATATTAAGTACTGAAAGTAAAAGAGTGGGGATATGAGAGATGATACCTTAGCTTATTATAAACCTAAAACCATTTGGCCTACATCCTCTCGCCAATGATAGCACCTTGAGATTTCAATAACGACCAATATTTTGAACATGTTCAACTTGCAACATTTACAACAAGCTTTTAACACAACTTTAAGTTGAAACCTTTACACCTTACAAATTAAGATATATTTCTTCACTTGGCTTACATTGAGATCAATAAGAAGTTTCTAGATTTACACCTCTCATGTTGATGGGATAAACTTAAGCTTAAGAGCTAGAGTAGTAACTACATATAAAATTAGTTCTCAAAAATAAAATTGTGAAGAAGATGCTCATAATTCATCTTAGTTTAGTTGTGATGAAGATAAAAGTTTATCAAAGAAGAAAAAAGTTGAGGTCTAATTCAATCAAATTTCAAGATTACAAAAGTCATTGAATGTTGTATTAAAAGAATTTGATCATGAAGCAAAGGTATTCAATTACAAATCACATTTTATAGATGCTAAGAAGTTTCTAAGCATACATGAGAGTATGATTCATTTTAGATAATGAAATATATGCATACTTCCTAGAAAATCTATAGAAATAGAAGACACTATGTTTAGAAGGAAGATCAATTTAATGTTCCTACAAGAAACTAAGTGGACATGTGAAAAGGCGAGGGAATTCAACAATTAAATATTTAAGCTTTAGTACACCATAAAAATTAGATCGAGAAATGGGGTGGGGATTATATTGAACACAAAGTGAAGAAGGATATTATGGATGTGAAAAAGAGTAAGAGATTGAATCGTAACCTTGAAATTTATAAAGGAACAAGACACCTTTAATGTTATTAGTGCTTCTGCACCTCTGGTTGGATTGACAGAACACCTTAAGGCAAAATTTTGGTAGGATTTAGAAGACTTACTTAAGAATATACCTCAAGGAGAGAAGCACTTTCTAGGAGGGGGTCTAAATGGACATGTAGGAAGCGTAATAAGAGTTTTTGAAGGTGTGCATGGGGGTATGGCCTTAAGGAGGTAAATTTGGATGGTAAATGCATCTTGGAGGTTTATTCAACCTTTAAAAAGGATTATTTTAAATAATGTTCTAGGTGTAAAAATGACAAAACTTGGGAAAAAAAGTATAAGAAAGCTAAGAACGAGACCAAAAAGGTGGTGAGTGAAGCAAAAACCTAAGATTTTAACGGATTATACCAATCTTTAGGAACCAAGGAAGGAGAAAAATCTATATATAGGTTTGCTAAGGAAAGAGAAAGAAAGATAAGCGATTTGGATAAGGTGAAGTGTGTTAAAGATGAAAAAAGGCAAAGTATTGGTTTAGGAAAAGGATATAAATGATATGTGGAAGAAATACTTCTACAATTCATTTAATGAAGGATATTAGATATAATGTCTCTCAAGACTCTAGCAGACTCGATATTAGAGAAGATGATCAAAAGTATAATTACTACCGCTAGATTAAAAAACAAGAGGTAAGGCGATTTGACCAGACAACATACCTATTGAAGTGTGGAAATTTCTTGGAGTTATAGTTTTTTACTAGCTCACTAAAATCTTCAATGAGATTATGAGTTCGAATCAAATGCCAGATGAACGGTGAAGAAGCACTTTAGTTCTAATATACAAGAATAAAAAGAATATACCAATTTGTGAAAATTGTAAGGGTTTAAACTTATTTGTCATACTATGAAGTTATGTAAAAAACTAATTGAACATAGACAAAGAAAATATATTCAAGTCACTGAGAATCAATTTGGTTTTATGTTTGTGAGGTCGACCATGGACGTGATCTAACGACTACGATAGGTGATTGAGTAGTATTAGATGAACCAACAAGACATGAATTTATTTTTAATTGACTTGGAGAAAGCTTATGATAGAGTTCCTAGAGAGATTTTGTGGAAATCCCTAGAGAAGAAAGGGGTTAAGATTGCATTATTCAAGCTATCCAAGATATGTATGAAGCGGTATTGACTAGTGCGTGGACAAAGAGTGAAGAGACA
Source organism: Lathyrus tuberosus (assembly GCA_022829125.1). Classification (NCBI taxonomy): domain Eukaryota; kingdom Viridiplantae; phylum Streptophyta; class Magnoliopsida; order Fabales; family Fabaceae; genus Lathyrus; species Lathyrus tuberosus. The sequence goes on from JALAZF010000034.1 coordinate 8,755,833, forward strand.
GTCAATTTCACCATTATAATAGGTTTGCACTAAAATTAAACCCTGAGCTCCTAACTTTTTACTTTAATTTTGGATGTACTCATGAAGGACATCCAAGAGCTAACACCGAGATGCGTGTTTTTTTATATGATATAGTCCTACTTGGAGAGTCGAAAGAGGATTTAAATGAGAGGCTAAAGACGAGATTTAGAAACCTATGGCTTTCAATTACGTAGAAGTAAGATGGAATATGTGGAATGTAAGTTCAACAAAAGGAGAAGCTTTTCTAATCTATAGTTGAAAGTTGGAGACCATATCATCCGACAAGTCATGGAGTTTAAATATCTTGGACTAGTAATACAAAATGATGGAGAAATGGAAGAGGATGTAAACTATCAAATTCAAGCTGGGTGGTTGAAATGGAGGATGGCTTCAAAGATTTTATGTGAGAGAAATGTACCACTCAAGTTGAAGGGAAATTTTTATCGAGTTACGGTAAGACCTGGGATGTTGCATGAGACATAATGTTGGGCGCTTAAGAATCAATACTAGAATAAAGTAAATATAGCAGAGATGAGGATGTTGCATTGGATGTCTGGTAAGAATAGACATGATAATATTAGAGAGAGAGAGAGAGAGTGTGTGTGTGTGTGTGTGTGTGCGTGTGCGTGTGCGTGTGTGTGTTAGGGTAGCACATATAGTATAAAAGATGGTTGAAAATAGACTTCAGTGATTTGGACATGTAGGGAGAAGACATGTAGATTATGTGGTAAGGAAAGTAGACCAGATGGAGAGGATTCCAATAGTCAGAGGTACACAAAAATCTAGGAAAACTATAAGAGAAATTATTAAGAAAGATCTCAAGGTTAACAATTTGGGTCAAAGCATGGTCCTAGATACTCTCTCCGTTTTTTATTATAAGTCGTTTTTGACTTTTCATACATATTAAGAAATGTAATAATTGTAGCATGGTAAAGAGAAATTATGAAAGATTTTACAAAATTGTCCTTTGTTAATGGTATTGGAAAGACAAATTTACATAATTGAAAGAGAAAAAATAATAAATTTTCAAGGGTCTAAAAGAAAAAATAACATTAATAATACGATTTATATTGTGGTACAATTTTTTTCCCCCAAAACGAATTATAATAAAAAACTGAGGTAGTAGAATATTATGGCGGAAGTTGATCCACGTAACCGACCACACTTAGTGAAATAAGACTTGATTGTTGTTGTTGTTGTTTACTTGAATTAATAAATATTGAATTAAATCTAAATATATTTGTAATAAACTTAGTAGACTATACTTTAAAACAAATTATTAAAATAATTTAAGTATTATAAGAATTCCTAGAGATTTAAAGTAATGAAATAATAAACTTGAAAATTAGTGGATGAATAATAAGTCGTAAATCATGCACCACAAAACCTCAGTGAAGAATATGATAGTGCTAGAATAATAAATCACTCACTTGTGCAATTAATCTCCACTCATTTAAGAAATTATTTAGTCATTCATTTCCAACTCATTTTCTCGTAAAAAATAATATTATTCTGCCCTTACCTCTGAAATAATAATTATGGGCAAATTTGTTTTAACTTTAAAAAAATTGATTTTTTCTTTAAATTTTTGAAAATGGATTCTACAAAAATATTTTTTAAAATATTATAAATTTTTTTAAATTTGTTTTTTTATAAATTAACAGACTAATTTTGATATTCTATAATATTAAGGAAATAAAGGTGATGCACTGACAGTGTAAATTTTTTTTACACTGTCAATCAATGACGACCATGCATCCCGCCAAGTCAGACTGAAAATTTAAAACTAATTAAATGACATGGCAGAATTATATATTCCTATTCGATGACACTGTAAAAAATTTTTACACTGTCAGTGCATCACCATTAAACCCTAACATTAATATACATTATTGAAATTCAAAACATAGTCAAAATCACAATTTTTTCAAAAAGTCATATTTCAAAAATGATTTTTATGAAGTGATTTTTTAAAATTTTGATATCCAAAAAAAGTTTCAATAAAATGATAAAATACCTAAAATAACATTTTAAGAATAACTATTCAAACCAAATTTTTATTTGAAGCTTTTATGAAAAGTTTCTTTGTAAAAACTTTTTTCACAAAATTATGTTGCACTATAAAAATCATTTTTAAAAAAAAACTAAAACAAACGGGTCCAATAAATGATTCTTTAAGCTTTTTAAGGAATCTAAGATCCTTTAATCAAACATTATAATTCTATATATGGCCAAAACAAGAGAGATATGTAACATCACTCACGAAAATCTTTTATTTCAACCAATATTAAATTAATTATATTTTGTGCTAATTTATTCTTCACGGACTAATCAAATAAAACATTAAAATGAATCAATTATAATTTATTTTAAAGTTTTCTTCTACATACTTAACGAACTCATTATCTCATCATAGTTTAAAATAGTTGAATCACAATTCAAATAGAAGAAGATATAAACCATTATATTCAAGTTGGGAGGCTGAAATAGAGGAGATATAAACCATTATATTCAAGTTCTTAAATAGTTTAAAATAGTTGAATCACAATTCAAAATGTTGAACCTTTAAGAATCAACATAAGACTCATGATAAGATTAAGAACGACAATATTGTGTATCATCATCTATAATAGAAAAGATGATGAAAAATAAATTTATGTGGTTTAAATATGCTGCAAAAACATTTGTGATAAAAAAAATAGATCAAATTGAGAAGAGTCAAATAGATAGAGATAAAGAAAAATTTATAAAATTTATAAAAAAATTTATTAAGAAAAATCCAAAATAAACCATATAATAAAAAATTATAATAAAAATTGATCATATAACCAATGTTACTCAATAAGATAAAATTTGGTTGTTGTTTTTAAGTCTTGGTTGTTATTTTAAGTCAAAGTTAATTGATGGTTTTTTTTTTAAATTAAAAAACGGTAAAAGTTTTTCTCAAAAACTGTGTACAGTTAGTTACTCATAATCGTAAAGATTACTCTCTTAAGCTACAACAATAATATGCGGCACATATATAATCTATCAAGATGCGACATATATATATATATATATATATATAATCTATCAATGAAATTGAAAACAATATATCTGACTTTGAGGATATTTGTTTTAATTTTAAAAAAATAAATTTTTTTTTTTATATTTTTGAAAATGGATTATAGAAAATATTTTTAAATATATTATAAGTTTTTTTAAATTTATTTTTTATAAATTAAAAGATTAATTTTGATATTCTATAACATTAATATACATTATTGAAATTTAAAACATAGTTAAAATCGAATTTTTTTTCAAAAAGTCATATTTCAAAAATAATTTTTATGAAAAACTATTTAAAATAGCTTTAAAATTAAGTGATTTTTTAAAATTTTGATATTTATTTTTTTTTCGATAAAATAATAAAATATATAAAATAATATTTTAAAAATAACTATTCAAATTAAATTTTTATTTAAAATTTTTATAAAAAATTTCTTTATAAATTTTTTTTTCACAAAATTATATTATACTATAAAAATTATTTTTTAAAAAAATCAAAACAAACAGACCCTTTGTATTGTCGAAAAAACTTTTAGTTGAGAAATCAACCAGAAATGATAGGCAAGTTCTTTTTGAAAAAGGTGACGAGACTAACGATATTATTCGAACAAAGCTAAAATAAGCTATAGATGTGAATAGACTAACGATATCATTAGGACAAAAAAACAAAAGGTATAAAACACTTCATCCCTATTTATATGTAATTTTAAACTTCAATACGATATAGTAGTTTTTTTTTTAATTAAATCAAGAATAATTTAAACTAACGAGAAAAATAGGTAGAATAGTATAATAAATAGTAAAGACTACTATGAAAAAAATAAAATGATTTTATTAAAACTAATAAATTTAGTGATTGGTTTTAGAATTGTGTAAATAACTTTAAGAAAACAAATTAAAAAATATTACTACCTTCGTTTTTTTATTATAAGTTACTTTAGAAAAATATTTTGTATCACAATATAAGTCGTTTTATAATATCAATATATCATTAATGTTATTTTTTTTATTATACCCTTAAATATTTATTATTCTCTCTCCTTTCAATTATGTAAATTGTCTTTGCAATACCATTAATGAAGGACAATTTTGTAAAATCTTTTATAATTTCTCTTTTTTATACCACAATTATTAAATTTCTTAATACGCATGAAAAGTAAAAAACGACTTATAATAAAAAATGGAGGGAGTACATATTAATATTAATGTAATATTACATCAGATTCCTAATTAAGTTAATATTAAACGCATTACTCCTTCCGATCTTGATAGAATCTATATTTATTTTGTATTAATTTTGTATTTATTTGTAATTATGATTTATCTGTAATTATATCAAATCAAGTTAACTCTCATATATTATATATACTTTTGATCACTAATGAGAAAGAAGATAGAAAAATAATTATCTTACATAGTATCACAATATTAAAAGATCATAACCTTATTCTCCTTAAAAAGCTATTAACGACGCCGTTCACCTTCCTCCGAACCGTCGTCGCTGCTATCCTCTCATTCTGCGATCCTCCCCTCCTCTCCTTCCTCCAACCGCACCACCACCAGATCTTTTTCCCTTCATCCAATCGCGCGTCTTGTGCAAAGCCCGACCACCAACGTTGCTTCTTCATTAGTGTTGGCCGATCCGACCCCGTCGGCCTCTCTTGCAGTCACTTGTCATATACATCCTCTCCGCCTGCAAAATGTCTTCCTCCTCCAACGAAAGCAGTCACACAGAGACTCATCCCCCAAGGTGGAAACCACGATACCACCTCCATCATCCTTTTCTAAGGAAGAATTTCATCCCTTTCTCGCCGTTTCCAACATTAGGAATAATATTCCTATTATGCTTGACATGGAAATAGATCGCTACAGCACATGGGCAAAGCTATTTCGCATTCATGCCAACTCTCAATGGGTCCTGCATCATATCGTGCCTTTAGACAACAAGCCTCAACCACCTGTCACTGACCCTACTTATGACCAGTGGGCCACCTTGGATGCAACCATGCTTTAGTGAATCTATTACACTATTTCTATTGACTTGTTAACCACCATCATGGAACTTGGATCCACGACTTTAGATTCCTGGATGCATTTGGGCGACCTCTTCTAGGATAATCAGAACGCATGTGTTGTCACTATTGAGGAGGAATTCTCCAAGGTTCGTATGGAGACTTTTTCTAATGTCTCTGCTTATTATAAACGTCTGAAGACTCTTTCAGACCAATTACAGGATGTCGGTGCTCCTGTGAATTATCACTGTTTGGTTGTCCATCTCATCTCCGACCTTATTGATGCATAATATGGTGTTGTCACCTTGATTCGACGGAGCAATCTGCTACCTCCTTTCATCAGGCTCGTTCCAGACTCACATTGGAAAAATATGTTCTAGCTAAGATGACGCCCACTGAGTCTCCTACCACTTATCTTACCACCTAACAGTGTCCTTCTTACGACTCATCCTAGCGCACTAACCACCGCTTTAGCAACCTCTCTCGTCCTTGCAACAATGAGTGGTAATCGTCGTAACCATGGAGGACCTCAAGGTGGAAGCACACATGGTTCTCCTCCTTGGAACCAACAACAACCATAGTAGCAGTATTCCTCTTAGCAGCAGTGGGGTTGGACTCTACCACTGTGGGCCATGCCTTCGCGCCCATATCCTACTTCTCCACAAACTCGCCCTTTTGCTCTTCCCTATTAACAGGGCATTTTAGGCCAGTGTCCCCAGGCCTATGTTGCCACGACTTCTGTAACACCCTAAATAATCCCCCGCGTAATATAAATAAAATCAGAGTAATTATCCACAAAATCATATTTAGGAATGTCACACTTTCAACAAACACTTACTCATTCAATCTGATATGTAACACATGTTCTTTTAAAAATTATTTATAATAACATTATCAGCAAAACATAATTGAAGGTTAATTCATATAGCAGTGAAAATTACATCTAATAATTTAAGTTAACAACTCAAGGCATAGTATAATTGATAGTGCCATAAAGAGACAATAATCATAGGAAATAAAACATGGTAATCAACCACCAATAATAAAAAGCACGCAACTTTCCATAACCCCAGTGTTACATATCAGAGCAGATGCCAACTACAAAGAAAAAGAGTAAGGAGACTCCATCTTCAACTCACATCAGAGTCCTACTGCGGAGTATCTACACATTGCCCACGTGGAGGCAATATTCAAATAGAAGGGGTGAGATATCATGATAATATAAAGGAAAACATGATAAACAATATACATTAGGATATCACATGTATTGTCACCCAATCTACAACACATCAAACTCAGCACCAACAACAAGTTACCCAAGCATAAGGATAACACAACAAGAATTCAGCTAAACATCTCATATTAATCAACCAACAACATCATTACTAATTATTCCCCAACCAACATGGAAATCAAGTAGCAGCAAGTCCAATTAATCACACAAAACCACATATTTAGCAACATAGAAACATGTATAATGCAATGAGACTCACAACCTGACTCAATGCATATGCATGTGGTATCAATTTTTGTGAACACTCAAGTTCACCGTTCCGATCCCCACCTCTTAGGATCAAAACCACTCAATAACCCATCACCTTCGGAATCAGCTACTGGCCCAATCCACACAATGGGATTTTAGGCTCACCAACCACGGACCATTGTCCATAAATGTATGCAATGCGACTATTTATGCATACAACAACAATAACATAATCGTGCACAATAATCCACCACCATGGTTATTGTACACCACCTAAATTGGCCAACAAACATAAAAATATATTTCACAGAATATATGTATCTTTTATGCGATCATAACAACTAAATATAATCACATTCGAAGTAATGCATTATACCACACAACATTATAACATAACCTCAATCATACCCAACAACTAAATATCACTTCTCAGGCTCTACAACCCACATAAAATGAAAGTATGTGCCCTCGGCTTCACGCTGCTTCAAATGGCGTCTCATACGGACTTACAGATCAAAAGTTACGTCCATTCTGCCATCACTCACTACAGGTTCGCTACTACTCACTTCGCGACTTTCTCTACGCGAAATACAGCTCACATCGCGACTCTCGCTACTGCTCTCTACCCTTGATTTCTCAAAATCATTACAGAATGTAAACCATGGACTTTCACTACAGGTTCACTACTGCTCGCGTCGCGACTTTCGCTACGCGAACTCTCCAGGACAGCAGACCAAAAAAGTGCAACTTTTACAGTTTGGAGGCCTTCGGGACCTCCGAATTTGATTCCGTAAAAAGTCTCAGTCCTAGAATTCGAAATACTACATTATGTAACAGTTATAACAACCTACAATACCTTTTTAGAGGTCCTAACATCATACATACATCATGTAATCATCAATTCATATATTCAACACATGATTCATAAACCACATGGTCAACAAATAAGATACGACAAAATCATTATCATCAACAACCCAACACAATACAACATAATCATACAACATCAAGATCAATGAGTTTCATCAATTTCATTAATAATCATTATAATCAACAATAATCTGAACCCTAAATCTACCCTTCCTCACATCATTCATAATTGACACCAATTACCCAATATTCATCATAATATCCCTTAGAAAATCTGAACCCCACCCTTATCTTAGATTGATGAGTGTTTCCCTTCTCTAATGGAGTTCTTCCTCTTCTTTGCCCTAGCCTCTTTCAACTTCTATTCCAATTTCACGTACGATGAAAACTGACTCCAATAATCTCCAATTCCCCTTATAAAATCCCTCAACTATGGTTTACCTCATTTACCCTCACTCATCCTCATACAATTACTATCCTGCCCTTTTAATCTCTACTCACCTAGTATTTCATTTTATTTTATTTCATTATATTATTATTATTATTGATCCCATCTAATTAAAATAATAATAATAATAATAATAACAATAATAATAATTCCCAACAATTATTTAATTGAATTAATATCCACCCAATATTAAATAATTAAATAATTATCACTAATATTTCTATTTAGTTTTACTTCTCACACCACTAATCTCTACTCATAGGCTCACACATTTCTCCACACTCAAGGTCTAGTCTTATGATTACTACTCCACACCAAGGGTATCCCCAAACACAACAAAACACACATAATCACATTTATACACACAACTTCACATAATTAAATTACGAAAAATAATTTAAAATAAAATGGGGCCTTACAACTTTCCCCCACTTAGAATATTTTCTTCCTCGAAAATTACCTGACGCAAATAACTCAGGATACGACTCTCACATCTTGCTCTCCAATTCCCAAATTATATTTCCTCTAGCAGCGCCTCCCCACACGACCTCCACGAGAGCAATCTCCTTGCTTCACAACTGTTGTACCTCGTGACCATCAATTCTCACAAGTAAGGCCTCCATAGTAAGGTTATCCCTTACTTGCACATCATCCATCGAAATCACATACGACGGATCTGGAATGTACTTCCACAACTGTGAAACTTGAAATACATCATGTAAGTTGGACAAACTTGGTGGCAACACCACTCTATACGTAACATCTCCTACTAGCCCGAATATCTGATATGGACCGATAAACCGATGAGTGAGCTTCTTCGACTTCAAGGCACGTCCAACACCGGTCACTGGGGTGACTCTTAAGAATACATGCTCCCCTTCCTGGAACTCAAGATCCTTTCTCCTTTTGTTATGATAGATTTTCTGTATACTCTGAGAAGTTTTCATTTGTTCTCGAATTAGTTTCACTTTCTCTGTAGTTTGTTGAACGAATTTAGGTCCAAGCACCACACTTTCATCGGATTCATGCCAACACAAAGGCAGCATGCATCTCCGACCATACAACGCTTAAGAATGTGTCATCCCAATACTAGAACGAAAACTGTTGTTATAAGTAAATTCAATCAGCGACAAGTGACTATCCCAAGCGCCTCCTTGTTCTAGAACACAACCCCTCAATAGATCTTCTAATGACTAAATAATCCTCTCCGCCTGACCATTCGTCTGTGGATGATAAGCCGAACTCAACCTCGGTTTAGTACCCAACGCCTCTTGCAAACTCTCCCAAAATCTGGAAGTGAACCTCGGATCTCTATCTGACACAATGCTCAACAAAATTCTATGCAACTTAACAATTACACGGATGTAGATCTCCGCCAACTTTTACATATAAAACTCATGTTAATCGAAATAAAATGGGCCGACTTTGTCAGCCTATCTACCACCACCCAAATAGCGTCATGCCCTCTCGGGGTATTTGGCAATCCTGACACAAAATTTATAGAAATGTTGTCCCATTTCCATTCTGGAATATCCAATGGTTGTATCAACTCTGCAGGTCTCTGATGCTCAACCTTCAACTCCTGGCAAGTCAGACAAGCATAAATAAACTGCATAACATCGCGCTTCTTCGCTGACCACCAGAATATCTTCTTCAGATCTTGGTACATCTTAGTAGCTCCCGGATGGATATTTAAGCTACTCCGATGACCTTTTTCTAAAATCATCTTCTTTAGTTCCGCATTATCAGGAATGCAAATTCTATTTCTAAATCTCAACACACCTTGTTCGTCTACTTTGAAATCATTCTGTGCAGCTCGACCATCTCCAGCCATCAAGTCCACCAATTTCACATCCAGTTTCTGATTATCTTTAATTCTAGCAAGAAAATCATTGTTGATTGTTAGCATCCCCAACTTCACATTCTGATGTGTTAATTCACAAACTAAACTCATGTCTTTGAACTGTTCCACAAGCTCCAACTCTCTAACCATCATTGGTGACATGTGAAACGACTTCCGACTTAAAGCATCAGCCACGACATTCGCTTTACCGGGATGATAGTTCAAGCCGAAATCATAGTCTTTCAAAAATTCCAACCATCTACGCTGCCTCATGTTTAATTCCTTCTGATCAAACAAGTACCTCATACTTTTATGGTCACTAAACACTTCGAACCTAGAACAATACAAATAATGTCTCCAAATTTTTAACACAAACACTACCACAGCCAACTCTAAGTCATGAGTAAGATAGTTCCTCTCATGAATCCTCAACTGTCAGGAAGCATAAGCCACAACTTTTTCATCGTGCATCAACACACCCCATAAAACCATCAACGACGCATCGTAGTATACTACAAAAGGTTCATTTGGTTCAGGAAAAACCAAAACCGGAGCTGTAGTCAACCTCTTCTTCAACTCTACGAAGCTCTTCTCACAATGAATATCCCATACGAACGACTTACCCTTGCAGGTCAGCTGAGTTAGCGAAAGTGCTAACTTGGAAAAACCTTCAATGAATCTGCGGTAGTAACCAACCAACCCCAAAAAGCTTCGAATTTCGGTAACTGACTTTGGATTTTCCCGTTGTAGAACTGCATCTACCTTAGAATGATCCACTGCAATACCATTACCTGAAATAACATAACCAAGGAAGCTAACTTCCTTCAACCATAACTCACACTTCGATAGCTTAGCATAAAGCTTATTCTCCTTCAGAACCTACAACACAATCCTCAAATGCTTCTCATGCTCTTCTTCTGACTTAGAATAGATCAGGATGTCATTAATGAACACTACAACAAACTGATCTATGTAGTTATGAAAAATCTGATTCATATACTCCATAAATACACCAGGTGCATTAGAAACACCAAAAGGCATCACCAAATATTCATAATGTCCATAACGAGTCCTGAAAGCGGTCTTCCGAACATCTTCATCTTTTACTTTTATTTGATGATAACCCGACCTCAAGTCTATCTTGCTGAACACCTAAGCCCTTACCAGTTGATCCATAAAATCATCTATTCTGGGAAGTGGATACTTGTTCTTAATCGTCACTTTGTTCAACTGTCGGTAATCTATACACAATCTCATACTACTATCTTTCTTTTTTACTAACAATACCGGAGCTCCCCAAGGCGACACACTTGGTCTTATAAACTTCTTTTCCAACAAGTCTTCCTGTTGTTTCTTCAACTCCGCTAATTCTGAAGCTGACATCCTGTATGGTGCCATAGAAATAGATCTGGTACCAGGGACAAGATCAATAGTAAATTCCACTTCTATTTCTGGCGCTACATCTGAAATATCCTCTGAAAATACTTCTGGAAACTCTCATACCACTTGCACTTCATCGATTGCAACTTGGCTATCAGCAGATAGTGATACAAACATCGCAAACACCAGAGAGTCATCTTCTAAAAGCTCCTTCAGTCCTTCCATAGATAAGAAATCATCTCCTTCCTCACCACTAGAAGTAGGAAACAATGCCGATTGATTAAAATAATTAATCTGAACATGGTTAAACATCAACCAGTTTTTTTCCCAAGATAACATCGAGATCTATCAGCGGCAAGCAAATGAGATCCACACTAAAGTCCCTATAAAAAATTCTCAAAGGATAATTCAAGCAAACAAGAGAAGTAGCCACTGATCCCTTAGCAGGAGTTTTGATAACCATTTCTCCCTTCATAGAAGATACAACAAGGTCTAGCCTTTTCACACAAGCCTTAACTTCCAAGAACACTTCTACCTGCGTAGCGGATGGAAATACTCTCCACCGTCCTCGAACTTGACTTCACGGTCTGAAGGAAAGTCACGAATATCTTTCAGGAAAAGATCAGGGATCACACACCACTGGTATAACACTAGCCATCACATCGATCTTTACTCTCAGAGAATCCAACATCAACAATACCTGATCGTTCTCCCTAAAGACATCCCAACTTAGCCGACATACAGGAATCTCAAATCTACAACATCTTCAGTGTCAGAAACAACATAGCTTCGGCATTTCCTGAGCGCTCGTAATCAGCAACACACTACCCACTCATCCAACGATTGGTAAACACATGGTTTAACTCCTACCAATCTGTTCCAAGAATAACAACAACTGGTCCCAATTAAATACAAATTATGCCCATCCTTAGGAAACACATCAGGATACTCCACACATCACTGGCCCATCTCTAGCCAAAACATCGCCTTCCCCATCACCAGGAAGCGACCAACTAGGACACCTGACCATCTTCCCTAAAGGATCACACCATTCTCAAAACAGTTGAACTATCCAACACTACACTCTCACATGCAGCAACACGATATCCAATCTCTCAACAGTTGGAATATCCAAGAGAAGCAGACGCTTCTCCCCTACTTATTTCATTCCCAACCCGCAAATGGAAAACAAAACAAGCATCGACAGTGTTTTCACACACATGTCGCATACTAGGGAAATAACATAATTAAACAACCTGGTCGGACAGACCGACCAACTCTGATACCACTATGTGAAACCCTAAATAATCCCCCGCGTAATATAAATAAAATCAGAGTAATTATCCACAAAATCATATTTAGGAATGTCACACTTTCAACAAGCACTTACTCATTCAATCAGATATGTAACATATGTTCTTTTAAAAATTATTTATAATAACATTATCAGCAAAACATAACTGAAGGTTAATTCATATAGCAGCGGAAATAACATCTAATCATTTAAGTTAACAACTCAAGGCATAACATAATTGATAGTGTCATAAAGAGACAATAGTCATAGGAAATAAAACATGGTAATCAACCACCAACAATAAAAAGCACGCAACGTTCCATAACCCCAGTGTTAAATATCGTAGCAGACGCCAACTACAAAGAAAAAGAGTAAGGAGACTCCATCTTCAACTCACATCTGAGTCTTACTGTGGAGTATCTGTACATTGCCCACGCAAAGGCAATATTCAAACAAAAGGGGTGGGATATCATGATAATATAAAGGAACGCATGATAAATAGTATACATTAGGATATCTCATGTATTATCACCCAATCTACAACACATCACACTCAACACCAACAACAAGTTACCCAAGCATAAGGATAACACAAAAAGAATTCAGGTAAACATCTCATATTAATCAACCAACAATATCATTACTAATTATTCCCCAACCAACAAGGAAATCAAGTAGCAGCAAGTCCAATTAATCACACGAAACCACATATTTAGCAACATTGCAACATGTATAATGCAATGAGACTCACAACCTGACTCAATGCATATGCATGTGGTACCAATTTTCGTGAACACTCAGGTTCACCGTTCCGACCCCCACCTTCTAGGATCAGAACCACTCACTGACCCATCACCTCCGGAATCAGCTACCAGCCCAATCCATACAATGGTATTTTAGGCTCACCAACCACAGACCATTGTCCACAAATGTATGCAATGCAACTATTTATGCATACAACAACAATAACATCATAGTGGATAATAGCCCACCACCATGGTTATTTTAAACCGCCCAAATTGGCCAACAAACATAAAAATATATTTCACAGAATATATGTATGTTTTATGCAATCATAACAATTATTAGAAGTAATGCATTATACCACACAACATTATAGCATAAACTCAATCATACCCAACAACAAAATATAACTTCTCAGGTCCCACAACCCATATAAAATGAAAGTATCTGCCCTCGGCTTCACGCTGCTTTGAACGACGCCTCAAACGAACTTATGGATCAAAAGTTATGTCCATTCTGCCATCACTCGCTACAGGTTCACTACTGCTCGCATCGCGACTTTCGCTACGCGAAATACATCTCGCATCGCGACTCTTGCTACTGCTCACTACCCTCGCTTTCGCGAACTCATTACATAATGTAAACCATGGACTTTCGCTACAGGTTCGCTAGTGCTCACGTCGCGACTTTCGCTACGCGAACTCTCCAGGACAGCAAACCAGAAAGTGCGATTTTTGCAGTTTGGAGCCCTTCCGGACCTCCAAATTCGATTTCGTAAAAAGTCCTAGTCCTAGAATTCAAAATACTACCATTATGTAACAGTTATAAAAGCCTACATCAACTTTTTAGAGGTCCTAACATCATACATACATCATGTAATCATCAATTCATATATTCAACACATGATTCATAAACCACATGGTCAATAAATAAGATACCAAAAAATCATTATCATCAACAACCCAACATAACACAGAATAATCATACAACATCAAGATCAATGAGTTTCATCAATTTCATCAATAATCATTATAATCAACAACAATTAACAACAATCTGAACCCTAAATCTACCCTTCCTCACATCATTCATAATTGACACCAATTACCCACTATTCATCATAATATCCCTTAGCACCCTTACCTTAGATTGATGAGCTTTTCCCTTCTCTAATGGAGTTCTTCCTCTTCTTTGCCCTAGCCTCTTTCAACTTCTGTTCCAATTTCACGTACGATGAAAACTAACTCCAATAATCTCCAATTTCCCTTATAAAATCCCTCAACTATGGTTTACCTCATTTACACTCACTCATCCTCATACAATTACTATCATGCCCTTCCAATCTCTACACACCTTGTATTTCACTTTATTTTATTTCATTATATTATTATTATTGATCCCATCTAGTAATAATAATAATAATAATAATAATAATAATCATAATTCCCAATAATTATTTTATTGAATTAATATCCACCTAATATTAAATAATTAAATAATTATCACTAATATTTCTATTTAGTTTTACTTCTCACACCACTAATCTCTACTCAAAGGCTCACACACTTCTCCACCCTCAAGGTCTAGTCTTAAGGTTATTGTAACACCCCATTTTAATTATTTAATCGTCTGATTTTATTTTAATTGTTGGCCTTGTTTAGGGTGTGTGTCTGAGTGCGTAGGGGTGATATTGATATAATAATGATGAGGTGGCAGTATGTCCATTAATAGTATTATGGAAATTATTTTTAGTTATTATTCCTACTATTATTATTCTTATTATTTTTAGTAATATTATTGTTTTATTAAATTAAAATCTAACGTGAATAATTAGATAATGGGCTGATATGAAATAATAAGGGTAGTTTAGTAATTAAAGGAAGATTAGTGAAAATTAGTGGGGTTTTAGTCATATCAGAATTTTGGAGAGAAAAAGAGAAAAACCAAGGAGAGGAAGAACAAGGGTGTGCTAGGGCTATTATCTTCATCAGATTTTCGCAAGAATTAATCAGGAATTCGAGGTAAGGGGGAGAACGGGTTTAATATTGGTGAATTAATCATGTGAGGGTAGTGGGGAGTCCTTAACCCCGTAGGAATTCGTTGAATGTATGCTGTCATATGATTATGTGATGTATATGCGTGAATCTGTGATGAATATTATGTGCTGAACTTCTGATTTTGTCTGTCATCTTGATGTTGTTATTGTTGTTGAATGTGACATTGCAGAGTTGAATTCAATTTAGATTTGGAGGATGAATTTAGACTAAAATCTGAGTTAGTAATGTTAAGAGAAAGATGTAGGATGAGTAATAGAACATGAAATTGATGTAGAACTAGTTTTAGGACTGTTTTAGAGTGAAATAGTGAATATCCCGTAGCAGAACTCGGACTGGTGTGGAGAAAACAGGTTTGCGTAATAGATCAGGCCTTACGCGTATTGGGGAAGGTGTTACGCTGACGGCTAGGCATGATTGGAGGCATTACGCGTACGGGGAGGCCACAAGGAGGTTTTGGTACGACCCTCTGCCCATACGCGTAAGGATATGCGTATGGTGGCTTAGCAATACGCATAAGGCAGGGCGAGGCAGGAGGCCTTACGCGTCTGGTTCGCGTAGGAATGGGCGAGGGAGCTGGACAATACGCGTATGGCCCAGGGCAATACGTGTATGACCAGCGAGTGTGCAGAATTTTACCGTTTCGCGATTTCTTTCCCGTTTTCGCGTCGGAATCGGTTTCTTTTGGTTTGAGAGGTTGAGAATAGATGTCATAAGTTAAGAAGTATAGAGTTGGTGACAAAAATAATTATTTTAATAATTTTAGTGAATTAATTGGTATTTAACAAATTAAGGTGACTCGTGAGGGTTTCTTGATTATGGTGCAAATGATGGTGATTGTGTATTTCACATGTGATCAGTAGGATCGTGTAGATGTATGAATGTCGTCATACATGTATTTTATTTATGCATTTGAATTTTCATGCATTCATGGTGTTGGTGGGATGAATCATTGCTCAGGAGGAGTGTATGTGATCCATCCGAACTCCCTAGAGGAGTGTGGTGGGATAAATCATTGCCAAGTAGGGGTGTATGTGATTTATCCAGGTTCAATTGAATGAACCATGGTGATGTTGGTACCACATGCATTGTGTCTGTGTCGAGTCGCATTGCATTATTACTTTGTTGATTGATTGGTGATTAAATGTGACAGTAGGTCGTGATTGTATGTTGGTATGATGTATGTGAGTAACTACCTTATAATATGTATTATTCACCGTTTAATATTAAATGTAGTTCTCACCCCTTTGTTGTTGTTGTGTCTGTGCTTCTTCGGAAGTACAGATAATCCAGGTACTTAGGTTGCTTGGAGTGCGTGTTGCTTGTTCTAGTCGTAGGAGTCGCTCTGATACGTAACACGGGAATCTTGGGAATTTTATTGATTGTCATTTTGTTTTGAATTTCGTTACGTATCTTTCATTTGTTTGAATTTATGGTGGACCACGAGTATTAGTGGAATTTTTCGTAGTTGTTGGCATGTGGCCGTGAAATGAATAAAGAAATTATTTTTCCGCTGATTTATTTCATTTAATAAAAGGAGTTGATGTTGGTTTTATGAATGTGGCATCCTACTTTATTTTTGGTGTAAAAACTCTGATTATTTCATAGAATTTTGTGTATTTTCCTAAATGGGAAAGTGGGGTGTTACAATTGGTATCAGAGCAGGTCGGTCCGTCCGGCCAGGTGTAGTAGTTGAGTCTGTCCTTAGCATATGAATTGTTTGTGTGTTCTGACCTTATGTTGATTGTTGACCAGTATGGCAGGAAGGAATGATGCTGCTCTTGCTGCTGCTATGCAAGCCATGACACAAGCTGTAGAGAACGCCAATCAGGTTGGAGGTGCTTAGTTTCGTGACTTGGCACAGTTCCAAAGCAATAAGTCGCCTACATATGAGGGAGGTATTTTGGATCCAGAGGCTGCACAGAAATGGTTGAAGGCTGTTGAGAAGATCTTCAGGACCATGGAATACAGTGACGCTCAGAAGGTACGGTTTGGTACTCATATGCTGGAAGGGGAGGCTGAGGCCTGGTGGGACAACAGTCGTCAGAGATTGGAGGTTGCAGGTACTGAGATTACTTGGGCAGTGTTTCAAGCTGAGTTTCTGGAAAAGTATTTTCCAGAAGACATTCGTAGTGCAAAGGAGGTTGAATTTTTGGAGCTGAAACAGGGTGATAAGACAGTTGCTGAATATGCTGCTCGATTTGAAGAGTTGGTTCAGTATTGTGCTCATTACAATACTGAGGAAGCTATGACTTCGAAGTGCTTGAAGTTTGAGAATGGGTTGCGTCCCGAGATCAAACTGGGCATTGCTTGTCAGAAAATAAGAAATTATCCAGAACTGGTAAGCAGACGCAGAATCTATGACAATGACAACAGAGCCAAAATTGCTAATTACAAGGCTGTGAATGAGAAGAAGGGTAAGCAGAGGTTTGGAGGTACTCCTTACAGTGCTCCAGCTGATAAGGGGAAACAGAAAACTAACATAGGAAAGAAACCAAAGGAGAAAGGAGTAGGTGCTGATACTCTCAAATGCTTCAGATGTGGTGGTGCGGATCACCGTGCTAATAACTGTCCGAATGAGGTGAAGAAGTGTTTCAAGTCTGGCAAAGCAGGTCATGTTATAGCAGATTACAGAGCCACTATGCCTACCTGTTATAACTGCGGAGAAAAAGGTCACATCAGCACTCACTGTGAGAAGCCAAAGAAAGCTCAGGCCAGTGGAAAAGTATTTGCCTTGGTGGGAGCCCAATCCACTGACGAGGAGCGTTCCGTCAAAGGTACTTGCTTTATTAATGATATTCCTTTGATTGCTATCATTGACACGGGTGCAACACACTCGTTTATTTCTGTTGACTGTTGTAGCGAGCGATTTTGGACGCGGTTCTTAAGCGCTGGTCGCTCTCTGCGGTTTGAGCTTTGACTACAGGTCGATTCATTTTTTATCCTATTGTGAGCTGAATAAGGAAGGGAAATAGATGTCTCCAATTAACCCTGCTTGCATACTGAGTTTAAACAGCGGTCTGTTAAGTTACGAATGCTATCAATGTGGGGGGGCCTTTGTACTGGTTATTTGTATTTTCGCCAATACGGTTTTCTTTCTTTTAATCTAGGCAAAAGGGTTTCTGACGGGGAACAAGGATTAGGATGTTTAGGACTGATGCTTTTGAATTACTGCTTTTGATTGATGGAGATATGGGATTTTGGTTTTTTGTTGATTGCGCTCGCTAAGATCTTTTCTTTCGATCTTATGCCTATGTATTCCCGTTTACCGAAACAGGGAAATCAGAGCGTTCGTAGTTCCTCCTATTCTATGGGAGGAAATGGGTGTTTTTGGTGTCTTGTTCAAAGCCCAAGACGTGAAGCGAAAGGTGATTTGTATCTTGTTCAAAGCCCAAGATGTGAAGCTGAAAGGTCTATTTGTGTCTTGTTCAAAGCCCAAGACGTGAAGCTGAAAGACCTCGGCTTTAGAGAGAATTTGTCATCTCTAAAGAGGGGAGAAGGAGAATTACTTTAACTGGGATACGCGGATCCGAGCAATGCCATAATTTCCGAAGAAAGGGTTTTAACCTGAAGGAGAAGACTTTAACTCAGTGTAGAGCAATGCCATCTTTCCTTAGGAATTTCTCATGCTAAAAGAGGGACAGTGGCATGGATGTAGATGATCCAGAGGCTTGCCGCTTACAGCGATTAGATGAAGGGGAAGGAGTTGTTGATGTTTGTGTACTGTGAACGAGGCACAATTTTGATGCTAAAAGGTTAATTGGATTAACCAGTGGTTTTCTTATACAAAGCCTAAGAGGAGGCTATTATGTGTCTCGTACAAAGCCCGAGAGAGAGGCTAAAAAGGTTTTGACTCAACGGTGGAAACTTTTGGTATCTCGTATAAAGCCCGAGATGGAGGCTATTTGACTCAACAAGAGAGTTTTTTGTATCTCGTACGAAGCCCGAGATGGAGGCGAAAGGGTGATTGACTCAACGAGGGAGTCTCTTTATGTGTCTCGTACAAAGCCCGAGAGAGAGGCTAAACGTTGTTTGACTCTGCTGGGGAGAATCATTGTACAAAGCCCAAGAGGAGGCGGGGTTACTGTGTCAGTTAAGTGACAGGTCCAGTATACTGATTTTGAAAGAGAAAATCAGTTCTTATATGAGCATCACTGTACTCACGGGTTAGATCTGAGGATCGGGGTTGTTTCCTTTTCTTTGAGGAAACTGGAAATCCAAAGGGTATTGAGACTGTCCGAGCCTGCGGGTTTCCTTCCTATTTAACGAAGGGTGCTTGAGAATGTCTTTGAGACTCAAGGAAGTTAGACTGTCCAAGTCTAGAGTTTTATCTTTTGTACTATGCTGTGAGAAACAGTAGTAGACTCTATGAAAGGACTGTTCTATGAGGATGACTAGGTTCTGTTCCTATACCTCTAGGAGGTCGTCGGGACAATTTGTACGAAGCCCAAGAGGAGGCTGGAAACTTTTAAGAAGCCGACGGGTCCTTGTACGAAGCCCAAGAGGAGGCTATCATTCCCGGGGGAAGAGATCATTATATGAAACCTAAGAGGAGGCTGTGAATACTTCTAAGAAGCCGTAGGGTCCTTGTACGAAGCCCAAGAGGAGGCGGGGTTGCTTTTAGGAAGCCTGTGGGTCCTTGTATAATGCCCAAGAGGAGGCCGATGCTTTTAAGAAGCCCGTGGGTCTATCATCTCCTTTCCATTAGGAGAGATAACTCTTTTAAAGATAAAAACCACTGGTAAACGTGCGAGGTTTACTATCCAGCGACTTTTAGCTTTTAAAGAGGGTTCCTTAGTTAAGGTCCAAGATTATGACCGTAGTGGGTACCCAAACCCCGAGACATTCAAGGCAAGCTATCCACAAGGAATAGATCAAGTCAGGAAAGTTTGAGAATTTGGAAGAAACTTAAAGATGTTATTCACGGAGAATACATTCATCTTGGGGAGTAGAGCTTCTTGACGATTCCTAAGGAGGACAGCCGAAGAGAAGACTGTATCTGGTGCTCCTATTGGGGATCTAGGCGTCTATTTCTACGAATAAATGAAACGGTGTCACCTAGTTCTAGACGTAGTTGCCGGGGAAACTCAAAATATCTATACTATTATTACACAATAGATATGAGTTTATGAAAGGAGACTTACAGTGAGCAGCCCCACAATACAGTTTATAATATGAAAGCAGTAAACGAAAGCGATAACCACTTACTCGGTTGGAGTGCTTCCATGCTGTTAGGTTAGTTGTTCAACAAAGAAAGATTGAAAACAACAGTATATTAAAAATCAAAGGAGAAAGTGCTTTGAAAAAGAAAGATTTGGGGCTTACAGCTCGAGGAGAGGCCCAGGGTTTTATCAGTGAGCGCACCGTTTGACTTTGTACAGAGGGACTTATACAAGTGACTGGGGCCCAAAAATGGTTTTCTGTACAAAGGGATGGGTCTTACACTCTCTCAAGAGGCCCAAAAAGGTTTAAAGGAAAAAGAGTGGGGCTTATAACACGAGGGTATGCCTAAATGATTTTTCGTTTAAAAATGGCGATCGCGCCGAGGTTTTCTTTTAACGCGGAGGGACTTATACAATAAGTGAGGCCCAAAATTGTTTTGGTTAAAAGGGGGATTGGGTCTTACACTCTAATAGAGGCCCAAAGTGTTTTGAACGGGTCTTATAGCTCAAGGAGAGGCCCAAGGGTTATTTTGAAAAGGCGACGATCGCGCCGTTTGTTTTTGACGGTATCGGGGCTTATACAATACACTGAGGCCCAAAAATGATTTGGTCAAAAAAAGGATTGGGTCTTACACTCTATTAGAGGCCCAAAAAGTTTAAGAAAAAAGAAATGGGTCTTACTACTCGAGGGTAGGCCCAGGTTTATTTAAAAAAGGCGACGATCGCGCCGTTTACTTGTACAGAGGGACTTATACAATGAATGAGGCCCAAAAAGTTTTTGTACAAGGGGGGATGGGTCTTACACTTTCTCAAGAGGCCCAAGGTGTTTGAAAATGATTTATGAGGGTTGAATTAATCCAAAACCCTAATTTGTTTTCAAAATGTATTTAATTGAATAAAAATTCAATTAAAGTGATCAAAAATTGTTTAACACATGGAAAACAAATTGTGATCTTGGATTAATGCTTCAAAAATTAAGTATTGACCTACAAAATAATTAGAAAGCATTAAAAGTTGCAAAATCAATATAGAAAAAATATTTAAAATGCCAAAAACAATCAAAATATTAATTCTTTGCAAAATATCAATTATATGAAATAAATAATATTTTTGGGATTTTTTGATAAAATAAAATATTTTAACATTTTTGTGAATTATTAAAAAAAGAATCAACTCAAAATCATTAAAACTCAGAGAGAAATTAATTTTTGAATCAATTAAACAAAATCATAAAATTCAAATATTTGAATTTCTAAAAATGGCGCCAAGAACAAGCTGAAGAACACGCGCGTGTTCTTGGTTTCTCAGATTTGCATTTTCTATCCAATCTCCATGAATACGTAATCATATCATGCAATCCACATATCATTATGCTCGTCTCAACCTCACGATCATGTCTATGTACTTTAATTTCATTTAAATTAAACATACAACAAGAAATCACGAAGAGACCTCAAGAACCCTAATTTCTGCATGAAGGCTAGGATTTTTGATACACGATTCAAACAATGCAATTAATTGAGGGAAAACATTCCATGCATGATTATGAACATATGGCCAAATTATTGTGCGAGGAAATATGCATAGATTGAGAGATGACCAAGCATGTGCTCACCTCTAGGCCGTGATAGCAAGTTCAAAGTGATTTTTGATTTGGAGGTGTTACAGATGAGTGGTGATGATCTGAACAGCTTCCCTACACCCTATGGATTGTGTTTGGATGGTTGAACTTGATTGAAATTGGCTGGATCATTTTGTGGTACCTCAGCTGCACTTTGGTTAAAACCTTGAGCAACCAGCTGGTGATTTTGTGAAATTGATGTTTCAGAAGTAATCTAAGTGTTTGATCAGCTCATATGTGATGTATGTGAGGTGTGTGAGTGATTGGTTTGATTGGAATTGCTCTCAAACTCAAAACCCGATAGCTACCTTGCTAAGAAAGGCATTTTTGCCAAGAGAAAGAGATTTTGAGGAAAGCATCTGTTAGATGGCTTTGGTGTACTTAAACTGACCACAATTGAGCTCTATTTATAGTAGAGCAAGTTTGTTTTGCAAGGAATAGTGCATGGCAGCTGGTAAGTAGGTTTGGCCAATGTTGGCAAATGAAAATCCAAGTCTCCTCTAGCCATTGACTAGAGGTTAGGGCACAGAGCTTTGGTCCCCTTGGTCTTGGATAAGTCTTGACTAATTTCAGATGAGAATGGCTCAGTCCATGCCACCTTGATGGTTCCATTGAATTCCTCATTCCAAATTTGAAGTCTTGTCCCTATTTTGGCCATTCTAGGTTCAACATGCTATTTCTTGTTCCATGGACTTTGGAGGCTTGGCTCAGTGATTGTCCCCTTTAGATTCAATCCTCTGAGGTGTCCAAGTGGATAGGAGCAATTGAATTTGGCTGATTTTGGCAAATCGACCAAAGTTGCAAATTCTGCCTTACCTTGACAGATTTCAGCAAGGCAACTTGCCAATGTCATATCTCATGGTGTAAGTTGAATTTGGCAATGTTCTTGGCCATTTTGGAAAGCTCTTACATGATACAACAACTGTTTGAACATGTTTGGTTTTGATCTCTTTTGAATCCAAGTGAAAAATCCCCTTATATTTGGCAAAAAGTCAGGCAGAATCTGACTTAGTGAAAATTTCACTAAGTGTTGGAAAAAGTGACTTTTTCACTTTTCAGCCACTTTGATCACTCCATAACTCAAAATCCTTAATGAATTGGAATGACTTGTAGTTGAAGTTTTTGTAGGTGATAATGAGGGCTACAAATCCATCTTTGGATGAAAAAAATGGCCTTGTGCTTTAGGAGTTATGGTCCTTCAAAGTTGGTACCCTTGCCACTTTATTTTTAACTTAGAAAAATTTCTTAGTTTTATGGTTACCCCTTTTACAAGTTATCTCACTTTTCTTGATTTTTCTCGATGAATGATGATTCAAATCATACATTAACATCATTTTAGGGTTAAAAATCCATTTTGGTGAAAAATCTCAAAAAGTCAAAGTTGACTTTTGTGCACAGTTGGCTTTTTATCAGATGAATTCCAAACTGTGCAATCCTTCAGGAAATCATGTCCTTGACCTAAATAAAACTTGATGGACATGTTCCATGGGTGTCATAGGGTATATTCAATCATGTATTAGGGTTTGGGAGCATGTCTTGGTCAAAAGTCAAAGTTACAGTTGACTTTTCCCTTAAAACCCTAATTGTGGTGCAGATGGAATTGAGACTTGTTGCTCAAACTTCTTGGATTAATCCATTGTCCCAAATGGATAAATATGGTATATTAGAGACCCTCAAATCATCTCTTGAGGTCTTGGCTCATGATTTGTCCCAAAAGTCAACTTAGGGGTGAATTAGGTCAAGAAACCCTAATTCCCGATTTTTGATGAATGCATCCCTTGAGGAAAAATTGACTTGATGCATGGGTTCATGAGGTTCCATGAAGTATATTAGGTTATGTTTTGGATTAATGGCTTGTGCCCAGATGAAACTTTTCATCTGGAGGCCCTGGGTGATCAAAACCCTAATTTGGTGACACTGGCGATCTTGAGGCTTGATCCACCTAGAAGGGAGCAACCTTGTGCTTAATCCTTGAAGTGGGAGTCCTTTTGATCCATTGAGGATGTTTGAGAGATTAGACAAGTTGAAGATCAAGTCATTCCTTGATTGATCCTTTGTCTAAGGCTCAGAGAGGGCTTGAAACCCTAATTTCTGATTATGGTGAATCCCCACCCATCTTTGGTGCATGTAAATACATCCATATTGTGATGATGATTTGCACAATGATGGGGAATCTTAGTGGTCAAAATTTGGGGTATTACAACTGTGTGAAGAGATTAGGGATTGTGCCATCTACTCTAGAGCAGAGGATGACGATTGAAACTCCATCTATTGGTTCCGTGGTTACTTCTTTGGTGTGTTTGAAGTGTTCGCTGACCATGTTTGGTAGAGATTTCAGAGTGGACTTGATTTGTTTGCCACTCGGTAATATCGATGTTATTTTGGGAATGAACTGGTTGGAGTTCAACCGGGTTTATATTGATTGCTTCAGGAAGACGTTACTGTTTCTTACTCCTGAAGAGGAAGCATTAGCAGATTCGCTATCTAGCAGGGAGTTGAGGGCGTTGTTGGAGGATGAAGCGAAGTTGTTTGTGGTGTTTGCCTCGTTATCTGTTGAAAGCAAGGCTTAAGTTAATGAATTACCAGTAGTGAATGAATTTCCTGAAGTGTTTCCAGATGACATCACAGAATTGCCTCCGATAAGGGAAGTTGAATTCACTATTGATCTTGTACTGGTTACCAGACCTATCTCTATGGCACCGTACAAGATATCTGCATTAGAATTGGCAGAGTTGAAATCTCAGGTCAGAGAATTGCTTGATAAGAAGTTTATTAGACCAAGTGTGTCGCCGTGGGGAGCTCCAGTGTTGTTGGTGAAAAAGAAGGATGGTAGTATGCGTCTGTGCATTGGTTGCCGTCAGTTGAATAAAGTGACCATTAAGAATCAGTATCCACTTCCGAGGATTGATGACTTAATGGATCAGCTGGTAGGAGCTCGTGTTTTTAGCAAAATTGATCTGAGGTCGGGTTACCATCAGATTAGAGTAAAAGAAGGTGATATTCAGAAGACTGCTTTCAGAACTCGCTACAGACATTACGAATATGCAGTGATGCCTTTCGGAGTGTCTAATGCGCCGAGTGTGTTTATGGAATATATGAATCGTATCTTCCACTCTTATATGGATAAGTTTATTGTGGTATTTATTAATGATATACTGATTTATTCTAAGTCTGACGAGGACCATGCAGGACACTTGAGAATCGCATTGCAGGTGTTGAAAGATAATAAATTGTTTGCAAAGTTCTCGAAGTGTGATTTCTGGTTGAAGACTTTGAGTTTCTTGGGTCATGTTATCTCTGGTGATGGTATAGCGGTGGACCCATCTAAAGTAAGTGCAGTACTTCAGTGGGAGCCTCCAAAAACAGCAACGGAGATTAGAAGCTTTTTGGGTTTGGCAGGTTACTATAGAAGATTCATTGAAGGGTTTTCTAAATTGGCATTGCCATTGACTCAGCTAACCAGGAAGAATTAAGCTTTTGTTTGGGATACTGCCTGTGAGGAAAGTTTTGAGGAACTAAAGAAGAAATTGACTACAACACCAATGTTAATTTTACCAAGTCCAAATGATCCTTTTGTAGTGTATTGTGATGCTTCTAAGATGGGATTAGGTGGTGTGTTAATGCAAGATGGCAAAGTAGTGGCTTATGCTTCGCGGCAATTGAGAGTGCATGAGATGAACTATCCTACTCATGATCTGGAATTAGCTGCAGTAGTATTCGTGTTTAAAATCTGGAGGCATTATTTGTATGGATCAAGATTTGAAGTATTCAGTGATCATAAGAGTCTGAAATATTTATTCGACCAAAAGGAATTGAATATGAGACAGAGAAGGTGGTTAGAGTTCTTAAAGGATTATGATTTCAATTTGAGTTACCATCTAGGAAAAGCTAATGTTGTAGCAGATGCTCTGAGTCGGAAGACAATCCATATGTCAGCCTTGATGGTGAAAGAAATGGAATTGATTGAGCAGTTCAGAGACTTGAGTATGGTTTGTGAAACTACACCATAAAGTATTAGATTGGGTATGCTGAAGGTGAATAATGACTTTTTGGATGTAATTAAAGAAAATCAGAAACTGGATGAGAAATTAGTGGACTTGATGCCTACAGGAGGGGATGATTCTGATAGTGACTTTAAAGTGGATAATGTTGGTGTGTTGAGGTTCCGGGGCAGAATTTGTGTACCGGATAATGAGGAATTGAAAAAGGCAATCTTAGGGGAAAGTCATCGGAGTAGCTTGAGTATTCATCCGGGAGCTACAAAGATGTATTAAGACTTGAAGAAGTTATTTTGGTGGTCCGGTATGAAGAGGGACATAGCTCAGTTTGTTTATGCTTGCTTGATATGTCAGAAGTCAAAGGTGGAACACCAGAAACCGTCAGGATTAATGCAACCGTTGGAAATTTCAGAATGGAAATGGAACAGTATTGCTATGGATTTTGTTACTAGTTTGCAAAATACGGCGAGAGGCTTTGATGCTATTTGGGTAGTGGTGGATCGACTTACGAAATCCGCACATTTTATACCAGTTAACATCAATTTTCCATTGTCGAAGCTGGCGGAGATTTATATCAGAATAATTGTGAAGTTGTATGGTTTTTCGTCGAGCATAGTGTCGGATAGAGATCTGAGGTTTACTTTAGAATTTTGGAGGAGTCAGCAGGAAGCCTTGGGTTATAAGTTGAAGTTGAGCTCGGCTTATCATCCACAGACCGATGGTCAGTCAGAGAGGAATATTCAGTCGTTGGCGGACTTGCTGAGAGCATGTGTATTGGAAAAAGGTGGTGCGTTGGATACTCATTTGCCATTGATTGAGTTCACGTACAACAATAGTCACCATTCTAGCATTGGAATGGCGCCTTTCGAAGCTTTGTATGGTAGGAGGTGTAGGACACCTCTGTGTTGGTACGAAACAGGTGAGAATGTGGTGCTTGGACCAGAAATTATGCAACAGACTACTGAGACAATTCAAATGATCTGTGAAAAGATGAAGGCGTCTCAGAGTAGGCAGAAAAGTTATCACGATAATCGAAAGAAAGATTTGGAATTCAGTGAAGGTGATCACGTGTTCCTGAGAGTTAACCCAGTGACCGATGTGGGACGTGCATTAAAATCGAAGAAGTTGGATCCTAAGTTTATTGGACCGTATCAGATCTTGTAGAGAGTTGGTGCAGTTGCTTACAGAGTGGCGTTACTGCCTGAACTTTCGAACTTGCATGATGTGTTTCATGTGTCGCAACTTCGGAAGTATGTATATGATCCATTTCATGTTATCCAGAGGGATGAGGTGCAGATTAGAGATAATCTTACTGTGAAAATGATGCCTTTAAGGATCAAGGATCGTAAGATGAAACAACTCAGAGGGAAGGAGATACCTCTGGTGAGAGTAGCTTGGGGAGGAGCTGCTGGCGGAAGTGTGACCTGGGAATTGGAGAGCAGGACGCGAGAGTCATATCCGGAGCTATTTCCATCAGGTACATTTTCGAGGACGAAAATAATTTAAGTGGGGGAGAGTTGTAACACCCCATTTTAATTATTTAGTCGTCTGGTTTTATTTTAATTGTTGGCCTTGTTTAGGGTGCGTGTCTGAGTGCGTAGGGGTGATATTGATATAATAATGATGAGGTGGCAGTATGTCCATTAATAGTATTATGGAAATTATTTTTAGTTATTATTCCTACTATTATTATTCTTATTATTTTTATTAATATTGTTGTTTTATTAAATTAAAATCTAGTGTGAATAATTAGATAATGGGCTGATATGAAATAATAAGGGTAGTTTAGTAATTAAAGGAAGATTAGTGAAAATTAGTGGGGGTTTAGTCATATCAGAATTTTGGAGAGAAAAAGAGAAAAACCAAGGAGAGGAAGAACAAGGGTGTGCTAGGGCTATCATCTTCATCAGATTTTCGCAGGAATTAATCAGAAATTCGAGGTAAGGGGGGAGAACGGGTTTAATATTGGTGAATTAATCATGTGAGGGTAGTGGGGAGTCCTTAACCCCGTAGGAATTCGTTGAATGTATGCTTTCATATGGTTATGTGATGTATATGCATGAATCTGTGATGAATATTATGTGTTGAACTTCTGATTTTGTCTGTCATCTTGATGTTGTTATTGTTGTTGAATGTGACATTGCAGAGTTGAATTCAATTTAGATTTGGAGGATGAATTTAGACTAAAATATGAGTTAGTAATGTTAAGAGAAAGATGTAGGATGAGTAATAGAACATGAAATTGATGTAGAACTAGTTTTAGGACTGTTTTAGAGTGAAATAGTGAAGATCCCGTAGCAGAACTCGGACTAGTGTGGAGAAAACAGGTTTGCGTAATAGATCTGGCCTTACGCGTATTGGGGAAGGTGTTATGCTGACGGCTAGGCAGGATTGGAGGCATTACACGTACGGGGAGGCCACAAGGAGGTTTTGGCACGACCCTCTGCCCATACGCGTAAGGATATGCGTATGGTGGCTTAGCAATACGCATAAGGCAGGGCGAGGCAGGAGGCCTTACGCGTCTGGTGCACGTAGGAATGGGCGAGGGAGCTGGACAATATGCGTATGGCCCAGGGAAATACGCATATGACCAGCGAGTGTGCAGAATTTTACCGTTTCGCGATTTCTTTCCCGTTTTCGCGTTGGAATCGGTTTCTTTTGGTTTGAGAGGTTGGGAATAGATGTCATAAGTTAAGAAGTATAGAGTTGGTGAAAAAAATAATTATTTTAATAATTTTAGTGAATTAATTGGTATTTAACAAATTAAGGTGACTTGTGAGGGTTTCTTGATTATGGTGCAAATGATGGTGATTGTGTATTTCACATGTGATCAGTAGGATCGTGTAGATGTATGAATGTCGTCATACATGTATTTTATTTATGCATTTGAATTGTCATGCATTCATGGTGTTGGTGGGATGAATCATTGCTCAGGAGGAGTGTATGTGATCCATCCGAACTCCCTAGAGGAGTGTGGTGGGATAAATCATTGCCAAGTAGGGGTGTATGTGATTTATCCGGGTTCGATTGAATGAACCATGGTGACGTTGGTACCACATGCATTGTGTCTGTGTCGAGTCGCATTGCATTATTACTTTGTTGATTGATTAATGATTAAATGTGACAGTAGGTCGTGATTGTATGTTGGTATGATGTATGTGAGTAACTACCTTCTAATATGTATTATTCACCATTTAATATTGAATGTAGTTCTCACCCCTTTGTTGTTGTTGTGTCTGTGCTTCTTCGGAAGTACAGATAATCCAGGTACTTAGGTTGCTTGGAGTGCGTGTTGCTTGTTCGAGTCGTAGGAGTCGCTCTGATACGTAACACGGGAATCTTGGGAATTTTATTGATTGTCATTTTGTTTTGAATTTCGTTACGTATCTTTCATTTGTTTGAATTTATGGTGGACCACGAGTATTAGTGGAAATTTTCGTAGTTGTTGGCATGTGGCCGTGAAATGAATAAAGAAATTATTTTTCCGCTGTTTTATTTCATTTAACAAAATAAGTTGATGTTGGTTTTATGAATGTGGCATCCTACTTTATTTTTGGTGTAAAAACTCTGATTATTTCATAGAATTTTGTGTATTTTCATAAATGGGAAAGTGGGGTGTTACAGTTACTACTCCACACCAAAGGTATCACCAAACACAACAAAACACACATAATCACATTTAGACACACAACTTCACATAATTAAATTATGAAAAATAACTTAAAATAAAACGGGGCGTTACAGCTTCACCAACACCCATTGATATCACATTTGTTATGCACACCATGTCTCTCACTCCTTCGGAGAACACATGGAACATTAACGTGGGTGCCTTTTCCCACATAGCGGTGTCACAGGGTAATCTCTCGTCTTAATCTTATTTGAGTCACTTAAATCAAAAAATATTTGTTGGTAGCGGACAAGGCATTCCAATTCAGGGCTCTAGACACAAAACTCTACCCACCTCCCATAAACACAACCCGTTGAACCTTACTCAAATTTTGCACACAAATTCGAAATAACAACAGAGTCGTCACCAAAGTTTATATATTCCAAAATGAAAGGGAAAATATAAAAAAAAAACTTAAAGAAAAATAAAATGGTCATCGCAATCAAATTCAAGTTCGGGATTCGATTATGCGAGGGGAAGGCATGGGATCTGATTATGGATTGCAAGTTTAATTAGATGATCTCTTTATGGGTTATTTCATGCATTGTTTCATTAGTCATTTGGAATGGATTCAAGACAAGGCTTTGTAATTCATACTCAAGTCAAAGAAATCAAGATTCATTCATTTAAGTACAAGTTTAAATATTCAAACCAAGATTTGAAGATATTCTTTCTCAATACACAAGACATAATCCATTTCAAAATTCCATTTCATTATAAAAAAATGTTTAACATCCATTACAAAAAGTCCAAAACCAAAATCACAAATTTTTCATCATTTGATCTACAATTGACTTTTGATCAGCTGTTGACCTTTTGGTCAAATGGTTGACCAAAGTCAACTGACTATCCTAGACCCTACTTGTTTCATTCCCTCATAAGTCCTCCATGTTTGAGCTTCTAGATCTTCAAGTTTCTTCATGACCAAAATGAATGGCCAAAACATTTGTTCCTACCATATGCGAGCCATGCAAAACCATACCGTATTCCATGCACAATTAGGACTCATTCATATAAGCCATTAGATCCAACACATAGAAAAAAAACAAAGTTTCATTTTGGTAACAGGTTACCTAAAACAGGGTAGTCGATTACATATGTTTTTCACACCATCCAGCATACTGAAAAAGCCAAAATGTCATTATGGCAACCGATTACCTAAAACATGGTAATCGGTTACACCTGCGTGCTACCAACATCCAGAGGAAAAATATCGTGTTGGTAATCGGTTACCTAGAATCAGGTAACCGATTACACGTGTGTTACATCCTCAATAAACAGCACCAGAACACTTTTTTTTCATGTTTGTAACCAGTTACCCAATATCAGGTAACCGGTTACACATGTACGCGTAGCCAAAAACAATATCTTTTCCAGCATTGTAGTTCCATTTTCACTATTCCAACTCCAATAATAGTATACATAGTAACAAATTCAAAGCACATGAATTTAAGGCATAAACAAACATCATCATTTATACATTGAACGAAGCATTCCTACACTAACACTCATCAATACTTGAACTACATTACTCATTCCAATCCTAAGATCAAGCCAAGCTAAATTCCATAATAGTCTCTGCATTCAATACCTCAATAACAATTCCAACTAACAATTTAACAGCTCGCTAACACTGTTAACTCTTGCAACCAATTTCCTCATGAAATCCTTTAACACTAGCTTCTCTTCCCTAACCTCTAACAGAGCTGCCCGGAAAAACTGACCAAAACAGTTGGGAAATTCATCTATATAAACTCATCACTCTCTTCAATCTCAAGACAACCACTCATTTTATGAAAAAGTTAATTCATTCTCACACTGCAAATTTAGCATTCACTTTCTCAATTCTTCTTCTCTAATTTCTCTCCCCACACCAATGTTCTACCACCATTGGAGCAAGCTTCACCTTGAAGCTTGTCACCATTTGAGCTAAGCCTCCTACACTTTACATTACTCTCACTCTCACATAATCATCAACAACAACAATAACCAGTTCATAATTCTACATATTATTTTCAAGCAAAAGAGTAAGTTTAGTACAGAAGAAGAATATTAAAGGTTCAAAGTAGCATACTTCTGGTTTTCTTCATCTTCATAATCTTCATATTTCAACAATTCCCAAGACAATCCTCCGTATTGCAGATAGGTGAGTTTTTCTTTCGCCTCTGTTTGCTGAAATTTTGATATCGAAATGTAGCTCTTGCTGAGGGTAATCAAAGCCCCAAGGTGGAGTGGATTGATTCCTCTCATCCTCCATTTAATTTCATTTTTCATAGTTAGAATTCATGGTTTTTTTGCTCCAATTTGAAGATTTTTTCAATGTTTGGTAGAAATTGATGAGAGATTAAGAAAGAGGATGTTGAGAGGAGTAGTTTGGTAGTGCTATTTGGCGATTCCACTAACTCCGCCACCTCCAGCGCTGTGGAGCAAAAACTCCGGTGGAGGTACTATTGAGGGAGAGATGACATGAACATGATGTGTAGAGGAAATAATTTGTGTTGCTGAATTTTTTTTCCCTTCCATTGCCAGTTTTGGTTAGGCTTAGTGCTATAAGCCCATGGTGCTTTGCATCTATACACCCTTGTTTTTCTTAGGATACCTCTGCTGAACCCAACAACAATATATTGTGTTTCGGCCTTATCTGTTAGGCCCAGAGCCTCTATTTCCAGGCCGCACACCCTTTGGTTTTTGGACCCTTGCAGAATTAATTGCTACTCCAATAATTCTTATTGTTTTTAATTCTTTTGACAATTTTTCTACATTGTTTTAGTTCATGTATATACATATTTTAATTTATAATAAATTCATAGAAAATGCATGAAAATGGTTAATTAGAATAGATTCTTTTTTTAGAATTTAAGTGAATTTAATCTTGAATTTCTTTAATTCTTCATGAAAATTTATTAGAAATTAGGTTCTAACATGTTTATTTCCAATTTTTAGAGCCTTGTTAATTTCTTGCATTTCCATATGCTTAGTGTATGTTTTGACATGTACACCCTTTGATTAGTTGATCAAGTTTATTCTTGATTTATTAATTACTTTAGTATTAGCCTTTTAATAATTGGCATGCTTTCCCCTATGCATTCAAGTGATCATAAGTCTCTTGATCATTTAATTGGGATGCACCTTAGCATTGACACTGCACTGGATCACTCAAGTTCAAGACCCCCCTGCAAGATTCTGAAGGCTATAGACATCAAGGCCTCGACCATTATTGGACTTCATCCATCCTTTTCTTTTGTTTTTTCATTTTAAGACTAAAATCCTTTTGCAAATAAATCCAAAAACACTTTAAAAATACAATGCGAATTGTTCGCCATGAGCCTTAAGAAATGGAGAAGGATGAGAGAATATATTCCTACCCTTGTTCTAAATACCTCTGGACACGAGACGCCTAACCAGTTGTTCAAAGTATTCACCTCCATTCCTAGACTTTAGTGCAATTCAAATCAAGACAATCTCTTCAAATTTAAAAACAATCACAACCCATCAAATTCATTTTTCGCCTTGGGGCATTCAAAAACCTTTCATAAAGGACATGTTATTTCCGTTCTTCCACAATATAAATAACGCTTAAGCCTCTCATGTGTGAGCATACAAGCTAAGTTTAACTGCTAGAATGCAATCCAAGCACATCCATTCTACTGCAAATAAACAAACGCTTAAGTCTCCCATGCACGAGCATACTAGCAACGTTTAATTGCTAGAACGTGAACGTTAACACTGTTCAATAAAAACAATCAACAAACACTCGTTTTCTACCACAAACTACGGAGCTCTGATTTTCTCATTACACTATGGGAATTCGTAGGCACAGGATTTTGAAATCTTGGCGAGCACACAAATTAAAAACATCCCTTTTCCCTTCATTTAAACCTATCACAAGTAACTCTTAGATAGTAATACCCATTCGTGCAAAGAACAATCGAAATGGTTTCCGTTGAGTACAACAGATGTGAAAGGTGCTAATACCTTCCCCTTGTATAACCGACTTCCGAATCTGAATTTGGTTGCGACGACCATTATTTTCCCCTTCCTTTGGAATAAATAAAGTTTGGTGGTGACTTTGTATTTTTCACATAGCGACAACATAGAAGGGGATTGATCATCTTATTTCTGGAATAACTTGAGTTTCATAAGTCGGTTTGTGGATCCGTTAGTTGCTTTGGAAAGCTAAGGCAATAATATTTCTTTTTAAATAGAAAAATTATGCTTAGGAGCGCAAAAATAGTAGCAGTTTGTTGGTTTTATACCAGAGGCATTATCAATATCAATTATGCGTTAGTCATCATGGTTCACGCGTAACTTAAGTTTCGTAATCCTTTTGGAGGTGCAGTTAAATGCATTTGAAAAGACGTTTTAAATATATTTTAGACTGCAGAGTTTTGTAAATTTATCATATGTCTTAATATTCGATGCATTTTTTAAGTGTGACAATTTTAGAGTTAGGTCCAGAGTATTGAGCAATTTTGAGTGTTGTGGTGACCTTTCGTTACCTTTTTTATTAGTTTATGAGGCCTATTTTATTTGGTTAGAGTTGTTATAGAGTTTTTCAGATTTTCTTTTAAGTTGTTTAGAGTTGGAGATCAGTATACAGGAGATAGTTGAGTTGAGTTTGGAGCACTGTTTACATTATAAAGTAACATTTGAATAATATTTTTATTTATTTTAGGTTGTTAAGGCAAAAGAGTTAAAATTGAGCTGTTGAGTAATTGATAATAATATTATTGAGTTGAGTTGGGATCTGAGTTATTTGACTCTTTAGAGTTGTTTTGATAAGGCTAAAGTTGCCTTAAATAGTTGTTGCCCTACCCTGTTGGTGGTCTGACATAAGTAATATTATGAATTACTCTATTGGTGGGTTTTACTATGATAAGAGGTTAATATTTTGTACTATTGATGAGTATATGTGAATATATGATGTGAAGTGCAAGTATAATTATGTGAATTGTTATAAATACTTGCTGATGATTGTTAAGATGCGTAGTTTAGAGTGAGAATTATTGTTGATGCGTTGAAGTGCATGATTATTAACAGTCATATGTTGGGTTGTAATCATGGTAGTGGTGTTCTCGTTGCATTATTGTATGCCATGCATTATATGTTGTCGTTTTTATGAAAGTGGCATGTTCGCCAGTTTAGAAGTTGGGACTAGTGACTTATCCCAAGCTCAAAAGTTAGGGCATGAAGCTCAGATGTTTGGGCTCTAGGTTCAGATATTGGGACCTGGTTCATATGAAAAACCAAAGAGGCGAGTCACAAGTTTAGATGTTGGGACTTGTGATTTCCCCAAGCTCAGAGTGGGGGCTTGGAGCTCAGATATTGGGGCTCAGTTCAAGAACCAAATGTTGAGTTGGTACCACATGCACAATGTCACGTCGTGTTGTGAGTCACATTAAATATATTTGCATATTGTTATGAATGGATGTGATATTATGGTGATGTTGGTTATGTATTGAATGTATGACATGTTGTATATTTCTCTACCTTTGTATTCTTTACACCATTTCTATTGAAGTTTATTTCTCACTACTTTTGCTTAATGTTGTCCACCATGGACATCTTGAAAATAATTAGGAGTAGAATTTTGTTGCTGTGAGTGTAAGATAGATTCTTAAAGCTTACCTTTATTTATTTTATCGTTTATCGCTTTTAGTAGGTTAAATGCTCTAATTTGTAACATTGGAAATAGACGTTTATATTATGTTTTAAGTTAATACTGAATTATGTGGTTTAAAGTATAATACTTTATTTATGAAATTCAATTTTAAGTTGTTATTATGATAATTTTCGTTGCAAGTTGTTAAATATTTTTGAAAGTTTTTGGATAGTTGTCATAGTGACACCTTAAATTGTCGATTAAATATTTTTATATAAGTTTCGGGGTTTAGGGTGTTACATAGTGGTACTAGAGCAGGCCGGTCCATCCGGCCAGGTTTTTGTAATGTTGACTGTTACCTAGTATGAAATATGTGTGTGTAACACTGTCGGTAATCGTTTGTTTTTCTAACCGCTTATCAGTAGGAGCGTGATTGAAACAAGTGGAAGATAAGTTTTTGCTTCTATAAAATGTTTCAGGTGTGGAGGGTTGATTTAGCGTGTCGCTGATTACATGAGTGCAGGTGTTGTTGAGACTGTGAAGTTTCTTGAATCCGAGGAGATTATGAGGTTGAGTTTCATGACAGCAAGGCAGATATGGATGTCCTTGAGAGAGAAGTGTTCAAGTGTTAATGGTATTTACGTCTTTGAGAGGGGGGAGGGAGAGAATGATTATAGATATACCCATTGTGTGTGAGTTTCCTAAAGTGTTCTCAGATGGCATTAGTGATTTGCCGCTAGAGTGTGAGGTGGAGTTTGCTATATACTTCGTACCTGACACTAGTCCTGTGTTAATGGTGCCATATAACATGTCTGCTTCATATCTGAGTGAGCTGAAGAAACAATTGGAGGACCTATCTGAGAAGAAGTTTGTTCAAACGAGTGTTTTGTTGTGGGGAGCACCGATGGTATTTGTTAAGAAGAAAGATGGTAGCATGAGGCTGTGTGTTAACTATCGACAGTTGAACAAGGTTACTATCAAGAATAAGTATCCTCTTTCGAGAATTGACGATTTGATGGATCTGTTGGTTGGTGTTTGTGTATTCAGTAAGATTGATTTGCGGTCACATTATAATCATATTCGTGTGAAACCATAAGATATTCCGAAGATTGTGTTCAGAACAAGATATGGTCAGGTTATGGCTTATGCTTCTAAACAATTGAAGGTTTGAAATTCTGGCATAGCAGACATCAGATGTCCTAACACATGTCAAGACATTGTTCTGCATATTTATTAAACAAGGAACATAACAGCAAACTGATATTCAGAATATCAGCAGCTGCAGAAACACAGATGTTTCGACATCTGTTCCAACATGTTAATCAAAACTGAACTGTAAATTGCAAAATGATAAACAATACAGAATATGATGACCCAGTTCGGTGCAAATCACCTACATCTGGGGGATACCAATCCAGGAAGAAGAATCCACTATCAGTAGTATAGTATTATGTAAACAACCTCAGGTTTAAAGTAAACACCCACGTTTACCTATCACTACCCAATGAAAACTTTATCTAAGAACTCCATCATAGATAAGAGAAACCCATCTCACTCCCTAAATCACAACCTGTGATTATCTAACAGTTACTACACCATAACTGCATCATCCTATTGAAAGACACCCCTTTCAATACAAAGTTCAGTCAAGCATCCTTGACTAACAAGTTAACTTGGATTTGCTTAAAAGCTTCATCCAAGAAGAATACACGATTCATTACCTACAGGTGTCTAAATCTGTACAAATACCTATGTCTACCACAATGTAGCAAATCGATACAGAGGGAGACTTACAAGAAAGCCTACGATTCTCAAAACCCTAAACCATATTTTCTAGTTTACAAAAGTGTTACAATAGGTTCAGTTGTACAGTCCTAGGTCTTGGTCTTCATTTTTACTCTTCTGCTTCCTTGGGCTTCGAAACTTCTGTTTATTGATCCCTTGTTCCACTGCTAATCATTCCTTGATTCTTGCACCAGATTTAGAACCTGCTATATTTGTCGAGTCAGGATGTTAGGACATTGTATTCGACATCTTTGTCTGTAGCATTCTTTATTAAGTTTTAACCAAAATTTAGTCAAACCTCAGGAGCTTTCAATCTCCCTCTTTTGACAAATTTTGGCTAAAACTTCTTTTGGACAATAAACCCAAGGTGTTCCTTACGTCTCTTCACCCTGAGTGGCGGTTATGATTGGAATACTGATGTGACTCCAATCATGTTGGTGTACATGAGGAAGAGGATGACGTTCATTCTCCCTTTCCCCATGAATCTATACTTCCTCACCTGGGGGGAAGAATTTTGCTACTGAAGCAACCAAACACCAACTTGGGTAACTCAGAACGCAGGGCACAAATGTGTTCATAACTTAGATCACAGGACAAAAGAGAAGGACTCAGAACATATGGGAAACCTGAGACTCAATCAGAATGTCATAACATTTTATCCAACATCCCTGCAAACCAACTGCAAGGACAGACTCAACCCTTGTACTTTTCTCCCCCTTTTTAGCCAAAAATTGACAAACATGTCAAAGACAGACCCATACCCAAATCGAGGAAACCCACAAACGAACAAACCCCATGAGAACCCAACACAACAGAAAAGATAACCTGTGACAAAATGAGGACTAGAACACCCTTTATATATGAGAGCGTTCCTCCTAGGATGTAACAAACCATTGGAAGTAACACATGTCCATTCAATGTGAGCATTGAATGAAATTGTGTATCTTCGTAGACAAAAGTGCATCGGCCAAACCGTATTTGACCGTTTCTTCCTTTTAACAAGGACCATTCAAGGAATGCGCATTTTCCGAAACACATGTTTAACACGCGTTCCCTAAAACACAATTTCTCCACCGTCCAAAGCAATTAAGAGTACATCCATACATCCTAACCAATGTTCTGACATCTTGTCAGACTTTGTTTAGTCCTTCTTGTAGCATCTATTTAATCCCTTTCAACCAGAAGACCAAGAGTAAGTGACCATGATGTTAAGACATTTCTTCAAACATCTTTCAGTTAGCAGCAACAACTCTCAAGATACTTGTATTCCTCCTGATTCAATCCATTGACACCCAATGACAGAATCAGAACAACCTGACAAGTTCACTCAGAACTTATCCAGTAGAGCAATATCACGACATCTCGTCTGACATATCAACCTCACTTGAGGAAATCTATCACAAACTGCTTGAAACCACAAACAATCTTGATAACCAATCTGCACCACTGCATCCATATATCCATAACAGAAGTCTAACTCCCCCTATCGTAGATAACCAGTGCTCCTTTGCAAAAAGAACACCCTGAATGAAGGGAAAACATAAGACGCATCTTCATGTATTTAAGAGCGCACCTCTGTTTAACACACCTGCTGAACGCATTCACCTAATGCTTTACCCTCAAGCAATCCATGTACCACACTAGTACATTCATCAGACAGAAGTTCTCCCTCTATCTTTCTCAAATGATATTTCTTCAGCAAGAAACACCCAAAAGTACCACATGATATCCCATGACAACTTCATGATCATATAGTGAGAGTACCAGGAACGCATCCTTGTACCACAACCAACAAACTCTTAGATTAAGACCAAAACACCATTGATCCCTCTCTTCCAGAAACCATCTATACACCACACGAATTCCTCATGAATTCTCATGTATAGATCTCCTTGTTTCCTGAGATACAACCCAATTAAATCTGAATGCTTCACATTTCTCAAAGAGACATACAAAGCCCTTTAGTTTGCTAGCTCGCCCAGATGTTCTTCACACTTGAAGGACATCAAACACATACTCCAGAAACCCTTAGAATATTTGCTCCACAAGTACCAAACTGATCCACTTCTAGCATACCACATTCACATCAGACTTCCAAGACAGTCCTTTACCCATCATTCTCCCGTATGATAAGATAAATACCTCTTAGACAAGATGTGAGTGTCAAGTTCCACACTTAGAACTTATAATCCTACTCCAAGGATAACCAACCCAGAAGATGTTCTAACATCAGTTAGGACATCCTTCACATATCACTGACACCAACCAACATGGTTCTTGATATGCTCCACCACTGGACTTACTATCTGTATAGTAATCCACCTGAAGGTCTTGAAACAATACTGCGCCACCAGCTTGATCAACAAGACCTCCGGATAACCAAAGAGAGAAATAAACTCTCATCCACCAAGAAGGTAATCTCCCATAATCGACTTAGAACTTCTACCCCAAGCTCTAAGATAGAACTGAACTAGAACGTCCTTAAGTCTTCAACCAACTACCCTTCTGCTCAAGAGTAATCAGTTCCAAGAACCCTGCTTGAATGCATAATAAATATCAACCAAATGCCACTGTTTGGTTCATCTTAACTTTTCTTTAGAGTTTTAGACAATCTTCTGATCCACCAATGAAACCTTATCTTCAAGTTACATGATCTACTTACTCCGTAGCAAGCCATCTTGGATCCACCAAGCCTTAGACATGTAACATCTTCTCCTTCCATAGCTCCCGCAAACTGCATGAGATAGACCTTTTTGAAGCTTTAATTCCATTTATTTATGAGAAGATCAACTTATCTTATGATGATGCGCCACAACATAAACTAAGACCTTGAAGTTTCTGCTTGATGTCATGACATCTGATCAGACATCCAGCTGAGGAATTCAGCCCTTCCTTCTGCCACTTAGAAGAACCTCCTCCCTATAACAGAACAAGAGTTCCATGTTCTCATAGACTTGATTCAATAACCAATTTTGAGTAGACAACCTCCATCATGCTTAATCGTATCACAGGTATTCAATTCAAGCTCACACTTTGATGAATATCTGCTTCACAACTCCAAAGAGCTCAAACGTGCCAAGTCTGATTCTTCAGAAGAGAAGTAGTCATAGACTACACCATAGTTATACCAAAGAATGCCACTTTCCTTAAGTAGAGTAGTCTGTAGAAAGTCAGAGATAACTTCCACTTAACCTTGACTTCCAAGATGGGCAAGATCACATGCTCCTATGTACCTAGATCAGAAATAAACTGACCCAAGCCGTGCCATTACTAGCACCATATTCTGGACAAGTCTTTTGCCAGGACACTTTCCAGATAAACATCAGATGCTTCTAGTAACAACTGGAACACACCTGCTGCACTCCAATACTCCTAGATCAGAAATAAAGTGATCCAAGAACTATAAATCAAGATTATGATGTCTTCTTCGTCATCTTCCACATCACCATTGTCTAGACCTAGTTTCTTGCCAGGAAACTCTCCAGAGGTCAGATGCTTCTATCACACCATACTGAAGCAGATTCTTAGGTCAACACCCAAGAGAAATAGATCCAAAAGCTTATGCAGTACCCCTCTCATGATTCTGCACAAATCCAGATGAAGAGATGTTTCAACATCTTGTTGAACATCAGCAATATTAAACTTCGCATACAAGAATAATCAATTAAATACTTGTGAATATCACAAATAACAATTGATCTTAAATCCTTGTTCAATAAACTGCTTCACTATTGCAGCCATACTCCAACAGATCATTCCATGAACACTTATCAAGTATTCAATCTTTGCAAGTATCTTCCTTGATAAACAAAGTGTTGAGATACCAAGGCTGTCACCCTTGACTCAAGTAACTAAGAATCTCTCTGAACGAACCCTATTTACCTCACCAGTTCTGAAATCTCCATTCAGATTGGATCTATCCTTAGGATTAACTTTTGGACAGTGAAAATAAATCACTTCCACTTTCTTCAGGTTTATGTTTCACAGAAACACCCTCTAGTCAGAAGAATAACTAGAAGACTCCAGATGTACGACTGATATACCTTTATGAGTGGACTTGAGAGAATTCTCAAGTATCTTTGACAACTTAGCTGATCAATAATTTATCAAATTCCAAGAGCAAGAACTTGATAAACCAAATTTCAACTCCCTTTCTCTTCAACTGACTTCAAACTGCACAATGGAACCGAGCTTCCAAGTACCAAGTCACCATAACAGACATCTACCAATAACTCTCTCCATTCCATCACTCCCGACTTTGGAATAAAAGGATGCAGATATCTTCAAATATAGAGGCCGACGATTGAGATCTTCCACCATCTGTCTTTAGTAACAACTCTAGAATCCCATAAATTCCAGAGCTCTTCCATCAGAAACATATGCAGCAGAACCACCAAGGAACAAATTCAACATGCCCTAATAAGATGTAAGAACATCTTATAAGACACCTCAACAAGAGAACTATCCACTTCTCCTGCAGTTGTTGTACAACCTCCTCTGAAACATGAACAACCATCGAGTTGTTACCTTCGATCCAGAACATCCATCCCATCCATTAATACCCTTGAGTATGTCTGAGTGAATGATCTAATCTCCAAAACTCCTCCTTGTTTAAAACGCCAGAAAGTATCTCCCAAAGATCTCATCCAGAAACAGACAGGATGCCTGCTCTGATACCAATTGAAATTCTGGCATAGCAGACAGCAGATGTCCTAACACA
Source organism: Lathyrus tuberosus (assembly GCA_022829125.1). Lineage (NCBI taxonomy): Eukaryota > Viridiplantae > Streptophyta > Magnoliopsida > Fabales > Fabaceae > Lathyrus > Lathyrus tuberosus. Next base: position 8,797,588 of record JALAZF010000034.1, read on the forward strand.
TGTCCAGACATTGTTCTGCATAATTATTAAACAAAGAACAAAACAACAAACTAATATTCAGAATATCAGCAACTGCAGAAACACATATGTTTCGACATCTGTTCCAACATGTTAATCAAAACTAAACTGTAAATTGCAGAATGATAAACAACATAAAATATGATGACCCAATTCGGTGCAAATCACCTACATCTGGGGGATACCAATCCAGGAAGAAAAATCCACTACCAGTAGTATAGTTTTATGTAAACAACCTCAGGTTTACATTAAACACCCACGTTTACCTATCACTACCCAATGAAAACTTTATCTAAGAACTCCATCCTAGACAAGAGAAACACATCTCACTCCCTAAATCACAACCTGTGATTATCTAACAGTTACTACACCATAACTGTATCATCTTATTGAAAGACACCCCTTTCAATACAAAGTTCAGTCAAGCATCCTTGACTAACAAGTTAACTTGGATTTGCTTAAAAGCTTCATCCAAGAACAATACATGCTTCATTACCTACAGGTTTATGAATCTGTACAAGTACCTATGTCTACCACAATGTATCAAATTGATACAGAGGGAGACTTACAAGAAAGCCTACGACTCTCAAAACCCTAAACCCTATTTTCTACTTTACAAAAGTGTTACAATAAGTTCAGTTTTACAGTCCTAGGTCTTGGCCTTCTTTTATACTCTTTTGCTTCCTTGTGTTTCGAAACTTCTGTTTATTGATCCCTTGATCCACTGCTAATCATTCCTTGATTCTTGCACCAGATTTAAAACCTGCTATATTTGTCGAGTCAGGATGTTAGGACATTGTATTCGACATCTTTGTCTACAACATTCTTCATTAAGTTTTAACCAAAATTTAGTCAAACCTCAGGAGCTTTCAAGGTTCATGAGAGGAATTATCCTGCGCATGATCGAGATTTGGCAACCGTGGTGTTTGTATTAGAAAAGCCTTAATTGCTTGGTTCCAAATTTGAAATGTTCAGTAACCACAAAAGTTTGAAGTACTTTTCGATAAGAAACAGTTGAATATGTGACAGAGGAAATGGATCGAGTTTTTGAAGGATTATGATTTTAGTTTGAGTTACCACTCTGGTAAAGCCAATGTCGTAACCGATGTTTTAAGCAGAAATTCGTTGTATATGTCGATGCTGATGGTTCAAGAATTAGAGTTAATCGAACATTCCAGAGATATGAGTTTGTGGTGTGAAAGGACTCCTAATAGTGTGAAATTGGGCATGTTAAAGTTGACCAATGGTATTTCTTCGAGTATTGGGTTGGTACCATTCGATGCTTTGTATGGTAGGATGTGTAGGACACCTTTGTATTGGTATGAGTCTGGCGAGAGTTGACCAATGGTATTCCTCCGAGTATTGGGTTGGCACCATTCGATGCTTTGTATGGTAAGATGTGTAGGACACCTTTGTATTGGTACGAGTCTGACGAGAGTGTTGTGTTTGGACCTGAGGTAGTGTAGAAAACCATCGAGAATATCAAGATAATCCAAGAGAAGATGAAATCTTCACAGAGTTGTCAGAAGAGCTATAATGAAAAGAGAAAGAAAACATATGAGTTCAAAGAGGGAGATCATGTGTTCCAAAGAGTTACTCTGGTAACTGGTGTTAGTTGTGTGTTGAAGTCTAAGAAGCTTACGTCATGTTTCAGTGGTCCATTTTAGATTCTTCAGAGGGTAGGAGAGGTGACCTACTGAGTTGCGTTATCGATGTATCTTTCGAATCTTCATGATGTGTTTCATGTGTCTCACTTGAGAAAGTAAATTCATGATCCATCTCAAGTGATTCAAGTGGGCGATGTGCAAGTTAGAGAGAACTTGACCGTTGAGGCATCTCCCTTGAGAGTAGAGGACCACGAAGTGAAACACTTGAGAGGCAAGAAGATTGCACTGGTGAAGGTGGCGTGGGGAGGACTTGCTGGTGGAAGTATGACATGAGAGCTGAAGAGTCGGATGATGGAATCTTATCCAGAGCTGTTTAGTTCAAGTAATTTTCGAGGGCAAAAATTTTATAAGTGGGGGAGAGTTGTAACACCCTGAAATTTGATTAATTTATTTAATCAAATTATTTGTGTTTTTATTTAATTAATTAGTATGTGGTGTGCTTTTAATTAAAAATATATATTGAGTTGTATGTGTATGTGGTGTATGGTGGGGGTGTAGAGAGAGCCTTGGTGGGTAGAATAGTTAATTAATTGGAAATAATTAGAATTGATAATTACTTTTAATTAATTAATTAAAATAAATAAGAAAAGAGGTTTTTGGGTGCATAGTACAAATTTAGAGAAAATAAGGGAAGTTGTGAACATTTTAAAAAGAGTCGGACCTTAGTGGAATTAAAAAAATGAGTAAATTAGATTTTTAGATATAAAAAAAGTTTGTGGGACTTTGGAGGAGTCAGTATGTAAAATTGGAGTTTTGAGAGAAAAAGAGGCTAGGGCTTGAAGAGGCTAGGGCTTGAAGAGGGAAGAACACCAACCACCAACCTTAACCAATTCATAATTTTTGCAAGGAATCTGAGGTAAAGGGGAGAAAGAGCTTCTAAATGGGGTTTTAGCATGAAAGGGTAGAGAAGAGTGACCATTACTCTTATTAGGGGTGGTATAAATTATGTTTTGTTGTGTTGTTGTTGTATGATTTTTGTGCTCTATTAAGTTATTTGTGCACATTCTTGTATTTTGATTCGATACATATGTTTGTGCCTTTGATAAGGAAAAGTTAGTGTGATAACCCTGTTGATGCCTTTTGATAAGGCAAGGTTAATGTGATAACCCTGTTGATGTCATAAGGCAAAAATATAAAATTGGAATAGTTGCACCCTGATTGTTATGACCGCTTATCTGTGATGTTTGTTGATTTCTGTTATCCATGGTTAACCTGTGTGAATTGAAAGGATAATATATTCTGTTGATGCCTTGTGATAAGGCGAAGGTTGAATTTGACCTTCTCCCTGTTGATGCCTTATGATAAGGCGAGAATTAGAGTTATCATCCTGAAATGGTTGAATCCATGATGTTGTTGTGATAACGTATAAGATCTATGATGTTTGAGCCATATTGATTAGTATTGTATTTATCAACATGTTTTTGGGGGTGGTTAGAACTCAAATAGGCGAAATAGGCAAGTTTCAAATTTGTTCAATAGGGAGAGAAACACAAAAAAATTGCAGGTACACATAGAAGGGGATTGATCGTCTTATTTCAGGCATAACTTGAGTTTTGTAACTCAGTTTGAGATTCCATCATTTACGTTGGAAAGCTAACATATAATCTTTCTTTTGAAGTAGAGAAATTGAATCTAGGAGCGTTACAACAGTAGCGGTTTGTTGTTTCTTATACCAGAGGCCTAGTCAATTTCAGTCACGCGTTAGTCATAATGTTTCATGCGTAACTTGAGTTTCCTAAGTCCTTTTGGAGGTGTAATTATGTGCATTTGAAAGAGGGTTTAAATATATTTTATAATAGAGAGTTTCATAATTTTATCATAAGTCTATAATATTTGGTGCTATTTTGAAGTGCGAAAATTTTAGAGTTAGGTCCAGAGTTTTGAGCTGTTTTGAGTGTGGTGACCTTTCATTACCTTTTTGATGAGTTTAAGAGTCCTATTTTATTTGTTAGAGTTGTTATAGATTTGTCAAAGTTGCTTTTGAGTTTTTTAGAGTTGGAGATATTAGAATATAGGATACACTTGAGTAGATTTGGAGCACCGTTGACATTATAAAGTTACCTTTGAGTAATATTTTTATTTATTTAAGGTTGTTAAGGAAAAAGAGTTAAATTCATTTATTGAGTAATTGATAATAATATTATTGAGTTGAGTTCGGATCCGAGTAATTTGACTCTTTAGAGTTGTTTTGATAAAGCTATAGTTGCCTTAAATAGTTGATGCCTTACTCTGTTGGTGGTCTGACATAAGTAATAATATGAATTACTCTGTTGGTGAGTGGTATTGTGATAATAGGTTAATATTTTGTACTGTTAATGAGTATGTGTGAATATATGATGTGAATTGCAAGTATAATTATGTGAATTATTGCAAATACTTGCTGATGATTGTTGAGATGTGTAGTTTGGAGTGAGAAGTATTGTTGACGCGTTGAAGTGCATGATTGTTTATAGTCTGGTGTTGGGATATAATCATGGTGGTATTGTTTTCGTTGCATTATTGTATTTCATGTATCATATGTTGTCGTTGTTGTGAAAGAGGCATGCTCGCTAGTTCAGAAGTTAGGACTAGTGACTTGTCCCAAGCTCAAAAGTTGGGGGCTTAGAGCTCAAATGTTGGGGTTCGGGGTTCAAATGTTGGGACTAGGTTCATATGAATAACCAAATAAGCGAGTCATGAGTTCAGATGATAGGACTTGTGATTTGTCCCAAGCTCAGAGTGGGGGCTTGGAGCTCAGATGTTAGGCACAGTTCAAGAACCAAATGTTGAGTTGGTACCACCTGCATAATGTCATGTCCTTTCGTGAGTTACATTACATATATTTGCATATTCACTACGCCAAAAATGATTTTTCGCAGCACAACAAAGACATCACTTTTTGGCAGAAGCGCTGCTATATGTTTCGCTAAAAACAAAAACAAAAAATGAAAGAAAAAAGCGCTGCTATATGGGGGACATAAGACATCGCTTTTGAAAAGCGCTGCTAAAGCGCTAAGGCAGGTGAACTTTAGAAAGCATTTTATGAAAAGTGCTGCTAAAGGGTTACCATAAGGCAGCGCTTTTGAAAAGCGCTACTAAAGGCCTTTCGTACAACACGCTTTAGCCAGCGCTTTTAGAAAGCGCTGCTAAAGGCCTTTCATTTTTCCCACATTAGAAAGCGCTTTTACCTCCAAAGCGCTGCTAAAGGCCTAACATAAGAAAACGCTTTCTAAAAGCGCTGCTAAAGGTCTTTTAAAATATTAAAATTAAAACAGATTCTGATATCCCTCTATTTTCATTTCGACCATTTCTATTTCGCCCTAACTCTCCCGACTGTTTATCATCGTCTTCATCTTCTGCAAACGAAACTCCCTCAGTCCTCCGTCGTTTCTGCAAACGAAACTCCCTCCGTTCGTGGCTTCAATCCGTTCGTGGCTTCCCTCCGTCCTTTCTGCTACTGTCGTACCGCCGTTTTAGGTTTTTCTCTCCTTTTTTCTGGTTTTCTCTCCAATAATAAAAATGTCTAATATTCTCCATTGTTGATTGTTTCTCTGCTGTTTCTGTGAGATAAAGAAGTTGTATTATTAGTTGTTGATGTTAGGTTTTCATTTTTTGATTTGTAGAAGTTAGTTAGTGATTAATTAGAAAAGTGATTAAATAGAAAAGTGATTAATTAGTAGAAGTTAGTATAGTGATTATTGTGTAAAATGTGATTAGTTTGTAGAAGTTAGTTTAATGATTAATTTGTAGAATAGTAGAAGTTAATTAGTATAGAGCATAATTTGTAGAATAGTGATTAATGTGTAAAATTTGTAGAATAGTGATTAATTAGAAAAGTCAAGGTAGTTAAAAGTGTTGTAGAAGTTAGATTGTTGAGGTTGTTATAGGGCTCTTTGTAAAGTTAATAGGAATATTTATTGGAAAATTTTAGTGATGTAAGAATTTGGTTGTTGATTGAAAATGATAATGAAATTAGTTGTTAATTGAACTAGTGATTTAATTTATTTTGAGAGTTGATTGAAAATGATTATAAAATTAATTGTTATTTTGATAGTTGATTGAAAATGATAAATAGTGATTGAATTTTTAATTGAATTTGTATTGATGATAGAACTTTGAAGTTAATTGAACTTAAGCGTTGAAGTTGTTTTTTTTTTTGATAATGTTGAGTTGAAACACTAAGTGTTGATGTGTCATTTGTGATGAATCAAATTATACCATGCTATTTGATTTAATGATGATGTTTACTAAATTTGTTTCTTGAAACTTTGACTTGTTCCTCCGATATTTCTTGTTTGTCATATTACATACTAAATTTGTCTTGTCATTTCATATTTGATTATGGATCATGAATTTATATGTTTGTCGTGTGTTTATCATTTCATATTTGATTATGGATTATATTATGTTCAACTGATTATGGATTATGAATTATGTATTTATATGTGTTTTTCTTTATTATAGGTAAAATGGCTACTAATGAGGAGAATTCGCACGATACCTCCAAGAATGATCCACAAGAATCAAATAAAGATGCGGAAGGAGATATTTCAAGAGGAATAACAATCATGAAAGAAGTTATTCGTGCTATAGACAAGGGAATAAAATACGACGTTCATTGGAATGAAACAGGTCATCTAATTGAGCCTAATGGCGCAATGTTGACTAGTTACATTGGTGCACTTGTCCGTTCACTAGTTTCTATTACTTGTAACAATTGGCGAAATCCACAGTTGAAACCTACCAAAGATAAAACATGGAGTGAGATACAGGTACTATATGTGATGTTATTTGTTATTTTTGACGATTATATTTTTAAAAATTAATTATACTAACACACTTTATTTGTTATTGTAGAGATCTTTTAACATTGGTGACGAGAAGCAAAAATATTGTCTTCAATTAGCCGGAAAAGACTTAGAGGGTTCCGAGCATTTTTATTCAACAAGTTTCTGAGGGATGCCCAAGGAAAGTTTGTTGAAGCAGAATGCCCGAAGAAGTATGCGGACTTGATTGCACCCAAAGAATGGGACACTTTTGTCGCCAAACGAAGAACTGAAGAATTTCACGTAATCTTAATTTAATTTATCATGAACATTGTATTATATTCATGTAGTTATTACATGTGTTCTGATATGACTTATAATTGTTTATGCAGGTTGTGAGTGATGTAAATCGTCAAAGAGCCTCGAAACCCGCGTATCCATACAAGAAAGGACGTTTGGGATATGCACGTTTGGAACAAAAAATCATAAGTATATATAATTGCTATGGTCTTTTTGTATTATTATTCTTCCTAATTCCTGACTTAATGTGTAGCTTGCAGAGGAGAAAAGTGAAGAAACATCTCTTCCGGAGCATGTTTTGTGGAAGACTGCCCGTGTGGGAAAGGATGGAGTTATTACTAAAGGTGTTCAACAAGTTTTTGAACAATGTGTAAGTATAAAGTTATTTGTTTAATTAGATAGAAAGTTCTTGTTTATCTAATATATTTATGAGTTGCTCTGATATTGAATTTCAGGAGACTCTATCTCAGTCCTTAACTCTCACGGAAGACCAGGATTGCAGGAGCATACTGAGTCGAGTATTAAATGTTCCTGAGTATTCTGGTCGTGTGAGGGGTAAGGGATTTGGGGTCACTCCATCATCCTTTTATAAGCGTCCAAAGAGCCAAAATCCTAGCAATAAATAAGTGATGGAAGCCATGGAAGAATTAAGAGCTCAAGTCCGTGAATTACAAAAGGATAAGGAAAAATATATGTCAGAAAGGCGTGGTTCAGAGTTTAATGATACTAGTGACAAAGGTAGTATCAATTGTCAACAGAAACTTCCTGAGGTAATTATATATGCATATTATGAAATTAATTTAGCACAAATTTTTTAATATATACACATTAAAAGTGTTAATTCTATATTCAAATGTTTTACTAACTTATATGATTTTTAGATTCATGCCCAAGAGTTGCAAAGAACAGGAAGTCAGAATAGGAAGCCAGAATTAGGCAACACGTCCAACCAAAAAAAGATTCTTGCACGGACCGGGACAAAAAAAGCAATTGTATCTCAATTTAGGCCGTCTCTTGAAACACTTGTAGGAACATCGAATTTGATGGACGGTGGTATTCGTGAAATACCTATGGAGGAAGGTATTTTCGATTATTCTTATTCATAAACAATTTCTAAAGAGGATTTGGATCAGATTTTTAATCATTCTGAATTAGGCATCAATGTTATGCATACATACATCAGGTATTCCGATTAACTCTCTTTAATTATTTAAACAATTTATTTACTCATTTCAATGAATAATCTAATGTTTATTATGTTTTTATTTAAGGTTCTTGTATGAGAAATTGGTACGCCCGCATCAATTGTCAGAAAGATTCGGTTTCTTATCTGCCAACTGTATCAATGCACTATTAATTGCGATGAATCCAACTTCAGTACAATCTCCCTTAGTCGAAAGATTTATGGCCAGCATAGATACAGAAAGTTGTATCTTTTACCATATAATACTGGAAATGGGTTAGACTTGCATTCTTACTTCATTTATTATCATTTTTCGTTTTTTGATGTTGCGTATAAAATTACTATATCGATACTTTTGTTTTATTTTACAGTGGACACTGGGTGTTGGTTGTGATAAATCTGATAAGAGAAATAATGTATTATGTGGATTCGTTAGATGGTGATGTAGATAAATACCCGGATATGAAGACGACAATTGATACGTAAGTAAAATTATTCTAAATATTCGTGTGTATTTGTTTATTAATTTATTTAAGTGAGATTGTTCTAAATATTCTTTTATATTATGTTAGAGCTATACAAATATTTCGATCACAAAGAGGAGCCCAAGTATCAAAGAGTAAGTCAACCAACATTACATGGATCAGAGTGGAGGTATATTTTCACAATTTTGCTTATAATAGTGAAGCTACTTGATAAAACAAGTTAGACTATATATCCTGATATATATTCTTATTTTTTTCTCTGTGTAGTGTCCTCGTCAAAAAAATGGTATAGATTGCGGTTATTTCGTTTTGAGGTTTATGAAAAAAATCATTCATTTGGATCAAATAGAGATTCCAATCATGGTATGGATTTATAACTTAGGAGTTATTTTAATATTTATCGGATATTTGATATAATTAATTACTTTTAACTAAATCATGCATATTATGTTATATTATGTAGTATTTTGATGAATTCAAGTGTACTACTTACTCCAAAGTACAATTGGAAGAAATTAAGGAGGATTGGTGTCAATACCTTATTAAGCAGAGAATCATATAAGGTATGGAAGTTGGAAGTTGTTGTATATACTTTGTATAGTTTTGGAAGTTGTTGTATAAAATGGTTATTAGAATGGTTATTTTATTTTGGAAGTGGAATGGTTATTAGAATGGTTATATGGTGTATGAATAGTTGTTATTAGAATGGTTAATTAATTTGGAAGTTGCCGACCATAAGTTGAATATTAGAATGGTTAATTGATAAAGTCTTGTGTATAATTATGAAATATAAGACCTACATATGGTGATTGAAGTATATAATTATGTAGTATTATGAATTGAAGTATATAAGGCCTATGTTGAATAAAGGCTTGTGAATTGAAGTATATAATTATGATAAGTTTTGATAAAAAATTATGTTATACAGGTTTGTTAATATACATGTCTATTATAAGATTTAAAAAAAACAGCTTTCTTAAAAAAATGAATTTTAGCAGCGCTTTTGACAAAAAACGCATCCAAAACAAATAATTTTTAAAACAATTTACGTGTACAAAAGACAATGCTTTTACTGAAAAAACACTGCCAAAAGTGGAACTAAAGAAAGCACTGCGTAAAGTATTAAGCAGAGACACATTAGAAAGCGCTTTAAAAAGAGCTGCCTAAAGGGCGGGGGCGGGGGGGGGGGGGGGAGCGCTGCCTAAAGTTGGAAAATAATACACATTTGGCAGCGCTTTAAAAAATGCTGCCTAAAGGGGAACAAAAAACAGCGCTTTTAGTGGAAAAACGCTGCCTAAAGGGGACCTAAGGCAGTGCTTTTGCATTTACAAAAGCGTTGTCTTTACCTTTAGCAGCACCATCTTTGGCAGCGTTGCTAAAGGTCTTTTTTGGCGTAGTGATTGTTCTGAGTAGGTGTAAGATTATGGTGATGTTGGTTGTGTATTGAATATATAACATGTTGTATGTTTCTCTACCTTTGTATTCTGTCATACCCCAATTTTGTCTAGGCATTTTAAATTCATCTGATACATGTTCATTTGTCAAGTTTTGCATTTTTAGCCATATGCATTTTTATCATTTAAAGTCACCATAATCATACATATATGCATTATAGTAAAAAATTCAACATAAAGTCAACATTTTAAATGTTGAAGAAATTAACTAAAATTGCATTTTTTTTTTCATTATGCATTTTGAAAAATAAGTTCATGATCATTTGATTTATCATCAAAATATGCATTTGAATTTTATACATCATAATATCTCTCATTTATTACATCATTATTCCATACATATATTACATCATTATTCCATACATATATTACATCGTTGTTCACTATTTAATTACATAAGTTTTTAGAAGACACTCACACTCCTTGCATTTTTTTTTTCATAGTACCTAAAATATCCTTTTTAGAGCCAATAAAAATCCTATTTCTTTCACAAATGACATCAAGAATCACTCACAAGAACAAGTCAAAATTTGACATAATTTTCTCTCCAATTTTCAAGTCACTTTTTATTCTTCTTTATTTAGGTGGGCTTTTAATTTTTGTGTATTTAATTTTCTTTGCATTATTATTCTTGTTACACTTATTTAGTACCTTAATCATCACCATTTTGCATGGAAACTCCATTGATTCAAAATCAAGAATTTAAAGTGTTCTTGAACCTCCATGAACAAAAGTGATTAAATGTGATTTAATTTGTGTATTTACTTTTCTTTGCATTATTATTATTATTATTATTATTATTATTATTATTATTATTATTATTATTATTATTATTATTATTATTATTATTGCTACACTTAATTAGTACCTTAATCACCACCATTTTGCATGGAAACTCCATTGTTCAAAATCAAAGAGTTAAAGTGTTATTGAATCTTCATGATCCAAAGTGATTAAATGTGATTTAATTTTTGTGTATTTAATTTTCTTGGCATTATTATTCTTGTTACAGTTAATTAGTACCTTAATCATCATCGTTTTGCATGGAAACTCTATTGATTCAAAATTAAGAGTTTAAAGTGTTCTTGAATCTTCATGAGTAAAAGTGATTAAATATTATTTAATTTTTGTTTATTTAATTTTCTTTGCATTATTATTCTTGTTACACTTAATTAGTATATCAAACATCACTATTTTGTATGAAAACTCTATTGATTCAAAATAAAGAGATTAAAGTGTTCTTGAACCTCCATGAACAAAAATGGTAAAATGAAAATTGATGTTTCTTTTACATAAATAATGCACATACATGTAAAGTCACATACATTCATGCTTTAACAACCCTAACTACCTTAAACTTCCACAAACTAACTTCTAATCACTTTGGGCAAATGCCGAAAGTTCCCAAAACAACCCCAACTAACTTCTAACCCATTCTCAACCTCTAATCATCTCTCACCTATCTCTATATAATCACTCACCATTCATCCATTAAAGGGAGGTTTTTTTTCTTTCACTTTTTTATCCCACTTGATTATACAAATTCTTCACTATCTCTCAAATTCTCACTCTCCGTTCTCCAAACTTCCCTCACTAGAGCTGAAATGCATGGTTGTTGAAGATTCTCATTGAAGCTTCAATCAAGTTAAGCAAAAACCTTCACCACACTTTACATCATATTTTTTCATGATTCAAGCATTGAAAAGTGGCAAAAGAAACAACAAGAAAAAAATGGAAGAAAAGAAAGGGGATGAAAAGAGATGAAAAGGAAATGAATCATATCGAAAAAGAAGAAATGGACGAATTAACAAGTGAACACAAAGAATCACTTACCTTAATTGAATTTGTGTATCTGTTGAAGAATCATTAGAGGGTCTTCGATCGGTAAGCGTCAAACTTTATTTATTATTCCATAAATGCTTGTTTGCTTGTGACTTCTATGCGTGCTTGCTTGTTTGAATGTATCCTTGATTGCTCGCTTGTCTTCTCTTTGTATGCTTACTTTATGTATTTACCTTGCTTTTCATCTTGAGTGGACAATTACCGTGAAAATCCAAACCTTTCTATGAACACAAACCATAGAAAATTCAGCATCTTATCAATACCAAAACTTGACCTCAAAACCGTAACAAGAAAAATCATTTGCACTTAGACTTGACACCGCCAAAAAATTCATTCCTAAACCAATTTTCCAAACCAAAATCAACTTGAAACTACAAAAATACCGAAATTTGAACCATTCAAAAAACCATTACCAAAAGAAGGTTTCTTATGACATCACCCTTGTTTCTTAGGCACCACATGAATTTCCGTTTTTGCCCCCAATTTTCGGATGTGCACATCCGGACGCACCCTTTCTCTAAAATTTTTCAGTTTTTTCCGGATTTGCACATCCGGAAGAATTTCTGATCTGCAAATCCGGAAAAAATCAAAAGAATTCCATAAAATCATTTACTTCTAAATATAATTAAATTCAATATAATTAAAATCCAACATAATTAAACTTAATATGATTTTTTCAATATAATTAAATCCAATTTAATTAAATCCAATTTAATTAAATCCAATATAATTAAAATTAATATGATTAAAATTAATATGATTTTTTCAATATAATTAAATTCAATATAATTAAATTAATTTTAGAAGTAAATACCATATAATTTTAATTATAATTTAGAAGTAAATACCATATAATTTAGAAGCAAATACCATATAATTTTAAATACCAATATAATTAAATCCAATTTTAGAAGTAAATACCATATAATTTTAAATCTAGTATAATTAAATTAATTTTTTCAATATAAAAAAATCATTTAAAATTAAATACCATATTAATCATATTAATTATATTGAAAAAAATTAATCATATTAAATATCATATTAATTTTGATTGATATAGATTTTAATTATGTTGGATTTAATTATATTAAAAAAATGATATTAATTTTAATTATATTGAATTTAATTATATTTAGAAGTAAATGATTTTATGGAATTCTTTTGATTTTTTCCGGATGTACAAATCAGGAATTCTTCCGGATGTGCACATCCGGAACATATCAGCGTTTTTTACAAATTTGGCGCGTCCGGATGTGCAAATCCGGAATCTGGGGGCAAAAATAAAATTTCACGTGGTGTCTAAGATACTTGGATGGTGTATTAAGAAATCCTCCTACCAAAATTGACAATCAATCCAAAATTTCCTTCAAACTTTAAACCATACCATGAAATCCAATTCAATAAAAAAAAAAAACTCAAAATCCACGTAGCATGAATACAGCAAAGCGAAACAAAGAAAAAAAAAACTTGGTTTAAACATTTTACCGAACACTTGTGTGCGGAACAACATACATGTTAACTAATTTAAAACAGAACAACAACTAAAACAACAAATAGCAACAATCCAATATTACAGGGGAGAGAGACCGCTTCAAAGTCATTCATGTTTCGTAACACAGGCATTATAAAATCTTGACAGGTTTTTTGTGAATTAATTTTTTACAATTTCTTGGCAGGTTCTACTAGATATAACACCTGCAGCAAGTACCTCAGCGGGTATGGTTCTATTCACAATTGGTTTAGAAACAACCAGCTTTAATTAATTATATAGGTAATTAATTCACAAAATTCTTTAGATTTTAAGTAGCAGTACTTTTTAGGTTGGGTTTTAATTTGTAAAAAATTAAAAAATTCATATTAAACATTTTAGAAAAAAGACATAAAAAAGAATAGATTTTAAATTTTTTTTTTTTGTGTAAAATAGCATTTTAGCTCTCTTAATCTGTTAGGATTAGATTTAATTAAACAATTTGGGTGAATCTCATTAACCTTATTTTTTCTCCTTCTTCTTTAATCCATAATTTCATTGTAAATTTTCATAATAAAAGGAAGAAAAAGGAGGAGGAAGTTCTTCCCCACCCCCAAATGTTTAGATACTGTTGTATAGCTCCCTATCTGAATATCCGTCTTTAGACTAAAATCAATCTCAACCAATCAAACCTCATTTATCGCTATAGGGCATTCAAAATCTTCTTACAAAGGACATACTATTTCCGTTCTAGTGCAATACAAACAACGCTTAAACTTCTCATGCGTGAGCATACAAAATACGTTTGTTAGAATGCGATCCAAGCGCATTCATTCTACCGCAATACAAACAAGCACTTAAGTCTCTCATGCGCGAGTATACAAACAACTTTTAACTGTTAAAACGCGAACGTTAACATTGTTCACTAAAAACAACTGACAAACACTTATTTTTTACTCCACGAACTACGGAGCTCTGATTTTCTCATTGTATTATGGGAATACGTAGGCACGGAATTTCGTAATTTTGGCAAGCACATTAATTAAAAACTTATTTTCCTTTAAGTAAAATCAATCGCAAGTAACCTTTAGATAATAACACCCATATACGCAAAAAAACAATCAAAACGGATCTCGTTGAGTAAAACGGATGTGAGAGATGCTAATACATTCCCTTTGTATAAGTGACTTCCGAACACGCTCTTAGTTGCGACGAACATTTTCTTTCATTTTTAGGGATTTTATCGATATATTTTTTTATAATAAATAAAATTCAGTAGCGACTCTATAATTTTTTTGCGGTTCGATACTATCAGGGAGAAAACTTGTTCTAAAAAATTAAGATAAAGCATGAAAGTCCTAAAAAAATTGTTTTGTAACAATAAATCAATCACATGAATTGCTTATAATCTCGTTCAATATGACGGAACAAAACACCTTAAGAAAACCTATATTTCATCAAAGACAACTTTAATAGTGAACTGATAACTACAACCCATATTCCTTCAATGCATCAATTACAAAATAGGTTAACGAGTGACTTATCAATCAGAAAATTCAACTTCTTATTAACCCTTCTTATTAACCCATTAGATATAACTGTTTAAGTTTATATTTAAACAGTATAGTAATTATATTCTAATTATTTTGAAGAAATATTGAAACCGTACAGCTTAATTATACTGTTCTTGTAATATTTCTACAAATATTTACAGAACGAGATTAAAAAAAAAAAAACTATACCAATAATGCACACAAAATAAATCCATTTCTTTATCTATACACACACTAACATCAAATAAAATAATTATAACTCACCAACTAAAAGCATGACAGTTGTTAAAGATAGGGATCATTAATTGAAAAACACTTGATGATAATGAAATCAAAATAAATACACACTAAAATACTCATTCTCAATCACACACACAAAAACCATTACTATAGTTCTAGGCCATACTCCATATTCATTTCAATGTTTCCACCATAGATATGTTGGATGCATTTGATTGAACAAAATGATCAACCCTTTTCCTTATTTCATCAGAATTTGCACCAACAATTTTATCCACAAGAGTTCCACCATTCATTAAATGAAAAGTAGGTATAGCTTTAATTTCCATCTTGGAGGCAATTTCCTAATATAGCACAATAGAAAAATTGTTAGAAATTATCTTGATCTTATAATAATATCATAAAGGAAAAATTACAGGTTTGTTCACATTACATATAAGACAAAAATAAAACATAAAGATAATCTCAAAAAGAGTTTCATAGCATATATTATAAGGAAAATTAAAGTTTCATTGTTAAAAGTTAAGCACATATGAATAATATCTTTATTGAAGATTAGATGAGATAAGCTTAAGTAATATATAGTATATGCAAACAAAGAACATGTGATACATAATGGTGTTTGGAATCAGAATACAAACACTTTGAATGGATTTGTATGGACGCTATTTTTTATATATATACAACTTGCACATAGAACCAAATCAAGCATTGATTTTGAACTTTCAACAATTAAATGTGAGTTTTTGTTTGATTAAATTAATTAATTAATTAAATTAATTACCTTAACCTCATCCACATCCAATGTCAGAAACAAAGCATCTTGATAGTTGGATGCAAGCTTTTGAAAGAAAGGATTCATAATTATAGATGGCACACACCAAAAAGCAGAAAAATGAACCACAACCTACAAAAAAAAAATTATGAAAAAAATAACATAAAAAAATTAATTATGGTAACAATTAAATGGAAAGTGATTGAAGTTAAATAAATAAAGGAAACTCACAGGGTAATTTTGATTGGTAGCATAAGAGATATAATGTTCCCATGATTTTTTTGAGTCTATTTTGATAACTTTGGATTTTTTGAGATGTTCTTGGTTCTCCATTTTTTTTTTCTCTTTGTTGTTGTTGCTTTTCAAAGGGTGATATGCATCTAATATATAAATAGATATATGAATAAAAAGTCAAGGATGAAATATGATTAGATATATGAGAAAAATTGCACAAGAAAAATGTTCATTAATTTTCTTATTGTATTGAATAAGATATTTTTGTAGATTGATGTGTACATGATGGGATACATCAACAAAATAAAAATGGGGCCTATGCTTTAGCCAATTCAATGGTCATAATAACGTGATTCATACATTTAATTGAATATTAATTTAAATTTTTACATCAATATGATTGAAGGGTTTTATACATAGTCGTTAAATAATTAAAAATATTTAATTTTCATTATATTACATTTATTTTAAATTTCATGCAGAGATACTCCTTTTGTCTTATGTAATTATTGTATTTGTAAAATATATATAAATCACTAAAAAGTATCACTTTTAGTTTCAAACTAATGGGAAACCCGTGCGTCTGCACGGATTCCGGTGTGGACCGCAGATATGTCATCAGTTACGTTATAAAATATTAAAAAAAAAATCAAAAATACAAAATTTTTGTTGTAAATAAAAAAAATCATAACACCAAATAAAAAAACAATCGTGTTAAAAATTTTGATTAGCAACCTTATTTTCATTTTTCACAACTCAGAATTTTGATCAGGAATTTCATGTTCCCGTTAATTTTCAATATTTTGATCAGTGAGTTCATTTTTCCGTTAATATTTAATATTTTGATCAGTACCTTCGTGTTCCCGTTAATATTCAAATTTTCTATGAGTAACTTCAAATTCCCGTTAATATTCAACATTTTGCCTAGTAACTTAATGCTCCAGTTAATAATCAATATTTTTTCTATGAGTAACTTCAAATTCCCGTTAATATTCAACATTTTGCCCAGTAACTTAATGCTCCCGTTAATAATCAATATTTTGAACCTTAACTTCATGTTCCCGTAAATAAACAAATAAAATTATCAATATTCACTAATATACAAATGATCAACAAAATTCGTGCTAAAGGTATTGTCGGAAAAAAAGTTATCGCCGGTATGAAGTGAGATTGGTGAAGATCTCGATCAATGCTTAATTCAGACTACCTTTAGTTAAGGGAGGAAGGAGAACAGGAAGAGGAAGGAGAATAGGAAGAAGAAGGGAGAGATAGTGAGAGAAAGATTGTTGAAGGAACAATGAAGTAATTCAAAATATGTATACCACTAAACAAAAGGTGCTTAAAAAAGTGACACGTGTCCAAAGGGTATAAAAGTATTTTTGATGGTTATAGATTTTCTTATATGGTAGATTATATACTTGTTCACGTCACTATTATTGTTACATAGCCAAGTATGTATCAAGCATATATCATAGAAATTTTACATATAAGAAATGAGTAGATTTGTATTGAAAATAACTACGTGCCATAAAGATAAAGTTGCGAACACCATATGGCAATAAATAATCAGTGGCTCCTCATAATACATACAAAATTATATTAAGTTTAGAAACAGGTCACTACAAACACTGATGTGCAGTACATTAAGAAGACAAAAAACATATTAAATTAGCCGACAAGAATTCGAAACAAATTTTGCAAACTTAATCACTAAATCTAAAACTCCTCGCTGTCAAATAGTTATCCCAGGTTTAGTCTTGTTGATCGTCATCATCAGAATCCAAGATTTCATAGTCCGGTTCTTCATCATCATCTGAATCAAATTTTTGAACCATTTTACCCATTGTTCCTGATCTCCTGATTCTTCTCCTCTTTCGTCTTTGTCGTACAGCAGGGGCCTGAGGTACCTGTTGGAAAAAACCAGTAAATGAGTATTGTCAAGAACATGAACAGAATATGCCATTTGACATGAAGAGAAAAAATAACGGACCATGGCATGAACTTTCAATAAGGTGTATTCGCATTAACATGTGCGAATAAGGTTGATGCAGTATAAGAAATGGCAAAAAGAACCAGGATAAAACAGAATCGTACCGGCTGGACCTGCTGAGGTTGTTGAACATGAGGAGGTTGTTGGTGCGGTAGAGGGTGGTGGTAGTCGGTAGGTGGTTGAAGCTCCGGAAGTGGTTGGATGTCAGCAGCTGGGTTACCCGGACAACAGGTTTGACATTTTGTTGCGTCTGTTGATCTAATAAAAAAATTGATTGAAAGAGGAAAAAAAATGGAGAGATGTATGTAGTTATTGAAAAATGAAGTAGTTAATGTAGGATCCGAACCTGTTGAGGTTGTTGGACCTGAGATGATTGTTGCAAGGCCATAGATGGTTGTATCTCAGCCGCCGTCTGCACCTCAGAAGGCTGTGCAACCTGGACTACGTTGTTGGTCGCCATAGAAATAGTGCTAGGTTTCTGATGTTTTGTTTGTGTTAGTGAGAAATGGAGGCAGGTTTATATAGTTTGGCATGAGACTCTTAAGCTTCTCCCTGACTTTGGTAATGCAAATGCATTAATTATCTTGAAACTGTAATAGTGGAACATAGGGAGGCAAAATAATAATTAGTGATGATGGTCAAGATTATCAATAAGTTGGAAATACGTTGTGTGATATGATTGGGCATTAAAGCCAGAGGGAACTGACCTTGAAAAACCGAAAAACATATAGTGAATCAGCAATTAAACCACTGTGATTGAATTTCTCTACTACTGACTCCCCATTTGGCTTTGGCAAGCTTGAGCACAGCTGCAAATTATCATGTTGTGAGATAATATAAGAAATATATACTTGGTTTTTAACTATAAACCAAATAAATTCAACTGTAGACCTAGGAAAATCCTGAAATGTGCAAGTGCTGAACAGGATCTGTCCTACGACAATTATGAGTCATATAAACTTCATTTTGTTAATTGAATCTTATTATTACAGCAACATTTTATTTAGATTTGCTTCTCTATAGGGTGGACTAAAGGACTTTGTTACTGAATATCTAAATGGAACCAATGGAGTGAAACTTTGATGGAACTTGGCAAATGAATGACATAAAACAACAAAATAATACACACCTTATGTTGGCTTTCCCTCCTTTGGAATGGAGCCAATGGAGTGAAACTTTGATGGAACTTGCAATGCACCCGAAATGGAAGTTGCGTATCTGCAGTTATGAGTTGTCTTTGAAGCAAGAGGAACATTTAAATGTTTGATGCTTAGGTCATCGAAAGAGATTTTAATATTTCACGGTAGTAACAAATTAAATTCAAAACAATTCTAGTTCTACCTGATAATCTGTCAGCCCAATCTTCTCTAAAATCTTTTTAGATGATTCCATTTCTTCACCAGAAGTGGTTCGATCAAAGAAGCATATATGGGACTGGAGCAGTAATATTCAGATTTCCCAAGTACCTCTATTGTTTGGTCGCGTACTTTCAAATAAGTAATCCCATTAGCTCTTAAGAATTATGCAGCTTTACTTGATCCTGAAAGAACAACAAAAATTAATAAGTGAAATATTAGGAAAACCTGACAAATGCATGTTTCTAAAGAAACCTTAACCAAGTTGATATCCAAGTGTCATCTACAAATGAAATTCATAAGATTCGAAAGACAAATTGAAGATCCACGAGAGAAACTGTCAAGAAGCTAGGTTACTCAATTAGCATACTGACAATTGCCAAACAGGACATGCTAATAGTTCTCTAAAAAATGTATTCAGAATTTGAAAAGACAGAACTTCATGAATTTCTTCAGAATCTGTTTTGGCTAGGATCAGCTCCTTGTCCATCTATTGCACAGGAAATGACTTTTCTCCCTAGTCTACTCGGTCCTATTTGTATCAAAAAACACATACAACTATCAGTGTGAAGTGCTTCAAAGCAGTGGCATAATATCATTCTGTGACTTGTTTTATTTTCCTTCCCATGACAGTCCACATTACAGTCCCCACCAGGGCAAATTAGTTTAGACATGATCTGGTCTTGGGAATATGGCCAGTATACTCATTTAAGTGTGTAATAATTTTAAAAACTATAAAGAACAACTCTATTATACGCAACATGATAAGAAAGATGATTACCTCTGAAGCTGAGATCGATATGATTTCATTGAAGTATTTCAAATGATAATTGAGTGAATTTGTTGAGTATGGACATCTACGACACAATCTCGAATTTGTTGAGTATGGACATCACTGACATCAATTACCATTCGTGCGTCTTTTAAATCCTTACCTGCAAATCTTGGGCTGCGAGATAAGAAGTAATATAAGGGATTTGATAGAACTAAAGAGGAATACAAAACTTACTTCATCAAATAGAACTCTATATGCACTGAGGTCTTGGCAAGAGCCTTGAGTGTACTTGCATGCACGCTGGAAGGCGGATATAAATAAACTTGTCCAAACATATACACCTCAGCAGTGTGATATGTGATATAAAAAGTCCATATATTCATTCTTGAATCAATCCACTAAGTATTATTCGTCATAAACCTACATCCAAACAGCAAAGTTAAATCAATAAGAAAAATAAAAACATTGAACACAGAATATATATGATGAGTGCATATACTTAATGATTTAAGATGTGAGCGAACAAATGACAATCTTCTATTGTCCCTTAACACCCAATATTTCAAATACATAAGTTGTCTTCTTCTGTTCAGAGGCCTTTAAATTTTCAATATCAAAATGTCTGAAATTGTTTGATTTTGAAATATGTTTTGTAGACAATGCAACTTCTTTACACCCCTCTGATATCAGTGTTTGTAAGAAAACAATACTAATGATGGAATAAAAAAGACTTACCAATCCTTCGCATTACCGTAAATGAAGATATCTTAGATGCTTCAAATTTTCAATTGAATGACGCAACTTAATTAAAGAACAATGTGATAGCTTCAACACACACAAGTTTTGAATTTAGAAATATTAGACAATTCCTTCTCATTTTGACTGTCTGAAAAGTTAGACAGCAAAATCAAACTTAGTGGTTCCTTTATTTTCTAATTGATCAATTACATCTTCATTAACATATTAACGGGAATAATTTATCAGTAGCAAATGACCATATAAATGAAAGACCATGAATCAATGCTTTGCAAATTTTGAAGTAAGACTAAAAATTACAGAAGCATGTTAACAAAATCATAAATGGTAAGATTTGTGGATATCATAGAAACCTAATGCAAAAGTGTTTCCATATTCAGAAGTAAATAACCAATATAAGAAACACCTTAAATTCAAAAGTGAATTTACATCCATATTTTGTTATTTTCCTCAAATATATCCCTATTTTCTGTAACAAACATCCCAACAAACATAAAAACGACTATTAGTGATAATTCACTCAAGAAAAAAAAAACAAATTTGTACCACAATAATCTTCAACTTTATGAAATATCTACTACCAACTTCTTCTTCCAACTTTAATTCCTCTTCCAGCTTTCGACATTTTCCGGTGAACCCATAAAATCAAAAACCCTAACTTGAACCCACAAAATTATACAACAACAATAAAATCAGTCAAAACCCTAACAATCGATATTACATATGGATATTTTTTGCCTCAAATCATACAACAATAGATGGAGAATATTGGGTTTCAGTTCCAACAGAAATTTTGTATCACAAACATTGACGTACCCGTCGAAACCCGATTCAATTCTTCCTGAAAGAAGAACAACGAAAACTCAGATACGAAATCCTACAACAAAAACAAAACTAGTCAATTATCATACAATCGATATTATGTATGGGTATTTTTTCCCGTAATCTTGAAGAATACGAAAGAGGAAGGAAAAGACGGAGAATGAAGAAGAAAATGGAGAATCGGAAGAAGAAGAGAGAGTGTGTGAGAAAGACTCATGAATTCAAAAATTGCTTACCAGAAAACAAAAGAATGTTTAAGAAGTTGACACGTGTCCTCAAGGGTAAAATGGTATTAATGGTGGTGTTATTTTCTTATGTGGTAGATATATTTTTATGAGCTTATATCAAATTGTACCATTTAATTTTATCTAATTATAATGCAGATATCTGGAAATTTATTGGTGATTTTAATGCATTACTTGTGCATAGGGGTAGAAAAAGACTTACCTGAATTAGGTTTTGTCAAGCAAGGTTGTTAAAATCGCGATTTAAAACTTAAACTCTTAGATTTTACATTTCTAAGTCGGCATTTGGTGATAAATCATAGGTAAAATTGTTTTTAAGTAAAATCTTTGGATTTTACTCTTTGACTTGATTTCACCTTTTTTTTCTTGAAATTTTAAAAAATCCAGCACAATAAAACTTCTCACACTTTACTATTTTATTCACTTTAAATAACTTCCTTTTTCATTAGACATTAACGTTTTCAATAACCATAGCAATGGAAATAAAAAACTTTTAAACCCTAACGTCACTTCATTTGTACGACGCCAGACCGGAACTTTAACAACAATATTCTGTGAGTTTTATTCTTCGATTGATAAGTATCTAAAAAATGAACCTTCTTCACAAATAAAAAACAGCGAAATGTTATGTTACTATATTATTATGTGATTGTATGTAACCTTGGTTTGTTATTATGTTTGTTACAGTATTTTTAGTTTTGCTATTATGTATCTTTGAATACTACTATGGTTTGTAATCTAAGTGATTGTTACAGTGTTTTACTGTTTTTATTATTTTAATATACCAACTTAATAGAAATTGATTTGATTTATTGTGTATATTTTTGACAATTTTGCTTTAATGTCTACTCTTTTAGTTGAAATTTATTATTTAAATTTGATTATTTTTATTATTTAAATTTAAATTTAATATTAGTTTAACATGAGGTAAACTCTATGATTTCACGTTTCGATTTTACCTTGCTAAAACGAGTCAAGGTAAAAACTAAATTCTGACAACCTTGTTGTCAAGTCTAGTCTGATCTACTAAAAATTTCAAAGTCTAAGTCTGTCCTATGACCTATCGTAAGCTTATTTTTAAGCCAGATCCTTGCCTTTTCGAAGGACTAATTGACCTATTAACCTACATAAAAACCTATTGTATTTGAACATTTATAAATAAGTAATTACATCAATGTTTAAATAAACTAACAAATTAAAAGATCAATGACACTAGATGCTTATTTGCATGGACTATTTCAAGTTTACATATTAGCATAAGTTTTATGATATTATTTGTTTGGGAGAACTTATGAAAACAACTTATGACATTGTTCATAAGGCTTTTTATAAACTTATTTTCATAAGTTCTTCAAGATAACTAAATTTTACTTTTTTATTTTAATTCAAAATACAAACACAATATAATAATAATATTAATAAAATTATTCATATTTATTTAAATAGGCCGGTCTGATAGGTTTATATGACTTTTTTTATAGCCTCTGGCCTAACTTTTTTAATTAAATAGGCTTATAAAAAAATCTAGATTTTTTTTATTTGAAAAAAAATCTGGTCTAATTTGAGCTTATGTGAATTAGACCATAAATCCCTATTAGTTGACCTGACTTATTCTCACTCATACTAATGCACACCAAAAGTATTAGAGATGCCCTCATAACAAAATTTCTTCTGATGGATTTAAAAATGGACTAATAATAATAAACTCATTCATCTTCATACTAATGATAGCTTTTATACTTAAAATAATTGTAGAAAAGACAGAGATTATGTAGCAGGCAGACTTGATAGAAGTGTTTGTAACCAGTTATGGTTGGAAGCTTGGCAAGCCATCAGATGTTCAGCTTTAATAAAAAAAAATCACTTTGATCATTATCCTTTATTGTTGACTTGTGATAAATACCATGACTGATCATATGCCCTTTAATGTTTTAAAGACACGGACTCTGAATGATACTTGCAAATATGTAATTGTTGAGCAATGGAAAAAGAAAATGGTTGGTTGTCTTATGTTTGTATTATCTGCTAAGCTAAGGGCTTATAAATCATACAAGTTATAATGAATTGCTCGGAGAGGAAGAAAGTAAAGCTCAACATTCCTTGGATGAGGTTCTAGAGGACCAATTTTAGAGAAATAAAATGAAGAACATTTGGTTTAAGGATGGAGACAGAAATACAGGATTTATTCACTTAATGGTCAAGATAAGACATGCTAAAAGAAACATTGCTAGATTGAACCATGAGCATGTTTATTTGGAGGAGGACTCGGAAATTGGTAATCATGTAATCAACTACTATAAACAATTATTTAACATTGATAACAATTGTATTCAATCTGGTTTAGTGGAAAGGTTCATATCGCAACTAATCACCCAAGCAAACAATGATTTTTTCACTACCATGTCAAAACAATTATTTTTCAAATGGATGGCAACTTTGCACTCGGACCAGATGGCATTGGTGGTTTCTTTTACAAAATAATTAAGGGATATATTGATAAGTGCTAAATTGTAGTGATTTTAAGTGTAAATAATTGGCACTTATCAGTTTAATTATATCAATAAACCTCAACTTTAGTGTATGTTTTGTGTAGTTTACATTATAGTGTGTATTATGCGTAATCATGTACATATCTTTGAGTTTGATAGTTTTTCTCTCATTTTTGTAAGTATACAAGCAATGATATTTTGTTATTGTCTTATAGAGCATTGAATAAGCTTTCCAACGCTTCTGACCGCGCATAAAACGGAGTTACGGTTCTCAAGTTATGGTTGAAACAAGTTTTGAGTTTGCTGTCATGTTCGCTGTGCAAACTGGAGGCGAGCGAGCTCGCCAAGAGTTCACCCATCGAACCCAAGGCGAACAAAAATCGCACAGAAGCATGGAAAAACACTGTTTTGGCAGTAACTATGTTTGGTATATTTGCAGTGCGAACCGGTGTTCGCCCAGCAAGCACGGGAACCCATTTTTGCCTATAAAGTCACATATTCAATTTTTTTTAGGTTATCTTTTGGGAGCCTTTGGACCCAATTGATCAGAACCATATTCTTTAGTAGTTTTAGCTTAGATACAACACATGGATGATGCATCTAGATGATTCGGAGCCAAATCATACTATAATCGGAGATGACAAACCGTGAGAAGTTCAATCGGAGATGACAAACTGTGAGAAATTTGTTCTTTTTTCTTTTTCTCTTTGTATTTTTCATTGTGTTGGGGTTGTTATATGTATGTTTACTTAGATTGTATGTTCATCTATGAAGCTTTGTATAAAATCCCTTTTACAAATGTTAATCAATGTTATCTTTGATTTAATATCTATCTTAATGGGTTTCGATCGCTGTAGACATATACTTTTCAAACTCGACCTAAGATGATGATCTATTGGCTATGGGAAATGGTCTAAATATTCGCGTGTGTGTCAGAGCTTAATGCTCCGTGTTTTTTTGTCGTATGAGATATCTCCTTCGAAAGAACACGATTGATCTCTCGGACTTTGCGTTAGACATAACTTTCGTTTGTGAGCGATACGTGGGGTTTTTGCCGAGTATTAGGGTGGGTGCATTTGATCGATAGGTTTTTTCTCGTACATGATGGGTATAAGGAAATGCAACTCCTGATGAGTTTCTCTTTTCTAAAGATTTTGTTTATTTATTTGCTTTTATGCTTTTAATTTCGACATGTTACCCTTGGAGAACCACTTCAAACTCAAGCTTAGATACGTGGAGATTGTCGAACGATATTCTTTCCCTCGAACCTTTTCATTGTTTACTAAATTTCATGGAGACCAACTTTCTTGTTTAATTCGTTTGAATTATGTTTAATCTTGTATTTATGTTGATTTGTATGATAGCACTAAAATGATCAATGCATTTTGTTTGATTTTGAGCATAACCACTTGATCAAATAGTCAATCTACCTTGAGAGTGAGTGACAATTTGTGTACCCCCTTTGAGCCTTTGTTAGAATCCATATGGTGTTAAGTTCATTTTTGTATGGATTCTAATGTTTTTTCTTGAACCATAACCATGACTTGTTATTTGAGTTTTTACCCTTGCCTAATAAGTTTGGGAGCATTCATGTCACTATGTGTGGTTGTATTCAAGTTGGGGAGAAGAGGTTGGTTGCTAAAAGGTTGAGAAAAAGAAAAAGTTTGAAAAATAAAGAAAAAAAATGAATGAAAAAGAAAAAAAGAAAAGAAAAGAAAAGAAAAAGAAAAAGACTTAAAAAAATATAGAATAAAGTTGTGTTAATAAGTTGTGTGGATTGGTTTGACAAATGAGCAATGATAAAAATTTGATTGAAGTTGTGAATGCTTGAGTATTTGAGATGTGATAGCTCTCATTTGTTAGACATTATTTTTGTTTCAATTACCTTGAGATATGACCTTTCCTTGTTAGCCAAGCCACATTACAACCCTTAAAACCCTTGTGATTTTTGCTTTTATACTTTCAATATGAGTTTTTTTATGAATGCCTAATTTAAATTGTTGTTAGCAAGATTGTTGTGTGTGAGTTGTCCCTCACGTTTGTTTTTTATCCCTTGATGATGTTGTGTGTTAGGTGTGATTCATTCTTGAAAATTTGTATTGCTTTAGAATTTGTTTGACATGTGTTTTGTGCTTGAACTTTGCTTCATTGTCATGTTATCGTTGTAGTTTAGTGGTAAGCATTGCTTTGCATGTACTTTTGATATTTGTACCATACGTTTGTTTCCGTTTATAAAAACTTGTTGAGAATGATTTCTTGATAATTGCTTTTGTTTCTTCGAGTTGATTGATTCTTGTTTGAGGACAAACATGTTTAAGTTGGGGAGAGTTTGATAGGCGCTAAATTGTAGTGATTTTGAGTGTAAATAATTGATACTTATCAACTTAATTATACCAATAAACCTCAACTTTAGTGTATGTTTTGTGTAGTTTACATTATAGTGTGTAATATGCGTAATCATGTACATATCTTTGAGTTTGATAATTTTTCACTCTTTTTTGTAGGTATACAAGCAATGATATTTTGTCATTGTTTTATAGAGCATTGAATAACCTTTCTAACGCTTCTGACCGCGTGTAAAACGGAGTTACAGTTCTCAAGTTATGGTCGAAACAAGTTCTAAGTTTGCTGTCATGTTCGCTATGCAAACTGGAGGTGAGCGAGCTCGCCAAGCGAACCCAAGGCGAACAAAATTTGCCCAGAAGCGTGGAAAAACACTGCTTTGGCAGTAACTTTGTTTGGTGTGTTCGCCTAGCGAGCACGGGAACCCATTTTTCCTATAAAGTCACACTTTCAGATTTTTTTAGGTTATCATTTAGGAGCCTTTGGACCCAATTGATCAGAATCATATTCTTTAGTAGTTTTAGCTTAGAAACAACACATGGATGATGCATCTAGATGATTCGAAGCCAAAACATACTTCAATAGGAGATGACAAACCGTGAGAAATTTGTTCTTTTTTCTTCTTCTCTTTGTATTTTTCATTGTGTTGGGGTTGTTGTATGTATGTTTACTTAGATTGTATGTTCATATATGGATCTTTGTATAAAATCCCTTTTACAAATCTTCATTGATGTTATCTTTGATTTAATATCTACTTTAATGGGTTTGGATCGCTGTAGATATATACTTCTCAAACTCGACCTAAGATGATGATCTATTGGCTATGGGAAGTGGTCTAAATATTCAAGTGTGTGTGTCGGAGCTTAATGCTCCATGTTGTTTTTGAAGGGAAATCGCAATTCAAAACGCAGTGGAAATAAAAAAATATTCCCTTTAGAGATCCTTACGAAAGATCATGATTAGTGATAGAATGGTTACCTCTTGTGACGATGAAACCTTTGATTCTGAATCGAAAGAATGATCACTAGAGATGTACGATGATCAGCGCCTCTACTCAGTCCACACGAACAGCTTCCTTCAGTCTCAGTGCTAGCTGCTACGATTGAAGGCTTTGAGTGAGAGATAGAGAGAAGGAAAATACGGCTAGAGTTTCACAGCTGCATTTTCATCAAGTGTTTATGCTTCTGCACAAGGGTTATATTTATAGAACCACTTGTGTGAGCTATAAGCTAAAAAGCCCACTTAAGTGCATGCACACCATATCTTATGATGTACCGTATATCACTTAAGCACGCGGTACCTTACCACAATCTGTATTCCACTTAAATGCACCGTACCTTACGGTGTTAAATATTTACTTAAGTACACCGTACCTTACGGTGTTCCTTATTTACTCTACCTCTTATCAAACTGTCCTTATGTGTGTGACCCTGTAGGATTTCGCGACGTTGGTAATTATATTAAATCATGCATTTAACATAATAAATAGTGAGCAGTATCTAGCAACACATCACTGCTACCCAAGTCACGAAATTTTCATGTGATCTGACAAAACCTTTTGTGATAGTGCTTGTGTGTACAATTATCCTTTTGCCCTTATGTCTATATTGAACACAAGGCATATACCGTGTCATCCTTGTTCAGTTCAATATTGGGCCCTTAGACATTTATCTTGTTATGCAGGATGGGCAAATTCCATCTAGGTCACTCATGTCCCTCAGCATGCTTTATGAAGTACCCATCAATTGTCTTTATAGTCATCCAATTACGAACAATGTTTGATCAACAATAAAGTACTTGACTCTACATCTATGGTCCATAGTGATTTCAGGTCGAAGGGTGATATACACCAATATCACCATGAGAGTAACTTATGACACTTTGCATAACATTCTATGTAGTACTCTCATAGTGGGTCCATCCAGTATAAATATTACTCCTAATTTTCATATCTATGTTAAGACTTGATAACTCCTTATCCATGATCCATGAGATGTGATCATCAGACTATCTACATAATGGTCTTAATGCTTTAAGGTTATCCCATTTCACATTAAAGCTCGACTATGGATACTTTAAAAATAGTGTCCTTATGTTTAATGGAATCTCATGTTTAAGTCACACTTAATATTTCATTAAACGAACTAGCTATTCTAGGGACTTTATCACTTTGGAAAAACAAACATAATAAAGAAATGCCTTTTATTATTAATAAATAATTTTATACAAGTACCAAAAATATTGGCCTCTAGGGCCTATACCAACAGTTTTGTTGTGTGAGATATCACCTTCGAAAGAATGTGGTTGATCTCTCGGACTTTGCGTTAGACATAACCTCCGTTTATGACCGATGCGTGGGGGATTTGATGAGTATTAGGGTGAGTGCATTTGATCGATAAGTTTTGACGAGTATTAGGGTGAGTGCATTTGATCAATATGTTTTTTCTCGTATATGATGGGTATAAGAAAATGCAACTCCCGATGAGTTTCTCCTTTCTAACGAATTTGTTTATTTATTTGCTTTTATGCTTTTAATTTCCGCATGTTACCCTTGGAGAACCATTTCAAACCTAAGCTTAGATACGTGGAGATTGTCGAACGACTTTCTTTCCCTCTAATCGATCCCTGTGGAGACGACATAAATCCCAGAGAAAATTCTTCCGAAAATAATATTTTTGGTTGCCGCTTTACCACTTCAACATATATACAGGGTGGTGCCATAGCCTCAATCACACAATTCTTTACACAAAACGTTTTCCTACCCAATCTTAACTCTATCAATATTACTTGATAACGAAATTCCATGGGGACAATATCATAAAAAAACTATAAACTTATAATTTTGTCAAACTTCTCATTCAAGATTATCACCAAGATCTGCGAAGAAGATATTTATCATCTATCTTAGTTTAGTTTTGATGAAGACAAAATCTTATCAAAGAAGAAATATCAAAGAATAAAAAGTTTGGAACCAAGGATCAAGTTTGCAAAGTCTTTGGATGTTATTGAAACCAAAAGGATTTGATCATGAGATAAGGTACAATGTTAATTCATCTTTGTATAAACTTTAGATGCTCAAAAGACTCTCATCCAATACCCTCTACATTATTCCCAACATTCATGCATAATTGACATTCCTGCCACAACTTTAAAAGGCCAAAATTTAAGTTTTTTAGTAGTACAATCGAATGTACATATCAAGCAATTGATTGCATGTTGTATCCGCCTAGAAAATTTAAAATTTTAAAAGTGCCAATCAATTGCTTCATCTGTGAAATCGATTGTATCATGGATCTTGCTAAAAAACTTGAACGTTACAAAGGTGACAATCTATTGCACCATTCAAGCAATCGATTTCACTCTGTGAAAATTTGAAAAATCTGAAACATTGCAATTCCAAACCATTGTAATCCATCATGAACATTCTCCAAACATTTCTACTAACCTAAGAGGTATCTTATGACATATTTAAAGTAAAATATATGCTAAATTACCTACAGGGTCCTTTAACTTATTTAATTGTAACACTTTGGTCCTTTATGTTTGTTTTGCTTCAAGTAGGTCCTTCATGTTACATAATTGTTGCAACGTTATCCTTTTAATGAACTTCCGTTAAAAAAAATGTGATGTGGCTCAAACGTTGCTAAAGGAAGGCTGTCACCATTTGAAATTAGTAAAATGATTGAAGAAGCTAAGAGATACCATGTGGAAGATGAGAATTTTTTAAGGATGGCCAAAGTAATGAATAAATTGGACTTTAATATTAATGATTGTTTAATAATTACATAGATAATTAACAACTTTAAACCATAGTTTTTGAACTTTAGCAGACAACCACTTCTTTTAAAACTATAATTTGGCGCAACTCACATGTCTTCATGGAACTCAATTTATCTCATAAGTGTGTTCAATTGTTAATGCACCATAAAGCATAATGCATTGTCTGCATGCAACCTCAAATCATAGACAGAACCACACCATCTTTCAACACTATTGTCTGCTTCAATTTCAACTCTCAGTTTTCATGTTCTTGCTGACCAAAGAAAAATGTATTGCTACTAGGAAGTAAAATAAAATGTTAGTGATAAAATCTGCACTTTTAGTTTTTGTCAATAATTCTTAACTTCTTACTTTTCTCATTGTTATTCCTTGTATACATAAAGTTATAGGACTATACAAATAATTACACTAACTAATTACATTTAACGAGAATAAATTAATTTTTGATTTATTTCCATTTTTCTAGAAACATACTAATGAATATAATCAAGAGAACAAATCAACTTCTTAATGAATATAATCATAAACAATCATTTCATGTTATAAAGTGTGATGGTGAATGCGGGTTTGTATCTCGGAGAATGTTTTTACATCAATACCCAATAACCTATTTTGATATATCAATTTAGAACAGTAAATAAGATGTAGGAAAAAAGTAATTATCATTTCATATAAGAAAAAGCTCTCACCAGCCTGTTATGGAATTAAACTCTTAACTTGGAGTTGTACCAATTATTGAACTCTAATCCATAACAGGCTCAGGATTAGACACACTTTTTGTGTCAGGGTGACTTTCTGCTGAATAATTAAGAGTTCAATCTCAACCTCCCAGTGCTGGTTCCATCTCAACCTGCAAATGTTCCATCTCAAACAGCCACTGCTACAGTTCCAACAGTCCAATCCCAGCCAACAAAAAGAGTTTTTGTGTTGTTGATTTGTTTCTGTTGTTATTTGCTGTTCAAAATTGATTGTAGCATTGTGTTTATCTTGTGATTTCGATTCATTCTGTGTGTGTTTCGCATCCCGCCGCTTTGATTTTAGAAAGCTTGAAATGATAGCTATAGCGTTGTGAATAGTACCTGCGTGACTTTCCAACGAAGAAGATGATGAATAAATAAATATTAAATTGAATAATTACACATCAGCACTGTTAAACACCACATAAGCAACGTTTGTGCCACATCACATTTTTTTTAACGGAAGTTCATTAAAAGGATAACGTTGCAACAATTATGTAACATAAAGGACCTACTTGAAGCAAAACAAACATAAAGGACCAAAGTGTTACAATTAAATAAGTTAAAGGACCCTATAAGTAATTTAGCCTAAAATATATTAGATCTGAATTAACCTCTTTCATTAAAATTTTCAAACAATTCATTCAAATTTCAAGTGTTCAATCACAAACTTCATGGAAACATTTTTTTGCATAATTTTCATATATTATAAAACTTAATCAAAACTTTGAGCATTTTAGTTTTATAAAATTGTGAATTATTTATTGGGAAAGGAATATCAAATTTCTGAATTTTGGAAAGTCTCCAAAATCATTGTTACTCAAAGTACTTTTATTTAATCATATTATAGTAATTAATCACCAAATGTGTAGTGACTTAATTTTTAAACAAAATGTGTGTAATTTCTAAAAATGTTTGCAAATAGAAAGTGGTATATTTTTTGTTTGTGTTATAAAAGGGTCTTTAGTTCGGGGAGATTCAAAATCCACCATAGTTTTGGTGTTTATAAAAAGGTTCTTTTAATTGAATTGAATTAAAGTTCACCATAGGTTTGGTGTTTATGTTATAATATTGTAAGAGAGGTCTTGGAGTAATACTTGTACAAATATCTAACGTAGTGGAATATCCTTCAAGGTGTGTAGGCACTAGATGTGCCCTTAAGTTGAAAAGGGGAATTAGGATAAATCTCTTGTGTCTTTTATTTTCTTGCACTTTATTTTTTTTACACTATCATTTAAAGTTCATACACTTAATTCCAAAAAAATAAAAAAGGGAAGAATCTTTTTTTTTAAAACAAGAAAATTACAGAAAACCTAATTCACTCCCTCTTAGGTTGCACTCTATAGTTACAATTGGTATCAGAGCATGTTAAGGCAACTTGCTCCTTGATCCGAGTAGATATGGCTTCAGCAAAACCATTTTTGGCAGATGCTGGCAATAACACCAAACCACCATATTTCATTGGTGAATATGATGACTTCTAGAAGATATGCATGCAAATGTACTTAGAAGCTCAAGGAGAAGAAATATGGGATGCTGTTGAAAATGAATCATTCATTCCTACAACTGTCATAAATAATGTAGAATAACCAAAGGTGAAAGGCTCTTGGAACAATGATGACATAAAGAAAGTAGGGTTAATTGTGATTTACCCCCCTGACATATGAGCGTGTTTTGGTTTACCCCCCCACCGTTGCCATAGGCAGGTTTTGGCAACGGTTTTTTCAAAAAAACCGTTGCCTAAAGGCATGGAGGGGGGTAAATCAAAACTCGCTCATATGTCAGGGGGGTAAATCACAATTAACCCAAGAAAGTATTGTTTGATAAGAAAGCAAAGAACACACTTGCATCTGTCTTAGGAATGCATGAATTTTTCTGAATATCAAATTGTAAGAAAACAAAGAAAATTTGGGATAATTTGAAAGTAACATATGAAGGCACAGAGGAAGTGAAAAGATCCAAATTGAACACATTATTTCAAGAATATGAATGGTTCATAATGTTACTCCATGAAAGCATTCTTGATTTGCAAAAGAGATTTACACACTTGACAAAACATTTGATGGTTCTTGGAAAAATATTCACTAATGATGATTTAAATCTCAAAGCTCTTAGATAATTTTCTAGAGCATGACAACCAAAAGTGACGATAATATCCGAAAAGAATAGTCTTTCTAAAATGTTATTAACTGCATTATTTGGAAAACTTCAAGAACGTGAAATGGAACTTGATCGGTTGGAAAGACATGAACTGGATCATGATAAATTGGAGAAGCATGAAGAGTATGAAGTTAAAGTAAAATCACTTGCTTTAAATTCTAAACATGATAGTGATCAAGAAGAAGAATCTCAATGCGAATATGATGAAGATGATGCACTAATAAAAAAATTAAAAATTCTTATGAAAGGATAAGGCAAAATAAATTAGTCAAAGAGAAGCATCAACTTCAAGAAAGAAAGTTACTTGTTTTGAATGTGAAAAAAGAGATCATGTTAAAAGTGAGTGTCTTACTCTTCAAAAGATGATCAAAGTCAATAATAAGAAGGATAGGAAATTAAAAAGGGCTTACGTGGCATGACAAGACAATGAAGTAAGTTCATTGTTAGATGAAAAACAATAAAACATGACATTAATGACTTCACATCATTCTGATGATGAAGAAAATGAGGTTAGTGATCTTGCACCATCTTATGATGAATTGCATAATGCTTTTCTTGTATTGCATGCAAAATGTTTGACACTTTCTAGAACATATCCAAAACAAAAGAAAATAGTTTTGTCTCTTGAAAGCAAGACTAATGACACTAAAGTGGAATTAGACAAAGTCAAAAATTCATCATCTAATATATTTCAATCACATTAATCTAAAATTATTGAATTAAACCAAGCAATAAAGAAATATGAGAAAGGTCAAATTGGTTTGAAAAATGTATTAAGTAGACAAAGATACTCAAATGATAAATTTGGGCTTGGTTTCTCTAAATTTAATAAACCAAGTACAAGTAAACTATCTTTGTTAAGGCTAGCAATAAATTTAACAATGAGGAATAAAAGAAAGTGCAAGTTATAATTCATCCTAAGAAGACCTATTTTAAAAATAACTCTTATGTCTCTAAAGATAAGAATTTCCATAAGCATGTATGTTTTTATTGCAATACAAAAGGTCATACTATTAGTGCTTGCTACATAAGAAACTTTGGCGTTCCTAATGGTGAGTATGTGTGGTTAAGAAAAGAAACAAATCTAAAAGGAACCAAAGAATATTGGATACCTAGAAAGTATTATTGATTGTTTCTTTTAGGTACTTGGACATCATGTGCTAAAATTATTAAATTAAGATTGGTCGTTCAAGATACAATAAGATCATATGATATGGTAAGATTAAAGTTTCATTTTACTGAAGATGATTTGAAAAGATTGACTCTTTTAAAGAACATCTCATTTGTATCAATATAATCACTTTAGAAGAGCATATCAACATTGATATCAACATTGACATCAAATCTTTGTGAAGAAGATAAGTACTTTAGTATATGATGTATCTTTTCCCTAATATTACTTTACTTTGCATTTTACTCTTTTTCATTTTTATAATGTCAAAAAGGGGGAGAAGAGATGTTATTTTTGTTAATTTTTCAGGTTACCAAAGACAAAGCATAAATTTCAAAATAAAAGGGGAGATATACATGACAGGGGGCATCAAGTGTCAAACAAAAACTTCGCATCAATATATTGTCATCATCAAAAAGAGGGATATTGTGAAAAAGATATTCATCATCTATCTTAGTTTACTTCTTATAAAGAAAAAAAAAATCTTATCACAGAAGAAAAAGCTTGGAATCAAGGATAAAGTTTGCAAAGTCTTTGGATGTTATGGAAATCAAACGGATTTGATCATGAGATAAGGTAGAATTTTAATTCATCTTTGTATAAATTTTAGATGCTCAAAAATCTCTCATCCAATCCCTTCAAAAATTTTACCAACATTCATGCATAATTTACATTCAAGCCACAACTTCTAAAAGGCCAAAATTCAAGTTTTTTAATAGTACAATCGATTGCATATATTAAGCAATTGATTGCATGTTGTCTCTGCCTGGAAAAATTTATAATTTTAAAGGTGTCAATTGATTGCTTCATTTGTGTAATTTATTACATCATGGACCTTGCTGAAAAATTTGAATGTTACAAAGGTGACAATCGATTGCACCATTCAAGTAATCGATTACACCTTGGGAAAATTTGAAAAACTAAAATATTTCTATTCCAAACCATTTCAATCCATCATAAACTTTCTCCAATCATTTATGCTAATATAAGAGGTATCTTATGATGTATTTAAAGCAAATATATCAGATTTTCAATTAACCTCTTTCATTCAAATTTTCAAACAATTTATTCAAATTTCAAGTGTCCAATCACAAACTTCGTAGAAACTTTTATGCATAATTTTCATATATTATAGAAAAGTTTCATAAAACCTTTAAGAACTTAAGTTCTATATAATTGTGAATTGTTTATTGAAAAGGGAAAATCAAAATTTTGAATTTTGGAAAGTATCCAAAATTGTTGTTACTCAAAGTATTTTTTATCATATTGTTGTAATTGATCACCAAGTATGTGGTGACTTAATTTGCAAAGAAAGTGTGTGTAATTTCTAAAAGGGTTTGCAAATAGAAAGTGGTATATTTTCTATTTGTGTTGTAAAATGTTATTTGATTCCGGGAGATTCAAAGTCCACCATAGTGTTGGTGTTTGTGAAAAGGTCCTTTGAATTGGGTTGATACAAAGTCAATCATAGGTTTGGTGTTTATGCTAGAAGATTGTAAGAGAAGTCTTTGAGTGAGACTTGTACAAAGATCTAACATAGTGAAATATCCTTCAAGATGTGAAGGGACTAGATATATCATTGATTTAAAAAGGAGAACTAGGATAAATCTATTGTGTCTTTTTCTTTCTTGCTCTTTATTTTTCTGAACTTTCGTTTAAAGTTCATACACTTAATTATAAAAAAAATAAAAAGAAAAGAATATTTGCTTAAAACAAGAAAAATCCAGAAAACCTACTTCACCACCCCCTCTTAGGTTTCACTTTATAATTGCAAGACCATAGCTAATAGGCTTGCTAGATTGGCTACCTAAATAATCTCAGAGCACTAGAGAGGATCGCATCTGAGGAATAAACTTATTGGACAAGAAAATTTTTAGATAGAACATGGCTATGAAATTTATATTAAAAAAGAATTTGATACACTAGAGTGAATTTATTTACTTAGGATGCTTACATTTTTTGGTTTTAATACTATATTTTGAAACTGGATTATAATAATAATATTGCACTCCATAAGATTATCAATTTTAGTTAATGTTAAAGTATCATTCTTCTTTAGCTATTATAGAGGAGTATGACAATGACATCCCTCTCCTTTTTACTATTTTGCATTGTTGAATATGATTTAAGTAGGCAATTAGCATGCATGGTTGAACAAAGACATGTTACATGTATTACTCGAGACAAAACTAAAATTCTAAGTCACACTTTCTTTGTAGATAATCAAATTATATTTTGTAAAGCTACCAAAAGAAATGCATATTCTATCCATAAGTTATTATAGGAATATGCTCAAAATTCAAGCCATCACTCTAGTTCTACCAAATACAAAGTGTTAGGATGTGCTATTTCAAGCATCACATTGAGGCATGGTGCAAGAATACTTGTTTCAACATAAGTTATAAAAAGTTTGATTACTTTGGACTACCAATTTTCAAGGGTAATCCAAGAGTTCAACATTTACGGTCAATAACAAATAAGTTAATAGAAGAATTATCTACATGGAAAAGACTTATCTTATCTATGATGGGAAGAATTCAACTTGTTAACTCAATGATCCATGGCATGCTACTTTAAAGCCTTAAAATCTATGAGTGGAATGTTTCACTCATCAATAAACTAGATACTTGCATAAGAAGCTTTGTATGGTTTGGAAACATTGATGGAAGAAAGATGATCACTACAACAAATAACTCTTTTTATGATGAAGCTTTCACAACAACAATATAAAACCGAGGGTATATGTATGGAGAGCGCCTTGATTTTAAAAAAACAAGTAGTTACCCTGGTTCTTTGTAAAGTCGACATAACAATATGCTCAGTGCTTGAGATTCGATTCTTAGCTCCTGCAGTTTTATGTTTTATATGGAACAAAATAGGCGCCTTTAATTTTCATAGATTTTACGTCGGATATGTTACCTCGATTTTTAGGAAAAGAAAGATATATACTCTCTAATTTTTTATTCTTTTTGGAATAAAAATATGCCTTTATTTTTAAAGTTTTATGTCGGATATGTTACCTCGGTTTTCAGTAAAACCGCGATAAAAATTCTTTATATTTTTTTATTCACTCAGTGTCTACCTCATTCACTTATTGAGCCAACGAAAGAACACTTATTCTCCAAGGACCCCTAGAGAATGAAAGAACACTTCTTCTCTAGCCAACGAAAGAACACTTATACTCCAAGGAGCCCTAGCAAACGAAAGAACACCATTATTCTCCAGTATGTTATTATTGTTGTTGTTGTTCTTGTTGTTGCTTTGGTCCATTATTGTTGTTCTTGTTATTCTCCGTTATTGTTGTTC
Organism: Lathyrus tuberosus; assembly: GCA_022829125.1. Classification (NCBI taxonomy): domain Eukaryota; kingdom Viridiplantae; phylum Streptophyta; class Magnoliopsida; order Fabales; family Fabaceae; genus Lathyrus; species Lathyrus tuberosus. Next base: position 8,835,484 of record JALAZF010000034.1, read on the forward strand.
TTGTGTATTATGGTTGTACTATTTTTATTTCTTTTCAGAAGCTTTATGTGATTATGAATCGTAGTTGGATGAAAGCCAATAAATTAAGTGTAGAGTATGAGAATGAATTGAAACAATTTCTTGACTTCGCAGAAAAAAAGCATCCTGACAATAATGAGATTTTTTTATTGTCCTTGTAAAAACTGCTTTAATACGAAAAAACTACTTATGGATGTTATATTCAATGATTGTGGTTGTGATGGAATTATTCAAAATTACAGGAAATGGGTATGGCATGGTGAAGCGACAAATAAGAGACCTCTTTCACATACAGTTGAAGATGATGAAATCATGAATAATACCCTAGAAGACATCATTTGTGATATTGAAGTTGATGCATTCAAGAAGACATCATTGGTAGATACTTTGCAAAGATACATGGAAGATTTGTTGTATCCGGGATGTAAAAATTTTACAAGATTGTAGGTTATGTTAAGACTATTTAGTCTTAAGGCAATAGGTGGGTGAACGAATAAATTTTTTACTAAATTGCTTAAATTGTTGTAAGAAATGTTTCTCGAAGGTAACACGCTACTGAACCATACTTATGAGGCCAAGAAGATATTGTGTCCAATGTGTTTGTACTATGTCCAAATACATGCATTTCGTAATGATTGCATATTATATAGGAAATATTTTGAAAACTTGAAGGAGTGCCTGAGGTGCGGGGAGTCACGCTACAAGAAGAAGGACAATGATGTTGATGACGTTGATGGTATAACTAGGAAGTGTGTTCCTGCCAAGGTGATGTGATACCTACAGATACTTCCAAGGTTTAAGAGATTTTTTGCTGATGTTAGTGACGCAAAGAATACTAGATGACATGCAGATGAAAGAACGTGTAATGGAAAAATTCGACATGTAACTGATTCATTACAATGGAAGAAAATTGAATCTTTGTATCCAGATTTTTCCCTTGAACCGAGGAACCTTAGACTTGGACTTGCTACCAACGGAATGAACCCTTTTGATAATTTGAGTACTAACCATATGTCATGGCATGTTCTTCTCATAATTTATAACCTATCTTCACGGATGTGCATGAAGCGCTAGTATATGATGCTATCGATAATGATTTCGGGTCCAAAAAAACTCGGCAACGACATTAATGTTTATTTAACGCCATTGATTGAAGATTTGAGACTTTTGTGGGAGGAAGGTATTGATGTTGATGATGCGTATACTGGTGATAAATTTAAGTTGCGTGTCGTATTGTTTTGCACAATCAATGACTTTCCTGCATACGATAATTTGTCTGGATACAACATCAAGGGACATAGAGCGTGTCCTATATGTGAAGTTGATACATGTCACCAGCAATTACAAAATGAAAAAAAAGAAGACAGTTTATCTTGGGCAGCGAAAATTTCTAAGACCTAATCATCCATATCGTAGATTGCGGAAGGCTTTTAATGGATAATAGGACTTTATAGAAAACAACAACAAAAAAGTCAGCGGAAAAAATATTTGAAAATAGAGGTCGGTATTCTTTGATCTTCCATACTGGCCTAGTCTTGATGTAAGATATTGTCTCGATGTGATGCATGTGGAGAAAAATGTATGTGATAGTCTGATTGGAACATTTCTCAACATTAAAGGCAAGACAAAAGATACTAAGAAATTCCGCGAAGACAGGGTTGTGATGGGTATATGACAAGAGTTAGCTCCAAAAGAAGTAGGAAATATAATCTATTTCCCTCCATCATTCTTTGACATTATGGTTCACTTATTTGTTCATCTAGTAGATTAAAATTTGTGGTCCAGTTTATTTACGATGGATGTATCCGGTAGAGCGTTACATGAAGATTTTTAAAGGGTATACAAAGAATAATCACCGTCCGGAAGATTCGATTATAGAAAGGTACATCACAGAAGAAGCTATTGAATTTTGTACAAACTATTTATCAGAAGCTTCCTTTATATGAATTCATGAGCCTCGTCATGATGGATTTTATGATGGTAGATGTATTCAAGGTTTAAATGTTAAGACATTTTCCCAAGATGTAGTTCTTCAAGCACATTTACATATATTGAATAACCTTAGTGAAGTTCAACCTTAGTTGACTGTTCACAAAAGTCTTTTAAAGGAAAAATTCCCTCGGATGAATGAAAAATGGTTGTTAACAGAGCATAACAAAACACTCATAAATTGATTTAAAAGAGAGTAGTGCATCATATCTTTGCAAATGGTAATCATGTATGCTTAAGGTTACTGTAATTACTTATAGTGCATACGACATTTCTAAATATTCATTCTATACTAAATTAAAGGATTATCGTAGCACCATGCAAAATAATGGGGTTATGGTTGAGGGTGAATCCATGTACTTTTCTAGTTCCAAAGATAACAATTCTGTACTAGCATCTAGTGCGTACTTTGGGGTCACTGAGGAGATTTTGGAGATTGACTATGTTTCTTTTAAAATGCCTTTATTTAAGTGCAAGTGGATTGACAGTAAAAGTGGTGTAGAAATTGATGCATTAGGATTCACGCGGGTTGATATTCGTAAGGAAAATTATAAGAAAGAACCTTTCATCATGGCATCCCATGTAAAACAAGTTTTTTATGTCACTGATCCTTCTAACACTAGATGGTCAATTGTTCTTCAAGGTAAATATCTTCTTGATAGTACTGATGAAAATCAAGATTTTAACTATGATACGCCATGTTTAGCAACACATATACGTTAAGCATCTGAAGAAAATGATTCAGATGATGTGAATGCTATTCGTCGTGATCATGAAGAATGGATATGGGAAAACTAGTAAGTAAATGTTTTATATGCCTTTGAAATTTATAATTAATCATTTTACTCCTTTTTAATCATCGTACTATATATTTAAAGTTGTTGATGATTGATCTAATTAGTTTCAAATGTTGTTCAAACTATAGGTGCTTAAGGACCGGTTACAAATCCTATTGGACAGACTACAAAACTTTCCATTTTGGTTATTGCTTTTGTTTCATAATCCTTTGTTTTAGTTTTTAAAATGCTTCTGTAACTGGTTCTGTAATGCAGGTTCCAAAAAATATGGTTCTATAATCATGTAATTGGTTCTAAAAATATGGTTCTATAATACAGGTGAAAACGACAGTACAAAAAAAAGTTAAAAAAAAATAAACCCCTTGAGTTTTTTTTTAAAACCGAGTTAATAACATTGAGATATTACCTCAGTGTTAAATAAAATCGAGGTAAAAACATTGGGCGAGCCATCCAGTGTTGAAAATGTTGAAAATGTTGATGCTAGGGATCAAGCCCACAACCTTTTAATTTCTAACCTCGACTTTAGATTGACCGAGGTGACAAGTGATTGCTTTTCATGTCGCCGTCCATTACCTCGCATGTGTAGCCAATGTTAAATGCAATTCGCGGCCGTCGTTAGATGTGTTATTTGTAGTAGTGGATAACCATTAAATTAAGTAAGGTTTGCACTCCTGTTACACTAGATGGTTTAAGAACTTGAGACATAAGGCTCATCAACAAAGTTGGATGCCTATATTATGCTTTGGAACTTATCACCTCATCAAATCAGTGGGAGGAACCTCTGAAGAACATATACTTCAGGAAAACAATACCATTAAAGCATCATATCTCAAAATATAAAATATTAATCCCTTGAAAATATCTTTGAAAATGATTTAAAGGTTGCGAGCTAAAAAAAATCTTTGGTGAATGTTCTTGAGATAAACATGTGTAAAAGTTATATTTGTTGTTAGAAGGTTTGTGTGGTGATCTTGTGCAAAATCTCCAAGTGTTGTTGAAGGTTGTTTTGGTCAATCTTGTAAAATCTCAAGTTTGATTTTAGTGGAAATCTTAAGAGGAAACTTGGGGATAGGAGTAGGTCAAGTGGTTAGGCCAAATCTGTATAAATCTCTGGTGTAATTTTCTCTCTCTTTATTTTCTATTGTTTATTTTCTTTTCGCTACTTATTTATCTTCTTCTTCTTCTTCTTTCTATCTTTCTACCTCTATCTCTCTGTTTTTTACTTATAATAATATAAACATTTTCCCAAATCAAATATTTTATAAATTATTTTTGAATTTCAAATATCACAAGTGGCATCAGAGCATAACTCTTGTTATAATACTAATTGTTCTAGGAGGTAGGAATGACTTCAAAAAAATTTGTTAAACACGCTTCCACTATTTAATGGAGAAGTGTATGATTTATGTAAAGAGAAGATAAGAATATTCATAGAGAGGATGAATTATGATATTTGGAAGGATGTTAAAATGGTCCTTTTGTTCTCACACATTAATTAAATGGTGTTGTGGAAAACAAATATAGAGAAATTTGTACCAAAGAGAATAAGGAAAAAGTACACCGAAATTTAAAAGCAAAATCTATCACCACTGTTACCTTAAGAACTAATGAGTTTTTGTGTGTTTCTCATTGTGATACTTTCAAAGATATGTGAGACACCCTTAAACTTACCCATGAAGGTACAACCAAGTTAAAAAGAGCTAGAATAAACAATTTGACTCATGAGTACAAATTATTTAGAATGAAACCCGAGGAAAACATTCAGGACACCGAAAAAACATTTTATTCACATTGTGAATCATATGTGAACTTTGGGGAAAATTTTTCAAAATGAGTGTTTGGTTATCAAATTCCTTAGATGCTTAAACCACAACTAAAAGCCTAAGTCACTATGATTTACGAATCTAAAGACTTGTCTTATATGAATTAGGCTACCTTGTTTGAAAAATTGGAGGAACATGAAATGGAGCTAAAAAGACAAGATAAGAATGAAGAAGGCGACAAAAAGAAGAGAAGTTTTAAACTAAAAGTTACAAAGGACAAAGACATGGAGTCATAATATGAATACTGGAAAAGTGAAAGTGATGAAGACATGGTTCTCTTGTTGTGAAAATTCGAGGAATTACTAAGGCACGAAAAACAAACTCTGAAACCTAGAAGTAAATTAAATATAGACCAGCCACCATTCCCAATTTCTTCTAGTAGGGAAATAAAGGTCACATAAAGCTAGAATGTGTGCTAAATCAAACGACATCTAGAAGACACAAAAGATCACAAAAAGACTCAAAAAGAGCTTACATTGCATGAAACGACAACAAAATGGATTCCTCTGATAAATCTGGAAAAAAAAAAGAAACTAACCACGAAGAAAATGAGGTAAATGATCTAACTTCTGAATTTACTTATAATAAATTATTTTGAATGTGTAAAAATTTAGAGAGCAATTCGAGTAAATTAACACACCTTAAAATATAAGAATTTATTAGAAGAATTTAAGACTACTATCTCTTCCCTCGAAATATAAGAATTTATTAGAAGAAATAGATAGCCTTATAGAAAAATAAAGTATTTTAATTCAAAACACTTCCCATACTTCTCCTTCTCATGAGAATATGGTTGAACCTGCCAAGTGTGAACAATTCAATATTTTGAAAATTAAAATTGATAATTTGCATAACACACTAGATACGTTAACCAAATGAAGAGATGACTTGAAACTTCTTCTAGGTAATCTTATATCAAAGTCAGTATAGGTTATGAATACCATGAACATAAAATTAAAAATATGTTTGTTTCATCTAATTTATGTAATTATGATCCTAATGAGAAATACAGAGAAAATTTTACACTAACATTAAATGACCTAAAAAATTTGGGTGCCAAATGTCAAAAAGTCAAGTTCTGATGTAGATATGTTTGATAGCTCAAAATCAAAATCTTATGTTGATAGTGGTTGTTCAAATCATATTACTAAAGATATAAATATATGCTCTTATTTTACTTCTGCGAGAGGAGAAGTTTTTTCTTATTGTCAAAATCAAATTAAATATTTTAGATTCCAGACTATTGGTAAGAGTCGTAATCCTACAGTTGAGATGTTCTAATTATTAATTTTTTATAACACAATTTACTTAGTATTAAGTGTGTTGTGAGACAAAGGTAATAGAATATAGTATAATTCTTCTATATGTATATTCTTTAAGACTCTGAAATAAGTTAACCATTTTTTTCTATTAAATATTTTTTGAAAAGATCATGACTATATAAGAATTCATACATGTTACCTTTGTTGAACTAACCCCATATTTTTTGTAGAGGTAAAAATCTTTGTTCATGCATATAGTCTAAGAAAAAGCTTCCAAGAAGATGAGGGAAAGATTAAAAGGGAGAATTAAATATAACTTTGAATATCATCTGAAGGATCATAATAAACATCATATAAAAAACATTTGGAGAATTAGATTAAGAGGAATGTTTTGCAACATCAAAAGGTAAGTGTTAAAACAAGAAAAGTCGTACAAAACATATGTGCAAATATTTCTCAAAGATATGATGTTTAAAGAATTCTTTGGATGTAGCTTCATGGGTGAAGATGTTTTTTTGGAAGGAATCTTAATAAGAAAGAGATTTCACAATTGTCTCTTACATCAAAAGGTTTAGAGATTTTCAAAAGAACTAATACCGAGTTTGATTCCATAAATAATCAAAGGGAAGAAGTCCCTTAAACCTTAATTTTTCTTTGGTAAGAGGTAAGTCTCTTGGTAGAGAATGAACATGAAAAGCCTGGTTATTCTTCTAACAAGTACTAAATTATCGTTTTAACACATTCAATTTATTTTCATAAATAACTATGTGTTTAAGTGTGTGCCCAAGAGAAAATGGTTCTAAACCTTTAAGGGGAAGTATATAAACAAAATTGGCCCAAAGTTCTTATCAGGCCCAATAATACTTCAAAAGTTGCGACTGTTTACAATAGCCAATAATTACTCTTAATTCTCTAATCAATTAGAACACCTTCTAAATTGGTTAGAGAAGACTAAATAGATTTTGTACCTCTGCAAGCACGTTATAAGAAGGTTATGGGTACGACAAATGATCATTTCCAAGACAATGACGTCTTAGAGCAAAATGGCCATGCTGGACATGCACACCATGCTCCGAAATAACAAGCTTCTAAGTAAATAGACCTATCAAGAGGCTAAGTATGATCTTATATCCTACTTAAATATATCTCCATGTGCTTATGTTTTATCAGATAATTCATTCTTTTTATATGAGATATTATTCATGGGTTCTATGTGTTATTTATTTTTCTCGCCTTTTTGATCATGTCAAAGAGAGATAAGTATACTCTCAGAGGAAGTAGATAATACTCTCTTAATCGACCAGAGGGAGTTTAACCACTCCAATATTTCAATATATCTTTTTATATTTTTCCACGTCTTTGAGAGATGCATTGTCATCATCAAAAGGGGGGGGGGGGGGGGGGAGAACGTAGATCTATATATTTGTTTACTGTTACTTTTGGTAAACAACCTCTGGTCTATCAATCTTAAACGAAAACTGACTAACTTGCAAGATCGACCACACAAATCCTAGGACATGTGCTAAATTTGAGAGAAAAGGGTAAATGACAACTGAAAAATAAAGAGAGTGTAAATTGAACTCCACGTTCGACAATGCTGAAATAAAAATCTAACTGAACTCCACGTTCGACTACTTGCAATAAGGTAAAGTAAAGGCTTGGAATTTAAAGGGCTGTAAATAAAGGATGCAGAAATTAGAGGCATCGAAAGGAAATGACAATAAGTAAAAAGCTTTGAAAATAAAGGCTTGAATTGATAAAAAATGCATGAAGGTAAATTGCAACAAAGTAAAAGTGCTTGAACTCCACGTTCTTGAATGTAAAAAGTGCAAGGAAGTAAATGAATGTCGAATGTAAATAGCAAGGAAATAAATGGCTTCAAAGATAAAATGCAGAAATGTAAAGACTTTTTAAAGTAAAATGCGACGAACTCCACGTTCTTAAAAAGTAAAGGCTGGAATGATAAAAGTGCTGTCGAAGGTAAAGTGCAGGAAAAATAAAGGACTTTGAAAATAAATGCAATGAATTAAAGGTGAACTCCACGTTCTTGAAAATAAAAGACTTTGAAAAGTAAATGCTTGAAGATTAAATGCTTGAATGTAAAAGTGCAGTCAAAGGTAAATGCAGAAAGTTTAAATGACTTTGAAAGTAAATTTGGCATGGAAGATAAAGTTCAAGAAATTGTAAAGGCATGGAAAGTAAATGGTTGAATCTTAAACATGATGAAGATAGGTTGCATTGGTGAAAGAAAGTGGTGTTACATTACGTACATTCTCACGTACTCGTTTCTCTACACACGGGTACTTTGAGTTTCTTTGAGTAACTTGTACAAAATTATGAACACCCCTATTACATAGAACTAACTTCTATTTATAGTGCAAAGAAATAACTACTAAGTGGTGGTTATTGCTTCAAACGTGTCCCTTTGGCATCTTCTCCTTGGCTTCAACTGTTCCCACGTTCACAACTGCTGCTATTTGAATTTCAAACATTGGAAATTCCCTCCAGCCTTAGTATAACAGCTGCAGTGCGTGTTTCAATATCCCCATGGTCGAAACCTTTCCCAACACTTAGCCATTTTTTTGAGGTTCCTAAAACCTCTATTCGACTCAGGCTTCACCAAAACTGGGTCGAAGCCTTCTTTACGTTAAAAATAATTTTTTAACTTAAAATAGCTTTGATTCTCCTAGCGTCGAAAATGAGGGTTAACAAATTGCCCCCAAGGAATGTCCTTTCGCCAGAATTGGTAGGAAGGTCATTTCTTGATATAATAACCATTTCGACGCTTGTTTGCATGGCCTCAACTGAATATCCCACTAATTACTTAGTGGCTGAATCGTTCAGTTTCTTTGACCCACGCTTCTGACGTCATACCATCATGACAAATCCTTAAACGTCCCTTCTGTCGTATTCATCATAACGCTTTTCTTGAAAACAGACGTTTGCAGTCTGAACATAACTACTACTTTTCATCACGTCTCCAGGAGAAAGACACGCGTCCCACTAACCCCTCAGCTTCAACGGTAGATCCAAGGCCCTTGGGATTTTCAAATGTCTATATATACCCATTTCCGCCACTTTGTGAACTTTCCACACTTTTCATACTCTCAAGCAACCTCTTCTTCTCTTCAGTTTCTCTAACGCAAACCCAGAAAAAACACCATCTTTTCATCTTCTTCAACAATGGCATCTTCCCAAACCAATCCTCAAGCAAAGAAAACTCAGAGAGGCAAGGCCACTCCATTTAAACAAACCATTCCTCTGTTCGCTAATATCCCAGGCCCCCAACTAGTGGACAACCGTCGTTGCATGCCGGAACCCACCACTGAAGAATTAAGAGCCATATACAAATCTCAGGTAATGATTCCTATAGTTGTTTCTGACAAGCCTTATACGCTATGTGGTCCTTTAGCTGAGGTTGACATTTCTAACGAGAGACTAAGTGAGTTTCTCCCCTCGTACCAGAAAACAAGGCCGTTAGGGCAAAAGAGTTTTCCCAAAATCAACGCTGCTGCTGGAACTTCTCCTGAAGAAATCCCCTTGCCCAAAATCAACGTTGGCTATCTCACTGATGGCACCAGGCTGGTGAGAGTTGTTAATCCCTTGAAAGAATTTGACCAATGGATGACGAAGATGGAGAAGGTCAAAGCTGAACATTGGAAGGATATAGGGATTTATGACCTTCTTATGCTGTCGAAGACCAGCATACCATATTGTCTGAACATGTTGGCAGCATCCTTATACTTTTGGGACATCACCCATTATACCTTCCATCTGCCATGTGGAATGGTTACACCAACCTTGTTCGACGTAGCTGCCATCACAGGGCTTCGTCCAGATGGCCTTACTTATAATCCTGATGTTGATGCTGAAGACACCATCAATATTTCAGGCTCTAAACTTACATACACTCTCTTCATCAAACACCACTTTAAGCAAGACGATGACCAAGTGTCTGATGAAGAACATATTGCTTTTCTCACAGTCTGGCTGTCGAGATATATTTTTTGTACCAAATCTTTGCAGGTAGCTAAGAAGTACCTGCCCCTGGCGAATCAACTTCACCACAACAGAGGAACCTGCTTGAGTGAACTCATTCTGCCAAACCTTTATGAGTCTATCAGTGAAGGGGCTTCTCGACTTAGAAATATGGAGGCCCAAGGTCCTATGCACTTGAGTGGTCCTCTCTGGCTACTTCAATTGTGGCTTAATGCTACATTTGAGGCTAGCCTCCCCAGAAAAGGCCTAGTTGATAAAGCCTCTACTGAAATAAGGGAGAGGAGTGTCGAAGGGATGCGTCTGGCCAAACTCACTCCCAATGATGATGGTGAAACCCTTCAAAGGGCCTTTACCAGTTATATTATGATGTTTGCCAAACGCTATGAGTTCACTCCTAGCATGGCACCTTTTGCTCAACGAAGATACGACCCTGTGTGGTTTAAAAGGCCATTTCAAAATCCTCACCAAACTCTTGATCAAGAATCTGCTGCTATCTGGGAAGCCTTTTTGATTCCCAGATTCTTTATCCACAGGCTGAACTTAGGGAGAGGTTTATCAGCTCTGGTTGCCTATCAACCAAACCTTGTCTCTCAACAGTTTGGGTTGGCCCAGAGCTTTCCTCAGTGCTTGTATGAGAGAAAGGGCCGAGTAATTTTTCACACTGCCTGCTTCGACGAGGAAAATGTCTCCCTTACACTCGACATCCGGAATGAGAAAAGAAGAGTCCTCTCTCCTGTGTTTTTTGAACCTTCTTTTCTATGCACTTCATCATTCCACCAATGGTGGTCGAAGCACTATAGTGAGCACTTTCTTGATGTGGCTACATTTTCTTCGTTACTTGACCAAGCTTTTCTCAATGTGCAGGACAAGACGAAAAAGAGTAAGTTTACTCACATCGAAGAAATACAGGCTTTTCAAAAATACTTTGAAACTATCTATCGACCAGATGATCTTAGTCGAACCATTCATGAGGCTGTTGTCACTTTAAAGAGAAAATTTCTAGAAAAGCTGGATCAACTAAAAATTCCTCCCAACGTCCCTCGTGAGAAACGTTATGAGGTAGCTTTTAAACTTTTTCCTCCAAAGTTCCCTCGACTGCATAATGCTGATTTTGGAGTGGCGTTTGCCCCTCCATTTCTAGATTGGTTTATCTGTGGGGAGCATTTAAAACTTCTTCGACAGCAGTCTCAGCCAAAGGCCCAACGAGTGGTTCCAACTAAGCATATGTTAGACAGTTTTAAAGGACACCTTCATATAGGAATTCAGGACGTTCGTGTCGAATCTGAAATATATGAAGGTTTGAAACCCTTAATCCATGGCTTTATAACTAACCACGTAATCATTAACTTGTAATAATTTTTTACTGTCTTTCAGCTGTGCCTAGGAAAACTGCTTCGACTAGGGCTGCTGCATCACAAAGTGGCAAAGAACCAGAGAGCACACAGGTATATTTCATATCCCCTGCTCACGCTTTTACTATATGAATTTCTCTCTTATATTCACATTGCCTTTTCAGACTGGTCGAAAACCTCCAACACCTTCCAAGAAAGGTAAAAAGGATACCCCAGTTGTGATTATAACTTCAGAGGCCTCAGATGAATCTCCTGAGGAGGTTCTTACGAAGAAAAGAAGAAAACCCATAAAGGCATCTGGACCTACTGGCCCACCTCCTTCGAAGGTCGCCAAAACACTCGAAAAGGCATCCGCAACAAGTGGTGTCGAAAAATAACCTTCCAAGGTGGCCTTGAGAACACCTCTTGGTGACCCTGGGAGCGATGACTCAAGTCCTGCTGCTGTACAGGCTCAGGTATGTGCACCATTTGTTCATTATATTGGCGTCTTTCACCCAAATTCATTCAATCTCATTTTCTCCACTTGTGTTCTTTAGGCAAACATAATCATCAATCCTGATCCCCAACCAACTCCAAGCAATCTTGCCACCAACATCATTAACAATCCCACTCCCCAACCGACTGTAGGAAGCTTCACCACCACGCTCCTCAACAGCCAAGGTGAGCCAACTTATCACCCATCTTCTGATATTGGCTCTGGTTTGAGTGAGATTAATCAGCCTAACCCATATGCTGCAGAACACACCACACCACCAGTTCAAACTACTACTCAACACGCACAAGCTGATGGCGCCAATTCTGATGATGATGACGCCTCAAGTCCACCACCTTTCGATCTGGCCAACTTTGTAACGCCCCGATTTCGATTATTCTAATTTTTGTTGAGTCCTTTATTTAATTAAATGTTAAATTATTCTATTTATGACTTTGGTGTGATAATATGCTTTTATGCTATGTTATGATGCATTATCTCGTTTGAGAGCGTTTTCGGGAATTTTGGGCTTAAGGGCATTTTGGTCATTTTATAACTATTAATGAGTTAGAGAAAATTAAGGAAGTAATTTGTAGAGGAAATTTATTAGAAAATGAATTAAGTGTAGAAATTGAATTAGAGGAAATATTGTGTGGAAATAGAAAATAAGAGAATTGGGAGAGAAATAGAATTATGTGGTAAAAATAGAAATGAGAGAAAAAGAAAATAAAAGAAAAGAAATAGGAATAAGAGGAAGGAAATAGGAGAGAAAGAGAAAAAAGGGAAATAGAAAGAAAAAGAAGAGAAAGAAAGAGGAAGAGGGAAAAAGAGAAGAAAAGAGGAAAAAGAGTGGAAATCATCAAGAACAAGAGCTAGATCATTTGGAATCCGGGTAAGGGTTAGAAACATTATTATCGTGTCTATGTGTGTAGTTATGTATGTGTATGTTTGTGGATTGAAAGATTTTTATGAGTTTTTGGAAAACCCTAAATTGGTGAAATGTTGTTGATGATGATCCAAATGTGATTTTGTGTTTATAAATGTGCTTCTAATGATGTTTACATGTTGGGTAATGGTTTGGATGATGTCTATTGGAGTAGGACTGATTTTGACGGGGTTTTGGGTTGGGAGAAAATTCAGAACAGCGTTCTGGGAATTTCTGGTATCGCAGGTTCGCCTGGCGAAGCCTGGCGAATGGGCCAGCGAGGGCTCGCCAGCACTCGCCTGGCGAACGGATGAACATTTCTGGGCACGGGCACTCGGCTGGCGAAGTCCAGCGAGCAAGCCAGTGAAGGTTCATTGGGGCTTGCCTGGCGATCTTAGGTTCCTTTTCCTTCTGCCATCATTCGCTAGCATTCGCCTGGCGAATGGTAGCGAATGCTGAAAATTTTTCAAAACTTGTTTCTTTCATAACTTTCAAACCGTGAATCCGTTTTTGATGTCGTTCGAAGTGTCGGTTATCTTTTGAACTGTACTTTCTCATGATGAGGAGTTTGAGGCTGTTGGCCGATTAAATAAAGTCAAGAATTCGGGAATAGTGTCATTTACCGACTTTTGTCGTTTTAAATGTGTATATTGGTTGTGTAACATACAATGTGGCATTGATATTAATGTGTATGCCTTGTATGATGTTGTGTAATGATAATGCATGTGATGACATGTTGTGATGATAAAGTGTGGCCGAAAGGCAAATGAATGTGATATGTTGTAATTGGTTTTATATGCATGTTTATGATTACATGTATGTGTGAAAATGAATTGCTTACGTGAAGTTCAATGTATGTTAATTGGTGGTCGTATGGCAAGAAAATGCATTGTTGGATTGATTTCTAATGCATGAATAAAGATGGTGAAATAATTCATATTGATGAATTGTATGTGATTGTATGAGATGAATGTATGATCATATTGTGAATATGTATGCATTTCAAGAATGTCTTGAGTCATTTGCATGTGAAGCATAATGATGTGCATTCATGGGTTGAGGGATTCTAATGAGAACCCGATATAACATCGTGTGCCTTAAAAATAAGAGGTGTGAGCGATCGGATGGATCGTGTGCCTTAAAAATAAGAGGTGTGAGCGATGGTTATAGATGATCGTGTGCCTTATACAAAGAGGTGTGAGCGATCGAGTTGTGTGCCTTATGCAAAGAGGTGTGAGCGATCCATAAACGTCGTGTGCCTTAAAAATAAGAGGTGTGAGCGATCAGATCGGATCGCGTGCCTTAAAAATAAGAGGTGTGAGCGACGGGGGAACATCGTATGCCCGACGGGGAGTTACAGTGATGTAACGAGCGATGGTTCCAGCAGAGTTCATGAGTGAACTAGTGATGAGTCGGTACCGCATATGTAATTGCATAGAGTCGTTGTGTTGGTCTCTTGCATTTACATGAATCATGATTGCATTGTTATATGTGGAAAGTCATGATTGATTATTTGTGTGGAAAATGGTGATGTACATTTATGATAAATGTATTGTGCATGTTTGATATGCATTGATAAATGGTTGATTTTATGATTGAGCTTATGATAAGCCTTTGGAAATTGTTGTCCAATTGTGTTGGATGTAGTGAATTGTAAATGATATGTTTTGTGTATAAACGTATGCATTGTATTAGAATAGGTGATTATGTGCATGAATGATATGCCTGGGTTGTGATATATGTTATATAATGGAATTGGTGAGTAATAGTGTATGTGGTAATAAATGTGTTATGTGTATTTTTATGTTGAAATATATAATTATATGCATCGATATTATGATAATGTTTCTTACCCTTCTGCTGTTTTATAATGCTCTATGAGGCATTGCAGAGTAGGTTGCTGAAGGTATTTTGTGAAGCTTAGGACTTTATTTCTTTTGGTCGGTCGGCTCTGATATGTAGCACCGGGTAGCTAGGATTACATGATTATTTTGTGATACATTTTGTATATGTATCTTGACTTGAATAATTTATGTAAACACGATTCCGTGTTGATGGATAGTATTTGATATATATATATATATCTCTATATATATGATGTTATTCAGTATTTAGATGCTTCCGCTTTTATTCTAAATATTGAGATGTGGGTGTAAGGACGAAGTTCCTATGTGCAAGTTACCCCACTGTTGCATATCTCTGTTGAGCAGGTGTTTATTGTTTTAATTTCAAGTATAATGTGACATGCTTCTTTTATACCATGCTTTGTAATTATACTCTGATGAAATTTTTAATATATGCCTAAATGATTAATATGTGATTATTTGGGGGTATAGAAGGGGGTGTTACATTAAGTGGTATCAGAGCCAGTGTTGAGTCAGTTTGTGTCTGTCTTGTTGTTGTTGTTGGTTGAACTGTTGTTTAACTGTGTTGTCGTTGTTGAGAATGATCAGAATATGGCTGGTAGGAACGACAATGTTATTGCTGCTGCCATGGAGTCTATGGCTAGAGCTGTGCAAGGTGCAGCGAACGTGAATGCGAATGATGAGTTTAGAAAGAATCAACCGTCGGTCTTCAAGGGAAGATTTGATCCGGATGGTGCTCAGATATGGTTGAAGGAAATTGAAAGGATTTTCTGAGTTATGGACTGTGCGGAAGAGAACAAGGTAAGGCTAGGAACTCACATGCTGAAGGAAGAAGCCGACGATTGGTGGGTCGGTATGCGGCATGTTCTTGAGATTGATGAGGAGGGAATTACTTGGGATTTGTTTCGTACTGAGTTTCTAAGGAAGTATTGCCCTGAACATGTTAAGGGAAAGAAGGAGATGGAATTTCTAGAACTAAAGCAAGGTTGTATGTCCGTTGTGGACTATACTGCGAAGTTTGTGGGATTGGTACAATTTCATCCTCACTATGCGGCGATTACTTCTGAGTTTTCCAGATGTGTGAAGTACGAGAATGGTCTACGCCCTGAGATTAAGCAAGCCATTGGTTATCAGAGGATAAGAAGGTTTTCCGACTTGGTGGAATGTTGTAGAATCTTCGAGGAAGATAGCAAAGCTCGTTCTGCTCACTACAAGAGTATGAATGAGAGAAAAGGGAAACAACAAGCTCGTGGTGGTCCTTATGTGACACCTGTTGATAAGGACAAGCATAAGAGTAACTTTGAGAAGAAGTCGAGTGGAGGGGGTTCTAGTGCTCCAAAATGTTTCAAATGTGGAGAGATTGGTCATAAATCATTGGAATGTAGGAAGACTCTTGAGAAGTGTTCCAACTGTGGAGACATGGGGCATGCTGTCGCCGATTGTAGAAGGAACAGGGTGAAGTGTTACAATTGCGGGGAATCGGGTCACATTAGTACTAATTGTGCTAAGCCGAAACAAGCTCAAGCGGGCGGAGAAGTGTTTGCATTGGCTGGTACGGATACTACTGATGCGGATTGTTAGACTACAGGTACTTGTCTTATTAATGGTATGCCTTTAGTTGCTATTGTTATTATTGGAGTGACTCGTTCGTTTATTTCACATGAGTGAGCGAAGCGTTTGAATTTGTTGTTTGTTCCTTAGTACCTGATGGGTGTGTGAAACACCGTCAGTACTTTCTGGTTTTCCTGTTCGGTGCTCAGCAGGTGTTAGGATGAGATAAGTGGGGGAGAAGCTGGTACTTCTCCGTGTTTCCTCGGGTGTGGAGCGTTAACTCGGTGTGTTGTGGATTGTGAGATCGTAAGTGTTATTTGGACATAGTAGTTTCCGGTTTTAGGAAGGATACAGAGGTAAAATTTATGTCGACTAAGGATTTGTGCCTTAGGTAGTTTTGTGCACGGGATGCAAGAAAGGATATTATAGTTTAGTGAAGATGGTTTATGCCCCATCATAGTTGTCGGCTGTCTATTGACAAATTGAGGAACTGATCACCCTTAATCTATTGTTGATAGCAGACGGGAATTGTGTTGGATGGGATAGACGTATCTTTCCGGCTTTAATAGTGAAATGGAATACATTGTTCGGAATTAATGAAGGATTATGGATTGATTTTGATGAGTTGATGAAGATTTTCATATTTGAAGACGAGACAGATTAGAAGTTTTAGTATGTTGGGAAGCCATTAAGAGAGTATGATTGAGTATTATTATGGGTTGTTTTCAGAGTTGTTGGTAACAAAAGGAAAAGATGATTGCACGAGATAAGGAGCATGCGGTGTATGAGGGAATTTATGAGACTTGGGATGTCAAGGGAAGAAATTGTATATGAATTGTTGAGAAATGAATAAGGTGACGATTGAGAATAAGATAACTAGGATGGTTTGCATCATTTGATGGAAGTAGTGATTTGTTTGGGTCGTGGCTTAGGTTTTCAGCATTTGAGAATTCATGAAAGGATTAGTACTATTGTGGAGTTGGAATTGGTTACGGTTGTGTTGTGGTGGAATATTGGAAGTATTATCTTTATAATTTTGAAATTCGAAGTGTTTAGTGATTTCGAGAGTATTGAGTACTTGTTTGGTCTGAAGGAATAGAGTATGAGACAACAAAGACGATTAAGATTCATGGCGAGTTATGAATTTGGTTTGGTTTTGGGAGAGGCAGTTGTTAGGCCTAGTGTGTAAGTCGAAAATCTTTATGCATGTCGGTTCTGATGGCAAGAGAGCTAGAATCATTGAGCAGTTCAGAGACTTGTACCTAGTGAGAGAGGGTTAGACTTTGGAAGCGAGATTGATGGACTCGATAGTTTTGAGCAATCAGAGTGCGCAGTGGAAGCGTGATGTAATCCATTTTGTATGAATGTGTGAGACTTGTAAGAGTTCATAAGTTGGACATTGGAGACATGTTGGAATGATGAAATTATTGGACGTTCCGGAATGGAAGTGTTAAGTGAAAGGTTTAAATTTATTGCGTGGACTACAATGTAGATGGATGTGTTGGTGATATGTTCGATTGGTGAATCGTAGCATAGATATGTGAACAAGGAGGTTGGTCTTGTGGTTATGTAGGAGTTCGTGAACGATGTTGTGTCATGGAACTTCCTGTCCTTGTTTGTGTTGTTGCCTTGTCTCCATTGTATTGGTTCGAGTGCGAGTAGTTAATTCCTGTGTGAGGAATTAGTGTTGTGTTACCTACGGTGATGGTAACGATCATGTTGTGTTTCGGTTCAAGAGTGAACCTGTAAGTCGTGTTTGTGTATTCTTTGAGTTGCGAGTCGGTCGTCAAGTGCATTGTATGGGCTTTGCATCTTGTCGTTTTTGTCATCGTGGTTGTGATGTCATGGTTGTTGCTGTTAGCAAGGTGGTTTGTCAGTTGTGTTATTCATGGTGTGCCTTTCATTGGCCTATTGTTTTGTTGGACGGATGCGAGAGTTGTGTTCGGTGTTATTCGTATCAGTATATTTTCGAGGACGAAAATTCCTAAGTGGGGGAGAGTTGTAACGCCCCGATTTCGATTATTCCAATTTTTGTTGAGTCCTTTATTTAATTGAATGTTAAATTATTCTATTTATGACTTTGGTGTGATAATATGCTTTTATGCTATGTTATGATGTATTATCTCGTTTGAGAGCGTTTTCGGGAATTTTGGGCTTAAGGGCATTTTGGTCATTTTATAACTATTAATGAGTTAGAGAAAATTAAGGAAGTAATTTGTAGAAGAAATTTATTAGAAAATGAATTAAGTGTAGAAATTGAATTAGAGGAAATATTGTGTGGAAATAGAAAATAAGAGAATTGGGAGAGAAATAGATTTATGTGGTAAAAATAGAAATGAGAGAAAAAGAAAATAAAAGAAAAGAAATAGGAATAAGAGGAAGGAAATAGGAGAGAAAGAGAAAAAGAGGAAATAGAAAGAAAAAGAAGAGAAAGAAAGAGGAAGAGGGAAAAAGAGAAGAAAAGAGGAAAAAGAGTGGAAATCATCAAGAACAAGAGCTAGATCATTTGGAATCCGGGTAAGGGTTAGAAACACTGTTATCTTGTCTATGTGTGTAGTTATGTATGTGTATGTTTGTGGATTGAAAGATTTTTATGAGTTTTTGGAAAACCCTAAATTGGTGAAATGTTGTTGATGATGATCCAAATGTGATTTTGTGTTTATAAATGTGCTTCTAATGATGTTTACATGTTGGGTAATGGTTTGGATGATGTCTATTGGAGTAGGACTGATTTTGATGGAGTTTTGGGTTGGGAAAAAATTCAGAACAGCGTTCTGGGAATTTCTGGTATCGCAGGTTCGCCTGGCGAAGCCTGGCGAATGGGCCAGCGAGGGCTCGCCAGCACTCGCCTGGCGAACGAATGAACATTTCTGGGCACGGGCACTCGCCTGGCGAAGTCCAGCGAGCAAGCCAGCGAAGGTTCGTTGGGGCTCGCCTGGAGAACTTAGGTTCCTTTTCCTTCTGCCATCATTCGCTAGCATTCGCCTGGCGAATTGTAGCGAATGCTGAAAATTTTTCAAAACTTGTTTCTTTCATAACTTTCAAACCGTGAATCCGTTTTTGATGTCGTTCGAAGTGTCGGTTATCTTTTGAACTGTACTTTCTCATGATGAGGAGTTTGAGGTTGTTGGCCGATTAAATAAAGTTGAAAAATTCGGGAATAGTGTCATTTACCGACTTTTGTCGTTTTAAATGTGTATATTGGTTGTGTAACATACAATGTGGCATTGATATTAATGTGTATGCCTTGTATGATGTTGTGTAATGATAATGCATGTGATGACATGTTGTGATGATAAAGTGTGGCCGAAAGGAAAATGAATGTGATATGTTGTAATTGGTTGTATATGCGTGTTTATGATTACATGTATGTGTGAAAATGAATTGCTTACGTGAAGTTCAATGTATGTTAATTGGTGGTCGTATGGCAAGAAAATGCATTGTTGGATTGATTTCTAATGCATGAATAAAGATGGTGAAATAATTCATATTGATGAATTGTATGTGATTGTATGAGATGAATGCATGATCATATTGTGAATATGTATGCATTTCAAGAATGTCTTGAGTCATTTGCATGTGAAGCATAATGATGTGCATTCTTGTGTTGAGGGATTCTAATGAGAGCCCGATATAACATCGCGTGCCTTAAAAATAAGAGGTGTGAGTGATCGGATGGATCGCGTGCCTTAAAAATAAGAGGTGTGAGCGATGTTTATAGATGATCGTGTGCCTTATACAAAGAGGTGTGAGCGATCGGGTAGTGTGCCTTATGCAAAGAGGTGTGAGCGATCCATAAACGTCGTGTGCCTTAAAAATAAGAGGTGTGAGCGATCAGATCGGATCGTGTGCCTTAAAAATAAGAGGTGTGAGCGACGGGGGAACATCGTATGCCCGACGGGGAGTTACAGTGATGTAACGAGCGATGGTTCCAGCAGAGTTCCTGAGTGAACTAGTGATGAGTCGGTACCACATATGTAATTGCATAGAGTCGTTGTGTCGGTCTCTTGCAATTACATGAATCATGATTGCATTGTTGTATGTGGAAAGTCATGATTGATTATTTGTGTGGAAAATGGTGATGTACATTTATGATAAATGTATTGTGCATGTTTGATATGCATTGATAAATGGTTGATTTTATGATTGAGCCTATGATAAGCCTTTGGAAATTGTTGTCCAATTGTGTTGGATGTAGTGAATTGTAAATGATATGTTTTGTGTATAAACGTATGCATTGTATTAGAATAGGTGATTATGTGCATGAATGATATGCCTGGGTTGTGATATATGTTATATAATGGAATTGGTGAGTAATAGTGTATGTGGTAATAAATGTGTTATGTGTATTTTTATGTTGAAATATATAATTATATGCATCGATATTATGATAATGTTTCTTACCCTTCTGCTGTTTTATAATGCTCTATGAGGCATTGCAGAGTAGGTTGCTGAAGGTATTTTGTGAAGCTTAGGACTTTATTTCTTTTGGTCGGTCGGCTCTGATATGTAGCACCGGGTAGCTAGGATTACATGATTATTTTGTGATACATTTTGTATATGTATCTTGACTTGAATTGTTTATGTAAACACGATTCCGTGTTGATGGATAGTATTTGATATATATATATATATATATCTCTATATATATGATGTTATTCAGTATTTAGATGTTTCCGCTTTTATTCTAAATATTGAGATGTGGGTGTAAGGACGAAGTTCCTATGTGCAAGTTACCCCACTGTTGCATATCTCTGTTGAGCAGGTGTTGATTGTTTTAATTTCAAGTATAATGTGACATGCTTCTTTTATACCATGCTTTGTAATTATACTCTGATGAAATTTTTAATATATGCCTAAATGATTAATATGTGATTATTTGGGGGTATAGAAGGGGGTGTTACATTAAGTGGTATCAGAGCCAGTGTTGAGTCAGTTTGTGTCTGTCTTGTTGTTGTTGTTGGTTGAACTGTTGTTTAACCGTGTTGTCGTTGTTGAGAATGATCAGAATATGGCTGGTAGGAACGACAATGTTATTGCTGCTGCCATGGAGTCTATGGCTAGAGCCGTGCAAGGTGCAGCGAACGTGAATGCGAATGATGAGTTTAGAAAGAATCAACCGTCGGTCTTCAAGGGAAGATTTGATCCGGATGGTGCTCAGATATGGTTGAAGGAAATTGAAAGGATTTTCTGAGTTATGGACTGTGCGGAAGAGAACAAGGTAAGGCTAGGAACTCACATGCTGAAGGAAGAAACCGACGATTGGTGGGTCGGTATGCGGCATGTTCTTGAGATTGATGAGGAGGGAATTACTTGGGATTTGTTTCGTACTGAGTTTCTAAGGAAGTATTGCCCTGAACATGTTAAGGGAAAGAAGGAGATGGAATTTCTAGAACTAAAGCAAGGTTGTATGTCCGTTGTGGACTATACTGCGAAGTTTGTGGGATTGGTACAATTTCATCCTCACTATGCGGCGATTACTTCTGAGTTTTCCAGATGTGTGAAGTACGAGAATGGTCTACGCCCTGAGATTAAGCAAGCCATTGGTTATCAGAGGATAAGAAGGTTTTCCGACTTGGTGGAATGTTGTAGAATCTTCGAGGAAGATAGCAAAGCTCGTTCTGCTCACTACAAGAGTATGAATGAGAGAAAAGGGAAACAACAAGCTCGTGGTGGTCCTTATGTGACACCTGTTGATAAGGACAAGCATAAGAGTAACTTTGAGAAGAAGTCGAGTGGAGGGGGTTCTAGTGCTCCAAAATGTTTCAAATGTGGAGAGATTGGTCATAAATCATTGGAATGTAGGAAGACTCTTGAGAAGTGTTCCAACTGTGGAGACTTGGGGCATGCTGTCGCCGATTGTAAAAGGAACAGGGTGAAGTGTTACAATTGCGGGGAATCGGGTCACATTAGTACTAATTGTGCTAAGCCGAAACAAGCTCAAGCGGGCGGAGAAGTGTTTGCATTGGCTGGTACGGATACTACTGATGTGGATTGTTAGACTACAGGTACTTGTCTTATTAATGGTATGCCTTTAGTTGCTATTGTTATTATTAGAGTGACTCGTTCGTTTATTTCACATGAGTGAGCGAAGCGTTTGAATTTGTTGTTTGTTCCTTAGTACCTGATAGGTGTGTGAAACACCGTCAGTACTTTCTGGTTTTCCTGTTCGGTGGTCAGCAGGTGTTAGGATGAGATAAGTGGGGGAGAAGCTGGTACTTCTCCGTGTTTCCTCGGGTGTGGAGCGTTAACTCGGTGTGTTGTGGATTGTGAGATCGTAAGTGTTATTTGGACATAGTAGTTTCCGGTTTTAGGAAGGATACAGAGGTAAAATTTATGTCGACTAAGGATTTGTGCCTTAGGTAGTTTTGTGCACGGGATGAAAGAAAGGATATTATAGTTTAGTGAAGATGGTTTATGCCCCATCATAGTTGTCGGCTGTCTATTGACAAATTGAGGAACTGATCACCCTTAATCTATTGTTGATAGCAGACGGGAATTGTGTTGGATGGGATAGACGTATCTTTCCGGCTTTAATAGTGAAATGGAATACATTGTTCGGAATTAATGAAGGATTATGGATTGATTTTGATGAGTTGATGAAGATTTTCATATTTGAAGACGAGACAGATTAGAAGTTTTAGTATGTTGGGAAGCCATTAAGAGAGTATGATTGAGTATTATTATGGGTTGTTTTCAGAGTTGTTGGTAACAAAAGGAAAAGATGATTGCACGAGATAAGGAGCATGCGGTGTATGAGGGAATTTATGAGACTTGGGATGTCAAGGGAAGAAATTGTATATGAATTGTTGAGAAATGAATAAGGTGACGATTGAGAATAAGATAACTAGGATGGTTTGCATCATTTGATGGAAGTAGTGATTTGTTTGGGTCGTGGCTTAGGTTTTCAGCATTTGAGAATTCATGAAAGGATTAGTACTATTGTGGAGTTGGAATTGGTTACGGTTGTGTTGTGGTGGAATATTGGAAGTATTATCTTTATAATTTTGAAATTCGAAGTGTTTAGTGATTTCGAGAGTATTGAGTACTTGTTTGGTCCGAAGGAATAGAGTATGAGACAACAAAGACGATTAAGATTCATGGCGAGTTATGAATTTGGTTTGGTTTTGGGAGAGGCAGTTGTTAGGCCTAGTGTGTAAGTCGAAAATCTTTATGCATGTCGGTTCTGATGGCAAGAGAGCTAGAATCATTGAGCAGTTCAGAGACTTGTACCTAGTGAGAGAGGGTTAGACTTTGGAAGCGAGATTGATGGACTCGATAGTTTTGAGCAATCAGAGTGCGCAGTGGAAGCGTGATGTAATCCATTTTGTATGAATGTGTGAGACTTGTAAGAGTTCATAAGTTGGACATTGGAGACATGTTGGAATGATGAAATTATTGGACGTTCCGGAATGGAAGTGTTAAGTGAAAGGTTTAAATTTATTGCGTGGACTACAATGTAGATGGATGTGTTGGTGATATGTTCGATTGGTGAATCGTAGCATAGATATGTGAACAAGGAGGTTGGTCTTGTGGTTATGTAGGAGTTCGTGAACGATGTTGTGTCATGGAACTTCCTG
The DNA here is from genome assembly GCA_022829125.1 of Lathyrus tuberosus. Classification (NCBI taxonomy): domain Eukaryota; kingdom Viridiplantae; phylum Streptophyta; class Magnoliopsida; order Fabales; family Fabaceae; genus Lathyrus; species Lathyrus tuberosus. Next base: position 8,859,117 of record JALAZF010000034.1, read on the forward strand.
TCCTTGTTTGTGTTGTTGCCTCGTCTCCATTGTATTGGTTCGAGTGCGAGTAGTTAATTCCTGTGTGAGGAATTAGTGTTGTGTTACCTACGGTGATGGTAACGATCATGTTGTGTTTCGGTTCAAGAGTGAACCTGTAAGTCGTGTTTGTGTATTCTTTGAGTTGCGAGTCGGTCGTCAAGTGCATTGTATGGGCTTTGCATCTTGTCGTTTTTGTCATCGTGGTTGTGATGTCATGGTTGTTGCTGTTAGCAAGGTGGTTTGTCAGTTGTGTTATTCATGGTGTGCCTTTCATTGGCCTATTGTTTTGTTGGACGGATGCGAGAGTTGTGTTCGGTGTTATTCGTATCAGTATATTTTCGAGGACGAAAATTCCTAAGTGGGGGAGAGTTGTAATGCCCCGATTTCGATTATTCCAATTTTTGTTGAGTCCTTTATTTAATTGAATGTTAAATTATTCTATTTATGACTTTGGTGTGATAATATGCTTTTATGCTATGTTATGATGTATTATCTCGTTTGAGAGCGTTTTCGGGAATTTTGGGCTTAAGGGCATTTTGGTCATTTTATAACTATTAATGAGTTAGAGAAAATTAAGGAAGTAATTTGTAGAAGAAATTTATTAGAAAATGAATTAAGTGTAGAAATTGAATTAGAGGAAATATTGTGTGGAAATAGAAAATAAGAGAATTGGGAGAGAAATAGAATTATGTGGTAAAAATAGAAATGAGAGAAAAAGAAAATAAAAGAAAAGAAATAGGAATAAGAGGAAGGAAATAGGAGAGAAAGAGAAAAAGAGGAAATAGAAAGAAAAAGAAGAGAAAGAAAGAGGAAGAGGGAAAAAGAGAAGAAAAGAGGAAAAAGAGTGGAAATCATCAAGAACAAGAGCTAGATCATTTGGAATCCGGGTAAGGGTTAGAAACACTGTTATCTTGTTTATGTGTGTAGTTATGTATGTGTATGTTTGTGGATTGAAAGATTTTTATGAGTTTTTGGAAAACCCTAAATTGGTGAAATGTTGTTGATGATGATCCAAATGTGATTTTGTGTTTATAAATGTGCTTCTAATGATGTTTACATGTTGGGTAATGGTTTGGATGATGTCTATTGGAGTAGGACTGATTTTGATGGAGTTTTGGGTTGGGAGAAAATTCAGAACAGCGTTCTGGGAATTTCTGGTATCGCAGGTTCGCCTGGCGAAGCCTGGCGAATGGGCCAGCGAGGGCTCGCCAGCACTCGCCTGGCGAACGAATGAACATTTCTGGGCACGGGCACTCGCCTGGCGAAGTCCAGCGAGCAAGCCAGCGAAGGTTCGTTGGGGCTCGCCTGGAGAACTTAGGTTCCTTTTCCTTCTGCCATCATTCGCTAGCATTCGCCTGGCGAATTGTAGCGAATGCTGAGAATTTTTCAAAACTTGTTTCTTTCATAACTTTCAAACCGTGAATCCGTTTTTGATGTCGTTCGAAGTGTCGGTTATCTTTTGAACTGTACTTTCTCATGATGAGGAGTTTGAGGCTGTTGGCCGATTAAATAAAGTTGAAAATTCGGGAATAGTGTCATTTACCGACTTTTGTCGTTTTAAATGTGTATATTGGTTGTGTAAGATACAATGTGGCATTGATATTAATGTGTATGCCTTGTATGATGTTGTGTAATGATAATGCATGTGATGACATGTTGTGATGATAAAGTGTGGCCGAAAGGCAAATGAATGTGATATGTTGTAATTGGTTGTATATGCATGTTTATGATTACATGTATGTGTGAAAATGAATTGCTTACGTGAAGTTCAATGTATGTTAATTGGTGGTCGTATGGCAAGAAAATGCATTGTTGGATTGATTTCTAATGCATGAATAAAGATGGTGAAATAATTCATATTGATGAATTGTATGTGATTGTATGAGATGAATGCATGATCATATTGTGAATATGTATGCATTTCAAGAATGTCTTGAGTCATTTGCATGTGAAGCATAATGATGTGCATTTTTGTGTTGAGGGATTCTAATGAGAGCCTGATATAACATCGCGTGCCTTAAAAATAAGAGGTGTGAGTGATCGGATGGATCGCGTGCCTTAAAAATAAGAGGTGTGAGCGATGTTTATAGATGATCGTGTGCCTTATACAAAGAGGTGTGAGCGATCGGGTCGTGTGCCTTATGCAAAGAGGTGTGAGCGATCCATAAACGTCGTGTGCCTTAAAAATAAGAGGTGTGAACGATCAGATCGGATCGTGTGCCTTAAAAATAAGAGGTGTGAGCGACGGGGGAACATCGTATGCCCGACGGGGAGTTACAGTGATGTAACGAGCGATGGTTCCAGCAGAGTTCCTGAGTGAACTAGTGATGAGTCGGTACCACATATGTAATTGCATAGAGTCGTTGTGTCGGTCTCTTGCAATTACATGAATCATGATTGCATTGTTGTATGTGGAAAGTCATGATTGATTATTTGTGTGGAAAATGGTGATGTACATTTATGATAAATGTATTGTGCATGTTTGATATGCATTGATAAATGGTTGATTTTATGATTGAGCTTATGATAAGCCTTTGGAAATTGTTGTCCAATTGTGTTGGATGTAGTGAATTGTAAATGATATGTTTTGTGTATAAACGTATGCATTGTATGAGAATAGGTGATTATGTGCATGAATGATATGCCTGGGTTGTGATATATGTTATATAATGGAATTGGTGAGTAATAGTGTATGTGGTAATAAATGTGTTATGTGTATTTTTATGTTGAAATATATAATTATATGCATCGATATTATGATAATGTTTCTTACCCTTCTGCTGTTTTATAATGCTCTATGAGGCATTGCAGAGTAGGTTGCTGAAGGTATTTTGTGAAGCTTAGGACTTTATTTCTTTTGGTCGGTCGGCTCTGATATGTAGCACCGGGTAGCTAGGATTACATGATTATTTTGTGATACATTTTGTATATGTATCTTGACTTGAATTGTTTATGTAAACACGATTCCGTGTTGATGGATAGTATTTGATATATATATATATATCTCTATATATATGATGTTATTCAGTATTTAGATGTTTCCGCTTTTATTCTAAATATTGAGATGTGGGTGTAAGGACGAAGTTCCTATGTGCAAGTTACCCCACTGTTGCATATCTCTGTTGAGCAGGTGTTGATTGTTTTAATTTCAAGTATAATGTGACATGCTTCTTTTATACCATGCTTTGTAATTATACTCTGATGAAATTTTTAATATATGCCTAAATGATTAATATGTGATTATTTGGGGGTATAGAAGGGGGTGTTACATTAAGTGGTATCAGAGCCAGTGTTGAGTCAGTTTGTGTCTGTCTTGTTGTTGTTGTTGGTTGAACTGTTGTTTAACCGTGTTGTCGTTGTTGAGAATGATCAGAATATGGCTGGTAGGAACGACAATGTTATTGCTGCTGCCATGGAGTCTATGGCTAGAGCTGTGCAAGGTGCAGCGAACGTGAATGCGAATGATGAGTTTAGAAAGAATCAACCGTCGGTCTTCAAGGGAAGATTTGATCCGGATGGTGCTCAGATATGGTTGAAGGAAATTGAAAGGATTTTCTGAGTTATGGACTGTGCGGAAGAGAACAAGGTAAGGCTAGGAACTCACATGCTGAAGGAAGAAACCGACGATTGGTGGGTCGGTATGCGGCATGTTCTTGAGATTGATGAGGAGGGAATTACTTGGGATTTGTTTCGTACTGAGTTTCTAAGGAAGTATTGCCCTGAACATGTTAAGGGAAAGAAGGAGATGGAATTTCTAGAACTAAAGCAAGGTTGTATGTCCGTTGTGGACTATACTGCGAAGTTTGTGGGATTGGTACAATTTCATCCTCACTATGCGGCGATTACTTCTGAGTTTTCCAGATGTGTGAAGTACGAGAATGGTCTACGCCCTGAGATTAAGCAAGCCATTGGTTATCAGAGGATAAGAAGGTTTTCCGACTTGGTGGAATGTTGTAGAATCTTCGAGGAAGATAGCAAAGTTCGTTCTGCTCACTACAAGAGTATGAATGAGAGAAAAGGGAAACAACAAGCTCGTGGTGGTCCTTATGTGACACCTGTTGATAAGGACAAGCATAAGAGTAACTTTGAGAAGAAGTCGAGTGGAGGGGGTTCTAGTGCTCCAAAATGTTTCAAATGTGGAGAGATTGGTCATAAATCATTGGAATGTAGGAAGACTCTTGAGAAGTGTTCCAACTGTGGAGACTTGGGGCATGCTGTCGCCGATTGTAAAAGGAACAGGGTGAAGTGTTACAATTGCGGGGAATCGGGTCACATTAGTACTAATTGTGCTAAGCCGAAACAAGCTCAAGCGGGCGGAGAAGTGTTTGCATTGGCTGGTACGGATACTACTGATGCGGATTGTTAGACTACATGTACTTGTCTTATTAATGGTATGCCTTTAGTTGCTATTGTTATTATTAGAGTGACTCGTTCGTTTATTTCACATGAGTGAGCGAAGCGTTTGAATTTGTTGTTTGTTCCTTAGTACCTGATGGGTGTGTGAAACACCGTCAGTACTTTCTGGTTTTCCTGTTCGGTGGTCAGCAGGTGTTAGGATGAGATAAGTGGGGGAGAAGTTGGTACTTCTCCGTGTTTCCTCGGGTGTGGAGCGTTAACTCGGTGTGTTGTGGATTGTGAGATCGTAAGTGTTATTTGGACATAGTAGTTTCCGGTTTTAGGAAGGATACAGAGGTAAAATTTATGTCGACTAAGGATTTGTGCCTTAGGTAGTTTTGTGCACGGGATACAAGAAAGGATATTATAGTTTAGTGAAGATGGTTTATGCCCCATCATAGTTGTCGGCTGTCTATTGACAAATTGAGGAACTGATCACCCTTAATCTATTGTTGATAGCAGACGGGAATTGTGTTGGATGGGATAGACGTATCTTTCCGGCTTTAATAGTGAAATGGAATACATTGTTCGGAATTAATGAAGGATTATGGATTGATTTTGATGAGTTGATGAAGATTTTCATATTTGAAGACGAGACAGATTAGAAGTTTTAGTATGTTGGGAAGCCATTAAGAGAGTATGATTGAGTATTATTATGGGTTGTTTTCAGAGTTGTTGGTAACAAAAGGAAAAGATGATTGCACGAGATAAGGAGCATGCGGTGTATGAGGGAATTTATGAGACTTGGGATGTCAAGGGAAGAAATTGTATATGAATTGTTGAGAAATGAATAAGGTGACGATTGAGAATAAGATAACTAGGATGGTTTGCATCATTTGATGGAAGTAGTGATTTGTTTGGGTCGTGGCTTAGGTTTTCAGCATTTGAGAATTCATGAAAGGATTAGTACTATTGTGGAGTTGGAATTGGTTACGGTTGTGTTGTGGTGGAATATTGGAAGTATTATCTTTATAATTTTGAAATTCGAAGTGTTTAGTGATTTCGAGAGTATTGAGTACTTGTTTGGTCCGAAGGAATAGAGTATGAGACAACAAAGACGATTAAGATTCATGGCGAGTTATGAATTTGGTTTGGTTTTGGGAGAGGCAGTTGTTAGGCCTAGTGTGTAAGTCGAAAATCTTTATGCATGTCGGTTCTGATGGCAAGAGAGCTAGAATCATTGAGCAGTTCAGAGACTTGTACCTAGTGAGAGAGGGTTAGACTTTGGAAGCGAGATTGATGGACTCGATAGTTTTGAGCAATCAGAGTGCGCAGTGGAAGCGTGATGTAATCCATTTTGTATGAATGTGTGAGACTTGTAAGAGTTCATAAGTTGGACATTGGAGACATGTTGGAATGATGAAATTATTGGACGTTCCGGAATGGAAGTGTTAAGTGAAAGGTTTAAATTTATTGCGTGGACTACAATGTAGATGGATGTGTTGGTGATATGTTCGATTGGTGAATCGTAGCATAGATATGTGAACAAGGAGGTTGGTCTTGTGGTTATGTAGGAGTTCGTGAACGATGTTGTGTCATGGAACTTCCTGTCCTTGTTTGTGTTGTTGCCTCGTCTCCATTGTATTGGTTCGAGTGCGAGTAGTTAATTCCTGTGTGAGGAATTAGTGTTGTGTTACCTACGATGATGGTAACGATCATGTTGTGTTTCGGTTCAAGAGTGAACCTGTAAGTCGTGTTTGTGTATTCTTTGAGTTGCGAGTCGGTCGTCAAGTGCATTGTATGGGCTTTGCATCTTGTCGTTTTTGTCATCGTGGTCGTGATGTCATGGTTGTTGCTGTTAGCAAGGTGGTTTGTCAGTTGTGTTATTCATGGTGTGCCTTTCATTGGCCTATTGTTTTGTTGGACGGATGCGAGAGTTGTGTTCGGTGTTATTCGTATCAGTATATTTTCGAGGACGAAAATTCCTAAGTGGGGGAGAGTTGTAACGCCCCGATTTCGATTATTCCAATTTTTGTTGAGTCCTTTATTTAATTGAATGTTAAATTATTCTATTTATGACTTTGGTGTGATAATATGCTTTTATGCTATGTTATGATGTATTATCTCGTTTGAGAGCGTTTTCGGGAATTTTGGGCTTAAGGGCATTTTGGTCATTTTATAACTATTAATGAGTTAGAGAAAATTAAGGAAGTAATTTGTAGAAGAAATTTATTAGAAAATGAATTAAGTGTAGAAATTGAATTAGAGGAAATATTGTGTGGAAATAGAAAATAAGAGAATTGGGAGAGAAATAGAATTATGTGGTAAAAATAGAAATGAGAGAAAAAGAAAATAAAAGAAAAGAAATAGGAATAAGAGGAAGGAAATAGGAGAGAAAGAGAAAAAGAGGAAATAGAAAGAAAAAGAAGAGAAAGAAAGAGGAAGAGGGAAAAAGAGAAGAAAAGAGGAAAAAGAGTGGAAATCATCAAGAACAAGAGCTAGATCATTTGGAATCCGGGTAAGGGTTAGAAACACTGTTATCTTGTCTATGTGTGTAGTTATGTATGTGTATGTTTGTGGATTGAAAGATTTTTATGAGTTTTTGGAAAACCCTAAATTGGTGAAATGTTGTTGATGATGATCCAAATGTGATTTTGTGTTTATAAATGTACTTCTAATGATGTTTACATGTTGGGTAATGGTTTGGATGATGTCTATTGGAGTAGGACTGATTTTGATGGAGTTTTGGGTTGGGAGAAAATTCAGAACAGCGTTCTGGGAATTTCTGGTATCGCAGGTTCGCCTGGCGAAACCTGGCGAATGGGCCAGCGAGGGCTCGCCAGCACTCGCCTGGCGAACGAATGAACATTTCTGGGCACGGGCACTCGCCTGGCGAAGTCCAGCGAGCAAGCCAGCGAAGGTTCGTTGGGGCTCGCCTGGAGAACTTAGGTTCCTTTTCCTTCTGCCATCATTCGCTAGCATTCGCCTGGCGAATTGTAGCGAATGCTGAAAATTTTTCAAAACTTGTTTCTTTCATAACTTTCAAACCGTGAATCCGTTTTTGATGTCGTTCGAAGTGTCGGTTATCTTTTGAACTGTACTTTCTCATGATGAGGAGTTTGAGGCTGTTGGCCGATTAAATAAAGTTGAAAATTCGGGAATAGTGTCATTTACCGACTTTTGTCGTTTTAAATGTGTATATTGGTTGTGTAACATACAATGTGGCATTGATATTAATGTGTATGCCTTGTATGATGTTGTGTAATGATAATGCATGTGATGACATGTTGTGATGATAAAGTGTGGCCGAAAGGCAAATGAATGTGATATGTTGTAATTGGTTGTATATGCATGTTTATGATTACATGTATGTGTGAAAATGAATTGCTTACGTGAAGTTCAATGTATGTTAATTGGTGGTCGTATGGCAAGAAAATGCATTGTTGGATTGATTTCTAATGCATGAATAAAGATGGTGAAATAATTCATATTGATGAATTGTATGTGATTGTATGAGATGAATGCATGATCATATTGTGAATATGTATGCATTTCAAGAATGTCTTGAGTCATTTGCATGTGAAGCATAATGATGTGCATTTTTGTGTTGAGGGATTCTAATGAGAGCCCGATATAACATCGCGTGCCTTAAAAATAAGAGGTGTGAGTGATCGGATGGATCGCGTGCCTTAAAAATAAGAGGTGTGAGCGATGTTTATAGATGATCGTGTGCCTTATACAAAGAGGTGTGAGCGATCGGGTCGTGTGCCTTATGCAAAGAGGTGTGAGCGATCCATAAACGTCGTGTGCCTTAAAAATAAGAGGTGTGAACGATCAGATCGGATCGTGTGCCTTAAAAATAAGAGGTGTGAGCGACGGGGGAACATCGTATGCCCGACGGGGAGTTACAGTGATGTAACGAGCGATGGTTCCAGCAGAGTTCCTGAGTGAACTAGTGATGAGTCGGTACCATATATTTAAATGCATAGAGTCGTTGTGTCGGTCTCTTGCAATTACATGAATCATGATTGCATTGTTGTATGTGGAAAGTCATGATTGATTATTTGTGTGGAAAATGGTGATGTACATTTATGATAAATGTATTGTGCATGTTTGATATGCATTGATAAATGGTTGATTTTATGATTGAGCTTATGATAAGCCTTTGGAAATTGTTGTCCAATTGTGTTGGATGTAGTGAATTGTAAATGATATGTTTTGTGTATAAACGTATGCATTGTATGAGAATAGGTGATTATGTGCATGAATGATATGCCTGGGTTGTGATATATGTTATATAATGGAATTGGTGAGTAATAGTGTATGTGGTAATAAATGTGTTATGTGTATTTTTATGTTGAAATATATAATTATATGCATCGATATTATGATAATGTTTCTTACCCTTCTGCTGTTTTATAATGCTCTATGAGGCATTGCAGAGTAGGTTGCTGAAGGTATTTTGTGAAGCTTAGGACTTTATTTCTTTTGGTCGGTCGGCTCTGATATGTAGCACCGGGTAGCTAGGATTACATGATTATTTTGTGATACATTTTGTATATGTATCTTGACTTGAATTGTTTATGTAAACACGATTCCGTGTTGATGGATAGTATTTGATATATATATATATATCTCTATATATATGATGTTATTCAGTATTTAGATGTTTCCGCTTTTATTCTAAATATTGAGATGTGGGTGTAAGGACGAAGTTCCTATGTGCAAGTTACCCCACTGTTGCATATCTCTGTTGAGCAGGTGTTGATTGTTTTAATTTCAAGTATAATGTGACATGCTTCTTTTATACCATGCTTTGTAATTATACTCTGATGAAATTTTTAATATATGCCTAAATGATTAATATGTGATTATTTGGGGGTATAGAAGGGGGTGTTACATTAAGTGGTATCAGAGCCAGTGTTGAGTCAGTTTGTGTCTGTCTTGTTGTTGTTGTTGGTTGAACTGTTGTTTAACCGTGTTGTCGTTGTTGAGAATGATCAGAATATGGCTGGTAGGAACGACAATGTTATTGCTACTGCCATGGAGTCTATGGCTAGAGCTGTGCAAGGTGCAGCGAACGTGAATGCGAATGATGAGTTTAGAAAGAATCAACCGTCGGTCTTCAAGGGAAGATTTGATCCGGATGGTGCTCAGATATGGTTGAAGGAAATTGAAAGGATTTTCTGAGTTATGGACTGTGCGAAAGAGAACAAGGTAAGGCTAGGAACTCACATGCTGAAGGAAGAAACCGACGATTGGTGGGTCGGTATGCGGCATGTTCTTGAGATTGATGAGGAGGGAATTACTTGGGATTTGTTTCGTACTGAGTTTCTAAGGAAGTATTGCCCTGAACATGTTAAGGGAAAGAAGGAGATGGAATTTCTAGAACTAAAGCAAGGTTGTATGTCCGTTGTGGACTATACTGCGAAGTTTGTGGGATTGGTACAATTTCATCCTCACTATGCGGCGATTACTTCTGAGTTTTCCAGATGTGTGAAGTACGAGAATGGTCTACGCCCTGAGATTAAGCAAGCCATTGGTTATCAGAGGATAAGAAGGTTTTCCGACTTGGTGGAATGTTGTAGAATCTTCGAGGAAGATAGCAAAGCTCGTTCTGCTCACTACAAGAGTATGAATGAGAGAAAAGGGAAACAACAAGCTCGTGGTGGTCCTTATGTGACACCTGTTGATAAGGACAAGCATAAGAGTAACTTTGAGAAGAAGTCGAGTGGAGGGGGTTCTAGTGCTCCAAAATGTTTCAAATGTGGAGAGATTGGTCATAAATCATTGGAATGTAGGAAGACTCTTGAGAAGTGTTCCAACTGTGGAGACTTGGGGCATGCTGTCGCCGATTGTAAAAGGAACAGGGTGAAGTGTTACAATTGCGGGGAATCGGGTCACATTAGTACTAATTGTGCTAAGCCGAAACAAGCTCAAGCGGGCGGAGAAGTGTTTGCATTGGCTGGTACGGATACTACTGATGCGGATTGTTAGACTACAGGTACTTGTCTTATTAATGGTATGCCTTTAGTTGCTATTGTTATTATTAGAGTGACTCGTTCGTTTATTTCACATGAGTGAGCGAAGCGTTTGAATTTGTTGTTTGTTCCTTAGTACCTGATGGGTGTGTGAAACACCGTCAGTACTTTCTGGTTTTCCTGTTCGGTGGTCAGCAGGTGTTAGGATGAGATAAGTGGGGGAGAAGCTGGTACTTCTCCGTGTTTCCTCGGGTGTGGAGCGTTAACTCGGTGTGTTGTGGATTGTGAGATCGTAAGTGTTATTTGGACATAGTAGTTTCCGGTTTTAGGAAGGATACAGAGGTAAAATTTATGTCGACTAAGGATTTGTGCCTTAGGTAGTTTTGTGCACGGGATGCAAGAAAGGATATTATAGTTTAGTGAAGATGGTTTATGCCCCATCATAGTTGTCGGCTGTCTATTGACAAATTGAGGAACTGATCACCCTTAATCTATTGTTGATAGCAGACGGGAATTGTGTTGGATGGGATAGACGTATCTTTCCGGCTTTAATAGTGAAATGGAATACATTGTTCGGAATTAATGAAGGATTATGGATTGATTTTGATGAGTTGATGAAGATTTTCATATTTGAAGACGAGACAGATTAGAAGTTTTAGTATGTTGGGAAGCCATTAAGAGAGTATGATTGAGTATTATTATGGGTTGTTTTCAGAGTTGTTGGTAACAAAAGGAAAAGATGATTGCACGAGATAAGGAGCATGCGGTGTATGAGGGAATTTATGAGACTTGGGATGTCAAGGGAAGAAATTGTATATGAATTGTTGAGAAATGAATAAGGTGACGATTGAGAATAAGATAACTAGGATGGTTTGCATCATTTGATGGAAGTAGTGATTTGTTTGGGTCGTGGCTTAGGTTTTCAGCATTTGAGAATTCATGAAAGGATTAGTACTATTGTGGAGTTGGAATTGGTTACGGTTGTGTTGTGGTGGAATATTGGAAGTATTATCTTTATAATTTTGAAATTCGAAGTGTTTAGTGATTTCGAGAGTATTGAGTACTTGTTTGGTCCGAAGGAATAGAGTATGAGACAACAAAGACGATTAAGATTCATGGCGAGTTATGAATTTGGTTTGGTTTTGGGAGAGGCAGTTGTTAGGCCTAGTGTGTAAGTCGAAAATCTTTATGCATGTCGGTTCTGATGGCAAGAGAGCTAGAATCATTGAGCAGTTCAGAGACTTGTACCTAGTGAGAGAGGGTTAGACTTTGGAAGCGAGATTGATGGACTCGATAGTTTTGAGCAATCAGAGTGCGCAGTGGAAGCGTGATGTAATCCATTTTGTATGAATGTGTGAGACTTGTAAGAGTTCATAAGTTGGACATTGGAGACATGTTGGAATGATGAAATTATTGGACGTTCCGGAATGGAAGTGTTAAGTGAAAGGTTTAAATTTATTGCATGGACTACAATGTAGATGGATGTGTTGGTGATATGTTCGATTAGTGAATCGTAGCATAGATATGTGAACAAGGAGGTTGGTCTTGTGGTTATGTAGGAGTTCGTGAACGATGTTGTGTCATGGAACTTCCTGTCCTTGTTTGTGTTGTTGCCTCGTCTCCATTGTATTGGTTCGAGTGCGAGTAGTTAATTCCTGTGTGAGGAATTAGTGTTGTGTTACCTACGATGATGGTAACGATCATGTTGTGTTTCGGTTCAAGAGTGAACCTGTAAGTCGTGTTTGTGTATTCTTTGAGTTGCGAGTCGGTCGTCAAGTGCATTGTATGGGCTTTGCATCTTGTCGTTTTTGTCATCGTGGTCGTGATGTCATGGTTGTTGCTGTTAGCAAGGTGGTTTGTCAGTTGTGTTATTCATGGTGTGCCTTTCATTGGCCTATTGTTTTGTTGGACGGATGCGAGAGTTGTGTTCGGTGTTATTCGTATCAGTATATTTTCGAGGACGAAAATTCCTAAGTGGGGGAGAGTTGTAACGCCCCGATTTCGATTATTCCAATTTTTGTTGAGTCCTTTATTTAATTGAATGTTAAATTATTCTATTTATGACTTTGGTGTGATAATATGCTTTTATGCTATGTTATGATGTATTATCTCGTTTGAGAGCGTTTTCGGGAATTTTGGGCTTAAGGGCATTTTGGTCATTTTATAACTATTAATGAGTTAGAGAAAATTAAGGAAGTAATTTGTAGAAGAAATTTATTAGAAAATGAATTAAGTGTAGAAATTGAATTAGAGGAAATATTGTGTGGAAATAGAAAATAAGAGAATTGGGAGAGAAATAGAATTATGTGGTAAAAATAGAAATGAGAGAAAAAGAAAATAAAAGAAAAGAAATAGGAATAAGAGGAAGGAAATAGGAGAGAAAGAGAAAAAGAGGAAATAGAAAGAAAAAGAAGAGAAAGAAAGAGGAAGAGGGAAAAAGAGAAGAAAAGAGGAAAAAGAGTGGAAATCATCAAGAACAAGAGCTAGATCATTTGGAATCCGGGTAAGGGTTAGAAACACTGTTATCTTGTCTATGTGTGTAGTTATGTATGTGTATGTTTGTGGATTGAAAGATTTTTATGAGTTTTTGGAAAACCCTAAATTGGTGAAATGTTGTTGATGATGATCCAAATGTGATTTTGTGTTTATAAATGTACTTCTAATGATGTTTACATGTTGGGTAATGGTTTGGATGATGTCTATTGGAGTAGGACTGATTTTGATGGAGTTTTGGGTTGGGAGAAAATTCAGAACAACGTTCTGGGAATTTCTGGTATCGCAGGTTCGCCTGGCGAAACCTGGCGAATGGGCCAGCGAGGGCTCGCCAGCACTCGCCTGGCGAACGAATGAACATTTCTGGGCACGGGCACTCGCCTGGCGAAGTCCAGCGAGCAAGCCAGCGAAGGTTCGTTGGGGCTCGCCTGGAGAACTTAGGTTCCTTTTCCTTCTGCCATCATTCGCTAGCATTCGCCTGGCGAATTGTAGCGAATGCTGAAAATTTTTCAAAACTTGTTTCTTTCATAACTTTCAAACCGTGAATCCGTTTTTGATGTCGTTCGAAGTGTCGGTTATCTTTTGAACTGTACTTTCTCATGATGAGGAGTTTGAGGCTGTTGGCCGATTAAATAAAGTTGAAAATTCGGGAATAGTGTCATTTACCGACTTTTGTCGTTTTAAATGTGTATATTGGTTGTGTAAAATACAATGTGGCATTGATATTAATGTGTATGCCTTGTATGATGTTGTGTAATGATAATGCATGTGATGACATGTTGTGATGATAAAGTGTGGCCGAAAGGCAAATGAATGTGATATGTTGTAATTGGTTGTATATGCATGTTTATGATTACATGTATGTGTGAAAATGAATTGCTTACGTGAAGTTCAATGTATGTTAATTGGTGGTCGTATGGCAAGAAAATGCATTGTTGGATTGATTTCTAATGCATGAATAAAGATGGTGAAATAATTCATATTGATGAATTGTATGTGATTGTATGAGATGAATGCATGATCATATTGTGAATATGTATGCATTTCAAGAATGTCTTGAGTCATTTGCATGTGAAGCATAATGATGTGCATTCTTGTGTTGAGGGATTCTAATGAGAGCCCGATATAACATCGCGTGCCTTAAAAATAAGAGGTGTGAGTGATCGGATGGATCGCGTGCCTTAAAAATAAGAGGTGTGAGCGATGTTTATAGATGATCGTGTGCCTTATACAAAGAGGTGTGAGCGATCGGGTCGTGTGCCTTATGCAAAGAGGTGTGAGCGATCCATAAACGTCGTGTGCCTTAAAAATAAGAGGTGTGAGCGATCAGATCGGATCGTGTGCCTTAAAAATAAGAGGTGTGAGCGACGGGGGAACATCGTATGCCCGACGGGGAGTTACAGTGATGTAACGAGCGATGGTTCCAGCAGAGTTCCTGAGTGAACTAGTGATGAGTCGGTACCATATATGTAATTGCATAGAGTCGTTGTGTCGGTCTCTTGCAATTACATGAATCATGATTGCATTGTTGTATGTGGAAAGTCATGATTGATTATTTGTGTGGAAAATGGTGATGTACATTTATGATAAATGTATTGTGCATGTTTGATATGCATTGATAAATGGTTGATTTTATGATTGAGCTTATGATAAGCCTTTGGAAATTGTTGTCCAATTGTGTTGGATGTAGTGAATTGTAAATGATATGTTTTGTGTATAAACGTATGCATTGTATGAGAATAGGTGATTATGTGCATGAATAATATGCTTGGGTTGTGATATATGTTATATAATGGAATTGGTGAGTAATAGTGTATGTGGTAATAAATGTGTTATGTGTATTTTTATGTTGAAATATATAATTATATGCATCGATATTATGATAATGTTTCTTACCCTTCTGCTGTTTTATAATGCTCTATGAGGCATTGCAGAGTAGGTTGCTGAAGGTATTTTGTGAAGCTTAGGACTTCATTTCTTTTGGTCGGTCAGCTCTGATATGTAGCATCAGGTAGCTAGGATTACATGATTATTTTGTGATACATTTTGTATATGTATCTTGACTTGAATTGTTTATGTAAACATGATTCCGTGTTGACGGATAGTATTTGATATATATATATATATATATATATATATATATATATATATATATATATATATATATATATATATATATATATGATGTTATTCAGTATTTAGATGTTTCCGCTTTTATTCTAAATATTGAGATGTGGGTGTAAGGACGAAGTTCCTATGTGCAAGTTACCCCACTGTTGCATATCTCTGTTGAGCAGGTGTTGATTGTTTTAATTTCAAGTATAATGTGACATGCTTCTTTTATGCCATGCTTTGTAATTATACTCTGATGAAATTTTTAATATATGCCTAAATGATTAATATGTGATTATTTAGGGGTATAGAAGGGGGTGTTACAAACTTCATGGATAATGATCAATTGGTTGAAGAAGAAAGAACTGAACCTGAAATTCAAACACATAACGACAATCCTGGTCAAGCTGCGCCTGAGGAGACAAATGAACCACATCCTACACTAGCTGATGACCAGGAGAATATTCGACCAACTACCGAAGAGCCTGACGAAGAGATGGTAGTTGAGGAAGAAAAAGATGAAGAAGGAGAAGAATCAGAAGAAGAGGAGAAAGAAGAATAAACTGATCCTAATCCCCACCATACTCCTTCACCTGTGGTCCAGCAAGCCATGGCTGACATTCCACCTCCTGGAGACTCATTGACGACACTCAAGTGGTCGAACCCACGTGAGTATTCCAAATTAATACTTGGGCAGAAGTATGGTTCTTCTTCTTCTGTCTCTTCGACTCCAGCATCATATGACTTAGCCAAACCAATCCTCCAAGCCATAAAGAAAAAATTCTTCAGGGGGGACATTCACAGGGTTTTGGCCTCAGACCCATCTGCAACTGCTTATCTGAAGGATAGCCTTGGAAAGCTTGGACTCACCACTCTCAATCCAGACGTTTCTGGTTTTCTGATAGAGTTAACTGCTGTGGTGAACCAAATAGCTGCAGAGATAAAGCTGCTTCCCTCTATCAGGAAGACCCTAGAGGAAACATCTGGTCTTGAGAGTGCAACTTGGTATGGTGCAAAGGAGTCATATGAGAAGGTCGAAAGTATAGAGGCTGACCAAAAGAAAACACAAGATGAAATAGCCTCCAATCAGAAGAATATTGAAGCCTGGAAGCAGCAAATCACTGAGTTACAAGCTAAAATTGAGGATGCTGAAAAACGCAACCGTGATTTGCAGAACTTCGACACCACTGAGATGGCTAGGGAAATGAAACATGCCATAGATCGTATTGAGGCAGCCCAAAAACTTGAGAAACAGCTTGCCACAGCCAAGCTTGATGAATCCTTGTGCAATGCTCGCCTCAAACATCACATAGAAACCTTTGCCCAGTTGGAGTCGAGGCTTCCCTTCTGATGCTTTCAAGACCTTTATTTGCTTAACTAATCATTTGTTTCTTGGCCTTTTCAGGCCTTTATGTAATGACAGTTTTATGCCTTTAGCATTGATTAATCAATCGTTATTATTTCGCCATTAACTGTTTTCGACCCATATTATATTATGATGCATTTTATTTATTGCTTCATACTTCAGTCAAATTTTCAATTAAGGCATTCTATCTTTTCTCTTGGAAAACAAAACTTTCTCAGTTTTAAAACTTCAAGGCATAAGCCTCTAGCTTTAAAGTAACATTTATAGCATAGCCCTCAGGCATAATTCCAAGAATAACTCACGTGTTTCCACTGTTTGACTGGCCAATCCAATCAATACTTCGCCTCTATAAATTCTCTTCCCCATGACCACGTTTTGCATAGAAGCAAACATGAACAATTCAGAGAAATCATTAGTTAAGGAAATGGCTGGAAAGGCAAAGGAAGCTGGAGAAACAAAAAAGATGGAGGCAACAAAGAAACATGAAGCCTCTATTGGAGCAACCTCTCAAGCCAAGAAGAGAGAAACTAAAATGAAGGTCTCTAAGAAAGGACGCTCCAGCACCCAGGACTCTGATGATGAACCAGATGCAGATTATATGGATTTCCTCAAATCCATAGATTGGAGAGATTATGAATAACCTTTCCTTGATTAAAAATTGTTGTATTGATTCTTCTTTGCTTTGTATGCCATATTAGCCTGACTTGGCCTATTTTGGCTTTCTTTTTATTGAATAAAACTTAAGTTTTGATGCGAATCTCTTGCAAAATAGGCTTATATTTTTTCAAATACTTGCCATTTACTTTCAAGATTCTTTTATCTTTGTCCAACTCTTCAACTTCATAGGCTCCATTAGAGAATATTTGTATGACTTGGAATGGACCTTCCCACTTAGGAGACTATTTGCCTAATGTTCTATCCTTTCGATCCATAGGCAAAATCACTTTCCAAACTAAATCCCCACATGCAAAAGATTTAGACTTAACCTTTTTGTTGTAGGATTCTTCGACCCTTTTCTTTTGTCTTCTTAACAACTCCAAGGCTCTAAGCCTTTCTTCATCCAAATCCACTAATTCATTCATCATCATTTCCTAATAATCCTCAGAGGGAATCTCATGATGTCTTTGAACTCTTATAGATTGTAAATAAATCTCAACAGGCAATACTACATCATGACCAAAAGTAAGCCGAAATGGAGTAGTATTAGTAGCCTCTTTAGGGGATGTTCGACATGCCCAAAGAACTTGGTCCAATGTCTTGTGCCAATTTCTAGGCTTCTTTCCCACATGCTTCTTAATTAGTCCAATCACTACCTTATTGGCAGCTTCGACTTGCCCATTGACCTGAGCATAATAAGGTGTAGAAGTCAATAACTTAAAACCTATTTCTTTGGCAAACTCCTGCATCTTTCGACCAGTAAACACTGATCCTTGATTTGTAGTGACTGTTTCAGGAATACCAAATCTATAAATAATATGATTTTGAATGAATTCAATAACATCTTCTTGACCTATATTCGCCAGTGGTATTGCTTCAATCCACTTGGTGAAATAATCAATTCCCACCAAAATATATCTTTGGTTCTTTGAAGATGCTGGTCGAATCTCTCCCACTATATCCAAAGCCCATCCTCTGAAAGGCCATGGTTTCACTATGGAATGTAATTCACTTGCAGGGATATGCTGTATGCCAGCATGCATTTGACATTCTTGGCAACCCTTAGCAAATTCTACGCAATCTTTCAGCATAGTAGGCCAATACATGCCTTGTCGAAACAACAGCCATTTCATCTTCTGGCCAACTTGGTGTGCTCCACATGCCCCACTATGTACTGTCGAAAGAGCCAAATATGCCTTTGCTTCACTAAGGCATCTCAATAAGACTCCCTCAGGGGTCTTTTTAAACAGTTCATTACCCAAAAGCACATAGCTTAAAGCTTGGTACTTGATCTTTCGCTCTGTCGAAGCCGTTGGATTTTGCAAATATTCAACTATAGGTTTCCTCCAATCTTCATCTGTCAGATTATCTATAGCAAAAATTTCAAAATTTTTGCCATCTATGAATCCAAGCTTAGTTGTTTCTAAGTCTGATGGGCACAATCCAACAACCACCACTTTACCTCTTGCTTCAATTACTTCTTGAAGGTTTTCCTTCGACACCTTGTATCCAGAGGCAATTTGAACCAAGTCATTAGCAACTTGATTCTCTATTCTAGGTATGTGTTGGATGACCACTACCTCAAATTTCTTTAATAATCTATTGGCTATCACAAAGTACATAATGAGATTTTCTTTAACACATTTATATTCCTTTGTGATTTGTTTTATAACCAATTCTGAGTCTCCCATTATTTCGACTCTAGTTGCCCCCAATTCTAACAAAATTTCAAGGCCAGCAATTAATGCTTCATATTCAGCCTCATTGTTAGAGCAAGGTCCTTCGACCTTGTATTTGAATTTTGTTGGAATTTTTTCAGGAGAAATAATGTGTATTCCCACCCCCCTGTTCCATTTTTATGACTTGATCCATCAAAGTATAACTTCCAGGATTTTAATTCAACATAATTCAAATCATTTTCATTTATGGAGTGGTCAACTATAAAGTCTGCAACTATTTGCCCTTTCACAGCTTTTAAAGGTTGATATGTTAGAGAAAATTCTGTTAATGCTAATGCCCATTTGCCAATTCGACTATGCAAAATAGGCTTAGATAACATATGTTTTACAACATCAAAGTGAGAAGAAACATACACATCAACTGGCTTTATATATTGCTTCAATTTAGTACAAGAGAAATACAAGCATAAAAATAACTTTTCAATCATGCTATACCTAGTTTCAGCATCATTTAAAACTCGACTAAGGTAATAAATGGCTCTTTCGACTCCATTTTCATCCTCCTGAGCTAACATGCTCCCTAGAGTTTTATCTGATACAGCTATATACAATCTCATACTCTTGTTTCTACAAGGTGGTGAAAGAATTGGAGGGTGGCTTAGGTACTCCTTGATCTTGTCGAAGGCTTCCTGCTGTAATTGCCCCCACTCAAAACCATCTTTGTTGAAATGAAGCAATGGCGAAAAGGCTTGTGTTTTGCCACTCAGGTTGGATATAAACCTTCTTAAGAAGTTGATTTTGCCCAGCAACGACTGCAACTCTTTTTTAGTTGATGGCGCTTTCGCCTCCCTTATGGTTTTGGTTTTATTCTGATTTATTTCGATCCCTTTCTTGTGGACCACAAAGCCTAGGAAATCCCCTGCCTGCACACAAAAAGCATATTTGAGAGGATTCATTTTAAGACCATATTTTCTCATCCTTTCAAAGGACTGTCGAAGATGGTCAATGTGACTCTTCCCAGAAATAGATTTTATAACAATATCATCAATGTAAATTTGCATGAATGTGTCTATAAAATCATGGAAGATTGAATTCATCGCCCATTGATAAGTGACACCAGCATTTTTGAGACCAAAAGGCATCACTACCCATTCATAGGTGCCTAAGGCTCCAGGGCATCTAAAAGCAGTTTTATGAACATCTTCCTCAGCAATGAATATTTGGTTGTAGCCAGAATATCCATCCAGCATACTAAGATATTCATGTCCTGCTGCAGAATCTATTAACATTTCTGCTACTGGCATTGAATATTCGTCTTTAGGAGTTGTAGAGTTTAAATCTCTAAAATCAATGCAAACTCTCAAAGACCCATTCTTTTTAATAACAGGTACTATATTAGCCAACCATTCGACATACCTTGCCGTGCGAATGAATTTGCAATGAAGCAGTCTTTCGACTTCCTCTTTGATCTTTGACAATATCTCTGGTGCAAACCGTCTTGGATTTTGCTTGACTGGTTTTTTTCCAGGTGTCATAGGTAACCTGTGTTCGACCAACTCCCTGCTCAAACCAGGCATCTCATCATAATCCCAAGCGAAGCAGTCCTTGAATTCTTTCAACAATTGAACCACTTCAACCTTCAACTGGGGATCAGGGTTAGCACTGATGTAGGTAGGCCTTTTGGTTGTCCCCTCACTGAGGTCAACTTCTTCTAAAGGATCTTGCGCTAGCATTTTGATATTATTTGCCAGCGGATCCTTCTCAAATCCCAAAGGCTCATCTTCATAGATGGCGTCGAGCCTCTGGCTTTGCTCTTCAGTTTCAACCTTATCTGGAGGTTTTGGGTCGAAGTCCTTACCAGGACCTTCTTGATAAAATTCAGAAATGGCTTCGCCAGCCATATAGTCATTAGCAGCTTCCAAAGCCGCTTGTAGTTTTGTTTCAGCCACATAGGCCGAAATTCTTTTTAAAGCTTCGAACTCAGTCATGATCACTGAATTCATCTCCCCATCCTGTGGGCTCTATTGGAGGTGAGCCTAAGCATGACAACCTTCCTCCTGGTACTTCCCTGTCCCATCTGAAACCTTCGACAGGGTGTAAATACAATGAATAAAATGTTTCTTCATCAGGCGTAAACTCAAAGTTAGCTAGAGGACATGGAGCAATATTCGCCAAATGTTTCTCAAACTGTCTACTATCCACATGATTAATAGGCACCTTAAAGTACCCTTGATCAGCTTCAATATTTTCAACTATCCCATCTGGTCTCCAAATGGTGATTCTTTGATGCATAGATGAAGGTACAACTCTTATTCCATGAATCCACTCCCTACCCAAGAGTAGATTGTAGTTAACTTTCGTCTCAATGACCATAAACATTGTTGGTCTGGTAATGGTTCCCACAGTAAGATCCACTTGAATCACTCCTAGAGTGGAACCAACTTTTCCTTCATAGTTCGACAGAACCATGTTGTGGGGTTTAGTATCAGTCTCAAACTTCCCAATCTTGCTCAGCAAAAATCTTGGCATTAAATTGACAGTTGCACCACAATCCACCAGGATTTTATTAACAGGAACATTTTCTACTTTGCCAGTAATGTAGAGAGGCTTCAGATGACCCTTCATTGCCTCTGTGGGGCGTTTAAAGAAAGCATTCTGTTCTTCGACGCACCCATTGTTCATGATGTAATAACACACAGGCTTGTGTGCCAACATTTCTAATTCAGCAGTTTGATCCAAGTCTTCGACCTCTGAAACTTGACCAAATTCTCTTGGCATTACTGATACCACATTCACAAGAATATCTAGAGAAGCTGCTGACTCATTGTCGAAATTATCAATCATATTCTCATCATCTTCAACTTTCTTCTCTGGCTGAACCTTGAACAACTTTCGCCTTATGGGCATCTTCTCAGTTGTCCCAGCTTGATGATCAATATTGGTACTTAACTCTCCTTGCACCTGAGCCTCCCTGATAGCCTTTCGCCTACGTTGCTCTCTTCGCCATTGTGATCTAGACATGGGATTTTTACCCTTGTAATTTTGAGAAATGTAGGCTGACTTGTTGGTGGTATGGTTCTCTTTTCTATACTCAAATGAGGAACCTCTTTCCACATCAAATTTCTCCCACTTCTTCTTCTGTCCTCTTCCTTCGATGGGCTTGATCCAACTACCTGTTGTCACATTCGCAGCTGGTTTGAATGTACCTGGCCTAACTCCTGGTACTTGGTTTTTCAATCCTGTCGAAAGTCGCCTATGGTCGAAACCTCTGGGACCTTTATTTACTTTCTGCCCCCAGCTTCCACCAGCTTTTTTGACACCTTCTAACTTGTGGGCAGCTTTCTCATCAAAAATGGTGCTACATCTAGGACATAGCATTACCCCATAACCTTTCTTCTGGCAACGGTGTAGAAAATCCACAATTGTCTCCTCTTGCTTAGGATAAGCTATTTTGTTGCGCTCTTCTTGTTCATCTGCCTTACTCACTTGTTTAGCTTTTTGATCTGTAATTTCGACCATATTGACATCAATTTTGTCCTTTAGGCGCATCTTGGAGAAGTGAGCTTCAAGACTTTCAGTGGTTTTCGCCAGACAACCACTACCTGCTGCTGCTTTAGCAACTTCTTGGGAAGCTTCTTGCCAAGCAGCTTTTTCAGCTTCGACCATTTCCTCAGCATTGACTCTTTCAACATCAGGAGATGTCTTGAAGAATCGTTCAGCAGCCATACATATCCAATTTTCTACCAAACAACCATCCATGTCTATCATCTCTCCTACCAATAGCATGTCATATTCCAACTCTTTAACAACTTGGATTTTGGGGGCATTTCTGCCCATAGCCTCATTGGTGCTGATGCTATCTGAGCTAGAATCAGATTCTTCAACCAATTCGACCATGTTAACGCCTTCAGTGGCATTTATCTTCAATCCACTCACTGCCCTATCCAAAACCTTGGCAGCATTATCCATTTCAACAAACTTGTCAGCTGTTTCTTTGGTCACCAACATTAGACTGGTACCATCAACATTCAGGCCATTTGTAGCCTTACTAAAGTCTTCAGTTATCACAGGATTGGTGGCGAAGTCCTCAGTAACCTCCACCATGTTGACTGACTGATCAAATCCTTCTGTGGCTTTGACCATTTGGACCTCGTGAAGCTCTGTGTAGTTAGCCTCTGCAACTTGCAATGGGTCAGAGTCAATCTTCATCTGAGCTTTGTCTTTGTCACCAAACTTCAGCCTTCCTTCTTGGATAGCATTTTGCACCAAATCCCTGAAAAGAAAACATTGAGAAGTTTTATGACCCAAAAAATTATGGTACTTACAAAAACCTCTTTTCTTTCTTTGTTCTAAAGGTGGCATCTTAGCACCAGCAGGCACTATCATTTGCCCATCTTTAACTAACAAATCAAAAATTTCGTCACATTTAGTGACGTCGAAAGTGTATGTTTTCTTAGGGAATTTGTCGTTAGATTCGACAGGATTTTTCCCATTTGAAGGAGCTAATAATTTGCAGGCATAAGGTGGACCTTGCTTTAACTCAGTATCGTCAACCTCATTTCCGTCGAAGTAAGATGTTTCATCATACAAATTCTCCACATCTTCATTACATTCGACAAAGGCTACTTTTTTACCCCTGCTGAATATAGCCTTTTCTTCTTTCAGCCTTTCTAGTTGTCGAACCCTGTCAGCCAACTGGGCCATATCTCTAAGATATTGGGTATCTAATTTCTTCCTAATGGAATAATCAAGACCCCCAGCAGCCATTTCGACCAACTCATGTTCTGGCACTTGTGTAAAGCACCTGGCTTTGAGAAGTCGAAACCTATTCAGGTAATCATCAATTGGCTCAGTAACTTTACGTTTGATGCTAGCCAATTCTTTCAAACTAATCTTAGTTTGCCCCATGTAGAACTGTTCATGAAATAAACGTTCTAGTTGGGTCCAATTGTATATGAAATTTAGAGGCAAAGTTGTGAACCATGTGAAGGCATTCTTGGTAAGGGAACTTGGGAAGTATTTAATCCCAAGGCTTTCATCAACTGCAATTTCGCCTGCTTCAATCAAATATCTAGCCACATGTTCGACGGTAATTTAGTAGTATCTCCTGAAAACTTGTTGAACTTTAGAACCTTCGTCCTAGGGGGTAATTCTGCTTGGAGAATATAATCCACTATAGGCGAAGTATAATTTGGCCTTGTGAAGCCAAGATTCATGCCATTTCTGGTCATTATCCTTTCAACCATGGCTGCAAGATTATTTTCCTCTGCTTGATTTTGGTGTCGAACCTGTCTAAGTAATTGATCAGCATTTTGGTTCCTGTTCACCATCACTACTGGCTCTTCCTCCATCTGGATTGGCATCTGGTTTCTTGGTGGTTTGACTCTAAAATAATCTATCATCTCTTGATCTTCCAAGTTCACCCCAGGTCCATGACGTGGATGACATCTTGGGATATCTTCGATAATAGTTGCTCTTCGATCCGCCGCTGGTACCCCCCATGAAATTAGCCATGCGTGCCAATTGTGCAGCCAATTGTTGGTTAGTTTGAGTTGTATTCTGAATCAAGGGTTGAAAAACTTCTCCCATTGTCTGAGACAACGTATGCACCATTTGCATGTTACTTTCATCCATCTGCTGTCTCAAACAATTTATGGATGTATTTGTAAGACTATGCACTTAAACAGAGTAACCAACACCTATACTCTGGTTATTTCGACCCCCTGATCCTGATCCTTGTAATGGCGAAGACACTACAGTCTCTGAAAACACAGGTGGAGCATTCTGTAGATTTTACATCATTGATGTAGGCATACCATAGGGTTGACTCCTTGACCCTAGATGTGGAAAACCTAGAGGAGGAACATGTCGGTACACTGAATTTCCTCCTGGGGGTGTTGGTGAATTAGGACTTTGTGGTCCTATGTATTCTAGCACAAGTTGAGTATATGCTTTCGTGAATGTTGATCCTAGTTCAGACACTACTAATGAAGATGACGTATGTTCTCCTGTCGAAGGCACTGGTGATGATGTGCTTTGAGACCCCATACTGCTACTTGACTGAGTGTTTGAAAGGCTCCCTTGAGGATCAACTTGTTGGTTGGCATTAGTTGCCATTCTCTTAGTGTATCTTCTCTTTGGTATTCCTTCATTTGTTGTGGCTAACTTCCCACTTCTCAATAACATACAACGAAAGTATTTCTTTACCAAGAAAGATAAGGTTAATAAAAAGTATAAAACTTAGCACTGGGTCCCACCAAGTGTGCCAATTTGTTTACTGTGACTTTTGGTAAACAACCTCTGGTCTATCAATCTTAAACGAAAACTGACTAACTTGCAGGATCGACCACACAAATCCTAGGACATGTGGTAAATTTGAGAGAAAAGTGTAAATGACAAATGAAAAATAAAGAGAGTGTAAATTGAACTCTACGTTCGACAATGCTGAAATAAAAATCTAACTGAACTCCACGTTCGACTACTTGCAATAAGGTAAAGTAAAGGCTTGAAATTTAAAGGGCTGTAAATAAAGGATGCAGAAATTAGAGGCGTCAAAAGGAAATGACAATAAGTAAAAAGCTTTGAAAATAAAGGCTTGAATTGATAAAAAATGCATGAAGGTAAATTGCAACAAAGTAAAAGTGCTTGAACTCCACGTTCTTGAATGTAAAAAGTGCAAGGAAGTAAATGACTGTCGAATGTAAATAGCAAGGAAATAAATGGCTTCAAAGATAAAATGCAGAAATGTAAAGACTTTTTAAAGTAAAATGCGACGAACTCCACGTTCTTGAAAAGTAAAGGCTGGAATGATAAAAGTGCTGTCGAAGGTAAAGTGCAGGAAAAATAAAGGACTTTGAAAATAAATGCAATGAATTAAAGGTGAACTCCACGTTCTTGAAAATAAAAGACTTTGAAAAGTAAATGCTTGAAGATTAAATGCTTGAATGTAAAAATGCAGTCAATGGTAAATGCAGAAAGTTTAAATGACTTTGAAAGTAAATTTGGCATGGAAGATAAAGTTCAAGAAATTGTAAAGGCATGGAAAGTAAATGGCTGAATCTTAAACATGATGAAGATAAGTTGCATTGGTGAAAGAAAGTGGTGTTACATTACGTACATTCTCACGAAATCGTTTCTCTACACGCGGGTACTTTGAGTTTCTTTGAGTAACTTGTACAAAATTATGAACACCCCTATTATATAGAACTAACTTCTATTTATAGTGAAAAGAAATAACTACTAAGTGGTGGTTATTGCTTCAAACGTGTCCCTTTGACGCCTTCTTCTTGGCTTCAACTGTTCTCACGTTCACAACTGCTCCTATTTGAATTTCAAACATTGGAAATTCCCTCCAGCCTTAGTATAACAGCTGCAGCACGTGTTTCAATATCCCCATGGTCGAAACCTTTCCCAACACTTAACCATTTTTTTGAGGTTCCTAAAACCTCTATTCGACTCAGGCTTCACCAAAACTGGGTCGAAGCCTTCTTTACGTTAAAAATAATTTTTTAGCTTAAAATAGCTTTGATTCTCCTAGCGTCGAAAATGAGGGTTAACAAATTGCCCCCAAGGAATGTCCTTTCGCCAGAATTGGTAGGAAGGTCATTTCTTGATATAATAACCATTTCGACGCTTGTTTGCATGGCCTCAACTGAATATCCCACTAATTACTTAGTGGCTGAATCGTTCAGTTTCTTTGACCCACGCTTCTGACGGTTAACAATATTGTGCAGGTATAACAATCAATTGGTCTTTAAGATGACAACTACCGAGCAAATTAAAAGTCAATAGCTCTAAAAGTCAGACGAATTTTACTTGTTGATATCTCTTTTCAAGAGTTCTTTATGAAAAATATCAAAGGGGTTGGGGGTTTACTGCTACTATCTAGTAGTTTCTTAAGATGACATTTAATCAAGAAAAATATAACTCAAGCATCATCAGTCAGATAATTCAAGTTTCATTTGAAATGTTAATCAAACAATTAATTAAGAAAAGAAACTTTTGAAGTCTTAAATTTGTGAAAGTGAGAAAGTGTGAAGGATCGCCTGATCTTACACTTTATGCTTTAGAGAGATCAGGTTATTATAAAAAAAACAAGAGTAAGTCTTGTGGTACTTAGGCGTGCATCACATGCGCGCGCATGGACACACACACACACGTACACACATGCACACACATACTCGCGCGCGCGTGCATACTCACACACACACACACATACATACGCGCGCACACACACACGCACGCATGCACACATATACAAACATACACACACACGCGCGCACACACCCACACATGCAAATACTTTTCAAACCTAGGAAAGTGGGGAATTGATTAAGAAATGTTTCTAATAAATAAGGAAAGCTAACTTACTGCCTAATCAATTAATACTTTGGTCAAATCGATTAAAGCATGGAGAAATGACTTTTTATTGTTCAGAAATTCCATTAATCGATTAAAGTATATAGTCTTTCTAGGGTTTCCTTTTTGGATTATGGTTACCATTTTTAATGAAGCTTAACCTATTAAAAACATGTTTTAATCTATTAACTCATTTATTTGGCATGTGGATTGTTTCCTATTTTGAGCCAAATAGTTTTCTATATATAGAAGGATTCTCCTCATTTCATTTTACACCAGATTTCGAAAAACCTTTCTCCTATTATCTACCCTATTCCTTTCTAAAATTCTTATTTTTCACTAGAGTTGTCCTAGTGCTTAAAGAGTGAAAAGTTGTTATGAAACTTGTGTTGTACTTTTGTTGTGCTTAATTTGTTTTATTCAAGAGTGTGATTCTCTTGTGATATATATATATATATATATATATATATATATATATATATATATATATATATATATATATATATATATATATATATATATATATACACACAAATATATATGTATATATTGTAAATGATTTGAACGTTGCAAGTTAAACCTGAAAAAAGCTTGGGTGAATATTCTTGAACTAAGCTTGTGTAAAATCTATATTTGTTGTTAGAAGTTTTATGGGTTGATCTTGTGTAAAAGCTTCAAGTGTTTTTAAAGGTTGTTTGGGTTGATCTTGTAAAATCTAGAGTTTGATTTTAGTGAAACTAGGAAACTCTTGGAGACAAGAGTAAGGCAAGTGGTTAGGTCAAATATGTATAAATATCTAGTGCAATCTCTCTATTCTTTCTCTCTTTATTTTCTTTCCGCTATGTATATTACTTCTTCATAAACTTCTTTATATATTTCTACTTCTATCTCTTTGTTTCTTTACCTATACTAATATAAACATTTTTCCAAAATTAAATATTTTATGTATTAATTTTAAATTTTGAATATCATAATCCTTCCACTCGGTCTTGTGTTTGGAGTCACTTGCTCGGCACATGACATTAAATTCAAGACATGTACAACAGTGATTCATAGAAAGATGAACCATAATATAAAATTGATGCGTCTTTATTCACCATCTTTCAAAGGACACACGAACTTCTCAATGTTGGAGTTTACAATTATTAAAGTATTTGACATAAAATGCAAGCATCCACTAGAACAAAAAAGTTCTTCAAATAAATAGAATTAGGTCTAATCTTGGTCAGATCAAGTACAATGTAGATGGATGTTCTAGAGAAAATTTGGAGTCCTTAGCATGTGGTCGCATATTCAGAGATTAGTTTTGCCATTTTTCTTGGAGCTTTTTTGGCTAAGGTTGGAATAACCATATATTTTCTAGCGAAACCACATGAAATTATATTAGCCATACTCCATGCAAACACAAAGGGGGTGGAACCACTTATAATTAGAGAATGATTACGCCCTTGTAAGTCAAGTCTTCTCCAATGAAAAGTTAGTTTCTTGAAAGTTATTGACTTGTTGGAAAAATAGCATCCATATTATTCGTTCATTTAGATTAAAAATCTTTTATATTTGTCGCAAACCTGTGCGAATAGATTGAGTCACACAGGACGTTTTGTGGATCATGACACATGATGAACTACGTTACCACAATGCGTTTAGAATATTATTTTAGAAATCATTTTAATCTAATTAATTACCATTTTTGTTATTTTGATGAGTTATGTACATACCCTATATTTTTGTTTGTTTCTTTTCTTTTTCTGATTTCTCAATAAAGAATTTTATTTTAATAAAAAAATCTGCATTATTTATAAAATATTTATTTTCACTTTATATTTATGATAATTAATATACACCAATCATTAATATTGATAATTAAATAAACTTGTTATTCACTTTGTTAATTCTATCCCATTCTTAAATTTTTGTAAAACTTTTAAATTTGATTAATATTGTAGGATGAGTGGAATAATTTGTTATTGACTGATACATTTCCAATGTATCCAAATTAATCTCTCTTTTTTTTCCAAACAAATAACCAATTTATTGATTTTCACCCCTAGGAATAATGGACCTAGAAACGGAGTAAGAGTACTGTTGGAAGATTTTGATGACTTACTAATAAAACAATTTCTTAGCTTTGAATTCAAAGCTAGTAATAACTAAGGCTCTGTTTGGTAAAACTAACTGGTAGCTGTTAGCTGATAGCTGGTAGCTGGTAGCTGATAGCTGATAGTTTATAGCTGATGGCTGGTAGCTAATAAGTTAATTTGAGTGTTTGGTAAATTAGCTATTACACTAACTGATAATTACAAAATGACATAAAATGACATTTTAATTAAGAAATTGGTGATTTTATTATCTTGTTATATTATATTATTAAATTAATTTTTATTATAAAAATAAATGTATTAATAACAAAATACAAAACAATGTTAATATATATGAAAAACTGAATATATCATCAAAATATATAAATTTGTATATAAATTTTATGAGCTTTGCTATTTTGTATGAATATATTGACAACGAAATTCAATGAATAAAAGAACCAGCAAATCATACATGAAGTACAAGTATTTTATAAAGCCATTTATGAAGACATAAAAGTAAAATTAATCCTAATAACTACGATTCTCAATCTGGTTAATTCATTCTTTCGTAAAATATAGCTTTTTTTTCTTTCTAATTTTATAATGAAATTTAATAAAATATGTGAAATAATAACATTGTAATTTTGAATTTATTTATATTAATCTAAAATAATAACAAAAACAAGTTTATTGTCTAATATTTTAAATTTCATTGATTTTCCTCCAACGTTTCACTAATTTGAGAATTATCAACAGTATTTCTAAATTAATTATATAATTTATATTTATTAAATAAAAATAATGTTTAATAAAATAAAAAAATTAGTAAAATTTAGAAGATATGTCCCAACAGATTGAACTCGCAAGAGCAAATTTTCTTTCTTCCATTTTGTCTTTGGTCCAACCAAAGTCTTCAAATATCAATTTTGCTCTTGCGAGTTCAATCTGTTGGGACATATCTTCTAATTTAATGGTCTTGGGACCTGAATTTTGTACTTGAAATTCTTCATACTCCAAGTCAAATTCATTAAAATGAATCCAAATCATGTGCACACAAGGATAATTTTTCTGAAAATCTGGATATAAGGACGTAATTTCTAATTTTGCCTTTTGTGGAAATTCTGATGTGACTACCTCCATAGTGTCCGCCAGGAATGGTGGTAAGTATGGTGTGAAATCATATAGTGGAGGAATATTAATGGTACTTAATAATCCATGTTTGAGTAAATTGGTAAGAGTTACGTTGTAGTTTCTTACTTTGAATGGTTTAAAGGTAGGTAGAGAAATTCTGACCTTCCTTATTGCTGAATCAAGTTGACAAAAACATTCACATCTTGATTTTCTGGACAATTTTCAAACATACTTTGGCATGATTTGTAATTATTGAATACAAAACTCCATTCTGTTGAAATTCCGTTGTGAATTATCTGATTGTTGCAAATTTGGGCTAAAGTGTTTTGCAGTAAGATGAATGATGACAAATTTATTTCTTCTTCAGAAATTTTCGGTTGAGCTGGAATCACTGGTTTTCCCAAAAGTAAAAATTTTGTATCGGTCTTTTGAACCTTTGTGTCAATCAATGTATCACTAAAGGACTTTTGATCCTTTGGTGGAATTTGAGGTCTTAGAGAAATTTGTTTCCCTTTACCTTTATAATTTGTGCTCTGAATTTCATGTAAAAAATCTTGATCATCAAAATTTTCCATGTGTTTCAGATAATGTTGATACTTAAGAACTTTGGATGAGATAATAATATCACTCCCACAAGCCTTAGTAACAGAGTCTATGGCCTCCTGAATGTCAAAAAATCCTTTAAAAAGAGGTTGACCATATCTCGGAAATAATTTAATTTCTTCAATCAAAATAGCCATTTCATCCCAATCCAAATAAACACCAGCTTTTAAGCCTGTGTATAAAGCATAGCAGATGAAAGGTTTTTTGTTGAAATGTCTGCCAGTTGAGAGATAAGATGCTAAAGCATTTATCACCGCAACCTTCTTACTTGTACCTTGAATGGTAGTTTGTAAGTTCCAAATATTGTCAAGAAGGCAGGTTTCTTCTTCTTTGAGTTGATTTCTCAAAGGTGTTTTAAATTGATCCCTTTCGGGAAATGTCTTTAATTTTGCGTTGTCAAAATTTATGACTTTTTCAGCCATTTGCAATGTACAAATTTGTAATGTGAGAAATGTTTTACCCTCCTGGTAATGTATGTAATGTTTTACCCTCCTGGTAATGTATGTAATGTCTGAAATTCCTGTAATTTTTTGGAAAACACAAATGATAATGTTAGTTATATAACAATTTCCTAGATAATAAGTCTGGTATTTTATTATCCTTTCCTTTAATGTGTTCCCATTTTATCTTAAATCCTCTGTTTAAGACAAATTCTCGAAATTTCAGCCATCTATTGGCAATTAATTTTTTCTCACTTTTTGTATCTGCAAATTTTACAATGGCTTCACAGTCAGTCCTAATGGTAATTTGTTTTTTGGACAAAATGAACAAAGCAAATTTTTCTAAGACATAAATAATGGATAATATTTCATAATCCAAGGATGTTAAATATCCTTTTTCTTTAAATGTTCCAGAAGTGTATCTACAAATTTTTTCTAATGATTTTAAAGAAAACTCATTAGGTTTTTTAATTAGAATTCCTCCCCATCCTAGCTCAGATCCATCAGTTTCTATAATTAAGTAATCTGATTCTAATGGTAAAGCTAAGGGTTCTAGTTTAGCAACTTCTTCTTTTAATTGTTGGACTATTTTAATGTCTTGATCATTAAATTTCCTAACTCCTTTTTGTTGTGCCTTATTGTATAAGGGAGAAGTTAATTTTGATAAATTTTTGAAATAAGGTCTAACATAATTTACTAACCCTAAGAAGGATTGTAATTGTTTTAATTCTTCCAATTTATCTGGAAATTCCAAAAATTTTCTAGCTATATGCGGCTGTAATTTTATAGTTCCATTTCCTATTTTAGCCCCCAAAAAAGAAATATAATTTTTTCCGATTTCAATCTTCTTTTTAGAAATAATTAAACCATGTTTTTCAAATAAAGAAAAAATTATATAAATTTGCTTAGGGAAGATAAGTCCGGCAAAATTTACACCAATTCTGAAATAGCAAAAAATTGCTTTTTCACTTTTGAAAACGATCGAGGGTAGAGTTACATGCTGAGCAGGTCCGACTCGGATTCTTAATATCACACGACTATCAAAGCTGTAAAGCAGGTTGCGAAAACGATCGAGGTTGTACCCTTGTCCAGGAGGCACTTCAGCACTTGTTAAATCATTGGTGGATGTCAATCTGCATGGATGAAGATACTCAGCAAATTAGTATCAATAACAGAAACCCCACTCGGCGTCAAAGTCAGGATGTCCGATCTGTGGAAGCTAACCTAGTGAGGTTACATTGTATTCAAAGTGGGCATGGCCAGGTGCCACCACACAATTATGACCATTGTAGTGTATGTTCAGAAAGTAACCAAGGGTGTTACCTTGTGAGAGCAGCTCTTCAGGGTCAGGTGGATCGTGGAGAGATCTACCCATATCCGGGTTCTGGACCCATCAACTGGACGCCGAGCTACCTTGCCAATCAAGTCGAGGATGTTGTCACAATCTCTGGTCGTCACCAGACCAGGGATGTTTTTGCCATCATCCCTCTACTTGACGAATCTAGAGCTCCCAACCGGGAACGGATCAAGATTACTTATGATGGTCAGAAAAATCAGAAGGTTCCCATAGTCATCTATCTACCGGGACCACTACCGTATGAATCAACTAAGGCCATCCCTTACAAATACGGTGCAATGACAGTTGAAAATGGAAAGGAAATTCCATTACCCTCCGTCGTGAATATTGCAGACATCAGTCGTGTAACACGGAGCGGTCGAATCTTCAACTGAGGAGTTGGAGAACCTAACAAGGAAAAAGAACTTCAGACAGAAGCTCCCGATCCATCAGTCAGTCAATCCAGTAATCCCGACCTTTCAAAAAATAATGATGAGATGCTGAAGCTCATCCAAAGGAGTGAATATAACATTGTTGATCAGCTGTTACAGACTCCTTCAAAGATCTCGATATTATCACTGTTACTCAGTTCAGAAGCCCACAGGGAGGTTCTGCAGAAAGTCTTGGAGCAAGCCTGTGTGGAACAGGATGTAACAATCAGACAGTTCGATAACATTGTCTCTAACATCAATTCCTGCAATAATTTGGGAATTAGTGATGAGGAATTACCCGAAGAGGGTCGCCGTCATAACATGGCGCTCAACATTATAGTTAACTGCCAGGACGATGCTTTAGCCTGCGTACTGGTAGACACAGGGTCAGCCCTGAATGTTATGCCAAAGTCCACTTTGATGCAATTATCATTCAAAGGCCCTCCGATGAGAATCAGCGAGGTCGTCGTCAAAGCGTTCGACGGATCCAGAAAAACAGTTATCGGCGAAGTGGATCTTCCCATAACTATCGGTCCTCACACTTTCCAAGTCACTTTCCAAGTCACTTTCCAAGTCATGGACATCCGGATAACATACAGTTGTTTATTAGGAAGACCTTGGATACATCAGGCTGGAGCGGTCACTTCGACCCTCCACCAAAAGCTAAAGTTCGTTCAGAACGATCAACCTGTCACAGTCTGTGGAGAACAGGCCTTGCTCGTGAGTAACTTATCATCATCTACTTGTGTAGAACCCGAGGAGGTTATTGGGATGCAGTTCCAAGCACTGTCGGTGGGCAAGGATAATCAATCCCAAGGAGGAACCTCGATTTCCTCATACAAAGATGCTATTAAAGCGGTCGAGAGTCCTGATACAACCGGATGGGGACAGCTTGTCATTCCTACTAATAATACAACAAAGAAGGGTCTTGGTTTCTCTGCAACCTGTACCCGGATAGCTGCCAACGATGGAAGTCTTCATCCCATTCAGAACTTCTTCCACAGTGGAGATTTTCTTTACCCAGTGTCTCAGGAAATCCATGCTATCAATGAGGAGGATCCCTCTGACACAGAGGAAGAGTGGAAGTCCTATCTTAACAAAGACTGTTATATGTCTCAGGACGAAATGCAAACTCCTTTTTGCT
This sequence comes from Lathyrus tuberosus, assembly GCA_022829125.1. Taxonomy (NCBI): domain Eukaryota; kingdom Viridiplantae; phylum Streptophyta; class Magnoliopsida; order Fabales; family Fabaceae; genus Lathyrus; species Lathyrus tuberosus. The sequence continues at coordinate 8,893,285 of JALAZF010000034.1, forward strand.
TTCCTACAGAGAGTCCGAGATTTATACCCAGGTCAGACATCGAAATGATATACGGAGGTTGTGATCCGGAAGGATGCCGTGCTTCGCCAAATTCATTAGAGGAAGACACTCCGATGAAAGACAAGTTTGACCACGACTACTATGGTCCAATGGATGGTCTTCCAATGTGGCTATCTTATCCAGGAGACTTGGGGCAAGAGAGTCAGCCGAATAATGAAAATCAGCTGACCGTCATTGAACAGAATACCTGTGTCCCCACCATGTCATGTGATCAACACTCAGGTCATTCAGAAACTACTTAACACGACGATGAATTTGCAACGTTTGCAGGACTAGAATTCATCAACTATGCCTTTCCCGAGGTCAATGTCATCGAGAGGGATGACTCCTCCAGTTCGAAAGAAGTATGGGACACCCTGGGACAACCAAGTGGAAAATTTGACTATATGGTCAAGTACACCGCTCCCGAAAGCTCTCGTATCAGGCTCGAAGATATCCAGCCAACTGGATGGGGAGATACAGCTGAGAGCACAAATGTTATGCAAAATGCAACAGAGGAATTCTCCTACGATAACTCTGCCTGGGAGACAGATTCCAATGATCCTACTCCACCAGAAATCAGCGTTATTTCTAAAGACAAATCGAGGAAGGTGCCAGACTTTGTGATTCACCGAGGAGTTCGCCGCCAATGGGTTGCCGTCGAGGTTCCGAAGATCGTTCATCAGTCAAAGTAATTGTCGTCTTTAACCTTTCACCCTACCCAGGTGAAACAGATGTTTTGATAGGGCTCGCTTTCTGTAAATTTCCCTCTTCGCTTCGCCCAAAGCGACAGAATTTTGTTTTATAGGGCTGTAGTTTCAAGAATCGACTTGTTCATTAATAAAATAATGTCGTTCTGTAATTTCCGCATTAATTGTTGTTTTCTCTTTTTGCTTTTTCAGAAAATGGTAATCCTAAAAAACAATTAAAAAATAAAAACAAGCAGTAAAATAAATACACTGCACACAATCACATTTTCTCTATCTCTTCTAAACACGAATTATCACGTCATGCAGATTGCTTGTTTTAAACCCAGTTGAAACATACGATCTAATGCCTTCTCCCGACTTTGAGTTCCCGATATTTGGGGCTGAAGAAGAAGTTGACAATGAAATTCCAGAAGAGATCTCCCGATTACTCAGACAGGAGGAAAGGTCCATTGAACCTCACAAAGAGCCGTTGGAAACGGTAAACTTGGGTTCGGAAAAGGAGAGAAAAGAAATCAGGATTGGGGCACTGCTCGGTCCAACTGCCAGAGAGGGTTTGATAAAGTTTCTCAAAGAATCCCCCGATGTATTCGCTTGGTCCTATCAGGATATGCCAGGGTAGGATACCAACATCGTGGAACATCACTTACCGTTGAGGTCAGAATGTCCGCCAGTAAAACAAAGGTTGAGACGGACTCACCCAGACATGGCCATCAAAATCAAAGAGGAGGTACAGAAATAGATCGACGCAGGTTTCCTCGCTACATCTGAATATCCTCAATGGTTAGCCAACATCGTACCCGTTCCCAAAAAGGACGGAAAGGTCAGAATGTGTGTTGCCTTTTCCTAAAACTGAAAAACAAGTCAGAGGATTCTTGGGACGTTTGAACTACATCTCCAGATTCATATTCCTTATGACCGCCACGTGTGCGCCGATTTTAAAATGACTCAAAAAGAACCAGGATTGCGTTTGGTCAGAAGATTGCCAAACCGCCTTCGACAGTATTAAGGAATACCTGTTGAATCCGATGATTCTATCACCTCCAGTGGAAGGAAAACCACTGATTATCTACCTCACAGTCCTAGAGGACTCAATGGGATGTGTACTTGGCCAACAAGACGAAACCAAATGGAAAGAGTCTGCCATCTACTATCTAAGCGAGAAGTTCACCGACTGCGAGACTCGGTACACGATGCTTGAGAAAACTTGTTGCGTTTTGGCTTGGGTAGCCAAACGTCTTCGCCAATACATGATTTGTCATACTACTTGGTTAATCTCCGAAATGGATCCAATCAAGTATGTCTTCGAAAAGCCTGCTCTCACGGGAAGAATTGCCCGTTGGCAGATGTTATTATCAGAATATGACATAGAGTACCACGCTCAGAAAGCCGTTAAGGGGAGTTTTTTAGCCGATCATTTGGTTCATCAACCGATTGACGATCAAGAACCAATCGGGTTTGACTTCCCAGATGAAGATGTCATGTATCTCAAAATGAAAGATTGTGATGAACCTTACCCAGTGAAGGGCCAGAACCAGGTTCCCAATGGGGACTTATCTTTGACGGAGCAATTAATCATTATGGAAATGGAATTGGGGCAGTCATTGTCACCCCTCAGGGTACCCACATTCCTTTCACTGCCAGACTTATGTTCAAATGTACGAACAACGAGGCCGAATACGAAGCTTGTATTATGGGTCTCGAAGAAGCGATTGATTTAAGGATCAAAAACTTGGACGTATACGGCGATTTAGCCTTGGTTATCAATCAGATAAAAGGAGATTGGAACACATACCAATCAGGACTGATTCCTTACAAAGACTATGCAAGAAGGTTGTTACCTTTCTTCAACAGAGTTGAGTTTCATCATATCCCTCGTGATGAGAATCACATGGCTGATGCCTTAGCCACTCTCTCTTCTATGATTAGTGTAGGTCAATGGAATGACCTACCTAAGATCGACATAATGCTCCTTGAAAGGCCCGCCTACGTCTTCATGATCGAAGCAGTCATAGACAACAAACCTTGGTATCACGATATCAAATGCTTCCTTCAGAAACAAGAGTACCCATCTGGGGCACTCAGAAAAGACAGGAAAACCCTCAGAAGACTGGCTGGAAACTTCTTCCTGAGCGGTAACACTCTTTATAAGAGGAATTTTGACTTGGTCTTGCTTCGATGCGTAGACAGACCAGAAGCAGACACGCTTATGAAAGAAATTCATGAAGGATCCTTTGGCACTCATGCCAACGAACATACAATGGTGAGAAAAATTCTGAGAGCAGGGTATTACTGGTTGACCATGGAATCCAACTGCTACAAGTACATGAGAAGGTGTCACAAGTGTCATATATACTCCGAGAAAATTCATGTACCACCATCACATCTCAAAGTTCTTTCTTCCCCATGGCCTTTTTCCATATGGGGAATCGACATGATTGGCTTGATCGAACCTAAAGCTTCAAACGGGCATCGGTTCATCCTGGTAGCCATTGACTATTTCACCAAGTAGGTCGAAGCAGCGTCGTACGCTAATGTAACCCGACAAGTGGTGGTCCGATTTATCAAAAACAATATCATCTGCCGTTATGGTGTTCCGAGCCAGATCATTACAGATAATGGATCTAACTTGAACAACAAGATGATGAAAGAGTTGTGCGTTGAGTTCAAGATCGAACACCATAACTCATCTCCCTACCGACCCAAGATGAACGGAGCGGTAGAAGCGGCTAACAAGAACATCAAGAGGATCGTTCAAAAGATGGTTGTAACCTACAAAGACTGGCACAAAATGCTACCCTTTGCTCTTCACGGTTATCGAACATCTGTCCGCACTTCAATAGGGGCAACCCCTTTCTCTCTAGTATATGGCATGGAGGCAGTTCTCCCCATAGAAGTAGAGATCCCATCAATCCGGGTATTGATGGAAGCTAAGCTTTTAGAAGTTGAATGGTGTCAAAGTCGACACGACGAATTAAACCTGATCGAAGAGAAGCGAATCACGACATTATGCCACGGTCAGTTATATCAGCAGAGAATGAAGAAGGCGTTCGACAAAAAGTTCCGACCTCGTGTCTTCAGAAAAGGAGACCTCGTGCTCAAGAAGATACAATCGTTTCTCACTGACTCTCAGGGCAAATGGACCCCAAATTAGGATGGCCCCTATGTGGTCACGAAAGCTTTCTCAGGCGGTGCCTTGAGACTTGTAACCATGGACGGAGAGGAATTTTCCTACCCCACGAATGTTGATGTAGTCAAGAAATACTTCGCCTAAACTAAAAAAAAAAAAAACGTCACGGTGGATTAAAAACCCGAAAGGGCGGTCCAGGTAAAAGTTAGAGACATGAAAAAAATCATCCCGATGGATTGGAAATCTCATAGTACAATCCAGACAAAAATCAGGGATAATGGCAAGTAACTATGTCCAACAGAGGCAAGTCCCTCAGCAGCAGTTACATCATCCATCGGAGGAAAACTCCGGTCAAGGTCATCTTCGACAGAAGCTCAGGATGTCCCGAATTCAAAGTTGGTAGAAGGATAGTGGTCGTTATGTTTCAACGTAGCCCTTTTCCCTGTAAATTACCATTTTCAAACTTTGTATATACTCTTTGGAATCACGCGTTTGGCTGATCTCCATCTTATCAATAAAATTTGAGCCCTTGTGCTTTTGTTTGTAATTCTTATTTGTTTTAGCTTTACAGAATGGCGTTTTAATATGATTAGCGATTCTTGAAATGAAACAAAAATGAATTTACTTGTTGAAACTTTTTCTGCTTTTAAATTAAAGATGGCAATTGCTTTTGACTGTTGAACATCGAAAGAACGTCAATTGCGTCTCCAAAGGCGTTTGAATTTCGAAGTGCAGAATCAAAGTACTCCTTCTAGGCCAGTACGCCTGAACGAAGGATCAACTGTATGAGATGCGGCTTTCCCATCTGATACCCTCGGTCGAGTTCTTATCTCCTAAGCCCGATCAACGGTATTCCCCGCAGGGACTATATCTCCTAAGCAAGGTAGAATTGCTAATTTTTTGACCAACGGTACTTCTTCGCCCCGCGATGGCCGAGTATCCAGTCGTGTTCACTCGTCAGTCTGTATGTCGCGTCAGTTTTGTCAGCGTATACATACATACATACATCATGTATTTGATTTGCATTCATATTCATATTGCATCACTATCACTCTAGTAGGTCTTATCCCCTTGTGATAAAAGTCTTCTCAATCGAGTTGCCAGTTCTTGCCTCGTCAGGAAACGCTGCGTTTGAACAATCTCGCCTCCAGTGTATCTCTGGATTAGAGTCAGCACTCGACCACTTTGATAACTTGAACCTTTGAAAAGCCAGAGAAGCTTTCTACAAATGTCACTCTTCGCCATTGAAGATGATATCTTCGCTTTCTCGGATTAAGGAAAATCCCTAGAGAAAGCCCCTTAATCGGAGCTTCGGCAATACGACAGTTTTTCTCCGAAAGAACCGTTGATGAAAAGGTCATCGGCACCTCAAAATTGGAGGCCATCATATGGTATTTCTCCAGGAAGATCCCGAGAAAAGTATGATGTAAGACCCCAAGCGGAAGCAGTCTCTCAAGAGACTCATTTTCCCCAGATAGAGTCGACAAATGGCATCTCCAACAGAGAAGTTTGTGCACCTCTACAACTCAGACGATTGGGCTCCCCAGCAAGTCTGACGTCATTTTTTTCCTCAAATGGCATCTCCCCAGGAAAATCTGGCGAGAAGTTTGAGGAAAATCGCTACAAATAGCGCCCCTTGTCAATAAAGTTTATTGACGGAAGAACATGAGACCAGTTCCTTGGTAGGAAACCAGGATCGAGGGGAAGTTTCTAACAGCAACTGAGACCAGTTCCTTGGTAGGAAACTAGGATCGAGGGGAAGTTTAAATCCGAAACTTAGACCAGTTCCTTGGTAGGAAACCAGGATCGAGGGGAAGTTTGTTTCAGAAACTAAGACCAGTTCCTTGGTAGGAAACCAGGATCGAGGGGAAGTTTATATCAGAAAACTGAGACCAGTTCCTTGGCTGAAGACCAGGATCGAGGGGAAGTTTTTACCTTTTCTAAGCATCACTGCTTAGTAAAAGAGGATGAATACGCAAGCTGCCATTCATAGCCATCAAAATTTCGGGTATTCCGATATTTAATCCTCTTGCACCCCGAATGCCCGAATACCTGCGTCATTCACACCTTCGGGTCCAAGAAGATTAAATAGGGGCATCTGTCATACCCCAAATTTTGACCACTGAGATTTCCCATCATTGTGCAAATCATCATTACAATATGGCTGAACCATCATGCCTCATCAAATGCCTCAAGGGTTGTTGAGCATTCACTACAATCAAAATTAGGGTTTTAAACCCTCTCAGAGCTTTAGACAAAGGATCAATCAAGGAATGACTTGATCTTCAACTTGTCTAGCCTCTAAAATATCCACAATGGATCAAAAGGACTCCCACTTCAATGATTAAGCACAAGGCTGCTCCCTTCTAGGTGGATCAAGTCTCAAGATCGACAGTGTCACCAAATTAGGGTTTTGGTCGACCAGGGTCTCCAGATGGAAAATTTCCTCTAGGCATGAGCCAATGATTAGAAACATAACCTAATATACTCCATGGGACCTCATGGACCCAATCATCAAGTCAATTTTGCCTCAGGGGATGCATTCATCAAAAATCAGGAATTAGGGTTTCTTGACCTAATTCACCCCTAAGTTGACTTTTGGGACAAATCATGAACCAAGGCCTCAAGACATGATTTGAGGGCCTCTAATGAACCATATTGATCCATTTGGAACAATGGATTAATCCAAGAAACTTGAGCAACAAGTCTCAATTTCATCTGCACCACAATTAGGGTTTCGCGAGGAAAGTCAACTGTAACTTTGACTTTTGACCAGGACATGCTCCCAAACCCTAAGACATGATTCAATATACCCTATGACACCCATGGAACATGTCCATCAAGTTTGATTTAGGTCAAGGACATGATTTCCTGAAGAATTGCACAGTTTGGAATTCATCTGATAAAAAGTCAACTGTGCACAAAAGTCAACTTTGACTTTTTGAGATTTTTCACCAAAATGGATTTTTAACTCTAATATGATGTTAATGTATGATTTGAATCATCATTCATCAAGAAAAATCAAAGAAAGTGGGATAACTTGTAAAAGGGGTAACCATAAAAACTTAGAAAATTTTCTAAGTTATGGAAAAAGTGACACTAATGTGCCAACTTTGGAGGACCATAACTCCTAAACCACAAGGCCATTGTTCCCCATTCAAAGCTTGATTTGTAGATCACATTGCCCCTACAAAAGCTTCATACTGACCTATGTCCAAATTCCTCATGGATTTTGAGTTATGGAGTGATCAAAATCAAGAAAAGTCACTTTGTTCCAACACTTTGTGAAAATTTCACTAAGTCAGAATCTGCCTTACTTTTTTTCCAAATGTAGGGAGATTTTTCACTTGGATTCAAAAGAGATCAAAACCAAACATGTTCAAACAGTTGTTGTATCATGTAAGGGCTTTCCAAAATGACCAAGAACATTACCAAATTCAATTTGAGCCATGATATATGACATTGGCAAGTTGCCTTGCTGAAATCTGCCAAGGCAAGGCAGATTTTTGCACTTTTGGTCGATTTGCCAAAATCAGCCAAATCCAAATGCTCCTATCCACTTGGACACCTCTGAGGATTGAATCTAAAGGGGACAATCACTGAGCCAAGCCTCCAAAGTCTTTGTAACAAGAAATAGCATGTTGAACCTAGAATTGCCAAACTAGGGACAAGACTCCAATTTTGGATTAGAGCATTCAATGGAAGCATCAAGGTGGCATGAACTGAGCTCTTAGCAACTGAATTCAGTCAAGACTTATCCAAGACCAAGGGGACCAGCAGCTTGTGCCCTAACCTCTAGTCAATGGCTAGAGGAGACTTGGATTTTCATTTGCCAACATTGGCCAAACCTACTCAGCAGTTGCCATTCACTATTCCTTGCAAAACAAACTTGCTCTACTATAAATAGAGCTCAATTGTGATCAATTTAAGTACACCAAATGCCTACAACACTTGCCTTTCTCAAAAACCACTTCTCACTCTAAAAAATGCCTTTCTTAGCAAGTCACTATCGGATTTTTCATTAGAGAGCAATTCCACTCAAACCAATCACACACACACACCTCATATACATCACATATGAGCTGATCAAACACTTAAACAACAACTGGAACACTGATTTCTCAGAATCACCAGTCAATTGCTCAAGGTTTTAACCAAGTTGCAGTTGAGATGCCATGAAGTGATCCAGCCAATTTCCATCAAGTCCAAGCATTCAAACACACTCCATAGGGTGTAGGGAAGCTGTTCAGATCATCACAATTCATCTGTAACACTTCCTACTCAGAAATCAATTTGCTCTTGCTGTCACGACCTAGAGGTAAGCCTAAACTTGGTCATCTCTCAATCTATGCATATTTCCTCGCACAATACTTTTGCCAAATGTTCATAATCATGCATGGAATGTTTCCCCTCAAGTAATTGCTTTGTTTAAATCGTGTATCAAAAATCCCAGCCTTCATGCAGAATTTAGGGTTCTTGAGGATTTTTCGTGATTTCTTGTTTTATGCTTAATTTAAATGAAATTAATTGTCATAGACATGATCGTGAGGTTGAAACGAGTTGATTGGTATGTGGATTGCATGATATGATCAAGTATTAAGTGAGATTGGAGAGAAAATGCAAATCTGGGCAAACCCAGAACACGCGCGTGTTCTTGGTGTGTTCTTGGCGCCATTTTTTGAAAATTCAAATATTTGAATTTTGTGATTTTATTTAATTGATTCAAAAATTATTTTCTCTCTGAGTTTTAATTTTGAGTTGATTATTTTTTTAATAATTCACAAAAATGTTAAAATATTTTATTTTCCCAAAAAATCCCAAAAATATTATTTATTTCATATAATTGATATTTTTGCAAAGAATTAATATTTTAATTGTTTTTGACATTTTGAATATTTTTTCAACCTTGATTTTGCAACTTTTAATGCCTTCTAATTATTTTGTAGGTCAATACTTAATTTTTGAAGCATTAATCCAAGATCACAATTTGTTTTCCATATGTTAAACAATTTTGATCATTTTAATTGAATTTTTATTCAATTAAAACACATTTTGAAAACAAATTAGGATTTTTGGATTAATTCAACCCTCATAAATCATTTTCAAAAACACTTTGGACCTCTAATAGAGTGTAAGACCCAATCCTTTTTTTGACCAAATCATTTTTGGGCCTCAGTGTATTGTATAAGTCCCGATACCGTAAAAAACAAACGGCGCGATCGTCACCTTTTGAAAAATAACCATCTGGGCCTCTCCTTGAGCTATAAGACCCATTCAAAACTTTTGGACCTCTAATAGAGTGTAAGACCCAACCCCCTTTTAACCTAAACAATTTTGGGCCTCACTTATTGTATAAGTCCCTCTGCGTTAAAAGAAAACCTCGGCGCGATCGCCATTTTTAACGAAAAATCAATTGGGCCTACCCTCGTGTTATAAGCCCCACTCTTTTTCTTTAAACCTTTTGGGCCTCTTAAGAGAGTGTAAGACCCATCCATTTGTACAGAAAACCTTTCTTTGGGCCTCAGTCACTTGTATAAGTCCCTCTGTACAAATTCAAACAGTGCGCTCACTGATAAAACCCTGGGCCTCTCCTTGAGCTGTAAGCCCCAAACCTTTCTTTTTCAAAGCACTTTCTCCTTTGATTTTGAATATACTGTTGTTTTCAATCTTTCTTTGTTGAACAACTAACCAAACAGCATGGAAGCTCTACAACCGAGTAAGTGTTTATACGCTTTCATTTACTGCTTTCATATACATATAACTGTATTGTGGGGCTGTTTCGCTGTAAGTCTTCTTTCATAAACTCATATCAACTGTGTAATAATAGTATAGATATTCAGAGTTTCCCCGGCAACTACATCTAGTACTAGGTGAAAGCCGTTTCGTTTATTCGTAGAAATAGACAGCTAGATCCCCAATAGGATCACCAGATACAGTCTTTTCTTCGGCTGCCCTCATTAGGAATTGTCAAGAAACTCTACTCCCAGAGATGAATGTATTCTCCGTGAATGGCATCTTTGAGTTTCTTCCAAATTCTCGAACTTTCCTGGCTTGATCCATTCCTCGTGAATGGTCTGTCTTGAATTTCTCGGGGTTTGGGGACCCAGCGGCTTCTTAAAAGCACCGGCCTCCTCTTGGGCATCGTACAAGGACCCACAGGCTTCCTAAAAGCAACCCCGCCTCCTCTTGGGCTTAGTACAAGGACCCGTCGGCTTCTTAAAAGTTTCCAGCCTCCTCTTAGGCTTCGTATAATGATCTCTTCCTCCGAGAATGATAGCCTCCTCTTGGGCTTTGTACAAGGACCTCTCAACTTCTTAAAAGTTTCCAACCTCCTCTTGGGCTTCGTACAAATTGTCCCGACGACCTCCTAGAGGTATAGGAACAGAACCTAGTCATCTTCATAGAACAGTCCTTTCAAAGAGTCTACTACTGTTTCTCAAAGCATAGTACAAAAGATGAAACTCTAGACTTGGACAGTCTAATTTCCTTGAGTCTCAAAGACATTCTCAAGCGCCCTTCAAAAATAGGAAGAAAACCCGTAGACTCGGATATTCTCAATACCCTTTGGATTTCCCGCTTCCTTAAAGAACAGGAAATATCCCCGATCCTCGAATCAAAATCCCTGAGTGCAAACATTACTCATATAAGAACTGATTTTCTCTTTAAAATCAGTATACTGGATCTGTCACTCAACTGAAACAGTTACAATAGCCTTCTCTTGGGCTTTGTACAATGATTCTTCCCAGCGAAGCAAACATTTAGCCTTCATCTCGGGCTTTATACGAGATACCAAAAGACTACCTCGTTGAGTCAAACAATGTTTAGCCTCTCTCTCGGGCTTTGTACGAGACACATAAGAGACTCCCTCGTTGAGTCAATCGCCCTTTTCGCCTCCATCTCGGGCTTTGTACGAGATACAAAAACTCTCTTGTTGGGTCAAATAGCTTCCATCTCGGGCTTTATACGAGATACCAAAAGATTCCCTCGTTGAGTCAAAACCTTTTAGCCTCTCTCTCGGGCTTTGTACGAGACACATATTAGCCTCCTCTTAGGCTTTGTATAAGAAAACTACTGGTTGATCCAATCAACCTTTTAGCATCAAAGCTGTGCATCGTTCACAGTACACAAACATCAACAACTCCTTCCCCTTCATCTAATTGTTGTAAGCGGCAAGCCTCTGGATCATCTACATCCATGCCACTGTCCCTCTTTTAGCATGAGAAATTCCTAAGGAAAGATAACATTGCTCTACATTGAGTTAAAGTCTTCTCCTTTAGGTTGGAAATCCCCTATAAAGGAAATTATGGCATTGCCGGATTCACATATCCTGGTTAAAGTAATTCTCCTTTATAAACAGTTGTGACAGACAAACCCCTCTTTAGAGATGACAAATTCTCTCTAAGGTCAAACCCTTTCAGCTTCACATCTTGGGCTTTGAACAAGATACAAACTACCTTTCGCTTCACGTCTTGGGCTTTGAACAAGACACCAAAAGAACCATTTCCTTCCATAGAATAGGAGGAACTACGAACATTCTGATTTCCCTGTTTCGGTAAACGGGAATACATAGGCATAAGATTGAAAGAAAGATCTTAGCGAGCACACTAAACAAAAACCCAAAATCCCATACTTTCATATATCCGTCCTAATATCTAAACCTCCCACCAATTGACCAAACACCACTTTTAAAAAAATACACCCAATGGAGACCCCGAATCTTTGTAGCATCTGTAGCCTAACAGACCGCTGTTTAATCTCAGTTTGCAAGCAGGGTTAATTTGAGACATCTATTTTCCTTCCTTCATTAACTTTAATAGGATAAAAAATGAATCGAGCTGTAGATACCAAAGAGCGGTAGTGCTTCGCAACCACATCCAAAAATCGCTCGCTACAACTTGGACTGCCCAAGATCCTATTAATGGCGTCCCTGCTGAAACTGATCTCCCTGCCCCTAACAAATGTCTTAAACCTGTAAAATTCTCCTTCGGGCTGAAGCGCGTTGGCATAGAATTCATGGATCAGTTGGTAACACACTCGATCAGCAGGGTTCAACAGCTTCTCCCATTTCTTCTTTTTGAAAATCGCCTGAATTCTCTGGTAGTCCCCCTGTCGGTTAATTGCAAATCTTTTTTCAGAGAGCACAGTTCTCCCCTCCAGCGACTTGATCCTCGCCTCATGCTCAGCAGACAAAAACCGACTGCTATCAAATTCCAAAGGAATATCAGATGAGGTGGCTACACTCTTTTGCTTCCTCCTAGAAGCGTGCTGTGGAGCAAAGCAGCTTGACATCTGTACAATTCACACACAAACAACACCGCACACACATTCACATTAGTACAGTTAGTCATACGAAAACATAAACGAAGCAAACAGTAAAATCCTAAAACAGGGCAAAACAGGGCCAGCGCCTTAGCATCGCCGGGCGACGCAAGAGCGCTGCTGCGCCCCTCTACCGTCGGGCGGTACTCGCGGTCTCAGCAGAGAAATTTAAGAGCAGGTCTGCTCTTCTCTTACCCATCCTTCTACAACTGAAAACCAGCAAAATAAAGATAGCAAGAGAAATTTACAGCACAAGCACGGTTGAAAAAGGATAGTAAGCCACCAATTATCTATGTCAACAATTATACTCACCTAACCACATATTTTTCTACATGATTAAGAAAAGAAAAGAAAGAACAAATACAAATTACATGCATACCTTGAAGGTTGGGGGATCTGAAACGAGAGAAATTGGGAGAGCAAAAAGTGAGAGAGAGTGTGAGGGGGTGGCTAGGGTTTTCATGGGAGAGAATGAGAGAAAAGTTTGAAAACTTTCTCTCTAACCTTTTAAAAAGGCCAGGGGCAAAAATGGTAAAACATAATTCATATGGGCACTAAACCAATAAGACACTCAGCCAACGTTCAAAATTCTCACCCAAACACACTCGCCTGGCCAATCAGAGGCGAGGCCTCTGCATTTTTTTACGCACCGTCGGGCGGTAAAAACCAGCGCCGGGCGCTCCAACCAGATAGCAGAATTTTCTGCTATGGTACTGCAGACCTGTAATGCTACACTTTATGCAATCACAACTTCAAACATTCAGAAACACAATTGGCACTCCAAAGGGCAATACAACAATAAAAACTTAGCAAAACAAGAATTACTTACAATGTTGGGGTGCCTCCCAACAAGCGCTTGTTTAACGTCGGCTAAGCTCGACGGTCCAACGCAACCTCAAGGATCGCAAAAAGGCACAACGGTGGGATTCCGCTCGAAATCACCTCCTAGATAAACTTTTAACCTTTGACCATTAACAGTCCAATTCTCCTTTGACGTCGTGTCTTCAATTACAATTGCTCCATATGACTTGATTTCCCGAATCTGAAATGGACCTAACCATTTAGACCTCAATTTACCTGGAAACAATTTCAATCGAGAATTGAAGAGTAGGACCAGCTGTCCCACTTCAAACTGTTTGATCACAATTTTCCTGTCATGGTAAGTTTTGACACGCTCTTTATACAGCTTATTGGAATCATACGCTTGGAGGCGCAATTCATCCAATTCATGCAATTGCACTTTTTTTTTCCACCGCTCAGAGTTGGATCAAAGTTCAAAAATTTCAAGGCCCAAAACACCTTATATTCCAACTCGACCGGTAAATGGCAATTCTTACCGTAGACCATTTTAAAAGGAGTGAGACCAATCGGTGCCTTAAAAGCCATCCGATAAGCCCACAAAGCATCATCAAGTTATTTGCCCAATCCTTCCTTGAGGATGAAACTGTTTTTTCCAAAATTCGTTTTATTTCTCGGATCGATACCTCCGCTTGCCCATTAGCCTGAGGATGATATGGTGTTGCAACCTTGTGCTTAACACCATTTTGCTCTAAAGCTTTTTCAAGCTGAGTGTTGCAGAAATGGGATCCTCCGTCACTTATCAACACTCGCGGAGTACCAAAGCGAGCAAATATGTTTCTTTTCAAAAAATTTACTACGGTTTTTCCATCAGCTTTAGCACATGCTATTGCCTCAACCCATTTGGAAACGTAATCAACAGCAACCAAAATGTACTCGTTAAAAAATGAAGATGGAAACGGTCCGACAAAGTCGATTCCCCAACAATCAAATACTTCAATTTCCAACATATTTTGTAAAGGCATTTCATGCCGCTGTGAAATTCCACCACTTCTCTGACATTTGTCACAACTTTGGGCGCGCGCATGCGCATCTTTGAACAAAGGAGGCCAATAAAAGCCCGTTTGAAGGACTTTTGTTGCCGTTCTCAACCCATTAAAATGTCCTCCATACGGAGAGTTGTGACAATGCCACAGTATGTTCGTGGCTTCATCTACCAACACACATCTTCTCAAGAGGTTGTCGACACCAAGTTTAAACAAATGTGGTTCATCCCACACAAAAGACTTAGCGTCCGACAAAAATTTCCTTTTTTGATGGTGAGTTAGACCATCCGATATCAATCCAGCGGCTTTGTGGTTAGCCATGTCGGCGAACCATGGTCTAACCTGCACCCTAAATAATTTTTCGTCTGGAAACTCCTCTTTAACCTCACATTCCTTTTTTGTCACGTCCACGTTCACAAGGCGGGATAAGTGATCCGCCACCAAATTCTCGGATCCTTTCTTGTCACGAATTTCTAGATCAAATTCTTGCAACAAGAGGATCCAACGAATTAGCCTCTATTTAGAATCGGGCTTGGTGAGCAAATACTTAATCGCTGTGTGATCCATATAAACGACAACTCGCGACCCAATCAAATAGGAACGAAATTTTTCCAATGCATACACTATGGCAAGCAACTCTTTTTCAGTTGTTGCATAGTTAATTTGAGCTTCGTTTAAAACTTTGCTCGCATAGTGTATCGCATGAAAAATGTTCGTTTTCCTCTGACCTAAAACTGCACCCACCGCATAATCACTCGCATCACACATTAGTTCAAAATCCAATTTCCAATTAGGTGCGATGATTATGGGTGAGGTAGTCAAACTTTTCTTTAAAACATTAAAAGCCAACATACAAGATTCATCAAAGTCAAAAAACTTATCTTTGTTGAGCAAATTGCTCAATGGCTTTGCTATCTTCGTGAAGTCCTTGATGAACCTCCGATAGAATCCCGCATGTCCGAGAAAACTTCGGATGCCTTTGACATTTGTTGGAGGAGGCAACTTTTCAATCACTTCAATTTTGGCTTGATCAACCTCAAGACCTTTGGAGGAGACTTTGTGCCCAACACTATTCCCTCTGTAACCATAAAATTGCACTTCTCCCAGTTTAATACCAAATTCGTCTCAACACACCGTTCAAGCACAACCTCGAAATTTCTCAAACAAAGATCAAAAGACGCTCTGAAAATGGAGAAGTCGTCCATGAAAACCTCCATTGTCTTTTCAATAAGATCGGAGAAAATAACTTGCACACAACGTTGAAACGTTGCCGGTGCGTTGCATAGACCAAACGACATCTTTGGGTAGGCAAAAATTCCGAAAGGACAAGTGAATGCAGTTTTGTCATGGTTATTCGGGTGCACTGTAATTTGATTATACCCGGAATAACCATCCAAGAAACAATAAAATTGTTGCTCCGACAATCTTTCTAACATTTGGTCCATAAAAGGAAGTGGAAAATGATCTTTCCTTGTCGCGGTGTTTAGCCTTCTATAGTCTATGCACATCCTCCACCCCTTCACCATTTTTGTCGGAATCAACTCATTTTTTTCATTATGGATCACGGTCATTCCTCCCTTTTTTGGCACAACATGGACTGGACTTACCCAAGGGCTGTCGGAAATCGGGTAAATCATACCAGCATCCAAGAGCTTTACAACCTCCTTTCTTACTACTTCTTTCATCGTTGGATTCAAACGGCGTTGCGGTTGAGCGACCGATTTGAAATCCTCTTCCATGAATATACGATGCATACAATAAGAGGGACTAATGCCTTTAAGATCGGAAAGGGTCCATCCCATTACTTCTTGATTTTTCCTCAAAACTTGAATTAACCGGTTTTCCTCAATGTCAGATAAAATGTTGCTTATGATAACAGGTTTATTACAATCGTCATCCAGAAAAGCATATTTCAAATTCGAAGGTAACACCTTCAATTCAAGTTGAGATTTCGCATCACTCACCTCTTTTTTTAACACTTCCTCTTCACATTCCCAAGGTTGCAACTCTTCCAAAGATTCAAGTTCCTTTAAACACTCTTCGAGTGCTCTTTCCTCTTCATCGGAGAATACTTCAAAGGAATCATCAAGAGCTCTTTGCAAAGGGTTCACAACATGAATTTGTTTTGTGACATCCATAACTACTTCTTCCGTTGCATCTATTCTGAAACAATCACCTTTGTCGTTTTTGTGTTTCATGGCCTCAAATAGGTTGAAACAAACCTCCCCATCTTGGACTCTAACCTTCATGAGACCTTCGTCCATATCAATTACCATTCTAGCTGTTTTCATAAACGGTCTCCCAAGAATCAATGGAGCATCTTCATCTTCCTCTATTTCAATTACCACGAAGTCAATAGGAAATAAGAATTTGTCCACTTTGACCATTACATCTTCCGCTACACCGTGAGGACGGGTAATGGATTTGTCTACGATTTGCAATGTCATTTGAGTGGATCTCAATTCCATGTGTCCTAACCGCTTCACAATCGACAAAGGTATCAAATTGACACGAGCCCAAATCAATCAATCTGTTGCCCACATAGATATTTCCTATAGTAACCGGCAAGGTGACTTGTCCCAGATCACATTCTTTCCTCGGGAGAGTACGTTGAATGATAGCGCTACAACTAGCATCCACCATGATGGTATCTTGATCCTGGTACGTCTTCTTTTTCGTGAGAATATCCTTCATAAATTTCGCATATTTAGGCATTTGCTCCAAAGCCTCGGAAAATGGAATGTTTATTTGTAATTGTTTGAAAATATCCATAAATCGAGCGTAGTGCCTCGTACTATCTTTCTTGGTAGGAGCATGAGGATAAGGTAAATGTTGGATCAGAATATTGTTCAACGGTTCTTTTCCCTTCCTAGTTCTTTTCAATTTTTCCTCTCTCTCTCTCTCTCTCTCTCTCTCTCTCTCTTTTTTCATCATTCTCACTTTTTTCCTTCTCATTTTCAACTAAAACACCCTCAACGTTTTTTTCTACTTCAATCTCATCACTATCTTTTTCTTTTTCAACTACAACCTCCTCCTCCACTACACTTTCACCTACACCTATGTAAATCTCTCTCCACTTGTTAGAATCGCCTTACAATGCTCTTTAGGATTTGGTAGAGTATTTGCTGTAAAGTGTCCTTTTTGTTGGTCGGCCAATTGTTTTGATAATTGTCCGACTTGTGTTTCAAGATTCCTTGTAACGGTATTCTTCTGATTGGATATAAACATTTGCATAAATTGCGCGAGAGTGTCTTCCATCTTCGTATTTCCAACGGGAGCTTGCGGAGGTT
Organism: Lathyrus tuberosus; assembly: GCA_022829125.1. Lineage (NCBI taxonomy): Eukaryota > Viridiplantae > Streptophyta > Magnoliopsida > Fabales > Fabaceae > Lathyrus > Lathyrus tuberosus. The sequence goes on from JALAZF010000034.1 coordinate 8,910,614, forward strand.
GAGTGTAATTTTGGTACGGTTGACGATTTGATGGTCCGGCTTCATGTGGTCTCCATGGTTGTTGATAACCTTGGTTACCCCGTTGTTGGTAACCTTGGTTGCCTTGTTGATAAGGAGGTCGGGGTTGGTATCCTTGATTTCCAGCATAGTTTACCTCCTCCACAACCGGAGGACAATATCCGGTAGGATGGTCGCCCCTACAAAGTTCACAACCCAAGACTTGTACATTTTTACTCGTGGAGTCATGAATTTATTTAAATTGTTGAGGAAGTTTAGACATTTGTTTCGTCAACAACTCAACTTGCTAGGATAACAACTTGTTTTGAGCAAGTATAGCATCGTTGGTTCCCAATTCCAAAACTCCAGGAGTCCGTTGAGAAGGTCCACGGTTATGACTTCCTTGATGGTCATTCAAATCCATCTTATCAATAATAGCAGTGGCTTCTACAGCGGTTTTGCTCAGCAAGGATCCACCAGCGGTGGCATCCAACAAGGTTTTATGTACAAGTTGAAGTCCATTCCGAAAAATATGAATTTGAGACAATTCATCAAAGCCATGCCCCTTGTATTTCCTCAACATAGATTTGAATCTCTCCCACGCTTCATTGAGAGATTCGTTGGCACCCTGTGTGAACACTGCGATTGCGGTCTTTGCCTCCATAAAACGAGTGTGTGGGAAAAATCTCTCCAAAAATTTTTCTTCAAGTGCATTCCAATCCGTCATTATTGCCGTTGACTGATCAAGATACCATTCCTTGGCCTTCCCAATGAGGGAATGCGGGAATAGTCTCTTAAACAGAGATTCCTCTTCAGCTTCGGGTGCACCAGTTGCTCCCGCAATCTCATAGAACTTCGTCAAATGTGTAAAAGGATCCTCATGATCCATACCCGTAAAAGGACTTTGATATAGCAGTTGGAGAATACCAGTCTTCATTTCTGAATGACGACCATTATGCGCATTGGTAGCAAACTGTGGATTGTGTCTCGGACTGTTGGTGCAAGGTCTAGAAGCAGGTGGTGGTGGTGGTGGTGGTGGATGTTCCATAACTGGGAGTAACTGTGGAAATGGTTGTGGTATAGAAGTTGAACTTCCCTCTTGTTCTTGCTTTTGTCTCGCTAGTTGCCTCCTTCGTCTGGTTCTGCTATTGATTCTACGAGCGGTTCTTTCAATCTCAGGATCGAACAGAAGTTGGTCCGCCGGTAGTTTCCCTCGCATAAAACAAAGTCTGCACACTAAACAAAACAAATTAACAAGTTAGAGAAAAAGTTAACAAGCTTAAAACAACACAACTATTGCAATGCTTGCAATATCAATGAACAATCCCCGGCAACGGCGCCATTTTGTTGAAACAGTATTAGGGGGTGTTTTTATCGTCTCCACAGGGATTGTCGATATTAGATGCTTGCTGTTCAATAGTTACAATGTTTTAAGTTCAATAGTTTCAAATGGTTCTCGATTTCGTTTAACATTAAGTGGTAGCAAAGAGTAATTTGTGACAAAGAGTTTGTAAGGGTTTTTATAATAGCATGTCAAGGTTAGGTTTCGCTAATCCTTTTCACATATATTCGATTAATCACGCATATGAACTTAGTTTCTGACCAATACAACCGCGTATCCTCCCGACCAAGTTTATGTCTAAAGCAAAGTCATGAGTATCGTTGTTTAGACCGTTAGCTGATGTCTCATGCTAACAATCTAAACAACAGCCATTAAGATCAACACAAAGCGAATAACAAATCCCAAATCTATGTCTAGAGTTTGGTTTTTAAGAGATAAAATTATTAGGTCATGATTTGTAGAATCTATGTCTAGAGCAATACAAACCACACATAAATCATTAAGAGTAAATAACTTCATCTATATTGATCAAAACCCTTGTTCATATACAAAAAATCAAAAGAAATACATATTACCAAGATCAACTACATCTAACCTCAACACAAGAGTGTTTAACTACTCATTCTCATGGTAGCTTGGATGACAAGTTAAGTTGCAAAGCTTTTGGAACTTCAATCTTCAAAGGTTCAAGGATTGAAGCATAAAAGCTTGGAAACTAGGAAAAATAAGTAACAATGGAGTTTTCTTCCTCTCACAAGTTTTTAGGTTACAAAAAGAGTGATAATGATAAGTGATCTCTCAAAAATATCTACAAAATGAGACAATAAGTATGTTCAGCCCAGACAAGAGCGCCGGGCGGTGCTTTCCACGGCCGGGCGGTGACCAAAAAATGAGGCCACATGATAGATTCAGTGTCACATGGACCTTTCAAAATCTTTGAGAGCGCTGAGCGAAAGGATCCGAGCGCCGGGCGATGCGAGCACGACCGGGCGGTCCTCAAGAGGCGCAGCTATACACAATTCTGTAACTCAAATGCAAAAATGGGGAACCATCGCCCCTGCAGTGCCGGGCGGTGGGAGCTTCCTGAGCCCTAGCAGGTCCGGGCGGTGCAGGGGCCTAAATCGCGACACGCACTTTTTCTAAATTCCTCGTTTCCGCGCACATCGAACCTCGATCTTTTCACCAAAAATCTGTAAAAATTAACAAACACATCAAAAGACCAAAAATCCACACAAATGCAATAATCGCTTAAATAATAAGTCGTTTCCTGATTAAAGCGATTAAAAGAGCTCAAAAGCATCAAAATCAATTATGAAAATAAGCACTTCTTGACACCTAACAGTTTTGTGGGCAAAGGACAGTACTATTGTACCATTTTGCCTCCCATTTTCAAACCGTTATGAAAGAGAAAGATGTTATTTGCAATTTCAATACTACCCTCCAATGGATATTTTATCTGCCTATATAAAGAAGACTTAGATGATTGGAAGAATTTGCTAATGCTCAAGCTAACGCTGCTAGTTGCTCATTGCTCATGCTATTGAACATACATACTTTACTAAAGTAAATATCAATTTTTTGTATATTCATTGTAAACACACGTAGAGTTGTTGCTCGTTATTATGTGAGATATCCATTGTATTAATCTTGTGTTAATCTACTTTCTAAGAAGCACTCTTTGTAAACACAACTTGTAAATCTCAATCTTGTTTGAGTGGTTTTCCTTGAGTGACTAGGGTTTAGTCAGATATACTCAAGAAGACAAAGAAGTTTGTCTTTGTGGTGTCTGTAATTAGTTTCAGTTATAGTGGATTAAGTCCTTATTAAGAAGCTAAAATCACCTTGGTAGGGTGGATTGGAGGTAGCTTCGTTAACAGCAAACCAGTATAAAAATAACTTGTTATTTTTATTGTTTGTGTTATTGCTTGTTGAGTTGGTTTTGAAAAGGCTTTGGTTTTTAGAAACTCAATTCAACCCCCCTATTTTATGTTTCTCCCCACCTTCAGACGATTGTGATGAATGGTGACATTGAGGTGTGTTGTGTAGCAGCGTACCTACACGGCGAAGATAAGCAACGAACTTAAGGCTGCTTTGAGTTTTTTTGGCCGACGGAAGTTGCTTCCATTTCCGATGGAGAAGCTTGTGGTCGCTGTAGATCGACGAGGGAAGTGTGGGTTCGTCGTAAGGTTATCATCGAAAATGGAACGATTCACATTTTTTTAATGGTGCAGAAGTGGTTTGTAAGTTGAAGTGGAGGGAGGTCAGAGGGGTAGGTGGTGATGAGTGTGACGGAAATGAGGTTGGATCTCAAGGAGAAGAGGTGCACATAAAGAAGCTCACCAAAAAAAGGGGGAAATGGTGGTTTTGGTGCTGAATGAACAATGACGAATGGAGTTCGCTGCTAGTGATTTTAGTGTTGTTGACGAAGAAGAAGCCACAAGATTCTTTTTATTTTTTTTCTTTTCATTTGTTACTAAGTGTGATAGATTAGAGTGGTGTGGATGTGCGTGGGATGTGTTTTGTTATGAAGAGATATATTTTTGTTGAAGTGAAGAAGGGGGTCAGTGAAAAAATGCAAGCGGAGAGAGTGAGGTCCCAAGAAGGAAATTTTTTCTTCCTTTTCTATTCTTTTTTGAATTTTTTATCCTGAGAGTGCGAGATTAGAGATGTGTAGTGGCTAATACAAATTAATGATAAGTGTGTAGTTGCTCCAAATTAATGAGAAAGGTGTAGCTACTACGTCAAAAATATAGAGAGAGGATATCACGTGAAGGGTTGGGTTGGTTCATGTGAATGGTGAAAAATGGAGAAGTATGTGTGTTGAAGAAGAATGGTGAAGATTCAATAATTGTTGTGTGAGAAGGACGATGAGGGAATGAAGGGTGGTAGTTCCGTTGAGACCAAAACTCAAGTGAGATTGTAAAATTCCATGAAAACCAAAACTGAAATTATGAGTCGGCTTCGTGGATACCACATAATTGGTCCGCCTCCATGCTTTTTTTATTTTTTGAAATTGAAGGAGAACACCTCACTATGGGGGTGCCGTGTGTATAGGTTTTTTGATTGGGTCTCTAAATGTCAGGAACATATATATATATATATATATATATATATATATATATATATATATATATATATATAATGTAAAAAAATATTGACATGAATGAGTAAAAATAAAAATAAAAATAAAAATATTGACTTGTATAAAAATATTTTTCGAACATATTGATGAAAAATAAAAATAAACGGGCTCAAAATGAATAAAAGTCAGGCGTAAAAGTGTTCGAAATATTAACCTGAATGCATCAAAATAATCCACGCGAAATAAACTTCTCAGAAACATATAGGTTTTGATCTAATTTTGAAATACAAAATGACCGGTTAAAAGGCTCAAACTAATCGAAATGCGACTGAAAAAGTAGTCAAAAAAATAAAACGAGCAAGCCAAATTAAACTACGTGATCCGTAGATTAATAAAAAATTATTTATGCATGCTTGATTTTGAAATTTTCCGGCTGATAATTTTACGCACAGTTGAGAATCAATTTTACTGCTCTGTCTGTAAATCTGAAAATTTATTATAGTTGACATTTTAGGCATTATGCATGATGAAATGCATGCTATGATATGCAGATGATGTGAATGTCATCATATATGTATAAAATTATTGAATGAGGGGCAAATTTGGAGTATGACAGTTTTCCTTATTTAAGTATCTTCGCCCAGAGAATATGAAGAAGGTTACTCTTCATATGATTGCGGTAGGATATAGCTAAATATTAAAAGGCCTGAATTTTGTCCCTAAATGCAGAGAAATGAGATGATATGTTATGAATGCATGAAAGACTCTTTTTGTTTTTGTTTGTTGGGGATATGATATGATATGAAACCTAGCATGATGTGTTATGATGGATGATAGGTAGACATGTGGGGAATTATGGAAATATGGTAATGGTGATCCACAGGAAAATGAAAAAGACAATGAGGTGGGTAAAGACTCGTTGGGGATAACAGTTATGCTGGAGAAAAGACACTGGGGAAGATTCAAATGAGTTTTATCAACGGGTTCAGACATGAACTGACGACACTTTAGAATATATCTAACAATTCTGGGGATTTCTCACAAGAAATTCATCCAATCAAAGATTTTGGAGATTCCTATCAGGGAATTTCCCTAAGACAAAAATAAACGGGAGTCTTCTTATGAGAAGATTATCCACATAAATCTTTGTAGGTGTCTTTTAAACAAATCCATCCAAACAACAGGATCGGGGTTCTTTTTACGAGAAGATCATTCACACAAAAATATTGGAGTTTTCTTACGAGAAAATCATCCAATCTTTTGGGGAATTCCTTTCAATGAAAGAGTCAAGCTGACAACTTTCTAGGAAACATTAGGACAAACGAAGCACAATCTCTAAATGTGACAGACAAAGTTGGACTTTATGCCAACGAAAACCGAACTATGGTTTAAGGGTGCCAAATAAAAATTGGACTTTTGAGGTCAATGGATATAGGGTCAACCAAATGGATCGGGGTCAATGTTAAATGAGTGAGAATTACACTTCGGCTATGCATGATTTATGAATTTTGCTTCTATGCATGATATTTGAATGATTATGATATGCAAATGTTAAAATTCATGAAATGACATGAAATGAGGCTTTGTAAGATGCCTTTTATTAGAAAATGGAAATGCAAGGAGAAATCACTAGGGTTATAAGTGATCAACTACTCTGACTGCTGTCATGTTCTTCGAGAATAATCGTCTAAAGAAGTTCCACCAGGGAAGACTACTGCTGAGGTTACTTGGGGAAGATTAAAAATAAAACTCACTAGGGAGTCTACTGCCGAGACTCACTATGAGATACCTACTGCCGAGGTTTTGTTGAAAAAAAACCTACTTCTGAGGTCTACTGAGAAATATTCTACCGAGATCAACCCGGGAATCTACTACCGAGATTCACTTTGAGAGACATATACCTACTACTGAGGTCTACTGGGAAATTTTTTGTCGATATTAACCAGGAAATCTACTGCTGAGATTATGTGGGAAATCACCTTTTGCTGATGTTTAATGGGGAATCTTTTGCTGAGATCAAGCCAAGAAATCATTTGATGAGATTCAATGAAAAAAATACCTACTCCGAGGTTTAACTGGAAATCTTCTGTCGAAATTAGCTAAGGAATCTTCTGTCAAGATTCTGCTAACAAGCATAAAGTAGTTGATTGTAGTAACAATGATTGTCTTCATATGTGGATGAGACGTGGTTCATATTATGCTTATGATTGAAAAGCTTTAATATGTAATGTTATGGTTACTCAGTATAGTGCCCCACACATGTGGGTATACCACACATGTAATGATGCGTGAAATGCAACGACTAATCAATGCTTGTGTGTGTGCCAATAAGAATTGGACTTTGAGAGGTGCCAAGCGAGGTTGGTCTTTTATTGTAGATGTTTGATTTTCAAGGATTCATGCTATGAGAATATGTCAGATGAATGCTATGATATACCTGACATGACACTAGAGCAAAGCGACATGATTACTACCTGACAACATTTTGTGCAATGACTTTAAGGTTTTCAAGTGCTCGTGTGATGGGTAATGGATGAAAGAATTCCTTTTGCAACACGGTTTCTTGTCGAGGGAAAAGGAATTTTTATGGGAGGTCATTTTAAACTCAACAATTTTTTATGCATTGCAAGATTTTTGCTTGAGCAGCTTGAAAATCTGGAGAGGACTTTCCCTTCGGTAGCTCTCTTACCCCCAGTCTGTTGGGTTTTTGAAGATATTTTCCTCGAAAGGAGTTTGGAAGCAGGTTGCCACAACCTTGAGGTGACTTACCCTAATGTTTGAATCTTGTAGTGGTTGTTGACTAACTGAACCTTAGTGTGGTAGACTTGTGATTCACCGACCTTTGGAGAGTTGGATTCACTGAGCTCTTTAGGTGGATTTCCCCTGTATGAGTCTTGCAAGGATTTATTCTTTGACTAAACAACTCTTTGAAGGTATGAAAAGTACACAAGAAGAGGGTTGAATTTTGTTTCGCGTTCTCTTTTAATTTAACTTCTGATCAGAGTTTCAGAATCAGAACTGGTGTTCAGATTCTGAGTTAATTCGTTTGGCAGCAGATATAACAAAAGTAAATAAAATAACAGCAGAAGACACAAAAGATTTATATTGGTTCCTCTCCTAACTGAGAGTAGTCCAGTCCCCTTGCCTTACAAGAGATTTTCATTATAACCACTTCATGATTACAATAGCTTATGCTTCTGTATAAGACTTTTACAACTACTCAGACCAACTATGTGATAGTTCCCTTTCTTAGAGCACATGTATAAGACTTAACCTTTGCTCACACCATCTGACAGAGCCACATGCTCTTCTGTCTTTTGGATGAGACTTTCCCTTGCTTAGAGCACATGTCTAAGACCTCCCTTTGCTCACACCATCTGACTGAGCCACCTGTTCTTTTGTCTTCTGGCTAAGACTATCCCTTGCTTAGAGCACATGTCTAAGACTTCCCTTTGCTCACATCCTCTGGGCAAGCCACTTGCTCTTCTGGCCATCCAGACCAAGACTTCCCTTTCTCAAGCTGCACTCAAGACTTCTTGCTCTCGCCCCTCAGACGGAGACTTCGCCACTTGATCAATCAGACTAGCTGAAGAAGACTTTCACAGCTTAAGCACTTAAGCAATGAGACTTACGTGGCTTAAGCATCTTGGTTCAAGACTTGTTGCTTGAATCCCAATGAGACAAGACTTTTTGCTCAAGCACATAGTATGAGACTTAATCTAAACTACTGAAGGCTCAGCAGAATAGAGAACAAGGTGTACATGATGCAAGCATCATAGGTACGGGAAATTGCCATAACAAAGACCTAAAGCACTTAAGATTTCTCAGACATTTAATGATAAGAAATCTTAAGGCTTTTACAATTACAACCTAAAACAAAAAATCTGTATATTACATTAGAGTTGATAATTGCTTGATCTTGCCACTCTTTAAATAGAAGAATCCTTGTTAAAATTCAAACTTGAATCTTCAGCCATATATATAGCTTTTGCAGAAACTAGCCATTGAGAAGGTGTCTTGAACAAGTGTCTTTGCCTTTACTCCATAGTACAAGAGATGTTGAAGATGGATGCACAACAGATTCTGAATCCAGTGTGTAACACGTTTAACCTTTGAGTCTTCAAGAGGTTTTATACTGATAGAGCTATTGGGAGGAAACATTCATAAAACGTATTAGCTTTTCTTGAGCCTTGCAATCTTGTAGACTCGAGCCGACGGGCTGAAAAGACAATACAGCTTGCTTTGAGTAGTACGGACAGTCCACAACTTTATCACCAACTTTGAATGGTACCAGATGCTGATATAAAATTTCCAAGTGTAGAAACTCGTCTGAATGTTGAGGCCTTCAGTTCAGAGTCTGCGTCAAACTACACTAGCAATCATTCTTCAGACTCTGCCATCAGAAGTTAGCAATGAAGCAACTCCAAGTGTGTCTAAGTAAAAAAAATTCTGATTACTTATTGTAATACCCCAAAATTTGCCCTCTCATTTTTCATATCATTTAGCATGTGCTTTCATTGCATTGCATTGCATTACATTCAAGTCATAGAAAAATAAAACATTCATCATCGGTTCAGCATAGGGCATGTGATCAGTTGATTTCAGAATATTGATCATCCAAAGCAAGAGAGCAAGAGCCAAGTGTCTTCAAACAAGCCTCAAGGGTCTCTTATATCATATGACATCCCATTTGATCCCACAAGTCATTGGAAGATGGGAATTCATCAAGAAGTTAGACAGTTCATCATCTCTTAGCAAAAGACAGTCCAAATTAGGGTTTGTGATTCAAGCAGTCTCCTGATGAAATTTTGGTTCAAATTGATCTCAATGTTTTCTACATGATGTCAAGTATCTAAGGATGGAAGATTGCCCATTGGCTCATTTCAGAAGAGGTTCAATTGATCAGTACCTTGAGAATCAAGAAATTTGGGGAAAAGTTAACTGTGCAAAGGAAAAGGTCAACTCTTGACTTTTTAAGGTCAAATTCATGAAATTCAAGTCATATGTTCATTGGACAAGATTTGATCAAGAAATGTCAAGAGATTCATCAAAAGTCAAGAATGGTACAAAGTTGCCAAATTTAGAAACTTAGGGTTTCTAAAAATGGAAAGTTTAGGCCATTTTGCACTCTACTTCAAGGCATACTTTCTTCAAGATAAAAGCTTCAAACTTCAGGCCCAAGTTGAGCCAATTAAATATCACATCCTAAGCTTCAAATCCATACCAAGAACTCTTCCATTGGATGAAAATTGATAGAGTTATGATCAATCAAAGTAGAGCAAAATCAAGGCAAATTCCAAGTCATGACTAAGCAAGACTGGGCTGGCACGCAGTCATTTCATCAAACATGTGGTGTGCCAAATGTCAAGCTAATTTTCTCAATGAAGAAGGCTCCAAATGAAAAAATGTTGAACACCAATCATGTTCATCTCCATGCATTCTACAACTTTCATGTTTATCACTTTTTCATCTGATCAAGGGATTAAAAGTAATTGTAGTTCAAAGTGAAGGTCTTCAAGCTGAATTTACCTTGGGTCATTGGCCAGGCACGCGTGACATCCAACTAAGACACAAAACCAGTATGACACCAATGTCTTTAGAGGCATTTTAAAACCATTTTAAAGATTCATTTCAACTTACAATTAACATCAATGTTACTCTATGATGTACCATCTTCCATTTGCATCCAAAAACTTTCCATTTCATGCAGTATGCTTGGAGATTTTCATCTACAAACTTCATTGTTTTCATTGAATTTTGATGACCAAACATAGGAAGTATTTGTATTGTTTTGCTTTGGTTCAGTCAGTCCACAGCATACACCATTCACTATTTTCCTATTATGAACACACACACACATCTTACATGCCATACATACATACCTGGGTCGTACATGAAAGAGGAAATGAGAAACTTGTTTCATAAGTTTCATGCTGCAACACATCAACATCATCACCACATCACCATCATTATCTCTTCCTCATTTATTCATCAACAACAACACAACACACGGTTCTCTTCCCTCTCATTATTCAAATTGCTTAGCACACCACTCTCCATTGTTTCTAACACCATAGTTAACTCAACCTGAGTTCTAACCATCAACTGTGATGGTTAACTCCTAACCACATATATAAATGGTTTCCTAACAGAATTTGCAAAGAGAACACTTCATTTTTCACTCTCACGCCTCAAAGCATCTCAAGTTTCTCTCTGAACTCTCTCTTCTTTTCACACGAGTTCTTCACATTGTTACTTCAATCTTCATCATTCATCAACCTCAAAGCAGTGGTGGATTGAAGAAGAGCTTAGATCTTCATCATTCTCAAGTTTACTTCACTGATTTTGCAAGGATTCAAGCTTTCAGTAGCATTTATTTTGCTCCATTCAAGCTCAAGAACTCAAAGATCATCTCTGGTTTTCTTCTAATTCAAGGTTTCTTCAAGTTTCAGGTTCATTATTTCTCAACTTTTTCTTGCACTAATTCACTGATTCTAGATTTGTTTTATGTGGATTATAGCTTAATAGAAGCAATGTGACTGATCTGGCTAGTTGATAGGCTCTTTAGGAGCTTAGATCTGAAACTTAGGGCAAGCTTTCTTCGTTCGATTCTCTGTGTATATGCATGATATGTGAAATCTTTTGCTGGATTCTAGATCTACTTGACTTCCTATTTCGATTGATGTACTTTTTGTGAATTTCTGGAGCATGTGATCATTTACAGGTGATGGAGATGGCCGGAGAAGATGACCGGAGGTCCTTCTCCGGCCGGTGAGGGTTTGACTAGGGTTTAAGCTTCAGATTATAACATAGTCGTTAGATATTTGTAATCCTAGGGCTATAAAAGTGACAGCGCATTAATAAACCACCCTCCCCTCACGTGACTTCTCTCTCTCAGCATTGTTGACCTTGACTTTTGTGTACGTGTGCATCCATACTTGTTAGCATGTGCCTGGCATCATATCCATCTGATTTGCATGTTTTGCTTGTTTGATCATCTTGACTACATCCAACGTATGTAATTGAGTCAAAATGTTGACTGAGGTGCATGGTATTATCATAGTCTGAAGCGTGTGTGGACCTGGACCTAATTGATATGCGCACCCCCTTGTTTCTGAGCCCAAACATTTTTCAACTTGGTATTTGCTATCTGTGCACCCCCTCCATCATTCATTCATATTTTTATTTTATTTTGCATATAGTTTCAATTTTATTTTATTAAAAATAACATATGCATCATAAAAATTCCATAAAAACTCATGAAGCATCTTTAAACATTTAAATAATTTTCCACATTTTTTAATTCTGATTTTATTGATTTTTGCTCATATTTTCACAATTTCCTTTTAATTTCTTTTTCAATGTTCATCCTTCTTGATACTTGGTTCATTCTCATTTTAATTGAACTAGTTACTTTCTGAATTTTTGAGTGGAATTTCGTATGATCATATTGTACATCTTGATGCACTTCATCCTTTTTTTTGTTGATTTTTAAGGTCATTTTATCTTAGGGTTTAGAGGTGATGCTTGTGCATTGTACTTGATTGATCTTTGTGAACTTGTGAATCATATTTGAGTATGATCCTTAAGGGGTTTTGACCTATAATTTTGTAATGTGCTTGATCCCTGGTTTTACTTCATGTGATAGGATTCTTGTAATTTTTCCCACCTCTCTAATGTGTTTTTAATTCATTTTAGGTGCACTAATACATGTTGATCCTTAAGTGAATTGGTTTGGAGTTTTGTGTTTGGTTTGAACAAGTTGCTTTGCGTTGATTGTTGAGATGCTTTATAGGTCATTTCTATGACATTAAAAGTCATCTTATATCATGGTTCTAGGTCATTTACTTCCATCTCTCATAACTTGTACCTAATTGTTTCAACATGCATCCTTACTTGAATCCTTTTGACCTAATCTCACTTCTTTTCTTCTAATGTTTTAACATGACTTATTTGTGAATCATCCATGCCTATTCATGCATCTCATTTGCATTTCATATTGAATATGCTACTGACCCATAATCATTTCATGTATTCAAATGTCATTCATCTTGTATACTTGTACATGTTTGACTTAGTTTTGCATCTTTTTCTCAACTAGTTTTAATGTGGTTTGCATATGATATGATTAATTCTTACATTTTAATTGCATCTCAAATGTCATTTGGTACTGACCTATAATCCATGTTCATCCGTTTTTGGTTTGCCACTTTGACTTGTGTTGCAAGTTATTTCTTTTCTTTAAGTGAAACTTGTTTCTTTTCTTCTTACTTCTTCTTCATCTATTTTCTTCTACTTGAATCATTTCATCCATAACTTGTATGCTCATTCATAGGCATTATAGGCCATTCAAATATGATGCTTGATTCTGACTTGCATCCATTTGCATTTATTTTCATGTTCTTTTTCACCTTTGAATTGTGTTACAAGTTTTCTTCCTTTCTTACTTGAACTTATTGTTTGCTTCTACTTAAATCATTTCACTCATGCTTTGTATGTTCATTCATTGACTTCCATATGCATTATAATATGTCATTCACTTCTGACTTTGACATTTCTTCATGCATTCATTCATGTTTGTATGCCATACACATTCATACTTCATCTTTGTTTCATAACTTGAACTTGTGTGAATCTTTGGCACCTTTTTTGACATAGTTTGATCCCATTAGGTATCCTAACCCTATTAGAATACCTTTAGACATAGCTACTGACTTTAGAAGTCCTTGAACACTTAGGGTCCTTTCCTTTTAGGTTTAGGCTTTGTTTGATTCTTAAGTTCATTTCATAAGTAGTTTGATGCTTAATTATCTTCCTTCTTTCACTTATGCTTTCATATTCAATTGTTTTGCTAACATTTTCAGGGGCTAATGGTAAGTCAAGTGTGTGGGTATGCTCCCACATACAATCTCTTCTCTTATATTTTTAAGTTTTCAACTTGTGATTGTGATAAGCATTCAATGCTTTCTTTGACACTTCACTTCTTTTATCCCTTTGAGTTCTTAACTTAACTTCAATCTTTGAAGTAAGTTAGAACTTGTTCTTCTTCTCTCTTCTTTTAGCTTAGGGTTCTCATACCACACTAAACTATTAGGAACATCCAAGCATGATAACATTAGGGTGAGTCTTAGTCCCCTTTAGTCTTTACCTTTGTTTCTTTTGAGTCTCTCTTCTCTCATCTCAAAACAAATTCAAAACACCTAATAAAGGTTGAAACATCTTCATGTGTCATGAGCCTTATTCCATGGGGGGGCTTGCATACATTCCATCTTGGAATATGTGTCATACCCAAATTTTGACCACTAAGATTCCCATCATTGTTCAAATCATGATCACAATATGGGTGTATCATTATGCTTCATCAGTCTCCCCGAAGATGGGTGAACATTCACTACAATCAAACTTAGGGTTTCAAGCCCTCTCAGAGTTCTTAGACATAGGATCAATCAGGGAATGACATGATCTTCAACTTGTCTAAACCTCTCAAACATCCACAATGGATCAAGAGGACTCCCACAGCAAGGATTAAGCACCAGGATGCTCCCTTCTAGGTGGATTAAGCCTCAAGATCGCCAGTGTCACCAAATTAGGGTTTTGGTCGACCAGGGCCTCCAGTTGGAAATTTCCTCTGGGAATGAGCCAATGCTTCAAAGCATAACCTAATATGCTCCATGGAACCTCATGGGCCCAAGCATCAAGTCAATTTTGCCTCAGGGGATGCATTTATAAAAAATCAGGAATTAGGGTTTCTTGACCTAATTCACCCCTAAGTTAACTTTTGGGACAAATCATGAGCAAAGACCTCAAGAGAGGATTTGAGGGTCTCTAATACACCACATTGATCCATTTACAACAATGGATTGATCCAGGAAGCTTGAGCAACAAGTCTCAATTTCATCTGAACCACAGTTAGGGTTTCGCGAGAAAAGTCAACTGTAACTTTGACTTTTGACCAGAACATGCTCCCAAACCCTAAGACATGATTCAATACACCCTATAACACCCATGGAACATGTCCATCAAGTTTGATTTAGGTCAAGGACTTGATTTCCTAAAGGATTGCACAGTTTGGAATTCATTGAATAAAATGTCAACTGTGCACAAAATTCAACTTTAACTTTTTGAGATTTTTCATAAAAATGGTTTTTTAACCCTAAAATGATGTTAATGTATGATTTGAATCATTATTCATCAAGAAAAATCAAAGAAAGTGGGATAACTTGTAAAAGGGGTAACCATAAAAACTTAGAAAATTTTCTAAGTTATGAACAAAGTGGCAAGGGTACCAACTTTGGAGGATCATAACTCCTAAACCACAAAGCCATTTTTCCCCATCCAAAGCTTGATTTGTAGATCTCATGGCCCTCTACAATAACTTCAACTAGACCTCATTCCAATTCTTCATTGATTTTGAGTTATGTATTAATCAAAATCACAAAAAATGAAAATGTCACTTTTTTCCAACACTTAGTGAAATTTTCACTAAGTCAGAATCTGCCTTCACTCTTTTCCAAATGTAGGGACATTTTTCACGTGGATCCAAAAAGTATCAAAACCAAATATGATCAAACAGTTGTTGTATCATATAAGGGCTTTCCAAAATGGCCAAGAACATCACCAAATTCAATTTGAGCTAAGAGTTATGGTAGTGGCAAAATGCATTGCTGAAAACTGCCAAGGCAAGGCAGAATTTTGCATTTTTGGTCGATTTGCCAAAATCAGCCAATTTCAAGCCTTGTCATCATCTTGGACACATCTGAGGATCAAATCTAAAGGGGACAATCAATGAGCCATGCCTCCAAAGTCCTTGGAACAAGAAGTAGCATGCCAAACCTAGAATTGCCTAAAAGAGGGACAGGACTCCAATTTTGGATTGGAGCATTTAATATATGCTTAGAGGTGGCATGGACTGACACATTTGCAACTGAATTTAGTTAAGATTCCTCCAACAAGTAGGGAACCAAAGCTCTGTGCTCTAACCTCTAGTCAATGGCTAGAGGAGACTTGGATTTTCATTTGCCAACATTGGCCAAACCTCTGCTGCAGTTGCCATTCACTATTGATCCCAAAATAAGCTTGCTCTACTATAAATAGAGCTCATTTGTGCTCAGTTTGAGTACACCAAAGCCATCAAACAGATGCTTTCCTCAAAAACCCTTTCTCTTGGCAAAAATGCCTTCTTTATCAAGGTAACTCTGAGTTTTTGAGTTTGAGAGCTTTTTCAATCAAACCAATCACACACACACCTCATAAACATCATATGTAGGTGATCCAAACTCTCACAAGTGGCCTGTAATCACAAAATCATAAAGTCACCTCTCAAAACCTCAAAATAGGCTTTTTGTGCATTTTTCAAGCCATGTCTTGATTCGGTCACTTTCCAAACCAGTCACTTGCCAAGAGACTTAAGCCTTTAACTTTGGAAGTAAGTTTGAGGATCTTCCTCATACTTAGTGTACTTCATCATCATTTCATTTTGGAATGATGCATGAGATGCACATTCCATAAAAAAAGACTTAGGTACACTTACCTATGCAAAACGCTTCAAATAAAAAACTTCTAAAACACTTCAAACTAACCAAAAACGTCTTTCCTTCGGGAATTCTCTTCTCATCTCACTCACTCTCAACGTGCGAACGTGCTTCTCCTAGTTCTCTTGCAATACGGTAACGCACTCGATTCAGCGAGCCTGCAACACCTGAGCTAGAACATTAGCCGTTCCCTAAAAAACAAACAGTTTTCCCTTAGTCAGGGGAACTACGTCGCTATGATTCTCATGGGTTTGTGCAGCATTACCCTTCCCTTTCTTTAGGATAAAAATGCCTGGCTGGCGACTCTCTTTCTTTCTTCCGCGCCACTTTCGCGTTTGTACCTGGATGAAAATCCCGGGAGCGACAGCTGGCGACTCTGCTGGGGAAAGTTGACCTCTTGCTGGTCCCCCCCCCCCCGATGCGAGTCTCTCCTAGCGTTTGTTTGTTTTTGCTTTTTTGGGTGTTTGATTTGTGTTTGCTTTGGTTAGCTTTACTGCTTTTATTTACAGCTTTATCGCTTTACTTTACCGCCTTTATTGCATTTTATTTATATCATGCATCATATATTCTGGACTGTCTGGTTTCCTTTGGCGGGATGGGATTGTTACTGTGAGATGAGCCCATTACCCAGGCTCGAGTATACTTTAGTACTTAGAGTGGACAGTCACAGGGCTCTCATGGTATTTAGCCACGGGAGTAGTTCTGAGTTCCACAGCCAGAGTGCGACTTTCTTAGGATTATCTTGCTTTGAGGGTCTTCCTCATTCAGGGTATGACTTTGAGAGTTATGTGCATCTGGTGACCGATCATTGAGGACCTTAGTGGAAACATCCCTCTTTAGTGGTGACAGTGGCAGACCACATTCTGTGGCAAACCCATTCGCACCCGAGGGCCCACTTTGGAACTTGCATAGGATGGCCTTTATTTTGTGGTGAATCAGATGACGATTTCTTTGTTTGGCGATAGCATTGTATCCTACGGGCTGAATGTGCTATTGCTTCTCATTTTGGGATCCGAATCTGAGGATCCTACCTTTTAGAACACATCTGCGAGATTGGGGGGACGTTTACAGGTTTGCAGGTAACCTTGACCTTCTACCTACCCTTTTGTGTGGTTCTCATATGATCAGTGATTTGGGTACTTTGTTCTGGTATTCTGGATCTGGTTCTTTACTGGTGCTTGGGTCTGATATTCTTGATATGATGCTACACAGACATTTGGCTCCCTCACAGTTATTGCACCGATGCTGCGGATTCTGGCTTTGATCACATGCCTAGTTGCATCGCATTGCATACATCATTAACATTTTATGTTTTTTCTTTCCCAGGTCTCAGTATTGTTTCCGATTCTGGTGGGTATTTTCTCTATTTCAGATGGAAGGTCCTCCGAGAAAGAATAACGTGCATTACTGGTTTCCGAAGCCTAAAGTAGGACAGCTCAAAGAATTAGCAGATTTAATGAACAGTAACCAGCTGGATAGTTTCAGAAAGAGGTTTGGGAACATCTTGAGTTATGTGAGCCTTCTTACTCCAGATCAGCATGATACTCTGCACACACTCTTGCAGTTTTATGACCCTCAGTTGCGTTGCTTCACATTCAATGATTATCTGCTGGTACCTACCTTGGAAGAGTTATCTGATATTCTGAAGATTTCTGTCAAGGATACTCCTCCTCACTACAGTTCGAAGAAGGCTATTCCTGACAATGTCATTGCGGAGGCTATTCATTTAAGGGTATCTGTGGTTAAAGATAATGTTAAGGAAAATGAGGGTTGTAAAGGGTTCCATCTAGACTTTCTGATTAAAGAAGCAAAGAAGAGTTTTGCTAATGGTGATTTGTTTACCTCTAATGCAATCTTAGCTCTTTGTGTGTTCGGAATTTGTCTGTTTCCGAATATAGCTGGATTTATTGATATGGATGCAATCAGTATCTTCGTCAAGAAGAATCTAATCCCTACTTTGTTGGGCGATGTATACCATTCCGTGCATTACAAGAATGAGAAAAAATGAGGAAGGTTGGTAGTATGTTGTGCTCCCTTATTCCGTGCTTGGTTTTATAGACATTTCCCAAAGACAGGAGCTTTTGTGGATCTCCGAGGAACTGTTAAGTGCTCCAAGAGGCTGATGGGTTTGACGGCTGAAGATATAAGTGGGTATACCTATTCTTATTAGTTGTGGAGCTTTTCCAAATGTGCCTCTGGTAGGAAGGAGGGGAGGAATCAACTACAATCCTGTCCTCACGCGGAAGCAGTTTGGATATGCATTAAAAGAACCTCCTTTGGAAAAAGATGTGGCAGAATCCTTGTTTTATCTTGCCAAAGATGGCGAACATGTGTCTTTTTCTATTACTGAAGCCTGGAACACGCGGGTTAAGAAAGGTAAGATGGAGTTTGGGAGTGGCTGAAGCGCTGGGTACCGTCACACTGTTGCCATTCTCTGTCGAGCCTCCGTTATATCCCAAGGTAGTGGAGCCAAGGACCTCAGTGCCAATTGAAGAATTCTGAAAGCTGGAAGTTTTAGTTCATGAACTCAGGGTTGAGAATACGGACGTCACCAGCCTGTATCAGAAAGCTGCATTTGATAATAGAGGGTTGGAAGAGAAAGTCCACATTGCTGAGAAGACGGATAAAAGCAGGAAAGAAGAACTCGAAGGGAAGCTGAATTATTTCCAAAGACGGGGCTTAATTGATAAGAATAATGCCAGAGAACGCCAGAATCTCAAGAAGGCTTTGAAGGAAGCTAATGAGGCTATTACCTTGTGGCAACAAAAATGGGCCGATGACCAGAAGCGCCAGGACAAGGTAGATGAAGATTTTAAAGCTAAGGTTGAAGAATTGGAAGCTAAGGCCAGGACCTCAGATAAAGAATTGAAAGCTGCACATGCTCAGTGACCGAAGTACCGGGATAGTTTGAAAGAAAGTCAGAAGCTATTACAGGAAGCTCAGGCGGAAATAGATGATCTCTAGATCCGGGCGAAAGTGAAGAAGTCCAGGACAGAGCCAGGCTATGGTAGTACTAATGGGGAAGAATTGTGTCAAAATATCAACACTTTGTACCAATCCTTTAGTTTGAGAGAACGCTTGATCAGAGGCCTGATTGAGGCGCCGGAAGATCCCGAGAATGCTGTGCTATTTGAGGAGGTCAAGAGGCTCAGTCTAGGGTTGCAGGATGTGGTGTTTCGTCCGTTTTAACTTTTATTATGTTGATGCTATCCGATTACCTACAGAATTGTTGTAGGAATCGCTACTTTAATTTCTGAATTTGGGTTGCATGTTTTCAAATATTTGTCCAGACTCAGTTCCTTGGGGATTTCTTCCAGTTATGATATGCTCAGTATTTTCTCCAATGGCTTTCCTGATATTACATCACTGTTCACTGACACTTGGTCACGACACTGCTTCACAGGGTTCTACACCTATTCATGCACTTGTCTGAATGATTGTTCTTATCAACAGCGGTATCTCATGGTTATCTGAATGCTGCGGACTTCTGAAATACCGGAATCGGGGCACGAAAAGGCCAGGGAATAAAAAACATAACATTGCATTGCATGCATTTCATTTTTTCATTTTGTTTGCTTTTTAGGTACCCTATCCGGTTCTCATATTTATTCTGTTACAGGAAGTATTGCTACCGATCACATACATCGCTACTCCACACAAGGCAATCGAAACAGAATGGTTGATCAAATTCAGAATGATTTGGCTGAGATGAAGACCCGTATGGACCAATTCATGGATCTCATGACTGGTATGGCACATAACCAAGAGAGGTTAAGACTTATGGTCGAGCGTCCAGAGGTCACGCCGGAAGGTAATCACGTTAACAATTCACAGCCAAAGGACACTCCTCCTCCTATTGGTACTCCGACTCCTAATGGTAATCTGGTTACTGGGGCTGCCAGAAATGTTGGTGTTAATCCTCCTCTATAAGATGTTCAGGAAGATCAATTCACCCTGCTGGATGCTGATATGGGTAATCCCAATGACAGAAGGTATGATGAGCTGGCTGAGAAAATCAGGGCTATGGAGTGCAAGAACTCTCTAGGCATTGATGTTACTAATCTGGGTCTGGTACCGGGGGTTAGAATTCCTCCAAAGTTCAAGCCACCCACTTTTGACAAATATAATGGCAATACGTGTCCCCAGACATATATTCAGGCATACTTTGGAAGAATCTCAGCCCACACTGATGACGAGAAGTTGTGGATGCACTATTTTTAAGATAGTTTGGCTGGAGCTTCATTGACTTGGTACATGAAGTTGAACAGGGTTGCTGTGAGAAGCTGGAAAGAATTTGCAGAAGTGTTTATGAAACAATATCAGTATAATATCGATATGGCTCCCAACCGCACTCAGCTGCAAGGGTTGTCGCAAAGCGCTAAGGAAAGCTTTAAGGAGCACGCGCAGAGATGGAGAGAAATGGCCGCCCAGGTTCAACCCCCTTTGCTTGAGAGAGAAATGGCAGATATGTTCATGGGTACCCTGCAAGGGACATTTCTTGACAGATTGGCTGCTTGTCCGTCGACAGGATTTTTTGATATCGTAATTACTGGTGAAAGGATTGAGAATTTGTTGAAACTGGGGAAGATTCAGGATGTAAGTGGTGCTGGTTCTTCAGGAACAAAGAAACCTTTTGCTAATGGGCAGAGATGGAGAGAGGGCGAGACAAGCACTGTGTACAGAGGACGGGGAAAAGGACGTTCTCAGGCTTATCACCAAGTGGATGCAGTGACAATTCCAACACCACCTGCTCAGCAACAACAGCCACAACAACAGGTTCAACAACAGCGACCACCGTTCCAACAAAGGTCTAGGCAGAGGGACCGCAAAATTGACCCTCTTCCTATGACTTACTCAGCATTGGTACCCCAGTTACTCCAATTGAAATTGGTCGAACTTTGTACCATGAGACCTCCTGTTGCTTGTAACTTGCCACCCAATTATGATGCTAATGCCCGCTGCGATTTCCATTCAGGTGCTCTGGGGCACACCACCGAAAAGTGCTGGGCATTTCAAAATAAGGTGCAGGATCTGATAGATGCTAAAGCAATCAACTTTTCTCCACCTCCTAATGTTATCCAGAACCCTATGCCGAACCATGACGAGGCAAATGTGCACGCCATTGAGGATGGAAAGAGGTTGACCTTGGTGACAGATATCAATCGGGTGAAGACTTCATTACTAGTAGTGAAAGATTGTCTGTTGAAGGGACAGGTGTTCCCAGGTTGTGACCGAGATTGTTTGGAATGTATGGGTCAAGATAATGGTTGTGACAGACTGAGGATTGGTTTACAGAATTTGATTAGTGAAGGCCATTTACAGTTTGACCGTGTTGTGAAAGATAATGATGAGGTGTCAGCTGTGACAATTTATTATACCCCTGCTGAAATTCAGGTACCTGCAAGGGCAGCTCCAGTAGCGATTATTGTGCCGGAAAGACCCAGCCCTGTTACCATCACGGTCCCGGGGCCGGTTCTATTTACCTCTGAGAAAGCAGTCCCATGGCACTATGGGGCGGATGTGTACCATGAGGGAAAGAAGCAGGAAGTTGGAACATCGGCTAGTTCAAATGTTGATATTGTGGGTGGTTTAGGTGGCTTTACCAGGAGTGGAAGGTTGTTTTCTCCACAAACTCTTCGAAGTGATAAAGAAGTCGAGGCTGCGGCGAGAGCTAAAGGAAAACAAGTGGCTGAGAGTGTGCTCGTGCCTGAAGCAAATCCCAAAATTACCTTCGACAGCGGGGTAGAGGAGTTTATGAGAATAATAAAGAAAAGTGATTAGAAAATCGTTGATCAATTGAACCAGGCGCCCTAAAAAATCTCAATTTTGTCATTACTGATGTGCTCTGATGCACACCGAGAGGCTTTGCTGAAGGTATTAAAGATGGCTTATGTTCCGCAGGAAATTACTGTCAATCAGCTCGAGAGTGTGATTTCTAATGTCAATGTCAGCCATGGGTTGGGTTTCACGAGCCAAGATTTGACTTCTAAAGGTAGAAACCACAACAAGGCTCTGCATATTACAATGGAGTGTAAGGGCGCGGTGTTGTCCCACGTGCTGGTAGACACTGGTTCTTCGTTTAATGTCTTGCCTGAGAAGGCGCTGATGAAGTTGGAGGTTGATGGATTGATTTTGAGGCCGAGTGATCTGGTTGTCAGTGCGTTTGATGGGTCGAAATGATCTGTCTTCGGTGAAGTGGAATTACCTGTGCAAATTGGACCTCAAGTGTTCAAGTCTACATTCCACGTGATGGATATACAGCCTGCTTATAGCTGTTTATTAGGTCGCCCATGGATTCATGCGGCCGAGGCTGTTACATCCAAATTACATCAGAAGCTAAAATACGTGTTTGAAGGACAAGTAGTAACTGTGTGTGGTGAACAGGACATTTTTGTCAGTCACCTGTCCACATTCAAGTATGTTGAGATGGATGGGGAAATCCATGAAACGCTTTGCCAGTCGTTCGAGGCAGTGAATATTGATAAAGTGCTTGAATCTTCTCCTACACCTGCTGGAGCCGGCACATCAATTTCGTCTTATAAGCAGGCCGTCGAGGTTGTTAGAGCAGGTAATGCCCAGGGTTGGGGCAAGCTGATCGAGACATCAGTGAAAGAGGACAAGTTTGGTATTGGCTACCAACCATCTCTGGATTCGGCTGCGAAGTACACGGGACCCATCACTTTCAGCAGGGGTGGAATCATATATACAGATCAATCTTGTGTGACTGTAGAGGATGGCATAGACAGTGATTGTAACTTGGATAATTGGGTACGCCCACGTGGTTCGGGACAACAATTGCAAAATTGGTCTGCTGAGGAAATCATTCCAGTTACTTTTCAAACAGAGTAATTTTCTTTTTTTTTCTCTAATCATCATGCATGTTAAAATCTTGCGCTCTGCCCAAGGCGTACATATTCATTTTTAGGGCCACACATTTTCATTTGCATTTTTTTAATCATTAATAAAGGACGTTTTGCATTCAAATTTCGTTCCCTGTCTTTCATTTCTTTTATTTTTGCACAAAAACATTAAAAATGGCAATGTCTTGTTTTCTTTTTGTTTTTCAAAAATAAATTCTAAAATAAAGCATGAACCCCCCTCGTGCAGACTTGATCCTCCGGATTCCACTGATAACGGTTCTGCTATGGCCATGTATGACTTTGACAAACCGATTTATCAAGTCGAAGAAAGGGATGAAGAAGACTGTGAACTTCCCGAAGAATTAGCTAGATTGTTGAAGCAGGAGGAGAGGGTTATTCAACATCACCAAGAGACAATTGAGGTTATCAACATTGGTTCAGAGGACGCAAGGAAAGAAATTAAGATTGGAGCCAGTTTGTAGGCCGAGGTAAAGAAAGAGTTGATCAGTATGCTGCGGGAATATGTTGACATCTTTGCTTGGTCATATCAAGATATGCCGGGGTAGATACAGACATTGTTGTGCACAGGTTGCCGTTGAAAGAGGGTTGTCCTCCTGTCAGATAGAAGCTTCGGAGAACTAAACCAGAAATAGCTCTCAAAATCAAAGAGGAGGTACAAAAACAGTTAGATGCAGGATTTCTGGTCGTCACCAATTACCCATCATGGGTTGCAAATATTGTTCCTGTGCCGAAGAAAGATGGTAAGGTCAGAATATGCGTTGATTACCGGGATCTACACAGAGCAAGTCCGAAGGATGACTTTCCTTTACCTTATATTGACGTGCTGGTTGATAATACAGCTCAGTTTTTTGTGTTCTCATTCATGGACGGTTTCTCCGGGTACAATCAGATCAAGATGGCACCTGAGGATATGGAGAAGACCACGTTCATTACCCCATGGGGTACATTCTATTATAAAGTGATGCCTTTTGGGTTGAAAAACGCAGGGGAAACGTATCAGCGGGCAATGATAACATTATTTCACGATTTGATTCACAAAGAGATTGAATGCTATGTGGGTGATGATTGCCAAGTCACGAACAGAAGAAGAACACCTGATTAACTTGAAGAAGTTGTTTGAAAGGTTGAGAAAGTTCCGTTTGAGGTTGAATCCGAACAAGTGCACTTTCGGGGTGCGTTCTGGAAAGCTGCTGGGTTTCATTGTAAGTGAAAAAGGGATTGAGGTCGATCCTGCCAAAGTGAAGGCAATACAAGACATGCCTGAGCCGAAAATAGAAAAAGAGGTTTGTGGTTTTCTGGGTAGATTAAACTACATTGCAAGGTTCATATCTCACCTAACAGCTACGTGTGAACCAATATTCAAACTGCTAAGAAAAGATCAAACGGTCAGGTGGAATGACGATTGCCAAGTGGCATTCAATAAAATAAAAAAATACTTGCAGGAACCTCCAATTTTAATGCCTCCGGTCCCAGGGAGACCTTTGATAATGTACTTGACAGTGCTTGAAGAGTCTATGGGTTGTGTTCTCGGTCAACACGACGAGACAGGTAGGAAAGAGCATGATATCTATTACCTGAGCAAAAAATTCACTGACTGCGAGTCCCGATACTCAATGCTTGAGAAGACTTGCTGTGCACTGGCATGGGCTGCTAAGCGACTGAGGCAGTATATGCTCACGCACACAACTTTGTTGATTTCCAAAATGGATCCAGTCAAGTACATTTTTGAGAAACCAACACTGACAGGCAGAGTTGCACGGTGGCAAATGGTTTTGACAGAATATGATATCCAGTATACTTCTCAGAAAGCCATCAAAGGAAGTATCCTGTCAGACTATCTTGCACAACAGCCGATTGATGATTACCAACCCATGAAATTTGATTTCCCTGATGAGGACATCATGTTTCTCAAAGTTAAAGACTGCGAGGAACCACTCCCGGAGGAGGGGCCAGACCCTGAATCCAAATGGAGTTTGATGTTTGATGGGGCCGTCAACATGAATGGATGCAGAGTTGGAGCAGTTCTTATCACGCCGGAGGGTGTTCATATGCCCTTCACTGCCCGAGTAACTTTCGGATGCACTAACAATGAAGAAGAATATGAAGTTTGTATAATGGGGATTGAGGAGGCTATTAATTTGCGAATTAAGACCCTCGATATCTTTGGTCATTTAGCTTTGGTAATCAATCAAGTGAATGGGAACTGGTACACGCACCAGACACATCTGATTCCGTATAGGGATTATACGAGAAGACTGTTGACGTTTTTCACAACAGTAAAGTTGTACCATATTCCTCGAGATGGGAATAAGTTTGCTGATTCCTTGGCCACATTGTCTTCTATAATCAAAGTGCAAAGGTGGAACCATGTACCCAAGATTGATGTGTCTCGTCTTGACAGACCTGCATTTGTGTTTGCTGTTGATGCAACGTCCGATGACAAGTCGTGGTTTCATGACATCAAGTGTTTTTTGAAAAGTCAGGAGTACCCACCTGGGGCATCTATCAAAGATAAGAAGACTTTGAGGAGATTGTCTGGTAGCTTCTTCCTGAACCAAGATGATGTGTTGTACAAATGGAATTTTGACATGGTTCTGCTCAGATGCATGGATAAACACGAAGCAGACCTGTTAATTCAAGAAGTGCATGAAGGCTCTTTCAGTACCCATGCCGAAGGACATGCAATGGCAAATAAACTATTGAGGTTGGGGTATTATTGGTTGACAATGGAGACAGATTGTTGTAAGTACGCCCGCAAATGTCACAAGTGCCAGATTTATGCAGATAAAGTACATGTGCCTCTGAATCCGTTGAGTGTCATGTCCTCTCCTTGGCCCTTTGCAATGTGGGGCATTTATATGATCGGAAAAATTGAGCCTATTGCTTCAAATGGCCATCGTTTCATCTTGGTCGCCATTGATTATTTCATGAAGTGGGTTGAAGCAGCATCTTATGCCAACGTTACTAAGCAGGTGGTAGCTCGTTTCCTGAAATGGGATATCATTTGTCGATATGGAGCGCCCGAGAGAATTATTACTGATAATGGCTCTAATTTGAACAACAAAATGATGGCTGAGCTGTGTCGGGACTTCAAAATTGAACATCATAATTCTTCTCCGTATCGCCCCAAGATGAATGGCGTTGTTGAGGCGGCCAATAAGAATATTAAGAAGATTGTGCAGAAAATGATTGTCACATATAAAGATTAGCATGAGATGCTACCGTTCGCTTTGCATGGGTACCGAACGTCAGTACGCACGTCTACTAGGGCATCACCATTCTCACTTGTGTACGGTATGGAGGCAGTCCTACCGGTTGAAGTTGAAATTCCATCCCTTAGAGTCATGATGGATGTCAAATTAGACGAAGCTGAATAGGTTCGTGCCAGATTTAATTAGTTGAGCCTTATTGAAGAGAAACGTCTGACAGCTGTGTGTCACGGGCAGTTATACCAACGAAGGATGAAGCGGGCGTTTGATCAGAAGATGCGTCCTTGGGTTTACAAAGTCGGAGATGTAGTACTCAAAAGGATCCTTCCTCCTAGTACAGATCACAGGGGTAAATGGACTCCCAACTATGAAGGTCCATTCGTGGTGAAAAAGGTCTTCTCGGACGGAGCCTTATTGCTTGCAACCATGGATGGCGAAGACTTTCCATCCCCTGTTAACTCAGACGCACTCAAAAAATACTTTGCATAAATAGACCTGCTGGATAAAAAAAAAAAAAGATTCCAGGCAAAAAAGGGCATCCCGACGAACCATAAAAACAGAATAAAAAAGGTTCGGGCAAAAATTAGGGATATAAATAAAAAAATTGTACACCTGGTAAGTTGAAAACCCGAAAGGGCAACTTAGGCAAAAAGGGGTATCCCGGTGGATTGAAAACCCGAAAGGGCGGTCCATGCAAAAGAGGGATTTAAGCGAATGATTGTGGTCTGAGTTATTTGTACTCCATCACTGTTTCAGCAACTGACATTCCAAAGGATAGGAATCGGTCCAATCACTCCTCAGAAGGCAAGGTCGGGGAGTTTTGAAGATATACTGGCTATAGCAGAATCGAAACTCGGTAGAATTTCGTTTTCACATTGCCATTAGGATAGTTTCTTTTCTTAATTTACAGCAATCTCCTCTTTCCAGGGTTTGCTTCCGAATGTATTTGCCGATTTCAAGCATTTTTCAATAAATTGAATTTCAGTCAAAAGCTTCTTAATTTGTTTTTACTACTTTGTTTGCAAAAACGTCCGAATTTTTGATAAAACATTGCATTTGAAAACATTGTGACCTTGCAATAACATGCGCAGAAAAACATTTAAAATCAATTTGAATGTTGAAGTAATCCTGGATGGTGGATCTAAACCATGCAATATCCTGGGGCATGTGTGCGTATTCTTTTGTTGCAGGTAACAGGTACAAGCCTTTTCGAGAGCATGGGTCATTTCTTCTAGACAAGTAATCACTTACCCCTAAGTCAGAATACCAGGGCAACCATATTCAGGAAAGGGTTCCCATATCACCTTTTATTGCAACTTTTACTGATTGAGTTCACCGTGTGATCGGCGGATGCTTACAGCAAGATGAGATCAACGAAGCAAAGCCAATAAGGGATCGGTGGATCCTATTAAGTCGTTTCTCCCATTCGGAACTTCCAATAAGTACAAGCTTTTCTATGTCGATAACGGTTGCAAATTCCCCAGTAGAGTTGCTTCGCATACCTCGCAGTTAATGTTCAAGACTCAGTGAGTGTCCAGGAGTTTGAAGATGCCAAATCTTCTGTAAAATCCTCTGGGGACGATTTCTTCATATCAGTCACGCAATCTGGGGAAAAAGTAAGTTGGTGACCCTCCCAAGCATGGGGCATCTTGAAATCCCTCAGATAAGATGTGTTCCAGATCTATCATCCCCAATAGAGTGACCTCTCAATTATTGTATTTTTAGCTCAAGTCTCGGCATTTGCTTAAGAGTTTAAAGATGCTTGGTCTTCTGTAAAATCCTCTTAAGGGGCATCCCCAGCACGAGACGCTTTGAATCAGTTCTCCCCAGCAGAGTTTGTTGTAAACTCATTATCCCCAGTGGAGTCGTCAAGCGGAAGGTTTGCCTAACATGGGACATTGTGGCACTTATTCTAAGCTCGACAGCTTTGTTCCCCAATAGATTACCATGGGTTTTTGTGTTTTCCCAGCAGATCTCTAGGGATTTATTTCCCAGCATATCGCAACAGAACGTCTTCCAACCAGGATTTGCGTATCCCCGACGGAGTAGCTCCGATCCCCAGCAAGATCGTATCCCCGGCAGTTTGTTCTCAGCGAGAAGAGACTATAAATTCATTGTTTAGCAACTAGGGCTAAATACGGTTGTATCCCCCACAGAGTTTAGCATTGAATCTTGCCAGTAATACTCCCCAGCTGAGTTGTTTTTATCCCCGTAGAGGTTTAGCAGATCAACATAATCTCTTCCTCAGCAGAGTGTTAGTACATTCTTTCCCCAACCAAGTCGGAAAGTTGTCATTCCTCCAGCGGAGTTGCTATGATCAGAATTCATCCCCGGACAGATGAAATAATTCCTGGCAAAGTCATCACTTCCCCATATCTCAAAGTCCAATTTATTTTTGGCAAGCGTGGCAATTTGGAGTAGACGGATTGTTCAGTCATTCTCCGGTAGAGATATTATCCTTTCAAGAGCTTCTGAGGTCAAATCATTGATCATTGTTCCTCAGCAGAGTCAGCAGGGATGTCTGATATGTATGCAGAGTGTAATCCAGTGTTGAATTTTTGCAAAAGTCCACCCGCAGTGTGGCCAATCAGTAGTCAACTGACTTCATCCAAAAGACATCTTTCAAAAGTCCACCCGCAGCGTGGCCCATCGGCATTTGTCCGGTTTGATTCGAAAGACAAGGCAAAGTCCAACCGCAGATTGGAAAAAATCCATCTTAGGGTGGCAAATCAGCAAAGTCCAACCGCAGATTGGCAAAAGTCCGTCTTAGGGTGGCAAAGCAGGGTAAAGTCCAACCGTAGATTGGCGAAAGTCCACCCGCAATGTGGCAAGTCAGTAGTCGTCTGACTCCATTTAAAAGACAGTTTCAAGACCAACCGTAGATTGGCGAAAGTCCACCCGCAGTGTGGCAAGCCAGTAGTCGTCTGACGTCGTACAAAATACATTCTTAAGGTCCATCTGCAGTGTGGCAAGCCAGTAGTCGCCTGGCGTCGTACAAAAGACATTGTTAAAGTCCACCCGCGGTGTGGCAAGCCAGTAGTCGTCTGGCGTCCTTTAAAAGACATTGTTAAAGTCCATCCGCAATATGGCAAGCCATTAGTCATCTGGCATCGTACAAAAGACATTGTTAAAGTCCACCCGTAGTGTGGCAAGCCAGTAGTCGTCT
Organism: Lathyrus tuberosus; assembly: GCA_022829125.1. Classification (NCBI taxonomy): domain Eukaryota; kingdom Viridiplantae; phylum Streptophyta; class Magnoliopsida; order Fabales; family Fabaceae; genus Lathyrus; species Lathyrus tuberosus. Next base: position 8,939,822 of record JALAZF010000034.1, read on the forward strand.
GGCGTCGTACAAAATACATTTTCCAAGTCCATCCGCAGTATGGCAAGCCAGTAGTCGTCTGGCGTCGTCCAAAAGACATCTCTCCAGTGTTATGGTTATCATCAGAGTTTTATCCGAGCAGATTTCATTTGGTCGGGTTTATATCCATTTTCTTCTTCTCCACAAAGTGCAAATTTTTTGGTTATTTTCGGTATTCAATCCCTCCATACCTTGAAAGTCTGAAAGCAATTGCTATCATCCATTCAAGTCTACAGTGATTGAATAGGGGCAGCTGTAATACCCCAAAATTTACCCTCTCATTTTTCATATCATTTAGCATGTGCTTTCATTGCATTGCATTACATTCAAGTCATAAAAAAATAAAACATTCATCATTGGTTCAGCATAGGGCATGTGATCAGTTGATTTCAGAATATTGATCATCCAAAGCAAGAGAGCAAGATCCAAGTGTCTTCAAACAAGCCTCAAGGGTCTCTTATATCAGATGACATCCCATTTGATCCCACAAGTCATTGGAAGATGGGAATTCATCAAGAAGTTGGACAGTTCATCATCTCTTAGCAAAAGACAGTCCAAATTAGGGTTTGTGATTCAAGCAGTCTCCTGATGAAATTTTGGTTCAAACTTGATCTCAATGTTTTCTACATGATGTTAAGTATCTAAGGATGGAAGATTTCCCATTGGCTCATTTCAATAGAGGTTCAATTGATCGGTTGCTTGAGAATCAAGAAATTTGGGGAAAAGTCAACTGTGCAAAGGAAAAGGTCAACTCTTGACTTTTTAAGGTCAAATTCATGAAATTCAAGTCACATATGTTCATTGTACAAGATTTGATCAACAAATGTCAAGATATTCATCAAAAATCAAGAATGGTACAAAGTTGCCAAATTTAGAAACTTAGGGTTTCTAAAAATGGAAAGTTTAGGCCATTTTGCACTCTACTTCAAGGAATTCTTTCTTCAAGATAAAAGCTTCAAACTTCAGGCCCAAGTTAAGCCAATTAAAGATCACATCCTAAGCTTCAAATCCATGCCAACAACTCTTCCATTGGATCAAAATTGATAGAGTTATGATCAATCAAAGTAGAGAAAAATCAAGGCAAATTCCAAGTCATGACCAAGCAAGACTGGGCTGGCACGCAGTCATTTCATCAAACATGTGGTGTGCCAAATGTCAAGCCAATTTCTCAATGAAGAAGGCTCCAAATGAAAAAATGTTGAACACCAATCTTGTTCATCTCCATGCATTCTACAACTTTCATGTTTATCACTTTTTCATCTAATCAAGGGATTAAAAGTTATTGGAGTTCAAAGTGAAGGTCTTCAAGCTGAATTTACCTTGGGATTAAAAATGTTTATCACATCCAACTAAGACACAAAACCAGTTTGACACCAATGTCTTTAGAGGCATTTTTAAACCATTTTAAAGATTCATTTCAACTTACAATTAACATCAATGTTACTCTATGATGTACCATCTTCCATTTGCATCCAAAACCTTTCCATTTCATGTAGTATGCTTGGAGATTTTCATCTACCAACTTCATTGTTTTCATTGAATTTTGATGACCAAACATAGGAAGTATTTGTATTGTTTTGCTTTGGTTCAGTCAGTCCACACGCATACATCATTCACTCTTTTCCTATTATGAACACACACACACATCTTACATGTCATACATACATGCCTGGGTCGTACATGAAAGAGGAAATGAGAAACTTGTTTCATAAGTTTCATGCTGCAACACATCAACATCATCACCACATCACCATCATCATCTCTTCCTCATTTATTCATCAACAACAACACAACACACGGTTCTCTTCCCTCTCATTATTCAAATTGCTTAGCACACCACTCTCAATTGCTTCTAACACCATAGTTAACTCAACCTGAGTTCTAACCATCAACTGAGATGGTTAACTCCTAACCACATATATAAATGGTTTCCTAATAGAATTTGCAAAGAGAACACTTCATTTTTCACTCTCACGCCTCAAAGCATCTCAAGTTTCTCTCTGAACTCTCTCTTCTTTTCACACGAGTTCTTCACATTGTTACTTCAATCTTCATCATTCATCAACCTCAAAGCAGTGGTGGATTGAAGAAGAGCTTAGATCTTCATTATTATTAAGTTTACTTCACTGATTTTGCAAGGATTCAAACTTTCAGTAGCATTTATTTTGCTCCATTCAAGCTCAAGAACTCAAAGATCATCTCTGGTTTTCTTCTGATTCAAGGTTTCTTCAAGTTTTAGGTTCATTATTTCTCAACTTTTTCTTGCACTAATTCACTGATTCTAGGTTTGTTTTATGTGGATTATAGCTTAATAGAAGCAATGTGACTGATCTGGCTAGTTGATAGGCTCTTTAGGAGCTTAGATCTGAAACTTAGGGCAAGCTTTCTTCGTTCGATTCTCTGTGTATATGCATGATATGTGAAATATTTTGCTGGATTCTTGATCTACTTGACTTTCTCCTTCGATTGATGTACTTTTTGTGAATTTCTGGAGCATGTGATCATTTACAGGTGACGGAGATGGCCGGAGAAGATGACCGGAGGTCCTTCTCCGGCCGGTGAGGGTTTGACTAGGGTTTAAGCTTCAGATTATAACATAGCCGTTATATCTTTGTAATCCTAGGGCTATAAAAGTGACAGCGCATTAATGAACCACCCTCCCCTCACGTGACTTCTCTCTCTCAGCATTGTTGACCTTGACTTTTGTGTACGTGTGCATCCATACTTGTTAGCATGTGCCTGGCATCATATCCATCTGATTTGCATGTTTTGCTTGTTTGATCATCTTGACTACATCCAACGTATGTAATTGAGTCAAAATGTTGACTGAGGTGCATGGTATTATCATAGTCTGAAGCGTGTGTGGACCTGGACCTGATTGATATGCGCACCCCCTTGTTTCTGAGCCCAAACATTTTTCAACATGGTATTTGCTATCTGTGCACCCCCTCCTTCATTCATTCATATTTTTATTTTATTTTGCATATAGTTTCAATTTTATTTTATTAAAAATAGAATATGCATCATAAAAATTCCATAAAAATTCATGAAGCATCTTTAAACATTTAAATAATTTTCCACATTTTTTAATTCTGATTTTATTGAATTTTGCTCATATTTTCACAATTTCCTTTTAATTTCTTTTTCAATGTTCATCCTTCTTGATACTTGGTTCATTCTCATTTTAATTGAACTAGTTCCTTTTTGAATTTTTGAGTGGAATTTGGTATGATCATATTGCATATCTTGATGCATTTCATCCTGTTTTTTAAGGTCATTTTATCTTAGGTTTTAGAGGTGATGCTTGTGCTTTGTACTTGATTGATCTTTGTGAACTTGTGAAGCATATTTGAGTATGATCCTTATGGGGTTTTGACCTATAATTTTGTAATGTGCTTGCTCCCTGGTTGTACTTTATGTGATAGGATTCTTGTAATTTTTCCCACCTCTCTAATGTGTTTTTAATTCATTTTAGGTGCACTAATACATGTTGATCCTTAAGTGAATTGTTTTGGAGTTTTGTGTTTGGTTTGAACAAGTTGCTTTCCATTGATTGTTGAGATGCTTTATAGGTCATTTCTCTGACATTAAAATTCATCTTATATCATGGTTATAGGTCATTTACTTCCATCTCTCATAACTTGTACCTAATTGTTTCAACATGCATCCTTACTTGAATCCTTTTGACCTAATCTCACTTCTTTTCTTCTAATGTTTTAATATGACTTGTTTGTGAATCATCCATGCCTATCTGTCGCTCCCGAAAGATTTGCATCCAATGGTACAAACGCGAGAGTGGCGCAGAAAACACAGAGTCGCCAGCAATGTGTATTTATCCCGAGAGAGGGAAAGGAAACACTGCATAAACCTGAAGAGAAAGGGGGAAAGACATGGTCATCGCAACCATAGTCTGGGTTCGGGAGTCGGTTATGCGAGGGGAAGGTGTTAGCACCCCACGCATCCATCGTACTCGATGGGATCCACGCTTGTTGTCTAAACGGAGGGTGAGCTGTCCTACTATCTATGGCTAAACAAAAGAAAACGGGGACGGGGGTGACTAAGACGGACTCGGTAGGATATATTTGATGCCCTAGGCCTACGTACTCCCTTAGTGCAATGGGAAAGTCAGAGTCAACGTAGTTCAGATGGGAACTGTGGGGGGAAGGTTGCTCGCTAAGACAATCGCTGTCTTGTGCCTACATATCCTCAATCGGACGAGAGAGAGGAATCAGAGCTAATGTAGTTCGTGGGTACGACCACAGATGGGTAAGTGTTTTTTACGTGAGCGACAAGCTCTTTTCTGAAAATTAAATTTGAAACCCAACAATCCCGAAGGATAAAAAGATTTGAATTTGTTTTTGTGTTTTTTAGACAGAAGTGTTTTCTTTTTAAGTTAGTTCATAACTTGCATTGCACCAAAGTCTGGGGCACAAGGACGAATACTTAACGAATCGTCCCAAGACAGGACGCCCGATAAGTACTCTAGAAGGATGAGAGGAAGCCCCTCATTTCTCATTCCCCATGCTTAAGGCTCGTGCCCAATACACTTTATCTTTATTAAGTGTTTTCAAGAAGTTTTGAGATGAGAAGAGAGAAGACCCAAAGGAAACTCTAAAGGGAAACTAAGAGTCCTAATGTTATCATGCATGGGTGACCTATGGTTAGTGAGGCTTAGGAGGGACAACTACCTAAAACCTAATGCTAATCCTACTCCAAGCTTAATTAAAAATTAAGTTGGACTAGGTAGCTCTAAAGGGAGAGAATCTAATACTTAAACAAGTCTTGAGATTCATGGGAGAAAGAGAGTGAAAGATAAGAATGAGAAAGAGAATGATGAGATAAGAAACAAGATAGGGCAGCAAGCACATCATATCAAGTATATCCAACTTACATCAATAAACAAGTCTCAAAGATCATGCAAAACATCTCAAGTAAGCATGCAAAGATAATCATGAAAGAATGCAAGCATACTTATATTAAATGCACAATTAAGCACCAATGAACTTCATATCAAGATGAAATGAGAAAAATAAGATGAAGATGAAAGCAAGTCATAATCAAGATCATACCATCATCAATAATTCTCATGTGCAAGAGAAGATCAAAACATGAAACATTATGCACCAAAGAAAGTCCACAAAAGGAAGTCAAAGTACAAGCACTTAAAGCATACCCAAACATGATCCAAAAATTGCAAAATTTGGTCATAAGGGACCTTAACCAGGAGTAAACATCATATCAAATACTCATGCAAATAATCCAAAATAAATTCAAACAATTAGGCATGGCAAAACAATTAGGGTTAAGAGATGTCAAGAGATGATCATGCATAATTCACTTAAGCACAAATAATCAAACATATATCAAATGACATTCAAAAATTGTGGAACTAAAACCCAAGTGACCTAAGTCATAAGCTAGCAACATGCCAAAAGATCACACAAAAATTCACAGGTTAAGTACCTCAAACAATGCTTCAAAGTTGCATAAGAACAAAGAAGAACAATGCACAAATAGAGGGACTAAAATGCAATATTAAATGAGTTTAAAAATATGAGAAAATTTTTTTTAAGGACCTCAAGATGTCATCTGAAATATGCAAAAAGAATGGGATACAAATCATACACCAATGATGAGAACAAAAATCAACAAGGCAGGGTGTGCACAATTGAGACAATTCCAAAGGAAATTAATCAAACAATTAATTCAGATGCACAAAATAAAATAAAATAAAATGGAAAAATAAAATTTGACAAAACTTTATAAAATTCCAAAGATGCTTCATGATTTTTTTTGGTGATTTTTAGATGCATAAATCTATTTTTAAAAATAAAAAATGCAAAATGTACAAAGAAAATAAAAAAAATGCAAAGAGATGATGCCAGGGGGTGCAAACAGCAAGATAATCATGTTGGAAAATCAAATGGGCTCAAGGAGGGGGTGTAGATATCAACCCAGTCCATAACAAAAAAACAAGCGCAGTCCAACAAAAATAAGGATCCAGTCAAACAACTTGACTCAACATCAACCATTGGATCAGATCTACGCATGATATCAAGTCAACAAGTCCACTCAGTGCACAAGATGAAAGGCCAGGATCAAGAGTTCATGGTAACAAAGGTACACGCGTGCACATCCACATCATTCAGAAATTAAAAGCAGAGCACGTGAATAGCACATGTTATTTTAATGTGTTGGCAAAATCAACACCATCAGATTAATCAAATGTGCCAGATCAAGTCAACAGATCACAAAATCATGCAAGATCAAGGGTCCAGATCCGTGTGTGCACAATAAGAAGCATGGATTACAAACACACAATTAATAAAATATGTGTAGATTTTAAATGATCTGGCAGCATAAGAGCCATCAGATCTGGACCACCAACGGTCCAGATTTCATCTTCTTCCTCTAAACCCTCACCTGCCTGAAAACAAACCAGATGCCAGAGCCCTAGCTCCGGTCGTCTTCTCCGGCGACCTCAACATCAAAATTTCTCAGAAATCACAAACAAGTACACCATTCCACTCAAATTTTAACAAGGATCAAGAATATCACCTTCATTTCAACAGATCATACATGTATAAACCAAATCGAAGGAAAAAAGTTTGGATCTAAAAACTTTAGATCCACGATACAGCCATGATACACGTCCAAAATCAAAACAAATCACATCAGGATGATCAGCAAAGCATGAGGAACATTAAGACACAAGAAAACTGAGTTCTATGATCAAGAAAATCACACTAACCTGATACTTGTAGAGCACAAAATACACCAAGAAATCCTTCAGAAAGCTGCAGATCTACTCCTTAGAACTTCTGATTGCAAAATAAATGCAATATGAGGCTTGAATCAGGCTGGATCTTGAAGTTTGAAAGTGAGCAACTCAAATTCGAATCTGATGAAAACCTTGCTTAGAGCTTCAAACAATGGTTGATTCTTGTTCTATGGAGTATGTGGATCAAGAATATGGAAAAATTTCTTCAGAAACCCTTGTGAGGAGTGAGTTTCGAAGAAGGAAAGTTTTGAGTGAAAAATGAAATTCAGAGCAAATGAGAGTGCATGCCGTGTGAATGAAGGTGTGAGTCTCGTTATATACACTTGGTTAGAGCTCTGAGCATGATTAGGGTTTGATTAATCCCTTGATTAAGGCTATCCAAAGTGATTTGCAAAAATGCAAGTTGTGATGCACACCCTTAATCACACGTGCATTGGTCATGAATTAAGTATGATTCATCTCCATTTTACTTGCTGATCATAATGGAATTGGGTTTGGGCTTTGTAGTGGTCTGATTTGTGAGATTCAATCCATCTTGCAAATTTGCATTTTGTGAAATACATGAGGTACATGGCACGGCTTGGAGTGATTCAAGGGTCAAAAATGGTCCTTAGGATGTGTACTTGGATGTTACAATATGACTTGAAGCATTAGAGGTCAGTACAAGTCATTTTGAATCAAAATGCAAAAGGTGGAAAAATGGATACATGTGAAAACCCTAAAAAGCACCTTGCCTTCTTTTGGTCATATCTTGAGTTTCACAAATGGTATGAAGATAATCTAGTACTTTTTGGAAAGGGGAGAGAGAGATCTTCAACTTTCATGTTAGAGGAAAATTCATTTGAAGCTTATTTGATGATGAAAAGTCAAGTTGAAGATGGTTTGAAAAGTTGCCAAAAATGGAAGTTTCACATTATAGGTCATTTTCCAAAAATAGTAACTTTTGCACAAACTCATGACTCTTGATGAATGGTATGAATCCTAGCCTTTGAGGACCATATGAGGGTATAAGACCTTAAAAATCATGAAGAGGACCTCAAAATTCCATGGTTGACTTTCCTCCTTACAGTTGACTTTTCTTGGTTCACAAGCAACTGATCCACTGAACATCTCCCACAATGAACCACTAGCCAAGCCTTCCTCTATGAGTGTTTGTGAGCATATGGAACCCATGAGAGCATGCTTGAATCCACAAAGTTTTCTCAAGAAGCTCTTTGAACCCAAGAACCCTAATTTGGTCCCTCTGGTTAGGAGGGAAAGATTCACTTGAAATCCTTTGCCATTCTTGATCTTATAAAGATATGATGACCTCCACAAAACACCTTGAGGCTTGAGACTCCTTTGAGATGAACCAAGTACCTTGATCCCATGCTAAGAACCAATGCTATGCACAAATGCTAATGCAAGAAATGCAAAGAAACATAAGCCAGTTAGCTCCAAAACAAAAGAGCAAATTTTGGGGTGTTACAGCTGCCCCTATTCAATCAACTTGGTCCTGAAGGTATGATAGCAACGGCTGTCATGCGTTCAAAGGATTCACGGAGATTGAATACCAAAAGAAACCTGAAATTTTCAATCCTCAAAGGAGAGACGACTCCACTGGGGAATAAGCAATAAATGTTGCACTGTCACAACACGGACGAGTGTTAGCTATGCTAGGGATAAACACAGACGGGTGTCAAGGAATCAAAGATATCAGATACGGACGGGTATCGAAAAGATACACGGACGGGTGTAAAAGGGTTCAATACGGACGGGTATCGAAAAGATACATGGACGGGTGTAAAGAGTTTCAATACGGACGGGTATCAAAAAGATACACGGACGGGTGTAAAAGGGTTCAATATGGACGGGTATCGAAAAGATACACGGACGGGTGTAAAGAGTTTCAATACGGACGGGGTATCGAAAAGATACACGGACGGCTGTAAAGAGTTTCAATACGGACGGGTATCGAAAAGATACACGGACGGGTGTAAAAGGGTTTAATACGGGCGGGTATCGAAAAGATACACGGACTGGTGTAAAAAAGTTCAATACGAACGGGTATCGAAAAGATACACGGACGGGTGTAAAAAGGGTTCAATACGGATGGGTATCGAAAAGATACACGGACGGGTGTAAAAAGGGTTAAATTTACTGGGGATTGGCCTTATTGGGGATTAAAATGATGAACTGAACACGGACGGGCGTTATCAACAGGTCAATACGCACGGGTATTGAAATCAAAGGTTCAAACACGGACGGGTGCCAAAGGAAACACCGACGGGTGTCAAGGTAAAAACTTTGAAGGGATGAATCAAAAGACCACCTGGACGAAAAGGGTGAAAAGAGATCATGGGTTCACAATCCTGGCAAAACACTCTGCCGTGGGACTGTCAAATATTACTTTGAATGACTAAACCCAACACTTGTGGAGTAAAGTCGAATGATATTTCCTGAAATCCGGTTTTCCTGGCGAAGGAAAACTCAAACCTGGCTTATGCTTCGGATGCATATGTTTGAATTTTGCCGTAATGCTCCACACGGAGTGGAAATGCTACGCATTTAGGAGGATGCCATGTAAAAAATGCTTATGCAATGCAAAAAGGCCGTCCCAGCGAAATAAATGCTGAGAACAGAAGCAACTCCACTGAGGACGACAAACTACATTGTCATCAAACCAAAGAACATGTTGAGGAAAACTTCACCCTGCTGGGGAAGATCACAATCACCAATTCTGCTGGAGATGGATGAATCTCCGAGAGAAAACCCACTCTATCAGGGAGGAACTGAAAACTGAAGATGGAAACTCCTCCGTCGGGGATGACCAAATGTTTCAGAACCTGGATTCAAAACTTGCTGGGGATACTAATCGCCAACAAACTCTGCTTGGGGATAAACTGAAAGAAACTTTGAGGAAAATAGATTGCCCCATGCTCAGTGGGGAAACACTGTCTTTAATCAATGAGGACACTCTATCAGACTCTTGCAGGAGAGACTGTAAAAATAACAACTTCTGGCTACCTGCTGAGGAAAGATGAGCCAAATCACAACTCTGGCTGGGGGTAAACCTCTTATATCCTGCTGAGGGGGACGATCCTCAACGACTCCGCTTGGGGAATTACCTCTTTATACTCTGTTGAGGAAGACGATCCTCAATACTCTGACTGGGGAGAGCAGCAAACTGCTGAGGATGATCAGACTTCAAAGTTGGGGAGCAAATCTACTGGAGAAGTACACCTGTCATTCTGCAAAACCACAGAAAGGTCTACGTGAAAAAATGATTACTTTGATTATCATCATAGTGACTGTCGTCTAAGCAATTGCCACTGTTTTCCAACTTGTTTCACAAAGCTCAACATTTTAGCATGTAATGTTTATAAAAAAATATCGGACATTTTCACAAACAAAACAGGTAAAACAAAAGACAAAAGCTCTTTGACTGAAATGCAAAATTTATTGAAATGATCAGCCTGTAAATAGGCATTTACATTTGGAAGCAATTCTTGAAAAGAGGTAATTGCGTAAAAAGTAAAAGAAAATACACATGTCGGCAATGTGGGGAACAGACATCCACCATGACTCGACTCAGCTATAACCCATATGACTTGTTTATCCGCAGATGCTTTGGCCTTTGAAGATGACTGACTGGACTGATTCCTTTCCTTCGAATTTTCCAAGTGTGAATAGTGATCACAGATCGAATGTGGATCGTAGTCTTTGCTTTTAAATCCCTAACTTTTGCCTGGATCGCCCTTTTTGGGTTTTCAATCCACCGGGATACCCATTTTTGCCAAAGTTGCCTTTTTAGGTTTTCAACCTTGCGGGTTTATTTCTTCTTCCTTTTTATCCCTAATTTTTTCCCGAACCTTTTCTTTTTATGGTTCGCCAGGATGCCCCATTTTTGCCTGAACCTTCTTTTTATGTCCAGCGGGTCTTTTTTATGCAAAGTATTTTTTGACTACATCCGTGTTCACAGGGGACGTAAAATCTTCGCCATCCATAGTTGAGAGTAATAAGGCTCCACCAGAGAAAACCTGTCTTACTACATATGGCCCTTCGTAATTCGGAGTCCACTTGCCCCTGTGATCTATTTGAGGAGGAGTGGTCCTTTTCAGGACTAATTCACCAGTTTGGAAACACCGAGGATGCACTTTCTGATCAAATTCTTTTTTCATCCTGCTCTGATACAACCGGCCATGTGCAATGGCTTTTAATCTCTTCTCTTCATTGAGGTTCAGTTCATTCAGCCGGGAACGCACCCACTCAGCTTCATCAAGCTTCACGTCTGTCAGAATTCTCAAAGAAGGAATCTCAACTTCTAATGGCAGAACTGCTTCCATACCATACACCAGTGAGAAAGGGGTTGCCCTAGTTGATGTGCGTACCGAAGTACGATATCCGTGCAAAGCGTAAGGCAACATCTCATGCCAGTCCTTGTATGTCACTACCATCTTTTGCACAATCTTCTTTATGTTCTTATTAGCCGCTTCAACATCCCCATTCATCTTCGGGCGATAGGGAGAAGAATTGTGATGTTCAATCTTAAAGCTCTTGCATAGCTCCTTCATCATCTTATTGTTCAAATTTGAACCATTGTCAGTAATGATCCTCTCCGGGACTCCATACTGGCTGATGATGTCCTTCTTAATAAACCGGGCTACCACTTGTCTGGTGACGTTGGCATACGATGCTGCTTCCACCCACTTCGTGAAATAATCAATAGCCACCAAGATAAAACGATGTCCATTCGAAGCAATCGGCTCGATCTTCCCAATCATGTCAATTCCCCACATGGCAAAAGGCCAAGGTGACGACAAAACATTCAGAGGAGTAGGCGGTACGTGCACCTTATCAGCATAAATCTGGAATTTATGACATTTCCGGGCGTATTTAAAATAATCAGACTCCATAGTCATCCAGTAATACCCCGCTCTTAACAATTTTCTTGCCATAGCATGCCCATTGGCATGAGTACCAAAGGAACCTTCGTGAACTTCTTCCATTAACGGGCCTGCCTCGTGTTCATCAACACACCGTAGCAAGACCATGTCAAAGTTTCTCTTGCATAACACATCGTCTTTGTTCAAAAAGAAGTTTCCTGATAACCTCCTCAATGTCTTCTTATCCTTGGAAGATGCCCCAGCTGGGTATTCCTGACTCTTCAAAAAGACTTTGATATCATGATACCAAGGCTTGCCATCTGATACACCTTCAACCGCAAATATAAAAGCAGGTATGTCCAAGCGCATGATTCTGATTAAAGGAGTTTCATTCCAACGATTCACTTGATACATCGATGACAACGTTGCCAACGCATCAGCCATCTGATTCTCTATCCGGGGAATGTGATGGAAGTCCACTCTGTCAAAGAAAGGTAACAACCTTCTGGCATAGTTGTTATACGGAACAAGATTCGCTTGACGAGTCTCCCATTCACCTGTAATCTGATTAACCACCAACGCAGAATCACCAAAAACATTGAGGTTCTTGATTCTCAAATCAATCGCTTCTTCTAACCCCATGATGCATGCTTCATATTCTGCCTCGTTGTTGGTGCATACGAACGCCAATCGGGCAGTGGAGGGTATATGAGAACCCTTTGGAGTCGTAATGATTGCCTCGATTCCGTTACCATATGAATTAACAGCCCCATCAAAAACCATCTTCCACTGAGATCCAATCTCAGGTCCTTCATCAAGCAAAGGTTTTTCACAATCCTTCATCTTCAAATGCATGATATGCTCATCAGGAAATTCAAACTTCATCGGTTGATAATCCTCAATTGGTTGTTCGGCAAGATATTCTGACAAAACACTTCCATTAATGGCCTTTTGGGAAACATACTGAATATCGTATTCCGTCAGAACCATCTGCCAACGGGCTATTCTACCAGAAAGTGCTTGCTTCTCAAACACATACTTGATCAGATCCATCTTTGAAATCAAGAGGGTTGTGTGGTTTAACATATACTGCCTCAAACGCTTAGCGGCCCAAGCGAGTGCACAACATGTTTTCTCCAGCATCGAGTACCTTGACTTGCAATCAGTAAACTTTTTACTCAGGTAGTAGATAGCGTGCTCCTTTCTACCTGACTCGTCTTACTGACCGAGCACACAACCCATTGAATTCTCAAGAACCGTGAGATACATAATCAAAGGTCGTCCTGGCACTGGTGGTATAAGGACCGGAGGTTCCTGCAAGTATTCTTTAATCTTTTCAAACGCCTTTTGACAATTTTCATTCCACCTGACCGCTTGATCTTTTCTTAGCAACTTGAAGATTGGTTCACACGTGGCTGTGAGATGCGAGATGAACCTAGCAATGTAGTTTAATCTCCCCAAGAAACCACGAACCTCTTTTTCTGTTTTCGGCACAGGCATTTCTTCTATGGCTTTTACCTTTGCAGGATCAACCTCGATACCTTTTTCACTAACAATAAACCCCAACAATTTTCCTGATCTCACCCTGAAGGTGCATTTGTTTGGATTCAACCTCAGTCTGAATTTTCTCAATCTTTCAAATAGCTTCTGAAGATTCACCAGATGTTCTTCCTCCGTTTGTGACTTCGCAATCATGTCATCAACATAGACCTCAATCTCTTTGTGAATCATATCATGAAAGAGAGTCACCATCACCCGCTGGTAAGTTGCCCCTGCATTTTTCAATCCAAAGGGCATCACTTTGTAGCAGAATGTTCCCCACGGTGTTATGAAAGTTGTTTTCTCCATGTCCTCTGGGGCAATCTTGATTTGGTTATACCCAGAGAAGCCATCCATGAAGGAAAACACCGAATACTGAGCAGTATTATCAACTAACACGTCAATGTGAGGGAGCGGGAAATCGTCCTTTGGGCTTGCTCTGTTCAAATCCCTATAATCAACACACATCCTGACCTTCCCATCCTTAGGTACAGGCACGATGTTAGCAACCCATGGAGGATAATTTGTTACGGCAAGAAAACCAGCATCTAGCTGTTTCTGAACCTCTTCCTTGATTTTGACAGACATCTCCGGTTTAGTTCTTCTCAACTTTTGTTTGACCGGAGCACAACCTTCTTTAAGTGGTAGCTGGTGTACAACAATATCAGTATCGAGCCCAGGCATGTCTTGGTAAGACCAGGCGAAGATGTCCGCATACTCACGGAGCATTTCAATCAATCTTCCCTTGACACTGTCTCCCAATGCAACCCCTATCCTTACTTCCTTTCTGGCGTCCTCGGTTCCCAGATTCACAATCTCAATTTCCTCCTGATGAGGTAGGATGACCTTCTCCTCTTGCTTTAACAATCTGGCCAACTCTTCGGGTAGTTTACAATCTTCGTCAGTCTCTTCTTCAGCCTGATAGATTGGATTGTCAAAGTCATACCGAGCTATAGCTGAGTCATGATCGGTGTCATCTGAACAAAGAGACCTGCATGATTGATGAGGTATGTTTTATTATGTATGCAACAAAAGAAACACATTGCCATTTGATGTGGGTTTTTATTGCATAAAAATAAAACAGAAAGACAGAGATCAAAATATTTGAGTGTGAAAAGTCCTTTATTGATGATAAAGCAAAACATGCAATAGTTAAAAGCCCTACAAATAAAATCACTACGTCTTGGGCAGAACGCAGGATTAACATAGCAGGAAAACAGAATAATTACTCGAAGCTAGTCACTTGAATGACTTTTTCAGAAGACCAGTTGCACAGACTTTCTCCTGGGATGCAAGGGCGGATCCAACTATCCATATCACAATCACTGTCCCCTTCTTCCTCAATGGCATTAACTCTGTTGAAGAAAATACCGACACTGGTGAAACGGACTGGGCCATAGAATTTGGGAGGATCCCTGGCTCTCCTGGGTGGCTTGTATCCCAATCCATAGGTATTCCCTTTCGGCTGAACTTTAATCACTTGGCCCCACTTCTGTGAGCTACCAGCTTCGACTATAGCCTTGGCGTCTTTAAACGAAGACATAGAAACCTCAGGTTGATCTGCCACTGTGAGCTGCTCTGTGGTCTCGGACTGATCCTCAAACTGAATAACCTCTTCAGACACCTTCACTTTTTCAAACCCCTGACACAGCGTCTCATGGATTTCACCATCCACTTCCACGTATTTAAAGGTTGACAGCTGACTAATCATTATGTCCTCCTCTTCGCACACTGTCACCACGTGACCATCTACCATGTATTTCAGCTTTTGATGCAAAGTGGAGGTTACAGCGCCTGTACCATGGATCCAAGGATGACCCAACAGACAGCTGTATGCTGGCTGAATATCCATTATATAAAATGTTGCATCAAATATTTCCGGCCCAACCTTGATCGGAAGCACAATCTCACCAAAGACAGATCTCTTCGAGCCATCAAAAGCTCGCACCACCAAGTCGCTTGGTGAAAAAATAAGTCCCCTAGTATCTAACTTCATTAATGCTTTCTTTGGCAATACATTCAACTATGATCCAGTATCAACCAACACATGTGACATCAGTGAACCACGACACTCAATCGAAATATGCAGGGCATTGTTATGATTCCTCCCAGCGGGAGTTAAATCAAGATCCGTAAAGCCCAAGCCATTACCCGCATTCACGTGCGCGACAACCCCTTCCAGCTGGTTAACAGAAATCTCCTGGGGCACATATGTCGCATTCAAAACTTTCAGAAGCGCATTTCTGTGAGCTTCAGAACATAATAGCAAAGACAGAATGGAAATCTTCGACGGGGTTTGATGTAGTTGGTCCACGATCTTGTAATCACTCTTTCGGGCGAGCCTCATAAACTCCTCTACATTTTCAGAAAAAGCATCATCAACCGGCTTTACTATAGAATCAATAATCACTGGAGGCTGCACAGAACCATCAGCTACCTGTTTTCCCTTATCTTGCCTATAAGTACTGGGTTGATCATTAGTAGGGGTAAGGACTCTACCACTTCTTGTTATAGCATCGGTCTTAACCTTAACCTCAGGACTAGAACTCACTAATGAAGTAGCCATTAATTCCTGCTTTTGTCCATTGACAAACACCTCTGCGCCATAATTCCAGGGAATAGCCTTAGGACTTTCATACGGAATGGGTTCAGCCCTTGTGATAATAACTGGTGGTGGTCTTGCCGGACCTGAAATAGTAATCGTCTTGAAAGGAATGGTGATGGTAGCAACCTTCTCACTGACGACTTCTTCTTGTTGATTACACCGATCAAACTGTAAACAACCTTCATCAATAAGATTCTGGATACCCATCTTCAACGAATCACAACCATTATCCTTCGTCAAACAATCTGAACAGTTCTCATCACAACCCGGATAGACGCCACCCTTTAGTAACCTGTTTTTAACCACAGCCAGCGGAGTCTTTAGCTCCTCAATATCCATGATCAAATTCAAAGCTTCACATTCCTCAATTATCGAATTCACCCTCGGCCCATTGTGATCAGGCATCGGGTTTTGAATAACATTGGGCCCATCATTCGAGAAATTGATAGCCTTGGAGTCTACAAGGTCTTGCACCTTGTGATGAAACGCCCTACATTTCTCCACAGTATGCCCCGGAGCACCAGAGTAAAAATTGCAGTGTGCGTTAGAATCGTAGCCTCGTGGGAGTTCCCCTGTTGGTGGAGCTAGGGTCGGGAGCTCAACTAGACGCAACTGCAGCAAATGTTGCAACAATTGTGCATACGACATCGGTGGTTGCTCAAAATGCCTCTCTGCATTTCTTTGTCTATTCTGATACTGGCCCTGCTGCCTATTCTAATTAACATTATTCCTTTGTTGCTGTGGTGGAGGTAACGTTGCTGGGATAGTTACCGATGCTACTTGTTGATTATTGCTCTGGCGCTATTTCCCTTTTCCCTTGTAAGATGATACAGCATTGGCCTCTCCTTTCTTCTTATAACCATCAAATGGCTTCTTTCCATGCCCGGAGGACGATCCATCACCACAAGAAACTTTTCCAGCCTTAATTCCAACCTCTACCTTCTGTCCGATCGCAATCACATCTGCAAACTTGCCTAGTGAACAAGGCAATAGCTTTTCATAATAGTGCTTCGGCAATGTGCCATAAACATATCCAACATCTCCTTCTCCAGCATTGGTGGCTATACCCTAGCCGCCAATTCACGCCACCTTTGCGCGTATTCTTTGAAACTTTCCTCATTTTTCTGGGACATGCTCAACAGTTGAGTTCTGTTGGGAGCCATGTTTGTGTTGTATTGGTAATGCTTGATAAAAGCTACAGCTAACTCTCTCCAAGTACGAACATCTCTACTTTCCAGCGCCATATACCATTCCAAAGACGCGCCGGACAGGCTGTCTTGGAAAAAGTGCATCATTAGCTTTTCGTCCTTGGCATGGGCAGCCATCTTCCTGGTATACGCCTTTACATGAGTTCTCGGGCAGGTAGAACCATTATACTTCTCCAGTGTAGGAATCTGAATCTTGTGCGGAATGACATTATCAGGGACCAACCCTAGGTCGTCCAAATCTATTCCCAGATCATCCTGCTTCATAACCCCTTTCAGTTGCGCCTAGATTAAACGGATCCTCTCATCACTGACCACAGGAGGCCCAGCGTCGAAGCTTCTGACTGAAAAAGCATCATCCTGTTGATCATCAAAACGATGGCCATGGATAGCTCGAATAATGCTTCCTTCTCCAACCACTGAAGGAATCCCACCCTGTCCACCAGCACCAGGGATAGGAATGTTGGTACCAGCACCACCTCCGCCCGGAGGAATAATACGATTAAGAAGACCACCGTGTAAGATACCATTTTCATCAACCTGCGCCACCAAAGGCTGAACTAGAGTTCTGAATTCATTTTGGCTCTGCACCACACCTTGCATTATCTCCATGAATTGATCGATGCGAGCTTGCATAGCTGCCATGTCTGCCTGAACTTTGTCCATCACTCTGCTTTGATTAAGCCTGGTAGAATACCGATGAGCTGGTTGATCAATCCTGACTGTCAAAAAGAGAGAGCATAAAAAATCCAGAGAATCTGAGATAACCTGCTATGCAAAATGAGATGATTATGCAAATGCAAATGCAAACATGTATGAACATTATCAAGGCGATCTATCCCTTGATTCCAGTTTTAGCAACAGAAGAGAACTGAATTCCTGATCATATAAAGAGAATAAACATCTGTTACAACACAAGTCTGAATAAGCATAAACAAAGACCCCGACCAACAAGCCTGGCGGTGATCCCGAAAATACAAAGAAAACAGCAGCAAGGAAACTAAGGCATATCATCAAGACTCAGTCGTGCTAGAATTCCCCATTCGTCATTCTTTTTGCACCAATTCTGCACTTCCTTGAGAAGCTTCTTGGTATTAGGATGCTCTGGTCTCTGAATCAACTCGTGAATCAAAAGATCCCTCCTGTGCAAGATCCCTGTTAAATAACGACTATGCAATTCCCAATCATCTTCTCCAGAAGCTCCACCTGAACTTGGACCTTCTCTTCTGGCTCTTTTCACTTCGGCTTGGATCTTCAGCTGTTCCATATCTGCCATGGTTTCCTTGAGCTTTTCCTCAATTGCTCTCCTCTCAAAGATCCCTGATAAAATCTCCTTATCCTTTTTCCGAAGCTTTGTCTTCAAACCTTCAATCTGCTCTAGATACTCGTCCTCTTTCAACCTGTTGGCAGTAATTGCTGTATTTCGACGGTCACGGAACCTGTGAATTCTTGACATAGCATAAACCAACTCTTTCTTTTTGGACGAAAGGACCTTGCTAACACTTTTCAACGCTTGAGCCACTTTCTCTTTGGTTGTGGCCTCTTTAGACAATTCTTTCTCCTTCACAGCCAAAAGTTCTGATTTCAACCTGGCAACATGGATAGCTTCGCCTTTTTCGTGCTTCAACTGGCCAACCTCTCTGCCCAGCTCACGATTCTCCTCTCGGAGTTTCTCCTTCTCAGCCCATAACTTATCATACTTCTCTATATCAACAGTCGTGGGAGCCTCGATCATCAAAGGATACAAAGGTGGTTCCACCAGGAAAGGAAGAAGCTCCTCTTCTGCTCTTTTCTTAATCCACACTTCATAGGAAGGAAAAGCTCGGTTATTACATTTCCCAAATGAAGTTTTTCCCTTGTTGGTCACCTGCTTCCAAGCATTCACAATCTTCCTTATCATCTCTTGATCCCCAGTACCGTTGAAGAATAAGGGCTCTCTGATATCTCGCTCTTCAGGTGGACCTCTCAAAGGATAACCAAATTGCCTGATAACAAGGGAATGATTATAGTTAATTCCACATTTTCTCCCTATCAAGGGTACATTAGGGAATTCTCCACACTTGCAAATAATCTCCATCCCTAGTAAGTCATGGTTGAACTAAACAATGTTGTTAGCAGTTAAGCCCATTAACCTCTTTGACCACTTTAGAGAATCTCTCATATCAACGAAAGCGCCAGCTTCGGGGAGATGACTCAGAAACCAAGTAGATAAGAGTGGTGCACAGCAACTCACAGTTTTTCCACGCCTATTTTCATTCTTGTAGTGGACTGAGTGATACACATCACCTAGCAAGGTAGGTATAGGATTCTTTGAAATAAAGATTCTGATAGCATGCATATCCACCAGATCAGGAACATTGGGAAACAGGACAATCCCATAGATGTACATAGCCAGAATAGCTTGGAAAGCAGTCCAATTCCTCTCCTTAACATGTATGCTAGCTTGATCAAACAAGAACTTCAATAAGAAACCCTTAGCTCCTTGTTTCTCTACAATATTACTGCTCAGAGCGGATTCACCAATATGAGGAGCAATGGCCATTTCTCCTATCCCGGGGCGTTCTTCAGAAAAGAATACTATGTCATGCCTGATGGGGATTCCCAAAATAAATGAGAACTCCTCCAACGTTGGGGCCAAGATATAGTCTGGGAAAGTGAAGCAACGCAAAGACGGATCATAGAATTGAAGAAGTGTATGAATGGCATCCTTCTCATAGTTGGAGATACTGTAGACAAACTTTAGAAGTCTCCCATACTCTCCACCGAACTCTATACGAACTCCGGGACCAGCCATACTAATCAGCTTGTGAATCAACGTCAAGGTCGGGTCTGGGAACGAATAAGCAACAGTCTTCTTTCTCTGGACATCCATGTTAAGTTAACCTCAGAAAACCGGAATCAAGAGTAAGATGCAAGCCCTGAAAAATGTCAAACATGTTAGAATGCAAGAAAAATGATATGCACATGCAAGCATGGGATCAAGGCATCACTGCTGGATGTGCTGTGCTGTTAACTGAACGAGAACCATAACCCAGAAAACCAGAATTCTAGAATACCGAACCACTGAGATAACCAGAAACCCAGATAATCAAACACTGATGAGAAATCCAGAAAACCGGGTAGGTTGAAGGTTTCGGTTTCCTGCAAGCCTGTAAACACCCATCCCATCTCTCATGAGGGTTCTAGAAAACCGAGGATCTTCAATATCACGGGCTCTCAGGTCGAGAAATGACGATACGTTCACCATTTCTGGTTTGGCATCATCATCAATCGAGGAGGCCTCAACTGATTCCCCTAAAAAATAAGGTCATCCTATGCGAGTCCCTCAGCATTGGGTCCTCGGATCGACAAGTGTAATGGGTTTTCCATTTCTGGTCTGCCATTATCATAGGTCGGGAGGAGAGGAGCAACTGAGGTATCGGAGAAATGGTCACCAGAGTCAACAGCTCTCTAGATCAACACCCTGAAATGCGCAAGACACACACGTCAGAATGCGTCCCAAGATAGCCTCGTCTGATTTTGAATTTCGTGAACACACAAACGTACCAAGATGGCACGTAGGTCCCAATACTCTCCACTCTAGTCCTAGGGTGTACTCAAGCCTGGGTATTGGGCTTATCTCTCAGAACAACCCAACCTGCCAAACAGAAACCAGCCAGCACAACACAGCAATATCCAGTGTGACAGTAATAAAATGAAATGCAATGCAATAAAAGTTGTAAAACAGTAATATACAACATAATAAAGCACAACAAATAAACATCCAACAAAAAAAAAAAACAAACAAGCGCTAGGATCGACTCGCTAAAGGGGATGGACCAGCAAGAGGTCAACCAGATTCCCCAGCAGAGTCGCCAGCTGTTGCTCCCGAAAGATTCTCATCCAACGGTACAAACGCGAGAGTAGCGCAGAAAACATAGAGTCGCCAGCAATGTGTATTTATACTGAGAGAGGGAAAGGAAACACTGCATAAACCTGAAGAGAAAGGGGGAAAGACATGGTCATCGCAACCATAGTCCGGGTTCGGGAGTCGGTTATGCGAGGGGAAGGTGTTAGCACCCCACGCATCCATCGTGCTCGATGGGATCCACACTTGTTGTCTAAACGGAGGGTGAGTTGTCCTACTATCTATGGCTAAACAAAAGAAAACGGGGACGGGGGTGACTAAGACGGACTCGGTAGGACATATTCGATGCCCTAGGCCTACGTACTCCCTCAGTGCAATGGGAAAGTCAGAGTCAACGTAGTTCAGACGGGAACTGTGGGGGGAAGGTTGCTCGCCAAGACAATCGCTGTCTTGTGCCTACATATCCTCAATCGGACGAGAGAGAGGAATCAGAGCTAATGTAGTTCGTGGCTACGACCACGGATGGGTAAGTGTTTTTTACGGGAGCGACGAGCTCTTTTCTGAAAATGAAATTTGAAACCTAACAATCCCGAAGGATAAAAAGATTTGAATTTGTTTTTGTGTTTTTTAGACAGAAGTGTTTTCTTTTTAAGTTAGTTCATAACTTGCATTGCACCAAAGTCTAGGGCACAGGGACGAATACTTAACGAATCGTCCCAAGACAGGACGCCCGCTAAGCACTCTATAAAGATGAGATGAAGCCCCTCATTTCTCATTCCCCACGCTTAAGGCTCGTGCGCAATACACTTTATCTTTATTAAGTGTTTTCAAGAAGTTTTGAGATGAGAAGAGAGAAGACCCAAAGGAAACTCTAAAGGGAAACTAAGAGTCCTAATGTTATCATGCATGGGTGACCTATGGTTAGTGAGGCTTAGGAGGGACAACTTCCTAAAACCTAATTCTAATCCTACTCCAAGCATAATAAAAAATTAAGTTAGACTAGGTAGCTCTAAAGGGAGAGAATCCAAGACTTAAACAAGTCTTGAGATTCATGGGAGAAAGAGAGTGAAAGAGAAGGATGAGATAAGAAACAAGATAGGGCAGCAAGCACATCATATCAAGTATATCCAACTTACATCATTAAACAAGTCTCAAAGATCATGCAAAACATCTCAAGTAAGCATGCAAAGATAATCATGAAAGAATGCAAGCATACTTATATGAAATGCACAATTAAGCACCAATGAACTTCGTATCAAGATGAAATGAGAAAAATAAGATGAAGATGAAAGCAAGTCAGAATCAAGATCATACCATCATCAACAATTCTCATGTGCAAGAGAAGATCAAAACATGAAACATTATGCACCAAAGAAAGTCCACAAAAGGAAGTCAAAGTACAAGCACTTAAAGCATACCCAAACATGATCCACAAATTGCAAAATTTGGTCATAAGGGACCTCAACCAGGGGTAAACATCATATCAAATACTCATGCAAAGAATCCAAAAGAAATTCAAACAATTAGGCATGGCAAAACAATTAGGGTTAAGAGATGTCAAGAGATGATCATGCATAATTCACTTAATCACAAATAATCAAACATATATCAAATGAAATTAAAAAATTGTGGAATTAAAACCCAAGTGACCTAAGTCAGAAGCTAGAAACATGCCAAAAGATCACACAAAAATTCACAGGTTAAGTATCTCAAACAATGCATCAAAGTTGCATAAGAACAAAGAAGAACAATGCACAAATAGAGGGACTAAAATGCAATATGAAATGAGTTTAAAAATATGAAAAAAAATGTTTTTAAGGACCTCAAGATGTCTTCTGAAATATGCAAAAAGAATGGGATGCAAATCATACACCAATGATGAGAATAAAAATCAACAATGCAGGGTGTGCACAATTGAGACAATTCCAAAGGAAATTAATCAAATAATTAATTCAGATGCAAAAAATAAAATAAAATGGAAAAATAAAATTTGGCAAAATTTTATGAAATTCCAAAGATGCTTCATGATTTTTTTGGTGATTTTTAGATGCATAAATCTATTTTTAAAAATAAAAAATGCAAAATGTACAAAGAAAATTAAAAAAATGCAAAGAGATGATGCCAGGGGGTGCAAAAAGCAAGATAATCATGTTGGAAAATCAAATGGGCTCAAGGAGGGGGTGCAAATATCAACCCAGTCCATAACAAAAAAAACAAGTGCAGTCCAACAAAAATAAGGATCCAGTCAAACAACTTGACTCAACATCAACCATTGGATCAAATCTACGCATGATATCAAGTCAACAAGTCCAATCAGTGCACAAGATGAAAGGCCAGGATCAAGAGTTCATGGTAATAAAGGTACATGCGCGCACATCCACATCATTCAGAAATTAAAAGCAGAGCACGTGAATAACACATGTTATTTTAATGTGTTGGCAAAATCAACACCATCAGATTAATCAAACGTGCCAGATCAAGTCAACAGATCACAAAATCATGCAAGATCAAGGGTCCAGATCCGTGTGTGCACAATTAGAAGCATGGATTACAAACACACAATTAATAAAATATGTGAAGATTTTAAATGCTCTGGCAGCACAAGAGCCATCAAATCTGGACCATTAACGGTCCAGATTTCATCTTCTTCCTCTAAACCCTCACCTGCCTGAAAACAAACCAGACGCCGGAGCCCTAGCTCCGGTCGTCTTCTCCGGCGACCTTAACATCAAAATTTCTCAGAAATCACAAACAAGTACACCATTCCACTCAAATTTTAACAAGGATCAAGAATATCACCTTCATTTCAACAGAACATACATGTATAAACCAAATCGAAGGAAACAAGTTTGGATCTAAAAACTTTAGATCCACGATACAACCATGATACACGTCCAAAATCAAAACAAATCACATCAGGATGATCAGCAAAGCATGAGGAACATTAAGCACACAAGAAAACTGAGTTCTATGATCAAGAAAATCACACTAACCTGAAACTTGTAGAGCTCAAAATACACCAAGAAATCCTTCAGAAAGCTGCAGATCTACTCCTTAGAACTTCTGATTACAAAATAAATGCAATATGAGGCTTGAATCAGGCTGGATCTTGAAGTTTGAAAGTGAGCAACTCAAATTTGAATCTGATGAAAACCTTGCTTATAGCTTCAAACAATGGTTGATTCTTGTTCTATGGAGTATGTGGATCAAGAATATGGAAAAAGTTCTTCAGAAACCCTTGTGAGGAGTGAGTTTCGAAGAAGGAAAGTTTTGAGTGAAAAATGAAATTCAGAGCAAATGAGAGTGCATGCCATGTGAACGAAGGTGTGAGTCTCCTTATATACACTTGGTTAGAGCTCTGAGCATGATTAGGGTTTGATTAATCCCTTGATTAAGGCTATCCAAAGTGATTTGCAAAAATGCAAGTTGTGATGCACACCCTTAATCACACGTGCACTGGTCATGAAATAAGTATGATTCATCTCCATTTTACTTGCTGATCATAATGGAATTGGGTTTGGGCTTTGTAGTGGTCTGATTTGTGAGATTCAATCCATCTTGCAAATTTGCATTTTGTGAAATACATGAGGTACATGGCACAGATTGGAGTGATTCAAGGGTCAAAAATGGTCCTTAGGATGTGTACTTGGATGTTGCAATATGACTTAAAGCATTAGAGGTCAGTACAAGTCATTTTGAATCAAAATGCAAAAGGTGGAAAAATGGATACATGTGAAAACCCTAAAAAGTACCTTGCCTTCTTTTGGTCATATCTTGAGTTTCACAAATGGTATGAAGATAATCTAGTACTTTTTGGAAAGGGGAGAGAGAGATATTCAACTTTCATGTTTGAGGAAAATTCATTTGAAGCTTCTTTGATGATGAAAAGTCAAGTTGAAGATGGTTTGAAAAGTTGCCAAAAATGGAAGTTTCACATTATAGGTCATTTTCCAAAAATAGTAACTTTTGCACAAACTCATGACTCTTGATGAATGGTATGAATCCTTGACTTTGAGGACCATATGAGGGCATAAGACCTTAAAAATCATGAAGTGGACCTCAAAATTCCATGGCTGACTTTCCTCCTTACAGTTGACTTTTCTTGGTTCACAAGCAACTGATCCACTAAACATCTCCCACAATGAACCACTAGCCAAGCCTTCCTCTATGAGTATTTGTGAGCATATAGAACCCATGAGAGCATGCTTGAATCTACAAAGTTTTCTCAAGAAGCTCTTTGAACCCAAGAACCCTAATTTGGTCCCTCTGGTTAGGAGGGAAAGATTCACTTGAAATCCTTTGCCATTCTTGATCTTATGAAGATATGATAACCTCCACAAAACACCTTGAGGCTTGAGACTCCTTTGAGATGAACCAAGTACCTTGATCCCATGCTAAGAACCAATGCTATGCACAAATGCTAATGCAAGAAATGCAAAGAAACATAAGCCAGTTAGCTTCAAAACAAAAGAGCAAATTTTGGGGTGTTACACTATTCATGCATCTCATTTACATTTCATATTGAATATGCTACGGACCCATAATCATTTCATGTATTCAAATGTCATTCATCTTGTGTACTTGTACATGCTTGACTTAGTTTTGCATCTTTTTCTCAACTAGTTTTAATGTGGTTTGCATATGCAATAATATGATTAATTCTTACATTTTAATTGCATCTCAAATGTCATTTGGTACTGACCTATAATCCATGTTCATCCGTTTTTGGTTTGCCACTTTGACTTGTGTTGCAAGTTATTTCTTTTCTTTAAGTGAAACTTGTTTCTTTTCTTCTTACTTCTTCTTCATCTATTTTCTTCTACTTGAATCATTTCATCCATAACTTGTATGCTCATTCATAGGCATTATAGGCCATTCAAATATGATGCTTGAATCTGACTTGCATCCACTTGCATTTATTTTCATGTTCTTTTTCACCTTTGAATTGTGTTACAAGTTTTCTTCCTTTCTTACTTGAACTTATTGTTTGCTTCTACTTAAATCATTTCACTCATGCTTTGTATATTCATTTATTGACTTCCATATGCATTATAATATGTCATTCACTTCTGACTTTGACATTTCTTCATGCATTCATTCATGTTTGTATGCCATACACATTCATACTTCATCTTTGTTTCATAACTTGAACTTGTGTGAATCTTTGGCACCTTTTTTGACATAGTTTGATCCCATTAGGTATCCTAACCCTATTAGAATACCTTTAGACATAGCTACTGAATTTAGAAGTCCTTGAACACTTAGGGTCCTTTCCTTTTAGGTTTAGGCTTTGTTTGATTCTTAAGTTCATTTCATAAGTAGTTTGATGCTTAATTGTCTTCCTTCTTTCACTTATGCTTTCATATTCAATTGTTTTGCTAATATTTTCAGGGGCTAATGGTAAGTCAATTGTGTGGGTGTGCTCCCACATACAATCTCTTCTCTAATCTTTTTTAAGTTTTCAACTTGTGATTGTGATAAGCATTCAATGCTTTATTTGACACTTCACTTCTTTCATCCCTTTGAGTTCTTAACTTAACTTCAATCTTTGAAGTAAGTTAGAACTTGTTCTTCTTCTCTCTTCTTTTAGCTTAGGGTTCTCATACCACACTAAACTATTAGGAACATCCAAGCATGATAACATTAGGGTGAGTCTTAGTCCCCTTTAGTCTTTACCTTTGTTTCTTTTGATTCTCTCTTCTCTTATCTCAAAACAAATTCAAAACACCTAATAAAGGTTGAAACATCTTCATGTGTCATGAGTCTTATTCCATGGGGAGGCTTGCATACATTCAATCTTGGAATGTGTGTCATACCCCAAATTTTGACCACTAATATTCCCATCATTGTGCAAACCATGATCAAAATATGGGTGTATCATTATGCTTCATCAGTCTCCTCGAAAATGGGTGAACATCCACTACAATCAAACTTAGGGTTTCAAGCCCTCTCAGAGTTCTTACACAAAGGATCAATCAAGGAATGACATGATATTCAACTTGTCTAAACCTCTCAAACATCCAAAATGGTTTAAGAGGACTCCCACAGCAAGGATTAAGCACCAGGATGCTCCCTTCTAGGTGGATCAAGCCTCAAGATCACCAGTGTCACCAAATTAGGGTTTTGGTCGACCAGGGCCTCCAATTGGAAATTTTCCTCTGGGCATGAGCCAATGCTTCAAAGTATAACCTAATATGCTCCATGGAACCTCATGGGCCCAAGCATCAAGTCAATTTTGCCTCAGGGGATGCATTCATCAAAAATCAGGAATTAGGGTTTCTTGACCTAATTCACCCCTAAGTTGACTTTTGGGACAAATCATGAGCCAAGACCTCAAGAGAGGATTTGAGGGTCTCTAATACACCACATTGATCCATTTGCAACAATGGATTGATCCAGGAAGCTTGAGCAACAAGTCTCAAATTCATCTGAACCACAGTTAGGGTTTCGCGAGAAAAGTCAACTGTAACTTTGACTTTTGACCAGGACATGCTCCCAAACCTTAAGACATGATTCAATACACCCTATAACACCCATGGAACATGTCCATCAAGTTTTATTTAGGTCAAGGACTTGATTTCCTAAGGGATTGCACAGTTTGGAATTCATCGGATAAAATGTCAACTGTGCACAAAAGTCAACTTTGACTTCTTGAGATTTTTCATAAAAATGGTTTTTTAACCCTAAAATGATGTTAATGTATGATTTGAATCATCATTCATCAAGAAAATTAAAGAAAGTGGGATAACTTGTAAAAGGGGTAACCATAAAAACTTAGAAAATTTTCTAAGTTATGAACAAAGTGGCAAGGGTACCAACTTTGGAGGATCATAACTCCTAAACCACAAAGCCATTTTTCCCCATCCAAAGCTTGATTTGTAGATCTCATGGCCCTCTACAAAAACTTCAACTAGACCTCATTCCAATTCTTCATGGATTTTGAGTTATGGATTGATCAAAATCACAAAAAGTGAAAATGTCACTTTTTTCCAACACTTAGTGAAATTTTCACTAAGTCAGAATCTGCCTTCACTTTTTTCCAAATGTAGGGACATTTTTCACTTGGATCCAAAAATTATCAAAACCAAATATGAACAAACAGTTGTTGTATCATATAAGGGCTTTCCAAAATGGCCAAGAACATCACCAAATTCAATTTGAGCTAAGAGTTATGGTAGTGGCAAAATGCCTTGCTGAAAACTGCCAAGGCAAGGCAGAATTTTGCATTTTTGGTCGATTTGCCAAAATCAGCCAATTTCAAGCCTTGTCATCATCTTGGACACGTCTGAGGATCAAATCTAAAGGGGATAATCACTGAGCCAAACCTCCAAAGTCCTTGGAACAATAAGTAGCATGCCAAACCTAGAATTGCCTAAAAGAGGGACAAGACTCCAATTTTGGATTGGAGCATTTAATAGATGCTTAGAGGTGGCATGGACTGACATATTTGCAACTGAATTCAGTCAAGATTCCTCCAACAAGTAGGACACCAAAGCTCTGTGCTATAACCTCTAATCAATGGCTAGAGGAGACTTGGATTTTCATTTGCCAACATTGGCCAAACCTCTGCTGCAGTTGCCATTCGCTATTGATCCCAAAACAAACTTGCTCTACTATAAATAGAGCTCATTTGTGCTCAGTTTCAGTACACGTAAGCCATCAAACAAATGCTTTCCTCAAAAACCCTTTCTCTTGGCAAAAATGCCTTCTTTAGCAAGGTAACTCTGAGTTTTTGAGTTTGAGAGCTTTTTCAATCAAACCAATCACACACGCACACCTCATAAACATCATA
Source organism: Lathyrus tuberosus (assembly GCA_022829125.1). Taxonomy (NCBI): domain Eukaryota; kingdom Viridiplantae; phylum Streptophyta; class Magnoliopsida; order Fabales; family Fabaceae; genus Lathyrus; species Lathyrus tuberosus. Next base: position 8,968,474 of record JALAZF010000034.1, read on the forward strand.
TGTAGGTGATCCAAACTCTCACAAGTGACCTGTAATCACAAAATCACAAAGTCACCTCTCAAAACCTCAAAATAAGCTTTTTGTGCATTTTTCAAGCCATGTCTTGATTCAGTCACTTTCCAAACCAGATAAAACCTCAAACACACTCCAAATATCATCCTTGAACTATCCCAAATGGTTCCACACATCTGGAACAACATTTGAGAGAGTTGCTATTTTGGTCACTTTTAACCCCTTTTGCAAGAAAGGGCCAGTTTGTGTTTTTGCAGGTACCAGCTGATTCCAAGCATCCTAAAAGCTTCTAAGGGATCATTTGAGAGTGTCTAAAGCATCAAATCATTTCTGGAACAAGAGGCTTGACAGATTGCACAAAAACTCCAAAAAGCTCAAAAAGAGGTAAGCCTCATGACTTGAACTTTCTTAAATATGCAATGCTTTGAAGTCCACTGATCATTCACACCTCATACATGTTATATATGTTGTGTTTGAACCAATTAATCATGTAATTCATGCCTGTATCAAAGAATAGCATAGAAAATGCAATTATATGCCTTTTTCAAAACCACTATCGGGTTTTGAATAGGGAGTGTAATATGAAAAAACTACCACCACCATTTGATTCATTGTGAAATTCTGGTCCAGATGCATATAAATTTTGTCTCAAACCATTAAGAATTGAGAAAGTTATGACCTTCACGTTTCTGAGCCAAAACTTGCCTTGCCTTGCCTTGGGCCAGACCTAAAACCAAGGCATGACTTGTATATTTGTGTTTTCACTCAAAACAATGGATGTATCACCACCCCAGTGGTAAGGCGCGCGCCTTGTGACCTTGAGGTCGTGGGTCCAAACCCCACCCATGCATTTTATGTTTTTTCACATTTTGCCATTTTTTCCAATATTCCATGTTTTATTAATTAATTGGAAAATTAATAACTCACTCAATTTTAATTATTTTTTATTGGTTCTTTTTGCAAAAAATCACAAAAATGTTGAAATATTTTATTCCACAAAAAAAAAGTTTATATTATTTATTTAATATAATTAGTATTTTTGTGAATAAATTCATTTTTTATTTGTTTTTAAACATTTTAAAATGAACATTCATCTTGAAAAATCAAGATCAAATGGGTTTTAATATCTCTTGTGATTAAAACTTCATTTTTCAAACCTTAAACAAAAATCACAAGTGGTTTATTCAAATTCATTTGGTATTTTTCATTGATTTTCTTTTAATATTTACTTTTAAAAGAAAACAAATTAGGGTTTCTTTGATTTTCACCCTCACAAATCATTTTCAAACACTCATGGGCCTCTAATAGAGTGTAAGACTCAATCCTTTGTAAATACAAACCTATTCTTGGGCCTCACTTATTGTATAAGTCCCGTTGTATTTCAAAAAGTTCGACGCGATCATCGTGCATTGAAAAAAAATCCTTAGGCCTCTCCTCGAGCTATAAGGCCCATTCAAAACTTTTGGGCCTCTATTAGAGTGTAAGACCCAACCCCCCTTTGAAAACCAAACCATTTTGGGCCTCAGTCATTGTATAAGACCCACTGCGTTTTCAAAAATCTCGGCGCAATCGCCATTTCAAACGAAAAATCATCTGGGTCTACCCTCGTGTTATAAGCCCCCACTCTTTTTTTGGGCCTCTTGAGAGAGTATAAGACCCATCCCTTTGTACATAAAATCTTTCTCGGGCCTTAGTCACTGGTATAAGTCCCTATATACAAAACGATAGTGCAATCACTGATAAAAACCTGGGCCTCTCCTCGAGCTGTAAGCCCCAATCTTTCATTTCAAAGCACCTTCTCCTTTGATTTTGAATATACTGTTGTTTTCAATCTTTCTTTGTTGAGCAACTAACCAAACAGCATGGAAGCTCTACAACCGAGTAAGTGGTTATATGCTTTCTTTATCCGCTTTCATATACATATAATTGTATTGTGGGGCTGTTTCACTGTAAGTCTTCTTTCATAAACTCATATCGACTATGTAATAATAGTATAGATATTTAGAGTTTCCCCAGCAACTACGTCTAGCACTAAGCCTTGTTGATTACTCTTAAATAGACAAAACTAGATCCCCATAGGATTACCAGATACAGTCTTCCCTCCTCTTGGGGTTAAACAATATGGAGACATGAAAGGCAGCATTCTCGGTGAACCCTTTCACAGACTGTCACCTTTAGAAATCGTCAAAGAAACTCTATTCCCCAGAGACGATCCTTTCTCCGTGAATGGCTTCTCTTGAGTTTCTTCCAAATTCTCAAACTTTCCTGGCTTGATCTATTCTCTGTGAATAGCCTGTCTTCAATTTCTCGGGGTTTGGGGACCCACAGGCTTCTTAAAAGCATACCTGCCTCCTCTTAGGCGTTGTACAAGGACCCGTCGACTTCTTAGAAGTATTCACAGCCTCCTCTTAGGCTTCGTATAAATGATTTCTTCCTCTGGGAATGATAGCCTCCTCTTGGGCTTCGTACAAATTGTCCCTCGGCTTCTTAAAAATTTCCAGCCTCCTCTTGGGCTTCGTACAAATTGTCCCGGCGACCTCCTAGAGGTATAGGAACAGAAATTAGTCATCCTAATAGAACAGTCTTTCAAAAAGTCTAGATCTTGCTACTGATGTTTCTTAAACGTAGTACAAAAGATGAAACTCTAGACTTGGATAGTCTAATTTCCTTGAGTCTCAAAGACATTCTCAAGTTCCTTTCAAAACTAGGAGAGGAAACCCGTAGACTCGGACAGTCTCAATATCCTTTGGATTTCCCATTTCCTTAAAGAACAGGAAATAAGCCTGATCCTCGAATCAAATCCCTGAGTACAAATAGTACTCATATAAGAACTGATTTTCTCTTTATCCAATATACTGGACCTGTCACTAAACTAAAATAGTCCCCAGCACAATAGCCTCCTCTTGGGCTTTGTACAAATGATTCTCCCCGGCGGAGTTAACCTTTAAAGACTCTCTTGTTGAGTCAATCACTTTTAGCCTCCATCTCGGGCTTTATACGAGATTCAAAAACACTCTCTTGTTGAGTATAAAAGACTCTCTTGTTAAGTCAATGTCCTTTTAGCCTCCATCTCGGGCTTCGTACGAGATACTAAAACACTCTCTTGTTGAGTATTAAAGACTCTCTTGTTGAGTCACTTCCCTCTCAGCCTCCATCTCGGGCTTCGTACGAGATACAAATCACTCTCTTGTTGAGTCAATCACCTTTACCCTCCGTCTTGGGCTTAGTATAAGACACATCTATAAATACTCTCTAGTTGAGTCATCCCTTTTAGCCTCTATCTCGAGCTTCGTACGAGATACAAAGCACTCTCTTGTTGAGTCAACCCTTTTAGCCTCTCTCTCGGGATTTGTAAGAGACACACAAAAACACCCTCTTGTTGGGCCAATAGCCTCCTCTTAGGCTTTGTATAAGAAAACCCCGGTTGAACCAATCAACCTTTTAGCATCAAAGTTGTGCATCATTCACAGTAAATAAACATCAACAACTCCTTTTCCTTCATCTAATTGCTGTAAGCGGCAAGCCTCTGGATCATCTAAATCCATGCCACTGTCCCTCTTTTAGCATGAGAAATTCCTAAGGAGAGATGGCATTGCTCTACACTGAGTTAAAGTCTTCTCCTTCAGGTTAAAAAACCCCTATAAAGGAAATTATGGCATTTCTGGATTCACATACCCCAGTTCAAGTAATTCTCCTTTATAACCAGTCACCCAACAGTTGTGACAAACAAACCCCTCTTTAGAGATGACAAATTCTCTCTAAAGACGAAACTTTTAGCTTCACATCTTGGGCTTTGAACAAGATACAAATAGACCCTTCAGCTTCACATCTTGGGCTTTGAAATGGATACAAACCACCTTTAGCTTCACGTCTTAGGCTTTGAACAAGACACCAAAACACCATTTCCTCCCATAGAATAGGAGGAACTACGATCGCTCTGATTTCCCTGTTTCGGAAAACGGGAATACGTAGGCATAAGATTGAAAGAAAAATCTTAGCGAGCACACTAAACAAAAAATAAAATCCCGTACCATCACCCATCTATCGAAAAGCATCAGTCCTAACATCCTACCCATGAACAATCCCGGTTTTTCACTCAAAGTAAGAAGAAAAAGGCCCCATTTCCATATCGCATCCGTAACCTAACAGACCACTGTTTAAACTCGGTATACAAGCAGGGTTAATTGGAGAAATCTATTTCCCTTCCTTAGTCAGCTCAATAGGATAAAAAATGAATCGACCTGTAGTACCCCCAAAAGAGCGGCAGTGCTTAAGAAACACGTCCAGTTTCGCTTGCTACAGAAAAGTGGCGCCCACCGTGGGACCCTGCTTTCTTTCCTTGGGATTTCACTGGGATAAGACTTTTTGTTGACTCCACTTGGATCTTAGGTCAAAAACCTTTTAAATTGGGAAGATACCACATAATGGAGACCCCGTCGAGGAGCCATTTTCTGTCAGGAACATAGGATTCATAGCTCTTAAAAGTCTAGGACATTAGGAAGAATATATATACTACTTTTCCTAATTGATATATGTGTTTATTTTTCTGCTAATGGGAATGCGTGTGATGCCGCATGTGGAAAGATTGAGTATACACCTAGGAAAAACCCCTTTAGTGGTGCGGAAGCTATCGGAAATGGTTGTCACGCAATACCACCCTCTTCTGAGGACTCTTCGAAAAAACATCACCTAGCACGGTTCCTGGCCCGCTGGTGTTTTTCTCGACAAGAGTTGATGATGTTGAGAGACAGGTACAAAAATCACTAGTATAAACCTTTGGGACGGGTAGAGCCTTGACTCCATGACACCGACCCTTTGACCCCATGTTTTTTCTATGTTTTTGTGTGCTGCATTCATGCATTCATTTCAAAAACATTACATCAAATAAAATCGTCTCTTCTAGTCTCTCCTTTTTTCAAATTAAACTAAGACAATGATTGCAAATGTCAGAGAAAAGGATTGCGCTCATGGATTTCGGTAGGAGGAGAACTCATCAGTACACTTTCAAGGTTCCAAAGTTAAAGGATTTAAGAGGGTTGGCGAGAATGGTCACTAACCCTGAAGCTTTCAGAGCCAAGTACGGAGGTCTGCTACCTCTGTTAAGGGTCCAAGTAATTGAAAGAATCATGGATGCACTCGTTCAGTTTTATGATCCGGTCTATCACAGTTTCACATTCCCGGATTATCAACTAGCACCAACACTGGAGGAATATTCTCATCTGATTGATTTACACATCACTGATCGAGCTCCTTTTTCTGGACTGGAAGAAATTCCAAAGGATCAGACCATTGCGAGAGCAATTTATTTGGACGAGTTAGAGGTCAGGATTCACATGACCACTAAAGGTGGCATACAAGGTTTTCCAGCCCCGTTCTTGACAAGGAAGGCCCTGTATCTCGCTAGTATAGGGAACATGACTGCTTTTGAAAGCATCTTTGTCTTACTCACTTACGGGTTATTTCTGTTTCCCAACATCAATAACTTCGTCAATATCAACTCCATTAAGGTTTTTCTCAATGGAAACCCTGTGCCGACTTTACTCGCAGACGAATATCATTCTGTACACTTAGGGAATTTGTACAGCGGAGGGGAGATCACATGTTGTGTACCTCTGCTATACAAATGGTTTATCTCCCATTTGCCTAAGTCTGCTGCTTTTTGGGATCAAAAGAATACTTTACGTTGGTCGCAGAGAATCATGTCTCTTACCAACTCTGACATAGATTGGTGCAATAGGATTTATGAGGGAATCAGGATCATTGACCGTTGTGGAAACTTCTCCAACGTACCCCTCATAGGAACTAAGGGAGGAATCAATTACCATCCAGTATTGTTTCGTCGTCAATTTGGATACCCGATGAGGCATGTCCCGCGGAATGCTCATCTGGAAGGTCTTTTCTTCAAAGAAGGAGAAAATGACATAGCACTAAAGATGGAAATAGTGCACGCTTGGAAACATGTTCATAAGAAAGGACGAGAGTCTCTATGAAAACCGGACTGTGTCTCGGTGGAGCCTTACCTCCACTGGGTACAAACTAGAGCTCTCAAGCTAAAGACGCCTTATCCTCATCACGAAGTTCTTTCGCCAAGGGAGTCTGTCATGTACTTCATGACTAAAATGGAAAAACTCCAGGTTACTCTCAACAAAGTTCAGCGGGAGAGGAGGTCTTGGAAGAACAAGTACCGCACCCTCAATTTAGAGTGTATCAAAATACAACAACTACTGAAGGATAAGGATGCCCAGATTGAAATTTTAGAGCAACATGCTGTGGATAATTAGGATGACCAAAGGAATTTGCTCACTCCTTTCACTTGGCAAAGGAATGACAACCCGACAACGGCCCAAGAGCCCTGGTCCAAGAAAAGGAAAGTACCAGAATCAGCACCCGGTTTCTCCTCAGGGAGGACTCGAGACCCATTAGCTTAGGTTTCTGTTTCCGCACCTTGTAATCTACTGTATTTCTATTTTTGTAATCCTTTGAATTCAATAAAACGGGGGTTTCCCCACTGTTTGATATTTGCAATCTGATTGTCGAAGTTTATTTTGATTAAACAAAAAAAAACATACACTTAATATAATCATTGCATTCATCATACTCACGTAACGTATTCTTCTTACCTATGAATCTCACGTTTGTGTCTCAGTTCTAGAGTCAAACTGTTTCATTCATACAATACTCAGGCCAATTGTCAGAAAAAGATGGATGATCTTGAGGAAGAGAATAGAGAGTTGAAAGAAGAGATCGACGCTCTGAGAGAGGATATGAGAAAGCTTCGTAACGACATGCAAGCCATGGCAGAAGCTCAGCTACAAAGAACTGTGATCTCAGAGATCACCTCAACGCCCATAGTGGAGAAGTATGATCCTAGGTACAAAAGGCCAAAAGATCGTCCCTGGGGCATGCCTGTTAACTATATCCCAGAAGGATATGTTCCGCCGATCACTAGAGATCCGAAAACTTCAGCAGAAGCCGCTGGGCCTGAAGGTTACAAACTTCGGGAAAGCGAAGATGCCAGAGGCATACTGAGGACTCCTGAAGGTTACAAACTTTGGGAAACGCCAAGATTTATGGTCGTAGTCACGGTACCACCCCCTGTGGTGCACACTGTCCCAGAAGGATAGATTCCACAGATACCTTCTGGTAGAAAGGAAACTATGTTCGACATGATGGACGAGTTCCAGGAACAGTTCCTGGAGATATAAAAGGAACTACAAGCCATCCGCGGTCAAGATTTATTTGGAAAGGACGCCGCAGACCTTTGTCTGGTCCCCAATGTCAAAGTTCCGTACAAGTTCCAAGTGCCCGACTTTGAAAAATACAAGGGTAACTCTTGCCCTCAGAGTCACTTGGTAATGTATGCTCGGCGAATGTCAGCTCAGACAGAGAATCAGGACCTACTGATTCATTACTTCCAAGATAGTTTAACTGGTGCCGCACTCAAATGGTACATGGGTTTAAACTGCGCTACGATCATCACTTTCAGAGATCTTGGCACTGCCTTCGTCCAACAATATAAATACAATCTGGACATGGCACCAGACAGAGATCAGCTCAGATCGATGTCACAAAAGGACAAGGAAACCTTTTAAGAGTACGCTCATAGATGGCGTGAAATTGCCGCCCAAATTTGTCCACCTCTTGAGGAAAAAGAGATGACAAAAATCTTCTTAAAGACCTTAAGCTCATTTTACTAAGACAGAATGGTTGCCAGTGTGCCCAGTGACTTCACCGGAATGGTCGGTATGGGGGTAATTCTCGAGGAAGCTGTTCGAGAAGGACGTCTAATAAAAGACGCTGGATCATCAAGTAGTACAAAACGATATGGTAGTGCTCTCCCTAAGAAAAAAGAGCAAGATATTGGGAATATCTCTCTCGGAAAACAAAGGCGACGTTATCAGCCAGTAGCGGCTGTGACTTCTGCTATCAATCCTGCGCCTATTTCTACGTATCAACCTCAGGTTACGCAGAGCCAACCTAATCAACAAAGGACACAACAGCCTCTTCAGCAGGCTCGTCCTCTGTACAATAACAAACGTACAACGCAACCACCAGGATTTGATCCTATACCCGTATCGTACACAAAACTATTTTCGTTACTACTGGCCAAGGGGCACATCCAGACTAAATCCCCTCTTGCAGTACCAGAAAATCCACCTTTTTGGTTTAAGGTGGACCAGACTTTCCCTTATCATCAAGGAGGATCAGGGCATAACATAGAGAACTGTCTCGATTTTAAATCTGACGTGCAAAAGCTTGTTAGGAGCGGGGTCTTATCTTTCAAAGATACGAATCCGAATGTTCTTACGAACCCGCTGCCTCAACATGAGAAAGCCGCAATCAATCTGATAAAGGGAGAGTCTAACAAAGTCTATCAAATTTACGATGTACTCTTATTGAAAACCAACTTGGTTAAGATGCATTGTAGACAGAGTGGATATGGCCATGTGCCACCTCATAATTATCACCAGTTTGATATCTGCTCTAAAAATAATCAGGGATTTTTTGTGGTGCAATCAGCTCTACAGGAACAGATGGATCTCAGATGGATCCAAGAGCACCGAGTTCGTGGAGTTAACATGGTTTACACGAATTCTAACGTCATTCAGAACCACGATATCCGTGCGATGAATTTCAACCTGGTGCCAATGCACTCAAGGCAAAGCCAGTATGATAATTTGCCACGGTACGATTACAGTTCTTGTCTGACTTGCTCGGTAAACGAACAGGGATGCTCTTTTGTACAGGAGGCCCTCCAGCGTCAGATGGATCTTGGATGGATCCAGGACTACCATGATAGGAACCACTATCAGATTAACATAGTTCAGATCTTCGATATTCGCTTAATGAATACCAACCTAGTAGAGTACATGATGAGCAGGTCCGACTCGGGTTCCTGATTTCACATAACTATCAAAGCTGTAAGTCGGGTTGCGAAAACAATCAAGTTTGTGCCCTTGTCCAGGAGGCGCTTCAGCACTTATTAAATCACTAGTGGATGCCAATCTATATGGATGAAGATACTCAGCAAATTAGTATCAATAACAGGAACCCTACTCGGCGTCAAAGTCAGGATGTCCGATCTATGGAAGCAAACCTAGTGAGGTTACATTGCATTCAAAGTGGGCATGGCCAGGTGCCACTACATAACTACGAACGTTGTAGAATCTGTTCAGAAGATAACCAAGGGTGCTACTTTGTGCGAGCAGCTCTTCAGGGTCAGGTGGATCGTAGAGAGATTCGCCCATATCCGGGTTCCAAACCAATTAACTGGGCACCGGACTACCTCACTGAGCAAATTGAGGACGTTGTCGTAATCTCCGATTATGAGAAGAACAAGGATGTTTGTGCCATCATTCCTCTACTTGACGAATCGAGAGTTCCCAAACAGGAACGGATCGAAATTGCTTACGACAGTCAGAAAGATCAGAAGGCTCCCATAGTCATCTATCTACCAGGACCACTACCGTATGAATCAACTAGGACAATCCCTTACAAATACGGTGTAACAACAGTCGAAAATGGAAAGGAAAATTCCATTACCCTCTGTCGTGAATATTACAGACATCAGTCGTGTAACACGGAGCGGTAGAATCTTCAATAGAGGAGTTGGAGAGTCCAGCAAAGAAAAGGAACCTCAGACAGAAGTTCCCAATCCACCGGTCGGTCAGTCTAGTAATCCCGACCTTTCGAAAAACAATGATGAGATGCTAAAGCTCATCCAAAGGAGTGAATACAACATTGTTGATCAGCTATTACAAACTCCTTCAAAGATCTCTGTGCTGTCACTTTTACTCAGTTCAGAAGTGCACAGGGAGGCTCTACAGAAAGTCTTGGAGCAAGCCTTTGTAGAACAGGATGTAACAATCAGACAGTTCGATAACATTGTCTCTAACATCACTTCCTGTAATAACTTGGGATTTAGTGATGAGGAATTACCTGAAGAAGGTCGCCATCATAACATGGCGCTCAACATTACAGTCAACTTCCAGGACGAGGCTTTAGCCAGCATACTGGTAGACACAGGGTCAGCCCTGAATGTCATGCCAAAGTCCACTTTAATGCAATTATCATTCAAAGGCCCTCCGATGAGAACCAGCGAGGTCGTCGTCAAAGCGTTTGACGGATCCAGAAAAGTAGTTATCGGCGAAGTCGACCTTCCCATAACCATCGGTCCTCACACTTTCCAAGTCACTTTCCAGGTCATGGATATCCGAGCAATGTACAGTTGTTTATTAGGAAGACCTTGGATACATCAGGCTGGGGTGGTCACCTCGACCCTCCACCAAAAGTTAAAGTTCTTCCAGAACAACCAGCTCGTCATAGTCTGTGGAGAATAAGCCTTGCTCGTGAGTAGCTTATCATCATCTACTTGTGTAGAACCCGAGGAGGTTATTGGAACTCAGTTCCAAGCACTTTCGGTGAGCAAGGACAATCGATCTGAAGAGGGAACTTCCATTTCCTCATACAAAGACGCTATCAAAGCGGTTGAGAGTGCCAATACAATAGGATGGGGATAGCTAGTCATTCCTACTGACAATAAAACAAAGAAGGGTCTTGGTTTTTCTACAACCTGTACCCAGACAACTACTACCAGCGATGAAAGTCTTCATCCCATTCAGAACTTCTTTCACAGTGGAGGCTTCCTTCACCCAGTGCCTCAAGAAGTGCATACCATCAATAAAGATGATTCCTCTGACACAGATGAGGAATGAAAGTCCTATCTTAACGAGGACGGTTATAGGTCTCAGGACAAAACGCAGACTCCGTTTTGCTTTCCTACACAGAGCCCAAGATTTATACCCAGGTCGGATGTCGAAATGATATTTGGAGATTGTGACCCAGAAGGATGTCGTGCTCCACTAAACTCATTAGAGGAAGACACTCCGATGAAAGACAACTTTGACCACGACTATTATGGCCCGATGGATGGCCTGCCAATGTCACAGCCGTATCCAGGAGACTTGGGGCAAGAGAATTAGCCGAACAATGAAAATCAGCTGAGCATCATTGAACAGAATACCTGTGTCCCCACCATGTCATGGGATCAACACCTAGGGTATCCTGAAAATACCCCGCACGACGATGAATTCGCAACGTTCGCAGGATTGGAGTTCATCAACTATGCTTTTCCTGAGGTCAACGTCATCGAGAGAGATGACTCCTCCAGTTCCAAAGAAGTATGGGACACCTTGGGACAACCGAGTGGTAAGTTCGACTACTTCGTCAAGTACACCGCTCCCGAAAGCTCTCGTATCAGGCTCGAGGACATCCAGCCAACTGGATGGGGAGATCTACGTGAGAGCACAAATGCTATGCAAAAGGTAACAGAGGAATCCTCCTACGACAATTCTTCCTAGGAGACAGATTCCAATGATCCTGCTCCACCAGAAATCAGCGTCATTTCTGAAGACAAATCAAGGAAAGTATCAGACTTTGTGATTCACCAAGGAGTTCGCCGCCAATGGGTTGCTGTCGATGTTCCGAAGATCGTTCATAAGTCAAAGTAATTTCCGTTTTTATCTTAGCCTTTCACCCTGCCCAGGTGAAACGGATGTTTTGATAGGGCTTACTTTCTGTAAATTTCCCTCTTCGCTTCGCCCAAAGCGACAGGGTTTTGTTTTATAGGGCTGTAGTTTCAAGAATCGACTTGTTCATTAATAAAATAATGTCGTTTTGTAATTTCTGCATTAGCTGTTTTCTCGTTTTGCTTTTCTCAGAAAATAGTAATCCTAAAAAACATCTCAAATAACAAAAACAAGCAATAAAAGAAATACACTGCACACACTTGCATTTTCTCTATCTCTTCTAAACACGAATCATCACATCATGCAGATTGCTTGTTTTAAACCCCGTTGAAACATACGATCCGATGCCTTCTCCCAACTTTGAGTTCTCGGTATTTGGGGCTAAAGAAGAAAGTAACGACGAAATTCCAGAAGAGATCTCCCGACTACTCAGACAAGAGGAAAGGTCCATTGAGCCTCACAAAGAGTTGCTAGAAACAATCAACTTGGGCTCAGAAGAAGAGAGAAAATAAATCAAGATTGGGGCGCTACTCAGTCCAATTGCCAAAGAGGGTTTGGTAAAGCTTCTCAAAGAGTTTCCTGATGTATTCGCTTGGTCCTATCAGGATATGCCAGGGTTGGATACCAGCATCGTGGAACATCATTTACCGTTGAGATCGGAATGTCCGCCAGTAAAACAAAGGTTGAGACGGACTCATCCGGACATGGCCATCAAAATCAAAGAGGAGGTACAGAAACAGATTGACGCGGGTTTCCTCGCTACATCAGAATATCCTCAATGGTTAGCCAACATCGTACCCGTTCCGAAAAAGGATGGGAACATCAGAATGTGTGTTGATTACAGAGATTTAGACAAGGCTAGTCCAAAGGACGACTTTCCTTTACCGCACATTGACATGCTGGTTAACAGTACAACAAAGTTCAAAGTTTTGTCCTTCATGGATGGATTATCGGGCTATAACCAGATTAAAATGGTGCCGAAAGACATGGAGAAAACTTCGTTCATTACTATATGGGGTAGCTTTTGTTACAAGGTAATGTCGTTCGGTTTAAAGAACGCCGGGGCAACCTATCAACGGGCCATGACTACTCTTTTTCATGACATGATACACAAAGAAATCGAGGTATATGTCGATGATATGATTGAAAAATCTAAGACAGAAGAGGAGCATGTGACCCACCTGTCAAAATTATTCGAGCGACTGAGAAAGTACAAACTCCGTTTGAATCCCAACAAGTGAACCTTTGGTGTCCGTTCAGGGAAACTCTTAGGGTTCATCGTCAGCCAGAAAGGAATTGAGGTTGATCCTGACAAGGTCAAGGCCATTCAAGAAATTCCTTCTCCGAAGACTGAAAAACAAGTCAGAGGATTCCTGGGACGTTTGAATTACATCTCCAGATTCATAGTCCTCATGACCGCAACATGTGCGCCGATTTTCAAATTACTCAAAAAGAATCAGGACTGCGTTTGGACAGAAGATTGTCAAACTGCCTTCGACAGTATTAAGGAATGCCTGTTGAACCCACCGATTTTATCCCCTCCAGTGGAAGAAAGACCACTGATCATATATTTAACAGTCTTGGAAGACTCAATGGGTTGTGTACTTGGCCAACAAGACGAAACAAAAAGAAAAGAGTCTGCCATCTACTATTTGAGCAAGAAATTCACCGACTGTGAAATTCGGTACACGATGCTCGAGAAAAATTGCTGCGCTTTGGCTTGGGTAGCCAAACGTCTGCACCAGTACATGATTTTTCACACTACTTGGTTAATGTTCGAAATGGATCCAATCAAGTATGTATTTGAAAAACCTGCTCTCACGGGAAGGATTGCCCGTTGGCAGATGTTGCTATCAGAATATGACATAGAGTACCACGCTCAGAAAGCCGTTAAGGGGAGTGTTTTAGCCGATCATTTGGCTCATCAACCGATTAACGATCAAGAATCAATCGGGTTTGACTTGCCACACGAAGATGTCATGTATCTAAAAATGAAAGACTGCGATGAACCGCTACCCAGTGAAGGGCCAGAACTAGGTTCCCAATGGGGACTTATTTTTGACGGAGCTGTCAATCATTACGGAAACGGAATTGGGGCAATCATCATAACACCTCAGGGTACCCACATTCCTTTCACTACCAGACTTACGTTCAAGTGTACGAACAACGAGGCCGAATACGAAGCTTGTATTATGGGTCTCGAAGAAGCGATCGACTTAAGGATCAAGAACTTGGACGTATACGGCAGTTCAGTCCTGGTTATCAATCAGATCAAAGGAGATTGGAACACATACCAATCAGGACTAATTCCTTACAAAGATTATGCAAGAAGTTTGTTACCTTTCTTCAACAGAATTGAGTTTCATCACATCCCTCGTAATGAGAATCACATGGCTGACGCTTTAGCCACTCTCTCTTCCATGATTAGCGTAGGTCAATGGGATGACTTACCTAAGATCGACATAATGCGCCTTGAGCGGCCCGCTTACATCTTCGCGATTGAAGCAGTCATAGACGACAAACCTTGGTATCACGATATTAAAAGCTTCCTTCAGAAATGAGAGTACCCACATGGGGCATCTAGAAAGGACAGAAAAATCCTCAGAAGGCTGGCTGGAAACTTTTTTCTGAGCGGTGATACACTTTATAAGCGGAATTTCGACATGGTTTTGCTCCGATGCGTAGACAGACCAGAAGCAGACATACTGATAAAACAAATTCACGAGGGGTCCTTTGGCACTCATGCCAACGGACACACAATGGCGAGAAAAATTCTAAGAGCAGGGTACTATTGGTTAATAATGGAATCCGACTGCTACAAGTACATGTGGAAGTGTCACAAGTGTCAGATATACTCCGACAAAATTCATGTACCGCCAACGCATCTCAAAGTTCTTTCTTCCCCATGGCCTTTTTCCATATGGGGAATCGACATGAATGGCATGATTGAGCCTAAGGCTTCGAACGGACATCGGTTCATCCTGGTAGCCATTGACTACTTCACCAAGTGGGTCGAAGCTGCATCATACGCTAATGTAACCCGACAAGTGGTGGTCCGATTTATCAAAAATAATATCATCTGTCGTTATGGTGTTCCAAGCCAGATCATTACTGATAATGGATCTAACTTGAACAATAAGATGATGAAGGAGTTATGCGCAGAGTTCAAGATCAAACACCATAACTCATCTCCCTACCGACCCAAGATGAACGGAGCGGTAGAAGCGGCTAACAAGAAATGCTACCTTTTGCTCTTCACGGTTATCACACATTCGTCCGCACTTCAACAGGGGCAACCCCTTTCTCTCTAGTATATGGCATGGAAGCAGTGCTCCCCATAGAAGTAGAGATCCCATCAATCTGGGTATTGATGGAAGCTAAGCTTACAGAGGCTGAATGGTGTCAAAGTCGACATGACGAAATCAATCTGATCGAAGAAAAGAGAATAACGACACTATGCCACGGTCAATTGTATCAACAGAGAATGAATAGGGCGTTTGACAAAAAGGTCCGACCTCGCATCTTCAGGAAAGGAGATCTCGTGCTCCAGAAAATACAATCATTTCTCACTGATTCTCGGGGCAAGTGGACTCCGAATTATGATGGCCCCAATGTGGTCAAGAAAACTTTCTCAGGCGGCGCCTTGAGACTTGCAACTATGGACGGAGAGGAATTTGCCTACCCCACGAACGTTGATGTAGTCAAGAAATACTTCGCCTAAAAAAAACGTCTCGGTGGATTGAAAACCCGAAAGGGCGTTCCAGGAAAAATTAGAGACATGATCCAAAAAAAATCATCCCGGTGGATTGGAAATCTCAAAGTACAATCCAGGAAAAATTAGGGATAATGGCAAGTAACTACGTTCAACAAAGGGGCAAATCCCTCAGCAGCAGTCATGCCATCCATCAGAAACTCCAGTCACGGTCATCTAAAGCTCAGGATGCCCCGAATTCAAAGTTGGTAGAATGATAGTGGTCGTTATGTTTCAATGTAGCCCTTTTCCCTTAAATTACCAATTTCTAACTTTGTAAATACTCTATGGAATCACGCGCTTGGCTGATTTCCATCCTATCAATAAAATTTGAGCCCTTGTGCTTTTGTTTATAATTCTCATTTGTTTTAAGCTTTATAGAACGACATTTTAACATGATCAACGGTTCTTGAAACGAAACAAAAATGAATTTACTTGTTAAAACTTTTTCTGCTTTTAAAACTAAAGATGACAATTTCTTTTGACTATTGAGCATCGAGAGAACGTCGCTCGCTACTCCAGTAATAAGCGAGCTTCAAAGTGCAGAATCAAAGTACACCTTCTGAGCCAGTGCGCCTGAATGAAGGATCAGCTGTATCAAATGCGGCTTTCCCATCTAATATCCTCAGCCGAGTTCTTATCTCCTAAGCCCGACCAACGGTATTCCCCGTAGGGACTATCTTTCCTAAGCAAGGCAGAATTGCTACTTTTGGATCAACGGTACGACTTTGCCCCGCGATGGCCGAGTATCCCGTCATGTTCATCTTTTAGTCTGTATGTCGCGTCAGTTTTGTCAGCATATACAAACATACATCATGCATTCTATTTGCATTCTCATTCATATTGCATCCCTATCACTCCAGTCGGTCTTATCCCTAGTGATAGCTGTCTTCTCGGTCGAGTTGTCAGTTCTTTCCTCGATTAGGAAATGTTGCGTTTGAACAATCTCTCCTTAAATTTATTTCTGGATTGAAGTTGGGTCCTTGACCACTTTGATAACTTGAACCTCTGAAAGACCAGAGAACCTTCAACCGATGTCAATCTTCGCCATTGAAGATGATATTTTTGCTTTCCTGGATTAAGGAAAATCCCCAGAGAAAGCCTCTTAATCAGAGATTCGGCAATACAGCAGTTTTGCTCCAAAAAACCACTGATGAAAAGGTCATCGGCACATCAAAATTGGATCCCATCAAATGGCATCTCCCCAGGGAAATTCGGCGAAAAGTTTGAGGAAAACCGCTACGAATAGCATCCCTTGTCAATAAAGTTTATTGACAAAAGAAACTGAGACCAGTTCCTTAGTAGGAAAGCAAGAACGAGGGGAAGTTTATATCAGAAACTTAGACCAGTTCCTTGGTAGGAATCCAGGATCGAGGGGAAGTTTATTTCAGAAACTAAGACCAGTTCCTTGGTAGGAAACCAAGAACGAGGGGAAGTTTATATCAGAAACTTAGACCAGTTCCTTGGTAGGAAACCAAGAACGAGGGGAAGTGTATATCAGAAACTTAGACCAGTTCCTTGGTAGGAAACCAGGATCGAATGGAAGTTTATTTCAGAAACTAAGACCAGTTCCTTGGCTAGAAACCAGGATCGAGGGGAAGTTTACCTTTTCTAAGCGTCATTGCTTAGAAAAAGAAGATGAATGCGTAAGCTACCATTCATAAGCACCATCAAAATTTCGGGTATTCCGATATTTAATCCTCTTGCACTCCGAATGCCCGAACACCTTCGTCATTCGCACCTTCGGGTCCAAGAAGATTAAATAAGGGCATCTGTCATACCCTAAATTTTAACCACTAAGATTCCCATCATTGTACAAATCATGATCACAATATGGGTGTATCATTATGCTTCATCAGTCTCCCCGAAGATGGGTGAACATCCACTACAATCAAACTTAGGGTTTCAAGCCCTCTCAGAGTTCTTAGGCAAAGGATCAATCAAGGAATGACATGATCTTCAACTTGTCTAAACCTCTCAAACATCCACAATGGATCAAGAGGACTCCCACATCAAGGATTAAGCACCAGGATGCTCCCTTCTAGGTGGATCAAGCCTCAAGATCGTCAGTGTCACCAAATTAGGGTTTTGGTCGACCAGGGCCTCCAGTTGGAAATTTTCCTCTGGACATGAGCCAATGCTTCAAAGCATAACCTAATATGTTCCATGGAACCTCATGGGCCCAAGCATCAAGTCAATTTTGCCTCAGGGGATGCATTCATCAAAAATCAGGAATTAGGGTTTCTTGACCTAATTCACCCCTAAGTTGACTTTTGCGACAAATCATGAGCCAAGACCTCAAAAGGGGATTTGAGGATCTCTAATACACCACATTGATCCATTTGCAACAATGGATTGATCCAGGAAGCTTGAGCAACAAGTCTCAATTTCATCTGAACCACAGTTAGGGTTTCGCGAGAAAAGTCAACTGTAACTTTGACTTTTGACCAGGACATGCTCCCAAACCTTAAGACATGATTCAATACACCCTATAAATCCCATGGAACATGTCCATCAAGTTTGATTTAGGTCAAGGACTTGATTTCCTAAGGGATTGCACAGTTTGGAATTCATCGGATAAAAAGTCAACTGTGCACAAAAGTCAACTTTGACTTTTTGAGATTTTTCATAAAAATGGTTTTTTAACCCTAAAATGATGTTAATGTATGATTTGAATCATCATTCGTCAAGAAAATTAAAGAAAGTGGGATAACTTGTAAAAGGGGTAACCATAAAAACTTAGAAAATTTTCTATGTTATGAACAAAGTGGCAAGGGTACCAACTTTGGAGGATCATAACTCCTAAACCACAAAGCCAATTTTCCCCATCCAAAGTTTGATTTGTAGATCTCATGGCCCTCTACAAAAACTTCAACTAGACCTCATTCCAATTCTTCATGGATTTTGAGTTATCGATTGATCAAAATCACAAAAAGTGAAAATGTCACTTTTTTCCAACACTTAGTGAAATTTTCACTAAGTCAGAATCTGCCTTCACTTTTTTCCAAATGTAGGGACATTTTTCACTTGGATCCAAAAATTATCAAAACCAAATATGAACAAACAGTTGTTGTATCATATAAGGGCTTTCCAAAATGGCCAAGAACATCACCAAATTCAATTTGAGCTAAGAGTTATGGTAGTGGCAAAATGCCTTGCTGAAAACTGCCAAGACAAGGCAGAATTTTGCATTTTTGGTCGATTTGCCAAAATCAGCCAATTTCAAGCCTTGTCATCATCTTGGACACGTCTGAGGATCAAATCCAAAGGGGACAATCACCGAGCCAAGCCTCCAAAGTCCTTGGAACAAGAAGTAGCATGCCAAACCTAGAATTGCCTAAAAGAGGGACAAGACTCCAATTTTGGATTGGAGCATTTAATAGATGCTTAGAGGTGGCATGGACTGACACATTTGCAACTGAATTCAGTCAAGATTCCTCCAACAAGTAGGACACCAAAGCTCTGTGCTATAACCTCTAGTCAATGGCTAGAGGAGACTTGGATTTTCATTTGCCAACATTGGCCAAACCTCGCTGCAGTTACCATTCACTATTGATCCCAAAACAAACTTGCTCTACTATAAATAGAGCTCATTTGTGCTCAGTTTGAGTACATCAAAGCCATCAAACAAATGCTTTCCTCAAAAACCCTTTCTCTTGGCAAAAATGCCTTCTTTAGCAAGGTAACTCTGAGTTTTTGAGTTTGAGAGCTTTTTCAATCATACCAATCACACACACACACCTCATAAACATCATATGTAGGTGATCCAAACTCTCACAAGTGACCTGTAATCACAAAATCACAAAGTCACCTCTCAAAACCTCAAAATAGGCTTTTTGTGCATTTTTCAAGCTATGTCTTGATTCAGTCACTTTACAAACCAGATAAAACCTCAAACACACTCCAAATATCATCCTTGAACTGTCCCAAATGGTGCCACACATCTGGAACACCATTTGAGAGAGTTGCTATTTTGGTCACTTTTAACCCCATTTGCAAGAAAGGGCCAGTTTGTGTTTTTGCAGGTACCAGCTGATTCCAAGCATCCTAAAAGCTTCTAAGGGATCATTTGAGTGTGTCTAAAGCATCAAATCATTTCTGGAACAAGAGTGTTGATAGATTGCACAAAAACTCCAAAAAGCTCAAAAAGAGGTAAGCCTCATGACTTGAACTTTCCAAAATATGCAATGCTTTGAAGTCCACTGATCATGCACACCTCATACATGTTATATATGTTGTGTTTGAACCAATTGATCATGTAATTCATGCCTGTATCAAAGTATAGCATAGAAAATGCAATTATAGGCCTTTTTCAAAACCACTATCGGGTTTTGAGGAGGGAGTATGATCTGAAAAAAACTACCACCACCATTGGATTTCTTGTGAAATTCTGGTCCAGATGCATATAAATTTTGTCTCATACCATTAAGAATTGAGAAAGTTATGACCTTCACGTTTCTGAGCCAAAACTTGTCTTGCCTTGCCTTGGGTCAGGCCTAAAACCAAGGCATGACTTGTATATTTGTGTTTTCACTCAAAACAATGGATGTATCACTACCCCAGTGGTAAGGCGCACGCCTTGTGACCTTGAGGTCGTGGGTTCAAACCCCACCATGCCATTTTGTGTTTTTTCACATTTTGCCATTTTTTCCAATATTCCATGTTTTATTAATTAATTGGAAAATTAATAACTCACTCAATTTTAATTATTTTTTATTGGTTCTTTTTGCAAAAAATCATAAAAATGTTGAAATATTTTATTCCAAAAAAAAATTAAGTTTATATTATTTATTTAATATAATTAGTATTTTTGTGAATAAATTCATTTTTTATTTGTTTTTAAACATTTTAAAATGAACATTCATCTTGAAAAATCAAGACCAAATGGGTTTTAATATCTCTTGTGATTAAAACTTCATTTTTCAAACCTTAAACAAAAATCACAAGTGGTTTATTCAAATTCATTTGGTATTTTTCATTGATTTTCTTTTAATATTTACTTTTAAAAGAAAACAAATTAGGGTTTCTTTGATTTTTACCCTCAAAAATCATTTTCAAACACTCATGGGCCTCTAATAGAGTGTAAGACTCAATCCTTTGTAAATACAAACCTATTCTTGGGCCTCACTTATTGTATAAGTCCCGTTGTATTTCAAAAAGTTCGACGCGATCATCGTCCGTTGAAAAAAACATCCTTGGGCCTCTCCTCGAGCTATAAGACCCATTCAAAACTTTTGGGCCTCTATTAGAGTGTAAGACCCAACCCCCCTTTGAAAACCAAACCATTTTGGGCCTCATTCATTATATAAGACCCACTGTGTTTTCAAAAATCTCGACGCAATCGCCATTTAAAACGAAAAATCATCTGGGCCTACCCTCGTGTTATAAGCCTCCACTCTTTTTTTGGGCCTCTTGAGAGAGTATAAGACCCATCCCTTTGTACAGAAAATCTTTCTCGGGCCTCAGTCACTGGTATAAGTCCCTCTGTACAAAACGATAGTGCAATCACTGATAAAAACCTGGGCCTCTCGTCGAGCTGTAAGCCCCAATCTTTCATTTCAAAGCACCTTCTCCTTTGATTTTGAATATACTGTTGTTTTCAATCTTTCTTTGTTGAACAACTAACCAAACAGCCTGGAAGCTCTACAACCGAGTAAGTGGTTATATGCTTTTTTTATCCGCTTTCATATACATATAATTGTATTGTGGGGCTGTTTCACTGTAAGTCTTCTTTCATAAACTCATATCGACTGTGTAATAATAGTATAGATATTTAGAGTTTCCCCGACAACTACGTCTAGCACTAAGCCCTGTTGATTACTCTTAAATAGACAAAACTAGATCCCCATAGGATTACCAGATATAGTATTCCCTCCTCTTGGGGTTAAACAATATGGAGACGTGAAAGACAGCATTCTCGGTGAACCCTTTCACAGACTGTCACCTTTAGAAATTGTCAAAGAAACTCTATTCCCCAGAGATGATCTTTTCTCCGTGAATGGCATCTCTTGAGTTTCTTCCAAATTCTCAAACTTTCCTGGCTTGATCTATTCTCTGTTAATAGCCTGTCTTGAATTTCTCGGGGTTTGGGGACCCACAGGCTTCTTAAAAGCATACCCGCCTCCTCTTGGGCGTTGTACAAGGACCCGTCGGCTTCTTAGAAGTATTCACAGCCTTCTCTTAGGCTTTGTATAAATGATTTCTTCCTTCGGGAATGATAGCCTCCTCTTGGGCTTCGTACAAATTATCCCTCGGCTTCTTAAAAGTTTCCAGCCTCCTCTTGGGCTTCGTACAAATTGTCCCGACGACCTCCTAGAGGTATGGGAACAGAAATTAGTCATCCTAATAGAACAATCTTTCAAAAAGTCTAGATCTTGCTACTAATGTTTCTTAAACGTAGTATAAAAGATGAAACTCTAGACTTGGATAATCTAATTCCCTTGAGTCTCAAAGACATTCTCAAGTTCCTTTCAAAACTAGGAGAGGAAACCCGTAGACTCGGACAGTCTCAATATCCTTTGGATTTCCCATTTCCTTAAAGAACAGGAAATAACCCTGATCCTTGAATCAAATCCCTGAGTACAAACAGTACTCATATAAGAACTGATCTTCTCTTTATCCAATATACTGGACCTGTCACTAAACTGAAATAGTCCACAGCATAATAGCCTCCTCTTGGGCTTTGTACAAATGATTCTCCCCGGGAGAGCTAACCTTTAAAGACTCTCTTGTTGAGTCAATCACTTTTAGCCTCCATCTCGGGCTTCATACGAGATACAAAAACACTCTCTTGTTAAGTATAAAAGACTCTCTTGTTGAGTCAATCTCCTTTTAGCCTCCATCTCGGGCTTCGTAGAAGATACTAAAACACTCTCTTGTTGAGTATAAAAGACTCTCTTGTTGAGTTACTTCCCTCTCAGCCTCCATCTCGGGCTTCGTACGAGATACAAATCACTCTCTTGAGTCAATCACCTTTAGCCTCCGTCTTGGGCTTAGTACAAGACACATCTACAAAGACACTCTTGTTGATCATCCCTTTTAGCCTCCATCTCGGGCTTCGTACGAGATACAAAGCACTCTCTTGTTTAGTCAACCCTTTTAGCCTCTCTCTCGGGCTTTGTACGAGACACACAAAAACACCCTCTTGTTGGGCCAATAGCCTCCTCTTAGGCTTTGTATAAGAAAACCTTGGTTGAACCAATCAACCTTTTAGCATCAAAGTTGTGCATCGTTCACAGTAAACAAACATCAACAACTCCTTTTCCTTCATCTAATTGTTGTAAGCGGCAAGCCTCTGGATCATCTACATCCATGCCACTGTCCCTCTTTTAGCATGAGAAATTCCCAAGGAGAGATGGCATTGCTTTACACTGAGTTAAAGTTTTCTCCTTCAGGTTAAAAAACCCCTATAAAGGAAGGAAACTTCACATTAGACATTCGGGTTGTACCAAGGAGGGAATGGAAACTTCATGGATCTAGTCTTTCTATGAGCTATCAACGAGCTTTGGACCAACTGAGACCACAATTGACTATACGTCATTGGGATTGTATTGATTTGGTGAGTCTCTCTTGCCGGTTTGGAGGTCAATGTTGATTCTGACGCCAATGTTTATTGTTTAGATTTCGAGCCTGGTGATTATGGCGTTGTCGCTGACACCGAATTTGAACTGGTTAATTCAGTGGACCTTGCCACAGTTGCTGGTACTGAAGACTGAGAGGTAATAGTTATTCGCGTTGAACAGTCGTTGCATATGGACGTTGGTAATAGGGTACCGGAGACAGAGTTTGTCGAACCTGGTGAGTTTCCGAGGTTGAATCAGTTTCATCCTCCTCTTCCTCTTGGAAATCACTAAGGGATTCACTCTCAATAGCTTGCATACTCGAGACACCTTGGAGTCTTCCACTTTTGAGGTCGTTCTTGGTGCGTTCTCCAACTTTCACCAGGTCAGAGAAACTTGCTAACGCACTGCCTACCATCCTTTCGAAGTATGGGCTCTGTAGGGTATCTATAAACATATCCACCACTTCTGTCTCTGATAGCAGCGATTAAACAGAGTAGAAAACTCTCTTCATCTTTGGGTGTATCCTTTGAAAGAATCATTGCTTTCTTGATATAAGTATTTCAATTGGAAGCGACTGAGAGCCACGTCCAAATTGTATTGTTACTGCTTCAACAAAGTGTTCGCTAGGTCTGATCATGACTGGATATGATTTCTTTCTAATTCCATGTACCAACTCAACGATGCCTCACTCAAACTGTCTTGAAAATAGTGAATCATTAGCTTTATCATCGAGAGCTTAAAAGGTGCTTTGGGCAACTATCCCCTTTGTATTTCTAAAAATCGGGTACTTTAAATTCTGTGGGTATAACCAGGCTAGGCATTAAACACATGTTTAAAGCATCCATATCAAAGGCATCATGCCCCTCTATAGCTTTAAGTCTTTCATCTAGGACGCAATACTTTTCAGCAATATTAATAACCTTTGGTCTCTTGGTATTTCTAACTAGGATTGCCCCTTGGGAATTTAGCTCTGAGAATGCAAAACTATGATACTCAATAGCATCATAAGGTGAGGAATGTCTATCTCAGATAATGGGATGAGCTTGAATAGAAAGGGCCTCAACTGGGATCTGTACAGGCTGAGGTTGAGCAAGGTCGCGTACTTGAGGTAGAATGAAATCTTCAGTGACAACAGTCTGTTGAATATTGTACTCTTTCTTTTCCAAAGCTACCATAGCCTCCATGAGCTGGTTCAACTGGTTTTTAATCAAACCAACATCTTCTCTTGATACAGCCTGCTTTTGATCTCCAGGGCCCATGATCTTTTAAGAACTGCTTCGAGTCCGATAGGGTTTCAGGAAATCAGCTGCGGGTTATGGACAAAGGATGAATGAGTTTTTTGGAATGATATGTATGCATGTTGATGAGATGCGAATTCATGATTTTTTGTATTTGTATGCAAAGAAAATGCAATGCAGGTATAGTTAGTGTCCAGGATAACATGAGTAACTCAAAACACCCTACTAGGGAGGTTTCCTTATATCGGATAGTTCTAGGCTTTCTACCCATAAACCACTCATAGGATAGTTTCTATGGTCTATGAATAAGGTTCCTAGAGTCACAGACCTTAATCGTATCAACGTCATATAACAAGATAGTCGCTTTATGAGAAAAGTGACAAAAAGGTCTCTTTTGAGCAGGGTTTTCATGTTAGGTACAACAAAGAGAGGCCCTTGGAGGCTAACATTATGTAATCACCAAAGCATAAACTGGTTCTAACAGGGGGTCCTAGAGTCATTGATCCTTCATGAATCATTATCATGCGATAGGCAAGCTGTCTTATAACGAGATCTACGAAAATGTCTACTATAGGGGGAGTCTTGATGCTTGGCACACAAAGAGTGGCCCATGGGGACTTACACTACACAACTTCCAATTCTAAACAATGTGATCTCTTTTCTTTTTCTAAAGCTCAGGCATAGAGCTTTACTCATGTAACATATCCTAAAGCCCACACATAAACATATACAGATATAAAAATGCGATAAAGCAAAAATAAAGGACACATATAAACAAAGTAGAGGAAACAAACAAAGCTAACACACAAACAAAAAGCTTAACTAAACTAGGGTATACTCGCTTAGGAGAGAAGTGGTCCCCATCAGATTCGTCATCTATCGTACCTCGCGGGATGGACTGAATAGAGTCGCCACCGAACTTTATTTATTCCCAAAGAGGGAAAGGTAAATATCGATAAAACCCCTAAAAGAACGAAAATGATATTGGTCATCACAACCAAATCAGGATTTGGGAGTCGGTTACACAAGGAGAAGGTATTAGCACCCATCACGTCCATTATACTCAATGGGAACCATTTAGTTAGTGTCGAATGAATGTTAGTGTTATGTTAGTTTGAAATCTTCCACTTATTTGAGAGAGAGAAAAAAAAGAAAAGAGAAATGTTTTTGGATTTTTTTGTTAATGGACTAAAAAAAGATTTTTTTTTATTAGGGTTCCTGACGAGACTTTGAATCTCACTCCTACGTATCTCTGGGTGCAATAGAGAACTAAGGGTTTACGTAGTTCTGGGTAGAAATTTTTGTTTGTTGGTCGATTTTAGCGAAAGTTATCTTGTATTAATCGAAGGAAAACATTGCTTTACCCAAAACAGGTGAGGAGCGGGTGTTTGCATCACATTGAATGGATTTACAAATCAACATTCACGGTGTCATACTCCAAAATTTACCCCTAGATTCCATCATCAATTGAATAGTATCTAACACATTTTAGGTGTGTCATTCATGCATAGCTAGCCCTTAAAATTATCAAAATATTGTCTTGCTTTGTTTTGTTTGTGAATTAGGTTTGCATCAAGGAGATTATTGGTTGATCAGTCAAAGTCTTGGATTGATCATCAATATATCAAGTTCTCATGATCAAGAGTTTCCCTACATAAAAAATCAAGTGTATTGTGGCCTCATTACAAGTTTATCAAGTTTTAAATTCATCTGGTCCACAAATTAGGGTTTCTGAGCCAAATCAACTGCACCTTTGGCTTTTGACCAAGACATGATCTCAAGCCTTGGGGCATGATTCAAGACACTCAAAGACGCCTTTGGAGTCCATCCATAGTGTTCAAATAGCTCAAGAGTTTAATTTCATTGAAGTATGCAATTTGGATTTCATCTGATACAAAAGTCAACCACTGATCAAAGTCAAGTTTGACTTTTGACTTTTTGGTCAAACATGGACTCCATAAGTCAAGAATCATGACAATATGTCAATTGGACCATGATAAATCAAGAAAATCAAATAAAACATCCAAAGACCATGATTTATGAAAATTAGGGTTTCCTTGATTTTTCTAAGTTATGAAACTTCATGATTTTTGTCCAACTTCTCAAGACCATAACTTCCTCATCAAGTAACCAGTTTCTTTGCTCCAAAGACCAAAATGAAGATCTTGTTTCATACTACAACGTTGTCCTATGGGATGATTTTCAAAAGATGCATGGATTATGAGATATGAGGCCATAAAGTGGAGGGTTCATTAGTTTTTGAACAAAAACACTTAGAAAATTTTTCAACAAAATCTGCCTTGTCAAGTGACTCACTTGTTGGCCATTTTTCACCGTGATCCCTTTTGATTCAAGAAAAATTGTCAACATGAAAGTTGTAGAGTATGTTTCAAGCTTTCCAAGGAGTACAAGAACACAATTTTATCATGCTTGAGCTAGGAGTTTCGAAGATATAAAGTTGGCATCTCCAAGTGGAATTTCAAGTCATCTTCATGGCAAATTCATGATCAAATCTAAGCCAACCCTACATAATCTTGCTTTGCAGGTCATGTTACTTCTAAATCACACCATAATATGAGTATTGTACAAGTTTTTGGTGCATTACACAAGATATTCAAGCATTGTCCAAGTTTTCATACCATTTATGGAAGGTTTTCATAAAGCTTCATATCCATTTCCATAAAGCTTGTTTTTTGGAAAACCACTTGGGCATTGATCCTCTAAATGGTTCCCTCTCATCATACTTAGTCCATAATGTTCAGAAGCAACATCTAAACCTCAAAAAAGCATGGCTATTCCCCTTAATTCGCTCCACTTTTTCATCATGATCAAAGGACACAACTTGTGCAAAACGGAACCAGTCTCCCTAACCAGAGTTTCTTTTGAACTAAACTAAACTTCTGAAAGTTACTTGAGGTCTCTATAAATAGAGGAACACCCTTGACACACTACACAACACTTGAATGAGCATACACACTAGAATTTGCACAAAAACACTATTTTAGCAAGTTCTCCACACCTCAAATCTCCAAATTCCATTTTTGCTCATGCATTCTCCAAACAAACCATCCATAAACCTTCCAGGCATCCATTAGAAGTTGTTAAAATCCTTAAACAACTTTTGTAACTCCCATATCATCATCCTCCTAACCACCATTTCGCAACTTGCAAGAGGATTCAAGTAGAGAACCTAAGGTTGTTGCATACCAAACCAAGCATCCAAACACTTTCCTTGAGGCTCAACCAAGCTAAAGAGATCATCACTTTGCTTCTAGAAGCTTGAGAATAGGCATTGGACCTTGCTCCAATAGGTAAGGTTTTTCTCATTTTTTAAACTCATCATACACGCATCATCCTTGTTTGATTTTTGAAGTAATAATGTAGATATCATTGTGTTGAATGTGACCTATAACCTGTTTGCAATTTATCATACTTGTATGTGTAGTTTTGGTTGACTGACCATCTAGGGTTTAGGTTTGGTTTTGTGATTCATGTGCTTTATTCTTTAAGTTTCAATTTGTGCAAATCACACCATTGGATTCCTTGTCAAAAACTGAGCAATTTTGGTTTTTATATCTTTAAATTTTATCAAGAAATGAGTGAGATATGATGTGTGGAAGTCTTGATGAAATGTTGAAATCGTGAGGGAGGAAGAAGATGGTGAGGTGACGCCATTTTCCTTTTTGTATTGTTATTTTATTATATATTTTATTCCTTGAAATTTAAAACCTGAAGAGGCATTACGTCATGGTGGTAAGTGTGTTTGTGTGTGAGGCTTAGGTTTGGGGTTCGAATCCCCCTCGTCCCAGACCTTTTGGTTGTTTTTATTTTGCATATTTTCCATGTTAACTTCATATATTATTTAACACGTGCGTACTAATTTCAAGGCCCGACAAATGGCCCAGTGGCTAAGTTTTGAGCAGCGATCCAAGGGCGTGAGTTCAACCCATGTGTGGACCATTTCCTTTCCTTTTTATCACTTGTGTGCTTCATGTTTTTTTCAATTTCCTTTTGATCATATCTCTCAATCTATATATTATTTTGAGATGATTTTTTGCACACTCCTTATTTATTATATGTATTTTGTGAATATGTCAAAAAATTCAAAAAATTAATGATTTTGTCCATTTTTACTATGTTAAAAAACATGCCTTTTATGTGATTTTTTAGCACTTTTCATGATGTTTATTGGTTTGTTTCCTTAGCCTAATTGTTCACAAATGTTTATGTGCTTATACCATGTCATTTTATGTCTTGTACCATGCCTAAATGTGTTAACTTTTTTGTTCATCTTTTCCTAAATGTTGAAATTGTTAACATGTACATAAATGTTTAAGCATGCTTATATCTCCTAGGGTTTAGGATTGATTTTATGCTTGCCATGACTTTGTTTCTCATCTTGTATGCATGTTGTTTCCCATTAGGGTTAAGTGTTGTGTCCACTTGTGTACATATGGCCCTTGTGATTTTTGTTTATGCTTGTATACCATGACTTATGTTTTGTGATGTTCTTTGCTTTCAACATCTCCTGCATAAACTCCCACATTTTTAAACATGCTTCTTGTCTTGCATTTATCCATTACCTATATGTTTGATATTGTTATATCCATGATTCACATGTTGATTTGAACCTTTGTTTGATATTGTTATATCCATGACCTATATGTTTGATATTGTATACCCATGATTCATATGTTGATATTTGTTTCCATGACCATGATATTGTTATATCCTCCCTTTATGATTGATATTATTATACTCTTCATTTTCATGATGATGTTGTTGATGTTGTCACATTTATGTCCATGTTCATATGTTGTTACTCATGTGTTTATATTCTATGCTTACATGTTATTGTTATGAACATGCTATGATATACCATACTTGTGTTGTTACTTTGGTCTTGTTAGAACCATGCCTCATGTATGCTTTGACTATGCATCATCCATGCTTAGGTGTTCATCCTTGGTTATTACCATGATTATTTATGACTTTGTTAAGTCTTGTCTTAGATGTTGTCACATCTACCTTCATATGTTGGTTGTTACCATGTTCATTTGACTTTGTTATATCTCATTTCATCTAATGTGATCCCTTGATTAATATCATGTTTGAACATCATCTGTATCACTCTTTATCCACCTTAGTTGATATCATGTTTTAATTTCATCCTTTGTCATGTGTTGTTTACTTTGATATCATGTTTGAATATCATTCTTGTTCATCTCATCCATTGTCACCTATATACTCATGTTTACTTTGACTTTGTCGAGTCATCCCCTAGTGATGTTAGCTTGTTAGCTCTCTTTCTTCTCTCTTTTTTTTGTTGCCTAAATCCAAAGGAAATATTTCTTTTGTTGACTTTATGTTATAAGTAGTAAAACATTCCCTCAACTACCCCTTTTGACGTTGTTAAGTCATTAACCTTTCAACATAGCCTTAGGTTAGAGTTTGTAAACTCTTTGACTTTGTTAAGTCATGTAAGTTTTATTGTTATAAACCCTTATTTTCCCCTTGGGACCTTGATCACTATCAATTGTTCTTCACCCGTAGTTAGGCGAACTACGATTTCTCTGATTCCATCCTTGTTAGGATACGTAGGCATAAGACTACGAAGTCTTGGCGAGCACACTAACAATAAACCTCTTTAGGTTCCTTATCTCATAAAACCCAAAAATAGAACATTTCCAGACATTAGCAAGAAAGTTACCATAACACAAATACTTTCTAGAGGTTCCTATAGGATACTATAGATACTTAGGGTGCTAGTACCTTCCCTTAGTATAACCAACCCCCGAACCTTTAGATCTCTTCGCATTATTGTTACATTGCACAATTAGGGTTTTATTTGATCTTTTCCCTTTCCTTTGGATAAATTAAAGTTCGGTGGTGAACATTCAATGTTTTGTGATTCAAGTTAATATAATAGCTTGATATTTGATTCTCACCACGACACAAATGGCGACGCTGCTGGGGACCTCCCAAGAGGGTTAATCCTATCTTGTTTGTATTTGTGTCTTAAAATCAATTGTTCAAAGGGTTACTTTAGAATGCTAGATCCCAACACCCCTTTTTTTGTCCAAGTTAATTAAATTTTTTAAGAACGAAACGGTTAACCCAAAACATATGCTTTGGGACCGATCATTCAAGGGTTCTACCGAAATGTTAGATTCCAACAAACCTCTTCTTTCGTGTTTATTTATAAAAATGATTTGTATAAATGGTCGACAGTTAATTTTGAAATGATTTGAATTCAAAATTAATTATTTGATGCAACATTAATGAGATGATTATTTACATATGTTAGAGTATGAACATGGATAGGAAAATTAACTAATTAATCGACTAAACGTGTGAGAAGGGCTAAACAATTAATCAAACAATTTATTTAGCAAAAAGACAAATAATTAATTTAAACTATAATCAACTAATTAACAAAAATTTAATCAATCAACTAGATATTAAATTAATAATTTAAAAAAATATAGAAGGGGTGAAAATATGAACATGGGATGTACAAATAAGAGGGATTGCAAACCAAATGAAAATAGGCATCACCCACTTAATAATATTAACCCTAATTAATTAATATTCACTAAAATAAATAATAATGTAATCAATTGAAAAAAAAAAAAAACAGCATTTGGAGGAAGATAAATATCACTCATCCAAATTTCAGCATTTATTTTTTGGTAGTGTTTCTTCTTGTTTTCATATCGGGGAAATCGGTTGAAATACAAGTATTCAAAAGCACTTGAAGTTACTCTTTATCAACAGATATCACAATTCATTCATCCAGTATAGAAGTTCTTCTGACAAGAAACCTAAGTTTCTTATCATTAGTCATTCTAAAGAACTTGAGCTAAATTGAGAAGGTGATCTATTGAATAATTTTCCATCATCTAACTTCATTTCTTTTCTTTAAAGACTGCAAGACAAACCTTCTGAACACAGCAGATTCAAGATGTAAACATCCTGAATTACTGTTATCTTAGAATTAAGTCTCAGGGCATTCTTCTCAGAATTTGCATGAAAAGATTAGATGAAGTCTAACTGTTCAAACTTCAAGAACTGATCCCACAAATCTAAGCACAAGAATTCAAAGATTGTCTAAGCATCAGACACATCAATGATGTTGATATACTCAGAAGTGAGATAGAGCATCTACCAGAATGCAACTACCTCTGAAGATATTCAATATGCATCTTCTGAGCTGGTGAAAGAGATTTTCAAGATGATCATCTTTACACCATCAACTTCTATAGTAATACCTCTTTAAAGAATATTCTATAGACCTTCAGTAACCATTTACCAAACCAATGAGTTAAAAATATGTTTAGCTTTTCCATCATTTAAATTCAGTGGAATCATCCTTTGAATATGGTAGGAAAAGGCGTATGACATTTTTCATGTGGCACTTGATTCCTTCTTGAAGAAGAATTATACTTTTCTTATTGGATCATTATATGCGCCACTGTTAACTGTTAAGTACATACCATGCTCTGATACCAATTGAAGGTGTGAAAAGTACACAAGAAATGGGGGTTGAATTATGTTTTGCATTTTCTTTAATTCAACTTTTGATCAGAGTTTCAGAATCAGAACTGGTGTTCAGATTCTGTTTTAATTCATTGGCAGCGAATATAACAGAAGTAAACAAATAACAGCAGAAGAAACAAAAGATTTATCCTGGTTCCTCCCCTAACTGAGAGTACTTCAGTCCCCTTGCGTCATAAGAGATTTTCATTATAACCACTTCATGATTACAATTGCTTAGGATTCTACATAAGTATTTTACACTTGCTCAGACCAACTGTCTGAGACTTTCTTTCTTAGAACACATGTCTAAGACTTCTTCTCAAATCCTCTGACCGAGCCACATGCTCTTCTGGCCATCCAAACCGAGACTTCCTTGCTCACATCCTCTGACCGAGCCACCTGCTCTTCTGGCCATCCAAACTGAGACTTCCTTGCTCACATCCTCTGACCGAGCCACCTGCTCTTCTGGCCATCCAGACTGAGACTTTCTTGCTTAAGCAGCACTTGAGACTTCCTGCTCACCCCCCTCAGACGCAGAATTTCCCTTTCCTCAATCAGCCTAGCTGAATAATACTTTCACAGCTCAAGCACTTAAGCAACGATACTTATGTGGCTTAAGCATCTGGGCTCAAGACTTCTGTTTAATTAGTCTTGCTTATTAAGACTCTTACTGCTCAAGCACTTAGTAGGAGACTTACGTAGCTCAAGCATCTTGGCTTAAGACTTGTTGCTTGAATCCCAATGAAACAAGACTTTTGTTCAAGCACATAGCAAGAGACTTTGATCTAAACTGCTGAATAGGCCCAGCAAGATAGATAACAAGGTGTACATGATACAAGTATCAGAGGTACGGGAAACCACCATAACAAAGACCTAAAGCACTTCAGATTTATAAGATATACAATGTTTAAGAAATCTTAAGGCTTTTACAATTACAACCTACAAACAGAAAATCTGTATATTACAATAGAGTTGATAATTGCTTGATCTTGCTACTCCTTCGTCTGGATAATCCTTGTTCTACTTTTCAGTAAGAACCTTCAGCCATATTTATGCCTTTGCAGAAAACTATTCATTGAGGAAGTAACTTGTTCAAGTGTCTTTGTCTTTGCCCCATAGTACAAGAGACGTTGAACATGGATGCACAATAGATTTTGAATCCAGTGTGTAACACGTTCAACCTTTGAGTCTTCAAGAGGTTCTCGTACGATAGAGTCGTTAGAAGTAGTTATCCATAAAGCATGTCAGCTTTTCTTGAGTCTTGCAATCTGTAGACTCTGACTGAAAAACTGATAAGACAGTACAATTTGCTTTCTGCAGTACGAACGACTTCCAGCTTTATCACCAACTCTGAGTGGTACCAGATTTTGACATACAATTGCAAAATGTAGTGACTCGTCTAAATACTGGACCTTCAGCACCAGAGTCTGCGCCAAACCACACTAGCAAACGTTCTTCAGATTCTGCCACCAGAAGCTAGCAATGAAGCAACTCCCAAGTGAGTCTAAGTAAAACAGATTCTGATTATTTATGTACAAGAACAAGAACCTGCATAAATAAAATACACATCAAATAAACCATTGTTCTTTCAATACTTTTGTTATCATCAAAACTAAAAGAGAATATGTCATGAATAAATCTTGTTCTAACACGATTCACATTTTTTTAGTGGTGCGGAAGTAGTTCGTAAGTTGAAGTGAAGGGAGGTCGGCGGTGTTGTATGGTGATGAGTGTGAAGAAAATGAGGTTGGACCTAAAGGAGAAGAGGTGTGCGTGAAAAAGCTCGCCAAAAAAAGGCGAAAATGGTGGTTTAGATAGTGAATGAACAATGACAGGTGGAGTTTGCTGTTAGTGATTTTGGTGTTATTGACGAAGAAGAAACCACAATAATGATGATGAGGGAATGAAGGTTGGTAGTTCCGCTGAGACAAAAACTCAAGTGAGATTGTAAAATTTCATGAAAACCAAAACTTCAATTATGAGATGGCTGTGTGGTTCCATAGGATTGGTCCGCCTCCATGTTTTTTTTTTTAAATTGAAGGAGAACAACTCACTATGGGGATGCCGTGTGTATAGGTTTTTTTATTGGGTCTCCAAATGTCAGCAATATATATATATATATATATATATATATATATATATATATATATATATATATATATATATATGTATATATATATTATCCTCACTTTCTTCTTCAGAGGCATAGTCCTCTTTAGAAGAACTATCTCCTTGAGACAAAATTCTTAGGTGTAAACCTTTTCGTTATGATTTTCATCCATTTTAAATCCACTAATTTGAATTGGAGGTTGGACGATAGGGGTATCAGGGATATTTCTTGAATCAAGATATATATATATATATATAATTAGCTTCTCAAGAGAGATCATATGACCTTCATGTTGTGGTAAGCGTCAGATGGATAACCTTGATATTAATGAATAAATTTGACCCATAATCATATTAGTATAACATTCTTATCTCTTAACCTTTCCAAATTTAGCCTAGATTTACCAAAAAGTCCAGGATATCCTCCTATTCTCACTTAGTCAAGTTCATCCCAAGGATCAATGGATGCTATGCTAGCTGGCGAGTCTCAAGAGCCAGACCCCACAGATGAAGATTTTTGGGACGCCCTCATCCACCCCTGACTCAGAGAGTCAATAAAGAGAAAGCCCCTCAATAATCAAAAGAGGACAAAACCAGTGGGACCCACAACAATGAAGTTTCCCACTACCCACCTAAAGTGGAAAAGGACGTAGCAGAATCTGCTTTTGCTTTTAAATTTTATCTTTTCTTTTGTCGTTTGTAATCAGTTAAGTGTCGATGGGGCCCACAGCGCACCCGGCTTAAATGATTATCTTTTATGTTTCTTTTGACCTATTTTAGCAGGTTTTTGTACCTCTTATATCGGTTTCAATAAGAAACCTTTTCCCTATATAAGGGATTTATTTTCTCATTTGGGAGCACGCTCGAATTTTGTAACATATTCTCTATATCAATATAATCTTCCAAATTCCTTTACTTATCTTCCAGTTTCCTTTACTTACGCTTCCACTCTATATAATTTCCACCACAAAAGTCCCTACATACATTATATAATAATCTCTGCTCATTTGGGTCGGCCTAGCTTTAGTAGGTATATGTCTTTCATTAAAGTCTTGAATTGGCTGGAATTTTGGTAAAACAAAGTATGTTCAATGTTGATGTCAAGGTGCTGATGTTGCAACATTGAGTCTTAACACTGGGCTATGTTAAGTAGTTAATTTACTGAAGTTGGATGTCTGATGTCACATGGCGATGTTGTGACATTAGATCTGCAGAATTAATAATATCAGGTTGTGATGTTGTTAGGGTTGCGTGTTAGCTGGAATTGTGGAGAGCAAGCTGTCTCATTGGATGCGAATATCTTGGGATAGATATTTTCTGCTGCAAAGGAGATCTGGTGCAGATTTGTAGGAGATTTAAAAGGTTGAAGATTTAAAAAGATTTTAGGAGAAAATCTGTTTTAAATATTCAGTTTTAAATAACAAATCGGGCGAGATTTTGCAGCAGGTCCAAGTCCAATTCAGGTTGCTATTTAAAGCGCACAAGACCAAAGGAAAAAGGTACAAAAATACAAAGAGAAGATCAAGAGCATAGGCTGAGTGTGTTGAGTATTTTGTACGAGTCTTGTATCCAGAATTCTAGGGTGAATTGCTGAGTCGTATTATGTCCTCTCTTAGAAGCTGTGAAGCAATAGAGAGTTGTTACTTGATCAAAGCTGTGAAGTAAGATCAAGGTTGCTCAAAGAGGTTGTTCCTTGAGTATTGTTTTGGGGATTGAGTAGTGTTCTAATATCTAAGTGGGTTCTTAGGTAGAAAGTCACTAGTAGGAATTAAGTTTAGGAGATTGTCAACTGGGTTGTTGAGTCTGTAAATTATTTCTACAAGTAGTGAATTTCATCCCTGGCTTGGTAGCCCCCAGACGTAGGTAGATAGACCGAACTGGGTGAACAATTCTTTGTGTTGATTTGTTTCTGTTATTTCTGTCCATTGTGCAGAGTGTGTTGTTGTGACATCGCACCTTAACATCACACGTCTGATACCAGAATTTCAATTGGTATCAGAGCAGGAATCCTGTCTGTCTCTGGGTGAGATCTAGGGAAGTTACTTTCTGGTGTTAAGATGGACAAAGAAGTTGGAGGATTCGTCAACAGACCCCCTATTTTGGATGGATCCAATTATGACTATTGGAAGCCAAGGATGACTACTTTCTTAAAATCCTTGGACAGCAGGGCATGGAAGGCTATTATTAAAGAGTGGAAAGCACCCGTTGTGTGTGAGAAAGATGATGTTGGCAAAGATAAAGAAGGCACCTCAAAGCCAAAGCCTGAAGAAGAATGGACCAAGGAAGAAGATGAGCTTGCTCTTGGAAATTCCAAAGCTCTAAATACAATTTTCAATGGAGTGGATAAGAATATTTTCAGGTTAATCAATACATGTGAAGTTGCTAAGGATGCGTGGGAAATTTTGAAGGCCACTCATGAAGGTACATCTAGAGTTAAAATGTCAAGACTTCAGATTCTAACATCAAAATTTGAAAGCTTCAGATTCTATTCATGACTTCAACATTAGTGTTCTTGAGCTGGCTAATGCATCCAGTGCTCTTGGTGAAAAGATGTCAGATGAAAAGCTTGTAAGGAAGATCCTTAGGTCCCATCCTAAGAAGTATAAGATGAAGGTAACTGCCATTGAAGAATCACAAGACATCAACAAGATGAGAGTTGATGAGCTCATTGGATCTCTTCAAACTTTTGAGCTTGGGTTGAATGAGGAAGAACCAGAAAAGAACCCAAAGAGTATAGCCTTGGTGTCAAATGATCAAGAAGAAAAAGGAAAGAGTTCAGAATCCCAGGAGGATCTATCTCAGGCCATAGTTATGTTGGGAAGACAGTTCAACAAAGTGTTCAAGAGGATGAATAATAACTCCAGGCCTAATGTCAAGAACATATCTTCTGACACCAGCAAGTCAGAAGAGAAGGATGAAGAGAAAACTGCCCAAGATAAAGGAGTTCAGTGCTTTGACTGTGAAGGGTATGGACATGTCAAGAAAGAGTGTCCCACCTTCTTGAAAAAGCAGAAGAAGGGCATGACAGTTTCCTGGTCTGACTCTGAAAGTGAAAGTGAAGGTGAGTCAGCAAAGCATGTTAGAGCTTTAACAGGAACTGTTGTTTCTGATGATGATTCTAGTGATGTAGAAATAACGTATGAGGAGTTGGCATCTACATATCAAGAGCTGTGTTTAAAAAGTGCTGAGATTTGTCAAGAAAACAAGTGCCACAAGCAACAGATTGCTCAGCTTGAGAATGAAAAATTTGATCTGGAAAATGAAGTTGTACTAGTTAAAGCTCACCTTGATCAAATGACCAAGTCTGTTAGGATGCTGAGCTGTGGTACAGACACGCTTGATAAGATCCTTCAGACAGAAAAGGTTGCTGGTGATAAGTTTGGTATAGGATATGTGGCAAGCACTTCAGGAGCAAAGGAGGAGGTGTCCCAACCAATGTCTCAAACAAAGAGACAGGATTCTACCCCTAAGAAGGTTGTTCAGCCTCAGAATGTTGAGAAAAAGGATGGTCCCCATCAGAGGAAGATGCAGCCTCAAGGAACTAGTTAGTATATGCCTCCCCAATATCACAAGAGCATGCAAGCTGCAAGGTTGAAACAGAACATGTTACATCAGATGTCTCAACATCAGGGAGACTGGTATGCATATGAATACAACAAGGCGGTGCCTCATTACTATGGAAGAAGGAAGCCTCATCACCATAGGAGACAGCCTAGAAGACAGCATCCTCAGTTCAGGAGATAGTCTACCTATGGTAAAAGACATCAGCACCATAGAAGACAGACCAACTCTGGAAGGAGGAGACAACACTATAGGTGGAAGCCACAGCAATATCATAATGGTAGAAGATATAATCAATTCAGAGATGACAGAGTGAGATGCTTCTATTGTGGAAGGTTTGGACATATGCAGTACTCTTGTTTCAAGCTCCATGGTTATCCAAATTCTGTTCCTCAAACCAGACAGAAGGAGGTCATACCTAAAGTTGCTAAACAATGGGTTCCTAAGGAGAAGGTGAAATGTCTTTTAGCCCACACCTCAGATAGCCAGGTTGATAAGGATACATGGTACTTTGACAGTGGATGTTCAAAGCATATGACTGGATTCAGAACTCTGATAGTTGAAGTCAGTCATTGTCCCTCTCATGAGGTTATGTTTGGCAATGGTGAAAAAGGTGTAGCTGCAGGAGTTGGAAAAGTGAAAGGTGATGGTAGACCTGAACTGGACAATGTTATGTTTGTCAATGGTTTAAATGCAAATTTGATTAGCATAAGTCAGTTATGTGATGAAGGTTACAAAGTCAGCTATTCCAAGGATGAGTGTCTGGTGACAAACGAAAAGGATGAAGTGATCATGAAAGGAGTCAGGTCCAGAGATAATTGTTATCTGTGGACACCTATAGAAGTCAGCCCATCTATCGATGTTAAGACTGATGTTTTAGCATTAGATTGTGACATCAGGTGTGAAAGGATGTTAGAGTTAAGTACTCTTAAGTTAAATCCCTTCAAATCTGTAAAAGGAAAGCTTATTTGGGGGGAGAAACTCATTTATTGGTCTTTAAAAAATACACAAAATCTGGCGCCTTACCTCAGACCCTCATTTTCTATTATAGCAAAATCACAATCCATCAAAACTCATATCTCCCGTCTGTTCGTCTCCTTCAACAAGAAGAATCATCTCAACCTATACTGTCTCAAAGGAACCATGTCAAAACAGACATCTTCTCCATCGAAAAGTTCATCACAGAATAAAGCTAGGGTTTCTACAGATGAGTACTCTGAAGACGAAGCTTTGAATATAGAACCCATCTCTATGATGCTTCCAGTCTCAGGAAATACTAGACCTGAGAAATATCAACCTGTGAGAGCTTCAAAAGGTAGTACCTCTAATCAATCCACTCGCAAGAAGTTTGACGATAGAGAGAGTAGGGCATTTGTGAGGAGTGTGCTATTTGGAGACGAACCTAGGACTACCAACCCTCTTCCACAAACTGTTGAGGAAAGGGTAGATGTTGATAAGAGCATGGGGCAGATCGTTGATAAAATCTTTGAGAAAGGACTTCCTATTAAGGGTATATCTAGACCCCTGAGACAAATGGCTGCTGATCAGTGTACAAGAGAAAAGAGTGACATGCAATCTACTGATACAAATCTTCACAGATTAGCTGTCTCCGTAATCGAAGATGCTGAGAAGGAAGTTGAAGTTGATACTGAAGTAAGTAGTGGAGAAGATGATATTAATGGTGAAGGGGATGTTGAAGGGGATGTCAGAACATCGCCTAGTAGGGATGCTGAGACTACTCCTGGAGGAGAAAAGAGTACTGATGTGATTAATGTTGATGACTTATCTGATGATGAAGTCATTGGAAGAGCAGTGCCCGGTCTGGCTAAGAGACTAAGGACAGGGAAAGAAAAGCAGGTTGAATCGTCCTCAAAGAAGTCTTCTGATGATAAGAGGAAAAAGACTGTTGTTGGGCCAACAAAAGCTTGGAGTAAGGTCGAGGTGAATCCAAGAAAGAGGAAGATTGTGGAACAATCTGAGTCTGAGCATAATGATGAGGATAATGTTCAGAACATCACTCATGTCAAAAAATCTATTGCAAAAAGGATTGCAAACAAAGTCCTAGATGTTCCTGTGGATAACATCTCCTTCCACCATGCAAGCAATTCCCATATGTGGAAGTTCATTTGCCAAAGGAGGATTGCTCTTGAGAGAGAGATTGGCGAAGAAGCCATGGAGATTAGAGAAGTGATGGAAGGAATTAAAGCTGCTGGGTTAATGAAAACTGTGTGTGGATTTTCAAGATGCTATGATGGCCTGGTAAAGGAATTCATAGTAAATCTTCCTGTAAATATCTCTGACAAGAGCAGTCCAGATTTTATGAAGGTCTTTGTCAGAGGAAAATGTGTTGAGTTCTCTCCTAAGGTTGTCAACAACTACTTATGAAGAGAGGATGCAGAGTATACAGAACTGGAGGATACAGATAATGAAGTGTTCAAGGAAATTACTGCTGGATAGGTTAGAGTATGGCCATTAAAAGAAAAGCTACCAACTAGCAAACTGAGTGTGGAGTATGCTATACTACACAGAATTGGAGCTGCAAACTGGGTGCCCACTAATCACAAAACCACCACAGCTGTGGGATTAGGAAGGCTTATCTATGCTGTTGGTACATAGAAAAAGTTTGACTATGGCACATACATATTTGATCAGACTGTAAAACATGCAACAACAAATGCTATTAAAATGCCTATAGCATTTCCTTCTCTCATTAGTGGAGTCGTTCTGAGTCAACAACCAGGAATATTGACTTGTGCTGATAAAGCATGTAAGAGGGAGTCTTCATTATCCTTGCATCAAAATTTTTTTATGGGAAGTCATGTTGCAGATATTGTCTCAACATCAAATGCAGGTATCAAGAAGAAAACTTCCAAGGCTGATTTGCTAGCAGAGCTGAAGGCAACCCGCAAAGACTTGGATGTTGTGATTAATACCAGTCTGGCTAGAAAAGAAAAGATTGAGAAGATGATCCAATCTTTGGAACAAGATGATCATGGTGACTCTGAAGATGAAGGACAAGATGGTGCAGATGGTGCAAGTTCAGAAGAAGACTAGCTTATTTGCTTTTGCGGCTAGTAGGTTTAGTTTTTGTTTCTGCAATGTTGTTTTTGTTAGCACTTAAGGTGATTGGTTTGTAACTTGTTTATTGTGCTGTTTATGCACTCTTTACGTTTTGTTCTATGATTTTTTATGTCTGTTTGTTGTCTGTAAGACTAATAATGAGAGCTAGGGTAGTACTTGCTGTCTAGTTAGTCTGACTTGATGAGCTTGTCAAATTGTGGCTAAAAAGGGGGATAAGTAGCCATAAGAGAGAGCTAAGAGAGAGCCTAGAGTATCAAAGAGGCTGTTGCTAAGTGCAAAAATTCAGGGGGAGTAATTGCTGAACAGCTTCTATGCTGGTTGTTGC
Source organism: Lathyrus tuberosus (assembly GCA_022829125.1). NCBI lineage: Eukaryota > Viridiplantae > Streptophyta > Magnoliopsida > Fabales > Fabaceae > Lathyrus > Lathyrus tuberosus. The sequence goes on from JALAZF010000034.1 coordinate 9,009,180, forward strand.
ATTGAGGGGGAGTGCTAATTGCTGCTAATAATGAAATATGTGCAGCTGTTTGAATGTTTGAAGAATGTAGCTGTTGTTGCAGCAGAGGTTTGTGAAGTCTTTATTGAAGATGCTGGTTTGTGAAGTCTTTATTGAAGATGCTGCTGCTTGGAATTCAAAATCATTTATTGAAGTTTTTTTCGCTGCTGAAGTCTCTGAAGGTTCAGAGCGCAAAGATTGTTTTAGCCAAAATTAGCCAAAGGGGGAGATTGTTAGTTCTTGGATTGGCTGGAATTTTGGTAAAACAAAGTATGTTCAATGTTGATGTCAAGGTGCTGATGTTGCAACATTGAGTCTTAACACTGGGCTGTGTTAAGTAGTTAATTTGCTGAAGTTGGATGTCTGATGTCACATGGCGATGTTGTGACATTAGATCTGCAGAATTAATAACATCAGGTTGTGATGTTGTTAGGGTTGCGTGTTAGCTGGAATTGTGGAGAGCAAGCTGTCTCATTGGATGCGAATATCTTGGGATAGATATTTTCTGCTGCAAAGGAGATCTGGTGCAGATTTGTAGGAGATTTAAAAGGTTGAAGATTTAAAAAGATTTTAGGAGAAAATCTGTTTTAAATAACAAATCGGGCGAGATTTTGTAGCAGGTCCAAGTCCAATTCAGGTTGCTATTTAAAGCGCACAAGACCAAAGGAAAAAGGTACAAAAATACAGAGAGAAGATCAAGAGCATAGGCTGAGTGTCTTGAGTATTTTGTACGAGTCTTGTATCCAGAATTCTAGGGTGAATTGCTGAGTCGTATTCTGTCCTCTCTTAGAAGCTGTGAAACAATAGAGAGTTGTTACTTGATCAAAGCTGTGAAGTAAGATCAAGGTTACTCAAAGAGGTGTTCCTTGAGTATTGTTTTGGGGATTGAGTAGTGTTCTAATATCTAAGTGGGTTCTTAGGTAGAAAGTCACTAGTAGGAATTAAGTTTAGGAGATTGTCAACTGGGTTGTTGAGTCTGTAAATTAATTCTACAAGTAGTGAATTTCATCCCTGGCTTGGTAGCCCCCAGACGTAGGTAGTTAGACCGAACTGGGTGAACAATTCTTTGTGTTGATTTATTTCTGTTATTGTTGTCCATTGTGCAGAGTGTGTTGTTGTGACATCGCACCTTAACATCACACGTCTGATACCAGAATTTCAATATATATATATATATATATATATATATATATATATATATATATATATATATATATATATATATATATATATATATTTATATATATATATATGATTACTACAAAGATTTAGCTAAGGACACGACTATCCTCTATAATAGGCTGAAGAAGGTCTCGGGACCCTGGACTGAGAATCATACTTAGGCTGTCCAAAAGATTTGCGCTACATTGTTCCAGTCCCTACATACATTATATCCAGGGCTGCGCTACACTGTTCCTGGTATCATCGAGCCTGGTTTAAGGTAAAATTCTACTGTTTATAATGACAAATAGTAGTTAAACCACTGTTGTGGTGGCTCAGATGATTATCTAAGGATGTAAGGAATAAAATTTTCGTGTAATAATATTAGTATCATATTCTTATGTCTAGACCTTTTGTTTTTAAACTAGAGATGTTTTTTAGTGCTTTCTACTACTCCTTTTTTGTCTGGGGAAGGACGTTCATGAGCAATCTTTAGAAACTTTTGCTAAAAATATCTTTAACATCTTTGATTTAGGACCTAGTCATTTGATCTCCTTTTGGGTTGATGTTTGGCTCAGTCAAACTCCCCTATTTTTTGGGTTGATTGTTAAACAGTTTTCTGTTTGCCAAGATGGCATGGTTAAGAGATAAGAATGTTATACTAATATGATTATGGGTCAAATTTATTCGTTAATATCAAGATTATCCATCTGACGCTTACCACAAAATGTTTAGCTGAATTATTTTATGGATTCACGTATTGAACCCATTGGAAATGACAATAATAATTGTCAAAATCCTTTGATCAAAAATGAGGAAAACAATGAATTTCCCAAAGATTTAGATAAATTGAATAAATGGATAATTCCATCTGTACCATCTAAACAAATTTATAAATTTGGTATGTTTGATGTAATGTCCAGGTTTGCGGTCAAAACCACAGAGCAAACCATACCTGTCTCTAATTCAACTCAAATTATTGAGTTATTAAGAAAAAAAGATTTGCTTCCTTTTAAAGGTTATAACTTTATCCATATTGGATTAATACAAGTTGCCTTCAAACCTCTAACAATGTTAGGGTTAAATTCCAGTCTCATGACATATGTCAGAGATGGAAGATACAGAGATTTTAAACAATCTCTAGCAGCTGTTATAGAGACTAGTCTGTGCCATGGGCCAGTTAACTTTGACGTCTCACCTAATTTGAGTTTATCTATTACTGACAAAAAATTGTTGGATGCTTTGCAATTAACTATTCACACTAATGGCTATAATTTTAAGCCAGGTAGTGAAATTATAGCAATATGCTATAGTGTCTATTATAAGGTATTAAATACCTTGAACCCCAAAGTGAAAAATATTTCACCATCTGGATCTACAACATTAGTGCAAACAAATTTGCTTACGTCTAATGTTGCCACCAATAGGTTGATAAAATGGAATGAAATAAACTTTCCTGAAACATGGTCTTTACCTCAAGAAATTGAGCCAGAACTAACCCTTAATAAGGATATAGACCAAATTATTCAAACTACTGAAGGGGATATTCAAATAAGATTTAATCCCCAATGTCGATTTAAAATACCAAGGGCTTTATCAGCCAGGTACTCTTCCCATAGTGACTTTGTCACAACCCTAAGTACTATACCTAGGGCATCTACTTCTCAGACAAGAGAAGAAGTTATTGAACCTGAATATGTTGAAAATATTAAACTAAGTGAGAAAAGGATTCCCCATGGAATTTATCAGAAAGTTGAACCCAGAGTTGAGTCCCCAGCTCAATCAGAAATGTCATTTCACCTATGATAGATTTCTCTCAAGGAAGTGAAATGAGAAAATTCATTAATGATGAATTTAGAAGTGTTAAAAACCATGAGTTTAGACAATGGTGTTTTAAAAAATTCTCAAAAAATGAATTGCATGAATTTAGGGAACACTTTTATAAAGAATTAACCGAGACACAAGTCCTTGTTCCTTTTGTTCATTGGTTTGTTAACTTTTTTATAAAAAGAACCCAAGAAAATATCTTTGTTTTACAAAGACCTTGGATTACCCTTGAAGGAGAAACTCTAGATGCTCCTTACCCCCCAGAAAAGACTTTACATCTGGCTGAGAATGGTGAGGCTAGTGCTTACAATAGTCTTAAAAAACTTGAGAATAGTCAAGTTACCATTAGTGAATTAAATTCTCTGATTAGGGCTTAGAACTTTACTAATGTGTTTTTAACCTGTCTTGGAGATCATATGATCTCTCTTGAGAAGCTAATTATCTCTGTTAAAGAGAGTCTGGAGAAGCAGATGAATCAACAAGATCTGATTTTAGACCAATTGTCTAAAACTTAAACTCCTATTATTCTCTTTCAAGAAGAATCCTCTTCTAGAAATATCCCTGATACCTCTATCGTCCAACCTCCAATTCAAATTAGTGGATTTAAAATGGATGAAAATCATAACGAATTTATGAAATTTCTGGAAAATAAACTCAAAGGTTTACACCTAAGAATTTTGTCTCAAGGAGATAGTTCTTCTGAAGAGGACTATGCCTCTGAAGAAGAAAGTGAGGATATAGAAAACATTAACCAGTTAACTGAGATGTTTGCTGAACAAAAACTCAACCAAAACCATCAGATAAATCCTATCCATATGACTAAAGCTGTAGAAAAATATTACTACAAAAGACCTACCCCTCAAGATGTTCTTTTTGAAGAACCAGATAGTTATCATAACTCTTATTCTGGTAAAGCCATATATGAATGGAACATAGATGGCCTTAATGAAAAACATACTCTTGACATGATATATAGAATGCTTATATATGCTACAGTCTGTAAACAAAATGGGAACTCTGATAGTTCGGTTGCCTCATTTATAACCACTGGTTTTGTTGGTCAGTTACAAGGCTGGTGGGATCATTATCTCACTGAATTCCAGAGAAAATATATTCTTTCTCATAAAAAGCTTATCAAAACTGAGGGACTCAGTACTCCCACAATGGCCACTACAGGGGAAGAAGACGTGGTTTATACCCTGAGTCTTTCTATCCTACAACATTTTGTAGGGTCAAACCAACCCATAGGGGAGAAAATTCAGACTCTCCTTCAAAACCTTAGATGTCCTTCCTTAACACATTTTAGGTGGTATAAGGATATTTTCCTTTCTAGAGTTTTCCAGTTGAATAACTCTAACTCGGCTCATTGGAAAGCCAAATTCATTGATGGTCTACCTCATCTTTTCTCTAAAAGAGAGAAAGACCCTTAGAGATAAAAATGATGATATAAACATTAACTATTCGAATTTGACCTATGTTCACATCATTAATAGTTGCATATCTGAAGGATTAGCTCTATGCAATGATATTAAACTTAAACATCAACTCAAAAAGCAAAAGCTTTCTGAAAAACACCAACTTGGTGAATTCTGTGACCAATTTGCCTTTGACGTAGGAAAACCTCCTGGGGAAAAAAGAAATAAAAACCCCAAATATAGCAAGGGAAAAAACCCTTCTAAGAACAAAACTCAAGACTTCTATAAGACTCCATACAAAAAATATGGAAAATGAAATTTCAAGAAGAAAAAACCTAGACCTACAGAAAAACCCTTGTATACCAAAGGTAAAAGGAAAGCTAATAAGCTTGATATTACCTGCCACAAATGTGGTAAACCAGGCCACTACGCTAATAGGTGTTGGACTAAAAAGGCTCTCAATGATATTGAGGATGAAAAGCTTCGTTCTCAACTTGAGAAAATTCTTCTCATTAAGTCCAGCTCTGAAAATGAATTTTCTGATGAAGACCTTGGAGTCATTAACTCTTCAGATTCTGAGTCTTCAGAATCTTCTGCTAACGACTGCCAATACAATGAGCTCAATTATTGGAAGTCAATAGTTGACATGAACGGGTTAAATGTTTTAACCACTGAACAGGATGAAGCCTTAAAAGCCATTGAGGCTATTTCAGATCCTAAAATTAAAAGAAAAATGACAGAAGTTCTTATCCAAGAACATTCTAAGGTCGAAGCTCCTCGAATGATTGAGACTCCTTACCAGTTGAGCGAAGTCTTATCCAGATTTCACTAGTCTAATATTAGAGAAACCCCTACTTCTCCAAATGACCTTAAAAGTGAAATTTCCCAATTAAAATATGAAATTAGTCAAATAAAAAAGAGTAATAGAACTCTTAATCAAAGATTGATTATTCTTGAAAAGGGAAAAGGAATAATTCATTCGCCCCCTCTTCTAGTGAAGATTATCTCCTAGATCAAGTTAGAACTCTTAGAACTCTTAATCAAAGATTGAGTGCTCTTGAAGAGGGAAAAGAAATAGAAAGAAAAAGAATAGAAAGAATTCCTTCACCCCCTCTTCTAGTGAAGATTATTTGAATCTCCTAGATCAAGTTACTTCGCAAAAATGGTTTGTGAAAGTTACCCTTGTAGCCAATAGAAGCTTCATTCTAAAAGATGAGATTGCTCTCATTGATAGTGGGGCAGACTTAAACTGCCTTCAAGAGGGAATTATCCCTACAAAGTATTTCTCTAAAACCACTCAGTCTCTTACCCAAGCTGGAGGAGAAAAGTTAAAAGTCAACTATAAGTTGTCTAATGCATATATCTGCAATCAAGATATATGTCTTCCAACTTCCTTTATCCTTGTTAAAAATCTAACGCATAGGATAATATTAGGAACTCCCTTTCTGCATAATATTATGCCTATCAGGAATGTTGATCAAAAGGGAATAACCACAGTTATGAATAATAAAACTGTTAAGTTTGAATTTATTACTGATCCTCATACGAGGATGTTAAATGAGGTTAAATATATGCTTCTTAAGCATAAAGAACAACAATTATGTTTTTTAAAAGAAGAAATTAGTTTATTAAGCATAAAAGAACAGCTTAATAAAGAAGACATTAAAAAACAAATTAAATTAATTAATGATCAATTTAAGTATGAGGTTTGCAGTGATCTCCCTAATGTCTTATGGGAAAGAAAGAAACATGTCATTTCTCTACCCTACCTGGATGACTTTAATGAAAGACAGATACCTACTAAAGCTAGGCCAGCCCAAATGAACAGAGATTATTTAGAACTCTGTAAAAAAGAAATTGAGTCTTTACAAACTAAAGGCTTAATAAGACCTTCGAAATCCCCTTGGTCTTGCACATCATTTTATGTTAACAATGCTGCTGAAAAAGAACGAGGTGTTCCTAGACTTGTCATAAATTATAAACCCCTGAATAAGGTGCTTAAATGGATTAGATATTCTATCCCTAACAAAAAGGATTTGTTAGATAGATTAAATGATGCTTTAATCTTTTCCAAGTTTGATATGAAATCAGGATATTGGCAAATTCAGATAAAAGAATCTGATAAATATAAAACTGCCTTCACAATGCCTTTTGGTCACTTTGAATAGAACGTCCTGCCGTTCGGTCTAAAGAATGCCCCTTCTGAGTTCCAAAATATCATGAATGATATTTTCAATCCTTATTCTGAATTTATCATTGTTTATATTGATGATGTGTTCGTTTTCTCAAAATCTTTAGAATAGCACATTAAACATTTAAATATTTTTAAAGGAATTGTTAAACATAACGGGCTAGTCATATCTGCTCCCAAGATGAAACTCTTCCAAACCAGAGTTAGATTCTTAGGTCATGCGATCGATAAAGGAACAATTATTCCTATTAATAGAAGTATTGAATTTGCTTCTAAATTTCCAGATATATTATCTGATAAAAACAACTTCGGAGATTTTTAGGAAGTCTTAATTACATCTCTGATTACTACAAAGATTTAGCTAAGGACACGGCTATCCTCTATAATAGGCTGAAGAAGGTCCCGGGACCCTGGACTGAGAATCATACTCAGGTTTGTCCAAAAGATTAAAGGCAAAGTAAAGTGTTTACCTTGTCTATCTCTTGCTAACCCTAATTATTTTAAAATTGTTGAAACTGATGCCTCTGACCAAGGTTATGGAGGTATTCTTAAGCAGGTGATACCTGAGACTTCCAAAGAAGTCCTTGTTAAATTTACCTTTGGAAAATGGAACCAGACACAATCTAAATATTCTACTATTAATAAGGAAATGTTTTTTATTATTAAATGCATTTCTAAATTTCAAACTGATCTGTTAAACCAAAATTTTTTATTATGAATTAATTGTAGTTCTGCTAAGTCAATAATTGAGAAAGATGTTAAGAATCTTGTGGCTAAACAATTTTTTGTAACGCCCTGTATAATATTTATCTAGAATAATACCAGACAAGTGTTTTATTTGGTACTGACACATTCATAAGTGCCTAATTACATAATTCACATACTTGACCATTTCTAAAACACAAAAAGAACCTATGGTACAAGACATGGAAATTAGCCAAAATAATAAAATCTAAGAATAAGATACAATATTCCTCATTGTACAAGAAAATAATACACAGCGGAATAAGCTCAACTAAGCTTCTCTTGAAACATCCAAGCATAGCTCCACTTGTAATTCAAACCTGCAAACCCTGCCTGAAAAATAACAACAATAATGGGGTGAGATATTAATCTCAGTGAGTTCCATATCTTATGGATTCTCTCGGCTTTACAGGGTTCTAGCTAAATCCTAACTCAAGTCAAGGGGAAGGGAAATGACATTGAGTTCACAATCTCACACTATATGGAAACATGCCATGAGTTCACCAACTCAAAATATCACTAATCGATAACCTTACCAAGGCATCCTCTCTTCCCGTCCGCTTTTACGTCTAGAAGGCAACACGAATCATGGATCCTTGTAACATACTTGACATACAAATGGATTCAGGTTCTACGGGCCTTTTACCGTTATGAACCGTCACTTCACACGGGCCTTATAGCGTCACAAGCATACGCTCCATGGGCGACATTCGTACTGCACGCGGGAAATCAAACCTGCCAAGTAGTCATGCGTATATTTCAGAGGAGCTCGAGACTCATAAAATAGCAACTCAAGAGAAACGGTTACGATTACGTGATCTCACACACAAACGTGATTGTATTCGACAATCACAAGGCCACAAGTTCCTTAATCACAAAGAACACAAAGGTTCACACACATGTTTCATACTAGTGTGTCACTCTCCTCTAGACCATTACTCGCCAAGGATGCACATAAAGGCATCGAACGCACGAGCATCACCGTCTAGATCTCTATCACAATCCTAGTCACAACCTAGAATCATATCATTTGTTTTGGGGTAAAGTTTCCTCACTCTTCCTAACTCATTTTAAGCATGCATATTCTCTCATTCATACTTAACAATAGTAGGTAGATATGGCATAACACAAATATTACAAGTAAAACATTTATCACAACATATCACATAAACATTATTTCCATTTAATTGCCACTAAATGGTTAATCCCACATCATACTCAATATTTTCACTTTTTATTAGGTAGAGGATCGTCATAGCTTTCCAACAATACCAAGAACGTCTCAATCGAAAACACGGTTCGAAAGTTATGAATTTTCTAAAATATTTTTCATCAACCAACAGTGGTAACCGGTTACTCAATATAGGGTAACCAGTTACTCGAAACAGAGCCAAAATGAGAGTTAGAGACACTTTTGGATAACCGGTTACTCAATATAGGGTAACCGGTTACTTCGTTCATTTTCTACGCAGAATACAAATTTTCAAAGGGTAACCGGTTTCCCAGAGGGTAACCGGTTACTCTGGGCGCAAAGTCAAAAATGCTTGTTTTAAATGGATACTTTCCAATTCAATCTCAACCAAAACATGTTGGAACTTAACAACAAGTATCACCGATTAATTCATGCATAACCTGATTATACTATGCAATTTATTTCACTTTTGAACCGTTAAAACAATCGATTCCAACAAATCACTCATAACCTAGTAATTTCTATTCTAGGTTTCTAACCAACTTCTACACTTAGAGTTCTACCTAGAACCCACCTGATAATCGAAAAGGAGGTTGAAGAAGATGATGAACAATGATGATGATCCAACTTTCTCTCCTTCTTCCTTGAGCTTCTTCTTCTCTTTTCTCTTTTTCTCTCCTTTCCTCTTCTCTTCTTCTCTTACTATCTCTTTTTTTCCTTCTTTTATTTCTTAACAATTATATATATATATATATATATATATATATATATATATATATATATATATATATATATAATATAAATCCAACAGAGTAAAATATCTCCAATTGATATTTTATCGTCTCACGCCAATTGATCAATTATTAGGATTACCATAAAAATTCTCTCTTAGACTAATATTTATTGATCTATCTCTTTCATCAATAATTGGTCTCTTAAGAATTCACCAGTTGCTCTATTGATCCCAATTGACAAAACATAGAGCACTTAGAGAATTCCATTATTCCAATTGATCAGAGATAGAGCACATAGACACTCATCTGATCTCCAATTGAGCGTTTAGATAATATGGGGTATTACACTCTCCCCCCCCTTAAATTGAAATTCGCCCCCGAATTTCCTCTACTCAACCATAACCGTAACTTGTATAATTATCTTAGTTCCACACTCAACTTTACTTCCATTCAAATTCTGACGTAATCAATTCCAACTTGATTTCATAGACCAAAATCCTTATTTTCACGATTTATCAAACTTCACGTCCTTAATTATACTCTTGTTCCAATATTGAGTTAACTTCTAACTTTGCTTTTTCCATAACTCATCTGTTGTTCCATACAAAACAATTGGTCGCATCTTACTTCGGAAATAATGTACCATTCTACATTCCTCTACCGAGTGACAACCAAAACCACAACACCTTATCTTGGTTTAGGATAACAAATACTCATCAAATCCTCACGAGGTAATTCGGTGATTCCTTTATTTTATGCAATTACCGACAACTATCCTTTCATAATTCTTTCAACGTCCAAAACCACTTCATAATTAGTCAAACAACTTCTTTACCAGTTCCATCTGGTCTAATGTTGTACACGCTACTCATTAAATCCAATATTTCCTTTCTTTCGTGTCACACCAAAAGGTAACACACTTAGAACAAGATCTCCTTATTTCCATACTTATAAGCAACAATCTTCTAATCCCGATTAATCTGACTAAACTCTTTCATTTGTCACCTTCCACTGCGCAACTCAATTTCTAACAGCGGAACACCATGGATTCTTAAACACTACCAGGTAGTTAACAGTCGACGGAGAAACACTCTTATCCATTGGGGTTCTTACTAACCAATGATACAAGAAGCTTACTGACATCCTATAGTAAGACAATTTCCTCGCCAACACACAAAATTTTAACATCTATCCAACACTCTCCAGACGATCAAGGCACAGGAGTTACACTGCGACTACCATAACATATGCAACTTCGAAATCCACTCTAACTCGAAATAATACATCCAAAATAGCTTAACAACTTTCATTTCTAGTTACCACATTCCATATCAATTCTTCTTACGGGTTTTTCGACTTACTCAAGATTCCTTGTTGACACGAGATCTCAACCAATAACACGTAACACCATCATGAAACTTCATTCAAACGTGAATCACCACTTATCAAAACTTAAACCATTCAAAGCGAAACTGTGAGTTTCCGTACTACTCCCCAATCCACATACAACACTCCACACGTACACACACCCTCAAAGGACATGCCACGCTTCCTAATTGAATCAACTTTTCTCATTCGTTCCGTTTCATAAACGATTCCAAGTTACATGCTTAACTTCGGAACGTCCAATTCGTATTCTTACTTGGAAGGATAACTTTCAAATTTCCTCTCTGGATAAAGTACAACTGTACACATCTGGTACTACTCTCACGGAGTCTAAATCCGATGCCATGAACTCGCGGTAGATAGAAATTACTAACTCTGACCAACCGCTCATACCTTACTAACACCATAATTAAACACCGAAATATTCATTGCGAGATAAAAACTTCGTGACCATTCTCTAACTTCGCCCTCAAGGCTTTCAACAGTAATGGTAACAATACACCTCATACTTTCTCACACTCAACACAATTCACAAGATTACTTCCCCATAAGTCAAATTCCCTTGTCGTCTTGAACAAAAGATTGACTAGATAACACCCTTCCAAAAGTTCTGATTTCAAAACATAAATCTGTCTTTCATTTACTTGCAATCCCATTTTCCATTCTCACAACACTCTCCAATCTAGCTAACCAAACGTAGATGATGGTTCCTAAGGGATTTCACAATTTATATATGTTAATCGATTAATCGTCTGAGCTAATCGGTTAACTCCTTAAAATTCAGTGCAAAGCATCATCCTTGCACGTGTTAATCGGTTAACCACACTGTGTTAATCAGTTAACACTACTACAGAAACTGAAAAACCAATTCTTATAAGTCAAAAACCATCCCTACTCAAAACCATCAATCCGGCTTGCTCTAACCCATAACATCATTCTCAGCTCGCAACTCTTAACTTGTATAACATTCACCAACAATGATCCACTCAAGGTAATATCGAACAAAGTCAAAACATACAGATGACACACTCCAACTAAGTGACAATGCAGAATTCCAAATTCTGACGCGGTCACACTACAAAACTTCAGTGGGATAGTTCATTTTCTGCTCAACCAACTACACTAGCGGGAAGTCAATAATGACGACATTCTAGGGTTTTAGCCACAACTCATACTTGATTCGTCCATAGCAAAACCCAACACACAACCTTTAAACGGTACCACAACGGTAGACATAACATGTCAAGCATGCAACCTTGTTCTCTCACTTGAACTCCTTTGGTGGGAAATAAAACAACAACGTTCTTAGTCCAACAAAAGGTAGATTCTGAATATTCTGATTGTTCACAAATACAGAAGTTTCTCTATATTTGAAAATAAATCGGGGCAATACATCCTCTTGAAGAACATTTCCATCACTTCGTACACATTAACTGGGATTTCTTGCCCTTCACTATCCATTACACATCCCACTCACACCAATTTATTTAATGGAAGATTCGCAACCGACAATTCTCATCAAGTAATTACCAAACCCTTCCGGTATAAATCATTCCATGATTTACACTTAGTCTGTAATAAGTCTTGTTTCGTTTCTCGTTGTTTACCGCAATCTTACTTCTTAAAATGCAATACTCACTGTTCCACAAAGTATATCCCTTCACACTTGTCTCAAGACTAGAAGTCCATCACGTACACTTGTGACCACGGTGCTACCACTACGTTTATTCTTAATTCCAAGGTGTAACTTTCTCGTTTCACATCTTACTACTTGGGTTCTCGTGGGTGAACCATCCTTGATTACACTCCCTTAACTATAGATTCATCAATACCTTAAAAACTCTATTGCACACTCATCCAAAATACATTTCGTTATCACTTCCTCATAACATACCATTGATACCGTTTTCCACACCGCGATTACTTCGCTCTCCATCGTAATCCTCTTAGGTCCAAATATAAAACCATCTTACTAAGATTCCCTTAAATCCAAGATACTTATTCTGTTTCTTAATACAAACTTCTTCCGATCTGTATCACTACACTTTCCGTTGCTAAATGAAGCTCATTCTTTCTCCAACACAATACTTTATAATGTTCCTCGGGTAATTTAACAAATTCCAATTTCCAAATTGGTCTCTCACCGAATACAGAGATCCTGATGTATCATCTCAAACTTAATCTCTCTTCATAACTGAAGATACACAATTTATCTCATACTCTTCGTCCAGCGCACACTTGTTTCACTTGAAGCATGTAAGCACATCCTTGTGTTACTTTTTACACTTCTCTATTACTTTAGGTTCCCACAAAAGCCGAACTTCCTTAACTCTCAATTTTTAACCATTTGGAAGATATTGTTCCAAACACACTCCTTAATGTACTCTCGTCCATCCAAAATGTTATAGCGATCTTAGCAACTGAAGCACCAATAATTATCTCACTTCCGGACCTTACTTCACACGTTCCACAAAACAAGCTTTCTTTTTCACGGGACGTGATTACTTGAAATCCTTATCCACACTAGTAGACAATCCAGTTCTACTAGTGAATTTACATATTCCTCAATACCTTGACCAATCGTTCGATAGAGATCCTTAACTTTCAGACTCCATCAATTCCAAAGGATTGGTTGAACAACACAATACTCTTCAATTCTATGCTACACAAAGCACAACTTCTACTAAAACCTCACTGAGCTGACCAAAACTCCTCGCTGCTAACTCTTGGTTTGAGCCTACCTCACAACACAAGTTCCTACAACACTTCGGAGTCCTCGTGGTCGCTCAACCATGATTCTACCTATCACATACATAGTATTAGGTTGATCAGGCCCAACACTACATAGTATGATATTAAGATTCATGCTGGCAAGACACACTTAAGAGGAAGGAATAGATTTACTTATGATGTTTCAAGGCTAGGTCGAGGACACGACCTGCTCTGATACCAACTGTAACGCCCTGTATAATATTTATCTAGAATAATACCATACAAGTGTTTTATTTGGTACTGACACAATCATAAGTGCCTAATGGCATAATTCACATATTTGACCATTTCTAAAACACAAAAACAATCTATGGTACAAGACATGGAAATTAGCCAAAACAATAAAATCTAAGAATAAGGTACAATATTCCTCATTGTACAAGAAAATAATACACAGCGGAATAAGCTCAACTAAGCTTCTCTTGAAACATCCAAGCATAGCTCCACTTGTAATTCAAACCTGCAAACCCTGCCTGAAAAATAACAACAACAATGGGGTGAGATATTAATCTCAGTGAGTTCCCTATCTTATGGATTCTCTTGGCTTTACAAGGTTCTAGCCAAATCCTAACTCAACTCAAGGGGAAGGGAAATGACCTTGAGTTCACAATCTCACACTATATGGAAACATGTCATGAGTTCACCAACTAAAAATATCACTAATCAATAACCTTACCAAGGCATCCTCTCTTCCTGTCCACTTCTACGTCTAGAAGGCGACACGAGTCATGGATCCTTGTAACCTACTTGACATACGAATGGATTCGGGTTCTACGGGCCTTTTACCGTTATGAACCGTCACTTCACACGGGCCTTATACCATCACAAGCATATACTCCAAGGGCTCCATTCGTACTGCACGCGGGAAATCAAACCTGCCAAGTAGTCATGCGTATATTTCAGAGGAGCTCGAGACTCATGAAATTGCAACTCAAGAGAAACGGTTACGATTACGTGATCTCACACATAAACGTGATTGTATTCGACAATCACAAGGCCACAATTGCCTTAATCACAAAGAACACAAAGGTTCACACACATGTTCCATACTAGTGTCTCACTCTCCTCTAGATCATTACTCGCCAAGGATGCACACAAAGGCATCAAACGCATGAGCATCGCCATCTAGATTCTCTATCACAATCCTAGTCACAAACTAGAATCATATCATTTGTTTTGGGGTAAAGTTTCCTCACTCTTCCTAACTCATTTTAAGCATGCATATTCTCTCATTCATACTTAACAATAGTAGGTAGATATGGCATAACACAAATATTACAAGTAAAACATTTATCACAACATATCACATAAACATTATTTCCATTTAATTGCCACTAAATGGTTAATCCCACATCGTACTCAATATTATAACTTTTTATTGGGTAGAGGATCGTCATAGCTTTCCAACGATAGCAAGAACGCCTCAATCGGAAACACGGTTCAAAAGTTATGAATTTTCTAAAATATTTTTATCAACCAACAGTGGTAACTGGTTACTCATATATAGGGTAACCGGTTACTCGAAACAGAGCCAAAATGAGAGTTAGAGACACTTTGGGTAACCGGTTACTCAATATAGGGTAACCGGTTACTTCGTTCATTTTCTGCGCAGAACACAAATTTTCAAAGGGTAACCGGTTACTTCCTAGAGGGTAACCGGTTACTCTGGGCACAGAGTCAAAAATGCTTGTTTTAAATGGATACTTTCCAATTCAATCTCAACCAAAACATGTCGGAACTTAACAACAAGTTTCACCGATTAAATTCATGTATAACCCGATTATACTATGCAATTTATTTCACTTTTGAACCGTTAAAACAATCGATTCCAACAAAATCACTCATAACCTAGTAATTTATATTCTAGGTTTCCAACCAACTTCTACACTTAGATTTCTACCTAGAACCCACCTGATAATCGAAGAGGAGGTTGAAAAAGATGATGAACAATGACGACGATCCAACTTTCTCTCCTTCTTCCTTGAGCTTCTTCTTCTCTTTTCTCTTTTTCTCTCCTTTCCTCTTCTCTTCTTCTCTTACTATCTCTTTTTTTTTCTTCTTTTCTTTCTTAACAATTATATATATATATATATATATATATATATATATATATATATATATATATATATATATATATAAACTTATTATATAATATAAATCCAACAGAGTAAAATATCTTCAATTGATATTTTGTCGTCTCACACCAATTGATCAATTTTTAGGGTTACCATAAAAATTCCCTCTTAGACTAATAATTATTGATCTGTCTCTTTCATCAATAATTGGTCTCTTAAGAATTCACTAGTTGCTCTATTGATCCCAATTGACAAAACATAGAGTACTTAGAGAATTCCATTATTCCAATTTATCAGAGATATAACACATAGACACTCATCTGATCTCCAATTGAGCATTTAGATAATACGGGGTATTACATTTTTGCTTCCTGGCAAGCTCAATTAAGTGCTTTTGAATTTGATATTCAATATATTAAAGGAGAAAATAATTCTCATGCTGATTTCCTTACTCGTGAATTCTTGCAGGGCAATGAGCACCCCTTATAGGGGAGGAAGAAGCGGTCGTTCTTTTGGCCGGGGTGGCAGAGGGAGTAACCATATGTTACCCCGGCTAGAGCAAAATATTCCCCTAATAGGAGAATGGACAATTGTCTATCCAAACAGACAAAAAATGCAACAATTGCCTGCACCCCCAAAAAATAATAATAAGGAAGAATCTTCCTCATCCTCATCCATCTCTAAGAAAAATATTTCTTATAATGAGATTGCTGTGAATGATCTTGTGCAAGAACAAACAGTAGAATATTTAAAAAATCATATTACTGAACAAATTATGTTCATAGAGGAAGAAGATATACAGATCGCCAACAATGATGGCTGGTTAGTTCAAACTAGATATCTTAAATCAAGAGGATATCCGGGACTTTTTGGTAAATCTAGGCCAAATTTGAAAATATTACTTCTTATGACTGAATCAGTCACTATTACTCATCACTATCAGAATAATAATCCTGCTAGTTTTATAAACTTTTGCAAATGCCATATCAATAAGACATTGCAACCCAGAGAATGGGGATTAAATCCAAATGGAGAAAAGGCAGTTAAAATTGCTAAAGGCAAACATGTCTATTATAATTATTGAGATTATATCCAAGCTTTTTCTAAAGCATTTTATTTTCAAAATCCAAAGAATAAACATTCTTGATTTTTCTCTATTAATCCAGAAATTCTGGAAAAACCCATTCCAAATTGGTTTTATAATTAGTGGCTAAAATTTGGACCATCCCTGAAAATTTTATCAGCAAATTTAATGGATTTATACACACCTTGGTGTACTCAAAGTTCTTTAATTTCAAAGGTGTTATCAAAAAATTTAATAACTGGACAATATTCATTCATGTATTTTGCTAAATTTCAGCTTCCTTGGATATGGAGATGGACAATAACCATCTCAAGGGATAAATGTAACATTCCTATTTTGCAGAGAAAATTCTTCTGTAAATGGTGGATAAAAATGGATCCTAAAGATCTCCAGGAAAAAGTGGCTTAATAACAGCCACAATTGAAAATGACAAAAATAGTCAGTCGGAAGCCAAAGTTCTCCTCAAATGTCTATGACTCAGCTGAAAGAATAATTTCAAAGAAAGTTTCCTAAAGAAAATGAAGAAGACATTATGGTCAGAGTTTTTGACCATATGAAGAATCAATTCTTCAGCGTCTTCCCAACAGCTAAGGAAGAAAATGTCTCAATGAAGACAACTTCATCCCAAGGATCAATGGATGTTATGCTAGCTGGTGAGTCTCAAGAGCCAGACCCTACAGATGAAGATTTCTGGAACACCCTCATCCACTCCATGACTCAGAGAGTCAATAAAGGAAAAGTCTCTCAATAATCAAAAGAGGACAAAACCAGTGGGACCCACCACAATGAAGTTTCCCACTCAGTTTCCTGCTAACTAAAAGTAACTAAGACGTCCACCTACCTAAAGTTGAAAAAGACGTAGCAGAATCTGCTTTTGCTTTCAAATTTTTTCTTTTCTTTTGTCGTTTGTAATCAGTAAAGTGTTGATGGGGCCCACAGCGCACTCGGCTTAAATGATTATCTTTTATGTTTCTTTTGACCTATTTTAGCAGGTTTTTGTACCTCTTTGACCGGTTTCAATAGAAAATCTTTTCCCTATATAAGGGATTTATTTTCCATATATATATATATATATATATATATATATATATATATATATATATATACACACACACACACACACACACACTAGGGTTTCTAATTTTATAAATACTAACAACACCCTCAATATTATTTTAGAGACAAAAAAGTGAAAAGAAACTAAATTACATAAAAATAAACCATCTTAAATAATTAAAATTGAACTGAAACGAAAATATAGAAAATCCTATTTAATTATTTCTAATATATTGACAAAAAAAATAAAAATAAATGGATTCAAAATGAATAAGAATCAGGCGTAAAAGTATTCAAAAAATTAAACTGAATGCAACAAAATGATCAGCGCGAAATAAACTTATCGGAAAGATACATGCTTTGATCAAATTTTGACAAAAAAAAGATCGGTTAAAATGCTTAGATTGATCAAAATGCGACCGAAAAAATAGTTGAAAAAATAAAATGACCACACCATGTTAAACTAACAGTATATATTATACTGATGGCATAAGTCTCGTAACAAATCTGGGAACATCCTACACAAACACGATACCAGTTAAACTTAAATTTATAAACAATACGTGTTTGAAGGTTTCAACTAGGAAATACTTACTTCAAGTAAGATACTATTACCCTATCATCCAAGGTAGAAGTTGTACATTTTCCAAAATAAACAATTTAAAAGAATATACAAGTGGGCAATTTTCATTTCTCTATCATCCAAGGTAGAAGTGGTACATTTTCCAAAAGGATAGCTTGGATAAATAAAGATAGACAATGGAGGATTCATTGAAAAATCCTCTCTTCCATCATCATTATGTGGCATTCTTGTTCTTCTTGATGGAATATCAAGTCGATAATAATAGGAAGCAAATGTGGACATCTCCTATGATAAAAATTCTTTACAAATCGACTTGTCTACATGATCCTGATTTGTTACCTTTTGTTTTAAATTTTGGATGAACCTATTAACCAAATCAAGATTATACTTAGAGAAATGAAGAGAAATAATAAAAATTGAAAATTATGTTCCAAAGGGGACAAATGTTGAAGTAGATTCCTGGGACAACAAGAACTACTGGTTTATAATATATTACAGCTTCTGGGGACAGATATCATACAGAATGTCAAAAACATTGTAAACCAGAAACAAATAAAAAATTGTTTGCAAGCAAGATGTGACGAATTGACTTTTACAAGATTGTTATTTCATTGATTTTGTGGTTGGCATTTATTTTGCTAAAACTATTCTAGCAGCAAGATGTTGAAATAAGATGTTCTAATTTGCTGCATTCAACATGTCGAATGAAGATGTCCCATACTGGCTCATAGGACATTGCGCCTAAACTCAGTTTTAAAGAAGATTCTGCTGGTGTTAATTGTTACTGAATATTCTGTGAATATTTAGTTATCCTATGTGGCATCCAAAGCATTTTTGGATTGTGTTGTTTGTTGGTTTTTCGGTTTTTCAGCGCTTTCTAATTATGGAGACATATTAGGAAACTTTAGATTGAAGACCTATTTTGTTGGAGTTTATTTTGCAGATTTGTGAGCAGTCTATTTGCTGCGTTTTTGAAGCCCAATCCAGTCCAGATTTAATGCTATATATTGACTGGTGTAAACCTAGTTTAGTGTGGAACTTACGTGTGTTTTTGTTAGGGTTTTCGAGTGTATTTTGTGAGCATAACTGGTATCATTCTGATAACAGTATAAGGACTGGTTTTTGTGTTGTAAGTTCTGTCAGTTACTCATAAGCTTTTAAGCATTGAGTTTCTTGTGTGTCAATTCTCATAAGCTTTGAAGTATTGAGAATTGTGTGTTTTGAAAGTGTGACTTTCGTGGTGTTACTTGTGTGGAAAGAAACCAATCACGGGTTTTGATTGAGAGGGATTTGAGGAGGGCCTCATACCTAGGTGAGTCTTAGGTAGAAGTCATAAGAAGGGTAGTGATTAAGTGAGTAGATTATAACAGGGTTTGGTTATTGTATGATCTGTGAATTGATACTATTGTATATTGGTTTCGTCCCTGGCTTGGTAGCCCCCATAGTAGGATTGTTGATCCGAACTGGGTAAACATATCACTATGTTCTTTACTTTTTGCATAGTTATTTTTGTTGTTATCTTGTTCATTGTGTTGGATATCAGTGTCTCAACATCTGTGTAGGACATATGATATCTGTGCCAGAATTTCAATTGGCATCAAGAGCTTGCACCCTTGTGTGGTTCTGGGTGAGATTCAGGG
The DNA here is from genome assembly GCA_022829125.1 of Lathyrus tuberosus. Classification (NCBI taxonomy): domain Eukaryota; kingdom Viridiplantae; phylum Streptophyta; class Magnoliopsida; order Fabales; family Fabaceae; genus Lathyrus; species Lathyrus tuberosus. Next base: position 9,029,058 of record JALAZF010000034.1, read on the forward strand.
AAGGTACTTTCTGGTACAATGGACAAGGATGGAGGATTTTTTAACAAACCACCTCTGCTTGATGGTTCTAACTATGACTATTGGAAACCGAGGATGATAGCATTCATCAAATCCATGGATGATTAAGCATGGAAAGTTGTTATAAAAGGATGGGAACCCCCAAAGGTTAAAGATGGAAAAGGTACCCCTACTGATGTGGTGAAGGAAGAGGAAGACTGGGATGATGCAGACTACAAAGGGTCCGTGGGAAATTCCAAAGCCATGAATGCATTGTTTAATGATGTCAATAAGAATATCTTCAGGCTGATTGAACATTGCACCATTGCAAAAAAGGCGTGGGAGGTCTTGAAGGTTGCTCATGAAGGGACTTCAAAGGTGAAGATGTCAAAACTTCAGCTTCTCACTAGCAAGTTTGAGAGTTTGAAGATGAAGGAGGATGAGAGCATTCATGATTTCCACATGAACATTATTGAGATAGCTAATGCCTCAAGTGCCTTAGGTGAAAAGATGTCTAACAGCAAACTGGTCAGAAAAATCCTCAGATCTTTACCTAAGAGATTTGACATGAAAGTGACTGCTATAGAAGAAGCTCAGGATATAGACAAGATGAAAGTGGATGAACTCGTGGGATCTCTTCAAACATTTGAATTAGGGATAAGTGAAAAGTCTGAAAAGAAGAAGAGCATAACTTTTGTGTCAAATGCTGGTGACTCAGAAGATGAGGGTGACCTGGTCAGAGATGAAGGGGTGTCTAAAGATCTGGTATTGCTTGGAAAATAATTTAACAAAGTGTTGAAAAGGAATGACTGAAAGTCGAGGGCAAATGCTCAGAACAAGTCACTCGACATCAGTAAAAACCACGATGGAGGCAGAAGGTCCAGAACTGAAGAAGACTCCAATCAAGGGAAGAGAGTTCAGTGTTTTAAATTTGAGGGATTTGGGCACATAAAGACTGAGTGTCCCACGTATCTCAAAAGGCAGAAGAAGGGCTTATCTGTGTCTTGGTCAGAAGGGGAGTCTGAGAGTGATCTTGAAGAAGAATCAGCAAAATTGGTGATAGCCTTGACCGGGATATGTAAGGCTGATGGAAAAACTACTTGTGAGTCTGACTCTGACAACGAATCTTATATTGGAGAACTCACTAAGGAAGAAGTCTTCACCGGGTTCTCAGAGTTGTGTATCAAGAATGAAGAAATGTGCTAGATAATATTAGAACAGAAGGTTCTGATAGCTCAACTAGAAGCTGAGAAGGAAGAACATCTATTAATCATTGCTGATCTGAAAGAGGAGGTTGTATGGCAAAAGTCAAAACTTGACAATATGACCAAGTCTATAAGAATGCTGAACAATGGTACCACGCAACTGGATGAGATTCTTCAGACTGGGAAAGATGCTGGAAATGTGCAAGGCCTTGGTTTTAACAATCAAGCAGAGAACTACAAGAAGGCTGTATTAAAGTTTGTTCCTCAGAAAATAAAGCAAGAAGAGGGGATGTCAAATCACATGTTTCAACATCAGATGAAGCATCAGAAAAGAGTATGTAGTTCAAAGTATAAACCATGGAAATGTCATTACTGTGGAAAGGTTGGTCACTTAAAGTCCTTTTGCTACAAGCTGCACGGCTATCCTAAGAATGCTCATCAACAAAATAAAGGACAGAGTTGGGCTAAAGTGAAGAGAAGATGGACTCCTAGAAATATGATGGCCGGTCTCATAGCACATACCTCTCTTAGAGCATCTGCAAGGGAAGATTGGTACTTTGACAGTGGTTGTTCAAGACACATGACTGGTGTGAAGAAATCCCTGTCAGATATCAAGCCTCACTCCACCAATTATGTCACTTTTGGGGATGGATCAAAAGGTGAAATAAAAGGTGTTGGAAAGTTGGACTACACAGGACAACCAAATCTGGATCGTGTTCTATTTGTCAAAGGGCTGACCGCTAATTTGATCAGTATAAGCCAACTGTGTGATGTAGGTCTCAAAGTAAATTTCACAAAATCTGAATGTCTAGTAACCAATGAGAAAGATGAAGTTGTTATGAAGGGAACCAGGTCTAAGGATAACTGCTATCTATGGAATCCTCAAGAACCGGAAAGTTTGTCTACCTGTTTGATGTCAAAGGAAGATGAAACCAAACTGTGGCATCAGAAATTGGGTCACTTACACTTGAAAAGGATGAAGAAAGTTATGTCAAGTGAAGCTGTTAGAGGTATTCCCAAGCTGAAGATTGATGAGGATAGAATATGTGGTGAATGCCAAGTTGGGAAGCAAACAAGGGTGTCACACAAGAGGCTTCAACATCTTACCACAACCTCTAGAGTTCTAGAACTGCTTCACAAGGACTTAATGGGACATATGCAGGTTGAAAGTCTTGGTGGGAAGAAGTATGCCTATGTTGTCGTTGATGATTACTCCAGATTCACCTGGATAAGCTTTATCAGAGAAAAGTCTGAAGTATTTGCAGCCTTCATAGAGTTGTGTCAAAGGATTCAATGGGAAAAGGATTGTGGTGTTGTTCGAATCAGAAGTGACCATGGGAAAGAATTCGAAAATAGCAGGTTTGAAGAGTTTTGCTTATCTGAAGGAATCACTCATGAATTCTCATCACCGATCACTCCTCAGCAGAATGGTGTGGTGGAACGCAAGAACAGGACTATACAAGAGTGTGCAAGGGTCATGATTCATGCCAAAAAGCTTCCATATCATTTTTGGGTTATACATTGAGTCCGTAGAAAATAATGCCCATGAAACCGACGCTAGACCTGAGAATGAAGAGGTAGAGGATGCTAACAGGGGACCCTCTATAAGGATTCAGAAGGATCACCCTAAGGAATTGATTATTGGAAATCTGAATGAAGGTGTAAGAACCAGAACGAGGGAGGCTGTGTCAAATGCATGCTTTATTTCAAAGATTGAACCAAAGAATGTCAAAGAAGCATTGACAGATGAGTTCTGGATAAGTGCTATGCAAGATGAGCTTTGTCAATTCAAGAGGAATGAAGTCTGGGAACTGGTACCACGACCAGCAGAAACAAATGTGATTGGAACAAAATGGGTTTATAAGAATAAGTCTGATGAACAAGGAGTTGTTACCAGGAACAAAGCCAGATTAGTTGCTCAAGGATACACACAGATTGAAGGAGTAGACTTCGATGAAACATTTGCTCCTGTGGCTAGATTGGAATCCATCAGATTGCTGCTTGGAGTGGCATGTTTGTTGAAATTCAGATTGTTTCAAATGGATGTCAAGAGTGCCTTTCTGAATGGGTATCTTAATGAGGAAGTCTATGTTGAGCAGCCTAAAGGTTTTGTGGATCCAAATTTTCCTGATCATATTTTCAAGCTAAAGAAGGCTTTTGTGGTTGGCATTTATTTTGCTAAAACTATTCTAGCAGCAAGATGTTGAAACAAGATGTTCTAATTTGCTGCATTCAACATGTCGAATGAAGATGTCCCATACTGGCTGATAGGACATCGCGCCTAAACTCAGTTTTAAAGAAGATTCTGCTGGTGTTAATTGTTACTGAATATTCTGTGAATATTTGGTTATCCTATGTGGCATCCAAAGCATTTTTGGATTGTGTTGTTTGTTGGTTTTTCGGTTTTTCAGCGCTTTCTAATTATGGAGACATATTAGGAAACTTTAGATTGAAGACCTATTTTGTTGGAGTTTATTTTGTAGATTTGTGAGCAGTCTATTTGCTGCGTTTTTGAAGCCCAATCCAGTCCAGATTTAATGCTATATATTGACTGGTGTAAACCTAGTTTAGTGTGGAACTTACGTGTGTTTTTGTTAGGGTTTTCGAGTGTATTTTGTGAGCCTAACTGGTATCATTCTGATAACAGTATAAGGACTGGTTTTTGTGTTGTAAGTTCTATCAGTTAGTCATAAGCTTTTAAGCATTGAGTTTCTTGTGTGTCAATTCTCATAAGCTTTGAAGTATTGAGAATTGTGTGTTTTGAAAGTGTGACTTTCGTGGTGTTACTTGTGTGGAAAGAAACCAATCACAGGTTGTGATTGTAGAGGGATTTGAGGAGGGCCTCATACCTAGGTGAGTCTTAGGTAGAAGTCATAGGAATGGTAGTGATTAAGTGAGCAGATTATAACAGGGTTTGGTTATTGTATGATATGTGAATTGATACTATCGTATATTGGTTTTGTCCCTGGCTTGGTAGCCCCCAGAGTAGGATTGTTGATCCGAACTGGGTAAACATATCACTGTGTTCTTTACTTTCTGCACAGTTATTTTTGTTGTTATCTTGTTCATTGTGTTGGATATCAGTGTCTCAACATCTGTGTAGGACATCTGATATCTGTGCCAGAATTTCAAAGATGATTAAGCAAAAAAGAAATAAAGAACACAAGAGATTGGTAACCCAGTTCAGTGAAACCACACCTACGTCTAGGGGACCCTCTAGCCAAGAAAGGAAATCCACTACTTTGAATTAGTACCCATAGTCTTACAAAAAACAACAAACCCTGTGTTGTTCAAAGTCTCTTCCTAATCTTAGTGTATTTCTATTTAAGGACACCCCTATATATGAAAACCTACTCACTTTCTTCTCAATCACTCAATTGCGATTGGTGTTTACAACACAATAAACAATGTTGAATGTTACAACTCAACTAAGCCAAACCTTATATGCCAAGTTACTGAAACATAGAGGTGTGCACAAAGATTAAACATTAAACAACTTTTAGCATGAAATACAAGAAACACTTTGTTCACAAGCTCGTAGACTTAGTGTTTTGGAACAAGGTTTACAACTCAATAAAACCAAATTATACACCAGAGAATCCAAAATGATTATTCTTCATTTAAATCATCTTTGTAGAGTAGTTCTTGGATAAAACCTTTCTTGAAGGTACATTCAATCAAATCTTTTTTGACTGAAAACAAATCCAAATCTTTTCCAGTTGATTTTTTATTATCAACACAAACTTCTTTCCAAAAGCAAAACTCTAAATCATTTGAAGACGTCAGTACCACAGCACTTCTGAAGGACATCATAAGACTATCGTGACCCAAACATTATGTTTATTGCTTAATTGGTTATGTCAAGCACTTTAGCCAAACAACCATTTGCTTAACTAGTTCTTTCAAGCACTTTAGCCAACATATTTTATTGGCAACAAACTCTTATGCTGGAACACATGTTGGAATATCTTGATCCACAAGTTGTCTAATATACATTTTGTTTCTGTGTTGTTTTACCAAATGCATCCAATCCAAACTGAACAATAAAGTTAACCAAAAAAATCTTATAATGTTGAATAATTAACCTTTCAAATAAATACATCCATCTATATTGAACAAGACCACCAACTCTTACTTCATAAATAAGAAGATGTTCCACTGAATCAAAAAAGTTTGGAGGAAACATTTGTCTTAATTATAGGAATGTTTACCTCCAATTTTTTCAAACTCAATTTCTTAAAATCAATTCTCTAAATATCAATTCTATCAAAATCTAAAACAAACCGAATTTTGTGCGTCTCTTTTTACATAAACTAGTGGGATACCCGTGCGTTTGCACGGGTTCCCGTCGGTGACGCGCATTTGTATTCATTTAAAATTTGAAGAAAAAAAATAGAACTAATAAAAATCAGTAAATATAAAAAATAAAATTTATATTTAAAAAAAAAGAATCAATACCCGTGGGCATCGATTGATATTTTTTATAAAAATATTTATGCAATGATTTAGTTTTATAAATATCAAATAATATCATAGTATTTATAAATATTATTTTAACTGTATAAATAAATATTATTAACATAAATAAATATATTTTATATAAGTATTATTATAAATATTTATTTCGTAGTACTGATATGTTACACGCATTTGTTTTATTTTTAAATAAAATTAATAAAAATTAATAAATATAAAAAATATAATTCATATTAAAAAAAGAAAGAATAAGAAGAAAAAAATAGTATTAATAAAAATTAATAAAATATAAAAAATACAATGTATATTAAAAAAAAGATAGAATCAAAAAAATATGGTTAATAAAAATTAGGAAATATAAAAAATATAATTCATATTTTAAAAAAAAAAGATAGAATAAGAAGAAAAAATTTGTATTAATAAAAATAGGATTAATAAAAATTAGTAAAATATAAAAAATATGATGTATATTTTAAAAAAAGAGATAGAATCCCAAAAATGGGATTAATAAAAATTAGTAAATATCAAAAATATAATTTATATTTTAAACAAAATAAAATCAATACCCGCGGACATCGGTTGATATTTTTTTATAAAAATATTTATGCAATGATTTAGTTTTATAAATATCAACTAATATCATAGTAGTTATAAATATTATTGTAACTGTATAAATAAATATTATTAACATAAATAAATATTCCTAATATAAATAAATATATTTTATGTAAGTATTATTACAAATATCTATTTCGTGGGATACACATATTAATACTCGTGTGTTTGTCCGAGTACCGGTGTGTTAAGTGCATTTATTTAAAAAAAATAGGATTAATAAAAATTAGTAAACATATAAAATATAATTTATAATTAAAAAAATGATAGAATCAATACCTGCGAGAATCGGTTGGTATTTGTTATAAAAGAAAAACATATTTTTATTTTTATTAGGAACATAAGAGGGGCTTGTAACAAACCAGTACCCGTACCCGTGCCCTATATTTGGAGCATAAATATAGTTTTTATATATATACAAATATTTGAATCAACCATATATTTTCTTAAATATTAAATTTGTTTTAATATTATTTATAAAAATATTTATACAATCATTTAGTTTTATAAATATCAACTAATAATATAGTATATGAAAATATTATTTTAATTCTGTAAATAAATATCAGTAACAAAAATAAATACATTTTGCTCGTGTTTGGATTTATACATTATTTAAAATTTGGAAAAAAAATTAAAAAAAAAAACAAACTATTTAATAAATTGAATAAAAAGTGATTTTAATTTGGAAAATGATTATTGAAATTTAAAACGAAAATAGTTTTGAAATAAAAAAACGGAATATGTTCGAAGTCGATTTGAGCGTGATAACAACGTGAAATGAATGTCATACGCCATAATCGAAATTGACGAAATTATTGTATTGAAAGTTTGTGGCGTAATCGACATGAATTATCGAATCCTCAAGATTAGAAATCAAATTTAAACTCAATGAAATTTGAAGTAGCAAATAATTCGACATAGATGGATTGTCTATCTTAATTAAAACTATATTATGAGAGAAACAAAGTTTGGCGACGCGGGAAAGAAAAATATACTACAGTTTCTTAATCATCTTACGAAATCTAATAGTAATACATACTGTTAGTAAATAAAAATACAACCTCCCTGCTATGCTTATGCCATCAGTATAATATATACTGTTAGTAATATATTAAAATTTTAAACACAAACTCACTGCTATGCTTATGCTATTAATATCAAACAAGACATATCAATGCGAAATCGAGCCGAAATCACACATGCAAAGCAAAGCTTTCAAAGAAACACAATAATTAACAACTAACCATATTTTCAAGTTCACAATGAAATCAACATTATAATACACGTAGCATTTGGAAAAAACAGAAACAGGAATATAGCTCTATACGCATCATCCTCTTAATACCGCATACCTTGTAATCGAACCATAACCAATTTGCGATTTATAACTCGTATGAACACTGCATATACGCGATTGCGCTTAAACTACATGAAAGATCAAAGCCTCGGCTTCATCAAAAAGATTTGTCAAGCTTAGAACAAATAAGCGAAAGTTAGTCCCTCCAAGGTCTAATGCATAAAATAGTCCTTCCTCATTCCTAAATAGAGTGGGATGCAAAGAGAAACAAAATGTTATAATAACTTTTCAGTCTATATGCAAAAAAGAAGAACACTTTCCATAAATCTTTAACAGCTATGAAATGTAACTGTCTCAATAGTCTTGCACAACTACTTCAAATATCATAGCAATAAACAGTGTAATATTAAAATATGGGAGATTGTAAAAAAAAAATGGCATTCTTGGAAAAACAATTACACCTAAATCATCATGGTTATCAACTTGCAATTGCATAGCATTCTTGAATTGTGAGAAATGAAACAACGCCCAAAAAATTTATGTATACACAAACAAAAAGAGCATTTACTATGCTTCTTAGCTTCGTAGGCACCTACTTTAACAATCACACGCAACTACTAACATGAACAGCTAATGATCAATGCGAGCAATAACTTCCTTCCATCACAAATCATTTTATTGATTGCAATTGAATAATAAATGAGCATAAATAGCTACTTGATCATCCAATCCTCAATTAAAAAAATAAACAGTGCTTTCTAATAAACAGCTTAAGCGAACATCTCTTCAAAAAACACTCGCCAAAACATTTAAATTCATCTACTTTACTATTTGTTTTTGATAAGCAGCTTAAAAAAACACTTTTTCAAAAAACACTTGTCAAAACATCTAAATTCAACAAGCTATCCACGTTCAGATACGCACGTTAAGAAACCATCCACTTTACTAATTGTTTTGGATAAACAGCTTAAATAAACACTTATTCAACCATAGCTTATCATAACATTTAAACTCAATAACCTATTCACATTCAGATACACCAGTTACATCTTACAAAGTCATATACTTCATCAACAATAGTAAAAAAGTAGAATTTCAATTTGACATAAACATATAATAAGCAATTTTTATAAACTCTAGTAAATATGTAAAAGTTATTATAATATCATAAGGTAAAGAAACACCAATATAAAAGTTTTTATAAACTCTAGTAACTAAACTCAATAGATTGTAAACATGTAAAAGTTATTATAATATCAAAACTTATAACTCAATCATAATACAGAACAGAAACCAGTAACAAACACGTAAAATTTGTGAAAAATATGCAGTACCGTAATCGAAACAAACGAAAGCTTGAATTAAATCGTAACTGCGAACCACAAACCTATCAAGCTAACGGCATATTATCGATTGAATATAAGCAGCAGCAGCCTGAAGTTTCTTTTGCTTGAGATTGCATCGCAGCCTAATTTGCTATTTGTTGTTAGTTAAAGGCAGAATAGAAGACTACTGTATCTTTTCCAGGCCAAATTGTGATTACCGATCAAGGAAATGTGCATGTTTGTTTATAATGGCTTGTTTGCCATTAAAAGCAATTATAGTAGCATGTTACATGTACACTAATGAATAAACACGTTTTGTTAAATAACGTTGTTGTCATTATAGTAATATGTTCAGTAAAATTACATATACACCAATGAAATAAAAAAAGCACACTTTGAACATTAGTACTATTGTCGGAGCATCGACATTGATATTTACTGCATCTGGCAACTACCTTCTTTGCAATACTCAGCGATAAATGATCTTGGTACTCGCATGTTCGACCGTGTTCTGCAATTCTATCCAACAACTTCAACCGCCCTTAATTTCACTGGCGGAAACGAACCTTTCGCAACTAACCTAGGCATGGAATTTCTCGCCGGAGAGTACAATACCATTGGATGTGTTTCCCTCTGTTGTTTCATATCAAATTCAATTGAAGCTGCAAGGAAAAATTGAATAGTTTAAAGTATGATGATACACGATATAAATGTCGAGTCTTTGAGTGTTGTTAAATAGTTCTAAAACATCGTCATCAAGCACACATGAAATGGAAAAGAACTAAGAGTCAATAACCATTGATTCACACGACACAAATCCACCTTGCAATAAAAAATAAATGAAAATTCCATACCAGACAGTGTTTCTGCTATACCAAATGCTACAAATGCTACTCGAGATTCGGAGGCTGAACTTGGAGCAGGACAAGAAGGGAAATTTTGGGAAATTGCTGTGGACAACGCTTATCCAACAAAATCCAAAGGTGATCTCCTATCAGTACTAAAGGCTGAGAGAGATGAATTAGAATCATCACTTGGTAAGGAGAGGCTGCATACTCTTCAACTAAAGCAAGAGCTGGCAGTGATTGCAAGAAAGCCGTAAATTCTGAATCAGCAAGCATTCAATCACGTGGTCAGAGCAAAAAGGAAAAAAGGGGAATCCAAGATTTGTAGGAACAGCATAATGGCAGCAAGCGAACTAAATCGAAATAGGGTTATTCATCATCATCAAGAAGCATAGAATGAGTGGTTCAGTGTAGGAGGTGAACTCAAAATCAGAGTTGTTTGCGGTAGCTTTCCCGTCGTGTTTCATTAATGAGTATCATAAATTAAAGTTTTCAAACACACGGATAAACCTTGGATAAAGAATGGAGCGAACTGTGAATTACCTTGTTCAACTATGTTGTTCGCGTTGAAATTCCCTTGACAATCACGTTTATCACAAACTCCACAAGATCACTGCATCAAAGGGCCATAAAACGCGATGTTAGTCATTGAATGCGAACGAAACCCAAATGGCAACAAATCCTACTGTGAAAACGTACACTGCTATATAGATTGTGAAGGGTCCTGATAAATACATAGGAAGGTTCCAATTAGAAATAAACAACCAAGATATTCAATCCTTAATTTCCAGACAAAAGCAAACACTTTTATAAGTTTCCAAAAACAAAATTCTCAGCATACTCCTACGAAATCACCACATGTTGGAACAAAAACGGAGACATCATCACTGTTTTGAAAAACATGTCTCCAACCATAATCAAACATGAATCATCATTATCAAATAAAATCAGAGTTTAGGGCAAGCGTTCAACATGATCAAACATTTCAAGGAAAGTTCTGAACCACACAGCCATGACAATAAGTACACCAGGTACCAGGGAATGAAGGTTTTATTTTATTGCTGAAACAGCTCACAAACATGTCGGTACAGGATAAGAAAGGTTTCATTACACAAACAACACAAAAATCAGCAGCATATCCTTGTATTCAATACCGACATCAAAATTCGAATTTCACCTAGGCATTATAAAAGGACACAGTCATAGCAGAAGCAGTGGGAGGAATGGATAGGAAAAATCATCATATACACACACGCACAGAGAGAAATAAGGGGGCAGAAAATATAATACATGATTTGGAGAGGAGTTACACAGAAATAACAATATCATCAACTGAAGCGAATTCACACAACAAAAAAAGGGAAAAAGCACTCAAAGTAACATACGCAGTCGGGAAGAATTAATAGCATCATACATCACCAGAGTTCACATGAAGAGATTCAGAAATAAGAGATTCACACACACATACAGAAAAAATCAGAGTTGTTTGAGGTAGCATTCCCGTCGTGTTTCATTAATGAGTATCATAAATTGAAGTTTTCAAACACACGGATAAACCTTGGATAAAGAATGGAGCGAAATGTGAATTACCTTGTTCAACTATGTTTTTCGTGTTGAAATTCCCTCGACAATCATGATTATCACAAACTCCACAAGATCTCTGCATCAAAGGGCCATAAAACGTGATGTTAGTCATTGAATGCGAATGAAACCCAAATGGCAACAAATCCTACTGTGAAAACGCACGCTGCTATATAGATTGTGAAGGGTCCTGATAAATACATAGGAAGGTTCCAGTTAGAAATAAACAACCAAGATATTCAGTCCTCAATTTCCAGACAAAATCAAACACTTTTATAAGTTTCTAAAAACAAAATTCTCAGCATACTCTTGCGAAATCACCACATGTTGGAACAAAAACAGAGACATCATCACTGTTTTGAAAAACATGTCTCCAACCATAATCAAACATGAATCATCATTATCAAATAAAATCAGATTTTATGGCAAGCATTTAACATGATCAAACATTTCAAGGAAAGTTCTGAACCACACAGCCATGACAATAAATACACCAGGTAGCAGGGAATCAAGGTTTTATTTTATTGTCGAAACAGCTCACAGACATGTCGGTACAGGATAAGAAAGGTTTCATTACACAAACAACACAAAAATCAGCAGCATATCCTTGTATTCAATACAGACATCAAAATTCGAATTTCACCTAGGCATTATAAAAGGACACAGTCATAGCAGAAGCAGTGGGAGGAATGAAGAGGAAAAATTATCATATACACACACACAGAGAAATAAGGGGGCAAAAAATACAATACACGATTTGGAGAGGAGTTACACAGAAATAACAATATCATCAACTGAAGCGAATTCACACAACAAAAAAGAGGGAAAAGTACTCAAAGAAACACACACAGCCGGGAAGAATTAATAGCATCATACATCACCATAGTTCACACGAAGAGATTCAGAAATAAGATATTCACACACACATACAGAAACAAGGCAGTGCAAAACATCAGATAAAATCAAAGTGGCATAAAAGAGGGACCCTATATTCAGCGTCTACATGGCATGTAAATATGAAGTCAGAAACTTAATGGAGAGAGAATATAGAAAAGCTCAAGTGATTTCTATCCAGAACAACACAGAGAACAAGCAGTTAATACAGAATATTCAAACCAGTCTATTGGACAATGATAATAACCCATTACCCATTGCCTGTACTAAGGAAAATGTTGTTGTCCGAAAAACATCTACCAAGTCGCTTCTGTCGTAGAACATGAAGATCTCCACCTGGACAATACTCCATGACTAAACATGAGAGATTAACTGATGTGAATTACACATACAATGTGTGAAGAAATGGATGATTCAACATCCTTAATATATCCCTTTCAGTTTGAGCCCTGGGTATTCCCTTGCTCTTATAACAGGCACTGGTGTAAAATCTATTAAAATGACATACCAGTTAAATGCTCTAATACTCATATATACAACATAACATCAATTTAGTCAATTCACAATCATACTTGACTAACAAAATCATAGTATAAAATTAATTGCTATGACAAATAATGTGTGAACAACTTATACCTCAACATTGTAGTTTTAAGTGTTGTGTCAATATACATTTCTTGGCTATCCTGGTGCAGACCCATCAGTTACCTATACCAAAAAATAAAACAGTCTGGTGCAAACACAGATCAGTGCAGTTGTCAGCAAGCTTTGTGATACGATCCAAACACATATCAATAATTTCTTTCCCAGCTGAAGTTTATGTGGAATTAACAACATTTATTGTGCTTTGGCCTCCAATAAAAACCTGTCATAATAATCTAAAATTGAATAATGACATGATGCCTCAATGTAATCTTCAAGCTTGAGTTAGTCCATGATGCCTTATTCTTGTACCAGACTCACACACATGAAAAATGATAAAACTTGGTTAGTATAAACTAATGATAGCATACAAAAGAATCATTCGCAGTAGGCCATAAAGCAAGATACAACTAAGCAGAACTCTAAGCAAAATGATTAAATAGTGACTCGACCAAGACTTGCAAAGGACCCTTGTTCCTTACATTTATTCAATAGCAGAGAAGATGGTGTTGCATTCCTCCTTCCAAAGAGATCATCAAGCACCCTTATTTGCTCAAAATTTCGGTCCTTCAAGTTTCAAACTGCAGCTGTTATTCCCTAACAAAGTCAAGATGCAATGACAATATCAATTAACTAAATTGACAACAGTTTTAATGGACATAGTTGGTGAGGATAGAGAAAATGAATTGCACCATGATGTACCTGACTCATAACAGCCGACCTGCGCATCTACAACCACTGATAAGGTTCTTGCCCTTCACTTTGGTCGTATCCCTGATCCTATTTGTCTGTACCCAGATCAAATTCTTTCTAAAAAAAATAGCAACAGAAATGGTCCGAATTTGCAACTATGGCCTTGGCTCTCTTGACATCCAAGTTTGTGGAAAATATTCTGACATCACCTTAAGTCCATCAGCAATATTTTCTTCAATACACTTCATATTATAAAAAACATAATTCATAATTCAACTTGATTTCATGAAGGAAGTGATGTTATATATCATAATTGGAAAGAGCTAACATATGTTGTAGAATAAATAACATAATAAGGAAATATTAGAAAAACTCAAACCTAAAAATTTACTTGTAGGTTCCAGACAAGAAGAAAATTAGTGATCAATAACCATAATCATGTAAATTTCCAGTTGTAGATTTCCAATCCAATTGTAGATTTCTAATTTGCTATCATGAAATGAAAGAATAACACTGAACCCATAAAATAAAATACCATAAACTGAACCCACAAAATCCTACCATAATAGCAAAATCAGTCAAAACCCTAACAATCGATAGTATATCTAGATAACAGGTTTTACCTTCAAGATCTAAAACCATAACTTTTAACAGATACCAAGCGACATCTTTTAGGGTTTCGTTACGGATGTCGCAGTTTTACGCTTATTTGTATTTGGTTCAATGAAAAAACAATAATAAAAAAAAACTAGTCAAAACCCTAACAATTAAGTTAACTTAACAACTTACCAACAGAAACCACATTTGCAGCTTCCGATCCGTCAACCCCATACAAAGCGGCATCGTGGGTGTCGCATATCATCACTTGATTTAAGTTTTATTTCGATAAAAAAAATAGGAAGAATGAAGAAAAATAAAAGGAAGAAGAAAGAAGAAAGAGTGAGAAAGAGAAAGAAGAAGAAAGGGAAGAAGAAGAGGAATAAGGAAGAAGAACAGAGAGAGGAAGGACGAGAGAGAAAGAGTGTTTTCTGAATTTTCAATGCAAAAATTTGTTTTGGTGGCCAAACAAAAGTAGTAGAGCGTTTACAAAAATAGAAGAGGGTTTGTAGAAGCGGCCACATGTAGTAACACCAAAGCAGCCATGTGGAGGGCGGTGGGAGTAGAGGGGTATGGTGGTACTTTCCCTAGCCATTTAAGTTCTTATATGTAAGATATTCACAAAATGTGATATGACAAAATTCATTTATCATCTAAAGAAAGTAGGCACTACAGTTCCACATATGGTTGTCATGAAAATGCTGCATGAGAATATCCGCTTCAAAGAAATTTCACAAAAAAATCTACTAGTTGAGAAATTTACATAATTGTAATCAATAGTTACCACAAAGAGTTGAATTGAGTAGAAGTCATCAAATAAATGTTATAGAAGTAATCATCCTTCATAATCTTACATTTAATAAATCTCTATGCAATTGTAATTACCACCAAGCTTCAATTAACCTCATAAAACAAAAGGGGTGCATTGAACTGGGATTTTAGAAGACTTTACATTAAAAAAAACTTTAAATTTTAAAAGAAAATGTAAGAATCTAATAATTTATTTCAAAAATTAAAATAAACTTTTATTATAAAAATTTTGTAATATGACAATTATCAAGTTAACATTTTATTTATATAAGAGAGATATTTAAGCATAACAGAGTTTTTTTTTTCAACAGGCAACGAAATTATAATATACCAGCTGAACAAGGGGTGCAGAAACCCAAATACACAAGACACGTCAGTGAAGACAAACAAAAGGTACTGAGTACCATTCATAGAAAGGAAAAGAATTGAGAGGATCAACCAAATACAACCATTTCCAACTGTAAAATTTGACAGAGTTTACAATATCCAAAACCGACTTAAGATTGTTGTCGAACACCACACAGTTTCTTCCGTACCAGAGGAACCAAGTTGTCGCTGCCCACACTATTAACCCCTTACTGTTACCAGTTTCCCTTTTGATTATTCCTTCAAAGTCCTTCGTAGATAAAATGTAGCTTTCTTTCGGTATGCTCTCAATCCCCAGCCACCTCTCTACACCTTTCCACACTGCACCTGCATAAGGGCAGTCCAAAAATACATGATTAATTATTTCCTCATAGTGGCCACACAAACAACAGCCTATGCCACCGAGCGGGATGTCAATTTTCCTCTTGATAAGCAAGTCTTTGGTTGCTACCCTACTTCTAATTAACCTCCACATGAAGATCTAGACTTTCGATGGAATTTTCAACTGCCAAATTTTCTGCAAACACTCCACACAATCTTCCTCTACTAATCTTACATCTTTCTCAGGGTACAATCCAACGTAACCTGATCTAACAGTGTAACCAGCAAAAGGATCAGACGTAGTATCCTGGCCTAGATCCTACTCAAACACATCAACACCCCCTAGAAGAAGAAATGTCCCTTAAAAGATCCAACAAATAATCTTTTTCTCGATCCATAACAGATCCAGCAGGGAAGAAACTGAACCTGATATTCCAAGTCCACGCATCCCTGATCCAATCTCCTTGCTCAACTACTGACCTACAAGAATCTTTGGCAAACAAAAAGAGATTAGGAAAGGCATCCTTCAGGGGAATGTCAAACACACATCTGTTATGCCAAAAAGCTATTTTTTCCCCATTCCCTAATCTACATCTCAATAGCTCAATGAACAAATTCTTCTTAGACCTTTTGATAAAACCCACTCCAAGTAGATCTCTCCACCATATTGAGACTTTCTTGTTTCCTAGCTCCCCTTCTAAATTACTAAAAACCAGAGGAATAACACTACCATATATGCTCTCTATAAGAGCTTTCCACACACAACTTTCCTCCGAAACCATTCTCCATTTCCACTTCAAAAGGAGGGCCATGTTGAAATAAGATAAATCCTTGATGCCTAACCCACCTTTATCTTTAGGTTGACAAATAGAATTCCAATCCACCCAATGTATTCTCTTTCTATTCTCGCAACCACCCCACAGAAACCTACTCTAGATTTGTTGGAGAGTCTTTAAAACACCAATTGGAACCTTGTAAAAAGAAAACATGTAAAGAGGTAAAGTGTTAACAACTGAGTTTATAAGCATAGCAGAGTTAAATATGTTAGTGCGTGAGCCACTTTTAGTGAGGAGAGAAAGAGAGAGAATAAGGAAATAAGGATTTGTATTATTGAATTGTGTAAATAATGATACAAGCTAGGTCTATTTATATACAACCCTAATTGGGCTTGGTCTAACACAACTTGGATTATATCTAAATATTAAATCTAATCAAATCTAATCATATCAAATCAAATCTAATCTAATATTTCAACACACCCCCATAATCCAAGTTGTCGAGCCTACGCTAGTCATAGTCGATCTGAACTATTCCTAATTTCTTCCTCAAATTCAGGAATCTATCGTTCTTTAATTCTTTGGTAAAAATGTCGGCCAAC
Source organism: Lathyrus tuberosus (assembly GCA_022829125.1). Lineage (NCBI taxonomy): Eukaryota > Viridiplantae > Streptophyta > Magnoliopsida > Fabales > Fabaceae > Lathyrus > Lathyrus tuberosus. Next base: position 9,046,103 of record JALAZF010000034.1, read on the forward strand.
TGTGCTTCACTTGAGCAATACCTAACTTCAAGTTCACCTCAATTTACCTTTTCCCTCAAGAAGTGAAATCTAGCTTCGATATGCTTACTCCTTCCATGCAGAACTAGATTATTCGCTAGATTTTTGGCTGACTTGTTGTCGATTTACAACACAAGAGGTTTCTTCACTTCGACCTCCATTTCTTGACATGCAGCATAGGATCCTGCTATATATTCAGTTTCACACGATGACAATGCCACCATATGTTGCTTCTTCGAACACCATGAGATTGGGGCACCGAATACTTGAAAGAAATAGCCAGTTGTACTTCTTCGATCTTCCTTATCTCCACACCAATCAGCATATGAAAAGCAATTAAGTATTTCTCCTTTGCCTTCAAGATCTCGTTGAAATAGAATTCCAAAATCGGTTGTTCCTTTTAAGTATCTTAGAATTCTTCTTGCAGCTTTCATGTGTGACAGTCTTGGTTCACCCATGAATCTGCTCACTAATCCGACTGCGAAACCTATATCAGGTCGACTATTGCACACATATCTCAGAGATCCAACTATTTGTTTGAACAAAGCTACATCAACTTTGTCTTCCTCTCCATGCTTCTCCAACTTCAAGTTTGGTTTGACGGGGGAGGATGCAGGATTCGAATCATCCATTCTGAATCTCTTGCGTACCTCTTTGACATACTTCCTTTGATGTAGCACCATACCTTGCTTTGACATATGAAATTCCATACCTAGGAAATAAGACAATTTTCCCAGATCTGACATTTCAAATTCCTTCTTCATCAGCTCTTTGAACTTCGACAAGTTCTTTAGACTATTTTCAGTTACTAACAAATCATCTACATATAAGCAGATGATTGTTATATCTTGTGCTACAACTTGAACATAGACACCGTACTCGGACTTGCATTTGACAAATCCCAATTCGACTAAGTATGAGTCGATCTTCTTGTTCCATGCCCTAGGTGCCTGCTTGAGGCCATAGAGCACTTTATGCAACTTATATACTTTACTTGCTTCCTTCTAAATCACAAACCCAGGAGGTTGTGTGACATAGACCTCTTCGTCTAACGCACCATTCAGAAAAACTGACTTCACATCTAAGTGAAATGTCAACCAACCTTGGTTACATGCCAATGCTACCACTAGTCAAACAGTCTCCAGTCTTGCTACTGGAGAAAATACTTCAGAAGAGTCAAGTCCTTCTCTTTGAAGAAACCCTCGAGCTACTAATCTTGCTTTATATCTTGCTATCGACCCATCAGCATTGTGTTTCAACTTGAACACCCACTTTACTTCGATAGCTTTTGTATGTGCTGGCAATTCGACTAACACCCATATGTTGTTTCTTTCGATTGCCTGTAACTCTTCGACCATAGCTAACTTCCACTATTGAATTTTTAAAGCTTTGTTATGGATGATTGGTTCAGCACCTGCAAGTAAAACAAAATGAACTAATTCTCCATCTGGTGTGACTTCATCATCACCAATCACTTCATAATCATGAAGTCTTGTTGGAGGAACTCTATTTCGTCGAGGTCATTGGCTTGTTTTAGCCACAGCCTCTGTATCAAGAATGTCAGCAATTGTTTCTACTTCGACTTCGACTGGATTCTCAGCAATTTCTTCAACTTCGACTTCATCAGTTACTTCGTCGAAATCCGAGATCATCAATGGCTTATTAGTTAAATTACTAGAATTCCAATACCAGGCAGAATTTTCATCAATCACAATATCTCGACTCAACATAATCTTCTCATTAATTGGATTGAATAGCTTGTATGCACCAGTCTTATGATATCCTACCAGAATCGTAAGTTCACTCTTGTCATCAAGCTTCCTTCTTCTTGCATTAGGAACATGCTTGTAACACATAGAGCCAAACACCTTCAGATGACTCACTGATGGTCGTTTTCTCCTCCACACTTCTTCAGGAACCTTGTTCTTCAATTGCTTGGTAGGGCACCTGTTCAGGATATAAACTGCAGTCGAAACAGCTTCACCCCATAAAGATTTTGGCAAATTCTTCTACTTGAGCATACATCTCGCCATATCCAATATGGTTTTGTTTCTTCTTTCAGTAATTCCATTATGTTGAGGAGTGTAAGGAGTAGTTATCTCATGATCAACACCATATTCTGCACATAATTTTTCAAACATCTTCGAAGTGTATTCACTGTCATACCCCAAATTTGTCCTACCTGTATATAATTTTCATTTGTACATCCGTCCACTAACCATATACCTAAAAAATCCAAAAAAACATTAGGTTGTTGCCTTCATTTCTTCTTATTCAAATTATTCAGGGCAGTGGTGTTCAGGTAAAGATGTCAAGTCAGATGTGTAGTTTGAAATGGGGTACTTTGGTTTTTGAGTCAATCTCTTGGGCAGGCAAGAATTTGGTTTCATAATTAAGGCTAGGGTATGCAGTTCAAGTAGTGTGTGCCTGGGGTTCCAGTTAGGGCTTCTGTGTGTATTCAGGTTGTCTATGGATCCTGATATCAAATGTTACATGATAGTCAGGGTTTCTGGGACAAGTAGTGATACAATTTAAGTCATGTTCTCATGTTTTATGATGATGCAAGTGACAAAGTTCAGAGTATTTATGGTTGATTCCATTTTTTCAAAGTTGGTTCAAGTTGCATTTGTTTCAAGTCAAGAACTTCATCCAATTTTAATGGTCATGTTTCAATTAAGAATCAAGATTTCAAGGAATTCTCATAGATTAGTTTTCAAGCATGGTTCAAGTGTGAGGAATATGGAGGGTGCAAAAATGATAATAATATAATTACAAAGCCCAATTCCAAAGTCCATTCAAGAATTCATTTACAAAGATGTTTGAAAAATTGGGGTGCATATAGTGAAAAGTCAGCCCATTTACAAATCATATGTCCATTACTCAATAAGTGAACCAAAAATAAAAGAAAAAAAGGGGGACCATGTCGTATAAGTTCCTGCACAAAATAATTTCACAATGAAGCTAATACTTCCTACACAATAGACTTGCACAACCAAAGCCACATGAAAATAATTTCCAGCCGCACAACATAACGCACATCACCTAGCCAGTATTCACCACAAGCATGACTTTTCAAACCAATTCCCAGCTTCGCAAAACTCACCATCCTGTAACACACACCCAATTCTTGTTCGAACCAAAAGCTACTGAGCCACTTCCATGAAAACCAACCAGTTCAATTCATAACCAATTTCGTTCCAAATTTCATGTTATAATCCATCATTCAAAACCAAGCAATTCTTAACATAATCATCATTCAAATTCATCATAAGACTAATTCAGAATTTCTATTGCATTTCCATAGCATATTCATTTTCGTGCAAGTTTTTTTAAGAATACACCCACCCACAGGTTTATTCAAAATCGTGATATCAGTACAAGAAAAATGGGACCACATGTTCAGGATTGACAGAAATGGTGAAACAAGGGCAGCAGCAAGCAACCACAGTACATCAGACCTTAACACAAAATGGAAATATACAGTGACAGATCAATAGCAAATTCACATTCTGCACAATTCCACAAACACCCTTCTTCACTCCTATAAAACCGACCCTAATCACTCTCATTTCGGGGAGGGTAGAGAGAACCACAAAAAAAATTCTGTTAAATTCTCCCTTCAATTCTTCATCCTCATTCTTCTCAGACACGGATAAATCCCTTCCTTCAAGTCATTATGCAACCCTTTCTTCAAATCCTCAAAATAGCACAACAACGTTAACCTTCCATCACCAACAACCATTCCCAAATTAAACGCACCCGTTAAACAACAACTCCTCAGAAATCGTAAACCCATTCAAAAGACTTAGATCCAAAAAAGAAGAAGATGAAACAGAACCAAACCAGAACAGAGATAAAAAGAGATTGAGGAAGAAGTCGAAAACTCAAAGCGAACCTGAAGAGTGACGGACAGAGTCGAAGAAGGTTGGGTCCGACGACTTTCGACTTTGCGTCTTCGTCGTTCTTGCTGTTGATTTATTCTTGTTTTTTTTCATTATTTGAAGTGTGTCCTGAGCAAATGGTATTGATATTTGTTTGTGTGTTGATACCCACGCTGCGTAAATGATGAAGAGGTTTTTTTCCATTGTCTTTTTAAGTTCTTTTGATCTCTGGGCCACTGGGGTGATATGAGATGGGCTTATCATTTTCTTTACACACCCGCGGATCTTCTATGCAACGAGCTGTATTCTTAAGTGGATGATGGGTTTTTATTAAGAAAGCCCATATGATTCCACATTTAATCCATACTCATACACCTTCTAATACCTCTAGTGCACCCCTTCCCTTTTTTTTTTAATTTTTTTTATTTTTATTTATTTTCTGGTTTGTATTTTTAATAAAGAACTCTTTGTTAGAAATTTAGTTTTATTTAAGTCATGATTGACACAATTCTCTTGTTAAATTTTTTTCTCGCCTTCATTCCTCTTTTCTATTTTGATTTTGGGGCCAATGATATCAAAAACATCATGATTTGTTGATTTATTTCAAATAGATCTATAATCTTGGTTAATGTGAGGCCTATTTATTTTCTTTTCGATTTATTTGCTTTTACCATTCATTTTGGGTCAATGAAAACCAAACGTCAAAGATTTATCGATTTTTGATTTAAAATCTTGATAAAGGTGAGACCTTTCTTCTTTTTCTCAATTTTATTTCATTTCTTATGATTTTCATTTCACATATTCTTTTATTTTTACTTTTGGTCAATGAAGGTCAAAAATCATAGCGTATCGATTATCGATTTAAGATCATGATTAAGACGAGACCGATTTTATTTTAATTTCGATTTCCTTTTCATTTCATATTCTATTTATTTATTTCTCCTTTTACCGGTCGATGAAAAATCTAAAACCAAAGATTATCGATTTATCGATTTAAAATCTTGGTAAAGATGAGACCTTTCTTCATTTTCCATCTTATTTTCGATTATATCTTTTCATTTTCAATTTATATCTTTTCTTTTCATTTTTGGTCAATGAAAATCAAATATCATAGATTATCGATTTCTTGATTAAGACTAGACCATTTCGATTTCATTTCGATTTTCACTTCATTTCGCATCTTCTTGTATCTTCTTTTTCATCTTCGATCGATGAAGTCTTTCTATTCACGAATGTTGGTGGTTGAGGCGATTAACCATCATTATTTTAAATCTGTAGTGAGTGATCATCGAGATCCCTTTTTATACTTTGGGATCGTGATAGGTTACCTTCGATTAATCGACGAAAGTTTGTGATTAAGACGAGATCTTCACCTTTTCCTTTCGTGTGGCACGATTCAATTGGAGAATGATCCTCAATATCATTTCTCCATCGTGTTTTAGCACAAAGATCAAATTGAGCATCCTCCTATAGTATGATCTTCGTCATAGATGGTGCTACGATGGCTCAGCGTTACATTAGACCTGATTCATCCGATTAACCACTAATAACTAACTTTACTTTCTGTCAATATTATCTTGATTTAATTTTATGTCAATATTATATCTTGTTCATATTATCTTGTTTATATCTTGTTCACATTATTATTCATATTATTTATATCATATTCATATCTTATTCATCTAACCATTTTCTTTGTTTATACACTTAATCAAAACATACTAAAATTACGAAACGCCTAAGCACTTAATTTTTGATTAAAATACTTAACACACCTATTCAAATCATTTTCATAATTAAATCACGAAAGAATTGAATTCTTGAGGTCAAACACTTCTTGGGTTCTTGAGTGACCGCTATTGAGGTGCACGCCTTGGGTTGTGATCGCTCGACCTTTCGTTTCTAAAACACGCGTCTTAATTATTTGGACAAAGGAATACCACTGGAGTCTAGCATTCCATGTGGTACTTTTTTTGTTCATCAAACAATATTTCGTAAGTCAATCGAATAAAAAAGGTGTCGTTGGGATCTAGCATCCCAATAATGCCCCGATTAATTGGTTGCGAGGCCGACGTCTCGTTTATCGAATAATCGTCATTCTCCCTAAAACATTTAACAAACCAAATCATTTTCAAACCAATCCTCGATTCGTAAGCCGAGCGCCTTTTGCCTCGCCATCAAACGCACACTCACACATCTCGAGGTTTCGTTACTAGGAGCACCCCTAGGGACTAGTATCAATCTTCCCCTATTGTCGCAACCCAATCCGACCCAATCTTTTTCCAAACTCTTTCTTAATTAACTTAAGAAAGGAGGAGATTCTTGGAGTCTAGCATTCCTTGGGTCTTCGAATGAATGACTCTCAAGACGCGCCCTTGGGTTATTGTTCATTCACCCTTTCGTCTTAAAACACTTAATCTTTATCGAACATTTTTGCAATCAATCATGAAAGAACTGAGTTCTTGGAGTCTCGAATTCCTTGGATTCTTGAGTGACTGCTCTCGAGGCACGCCCCTTGGGTTGTTTGTCATTCAATCTTTCGTCTCCTAAAAACACTAACCCCATTCTTTTCGTGGGCGTACCACGAACTACGACCGCTCTGGTTCTTTATTCTCGTCCAAGTAAAGATACGTAGGCACAAAATTGCGATGATCTTGGCGAGCTACCTTCCATCCACCTTCCGTCTTCCCTCTGTCCCTTCTCGTAGTCGAACTACGATTGCTCTGCTTCCTCATTCTCGTCCGAATGAGCATACGTAGGCTCGAGGTCGCGATGATCTTGTCGAGCACCCTATCCTAAAACCACCCCATTTCCCTTAGTAATTGAAACCTTTTTACTTTACCTTTTCGCATATATCGTTGAGAAGAAAACAAACAAGCTTAGCTAACGTTCATCTCAATTTGAACTAAGAGGTTCCCGTTGAGTACAACGGACGTGAGGGGGTGCGCATACCTTCCCCTCACGTAACCGACTCCCAAACCCGGAACGTGGTTGCGACGACCATGTTCTTATCTTTCTCTTTAAAGGTTTTCTCGATATTTTCCTTTCCCTCTTTTGGGATAAATAAAGTTCGGTGGCGACTTTGTCGAACCGTTTCACGCTTTTCACGCGAGGGATGTTTCTTCGATTGAGCAATTTTTTCGAATTGCGACAGCTGGCGACTCTGCTGGGGATCAATTGCTTCATGCAAGAGAGAGTCGAGCCTAACTTAGTGCGATTTGTGAGGAGCGTTATCTTTGTTTGCTTGTTTTCTTCTCGTTTACGTATTTGTCCTCTTATTGCTTTCCCTTATGCTCATTATCATTCTTGGCTGTTGGATCATGGGTTGATATCATGAGTAAAGCTCTACACCTGAGCTTTGGTAAAAGCAGAGGGAACACTTAGTTTAGAATTAGATGTCGAGTAGTGTTAGTCCCCAAGAACTCGCTCCTTGCGTGCCTAGCATGAAAGCTCCCTTAGAGTAGACTTTTTCGTAGATCCTGTTGTAACACAGCTAGCGTGTCGCACAACTTGATTCATGAAGGGTTTGTGACTCTATGAACCACTCTTAGAACCAAGTTCTATATTGGTGGTCGTGCAGTGTTAGTCTCCAAGGACTCGCTCCTTGTGTGCCTAGCACGAGGACCCCACTCAGGAGAGACCTTGTCGTCATTATCGTCGTAATGCAGCTAGCCTGTTGCGTGACATTAATGCGATTTGTGTCCGTAATCCTGGGAACCTTATCCGTCAACATAGAAACTATCCTGTGAATGGGTTTATGGGTAAAGAACCTAGAACTTTCCTCATAGAGCCTACCTATAGGGTTTCTTTGATCAAGGACTGTGTTCTTCTACCCATTGTCATGACCAGCCTCAGAATTGATTGAATCTGCGATCCTGTATTATGCATCTTGCATACATGTCATTGCATTGCATTACATCAGTTATGCATCTTGCATTTCATTTCAACAAGCTGAAACTCATTTCTCCTTCATTCATCTCCAGTAAATCAAGTTGATTCCTCGACACCGGTACACAACCCGAGCCAACACAAGAAGAACAATGGAGCAGATTCAGCAAGAGCAAGCTGCCTTCAGAGAGGAGTTGGACTCTATAAAGGGAAAGACTGATCAAATTCTTGAAGCCATCATGATGGCCAGAAGAGAAGAAGAACTGCGTGAAGTCGCTGCTGCCAACAACATTGTGCCTGTGCAAGGGTCACCCTCAAGTCTCTCAATTCATGTTCCTAACCCTATCAATTATGGGATACCAATGAACTTCACTCCCGCCGCTGAAGAAGCCATTTCTCAACCACTTCCAACATCTGGAGTCGCTGTTGGTGCTATTCCGCAAGCCCAACCTGTTGTCACTCAAATCTCTATTCCTCATGCTGAAGAAAATCTACTAGATCAGTATGATGAGGTCCAGAACTATCATGTTGCCATCCCAATCGTCAATCCCACTGCTGCTCAGGATTCTGAGGCCATCAAGATGTGTTGTGATCTAGCTGAAAAACTCCGAGTCATGGAGAGGCACAACTCAACTTCTTTGAACGCTCTGGAAATGTGCTTGGTGCCAGATGTCGTCATTCCTCCCAAGTTTTAAAGTGCAAGAATTCTCGAAGTACAAAGGTCTCAGTTGTCCTCACATCCATCTGACGACGTACTGCTGCAAGATGGCTATCTATGCCAAAGACAAAAAGTTGATGATCCATTGCTTCCAAGACAGTCTATCTGGGGCATCTCTTGAGTGGTACATGTAGCTGGAGCGTAGCAATGTGCTCACTTGGGATGAGCTAGTTGACGCATTTGTCAAGCAATACAAATACAACACTGGCCTTGCTCCAAATTATACTCAGCTTCAGAGTATGGCTCAGAAGAACAATAAATCCTTTAAGGAGTACGCACAACACTGGAGAGAGCTAGCTGCAAGAGTGCATCCACCTCTTGTTGACTATGAACTGATTGACATCTTCATGGGTACTTTGCAAGGCCAATACTATGAGAAGTTGATTGGTAATGTTTCTGCCAGATTCTCTGATTTGGTAATTGTCGGTGAGAGAATTGAAGAAGGTCTGGAAAGTGGAAAGATCCAAGGAGTTTCTAGCAGTCAGTTTGCAGTCAAGAAGCCCTTCAATGGATACAAAAAGAAAGAAGGCGAAACAAATATTGTATCTGCTCAGAAAGGGCAAGCTCAACAAGCTCCCCCTCCAATGCCTTTTCAAATGCCATACTTCCAGTATTTGTATGTTGCTGCTGCGCAATATGCACCAATGCCTTATCAGCCAACTGTTCAAGCTGTTCAAGCTCCAATGCCTCAGTAACAGCCTCCTCAGCAACAATCACACAACCAGCAAGGGTATCAGTATCCTCCTCAGCATCAACAATAGAGAGTTGTTCAACAACGTCAGCCTATTCAACAGAGGACAAGGAAGCCAGATAGAGACTTTGATTGCTTGCCGATGACATATGCTCAGATATTTGCTCAATTGATGGAGAAGAGGGCAATCGCTCTGTGAGACCTAGCTCCTCCAACTGTTATTCCCCCAAATTATGATGCTAATGCTCATTGCGAGTTTCATAAGGGTGCTCCAGGGCATACGCTCGAGGACTGCAGAGCTTTCAAACATAAGGTTCAAGACATGATCGACTCAAAGTTTCTCACGTTCAATGGGAGGGCTCCAAACGTCATCAAAAACCCTATGCCGCCGCCAAACTAGTGCCAGCATCAAGTCAAGTCAAATCAAGTCAAGTTTATTCTCCGAAGAAGGCAGTCATGTTGCCATCCCATCATATGCATTCTTGTATTTTGTCTTTATTTGTTTAAGTACTGTATGCTTTGAACTTTGTCATTCGTATTTGGTTTTCTTAATGTATTAATTATGCATGTTTTGAATTAGTTATGTCGTATTCACTTTTTTTTTTCATTTACTGCAAAACACTGACACATTAATCCACTTCACTCTCTATATCAAATTGTTGTTAGCAATGATTGGAGGGAGGATGATGAAAACGAAATACCCATAATTGCAAAACGTATGCTTTCGGATAGAGTCCCGTCGACGATGTACATGCATTATTTTAATCCCCCAAACACTGGAGAGACAAGGAGTTAATCCCTAGTAAACCACTTTGAGCCTAGAAGTAGCAGCTTCCTTCGGATATTCAAACCCTTACACTTAACCTGGGGCAGGGTAGTGTTCAGTTAATTCAACTACGCACTCAAGGCACAAGACAAAATCCAAAAGACATGACGGTTGTTCATCAATACCCATGACTTGGCAATCACAATCCTCCAACAAAACAAAATCAAAAACAAAAAAAAAATCAAATTCCTGCTAAGTCAAGCACCTCAAAAAATCAAGACAATCCCGATGGACTTGCAAAGCAAAATCAGTCCATGCAAAAGATAGGGATCAAAAGCAAAATAAAAGAGGCCCTCGAACCCTCAACAAAAACAAAATAAGTTTCAGTGACCACCAAATCAAAATCAAAGGGTCACTGACATCCATCAAAAAACAAAATAAGGTGACTGTCATTCCGAGCGTACCTTGAATCATCACTCTTACACCGTTAACCCTTTTGGAAGACAAACATGTGCAAAATTAACTGAACGTAGGACTGGAGATCATCATGAAGAAGGGGTGGGTATAAATTATACTTTGAGCCTAATATCCTTTTTTTCATAAATTGTAAACCAGACCACGTTACAACCCTTGAAAGACCTAATTGAGGCGAGGTTTATTCTGAAAGCATACTATTGCAAGGTTGCGTAAACTGACTCCCCATATTTGCTAATCTTCAGCATTGGTGTCATTCTCCTTGCTATATCTTTCACACCATCAAAATCAACACACGTTTGGGCTAATGGTCCATTCGTCTCACTATCACGACACTCGAATAAACGACACTTTTTCAAAACTTGCACGAGCATTGCATTAAGATTACCATTTGTAAATGCACAATTTTAATTGCAAATCAGTGCTAGACATTCAGGAGAACAAGGGGCAATCAAAGAGGAATTTTAGCTCTCAGTGGTCGTGACTCAAAGAAAGACTACCTCAAACCCGCAAGTTGGGGCAAATCATTCAGCAGCTCAATCAGGGGCAAATCTCTCAACAGCTCAATCAGGGGCAAGCCATTTCAAAACATCTCAGAGCACATCAAAGCTCAACATCCAAAGATCAAAGCACTTCAGAACTAGGGTAATCAGGGGCAGACCATTACCATGTTCAGACTGGGGCAAGACCAATTGCAAATAGCATATCCTATCTGTATCCTTTCAAGTTGGATAAGCAGATCCTTCCAAACGTTGGCAATCATCAAGTTCAGAGCAAAGGCACGGTCTTCATGAGTTGACCATGTCGCTACACTCATTTTTTTAGGCAACCCTGACCATCAAGCAAAGTTATGGTTCTTTCAGGAACGAACTCACCAACAAATCAACAAGTGGTTAAACTCAGAGCTTCAAAAGTATCTTTGTCTGCTTCAATCATGGCATCTTCAACAAACTGAGTGTTGAGGAAATCAAACCCTCCCTCCACCCGAAGCCCAATACGCATTGCCAACTACCCAAAGCCCACCATGCTGGCACCTTCATATTCAATCACCCGTCTGCAATCATATGCATCATATTCATCATCAAAAACATCATCTGCATCATATGCATACCCAAAAACCAAATCATACTTCCCCAACACTTGCATCTCTGCGCGTCAGCATATGCATTGCACATCATTACAAAATTAAGCATTCGTACATACGCATAGTCAAGATCCAGGATCAATCTCAAGACTGCAAGACGATCTTCAGCCCAGCCAGGGACATCTTCTTCAAATCTGTGAGCATTTCTCACGAAGTTGTTTCAACCTTTTGTTGATCAAGCTCAAAGCAATCTTTTGCCCAGCCAGGGGCATCCTCTTCAAGTTCATGGGTGTTCCTCATGAAGTTACTTCAACCTTTTGTTGAAACTGTGATCTCTAAGTAAGTCAGTGGGCGTTCCTCATTGAGTCGTATCTTTGCCTCAACCTTTTGTTGATGTCTTCAAATAAATCTCACTCATCATATCCCCAGCAAACTTGACCGTTTGTCAATTGTATTACTATCATCCTTTTGGTGATAGCCAAACCCAATTAACTCAACTCAACCTGCATCTTTTTGGTGTTGGTCAATCCTCAAAATCAGAAATTTACTATCATCCTTTTGGTGGTAGCCACTCACGTTATTTCAACCTAACCTGCATCCTTTCGGTGTTGGTCCTCGCAAGTGGGAAGTTCCTATCATCCTTTTGGTGGTAGTAGCTTGTATTGATCCGTCATCCTTTTGGTGTCGCCGATCTGTGAACTTATGGTATGTGAATCATCCTTTTGGTGAATGACAGCCTTTGTTATTGTTTTACTTGCTATTATCCTTTTGGTAGTAGTAAGTTGTGACCTCAATTTCATCCTTTTGGTGGAAGGGTCTGTGTGTGTGTGCCCTATTATCCTTTTGGTAAAATCAGGCTTTGACCTCATTTTCATCCTTTTGGTGGAAGGGTTTGTGTGTGTGTGCCCTATTATACTTTTGGTTATAGCAGACTTTGACCTCATTTTCATCCTTTTGGTGGAAGGGTCTGTGTGTGTGTGTGTGCCCTATTATCCTTTTGGTAATAGCAGGCTTTAACCTCATTTTCATCCTTTTGGTTGAAGGGTCTGTGTGTGTGTGTGCCCTATTATCCTTTTGGTAATAGCAGGCTTTGACCTCATTTTCATCCTTTTGGTGGAAGGGTCTGTGTGTGTGCCCTATTATCCTTTTGGTAATAGCAGGCTTTGACCTCAATTTCATCATTTTGGTGGAAGGGTATGTGTGTGTCTGTGCCCTATTATCCTTTTGGTAATAGCAGGCTTTGACCTCATTTTCATCCTTTTGGTGGAAGGGTCTGTGTGTGTGCCCTATTATCCTTTTGGTAATAGCAGGCTTTGACCTTAGTTTCATCATTTTGGTGGAAGGGTGTCTGTGTGTGTGTGCCCTATTATCCTTTTGGTAGTAGCAGGCTTTGACCTCATTTTCATCCTTTTGGTGGAAGGGTCTATGTGTGTGTGTACCCTATTATCCTTTTGGTAATAGCAGGCTTTGACATCATTTTCATCCTTTTCGTGGAAGGGTCTCTGTGTGTGTGTGCCCTATTATCCTTTTGGTAATAGCAGGCTTTGACCTCATTTTCATCCTTTTGGTGGAAGGGTCTGTGTGTGTGCCCTATTATCCTTTTGGTAATAGCAGGCTTTGACCTCAATTTCATCATTTTGGTGGAAGGGTCTGTGTGTGTCTGTGCCCTATTATCCTTTTGGTAATAGCAGGCTTTGACCTCATTTTCATCCTTTTGGTGGAAGGGTCTGTGTGTGTGCCCTATTATCCTTTTGGTAATAGCAGGCTTTGACCTCAGTTTCATCATTTTGGTGGAAGGGTCTCTGTGCGTGTGTGCCCTATTATCTTTTTGGTAGTAGCAGACTTTGACCTCATTTTCATCCTTTTGGTGGAAGGGTCTATGTGTGTGTGTGCCCTATTATCCTTTTGGTAATAGCAGGCTTTGACCTCATTTTCATCCTTTTGGTGGAAGGGTCTCTGTGTGTGTGTGCCCTATTATCCTTTTGGTAATAGCAGGCTTTGACCTCATTTTCATCCTTTTGGTGGAAGGGTCTCTGTGTGTGTGTGCCCTATTATCCTTTTGGTAATAGCAGGCTTTGACCTTATTTTCATCCTTTTGGTGGAAGGGTCTTTGTGTGTGTGTGCCCTATTATCCTTTGGTAATAGCAGGCTTTGACCTCATTTTAATCCTTTTGGTGGAAGGGTCTGTGTGCGTGTGTTACTATCTTCCTTTTGGTGATAGGTCTGTCATCCTTTTGGTATCAGATTTCCTGTTGTCATCCTTTTGGTGATAACGCCCTTTGCAAATGTTTCAGTGTCCACTCGAGGGTCGACATTGATCGGTTATTCCACTTTCCAAGCATTTTATTTCTTCTCGGACAAATTTGTGGTCTTCTTCATATCTAATTGACTTCTACCTTGAAAGTCTGAATGCAGTAGAATTTCATCTTATTCGGTTCAAGCCAATTAGATAGGGGCATCTGTCATACCCCAAATTTGTCCTACCTGTATATAATTTTCATCTGTACATTCGTCCACTAACCATATACCTAAAAAATCCAAAAAAATATTAGATTGTTTCCTTCATTTCTTCTTATTCAAATTATTTAGGGCAGTGGTGTTCAGGTAAAGATGTCAAGTCAGATGTGTAGTTTGAAATGGGGTACGTTGGTTTTTGAGTCAATCTCTTGGGCAGGCAAGAATTTGGTTTCATAATTAAGGCTAGGGTATGCAGTTCAAGTAGTGTGTGCCTGGGGTTCCAGTTAGGGCTTCTGTGTGTATTCAGGTTGTCTATGGATCCTGATATCAAATGTTACATAATAGTCAAGGTTTTTGGGACAAGTAGTGATACAATTTAAGTCATGTTCTCATGTTTTATGACGATGCAAGTGACAAAGTTCAGAGTATTTATGGTTGATTCCATTTTTTCAAAGTTGGTTCAAGTTGCATTTGTTTCAAGTTAAGAACATTATCCAATTTTAATGGTCATGTTTCAATTAAGAATCAAGATTTCAAGGAATTCTCGTGGATTACTTTTCAAGCATGGTTCAAGTGTGAGGAGTATGGAGGGTTCAAAAATGATAATAATATAATTACAAGGCCCAATTCCAAAGTCCATTCAAGAATTCATTTACAAAGATGTTTGAAAAATTGGGGTGCATATAGTGAAAAGTCAGCCCATTTACCAATCATAAGCCCATTACTCAATAAGTGAACCAAAAAAAAAAGAAAAAAAGGGGGACCATGTCGTATAAGTTCCTGCAAAAAATAATTTCACAATGAAGCTAATACTTCCTACACAATAGACTTGCACAACCAAAGCCACATGAAAATAATTTCCAGCCGCACAACATAACGCACATCACCTAGCCAGTATTCACCACAAGCATGACTTTTCAAACCAATTCCCAGCTTTGCAAAACTCACCATCCTGTAACACACACCCAATTCTTGTTCGAACCAAAAGCTACCGAGCCACTTCCATGAAAACCAACCAGTTCAATTCATAACCAATTTCGTTCCAAATTTCATGTCATAATCCATCATTCAAAACCAAACAATTCTTAACATAATCATCATTCAAATTCATCAAAAGACCAATTCAGAATTTCTATTGCATTTCCATAGCATATTCATTTTCGTGCAAGTTTTTTTTAAGCATACACCCACCCACAGGTTTATTCAAAATTGTGATATCAGTACAAGAAAAATGGGATAACATGTTTAGGATTGACAGAAATGGTGAAACAAGGGCAGCAGCAAGCAACCACAGTACATCAGACCTTAACACAAAATGGAAATATGCAGCGACAGATCAATAGCAAATTCACATTCTGCACAATTCCACAAACACCCTTCTTCACTCCTATAAAACCGACCCTAATCACTCTCATTTGGGGGAGGGTAGAGATAACCACACAAAAAACTCTGTTGAATTCTCCCTTCAATTCTTCATCCTGATTCTTCTCAGACACTGATAAATCCCTTCCTTCAAGTCATTATGCAATCCTTTCTTCAAATCCTCAAAACAACACAACAACGTTAACCTTCCATCACCAACAACCATTCCCAAATTAAACCCACCCGTGAAACAACAACTCCTCAGAAATCGTAAACCCATTCAAAAGACTTAGATCCAGAAAAGAAGAAGATGAAACAGAACCAAACCAGAACAGAGATAAAAAGAGATTAAGGAAGAAGTCGAAAACTCAAAGTGAACCTGAAGAGTGACGGACAGAGTCGAAGAAGGTTGGGTCCGACGACTTTCGACTTTGCGTCTTCGTCGTTCTTGCTGTTGATTTATTCTTGTTTTTTTTCATTATTTGAAGTGTGTCCTGAGCAAATGGTATTGATATTTGTTTGTGTGTTAATACCCACGCTGCGTAAACGATGAAGAGGTTTTTTTTCCATTGTCTTTTTAAGTTCTTTTGATTTCTGGGCCACTGGGGTGATATGAGATGGGCTTATCATTTTCTATACACACCCGCGGATCTTCTATGCAATGAGCTGTATTCTTAAGTGGATGATGGGTTTTTATTTAGAAAGCCCATATGATTCCACATTTGATCCATACTCATACACCTTCCAATACCTCTAGTGCACCCCTTCCCTTTTTTTTAGTTTTTTTTTATTTTTATTTATTTTCTGGTTTGTATTTTTAATAAAGAACTCTTTGTTAGAAATTTAGCTTTATTTAAGTCATTATTGACACAATTCTCTTGTTAACTTTTTTTCTCGCCTTGATTCCTCTTTTCTATTTTGATTTTGGGGCCAATGATATCAAAAACATCATGATTTGTTGATTTATTTCAAATAGATCTATAATCTTGGTTAATATGAGGCCTATTTATTTTCTTTTTGATTTATTTGCTTTTACCATTCATTTTGGGTCAATGAAAACCAAACGTCAAAGATTTATCGATTTTTGATTTAAAATCTTGATAAAGGTGAGACCTTTCTTCTTTTTCTCGATTTTATTTCATTTCTTATGATTTTCATTTCACATATTATTTTATTTTTACTTTTGGTCAATGATGGTCAAAAATCATAGCTTATAGATTATCGATTTAAGATCATGATTAAGAAGAGACCGATTTTATTTTAATTTCGATTTCCTTTTCATTTCATATTCTATTTATTTATTTCTCCTTTTATCGGTCGATGAAAATCTAAAACCAAAGATTATTGATTTATCGATTTAAAATCTTGGTAAAGATGAGACCTTTCTTCCTTTTCCATCTTTATTTCGATTATATCTTTTCATTTTCGATTTCTATCTTTTCTTTTCATTTTTGGTCAATGAAAGTCAAATATCATAGATTATCGATTTCTTGATTAAGACGAGACCATTTCGATTTCATTTCGATTTTCACTTCATTTCGCATCTTCTTGTATCTTCTTTTTCATCTTCGATCGATGAAGTCTTTCTATTCACGAATGTTGGTGGTTGAAGCAATTAACCTTCATTATTTCAAATCTGTAATGAGTGATCATCGAGATCCCTTTCTATACTTTGGGATCGTGATAGGTTACCTTCGATTAATCGACAAAAGTTTTTTATTAAGACGAGATCTTCACCTTTTCCTTTCGTGTGGCACGATTCAATTGGAGAATGATCCTCAATATCATTTCTCCATCGTGTTTTAGCACAAAGATCAAATTGCGCATCCTTCTATAGTATGATTTTCGTCATAGATTGTGCTACGATGGCTCAGCGCTACATTGGACCTGATTCATCCGATTAACCACTAACAACTAACTTTACTTTCCGTCAATATTATCTTGATTTACTTTTATGTCAATATTATATCTTGTTCATATTATCTTGCTTATATCTTGTTCACATTATTATTATTCATATTATTTATATCATATTCATATCTTATTCATCTAACCATTTTCTTTGTTTATACACTTAATCAAAACATACTAAAATTATCGAAACGCCTAAGCACTTAATTTTCGATTAAAATACTTAACACACCTATTCAAATCATTTTCATAATTAAATCACGAAAGAATTGAATTCTTGAGGTCAAGCACTTCTTGGGTTCTTGAGTGACTGCTATTGAGGCGCACGCCTTGGGTTGTGATCGCTCGACCTTTTGTTTCTAAAACACGCGTCTTAATTATTTGGACAAAGGAATGCCACTGGAGTCTAGCATTCCATGTGGTACTTTTGTTGTTCATAAAACAATATTTCCTAAGTCAATCGAATGAAAAAGGTGTCGTTGGGATCTAGCATCCCAATAATGCCCCGATTAATTGGTTGCGAGGCCGACGTCTCGTTTATCGAATAATCGTCATTCTCCCTAAAACATTTAATAAACCAAATCATTTTCAAACCAATCCTCGATTCGTCGTCGAGCCCAATCGTAAGCCGAGCGCCTTTTGCCTCGCCATCAAATGCACACTCGCACATCTCGAGGTTTCGTTACTATGAGCACCCCTAGGGACTAGTGTCAATCATCCCCTCTTGTCGCAACCCAATTCGACCCAATCTTTTTCCAAACGCTTTCTTAATCAACTTACAAAAGGAGGAGATTCTTGGAGTCTAGCATTCCTTGGGTCTTCGAATGAATGGCTCTCGAGGCGCGCCCTTGGGTTGTTGATCATTCACCCTTTCGTCTTAAAACACTTAATCTTTATCAAACATTTTTGCAATCAATCACGAAAGAACTGAGTTCTTGGAGTCTCGCATTCCTTGGATTCTTGAGTGACTGCTCTCGAGGCACGCCCCTTGGGTTGTTTGTCATTCAATCTTTCGTCTCCTAAAAACACTAACCCCATTCTTTTCGTGGGCGTACCACGAACTACGACCGCTCTGATTCTTTATTCTCGTCCGAGTAAAGATACGTAGGCACAAGATTGCGATGATCTTGGCGAGCTACCTTCCCTCCACCTTCCGTCTTCCCTCTGTTTCTTCCCGTAGTCGAACTACGATTGCTCTGATTCCTCATTCTCGTCCGAATGAGCATACGTAGGCCCGAGGTCGCGATGATCTTGTCGAGCACCCTATCCTAAAACCACCCCATTTCCCTTAGTAATCAGAACCTTTTAGTTTACCTTTTCGCATATATCGTTGAGAAGAAAACAAACAAGCTTAGCTAACGTTCATCACAATTCGAATTAAGAGGTTCCCGTTGAGTACAACGGACGTGGGGGGGTGCGTGTACCTTCCCCTCACGTAACCGACTCCCGAACCCGGAACGTGGTTGCGACGACCATGTTCTTATCTTTCTCTTTAAAGGTTTTCTCGATATTTTCCTTTCCCTCTTTTGGGATAAATAAAGTTCGGTGG
Source organism: Lathyrus tuberosus (assembly GCA_022829125.1). Lineage (NCBI taxonomy): Eukaryota > Viridiplantae > Streptophyta > Magnoliopsida > Fabales > Fabaceae > Lathyrus > Lathyrus tuberosus. The sequence goes on from JALAZF010000034.1 coordinate 9,064,902, forward strand.
CGACTCTGTCGAACCGTTCCGCGCCTTTCGCGCGAGGGTCATGTCTTCAATTGAGCGATTTTTTCGAGGTGCGACATTTGCTACCTTCATTTGTTCACAGAACTTTGATCCTCTTCTCACTCTGGTTTTCGACAAGCATCTTGAATCTCTTAAAGATTTCAAATACTTCATCCTTTCTCTTGATCACATAGATCCACAGCTTTTGACTAAACTCATCAACAAACAAAACAAAATATCTCTTTCCACCAATGGTATGTTCTTTGAACGGACCACATACATATGAATACACAACTTCGAGTATGCAGGATGATATCATTGGCATAGTCGAAACAAAAGAATATTTGGATTGTTTTCCGACTAAACAACCTTCACAGAGTTTGTCAGGCATCTCAAGAATTGGAATACCAGATACCATATCTTGAGTAATCAGCTTATTGAGTGATCGAAAGTTTAAATGTCTAAACCTCAAATGCTACAACCAACTATCCTTGTGGTCGACAATAGTTTTTAGACATTGTACTTCAGTCGAAATGATCATGATCTTAAACATCCTGTTCTTCGACAACGGAGATTTCAATACCAAATTGTTCTGGGGGTCAAACAATTTCAAAACTCCATCTTTCATGACAACTGAGAAGCCTTTTTCGACCAATTGTCCAATACTTAAAAGGTTGCACTTCATTCCAGGTACATAAAACACATCTCTAATCATAGCTTTCGCTCCATTACTCAGTTGAAAAACTATGTTGCCAGTACCTTCTGCTTGCAACGAACTGTTATCAGCAAATTTTATCTTGCTCTTCTTCGACTCGTCAAAATCTGCCAACCACCCCTTTCGATCAGTCATATGATTTGAGCAGCCTGAGTCGAGGAACCAGGTCTTGGATTCGACATGGTTATCTGCCACTGCAGCCATAATCACCATACCACATTCAGAATCATCTGAATCGTGGTGTGCAAGGTTCGCTCCTTCATCCTTGCCTTTTTTCGATCCATTGTTTTTCCTGTACCAACAATGTTTGGCCAAATGACCCCACTTTTCACATTTATACACTACATACTTTTCTTATCTTCTTTGTCCTTTCGATAGTTTCCTCCTCCTCTTTTCGAGGATTTAGAAGCTCTATCTTCGACCTGATTCTTGTGAGGGTTCGACCAAGACTTCTTTCCTTGAGTCTTGTTAACTTTTCTTTTGAATTTGTTGGAACCACCATTCCTTTTCCATGATTGAGCCTGTAGTGCTTGTATCGAATCCTGAACTCCCTTTCTTTCGACAATCCTCATCGCATGCGCCTCCAACAAACCAACCAAATCTTCCACTTTTAGGGTTTTAAGATTTTTAGATTCTTGAATAGCTACGATAACGTGATCAAAGTGAGAGGTCAACGTTCTCATTACCTTCTCAACTATCATCGTATCAGTTATGGTTTCGCCACAACCCTTCATGAGATGAACGAGTTTCTGAACCTTCGACACATATTCTGCAAATTACCTTCTCAATTATCATCTTATCAGTTATGGTTTCGCCACAACCCTTCATGAGACGAACGAGTTTCTGAACCTTCGACACATATTGTGCAACTTTTTTGTCTTCTCCCATCGACAACAACTCATATTGTCGACGCAAGGTTTGCAACTTGACAACCTTGACTTTCTCACCTCCTTCATAATACTTCACCAGAATATCCCATGCCTCCTTCGCCGTTTCAGCATGAGAGATTCTGTCGAAGTTAGCAGCATCGACCGCCGTCTGAATGCAATAAGCAACCTTGCAATCTTTTTTCTTGACTTCGTTGTAGGCTTTTTTCTGTTCTTCAGTTGCATTTTCAGCCAACACATGAACACCGCCAGTAACCACTTCTAGGGTATCATGGAAGCCAGATAAGGATTGCATCTGTTTTTTCCATCGGATCCAATTCTTGCCGTCAAGCATTGGAAAGGAATTCAGAATGCTCTTATCACCAGCCATTTTCGCGGCGGTTGATTCACTTGTCCTGGAAACACGATCTCTGACGTGAAATTCTTGAAAACACGATCAAGAACAATAACCGGGAGCTCTGGATACCAATTTGTTAATGCGTGAGGCACTTTTAGTGAGGAGAGAAAGAGAGAATAAGAAAATAAGGATTTGTATTATTGAATTGTGTAAATAATGATATAAGGTCTATTTATATACGACCCTAATTGGGCTTGAGCGAACACAACTTGAATTATATATAAATATTAAATCTAATCAAATCTAATTATATCAAATCAAATCTAATCTAATATTTCAACATAATACAATAGGAGAAAACCACTCAACTCTAATTCAAAAAATTACTCACACAAAAAATTAATTGTGCAAGGAACCCAGCTTCAAATCATTAACATACTAAAGTAGAACAAAAAAAAAATTACCTTCTAGATTTATTAAAAGCAAACGAACTAAATACACAATACAAAATAAAATCCACATTTACATATAAAAAATCGTACTATATAATCATCTGAGAATACATCCGCTTCACATTAAAAAACAAATATATAGTACAAAATAAAATTTAAATTTAATGAAAAGGTTAACCCGACATTCAATACTACCATTCAATTACTATCTTACTTATCTACAAAAGAGAGAAAATTGATAGCTATCTTACTTATCTACAAAAGAGAGAAAATCGATAAGATTGGAATTTAGAAGTTTTTGGTTTTAGTTATTTATTTATTTTTCTAACAAATCCTCATTCTTGATTAGTTGAGAAAAAAACTTTAAATGAGAAATTTCTTATGCTTTTCTTAATTTGAACTCTTGCCTTTTTCAATTGGGGATTTTATGGTACTATTTCTTAGTTCTTGGTGTAATTCTTCATTTGTGATTTTGCAATTTACTTTTTTGTTTCTCAGTGATACTGGTTTTAAATTTTTTAGTTTTGATTGTTTTTTAATATTATTAAATTAAAATTAAAATTAGTTTTATAAATGAGAGGTAGCTATGATAGAGAAATTAAAATTACTTTGAAATGATAATTAAATGAGAAAGGGAAATTGAAAAAAAATACTGGGACAATTAGATAGAACCTAATAATTAAGAAGAAAAAATGGACAAAACTAATTAGTCGTGTATTTAAGGTAGATATATTCTTTTGTTGTAATTGATCAACAATTTCATTCTTTGTTAATCAAATGATACAAAGAGTTCACTAGTTTTCAAAACTAATTGTTATTCTATATCAAATTAAGTCCATTAGTTATTTTGCTAAAGTGAAGGCCGAAATTAAGCTAAAACTTGTCGAGCAACATTAGGAAGCAATGGTTTTTAGAATGTCACTTGTTAAAGAAATCAGACTATATTTATTTGATACTGGTTCGAGTATTGTGTTTCCCTCTCATGTTGAAGGAGGAAGTGTTGTTTCTCTAATACTTATGGAAATGGGTACAAATTTTTGCCGATAAAACATCATCGTGCAAAAACGGACAAAAATCTATATTATCTATATTTTTATGATCGAATAAATTTAAATTTATATCTATTAAATATTTTATTTAAATTTGGCTAAATTACAATTTTAATCTCCTATTTTAGTATTTTGACAAAATAAGTCCCCATTTTATCTTGTTTCCTTCTTTTATATTTAATTTTAATTTAAAATTATTTTTAAAATACAAATAATTAATAATATTAAATTTTTAAATTAAAATTAGAATTACTCAAAAACCTAATTTGTTTTCTCTTTTTCCATTCGCAGTGTAAAAAAAGTCCAAAAATTGCTTCCTTTAATTCAACAATTTCATAAAAAAAAATCATTAAGTTGAGCAACAATATCATCAACATCATGTTTAAGATGACAATGTTGCAACTTAGATTCATGAATGAAAATGATGACATTACAGACATGTGATCATTTGGTGTTTATAAATATGATGTTGATGATATTGTTGCTCAACTTAATGATTTTTTTATGAGATCGTTGAAGGAAAGGAACAATATTAGGTTTTTGAATAATTTTAATTTTAAATTAAAGATTTAATATCATTAATTATTTGTTTTTTTAAATAATTTTAGATTAAAATTAAATATAAAAGAAAGAAACAAGTGGTAGTCCATGTCATTTTAATTATGCTAACTATTTCAAACAAATGACACATCAGCGATTTTTTTAGCTATTTTTGAATAAAAAATAAGAAATAGGACTAAAACTGTTTCAAAAAAAATGGAGACTTTTTTTAGTGAAAACATTAAAGTAGGGACTAAAATTGGAATTTAGAATTTAAATTTATATCTCTATTTTTATTTTAAAAAATTAATATTTATAAAAACAATTGTAACTGAATTAATATTTATATTTTTTATTGAATAATATTTAAAATTTAAATATAGATGTCAAGTTAGTTTAAATAAAAAAAAATAACTATTTCTATAATTCTTATTTACTTATTTTTTAAAAAGGTACAAGGTTATAAAAAATTTCCCTTACAAAATTTATCGTAATTAGTAAAGAGTTTACTTTTTTAATTTTCTTTACTAAATTGTATTTTTTTAATAGTGTGATCATAAATTTAATTTAAATATTATAATAAACTTACATTATTTTTAAAATGTCATAAAAAAAATTTATGAAAAATTAATAATAAGTTCATTAGAAACATTAATAAGTTGATAATTGATAACCGTATTCTCATGGTAGGCTTAAAGTGTGATATAAGATATGATTTTGAAATGAATTTTTGTAGATCTAATGATTAGGTAGCATGATAAAAGTTGGATTGAGTTTTATTTTATAATTATTTATGAGATGTTTAAAATAGTGTGATAACTGTGGAAAATAAATAAAGTTATAAATGAAGGTCAATTCTTTTTTTTTTATCAATTTACCTTCAGAATTCAGACTAATTTAAGCAAAATTTACTATGTTAAGCAATATTAGTTTTAGTAAAAATATTTTATGAAATGTTTAAAAGTATTTTAAACTAATTAAATGAATTAGTTAAATATTTATTTATGTAAAAGATGTTAAGGCATAAATTGAATAAATTTTAATTCTAACGAGATTAAATTCATTTTTTATTTATTTGTTTTAATTGTTTAATCATTTTAAAATAAAACTTTTACAAAAAAATAAAATAAAATGATATGTATATTATATTTTTTTAACTTTTACAATTGGATAGATGATTTTTTTATATTATTAAAATAATTTAATATATTAAAAATAAACAATAAAACCGATTTGTTGAATTTGTTTTAAATGGGTGGAATGATTCAATTTACTAATTAATTTTTTGTAAGAACTAATTAATTTTTAACATAATAATTTAATTATATAAATTATTTGAAAGATGAATTTAATTGATAATTGATTAGTGAATCAAATTGTCATCCTACTTTACATGAAGCAAAACAAGACAGTGAATTAGGTTTGGAAGGGAAAAAAATTAAAGAGAATGTGTGGGACAGAGATAAGGAAATAGGTGATAGTGAGATATGAGAGGCTGTTTTCTATTCCTATTTATAGACAAAATCCCTTTGGTTTATGTTTTTTTTTGCATTAGATGCCTATTTAGTGTGTGCTGTTACTCATGAGAAAAACCAAGAACCGTTTTGCAAGTACTCACACACTTTACATATTTTGTTGAACATAATTGTTAAGTTAAGTTTGTTGGGCACGATAAGAGAAAATATTATTATTGTATTATAATTTGTTTCACATCTGTATTTGATTAGATAATAAAATTTGATAGTGAATCCTAAAATTGTTCTATTTTGTTTTGAAATTTTTGAATATGTGTTACACTAAAAATCGGCAAAATAAGATGAAAAAAATAAAGTATATTTGATTTATCATTAATAATAAAATTTAAAATGTAAAATTGAAATTTAATAGAACAAAAATAAAATTAAGCAAAAAAATTGAACTTAAAATAATTAATTAATAATTAATTTATTGAAATTAAAATATTTATACTATTAAAATTTGGAAACAATCTTAAATGAAATACGTAATAAATTACATTCTACTATGTAGAGCGCGTACTAGTCTATTTTCTCCTAAATCTCTAGTGATGTAATACATTTTTAACCTTTCTTCGAATCTTTTATAGAGCATCATGAAATAAAATGTCCACTTCTACAGTCCCACCAAATTGTAACCTAGATGTTAAGTCTCAGATTTGATCGCAAGTAGGCACCATACTACCTACATTGACACCATCCTCTTCTTTTACCCCTTTTACTAGTTATTCCTCCTCAATGGGCATCGATGGCTCTCCTTCACGAATAGGAAGTAGATAGAGATGTCATATATTATAATACTAGCTAATGTATCACGTCAAAGTCTCCCAATTGTTCAGGATACAATTACCTCAATCATATGAAACAAACACATGGTTTATGTACTCAACATGCCTCTATTAAACATGTTATCGACAAATTATAGGTCTAGTAAAGACGCTTGGATGTATGAGAATACTTTACATGTATTAGAAATGTCGAAAGACTCGCCCGAGTAGATATGGGACCATACACAATCTAGATATAATCCAACCAGAATATAAGTAAATCTACTCACGCAAGCTTGTCTATCGGTGTTTGGCATAAGAGTAAAAGTACACATATTATGATAGTAATATTGTGATACACGTGAGAATTAAAAGTCTCACATTGTTTGGAAAAATGGAGGTTGAGCAATATATAAGTGAGAAGACCCATAAATCTAATAATGTAATGTTTTAGATTACTATGTGGTGTCCCTCACTTATTAGGTTGCTCATGACCCAATGTGGATTCTCATGACCCGCCAGTGGTATCAGAGCTTATAGTTAATCTAAAGGACTGATTTCTTGTATTGAAAGTCTTAGTGATAAGATGTTAGTCAGACGACGTGTCATGTTGAAGTGCTCGTGATGTAGTAAAAGGTGTTAAAATTGGTATATGTGTATATGCATGAAAAAGCTTCCTCTTGAGGAGGAGCATATAAGTGGATTAACTCACACTTGAGGGGAGATTTTTTTGATACAATTGTGAGTTAGAAGTCTCACGTTGGTCGTAAGAGGAGAGGTTAAGCAATATATATGTGAGATACCCATAAACATAATGCCTTAAGGTTTTAGGTGAAGATGAGGTGTGTCTCCCACTTGTGTGGTTGCTCTTAACCCAATATGAATTCTCCTCCCATGAGCTATCAAGTAGTCGGTCTAGGCTTTCTCGATTGTGGAATAGAATGCCCTTTAAGTGAAATGAAGTAGTTAGTGTAGCACCCCAGAATTTGCCTTCCTTTTTCTAACACTAATTGGCTTACGCTTCATTTCATTTTTGCATCATCATTTGTGCATATCATTGGTTCTAAGCATGGGATCAAGGTATTATCCAGCAGTTCATGGTGTTATCAGTTCAGGAGGATTTTCAGCAATATTCAGAGCCTAACAAATAGCTTTCAAAGTCTTTTTGTGCATTTACTTTGCTTACTGGATGATTGGATGATTAGAAGCTCCGTCAATTATTTTTTATCAGTGATTAAACACCAGACAGTTATTTTCAGCAGGTCATTTTGACTGCGGAAAGGAATTCACAGCATATTTCAGGCACGATTCAGTGGTAATATCAAATGACAAGTTTCAGAGGCATAGTATGGCTCAGAACGGGTGAGAACAGGCAATTTTGCAACATTCCCTCCTTTTGGCGCCAAGATTTTGAATTTTTGAACAGAGTAATCAATTACTCAAACTGGGTAACCGATTACTCTGGGCGAAATTGCAAGAATATGGTAATTTTCAGCATTGCAAAATTTTTGAGTTAATTGTGATTATGTGATCTCCATGTGCATAATGAGAAGGATCCAGAATTGATTCAATTTAGATTCATTTTCACAATTTTCACAAATTCTTTCCATCCAATTTCTACTCTAATTCCACATTCCCTTTCCTAACTCATTTTCCACTTCCAATTCCAGTCACTAAACTTCATTCCAAACCCAAGTTTAATTCCTAACCTAGCCCATAATTAAATCAATCCATTCCAAACCTCACAAAACCTGTATCATTTTTTTCACTCTCAATTTTCAGAATTCTCTCAATTCTCTCTCACTTTTTCACTCTCAACCTCCATTTTCAACCTCACTCAAAGCTCTTCCATAGAGGTTAACAAGTTCTTCATTGGAACTTGTTAATTCTTGAGCTTAAGCCTCTCATTATCACTCCATTGTTGCTTTTCATTGGTGATTTTTGTTTGGATCTAGATCTGAAATTTCATAAGTGCTTATTAGAAGTGATTGTGGAACATTGTTAGCTTATTGCTTGGATTTTCAGCTTTTGCTTGCAAGGAGCTCATAGATCTTGGAATTTCTTGCTTGGATCCATCAACTTATGTACCAAAGCAATTTTCATCTTTGTAGGTTGGTTTTTCTTAGATCTATGATTGATTTAGCTTAATTATAGCTTATGCAATGTAGATCCATGGTTTTCAATGTGATTTGGTCCATTTGCTTGATTTGATTCATGATCTTGTTGTTTGATTGATGAAATTTGCGTTTGGTTACTGATATTTGATGTGAATTTGTGATTAATTGATTACATGATCATTTGGATGTTTGGTTAAGTCATTTGCTGTTGAAAAGTGCTTTTGAAACTTGTATTTTCTACTACTGTTACAGAGTAACCGGTTACTCAAATAGGGTAACGGGTTACTCTGTTGTTTTTTTTGCTGATTTTGGCTGTTTTTGTAATGAGTAACCGATTACTCAAATAGGGTAACCGGTTACTCTGTTGTTTTTCTGCGTGACTATGTTGTTTTAAACTGAGTAACCGGTTACTCAAATAGAGTAACCGATTACCACTGCTGCAGAATGTGTTTTTCTTGCATTTTCTTGATTGTTTGGGTTCCTTAACATCTCTAAACCTCATGGATTGATATGATATTGATTTGTGGATTATTCTTGAGTTTTTTTACCTCACATGTTGGTTTGAAAGCGACTCTTCGACACGTGACTTTTGGTTTCATTAATGAATATCCATGATTGTGTTGTTGCTTTCTTGATGGGATGAACATGTTGCACACACATTTGAATCATGTTGATTGTTGATTAATGCTTGACTTGCTGAACTTGTGATGCATGATTGTTGCTTGTGTCCTATGTTGTTTATGCATGATGTTTTTGTAGGCGATTAAGTCGTGCAATTTTGTTGAGCATACTTGTTCTTGAATTGTTAACATGATTATTGTTGTTCATTCTTGATGCTTGCAACCTCTATGCTTGGTTTTCCTTTCTATGCGTGTTCATTTGCAATCGTTGCTTGCATGATTATTTGTTTGGATGCTTTGCGTGCTTCCCTGTTTTTACAGCTGCTGTTCTGAATTGTTTAACATGCTGTCAATTATATACCTTTGCTGCATGTTGCCTTTTACACCTGTTTTGTGCTAGAAACTTGAGCTGTTGAATACTGTTTGGTGTATGTGCTAGATTTTACTGTTGTGCAGGTGTTTGAGCGCTATTGTAGCTGATGTTTTTGGTTTATTTTTCTTTGTCTTAGGTTGCTTTTGCATGTTCCCTTAGGCTTCCCTAGTCCAACTTAATCTTTGATTAAGCTTGGAGTAGGGTAGACATTAGGATTCAATCCATGTATGCTAACATTAGGTAGAATCTTTCCTTCTTACCTCAACCTTAGGGCCATATTTGCATGATAACATTAGGATAGAATTCCCGTAGTGTTTTCTTCTCCTTTGAGTCCTCTCTTCTCATCTCATAACAAGTTCTAAAACACCTAATAAGGATAACGTGTATTGCACATAAGCCTTAAGCATGGGAAATGAGGAATGAGGGGTTTCCTTTCATTTTTCTAGAGTGTTTAGCGGACGTCCCGTCTTGGGACGATTTGCGACGCATTCGTTCCTATGTCATAGACTTTGGTGCAATGCAAGTTATGAACTAACTCAAATCACTTCTGTCTAAAAAATACAAAAACAAATTCAAATCTTTTCATCCTTCGGGATTGTTGGGTTTCAAACCTTTTTTAGAAAAGAGCGTGTCATTTCTGTTTTGTCGCAAACAGGCATCAACCCTAACTGTCGGACGCGAACTTAACATTGCTCATAAAAAACACAAAGACCTTGTTAGGTCGAACTACGTTTGCTTTGATTCCTCTCTCTTGTCTGATTGAGGATACGTAGGCACGAGATGCGATATCTCGACGAGCAACCTCCCCCGTAGTCCTCCGAGCTACGCTGACTCCGACTTTCCCATTGCACAAAGGGAATACGTAGGCATAGGACAACGATGTCCTACCGAGTCTCCTTTTTCCATTTTATTTCCTGTTTTTGTTTAGCCGTAGACTTTAGGATAACTCACCCTTTGATTAGACAACAAGAGTGGATCCCATCGAGTACAATGGACGCATAGGGGTGCTAATACCTTCATCTCGCGTAACCAACTCCCGAACTCAGACTATGGTTGCGATGACCATGTCTTCTCCCTCTTCAGGTTTTCTTCGATCGTTTACTTTCCCTGCGTCGGGATAAATAACGTTCGGTGCGACTCTTATGTTCCTGTTTCTCGCCGGTTATTTTTTTCGCAGTTGCGACAGTTAGCACGCGACTCATCCACTATGTACTCTTGCTCATAATCACATATTCCAATTCTCAATCAATTTACCTTGGGTCAGATCCAATCAAGTCAACCATATTTTTTATTTCTTCAAGGTTTCTTAATGTGATGTAGTTAAGAAGAGTTTTTCATCTCCTAACCGGTAAGATAGAGTTTTCTCGTTTCCTTGTGCTACATCTCAAAATCTGATCTCAGCAAGTTGTGATCAACAATGTTGTAATCTATTAGGCTAGCTTAGACAATTTATTATCTCTGATGGCGTCAATGAACCATTTTTCATCTTGAGTATTCAAATTAATTATCTTCTTGTTGTCAATGACACATTAGAGTGGTAGGTTTCAGAACTGGAAAAAAATTAGAAGCAATATAAAGCAAGAAAATAAAATAAATTATAAAAAAAAAATTAAATGGAAAGGTGTATCATGCCTCTCCTTCCCATATATCTCTGGCCATAAGGTCCTATTAAAGTGTTAATATTGACGTGTTATATGAGCCTCTGAGATGTATTTTGGCCTAAACCTTATGCTTTTGCACCTCAGCTTGTGGCTCAGATGGTATAACTATGTCCACTTGAATCTTACGTTGATGCTCATGTCTAACAAACGCACTTGTCGAGTCTCTATTCTCCTAGTGCACTCTCTCAACACATTATTCTTATCCATCACTGAAAATAGTAAAAAAATTATGGCATACATAAATTAACAAATGAACAAAAAATGAATGCATACAGATAAATTTCAGATTATAGAATCAGAAAAACATGCATGATGTATGCTCGCCTGCTTGAATTCTATAATCTGAATGATACCAGCTAACTAGGAAAAAAATTCAACAAAAAATGAAAGATTTAAAAAAATTTGTATAAATTTGATGTTAAATAGTGGAATGTGTGACTATTCAAGAAAGATTTGATGGGAAATAAGACAATGGAAACTATTTTGAATTCAATATTTTTTTACAAAAATAAGAAATGCAGAACTGAGGGGAGGAAAAGGATTTTGTGATTTAAAAAACACATTCCAAATTTTAGAATTTGAAGAGTAGTTTTGACCATTCAAAGAATTTCAAAGATGTTGGTGGGAAAGAATTTCACATTTTGTTTAGGGGTATCTCATTACACCTTTAGGTGTGCATCCCATGCCTTTGAAAACCCTAAAATGTCTTTTATGTTTTCTCATATGCATCTTAAGACGCACCCAAAATCACATTAGACTTTTATTTTTTGAGATCCACCAAATTTTGATCAAAATATGGTCTGGAGATGCATCTTTGTATGTTATTTGGGTATGCCCAGAGAGGCATCTCTGAAATATCCCCTGAAGTCCTTCAAAAGGTATTGAAAGTGTGTTAATGGCAAGGTAGAATTATTCCAAAGAAGCATCTCCAGAAACTCCCCCTGAATCATTTTAGAGCTGCACCATTTTCTCATGCTAGAGTTCAGATGATGAGTATGCCAATCTATGTTAGATGACACGTAAGAAAGGTGAAAGTTCACAAGTATATACTTCTAATCCTAATAATGAAAATTTATATAGTGATTTATCAAAAGTGTTTAATGATATGTATGTAAATTCTATAAATGCTTTTAAGAAAATTTCTCTCCAAAAAGAAAAGATTTTAAAACTTGAAAAGGAGATAAATGATCTTAATTGTGTTTTGGATTCCTTGAAAAAGGCGCATACATCTCTAGTTGATGAGAGTTTTAATGTTTCTGATACTTTAGTTTAAAAGATAGAAAAAGTAGAGTGTGTTATTTGTCCAACTTTAAAATTTGAAATTGAAACTCTAAAAGGACAACTAACGCATGTTATTTCACTATCTTCTACTAGTTCTAGTTATTCGAGTGATAGAGGCACCAGTTTTAAGAAAAAAAACTCATGTCACTAGGAGAAATAGAAAAGGTATTTCATCTAAAACTATTTGTCACTATTGCGATGATAAGGGTCACATTAGGCATCTTTGTCATATTTTGAATGTTCAAGTTCCTGATGGTAAAATGACATAGATTCCTAAGTGCGCCTTAACTAACCCTAAAGGACCCACTAGTTAGGGAACTAAATTTCCTATTTGATTGTCATAGGAAGGTCTTGCCTCCGCGAAAAGATTGTGGTTCCTAGATAATTGATGTTCAAGACACATGACGAAAGATAGTTCCATGTTCATCAAGTTTGATGAGAAAGAAAGCGGTCACATCACGTATGGTGACAACACGATAGGTAAAATTTTAGGTTAATGTATTATGGGAAGTCCTTTTATAATCACCATTGAAAATGTGCTTTTAGTTAAAGAGCTTAAACACAACATACTTAACATTAGCCAATTATGTGACAAAGGGTACTCCAAGTTGTTCAATTGAGCATAAGGCAAGTAAGGACCTTGTGTTTAAGGGTTATAGGATTGATAATGTCTATATGCTTGATCTGGATGATATGTCAGGGCATGGAACTATGTTCTTAGTCGCCAAGGGTGAAGATTCTTGGTTATGGCATAAGCGCTTAAGTCGCGTGCATTTTGACTTAATCAATAGAATAGCATCCAAGAATCTAGTGATTGGGCTTCCAAAGATTCAATTTCAAAATACAATTTATATGATGTGTTCCAAATGGGAAAGCAAATGAGAGTTACGTTTAAATTGAAAAATGTTGTTTCGATATCAAAACCTCTCGAGTTTCTCCACCTAGACTTGTTTGGCCCTTCACGGACAAGAAGTTTAGGATGCAATTATTACGGGTTTGTTATTGTTGATGAATACTCTAGATTCACTTGGACGTTATTTCTAACCCATGAGGATGAAACTTTTGAAGCTTTCGTTAATTTTTATAAGCTTCTCCAAAATGTTTTAAGTTTGAAAATATCATACTCTGTTGTAATCACGGTGGTGAGTTTGTTAACCATCATTTTCGAAAAATTTGTGATGAAAATGGGATTGCCCATAACTTTTCATGTCCGAGAACTCCACAACAAAATGGTGTTGTTGAGCGTAAAAATTGTGTTTTAGAAAAATTGGCTTAGACCATGATAAGTGAAATGAGCTTACCTAAGTATTTTTGGGAGGATGCGATTAATATCACATGCCATGTCTTAAACAGGGTGGTCATTTAACTTATCCTATAAAGGACACCCTTTCAGTTACTTAAAGGTAGGAAGTCATACATTTCTTACTTTCGCATTTTCGGTTGCAAATGTTTCATTTTAAATAACATAAAGGACAATCTTGGTAAGTTTGATGCTAAGTCTGATGAAGGATTATTCTTAAGGTACTCATCCATGAGTAAATCTTATAGGGTTTATAATCATAGAATGACTTTCGTAGAAGAATCTATTCATGTTACATTTGATGAGTTCTCACCTCAAAAGACGGGGAAAGGTATTTGTTCTGATGTTTCAGGTGTGATAATAGCGAAGTTGATCAGCAACAAAAATCCCAAAGAGGACCCTCTTCCTTCATCAAAGTGTGGGGACATTAATGAAGAAAAAGAGGAAATCTTACATAAGGATGACAAACAAGATACCTCGAACTAGCTACCTCAAGAGTGGACAATCGCAAAACCTCATTTTTTTATATCAAATTCTGGGAGATATCAAAAGACGTGTAAGTATTAAATCACATGTTAATAATTTTTGTAATTACTATGAGTTAGTTTCCCATATTGAACCTAAATCGATATTTGATGATTTACATGACGAGGAATGGTTACTTCCCATACAAGAAGAACTTATCCAATTTAAACATAATGACATTTGGGACCTTGTCCCGCGCCTAGTTGATAAAACTGTCATTGACACTAGATGGTTATTTAGGAACAAGATGGATGAAAATGGTGTTGCTGTACCCCAAATTTTACCCCTTAGATGTCATAACATCTTGCACTTCCATTTAGGTTTCAATCATTTATGCATTGTTAACTAACCACTTCATCTTGCAAGTTGTTTCTTTTGTGTGAAAGCCAGGGTTTGCATAGGAAAAAGAACAAGGTCAATAAGCCAGGTTCTCACATGTTTCAAGGTCTCCTAAGACACTCCTTGGCTCCATACAATTCTCACAAGTGTTCACTAGCTGTTTGAAGTGACGTGTGAATGTCATCTATTCAAGAAAGATAACCGAGGCTCCAAATGCAACCATTTGAACTTACATGCATCCAAGAAGTATTACTCAACAAGAAATCAAGTGTGTTTTGCTCCCATCACAAGTGCATTGAGCCATAAGTTCACCATGCCTCAAATTAGGGTTTTTGTCAGGACAAGGCAACCATTGCCTTTGATCTTGATCAGGACATGTTCCCAAGCCTTGGGACATGATTCCATGTGTCAATAAACATCCTTGGAGGCCACCTATGATAATTTGAAGAGATTGAGGGGGCAAGGTCATCAGAGATCATCCAGTTGTATCCCTAAGGAAAATTAGGGTTTTGATTGAGGCCTTTGACTTTGGAGATGTGATGTAAAATGAAGCAATCAGGCCACAATCCATCATGACATGTCTAATTGTTGAGTTGGGGCAGGAGAAGTCAAGTTTTGAGAGGTTTCTTGCAAAGAGGGCAATGTTTGGTCCTTGAAACTTTCTAAGTGTGGAAAATTCACTCCTTGGGCAAATTTGAGAAGGCCATAACTTCCAAACCACGCATCCAAATTGAGTGAATCAAAGCTCAAATGGAAGCTCTTTCCATGAACTTCAAAGTGTATTAGAGGACCTTTCTTCAAAAATGCATGATTTTTAAGTTATGAGACTTGGAAGATAAGGCACCTTTATGACTTAGTGAAATTTTGGTCATTTTCACCCTAATTTTCATCCAACTTTGACTCAAGTTTTTCACCTAGTTCCAAGCTTCAAATAAAAAATCTTTGGACATAAAAGTTGTTCCTTGTTCTTAAAGCTTTCCAAGAATGTGTAGAACTCCTCATTTGGATGATCCAATCTCAAGTTATGATGTTTTAAAGTTAGGTGTTTCAAATTGTGAAATTTCCGTAACTTAGAAAATTTTCTAGGTCTTTGGGACAGCCCATGGTGCATGACTTTATGGTATTTTTTTCTCCTTATTACAAGCCTTGTCTCAAGTTGTCTTCCACATGAAAAATGCTCTATCAAATGTCTATGTTACATAGAACCAAAGATCACAAGGAATAATGAAGTATCCATCAAGTTATGTTACCCTAAAGTTGGCATGTTGAGAAGTTATGGACACTTAGAAAATTCAGATCTTGATCTTTTTGATACACCAAACTTGGGCACGATTTTTCATTTGTTTCTAAGCATAATTTAAACTTGTCAACAAAATGGAAATCATTCAATTACATGATCTCTTTCCAAATAACCAAAGGATATGTCATATGGCCACTTGAGTAAGTAAATATCGTGTGCCAACTAAAGGCATATGATCTTGTTGTTTCTCACCAACAATGTTTCATTTTGAACCAAAACCTGAACTATCACCAAGTACAAGTCCTACCGACCTTATGACTAGTTCCCAGGGGTACCCTTTACCACAAAACTCATGAAAGCAAACACCGAAGTACCATGCTCTTTGTACTTTATAGTTGACCTATTAAAGGTTAAAAACAAAGTACATCGTGTAAAGTTTTCATAAACCAGAACTCTTTGGATCTTAGCTCATTTCTTCTGCTGACAAGAGCCTTAAATCAAGCAATCATTTGGCACTTAGCTTAAGATTGATTAGCAACAAAGCCATGCGCATAGTAGCTTGCACTCAACCATTCTTTCCTCTTGGATAAAGTCAATAACTTCTGAATCATCAAAGCTATTAACCAGCAGCTTGCCTATAAAAAGAGACACTTTCTCCTTTGTGAAAGAGATCAGAACATCAACAACAAAAATCAGAACAACAATACAATAATAGCACATTTACACTTCCATTTGTAAGCACATCACACCAAAAGAAAAACTCGTGAGGCTCAAGGAGGACAAGAGTTTTACATTTCCTTTGAAGGCCTTGCAGAGCACCATTAGCCAAGAGAGGTGGGATTTCTAAGCTCCAAGAGGTAAGTCCCTAAAGCCCTGAAACTCATAAGCTTGTTGTGATGAAGACTGTTCTTTGAGGTTGATATATGTACACTATCGTGTTTGTATGGTGTAAAATATTGCATTCATTATGTAGCTCTTATGTTTAAAGTTTTGAGTGTCTAAGCTTTGTTGTTGTGGAGCTGATGTGAGCATTTGCATGGGTTGTGCCTTTAGTGTAGGGACAAACAAATGTTATAGCCAAATTCCTTGATCTCTGTTGAATAATTTAGGTTTTATTTTGAGGAAAAAGGTGAGGAAATGGGTCTATAAATGATGGAGTAAGGTGAGAATAAACCATGGTTTTATCCTGGTTTGCACGAGAAGACTCTTTATGCATAGTTTTGTTTGCATGGAAGAAGATACGTGGCAGAATAGGAGTTGCGGGACAAGTTCCTTGTCGTGTAGTCAATTAAGTTTAGATGACCAATTGATCTCACACCATGTAACTTTTGTGCACGATTGTTACGTTGATAGTTGGCGGATTATATTTTTCATGTTGAAGCTAGAATTTTAAGTTCGCTCATTAGTATATCTATTACTGGGATGGGCATATACATTGGATGTATAGCCACCCCAGTGGTATAAGGCGCTCATTGTAACCAAGGGGTCTGGGGTTCGAATCCCCCTCGCCCCAGACTCCCTTTAGGTTGTTCTTTTTTGTTTTTTACACCCTTTTTTTATTATAGGCCTCTCTATCGCCACCCCCCTGTTTTCCAGGCCCATGCGCCTGACAAATAAACCAAGTTCATTGTGTTTCTGCTAATGCACCCCCCATGTCACATTTTCTTTCCAAATGTTTTTTTTAATTTTAATTTCACCTATTTTAAAAATAGTTTCTGTTAATGAAAAATCCCCAAAAAATTCATAATGACATTTTGATGTTTAAATTAATTTTCCAAATTGTTATTTTCATTTTTTATTTCATCTTAATATTTATTTTTGATTTTGTAAGATCATGGATAACTTTAACTTAATTTTGGAACTTTCTTTGAAAAAAAAGATCATTTCTCACTACTTTTTGAGATGTTTTTCTAAGTTGTTGTAGGACATGTTAGAGTGAGTTTTAAGGCTAACTTTTGACCTTGAATAAGGTCCTTTGCTTAGGTTTATTTCCCATTTGTTTGACCCTTAATGCCTTTGGTATCTCACTTTGAGGTTTTAGTTTTGAGAGGCCTGCTTTGCCCAACTTTTCATGGTACTCCACATATTCATATTGTTGATGTCTTAACTTGAGACTAAACCTTGGTCTTTGACTTGTGTGGATATTCTACCAACATAATCACCTTGTTTTTGACTTGATACACTTCTTAAGAGTTGTCTTGAAAAGATGATGTTTTTCTTGATTACTTTGCCATATTTGTGTTCACTTATTTATGCTTGTTATGAATTACCTAATCATATTTTTCCATGCTCAAACATGGAAGTTTACCTTATATATTAATTAATGTTTACTATCTTTGAGTTTTTGAATTCATTTTGTTATTCATGCTTCAATTCCCTTTTAACACTCTTGCTCATAAGATGTTACCTCCTCCTCATTCCAAAGAATAGTCTCTCTATTGACCTCGAAGTCATAGATAGCTCATCTCCCTCCTTGACCTCATAGTCATAGGATTTCCTCTTGACCTCATAGTCATAGAGCCATCTCTTCATCCTTGACCTCGTAGTCATAGGATTCCCTCTTGACCTCATAGTAATAGAGCCATCTCCAAACCTTGACCTCATAGTCATAGCCAACCTTTGACCTTATAGTCATAGGTAACATCTTTCCTCCTTGACCTCATAGTCATAGGATTCCTCCTTGACCTCATAGTCATATGATATCATCTTGGCCTCATAGCCATCTTTAATCTTTGACCTCATAGTCATAGGTAACATCTTTCCTCCTTGACCTCATAATCATAGGATTCCTCCTTGACCTCATAGTCATAGGATCTCATCTTGGCCTCATAGCCATCTTTAACCTTTGACCTCATAGTCATAGGCAACCTTTGACCTCATAGGTATAGGTAACATCTTTCCCTTGACCTCATAGTCATATGATCCCCTCTTGGCCTCATAGCCATTCAATCTTACAACTTAGACTTATAGAGTTTGTTAAACTCTATATGAGCTCATACTCATTCCCCGTGGAACTTTGGCCCTAGTCAATGGTTCCTCACCCTTGGTTAGGTGAACTACGGTTGCTCTGATTCTTTAGTCAGATATGTAGGCACAAGATACAATGTCTTGTCGAGCATACTTAGTGTATATACCCCTAGGCCTTTACTTTACCCTTAGTATAGATCATTTAGCAAGCAAACATAACATAACACAAATACAAACAAGAGGTTCCTGTAGAGTACTACAGATACTTAGGGTGCTAATATCTTCCCTTCGTATAACCAACCCTCGATCCCCGATCTCTTAGCTTTGTCTTCACATAGCACAATTAGAGTTTTCTTTGATCTTTACCCTTTCCTTTGGATAAATCAAAGCTCGGTGGTGACCTTCATTATTTTGTGATTCAAGTTAATTAATAGCTTGATATCTGATTCTCACTGCAACAGAAATGGCGAATTCACTGGGGAAAAATCTTTGAGGGTTAGCCCACCTTGTTTGTGTTTGTGCTATTTATGTTTTGCTTGTTTGATTGTACATATCTATATGTATATCTGTATACCTGTTTTGCTTGGGATCTTCTGTTTGGCAGGGCTGCTACTATTGAGTGATGAGACAAGTCCTAACCCGGACTTGAGTGCATTTATGATAGGATGATGGTATATTCAAGGAGGCTTTGAGGGAGTCGATTCCCAAAAAAGTTGACTTGAGACACCATCACTCAGGTGAGGCCCTTTTGAGAGTTTAGTCATGTTGAACGAGTCTATTCGTGAAAACATTACTACTCTCTACCTAGGTTCCCTTGATATTGAGAACCGTAGTTACCTCTAAAACCCCACTTGGCCTTTTTAGGATGTAGTGCAAGGACTATGAGGGAGTCTATTCCCGAATTGGTTGCTACGCTATACTACACTCATACGAAACTCTCTTGAGAATATTATTGACTACCGAGTCATTCGGGAAATCGATAATATCTGAAAGATGGGTTTTCGACTCTGGGAACTTTTTAGAACCCTGATCTATAGTTGATAAACCAATAGTGCATACCAATTGGGATGGGTAGACCATGGCTTCATGCTCATGACCTAAACCTAAGCCTTTTGTCTGTGTGTTTGTACATTTGTGAATATGTGTGCATCTATGTGCTTGCTTTTGCATTCATACATCATAAGCATTCATTTCATGCATGTTTCATGGAACTCAGACCTCCTATTTTGTGAATATCATAGGGATATCATGGACGGTGCAAGAAGGAATACCATGAAGTACACTTTCAAGAGTCTTAAATTAGACTACCTGAGGAGATTGGGAGACTTGCTGACAGACCCTAAAGGATTCAAGGATAGATATGGGAAGTTATGGATCTTGTTGAAGAAGAAGGTTGATGAAGGACTCCTCTCTACTTTGCTTCAGTTCTATGACCCAGATTACCATTGCTTTACTTTTCTCGATTATCAACTCTTGCCCACTCTCGAAGAGTACTCTCAGCTAACTAGTTTACCTATTAAGGATGAGTCTCCATTTCCTATCTTTGAGAGGGACCCCAAAGAGCAAGAAATAGCTAAGGCTACCCACTTGGAGTTAGTTGACATCCAAAACAACATGACTGTAAAGGGAAGAATACTTGGTTTAATGGCTAAGTTCTTAATTAGAAGGGCTCAATACTATGCCAAGCACTCAAATAGGGATGCCTTTGAAGTCATTTTTGCCTTGCTTATTTATGGGCTTTTCCTTTTCCCAAACTTCGACAACTTTGTGGATCTTAATGCTATCAAGATATTTTTAAAGAAGAATCTTGTACCAACCTTGCTAGCCGATGCTTATCACTCAGTCCATTCGAGGAATGCCCACAATGGAGGTCAGCTCACTTGTTGTACTCTTATGTTGTATAAATGGTTTGTTTCGCATCTGCCAAAAGCAAATGCATTTTGGGACCCTAAGAAAGGATGGTGGTCTAAGAAGATTATGGCTCTCTCTCACTCTGATATTGATTGGTACAGCCATGTATATGGTGGGATAATGATCACAGACAGTTATGGGAACTTTGGGAGTGTACCTCTTCTTGGTACCAAAGGAGGAATCAGTTACAACCCAGTGTTGGCTCGTCGACAGTTGGGATACCCTTTGAGAGATAAGCCTCTTAGCATTCATATGGAAAACATCTTTTTTGAAGGATATGAGAAGTATGAAGAGCAGAGAAGATTAATCTTTAGTGCTTGGGGTCACATGCACAAGAGGGGAAGGAGTGTTATAGGAAAACCTAATTGTGTGTCCATGGAACCTTATCTCCGATGGGTCAGAAGGAGGGCTATTGAGCTGAAAATGCCTTATTCTAGACAAGAGCCGATTGCCTTGAGGGAAGAGCCCATTCTGTTTTTCATTTCAAAAGAAGAAGAGCTGAAGATTGCATTGTGCCAAGCCCAACAGACAGGAGAAGCTTGGAAGCACAAATATCTAGTGGTTGTTGAGGAAAACCTAGAACTTCAAAAGCAACTACAAGCCAAAAATGAAGAGTTGCTCTCATGCAAGAAGAGGAAGACCCAAGAAGGACCAAACACCTCTGGCACTCAGTCTGTCGTCGACAAGCTCATCTTGGAAAAAGCACAGATGGAAAAGGAAATCAGGAAGCTCAACATGAGGCTTTTAGGGGAATTTCCTTAGGTATTTTTAGCTTTTATTTAGCTGTATGTTTAAGACTTTTGAAAGATGTATTGACTTTTGTAGTCCACTTTATTATTAATGAGAATGAGTCTTTGATACTTCTTGATATCTCACAAATGTCCAAGTTTCATGAAACTTTTGCATTTGCATTTTGCATCCCACGCGCATTCGCATCTCATTTTCATTTCTCAGTCTTGAGCCCCTCTTCTTCTATGTCTGAAGGATACCTAACACACTTATTCAAGACAATGGCAACAATGAATGAAATTCTGAGGAACTAGGAAGATTTGAAAGAGGAGGTCAGAATCCTCAAAATCCAGATGAGTTGGGTCGTAGAGACCTTGTAAAACTTGAAGATGAAGGAAGGGCACATTCACCCTATGGCGCCCAAGGAAGTTGTCAATTCCTCGTCTCCTGTGGCTCTCCCATACCAAGGACCTTCCTTTGGAGAAACTTCATACCAGCCAACATTTGGTCTTGGTCTTGCACCAGAATGTCATCATCATCAGGTGTCTGCCAAAAATGTGTTTTAGCCTCCAACGGTTGTTTCTCCTCGAGGTTCTCGAAACCAAAACAAGAAGAAGTGCTCTGTCAAAAGAGACCAGGTTAACTGCCACCCTATTCTGGTGCCACTGAGCAAACTTTTCCCACTGCTGATTCAGAACAAGTTGGTGACTCCTCGACTTCACAACCCTATGTCAGGACCTTGGCACAATGCAAACCTGACTTGTGAATTCCACAAGGGAGCCGAAGGGCATGACTTGGATGGTCGCCGGGCCTTAGAAGCTACTGTGCAAAGGCTGATCCATGACAAGGATCTGATCCTTGAAGAAGATCGTCCAGAGATTGAATGCAAATTCCATACTGGTACAATGGGGCATCCCGTTGAGGAATGCAAAGAATTCGAAGCGAAACTGCTAAGTCTGCTCAAGATGTTGACACCTCAGGAAGGTACGTCAGATCCCAATGTCTCAACTTTTGAAGCAAAAGGCATAAGACTTGCAAGGCCTCTCAAGGTTCTGTATCACAAGGAACAAGTGATCAGTGGCGAAGGTGTTCCCCCGTATGGGCCCAGAAACTGAAATCTTCTGAAATCAATTCTCCAAGGCTGGCTGTATTTTGTTTATTTCAGTATTTTCAATTGTATTTTATTTGCAGTTTGAATTTGTATTTGCTCGTAAGCAGTTGTACTTTCAAATTGGCAGTATTAATGAAATGTTTATGCATCTTTTGATTAAGTTCATTCATGTTCACCCATTTCCTTTTATTTTCATAAAAGCAAAAAGATTTTTCTTTCTTCCCACTTATCTTCATCAAACTGTTGTTTAAGCAAAGATTGGGGAGGATGATGAAAACATTATATCCATAATTGTTGTGGTATGCTTCCAATTAAACCTTGCCGAGGATGTAAGGCATTGTTTTACTCCCTAAACACTGGAGAAATAAGGAAGATAATCCCTCGTTAACCCCTTCAAGCCTAGAAGTAGGAGTTTTCTTTCCTTACAAAAACCCGTAATTTCAACCTTGGGGTGGGTACTTCTCAGCTTAACTTGGTTATGCATTCAAATGAAAGCGCTTCATGCAAGACACCATTCAACTCTATCGAATTAGATAACAATAAAAAAGACGAGGTCTCAAAACCTCAGCAAAGATAAGACGAGGTCTGAAAACCTCAGCAAAGACAAGGCGAGGTCTCAAAACCTCAACAAAGACAAGAAGAGGTCTCATAACCTCAATGAAGACAAGATGAGGTCTCAAAACCTCAGCAATAAAGGATAACCAAATGTTGTAAGGGAGTAGTGACTACCAAAGTGTATGAATCATCATCAACTATTATCACTTCAATTCCTAGCCTATAGGAGACTGAATATATAACCTGAGTTAACTGAGCGTAGGATTGGAGTTCATCACGAAGATTTGGTGGGGACAAATAAACTTTGAGCCTTTATCCTTTGTTTCATAAATCGTGAACCAAGCCACGTTACAACCCTTAAAAGACCTAATTGAGGTGAGGTTGTTTTGAAAGCATACTATAAGCCAATTCTTCTGTAAAATCCTCTTGATATTTTTCTTCTGACAGACCATGTAATCTGGGGAAGTAAGATTTGAAGATGATCATTATGCCAGTAGGATGCAGAATTATTTTGTTCTTGTGATATCCTTTGCGAGCTCCCCAGTAAGTTGTTACTTCAGCTAATCTTGGCAATTTTCCATGAATTTCCCACCAGTAAAGAAATCAAGCTCATGATGGCAATCCTAGTGAAGTCATAATGTTATACCAAGTGGAGTACTCTTTTCCTTAGAGAAAGTCAGAACCTTGAAGCAGTAAAAATGCTAATTCTTCATATTCATCCCTAGTGATGGTCCAATCCGATGAGTTTGGCTGGGTATCCTTGTCTAGATGTTTATTTTATCTCCAGTTTAGCTTCCCTTTGTTTGTTTTGTCAGCATAAGCATAAGCATGGCATACACGCATACACATGCATAACATCTTAGCATTTCTGCTCCCCTTCTGGTGTTTACCTGCTTTATTTACTTTGACGTTTATTTCCCCAAGTGACTGGGTTTGTCTATTCTCTCCAATAGAGTTGTCAGCCCTAGGCATAAAGTGCCCATCCTTTCTAGAAGTCCCCACAGAGTTTTATTCTCGTGGATGATGGTTGGTTCAGTTATCTTTTCCATAACCAGATAAGATAAATCCCCATTTGAGCTCATTCCTAAAGGGTTGGAGTCTTATTTGACCGTTTCTTTCTAGCTTGTCCGTAGATTGAACTTTGGTCCCTGGTAGGTGTGGTTTCCTAACCTCTTTTTCAATGTGCATTTATTTTTCACTAAGAATCTTTTACAGATCCACATTGAAGACGTAATCCTCTCTCCAACAGTGTTGTAATATCAACATCTCTTTGGAACTCATACCCAACAACAAGTGGCAATCTCCTTGAGAAACTTGTTTTGTTATCATTACTTCTATAGCGATAAGTGGCAGTCTCTCCCGAGAAGCTTATTCGTCCTAGGTTTTATTCATTCTTTTACAGTTACCAATGGTCTTACCTTCAATCAGTCACTTTCCATCAACCCATTTGATGTGATCCCTGTTTGAGGTGTTCTTCCCGTCAACCCTTTTGACGATGTCAATTTCTTCATTCCGTCAATCCTTTAACGTGGATGATGCTTGGTGATCTCTTTCTTTCCATCAATTCTTTGATGAGGTGTCTCCTCGATAAAGTCAATTTCTTCATTTCATCAATCCTTTGACGTGGATGATGTTTGGTGATCTGTTTCTTTCCGTCAATCCTTTGACGTGGATGATGTTTGGTGATCTGTTTCTTTTCGTCAGTTCTTTGACGAGGTGTCTCTTCGATGAAGTCAATTTCTTCATTCCGTCAATCCTTTGACGTGGATGATGTTTGGTGATCTGTTTCTTTCCGTCAATTCTTTGACGAGGTGTCTCCTCGATGAAGTCAATCTCTTCATTCTGTCAATCCTTTGACGTGGATGATGTTTACTGATCTGTTTCTTTCCGTCAATTCTTTGATGAGGTGTCTCTTCGATGAAGTCAATTTCTTCATTTCATCAATCCTTTGACGTGGATGATGTTTTGTGATCTGTTTCTTTCCGTCAATTCTTTGACGAGGTGTCTCCTTGATGAAGTCAATTTCCTCATTCTGTCAATGTTTGGTGTTTTTGTTTCTTCCCGTCAACCTTTTAACGATGTGTTCTGAGCTCAGATTGTGTACCTTTGGATATGTTTTGGTCTCTTTCCGTCACCCTTTTAACGATGTGTTCTGAGCTCAGGTTATGTACCTTCGGATATGTTTTGGTCTCTTTCCGTCACCCTTTTGACGATGTGTTATGAGCTCAGGTTATGTACCTTCAGATATGTTTTAGTCTCTTTCCGTCAACCTTTTTGACGATGTGTTCTGAGCCCAGGTTATATACCTTTGGATATGTTATTGTTCCTTGTCGTCAACCCTTTTTGACGATGTGAATTTTGGTCAGCTATGAACCTAAACATCAGATCAAATGTGAACCTCAATCCAGGCCCAACTCATATTGGTGTCTAAAGTCCAGTCTTTGCTGGCAAATCAACTCATATTGGTATCCAGGCCCAACTCATATTGGTGTCTAAAGTCCAGTCTTTGCTGGCAATCCAACTTATATTGGTATTCAAATCCAACTCATATAGGTATTCAAATCCAACTCATATTGGTATCTCAACCAACTCATATTAGTATTTTAACCAACTCATATTGGTGTCCAAGTCTAGTAGTCAGTTGCAGCCCAACTCAAATTGGTGTTTACTGGTGTCATTTCAAGTATTAATATTAATCTTATTCCCAGCAAAGGTTTGGTCATTATCAATATCTCTTTGAAGGTCCTTGTGATTGATTATCATTTGGCACACGCAAAATTTGTCCCTATCTTTTCTAGCTTTTCTTGAAGATCCCGTTTGAACTCTTCAGTATAAGAAATCCCCAGAAAATATTTTGTTTGGTGTTTATCCTCTTATTCCAAATTGATCCCCAGTGGAGATCATGTCCTCTTTTTGGTTTTATGCCCAGTAAAGAGTATGCTTTTATCTCCCCAGTGAGTCCCTTTTGTGGTTGTTCTGCATCCCCAATGAGTCTTCCTTGCGGGTGCTAACCTCATCCTTCCCCAGTAAAGCTCACATGTGTTTGCTTGCGCTTTGTCCATTGATGACTTGTTTTGTCTGCATCTTTGCACTATCATGACATCATATCATCATTCTAGAAGTTCATGGCATGTTGGCCATTGCATGTCTGTTACTTGTCCTTAGCATCTGCATTCCATCTAAGGGCAAAATTTTTGGTTTACTATATTTAAATACCTTTCACCTTGATGTCCCGAGGATTTCATCTCTCATGTCATCCGGTAAAGCTATTTAAATAGGGGCAATTGTTGTACCCCAAATATTACCCATTAGATGTCATAACATCTTGCACTTGCATTTAGATTTCAATCATCTATGCATTGTTGACTAACCACTTCATCTTGCAAGTTTTTTCTTTTGTGTGAAAGCCAGGGTTTGCATAGGAAAAAGAAAAAGGTCAATAAGCCAGGCTCTCACAAGTTTCAAGGTCTCCTAAGACATTCTTTGGCTCCATACAATTCTCACATGTGTTCACTAGCTGTTTGAAGTGATGTGTGAAAGTCATCTATTCAAGAAAGATAATTGAGGCTCCAAATGCAACCATTTGAACTTACATGCATCCAAGAAGTATTACTCAACAAGAAATCAAGTGTGTTTTTCTCCCATCACAAGTGCATTGAGCCATAAGTTCAACATGCCTCAAATTAGGGTTTTTGTCAGGACAAGGTAACCATAGCCTTTGATTTTGATCAGGACATGTTCCCAAGCCTTGGGACATGATTCCATGTGTCAATAAACATCCATGGAGGCCACCTATGAGGCTTGGAAGAGATTGAGGGGGCAAGATCATAAGAGATCATCCAGTTGTATTCCTAAGGAAAATTAGGGTTTTGATTGAGGCATTTGACTTTGGAGATTGTGATCTAAAATGAAGCAATCAAGCCACAATCCATTATGACATGTCTAATTATTGAGTTAGGGCAGGAGAAGTCAAGTTTTGAGAGGTTTCTTGTAAAGAGGGCAATGTTTGGTCCTTTAAACTTTCTAAGTGTGGAAAATTCACTACTTGGGCAAATTTGAGAAGGCCATAACTTCCAAACCACACATCCAAATTGAGTGAATCAAAGCTCAAATGGAAGCTCTTTCCATGAAATTCAAAGTGTATAAGAGGATCTTTCTTCAAAAAATGCATGATTTTTAAGTTATGAGACTTGGAAGATAAGGCACCTTTATGACTTAGTGAAATTTTGGTCATTTTCACCCTAATTTTCATCCAACTTTGACTCAAGTTTTTCACCTAGTTCCAAGCTTCAAATCAAAAATCTTTGGACATGAAAGTTGTTCCTTGTTCTTCAAGCTTTCTAAGCATGTGTAGAACTCCTCATTTGGATGATCCAATCTCAAGTTATGATGTTTTAATGTTAGGTGTTTCAAATTGTGAAATTTCCATAACATAGAAAATTTTCTAAGTCTATGGGGCAGCCCATGGTGCATGACTTTATGGTATTTTTTTCTCCTTATTACAAGCGTTATCTCAAGTTGTCTTCCACATGAAAAATGCTCTATCAAATGTCTATGTTACATAGAACCAAAGATCACAAGGAATAATGAAGTATCCATCAAGTTATGTTACCCTAAAGTTGGCATGTTGAGAAATTAGGGACACTTAGAAAGTTCAGATCTTGATCTTTTTGATGCACCAAACTTGGGCACGATTTTTCATTTGTTTCTAAGCATAATTTCAACTTGTCAACAAAATGGAAATCATTACATTACATGATCTGTTCCTAAAGAACCAAAGGATATGTCATATGGCCCCTTGAGTAAGTAAATATCGTGTGCCAACTAGAGGCATATGATCTTGTTGTTTCTCACCAACCATGTTTCATTTTGAACCAAAACCTGAACTATCACCAAGTACAAGTCCTACTGACCTTATGACTAGTTCACAGGGTGTACCCTTTACCACAAAACTCGTGAAAGCAAACACCAAAGTACCATGCTCTTTGTACTTTATAGTTGACCTCATTTCTTCTGCTGACAAGAGCCTTAAATCAAGCAACCATTTGGCACTTGGCTCAAGATTGATTAGACACAAAGCCATGCGTATAGTAGCTTGCACTCAACCATTATTTCCTCTTGGATAAAGTCAATAACCTCTGAATCTTCAAAGCTATTAACCAGCAGTTTGCCTATAAAAAGAGACATTTTCTCCTTTGTGAAAGAGATCAGAACATCAACAACAAAGATCAGAACAACAATACAACAATAGCACATTTACACTTCCATTTGTAAGCACATCACACCAAAAGAAAAACTCATGAGGCTCAAGGAGGACAAAAGTTTGCATTTCCTTTGAAGGCCTTACAGAGCACCATTAGCCAAGAGAGGTGGGATTTCTAAGCTCCAAGAGGTAAGTCTCTAAAGCCCTGAAACTCATAAGCTTGCTATGATGAAGACTGTTTTTTGAGGTTGATATATGTACAATATCGTGTTTGTATGGTGTAAAATATTGCATTCATTATGTAGCTCTTATGTTTAAAGTTTTGAGTCTCTAAGCTTTGTTGTTGTGGAGCTGTGAGCATTCGCATGGGTTGTGCATTTAGTGTAGTGACAAACAAATGTTACAGCCAAATTCCTTGATCTCTGCTGAATAATTTAGGTTTTATTTTGAGGAAAAAGGTGAGGAAATGGGTCTGTAAATGATGGAGTAAGGTGAGAATAAACCATGGCTTTATCCTGGTTTGCACGAGCAGACCCTTTATGCATAGTTTTGTTTGTATGGAAGAAGATACGTGGCAGAATAGGAGTGGCAGGACGAGTTCCTTGTCGTGTAGTCATTTAAGTTTAGATGACCAATTGATCTCACATCACATAACTTTTGTGCACAATTGTTACGTTGATAGTTGGCGGATTATATTTTTCATGTTGAAGCTAGAATTTTAAGTTCGTTCATTACTATATCTATTACTGGGGTGGGCATATACATTGGATGTATAGCCACCCCAGTGGTATGAGGCGCACATTGTAACCAAGGGGTCTGGGGTTCGAATCCCCCTCGCCCCAGACTCCCTTTTGGTTGTTCTTTTTTGTTTTTTACACCCTTTTTTTAATTATGGGCCTCTCTATCGCCACCCCCTATTTTCCAGGCCCATGCGCCTGACAAGTAAACCAAGTTCATTGTGTTTCTTCTAATGCACCCCCCATGTCACATTTTCTTTCCAAATGTTTTTTATTTTAATTTAACCTATTTTAAAAATAGTTTCTGTTAATGAAAAATCCCCAAAAAATTCAAAATGACATTTTGATGTTTAAATTAATTTTCCAAATTTTAATTTTCATTTTTTTTTATTTCATCTTAATATTTATTTTTGATTTTGTAAGATCACGGACAACTTTAACTTAATTTTGGAACTTTCTTTGAAAAAAAAAGATCCCTTCTCACTACTTTTTGAGATGTTTTTCTAAGTTGTTTTAGGACATGTTAGAGTGAGGTTTAAGGCTAACTTTTGACCTTGAATAAAGTCCTTTGCTTAGGTTTATGGCCCATTTGTTTGACCCTTAATGCCTTTGGTATTTTACTTTCAGGTTTTGGTTTTGAGAGGGTTGCTTTGCCCAACTTTTCATGCTACTCCACATATTCATATTGTTGATGTCTTAACTTGAGACTAAGCCTTGGTCTTTGATTTGTGTGGATATTCTACCAACATAATCACCTTGTTTTTGACTTGATACACTTCTTAAGAGTTGTCTTGAAAAGATGATGTTGTTCTTGATTACTTTGCCATACTTGTGTTCACTTATTTATGCTTGTTGTGAATTACCTCATCATATTTTGCCATGCTCAAACATGGAAGTTTACCTTATATATTAATTAATGTTTACTATCTTTGAGTTTTTGAATTCATTTTGTTATTCATGCTTTAATCCCCTTTTAACACTCTTGCTCATAAGATGTTACCTCATTCCCCTTCCAAAGAAAAGTCTCTCTATTGACCTCAAAGTCATAGATAGCTCATCTCCCTCCTTGACCGCATAGTCATTGGATTTCTTCTTGACGTCATAGTCATAGAGCCATCTCTTCATCCTTGACCTCATAGTCATAGGAGGCTCTCTTGACCTCATAGTCATAGGCAACCTTTGAACTCATAGTCATAGGTAACATTTTTCCTCCTTGACCTCATAGTCATAGGATTCCTCCTTGACCTCATAGTCATAGGATCTCATCTTGACCTGATAGCCATCTTTAACCTTTGACCTCATAGTCATAGGTAACATCTTTCCTCCTTGACCTCATAGTCATAGGATTCCCAGTCATAGGATCTCATCTTGGCCTCATAGCCATCTTTAACCTTTGACCTCATAGTCATAGGAAACCTTTCACCTCATAGTCATAGGTAACATCTTTCCCTTGACCTCATAGTCATAGGATCCCCTCTTGGCCTCATAGCCATTCAATCTTACAACTTAGACTTAGAGAGTTTCTTAAACTCTATATGAGTGCATACTCATTCCCCGTGGAACTTTGGCCCTAGTCAATGGTTCCTCACCCTTGGTTAGGTGAACAATGTTTGCTCTGATTCTTTAGTCAGATACGTATGCACAAGATGCGATGTCTTGGCGAGCATACTTAGTGTATATACCCCTAGGCCTTTACGTTACCCTTAGTATAGATCCTTTAGCAAGCAAACATAATATAACACAAATACAAACAAGAGGTTCCTGTAGAGTACTACAGATACTTATGGTGTTAATACCTTCCCTTAGTATAACCAACCCCGATCCCCGATCTCTTAGGTTTGTCTTCACATAACACAATTAGGGTTTTCTTCGATCTTTACCCTTTCCTTTGGATAAATCAAAGCTCGGTGGCGAACTTCATTATTTTGTGATTCAAGTTAATTAATAGCTTGATATCCGATTCTCACCGTAACGGGTGTCATTACTATAAATAAAGCAATATTAGTGGAAAAAAGGTGCATTCAAGCAAGAGGAATAGACTGCGAGGAGACTTATGCTCTTGTAGCTTGTCTAGAAGCTATTAAACTCCTTTTGGCATTCGCTAGCTGCTTGGATTTTAAGCTTTATCAAATGACGTTAAATATGATTTTCTTAACAACTATATAAACAAAGAGGTATATGTCTCTCAATCTCTGGGGTTTAACAATCATGATAATCCTAACTATGATTTTAAACTGAAAAGAGCCCTATATGGTCTCAAACAAGATCCGAGAGCTTGGTATGAGAAATTTAGTGGATTTTTACTTAAACAAGGATTCAATCGTGGTATATTTGACACCACTTTGTTTATTAGACTCAAGGAAAAGCATATTCTTTTAGTTCAAATATATGTAGATGATACTATTTTTGCTTCTTCTAATGAAGTATTGCGAAATTCAAGGAACATTTCAACCCCTATGGCTTCTCAAGAAGTATTTCCTAAATATTCTCAAGAAGTTAGATATGCGAAACTCAAGGAACATTTCAACCCATGTGGCTTCTAATGTGCTAATTGATAAATACGAGAATGGAGTGTATTTTGACATAACCAAGTATAAAGGTATAATCGGATCCTTACACTATTTAACAGCGAGTAGGCCATATATCATGCTTAGTGTGTGCATGTGTGCTAGATATCATTTGTCATCTAAGGAATTCACTATAAGATAGTAAAAATTATTTTGAGGTATCTTAACAGAACTTCCCAACACGATCTTTGGTATCCTAAATATAACGCATGCAGCTTAATAGGTTTTTCTGATTCTAATTTTACAGAGTGCAAGTCAGATAGGAAAAGCACTAGTGGTACTTGTCACTTATTTGGAAGTTGTTTAGTTTCTTGGCACAGTAAGAAGCAACATAACGATGCTCTTTCTACCGCCAAGGCTGAATGTGTAGCCGCTGGTAGTTGGTGTGCACAAGTCCTTGAAGGTGAGGAAAATACACAAGAAGGGGGGTTGAATTGTGTTCACTATAAATGTTTCTGCTTCTGAACAGAGTTTAAATTCTAAACATTAGTTCAGAACCTGATAGCAAGTGCAGTGGAAAATATATTAGAAGTAAACCAAACAGATCAATGAACACAGTAGATTTATCCTGATTCCTCTTAAACTGAGAGTAGTCCAGTCCCCTTATAGCACAAGAGATTTTCCACTATAATAAACTTATAATTACAATTTCTTATGCACTTAAGCACAAGACTTTTACTTCTCAGACCTACAGTCTAAGACTTCTTGCTCAATCAGTACCTGATCAAGACTTCTTTGCTTACCCTCCTGGTTTAAGACTTCCTTGCTTAGACCCACTGTCTAAGACTTCTTTCTTAGATCCTTAATCCAAGACTTCACTGCTCAGACACACTGTCTATGTCTTCTTTGCTCAGATTCTCAATCCAAGACTTCACTGCTCAGATGCACCGTCTAAGTCTTCTTTTCTCAGATTATCAATCCAAGACTTCACTGCTCAGACGCACCGTCTAAGTCTTCTTTTCTCATATTCTCAATCCAAGACTTCACTTGCTTAATTAAAATAGATCAATAATTTTAACTCTTCTTGAGCCTTGTGAACTTAGACTCTAGCTGACAAACTGATTTGACAACGCAACTTGCTTTCTGCAGTACGAACAACTTTAGCTTTAGTACTACTTCCGAACGATCACCAGAAGCTAATACAATCACCAAGTGTAGAGATAATGTATTGCTTCTTCTGATGCTGAGGCCTTTAGCTCCAGAGTCTACACGAAACATCACTTAGAAAGTGTTCTTCAGATTCTGTACCATCAGAAGTAAGTGACTCAGCTTCTCTCAAGTGCGCCTTCATATCAGATTATGAATATATTTTCTTAAGCATAAGAACCTTCATACTTGAACACACATTAGATAACACCATTGTTCTTTTAATACTTTTGTTATCATCAAAACCAAGGATATATGTCATGAACAAATCTTGTTTTAACAATCTCCCCCTTTTTGATGAGGACAAACATAAGTATTTAAAGGACAATGTTTGGGCTATTTTAATTTTTCTTAGACAACATCAGAGCATGAGGTTTGTAAGCTCTCTCTGAGTCTGATAGATCAAAGGTTGAGTTTTGTAAGCTCCCCCTAAGTTCTACTTCTAAGAAATCTTAAAATATATTTTAATTTTCTCAACAATATCAGGAAATGAGGTTTGTAAACTCCCCCTGAGTCTAATAGTCCAAAGTTGAGTTCTGTAAACCCACCCTAAGTACTACTTTCAAGAAAATTATAATTTTAACTTTCTTAACAACATCAGAATGTGAGGTTTGTAAGCTTGTTCTGAGTCTAATAGGCTAAGGTTGAGGTTTGTAAGCTCCCCCTTAGTTTTATATTCAAGAAAAGTTAAAATTAATTACCCGGGCAAGATAACCATAATAACTTTAGATATAGAAAATTAAATGAACAACATTAACATTGTTTGACTGAGCAACAACATTGAATCTGAAGGGTATAAATCCTTATATAAATACTTCTACATTTTCTCCCCCTTTTATCACATCAAAAAGATTTTAAAAATAAAAGAAAGGACAATTACAGGAAACGAAGATCAGAAGTGCACAATCCCGAGATGGTCAAAAATACTTTATAGGGTTTGTAGTAGTTAGAGTCAAATAAATGAAGTCTCCCAAGATGGTCAGAGATCATTAAATGTTGGTTCATGGATGTACATGAATGAATACTTAAAGCACTCTATAAAAGCAAATCGACATAGTGTCCTAAAAAATGCATCCAGTTCTTCAGAAATTCTTCAACCAAAAGATATTAATGAAGAGAAAGTCTCATAACCGCATGCTTCACAAGAGTGAGAGACATGATATTACAAGAGAGTTTGAATTACTGAAGAAGGCTGGAGCAGCAAGAGAGAGACGTTTGGAAATCACGGAAAGTTCTGCACAACTTCTTGCAAATGCGGAAAGTGAGAACCAGAAACTGAAGAAATAGAAAGGCGTTCAAAACAGATTGGCTATCTACAGAGCACAGACTTTAGGATCAAAAGAGCATAGAAATGCTTCTGAAGATCCTTCTTCTGAAGATGAGGAAGCAGAACAATACTGGAGGGAATATGTTTGTAACACTGAGAAAGATGACTGAAGCAATAAAAAACTAGGAATAGACTTAATTTATTATACTGTCTTATCTTTTATCATGTAATTTTTAAATTCCAATGAAGTTTCCCTTATCCAGTTTATATGATTTGTTTAGCCAGCAAAAGCAAGTTTCATTTAACTTTTAAATTTTCACAAAAATATTTAACAAATAAAAGCATTTAAACCCACAAAAACATGATAAGTTCACAAGTATATTATAAAACATACAAAAATTCATAAACAAGTCAACAAAACACATAAACGCGTTTTACATCCTAGACTTAAGGTTTCTTCAATAATTCCATGATTGTCTTAAGATCAGAACCAATTTCTTCTTGCCTCTCAACCACAGCTTGAATTGAGCATCCACTGAAAGTTGGTTGCTAGCCATGTGAATTTTCATAAACTCTTAACATTCAGCAACTGCAGCAAATTTAGCTTCAAGATTGAGCAGTTGCTTATGGCTAGTTGCAGCGACTTCCTTTGTTGAAAAATTCTCTAGATCTTCAATGACCGAGTTAACAGATTTTCTAAAGCTTTCACATTTTGCATCATAAGCCATAGAATCAGTGGATGTGAATCCTTCTTCCACAAGTGATTTTCCCTAATTAAATACCTCGGTCTTAAAAACTTCTAACTGAGAAAGTACATGGTTGGGAAGAGGTTGATGGTTAGTTATGTGCTGAGATGGTTTGGATGTGTTTGTTTCATTTTTTGGGGTTTCATGAACAGATTCAGTTGAAATTTCTTTTCCTAAGGCATGATTTGATAGACATTTGTGTTGGGTAGTTTCTTGATGGTTTGATGGTAAGGGTTGGTCTTGGACATTGTTTTCTGATTTTTGTTCATACTCAGCATACTCAGGTCCATCATTGAGATAGTCCTGAACAGGTTGATCTGAAATGGTTCTGGTGGAGCTGTTAAAGGGTGAAGCAACATTAATAGGCTTGGCATCCAAACCACTTCCAGTTTCACCAAGAATTAGTGAAGTTTGATTAGTTTGGATGTGAGCATCAATGTCTCGAATGGTTTGGTCAATAGATGAAGCAATATTGCCTGGTCTTTTGAGTGAAGAGGTCTTTGAAAGTAAGGAAAAATCAGTGTTTAGAGGGATGATTGACAGTACAGAGGTTTGGTTAGATTTAGCAGATGATGGTGAGTGAGACTTTCTCAGTGAAGTATTAATATTAAAGTTATGAATGGGTTCAGCCTCAGTACCTGATCCTGCTGCTAATGGGGCAAGTTTTTCTTCAGCTTCTATTTCATTTCCATTATCAACTAGACTCTCATTTAACCAACTTCTAGACCCATCATCCTTCTCTGCAAATACTGCTTCCACTTCTGCCTTTAGAGCAACTTCTTCTACTTACTTATACTTATGAATTGTACATTCTTTAGCACCAGCAGTGTCCTTTTTGCACATTTCAATAAAATCTTGAGTCATCTTAACAACTTCAGGAGAACTTAGGACCGATTCAAGTTTGCTTCCTAGTCGTTATCTTAGAACATCCATGCTTTTCTCTTTTATTGCAATTGAGTCTTCAAAACATTTTCTTTTAATTAATTCTTCTGACATAACTTCCATACTAGTATTAACCAAAGATCTAAAGAAATTTTCAACTTATTTCATGACATGAACCCTTTTTTTTATCCTTTTCTTCTTCTTCTTCTATCTGACTTAATTTCAAAAATTTCCTTTTCTTTGATACAACTATCTCCTTGTCTATATTGCTGCCAGATCCTCCTCCTCTAGTCTTGGTGGGAAGAATCTCAGTGGTTTCCTTGAGTTTTTCAAATTCATGTTGTAGAGCCATCTTGGAGTTATGAATATCCCTTTTCTTTCTAGTCTTATGAACAAATCTTTCTTCCTCCTTTTGAACTACCTTTTGAGCATCTCCTAATCGTTTCTTTTTTACAAGTGCATGAGTATCAGATTCTTCATCTTTATCATACGTGATTACCATCCTCTTTCCTTTTCTCTTAGAGTCATACTCATTTTAAGCCCTATCAGGAAGTTGGTCATGGGTTATAGTCACACCACACTCCTTCTTAGCTTTTTCACTAAGAATTATGATGACATTAAGAAAGTCTTTCTTGGTCAGCATTGAAAAGTGATCTAAAAACTCTTTTCTCTCTTCTTTCTTGATTCTGTAGGATTATGAATCACAACAACATCCATTTTCCTTCTTTCTTTCATATGAGCCAGAACTGATGCAGATAACACACTTCCATAGGTAACATCTAGGTCTTTAGTAACTCCATAATCTATCAATGTATTAATTAATTTACATTGATAGAAAAGTTCAGAAATTATCCTTGCATTAGGTACTGTTCTTTTGAGTTTCTTAGTTAAGTACTTGATGGATTCATACAGATGATGAAAGATGTAACCTAGAAGATTTAACCTTTGATCAGTTGACAAATACCAAAGGAACATCTTGTGATCCCATGAATTTTATCAGAACTTCCTTCCCGAGGAATTAGACAACCAATAAGAATATTGAACAGAAGCTTTTGCATGAGATACATGTTCTTCACCATTCCATAATCATCTTTCTTTTCAAACAAAGTCTTCTTAATTTTCTTTACGAAATCACCTCCATCCTTTTTGTTGAGTATCACCATTCCTCTATTTTTCAGCCCCAATTAGTTGAGCAATGTTTTCTTAGGTGATGGCAATATCCAAACCCATCACATCATATCTAATTTCCACACCCTTGAATTCCTTCATACCCATTTCTATTCTTAATTTCCCTTTCATACTTATGTCCTTTTCTACAGC
This sequence comes from Lathyrus tuberosus, assembly GCA_022829125.1. Lineage (NCBI taxonomy): Eukaryota > Viridiplantae > Streptophyta > Magnoliopsida > Fabales > Fabaceae > Lathyrus > Lathyrus tuberosus. Next base: position 9,101,757 of record JALAZF010000034.1, read on the forward strand.
ATTTCTCTCTTCATTATGTGCTGAGTACTCATCATACACTTCTGTTCTAACCTAAAAAATATTTTACTAGAGTTGGGTAAGTTGATCCATTCAGCATATCAAATAAATTCATCCATCCTTGGAATCTAAAATAACCTTTTAATGGACAACCATTTGCTTCAAAGCTGTTAAAATCCACCACTTGCTCAATGAGAAGCTTTAAATCATCTTGGTCGAGTGGAACAGTCTTTGGTTTGATCTTAAAAGTTTCCATGGAATCTATCTTTAAAGGGTTAGTTGATGAGGATGCCATTGAAGAGGTTTTAGGGATTTTCAAGGGTTTACAATTAAAGCACGAAAAAGGACAGTGATAAAGGGTGTGTGTGTATGTGTGTGTGTGTGTGTGTGTGTGTGTGTTGAGAATGTGTTGAGAGAATTAAATGACATTAAAGAGAGTTTAAACTCAAAAATATTTAAAAGAAATTCATTTCCCTTCAAATTCAAAGCACAAATAATTTCAAGCGTGCTGAAGACATTTTAGACACGTGTAAAGAGCGATACAGGTGTCAAAAGGAATTTCCACTCTTGTGCATGTGACAAGTAAAGACTTCTTTATGGAAGTTTCTGAATCAGAGATTTTTCAGAGATTATCTTGGATCAAAAGTTTGTTACCCAAACTTTGATTGAGATAGCATCTGACTAACATATGATTCAGATTCTTCATTTAGAGTAAAGCATACATTACTATGTTCAGAACCCATTTTAGACTAAATAATTCTTGGAAGAATTATGAGTTGTATCTCAACTGTTAGTTCAGTGAAGAACATAACATATACAAGTTTCTTCTGATCAGTAGCAAGAAGGCTTTCTTCAAGAATGTTTAAAGAGATCTCTTTATTTCAATATGATATTGATATTATCACAAACGGTGATAATACTCAATTTACCAGTTTGAAAGTTCTTAAGCTAATTTCTTCCAAGGTATTTGCGTGTAAAGATTACACATACATAACTACCTTTTACAGAAAATTATGCTTGAAATAGAATATAATTAACAAAACTTGCCTGGATAGAATTTCTGATTCAAGATCTCTAGTCTATTTTGATGAAGTATTTCTGACTTGTTCAGGATCCAGCTTATTGAACTATCTTCTTTAAAAGGATAACACCATTGAGAAAGAGACTAGTTGCTTTCAATAGATTCCTTCATCTTTTTGCCACCCTGCTTTTCATACTATGAAAACATACTTTCCCCACAAGATCTTTGTCTGCACCACTGTAAAGTGTTATGCACAGACCAGACTCTGATGCCAATTGAGGGTGAGGAAAATACACAAGGGGGGTTGAACTGTGCTCACTAAAAATGTTTCTGCTTCTGAACAGAGTTCAGATTCAAAACATTAGTCCAGAACTAAATAACAAGTATAGCAGAAAATATATCAGAAGTAAACCAAACAAAATAATGAACACATCAGATTTATCATGGTTCCTCCCAAACTGAGAGTAGTCCAGTCCCCTTGCAGCGCAAGAGATTTTCTACTATAATAAACTCGTGATTACAACTGCTTATGCACTTAAGCACAAGACTTTTACTGTTCAACCTACAGCCTAAGATTTCTTACTCAATCAGCATCTGATCAAGACTTCTCTGTTTAAATCCTCAGATCCTAAGACTTCCCTTGCTTAAACCCTCCTGGTTCAAGGCTTCCCTTGCTTAGACCCACTGTCTAAGACTTCTTTCCTCAGATCCTTGATCCAAGACTTCACTGTTAGACGCACCATCTAAGTCTTCTTTTATCAGATTCTCAATCCAAGACTTCACTGCTCAGACGCACCGTCTAAGTCTTCTTTGCTCAGATTCTCAATCCAAGACTTCACTACTCAGACGCATCGTCTAAGACCTCTTTGCTCAGATTCTCAATCTAATACTTCACTTGCTTAATAAAAAAGATCAAGACTTTCAATGCTTAAGCACATAGCAAAAGACTTACTTGGCTCAAGCTTTTCAACTAGAGACTTTTATGCTCAAGTATTTAGCAAGAGACTTTGATCTAAACTGCTAAACAACATATTCAGCTGAATAGAGAACAAGGTGTACTTGATACCGAGATCAGAGGTACAAGGTAATCACCTTAACAAAGACCTTAAGCACTTAAGATTTCCAAGATATTCAATGTTTAGGAAATCTTAAGACTTGTTACAATTTACAACAAGTACCAAAACATTATGCATATTTAATAGTGTTGCTTATTGTTGATCTTGTTATGTCTTCATTCAGATAGAAATGTTGAACACTTCTAATCTTCTTGGCATTCCTTATCCTTCTTATTCCTTGTTAAAGATTCATATTGAACCTTCGGCTACTTATATAGAAGTTGTAGAAGACTATCCGTTGGAAGAGGTAACTTGATCAAGTGTCTTTGCTTTCTCAATAGTACAAGAGACGTTGAAGATAGATACACTCAAAGATATTGATCCATTGTGTAATGTGTTTAACTATTACATATTCAATGAGATCCTGTACTATAGACTCGTTGACAGTTGTTATCGGTAAAACATGTCAACTCTTCTTGAGCCTTGTGAACTTAAACTCTAGCTGATAAATTGATTTGATAAAGCAAGTTTACTTTCTGTAGTACGGACAACTTTAGCTTTGCTACTACTTCTGAACAATCACCAGAACCTAATACAATTACCAAGTGTATATAAAATATGTTGATTCTTTTGATGTTGAGGCCTTCAACTTCAGATTCTACGCCAGACATCACTTAGAGAGTGTTCTTCAGATTTTGTACCATCAGAAGCAAGTGACTCAGCTTCTCTCAAGTGCGCATTCATATCAGATTCTGAATAGATTTCCTTAAGCATAAGAACCTGCATACTTGAACACACATTAGATAACATTATTGTTCTTTTAATACTTTTGTTATCATCAAAACCAAGGATATATGTCATGAATAAATCTTGTTCTAACAGTCTTATAGCTAAAGAAACAATTTCTAGATTATGATTTAAAACTTGGTTGAATTCCAATTAAGTACAATCGTACTAGTGTGATAAGTCTCACTAGGAATCCCGTAGTCCATTCAAGAACTAAACACATTGAGATCCAACACCATTTTCTTAGAGATCATTTTCAAAAAATGGATGTTGTTTTCGAATACATTGACACTAAAAATAAGCTTGCTGATATTTTTACAAAAACATGGTCATCAGAACCTTTTCACAAGATCTCTAGGGATTTGGAAATCTTGGATTCCTCGTGCTTTAAATAATCGCGAATTCTGTTTAATTTCATTTGATATATATTTTGTTTTCACTAACACTATTTTGTAGAAAATCATAGTTTCACTGACTACATAAGTATGTCTCTATAACTCTTTTATTCGGTTTTATATCATTTTGTTTGTTTATTCTGGATATGTTCATTACTTTACTCATTCATCTCTAGCAGGTTTTTTATTGTTCTTCTTTGCATTTAAGTCTTTTTTAAATGTGTGTTGCTAATTATGTGCATTTGAGCATTCATATACTTGTTCATACATTATTTAATCTTCCTTACATGATAGTTTTGATCACTTAATTGTATGTTGTTGAATTTTGTTGCATATTTATACTACATTTTTGTTGTATGTAGCATGTCTATATTCATGTTTTGTATCTGATCTTTGTTGTTGTATATTCTTCTTAGTTGTTTAGCTCATGTATTCATCTAGAATTATTCGTTTGTGGTTGGTTTATTTGGATTTTAGACTCATTTCGGTCTATCTCATTTTGATGTTATCAAATGGGAGAAGTTATAATATGAGTCTAGAATTGTTTTATGTGTTTTATGCTGTGTTGTTTGTGTGAAATGTTTCGGGGAAAGAACAATCATTTTTCTTTTGGCTTAAAGCCGACTTAATTCCAAGTGAAAGCTTGGCAAACACCAAAAAGGGGGAGGCTGGAGTTGCATATCCCTAATAGATTCAGTGGGAGAACCCCAATACAGTTTTGTTGATTGTCTTGTCGCTTTCGTTTTGCTTATTGTTGTTACTGGGTCTCCTTCATGATTGCACATTTATGAATCAAGATTTAAATCAATTAGTTTTTTTAAGCATGCATAATTTAATTGTTATATTTGAGTTTGATCATGATGTTTTTAGTCAACTGGTTGAGTTAGTGGAACAAGAACCATGTGTGTTGTTGATTCAAGTTGGTTTGAAAGGAAAATCTCAAAGTATTTTAAAAATCATGAAAAATTGAGATTTTATGTGCATGACTCGAATCATGTACATATCCTAACTCGAATCCAATTAAACAGAGGAAAACCAAACATTTTCAACTTGTGTGACTTGAATCACTATTTTAACTTGATTCGAATTAGGCAACTATGTGACTCGAATCACAAGCTGCACCTGATTCAAATCAGACAACTCTTGGTCACCTCTGCTTCATTTGATTCGAATCAGACTTTACACTTGACTCGAATCAGAAAATTTTTCACAAGTCTTTATTTGGATCTGTCCAAACTGACTCCTATCAGACTTTGTACCTGATCGAATCATGAGCCTTCATGACTTGAATCAGAGTTATAAGGTGATTCGAATCACACGAGAAATGGGTCAAATTCTTTAGTTTTCTTATTCCACTTCACTTGCTCATTTGACTCAAATCATGAAATGTTCTTGACTCAAATCTAAATAACTTTTTCCATTTATTTTTTTGTGCTTAATCTCAAGCACATATAAATTTATTTTGTCATTTTATTTTCAAAAAGACAAATTCATAATCTACATTGTGATTTTCTGAAATCAACACCCTCTCATTTTTTTGAAAACTCAAAAACTCTTGCAAACAGAAATTCTTTCATCTTCAATGACTAGTTTTGATTTTAGATCTTGATAATGAGAGATTTGTAATTGATTGAATGAGACATCATCTTGAAACTAACCGTTCTTGAAGATTTGGTAAGGTTTTTAAGGAAGCTTGTAAGATTGAGTTTTTTTTCATTGGTTGTGACAAATTCCAGTGAAAAGAATGAGGTTCTTCTCTCTAGCTAACCTTAGTAGTGACTGCGTGGAAGGTTACAGACAAGGTGGACTTCTTCTCAATCTTCGTACAATTTACCGCTCATGAAATCAGTGGGATCAATGGGTGATGTCCATATACGAAGACTGTAAGTAGATTGGTGAAGCAGGAATATTCAAGAAGTGAGAATCGGGTAAATATTTTGCTTAAGAGTTTAGCATTAGGTTGTATACAAGTCAAGATCCAGATATGAGATTTATTTTTCTCAATATTATGGTGGATTGGTGATTTTATGAACTCTTATAATATTTTTCAAAACATAGTGGTGTCGCAACTGCGAAAAACAACCGGTGAGAAACTAGAACAAAATAGTCGCCACCAAATGTTATTTATCCCAACGCAGGGAAAGAAAAAGATCAGAGAAACCTAAAGAGGGAGAAGACATGGTCATCGCAACTATAGTCTGGGTTCGGGAATCGATTACGTGAGGGGAAGGTATTAGCACCCCCACGCGTCCATCGTACTCGATGGGATCCACGCTTGTTGTCTAATCAAAGGGTGAGTTATCTAAAGCCTACTGCTAAACGGAAACAAGAAGAGAAAAAACAAAAATGGACTCGCAAGGATCGTCGCAATCCTATGTCTACGTATCTTCGTGGACGAACGAAGAATCAGAGTCGACGTAGTTCGACAAACTACGCACTAAAGGGGAAAGGTTGCTCGCCGAGATATCGCATCTCGTGCCTACGTATCCTCAATCTAACCAGAGAGAGGAAATCAGAGCCGTCGTAGTTCGACCTACGGGTCGAAAAGGGTCTCTATCACAACGGGGGCGGGAGAAAAGGTTCAGTTATCAGGTTGGCCTCGATCGTATGGGTGCGAGAGAAGAGTGTTCGCCAAGACATCGTCGTCTTGTGCCTACGTATCCTCAATCTATCCAGAGAGAGGATGTCAGAGCGTCTGTAGTTCGTGGGACTACGGAAGAAAGGGTAGGGTGCTCGCCAAGACATCACCATCTTGTGTCTACGTATCCTCAATCTATCCAGAGAGAGGAAATCAGAGTGTCCGTAGTTCGTGGGACTACGGAAAGAAATGAGGGGTGCTTTATGAGCGACGTTAGGTTCGTGTCTGGCAGTTAGGGTCGATGCCTATTTGCGACGGAACGGAAATAGCGTGCTCTTTTCTGAAAATGATTTGAAACCCAGTTAATCCCGAAGGATGAAAAGGATTTGAATTTGTTTTTGTGTTTTTTAGACAGAAGTGAGTTGAGTTAGTTCATAACTTACATTGCACCAAAGTCTATGACACAGGAACGAATGCGTCGCATATCGTCCCCAACAAGACGTACACTAAACACTCTAGAAGAATGAAGGGAGACCCCTCATTCCCCATTTCCCATGCTTAAGGCTCGAGCGCAATACACGTTGCCTTTATTAAGTGTTTTAGAGTTGTTATGAGATGAGAAGAGAAGACTCACAGGTGAAAAGAAAAACACTAATGGGAATCTGAAAATTCTAGTGTTATCATACGAAGGATTGAAAGCCTAATGTCTCTCCTACCTCAAGCTTAATCGAAAATTAAGTTGAGCTAGAAATCCTAAGGGATCGTGTGAACAAGCACAAGTAAACATTAACCAAGTCAATCACAGATATCAACAAAATCAAGACTTAAACAAGTCTCAAGAAAAGAAAGAATGTTCAAAGATGTACAAGTGTTCAATCATTAACATGTTGACACAACAGAGATACAAAGCACTTAAGTACTAAACATGATACGCAAACAGAGCCTACTTTGAGGTAGGGCTTCAGATGTACTCATTATGCTTCTAACATGAATACAATCCTAGAATGAGGCATGGAAGATAAAATTGAGATTCTAGGGGTACCTAACGGAGAAGGTCCGTTGCCTCTTCGATGCACACAAAAGCTCAAGAACACTTGCAAAAGCTTCAGGCACTTCCAACAAGTAAGCAAGTACAGTAGTCCAACATCAGAATTAACATCAAAAATTGGTCCACATGATACCAAGGACTAAGCACGATTTGCATCAAGAGATCTCATCAATCTAACAAGGTTATGAAAATAAATCTAAGAGAAACATGAAGATCAACACAAGGTTAGAATTAATCACACATTCAAAAATCAAAAGGTAATAAAAAATCTAAACCAAATCACAATGACCCAAAATTAAAAGCTAATCACCAATTAGAAATTACAATTAAAAAGTTAATCAATTAAGATTAAAAGTCAATCCAAAAATAACTCCTACCCTAAACTAAGGTTAAATTTTAGAATAAAATCAAATCTAAATTGACTGCTAACTAATTAATAAAATCTTGACAAATCAAATTAAAGAAACATGAGTGCCATAATAATCAAGAGTGTACATGCCAGCAAAAATATGATCAACAGGGGCATAAGCCCATCATCATCTGTCATACAAAATACTGGCGTTTGGAAAAAAGTATGGGCCTCTGCAACTCATTCATCCCTACGGCCCATATTGAAATAACACAAATTGCCTTGAAGAAAAGATCAGACACGGTTTACATCATATCATTCATCGCATAGCAGTATCAGGTTGAAACAAAACAACAACAACATCAGAACAAAAACCAGAGTCAAATCGAAAAAGAAAAAAAAACTAACTGAAGAATGACCCCCTTAGATTCGCAACCCTTTGAGCGATTCTCCATCCGTCTTGACGTCATCGCTCTCCGGTTCAAGTTCTCGCTTGCTCCGGCTTCATTTGGATTAATCGTTTCCGCGTCAACACATTGCTCTTGGTTCTCAGTCTTCGATTTCTCTGTGCAATTCACTTAGGTTTGTCGGTTTTGGATCTTGCTTCGAATTTACGCTTCAGACTTTCTACTTCATCTCAATTTCTGGTTCGATTTCCTCTTCTTCTACTTCGTTTCTGGTTTGAGGGTTGTGGATTTATGTTTGAGGAAAGTTTTAGGGTTGACGGAAGTTGGGTTTGGAATTTGGATGAAGGAATTGTTGAGCTGGTGTTTGGCTTGTGTGGGTATTGAAGGAAAACAGAGGACTTCACGGCTGGGTGTTATTGTGTGTCTATAAGCAGATTTTGTAGGTTTTCTCATGGTTTCAAAGAGGTTGATTGTAAGGTGGATTAAGGTGAGTTGAGTTGAAATGGAAAGGTTGTTGATGTGTTGGTTTGCTGCTGAAATTGGTTATGCAGATTTTGAGGTTTTGTGTTGATTTGGAGTTGTCGAATGGTGAAAACAGATGGAAGGAGGTGTGATTCGAATGGAGGTTGAAAGGATTTTTTTTCTGTGATGAGAGCAGACAAGAGGTTTTACGGAGAGTGAGTGATGGATAGGTTTGAGAGTGATTTTGTGTTGAGTTGAAGAATGAAGGAGGATTGTGGGGTTGTTGAATGGTGTGGGTTGTTTTTGTAGAATGAAGTTTGTAGAAGATGAAGAGGGAACTGGGTGATTCGAAGAAGGCGTTTTTACGATTTTTTGAAAAGAGTGAAAGGTTTTGTGGTTTTGTTTGTGAAACGGTTTCGCGTGGAGCAGCAGAGGTTATGTCGGTTGCTGAGAGAAAATGTTGATAGAAGGGGGTTATGTGTGATGCCTGATTATGAATGGTGTATTTGGTTGATAATGGTGAAAGAAGGGTATGGTTCAGTTGTGGGAAAAGATTGAATATGAGGGAGAGACTGTGTTGAAAGTTTTGGTTGGAGAGATTTTTGGAAAGAGAAGATAATGAAGGTTGAAAGAATTTGTTGTGAAAATCTAAACCGGTTGTGTGATGCACATGGTTTGTGTGTAGCTGGTGTGATGGTGCTTATCGCCTAGCGTGAGGTCTTGTATCAAACGGTTTTTTGGAAAAAGTTTAGGAGTGACTGTGCAGGTACAAGTCGTTGTTGCGGGTCCGGTTTTGTTGGACGTGTTGCTGCTCGCACATGGTACCGTTTTGAGATATTTTGCTCATTTTTTTCACTGATGCCTAATGTTACTTTTGGTGTACTTCAAGTGTGGGGTCATCTGCAGGTTATGTTGCCTTTGTTTTCTTGAGCAAGGTTGTGCAAAACAAATATCACTTGTGCTGCTTGTGAGTATGGCTGCGTAAAGGATTTTGGAGGTTACATGGAGTGTCCTTGGCTAAAGATGGCATGTAGGTGGGGTAGCAGCAGCTGTAGCAGGTTGTACGAAAGGAATCTTACATATAAGAAAATACATGTCTAGCAAAATTCCAATTATACCCTTCTGGTTCCACAGCCATCCACCTGTTGAATGTGTTTCCTTACACGTGTTTTGTGTGTACGTGGCTGGGTCTTTTGCTAGCTTCTGATCTTTCCCAAACCCAAATGACCTTCTATGCTTCATCGATGCTACTGTTTGTATCATGTTTCCCAATTGCATCTCCTTTTTCCAAATCCAAATGACCTTTTATGCTTCCTACCTTTTCCATTAATTCTCATCTGCTTTCTCCCATCTCTGTCATCCATCAAAACTCATTTGTTTCATCTCTCAGATCTGAATCAATTTTTTTCTTCTGCAAAACCCCATTTGTTCCATCTATCACTGATTCATCTCTCGAATTTCATATTTTTAAAACCCTTTTGATCGAGTTTGTTTTATATTTTTTCAGGGTTTCGCAGAAGGGGATGGTTGTCATAGATGTTGATTCACGAAAACTGAGCCGGCAGACAGTGAGAAGGTTTTTGGAAGATTTCGGATCTGTGACTTTTGAGGAGGGATAAGTGATCGATGATGTAGTTCGGTAGATATATTCATTGTGTTTCGCTGCGAATGACATCCAAGCATCTCAAAGGTATCTTATTTTAATTATAAGCTCTATTTGTGAAGATGTTTCTGAAGATGACACCCCAAATTCAATATTGAGCTTTTTTTTATCATTTATTTTGACAGGGATACATAAAGATAGGGTAAATGATGATTCTGGTGATTGTCAGATTAACCCTCTTGATCCTGTAAATGATGGTGCAATGTGAATATAGTTATGTTTATGTGTCGCTGTTTGCATCTATTTTTATTTTTTTATCAAATAAATGATTATGGAAACAGTGAAGTATAAATAGCAGAAAAATGATACTTCACTGATATTATGTACAATTTGATGTTTATGTACAATTTTATTTTTTCCAAATTAATCGTATTCATCCTGATTTTGTTAACTTTTGTTTTCGGTTCGATTTCAAGCGAAGAAGATGGAAATTTGTTTCTGTGTTATGATTTTGTTTCAAGCAAACAGTTGAAACAATTTATAGCGATTTCATTAACTTTTGAGCAATTTTTTTTTGCAGTTGAATCTGGCATCTAATTGTTTAGTTCTGGGTTGCTTAAGAATGAATCTATGGTCAAAATAAAAATAGTAGGTATGTGCCTTATTGTTTAGTTCTGGGTTGCTTAAGAATGAAATGAGGATAATGAAATAAATTGGAATTTCTAAGCTGCATTGTAGATTATTTTACATTTTTAAAATGAATATCATAATCGATGCTGCTAAATTTTTTTGAACCAGAGCAGAAGAAAAGAATGGGTTGTAAATAGAGTTATGATTTTTCATATAAAGATGTGAAAATCATACCAAGGCTTATTAACTGTGATTGTTATTCTTATTTTTCAGCACTAAAACTCTAAAATAGTTATGAATTAATATTTAAAATACTTCTTAATTTATTATATTTCATTACATTTTACTGTACTTTATAATCTTTATTTTCATAATGAGAATTAAAATTTAACTTTTAAGCAGGTGGTGCAAAAATATGGAGGGGTTTTACTGCAAAAGGAAGAACATAAAAAGTTTCAAGAATTACAGAAGTATTGTGTGAAAGTGCATGTGGAAAACAACATCCTTAATGGTCCTAAACAACTTTACTAACAAAGTTGTGAATTGACCGAATACTCATTGCTCACTATCTTAAGTCATTCCTGCAGGTCAAAAACTATTACGATAAAATACACCGTGTGTTTATGTATCATAGATTAAATTGAGCCAACTATTATTCCCATTTTAATATGGTCATTTTGATTATTTCCAATAGCTTAGGATATAGGCAACAAATTCAAAATTAAAGTGTATAAGATTTGAAACTATCTTAATTTCATGTTTTAATCTAAAAAAACATGGTTCAGGTTTTGTTATTGGTTTATGATTTTTTGAATGTATATTTTTATAGTTAACTCTATTTTTTGTTTGTTTGTAATATTAAGTGAAAAAGAGGATCGCAACACCGATACCGACGATATAAGATAAGTTTCCTCCTTTTAATTTCTAGCTGGTTGGTTTTCAGTTGCAGATAAGCTGTTTTCTGTTTTCTGGTTTAAGCTGTTTTCCCATGGTTGCTTTACGGACTAGCAAATGGTACATCAGTACAGAGGTTGTTAGGATTTTGACTGATTTTGTTATTGTTGTAGGATTTTATGGGAAAAATATCCAGATCTACTATCGATTGTTAGGGTTTTAACTGGTTTTGTTATTGTTGCAGGATTTTGTAGGTTCAAATTATGCTTTTTGATTTTATGGGTTCAGTGTTTTGATTTTATAGGTTCAGTGTTTTAAGCATTTTGTTATATTGGTTTGCTCTATTCATTCCATAGCTTATGATAAGGCTGCTATAAAATGCAATGGAAGAGAAGCAGTTACAAGTTTTGAGGCCAGTTGTTATGAAAGAGAGTTAGTTTCCCATGATAACGCAGTTTTGGCTTTATCAATTGAAATGTAATAAGTATTTAAAAACTCAGGCTTTGCATTTTATTCAGATAGCTAGCAGAATCTTTATCTAAAATTGGGTATAGCCCCTGCTAACTCTGATGTTCAAATGATGAACATGCACCAGAATGAAAGTGGTTTACAAGTTCAGCGGAGTTGGGATGATATGTCGGTTGATAAGAGTGTTATGGTAAGGTTTAAAGTGTTTTTCTTATCCTCATGCAATTGTCCATTTCTTTGTCTGCTCTATCATTTGAATTCAAAACTTACATACTTAATAACCTACCTTGTATATTTAAGTACCCGTGGTGTACGTAGGATCACTTAAACTATTGTTGTTTTTTCTATTTTTGATTGATGGAATTGAGTTTTGAATTTTGATACTAAATTTGCATTTGTGTAGTTGGAGATTGCAGGAAGAACTGATATACCAATTGTTGAAGGATCTCATGTCACATTAACTGTAAGTTTGTTACAACCCATCTCTATTTTTTATGTTCTTATGATGCGGCTGTTGCGTGTTATGATGCGGTATTTAGTGTGATTTACAATCATATCAGTGCATTCACTGTGGTTGCATTTGACGTCAATTCTTATCAATATTAAGAATTGTAATGCGACGACAGCGATTTGAAACTTTGATTATTTCATTGACATTGATTAGTTTTCCAATTTCCACAATGACTATTAGTGTTATCTTATACTGCCTTTTTCATCTGTTTTTCATTTTAAAGTGTGGGAGTTTCTGAGATATGGTCTTATTATTAGCAGCCCGACGATTTTTGGTTTATTGCACCAAAGAAGAGAGTTATGGTCTTTAGTTTTCTCCATCAATGTTCAATTACCTCTGCTGCCTATCTCATGTTGAACTAAAATGTCTCACTTTTCTCATTTAGTGGGAGAAACACAATTATGACAGAATGTTATTGGGCTTTGACCAATGTTATTGGGAATCTCAATATACAAGATACATATGTTATGCTTTGAGAAATAACAGAGCAGGTAATAATAAATAGTTTGTGTAAAATATTTTGGATCATTCAAGTGATTGTTATTTTTGTAATACTAACAGAACTGATAATTATTATTCTGTTATTTTTAGGCAAGTTTGTTTTATGCTGGGAAGAAGTTCTGACCAACTGAATGCTACCCAGTTCCCTACTGCCTTTCTTCTTTTTCTATTAAACTTTAAAAAAAATATTAACTATTTATTCCTATTTCCCATATTAACACCATGCCTTCTGAATTTCAATTAATGTGTCTTTTCACCTAGAATATTTTTTTACTATTATTTTGAAAAGATTTAGTAAAGTAAATGTCTACTCAAATCAGACTTGATATTGACAGAAAAATACATTTATATATACTTTGTTTGATATATATATTTAATAGAAAAGTATTATATTGCCATGAAATAAAAAAAAAGTGCTATAAATAATAAAAGATATTAAAAAGTGTTACAATATTATTTATTTATAACATTAAAAGAATATTTATAGCTTTAAATATATATATTTTTCTAAATCAGGATGAAAGAAATATTTTAGAAATGAACGCAAAATTAATAGATCGCTATAAATAATAAATAATTTTCATTTAATTTTTTAAAAAAGACAAATAACTTAAAGTTGTTTTTAACTTAAGTTAAAATACCTTTTTAAAAAAAAAATTGTAAGAAAATATAAATTTATCAATCATTTTTTAAAGTTAGCCATAAAAAAGTTATAATTATCATTGATAAAAGAACATCCTATCATTTTTTAAAATTTATCAGTCAACTCTAAATATGTCCGGAAAAGTTATAAATATTAGTTTTAAATTTTGATTTTAATTGTTTATATTCTTATTTTAGTCCAAAACAAAAAATAAAAACTAAAATAATTTTTATGTACGGGAAAGTTCAAATATTTTTTCAAATAATTATGCTATAATTACATATTAAAAATACACATCATATAAATTTTTCTTAATTTAAATTAAATAAGGTTACATATTGTTTTACTATAAATTAAATGTGTATAACAAAACAAGATTATAATAATCATATTTTATATTATAAGTGATATAAATAGTATTAAACATTTTTTGTGTGTGTCAAAAACTCTGTTTGTCGTAAATATAGCAAGTTTTTTAAAAAATTACTATTAATTTTCTATTTAATTTATAACATATTAAATACATGATTATTTTGTTTGGAAATTAAATATGGGTCAATTAAATCTTTTAATTGAAAATAAATATGTGTTTATATTATGCATAAACCTGATATATGGGTCATTTAAAGATTTTGAAATTAATTAATTAATTAATTTTTTATCATTAATGTTTAATGAAAAAATTATATTTATATTCATTTAAATCATTATATCATTATGATCATTAATATCATTATTATCATTATATCATTATCAATTTATTTAGAGTAATTTAAATCAATTTATTATCTCATTTATAAGTTTTGAATTTAATTAATTAATATTTATTATTAATGTAAATACAAGAAAAATATATATTATTGATTCAAATACATTTTATAAATGGTGCAAACCAAATATTTTTTATTAGAAACATGATGTATTTTAAAATATTGAAAAATATAAATTTATCGAACATTTTTTAAAAGTATTTAAAAAATATTAGGGAGCTTATAAATTACATTTTTTTTATATTTACTGATTTTTATTAATTCTATTTTATTTTTAGTTTAATTTTATTACGGGGAAAAGTGTGTTATTTTTTAAATACGGGAAAAATGTGATATTTTTCAATCAATTGAACATATTTACAATATATTAAATATTTATTCATCAATTAAAATACGAGAAAAATACTTTTCTTATAAATAAATTTAAATATCTAAATACGGGAAAAATAAATGTCTTTTATTAATTAATTTAAAATATTTTTAAACTAATAAGTGAATGTTATTAGTTTTTTTTTTTACGAGAACAAGTTTATTATTTATAAAAATATTGGAAAACATTTTGACATTGACAAACTAATACCCGTGTGAACAAAATATTTTTATATATGCAAACAATTAAAAGTTCTACATTTATATTTTTTGAATAATATTAAAAATTATACATTTATATACGGGAAAAATCCTTATCATTAATTGAGTAATTTATTGGGTAAATAATGATAATTTTTTTTAAGCAATTATATATTTTATATATATATATATATATAATATATTTCTTATTTTTTATTAAACGTTATTATGACTAATACTTTTTATGAGCAATTTTCAAAATTCTCATATTTAAAAAGGAATTAATATATAAGAAAGTCTTAATGGTTTTTTAATCAAATCAATATCATAAAAGTTTTTTATTGTTTTAATGTCATACTCATTAATATATAAGACTATTTTAATTTATTGTTTTAAAATTGTTTTAATGTCATAATATATACATACATATAAAGAAGTGTAAATAAACATTCAGATTGAAATGAATAAATACATTAAATAGTAAAAACATCATTAGACAGGATATTGAATTATCAGACATTGGAAAATAATAATAATAATAAGAAATAAATGCTCTATAATTTTGATTGCAAGTAGGGCTGACAATGAACCAAACCATCTTGAAAAGGCTGACAATGAACCAAACCATCTTGAAAATAGTTCGAAATTCAATTCGAAAATTAAATTGTTGAACTAGGTTTATGAACCAAATGAGCTGAATATGAGCTAAAAATTAAGTTTGTTAACTAAATGATCTGAACTTGAACTATACATAGTTCGACTCGTTAGGTTCATGAGTCAATTCGATTATATATGAGATAGATTATATTGTCTTTAAGAGTAGGTTTAAAGATTTGTTCTAAATCTTAGTCTCATATTTTCTTTTAATCTAACGGTTTTAATTCATAATTTATATTCTCAAGTGAGTAAAATATTTATACGAATAATTATACAAATAAAATTAACATAGTATAAATTCTAATCTTATAACTTTTATTTTACTTCTATATTTTTTATTTAAAAAATTTAATTTAAAATGTCAAATATAGATATATAAAAAATAGACTTTAAAAAATTACTTTTAAGTCTGTGAAATAAGCGGATTGAACCTAACAAGATAAACCTAACGAGTTGAACCGAGATATCCGTGAACTTCTAACAAGTCGAGTTTGGCCTGAAAAAAAATCGTGTTGAACTCGAACTCTAACTCGAACTCGGCCAATTCTTAACGAGTCAAGTTTGAGCTAAAAAAAAAGTTCGTGATGAACTCGAACTCGGCTAATTCTTAACTAGTCGAACTGAGCTAAAGCGAGTTCGACTCGACTCGACTCATTTCCAGCCCTAATTGCAAGATAAATATTTATATTAATTAGTAAATGATTAAGGTTTTAAAATTTTTAATATGTATTGTTTATAGAGTTAGAAATTGAATGGATGGATAATCATTTATAATTAATAGGAGATATTGAGTTTTAAGTTTTTTTAATATGACACTAATTATAGAGTTTCAAAAGTTTATAACAAAAGAGTTATAAATAATTTTTATTTGTATTAAGTAATAAATAAGTAAAATTAAATTTATTATTTTGTCTTAAACTTTGAGAGAAAAAAAGTTTTTTTTTTATAAATTAGAATGGTAGTGTTGTAGGTTAATCAGTACCGGGAGATCACATAGGTACTGATATGAGTATCCCACAAAATAGATATTTATAATAATATTTACATAAAATGTATTTATTTATGTTGATGATATTTATTTATTAAATTAAAAAAATATTTACAAATACTATGATATTATTTGATATTTATAAAACTAAATCATTGCATAAATATTTTTATAAAAAATATCAAACGATGCATATGGGTATTGATTTTTTTAAAATATAAGTTATATTTTTTGTATTTATTAATTTTTATTCATTCTAATTTTAAAAAATAAAAACAAATCTGCATAACACACCAGTACTCGGGCGATCACATGGGTACTGATATGGGTATCGCACGAAATAAATATTTGTAATAATACTTACACAAAATATATTTATTTATAGGGTTATTTATACGATACCCCCTGCCAATAGGGCGACATTTGATTTTTCCCCTTTAAAAAAATAATTTTGGATTACCCCACTGAAATTATAAAATTTTACGTCTTCCCCCCACTTTTTGCCCTCCCCATGTAAAAAAATTATCCCCCTGTAAAATTTTTTTTCATTTAACCCCCTGGTTTTACACGCTTAGGGGGTACTCAAAAAATTCAGGGGGGTATTCCAAAATTATTTTTTTAAAGGGGGGTAAATCAAATGTCGCCCTATTGGCAGAGAGGTATCGTATAATTAACCCTTATTTATATTACTAATAATATTTATTTATAAAATTAAAATAATATTTACAAATACTATGTTATTATTTGATATTTATAAAACTAAATCATTTGAAATACTTTTATAAAATATACCAACCGATATTTGTGGGTATTGATTCTATTTTTTTTTAAATACAAATTATATTTTTTTTATATTTACTGATTTTTATTAATTGTATTTTTTTTCAAAAATTTAAATGAAAACAAATCCGCGTCACCGACGGTACCCGTGTGAACGCACGGGTATCATATTAATTTATAGTAAATAAGAAACTTACTAATTTTTATTATATTTTATTTTTTTTCAAATTTTAAATATATATAAATAAATTATAAGAACAAATATATTTAAAAAAAAATACATTATAACAATAAATATATTTTAAAAACAAATGCGTGTCACCAACGTGCACCCGTGCGGGTATCATACTAGTTGGTTGTTGTTTGTTGTGCGTGGTTTACGTGCAATACTCGTGGGAGCTTGGCAAATTCGCACTGTGTGTGGATTTGTTGTGGATGGTATGCTGCAGCTATGGATTTTTAGTCACTATATTTTTGTAATGGCTTTTGGTCAATTGGACTTGTGTGGATAGAAATGTTCAT
This sequence comes from Lathyrus tuberosus, assembly GCA_022829125.1. Classification (NCBI taxonomy): domain Eukaryota; kingdom Viridiplantae; phylum Streptophyta; class Magnoliopsida; order Fabales; family Fabaceae; genus Lathyrus; species Lathyrus tuberosus. The sequence continues at coordinate 9,119,392 of JALAZF010000034.1, forward strand.
GAAAAGGTTAGAAATATGGACATTGGTTATGAAATGAGTTATGATTTTTGAATTGGATTTTGAACATGAAATTGAAATTTAAAATTGGAAAATTTGGACTAATTGGACTAAAATATGATTTAAAGAATGGATTAGAAAATGGATATGGTTTAGAAAGAAAAATGGGTATTTATATTGGATAATGAGATGATACTAAAATGGACATGGACGTGGTAAAAAAATGGATATTATGGAAAGGGTTAATAGTCATTTACCCCCATGCAATATAGGCGAGTTTTTATTTACCCCCTTTAAAAAAAGTTTTTTAGATTACCCCCTGAAATTTTAAAATTCTAAGTCTTTTGTCCCCCAGGTAGAAAAATTACCCCTCTGTAAAAAAAAAAAAATTTATTTACCCCCCTGGTTTTTACACGCTTAGGGGGGTACCCCAAAATTTCAAGGGGGTAATCCAAAATTATTTTTTTAAAGGGGGGTAAATCAAAACTTGCCTATATTGCAGGGGGTAAATGACTATTAACCCTTATGGAAATTAATAAAAATGGATTTTAAAAATGAAAATGGATATTTGTGGATAACTCAAAAAAATAAAATGGATAACCACACAGCTCCAATTCCAAACTTTTCACAACATCACAACCGCCCTCAATTTAGCTTTTAATTCCAACACCTTGAATAATCACCACTGAAATCCATTGATGCGTCAAACTGAATGACAACCAATTTTGACTTGAAAACTGATTCCTGAATCTCGATCTTCTGGACCAAACCTCACAAGAACCACCGCTTGATGACCTGATGAGTTTCGCACACAACAATTTGACCTTGAATACACACTGGCTGAAAAATAGTCCACTAACACCGATAACTTGCACTTGAAGCAAAACTCCTGATGATTTGACTAAGATGAGGTCAAACTTCCATCTGATCCTGACTGAATAAACCTACTTGAAAAGAGGCAATGCCATCGTCCCTGATAACCCTGATCTCCTTAACCTGAAACCTTAATCTCATGATCTTCAATTGATGATTGTCCACACACCCAACCTTTAGTGAGAAACCCTAATTCTCCCTGAGACGTACGCCCTGATTCACACCAATGAAACTCTGACCCAATACTTCTGATGAATCCTTTGAATAGGAGAATTTTCATGATAATGTGAATTCAACCCTGAATGGAGACGAAAATCTCACAACAAAAGAGAATCCCGAGCTTGCGCATAATACCTTGATCCCACGTCTTAAGAACCAATGCAAATGAATGATTATGATTTATGAACAAATGAAAATGCAAATGAAAGAGAAACACAAGCCAATTAGTGCTAAAAGTATGAGGGCAAATTTTGAGGTGTTACAAGTGGAAGAAAATAGGTTCCAATGGGAAACCATTGAAGAGTAGATTAGACTCCTGCGAGGATGATGGAGTTGAACCATTCTCTCTCTTTCTCTCTCTTTCTCTTTCTCTCTCTTTCTCTCTCTCTCTCTCTCTCTCTCTCTCTCTCTCTCTATCTATCTATCTATCTATCTATCTATCTATCTATCTATCTATCTATCTCTATCTATGTGTGTGTGTGTGTACACACACACACACTTGCATTTTAATTTTCATTTTAATTTTCATAGGATAATTGCATGCATAGGTTTTCAATTCTTAGTGTAGTTTATCATTCATTTCAATTGGTTGCGATTTATAACATAAGGTTATGTTTTGTTAGAATTGGTGCCTAATTAAGCTTTAGTGCTTATTAAACTCTGGAAAACTAGTGTTGTTAGAATCCGATATTAATTGAAACAGTGTATAGGACACACCTCGTGTAATCTACAATCATTCAATTAATCACTGCCTTTGAAAATTTTGGAAATTTGTGAATTGTGTAATTGTCAACGTGATTGAATTCCAATACAAGCATAAGATCTCTATTTTTGCTTTAAGACTTCCGCACGTTTTTGAAAAAACCTCTAATATTCTATCTTTGGAAATTCGATCAATTTTTTTAATAAGATTGTTTCTCTACTCCATTTCTCACCCAACATATACATCAGTTGTTTCGTGTTTATTTTTTTCAATAGATTGAATTGTACTTTGTGCCTTGGTTTTTATGACACCTAGCCACTGTTGTTGCCCTTTAAGAAAGGATGTAAAGTAACCTTAGTCTTCTTGTTGGGATAATTTAAAAGGATCATAATTTTGATAACTCCTAGATATTGTTATTTTAACATTGCCATAGTTATCATTCTTTGTCCCTTGCGAACTAGGATCAAACCAATCACATCAAAATAAAACCACATTCTTTGTAGGGTGACCCATGTACTCTAATTCGACAATGTCAATTAAAATTCCATAATAATCATTTTTCAATGAATCAAATTGTCCTTCCTAAACACAATCATTTTATTGATCATACTCATCTCTCCATTTCGAGATTTTTTCAAAAAGTTGTAGCCATTAATAATATAACTAGACTAGTTGACAACGTCTCTAATAAGGCCCTATGCCAAACTCCTTGAAAGCACATCATTTATCTTGTTCCTTGAATCACCAACCTACATTATACAAAATACTGTAAATTCAACCTAACAAATTAGGTAATCTAATTTTAAACTATAAGGATTCACGTACATATGTTTTCAACCATGTTGGAAATGATGTGAAAACTTGTTTATCCAGATCTGATTCATTCAAGTCAAGGTCTAACTCTAGCAACAAATCAGAGTACATCCTACGCAAACACGATACCAGTTAAACTTAAATTTATACACAATACATGTGTGAAAGTTTCAACTTTGAAATACTTACTTCAAGTAAGGTACACCACCTCGAGACAATTTAAAAGAATATAGAAGTGAACAACTTTCATTTCTCTATCATTCAAGATAGAAGTGGTACATTTTTCAAAAGAACTTCCAGGATAACTAATTATTTACAATGGAGGATTCATTTAAAAATTATCTCCTCCATCATCATTATGTGGCACTCTTGCTCTCGTTGATTAAATAGCATGCAGATAATAATAAGAAGCAAATGTGGACATCTCATATGATAAATATGCTTTACAAATTGACTATTCTACAAGATCCTTATTTGTTACCTTTTGTTTTAATGTTCGGATCAACCTATTAACCAAATCAAGATTATAACCAGAGGAATGAAGAGAAATAAGAAAACTAACCAAAAAAAAACTTATAATGTTGAATAATTAACCTTTCAAAAGAATACATCCTATATTGAACAAGACCACCAACTCTTGGCTTCATGAATAGGAAGATGTTTCCTTGAGTCAAAAAAGTTTGGAGGAAATATTTATTCTAATTTACACATTATGATTGGAATGTTTTCCTCCAATTTTTTCAAACTCAATTTCTTAATCAATTTTATAAACACCAATTCTATCAAAATCTAAACAACAGAATTCTGTGCGTCTCTTTCTTCTTAAATATTCACAAAATTTGATAGAACAACATTCATTTATCATCTAAAAAAGGTAGGCACTACAGTTTCACATATGATTGTCTTGAAAATGTAACATGAGAGCATCCATTTCCAAGAAATTACACGAAAAATCCACTAGTTGAGAAATTTACATAATTGTAATCAATAGCTACCACAAAGAGTTGAATTGAGTAGAAGTCCTCAGATAAATGTTTTAGGAGTATCATCCTTCACAGTCTTACATTTAATAAATCTCCATGCAATTGTAATTACCAGGCTTCAATTAACCTCATAAAACCAAAGGGGTGCATTGAACTATGATTTTAGATGACTTTACATTAAAAAAACATTAAATTTTAAAAGAAAGTGTAAGAATCTAATAATTTATTTCAAAAAATAAAAATAAAAACTTTTATAATAAAGATTTTGTAATATGACAATTAACAAGTTAGCATTTTCTTTATATAAGAGAGAACCTTAAGCAAAGCAGAGTTGAATACAACAGACAGGAAAGTCAGCAAAAAGTCAATTCTACAAGTTGTCTAAGCAAAACAAACATAAATATCACATGGCAATTTCAACAGTATACTTAGCAGCAATCAGAATGCCAAAGAGTTAATTCTATTTTTGGAACAAATATACAGTAAAACAATTCTATCACAATATGGAATATCATTTACAGTACATACTCCTATCAAACTCACCAATTACTGTTTTTATTTTATCATTACGCAAATAAAATACGATTTTCATTATGGGACAGAAAGAAAGAAAAAACTATACATATTCACATGAAAAGGTACAATCAAGCACTACAAACAAGTAAGACATGGATGCAACGTAAAACAACACCAACACCAATTAAATAAAGAAAGTCAAAACAAATATTATAGACTTCATTTTGTTGGTGCACAAGAAGGTGAAGAAGATGATGAAAGAGAAAGAGAGGAAAAATCTATAACTAACTTTTTAACGGAATTGGAATTTGTTACAATGTAAATTCTAATTACAAATTGAAATTATCTTTCATTATTTATACTATCAGAGTCAAATGAAATGAAACTCAAATTAAACTTAAATACAACTAACGTGAGTTTGGATTACACACTTTAACACCATCCCTTAATCCACATTCAAGACTAAAATCAACAACACCAATTCCATCCCTCAAATAAATAAAGTGTTCGGTCTTGATTGCTTTGGTCAGAACATCTGTCAGCTAATTCTGAGTGCTACAATGAACAACTTTAAGTATACCATTCTGAACCTGATTGCGCAGAAAATGAAACCTTGTGTCAATATGCTTGCTTATTCCATGTATCACTGGATTCTTGGCAAGGCTTATAGATTATTTGTTGTCAATCATCAACTTCACAAGCTTGCTCACCTTGATCTTTAGATCCTACAGCAAGTTCAGAATTCACACAGCTTGACAAGCAGTCAAAGCACTTGCAATATACTCAGCTTCACAGGTTGACAATGCAATAACTGGTTGTTTCTTGGAGCACCAATAAATAAGACCTCCTAGAGACTTGAAGAAATATTCTGAAGTACTTCTTCTCTCAACTCTTTCTCCACACCAATCAGAGTCAGAATAGCACATCATCTCTTAATCATATTCAACATATAGGGGAACAAAACTCCATACCTCAAAGTCCCTTTAATATACCTTAATATCCTGATAGCAGTTCGGTAGTGTGACCACTTTGATTTGTTCATAAATCTGCTCACCATTCCAACTGCATAACAAATGTCAAGTCTGGTATTATAGAGATATCTCAATGATTCTACCAACTATTTAAAATTTGTAGCATCCACATCATCACCCTCAACATTAGAATCTAGTTTGTAATTTGTTTCAGCAGGTGTGATTGCCGACCTGCAATTCGTTAGCTCAAATCTCTTCAGAAGCCCAAGTTCATACTTCAGTTGATGCCAGATTATACCCTTATCATAGTACATAATCTTCATCCCTAGAAAATATGTCATATTTTTTAAATCAGTCATCTCAAACTCATTCATCAGCACCTTCTTGAACTTAGCTATCTCATCTGAACAGCTCCCTGTTAGCAATATGTCATCAACATAAATACACACCAAAATCATATTGCTATCAGATGTATGCTGAACATAAATGCCATACTCCATCTCACATTTTATGAATCCTTGAAGCTTGAAAAATGAATCAATTTTCAGAATCCAGACTCTAGGAGCTTGTTTTAGTCCATACAAGGCTTAATGCAACTTGTACACCATCCCTTCATGATTCTTTTTCACAAATCCAAGAGGTTGTGACACACAAACTTCCTCTTGTAAAGGACCATTCAGAAATGCAGATTTCACATCTAAATGCATCAGAGACCAATTTCTTCTAGCACCTAGAGCAATCACCAGTCGGATTATTTCATGTCTAGCTACAGGTGCAAACACTTCAAAGTAATCTAATCTAGATTTTTGTAGAAATCCTCTAGCTGCTAACCTTGCTTTGTGTTTGTCAATTAATTCATCTGTCTTTAGTTTAACCTTATAAAACCATCTCAAACTTATGGTTTTCTTGTCCTTTGGAAGCTCAGTCAACTCCCAAGTCTTGTTTATTTCTATAACCTCAAGTTCTTCTTTCATGGCCTTCAACCACATTTTCTCCTTGAGAGCTTCTTTAATACTCACTAGTTCAGAGTCTACCAACATGGCACAATGAATGAATTCCTCTTCAGAGTCTATCTCAGTGTCTCGCAACATGTGAAACTCTTCAAATCTTCTTGGTATTTGTCTGATTCTTTGTGGTATCTAAATTTTTTCAGAATCTTCATCATATGTTGGAACAACATCATATGCCACACTACCTTCAGAGGCTGGTCCACCTTCAGAGGCATGATTACCACCAGAGTATTGATCATCATCAGAATCTGGATCAAAATCAGATTCGCCTTCAGAGTCAGACTTGTCCTCAGACTCGTCTCCAGCATTAGAGTCACCTTTAGACTCTGATTCATCTTCAGAAGAATAATCTCACATTTTTTATTCTTTCACAATGATATCTATGCTGAATTCAACTTTGTTAGTGACAGGACAGTAGAACTTATAAGCACCTATACTGTGGTACCCTACAAGAAACATAACTTAACTTCTGTAATCCAACTTCCTTCTCTTAGCACTGGAACATGTTTGTAACAAACATAACCAAATATCTTCAGATGGCTCACACTTTGCTTATTGTTGGACACCTGTTGCGAACATATGTTGCAGTGTGTTGTAGTGAGAATCAGATATCAAGCTATTAATTAACTTGAATCACAAATCTTTGAAATTCATCACCGAACTTTAATTTATCCAAAGGAAAGGGAAAAGATCGAAAACCCTAATTGTAATGTAAAAACAAAGCAAGAGATCTAGGTTCGGGGGTTGGTTATACCTAGGGAATGTGTTAGCATCCTAAGTATCTGTAGTACTCTACAGGAACCTCTTGTTAGTATTTGTGTTATGTTAAAGTTTGCTTGCTAAGGGAAAAGTGCTAAGGTAAAGACCTAGGGGTATATACAATAAGTGTTCTGGACTGGGTCGGCGCCTGCCCATCCGTCGGGCAGGCCCAACCCAATATTGTGATTTGAGACCCAATATGGCCCAAGTCACTTCCCTGTCGGGCACAATCAATAGCCTTGCTGTCGAGCAGAGACTTCCTGATGTGAGGAGAGGTCACGACTCTCCTCCCCATCTCTCCACGTGCTCCTCCCATGGGGACACGTCATTAGGTAACTACCCACATCCGAAAGAGTCGATCTGCCCATCTTTCGGAGATATCGAGACAGTTACTCCAAGGTGAAGATCACGTGTTGGTCTTCACTATGCCACGTAAGCCCTGGAAGTTATCTGCACTGGGCTGGGTCGCAAGGCCCAAAGCAGATGCCCATTGGCCCTGCGCTGGGGGCAGCCTATAAATACCCTCTTTCACTAGAGGGTTAGGTTACGTTACATTTTAACTCTCGCTCTTACTTTTGTACTTGCTTGCTCTAGTCCTAACTTTGGCATCGGAGTACCTTGCAGGTATACCCCCCCATCGTCTCATCACCACCGGAGTAGTGGAGCTCATGACGTTGCTGGCCACTAGTCTACTTTCTAATCAGGTACGATCAGTGGCGCCGTCTGTGGGAACCTTTGCTTCCCCGTTTTCCTTTTCGAAAAACCAAAGCAACTTTCATTCTCTGACAACCATGGCCAGCTCCCAACCTGAGACTAAGACTCCGGACACCGACTTTGCGCAGTTCAACAACGGAGATGACCACGAGGACAATGTGGTCGTCAACATCGAAGAAGGTGATGAAAGGGACGGGCAGACTGCCTCCCCTTCCTCTGACGACGCGGCATACAACACCGCCCAACATGACAGCGCCCCCGTTGTCTACGAGCCGATCCCCGCGCCACCAAATGTTGATCCGAACACGGTGGCCCTGTTCGCTCTGATCAACCAAACCAACCAACTGATCTCCCAGCAGAACGTGAGGATAGAAGCGCTCGAAAGAGGGCGACATCGACGCTCTCCCCCGCGGAGACATCGTCGTCCTCCATCTCCCAATCGTTCTCCTTCCCCGCGAAGGACACCACCGGTCGACTCTCGAAGCCCTTCCCCCCAACCAGCAGGACGCCGCCCGCGCCTGGAACGACCCGAGCCTGTGGTCTCCCAGAAGCGCCATCGTTCCCCTCCACGGAAGGAACAATGTTGCTCCCTTTCCTAGGAGAGGAGCAAAACTGACGGCGAAAAGCCGAAGAGCCATTCAAGGAGTTCCCCCCGACGACACGGGCCTGGTCGGGGCCACCACTCCCCGTCACAATCACCAGTTAGGAGTGACGAGGACGACCAGTGAACCCCACTGTCCAAGGAGATTATGGAGACCCCTATACTTGTAGGGATGGAAAAGCCTCCACCGTTGGGGACGTACGACGGTACCGCCGACCCTGACGATCACGTAGAGAGCTTCGAGGCAATACTCGACTATCGAAATGTCTAGGGAGGCATCAAATGCAGGCTCTTCCCGACCACCTTCCAGAAAGGAGCCATGGCGTGGTACAAAAGCCTCAAGTCAGAATCCATCACCTCTTGGAAAGAACTGAAGAGACAGTTCTCTAGGCATTTCACCGCGTCCCGACGCCACCCAAAGATGGTGGCCTCCGTGAAAGCCATCCTCCAGGGGAGAGACGAATCTCTCAGAGGTTACATCGAGAGATTCAACCGAGAAGCCGTCGAGGTACCCGCTACCGACGACATGAAGAAGTTCCTGATCGAGCGGGGGCACCGTCACGAGACCGAGTTCGCCAAGGCTGTGGGCATCCATAGACCCCACAATTCGGAAGACCTCCTTCACAGAGCCCAATCATACATCCAGTTTGAGGAATCAGAGGCCGCCCGCGACTCGCAACACCAAGAGGGTCCCCGGAGCTCCAGGGATGAAGACTCTACTGCCCCCCGACGTGGGGGAGAGAGAAGACGTGAAGGTTGTCCCAGAGACTCTCGTGAACCGAGAGGTCCAGCTGGCCGGTTCACAGAGTACATTCCACTAACTGCTCCCCGCGAGCGAATTCTCTCCGAGTGCGCTAACTCGGAATTTCACAAAGGGGGTGTCCGCTTTCCAAAGCTGACGCCCCCTAAATTAAACACTGACGAGTCCAAATACTGCAGGTTTCATCGGAGCCACCGACATGTCACCAAAGACTGCGTCCACCTCAAGGATGCGATAGAGATCCTAATCAAGAAGGGGCATCTAAAGCAGTATACAAAGAGGAATGACACTCCTCGACCTGATGCACGGGACACGCAAAGCGTCGAGGAGACAACCCCCCATTTGGAGAGAACAGACTGCAACTCGCTTTAAGCATCACTCGCCCAGAGGACTTTTACGTCCCCGAAGCGATCGAGGACCCCGCGGCAGTTCGCAACCTGTGGGAGAGCTTTCCCCCTTAGGACCCTGTTACAGCCCGTAGCACATGGGAAAGTTTCCCCGCGGTAATGGTTATATTCGGCGGGGGCTTCAACAAGGTCTCTGTCGGGTCAATTAAGCGGAAGTTCGATGGGCTGGAATCTGCGACCTCGGCATAGACTACCACCTTTGAGAAGATACAGGGGAAGTCAAACCCCATCACCTTCTACCTCGAGGAACTGCCAGGCGATGCGCCCAACCCCACCATCCCTCTCCTGATCCGGGCACAGATGGCAAATTTTGACGTCCGCAGAATCCTGGTCGACCAAGGGAGTTCGGTGGACATGATGTACGCCCACCTCTCCGAGACCCTCCAGCTCGACGAAAAGCATCTGACTCCTTACGTGGGCTCGAATCTACAAGGTTTCAATAGCACCACCACCAGACCGTGGGGCTATGTTAAACTAATGGTCACTTTAGGGAGCGAGGACACTGATCGACAAGTCAAGACCCGCTTCTTGGTGGTAGACTGCCCTTCCCTCTACCAATGCAGCCTGGAGAGAACCACTCTGGCCGAACTCACGACGGTACCATCTACAGTCCATCTGAAGATGAAGTACTATACTGCCAGAGGTCGGGTCGTCACCATGCATGGGGACATTGAAGCTACTAGGAGATGCTTCGAAGCTGTAACCAAGGGCCTGAGCTTGATCAATGTCAAGCCCAAGGCCGAAGAGAAGTAAAACCCGGACGCAGTGCAGAAGCCACTCCCGCGCATCAACGCGGTGGACCTCGACAATCATTTCCCCGGCGAGAAGAAAGAAGAGGGAGCAACGGATAATGACCTCCTAGCCAAAGGCAACGGGCAGCCTCTCCACTCAACGCACCCCATCCCAGACGGATACTTCGAGCTCGTCGCCCTCGGAGATGATCCAGATAGGAGCGTGAAGATTGGGGCCAGGATCCCCGACCTGGTGAAGAAGCAGCTGAAGGCATGCCTTCGAGAGAACGCTGATTTATTCGCGTGGAGCGCATCAGAGATGGCCGGCCTCGACCCAGAGGTGGCCTGTCACCAGCTCACTATAAATCCAGCCATTAGGGCTATAGTGCAACGTAGGCGTAGGCAGTCTCCCGAGAAAGCAGAGGCTTCCGAAAAAGCTGTAAAAAACCTCTTAGAGGCAAATTTTATTTTGGAGGCTAGGTACACCACCTGGCTGTTCAACGTTGTACTTGTCAAGAAATATAATAGAAAATGGAGGATGTACGTTGACTATAATCGGGCGTGCCCAAAAGATTCTTATCCATTGCCTAACATCGACCAGCTGGTCGACAATTCTGCAGGTTTCAAACTATTGTCCTTCATGGACGCCTACTCGGGGTACAACTAAATCCCCATGGCCAAGGCCGACAAACAGCACACCGCCTTCATGACCGAGTCGGGCAATTACTACTACAACATAATGCCCTTCGGCCTAAAGAACGTCGGTGCGACCTACCAGCAGATGATGAACAAAGTTTTCCGGGGAGAGATCGGCGACATGCTCGAGGTCTACATGGATGACATGATCGTCAAATTCGGAGAAGAAGTCGACCATGTTGCCCATCTCACAAAGGTCTTCGACACATCGAGGAAATGCAGGATGAGGTTCAACCCCGAAAAATGCACCTTCAGCGTCCGGGCAGGCAAGTTCCTCGGTTTCTACCTCATGGAGCGAGGAATCGAGGCAAACCCCGACAAGTGCAGGGCATTCTCCGAGATCCCGACCCCGAACTCAAAGAAGTCGATACAATCGCTGAACGGGATGCTGACCTCGCTTTCCCGCTTCGTGGCCAAGTCCGCACAGTACGCACTCCCATTTTTCAAGCTTCAACACCAAAAAGCCACATTCGAATGGACTGAGGAATGCGAGCAAGCGCTTCTCCACCTCAAACAAGTCCTTTCGTAACCCCCAGTTCTCTCACAACCAGAGGGCGGGGAGATGTTATTCCTATACCTCGCCATCACGGGTGAAGCAGTCAGCGCAGTCCTAATCTAGGAAACCACCGACGGGCAGAAGCCAATTTACTTCACCAGCAAAGCCCTCCAAGGTTCGGAACTTAGGTACCAGCAAATTGAAAAGGTCTCCCTGGCTCTCGTCACCGCGGCCAGAAGACTGCGACATTACTTCTTGGCCCACACGATAGTGGTGAGGACCGAGCAACCTATACGACAACTCCTTGGTCGGCCAGACATGGCGGGGAGGATGCTCAGATGGTCGCTCAAACTCGCTGAGTTAGACATCCAATACGAGGGGAGGAAGGCCTTGAAAGCCCAGGTACTGGCCGACGTCGTGGCGGAAATGACCCTACCATAGCCTTCGACTAATGGATCCCAAAAGTGGATGATCTACGTCGACAGGGCTTCTAGCTCGAAAGGCGGCGGAGCAGGCATCATCCTCAAAAACAGGGAAGGCATCCTGATCGAAGTCTCCCTCACATTGTCTTTCCCGATGTCGAACAATCAGGCCGAATACGGGGCTTTCCTCGCCGAGTTACGCTTAGTCGAAGATCTCGGGGCCAAAGAGGTCAAAATTTACACCGACTCCCAGCTCGTGGCCTCTCGGGTACGGGGAAAATACCAAGCCAAGAACGACAGCCTCATCGAATACTTAGCTCTAGTGAAGGAAACGATGAAAAAGTTCTCCCCAGCGGAAGTGAATCACGTCGCGCGCGAACACAATACTCGAGCGGACGTTCTATCGAAACTCGTAAGCATAAGGAAGAAAGGCGGGAACAAATCTGTCATTCAAGAGGTGATTTCTTGTCCGAGCATCGGAAATATCATCCCCGTGGCTGACGTGAATTCCATTGGAGATAGCCATAGCTGGATGACCCCGGTATACGAGTACCTCAGTACGGGCAAGCTACCCGACGACCCTAAAGATGTCGGAGTCGTTAGGCGACGCGCCTGCTTCTATACAATCGTCGAAGATAAACTATATCGATGTGGCTTCTCGATCCCTCTTCTCAGATGCGTCAAGGATTCTAAGGTCCCCGGCATACTCCAGGAGATCCACGAGGGGATCAATGCGCAACACCTCGGCGGACGATCACTAGCCCGTAAAGCGTTACAAGCAGGGTACTAGTGGCCCACCATGCAGTAGGACGCCAAGGAACACGTGAAGAAGTGCAACAAATGCCAATGACATGGGGACATGCACCTGGCCCCGCCCAGTGAGGTCAAAACACTATCGTCCCCATGGCCGTTTGCATGGTGGGGGATGGATATCCTCGGGCCCTTCGTCGTGGGGTTGTACCAAAATAAGTACCTGATCGTCGGCGTCGATTATTTCACGAAATGGATTGAGGCTGAAGCCCTAGCCAAAATCATGGCCCACAACATACTACATTTCTACAAGAGGAACATATTAGCCCGGTTTGGTGTGTCCCAGGAAATTGTCACCGACAACGGGACACAATTCACTAATAAGAACTTCCAGGACTTCGTCGCGAAGTTGGGGACGAAGCAACACTTCACCTCGGTCGAGCACCCACAAATGAACGGCCAGGATGAAGCCGCAAATAGGGTGATCCTGGGAGGTCTGAAACGGAGATTGGGCGATGCCAAGAAAAGATGGGTCGAAGAGCTACACGGCATCCTCTGGGCCTACAGAACAACCCCGCACTCCACTACCGGGGATACCCCCTTCTGCTTGACTTACGGAACGAAGGCAATGATCCCCGTGGAAATAAGGGAACCCTCGAGAAGAACGGAGTCTCCCCTCGACGAGGAGACGAACGATGAGGCCCTCAAGGAGGAGCTCGACTTTGTCGAAGAGATAAGGTCGGGCGCGTCGCTCCGCGAAGCCTCACTCAAGCAGAAGATAACTCTATGTTATAACAACAAAGTTATTAAACATGATTTTCAGGTAGGCACCCCTATCCTACGAAGGAACCAGAAAGATTCACGGGAAGGCAAACTCGCCACAAACTGGGAGGGCCTCTACCGTGTCTGCGGGAAAATGGGTACAGGAGCCTACTACCTCGAAAATCTACACGGGGAGGAACTTGCTCGACCATGGAATGCTAAAAAGATTAAACAGTATTATAGTTAAACACTGCCCGCGACCCATTTGCGTCGCGGCTACGGGGGTGCACTAATATACAAGTGCGACTCCCCTCGAGACAAAAAGACAAGGGCCCGCGTTGTGTGTGCACGCAGGACGAACTAAAAAGAAAACGGCACGCAGACCGACTAAGCAAAAGAAAAACTAAACTGCATTGTCCTCAGGCTGCTCATCTTCCATAGTCACGTCGTCATCATCTTCCTCGGACGCCGGTGGGATAATCTGACCTTCAACCACATCATGGTAAGGGCCAGTCCCTCCAGTGATGAGGTCGGGGTTCACGATCCGTAACTGCTTCACGGTGTTAACGAAGCCCACCTCGACAGCCTAAAGGACATCCTACTTAGTCTGCCTGAGCCTCGCGATAAAGTCTGCCCGAGAGGTCAGTAGCTTGTCGTCCTCAATTTCCTCTTCAGCAGGGCGGGCAGTCGCCTCCAACTCGGCGATCCTAGCTAGGAGATTCTTCCTCTCCTCAGCATCGCTCTTCAATTTCCCCTCCAGCTTCCCCTGAAGCTCGGCCTGGGCTCCGTTCTTCTTTTTGCACTCAATGAGGTCCTTGCTCGGTTTCTTTATCTCGACCTCTACTGACTTGAAGCTATCCGGCAGCTTGGTCAGCTCCGCTGACGAAAAGGTCTCGTCGTTCAGGACTAAGGCTGTAGCACAAACCTGCATCACCGCGGCCACGTCCTCCACCAAGGCTTTTCTCCTCGAGACCCGGTCAGCCCCTAGGATGGCCTGGGCTTCAGGTGCGCTGATGGCCAATGAGTTGGCCTCAGAGAAGAAATTTGGAATCAGATGACAAGGCGGAAGCACGAATTCCTCACGTGGGGGACTCTCAGTAAGGTCGACCTGTACCTGCTCGGTGGTCCGCTGCCTTTTCGGGGACCCTTGCGAGTTAGGAGAATGGCTACACTGAGGGAAGCCAGAGGAATCCCCGGATGCCGGGACAGGACCTGGGCGCTGTTGCCGAATCTGTTCGACTCGCCCCTTTCCACTTTTCTTCGACCCTCGAGTAGCTGCCAACCTCTTAATACGCTTCTCTGCGCTCGACATTTTGCCTGCAAAGGAAAAAATTGAAACACGTCAGTAAACTGGAGATAAAAATGTACAAAAGGCCCAGCCAAGGGGTTGTTCACCACCTAACAGCTCGAGGGCATCCTAGTCGGTAAACGTCTCGAGGAGGGCCCTCGTATTAATCAATCGGGGTTCCTCTAAGATCTCCCCGTCGTTACCACAGATAAACTTTTTATCCGGAGTCACGAGCTGCACAGGTGTAAAACCGCCGACGAACTTAACTATCTCCTCGTGAGCCAGACGGTCCTTTTCGGCCAGTGTGCCCGGGCTAAATATGTAGCTGTCCATGCCTCTTTTGAAGTGCTCCTCTGTCCAGTGTAGGGGGAACCTCGCCTCGAAGACTTCCACCCGCTGGCCGTCTATCTCTTTGTACACTGTCTCCGCGGCCTTGAATGAGATAGGCTTCACGACATAATACCGCGACTTGAAATGGCAGAAAGAATCCATATAGGTCCGGAACAGCCTGCTAACTTGTTTGAAAGATACCCAACCGTGCCTTCCGTCGATCGTCTGCCTCTACAGGTGGAATATACGGAAGAACAGAGGTATGTGTCAATCCCGAGGATTTGCATCCATGGTACAAACACGAAAGTGGCGCGAAAACATAATTGCCAGCAATGTGTATTTATCCCAAGAGAGGGAAAGGAAACACTGCGTAAACCTGAGGGAAGGGAAAGAGCATGGTCTCACGACCAAGAGAAACGGGTAAGGGAGTCGGTTACGCAAAGGGAAGGTGTTAGCACCCCACACGTCCATCGTACTCGACGGGATCCACGCTTATTGTCTCGATCAAAGGGTGTCGTCATCTGGAGCTCCACTGCTACTGGAAAGGAAAAGGAACAGGAACAGAAAGGAACGAAGAAACGAAGAGGAAAAGAAAAAGAAGTGACTCGATAGGACATCGCTCATCCTACGCCTACGTATTCCCTCGTGCAATGGGAAAGTCAGAGTCAATGTAGTTCGGACACGAACTAAAGGGGGGAGGTTGCTCGCCAAGACATCGCCGTCTTGTGCCTATGTATCCTCAATCGGACGAGAAAGAGGAAATCAGAGCAGTCGTAGTTTGACCTAACGAGGTCGGTTAGTGTTTTTTATGAGCGACGTTAAATTTGCGTCCGGCAGTTAGGGTCGATGCCTGTTTGCGACAAACGAAAAATAACGTGCTCTTTTCTGAAAATAGGCTTGAAACTGAAGAATTTCGAAGGATGAAAATGTTTGAATTTGTTTTGTGTTTTTTAAGACATAAATGGTTTGAAGTTAGTTCATAACTTGCATTGCACCCAAGTCTGTAACATAGGAACGAATACTTCGCGCATCGTCCCCAACAGGACGTACACTAAGTACCCTAGAAGAATGAAGGGAGACCCCTCATACTTCACTTCCCATATGTAAGGCTCATGCGCAATACATGTTAATCCTTTATTAAGTGTTTTAAGATTGTTATGAGACGAGAAGGGAAGACTCAAAGGAAAAGAAAACACTAAGGGGAAACTAAATGTTCCTAATGTTGTCATGCAAAGGTGGCCCTATAGTTGAGGTAAGAAGGGAAAATTCTACCTAATGTTAGTATACAAGGGATTGAAAGCCTAATGTCTCTCCTACTCCCAACTTAATCAGAAATTAAGGGCGACGAGGAATCCTAAGGGATCATGTGAACAAGCACAAGTAAATATTAACCAATTCAATCACAGATATCAACAAAATCAAGACTTAAACAAGTCTCAAGAAAAGAAGGATAAAGAAAACTCAAATATGTACAAGTGTTCAATCATCAGAATGTTGACACAACGGAGATACAAAGCACTTAAGTACTAAACATGATGCGCAAACAGAGCCTACATTGAGGTAGGGCTTCAGATGTACTCAATATGCTTCTAATCGTGGATAAAACCCTATGATGATACTTGAAAGAGAAATAACATTGAGATTCCAGGGGTACCTAACGGAGAAGGTCCGTTGCCTATTTAAAGCGCGCAAAAGGACTCAAGAATTGTTGGAAGCTTCACCATTATCAACCCGATTTATCCTCAAGTGTCCAACATCACAAATCAACATCCAAAATCAACTGGCTCAAATTGACAAGACTCAAAGGAAGAAGATTCCAAGGTGGAAGAGAATCAAGCAATCAAGTACTTCACAATTAGCATCAAGAGATCTCATCAATTCAAATAAGGGTATGGAAATAAATCTAAAAGAAACATGAAAAGCAACACAAGGTTAGAATTAAACACATATTCTAAAATCAAGAGGTATTCATAAATCTAAACCAAAACTCAATATCAAGAATTAAACTAGGCTCATATACACATCTTCATCAAGGATTAGTAAAATTTCAATTAAATGGAATTAACATCAAAACTAAGACCGAAATTCAATTAAAAATTAAACAACAATAATTAACCAAAATAAGAATGAAAAAAAATTAATCAAAATTAAACAAATGTACTCAGCAAGAAATCTAAAAAAAAAAGAAAATTATCAAATAAGATCTGGGCAGTGTGTGAAATAGGAGAAAGATGGTGCGTGTAAAAAAAAATTGGGTATGGGCCACGCGGCCCAACCAAATGTACTCAGCAAAACAACTATCCATAGAAACCAAGGTCAATCATAGAAGCCTCTCAAAAATTCTGAGGATCGCATCACCATCATCTTAAAAACAAAGCATCAACGTGAAGAAGACCACAACGAACAAAAGAAACTGGCCATGGAAGCTTCAATCATCGTGTGAAACGACCCCGTTCTTCAGGTTTGATTTGAATCAGGTTTACTCGGTTTTGTGCACTCGTTTCGACCAATCCTCTTCTTCTGCTTCATCGCATCTCAATCATAAAGAAAGACGAAGAATCTCAACCTTCTTCTCCGAATCCCGTCTCAATCGCTCCGCCTCTGTTTTAGGTTTGAACTCAGGTTTGTGATTTCGTTCACTTGATTCACCTTCTTCTCATTTCTCTGATTTGATTCAAAATTTGGTTTTGAATGAGTTATACTGATGTTGTTGTGAAGGTCTGTGTCGGTGTGCGAAGGAGTTTCGGAGGCGATTTGTGGTTGTTCTTATTGGGTTTGAAGGAAAATGGTGCGAAAGTGGGAAGATTGAAGATTGGAGGAAATTGAGAAACGGGTCGTTTTCAAGGTTCGAAGCAAGGTTTGGTTGAGTAGTGTTTGAAGGTGATGGAGCTGAATGTCAGCCTTTTCTGTGCGAGTTATAGTGGGAGTGGTGATTTGTGATTTGGAAGTTGCTTCACAGTAGATGGATTAGTGGTGGTTACAGTATGGTGGTGGAGTTTGGTATAAAGGTTGGTTGATGGAGATGAGTTTAAGGGAGTTTGGGATTGTTGTTTCGATTGAGAAAAATGATGATGGAGGTGAGAGTGTTTTTGTGAAAGTTGTTGCGGCTTGGAGGAGTTGAAGGTGAAGATCGAAGGGGTTTTCTTCCGGTTCTGAATGAGGCTTTGTGATGATTTTCGGTTGGGTGATTTGACGGTATATGAAGGTTGTTAAAGTTTGTGAAGGTTGAAGTTGTGCTTTTTACAGTTGATGGTGGTTGCACAAAGCATGATAAAGAGATAAAGGATGTTGTTGCTCAGAAAAATGGTGAAGAGATGGTGTCACGATTTTGTGTGTGTAGAGGGTGTTTTCACTGTGGTTATGGTGATGAATGGTGCGCCGTTTTGATCTTTCTGTTGCTGTAGAATTTTCTCTTTTTTTCTTCCCTTGAATTCTGCACTAACTTCCCTTTTATAGTTAGGTCAACTCTTCTCATTTTTTGTGCATCATGGACTTTAGAGAAAAATGATGTGGGCTTAACAATTATTTTTGTATTGGATTGTGGCAACAGAATGTAATTTTTGGTATCATGGGCTTAAAATGATTTTTTTTTGGATCAAAAATGGATAAAATATAAAATGAAAAATAGAAATGGATATTTATAAAATGAATTGAAAATGGGTATTTATACTGGATAATGAGATGAAATTAAAATGGATACGGAAGTGGTTCAAAATGGATATTTGGATAGAATTTGGATTAAATATGGATAAAGAAAAATGGTTCTAAAAATGGACAACCACATTACACCAATTCCAAACTTTTCACCACATCACAACATCCCTCAACTTAGTTTTTAATTCTAACATCTTGAATAATCACAACTGAAATCCACTGATGCATAAAAATGAAAGACAACCAGTTTTTGACTTGAAAACAGACTTCTGAATCTCTGATCTTCTGGACCAAACCTCATATGAACCACCACTTGATATGACCTGACTTGAAGCGATGCTATTGTCCTTGATAACCCTGATCTTCTATCCATGGTGAGAACCTTGAATCAATTGAATGTAAGCTTGCCAACAAACTTGAATCAAAGGAGCGATGAAACCCTAGGCTCTTGATACACTTGATACTTGATGAACTTTGATGTGAAATTACAACAATAAGAATCCAACCCTTCTGCCAAACTTGAATGAAAGTATCTCAAGGCAAATGGGAAGCCCTGACTCAGAGAAGCTCCTGATCTCATGTCTTAGAAAACCAATGTGATGTATGATTATGAGTTATGGTGATGCAAATGAAAAAGAAACATAAGCCAGTCAGAGGTTAGAAAAAGAGAGGGAAAATTTTGAGGTGTTACAGCATGGTCGCCCCGATGCGGAGGTGTCGGCAGACAAGCTCGAAGGCGCGAATAAAGGCGGGAGCGTTGGGGTGAAGTTGCAAGGGTACCGAGCGCAGCCAAGTGAACACCTCTTGCTGGAAATCGCTGAAGGGCAGGCGCCATCCCGCCTCATCGAAAGTAAACTCGTACAAAGGGAATCTCATCCCCTTGAATCTCGAGCATATGCGATGATGTGCTAGGGGTTTGTACACTAGCCAGTTCTGCGAAGAGCCCTCGCAGCGATTCTCGACAGTAGCGAAGGCATCACGGGAGTCCGTGGCAAACAGGGATGGGACGCCCAGGGGCTCCTCGCTAGCCCAGTCTTCTGGCGGCCGCTCCTCGACAACGGTGATCGACGCCATGGAAGAGCAGGGCTCGTCGTCGGTCTCTATGATCCCCACGGCCATGGTCGCCATTTTTACCTGAAAAGCATAAGGAATTAGTGAATTCGATAATCCAGATCAAATTCACCTTTTCACCGCAAATCAAGTGAAAGGGCGAAGAAAGGATACGAGGCACTGCTCGGAAAGCGGCCCCGACCAAGGCCTTCCTCAGGGACATCCCGCATTGGGGAGGCATCCCTCTGACTACAGTTATCGAGGGCGCTGATGAAGGGAGACATGAAACTCGAGGACACACGCAGAGGCGCTCGGGATTCCCATCGAACGTCCCCAGGGCCTTCATCAGGTCCTCGGGATATTCATCTCACGTCCTCGGGGAATGCAAACCGCATCCTCAGGACCTTCATCAGGTCCTCGGTAGATTCATCCCAGTTCCCTGAGGCATTCATCAAAAATCCAAGGAAGCTCCGCCGTTTTCGCCGGAGACTCCGCGGCTTCCCCGGGAACTTCATCAGTTCGCCGGAGGAGCCACCGTAGAAAATATTGAACAAAAAGCAGAAGCTAGAAACTTACTTGTAATAGCAGTTGGAAATCTCCGGTACGGCGGTACACGGTGGAAGAACGATGGCGGGAGCTAAAGAAAAGAGAAAAAGTTGGGAGCGGGGAAAGTGCAAATGTGTAAATGGCACGAACTCAACTCCTATTTTTAGGGCTCTCACGGGACTCGAGGCGTCCCTAGGCCTAGCCGTCCTAGGCATTGATGACGAGCGACATGTGGCACTCAGATTCCCACGCGCGTCTTTCTGTTTCCCTCTTATGCCCGCACGAAGAACTCACCCATCTCCGTTCGCCTCCCCGTATCGTCGACCATCATTAGTTCGCAGTCCTCGGGATTTTTGCCCGCCAAGCATTTCCTGCTCCTGATCACCCGCGTTGTCCACCAACTCGGCGTTAGGGACACGCTGCCCACTCAACGGGTCCCCGACAGAGGGCCTAATCCTTAAGTCATTACTCCGACTCTTCGGAGCAACGACTTGGGGGGCTCCTGTTCTGGAGTGGGTCGGCGCCTGCCCATCCGTCGGGCAGGCCCAACCTAATATTGCGATTTGAGGCCCAATATGGGCCAAGTCACTTCCCTGTCAGGAATAATCAATAGCCTTGTTGTCGAGCAGAGACTTCCTGACATGAGGAGAGGTCACGACTCTCCTCCCTATCTCTCCACGTGCTTCTCCCATGGGGACACGTCATTAGGTAACTACCCACCTCCGAAAGAGTCGGTCTGCCCACCTTCCGGATATATCGGGACAGTTACTCCAGGGCGAAGATCACGTGCTGGTCTTCACTGCGCCACATAAGCCCTGGCAGTTATCTGCACTGGGTTGGATTGCAAGGCCTAAAGCAGATGACCATTGGTCCTGCGCTGGGGGGAGCCTATAAATACCCTCTTTCACTAGAGGGTTAGGTTACATTATATTCTAACTCTCAATCTTACTTCTGTACTTGCTTGCTCCAGTCCTAACTTTGGCATCGAAGTACCTTACAGGTACCCCCCCCCCCCCCCACCATCTCATCACCACCAAAGTAGCGGAGCTCACGACGTTGCTGGCCACTAGTCTACTTTCTGATCAGGTACGATCACTAAGTATGCTCGCCAAGACGTTGCATCTCGTGCCTACATATCCTGATTAGGATGAAATCAGAGCATTCATAGTTCACCTAATTAGGGAAGAGGAACTCTTGATAATGATCAAGGTTCCAGAGGGAAATAAGTGTTAATAAACATGACACTTACATGGAGTGCGGCGACTCCAAACCTAATGCTAGATCAAACAGAGAAAGTAAGTGTCCATCACTATGACACTTACATGGAGTGCGGCGACTCCAATCCTAAAGCTAGGATAAAGGGTAAAGACCTAAAGTTTCAATCGCTCGGCGGCGAAAAATAAGGGAGGTTAGTTGTTAGTGGTTAGAAGGCTCGACAAGATATCGCATCTTGTGCCTACGTATCCTGACTAGGAATGAGGAATCAGAGCCTCCGTAGTTCGCCTAAATAAGGGTGAGGAACTCTTGACTGTGGTCAAGGTTCCAGAGGGAAATGAGTACTCCTAACTATGGTACTCATATAGAGTTAAAGAACTCTCTAAGTCTAAGTTGAAAAACTAACCTAAAGGTTGACTTTAAACAAAGTCAAAGAGGAAAATGAGTACTCATCATAATGGAACCCACTTAGAGTTCAAAAACTCCAAACCTAACTCTAAGTTATAAAGCAAAATGGCTCTAATAAGGCCAAGAAGGAAAAAGTAAGTATCTATAATGATAGTACTCACATAGGGTTCAAAAACCTTAACCTAAAACTAGGTTAAAGAGAGAAGAAAATGCTCTAATGAGGCCAAGGGTGATGATCCTAAAGAGGTCATGGAAAAGAAAGAAAGAATGACTAAACCAACTAAGGGGATGCCTTATAAGTCAACAATGTAACCTTGCTTTGGAATGCGGGACAAACTACTTGTAAAAACAAGTATTGGAATGAGAAAATTTAAGATGAAGATGATAACAAATAAAGTATCGAAGCCAAAAGACTCAATGTGATAACAAATCAAGAATGGAAGCAATTATATCATATCATGCTCAACATGCCGAAATGTTCATGAATAATGTCAAACAAGCATCAACACAAAGTATCAAATGAACCAAGTATGGTATAAACTCATGTCAAAGCATCAAAAGTGTCATGACAGCAGACATTAAGCAGAATCAAGAACAGGCATCAAACAAACAGTAAGAGATGGAAAGATCTAACCCAAAGGATAGTGTATGACAAGCATTCCCTTCTCTTGGACTAGTGAGCCAACAGCAAGCTAAGCAATAGCCAACATCAGATGAAAACAAGATATTCTGCACACAGAAAAATTCCCAATACAAACAAAGCAACTTAACAGGTCCAAGGATCTCCAAATATCAACTCCAAGAGCCTAGGGTAAAAGGTCTTAAATCTAAATCCTCATTCCAAAGCTCGAGATAGTAACCACAGTCCACCAAGAAGTTTTTTAGGGTTTTGATAATTTTATGATGTTTTTGTGTTTTTTGAATGAGATGAACAGAAATTAAAGTTAGTTGGTCAGTTGTTTATTATTTTTGATCGGATGATCACTTTTCGAATCGGGTCCAATGTAGTGCTAAACCATCGTAGCACGGTCTATGAGGAAGATCATGCTATAGGAGGCCACTCAACAACGATATTTGTGCTAAAACACGATAGAGAAGTGATATTGTGAATCATTCTCTAAAGAAATCGTGACAAGGTGACGGTCTCATCTTAATCACAATTTTTTGTCGATTAATCGAAGGTAACCTATCATGATCCCAAAGTATATAAAATGATCCAAAGGATCAATCCCTACAATTTTGACATGATGAAGGTTAAACAACCTCGACTATCAACATTCATGATATTAAAGACTTCATCGACCAAGATTGAAATTGAAAATAAAAGTTGAAAAAGAAACAAGAAGAAATAAATAGTGGTCTCATCTTAATCACGATTTTATCGATAATCGACAATAATGATATTAGACTTTCATTGACCAAAATAGAAAAGGAAATAAAATCGAAAATCAAAAGCAAAATGGAAAAAAAAAGGCCATGAAATAATGATTCAAGAACACATTATAACATTATAAAACAGAATATTTCGAGAAAATAAGACAAACTAAAAAACTAAAAAAGAAAAAAAAAAAGCAGAAAGGGGTGCGCATAGATCATAAGATGGTGCGATGGAATTAACATGACTTTGGGCTTATGAGCCCATAATCTCAGCAAAAACTAACAGATCCTAAAAGAATAAAAAAACAAAGAAGGTCAAATGAGGATTTCAACCACATCAGTAGTTTCAAAACACGCTTAAGACCATGGAATCAGAAACACGGTCAGGGTAAACGTCTCTTGAAAACCAAACTTAAATTCAAACTTCCTTCTTCTTAAAAACGCGACAACACGGTAAGACGATTCTCAATCGTCAACGGTAATCAAACGTAACTCGCCAACGGGTTTAACCTACTTGCGATTCACGATCGTCCCCTTCGCCTGCTTCGTCCGATTTCACTCGGTTCGTGACCCAGGTTCGTTCTCGCTTTGTCATGATTTAAGCTCTCTCCTTCTTCATCATTCTGGTTCTATCCGGGTTTCAACTGGGTTTTGGTTTTGTTTGGTATTTGCGTTGGGTCGAAACTTCTCTTCTTCTACTCCCTGTTTCTGTTTTGGGTTCGGTTTGATGATTAAAAGCTGTGGAGGTTGTTTTATGGTGAAGATTTAGTTTGATTTGGTTGTGATTGAAGATGAAGGTTTGTGAGGTTTGAAAAAGGTTGTTCGAAAAAGGTTTGTGGGTGATTTGAAGAAGAATAAGGGAGGATAGAGGAGGGTTGTTATGGATCTGAAGGTTAAAACGAATTTGAAGGTGGGGTTTGAGATGTGAAGGTCGAATGGAGGATTTGGCAGAGTTTCTTCGGTTCCAAAGAACTTGAGAAAATGAGGGACAGATGTGGTTATTATATAGAGTGAATTGGGGTTTGTTAAATGGGTCTGTTGTGAAGGAATTGTGAATCATGAGTGGGCAATTTGATGCCATTTTGAAAATTCAAATGTGTACAAACTCGTTGCCTTGTTCTTTTGACAAGTTTTGTTTCGTTTTAGAATTGTGGTCGTACGGTCCGCGTGGCAAGGTGGGGAGCTGCAGGTTGCGTGTTGTTAGCTTAATTTGTTTGGGAAAAGATTGCAGTCTGAGACGGGGACATGGTATGGGAACACCGCGCGGTTTCTTTGTGTTGTACGGTGTGCAGCAGCTAGAGTTTTGGCTGGAAAGTGGTTTAGGAAATCAGCTTTGGCGTAGCATGAAGGTGGAAAAGTCTTATTGACATCTTGTTTTTTTTTTTGGGTTTTTTTTAATTATTATAGTAACAGGCTTTGTACATTATTTTTGTAGACCTCATTTTTATAATGGACCTGTAAATTATGGAATTAGGAATTGGCCTTTTATTGAATTGTTTTTTGCACCCTTCCAATTTTAACTGAGTAGTGAAATGGGCTTCCAAGGCTAATGATCCAATGCACTTCATGGATTCTCTTTTTGAATGGACTAATAAATTATAAAAATTGTGGACCTTCAAAATTTGCATCCTTAGACCTTAAGAAAACAGCGCTTCTAACTTCGATCTTGATTTTGTAACTTGTATGGAATGATAACGATGAACAAAGAAACCAATTGAAACTGAATTGCATCCAACATGTCTTATAATCAATCTTGTGAAGTGAAACCAGAAATGAACTTGAACCTTGACTGAATCGTGTCATCTTGAATTCCTCTTTGAACATCAATCAAAAAATGAACAACATAAGACCTTGAAAAACAAATATCTTGCACTGATTTTGAACCATGAGACTAAATGCACCAAACTTGAATGTAACATGAATTTGAATTTTGCACAAAAAATCCTAACTTGGATCCTTAAACACAAGTAATTGAATTCAATCCACACTTATCTCCAAAATAATACACGGATGACTTCATACATGAATTGTGCTTCCACTGCACCGAAACCCTAATTGAAAGTTAATTAAATTCTAATGATTCATCAATCCTGAAGGGCTAATGCCCTTGACTTAGCCTGATCATTTGGTAAAGAAGCAAACCAATTGTTTGGCTAGAGAAACCATAAAGTCAACGGTTTGACTTTGCAGTTAACGACTTATGCATCAGATGAATTCCACATCTTGACCCTCAATGAATCCAAACTCTTGAGCCATTTGAACATCATGGGGGGACTCCAAGGGTGAGTTGGGATGTCTTGAATCATGTTCCAAGACTTGAGATCATGTCTTGATCAAAAGTCAAGGATTGCAATTGACTCAGGTTGAGAAACCCTGATTTAATGACCAGATGAACTTGATCTTTGAAGAACTTGATATGAGGCCATTTTGCCCTTGATTATTGATGGAGATGGACCTCTTGAGAGTATGAATTTGCTTGGTGGAGGATTCATCCAAAACCTTGGTTGACCAACCCATTGAGCCTTCTGAAACCAACCCTAATTTACAAGAATAAAACAAAGCCTGACAAATTGGTTAGCTAATGCAAAGGTGAATGACCTAGATGATATGCAAAAGATCAGAGAATCTAAGGGTAAAATTTGGGGTATGATACAGTGGTAACAGCTTCTCCCCATAATATGTGAGGGAACTTCCTCTCCTTCAGCACGCTTTATGTCATATCAAACAAAGTTCTGTTTCTTTTTTTAGCTAGACCATTATGTTGAGGAGTGTATGAAGCAGTAACCTCGTGCTCAATTCCATTCTCCTCACAAAAATTCTTAAACACTCTAGAGTTGTACTCATATCTACCATCAGTTCTGAGAATTTTCAGCTTCTGACCACTTTGTTTTTCAGCCTTCACCTTGAACTTCTGAAACTCAACAAACACCTCATGCGTAAATTTGATGAGTGCTACCCATGTCATCCTTGTGAACTCATCCACAAAAGACACAAAGTACTTGTTTCCTCCTAGTGAAGGTACTTCAAATGGTCCACGGACATCACAATACACTACTCCTAAAACATGTTTTTCTCTTGGAGCTACTTTTAATGCAAATAGCAATCTTGGTTGCTTGCCTTTCATGCATATCTCACATGACTTCTCAAGTTTTAAAATCTTAGGAATGCCATGTACCAGCTTCTTAGAACTCAGATTCCCTAAGCTTTTGAAGTTCAGATGCCTCAATCTCCCGTGCCACAACTCACTATCACATTTAGAACCTTCTGCACTAAGGAATTTAGTGTCAGCTATTTCTACATTCTCCTTTAATGTTTTGTTGCTTCCCTATTCAGACTGCATAATCAGCTTCAAATCAGAATCATAGAACTTCAAGAGATTATCATTCATAACAACTAAGAAACCTTTCTCAATCATCTGACCTACACTTATCAGATTGCTCTCCATGCCAGAAACATACCATACATCCTTGATCAAAAAAGTTTTTCCATTCTTCACTATGACCTTAACATTTCCCACTCTATCATACCCTAATTTTTACCCCTAAGATCCCACCTCATTTGTATCTTTGCAATGCATCAAGATCACAAACTTGGTTGTCTTCTAACCCTCCCATCTTTGGGTTTGCCTTTGCAGAGATCATCAAGCACCTCTTTGTGTATCTTTTTACATTTTTGTATTTATATGCTTTATAATTCACTAACCATTTATCAAAATACAAAAAAAATATGCCTTGTCCATTTTGTTTCTTTAGCAAGGTAGGGTTTGGGATCAAGAGCATCAAGTGATTGTCTCATCAGCTAGGGTTTGAGTTCCTCAAGTCAAAGTGTAGTCAACCATTGATTTTCAAAGGCTATTCATCAAAGCATGACCTATAATCTCAAAACATAGGGTCTCAAGCATCATTAAACTTCATTTTATCAAAGATATTTCAATGTTTGATAGCTTGTTTCTCAAGAAACTTCAAAGACTCATGTGTTTATTTTCATGCCTTCATCAACAAGTTTCCACAAGCCATTACAAGTTTAATCAAAGGATATTCAAGAGTACATCATTTTTAGTTCACATGATCATCGATGTACCTTGAAATGCAAGAAAAGTTCAAAAGTTGCAAGATCATTCAAAGTACTTTGACCTAAAAAGTCAACATTTCAAGTCCAAGCTCAAAATATCACAACTCGCTCATTTTTCAATATTTTTGAATGCTTCCTTGGGGAAATGACTCTTCTTGACATACTTTACTACTTCTCTTTACAAGTCAAGAGCCAATTATGTTTGGAAGATCATCAAATATTTAGAAGCATTAGAGGCCACTTTGTGAAATTTGACCTAAAACTCAAGTATGACATGCCTATGTTCCAAAGATCATAACTCCTCCAATTTTTCAACTTTTATGGATGGTTCTTTTTGACAAATATCCCTTTTGGTGTCCTCTGTAACTTTCATTTACAGGTTAAACATCAATTCATGCTCCAAGGACCTCAAATCTTGAAGGACATTTGTGCACAAAACTAGTTCATGATCTGTTTGACCTAATGCCAGACCTAATTTTCAATGGTTTTTCCTCAACTTTCCAAGCTTTCCATTCTCTCATCAAGCATCCAATTGAGTTGGTTCTTTTTTCATTGTCTTCCTTGCCATGAAAGGAACATTTGGCTCAAGGAAAATTAGAAATCGCACAAGGGAATTTCATTTTGCCTCAGTTGGAACAAGGTGACCTAAACTTTGTTTACATTGTGACCTATAATTTTAGAAAGCATGTGGAAACTTAACTTGGGGCCACCAAATCATGTTTACACAAGCCATGACCTCACTCATTCTCCTATAAATAGAGAGTGATTCCGCACTCAAAACCAAGCTTTGACAGCAAAAAAAAACTGCTGCTTTGAAGCTCAAAACCTCTAAAAATCGGAAGATTGAAACTATATTTTCACTTTATTTCAACTCAAATTCTTTGCCCAGAACTCATCATCGCTTTCCTCTGAAGCCAACCCAAGCATTATAGAAGGTAGCCATGACCTAAAACACTCAAACTGATTCCACCATTTCAGACCTTTGAAGCTTATTTGGGAAAGGTGGATACAAGCGTATTCTCATCCAAAACTCTTTACTAGTTTGTTCAGAACCTTACAATGAGTGTTTCCCCTCACTTGCTGATAATTTATCATTCGTGTTTGGAATTTAATTTTTGTTTGAAGTTGTTATGGCTTCTGCGTATTTTGCAAAATACTAAATTGATCTTGAGCATGGAGACATGAACGATGAAGTAAAACGAAGCTAACCATGTGTGTGGTTAAGCTTAAATTTACAGTTCATGGACCTGCTAAAACGAGGGTTTCAGAGGTTGAAGATAATGTTTCGTGCGTTAACATGGGAATTTCAAATTCCATCCAATCAGCGCGTGGCACCTCTCATAGCCGTTGGCATATTTTGTTTCTTTTTGTTTTAATTTCTTTTTTATTTCATTTTCTTTCAAAGAAAATCATTAAAAATAGTTCCCTTAACCTTTTTCACTCAAAATTTTTTTTCTGTAATTTTCTAAAAAATATTTTCTATCTTGTGTGATTTTTCCAGATTTTTAAAATTTGTTTTAGCATTTTTTCTATTTTATTTTTTTTTCTTTTTTAATTGACTTTAAATAATTATTTATCTATCATTTTCAAATATTTTGAATCCAATCTTTTGAGATCTTGATCCTTGGAGTTTTTCTGACTTTCCATAATTTTCTTGGCCATTTATTTGATGTTTTGAAACACTTTATGGATTTTTCTTTTATTTTCCATTTAAAATCATTTAAAAAATCATTTTATGCGTTTTATATTGTTTATTTTTGCATTTTTAATTTGGTTTGACTTCTGTTGACTTTGACTAAGGCTTGATTGATCAAAATATTCCTCAATCTCAATGGACTTTGGGTGGTACTTAGGTTGTATTAATCTTCATCAATTCAAACTTATTATTAAATGATCATTTGGATCATTTTTAGTACTTTGAGTTGATGATAGGTTTTTCCCTTTGATGCACCAAGAGAGGTGATTGAAATTGATGATAGATGAATCTTAAGTCATGGTTCAATTTGGTTTCATTTCTCTCAATCTCTTTCTTTTCTTTCTCTTTTCTCTTGATCAATTGTGTGATTTAGAGTCCATCTTGTTCATGAAGTTTGAATTGATGCTTGATGAACTTTCATCATTTCAAATCTACCTTCCAATTGATCATGGATCATTTGAGGTACTTTGGATTGATGCATAAGTTTGTCCTAAGTTATCATGAAGAATGATTGATGTAATGGACCAATCTCCTTGCCTTAGTGCTTGATCCCTACTTAGTTTTTACTTATGCTACATGTTTTAGAAGTATGGTTTCTATCATATCTCTAATATGTATGGTACATAAATTTTTATTGACCGGCCTCCCATAGTATGATCTTCCTAATAGATTGTGATACGATTGCTTAACATAACGCTAATTTGTCCCGAATCGGATCATTAACTCTAACCTCAATACTAACACTATTATTGTGCTAACTTTACTTTATGCACTTTTATTTCTTGCTTTCATTTCTTGCTTTTGTTTCTTGCCTTTATTTCTTGCCTTTTATTTCTTGCTCTTTATTTTTATGCCTTAATTTTGAGCATTACATTTCATATTATTTATGTTTATGCTTCTTTTTCCTTTGTCCACTTGGGAATTTTCTTTTGCTTTTAAAGACATTAATAAAAGAAAAACCCTAAAAAACTTGGTTCTCTAATCTTTGGACTAATGGTCACTATCCTTAGCTTGACTTGGAGTTTGACTTTTGGACTTATGGACTTTGGTTAATTTTCCTTATGCTATTGGATTATTCTGATACTTGAGACCTTTGGTTGACTCTTAAAGACTTGGCTCTGATACATAGCTTTGACCTTATGGCTTGAGTTTTTATTTCATCTAATGTTTGTCCTATTGTGTGCTTACTTGTTGCTTGTGGCTCAATCCAAAGGGAATGGAATGTTTGCTTGACTTATGTCATATGCTGGCTATGTCCTGGGTAGTTCACAATGCACACACAAAGGCTTCGTCTTGGGCTACCTTACTATGAGACCTTTTATTTTCTTGCTATTTACTTTATGTAATTAGGATAGTCTCTTCATCTTTCCCCCTTCTTTAATTTTCAAAATCTTCTTCCTTTTTTTCAAAACCTTCTTGTTTTCAAACTTGAACCACTTTCTCAATAAACCTTGACTTTATCAAGTGATTTCTAAAACCTTTTTTCTTAAATAAATGCTAAGACATCTTAAGCATATCAAAGCAATTTCAAAAGACTTAAAAAATCACAAAAATAATTCAAATCTTTTGTGCCTTTGTGCATCTTTCCCTTTTAAAACCTTTTCTTAAGGATAATCATTAGGTGTGTTCTTGTAGTGATGCAAATCCTATACTTCCACAATAATATAGATAAGTGATGAAATTTTCCACTGAGATGTTGAGTGATAGACTTTTTTATTTCAATCCAAGCAAAAATTCTCCATCTCAAGATGATGAAAATTCTCCTTCCGCATTAACTGTGGGTAGTAAGTTGAGTTTCCACTCGAATATGACGAATATCTATTCATTTAAAATCAATCAAAATAAACACTTTTGTTATTGTTACCATGAACTACATGGTTTTGATCCTCCATTGCACTTTGTTGGTACGTAGGCACGAGGCTCAGGAAGTCTTGTCAAACAAAAATCTTAAAAAAACATTTCTTTCTCTCATCTCCCTAATCTTTTGCAAACAACACCCTTTTTTAAGCCAAACGAAGATTTTCAAGAGGTTCCTATAGAGTACTATAGATGTGAGAGGTGCTAACACCTTCCCTTTGCATAACCAACCCCCGTACCCTTATCTCTTTATTTTATTAGTTTTGATTTAAAACTTTTGTGGGTTTTATTCGTTCTATTCCCATTCCCTTTAGAAACAATAAAGAGCGGTGGCGAGTCTTGCTTTGTGAGTTAAGTTAATCAATAGCTTAATCTCAATCTTTCACAGCTACACACTCCTTCAACATTCAGATACTTATCATCATGACATCTTATTTTTGTTCTCTTTCTAGAATCAAAATTAATCAGCCGTTGTTTGTTTTTGGTTAAGTGATTTGAGTAACCAGTGTCCATATACCACCAGTCTACAAAATATCCACCATCAGACTCGGAAGCCATCAATAGCATAGGTTCACCATCAGTCTCATCTCTGGCTATTGTAGCGAGTGATTTTCGTCGGTGACGCGACCACCTTATCGCTGGGTTTTCCTCACCTCACCGCAATGAGGAGGAAATTGGGGTGCTACTTTCTGATTTCTTATTTATCCCGTGAAGCTGGAAGGAAAAGGGAAGCTATCTAAAACTAACCTTGCACGCGAATGTTTAACTGAACAAACGCTTAAAAAGAGATTGGGGGGTCCGGGGTCGGGTTATACAATGGGCAGTTGTCAATTACCCATCCTATATGTGGTTATCCACAGGATGTTAGCTTTAGGTTTCTCTTTGTAATTGATAGTGTTTATCTGCTGATGGGTTGGGAAAGTTTCTTGGGAAGTACGAGTGAGTGAGTGAGTTTTTGTTGGTGTTCGGGTGTTCCCGATGTTTTTGGTAAGGTGCTAGACCTAAGTTTTGATCGATGTGTGAAGGTATTGGACCTAGATTTTTTGATTAGTATGCTCGCTAAGATTTCGTAATCTTATGCCTACGTATTCCCGTTTAAACGAAACAGGGAAATCAGAGCAATCGTAGTTCCTCCTATTCTAAGGGAGGAAAAAGATATTTTGGTGTTTTGTTCAAAGCCCAAGATTGAAGCTAAAAGGTTTTAGAGAGAATTTGTCATCTCTAAAGAGGGATTGTTGATTTTTGTGTGCCTTGATCAAAGCACAAGGTTGATGCTAAAAGGTTGATTGACTCGGCAGGGATTTCTTTATACAAAGCCTAAGAGGAGGCTAAATGTGACAGACTCAACAAGAGAATATATATATTGGTGTCTTGTACAAAGCCCAAGATTGAGGCAAAAAAGAGACGGACTCTTTGGAGGATATCATTATACAAAGCCTAAGAGGAGGCTAACAGTTTGACTTTTCTGGGGAAAATGTTCTATCTGTCTTGTACAAAGCCCAAGATTGAGGCTAAAAGGGATTTGAACTCTATTGGGGAGGTTTATATGTCTCTTGTACAAAGCCCAAGGTTGAGGCTGAAATGAGTTTGACTCTTGCGGGAGAGTATTATCTGTCTTGTACAAAGCCCAAGATTGAGGCTAAAAGGTTGACTCTGCTTGGGGAAAATCATTCCTCAAAGCTGGAAGGAAATGACTCTGCCGGGGAAAATATTTGTCCCAAGCTTAAGAGAGGGAGATTTATGTCTTGTACAAAGCCCAAGATTGAGGCTAAAAGGGTTTGACTCAACAAGTGAGTGTTTTATTTGTCCTGTACAAAGCCCGGGATTGTGGCTGAACAAGCTAGAGAACTTGATAGGAGGGTAGCTCCTACTAGGGGGAATCTTTATACCAAGCTTTGGATAAAGATTGACTCAACAAGAGAGTATTTTTGTCTGTCTTGTACAAAGCCCAAGATTGAGGCTAAAATGGTTGACTCAACAAGAGAGTCTGAAAGTTGAATGACTCAACAAAAGAGTCTTTTATACTCAATAAGAGAGTGATTTGTTGTCTCGTACGAAGCTCGAGATTGAGGCTAAAAGGAGATTGACTCAACAAGAGAGTCTTGAAAAGTGATGGACTCAACAAGAGAGTTTGAAAAGGTTAGCTCCGTCGGGGAGAATCATTGTACAAAGCCCAAGAGGAGGCTGATTGTGTTGAGAAAAGATCATTATACAAAGCATAAGAGGAGACTATCTTACTGCTGAGGATTAGATCCCTAGGCAGGTCCAAGTGGGGAGTCAACTCTTGCTGGGGATTACAGAAGAGTTGAGGTATCAGATGCCTTGAGGTTCTGATTTAGGATAAGCTGACCCTGGTTGGGGAACTCTCATGAGAGAGACTGGGTTTCTACTTGAGATTGATCCATAGTGATTGGGGTTTCTTCCTATATTTGTAGGGAACTTGAGAATGTCTTTGAGACTCAAGAGGATTAGATTTTCCAAGTCTACGGGTGTGGGAGAGTTTTATCTTTTGTATGATGCCCAAGAGGAGGCACGGGCATTTAAGGGATGAGAATCAACACTAAAATGGCCGGAGGTTTGACACTGGAAAGACTGCTCTAGCAAAGGATGACTAAGTTTTGTCTTATACCTTTAAGAGGTCGTCAGGGTCCTTGTATTAAGCCCAAGAGAAGGCATGAGAACTTCTAGGAAGCCGGAGGGTCCTTGTACAAAGCCCAAGAGAAGGCGAGGATGCTTTTAGGAAGCCTGTGGGTCCCAAACTGAGAGAAGTTCAAGAAATGCAATTCACCGAGAAGAGATTATTTCATGAAAGTTCGAGGTTTGAAGAAACTCAAGAGATGTTATTCACCGAGAATAGATCAACTCTGGGGAGTAGAATTTCTTTGACAATTTCTAGGGGTGACAGTCTGAGAAAAGGTTCACAAAGAATACTGTCTATCTCTTTGTTCCATATTGTTTAACCCCAAGAGAAGGGAAGACTGTATCTGGAATCCTATGGGGATCTAGTTTTGTTTGTATTTAAGAGTGACCAACAGGGCTTTACCTAGTTCTAGACCTAGTTGTCGGGGAAAACTCTAATAACTATACTAGTATATATACAGTTGATATATGACAAGTATTTAAAAGGGTATGAAAGAAGACTAACCATGCGCAACTTCCCACAATACAGTTATATATATGAAAGCGAGTAAAAGAAAGTCGATAAAAACTTACAGGCGAGCAAGCTTCCATGTTGTTTTGTTAATTGTTCAACAAAGAAATTAAAGAAAATTTTGATAACAACTGTATATTTGGATTCAAAATCAAAGGAGAAAGTATTTTGAACAGAGATTGGGGCTTACAACTCAAAGAAAGGCCCAAATTTTAACAGTGATCGCACCGTTGTTTTGAATTTGTACAGGGACTTATACAAGTGACTAAGGTCCAAAAAAGTTTTTCTGTACAAAGGGATGGGTCTTACACTCTATTAGAGGCCCAAGTGTATTTGAAAAAAATAAATGGGGCTTACAACTCGAGGAGAAGGCCCAAATGATTCGATTTTGAACTGGCGATTGGGCCGAGTTTCTTTGAAAATGTGTTGGGACTTATACAACGTCTGAGGCCCAAAGTTTTTGGTATTTACAAAAAAAGGGTTTAGGTCTTACACTCTATTAGAGGCCCAAAAGTTTATTTTTGTACAAGAGATGGGTCTTACAACTCAAGGAGAGGCCCAATTGATTTTGTTAAAAAGGCGACGATCGCGCCGAACTTTTGAAAATATACAGAGGGACTTATACAATGTGTGAGGCCCAAAAATTGTTTATTTACAAAGGGATGGGACTTACACTCTATCAAGAGGCCCAAATATTATTTGAAAAAGATTGATGAGGGTGGAATTAACCAAAACCCTAATTTTGTTTAAAAATGGATTTAATTTCTTTTAAAATTAATAAAAATTATTGAAAACATGTGAAAAAATGAGTGGTGATCTTGGATCAATGTTTCAAAAATCATGTTTTTATCCACAAAATGATTGGAAACCAATTAAGTTTGGAAAATCAAGAGAAAGAAAATTTTCAAAATGTTGAAAAACAAATAAAAATTAATTCTTTGCAAAAATATCAAATATATGAAATAAATAATATTTTTGGGGAATTTTTGTAAAATAAAATATTTTAACATTTTTGTGAATTATTAAAATAAGAATCAACTCAAAACCATTAAAATTCAGAGAGAAATTAATTTTTGAATCAATTAAATAAAATCACAAAATTCAAATATTTGAATATTTGAAAAAAGGCGCCAAGAACACGCGCGGGTTCTGGTTTTGGCCTGATTTGCATTTTCCCCTCAATCTCACTGAATACTTGATGAAATCACACAATCCACATGTCTATGATCTTTAATTTCATTTATTTTAAGCATGGAATGAGAAATTAAAATAAAACCTCAAGAACCCTAAATTCTGCATGAAGGCTAAGAAATTCTATACACGATTCATACAAAGCAATTAATTAAGGGGAAACCCTCCATACATGATTATGAACATATGGCAAAATTATTGTGCGAGGAAATATGCATGAATCATGAGATGACCAAGTTTAGGCTTACTTGAATGTCGTGGCAGCAAGAGCAACTTGATTTTTGAGTTGGAGGTGTTACTGATGAGTTGTGATGATCTGAACAGCTTCCCTACACCATATGGAGTATGTTTGAAAGCTTGGATTGATTTGAAATGGACTAGAACAGATTATGGCACCTCAGCTGCAACTTTGTTGAAAACTCGAGCAAATGGATGGTGATTTTGAGAATCTGGTGTTCCAGATGTTGTTTAAGTGTTTGGATCACTTCTATATGATGTTTATGAGGTGTGTGTGTGATTGTTTTGGTTGGAATTGTTCTCAAACTCAAAACCCGATAGTGACTTGCTTTGGAAGGCAAATTTTGGAGTGAAAGTGTGATTTTGAGAAAAGCATCAGTTTGGGTGCTTTGGTGTACTCAAACTGATCACAAATGAGCTCTATTTATAGTAGAGCAAGTTTGTTTTGCAAGGAATAAGGTATGGAAACGGGTACAGGTCTGTGGCCAATGTGATCACTTTGGAATCCCAAGTCTCCTCTAGCCATTGACTTGAGATTAGAGCACAGGCCTATGGTTCTTTGATTTAAGGATAAGGCTTGATTAAAGTGTTCATCTTTGCTCTGATACATGCCACCTCTAAGTATCCATTGAATGCTTGGAAACAAAATTGAATTCTTGGCACATTTTAGCCTTTTTAGGGATGACAAGCCTAATGTAGATTCTTGGACTTTGGAGGCTTGGGGATCAGATCATTCCATCCTTGTTTTATCCTCAGATGTGTCCAAAATGATGACAAGGCTTGGAGTTGCTCAAATTGATCAAATCGAGCCATAATGCACAAATCTGCCTTGCAAGACAGTTTGCATCAAGGCATATTGCAATCATCATAACTCTTAGCTCAGATGGAATTTGATGGAGTTCTTGGACATTCTGGAAAGCTGATATATCCTATTTCAACATGATGTCCAACTTTGGTTTTGATCCAACTTGAATTACAATGAAAAATGCCTCTACTTTTGGGAAAAAATAAGGCAGATTCTAACTTAGTGAAAATTTCACTAAGTGTTGGAAAAATGTCACTTTTGTGTTTTCAGCCATTTTGATCACTCCATAACTTAAAATCCATGAGGAATTGGAATGAGGTGTAGTTGACACTTTTAAAGTATGCCATGAAGGATATAAATCTATATTTGGATCATCCAAAATGGTTGCTTAGATCTCAAGTTATGGTCCTTGGAAGTTGGTACCCTAGCCACTTTGTTCCATAACTTAGAAAAATTCTAAGTTTTTATGGTTACCCCTTTTACAAGTTATCCCATTTTCTTTTATTTTTCTTGATGAATGATGATTCCAATCACACATTAACATCATTTTAGGGTCAAGGAACCATAATTGTGAAAAATCTCAAAAAGTCAAACTTGACTTTTGTGCACAGTTGACTTTTTATCAGATGAATTCCAAACTGTGCGATCCTTGGTGAAATCAAGTCCTTAGCCTAAATCAAACCTAATGGATAGATTCCATAGGTGTTATAGGGTGTATTGAATCATGTCCCAAGATTTGGGAGCATGTCTTGGTCAAAAGTCAAAGGCACAGTTGATTTTTTTCCTCAAAACCCTAATTGTGGTCCTGGTGAAATTGAAACTTGTGGATCATGCTTCTTGGATCAATCCATTGTTGCAAATGGATCAATATAGTGTATTTGAGACCCTCAAGTCATGTCTTGAGGTCTTGGCTCATGTTTTGTCCCAAAAGTCAACTTAGGGGTGAATTAGGTCAAGAAACCATAATTCCTGATTTTTGGTAAATGCATCCCCTGAGGCTAAATTGACTTGGTGGTTGGGTCCATAAGGTCCCTTGGAGTATCTTAGGTCATGCTTTGAAGCATTGGCTCATGCCCAGAGGAAAAATTCCATCTGGAGGCCCTGGTCGACCAAACCCCTAATTTGGTGACACTGGCGATCTTGACGCTTAATCCACTTGGAATGTTGCAACCTTGTGCTTGATTCTTGATGTGGGAGTTCTCTTGATCCTTTATGGGTGTTTGAGAGGTTAGAAAAGTTGAAGATCATGTCATTTCTTGATTGATCCTTTGTCTAAGTGCCCTGAGAAGGCTCAAAACCCTAATTTCTGGTTGTGGTGAATTCTCAACCATCTTTGAGGAGATTGATGAGGCATGTAAATACATCCACATTGTGATGATGATTTTCACAATGATGGGAAATCTTAGTGGTCAAAATTTAGGGTATGACAACTATGTTTTCTTTTTCTAATTTCCTTTCCTTGTTTTACCAACAGCCATGAGCAAAATGACCAAACTTCTTACAACATTAACATTGAACCTTCTTCTTGCCATGCTTCTCCTTTCCCTTATGATGTTTCTTCTCATCAGATTTGGAGACTTCTGACTTCTGATAACCACCACCATGTATCTTCTTGGTCTCTAACCAAGACTACTTCTAATTCTTCTTACTAGAAGACCCCTTCAGAGCATGCTCTACCTCTCTTTTAGAGGTTCTCTCAGTCAGACGCAATTCTTGTGCCTCAAGACAGCTCTGCAGCTTTTCAATTCTCATAGTGCTCAGATCCTTAGAATATTCAATTACTACAATAGTGTAATCAAACTGATGAGTAAATAATCTCATTAAATTTTCAATGATTACTTGTTCAGAGAGAGTCTTTCCACAAGATTTCATCTCATTTGTGATCATAATCACTCTAGAGATGTAATCAGGTACCTTCTCATTATTCTTCATGTTGAGATTCTCATACTACTTACGTAAACTCTGATGCATCACTGTCGTAGCATCGTACCAGTGTGTCCCACGCAGCCTTCACTATCCTTGAATCAGCGATCATTTCAAACACATTCACATCCACACACTAATGGATGTAAAACAGAGCTTTCTGATCATTCTTACTCATCTCTCTATACATGTTCCTTTGTGCTTCAGTTGCATCTACTGTAACCGCTGCATAACCGTCATTGACGAGAACAAGAACATTTTGAGCGCCAAACAACACACGCACTTGAATCATCCATTGATTCTAATTCTTTCCATAAAAGAGTGGAAGCTTCGTGTTTAAGCGACCGTTTTCACCGTTCATCATTGATCTTTTGCAAGAATTCACTCAGATCTCACCAAGCACTCCTGTTTCCTAATCCCTCTGAATCAGGAAATGTGATTCTGTTCTAATTCCAATCGTAAATTCAACGCGAATTCAAGAAAAAAATTAATCACACACACCTCACGTACACTCATGTTTCCTATGGTGTTTGACGTGGATCCGAACCGGAGCTCTAGATACTAATTTTTGGTGCACGAGAAGGAAGAAGACGAAGAAGATGATGGAAGAGAAAGAGATAGAGAAAAATTGTAACTAACTTTCTAACAGAATTGGAATTTGTTCCAATGTGAATTCTAATTACAAAATGAAACTACCTTTCACTATTTATACTATTAGAGTCAAATGAAATGAAACTTAAATTAAACTCAAATGTTACTGATGTAAATTTGGATTACACGCTTCAACAAGTTTAAGGCAAAAAATAATTCATAAATTCCATCAAGTAATCAAGGATCAAAATTTAAAATCAAGTCAAAAGATCCTAGATTCTAAATAAAAACCTGAGCAAATGAAGCAACTACTTACACCTAACGACATAATAAGGAGATCATTTTGATGAAAAACAAAATTAAAAGCAAGATAACCAAAACCAGTAAACCCTAATTCAAAAAATTACGCATACAAAAAATTAATTGAACAAAGAATACAACTCCAATCAAATAAATACATATTCAAATCACTAAACATACTAAATCTAGAACAAAAAAATTACCCACTAGATTTATAAAAAGTAGAAAAACCAAATACACAACCCAAAATAAAATCCACATTTGTATATAAAAAAATACTATTATATCATCATCAAAGAAAACATCCATTTCACATTAAAAAACAATACAAATACATAACTCAAAATAAAATCCACATTCATAACTCAAAATAAAATCCACATTCAGTGAAAATGTTGATCAAAAAATAACATTCAATAGCTACATTACCGTCTAGAAAAGAAGAAGAAAAAAAAGAGATTAAGATGAATTGTTTGGAGTTTCTGGGTTTTCCGTTCATGATTTATTTGTCCTAACAAACCCTCATTCTTGATATCTTGAGAGAGAAACTTTGAATGAAAAATTTCTTCTGCATTTCTCGATTGGGACTTCTGCGTTTCTCAATTAGAGATTAGTGGTTATGATTCTTGATTTTAGTGGTTTTTCAATTTGCTTTTTCGACTTCTTAGTGATACTGGTTTTACTTTCTTAGTTTTGTTTTTTCTTTTTTAATATTATTAACTTATAATTAAACTTAGTTTATAAGTGAGGGGTAGTTATGAGAAGAAAATTATAGTGTGAAATGATAAGGAGATGAGGGAGGGAAATTGAGGGAAAAATAGATTTACTTTTTTATTTAAATTAAGGGTTAATATCCATTTTGTCCCCTGCCATATAGGCGCTTTTCGAAAAACCACACTGTAAAAAAACTTGCAAAAAAAAACTCTAACGTTTGAAGATTCTCTCCATTTTGACCTTCATCACATCCAGTCACCAAAAATGCCAAAATGGCAGGGGTCAAAATAAAAACGCTGCCAAAATGGCAGGGGTCAAAATGAAAACGCTGCCAAAATGGCAGGGGTTAAAATAAAAACGCTGCCAAAATGGCAGGGGTCAAAATGGCAGGTTTTTAGTGATTGAATGTGATGAAGGTCAAAATTGAGAGAATCTTCAAATGTTAGGGTTTTTTTGCAAGTTTTTTTTACAGGGGGTTTTTCGAACATCGCCTATTTGGCAGGTGTAACACCCACTATCCCGAGCAAACAAATAATTAATATTTAATACGAAAATAATCAGAGTTCCCTTTATAAGTGGGATGTCACATCAAGAAAACATAACCTGAATTTCAATACTGACTTCATTCACTTCTTGTTTTTCAAAAGAAATAATTCAAAACAGCGGAATGAAATATCCAACCCAAAAAAATATACATAACATGGCCCTTAGCCAACGAGATCATGGTCCACCTAAACACGTGGTTCACCATGTCTTAATATGAGTAATGATACATAACACTATTCACAATATATACAACAAAAGATGAAATTCCCATTATCTCGTGTTACGTATCAGAGCGACTCCTAAGACTCGATCAGGCAACACGCACTCCATGCACTACTCAAGTACCTGAATTATTTGTACTTCCAAAGAAGCACAGACACAAGAAACAACAAAGGGGTGAGAACTACATTCAATAATTAACGGCGTAAAATACATGCTAAGAAATAGAGTTCAAGCAATCACACACCATGTACACACATTCACTACACACTTGTCACTATCACTCGTAATCCAACAAAGACATAATAATAAAGCAATGTGACTCAATGACACAATGCAATGCAAATGGTACCAACACACCATGGTTCATTCAATTGAACCCGGATAAATCACATACACCCCTACTTGGCAATGATTTATCCCCACCACACTCCATAATGGAGTTCGGATGAATCACATACACTCCTCCTGAGCAATGATCCATCACCACCGGCACCATGATATGCACGACAACAATATGCATACACACACATGTATAGTAAAATTACACATTCTCACGATCCTCCTGATCACACATGAAATAATAATTCATCACAACACACCCCACAACCGGGCATCCCTCACTCGACGTCATTTAGTTAATTATTTAATTAATTCATTAAAATTACTAAATTAATTATTTTCATCACCAATTACACATTTCACAGGGTCTGACATCTATTCCCAACCTCTCAAACCAAAAGGAACCGCTTCGGACGCGAGAACGGGAAAGAAGTCGCGAAAACGGCAAAATTATGCACTCTCGCTGGTCATACGCGTATTTCCCTGGGCCATACGCGTATTGCCCAGCTCACTCGCCCTTCCATACGCGTATTGCCCAACGTGATACGCATTTGAGCAGAGACTAAATTCTCTTAATAATTTCACTTCCAGATCTCCGTACGCGTATTGCCCTACTTAACACGCGTACTGCCCAGCCCCATACGCGTACCCTTACGCATTTCAGCAGAGGGCCGTGAGAAATGGGTTCCATACGCGTATTGCCCAACCCAATACGCGTATTACCTTGCCCATTACGCGTATGGCCTTGCCCAATACGCGTATGGGCAACGAATACCCAGAATTTTTCTGGTTTCACACCAGTCCATTTTCTGCTAAATTTCCACACCCAAACCTGCAATACTAGCAACATACAGCAGCAGCAACATAGTGTTTACACATATTAAGATAGAATGGATTGATTTACACACTTTCCATCACAATTTCAAACATTCAACACCAATTCCACAACAACCATAATTATACATACAATTCCTATGAGGAGAAAGAATCCTCACTACCATCTAATGTTATCAATACCTATATTGAAATCCATTCTCCCCCTTACCTTGAATTATCGATTCAATTCTGGTGCAAATTGATGATGCCAAGCTTAGTTCTTCCTCTCCACTTTCTCTTGGTAAACAAATGTGTTTGTCTTCCCCAATTTTCTTAATCCTCCTCCTTACCTTGTTTTACTACTACTAATTATCTTATTAATAAAATTCTCATTTTATTTACTAATAACCATATTAATAGTAATAATAATAATACTAATAACAATAATGAGAATAATAATAATATTTGACATAAAAATAATAATACTCCTCTTTCTACTATTATTAAATATGTCCCCTCCTTATTCATTAATACCTTATTATTATTCCAACATCTCTATTTCCCCGCTCCGTTAAGGACCCTACACTCTACACAAGGCCAAACAAAAGAAATAACACACGACGATTAAATAAATTAAAATGAGGTGTTACAACCCTCCCCCACTTAAAATATTTTCGTCCTCGAAAATGTATCTGATGGAAACAATTCTGGATA
The DNA here is from genome assembly GCA_022829125.1 of Lathyrus tuberosus. Lineage (NCBI taxonomy): Eukaryota > Viridiplantae > Streptophyta > Magnoliopsida > Fabales > Fabaceae > Lathyrus > Lathyrus tuberosus. The sequence goes on from JALAZF010000034.1 coordinate 9,161,616, forward strand.
CAACTCTCGCATCTTACTTTCCAACTCCCAGGTCACACTTCCTCCAGCAGCTCCTCCCCAAGCCACTTTTATGAGGGGAATTCCTTTTCCTCTAAGTTGTTTCATCTTGCGATCCTCGATCCTTATCGGCATCGTTTCTACAGTAAGATTCTCCCGAATCTGTACTCATCCCTCTGGATAACATGTGATGGATCCGACACATACTTCCAAAGTTGTGATACATGAAATACGTCATGCAAGTTCGAAAGTTCTGGCGGTAACGCCACCCTGTAAGCAACTGTACCCACTCTTTGCAAGATTTGATACGGTCCAATGAATTTAGGATCCAACTTTTTCGATTTCAGTGCACGTCCAACACCTGTCACAAGGTTGACTCTCGAGAATACATGGTCACCTTCGCTGAATTCCAAATCTTTCCTCCGATTATCGTGATAACTTTTCTGTCTACTCTGAGACGCTTTCATCTTCTCACAGATCATATGAATTGTTTCAGTAGTTTGTTGCATGATTTCAGGCCCAAGCACCACATTCTCACCAGTTTCATACCAACACAGAGGCGTTCTACACCTCCTACCATACAAAGCTTCAAAAGGTGCCATACCAATACTAGAATGGTAACTATTGTTATACGTGAACTCAATCAATGGCAAATGAGTATCCCACGCACCACCTTTCTCCAACACACAGGTTCTCAACAAATCTTCTAATGACTGAATAGTCCTCTCCGACTGACCATCGGTCTGTGGATGATAAGCCGAACTCAACTTCAGTTTAGAACCCAAAGCCTCCTGCACACTCTTCCAAAATTCTGAAGTAAACCTCGGATCTCTATCCGACACTATACTCGACGGAACACCATGCAGTTTCACAATTATTCTAATGTAAATCTCCGCCAGCTTTGTCAACGGAAAACTGATATTAATTGGTATAAAATGTGCGGATTTCGTAAGCCAATCCACCACCACCCAAATAGAATCAAAGCCTCTCGCCGTATTTGGCAAACCAGTAACAAAATCCATAGCAATACTATCCCACTTCCATTATGGGATCTCTAACGGTTTCATCAACCCTGAAGGTTTCTGATGCTCCACTTTTGACTTCTGACATATCAAACAAGCATACACGAACTTAGCTACATCACTCTTCATACCAGACCACCAAAATAACTTCTTCAAGTCTTGATACATTTTTGTGGCTCCCGGATGAATACTCAAGCTACTCCGATGACTCTCCTCTAAAATTGCCTTCCTCAATTCATCATTATCCGATACATAAATTCTGCCTCAGAATCTCAATACCCCCACATTGTCCACTTTAAAATCACTATCAGGATCATTTCCTCCCAAAGGTATCAAGTCCACTAGCTTCACATCAAGCCTCTGATTTTCCTTAATTATGTCCAGAAAGTCATTATTCACTTTAAGCAAACCCAATCTAACACTTTACGGTGTAGTTTCACAAACCATACTCAAATATCTGAACTGTTCAATTAATTCCATTTCTTTTATCATTAATGCTGCCATGTGTATTGCCTTCCGACTTAGAGCATCCGCTACAACATTAGCTTTCCCCGGATGGTAACTCAAATTAAAATCACAGTCCTTCAAGAACTCTAACCATCTTCTCTGCCTCATATTCAATTCCTTCTGATCAAACAAATACTTCAGACTTTTATGGTCACTGAACACTTCAAATCTCGATCCATACAAATAATGTCTCCAAATTTTCAATACAAAACCCACTGCAGCTAATTCAAGATTATGAGTAGGATAATTTCTTTCATGTACTCTCAATTGTCGTGAAGCATATGCCACAACCTTGCCATCTTGCATTAACACTCCGCCTAATCCCATCTTAGACGCATCACAATACACTACAAAAGGTTCGCTTGGATTCGGTAGAATCAATACTGGTGTTGTAGTCAGTTTCTTTTTCAGTTCTTCAAAACTTTCTTCACACGCTGTATCCCAAACAAAAGCTTGACTCTTTCTAGTTAACTGAGTCAATGGTAACGCCAAATTAGAAAATCCTTCGATAAATCTTCGGTAATAACCTGCCAAACCCAAGAAGCTTCTAATTTCCGTTACAGACTTCGGGGGTTCCCACTGAAGCACGACACTTACTTTAGATGGATCCACTGATATGCCATCACCAGAAATAACATGACCCAAGAAACTCATAGTATTCAACCAAAATTCACATTTTGAGAACTTTGCAAATAATTTATTATCCTTCAACACCTGCAATGCAATCCTCAAGTGTTCTGTATGATCCTCTTCAGATTTGGAGTAAACCAATATATCATCAATGAATACCACAATAAACTGATCCAGATAAGAATAAAAGATACAGTTCATATATTCCATAAACACACCTGGCGCATTAGACACTCTGAAAGGCACCACTGCATACTCGTAATGTCCATATCGAGTTCTGAACGCAGTCTTCTGAATATCACCTTCCTTCACTCTAATCTGATGGTAGCCCGACCTCAAATCAATTTTACTGAAAATACGAGCCCCCACAAGCTGATCCATTAAGTCATTAATTCGTGGAAGTGGATACTTATTTTTAATGGTCACTTTATTCAACTGACGGTAATCGATGCACAGACGCATACTACCATCCTTCTTTTTCACCAACAACACCGGAGCCCCCCACGGCGACACACTTGGCCGAATAAACTCCTTATCAAGTAATTCTCCAATTTGAGATTTCAACTCCACCAATTCTGATGCCAACATCCTGTATGGTGCCATAGATATAGGTCTGGTACCAGGAACAAGATCAATAGTAAACTCAATTTCCCTCACCGGAGGCAATTCGGTAATATCCTCTGGAAACACTTCAGGAAATTCGCTTACCATCGGTAACTCGTTAACCGACGTATTGCTTTCAACTAACAACTAGGCAACCACCGCAAACATCTTAGCTTCATCTTATAACAAGGTTCTCAATTCCTTAGTAGACAAATAATTAGCCAACACCTCTTCTTCAGAAGTAAGGAACAAAAACCTCTTCCTAAAGCAATCAATATAAACTCGGTTGAATTCTAACCAGTTCATCCCTAGAATAATATCCAGATTACTGAGTGGCAAACAAATCAAGTCCACGCCGAATTCTCTACCAAAAATAGTCAACGAACAATTTAAACATGCCAAAGAAGTAACCACCGAACCAATAGAGGGAGTGTCAATAGTCATCCTCTGATCCAAAGTAGACGGCACAATCCCTAATTTCTTTACACAATCAACAGAAATGAATGAGTGGGTTGCACCCGTGTCAATGATAGCAATCAGAGGAATGTCATTAATAAAACAAGTACCTTTGATGGAACGCGCATCATGGGTGGACTGGGCTCCCACCAAGGCAAACACCTTTCCACTGGCCTGAGATTTCTTTGGCTTCTCACAGTGAGTGCTGATGTGACCTTTCTCTCCACAGTTATAACAGGTAGGCATAGTGGCCTTACAATCTGCTATAACATGCCCTGGTCGCCCACACTTGAAGCACTTCTTCACCTCATTCGGAAAATTAATAGCACGGTGACCCGCGCCACCACACCTGAAACACTTGAGAGTATCAGGAACCAGTCCTCCTTCTTTTGGTTTCTTTCCCACAGCAGCTTTATGTTTTCCTTTGTCAGGTGGAGCACTATAAGGCGTACCCCCATACCTCTGCTTACCCTTCCGGTCACCCAAGGCTTTGTAATGAGCAATCCGGGCCCTGTTATCATTATCATAAATCTGGCTTCTGATTACCAGCTCCGGATAACTCCGTATCTTCTAACAAGCAATGGCCTGTTTGATCTCGGGACGTAACCCATTCTCAAACTTCAAGCATTTTGAATTCATGGCCTCATCAGTATTGTAGTGAGCACAATATTGTACCAACTCCTCAAACCGAGAAGCATACTCAACAACAGTCATGCTACCCTGTTTCAGTTCTAGGAACTCAATCTCTCTAGCACTGCGAATATCCTCTGGGAAATACTTTTCCAGAAACTCACCCTGAAACACTGCCCAAGTAACAAGAGTAACCGCAGCTTCCAACCTTTGACGACTATTATCCCACCAGGCTTCAGCTTCACCTTCCAGCATATGAGTGCCAAACTGTACTTTTCGAGCTTCGTTACATCCCATGGTCCTGAAGATCTTCTCAATAGCCTTCAGCCACTTCTGTGCCACTTCAGGATCAAGAATACCACCCTCGAAGGTTGGCAGCTTATTGCTCCGAAACTTTTCTAAGTTACGAAAATGCGCCTCCCCGACAATCTGATTGTTGTTCTGCACTGCCTGCGCCATAGCTTGCAGCGCCGCAGTAAGAGTAACGTCATTCCTCCCTGCCATACTGTTCAACAATTACTACACGGTTAGAAGAACACACAAGTCTACTCCTATTCTAAGGACAAACTCCACTACCACATCTGGCCGGACGGACCGACCTGCTTTGATACCAATTGTAACACCCACTATCCCGAACAAATAAATAATTAATATTCAATACGAAAATAATCAGAGTTCCCTTTATAAGTGGGATGTCACATCAAGAAAACATAACCTGAATTTCAATACTGACTTCATTCACTTCTTGTTTTTCAAAAGAAATCATTCAAAACAGCGGAATAAAATATCCAACCCAAAAAATATACATAACATGGCCCTTAGCCAACGAGATCATGGTCCACTTAAACACGTGGTTCACCATGTCTTAAGACGAGTAATGATACATAACACTATTCACAATATATACAACAAAAGATGAAATTCCCATCATCCCGTGTTACGTATCAGAGCGACTCCTAAGACTCGATCAGGCAATACACACTCCATGCACTACTCAAGTACCTAGATTATCTGTACTTCCAAAGAAGCACAGACACAAGAAACAACAAAGAGGTGAAAACTACATTCAATAATTAACGGCGTAAAATACATGCTAAGAAATAGAGTTCAAGCAATCACACACCATGTACACACATTCACGACACACTTGTCACTATCACTCGTAATCCAACAAAGACATAATAATAAAGCAATGTGACTCAATGACACAATGCAATGCAAATGGTACCAACACACCATGGTTCATTCAATTGAACCCGGATAAATCACATACACCCCTACTTGGCAATGATTTATCCCCACCACACTCCATAATGGAGTTCGGATGAATCACATACACTCATCCTGAGCAATGATCCATCACCACCGACACCATGATATGCACGACAACAATATGCATACACACACATGTATAGTAAAATTACACATTCTCACGATCCTCCTAACCACACATGAAATAATAAATCATCACAACACACCCCACAACCGGGCATCCCTTACTCGACGTCATTTAGTTAACTATCTAATTAATTCATTGAAATTACTAAATTAATTATTTTCATCACCAATTAAACATTTCACAGGGTCTGACATCTATTCCCAACCTCTCAAACCAAAAGGAACCGCTTCGTAAGCGAGAACAGGAAAGAAGTCGCGAAAACGGCAAAATTATGCACTCTCGCTGGTCATACGTGTAGCGAGCGAAACTGGACGTGTTTCTTAAGCACTGTCGCTCTTTTGGGGTACTACAGGTCGATTCATTTTTTATCCTATTGAAGCTGATGAAGGTAGGGAAATAGATGTCTCCAATTAACCCTGCTTGCATACCGAGTTTAAACAGCGGTCTGTTAGGTTACGGAGCGATATGGAAGTGGGGCCTCTTTCTTCTTTCTTTGTTTAGAACGGAACACCGGGAATGTTCATGGGTAGGGGGTTAGGACTGATAATTTTTAATTGATGTATGGGATTGTGGGTTTTTGTTGAGTGTGCTCGCTAAGATTTTTCTTTCAATCTTATGCCTATGTATTCCCGTTTACCGAAACAGGGAAATCAGAGCGATCGTAGTTCCTCCTATTCTATGGGAGGAAATGGTGTTTTGGTGTCTTGTTCAAAGCCCAAGACGTGAAGCTGAAAAGGTGGTTTATTTCTTGTTCAAATCCCAAGATGTGAAGCTAAAGAGTCTATTTGTATCTTGTTCAAAGCCCAAGATGTGAAGCTAAAAGTTTCATCTTTAGAGAGAATTTGTCATCTCTAAAGAGGGTCTGTTTGTCACAATTGTTGGGTGACTGGTTTATAAAGGAGGATTACTTTAACTGGGATATGTGAATCCAGCAATGCCATAATTTCCTTTATAAGGGTTTTTGACCTGAAGGAGAAGATTTTAACTCAGTGTAGAGCAATGCCATCTTTCCTTAGGAATTTCTCATGCTAAAAGAGGGACAGTGACATGGATGTAGATGATCCAGAGGCTTGCCGCTTACAGCAGTTAGATGAAGGGAAATGAGTCGTTGATGTTTGTATACAGTGAACGAGGTACAACTTTGATGCTAAAAGGTTGATTGGTTCAACCGGGGTTTTCTTATACAAAGCCTAAGAGGAGGCTAGTGGACCAACAAGAGGGTGTTTTTGTGTGTCTCGTACGAAGCCCGAGATAGAGGCTAAAAAAAGGGTTGTCTCAACAAGAGAGTGCTTTATATCTCGTACGAAGCCCAAGAGAGAGACTAAAGGGAGTTGACTCAATAAGAGAGTCTTTTATACTCAACAAGAGAGTGATTTGGTATCTCGTACGAAGCCCGAGATAGAGGCTAAAAGGTTTGACTCAACAAGAGAGTCTTTTATACTCAACAAGAGAGTGTTTTTGTATCTCGTACGAAGCCCGAGATGGAGGCTAAAAGGTTAGCTCTGCTGGGGAGAATCATTGTACAAAGCCCAAGAGGAGGCTATGGTAACTGTTTCAGTTAAGTGACAGATCTAATATGCTGATTTAAAGAGAAAATCAGTTCTTATATGAGTATTGTTTGCACTCAGGGATTCGATTCGAGGATCAGGGTTATTTCCTATTCTTTAAGGAATTGGGAAATCCAAAGGGTATTGAGACTGTCTGAGTCTACTGGTGTTTTTCCCTACTTGAGAATGCCTTCGAGGCTCAAGGAGATTAGATTGTCCAAGTCTGGAGTTTCATCTTTTGTACTACGTTTAAGAAACAACAGTAGCAAGATCTAGACTTTTTGAAAGACTGTTCTATTAAGATGACTAATTTCTGTTCCTATACCTCTAGGAGGTCGTCGGGACAATTTGTACGAAGCCCAAGAGGAGGCTGGAATCTTTTAAGAAGCCGAGGGACAATTTGTATGAAGCCCAAGAGGAGGCTATCACTCCCGGAGGAAGAAATCATTTATACGAAGCCTAAGAGGAGGCTGTGAATACTTCCAAGAAGCCAACGGGTCCTTGTACAACGCCCAAGAGGAGGCGGGGATGCTTTTAAGAAGCCTGTGGGTCCCCAAACCCCGAGAAATTCAAGACAGACTATTCACAGAGAATAGATAAAGCCAGGAAAGTTCGAGAATTTGGAAGAAACTCAAGAGATGCCATTCACGGAGAAAAGATCATCTCTATGGAGTAGAGTTTCTTTGACGATTTCTAAAGGTGACAGTCTGTGAAAAGGTTCACCGAGAATGCTGCCTTTCACGTCTCCATATTGTTTAACCCCAAGAGGAGGGAAGACTGTATCTGGTAATCCTATGGGGATCTAGTTTTGTCTATTTTAAGAGTAATCAACAGGGCTTAGTGCTAGACGTAGTTGTCGGGGAAACTCTAAATATCTATACTAATATTACACAGTTGATATAAGTTTACAAAAGAAGACTTATAGTGAAACAACCCCACAGTACAGTTATATGTATATGAAAGCGGTAAATGAATGCATATAAACACTTACTCGGTTGTAGAGCTTTTATGCTGTTTGGTTAGTTGTTCAACAAAGAAAGATTGAAAACAACAGTATATTCAAGATCAAAGGAGAAAGTGCTTTGAAATAAAAGATTGGGGCTTACAGCTCAAGGAGAGGCTCAGGTTTTTATCAGTGATCGCACTATCGTTTTGTACAAAGGGACTTATACAAGTGACTGAGGCCTAAAAAGGTTTTATGTACAAAGGGATGGGTCTTACACTCTCTCAAGAGGCCCAAAAGGTTTAAAGAAAAAGAGTGGGGCTTATAACAGGTGGGTAGGCCCAGATGATTTTTTCGTTTGAAATGGCGATCGCGCCGAGATTTTTGAAAATGCAGTGGGTCTTATACAATGACTGAGGCCCAAGATAATTTGGATTTCAAAAGGGGTTGGGTCTTACACTCTAATAGAGGCCCAAAAGTTTTGAATGGGTCTTATAGCTCGAGGAGAGGCCCAGATGGTTTATTTTTAAACGGGCGACGATCGCGCCGAACTTTTCTTTTAACGCAGAGGGACTTATACAATATCTGAGGCCCAAAATTGTTTTGGTTAAAAGGGGATTGGGTCTTACACTCTATTAGAGGCCCATGAGTGTTTGAAAGTGATTTATGAGGGTAAAAATCAAAGAAACCCTAATTTGTTTTCTTTTAAAAGTAAATATTAAAAGAAAATCAATGAAAAATACCAAATGAATTTGAATAAACCACTTGTAATTTTTGTTTAAGGTTTGAAAAATTAATTTTTAATCACAAGAGATATTAAAACTCATTTGGTCTTGATTTTTCAAGATAAATGTTCATTTTAAAATGTTTAAAACAAATAAAAATGAAGTTATTCACAAAAAATACTAATTATATTAAATAAATAATATAAACTTAATTTTTTGTGGAATAAAATATTTCAACATTTTTGTGATTTTTTGCAAAAAGAACCAATAAAAAATAATTAAAATTGAGTGAGTTATTAATTTTCCAATTAATTAATAAAACATAAAAATATTGGAAAAAATGGCAAAATGTGAAAAAAAAACACAAGATGGCATGGGTGGGGTTTGAACCCACGACCTCAAGGTCACAAGGCGCGCGCCTTACCACTGGGGTGGTGATACATCCATTGTTTGGTGTGAAAACACAAATATACAAGTCATGCCTTGGTTTTAGGCCTGGCCCAAGGCAAGGCAAGGCAAGTTTTGGCTCAGAAACGTGAAGGTCATAACTTTCTCAATTCTTAATGGTTTGAGACAAAATTTATATGCATCTGGACCAGAATTTCACAAGGAATCCAATGGTGGTGGTAGTTTTTTCAGATCACTCTCCTTCCTCAAAACCCGATAGTGGTTTTGAAAAAGACCTATAATTACATTTTCTATGCTACACTTTGATACATGCATGAATTACATGATCAATTGGTTCAAACACAACATATATAACATGTATTAGGTGTGCATGATCAGTGGACTTCAAAGCATTGCATATTTTGGAAAGTTCAAGTCATGAGGCTTACCTCTTTTTGAGCTTTTTGGAGTTTTTGTGCAATCTGTCAAGCCTCTTGTTCCAGAAATGATTTGATGCTTTAGACACACTCAAATGATCCCTTAGAAGCTTTTAGGATGATTGGAATCAGTTGGTACCTGTAAAAACACAAACTGGCCCTTTCTTGCAAAAGGGGTTAAAAGTGACCAAAATAGCAACTCTCTCAAATGGTGTTCCAGATGGGGGGAACCATTTGGGACAGTTCAAGGATGATATTTGGAGTGTGTTTGAGGTTTTATCTGGTTTGGAAAGTGACTGAATCAAGACATGGCTTGAAAAATGCACAAAAAGCCTATTTTGAGGTTTTGAGAGGTAACTTTGTGATTTTGTGATTACAGGTCACTTGTGAGAGTTTGGATCACCTACATATGATGTTTATGAGGTGTGTGTGTGTGTGTGTGTGTGATTGGTTTGATTGAAAAAGCTCTCAAACTCAAAAACTCAGAGTTACCTTGCTAAAGAAGGCATTTTTGCCAAGAGAAAGGGATTTTGAGGAAAGCATTTGTTTGATGGCTTTGGTGTACTCAAACTGAGCACAAATGAGCTCTATTTATAGTAGAGCGAGTTTGTTTTGGGATCAATAATGAATGGCAACTGCAGCAGAGGTTTGGCCAATGTTGGCAAATAGAAATCCAAGTCTCCTCTAGCCATTGACTAGAGGTTAGATCACAGAGCTTTGGTTCCCTACTTGTTGGAGGAATCTTGACTGAATTCAATTGCAAATGTGTCAGTCTATGCCACCTCTAAGCATCTATTAAATTCTCCAATCCAAAATTGGAGTCTTGTCCCTCTTTTAGGCAATTCTAGGTTTGGCATGCTACTTCTTGTTCCAAGGACTTTGGAGGCTTGGCTCAGTGATTGTCCCCTTTAGATTTGATCCTCAGATGTGTCCAAGATGATGACAAGGCTTGAAATTTGGCTGATTTTGGTAAATCAACCAAAAATGCAAAATTCTGGCTTGCCTTGGTAGTTTTCAGCAAGGCATTTTGCACTACCATAACTCTTAGCTCAAATTGAATTTGGTGATGTTCTTGGCCATTTTAGAAAGTCCTTATATGATACAACAACTGTTTAATCATATTTGATTTTGATACTTTTTGGATCCAAGTGAAAAATATCCCTACATTTGGAAAAAAGTGAAGGCAGATTCTGACTTAGTGAAAATTTCACTAAGTGTTGGAAAAAAGTGACATTTTCACTTTTTGTGATTTTGATCAATCCATGAATAATTGGAATGAGGTCTAGTTGAAGTTTTTGTAGAGGTCCATGAGATCTACAAATCAAGCTTTGGATGGGGAGAAATGGCTTTGTGTTTTAGGAGTTATGATCCTCCAAAGTTGGTACCCTTGCCACTTTGTTCATAACTTAGAAAATTTTCTAAGTCTTTATGGTTACCCCTTTTACAAGTTATCCCACTTTCTTTGATTTTTCTTGATGAATGATGATTCAAATCATACATTAACATCATTTTAGGGTTAAAAAACCATTTTTGTGAAAAATCTCAAAAAGTCAAAGTTGACTTTTGTGCACAGTTGACTTTTTGTCAGATGAATTTCAAACTGTGCGATCCTTTAGGAAATCATGTCCTTGATCTAAATCAAACTTGATGGACATGTTCCATGGGTGTTATATGGTGTATTGAATCATGTCCTAGGGTTTGGGAGCATGTCCTGGTCAAAAGTCAAAGATACAGTTGACTTTTTTCGCGAAACCCTAACTGTGGTCCAGATGAAATTGAGACTTGTTGCTCAAGCTTCCTGGATCAATCCATTGTTGCAAATGGATCAATGTGGTGTATTAGAGACCCTCAAATTCTCCCTTGAGGTCTTGGCTCATGATTTGTCCCAAAAGTCAACTTAGGGGTGAATTAGGTCAAGAAACCCTAATTCCTGATTTTTTTATGTATGCATCCCCTGAGGCAAAATTGACTTGATGCTTGGGCCTATGTGGTTCCATGGAGTATATTAGGTTATGCTTTGAAGCATTGGCTCATGTCTAGAGGAAAATTCCCAACTGGAGGCCCTGGTCGACCAAAACCCTAATTTGGTGACACTGGCGATCTTGAGGCTTGATCCACCTAGAAGGGAGCATCCTTGTGCTTAATCCTTGAAGTGGGAGTCCTTTTGATCAATTGTGGATGTTTTAGAGGTTAGACAAGTAGAAGATCATGTCATTCCTTGATTGATCATTTGTCTAAGAACTCTGAGAGGGCTTGAAACCCTAAGTTTGATTGTAGTGGATGCCCATCCATCTTTGGGGAGACTGATGGTTCATCCATATTGTGATGATGATTTACACAATGATGGGGAATCTTAGTGGTCAAAATTTGGGGTATGACAGATGCCCCTATTTAATCTTCTTGGACCCGAAGGTGCGAATGGTGAAGGTATCCAGGCATTCAGGGTGCAAGAGGATTAAATATCGGAATACCCGAAATTTTGATGGTGGTTATGAATGGTAGCTTGTACATTTATCTTCTTTTGTTAAGCAATGACGCTTGGAAAAGGTAAACTTCCCCTCGATCCTGGTTTCCAGCCAAGGAACTGGTCTTAGTTTCTGAAATAAACTTTCCCTCGATCCTGGTTTCCTACCAAGGAACTGGTCTAAGTTTCTGAAATAAACTTCCCCTCGATCCTGGTTTCCTACCAAGGAACTGGTCTAAGTTTCTGATATGAACTTCCCATCGATCCTGGTTTCCTACCAAGGAACTGGTCTTAGTTTCTGATATGAACTTCCCCTCGTTCTTGGTTTCCTACCAAGGAACTGGTCTCAGTTTCTTTTGTCAATAAACTTTATTGACAAGGGACGCTATTCGTAGCAATTTTCCTCAAACTTCTCGCCGAATTTTCCTGGGGAGACGCCATTTGATGGGAAAAAGAATGATGTCATACTTGCTGGGGAACCCAATCGTCTGAGTTGTAGAGGTGTACAAATTTCTCTGTTTGGAGACGCCATTTGCCGACCCTACTGGGGAAAACGAGCCTCTTGAGAGACTGTTTTCTGCTTAGAGGTGTTACATCATACTTTTCTCGAGATATTCCCAGAGAAATGCCATATGATGGGATCCAATTTTGAGGTGCTGATGACCTTTTCATCAGTGGGTTTTCGGAGAAAAACTGTCGTACTGCCGAATCTCTGCTTAAGAGGCTTTCTCTGGGGATTTTCCTTAATCCGGGAAAGCAAGGATGTCCTCTTCAATGGCGAAGAGTGACATCGGTTGAAGGTTCTCTGGTCTTTCAGAGGTTCAAGTTGTCAAAGTGGTCAAGGACCCAACTTCAATCCAGAAATAAACTGGATGAGAGATTGTTCAAATGCAACATTTCCTAATCGAGAAAAAAAACCGACAACTCGACTGAGAAGACAGCTATCACTAGGGATAAGACCGACTGGAGTGATAGTGATGCAATATGAATGAGAATGCAAATAGAATGCATGATGTATGTATGTATATGCTGACAAAACTGACGCTACATACAGACTAAAGGATGAACATGACGGGATACTCGGCCATCGCGGGGCGAAGTCGTACTGTTGATCCCAAAGTAGCAATTCTGCCTTGCTTAGGAGAGACAGTCCCCGTGGGGAATACCGTTGGTCGGGCATAGGAGATAAGAACTCGGCCGAGGGTATCAGATGGGAAAGCCGCATCTGATACAGCTGATCCTTCATTCAGGCACACTGGCTTAGAATGTGTACTTCGATTCTGCACTTTGAAGCTCGCTTATTTCTGGAGTAGCGAGCGACGTTCTCTCGATGCTCAATAGTCAAAAGAAATTGACATCTTTAGTTTAAAAGCAGAAATTTTTTTAACAAGTATATTCATTTTTGTTTCGTTTCAAGAACCGTTGATCATGTTAAAATGTCGTTCTATAAAGCTTAAAACAAATGAGACTTATAAACAAAAGCACAAGGGCTCAAATATTATTGTAGGATGGAAATCAGCCAAGCGCGTGATTCCATAGAGTATTTACAAAGTTAGAAAATGGTAATTTAATGGAAAAGGGCTGCATTGAATCATAACGACCAATATCCTTCTACCAACTTTGAATTCTGGACATCCTGAGCTTCCGTCGAAGATGACCTTGATTGGAGTTTTCTGATGGACGACGTAACTGCTGCTGAGGGATTTGCCCCTTTGTTGAACATAGTTACTTGCCATTATCCCTAATTTTTGCTTGGATTGTACTTTGAGGTTTCCAATCCAACGGGATGATTTTTTATCATGTCTCTAATTTTTGCCTGGACCGCCCTTTCGGGTTTTCAATCCACCGAGACATTTTTTTTTGTTTTTTTTAGGCGAAGTATTTCTTGACTACATCAACATTCTTGGGGTAGGCAAATTCCTCTCCGTCCATAGTTGCAAGTCTCAAGGCGCCACCTGAGAAAGCTTTCTTGACCACGTAGGGGTCGTCAAAATTCGGACTCCATGGTCAACCAGTAGTACCCTGCTCTTATAATTTTTCTTGCCATTGTGTGTCTGTTGGCATGAGTGCAAAAGGACTCTTCGTGAATTTCTTTTATTAGCATGTCTGCTTCTGGTCTGTCGACGCATCGAAGCAAGACCATGTCAAAGTTCCTCTTATAGAGTGTATCACCGCTCAGGAAGAAACTTCCTGCTAGCCTTCTGAGGGTTTTTCTATCTTTCCTGGATGCCCCAGGTGGGTACTCTTGTTTCTGAAGGAAGCATTTGATATCGTGATACCAAGGTTTGTCGTCTATGACTGCTTCAATCGCGAAGATGTAAGCGGGCTGCTCAAGGCGCATTATGTCAATCTTAGGTATGTCATTCCATTGACCTACGCTAATCATTGAAGAGAGAGTGGCTAAAGCGTCAGCCATGTGATTCTCATTACGAGGGATGTGATGAAACTCGATTCTGTTGAAGAAGGGTAACAACCTTCTCGTGTAATATTTGTAAGGGATCAATCCTGATTGGTATGTGTTATAATCTCCTTTGATCTGACTGATAACCAGGGCTGAGTCGCCGTACACGTCCAAGTTTTTGATCCTTAAGTCGATCGCTTCTTCGAGACCCATAATACAAGCTTCGCATTCGGCCTCATTGTTTGTGCACTTGAACATAAGTCTGGCAGTGAAAGGAATGTGGGTACCCTGAGGTGTTATAATAATTGCCCCAATTCCGTTTCCGTAATGATTGACAGCTCTGTCAAAAATAAGTCCCCATTGGGAATCCGGTTCTGGCCCTTCACTGGGTAGCAGTTCATCGCAATCTTTCATTTTTATATACATGACATCTTCATCCGGGAAGTCAAACCCGATTGATTCTTGATCGTCAATCGGTTGATGAGCCAAATGATCAGCTAAAACACTCCCTTTAACCGCTTTCTGAGCGTGGTACTCTATGTCATATTCTGATAGCAACATCTGCCAACGGGAGATCCTTCCCGTGAGTGCAGGTTTTTCAAATACATACTTGATTGGATCCATTTCAGAGATTAACCAAGTAGTGTGACGAATCATGTACTGGCGAAGACGTTTGGCTACCCAAGCCAAAGCGCAGCAAGTTTTCTCGAGCATCGTGTACCGAGTTTCACAGTCGGTTAATTTCTTGCTCAAATAGTAGATGGCAGACTCCTTCCTTTTGGTTTCATCTTGTTGGCCAAGTACACACCCCATTGAGTCTTCCAAGACTGTTAAGTAAATGATCAGTGGTCTTCCTTCCACTGGAGGGGATAGAATCGGTGGGTTCAATAGATATTCCTTGATACTGTCGAAGGTAGTTTGACAATCTTCTGTCCAAACGCAGTCTCGATTCTTTTTAAGTAATTTGAAAATCGGCGCACATGTCGCGGTCATGAGGAATATAAATCTGGAGATGTAGTTCAAACTTCCCAGGAATCCTCTGACTTGTTTTTTAGTCTTCGGAGAAGGTATTTCTTGAATGGCCTTGACCTTGTCAGGATCAGCCTCAATTCCTTTCTGGCTGACGATGAACCCTAAGAGTTTCCCTGAACGGACACCAAAGGTGCACTTGTTGGGATTCAAGCGGAGTTTGTACTTTCTCAACCGCTCGAATAATTTTGACAGGTGGGTCCCATGCTCCTCTTCTGTCTTAGATTTTGCAATCATATCATCGACATATACCTCAATTTCTTTGTGTATCATGTCATGAAAAAGAGTAGTCATGGCCCGTTGATAGGTTGCCCCGGCGTTCTTCAAACCGAATGGCATTACCTTGTAACAAAAGGTACCCAATGGGGTAATGAACGAAGTTTTCTCCATGTCTTCCGGCGCCATTTTGATCTGGTTATAGCCCGAGAATCCATCCATGAAGAAGAAAACTTTGAACTTTGTTGTACTGTCAACCAGCATGTCAATGTGCGGTAAAGGAAAGTCGTCCTTTGGACTAGCCTTGTTTAAATCTCTGTAATCGACACACATTCTGACTTTTCCATCCTTTTTCGGAACGGGTACGATGTTGGCTAACCATTGAGGATATTCTGATGTAGCGAGGAAACCTGCGTCAATCTGTTTCTGTACTTCCTCTTTGATTTTGATGGTCATGTCTGGATGAGTCTGTATCAACCTTTGTTTTACTAGCGGGCATTCTGATCTCAACGGTAAATGATGTTCCACGATGCTGGTATCCAACCCTGGCATATCCTGATAGGACCAAGCGAATACATCGAGAAATTCTTTGAGAAGCTTTAACAAACCTTCTCTGGCAGTTGGACTGAGCAGTGCCCCAATCCTGATTTCTTTTCTCTTTTTCCGAACCTAAGTTTACCGTTTCCAACAGTTCTTTATGAGGTTCAATGGACCTTTCCTTTTGTCTGAGTAGTCGGGAGATCTCTTCTGGAATTTCGTCGTCAACTTCTTCTTCAGCCCCAAATACCGGGAACTCAAAGTTGGGAGAAGGCATCGGATCGTATGTTTCAACGGGGTTTAAGACAAGCAATCTGCATGACGTGACGATTCGTGTTTAAAAGAGATAGAGAAAATGCAAGTGTGTGCAGTATATTTCTTTTACTGCTTGTTTTATTATTTGAGATGTTTTTTAGGATTACCATTTTCTGAGAAAAGCAAAAAGAGAAAACAGCAATTAACGCAGAAATTACAGAACGATGTTATTTTATTAATGAACAAGTCGATTCTTGAAACTACAGCCCTATAAAACAAAACTCTGTCGCTTTGGGCAAAGCGAAGAGGGAAAATTTACAGAAAGCGAGCCCTATCAAAACATCTGTTTCACCTGGGCAGGGTGAAAGGCTAAAGATGGTAATTACTTAGACTTATGAACAATCTTCGGAACATCAACAGCAACCCATTGGCGGCGAACTCCTCGGTGAATCACAAAGTCTGGTACTTTCCTTGATTTGTCTTCAGAAATAACGCTAATTTCTGGTGGAGCAGGATCATTGGAATCTGTCTCCCAGGCAGAATTGTCGTAGGAGGATTCCTCTGTTGCCTTTTGCATAGCATTTATGCTCTCAAGTAGATCTTCCCATCCAATTGGCTGGATGTCTTCGAGCCTGATACGAGAACTTTTGGGAGCTGTGTACTTGACGAAGTAGTCGAACTTACCACTCAGTTGTCCCAAGGTGTCCCATGCTTCTTTGGAACTGGAGGAGTCATCTCTCTCGATGACGTTGACCTCAGGAAAAGCATAGTTGATGAACTCTAATCCTGCAGACGTTGCGAATTCATCGTCGTGTGGGGTATTTTCAGGATACCCTGGGTGTTTATCCCATGACATGGCGGGGACACAGGTATTCTATTCAATGATGCTCAACTGATTTTCATTGTTCGGCTGATTCTCTTGCCCCAAGTCTCCTGGATACGGCTACCACATTGGCAGGCCATCCATCGGGCCATAATAGTTGTGGTCAAAGTTGTCTTTCATCGGAGTGTCTTCCTCTAATGAGTTTGGTGGAGCACGACATCCTTCCGGATCAAAATCTCCAAATATCATTTCGACATTCGACCGGGGTATAAATCTTGGGCTCTGTGTAGGAAAGCAAAATGGAGTCTGCGTTTCGTCCTGAGACATATAACCGTCCTCGTTAAGATAGGACTTTCATTCCTCATCTGTGTCGGAGGAATCATCTTTATTGATGGTATACACTTCTTGAGGCACTGGGTGAAGGAAACCTCCACTGTGAAAGAAGTTCTGAATGGGATGAAGACTTTCATCGTTGGTAGTAGCTGTCTGGGTACAGGTTGCAGAAAAACCAAGACCCTTCTTTGTTTTATTGTCAGTATGAATGACTAGTTGTCCCCATCCTATTGTATTGGCACTCTCAACCGCTTTGATAGCATCTTTGTATGAGGAAATGGAAGTTCCCTCTTCGGATTGATTGTCCTTGCTCACCGAGAGCGCTTGGAACTAAGTTCCAATAACCTCCTCGGGTTCTACACAAGTAGATGATGATGATAAGTTACTCACGAGCAAGGCTTGTTCTCCACAGACCGTGACGAGCTGGTTGTTCTGGAAGAACTTTAACTTTTGGTGGAGGGTCGAGGTGACCGCCCCAGCCTGATGTATCCAAGGTCTTCCTAATAAACAACTGTACATTGCCCGGATATCCATGACCTGGAAAGTGACTTGGAAAGCGTGAGGACTGATGGTTATGGGAAGGTCGACTTCGCCAATAACTGCTTTTCTGGACCCGTCAAATGCTTTGACGACGACCTCACTGGTTCTCATCGGGGGTCCTTTGAAGGATAATTGCATCAAAGTGGACTTCGGCATGACATTCAGGGCTGACCCTGTGTCTACCAGTACGCTGGCTAAAGCATCGTCCTGGCAGTTGACTGTAATGTTGAGCGCCATGTTATGACGGCGACCTTCTTCAGGTAATTCCTCATCACTAAATCCCAAGTTATTGTAGGAAGTGATGTTAGAGATAATGTTATCGAACTACCTGATGGTTACATCTTGTTCTACAAAGGCTTGCTCCAAGACTTTCTGTAGAGCCTCCCTGTGCGCGTCTGAACTGAGTAAAAGTGACAGCACAGAGATCTTTGAAGGAGTTTGTAATAGCTGATCAACAATGTTGTACTCACTCCTTTGGATAGCTTCAGCATTTCATCATTGTTTTTCTAAAGGTCGGGATTACTGGACTGACCGACCGGTGGATTGGGAACTTCTGTCTAAGGTTCCTTTTCTTTGTTAAATTCTCCAACTCCTTGGTTGAAGATTATACCGCTCCGTGTTACACGACTGACGTCTGTGATATTCATGAAGGAGGGTAATGGAATTTCCTTTCCAGTTTTAATTATCGTCACACTGTATTTGTAAGGGATTGCCTTAGTTGATTCATACGGTAGTGGTCCCGGTAGATATATGACTATGGGAGCCTTCTGATTTTTCTGACTGTCGTAAGCAATTTCGATCTGTTCCTGGTTGGGAACTTTCGATTCGTCAAGTAGAGGAATGGTGGCACAAACATCCCTATTTCTCTCATGATCGGAGATTACGACAACGTCCTCAATTTGATCAGCGAGGTAGTCCAGCGCCCAGTTGATTGGTCCGGAACCCGGATATGGGCGAATCTCTCTACAATCCACCTGACCCTGAAGAGCTGCTCGCACAAGGTAGCACCTTTGGTTATCTTCTAAACAGACTCTACAACGTTCGTAGTTGTGTGGCGGTACCCGGCCGCGTCCGCTTTGAATGCAATGTAACCTCACTAGGTTAACTTCCACAGATCGGACATCATGACTTTGACGCCGAGTAGGGTTCCTGTTATTGATACTAATTTACTGAGTATCTTCATCCATATAGATTGGCATCCACCAGTGATTTAATAAGTGCTGAAGCGCCTCCTGGACAAGGGCATACCCTTGATTGTTTTTGCAACCCGCCTTACAGCTTTGATAGTTATGTGAAATCAGGAACCCGAGTCGGACCTGCTCAGCATGTAATTCTACCAGGTTGGTATTCATTAAGCGAATATCGAAGATCTGAACCATGTTGATCTGATATTGGTTCCTATCATGGTAGTCCTGGATCCATCCAAGATCCATCTGACGCTGGAGGGCCTCCTGTACAAAAGAGCATCCCTGTTCGTTTACCGAGCAAGTCAGACAAGAACTGTGCAAAAGAACTGGCTTTGCCTTGAGTGCATTTCCACCAGGTTGACATTCATCGCACGGATGTCATGGCTTTGAATGACGTTGGAATTCGTATAAACCATGTTGTAGCGAGCGATTTTGGACGCGGTTCTTAAGCGTTGGTCGCTCTCTGCGGTTTGAGCTTAAACTACAGGTCGATTCATTTTTTATCCTATTGTGAGCTGAATAAGGAAGGGAAATAGATGTCTCCAATTAACCCTGCTTGCATACTGAGTTTAAACAGCGGCCTGTTAGGTTACAGATGTTATCAATGTGGGGGGCCCTTGTACTGGTTATTTGTATTTCCGCCAATACTGTTTTCTTTCTTTTTACCTTGACAGAAGGTTTCTGGCGGGGAACAAGGATTAGGATGTTAGGACTGATGTTTTTGAATTACTGCTTTTGATTGATGGAGATATGGGATTTTGGGTTTTTGTTTAGTGTGCTCGCTAAGATTTTTCTTTCAATCTTATGCCTACGTATTCCCGTTTACCAAAACAGGGAAATCAGAGCGTTCGTAGTTCCTCCTATTCTATGGGAGGAAATTGGTTTTTGGTGTCTTGTTCAAAGCCCAAGACGTGAAGCGAAAGGTGGTTTGTATCTTGTTCAAAGCCCAAGATATGAAGCTGAAGGGTTTATTTGTGTCTTGTTCAAAGCCCAAGATATGAATCTAAAAGGTGTTTTCTTTAGAGAGAATTTGTCATCTCTAAAGGGGGGTCTGTTTGTCACAACTGTTGGGTGACTGACTGTAAAGGAGGATTACTTTAACCGGGATATGCGAATCCGGCAATGCCATAATTTCCTTTATAGGGGATTTTAACCTGAAGGAGAATACTTTAACTCAGTGTAGAGCAATGTTATCTTTCCTTAGGAATTTCTCATGCTAAAAGAGGGACAGTGGCGTGGATGTAAATAATCCAGAGGCTTGCCGCTTACAGCGATTAGATGAAGGGGAAAGGAGTTGTTGATGTTTGTGTACTGTGAACGAGGCACAGCTTTGATGCTAAAAGATTAATTGGATTAACCAGTGGTTTTCTTATACAAATCCTAAGAGGAGGCTATTGGCCCAACAAGAGGGAGTTTTTATGTGTCTCGTACGAAGCCCGAGAGAGAGGCTAAAAGGGTTGACTCAACAGGAGAATCTTTTATACTCAACAAGAGAGTGTTTCTGTATCTCGTACGAAGCCCGAGATGGAGGCTAAAAGTTTGACTCAACAAGAGAGTCTTTTATACTCAACAAGAGAGTGTTTTTTGTATCTCGTACAAAGCCCGATTGGAGGCTAAAAGTTTGACTCAACAAGAGAGTCTTTTTTGTATCTCGTACGAAGCTCGAGATGGAGGCTGTTGTTTGTTTGGATCAATAAGAACCTTTTTGTATCTCGTATAAAACCCGAGATGGAGGCTAAAGGGCTGATTGACTCAACGAGGGAGTCTCTTATGTGTCTCGTACAAAGCCCGAGAGAGAGGCTAAACGTTATTTGACTCCGCTGGGGAGAATCATTTGTACAAAGCCCAAGAGGAGGCTATGGTGACTGTTTCAGTTGAGTGACAGGTCCAGTATGCGGATTTTGAAAGAGAAAATCAGTTCTTATATGAGCAACACTGTACTCAAGGATTTGATTCAAGGATCCGGGTTATTCCTGTTCTTTAAGGAAGCGGGAAATCCGAAGGGTATTGAGACTGTCCGAGTCTACGGGTTTCCTTCCTATTTGACGAAGGGGTCACTTGAGAATGTCTTTGAGACTCAAGGAAGTTAGATTATCCAAGTCTAGAGTTTCATCTTTTGTATTATGCTTTGAGAAACATTAGTAGACTCTTTGAAAGGACGGTTCTATGCAGATGATTAAGTTCTGTTCCTATACCTCTAGGAGGTCGTCGGGACAATTTGTACGAAGCCCAAGAGGAGGCTGGAAACTTTTAAGAAGCTGATCGGACCTTGTACGATGCCTAAGAGAAGGCTATCATTCCCGGAGGAAGAGATCATTATACGAAGCCTAAGAGGAGGTTGTGAATACTTCTAAGAAGCCAACGGGTCCTTGTACTAAGCCCAAGAGGAGGCGGGGTTGCTTTTAGGAAGGTTGTGGGTCCTTGTACGATGTCCAAGAGGAGGCCGATGCTTTTAAGAAACCCGTGGGTCCCCAAACCCCGAGAAATTCAAGGCAAGCTATTCACAAGGAATAGATCAAGTCGGGAAAGTTCGAAAATTTGGAAGAAACTCAAAGATGCCATTCACGGAGAATACATTCATCTCTGGGAGTAGAGTTTCTTGATAATTCCTAATGAGGACAGCCGAAGAGAAGACTGTATCTGGTGATCCTATTTGGGGATCTAGGTGTCTATTTCTATGAATAAACGAAACGGCGTCACCTAGTTCTAGACGTAGTTGCCGGGGAAACTCTAAATATCTATACTATTATTACACAGTTGATATGAGTTTATGAAAGAAGACTTACAGCGAAACAGCCCCACAATATATATATATATATATATATATATATATATATATATATATATATATATATATATGAGTTTATGAAAGGAGACTTACAGTGAAACATCCCCACAATACAGTTATATACATATGAAAGCGGTAAATGAAAGCGGGTAAACACTTACTCGGTTGTAGAGCTTCCATGCTGTTTGGTTAGTTGTTCAACAAAGACAGATTGAAAACAACAGTATATTCAAAATCAAAGGAGAAAGTGCTTTGAAAAAGAAAGATTTAGGGCTTACAGCTCAAGGAGAGGCCTAGGGTTTTATCAGTGAGTGCACTGTTGAATTTGTACAGAGGGACTTATACAAGTGACTGTGGCCCAAAAAGGTTTTCTGTACAAAGGGATGGGTCTTACACTCACTCAAGAGGCCCAAAAAGTTTAAAGAAAAGAAATGGGGCTTACAACACGAGGGTAGGCCCAGTTGGTTAATTTTGAAAGGGGCGACGATCGCGCCGTTTATTTGAAAATGTACAGAGGGACTTATACAACGAATGAGGCCCAAAAAGTTTTTTGTACACAAAGGGGTTGGGTCTTACACTCTCATAGAGGCCCAAAGAGTTTAAAGAAAAGAAATGGGACTTACAACACAAGGGGAGGCCCAAAATTTTTTCAGTTTGAAAATGGCGATCGCGCCGAGGTTTCCTTTTAACGCAGAGGGACTTATACAATAAGTGAGGCCCAAAATTTATTTTGGTTAAAAGGGGGTTGGGTCTTACACTCTATTAGAGGCCCAAGAGTTTTGAATGGGTCTTATAGCTCAAGGAGAGGCCCAAAAGGTTATTTTTCAAAAGGCGACGATCGCGCCATTTGTTTTTTACGGTATCGGGACTTATACAATACACTGAGGCCCAAAAATGATTTGGTCAAAAAAAAGGATAGGGTCTTACACTCTATTAGAGGCCCAAAAACTTTTGAATGGGTCTTATAGCTCGAAGAGAGGCCCAAAGGTTGTTTTTCAACGGATGATGATCGCGTCGAACTTTTTGAAATACAACGGGACTTATACCATAAGTGAGGCCCAAAAAAGGTTTGTATTTACAAAGGATTGGGTCTTACACTCTATTAGAGGCCCAAAAAGTGTTTGAAAAAGTTTGATGAGGGTTGAATTAATCAAAAACCCTAATTTCATTTTTTAAAGAGCATTTTTCAAAGAAAAGTCAAGTAAAAAATGATTAAAAAAATATCAAATAAAATCATTAATCATGTTATAAACAGTGATTAAGGTTTATGAGAAAGTATTTTATCCACATGAATATTTAAAATCATTTTGGTTTTAAAAATCAAGAAAAAGAAATCATTTTAAAAGCATTTAAAAAAATTTAAAACAATATTTTTGAATATATTAAAAATATATCAAATAATAATATTTTTTTGTGATTTTTTGGTGGATTAAAATATTATGGAGTATGAATAAAAAGTGTGTAAAACAGATTTGGAAAATGATAATTTTTGCTATGTGAAATAATTGATTGAGTTTTGAAGATAAACTAAGAAAAAGGGGAATGTGATGTCACAACATCACTCATGAAACATCACTCATGAGTTTTGAACATCTTTTTTTATCAAACTTCCAACACCCATAACTTTCTCAAATCTCAATGGTTTGAGACAAAATTTATATACATCTGGCCCAGAATTTCACAAGGAATCCAATGGTGGTGGTAGTTTTTTCAGATCACACTCCCTCCTCAAAACCCGATAGTGGTTTTGAAAAGGACCTATAGTTGCATTTTCTGTGCTACACTTTGATACAGGCATGGATTACATGGTGAATTAGCCCAAACACAACATATACAACATGTATGAGATATGTATGATCAGTGGACTTCAAAGCAATGCATGATTTCAAGGATTCCAAGTTGTGATGCTTACCTCTTTATGAGCTTTTTGGAGTTTTTGTGCAATCTGTCAAGCCTCTTGTTCCAAAAATGATTTGATGCTTTAGACACACTCAAATGATCCCTTAGAAGCTTTAAGGATGATTGGAATCAACTGGTACCTGCAAAAACACAAACTGTCCCTTTCTTGCAAAAGGGGTTAAAAGTGACCAAAATAGCAACTCTCTCAAATGGTGTTCCAGATGTTGGGAACCATTTGGGACAGTTCAAGGATGATATTTGGAGTGTGTTTGAGGTTTTATCTGGTTTGGAAAGTGACTGAATCAAGACATGGCTTGAAAAATGCAAAAAAGTGCCATTTTGAGGTTTTGAGAAGTGACTTTGTGATTTTGTGATTACAGGTCACTTGTGATAGTTTGCACAGCTTACATATGATATATATGAGGTGTATGTGTGTGATTAGTTTGAGTGGAATTGCTCTCTAACTCAAAAACTCAGAATTACTTGCTTTGGAAGGCAAATTTGAGGTGAAAGAAGAGATTTTTAGGAAAGCATCTGTTTGATGCCTTTGGTGTACTCAAACTGAGCACAAATGAGCTCTATTTATAGTAGAGCAAGTTTGTTTTCGCAGCAATAGTGAATGGCAACTGCAGCAGAGGTTTGTTCAATGTTGGCCAATGAAAATCCAAGTCTCCTCTAGCCATTGACTAGAGGTTAGGGCACAGAGCTTTGGTTCCCTACTTGTTGGAGGAATGTTGACTGAATTCAGTTGCAAATGTGTCAGTCCATGCCACCTCTAAGCATCTATTAAATGCTCCAATCCAAAATTGGAGTCTTGTCCCTCTTTTAGGGATTTTTAGGAATAGCATGCTACTTCTTGTTCCAAGGACTTTGGAGGCTTGGCTCAGTGATTGTCCCCTTTAGATTTGATCCTCAGAGGTGTCCAAAGTGATGACAAGGCTTGGAAATTCGTGTGGCACAAGAAATGTGCAAATCTGTCCCACGAAAAATTCAGCTGCAGCAAGCCGTTTTGTAAAATTCATAACTCCCTGCTCGAGTATGCTATATGGACGTTCTAGGACTTTCTGGAAAGCTTAGATGACGTACTTCAACTTTGATGTTGGACTTTGGTCTTGGTTCAGCTTGAAAAGTCATCAAAAATGGTCTTGAACTTGTGTAGTCAAATCTGTCCCAAAAGTTGTCATGAAAATTCTGCTTTATCACTGCTTCTTGCGAAAATCATATCCCCCTGCTCGAGTATGCTACAAGGACGTTCTACACCTTTCTGGAAAGCTGAGACAACGTACTTCAACTTTGATGTTTGACTCCAGACCTGGTTCAACTTGGATCATGGAGAAAAACGTTCTTAAAGTTGGGGCATTCTTACTGAACAAATATTAATGATGTCCCTATGCAATGTCAGAACATTGGACATTAAGAATTCCCAACTTTGATCACTTATATCTTTCAATCCTTATGATATTTTGAGTTGATTCCTTCTACAATGTTGAAGTATCAAATACCCTCTTTAAAAGTAGCTCTTACTCAAAATCAATGGATGCTTGGATCAATAGTTACAACCTTGAAAAGTTGTGCACTTGAACGTGATTTTAACTTAGAAAAAATTTCTAAGTTTCTTTCAATTTGATCAATTTTGCAATTTTGCATGATTTCTTGATTTAAATTTGATCAAATTAAATCATCCATCATATTTTCTTGAGTAATGGCTTGTGAAGCTCAAAGTTGACCAAAAGTCAAACTTTGACTTTTTGCATCAGTTGACTTTGTATTAGATGAACTTGAGGCTTGATCCACTTGAAATGTTGCACTCTTGTGCTTAATTCTTGATGTGGGAGTCCTTTTGATCCTTTGTGGATGTTTGAGAGGTTTAGACAAGTTGAAGATCATGTCATTCCTTGATTGATCATTGGTCTAAAGGCTCTGAGAGGGTTTGAAACCCTAGTTTGATTGTAGTGAACGCTCACCCATATTTGGGGAGACTAATGAAGTATGATGGTTCCTCCATATTGTGATGATGATTTTCACAATGATAGGAAATCTTAGTGGTTAAAATTTGGGGTATGACAGATGCCCCTATTTAATCTTCTTGGACCCGAAGGTGTGAATGACGAAGGTATTCGGGCATTCGGGGTGCAAGAGGATTAAATATCGGAATACCCGAAATTTTGATGGTGGTTATGAATGGTAGCTTATGCATTCATCTTCTTTAGCTAAGCGAAGATGCTTAGAAAAGATAAACTTCCCCTCGAACCTGGTCTTCAGCCAAGGAACTGGTCTCAGTTTCTGAAATAAACTTCCCCTCGATCCTGGTTTCCTACCAAGGAACTGGTCTCGGTTTCTGATATAAACTTCCCCTCGATCCTGGTTTCCTACCAAGGACCTGGTCTTAGTTACTGAAATAAACTTCCCCTCGATCCTGGTTTCCTACCAAGGATCTGGTCTCAGTTTCTGATATAAACTTCCCCTCGATCCTGGTTTCCTACCAAGGACCTGGTCTTAGTTGCTGAAATAAACTTCCCCTCGATCCAGGTTTCTTACCAAGGAACTGGTCTCAGTTTCTTTTGTCAATAAACTTTCTTGACAAGGAACGCTGTTAGTAGCGGTTTTCCTTCAAACTTCTCGCCGAATTTTCCTGGGGAGATGCCATTTGAGGGGAAAAAGTTTTGATGTCAGACTTGCTGGGGAACCCATTCGTCTGAATTGTAGAGGTACACAAACTTCTCTGTTTTGGAGACGCCATTTGTCGATTCTACTGGGGAAAGCGAGTCTCTTGAGAGACTGTTTTCGTTTGGGGGCTTACATCATACTTTTCTCGGGATCTTTCTGGAGAAATGCCATATGATGGGATCCAATTTTGAGGTGCCGATGACCTTTTCATTAGTGGTTTTTTTGGAGAAAAACTGCCGTACCGCCGAATCTCTGATTAAGAGGCTTTCTCTGGGGATTTTCCTTAATTCGGGAAAGCAAAGATATCATCTTCAATGGCGAAGAGTGACATCGGTTGAAGGCTCTCTGGTCTTTCAGAGGTTCAAGTTATCAAAGTGGTCAAGGGCCAATTTTAATCCAGAAATAAACTGGAGGAGAGAGATTGTTCGACGCAACCTTTCCTAACGAGGAAAGAACTGACAACTCGATTGAGAGGACTGTTATCACTAAGGGACAAGACCGACGGGAGTGATAGTGATGCAATATGAAATGTAAATGCAAATCAAATGCATGATGTATGTATGTTTATGCTGACAAAACTGACACGACATACAGACTAACGGGTGAACACGACTGGATACTCGGCCATCGCGGGGCGAAGAAATACCGTTGGTTCAAAATAGCAATTCCACCTTGCTTAGGAAAGATAGTCCCTGTTGGGAGCTATGTTGGTCGGGCTTAGGAGGTAAGAACTCTGCCGAAAATGTCAGATGGATTAGTCGCATCTGACACTGTTGATCCTTCAATCAGGCGCACTGGTGTAGAAGGAGTACTTTGATTCTGCACTTTGAGGTTTGAACACCTTTGGAGACGCGATTGATGCTCTTTCGATGTTCAACAGTCAAAAGAAATTGCCATCTTTATTAAAATGCAGAAAAAGTTTTAACAAGTAAATTTATTTTTGTTTCATTTCAAGAATCGTTGATCATGTTAAAATGTCGTTCTGTAAAGCTAAAACAAATAAGAATTACAAACAAAAGCACAAGGGCTCAAATTTTATTGATAAGATGGAGATCAGCCAAACGCGTGATTCCAAAGAGTATATACAAAGTTTGAAAATGGTAATTTACAGGGAAAAGGGCTACGTTGAAACATAACGACCACTATCCTTCTACCAACTTTGAATTCGGGGCATCCTGAGCTTCTGTCAAAGATGACCTTGACTAGAGTTTTCCTCCGATGGATGATGTAACTGCTGTTGTTGAGGGACTTGCCCCTGTTGAACATAGTTACTTGCCATTATCCCTAATTTTTGCCTGGATTGTACTATGATGTTTCCAATCCACCGGGGTGATTTTTTTAATTTATTTTGTCTCTAACTTTTGCCTGGACCGCCCTTTCGGGTTTTCAATCCACCGAGACTTTTTTTTTTTTAGTTTAGGCGAAGTATTTCTTTTTTTTTTTTTAGGCGAAGTATTTCTTGACTACATCAACATTTATGGGGTAGGCAAATTCCTCTCCGTCCATGGTTGCAAGCCTCAAGGAACCGCCTGAGAAAGCTTTCGTGACCACATAGGGGCCATCATAATTCGGGGTCCACTTGCCTCGCGAATCAGTGAGAAACGATTGTATCTTCTTGAGCAGTTTGAAGATTGGCGCGCATGTGGCGGTCATGAGGAATATGAATCTGGAGATGTAGTCCAAACGTCCCAGGAATCCTCTGACTTGTTTTTCAGTTTTCGGAGAAGGCATTTCTTGAATGGCCTTGACCTTGTCAGGATCAACCTCAATTCCTTTCTGGCTGACGATGAACCCTAGTAGTTTCCCTGAACGGACACCGAAGGTGCACTTGTTGGGATTCAAGCGGAGCTTGAACTTTCTTAAACGTTCGAACAATTTTGACAGATGTTCAACGTGCTCACTCTCTATTTTTGATTTTGCAATCATATCGTCGACATATACCTTGATTTCCTTGTGTATCATGTCATGAAAGAGAGTAGTCATGGCCCTTTGATAGGTTGCCCCGGCATTCTTCAAACCGAACGGCATTACCTTGTAACAAAAGGTACCCCATGGGGTAATGAATGAAGTTTTCTCCATGTCTTTCGGCGCCATTTTGATCTGGTTATAGCCCGAGAATCCATCCATGAAGGAGAAAACTTTGAACTTTGCTGTGCTGTCTACCAGCATGTCAATGTGTGGTAAAGGAAAGTCATCCTTTGGACTTGCCTTGTTCAGATCTCTGTAATCAACACACATTCTGACCTTTCCGTCCTTTTTGGGAACAGGTACGATGTTGGCTAACCATTGAGGATATTCATATGTGGCAAGGAAACCCGCGTCAATCTGTTTCTGTACCTCCTCTTTGATTTTGATGGCCATGTCCGGGTGAGTCCGTCTCAACCTCTGCTTTACTGGCGGACATTCCGATCTTAATGGTAAGTGATGTTCCACGATGCTGGTATTTAACCCTGGCATATCCTGATAGGACCAAGCGAATACATCGGGGAATTCTTTGAGAAGCTTTATCAAACTCTCTTTGGCAGTTGGACTGAGCAGTGCCCCAATCCTGATTTCTTTTCTCTCTTGCTCTGAACCCAAGTTTACCGTTTCCAACGGTTCTTTATGAGGTTCAATGGACCTTTCCTCTTGTCTGAGTAGTCGGGAGATCTCTTCTGGAATTTCATTGTCATCTTCTTCTTCAGCCCCAAATATCGGGAACTCAAAGTCGGGAGAAGGCATCGGATCGTATGTTTCAACGGGGTTTAAAACAAGCAATCTGCATGACGTGATGATTCGTGTTTAGAAGAGATAAAGAAAATGCAAAAGTGTGCAGTGTTTTTATTTTACTGCTTGTTTTTATTATTGATTTTTTTTTAGGATTACCATTTTCTGAAAAAGCAAAAAGAGAAAACAACAATTAATGCAAAAATTACAGAACGGCGTTATTTTATTAATGAACAAGTCGAATCTTGAAACTACAGCCCTATAAAACAAAACTCTGTCGCTTTGGGCAAAGCGAAGAGGGAAAATTTACAGAAAGTGAGCCCTATCAAAACATCTGTTTCACCTGGGCAGGGTGAAAGGTTTAAAGATGGCAATTACTTTGACTGATGAACGACCTTCGGAACCTCGACAGCAACCCAATGGCGGCGAACTCCTCGGTGAATCACAAAGTCTGGCACCTTCCTTGATTTGTCTTCAGAAATGACGCTGATTTCTGGTGGAGTAGGATCATTGGAATCTGTCTCCCAGGCAGAATTGTCGTAGGAGAATTCCTCTGTTGCATTTTGCATTGTAGTTATGCTCTCAGTTGTATCTCCCTATCCAGTTGGCTGGATATCTTCGAGCCTGATACGAGAGCTTTCAGGAGCAGTGTACTTGACCATATAGTCGTATTTTCCACTTGGTTCTCCCAGGGTGTCCCACACTTCTTTCGAACTGGAGGAGTCATCTCTCTCGATGACATTGACCTCGGGAAAAGCATAGTTGATGAATTCAAGTCCTGCAAACATTGCGAATTCATCTTCATGTTGAGTAGTTTCTGAATGACCTGAGTGTTGATCCCATGACATGGTGGGGACGCAGGTATTCTGTTCAATGGTGCTCAACTGAGTTTCATTACTCGGATGACTTTCTTGCCCCAAGTTTCCTGGGTAAGGCTGCCACATTGGCAGGCCATTCATCAGGCCATAGTAGGTGTAGTAAAAATTGTCTTTCATCGGAGCGTCTTCCTCTAATGAATTTGGCGGAGCGCGGCATCCTTCCGGATCACAATCCCCGTATATCATTTCGACATCTGACCTTGGTATAAATCTCAGACTTTGTGCAGGATTAGCTTCCACAGATCAGACATCCTGACTCTGACGCCGAGTAGGATTCCTGTTACTGATACTAATTTGCTGAGTATCTTCATCCATGTAGATTGGCACCCACCAATGATTTAACAAGTACTGAAGTGCCTCCTGGACAAGGGCACATCCCTGATCGTTTTCGCAACCCACTTTACAGCTGTGATAATTATGTGATATCAGGAATCCGAGTCGGACCTATTCAGCATGTAACTCTACCAGGTTGGCATTCATCACGCGAATATCGAAGATCTGAATCATGTTGATCTGATAGGGATTCCTATCATGGTAGTCCTGGATCCATCCAAGATCCATCTGACGCTGGAGGGCCTCTTGTATGAAAGAGCATCCCTGTTTGTTTACCGAGCAAGTCAGACAAGAACTGTAATCATGTCGCGGCAGATTATGATACTGGCTTTGCCTTGAGTGCATTGCCACCAAATTGACATTCATCGCACGGATGTCGTGGTTTTGAATGACGTTGGAATTCGTATAGACCATGTTAACTCCACGAACTCGGTGCTCTTGGATCCATCTGAGATCCATTTGTTCCTGTAGAGCTGATTGCACCACAGAACATCCCTGGTTACTTTTAGAGCAGATATCACACTGGTGATAGTTATGAGGTGGCACATGGCCATATCCACTCTGTCTACAATGCATCTTGACCAGATTGGTCTTTAACAAGAGTACATCGTGAATTTGATAGACATTGTTAGTCTCTTTCTCAATCAGGTTGACTGCAGCTTTCTCATGTTGAGGCAGCGGGTTCGTAAGAACATTGGGATTTCTATCCTTGAAAGATAAGAGCCCGCTCCTAACAAGCTTTTGCACGTCAGATTTGAAATTAAGACAGTTCTCTATGTTATGCCCTGACCCTCCTTGATGATATGGGCATGTCTGATCCACCTTAAACCAAAAAGGCAGATTTTCCGGTACTGTAAGAGGAGACTTAGTCTGGATGTGCCCCTTAGCCAGTAGTAACGGAAATAGTTCTTCGTACGTCATGGGTATAGGATCAAATCCTGGTGGTCGTGTTGTACGGTTGTTGTTATATGGAGGACGAGCCTGCTGAAGAGGCTGTTGTGTCCTTTGCTGGTCAGGTTGGCTCTGCGCAACCTGAGGTTGATACGTAGGACTAGGCGCAAGGTTGATAGCAGGAGTCACAGCCGCTACTGGTTGATAACGTCGCCTTTGCTTTCCGAGAGAGATATTCCCAATATCTTGCTCTTTTTTCTTAGGGAGAGCACTACCGTATTTTTTAGTACCGCTCGTCGATCCAGTGTCTTTTACCAAACGTCCTTCTCGGACGGCTTCCTCAAGACGTACGCCCATGCCGACCATCTCGGTGAAATCACTGGGCGCACTGGCAACCATTCGGTCATAGTAAAATGAGCTTAAGGTCTTTAAGAAGATCTTTGTCATCTCTTTTTCCTCAAGAGGTGGACAAATTTGAGCGGCAATTTCACGCCACCTTTGAGCATACTCCTTAAAGGTTTCCTTTTCCTTTTGCGACATTGATCTTAGTTGATCTCTGTCGGGTGCCATGTCCAAATTGTATTTGTATTGTTGGACAAAGGCAGTGCCAAGATCTCTAAAAGTGCTTATCGTGGCACGGTTTAAACCCATGTACCATTTTAATGCGGCACCGGTTAAACTATCCTGGAAGTAGTGAATCAGTAGGTCCTGATTCTCCGTCTGAGCTGACATCCGCCGAGCGTACATCACCAGATGGCTTTGAGGGCAAGAGTTACCGTTGTACTTTTCAAAGTCGGGCACTTGGAACTTGTGCGGGACTTTCACATTGGGGACCAAGCAGAGGTCTGCGGCGTCCTTTCCAAATAAATCCTGACCGCGAATGGCTTGCAGCTCTTTCTGCATTTCCAAGAACTGTTCCTGGAATTCCTCCATTCTGTCAAACATAGTTTCCTTTTTATCAGCAGGTATTGGTGGAATCTGTCCTTCCGGGACATTGTGCACCACAGGGGGTGGTACCGTGACTACGGTAGTGAATCTTGGCGTTTCTCGAAGTTTGTAACCTTCAGGAGTCTTCAGTATACCCCTGGCATCTTTGCTTTCCCGAAGTTTGTAACCTTCAGGCCCAGCGGCTTCTGTTGTGATTCCCTGATCTCCAGTGATCGGCGAAACATATCCTTCCGGGATATAGTTAACAGGCATGCCCCAAGGGCGATCTTTCGGCATCTGATACCTAGGATCATTCTTCTCTTTTATGGGCATTGAGGTGATCTCTGAGATCACAGTTCTTTGTAGCTGAGCTTCTGCCATGGCTTGCATGTCGTTACGAAGCTTTCTCATATCCTCTCTCAGAGCGTCGATCTCTTCCTTCAACTCTCTGTTTTCTTCCTCAAGATCATCCATCTTTTTCTGACGATTGGCCTGAGTATTGTACGAATGAGACAGTTTGACTCTAGAATCGAGACACAAACGTGAGATTCGTAGGGAAGAAGAATACGCGATGTGAGAATGATGAATGCAATGATTATATTAATTGTTTTTTTGGTTTAATCAAAATAAACTTCGACAATTAGATTGCAAATATCAAACAGTGGGGAAACCCCTTTTTATTGAAATTCAAAGGATTACAGAAATGGAAATACAGTAGATTACAAAGTGCAGAAACAGAAGCCTAAGCTAATGGGTCCCGAGTCCTCTCTGAAGAGAAATCGGGTGCTGATTCTGATATCTTCCTTTTCTTTGACCGGGGCTCTTGGGCCGTTGTCGGGTTGTCGTTCCTTTGCCAAGTGAAAGGAGTGAGCAAATTCCTTTGGTCATGTTGATTCTCTACAGCATGTTGCTCCAAAATTTCAATCATAGCATCTTTCTCTTTCAGTAATTGTTGTATTCTGATGCACTCTACGTCGAGGGTGCGGTACTTGTTCTTCCAAGACCTTCTCTCCCGTTGAACTTTGTTGAGAGTAACCTGAAGCTTTTCAGTTTCCGTCATGAAGTACATGACAGATTCCCTCGGCAGAAGAATTTCGTAACGAGGATAAGGCATCTTGAGCTTGAGAGCTCTAGTTTGTACCCAGTGGAGATAAGGCTCCATTGAGACACAGTCTGGTTTTCCTAGAGACTTTCGTCCTTTCTTAAGAATGTGTTTCCAAGCGTACACTATTTCCATCTTTAGTTCTCTGTCACTTTCTCCTTCCTTGAAGAAAAGACCTTCCAGATGAACACCCAGTGGGATGTGTCTCATCGGGTATCCAAATTGACGACGAACCAATACCGGGTGATAGTTGATTCCTCCTTTAGTTCCTATGAGGGGTACATTGGGGAAGTTTCCACAACGGTCAATGATCCTGATTCCCTCAAAAATCCTATTACACCAATCTATATCAGAGTTGGTGAGAGACATGATCTTCTGCGACCAACGTAAGACACTCTTGCAATCCCAAAAAGCAGCAGACTTGGGCAAGTGAGAGATAAACCATTTATAAAGCAGAGGTACACAGCATGTGATCTCCCCTCCACTGTACAAATTTCCTAAGTGTACAGAATGAGACGCATCTGCGAGCAAAGTCGGCACAGGGTTTCCAATGAGAAAAACCTTAATAGCGTTGATATCGACGAAATTATTAATGTTGGGAAACAAAAATAACCCGTAGGTGAGCAAGACAAAGATGCTTTCAAAAGCAGTTATGTTTCCTATACTGGCAAAATATAGGGCTTTCTTCGTCAAGAACTGGGCTGGCAAACCTTGTATGCCACCCTTGGTAGTCATGTGAGTCCTGACCTCAGACTCGTCCAAATGAATTGCTCTTGCAATGGTCTGATTCTTTGGAATTTCTTCCAGTCCAGAAAATGGAGCTCGATCTGTAATGTGTAGATCGATCAGATGAGAATACTCCTCCAGCGTTGGTGCAAGCTGGTAATCCGGGAATGTGAAACAGTGATAAACCGGATCGTAAAACTGAATGAGCGCATCCATGATTCCCTCAATCACATGGACTCTTAGCAGTGGTAGCAAACCTCCGTGCTTGGCTCTGAAAGCCTCTTGGTTTGTGATCATCCTTGCTAACCTTCTCAAATCCCCTTGTTTTGGAACCTTGAAGGTGTACGTATGAGTTCTCCTTCTACCAAAATCCATTAGCGTAATCCTCTTTTCTGATATTTGCAATCACAGTCTTAGTTTAATTTGAAAAACAGAGAGACTAGAAGAGAAGTTTTTTTAATGTTTTAATGTTTTTTTAAATGAATGCATGAATGCAGCACACAAAAACATAGAAAAAACATGGGGTCAAAGGGTCGTTGTCATGAAGTCAAGGCTCTACCCATCCCCAAAGGTTTATACTAAGATGATTTTTGTACATGTACTCATTATCATCAGCTCCTCCTAGGAAAGCAAAACAACAAGCGGATCGCCAGCGAGTTGTAGTGTAATCTTAGAGTAAGTGCCATTCACCGAGAATAGATCACCAGCCTCAAATGAGGGTAGTATCGCGTAACAACTATTTCCGATAGTTTCCGCACTACGAAAGGGTTTGGCTCCTCAGCTTCTCAGGCATCACAACCGACCCATTGTCTAGGTGAGAGAATGGTTACATTAGGATGCCTCCACTGAGGTTGATGGTCGACCTCGTCGCCATCACTTATCTTAAGTGTATACTCAATCTCACCACATGCGGCATCACACGCATTCCCATTAGCAGAAAAATAAACACGTATAGCAATTAGGAAAAGAAGTATATATATTTGTCCTAAACATCCTAGACCTATAAAGCTAAGAATCCTAAGTTCCTGACAGAAATGGGTTCCCCGGCGGAAGCCCCAATCTGTGGTTTTCACATAAGTGAAGAGAAAAAAGGAAAAAAAAAGTTTTAGAAAGACCCGGCCCCACGGTGGGCGCCATTTTTCTGTAGCGAGCGATTTTGGACGCGGTTCTTAAGCGCTGGTCGCTCTCTGCGGTTTGAGCTTAAACTACAGGTCGATTCATTTTTTATCCTATTGTGAGCTGAATAAGGAAGGGAAATAGATGTCTCCAATTAACCCTGCTTGCATACTGAGTTTAAACAGCGGTCTGTTAGGTTACGGATGCTATCAATGTGGGGGGGCCCTTGTACTGGTTATTTGTATTTTCGCCAATACTGTTTTCTTTCTTTTTACCTTGACAGAAGGTTTCTGGCGGGGAACAAGGATTAGGATGTTAGGACTGATGTTTTTGAATTACTACTTTTGATTGATGGAGATATGGGATTTTGGGTTTTTGTTTAGTGTGCTCGCTAAGATTTTTCTTTCAATCTTATACCTACGTATTCCCGTTTACCAAAACAGGGAAATCAGAGCGTTCGTAGTTCCTCCTGTTCTATGGGAGGAAATTGGTTTTTGGTGTCTTGTTCAAAGCCCAAGACGTGAAGCGAAAGGTGGTTTGTATCTTGTTCAAAGCCCAAGATATGAAGCTGAAGGGTTTATTTGTGTCTTGTTCAAAGCCCAAGATATGAAGCTAAAAGGTGTTTTCTTTAGAGAGAATTTGTCATCTCTAAAGGGGGGTCTGTTTGTTATAACTGTTGGGTGACTGACTGTAAAGGAGGATTACTTTAACCGGGATATGCGAATCCGGCAATGCCATAATTTCCTTTATAGGGGATTTTAACCTGAAGGAGAAGACTTTAACTCAGTGTAGAGCAATGTTATCTTTCCTTAGGAATTTCTCATGCTAAAAGAGGGACAGTGGCGTGGATGTAAATAATCCAGAGGCTTGCCGCTTACAGCGATTAGATGAAGGGGAAAGGAGTTGTTGATGTTTCTGTACTGTGAACGAGGCACAGCTTTGATGCTAAAAGGTTAATTGGATTAACCAGTGGTTTTCTTATACAAAGCCTAAGAGGAGGCTATTGGCCCAACAAGAGGGAGTTTTTATGTGTCTCGTACGAAGCCCGAGAGAGAGGCTAAAAGGGTTGACTCAACAGGAGAATCTTTTATACTCAACAAGAGAGTGTTTCTGTATCTCGTACGAAGCCCGAGATGGAGGCTAAAAGTTTGACTCAACAAGAGAGTCTTTTATACTCAACAAGAGAGTGTTTTTTGTATCTCGTACAAAGCCCGAGATGGAGGCTAAAAGTTTGACTCAACAAGAGAGTCTTTTTTGTATCTCGTACGAAGCCCGAGATGGAGGCTGTTGTTTGTTTGGATCAATAAGAACCTTTTTGTATCTCGTATAAAGCCCGAGATGGAGGCTAAAGGGGTGATTGACTCAACGAGGGAGTCTCTTATGTGTCTCGTACAAAGCCCGAGAGAGAGGCTAAACGTTATTTGACTCCGCTGGGGAGAATCATTTGTACAAAGCCCAAGAGGAGGCTATGGTGACTGTTTCAGTTGAGTGACAGGTCCAGTATGCGGATTTTGAAAGAGAAAATCAGTTCTTATATGAGCAACACTGTACTCAAGGATTTGATTCAAGGATCCGGGTTATTCCTGTTCTTTAAGGAAGCGGGAAATCCGAAGGGTATTGAGACTGTCTGAGTCTACGGGTTTCCTTCCTATTTGACGAAGGGGTCACTTGAGAATGTCTTTGAGACTCAAGGAAGTTAGACTATCCAAGTCTAGAGTTTCATCTTTTGTATTATGCTTTGAGAAACAGTAGTAGACTCTTTGAAAGGACTGTTCTATGCAGATGATTAAGTTCTGTTCCTATACCTCTAGGAGGTCGTCGGGACAATTTGTACGAAGCCCAAGAGGAGGCTGGAAACTTTTAAGAAGCTGATCGGACCTTGTACAATGCCCAAGAGAAGGCTATCATTCCCGGAGGAAGAGATAATTATACGAAGCCTAAGAGGAGGCTGTGAATACTTCTAAGAAGCCGACGGATCCTTGTACTAAGCCCAAGAGGAGGCGGGGTTGCTTTTAGGAAGTCTGTGGGTCCTTGTACGATGGCCAAGAGGAGGCCTATGCTTTTAAGAAGCCCGTGGGTCCCCAAACCCCGAGAAATTCAAGGCAAGCTATTCACAAGGAATAGATCAAGTCAGGAAAGTTCGAGAATTTGGAAGAAATTCAAAGATGACATTCACGGAGAATACATTCATCTCTGGGAGTAGAGTTTCTTGACAATTCCTAATGAGGACAGCCGAAGAGAAGACTGTATCTGGTGATCCTATTTGGGGATCTAGGTGTCTATTTCTATGAATAAACGAAACGGCGTCACCTAGTTCTAGACGTAGTTGCCGGGGAAACTCTAAATATCTATATTATTATTACACAGTTGATATGAGTTTATGAAAGAAAACTTACAGTGAAACAGCCCCACAATACAATTATATATATATGAGTTTATGAAAGGAGACTTACAGTGAAACAGCCCCACAATACAGTTATATACATATGAAAGCGGTAAATGAAAGCGGGTAAACACTTACTCGGTTGTAGAGCTTCCATGTTGTTTGGTTAGTTGTTCAACAAAGACAGATTGAAAACAATAGTATATTCAAAATCAAATGAGAAAGTGCTTTGAAAAAGAAAGATTTGGGGCTTACAGCTCAAGGAGAGGCCCAGGGTTTTATCAGTGAGCGCACTGTTGAATTTGTACAGAGGGACTTATACAAGTGACTGTGGCCCAAAAAGGTTTTATGTACAAAGGGATGGGTCTTACACTCTCTCAAGAGGCCCAAAAAGTTTAAAGAAAAGAAATGGGGCTTACAACACGAGGGTATGCCCAGTTGGTTAATTTTGAAAAGGGCGACGATCGCGCCGTTTATTTGAAAATGTACAGAGGGACTTATACAACGAATGAGGCCCAAAAAGTTTTCTGTACACAAAGGGGTTGGGTCTTACACTCTCATAGAGGCCCAAAGAGTTTAAAGAAAATAAATGGGAGTTACAACACGAGGGGAGGCCCAAAATATTTTCAGTTTGAAAATGGCGATCGCGCCGAGGTTTCCTTTTAACGCAGAGGGACTTATACAATAAGTGAGGCCCAAAATTTGTTTTGGTTAAAAAGGGATTGGGTCTTACACTCTATTAGAGGCCCAAGAGTTTTGAATGGGTCTTATAGCTCAAGGAGAGGCCCAAAAGGTTATTTTTCAAAAGGCAACGATCGCGCCATTTGTTTTTGACGGTATCGAGACTTATACAATACACTGAGGCCCAAAAATGATTTGGTCAAAAAAAAGGATTGGGCCTTACACTCTATTAGAGGCCCAAAAAGTTTTGAATGGGTCTTATAGCTCGAAGAGAGACCCAAAGTTTGTTTTTCAACGGATGATGATCGCGTCAAACTTTTTGAAATACAACGGGACTTATACAATAAGTGAGGCCCAAAAAAGGTTTGTATTTACAAAGGATTGGGTCTTACACTCTATTAGAGGCCCAAAAAGTGTTTGAAAAAGTTTGATGAGGGTTGAATTAATCAAAAACCCTAATTTCATTTTTTAAAGAGCATTTTTCAAAGAAAAATCAAGTAAAAAATGATAAAAAAATATCAAATAAAATCATTAATCATGTTATAAACAGTGATTAAGGTTTATGAGAAAGTATTTTATCCACATGAATATTTAAAATCATTTTGGTTTTAAAAATCAAGAAAAAGAAATCATTTTAAAAGCATTAAAAATAATTTAAAACAATATTTTTGAATATATTAAAAATATATCAAATAATAATATTTTTTTGTGATTTTTTGGTGGATTAAAATATTATGGAGTATGAATAAAAAGTGTGTAAAACAGATTTGGAAAATGATAATTTTTGCTATGTGAAATAATTGATTGAGTTTTGAAGATAAACTAAGAAAAAGGGGAATGTGATGTCACAACATCACTCATGAGACATCACTCATGAGTTTTGAACATCTTTTTTTATCAAACTTCCAACACCCATAACTTTCTCAAATCTCAATGGTTTGAGACAAAATTTATATGCATCTGGCCCAGAATTTCACAAGGAATCCAATGGTGGTGGTAGTTTTTTCATATCACAATCCCTCCTCAAAACCCGATTGTGGTTTTGAAAAGGACCTATAATTGCATTTTCTGTGCTACACTTTGATACAGACATGGATTACATGGTGAATTAGCCCAAACACAACATATACAACATGTATGAGATATGTATGATCAGTGGACTTCAAAGCAATGCATGATTTCAAGGATTCCAAGTTGTGATGCTTACCTCTTTTTGAGCTTTTTGGATTTTTGTGCAATCTGTCAAGCCTCTTGTTCCAGAAATGATTTGATGCTTTAGACACACTCAAATGATCCCTTAGAAGCTTTTAGGATGATTGGAATCAACTGGTACCTGCAAAAACACAAACTGTCCCTTTCTTGCAAAAGGGGTTAAAAGTGACCAAAATAACAACTCTCTCAAATGGTGTTCCAGATGTTGGGAACCATTTGGGACAGTTCAAGGATGATATTTGGAGTATGTTTGAGGTTTTATCTGGTTTGGAAAGTGACTGAATCAAGACATGGCTTGAAAAATGCAAAAAAGTGCCATTTTGAGGTTTTGAGAAGTGACTTTGTGATTTTGTGATTACAGGTCACTTGTGATAGTTTGCACAGCTTACATATGATATATATGAGGTGTGTGTGTGATTAGTTTGAGTGGAATTGCTCTCTAACTCAAAAACTCAGAATTACTTGCTTTGGAAGGCAAATTTGAGGTGAAAGAAGAGATTTTGAGGAAAGCATTTGTTTGATGGCTTTGGTGTACTCAAACTGAGCACAAATGAGCTCTATTTATAGTAGAGCAAGTTTGTTTTCGCAACAATAGTGAATGGAAACTGCAGCAGAGGTTTGTTCAATGTTGGCCAATGAAAATCCAAGTCTCCTCTAGCCATTGACTAGAGGTTAGGGCACAGAGCTTTGGTTCCCTACTTGTTGGAGGAATGTTGACTGAATTCAGTTGCAAATGTGTCAGTCCATGCCACCTCTAAGCATCTATTAAATGCTCCAATCCAAAATTGGAGTCTTGTCCCTCTTTTAGGGATTTTTAGGAATAGCATGCTACTTCTTGTTCCAAGGACTTTGGAGGCTTGGCTCAGTGATTGTCCCCTTTAGATTTGATCCTCAGAGGTGTCCAAAGTGATGACAAGGCTTGGAAATTCGTGTGGCACAAGAAATGTGCAAATCTGTCCCATGAAAAATTTAGTTGCAGCAAGCCGTTTTGTAAAATTCATAACTTCCTGCTCGAGTATGCTATATGGACGTTCTAGGACTTTCTGGAAAGCTTAGATGACGTACTTCAACTTTGATGTTGGACTTGGGTCTTGGTTCAGCTTGCAAAGTCATCAAAAATGGTCTTGAACTTGTGTAGGCAAATCTGTCTCAAAAGCTGTCATGAAAATTCTGCTTTATCACTGCTTCTTGCGAAAATCATATCTCCCTGCTCGAGTATGCTACAAGGACGTTCTACACCTTTCTGGAAAGCTGAGACAACGTACTTCAACTTTGATGTTTGACTCCAGACCTGGTTCAACTTGGATCATGGAGAAAAACGTCCTTAAAGTTGGGACATTCTTGCTGAAAAAATATTAATGATGTCCCTATGCAATGTCAGAACATTAGACATTAAGAATTCCCAACTTTGATCACTTATATCTTTCAATCCTTATGATATTTTGAGTTGATTCCTTCTACAATGTTGAAGTATCAAATACCCTCTTTAAAAGTAGCTCTTACTCAAAATCAATGGATGCTTGGATCAATAGTTACAACCTTGAAAAGTTGTGCACTTGAACGTGATTTTAACTTAGAAAAAATTTCTAAGTTTCTTTCAATTTGATCAATTTTGCAATTTTGCATGATTTCTTGATTTAAATTTGATCAAATTAAATCATCCATCATATTTTCTTGAGTAATGGCTTGTGAAGCTCAAAGTTGACCAAAAGTCAAACTTTGACTTTTTGCATCAGTTGACTTTGTATTAGATGAACTTGAGGCTTGATCCACTTGAAATGTTGCACTCTTGTGCTTAATTCTTGACGTGGGAGTCCTCTTGATCCTTTGTGGACGTTTGAGAGGTTTAGACAAGTTGAAGATCATGTCATTCCTTGATTGATCATTTGTCTAAAGGCTCTGAGAGGGTTTGAAACCCTAGTTTAATTGTAGTGAACGCTCACCCATCTTTGGGGAGACTAATGAAGTATGATGGTTCCTCCATATTGTGATGGTGATTTTCACAATGATAGGAAATCTTAGTGGTCAAAATTTGGGGTATGACACATGTTAACTCCATGAACTCGATGCTCTTGGATCCATTCTAAATCCATCTGTTCCTGTAGAGTTGATTGCACCACAGAACATCCCTGATTGTTTTTAGAGCAGATATCACACTGGTGATAATTATGAGGTGGCACATGGCCATACCCACTCTGTCTACAATGCATCTTGACCAGATTGGTCCTTAACAAGAGTACATCATGAATTTGATAGACATTTTTAGACTCTCCCATTATCAGGTTGACTGCAGCTTTCTCATGTTGAGGCAGCGGGTTTGTGGGAACATTCGGATTTGTATCTTTGAAAGATAAGACCCCTCTCCTAACAAGCTTTTGCATGTCAGATTTGAAATTAAGACAATTCTCTATGTTATGCCCTGATCCTCCTTGATGATAAGGGCAAGTCCGGTCCACCTTAAACCAAAAAGGCAGATTTTTCGGTACTACAGGAGGGGATTTAGTCTGGACGTGCCCCTTGGCTAGTAGTAACGGAAATAGTTCTGCATATGATACGGGGATAGGATCAAATCCTGGTGGCCGCGTTGTACGGTTGTTGTTGTATGGAGGATGAGCCTGCTGAAGAGGCTGTTGATTAGGTTGGCTCTGTGCAACCTGAGGTTGATACGTAGATGCGGGATTGATAGTAGGAGTCACAGCTGCTACTGGCTGATAACGTCGCCTTTGCTTTCCGAGAAAGATATTCCCAATATCTTGCTCTTTTTTCTTAGGGAGAGCACTACCATATCGTTTTGTACTACTTGATGATCCAGCGTCTTTTACTAGACGTCCTTCTCGAACAGCTTCCTTGAGACGTACCCCCATACCGACCATTTCAGTGAAGTCACTGGGCGCACTGGCAACCATTCTGTCATAGTAAAATGAGCTTAAGGTCTTTAAGAAGATTTTTGTCATCTCTTTTTCCTCAAGAGGTAGACAAATTTGAGCAGTAATTTCACGCCATCTCTGAGTGTATTCCTTAAAGGTTTCTTTGTCCTTTTGCGACATTGATCTGAGTTGATCTCTGTCTGGTGCCATGTCCAAATTGTATTCATATTGTTGGACGAAGGAAGTGCCAAGATCTCTAAATGTGTTGATCGTAGCGCGGTTTAAACCCATGTACCATTTGAGTGCGGCACCGGTTAAACTATCTTGGAAGTAATGAATCAGTAGGTCCTGATTCTCTATCTGAGCCGACATTCGCCGAGCATACATCACCAAGTGACTCTGAGGGCAAGAGTTACCCTTGTATTTTTCAAAGTCGGGCACTTGGAACTTGTGCGGAACTTTAACATTGGGGACCAGGCAGAGGTCTGCGGCGTCCTTTCCAAATAAATCTTGACTGCGGATGGCTTGCAATTCCTTTTGCATCTCCAGGAACTATTCCTGGAACTCGTCCATCCTGTCGAACATAGTTTCCTTTCTACCAGAAAGTATCTATGGAATCTGTCCTTCCGGGACAGTGTGCACCACAGGGGGTGGTACCGTGACTACGGTCGTGAATCTTGGCTTTTCCTGAAGTTTGTAACCTTCAGGAGTCCTCAATATGCCTCTAGCATCTTCGTTTTCCCGAAGTTTGTAACCTTCAGGCCCAGCGGCTTCTGCTGAAGTTTCCGGATCTCCAGTTAGCGGCGGAACATATCCTTCCGGGATATAGTTAACAGGCATGCCCCAAGGACGATCTTTCCGCATTTTGTACCTAGGACCATACTTCTCCACTACGGGCGTTGAGGTGATCTCTGAGATCACAATTCTTTGTAGCTGAGCTTCTGCCATGGTTTGCATGTCGTTACGAAGCTTTCTCAGATCCTCTTTCAGAGCGTCGATCTCTTCTTTCAACTCTCTGTTCTCTTCCTCAAGATCATCCATCCTTTTCTGACGATTGGCCCGAGTATTGTACGAATGAGACAGTTTGACTCTAGAATCGAGACACAAACTTGAGATTCGTAGGTAAGAAGAATACGTTGCGTGAGAATGATGAATGCAATGATTATATTAAGTGTTTTTTCGGTTTAATCAAAATAAACTTCGACAATCAGATTGCAAATATCAAATAGTGGGGAAACCCCATTTTATTGAATTCAAAGGATTGCGAAAATAGAGATATAGTATATTACAAGGTGCGGAAACAGAAACCTAAGCTAAGGGGTCCCGAGTCCTCTCTGAGGAGAAACCGGGTGCTGATTCTGGTACTTTCCTTTTCTTGGACCGGGGATCTTGGGCCGTTGTCGGGTTGTCATTCCTTTGCCAGGTGAAAGGAGTGAGCAAATTCCTTTGGTCATCCTGATTATCCACATCATGCTGCTCCAAAATTTCAATAAGGGCATCTTTATCCTTCAGTAGTTGTTGTATTTTGATACACTCCATATTGAGGGTGCGGTACTTGTTCTTCCAAGACCTCCTCTCTCGCTGAACTTTGTTGAGAGTAACCTGGAGTTTTTTCGTTTCAGTCATAAAGTACATGACAGACTCCCTTGGCGGAAGAACTTCGTGACGAGGATAAGGCATCTTTAGCTTAAGAGCTCTAGTTTGTACCCAGTGGAGATAAGGCTCCACCGAGACACAGTTCGGTTTTCCTAGAGACTCTTGTCCTTTCTTATGAACATGTTTCCAAGCGTGCACTATTTCCATCTTTAGTGCTCTGTCATTTTCCCCTTCTTTGAAGAAAAGACCTTCCAAATGAGCATTCCGCAGAACATGCCTCATCGGGTATCCAAATTGACGACTAACCAATGCTGGATGGTAATTGATTCCTCCCTTTGTTCCTATGAGGGGTACGTTGGGGAAGTTTCCACAACGGTCAATGATCCTGATTCCCTCATAAATCCTATTGCACCAATCTATGTCAGAGTTGGTAAGAGACATGATTCTCTACGACCAACGTAAAGTATTCTTTTGATCCCAAAAGCAGTAGACTTAGGCAAATGAGAGATAAACCATTTGTATAGCAGAGGTACACAACATGTGGTCTCCCATCCGTTGTACAAATTCCCTAAGTGTACAGAATGATACGCGTTCGTGAGCAAAGTCGGCACAGGGTTTCCAATGAGAAAAACTTTAATGGAGTTGATATCGACGAAGTTATTGATGTTGGGAAACAGAAATAACCTGTAAGTGAGTAAGACAAAGATGCTTTCAAAAGCAGTCACGTTCCCTATACTAGCGAAGTACAAGGCCTTCTTTGTCAAAAACTGGGCCGGCAAACCTTGTATGCCACCCTTAGTGGTCATGTGAGTCTTGACCTCTGACTCGTCTAAATATATTGCTCTTGCAATGGTCTGATCCTTTGGAATTTCTTCTAGTCCAGAAAAAGGAGCTCGATCAGTGATGTGTAAATCAATCAGATGAGAATATTCCTCCAGCGTTGGTGCGAGCTGATAATCTGGGAATGTGAAATAGTGATAGACCGGATCGTAAAACTGAACGAGTGCATCCATGATTCTTTTAATTACTTGGACCCTTAACAGAGGTAGCAGACCTCCGTACTTGGCTCTGAAAGCTTCAGGATTAGTGACCATTCTCGCCAAACCTCTCAAATCCTCCAACTTT
This sequence comes from Lathyrus tuberosus, assembly GCA_022829125.1. Classification (NCBI taxonomy): domain Eukaryota; kingdom Viridiplantae; phylum Streptophyta; class Magnoliopsida; order Fabales; family Fabaceae; genus Lathyrus; species Lathyrus tuberosus. The sequence continues at coordinate 9,206,581 of JALAZF010000034.1, forward strand.
GGAACCTTGAAAGTGTACTTATGAGTTCTCCTTCTACCGAAATCCATGAGCGCAATCTTTTTCTCTGACATTTGCAATCATTGTCTTAGTTTAATTTGAAAAAAGGAGAGACTAGAAGAGAAGATTTTATTTGATGTAATGTTTTTTTAGATGAATGTATGAATGCAGCAAACAAAAACATAGAAAAAACATGGGGTTAAAGGGTCGGTGTCATGGAGTCAAGGCTCTACCCGTCCCAAAGGTTTATACTAGTGATTTTTGTACCTGTCTCTCAACATCATCAACTCTTGTCGAGAAAAACACCGGCGGGCTGGGAACCGTGCTAGGTGGTGTTTTTCGAAGAGTCCTCAGAAGAGGGTTGTATCGCGTGACAACTATTTCCGATAGCTTCCGCACCACTAAAGGGGTTTTTCCTAGGTGTATACTCAATCTTTCCACATGCGGCATCACACGCATTCCCATTAGCAGAAAAATAAACATAGATATCAATTAGGAAAAGCAGTATATATATTTGTCCTAATGTCCTAGACTTTTAAAAGCTATGAATCTTGTGTTCCTGACAGAAAATGGCTCCCCGACGGAGGCGCCACTCTGTGGTTCCTTCCCAATTTAAAGGTTTTGACCTAAGATCCTAGTGAAGGCCGACGACATCCCCCGATGAAACCGTCATAAAATAACTTGCCAAAGGCTTTTACTTTAAGAAAGAAAGAAAGAAAATAAAAAACACGGCCCCACGGTGGGCGCCACTTTTCTGTAGCGAGCGAAACTGGACGTGTTTCTTAAGCACTGTCGCTCTTTTGGGGTACTACAGGGCGATTCATTTTTTATCCTATTGAAGCTGATGAAGGAAGGGAAATAGATGTCTCCAATTAACCCTGCTTGCATACTGATTTTAAACAGCGGTCTGTTAGGTTACGAATGCGATATGGAAGTGGGGCCTCTTTCTTCTTTCTTTGTTTAGAACGGAACACCGGGAATGTTCATGGGTAGGGGGTTAAGACTGATACTTTTTAATTGATGTATGGGATTGTGGGTTTTTGTTGAGTGTGCTCGCTAAGATTTTTCTTTCAATCTTATGCCTACGTATTCCCGTTTACCTAAACAGGGAAATCAGAGCGATCGTAGTTCCTCTTATTCTATGGGAGGAAATGGTGTTTTGGTGTCTTGTTCAAAGCCCAAGACGTGAAGCTGAAAAGGTGGTTTATATCTTGTTCAAAGCCTAAGATGTGAAGCTAAAGAGTCTATTTGTATCTTGTTCAAAGCCCAAGATGTGAAGCTAAAAGTTTCGTCTTTAGAGAGAATTTGTCATTTCTAAAGAGGGTATGTTTGTCACAATTGTTGGGTGACTAGTTTATAAAGGAGGATTACTTTAACTGGGATATGTGAATCCAGCAATGCCATAATTTCCTTTATAAGGGTTTTTGACCTGAAGGAGAAGACTTTAACTCAATGTAGAGCGATGCCATCTTTCCTTAGGAAATTCTCATGCTAAAAGAGGGACAGTGGCATGGATGTAGATGATCCAGAGGCTTGCCGCTTACAGCAGTTAGATGAAGGGAAAGGAGTTTTTGATGTTTGTATACTGTGAACGAGACACAACTTTGATGCTAAAAGGTTGATTGGTTCAACCGGGGTTTTCTTATACAAAGCCTAAGAGGAGGCTAGTGGCCCAACAAGAGGGTGTTTTTGTGTGTCTCATACGAAGCCCGAGAGAGAGGCTTAAAAAAGGGTTGTCTCAATAAGAGAGTGCTTTATATCTCATACGAAGCCCGAGAGAGAGGCTAAAGGGAGTTGAATCAATAAGAGAGTCTTTTATACTCAACAAGAGAGTGATTTGGTATCTAGTACGAATCCCGAGATAGAGGCTAAAAGGTTTGACTCAACAAGAGAGTCTTTTATACTCAACAAGAGAATGTTTTTGTATCTCGTACGAAGCCCGAGATGGAGGCTAAAAGGTTAGCTCTGCTGGGGAGAATCATTGTACAAAGCTCAAGAGGAGGCTATGGTAACTGTTTCAGTTAAGTGACAGATTCAATATGCTGATTTAAAGAGAAAATCAGTTCTTATATGAGTACTGTTTGCACTCAGGGATTCGATTCGAGGATCAGGGTTATTTCCTGTTCTTTAAGGAAATGGGAAATCCAAAGGGTATTGAGACTGTCTGAGTCTACTGGTGTTTTTCCCTACTTGAGAATGCCTTGAGGCTCAAGGAGATTAGACTGTCCAAGTCTGGAGTTTCATCTTTTGTACTACATTTAAGAAACAGCAGTAGCAAGATCTAGAATTTTTGAAAGATTGTTCTATTAAGATGACTAATTTCTGTTCCTATACCTCTAGGAGGTCGTCGGGATAATTTGTACGAAGCCCAAGAGGAGGCTGGAATCTTTTAAGAAGCCGAGGGATAATTTGTACGAAGCCCAAGAGGAGGCTATCATTCCTGGAGGAAGAAATCATTTATATGAAGCCTAAGAGGAGGTTGTGAATACTTCCAAGAAGCCGACGGGTCCTTGTACAACGCCCAAGAGGAGGCGGGATGCTTTTAAGAAGCCTGTGGGTCCCCAAACCCCGAGAAATTCAAGACAGACTATTCACAGAGAATAGATCAAGCCAAGAAAGTTCGAGAATTTGGAAGAAACTCAAGAGATGCCATTCACGGAGAAAAGATCATCTCTGGGGAGTAGAGTTTCTTTGACGATTTCTAAAGGTGATAGTCTGTGAAAGGGTTCACCGAGAATGTTGCATTTCACGTCTCCATATTGTTTAACCCCAAGAGGAAGGAAGACTGTATCTAGTAATCGTATGGGGATCTAGTTTTGTCTATTTTAAGAGTAATCAACAGGGCTTAGTGCTAGACGTAGTTGCCGGGGAAACTCTAAATATCTATACTAATATTACACAGTTGATATGAGTTTACGAAAGAAGACTTACAGTGAAATAGCACCACAGTACAGTTATATGTATATGAAAGCGGTAAATGAATGCATATAAACACTTACTCGGTTGTAGAGCTTCCATGCTGTTTGGTTAGTTGTTCAACAAAGAAAGATTGAAAACAACAGTATATTCAAGATCAAAGGAGAAAGTGCTTTGAAATGAAAGATTGGGGCTTACAGCTCAAGGAGAGGCCCAGGTTTTTATCAATGATCGCACTATCATTTTGTACAGAGGGACTTATGCAAGTGACTGAGGCCCAAAAAGATTTTCTATACAAAGGGATAGGCTTACACTCTCTCAAGAGGCCCAAATGGTTTAAAGAAAAAGAGTGGGGCTTATAACACGAGGGTAGGCCCAGATGATTTTTCCGTTTGAAATGGCCATCGCGCCGAGATTTTTGAAAATGCAGTGGGTCTTATACAATGACTGAGGCCCAAGATAATTTGGATTTCAAAAGGGGTTGGGTCTTACACTCTAATAGAGGCCCAAAAGTTTTGAATGGGTCTTATAGCTCGAGAAGAGGCCCAGATGGTTTATTTTTAAATGGGCGACGATCGCGCCGAACTTTTCTTTTAACGCAGAGGGACTTATACAATATCTGAGGCCCAAAATTGTTTTGGTTAAAAGGGGATTGGGTCTTACACTCTATTAGAGGCCCATGAGTGTTTGAAAATGATTTATGAGGGTGAAAATCAAAGAAACCCTAATTTGTTTTCTTTTAAAAGTAAATATTAAAAGAAAATCAATGAAAAATACCAAATGAATTTGAATAAACCACTTGTGATTTTTGTTTAAGGTTTGAAAAATGAAGTTTTAATCACAAGAGATATTAAAACTCATTTGGTCTTGATTTTTCAAGATAAATGTTCATTTTAAAATGTTTAAAACAAATAAAAATGAAGTTATTCACAAAAAATACTAATTATATTAAATAAATAATATAAACTTTATTTTTTTGTGGAATAAAATATTTTAACATTTTTGTGATTTTTTGCAAAAAGAACCAATCAAAAATAATTAAAATTGAGTGAGTTATTAATTTTCCAATTAATTAATAAAACATAAAAATATTGGAAAAAATGGCAAAATGTGAAAAAAACACAAAATGGCATGGGTGAGGTTTGAACCCACGACCTCAAGGTCACAAGGCGCGCGCCTTACCACTGGGGTGGTGATACATCCATTGTTTGGTGTGAAAACACAAATATACAAGTCATGCCTTGGTTTTAGGCCTGACCCAAGGCAAGGCAAGGCAAGTTTTTGCTCAGAAACGTGAAGGTCATAACTTTCTCAATTCTTAATGGTTTGAGACAAAATTTATATGCATCTGGACCAGAATTTCACAAGGAATATAATGGTGGTGGTAGTTTTTTCAGATCATACTCCCTCCTCAAAACCCGATAGTGGTTTTGAAAAAGACCTATAATTGCATTTTCTATGCTACACTTTGATACAGACATGAATTACATGATCAATTGGTTCAAACACAACATATATAACATGTATGAGGTGTGCATGATCAGTGGACTTCAAAGCATTGCATATTTTGGAAAGTTCAAGTCATGAGGCTTACCTCTTTTTGAGCTTTTTGGAGTTTTTGTGCAATCTGTCAAGCCTCTTGTTCCAGAAATGATTTGATGCTTTAGACACACTCAAATTATCCCTTAGAAGCTTTTAGGATGATTGGAATCAGTTGGTACCTGCAAAAACACAAACTGGCCCTTTCTTGCAAAAGGGGTTAAAAGTTACCAAAATAGCAACTCTCTCAAATGGTGTTCCAGATGGGGGGAACCATTTGGGACAGTTCAAGGATGATATTTGGAGTGTGTTTGAGTTTTTATCTGGTTTGGAAAGTGACTGAATCAAGACATGGCTTGAAAAATGCACAAAAAGCCTATTTTGAGGTTTTGAGAGGTGACTTTGTGATTTTGTGATTACAGGTCACTTGTGAGAGTTTGGATCACCTACATATGATGTTTATGAGGTGTGTGTGTGATTAGTTTGATTGAAAAAGCTCTCAAACTCAAAAACTCAGAGTTACCTTGCTAAAGAAGGCATTTTTGCCAAGAGAAAGGGATTTTGAGGAAAGCATCTGTTTGATGGCTTTGGTGTACTCAAACTGAGCACAAATGAGCTCTATTTATAGTAGATCAAGTTTGTTTTGGGATCAATAGTGAATGGCAACTGCAGCAGAGGTTTGGCCAATGTTGGCAAATAGAAATCCAAGTCTCCTCTAGCCATTGATTAGAGTTTAGAGCACAGAGCTTTGGTTCCCTACTTGTTGGAGGAATCTTGACTGAATTCAGTTGTAAATGTGTCAGTCCATGCCACCTCTAAGCATCTATTAAATGCTGTAATCCAAAATTGGAGTCTTGTCCCTCTTTTAGGCAATTCTAGGTTTGCCATGCTACTTCTTGTTCCAAGGACTTTGGAGGTTTGGCTCAGTGATTGTCCCCTTTAGATTTGATCCTCAGATGTGTCCAAGATGATGACAAGGCTTGAAATTGGCTGATTTTGGCAAATCGACCAAAAATGCAAAATTATGCCTTGCCTTGGCAGTTTTCAGCAAGGCATTTTGCCACTACCATAACTCTTAGCTCAAATTGAATTTGGTGATGTTCTTGACCATTTTGGAAAGCCCTTATATGATACAACAACTCTTTGATCATATTTGGTTTTGATACTTTTTGGATCCAAGTGAAAAATGTCCCTACATTTGGAAAAAAGTGAAGGCAGATTTTGACTTAGTGAAAATTTCACTAAGTGTTGGAAAAAAGTGACATTTTCACTTTTTGTGATTTTGATCAATCCATAACTCAAAATCCATGAAGAATTGGAATGAGGTCTAGTTGAAGTTTTTGTAGAGGGCCATGAGATCTACAAATCAAGCTTTGGATGGGGAGAAATGGCTTTGTGGTTTAGGAGTTATGATCCTCCAAAGTTGGTACCCTTGCCACTTTGTTCATAACTTAGAAAATTTTCTAAGTCTTTATGGTTACCCCTTTTACAAGTTATCCCACTTTCTTTGATTTTTCTTGATGAATGATGATTCAAATTATACATTAACATCATTTTAGGGTTAAAAAACCATTTTTGTGAAAAATCTCAAAAAGTTAAAGTTGACTTTTGTGCACAGTTGACTTTTTGTGAGATGAATTCCAAACTGTGCGATCCTTTGGGAAATCATGTCCTTGACCTAAATAAAACTTGATGGACATGTTCCATGGGTGTTATAGGGTGTATTGAATCATGTCCTAGGGTTTGGGAGCATGTCCTGGTCAAAAGTCAAAGATACAGTTGACTTTTCTCGCGAAACCCTAACTGTGGTCCAGATGAAATTGAGACTTGTTGCTCAAGCTTCCTGGATCAATCCATTGTTGCAAATGGATCAATGTGGTGTATTAGAGACTCTCAAATCCTCCCTTGAGGTCTTGGCTCATGATTTGTCCCAAAAGTCAACTTAGGGGTGAATTAGGTCAAGAAACCCTAATTCCTGATTTTTTATGTATGCATCCCCTGAGGCAAAATTGACTTGATGCTTGGGCCTATGAGGTTCCATGGAGTATATTAGGTTATGCTTTGAAGCATTGGCTCATGCCCAGAGGAAAATTCCAAACTGGAGGCCCTGGCCGACCAAAACCCTAATTTGGTGACACTGGCTATCTTGAGGCTTGATCCACCTAGAAGGGAACATCCTTGTGCTTAATCCTTGAAGTGGGAGTCCTTTTGATCCATTGTGGATGTTTGAGAGGTTAGACAAGTTGAAGATAATGTCATTCCTTGATTGATCCTTTGTCTAAGAACTCTGAGAGGGCTTGAAACCCTAAGTTTGATTGTAGTGGATGCTCACCCATCTTTGGGGAGACTAATGGTTCATCCATATTGTGATGATGATTTACACAATGATGGGGAATCTTAGTGGTCAAAATTTGGGGTATGACAATACGCGTATTGCCCTGGGCCATACGCATATTGCCCAGCTCGCTCACCCTTCCATACGCGTATTGCCCAACGTGATACGCGTATGAGCAGAGACTGAGTTCTCTTAATAATTTCACTTCCAGATCTCCGTACGCGTATTGCCCTAATTAACACGCGTACTGCCCAGCCCCATACGCGTACCCTTACGCATTTCAGCAGAGGGCCGTGAGAAATGGGTTCCATACGTGTATTGCCCAACCCAATACGCGTATTGCCTTGCCCATTACGCGTATGGCCTTGCCCAATACGCGTATGGGCAGCGAATACCCATAATTTTTCTGGTTTCACACCAGTCCATTTTCTGCTAAATTTACACACCCAAACTTGCAATACCAGCAACATACAGCAGCAACAACATAGTGTTTACACTTATTAAGATAGAATGGATTGATTTACACACTTTCCATCACAATTTCAAACATTCAACACCAATTCCACAACAACCATAATTATACATACAATTCCTATGAGGAGAAAGAATCCTCACTACCCTCTAATGTTATCAATACCTATATTGAAATCCATTCTCCCCCTTACCTTGAATTATCGATTCAATTCTTATGCAAATTGATGATGCCAAGCTTAGTTCTTCCTCTCCAGTTTCTCTTGGTGAAGAAATGTGTTTTCCTTCCCCAATTTTCTTAATCCTCCTCCTTACCTTGTTTTACTACTACTAATTATCTTATTAATAAAATTCTCATTTTATTTACTAATAACCATATTAATAGTAATAATAACAATACTAATAACAATAATGAGAATAATAATAATATTGGACATAAAAATAATAATATTCCTCTTTCTACTATTATTAAATATGCCCCCTCCTTATTCATTAATACCTTATTATTATTCCAACATCTCTATTTCCCTGCTCCGTTAAGGACCCTACACTCTACACAAGGCCAAACAAAAGAAATAACATACGGCGATTAAATAAATTAAAATTGAGTGTTACAGCAGAAACAAAATGGCTATTAACCCTTAAATTAAATATATTTCTAAGTCAACCAACATGCTAATCTTCTTATACTTTGATTTTGTATCAATGAAGTTTACTTTTATTTTAGGTTAATTCTTATCATATATATATATATATATATATATATATATATATATATATATATATATATATATATATATATATATAAAGCTTATGGGGTTTAGTGCCCTCTCCAGTTTTTTTTCATTAAACTTTATATATAATATTTCTCTCATTATATAAAAATTGAAATATGTTGTCCCCATACAATTTCCAAGTTTTGTCTAAAAAATTATATTATATCTCTTATTTTATTTAGTCTTGGTAAATAATATAATAATTATATTATTTTTATTTATTAAACACTATTTCTAAGTAACTAAATTTTTTATTATCAATTATCAAATAAATATTTAGTTATTTCCTTCTAAGTTCTTATTATCATTTTGATCAATTAAATTATATGTTAAGTTTAGTCCCTTTATATAGTATAATATAAACTTATTTTAATAGGTAGTATTAACTTTTTTGATGAAAAAACAATATATTAAAGTATTTTTTTAGAGAGGTTAAAAATTATATATTTATAGAAATTAATAACTTATTTAATTTATTTAATTTTTTTTATAAATTGAAATGCATTGTAACATTTATAGCATAGTTTTGATAAAAAAAATTATATAATAGCATTTTTTTTAATAGTCATTCTTTGACTCATTTAACACACATTTTATTTATTTTACTATTGACTCATACAAGTTAATAATTATATTTATTCTTATCTTTTTTATTAAAAAGATTCAATTTCTTGCCCCCATTAAATAAAATTCTTGGATCCGCCAATATATATATATATATATATATATATATATATATATATATATATATATATATATATATATATATATATATATATATATATATATATAATGTTTTTAATGAATGAATAAATTCATATTTATATCTATTTAATTTTTAATTTAAATTTATATCTATATTTTTATTTTAAATATGTTATGCGTTTATGAGAGAATTTGTGCCGGAATGATTAGAGCAAAATAAAATTCATCTCAAAATTTCTCACTAAATTTATTTCTATCATATTTGTGAAAAAATTTCTATGAGAATAAATTTATAACAAATATCTTTGATAATTTTCGTATACTTGATTTTATGTATATAACGTTTCCTCATAAATTTCATTGCAATTAGGAAAGAATTTACTTCCTTAATTTCGTTCATTAGTTTTTTTAGTAGTGTGGCTTTATCATGAATTTAATTTAAATATTATAATTAACTTACACTATTTTTTAAATGTCAATTCGAATTTGTCCAGCTTAATTTAGCAACACTTATTAACCTTAATAAGTTGATAATTAATAATATTATATAAGATATAATTTTAATATGATTTTTTTTTTAGATATATAATCACAAAAGTTGCATTAAATTTTTTCTTATAATCATTTAAAAAATGTATACAATATTGTTATTTATGTCATATCATGACATATCAAGTCTATTTTTTTATTTTTACTAACCTTCGGAATTTGTGGCCGATTAAGGGTTAGGATCAAAAGCCAAAAAATAATAAAATAATATAAAGATCCAAAATTAAAAAAAATAAATAAGCAACAAAATAAGTAGAAATAATAAAATAATATAAAAATACAAAATTTTAAAAATAAATAAGCAACAAAATAAGTAGGCCCAATAAAATATAGATTACTAAAATTTAAGTAGTTTTAAGGTCACAACATTTTTAAAAAGTTGACATTTTATTTTATTTTTTTAAATATTGACTTTTTTATGGAAAAAATACATTTTCTTTTTAGTTTTGAATAAATTGAGTTTTTTATTAAATTAAAAAAATATTTAAATTGATTTTTTTTATTTTCAAAAGAAAATTGACTTTTATTCATTTTCGGAAAAAATCAACTATTTTTTATTTTCGAAAAAAATGAATTTTTCTATTTTCGTTAAAAATCAATTTTTTTTATTTTTGAAAAAATAAATTGTTTTGTTTTGATGAAAAAAATCATATTTTTTATTTTTAAAAAATTGATTTTTTTTTTTATTTTCGGGAAAGATCGAATTTTGTTATTTTCCAAAAAATCAAATTTTTTTAATGTTTGGTAAAACTCCATTTATTTTTATTTTTGAAATTTTTTTATTATTTTCTTCAAAAATTGACTTTTTTATTTTCGAAAAAATTGGTTTTTTAAAAAAAAATCAATTTTTTTATTTTCTTAAAAAGTTGACTATTTATATTCGAAAAAAATCAAGTTTTGTTTTTTCATTTTTAGAAAAAATTGACTTTTTTTATTCTCGAAAACAATTGACTTTTTTTATTTTTGAAAAAATCGATTTTTTTATTTTGAAAAGAATCAACTTTTTTAATTTATAAAAATTGTTTTTTTTATATGGAGGTATAGAAATGATATAGTTTTTGAAAATTGTGTGGATAATACAAACATAGTCTCATCTATTATAGATAATGTGGTGTATGGAGGTTGACAAAACCATTAGAAGCCACCTAATTAGGTTAATGATGTAATCTTAGTCCTTATAGTGGTTGTATCTCTTTAGGATCACCTTGGTTCTATTGTTTTTTTAATTAATATATATTCTTTCTTGATTCAAAAAAAATTGATTTTTTTTTAACAAAAAATGATTTTTTTTTTATTTTCAAAAAAGTAAAAAAAAAATGAACTTTATTATTTAGTAGAAAATTTGCTTATTTCAATATTTTTTTATAAAAATTTAGTTTTAAATTAATTTTTAAAAATTAATTTTTTTTAAAAATGCATAATAAAAACTAAAATATTTTATTTCAAACAAATTAAATTTTAAGCCTCTTATTAAAAAAAAGGATGGACTTAAAAGAATGGGGCAAAAAAATATTCGTGAAATAGGTGGTATAAAAAAAGTTCAAGTGGGAGTCTAATTATTTAGGTCTTGTCATGTAGCGTTTTTTTAACCTCTCTAATTAAGAGTATAATAAAATAAATTTACACAATTGCATGCAAAGGTAATAATAGACTTTATTACTCATATAAAATTTTAAGAAGTAAATTTGGATTCATATTCAACTGATTAAGTAAAAAAATGACAAAATATAATTGAATCATCGACTAATTTAAGCAAAAAAATTTATCGGGAGAGGACTCTTCAAATGACCAAGTATTAGTTTCAGTAAATATAACTTATAAAAATTTTAAAATATTTTAAATTAATATAATGGATGAATTAAATATTTATTTATTTAAAAGATATTAATGCATAAATTGAATAAATTTTAATTCTAATGAGATTAAATGCATTTTTTATTTATTTGTTGTAATTGTTTAATTATTTTATAATAAAACTTTTACAAAAAATTAAATAAAATGATATGTATATTATATTTTTTTAACTTTTATAATTTCATGGATGATTTAAATTTTTTTATTATAAAAATAATTCAGTAGATTAAAACTAAACAATAAAAACAATTTATTGAATTTTTAAAATAAGTTGGATTTATTGAAGTCATTTTAAATGGATGGAATAATTCAATTTACTAATTAATTAATTTTTTACTAAGACTAATTAATTTTTAATATAATAAATTAATTATATAAATTAATTGATGCGTGATTAATGAATCAAATTGTCATCCTACTTTATTTGAAGCGAAACAAGACAGTGAATTAGGTTAGGAAGGGGAAAAAATAAAATTAAAGAGAATGTGTGGGAAGAGATAGAGAAATAAGGGATAGTGACATATGAGGCTGTTTTCTAATCCTATTTATAGACAAAATTCCCTTTGGTTTATTTTTGCATTAGATGCCTAATTAGTGTGTGTTGTTACTCATGAGAGAAAAACCAAAAACCGTTTTACAAGTACCACACACTTTGTATATTTTGTTGAACAAAATTGTTAGGTTAAGTTTGTTGAGCACGATAAGAGAAAATATGGTTATTGTATTATATTTTTGTTTCAATTTTGTATTTGATTGGATAATAAAATTTGATAGTGAATCCGAAAATTTGTTCTATTTTGTTTTGAAATTTTTGAATATGGGTTACATTAGAAATCAGCAAAATAAGATGAAAAAAATAAAGTATAATTGATTTATCTAATAGTATAATTTAAAATATAAAATTGAAATTTAATAGGACAAAAATAAAATTAAACAAAAAAATTGACCTTAATATAATAAATTAATAATCAATTTATTGAAATTATAATATTTATATTATTAAAATTTTGAAATAATCTTAAATGAAATACGTAATATAAAAGTGCATCCTACTATTTAGAGCACGTACTAGTTTATTTTCTCCTAAATCTCTTGTGATGTACACCCTCTGGACACATTTATAAGCAAATTTACCTTTTTTGGGTACATTTGACTATTAGTGTATCTAGTCCATATATGGACTAGATACACTAATAGTCAAATGTACCAAAAAAAGGTAAATTTGCTTATAAATGTGTCTGGAGGGTGTAATACATTCTTAACCTTTCTTAAAATCTTCTATAGAACATCATGAAATATGATATCCACTTCTACAATCCCACCAAATTGTAACCTAAATGCTAATTCTCTGATTCGCTCGCAAGTAGGCACCAGACTACCTACATTGACATCATTCCCTTCTTCTACCCCTTATACTAGTTCTTCCTCTTAAATTGGTACTGACGTCTCTCCTTCATGTGTAGGAACTAGATAGATATCTCATATATTATATAACACTAGCTAATGTATCGCATCAAAGTCTCCCAATTGTTCAGGATACAATCACCTCAATCATAAACACATGGCTTATATACTCAACATGCCTTTAATAAACATGTTATCGACTAATTGTAGGTCTAGTAAAGAAGCTTGGATGTATGGGAATACTTTACATGTATTAGAATTTCCGCAAGGCTCGCTCGAGTAGATATAGGACCATACACAATCCAGATATGATTCAACTAGAATATAAGCGAATCAACGCACGCAGGCTTATCTGTATGTGTTTGGCATAAGAGTAAAAGTACACATATTATGATAGTAATATTATGATACACGTGAGAGTTAAAAGTCTCACATTGCTTGGAAAAAATGGAAGTTGAGCAATATATAAGTGAGAAAATCCATAAATCTAATGATGTAAGGTTTTTGATGAATACGTAGTGTCTCTCTCACTTATTTGGTTGCTAATGATTCAATGTGGATCCTCCCCTCATGACCCGTCAGTGGTATTAGAGACTATGATTAATCTAAAGGACTGACTTCTTGTATTAAAAGTCTTTGTGACAAGATGTTATCCTCTATGTACTCTTGCTCATAATCTCGTCTTCCACTTCTTAATCAATTTATGTTGGATAAGATCCAATCAACTCAACCATCTTGTTCATTGCTTCAAGTTTTCTTAATGTGGTGTAGTTAAGAAGAGGTTTGCATCTCCCTAACCGGTAAGATTAAGTTTGCTCGTCTCCTTGTGCTACATCTCAGAATTGGATCTCAGCAAGCCATGATCAACTATGTTGTAACGTAATAGACTAGCTTAGATAATTTATTATCTCTAATCGTGTCAATGAACCATTTTGTATTTTGAGTATTCAAATTAAATATATTTTTGTTGTCACTGACGCATTTAAGTGGTAGGTTGTAGAGCTGGAAAAAAATTATAAGCAATATAAAGTAAGAAAATAAAAGAAATTATAAAAGTTATTAAATGGAAAGGTGTATCATGCCACTTAAATGCCTCTCTAGACATACCCAAAATCACACCAGATTTTGATTTTTTGAGATCCACCCCATTTTGATCAAAATATAGTTCGGAGATGCATCTATGTATATTATTTGGGTGTGATCGGAGTGGCATCTCCGAAATGTCTCATGAAGACGCCTCTCCGCAAACCCCCTGAATCATTTCAGAGCAGCATCATTGTCTTAACATTGTAATTTTTTTATGCCAAGTTATATTAAAGTAAAATCAAAATAAAATCAAGTTTATATTAAAGTTAAATAAAAGTAAAAAGTAATACATTAATTCAAGATGCCAAGACCATACATAACATTTGTCTGAAAATACAAAAGAATAACACATCCAAACATAAACTACTAGGTATGTCTAACTTCATTCCTTCTCCTCGTCCGTCTGTACTGCACAACACTCTGTAACTCAACAATCATGCTCTCCACGAGGGTCAACTGAGAACTACCTTCCACAGAAAATCATGCCTCTATGCCTGCTCTACCCATCTCCATAACACGTCGACAGACCGCCTACACGTCATTGGTGTGGTCATCTCTAGCCTCGAGTACCTTTTAGTTAGCTTGCATATGTGGTCTTCCAAGAGCGTCTGATGTCATGATAGGGTGTACACCCTATAGAACCATGTCATGTAGTCGTCTGCATAAGTCTACTGTATAGGAGCTAGTACCATGCGATACTCCTCAAGTACCATGTGACTCTCAAAATTGTTAAGTATCGCATCGAGACCTCTGTGGCAGACTGTGGGAGGGGCGGACTCGTAGGGGGGTCTCAGAATAATCTGTAAATATTAAAATTGTTACATCACTCGCTTGGGAAGATAAGGATACATAAGAGATGACCCACATTCCAACAATCTGGATTATAAGGAAATTACGACAAATAGACGCGTCTTGCGGTGACCCCTATATGGGCAAAAGGCAATGTCATCTGTTACAAAACAGTCAATATGCACTCTGAATGGACCGACCAAATTATTCCCTCTGTGGAAGAAACGCGTCAGCATGCAACCAATCCTCGGTGTATATAGGCATAGCTTCTCATTCGGTGATGCGAGGGAAGTGAGAGTTAATCTATCTTTGAAAATGATTCAGATACAATATTAATAACAAGTGTAACAAATGAAATATGAAATACTAGTATCAGTAAATTATCGCAAGCAATGTGTAGATCCATGTCATCTGTTTAGTCTTCAAAAGACAACCCTCGCTCAGTTTCGAGTGCAGGTGGACCAAACATGCGCCCCCCCAGTTCTAATCGTGAATCGCATTCAAGTAGATGAAGTACTAAAGGTACAACATATCGACATATGTTGCACTTTTGTCCACAAACATGAACGTGCCAACCAAGAATAATATGTAACACCTTAATGCATAAGTTCTATGATGCTCAACATGCATATCATCACCTTCAGCATCCATAACCCACTGCAGGTGTTCTTTATAAATCTTTTCCAAAAAACAAAATCTTGCATGAGCACCTCTTGTGGCAGCTGCCTCCTCTGAGGCCTCAGTTGGGTTAGCCCCCAAATGGGTGACCATCATATTGACGGCTTTCTCTCGACCGATCCTTCTGTGGCCTAGTAATTTTCCCCTTATGGGAAGATGCAGGAGGCATGAGATGTCATCCAAGGTGGTGGTTATCTCTCCTTTAGGAAGGAGGAAAGACGAAGTCTCTGAATTCCACCTCTCTGCAAAAGTCGTTTGCATGTCGTGGGATATGGTCACATATGCGGTAAAACATAAACCGACAAAATCGAAATAGTGAAGAACATTCTGAAACCAAGCAACAATAGGCTGCCCTAACTCCAATATCTTTTGATTGTGGTTTACTGATGCAAACACAGACGCTCTTGTAAAAATAAAATATCATTGTCAGTATTGATTTAATTAGTTGAAAACATATGTATTGCAAAAGAAAAAATATACATCTCATTCACAAACATGCCTAGCAGTATGGTCTTCATAGAGATGAAGTAAGAATATGTCAAATAGGCCTCCTGGATAACTCTCTAATGGGGAAGCGGAAACGGATTCCTTCTGAGCTTCAGGGGCTTCAAGGTTTGCTGCATCACTTGGGGACTCGTGGCCCCGTGAAGTGGATGCATGAGAGAGGCGGCTACGAGAATCAGAACTAGATGGTTGGGAACCTCAATCGGCGCTGCGAACCAGATGGTTGTGAACCATCAAACAAGTTCTCATTAACTAGTGGCCTCACAGTCCTGGCTGCGGCCCTCTCACGTCGTACCAACACAGTTTGGGATACACGTCTAAGGTTAACTCTGTCGGGGTCGGCTTCGTGGTTGTTTTTAATCATTGCACATGTGTTACAAACCGACACAGAGAAAAACACCATATTATGACAAATCCACAAATTTCACAAAATCAATCAAATTTTAGCATGAGTCAAATCTAGAGATGCATCTCCGAAAATAGCTCTGGGAAAATTCGAAGATGCATCTTCAAACAAACCTGCGATTCTCAACCATGGGAGAAACGTCATTGTTGCCCTAACCCTCCAAAAATATGTCAATGTTTGTTTTTGTAGGCTACCAATTTCATTTACACTACTATCTAATGTACCTAAAACAACTAATGTAGCTTAAACAACTAAGTACAAATCAAAACATAAAAAGAGAGCATTTTGAAAACCTACCAAATTAAATTGATGAGAAATAGAAGCTTGAATGTTTGAGATAGTGGAAAGGAGGAGAAAGAGCTTCAGTGGTAGAAGCTTGAATGAATTGATGTGAAGCTTGAATGTTAAAGAGCTCAAATGATTTGTTTTGAGAACTTTTTAGAAAATGAAGAAGGATGGTGGGGGAAGGGTCTGGCGTGAGATATGAAACAAAAGCGTTCGGAGATGCATCTCCAGACCACCCACTAATTTTTTAATAAATGGTGTTTACAGAGATGCATCTTCGGACGTATCTTTTACATATACGAAAATGAATCTCCGGATTAAATTTTAGCATAATAAGGTGCATCTTCAATTTAATCTGAAAAATTACTTAAAAAAAATGTGTCTGAAGATGCATCTTCGAACGTTAGGAACAGTTATAACTTTTTACAGTGATGGAAAAATACAATAGGGTGGAAATAGCAATTCCGTTTTGTTTATGTTTCTTTGTCATGAAATATGATGTTCACTTGCCACACATGTAAAAAGTGGCCCAAAACAGATCATATAAGGCCACTATGTAAATTAAGCCCATAAACTTTAAAGTCAAAATTACAAAACCATCCTTAATAATGATATCCATTCTAGTGCCACTCAGTGGACACCATAGCACTAGCACTTCCCAAATGGATATAACACAACTATTTCCACATATTTATTTCTCAATATCAAACTCATTTAACTTCTTCCTTCACCAACATGGCTCCTCTAACAAACTTGCATGGAGTCTCCAAAACTCTAACTCCGATTACATGCCTTCTTCCAAATGCACAAAGAACCTTTAGAAAAGGACAAGTAGTTCTTGGATTTCTTGGAAGCAAAACAAAGAACTCATCAGAATGTGACTCAATGCACACTACAAGAAGAACAGCTGCAATAAGCTTTGTTTCTCTAGTCTTTACATGGCAATTCAATGAGAAGATTTCACTAGCTAAGGATAATGGATTCTGGATTGATGGTCCTATTCCAGAACCAACTGTCACTAATAGTAAGCTTAATTTCTAGTACAAATGTTTATGTTTCACTTGTCATATGGACAATTATGAGTGGTTTTTTTGGCTGTTTCTTTTACTATGTTGTTTTGTTTTGATGAGAATGTTGTTGATTTGGTTAGATATTGCGAATGAGAAAACGGGGACGCGTTCTTTCATTAAGAAGAAACTCTACATGGCGAATATTGGAGCTAAAGGAAGTGTTTTTAGGATCAAGAAATATTCGTTTGATCTTCTTGCAATGGCGGATTTGATTGCACAAGACACACTAAACTATGTTAGGAGGTACCTAAGACTCAAGTCTACTTTCATCTACTTTGATTTTGACAAGGTTATCTCTGCTGCTCCGGTTGATGATAAGCAACAACTAACTGACATGGCTAACAAATTGTTTGATAATTTTGAAAAGGTATGTTCAATTTTATCCTCCATAACATAGAATTGTTTTAAATTGCGGTTACACCTGATGAATGTCTCAAGCCCGCGCTCCTACATTTAATGTCTCTGCACAGCTATCAACTAAACTGCTTAACAGAACAGATGTTTGATTAATGAATTGAGTTTATAACGCTATGATTACAGCTTGAAGAAGCTTCAAGGAACAAGAATCTAGCAGAAACACAAGCATGCTATAAGGAAACTGAAGTTATGCTTAAGGATGTCATGGACAAGATGACTATAATGTATAAAACAATTTGACATGATTTTAATTTAGCTGTATTATTTTTGCTTTTATTATAAAACCTTTTTTTTCTTCATTTTTTATTTTTCATTGTTGATTGGGATAAAGACCTTTACCTTGTAGATAGATAAATGTTATGCATAGATGAATTTCAACAAATTGTCAAACGTATGAGTTTCCTTATATCACAAAATTTAGTCCCATTAAACTTGACACTTTACCACAAGGTATGACCAAATTAATTGACTTATTAAATAATGTATTACTGTTAACCAAACACTTGGGCTCGAGTGATAAACATGCTCTTGCTAAAGAACGAGGGGAATATCAAATTCGATTTCTGGTGAGAGCAATAGGTCAGTGTCAATACCTCTCAATATCCGTTTGATTAATTCTTCGAAATCAATCATGATAAATAAGTCTAGTAGTTTACTGATATAAATATAATGTAGGGCAGGTAGAATGAAACTATGATTATACAACAATAAGCACAATTGCAAAGTGGGACTAAAAGAACATCAGACAAGAATGTCTTTAACTAGATGCAGAGTAGTACTTAGTAACTTCTTCACTATACAAGCTATATGTATGATGTTAGAAATTTAGAATTAAGTTATTCAAATAGGTTAACCAATATATTCATGATTTCATTTGTTATAAGATTAGAAATAGCTCAGGCGAGATTCTGCCGGGCGGCCGTTGGTGGTGGTGCGACGAGGTGTACCGATTTCACATGCATTTACTCTTGATGCGAACCGGAGTGAGCATAGCGACTCTCCGGATGAAGCTTGGTCAGGAGAGATGTTTACAAACATTAATGTCTTTGAGTCTCCACCTAGGCAAGGCTGTTCAACAAAATAGAGATAGCTTATTTATAAGCTGCTTATCCAAACGGAACCTTAGCTTATATATGTTTAAGACTGGTAAGAAAGAAAAATCACCTGAAGTAGGTATGTAAGTTTTGAGTTTCTGAATGGAATATGATCTTCCTTCTTGGCCAAGGCGAATATAACATCGCTTAATGAGGACAAACTTTTATTTATTGCCTAATTACAAGAGAAAGAAAGTTTCGATTATTATAAATCAAAGAAGTAGAACTATATGAAAATCGAAAACATCATATGGTTTTACACACTTGAGTTTCTTTCAATCGGTCCCCAGTTGAGCCGCTCCTTGAAAGACGTTCACTCCCGGCAAGA
The DNA here is from genome assembly GCA_022829125.1 of Lathyrus tuberosus. Classification (NCBI taxonomy): domain Eukaryota; kingdom Viridiplantae; phylum Streptophyta; class Magnoliopsida; order Fabales; family Fabaceae; genus Lathyrus; species Lathyrus tuberosus. The sequence goes on from JALAZF010000034.1 coordinate 9,225,784, forward strand.
TCAATGAGGTTTAGAATACCTTGTACTTGTTGGTCAGTGCTCTAGCAAAACAAAGAGATAATAAGTTGCGATTTGGTCAGCATTAAATGGATCGAAACAACTTAATTAAGCGCTTATAACATATGCATGTTTACACATAAGCAATCTCTACTAAACAGTCTCGTGAGTGTTTATGCCAATATATCAGAGTAAATAAGTCGATTCAAACAAGTCCTACGGTAGAGACTGAAGCTGGAAGAAGCATTCGAACCTCGTTTACACCGTATATTCGAAGAGTGAATACAAAATGACTTCTTGAAGATTGTTCATTCATCTGAGTTTTTCCCACAGATCTAAATAGAAGTAAACAGAAAAACATAATCAAATATTCCATCCAAAACCATAGTGTGTTAACTTGTTAATCTTGATATCATAAAGCAATAACAAGAACAGATTGAGAAATGCGATATAAAGATTACGAAGGACTCGTATATGATGTGATAATAACCTGCTGTTTGCCGCTTGGTTTAAAAGAAATGCGACCTCTTTTACGCTCTGAACATCAACCACTGTAAGATCAGTAACATGTGTATTTCCACTGGCATCATGTTTGATTGTGTACTGCTTCCCAGGAGTACCGTTTTCGACTCGAGTTGCGTCTGATGCGGACTTATTTGTTGTAGACAACAAATCACGAACCGTTTCATTGTATATTTCCAACATTGACACCTGTAAATATTTACGAATGAAAAATCTTATTAGATCTATATATCATGTTTAAAAACATGTAAACATTGTAACAATGGATGAACTAAGAAGTTTAGAAGGAAAAAAAAACTCGTTATCACCTGCATTTCGTATTTCCATCCTTGTGGTTGTTGAGACTGTTTAGTTTGAAATATTTGTTCGAGCGAACGTGGTATCAAGCCCTTTTCACCGGGATGTCCGGGCCTGCCCATCATTGTATAGGTTTTCCCCGAACCTGTCTGACCATACGCGAAAATGCAAACCTGGAAAAAGAAAATGTCTCAAATTTTGAGAAACCTTGTTGCGAAAAACGAATGCATACAAATCGATACACATGCATAAGCCCTTATAGCACAAGTGTTTATCGCATAAGTACTTATGTATAAGAAATTGCTATTACAAAATATAAAATCAAATCAAATTGTTTTCATCAAGAGCACTTATTACCTTATAACCATCAAGAGCACTTTGCACAAGCTGAGAAATTTCGGTAAATACTTCTTGTTGTGACGCATCCGGTGCAAAAACTCTATCAAATGTGAAAGAATGTTTTTGTCCTACAAACAGCAACATAAGTAAACAACATAATTAAACGAATAAGCTAAAACAAGCATACATCAATCAGAAGAACAAAAATTTTCGACCGAAGCCACATAATCACAAGATATACCATTTTGTGCCAATTCAACACCTCGTCCGGAAGCTTCCATGGAGGTAGGATATGATATAATCTTTCCTTCTGTGCTACAACCTTCCTCAGGTAACAAAGGTCGCACTCTACAGAACACACGGATGTTCCCTTTCAGTTCCTGTCAAAATGAAGATTAGAACTTATTAAGGAATTGATTTATTTCAATGTTAATTTTTATCGACAAATTTTGGCTGAGGGAGTTACCAAAATGGTATTATGTAATTCTTTCCTCAACTTCTCCCCTTCTATAAGTTTGTATTCCGCATCTGCCAATCGTCTTTGCAACTCATTTACGAGTTTTTGTTGGCCTTCAAATTCTGTTCTTGTCTCAATAGCAGATATATCACAAACCTGAATGAAGACGAAAAATCATTATATCATAAAGTTCGACGAGACAAACTTTTTTTAAAATTTACGCCACGTTACCTCGAGTTTGTTCTCCGCAATTGTTAGCTTCTCTTGTAATTCCATTATATGACTATCTTGAAAAGTACATTTTGTCTGCACAGGAAAAGCATAGCCACATTCATGTCTACGCAATACGAAAAAGGATGTTACCGAAACGAAACCTGATAAAAAACCAACCTCCAATTCCTTTGTTTTCATGGTCAAGTTGTTAAGTTCGGAACCATACTTTTCTGAAGAATCTTTAAACTTGACTATTTCAGTACTTAAAGTTTGCACTTGAGATATTTGTCGATCCCGATCGTCCCTCACTTGTTGCAGCTCGCTTCGAAGGGATGTAACTTCACTCGCAAAAGCATCCTTCTGTTTTGTAGCCTCTTCTTGAGAAGCCTAATGAAAACAACCAATGAAACTTCATAAGACTTCTAACTTGCATAATAATCAAAACACTGTTTTCTGAAAAAACATAGTTTATTCACCATAGACAAAGTAAGCTGGCCCTTCAACATGGTAAGATTTTCCACTACCGTCGCTTTCTCTTTCTCTACACGCTTGAGATCACCTTCAACCGAAGAAAGCTCGGAATGAAGTTTTCCATTGTATTGCTGCAAGCTCGTTATATACTCTTGCAATCGCTTATACATGTCATTGAGTGATGATATCTGCAGAAACTCATTCATAGATACATTTTAATAACAATTTCATGACATGACGACTTATTGAATTGAGATTATGCTAACTATACCTTCTGATTCGCAGTTTGAAGCTCTCGTTGAGCTCTACCAAGATCTTCTGATAACGTAGTTTGCGACCTTTCAAAGTCAAGCCTAGCCTCTCTCTCTTTAACAAGAGACTCCATTGCAGCCTTGTGTTTCAAACGATGATTAAAATGACAAGTTTAGCATAAACCTTTCATGGTGTTCTGCATAAAAATTGAAAATTTTATTATACTCACTGATTTATCAGTTTCTTCCTTCACTAATTTCTCTTGCAAAGAAGTGCAATTTCTTCTCATTTCTGTAATAATTGAATTCAGTTCTTCTTCCTTGATTTTTAGCAGCAACTCTGCAATTTAAATGAATTAATTAAACAACATTAGTACACACAAATAGATAGAATTTTCCAGCTTAACCAGAGATCCTGGGTTCGAACACCCGGTAGTGTTAAATTCTCTTGAAGGAGAGTTTTTCGCTCATTGTGGTCCTCCTTGGCTCAAGGGATTAGTCTCTGCAGGTGCGCGCAGAGGATACCCGATTTCTACGAGAATTTTCTAAAATCAAAAAAGGTAAAAACTAATTATAACAACAATAATCTTTACCTATTTCTATGCATTTTTGTTGAGACAATTCCAATGAACTCTTTAACTTCTCTTGCTCTAATGAGTAGCTCAACTCAAGGTCTTGGAACCATCTAATACAAACCTTAAGCCTTTTTATATAATCAATCATATTTTCACATCTTTCCTAAAAAAACACAAATTATGATGTTAGAACATTAAATTCCCTTTGATCTCAAACCTAAAACAACCAAAACAAACACAATAAAACTAAATGCACAACAACAACTATTTTCGAAAGGCGATTTGAATTCGAACTCATTCGCTCGAGATTACAAGATCAGACTTTCACAAACCTTGTAATTAAATCTGTCTTTCCTTTTGGATTTCTCATTAAGCAAAGCCTCAACATCATCTCTTGTGAAATCCACAAAGCTTCCATAATCAGAACCAGCATTGCTTGGTGGAGTACTACTAGGACCAAGTTCATGTCCACCATTTCCAAATCCATAAGAGAGTCTTCTTCCATTCATTGGAGTACCAACCATTTTTTTTATCTTCTCTTTCTTCTTACTCTATGAGAATGAGAAGTTCATTCATCACCCAAAAACCTTGGAAAAAAAAACATCATAAAAATTACATTTTTAGCCTTGAAAATTCACTTCCACTGAACAAAAATGAGAAAACGCAACAACCCATTACTTAAAATGGAAAATAAATCATGGGAAAAGAGAAAAGTTTGTACCTTTGGAAAGTTTGAAGGGTTGCAGGTGTGAATGTGAGAGATATTATTATGAGTTAAAGTTGTGGTTTTTGAAGATGAAAACTTGAGTGGAGAGAGTGAGTGAGGAGAGAGAAACTAGTTTTGTGGGGCCATGGATTGTCTTCAAAGCTAACAAGCTATGAAAGAGAGATGCTTCAAGAAGAAGAGAAGAGATTGGTGGTGATGATCCACACAAACACACAGAAAAATCTTCAAAGAGAAAGAAGAGAATGAGAAAGTAAAAGGGTTACTTAAAAAGTAGAAAAGAGGTAGAAAAAAAATTAAAAAGGTTATTATTTTTATTATGTTTATGACTATTATTATTATGTTATGTATGTTGATAAATGTGGTTCCAATAGATTGTAGATCTGATAGTGTTGTGCTTGGTACTGTTTGTCAGGGAGGACATAGTTTAGATTTTTACTGCCTTTTGTTTTTTGAACTTGTAAAATAAGCTCTTCCCATCACGTGTAAGATTCGTTCTCCCATGCAATTCATTAACTATCGGACTATTAGATTATTCGGGTTTTTGTTTATATACGGTGATAAAAAAATATTATGTAAAATTAATTTTGAGGAAAATATAATGATTTATGTTTTATAAATGGTTATAAAAGTGATTTAAATTGTAAATTTATGGTAAAAGTCATATTTAAACTCAATACATAAATTAAGTAAAATTATTTTTAAAAACTATAATCAATTTTATCCAGAGTAAATCAAGCTTATCAAAGTTAATTCTAAACACTTGTATAATCTATTTAAATATTTCAAGCATGATATCAACCATAAACTATATAATTGAAAAGAACCGATGATTAATCAATTGATCAAGTCGTGATTGATGTTGGTATAGAAGATTGTGATTTAATCCCCTGCATTTGTGATTACAAATGAGTTAGAATTACTTAATACCAGAGTTGACATCTAAATCAAATTAATTGGTTAATTAAAATCACTTAATACCATAGTTGAACTCCAAATCAGATTAATTGATCCAATTAATCAAATATTGATGAAGAAAAAAAAAAGAAATGAGTAGGATGAAAAGTTAAGTTATTCTATTTCATTCAATCTTATTTTTTCTCATTACATATCACACAGTGTTTTTAAAATCGGATTGATCTGGTTGATCAGACCGGTTAGATCGTGAACTGGAGGGTAGAGTAGTCAGGTAAGATCATCGAACCATAGTTATAATTGATCATGTAAGAACCGTGTCACCTGATCGGTTCACTGGTTAGATCAGAGAACTGGTGGATTTTTTGATCTGACGAGTTGGTTCTTTTATGTTTATTAATTTTTAGGTTAATTATAATTTTGATCCCCTAATTTCATTTTTCTTAAAGTTTGGCTCTATTTTTAAATAAGATTTTATTAATATTTATAATTATATTAATTATTTATAATAACTAAATAATATTAAAATTATAAAAATAAAATTTTGCCAAATTTTAAGAATCAGAATTGTAATCTTTTAAATTATTAGAATGGTAGTTTTATAATTGTATCATAAATCTCTTTGATGTTTAATTTGGTTAAAAAAAAGTGTATATTCTATAATTACAACATTATAATTCTCATTAAATTTATTTATTATTAATTATATAATATAATAATATAATAAATTTAAAGTGTTAGAAAATTAATTATACGATATAATAAGAATGTAAATTAACAAAATTTTGGAAAAAAAATCATGTTATAAAAAAATATAATTATATTTTCATATTATTAAAATGCATACGGTCCAACCAGTGATCTACTTATTCGATCAATAACCTGATAACTCAATAATTTAACCAAATCGATGATCGGTTTAGATTTTAAAACATTGATTTTACACCATCTCATTCATCATTTCAAACATAATTTTGTTTTTTATTAAAATAAATTAGGCTTCGGAGTTCACCAAAAATACGGCACACATAAAATTCAAAGTATATTTATAGAAATATTTAAAAATTATTTAAATGTATGATATCTTAAGTCAGGTCAGTCAACATAAGAAGCTAATGCATATTTAATTTTGATATGGCCTAATCTATTTTATAAAAAGTTTAGGCATAAGATTAAACTCTTTCAAAAATCTATTTAGTTAAATACTTCATATTTAAACTATTAAAAGGTTTACAGAGTTTAATAGATTGGTCTATATATAACATTTATTAGAAAATAAGTTAAATAATATATAAAATGTCACATAGTCTATTTAAAAAATAGATTCAAAAAATTATTCAAATATTTTAAGGTGAAATAGAGTTTTAAATAGATTAAGATTAGGTTTGGTCACACCAAAGAAAATGTTTATCATAGATCATATAGTATATTTAGGCCTTAAAAATTTATAGTAGATTAGACTCTAATTCTCTAAAGTTTACATTCACATGCTTGGACTTATTTTTACTCTTTGTATGGTGTATAAATCAATTCTTTATCAACACATTTATTATAAAAAAGTATGTTCATAAATTTTTATGTGTGTCAAAAAATGTCTATTTATTGGAAATTATAAATTAAATTGTAAAATTAGAGATAGTGATATTTTACTTAGGAAAATAAGAAGGAATTTATTTATAGCATTTTGCAACATCTAAGTATATGTACCCATATTGAGAAAAATACAAGTTAGTGTTGAAAAAGAGACAAGGTAGGTAAAAAAGTTTATAAAACATGACACACTTTAGCCAACAAATAGTGGTTGACAAGGATTTTATAACTGAATGAAAGCTTTTGAATTTTAATTCACTCATAAACAATTTAATACACGTTAAAAATCTTAAAAGAAGATTAATCAAAACTATGACTAAATTAAACACTTGTATAACTATAGTTACATTTTCAGTACTATATGATTTTGTTTTGCGTGAAATAACTTTGGACCCCAAAATTAATTTCATTCCAAATCTGCAGGAATCTGTGACACAAATAAAAGAAGATAAAATAATTGTTGTTTAGCTTAAAAAAAGAATAAATTAATTACAATCATTTCCCTCACAAACTCTGTGCTAGGATAGGATCCAACCAAACTTCATCCATAATCTATAAACTTTGCCAACTTGCTTAGAATAAACAACTTTTTTTTTTCAGTTGCTTAAGATAAGAGTAAAGAATTTTCTCTCATTTCCTAGAAAAGTTAGTGAAAAAAAAAATGGGAAGAATGAAAGCAAGTACCATATGATACATCAATTAGTTAGTGTTTCCATTCATTTCTTGGTACTAAGCTTCATTCCTTGTCCTTTTCTTATGACCTCTTTTTAAGGATTCTTCCTCAACAATGCTTCTAAAAATTGACTTGTGGTCTTCTAGTTTGTACCTATAAGAAAAAGGTTTGTCCTATGCGTGTTGTATTAGTACATTAATAAGGAATTCAGATCGCAATTAGTAGAAATCGGCAAAGCCGTCATAAGTTTTTTTAGGTTTCATGTTAATTAGCCCTAATTCAATTGTGACAAATAAATAAGAATTATATTTAATTATAGTTTAATTATGTCAAATAGTATATTATTAGACTCTATTTAGACACAAATTGATTATAAAAAAACTAAGACGGTATAGTAGTCTATTTTTCAGTACTGATAGTCGATAATCGTCTATATTCATATTTAGGGGTGGCAAACGGACATGTCCGTCCTGTTTAGGTCTGTTCCGCAGAAAAATAGGACGGAACGGGGCGGTTATAATTGAGAATGCGGGTTTAAAACTTAGGTTCATCCTGCAAAAAAGTCAAAACGGAGCGAGGAAAACTCGCGGACACTGCACTTTTTAAGTTTAAAAATACAAAATTTTATGTAAATATTCGTGCCCGCAAAAATCTGCGAAAAAAACGGGACCGACACATTAGAGGGTGAGAACCTAAATCCTTGACTCATCCCATACTAAAGTGCAGATAAAACGGACGAGTATGTCCAACGGACCGGACCCATTTTGCCACCCCTATTCATATTATCAGTATATTGATGATCATATTTTAATAATGTATCGATTGGGTGAATGCAGTTAATTATCGTATCGCCAACCATCTAGTAATAGTGGGCATCATTATCAATGCTAAGTGGAATAAAGGTTAAAATTCTTTATGTCATTATCTTGTTCTAGAAGTTCGGATCTTGCCCTTAAGCACCAAGTGTCGGCAAAAGTTTCAAGCACCAACACCAATCATACACCATTCAATAAGTCTTTGTTAATTGGCACTGTATAGGATTCCCTCTGTTTTAGAATGAGTGATCCATTTAGAATAAAATAATGTCCTAAAATACATGATTCATTTTAATTTTTAATATAACTTTTTTTATTTTATCCTCTAATTAAATTACTTTCATTATTCTCAATACTCCTTTCGTTCCATAATAAGTGACCCATTTGAAATAAAATGGTGTCCCAAAATATATGACCCATTTCATTTTTCAATGCAACTTTTCTTATTTTACCCTCTAATTAATATTATTTTCATCATTTCCAATATATTACAAGGGCACTTTAGTAAAAATATTATTATCTCTCATTCATTTATTCTCTTTTTCTTAATTTGTGTGAAAAGTCAACTGGGTCACTCATTGTGGGACGGAGGAAGTATATTATAAGGGTACTTTAGTAAAAATATAATTCTCTCTCTTTTATTAATTCTCTCTTTCATTAATTCTCTTTTGCTTAATTTATGTGAAAAGTGAAAAGTCAACTGAATCACTCATTGTGGAACGGAGGCTGGATATACTAGTACATTCTTAGAGGTAACTCACTTATAGATATATTAATTTCAATTGCAACATGTGAAAATTGGTAGGTTGATTTTGGCCATAATTATTAATATAATTAGAAAAAGCAGTCTGTGTAATTTCTTTGGCTGCAAAAACTTCTTAAGCAATTCCGTGATTGATGCTTAAGTGTGTACAAAGGTTCATTTCTCAAAGATATGATTAGGTTTTCATTGGATCCAAAAACGTTCTTTTATATAACTAGGTCAATTAGGAGTGGCAGACTCCATTTTTTGTTTTAGCAAATTAATTTTGGGCACGGCTCTTTCAGGTTTTTTCAAAAATAATTTTTAAATTATTATATATTTTTGTGTAAAAATAATTACTAAAAATTAAATTAAAAGAATTTAAAATAAAACAAAATAAATTTAAATAGTTTTTTTTTAAGAATGTTATTTTAGTTATTTCATTTATTTACTATAATTTCTTTTGAATATCAAAAAATTTTAAAAATTATTTAAATTTAAAACTATTTGAATTAACTTTTCATAAAAATTATCATTAAGATACATCATTTTTAAAAAATAGCTTTTTGGTTTAAAAAATAGTTTTTTATTCTTAAAAATGTTTTTAAAATTTTATTTTAAAAAATACTTATAAAATATTTTTTTTAAATTAAAACAAACCGATCTTTTGTTCAAACTATATATCTAACTAATATGGGATTTGAGATTTTCTTAATAATGGACATTGTGGTTTCATCAAATGTCTTAGGATGAATCAAGTTTAAACAGATATGGTCTAGGTAGCATCTAACTCGATTGGTCCTTAATATTATACTTACTAAATATCGTGAAAATGGTTCTCATATCATTGTTATTGTAAAGTTAAATGTTGGTGAACTGAACACATCCATTATTGACGATTGATGTACAATTATACTCAACACTAACCATATTTCTTGTGTTGCGGTGGTTGAAACGATGATTCCTTTGTCCAACTGATCCTTCAAATCAGACAGTATAACATCGACATTGATCTTTGACAAATAAGGAAAAACCTTTTTTTTTTGTAGGACAGTGGTATAATTGGAAGTAACCTTGGGGTAGGGCGAGAAGCAAACATTTAGCCCATTATCTTTAAGAAGTCGCTCTTTTATTGGTTTGAGCGTCCATCTTTCGGATAAGGCGCCCTTTTTCTAGATACGTCGTCAGGGACCTTGGTGTCTTTGTCCATAACACATGATCATGTGTAAAACCTATATTGGGGCAATGTGTAACACCCTCACTCTTACTATACACATTCTTATAATTAGTCCCAATTACTTATTTCTACCAATTCTATATTTTATTCCACTAAATAAAATAAATCAATTAAATCAAATAAATCAATTAATTCAAATAAATCAAATAATTCAAATAAATCCAATAAATCAAATAATTCATAAAATCACTCAAATAATTAATATAAATAAATAATTACTAAAATTGGGGTGTTACACAATGAATGTTGCATTAAGGGTCATTGGATTTAACCACACACACTGGATTTCAATGAATCAACTACCTAATTTCGGGATAGTTGCGGTATCCTAGGCGGGCTGCAAACCAGACCCAAGGGATTATAAATACCTCAATATCGTGATACATAATAGGGAGCAACAACACAGAGAATATGCATAAATACAGTAGCTTCTGACTTCACGTGAGCTAACTCTCAATACTACAATAACCTTAAAGCCTTTGAAAACTCTTATCTACTAGGGGTTATTATGTATTTGTATTTTTAAAATGTACTTTTGGCGTCCACTGTGGGGCCATAGTAAAACCAACCTAGGCCACGCTTATCATTTACCCACAGTTGTTGTTGTAATATGTCTTAAAACCTCGAGTGAGAAAAGAGAAGGAAAAAAGACATATTTCGGTACTGATAGATTTCCATACTTGTTTGCGGATCCGTTTATTAATGGGTCATATCTTGGGCCATTAATGTTTTGTTAGTTATAAATATGGGGTTTTTCTTGTGTATTAGATATGTTGCATAAGGTAGAAATTCTAGTGAGAAACAAAACGTAAAATTCTTTGATTTATATAATAAGGATTTGGCAACCTTTTGTGGTTATCAAAGAGTTTGATAAACACTTTAAACGTGTTGGGTTTGTGTGATTCTTATATTGAGAGTTGAAGAGATGAGAAACACATAGGTAGAAAATAGAGTTTTTCCTTGGGAACTTAAAAGGCTATTTTCTTATAACTCGTTGTAATCTCTTCTAACAACTTCTGAAGTATAGTGAATTAGAGAATCGTTCTCTCCCCCAGATGTAGATCGAATTGATCAAACTAGGTAAACAATTTTCTTATGTTCTCTCCTATTATTATTTTTATTGTTTAAGGTCATTTGTTTGGTTATCACAATTCTTTGTCACACGTACATATCAAATTTCTTGGTGTGATTGAACTCTGTATAACTCTTTTGAAGAGATTTTAATTATTCTATTAATTTCAAAACAAGTGGCGCCCACTGTAGGGTAAAGGGGTATTATTTGAAAATAAGCACCATGGCTAAATGGGAGATCAATAAATTTTCCGGAGACAACGATTTTAGGTTATGGAAAGTGAAGATGCAAGTGGTCTTAACTCAAGAGAAGTGTATTGAAGCTTTGAATGGTGCGGTATTGATGGTTGTATGCCTAACAAAAGCAGAGAACATTGAGATGGTGGATAAGGCTAGGAGTGTCATTATGTTGTGCCTCATGGATAAAGTTCTAAGGGAAGTCGTCATGGAGCAGACTGCGGCTTTGATGTGGGCAAAACTTGAATCATTGTATATGACCAAGTCTTTGGCTCGTAGGTTGTGTCTAAAACAGCAACTCTACTCATTTTGAATGGTGGAAAATAAATCCATAGTGGAGCAATTGATAGAAATTCACAAGATTATTGATGATCTTGATAATATTAAAGTGGAGATTGAAGATGAGGACAAGGCTCCACTCTTGTTGAGCTCATTACCTATATTCTTTAAGCACTTTAAGGATTCCTTTCTTTATGGTAAGGAATTTACTTTACTTTGGATGAAGTCTAGACTGTTATGAGATCTAAAGAATTTTCAAAGGTGAAAAATTTGAAGATTGATGATAGTGGTGAAGGCTTGAGTTTCTCAAGAGGAGGAAGTGAGCGTAGAAGGATATCCAAATCAAAGAGGTTTGACAATTCAAAGGTAAAATGATGTAATTGCAAAAAAAAAAATCAATCACTTCATAAGGGATTGTCTTGGGAGGAAAGACAATGATGATTTTGTTGACGTTGTTATTGCCTCGGATAAGGATAGTTATGATAGTTTTGGTGTACTAGTGGTGTCAAGTTTAAAGACTGAAGAGGGTTGGGTCATGGACTCAAATTGCTCTTATCACGTGTGTCAAATAAAATAATACTTTGAGACTTTGAAGTTGGAGCAAGGTAGGGTAATACTCCTTGGTGACAATAAGGCTTGCAAGGTTCATTGCATTAATACGTTTAGACTTAAAATGTCTAGTGATCGTGAGTTTCTTCTTCATAGCGCGAGGTATGTTCCAGAACTTATGAAAAATTTGTTATCCATAAGTATGCTTAATGATATAGGCTATTGCATTAGAGTTGAACGTGGAGTGTTATAGATTTTATATGATGAACTTGGGTAGAAAATATGATTTTCTCTTGAAAACTCCAAAGGTTATTTTCTTGTAACTCATTGTAATCTCTGTTAATAGCTTTTGAATTATAATGAATTGGAGAGTTTCTCTCTCCCCTAGACGTATATCAATTTTATCAAACAGGGTAAACAAATTTCTTGTGTTCTCTCCTATTATAAGTTTTATTGCGTGCGACCATTTATCTATTTTCCATTGTTCCTTGTCTTACACATCAAATTTCTTGGTGTGATTGAACTCTGAATAATTCTTTTGAAGTAATTTTAACTATTCTATCAATTTCACAACATTTTCTTTCACAATCTCTCACGAGGATTCTCGAGCTAAGTTCCAATAAGACTACCAACACCATCGCCAAAGATTTCACCGGGGAGAATCTAGCTCCTCCCAGAGCATATGCACTAAAAAAGGAAAGTATTTCGGGGGGTGTTTTATCATATCCACGGGGATTGTATGTGTATTGTTGTCGTTCTATAGTTGAAAACGTTTTAAACTTTTAAAGTAACAACGAGTTTGGTTTTTCATATCGGATCGTTTGCATAAAAAAATTGTAATCAACGGTAAAGAAATTGGTTTTAGAATTTGGTAAAAACATGCCAAGATTAGGGTTCGATAATCCGTTTCATACGTATTTACTCGATAAAGGATGTGAACTTGTTAACGATAAATATAACCACATATCCTCTCAACAAGTTTATCTCTAACACTTGTTGTGAGATTTATCATATTGATCCTTTGATGATCTCTCACTCAAACTACCAATATGATAACATTCAAGTTCAATATTTATAAACATCAACTTTCAAAACTATCTCTAGCCTTATGATTATTGATGGATTGAAACTTATGTCAAGTTTTAATACATATCTCTCGATCATGAACTAAAGCAAAATATGAGCCATTTAAAAAAAGTTTTTCTTCTATATATATCATCAACAAAGTTCACAAACTTATAATCAAGATCAATACATACAAAATAATGGATTACCTACCACTAATATTGACACAAGAGTTGCTTAGCTACCCATTGTCATGGTAGCTTGATCAACAAGTAATGGACAAAGCTTTTGTTGCATCAATCTTCAAAGATTCAAGGATTGAAGCATAAAAGCTTTGGATTCCAAGCTAAATAAATAAAAGATGAAGTTTTTACTCTCCAAAGAGGTTTTTAGGTTACAAAGATCTTTCTAAAAGTGTTATCTCCAAAAAATATCTTCAAAACTAACTAAATACTACTTTCTGCCCAAGCAAGTTCGTCGGGCAAGTGCCTTCTTTCGCCGGGCGAAGCTCACAAATGAAGCCACGTGACAGCTACAGTGCCAGCTGGTCCATCTAAAAATATCTCTCTTCGCCGGGGGCTCTAATCCTTTGCTGGGCAAACCCAAATTCGTTGGGCGAATCACCCAGCGAACCAAACCTGGGAGCTACTGGAACTTGAATTGGAATTAATTAAATATCTCACCTCTACCTCGCCGAGCGAATAAGCCAGTGAGCCAAATCCTCTAGCTACTGGAATTGGACTTCAAAATTAACATTTCCTCTCGCTGCTGCTTCGCCGGGCGAAGCAACCTTCCTTCGCTGCATGCTCGCCGGGCGAAACTTCCAAAACTTGCAGACACGAGCATTTTTTGTTTCTTCGAGTTTTCTTCCGCGATGATTTGCAACCATTTGACAATTTTCACTACACAATTAACAAAAACATCAAAATATCTAATATTCACAAAAAATGCAAGAATTGCTTAATAGATAAGTCATTTTCCGATTAAAGCAATAAAAAGAACTTAAAGGTGTCAATTTTGGATACAAAAACAAGCATTTCATGACACCTAACAAACTCTCCCCAACTTGCATCTTTGTTTGCCCTCAATCAAAGGAAATTTACAAAAAACACAAGAAAAGCTTTCACAAACCTAACCAGCCGATAGCACGCATGGTTCAAACTCGGCAATTTGCACGCACAAGCTACTACTAAGCACTCATAGGATTAAAATATGAATATAACTCACATCCTAATCACAAAATTATACAATGCAACATCAAGTACCCTCAAGCTCGAATTGAATCACCTAAATACTCACACGCATTATGCACAATATTATTTACACGGGACAAAACACACTCATAAGTAATCGCGCCACATCCAAAACAATTTATGTAATCATCTTACGATTCATGAAAACTATGGAAACAAAGATAACAAAAGGACTTTTATCGGTTGTAACTTGGCCGGGGTTAAAAACAAGGGACATAAGTACACGGCCATTGAAACAAGAAATGGGTAAAAACTATGAAGAGCATTTCTTTTTCAAAATTTTCAATCTTGTTCAATCCTTATTTCTCTCTTTCACAATGCATTCTCTTCTTTTGATTTTCTTTTCTTTTTATGCTTTTTGTTCTTTTTCTTTCTTTTTGTTTTTCATTTCTTTTTCTTAGAATGCATTGTATCACCAAATCCTTTTTCTCTTTTCAAAATAAACCTTTCTCCCTAACTTCAACAATGCTATAAGCTTAGCTTAAAATGCTCTTCAAAACGGGTTAAAATTTGGGTTCATGATTCACAATAGAAATTTTCTTTTTAGGCTCAAAAGGGTTTTCAAATACGCACACACTCACAAGGTTACTTGAAGTGTTTTTGGAATGGTGGTTATACTCAAAGTGCACAAACATTGCCTTGACCATTTCTCTGTTTCCACAATTTTAAAACAACAAGCAAGATTAACATAAACCATTTGAGTAAACAACAACTACTTGAATCCCTCAAGAATTTGTGAACAATGGAGGCAACTCACATTTGTAGTAATGTCCTAATTGATTCAAAATGAACAAGAGTTTACAAAACATTGCATTGACCAATTTTTCAAAAAGTAAAAATTTCACATTCAAATTATGATTCTACAAACTCAATTTCATACCTTGATTGCGCTCATGCCAAGAAGCTTATCATCATCACATGCATAAAGGTAATAAGGCCTTCTTTTTTTTTTCAAACTTCTTGTGCCAACAATTTACTTTCCACAATCAAAGGCAAACTTAAAACAGAAAAAAAAAACTTTGTACAAGCCAAATAAATACTCAAAACAGAATTATCATTACTAAATTGGTGTGAAACACCCAAAATATGTCTTGCCTTTCCGGCATACATCAAAATACATCAAAAGTCTCGCCTAGGCGAAGAATAACTAAACCAAAACAGAAATTAAAAACAGAATTTAAATGACAAAAGCAATAAAAATTCCTTCACTTTGAAGTTATCCTCCAAACTCATCAAAACCATCTCCCATGTCCACATCCGCATCGTCACCAACAGCATTTCCCGCAGCATCATCAATACTAGCAGCGCCTGCCCCCTCCGAAAAGAATGGACGCCTGTCCCCAGACCAATTTGCATAAGCATAGAAGTCGTCCCTTGAAGGAAATGGGGTGACCTCCAAGGGGTTCGTCTGGTACTGATACATCTGCTGCATATAATTAAAGTTAAATTCATTAGACCTGTGAATAGAAGCTCCCATGTCCCATGAATAATTGAAAGCAGGCCTCATTTGAGGGTCCCAATTAGAGAAATACATGGGCTCAGTTGGCTCATTTGTCTGAGCATGAGAACTTTCGCCAACAGCCCCTCTTTTCTTCTTCTTACTCGCATCCAACTTCCCTTTGCAATATCGATCTATGTAATCATCATTAATGAGCCCTCGCCTCTTTTCTTTCATAACATTTGGCTCAAGGACCCACTTTTGGTTACAAAGAGACTGAACCAGACATGGAAAGATGATTGGGGCAGCAGAATGAACACCAGGCCTTCTTGTGTTCTCCACAAAAAATTTCATTTAATTTGAAATAACTTGAGCAATGTCAACCTCCAGATTTTCCATAATACAGTACATGAGTAAATCGGTCTCGAGAGGCACAGAGGACCTATGCAGCCTTGCCCTAACGTTGTACGAAAGCAAGAGCAAAATAGCCTGAGCCTCCGGAGTCATATCCTCTCTGTTGTACTTGATGGGCTCACCCTTCTCGTTCAGCTCAACACTCCTTCCCGGAAGTAAAATTGGAATTCGAAATCTTTTCTTGGTCAAGAGGTTTCTTGAGTAAAAGGGTGAAGTCATCTTTTTCCAAAATTCCCAAGGTGCACGGCTTACCCCATAAATTATTGATCTCATCGCGGCTAAAACAAAGCTCTTTTCCTCTCACAAATGTTTTGAACCTAAAGTGTTCCCCCTCCGGCTGTAATGTATTCGCATAAAACTCTCTTACCAACTCGTAAGAGACACGGTCCACCGAGTTCAGCAATGATCCCCATCTTTTGCTTTCGAAAATAGCCTGAACTCGACGGTAATCACCTTCGTAATTAAGGATGAATTTCCGTTTCGAAAGGATCTGCCTTCCCTCTAGGCTAGCTATCCTTGCTGCATGCACATCACTCAGAAAATGGCGCTAGTCATACTCAGCCGGCACAGCAGATCCGCTTGCAGCTCCTTTCTATTTCTTAGCAGCAGTGGGTCTGGTTTTTGGAGCCATCTGCAAGACAAACAAACGAAAACAAACCAACACAGCAGCAGGAAACATGTTAGAACAACAAACACAAGAAAAGAAAATGAGTTGGAAAAAGTATAACCAAAACAGAACTGAGAAAGATGTGTCTCCGCTGCTTCGCCGAACGAAGCAGAAGCGAAGCTTTGCTGCAAGCTCACTGGGCGAAAGCCTGCAAACACAGATTCTTGCAAAAATAACACAATTCTGCAAATTTTTTTCACATTTTCTTCAAAGATCCCATACTTAACTCAAGGTATCACAACCAAAAAAGTATCACAGCAACATGCAAAAAGGTTAACTACTTCTACTCCTAAATTTACATTTCCAGCAGTAAACCCTAATTGCATGCTTCTAACAATACTTAAAAAGAAGAAATTTAACACAAACAAACATTAAAAACTAACCTTGAGAGTGTTGGAGAGTCGACAGAAATTTGGAAGGGACAAGAGTGCAAGAGGGAGACTAGGGTTTGTTTGTGGTGAGAGAGCAAAAGACCAAATGAGGAAAAAAAACTCAAGTGGACCACAAACCCTTTTTATAGTGGGGACCAAACTTATCACTTTTTCTACTTATCCCCCTTTTTACTCTGAAAACACATTGGGCCCTCAAATTTTTTTATTCCAACTCAGCTTGCTTCGCCCAGCCACGCAGAAGCGAAGGCCAGGAAAACAAGATTCGTCGGGCGAACTACACCAGAAACAGAAAAATTCTGTATTGGTGAGTGATGCCAAATCTACACAAACACTACACTACCAAATACACTTGCAAACAAGATTCAACATAAAAACAAGGTAAATACTTACAATGTTGGGGTGTCTCCCAACATGCGCTTGTTTAACGTCGGATGAGCTCGGCAGTCCAAGATGATTTCAAAGAGCATCAAGAAACACACTGCAATTCTCTCGGTCGATTTCTCCTCCGAGATATAATTTCAACCGTTGGCCATTTACTGTCCAACTTTCTTTCTTTTTCAAGTCCTCAATGACTATTGTACCATAGTGCTTGACATCCTTGACAAAAAATGGTCCAGACCATTTGGACTTTAATTTTCCCGAAAATAATTTCAAATGGGAATTGAATAAAAGCACCATCTGGCCAACTCGGAATTCCTTCTGAGAAACCTTTTTGTCATGATATCCTTTCACTTTCTCGTTATAGATCTTGCTTGAGTGGTACACGTTATTTCGCATTTCTTCCAATTCATGCAACTGAACTTTCCTTTTTTCACCGGCCAAACTCGGATCAAAATTTAACATTTTCAAAGCCCAAAGAGCCTTGTGCTCCAATTCAACGGGTAAATGGCATGTCTTGCCATAAACCATTTGAAAAGGAGTTAGACCGATTGGAGCTTTGTAAGCAGTGTGATACGCCCACAAAGCCTCATCTAATTTTTGTGACCAATTGGTCTGTTAGACACTTCTGCCTGACCATTGGTCTGTGGGTGGTATGGAGTTGCAACTTTATACTTTACACCATAATGCTCTAAGACCTTTTCGAGCGGTGCATTGCAAAAATGAGAACCTCCGTCATTGATTAACACACGAGGGGTGCCAAAACGAAAGAATATGTTTTTCTTTAAAAAATTTATCACCGTCTTGCCATCGGCCCTCGGTGACGCAATTGCTTCCACCCACTTGGAAACATAGTCAACCGCAACTAAGATATACTCGTTTGAAAAAGATGGTAGGAATGGTCCAACAAAATCAATACCCCAACAACCGAACACCTCGACTTCCAAAATTGTTTGCAAGGGCATTTCATTTCTTTTTCCAATCCCACCACTTCTTTGGCATGTGTCACAACTTTTTGCATGGAGGTTGGCATCTTTAAACAATGTTGGCCAATAAAAGCCAGATTGGAGGACTTTAGTTGTCGTTCTTAAACCATTGTAATGCCCTCCATAAGGCGAGTCGTGACAATGCCAAAGGATACTTTCGGCTTCGTCAAGAGTGACACACCTCCTCAACAAATTGTCACCTCCTAACTTAAACAAGTATGGCTCATCCCAAACATAGAAATTAGCATCCGAGAGGAATTTCCGTCTATGATTCCAAGTTAGGTCCTCCGGTATAAATCCGGTTGCTTTGTGGTTAGCAAAATCTGCAAACCACGACCTAACTTGTACTCAAAAAAGTTTTTCATCCGGAAATTCTTCACGGACCTTATTTTCACGGTGAGTTACCTCTACATTGACCAACATGGATAAATGATCTGCTACCAAGTTTTATGACTCTTTCTTGTCACAGATTTCCAAATCAAACTCTTGTAACAAAAGGATCCACCAGATTAACCTTTATTTTGAATCTGGCTTGGTAAGTAGATATTTAATGGCCGAGTGGTCAGTGTAGACTACCACCTTTGAACCAGTCATATAAGACCAAAATTTCTCAAGAGCGTAAACAATAGCGAGTAATTATTTTTCTGTGGTGGCATAGTTAACTTGTGCCTCATTAAGAACTTTACTCGCGTAATGTATAGCACGAAAAATTTTGGCCTTTCTTTGCCCAAGCACCGCACCAACGGCATAATCGCCAGCATCACACATCAATTCAAAATTTAAAGTCCAAGTTGGAGCAACGATTATGGGTGCGGTGATAAGTCTCTCTTTTAAAATTTTAAAGGCATTTAAACATTCATCATCAAAGGAGAAGGACTTATCTTTGTTGAGTAGATTACTCAATGGCCTTGCAACTTTGGAGAAGTCTTTGATAAACCGCCTATAAAAGCCAGCATGGCCAAGAAAACTCTGGATGCCTTTTGATATTGGTTGGAGGAGGCAACTTTTCAATCACTTCAATTTTAGCTTGATCCACTTCAAGGCCCTTAGAGGAGACTTTATGGCCAAGCACAATCCCCTATGTTACCATGAAGTTGCACTTCTCCTAGTTTAATACGAAGTTTGTTTCAACACACTGTTCAAGAACGGCCTCCAAATTTCTCAAACAAATATCAAAAGACGCTCCAAACACGGAGAAGTCGTCCATGAATACTTCCATCATTTTTTCAATAAGGTCGGAGAAAATTGCTTACACACATCGTTGAAACGTTGTCGATGCGTTGCACAAGCCAAACGACATCTTTCGGTAAGCAAAAATTCCAAAGGGATATGTGAATGCCGTCTTCTCACGGTCTTCTGGGTCAACCGAGATTTGGTTATAACCGGAATATCCATCTAAGAAGCAATAGAATTGTTGACCCGACAGTCTCTCAAGCATTTGATCCATAAACGGAAGTGGAAAATGGTCTTTTTTAGTAGCGGTGTTAAGCCTCCTATAATCTATACACATTCTCCAACCCGTCACACTTTTCGTCGGGATTAATTCATTTTTCTCATTTCGTATAACGTTCATTCCTCCCTTCTTAGGCACAACTTAAACAGGACTCACCCACGGACTATCGGATATCGGGTAAATCATTTCGGCATCCAACAGCTTAACAACCTCTTTTCTCACTACTTCCTTCATAGTCGGATTCAAACGGCATTGTGGTTAGGCTACCACTTTGAAGTCCTCTTCCATTAAGATTTTGTGCATACAATAGGCCAGACTAATTCCCTTTAGATCGGAAAGAACCCAACCTATAGCTTGTTGATTCTTCTTCAAAACTTGAATCAAACGGTCTTCCTCTTTGTTGGATAAAACGTTGCTAATGATAACCGGTTTGTTACAACCGTCATCAAGGAACACATACTTCAAATTAGAAGGCAACACCTTCAATTCAAGTTGAGACTTATCATTATTCACTTCCTTCTTCAACTCTTCCGTTTCACTTTCCCATGGTTGTAACTCTTTTAGAGATTCAAGTTCCTTCAAACATTCTTCAAGCGCCCTTTCTTCTTCATCGAAAAATACTTCAAATGAATCATCAAGAACTTTTTCCAAAGGAGATACTATATTAACTTGCTTTGAGACTTCCATTATGGCTTCTTCCGTTGCATCAATACGGAAACTATCATGTTTATCTTCAGAATGCTTCATTGCTTCAAAAAGATCAAAGCACACCTCTTCATTTTAAACTCTTACTTTCATAAGACCGTCATCAACACCAATCATCATTCGAGCGGTCTTCATAAAAGGGCGTCCAAGAATTAATGGTGCATCTTCATCTTCCTCCATATCGATCACAACAAAGTCAACCGAAAAGAAAAACTTATCAACCTTAACCAAGACATCTTGAGCCAATCCATGAGGATGTGTTGTGGATTTGTTGGCCAATTGTAACGTCATCCAAATTGCTTTCATTTTAATGTTCCCAAGCCTCTTCACAATAGACAATGGAATTAGATTAATGCTTGAGCCCAAATTGATTAAGCCTTTGCCAACATAGACATCACCAATGGTTACCGACAAAGTGACACGCCCCAGATCGACTTCCTTCTTTGGTAGAGTTCTTTGGATTATAGCACTACAACTTGCCTATCTCCCACTTCTAGTAACAATAGATTTACAATGCTCATTTGGGTTGTTTTGAGTATTGGCGGAAAAAGGTGGCCCCGTTTGTTACTCGACCATTTGTTTTGCAAGTTGTCCAACTTGATTCTCGAGATTTTTGATCAATGCTTCATTTGTCTTTTGATTTGCCATGGACAATTGGACAAATTGGTTAAGAGTTTCTTCAAGCTTAGAACTCCCACCTTGAGGTTGATAAGGATTTTGTCGATTTTGTTGATATCCTTGTTGATTTTGATAATTTCCTCTTGGTTGTTGGTTTTGATACCCTTGTTGATTTTGATAAGGTTGTTGTTGCCTTTGATAACCTTGTTGTTGATTTTGATTATTCATGTAATTTGCTTTTTCTTCAACCGGAGGACAAGGAGAACAATAGCCGGTTGGGTGATCACCTTTACATAGCTCACAAACCGTTATTTGCACATTTTTGTTCGGAAGTTCATGCATTTCTTTAATCTGTTGAGGTAACTTTGACATTTGTTGCGTTAGCAACTCAACCTGTTGAGATAACAATTTGTTCTGAGCAAAAATTGCATCATTTATCCCTAACTCTAGCACTCTCGGTTTCTTTTGAGTTTGGCCACGGTTATGATTCCCTTGATGGTCGTTTAAGGCCATCTTATCAATTATAGAAATAGCTTCTTCGGCACTTTTAGTCATTAAAGATCCACCCATGGTAGCATCCAACAACGTTTTGTGAACCATTTGAAGACTATTTCTGAAAATATGAACTTGCGTAAGCTCATCAAAACTGTGCCCTTTGCATTTTCTAAGCATGGACTTGAATATCTCCCAAGCTTCATTGAGAGACTCATTTCCACCTTGAGTGAAAACTGCAATCGCCGTTTTAGCTTCCATGAAACGATTGTGAGGAAAAAATCGTTCCAAGAACTTCTCTTCTAACATGTTCCAGTCCGTCATGATCGTAATGGTGAACATCATTGTACACATTGTTTTTGTTACATGTCTTATATGAATCATGCATCACAGTGTTTGGAGGGTGGTCCGTTTTGGTGAGCCTCAATCCTATGGTGGGGATTGAGTGCGAGCAGTTGATTCCTATGGTGATGAAATTAGTGAAACGTTACCTATGGTGATGGTAACAATATTTTGGTGAGCCTCAATCCCATTGTGATGGATCGGGTGCGAGTAGTTGGTTCCAGGTGGGAATCGGTGAAGCATTGCATATGGTGATAGTGACAATTTTTTGTGGGCTTTGATCCTATGGTGGGGATCGGAGCGAGTGAACCTGAGAGTCTACTATTGGTACCACATGCATTGAGTCTGGTTGTAAGTCTCATTGCATTGCATATTGGTTGTATTTGTTGTTGTGCTTGGATGTTGTAGTAGCATGTTGGATGCTATTGTTATATGTTATACTTGTATGTTGAATGTTGTAGTTGTATGCTGAATGTTGTTGTTGATGTGTGGAATGGGTGATGTGCATATGATAATATGTTGCTTACTTATTATCATGCTTTCTTATATATAACTATGATATCTCACTCTTCTGTTTGAATGTTGCCTTCACGTGGGTAACATGCAAATAACCCGTAGTAGAAGCTCAGATGTGAGTGGGAGATGAAGTCTTCCGTTTATTCCTTTAGTTTGGTGTCTTCTCTGATATGTAACACTGGGGCTATGAAACGTTATATTTTCTTATGTTTTGTTTGCTTGAGATTTTTTATATCTCTTAACTTTGGTTATTTTATCTAGTTGAAAATCATGCTTATGCTTTGAATAACTATTTATTGATGTTTATGCTGTTTTAATAAAAGTTGAAGTTTAGATAATCTTTTATTATTATTATTATTGATGTTAAATAATTTTAAAAGTGATGTGTTGCATATCATGTATATGAGCAGTTTTTGTTGGATGGTGGCATCCTAAATATGTTTTTGTGAAATTTTTACTCTGATTTTATATTTAATTATGTGGGGAATATTTAGGGTGTTACATGAGATGTTTCCACATTTTATATTGTTATTGGTTTTGTTTTTTATGATATATGTTGTATGTTGTTTAATGCATGTTGTTATTGATAAAAATTGGATGTTGTTGATAATTTTGTTTTTGTTGATATATGTTGCATGTTGTTGTTAAGGTTTGTTTAATGATATACATTCTAAATTGCAACTTCATTATATTCGGTCAATATATCATAGAAGATGACTTTATTATATCATATGTGGTTTGAGTATTTTTCTAACCTCTTACCGAGTACGTAATATTTTGAATTAAATTATAAAACTATAATATGAGATATTAAGTTATATTAGAAAACAAATTACACTTATCAATATTATACGAGCTTTCTGCAGTACATTATCCGCATTTCGCTCTTTAATGGTTATAACTTGATTCATTGCTTCTAGTTCCTCAACTACCCTTTCCTTCACCTCAGATTTTGTTTACAAAGTAAATAATAATTTACAAAATAAACTAGAGGTGAAGGAAGAGGTAGTTGAAAAACTAGAAGCATTGAAACAAGTTTTAAACTTTAAAGAGCAAAATGCATATAATGGATTGTATAAACTTTGTATAACATTGATTAGTGTAACTTGTTCTTCTAATATAACTTAATTTGTCATATTATTAATTTTTAAATTAGATTGAAAGTAGGGACGAACCTACAGTGTAATGAATGTGGGCTTGAGCCCCCACTACTATTTAGGAAAAGTACTTTAATATATATAGTCTCAATGCAAAAACTATGTGGAAAAGTAATTTGACTAATTAATTAAATTGCACACACATAATCAATATTAAATAATTATTTTAGTACTTGAATTTATAAAATATAGACATTATAGTTTTTGAATCTATTAAAATTACAAATACAAGTGACTTACTTTTATAGGAAAAATACCCATTTTTATCCTCTAACTTTACCTCGGGGGTCCATTTTGATCCCTTAATTTTAAAAGATGCCAAGTCGATCCTTTAATTGTTAAAATAGTGCAATATAAGTCATTTTCGTCCATTTGGCTCAAACGAAGTTTGTTTATATATGCGTGGAAGCTGACATAACTTTGATATGTCATCTTCTTCGTTCCATCCCGAGGTTTCATCGTCTTCCTCTCTTTCCTATTAGGTTTGTAGTCAAAATGATTTAGGATTCCTTATTTGGCAGAGGTCTACACTAAAATTGGCCGTGGAAATTAAAGTAACCATCAACAATGAAATTTGGGCACTGTTCAAACCAATATAATCAAAAGAGCTCTAGAAGTTTTTATTCCAATGTATACACATGCTCAAATCTTCGATGGATACCCATATGTCATTGTAGAGACATGGCTTTTCTTCGCAAGGCTTGAACTGTTATGAACTTTAGAAAACAATTTTGGGGATGTCGACATTTTAAGGTAAGAACGAATTTGAAAAAAATTCTTCTTCGCAGTGTGTTCTGATATATACCATTTTCCATTTACACAGGGTTCTACGCAAGTTGGTTGTGGGTTTTTTTATTGTTTCTATGAGCATGTGGTAGATGAGAAAGATTAATTTATGAAGAAGTACAAGAGTAGGTTGGAGAAGCTAACAAACAAACTTGATGCAGCAAAAATGGAGGTAGAGAATCCTAAGGCTATAATTGAGGGACTGTAGCAAAAGTTGAGGGAACTACAAATTCAAATAAAGAAGATGGTGAAATGGGAAAATTTTTGGAAGAGCGTCTTTTATATTATTTTATGTGTGTTAGTATGTAGGATGTTGTACATCATGATACGTTGTTCTAACCCATATATTTGATCCATTTACAGGATAAATCACATGTTTGTAGACTTTCAAGCATCTTAACTTCCAGTAATACTTAGGGATATAGTCATCAACCTTATGGTTTCTACTCTTCATAGCTGAAAGTGCATGAACACAAGGTAGGCCTGTGAGTTCCCACCTTCTGCAGGAACATAAATGTTCCTTTAAATTGACTGCAAACTTATCTGTTGGATTTTCAAGGTGCCTCACTTCAAAGACATGCTCATTTGACATCCTAAAACAGAAAAATTTAGGTCAACACATGATACTCCACATGATAAAACTTGTATGACAGACACAACTTTTGAAATGTATAATTACCAAACAAGCCACAAGTTTGCGTATGTGCTTACTTTTTCAATTTTCCTTCTAATATTGGGTAACACATCAACATTTGCCATGTTTTGAAACATCATCCTATTGGTATCCCATATTTCCATCTTGTAGGTCATGATTTCTTCCATCATGGTTATCAATGGCTTGGCCCTAGACTCAAGAATGACACTATTAAAAGCATTAGACATGTTATTGAGAATAACATCACACTTGTTATGTGTCTTAAAGTATTATATACTCTAAAATCTCGTTGGGATGCTCAACATGTGTTTGTATGCATCTTCATTGATAACTCTCATTCCTTTCCTTTCTCTTTCCCATGCTTGTGAGTATGTTAATTTTGCAGCCTTCCATCTGAATTCTTTAAACATCTTACCAAAAAACCTCTTCCTAAATTTGTTATACAATTGTCTGACATAAAATATATGTTTAACTCTAGGCAGTAGCTCATCCATTGCAGGTAATATAACATCAATCAATCATAATTGAAAACACATAAATCTATGTCGCCCGGGACCCTATGTCATCAAAAATATAGCATCAATCAGAATTGAGAACGCATAAAACATAATTATAAAAACACAATGTGATTAGAAATATAACATACCTTTTGTTGATCAGAAATGAAAGTGTAGGTGAGAAACTCATTTCTACCTGCAAGGTCATCAATAAGCAGCTCCAAAAACCATTTCCAGCTATCCATATTTTCACTCTCCACTACTGCAAAAGCTATTGGTAGCATTTGATCATTGGGATCTCTACCTATGGTTTCCAGGATTTACCCTTCACGAAGACCTTTCAAAAATCAACCATCATGGCCTATGAAATGTCTACATAACTTGAAGCTCTCCTTACATGCTGCATATCATATATATATCCTTCTGATGGGGTATTTTATCATCAATACCTTCTTTAATAGGTTGAATATTTAGTTTTACTATTGACACCGGGTTTAATCTTAATATCTCATGGAAATAGTCATAAAACCTAGTATAATCCCCTAGGAAAAAACCATCAACCATGTCTCTAGCAACAAATTTAGCTCTTATAACCTTAGTTTTGTTGACCCCTACATCCCACTTCTTTTATTTCTTTTCCTTTACATCCTTAATCTTCATCCTAGGATTGTTTTTCAAGGAATTTTGAATCATTTTGCTCAACCATTTAGTGCTCATCATCTTCACATTATACTCTCTACCGCAACTATGAATGCCATCTATTTTCCTTAGTTACCAAGAATCCTCATTAGGTAACTTAGCACAATATGTTTCTCAATCACATCCATCTTTACACCTAACCCTTACCCTTATCTTGTCATTTTTAGTGAACTTCAAGTTTCTTCCAGATTTGACTGCATACGAGGTTATTGTTTCCTTAAAATCACCTTTGGTACTAAAATAGATTCTCATCTCCCATTTGTAATTGGAGATGTCTTTTTGTAACTTGAACATGGCGTACTTCTTTCTTCTAACTCCACTACTATCATCACTCTCATACCCACTTTCTAGATCTTCACTCTCATTATCACTCCCTTTAAATCATTCCTTGTTTTCTTTCCACTTTCATTTACCTTTTTTGTTGTTCCCCTCTTAATCATCTTCATTTGCATAGTCAATTAGATTAACCATTTCATCTTTCTCAACCAATTCATCATTATACTCATCAGATTCATCATAAAAAGCTACCCCGTTGCACTATCATAATTAAATCTCTCATCCTCAATGTCATCATAACTAACATAATCATGCACCTCACCACCCTCATGCACATTATCATGATTTGCCTCAGTTTCCTTCACTTGAGTTTCCTTCAACTCAGCTTCCATTGCATGAGTTTCCTTCATCTCGGTTACCTTTAACTCCCCACCCTTCAACTCCCCGTTAATTACTTCTTCGTACATTGTAGCAAGCACTTCTTCACTCCCATCTACAATGTCATCGTGATCTACTTCTATATCATCAAGGGGACCATCATAATACTCAGCCGAGACAATGTGTCTTGAATATAGATATGAACACTGAGATGCACCCTATAAAGATCAGCAATCTTTCTTTAAGGCACCTTTGTTATCAACCAACACATTAATCCCAAATGTGGGAGTCCTGTAATATATTTTCTCTATGGCACTATAACCTAACTCCTTGAAGCAACCTAACAATTCAAAATAACTCCACCTATCAACCTCTATTTTCAAATTAACAACTTCTCCTCCTTCGTACACACTAAATTCCTCATCAACGAATTCACCACAGTGATGGATTTTTAGATGTAAATATTCATCCATTTCAAACTATGCCCTAAAAATAGAAGTGTGGAAATAGATGAATTTCAGAAGGATTCCATAAACCCTGAAACTACAACATTTAAAAATTGCAGAAATATTATGTCAAACATACCTCTAGACAACAATAGTGTCTTCGACTTCACCTTTAAGCAACATTTTTTCATACAATCGCAGTTGATGCACTCATCAATGGTTCTGCTAGGGTTCCTTCAAAATTGCTCTGGATGAGTTTTCTGGAAAAAAAACCTTCACTTTCTTTTCTAAAGTAGTCTACCTTCCACATTAGTGACACATGTACACCACTTGTATACTTGAATTGACTTTGACTAATAAGGCAAACTGAAAAGACTAATGTGACGCTATTTGAACAATTAAATAATCAACTTGACATTTTTTAAAATTTAGGGATCAAAATGGGCCCCAAAGTAAAGTTAAAGAACATTTTACCTACTTTATATTAGTTATTTTTGTAGTTGAATCTCTTTTATATTGTCAACTAAATCATCAAATATGCTTTTAGCTAATCATTTTAGTATATAAAATTACTAAAAAAAGACATCAAATTTATTTAAAAGTATGATACATTTAAAGACTATCATGACACCATTTCATACATTCAAATACCAAAATGTGTCTTTCATTAAAAAGAATAGGATTAATTACTTTTGAAATAAAAACAATAAAAAATAACAGATGTGCTATGTTGACATTGAAATTTCTTACATTGTATTTACATCGTATCCATTTCAAACCCTTTTTAATGTGACACAAAAAGCAAGACAAGAAAAAATTGTTAAAAAAAAGAAAAAGTATGTCTAACCGTATGTAAATACGGTGTGGTTGTAACTTTTGGTGTTATACTAGCCTTTCTAAAAAATTAATTATAATGTGTATTTATGCTTTAAGAAATATGCTTTAAGAAATATACTTTTAATATTAAATTTAGGCTAAAATACAGTTTTTGTCCCCCTGTTTGTCAAAATTCACGGTTTTGGTCCCCCTGTTTTTTTTTTAACAGTTTTGGTCCCCCACTCCTCACTGTTCATGTACGGATGTGTACTGTTCATGTACGGACAAGTTACTGTTCATCATTTTTTTTGGGCCAAAATTGGAGTGGGGGACCAAAACTGTTAAAAAAAAAAATAGGGGGACCAAAACCGTGAATTTTGACAAACAGGGGGACCAAAACTGTATTTTAGCCTTAAATTTATAATAGATGTTGTCCCCACTACTCAAGTTTTCTCGGTCCGTCCTTGATTGAAAGGTTATAGTTTAGTGTAGTTGGTGAAATAAGCATTTTATATAAGTTGTAATAAACTCTTGTAAACATATGACCACAGTTAGTATCAAGGACCGTGGTGAAGTGTTGCGCGTTAAGTTTTTCATTACGGTTGAATTCTAGAATTGTGGTGAAATGTATTGAAATATGCAAAAATGCTTGCGCTGGGTATCGAATCCCTAATCTCAACCTTTTACTACAATTGTTTTATACAACCGTAGTGGTATGTTACACGCTATTGTGTTTTTATCATAGATAGTAGCTCGTGGTTGTAAAGAGAACACATACAACCACACACTACTTTATCACGGACCACCGTCCTTAGTAGAATCTTTCTCCCAACTGTGATAAACTATGTATTTCGCAATAGTGTTGGTGTCTGCGTCTATAATGCATAATCACATGTAAAACGTATATTGAGTCGGAATGTTGCATTGATAGTCGTGGAATTTAACTACATTCACTGAATTATAAATATCCCAAATATCGTAATACATAAAAGAGATCAACATAAAAAAAATGTACATGCAATAATTTCTCACCTTACATAAACTGCATCTCAATACCACAATAACTTTAAAATCTTTAACGATCTTTATCAACCCGGAGTTATTACATATTTATATTTGTATTTTTAGCAAGTCCATGTAATAAATTGAAACTAAGGTAGAGTTCATCCTAACAAGTTATGGGTAGAAAAATTCGTTATTTTTCCGATGTGAACAACAAATTAATAAAACACATCATATTATACATATTCAAGATGTTTGTCCATACAATTAATTTAGATCATACAATTAAAATCAACGCTTGACACTTTTTAAAATAAAGAATTCATGCACACACAAAAACCTGAACATGTCTTTAAATTATAAAATCTAAATTGAAATGTCATCACTCTAAAAATCCAAAACATTAAAAAAAAGTCTAAATTTTAATAATAAATTTAGATACTATACTAAATAAATTTGAAAAAAAAACATTTTAAAATTAGTACATAAATTAAGTTTTAGCAAACACTACCAACAAAAGAATTGTATATGAACTAGAAAACAATGGAAATTAAATTTATAAAATTCCATCTTATATAGAGACGAAAATATCTAAAACTTTAGTTAGTTGCCTAATCAAATAAGTGGCCCTAAAGAGTAGGTGGTTTAGCAAAGTACACAAAATTGATGACATTGTAATCATCATTTAGGTGTATTAAACAAAGCTAATAAGAAAATAATGAGTGCTTAGAAATTTGTTGGTTTGTGAATGATAGAGTCATGGTGGTGGAGCATTTTATGTTTGATATGGCCTGCACCGTTATGGTTAAACGAATCCAAGGTAGTATGAGACAAAATGAGTAGAATAATTAAACATGGTCAAGCACAATTATTCAAATTCGTGCATAGTGCTGGTTTTTCCACGTGTCTTGTCTTGAATCAACAATTATTCTACTAGCATGTTGTTGTACCTTATAGTAATAGTTTTTTCACTTTCAGAATATGATACGATTTACAACATATTATTTTGTTGCAGAAAATAATCAAAATGGGGATGTAGCTCAGATGGTAGAGCGCTCGCTTAGCATGCGAGAGGTACGGGGATCGATACCCCGCATCTCCAATTTTGCATTTTTAGAGCATTTTGAGTTAATTTCACATGAAACGCTGGCGTTTTGAAACGGTTGAGTTGTCTTTGTTTCTGTATTTAATATACCAAAGCTTACACGAAACTATTTCTAATTATTGTCTATAATGTGTAGTACTGTATTTCCATAAATAATATTTGACGTATTACATTGCTTTTAATTCAATGCACTCCTATTTCTGATTTCTTGAACGCAATCTTTATATTAAAGGCCAGTTTTTTTTCTCCTTTTGGGTTTTAGGTGGGATGTGTTTTCTTATGAGGCAAAATAAATTTATAAAATAAATAAAATTAAGTCAAGGCATATGAATATTTCAAAGACGGCAATATTAATTTAAGAAATATGAATTAATTGATTAATAGTTTTTCTAATAGATTAGAATGTTTTTATCTTTACTTTAATTGATTGGATTAAGTTCTTAATCATTAGCAATTAATTATTTTTTTTAATTGATTAAAAACACTTCTAAATCAATTTTTATACACTTTTTGATAGATTTTAAGAGGTTTTAATGAAAGAAAGAGAATTTAAAAAGATCGTTCGTGTGTGATTGCCTTAGTACTTTAAGACTAGCTCTATATTTTTTACAATTTAAATTGACCACTCTAAGACGCTAGGTGCGAGGTCAGACAAGTTTTCACACATTTTCTCTTTCAGACTCCAAGATTCTCTGTTTGATTCAACAGTTGACTAACACTTCAATTGGTTCTTTGAATTATCTGACTAATGATAATTGGGATACCTTCTTCTTAATCATATGTCATTATTAGAAACTATTGGACAATTGATATAAACTCCCACTTTGACAATTGTAACAAAGAACTCTTGAAAAAAGTTATCAACGTTTAAAAAGTCGTTTGAACTTATGGAGTTATCATCTTCATCAGTTGCTTGACAATTATCATCATCAAAACCAACTAACAATTATACTTGCACAACACATAGATCCACATTTCCCCATTTTTTGATGACGACAATGCATCTCTCAGGGAGGTGGAAAACTAGAAAAAATAGATAAAAAAATTGGAGTGGTTAAACTTCTCGTCACATATAAAGAGACGATACTCTACTTCCCCTTTGAATATAATTTTTTCCTTTTGGTATCATCAAAAAGAGGAAAAAACAACACACATATTAGAGGTGGGAAACAGGAACGCCCGCCCCTTAAAAGCCACAAAAAACGGGGTGAACTTAATTGAGGGTGCGGGTATAAAACCTTAGTCCGCCCTAAACTAAAGTGCGGGCGGGGTTGGTCATGCCCGCGGGCACTACACTTTTCAAGTCTAAAAATGCTTAAAATTATGTTAATGCTCGCGCCTGCAAAAGCCAGCACAAAAACGGGGCGGGTGGGGCAGACATATTAAAGGGCGGGGGCCTAAACTCTTGAAATGCCCCACATTAAAGTGCAGGCAAAATGGGAACCCCCAACGGGTCGAGCTCGTTATGCCCCTTAACACATATCACATAAATAATGATTCATATAAAATGGATGAGTTGCATGATGAAACATAAACATATGGAGACCTAATTATGCAGGATATAAGATCATACTTCTCCCTACAATGGGCATGTTCGCTAAGAAGTTTGTTACTCTAGAATACATGTTGTAGTGTTATATTTGAAAAATACCTGGCGAGGGAGGGAGCGTTACAGCCCCAAGGAGGGGCGATAATAATATGTCCCCTTCAACGAGGTATTGCCTCGCCCCAAGTGCCTTCCTCTCTTCTTAGATATGGGAAAATATGGGAAAACATGGGAAAATACGTTTCTTAGACAGAGAGAAGTTAGAGTAAATAACTGATTTATGTTTCCCTAGGAAATAGGGGTTCAACGGTCCATCATTGACTGATTGTACGATAACTCTTCCCAAGAAAATCCTAGGCCTTATACCTCTAAAATTACCTCTCCTCTTGTGGGAAAAGAGAGATCATAACTTATGTATAACACCCAAAGTATAATGCTTATACACAGAGTCTTTCTCCTCGCGTGAGTATGTTCTCTAAAACCACCATAAAACCACCGTACAGGGTTTCTCGCCGCCGTGGGCAAGCCCCAACCACTACAAACTATTATAAACCTACTAAGACCTCTAAGTATCCCATATCCTCGTAGGGATTCCATTGTATTCCTAGTAAGATTTTTAATGAGACAGAGGGGTTCTCATACCTTAGATATTAATTTAGTGCCCTCAAAGTTATTTTGTATGTTTTTATTTTATTTTTATTAGTATATTTCATTATGGTGGTTTTAGCACTAATAAAAAAATACCTTTTAGCAGAGATTATTAACTCAGTTCACCACCACCTGACTTAAGAAGCGACACAGTGACAATTTCATAAATATTTGTAACTTAGTTAGATCGGGTGTATTTAAAACTTGCTTAACAAAGATTAAATAAAAAATGTAATTCGTATTAACTTTCTTAAGTCGTTTGTGTTCACTAACTGGCTTAAAAACTCTATATATTAAGTCTGGTATCGCATATCTGACCTAAGTAGTTTTATTTACTTCTAACAAATTAAATTCCAATGTGTATCATGAGGGAATCTAACCCGACACCCTTCAGAAAAAGCTGTTTTATTTACCTCTAATATAAATTAAATAATTTTAGAATAATTTTTAGAATAATAAAGTATTTCTTATACTTAAGTTGTTGCACTAAAATAATATTCAATTTTAAATCTATCCCACTAATTTCTAATTTTCTCCGATAACTGTTGGGTGAGAATATGGACACAAACAGGTCTAGAAGGGGGGTTAAATAGAACTTTTCCCAAGTAGAAAATTTCAAAAAGAATTTAGGTCTCATAAAATGAAATAAGAGATTTTAAAATACGCGAAAGTAAAACACACCACTAAGAGAGCTTGGAAGCTTCTCAATGAATTAATCCAACAAAATCATTACAAGACATGATTCTATCTAATACAAGTCAATCACATGACAACCAGAGCAACTTTAAACAAAGCGTTTTAAAAAAACTTTACGTAGAAATTTGTTCAAGACATAATTTGATTTATGATGATTCAACATGTTTGATGCATCACATACCTAAGCTTATATATTAAATCCTTATAAGGAAGATCTAACATATATGGCATACAAACGATGCAATAATATAATAACTATAGTAATGAATGTAGAATATTAAAAGAGATAACGAAAGAGAGAAGGGCGCGCACACACGCACACATACGCACACGCACACGCACACGCACACACACACACACACACACACACACGCACACGCACATGCACACGCACACACACACACACACATACATATATATTGGTTCAACATTTGTCATTGCTTTGCCTAATTTATTCTTTAAACATTTCTACAAATACTACATTTCATGAAGAAGCTTTCACCTCATTTATTGTAAAACCGAGGTATAATTTCTGGACGCACCCTAATTTTTTTATAAAAAAATATATTTAATATATTTCTCCGGTTATTCTGAAAACCGAGGGGTAAACCTATTCAGTGCACATGCTTCGAATCACATCAGCCTCAGTTTATGTTTTTATCTCATCAAAAGTGGTGCCTTCTTGAATATTTTATTTTTAAACTAAAAACAGTACAACAAATAATGCTTTTAACGTCGCACGCGAAAGAGATGTAACTTCGGCTACTGAGGCGACGTAACAAAGAGTGACTTTAAAAGATGTCACTTAACACCTCGGTTGATGAAAAACCGAGGGGTAAAGTTATACGATCAAGGGTTTGAACCCCAACATCTGCATTTTTATTATTTACAAAAATAGTACCTCAAACCTCTCGGTTTATCCACAAACCGAGGGGTAAGACAAATTGTTTTTTTAATTAAAAATTGATACATTGTTTACACAATATATTAATAAAATAATTTGTTTACAAACTACAATGTTTACCCAGAACATTACATTGTTTACACATAATATTAAAATAAAAATTAATTAGTCCATGAATATCATATGTTAGATCTTCGAATCTTTGATATTTGGGCATGATCAAATGTTGGGTACAACTATATTCACAATTGCTTTACCTCGCATGGCTTTGTTTCTAATATAAAATATAAAAAAAGGTTGATAAAAAATGTTAGATAAATAAAAAATTTTTGCTCAAATAAATAATTAAGAACACAAACCTTAAACCCAAATAATTTTAAGCTCTTGCATCCATCTTAGCGATGTTTTCATGGAAAATGATCTTCTAAAACCAAAGAGGTAGATGTAGATAGTTTCAAGCATTTCATGATGCTTCACTTGCTTCTTCTTATTCATTATTCTGGACTGGGCCTGAGCCTGGCCCACCTTCGGGCACGGCCCAACCCAACTCCTCGTCAGGGAGGGCCCAATTGAGGTTCAGCCCATCTGCATGCCCGGGGAGCTCTTACACGTCTCCCCTACGGACTCCACGTGCCCCCACGCGGGGACACGTCATCAGGCAACTACCCACTGTCGAAAGAACTGGCCAGTCTACCTTTTGAAGATCACGAGGCAGTTGATCCAGGGCAAATACCACGTGCTGGTCTTCCCTATGTCACATAAACCTTGACAGTTACTCGTGTTGGGCCTTGCGATCCAACCCAATGTAAAGTAACCGTTGGCCCTGTGCTGAGGGCACATTATAAATACCCTCTTTCATTAGAGGGTCAGGTATTCTATTCTTTACACATTTTCTCGGTACTTGTGCTGATTACTCCGTCTCTGACTTTAGCATCGGAGTACCTTGCAGGTACACCCCCACCTCTTCACCACATCCGGCGAATAAAGGAGCTCACGACGTGTTGCTGGCTGCTTATCCTTTTCTGATCTGGTAAGATCAGTGGCGCCGTCTGTGGGAAATCTTGCTTCCCCGTTCTTTCTCTTATAGAAACCCAAGAACCAAAGCAGTTTACAACCTTCGTTGATCATGTCCAACCCACGGATTGACGACAATGCTCCAGAAACCGCCTTCACTCCGTTCACCAACGGTGACGGTCACGAACCCAACGTGGCCATTCACGTCGAAGAGGGCGACCCCAGGGACGGGCACACCGTCTCTCCTTCCTCGGACGATGCGGCCTTCAACGCCGCTCAACACTTTGATAGCTCGGTTGTCTACCAGCCAATCCCTATGCCGCCCAACACTTACCCGACCATGGTAGCTCTATTTGCGGTGATCAATCAGACAAATCTGATGGTCTTCCAACAAAATGAGCGGATAGGGATACTCGAGAAGGAGAGACAATCACGCTCTCCCCCGCGGAGACATCGTCGCCCCGTTTCTTGCAGTCCTTCCCCTCCCCCGTGGAGGCCGTGACACGATGACTCTCGGAGCCTTTTTCCTCGACAGCGGGGGCATCACCCGTGTTTGGAAAGGCCTTAACCCGTGGCCACCCAGAAGCGGGACTGATCCCCTCCTCAAAAGGAGCGACACTTCTCCGCTCATAAGAGTAATAAGACTGACGGATGCGTCGAGAAGCCAAAGCGCCGGCCAAGGAGCCCTCCCTGACGTAGCAGGAACGACCGAGGAACCCTAATGAAGAGCCATAAACAATGAGAGCCATAAACACATACCATCTTCAATACGAAGATGTTATGTGTTTAGTGCTCTCGTTTTTTATTCAGAGATCCAAATCATTTCCTTTTATTTCTTCTTCAGAGATCTGGTACGTCAAGCATCACTACTAATATTGTTATTGTTGTTGTTGTTGTGGTGGCGGTGTTGTTGAGATCCGAAACCCTAGATTTTTCTTGTTGTTTTTTGTGATTGATATTGTTGCTATTTATTGTCGTTGTTGTTCTTGATATTGTTGTTGACGTTGTTGTTGTTTTCTTGTTGTTTTTGTTTTTGATATTGATATTGAGATTATATTTTTTGTGATTCTCTGTGTAGTTCCCATTTTGTTCCGTTGAATTGAGTTTAATATATGTAGGCTTAAATGCACTTTTAGTCCCCCTATTGTAATTGTTTTAAACTTAGCCCCCCTTAAAAAAATGCTAAATTACAATTTTGGTTTCCCTGTTTTGGTTTACTCACGGTTTTAGTCCCCCTATTTTTTTTAAACAGTTTTGGTCCCCCATCCCAATTTTGATCCAAAAAAAACGCTGACTGTACATGTACCGTACATGAACAGTGCATGACCGTACATGAACAGTCCATGACCGTACATGAACAGTGCATGAACAGTTGGATCAAAATTGGGATGGGGGACCAAAACTGTTTAAAAAGAAAATTGGGGGACTAAAGCCGTGAGTAAACCAAAACAGGGGGACCAAAATTATAATTTAGCCTAATAAAAACAAGTTTTTTGGTCCCTCAATTCAACATTTTGTTGAGATTTTCTTGGTCTCCCTTCAGATTTGTCTTGTTGACACTTAATTTTATGACGTGGCACTAACATGACATTGTGTATGCGGCGCCACGTCATAAAATATATGCCACGTCACATTTTTTTTTAAAAAAATTAATTAAAAAAATTATTTAATATACTTAATAATTAATATATTAAATTATTTTTATTTGTTCATTATTAGTGCCACGTTTCAAACAACAATTGGCTAATAAAATTATTAGTGCCTCACGTCAAACAACAAATGGCTGATAAATAACAAATTCAAGAAAATGAACTTTTTGCATATGGTGAGAATTGAACACACGCCCTCTCCACCAAAACACAAATACTTAACTATTTGTACTATTGAAACATTTAATAAGTCTTTGCGCAACGTTTTTTATATACTTGCGCAACATTTAATAAGTTTATGCGTCATTTTTAGGGGAGAGTGATAAACGAAACACAGTATCGTACACCATCACCACCCTCTTTATGAACCACACAATACCTTCTTCTTCATCAATACTCACTAAAAATAACCATAATTCCTCCATAATATTCAAAATAACAACCATATTCATCCTTTAATACACATCACCACCATTTCCTCCATAATATAACACACCTCACAACATTCAAAACAACCACAAAAAAACCACAATTCCTCACATTACTACCATAACTAACATAGGATAGTATGCATGTATGAACTATGACAAAAATGGAGGAAGTTTTTATTCCATCTAATCCAAAATAAACAAAAATGGAGAGAGATTTAGCTTTGTTCGGTTTATTGAGGTGAAGAATATTAGGAAGCTCTTTGTGCAACTAAACAACATTTGGTTTGGCTCTTTTAGACTTAGAAGCCATCTAGATTTATTCTCCAGACCAGCTTCAACCTTTGTGAGGAAGAGAATATCTCATAATCTAGCCCAGAAACCTTTTCAATCTAAAGCGGGAGAGATGCATCCAAGTTGGTGGGTATATACATTTAAGTTCACCAAATGAAGAAGATTTGAGTAATTTTTGGAATGGCGAAGAGCTATTTTGGAAGCAGTTTTTTTTATCATTGAATTCATGGTCTTCTTCTTTCATCTCTCCTAAGAAGGAGGTGTGGATTATCATGCAAAATAATACATAGGTTTTAGTGCGCCTGCTGTGTGCTTTTGGCAATTTGTTTGGCAGATTTTAAAGGTCACTTAATTTTTTACGTCAATTATTAAGCAGGAGGATAATTAGTCAAATGGTAAAGTGTCAGACTAGTATATAAGACAACGTGGGTTCAAGTCTTGTTTTCTACAAATATTTTGTTTCCTTAATTATACATCGTTTGTCCAATTATCTATTAACAGGTGGCATTAATTATGATTTAAAAAATATTATTTCATTTATTACTTTTAAATAATATATTTTAAAATTAATTTTTTATTTTAAAAATGTGATGTGGAACACATTTTATGACGTGGCACTACATACACAATGCCATGTCAGTGCCACGTCCTAGAATTAAGTGCCAACAAGACAAATTTTAATGGGAACCAAGAAAATCCCAAAAAATGTTGAATTTAGGGACCAAGAAACTGATTTTTTAAAAGGGGGTCTAAAAGTTTAAAAAAATTACAATAGGGGGACTAAAAGTGCATTTAAGTCTTATATGTAATATCGATTGTTTGTTTCACTAACCCCTCTTTGAACATATAACCTAGTAAATTGATTTTGAAAATAATCATATGCAAAATTATGTTGTATTTGAAACTTATCTTACATGGATTAATGATTTTCTAACATTCTGCAGCTCATCATTCATCTCACGTTGTTTTATAGTTAAAATTTCTCCAATACTTATAGTTTTTATTCAACTTTCTTCCATATTTGTTCATTTCTCAAAGCATCAAGTTTTATGCTTTCAAGAATGAATTAATTGGTAGAAAAGGAAGTGTTGAATAACGAACTTGAAACATTGGAGAGATTTTACCTATAAAACAACGTAAGATGAATGAGGAGTTGTAGGATGCTTCAAAATCACTAATCAATGTAAGTTGATCTTCAAATATAACATAATTGCTCATATGATTATTTCCCTAACTAATTTTGAGAAGTTACATGTTGAGTATAGGGTTTAGTGAAATAAGGGATCCACATTAGGTTTAATAAGCTCAAACTTGTTTTATCCCTCGGTTTTATGAGATAACCGAGGAGAAATGTGGTATACGCGTCGGTGAAATTACAAAACCGAGGGGACATGTGTTTTCACCATTTCAAAATTCCAAAATGGTATCCCTGGGGATCTAACCCATGACCTTTTCACTTACCCGTCGTTTTATTTAAACCGAGAAGCAAAATGTGCACTTTTCATGACTCATTTCGTTGCCTCGCCTCTGTAGTCGAGGTTAAATGCATTTCGCGTCCAAGGTTAAATGTGTTTTTTCTAGTAGTGAATGGTGTTAAAAAAATTAGGAAATAATCATGATCTTACATTATTTTGATAAAATTGGTACAAGCATTTTTATTATAACGAAATATCACGATAATCTCCTTTGTTGATGTAGATACTCAAACTGCTAACAAATACAATATCATTAATGAACTTGACCCAATAACCTTGCTAACCATAATAATTATGATCCAAGTCTTTGTATGTGGATATCACCCCTAATTCCACTGATTCAGTTTCTGAGTGATTGCCATAGCTAGTCGTTAATTAAACAACTCCCAACTTTGTCTTCGATTCGTTTTTACACAACTTCGCCAAATTTGGACAACTTCTAACTCCGCCTTATGAACAGTCAGTACTCGACTTTATCAAAGCCTTCCATAGAGTATAGTGAAACTTTATACTTTATGGATGACTTACAATCCAAACCGCAATCAAGAAACAATCTCTGCACCTGTTACAAATAGCAAAATTCATACAAAAAGATTAGATATACCCTAATGTACCTATAGTCTCCCTCAAGCACTCAATCTTTAGAGATGAAGGTCCACAACTATGGATAATGACTAAGGTTAAAGATGATGAACAATGCAAAAGAATCACACACATACACACTCTAATTCACAAGAGATTGGTGTAGGTGAATGAAGAACACTCACAAAAGGTTCTATCAAGTTTCTAGATAAAATTGGTCTTGGATCTTGATGGTTATCATGAGATTAATCAATCTTGAATCATTACAAAAATAGTCAACTCTCTTTCTCTAGTTTCTCTCAACAACAATTACACACACACACTGTAACAAAAATAAGAGATGTAACCTATCAGGGATTAACACTTAAGAAGTTATTCTACAAATACTCCCTCCGTTCCTTTTTAAGTGTCATTTTTAGATAAATTTTTTATTTCTTTTTAATTGTCACTTGAAAAGTTCAATGTAGTATTAATTGCACTTTTGTCAAAATTACCTTTAAGTAATCATCACAGAGAGAAAAAAAGTTAGATGAATGCAATAAATAATTAGGGGTATTATAGGTAAAAGGAGAATTGTTGTTTGGAAAGTAACTATATTGATTAATTTTTTTAATAAGTGTAAAAAATAAAAAAAAATGACACTTAAAAAGGAACGGAGGGAGTAATAGAAAGAATCAAGGTGCTAGAAATAGACACACTAGAAGAGAGAAGACAAATTGACATTTTTGTCTTTGGGTTTCACAAAGACTTTCATCATGAACAAGAATTATTACTGAAATTCTTTCTTTATGACTCATGTCTCATTACACTTGTGTTTTGATTAAAAGAAAAAATTATTTAAATCTAAGATGGATTTTTTTTCAAGTTATGATTTGAATCAAGCACAAACCATGATTCGAGTCACATTGCCTTGTGATTCGAGTCAAGTTTAACTTGTGACTCGAGTTAAATATTACAGAAGTAAAATCCAATTTTCATAACATGTGTAATTTGAGTGATACAATACACATGATTTGAATCAAACAGACGAACACCTTGACTTAAAGTGTTATAACTTGTGATTCAAGCAACACCTCATGAAACGACAAAAACCAACTTGCTAGGCTCAAAAACAAGGAAAAAGGCTTGAATCAACTCCCTGATTTATTGAATAATTAGGGGTCTTAATGGTACAATTCTAAATAGCCGAAGCGAACATAATACAACTCAAATGCAAACGAATCACAAACACACAAATATTTAAATAACGAGCAAATTACAAACACACGAATAATCAAAAGTGAACATACACACAAATTGACAAAAACATCAAAACAAAGAAAAATGATACCATACGATAACATGGCTGCAATTTCAGTCTCCCTCTTTTTGATGTTTGGAAAATTTGGAGATATTATTGTTGATCCAATTGATTTTAGCGTTTATTTGGAATTTGAAGAAAAATTGAATCTGGTAAATTTCCTTAGCGCATTATAGATGAGCGCAGATTATGTTTCTTGAGCTCTAAAGCTTCTCCTGCGTTAAACACTTAATGCGCGTGAATATTGATAATATCTAGGTAACTTCTCCCCCTTTGACAAATATGAAAA
Organism: Lathyrus tuberosus; assembly: GCA_022829125.1. Lineage (NCBI taxonomy): Eukaryota > Viridiplantae > Streptophyta > Magnoliopsida > Fabales > Fabaceae > Lathyrus > Lathyrus tuberosus. Next base: position 9,267,099 of record JALAZF010000034.1, read on the forward strand.
AAAAAAACGCAAACACCTAAATCCATGATAACTTAAAGCCAAAAATATGAATCTACACTACCGAACTAAAGCAACAACTAAATCGCATACAACACCAGTTACCGCAAATAACATAATTTCATGATAATCAAGATAAAATAGATATAACATGGAGAAATCAAATAGAGATACCAAGAAAACGAGGCTAAAACTTTCCACAAGGTACATAACCAAAATATCAAAAATATGTCAAACAACATCAAATAATATCAAAATAACCAATAATTAACAAAATGTAACTGTCATGTTATGCAATATATGAAATGGGTAAATCATGGTAAGTCATCTGCAGAAGGAGCATAAGAGGGAGTAACAATTATAGGATTAGAAATGGGAGCAACAACTTCAAGATCAACTTGGAAAATAAAATTATAATTCTTAATGTGATCAATGACACCTTTCAGAGTATCTACTTCAGCCATGAATCTCACGTCACTTGCTTTCACTTCAACTTTGATCTCTTCTTTTATCTTCTCTCTTCCTTCTTGTGCTTCCTTTGCTACATCCTCAATGTGACTCATAATCCGATCTACACAAACCTGATTATCTGCCAACAACTTCCCGAACAAGTCATCAAAGTATGTTTCCGTGTCATCAGAAAGTAACTCAGCTGACGATGAACCAAATTCAGTGGAACTTGTTTTTTCTTCTTCTTCGGCATGAAAATCCTGTCCCCACAAACCTATATACCATCAATATCTAAGTAGTAATATTCCTTGCTGTCATCCTAGTAATAACGTATCAAGCTGATAGCAGTTGAGTTAACATGCTTTAGTGCCTTGACCAACTCCTTCATAGTGGATGTGATACCATTTAATTCTAGTATGAATTGAATGACAGAGGAAAAGAACAAAGATGTATTCGGAGAGGACCTACAATGCACAATACTTTGTAGAATGAACCTAACCCAATCAAAAAGGATATCACAAAAAAGAAGAAAAAGAACCTACATCAGATAAAGATCTTGGTCATCTACTCACGCCTAGTTATAAGGTTTTTTGTACAACATTTTCAGAACTATCCAGTGAAGAGTCCTCATCTTAAACTTCACTTGAATGATGTGAAAGTTTTACATATCCAATATATCACCAAAAACAGACTTGGAAACACGCTTAACCAGATCAAACTTGACAAACTTATGAGCCTTACAATAAAAACATCACATCCAAATAAAATCAAAATGATTATAAAATCATCCAAATTAAATTTAATCAATATGTTGCAAAATTGACATTCCAATTCATTAAAAGTCAAACTAAAATTACAATAGAAAGCTTTGATGAGTTCAGGGTCAAATTTCATGTTCAAACTGAGAAATTTCAACAAATTATGCTCTTCTATTAGAGCCAAATATCTAACACCTAATTGAGTCTCAACATGCTTGTTCACATGGTATTTAGACTCAATAGGTTTTTTCATGAACTCATTAACATACCTTTGCAGTTTATCATCCAGAACCAAATCATGAATTTACTTACTGATCAAAGAAGAATCTCTACTTGAGCCTTATTGAACTTTGCTCAATTTGGACTTTTTATGAACCTGATGACTTCTTGGCAATTGTACCGATAGTATCAAAGTAATAATTAAGATCGAATCCACATGGACTGTGTTGGGACAAGACAAATTTGTGCAATATAAAGGAAATAGTAAAAGGGGGTTTTAGTTTGTAGTGCGAAAAATAAAATAAGAGTTTTAAACAAAATTACGAAAGCAACCAGGTTATGTATTGAATCCCCTATTTCTCTATTGTTGATGTTTCATGCCTTGTATGAATGATCCTATCACTATAATCCCACAACAAATTAACAGAGCCATTATAACCAATCCCTTGCGAAATAGCTCGCTTATCACTACTCAGAGCTTCTTATCCCAAGTCCACTGGCGTAAGTAGGATCAGGCGATACACAAAACATTTATTCCCTATGCCACTACTCGAGGCCTCCTATTCCTATTCAACCCACGTAAGTACCACAATTGCCATAGGTCTAACACATAGACTAATGGTGAGTATTCCCTATGTGCCCAAAATCAATTTAAAATAGTATCTCACATAAAAAGCATTAAGAACAATAATCAATTGCGTACAATTATATATCAAAGGATTCATACAAAGTCAAATCAACATATTACCCAACAATATTGAAATAGGTTCATTACATACAACCTAACCTAGAATAATTTAGCTACTCATAATTCAAATTACAATACCAATTAAATAAAGAAGAATATCATATGATTTCTCTTGAAGGTTTGGCCTCCAATGGCTTCAAATGCTCTCCAAATCACCCTTGGTGCTGTAAAAATCAAACTTGCAGTGCCAATTTTCGTAACCCTTGCAAAAGTGAAAAATTTCCCCTTAAAAAGAGCTCATAATGGATCAGAACGCATAAGAAAAAGCCTAGAAAAAGAGTTCATCGCGCGCGTTATACCTGTATCGCGCGCACGATGCGACTAGTTCAAATCTATCGCACGCGTGATGCTGCGCGTGATTATTCCAATAGTTGCACGCTTTTGCTCCCATTTTCACCTGATTTTTCACTAACTCCAATTTCTTCACACTTTACTATTTTACCTCATTCTTTGGTCTTTCTTCTTCCTTTTGGTTTATCTTTCACTTGTTTTTCTCTGATTCTTTACCTAATTTCATGCAATGACGGACTGTCATTAGAACCCTTGCATCAGAACAATCTCTGCTGGCATTGACTTTGGTTTTTGCTCTTTTTTGGAATAGGAGGAATTGTTGGACTTAATGAAGATACTTCCCTCTTTCCCTTTTGCTTATCAGATAAGTTCTTATGTGGAAGTCTTGAACTCATTGTGATGAAGGATGGAGAAATGGGTTTGATAATATAAGACGACGATGATGATGAATGAAATGATGAAGAATGAATGAGATGTTGATGGATAATGAAGATGATTTTCGAAATGGGTTTTAGAGAAATGAGAAGAATTTATGAACATTTGAAATGAAATGAGGGAAAAAAGGAATAAATATGTTGAACGGTTACAAAATGTGTGCCTTTTGGTTTCATGATTCAAATCATGTTGTAAGTGTGATTCAAATCATGCTTTTAAAACTTTCAAATAAATGAGTTATAATTCGAATCAAGTTGTGTATTTGACTCGGATCATTTTTCACAGTGCCAAACTCAAATTCTCTAAATCTTATGACTTGAATAAGGTTAAAGTTATGACTCAAAACATGAAGCACCACTACAACAAATAACGCTTTTCATTATGAAGCTTTCACCTCGAACAATAGAAAATCGAGGTATAAAGCCAAGGCGCACCATTTTTTATTATTTAAAAAATAAATAAAAAACCATACATTCCCTCGGTTTTTCATAACACCAAGGTGAAAAAACAACTTAATACAAGTTTCGATTCCTAGCTATCGCAGTTTATGATTTTATTTGTTTATAAGTGTAAACAAAATGTTATAACCCTTCGGCTTTCTATTTAACTGAGGCATAAAACAATAAGATTTTACTATAAAAGCACTCGTTAAACAGATTTTACCCTAATCATTACTAATATGAAGTTGTCCCAAACTTGCAAGCATCATTCTTCGGAATGGTTGCAAGATAGAAAAAATCTTCAATGTTCTTCTATCTTGAACAAAATATTTTTCTGCCCTTGCAATCTATCTCACATAATGGTATTTATGTTTTTGTTGTATTTATGTAATAACATTCTTATGTTGTCAATCAAAGAAAACATTGAAAAATCTATTGCTTTCCTCAAGTTGACAGCATTGGGAAATTTATTACTAAACACAATCATCCATTACTCTTTCATGTTCTCTTTCATGTGAAAGCATTTTCCATGACAATGTTTGCTCAATATAGTCTCGGATGGATTGCAAGTACAAAAAATAATTTCTCTTGGTTGGAACAGATAACTTCTCAAAAATTTGAAAAAATTGTATATATAAAAAAATTTCCCTTGTTTGGAACATATAACTCATCTGGGTTGTTCTCCCAGAATTCATTGTCAAACTCTTGATTTATTTAAGTAATTTATTTTAATATTCTGTGTAAATAATGTAAATATAAAAAAAAGTGTTAGTTCGTGTATTGGCTGGAATTTTGGTAAAACAATGGTGTTGTTAATGATGTCATATGTCTGATGTCTTAACATGAGTTCTTAACATTGAGTTGATGTTAAGTTCAGAAGGGTTGCAGTTTTGTATGCTGATGTTAAACCCGATGTCTTGACATCAGTTAAAAGAACATCAGAACATCAGTCTGATGTGTTTTGTTAGGGCTGCATTTGTTTAAGTGTGTTTTGAGAAGATATGGTGGAGAGATTGCAGGCGAATATCATGGGACAAATATATTTTGTTGCAATCTTATATTGAGCAGATATTGTTACTATTTTCATGCAAAAAGATATGGAGAATAATTAGATTTAATTGAAGATTTAATTGAAGATTTAATTGAAGATTTGATTGAAGATCTATTTAGTAGCAGAATCTTTTGCAGATTTGTAGCTGCTGATTTGTTGTGATTTGAAGGCCCAAATCCAGTTGGGAAATAGGTTATAAATAGAAGCATTGTAACCTAGTTTTGGAAGCCAGCCATCATGTAAATTCTAAGGGCTGAGTTTGAGAACCACTCTCTAGGAGAGTTGGTATGTGTGAACCACTCGGATTGTGAGATGGTCATTGTTCTTAGAGGAAGCTGTTAAGCAACTCTAAGCATTATTATTAGTCATGAGGGTCATGTCTAGGTATTGTTATAGGAGTGTGTCTTCTATTGTTATGTGTTTGGAGAGTTGTTGGAAATCAAGCTGTTGATGCAGTGACTGAGATGTTGACTGCTAGACATCATTGCGATGATTGGAAGTGAGATGGAGTCTCTTACCTAGGGAGAACTTAGGTAGAAGGGTCATTGGGTAGGGATTAAGTGAGTAGATTGTCAACTGGTATTGTTGAGTCTGTTATTTAATACTGCTAATAGTGGACTTCCTTCCTGGCTTGGTATGCCCCCAGATGTAGGTTGTTAGACCGAACTGGGTGAACAAATTCTGTGTGCACTTTTCTTTTCAGCAACTTATTTAGCTGTCTATAATTGCCTTGCTGTTTATGTCAGTCCAGATGTCTCGACATCATGCAGGATATCTGGGATCTGTTATACCCGAATTTCAATTGGTATCAGAGCAGGCATCCTATCTGTTTCTGGATGAGATCTAGGGAAGATACTTTCTGGTTCATGAGCAAGGAAGATAGTTTGCTGAGTTATGGACTTGGTCAGTTCATATAGTTGTTTGTTTGATCCCTTGAAGTGAAGGATGGACTACTCATGACAGGGTATGTATTGGACCTGTCTGTTGTTATCAGGTGTGTAGCTTTGGTGGAGAACTGCTGTTATGAGTTTGATTTATTTTCAAATTTTTTTTGGCACTTGGATTATGGTGATGGTGTACAAAGATTATTGAGTAGTGCCTGAAGAGTGTTGAGGAGTTGTTGTGTGTTCCGCTGCATGGTATCTGATGTAACCCTGGTTGTTTCTTGTGTCTCTGGTGGTGAGACTTTAGGAAGGTATTTTCTTGGAAAGACTTTAGAGTTTGGTCTCCTTAGCAGAAGAAGAATATATTTCAAATCAGGTATTGAAGACCAATCTGTCCAGAACACTGATTCCTTCATTCTCAATTTTCTTGATGATGAAAGAAGAGGGTGGAGCCAAAGCAAAAGAGTATCACTGTCAAATCTTTCATGCGGGAGTGAAGATCTTGTTAAGTTATCTCTTAAGCGTATTTATGGTGTCCAATGTAGTTCTGGTATATCTGAAGATGAATTCTCTTGTGAAGATACATGTTTCTGATTTTCAAAATCATGAACTGGAGGAAGTTTCATCAAGAAAGAAGTTGAGCTTGATATGTCATCCTAATGTCTCGACATCGCACTACACATCAGCAGTTTATGGTATATGCTGAGTCAAAGTCCTATTAGATTGTAGTTGTTTTGAAGGATCACTGAAGCTGTGAAGTTGAACAATTTTTGAGATGCTGTTCATAATGTCATAGCATCTCAACTGGAGTTGGTTGAAGAAAAGGGAAAATGCATCCAAGAGTTTGTGTGCAGTAGCAGTGTAAATCAGCCAGTGGTCAATTGGTGTATGCGTGAGCTCTTTCAATTTTGTGGCTTGAAGGATTGGAAGTAGTAGATTGTCTATGGTATGTTATCACTCATAAGTTAGACAAGAGGTCTGAACCTTGTGCTTATAAGAAGAAGCTTCTGGAAGAGTGTGTTATGCAAGTTACTGCAGTTTTATTGGTCTGATCTTGGAAGTTGATCAAATGTTGATATGTTCTCGTGTGTTGGCTGCAAGAGATATGTGTGGATTATTATGGTTGTAGTCTCCAAATCCTAGTAGATGTTTAATGTGATTTAGACTGATGTCAGAACTGATGTTGAAACATCACTTCAGTTCTTTGCTCAGGGTGGAGTGAAAGATCAAGACACTGACCTAACCTGGAAGGCTTTTGTGGTATGAATGGTTGTCATAATGGTTGTCATGAAGAAGATTCAGAAGATGCTAGAATCTGAAGAAGGGTTAAACCACAGGGATTTAAGATCAATTGTTATTTGTGATATTCACAAGTATTTAATTGATTATCCTTGAAAGACAAGATTAAGGATGTTCTGTCAAGTGTTTTAACATCTTTTCATCAGAGGTTTGGAGAATTATGGAAGGGGTTCTACATTCGCTCACAAGTCGCCTAGGTGTTGACCTGGGATTATTGCTTAGCATCTGTTCCTAGAAAGTATTGTGAATGACTTGTCCAGATGGTGGTGCTATTGAAGATGAAGACGGAAGACTATGTAGACATCATAATCTTGTTGGTTACAGCTTGGATCAGTTTATTTCTGATCTAACTGGTCTGGAGCATGGTGTTTGCTCTGGTTGTGAAGGTCGAGGAGAAGTGGCAGTTATCTCTGGCTTTCTACTGACGGCTCTACTAAGGGAAGTGAATTTCTTTAGTATTGCTATGGGGTAGTCTTGGACTACTTATTTTCTGAAGATTCAGATGTGGTAGGTTTGAAGTATTTGGAGGTTCTAAGAAGGATGGAGGTTGTCTACTCAAACTTGATTATTGAATCAAGTCTATGAGAGCATGGAAATCTGTTTCTGCAAAGGGAGGAGGTTCTTCTGAGTGGCAGAAGGTAGAGCTGAATTTAACAGTTGAGTGACATAATGTTCTGACATCTAGCTTAACATCAGAAGTCTCAACTGGTGATGTGGCACATCAGCTTTTGATAGGGTGATCTACATGAATGAATAATAGGATGCTTCAAAAAAATCGTTCTCATGGCAGTTTGCGGGAGCTGCAGGAAGGAGAAGATGTTACATGACCATGGCTTAGGGAGTCTAAGTGTGTTTGCTATTGAGCAATTAGAACATGTGACTTGAAGATCTGGTTTCCTTGGTGGATCAGGATATCTTTGTGAGAGTTCTGACAAACGTGAAAAAGGTCAAAATGTGGCATTTGGTTGTTTTCATATGAGGATTCATGCTTGAGGTGATCAAACTGTGGCATTTGGTTGATCTCAGAAGTGAGTTCGAAGAATCAAGATAATCAGAGTGTGGCAGCTGGTTATTATTAAGGATTGTCTTGGAACAAGTTACTCTTGGGCAGAAGGGTGATGAGTTGAAGACTCAAGGAGATTATTTTTCTTGAAGGTGGATGAGAGTTTATTCCTCTGGTTCTTTGGATTACTATGCTAGAGTAAGTCCAGTTGGTGGAGCATATCAAGAATCATGGTGTGTGGAAGATGTTCTAACTTGTGATAGAACATTACCTGGGATGATTTCCTACATTGTATCTAAAGAGAATCTACCTAATCATACGGGAGAATGATGAAGTAGAAGGTCTGCTTTGGAAGGAGAATATAGAGAAGACTGAAGTAGATCAGGTATTGATTGCTTGAAAGTCTGAATGTGGATATTCATTAATTGATCCAAATGTCAAAAATAGATGATTGGATGTGTATCGCTAAAGGCAGAATAAAAGCATGTGAAGGGGACATAGCCCTATTGTCAAGTTATGCTAGAGAGTAGTTGATCAGCCTGGCAAGATGTGGAGTTTTGGAGCATGTGAAGATAACAAACTAAGAGGGAATCACGTGAGTATAATAATTTGCAGTCTGAACTCTTTGCTTCAAAGAAAGTGTGCGTGTGGAGTTGGATGCTCAAGCATTTGTGTCAGAAGAGATGTTTCTGACTATGTGAATTAGAATGTGGAGATTCTGGTCCTGTTTTTAGTAGTTTGTTTTGGCAAAGCATGACTACTAATTTTGAAGACTTCACTAGTATCAACAACTACTGGTGGATGTAATGGTAGAGGGATTGTGATGTGATCTGATCAGAACATTTTTTTAGAGAGTTGTTCCTTCTTCTACTACAAGTATCTCTTGAAGAGATTAGATCTCAGTAAAGCAGAGAATTTGTGGAGTCTGTGAGCAGTGTCAAACAAGTTAGGATACTTGGTTGTGTTCTCCAAAAGTGAAAGTACAGTATGTGAATGTGCTTAGCAAGTGTGCTCAAATGATAATCTCCATCTAGAGCATTGGTTAACCATGACAGAGGGAGTACCTTTCTATGGATTCTGCAGCAAAGGTGCATATATTGTGAAGCTTGCATGTTGATCAAGCTTGTGGAGATTGGTTGCCTCTTATGAGGAGATAATGTCAGATAACAAGTTATGACATTAGGCTGTTGGATGGCATGTTGGTGTGGACATGCTTCCGAGGAGAAGTCTGAAGACAATTTTATGCAGTTTTGGAAAAACTTTGTGAGGGTCTTTGTTGATGGGAGATGTCACACTTGTCTTGATGTGTGTTATTAATTCTAAGTAAGAGGAGTTTACTTAGAGTTCAGTGGAAGGCATTGTGAGTGTGCTTTAGAATTTGTGGATGATTGTGTGAAGCATTCCTGACTGGATGGATGAAGACTGTGTCTGGATTTTCCAAATGCTATGATGTACTAGTAAAGGAGCATCAGTTGTGAAATATAAGGGGAGAACCTCTGTCTGTGCTAGTGTGGTACTTAGATTGTTTGAGGATTAAGCATTTTGTGAATGCGTTCAGCAGGTGTGTTGAACAAAGAGTGCGCTCTTGGAGACATGAAGATGAGTCTTATGTTTTCCATTTATTTAAGGCGTTCTTCTTGCAAAGGAGCACTGGTTATCTTAGATAGGGAGAATTGATCTTTTGTTGAAGAAGTTGTTTATCCAGATTGTAATGTCAGACAAGATGTCGTGACATTGTGTTACTGGTGAAGTTCATGGTGTACTTGAAAGTTTTAACCTGGTTCTATAGATTTGTGTGTCAATGGGTTGAATCAGAAGTATACATTTACACCAATGTTTGTCAATTTTTGGCCAAAAAGGGGGAGAGAATGTACAGTAGTAGCTGCTGAGTCTGGATTTTGTTCTGAGTATATTGGTTGGATGATTCAGAGTTTTCCTTTGGAATTTTTTGTGCTTGCTGCTATGTTCAGAGTTTGTCCAATTATGGCTAAAAAGGGGGAGAGTTAGCCTAGTGGTATCCTAGTGGTTGCCTAGTTATCTGTTGTGGTTCTAGGCTTGAGGGTGTGCAGTTGTTTTGCTGGTTGCAATTTTGAGGGGGAGTTGCCGTTGTTAGTTGTGTGCTGATGTTAGTTTGTATGGTGTTTTTCCGCGGCTGGTATCTATGGTGTAGGTTGAGATTGTTTTAGCCAAAATTAGCCAAAGGGGGAGATTGTTAGTTCGTGTATTGGCTGGAATTTTGGTAAAACAATGGTGTTGTTAATGATGTCATATGTCTGATGTCTTAACATGAGTTCTTAACATTGAGTTGATGTTAAGTTCAGAAGGGTTGCAGTTTTGTATGCTGATGTTAAACCTGATGTCTTGACATCAGTTGACAGAACATCAGAACATCAGTCTGATGTGTTTTGTTAGGGCTGCATTTGTTTAAGTGTGTTTTGAGAAGATATGGTGGAGAGATTGCAGGCGAATATCATGGGACAAATATATTTTGTTGCAATCTTATATTGAGCATATATTGTTACTATTTTCATACAAAAAGATATGGAGAATAATTAGATTTAATTGAAGATTTAATTGAAGAATTAATTGAAGATTTAATTGAAGATTTGATTGAAGATCTATTTAGTAGCAGAATCTTTTGCAGATTTGTAGCTGCTGATTTATTGTGATTTGAAGGCCCAAATCCAGTTAGGAAATAGGTTATAAATAGAAGCATTGTAACCTAGTTTTGGAAGCCAGCCATCATGTAAATTATAAGGGCTGAGTTTATGAACCACTCTCTAGGAGAGTTGGTATGTGTGAACCACTCGGATTGTGAGATGGTCATTGTTCTTAGAGGAAGCTGTTAACCAACTCTAAGCATTGTTCTTAGTCATGAGGGTCATGTCTAGGTATTGTTATAGGAGTGTGTCTTCTATTTTTATGTGTTTGGAGAGTTGTTGGAAATCAAACTGTTGATGCAGTGACTGAGATGTTGGCTGCTAGACATCATTGCGATGAGTGTAAGTGAGATGAAGTCTCTTACCTAGGGAGAACTTAGGTAGAAGGGTCATTGGGTAGGGATTAAGTGAGTAGATTGTCAACTGGTATTGTTGAGTCTGTTATTTAATACTGCTAATAGTGGACTTCCTTTTTGGCTTGGTATGCCCCCAGATGTAGGTTGTTAGACCGAACTGGGTGAACAAATTCTGTGTGCACTTTTCTTTTCAGCAACTTATTTAACTGTTTATAATTGCCTTGCTGTTTATGTCAGACCAGATGTCTCGACATCATGTAGGACATCTGGGGTCTGTTATACCAGAATTTCAAAAAGGTTTTCCCCCTCGGTTTTAAACAGAAACCGAGAGGTATGTGGCTTGGGATGAAACATATTTTATTTTATTTATTTAAAAAGAAGCACAATTTACCTCGGTTTTGAGTGATAACCGAGGTAAAATACAAGCGTGTTTTTCAGTTTCTTCACCGTTCTTAAACAAATCTTTACCATTCATTTAATGACCATCAACGCTCAAAACACTGCCATTAGTAATCCTTGTGAAACATAAAACCCTCATTATAAAAGCATTCTGAATATTTAAATTTGATAGTAGTGAATCCACAAGAAATCAAATCGTTGTTATGAAACTCTCTATGTTTAATTAGAGCGACATGGGATTTTACAAAGTAAAAGTATCACTGTGATATGTTACAATAGCATAAAAAATTAGGTTTATTTAATATGTGGTTGATGAGAATGTATTTACTTTGCCAAAGATTTATGTGATGGATTGCAAGTGCAGAAAATTATCATGGGTTCAAGGTTTATGTTCTTAAATAATCATATAACTGAATATTTATTTTATTTTACTAACCTTTTTTTTTGTTTTATATCAGAAACAAATGAATGTAAAAGTCATAGAGAATAAATTGCATTCAATATTTGATCTTCCTCAAGATCAATGAAATGAGGATCCTTAACATTTGATCTTCTCCAAGATATCCAGTATATGTTTTTCACCGACAATGATGACGATGAAGAATAACATTTTTACTTTAATATTTTGTGTAAACAATGCAGTTTGTAAACAAATTAATTTATTAATATTCTATGTAAACAATTTAATGAGTTTTATTTAAAAAATAAACTATCTAACCCCTCGGATTTTAAATAAACCGAGAGGTATTAGCCGCTGTTTTTGTAAATAATTTAAATGCATATGTTGGGGTACGAACCCATGATCATATAACTTTACCCCTCTGTTTTTCTTTAACCAAGGTGTTAAGTGGCAACTTTTCATGTCACCCTTCATTACGTCGCCTTGGTAGCTGAGGTTACATCTCTTTCGCGTGCGATGTTATAAGGGTTATTTGTAGTAGTGCATATTTCTAAAAAATTTTTAATGCATAAAAAAATGACTTTAATGAAATGAAAATTTTCAATGATGCTTTTAATGGAAAGTAACTTTGATGTAAGTTAAAAAGGAACGATGATGCATGAATGAATGAAAAATAAGAATGAAAATACAATGAATGGACGAAATAAGATTAGATCGATGCATGAGAAAATTGAATGGTCATAATACGAAATGCACAAACATAGCATATACACATACTTCAAATAAAAAATACCTCTAGAAAAATAAATAATTACGAACATGTGTACAACCAAAGAATAAATGAGGGTTGGAACAATTATACAAATTTAAACAATCTAGGCTTAACTTGTTGCATATGAAAACGATTAGTAATTAACAACAATAATAAGATAAGTTGAAATACGATCAATAATAAACGAATTGGATATAACTCCTCTTACACATGTGAAGATGACTATCAGACTTTCCTTAATAAGGCTTCATATGAATTTGTATGGCAGATGTTCTGATTATCATTGATTGACATATCTTGACAACCTCAGATAACTGATTCAACTCTTTGACGATTATTAGCACTTTGAAGCTAGCGGGATTATACCTGAGTGAATCGCACACTCAAAGATACAACAGAGTCACCACCAAACTTTATTTAGTCACAAAGGACAGGGAAAATATCGAAAAAACCCAAGGGGAAGAGAAACGGGTAAGGGGGTCGGTTATGCGAGAGGAAGGTATTAGTGCCTCACGCATTCGTCGTACTCGATGGGAACCATTCTGCTTGCTTCTAGGCTCGGATGGGTTATCTATCTAAAGGCTACTAGCTAAAGAGAAAAAGAAAAGAGACGAAGAAAGTGCTCGCGGAGGATTGGGGCCCTCGTGCCTACGTATACCCATAGTGCAATGAGGAATTCAGAGCTCCTTAGTACATGGAACCAGGGAAGAAGAGGAGAAAAGAGGAAGAAAGGTGCTCGCCAAAATCTCGCAATATCGTGCCTACGTATCCTCACAGTGCAATGAGGAAATTAGAGCTTTGTAGTTCGGGGAACTAGACGGAGAAAGAAAGGAAAATGGTGTCAAAACCAAGAGCGAAAATCAAAGGAATAGTGGCGGCTTCACTGAGGAAAAAAGCAAAGGACTGGTGTCGAAACCAAGAAAATAAAGAGGCAAAGAAGTTGAATAGAGACAAGGTAATACCCACTGGGGATTCGGTATATTAACTGACAGGCAGTGATAAACCAAAGAAAGAAAGCGACCCTGACAGGGAAGAGAAAGTTACTTAACTGGGGAAGAAAAGAAATTGGTGTTTAACCGACGGACGATGATTAACCAGAAGCAATAGTGCTTAACCAAAAAGGTGTTTGACTCTCTAGGGAACTCGGTATATTAATTGAGGAACAATGGTTAACCGAAAAGAGAAGATGAGAAGTCGGTTTTAACAGATGGACTGTGATCAACCAAAGGGACGGGTGTGGAACCAAGCAAATGTTGTGACCTAAGATAACGGGTGTGAAACCAAGCGAATGTTGTGACCCAAAAGGGGTTTGGTACGCTAACTGACAAGCAGTACTCGACCGAGGGAAGGGTATTTGAACCAATAAAAGGTTACAAACCCAAAGGCGTAGGTATTTGAGCCAAAATAAGGTTGCTAACTTACAAGGGTATTGGATTTAACAGACAGACTGTGATTAACTAAAGAATGAATGACTAACCAAGAGAAGATGATTAACCCAAAAGAAACTCAGTGTGTTAACAAGAACACTGTGATTAACTGAGGAATGGGTGATGAACCAAGAGAATGTGATTAACCCAAGGAAGATTTGTTTTAACAGGCAGACTGTGATTAAACGAGGAATGAAATACATTAATCTTGAACCAAGGAAAATAATGATTAATTAAAGGAGAATTTGAAAGAGGAGTGAGGGATCAGGGATTGACTCGGCTGGGGATCGTGAGACACTATAGTCTAGAGATAGAGACGATTATTCCAGTCACAGGGTCATTCGTCCCCTACCCAAAATAACCAAAATGAGTGTAGGATTTATCCACTCTCATCCTTTCTCTAACACCTAAAGTATAGTGCAGAAATTGAAACCGGCAGAGTAACGACACAATTTGTACAGTGCTCCAATGCATTGTGCAGACCTCCGGCTCAGCAGGATCAAGAAAGAAAGGCTCTAAGGAGATCCTAAAGAAGAGAGCAGGGAAAGATTAACCAATTGAAACAAGGTTTCGATCAATCGATCAATGGGAAAGAACATGCCAACAATCTTCCAAGCGAGTCGAAAGTTCATCAAAGCAATTGCGTGGAATAAGGTTGCGTAAGATTAAATTTGCTCAATGAAGTACAAATCTAATGCATCACATTAAAATTGCCAAACATTAACAAATACAAAATTAGCATGCATCACTAATCATAATCATGTAAACACACAAACAAAATTTTTGCAAAAAGTGTTTTGAACATGTGATCAAGTTGCAAAATAATCGAGAAAAATCATGCAATTAATCGAGCAAAAGTTATTTCAAGTCGATTCTGACCTAAAACAGTAGCATTAACATCAATATGATCAAGCATGGGGAAGTATATGACTAAAGCATGCAAAACAGCCCCAAACATCAGCAGTTTGGGCAAAAATCGCAGCCGTAATTGATTACAAGAAATGCTGTAATCGGTTACAAAGGCAAAAAAATGCCTCCCAGGGGCGCAGGAAGGTGGCGTAATCGGTTATGCCAAATACCGTAACCGGTTACGCATGCGAAAACAGCAAAAACAGCATTTCAGAAGCACTTTTTCAGAATAACTTTTTCATGCAATTGCAAGGTAACAGAGCATAACAGTACATGCACAATTCATGTTAATTCACAGCTAAGCTAAAAGAATTGATCATGCAAATCAAGAGTTCAAACAACAAAACATCAACTAAGAGCTACATTGCAAAAATGCGGAATCGACTGAAAATAGTGAAATAAGCAAGAATCACCAACCTACAAGGCTGAGGTTTGCCTTGGTAATTGTTGTAAGCAAAATGTGACGCAGAGAAACAAATAAAACCATAGAATTTCAAGATCCTTAGCAATCCGTAGCGAAAACCGAATAAAACGCGATAAATGCTTCAAATCTGAGTTTGCATAAAAACTCTTACAATGATCAACTTCCAAAGCTTGAATTGAAGTAGAAGTTATTGTAATTGCAGAATTCAAAGAAGAAATGTAGTGGAATGAAGGTCAAGCTCAAAAGAATATCAAGTTCAATGTGAAGCTTGCTAAGCTTTAATGGAGGAAAAGAGCTCTAGTGAGGTTTGGTGAAGAAGATGAAGATGATTGAGAGAGAGTTGCAAAAAATGCAGAGAATGAGATTGAAATTTCAGAGCAAAAATGAAAGAATGATCAAGGGTCCTTTGCAATAATGTGAAAGTTTGTTTAAATAGAAGCTAGGCTTGGAGTGAGTGGAGGGTTGGAACTTGGTTTGGAGCTAGCTAAGGGTGGTTTGGCATTTGGTTTGGAGTTAGTTAGGCTCAACTCACAGAGTTGGAGCCTAACTCAGTTAGTTATTAGTTAACTCAGTTGGAGAATCTCAATGCAACTCACTTGATCAAATGGTTCACATGCTTGGAAATGTAGGTGCATGATGGGTTTTATTGTTGATGATGTATTAGAGCAAATGTAAGTGGTTTCTTGAAGTGTCTAGAATATTCCACACAATGGTAGAATAATGTAGACCAAAAGAATGGGATTAGAGCTGCTATAGTGTGAAGAATTAGTTGAAAATTTACACATTTCGCAGTTGTAATCGATTACAGGAAAAGCTGTAATCGGTTACCAAGGCAAACAAAATGCCTTCCTGGGCTGATCACGTGGGCGTAATCGATTACGGGAAATGGCGTAATCGATTACCACAACCAAAAATCCAATTTTTTGCTTAGAAATGCAATGTCTTGGCCACGATTCCACATTCCGATCTTGTGCTTTGATATATATGCATAAAAACCTTTGTAATTTGCTGGTATTAATGTTGTGATGAATTTGTGAGGATGTGCTTAATCAGAGCTTTGAAACATTCTAAAATTCTGGATATGTTTGCAACAAAATCACAGAAACAAAATACTAATGTGTATGGCCGGAAATGTGAGTACACAAGCTTATGCAAAAAGGAAAAATAGGAGGTTAATTTTCGGGTTACAACACACTTCAAAGAACACCTTTTTTACTCTTGAATCTTTTGTAATTGCTGAGAACTTAGAGAACATTGCAAAGTGTCACGAACTGCCTTCACATTCTTTTTACAATAACTTGGAAAAGTAGGTCACTAGAAGATCGTTTTTGCTTCTTTCTTTAATTTCTCAAAAACTTCCAGCATGTTGACTTATGAATGCATGTCCATCTTTAAGTATGACTAATCAAAAACAAACTTTAATACATTGTGTCACAGTGCATATATCTCAAACTTTTGTCAGTTCAATCCCAAATGAATAAAAACTTAGAAAATATCTCAAATATAATTAATGATTGAAGATTATACTAGTAAGAGTTTACTTTAAGTTTATCTATGTAATGCATGAAATGAATGATCATACATAAGGAAATCAATGTAAGGTTATTGGAATTGATTGAGTTGCATAAGCTTCCAAACGAATATAAAAACTCGTCTAAGATCGAAAAGGAACCATATCCTCAACTTTTTCAGTCGCAAGATTTTGCTCAAAACCCCCCGCTCTGATACCAATTGTTGGGTGAGAATATAGAGTCAAACAGGTGTAAAATGAGGGTTGATTAGACCTTTTCCTGAGTAGACAATTTCAAAAATATTTTAGGTCCAATAAAACCAAATTAGAGATTTTAAAATACGCAAAAACAAAACACACCAATAAGAGAGCTTGAAAGAATCTCAATGAATTAATCCAACAAAACCATTATAATACATCACTAAAGACATGATTTTATCTAATGAAAGTTAATTACAAGACAACCAAAGCATCTTTAAACAAAGTGATTTAAAAATACTTTATGTAGAAATTAATTCAAGACATAATTGGATTTATAATGA
This sequence comes from Lathyrus tuberosus, assembly GCA_022829125.1. Taxonomy (NCBI): domain Eukaryota; kingdom Viridiplantae; phylum Streptophyta; class Magnoliopsida; order Fabales; family Fabaceae; genus Lathyrus; species Lathyrus tuberosus. Next base: position 9,284,073 of record JALAZF010000034.1, read on the forward strand.
TTTAATATATTTGATGCATTGCAAGCCTAATCTGACACATTAAATCTCTATAAGCAAGATCTAACATAAATGTCATACAAACTATGCAGTGATGCAATAACTATAGTTATGAATGTAAAAAATTAAAAGAGATATGGGAAGAGAGAATGGTACACAAAGCCGTATAGTGGTTCGGGGTTCATCCTCGCTTTTCGTACTATACTCTTCAAAGGTGTTTAAAAAACCATTGAGAAATAATCATGATCTTCCACTATTTTGATAAGTTTGGTACGGGCATTTAATTACAACAAAATATCACTAAAACAAAATCATTAATAATCTTGATCCAATAACCTTGCAATCCACAATAATCATGCTCCAAGTCTTCGTATGTCGCTATCACCCCTAATCCTACTGATTTCTTATCTAACAACCAAGCGTTAATTGGACAATTCCCAACTTTGTCCATGAACAATCTTTACACAACTTCACCAAAGTTGGAAAACTTCCAACTCCGCCTTATGGACAATCTATACTCGACCTCACTAAAGTATTCAATGGAGTATAATAAAAATTTCTTCTTAATGGATGACATACAATCCAAAGTGTATTCAAGAAACAATCTATGCACCTGTTACAAACATCAAATTTCACAAAAAACATTATATATACCCTATTATACCTCTAGTCTCCTTCAAGCACTCAGTCTTTAGAGACGAAGGTCAACAACTATGGATAAGGACTAAGGTTGAAGATGATGAAAAATGCCAAAGAATCTCACACACACACACACACACACTCTAGGTCACAAGAGATTAGATATAGGTGATGAATAACACACACAAAAGGTTCTATCAAGTTTTTGGATAAAATGGGTCTTGGATTTTAATAGTTATCATGAGATTGATCAAGCTTGAATCATTACAAGATTAATTAACTCTTTTTCTCTGGTTTCTTTCAACAAAATATTACACGCACATTGTAACAAAAATAAGAGATGTAAGCTATCACAGATTAACACTCGAGAAGTTGTTCTACAAACAAGAGAAAGAATCAAGGTGCTAGGAATATACATACTAGAAGAGAAAAGATAAATTGACATTTTTATCTTAGGGTGTCACAAAGACTTTCATCATGAACAAGAATCATTACTAAAATTGTTTCTTCATGACTCATATCTCATTACACTTGTGTTTGGATAAAAAGAAACAACCATTTAAATCTAATTTGGAAAATTGAATTTTTGAAGTTATGATTCGAATCAAGCACAACCATGATTCGAGGCACATTGCCTTGTGATTCGAGCCAAGTTCAACTTGTGACTCACGTCAAATATTACAAAAGCAAAATCAAAATTTCACAACTTGTTTGGTTCGAGTCATACATTACACATGATTCGAGTCAAATGGTTGAACACCTTGATTTAAGTGTTCTGGCTTGTGGTTCAAGCAACACCTGATGAAACGAAAACAAACCAACTTGCGAGGCTCATAAATAAGGGGAAAAAATCATGTATCAACTCTCTAATTTATTTAATGATAAGTAGTTTTAATGGTACAATGCTAAATAGCCTAAGCGAACACAATACAACTCAAATACGAACGAATTACAAACACACAAATATTTAAATAACGAACAAATTACTACACACACAAATAATCAAAAGTGAACATACACACAAATTGACAAAAACATCAAAATAAATAAAAATTATAACATACGATAACGTGAGTACAATTTTAACAACAACAAAAAAAAATCTTAGAATTAATGGCTAGATTATCATAAATATAAAAGAGAAAAATAAAATAAAAACATAATATCTCCCGGAAAGAAAGATTGTGTTTATATTCATTCACTCCAAATCAAATGTTCACTCAAAAACTTATTTCAGGTTGGACTCTACTTGTTCACGCCCAATATCCAACTCGTCTCATATTTGCATAATATATATTTATATATTATTATTTATATTATTATATAAAAGTGCATGTCTATCGATTTCTTTTTAAAAATATCATTATAAAATACCACACATTTTAGTATAAATGTTTATTTATTTTATAATTCAACAATAAAATATTTGAGTATTTTTAAAGGTTGTTAAAAAATTTTAAAAAATTTGATATTTAATAATTGATCAATTTATTTTTACTTAAATGCGGATAATGTGTATAAGTATGAATACTTAGATGCCCACGGAGCATGGATACGAGTGCAGACATTGATGCCAGCCCACGAGGATTGTTTTAAAACTCGGGTACATAGACAGATATTATAGTACACGCCCAAACCTTATCCATTGTCTTCCCTAATTCTAATTTAATCACTAATTTTTTTTATATCTTTTTTATTTTATTTTTATTATATATTTCATTTTAGTATCTTTTTTATTTTATTTTTATTATATATTTCATTAGGTAGTTCTTATGTAGTATATTTGGAATGCCAACTTATCCTTCTTGCCGAGTTTCGAACCGAGTTGCACATAGTGAATTGTAAACAATTGACCACTTGCCCTCTCGAGAAACAGGCAAAATGTGTATGTGATGCTAATTTATTCATCCACCAGAGAAAAATAAATGTGTAATAATATTTCCTTTAAATGCCACAAGCCTCACATTTACCAAACAATAAATATTTACAACCACCTAGTTACCCAAACATGAATATCATCTGAAAAATGTACACAAAATTCACTATTCTTGCCTAATATGTTATAGAACTTAAATAGTCATAACCATCCACTTCATTTATTTCATCTTATTTTCACTATCTCTAAACACTTGTTCACGTAACACCCATTGCAACATTAGATTTTTTTTTCTTCCCATTAATAGAATGGGACCAACCTATATTTATGTTTTCAAAACTTACCATAAGGTACACTCTTATTAATTAAATGTAACTTTTTCTAGTGAATTTATAGATATAGATTTTGTTAAATGTATGATAACAATTTTTGCATACAAGTTATGGTTACAAACTCACTTCAAATTTACAATGTTTTTTCTTCTGCATAATTGAATCTCAAGCCAAATCCTTTCCATGAGCATCATAGCCCTTTTGGATTTTTGGTATTTGAATTTCTAAAAATATGTCATTATATATGAATGCTGCTAAGTTCTTCCAATCTGCATCCTCTGGGATCTCAAGCCTTCTTACATATCCATTTTCCCACCAATGGCCACTCTTCCAATCGTTTGTCTTTGAGTCTCTTTGCTGCTTCCATTGTCCACTGATTTCTAACACCTTTCCTTTATCAACATGGACTTGAATATTGTTTTTTCCAGTTCCTGTTTTGACAAATCACTAGTGTCACAGAAATTTTCACAAAGAGTGTGTTTGGAAAAAAGTAAAATTCTAGGGATTAATCTGGAAAAAGTTGTAAAAATAAATAGGGACTAATGTGTAAATTTTGATGTATATAAGGACTACTCTACAAAAATGTTAAAAATCTAAAGACTAATTTCATGTTCACATTTTAAACAAAGTCGTTTTAACTTTTTAGAAGTGTTTCAGAAATTTTCACTAATTAAGCACTCTACTTAATTATTTGAATCTAAGAGTGTGTTTGGACTAAAGTTAATTTGAAAAAAAAAAGAGAGACTAATTTGCAAATTTTCACGAACTAATCTAAATAAAAATTATAAATCTAGAGATAAATTTCATATTCGCTTTTTTATAATATAAAAAATAATAAGTGATGAGTCATGAGGAGTAGCATTCACATTAGATCAAGAGCAAGACACAAGTGAAAGATACCAGATATTAATCAAAAACTTTAAAATATAGGGTATATGAGTTCTCTCACCTATAAAATTATTAACCACAATTTTTTAAGTAAGATGGACTGTGAAGCATAAGTACTTCAAAATTTTTGAACTATTGATTTGGGTACGCACTTGTATCAAATAGACATCATACTTGTGGTATTTGGTTTTTTTTCATTATTTTTTTTAAGTGATTTTTCTTTTTATGTATTAACATTATAGATTTATGTATTTTATTTTATTTGTTATAGTAATTTAACTAAAATTTTTAAATTTTTATTGTGATTTTAGAGGTCTAATGTGAACTAGCTAACTACTATTGAAACATGACAAATTAAATAGAGGTGCATTTTGTGATGATTTGATTGTAATAAATATTTTATGAGATTTTTTTTTTGTCACGATTTAAACGCGTCAAATTTTATGTGTCGTATTTAGGCGTGACAAAACGGGCTATGGCCAGTCGGATCAGTCCGCACACCCGTAAAAAATGGTAGATTGAGTTGAGATTTTGTGCCCACCTACCAGCTTAGTCAGACCCGCTTTATTTGATACATTTGTAAATATATGCAATATTTTTTAAGTAAAATTTGTTGAAAAGATATTTTATAAAAAATTGTTTTTAAAAATAAATAAAAAATCTTATTAAAATGTAAAAATAAGTCTATTAATTTATTAAAAAACAAAAAAAATATATATATATAATAAATGGGCAAGTCCGCCGTCCGCCAATCCACCACCTTGACGGGACGAAATAGATTTTTAAGCTTAATTTCACCTAACGAGCTTTTCCACCTGCTCCTTTTTGGTGAGGTTAAGACGGGGTAGAACAGACAACCCGTTTTGCAACCTTACCCGCCTTATACACTATCAAAGATGACGATGTTTTCAAAGTATATTTTTCCAAAATTACTATAATTGACTCTGATTTTGTCAAACTTAGTGCGAATCTAAACATCCACATAATTGATTATATATTTGATTGAAATATTCACTATATAATAAGTTACCTGTTGTTATATAATAACAGCTAGTAAAGAAAAATTGAAGGCTTCCCTTGATTCAAAATAATAGTGTGCCTGCAAGTATAATGAATAGTTCCTACAATTTTGAGATCTATTTACTTAAACATATTTTTCATCTCTTAAAAATGCTTTTCCAATTTCATTATTTCATATTTCTTCAGCACAAATTCATTTAAAAAGAGTACATGAAGTGAGAACTTGAAAACGTTAAGTTAAATAAAACTTTAAGTCTCGTTTACTTTATCAAAATGTTTTCTATATAACTTTCACCTGCGTGATGAGAAATTGAAACCATTAAGTTAAATTTACTTTGTAAAAACGTTTTCTATACAACTTTCATCTGTGTGCCGATTACCAACACGCAGATGATTATTTCAGTTTCAGTTTTCAAATCTCTCATGGTTTTAGTGAAAGTAAAATCGAAAAAACACAAAACACAAAAAATAAACGAGCTCGAATTTTTCTTACCTGGTATTTCAGCTTTTAACACATAGCCTTCATCTGTATGATGCCAATCAACTGTAGTTTGATTGAAGCTTCTTAGATGAGACAACAAAACATCTGATTCAAACTCCCATAGAGGAAATGCATCACAAGGATCAAAGAATTTTCCAAACAACATTGGACTAAAAAGTGATCCATCACCAAAAACCTTGTAAACTATTTGATTACTACTCAAGCTACTAAAGAATCTTTTGAAAGTTTCTTCTCCTAATGAAACACACCATTTATTTGAAATTTGATCATCAAAACTCACTTCAAGTTTCTTGTTAGAACTAGCCATTATTTCCTTTGAGAAAAACTTGTGAAACTTTTGGTATAGAGATTTTTGTTTTTGATCTTTCTCTTATAGTGAAAGAGAAGCTATTGTGATGATAAAACATAGAGAATAAATTCCTTTGGAATTTTTTTAGGCTGTAAAGATATAAAGGAATATTTTCTTTTCCTCACTTTTCTTCATTTTAAAGAGAAAGTAAAACATGTCATGCATGTTACGTATGGTTAACACCAAGATATGGAGAAAATGGAAAGTGATGCTAATCAAAATTGATGCTTAATTAGCATTTCTTGCACATGCTAATGAATATAATCAAGGAATTTTCCATGGTGATTACTTTTAACAAGATCATCAAATTGTTTTTATAAGATAAGAAGTAGAAGGTTTGCTGGCAACAATATTGAATACAAGAGTTTTAGCTTTTCTATGAAGTAAATAGGGTAAATACTCAAATTGGTCATTGAAAATGTAGGATTGTATGGATATTCCAAATTAAAAAAAAATTAATCAAAATTGTTCCTCCCTTGATATTTTATATGGACTATGTTAGAACTTAGTGAATGGGGTTCAATTGGTTATTTACTTCTACCCATGATTAAAATCTTTCGGATTGTGTCTTCTAGCCTAATTGGTGGAGAAGCATTATAAAAAAATAAAAAATATTTCTACAAATCTGAAAGTGTATTTTCTGACGCACCCATTTCACATAAAATACATGCGTAAATGGGTCACACTTCTCTTTTTATTAGAAAATAGTGTGAAGATGTACTTTTGTATTCACTTTATATGCACCTTATGCATTTCTAATTGAAACACTTTCATTTTGACATAAATTGATCAGAGATACATCTCTATAATAAATTACGAATATACATTTCCGCATTCACCTAACAGAATTTTTTTTTATATTTTTGAAAAATACACCGATGTAGTAGACCATATACTATAACTATACAATCATAATAATTTTTTTATAAATTAAACCACACACTTATTAAATAAGATGAAAATGTCATATGTAAATGAATAAATCCTAAATACATAATATAGTCAAAATAAATTAGAAACAATAATAATATCCCTAATATAAATATTATACTACTGCGTATGTCAGACCCCGTATTCTTTTGTTGCCACATGTACTGCAATGTCGTATATGCCTCAGTAAGAATAACATCTTCAATGTCCCTTCCAGGAGAGTCCTATGGAAAAAATCCTCTGTCTATACCCGCTCGCGCAAGATCCATAATATAACGACATGTAGACAACACATCAACATCTTGATTTGTCCTAGCCTGCTCCTCCCATAATCTCTTTGAAATACCACTGGACATAGTTGTATGCACATTTCCATCACTAGGAGCTACGATATCTCGTGCTTCATCCGATACCAAATGATTAAGAAAATCATTATACATGACATCTACATCTTTGCGAATTATAGTAGGAGGAACAAAATCAGAAAGTTTCGTGGAACAAATTGTATATACCCGAACTAGCGCAGGACGTCCTCGGGCCGCTGTGGATACATCAGATGTGACACACAAGCTAACCAACCATGGTATATGGCTATGTCGTCCGAGGGATACATCTAACTAAGATTTTGGTACGGCTAGAAGTGTGTATCATATGTCACTGTGCGGCAAAGATAAATTATGAAGGGTTTGACCGCCTGATTCCTTCTGAGCGAGATGAATGCACAACCATATGGTGTTAGATGAAGGAAACTTATCTAGAGGGGGTGAATAGATCATAAGAAAATTGATAGATGAAATAGTTTTCAAAATGTTGGCTAGCGGAAGTAACTTGGATCAATTCGTCTAAACTGAGCCGCTATCAAAAAGCTCGGATATGGGTATGTGAAAACCAATAGAGGATAAAAATAATCAACTTCAATCAATATGCTTTAATCACAATCACTAGAAAACTACTTAAAATCAATTATATTTCCAATGATAAATGAACACAATTGAAACAATTTTTCGAACACCTTGTGTGAAATCGATTATGTTTGAAATTTTGTATAGTTTTGTTGATTTTTAAATCAAACCACAATCAAAATGACCGTGATCAACTCAACAAAATACTTTTTAAATGATTTTCAAAAGAAATCACCAAACAAATTAATCACATCAATGATGAACACGACAATTTGCAAACGAAATATATATATATATATATATATATATATATAGAGAGAGAGAGAGAGAGAGCATATCTAGTGAGAATGAGTAAGTTATATGAGAATATGAGAATGGATAACAACCATCGGGTTTAAAAGGAAATGTTGAGATTAAATCATATCTTTCACTGAATCATGTGCCAAAAATCCAAAAAATCATGAGCTTTTAAGAGGAGAGAGAAATTAAAATCAATTTAAAAAATATATTTTAATTCATTGGTCCTGATTCATTCTCATATAAAGATAGCATTCTCATATGATATGTTAAAGAGAGAGAGAGAATACACAAGGATTTGTTTAGGCAATTCCCCAATCGGCCTCGCTATCGGTACGTCTGCCCTCAATTCGAATTTGAATGGAGATCATGTAATTAACCTTACTTTGTAATAGAATTTTTACAAGAGAAATGTAGCAATGCAACCCAACAAACCCTAAACTTGATGTTGATCCTAGCAATTTCTCTTTCCTTGATCTGGACTTGATCAAGTCACATAGCAATGCTAATTTGATTCACCGTCTCACGCTACTCCTTTGCAAAAATTGAAACCCTTCAAAGCCTTCACTCGATCGAATCTGAATTGCAACCTGTTGTAACCAAATATTTACCAAGATGATCCACCGTCCCACGCTACTCCTTTGGAAGAACCGTAGCTCTTTAAAGCATTCACTCGATCGAAACCAAACTTGAGTAATCTTGAATTCCACAACTAATGCCAAATAACGTACAAAAACATGAAGTAAGAAGAATACAATGTAAACCAAAAACTCTTGAGTTGCTGCAAAGGCGACACGATTATGTGACATATACCTTTGGTGCTCCCGAAATGGTGCACGCACATGTGCTATAGTAAGGTGATATATAGATTTATCACCACTTAAACCCAAAACAAAGATGTTATCATGACAATGACACATTATAAGAGTTTTGCTAACATTATAACATGTTCAATCATATTTCATGCCAGAATAGATAAACAACACCATTACAAACATCATGTAAGAGCTAATAATAAAGAACATGCTCATACACAAGCACCAAATTTCAAGTATGGAAGAGAATGACATGAAGTCACTATAAGCATATAAGTTGAAAGACATCAATTAAGATTTTTGGAAGTGAACAGACATGGTATATTTCATACATCAAGTATATAAAATATATGGAACATAGATAACATGCAAAAGTAAAAGGCTTATTTTCAAAGGGAGAAAATGGAACAATATTACCTTACTTAGAAATTGATGAGAGATGCACTAGCATGTAATTGAACTTCAAAGGAAGGTTAGAGCAAAAAATAATATAAAGTGCACACAAAAAATCATATTTAGGTAAGATCAGAGACATCAAGTATCCCCAATTCCCTTCGAATGTTGAAAACTGGTTCAGTTGCAAGAGGTTTTGTAAAAATATCCGCAAGTTGATTTTTGCTATCAACATACTCAAATAGGACATCCCTCTTTTCAACATGGTCACGAAATATGTGGTTATGTATCTCAATATGCTTAGTGCAAGAATGTAGCACCCAATTTTTGGTTAGATTAATAGCACTAGTGTTATCGCACATAATATGAATACGTTGTAGTTTAATGTCAAAATCAAGTAGTTGTTGTTTGAGCCAAAAAATTTGAGCGCAACAACTACCGGCTGCGTAGTATTCCGCCTCGGCGGCTGATAAAGAAAGGAAAACTTATTTCTTGCTATGCCAACTTACTAAGGAGTTTGAAAACATGTGGCAAGTCCCATTAGTATTTTTCCTATCCGATTTGCAACCGGAAAAATCGGAATCGGTATAACCAACTAAATTACAACTGTTTCCCTTGGATTACCAAAGCCCAAACTTAGATAAACCATGAAGGTATCTAAGAATGCACTTTACCGCTTTCAAATGTGATTCCTTAGGAGCCAATTGATAACGAGCGCACATACACACACTAAACATAATGTTCGGCTTAGATGTCGTGAGATATAGAAGGGAATCAATCATACCTCTATACATCTTCACATCAACACCCTTACCCTTCTCATCTTTTTTCAAATTTCCATTTATGGACATTGGAGTGTCAATTTATTTTGCATCTTCCATACCAAATTTCTTTAGCAATTCAATGCAATACTTCGTTTGACACATAAATGTTCCTTCATTGAGTTGTTTGATTTGAAGAGTGAGAAAGTAGTTCAACTCCCCCATAAGACTCATCTTAAACTCACCCTGCATAAGCTTAGAAAACTCCTTGACTAGTTGCATGTTAGTTAAACCAAAAATGATATCATCAACATAAACTTGAACTAAAAGAGTATGTTTTCCTTGACGTTTAATAAAAAGAGTAGTGTCTACCTTCCCTCTAGAGTATCCTTGATTGATTAAGAACCTACTAAGTCTCTCATACCAAACCACAGGGGCTTGTTTGAAGCCATATAAATCTCTTTTCAATTTATAAACATGATTAGGATACTCGTGATTTTTCAAAATCGGGAGGTTGTGAAACATACACTTCCTAATTAATGTATCCATTAAGGAAATCACTCTTTACGTCCATTTGATACAACTTGAAATATTTGGAGCAAGCATAAGCTAGTAGAAGGCGTATAACATCGAGGCGAGCAACCAGATCATAAGTTTCCTCATAGTCAATGCCTTCCTTTTGGCTATAACCTTGAGCCACTAGTCGGGCTTTGTTTCTAGTTATCACTCTATTTTCATCGAGTTTGTTCCTAAAAATCCACCTAGTGTTGATGACTTGATGATCTTGTGGACGAGGGACAAGGTTCCATACATCATTCCTTTTAAACTGGTTTAATTCATTTTACATGACCATAATCCAATGCTCATCAAGTAAGGCATCTTTAGAGTTCTTAGGCTCAAATTGCGAAACGAATACAAAGTGATAACAAAAGTTACTTATCTTGGAGCATGTTGTCATGTCTTTTGTGATGTCCCTAAGTATGTTGTCGATTAGATGATCCTTAGAGGTTCTCTAAGCCAATGGAAGGTCGTCCACTGCAGCTGGACTTTCATCTTTCTCCTTCTATCAATATTTATCTTCTTCTTTCGCAAGTTCCACCGCTTTAGGTTGATAAATTCCTTCTTCAGTATCTTTGAGAATATTTTGTGAAGATACACCTACATCATGAAAATAAACACATTTCCCCACATTTTTTGGATAAGATTTATCAAAGGTGACGTGTACTGACTCTTCAACAATAAGTAATCTTTTGTTATAAACCCTATAAACTTTGCTCGATTGAGAGTATCCAGGGAAGCTACCTTCATCGACTTTCGCATCAAACTTTCCAAGATTATTCTTCCCATTGTTTAAAATAAAGCATTTGCATCTGAAAACATGTAGATGTGACACATTAGGTTTTGTACCATATAGTAGTTCGTAGGGAGTTTTGTCTAAAATAGGACGTATTAATATCCTATTCAAGAAATAACATGCCATGCTAATGGCATCAACACATAAATACTTAGGCAGATTATCCTCATTGAGCATAGTTCTGGCCAACTCCTCTAAAACACGATTTTTGCGCTCCACAACACCATTTTGTTGTGGAGTTCTTGGAGCGGAGAAATTATGCTCAATGCCATGCTTATCACAGTAATTCTCAAAGAGGTGGTTTTCAAATTCACCTCCATGATCACTTCGGATAGCAACAATTTTTAAATTCAACTTATTTTGGGATAACCTTGCAAATTGAGTGAAAGCATTAAAGGTCTCATATTTACTATGCAAGAACATGACCTAACAAAATCTCGAGTAATCGTCTACAATCACAAAACCATAGTAGTTACCACCTATGCTTTTGGTCCATGAAGGGCCAAATATGTCCATATGAATAAGTTCAAGAGGTATCGAAGTTGAAACAATGTTTTTCAATTTAAATGAGACTCTTTTTTCTTACCCATTTGGCATGCATCACATATATGGTCTTTTGAAAGCTTTATTTTTGGTAGAACGATTACTAAATATTTTGAAGTCACCTTGTTTAGTAAATCAAAGTTGATGTGAGCTAGGCGTCTATGCCATAACCAAGAGTCTTCACTCATGGTGAGAAAATACTTAGTTTCGGTCATGGATACATCATCTAGATTAAGCATATATGTGTTATTAACCCTCAAGCTCTTAAACATACAATTGTTCTTTTCATTATGCTCAAATACGCAACAAGTTTTTGTACAAGTTACTTTAAATTCATTGTCACCTAGTTGACATATGTTAAGAATATTGTGTTTAAAACCTTCAACTAACATAACATTGGTCATAGTAGTAGATGAGGGATTACCTACACTACCTTTTCGAAGTATTGCTCCCTTGTTGTTGTGCCCATGAGTAACACATCCCTTCTTTTTGGCACAAAGTCAATGAATAGAGATATGTAACCCATCATATGTCTTAAGCATCCACTATCGAGAAACCATAACTTCTCCGTAGAGCCAAGACATTCAACCTATAGAATTAAACAAGGGTAATAGGTACCCAATTTTTATTGGGTCCTTGAGAGTGAGTGAAATCAAGGTTGCATTTGGGAAACTTTTGAAAAATACCTTTAGGAACAACAAGTCTCCCAAATTTTCATTTTTCAATAGTGTGACCCTTTTTGCAACAATAGTGACAAGATAAATTATGATGATGCTTACTTTTTCTATTAGAATGCTTTTGAACATATTTATGCATTTTATAAGAAGAGTTCAAACACTGTTTAAACTTTGGTGGATTAATAGCAAAAGTATCATTTGATTACAATACCTTGTCCAATTTAGCATGGGGAGTATTTACTTATTTTTGCCAAGGGTGACAAGTTTCGCAACCAAACCATGAAGGTTCTTTATCCTTATTCTTATCCTTTTGAATATCAACCAAAGATTGCTTAAGAGCTTCCATTTTCTTTTCGGTTTCTAAAAATTAAACTTCTAAATGTGCAGAAATAATTTTGTTTGAAGCTAACTTTTTAAAAGCATATATGGATTCTCTATGTAGGTTTTCAAAAGCTTTTTGTAATTGAGAATAGGATAATTCCTTAAAAGATTCAAGTTTAGAATGACTTACATTCTTCTTCTTCTTTTTGTTCGCCGTGAAACAAAGCTTGGTCGATTCAATACTTGAACTTGAGCTTTCATCACTTGAAGAATCATTTCCATTTTCCCAAGTAACATAGGCTCTTCTAGGCTTGATAAATTTCTTGTGATGACCTTTTTCTTTGTCTTTCTTAATTAATGGACAGTCCGGTCTATAGTGACTGACTTCTCCACGCTAATAGCACGAACCTCTATATTTGTGCTTACTATTTCCATCATCCTTTGAGGAGTTAGATAACCTTCTAAATTTGACTAGGTTGTTATCGGAGTGTTTGACATCATTTTTCCTTATATACCTACTGTATATTTTGACGAACAAACCCATTTCTTCATCATCAGAGTTCTCATCATCGCATGATTCACAATCACTTTGTTCATAGGTTGAGGACTTGGAACTTGAAGTATTTAGAGAAATAGACTTATTTCCTTCCTCCATGTCCTTACCTTTCTCCTTCTTCATCTTCTTCTCAAGCTTTTTCTCATGTTTTTCCAATCAAGTGAGTTCTTGATCATGTTCTTCTAGTTTGCCAAAGAGAGTTGTGAGATCAAGTGTTTTAAGATTATTTGTTTCTTTGATTGTGGTGACCTTGGGTTGCCATTTCATATTAAGACATCTCAAAACCTTATTAGTAGTTATATCATTGGAGATAGGATTACCTAGAGCCTTCAAGCAATTGATAAGATGTATGAACTTCTTTTATATTTCGGCAATGGTTTCACCATGCTTCATGTGAAATAGTTCAAACTCTTTATTTAAGGTATTTCTCCTAGATTGTTTGACCTCATTAGTTCCCTCGTGAGTAACCTATAATGCATCCCACATAGCTTTGGCAGTTTCACAATGAGTGACACGATAATATTCATCAACACCAAGTTCGGATGTGAGAATATTTTGTGCCTTCCAATCATGTGACCACAATTTCTTATCATTATCATCCCATCGTGCTTCCGGTTTAGGTGCGGTATAACTTTCATCATTGGTAATTGTAATTTAGTTAGGACCATTCATGATGGCATCCCATATACCCTTGTCAACTGAGTTGACATGAATACACATACAAGCTTTCTATTAGCCATAGTTTTCATTGGTGAATATTGGCGCTCTATTATACACCTCTTTAGGTTTGGTGCCCATTTTCTAAAAAGCAAGTATTAAAGCACGAAATCAACATGAGCTTTTGATACCACTTGTTAGACGAAGGAAACTTATCTAGAGAGGGTGAATAGATAAAAAAAAATGGATAAATGAAAACAGTTTTCAAAAAGTTGGCTAGCGGAAGTAACTTGAATTGATTCGTCTAAACTGAACCTCTATAAAAAAGATCAGATATGTGTGTGTGAAAACCAATAGAGGATAATGATAATCAACTTCAATCAATATGCTTTAATCACAATCACTAGAATACTACTTAAAAAGCAATTCTATTTCCAATGATAAATGAAACAAAAAACACAATTGAAACAATTTATCGAACACCTTGTGTGCAATCGATTATGTTTGATATTTTGTATAGTTTTGTTGATTTTCAAATACAACCACAATCAAAATGATTGTGATCAATTCAACTAAACACTTTTAAAATGATTTTTAAAAGAAATCACCAAACAAATTAATCACACTAATGATGAACACGATAATTTACAAATGAAATGTAAGATAGATAGAGAGAGAGAGAGATGGGGGGAAAGAGAGAGAGAGAGAGAGAGAGAGAGAGAGAGAGAGAGTACACAAGGATTTGTTTAGGCAGTTCCCTAATCAACCTCGCTATGGGTATGTCTGCCCTCAATACGAATTCGAATTGAGATCATGTAATTAACCTTACTTTGCAATAGAATTTTTACAAGAGAAATGTAGCAATGCAACCCAACAAACCCTAAGCTTGACGTTGATCCTAGCAGTTTATCTTCCTTTGATCTGAACTTGATCAAGTCACAAAATAATGCTAATTCGATTCACCGTCTCACACTACGACTTTGCACGAACCGCAATCCTTCAAAATGTTCACTCGATCAAATCCGAATTACAACCTGTTGTAACCCAAGATTTACCAAGATGATTCATCGTCTCACGTTATTCCTTTGCAAGAACCGTAACTCTTCAAATTATTCACTTGAGCAAAACCTTCAAATCCATACTTTGATCTTGAAGGAAAACCCCCACCTTGGTTTTCTTATTTGAAACCCTCATAAGATCTCATCCCAATTTAAAATACCACAAGCTAAATTGGATCTTATCAACTTCATTCTAGATGACACCCAAACAATGAATGATTATGTGTATGTTGTTTGTGTGTATGCATAAAACAAAGGTTGAAGATGATGACGACTCTTAGTATATTCTAGGTTTCGTTTATGATTTTACCAAAATCATTGAAAAGAAATGATGCATGTAGCAGGTGTATGTGTGTGTGTGTGTGTGTGTGTATATATATATATATATATATATATATATATATATATATATATATATATATATATATATATATATATATATATATATATGCGTGTTAGGAGGAAAAAGGAATGCAAAAGATTTGGAAAAATTATGAATTTTTGAAAATTTTTGTTGCATAGGTCGATCTATGAAAGTCATGTGCCGTCCTGTTCGACGCATATGCCTACCTGTATAAGATCATATGTCGACCTCTGAAGGTCATGTGTTGCCTATGTGTCGACCTGTAGAGACAACACATTTAACAGAGAGCCTACAGGCTTTAATAATGCAGCATAGGTGTCGACCTAAGGAATAGATGTGTCAACTTATATCATAAAAGAAATTTCTATAAGTCGACCTATCATCGTATGTGCCGACCTATAATGCACTTTTTTACAAAAATTATTTTTCATGCATTTTTTTATGTATGAGACCTTTTACAACTTGTTTCCAAATGCTTTTATTCTTCCTAATTCTAAGATGTACATTGAGAATCAGAGGATACAGTTCAATATACATTACCGCTAAAGTATCCTAGTTTTGACATCATGCAAAATACATCTAAGGGAAAGTTGCACTCACACATGGCATATCCTCATTGTAAGTATCAACATATGACCAGCCAGATATGCGTGGGAACTATTGAAGGATCCATGCCTGAAAATGGTACATATGAACTATTAGTAATGTCGTAGCACAAGTGTGATAAAAATGGTACAAAAACAGTAAAGGATGCAAATATATTATTGTCAACAGCGTGAAACTAGCTGTCATTTATTTGGTCTTCCACATACAACATTCAGCTAACTTGGAGTACAGGTAGACCAAATAAGCGGTCCCCCAATTGTAGTCATAAATTCACTCCAAGTCAGCGAAGTATATAAGGTAAACCACATCCACGTAATAGGCCCTATTTTCCATAAATATGGGTGTGTCAACCAAGTACAACATGTATGTTCTCAATGCATATGCTATATGTTGCATAACCCGATCACCATCATCATTGACTTGGTGTGTCACTGTCAACTACTACGCATACAACCTCTCTAGGAGTACAAACCTAGCATGACACCCTGGATGTCTTCAATCTCCTTCTGGACATCCCCTAGGTTAGCTTCCAAATATGTCACCATTATTTCCAATGCCTCATCTCTGATAATCCTGCCATGGTCTAATATTCTTCCCCTGATTGGAAGATACAACAGACATGCATCATTGTCTAGTGTGATGGAGATATTACCATGTGGAAGATGAAAATATGGTGTCTTGGAGTACCATCTTTCAACGAACGCTGGAAACATACCATGTTTAATAGTAGAATAAGCAGTCTTACATAAGTCTTGCAACCCAGATAGATGCATTACATCGTGAAACCATTGCTCTTGAGGCTGATGCAAACTTACAATTTTTCGACCATGGTTGATGTATTTTAAAGCATCACGGTCCTATAGAAAGATAAATTATCGTTATAGACTTTGAATATTATAATACATGTGTTTTAAAGAATAAATACAAATGAATTTTACCTCTTCGTCCCACATATGCCTGACAGCATGGTCCGGATATAAAGGTAATAATGATAAGTCATACGGGTTTTCTCTAAACTCCTCAGGAACGATATCAACCTGAACTTGTGTGGCTTCCGATTAATTGGGAGGTAATTCTCACCTCCTCTAGGAAGACAAATCTAGAGATGCCAGAACCCCGAAAGTTGACGTGTTTGCATCAAACCAACTATAACCGACCAATGGCTGCGATATTCAGGCTCTTTCTCTATGAATCGATAAATGATGTGACACTCTGCCGAGCCTCAATTTATCTTTGTTTTCAACCATAATTCCTATAATTAAACCACACAAGCATTACATAGTAGAAAAAATCAAATTCAGATGAAACACGATGAAAATAAAGGCAAACAATGCAGACAGATCAAATATGGAAATGTATTTTTCCATTTATGGAAAATCAAATTTTGAACGAATACAGAAGTGCATTTCCAAATTAACCTACAACTTAGAAAAAATGAAATATGGCAGAAATTCATGGAAATCCAGCATTTTTAAACACATTGCTCATCTAAACTACCTACCAAACACATTGCTCATCTAAACTACCTACCAAACACATTGCTCAGTTGAGTAACCTGTCTAAACTACTTATTACACAACCTAATGCTCAACTTTTAAAAATGTATAAAGAAATCAAAAACTTACCAAATGTGATTTTGATGTCGAGCTCTTTGATTGATTGGATGTTGAGAGTAAAAACTTGGAAGTGAGTTGAGAGATTTTAAAAGTTTGAGAGTTTGAAAGGGTTTGGGAGTTTGAGTAAGTAAAAGAGAAATAAGGAAGAAGAAGAGTCTGACGAATTTTTTATTAAAAACTCGTTCAGATGTGCATTTCCTTAAGTGATATAAAGGTGCATTTTTGTATTAATTTTTGACATTAAATTAGGGCATGACTCAATAACGAATGAATTATGTGTGAATGGGGTGCATCTGGAAGTATATCTATGTATTTTAGGGGTAGTTTATATTTTTCACTAGGGCATGGAAGCAACCCTTAGGGTGGGAAAAGAAATTCTCTATAATATTTACTATACATATAATAAGTTGAGCTTACAAATACTAACGAGGCTCAAACACTTTATAACCAATCCAATTGTTAGTTAATTGTATAAAAAGTAATTTAACTATGTCAACAAATTTTAACTAAATTTTGAATTACATTTTTACACTTTCTCTTAATTCAAAGTCACTAAACTAAGTATGTTAAACATCTTCATTTATTTAAACTTCTAAATCTTTAATATTTTAGTTAAAATATCTGCAATTTGATCACCAGTTCTGCAGTACGTCGGTGCAATATTTCATTTGTTTACTTGGTCTCTAAGAATGTAGAACTTGATTTCTATATATGAAGTTGAATATGTGGTTGCATCACATGCAACATGTCAAGCAGTGTGGATAAATATGCTTCTCTAAGAGATCAAGATAATGGAACCTAACAAATAAAGTTGTTTGTCGACAACAAGTCAGAAATCAACCTGGCGAATCATCCAGTGTGTCATGGTCGAAGTAAGCACATAGAAAGGAGGTATCATTTTCTAAGGGATAAAGTTAACAGATGAAAGTTTGCACTTGAGCATTGCAAGAAAAAATGACAACTAGATGATATACTCACCAAACCCTTGAAGAAAGTCAGGTTCGACGAGTTGAATAGAAGCATCAGGACGAGAAGTTTCGAGAACATGAATTAGGGGGATGTTAGAAGTTGTAATTTTATGTTTTGTCAAAAGCTACCATTTAACTATGTCGAAGTAGCTAGTCAAAGGTGTAGGATTAATTTTTATTCGACAGAGTCGAATACAACACTTAGTTATTGTGTTGAAGCCAAAATATATCTTGTATGTTTTGGGTTTGGGTCGATTTGAATATTTTTGGGCATGGATTTTAGTTGCCTATATAAAAGTATTGTATGAAGTAAATCACAATAACTTCACTCTTTACAAATCTTAATTCTTACTATTCAGTTTTTCTCTCTTTTCTCTTCTCTCATCTTTCATGAAAACCCTTTTGTACGAACAATTTGCAATGTATTCATACTTCTAACAGTTGTAAAAAAATGTTCTTCTTGTTCATTGGCTATTTCCCCTTATTTTTTTGATGAGTACCATTACTTCTTCTTGATGAAGATTCAACATGATCAATATTTTTCTAAGTTATCTTGTTAGTTTTTATTCCCTCCTTTTTTTAAACTTTGTCTTTTCTTTTCCATTTATGTGCATCACTTTTTTTTGAAAGTTTGAGCTTGCAAGGCTTGCTCAGTAGCACATTATTTGGTCATTTCCAAAGACTTTTTATTCATGAGCCTCCAAGGAATATCGTAATTCAATTTTCATGAGTGAAATTTTATTTGTTTTTTAAATTTCCGCTACAATGTAATCAAATTTTTAGAAAATAGTGTGAATTACCTTGTTGACGATTGTTTGATGAGACACAACTTCACCGTAACTCTTGATTTATATTAAAGGATAGGCAAAAATATTGCATGGAGAAAGAGAAAATTATTATTAACATTGAATGAATACAAAATACATTGTCTTAACTGTAATATAAGCTATGCTATAAATAGCCAAAAGAATCCTAGAAAAAGGGACTAGGGTGTAACGGCTAGAAGGACTTGGTCAACAAACTAAAGAAAAAAAGAGACTTATATTTTAATAGCCTCCCTCAAACTAGAATGGGTGTTAATCAATCCTAGTTTGCTAACATGATTGGAGAAGGGTCCGGAATGCAGAGGATTCGTAAATATGTCGGCTGCTTGGTTGATGGAATCGATGGGCATTAGGTGAATGGTATTGTCTTGTATTTTGTCGCGAACTACATGGCAGTTGAGCTCTATGTGCTTTGTGCGCTCATGAAAAATAGGGTTGGTGGCTATTTGAAGAGCACTTCTGTTGTCGCAGTATATCGTTATGGCTTGGGATATAGGAATGTGAAAATCCTGCAGAAGGAGTTTGATCCATATAGCTTCACAAGTGGTTTTGGCGAGAGCACGGTATTCGGCTTCGGAGGAAGAACGAGAGACAGTTTGTTGTTTCTTGCTTTTCCATGAAGCAAGTGATGTGCCCAAGAAAAAACAGAAACCAGTTGTAGAACGGCGAGTAACAGGGCACGCTCCCCAGTCTGAATCAGAGAATCCAGTTAGAGTCAACGTTGCCTTGTTGCTGAAGTGCAGGCCCATAGCTGGTGCATTCTTAATGTACCGTAAAATTCTGAATGCAGCCTGTAGATGCGTATTCGTTGGTGCAGCAAGATGTTGGCTAAGCCTGCATACAGAAAACGTAATATCAGGTCGTGAATGTGTTAAATATAGAAGCTTACCAATGAGGCTGCAAAAATGAGTAGGGTCTGTAAGAGTAGGTTCATCAGGGGAAGATAATTTATGACTGGGATCCATAGGAGTGGATGCGGGTTTGGATGCAAGGAGACCAGTAGTTTATAATAGATCCAGGCTGTATTTGCGTTGGTACAGAGAGATTCCCTTGTGGTTCCTTGCAATTTCAAATCCCAGGAAATATTTTAGAGTTCCTAAATCTTTGATACTGAAGGTGGTATCCAAAAACGATTTGATGTTATTAATTTCTTGTAGATTGTTTCCTGCAAGAACTATATCATCAACATATACAAGTATAGCTGTGAAGGAATAATCAGTTTTCTTAATAAATAACGAATAATCAGATTTAGAATGGCAATAATTTAAGCTAATTAAAGTAGATGTCAGCTTGTGATTCCACTGCCTGCTAGATTGTTTGAGGCCATAAATAGACCTTTTAAGTTTGTAGACAAGGGATTTGTTAGATACTTTTAGGCAAGGTGGTATTTTCATGTATACTTCTTCGTCCAAGTCGCCATGTAGAAAGGCAGTATTGATGTCAAGTTGGTGTAGGAACCAATTCTGACTGGTAGCTATGGATAGAAGAATACGAATGGTTGTCATTTTAATGACAGGACTAAAAGTGTCATGATAATCTAAGCCTTCAGTTTGGTTGAAGCCTTTAGCAACCAAACGGGCTTTGTATCTTTCAATGGCACCATTGGCTTGGAATTTAAGCTTGAATATCCATTTGCAGCCAATGGCCCGTTTGTTGGGAGGGAGAGGAGTTATATCCCACGTTTTATTATTTACAAGAGATTGTAATTCATTGTTAATGGCCTCTTTCCAATTAGAGTCTAAAATAGCTTGAGAATAAGTGGAAGGTTCGGTAATAGAAGAGAGTTTGAGATTAAAAAACTTATGAGTATTAGATAAACTAGAGTAATTAATAAAGTCAGATATAGGATAAGGGGAATTACCTGTGGTGATATTAGGAGATGAATGTGTACCTTGTAACATGCCATAGTGGTAGTCCTGAAGATAAGTGAGAGGTCTAGAAAGTCTAGTGGAATGGCGTGTAGGAGGAGGGATAGAGGAAGGAACTAATGACAGTTGATCAGGTTCAGGAGTGGATGGAACAGAAGTTGGGGATTGGATAGGTGAGTGTATAGAAAGTGGAGAATGTGCAGAATTTTGTATAGGAGAGGGATGAGGTGTAGAACTATCAACATTGGTAGGAAAAAGATCGTTGTCTTCCATAAAAGATTGGTAAGGTTGTTGATAAAGAGGCATAACAGGGACAGATGTATAAGATGGGGTGAGGGATTTGTTATAGGGAAAAATGGTTTCATAAAAAATAGTATCTCTAGATAAAAAAAGTTGTTTATTCTGTAGGTCAAACAAGAGATGGCCTTTGGTGCCATGTTTGTTACCAAGATATATGCACTTTCTTGATCTACTGTCAAGTTTGGTGCGGTTTCGTTTGGAACTTGTGGCATAAGCCAAGCAACCAAAGACTCTAAGAGCTGCATAATTAGGGTTAGTGGCAAATAGCAAGTAATAAGGAGTATTGTAATTCAGAAGTTTGGAGGGCATACGGTTAATAAGGAACACAGCCTGAGCAAGGGCATGAGCCCAAAATTTTTTTGGCAAATGAGATTGGAAAAGAATAGCACGTGTGACACCTAATAGGTGTTGGTGTTTTCTTTCCACAATGCCATTTTGTTGAGGTGTGTCAACACAAGATGTCTGATGAATAATGCCTTGAGTGAGATAAAAAGCTTTTAAAATGAATTCAGGCCCATTATCCGACCTTATAGTTTTGACT
This sequence comes from Lathyrus tuberosus, assembly GCA_022829125.1. Classification (NCBI taxonomy): domain Eukaryota; kingdom Viridiplantae; phylum Streptophyta; class Magnoliopsida; order Fabales; family Fabaceae; genus Lathyrus; species Lathyrus tuberosus. Next base: position 9,306,027 of record JALAZF010000034.1, read on the forward strand.
TTAGCATTGAATTGAGTATTAACAAAGGCAGTAAAGGATTTAACTAAAAAGGAAGTTTCAGACTTGTTATGCATTAAGTAAATCCAACAGAAGCGACTATAATCATCAACAATAGTGAGAAAATATTTGTGACCTTGCATAGAAGGGGTATTGATAGGGCCCCATATATCCATGTGTATTAGTTCAAAACAATGATTAGTGAGATTAGTACTAGTAGGAAAAGGAAGTCGTTTTTGTTTAGCATACAGACAAGTATCACAGGGGTTGGGGGAATTAGATTTATAAGGGAAGGGAAAAAATTTATTGATTTGTGAAAGAGTATCATTACAAGGATGGCCTAATCTTTGGTGCCATATATTGTAAGAAAGAACAGAATTGACAGTAGTATGTTTAGGGATGGAATTGTCAATGACAGGTTGAGTTAGCACGTATAACCCATGAATGAGATCAGCTGCACCAATCTTCTTCAGGGTATGGTTTCCCTGTATGAAGCATTGGTGAGAGTTAAAAATGATGTTACAATTTAAAGTTTTGGTGAGCTTAGGAACAAATATTAAGTTAGTGCAAAAATCTGGTATGTAGAGAACATTGGTGAGGTAAAAATCATCATTAAATATGACAGTTCCAACATGATTTGTTTGAATGATATTACCATTTGGTAGTTTCACAGATATAGGATTAATAGTGATAAAATGTGTAAACATGGATTTGGAGTGACAAACATGATCAGTGGCTCCCGTATCTAAAATCCAATTGCATTCTAGACTATTAGTCAAGTTAAGAGTATGGTTACTTGATGTAGCAGGAATGGATGTGTGAAGTTGATTAACTGTAGAATTAGAGGCTGCAGTATGCTGATTGAGAAGAGCAAGGAGAGCCTGTTGTTGCTCGAGGGTGAAACCTATGTTATTTGATTCTGAATTAGGTTGAGCAGATTGTTGAGTGTTTTCTTCAGCAGAATCATCAGCAGATGTAGATTGAGCCATATTAGCTTTCTTGAGATAGGGTGGTAAGCCATGTTTTTTGAAGCAAACTTCAATGGTGTGACCAGGTTTTTGACAATAGGAGCATATTTTGATGCCACGGCCACGACCAGTATTGTTGGGTTTGTTGGAGGAATCCCAAGGTCTGCCTTTTGTAGGAGGTTTCGAGACTTGAGCAACAAATTTATCTTCTTCAGTGGGTGTGGAAAACTGTCTTTCTTGTTGAATAAGAAGTGAAAAAACTTTGTTGATGGGTGGTAAAGGATGCATTAACATAATATTTGACCTAACAGTTGAATATTGTTCATTCAATCCTTTTAAGAACCTAATGACATAATCATTTTCACGATAATCTTTGATGGACTGTGAAAGCGTACAAGAACATTTGACAGGACATGTGTAGGCAGGAATAGGGCAAAAATTTTCTAACTCTTGCCATAGTTTCTTCAGAGATGTGAAATACTGAGTAATGTTAGAATCACCTTGTTTGAGAGTAAAGATTTCCTCTTGTAGGTCAGAGACTCTGAAGATATCGCCTTGGTGGTATCGATCATGCAATTCTTGCCATATCTCGTGCGCGGTGTCCATCCAAAAAATGCTCTCTGCAATTTCTGGTTCGATAGAATTGGTGAGCCACGCCATAACCATTGTGTTGCATCTATCCCAAGCAAGGGCTTTGCGATCTGTTGAATCGGGACGAAGAAGGGATCCATCAAGAAAACCTAATTTGTTCTTGGATCGAATAGCAACTTTGACGGATCGGGACCAAGAATGGAAGTTTTTGTTGTTCAGAGATGGTGAGACGAGGGCGATGTCAGGATTATCGCTAGGGTGCATATAGAAAGGATCGAGCATATCTGTTTGATATGAACGATTTGTTTGATCATTTTTGGGAGGAGAGTTTTTGGGAGATGTACGTGGAGGGGTATTAACCACGTTTTATGCATCCACCATGGAAAAAGATGAAAGGAGGTGAAGAAAGATCCAGAAAAAAGGTGGAGGAAGACGAATAAAAATAGATCGCCAAGAAGGAGAGTACAGAAAACGGTAGAAGAGGATATGCTGAAAGAAAGCAGAGAGGGTCCCACACGAAGGGATAAGGAGAAAAAGTGGACCAATAGGAACACGAAAAAATCAGAGTATCAAATCTGATACCATATTAAAGGATAGGCAAAAATATTGCATGGAGAAAGAGAAAATTATTATTAACTTAGAATGAATACAAAATACATTGTCTTAACTGTAATATAAGCTATGCTATACATAGCCAAAAGAATCCTAGAAAAAGGGACTAGGGTGTAACGGCTAGAAGGACTTGGTCAACAAACTAAAGAAAAAAAGAGACTTATATTTTAATAATTTAATTGACGACTCATGTGATACAATTGAAGTACTTAGAGATCTTTTCATTAATTGGCTTTACACTATTTGTGAACTATTAACACCAAATTCCATTAACTTGTAGATTCTTCATGATATGTCTCTCCACAAACAAAAGCTATGTGAAAAGAATATTGTATATGCCTTGGAAGGAATACGAGTGACTTTATCATGATGCACAATCATAATCTAAATCAGCATATTTTACACCCTATACATATAATATATCAACTTTTGTGGTAAGAACAACGAGCTTTTGATTTATAGCAAGCTATGGTATCTTCTTGATGGAGGTCATAATTTCTACACCATCGAATATTAACAACACTTTGGATGGTGGGTCCTTTACCAATTAGTGTCTACATTTATTTTTTATTTTTACTTTTTTTTTATAAATAAATCAATAAATAAAATTCTCTCATCGTTTGATTTTCTTGCACTTGCATATGCTAGTTCTTATCCTTAAATTAGGATTAGGATAGGCCAAGTTCAATCAGCTTCCGAAAAAATTAGCAGTTGGGAATTATCTATTGAGATGTTTAATTCATTCATGTCAGTGGTAGAAAATTAATTTTAGTTTATAAAATATTTACTTTTATTTTTTCTTTTGTATTTTGACTTAGTCCAGGAGCATTTCCAAAAGCTATGTGCAAGTTAACCTTTTTTTTTTATGTCTTTAAAAGTTAGGGTTAATAGTCATTTATCCTCTGCAATATAGGCGATTTTTAATTTACCTTCCTTTAAAAAAATAATTTTAGATTATCTCCTAAAATTTTAAAATTCTAAGTCTTTTGCTCCCTAGATAGAAAAATTATCCCCCTGTAATTTTTTATTTATTTATTTATCCCCCTAGTTTTTACACGCTTAGGGGGGTACCCCAAAATTTCAGGGAGGTAATCCAAAATTATTTTTTTAAAGGGGGGTAAATCAAAACTCGCCTATATTGCAGGGGGTAAATGACTATTAACCCTAAAAGTTATTCCGACCTAAAATAGGAAATTGGTGGTAAGTTGGCTTAATCTACCGTGAAAGGCCTTCGGCATGCGGGTAGAAGTCTATGGTGGATAGAAAGAATGTGTGTAGGTAAGGTTAGCATTGCAATGCTCAAGTTAGTGAAATTAGAGAGAAGAAATTTGCAATTATGTAGTGAATTGTACTTTAGTGTGACGCGCGCGCGCACGCACATGCGCGCGAGCAACAGTTAAAACCGATCTTGATGATTATGGCGCTCTGTGCGGAGGACCGTTGGACGGGTTTCAATGATTGAGATGAGAATAGTGACTAGCTTCAATGTTAGGCCTCCTTGCGAAGGTACACATGTTTGTTTGTCTGAGTGTGTGAGGTTTTGGATTGAACTTTTATATTGGGTCGGACATGTTGGAACTTTTGGCTGATTCGAAATAGTCTCCCCACTAAGTCCTTGGTATCAGATACGAAGCTAGGATTGTTGTTGAACAATTGTTAAAACAGATCTCAAGAGGGTTCCGTTCTGACGTTTTGTGACGGTTGTAAGAGCTCTTCGGGCAAAGGGAAGAGACCAATGACAACCAATGACAAGCTCAGTGGGAGTAGGTGGTCTTTGGAACACTCTTTTTAAATTATTGTCTCCTCACTGAGACGTAACTTTGGAGATGACTCTCACATAGACCTACCCATTTAGGGTAGAGAGGTGACGCACCTAGAGTGCTTTAGTGTAGTCGAGTGCCATTATGGAACCGAAGTCAAATATGAGTTATTGATCGCGTCTTTCGATATTCTATTAATTTTTAATTGTAAATCGCAATGCTCATGATTGCCTATAAATTTAGGGGATATAGTAAGTTACTCATTTCGCTTCCTTCACTTAAAAGTTCCACACACCCATAAATCTTTCCTACAATTTTCATACTCTAGTGATCTTTGTGTTTCCTTTGATCTTCATCACTACTCGTGCAATATTTCTTGGCCTTTAGTGATTCTACTCCTCATTCCTTTAAAATATGCACATATTCAAGGTACCACTTTCATTTGTCATTCATTTGTTTATGTTTATTTCTATATATGGTCAATATAGAAAACCCAAAATAATGCATTCATAGACTTACTCAATGATGATGATGATATAAGTGATACATCTTCTCAAACTGAAGTGATAAACCATGAAGTATTAAAGGTGTCTCATTTAGAGGTAAGGCATCCCTTAGTAGACCTCATTGATATGTGTGAGAATTCTGATAATGTAGGGGTCCAAGCGAGGATTAACATCTGGGAAGCTGCTCGTGGCTTTGCCTTTCCTGAACTCCCCACTCCAAACTTGGAGATGGTAATATTTATAGGGACAAGTTAAAGGTCTGAGTATACATTAAGGTTTTCACGTGACTTAACGGCCGCAAACCTGGTGAAAACAAGGTTAAATGGTGGATATAGTCTCAATTATGCACCAGTACTCACAATTGTAATTTTTTATCTGATAACAATGAGACTTAAATGGTAATATTATTATCTGGTTACCCCTTCTAACCATGATGTTCATGAAAGCATATGTGTGATATTGGACAGTCAAGGTTAAAAGGTGGATATAGTCTCAATTACGCACCTCTTATTGTCCTCACTAATAAACTTCCTCTAAAGTGTAAGGACAAATTTCCAAAGTATAGGAGGGATACTTTTCTAAGGTCCTCGACACTTATATTTACAAGCCTTGTGATGTGACCTAGGAAAAGGAAAACTCAAACACTAGTTTTACTAAGGTGTGGGAAGATATTAGTTTTGCGGACGAAGAGGTGATGGCCAGGCTCCCAAAAAGAAAGAAATGGCACCTTGAAACTTTATTGTTGGTAGAGATGGCCACCAAGGAATAGATGCAGAAAATATTTAGTGAGGAGAAGAACCTTAGTAAATTTTTTAGTATTTAATATTGTTTTCCTTTTCTATGTATTCATCGTTATTCTTTATGTCTTGCAGATAACATGGGCATTCTTAACAAAATGATGGTGATGAAAAACATGCTAAAAAGCACGTTTCCCCCATATGTTGCTTCTCAACGGGATGGTGGTGACAAAGATGTTCAGTTTACTTTTTGAAATGAGATTGAAATTGGTAAATGTTTCGAATTGGGTATTTTAGTTGACTACCACCTAGGAATGGGTTGGAACTTTGAAACTCATATATTTTTGTAATCTAAATACTTAACATTGTATTTTTACTAACCAAAGAATTGAGGAGTTCGTGTAAGTTAATAAAGGTTTAACCATTAAGAGATTAGAGTTAAATAATCTTGGTAATGAGTAATCTCATATGATAATAACTTAATTATCAAGGTCAAATAAGGAGTATAAAGAAAATTTAAGTCAGACTCATCCTTGACAATCTTTTAATAATTAATATTACAAATTTTACTTTTAGTCATTCAAAATCTCAAACAAACCTGCTAGACGTTTTTGTTCAATGAGTATAATTTTAGATTCAATACTAATTTCAGTCTTCGTGTTCGATACTTAGTTGTATTCATCACGATATTACTTGCAATGATCTGGTACACTTGAAAGATTGTCATCATACTCCTATTTGGATACCAAAGTCATACTTAGAAGTACCATAGAGATATTTAAGTATGCAATTTATCAATTTTAAATTATAATTCTTATGGGATGATTAACATCATACACATACATAAGCTAAACATGATGTCAGATATACTCATAGTAAGATACAATAAGGATTTCATCATGATTCAATACATTTCTATCTCGACATTGTTGCCTATACCATCATTATCTAACATGCAGTTGGCTTCCATGGGAGTTCTTATATATTTAATTTCCTTCATATTGAATTGCTTCAACAACTTTATAGAATAATTTGATTGATTGGTGAAAGTTATTCCTTCCATTTACTTTATTTTTAATTCTAGGAAGAAATGTTGTCAAACTCGTGAGTCTACTCGGACTCGTAAAGGGTCCATAGACTCGACTCGCAAACTCGTACGAGTCTATGAAAAATTAAAAAGGAATTTCAAAAACCTGTATTTGTGAGGGCAAGGTGTCTTACACTCAATCTTTATTTTAATGATGTCAAAACATGTACTAGCTCGTAGTATGTAATTTGGACGATATCATCTCATCATTGTCGGCATTCGTATTTAGCAATGCATGAACAATCAACAATCATGTGTCCAAACATATAGGAAGAGTCTTGCACATCTATTATATGAGTGTGATCATGTTATGAGTCTTAGGTATGTATAAACATTGCCTAAGTAGATGAAAACATGTGAAAAAAAATCAGTTTTTAAGAGTTTTGGTAGCTTGAGTCGACCTAAACCAAGCTTTGGCCGACTCATGAAAAGTTGGCATTGTTGAATTTTCCTCGGGTTAGCGCACGCTGACCCTCTGGTCGATGCATATTGAAGCCATTCCTCATTCTGCATTTTCTTCAGCCATGCGTCGACGCATGAACCCTGTAGTGGTCGACGCATGGTACTCAAACTTGCGCAGATTTGCCCACGGGTCAGTGCAGGCAGACCCTCATTAATGTTAGGTCGACTCTTCGCTTAATATGGGTCATTTTTCTGGTTTTTCTAAGTTTCAAAATGCTGTTATTTGTGGTAGTTGGTTCTAGCATCATATAAATACTTGGTTCCTCATTTTTTACACAACAACAAGAAAAAGTGAAAGATTTACATTGAAACTTTTCTCTCATCATCTTCATCCTCATTCTTGCATTTTCTCAACAAATACACATAACCATTTTTGTTGATCTTTTGCATCATGACTGTACCCCACGCGTCCATCGTACTCGATGGGATCCACGCTTGTTGTCTAATCTAAGGGTGAGTTATCTTATCATCTATGGCTGTACTAAGACGGGTGAGGGAAAAACTAAGACAGACTCGGTAGGACGTCGACGTCCTAGGCCTACATACCCCCTTTGTACAATGGGGAATTCAGAGTCAACGTAGTTCGGACCAAGTTCTTTTTGTGTTTTTTATGAGCGACGTTAAGTTCACGTCCGGCAGTTAGGGTCGATGCCTATTTGCGACTTAGACGGAAAGTAACGTGCCCTTTTTGAAAATATCCTTTAGTTTGACAATCCCGAAGGACAAAAAGGTTTGAAGTTTGTTTGTATTTTTTAGGACAGAAGTGGCTTAAGTTAGTTCCTAAGTTGCATTGCACCAAAGTCTAGGGCACAGGGGCGAATACTTAACGCATCGTCCCAAGACAGGACGCTCGCTAAGCACTCTAGAAAGATGAGAGGAAGCCCCTCATTTCACATTCCCCACGCTTAAGGCGCGTGCGCAATACACTTTATTCTTAATAATTATTTTAAAGAAATTTGAGATGAGAAGAGAGAAGACACAAGGGTAACTCTAAAGGGGGACTATGAGTCCTAAAGTTATCATGCATGGGTGACCTACGGTTAGTGAGGTTTGATGACAACCTAAATCCTAAAGGAAGAAGATAGGAGAAGGAAAAAGTAAGGGTGACCATGGATACTTATCCACACCCTTAAAGAACTTACCTTACTCCCTGCATAAAAGGTTAGCACGAAACGAACATAAATAATATCAAGGCAAGTGAAAATCAAACAATGGCAAACAATAGTGATAATAATCCAAACATGAACTCAGAAGTCAAAGAAACAACTCCAAAGCAAATGGCACAAGTTCCTCTTCAAACAGATAATCAGATGTGGTCAGAAATACTCATATAAGCAGATCTCAAGTGAAAGTAATTAAATACTTAGAGAAATGACTCCTAAAATTCCCAAATTAAATATCAAAGTTGCTCAACCAGAGACAAACAAAATACCAAAACCCCCTACAAAAATTCAAAGTGTTAGTCATTCAAACAATTGGGCAAAGCTCAGGTGAGGAGTGGGGTTCAATGTGCCAAAGGGAAGGACCAAAATGTAATATGAAATAAATTTAAAAATGAAAGAAAAATACTTTAATGCATTTTAGAATGTTAGTGAATGAATGCAAAAGGAACAGATCAAATATATTTTATGGTTGCAGAGAAATAAAATAAAGAAATTTAAGTATGCATGGTATATGTAATTCAAAAGAAAATAATTAAACAATTAATTTAGATGATAAAAAATAAAATAAAAATAAAAAATAAAATTTGTGAAAATTTTATAAAATAATAAAAATGATGCATGAATTTTATGGGAATTTTTAAATGCAATTATGTATTTTAAAAATAAAAGATGAACATGTAATGATTAAAATAAAAATAAAATTGAGATAAATGGCATGGGGGTGCAATGAGGAAAGAAACACGTTGGAATGGTTAATGGGCCTGAAGGTAAGGGGTGCGAATAGCAGCCCATACGCATGCCCATCAAAAAAAACAAAAATAAAAAACGCCCACAAGTGGACCTCAGTCAACCATGTTGACTCATTCTCACATTTAGATGCATCCTGCGTCTCACGTTGAGTCAACCCAAAGTCAACGTAATAATGATAGACGGCCATGATCAAGAAGTATACCATAATTATATGCACTCATGCGTACACAATCATCAAACAAAAATCAGAAAAATAAAAAAGGGGCACGTGCGTACCGTGGTCCTCATTAATGCGCTGTCAAGACTACACCCGTTAGATCACATCAACGGGTTATGTTAAGTCAAACTTTTTTAAAAAGTAAATGAAATAGAAAAGACTGATTGGTGGAATACGGTAATAACGGTGGGGGCATACACATGCAATCAATAATTAAAAATAAATAAAAAAATAAAAGAAAAACACATGGCATTATTAGGACCGTCGGATGAACCAAACGAAGGGCTGGGATTTCGTCTTCAACCTTCCTTCGCCGGAACCCTCACAGCCGCCGGAGCTAGGGTTCCGGCCGCCGTCCTCCGCCACCTGCAGTAAAAAACCTGCCCAGAAATCCACGACCCTTATACCGTTCGAACCAGAATTTCACGAGGATTATGAATGTGCACTCCAAATTCACAAATAACCAATATATAATGAAAAACGAAGAGATTAAGGTTAGGGCATAAAACTTTAAACACACATAGCAAGCAATATACACGTCCAAACACCACAAAAATTACATCAGCATGATCAGTGACAATCACACAATAATATGCATACTTAAAAAATGAGTTTCACGGTCATCAAAATCAACACTAACCTGAGATGGTTCCACACGTGTACTTGCTTTTGGCTGCAAATGGTGGTTGGGTTGCACTCTAGAGATCACCAGGAGAAGGTTTGTGGAAGAAATTTTAAGAAAGACCTTGTGGATCGTGAGATTTGTTGAAAGAAAGCTTTAGGGTTCAAATTCTCCAATCCTCCAAATGTCACGTGTTCTAACCCTAACCAGTGCATGAATAAGCTTATATAGACTAGGGTTTGTCACTGATAATGAATTGGGCTTGGGTAATTATTTGTTTAATGAGTTTTTGAATTATTTTGGAAAATCACATAATGTTGGATACACCTCTTCCATGCATGTACACTTAAGAAATCCATGATGGATCACCCATATGTGAATTGCTAATTACACCACAATTAAACTTGGGCCTTGAAAACAATTGGTTCATGAGTTTTTTGATGACTTGGCTTTTTGACATAATGGGAAATAAGTGAAGAATAAACCATGGAATTTATTAATTCTTGGGCCCAAAATAAACCTCAAGGAATGTCCTTTGATATTAGAATGTGGCATGAAGCAATGGAATTGATTATAGGTCATTATGCCCAAAGTTGTGAAAATGGAACCATGAAAAACCCTAAAAACCACTTTGCCTTATTTGGATCATAAGTTGAGTTTCACAAATGATATGGAGACCCACTAGTACTTGTTGGAAAGAGGAGAAAAATATATTCAACTTTTATGTTGGAGAGAAATTCATTTGAAGCTTTATTGATGGTTAAAAGTCAAGTTGAATGAAGTGTAGATACTTGCCAAAAATGGAAACTTTTCATTATAGGTCACTTTCCAAATTTAGAAACTTTTGCACCAACTCCTGATTTTTGGTATATGGCATGAAACTTGACCCTTGATGACCATATGAGGATGTGAGACCTTGAAAACCTTGGAGAGAACCTCAAAATTCCACAGTTGACTTCTCCTCTCACTGTTGACTTTTACCCAATTCAACTGATTTTCAATCCATTGGCCAATTGAACTTCTCCTGAACCAAACTGATGGACAACCTCCCATCCCTAGGTATTTAGGGACCCAATGAGTACCATGGAATCAAGTCTTGCCCAAAAAATCAGAAATAGACTGACTTTATAGCAAACCCTAGTTGTGGTACCCTCAGTCTAGGAGGAAATAACACAGTCTCCAAATCCAAATTCCTCTGAATATGATGTGTATCCTCTCCAACAAAGATAAGATATGCCATTTGATGATGATAAAAACCCAAGGAGCTTGCCTATTGAAGCAATAAACCCAAGAATCTCAAAACCCTAATCTATGCACTGGTTAGGAGAAGATGATCCACCTGAGCTCTCTTGGACAATACCAGGACTCTTGCTTGACCCTCTGAAGCACTGCCTCAGGCACCTTGACCCCATGCTAAGAACCAATGATATGCACACATGATAATGCAAAATGCAATGCAACATAAGCCAGTTAGTAATAAAGTAAGGAGGACAAATTTTGGGGTGCAACAGCTGCCCCTATTCAATCAACTTGGTCCTGAAGGTATGATAGCGACGGCTTTCAGACAATCAGGATGCACGGAGATTGAATACCAAAGAACCCAGAAATTTGCAATCCTTTGCTGGAGAATTAGCCGTAAATGTTGTACTGTCACAATACGGACGAGTGCTAGCTATGCTGGGTATAAAGTGGAACAAGCTCTCCCAAGTTACGTCATCTCTGCTGATAAAGAGAACTGACAAAGGAATCTCGAAATATGCCATCCCTGCTGATAAAGGGAACTGACGAAAAGAATCTCCAAAAGATCGCTATCCCTGCTGACAAAGAGAACTAGCAAAATAAACTGCTATCCCAGCTGATAAAGGGAATTGACGAAAGAAATCTCCAAAAGATTGCTATCCCTGCTGATAAAGAGAAACTAGCAAAATAAATACCATCCCTGCTGATAAAGGGAAACTAGCAAAACCAATGCCATCCTTGCTGATAAAGGAAAATTGACAAAAGAAATATCCGAAAGATTGCTATCTCTGCTGATAAAGAGAAACTAGCAATACCAATGTCATCCCTGCTGATAAAGGGAAACTAGCAAAACCAATGCCATCCCTGCTGATAAAGGGAAACTGACAAAAGAAATATCCGAAAGATTGCTATCTCTGCTGATAAAGAGAAACTAGCAATACCAATGCCATCCTTGCTGATAAAGAGAAACTGACAAAGGAAATATCTGAAAGGTTGCCATCTCTGCTGATAAAGAGAAACTAGCAATACCAATGCCATCCTTGCTGATAAAGGTAAACTGACAAAAGAAATATCCGAAAGATTGCTATCTCTGCTGATACAGATAAACTAGCAAAATAAATGCCGACTTCACTGGGGATAACGTGAAACAACACTTCTGGTTTAAATCACCTCTGGCAAACAAAATATGTCAGGTAAGAACGGGATTTCACAAAAGAGAAAGGCCAGACAAACGACAAAAGAAATATCCGAAAGATTGCTATCTCTGCTGATAAAGAGAAACTAGCAATACCAATGCCATCCCTGCCGATAAAGGGAAACTAGCAAAACCAATGCCATCCTTGCTGATAAAGGGAAACTGACAAAAGAAATATCCGAAAGATTGCTATCTCTGCTGATAAAGAGAAACTAGCAATACCAATGCCATCCTTGCTGATAAAGGGAAACTGACAAAGGAAATATCTGAAAGATTGCCATCTCTGCTGATAAAGAGAAACTAGCAATACCAATGCCATCCCTGCTGATAAAGGAAAACTGATAAAAGAAATATCCGAAAGATTGCTATCTCTGCTGATAAAGAGAAACTAGCAAAATAAATGCCGACTTCACTGGGGATAACGTGAAACAACACTTCTAGTTTAAATCACCTCTGGCAAACAAAATATGTCAGGTAAGAACGGGATTTCACAAAAGAGAAAGGCCAGACAAACTTCTAATGGACCCATGATCCACAGATAAGATGGCTCCGCTGGGGAAAGGAGAAGTCTAAATAAAAGACTCTGCCGGGGAGCACAAGTATGAGGAATACATCCCTCCAAAATCTCCTGAGTTATACCATCTCTGCTGAGAAAGAGAACTGGCAAAGAAAGTATCAAACCTGGCTTATGCTTCTAATGCAAATGTTTGAATAATGGTGTAATGCTCCATACGACATGGAAATGCTACACGTTTGAGGATGCAGTGCGAATGCTTATGATATGCAAAAAGGGTCTCTCCAGCAAAATAAATGCCGAAGAGAAAAAACCAATTCATCTGTGGATGACAAAAAATAAATTGTCCTCTGAATCCAGGAACTCTGCTGAGAAGGGTCATACTGATCGACTCTTCGGGTCAACAACTTCTGCTGGGGATGAAGTCCCGAGAGAACTACCGGGGGCCACACCTGTCTGAAGGTAACATCTAACCTGAGATTTCTCCTCTGCTGGGAGAGTTGAGAATGAACGCCAATAACAGAACCGGAAGTCTGTTACTGGAGATTGCTAATATCAGATTGGGCTCAGGACCTGCTGGGGGATGCCAGCCCATAATACCATCCTGCTTGGGGAAAACAGTCCATAATACTATCCCGCTTGGGGATACTGCTGAACTTAGCCTGCTGAAGGGGAGAATGACTTTACTCCCACCTTGCTGGGGATTAGAATATAACGTTTTTGGTGAAAGTACACTTCCTGACTGGATGGGGGAAGTAAGCACCATGGTTCTGTGGGGAAATAACACCTTGATCCGGAGAAAATACCTTCCACGTCTCCTGCTGGGGGAAGTCTGCTCTGTTGAGGAAAGCTTGTCCTGCTGGGGAAGGAGCAATCTCAATGCTGGGGAGAGCAACCTGCTGGGAAGTACAATCCTGTTGCCCTGCAAGTCAAATAACAACAAAAGAATATGCCACAACCTGGCTATCCCCGTTAACGCCTAAGTAACCTCTACTGCTTTTCGTTATGCTCCGCAAAGCTCGAAATTTTATATGCAATGTTTATAAAAAATATCGGACTTTTTTTTGCAAACAAAACAGTAAAAGTAAAAGTAAAACAAACAATGGAAAGCTCTTTGAGTGAAATGAATATTTTATTGAAGAGTGGCCTGTAAATAGGCATTTACAATAGGAAGCAATTCCTAAAAAGAGGTAATTGCGCAAAAGTAAAAAAGAAAATACACATGTCGGCAATGTGGGGAACAGATATCCACCATGATTTGACTCAGCTATGACCCATATGTCTTGCTTATCCACAAATGTCTTGACCTTTGAAGAGACTAACTGTACTGATTCCTTTCTTTCAGAACTTCCAGGTATCGAGAATGTTCACAGATCGAACGCAGACCGTAGCCTTTCGCTTATAAATCCCTAACTTTTGCCTGGATCGCCCTTTTCGGGTTTTCAATCCATCGGGATACCCATTTTTGTCAAAGTCGCCTTTTCAGGTTTTTAACTTTGCGGGTTTACACATTTCTTTTTACATTTTATCCCTAACTTTTGCCCGAACCCTTTTCCTTTTTTATGGTTCGCCGGGATGCCCCTTTTTGCCTGGACTTTCTTTTTTATGTCCAGCGGGTCTCTTTTATGCGAAGTATTTTTTGACTGCGTCTGCGTTCACAGGGGATGTAAAATCTTCGCCATCCATAGTTGAAAGTAGTAAGGCTCCACCAGAGAAAACCTTTCTGACTACATACGGCCCTTCGTAGTTTGGAGTCCATTTGCCCCTGTGATCTGTCCGAGGAGGAAAGATCCTTTTTAAAACCAATTCACCTGTCTGAAAATTCCGAGGACGCACTTTCTGATCAAAAGCGTGCTTCATCCTGCTCTAATACAACCGACCATGTACGATGGCTGCCATCCTCTTTTCTTCAATAAGGTTCAACTGATCCAATCTGGAACGCACCCATTCAGCTTCATCAAGCTTCACATCTGTCAGAACTCTCAAAGACGGAATCTCGACCTCTAAGGGTAAAACTGCTTCCATACCATATACCAATGAGAAAGGGGTTGCCCCAGTTGACGTACGCACCAAAGTACGGTAACCATGTAGGGCATAAGGTGGCATCTCATGCCAGTCTCTATACGTTACCACCATCTTCTGTACAATCTTCTTGATATTCTTATTCGCCGCCTCGACAGCACCATTCATCTTCGGACGATAGGGAGAAGAATTATGATGCTCGATCTTAAAACTCTGACATAGTTCCTTCATCATCTTGTTGTTCAAATTCGAGCCATTATCAATAATGATTCTCTCCGGGACCCCATAACGACAGATGATGTCCTTCTTTATAAACCGGGCTACCACTTGCTTGGTGACGTTGGGGTACGAGGCTGCCTCCACCCACTTTGTGAAATAGTCGATGGCAACCAAAATGAAACGATGCCCATTGGAAGCGGTGGGCTCAATCTTTCCAATCATATCTATGCCCCACATTGCAAAAGGCCAAGGAGATGATAACACATTTAGAGGCGTAGGCGGTATATGCATCTTATCTGCATAAATCTGGCATTTATGGCACTTCCGAGCGTACTTGAAACAATCAGACTCCATAGTCATCCAATAATATCCTTCCCTTAACAACTTTCTAGCCATGGTGTGTCCACTGGAATGAGTACCAAAAGAACCCTCGTGGACTTCCTCCATCAATGAGCCTGCCTCGTGTTCATCAACACAACGTAACAAGACCATATCGAAGTTCCTTTTATATAATACATCATCCTTGTTCAGAAAGAAGTTTCCTGCCAACCTTCTCAGAGTCTTCTTATCTTTGGTGGAGGCACCCTCTGGATACTCTTGTCTCTTCAGAAAAACCTTAATATCATGATACCACGGCTTGCCATCTGACACATCTTCAATTGCAAACACAAAAGCTGGTCTGTCCAGACGCATGATTCTAATCGACGGAGTTTCGTTCCAACGGTTCACCTTATACATGGATGCCAATGTCGCCAACGCATCAGCCATCTGATTATCAGCTCGGGGCACATGATGAAAATCCACCCTATCAAAGAAAGGTAACAACCTTCTGGCATAGTTGTTGTAAGGCACCAGATTCGCCTGAAGAGTCTCCCATTCTCCTGTAATCTGATTAAACACCAACGCGGAATCACCATAGACATCGAGGTTCTTAATTCTCAGATCAATTACCTCCTCTAACCCCATGATGCATGCTTCATACTCCGCCTCGTTGTTGGTACACACGAATGCTAACCGAGCAGTGAAAGGTATATGAGAACCCTTCGGGGTCGTAATGATTGCCCCAATTCCATTACCATATGAGTTGACAGCCCCATCAAAAATCATCTTCCACTGTGATCCAATCTCGTGTCCTTTGTCAGGCAGAGGCTCTTCACAATCCTTCATTTTCAGCAACATAACATGCTCGTCCGGAAACTCAAACTTCATAGGCTGATAATCCTCGACTGGCTATTCAGCAAGATATTCTGACAGAACACTTCCCTTAATGGCCTTCTAAGAAACATACTGAATATTATATTCTGTCAAAACCATCTGCCAACGGGCTATCCTTCCAGAAAGTGCTTGCTTCTCAAACACGTACTTAATCGGATCCATCTTCGAAATCAACAAGGTTGTGTGATTTAACATATACTGCCTTAGGCGCTTGGCTGCCCAAGTGAGTGCACAACATGTCTTTTCCAGCATAGAGTATCTTGATTCGCAATCAGTGAACTTCTTACTCAGGTAGTAAATGGCGTGCTCTTTCTTACCCGTCTCGTCGTGTTGACCGAGCACACAACCCATCGAATTCTCAAGAACCGTAAGGTACATAATCAACGGTCTCCCAGACACCAGTGGCATAAGGACTGGAGGTTCTTGCAAATACGTCTTTATCCTTTCAAACGCCTCTCGACAATTTTCATTCCACCTGACCTCTTGATCCTTTCTTAACAACTTGAAAATTGGCTCGCACGTGGCTGTCAGATGAGAGATAAACTTGGCAATGTAATTCAACCTCCCCAAGAAACCACGAACCTCTTTCTCTGTTCTTGGCTCAGGCATCTCCTATATGGCTCTTATCTTTGCATGATCAACCTCTATACCCCTTTCACTAACAATGAAACCCAGCAATTTACCAGACCTTACGCCGAAAGTGCACTTGTTCGGATTCAACCTCAGTCTGAACTTCCTCAACCTTTCAAACAACTTCTGGAGGTTTACCAAGTGTTCTTCTTCTGTCTGCGACTTCGCAATCATGTCATCAACATAGACTTCAATCTCCTTGTGAATCATATCATGAAAGAGAGTCACCATCGCCCGCTGATAGGTTGCCCCAGCATTCTTCAATCCAAAGGGCATTACCTTGTAGCAAAACGTTCCCCACGGTGTTATGAACGTTGTTTTCTCCATGTCCTCTGGGGCCATTTTGATTTGGTTATACCCAGAGAAGCCATCCATGAAGGAAAACACAGAATATTGAGCAGTATTGTCCACTAACACGTCAATGTGGGGGAGCGGGAAATCATCCTTCGGGCTCGTCCTATTCAAATCTCGGTAATCAACACACATCCTGACCTTCCCATCCTTCTTAGGCACAGGTACAATATTAGCAACCCACGGAGGATAATTTGTCACAGCAAGAAACCCGGCGTCCAACTGTTTTTGAACCTCTTCCTTGATCTTGACAACCATATCTGGTTTCGTCCTTCTCAACTTCTGCTTGACTGGAGTACAACCCTCTTTAAGCGGCAGCCGGTGTGAAACAATGTCCGTGTCAAGCCCAGGCATGTCTTGGTAAGACCAGGCGAAGATATCCACATACTCTCGAAGTAACTCAATCAGTCTTCCCTTAACGGTGTCTTCCAGGGCAGCCCCAACCTTTACTTCTCATTTAACATCCTCGGTTCCCAGATTAACAGTCTCAACTTCCTCCTGATGAGGTAGAATAACCCTTTCCTCTTGTCTCAGTAGCCTGGATAATTCTTCTGGTAAGTCACAGTCTTCGTCAGTCTCTTCTTCGGCCTGATAGATGGGATTGTCGAAGTCATATCGAGCCATAGCTAAGTCATGGGTGGAATCTGAACAAAGGAACCTGCATGATGGATGTTTTATGTTTATTATGAGTGCAACAAACAAGAAACCACATTGCCATTTTGATGTGGGTTAATGCAAAAAGTAAAGAATAGAAAGACATGGATCAAAATATTTGAATGAAAAAAACGTCCTTTATTGATGATAAAAATAGCAAATAAAACATCCAAGCCCTACAAATAAATATCACTACGCCTTGGGCAGAGCGTAGGACTCAACATAACAGAAAACAAAAGTAAATTACTTCGGGTGCGTCACTTGGATAACTTTCTCGGAGGACCAGTTGCCTAAACTCTGACCAGGAATGCAGGGATGGATCCATTCATCCATGTCACAATCACTATCTCCTTCATCCTCAATAGCATTGACTCTGTCAAAGAAAACACCGACACTGGTGAAACGGACTGGACCATAGAACTTGGGAGGCTCTTCGGCACACCTAGGTGGTTTGTAACCCAGTCCATGAGTATCTTGCTTTCTTTGAACATCAATAACACTGCCCCACTTCTGAGAACCACCAGCTTCAACTATAGCACGCGCCTCTTTGAAAGAGGACATTGGAACTTCTGGTTGTATGACGACTTCAGGTTGGGCAACCACCTCAGGCTGACTGACTGCCTTTGGGGGTTCCCTAGGAATCTTCACGGCTTCAAAGGCCTGGCATAAAGTTTCCTGTATCTCACCGTCTACCTCTACATACTTGAAGGTCGATAAGTGACTCACCATGATATCTTCTTCACCACAAACAGTCACAACGTGGCCATCCACCATATACTTCAACTTCTGGTGCAGCGTAGAAGTTACTGCCCCAGCACCATGGATCCAAGGGCGACCCAACAGACAACTATAGGCAGGCTGAATATCCATTATGTAGAAGGTGGCGTTGAAAATCTCAGGACCCACCTTGATCGGCAAAACTAACTCTCCAAAAACTGACCTCTTGGAGCCATCAAAAGCATGTACCACCAAGTCACTTGGTGTACAAATCAACCCACGAGTATCCAACTTCATCAAAGCCTTCTTTGGTAACACATTCAAAGACGACCCAGTATCGACTAACACATGTGACATCAAGGAGCCACGACATTCCACTGAAATATGCAGAGCGTTGTTGTGATTCCTCCCAGCCAGAGTCAGATCTAAATCGGTGAAACCCAAACCATTACCAGCATTCACATGAGCCATAACCCTTTCTAACTGATTGACGGATATTTCCTGCGGTACATAAGCCATATTCAGAACCTTCAGCAATGCATTTCGGCGTGCCTCGGAGCACAACAGTAAGGATAGAATGGAAATCTTGGATGGAGTTTGGTGAAGTTGGTCAACAATCTTGTAATCACTTTTTCTGATCAACCTCATAAACTCTTCTACGTCTTCTGAGAAAGTATCCCCTCCTGGCTTCATCATAGAGTTATTAGCTTCCTGCCTCTGTACGGACTCATCCATCATCTGTTTACCCTTGTCTTGTCTTGAACTGCCAGCTTGATTCTCGGACGGAATAAAGACCCTACCACTCCTAGTGATAGCCCCTGCTTCAACAAGATTTCCAACCCCTGTATTCACAGCTAATGTGTCTTCCAATTCCTGCTTCTTACCATTAACAAACACCTCGGCCCCATAGTTCCATGGGATGGCCTTGGTAGTCTCATACGGGACTGGTCCAGGAACAGTGATAGTGACCGGCGATGGTCTTGCCGGCGCTGATATAGTTATCGTCTTGAATGGAATTGTTATCGTGGCAACATTAATCTCTCTGTCAGTAACATTACTCTGCTTGCAACCTCTGTCAAACTGTAATACCCCTTCGTTGATCAGTTTCTGAATACCTGCTTTTAATAACTCACAACCGCCTGGCTGCGACACACACCCTACACAACCTTCATCACAACCGGGAAATACACCCCCCTTTAACAGTCTTTCCTTCACCACACCCAAGGGAGTTTAGACCTCGTTCACATCTGAAATCAAACTCAAGTCTTCACAGTCTTTAATAATAGCATTGACCTTCGGCCCACCGTGATTCGGCATCGGGTTCTGATTCACATTTGGGACGTCATTGGAGAAATTGATGGCTTTGGAATCCACCAAATCTTGAACCTTATGCTTAAAAGCTTTACAGTTCTCAGTATGGTGTCCGGGTGCCCCAGAATGAAACTCACAGTGGGCGTTGGCGTCATAGCCGGGAGGTGGATTACCAGTAGGTGGAGACAATGTTCTCATCTGAATTAACTGCAGTTTTAACAAATGCTGGAATAATTGAGAGTAGGACATAGGCGGAGTGTCAAAATGCCTATCCCGCCTATTCTGAGGCTGTGATCGGTAAGGAGCCTGATTTTGTTGTTGAGACGCTGCTGGCTGCTGAGGTGCTGCTAGGATGGTTACAGAAGCCACCTGCTGATTGTAGTTCTGACGAGGTCCTTCTCTACCACGATATGATGACACAGAGTTTGTATCTCCTTCCTTCTTCTTATAACCACTGGCATAAGGCTTCTTACTTCCTCTAGATGAGGACCCATCACCGCCTGATATTTTCCCTGCCTTAATTCCGCTTTCTACCATTTCTCCTACCAAGATCAAATCAACAAATTTTCCGGTCATACATGGTACCAACTTTTCATAGTAATGACCCTGCAAGGTGGCCATAAACATAGTTATCATTTCACGTTCCAACATGGGAGGCTGAACCCTCGCTGCCAGTTCACGCCACCTCTGAGCGTACTCCTTGAAACTCTCATTGTTCTTCTGTGACAGATTCTGCAGCTGTGTTCTGTTAGGAGCCATATCAGTGTTATATTGGTAATGTCTGATAAATGCCCCTTCCAGATCTCTCCAACTACGCACATACTTCCTTTCCAGTTGCATGTACCACTCCAGGGATGCCCCAGATAAGCTATCCTGGAAGCAATTCATCATCAGCTTTTCATTCTTCGCATATGCAGCCATCTTGCTTGCATATCCCTGACGTGGGTCGTCGGACAAGTCATACCATTATACTTCTCGAAAGTGGGAGTCTAAAACTTGTGCGGAATAACAACGCCTGGAACCAGCCCCAAATCCTCTAGATCTATTCCCACAGAATCCTGATTCACAACACCCCTTAGTTGTTCCTCAATCAACCTGATTCTCTGATCATTGTCAATCTGGGGACCAGCATCCCCACCTGGCAGAGAAAATGCATCATCTTGAACATCATCATACTGACGCCCATGAACTGCGCCAGCACCAGTACCACCTCCCCCAGCATTTTCAGCTCCGCCCGGAGGAATCACGACACCAGAAACAGGAACGCCTCCGCTAGTAGGACCATTCTGACCATTACCAGTAACACCAGTCTGAAGTCCTCCATGAAGGACACCGTCATCATCAACCCTCGCAATCAGTGGCTGAACGAGAGTCCTCAATTGTTCTTGTCCCTGAGCAACCCCTTGCATTAATTCCATGAATTGGTTCATGCGAGTCCTCATCTCAATGATCTCATTCTGTAGCTGATCCATGAGTCTCTTCTGATTCTGTCTAGTAGGATACCGGTGAATGAGCTGATCTGTAATTCTGACATGGGAACAAGATAAGAATACCGGAGATAAACACCTGTCATGCAAAATGATTATGCTAAATGGTTATGAATATGCAAATGCAAATGAACATGTTTGAATATTAGCAGGGCGATCCACCCCTTGATTCCAGTTTAATAACAAGATAGAACGAAACTTTTGCTCATATATTAAGAAAACCAGAGGAAAACCAAATGTCGACAATCACGAATCCAAGATACAAATCTGAACACATAAATCATAGAGGTCCCAACCAACAAGCCTGGTGGTGATCCCAATACAATAAAAGAGAAAAGAAAACTATGGCATATCATCAAAGTCCACAAGTGTCAATCCCCCCATCCATTATGCTTTCTGCACCAGTCTTGAATCTCCTTGAACAGCTTTCTGGTATCGGGATGCTTCGGCCTCTGAATTAGCCCTTGAATGAGAAGGTCTCTCCTGTGTATGATCCCATCCAAGTATCGGTAATGTAACTCCCAAGTGTCTTCTCCAGTAGCGCCATCCATGCTAGGACCCTCATGTCTAGGTTTCTTCACTTCAGCTTAGACTTTTAGTTCTTCCATGGAGGCTATGGCTTCATTGAGTCGACCCTCGACTACTTGTCTCTTGAATATCCCTGATAAGATCTCGGCGTCTTTCTTCTTGAGCGTCGACTTCAACTGATCAGTCTTAGCTAGGTAGTCGTCTTCCTTCCTTTTATTCTCGGCCATGGCAGTTTCTTGGTGATCATTGAACCTGTGGATTTTCAGCAAAGCCTTGTCTAATTCCTCTTTCTTAGATTCGAGAATCTTACTGATACCATCCAAAGCTTCCTTCATCTTCTGTCTGGATGTGACCATGTCCACTAGCTCTTTTTCTGCTTTAGCAAGGAGCTCTGTCTTCAACTTGGTGGTATGAACAGCTTCACCCCGCTGATGCTTCCACTGATAAATCTCTCTTTTCAGCTCGCTATTTTCTTCCCGCAGCATTTCCTTTTCAGCCCATAATTTGTTATACTTCTCCAACTCAACTGTGGTAGGAGTCTCGATCACCAAAGGATACAAAGGTGGTTCCACTGGGAAAGGAAGAAGCTCATCTTCTGCTCTCTTCTTAATCCACTCTTTGTATGAAGGAAAAGCCCGGTTGTTACATTTTCCGAATGACATTTTTCCCCTTTTGGTTACCTGTTTCCAAGCATTCACGACCTTCCTTATCAACTCTTGATCCTCAATACCATTGAAGAATAAGGACTCTCTGATGTCTCTCTCGTCAGGTGGGCCTTTCAAAGGATAACCAAACTGTCTGATAGCAAGGGAAGGATTATAGTTAATTCCACTTTTTCTCCCTATCAAGGGTACATTAGGGAATTCTCCGCACTTGTAAATAATCTCTATTCCTAGCAAATCATGATTGATCCAAACAATGTTGTCAGCAGTCAAGCCCATAACCCTCTTTGACCATTTCAGAGAATCTTTCGTATCAACGAAAGCACCAGATTCGGGGAGACGACTCAGAAACCAAGTAGATAAGAGTGGTGCACAACAACTCATAGTTTTTCCACGCCTATTCTCATTCTTATAGTGGACTGAGTGATACACATCACCTAGAAAGGTAGGTATAGGATTCTTCGCAATAAAGATTCTGACGGCGTGCATATCCACTAGATCAAGAATATTCAGAAACAGGACAATCCCATAGATGCACATAGCTAGGATAGCTTGGAAAGCAGTCCAATTTTTCTCTTTGACATGTACGCAGGCCTGATCAAACAGGAACTTCAATAGGAAACCCTTAACTCCTTGTTTTTCTTCAATGTTACTGTTCAGAACGGATTCATTAATATGAATAGCAACAGCCATTTCTTTTACCCTGGGGTGTTCCCAAAATAAATGAGAACTCCTCCAACGTTGGAGCCAAGATGTAGTATGGGAAAGCGAAGCAACGCAAAGACGGATCGTAAAACTGAAGAAGTGTATGAATGACATCCTTCTCATACTTGGAAATGTTGTAGACAAATTTCAGAAGTCTCCCATACCTTCCACTGAACTTTGTGCGAACTCCGGAACCAGCCATATTAATCAATTTGTGAATCAATGTCAAAGTTGGTTCTGGGAATGAATAGGCAACAGTCTTCTTCCTCTGGACATCCATGCTAAGGTAGCCTCAGAAAATCGGAATCAAGAGTAGGATGCAAGCCCTACAAAATGTCAAACATGTCAGAATGCAAGAAAAATGATATGCTCATGCAAACATGGGGTCAAGGCACACTGCTGGATGTGCTGTGCTGTTAGCTGAACGAGAACCACAACCCAGAAAACCAAAATTCTGAACCACTGAGGAACTTAAATAATCAGACATTGATGTGAAATCCGGAAAACAAGGTAGGTTGAAGGTCTCGGTTACCTGCAAACCTGCAAACGCCCATCCCCTCTCACATGTGGGTACTAGGATGTTCAGTATCCCGGGCTCTCAGGTCGAGAAATTATGATACGTTCACCATTTCTGGTTTGGCATCATCATCAATCGAGGAGGCCTCAACTGATTCTCCAAAGCGGAAGGTCCTCAGCTTTGGCACTGAGGTCGAGAAACAATAGTACATTCATCCCTCGGGGTACAGTACTATCGTCAATCGAGGAGTGCCTCCCCTGATTCTCTTCAAAACGTAGGGGCCATCCTATGCGAGTTCCAAAGCGGGCCCTCGGGTGCGAATGGGTTTGCCACAGGATGTGGTCTGCCACTCTCACCACTAAAGAGGGATGTTTCCACTAAGGTCCTCAATGATCGATCACCAGAGTCGACAGCTCTCTAGATCGACATCCCAACATGCGCAAGACACACACGTTAGAATTCGTCCCAAGATAGCCTCGTCTGGTTGTGAATTTCGTGAACACAAAAACGTACCAAGCGGGCACGTAGGTCCCACTACTCTCCACACTAGTCCTAGGGTATACTCAAGCCTGGGTATTGGGCTTAGCTCTCAGTCCCACCTAACCTGCAAATCAAAGAACAACCAGCACAACACAGCAGCATGACAGTAATAAAAAATAAAATGCAGAAAATGCGGTAAAAATAAAAATAAAATACAACAAATAAAACAAAACAAACACAAAACACCCAAAGAGAACAAAGACAAGCAAGCCCTAGGATTGACTCGCTTAGGGATGGACCAGCATAGGTCAACCAGATTCCCCAGCAGAGTCGCCAGCTGTCGCTCCCAGGATTTTCATCCAGGTACAAACGCGAGAGTGGCGTTGAAAACAGAGTCGCCAGCCGTGTAAATTTATCCCAAGAGAGGGAAAGGGAACACCGCATAAACCTGAGGAAGAGGGAAAGGAATGGTCATCGCAACCATAGCCTGGGTTCGGGAGTCGGTTACGCGAGGGGAAGGTGCTAGCACCCCACGCGTCCATCGTACTCGATGGGATCCACGCTTGTTGTCTAATCTAAGGGTGAGTTATCTTATCATCTATGGCTGTACTAAGACGGGGGAGGGAAAAACTAAGACAGACTCTGTAGGACGTCGATGTCCTAGGCCTACGTACCCCCTTTGTGCAATGGGGAATTCAGAGTCAACGTAGTTCGGACCAAGTTCTTTTTGTGTTTTTTATGAGCGACGTTAAGTTCGCGTCCGGCAGTTAGAGTCGATGCCTGTTTGCGACTCAGACAGAAAGTAACGTGCCCTTTTTGAAAATATCCTTTAGTTTGACAATCCCGAAGGACAAAAAGGTTTGAAGTTTGTTTGTATTTTTTAGGACAGAAGTGGCTTAAGTTAGTTCCTAAGTTGCATTGCACCAAAGTCTAGGGCACAGGGGCGAATACTTAACGCATCGTCCCAAGACAGGACGCTCGCTAAGCACTCTAGAAAGATGAGAGGAAGCACCTCATTTCTCATTCCCCACGCTTAAGGCTCGTGCGCAATACACTTTATTCTTATTAATTATTTTAAAGAAATTTGAGATGAGAAGAGAGAAGACACAAGGGTAACTCTAAAGGGGGACTATGAGTCCTAAAGTTATCATGCATGGGTGACCTACGGTTAGTGAGGTTTGACGACAACCTAAATCCTAAAGGAAGAAGATAGGAGAAGGAAAAAGTAAGGGTGACCATGGATACTTATCCACACCCTTAAAGAACTTACCTTAGTCCCTGCATAAAAGGTTAGCACGAAACGGACATAAATAATATCAAGGCAAGTGAAAATCATACAATGGCAAACAATAGTGATAATAATCCAAACATGAACTCATAAGTCAAAGAAACAACTCCAAAGCAAATGGCACAAGTGCCTCTTCAAACAAATAATCAGATGTGGTCAGAAATACTCATATAAGCAGATCTCAAGTGAAAGTAATTAAATACTTAGAGAAATGACTCCTAAAATTCCCAAATTAAATATCAAATTTGCTCAACCAGAGACAAACAAAATACCAAAACCCCCTGCAAAAATTCAAAGTGTTAGTCATTCAAACAATTGGGCAAAGCTCAGGTGAGGAGTGGGGTTCAATGTGCCAAAGGGAAGGACCAAAATGTAATATGAAATAAATTTAAAAATGAAAGAAAAATACTTTAATGTATTTTAGAATGTTAGTGAATGAATGCAAAAGGAACGGATCAAAAATATTTTATGGTTGCAGAGAAATAAAATAAAGAAATTTAAGTATGCATGGTATATGTAATTCAAAAGAAAATAAATTAAACAATTAATTTAGATAATAAAAAATAAAATAAAAATAAAAAATAAAATTTGTGAAAATTTTATAAAATAATAAAAATGATGCATGAATTTTAAGGGAATTTTTAAATGCAATTATGTATATTAAAAATAAAAGATGAACATGTAATAATTAAAATAAAAATAAAAATGAGATAAATGGCATGGGGGTGCAATGAGTAAAGAAACACGTTGGAATGGTTAATGGGCCTGAAGGTAGGGGGTGCGAATAGCAGCCCATACGCATGCCCATCAGAAAAAACAAAAATAAAAAACGCCCACAAGTGGATCTCAGTCAACCATGTTGACTCATTCTCACCTTTAGATGCATCCTGCATCTCACGTTGAGTCAACCCAAAGTCAAGGTAATAATGATAGATGTCCATGATCAAGAAGTATACCATAATTATATGCACTCACGCGTACACGATCATCAAACAAAAATCAGAAAAATAAAAAAGGGGCACGTGCGTACCGTGGTCCTCATTAATGCGCTGTCAAGACTACACCCGTTAGATCACATCAACGGGTTATGTTAAGTCAAACTTTTTTAAAAAGTAAATGAAATAGAAAAGACTGATTGGTGGAATACGGTAATAACGGTGGGGGCATACACACGCAATCAATAATTAAAAATCAGAAGAAAAAAAATAAAAGAAAAACACATGGCATTATGAGGACCGTCGGATGAACCAAACGAAGGGCTGGGATTTCGTCTTCAACCTTCCTTCGCCGGAACCCTCACAGCCGCCGGAGCTAGGGTTCCGGCCGCCGTCCTCCGCCACCTGCAGTCAAAAACCTGCCCAGAAATCCACGACCCTTATACCGTTCGAACCAGAATTTCACGAGGATTATGAATGTGCACTCCAAATTCACAAATAACCAATATATAATGAAAAACGAAGAGATTAAGGTTAGGGCATAAAACTTTAAACACACATAGCAAGCAATATACACGTCCAAACACCACAAAAATTACATCAGCATGATCAGTGACAATCACACAACAATATGCATACTTAAAAAATGAGTTTCACGGTCATCAAAATCAACACTAACCTGAGATGGTTCCACACGTGTACTTGCTTTTGGCTGCAAATGGTGGTTGGGTTGCACTCTAGAGATCACCAGGAGAAGGTTTGTGGAAGAACTTTTAAGAAAGACCTTGTGGATCGTGAGATTTGTTGAAAGAAAGCTTTAGGGTTCAAATTCTCCAATCCTCCAAATGTCACGTGTTCTAACCCTAACCAGTGCATGAATGAGCTTATATAGACTAGGGTTTGTCACTGATAATGAATTGGGCTTGGGTAATTATTTGTTTAATGAGTTTTTGAATTATTTTGGAAAATCACATAATGTTGGATACACCTCTTCCATGCATGTACACTTAAGAAATCCATGATGGATCACCCATATGTGAATTGCTAATTACACCACAATTGAACTTGGGCCTTGAAAACAATTGGTTCATGAGTTTTTTGATGACTTGGCTTTTTGACATAATGGGAAATAAGTGAAGAATAAACCATGGAATTTCTTAATTCTTGGGCCCAAAATAAACCTCAAGGAATGTCCTTTGATATTAGAATGTGGCATGAAGCAATGGAATTGATTATAGGTCATTATGCCCAAAGTTGTGAAAATGGAACCATGAAAAACCCTAAAAACCACTTTGCCTTATTTGGATCATAAGTTGAGTTTCACAAATGATATGGAGACCCACTAGTACTTGTTGGAAAGAGGAGAAAAAGATATTCAACTTTTATGTTGGAGAGAAATTCATTTGAAGCTTTATTGATGGTGAAAAGTCAAGTTGAATGAAGTGTAGATACTTGCCAAAAATGGAAACTTTTCATTATAGGTCACTTTCCAAATTTAGAAACTTTTGCACCAACTCCTGATTTTTGGTATATGGCATGAAACTTGACCCTTGATGACCATATGAGGATGTGAGACCTTGAAAACCTTGGAGAGAACCTCAAAATTCCACAGTTGACTTCTCCTCTCACTGTTGACTTTTACCCAATTCAACTGATTTTCAATCCATTGGCCAATTGAACTTCTCCTGAACCAAACTGATGGACAACCTCCCATACCTAGGTATTTAGGGACCCAAGGAGTACCATGGAATCAAGTCTTGCCCAAAAAATCATAAATAGACTGACTTTATAGCAAACCCTAGTTGTGGTACCCTCAGTCTAGGAGGAAATAACACAGTCTCCAAATCCAAATTCCTCTGAATATGATGTGTATCCTCTCCAACAAAGATAAGATATGCCATTTGATGATGATAAAAACCCAAGGAACTTTCCTATTGAAGCAATAAACCCAAGAATCTCAAAACCCTAATCTATGCACTGGTTAGGAGAAGATGATCCACCTGAGCTCTCTTGGACAATACCAGGACTTTTGCTTGACCCTCTGAAGCACTGCCTCAGGCACCTTGACCCCATGCTAAGAACCAATGATATGCACACATGATAATGCAAAATGCAATGCAACATAAGCCAGTTAGTAAGAAAGTAAGGAGGGCAAATTTTGGGGTGCAACAATGAGGTGATAACGTCCAAACATAGAATTGTATCTTGTTTGGGCACTACTAGAAATATTGTTTTTAGCCTCAGCTGTTTGCTGATGCTATAAGCCAAAAAACCAACGCTACTAGACAATTAGCGTCGGCGTAGCCTCGGTGTCGGGGGCAGGCTAAAAACCTCGAAGCTAACATTTAGCTTCGGCCAAAATGAGCCCTGTCTACATTAGCCTCGGTGTTACCGAGTCTAAATCGAGGCAACTCTGAAGTCAACAAAAACCAATAGCGTGGGTCAGACCGAGGCTAAAGTCAAACTTCGTAAGTCAACAAAAACCAATAGTGTGGGTCAGACCGAGGCTAAAGTCAACAATAAAATTTAGCCTCGGATAGGCCGAGGCTAACGTCAAATTCCAGAAGTCAAATTTCTAACGTCAAATTAACTTCCGACTAACTGATCTGGATGGAATAAGGTGGGAATTGGTAATTTGGTGGTGAGTTTGGTTTTCACATGCGATGATGGTCATAAATTTTATAACCATCATCACTGTAAATGTTTGGATTGTGTCAAATGTGACAGTGGTGCTAAGAAGATGCTTTACAGTTCACCAAAGAGAATAGAAGGACTAATATTAAATTGTTAGCCTCGGTCTATTATATAAAATTAAAAATAATCAAATAAAATAATCATTATTTAGCCTCGGTGCATCCGTGTCTAAATAATAATTTAAAAAAATAATAATATTAAATTTTTAGCCTCGGTCTATCCGTGTCTATTATATAAAATTAAAAATAATCAAATAAAATAATTAATATTTAGCCTCTATTTATCCGTGTCTAAATAATAATAAAAATAAAAATTAATCTTTAGCCTCGAGTCATACGTGTATGTTAGATAAAATAAAAATTGTTAAAATATAATTAAAAATTAGCCTCATATATGCCGTGTCTAATATATAAAAAATAATAATAATTTCAATAATAGAAAATATCTAGCCTCGGCCTAGCCATGTCTACAGAATTAAATAAAAATAATGGTAAATTGTAACTAAAAAAATGCTTTTTACGTTAAAATAGTGTGGGTGTGGCCGAGGCTACTTAGCGTCGGTGTCGGTGGCCGAGGCTTTGGGTTTTTTCTTGAATAAAACCTCTAGGGTTTTGTCCTCAAAGATCAATTGGATTTGGGGATTTTTGGTTCAGATCTTTGTGTGCATTGAATTCAGCCGAGGGAAGATGATCAAAGAACGGTGGGTTTTGTCGATCTAGTAGTATCAACCGAAGGATTGTGCAACAAAGGTTTAGGGATCAAATTGTGTGTGGATCGGAATCAGTCGAGTGAAGGTGATTGAAGACTGGTGTGTTCATTCAATCTAGTAACGGTAAACAGAGGTTCATCCAACAAGTTCGAGGCACTTGATTCGACTTGAATCAAGGGAAGAGAAAACATAGTATCAGCATCAACGGAGTTTCTTGAGTGTGTGATAACTAAGGCTTCTCTTGTAAAAACAATTTGCAAACAAGATTATAATATCTCAATTCTAGATTTAGAATTGGGCAGAAGTACCCGAAGCGAGGACAAAAGGGGAACTGCCTAAACAAACTTGGTATCGTTTCTCTTTCCCTATCTCCTTTAAATTTTCGAACTGTTTACGCTTGTGAATGTTTAATTGATAGATAAAAATTTTGGTATAGTATAGTGCAAAAAAACTGATTTGAAAAACATTGCACAATCATTTTGGATCGTGCTTAGTGAAAATTCTGCACTAACTAAAATAGAAAGTTTAGCTTGGAGTGTTACGCACTCCAAGTGCTCGATTAATTGAATGCTTACAAGGTGTTTGATATATTGTCAATTTGATTTTATTTTTTATTGTTCATTGGAGATTGCACAACATTGAGTGTTGTTGGTAAGTTGATTAATAGTTAAGTTGTGATTCAATTTTTCTCATCGAGCCTTGCGTTTCATTTGGCTTACGCATATCCGATTCTCTCAGTAACCGGTTCGTTTAGACAAATTGTCATCGGCCTTTTCCGCAAATAATTTTTAAAATCAAATTTAAGCGCCGACTCACAATTAAAAAGTAGTGATCGATTCAACCCCCCTTCTAGATCAATTACCGTCGTCAAACAAGTGGCATCAGGAGCACCGGTTAATCTAGTGCTTCAAGTATAACTTTTTAGAAAATGGCAAACGAACCGAAAGGGGCTTACAATAGAGCACCGGTTTTTAACGGTGAGAACTATAATTACTGGAAGGATTGTATGCGTGTACATATCAATTCTATTGATAGGAAGGTATGGAGCGTTATACAAAACGGTCCAATGGAAATAACCATGATCGATGTGAATAACATAGTAGTACCTAAGCCTGAAGCACAATGAAATAAAGAAGACGAGAAAAAGTACAACTACGATTGGAAAGCTAGAAATATTTTGATCTCCTCATTGGGTGTTGATGAGTATTATAGCGTTTCACATTGTACGAGTGCTAAAGCTATGTGGGACGCGTTGCAAGTTGCCCATGAGGGAACTAACGACGTCAAGCTAGCTAGAATCAATACCTTGACTCAAGAGTTCGACCTCTTTCACATGAAGCAAGGGGAAACCATTGCCGACATGCAAAAGAGGTTCACTCATTTAATCAATAGACTTAACTCACTTGGTAGACCAATTTCAAATGACGTTGCTACTAATAAAATCTTGAGGTGTCTTACTAGGGATTGGCAACCAAAGGTGACCGCCATAAAAGAAGTCAACGACCTAATGTCGTCAAGGGAAGAAACAAGGTAAACCTAGAAGAGCCTATATCGCTTGGGAAAACGATAGTGAATCATCTAGTGATGAAAGTTCAAGTGACGAAGAAGAGTCCGTCAACCTTTGCCTTTCTGCTCACCAAAGGAAAAAGAACAAAAAGGTAAGACATTCTAAATACGATAACTCTAATACAATGTCTTATTCTGAATTACAACATGCCTTTGATACTCTACACCATGAGGCCAAGGAAGCCTTTAAATGTTTAACTTCAAATAAACAAATATTTTCCCATTTGGAGCAAAAGATCTCCGATTTTGAAAAGGAATTAGAGGCTCTCAAAAAGTCCATGGTGGAAGTAACAAAGGTAAATGTTGAGGAAGACAAGAGTAAATGGTTAAGTTTTGGTTGTGATACTTGTCATATTTGGCAAAAAGAGGTTAGAACTCTAAAGGCCAAACTTGACAAGGCTCTATAACCAAAGATGACTTTTGCTATTGATAGATCACATTTTAAGAAAAGCATGATTAATCCATATTAAAAATACACTTATGTGATTAGAGATCAACCTAGCAAAAGTGATTCTTGTAACACCCCAATTTCCCAATTCGACAAAATATACAAATAATACAAAAATAATCAGAGTTCCCTTAACAATTGGGATGTCACACCATGAAAAACGTAACCTAATTTTTTTTCTATTTATTTCATTCACTTTTTGTTTTTTCAAAATAAGTTAAAACAGCGGAATAAAATATTGAATCCAAAATCATGGCCATTCGCCAACAAAACCATGGTCCACATAAACTCGTGGTTCACCATGTTTTAAAGTGAGTAATGATACATAACACAATAAACAAAAGAACAACAAAAGATAAAATGCACATTATCCCGTGTTACGTATCAGAGTGACTCCTAAGACTCGATCAGGCAACACGCACTCCATGCACTACTCAAGTACCTGGATTATCTGTACTTCCCAAGAAGCACAGACACAAGAAACAACAAAGGGATGAGAACTACGTTCAATAATTAGCGGTGTAAAATACATGCTAAGGAGTAGAAATCAAGCAATCACACATAATATGCACACATTCACGACACACTTGTCACTTTCAATTATAATCCAACAGAGACATAATAATGCAACATGACTCAATGACACAATGCAATGCAAGTGGTACCATACAACATGGTTCAATCAATTGAACCCGATTCATAATAGAATCCGGATAAATCATATACACTCCCACTGAGCAATGATTTATCTCCATACAACTCCACATTGGAGTCCGGACAATACTAGGCACCCATCATGGATTCCTACCTAGCTGTCTCCACCAGACACATCATGAAATGCATGACACAGATTACACACAAAACACATGTATAATAACAATTATACATCTTCACGATCCTCATGATCACACGTGAGATACATACTCACCGTAATACACAATAGTATTACCACAACTGTCAAATCAATTCATCATAATACACACAATTAAGGAAAATACCTCACGTGACCTTAATTAGTTAATTATCTAATTAATCCATCCAAATTCCATTTTAAATCGTTTTTACCGCCATTCCTAAATTCAACAAGTTCTGACACGTATCCCAACCTCTCAGACCAAAAAGGAACCGCATCGGACGCGAAATCGGGAAAGAAATCGCGAAACGGCAAAATTCTGTACTCTCGCTGGTCATACGCGTATTGCCCACACCCATACGCGTATTGCCCAATTGTACCGCTTGCCATACGCATATTGCCCAGAGGGTTACGTGTACGGGCAGAGGCTGATTTCTCTCAAAAATTCCATCTTGATTCCATTACACGCAGTACCTCCTTCCGCACGCGTAATTCCTTGCCCCCTACGCGTACCATTACGTGTTTCAGCAGAGGACCGTGTAAAAATGGGTTCCATACGCGTAACTCCCTCGTATCGCCCTTGTCATACGCGTATTGCCTTGCCCATTACGCGTATGGGCAACGAATACCTAGAATTTTCTGTTTCCACACCAGTCCAATTCTGATCAACTTTAGCACCCAAATTTGCAACACCAGCAATCACATAGCAGCAACAACATAATGTATTATACATATCATGACAGAATGGATCAATTTACACACTTTTCATCACAATTTCAATCATACAACAACAAATCCACAACAACATAATTTATACATAAAATTCCTATGAGGGGAAAGATCCCTCACTACCCTCTCATATTATTAACACCCATATTGAAATCCATTCTCCCCCCTTACCTCAAATTCTCGATTAAATTCCTGTGAGAATTGATTATGCCAAGCTTAGCTTCTTCCTCTCCAACTTCCTCTTTGTGGAAATGTGATTATGACCTAATTTTCTTAATTCTCCTTTTACCTTTTTTACTAACACTAACTATATTATTACTAAAACTCTGATTTTATTTAATAATAACAATATTAATAGTAATAATAATAATCATAGTAATAATAATAATATGTTACATACTAATATTATTGGATATGCCCCACATTATTCATTACTACTTATTATTATCCCAACATCTCTGTTTTCACCGTTCCATTAAGGACCCTACCCCTACGCACTAAACTACACACACCCTAAACAAGGCCAAAAAAATGAAATAACACACGATGATTAAATAAATTAAAATGGGGTGTTACAACTCTCCCCCACTTAAAATATTTTCGTCCTCGAAAATGTACCTGATGGAAACAATTCCGGATACGACTCTCACATCTTGCTTTCCAATTCCCAGGTCACACTTCCTCCTGCAGCTCCTCCCCAAGCTACTCTCACTAGAGGAATCTCCTTCCCTCTAAGTTGCTTCATCTTGCGGTCCTCGATCCTTATCGACATCGCTTCCACAGTAAGGTTATCTCGAATCTGTACCTCATCCCTCTGGATAACATGAGATGGATCCGGCACATACTTCCGAAGTTGCGACACATGAAATACGTCATGCAAGTTCGAAAGCTCCGGCGGCAACTCTACCCTGTAAGCAACTGTACCCACTCTTTGTAAGATCTGATACGGTCCAATGAATTTAGGATCCAACTTCTTCGATTTTAATGCACGTCCAACACCTGTCACAGGGTTGACTCTCAGGAATACATGGTCACCTTCGCTGAATTCCAAATCTTTCTTCCAATTATCATGATAACTTTTCTGTCTACTCTGAGATGCTTTCATCTTTTCATGGATCATCTGAATTGTCTCAGTATTTTGTTGCATAATTTCAGGCCCAAGCACAATATTCTCACCAGTTTCATACCAACACAGAGGCGTTCTGCACCTCCTACCATAGAAAGCTTTGAAAGGTGCCATACCAATACTAGAATGGTGATTGTTGTTATACGTGAACTCAATTAATGGCAAATGAGTATCCCACGCACCACCTTTCTCCAACACACAGGTTCTCAACAAATCTTCTAACGATTGAATAGTCCTCTCCGACTGACCATCGGTCTGTGGATGATAAGCCGAACTCAACTTCAGTTTAGAACCCAAAGCTTCCTGCAAACTCTTCCAGAATTCTGAAGAAAACCTCGGATCTCTATCCCACAATATGCTCGACGGAACACCATGTAACTTCACAATTATTCTGATATAAATCTCCGCTAGCTTTGACAACGAAAACTGATATTAATCGGTATAAAATGTGCGGATTTTGTAAGCTGATTCACCACTACCCAAATAGCATCAAAGCCTCTCGCCGTATTTGGCAAACCAGTAACTGATAAGTGCAAATTGTACCTATTTGTGTAAATAAGTTTTGTTGCACTTATCATTACTTTATGTTAAAATTGGTTGAATAAAC
Source organism: Lathyrus tuberosus (assembly GCA_022829125.1). NCBI lineage: Eukaryota > Viridiplantae > Streptophyta > Magnoliopsida > Fabales > Fabaceae > Lathyrus > Lathyrus tuberosus. The sequence goes on from JALAZF010000034.1 coordinate 9,340,900, forward strand.
CCCACTTTATGTGTAAATACGTTTACGTTATGTTTTCGTGTGTATATTAAGTTTTCTTATAAATACCGTTGAGTTTAATTGAGTTCGTCTCATTTTTGTAGGTAACTAATAAAGGCCATCGTGCCATATTCTTGTAGATCATTTAATAAGCTTTCCAGCGCTTCCGACCGTGCGTAAATCGGAGCTACGGTGCAGAAGTTGTGGTCAAATAAGGGGCTGTTTTTCTGTCATGTTCGCCTAGCGAGTGTGACAGCGAATGTTCGCTGGGCGAAGGCTGGCGAGGGTCCCAGCGAAGGAGGCCAGAAAGAGGCAGAGGAGAAAAAGACCAATGTTCGCTTCGCGAGCGTCCTAGCGAGCATTCGCTAGGCAAATAAAACGTTCGCTTAGCGAACTTCTGAAGAAAACAAAGGGCGGTTTAACTATTCAGAGGCACTTAAATGCCATTTTCGTGCATTCGCCTAGCGAATGAAATGGTTCGCCTAGCGAACCTGCAAAAATTCAGATTGTATATAATTCATTTTAGTCACTTTTTATAGGGTTGGTTTTGGGTATTCTTGTTCCTAATTCCATCAAGCTTCATTTTTCAGTAGATTAGCTTAGAAAACAACTGTGAAGCATGCATACGGATGAACCGAGGTGGATTGATCGTCGACCGGCTCTGACAAACTGCGAGATGTTTGGTTCATTTCTCTTTTTCTTTGTGTTTTTCTTTATGGTTGGGTTGTGTATATGTATTGTCTATGATCTCATGTATATTTGTCGCCCATGGCGTTATATAAAACTTGCGTTACAAATCTCTATTGGTTATTGTCTCTGACTTTTGCTTTATGCGCGGGGTTTGGGTTGCGTTAGACATAACCTTCGCGAACTTCGATTAAGGATGATTGTCTGTTAGTTTCTGGATTCTAGAGATAGATTTAGGGCTAACAATCTTTATGGTGTCGGAACTTAATGTCTTCCGTGTTTCGAGGCATTGTGCGCGAGAGCGTCGACGAGAGTAATACGGTTGTTCTCTCAACTTTGTGTTAGACATAACCTGTGTTGTGAGCGATGCTGGATGATATTGATGAGTATTGTAGGTGGAGTATAACTGGTCGATAAGTATAAGTTTGTGAGGAGTGATTTATATGCATTGTCGGACGAGTTTTTCTCTCTGAAGAATGATTTCTTTTTGTTTTAATATTTACTTTTATGTTTTCTTGTTTGAAACTATTTTAATCCAAACTCATAAATGCGAGAGATTGTCGAACGACATTCTTTCCCTCGAACTGATCTCTGTGGACACGACATAAATCTCGGAGGGAATTCTTTCCGAAAATAAATATTTTTGCTTGCTTGCCCTATTCTGCAATCAACAAAATGACGCCGTTGCCGGGGATTGGTTTTGATATTGAATCGCATTGCGATAGTTTCTTTGTTTTTGAGTTTTGTAGATATCGTACATGTTGTATATTTTCACTTGTTTATATTGATACTTGTACATTTTGACGTTTGTTCAAGTGTTTGGTTAGGACGATTGCTTTTGGTTGCGCGGTGAGACATCACCATGGCATGAATGAAGGAAGTTTCTAATTAAGCACCGTAAAGGCGTCGAGCTTACGACGTAAAACAAGCATGTTTTATAGTTTTTCTTTTCGAATGTTTTTGGTTGTTGTTTGCTCACAGATTTTGATTGACTTACTTGAGGATGCTGTTGTGATTTTCCAAGTTGGTTCGTTTTAACTCGTGGATGTATGGTAATGATCTTGTTAAGTTTTGTACACGTTCGAGGTATGTATTTATCGCTTTCTATACTTTAGCATATTCGTGATACTTAGGCATTTTACAAACTTCCATGCCATTCATTCTTTTGTATACTTGTTCAATTGTGAATCACCTTAGTTCCCACCCTTTTTGTGAGGAGGCCTTCTATTGTTCATATACGCGTGGAGTACCGGCATTCTTGTTCTAACTGGATTTTATTATGTTGAATCTGTTGTTTGTGTTGTTTATATGAATGCATGAAAAGGATCAAGGCAATTGTTTCATTTTGAGCACAACTACCTTAGCCAAATAGTCAATTCACCTTGTGAGCGTGTGATCTTTTGTAACCCCTTTGAGCTTTTTGATCCATGTTTTTATTTGAACTTAATGCTTGTCTATGAGTATTTAGTTCACTTATTTTTGAATGGATTTTGTTTTTTCTTGGACCTCAACTATGTGTTGTGGTATGGATTTTTTCCTTGCCTTAGAAAGTAGGGAGTATTCACATGATGATGTGGTTGAATTCAAGTTGGGGAGAGAATGGTTGTTTACTCATTGGTTGGATTCTATGAGGATTGAAAAAGAAAAGAAAAAAGAGAAAAATATGACAAAGAAAAGAAAAGAAAAAAGTGAAAAAGAAAAAAAAAAGAAAAATCCTTGAAAAAGGAAACAAAAAGAGTTGCAATAATTGTGCTAAATAAGTATTGTGTGTTGTGTAGCACTTGGGATTTTGGAAGAAGTTGGTTGAAATTTTGTGTGTGAATCTTTGTGAGTTTTCACTCCCTTAGGTTTAGGCAAGTTTTTGTTTCAATTACCTTTAGAAATTGCCCCTTGTTTGTTTACCCGACCACGCTACAACCTTGAAAAGCCCTTGTGATTCTTGCCTTTGTATTTTCAATGTGAATTTGTGGATGTATGCATAATTTAGTCTTGTGTTTGCAAGATTGTTGTGTGAGTGAAAGAACCTCATTTTGTGTTTTTCATCTACCGATGATTGTTTTTGCTAGGTGTGATTCACATTTGAACTTGTGTTGTTTTAGAATTTTTGGCATGACTTTTGTACTTTGCTTTTGTTTCGTGACTATGTTATCATTTTAGTTTAATGGTAAGTATTTACTTTGTGTGTACCGTTTTTCATTTGAACCATACATTTATTTTCCGTTTTTCAAAACCTGTTGATTCGTCATTCTTTGGCTATTTCTTGCGCATTTTCAAGTTTGTTTGTTTCTTGTTTGTGGACAAACAATTATGTAAGTTGGGGAGAGTTTGATAAGTGCAAATTGTACCTATTTGTGTAAATAAGTTTTGTTGCACTTATCGCTACTTTGTGTTAAAATTGGTTGAATAAACCCCACTTTATGTGTAAATACGTTTACGTTACGTTTTCGTGTGTATATTGCATTTTCTTGTAAATACCGTTGAGTTTAATTGATTTTGTCTCATTTTTGTAGGTAACCAATAAAGTCCACCGTGCCATATTCTTGTAGAGCATTTAATAAGCTTTCCAGCGCTTCTGACCGTGCGTAAATCGGGGCTATGGTGCAGAAGTTGTGGTCAAATAAGGGGCTGTTTTTCTGTCATGTTCGCCTAGCGAGTGTGACAGCGAATGTTCGCTGGGCGAAGGCTGGCGAGGGTCCCAGCGAAGGAGGCCAGAAAGAGGTAGAGGAGGAAAAGACCAATGTTCGCTTCGCGAGCGTCCTAGCGAGTATTCGCTAGGCGAATAAAACGTTCGCTTAGCGAACTTCTGAAGAAAGCAAAGGGCGGTTTAACTATTCAGAGGCACTTAAGTGCCATTTTCGTGCATTCGCCTAGCGAATGAAATGGTTCGCCTAGCGAACCTGCAAAAATTTAGATTGTATATAATTCATTTTAGTCACTTTTTATAGGGATGGTTTTGGGGATTCTTGTTCCTAATTCCATCAAGCTTCATTTTTCAGTAGATTAGCTTAGAAAACAACTGTGAAGCATGCATACGGATGAACCGAGGTGGATTGATCGTCGACCGGCTCTGACAAACTGCGAGATGTTTGGTTCATTTCTCTTTTTCTTTGTGTTTTTCTTTATGGTTGGGTTGTGTATATGTATTGTCTATGATCTCATGTATATTTGTCGCCTATGGCGTTATATAAAACTTGCGTTACAAATCTCTATTGGTTATTGTCTCTGATTTTTGTTTTATGCGCGGGGTTTGGGTTGCGTTAGACATAACCTTCGCGAACTTCGATTAGGGATGATTGTCTGTTAGTTTCTGGATTCTAGAGATATATTTAGGGCTAACAATCTTTATGGTGTCGGAACTTAATGTCTTTCGTGTTTCGAGAGCGTCGACGAGAGTTATACGGTTGTTCTCTCAACTTTGCGTTAGACATAACCTGTGTTGTGAGCGATTCTGGATGATATTGATGAGTATTGTAGGTGGAGTATAACTGGTCCGTAAGTTTAAGTTTGTGAGGAGTGATTTATATGCATTGTCGGACGAGTTTTTCTCTTTGAAGAATGATTTCTTTTTGTTTTAATATTTACTTTTATGTTTTCTTGTTTGAAACTATTTTAATCCAAACTCATAAACGCGAGAGATTGTCGAACGACATTCTTTCCCTCGAACCGATTTCTGTGGACACGACATAAATCCCGGAGGGAATTCTTTCCGAAAATAAATATTTTTGCTTGCTTGCCCTATTCTGCAATCAACAGTAACAAAATCTATAGTAATACTATCCCACTTCCATTCTGGAATCTCCAATGGTTGCATCAACCCCGAAGGTTTCTGATGCTCCACTTTTGACTTCTAACATGTCAAACAAGCATAAACGAACTGAGCGACATCTATCTTCATAGCGGACCACCAAAATAACTTCTTCAAGTCTTGATACATTTTCGTGGCTCCCGGATGAATACTCAAGCTACTCTGGTGACTCTCCTTTAAGATCGCTTTTCTCAATTCCATATTATCCGGCACGCAAATCCTGCCCCAGAATCTCAGTACACCACCCTTATCCACCTTAAAATCACTCTCAGGATCATCTCCTCCTGTAGGCATCATGTCCACTAGCTTCACATCAAGCCTCTGATTTTCTTTAATTTCATCTAAAAAGTCATTATTCACTTTAAGCATACCCAATCTAACACTTTCCGGTGTAGTTTCACAAACCATACTCAAGTCTCTGAACTGTTTAATTAATTCCATTTCTTTTATCATTAATGTTGACATATGAATTGTCTTACGACTTAGGGCATCCGCTACAACATTAGCTTTCCCCGGATGGTAACTCAAATTAAACTCATAGTCCTTCAAGAACTCTAACCATCTTGTCTGCCTCATATTCAACTCCTTCTGATCAAACAAATACTTCAGACTCTTATGGTCACTGAATACTTCAAATCTCGATCCATACAAATAATGTCTCCAAATTTTCAATATAAAAACTACCGCAGCTAATTTAAGATCATGAGTAGGATAATTCCTCTCATGCACTCTCAATTGCCGTGAAGCATATGCCACTACCTTGCCATCTTGCATTAACACTCCGCCTAATCCCATCTTAGACGCATCACAATATACTACAAAAGGTTCATTTGGATTTGGTAGAATCAATACTGGTGTTGTAGTCAATTTCTTTTTCAATTCTTCAAAACTTTCTTCACACGCCGTATCCCATACAAAAGCTTGACTCTTTCTAGTTAACTGAGTCAACGGTAACGCCAAATTAGAAAATCCTTCGATAAATATTCGGTAATAACCTGCCAAACCCAAGAAGCTTCTAATTTCCGTTACAGTCTTCAGAGGTTCCCAATGAAGCACTGCACTTACTTTAGATGGATCCACTGCTATGCCATCACCAGAAATAACATGACCCAAGAAACTTACAGTCTTCAACCAAAATTCACATTTTGAGAACTTTGCAAATAATTTATTATCCTTCAACACCTGCAATGCAATCCTCAAGTGTTCTGTATAATCCTCTTCAGACTTGGAGTAAACCAATATATCATCAATGAATACCACAATAAACTGATCCAGGTAAGAATGAAAGATACGGTTCATATATTCCATAAACACACCAGGCGCATTAGACACTCCGAAAGGCATCACTGCATATTCGTAATGTCCATATCGAGTTTTGAACGCAATCTTCTGAATATCACCTTCCTTCACTCTAATCTGATGGTAACCCGACCTCAAATCAATTTTACTGAAAATACGAGCCCCCACAAGCTGATCCATTAAGTCATCAATCCTTGGAAGTGGATACTTATTCTTAATGGTCACCTTATTCAACTGACGGTAATCGATGCACAAACGCATACTATCATCTTTCTTTTTCACAAACAACACTGGAGCTCCCCACGGCGACACACTTGGTCTAATAAACTTTTTATCAAGCAATTCTCCGATTTGAAATTTCAACTCTGCCAATTCTGATGCAGACATCCTGTATGGTGCCATAGATATAGGTCTGGTACCAGGAACAAGATCAATAGTAAATTCAATTTCTCTCGTCAGAGGCAATTCGGTAATATCATCCGGAAACACTTCAGGAAATTCACTTACCACCGGTAACTCATTAACTGATGTATTGCTTTCAACTGATAACCAGGCAACCACCGCAAACATCTTAGCTTCGTCTTCTAACAAGGTTCTCAATTCCTTAGTAGAAAAATAATTAGCCAACGCTTCCTCTTCAGGAGTAAGGAACAACAACCTCTTCCTGAAGCAATCAATGTAAACTCGGTTGAATTCTAACCAGGTCATTCCCAAAATGATATCCAGATTACTGAGTGGCAAACAAATCAAGTCCACTCTAAATTCTCTACCAAAAATAGTCAACAGACAATTCAAGCATGCTAAAGAAGAAACCAAAGAACCAATAGATGGAGTTTCAATGGTTATCCTCCGATCCAAAGTAGACGGCACAATTCCTAATTTCTTCACACAATCAACAGAAAAGAACGAGTGGGTTGCACCCGTGTCAATGATAGCAATCAAAGGAATGTCATTAATAAAACAAGTACCTTTGATGGAACACTCATCACCGGTAGACTGGGCTCCTACCAATGCGAACACCCTTCCACTTGTCTGAGATTTCTTAGGCTTCTGACAGTGAGTGCTGGTATGACCCTGTTCTCCACAGTTATAACAGGTAGGTATAGTAGTCATACAATTTGCCACAACATGACCTGGTCGTCCACACTTGAAGCACTTCTTCTTCTCATTCTGACAATCATTAGCACGATGACCCGTGCCACCACATTTGAAACACTTGGTAGGATTGAGAGCCTTCTCTCCCCCACTTAGTTTCTTTCCCACAGCGGCTTTCTGTTTTCCTTTGTCAGCTGGAGCACTATAAGGTGTACCCCCATACCTCTGTTTACCCTTCCGGTCATTCAAGGCTTTGTAATGTTCAATCCGGGCCCTGTTATCATTATCATAAATTCGGCTTCTACTTACTAGTTCTGGATAACTCCTTATCTTCTGACAAGCAATGCCCTGTTTGATCTCAGGACGCAGCCCGTTCTCAAACTTCAAGCATTTCGAAGTCATAGCCTCATCAGTATTGTTGTGAGCACAATATTGCACCAACTCCTCAAATCGAGCAGCATACTCAACAACAGTCATGCTACCCCATTTCAGTTCTAGGAACTCAATCTCCCTCGCACTGCAAATATCTTCCGGGAAATACTTTTCCAGAAACTCACCCTGAAACACTGCCCAAGTAACAAGAGTACCCATAACTTCCAACCTCTGACGACTATTATCCCACCAGGCTTCAGCTTCGCCTTCCAGCATATGAGTGCCAAACTGCACTTTCTGAGCTTCATTACATCCCATGGTCCTGAAGATCTTCTCAATAGCCTTCAGCCACTACTGTGTCGTTTCAGGATCAAGAATACCACCCTCAAATGTAGGCGGCTTATTGCTCTGAAACCTCTCTAAGTTACGGAACTGCGCCTCCCCAGCAATCTGATTGTTGTTCTGCATTGCCTGCACCATAGCTTGCAGCACCGCAGTAAGATCAACATCATTCCTCCCTGCCATACTGTTCAACAATCACAACACAGTTAGAAGAACACACAAGTCTACTCCTATTCTAAGGACAGACTCCACTACAACATCTGGCCGGACGGACCGACTAGCTTTGATACCAATTGTAACACCCCCATTTCCCAATTCGACAAAATATACAAATAATACAAAAATAATCAGAGTTCCCTTAACAATTGGGATGTCACACCATGAAAAACGTAACCTAATTTTTTTTCTATTTACTTCATTCACTTTTTGTTTTTTCAAAATAAGTTAAAACAGCGGAATAAAATATTGAATCCAAAATCATGGCCATTCGCCAACAAAACCATGGTCCACATAAACACGTGGTTCACCATGTTTTAAAGTGAGTAATGATACATAACACAATAAACAAAAGAACAACAAAAGATAAAATTCCCATTATCCCGTGTTACGTATCAGAGTGACTCCTAAGACTCGATCAAGCAACACGCACTCCATGCACTACTCAAGTACCTGGATTATCTGTACTTCCCAAGAAGCACAGACACAAGAAACAACAAAGGGGTGAGAACTACATTCAATAATTAGCGGTGTAAAATACATGCGAAGAAGTAGAAATCAAGCAATCACACATAATATGCACACATTCACGACACACTTGTCACTTTCAATTATAATCCAACAAAGACATAATAATGCAATGTGACTCAATGACACAATGCAATGCAAGTGATACCACACAACATGGTTCATTCAATTGAACCTGATTCATAATAGATTCTGGATAAATCACATACACTCCCACTGAGCAATGATTTATCTCCATACAACTCCACATTGGAGTCCGGACAATACTAAGCACCCATCATGGATTCTCACCTAGCTGTCTCCACTAGACACATCATGAAATGCATGACACAGATTACACACAAAACACATGTATAATAACAATTATACATCTTCACGATCCTCATGATCACACGTGAGATACATACTCACCGTAATACACACTAGTATTACCACAACTGTCAAATCAATTCATCATAATACACACAATTAAGGAAAATACCTCATGTGGCCTTAATTAGTTAATTATCTAATTAATCCATCCAAATTCCATTTTAAATCATTTTTACTGCCATTCCTAAATTCAACAAGTTCTGACACCTATCCAGACCTCTCAGACAAAAAAGGAACTGCATCGGACGCGAAATCGGGAAAGAAATCGCGAAACAACAAAATTCTTCACTCTCACTGGTCATACGCGTATTGCCCACACCCATACACGTATTGCCCAATTCTACCGCTTGCCATACGCGTATTGCCCAGAGGGTTACGCGTACGGGAAAAGGCTGATTTCTCTAAAAAAATTCCATCTTGATTCCATTTTAATTCCATTACGCGTAGTACCTCCTTCCGTACGCGTAATGCCTTACCCCCTACGCGTACCATTACGTGTTTCAGTAGAGGGCCGTGTAAAAATGGATTCCATACGCGTAACTCCCTCGTATCGCCCTTGCCATACGCGTATTGCCTTGTCCATTACGCGTATGGGCAGCGAATACCTAGAATTTTCTGTTTCCACACCAGTCCAATTCTAATCAACTTTGGCACCCAAATTTGCAACACCAGCAATCACATAACAGTAACAACATATTGTATTATACATATCATGACATAATGGATCAATTTACACACTTTTCTTCACAATTTCAATCATACAACCACAAATCCACAACAACAGAATTTATACATAAAATTCCTATGAGGGGAAAGATCCCTCACTACCCTCTCATGTTATTAACACCCATATTGAAATCCATTCTCCCCCTTACCTCGAATTCTCGATTAAATTCCTTTGAAAATTGATGATGCTAAGCTTAGCTTCTTCCTCTCCAACTTCCTCTTGGTGGAAATGTGATTATGACCTAATTTTCTTAATTCTCCTTTTACCTTATTTTACTAACACTAACTATATTATTACTAAAATTCTGATTTTATTTAATAATAACAATATTAATAGTAATAGTAATAATAATAATAATAATAATAATAATAATAATAATAATAATAATATGTTACATACTAATATTATTGGATATGCCCCACATTATTCATTACTACTTATTATTATTCCAACATCTCTATTTTCCCCGTTCCGTTAAGGACCCTACCCCTACGCACTCAACTACACACACCCTAAACAAGGCCAAACAAATGAAATAACACACGACGATTAAATAAATTAAAATGGGGTGTTACAATTCTCATGTTAATCTTGCTTGTATTGTTGCAAAAGGGGTCATACTATTGCATAATGTCGCTTTAGGAGGTTTTTAGTTCCTAAAGGCATTTATCAATGGTTGCCCAAATACAATCCTGTTTTCACTCACAACCAAGGACCCAATAAGAATTTGGTACCTATTTCCCTTGATCGATTGTGTAGGTACAACGTCTTGAGACCACGGAAAGAAGATGGGTTCTTGATAGTGGCTGCTCAAGACATATGCCAGGAGACATATCTCTTTTCATCGACTTTGTGGCAAAGAAAAAGGGATTTGTTACCTACGGAGACAACAATAAAGGGTCAATACTCGGCAAAGGTAGTGTAGGTAATCCCTCATCTACTGCTATCTTAGACGTGCTTCTTGTTGAGGGTCTTAAACACAACCTCTTAAGCATTAGTCAATTATGTGACAAGGACTATAAAGTATCATTTTCAAAGGATTGTGTAGCGTGCGATTTTTGTCGGTGACGCGACCACCTTACCGCATTTGGTTGGAATTGAATGCTACTTTCTGATTTCTTATTTATCCTATGAAGCTGGAAAGGAAAGGGAAGCTATCTAAAACTAACCTTGCACGCAAATGTTTTCTTTAACAAATGTTAAGAGATTGGGAGGTCCGGGGTCAGGTTATACAATGGGGAGTTGTAAATTACCCATCCTATATATGGTTATCCATAGATCATTTAGCAAATTCTGCTGTTATCTACTTACTGGTGTTTATCTGTCATGGGTTTGGGGAAAGTTTCTTCTTTGGGAATGTTGAGAGAGTATTTTTGTTGTTTTTCGGGTTTTTTGATGTTTTTCCTAAGGTATTGGACCTAAGGTTTTTGATTAGTGTGCTCTCTAAGATTTCGCAATCTTATGCCTACGTATTCCCATTAAAGAAAACAGAGAAATCAGAGCAATCGTAGTTCCTCCTATTTCTATGGGAGGAAAAAGATATTTGGTGTCTTGTTCAAAGCCCAAGATTGAAGCTAAAGGGTATTTGTGTCTTGTTCAAAGCCCAAGATTGAAGCTAAAAGGGTTGAGTATTTGTGTCTTGTTTAAAGCCCAAGATTGAAGCTAAAAGGTTTTACTGAGAGAGAATTTGTCATCTCTAAGGGAGATATCTCATTTGTTTATCACAGTTGTTGGGTGACTGATTATAAAGGAGAATTACTTTAACTGGAATGTATGGAATCCAGCAATGCCATAATTTCCTTTATAAGGGATTTGTCCTGAAGGAGAAAACTTTAACTCAGTGTCGAGCAATGCTATTTTTTCTTAGGAACCTTCCATGCTAAGAGATGGACATTGGCTTGGATGTAAATAATCCAGAGGCTTGCCACTTACAGCAATTAGATGAAAGAAGGGGATTTACCAGGATAAGAGATGGACTACAGCTTGGATTTTTGAATCAACAAGTGTGCCACTTACAACAGTTATCTGGAATTAAAGTTTGTTTGATTGTCTGTTTTGATATGTGATTTTACAGAGAAATGTCTTCCTACATAGAGATTTTGATTTCCTCTGAGGGGATGTTGGTTTTTTTTTTGTGCCTTGATCAAAGCTCAAGGTTGAAGCTAAAGGTTTAACTCTACTAGGGAGGTTTATATATGTCTTGTACAAAGCCCAAGATTGAGGCTGAAAAGAGATTGACTCTGCTTAGAGAGATCATTATATAAAGCCTAAGAGGGGGCTAACAAAAATTGACTCTTCTGGGGAATATTTTGTCTGTCTTGAACAAAGCCCAAGATTGAGGTTAAAAGCGATTTACTCTACTGGTGAGAGGTTTTATCTGTCCTGTACAAAGCCCAAGATTGAGGCTAAAAGGGTTAACTGACTCAGCTGGAGAATGTTTTATCTGTCTTGTACAAAGCCCAAGACTGAGGCTAAAACTGCTGAGGGATAATCTTTATACAAAGCCTAAGAGGAGGCTGGTTGGGGAATTTCTTATATAAAGCCTAAGAGGAGGCTAACTTCTGCTGAGGATTAGTCAGATCCAGAGACAGGTCCAAATTGGGGAATCAACTCTTGCTGAGGGTTGCAGAAGAGTTGAAATATCAGATGCCTTGAGGTTCTAAATTTTCTGAGGGTTTTACTAGGAGTAACTTGACCCTAGCTGGGGAAATTTGAAGTGAGAGTTTAAAGATTGAGTTTTGAAACCTATGGAGGTTTTAACTCTGTTGGGGGTTTATCCTATGTTTTTAGGAAACTTGAGGGTTTCTTGAGATCCAAAAGGAGATGAGACTGTCCGAGTCTACTGGTATGAAAAGGTTTATCTTTGCATGATGCCAAGAGGAGGCTGATGTTTTAAGGGATGAGAATCAACCCTAAATTGGTTAGATGTTTTGATTCTGACTCTCTGAAGGATTGAACTAGCAAAAGATGACTAGGTTTAGTCCTGTACCTGTAGGAGGTCTTTGGGTCCTTGTACTAAGCCCAAGAGAAGGCATGAGAACTTCTAAGAAGCCTGAGGGTCTTTAAGCTAGAATAGCAGCAAGCAAAAAATAATAAGTAACCCAGTTTGTCATTCTCCACAGGGATCAGTGCGAGGGAAAGAATGCCATTCGACGGTATCTATGTTTCTAAGCTCATGGATCAAAAGTTCTGGTTAAAAACGAACCAAAAGCAAATGCGGAAAATTAAAGGAACAAAAAGCAAGTAAATAACAATAACACATTCTTCGGAGAAGAGAAACTCAATAGAGATCAATCGATAACACATGCATTCTTCTAATCAAGTAAACACAAATCAATCATTCGCCTAATATCCTCACGTATCACCCACAACAGAGGTTATGTCTAACGCAACGTCGAGAGAACAATCGTATTGTATCATTGGTGATGTCTCATGCAACAAAACCAACACAGAGCATTAAGAACTGATACTCACGCAAGTGTTAAGCCTAAATCTATCTCTAGAGTCTAGCCCCAACAGATATTACTATAACATCCATATCAGATAAATGATTTCTTCGTATTAAAGCCAAGATCAGAATATGTACATACCCTTAACCCTTTTTACATGTATTCAACTAATTTGCCAAATGAATGTGAATATCCTTCTTCATCCCTATTATCACGCATCCTCGCGATATCGTATCAATTCTACTCATGCTACCCATGCTACTTAATCAACACAATACAACAAAAGATAAAATGAATATCAACTCACAAAACCATGTGAAAAGCTTGCTCATTGATAGAAGAAAATCTAAGATCAAAGATTTGTAAAGGTTTTGTCAAGACCACAAATAATCAATCAAAGACAACAACAATAGAAAATCAGAATTCATTCACAAACATAGATTAGAGGAAATACAATAGGTATCAAAAGATTTACATACAAAACCTCAAAAAATAGAGAATACAAAGAGAAGAAAGGAGAAGAACCGTTTCCTCACGGTTTGTCAGAGCCGATTGAAGCAAATCCAACTCCGGATCAACAATATGCATCCTCTAATGTTGTTTCTTAGCCTATCTAATCCTAAAATATGTTTGATGAAGTTGGGAGAAAGTTCCCCCAAAAACATAACCTAAAAAATGCTGAAAGGTGACTTAAATAGGGGGATGGAATGTCGCGAACCGTGCTAAGCGCGCTATGAGGGCGCTTAGTGCCATCAGAGAAATCCAGCATCTTGTTTTCGTCATAACTTTCGAACCGTAACTCCGTTTGAGGCGCGGTCGGAAGCGTCAGAAAGCTTATTCAATGATATATATGAAAATGAATATAAATCAGGGCTTGAATGCCTACAAAAATGAGACAAACAAATTAACAAAGAATTGAATTTATTAATACCGCGCTAAGCGGCCTCAGATCGCGCTAAGCGCGGTCACTTAAAATACCCTCAAACCGCACTAAGCGCGGTCCTGCCCGTGCTAAGCGCGGTCAAGGAACCTTAGCTACTGTCTCTGCATCAAAACTGCGCTGAACCCGCGCCAAAAAGCGCGCTAAGCGCGAGTTACCGACACGACTTCTCAAAAATCAACTTTTAGGCCTTCTTTCCTTCACCAATTGTTCTTATCATCAAATATAAGCAAGAAGATCTGTCAAAGAGCATCAAAATGATCAATATTCACAATATTTACAATAAAATCGGAAACTTGTGTATTTACACTAAAAATTATGTATTTACAACTAAAACACCAAAGAAACAATTGAAAAGGGCCACAAAATTACTATCTAAAATATGCACAATTTGGCACTTAACAACTCTCCCTAACTTATTATTTTGTTTGTCCTCAAACAAAAGTCAATAAACTCGAAGAAACAAAAGCAATTATCAAGAAATCATGCTCAACAAGCCTTACAAAAGGAAAACAAATGTATGGTATACAAATCAAAAGTACACACAAGGCAATGCTTACCACTAAACTACAACGACACCACGCATATGAATCAAAGTCTAAGCACAAAACAAATGTCAACATACAAAAGCAATACATGTTCAAGAATGAATCACACCTAACACTCCACTTCAAATAAGAATGAAGAAATTAATGCGTGTTTGCAACCGCGGGGAAATTTCACTCATCTGACAAACAATGCAAATGACAACTCAATTCATACAACATCTAACAATCAAAAATGAAAACATGGAAGCAAAAAGATCACTAAGGGCTTTAAAGGTTATAGCTTGGTCAGGTTCACAACAAAGGGACGTTTCTAAAGGCCATTGAATCGAAATTGCCGATGCAAAAAGAAACATTCACTATACATGGTATTTACACATCTCAACTTCATTCACCATTTTCATTCCCTTACCACAAACCTTCTCAAACTTCCTTTTGCACAATTATTTCATTCTCTATTTTTCTCTTTCAAGCAAGCATTATTTTTCTTTTGTTTTTCACCTTCATATTCACACTTTTTCTTTTCATGCTTGTTTGAAATTTTTCAAAAGTTTTAGCAACCTAGCATTCTTCTTTTTCATTCTCCCCAACTTGAATTCAACCAAACCTCAAGTGAATGTTCCTTGCTTTTTATGGCAAGGAAATCAAAGTAAAATAATGTTCAAAGGTTCAAGAATAAATTTTTAGAACCTCACAAAATTCAATGATGAACTATACTTTCAAATTATGTACATAAACTAAGTTCATCACTAAAATGAGATCTAAACTGTTTAGGCTCAAAGGGGTTAACGAATTCTCACTACTCACGGGTAAGATACTTTTGGATCCGGTTGTGCTCAATATAAACAAATGCCTTGATCATTTCTAATGCTTACACAAAATCAAAGTAATCAAAAGATAAAGCATGAATCAAATGTATTAAACAAAATTTATCAGTCATCCAAGCATTTAGTAAACAATGGAGGTTTCTCACAATGGGCTATGAACTAAAGTGATTCATAAATGAACAAAAATTGCAAGAGAGTGAAAGACATGTAATTTGTACAAATCCTAAGGCTCATAAACATGTTATGTTCTAGAAAAGCAATAAACACAAACCACAGCAATGCAACTTTCTTTAAACTTTTCACACTACCATAACATTTTCTTGTTGAAATAATCAAAATTGAAAAATCACACAATGCACCCTCAAGCTAATCAAAAACAAAACTTGGGAACAAACACAAAAATTTCTAAATCTAATAAACCTATACTAAAAAAATGGGTGAAAGTGGATAAGAGAATAAGAGATTTTTTCCACAAAAAGCAAGGCGCGCTAAGCACCCTCTATGCGCGCTAAGCGCGCACAGGCTTGCTGAGTTTTTCAAGTTCTTTCTCTCACTCAATCCATCCACTATCATCTTATTTTAACTATACTACTAAATGTAAAACTGTACAAACTCAAATCGTTGGGTTGCCTCTCAACAAGCGCTTGTTTCACGTCGTTAGCTAGACGCCTTATTTACGTACAAGCTCCTCCATGTTGCTTCGTTCACCGGTAGCGACCCAATAAAACCTGCAACACTTGAGCAAACGTAAACCAAAAACAAAAATATGCACACACATACACAAACATGATGGAAAACATATATATACAATCACTTATGGAAAACAACTATTAACAAGTACGTACAAAGGCAAAACAAGTGTTTATACAAGTAAATATACAATATAGACAATTATGTACGAAGCTTAAAAACATAGAAACTATGCGATGCAACTCAATATCTAAACACCAATCCCCGGCAACGGCGCCAATTTGTTGAAGCTAGAATAGCAGCAAGCAAAAAATAATAAGTAACCAAGTTTTGTCATTCTCCACAGGGATCAATGCGAGGGAAAGAATGTCATTCAACGGTATCTATATTTCTAAGCTCATGGATCAAAAGTTCTGGTTTAAAACGAACCAAAAGCAAATGCGGAAAATTAAAGGAACAAAAAGCAAGTAAATAACAATAACACATTCTTTGGAAAAGAGAAACTCAATAGAGATTAATCGATAACACATGCATTTTTCTAATCAAGTAAACACAAATCAATCATTCGCCTAATATCCTCACGTATCACCCACAATAGAGGTTATGTCTAACGTAACGTCGAGAGAACAACCGTATTGTCTCATTGGTGATGTCTCACGCAACAAAACCAACACAGAGCATTAAGAACTGATACTCACGCAAGTGTTAAGCCTAAATATATCTCTAGAGTCTAGCCCTAACAGATATTACTATAACACCCATATCAGATAAATGATTTCTTTGTATTAAAGCCAAGATCAGAATATGTACATACGCTTAACCCTTTTTACATGTATTCAACTAATTTGCCAAATGAATGTGAATATCCTTCTTCATCCCTATTATCACGCATCCTCGCGATATCGTATCGATCCTACTCATGCTACCCATGTTACTTAATTAACATAATACAACAAAAGATAAAATGAATATCAACTCACAAAACCATGTCAAAAGCTTGCTCATTGATAGAAAAAAATCTAAGATCAAAGATTTGTAAAGGTTTTGTCAAGACCACAAATAATCAATCAAAGACAACAACAATAGAAAATCAGAATTCATTCACAAACATAGATTAGAGGAAATACAATAGGTATCAAAAGATTTACATACAAAACCTCAACAAATAGAGAATACAAAGAGAAGAAAGGAGAAGAACCGTTTCCTCACGGTTTATCAGAGCCGATTGAAACAAATCCAACTCCGGATCAACAATATGCATCCTCTAATGTTGTTTCTAAGCCTATCTAATCCTAAAATATGTTTGATGAAGTTGGGAGAAGGTTCCCCCAAAAACATAACCTAAAAAATGCTGAAAGGTAACTTAAATAGGGGGCTGGAATGTCGCGAACCGCGCTAAGCGCACTATGAGGGCGCTTAGCGTCATCAGAGAAATCCAGCATCTTGTTTTCGTCATAACTTTCGAACCGTAACTCTGTTTGAGGCGCGGTCGGAAGCGTCGGAAAGCTTATTCAATGATATATATGAAAATGAATAGAAATCAGGGCTTGAATACCTACAAAAATGAGACAAACAAATTAACAAAGAATTAAATTTATTAATACCGCGCTAAGCGGCCTCAGATCGCGCTAAGCGCGGTCCTGCCCGTGCTAAGCGCGGTCAAGGAACCTTAGCTACTGCCTCTGCATCAAAACTGCAATGAACCCACGCCAAAAAGCGCGCTAAGCGCGAGTTACCGACACGACTTCTCAAAAATCAACTTTTAGGCCTTCTTTCCTTCACCAATTGTTCCTATCATCAAATATAAGCAAGAAGACCTGTCAAAGAGCATCAAAATGATCAATATTCACAATATTTACAATAAAATCGGAAACTTGTGTATTTACACTAAAACTTATGTATTTACAACTAAAACACCAAAGAAACAATTGAAAAGGGCCACAAAATTACTATCTAAAATATGCACAATTTGGCACTTAACAGAGGGTCCTTGTACAAAGCCCAAGAGGAAGCTGCGGATGCTTTTAGGAAGCCTGTGGGTCTAAACCTAAGAAAAGTTCAAGAGAGGTTTCACCGGGAATAATCATTTCTTTAGTGAACAGTTCTAGGGTTTGAAGAAATTCAAGAGAGGTTTCACCGAGAATTAATCCTCTCCGGGAAAATGAATTTCTTGTACAAATTTCTAATAGTGACAGTCTTGAGAAAAGTTTCACTGAGAATAATGCCTTTCTCTGTTCCATATTGTATAAGCCCAAGAGGAGGCAAGACTGTATCTGAAATTTCCTATGGGGAACTAATTTTGACTGTGTTGAAAGAGTGACCACTGGTTTGATCTAATCCTAGACCTAATTGCTGGGAAAAACTCTAAGCAGATATACAGGCATATATATATATATATATATATATAGATGAAATATATAACAAGTAGGTAAAAGAAAGCTGGTAGAACTTACAGGTGAGCAAGCTTCCAGTATTACAGTTGTATGATTAGTTATTTAAGAAATTGAAGCAAGTTTTGATAACAACTATGAATTTGAATCTAAATCAAAAGGGAAGTTGTTTTGAAAGGAAGTTTGGGGCTTATACTTAAGGAGAGACCCAGATTTATTCTTTCGAAAAGGCGATGATCGCGTCGTAGTTTTGAAAAGCACAAAGGTACTTATACAATGACTGAGGCCCAAATTTATTGTATTTACAAAAGAGATTGGGTCTTACACTCTATTAGAGGCCCAAAGTTTATTTTTATACAAGAGATGGGGCTTACAACTCAAGGAGAGGCCCAGATCAAAAATAACGATCGCGCCGTTATTTTGAAAACTGTACTGGGACTTATACAATGACTGAGGCCCAAATTATTTATGTAAAAAGGGATGGGTCTTATACTCTATTAGAGGCCCAAGAGTTTATTAAAAGAATAAGGATGAGACTTACAACACAAGGGGAGGCCCAGATGAAAATTGTTTGAAAAGCGGCGATCGCGCCGAGATTTTTGAAATCGTATCGGGACTTATATAATGACTGAGGCCCAAAAAATGGTTTATTTACAAAGGGATAAGACTTACACTCTATCAAGAGGCCCAAAAATGTGTATGTTAAGTTTGAAAATCAAAATTTAGAGGAAACCCTAATTTTGAATTTAAAAGATATAATTTTCAAAGGAAATTAAATAAAAAATAATATCAAATATCAAATATATTTAAAAAAAAGTTGTCAAATTTGAAAAATCATGTTTAATCACATGAAAGATTGAAATTTATTTGGAATGAAAATATCAAAGTGGGAATTTCATTTTAAAATGTTAAAAAAAATGAAATTAACTACAAAAATTCTAACTATATTAAATAAATAATATAAATTGGAATTTTTTGTAAAAAAAATAATTTAACATTTTTGTGACTTTTTTAAAAAAAGAACAAGCCAAAAATGATAAAAAATGAGAGAAAAATTAATTTTGGAAGTTATTAAAAAATGGTGAAGAAAATTGAAAGAAAACAAGTGATAAAAAAATAGGATGTCCCTCCCAAGGTTTGAACCCACGCCCTTGAGGTGGAGGGTTTAAAACTTGACCAACTAAGCCAAGTGCGTTGGCTGATAGAGTGTGGCAAGAGTGAATAATATGTGAAACTCCCTTTGGAAAATAGTTTTTAAAAAATAACAAAAGGTCTGGGGCGAGGGGGATTCGAACCCCAGACCTCTCGCTCGCTACACACACATAAATACTAGTGTTTCCACTAGGGCGCAATGCCAATTCAAACATATAATGGCAAGTGTATAATATATACTATGTTTGGTTCTAAAAATCTGAAAATGGCACTATGGCCATCTTCTTCCTTGGGTAATCATCAGACTTGCGTGAAGCAAGCTATCTCCCTCGTTTCTCAACCATTTTACAAGATGTAAAAATGAAACTTATGCGTTTTTTAACAAGGAACATGATGGTTCTTTTCAATTTTGTTTAAATTAAGTGTAACAAAAGATATCACGTTGTAACTAGATGAACCCTAAAAAATACAAGAACTAAATGAAATCTCATACACATGAGATAAATAGCAATTGATTGAGGGAAAATGATCTATGAACATCCAGAAATACAATGGTAACTTGAAAACATGTTTATGATGCATGATTCCTTGAGTTTGAAAGTTTAAGGCTTACCTCTGCAAGAAGGAATCGATTTCAGTGGTAGAGGTGTTACAGAAGTGAAACAAGGACCTGGATAGCTTCCTTAGGCCTCAAGGCTTGTGTTGCAACCTTCAGGATGTTTTGAAACGCTTTGGATAGGCTGGCTCAACTCTGACTGCAATTGATCCAAGTGAGAAATAGAGATGATGATCCTGATGTTTCAGAAGTGTGAGGAGTGTTTCATCAGCTCATATATGATGTATGGAAAGTGTTAGAACAATTGGTGGTGATGGAATGGCTCTCTAATGAAAAATTCGATAGTGACTTGCAAATGAAGGCATTTTTGGAGTGAAAGAGATATTTTAAGTAAAGCCAATGTTCTGAGGCTTTGGTGTACTTAAACTGATCACAATTTATGTCTATTTATAGTGCAACAAGTTTGTTTTAGCATCAATAGTGAATGGAGGCTTGGGCAGTCCCTTGGCCAATGTTGATCAAAAGGAATCTCAAGTCTCCTCTAGCCATTGACTTGAGGTTAGGGAACAGGCTATGAGTCCTTTGGTTCAGAGATAAGGCTTGACTCAATTCATTTAGGAATGTCTTGATGCTTGCCACCTTGTGAATCCATTGAACGCATTGAAACAAAATTGGAGTCTTTGAGATTTCTAGCCTTTTTAGGTGACACATAGCTACATGTAGATCCTTGAACTTGGGAGGCTTGTGGATCAGATCTTTTTCCTCTGATGTTATCCTCTGAGGTGTCCAAATGGATGACAAGTCTTGCAATTGCCTAACTTAACCAATTCGAGCAAAAATGCACAAATTTGTCTTGTACAAGACATTTTGAAAGTGTCATCTTGGGAGGATCATATCTCCTTGCTCAAATAGAGTTATGGAATGCTCATGTACTTTTTAAAAAGCCCTTATATGGTTCAATTCATGTGTGGTCATAGTTTGTCTTGAAACTATCTGGACTTAGTTGAAAAATTCCCATGAAGATTGATGTTCAAGGCTGAAACTTAGACAATTTTGTACTAAGTGTTAAATCTTTGATTTTTCACCACTTTGATCCATTCATAACCAAAAATCCATGAAGAATTAGAGTTCATGTAGTTGAAGCTTTTGTAGAATGTAGGAAGACCTATAAATTAGGCTTTGGATCACTCAAAATGGCAGCTTGGATCAAAAGTTATGGCCCTTGGAAGTTGGCACCAGAACCATCCAAACTTAGTAACTTAGAAAATTTTTCAATTTTTCAAGATTACCCCTTTTACAAGTTATCATGATTTCTTGATCAATTCTTGTTCAAATGACATTATAAATCATATATTATGAAAATATGAGTCATAAGGATCATTTTTACCAAAAAAGTCATGTTTTGACTTTTGGCTCCGGAGCGGTTCGGCGCGGAGAAACCCTAATTCTCGACTTTTGAGGAATGCATTCTCTGAGGGTGATTTAACTTTTGAGTCATATTTTGAAGCCTTGGCTCAATCTCCTATGAAAATTTCACTATGGAGGCCTCAGTCGACAAAAAACCCTAATTTGGTGACACTGGGTATTTGGAGGCTCCTTCCACTTGGAATGCTGGAACTTTGTTCTTGATTCTTGATGTGGGAGTCCTCTTGATCCCTTATGGGTGTTTTAGAGTTTGGAAAAGTTAAAGATTATGTCATTTCTTGATTGATCTTTTGTCCAGATGCTCAGAGAGGGATGGAAACCCTAATTCTTGATTATAGTGAATGCTCAACTATCTTTGAGGAGATTGGTGAGGCATGAAGGTACGTCCATATTGTGGTGATGATTTGCATAATGATGGGAAATCTTGTGGTCAAAATTTGGGGTATGACAGATTGGTGCATAATTGGAAATAGTGATAAAAAAGGATGTGTTTAAAGGCCTGAGGGTCAATAACGTCTATATGCTAGACTTGAATGAGGTATCGTTGAGTAGCGACAAGTGTCTAGTCACCATGAGTGAAGATTCATGGTTATGGCATAGACAGTTGGCGCATGTCAATTTTGATTTACTTAATAAAATAGTTTCTAAAGACCTAGTAATCGGCTTACCCAAAATCAAATTCACAAAGGATCACTTATGTGATGCGTGCCAAATGGGGAATCAAACAAGGATCTCGTTTAAGTCTAAAAACAGTGTTTCAACCACAAGACCCCTTGAGCTCCTTCATATGGACCTATTTGGACCATCTAGGATTAAGAGCCTAGCTGGTAACTATTATGGTTTTGTGATTATCGATGACTTTTTTAGGTTTTGCTGGACTTTTTTCTTAGCAAGTAAGAGCGATACTTTTTCGGCTTTTGAAAATTTTGCCAAGTTATCCCAAAACAAATTGAACACAAACATTATGTCAATTAGAAGTGATCATGGAGGTGAGTTCTAAAATCATCTTTTTGAAGCATTTTGCGAAAGCCATGGGATTGATCATAATTTTTCTGCACCACGTACCCCTCAACAAA
The DNA here is from genome assembly GCA_022829125.1 of Lathyrus tuberosus. NCBI lineage: Eukaryota > Viridiplantae > Streptophyta > Magnoliopsida > Fabales > Fabaceae > Lathyrus > Lathyrus tuberosus. Next base: position 9,363,390 of record JALAZF010000034.1, read on the forward strand.
ACGGTGTTGTGGAACGTAAAAATAGAATTTTGGAAGAATTAGGAAGGACTATGATTAATGAGAGTGGTCTTCCAAAATACTTTTGGGTTGATGCCATTAGTACGGCTTGTTACGTTTTGAATAGGGTGCTCATCCGTCCTATTCTAAACAAGACACCATATGAGCTTTTAAAAGGGAGGAAGCCCAACGTATGTCACCTTCACATTTTTTGTTGTAAGTGTTTCGTGTTGAATAATGGTAAAGAGACACTTGGTAAGTTTAATGCTACGGCTAACGAAGGTATCTTTCTTGGATACTCTCAGTCTAGTAAGGCATATAGGGTTTACAATAAGAGGTTACTTACTTTTGAGGATTCGGTTCACGTTACTTTTGATGAGTCTTATCCGAAAAATGTCGGAAAAAGTAGTTCTTTTCATGGTGCAGGTGTATCTTCAGAAGACATACTCAAGAAGACTGATAAAGAGACTGATCAACCTGAAGTAGTGCATGTTGAGGAGGAAAAGATCACCAACCTGTGAAGAGTGAGGAGGATCATCCGTCTAATAAAGATGTCCTTCCTCCAGCTTGGAAGTTTTCCAAAGACAATCCCATCGACAACATTCTCGGTGACATCTCAAAGGGAGTAACAACTCGTTCCAAGCTAAGTAACTTCTGTTATTACTCCACTTTTGTTTCGCAAGTTGAGCCTAAAAACTCAAAAGAGGCCTTACTCGATGAACATTGGCTTTTGTCAATGCAAGAGGAGTTGAATCAATTTAAAAGAAATAAGGTTTGGGACCTTGTCCCTCCTCCGCGAGGCCATCGAGTAATCGGCACCCGATGGGTGTTTAGGAACAAGCTCGACGAAAATGGAGTTATAACTAGAAATAAAGCGCGCTTAGTTGCGCAAGGGTATAACCAAGAGGAATGCATAGACTATGATGAAACTTATGCGCCTGTTGCCCGACTCGAGGCTATACGTCTGTTGCTTGCCTACGCATGTGCGAAAAACTTCAAATTATTTCAAATGGATGTAAAAAGTGCATTCCTTAACGATTACATTAATGAAGAGGTTTATGTTGCCCAACCTCCTGGATTTGAGTCCCATGAGTATCCCGATCACGTTTACAAGCTAAAATGTGCTTTGTACGATCTCAAACAAGCCCCTAGGGCTTGGTATGAGCGTCTTAGCAAATTTCTACTTGATCAAGGGTACTCTAGAGGAAAGGTTTACACAACTCTCTTCATTAAACGTCAAGGAAAACACCAAATTTTGGTACAAGTATATGTAGACGATATTATATTTGGTTCTTCTAACACAAATATGGTCAAGGAGTTTTCTAAATTAATGCAGAGAGAGTTCAAGATGAGCATGATGGGGGAGCTAAACTATTTCCTCGGATTGCAAATCAAGCAACTTGATGAAGGGACATTCGTGAGCCAAACGAAGTATTGTCTTGAGTTACTCAAGCGCTTCGACATGGCTAGCTCAAAGGCTATTGACACTCCGATGCCTACATGCGTCAACTTGAGTCGAGATGAGAATGGTAAGAATGTAGATGTGAAGAGATATAGATGTATGATTGGCTCTCTTCTCTATCTTACCGCATCCCGACCAGATATCATGTTTAGTGTCTGCATGTGTGCTAGGTACCAATCGTGTCCCAAGGAATCTCATTTAAAAGCCCTGAAGCGCATACTTAGGTATCTATGCGGTACTCCAAAGTATGGGCTTTGGTATTCCAAGGGAAGTGATTGCTCTTTGGTTGGCTATTCCGATTTTGACTTTGCCGGTTGCAAATCAGATAGGAAAAACACTAGTGGTACTTGTCACTTTTTCTCAAATTCCTTAGTGAGTTGGCATAGCAAAAAGCAAGTTTTCGTTGCTTTGTCAACAGCCGAGGCGGAATACGTTGTGGTCGATAGTTGTTGTGCTCAAGTCTTGTGGCTTAAGCAATAATTACTCGACTACAATGTTCAACTTGAATGTATTCCTATTTTGTGTGATAATACAAGTGCCATTAACCTAACCAAAAACCCGGTATTACATTCTCGCACGAAACATATAGAAGTACGCCATCATTTCTTTATGGATCATGTAGAGAAAGGCGATGTGGTATTTGAGCATGTTGATTCTAAGAATCAACTTGCGGATATTTTCACCAAACCTCTTGCGACGGAGCCTTTCTTTAATATCCGTAGGGAACTTGGTGTTCTCGATATCTCGGATCGCGTTTGATTATGTATACATGATTGCATGCTCTATACTATTACTTGTCTATATTTTTCTTTGACTAATAATAATTGAAAATACTAAGCTACATGTGAGGGCATCTATCATCAATCGTCAGAGGTAATATCGTTCCTTCTTATATTACTACTCTTGATCAATTATATGTGTAACCTATTATGCCAAAATATGGATTGAATTGATGTTTATTTCATGATTAGGTATAATTTTGATCCATCGTTTAAGTTTGGCATGTGTGTGGCTTGTAATTTATCTCTACTTGATGCATAATGTTCTCAAAATATGCATTTTCCATGTTCTACTTGTTTGAGTCGACCGAAACAGGGCATGGGTCGACTCATGAATGTCAAAATTTCTCACATATAGGAGCAGGTTAGCGCAGGTCAACCTTATAGTCGACGTATCCTTTTTAAAAATTTGAAATTATGAAAAAAATTTCAATGTGCGTCGACGCATGACCTGTTTCGGTCGACACATCGCTGGCAGAGTCTGAATTTTTTTTCTCGGGAAGACGCGCGCCCCCTTTGCATGTTAGAAAAATTGACCAAATTAAATTGTATGTTACATTTTCCAATTGTCATCATTATACATTGCATCTACTACATTTCCTCATTCTTCTCCTCTCCTTCAAACTTCCAAAACCCTAAAAACCCATTACAAATACCTTCTAAAAAATCCAAGAGTTCCAAAATCAAAAAGGTGTTCAAGGGTTCTCTCCACATAGAATCAAGATTTCCTAGTTTGTTCATCTTCATCATAAAGATTCGACCACTGTTCATCATCATATACAATTTCGTGTACTGTTCATCTGTGTCAAAAAGGGTATCTTTCAATGGCTTCAACAAGGATCACCGGAAAGAGAACATCCAGAGCCTCTACTTCAAGAGCGGGAACATCAAACATACCGGTAAATGCTCTCTCTTTGTTATCTGATAATTTAACTGAGACCTTCAACAAGGATTTTCGTAACCGGTCCATTGTCAAGCAATTTGTTTATTATCCTTTGAGGGCTGAGCATTTCCATTTGACTGAAATTATTAAACTGCCGAATTTTCAACAATTTGATGAGTTCTTGGAGTGTGACACCAAGTACAATGAGGACTTGGTTAAGTTGTTCTACACAGGAATTCAGGGTAAGTTCGAAGGTTCTACGTCTAAGTACATGATAGGTGGTAAAATGTACTCTATTAATGCAACTGTCTGGAAGAATTTGGTTAATATAGATCCACAGGGATCCACTCTTCCTAAAGTTACTGATTCTACATTTGTTGATGGATATGAATTTAAGACTGCTCTAAACTCCATGCTGCGAGACCCTTATTCTAACGGCATTGTGAATAGTAATTTATTTCCTAAGACGGTTACAACAGGGCAGTTGAAGACCATTGATAGGATTCTCCAGTGGATCGTTGCTCATATTCTACGTCCCAAGAAGGGGGGATACTCATGAGTTGATCAGGCTGAGGTTCATTTGATTTATCTGTTGAAAAATAAGAAGCGCATTGACTTGCCTCATTACATCACAAGTCGGATGTTTGCACTCCGTGACTCCAGTCGAGGTACGGCCCTATGTTATGCATTTTTTATTCAATGCATTTTAAACAAAGCTGCAGTGGTAGTCCAAGGCATTCCTTATATGTCATTGACATCTGATCAAGAGTTCAGCCAGAAAACTCTCACCATGATGGGATACTTGTTGGACAATCAAGAGAAACAATACAAGTTTCAGTCTAGAGCTACACATCAAGATATTCATTATGATGTCGCGGATGAAGGCGAAGATGAAGAAGAAAATGAGAAGAAGAAGAAGCTAGTGATGAAATGCAAACAGAGGTGCATAATGTGGAATAGGATAATGTTTAGTGGATGGGTCACTCTCCCTCTCAAGATCCCTATGCTAATCAGGGATGGGGTGAGTGGCAACATACCGGATGGACTTCACTTGGTTCATCTTGTAATCCTCCAAACAATGAATGGCACCAACAACAAGAGTATGAGTGGCACCAGCCTGAGTACTACATTCCTACTCCTACACCACAACCACAACAGAACAATGAGGAAGTCCTGGAAATGTTGCGCTCAATACAGCTCCAGCAACAGAGTTTTATGACAGCACGGGAGGAGAGACATACTGCTCTCACAAACCAGTTAGAAGCTCAGCATCAAAACTTTAACCGGTTTGCTTATGCAGTCATGAGTAGATTTGACACTCTGGATACTACTGCTGAGAGTCAGACTCGTTGTTTGACAAACAATCTTAATACTTTTAACCAGACTATATTTGAGTTTAATGAGCGTTTGGATGAGCAACCACTTCCTCCACCTCCAGACCATTACTTCCGAGGCAGGGGTCACCACTTTAGGGGGAGGAGACCTTGAAGACTAGGATTTTAGTTTAATGGATTTCATATCTTGTTTTATGTTGCATGACTTTTATGTGTTGAGATTTTCTTATGTACTTTGTATGACATTGAAGTTTGTTGACATTTGCTTTCTTATGGAATGTATCTTGAGTTTCTATCTATGCGTTATTGTGCCTTATTTATCCATATCATCTTTGCATTAACATCATCATATGTGGATGTATGTTGATGTCTCTTGGCTGCAAATTGATGAGTGAATTCATAAGTATTTTATACTTTGACCATGGCTTTTTCTCTTTTTGATGTTGTCAAAGGGGGAGAAAGGTATCCACAAGCAAAAGCAGCATTAAATTCAAATTTTAGAAGACTGCACAAAGTTAGGGGGAGGATGAGCTTCAAATTACAAGACAAGCTAAAGAAGTTTTGCCATCATCAAAAAGGGGAAGTATGTGAGGGCAAGGTGTATTACACTCGATCTTTATTTTAATGATGTCAAAACATGTACTAACTCGTAGTATGTAATTTGGACGGTATCATCTCATCATTGTCGGCATTCGTATTTAACAATGCATAAACAATAAACAATCATGTGTCCAAACATATAGGAAGAGTCTTGCACATCTATTATATGAGTGTGATCATGTTATGAGTCTTAGGTATACATAAACATTGCCTAAGTAAATGAAAACATGTGAAAAAAAATCAGTTTTTAAGAGTTTTGGTAGCTTGAGTCGACCTAAACTAAGCTTTGGTCGACTCATGAAAAGTAAGCATTGTTGAATATTCCTCGGGTTAGCGCAAGTTGACCCTCTGGTCGACGCATACTGAAGTTGTAACATCCCCAGGCCCGCGCACGACAACCCAGGCATAGTCACTCAACGACTTAATCACCGGCCCCCTTTATCAACTATACCAGCGTCTATGCCTCCCGTGGGAATCGAACACATGCACCTGGGGATAAGTACATAGTTCATTCCATTCCCACTAACAATTTAGCTGTAACTCAATTGGTAGTGGGAATGGAATGAACTATGTACTTATCCCTAGGTGCATGTGTTCGATTCCCACGGGAAGCAAAAATGCTAGTATAGTTGATAAAAGGGGGCCAGTGATTAAGTCGTTGAGTGACTATGCCTGGGTTGCCGTGCGCGGGCCTGGGGATGTTACAGAAGCCATTTCTCATTCTGCATTTTCTTCAGACATGCGCCGACGCATGGCCCCTGTAGCGGTCGACGCATGGTACTCAAACTTGTGCAGATTTTCCCACTGGTCAGCGTAGGCTGACCCTCATTAATGTTAGGTCGACTCTTCGCTTAATGTGGGTCATTTTTCTGGTTTTTCTAAGTTTCAAAGTGCTGTTATTTGTGGTAGTTGGTCCTAACATCATATAAATATTTGGTTCCTCATTTTGTACACAACAACAAGAGAAAGTGAAAGATTTACATTGAAACTTTTCTCTCATCATCTTCATCTTCATTCTTGCATTTTCTCAACAAATACACATAACCATTTTTGTTGATCTTTTGCATCATGAGGTGATAACGTCCAAACATAGAAGTGTATCTTGTTTGGGGTGAATGTTTCAGTGGGTTTTTTCTTGAATAAAACCTCTAGGGTTTTATCCTCCAAGATCAATTAGATTTGGGGGTTTTTGGTTCAGATCTTTGTGTGCATTGAATTCAGCAGAGCGAAGGTGGTCGAAGAAGGTGGGTTTTGTCGATCTAGTAGCATCAACCGGAGGATTGTGCAACAAAGGTTTGGGGATCGAATTGTGTATGGATCAGAATCAGCCGAGTGAAGGTGATTGAAGACCGGTGTGTTCATTCAATCTAGTAATGGTAAACGGGGGTTTATCCAACAAGTTCGAGGCACTTGATTCGACTCGAATCAAGGGAAGAGAAGACATAGTATCAGTATCAACGGAGTTTCTTGAGTGTGTGATAGCTAAGACTTCTCTTGTAAAAACAATTTGCAAACAAGATTATAGATATCTCAATTCTAGATTTAGAATTGGGGGCAGACGTATCCGAAGCGAGGGAGAAAGGGGAACTGCCTAAACAAACTTGGTGTCGTTTCTCTTTCCCTATCTCCTTTAAATTTTCGAACTGTTTACGCTTGTGATTGTTCAATTTATCGATAAAAATTTAGGTGTAGTATAGTGCAGAAAAACTGATTTGAAAAAAATTGCACAATCATTTTGGATTGTGTTTAGTGAAAATTCTGCACTGACTAAAATAGAAGGTTTAGCTTGGAGTGTTACGCACTCCAAGTGCTCGATTAATTGAACACTTACAAGGTGTTTGATATATTGTCAATTTGGTTTTATTTTTGGTTGTTCATTGGAGATTGCACAACATTGAGTGTTGTTGGTAAATTGATTAATAGCTAAGTTGTGATACAATTTTTCTCATCGAGCCTTTCGTTTCATTTGGCTTACGCATATCCGATTCTCTTAGTAACCAGTTCGTTTAGACGAATTGTCCTCAGCTGCTTCCGCAAACAATTTTTAAAATCAAATTTAAGCGTCGGCTCACAATTAAAAAGTAGTGATCTATTCAACCCCCCCCCCCCCTCTTTTAGATCAATTGTCGTCGTCTAACAGTATTTGACACATACATGACACGCACATATATTTTTAAACTTGTAAATGCCTCATATATAATAATAGAATACCAATTAACATCAAAATTTAAATTTCATACTCCATAACAAATTTCTTAAAAAACAAACTCAATAATAAAACAAACAAAATAGAAAAGTATGCAGTTAAAGACTTAAAAGTACTAATTTATGATTACTTGGCTACTACATAAAGTAAAAAAATTCATAAAACAGACATGCTAATGGATTTAAACATCCAAAGCTCTAGTGAAATCATCACTGGCAATATCATCACAATCACCGTCATCGGTATCTTGAGTATCATCATCAAACTCTGTCCCAGATGAAACATCATCTTCATCATTAACCAAAGTTTGATTTCTTGATGTTCCACTTCCACTTAACTCAACATTGCCACCACCACTACCACCATTTTGCATAACATTAATAACAACGACATCAACTTCCACAACATTGTTAACAATAACATCATCTTTCTCAACATTAACTTCAGTTTGCATATTTCCTTCATTAGGATCTTTAGTTATCCATTCATCATCTTTACACAAGAGAATATACAAGAAAAACATCCAAGCGAAACATATAAGAAAATACTTACACAACGAATGATTGATTTACAGGAACGAACACAAACAAAGCAAGAGACATAACAAATGCACGTCGTCGATGAAGGGAGGAAGAAACTTTGCTGAAACAAGAGACTAGCTATGAGATATGCTTTCTAATTCTTGTACAAGCAAAAAAAAAAGTATTTTTTCAAGTAATATAAAATATTTTGGGGAGTTTGGGTCTTTTTTGGGTTAAAAAAAACAAAATTCAAAAAAAACTTATAGACTCGTAAATTCGTCATAGACTTGCGAGTCTATACAAGTTTATGCGCGTTTACCCAAGTCTACTCGAATTTATCAAAAATGATTTTATATGTAAGTCTACTCATTTTGCTTTCATATACTCGTAAACTCATACGAGTTTACGAGTCTACCCACGAGTTTGACAACCATACTAGGAAGTAGTTCGCTTCACCCATCATAGACATTTCTAACTCCCATTGCTTCAAATCATAAAATTCCTTGCACATTTTGTAGTTAGTATAGCTAAATGTAATGGCATCCACATAAGTGTGTATTAGTAAAAGTTGTTTTTATTTATGTATTATAAAGTGGGTCATGTCAACCTTATCTCTCGAGAATATTTTTTTCCTAGAAAATTACTTAACCTCCCATATCAAGTCTTAGGGGTTTGTTTAAGTCCATATAAAAATGTTTCATTTTATAAACATAGCTAGGAGGCTCAAAATTGTTAAATATATGCAGTTGAGATACACTAATCTCCTCATTTATAAATTCACTAGTAAAGATATTGTTAACATTCATTTGATAGATCTTAAACTTCATGATGCATATAGTAGCTTTAATTTATGCTACAGGAGCATAAGTTTCTTCATAACTAAAGAGTTATGAGTCATGTTAATGGAGCATAAGTCTTATCATAGTCAATGTTTTCCTCTTGACTATATCTTTTGGCTAGAAGTCGAGCATTATTTATTAAATAATGACTAAATTCTCGTCAAATTTATTCTTAAAAACCTAACATGTGTCAATTAATGTCTTAATAACCTTAAGATAGGGATACTAAGTCCCATACCTCATTTATTTAAATTTTGATTAAGCCAATACTTATCGAAAATGGAATTTTTAATGTTCGTAGGCTCAAAATGAGAAACAAAAGTATATTATTGGCGAAATTTACTTGTGTGTTGTAGTGTACTTACTCCTTTATTGATTTCTCCTAATATATTCTCTCAATAGTAATCGTTTGAGATATTTCTATGCTTTGAAAGATTTTCTTTGGAGTTAGTTACTTCTTCAAGGGTTATCTCATCATCTTTCTTGGTACCTTTACCGGGGGCATGAACTTCTTTATGTGATAACTTACCAGGAATTTCATATGTTTTTGTACCTGAAACATCCATAGAACAACTAACTTTCTCAACTTTTTAGGGTTCATTTTCGTATAAAGCAACATGAAGTGACTCATCTGCGCATAATCCATGTTTACTGAAAACTATATAAACTTTATTTGATGATAAATATTGTAGAAATATTTCTTCATCAACTTTTGCGTCAAACTTGCCAAAATTATCTTTATCGTTATTAAAAACAAAACACTTGCACTCAAAAATACAAAATGGGACATATTTTTGTCTCTTAAATCGTTCAAAAGGAGTCTTAATCAAAATATGTCTAATTTATATTTCATTAAGAGTATGTAGCACATTACGTTAATACAATTAGCTGAGAAATATTTTGTCAAGTAAACCTCATTAATCATTGAAGTCACTTCTCTTTACTCTACATTTAAAGATATGAAATCCTATATATCTGTCCAAACTTATGGTATTGTGGATGCCTAAAATAGCAATGAGGTGAGATTTTAGAGGAGAAGAGTGTTCGAGACTTAGCTAGGTTAATCTTCAAACCTAAGGTACGACTAAAACAATAAAAAGATTGATAATAGACTTGATTTTAAACTTTTTGTCCTTGGCAAACATAAGGACATCATCTGCAAAATAAAAAGAGGTGGAATAGAGGGTAGGCCATTGGTGGAAATACAGAGAGATTTTCAAGAGACGTTTTGAACAACAAATATGGAAATATATATTTTCAAGCAGGTAATGTCAAGGTAGGGAAAGCATATCTCCTTGGCGAAAGTTGTGAGATGACTTGAAGGATGACATTTTATTTTCATTCCACTTGATTGACAAGGATGAGGATATAATACATTGCTTAATGAGTTGGATCGTGATGAGTGAAAATCCAAAGTCTTTAACGTGGGTTTGGGAAAAATATTAGTTTTTTTATAAGTAATATTAGACTAAAAAGAGAGTACAATGGGTACTATACCCATTACAACAAAGAGCATTGGTCAAACAAGCCATATGATTTACATTCCAAAAGCTCAAACTTACAGCCAACCATCCCTTTAAAATTAACAACCACCCATTCCCAAGTGAGAATCTTAATAAGGTTGATCATATTACTCACATTTAAACCCATCTACAAACAAAATGTTATGCATACTACTCCAAATCACCCTATCTGTTGCTATCCAAACAACCCCACTCAAATTACCACTCAAGCTGATATGAAAACCATAACAGAAGGAAATGAAATGTTGATCCAAGGATTCAAACACTCCATTCCAACTATGACCAGTCCAATTAGCAGCATGTACCCATAAGTCCTTTGATGCATCAAAAAGTAAGAACAGATGGCGTCCAGATTCGATCTCCACAAAATAGTGAGGACAAAATATATCCTGCACATCAACCAAAACATGTCTGCGAAATAATTCAAGTTTATTTGGCAAAATATTTAACAACAATCGCCAACGAAAACACGAAATTTAGACAAATAAAAAACCGACCAAACTGCATCCAGGGCATGCTGCCTATCGGCCGAAACAATTGAACTTGCAGATAGAAACTTAGTCATACGAGAATAAACAACTTTGACCAAATATCCAACTGAATTGGACCACCAAACAAACGAATCCTCCTTCTGCTGAACCGATGAGTCTTTTTGCAAAACAAACATAATTTCCAGCCATTGTTCCCTAGTTGTTTCATTCAACTCTTCCATATTCAGCCGAACATCCCACCTCCATATTAGATTATTCCAATATCCCAAATCAGAAATCTTCACATTCTGCCTTCCAATGCATCTAATTCAAAAGAAGATCTCTCACTAATCTTGGACAAGATATCACTATATCTAAACACAAGAGTACCATACCAAATAGCATCTTTCTCACTTAGAATTATCCACGACCATTTACTCAAAATGGCTTTGTTGAAATTTTCACAATGTTTCACTCCTAGACCATCATCACCCTTATCACAACACACATTATTCCAAGCCAACCAATTAATTCTCTCCCCCTCCTCCCTTCCCCAAAGAAACTTCCTTTGTAACTTAATGATCTCCTTAATCATTGCTTTAGGCACCTTAAAAAAGGAGAAGAAATGAGTTGACATATTATTGAGAACCACATTCATCAATGTTACCTTACCACCTATAGACATCTTCCTTCTCATCCACAGTGAAAGTTTTTTACGAAACTTATTAAGAATAAAATTCCAAGAGGACTTCCTTCTTAGATTGCATCCAATCGGAATACCTAAGAACATAAAGGGAAGGTTTCATATACCACACGACGAGAAACTCTATGTTGCCTCCATAAAATCAGCTGAGCGATTAAACCCAAAAATCTTGCTTTTAAAAAAATTCACACTTAACCCCTGGACCAATTAGAACCCCCCTCAAGACAGCTTTAATACTCTGTAAGTTTTCAAGAGTTTTCTCCTATAATCATAGCATCATCGGAAAATTGCAAGATTTCAAAATGAATCTCCTCATTAAAGCAAAAAGGTCAAAACTCCCCTATTGAAGTGCCTGTTTGGTTTGGCGTTTCAACCACCAAACGCACGTTTAGGAGTCCTCCTGCCGTGATTTAAAGAAGCTCCAAAAGGTAGCTTTTGGCTCAGACGTGCGTTATCAATTTTCCATCGTGAAAACAAACAAAGCAGAAATAACATTATTCATCATCCACGTTAGACCTTCCGCCGCCAATAGAAACAAGAAAGGAGACAAGGGATTCCATTGTCTTAGGCCCCTGCTCACATCAAAATCCATAGAAGGACTACCATTAACCAAAACACAAAAATTACTAGAAAACACACACACCCATCCACTTCCTCCACTTATCTCCAAAATCCATCGACACCTCGACAATATTCAGATAATTCCATGACACATTATCATAAGCCTTTTCAAAATCAATTTTAAAAAGCAACCATTCCTTCTTGAACCTCTTAGTAAAGTCCACAATTTCATTAATTACTAGAACACCATCTAGCATTTTCCTTTTTTAAACAAAAGCATATTGATTCCTATAAATCAAAGAAGGGATAACTCTCCTCAATCTAGATGCTAAGATTTTGGCTACAATCCTATATAAACTAGAAACCAAACATATCGATCTAAAGTCACTCGCCTCAAGAGAGCTTTCTACCTTATGAATTAAAGTTAGAAAGCTTACCAAGAAAACTTTGGGAAGAATGGCATTCGAATGAAATTCAATTACAAATGGTTCCAAATCATCTTTACTAACGATCCAACAAGTTTTGAAAAAAAAAACATGTTGAAAATGATCTGGCCCCGGAATTTTGTCACCCTCACACGACTATACTGCCTCCTTAATTTCTTCCAAACTAAAAGGTTCTTCTAACAAAGCACAATCAGCACTACTTAACCTTTTAAAACTCACCCTGACTAACTCCGGTCTAAGCCCCCAAGGTTCTTTGAACCTATTCACAAAATGATCCTTAATTTTCGCCTTGACTTCATCTGCTTGAGTAAGCCTACCTCTAGAAGTGTTCAAAAATATAATGTTATTTTTTTGAAGCCTGTGCTTCACAAAAGAGTGAATTAGTGTTTCCTTCTCTAATCCACCTAAATTTAGCCTTTTGTCTCAACATACTTTCTTTACGCTGTAAATTCAGCCACACCTTCTTTGAAGCCTCCAATCTTTTGCACAATATCACAACTCCACCATCATGATTAAGTAACTCAACAAATTCCATATCTAATGCATTCAACTCCAAAATTGCATCTTTAACCTCCAAGTCAATTTTGCCAAAGACCTCTAATTTCCATTTCTTGAAATTAACCTTCAGAAGTTTAAGCTTTTCTTTCATCACAAAAGAACTCTTACCCCGAATATTATTCGAATTCCAAACCTCTTCAATAAAAAGAAGGAACTCTGGATGCTCACACCAAGCACCGGAAAACTTGAACGGCTTCGGACCCTGCTGGTGCGGAATAGCGGCAAACAACAAAAGTTTTTGGAAGTATTTTTTCTGGAATTTATCGTGTCCATAGAGATCGGTGCTACTGAATTGCCGTTCGACAATATCTAAGTTTTTAAGCTTGGGTTAAAATGGTTTGGAATTGTAAAACAGAAAAGTAAATATTAACACAAGAAAATTCATTCATCAGAGAGAAAAGACTTATCAAGTATGTATATATTCCACTCGTCACAAACATAAGCTTATCGACCAGTTATACTCAACCTACAATACTCCTCAATATCATCCAGCATCGCTCTCAATAGTGTTCATCTCTGACACACCGAGCTGAGAGAAAAACCGTATTACTCTCGTCGACACTCTCGCACTCGACTCAAATAACACGGAGGCATTAAGCTCTGACACCCATGCGAATTGTTAGCCCTAAATCTATCTCTAGAGTTCAGAAACTAATAGATAATTATCCTTAATCATAGTTTATGAAGTTTATCTTTAACACGACCCAAACCCCGCGCATTTAAGCAAGAATCAAGAACAATCACCAATAGAGATTCATAAAGCAAATTAAATATAATGTCATGGGCGACAAATGTACATAAGATCAAAGTAAAAAACATATACAAACCCAACAAAGAAGAAAGACATGAAGAAAATCAGAAATGAACCAAACACTTCACGGGTTGTCAGAGCCGATCGATGAGAAATCCACCCCGGATCATCCAAATGCAAGTTTCCATGATGTTTTCTAAGCTAATCTAATGAAAAAATGAAGTTGATGGAGTTGGGAGCAAAAAACCCCAAAACCATCCCTAAAAAATGTGTTTTTACCCCTATTTATTGCTGTCATCATCGCAGACCACGCTTAGCCCGGTTTGGGCACTAAGCGCGTCCTTATTAATGTTAAACCGCCTTAAAAGCGCGCTAAGCGCGGTCGGGCACGCTTAACCCGCTACCTGCTGTCATGAAGAAAAAAAACAGCACATGTTTCGGCCATAACTTTTGAACCGTAACTCAGTTTTTCGCCCGGTTCGAAGCGTTGGAAAGCTTATTCAATGCTCTATACAACAATGGCAAGATATCCTTGATTGAATACCTGCAAAAATGAGAGAAAATCAATTAAACTCATTGATATTTACACGATACGCAATATATACACTAAAACGTAAAGTAAACGTATTTACAAACAAAGCGGAGTTTATTCGAACGATTTTAACAAAAAATATAGATAAGTGCAACAAAACTTATATACAAAAATAGGTACAATTTTTACTTATCAACTCTCCCCAACTTACATAATTGTTTGTCCTCAAACAAAGCCAACATCTAAAGGAACAAAAGCGAAGTCCAAGAAATCACGCAACAACAAGTTTTTATAAACAAAAACAAATGAAATGGTTCAATAAAAAATGGTACACACAAAGTAAATACTTACCACTAAACTACAACGATAACATAATCACGAAACAAATGCTAAATACAAAAGTCATGCCAAACATTCTAAAACAACACAAGTTCAAACGTGAATCACACCTAGCAAAAACAATCATCGGTAGATGAAAAACACAAAATGAGGGATTTTTCACTCACACAACAATCTTGCAAACAAAAGACTAAATTATGCAATCATCCAAAAATCATGCTGAAAACACAAAAGCAAGAATCAAAAGGACTTTCAGGGCTGTAATGTGGTCGGGTGAACAAATAAGGGGTAATTCCTAAAGCTAATCGAAACAAAAACTTGCCTAAACCTAAGGGAGTGATCAACTCACAAAAGTTCAAAGACAAAATTTCAATCAAACTTCTTCCAAAATCCCAAGTGTTACACCAAACACATAGAACTTATTAGCACAACATTATTCTACTCTTTTTGTTTTTCTTTTTCAAAGCTTTTTCTATTTTTTTCTTTCTTTTTCTTTTCTTTTCTTTTTCTTATTTTTCTCTTTTTTCTTTTCTTTTTCAACCTCATAGCAACCAACAACATAAGTGAGCAAACATTGCTCTCCCCAACTTGAATTCAACCACATCATCATGTGAATACTCCCTACTTTCTAAGGCAAGGTAAAAATTCATACAACAACACAAAGTTGAGAGTTCAAGAAAAAAAACAACAATCAAGATCCACACAAAAAATGAATTTGACACTCATAGACAAGAATCAAACTCAAACAACATGGATAATGACCAAAGGCTCAAAGGGTTTACAAATGATCACACACTCACAAGGTGAATTGACTATTTGGCTAAGGTAGTTGTGCTCAAAATGAAACAAAATGCCTTAATCCTTTTCATACTTTCAAATAATCAACACAAACAAAAGATTAAGCATAATAAAATCCAGGTAAAACAAGAATATTGGTACTCCGAGCATATATGAACAATGGAAGGCTTCCTCACAAAAAGGGTGGGAACTAAATTAATTCACATACGAACAAGTATATAAAAGAATGAATGGCATAGAAGTTGTAAAAAGCTTAAGTATCATGAATATGCTAAAGTCTAGAAAGCGATAAACACATACCTTGAACGTGTACAAAACTTTAAACACTATCATTACCACGCATTCGCAAGTTGAAACACTCAAAATCGGAAAAATACCAAATGCGACTTCAAGATATCGGGCTAAAATTTGAGTCCAAACAATCCACAAAAGAATTAGAAAAATTACTAATAATTACTAATATATAAGGCTTTGGTGGAAGTGGGAAGAAAGGGGAGCCAAGTGAACAATTAAAAGAATTCACTGACTCCGCACAGCAGGGCGCGCTAAGCGCGGCTAAGCACGCTAAGCGCGCTACACTAGAACCAGAAAAACCAGTACAACAACAAGGTTCTGGTGTAGGCCTCCACTTAACACCTACACAATCTCATATACAAAAATTGGTCCAGAAAGACCGGGTGAAAATGAATTAAACAAGTTGTAAAATAAAGATTTGAGAATTTCACGAACAATCCGAGTACAACTTGTTTAATGAATGTTCACCATACTACCTACGCTATAATGAAAAAGTAATAACGGAACAAAAAACGATAAAACATGTTTGTTTTACGTCGTAAGTTCGACGCCTATTATTTACAAACCAACACGTTGCTTCGGAAGAGCCAAATGCTTTCACTCCCACCTTTGCTCTCATCTCTTCGAGCTCTAACCGGAACTATACATCTAACCACACTTTTGGCAAACGTGAAGAGAAACAAATATATACACTATATTCACAATTATGCAAAACATGTAAAATTCACAAATATGGTAAACGTATACAATTATCAATATAAACAAGTGAAATAGACAATATATACGATATCTACAAAACTCAAAAACAAAGAAACTATCGCAATACGATCCAATAAAAACACCAATCCCTGGCAACGGCGCCATTTTGTTGGTGTGGAATAGCGGCAAGCAACAAAAGTTTTGGAAGTATTTTTCCGGGAATTTATCTTGTCCACAGAGATCGGTGCTACTGAACTGTCGTTCGATAATCTCTAAGTTAATGAGTTTGGATTAAAATGGTTGAAACATAAAAACAGAAAAGTAAATATTAACACAAGAAAATTCATTCATTCGAGAGAAATGACTTATCAAGCATGTATATATTCCATTTGTCACAAACATAAACTTATCGACCAATTATACTCAACCTACAATACTCCTCAATATCATCCAGCATCGCTCTCAATAGTGTTCATCTCTGACACACCGAGCTGAGAGAAAAACCGTATTACTCTCGTCGACACTCTCGCACTCGACTCAAATAACACGGAGGCATTAAGCTCCGACACCCATACGGATTGTTAGCCCTAAATCTATCTCTAGAGTTCAGAAACTAACAGATAATTATCCTTAATCGAAGTTTGTGAAGTTTATCTCTAACACGACCCAAACCCCGCACATTTAAGCAAAAATCAAGAACAATCACCAATAGAGATTCATAAAGCAAATTAAATATAACGCCATGGGCGACAAATGTACATAAGATCAAAGTAAAAACATATACAAACCCAACAAAGAAGAAAGACATGAAGAAAATCAGAAATGAACCAAACACTTCACGGGTTGTCATAGCCGATCGATGAGAAATCCACCCCGGATCATCCAAATGCAAGCTTCCATGATGTTTTCTAAGCTAATCTAATGAAAAAATGAAGTTGATGGAGTTGGGAGCAAAAAACCCCCCAAAACCATCCCTAAAAAATGTGTTTTTACCCCTATTTATTGCTGTCATCATCGCAGACCGCGCTTAAACCGGTTTGGGCGCTAAGGGCGCCCTTATTAATGTTAAACCGCCTTAAAAGCGCGCTAAGCGCAGTCGGGCGCGCTTTGCCCGCTACCTGCTGTCATGAAAAAAAGACAACACATCTTTCGGCCATAACTTTTGAACCGTAACTCCGTTTTTCTCCCGGTTCAAAGCGTTGAAAAGTTTATTCAATGCTCTATACAACAATGGCTAGATATCCTTGATTGAATACCTGCAAAAATGAGAGAAAATCAATTAAACTCATTGATATTTACACAATACGCAATATATACACTAAAACATAAAGTAAACGTATTTACAAACAAAGCGGGGTTTATTCGAATGATTTTAAAAAAAAGTATAGATAAGTGCAACAAAACTTATATACAAAAATAGGTACAATTTGCACTTATCAGACCCCAATTCACATCATTGGCATAAATCCATATGGGCCTATGATCCGATACATCCTTATCCTCTACCCCTTGGCCAACTACTTTCCACTTTGCAATTGGACCATCTGACCACAAAAATCTATAATCCTATTCATAGAAGAACCACTCAAGTTAATCCAAATAAATTTACTGCGTGTAACCAGAACATCAACTAAGTCAAGTTGATTGATAAACTGGTTGAACTCCAACATTTCCCTTCTATTAACATAGCTCCCAATCCCCTTTTGTTCTAAGTCTTTCTTAATTGCATTGAAGTCACCCCCAATGCACCACTCTCCCCTATGTTATCTTCTTTTGAAATCCACCAACTCTATCGTAGTTTCCTTTTTTTCCAAGAGACAAGAATAGTAAATATTAACTATAAAATAACAGTATCCTTCCCAATTCAAGCAAATACCAACAAAGACTTCTCCAGAGAAACTAAAGTTTAAAGAGAACATGTGTAATTTCCATAAAACCAATATACCACCAGAATTACCAATTTCCCATTTTGCAGATCAATCAACATTATCCCCTCCTCATAACGAAAAAACACTATGATCAGAACCTGACTTAATCTTAATTTCCTGAATTAAACAGACATCTACATTCCTATATTGAATTAACTTTTACAAACTCTTTCTTTTTTAGAGAATGCCCACACCCTCTTAAATTGTATGAAAGGATATTCATTGTAAATATAAATATTTACCTTCCCTCACTCTTTTGTAAATATAAATTGGATTCTAATTAGCTTTTTCCTTCAACCTAGAATCCATCGTACATGTCAGATCTTGCATCTTCTAACCATACACCACCACCAAGTCACCTGCACACTTCACACTCTTCCCCATGTTCTCCAAAACTGTCTCACCTTGGACCGACCCATCGACATTTCTCCCTATTGATTCCTCCATTGTGTCTTGAACACTCCAACCACCTGAGGAACAATTGGAATCAGAAGACTCTGATCGGACCACCTGCTTAACCTTCAAACTATTAAGAACACTTAACCTATGTGGACAAAAAGAATCTTCAACCAATTTGATAATGAAAACTTCATCATTTATCTTAGCATAAATTGATTCATTCATTAACTGCCACCCAAGATTCCGTTCTCACCAACAAATATGCAACATCAAAGCTACGTTGTTTTGATGTTTTTTCATCTGCACACAGATACTCCCCCGCTACCTTTGACACAACTTTAAAAAAATATGAATTCCACGCATGGAAAGAATGCCATAACAACGAACCTATGTTAATTTTGAGTTATCAAATAACTTCTCTAAATCAAGTTCAAAAGTGACATTTTTTCTTTACACTTAACATGGATGATTTTCTACAAATTTTGAGGGTCCCTACTTAGTAGAAAATTGCTTTAGTAAAGACCAATGGAAATATTAAATAAAGAGTTAGAGACAATTTACAAGAACGTTTGTAATAATTTCATAGACGATGATATTTTAAGAGAATTTCTAATACCACCCTATGTATTTCTACCACACCATGTGAAATTTCACATATGCCTCCCGATTCTGGAGATACATCTCCGGACACACCCAAAGTTCAGTGAACGTTGAATCTTTTTTTTGTCATTTTCATTTCATATTTGTGAAAGCATTGCCGATAATTCTTGATCCTTGAATGTTTTTTTTTTAATTTTAATTTTAGGCTTGGATCCTCCAACACTTCCCGCCCATTATTGACTGGGTGAGTATGGATGAGTGCACTGAGGACATGCTGCATGCATATGCTTTTATCCCGCTGAGAGGGAACCATGCGGTCAAGTCTTTTAGAGTCTACCTTGACCGTTTGGTTGCCGAGGACATGCACTTCAACAGCTATGTGGATCACCGTCAGACGCAACCATTAGACGAGATATCGTTATACTCCTGATGGTTGGTCTGCGAATTATGTATCACTGCTCCTCAACTGCCCGAGCGCGTAATGCAGCAGTTCGGGTACACCCAGACCATCCTCAGACACCCTACTGTCTCTGCTCCTCCTGCCTTGACTCAAAGACATATATATGAGATGCTTGCTAATTAATAGAGTCATCTGATTCCGGAGGAGGCACGGGCTACCATAGCACCGAACGAATGGAGCTATGTCGACGGATATATCAGGTGATTCTTTAGGGTGTCACATTCGTACATGGTGCAAAGTGCTCTAGGAGATCCGCCGAGACCAACTCATCAGGAGATACTAGAGGAGGAGCAGGCTCAATTAGATCATACTGATGATATCTTTCCTCGATGTCATTGCATAGTGGAGATTGCACGGGTAGACATTGACGAGGGTATCTTCCCTGAGGGGTCTGCTGTCACGCGAGTCCTAGATGCCATTGTTAGAGGACGGGGGGATCGATGGCCATTGAGGTAGAGCAGGCAGATGAGGCAGAAAAGATGTTGTCAGACACACCCAATAGTAGTTTGTTATTATTTTGTTGTATTAATATACTCTCTACTTTATTTTTACGGTTTTACACGTTTTGGATTTCGATTGTACGACATTTTCTACATGTATTGTTATACTTCATCCAGTATTAGTCTCTTATTATTTTGCGCGTCTATTTTTTTATTCGAGATTATGTGTTATACTTCATCTGAAAATAAATACACAACTTATAGTAAAAAAACACATGTTCTGATACACTTCGGAGATGTATCTCCGAAAAATTATTGGATATGCATCTCCGGAACAATTCAAATATAAATAGTGTATGAATAACATGTTTTGAATATTTAAAATGGTTTCGGAGATGTATCTCCAGAATATGTCAACGTTTATTCAAAAATAAGTGTGTCTGAAGATATATCTTCGAAATTAAAGGGCATATGTAAAAATTTACATGATATATAAGTAGGGCTGGCAATGAATCGAACCAACTCAAAAATAGTTCAGAACTCGATTCGACAGTTAATTCGTTGAACTTGGTTCATGAACCAAATGAGCTGAATATGAGCGAAAAACTAAGTTCGTTAACTAAATGAGTTGAACTTGAACTATACATAGTTCGATTCGGTAAGTTCATGAGCCAACTCGATTATATATGAGAAGGATTATATTGTCTTTAAAAATAGGTTTAAAGATTTAATATAAATTTTAACATTATATTTTATTTTAATCTAACAGTTTTAAATAATAATTTATATTCTCAAGTGACAAAATATTTCTAAAAATAATTATACAATTAAAACTAGCATCATATAAATTAATTAATTTTTGAATTAGTAGATTTTTGAGACAAAGTTAAATTTCAATTTAATAAATTTTATTTTATTTCAATACTTTCTTTTTAAAATAATATTAATTTAAAATGTCAAATATATATAAAATAGACTTTAAAAATAGCTTTAAAGTCCGTGAAGCAAGCGAGCTGAACCTAACGAGATAAACCTAACGAGTCGAACCGAGTTGCTCGTTAACTTATAACGAGTCGAGTTTGAGCTTAAAAAAAGTTTGTGTCGAACTCGAACCGATATTTGAGCTGAACTAATTCTTAACGAGTCGAGCCGAGCTGAGGCGAGTTCGACTCGACTCGGGTCATTTACAGCCCTATATATAAGAAATAGGCTTAATTCATCTTTTAGTCCCTTAAGTTATTTTGTTGTTTCTAATTAGTCTCACAATTAAAAAATGTTCTAATGTAGTCCTTTAAGGACACTCCGTTAGCACAATAAATCCTTTCTGTTAGTTTCTTTAGAGAAAACGTTAAAACGCGTCTATGTGGCATTTTTTGATACTTAGGTGGCATTGTTTTTATTTTTTTCACCCTGTTTTTTTTCCTGATGTGTCAATAAGAGATCTTTGGTGTTGCTAAAATCCTTTTTGTTTTCTTTTTTAGTAATTAATATCCTAAACTATTCAGCTACTCTCAGAACTTCGTAGTTGCTTCTTCATTCCTTAGAAAAAATCCTAGTAGTTGCGAAGAAGACGACCGTGGTTGAAGGCCACGGTAGTTTGCGAAGATGATAGCAGAAGAAGGTACATAGAGAGTCATACATATTCACACTATGTCTTCAATTATTTCCACCTTCAACCTTACATAAACAAGAACCTTCAATATCACTAAACCATAACCTTCACCATATAAACAACACAACTCCATAATTTTTTGAACACAAAACCTGCAAACATAACAAAAACTGAAAAATAAAAAAATAAACCGAAGAGGAGGACAAAATCGAAACTCGTCGGAGCACCCTTGCTGCTACGCCGACCACCACTTTGAGTCTGAGCACGACTGCCATTCCCTCCGCCGCAGAACCGACGAGCAACCGATGCCGCCTCCGACCATAACGTTGCGCGAATCAACCATTCATCCCGACCGCGATTGCCACTCCATCCGCTGCCACGAGCTGTTCTTGTTTTTTCAAATGTTTGTTGGATTCTTAATTACTTTAGATCCATGATTTGTAGGGTGATGCTTGATTTGAGTAAACAAGAAAAGGGGTATAAGATAAACATAACAGATAGAGAGAAAGACGTTCACGAGGGAGAAGAAGATTGGATCTGAAAAAAATTCTCATGTTTTTAATTACAAGATTAGGATTATAATTTATTATAATTAACTAAATAGACCAATTAGATTAACTAATATATTTAGGTTTTTTAATTAGTATGATTATTGGATAATTAGTATGAAGCAAACATTTAACCTTTAAAAATTAAATTAATTATTTATTTGATGACTAGGCATACAGTTGGAACGCCACCCAGTTGGAACGCCACCCTGGCAGTAACTAACGGTCTAACATATCAATGAACGGAATGGCAACTCGAATCGTTTTTTTATTGAGGGACTATATCGCAACTCATAAATAATTTACAGGACTTGGGACTAATTATGCCTAAGAAATATTTAGGATGCAATAAAAAAATGAAAATTTTACCTCATACCCCTACTTTTATCCCTATACCCCTACATTTTATAAAAAGATATCAATTTTGCCCTTATATATTTTGAAGTAATTTATTATTTTATATTTTAAATATTTTTTTGTGTACTGGAAGACTTTGCAAAAGAGTTCCGGTAGTCATTTTTTAACCTATTTTTTGTGTACCGGAAGACTTTGCAAAAGAGTTCCGGTAGTCAATTTTTGAGTACCGGAAGACTTTACAAAAGAGTTTCGGTAGTCATTTTTTAAAACTTTTTTGTGTACCGGAAGACTTTGTAAAAGAGTTCCGGTAGTCAATTTTTGTGTACCGAAAAACTTTGTAAAACAGTTCCGGTAGTCATTTTTTGGAATATTTTTTTAAATTTTATTTTATGTACCAGAAGACTTTGCAAAAGAGTTCCGATAGTCAATTTTTGTGTATCGGAAGACTTTACAAAAGAGTCCTGGTAGTCATTTTTTAAATTTTTTTTGTGTATCAGAAGACTTTGCAAAAGAGTTCCGGTAGTCAATTTTTGTGTATCGGAAGACTTTGCAAAAGAGTTTTGGTAGTCATTTTTTGGAATATTTTTTTAAATTTTATTTTGTGTACCTGAAGACTTTGCAAAAGAGTTCCGATAATCAATTTTTGTGTACCGAAAGACTTTATAAAAGAGTTTCAGTAGTCATTTTTTAAAATATTTTTTAATTTTTATTTTGTGTACTGGAACTCTTTTGCAAAGTCTTCCGGTATGCAAAATAAAATTTAAAAAATATTTAAAAAATAGAATAATAAATTAGTTAAAAATATATAAGGATAAAATTGATATTTTTTATAAAATGTAGGGGTATATGGATAAAAGTAGGGGTATAAGGTAAAAAAAATTTAAAAATTTCTATGTAAGTATTAATTCTTTGAAAGTGGTTAAGGAATCCACTTTTAGAATAAGGACTATTAAAGTTTCTTAAATGTCCTGTGAAAAAAATTAAAGTAATAAAGTTTGTATTATTTTCATATCAAAAAATAATAACTTATACAATTTCTCTTTTTGCATTACATTTTCAAATACTAATTAGTACATTTTTTTTCAACAAATATATTCTATTAAATTGTCATTTTTTACAAAGAAAATTTCACAAATAGATAATGTGTTTCTCTCCATTTAAAAAAAAAGAAGAAAAAAAGAACATGAGATATCTCTCCAAACGGGGGATAAATAATGGAGATAAATGTTGATCAAGTTGTTTTTTTTTTTTTTATCACAGTCTGTGTATTAATTACTACAAATGAATGATGATTTCATTATTATGTTTATGAGTGAGTGACATACCCAAAGATAGAACCTTAAATTCAACAATGCTACGGTTCATAAATTTTCAAGTAAAAATTAGAAAATTTCAAGCAAGAAAAAAAATTGCAGAAAAAAAAAAAGAAAAGAAAAAGAAAAAGAGAGAAAGAGAGAGAAAAGCTTAAAAGGAAAAATCTGTGTTCCTGAGTAGGCGCCAATGTCCTAATTCCTAATAATCCTCAACAATTCATAGGACGGCCCCTTTGCATCAAAGGGTTCTTGCGCCAACAATTTTCCCATCATCATCATCATCAAACAATCCTTAAATACACCAAAAAAACCCCTTTTTTGTGAACCCTTTGCATTCACATTTGAAATTTTCAGGTTGGTTTTTAATTTATTATTCTAACAATTATTAGTTTTTTTTTAATGTTATCATCCAATTCAATGATAAATTTGCAATTTTGGAAAATGGGTCGGTGATTTTATTTTGGTTTTGTATTGTTGTGCCTGCAAGAAAGTGATAATGAAAAATGATAGCTTTTGGGTTGATGAAGACAATGTAGGCATATTATGGGCCTTGATGTTACAAGAAGCAAATGAAGCACAATGGTAATGATTCAACGATATATGGGTGTCATAAAGTCTATATTTTGCATTGTTTTGGTTCTCAATATTGTAGCAGCTATCAGCATTGAAGAAAACAAGGAAACAGAAGAATTTATTACCAGATTATTTGATCCTGCGTCTGGATTATTGGATGAGGATACGGTGAGACTCACTTCACTAGTTATTTGCAATTAGGTATCTTTTTAAGTTCATATACTTTCATTGTTTTAATGCCCTCACCATAAATATTTGAGGCAAATTATAGTGAACATACCATTGTAACATACTACTAGTGATACAAAATTGCATTTTAGATTATAGTAGCCTCTTGTTTGACACTCTTTGTCTTTTAATTTAAGTTAAGTATGACTCAACTCAACCCTACAAAATCAGCTTGTACGGTGAGGGAAGTCTCATGTATTTTATTATACACCCCTTCACATGCATTGTTGGAATTTCCGCCTTAACTGCGGTCCGCCCCTAGTCGCTTTAATTGCGGCATTTGGCTTGCCTTCATTGCAGCCTCCAACACCTTCATTGTATTGGGTTTGAAGGAGTGAATTTAGTCCCACATTGGTTAGAGATACGGTATGTGTTGTGTTTATAAGTGGGTATAATTCTCATCTTACCAGTCGGTTTTGTAGGGATGAGTTAGGCCTAATCCAAATTCGGAGATGCATAACTTGACATTTGGATGTGACTCGTGTGGTTTGACAATGGGCGGTGATCTGATGGAACTTTGATATGTTCGGACACTATCTTAAAATTTAGGTTGAATCTAATTCAATCCTGCAAAATGACCTTGTAATGTGAGGAATACCTTATATATCTCCTCACACACACACTTTCACGTCCAGGACTAGACATTTGGGTTTGATTTGATATTAAGGGGTCCAATATATCTTGAATAGAACCTGGCTCAAGTCTACAATGTTGGCTTGTAAGCTAATATAATGTGGGAATCTAACATTTCATTTCCTTCATAACATAGTCTTCCAAGTTTCTTGAGGATTGGCCACGGTCATATAATTGCAATGTTTTCATATGAATAATTTAATATGGTTTTGTTAAGTACTTTTATAATGTTGTGTGTTAAATTAGGCACTAAATTGATCAAGAAAGATTTTGTGATTTAAGAACATATTGATGCTTCAACTTCAACCAGATCTCAAATAAATTTTCAATAAATATGCAGTTCAATAAATTTTCACATGATGTGAACGAGTGTCCACTAAGCTTTAACATTTTTTAGATGAACGGACTCTAAAACTGGTTATAGTTTCATGACTGCAGGCAGAGATTCTATGGATCACTTGCATGGAAGATTTGATTCATGTAAGGAAAGATATTGGAGATCTTGGCTTATGCCTACCAAGGGAATCGCATAGTAGAACCAATGAAGTTACCACAGAATTCAGATCAACTACAAGAGAAAACATCCTAAATTTGATTAGTACTTGCAATCCACGATTGAAGGAAAACTTTCTTAACTGTTTGAGAAAAAGCAACGTTCCATTACAAGATCAATCCAAGAATTGGAACACTGCTTACGAGGAGGGATCGGGTTCATCCACAAGATATCCGCGTCGAGTTTCGCCTCGATACTTAGCAGAAAAACAAGACAAAGATGGTGGCAATGATGGATCATCTAAAAAAGATAAAAGTGATAGTGGTTCTGATAAATCATCAAAGAAGAAGTCGTCGAAGTCTTCTGACTCTAAAAGTAAACAACATGAGAAAGCGGTTTATAATGCCATAGCTTTGACTGCAATGGTGACATTTATACTTGCAGCATGTATCTTTTTATGTTGTTGTAGGTGTTGTGGAAGTGGTAGAGTTAATCAAACCGATGAAAAGCCACTTCTCAGCATGAACAGGAGTGATTACTCTGTTGGTACATAGCAAAACAATTTCATTCTCACACACCTTGTTAATTTGGTATAAATTTAAATGCAGTTTCAATCCTTCTATTTTTCTTTGTTCACAATTTTGGTCCCCTATTTCTAAATCCACGATTTTAGACCCCTGGGTTTTGCTACGAGTACCTCACTTGCCAAATCATCAAAAATCAACCAGAAATGTATAGGTGTGGAAAATGTCTCGTTTTAAAAAGCGAGGGGAATACATTTGTTGATTTAAAACTAGAGGGACCAAAATTGTAAATACGGCTAACTAGAGGGACTGAAACTGCAATTAAGCATATGAGGATATACTAGTCTTGACATGATGTACATCAATTTGAATTACAGATTCGTCTTCAAATAATAACTCCTCAAAAATTTCAATAAATGAGGAGAAACATGGAGTTCAATCGATGAGTAGTATTTTGGCTGATGAGAAAAAGAACTCGATAAAAGAAGATGCTGCAAGACCATCATTTGACCTTAAACCTCCACCTGGTAGGGTAGGAAGTGGAATTCCACCTTTGAAACCTCCTCCAGGAAGACCTGATTCTCTTCCACCCGAACCACCATCAGTTAAGAGTTTTGATTATGCCGTTGATCCACCACCACCACCTCCTCCCCCTGGACTTCAAAGGCCTAGCAGTGGTGCTGTTCTTCCTCCCGGACTACCGAAGCCTGGCGGTGGTGGCCCTCCTCCACCCCCACCGCCGAAACTTGGCAATGGTGGTCCTAAGCCTCCTCCACCACCACCACCACGTGCAAAACCAGGCGGTCCTCGACCACCACCACCTCCCAAGGGTGGTGTGGGTCCTCCAAAAGCTCCACCTCCATTTGGTCAAAAAGGTGCTAGACCTTTACGTAGTGGACCAAAGGTTCAAGGGAAAGTTGAAGTTAGTTCAGAAGGTGAAGGTGAAGTTGATGATGCTCCTAAAACCAAGTTAAAGCCTTTTTTCTGGGATAAGGTTCAAGCCAACTCAGATCAAACTATGGTTTGGAATCAACTCAAAGCAGGATCATTCCAGTGAGTGATGAATCACTTCTTTTTTTAATTATAGTACTAAAATTCATTTTGCAACTGTCTCTGAAGAGGTTTGAACACTATCGCTTAAGATTATAAGATCAAATTATCACGACTCTGAGTTGACGCCTCACGGACGTATCCTTCTTTTGATGCAAATTAAGAGTAATTTACCATTGGCTAGGTGTTACATTGCTGATATTATTGTTTGATGATGATGAATTTTTGACAGGTTTAATGAAGAAATGATGGAAACGCTTTTTGGATATAGTACTCCATCAATGGAGAAAAAAGGTGGACAGAAGAAAGAGTCTTCCTTCCGTGATGCTTCACCTCAGTTTATCCAAATCATTGAGGCAAAGAAAGCACAAAATTTATCAATTCTGATAAAAGCATTAAATGTGACACTAGAAGAAGTCCGTGATGCACTACTTGAAGGTTCTGTTTTTTCCGTTCCTTTATTTTTCTTCTAGAACTGCATATAATAATGTCATCAGCTTCTTCTGGTGTAACACTGATTACTGTTTTAAAATGTAACGATTATGTATCAATAAATTGTATCTAGTTTATTGTCTCTGATTCCACATGTATGATAGCTTTGAATATGTTTTTGGTTGATCAGGAAATGAGCTCCCGATAGAATTTCTCCACACACTGATAAAGATGGCACCAACACCAGAGGAAGAACTTAAGCTTAGACTTTTCAGTGGCGGTGTTACTCAACTTGGTCCTGCAGATCGATTCCTTAAATCTCTGGTTGAGATTCCATTTGCTATTAAACGAATGGAAGCATTGCTTTACATGAGTACTCTTCAAGAGGAACTCACCTCTACCCGGGATTCTTTCTCAACTTTAGAGGTAGAATCTCTAAATTTGATCCCTATGCTTATACTTTTAGCATTTATATGACGATCATGACTGCCAAGCTCCGACACTTCATATTGAAACATGTATGGTGTCCAACAATTGTTTGTTGTCTGAAACAAACACGACATCGACACATGTAGTTACATTCAATCACCGCCATTTTGCTAGTGTTTACATGTCGGTGTCGGTGTCAGTATTCGTGTATGGTATATGTGTTTATGTTTAATTCTTCTTTCTTTTTTTGTCGAAATAAAAACCAAATTGATTCATTTCTTCATATCAAACAAGGTTGCTTGTAAGGAACTGAGGAGCAGTAGATTATTCCTCAAGCTTCTTGAAGCTGTTCTTAAAACAGGAAACCGAATGAACGACGGAACATTCCGCGGAGGTGCACTTGCATTCAAACTTGACACGCTACTAAAATTATCTGATGTAAAAGGAGTAGATGGGAAAATCACCCTCTTACACTTTGTTGTTCAAGAGATAATGCGAACAGAAGGAATAAGAGCAGCTCGAATGGTGAAAGAGAGCAGCAGTTTCTCTAGTATAAAAACCGATGACCTTCTCGAAGATATTAATCATGAATCAGATGAACACTACCGCGAAGTAGGTCTCCAAGTTGTTTCACATTTGAGCAGTGATCTTGAGAATGTGAAGAAAGCGGCAGCATTAGATGCGGATGGCTTGACAGGCACAACAGCTAGATTAGGCTATGGTCTTATAAAAACAAGAGATTTCTTAAACAAAGAACTGGTGAACAACTTAGAAAACGATAAAGGGTTCCATGAGACAGTTAAGTGTTTTGTGGAGAAAGCCGAGGTTGATGTTACAGCTTTGTTGGAAGAAGAGAAGAAAATCATGGCTCTTGTGAAGAGTACTGGTGATTACTTTCATGGGAGTACAGGGAGAGATGAAGGGCTGAGATTGTTTGTAATAGTACGCGATTTCTTAATAATGTTGGATAAGGTGTGCAGAGAGATTCAAAAAGCACCAAAGAAGCCAATAAAGAATGTGAAGCAAGATACAACTAATGCTAATGCTAATTCTAAAGGGTTGACAACGCGGGAAACTCGTCCTCCACCTCCAGATATTCGTCAGCGGTTGATTCCGGCTGTGGTAGAGAGGAGAGTGGATGATTTTAGTTCAGATGAAGACAGTCCATAGGTTCAAATCAAGTTGGAAAATGTGCTGTAACAATTTTTGTTTCTCTTTTGTTTCTGTTGTCATGTCATTACTTACTATATAGAATTGTTAGAGAGACATGACTAATTGATTGCTTACTTGTCTAATTTTTGGAAGGGGTGATTGTGTTGTTGATCATTCATTCTTTGAATGTATGTAAAGTCATGGTTTAGTTAGATTTCTTTTTGTAGAAAGATGGTTAGATTGTGTGTATCTTCTTTTATGATTCAAGTCACGTAGCATTAATGCTCCTCAAACTCCAATATTTAATATGTACATGGACTTGAAAAGAAAATATAGTGAATAAGAATGAGTGGCATATAACCAAGCACTTGGGCCCGAGTGGTAAACGAGCTCCTATTAAGAAACAAAGATTCGGAGAATACTGAGTTCGATTCATGGTGGGAACAATGCTTGGTTAGGCTTATGACCTCTCAGACCAAAATGTCTCAACTACATTCATAATAATTATATTTGATCATATTTTACATAAACTACATTCATAATAATTATAGACATGAATATGAAGTGAGAGAGGTCAGTGAAGAATGTACAGAAACGTTGGTGAAAGAAAGTTAGGGTTATGTCTCAACTTAAAATTGATTGAAAAACTTAAAATTACCTTCAAAACATTATAAATTTAAGTGGTAATTTAGATTTTTCAAATAAAAAAATAGTTGAACAAAAACTACTCTGAATCAATAATCATTCTATACTTCCCATTATTTAGTTGCAGCTATAGTGTTCTGCACCACGATGACTCTTTCCATAACGGCTAGTCTCCGCTCCTCTATAGCAAGATAACAGCCACAGCCAATTATTTATCATATAGTTACCACTATAGTGTTTTATACCAATAAGACTCCAGCACCACTGTTATTTATCATATAGTTACCACTATAGTGTTTAACACCATTAAGACTCCTGCAACACTGTTACTCTTTTCATACGGCTATAACGGCTAGTCTCCGCTCCACTATAGCGAGATAACAGCCGCTACCAATTAAATATCATATAGTTACCACTATAGTTTTTCCACCACTAAGACAGTCTCCGCTCCACTATAGCGAGATAACAGCCGCTACCAATTAAATATCATATAGTTACCACTATAGTTTTTCCACCACTAAGACTCATCTCATAATATGGTCGGTCTTCAAAATTACGTTTGGGTCGATGGATTAGAACATATCAGAATGGTATATAACATAACGGAATAGAAATCTCATTCAATTGTTCGTGTTTTTTATAATTTGACAGGACAAAATAATGGAAAGAAAATTAAAATATATTTGATGGAATATAATGGATTCCATTGTTTTCCATTATACTCACATTCCAGTTATGCACTGCCCATGCTCTTCCCATAACAGTTAGCTCATGCACATCCCATTCTGGTGAGCCTAAGCACCACTATAGCAACCAGACTCTTCCAACATTCAGCCACCGCTCATGCTCTCCCAATACAAGCAGCCTATGCGCCAATATTGCAGCCCCTACTGATTATGTCAATATAAGAGGCCTAATTCTCACTGTTTCAAATTGCACAGCCATTTATATGAAGTCACGTGACTACCATGCGGTACGAAATAAAACAAGAATAATAGCATAATAGATAATAAGAAATAAGTGAAACAAACAAGGATAACCCGACGTTTGTAAAACAACGATAAAACTCAGAAACTATCTTCTCAGAATCTACGAACACAATCTTTCAACTGACCAACCTGAGTTAACTTCAAATGTTTTCCAAATTTATGTACCTTACCACAAAATCAACATAACCAAACTCAGAGTTTAAAATATCATTCCAAATTCAAAGATTTTCACAATCATAAACAGCAACAGGATTAAAACAACATGACTACTACTCCATTCCAATTCATTTCATCATATTCCAACAATCCAAACAATTTCTAAGACTCTTCGGAACAATTACTAAGTCAATGTAAGAAGCTAAATTCCCACAGTAAAATTATGTTTCAAATTGCACACACATTTATATGAAGAAAAACACATGACTACCAATTTTGTACAAATTAAAACGAGAAAAACGGGTAATAACAACACAAGTGAAAGAACAGGGATAACATAACGTTTTTAAAACATAGTACTCAGACACTATGTTCTCAGAATCTAACTACACAAACTTTAACACGCCAAACAGGATTCACTTCAAATGTATTCAAATTTCATGTAACTTACCACTAAATCAACATAACAAAATCCAAAATATCATTCCAAATTCCCACATCTTCATAATAAAAAACAACAACAGTATTAAAAAGACAGAAATTTCGAGCACCAATTTAAAAAAGTTAAGATTCTTATTACAAGAATATGCATTCCTTCTTGGTTACAATTAATCAATGTTAGTGATGAATTATAAGGAATAAAATTAACAGACATTAACTGAAACTGAGAAGACATTAAATATGATAAATTATATGAATTTTCATTAACTTCTTCATAAGGTAGCATTAGATAATAAATATATCCACATCATAAACTAAAACCCTAACTAGAACTACAAAGATCAAGATATGTTTTTATCCAAAAACAGATACAATTAAATAACTTAATTTGAAACGATTCATCAAAACTAGAATTTCATCATTGGATCATTCATCATCGGCAGTAGCACCCTTGGAGGTACCAGCTTTCTTTGGGAGCAAGAGGTTGTGAATATTGGGCATCACACCACCGTTAGCAATGGTAACATCACCGAGAAGCTTACTCAATTCCTCATCGTTCCTAACAGCCAATTGAATATGTCTTGGCACAATTCTAGTCTTCTTGTTATCCCTTGCAGCGTTTCCAGCCAATTCCAAAACCTAATCACAAATCATAAAAATTAAGTCCAAATCTTCAATTCAATTCAACAAAATCTAAACACAACCGGTGAATCGTTAAAGAAAACCTAACGA
Source organism: Lathyrus tuberosus (assembly GCA_022829125.1). NCBI lineage: Eukaryota > Viridiplantae > Streptophyta > Magnoliopsida > Fabales > Fabaceae > Lathyrus > Lathyrus tuberosus. The sequence goes on from JALAZF010000034.1 coordinate 9,395,819, forward strand.
AGTTTTGAAAACCTAGATCCAGATATATGAATAGGGAATTTTAATGTGAAAGAGAGATATGAATGAAAAATTACCTCGGCAGCAAGATATTCAAGAACCGCGGCGAGGTACACAGGAGCACCGGCACCGACACGTTCGGCGTACTTGCCGGCCTTGAGAAAACGGGCGATACGGCCGACAGGGAATTGAAGGCCAGCCTTGCTACTCCTAGAGGTAGCCTTCTTGGCAGCGCCACTAGATCCAAGAGTTTTCCCTCTTCCGGCCATTGATTGATAAAGTTTCAGAGAATTGAAGATTAGAGAAAGTTTTGATCCGTGAACGATTGCGGACGTATATTCAGAGTATGGAATAGGTGGAGAATGAAGCGAGGCTTTTATATTGGAAGATGAGAACAGAATGAACCAATTAGATTGAATGACGCGGATTGATGTGATTGCCGTTGGATTGTGGTGGTTATGGACGATCTAGATTAGTCATTTAAAAGTTTAATTTAATATATACTTTTCATCTTAAATTGTGCATATTTACCATTTATGACATGTGGTAAATATATACAAAAAAATTATTGTTGTTTTTTATTTCATGTTAATAAATGAATAATTCAAATTTGTCGTTAAAAAATACTATAATTTATATGCCATGTAATTGTTTGTCACTAATAAATTAATACTTTAATTTAATATATTTTTTAAATAAAATTATAATTATAAGTATAATATGCTAATGATAGTTTATTACAAAAACTAAATACAAAATAAATGTTGTACAACTAAATAATTAGTCAAAGTTTTTATTTTCCATCATCAGAATGACTATAATATACAGTAATTATAATTTTTAGGGTTAATACATATTTTGGACTATGTCATTTGGGGCGAATTCGAAAAATGACTCTGTAAAAAAAACACAGATTCCGTCTCTGCCATTTGAAGATTCTTTCATTTTAGACCCTAACGCTGTTGCCATTTGAAAATTGTTTCATTTTGGACCCTGACGCTGCTTTGTTGAATTTTTTATTTAATTTTTATTCTTTTAGTGTGACGTGACTGCTTTGTTGGCTTTTTATATATTTTATCTTTTTATTTTAATTACACACGTGGCTTATTTATTATTATTTTATTGTTGTGGTTTAGATTGTTAAATTTCAAAAATTAAAAATTTTGCTTCCAAAGAGTGTTAAACTCATGTTCTTTTGCTTGCATGAAAGTCCCTTTACCACTATGCTTTTATTGTTTATGTTTTGTATCATATATATATATATATATATATATATATATATAACATAAACTAAACTAAATTAAATTTAAATGCATGTTAAAATATTTATGATTTGTTTATTTATTTAATGTTTAATATTTAATATAAACTAATCTAAAATTTATTTAACTACAGCATTTCAAACGTTTTAATAAACTAAATTTTATTTTAATATTTTATTTATAAATGAATATTAATATTTTAATAAATTAAACTAAATTAATATTAACATTTGATTTACGTATATATTTTTAATTAAACTAAACTATTTTTTTTAATGTTTTAACTAAATTAATATTAATAAAAAACTAATCCAAATTAATATTAACATTTTAACTAAATTATAAAAACTAATATTAACGTATTTTGATGAAATAAAATGAAATAACTATTTAATTTACGTATATATTTTTATTTTCAACTTACGTATATACTTAATGTTAAGATAATTATTTAATTTTAATTTACGTATATATTTTTATTTTTAATTTATTATTAATTACTAATATTAAAAATACTATTTTAATTAAAAATATTTTAATTTTCAGTTTATTATTCATTACTAAAATTAATGTATTTTGATGAAATAAAATGAAATAACTAATTAATTTACGTATATATTTTTATTTTCAATTTACGTATATATGTTTAATATTAATATAAACTAAATTAAATTAAACTATTTTTTTTATTGTTTTAACTAAATTAATATTAATAAAAACCTAACCTAAATTAAAAATATTTTTAGTTTCAGTTTATTATTAATTTCTAATATTAAAAATGACTATTTGAATTAAAATTAATATTTTAATTAAATTATTAACATTAATATTAATATAAGGATGATAAAATTAATATTTTAGTTAACATTAATTATGTATAATATAAATACTTTAATATAAGTATGTTAAAATAAATATTTTAATAACTATAAGTATTTGATGCATACCATAAGTATGTTAAATTAAAATAAGTATTTGATGTATATTATAAGTAAGTTAAAAATTAAATTAAATAGTAACCTGAAAATAAACTAAAAGCATTTGATGCAAACATATATACAGAAGAAACAACTAACCTAGTGGTAAAGGGACTTTCATATAACCAAAAGTACATGGGTTCAACACTCTTTGGAAGCAAAATTTTTAATTTTTGAAATTTAACAATATAAACCACAACAATAAAATAATAGTAGTAATAAATAAGCCACGCGTGTAATTAAAATAAAAAGATAAAATATATAAAAAGTCAACAAAGCAGCCACGTCACATTAAAAGAATAAAAATTAAATAAAAAAAAGCCAACAAAGCAGCGTCAGGGTCCAAAATGAAACAATTTTCAAATGGCAGCAGCGTCAGGGTCTAAAATGAAAGAATCTTCAAATGGCATGGACGGAATCTGTGTTTTTTTTTACAGGGTCCTTTTTCGAATTCGCCCCAAATGGCAGGGTCCAAAATGTGTATTAACCCTAATTTTTACATTTTATTATTTTAATATTTTTTATTCAAAATGAGTTATTCAAAAAATAGCTGATATATACGATTAATGCATGAGACCGATGTTTGTTTTTTATTGATTGGTTAAATAATTGGTTACGAGAAATTTAGAAAGTTGGTTTCAATGTTTTTTATTTTGGATATATTCAATTTCGTTGCGAAAGTAGGAATATTATAAATATTGCCTATACGTGAATTGGGGTATAGCGTGATATTGGAATTAGAAATATCGGACTGTTGGATTGAGACGACGAAAGTGTCTCAACATTCCAACAGAGAAAGTAATTTTATTTTTGGATGCTCTAAAAACGAATTTTGAACAAATACTCTACACTGACGAAAGTGGGTAGCATATTTGACCAGAGTAAGACAACACAACAATGAAAGTGAGTGTTGTATACCTTTTTCCATTTTCTATGAAACTTACTTTATTCTCGTAACAAATTCGAATTTGTAAGGGGATCAGAGACATGAATCATAGTCTTAAACTCTGCTTGTTTTAATCATTTTATTTACAAAGGTAAAAGAGTTATTTACATCCTAATTTTTGATCGATTTAGCTATATATCAGTAAAGTATAATTTAGTATTCAGATTATAGGTCTATGTGGTTCGACAACTTTTGATATTACTTCGACATAGTCGTGCACTTATGGTGTGTCAGTTTACTAGAGAAGTTTTAGCTCTTTGCTAAAATCTTCAATTTCTCCTTATTACATTTGTTCTTTGTCGTCTTCGCCTAACCAAGTATCCTCTTCATCTTCAGCTTTTACCTTTGGTATTCTATGTACTTTAATCAAAAAGTGTAATTGTCCTATTTGCATAGCTAGTGATTTTGATAGTCATGTTTCTTTTGTCATGAGAACGATAGTATCTCCTAGTTCAAACATCTCTACCTTTGTTTATGATCGCCTGAGCCCTGAGTTTGTATCCCTAATTGATGATTCTAATTCCAAAAGCTTTCAGTCAGTTCCCCAAATGAAGAGGCTTTTGCTAGGAATTTTTCTTTCAACGCTAGAGTTATTGCTAGGGATTATAGAAGTTAACTCTAATATCTTCTACTTCTATCAAGGTCATGCTTGTTAAATGTAATTCAAATTTAAGTTTGTTTCATTTCAGTTTCATTTGTCTTGGTTGAAATTGTATATAAACAGAAGTTAGTTTTAGTTAGTTACACACGATTAAGATAATAGAGTTTGTTGAGATAGAAAATATTAGTTACATCTCTCTCTCTCTCTCTCTCTCTCTCTCTCTCTCTCTCTCTCTCTCTCTCTCTCTCTCTTTCTTTCTTTCTCTCTCTCTCTGCAATTCTTTCAATCTTCATCATCATCATCTTCTTACGCATCAATGGAGTTTTATTGTTAACTCCAACAATTGGTGTTGTTCGATTCACAGGGAAACACAAATGTATGTGAAGTGTGTGGTTGATTTTTATTGTGAAATGATGTCGTCAAGAACAAACCAAAATATTGAGTTTCTTGAATAACCACAAGAAACCCTATTAGGTTTTACAAAAGGGAGGGAAGAAGGAAGAAGAATAATAAGAATTGGTTAAAACTGTTTTACTATTCACTTACTCAATAAGGGTTCAAAGATTACAAATGAATACCAACAATTAACCTCTCTTAACAACCTGAGAGAACTAGTTTATTTATAGACTACTAAGTTAATTTAGGTTATAAGTCAACTTAACAATTGGGCTTAGAGGCAAGGCCAAATTTGACATACTAAGTTAAATTACAAGTTAATATATTTCAACATTAAGCTCGAACAGACTTCGATTACGGCATACACAACTCCTGTCGAACCATGAAGCTACCCTTGTCGACACTAGAGTTCGATCCAAATACCATAAATCTCCACCTTGGAACAAACTCTATAACAAGGGAACAAACTAGCTTTCATCATCCATGGCTGTAGCGCCCCAAAATTTGCCCTCTATTTTTTTAACCTTAACTGGCTTTTGTTTCGCACTCATTTGCATCTTCATTAGGTCATAACTCATAATCATACATTGCATTGGTCTTCTAAGACATGGGATCAAGGTGCTTTGGTTTTTCCTCAAAAGGTGGAATTGATTTTCCAGACAATGAGCAAGGAGATAGTATCAACATCATGTTATTTCCAAGCTACAAAGGTTCTCATACTCTTTAAAGTATCTCAACAAGTTCATTCAATCGTCTGGTGATTAGGGTTTCATTGGTTTCAAGAGATTCATCTGACTAAGCTCCTAGTGGCTCTGAGTTAGGGTTTTATGCAAAGGGCACCTGTGGATATCTTATTGAGCAAGACAATTTTCTATGGCTCTATAAGCATCTCAAGTGGTTCATACATGTCTCATGGTTCATCACAAGTCATTTCAGAAATTTCTAAAGTGAATAGAGGAGGCATCTGATTCATCTGGTCAAAAAGTCAACGGATGCCCTACAAAAGTCAACCCTTGAGTTCTTGGGTCTTATTTGGGCATTTCAACTCATCATCCGTGTCATCAGGAGGTTTGGTCAAGAGGAATCAAGAGAAATCATAAAATCAGTAGAAGTTGCTAAATTGGGGTTTTTGGATTTTTTTAAGTAAAGAAATTCAGCTTGGAGGACATGTTTTCAACAGTAATTTTCTTGATGATCCAAGCTCCTTTTCACTTTTCCTCCCTCATGAAAATGTTCCTCATTCTTCAAGGTTTCTTTCGATACCAAGAACGCATCATTTGGATTCCTGAAACTCAAGTTATGATGTTTCAAAGGCGAGAAAATAAAGTTTGTGTTGATGTAATGAGTTACATCAACCATGTAACCAGTTAAATCATTGTTACTCAACAAAAATGTCACGTTTGGGCTGATGTAACCGGTTATCTCAACCATGTAACCAGTTACATCACTGTTTTGACAGAAAATTAGCATTTTCAGCAGCTTCTCCCCCATTTTTTGATCCCTTGGGTTCACATGTGAAAGAAGGATCTAGAATGCTTCAAAATTGATTCATTCTCACATATTTTCACCATTTCCCTCCATAATTCAAATTTCCATTCCTAATTCCACTCCTAATTTCCATTCCTCTTACTAACCCACACTCCAAACCACATTTTGATCCCTAACCTAGGGGTTATTTAAACACATTTCCTCCAAACCTCAAGGATTCACTCTCATTTTCACCCTCACTTTTTTCTGATTTTTCTACACATCTTCTCCTAATTCTCTCAACTTTTTCTCTCATTCCCAAACTCATATTCTTGAGCTAAAACTCCATTGCATCATCATCCATGGTCCAATTCTGATTTTGCAACTCATTTGGATCTTGAATAAGCTTTTGGAATCACTTTTTGAAGAGTTTTTGCTTATTTGTGGATTATTGCTTGGATCTTCAATTTCTCTTGCAAGAGCTTTATATATCCTTGGGTTTTGTTGCTTAAATCTGTCAATTGCAGCTTAACAACATTCACCAAAGCAATTCTCAGCTTTGTAGGTTGGTAATTTCTAGATCTAGCTCTGTTTTTGCTTAACCCTGCATGTCACAATGTAGATCCTTGAATTATTGATGCAAATTGGTTCATTAATTGATTTGATTGTGGATCTTGTTGTTTAATTGATGTAATTGGTGTTTGATTGTTGCTATTCGATGTAATTTTCGTGACCAATTGCATGATTTAGCATGTGGAAATTAAGTGGATAAGCTGCTGAAAATCTGTTTTGCTATTTTTTGCTTATGTAACGGGTTACATCATCCATGTAACCGGTTACACCAGCCTGTCTACGCCACATTTGTGTTGTTTTTGTTGATGTAACCGGTTACCTCAACCATGTAACCGGTTGTTAGCTCCTAATTTCAACGCTACATGATTTCAAACAATTTGGCTTTTAAAGCAGTTACTCTTTAAAGTAATAAGCTAAAAGAAGAAGGATTCGACCACAAGGCCTTCGACTATGTTTGTTGAAAACCCGAGTCGAAGAGAATGATTTTTAGGACTTCAAATATTTCTAAGTCCAAGGAGTCAATTGGACATGGTGAAGTGGCTATTAATAATGTGCTGCAGTTACAACTGAATAGTGGAGGGAAGTTCTACTATTTTGAATTTGAAAAGAGGACAGGTGGCGAAGATCCAGAACGTGAAGACATGCGAAGTGCCAAGTGGTGTATTCTAGTAAAACCGTCAAATGGTGGTTACTTTAGAGTATTATAAATAGGTTAGTCCAAGGGTTAGAATAGGTGTGAAAAAATCATATTTGTACAAGTAACTCTATATTCACTCAAAGTATCCAGTGTGTTGAGAAACAAGTGAAGTGAGAATGTACGTGATTATAATCACCATTATCCTTTATTGCAATGCAATTTACTTTGAAGTTTATGTTTTAGATTCTTTACTTTGAAGTCTTTTTCACAAACTTTTACCTTTCAAGTCAGTTACATTACCAAGTTTTTACCTTTAAGTTTTACATTAAAAGGCCTTTACTTTCAAGCATTTACCTTTCTGCATTTTTAGATCCTTATGCATTCTTTTCCAGCATTGAACTCTAGTTTTTACCAAACCTTTACATTCAGTCTTTTCTTTCCTTTGATGTATTGTTCAACTTAGTTAGTTCTTTGATCTTTATTGCTTTCCTTTACACTTCAAACACCCCTTTTATTTATGTGCATTGTCGAAAGGCATACTTTACCAAATCGTGAAATATTCTGAATACACATACAACACATGTCCTAGGATCAATCTGATCGATCCTGTAAGTTACTAGAACTTTATTGTTTTAGAAGATCAGCGGTTGTTTACCAATTTTCAAGGTAAACAAATTGGCACGCCCAATGGGACAGTGCTAAACGTGGATTTGGAAGTTTATAACTTTTAAATAACTGCCAAAAGGAAGTTTTATAACTGCCTTTTTGTAATTTTTTCGTTTTATTGGTCGAAATTGTGGCGAACTTTATTGGATGCACTTGAGAAGTGGAAAGGTAGCCAATTTAAGTGAATATAGGCCAAAGAGAAGAAACGTGAGGAGAATGGCATCTGGCCAAGGAAATTTAAATCCCAGTTCTGCTGGGACTAATACTCAACCAAGCAGTTCAAGTGTTCAGAACAGCACCATCAGTCCTCAAGAATTACCAAGAAGTATTGTGGCGCCAACTCCAGTTCCTTCGACAGGAGGGTCGACAGTGTTAACCATGGTGACAGAACCAACACCTTCGACAGCAGGACCAGGAGCGACATATGTGAGGCCTTACACTCAGCCAGTCCTGGAGTACATTGGTCCATCAGTGACGAATCCTCAGACTCCACAAGGAGGAGTTTCGACGTATAGGCAATTTCCTCCCCCAGGATTTCCACAGCCTTTGCCTAGGAACCCAGTCTATGGCATGCCAACGACGATGATGCAGAATCTGCGTACTGCACCCCCAATATATTCAGAAAATGTGATATCTTCCCCTTTACAGGAGTCAGGTTCTGGAATTAACATGGGTCGAAACAGCCAGTCCATAGGTTTGGGGTATTCTGCTCAAGGACCCAACTTAACAAATGAATCTGTAGCATACTTGAGGCAACAGATGGATGAGAGCAACATGCAAATGGTACACACTTTGTCTCAGACGATGGGAGAGATTTTCCAGCCATTGATCCAGAATACTACTCAAACTAATCAAATGATGACAACCCAGATGACGCGTATAGCAGAATTCATGGGAATGCCCGCTCCTGTTCAACACCAAAATCAAGGAGTCGAGATGAGGGAGAATGCTCGGTAAGTGAATCCAGTGAATCCAAAGTTGGTCGAACCACCTAGGGAGGAGCCTCCTAGAAATCAAATACCTATACTTGAAGAGGAAGAGCCAAGGATGGTGCTAGTGAACAGAAATCAAAATGCTGATCATGTGGTGAATCAGGTTCGACGCAACAATGTAGCAGTAAAGAACAATTTGGCAGCCATGGTCGAAAGAATAATGGCTCGAAATGGCCTAAATATGGGTTTTTCTAGGCCAAACTTTACTTCGCCTATAGTAGACTATATACTCCAAGCTGAATTGCCTCCCAGGACAAAAGTACCAAAGTTTACTAAGTTCTCAGGAGATACTACAGAATCTACCGTCGAACATGTGGCGCGCTACCTGATCGAAGCTGGTGAAATTGCGAATGATGAAAGTCTGAGGGTGAAATATTTCCCTAGTTCCCTCACTAAAAATGCATTCACGTGGTTCACTACGTTACCATCTGGTTCGATTTGTAATTGGACCTAGTTAGAACGTTTGTTCCATGAGCAATTTTACATGGGTCAGACTAAAATTAGTTTGAAAGAATTGGCTAGTGTGAAATGAAAGTTCAATGAGCCAATAGATGACTACTTGAATAGGTTTTGACTGCTCAAGGCTAGATGCTTCACACAAGTGTCTGAGCATGAACTTGTCGAAATGGCCGCTGGTGGCCTTGATTACTCTATCAGGAAAAAACTGGACACCCAGTATTTAAGGGATATGGCCCAGTTAGCTGACAGAGTTCGACAGCTAGAGCGTCTCAAAGATGAGAAAGCTAGGGTGAATAAGAACAGGAAGGTAGCTTACGTCGAATACCAGGAGGGTATCGACGAGTTATGTGATGAGTCCGTTAGGTTCGACGAAAATGAAATAGACCTTGCTGAACTTAAGAAGAGCCCTCCTTATTCTTGTAAATTATTAGTCCCTTCAAATGGAAAAAATCCTGTCGAATCTGAAAAGAACGATAGGTTCCCAAAGAAAACATATACTTTCGATATCACAAAATGTGACGAAATTTTTTATTTGTTAGTTAAGGATGGTCAAATACTAGTGCCTCCTGGTGCTAAAATACCACCTTTAGAGCAAAGAAAAAATAGAGGTTTTTGTAAATACCATAATTACTTGGGTCATAAGACGTCTCAATGTTTTCTTTTCAGGGATTTGGTGCAGAATGATATTCAGGAGGGAAGACTCAAATTTGGGGAGAAGACTAAGACCTAGATGAACATTGATACCAACCCCCTTGAAGTAGCTGAAGCAAACTATGCAGAGCCTGAGGAGGTCAACATGGTCGAACTGGTTGAGTTGTCTGACAACAGTTCGGATAGTGTTAGTACCAACGAAGCTCTTGGCAGAAATGCCACAGTGGTGGAGGTTACTGAGGACCTTACCAATGATCTTGTGTTTATTAGAGAGGCTGAAGAAATGAATGGTTACCAGCTTGAGCATTTGATATGTATGGCTGTTGAACACTACTTTAGCACGTCTTCTGAAGTTCAAAGGTTCGACACTGAAACTACAGTCGAGACCCATGCTAAAGCTGAAGCGCCAAAATTACAGATGGTGACAAAAGAGATTGCTGATCATTTCAGACAGATGGACGAGGCTGCTGAAGGCCTTGATGTTAACTTCTCCAAAATGCGTTTAAAAGATGAAGTCAACATAAACATGGTCGAAGTTACTGACAGACAGGCCATGGATATTGATGAACAAGAGGACTGCGACAAACTGGCTTATCCCAGAGAGGATGAAACCATTGTGGATTTTCTCCACAGATGCTAGGGGAAGAACTCTGAAGTCATGATGTGCCCTTGATGCAGTGCTATCTTCGACAAAGAAGCTGCTCATAGCCTCTAAGCGGGGAAAGAGGCTAAATCTGTACGTGAGAAGATAGCTGCTCAAAGGCCAGCGCGTTTCGACCCAAGGAAAGCTACTAAAAAACAATATGGCCAAATACCACAAATTCCAAGGGCCAAGCAAGCTACTTTCAAGCCCAGCGGCATAGTACCAACTGGAAGGTGGGTTAAACCAGTCGAAGTAGCAGGAAAAGGGAAGCAAAGATGGAAAAGCTTCGATGTGGCTAGAGGTTCTTCAATTGAGTACAGGAAAGAATTCAAGTCCTCCAACAAAGCTGCCTACATTTCTGAGAATTACAAAGGAAAAAATCCTATGTCCAGGTCCCAGTGGAGAAGAGAACAGAAACGAAGGAAGGCTTTAAGGGAAGCTCAGGCTAAAGATTCGACGGAGACCAGCACTAATGTTCTGCCAGCTAGCAATAAAGGTGTTGGCATGAAAACAACAAACCAGCTGCCTGTGGGCCGAAAGTTGTTTACTTCCAAGAAGGAAGAAGCGGAGAAATTTGCGATTGAAGCAATTGAAGACGAAGCTTCGACCCACAATTTTGATTCAGACTCTGATGCTTCTTTAAACATCATTGTCAACGTAGTGTCAGTAATGCCAAGAGAGTATGACAGAGTGACTGAAGTGGAAAACTTGGATGCCAATGTTGAGGCAGAAATGGCAGCACTCCAACCTGTGTGTTATTATGTAATGAACAATGGCTGTGTCGAAGAACAGAATGCTTTCTTTGAGCGGCCAACTGAGGCCATGAAGGGACACTTGAAACCTCTGTACATTACAGGGAAAGTAGAGAACGTGGTTGTAAATAAGATCTTGGTGGATTGTGGGGCTACTGTCAATTTAATGCCACATTTTCTGCTAAGTAAAATTGGTAAATTTGACACTGATCTTAAACCCCACAACATGGTCCTCTCTAACTATGAAGGGAAGATTGGGACCACTCTAGGTGTCTTACAGGTTGACTTGACTGTGAGTACAGTGACAAGACCTACCTTGTTTATGGTGGTCGAGAGTAAAGCTAACTACAACCTTTTGCTGGGAAGGGAGTGGATCCATGGCATTGGGGCAGTACCTTCATCAATGCACCAACGAATAACAATCTGGAGGCCTGATGGAATAGTAGAAAACATTGAAGCTGATCAAGGGTACTTTAAGGTGCCTGTTAATCATGTTGATGGTGTTGAGTTCGACAAAAACTTGGCGCATATTGCTCCTTGTACTCTAGCAGAATTTGATCTCACCCCAGATGACCATGCATTATGCTCATTACACTTGCACCCACTGGAGGGATTTCGATGGGACAGAGAAGTCATAAGAGAAGAAGGCAATGTCCCGTACTATGGACTGCCTGAAGTTGATCCCACGGGATGGGGAAGTGAATTCAGTAACAATGACTGAATTCGACGTACTACAAAGAATTTCGGCCTATATGGCCGAATCTAAGTTACAAGCAGCCTTAGAGGCTGCACACAACTACATGGCTGTCGAAGCCAAAACTCAAATTTGTGAAGTAGGCCCTGGTAAGGACTTTGAACCTGAGCCACATGACGGGCCTCAAATCGAAGAACAAAACCAAAGGCTTAATGCTGTTTATGATAATGAGCCTTTAGGTTTTGAAAAGGATCCACTGTCAGACAATATTAAAATGCTGGCGCAAGATCCTTTGGAAGAAATTGACTTGGGTGAAGGGGGAGTAAAAAGGCCTTTATATTAGTGCTAGTCTCGACCCGCTACTCAAAGTCAAAATGGTCCAACTATTGAAGGAATTTAAGGATTGCTTCACCTGGGACTATGATGAAATGCCTGGTTTGAGGAGAGAGCTTGTTGAACATAAGTTGCCAATCATACCTGGGAAAAAGCCGGTCAAGCAAAATCCAAGACGGTTTGCCCCAACAATCCTTTCCAAAATCAAAGAGGAAATTGAAAGGCTACTTAGATGCAAGTTCATCCGTACAGCTAGGTATGTCAAATGGTTAGCTAATATTGTACTAGTCATTAAAAAGAATGGTTCTCTAAGGGTATGTATAGATTTTAGAGATCTAAATTCTGCAACCCCTAAAAATGAATATTCTATGCCTGTGGCAGAAATGCTGATTGATTCTGCTGCAGGACATGAATACTTGAGTATGTTGGATGGTTATTCTGGTTATAACCAAATATTCATTGCTGAGGAAGATGTCCCAAAAACTGCTTTTCGATGCCCAGGGGCATTAGGCACTTATGAGTGGGTAGTAATGCCTTTTGGTCTAAAAAATGCTGGGGCAACTTACCAGCGAGCAATGACTTCGATCTTTCATGATTTTATTGAGACTTTTATGCAAATATATATTGATGATATTGTTGTTAAGTCCTTTTCAGGAAAAGATCATATAAGCCATCTTCGACATTCCTTTGAAAGGATGATAAAGCACGGTCTAAAAATGAATCCTCTCAAATGTGCTTTTTGTGTGCAGGCAGGGGATTTTTTAGGCTTTGTGGTCCACAATAAGGGGATCGAAATTAACCAGAATAAAACCAAAGCCATTATGGAAGCAAAAGCGTCATCAACAAAGAAGGAATTGCAGTCTCTCTTGGGCAAAATAAATTTCTTGAGGAGATTTATATGTAACTTAAGTGGGAAAACGCAAGCCTTTTCACCATTGCTTCGAGCTAGCTAGGATGGGTTCGACTGGGGGCAGGCTCAACAAGAAGCCTTCGACAAGATCAAAGAGTACTTAAGTCACCCCTTATTCTCTCACCACCTCGTGGCAATAAGTGTATGAGATTGTACATAGCTGCGTCTGATAGAACTTTAGGGAGCATGTTAGCTCAAGAGGATGACGATGGTGTCAAAAGAGTCGTTTATTACCTTAGTAGAGTTTTAAATGATGCAGAAACTAGATATAGCATGATTGAAAAATTATGTTTATGTTTGCATTACTCTTGAACCAAATTGAAGCATTATATAAAACCAGTTGATGTTTATGTTTCTTCTCGTTATGACGTTATTAAACATATGTTGTCCAAACCTATTTTGCATAGTCGAATTGGAAAATGGGCATTAGCATTAACTGAATATTCTTTAACTTATAAGCCTTTAAAAACCGTTAAAGGACAAATAGTGGCTGACTTTATAGCTGACCATTCTACAAATGAGACCCCCCTGAACTATCTTGATATGGAACCTTGGAAGTTATATTTCGACGGGTTAAGCCACAAAGATGGGACAGGCATAGGAGTACTTGTTATTTCTCCTAATAAAATTCCAACAACACTTAAGTATAAAATCGAAGGCCGTTGTTCTAACAACAAAGCTGAATATGAAGCTTTAATTGCTGGACTTGAAGTATTGTTGGAATTGGGGGCAACTCATGTCGAAATAATGGGAGATTCAGAATTGGTCATAAAACAAGTGACCAAATAGTACAAGTGCATAAAAGAAAACTTGATTATGTACTTTGTAGTTGTGAATCGACTGTTGAAAAAGTTTGACGCAGTTAGTTTTCGACACATCCCTAGACTGGAAAATCAGGTAGCTAATGACTTGGCTCAGATTGCATCAGGGTATAAAGTTTCGAAAGACAAATTACAAGATGCAGTCGAAGTCGAAGTTAGAGGAAGGGTGGTGTCAGTAGGATTAGCCCCATCAAACTTGGAAGAAACTAAGCTTGGATACGCTGATGAAGATAATTTTGCAATCCTGGCAGTTGATAACATAACTGACAAGGATTGGAGGAAACCTATAATGGATTATCTGAAAAATCCAATAGCTTCGACAGAGAGGAAAATCGAGTATCAAGCTTTAAATTATGTCTTGTTGGGTAATGAATTATTCAAAAAGACTCCTGAGGGAGTATTGCTTAAGTGCCTCAGTGAGGCAGAGGCATACTTGGCCCTTTCAACTGTCCATAGTGGGGCATGTGGGGCACATCAGGTAGGCCATAAAATGAAATGGTTGTTGTTTCGACAGGGCATGTATTGGCCCACCATGTTAAAAGATTGTATTGAATTTGCTAAGGGTTGTCAGGAATGTCAAGTTCATGCTGGCATCCAACACGTCCCTGCAAGTGAGTTGCACTCTATAGTAAAGCCTTGGCCTTTCAGAGGATGGGCTTTGGATTTGGTTGGAGAAATTCGACCAGAATCATCAAAGAATCATAAGTACATTTTGGTGGGTATTGATTATTTTACCAAATGGGTCGAAGCTATCCCATTACCAAATGTTGATCAAGAAGATGTGATTGAATTTACCCAGAAGCACATCATCTATAGGTTTGGAATCCTAGAGACGATTACAACATACCAAGGGTCAGTCTTCACTGGTCGAAAAATGCAAGAGTTTTCTAAAGAAATGGGATTCAAGCTTTTAACATCCACACCTTATTATGCTCAAACTAATGGCCAAGTCGAAGCGGCAAATAAAATAGTTATTGGTTTGATAAAAAAGCATGTGGGAAAGAGGGCAAAAATTGGCATAAGACATTGGACCAAATACTGTGGGCATATCGAACGTCCCCTAAAGAGGCAACTAATACTACCCCGTTTCGACTGACCTTTGGTCATGACACAGTTTTGCCTGTGGAAATTTATCTTCAGTCAATAAGGATTCAAAGGCATCATGAGATTCCATCTGAAACTTATTGGAATATGATGCTTGATGAATTAGTAGACTTAGATGAAGAAAGACTCAATGCATTAGAGTTGCTGAAAAGGCAAAAGAAAAGGGTGGAGAAGTTTTATAACAAAAAGGTCAAGATTAAAACCTTTTCAGCTGGAGATCTAGTGTGGAAAGTGATTTTACCTATGGATCGAAAGACCAGAACTTTGGGGAAGTGGTCTCCTAAGTGGGAAGGTCCTTTTCAAATTATTAAGGCATTTAGTAATAATGCTTATGAGATTCAAGAGATGGAGGGTGATTTAAGAGTCTTAAGGGTAAATGGGAAATATTTGAAAAAATATAAGCCTATTTTACAAGAGATTCATATTAAAATGTAAGTTTCATTCAGATTATAAAAGCCAAAATAGGCCATGTGGGGCCAAAATGGCATACAAAGGAAAGGAAACAAGTGCAACAACATGAAACCTAGGAGAAAGATCATTCATAGTCTCTCCAATTAATAGAGTTGAGGAAGGCAACATAATCTTCGTCAGCTTCATCATCAGAGTTTTGTGCTGTGGAATGTCCTTTCTTGGGGACCTTCATCTTGGTTTCTCTCTTCTTGGCGCGAGATGTTGCTCTAGTTAAAGTATCATTTAGGGCAGTAGTTGTTGCCTCAACTTTCTTTGTCTCCTTAGCCACCTTCTTGGTCATTGCCTTCTCTGAGGAAGTACTCATGCTTGCTTCTGTAGATGCAAAATATGGCTCACTTGAAGAGGATTTTATAGAGGCAAGGCCTTGTAAAGATTGGCCAGTCAACGTTGGAAATATGTGAAATTACCCTTGGGAGTATACCCTAGGGTTGCGCTATTAATATTCCTTTATGGAATAGAAACTTGTGCCGTTGGAACACTAAGCTGTTAAAAGCTGTGTTATTTTCATGATTTCCAAGAAAAGAGGCAGAGTACTTCAATTACAAAGATTAGCAAAGTTTGAGAGGAAATACGCCATGATCTTATCAAAGATTTTGCAAGTCGAAGAGTTAATAGTAAACAGAAATCATGGAACTACAAAGGGCCATAAAACATGATGATAAAAAAGGAACTACAAACAAGAAATCATGGAATAAATCAGAAAGGAAGCTTTGACTTTAACTCAAGGAAGTTGACCTTGTGAGTCTTAAGGCGTTTCTCACACAGAGCTTTGTTGAGCTTGGCTGCTGAAAGTTCCTTCTCAAGCATTTGAGCTTTGTCGAGGAAGTCTATGGTGCGCTTTAGCTCTCTGGCCATTTCAGTATCGTCGAATTCTTTCAGTTCAAGGTTACGCTTTTCAGCGTTGGAAATCTTATTTTGCAGTTCCTCAATTTGCTGTTTCCAGTCCTCAATATTCTTTTGGTTCGATGTTATCTCTGCTTGCCTGTTGTTTTTATCAATCTCCAGATTTTCAACCTTAGTTTCTAATGCGTGTGCTTCGTCCCAAGCTGCATGTTCCAATCCAGTTGTAACCTCAATGGTGTCTTGGATCTTGGGAAGGATTTTGAAGTCCTCAGACATTTGATTTACTAAAGCAGTTAACTCCATAAGGAATTCAGACACATCTGTACTAAGGGTCGAGAGATCCAGTTTTTGGAGATTATCTTTCAGGAAGAGAGGTGCAGTTCGATCCGAAAGTAAGACATTTTGGATGTCCCCTTTGAAGAATTTGTCTTTGATTTTTTGAAGGATAGGGCTGGCAAAGTCATCTGGAGCTGGACCCCCAGAACTGGTCGAAGTACTAAGACTAGTACCTGAAGAACTGTACTTCTTCCCAAGTATCAATCTAGCATACTCTCGAGGATTTGACCACTTGAGAGCAGCCAATGGGTCTCCAGTGGGGGGTCCTCTAGCAGTCGAAGTGACTGTAGGTCCAGGAGTTGGATTGTTGACAGAACCTGTCTCAGCCATAGTCGAATGGGTGTGATCTTGCCCAGTCCTTTCCCTTTCTTCTTCTTATTCTTCTTCATCTTCGACCTCCTCTTCTCCTGCTTCAGTTGGCCTTCCTTCTATGTCCATGCCAATGGTCTCTGTATGGTCGAGAGGTTATTGATTAGAAACATCATCCTCTTCATGTTCAGAGCCATCGGTCTGGGATTGTTGAGTATTGGTCCTGGCAGGCGAATTTTTGTTTGTTTCATCCGCTACAGGAGGAGGAACTGTAAGAGGGATAGGTTGGTTAATTTCGCGCAGTGAACTATATCCAGAACCAAGGTCAGAGGTAGGGTGATAAGTTGGCTCACCTTGGCTATTCAGGATAGTTGTTGTAAAGCTGAATGAAGGTTGTGGTGGGTTAGAACCACCTACATCAGCCTGAAAACCACAAGTAAAGAGAATAAGATTGGGAGAAATCTGAGTAGGGAATCCAAATACTGAGTGAAGATGGTATGCATACATGTACAGCTGCGGCGTCAGGGCTTGAGTTGGTACTCTCAGGATCACCAGCAGTCGTTTTCGACGCAACCCTAGAGAGTTGTTTCTTGACACCACTACCAGCAGGTGTCTTCTCAAGAATTCTTGCCGCCTTTGAGGGAGATTGGGTGGTAGTTCCAGAAGCTTTGACAAGTTTCCTTTTCTTCTTAACTACTATCTCCTCAGGGGACTCATCATCAGTGTCTGGAGGGACAACTGCTTGAGCACCTTTCTTGCCCTTTTTTGAAGGCGTTGGAGGTTTTCGAACAGCCTAAAAGGTGATGATGGAAACTGATCACAAATACGGCTGAAAAGACGTTTAAAGATTTGCCATCATGACATGACGTCATAAGCATGGTTTAAAGAAACTGAATAGTTTCTGAATCGTGGGTTGGTCAGTTATGACCATGTTGTCCATAATCGAATGAGCAGGCGTCGAAAATTATGTTATCAAAAAATGACCTTCCTACCAACACTGGCGAAAGGACATTTTTGGGGGGCAATTTGTTAGCTCCTAATTTCGACGCTACATGATTTCAAACAATTTGGCTTTTAAAGTAGTTACTCTTTAAAGTAATAAGCTAAAAGAAGAAGGATTCGACCACGAGGCCTTCGACTATGTTTGTTGAAAACCCGAGTCGAAGAGAATGATTTTTAGGACTTCAAATATTTCTAAGTCCAAGGAGTCAATTCGACATGGTGAAGTGGCTATGGATAATGCGTTGCAGTTACAACTGAATAGTGGAGGGAAGTTCTACTATTTTGAATTTGAAAAGAGGACAGGTGGCGAAGATTCAGAACGTGAAGACATGCGAAGTGCCAAGTGGTGTATTCTAGGAGTAAAACCGTCAAATGGTGGTTACTTTAGAGTATTATAAATAGGTTAGTCCAAGGGTTAGAATAGGTGTGAAAAAATCATATTTGTACAAGTAACTCTATATTCACTCAAAGTATCCAGTGTGTCGAGAAACAAGTGAAGTGAGAATGTACGTGATTATAATCACCATTATCCTTTATTGCAATGCAATTTACTTTGAAGTTTCTGTTTTAGATTCTTTACTTTGAAGTCTTTTTCACAAACTTTTACCTTTCAAGTCAGTTACATTACCAAGTCTTTACCTTGAAGTTTTACATTAAAAGGCCTTTACTTTCAAGCATTTACCTTTCTGCATTTTTAGATCCTTATGCATTCTTTTCCAGCATTGAACTCCAGTTTTTACCAAACCTTTACATTCAGTCTTTTCTTTCCTTTGATGTATTGTTCGACTTAGTTAGTTCTTTGATCTTTATTGTTTTCCTTTACACTTCAAACACCCCTTTTATTTATGTGCATTGTCAAAATGCATACTTTACCAAATCATGAAATATTCTGAATACACATACAACACATGTCCTAGGATCAATCTGATCGATCCTGTAAGTTACTAGAACTTTATTGTTTTAGAAGATCAGCGGTTGTTTACTAATTTTCAAGGTAAACACCGGTTACATCACTGCTAGTTTTGAAAAATTGTGTTTTCAAGGGCTGTTTTGGCATGTTATGATCATTTAAGTTTCATGACTTTGTGTGATGCATATTGATGGAATTTTCTTGAGATATTTCGCCCTATTTGACATCATGTTTGCATTTTTTCGACGCGCGACGCATTGATTTTCATTATGCATGTTCATGACTAATTATGTTACAGTCTTGAGGCATTCTTCATGTGGTTGTTTGTTCATACTTGCTTGCTTGCTCTCGGTTTTTATTTTGCTTGATTCATGATACATGCTCATGTTTGATTTCCATTCCAAAAAATGCATGTTCGTTTGAGATGACCAATTGTTGATGAATGAAAATTCTTGAAGCATGCTCTCTTGTTGCATTGTGAATACATGTGCAGACTAAGTGTTTTGATTTTTTGACAATTGCTTGTTGGTGTTGCATATTCAAGATGTTTGATGTTGATACTTGTTTGTATACATTGTTGGTTGTTATATGCATGTTCATGCTCATGTTTAATTGCTTCATTGTTGAATGCATTGGATGCTGCCTTAGTGTATATAGTGCTGTTGTGCTGAACATAAGTTGTTAAATGTTGTTTTGGTCATTTGTTGCCTTTTACACATATTCTGCTCTGAAGATAGGAGGTGTTAAATGTTGTCTTGTTCATTTGCTGGAATTTACTGTTGTCTTGATCGGAAGTGATGTCGTAGCTGCTATTTTTTAATTTATTTTCTTGGTTTTGGTTTGCTTTTGCATGTTCCCTTAGGATTCCCTAGTCCAACTTAATTTTTTATTAAGCTTGGAGTATGATAGACATTAGGAACTAATCCTTGCATGATAACAATTAGGATAGTCCCTTTTCAAAACTCAACCATAGGTCTATCTCTTTTGCATGCTAACATTAGGTAGAATCCCCTTTCTATCTCAACTTTAGGACCATTGTGCATGACAACATTAGGATCTAGTTTCCCCTAGTTGTTTTCATCAACCTTTGAGTCATTTCTCTTCTCATCTCAAAAATAAAATCAAAACACTTAATAAATACAACGAGTATTATGCGCCATGAGCCTTAAGTATATGGGAAATGGAGAGTGATGGGTCTCCCTTCACTTTTCTAGAGTGTTTAGCATACGTCCCGTTTGGGGGCGACCATGCGACGCATTCGCTCATATGTCATAGACTTTAGTGCAATACGAGTTCCAAACTAACTTAACTCGCTTTTGTCTAAAAAACACAAACAAAGTGCAAATCTTTTATCCTTCGGGATGGGTCTCAAATCATTTTCAGAAAAGAGCACATTATTTTCGTTCTACCGCAAATAGACATCGACCCTAACTGCTGGAATGCGAACCTAACGTCGCTCATAAAAAACACTCATTCAAGGTGTGGTCGTAACCACGAACTATGAACACTATGATTTCCCTATTCTCGTTTGAATGAGGAGACGTAGGCACAAGAGGGCAGTGTCTTGGCGAGCAACCTTCCCCCACCCCCCGTAGTCCTCTGAACTACGTTGACTCTGACTTTTCTATTGCACGAGGGAATACGTAGGCCTAGGACGGCGAAGTCCTATCGAGTCTCCTTTTTGTTCCTTTTCGTTTTCGTTTAGCAGTAGGCTTTAGATGACACACCCTTTGATTAGACAATAAGCGTGGATCCCGTTGAGTACAACGAACGCAAGGGGGTGCTAATATCTTTCTCTCGCGTAACCGACTCCCGAACCCAGACTATGGTTGCGATGACCATGTCTTCTCCCCTTTGAGGTTTTCTTCGATCGTTTCCTTTCCCGTTGTCAGGATAAATAACGTTTGGTGGCAACTATTCCTTTTTTTTTCGCCGGTTATTTTTCGCAGTTGCGACAATGGAGTTCACCCATTCATTCTTATTTCGACTTCTCATAACTTCCTTATAGTCTCTAGGTTCTTGTCATACCCCAAATTTTGACCACTAAGATTTCCCATCATTGTGCAAATCATCATCACAATATGGATGTACCTTCATGCCTCACCAGTATCCTCAGGGATTGTTGAGCATTCACTACAATTAAGAATTAGGGTTTTAGGCCCTCTTTGAGCTTAGACAAAGAATCAATCAAGAAATGACATGATCTTTAACTTGTCTAACCTCTTAAACACCCACAAAGGATCAAGAGGACTCCCACATCAAGAATCAAGCACAAAGTTGCAGCATTCCAAATGGATCAAGCCTCAGGATCGTCAGTGTCACCAAATTAGGGTTTTGGTCGACTGGGGCCTCCAGATGAAAATTTTCCTCTGGGCATGAGCCAATGCTTCACAATATAACTTAAGATACTCCAAGGGACCTCATAAACCCAATCATCAAGTCAATTTAGCCTCAGGGGATGCATTCACCAAAAATCAAGAATTAGGGTTTCTTGACCTAATTCACCCCTAAGTTGACTTTTGGGATAAAACATGAGCCAAGACCTCAAGACATGATTTGAGGGTCTCTAATACACTACCTTGATCCATTTACTATAATGGATTGATCCAAGAAGCTTGATCCCCAAGTTTCAATCTCATCTGGACCACAATTAGGGTTTTGAAGAAAAAGTCAATTGTACCTTTGACTTTTGACCAAGACATGCTCCCAAACCTTGGGACATGATTTAATACACCCTATAACACCTATGTAACTTATCCATCAAGTTTGATTTAGGTCAAGGACTTGATTTCATAGAGGATCGCACAGTTTGATTTAGGTCAAGTTTGACTTTTTGAGAATTTTCATAATTATGGTTCCTTAACCCTAAAATAATGTTAATGTGTGATTGGAATCATCATTCATCAAGAAAAATCAAAGAAAGTGGGATAACTTGAAAATTGGGTAACCATTAAAACTTAGAATTTTTCTAAGTTATGGAACAAAGTGGCCAGGGTACCAACTTCCAAGGATCATAACTTGAGATCCAAGCAACCATTTTGGCTGGTCCAAAGATGGATTTGTAGCTCTCATGGCATACTTCAAAAGTGTCAACTACACCTCATTCCAATTCATCATGGATTTCAAGCTATGGAGTGATCAAAATGGCTGAAAACATGAAATGTCACTTTTTCCAACACTTAGTGAAATTTTCACTAAGTCAGAATCTGTCTTGCTTTTTTTCAAAATGTAGGAGTATTTTTAACTTGGATCCAAAAAGTGTCAAGACAAACTATGATCACACATGTGTTGTGTCACACAAGGACTTTCCAAAATGTCCAAGAACTCCATCAAACTCCACCTGAGCTAGGATTTATGACAGCTGCAACATGTCTTGCTGCAAACTGTCTTGGCAAGGTAGATTTGTGCATTAAGGCACGATTTGCTCAAATTGTGCAAATCCAAGCATGCTTATCCATCTGCACACCTCAAGGGGGAACAACCAAGGGACAATCACTGATCCATCAGCCTCCCGAGTCCAAGATTCCCAAAGTAGCATGCCAAACCCTAAAAAGCGTAAAAGAGGCCAAGACTCCAATTTTGTTTCCAAGCATTCAATGGATGCACCAAGGTGGCATGAACTGAGCCATTTCCAACTGAATGAGTCAAGGATAAGCTCTGAACCAAAGAACCATAGGCCTGTGCTCTAACCTCTAGTCAATGGCTAGAGGAGACTTAAGATTCCAAAGTGATGCAATTGGACAATGAGCTGTTGCAGTTGCCATTCATTATTGCTTGCAAAACAAACTTGCTCTACTATAAATAGAGCTCATTTGTGCTCAGTTTGAGTACACCAGAGCACTACAACACTTGCTTTCCTCAAAATCTCTTTCTTTAGGCAAAAATACCTTCTTTTGCAAGGTAACTATGAGTTTTTGAGTTAGAGAGCATTTCCATCACAGCTCATGATCCAAACACATCCAATATGTCATATCTAAGCTGTCCAAACTCTCATAAGTGACTTGTAACACCAAAATCACAAAGCCCCCTCTCAAAACCTCAAATTTGGACTTTTTTGCATTTTTCAAGCCATGTCTTGATTCAGTCACTTTCAAAACCAGATAAGACCTCAAACACACTCCAAATATCATCCTTGAACTGTCCCAAATGGTTCCCCACATCTGGAACACCATTTGAGAGAGTTGCCATATTGGTCACTTTTGCCCCTTTTGCAAGAAAGAGCTCAAACTTGTTCTTGAGGATTCTAGTTGATTCCAACCATTCTAAAAGCTTCTAAGAGATCATTTGAGGGTGTCCAAAGCATCAAATTATTTATGGAATAAAGCACTTGACAGATTGCCCAAAAAGCTCCTAAAGCGGTAAGCATCACAACTTGAACTCTTTGAAATATGCATTGCTTTGAAGTTCACTGATCATGCACATCTCATACATGTTATATATGTTGTGTTTGAACCAATTCATCATGTAATTCATGCCTGTAACAAGAGATAGCATAGAAAATGCAAATCATGGCCTATTTCAAAACCACTATCGGGTTTTTCAATAGGAGCCTCATCTAAAAAAACCACCGCCACCATTGGATTCCTTGTGAAATTCTAGGCAGGATAGACCTAAATTTTGTCCCAATCCATGGAGAAATGAGAAAGTTACAAGTTTCACGTTTTTGGCCAAAACCTTGCCTTGCCTTGCCTTGGCCAGGCCAAAAACAAGGCATGCCTCATATATTCATGGGGTGGTTTTGATACACGGATGTATCACCACCCCAGTGGTAGAGGGCGCGTGTTGCACCCAAGAGGTCTGGGGTTCGAATCCCCCTCGCCCCAGATCCTCTTTTTTATCATTTTTCCCACTTTTCATTATTATTTCACGTTTTTTTAAATGATTTGGAAAATTAATAACTCTCTTAATTTTAATTATTTTTAATTGGTTCTTTTTGAAAAAAATCACAAAAATGTTGGAATATTTTATTCCATAAAAAAATCATATTTATATTAATTATTTAATATAGTTGATATTTTTGTAAATAAATTCATTTTTATTGTTTTTAAACCTTTTAAAAAATGAATATTCACTTTGAAAAATCAAGACCAAGTGAGTTTTAATTCATCTTGTGGTTAAATATCATTTTTCAAACCTTACCCAAAAATCACAAGTTGTTTATTCAAACTTATTTGGTATCTTTATCATTTTAATTAATTTTCTTGGAATAATTACTTTAAAAAATGATGAAATTAGGGTTTTATTGATTTTCGCCCTAGCAAATTTTTCAAAACACTTTGGGCCTCTAATAGAGTGTAAGACCCAACCCCTTTTTGAAAACCAAAATAATTTGGGCCTCGGTCATCGTATAAGACCCACTGTGTTTTCAATCCTCGGCGCGATCGCCATTTTTCAAACAAATAACTTTGGGTCTCTCCTCGAGCTGTAAGTCTCATTCTTTTTCTTAAACAACACTTTGGGCCTCTAATAGAGTGTAAGACCCAACCCCTTTTTGTAAATAAACATTTTTGGGCCTCACATATTGTATAAGTCCCTCTGTGTATTTTCAAAACAATGGCGCGATCGCCGCCTTTTCAAAACCAACTGGGCATCTCCCTGATTTTGTAAGCCCCATCTCCTGTACAAAAATAAACTTCGGGCCTCTAAAAGAGTGTAAGACCCAAATCCCTTGTTGACCAAAACTTTTTGGGCCTTAGTCGTTGTATAAGTCCCGATACGATATTCAAAACAACAGTGCAATCACTGTTAAAATTTGGGCCTCTCCCTGAGCTGTAAGCCCCGATCTCTAGTCAAAATACTTTCTCCTTTGATTTTGAATCCAAATATATAGTTGTTATCAAAACTTTCTTTAATTTCTTTGTTGAACAACTAACAAAACAACATGGAAGCTCTACAACGGGTAAGTGTTTATCCGCTTTCTTTTATCTGCTTTCATATACATAACTGTATTGTGGGAAGCTGCACATGGTTAGTCTTCTTTCATACCTTTTAAATACTCGTCATATATCAATTGTATATATACTAGTATAGTTATTTAGAGTTTTCCCCGGCAACTACGTCTAGAACTACGTAAAGCCCTGTTGGTCACTCTTTAAATACAAACAAAAATAGATCCCCATAGGATTTCCAGATACAGTCTTCCATTCTCTTGGGGTTAAACAATATGGAATAAAGAGAAAGGCAGTATTCTCAGTGAACCTTTTCTCAGACTGTCACCCCTAGAAATTGTCAAAGAAATTCTACTCCCCATAGTTGATCTATTCTCCGTGAATATCATCTCTTGAGTTTCTTCCAAACCCTCAAACTTTCCTGGAATGATCTCTTCTCTGTGAATTGCATTTCTTGAACTTCTCTTGGTTTATGGACCCACAGGCTTCCTAAAAGCATCCCCGCCTCCTCTTGGGCTTTGTACAAGGACCCTTCGGCTTCTTAGAAGTTCTCATGCCTTCTCTTGGGCTTAATACAAGGACCCTCATGACCTCTTAAAGGTATAAGACAGAACTTAGTCATCCTTTGCTAGAGCAGTATTTCCAGTGTCAAACCTCATGCCACTTTAGGGTTGATTCTCATCCCTTAAGGCCCTTGCCCTCTTTTGGGCATCCTACAAAAGATAAAACTCTTCAACACCAGTAGACTTGGACAGTCTAAACCCCTCTTGAGTCTCAAAGACATTCTCAAGTTCTTTTCAAACATAGGAAAAAACACCGATCACTCTGGATAAATCTCCAGCAAAAACCCGGTCTCTCTCATGAGAGTTCCCCACCCTTGGGCCTGCCTATGGATCTAATCCTCAGCAGTAAGATAGCGTCCTCTTAGGCTTTGTATAGTGATTTATCCTCAACACAGTCATCCTCCTCTTGGGCTTTGTAAAATAATTCTCCCCCTAGCGGAGCTAACCTTTTCAGACTCTCTTGTTGAGTCAATCACTTCAAAAGACTCTCTTGTTGAGTCAATCTCCTTTTAGCCTCAATCTCGGGCTTCGTACGAGACAACAAATCACTATCTTGTTGAGTATAAAAGACTCTCTTGTTGGGTCAATCTCCTTTTAGCCTCAATCTCGGGCTTCGTACGAGACAGAAAATCACTCTCTTATTGAGTATAAAAGACTCTCTTATTGAGTCAATCATCTTTCAGACTCTCTTGTTGGGTCAATCACCTTTGCAAGACTCTCTTGTTAAGTCAACTCTTTTTAGCCTCCGTCTTGGGCCTTGTACAAGACATATAAAAGCACTCTCTTGTTGAGTCAGTCTTGTCTAGCCTCCTCTTAGGCTTCATATAAAGAAATCCCTAGATGAGTCAATTAACCTTTTAGCATCAAATTTGTCCTTTGACCAAAGCACACGAACATCCACAGTTCCTCTTTAGAGATGACAAATTCTCTCTCAGCCAAAACCATTTAGCTTCATATCTTGGGCTTTGAACAAGATACAAATCACCTTTAGCTTCATGTCTTGGGCTTTGAACAGGACACCAAAACGTTATTTTCCTCCCATTTATGATTGCTCGGATTTCCCTGTTTCGTTAAACGGGAATACGTAGGCATAAGATTGCAAAATCTTAGCGAGCATACTAAACAAAAACTCTAGGTCTAGTACCTTTATACACCAGTCAGAAAAATTTTAAATACAGTATCTTCCCAAAAGCCTCATAGACATTCTATTCTTAATCCAAATAACCAAAGAGAGGCCCACGATTTTGATAACATCTGTAAACCAACAGTCATCTGTTTAAACTCAGTATGCAAGCAGGGTTAATTGGAGACATCTATTTCCCTTTCTTAATCAGCCTCACAGGATAAAAAATGAATCGAACTATAGCACCCCAAACCAATAATGATTTGAAACCACAAAAACCGCGCTACAGAAGAATGGCGACCACAGTGGGAGATGCACCATTCTCCCATCTCTTAGGTAGAATCCCTTGAGAAGGTACCATGGTAAATGGCGACTCTGCTGGGGAGTCATTGACTGTTAGGATCATAGGACTAGAGGTCTAGGATGTTAGGACAAATATATATACTGCTTTTCCTAATTGATATCCGTGTTTATTTTTCTGTTAATGGGAATGCGTGTGATGCCGCATCTGGAAAGATTGAGTATACACCTAAGATAAGTGATGGCACTAGACGGGTAATCTTACAGGGAGTGACTCCAAAATAAGAGGTCCCGGTCGACCATCGAATCAGTGGAGATGCCCTTTTCAGATTTAATGCCTATATGACTTCGGTTGTTGAAAGCAGATTGTTCGATTGGGTTATCTGAGAAACTGAGGATTTTAGTAGACTGAAACGTTGTTACTATTTTGTAGTGCGGAAGCTATCGGAAATAGTTGTCACGTGATACTACCCTTATTTGAGACTACTCTAAGATACCGCTGCTCGCTCGGGTGATTCCAGCCTGCTGTTGTTATCCCAAGAGGGGTCAGTGATTTTGAGGACAGGTACAAAAAATCACTAGTATAACCTTTGGGGATGGGTAGAGCCTTGACTTCATGACACCGAACCTTTGACCCCATATTTTTTCTATGTTTTTGTGTGCTGCATTCATGCATTCATTTCATTAAAAAACATTAAACAAAATCTTCTCTTCTAGTATCTCTTTTTCAAATTAAACTAAGACAATGATTGCAAATGTCAGATAAAGAGATTGCGTTATGGATTTTGGTAGAAGGAAGACTCACAAGTACACCTTCAAGGTTCCAAAACTAGAGGATTTGAGAGGTTTGGCGAGAATGATCACCAACCCTGATGCTTTTAGAGCTAAGTACAGAGGACTGCTGTCTCTGTTAAGGGTCCATGTAATTGAAGGAATACTGGCTACGCTCATTCAGTTTTATGATCCGGTCTATCACTGTTTCACATTCCCGGATTATCAGCTGGCACCAACACTGGAGGAGTACTCTCACCTGACTGATTTACACATCACTGATCAAGCTCCCTTTTCTGGATTGGAAGAAATTCCAAAGGATCAAACCATCGCAAGAGCAATCTATTTGAACGAGTCAGAAGTCAGGACTCACATGACCACCAAGGGTGGAATCCAAGGTTTGCCAGCCCAGTTTTTGATAAAGAAAGCTATGTACTTTGCTAGTATAGGAAACGTGGCCGCTTTCGAGAGCATCTTTGTTTTGCTCACCTACGGGTTATTTTTGTTTCCCAACATCGATAACTTCGTAGATATCAATGCCATTAAGATATTTTTGATTAGAAACCCTGTGCCAACCTTGCTCGCAGATGCTTATCATTCTGTACACTTAATGAATTTGTACAGTGGAGGAATGATCACCTGCTGTGTACCCCTGCTATAAAATGGTTCATTTCCCACTTGCCCAAGTCTGCTGCATTTTGGGATCCTAAGAATACTTTACGTTGGTCGCAGAGAATCATGTCTCTTACCAACTCTGACATAGACTGGTACAATCGAATCTATGACGGGATCAGAATCATTGACCGTTGTGGAAACTTCCCTAATGTACCCCTCATAGGAACTAAAGGAGGAATCAACTATTATCCAGTTTTAGTTCGTCGTCAATTTGGATACCTGATTAGGCATGTCCCGCGTAATGCTCATCTGGAAGGTATTTTCTTCAAGGAAGGAGAAAATGACAGAGCACTAAAGACAGAAATAGTGCATGCCTGGAAACATGTTCACAGGAAAGGAAGAGAGTCTCTAGGAAAACCAGACTGTGTCTCGGTGGAGCCTTATCTCCACAGGGTACAAACTAGAGCTCTAAAACTGAGGATGCCTTACCCTCGTCAGGAAGTTCTTCCGTTAAGGGACCATGTCGTTTATTTTATGTCTGATACAGAAAAGCTTCAGGTTACTCTCAACAGAGTTTAATAGGAAAGGAAGTCTTGGAAGAACAAGTACCATATTCTCAATGTGGAGTGCAAGAAAATACAACAACTGTTAAAAGAAAAAGACACTCTGATCGAGATTTTAGAGCAACAGACTGTAGAAAACCAAGATGACCAAAGGAATTTGCTCGTTCCTTTCACTAGGCAAAGGAATGACAACCCGACAACGGCTCGAGAGCCCCGGTCCAAGAAAAGGAAAATACCAGAATCAACACCTGAGCCCTCCTCAGAGAGGACTCAGGATCCATTAACTTAGACATTTCCTTTTACAGCACTATGTAAATACTGTATTTCCATTCCGCAATATTTGAATTCAATAAAACGGGGTTTCCCCACTGTTTGATATTTGCAATCCAATTGTTGAAGTTTACTTTGATTAAACAAAAATATATATATAATATAATCATTGCATATCATTCATCATTCTCACGTAATGCATTCTTCCTCTCTGCAAATCTCACGTTTGTGTCTCGATTCTAGAGTCAAACTGTCTCATTCGTACAATATTCGGGCCAGTCAACAAAAGAAAATGTATGATCTCGAGGAAGAGAACATGGAGTTGAGAGAAGAACTCGACGCTTTGAAAGAGGATTTGAGAAAGCTTCACAACGATATGCAAGCTCTGGCAGCAGCCCAGATGCAACAACAAAGGACTGTGATCTCAGAGATCACATCTACGCCCATAGTGGAAAAGTATGATCCTCGATATACTAAGCCTAAAGATCGTCCCTGGGGCATGCCACTCAACTATATCCTGGAAGGATATATTCCGCCGATCACTGAAGATCTGGAAACTGCAACAGGAACCGCTGGGCCTGAAGGTTACAAACTTCGGGAAAACGAAGATGCCAAGGGCATGACAGCAACTCGTGAAGGTTACAAACTTCGGGAGGCACCCAGAGTAACTGCCGTAATGACTGTACCACCACCCGTGGCACACACTGTCCCAGAAGGGCAGATTCCACAAATACCTTCTGGTGGAAACGAAAGTATGGACGAGAGAATGAGGGAATTCCAGGAACAGTTCCTGGAGATGCAGAAAGAACTGCAAGCCATTCGCGGTCAGGATCTATTCGGAAAGGACGCCGCAGACCTTTGTTTGGTCCCCAATGTGAAAATTCTGCACAAATTCAAGATGCCCGAATTTGAAAAGTACAAGGGTAACTCTTTCCCTCAAAGTCATTTGGTGATGTACGCTCGGAGAATGTCAACTCAGACAGAGAACCAACAGCTACTGATTCATTATTTCCAGGATAGTTTAAACCGGTGCCGCACTCAAATGGTACATGTGTTTAAACCGCACTAAGATCATCACTTTCAGATATCTTGGCGCTGCCTTCGTTCAACAATATAAGTATAAACTGGACATGGCACCAGACAAAGATCAGCTCAGAGCCATGTCGCAGAAGGATAAGGAAACCTTCAAGGAGTATGCTCAGAGTTGGCGTGAAATTGCCGCCCAGATTTGTCCACCTCTTGAGGAAAAAGAGATGACAAAGATCTTTTTGAAAACCTTGAGCTCATTTTACTACGACAGAATGGTCGCCAGTGCGCCCAGTGACTTCACTGAAATGGTAGGCATGGGAGTTCATCTTGAAGAAGCGGTTCGAGAAGGACGTATAGTCAAAGATGCCAGACCATCAAGCAGTACCAAAAAATACGGTAGTGCTTTCCCTAAGAAAAATGAGCAAGATATTGGTAACATCTCTCTCAAAAAGCAAAGGCGAAGCTATCAACCAGTAGCAGTTGTAACTCCTGCTATCAACCATGCGCATGTTCCTACGTATCAACCTCAGGTTGCTCAGAGCCAACCGAATCAACAACAATATCAGCAAAGGACACAACATCCTCTTCAGCAGGCCCGTCCTCCGTACAACAACAACCGTACAACGCGACCACCAGGGTTCGACCCTATACCCATGTTGTACGCAAAACTGTTTCCATTATTACTGGTCAAGGGGCATGTCCAAACCAGGTATCCTCTTACAATACCGGAAAATCCGCCTTTTTGGTTCAAAGCGGATCAGACTTGCCCTTACCATCAAGGAGGACCAGGGCAAAACATAGAAAATTATCTCAGCTTTAAATCCGATGTGTAAAAACTTGTTAGGAGCGGGGTATTATCCTTCAAGGATACAAATCCAAACGTTCAGACGAACCCGTTGCCTCAACATGATAAAGCTGCAGTAAATTTGATAGAGGGAGAATCTAACCACAACTATCAAATACATGATGTACTTTTATTGAGGGCCAACCTGGTCAAGATGCATCGCAGACAGAGTGGATATGGGCATGTACCATCTCATAACTATCACCAGTGTGATATCTGCTCTAAAAACAATCAAGGATGTTCTGTGGTGCAATCAACTATACAAATTCCAACATCATTCAAAACCACGACATCTGTGCGATGAATGTCAACCTGGTGGCAATGCAGTCAAGGCAAAGTCAACATCATAATCTGCCACAGCACGATTACAATTCCTGTCTGATTTGCTCGGTAAATAATCAGGGATGCTCTTTTGTACAAGAGGCCCTCCAGCGTCAGATGGATCTTGGATGGATTCAGGATTACCATGATAGAAATCAGTATCAAGTGAATATGATTCAAATCTTTGATATTCGCTTGATGAATGCCAGCTTGGTGGAGTTACATGCTAAGCAAGTCCAGCTCGGTTTTCTGACTTCGCACAATTATCAGAATTGTACAGGATGTCGTGAGAGCGACCAAGGATATACCCTCATTCAAAGAACTTTGTAACACTTGTTAAACCACTGGTGGCTTCCGATCTATCTAGATGAAGACACATAACAAGTCAGTATGATTAATGGGAACCCTACTAGGCATCAAAGTCCAGATGTTCGATCAATGGGAACAGATCTAGTGAGGTTACACTGCATACAAAGCAGACGTGGCCAGGTGCCACCACACAACTATAAAGGTTATAGAGTTTGCTCTGAAGATAATCAAGGATGTTACCTCGTGCGAGCAGCCCTTCAGAGTCAGTTGGACCACTAAGAGATTCGACCGTATTCCAAGTTCTGGGTCAACCAATTTGATGCCAGACTTTGTTGCTGATCGAATCAAGGACGTCGTCATAATCTCTTATCATAAGAGGACCAAAGATGTTTGTACCATCATCCCTTTACTTGACGAATTGAAAGTTCCCAACCAAGAACTGATTGAAATTACTTACAATGGTCAGAAGAATCAGAAGGCTCCTGTAGTTATCTATCTACCGGGACCATTACCGTATGAATCAACTAAGGCTATCCCTTAAAAATACGGTGCAACAACAATTGAGAATGGAAAGGAAATTCCATTACCCTCCGTCGTGAATATTGCAGACATCAGTCGAGTGACACGGAGTGGTCGAATCTTCAACTGAGGAGTTGGAGAACCTACCAGAGAAAAGGAACCTCAAACGGAAATTCCTGATCAACCAGTCGGTCCGTCTAGTGATCCCGACCTTTCAAAAAACAACGATGAGATGCTGAAGCTCATCCAGAAGAGTGAGTACAACATTGTTGATCAGCTGTTGCAGACTCCTTCAAAATCTATGTGCTATCACTTTTACTCTGTTCCGAAGCTCACAGGGAAGCTCTACAGAAAGTCTTAGAGCAGACCTTTGTGGAACAAGATGTGTCAATAAGACAATTTGACAGCATCATCTCCAACATGACTTCCTGCAACAACTTGGGGTTTAGTGATGAGGAACTGCAGGAAGAGGGCCTAAATCATAACATGGCACTCAATGTTACAGTCAACTGCCAGGACGATGCGTTAGCCAGCGTAATGGTAGACACCAGATCAACTCTAAATGTAATGCCAAAGTCTACATTGATGCGATTATCATTCAAAGGATCTCCGATGAGAGGCAGTGAGGTCACCGTCAAAGCATTTGACGGATCCCAGAAAACAGTTATCGGCGAAGTCAACCTTCCCATAACTATCGGTCCCCACACTTTCCTAGTCACTTTCCAGGTCATGGACATCCGAGCAACATACAGCTGTTTGTTAGGAAGACCTTGGATACACGAGGCTGGGGTAGTCACTTCGACACTTCACCAGAAGCTGAAGTTCGTCAAGAACGAGCAACTCGTCACAGTCTGTGGAGAGCAAGCCTTGATCGTGAGTAACTTATCGTCGTCCACTTATGTAGAACCAGAAGAGGTTGTTGGAACCAGTTCCAAGCACTTTCGGTGAGCAATGACAAACAATCAGAAAGAGGGGCCTCGATTTCCTCAAAAAAAGATGCT
This sequence comes from Lathyrus tuberosus, assembly GCA_022829125.1. Taxonomy (NCBI): domain Eukaryota; kingdom Viridiplantae; phylum Streptophyta; class Magnoliopsida; order Fabales; family Fabaceae; genus Lathyrus; species Lathyrus tuberosus. The sequence continues at coordinate 9,428,687 of JALAZF010000034.1, forward strand.
CTCGAAGCGATCAGAAGTAACAATACCAAAGGATGGGGACAACTTGTCATTCTTGCTGACAATAAGAAAAAGAAGGGTCTTGGTTTTTCCTCAACCTGTACCCATACTGCTACTAACGATGAAGGTTTTCATCCTATTCAAGACTTCTTCCATAGTGGAGGTTTCCTTCACCCAGCGTCTCAAGAAGTACATACCATCAACGAGGGAGATTCCTCCGATACGGATGAAGAATGGAAGTCCTATCTTAACGAGGACATTTATATGTCTCAGGAAGAGGTGCCTACACCATTTTCCTATCCCGCACAGAGCCCGAGATTTATACCGAGGTCAGATGTCAAAATGATATACGGAGATTGTGATCCAGAAGGATGCCGTGCTCCACCAAACTCATTAGAGGAAGACACTTTGATGAAGGACAACTTTGACCACGACTATTATGGCCCAATGGATGACCTGTCTATCTGGCAGCCGTACCCAGGAGACCCAGGACAAAAGAGTCATTCGAATGATGTATATCAGCTAAGCATCATTGAAAAAAATACCTGCGTCCCCACCATGTCATGGGATCAACACTCAGGGCATTCTAAGAATATCCAGCACAATGATGAATTTACAAAGCTTGTCGGGCTAGAGTTCATTAACTACGCTTTTCCTGAGGTCAACGTCATCGAAAGGGATGACACTTCCAGTTCCAAAGAAGTGTGGGACACCTTAGGACAACCGAGTGGAAAGTACGACTTCATGGTCAAGTACACCGCACCTGAAAGCTCTCGTATCAGGCTCGAAGACATCCAGCCCACTGGATAGGGAGATCCGCCTGAGAGTACAAACACTATGCAAAATACAGTTGAGGAATCCTCCTACGACAACTCTGCCTGGAAGACAGATTCCAACGATCTTGCTCCACCAGAAATCAGCGTTATTTCTAAAGACAAGCCAAGAGAGAAGGTACCAGACTTTGTGATTCACCGAGGAGTTCGCCGCCAATGCGTTGCTGTCGATGTCCCGAAAGTTCATAAGTCAAAGTAATTGCCATCTTTATCTTAACCTTTCACCCTGCCCAGGTGAAACAAATATTTTGATAGGGCTCACTTTCTGTAAATGTACCTCTTCTCTTTGCCCAAAGCGACAGAGTTTTGTTTTATAGGGCTGTAGTTTCAACAATCGACAAAATCATAAATAAAATAACGTCGTTCTGTAATTTCCGCATTTATTGCTGTTTTCTCTTTTAGCTTTTTCAGAAAATGGTAATCCTAAAAAACATCTCAAATAATAAAAACAAAAAATACACTACACACACTCTTGCATTTCTCTATATCTCTTCTAAAACAAAATCATCACGTCATGCAGATTACTTGTTTTAAACCCCATAGAAACATACGATTCAATGCCTTCTCCCAACTTTGAATTCCCGGTATTTGAGGCTGAAGAAGGAGATGACAAAGAAATTCCATAAGAGATCTCCCAATTACTCAGACAAGAGGAAAGGTCCATTAAATCTCACAAAGAGCCGTTGGAAACGGTCAACTTGGGTTTAGAGGAAGAGAGAAAAGAAGTTAATATTGTGGCACTGCTCAGTATGACTGTCAAAGAAAGTTTGACAAAGCTTCTCAAAGAGTTTCCTGATGTATTCGCTTGGTCCTATCAGGATATGCCAGGGTTGGATACCAGCATCGTGGAACATCATCTACCATTGGATCAGAATGCCCTCCAATAAAACAAAGGTTGAGACGGATTCATCCAGACATGGCCATCAAAATCAAAGAGGAAGTACAAAAACAGATTGACGCAGGTTTCCTCGCCACATCAGAATATCCTTAATGGCTAGCCAACATAGTACCAGTTCTAAAAAAGGGCGGAAAGGTCAGAATGTGTGTAGACTACAGGGATCTGAACAAAGCCAGTCCAAAGGATGACTTTCCCTTACCACACATTGACATGTTGGTAGACAGTACAACAAAGTTCAAAGTCTTCTCCTTTATGGATGGATTCTCGGGCTATAATCAGATAAAAATGGTTCTAGAAGACATGGAGAAAACTTCATTCATTACCCCATGGGGCACGTTTTGTTACAAGGTAATGTCGTTCGGTTTAAAGAACGTCGGGGAAACCTATCAAAGGGCCATGACTACTCTATTTCATGACATGATACACAAAGAAATCGAGGTATATGTTGATGATATGATTGCTAAATCTAAGACAGAAGAGGAGCATGTGACCCACCTGTCAAAGCTATTCGAGCGGCTGAGAAAATACAAACTCCGCTTGAATCCCAATAAATGCACATTCAGTGTCCGCTCAGGGAAACTGCTAGGGTTCATCGTCAGCCAAAAGGGAATTGAGGTTGACCCTGACAAGGTCAAGGCCATTCAAGAAATTCCTTCTCCAAAGAATGAGAAATAAGTCAGGGGATTCTTGGGACATTTGAATTACATTTCCAGATTTATATTCCTCATGACCGCGACATGTGCGCCAATTTTCAAATTACTAAAAAAGAATCAGGACTGCGTTTGGACAGAAAACTGCCAGACCGTCTTCGATAGTATCAAGGAATACCTGTTGAACCCACCGATTTTATCACCTCCAGTGGAAGGAAGACCACTGATCATTTACTTAACAGTCTTGGAAGACTCTATGGGCTGTGTACTTGGCCAACAAGACGAAACAAAAAGGAAAGAGCCTGCCATCTACTATTTGAGCAAGAAATTTACCGACTGCGAGACTCGGTACACTATGCTTGAGAAAACTTGTTGTGCTCTGGCTTGGGCAGCCAAACGTCTTTGCCAGTATATGATTCATCACACTACTTGGTTAATCTCCGAGATGGATCCAATCAAGTACGTTTTTGAAAAGCATGCTCTCACTGGAAGGATTGCCCGTTGAAAGATGTTGTTATCAGAATACGACATCGAGTACCACGCTCAGAAAGCCATAAAGGGAAGTGATTTAGTCGATCATTTGGCTCATCAACCGATTGACGATCAGGAATCAATCAGATTTGACTTCCCAGATGAAGATGTCATGTATTTGAAAATGAAAGATTGCGATGAACCGCTACCCAGTGAAGGGCCAGAACCAGGTTCCCAATGGGGACATATCTTTGACGGAGCTGTTAATCATTATGGAAACGGAATTGGGGCAATCATCATAACACCTCAGGGTACCCATATTCCTTTCACCGCCAGACTAACATTCAAGTGTACAAACAACGAGGTCGAATACGAAGCTTGTATCATGGGTTTCGAAGAAGCGATCGACTTAAGGATCAAGAACTTGGATGTATATGGCGACTCAGCCCTGGTTATTAATCAAATCAAAGGAGATTGGAACACATACCAATCAGGACTAATTCCTTACAAAGATTACGCAAGAAGGTTGTTACCATTCTTCGACAGAATCGAGTTTCATCATATCCCTCGTGAAGAGAATCACATGGCTGATGCATTAGCCACTTTCTCTTCCTTAATTAGTGTAGGTCAATGGAATGACATACCTAAGATCGACATAATGCGCCTAGAACGGTCCGCTTATATCTTCACGATTGAAGCAGTCATAGACGGCAAACCTTGGTATCACGATATCAAATGCTTCCTTCAGAAACAAGAATACCCACCTGGGGAATCCAGAAAAGACAGAAAGACCCTCAGAAGGTTGACAGGCAGTTTCTTTCTGAGCGGCGATACACTCTATAAGAGAAAATTTGACATGGTCTTGCTTTGATGTGTAGACAGACCAGAAGCAAACATGCTGATAAAGGAAATTCACGAAGGATCCTTTGGCACTCATGCCAACAGACACACGATGGCGAGAAAAATTCTGAGAGCAGAGTACTATTGGTTGACCATGGAATCCGATTGCTACAAGTACATGAGGAAGTGTCACAAGTGTCAGATATACTCAGACAGAATTCATGTACCGCCAACACATCTCAAAGTTCTTTCTTCCCCATGGCATTTTTCCATATGGGGAATCGACATGATTGGCATGATCGAACCCAAGGCTTCAAACGGACATCGGTTCATCCTGGTAGCCATTGACTACTTCACCAAGTGGGTGAAGCAGCGTCATACGCTAACGTAACCCGACAAGTGGTAGTCCGATTTATCAAAAACAATCTCATCTGCCGTTATGGTGTTCCAGGCCAGATCATTACTGACAATGGATCTAACTTGAACAATAAGATGATGAAAGAGTTGTGCGCTGAGTTCAAGATCGAACACCATAACTCATCTCCCTACCGACCCAAGATGAATGGAGCGGTAGAAGCGGCTAACAAGAACATCAAGAGGATTGTTTAGAAGATGGTCGTAACTTACAAAGACTGGCATGAGATGCTACCCTATGCTCTTCATGGTTATCGCACGTCTGTCCGCACTTCAACAGGGGCAACCCCTTTCTCTCTAGTGTATGGCATAAAGGCAGTACTCCCCATAGAATTAGAGATCCCATCAATCCGGGTATTAATGGAGGCTAAGCTAACAGAAGCTGAATGGTGTCAAAGTCGACACGACGAACTGAATCTAATTGAAGAGAAGCGAATAACGGTATTATGCCATGGTTAATTGTATCAGCAAAGGATGAAGAAGGCATTTGACAAAAAAGTCTGACCCCGTGTTTTCAGAAAAGGAGACCTTGTGCTCAAGAAGATACAATCATTCCTCACTGATTCCCGGGGCAAATGGACTCCGAATTATGACGGCCCCTATGTGGTCAAGAAAGCCTTCTCAGGCGGCACCTTGAAACTCGCAACCATGGATGGAGAGGAATTTTCCTACCCCACAAATGTTGACGTAGTCAAGAAATACTTCGCCTAAATAAAAAAAATGTCTCGGTGGATTGAAAACCCGAAAGGGCGGTCCAGGCAAAAATTAGAGACATAATAAAAAAAAATCATCCCGGTGGGTTGGAAATCTCAAAGTACAATCCAGACAAAAATTAGGGATTCATGGCAAGTAACTACGTCTGATCAGTTCAACTCCTCAGTAGTTAGGCCATCTATCAGGAAAACTCCAGTCAAGGTCATCTTCGACGGAAGCTCAGGATGTCCAGAATTCAAAGTTGGTAGAAGGATAGTGGCCGTTATGTTTCAATGTAGCCCTTTTCCCTTAAATTACCATTTTCTAAACTTTGTAAATACTCTATGGGATCACGCGCTTGGCTGATTTCCCATCCTATCAATAAAATTTGAGCCTTAGTGCTTTTGTTTGCAATTCTTATGTTGTTTTAGCTTTATAGAATGATACATTTTAACATGATCAACGATTCTTGAAATAAGACAAAAAAATGAATTTACTTGTCAAACTTTTTCTGCTTTTAAAATAAAGATGGCAATTCTTTTGACTGTTAAACATCGAAAGAACACCGATCGCTTCTCCAGAAGTAATCGAACCTCAAAGTGCAGAATCAAAGTACTCCTTCTAAACTAGTATGCCGGAATGAAGGATCAACTGTGTCGGATGCGAGCATTCCGTCCGACACCCCCGGTAGAGTTCTTATCTCCTAAGCCCGACCAACGGTTGTTCCCCACAGGAACTATCTCTCCTAAGCAAGGAAGAATTGCTACTTTTGGACCAATGATACTTTTCATCCCCTGCAGTGGCCGAGTATCCAGTCGTGTTCATCCACTAGTCTGTATGTCGTGTCAGTTTTGTTAGCATATACATACATACATCATGCATTATTGATTTACATTCATATTCATATTGCATCACTATCACTCTAGGAGGTCTTGTCCCCTAGTGATAAAAGTCCTCTCAATCGAGTTGTCAGTACTTTCCTCGTCAGGAAGTAAATCATCTAAGCAATCTCTCTCCTAATTTATCTCTGGATTAGAGACGGTCCTCGACCACTTTGATAACTTGAACCTCTGAAAAACAAGAAAACTCTCGACAAACGTCACTCTTCTCCATTGAAGATGATATCTTCGCTTTCCCGGATTAAGGAAAATCCCCAGAGAAAGCCTCTTAATCAAAGATTCGACAATACGGCAGTTTTTCTTCGAAAAATTCGCTGACGAAAAGGTCATCAACACCTCAAAAAATGGATTACATCACATGGCATTTCTTCGAGAAGATCTCGAGGAAAAGTATGATGTAATACCCCCAAGCAGGAAACAACCTCTCAAGAGACTCATTTTCCCCAGTAGAGTCAACAAATGGCGTCTCCAATAGAGAAGTTTGTACACCTTTGCAGCTTAGACGGATGGGTTCTCCAGCAAGTCTGATATCAAAATTTTTTCCATCAAATGGCGTCTCCCCAGGAAAATTCGGTGAGAAGTTTGATAAAAACCGCTACAAACAGCGTCCCTTGTCAAGAAAGTTTATTGACAAAAGAAACTGAGACCAGTTCCTTGGTAGGAAACCAGGATCGAGGGGAAGTTTATTTCAGAAACTGAGATCAGTTCCTTGGTAGGAAACCAGGATTGAGGGGAAGTTTACATCAGAAACTGAGACCAGTTCCTTGGTAGGAAACCAGGATCGAGGGGAAGTTTACATCAGAAACTGAGACCAGTTCCTTGGTAGGAAACCAGGATCGAGGGGAAGTTTATTTCAGAAACTTAGACCAGTTCCTTGGTAGGAAACCAGGATCGAAGGGAAGTTTTACCTTTTCTAAGTATCAACGCTTAGCAAAAGAAGATGAATGTGTAAACTACCATTCATAGACGCCGTCAAAATTTCGGGTATTCCGATATTTAATCATCTTGCACCCCGAATGCCCAAATACCTTCGCCATTCACACCTTCGGGTACAAGAAGATTAAATAGGGGCATCTTTCATACCCCAAATTTTGACCACTAAGATTTCCCATCATTGTGCAAATCATCATCACAATATGGATGTACCTTCATGCCTCACCAGTCTCCTCAGGGATTGTTGAGCATTCACTATAATTAAGAATTAGGGTTTTAGGCCCTCTTTGAGCTTAGACAAAGAATCAATCAAGAAATGACATGATCTTTAACTTGTCTAACCTCTTAAACACCCACAAAGGATCAAGAGGACTCCCACATCAAGAATCAAGCACAAAGTTGCAGCATTCCAAGTGGATCAAGCCTCAGGATCGTCAGTGTCACCAAATTAGGGTTTTGGTCGACTGGGGCCTCCAGATGAAAATTTTCCTCTGGGCATGAGCCAATGCTTCACAATATAACTTAAGATACTCCAAGGGACCTCATAAACCCAATCATCAAGTCAATTTAGCCTCAGGGGATGCATTCACCAAAAATTAGGAATTAGGGTTTCTTGACCTAACTCACCCCTAAGTTGACTTTTGGGACAAAACATGAGCCAAAACCTCAAGACATGATTTGAGGGTCTCTAATACACTACCTTGATCCATTTGCCATAATGGATTGATCCAAGAAGCTTGATCCCCAAGTTTCAATTTCATCTGGACCACAATTAGGGTTTTGAAGAAAAAGTCAGTTGTACCTTTGACTTTTGACCAAGACATGCTCCCAAACCTTGGGACATGATTTAATGCACCCTATAACACCTATGGAACATATCCATCAAGTTTGATTTAGGCCAAGGACTTGATTTCATAGAGGATCGCACAGTTTGGAATTCATTTGGTAAAAAGTCAACTGTGCATAAAAGTCAAAGTTTGACTTTTTGAGATTTTTCATAATTATGGTTACTTAACCCTAAAATGATGTTAATGTGTGATTGGAATAATCATTCATCAAGAAAAATCAAAGAAAGTGGGATAACTTGTAAAAGGGGTAACCATAAAAACTTAGATTGTTTCTAAGTTATGGAACAAAGTGGCTAGGGTACCAACTTCCAAGGATCATAACTTGAGATCTAAGCAACCTTTTTTGCTGGTCCAAAGATGCATTTGTAGCTCTCATGGAATACTTCAAAAGTGTCAACTACACCTCATTCCAATTCCTCATGGATTTCAAGTTATGGAGTGATCAAAATGGCTGAAAACATGAAATGCCACTTTTTCCAACACTTAGTGAAATTTTCACTAAGTCAGAATCTGTCTTGCTTTTTTTCAAAATGTAGGGGTATTTTTCACTTGGATCCAAAAAGTGTCAAGACAAACTATGATCACACATATGTTGTGTCACACAAGGGCTTTCCAAAATGTCCAAGAACTCCATCAAACTCCACCTGAGCTAGGATTTATGACAGCTGCAACATGCCTTGCTGTAAATTGTCTTGGCAAGGCAGATTTGTGCATTAAGGCACGATTTTCTCAAATTGTGCAAATCTAAGCATGCTTATCCATCTGCACACCTCAAGGGGGAACAACCAAGGGACAAGCACTGATCCATCAGCCTCCCAAGTCCAAGATTCCCAAAGTAGCATGCCAAACCCTAAAAAGCCTAAAAGAGGCCAAGACACAAATTTTGTTTCCAAGCATTCAATGGATGCACCAAGGTGGCATAAACTGAGACATTTCCAACTAAATGAGTCAAGGATAAGCTCTGAACCAATGAACCATAGGCCTGCGCTCTAACCTCAAGTCAATGGCTAGAGGAGACTTAAGATTCCAAAGTGATGCAATTGGACAATGAGCTGCTGCAGTTGCCATTCACTATTGCTTACAAAACAAACTTTCTCTACTATAAATAGAGCTCATTTGTGCTCAGTTTGAGTACACCAAAGCACTACAACATTTGCTTTCCTCAAAATCTATTTCTCTAGGCAAAAATACCTTCTTTTGCAAGGTAACTCTGAGTTTTTGAGTTAGAGAGCATTTCCATCACAACTCATGATCCAAACACATCCAATATGTCATATCTAAGCTGTCTAAACTCTCATAAGTGACCTGTAACACCAAAATCACAAAGTCCCCTCTAAAAACCTCAAAATTGGACTTTTTTGAATTTTTCAAGCCATGTCTTGATTCAGTCACTTTCAAAACTAGATAAGACCTCAAACACACTCCAAATATCATCCTTGAACTGTCCCAAATGGTTCCCCATATCTGGAACACCATTTGAGAGAGTTGCCATATTGGTCACTTTTGCCCCTTTTGCAAGAAAGAGCTCAAACTTGCTCCTGAGGATTCTAGCTGATTCCAACCATTCTAAAAGCTTCGAAGGGATCATTTGAGGGTGTCCAAAGCATCAAATTGTTTCTGGAACAAATCACTTGACAGATTGCCTAAAAAGCTCCTAAAGAGGTAAGCATCACAACTTGTACTCTTTGAAATATGCATTGCTTTGAAGTCCACTGATCATGCATATCTCATACATGTTATATATGTTGTGTTTGAACCAATTCATCATGTAATTCATGCCTGTAACAAGAGATAGCATAGAAAATGCAAATCATGGCCTATTTCAAAACCACTATCGGGTTTTTCAATAGGAGCCTCATCTGAAAAAACCATCACCACCATTGGATTCCTTGTGAAATTCTAGGCAGGATAGACCCAAATTTTGTCCCAATCCATGGAGAAATGAGAAAGTTACAAGCTTCACGTTTTTGGCCAAAACCTTGCCTTGCCTTGCGTTGGCCAGGCCAAAAACAAGGCATGCCTCATATATTCATGGGGTGGTTTTGATACACGGATGTATCACCACCTCAGTGGTAGAGAGCGTGCGCTGCACCCAAGAGGTCTGGGGTTCTTATCCCCTTCTCCCCAGATCCTCTTTTTATCATTTTTCCCACTTTTCATTATTTTTTCATGTTATTTTTAAATGATTTAGAAAATTAATAACTCTCTCAATTTTAATTATTTTTTATTGGTTCTTTTTGCAAAAAATCACAAAAATGTTGGAATATTTTATTCCACAAAAAAATCAGATTTATATTAATTATTTAATATAGTTGATATTTTTGTAAATAAATTCATTTTTATTATTTTTAAACCTTTTAAAAAATGAATATTCACCTTGAAAAATCAAGACCAAATGAGTTTTAATTCATCTTGTGGTTAAATATCATTTTTCAAACCTTAACCAAAAATCACAAGTTGTTTATTCAAACTTATTTGGTATCTTTATCATTTTAATTAATTTTCTTGGAATAATTACTTTAAAAAATGATGAAATTAGGGTTTTGTTGATTTTCACCTTAGCAAACTCTTTCAAAACACTTTGGGCCTCTAATAGAGTGTAAGACCCAACCCCTTTTTGAAAACCAAAATAATTTGGGCCTCGGTCATCGTATAAGACTCACTATGTTTTCAAACCTCAGCGCGATCGCCATTTTTCAAACAAATAACTTTGGGCCTCTCCTCGAGCTATACGTCCCATTCTTTTTCTTAAACAACACTTTGGGCCTCTAATAGAGTGTAAGACCCAACCCTTTTTGTAAATAAACATTTTTGGGTCTCGCATATTGTATAAGTCCCTCTGTGTATTTTCAAAACAACGGCGCGATCGTCGCCTTTTCAAAATCAACTGGGCATCTCCCTGAGTTGTAAGCCCCATCTCCTGTACAAAAATAAACTTCGGGCCTCTAAAAGAGTGTAAGGCCCAAATCCCCTGTTGACCAAAACTTTTTGGGCCTTAGTCGTTGTATAAGTCCCGATACGATATTCAAAACAACAGTGCAATCACTGTTAAAATTTGGGCCTCTCCCTGAGCTGTAAGCCCCGATCTCTGGTCAAAATACTTTCTCCTTTGATTTTGAATCCAAATATATAGTTGTTATCAAAACTTTCTTTAATTTCTTTGTTGAACAACTAACAAAATAGCATGGAAGCTCTACAACGGGTAAGTGTTTATCCGCTTTCTTTTATCTGCTTTCATAGACATAACTGTATTGTGGGAAGCTGCACATGGTTAGTCTTCTTTCATACCTTTTAAATACTCGTCATATATCAACTGTATATATACTAGTATAGTTATTTAGAGTTTTCCCCGGCAACTACGTCTAGAACTAGGTAAAGCCCTGTTGGTCACTCTTTAAATACAAACAAAACTAGATCCCCATAGGATTTCCAGATACAATCTTCCCTTCTCTTGGGGTTAAACAATATGGAACAAAGAGAAAGGCAGTATTCTCGGTGAACCTTTTCTCAGACTATCACCCCTAGAAATTATCAAAGAAATTCTACTCCCCAGAGTTGATCTATTCTCTGTGAATAGCATCTCTTGAGTTTCTTCCAAACCCTCGAACTTTCCTGGAATGATCTCTTCTCTGTGAATTGCATTTATTGAACTTCTTTTGGTTTGGGGACCCATAGGCTTCCTTAAAGCATCCCCGCCTCCTCTTGGGCTTTGTACAAGGACCCTTCAGCTTCTTAGAAGTTCTCAAGCCTTCTCTTGGGCTTAATACAAGGACCCTCACGACCTCTTAAAGGTATAAGACAGAACTTAGTCATCCTTTGCTAGAGCAATCTTTCCAGTGTCAAACCTCAGGCCACTTTAGGGTTGATTCTCATCCCTTAAGGCCCTTGCCCTCTTTTGGGCATCCTACAAAAGATAAAACTCTTCAACACCAGTAGACTTGGACAGTCTAAACCCCTATTGAGTCTCAATGACATTCTCAAGTTCTTTTCAAACATAGGAAAAAACACCGATCACTCTGGATAAATCTCCAGCAAAAACCCGGTCTCTCTCATGAGAGTTCCCCACCCTTGGGCCTGTCTATGGATCTTATCCTCAGCATTAAGATAGCCTCCTCTTAGGCTTTGTATAATGACCTGTCCTCAACACAGTCGGCCTCCTCTTGGGCTTTGTACAATAATTTTCCCCCTAGCGGAGCTAACCTTTTAAGACTCTCTTGTTGAGTCCATCACTTTAAAAGACTCTCTTGTTGAGTCAATCTCTTTTTAGCCTCAATCTCGGGCTTCGTACGAGACAGAAAATCACTCTCTTGTTGAGTATAAAAGACTCTGTTATTGGGCCAATCTCCTTTTAGACTCAATCTCGGGCTTCGTACGAGACAACAAATCACTCTCTTGTTGAGTATAAAAGACTCTCTTGTTGGGTCAATCTCCTTTTAGCCACAATCTTGGGCTTCGTACGAGAAAAAATAACACTCTCTTGCTGAGTATAAAAGACTCTCTTGTTGAGTCAATCAACTTTCAGACTCTCTTGTTGGGTCAATCACCTTTGCAAGACTCTCTTGTTAAGTCAACTCTTTTTAGCCTCCGTCTTGGGCCTTGTACAAGACATATAAAAACACTCTCTTGTTGAGTCAGTCTTGTCTAGCCTCCTCTTAGGCTTCGTATAAAGAAATCCCTAGATGAGTTAATCAACCTTTTAGCATCAAATTTGTGCTTTGACCAAAGCACACGAACATACACAGTTCGTCTTTATAGATGACAAATTCTCTCTCAGCCAAAACCATTTAGCTTCATATCTTGGGCTTTGAACAAGATACAAATCACCTTTAGCTTCATGTCTTGGGCTTTGAACAGGACACCAAAATGTCATTTTCCTCCCATAGAATAGGAGGAACTACGATTGCTCTGATTTCCCTATTTCGTTAAACGAGAATACGTAGGCATAAGATTGCGAAATCTTAGCGAGCATACTAATAAAAAACTCTAGGTCCAGTACCTTCATATACCAGTCAGAAAAATTTTAAATACAGTATCTTCCCAAAAGCCTCATAGACATTCTATTCTTAAGCCAAATAACCAAAGAGAGACCCACAATTTTGATAGCATCTGTATACCAACAGTCATTTGTTTAAACTCAGTATGCAAGCAGGGTTAATTGGAGACATCTATTTCCCTTCCTTAATCAACTTCACAGGATAAAAAATGAATCAAACTGTAGCACCCCAAAGCGATAGTGATTCGAAACCACAAAAACTGCGCTACAGTTCTTCGCCCAGAATCTCACTTGCTGAGATTAAGGCATAAGTTATAAGATCTGCATAACCAAGTCTCTGAGGTGGCTTGATGACTCTTCTCGACCCGTCTCTTGCCAGCAGGTATTCATTATCATTCTACTCATCTCCATCAACAACTTGAGATTCTTCTTTGACTTCATTTAGGTTATGCAATTCAGAATCATTATGCTCCACCACAACATGAATCTCTTTAAGTTCCAACTCTTCTTTAAAGATCTTTGAACTTTGACCAGTGTCATCAGTTTTCTTGAAAGCCATCTTAGCTTCATTGAAAACTACATCTCGACTTGTGACGCACCTCTTGTGACCTGGCTGTAGGCACCACAACCTATAAGCTTTGACTCCTTCTGGGTATCTAAGGAACTTACATCTCAGAGCTTTAGGTTCGACCTTGTCTTGCCTAGAACGAGCATAGGCTAAACAACCAAATACTCTAAGTTTGTCGAGACTAGGTGGATGTCCCGACCAGACTTTTTTAGGTGTCTTCATTCTCAAGGTTGTCGAAGGACACCTATTTATCAAGTATGTTGCAGTCACAACAGCTTCTGCCTAAAACACTTTCTTCAATCCCACACTTATTAACATGAACCTCACCCTTTCCAGAATGTTTGATTAAACCTTTCGGCCAAACCATTTTGTTAGGGATCACAAGTTAATATATTTCGACATTATACTCGAACAAACTTCGACTACAACATACACAACTCCTCTCGAACCATGAAGCTACCCTTGTTGATACTAGAGTTTGATCTAAATACCACAGTTTCATTCCTCGAATTTACATTGTATTGAAGATCGAAATCAAAGAGAATCACAATATCGATTCTCAAGTATTGGGAAACACGAGTGGTGGTGAGAATTGAGCAATTTGTACAAGAATAAAGATGAATGAAAGAAATGGTAGCTTGAATACAAAGCTACTAATACTCGATTGAAAGAATTGGAATCAGTGGTCGATTTAGTTGCGTGTGTTGTTTGGAATCAGAAGTGCAAAGAAATATGCAACGTGAAACGAGGAAGAAGGATTAGAAGGCATTGTTCTATATCCATCGGTGTGTGGATATGAAGGTGTTTAAGAAGGTTACCAACTCGACGACGGTGAAGGCGACGTGGGATACTTCTGTATGTTGTTATGGTGACGACACATCAGTGAATAAAGTAAAGTTGTAGTCCCTACATAAGCAATACGAGATTCTCAGCATTAAGAACAATGAAAAGGTGTCTGATTACATCTCCTTAGTGATTGTGGTCACGAATGATATGAAGTCTTATGGAGAAAGGATCTTTGAATAAGTAATCATTGAAAAGGTACTAAGATCACTTACTCTTCTATTTGATAACATAATTGTATCCATAAAACATTTGAAAGACACTAGCACCATGAGAATTGAAGAGCTTCATAGTGTCATACCCTAAATTTTGACCACTAAGATTTCCCATCATTATGTAAATCATCATCACAATATGGATGAACCATTAGTCTCCCCAAAGATGGGTGAGCATCGACTACAATCAAATTTAGGGTTTCAAGCCCTCTAAGAGCCTTAGACAAAGGATCAATCAAGGAATTACATGATCTTCAACTTGTCTAACATCTCAAACATCTATAAAGGATCAATAGGACTCCCACTTCAAGGATTAAGCACAAGGCTGCTCCCTTCTAGGTGGATCAAGCCTTAAGATCGCCAGTGTCACCAAATTAGGGTTTGGTCGACCAGGGCCTCCAGATGGAAATTTTCCTCTGGGCATGAGCCAATGCTTCATAGCATAACCTATGATGCTCCAAGGGACATAATGAACCCAATCATCAAGTCAATTTGGCTTTAGGGGATGCATTCACTAAAAATCAGGAATTAGGGTTTCTTGACCTAATTCACCCCTGAGTTGACTTTTGGGACAAAACATGAGCCAAGACCTCAAGAGGTGATTTAAGGGTCTCAAATACATCACATTGATCCATTTGTAACAATGGATTGATCCAAGAAGCGTGAGCAATAAGTTTCAATTTCATCAGAACCACAATTAGGGTTTCGCGGGAAAAGTCAACTGTGTCTTTGACTTTTGACCAGGACATGCTCCCAAACCCTAGGACATGATTCAATACACCCTATAACACCTATGGAATCAATCCATAAAGTTTGATTTAGGTCAAGGACTTGATTTCATAGAGGATCGCACAATTTGGAATTCATCTGATAAAAAGTCAACTGTGCACAAAAGTCAAACTTTGACTTTTTGAGATTTTTCACAATTATGGTTTTTTAACCCTAAAATGATGTTAATGTGTGATTGGAATCATCATTCATCAAGAAAAATCAAGAAAAGTGGGATAACTTGTAAAAGGGGTAACCATAAAAAACTTAGAAAATTTTCTAAGTTATGGAATAAAGTGGCTAGGGTACCAACTTTGGAGGATCATAACTCCTAAACCACAAGGCCATTTTTTCCCATCCAAAGCTGGATTTGTAGCTCTCATTACCCTCTACAAAAACTTCAACTACCACTCATTCCAATTCCCCATGGATTTCAAGTTATGGAATGATCAAAATCACAAAAAGTGAAAATGTCACTTTTTTCCAACACTTAGTGAAATTTTCACTAAGTCAGAATCTGCCTTCACTTTTTTCCAAATGTAGGGGCATTTTTCACTTGGATCCAAAAAGTATCAAAACCAACTATGATCAAACAGTTGTTATATCATATAAGGGCTTTCCAAAATGGCCAAGAACTCCATCAAATTCCACTTGAGCCATGAGATATGACAATGGTAACATTCCTTGCTGAAAACTGTCAAGGCAAGGTAAATTTTGGAGTTTTGCTCGATTTACCAAATTTGTGCAATTCCAAGAAACTCTATCCATCTGAACACCTCAAGGGGGGACCAAGGAGGAACCAACTATGATCCCAAGCCTCCCAAGTCTTTGGAACCAAAAATAGCATGCCAAACCTAGAATTGCCTAAAAGAGGGACAAGACTCCAATTTTGGATTGGAGCATTCAATGCATACACCAAGGTGGCATGGACTGAGCCATTGCCAACTGAATTCAGTCAAGACTTATCCAAGACCAAGGGAACCAGCAGCCTGTGCCCTAACCTCTAGTTAATGGCTAGAGGAGACTTGGATTCTCATTGCTCAACATTGGCCAAACCTATGCAGCAGTTGCCATTCACTATTCCTTGCAAAACAAACTTGCTCTACTATAAATAGAGCTCATTTGTGATCAGTTTGAGTACACCAAAGCCATCAAACAAATGCTTTCCTCAAAATCACCTTCTTCACTCCAAAATTGCCTTCCAAAGCAAGTCACTATCGGGTTTTGAGTTTGAGAGCAGTTCCAACCAAACCAATCACACACACACCTCATAAACATCATATAGAAGTGATCCAAACACTCACATAACATCTGGAACACCAAAATCACAAAATCACTAGCCGATTGCTCAAGCCTTTGACAGATTTGCAGTTGGGGTGCCATCTCAAGTTCCAGATCATTTCAATCCATTCCAAGCATCCAGACACACTCCATGGCACCTAGGGAAGCTATCCAGATCATTGGAACCTAGCGGTAACACCTCTAACCCAAAACACGATCACCAGCTGCAAGTGGTAAGCATGAGCTCTTCTAACTCTATGATCCATGCAATTTTTGCTGCACAATAATTTGGCCATATGTTCATAATCATGCATAGAGTGTTTACCCCCAATCAATTGCTTTGTATGAATCGTGTATGGAATTTCTGAACCTTCATACAAAATTTAGGGTTCTTGAGGTTTCTCTTTGATTTCTTATTCCATGCTTAAAATAAATGAAATTAAAGACCATAGACATGATCGTGAGGTGAAAACGAGCAAATTGATAGATTGCATGATATAATCAAGTATTCAGTGAGATTGGATAGAAAACGAAAATCTGGGAAAAACAGAGCAGCGGGCAAGGCCAAGATGTTCTTGGCGCCCTTTTTCAAATATTTGAATATTTGAATTTTTGTGATTTTATTTAATTGATTCAAAAATTAATTTCTCTCTGAGTTTTAATGATTTTGAGTTGATTCTTTTTTTAATAATTCACAAAAATGTTAAAATATTTTATTTTACCAAAAAATCCCAAAAATATTATTTATTTCATATAATTGATATTTTTGCAAAGAATTAATATTTTAATTGTTTTTGACATTTAAAATATTTTTTCCTTCTTGATTTTGCAAATTTTAAGGACTTCTAATCATTTTGTAGGTCAAAACTTGATTTTTGAAACATTAATCCAAGATCACAATTTGTTTTCCACATGTTAAACATTTGTTATCATTTTAATTGAATTTTTTATTCAATTAAAATACATTTTGGAAACAAATTAGGGTTTTGGTTAATTCAACCCTCATAAAACCTTTTAAAAACACATTGGGCCTCTAATAGAGTATAAGACCCAACCCTTTGTAAATACAAACCTTTTTGGGCCTCAAATGTTGTATAAGTCCCGTTGTATTTCAAAAGTTCGGCGCGATCATCGCCCGTTTAAAACAAACCATCTGGGCCTCTCCTCGAGCTATAAGATCCATTCAAAATCATTTTTGGGCCTCTAATAGAGTGTAAGACCCAATCCTCTTTTGAAACCAAAAACTTTTGGGCCTCAGTCGTTGTATAAGACCCACGGTGTTTTCAAAACCTCGGCGCGATCGTCGCCCTTTTCAAAATAAACCCTGGGCTTCTCCTTGAGCTATAAGACCCATCTTTGTTCACTTTCAATCATTTTGGGCCTCTTGAGAGAGTGTAAGGCCCATCCCTTTGTACAGAAAACCTTTCTTGGGCCTCAGTCACTTGTATAAGTCCATGTACAAAACAACAGTGCGATCACTGATAAAACCCTGGGCCTCTCTTTGAGATGTAAGCCCCAACAATCTTTTCAAGGTACTTTCTCCTTTGATTTTGAATATAATATTGTTATCAAAGCTTTCTTTGTTGAACAAACTAACCAAACAGCATGGAAGCTCTACAACCGAGTAAGTGTTTACCCGCTTTCATTTCCCGCTTTCATATGTATATAACTGTATTATGGGGCTGTTTCATTGTATGTCTTCTTTCATAAACTCATATCGACTATGTAATACTAGTATAGATATTTAGAGTTTCCCCGGCAACTACGTCTAGAACTAAGACAAAACCTCGTCTCCTTACATCCGACGTTCTCCCGGATATTTCAACATAACCTAAACCATGAGAATTTTCTTTTACAACAATTTTAGATAACTAGATCTAAGAAATGTCCCCCTTGAACAGTTCATATACAGAAGGCCAATGTTCCAAGTGAAACCCCTTCTGGAACTGTTCATCAGCCTCCTCTTGGGCTTAGTGCAAGGACCCACAGGCTTCCTAAAAGCATCCCCGCATCCTCTTGGGCGTTGTACAAGGACCCATCGGCTTCTTAGAAGTTTTCACAGCCTCCTCTTAGGCTTCGTATAATGATTCTTCCTCCGGGAAGATAGCCTCCTCTTGGGCTTCGTACAAATTGTCCCGTCGGCTTCTTAAAAGTTTTTCTCGCCTCCCCTTGGGCTTCGTACAAATTGTCCCGACGACCTCTTAAAGGTATAGGAACAGAAATTAGTCACCTTAATAGAACAGTTTTTCAAAGAGTCTAGATCTTTCTACCGCGAATGTACTGTCTCTTGATCTCTCTTAAACATAGTACGAAAGATAAAACTCCAGACTTGGACAGTCTAATCTCTTTGAGTCTCGAAGACATTCTCAAGTTCCTTTCAAAAATAGGAAAAAACACCCGTAGACTTGGGCAGTCTCAATACCCTTTGGATTCCCCGTTTCCTTAAAGAACAGGAAATAATCCCGGTCCTCAGATCAAATCCATGAGTACAACATTACCCATATAAGAACTGATTTTCTCTTTTAACCAACATACTGGACCTGTCACTCAACTGAAACAGTAACCCCAGCCTCCTCTTGGGCTTTGTACAATGATTCTCCCCAACGAAGCTAAGCTTTTTAGCCTCCATCTCGGGCTTCGTACGAGATACCAAATCACTCTCTTGTTGAGTACAAAAGACTCTTTTGTTAAGTCAATCCTTTTTTAGCCTTCATCTCGGGCTTTGTACGAGATACAAAACACTCTCTTGTTGAGTATAAAAAGACTCTCTTGTTGAGTCGATCACCTTTAGCCTCCATCTCGGGCTTCGTAAGAGATACATATCACTCTCTTGGTGAGTATAAAAGACTTTCTTGTTGAGTCAAACCCGTTTAGCCTCCGTCTTGGGCTTCGTAGAAGACACATATAAAAACACTCTCTTGTTGAGTCAACCCTTTTAGCCTCTATCTCGGGCTTCGTACGAGACACAAAAGCATCCTCTTGTTGGGTCAATAGCCTCCTCTTAGGCTTTGTATAAAGAAATCCTCGTTTGATTCAATCAACCTTTTAGCATCAAATCATGCTTTGGTCACAACATACAAACATCAACAACTCCTTTTCCCCCCATCTAATTGCTGTAAGCGGCAAGCCTCTGGATTATTTACATCCACGCCACTGTCCCTCTTTTAGCATGAGAAATTCCTAAGGAAAGATGGCATTACTCTAAACCGAGTTAAAGTCTTATCCTTCAGGTTAAAAATCCCATATAAAGGAAATTATGGCATCGCTGGATTCACATATCCCAGTTAAAGTAATTCTCCTTTATAATCAGTCACACAACAATTGTGACAAACAGACCCCTTTAGAGATGAAAAATTCTCTCTAAAGTCAACACCCTTCAGCTTCACATCTTGGGCTTTGAACAAGATATAAACCGCCTTCAACTTCATGTCTTGGGCTTTGAACAAGACACCAAAACACCATTTCCTCCCATAGAATAGGAGGAACTACGATCGCTCTGATTTCCCTATCCCGGGAATACGTAGGCATAAGATTGAAAAAGAATCTTAGCGAGCACACTAATCAAAAAACCCCCAAAGTCCCCTACCTCCAGCCAATCTAGCACAGTATCCCAACAAATTCCCCATGAACAATCCCGGTATTTCATTCTGAACAAAATAAGCAGAGAGAGACCCACGAACTAAAGCCGCATCTGTAAACCAATAGTTTTGACTGTTTAACCTCAGTTTGCAAGCAGGGTTAATTGGAGACATCTATTTCCCTTCCTTCATCAGCTTCAATAGGATAAAAAATGAATTGAACTGTAGTACCAAAGCGATAGTGATTCGAAACCACAAAAACTGCGCTACAGAAAAATGGCGACCACAGTGGAAGAGACTTGTTCTTCTCCCGTCTCTTAGGAGGAAACCTTAAGTTTAGACAATTTCACAGGAAAAATGGCGCCTGCTGTGGGGTCAAACAAAGGAATATTGTCTCTCTTATCTCTCTGGTTGAAACCTTCTCTTAGGACGAGTCCTGGGGTTCACAAGGTATCACCAAATGACGGTTCCATCGGGGAATGTCATTATTGCTAGGATCGGCCCTCACTAGGATCTTAGGTAAAAAAACCTTTAAGTTGGGAAGGTACCACAGAATGGCGCCTCCGTCGGGGAGCCATTTTCTGTTAGGATCATAGGATTCATAGGCTCCATTTTGTTTGACTAAGATTAAGTCAAATTTCCACTTGAACTAAAAGAATGCAAATGCCTGGGACAAGAAAATAAAAGAGCAGGACAAATTTGGGGTATGACAGTTGCCCTTATCTAATTTTCTTAAACCTCGTAAGGTGAACTACCACAATGTTCATACTTTCAAGGTAGAAGTCAATTAGATACGAAAAAGACTCCAAATTTGTATCAAAGGAAAGAAAGTGTGATAAGTTTTATGAGAACCAAGATGTTTTGGGAGGTAGGGTACCATATCAATGTCGACCCTCGAGTGGACACTGAATAACTTGCAAAGGTTGTCATCGACAAAAGGATGATGATAATATCACTATGATAGAGGTTACCGACATCAAAAGGATGACGGTAAGATCAAAATTGTAAAGATCGCTGACACCAAAAGGATATCAGTGAGATTAACAAAGTTAGCTATCACCAAAAGGATGATAGTAAGCTCACAATAACTTCAAAGATTGCCAACACCAAAAGGATGATGGTTAAATTAGACTTTAACGACTATCATCACCAAAAGGATGATGATTAGGCATCAAGAACAAGGTCAACATCACCTAAAGGGTGATAGTAAGATCAAAACTGCAAAGATCGCTGACACCAAAAGGATATAAGCGAGATCAACAAAGTTGGCTATCACCAAACAGATGATAGTAAGCTTACAATGACTTCAAAGATTGCCAACACCAAAAGGATGATGGTTAAATCATACTTTAACAATTGTCATCACAAAAAGGATGATGATTAGGCATTAAGACCAAGGTCAACATCATCAAAAGGATGATAGTAAGAACCACAACTCAAAGATTGCCATTAACAAAAGGATAACAGTAAGATCAATTCACAGAGCTTGCTATCACCAAAAGGAGGATAGTTAACTCAACGTCTTCAATGATCATCACCAAAAGGATGAAGGTTAAATCATAATGAAAAAGATCATCATCACAAAAAGGATGATGGTTATATCACAATGACGCTTGCCAACACCAAAAGGATGATAGTAAGCCATAATTTGCAAAGATGGCCATTGACAAAAGGACAATGGTGAGATCATAACTGCAAAGATCACAGACACTGAAAGGATGACGGTAAGATCAATCAACAAAGCTTGCTATCACCAAAAGGATGATAGTAAGCACACAATTTTAATGGCCACCATCACCAAAAGGATGAAAGTAAGGTCAATCAACAAACTTGCTATCACCAAAAGGATGATAGTAAGGCATAATAGTTTCATAGGTTGCCATCACCAAAACGATGATGAACAAACCAAAGCTTCAAGGATCGCCGACACCAAAAGGATGACGATAAGATCAAATAACACAATTTTCTATCACCAAAAGGATGATAGTAAACACACAACTTGCAAAGATCTCCATTGACAAAAGGACAATGGTGAGATCATAACTGCAAAGATCGTCGACACCAAAAGAATGAAGGTAAGATCAAACAACACAAATTGCTATCACCAAAAGGATGATAGTAATTTCCTAACTTACAAAGATCGCCATTGACAAAAGGACAATGGTGAGATTATAACTACAAAAATCACCGATACCAAAAGGATGACGGTAGGATCAAACGACACAAATTGCTACCACCAAAATGATGATAGTAATATCCCAACTTCAATAATCACCATCACCAAAAGGATGAAGGTAAGATTGAAACAACATTTTCTATCACCAAAAGGATGATAGTAAGACTATTGACAAAAGGTCAAAAATGCTATCAACAAAATTCAATACAGCAAACTTATTAGAGGAATATCGATACATCAATTAGTAAGACTTGTTTGGGATATCAACAAAAGGTTGAAGAAAAAAAGTTACCGAGGAACATCATCCTTATCAACAAAATGTTTAAGAGAACCAACTCACTGGGGAACGCCTAACAAGTAAGGTAGGAATTCATTCAAAGAAAGACCACTGACTGCTCTGAGGATAACAACTTCGTCAACAAAAGGTTGAAGAAAACAACCCAATGAGGAACACCCACTGAACCACGCACAATAAGAACTCACTCATAGAAATACCACTGGATGAGCCGAGGATTGACCTGGACTCTCATGATTGATCCTAGATCTTGACTTATGCATGTATGCATGTTTGATTTTGAAAAGGTACTCCACTTTGGATGGAAATACGATGAAAATGCTGATACACTGAGATGCATGTAGGGATGCAAATGTTGGGGATATATATAATTTTGGTTTATGTATGCAATGATGCATATGATTTATATAATGTATGTAAATGCAGACATGTGATTGGATAGGTTTGGGGTTGGTTTCCCTTTTTTTGAAGTGAGATCTTTGGATACTAATTTCGATTAGATCTGGTTTTATGAAGGTGCTAGCAAAATGGGCTTTTATTTTGGCAGTTGCCAATATGGATTAGACTTTGATTGCTGAAAAGGTTTGACTTCCTGACACTCAATCTCTGACGATGCCATGATCAAAGGCAGATGTGGGTGCTCTCAGTGCCCCAAGTTTGATCACTTGCTGATAAGTCGTGTGTTTGTTCCTGAGAAAACCACAACTTATATGCCTGAGGGTCAGGATGGCCTGAAAATGAGCGTAGCGACATGACCAACGCATGGATATTATGCTTTTTCTGTTCCTTAAAGTTTTTTCCTGATATATAATGTCGTACCAGCGTAATCTTTCGGTACTTGCTTTGAACTTAATGGTTGCTAATGTCTGGCAAGATCTGCTTGTCCAACGTAAAAGTACAGAGATGACCTGCCCTTTGCAATTTGTTTTGCCCCAGTCTGTAGGGTTATTGAAAGAATTCTCCTTGAAAGGAAGCTCTTAGGAGTTTCCATGACATGGTTTTCCCCAGTGTGTGAATATGGTAGTAATCTGTCTTGACTAACCGATTCTTGAAATGGTCTAATCTTTGGAAGTTGGGCTTTAATGTACTCCTGAGATGAATTCCCTCTGATTGAGATTTTGAGGGACTTGCCCCAGATTTATAGGGTTATGAGGTAGTCTTGATTCGGGTCAGCACCAACGGAAGTTCAAGTTCCTCTCTGAGTGTCCTTTGTTGGAATTTCCTTAATGTTAAGTACTGATTTGCAGTTAAAATTGTTAATTCAAAATTGGTAATTTTAATGCGATGTTCATGCAAGTTTTGAAAAAGTCATTTTTCGAAAAGACGTGATTGTGTGAGACGAGTGGACCATTAGTCCAAACGCAGTACTGATTTAGCTAGTGTGTGAAAGATACAGCGAGAATATGATATCAATATTGAAGATTAGCAAATCTCTAGGAGTCAGTTTATGCAACCTTACAGTAGCATGCTTTCAGAATAAACCCTGCCTCAATTAGTACTTTTGAGGGTTGTACCGTGGTATGGTTCATGGTTATTGAAATAAAGTTTATAAGGATCAAAACTTGGCTTGTACCCACCCCTTCTTCTTGATGATATCCAGTCCTACGTTCAGTTAATTCTACACACATTCGTCTTTCAAAAGGGGTCGGCGGTGTAAAAGTGAAGACTCGAAGTTGAAATGGCAATCACCTTATTTTGTTTTTTGTGGATGTTGGTGACACTTTTAATTCTTGATATTGTGGTCACATATTCCTGTTTTGTTTTTGCTGAGGATTTGATTTTTCTTGATCCATAATTTTTGCCTGGACTGCTTTTTGAATCTATTAGTCCATCGGGATTGCTCTAATTTTTGCCTAAGTCGCCTCTTTGGGTTATGACTTAGCGGGCCTTTTCTTTTTTTTTGTATGTTTTTTTTTATTATTTTCGTGAAGGATTGTGACTGCCAAGTCATTGGTCATTGAAGAACAACCGACATAACTTTTGGGTTTTCGCATGGTTCCTTCGGCTCTTCATTACTTGTGCGAAGAGTATCATGTGGTTGATCACCATATAGGATGCTTCATCTTGTAATTTGAATTCGTAATCAGATTAATTGAACATTACCCTGCTCTAGGTTAAGCGTAAGGGTTTGTAGATCCAAAAAAAAACTCTTACTTCTAGGCTCGAAGTGACTAACTAGGGATAAATCCTTATGTCTCCAGTGTTTGGGGATTTGAAATAATGCTTGTACATCATTAGCATAATTTTATCCGAAATCATACCATCAACAATTATGGGCATTTAGTTTTCATCATCCTCCCTCCAATCTTTGCTAAGACAATAGTATGATAAAGAAAGTGAAGTGGAGAAGTATGTGTTTGTGCTTTGCAATAAATGAGAAAAAATGAGTGAATACGAAAAGACTAATCCATAACATGCATAATCACTTCATTAATAAAACCAAATACAAATAACAATATTTAAAGCAAACAGTACATAGACAAACAAGAACAAAATACAAGAATGCAAAATGGTAATGTTTCAGACTGGATCAATGGCTAGACATGGCTCAATCCACTTCTGCTTCCAGAACGGCCAATTGCCTAAGTCTAGCTGGTGCGGGGCAACATTTACCTTTCTGCCCCTCTACAGGGCACATATGGATAGATGAATCTCAAGGTCATTTGCTTCTCCCCTACATTCCTGCTCGTTACGCACGACTCCATCATCCAAGAACGGTCATGACGCCTGTGCCCAGAACTACGCCTTTGCCTGTGGCAACGGCTAAATTTGGGCATCTATGCCCGTCATAACGGCTAGTTTTTGGCAGTTACCTATTCTTCAGGAAACGATTATTCCACCCCGAAAATAGAGACTGTTGGCCACGCGCTGGGGGCATTATAAAAACCCTCTCATTTGAGAGGGTCAGGTATCAAAATATATCCTAAAAAACTCATATTTTCGTATTTGCCATTCTCTCTCCGGATTCTTACTTTAGCATCGGAGTGCCTTGCAGGTACACCCCCTCCTCATCTCACACATCCAGCATCACAGACGTTCCTCTTGGCCTACTTCAGGATCTGATCAGCCTTCACGATCAGTGTCGTCTTCTGTGGAAACCTTCTTATCCCCATCTTAACATCCACCTCAGATTCAAAGACCAAAACAAATTCTCTGTCCAAGATTACGATCATGGCTTGCCAAGATCACGTCCAAGATGCTCACAATCCTTCTTTTCTCCCCGTCAACAAAAGTGATGTCAACGGATCTACATCCTTCCTCGGAGGAGACGCCCGTCGTCTGAGAGACGGAGCTACTGCGTCTCCCTCCCCCACTCGTACTGACCGTGTTGACGACAAGCCCCTGCTGGCCCTCCAGCCCGTCCCAGCTCCACACAACGCCGACCCGGCTGTGGTGGCCCTCCTTGAAGCAATCAATAAGACCAACCTCTTGATCCTCCAACAAAACGAGAGGATTGGGGCACTAGAAGAGTCTGCCCGTCCAAGATCCCTTCAGCCAAGGAAAGACTGACGACGATCCAAAAGTCCACATCCCCGACAGGAAGCTGAACGTCGGGTGCGCCAGGAACCAGAGTCCCATGCCATTCGGAAGCGTGATCACGTTTCCCCACAAAACCAACATTCCTTGAGCAACAAGAGAACCCGAAGAAATCAACGTTCACCCCCGGTCAGATCAAAGGGTCAGGCACGAACACCATCATCCCATAGAAGTCACCGCCACGTCCCCGAGCGAAGCACCCGCTCCCCTTCCTGGACCAGTTCCAGCAGCGACGATGATCCCCACGGTCCATTATCTTAGGAGATCCTGGCTACACGCCTCCCCAAAGGCTTGGAGAAGCCATAATCTTTGGGAACTTACGATGGAACAACTGACCCAAATGAGCACATCAAAAATTTCGATGCGTTACTAGACTACCGTGGCGTCCGGGGCGCCATCAAATGTCGTCTATTCCCTACCACGCTCCTAAAAGGGGCAATGACTTAGTACAAACAACTGCCCGAGGAGTACATCACATCGTGGAAGCAGCTGAGCAGAATGTTTTCCAGACACTTTACGGCATCACGCCACCACCCAAAGACCGAAGCCTCTCTTGAGGCCATAATTCAAGGAAAGGATGAGCCTTTCCGGGAATATATTGAGAGGTTTAATAAAGAAGTTGTGCAAGTCCCCACCACCGACAACATGAAGAAATTCCTGCTCGAACGAGGACTGCGCCCTCATTCAGAATTTTCTAAAGTTGTTGGCCTTGCACCTCCAAGGAGCCTGGATGCCTTCCTTCTCAAGGCGCAGGTATATATTCAGTACGGGGAAAAGGAAGCGGCCAGCTCCGCCCGGGCCTCACGCCATCAGGAAAGTTCCCGGGCCTCCAAAGGCGATGAACCCTCAACATCCCGTCGAGGGGAGAGAAGGCGCAAAGATCGTCCTCGGAAATCTCGAGACAACAAGGGGCTCTCCGACCGTTTCCATGATTACACTCCCCTGACTGTCTCCAGGGAAAAGATTCTCTCCGAATGTGCTAACTCGGAGTTTAAACAAGCAGGGGTCTGACTCCCCAAGTAGGTACCGGCCAAGCCAAACGCCGATAAATCGAAATACTGCCATTTCTACAAGAGTCACGACCACACCACTGAAGATTGCATCCACTTAAAGGATGCCATAGAAATACTGATCAGGGACGGCCACCGGAAGCAGTTTATGAAGAAGAAGGATGCTCCCAGGAAAGACGCCCAGGAGTCAAAGAAAGTCGAGGAAGAAATGCCTTCCTTAGAAGAAACCAACCTCCAAGTCGCCATGAGTATATCACGACTAGAGGATTTCTATGTTCCAGATAAGCTCAGCGTTCCCGCGTATTTCGTATCCCATAGCCCATGGGAAACTTTCCCCTCTACAATGGTCATCTCCGAAGGGGACTTCAACAAAGTCACCGTGGGCTCCGTGAAGAGAAAGTTCGAGCACCTGATCAGTACGAGCTCCAGCAAGGTGACAACGCTCGACAAGGCCCAGAAGGGATCAGTCTCTATCTCTTTCTACCGGGAAGAACTCCTCGAAGGGGCCCCAAACTCAAGTATTCCACTGCTTATTAGAGCCCAGATGGAAAATTTTGGTGTTTGCAGGATCTTAGTCGACCAAGGCAGCTCGGTCGACAATATATACTCACAACTGTTCTCAACCCTCCAGCTGGAATTGCACCTCACTCCCTACGTGGGTTCTACCTGCAGGGTTTCAACGGGTCGGTCATGAAACCCTGGCGGTACGTCGAGTTGATCGTGACCTTTGGATCTGCAGAGACATCCAGCTCCATTAAGGTTCAGTTCCTGGTAATTGACTGTCTGTCTCTCTACCAATGCATATTCGGGCGGCCAACTTTGGCCGAGCTGGTAGCTGTGCCATCAACCGTCCATTTCAAAATGAAGTACTACACTTCGAAAGGTATGGTCGCAACACTACACGGGTACATTGAAGCTGCACAGTGATGCTTCGAAGCGGCCACCAAGGGACTCAACACCATCGCTGCCAAGCCAAAGACGTCCAACAAGCCAGCCTTGCCCAGTAGCTCTAAGAAAGCCAAGCCACTGCCACGCGTCGACTCCATCGACCTCGACAACTGCTTCTCCGAAGACGGCCAGAAGGAGGACCAGGCTTGCCCGAGCAGCTCATCTGCCTTAACCAGTAACAACTCCCATCCGACGTACCCGAGCCCGGATGGGGACTTCGAGCTCGTCCTGCTCGGCGACGATCCTCAGTGAGGAGTAAAGATAGAGACCGGCCTCCCCGACATCACGAGGAAACAACTCAAAGCTTGCCTCCGAGAAAACTCACACTTGTTCGCCTGGAGTGTCGCAGAAATGCTCGGCTTAGATCCTGCTGTAGCCTGCCATCAACTCACGATTGACCCCGCCATCAAAGCAGTAGCACAATGTATAAGAAAGCAGTCTCCGGAGAAAACGGAGGCTGCAGAACAAGCTGTAAAAGACCTCCAAAGAGGCAAAATTTATCTCAGAAACCAAGTATACCACTTGGCTGTCCAACGTTGTACTCGTGAAAAATCTAATGGAAAGTGGCGTATGTGTGTCGATTATACTGATCTCAATAAGGCATGCCCAAAAGATGCCTACCCCTTCCCCAATATTGATAAACTTGTTGATAACTCTGCCGGTTTTAAACTATTATCATTCATGGACGCCTATTCGGGCTACAATCAAATACCAATGGCAAAAAGTGATAAAAAATACACGGCCTTCATGACCGAATCGGGCAATTATTACTACAACGTAATGCCCTTCGGCTTGAAGAACGCCGGTGCGACCTACCAAAGGATGATGAACAAGGTCTTTCAGGGAGAGATAGGCGATATGCTCGAAGTCTATATGGACGATATGATCGTGAAATATCACGAGGAGAACGATCACACGGCCCATTTAAGAAAAGTCTTCGAACAGGCCAGGAAATACCTAATGCGTTTCAACCCAGAAAAATGCATGTTTGGGGTACGGGCGGGCAAGTTCCTCGGCTTCTATCTGACAGAGCGAGGAATCGAGGCCAACCCCGACAAGTGCAGGGCATTCTTCCAATTTCCAACACCTAACTCGAAGAAATCCATCCAATCCTTCAACGGGATGCTCGCTTCTCTGTCTCGTTTCACGGCCAAGTCTGCCCAGCATGCCCTGCCCTTCTTCAAACTCCTCCGCAAAGAAGCAGCATTTGAATGGACAAAGGAATGCGACCAGGCTCTCCTCCATCTGAAATAGGCACTGTCAAAACCACCAGTCCTCTCTCATCCAGATAACGGCAAAACTCTGTACCTTTATCTCGCCGTAGCAACTGAGGCCGTTAGCGCCACCCTCATCCGTGAAACGCCCGACGGGCAAAAACCTATATATTTCACCAGCAAAGTGTTGCAGGGACCAGAGCTGAGATATCAGCAGATAGAGAAGGTAGCGTTGGTCCTCATTAACGCTGCGCGAAGACTAAGGCACTACTTCCTGGCCCACACGATCGTGGTCCGAACAGATCAACCCGTAAAGCAGCTGCTAGGACGACCATATATGGCTGGTAGAATGCTCAAATGGTCACTGGAGCTATCCGAGTTCGATATTCAGTATCAGAGCAGAAAGGCCCTCAAGGCCCAGGCATTGGCCAATTTCGTCACAGAAATGGCGTTCGCAGATTCCCCCACATGCGGGGCATGCAGATGGACCATCTTCAACGATGGTGCATCCAGCTCGACAGGAAGCAGAGCAGGTATCATCTTGGAGAACAACTAGGGAATCATCGTCGAGGTATCACTCACTTTATCCTTCCCCACATCCAATAACCAAGCTGAGTACGAAGCTTTCCTCGCCGGTCTGCACCTGGCCGAAGACTTAGGGGCAGAAGAAGTCGTCATCTGCACAGATTCAAAACTCGCGGCCCTTCAAGTTCAAGGAGAATACCAGGCCAAAAACGACAACCTATTTGAATACTTAGCCCTGGTCAAAGAGAAAATAACGAAGTTTGCTACAGTAGAAGTAAAACATGTTCCCCGCGAACATAACGTTAGAGCAGACGTGTTGTCTAAACTGGCGAGCACGAAGAAAAAGGTCGGAAACAAGTCTGTCATCCAGGAGGTGCTTCCTCGCCCCAGTATCGAGAAGACACCCCCGACCCTCGACTTACAGGTCATCGGCGACAACAACTGCTGGATGACCCCCATTTATAACTACCTCCCTAGGGACAAACTCCCGTCTGACCCCAAAGAAGCCAACACAGTCAAGAACAGAGCCTGCTCTTACGTCCTAGTCGAGGACAAAATCTACAGGCGAGGGTTCTTCATCCCCTTACTCAAGTGCGTCGAGGAAAAGATGGTCACCCACGTATTGCGCGAGATCCATGAAGGAATCAATGCCCAACATCTCGGGGGAAGATCCCTTGCTCGAAAAGCCCTTCGAGCAAGGTACTACTGGCCAACCATACAACAGGATGCAAAAGAGCACGTGAAAAAATGTGACAAATGCCAACAGCACGGGGACATGCACCTGGCTCTGCCTAACGAGCTCAAAGTTATGTCCTCCCCGTGGCCATTCGCACGGTTGGGCTTGGACATCCTGGGGCCATTCGTAGTAGGATCAACCCAGAACATGTACTTAATAGTAGGCGTTGACTACTTCACAAAGTGGATAGAAGCAGAGGCTCTGACCAAAATAACGACCCTCAACATACTTCGTTTCTACAAGCGGAACATCCTTGCATACTTTGGCATTCCCCAAGAAATAGTCACAGACAATGGAACACAGTTCACAGACAGGAAGTTTCAGGATTTCGTCGCTAAACTAGCACGAAACAACACTTCGCATCTGTGAAACACTCCCAGACTAACGGGCAAGCCGAAGCAGCAAATTGGGTAATCCTACGAGGCCTCAAGCGGAGGCTAGACGAAACAAAGAAAGCCTGGGTCGAGGAGCTGCACATCGTCCTGTGGGCGTACCGCACAACTCCCCACTCTTCAACTGGGGAAACCCCATTTCGCCTGGCCTACGGGACAGAGGCAATGATCCCCATCGAGATACACGTACCATTCAGGAGGACTAAATCACCCCTGGACGAGGAAACAAACAACGAGGCACTAAAGGAAGAGCTCGACCTCGTCGAAGAGGTCCGGTCAGGAGCAGCTCTCCGCGAAGCCTCATTGAAGCAGAAAATCATAAACAGACACAACGCCAAAGTGATATGACGAGAATTCCAAGTGGGTAGCCTTGTCTTGAGAAGGAACCACAAGGACTATCGGGAAGGCAAACACACTGCTAATTGGGAAGGACCCTATTGCGTCCGAGCAAAAACGGAGAATGATGCCTACTACCTAGAACGCCTCAATGGAGAAGAACTTCCTCGACCATGGAATGCTGAAAAGCTAAAACAATACTACAGCTAAGACCCTAATCGTCAGTTTGCTTCGTCAAAGCAACGAACATGACATCCCGACTACGATGCGCGCCCAGGTAAAAGCGTCGCATGCCAGCCAAGGCAGGACCCTGCTCAGGATCGAGCTAGGTCTCTGCCCGAAGGCGGTTCCTCAACCGAGCCTGCCGTCGTCAAAGTACCATGATACGCAGAACACCCAGCTCACGATGGGAGGTATGCGCTGTGAACTCAGGCCTCAAACGATACCTGAGCTCCGCTATCATGCCCAGAAATTCCCCAGGCCATTCGACCAGTCCTCTTCACTGCCGAACACATCTATATCGAGTAATTCCCTAAAAACAGTAAACAAATAAAAGTCATCCCTATTACGGGTACACGTGTGTATCGAGCAAAGAGATAACACTTAGCAAAAATAAACGGCAGGGAAAGCCATGCGCGATTATACAAAACCGGCCACGATGGCCGAATACAAACATACCAAAATAATTAAGTGGCCACAAGGACCACAATTGTGCATATTACAAGACAAGGGGACCACGCCCTAAACAACAATAAAATTACATCAAATATGGCGCGCATGCCAAATACATTACAACAAAAAACAAAAAAGGATATCACTCCTCCATCTGCTCAAACTGCTCAGGGTTAGGCTACGGTGGCTGGGTCTCTCCGTTCAAGAGACGGGCATGCTCATCACCGATGTTGAAGAAGTCTGGAGTGACTATCTTGCCATCCTCGACATGGCCCAGAAAATTAGTACCCTCCCAAGATATTTGGACCTCTGGGTTCACCAGCTTGAGTTGGGCCACAACATTCTTGAATGACTCCTCCCCGATGGCGTACACATCGTCCTCCGCCCGCGCAATACAGGAAACCAGCTCGGCCCTAGTCTTCAACACCTTCACCTCCTCAGGTTCATCTTCCGCCGGGGTAACAACAGACCTCATCTGCTCGACTAGGTCCTGTCGTACCTCGAAAAATACGATCCTCGCGATGGACGCGGAAAAAACTGTTCGAAACAGAGTCGCCACCGAATTTTATTCATTCCAAGGAAGGAATAGGGAAATATCGATAAAACCTTTGAAAGGGATAAGAAAATGGTCGTCGCAACCAAATTCGGATTCAGGAGTCGATTACGCAAAGGGAAGGTGTTAGCACCCTCTACGTCCGTTGTACTCAACGGGAACCTCTTGATTCGATTCGGGAGATAAGTTAGCTTGGTTTGTTTGTTTTCTTCTAAGGTAGGTATTGCTTTCTAAGGGGAAATGGGGGGTTTTTTATTATTGTGCTCGGCAAGGATCGGAACCCTTGGGCCTACGTATTCCCTCGTGCAATGGGAAAGTCAGAGCATTCATAGTTCGTGGGACTACGGTTGGTTTGTGTTTTTTAGGCGAACGAGAGTTTAATTCGCATTCTAACTGCTAAACGTTGGCTTGTCTGCTCGTCATAGGAGGCTGAAGCACTAGTTCATATGCGCGGAAGAATGGATTTAAACAATGTCCTTTTTTGTTGAAAGTTGTTGGAATTGGATTAAGTGTGTTGAGATTTGATTGAGAAAAGAGTTTGGATTTGCGTATGTATTTTTTAGGGTTTTGGTTACGTAGGAAGCGTTTAGTTTGTTAAGTATTTTTAGAGGAAAAACGACGACTATTCGATAAACGAGACGTCAGCCTCGCAACCAATTAATCGGGGCATTACTGAGATGCTAGATCTCAACGACACCTTTTTCATTCTATTAATTACGAAATCGTATTTGTTGGACAATTGGCTTACTTGTCCATATAATTAGAACGAGTGTTTTAGGAAGAAAGTTCGGAATGAACACAACCCAAAGCGTGCGCCTCAAGAGCGTTCATTCAAGGGCCCAAGAAGTGCTAGACTTCAAGAGTCCACTACTTTCATAGTTTGATTTAAGAAAAAGATTTGAATTCGATGTATTTTGGATGCGTTAATTGAACTAGGGTTTGAGTAAGTTAATGATTAAGTACTTTGATTGGGTTGAGAATTTTTAAGTTTAGGGATGGAAGATCGAAACGATCACAACCCAAGGCGTGCGCCCTAAGAGCGATCATTCAAGGACCCAATAAGTGCTAGACCTCAAGAATTCACCACTTTCATAATTAGTTAGGGAGGAGACGTCAAAATTGTTTTAATTAGGAAAGACATGGATTATTATTTCCTAAAATCAAATAACTAATAAGCTAAACTAGAATTGGTAGTTATTAATATTAGAACTAACAAAATTATTCAATTAGAGTTACCAAGCACAATTAATACAGTTAATTAGTTGAATTAAAAAAATAGTTAAACGTAATCACTAAAAATTAATAAGCACACAATTAAGTAAAATTAATAAACTCAAGAGGGTGTATTAGCGAGACAGGGAGTATAAAGCCCAGAACGATTAGGCGGGTTACTGACTCATTCACTATAATCCGTGGAGCAACCAACACAATGGGAAAAGCAAACAAAACCCTAACTGTTAAAGCAAATATTCAGTAAATGCATGATGCTTTTGCATTAATCACATTGACAAATCATCAATCAAGTAAGGCTAGGAACAAAGAACCAAAATACCTCGAGCAGTGCAAACTGATAAATGAGGAAATAATTGAGTCATTGAAAAACCAATAAATTAAATTAAACACTATTAAATCAGTAAAACACGCATGTGATTGAGATCAAGACCAATACACCTTTATTGAGTACACTTTACAACCACATAAATGAAAAAGCAACGCCTTCTAAAACATGGATCCGAAATATTTCTCAATCGTTTCCAAATGCCTATTTGCCTTATACTCAGTCCTTCTTCTTCTCCAAAAGGAAAATAGCAGAACCTTCATCGCATATCATCGGCACTGCGAACTAAACCCAGCAAACGCACAAATTGTATGCAAAATCGTCAACCAAACAACAACACAAATGTGAAACTACATCAAACAATAAATACCCTCATCCCACGCGAACCCGATACCCCTCTTTCATTTATTTTGGGCGTGATTACATGTACATTCGAGATCAGAACAAGAAATGCAAAAAAGGTTCAAGGGTCTACCAACCGTTGAGACGCTTTGGAGTTTAAGCACCAGGTACTCTACTTCTCTTCTTTTTTATTTATGATTTAGGGTTTGTGATTGATTTATGGGTTTGATTGGTGTAGAAAAGAAGGAATGCGATTCTGTTCTGGTTCGTTTTGGGTTTTGGATGGGAATGGGTTGTTATTGATGGAGTTGGTTCGAAGGTTGAAGCAGATTTGAAGGTGAGGTTTGATTGGGTCTGAAGGGTTGATGTTGTTGGCGAGGAGTGGTTCTTGTGGTTAATTTTTGAAGGGTGGTGGGTGATTTCGACAGAGTTTCAGTAGGATTTTTTCAGGGTTTCTTTTCTCCGTCCTTTTTGCCAATGATTGGGTGCGTATTTATAGGAGATTTTTAGGGTTTTTTGTACGTGTGATTCAAGGGATTTTCAAAGGAATATCCTTTCACTTGTGTGAGAAATTTGAGCTGTCAATTTGCAATACCGTTAGAGGTGATTTGCAGTGGGATTTTGTGGGGACCCTTTGGTGATAGCGACTCATTTTGGATTTGTCTGTAGTGAATGATAAAATGTTTCTAGAATACGTGATTTCTGATTGATTTTTCACTGTGGGTGATTCATGGATTTGTACATTTTTACCGCTGTAAAGTTGTTTTTACTACTGCTGTTGAGAAAAACTTGAGTGCTTGTTGAATTTTCTGATGAATATTTCTCTTTTTGTGTTTGAAATAATACAAGATGCCTTAGAAATTTACTCTCATTTCGTGTATCACTTTGTAGAGTCATAATCTTGGAGGTTTTAATCAAAGAGGTCACGGCTTGTGGAGTGGACTAATCTCACAGTACTTGGGAGTTAATCAGTGCTTTGTTTATGAGATCTTCTTGAAGGTATGAGCTTTGTCAAAAGAAATTTACTTGGACTATCAAATATTATCTCAGAAATAATGTTGACTTTGGAACATTGGAAATGGCTCTGTCTCTTCTTAAGATTCTGGCTTTAGTCATCTTGTGTTCTGGTTTTTTTTGCAGAAATTCACCTTGGAACTTGGTTTTGCAGAGGTAGTCTGAAGGTTTGATTCTCTAAGTTCAAGCTCATGGCAAGATAGGATTCTGTCAAAGATTGGACTGCAGAGGATTTGTGTTGTCCCTGATTCCTCTTTGTTCATCAATGTCCAAATTGGAGCTTTATCTTAGGGTCAACATCTTCTTCCAAGCCGACATTCACCATGCCGACATAAGTTTTGATTGGGTTAATTTGCAGCCTCATCCATTCAATCCAACACTCGGCACCTTTTGTATAGCATAATATTCAATTTTATGTAGTGAGTTCAATGGTTAGGCATGATAGTACTTAGATGAGTAAGTATGACTCGGAGCGGAACATTCTTGTTATGAATTTGTCTTATTTGAGTTTATCTTCAAGCTTTTTTAGCGCAAGAATGAATGGTTCTTTGAAACTTGACACCAAGTACCATTATCCTTCTGTACTATTCTTTGAAACTTAAATCCGAGTAGTACTATCTTTCTTTGTAATTTTGAGCTTCAGGTGATAAGATCGAGAACTGTGTTCCTTGTAATGCTTGGAAAATTACACCCTTGGAACATTGTAGCAATTGTGTCAGCTTTGGACTTTAATCCTTGATCTTCATTTTAAACTTTCCATTTGGAGCTTGGGGCTTTTGTATCACTGGTCTTAATTCCTTTGCAATGTAGGTTGATACTTTGTGAACCGTACGTGATTTATTTCGATGTGAATCATTTTATTCCACTGCAATATGTGTGTTTTCTCATGTCTGCATTTTATCTTCTTAGCCCTCAACCTTTAGACCATAAGCATTTTACTGTATTGTAGATCTGCCATTACTCTCTAGGCGTGAACAAAGCTTGGCTAGACAAGAAAATTGCCTTTAGTTCGGGTCTGCTTGAAAGTTAATTCCATTCTATCATGATTTGCCAAATTGTCTTTAATAATCAACACAAGGTTTTTTAAGCAAACAAAAAGACCATGACCTGGAATTTGTGAATTGCGTAGTAACTATGGTTTGTCGCTGCCTTAACTGTGCATTGTGACCTTAGCTCTTAAGACCTTCATGACTTAAAATATCTTAAACATGATTCGAAATAGCCATGATTCAAAATGGTATCATAGTATTGTTCAAAACCTGGCATTTCTTGAAACTAACATCCCAAAACCTATTATATCGAGGCTGGCCACGAGTAGCTCTTGGTCTCCATCATAAATCCTTAGTATGTTTTGAAGGATAATCTTGGAAGAATTTCAAGAGTTTGACAGTTAGTTGCAACACACCCCAATTATGCTTTACTTGCTATAATTTTTGAACAATACTAGGACTGAATTGCGCATTTAATCACATAACAGTTACGCCACTTACTATGTATATGGCCTAAAACCATCCACCAATTCTTTGAGTCAATTCAACCTTAGATTAACAGCAAACATGACCTAAATATGAATGGCCATTTCTTAGCTTTTTTTAACCATACAGCCTCAGTGTCACACTTGGAATATGGTTAAAATTTTCTTGATCATAGCTTAAAATCAGTTTGAATCCAATTGATCATGTCTTGACTGACTAATCATAAAATAAGAGCCCAATCCTCCTTTATCTCTTCTTGAAATCAAAGCAACCCAACAGAGTTAGCAACCCTCACAAACACATACAAGATCCTCAATGACCTGAATCTTAGCGTCAACACAAAATCTTGGTATAAGAAAATACGCAATAGGTAGGACAAATTTGGGGTATGACAGGTCCTCGACAACCTTCTTCTCAGCAACAGGGTAGCATTCTCCCCTTTCAGCCTAGCAGCCTCCTCGTCAGACTTCTTCCTCGCATCGTTAGTAGCCTTGGCCTCCTCTTTGGCCTTCTTCACTGTCTCTTCCAGGGCTGATATTGTCGCTTGGGCCTTCTTGAGCTCAGATTCAGAGGAGGAATCTCCCTCGTCGTAAACCGCCGCCATCTCTATTACCCGGACCAACGCAGAGGCATCTTGCGGCAGCAATGCCCTCTTGCTCGGGCGATCCATACCCTCCAGCTTGAGGGACTCTGCCCGAGGAACCGCCAGGGATGTCCCCTCGAAAAATTTCCTGTCATGAAGGCAAGGGGGAAGTTCAAACTTGCCCTTCCCAGCCGTCTGACTGAGATCCACCAGCTCGTTCGCTCTGGTCCGCTTAAACCTTGGGGCCCCGGGCGCTGGAGATCCCTGGGTAGGAGAAGGGACATGCGAGGAGCTCCCCGAAGCCGGTTGAGGAGGAGGCACCCGTTGAGTGAACCAAGACTTTGGCTGGGTCGCTCCCGCCTTGCCCCTCATTAGAGCACTCCTTACCATCCTCTCGTAAGCAGAAGGCATTTCACCAGCAAAAGAACGTAACAAACACGTTAGCAACCGAGGAAATCCTAATCCAAACAAGCTAGAAAAGCAAAAACTACTTAGCAACTTAAGGGCATCGACTTGGGTCTGGAACTCCAGAAGCGCTTTCGTATTAATGTAGCGGTGCTCCACTCTTTACCCATCATCATCGTCAAATATCGGGTCCCCTTTTTTTGTCCAGCACTCTGCTAGTTTAAAACTGGTAACATATTTGACCAGCATCTCGTAACAGGCCGTGTCTTGCTCGTTCAACATCTATGGTTGGGCAAGGTAGTGGTCAGTACCGCGGGTGAAATGGCTCCCACTTCAACAGAGGGGGAACTTGAACACTCTGTCTGCCATCAACTTCTCATGCTCGTCGTACATATCATTGTCGTCCTCGTCCATTGTCACTGCCCAGGCGTACGTAGTGTCCTGGGCCTTCTCCGACACAGGCTCAATGATATAAAACCTCTCCTTGAAGGTCCGAATAGACTCTGAGAAAGGCTTAAACAGTTTCCTAGCTTGCTTCAGTGAAACCCAGAAATACCATTTCCCCGAGACCAGCCTTTGGAGGTGGAAGATGGTGAAGAACAAAGGGAGGGTGGCTCCTATCTTCAGGAACTTGCATGTCAACTCAAAAGTGCGGATAAACGCCAACGAGTTAGGGTGCAGCTGCGACAGGGCCAAGTCCAGATGAACGAAGACGGACCGTTGAAAATCAGTGAAGGGCAGGCTCAGCCCTATATCCTTGAAAGCATATTCATACATTGGGAACCTCTCCCCGTAGTCTGTACATATGCGGTCGTCTTGAATGGGGAAGTGTACCTTCCACTCCTCTTCTGACCCTACGTTTGTGAAGACATCCCCGGTATAAGACGCAAAAGTAGATGCGTGCTCGGCAGGCTCCGCAACCATCCATTCCTCCGCAGAAGCATGCTCGGAATCCTCCCTGACTTCGCTAGGGGTAGTTGAAACCTCAGTATCGCTACTCTCTGAGGAGCTCTCCTCAGACGAGTCGATGAGAATCTCTCTCTCGGGCTCCTACGCCATCTCGATCACCTGAAAAACAGAGGACAAAAGTGAATTCGACTACAAAATCAAATCCACCCTTCCAACGCTAGTCAAGTTAAAGGGCGCACAAAGGGCCGAGGACGACATCCCCGACCTAAGCCCTAAATCAAACAACACAAGAGTATCGTACGAGGAGATGCCCGAAGGCAACCCCTCCTGAACGTACGAGGAAATCTCCCCGACTTACTACCCAGTTTTCCATTTGAAGCTCCACCAAAAAACTCATACATTCATCGGAAAGTTCATCAGAACACCAGAAAACTCTGGGAATCCGCCGGCTATGGTCACGCCGTTATTGCAACGGCGCCATAAAACGACCTAAATCTACAGTTTCTAAGAAGCTTCGGCGACCACAGCAGCAGCAGAAAGTGACCAAGCCACCGTCTACCACCAACAGCCACCGGATAGCACGACGGTTCTACTTAAGTTCAACCAAGCCACATGCGTTCTAACAAAATAGAAACGAAAAATCTAGAAATGAAGCTAGAAATAAGTAAATTATGTGGTCGAAGAGAATGTAAAAGGCCGAAGAGCTTGCTAGGAGCTTCGTGCGGCGGCGGATACGGTGGTTGACAGCGGCGACGGATTGGGGGCTCTGAGAGAAGAACGAGGAAGGAGAGAGAAGCGAAAAATGCCAATGAGCAACTCCTCCCTCTATATATAGGTTGTCTGAAAGCACGTGCACGAGCACGCGCGGCTAGAGGCATCATCATGACCCTAGCCTAGCCATCATGACGCATTTAATGATGCACAAGGCTCGAGGCACACGTGGCATCACGTCTCTTCAGAATACCTCAACCGTTGGCCTCCCCGCATGTCGGGCAACCCGAACAACTTTACATATCCCGCGGGCACTAGAACCCCCGGGCATCCAAGGACAATTCCATCTCATCGACAAACGACGACCCTTTCAGAGTTCCCGGGGCTGCGAACTATCCTTAAGTCATCACTCCCATGCTCAGGAGCAACGAATTGAGGGGCTCCTGTTCCAGACTGGACAAATGGCTAGGCATGGCCCAATCCACTCTACTTCTAGAACGGCCCAATTGCCTAAGTCCAGCTGGTATGGGGCAGCATTTACCTTTCTGCCCCTCTACTGGGCACATATGGACAGATGAATCTCAAGGTCATTTGCTCCTCCCCAACATTCTTGCTCGTTACTCACGACTCCATCATCCAAGAATGGTCATGACGCCTATGCCCGGAACTACGCCTTTGTCTGTGGCAACGGCTAGTTTTGGGCATCTCTGCCCATCACAACGGCTAGTTTTTGGTAGTTACATATTCTTTAGGAAACGGTTATTCCGCCCCGAAAATAGGGACCGTTGACCACGCGCTGGGGGCATTATAAAATCCCTCTCATTTGAGAGGGCCAGGTATCAAAAAAACATCCTAAGAAACTCATATTTTCGTACTTGCCTTTCTTTCTCCTGATTCTTACTTTAGCATCGGAGTACCTTGCAGGTACACCCCCTTCCTCATCTCACACATCTAGCATCACAGACGTTCCTCTTGGCCCACTTTAGAATCTGATCAGCCTTCATAATCAGGTAATATGGCCTAATGATTGCCTTCATTGAGGAAATGAACTCTCCTTTCTTGATTTGCTACTGAACTAGACTGATATGAATATCTCATCATGCTTGTTTTCTGTAACCCCTTCAATAACATTTATTGACGGTCCTACATGTGGCGACATAGGGTTTGTTGCAACATTTGGGTTGACTAGTGTGAAAGTGGGAGCTTTAGATTCAATCAAGTCTTGAACTTTGTGCTTGAAAGCTTTTCAATTTTTAATTGTGTTCCCTAGGTGTAGCGAGCGATTTTTGTCAGTGACGCGACCACCTTATCGCTGGGTTTTCCTCACCTCAATGGTAGGATGGGGTGCTACTTTCTGATTTCTTATTTATCCCATGAAGCTGGAAGGGAAAGGGAAGCTATCTAAAACTAACCTTGCACGCGAATGTTTAACTGAACAAACGCTTAAAAGAGATTGGGGGGTCCGGGGTCAAGTTATACAATGGGGAGTTGTCAATTACCCATCCTATATGTGGTTATCCATAGGATATTAGCTTTAGATTTCGCTTTGTACTTGTTGGTGTTTATCTTGTTATTGGGTTGGGAAAGTTTCTTGGGAAATATGAGCGAGTGAGTGAGTTTTTGTTGATGTTCGGGTTACTCCTGATGTTTTTTTTGGTAAGGTACTGGACCTAAGTTTTAATTGATGTGTGAAGGTACTGGACCTAGAGTTTTTGTTTAGTATGCTCGCTAAGATTTTGCAATCTTATGCCTACGTATTCCCGTTTAAATGAAACAGGGAAATCAGAGCAATCGTAGTTCCTCCTATTCTAAGGGAGGAAAATGATGTTTTGGTGTCTTGTTTAAAGCCCAATATTGAAGCTAAACAGGTTTATTTGTGTCTTGTTCAAAGCCCAAGATTGAAGCTAAAAGGTCTGACTGAGAGAGAATTTGTCATCTCTAAAGAGGGATTGGACTTCCTCTGAGGGGATTGTTAATTTTTATGTGCCTTGATCAAAGCCTGGGTTGAAGCTAAGAGGTTGGTTGACTCCACTAGGGAAGTCCTTATACAAAGCCTAAGAGGAGGCTGGAAATGACCGACTCAACAAGAGAGTGTTTTATCTGTCTTGTACAAAGCCCAAGATTGAGGCTAAAAAGGGATTGAATCTTTGGGGATATCATTATACAAAGCCTAAGAGGAGGCTATAAGTTTGACTTTTCCAGGGAAAATGTTCTATCTTTCTTGTACAAAGCCCAAGATTGAGGCTAAAGAGGGATTTTGACTCCGCCGGGGAGGTTCGTATGTGTCTTGTACAAAGCCCAAGATTGAGGCTGAACTGGGAAATTTAACTCACTCGGGTGAGGATATTTTTATGTGACTTGTACAAAGCCCAAGATTGAGGCTAAAATGAGTTTGACTCTGCTTGGTAAATCATTCCTCAAAGCCTAAAAGAAGGCTGGGAGGAAGTGACTTCGCTGGGGAAGATATCTGTCACAGGCTTAAGAGAAGGTTTTGAAGATTTATGTCTTGTACAAAGCCCAAGATTGAGGCTAAAAGGGTTGACTCAACAAGAGAGTGCTAAAAGGTGATTGACTCAACAAGAGAGTCTGAAAAGTTGATCGACTCAACAAGAGAGTCTGAAAAGTGATTAACTCAACAAGAGAGTCTGAAAAGGTTAGCTCTGCTGGGGAGAATTACTTGTACAAAGCCCAAGAGGAGGCTAACTGTGTTGAGGAAAGGTCATTATACATAGCCTAAGAGGAGGCTAGCTTTCTGTCGGGGATCATTGAGATCCCGAGGCAGGTTCAAATGGGGAAATCAACTCTTGCTGATGGTTTCCATAAAAGTTGAGATATCAGATACCTTGAGGTTCTGATTTGGGATAGTGTTATACTGATGATAAACTGACCCTAGTTGGGGAACTTTTAGGAGAGAGACTGGGTTTTAACTCAGCTGGGAATTGAGCGGATGATCAGGGTTCCTCCTACGTTCGTAGGGAACTTGAGAATGTCTTTGAGACTCAAAGGGGTTTAGACTGTCCAAGTCTACTGGTGCGGAAGAGTTTTATCTTTTGTATAATGCCCAAGAGGAGGCGGGTATGTTTAAGGGATGAGAATCAACCCTAAATTGGTCTGATGTTTTGACACTGGAAAGACTACTCTAGTAAAGGATGACTAAGTTCTGTCTTATACCTTTAAGAGGTCTTCAGGGTCCTTGTATTAAGCCCAAGAGAAGGCATGAGAACTTCTAGGAAGCCGGAGGGTCCTTGTACAAAGCCCAAGAGGAGGCGGGGATGCTTTTAAGAAGCCTGTGGGTCCCAAACCAAGAAAAGTTCAAGAAATGCTATTCACCGAGAATAGATCATTTAGTGAAAGTTCTGAGGTTTGAAGAAACTCAAGAGATGCTATTCACCGAGAATAGATAAACTCCGGGGAGTAGAATTTCTTTGACGATTTCTAATAGTGACAGCCTGAGAAAAGGTTCACGAAGAATACTGCCTTTCTCTTTGTTCCATATTGTTTAAGCCCAAGAGAAGGCAAGACTGTATCTGGAAATTCTATGGGGATCTAGTTTTGACTGTATTTAAAGAGTGACCAACTGGCTTTACCTAGTTCTAGACCTAGTTGTCGGGGAAAACTCTAAATAATTATACTAGTATATATATAGTTGATATATGACAAGTATTTAAAAGGATATGAAAGAAGACTTACCATGCGCAGCTTCCCACAATACAGTTATATATATGAAAGCGACTAAACGAAAGCTGTTAAAACTTATAGGTGAGCAAGCTTATGTGCTGTATTGTTACTTGTTCAAAGAAATTAAAGAAAGTTTTGATAACAACATGTATATTTGAATCTAAATCAAAAGAGAAGTTGTTTTTGAAAAGGTTGTTGGGGCTTATACTCAAGGAGAGACCCAAGTTTTAACAGTGATCGCACCGTTGTTTTGAATATCGCCTCGGGACTTATACAACGACTGAGGCCCAAAAAGGTTTTTGTAAAAAGGGATTGGGACTTACACTCTATTAGAGGCCCAAGAGTTTTTTTAAAAAAGAAAGATGGGACTTACAACACGAGGGGAGGCCCAAATGATTTTATTTTAGAATGGCGATCGCGCCGAGATTTTCTAAAGCACAGTGGGACTTATACAATGACTGAGGCCCAAGTTATTTTGGTTTCAAAAAGGGATTGGGTCTTACACTCTATTTAGAGGCCCAAAGAGTTTGAAAATGAATAAAGATGGGTCTTATAGCTCAAGGAGAAGCCCAGTTGATTTTGTTACAAAGGCGACGACCACGCCGAACTTTTGAAAATATACAGAGGGACTTATACAATGTGTGAGGCCCAAAATTGTTTTATTTACAAAGGGGTGGGACTTACACTCTATAAAGAGGCCCAAAGAATGTTTTGAATAAGATTGATGAGGGTGAAATCAATCAAAACCCTAATTTTGTTAAAAATGGAATTAATTTTGATTAAAAATTAATAAAATCATTGAAAACATGTGAGAAATGAGTTGTGATTTTGGGTCAATGTTTCAAAAATCATGTTTTTATCCACAAAATGATTGAAAACCATTTAAGTTTGGAAAAATCAAGAGAAAGAAAATTTTTAAAATGTTAAAAAACAAATAAAATTCAATTCTTTGCAAAAATATCAAATATATGAAGTAAATAATATTTTTGAGAAATTTTTGTAAAATAAAATATTTTAACATTTTTGTGATTTTTGAAAAAAAGAATCAACTCAAAATCATTAAAATTCAGAGAGAAATTAATTTTTGAATCAATTAAATAAAATAATAAAAATTCAAAAGTTTGAAAAAGGGCGCCAAGAACACTTTGTTCCTGCCCGCGTGCTCTGTTTTTGTCTGATTTGCATTTTCTCATCAATCTCACTGAATATTTGATGAAATCACACAATCCACATATCAATCTGC
Organism: Lathyrus tuberosus; assembly: GCA_022829125.1. Taxonomy (NCBI): domain Eukaryota; kingdom Viridiplantae; phylum Streptophyta; class Magnoliopsida; order Fabales; family Fabaceae; genus Lathyrus; species Lathyrus tuberosus. The sequence goes on from JALAZF010000034.1 coordinate 9,472,721, forward strand.
TCGGTTTCAACTCACGATCATGTCTATGGTCTTTAATTTCATTTATTTTAAGTATGGAATGAGAAATCAAAGAGAAACCTTAAGTACCCTAATTTCTGCATGAAGGCTAAGAAATTCCATACACGATTCATACAAAGCAATCAATTGAGGGGAAACACTCCATACATGATTATGAACATATGGCAAAATTATTGTGCGAGGAAACATGCATGAATCATGAGATGACCAAGTTTAGGCTTACTTGTATGTCGTGGCAGCAAGAGCAATTTGATTTTTGAGTTGGAGGTGTTATAGATGAGTTGTGATGATCTGAACAGCTTCCCTACACCATATGGAGTGTGTTTGGACCCTTGGACCTGCTTGTAGATGGCTGGATCACTTCATGGTGTGCTGACTAATTATAGGCCTCAAGTGGATTTTGAGGTCTATGATTTTGGACTTCAAGAAAGTTGTTGAGTGTTTGATCAGCTCAAATATGTTATGTGGGAAGTGTTTGAGTGATTGGTTTGGTTGAAAATGTTCTCAAACTTAAAACCCGATGGTGACTTGAGTTAGAAGGCAAATTTGGAGTGAAAGAGGTGATTTTGAGGAAAGCATCAGTTTGGGTGTTTTGGCGTACCCATACTGATCACAATTGAGGCCTATTTATAGTGTGTCAAGTTTGTTTTGGCATCAATAGTGTATGACAACTGGTACAGGTCTGTGGCCAATTGTGATCAAATGGAATCTCAAGTCTCCTCTAGCCATTGACTTGAGGTTAGAGCACAGGCCTAAGGTTCTTTGGTTCAAGGATAAGTCTTGACTGAACTTGGATAACATTGTCTTGATGAATGCCACCTCTATGCATCAGTTAAATGCTTTGAAACAAAATTGAATATTTGAAGCATCTTTGAATTTAGGAGTGTCATGCCTACACATAGCTCCATGGACTTGGGAGGCTGGTAAATCAGTGATTGTCTCTTGGTTGTTCCCCCTTGAGGTGTGCAGATGGATAACCATGCTTGTGGTTATGCACAAAATCTAAATACGAGCAAAAAACCTCAAACTGACTTGTAAAAAATCAGGTTTTGGAGCCAACTTTCAATAATCATAACTCTCAACTCAATTTGAATTAGAGGGAGTTCTAGTAGTCTTTAGAAAGCTTGAATGGTGTACTTTAACTTTGATGTTTGACCCTAGACCTGGTTCAACTTGGATCAAGGTGAAAAATGCCTTGGAAGTTGGTAAAAAACTTGGACAGATTCTGTCTAAAATTTTCTAAGTGTTGGAAAAAAGTTAAATCCAAGTTTTTTGTGATTTTGCTCAATCAATAACTCAAAATCCATGATGAATTGGGATGAGGCCTAGTTGACATATTTGAAATATGTAACATGGACTACAATCTGAGCTTTGAATGGGAGAAAAAGGCTTTAGGGTTTGGGAGATATGGCCTTGTAAAGTTGGTACCCTTGCCACTTTGTTCCATAACTTAGAAAAATTCTAAGTTTTTTTATGGTTACCCCTTTTACAAGTTAACTCATTTTATTTGATTTTTCTTGATGAATGATGATTCAAATCACATATTAACATTATTTTAGGGTCAAGGAACCATAATTGTGAAAAATTCCAAAAAGTCAAACTTGATTTTGTGCACAGTTGACTTTTTATCAGATGAAATCCAAACTGTGTGATCCTTTGTGAAATCAAGTCCTTGGCCTAAATCAAACCTAATGGATATATTCCATAGGTGTTATAGGGTGTATTGAATCATGTCTCACGGTTTGGGAGCATGTCTGGGTCAAAAGTCAAAGGTACAGTTGACTTTTTCCTCGAAACCCTAATTGTGGTCCTGATGAAATTGAAACTTGTGGATCAAGCTTCTTGGATCAATCCATTGTTGCAAATGGATCAATGTAGTGTATTGGAGACCCTCAAATCATGTCTAGAGGTCTTAGCTCATGTTTTGTCTCAAAAGTCAATTTAGGCGTGAATTAGGTCAAGAAACCCTAATTCCTAATTTTTGGTGAATGCATCCCCTGAGGCTAAAATGACTTTACAATTGGGTCCATGAGGTCCCTTGGAGTATCTTGGGTTGTGCTTTGAAGCAATGGCTCATGCCCAGATGAAAACTTCCATCTGGAGGCCTCAGTCGACCAAAAACCCTAATTTGGCGACACTGGCGAACTCGAGGCTTGATCCACTTGGAATGTTGCAACTTTGTGCTTGATTCTTGATGTGGGAGTCCTCTTGATCCTTTATAGGTGTTTGAGAGGTTAGACAAGTTGAAGATCATGTCATTTCTTGATTGATCCTTTGTCTAAGTGCCCTGAGAGGGCTTGAAACCCTTATCTTTGATTGAAGTGAATGCTCAACCATCCTTGAGAAGATTGATGAGGCGTGATGGTTCATCCATATTGTGGTGATGATTTGCACAATGATGGGAAATCTTAGTGGTCAAAATTTGGGGTATGACACTAGGGCGCCCTTATGATACTTGCAATGAGCATTGGCATTATAGTCTGACAGATAGGGGGAATCACAGGTGCTAGATCCTTTAAGGTAATCGATCAATCCTTTAGTAGATAAGGAAATATTTTTCCATATGACACATGCAGAGGATCAAAATGTATTTCTGGCCTCCTCATCCTTTGCTGGTTAGGTTGACGCTGTTGTGGAGTGCGTTGCTGAGGAATTATGCGTGAAGATTTGAGTTGGTGTTTGAAGATTAACGTGAAGAATTAGGCATTGCTTTGGTGAGATTTTTCTGCAGGGTATCTTTGGATTGAAAAAGCTTGAATAAAATGAAGGTTGAAGGCCTCTATTTATAGAATGGATTAAGGTGGGTTTGTAATTGAAATCAGTGGTGCCATTTTGAATTGTTGGTTCGCATTTTGATTTGTTCAGGTCGTTTTGGATATTGTCATTAGTTGTAATGCCTATGTTTTACATTTCTATTAGCTATGCGTTTTAGATTGTAGTAGCAGGCTTCATGTTGTCATTTTCATGTAGCTTGTGCTGAAGTCGTTTTGACGTGAAGTCATTTTGGAAGGTTCACGTAGCTGGCTTGCGTTCTTGCTTTGTTGAAGTGGCTTGGAGTGTAGCAGGATTTGGGTAGAAGGTGTTTTGGCCGTGTGAAATAGCATCTGTCGTGGTAGCTTGGCGTGTAACATATGGCATTTGTGAAGGCTTGCTTGGAGTCTTGTGAGGCTTGGCGTTGTGCATCCATGTATTTGGCTTGTGTTGTGTACTATAAGCCTTTATTTGTTTGTAATGTGAAAATGTACATGGGCCTGGACTATTTTGCCGTAATTCTCATGAGCCATTTTTTTGTAGAATTTTGATAATGAACGGGCTTTGGATTGTAAATGGACTTTGTATTACTTTTGCACCCTCCATTTTTATTCTTGAACAATGCTTGCAAAATTTAACCATGAGAACTTTGAACTTTATTCTTGATTAAAAACCATGACAATTAAAATTGAATTTCCAATGTTTAATCCAAAACCTCACAATCCAGATTTCACTTTTTTGAATTCTCACTTGAAATGAATAAAACTTAAATTGATCTTGAGAAATAAAATCTAGCATTACTCAATCTTGGCCTTGAATGGACTAAAAAATTTGAATCAAAATGAATCATTCTTGAGCTTTGCCTCTTGCACCAGGATGGGCCAAAACTTTAACTATGAAATCATGACTTGAGATATGAACTGCATTGCACAAAACCCTAACTGGAAAATTGTTATTTCTTTGATTCTGTGGTTGGCATTTATTTTGCTAAAACTATTCTAGCAGCAAGATGTTGAAACATGATGTTCTAATTTGCTGCATTCAACATGTCGAATGAAGATGTTCCATACCTGCTCATAGGACATCGCGTCTGGATTCAGTTTTTAAAGCAGATTCTGTTGCTGAGAATTGTTACTAAATATTCTGTGAATATTTGATTATCCTATGTGGCATCCAAAGCATTTTTGGATTGTGTTTATATTTTGGTTTTTCAGATTTTCAGTTGTTTCTAATTATGGAGACATATTAGGAAACTTTGGATTGAAGACCTATTTTGTTGGAGTTTATTTTGCAGATTTGTGAGCAGTCGTTTTGCTGCGTTTTTGAAGCCCAATTCAGTCCAGATTAAATGCTATATATTGACTGATGTAAACCTAGTTTAGGTGTGGAACTTACATGTGTTTTTGTTAGGGTTTTTGAGTGTATTTTGTGAGCCTAACTGGTATCATTCTGATAACAGTATAAGGACTGGTTTTTGTGTTGTAAGTTCTGTCAGTTACTCATAAGCTTTTAAGCATTGAGTTTCTTGTGTGTCAATTCTCATAAGCTTTGAAGTATTGAGAATTGTGTGTTTTGAAAGTGTGACTTTCAGTTTGTTACTTGTGTGGAAAGAAACCAATCACGGGTTGTGGTTGTAGAGGGATTTGAGGAGGGCCTCATACCTAGGTGAGTCTTAGGTAGAAGTCATAGGAAGGGTAGTGATTAAGTGAGCAGATTATTTGGTAATTGTATGATCTGTGAATTGATACTATCGTATATTGGTTTCGTCCCTGGCTTGGTAGCCCCCAGAGTAGGATTGTTGATCTGAACTGGGTAAACATATCACTGTGTTATTTACTTTCTGCACTGTTACTTTTATTGTTATCTTGTTCATTGTGTTGGATATCAGTGTCTCAACATCTGTGTAGGACATCTGATATCTGTGCCAGAATTTCAATTGGCATCAAGAGCTTGCACCCTTAATTGGTTCTGGGTGAGATTCAGGGAAGGTACTTTCTGGTACAATGGACAAGGATGGAGGATTTTTGAACAAACCCCCTCTGCTTGATGGTTCCAACTATGACTATTGGAAACCAAGGATGATATCATTCATCAAATCCATGGATGATCAAGCATGGAAAGCTGTTATAAAAGGATGGGAGCCCCCAAAGGTTAAAGATGAAAAAGCTACCCCTACTGATGTGGTGAAGGAAGAGGAAGACTGGGATGATGCAGATTACAAAGGGTTCGTGGGAAATTCCAAAGCCATGAATGCATTGTTTAATGGTGTCAACAAGAATATCTTCAGGTTGATTGAACATTGCACCATTGCAAAAGAGGCGTGAGAGGTCTTGAAGATTGCTCATGAAGGGACTTCAAAGGTGAAGATGTCAAAACTTCAGCTTCTCACTAGCAAGTTTGAGAGTTTGAAGATGAAGGAGGATGAGAGCATTCATGATTTTCACATGAATATTATTGAAATAGCTAATGCCTCTAGTGCCCTAGGTGAAAAGATGTCTGACAGCAAATTGGTCAGAAAAATCCTCAGATCTCTACCTAAGAGATTTGACATGAAAGTGACTGCTATAGAGGAAGCTCAGGATATAGACAAGATGAAAGTGGATGAACTGGTGGGATCTCTTCAAACATTTGAATTAGGGATCAGTGAAAAGTCTGAAAAGAAGAAGAGCATAGCTTTTGTGTCAAATGCTGGTGACTCAGAAGATGAAGGTGACCTGGTCAGAGATGAAAGGGGTGTCTAAAGATCTGGTATTGCTTGGAAAACAATTTAACAAAGTGTTGAAAAGGATTGACTGGAAGTCGAGAGCAAATGCTCAGAACAAGTCACTCGACATCAGTAAAAACCAGGATGGAGGCAGAAGATCCAGAACTGAAGAAGACTCCAATCAAGGGAAGAGAGTTCAGTGTTTTGAATGTGAGGGATATGGGCACATAAAGACTGAGTGTCCCACGTATCTCAAAAGGCAGAAGAAGGGCTTATCAGTATCTTGGTAAGAAGGAGAGTCTGAGAGTGATCTTGAAGAAGAATCAGCAAAATTGGTGACAGCTTTGACTGGGATCTGTAAGGCTGATGGAGAAACTACTTGTGAGTCTGACTCTGACAAAGAATCCTATATTGGAGAACTCGCTAAGGAAGAAGTCTTCATAGGGTTCTCAGAGTTTTGTATCAAGAATGAAGAAAGGTGCCAGATAATATTAGAACAGAAGGTTCTGATAGCTCAACTAGAAGCTGAGAAGGAAGAACATCTATCAACCATTGCTGATCTGAAAGAGGTGGTTGAATGGTAAAAGTCAAAACTTGACAATATGAGCAAATCTATAAGAATGCTAAACAATGGTACCACGCATCTAGATGAGATTCTTCAGACTGGGAAAGATGCTGGAAATGTGCAAGGCCTTGGTTTTAACAATCAAGCAGAGACTTACAAGAAGCCTGTATTGAAGTTTGTTCCTCAGAAAATAAAGCAAGAAGAGGGGATGTCAAATCACATGTTTCAACATCAGATGAAGCATCAGAAAACAGTTTGTAGATCAAAGTATAAACCATGGAGATGCCATTACTGTGGAAAGATTGGTCACTTAAAGTCCTTTTGCTACAAGTTGCACGGCTATCCCAAAACTGCTCAGCAACAAAATAAAGGACAGAGTTGGGGTAAAGTGAAGAGAAGATTGACTCCTAGGAAAATGATGGCTGGTCTCATAGCACATACCTCTCTTAGAGCATCTGCAAGAGAAGATTGGTACTTTGACAGTGGTTGTTCAAGACACATGAGTGGTGTGAAGAAATTCTTGTCAGATATCAAGCCTCACTCCACCAATTATGTCACTTTTGGGGATGGATCAAAGGGTGAAATAAAAGGTGTTGGAAAGCTGGACTACACAGGACAACCAAATCTGGATCGTGTTCTATTTGTCAAAGGGCTAACCGCAAATTTAATCAGTATAAGCCAACTGTGCGATGTAGGTCTCAAAGTAAATTTCACCAAATCTGAATGTCTAGTAACCAATGAGAAAGATGAAGTTGTTATGAAGGGAACCAGGTCTAAGGATAACTTCTATCTGTGGAATCCTCAAGAACCGGAAAGTTTGTCTACTTGTTTGATGTCAAAGGAAGATTAAACCAAACTGTGGCATCAGAAATTGGGTCACTTACACCTGAAAGGGATGAAGAAAGTTATGTCAAGTGAAGCTGTTAGAGGTATTCCCAAGCTGAAGATTGATGAGGATAAAATATGTGGTGAATGTCAAGTTGGGAAGCAAACAAGGGTGTCACACAAGGGGCTTCAACATCTTACCACAACTTCTAGAGTTCTGGAACTACTTCACATGGACTTAATGGGACCTATGCAGGTTGAAAGTCTTGGTGGGAAGAAGTATGCCTATGTTGTCGTAGATGACTACTCCAGATTCACTTGGATAAGTTTTATCAGAGAAAAGTCTGAAGTATTTGCAGCCTTCAAAGAGTTGTGTCAAAGGATTCAACGGGAAAAGGATTGTGGTGTTGTTCGGATCAGAAGTGACCATGGGAAAGAATTCAAAAATAGCAGGTTTGAAGAGTTCTGCTTATCTGAGGGAATCACTCATGAATTCTCATCACCGATCACTCCTCAGCAGAATGGTGTGGTGGAACGCAAGAACAGGACTATACAAGAGTGTGCAAGAGTCGTGATTCATGCCAAAAAGCTTCCATATCATTTTTGGGCTGAAGCCATGAATACTGCTTGCTATATACACAATAGGGTGACTATCAGATCAGGTACTTCTGTCACTCTTTATGAGCTATGGAAAGGTAGAAAGCCAAATGTGAAGTATTTCCATGTGTTTGGGAGTAAGTGCTATATCTTGGCGGATCGTGAGCAGAGGCAAAAGATGGATCCTAAGAGTGAGGAAGGAATATTTTTGGGATACTCTACAAACGGTAAAGCATATAGGGTATTTAATTCCAGAACTAAGGTGATAATGGAATCCATAAATGTGGTGGTTGATGACTCTGGCAAAGACGAAGATGTCCCAGATGATGTTGGAGCATGCCTTCCCATGAACAATGAAATCCCCCAAGACATTGAGTCTGTAGAAGATAATGCTCAAGAAACTGATACTAGACCTGAGAATGAAGAGGTAGAGGATGTTAACAGGGGACCCTCTATAAGGATTCAGAAGGATCACCCTAAGGAATTGATTATTGGAGATCTGAATGAAGGTGTAAGAACCAGAACGAGGGAGACTGTGTCAAACGCATGCTTTGTTTCAAAGATTGAACCAAAGAATGTCAAAGAAGCATTGACAGATGAGTTCTGGATAAGTGCTATGCAAGATGAACTTTGTCAATTCAAGAGGAATGAAGTCTGGGAACTGGTACCACGACCAGCAGGAACAAATGTGATTGGAACAAAATGGGTTTATAAGAATAAGTCTGATGAACAAGGAGTTGTTACCAGGAACAAAGCCAGATTAGTTGCTCAAGGATACACACAGATTGAAGGAGTAGACTTCGATGAAACATTTGCTCCCGTGGCTCGATTGGAATCCATCAGATTGCTGCTAGGAGTGGCATGTTTGTTGAAATTCAGATTGTTTCAAATGGATGTCAAGAGTGCCTTTCTGAATGGCTATCTTAATGAGGAAGTCTATGTTGAGCATCCTAAAGGGTTTCTGGATCCAAATTTTCCTGATCATGTTTTCAAGCTGAAGAAGGCTTTGTATGGGCTGAAACAAGCTCCACGAGCTTGGTATGAAAGACTGACTGAGTTCTTAGCCAATAATGGATACAGGAAGGGTGGCATTGATAAAACGCTTTTTGTCAAGGAGAAGGATGGGAAACTAATGATTGCTCAAATTTATGTAGATGATATTGTGTTTGGTGGGATGTCGGATGAAATGGTCCAACATTTTGTCAACCAAATGCAATCTGAATTTGAGATGAGCTTGGTGGGTGAATTGACCTACTTCCTTGGATTACAAGTCAAGCAGATGGAAGATTCCATTTTTATCTGTCAGAGCAAATATACGAGGAACATTGTGAAGAAGTTTGACCTGGATAATGCCAAGCATAAGAGAACTCCCGCCCCTACTCACTTGAAGTTATCCAAAGATGAAAAGGGAGTGAATGTTGAACAAAGTCTGTACAGAAGTATGATTGGCAGTCTGTTGTATCTTACAGCAAGTAGGCCAGACATAACATTTGCTATTGGTGTGTGTGCAAGATATCAAGCAAAACCCAAGGTCAGTCACATCAATCAAGTTAAGAGAATTCTTAAGTATGTGAGTGGTACATGTGATTATGGGTTGTTGTACTCCCATGACTCAAGTCCTATTTTAGTAGGTTACTGTGATGCTGATTGGGCTGGAAGTGCTGATGATAGGAAGAGTACCTCTGGAGGATGTTTCTTTTTGGGAAATAATCTTATTTCATGGTTTAGTAAGAAGCAAAATTCTGTATCTCTTTCTACTGCTGAAGCTAAGTACATAGCAGCTGGTAGTAGTTGCGCTCAACTGGTGTGGATGAAGCAAATGTTATCTGAGTATAATGTCACACAAGATGTCATGACATTATTTTGTGACAACCTGAGTGCCATTAATATTTCCAAAAATCCCATTCAACATAGCAGGACCAAGCACATTGATATCAGGCATCACTTCATCAGAGAACTTGTGAAGGACAAAGTCATAACTCTTGAGCATGTGAGCACAGAAAATCAGCTTGCTGACATATTTACCAAGGCTCTGGATGTTGTTCAGTTTGAAAACCTGAGGAGCAGACTTGGGGTTTGCATTCATGAAGAACTATAGCAACTAATGTTCCTTCTGGCTGCCAGATTGGAAAGATTAAAGGAGGTTCTGGTAGTGCAGTGTGTGAATGGAGGGAAAATGCTGAAGTTTGAGCATGACACTTGGTCATGTGATGTAGTGTGCATCTACTCTCTGATGTTGTTTATTTTGGTTTATGATTTGACCATTTCTCAAATATTAATAACTGTTCTACTTGCCTTTGTCATGTTTATGGCTAAAAAGGGGGAGTAGTATGTTTGTGTGGGGTGTGCTTGTGCTGCTGCAGTAGTTGAGGGGGAGATTGTGGAATGTTGCTGCAGTTGAGGGGGAGTTTTGATGTACTGTGTGTTGTATGCAGTTGAAGGGGAGTGGCTATGCTGGATGTTTTTTTTGCTGTGTGCTGTTGGTAACTGTTGGTGTTTTCGCTGCTGTCTGATATGGATTTTTTGTGTGCTTCTTTGCAAGTTTTTTTTGGTGTGTAGTTTTAGCCAAAATAAGCCAAAGGGGGAGATTGTTATTTCTTTGATTCTGTGGTTGGCATTTATTTTTCTAAAACTATTCTAGCAGCAAGATGTTGAAACATGATGTTCTAATTTGTTGCATTCAACATGTCGAATGAAGATGTTCCATACCTGCTCATAGGACATCGCGTCTGGATTCAGTTTTTAAAGCAGATTCTGTTGCTGAGAATTGTTACTAAATATTCTGTGAATATTTGGTTATCCTATGTGGCATCCAAAGCATTTTTGGATTGTGTTTATATTTTGGTTTTTCGGATTTTCAGCTGTTTCTAATTATGGAGACATATTAGGAAACTTTGGATTGAAGACCTATTTTGTTGGAGTTTATTTTGCAGATTTGTGAGCACTCGTTTTGCTACGTTTTTGAAGCCCAATTCAGTCCAGATTAAATGCTATATATTGACTGATGTAAACCTAGTTTAGGTGTGGAACTTACATGTGTTTTTGTTAGGGTTTTCGAGTGTATTTTGTGAGCCTAACTGGTATCATTCTAATAACAGTATAAGGACTAGTTTTTGTGTTGTAAGTTCTGTCAGTTACTCATAAGCTTTTAAGCATTGAGTTTCTTGTGTGTCAATTCTCATAAGCTTTGAAGTATTGAGAATTGTGTGTTTTGAAAGTGTGACTTTCGGTTTGTTACTTGTGTGAAAAGAAACCAATCACGGGTTGTGGTTGTAGAGGGATTTGAGGAGGGCCTCATACCTAGGTGAGTCTTAGGTAGAAGTCATAGGAAGGGTAGTAATTAAGTGAGCAGATTATTTGGTAATTGTATGATCTGTGAATTGATACTATCGTATATCGGTTTCGTCCCTGGCTTGGTAGCCCCCAGAGTAGGATTGTTGATCCGAACTGGGTAAACATATCACTGTGTTATTTACTTTCTGCACTATTACTTTTATTGTTATCTTGTTCATTGTGTTGGATATCAGTGTCTCAACATCTGTGTAGGACATCTGATATATGTGCCAGAATTTCAAAAATGATCTGAATCCTGATGATTATCAACCATGAAACACTTGAAGTCAACACAGCCTGGTAACTTCAAAACAATACATGACCAATATAACTTGAGGATGAAGCAACTCCATTTTGTTTGACCAAGATTAAGTCAAATTTCCACTTGAACTAAAACAGTGCACATGCTTGGGACTAGAAAATAAAAGAGTAGGACAAATTTGAGGTATGAAAGTACTACCGAAAAAAGGAGGCACCATTGTTATTTGTAATGAGAAAAATGAACTAATTATAACCTGTACTGTTACGGGGTGGAGAATGTATATTGACTATCGCAGATTAAATTTAGCAACACGAAAGGATAATTTTCCATTGCCATTTATGGATCAAATGCTTGAAATACTAGCAAGACAAGCTTATTATTGCTTTTTGGATGATTATTCGGGATAAAACCAAATAATAGTCAATCCCGCAGATCAGGAGAAAACTTCATTCACATGCCCATTTGGAATTTTTGCATATATATGGACGCCCTTTAGATTATGTGACGCACCTGCAATGTTCCAAAGGTGTGTTGCAGGTAGAGAATCAGACAACATTATGTGGCACTATCATAGTTCAGCATATGGAGGACACCATAGCGGTGAGAGAATGACAGAAAAAATTCTACAAAGTGGGTTTTGGTGGCCTACATTATTTCAAGACTGTAAGTTGTATGTGTCTACATGTACTGAATGCAATAAGACAGGTAACATCTCAAAACGAAACGAGATGTTGTTAAACATTATGCTTGAGGTAGAACCATTTGATTTCATGGGTCCATTTCTCCAATCAAATGCATGTCTTTATATTTTTGTATGCATTGATTATGTTAGCAAATGTGTGGAAGAAATTGCTTGCAGTGCTAATGACGCCTGTACCGTTACTAATTTTTTGAAAAATAATATTTTTGCCAGGTTTGGTGTGCCCAGAGTCTTAATCAATGATGGCGGAACACATTTTTACAACAAAGACTTGGAAAAACAATTAGAAAAATATAATGTGAAGCATAAGCTGTCAACATCTTATCATCCTTATACATGTGATCAAGTGGAAGTATCCAATAGACAATTGAAGCCAATTTTGGAAAAGACGGTGGCAGCCTCAAGAAAAGATTGGTCAACTAAATTGGATGACGCCATGTGGGCATACCGGACGACCTTCAAAAGACATTTAGGGTTCTCTCTTTATCAACTAATGTATGGAAAAGCATTCCATCTCTTAGTCGAATTGTAACATAAAGCATATTGGGCAGTAAAGTTTCTAAACTTCGACGAGAAATTAGTCGGAAGGAAGAGATTATTGAAACTGGATGAATTGGTGGAGACGCGATTGTCGGCATATGAAAATGTGCTCATTTACAAGTAACGAACGAAGAGATACCATGACAGAAAGCTTGTAAGAAGAAATTTTCAACTCGGGCAACAAGTATTGTTGCTCAATTTGAGGCTACGATTGTTTCCAGGCAAGTTGAAATCCAAGTGGTCAGGACCATTCATGGTCACAGAGGTATGTCAAAGCAGATCCATTGAAATCTATGATTCTGGTGATATGAGACGATTTAAAGTCAATGGACAACGAATGAAGCATTATTATGGATGATAGGTTTCTAAAGAAACAACCTCCCTCATATTGTCTGACCCCTGATATCAAACGTCAAGCTAATGAAGGAAAATAAGCATTGGATGAGAGGTAACCCAACATTTTTAATCAGTTTTTTTTTTTGTTTTGAGGAATTTACTTTTGTTTTATTCAAGACCATCCACAAGAGAAATTAGCTACACAAGAATAAACTTGTCATGAAGATCTATATTGTTCTTAATAAACTTTTTCATAACTGTTTTTGTTTCTCTTCAAATTTACAAGTTTTACCTTTGGTATTGAACGAATGATCCAAGAAAAAAAGAGGGACTTGATCACGATGAAAGAAACTGACAACTTGAAGGCAAAGGAAGATAAAATAATCAAAGGACTTGTACTCAACCTTCAAATACCTCATCTGGTATGGTTTGAGCCTAAATAATTTCCATTGTCCACTTTTCTTTCTTTTGAGTGTATCCATGCAATTTTATTTTATCTGGTTTGATCTATTTCTGATTAAGTTTTCTAGTTTAATTGACACACACTGAGAAAGTTACTTGTATTAACTTTGAGCCTTTGGAGCCACTCTGTAGTATTAGGAACATCATTTGCTAGCCACATTGATCCTAAGCCTTTCTTTCGGTGACTTAGCCTATACCTCTTAGCCGCATGACTTGAAAGACTCTTTATTTCCACCCTCTCTTTGGAGTTAGGTAGAATTTTAGTTCTTAAGGTTTCATGAAAAAGATTAAGTTTTGGGTTGCTCTTGGAAGTGAGCAGACTTCTAAGTTTGGGGTTGGGGTACTAGAGGTAATTGGTCAAAAATTAAAAAAATTTGAGAAAATAAGAAGTGTAAAATAGACGCTTCTTCGAAAAAAAGAAAAAGAAAATGCATAAAGAATGATCAAATCTCTAGTACCGTTAAGAAGGAACGAAGGGGTACGAATATAGAAGGAAAACAAGGTACCTAACTTAAAAGGTTTAAACCTATTTTCCTAAAAATATCCTACCCGAACATAAGCCAAGTTACAAACTGAAAAGACCTCTAATGAATGTATTATAATTTCTATGATGAAATATATTGGAACATGATCAAGCTAAGTATAATTTAATTTGCATGTTGATTGAGTGATAACCCTATCCATTGAGCGAGTAAAAGTGAGCTGAGAGACAGGTTGAGTACTCGTCAATGTTTGAGGACGTTTTCCGAATTTTCCAGATGAAACTTGTAAGCTGGAGCAATGGTCAAGTAACGAAAAAAATACATGGTGATGTTCAAATGTTATTGTACGACTTGTTATCAGTTGAAATATGTAGTTACAGGCGGGTTGCTTGAAGACAAGCAAAGATTCAAGTTTGGGTTTGTGATGACAGTTCGTCATTGCATGAAATTAGGCGAAAAATCAGTGGAAAACAAGCGAAAGAAGAGCCAAAAGGAATAAGAAAGACCCAAGAATGAGTGAAAAATAGTCAAGTATGGAAGAATGAGACTTAGTGAAAATTCTAGTGAAAAGGGTATTTTTTTAATGTAGCTACTGGAATAATCATGGGCGTCATCGCCTGCGCGATATGGATGAATAAGTTATATTGCGCACGCGACGCATATATAATGCGCGCGATGGACACTTTTCTAGGCTTTTCCTGACGCGTTCTAACCTCTTTTTAAGGGAATTTTTAGCATTTTGACTAGGGTTACAAAATTTGGAGATTGAAGCACGAATTAGAGAGCACAATGGGTGATTTTTAGAGCATTTTAAGTCATTGGATGACATCTCTTCAAGGGACTTCTTATGTTATCTTTGTCTATCAATTGTGGTATTTTTAATTGCACTATAGTAGCTAAATTCTTCTAGGTTAGGTTGTGTTATGATGAATCTATTTCTACATTATTGGACTCTATATTGATTTGACCATTGCATGAACCTATTGATCTATAATCTTATTCAATTGTTTCTTGCTTGTAATGCTTTTTATTTGAGATACTCTGTTAATCTGATATTGGACACATAAGGATTACTGACCCTTAGCCTATGTGTTGGATCTAGGACAACTGTTCTACTTACGCTGGTCGAATAGGGATGAGAGACTCCCGAATAATGACATCGAGAATTAACGTTCTATACATCGTCTAACCCTGCTTACGCTGTCAGACTAGGGATAGAAAGCTCCAAGTAGTGGTTAGTGAGTTATTCTATAAGGGATCGACTACAACGGTTTTTTTAATTTACCGTGGGGTTATAGTGATTAAATCATTCATACAGGGCATCATACATCAACAATAGAGGAATATGGGATTCTACAACATAACATGACCGCTTTCGTGACATTGTTTCCTCGTTTATTTACTTTTCGCACTAAAACTCGAAACCACCCCCCCCCCCTTATTTACTGTTTTCTGTTACATTGCACAATTATTGTCTTGTTCGAACACAGGCCTACTGGATTCGATCTTTTATTACTATGACACTATCGGTACACTTGCTGAGAAGTCATCAATAAACAACAAATCAGCCAGAAGTCATGCCAAGAACCCATTGTTGCATGGAAGAAGCAAGCACATTAATGCTAAGTATTATTTTCTGCCCAATCAAGTTCAGAATGAAGTGCTTGAGGTTGTTCACTGCAGTATTCATAAGCAACTTGTAGATGTGATGATCAAAGCAATCAATACTGAACACTTCATCAATTTAAAAGATGAAATTGGTGTTGTTAACTTTTAATCTTAAATATGAATTAAGGGATGATGTTAAATGTAATTCAAATTTCAAGTTTGTTTCATTTAAGTTTCATTTCATTTTCATATTTCTTGGTTGAAATTGGTTGAAATTGTGTATAAACTGAAGTTGGTTTCAGTTAGTTATATAGGATTGATATAATAGAGTTTGTTGAGATAGAAAAAATTTGTTACATATATCTCTCTCTCTAAACAATTCTTTCAATCATTTTCTTCTTCTTGTGCATCAATGGAATTTCATTTATTAACTCAAACAATAATGAGAATTCATATGAACATGTCAATTTTAACACCCACTCCAAAATTTCATCCCAAATTCCATGTAAAGTTGAAGTTATCCATTATAGAGATGATCCTGAGACAAATGAAGTGTACGCAAAACTCATACTTGTTCCTTTACATATTAGCGAAGATGGCTTTGATGATGACGATGTCACTGACATCAATAACATGTCTGAAACTAAAAATAAATATCAATCTTTTACAAAACCTTCACAGAAATTGATGCAAACAATGTTGATGGATTCTCTTAAGTGTGTTGCAGATTCCTCCATTAGACTATTCTGGTAAGCTTCTTTCTTAAGACATTTATCCCACAAATGTTCATCAAGAAACATGTAAATTTAGACACATTTATAAGGACATGCCGAAACGACATCTGTTAACAATTGGGTAGAGTGACTTTATAACTGAAAAGCTACTTGTTTTAGGCAATTTGCTTGTGTTTGTGATAGCCGAAAGTAATAATTTTCATGTTGGAATTCGTGTTAGAGGAGTTTCACACTAAGAAACATTGATACATAGTGTAGGACTATACCCCTTTGTGAGAGACACACTACTTGTCCACCTAAAACCTTAAGGTGATAGGTGTATGGGTTCTCCCGCTTATAAATGCTCAAGTCACCACGTTTCTATCCAATGTGAGACTATTATCCATACTACTCACACTTGTTATATTATTTTCAACACTCCCCCTCAAGTGTGAGTCCACAATACTCCCCCTCATGTGAAAACTCTTTTGTCCACATATATTTGTATCGTCGTTGACACCTATTACTAAGAACCTCTTATTAAGTATTTCGAATACACTTTTTCCTAAGGCATTTCGATTTCAACAGAACACCACTTTCTGGGCATTTTTCGATACACCCCAGTCCCTTTCTCGAACAAAAGGCTCATGATACCATGTTAGAGGAGTTTCACACTAGGAAACATTGATATATATGATATAAAATGAGGCAGTAGGGATGACAATTTGGCCCATCCCCAGTGGATACCCACAAAATTACCCACAACGGCTAGGGTAAAAACTCACAAAAATGGGTACGGGCACAGACTCGGATAATTACTCACAAAAATGGGTACGGGCACAGACTCGGATAATTACCCACTTAAATAAGCGGGAATGTGGGGATGGACACCTTAGTACCCACCCCGCCCCATACCGACACAATATATATTTATATATTTTAATTTATATTATTATATAAAAATAGATGTTTATCATTTTTTTTTTTAAATATTAATTTTAAAATACTACATATTTATTATAAGTGATCATTTATTTTATAAATTAACAATAAATTTTTTTAATAACTTTTTAATATTTTTAAAAGCTTAAAATATTATGATATTTTATACTTGATATATTTATTTTTATTAGAAATACGGATAACGAATAAAGGCACTTATTGGGACGGGTACTATACTACCCTACCCATATCCTGCCTATTGTCATCCCTATTAGGCAACTTTACCTTTTCTTCAGAGAGGAAACTTGATAGGGATACTAGAATTACGCTTGGACCACCATAAGGAGGACTTACCACGTCTTTAAAAAATGAATTGAGAAAACTGATAACAAGTTTGAAAATGAAATGGGATCAAAGCAGAGAGACACATTCTAAAGGGTTGTATGTGATTTGAATTAAATAAAGAATAATAATGATGAGAAGATATAGCAATGAAACAATTTAGATGGACTTAATTGAATTATGATGATATAGGAAAATCCGCTCATAAGTTCGTGAGTATGTTTTATCATGCAATCAATCCTTCACAAGATCGTTAAACTCTTGTATCAGTCCTGTTAATATTTCGCAGGATCGGTGGAATTTTTTAGCGTGTGAGCTACTGAAAGGGAAATGTAGAGGAAGGTAAAGCTACTCATGGCCATTTTAGCTTGCGAACGGTAATTTGCAACCATGAAAGAGATGATTCTGTAGATGTTAATGTCTCATGGATTTATAAAGTGGCCATCTAAAACTTTGGACAATTACTACAAGAAAACCGTGTCTTCGCGTGTAAAAAGATTAGAATGACAATATTGAAGGCTGACTAGTCCACATAAACAGACAGCAAATTCAATTTAATCATTTGACAATTAATAACATTTATTTAACTAGTATACTTCTATGAAACTAGATGTAATTTATCAGAGACCAATGCAAAATGAAAGTATCTTTTTAGTGCTGATTGCAACGAGGTAAAAGCAAGAAACTTGGTGTAATTTTCAAAAACTCATATCCATAAGATGCTATGAAATAGTAAAGGGATCGATTTTATAAAGTTTCACCAAATCTCATTAAAGGAAACAATCTGAAACCAATGTATTCACATCACTAACAGAACCTACAAATCTCAAAGATCAACCTCTAACAAAAAAAAATGAAACGAACAGAACTCAGTAATTCCATCGACAAAATCAACTTTTATCAAAGAATCACTCATCATCACCAGCACCCTTGGAGGAACCAGCTTTCTTTGGAAGCAACAGGTTGTGAATATTGGGCATCACACCACCGTTAGCAATGGTAACATCACCAAGAAGCTTGCTCAATTCTTCATCGTTCCTAACAGCCAATTGAATATGTCTCGGCACAATTCTAGTCTTCTTGTTGTCCCTTGCAGCATTTCCAGCCAATTCCAAAACCTAATCACAAATCACACGAATTAAGTCCAAATTTCCATCAATTGGAGAAAACCTAAAACGAATTATTCATAATTACTCTAAGAACAGTGAATTTGAATAAATTAGGGGGAAACATTTTGCAATTACGAAACCCTAGATTATACGACAAGAACATGAAATTGAAAAGAACAAAACAACAATTTCAAAATTAAATTAAACAGTGGATGGAAAATACCTCAGCGGCAAGATATTCCAGGACGGCGGCGAGGTACACAGGAGCACCGGCGCCGACCCTCTCGGCATACTTGCCAGCCTTGAGAAAACGGGCAATACGGCCGACGGGGAACTGGAGGCCGGCCTTGTTACTCCTTGAGGTCGACTTCTTTGGAGTGCTTGAGCCCAAAGTTTTTCCTCTACCCGCCATTGATGAAAATTTTCACAGATTTGAAAACGGTTTCGATGAGAGAAGTGATGGATGCGAAAGAAAATTTTCGAGTGTGCAAATGAGGTTTGGCGGTTGTGAGATTTTATATTGTGAGAATTGGCTGAGAGGTGGAAATTGAACCAATGAAAATGATTGACGCGGATCGATCATAGTTGCTGTTGGATTGTTTTTACTGGACGGTTGAGATTAGTTTGTTGGGTATGTATGTATTCACCGGTTATTCTAGACCGTAATGTAACTAGCCATTTTTTATAGGTTTTTTTATGAAGAGAAATGTTATTTTGACACCATTTTTATACACCTACACAATATTTTACTGTTCATCAATACGGTGAACAGTGAAATATTATAATAATATTTTTTTTTTAATTTTAAAAAAAAAAAAATTTACAACTAAAAATTATTTTTTACATCTGGACGTTTATTAATCAAGTTCATCACTCTATTAACCAACTTTTTACATTGCATTAACCAACTTTATTTTACTACTAAAAATTATTTTTACACCTGGACATTTATTAACCAAGTTCATAATTTCATTAACCAACTTTTTACATTGTATTAACCAACTTTATTTTATTAGTAAAAATTATTTTTAATATCTGAACCTTTATTAACCAACTTCATCACTATAATAACCAAGTTTTTACATTTCATTAACCAAGTTTGATTTACTATTAAAAGGCACTGTTCACAGATATTGTTCACGGTACTGTTCACGGCACTATTCATGTACGGTTACTGTTCACGGT
Organism: Lathyrus tuberosus; assembly: GCA_022829125.1. NCBI lineage: Eukaryota > Viridiplantae > Streptophyta > Magnoliopsida > Fabales > Fabaceae > Lathyrus > Lathyrus tuberosus. The sequence goes on from JALAZF010000034.1 coordinate 9,492,195, forward strand.
CACTGTACATGTACGAACTTACTATTCACGTGCACTGTTCATCACACCTATGGCCCACATCAGCACATGCTTGCATTATTTAATATTTTTTTTAACTATTGCTATACAGTGTAGGTGTACACTATAGTGTCAACATAGCAAGACTGTTTTATTAAATGTTGGTTGATCTCTCAAAATTTTCAAAATAAAAGTGTTAAGGAAAGCAACATATTTTAAGTGTGAACACTTTTTTTTTTATTCTTACATTTTTTAGGAGTCTCATAAAATGATGTAAATTACTGTATTTTAAAATAAATGTTAGTTTAGTAACTAAAATTTGTTTCAAAATAATTGTTATTATTTTTCACTTTTCAGCCCGTCTCTTAGAGTGGAGGACAAGATTTTATGGGTTGATGTTGAGCAAAATGGTTTTTCGGTCAAAGCGGTGTATCATTAAATAACGATGGAATCAAACAATATCTTTTTGAAGTCAGATCGGTTATTGGCTTTTAAATGGTTATGGAATAACAAGGTTCCAGTTAAAATTAAAGTTTTTGGCTGGAAATGATTATGAAACAAACTTCCAACTATTGATGCCTTAAGAAGAAGAGAAGTTGAGGTAAATTCCTTATATCACCTATGTAATTTGATAGATGAAAACTTAGAACATTTTTTGTTTACTTACATTTCTCTGCTTTGATGTGGAAGAAAATTGGAGATTGGTGTGGTGTTAGAGTGAATTTTGATAGGGATGTGGCAAAGCATTGGTTGAATTGGAGTGGAGGCAGATCTAGTAAACTTATCAAAGGAGCGTTATGGCTGGCGATTGTTTGGTCATTGTGGAAGGAAAAAAACAATTTTATTTTTAACTCTGTTTCTTGTAGTGTAGATAATGTTTATTGGAACATCAAGATATTTGTTTGGAAATGGAGTTGTATCGGAGAGATTACTTACTCCACCTATACTTTCCTACCTTTTTGTATGAAACATTTTTAGGTTCTACAGAATTAGTGTTGGTTGGAAATTTCTTTTTCTTATTTATTAGGGTTAGAATACTCTTGTATTCTCTATTAATATTATTTACCTTTAAAAAATGTATAAATGATTACTACTTTTTTAATTATGTCCTTTAATTGTTATTTTTTACACTACTTTCAATGTAGTAATATGATTAATTCAGTAAAAGTGTAACATCTTGTAATAATATCATTGTATTTCTTAATTTGTGTGCAAAAACTTTAAATAACAATCATTTTGAAACAGAGGTAGTACTATATAAATTTTGTAGAATGATGTGGCGCAGCGTGCAATTAAATTAATACAGTTTTAAATAAAGAATTCATAAGCATTTATATAATTTTATCGTTTAAGAAATTATGGAACGTTCAATTGTGATAACAAAAATCATTTATTCATGAGATCTCTATGACAAAAATATTTTGGATGATTTATAAAATAGAGTTCATCACCCCAAGTATTATCACACACTATCCTATTCATATAACCATTTATCTACATAGATTTTGTTTTATTTTGACATAAAAGTGTCTTTGCAGATACAACACGTTATTTGGAGAAGGAATCTATGAAAAAAGGCGTGAAGATCGAAGCATCACGTCAGAGGATCACATTTAGTTATGCAAATGCTACATAATGGACCGAGCTGATCTACCTCGTAAATTCGCACAAGAATATTGATGTCTATCATAAGGGCGTGTTAAAAAGTTACATATACCTCAAAATCGCATCATCAAGACGATAACCCGGAGCTAAGTTCCACCACTGTTGTAGCTTCATTAACCAAGTCATAAAAACTCACAATTAAACCATCCAAGCATTATACTTGACACCATAATTTGCCACATCACAACCTCAGTAACACGGATGTGGCAAGATAATACTAGAGAATATTGTGGACATGATAAAATTTTATATCAAAGGACTTCAAAAACAAGTGGCATTAGTCGAGAAGAACTATAAGCAACAAACTAACCTCATAAGACTACGACTATAAGACTAAAGCTAATTCGGATGTGGGGAGTGATGCATCATCACAAGTGTTCTGGACTGGGCCGGGGTCTGCTCCCCAGTCAAGCAGGCCCAACCCACAAGGCCTAGGGTGGCCCAATAAGGAATCCTAGTAAGACCATTGTCGAGCACAGGCTCACCTCCACAAGGTCGAGCACACGCCTAGCCTTGGGTGTGTACAGTACTCACAGCATGGACCATCGGGCGCAGGCCCTAAGCCTCCCCGGGCCCGCCTCTCCTCGGCGACCACGTGCTCCTCCCCGAGATTCTCATCCCTGCCCACAAAGGAGTCCTCCCCGCGAGGACACGTCTCTCCCCGCGAGGACACATCTCTCCCCGATACGCAAGACTCCTCCCCGCGAGGACACGTTCTCATGCAACTGACCACTCCCGATGGAATCGGTATGCCCTAATTCCGGAGATCTAGGAGCGGTTACCCCAGAGCGAAGACCATGTGCCGGTCTTCACTACGCCACGTAAGCTCTGGCAGTTGCTTGGATTGGGCCTGGTAATCCAGCCCAGTGCTAGTGACCGTTGGCCCCGCGCTGGGGGCTCTCTATAAATACTCTCTCACTTGAGAGGGCCAGGTTACTCACTTCTTAACACTAACCTTCTACTCTTGTACTTGCTTTTTCTCTGACGGTTACCTTACTTAAGCGTCGGAGTACCTTGCAGGTACACCCCCCCCCCCCCCGCAGCCGTCTTTCAACCGCACCGGAGCTGAAGTTCTGACGACGTTGTTGGCCACCAGAAACTGTCTGATCCAGGTACGATCAGTGGCGCCGTCTGTGGGAAACTTTGCTTCCCCGTTTTTCCTCCGTTAAACCAAAGCAACTCTCATTCATCATTGTCATGGCCGGCAATTCGTCCGCTGCCAAAGCTTTAGACAGCGTCCTCACGCAACTCGAGAACGGGAACCACCGCGAAGACGCTGCTGCCCTCCACGTCGAAGAAGACGACGTAAGAGACGGGCATACCACCTCCCCAGACTCCTAAGACGCGGCTTACAACATCGCCCACCAAGACGATCAGCAGGCCGTTTTTCAGCTAGTTGCTCCTCCACCCAATGCAGACGCGAGCACCGTGGCCCTGTTCGCCTTGATCAATCAGACCAATCAGCTGATCGCGCACCAGAATACCAGAATTGAAGCGCTGGAACAAGGGCGGGCACGACGATCTTCCCCGAGAAGACATCGCCATCCACCGTTGCCTCGTCGTTCCCCTTCCCTGCAAAGGACTCCTTCAGACGAATCTCGGACCCCCTCGCCGGTACGCGAGGGTCGTCGGCCATGTCTTGAGCGCCCCCAGCCGACGATCTCCCAAAAACGCCCTCGTTCCCCGCCTCGGAAGGAACCCAGGGCCTCCACCACTACCAAGAAGTCCAAGCAGACCGAGGAGAGGCCGAGACACCGCTCGAGGAATTCCCCTCCACGACATCAGCGATCCCCTTCGGTGTCCCCGACAGGAAGTGACGACGACGACCAGAGGACCCCTCTATCGTGGGAGATCATAAACGCCTCAATCCCTGCAGGCCTGGAGAAACCTCTGCAGCCGGGAAACTACGACGACCTATCTGACCCTGACGACCACGTCGAAAGTTTCGAAGCCATGCTCGACTTCAGAAACGTCAGGGGAGCCATCAAGTGTAGGATTTTCCCCACCACCTTGAGGAAAGGCGCCATGACTTGGTACAAAGGTCTGGCACCCGGGTCGATCACATCCTGGAAGCAACTAAGGCAACGCTTCATCAAACACTTTACCGCGTCTCGTCGACATCCGAAGACGGAAGCTGCCCTAGAAAGTATCTTTCAGGGGAAGAACGAATCTCTCTGGAACTACACTGAGAGATTCAACAGAGAAGCTGTCGAGGTCCATACGACTGACGACATGAAGAAGTATTTGATCATCCACGGGCTACGCTTTGGATCTGACTTTGCCAAGTCCGTGGGCCTCCGCAGACCCCGCCGTCTCGAGGATCTCCTCCAACGGGCGCAGTCATACATCGAGCTCGAGGAGTCGGAGGCGGCACAGATTTCCCTCGAATAGAGGCGCAAAGAAGGCCCCCGCGGCCACAAAGAAGAAGACTCCCCTCCCCGACGTGGAGGAGAAAGAACAAGAGATAATCGCCCCCGGGAACCTCATGAGCCACGCGGACCAGCTGGCCGGTTCACCGAGTACACCCCACTCAACGCTCCCCGCACGCGTATCCTCTCCGAGTGCCAGAACTCAAAATTTGTGAAAAGAGGAGTCCGCTTTCCGAAGCTCACTGCGCCCAAATCAAACATTGACAAGTCAAAATACTGTAGGTTCCACCGGAGTCACGGGCATGTGACAGAGGACTGCATCCATCTCAAAGATGCAATTGAAATTCTGATCAAGGAGGGGCACTTAAAGAAATACGCCCAGAAGAATGGCACTCCTCGTCCCAGCTCTCGGGTTCGAATTTGAAAATCACTTCTGCAAATCTCAAGATCTATACCAGATTCAAGCCCTAATTGCATTTATTTTGCAATTAGAGGTTCAAAGGACTTGATCTGCAGCTTCCAGAGGGTTTTCTTGGTGTATTTCAAGTTTTACAAGCTTCCGGTAAGGTCCAGATTCATGCTCTTATAATGTGATAATTTTGTGTGCATCTTGTTCCTTGATTGTTGCTGAGCATGCTGATGTGTTTAGAATTGATTTTGGACGTGTAACATGTCAATAATGTGGATCTGAAATTTTGAATCTCAAACTTTCTTTCTTCGATTTGCCTCGTATGATGATTGTATGCTAATTTGAGTTGCATATGCTTGTTCCTGGTGAAAATCTGAATTGAAATGTGGTAGAGTTTTTTATTTCTGGAGAAATGTAAGTTGATGTCCACCGGAGAAGACGACTGGAGCCCTAGCTCCGGCGTCTGGTTTTGTTTTTCAGTCCGGCCAGTGTTTTGTGAGGAAGACATAATCTGGACCGTTGGTGGTCCAAATCTGATGGTCCAGGATGAGCCAGATCATTTTATTTTCTTGTTTTAATTTTAATATGTATGTGTGTCACTCCATGCTTCTTATTGTGTACACGCGATCTGGACCTTTAATCTTGTATGATCTTGTGATTTGCTGACTCATCCTCACGCGTTAGATTGATCTTGTGGTTATTAATATGCCAACACATTATAATTCTCATGTGCTATATCACGTGCTTTCTTTTAATTTCTGATCAATCATGTGTGTGCGCGTGCATCGTTATTAATGTGTGTGCATGGATCTGAACCACTTATCATGAATACTTGTTGGTTTTGTTGACTTGATGGGAAGCGTAGGATTGATCCAAGGGTGTGTGTGAGTCAAGATGTTTGACTGTTTTGGTTTGCTTGCGCTTTGGTTTGGGTTGGGCCTCTGTTTTCTTTTTCCACCCCTTCTCTGAGCCCATTCTCCTTTTCAGCGTGGAGTTCTTGCTATCTGCACCCCTGGCTTGTTTCTTTTCTTTCTTTATTTTATTTAATTGTTTATTTTGCATTTTAATTTTAAAATTAGTTTTATGCATTTAAAAATCACCAAAAAAATCATGAAGCATATTTTTAGTTTTATAAAATTTTTGGCAATTTTATTTTCCATTTTTATTTTATTTTTAGCATCTGAATTAATTGTTGCTTTAATTTCTTTTTGAATTGTTTCATATATGCACACTCTGCCTTGCTAATTTTATTTCTCATCATCTATAAAACATTTTGAACCCATTCTTTTTGCATTGTTTCATCAACATCTTGAAGTGCATAAAAAAAATTTTCTCATATTTTTAAAATCATTTCATATTGCATTTTGGTCCTTCTCTTTTGCATATTGAATCATGTTTCTTACTTGATCTTTGCTTAATTGTTTGAGTTGCTCAACTTGTGAATTTTTGTGAGATCTTTTGACATGTGATTGGCTTCTGACTTAGATCATTTGAGTTTTAATTTCACAATTTTTGAATGTCATTTGATATATGTTTGATTATTTGTGCTTAAGTGACTTATGCATGATTATATCTTGACACCTCTTTACACAAGTTGATTTGCCATGCCTAATTGATTGAGTTCCTTTGTGATTCTTTGCATGAGCTTTTGATATGATGTTTACCCCTGGTTGAGGTCCTTTGAGACTTAATTTTTCAATTTGTGGATCATGTTTGAGTATGCTTAAGTGTTTGAACTTTGAGTTTCCATTTGTGGATTACTTTGGTGCATGTCTTGAAGGTGTTGCTTGATGTTTGGACTTGTATGACTTGAGTTTGGTTTTGATATGATGTTGATGCATATGCTACTTCCCCTTGAGTTCCTTATTTGGTTTTCATTTCACTTGAGCATAGTTAAATGCATTTTTGTTTGAATTGTATGATGAACATCATTACCATTTATTTTGTAACTTCTTTGGATCATAATGTCTCATGCTTTGTTTTCCTTTTGCATATGTGAATTGTTGATGATAATATGAGCTTGGTTCTGACTTGTTTTCATCTTCATCTTGTTTTTCTCATTTCATTTTGATATGAAGTTCATGTATGCTTAATTGTGCATTTCATACAAGTATGCTTGCATTCTTTCATGATTATCTTTGCCTGCTTACTTGAATTGTTTTGCATTGATCTTGGAAACATCTTGATGATTTTGAGTTGGACATTTATGATGTGATGTGCTTGCTGCCACTTATTGTATCTCATCTTCTCCTTCTCATTCTTTTTCTTCTTTTTCACTCCCTTCCTCCCATGAATCTCAAGACTTGTTTAAGTCTTGGATTCTTTCCCTTTAGAGCTACCTAGTCCAACTTAATTTTTGATTAAGCTTGGAGTAGGATTAGCATTAGGTTTTAGGTAGTCGTCCTTCCTAAGCCTCACTAACCATAGGCCATCCATGCATAATAACATTAGGACTCTTAGTTTCCCTTTAGAGTTTCCTTTGCGTCTTCTCTCTTCTCATCTCAAAACTTCTTGAAAACACTTAATAAAGATAAAGTGTATTGCGCACGAGCCTTAAGCGTGGGGAATGAGAAATGAGGGGCTTCCTCTCATCTTTCTAGAGTGCTTAGCGAGCGTCCTGTCTTGGGATGATTTGTTAAGTATTCGTCCCTGTGCCCTAGACTTTGGTGCAATGCAAGTTATGAACTAACTTAAAACACTTCTGTCTAAAAAACACAAAAACAAATTCAAATCTTTTTATCCTTCGGGATTGTTTGGTTCTAGACCATTTTTCAGAAAGAGCACGTTACCTTCCGTCTGAGTCGCAAACAGGCATCGACCCTAACTGTCGGACGCGAATCTAACGTCGCTCATAAAAAACACTCACCCATCCGTGGTCGTACCCACGAACTACATTAGCTCTGATTCCTCTCTCTCGTCCGATTGAGGATATGTAGGCACAAGACAGCGATTGTCTTGGCGAGCAACCTTCCCCCACAGTTCCCGTCCGAACTACGTTAACTCTGAATTTCCCATTGCACTAAGGGAGTACGTAGGCCTAGGGCATCGAATATGTCCTACCGAGTCCGTCTTAGTCACCCCCATCCCCGTTTTCTTTTGTTCAGCCTTAGATAATAGGACAGCTCACCCTCCGTTTAGACAACAAGCGTGGATCCCATCGAGTACGATGGATGCGTGGGGTGCTAACACCTTCCCCTCGCATAACCGACTCCCAAACCCAGACTATGGTTGCGATGACCATGTCTTTCCCCCTTTCTCTTCAGGTTTATGCAGTGTTTCCTTTCCCTCTCTCGGGATAAATACACATTGCTGGCGACTCTGTGTCTTCTGCGCCACTCTCCCGTTTGTACCGTTGGATGCGAATCTTTCGGGAGCGACAGCTGGCGACTCTGCTGGCGACTCTGCTGGGGAATCTGGTTGACCTCTTGCTGGTCCATCCCCTTTAGCGAGTCGATCCTAGCGCTTGTTTGTTTTTTTCATTAGGTGTTTATTTGTTGTGCTTTATTATGTTGTATATTACTATTTTACAGCTTTTATTGCATTGCATTTCATTTTATTACTGTCATGATGGATATTATTGTGTTGTACTGGCTGGTTTCTGTTTGGCAGGTTGGGTTGTTTTGAGAGATAAGCCCAATACCCAGGCTTGAGTACACCCTATGACTAGAGTGGAAAGTAGTGGGGCCTACGTGCCCGCTTGGTACGCTTGTGTGTTCACGAAATTCACAACCAGACGAGGCTATCTTGGGACGCATTCTGACGTGTGTGTGTCTTGCGCATGTTAGGGTGTTGATCTAGAGAGTTGTCGACTCTGGTGACCATTCTCCGATACCTCAGTTGCGCCTCTCCTCCCGAGATGTGACAGTGGCAGACCACGTTCTGTGGCAAACCCATTGCACATTCTCGATCCGAGGACCCAATGCTGAGGGACTCGCATAGGATGACCTTATTTTTTAGGGGAATCAGTTGAGGCCTCCTTGATTGATGATGATGCCAAACCATAAATAGTGAACGTATCATCATTTCTCGACCTGAGAGCCCGTGATATTGAGGATCCTTGCCTTTCTAGAACCCACATGTGAGAGGGGATGGGTGTTTGCAGGTTTGCAGGAAACTTTCAACCTTCAACCTACCCGGTTTTCTGGATTTCTCATCAGTGTTTGATTATCTGGGTTTCTGGTTATCTCAGTGGTTTGGTATTCTAGATTTCTTGTTTCCTGGGTTGTGGTTCTCGTTCAGTTAACAACACAACACATCCAGCAATGATGCCTTGATCCCATGCTTGCATGTGCATATCATTTTTCTTGCATTCTAACATGTTTGACATTTTTCAGGGCTTGCATCTTACTCTTGATTCCGGTTTTCTGAGGTTGCCTTCACATGGATGTCTAGAGAAAAAAGACTGTTGCTTATTCGTTCCCAGACCCGACCTTGACGTTGATTCACAAGCTGATTAGTATGGTTGGTTCCGGAGTTCGTACAGAGTTTGGTGGAAAGTATGGGAGACTTCTGAAGTTTGTCTACAACATCTCCAAGTATGAGAAGGATGCCATTTATACACTTCTTCAGTTCTATGATCCGTCTTTGTGTTGCTTCACTTTTCCAGACTATATCTTGGCTCCAACGTTGGAGGAGTTCTCATTTATTTTGGGAATCCCTATCAGGCATGACATAGTTTTCTTTTCTGAGGAGCGCCCTGGGATAAAAGAAATGGCCACTGCTCTTCATATTGGTGAATCCGTTCTGAGCAGTAATATTGTGGAGAAACAAGGAGCTAAGGGTTTCTTATTGAAGTTCTTGTTTGATTAAGCTTGTATACGTGTTAAAGAGAAGAATTTGACTACTTTCCAAGCTATTCTGGCTATGTGCATCTATGGGATTGTCCTGTTTCCCAATGTTCCTGATCTGGTGGATATGCATGCTGTCAGAATCTTTATTTCAAAGAATCCTATACCTACCTTGCTAGGTGATGTGTATAACTCAGTCCACTACAAGAATGAAAATAGGAGTGGGAAAACTGTGAGTTGCTGTGCACCACTCTTATCTACTTGGTTTCTGAGTCATCTCCCCGAAGCTGGCGCTTTCGTTGATACGAGAGATTCTCTGAAGTGGTCAAGGAGGTTAATGGGCTTGACCGCTGACAATATTGTTTGGTTCAACCATGACTTGCTAGGAATGGAGATTATTTGCAAGTGCGGAAAATTCCCTAATGTACCCTTGATAGGGAGAAGAGGTGGAATTAATTATAATCCTTCCCTTGTTATCAGGCAGTTTGGTTATCCTTTGAGAGGTCCACCTGAAGAGCGAGATGTCAAAGAATCCTTATTCTTCAATGGTACTGGAGATCAAGAGATGATAAGGAAGATTGTGAATGCTTGGAAGCAGGTGACCAAGAAGGGAAAAACTTCATTCGGGAAATGTAACAACCGGGCCTTTCCTTCCTATGAAGAGTGGATTAAGAAAAAAGCAGAAGATGAGCTTCTTCCCTTCCAGGTGGAACCCCCTTTGTATCCTTTGATGATCGAGACTCCTACGACTGTTGATATAGAGAAGTATGATAAGTTATGGGCTGAGAAGGAGAAACTCCGAGAGGAGAATCGTGAGCTGGGCAGAGAGGTTGGTCAGTTAAAGCACAAGCTATCCATGCTGCCAGGTTGAAGTCAGAACTTTTGGCTGCGAAAGAGAAAGAATTGTCTAAAGAAGTCACCGCCAGAGAGAAAGTGGCTCAAGCATTGAAAAGTGTTAGCAAGGTCCTTTCGTCCAAAAATAAAGAGCTAGCTTATGCTATGTCAAGAATTCACAGGTTCAATGACCGTCGGAATACAACAATTACTGCCAACAAGTTGAAAGAGGACAAGTATCTGGAACAGATCGAAGGTTTGAGGTCAGAGCTTAGGAAAAAGGATAAGGAGATTTTATCAGGGATCTTTGAGAGGAGAGTAGTTGAGGAAAAGCTCAAGGAAACCATGGCAGATATGGAACAACTGAAGATCCAAGCCGAAGTGAAAAGAGCCAAGAGCGAAGGTCCAAGTTCAGGTGGAGCTTCTGGAGAAGATGATTGGGAGTTGCATAGCCGTTATTTAGCATGAATCTTGCACAGGAGGGATCTTTTGATTCAGGAGTTGATTCAGAGACCAGAGCATCCTAATACCAAGAAACTTCTCAAGGAAATGCAGAATTGGTGCAAGAAGAATTACGAATGGGGAATTCTAGCACGACTGAGTCTTGATGATATGCTTTAGTTTCCTTGCTGTTATTTTCTTTGTATTTCCGGGATCACCGCCAGGCTTGTTGGTCGGGATCTTTGTTTATGCTTATTCAGACTTGTGTTGTAACAGATGCTTATTCTCTTTATATGATCAGGAATTCAGTTATCTTCTATTGTTAAAACTGGAATCAAGGGATAGATCGCCTTGATAATGTTCATACATGTTTGCATTTGCATTTGCATATTCATCTTGTTTGCATTGCAGGTTATCTTGGTTTCTCTGGTTTTCTTATGCTCTCTCTTTTTTCAGTCAGGATTGATCAACCAACTCATCGGTATTCTACCATGCTTAATCAAAGCAGAGTGATGGACAAAGTTCAGGCAGACATGGCAGCTATGCAAGCTCACATCGATCAATTCATGGAGATGATGCAGGGTGTGGTGCAGAGTCAGAATGAATTCAGAACTCTAGTTCAGCCTTTGGTGTCGCAGGTTGATGAAAATGGTATCTTACACGGTGGTCTTCTTAATCGTGTTGTTCCTCCGGGCGGAGGTGGTGCTGGTATCAACATTCCTATCACTGGTGCTGGTGGACGGGGTGGTATTCCTTCAATGGTTGGGGAAGGAAGCACTGTTCAAGCTATCCAAGGCCATCGTTTTGATGATCAGCAGGATGATGTTTTTTCAGTCAGAAGCTTAGATGCTGGTTTTCCTGTGGTCAGTGATGAGAGGATTCGGTTAATCGAGGCACAACTGAAAGGGGTTGTGAAGCAGGATGATCTGGGAATAGATTTGGACGACCTAGGGTTAGTCCCTGATATTGTCATTCCACACAAGATTCAGATTCCTACACTGGAGAAGTATAATGGTTCTACCTGCCTGAGAACTCATGTAAAGGCGTATACCAGGAAAATGGCTGCCCATGCCAAGGATGAAAAGCTAATGATGCACTTTTTCCAAGACAGCCTGTCCGGCGCGTCTTTGGAGTGGTACATGGCGCTGGAAAGTAGAGATGTTTGTACTTGGAGAGAGCTGGCTGCAGCCTTTATCAAGCATTACCAGTACAACACAGACATGGCTCCCTCCCAATAGAACTCAGCTGTTGAGCATGTCCCAGAAAAATGATGAAAGTTTCAAAGAATACGCGCAAAGGTGGCGTGAATTGGCGGCTAGGGTGCAACCACCAATGCTGGAAAAAGAGATGTTGGATATGTTTATGGACACACTGCCTAAGCACTATTATGAAAAGCTTTTGCCTTGTTCCCTAGGCAGGTTTGCAGATGTGATCGCGATCAGACAAAAGATAGAGGTTAGACTTAAGGCTGTAAAAGTTTCTAGTGGTGACAGATCGTCTTCCGGGCAGGGAAAGAAGCCATTTGATGGTTATAAGAAGAAAGGATATGCCAATGTTGTATCATCCTACAAGGGAAATGGGAAACAGCATCAGAGTCGTAATCAGCAGGTAGCTTCGGTAACAATTCCTGCAGCGCTTCCACCTCAGCAGCAGCAGGGCCAGACTCTGCGTCAGTATCAGCCAAGGCCTAAGCAGAACCGACATTTTGATACTCCACCTCTACCTTATTCGCAGTTGTTTCATCATTTGCTACATTTGCAGTTAGTCCAGAAAAGGACTCTAGCTCCTCCCACCGGTAATCCACCTCCGGGTTATAATCCTAACGCCCACTGTGAATTTCATTCTGGGGCACCCGGACACTATATTGAAAACTGTAAAGCTTTTAAACACGCAGTCAAAGACTTGGTGGATTCAAAGGCCATTAACTTTGCTAATGATGGACCTAATGTTGTGAAAAACCCGATGCCTGATCACAATGGGCCGAGGGTGAATGCAATAATCGAGGAATGTGAAGCTTTGAATTTGATCATGGATGTTGAGGAGCTTAAAACTCCGCTAGTTGTGGTTAAAAACAGGTTATTGAAGGGCGGCGTCTATCCGGGTTGTGATGAGAATTGTTCAGATTGTTTGACAAAGGACAATGGTTGTGATTCGCTGAAGAGGGGTATCCAGAATATGATTGATGAGGGCTGCTTATAGTTTGATAGAGGTAATCAATAAGAAGAGGTTGTTAGTGAGAAGGTTGCTACTATCACTATTCCGTTCAAAATGATTACTATTTCTGGTCCGACAAGGCCACCTCCAGTTATTATCACAAGGGCTGGGCCTATTCCGTACGAAAGTTCTAAGGCTATTCCCTGGAATTATGGCGCTGAGGTGTTTGTCAATGGACAAAAGCAGGAATTAATGGCTACTTCATCAGTGAGTTCTAATCCTGAGATTAAGGTTGAAGCTGATGCTATAACGAGAAGTGGTAGAGTGCTTACTCCTGTTAATGATCAACCCAGTACTTCAAGTCAAGATAAGGGAAAACAGGTAATGGATGGTTCTGTTCAGACTCCAGTGGTTGTGGATTCTACAGTAAAGCCGGTTGATGATGCTTTTTCTGAAAATGTCAAGGAGTTTATGAGGCTCATCAGGAGAAGTGATTACAAAATTGTGGACCAGTTACATCAAACCCCGTCAAAGATTTCTATTCTGTCATTGTTGTTATGTTCTGAAGCCCATAGGAATGCTCTTCTGAAAGTTTTGAATGCAGCATATGTTCCTCAAGAGATTTCTGTTAACCAGCTGGAAGGGATTGTAGCGTACGTGAATGCGGGTAATGGTTTGGGTTTTACAGATCTTGACCTGACTCCTGCTTGGAGGAATCATAACAACGCCCTGCATATTTCGATTGAGTGTCATGGTTCACTGATGTCACATGTTTTGGTTGATACTGGTTCATCGTTGAATGTATTTCCCAAAAAAGCATTAATGAAGTTAGATACCAGGGGACTTATTTGTACACCAAGTGACTTGGTGGTGCGAGCTTTTGATGGCTCGAAGAGATCTGTCTTTGGTGAGATTGTGCTTCAGATCAAGGTTGGGCCGAAAATCTTTGATGCAACATTTTATATTATGGATATTCAGCCAGCATACAACTGCTTGTTGGGTCGTCCTTGAATCCATGGTGCGGGCGCTGTAACCTCCACTTTGCATCAAAAGTTGAAATACATGGTTGATGGTCACGTAGTGACAGTGTACGGAGAAGAAGACATAATGATTAGCCAGCTTTCAACTTTTAAATACGTGGAAGTGGATGGCGAAATCCATGAGACTTTTTGTCAGGGGTTTGAGAAGGTGAAGGTTTCTGAAGAGGTTATCCATTCTGAAACTATAGTGCAGCCTGCAGGGGCAAATCAGCCTGAGGTCTCTATGTCTTCGTTCAAAGACGCCAAAGCTGTGGTTGAAGTTGGTAACTCACAGAGGTGGGGCCAGGTGGTTGAAGTTCAGGAGAAGAGGGATACTTACGGATTGGGATGCAAGCCACCCAAGAAAGCTTGTGATCCTCCCAAATTCTATGGCCTAGTCCGTTTCACTAGTGCCGGTGTTTTCTTCGACAGAGTTAATGCCATTGAGGAAGAAGGGGACAGTGATTGTGACATGGATAGCTGGATTCGTCCCTGCGTCCCAGGAGAAAGTCTGTGCAACTGGTCTTCTGAAAAAGTCATTCAAGTGACTGGCTTCGAGTAATTGCTTTGTTTTCCTATTATGTTAATCCTGCGTTCTGCCCAAGACATAGTGATTTTATTTGTAGGGCTTTTAACTGTTGCATGTTTTGATGTATCATCAATAAAGGACTTTTCACACTCAAATATTTTGATCTCTGTCTTTCTGTTTTTATTTTATACATTAAAAACCCACATCAAAATGGCAATGTGTTTCTTTTGTTGCATACATAATAAAACACACCTCATCAATCATACAGGTCTCCTTATTCAGATGACACCGATCATGACTCAGCTATAGCTCGGTATGACTTTGACAATCCAATCTATCTGGCTGAAGAAGAGACTGACGAAGATTGTGAACTGCCCGAAGAGTTGGCCAGATTGTTGAAGTAAGAGGAGAGAGTCATCCTACCTCATCAGGAGGAAATTGAGATTGTGAATCTGGGAACCGAGGACGCCAGAAAGGAAGTAAAGATAGGGGCTGCGTTGGAAGACAGTGTCAAGGGAAGATTGATTGAAATGCTCCGTGAGTATGTGGACATCTTCGCCTGGTCTTACCAAGACATGCCTGGGCTCGATACTGATATTGTCGTACACCGGCTACCACTTAAAGAAGGTTGTGCTCCAGTCAAACAAAAGTTGAGAAGAACTAAACCGGAGATGTCTGTCAAAATCAAGGAAGAGGTTCAGAAACAGCTAGATGCCGGTTTTCTTGCCGTAACAAATTATCCTTCATGGGTTGCTAACATCGTGCCTGTACCTAAGAAGGATGGGAAGGTCAGGATGTGTGTTGATTATAGGGATTTGAACAGAGCAAGCCCAAAGGATGATTTCCCGCTCCCTCACATTGACGTGTTAGTTAACAACACTGCTCAGTATTTTGTGTTTTCCTTCATGGATGGCTTCTCTGGGTATAACCAAATCAAGATGGCCCCAGAGGACATGGAGAAGACAACATTCATAACACCATGGGGAACTTTCTGTTACAAAGTGATGCCCTTTGGATTGAAAAATGCAGGGGCAACCTATTAGCGGGCAATGGTGACTCTCTTTCATGATATGATTCACAAAGAGATTGAGGTCTATGTTGATAACATGATTGCGAAGTCACAGACGGAAGAAGAACATCTGGTGAATCTTCAAAAGTTATTTGAAAGGTTAAGAAAGTTCAGACTGAGGTTGAATCCAAACAAATGCACCTTCGGGGTGAGATCAGGAAAATTGTTGGGGTTTATTGTTAGTGAAAAGGGTATCGAGGTTGATCCTGCAAAGGTAAAAGCCATACAAGAAATGCCTGTGCCGAAAACAGAAAAAGAGGTTTGTGGTTTCTTGGGAAGATTAAACTACATTGCTAGGTTCATCTCGCATCTCACGGCCACGTGTGAACTAATCTTTAAGTTGCTAAGAAAAGATCAAGCGGTCAGGTGGAATGAAAATTGTCAAAAGGCATTTGAAAAGATAAAGGAATACTTGCAGGAACCTCCGGTCCTTATGCCACCAGTGCCAGGAAGGCCTTTGATTATGTATCTCACGGTTCTTGAGAATTCAACGGGTTGTGTGCTCGGTCAACAAGACGATTCAGGTAGAAAAGAGCATGCCATCTACTACCTGAGTAAGAAGTTTACTGATTGTGAGTCAAGGTACTCGATGCTGGAGAAAACATGTTGTGCACTCGCTTGGGCCGCTAAGCGTTTGAGGCAGTATATGTTAAACCATACGACCCTTTTGATTTCGAAGATGGATCCGATCAAGTATGTGTTTGAAAAGCAAGCACTTTCTGGGAGAATAGCCCATTGGCAGATGGTTATGACAGAATACGATATTCAGTATGTTTCCCAAAAAGCCATTAAGGGAAGTGTTTTGTCAGAATATCTTACCGAACAACCAATTGAGGATTATCAACCGATGAAGTTTGAATTTCCGGATGAGCATATCATGTATCTGAAGATGAAGGATTGTGAAGAGCCTTTGCCTGATGAAGGACCTGAGATTGGATCTCAGTGGAAAATGGTTTTTGATGGAGCTGTTAATTCATATGGTAACGCAATCGGGGTAATCATTACGACTCCACAGGGTTCTCATATACCCTTCACTGCCCGATTAGCGTTCATATGCACCAACAATGAGGCAGAGTATGAAGCATGCATCATGGGGTTAGAAGAAGCAATTGATTTGAGAATCAAGAACCTCGATGTTTATGGTGATTCTGCGTTGGTGGTTAATCAGATTACAGGTGAATGGGAGACTCGTCAAGCAAATCTTGTTCCGTATAACAACTATGCCAGAAGGTTGTTACCTTTATTTGATAGAGTGGACTTCCACCACATTCCCAGGGTTGAGAATCAGATGGCTGATGCGTTGGCAACGTTGTCATCAATGTATCAAGTGAATCCTTGGAATGAGACTCCTTCAATCAGAATTATGCACTTGGACAGACCTGCTTTTGTATTTGCAATTGAAGGGGTATCAGATGGCAAGCCTTGGTATCATGACATCAAAGTCTTCTTGAAGAGTCAGGAATACTCAGCTGGGGCATCTTCCAAGGATAAAAAGACATTGAGGAGGTTATCAGGAAACTTCTTTTTGAACAAAGACGATGTGTTATACAAGAGAAAATTTGACATGGTCTTGCTACGTTGTGTTGATGAACATGAGGCAGGCTTATTAATGGAAGAGGTTCACGAAGGTTCCTTCGGTACTCATGCCAATGAGCATGCTATGGCAAGAAAATTGTTAAGAGCGGGGTATTACTGGATGACTATGGAGTCTGATTATTTTAAATACGTCCGGAAATGTCATAAATGCCAGATTTATGCTGATAAGGTGCACGTACCGCCTACTCCTCTGAATGTTTTGTCGTCACCTTGGCCTTTTTCCATGTGGGGCATTGACATGATTGGAAAGATCGAGTCGACTGCTTCGAATGGACATCGTTTTATCCTGGTGGCCATTGACTATTTCACGAAGTGGGTAGAAGCAGCATCGTATGCCAACGTCACCAGACAAGTGGTAGCCTGGTTTATCAAGAAGGACATCATCTGCCGGTATGGAGTCCCGGAGAGAATCATTACTGATAATGGTTCAAATCTAAATAACAAGATGATGAAGGAGTTATGTCAGAGCTTTAAAATTGAACATCACAATTCTTCTCCCTATCGTCCGAAGATAAATGGGGCTGTTGAAGCGGCAAATAAGAACATTAAGAAGATTATGCAGAAGATGGTAGTGACATACAAAGACTGGCATGAGATGTTGCCTTACGCTTTGTACGGATATCGTACTTCGGTACGCATATCAACTGGGGCAACTCCTTTCTCACTGGTGTATGGTATGGAAGCAGTTCTGCCATTAGAAGTTGAGATTCCTTCTTTGAGAATTCTGACAGATGTGAAGCTTGATGAAGCTGAGTAGGTGCGTTACCGGCTGAATAAACTGAACCTCATTGAAGAGAAGAGATTGAAAGCCATTGTGCATGGTCGATTGTATCAGAGCAGGATGAAGAAAGCCTTTGATCAGAAAGTGTGTCCTCGGTGTTTTCAAACTGGTGAATTAGTTCTGAAAAGGATCACTCCTCCTCAAACAGATCACAGGGGCAAATGGACTCTGAATTACGAAGGGCCATATGTAGTAAGACAGGTCTTCTCTGGTGGAGCCTTATTAATCTCAACTATGGATGGCGAAGATTTTACGTCCCCTGTGAACGCGGATGTAGTCAAAAAATACTTTGCATAAAAGAAACCCGCTGAACATAAAAAAAAGGTTCAGGCAAAAATGGGGCATCCTGGCGAACCATAAAAAGAAAAGGTTCGGGCAAAAATTAGGGATAAAAAGAGAAAAAAGAATAAACCCGCAAGGTTGAAAACCTGAAAAGGCAACCTTGGCAAAAAAGGGTATCCCGGTGGATTGAAAACCCAAAAAGGGCGATCCAGGCAAAAGTTAGGGATTTAAAAACAAAGACTACGATCCACGTTCGATCTGTGATCACTATTCACACTGGGAAAATTCAAAGGAAAGGAATCAGTCCAGTCAGTCATCTTCAAAGGCCAAAGTATCTGCAGATAAACAAGTCATATGGGTTATAGCTGAGTCGAGTCATGGTGGATGTTTGTTCCCCACATTGCCGACATGTGTATTTTCTTTTACTTTTTGTGCAATTACCTCTTTCCAGGAATTGCTTCCAAATGTAAATGCCTATTTACAGGCCAATCCATTCAATAAAGTTTGCATTTCACTCAAAAAGCTTTCCATTTGTGTTTTTGCTTTACCTGTTTTGTTTGTGAAAATGTCCGATATTTTTGATAAACATTACATGCTAAAATGTTGAGCTCTATGAAACAAAGTTGGAAAACAGTGGCAATTGCTTCAGTCACTATGATGATAATCAAAGTAATCATTTTTGCACATAGACCTTTCTGTTGGTTTTGCAGGATGACAGGTGTACCTCCCCAGTAGAGTTGCTCTCCCCAACTTTGAAATCTGATCGTCCTCAGCAGGTTGTTGTTTCCCCAACATGAGACTTACAGAATATCTTCTTGGGACAAAGATGTTATTATCCCTACGGAGTCCTGGGGTCTACTTTCCTCAGTTGGTTAGAAAGTATAGTCTCACCGACAACGGTTTGATCTAATCCCCAGCAGGGTAAAAGGACTAATTAATAATCTCCGACAGGGTAAAGGTAAGAGCATCTCCCAAGCCGGTTCAAATTTATTGACTTGTCTCTCCAAGCAGAGTCTGGAGGTGAATGGTATCCCCAGCAGGTCTTAGGACCAATCGTCTTTGGCAGGCATCAAATCCAAGTTCTGAAGTATTTGGTGATCCCCGACGGAGGAGTCTTCATCTTCAGTATTCATCTACATCCCCAGCTGAGTGGGTATTCTATCGGAGTTTCGTCCATCTCCAGCAAAATTGTTAATCTTGATATTCCCCAGCTGAGTGGGTATTCTATCAGAGTTCCGTCCATCTCCAGCAGAGTTGTTGATCTTCCCATCCCCAATAGAGTGGGTTTTCTCTCGGAGCTTTCATCTCCAGCAGAATTTGTGATCATTGTCTTCCTCAGCAGAGTGAAGTCTTTCTCAGCAGGGTCTCCTATTTCGGAGGGCAATTTATTTTTGTCGTCCCCGGTAGATTTTGCCTTCACCTTCAGCATTTATTTTGCTGAGGCGCCTCTTTTGCATTGCATGAGCATTTTGCATGGCATCCTCCCAAACGCGTAGCATTTCCATTTCGTATGGAGCATTACGGCAAGATTCAAACATATGCATTCGAAGCATAAGCCAGGTTTGGTGTCCTTTACCAGATTCTTTCTCGGCGGAAAGTAACAGTGCAGGAGATGTTGTTTAACGCTACACCGCAACCAGTGGATTCGTCCTTCTTGTTGGTCCTTCCTGTACTCCCCCCGCAGAGTTGTCTGTTTAGATTTCTCTTTTCCCCGGTGGGGTCACCTTTGTAGAACATGTTGATTCTACATATTGTTATTTGAAAGTCTACCTTCGGCTTAGTCTTTCTTTAAAAGTCCACCTTCGGCTTGGTCTTTCTCTTTTCTCGAGTTCGCCTTCGGCCGTCCTTGCACCCGCTGTTATCTTGTTATTCCCGGGAGAGTCTACCTTTAGCTTAGTCTTTCTTTGAAAGCCCACCCTCGGCTTGGTCTTTCTTTTTCGAGCCCACCTTCGGCATGGCCTCGTATCCTTTGTTTGAGAGTCTACCTTCGGCTTAGTCTTTCTTTGTAAGTCCACCATCGGCTTGGTCTTTCTTTTTCGAGCCCACCTTCGGCATGGCCTCGTATCCTTTGTTTGAGAGTCTACCTTCGGCTTAGTCTTTCTTTGAAAGTCCACCCTCAGCCTGGTCTTTCTTTTTCGAGCCCACCTTCGGAATGGCCTTGTATCCTTTGTTTGAGAGTCTACCTTCGGCTTAGTCTTTCTTTGAAAGCCCACCCTCGGCTTTGTCTTTCTTTTTCGAGCCCACCTTAGGCATGGCCTCGTATCCTTTGTTTGAGAGTCTACCTTCGGCTTAGTCTTTCTTTGAAAGCCCACCCTCGGCTTGGTCTTTCTTTTTCGAGCCCACCTTCGGCATGGCCTCGTATCCTTTGTTTGAGAGTCTACCTTCGGCTTAGTCTTTCTTTGAAAGCCCACCCTCGGCTTTTTTCGAGCCCACCTTCGGCATGGCCTCGTATCCTTTCTTTGAAAGCCCACCTTCAGTTTGGTCTTTCTTTTTTGAGTCCGCCTTCCGCCGTTCTCGTAGCACCTTTATATCTCCCCGACAGGGTCCGCCTTCGGTCGGTCTACCTTTTCGAGTTCATCTTCGGTCGTCCTCGTTAGCACTTCATTTGGTATCTTACCACCAGGTTGCAAATTTCCGGGTTCTTTTTGTATTCAATCACCTCCTACCTTGAATGTCTGAAAGCCGTTGCTATCACCCTTTCAGGTCCAAGTTAATTGAATAGGGGCAGCTGTAGCACCCCAAAATTTGCTTTCTTACTTTTGGCTAACTGGCTTGTGTTTCTTTGCATTTCTTGCATTATCATTTGTGCATAGCATTGTTTCTTAGCATGGGATCAAGGTACTTGGTCCATATTCTTAAGTCTCAAGCCTCAAGGTGTCTCATGGGGTCCATCATGTCTTCATAAGGTCAAGCATGGCAAAAGATTACAAGTGAATCTTTCCCTCTTAACCAGAGGGACCAATTAGGGTTTGTGAATCAAAAGGACTTCTTGGAGGGCTTTGTGTGTTCAAGCATGGTGTCATGAGGTCTTTATTATTGCATGTGTCCATAGATGAGGTTTTGGTTGATGGTTTATGGTGAAGAATGTCCAGTGGATCTGTTACTTGTGAAGTAAGCAAAAGTCAACAGTGGAGAAGAAAAGTCAACTGTGGATTTTTGAGGTTCTCTTCAGGGTTTTCAAGGTCTCACATCCTCATATGGTCTTCAGGGGTCAAGTTTCATACCATTTATCAAGAATCAAAATTTTGTACAAAAGTTACTAAATTTGGAAAATGACCTATAATGAGAACTTTCCATTTTTGGCAGTTTTTCCACTACATTCAACTTGACTTTTCATCATCAAGGTAGCTTCAAATGAATTTTCCTCCAACATGAAAGTTGAAGATCTTTCTCTCCCATTTCCAAAAAGTACTAGAAGGTTTCCATATCATTTGTGAAACTCAAGTTATGATCAAAAGAAGGCAAGGTGCTTTTTAATGGTTTTCACATGTACCACTTTTTCCACCTTTTGCATTTTGGTACAAAAGGACTTGTAATGTTTCCAATTGCTTCAAGTCATGTTATAACATCCAAGTACACCTCATGAGGATCATTTTTGGCCTTTGAATCAAGTCATTTCATGCCATATTCATCACTTATTTCACATTGTACAATTTTGCAAGATGGATTGAAACTTGCAAACCAAGACATTTCAAGGCCCAATTCCAATCCATTTGTGATCAGCAAATGAGGTGTGAGTGATTCATCATGAAAGGCATGGAAATGCACGTGTGGATTAGTGGTGGCATCACTAATTGCATTTTTGCAACACACTCAAAAACTCATTAACCAAGGGATTAACCAATTGCTAATCATGATCAGTGGACTAATGGAATGTATATAAGCTAACTCATGCCTTCACAGCTAGGTCATGCATCCTCATTTGCTCAGATTTCACATTTTTGCTCAAATCTTCTCCTCTTCGATTCTCTCTCATCTTAAGAGCTTTTTGAGAAATTCTTTCATATTCTTGATCCTTGAAGTTCATAGAACAAGAAGCAACTATTGGTTTGAGCTCATAGCAAGGAAATCATAGGGTTCGAATTTGGAAACCACTTTTGTAAATCTCAAGATCTATACCAGATTCAAGCCCTAATTGCATTTATTTTGCAATTAGAGGTTCAAAGGACTTGATCTGCAGCTTCCAGAGGGTTTTCTTGGTGTATTTCAAGTTCTACAAGCTTCAGGTAAGGTCCAGATTCATGCTCTTATAATGTGATAATTTTGTGTGCATCTTGTTCCTTGACTGTTTCTGAGCATGCTGATGTGTTTAGAATTGATTTTGGACGTGTAACATGTGCATAATGTGGATCTGAAATTTTGAATCTCAAACTTTCTTTCTTCGATTTGCCTCGTATGATGATTGTATGCTAATTTGAGTTGCATATCCTTGTTCCTGGTGAAAATCTGAATTGAAATGTGGTAGAGTTTTTGATTTCTGGAGAAATGTAAGTTGATGTCCACCGGAGAAGACGACCGGAGCCCTAGCTCCGGCGTCTGGTTTTGTTTTTCAGTCCGACCAGTGTTTTGTGAGGAAGACATAATCTGGACTGTTGGTGGTCCAAATCTGATGGTCCAGGATGAGCCAAATCATTTTATTTTCTTGTTTTAATTTTAATATGTATGTGTGTCACTCCATGCTTCTTATTGTGTACACGCGATCTGGACCTTTGATCTTGTATGATCTTGTGATTTGCTGACTCATCCTCACGCGTTAGATTGATCTTGTGGTTATTAATATGCCAACACATTATAATTCTCATGTGCTTTCTTTTAATTTCTGATCAATCATGTGTGTGCGCGTGCATCATTATTAATGTGTGTGCATGGATCTGAACCACTTATCATGAATACTTGTTGGTTTTGTTGACTTGATGGGAAGCGTAGGATTAATCCAAGGGTGTGTGTGAGTCCAGATGTTTGACTATTTTTGTTTGCTTGCGCTTTGGTTTGGGTTGGGCCTCTGTTTGCTTTTTCCACCCCCTCTCTGAGCCCATTCTCCTTTACAGCGTGGAGTTCTTGCTATCTGCACCCCTGGCTTGTTTCTTTTCTTTCTTTATTTTATTTAATTGTTTGTTTTGCATTTTAATTTTAAAATTAGTTTTATGCATTTAAAAATCACCAAAAAAATCATGAAGCATATTTTTAGTTTTATAAAATTTTTGGCAATTTTATTTTCCATTTTTATTTTATTTTTAGCATCGGAATTAATTGTTGCTTTAATTTCTTTTTGAATTGTTTCATATATGCACACTCTGCCTTGCTGACTTTATTTCTCATCATCTATAAAACATTTTGAACCCATTCTTTTTGAATTGTTTCATCAACATCTTGAAGTGCATAAAAACATTTTTCTCATATTTTTAAAATAATTTCATATTGCATTTTGGTCCTTCTCTTTTGCATATTGAATCATGTTTCTTACTTGATCTTTGATTAATTGTTTGAGTTGCTCAACTTGTGAATTTTTGTGAGATCTTTTGACATGTGACTGGGTTCTGACTTAGATCATTTGAGTTTTAATTTCACAATTTTTGAATGTCATTTGATATATGTTTGATTATTTGTGCTTAAGTGACTTATGCATGATTATATCTTGACACCTCTTTACACAAGTTGATTTGCCATGCCTAATTGATTGAGTTCCTTTGTGATTCTTTGCATGAGATTTTGATATGATGTTTACCCCTGGTTGAGGTCCTTTGAGACTTAATTTTTCAATTTTTGGATCATGTTTGAGTATGCTTAAGTGTTTTAACTTTGAGTTTCCATTTGTGGATTACTTTGGTGCATGTCTTGAAGGTGCTGCTTGATGTTTGGACTTGTATGACTTGAGTTTGGTTTTGATATGATGTTGATGCATATGCTACTGACCCTTGAGTTCCTTATTTGGTTTTCATTTCACTTGAGCATAGTTAAATGCATTTTTGTTTGAATTGTATGATGAACATCATTACCATTTGCTTTGTAACTTCTTTGGATCATAATGTCTCATGCTTTGTTTTCCTTTTGCATATGTGAATTGTTGATGATAATATGAGCTTGGTTCTGACTTGTTTTCATCTTCATCTTGTTTTTCTCATTTCATTTTGATATAAAGTTCATGTATGCTTAATTGTACATTTCATACAAGTATGCTTGCATTCTTTCATGATTATCTTTGCCTGCTTACTTGAATTGTTTTGCATTGATCTTGGAAACATCTTGATGATTTTGAGTTGGACATTTATGATGTGATGTGCTTGCTGCCACTTATTTTATCTCATCTTCTCCTTCTCATTCTTTTTCTTCTTTTTCACTCCCTTCCTCCAATGAATCTCAAGACTTGTTTAAGTCTTGGATTCTTTCCCTTTAGAGCTACCTAGTCCAACTTAATTTTTGATTAAGCTTGGAGTAGGATTAGCATTAGGTTTTAGGTAGTCGTCTTTCCTAAGCTTCACTAACCATAGGCCATCCATGCATGATAACATTAGGACTCTTAGTTTCCCTTTAGAGTTTCCTTTGCGTCTTCTCTCTTCTCATCTCAAAACTTCTTGAAAACACTTAATAAAGATAAAGTGTATTGCGCACGAGCCTTAAGCGTGGGGAATGAGAAATGAGGGGCTTCCTCTCATCTTTCTAGAGTGCTTAGCGAGCGTCCTGTCTTGGGACGATTCGTTAAGTATTCGTCCCTGTGCCCTAGACTTTGGTGCAATGCAAGTTATGAACTAACTTAAAACACTTCTGTCTAAAAAACACAAAAACAAATTCAAATCTTTTTATCCTTCGGGATTGTTTGGTTCCAGACCATTTTTCAGAAAGAGCACGTTACCTTCCGTCTGAGTCGCAAACAGGCATCGACCCTAACTGCCGGACGCGAATCTAACGTCGCTCATAAAAAACACTTACCCATCTGTGGTCGTACCCACGAACTACATTAGCTCTGATTCCTCTCTCTCGTCCGATTGAGGAC
Organism: Lathyrus tuberosus; assembly: GCA_022829125.1. Lineage (NCBI taxonomy): Eukaryota > Viridiplantae > Streptophyta > Magnoliopsida > Fabales > Fabaceae > Lathyrus > Lathyrus tuberosus. The sequence continues at coordinate 9,517,118 of JALAZF010000034.1, forward strand.
ATGTAGGCACAAGACAACGATTGTCTTGGCGAGCAACCTTCCCCCACAGTTCCCGTCCGAACTACGTTGACTCTGACTTTCCCATTGCACTGAGGGAGTACGTAGGCCTAGGGCATCGAATATGTCCTACCGAGTCCGTCTTAGTCACCCCCATCCCCGTTTTCTTTTGTTCTGCCATAGATAGTAGGACAGCTCACCCTCCGTTTAGATAACAAGCGTGGATCCCATCGAGTACGATGGATGCGTGGGGTGCTAACACCTTCCCCTCGCATAACCGACTCCTGAACCCGGACTATTGTTGCGATGACCATGTCTTTCCGCCTTTCTCTTCAGGTTTATGCAGTGTTTCCTTTCCCTCTCTCGGGATAAATACACATTGCTGGCGACTCTGTGTCTTCTGCGCCACTTTCGCGTTTGTATCGTTGGATGCGAATCTTTCGGGAGCGACATACGACATCCTGATCGAGGTATCCCTCGAACTATCCTTCCCGACGTCGAACAAACAAGCCGAATATAAGGCCTTCCTCGCAGGACTTCGGCTGGCCGAGGACCTCGGCGCCAAGGAGATCAAACTCTTCACTAACTCCCAGCTCGTGGTCTCACAAGTCCGAGGAGAGTACCAAGCCAAGAACGATAGCCTCATAGAATACTTGGCCTTGGTGAAAGAAAAGATGAAAAAGTTCACTTCCGCGGAAGTAACTCACATCCCCCGCGAGCACAATGCCCGAACAGATGTCATGTCCAAATTGGCGAGCACAAAGAAGAAAGGCGGGAACAAATCCGTCATACAAGAAGTGCTTTCCCGCCCGAGCATCGACAAACCGACCACAGTTTCGGACATCAATGCCTTCGGGGACAGCAATTGCTGGATGACCCCGGTATACGAATACCTCATGTCGGGCAAACTGCCCGAAGATCCCAAAGAAGCAGGAATGATCAAGAGGCGGGCGTGCTCGTACACTATAGTCGAGGATAAGTTATACCGATGAGGGTTCTCTATTCCCCTCCTCAGATGTGTCGAGGAAACTAAGGTCCCCGGCATACTCCAGGAGATCCATGAGGGAATCAATGTGCAGCACCTCGGCGGGCGATCGTTAGCTCGTAAAGTGCTTCGAGCAGGGTATTAATGGCCAACCATGCAACAGGACGCCAAGGAACACGTCAAGAAGTGCGACAGATGCCAATGGCACGGGGACATGCACCTCGCTCCTCCCAACGAGCTCAGTCCACTGTCCTCCCCGTGGCCGTTTGCGTGGTGGGGAATGGATATCCTCAGACCGTTCGTCCAGGGGTCGTATCAAAACAAATACCTCATCGTCGGGGTGGACTACTTCGCGAGGTGGATTGAGGCCGAAGCATTGGCCAAAATCACAGCCTTTAACATACTATGTTTTTACAAAAGAAATATCCTTGCCCGATTCGGCTTGCCTCAAGCTATCGTCACCGACAACGGAACGCAGTTCACCGACAGGAACTTCCAAGACTTCGTCACAAAACTAGGCACGAAGCAGCACTTCACGTCGGTGGAACACCCTCAAATGAACGGACAGGGTGGGGCGGCGAACAGGGTGATTCTCCGAGGATTAAGACGTCGACTAGGCGACGCCAAACAACAGTGGGTCGAGGAGTTGCACAGCGTCCTCTGGGCCTACCGGACGACCCCGCACTCCACAACCGGGGAGACCCCCTTCCGTTTGACCTACAGAACCGAAGCGGTGATCCCCTTGGAGATCAGGGAACCCTCGAGGAGGACAGAAGCCCCCCCCCTCGACGGGGACGCGAATGACGAAGCCTTGAGGGAAGAGCTCGATTTTGTCGAGGAGATACGTTCGGGCGCTTATCTCCGAGAAGCTTCACTCAAGCAGAAAATAACACTATGTTATAACGACAAAGTTATCAAACGTGATTTTCAGGTGGGCACCCTCGTCCTACGAAGGAACCAGAAAGACTCACGAGAAGGCAAACTCGCCGCGAACTGGGAGGGCCCGTACCGCGTCCGCGCGAAAACGGGGACAGGAGCCTATTTCCTCGAAAATCTGCACGGGGAAGAACTTGCTCGACCATGGAACGCTGAAAAGCTAAAACAATATTACAATTAAGCACTGCCCGCGACACACCAGCACCGCGATTACGGGGACGCACTAAGGTATGAGCGCGACACCCCTAGAAAGAACACGATGATCGAAGACCGCGTTGCGTGTGCGCGAGGACTTTGATCCGACGGGGATACCTCGATCGAGCTCCGCTGTCGTTGTACCAATCAGGCAGAACACCCAGCTCGCAATGGGAAGTTCACGCCACGAAGCTAAGACCTCGACCGTGCTCTTAGCCTCGTTGGAGGTCGGAATACGTCTCCGACCACCGACCAGCTCTCCACGCGGTTAGGGACTATCAAGGTCGAGCAAATCCCAAAGTCTATTACTTAGACAGAAAAACAAAGTATAACTTAGAAAAAAGCAAAGTATAGCAAATGCATTAACATCACACATAATTAAAACCATGCAAACAACACTAGCAGGTAAACAAAAGTACATTAAAACGGGCAGAAGCCCAGTGTACAAATATTACAAACAAATGTCGAAAAGCCCCTGACACGCAGGTCGGGCGCAAGTCATTACAAAAAAAACAAGTGGCACGCAGGCCGAACAAGCAAAACTAAACAGTGTTCTCATCCTCGACCCGGCGTCCATCCTCCTCGTCCTCCTCCTCTGGCAGGTCCAACTTGCCATCGACCACACGAATGAACGGGCTGATCCTGTCGAGCGCAAGCGGAACACCCGGATTCTCAGTACCGACCAGCTCCACTGCATTCTTAAAACCTATCTTGAGGGCCTCCAGGCTATCTTGCTGAAGTTCCCGAATCTTCGCAATCAGGCTCGCACGGTCGACGAAGCTTTTCTCCTCGGCGGATTCTTTCTCTGCGGGACGGACAGCAGCTTCCAATTCCTCAATCCTGGTCCGAAAGCGATCGCGCTCCTCTTGAGTTGCCTTCAGTGCAGCTTTGGCCTCATTCAGCTCGTGGAGGGCGTTGGCGTAGTCCTCGTATTTGGCCTGGGCCTTTTGCAGATCGGTCGCGACCTTGTCCTTCTCCTTCTCGAGGGTAGTATAGTCATCCTTCAGCTTCTGTAACTCGGAGGCAGAGGGGGCCCCATCATTCAATATCAAGGCAGTCTCGAAGACTCGCATCATGGCCGCAAGGTCCTCGACAAGCGCCTCTTTCCTGGCCGCACCGTCCATTCCCAGCACCGCCTTCACCTCGTCATCAGCAATGACAGGGGGGCTTCCTCCGAAGAAATTCCGCTGGAGATGATAGGCGGGCATCAGAAACTTCTCCGGTGAGGCAGGATCCACGAGATCCACGAGGACAGGTTCCACAGTCCTCGCTTTCTTAGCAGGGGTGCTCTCCGGAGGAGGAGACTGGCTACACTGCGGAGAGCCCGAGCCGCTCGTCGCCGCAGCCTGAATAACATCCCGAACCCGACTCTTGGTTTGCTTAGGTGCCCGTTCAGCAGCCAACTTCAGAATGCGCTCGGTGGCGTTCGACATTCGAGCTGCAAGAGAAAACATGAAAATAGTCACCGCAAAGAAACAAAACTAAACGGACGCCCGAACAGGACGGGGAGTTCCTACCTAAGAACCGCTTGGCCTTATCGGGAGACTTGCACTCAAGGAGACCCCGGGTGTTTATGTACCGGGCCGTGGTCACAACCCTTCCTCGGGAGTCGAGGAGGTGCTTTCCATCCCTACCAACGCACTCTGCCCGGTTGAAGCCGTTGACGTACTCGACCAGCATGACGTACGCTCCTTTGTCCTCCTCCGACAACTCGCCAAGCTTCACGAGGTAGTCCTCCGTGCTGAGCGCAAAGTGAGCATCCTCCCACTCTAGGGGACACTTGGACACAAACCTTTCCTTCCCGGAGCCATCGGGCACAATGTCGTAGAGCGTACCCACAGCCTCGTGCGTCGCGGGTATGACATAGTAGAACCTATCCTTGAAATTCCTAATTGAATCTGAGTACACCTTGAACAACTTCCTCAGTTGGTTGAAAGAGACCCAACTATGTCGCCCATGGTCCGTTGAACGTTGGAGGTGGAAGACGCGGAAGAAGAGCGCGAGAGTGGCCCCGATCTTGAGATAATCACACACGATCTCAAAGGCCCGCAGGAAGGCAAGCGCGTTAGGGTGAAGCTGGGACGGTGCCAAGTGCAGACGGTTGAAAACCCCTAACTGAAAGCTGTTGAAGGGGAAACGGATACCGGCCTCTTTGAAGACAAACTCGTACATAGGGAACCTCAACCCACGGTAGTTCGAACATATGCGGTGGTGGTCCCGAGGTTGAAAAGTCGTCCACTTCGCCTCCCCGCCTTTAGGGATGTCCTCGACGAAAGCGAACGCGTCCGTTTCATCGGCGGCGAAACACGACTTTATACGCAGAGGCTCCTCCCCGGTCCATTCAGCGGTCGGACGTACGAGCTCCTCCCTAGGGAGCTGAGCGGGTCTATCCACGTCGGGTTCAGTATCTATCTGGAGAATCCCCGAAACCCTCACGACCATTTTTTTACCTGAAAAGCAGAGGAAATAGGTGAATTCGTTGGCCGCGACCAAGTCTACCCTTCCACCGCCAATCAAGTGAAAGGGCAGCGAAAGCAAAGAAAATGCTCGGGGACGCGATGAACTGCCCTTCCCTCCTTCGGGTCTCCAACCCTCCCGTGTCGTTTCCCCATGACAATCATCGTGTGTCCTCGGGGCATTCATCGCATGCCCTCGGGACATTCATCGTGTCCTCGGTGCATTCATCGAGTTCTCGGGATATTCATCCCAAGCCTCCGCCAATCCTACCGAAACCCTAGGAACGTCCCGCAGTTCCCAGCCAGAACTCAAGGGATCACCGGGAACATCATCAGTTCGCCGAAAAACCGCAAATAGAAAGTAAAACGGAAAAGAAAGGGATCAGAAGCTTACTTGGAACGGTGGTAGAAACTTGAACAGAGCAGAAGATACGGCGGTGTACGGCGGTGAATGACGACGGAGCAGCAACAGAGGCAGAAAGAAGAGAGGAGCGAAAAAGGTGGAAACGTGCAACTGACACGAACTCGGCCCTTTTATAGGCTCCTCACGAGACTCAAGGATTTCCTAGGCAATCGATTACGCTACCCTAGCGTAGCCGCCCTAGGCAATGATGAGGGGTGACACGTGGCGCACACTTCCCCAGGCACGTCTTTTCATTCCCCAACACGCTTTTTCGTTCACCTCGGTTCAGACTCCTCGTGTCACCGCGACGTCGCCCATCTGCGGCCGGTCTAGCGCTAGCAGATCTATTTGTTTCTACCCGGTTTACCAACTGTTCCTCGTTTTAAGTCCCTTCCCCGACTGGACAAGTCCTCGACCTATCTGGCCTTTAAGTCATTACTCCGACACCTCAGAGCAACGACTTGGGGGGCTCCTGTTCTGGACTGGGCCGGGGTCTGCTCCCTAGTTGAGCAGACCCAACCCACAAGGCCTGGGGTGGCCCAATAAGGACTCCTAGTAAGACCACTGTCGAGCACAGGCTCACCTCCACAGGGTCGAGCACACGCCTAGCCTCGGGTGTGTACAACACTCACAGCATGGACCATCGGGCGCAGGCCCTAAGCCTCCCCGGGCCCGCCTCTCCTCGGCGACCACGTGCTCCTCCCCGAGATTCTCATCCCTGCCCGCAAATGAGTCCTCCTTGCGAGGACACGTCTCTCCCCGCGAGGACACGTCTCTCCCCGACACGTAAGACTCCTCCCCGCGAGGACACGTTCTCATGTAACTGCCCACTCCCGATGGAATCGGTCTGCCCTAATTTTGGAGGTCTATGAGCGATTACCCCAGGGCGAAGACCACGTGCCGGTCTTCACTACGCCACGTAAGCCCTGGCAGTTGCTTGGATTGGGCCTAGCAATCCAGCCCAGTGCTAGTGACCGTTGGCCCCGCGCTGGGGGCTCTCTATAAATACCCTCTCACTTGAAAGGGTCAGGTTACTCACTTATTAACACTAACCTTCTTCTCTTGTACTTGCTTTTTCTCTGACGGTTACCTTACTTGAGCATCGGAGTACCTTGCAGGTACACCCCCCCGCCGTCTTTCAACCGCACCGGAGCTGAAGTCCTGACGACGTTGTTGGCCACCAGAAACTGTCTGATCCAGGTACGATCAACAAGGTTTAACAAAGAGAAATAAACCAACAGAGGATGTGATATAGCTCTCTTAAATTAGAAATAAACCAAATTACAAGGTTATTGAGGTATGTCTTAAGTGTCTTTTTTGTCTTGGTAAGAGTAGGGATTTTCTTGAAATGAGTCCTCTCAGTCTTAAACACAACCTTTTTATTTTCCACCTTTTAATGGGAATTCTTGTCAGACTTTTTACTAAAACTAGCATCCTTAGTTACACCTTCATTGACAGGGGCAAACCCAACATGAACTTCATTGTTCTCAGGGATAGAAATCTCATCATCACGGACAAAATCATTAACAACATCATCAATGTTGTCACTCACTTTATTCACCACATTATTCACTTCAGGATTGTCGGGGGAAAATTGATCATCCTCCTTCTAAGTTGGAGACTCAATCTTCAACATGTCAGACATGCTGTGTGGCACATCCTGGTTGACATGTTAATTACAATCTTCAGTGACATCTTCAAAGACATTGATACTATAACCAATATCTTTAGGTTCAAAATGAGTAGGGACATTATGCATGGGATTATTAGGACCAGTTTGAAATGTGAAAACCTCGACATTCAGAATAACATGAATCACATTCTTAAGACAATAATTATCACCATCATTAAAGATAAAAGTAACAATAATATTACATTAATAACAAATTGATTGTTGTAAAATGTAACAATAAAATCCCATAAGATAAAAGTTCCAACGGTTTTACCTTGAGTAACCTTATGCTTGACGAGAGAAAAAACATTGCTTGTATGTTTGAGCAAGGAAGTCTCAAACCTATGTGTTTGAGCAAAAAAGTCTTTAGCTTATATGCTAGAGCAAGGAAGTCTTGAGCTTGTGTGCTTAAGTAAGGAAGTCTCAGACTTGTGGGTCTGAGCAAGGAAGTCTCAGACTTGTGTGTATAAGCAAAGAAAGTATCTTGCTTATGGACTTGAGCACTTGTAATCAGATTTGGTTATAGTGTAAATTCCTTAGAAGTGCAAGGGAACTTGACTACTCTTAGTTTGTGAGAGGAATTAGAACAACGACTTGTGTCTTGTGTTTTTACTTTACTTGTTTTTGTACTTAACTTTTCGCTGTTGCGAACTCTGATCCTCCAAGTCAGATTCTGGTTCAGAATTGGATAAGGATCTTCAGAAGCAATCTAAGCTCTTTTGAGTCAGACTCTGGACTAAGTGTTCAAAATTTGCTTGAAAGACTTCAGAAGCAGAAGTTTAAAAAGCCGGAGAAGAAAAAGTCAACACAATTCAACCCACCCTCTTGTGTTTTTCTCACATTCACCATGGACTTACCATCATCTTTTCCTCTAATTGCCATGCCTTTCATATGAAATACATGAGATTTCGTAACTACACCATCTTTTTCATGCCTTTCAGATTGACTCCAGAAATTTGCATAGGAACTTGTAAATTCAAAGATTAGTTTAAGGCTCATAAGAGACCACCGAAAAATGTGGTCTTTTTGAAAATTTAAGCACATTAACTTTGCTGTCATAATATAATGTCATGACATCCCGTGTCACGTATTTAAACATTCGATTACTCCATAAAGTTTGAGCGCAACTACTTTTAGCATATATACTTTAGGAATCAAAGATGTAATCCTTCCTTTGTGTCACTTGAAAATCAGGTAAGTAGGTAAGTTCACCTGTTATGCCCATCTCTAATTCATCTTGCATTTATGGAGCAAAATGACCTAACATCGTACTTGACATCATTCGAAACACATTGTCAACAAAAATATGAACCATAAGATTCCCATTATCTTTCACAATGATTTTATTAATGTTGTTGACATCAATACTATCATCCTGACATACTTCCATTTTTTAAGTACCTATTGAGGAACACACTTTTCACGTCCATTTGGTAGAGTTTGAAAGCAACTTTCTACTTGTCTGCCTTCTTTTTGTCTTTTCTTTGTAGACTTATTATTCTTAGTATTAGTATCAACAAGATCAACAAATTCTGCATTAATTATGGACAAATTCAAAGATATTATCCAAGAGGAAAAGCCTAGAGTTAGATTGCTATATAAAAAGCTCAAACCTATATTGGAAAGCAAGCACTCACATTGAAGATCTAAGAGTGTCTAGGTTTTAAGCTGTGTAAATTCCCTAATAGAATTAATGTTGAATCTTTATGTACACCTCTAGGTTTCAGTAACTTGGCATAGTAGGTTTGTCTAGTTGAGTTGTAATCAACATTGTTTATGTACACCTCTATGTTTCAGTAACTTGGCATAGAAGGATTGTCTACTTGAGTTGAAACTTTCAACATTCTTTATCTTGTGAAGATTGACGTTAATCACTAGAGTTTAGTGGTTGTTTTCCCCTGTCATTGGGATTGTGGCAGAGATGAAAGTGAGTAGGTTCTCATATTTAAGGGGAAACTCTAAATAAAAAGTCATTGGGTAATGTTAGGAAGAGCATTGAACAACATAGGGTTTGTTATTGCTTGTCAGTCTAAATGTACTAAAGTACTAATAGTGAATTTTCTTTCTTGGGTGTGGACTCAGCCCCCAAACGTAGGTGTGGTTTCACCGAACTGGGTAAACAATTTGATTGTGTTCTTTATTTCTTTTCTGCTCAATCATTTATTACTAGTTAATGTATTGTTTCTAGTGTATCTTGTTGCACTCGTTGTTGGAGCATCGTGTTTGACATCTCTCCCCTAAGAAACACAACTTCAATACACTATGATCTTGATTCAACAATGCAATACGTTTTGGGCGCGTAAGTGATATTATTTGTAATGCTCAAATTTTACCTTTAGATTTGAATAATGTTTATTCGTGTTTAATTTTTACCAACATGTAAAGCTATAAAGGGATACAGTTTATTGTCTTATAAAGTAAGAGGTAAAAAACCAAAGTTCTTTTTCCCAAAAGTAAGTATTATTTGTACTTTTTAACATTATTTTATTTTTGCGAATGTATTACTTGTGCATTGTGTATATTAATAACTATATAAAATTATTTGTAGACGCGAAAAAAATCGAACGAATATTCGTGTGGATACTATGTTATGAAACCTATGTTTGAAATTGTCTCCAGATGTATTAGTAATTCATGGGTTAAGATATTAACTTTGTCCATATGCATGTAATTTATTTATACTTGTTAAGTTAACGTTGTTTTTGTTAGCTAGTAAAAGGTTTATGTTAAAAGATTTACGTTTGAGATTGAATCTTTAATGTTGCTGTTTTTGGATTATTGTAATTTAATTTTTGTACAAATTATAGGTGTTTAACGACCCAACACCATTCCTACAAGAAGATATAGATGATATTCGATCGGGCCGATTGCTTCCTATTGTTTTATGAATCTCAACAACACTAGTTTTTCTTGGTTGTTGTAAATATTGTGTATATGTTTTCTGTTACACATGTATTTGGTTTTGTCATTATAGTTCTGTTTTCAAATATGTATATTGCTTCTCTTGGTGTACCATTTTGGATATGTGTACAGTTGATTTTGTAAACAATATAATTTGGTATTTTGTGTATATTTGATTATGCTCTGTTATAAAATAAAATGTTATAATTCTATCACAAAATTTATATATAGATTATGTCTAAAAAAATACAGGTAAAATTAAAATTAAAATCAAATAATAATTGACAAAAAATATGTTTTACCCCTTGGTTATTATTTCAAACCAAAGGTAAATACTTACTCTTTCTCTCAGATAATAATAGAAAACCGAGAGGTATGTGACACATGCTTTCTAGTTTTGAAAATACAAAAATGTTATTGCTGGGGATCGAACCAATGACCAATTCGATTTTTCCCTCGGTGTAACTACAACCGAGAAAAAAAATGACAAGTTTTCATGTCACTCTTTGTTACCTTGCATGTGAAATCAAAGTAAAACCTTTTTTTTAACTAAGTTAAAAGGTATTTTTCGTAGTTGTGCATCTCCAAAATTGTAACCGATAGGTTTGCCTCAATCATGCTTATTCTCATCTCCAAGGAGCAGATGGGCTCTATACATAGCAGGAACATTAAGGATTTTACTTAATGAAGGTTCTCCACAAATTTGGCTGTTCACAACAATTTTGTAGATGGATTAAAGCTATACTCTCATCAGATCATCTATTTATTGGCATTGATATCTATTGGCATTAATGGAATTCAGCATGGCTTATTCAAATGTACCTGAGGGGCAAGACAAAGAGACTCCTTATCTCCCATTCTTTTCTACTTGGCTGAATATGTTTTCAGCAGAAACATATTCAAATTAGTCAGTGAAAGTGGTATTGACCTTATGCAGTGTTCTAAAAATAATTTTGTCCCATCACATATCCTTTATGCTAATGACATACTTGTCTTTTGCATAGGTAAAATGTCAAACATAAATGCCCTTGAAAAACTTTCTCTGACTACTCCATAGCCTTAGGACAAGTTTTCAACCTTGCAAAGTCCTTCATATACTCTGGTGTGATTTTCAATAGAAGTATGGATCGAATCATAAGAAATACAAGCTTCAACAAGGAGTCCTTCCTTTTAATTACTTAGGAGTCCCAATTTTTAAAAAGAGAGCCAAAGCTATACACCCGCAATCTTTAACAGATCGAATCCTTGCTAAGATGGTTGCTTGGAAAAAAGCCCTCTTAGTTATGACAGATATAACTATATTGGTGAATTCCATCATTCAAATTATGCTAACCTATTCAATTACAATATACTTGCGGTCTGTTTCCCTTCTAAAAATAATTGAAAAAGCCTCCAAAAACTTCATACAGAGTGGAGACATCAATAATAGGAAGCTTGTTATGGTGGTCTAGAAAAAAACTGTCAACTTTATGCTAATGAAGGGCCAGGTTTGAGGCCTTTAATCTACTTAAATGAATCCACCAACCTTAACTTGGGATGGTATATGATGAATAACAACAAATCTTAGGCAGTCCTACTCAAGCATTTGGTGGTGAGACCTCATGGTATAATCAGGTACCACAGTTTCTCCTTTATATGGACAAACATCAAAATGAGTTCCCAACTCTCAAAAGGAACACAATTTGGTCTCTTTGAACAGGTACATCAATTAAATTTTGAAGGGACTCATGGTGTGCCCCCATTAATTCTAGAAACAATTTTGGAGTTCCTTTAACCACAAGGCATCAATGAAAATTCAGCAGTTTCAGACTTTATTCAAGATGATTAATGGTTACTGCCTACAATCTAGAATGTATTGTTCCCTTTCTTGCTGCATAAACACCCTTAAGCTCATTGTTTGACTGACAACAATGGCGACTTCATGATATGGGCTAACTATGATTTGTGTCTGCTTAACCTAAAATATGGATGCACATTCAAATCTCATTCTCATTCATACTCAGCTAGATTGAGCCAAAGCTATTCATAGTATTGGCATACCTCCATCCAAGTCCCTGCTAGTTTGGAGGCTCGTGCATGATAAGATACCTATAGAGGATAAGTTAATGAAAAGAGTCACCACTTTGGCCTCCTTATGTCTCTGCTTGGCAGGAAAACCATAACCATCAACTTATCATCATCTTTGGAAGATTGGGTCATCACTGTATAATTGGTAGGTCCAAACAATGTAATTTGATTACGAAATTTGTAATGATTTTCCTCATCAACCAAATATGGGATACGAAAACAACTTTAAGCACATAAATCAGACCCCGAACTTCAACTCTTAAATTAACAAGATCATGACCCAAGTGAAGATGACATGTAACAATTCACTCAAAACAACCTCAGCTTCTATGAAAAAATTCTCACTTATAAAAGTCTTTGATGTCAACATTCATCCAACTAGAGTTCCGTAAATCAAAGATAGTTGTTTACATTTTGATGGGGTTAACCTTGCTCCCCTTTTCTGCATAATCATTTTTCTTTCTCAATGCACGACTTCTATTTAAAAAATAATTAAAAACCTGCTAAGATAATTGAACATCAGCAAAATTAAGAAATCGGTTAACATAAACTTTCTCTACTCGGAAAATAATTTAAACATATATTTGATACAAAAAGAGGTTATGATTTGTAATAGAGCAATGCTATTTGTTATGAAGAGAGTGCTAAAAAAATGCAAGAATGATCGTGGTCATTCATTAATATTACCATACATGAGTGGGTTGGTTATGCAGCAATTGTGGAGTTATAACAATTCATGGGTGGGTGGTTATTAAACTACTTCATCCAATCACAAAATGCCACTTCATTTTCTTCACTTAAAATTTTTTGGTAAACTTTAGCATTTTCTTTTTTAATAAAATAATATTCTAAGAGAAAATGGGCGGTAACAAATTTTACACTTTCAATCAATCACGACCATGAATCCCGCTAAGTCAGACTGTACTTTTTAAAAAAATTATATGATATGGCAAAACTACATGTTCTTATTGGATGACAGTGTGAAACTTTTTTACACTATCACTACATCTCCTTTAACCTCATAGTCTAATAGCTTCTGTTAGTAAGAAAAAGAGATACTAATTGCTTCTAATCGTGCAACAGAGCAAAGGGTTTAGGTATCAGAGTGGATGCATGAGAAAAAACATTCAAGTAGCATGAACAAGACAATTTTTTTGTTCCTCTTTTTAACACATCTAACTCACATTATTAAGGCTTATCCTCCCTCAAGAACATTTTCTCTCTAAAAAGACAACAAATTCAATTACTAAGTTGTGTATGAAGATCAACTTAAGTAACCAATAATAACAACATAATATACACTTAACAATAAAATGAGCAAAAAAAAAAAAAAAATACGAGTGTATAGAGTTACATAACTGCTGAATACATGAAGTAATACAGTAAAACTAAGTGGCAGCAACTTATGCAATTTTCTTCTTAGCTTCCTTCAGTTTCTTCCAATTCTCTACGCTATCAATTATCTCTCCAGTTTTTATCAGGTAGCGAACTCTTTTACCATTGTCAAGAACTTTATGACCTACGCGGCTTGCTACATCCTTTTCTTTGGAGTAAATCATCAAATTTGAACTGTGGATAGGAGCTTCAACCTGAAATTCAAGGCAATGGTTTCTCAAAGAATTAGATTAATCACACATCAACGCATGTTTCTAAACCTTATTTTTTTCTTAACCTTCCGGTTCCCAAGGAAAAACGACACAAATTCGGCCGGGAGGTAAGTAAAACCCAACCAAGGATTGTTACAACAAATATTCGAACACAGATTCTCTCAAACAAAAAAGAGTGTTATATAATAGGAGATCATCTAACTCTTGAGTGAAGAATTTACAACAATGTTTTTCTAGCAAGGGAGATGACAATCACCTTTTTTATTTGACCTGGTTCTCCCTCTCCATTACCTTTCATATGCTTTGTCTTCAAGTTTATGTCTGTAACAATGACAGTGCTGTTGTGTTTGAAGATCCTAGTAATCTCCCCTATTTGACCCTTATCATGTCCAGATATGACTTTCACTGTATCTCCAACTTTAACATGCATTTTCTGCAACACAGGAAGGCTGTTTGGTTTGCATTCCTTTCGCTCCCATCGTTGAAGCTGCCAGAGGAAAAACAGGAAAAAAAATACATGAGCCGAAACGATTAAAGCTAGCTAAACAATATATTTATGTTGCTTAAAGGTTTATTCTCGTTTTCATTTTCACAAGAATATGAAAGCTTTATGCTTGACTGTAAAAGAAGTTTTAAATGGATTCTTTGTCAGATATTGTTTTTGGGAGGAACCTGACATAATTAGAGCTTTTGGCATCCTAGCGGTTCCACAGAGTATTCGCACAAACTTAAATCCTTTTGACCTAATATGACTAATCTCTGCCCAAGTGAGTCATAATTAAGGTTCTGCGTCCCTTTCCAAGAATGTACTATGCGAGAATCTAACCTAGGTCAACCTCACATGCTCGGTCTGCACAACCAGCTGCGCCATACCCTTTAGGCGATTCTTTGTCAAGTTACACTATTTTCAAATCATAATGTTTTGTTTCTATTAAGTATCTATCGTATTGCACTTATGTCTTAACAAGTTTTATAACAAAAGGCAATACATGGCCACAAATTCTGTATAACTCTATATATTGCAGATCAAACTTATATTCTAAGAGTTCACTGGATTTAAGTGTTAGGTATCAACAAGACATTTGAATTGAGCAAAATCTGAAAAGGAATAATTATTTTAGTCATGGATGAGGCAAGAATTTGATACTGACCTTCATTACAATCAGACATTTCTTCTCTGTTGGCTTACCCTGCATATCAGAAATATAAATTCATATCAAGTTAGTAGAGTAAACTTTTGAGAATTTCATCTACAAGAATTAGAACAAGATAGAGTTATTGCATTTTGGTAGCATTATCAATAGCAAATTACGGAAAAAGAAGAATGCTGAAAATCCGCTATGTGAAATAGCAGATAACGTAGCAGGCAAATGACTGAAGCCACATAGTGGTTGAAATAGGTTAATTATAAATAAAAGAAGGCATGCTCTATACAAATAAAAAAGGGAATCGAGGCAAAATATAACCGACACATTAAAAGATTTATGTATTAATATAGTGAATTTGAGGATAATACACATTGACAATTCAATTTAATTACTTAAAAATCCCAAAAAATCCTCTTTTTCAACTATTGTTAGCGCCGCCACATTTGCTAGCAGAAACTGGAATGGTGGCCGCTATTGCACTAATAGTAAAACTACGATAGCTTTGCATTTTTCATAGCCGATTCATCAAAATCCACCATATTATAGAATTAAACCAGCACTGTTTCGCTGCTATTTGACCACACAACACAACACTGCATTTTGCTACAAATGATGATCAAAAGAAACTAAAATAATCTCAAACTATGCTGGCTAATCAAAAGAGTAAATAAAATACAAAGCCACATCAAGAATTTAGAATATTCATTAAAAAAGGCAAGCAATTATTCTTTGTAGTACCAAACATCATGTGAACTAATATAATGATCAGCAAATGAAGATAACCAAACAGCATATCGAATTTGAAAACGAGCACAAGTTTAAGTTTTTGTCTATATATTCCAGCAGTAAAACAAGGCAATAACCTCAATTCCGAACTTTAGCGAACCAATTTCTAACCACGAATACAAGCACGAGTAAATGAACATACTATAGTTATAATTACTGGATCTTCCATCACAGGAGTAAGAGAATATTCTTTGAATTCGCGTAAGTACAAAGAGCATACTCTAAAAATACAAACAGAGTAATACTAGTATCATAATATCGAAATCTGAAACAAATTCTATAATTCCATGCATTATAGTAGTTCACATCAAATAGCAATACAGCAGAGAATAGATTCTTATAAGGAAAGGCCTTTGATGGAAAAATGTGTTAATTCTATCAAAATTTGTGATTATCTAGACACAATTGTCATGTGAAACTGAAAATAATCACAATCTATCAAAATTGCAATCTTGAACACATAGATAGCAAAATTAAGTTGCAGATACACATAAATTGAAACAAACAAGGGAAGAGCAGTAAGAAAATAGGCATAAAAAAGGAAAACAAAAAATTGAAAATAGCGAAAAGAATGGAGAGCAAGAGAATGAGGTACCTGAAGAAAAGGGGAGAGAGTGATGGGAGGGAGGGTCTGGCCGAAGAAAGAGTTGGAGGAGAGGGAGAGGGAGGTCATGGAATTCTGAAGAGAAGCCATAGCCATAGCTACCATTGTTGTTGTATGTAACCTCTTCTTTTTTGTTTCTGCTTCAGATAACGATTCTGGATAATATAAAATCTCAAAATAAAAGAGAGAGAGAGAGAGAGAGAGAAAATGAAGAGAATTTGGTCTGAAAATGGACTATGGGCTATATGGGCTTCAAATGGACTATAGGCTTTAAGTGGATTACTTTCATAAGCCCAAATATTCTAACTCATTCTCTACTCTCTATTTTCTTTCATTTTGTTAAATAATAATAATAATAATAATAATAATAATAAACATTATTATTATTATTATTATTATTATTATTATTATTATTATTATTATTATTATTATTATTATTATTAGCAGCATCAACATCATCATAAACTGGATAGGGTACGATATTACCCATCTCCATACTTGTGGTTTGAAAAAATCATCATACTCGAACTCATACATGCATGTGTGGACACTAATGTTTGTACCCATACTTGTACTCTATGGATACTTAATTACTCATACCCATACTCGTTTATCCACAATTTTAATAAAAGAATTATTGATCCATTATAATTTATTATGTCCTTTTTAATTTTTAACAACATTTCAAAGAAGTTACTGTTGAGTTGAAATAAACAATCACCCGAGGACACGTCACCAACTGACCCACACGCCCCGTGGAACCATTCTGCCTTCGTAACGGGCAAGTCTATCCACCAACCGAAGGGTCAGGTATTCTGTTTTTTACCCTTTCTTGCTCACCTCTTCACCTGAACTGACTTAATCCTCAAAGTGTCTGCAAGTACACCTCCTTTCTTCGCTGACCGTTCAAGTCATTGACTTGCCACCAGCCACCTACCTATTCTGATTGACAGGTTAGATCAGTGGCGCCGTCTGTGGGAACCCTGTTGCCCCGTCTTTTCTTTCATTTAAACCAAAAGATCAAAACAGAAAAATTCAAAAACCAACCATGGTCGGTCAACACGACGACAACAACGGCGGTCACGAAACCATCCTCTCTCCCATCCATGATGCCGACAACAACAATGGTATGCCCTTTCTAGAGGAAAGCACTCAACCGAGGAGAGACGGGCGCACTGCCTCACCCTTATCCAACGATGCGACTGATCACAACGTCCAACACGTCGAAACTCGCAAAGCTCTAAAAAAGGCACCGGAGAAATTTCAACCAATTCCGGTGCCACCCAACGTCGACCCAACCATGGAGGCCTTATTCGCAGCACTGAACCAGACCAACGCTCTGATCTACCGGCAGAATGAGAGGATCAGAGCATTGGAGAAGGACCCCCATTCACGCCCTCCCCCGCAGAGACAACGACGACACGAGTTCTGGAGCCCATCTTCACGACGACCAGGTTACCGCCCGCAGCTGGAGAGGTCGTAGCCCCTGAAGCGTAACCTCACTCCTCCCCGCGAGGATCAACACTCCCCAGTCACCAAGAAGAGCAAGGTCGGTGGACGACCGGATGACCGTCGTTTGCCTCCGTGCAAATCAAATGGCCGACCAAAGGAAACACCACCATGCTGCAACGACAGCCCTCGACGAGTGAAGTACGATTACTCTCCGCCACGCTCATCGATTTAGAGCGAAGAAGACGACCCCACGGTCCGTTATCTCGAGCGATCATACACTCTCCCCTTCCCGTCGGGCTGGAGAAACTACCGAACTTGGGAACGTACGACGAACCATGACGAGCACATCGAACACATCAATGCTCTGCTCGATTATCGCAGTGTCAGAGGCTTCATCAAATGCAGGTTGTTCCCTAGTACTCTGAGGAAGGGCACCATGACCTGGTAAAGAGCCTCGGTGACGAATGCATCACTTATTGGAGAGACCTGGGGAAGCAATTTTAGAGGTACTTTACCGCTTCTCGTCACCATCCAAAGTCAGAGGCGACACTCAAAGCAATCATGCAAGGGAAAGATGAATCCCTTCGAGTCTACATCAAGAGGTTTAATCAAAAGCTGTCCAGGTCTCCACGACCGACGACATGAAGAAGTATTTGCTCGAGCGGGGACTGCACCCCTGCAGTGACTTCGCCAAGGCCGTCAGCATTGAAACACCCACGTCATTGGATGCCCTCCTCCTCAAGGTCCAGACCTATATTCGGTACGAGGAGAAAGAAACTGCCAACAATGCTTGAGGCTTGCGACATCAGGAAAACGCCAGAGTTTCGAGGCACGATGACCCCCTGGCACCTCGCCGAGGAGGAGAAAAGAGGATAATCCCCGTGAGTATCGGGAGTACAAAGAACCTGCGGGCCATTTTTCCGAATACACGCCGCTGGTCGCTTCTCGTGAGCGTATTCTATCCGAGTTCGTGAACTCAGAATTTCGCCAGGCTGGAGTCTGTTTTCCCAGGCAAACACCTCCCAAACCTACCGCGGACAAGACCAAGTACTGCCGCTTCCACAAGATCCACATGCACGTCACTGAAGAGTGCATCCACCTCAAGGATGCGATTGAAATCCTCATCAGGGACAGGCACCTAAAGCAGTACACCAATAGAAGAAAAGCTCCTCGGTAAGATGCCCTGGAAGTAAAGAAGGTTGAGAAGGAGAAGCCACCCTCTGATGACACCGCCAACCTGCAGATCACCATGTCTATCTCCTGGCCCGAGGACTTCTACGTCCTCGACGAGGCCAAAAACGCCCTCCATTTTTTGATGCACAACACATGGGAAACCTTCCCATCCTTCATGGTCATATCTGGTGGAGGATTCAACAAGCTCACCATAAGATTGGTGAAAAGGAAGTTCGAGCAACTCATCAATGCGGGCTCGAGCCAAAACTCTACCCTAGACAAATGTCGAGGAAGCTCAGCCCCTATCATGTTCTGTCGCGAGGAGCTCCCTAGTGGATCTCCTAACTTCAGCATCCATTTGCTCGTGAGAGCATGAATGGCGAACTTCGACGTTCGCTGTATACTAGTCGACCAGGGAAGCTCGGTCGATATCATGTACTCTCAGCTATTCTTGACGTTGCAGCTCGACGAAATGCATTTGACACCTTACGTAGGCTCTAATATGCAGGGTTTCAATAACACGACCACAAAATCGTGGGGTTATGTCGAACTGATTATCACGGTCGGAGCGGTCGAGACCGCAAAGTCGGTCAAAGTCTAATTCCTGGTCATAAACTACCTTTCTCTATACTAGTGCATCCTAGGAAGACCAACTCTGGCCGAACTGATCGTTGTGTCGTCCACTGTTCATTTGAAGATGAAGTGCTACACGGCTAAGGGGCTCGTCGCCACCCTTCACGGGGACATAGAAGCTGCGGGGAGATGCTTTGAAGCGGCCTCAAAGGGGAAAAACTCCCTCAACGCGCCGCCCAGGACTGCCAGCAAACCAGCGTGACCTAGCACCTTGAAGGAGCCAAATCCAATGCCTCATGTCGACTCGGTCGACCTAGACAACCGCTTCACCAAGGACGACTTGAAGGAGCAGAAGAAGAAAGAGAAAGGAGCCCGGCTAGCAGAGGAAACCTCCCTGGCGCCAGATGTCAACTAGGAGTCTGCCCATCCTATGCGCCCCATTCCATACGGTGAGTTCGAAGTTATCCTCCTCGACAGCGACCCAAACAAGGGAATGAAAATTGGCACCAGCCTCCCCGACCTTGCAAGAAGCAGTTGAAAGCCTGCTTAAGAGAGAACACAAACCTGTTCGTGTGGAGCACCACTGAGATGCCTGAACTGGACCCCGACGTGGCCTGCCACCAGCTGACCATTGGCCTCGCCGCTAGGGCTGTAGTACAACATAGGCATAGGCAGTCTCCCAAAAAAGCGGAGGCTGCTGAAAAAGCTGTAAAAGACCTCATAGAGGCAAATTTTATTTCAGAAGCCCAATACACAACTTGGCTTCCAAACGTTGTACTTGTTAATAAATCTAATGGAAAATGGAGGATGTACGTTGATTATACTGATCTTAATAGAGCTTGCCCTAAAGATGCTTACCCCTTACCTAACATAGATAGACTAGTTGATAACTCTACAAGTTTCAAATTATTGTCGTTTGTGGATTCGTATTCGGGGTATAACCAGATCCCTATGGCAAAGGGGGATAAAAAATACACGATTTTCATGACCGAGTCGGGCAACTACTACTACAACGTAATGCCTTTCAGATTGAAGAACGCCGATGCTACCTACCAGTGGATGATGAACAAAGTCTTCCGAGGTGAGATTGGAGACATGCTCGAAGTCTACATGGACGACATGATCATGAAATCCCAAGAGGAATCTAACCATATGTTTCACCTGAAAAGAGTCTTCGACTAGATGAGGAGATGAAAGATGAGGTTCAATTCGGAGAAGTGCACCTTCGGCGTCTGGGCAAGTAAGTTCCTCGGCTCCTATCTAACAAAACGAGGAATCGAAGCGAACCCCGAAAAATGCAGGGCCTTCTCCAAATTCTTGATGCCAAACTCGAAGAAACCAATTCAATCCCTAAACGGGATGCTCACCTTGTTATGCCGCTTCTTAGCCAAATCTGCCCAGCATACACTTCCCCTTTTCAAACTTCTACGCAAGGAAGCAATGTTCGAATGGACCGAGGAGTGCGAACAAGCCCTCCTCCACCTCAAACGAGCTCTTTTGCACCACTGGTCCTCTCGCGACTAGACAACGGGGAAAATTTCTACCTCTACCTCGCCGTCGCACCCGAGGCCGTCAGTGCAACTCTCATTCGCGGGACCCCTGAGGGGAAGAAACCCATATACTTCACTAGCAAGGCCCTAAAAGGACCAGAACTCAGATACCAGCAAATCAAAAAGGTAGCACTGGCCCTCATCAATGCAGCGAGAAGATTGAGACGCTACTTCTTAGCCCACACTATCATGGCGCGAACTGACCAACCCATAAAATAATTGTTCGACCGTCCCGATATGGCTGTCAGAATGCTCAAATAGTCGCTGGAACTCTCTGAATTTGACATCTGGTATGAGAGCAGAAAGACCCTTAAAGCTCAAGTATTGGTCGACTTCGTGGCAGAAATGGCCACGCCGGCCTCCCCGACAAGTGAAACCCATAAGTGGATCATTTTCGTGGACGGAGCATCCAACTCGATAGGAAGCGGAGCATGCATCATACTTGAAAACGAGGAGGGAATCCTAATAGAAGTCTCCATCGCCCAATCCTTCCCAACCTCGAATAATCAGGCAGAGTATGAAGCCTTCCTCGCAGGGCTACGCTTGGCCGAAGACTTGGGAGCTAAAGAGGTAAAAATATTCACTGATTCCCAACTCATCGCCTCTCAAGTACTGGGAGAATATCAAGCTAAGAACGACAATCTTTATGAGTACTTAGCTCTGGTTCAGGAGAGAATCACAAGATTCGATTCTGCAGAAGTAAAACACGTCCCTCGCGAACACAACACACGAGCATATATCCTGTCAAAATTCGCGAGCAAGTAGAAGAAAGGCGGAAACAAGTTCGTCATCCAAGAGATACTTTCTCACCCGAGCATCGAAAAACCCTTTATGACCCTCGACGTAAACGCCATCAGTGACAGCGACTACTGGATGACCCCGGTATACAACTACCTCACCACAAGAGAACTACCACTCGACCAGAAAAAGGCTAACGTGACCAGGCGCAAGGCTTGCTCCTACGTCTTGGTCGAGGACAAGTTGTACCGATGGAGATTCTCCATCCCTCTCCTCAAATGTGTCAAGGAATCCAAGTTCGACCGCATCCTACACGAAATCCACGAAGGAATCAATGCCCAACATCTCGGAGGAAGGTCCCTCGCCCAAAAGGCCTTATGAGTAGGATACTACTGGCCCACTATGCAGTAAGACGCAAAGGAACATGTTAAAAGATGCGATAAGTGCCAACGCCATAGAGACATGCACTTGGTACTGCCCAATGAGCTTAAAACTCTCTCGTCCCCAGGGCCCTTCGCCTGGTGGGGGATGGACATCCTCGGGCCGTTTACCATGGGTTCAAACCAAAACAAGTACCTGATAGTTGGCGTTGACTATTTCACGAAGTGGATAGAGGCTGAGGCCCTCGCCAAAATCACGACACACAATATACTCTGTTTCTATAAGAGAAACATACTTGCCCGATTCAGCATACCACAAGCACTCATCACCGATAATGAGACACAATTCACCGACAAAAATTTCCAAGACTTCGTCGCCAAACTGGGCACTAGACAACATTTCACATTTGTCGAGCACCCGCAAACAAACGGACAGGCCGAGGCCGCGAACAGAGTGATCCTACGAGGATTACAACAAAGATTAGGCGAGGCCAAAAAGAAATGGGTTGAAGAGCTACACAACGTACTCTAGGCCTACAAAACGACACCGCACTCAACCAAGGGAGAAACTCCGTTCCGACTAGCCTACGGGACCAAGGCAGTAATCCCAGTGGAGATCCGAGAACCTTGTAGGCGAACTGAATTCCCCCTCAACGAGGTGATGAATGATGAGACGCTAAGAGAGAAGCTTGACCTGGTCGAAGAGATTTGATCGGGGGACCTCCGCGAAACCTCTTTAAAGCAAAAGATAACCTTACGACATGATGCCAAAGTCATCAAACGAGAATTATAAATCGACAGCCTAGTCTTGCAAAGAAATCACAAAGATTCTCGCGAGGACAAACTCGCCGCAAACTGGGGAGACCTCTACTGTATCCGAGCAAAAACGGAGAATGGGGCCTACTACCTCGAAAACTTCCACGGGGAAGAACTTGTTCGACCTTGGAATGCCGAAAAACTGAAACAATATTACAGTTAAACCTAACAGTCGGCGTGCCCCAGTCAACGACGAAGGGGTACGTCCCGGCCACGGAGGCGTGCTCGGGTACAAGCACATCGTCCCAAACTTAAACAAAAAGGCAACTTTGAAAAACCTATTTAACGACGCCAGGTTTACCACAGATTCATATCCCAATATTGTAATAGGTTAAAAAATTTATAACGCCATATTTAACGACGATTGTACTAAATAATCGTTGTAATACAAGCAGTGTAACAAGCTTCGATTCCCAGCTACTACATTTTTTTTCTCCATATTTTAACATTTTAAACACGCTTGTATTTAAACACCGTTGTAATACATGTAACAAGCTTCGATTCCCAACAACTATATTTTTTGTCATATTTTTATATTTTAAACATATATTTTATTTCTTTTGTTAGTGTTACGGGGATTTAACCTCAAAACTCAAAATTCATCATTGTTTTTCTTTTAAACATATATTTTATTTCTTTTGTTAGTGTTTTTAAGTGCCAGAGAATAATATATATAACTTTAAAAATAAAACTGTAAGAGATGAGCATATATAAAATAACATTTTATTAAGATTCCATTAAGAAGAGTACATTGATAATCATATTACATATATTTATCAATGTCAGAGACCATAGCTGCAAATGCATCTTTATAATCCAGACATCTCTCCTCACTCCCCTCACCAGAATCATAATAAATTGTCCTCCTTTTCTTCTTTATCTTTTTCTTCTTCAGCTTCTTCTTCTTCTTCTTCTTCTTATCCTTCCTCACCCTTAAGGCATCCCTGACGATGGCCGTTGGTTGGACCTCCTCAATTGGCGCCTGACGTTCCTCATTGGTGATGTTTCTAGCATTCTCATTTGTAGAGCTCATTGTTACGAAGAATATATTATGAAGAAATGTAAAGTTGTCTATTTATAGATGAGGTTGAAGATGAAAAGTCTGATAGTTTAATGCTTGCAATGATGATAACTTGTAAATGGTTGATATTCTGGAACGATATGTTTTGAAAAACGAAGAAAATTTTAAATCATTATGACCAGAGTGTTCTCTACTCCGGGAAGAGCAAGGGTTATAATATTACAACGGTTAGTAATAATAACCGTAGTGATACCCCTTATACTTGGTACAAGGTTCGACTCCAGGCAATAACATTTTTCTATTTTACGTAATTATAGAAAAATGTTGTTGCCTGGAGTCGAACCTTGTACCAATTATAAGGGGTATCGCTACGGTTAATATAACTAACCGTTATGATATTATTAAAATAATATATATACTTATCATTACGGTTGTTTTAGAAAACCGTTGTGAAATATTTACCTATATAAGGGAATTAACTTTCTATTATTGACAGTAGCGCCGTTTCCTTCACAGTGAAACCCTAGCACCCATTTTTGGTAGCAAACTTCATCTTTTTATAGAATCCGCGAAAAGAAATATAAGAAGTATGAAGCTTTTGATTTAAGTTTCTTCCTCCTTGTATTTCTTCTTGCAGAATCTAAAACTAGATGAACATGGTGATGATGCTGGCGGTAGCAAACGTAATGTACATATTGTTTATGGAAAATAAGGTATTCTTCTACTTCAATATTTTTGTTAGATAGTTTCCATTATCTCGTTTGCTTCATGTTGTTTTTGTTGATTGTTCTCATTTTGTGCAGATTCGACTTCAATGCTTCACAAGCAAGGTGAACTTCATTGTAATGGTACAATCCCACTTCTTAGGGTTTTGTTTCAACTTTTGGTTGTTTTGTTTTGAATACTAACTAATTTTCTTCATTGCTTCCCACTTCTTAGGGTTTGTTTCACATGGTGATGATGATGATGGTACATATATATATGTATTCATTCTGATAAGGTACATATATATGAATTCATTCTGATATTGTATATGAAATTTAGTTTATTATATACTATGTATATTGTTTGTTTCACTATCCTTTTATTGAAAATGCAATCAGTTAAATTGATATAGAACATTAGTTTATTATATACTATGTATATTGTATATAGTTAAATTGAATACTAACTAATTTTCTTCATTGCTTCACACTTCTTAGGGTTTGTTTCACATGGTGATGATGATGGTGGTACATATATATGAATTCATTCTGATAAGGTACATATATATGAATTCATTCTGATATTGTATATGAAATTTAGTTTATTATATATACTATGTATATTGTTTGTTTCACTATCCTTTTATTGAAAATGCAATCAGTTAAATTGATATAGAAAATTATAATCTAAAAATTAAGATGTATTTGAAAACCAACCTTTATCATGTGAATGTTTTCCGAATTGCATCCATTTCATTCAGCACTTTTAATGTTCCTTAACATAAAATTTATGGTCCAATGGTCCGTTTGCTTCAATTCATCGATATCTTTTATTATAGTTTACCTCATCGTCGTCACTAATTGTTGCGTGAGAATTGGATAACAAGCTATTAATTAACTTGCATCGCAAAACTTTGAAATTCACCACCGAGCTTTGATTTATCCAAAGGAAAGGGTAAAGAACGAAAACCCTAAGTTAAGAGAATCTAGGTTCGGGGGTTGGTTACGCCTAGGGAAGGTATTAACATCCTAAACGTATGTAATACTCTACAGGAACCTCTTGTTAGTATTTGTGTTATGTTATGTTTGCTTGCTAAGGCAAATGTACTAAGGTAAAGAAAGACCTAGGGGTATATACACTAAGTATGCTCGCTAAGACATCACATCTCGTGCCTACGTATCCTGACAGGGATGGAATCAGAGCATTCGTAGTTCCCCTCAATACGGGGTAAAAGGGTGTAAAAAGAAAATGTGAAATCCAAGATGGCATCGGATGTAAAGGTAAAAAAAGGTGGAATCCGAGAAGGCATCAGATGTAAAGGTAAAAAGTGGAAAAAGAAAAAGGTAGCTCGCTAGGATCTCGCAATCCTATGCCTACGTATTCTCAAAAGGGTCTTTGAGAAATCAGATCAATCGTAGTTCCCCTCAACGGGGGTAAAGAACTCTTGACTGTGGTCAAGGTTCCCGGGGAAAAGTAGGGTCTGACAGCAAGACACCTACATGGAGTACGACGACTCCAAACCTAAGGCTAGGTAAAGCAGGGAAGGAAGTCTCGATCGCGCGGCAGCGTGAGATAAGGGAATAATGGACAAGGCTATCCTAAATGACAGGGCAGTCAACTAGAGGGTCATTTCCTTTGGAATGGGGTAAACAGATAGGCAAAGAGGAAAAACCTCGAGTATCAAATGTAAAGTGAATAACAATATATACAGTGAGCATCAAGAATCAAAATAGAAATGAATATCAGGGATTAATGAAAGTATGAAAATAAATATGAAAATAGTAAGATAAATAGGGATTAACTGAAATAACTAATAACAATAGAAATTAATTAAAACTAAATAAATAAGTAAATTAATTCTAACTTAAAATAATTAATTTCTAAACTAATCTTAATCCTAAATAAAAATTAACTAACTTAATCTAACTTATTAAACTAGTTTCTAACCTACATTTAAACTAATGTCTAGTTCTAAAACTAAAAAAAATTAATACCTAATTCTAATCTTAATTCTAAAATATAACAATCCTAAAGTTAACCTAAAACTTAAAATTAAATGATTAAATCCTAATTAACTTAAAATCTAGCTAAACAAAATTCCTAAAAACTAACTAAGTTATTTGACTAATAAGAATCTAATTAAAATGTGAGAGTGGGATCAGCATAGTGGGCTTAAAATCCAATCTGTCAGGAAAATTGATAAGGCAATGATGGCCCAACAACAAGGTGGGCGGACCTGGGCACGGGTCAGATCAAAATGACCCAAGTCTGTACTAACAAGTAGAACAAAGAAAACTAAATAGACAAAAATTAAAAGGCTACATGAAATGAACAGAAGCAAACCTCACCATAATGGTTTTCCTATCTCGTTTCCTCAACCGTGAATCCCCTCCCTTGTGCGTGAATTTCTCTTTCAACGGTTCTCTGTCTCGGTTTCTCTGCGAGATCTCCCTCCGCCTCTGATCTCTCGTCGTTTTTCTCGCAGCGCGATGGTTTGTGGGTTTCAAAAAATTTTCTCAGTGTTTGTTTGACTTATTTTCGAAGGTTTGTTCCGCTCTATTCATTTTGTTTCAAACTCTCTTCTCATCTCTTTCTCTCTGTTTTGCATCCTGGGTTCGTGAGGTTGTTTGAAGGTTGAAGGTTGAAGGTTTGAGGGTTTGAGAAGGC
The DNA here is from genome assembly GCA_022829125.1 of Lathyrus tuberosus. Taxonomy (NCBI): domain Eukaryota; kingdom Viridiplantae; phylum Streptophyta; class Magnoliopsida; order Fabales; family Fabaceae; genus Lathyrus; species Lathyrus tuberosus. The sequence goes on from JALAZF010000034.1 coordinate 9,543,950, forward strand.
AATGGAAAACTAGGTTGGAAGTTTTGTTCAGAACGAGTTTATGTGTGTTGTGGTTTTGTTGTTGATAGGTTTTGTGAAGGGATTGAAAGGAGAAGGTTTGAATGTGATGTTTAAACTCTAATGGAGGAAAAAGAGTGATAGGGTGGAGTTTTGATGAATGGATGAGGTACGGTTTTATGGGCTTGATACTGTTGTGGTTAGAGGAGGGCGGGGGAACTGTGTCGAATAGAAGGGGAATGATGAGTGATAAGGGTTGTGTGGTGTGGCTGGAAAATGGAGGTAGAATGGATTTGAAACGAGATGGTGATGATGAAGCGATTTTGGATTCAGTTGAAGGAGATTTTGGAGAGGTTTGTATTGAGGTTGGAAGATGATGATGGTGATGAGGCTATGGTGAGGGAGTTTGTTAGAATGTTGTTCTGTGTTTGATGGATGAAGGATTAGAGGAGTGTGTAGGTGGTTGAACAGAACATATGGATCGAGGCTTTGAAGCAGAAGTTTTTCTTTTTGAACTTCCAGGTTTGAGTTCTCTCTTTTTCTTTTTGGTTGCGTTCTCCTTCTCCTGTTTAATTCAAATCTCCTTATATCAGCAAACTGATTTTTCTTCCTATCCTGTTGTACTTCTGCAAGGTCTTAAGGTATAGTTGTTGTTGCTTGTAGCATTGGTTCTGGTTTGAAGCAGGTTGTAGCAGTGTAGGTTTGACACAACAGAATGGTTTTGTTTGAAAATGTGAGCAGAGAGTAGCAGGTCTTATTTTTGTATAAGGTTTGGCCTGGTGTAAGCAGGTACAAGGCGCAGGGGTGCCATGCGTGAAAGGGATCTCTCTTGGCAGTATAGTTTGTGGTCAAAGTTTGTAGTGTAGTGACAGCAAAGACTTGGTGAATGCTTAATGACTATTTTTGTGATTTTTATAAAATTAGAATATAAACTTAAATTGAATTTAAATCTAAATCAATATTAAAAATTAAAATTAAAATTTGACTATAATTAAAAATGTATTAAAATTTACCTAATTAAGACTAAACTAAAGAATAAAATTAAAATTAAAATTAAAATTGAACTAAATTATAACTAGATTAAGTAAACTAAAATCAAAATTAATCTAATTAAAATTAAACTAAAATAAAAGGATAAGAGTTAAACTAAAGTTAAAAATAAGTTAAAGTTACAAATAATTTAAAATTGATAATAACTGGAAATAAACTAAATTAAGTATAAACTATGTAAAAGAGATAAACTAAACCGAAATTAACTACATAAATTCTAAACAAATTTAAAATAAATATCTAACTAAATACAAAAATAATAATAATAATTAAAATCAAGAAGGACATGGAAAGACAAAATGCATGATTAATGAAATGTTAACAAAAATGCGAAAATGGCTCGAGATGATATGTAAACGACTAGAATATCTGAGGGTAAAATTTGGGGTACAACACTAATCATCGTGGTTGTTAAGATCATGATTGTTATGATGATAAAATCGCGATGATTTTTGGCGATGATGAGGTAAACTATAATAAAAGATATCGATGGATTGAAGGAAACCGACCATTGAACCATAAATTTTATGTTAAGGAACATAAATTGTGCGGAATGAAATGGATGCAATTCGGAAAACAGTGGTGTGTTTTAAGTTGGTTTTTAAGAACAGTTTAATTTTTAGATTATATAGTTCTTTACCAATTTTAATGTTTGTATTTCTTTAATTAGGTGTATGGTAAAACAAGCAATATACATTTTTATTTAATAAACTAAGGATACATTCCACAACGGTTGAGACACATAATCGTCGTGATAGTTAATATATATTACAATGGTTGATACTCATAACCGTTGTGATAGTTAATATATATTACAACGGTTGAAATACCTAACCGTTGCAATACAACGCGCGCTTCCAGAATACAACAACGGTTTCCAGACTGTTGTAGAAACAACGAACTTACAACGACAATCTACATAACAACGCCTTCGTCTGCGTCATTATATGTCATTCCCAACCGTTGTTAAATGGGTTTTTCGTAGTAGTGTTTCCACTCTTTGACGAGCAGATCCTTGCCCCGAAGGGAAAAACTCAACTGAGCTCCACCGTCGTCGTACTGGAAAGGCAGAACGCCCAACTCGTGATGGGAGGTTCACGATGCAGAGCTAAGATCAGTGTCTCCCATGGCTTGGACAACAAAAAACAAAGTGAAATATAAGCTTTTTGCATTGGATCACCATTTTCCATGAGTCAGAAAGTAAAACGGAGGTCGGATCTGGAACGGGTGGGGAGAGCCGGAGAGGCAAGTAGATCGGCGGAAAAACGGTCGGAATCAGTCACTGGACGCGCTGGCACGCGCGGGGGTAGCGGTGGGAAAAAGGGCGATGACCAGATCGAAGGGCGGCGAGTTAGATGGTGGGGTCGGTTTTTTGAAACGTCGCTGAAAGTTTTGTCAGAATAGTAACGACGACAATGTCAGCAAGGTGGTTACCGAAGAATTTTGAAAAGTTAGAGGCAAACCGGAGTGACAACACGATTTGAAAAAAAAATCTCACCGGAAGTCAGTGGGTAAACCGGGTAAAATACGTCGAAGAAAGAATTGTCTCTTAACAGGCTCTAGATTCCATGTTGAAATAGGCGAAACTAAAAGACATTTAGATTAAACTGTGTGTTTTGAAAAGCACTACAGAGACATTATTATATATAGAGAAATTACAACTAATTACATGATATAGTCGACGTGGGACTATTTTATATACAAATATTCTTAAGACTATATATTTAAAAATATCAACACTTATATTGGAATAAGACGTAAGATTACCTTTGTTTTCCGTCATGTGAGATATGGCTCGTGTATCCATGTACCACTACTCATCAGGATGAGCCATAAATAAAGTGTAAATTTCAGCCTGAATATCTGTTGGTGTGTATGAAGGTTGTGCTGAAGCGACATGTGCTTGCGGTGGGTTTTGCCCAAGAATGTTGGGTTGACGGTTTGAAGCGACCGCTTTCTGCCAATTTTCAGTTGTAGGATATGGGCAAGTAGGAATGGCCCGTGGCTGCCACTATGTATCCCAAGAAAGATAGGCCCATGTCTGTTTTAGAGAGGGTTGATTCCACGCCCCTTGTTGATAATGGCATGATTGTCTGTCTCGACCACCACTAGGATTGTGGTTCCGTCCACCATAGTTGTTGCCTAAACCAAGGCACTTGCCTCGACTGTCGGTGTTACTGTTGTTGTTACAATTGGTGCAAGTATAAGGATAAGTAGGATAACTATTTTCTTGAGAAGTAGTAAACACAAAGTTATCAGTTTTGTGTTGTGTGCATTTTGCCAATAGTATATACATTGGAGAGAATGTAAACAAGTTGAGCTTGATTCAGACATGATGATGATGATGATGATGATGTGGTGAGGTAGTAGAACAAAAATAATGAGGTAAGAGATTAAGGCCGATGGCACGGCTGAAGGTAGAGGAAGAGAGATGCCGACAAAGCGACTAGGTTTAGAGGAGGAAGGGAAAAAATAGGTTGTTAAAAGGAATAGGCTTGTGATATCATAATAGAATTTTCTCTCTTGATTGTTTCATTATACTAGTGAATATTTACAATGATGTTGAGTCATGGTTAACTTATCAAGATAATTTACTAATCAATATACATCAATGCATATTGATACTAATAATTGATACATCAATGCTAATAATTGATATAATGAATACTTTATATTCTAATAAGGTGAAACCACAACTTCTTGCAAAAACATGTGATCTAACCTTTAGAAAAGTTTCTCAAAAGATCACCAAAGTCCGATGTTCTGGATTACCAATGGAACTGCAATCTACATTGACTTTTATCACATTCTCTGAGAGAGAGTGTCAAGAAGTCTAAGGACTGATATCTTATTCGAACCCCCAAAAGCTTGTTGGTAGAGTGTAAAAGAGTAGTTATTTGATTAAAAATATGTCAAAGAGCGACAATTGTCTTTGAAGGATTCTTCGTTATGAGGTTTCCAATTGTTCCAACAACAAATGAGAAACAAAAGACCATGATTGGCGACCACATAGGGGTGTGCATTATTGTTGAACCAATCTAAATTGGTCCAAATATATGGTTTAGGTTTGGTTTTTATAACTGTTTAATAAAACCAATTTATTTTAACAAAAACCAGTTTATATTTGGTTCGGTTTGGTTTAAAACCGGTTTTTCATTTAAACCAGTACAAAATTAGTTTTTTTTTAAAACTGGTTTTCAATTTTAATTCTTAAAACACTTATTTATATATTTTGATTTGTTGGGAGTAAGTTTGGTTTAGTAATTAAAAAACCTAAACCAATTAAATCAAATAAAAAAAATTTAAGTCAATCTGAAGTTTATTTGACAATATACTATACTTGTTTGTTAAAAATGGGGATGACAATGGGCAGCGTATGGGTAGGGTACTATAGTATCCGTCTCCATACTCGCAGTTGAAAAAAATCCCCGTACCCGAGCCCATACCCGCTTGGGTCTCAAAATTGGCACCGTCTCCGTATCCTATGGGTATATAAGTGTCCGTACCCGTACCCGTTACCCGCATTTCTAATAAAAATAAATATATCAAGTATAAAATATCATAATATTTTAAGTTTTTAAAAAATTTTATTGTTGAATTATAAAATAAATGATCACGTATATTAAATATGTAGTAATTTAAAATTGATTTTTTTTTTAATTTTATAAATATTTATTTTTATATAATAATATAAATTAAAATATATAAATATATATTGTGCGGGTATGGGGCGGGTTGGGTACTAAGGTGCCTGTTCTGGACTGGGCCGGGGTCTGCTCCTCAATCGAGCAGGCCCAACCCACACGTCCTGGGGTGGCCCAACAAAGGCCTCTTATCACAACCAACCTCGAGCACAGGCCCACCTCAACAGTGTCGGGCACATGCAACACCTCGGCGGTATTCGGGCACACGCGGTATAGAGCGTCGGGCAGAGGCGCTAAGTCTCTCCGAGCTCACACTTCCTCTACACTCAGGTACTCCTTCCCGCGATGAGCCATCTCCTTCTGCACATAAGAGTCCTCCCCGTGAGGACACATCTCTCCCCGACACGCAAGACTCCTCCCCGCGAGGACACGTTCTCATGTAACTGCACACTCCCGATGGAATCGGTCTGCCCTAATTCCGGAGATCTAGGAACGGTTACCCCAGGGCGAAGACCACGTGCTGGTCTTCACTACGCCACGTAAGCCCTTGAAATTGCTTGGATTGAGCCTGACAATCCAGCCCAGTGCTAGTGACCGTTGGCCCCGCGCTGGGGGCTCTCTATAAATACCCTCTCACTTGAGAGGGCCAGGTTACACACATTTTCTTACTCTAACCTTGTACTTGCTTTTACTTGTGACCCTTGCCTTACTTGAGCGTCGGAGTACCTTGCAGGTACACCCCCCCCCCCCCCCGGCCACCGTCTTTCAACCTCACCGGAGCTGAAGTCCAGACGACGTTGTTGGCCACCAGATACTGTCTGATCCAGGTACGATCAGTGGCGCCGTCTGTGGGAAATATTTGCTTCCCCGTTTTTCCTTCGATAAACCAAAGCAATCCTCTCATTCATCACCAGCATGGCTAATCTGTCCGCTAACAAAGCTCTGGACACCTTCCTCGCACAACTCGAGAACGGAAACCACCACGAGGACGCTGCTATCCTCAACGGCGATGAAGGCGACGTAAGAGACGGGCAGACTGCCTCCCCGGACTCCCAAGATGTAGCTGACAATGCCGCCCGCCAAGACGATCAGCAAGCCATTTTTCAGCCAGTTGCTCCTCCGCCCAATGCAGATTCGAGCACCGTGGTCCTATTTGCCTTAATCAATTAGACCAATCAGCTGATCGCACACCAGAATACCAGAATTGAAGCACTGGAGCAAGGGCGGGCACGACGATCTTCCCCGCGAAGACATCTTCGTCCACTGTCACCTCGTCGTTCTCCTTCCCCGCGAAGGACCCCTTACGACGAATCTCGAACCCCCTTGCCGGTGCACGGGGGCCGTCAGCCATGTCTTGAGCGCCCCCAGCCGACGATCTCCCAGAAACTCCCTCGTTCCCCGCCTCGGAAGGAACCCAGGGCCTCCACCACTACCAAGAAGTCCAAACAAACCGAGGAGAGGCCGAGGAACCGTTCGAGGAATTCCCCTCCACGGCATCAGCGATCCCCTTCGAGGTCCTTGACAGGAAGTGACGACGACGACCAGAGGACCCCTCTGTCATGGGAGATTATGAATGCCCCAATTCCTGCGGGCATGGAGAAACCCCCACAATTGGGGAACTACGACGGCCTGGCCGACCCCGACGACCACGTCGAAAGTTTCGAAGCCATGCTCGACTTCAGAAACGTCAGGGGAGCCATTAAGTGCAGGCTTTTCCCCACCACCTTGCGGAAGGGCGCCATGACTTGGTACAAGGGTCTGGCACCCGGGTCGATCACATCCTGGAAGCAACTTAGACAACGCTTCACCAAACACTTTACTGCATCTCGTCGACACCCGAAGACGGAAGCTGCCCTAGAAAGCATCTTCCAGGGGAAGAACGAATCTCTCCGGAACTACATTGAGAGATTCAACAGAGAAGCTGTCGAGGTCCATACGACCGACGACATGAAAAAGTATTTAATCATCCATGGGTTACGTTTTGGATCTGACTTTACCAAGTCCATGGGCCTCCGCAGACCCCGCCGTCTGGAGGATCTCCTCCAACGGGCTCAGTCGTACATCGAACTCGAGGAGTGGAGGCAGCGCAGATCGCCCTTGAATCGAGACGCAAAGAAGGCCCCCGCGGCCACAAAGAAGAAGACTCTCCCCCCCGACGAGGAGGAGAAAGAAAGAGAGATAATCGCCCCCGTGAACCTCGTGAACCACGTGGACCAGCTGCCCGGTTCACTAAATACACCCCGCTTAATGCTCCCCGCGCGCGAATCCTCTCCGAGTGCCAGAACTCATAATTTGTGAAAGGAGGAGTCCGCTTCCCGAAGCCCACTGCCCCCAAATCAAACGTTGACAAGTCAAAATACTGTAGGTTCCACCGGAGCCACGGGCATGTCACAGAAGACTGCATCCATCTCAAAGATGCGATTAAAATTCTGATCAAGGAAGGGCACCTAAAGAAATATACCCAGAAGAATAATACTCCTCGTCCCAGCTCCCGGGAAGCCCAGAACGTCGAGGAGACGACGTCCCCTCCCGACGAGAGTCAGATTCAGGTCGCCCTCAGCGTCACTCGACCCGAGGACTTCTTTGTCCCCGTAATCATTGAGGGCCAAGAAGCAATTCGCAACATGTGGGCGACATTCCCCCACGAGGACCCCGTCACTGCCCGTAGCACTTGGGAAAGCTTCCCCAAAGCGATGGTCATCTCCGGGGGTGGTCCTGAGAAGTTGTCCGTCGGATCGATCAAGCGGAAATTTGATGAACTAGAATCCGCAACGTCGGTGAAGACAACCACTCTCGAGAAAGTGAGGGGGAACTCCAACCCTATCACCTTCTATCTCGAGGAACTCCCCGGGGGAGCCCCAAATGTCACTATTCCCCTCCAGGTCAGGGCACAGATGGCGAACTTTGACGTTCGAAGGATCCTCGTCGACCAGGGAAGTTCGGTCGACATCATGTATGCCCATCTGTTCGGGACCCTTCAGCTCGACGAGAGACATCTAACCCCGTACGTCGGTTCAGATCTGCAGGGGTTCAACGGAACCACCACCAGACCATGGGGTTACGTTGAGCTGATGGTTACATTCGGGGCCGAAGACACTGCCCGACAGGTGAAGATCCGTTTCCTGGTGGTCGAATGCCCATCCCTTTACAACTGCATCCTCGGAAGGACCACCCTGGCAGAGCTTACGGCGGTGCCATCAACGGTCCACCTCAAAATAAAGTACTACACAGCCAGGGGACGAGTAGCGATGATGCACGGGGACATAGACGCGGCCAGAAGATGCTTCGACGCCGCTGTCAAAGGCATGAGTTCCATCGGCACCAAACACAAGACCGTGGCAAAGCCACCCCCGGACACCGAACAGGTACCTCTCCCGCACGTCAACGCGGTCGAACTCGACAACAGGTTCCCGGGCGAACCCGATGAAGATGGGGCAGAAGACCCCGACCTCCAGGCGGAAAACAACGGGCGACCTCTCCACCCAATGCGCCCCATCCCCGATGGAGACTTTGAGCTCGTGGTTCTCGGGGACGACCCGAACCGTAACGTGAAGATTGGCACCGGGATCCCCGACCTGGAGAAGGAGCAACAGAAGGCATGTCTCCTGGAGAAAGCTGATCTGTTCGCATGGAGCGCCTCCGAGATGCCTGGCCTTGACCCCGAGGTGGCTTGCCATCAGCTCGCAGTAGATCCGGCCGCTAGGGCCATAACTCAACGTAGACGTAGGCAGTCTCCCGAAAAAGCGGAGGCTGCTGAAAAAGCTGTAAAAGATCTCCTAGAGGCGAATTTTATTTCGGAGGCCAGGTACACAACCTGGCTGTCCAACGTTGTACTCGTAAAAAAGAATAATGGAAAATGAAGGATGTGCATTGATTATACTGATCTTAACCGGGCTTACCCGAAAGACTGCTACCCTTTGCCTAACATCGACCAACTGGTCGACAATTCTGCAGGTTACAAACTATTATCCTTCATGGACGCTTACTCGGGATACAACCAAATTCCCATGGATAAGGTCGACAAATAGCACACGGCTTTCATGACCGAGTCGGGCAATTACTACTACAATGTGATGCCCTTCGGTCTGAAAAACGCCGGTGCGACCTACCAACGGATGATGAATAAGGTTTTCTGGGCTAAAATCGGCGACATGCTCGAGGTCTACATGGACGACATGATCATCAAATCAGCGGAAGAAGTTGACCATGCCGCGCACCTCAAGAAGGTGTTCGACACGGCGAGGAGATGCCACATGAGGTTCAATCCCGACAAATGCACCTTCGGCGTTCGGGCAGGTAAGTTCCTCGGCTTTTACCTCACAGAGCGAGGGATCGAAGCCAACCCCGACAAGTGTAGAGCTTTTTCCGAGATTGTTGAAAGAGTATTAGGGGGTGTTTTTATCGTCTCCACAGGGATTGTCGATATACGATGCTTGCCTTTCAATAGTAGCGATGTTTGAAGTTCAATGGTTTCAAAAGGTTCTCAATTGTTGTTAACATTAATTGGTAGCAAAGAGTAATTGGTGACAAAGAGTTTGTAAAGGTTTTAGGAAAGCATGTCAAGGTTAGGTTTCGCTAACCCGTTTTACATATATCCGATTAATCAAGCACATGAACAAGGTTTCCGACCAATACAACTGCGTATCCTCCCGACTAAGTTTATGTCTAAAGCAAAGTCGTGAGTATCGTTGTTTAAACCGTTAGATGATGTCTCACGCTAACAATCTAAACAACAATCATTAAGATCAACACAAAGCGAATAACAAATCCCAAATCTATGTCTAGAGTTTGGTTTTTAAGAGATGAAATTATTAGATCATGCTTTGTAGAATCTATGTCTAGAGCAATACAAATCACACATAAAGCATTAAGAGAAAATAACTTCATCTATATTGATCAAAGACTTTGTTCATACACAATAGATCAAAACAAATACATATAATCAGGATCAACTACTTCTAACCTCAACACAAAAGAGTTTAGCTACACATTCTCATGGTAGCTTGGATGACAAGTTTCAAGAGGAGATGAATGAACATCCACGTCAAATAATCGAGAATGGACGTGACTTCAGCTTCTCAAAGTGAAAATCCACTCTTAGATGATCAAAATACTGAAAACTATGATTTTGGGTGAAAATGAGCAAAAGATCCTTTACACATAAAGTGAAAATCTATTTATACACACAAAATCTCAGCAACCTTCGCCTAGCGAAGAAATCATTCGCCTAGCGAATGAACTAAAACATGGCACTTTAAGTGCCTCAGACTTAAACCATCCACAAGAGTTATCGTGGGTTCGCTAGACGAACCAAATCATTCGCGACGCGAGCCTTCGCTACAACCTTCGCTCTAGCGAAGTTTGGGTGTTTTCAAATAAAAAAGTTTCTGCCACCCTTCGCTGGCACCTTCGCCTAGCGAGCAAAACAGCGAGCCTTCGCTGGCTTCCTCGCCACAGCGAATTTACCCACTTTTCCTACTATAACTTTTTTCAACTTTCTGCCACCCCTCGCCAGCACACTCGCCAAGGTTCGCTAGGCGAACCTTCGCTGGTGACTTCGCCAGCACTCGCCTAGCGAATCCTGCTGTTGCTTTCTTCCTTCTATGGCAACTTGCATCCATTCTTGGTGTCTCACAATCTTGATCTTTTCATGCCTATTCCTACACACTAGCACACAAATTACAAGCACCACAAGTGTATTCCAATGTATGCACAACAACACAATTCATCACTAAAATCAACACATTACACATGGAAAGAAATGAAAAATGCCAAGTAATTCATACAAATATATAACATGTTTGACATCTAACAGAGATCCCTACTCCGGACTCAAAGAAGTCGATACAATCATTGAACGGGATGCTCACCGCTCTCTCCCGCTTCGTCGCCAAGTCTGCACAGTACGCACTCCCATTTTTCAAACTTCTTCGACAAAAAGTGGAGTTTGAATGGAGCGAAGAATGCGAGCAGGAGCTCCTCCACCTAAAACAAGTCTTATCGCAACCCCCGGTCCTCTCACGGCCTGAGGGCGGGGAGACACTTTTCTTGTATCTTGCAATCACGAGTGAAGCAGTCAGCGCCGTCCTCATTCGGGAAACCCCGGACGGGTAGAAACCAATTTACTTCACGAGCAAAGCCCTCCAAGGCCCCGAGCTCAGGTATCAGTAGATATAGAAATTCGCCCTGGCCCTCGTCACCGCGGCCAGGAGGCTACGCCACTACCTCCTTGCCCACACTGTCGTCGTAAGGACCGAACAACCTATAAGGCAGCTCCTTGGACGACCAGACATGGCGGGGAGGATGCTCAGGTGGTCGCTCGAACTCGTCGAGTTTGACATCCAATACGAAGGGAGGAAAACCCTAAAGGCTCAGGTATTGGCCGACTTTGTAGCGGAGATGACCGTCCCCGAACCTTCGACCAACGGATTCCAGAAATGGACGATTTATGTCAACGGAGCATCCAGCCCGAAGGAAAGCGGGGAGGGCATCATCCTCGAAAACGAGGAAGGCATCCTGATCGAGGTATCCCTCGAACTATCCTTCCCGACGTCGAACAACCAAGCAGAATACGAGGCCTTCCTCGTTGGACTTCGGCTGGCCGAGGACCTCGGCGCCAAGGAGGTCAAACTCTTCACCGACTCCCAGCTCGTGGCCTCGCAAGTCCGAGGAGAGTACCAGGCCAAGAATGACAACCTCATAGAATACTTGGCCTAGGTGAAAGAAAAGATGAAAAAGTTCACCTCCGCGGAAGTAACTCACATCCCCCGCGAGCACAATGCCCGAGCAGATGTCTTGTCCAGATTGGCAAGCACAAATAAGAAAGGCGGGAACAAATCCGTCATACAAGAAGTACTTTCCCGGCCGAGCATCGACAACCCCGCCTCGGTGGCAGACGTAAACGCCATTGGTGACAACAATTGCTGGATGACCCCCGTGTACGAGTACCTCACGACGGGCAAACTGCCCAAAAATCCCAAGGAAGCCGGAATGGTCAAGCGGCGGGCATGCTCATACACGATAATCGAGGATAAGCTATACCGACGAGGGTTCTCTATCCCCCTCCTCAGGTGCGTCGAGGAGACCAAGGTCCCCGCCATCCTCCAGGAAATCCAGGAAGGAGTCAATGCACAGCACCTCGGCGGGCGATCGTTAGCCCGTAAGGCGCTTCGAGCAGGGTATTACTGTTCCACCATGCAACAGGACGCCAAGGAACACGTCAAGAAGTGCGATAGATGCCAACGACACGGGGACATGCACCTTGCTCCTCCCAACGAGCTCAAAACACTGTCCTCCCCGTGGCCGTTTGCGTGGTGGGGGATGGATATCCTCGGACCTTTCGTCCAGGGGTCGTATCAAATCAAATACCTCATCGTCGGGGTGGACTACTTCACGAAGTGGATTGAGGCGGAAGCATTGGCCAAAATCACGACCTTCAACATACTGCATTTTTACAAAAGGAACGTCCTCGCCCGATTCGGCGTGCCTCAAGCTATTGTCACCGACAACGGAACACAGTTCACCGACAAGAACTTCCAAGACTTCGTCTCTAAGCTAGGCACGAAGCAGCACTTCACGTCGGTCGAGCACCCTCAAACGAACGGACAGGCTGAGGCGACGAACAGAGTAATCCTACGAGGACTGAAACGTCGATTAGGCGACGCCAAACAACGGTGGGTCGAGGAACTACACAACATCCTCTGGGCCTACCGAACGACCCCACATTCCACGACCGGGGAGACCCCCTTCCGTCTGACCTACGGAACGGAAGCGGTGATCCCCGTGGAAATCAGGGAACCCTCGAGGAGGACAGAAGCCCCCCTCGACGAGGACGCAAACGACGAAGCCCTGAGGAAGGAACTCGATTTCGTCGAGGAGATACGTTCGGGTGCTTCTCTCCGAGAAGCTTCACTTAAACAGAAGATAAATTTGCGTTATAACGACAAAGTCATCAAACATGATTTTCAAGTAGGCACCCTCGTCCTACGAAGGAACCAGAAAGACTAGCGAGAAGGCAAACTCGCCGCGAATTGGGAGGGCCCGTACCGCGTCCGCGTGAAAACGGGGACAGGAGCCTACTTCCTAGAAAATCTGCACAGGGAAGAACTTGCTCGACCATGGAACACTGAAAAGCTAAAACAATATTACAGTAAAGCACTGCCCGCGACACGCTAGCATCACGGTCACGGGGACGCGCTAGGGTACAAGCGCGACACCCCTATACAGAACACGGTGATCGAAGGCCGCATTGTGTGAGCACGAGGACTTCTGATCCGACGGGGATACCTCGATCGAGCTCCGCCGTCGTTGTACCAATTAGGCAGAACACCCAGCTCGCGATGGGAAGTTCACGCCACGAAGCTAAGACCTCGATCGAGCTCTTAGCCTCGTTGAGGGTCGGAACACATCTCCGACCACCCGACCAGCTCTCCACGCGGTCAGGGAAGTCGAGCAAGTCCCCAAAGTCTATTAGACAAAAACAAGAAAAGCACAGCAAATACAATAACATCACACACAACGGAAACATACAAACATCACACGTGCAGATAAACAAAAATGCATTAATCGGGCAGAAGCCTAGCGTACAAGTGTTACAAAGTATCAAAAAGCTCCTGGCACGCAGGCCGGGCACAAGTCATTACAAAAAAACAAGTGGCACGCAGGCCGAACAAGCAAAACTAAACAGCAATCTCATCCTCGACCCGACGTTCATCCTCCTCGCCCTCTTCCTCTGGCAGGTCCAACTTGCTATTGACCACATGAAGGAACGAGTTAATTCTGTCGAGCGCAAGCTGAACATCCAGATTCTCGGCGCCGACCTGCTCCACTGCATTCTTAAAGCCTATCTCGAGGGCCTCCAGACTATCTTGCTGAAGTTCCCGAATCTTAGCAATCAGGGTCGCGCGGTCAGCGAAACTTTTCTCCTCGGAAGATCCGTTCTCCGCGAGACGGACAACGGCTTCCAACTCTCCAATCCTGGTCCGAAAACAATCACGCTCCTCCTGAGTTGCCTTCAGTGCAGCCTAGGCCTCATTCAGCTCGTGGAGGGCATTAGCATAGTCCTCACATTTGGCCTGGGCCTTTTGCAGATCAGTCGCGACCTTGTCCTTCTCCTTCTCGAGGGCAGTGTAGTCATCCTTCAGCTTCTATAACTCGGAGGCAGAGGGGGTTCCATTATTCAATATCAAGGCAGTCTCGAAGACTCGCATCATGGCCGCAAGGTCCTCGACGAGTGCCTCTCTCCTGGCCGCACCGTCCATTCCCAGAACTGCCTTCACCTCGGCATCAACAATGACAGGGGGGCTTCCCCCGAAGAAATTCCGCTGGAGGTGACAAGCGGGCATCAGAAACTTCTCCGGTGAGGCAGGGTCCACGAGATCCACGAGGACAGGTCCCTCGGTCCTCGCTTTCTTGGCAGGGGTGCTCTCCGGAGGAGGAGACTGGCTACACTGTGGAGGGGCGGAGCCACTCGTCATCCCAGCCGACGTCGCAGCCTGAATAACTTGAACACGGCTCTTGGTTCACTTAGGTGCCCGTTCAGCGGCCAACTTCAGGATGCGCTCGGTAGCGTTCGACATTTGAGCTGCAAGGGAAAACATGGAGAAAGTTAGCACAAAGGAACAAAACTAAGTGGACGCCCGAACAGGACAAGGAGCTTCTACCTAAGAACCTATTGGCCTCATTGGGAGACTTGCACTCAAGGAGACCCCGGTTGTTTATGTAACGGGCCGCAATCATAACCCTTCCTCGACAGTCGATGAGGTATTTTCCATCCCTACCAACGCACTCTGCCCGGTTAAAACGGTTGACATACTCGACCAGTGTGGTGTACGCTCCTTTGTCCTCCTCCGACAGCTCACCAGGCTTCACGAGGTAGTCCTCCGTGCCGAGTGCAAAGTGCGCATCCTCCCACTCCAGGGGACACTTGGACACAAACCTTTCCTCCCCGGAACTGTCGGGCATAATGTCGTAGAGCGTACCCACAACCTCGTGCGTCGCGGGCATGACATAGTAGAACCTATCCTTGAAATTCCTAATCGAATCCGAGTACGCCTTGAACAGCTTCCTCGATTATTTGAAAGAGACCCAACTATGTCGCCCATGGTCCGTTGAACGTTGGAGGTGGAAGACGCGGAAGAAGAGCGTGAGAGTGATCCCGATCTTGAGATAGTCACACACGATCTCAAATGCCCGCATGAAGGCAAACGCGTTAGGGTGAAGCTGGGACGGCGCCAAGTGCAGACAGTTGAAAACCCCCAATTGAAAGCTGTTGAAGGGGAGACTGATACCGGCCTCTTTAAAGGTAAACTCATACATAGGGAACCTCAACCCACGGTAATTCGAACATATGCGGTGGTGTGCCCGAGGTTGAAAAAATGTCCACTTCGCCTCTTCGCCCTCAGGGACGTTCTCGACGAAAGCGAAAACGTCCGTGTCGTCGGTAGCGAAACGCGACTTTATGCGCAGAGGCTCCTCCCCGGCCCATTCAGCGGCCGGACGCATGAGCTCCTCCCCAGGGATCTGAGCGGGTCCATCCACGTCGGGTTCAGTATCTATCTGGAGAATCCCCGGAACCCTCACGACCATTTTTTTTACCTGAAAAGCAGAGGAAATAGGTGAATTCGTTGGCCGCGACCAAATCCACCCTTCCACCGCTAATCAAGTGAAAGGGCAGTGCGAGCAATGAAAATGCTCGGGGACACGGTGAACTGCCCCTCCTTTCTTTGGGTCTCCAACCCTCCCATATCGTTTCCCCGTGACATTCATCGCATGTCCTCGGGGTATTCATCGGGTCCTCGGGATATTCATCCCAAGCCTCTGCCAATCCTACCGGAACCCTAGGAACGTCCCGCCGTTCCCAGCTGGAACTCAAGGGATTACCGGGAACTTCATCAGTTCACCGAAAAACCACAAACAGAAAGTAAAATGGAAAAGAAAGGGATCAGAAGCTTACTTGGAACGGTGGTGGAAACTTGACCGGAGCAGAAGATACGGCGACGTACGGCGGTGAACGACGGCGGAGCAGCGACGGAGGTAGAAAGAAGAGGGGAGCGAAAAAGGTGGAAACGTGCAACTGACACGAACTCGGCCCTTTTATAGGCTCCTCACGAGACTCGAGGATTTCCTAGGCAATCGATTACGCTACCCTAGCGTAGCCGCCCTAGGCAATGATGAGGGGTGACACGTGACACACGCTTCCCCAGGCACGTCTTTTCATTCCCCAACACGCCTTTTCGTTCACCTCGATTCAGACTCCTCGTGTCACCGCGACATCGCCCGTCTGCGGCCGGTCTAGCGCGAGCAGATCTATTTGATTCTGCCCGGTTTACCAACTGTTCCTCGTTAAGAGTCCCTTCCTCGGTTGGACACGTCCTCGACATAGTGCTGACCCTAAAGTCATTACCCTGATACCTCAGAGCAACGACTTGGGGGGCTCCTCTTCTGGACTGGGCCGGGGTCTGCTCCTCAATCGAGCAGGCCCAACCCACACGTCCTGGGGTGGCCCAACAAAGGCCTCTTATCACAACCAACCTCGAGCACAGGCCTACTTCAACAGTGTCGGGCACATGCAACACCTCGGTGGTGTTCGGGCACACGCGACATAGAGCGTCGGGCAGAGGCGCTAAGTCTCTCCGAGCTCACACTTCCTCGACACTCAGGTACTCCTTCCCGCGAGGAGCCATCTCCTTCTGCACATAAGAGTCCTCCCCACGAGGACACGTCTCTCCCCGACACGCAAGACTCCTCCCCGCGAGGACACGTTCTCATGTAACTGCCCATTCCCGATGGAATCGGTCTGCCCTAATTCCGGAGATCTAGGAGCGGTTACCCCATGGCGAAGACCACGTACTGGTCTTCACTACGCCACGTAAGCCCTGACAGTTGCTTGGATTGGGCCTGGCAATCCAGCCCAGTGCTAGTGACTGTTGGCCCCGCGCTGAGGCTCTCTATAAATACCCTCTCACTTGAGAGGGCCAGGTTACACACATTTTCTTACTCTAACCTTGTACTTGCTTTTACTTGTGACCCTTGCCTTACTTGAGCGTCGGAGTACGTTGCAGGTACACCCCCCGCCGTTTTTCAACCTCACCGGAGCTGAAGTCCAGACAACGTTGTTGGCCACCAGATACTGTCTGATCTAGGTACGATCAATGCCCATCCCCGCACCCATCTCGCTTATTTAAGTGGGTAATTACCCGAGCCCGTATCAATTTTTGCGGGTTTTTACCTTACCCGTTGTGGGTAATTTTCTGGATACCCACTGGGGATGGGCCAAATTGCCATCCCTAGTTAAAAATAAATCGTAAATGATAATCAGAAAAATATTAAAGATTATTATTAAAAAAAATTTGCAGTAGGAAAATAAAAATGAAAGATCATATATTTAAAAAAAATATATGAGAAAAAACTGAAATAAATTGATAAGTGGTAATGAGTAAATCATGATTTTCCATATAATAACTTTTTAAAAAAAATTTCTTATGAAATTGAACTATCCAGGTTTGTTTTTAAAATTTTTAAGAGTAACAGTTGGTAAGGTGTATAGATATATTCAGTACAGCAAGTTCTTTTGAAAACAAAGCTTTACCTTTTCATTTTTGTTTTTTTTTGGATATTTTGTAGCATCAAAGATATAAATAAAAAACGAAAACCTCATTGTGGCTTTGAGAAGAGACCAAATATAAAAATTAAATAAAGAAAATTGGAGAACAGGTTGAAGGAACTAAATGATGGTAATTTTGAGAAAGAAAAAAAATAAACGAACAAGTATAATGAGAAAAGAGAAACTCACATAAGATGGAGGAAGTGACAACTATTGATATCTTAGATTTACAATTTTGTTTTTAAAATGGGTAACAGATCTGGAATTGGTTTTTTAAAACGGATACTCAATTTTTTGGATTTTATTAAAATGGATTTGGGCTAATTTCTATGTTAAATAATTTGGGTTTTTTAAATTGGTACACCAAATTTTTAAAAATGGTTCAATTGAACCAATTTATTTGCACACTCCTACGACCACATTAATTTTCATTCAGTCATATATATATATATATATATATATCATCCACAAAATGAATGCGAGATGGAAATATGAAATTGTTCCAAACTTGCATAGTCTTAAGGCAATCTCTAAGAATGTGTAAGAACATCTAAAACAAGAGACATCAACATGGGATAAGTGACCCGTGTATAATTGGTAGGTAACTTCTCATGCACGATGGTCTAAACAAAATGACGAATAATTTCAAGCCAAGTGAGCTCTTACACTTGGCAACAGTACACACACTACATCGAATTTGAGATCGATCAGAACAAAAGGTAACTATTTTTTACTCAATCAATTTCATTCATGAAAGTAATAATATACAAATTTTGGAGTTTCTGTTCTGCAAAACAACAGAACTAAGGCAAGACAAAGAAACAATAAAGAAAAGAAAAAAAGAATGTTACACAAAGCTACAGAAAATGATGTGAGGCATCATTAAATCACTCAAATCCTAATATCTAGGTCATATTCATATGCAAAGCCAAAAAGGAAAGAACTAAATGTAAAACAATATTGTCACAAATCATACATGTCAGTTGTACTATCTATAGATTCATCTCTTCTGTGGTGGTCAGTAGTAACAGAATCCTTGTTTTCTGCCTCATCAATATCCATTGCAACTTCATCTGCCGTCTCCGAAAGCGAATTCTTGTGATGATGATTCCTCTGGTGCCTTGCTTTAAGGATCCGAGTCAATACTTGAACTATGTCCCTCATCGAAGGACGCTTCCTCGGGGCGCGGTTGATGCATTTGTATGCAAGTGCTGCCACTTCATTTAACTCTTGGAAATCACATTTTCCTTCGAGCTTTGAATCAACAATCTCCTCCCAACCAACTTTCCCTTCGGTGTTCATCGCCGCCTATTCATTCATCAATAGCATTCATAAGAACAAATACAGATCGTTAGATTAAGAGGAGGGGAGAGAGAGATCTTACGAGTTCAACATATTCCATAAGACCCTGCTGAGGATTTCGGCCGGCTATGAGTTCAAAGAGCAACACTCCGAAACTGTATACATCACTTTTCTTCGTGAATGTCCCTGAAGATATATACTCCGGATCAAGATAGCCAAAAGTACCGCGAACAGCTGCATGTTTATCCACCATCTCTTCTCTTGAAAGTCCAAAATCAGCAACCTATTTGATTCAAAATCAACAAAAGCATAAGAAGCATCATAACCAACACTAAATGAAAGTAAGAAACATAAACTTAGTCGTTCAGCATTATCTTAGATCAACAAGGACATACCCGGGCTCGCATGGACTGATCCAATAGAATATTGTTAGATTTGATGTCACGATGAATGACAGGAGGAACGGCCTGGAGTCACAATAACATATACAATTGTAACTAAATATACAAAGCAAGATTATCTTAGCGCATATCACAGCGTAACTTACCCCGTCATGAAGATACTCCAAGCCTCTTGCTACATCTAAAGCTATATGAACCCTCAAATCCCATCCTAGATTCCCATTCTCTTCACCTAAATATAAACACAAACTTACATCCTTCATTTATTATTGCTTATGCGAGTTGAATTTGAAAGACATCCCAAAAAAGGAAACCGAAAAAACAAATCACCAAATTGAAAGGCGCATAATATCAAAGTATTAATTCATATCTTAGGTGTTAGTTCCGCCCGCAGAGTTTGCGAACCAAAAAAGATCGATAACTAACTTACTGTACAAGTGGGAAGCCAAGTTGCCTTTACTCATGTAGACATAAACAAGCATATGTTGACCCTTTTCTGCGCAATATCCAACCAAATTCACCAAGTTTCTGTGGTGTAACCTTCCCAACAACATAACCTAACAAAAAGTTTAATTTCATCAAACCACTCTAGTCTAGAAAAGTATTATGCTAAGTGATTATCGGTAAACATCTTTACCTCAGTCTGAAATTCTTTCTCCCCTTGTTTAGAATTGGTTGCAAGAACTTTCACCGCAACGGTTTCACCAGTAGACATTTGAGCTTTATATACAAGACCAAATGCACCTTGTCCTATCAGTGTTGTGAAATTATACGTCGCCTTTTGCAAGTCCCTGAAATGTAAATATCAAAGTTAAAACCGAACGAGAAGTAAAATTCGCCACCATAATTTGCAAATTATCATAAGCACACATATCGGTTTTGGTTGAATATCAGTGCGCGCACGAGGCTCCGATCTAGAGGATAGCTAATTATAATTCAGTTCAAGGCAAGTAAATGGACACCAAAAAACCATACTTGTACGAATATTCGAGTATTCCAGATGCCGAAATCATGTGACTCTTCTTGAAACCATCAATCCAAAAATTCATGCCATTTCTTCCAGACCTTACAGGAGACTCAGGAGCTAAGGTTGAATCTGATAAAATAGTACAAGAATCAGCACCATTAGCGCGAATCGGTATCGTAGCGGCCCTCCGAGAACTACTATTCCCTATCTGTGATCGCTTCCTATGATATCTAAAACAGATCAATGCAGAAATAGCCAAAACAACTCCAATTACAACACCTATGGAAATCCCAATGATTAACCCTGTAGATTCCTCTTTCATCTCTCCTTATTTTTCTATTCTTTGTTCATCAGCCAATCCATTTACATACCTGCCAAAAACTAAAACAATTCAAAGTTAAAAAAAAAACATTGAATTTGAACAAGTCAATTTCAAACTCATTCAAGAGTTTACAATTACAACACTTGAGGTTGAAAAAATCAAACTTGTACAATGACATCACAAACCTAAAAGTCAAATCCAACAAAAGAAGTAAACAACACAATTACAAAGAAAGATCCAGAAAATCCAAATCCAAAGATGAAATGTATAAAGAGTATAGAAGAAGAAAAATCAAGATCAGAATGATGAGAAAAAAAAAGTTCAACCCATTAATGAAATCACAACTGAAAATTAAATTTTTTTTTCACTTTTCTTTAATTCTACTCAGCTTTAATTCTCAGCAACTGAAAAAGGGAATAAGAGAATTTTTTTAAAATTATAAAAAAAAACATACTTTGAATTAAGGAGGCAGATACAGACACAAAACATAGTTAGAAGGAACATAAGAAGACAGATCAAAACATTGACAGAAAAAATGGTTGACCAAAAAAGAAACACGTTCTGTGAAAACTATGTAACGTGCGTGCACGAGATAAATAAGAACAGAATAAAAACTATGTAACTTACCAGTTTACTAAGTGAAGTGAAAACAGTTACGTGTTTTGTGTGTGCGTTTTTTTTGTTAAAAACACGGAATGGAAGTTGGAGTGATGCAGAGGAAAGAAAAAAATAGAGAGAGAATTTTGGAATGAGAGTGTAAGTAAGAAGAAAGATGAGAGAGAGAGAGAGAGGATAACAACAAAAAACAAAAGTGTGTTATGTATTTAACTGTACAAACTCCAGCCAGACAAAAGAGTTAAGAAAAACAAAAGAGCATGATAAAAAGTAGCCGCTAAAATAATTCAATAGTACAATGAAAAGGAGTAGCCTTAATGTAGTTGGAAGTATAAGTGTTGTCGAACATGCTCGACGCATAGTAATTATTACTACTATTTTAAGTTATATTATGATTTATTATATATTATTAATTAAAGTTAATTTTATTAATTAGGAAAAGATTTTGGGGAGAGCTCCATTCATGAGGGAGCTGGTTGTAAAGAGTAGAACAAAAAAATCGGGAAAATTTGTTGATTAACGCACCAAAACAGCTTTGGTAAGTCATTTTATTTTATTTAAATTGTTTATATATTTTTGTTTATTGACAATTTTGTGACGTTTTTCATGTGCCAATGAAATTTTGTGGCGTGAAAATCACGTGGCTATATCTATTATGTAATTTAACTTAAATTGTTTAAGCTATATTTAACTTAATTTTTTTTATTGTATGTGTAGGAGGATTATCAGAAATTGCTAACAAAATTTTTGGTAGAAAATCCTCAATATACTCCAAGAGGTTCCGAGCCGCTTAAGTCACGAGTGAATTTTTATATTTTGGGTTTAGTTACTGGCGGAAAAGGACCTAGTGGGTGTTTATTTGGTGTTGGAAATTTGGACGGCGGTATGAGAAAAGGGGATAAAACTTTATTTCAAAGAGTTAGAGATGGTGAAGGAACATCACATCCACCATAATTGACACCCGAAATGCTAGAAACAGTAAGACAACAGACGCTAACTGAGGCGAAACGCGAGTCGACGCAACGTGAGTCGGCGCTAAAGGTCCAAATGGAGGAGCAACAACGTCAAATAGAGGCAACGAAGAAGAGGCAAGCTGATATGGAGGAGATGATGCAACAATTTATGCAATCACAAGGTGACGGTAATCATGCGTTTGTTGGAAATGAAGGAGTTAGTGGTTAACAACAGATGGATGACGAAGATAACGATGATTTTGACCTTGACGAGTTTCCCGATCCAGATTGATCCGAAGGATTTATTTTAATTTTAAATTTATATTTTTGTAAAATGTTAATTACATTTTAGTATATTATAAACTTTTTATTTAAATATTTATTATTAATTTTCGTATTTATTTATATTTATTAATTTTGGTAGTAATTATATTTATCAATTTTTCAATTTAAAAGATTATTAAAAAAATTATAATTTAATTTTGTATTTAAAAATAGTTAAAAAAGCATATTATTTATTAGTTTTAATATTTATTTTAATATATTAAAACTTGCAAAAAATTATTAATTAATTTTATTATTTATTTTGTATTTAAAAATAATTAAAAAATAAACTATTCAATTTAATTTATTAAAACGTAATAAAACAATACAATTTTTTACTTAAAAAAACATTTAGCCACGTGATATTCACGTCGCAACTAGCCACGTGAATATCACGTTGCAACTTGTCATATGAAAATCACGTGGCAACGTTCTTACACATTTCTGTCACACGTATGCTACGCCTGCTACATCTGTAACTTCTGTGAAGATTGTTGCAACGTGAAAATCACGTGGCAAAGTTGCGACGTGATTTTCACGTGGCAACAGAGTTGCCACATGTGCTCCTGTCGTGTGAATGATCACGTCGCTAAAAACTTGTTGTGATGTGATTTTTCACATTGTGACGTGAATATCACGTGGTAAGAAGCAGTTTTTTTGTAGTGGTAGATCAATCAAGGATAGTATCTATCTAACATATGAGGTGGATAACTTACTGCACCATAAATATTATGGGGGAAATATTTCCATGAAGATGGATATCTCAAAAGGCTTTTAATACTTTGAGTTGGGTTTCATCCTCAAAGTGCTCAAGTAGTTTGGTTTCAACTTAAAATTTTGCAACTGGGTGAGTTGTATTCTACAATATGCATCCATTTCTATATCTCAAAATGGTCAATTAAGTGGTTATTCTAACTGTTAGAGAGGGTTCAGACAAGGTGATCTTCTCTCACCTTTTCTCTTTTTCATTGTAAAGGATGTGCTCAGGGGAACGCTTTCTAGATTAGCTATTGAAGGCAACATCAAGCTCATAAAGGCCACTAGGAATATGGTGGTTCCCACCCAGACTCTTTAAGCTTATAACATAATATTGTTCACCAGAGGTAATGTTTCTTTTATCCAGGCCATCAACTCTCTTTTCAAGCAGTATGCAGACTGCTCTGGTCAATATATCAACAAAGTCCATCTTGTATGTTAGTTATTTATCCCTTCAAAGGCATTCTTTCTTGACTAATCTTTTGGGTTTAATGGGTAGGGTTTCTTTCCTTTGTGTATTTGGGGGTTCTAATATTTAAATACAAACCTAAACCTTGTCATTTTCAATTCATTGCTGACAAGATTAGAGTTAAGCCGGTTGCTTGGTAGGCTGCTTTGCTTGCTATTTTATGTACAATTTTGTTGGTGAAAACTATCATCCAAATTATGTTACTACATAACATGTTGGTTTACTCTTGGCTTAACTCCCTTGTGTAAACAAATGAAAGATGGACAAGGAACTTGTAATTTAGGGTAACAATTGTAATTAGTTTGATACTTTTTTCAATTTTTTTTGTCTTGTGTATCTCTTTATAAAGAACATTTTTAAAATTATTTAATTATTTTTTATATAATTAAATATGTCTCTAGCTCTGTCAATATTCCAATTTAACCATGACATGTATTATTATTTTTGAGTGACAATCACATGGCAGTATAGTTTTGTTTCTCATCTTCAACTTGTTTGGTGATAAAATTATCTCATAAAGAAGGTGACTAATGTTTGTCTGAATCATGGAGTGGACCAGAGTTCGTAAGAGAGGCGATAACTGTTTCAAAGGGTTGAAAAAAGATTTTTACCCTAGAGGATTTAACGTCTCCAAGGTGGAAGAAGATAAGTTGAAGTCGTTCTATTTTTCAGAGATACCAGATAGAGCTAGAGCTGAAGAGATTTTTAAGGTTTTTCGAGAGTATAGAGATGTCAAGGAGGTCGTCATCCCCCAGAAACGGAATAAAATTGGGAAAAGATTTGGGTTTGCTCGTTTTGCTGGGGTGGAGGAGGATAGAAGGCTAGCCGTGAAATTGGATAACATTTTTATTGATGGGGTAAACATTCATGCAAATGTACCTCGTTTCAACAGAGGGATTAAGGGTAATTATTTGGGAGCTGAAGAAGGTAGGAGGTTTGAGAAAGGGGAGAATCTGAGGAACGAAACTAAGAGGAGTTTTTATGCTCAAGCGAAAGTTGGAGGGAGATCTTTCGCCGAAGTCGCGAGAGGGTACCATCAGAAAGGTAATCCAGATGACAAGATCAGAAGAACGCCTGCTGGGCTTAGCTTTCAAACTGAGGAAGATAAATTGAATAGGTTCCAAAAAGCTTATGTGGGTGTGGTCAACAATCCGGGTATGGCTTTTAACATTCAGAATAGTTTAGAGTTGTAAGGTTATTTTACTATTAAGGTTACTCCTTTGGGTGGTAATCTGTGTTTGTTAGAGGAGAGTGAGGAGGGTGAGATACAAGGTATCATCGAAGAAGCGGTGTCCTGGTGGAGCCAATGGTTCAAAGAGATAAGGAAGTGGAGAGAAGGAGATGTGGACAATACGAGAGTAACGTGGTTGAGGTGTTTTGGGATTCCATGTCACGCGTGGAATTTCAGGTTTTTAGATCTTATAGCAAAGACGGTTGGCTCGTATGTTTGTGTTGATGAGAATACTCTGAGTGGGCGAAGTATGGATGTGGCAAAAATTATGGTTCGAACTAATTGTGCAATGGTTTTGAATGAAGTGATCAGAGTGCAAATTAATGAGTTGGTTTTTAGTATCAAAATCGTTGAAGATAGTCACGGTCCCCTCCAGATTATGACTGGAGATGCTAATGGAATTGGTAAAAGGCAGGAATCTTCTTCTTCTTCAGCAGTGTCAGAGAGTTCGTGGAGTAAGTTTAAAGGTGATGATGAGGATGAAGATTGGGTGTCGAAAAGGAATTAGAAGAAGGGGAGATAGGGGAACGAGATGGGATTAATGCAACCTTATCAGTTACGGATTCGTTAGAAGTCAACAGGGAGTTTGGTGGACCCGTGATGGATTCTTTGTTGGGTAACGAGGTAGCGTGTGTAGAGGGATATGTGCAGGAATTATCAGGTTTTGACCAGGCAGTTTTAGCAGTGAAAGGGCCTTTTTATAGCAGTGTAATGCCAACTGTGAATAAGGTTAGGTCTGCTGAAGAAACTGGTGCAGAAACTCTAAAGTTGGTACGGTCAGTAGCTGATGTAGGTACTGCAATTGAAGTTCCCAATAAAGGTGGAGATTTTAGTAAGCAGAGAAAATTTAAAGTCAAAAGAATGGTAGATTTAATTGGGCCTTCTCGTAAAAACAAATTGAGGCCCAAGAAGAGAATGTTGGGTATAGTTCCAAGTGAGTCTAGAGGTACCCAAGATACCATTGAAAATTATTCTCAGGCTTCTTATTTTAAAGTCCTAGAGGCGAGAAACCTATCTATTGGGCCTGATAAGTCCAAGCCTGTAGCTCGAGGTGACTCTATCAATAGTAGTCTTTTTTTCTACTGGAACTGTTTTTTGTTGTGATAGTTTTTCAGATGGAGATGTTCGTTTATGTAATACCAAATTTGTGAATCATCTGGAGTCAAATGTTGGAGCTAGAATTGGGAGTTCCATCAAGAAATTTGGGGTGGTTTCTAAAGAAGGTGATCTGAATCTGGCCAATAGAATTGAGGAATTAGAGTCTTTTGATATAGCTATATTTAATAGAAAGAAGGAGTTAAAAAGAGGTGACAAATGATTGTGGGATCCATTAATATCAAAGGAGGAGGAAACTCCATTAAACGTAAAAGAGTGAAGAATTTGATTCATTCAGGTCAGGCTCAAATTTTTCTTATTCAAG
Organism: Lathyrus tuberosus; assembly: GCA_022829125.1. Classification (NCBI taxonomy): domain Eukaryota; kingdom Viridiplantae; phylum Streptophyta; class Magnoliopsida; order Fabales; family Fabaceae; genus Lathyrus; species Lathyrus tuberosus. The sequence goes on from JALAZF010000034.1 coordinate 9,570,005, forward strand.
AGTCTAAGCTTTCCTTTGTCGATGATAAAATAGTTGCTAGTTTCTGGGACAATAAGAATGTAGGCTGGTCTTTCAGCAAGTCTGTAGGGAGGTCTGGTGGCATCATCTCTCTATGGGATGAGAGGTTCTTTACCTCAGATTTTTCATTCAAGGGAGATGGTTTTTTGGGTGTTCAATTGAGGTCGAAGGAAGACGTGTACATAGTGGTTAATGTTTATTTGGGGTGCCCCCTTTTTGCTAAAAGGAAGTCGTGGAAGAATATTGAAGACTTGAAAAAGAAGTGGCCCAATGTAATGTGGATTATAGGTGGCGATTTCAACTCTATCTCCGATTTGGCAGAAAGAAAAGGTGTGCAGCACTGTTTCAGGAACATAGAAATTAAAGAATTCTGTGATTTTATAGCTAGAACTGAGTTGGTGGACCTTCCGGTGTCGGGGAATCATTTCACTTGGTTTGGAGGTGAAGGGTCATCTATGAGTAGATTGGATAGATTTTTAGTTGATTTTAATTTCGTTAATAGATGGGGTTTGATACGGCAACAGATTGGTAGGAGGGAATTTTCTGATCATTGCCCGATATGGTTTAACATTAGGAAGCGGGACTGGGGTCCGAAACCGTTTAAAACGAATGACAGTTGGTTTGGACATGAAGATTTCATCAGTTTTGTTGAATCTAAGTGGAAGGATTTTAGTGTATCAGGTAGAAGTGATTATGTTATTAAAGAAAAGTTGAGAACGTTGAGAAATTCGTTGAGAGATTGGAATAAAGATGTTTTTGGGTGGTACGATCTAAAGGTGGAAGAAAATGTGGTTGAGATGAATATATTGGACCAAGTTCTCATTACAGCAGCAAGGGAAGATGTAGAAGGTTTGGTGAGAGATAGATCTGAAGTCTGCAAGGAAGTTTGGAAGAACATCAAGATTAAAGAAAAGTTGGTTTCTCAAAAGTCTCGTGTAAAGTGGATGGTAGAAGGTGAAGATAATACTAGGTTTTTTCATAATATTATGAGAGGTCGAGCCAAAGAGAGATTTATAGGAGAAGTTTCTACTCCTTTGGGTTATGTTGATTCTGTCAATGATGTAAAAGAAGCAGTTAGAAGTCATTTTGAACAGAAGTTTGATGATTCTGAGTTGGTTAGACCTGGCCTTGAGGGTCTTGAATTCAACAAGCTTTCCTCAAGTGAAGCAGACAGTCTGGAAGTTCTATTTGAGGAGGAAGAAATTAGGGAGGCTTTGTGGTATTGTGATGGGTCTAAGAGTCCGGGGCCGGATGGTTATAGTTTGGGTTTCTTGAAAAAGTGTTGGTATTTCATGAAAACGGATATTTGTAACTTTGTTAAAGATTTTCATCAGCATGCCTATCTTCCCAAGGAGATCAAATCCTCTTTCCTGACTTTAATTCCAAAAGTGGTGAATCCTGTTTCGTTGAGTGATTATCGACCAATTTGCTTGGTGGGAAGTCTGTATAAAGTCTTGGCAAAACTGCTTGCAGGGAGGATAAAGAACGTGATTGGGGGTTTGATCTCTCCGAATCAGTCAGCTTTTGTGCCTGGAAGAAATCTATTAGATGGAGTAGTGGTTGCAAACGAGGTTTTCGACATTGCAGTAAGAGATAAGAGGGAAAGTGTTCTGTTTAAAGTAGACTTTGAGAAAGCTTATGATTCGGTTAATTGGAACTTTCTTAGAGCATTAATGTCCAAGATGGGATTTGGGAACCGATGGCTCAAGTGGATGGATGGGTGTGTTTTCTCTGGTTTTTTGTCAATTCTAGTTAACGGTAGCCCCACAGGTGATTTTGTCATTAAAAGAGGTCTGATGCAGGGTGATCCTCTATCACCTTTTTTGTTCGTTATCGTGGCAGAGGGAATGACCAAAATGATTCAGAAGGCAGCTGCCTTAGGTGAGTATGAAGGTTTCGAGGTAAAAGAAGGTTTGAAAGTTGAAGTAATCCAATTTGCCGACGATACCCTTTTGATGTGCAATGGAGGATGGAAAAACATTTGGGCAATAAAATCTATTTTGAGAGGTTATGAGATTGTATCTGGTTTAAAAATCAATTATCACAAGAGTCGGCTGAATGGAGTAAACGTAAGCAATCACTTCTTGTTGGCAGCTGCTACCTTTTTGGCTTGTAAAGTCGAATCCGGTGGTTTTAATTTTCTGGGGATTCCTTTAGGATGTAATCCTAGGAGAGTTGAGACTTGGAAGCCTTTGATTGAAAGATTCAAGGTCAAATTGGCTAAGTGGAAAAGCAGATTTCTCTCTTTGGCAGGCAAGGTTGTGTTAATTAATTCAACTCTCTCGAGCCTTCCGATTTTCTTATTCTCGTTTTATAAAGCTCCTGTCGCGGTTTGGAAGAAGATAGATAAGATCAGGAGAGATTTTTTATGGGGCAGCACTGAAGAGAAAACCAAAATTCATTGGTTGGACTGAGCTTTGGTTTGTAGACGTAAAAATGACGGAGGTTTGGGGATTAAATCTATTAAAGAATTAAACTTAGCATTGCTTGTCAAATGGAAGTGGAAGTTGTTAACTTCAACGCAGGGGCTTTGGAAACAGGTGTTAGAGGCCAGATACGGAAACGTTAATTCCTGGGTTTTGAAGGAGGAAGTGTGCAAAATAAGATCTCAGTCTTATTGGTGGTCGGATATTTTAAAAACTAACATTTTTTCTTATGCAGGTAACTTTAACTTTAATGCTTCAGTTGGTATTGCGTTGGGTAAGGGAGATAGAGTGACGTTTTGGGATGCTGGCTGGAAGAGCTCTGTTTCACTGGCGAAATTGTATCTGAATATCTATAGGATTAGCAAGGCGAAGTATGCGTTGGTGAAAGACATGGGACTGTGGATTAATAGCGTTTGGCAGTGGAGTGATTTAGGGGTGAAGATCACGCAGGCGGATGATCAGTGGGAAGAATACTAGGATCTGCTTCTTTTTATTGCCGACGGAGTTCCTGCTGTGGATAGTGCAGATATATTTTTTTGGAGAGGGGAGCAAACTGAATCTTTCTCGGTTAAAGTTGTCTATGAAGGAATGGTTGGTTATCAAGTGAATGCTGTGTACCTTGAGAGGGAGGAAGATGTTAAAAAGGCTTTTGATTGGCTTTGGAAAATTAAAATCCCAGCGAAAATCAAGTTGTTTGGCTGGAAATTTTTATGGAATAGACTTCCTACTAAAGATCAACTCTTAAAAAGGGGAGTAGGTGTCGATCCTTCATGTGTGAATTGTAACAATCTTAATGAGAATTTATTTCATCTGTTTTTTTCTTGTAACATAGCTATTAGAGTGTGAGATATCATTATGGCTTGGAGTGGTATTATAGTCCCTTTTAGAGGAGATGTTGTGGATCATTTTTTGGCTTGGAGTGGGGAAGGGACTGATTCTAAGAGTAGGAATGTTAGAGCTGCTATTTGGATGAGGGTTGTTTGGGCTATATGGCTTGAGAGGAATGATTGCATTTTCAAGGAAGGAAAGTGTTGTATAGATGATATCTGTTGGAATGCCAAACTTTTGGCTTGGAAATGGGGCAATTGTTGGAAGATTTCTAAATCCAACTCTACTTTTTATGATTTTTGTTTGAATCCCATTTAGCTAGTAGGTAGAGTTGGTGGGGAATTCTTCCTTCCCTTTTCTTTGTAAGGATTGAAATACTCCTAGTATTCTCTTTTTAATTCCATTGGCTTTTAAAAAAAACCATGACATGTATTAAACTTTTTTCACTTATGTCCTTCTGTTAGTCTAAGTAAATTAATATTGTTGATAGTGATGACGTGACATGTTTTCTTCCATGTGACTGATAACTCATTTTTAAAAATAAATTTTCATTTTTTAACAATATTTTCTATTTTGGCCACTCTTATTTTCAATTATTCTTTATTTTACTTTCATATTTTTTTATGTTCATCACTATTGTTGAATCTTAAATGCATTAATATTTTAAACAACAAGAATCCTAAAATCTCTAAATTTAAATTTTATTATTGTTTTATATAAGTATAGACTTATTTGATGTAAATTGGATAAAGATAGAGACCGATTAGATATTTAGTGGTCAAACACATGAGTTAAATTGATGAATTTATTTCTCTTGTTGTTAATACGTGTATGAATTTATTTGATAGAATTTGTGTAAAGATATAAACTTTTTTTTTAAAGCCAAGATGAAAACTTATATTAAATACTGCACAAGAAGTGCTACAAGTACACCCAAAGCAAAAGGCTACACAGAACAAAGCTAACAGAAAGAAACACCTACGTAAACTCAGCAAGAAATACACCAGACAAATGAAAAACAAATCCACCACAGTACCCTTCAAATGGTCCCTAAACCAGCCAACCTACCAATTACCAAACGAGAACAGCCCCCTAACTCCAAACCGCCTACTGCTGCCAATAGCCTCAGCAACAAGGAAACTGCACCAATCACAGGCCTACTAACTATGGGAAATATCTTCTATTAAAAAAGGCAAAAGAAATGATAAGAGAAAACCAGGGGAATACCACCCAAACAAACAGACGGAAAAAAAAAAACCAAACCAACGACACTCTAACAATAAAAGACCTAACAAGGATTCATAAAGAAATCATAAAAGCTAATGTTGGAATAAGGATTTTCACCTAAACAGCTCCAATTCCAATCTGAAAGTTTAATTTGCCAGCAAACATCGTTAACGTTGATCAATCCTTCCTTGAAAACTATATTGTTTCTAACCTTCCACAGGGTCCAAACTACCGTTAACCAAACCAACTTTTTGAACTTTTTTTCAGCAGCCAATGTAACAGAATCAATCCAACTCAAAAAATGGTTACAAATATCCCCAGTATGAACCAGTGTTTTAAAAACCGGACCGGTCATCAAACCGGTGAGGGTACTGGTTCACTGGTTTATCGGTCGAACCCCTGGGTCATCGGTTGAACCGCATGACCAAACCGGATTAAACCGGATTACTCGGTTAAATAAACCTGTCATTATAATAGGTATAAAACCGGTAAAACCGGTCGAACCGGATGATTCAGTCTCTAAAAACTATAACTAGCACTTAAATTTTTTGAAAAGATCATATCATAAATTCACAGGTTCATAATTTAAATTCAAATTTTAAAAGAGTCTAATTGTAAATTTTAAACAGAGTCTAAATTAAACAGAGTCTAATTTAAATTCATAGTTTTAATGTTAATAAAAAAAAAGTTTTAATGTTAATAATTAAAACAATACAAATATTAACATTATTTTAAATAATAAATTTTCCAAGTCTATATATATATATATATATATATATATATATATATATATATATAATAGAAATCAGTTAAGTCTAAAATTATATTATATTTAGTTTCTTAATTTGTGTTCTTAAATTTCTATACAAATATTTGTATGATGATTTTTCAATCAATATAAATACAAAATAGTAAAACTAGTTTTGTGGATATTACAAAACTTAATTTGTGTATCACTTAAATTAAATGAGTGATTACTATTATTCTTGAAGAAAAGTTCCTATGTATTTGAATAAAAAAAATTTTTAAAAAAAATTTTTAAAAAAAATTATAAAAAATTATAAAAAAAAAAAAAAAAAAATAATTTTTTTTTTTAAAATAAGAAGTTGAACCGCCGGTTCGCCGGTTTTCCCGGTTTTTCCAGTTTTCCCGGTTCTCACCGGTTCACACCGGTTCAACGACATGGCCGATCCAGCAAGCGAACCCGGCCGGTTACCTGGCCGGTCCGGTCCGGTTTTTAAAACTATGGTATGAACTGTTACAGTACCACACCAAATAGCAGTAATCTTCCAAATGTTAGCGGCAATATGGCAATCAAGCAACAGATGGGATATATTTTCCTCCTCAAAACCACATAAGCTGCACCGCATATCGCAAGAAATGCCCCTTGTAGAGACTAAATCCTTGGTAGCCGTCGACCCCATAACACTTTCCAACCAAATACGTGAATTCTAGCCGGGATGAAGGAGCTCCAAAGAAGCTTAAAAGCTTTAGCTTGATATGAAGGTAACTGCTCAGAGCTATTCGAAACAATTAAATTATAGTACTCGCTCACCGTGAAAGAGTCGATTCCCTCCCCCTCCCATTTAATCACATCCCTATCATACATGGAGGGATGATTGTCCTCTATCAGAGACAACAAATTAACCAGACCCTCCTGCACTTCAGAGTCGTTAACTCTCAAAATCCTCAAATCGTTCCAACGCCACGAGCCTTCTCTCCAACTCCCCATATCCATTACCTTGTAATCATTGAAACGACTACTTTTGTATAAAGGTTTGAAAGCTTCAGCAAAAGAAGTCGTAGAGGCCCAATTCGCCGACCAGAAAGGAATCGTAGCACCGTTACCAATTGCGAATCCGATGTTAGACTTGAAAATATTCCTTTTCTCGACAGGATTCAAAGAAGAATTACAAAGGAGCAAGTCCTTCCACCAAAATGAAGCAACCTTATTGAAAGAAGAACCCTCCATCAAAGTCCAATGCTCTATCACACCATATCTCGCTCTCAGAATATTTTTCCACCAAGGGTTCTCTTCAGACAAAATCCTCCATTTCCATTTAATCAGCAAAGCCAGGTTGAATTCTTTGATTCTCTTCACGCCCAAACCTCCCAATTCCTTTTTCCTGTAAACTATATCCCACTTCAGCCAGTGAATGTTTCTCTTGCCATCCGTCTCCCCCCACAAAAACCGACGTCTAATCTTATCAATTTCCTTCCAAATAGAGACAGGAACCTTGTAGAACGAAAACCAGAAAATAGGTAAACTAGATAAAACAGAATTAATTAAAGACACTATACCTGCCATAGAAAGCAGTCTGCCTTCCCACACCGCTAACCTCTTTTTGAACTTCTCCATAATCGGTTTCCACGTTAAGATTCTTCTTGGATTACAACCAATAGAGATCCCCAAGAAGGAGAACTTTGAGTTCTCAACCTTACAAGCGAGGAAAATAGAAGCAGCCTGAAGAAAATAAGAGCTAACGTTTACGCCAATAATTCTGCTTTTATGAAAATTAACCCCCAGGCCCGACACCAATTCGAAACCTCTTAAAATCGCCTTAATACTCCACAAATTTCTCCATCCCCCTGCCACCATTAAAGTGTCGTATGCAAACTGAATTACCTCGACCGAAGTCTCACTATCGAAATTAAATCCAACATAATCTCCTAGTGAAGACGCCTTTATCACCATAGCTGTTAAGCCTTCAGTAACCAAAACAAAAAGAAATGGAGATAAAGGGTCACCCTGCATTAAACCGCGATGAATAATTGGATGGTAAGTGGTAAAATACAAGATTAAATTGATGAACATATTTTAGGTGTTGTTCATATATGTATGATTTTAGTTTTAGAACTTGAATAAATATACAAATTAATTTGAGAGAAAATAGTGAAATACATAAACTAATTTGATAGAAATTTATGTCCATATCTAAAATGCGTCTTCCAACACCAAATTGTTAGTTGTGTGCCCCTCATTTCTTCAAATCAACCTTGATGGCATCTCTAAATAACATTGTTATTGCATTGGATGTTACTGACATGTTATATCTTAAGGATGCAAACAACATATTATGCCTTTAAACTATGAATGATCTCAATATTTTGAATGTTATTTTGGATGTATATGGTATGTTTATGCCTTTAATTTAGACAATTTCTTAATACACCACCCAAGTTTCTTATACACAACGTGAAATTATTCTTTTTACCCCCCAGTTCCGGATGTGCACATCCGGACATACCACTTTTTTAAAAAATGTTGCCTTGTTCCGGATGTGCAAATTCGGAATGACAAGTTACGCGTATTCCGGATGTGCACATCCGGAAAAATGGCTGAAACTTATAAAAGTATATTTATTTTAAGAAATAATAATAATATGTATTTTAAAAGAATAACGATCAACAGTAAAACATTACTTCTATTACCAGAGTCGACACAAAGTTGGTGGTACTCTTATTACCACTTGCAGAACCAATGGACTGACTTTGGGTCACAAGATACAGAGGAATTGTTTCTGCTCAGGTTCATTGCGAGGAGATAATTCAAGATCTCTTTAAAATAACAATGGATCCTTAGAAGGGAAATTCGCCCGCTGGAATGATAAGATAATTTTGTTAGATTTGTGTATTCCTCATGATAGGATAATTCAGGGAGTGACGTGTGGATTTCTATAAATCAACTGGGTTTAAGCCTAAAAGGATTATATTTTACATGTTCGCGTTGGTTTTTTCTAAATGACACATATTGATGTATATTGATGTATATGTATATATTATAACTTGTTTATTATACTTATTATGCCCACTTGCTAGCTTATTATGCACACTTGCTGATGTCTATTGATGTATATGTATATATTATAACTTGTATATTAATGATAGAGTTCCTCCTGCTTATTATTTACACTTGCTAGCTTTCCGCGCTCGATACTACATAAGTGAAGTAGAAAATTCTGATTCTGGTTCTGCAAGTGGTAATAGGAGATACGAAGAACAAAGTTTTCTATTGGCGGGAAACCTAATCCATTGACTCAAGATCTTCATCACGCTATCAAGAATCTCTCCGCTGAACTTTATTCTAAAGATGTTCATTTTCTCATGAAGCTTATTCAAGTACATTTAACCTTTCATGATGCATTCATGATGTTAAATGATAGTTGTTTATATTCATGACCGTAAATCTGTTGTTAACTTTATCAGTATGCCAAAGAAAACCATTATATTGACGGAGAGACTCCAACCCTAGAGTTTGTTATAACTTCTGATGACATTACTGCTACTGGTGCACCAGCCACATTACTTATTTTCAATAACGAAAAGGGTTTATCTCCGAAATATATTGAGTCCATCTGTAGAGTTGGATGATCAACAAAGAAAGATAACAGGAGCAGTGGTTACACTGGAGATAAAGGATCAACAAAGTTTTCTATTGAAGAGATACGAAGAACAAAAGTTTTCTATTGGAGAGATACGAAGAACAAAGTTTTCTATTGAAGAGATACGAAGAACAAAGTTTTCTATTGAAGAGATATGAAGAACAAAGTTTTCTATGGGCGGGAAACCTAATCCCTTCTCGCTCCCCTCATTCGAATGTATATTAACTTGCGATGATATATTAACGTATGGGACCAACTGACAAAATCGATTTAAAAAAAAAATAAAGTTATGCTATTTTCCGGATCTGCAGTTCTGGATTTAAAAAAAATAAAGTTATACTATGTTTCCGGATGTGCACATCCGGAACACATCAGCGTTTTTTAAAAAAACCGGTGCGTCCGAATGTGCATATCCGGAATCAGGGGGCAAAAACGAAATTTTACGTGGTGTATAAGAAACTTGGGTGGTGTATTAAGAAATGATCTTAATTCATGATTTATCTTTGCATTTTAGATGTTTTGTTGGATACAATTGTCTTCATATTTTTGATGTTTTGTTGGATACAATTGTCTTCATATTTTTGATGTTATATTGGATACAATTGTCTTCATATTTTTGATGTTTTGTTGGATACAATTGTCTTCATATTTTTGATGTTATATTGGATACAATTGTCGTCATATTTTGAATGTTAGATTATAATTGGAATGTTATGTTGGAAAAATAGTGCAGTTAGAAACTCAAATATGTTATTATTTTAATTAAGTTTTAATTTGTTAAACCTTTATGCATTTAACATTCATAAATACAAGAAATACATTTATCAATTTAGTTGTTAAATTTGACCATTTATTGTCAAACCAGGCTTCATTTTTACTGAAATTTTATCAAATACTCCCTCTGTCTTATATTATAAGAGAAATTTACTTTTTAGATTTATTAAATAATTAATGTATCCGGTCTATATATAGAACAAATACATTAATTATTCAATGAATCTAAAATGTAAATTTCTCTTATAATATGGGACGGCGGGAGTAAATTCTAAGATAGATAACATGACAAAAATATGTGTGAAAGAAAAATAAGGAAAAATATATTTTTAACATGTGTGCAAGAAACCATTCTATAAAGTTAAAGCCTATTTAATTTACATAAAGGTATTACTAAAGACTATTCTATTTATATAATAATATAATTAAAGATAGAATTTATTACTAAAGATAGAAGTTGACTAAGAATATTTTATATCTAATACACCCTTAGTAATCGAAACGGGAAATTTACGAATGTTGAGACTATCTCTAAAACTATGACGCACGGACACCCCAAATATGACACCGACACCGACACGGCAATATCATAAATAATTTGAAAAATGAATCAAATAAAGGTAATTACAAGTGTCCGTGTAGGTGTCGGTATCCGACACGGACACGGACACGCCATTTTTTAGAGGTGTCGGTGCTACATTGCTCTAAAGTCATTGAACAATCGTAACGAAAGATTATTAGTGATGCTTTTAGCTATTCTTAGTAGTGTGTTTCTATTATTTTTGCTTAAGTTTTTAATCCATTTTTGTTCGCTTTTACTCCCCTATTCCACTTTGTCTATGTTTTAGGAATTTCCAAAGAGCAAAGCCTATGGACAATGATCAGGGTTAAAAAACCAAGAAAAAGCAAGCATTAGAGAAAATAACGGCCAACTTGTAATACTCATTACGGTTGTAATTTCTTCCCTAACTGAAGATCAATATTTTGGGCATCAGAGAATATTACGCCCTAAGCGTAATCAATATTATGGTCAATTGGGATTTTTACGGCCAACCCGCTATTCCCAGTACGGCTGTAATAATCCCAATATCATATTGATTTTTCAATTTTTCCGTTTTCCTTTGATGACCTATGAGCATTCCAGTCGTAATAGTCCCACGAATTTTTATTCTAGTATCTTTTTGTTTTCACGTGTTTTAAGTTTTTGTAGGTAAATAAAAGTCTCACAATAATTAAGAATGAAGATGGTTTGAATGAAGGATGACTGTGGAGGATTATATGATAATAAATTATGAAAACTGGATATAAAAAAACCAATAACAAATAAAATTACGCCCAACCACCCGTAATCACTTATTACGACCATATTTTTGGACCAACTGACAAAATCAAAATTCATTAAAAATGACTCAAAGACAATGAGAATTATAACTAACCCATAAAAATATATACGATTGCATTTCTTCCAGGGGCCATAGAAAATTTTATGCAGTTAGAATTACAACTAGCCCATAATTCTAATTATTGTCGTAATTCTGCGCACTTAGAATTTTAAATTTTTCTCTCCATCTTAAATGGTGAACTATTGACTTTCTTAGAAAGTGTACTAATTGAGCCAAGTAATAATATAAAAGACTGTTTCCACTAGAATTATGTATTTTAACAAGTTTATGATCGTGCATTAAAAAGTAAATATTGGAAGGGGGGGAGGGGTTGCTTAAGAGTATGTTGAAAAATGTTAAAACTTGAATAAAAGTTCAAATGAGAAAATGACTAGGTCTTATTAGAAACCCTTAATATTTCCCTGTTGATGATTGTGTATTATTTGAATCAAAATGACTTTATAAATTTACGATAAATTAACAGTATCACTGTACCCAATTCCTTGGTGTACAACTCACTAATTTGGACCATAATTCTTTAATTTTTGTAGGCTAATTGGATAGAAAAATTAGAAGATCTATGTGTGTTAATTCCCTAGCCACAACTTATAATTACCTATTCCTAGTTAATTACTAAGTTAAACAATTACTTTATTTCTAATTGGTAGCGATAGGGTCAATAATCCCTATTAATCTAAATTCAATTTGCGCGTTCGTCAACACTTAAAGAGCAGTAAGAACAAAAGTAACTAAATAGAAATTACATAATCAAATCATGCAAATAACATCAAGCAATCATATGATCCAACACAATAAAACTAAGTTCATATACTAAGACTTAATCAAGAGAAATCTAGCTACTCATAGTGATACAAGTCATTACCATGAGTTTATATGAAGAGTACATGAAAACCACTGAAGGGGGGGGGGGGGGGGGGGGAGTGGTTGCTTAAGAGTATGTTGAAAAATGTTAAAACTTGAATAAAAGTTCAAATGAGAAAATGACTAGGTCTTATTAGAAACCCTTAATATTTCCCTGTTGATGATTGTGTATTATTTGAATCAAAATGACTTTATAAATTTACGATAAATTAACAGTATCACTGTACCCAATTCCTTGGTGTACAACTCACTAATTTGGACCATAATTCTTTAATTTTTGTAGGCTAATTGGATAGAAAAATTAGAAGATCTATGTGTGTTAATTCCCTAGCCACAACTTATAATTACCTATTCCTAGTTAATTACTAAGTTAAACAATTACTTTATTTCTAATTGGTAGCGATAGGGTCAATAATCCCTATTAATCTAAATTCAATTTGCGCGTTCGTCAACACTTAAAGAGCAGTAAGAACAAAAGTAACTAAATAGAAATTACATAATCAAATCATGCAAATAACATCAAGCAATCATATGATCCAACACAATAAAACTAAGTTCATATACTAAGACTTAATCAAGAGAAATCTAGCTACTCATAGTGATACAAGTCATTACCATGAGTTTATATGAAGAGTACATGAAAACCACTGAAGAATAGTGTCTTCAATGGCTCCAAAATTCTCAAAATCCTTGTTGTAGAACTCCTTTCCATCACTTTCTATGCAGAAATTCGTAACCCTTAAAAAAGTCTCCTCTTTTTCCTTTTAAACTAGCAGAAAACTGGTCAGTCAATTATATCACCGAGACCACGATAAAAAGTATCACGATCGCGATAACTTTTCATCGTGACCATTATGAGGGCATCCCGACCGTGAATATTCCAAGGGTTATTTCCTTTGTTTTTCTTCCTTTTATTTTTATTTTTTTCTAAGTCCACCATTCATTTCTCTTCTTCTATTTTTCTCATTTCTTCTTCATTTTAGCTCATGTTTTGCTCGAAATTACCTCAAAATGCTTGTAAATATTATGCAATGACAGAGTGTCATCGCAACCCCAAACTTACTCTGTTGATTATCCTTAAGTAACTTGCCTGCAAACTAAAAATTTCAACAGAAATAAAATGCTTACCCTTATCAATGAGCATCACCATTCTATTTTTTGATCATCATGTCTGCTTCCTGCTTCAATCCAGATCATTCCAAAAAGTTCTTCCAACATCCATGTACTTAACATGTCTCTCATCTCACCTTTTTTCACTTGAATTTATAAGGTAATCGCACAATAAATGTACAAAAGCATTTTATCATAAGTTTGAAAATTTTCTAACAAAGTCATATTTAAACACACACTTTGGTGAACTTTCTAGGTTGTAATGGGGCTTATGTCAGGGTAGTATATTTTTGGAAAAGTAGGTTTAAACCTTTGGAGTTGGGTACCTAGTTTTTCCTACGTCCATTATGTTCCTCTCATAACCATCTTTACCTGATCAACTAGTACTAGAGAATGCAATTTGTCGGTCTTTTTCATTCATTTTTCCTCTATTTTTTTGAAGAAGTCATTTTAACTTATTTAATTTATTTATTTCTATTTTATTTTTATTTATTTTGACTAGTTTTATCTAGTACCCAAACCCGAATTTAAACATTGGTAACTTCCAAGAGCAACCCCAAACTTATTCTTTTGCATTGGACAAGAAAACTAAACTTTCTACCTAACTACAAAGAGGAGGGAAATATTTAATGTTTCAGTCAAATGGCTATAAATTAAGCTATTCTACCAAAAGAAAGGGCTCAAGATCAAAGTGGTTAAACAATGGGCATACAAATTTCATAGAGGTTGACTTAAAAAGGCTCGAAGTTTCCACAAACAAGTGCCTCAATGTGTAATTTATCATACTAATATACTAAGTAGAAATAAAGAAAATTCTAGAAAATAATAATTGTACGAATAATCTCATAAGAAGGAAAGTTAAACAATGGATTTTTTTGGGTTCAAACTTTACTAGCTAAGGTATCTGGAGATCGAGTACAATTCAATTGGCTATCCCTTTTCTTCATCAAATATCAATCTGCATCAATAACTTCTATGATGATCAACTATTTTTGTTATTTCTTTTCTGGTGACTTGTTTCTTTTTGCCTTTCATATTGTCATTGGTAAGGTAGTAATTCATTAACTAAAATAAACAATAGCCACAAACTCATTCATTATGTAAAAAATAGATAAGTAATACAAAAATGGAAGAGCATTAATCAGACTAGTTAATACTCTTGATTAAATTGAAGTACAAAAAGGGAAATAACTCAAATAAAATAAGAAAATTCTAAAAATTCTAAATCACATGTTGTCAGAGTTGAAGTAGTTGTGCACGTCATCAATGGTATCTTGAAAATCCTATTTTTCCTAGTTCAGGTTGTCTTTATCCAATCTCCTTGTGGGCTAAAGCTTGATCCTGTTCTCTGAAGTATGCCTCTATGTCTTTTGCAATTGAAAAGTGCTCTATCAAATTCTGGATGGACATATGATCTCGCCGCTCATTAAAATGTTCTTGAAAGTGCGGTCCGAATATGGGTGGTTCGACATACAACCTGGGTGAAATTTCAGTGGCCTAACTTGTCATACCGACTGCGTACTATTTAAGCCTTTGCAGACAATCGAGGACTTACTGTGGTTGTTAAGGATCTTGTTGTTGTTGGATCTTTGGATTATATAAATGATCTTGGCCTTCATCTTGAGCTTCTTCTTTCACATGTCTAAGAATAGGACCTGTTGGTATCCTTCTTATATCACTTTGGTTGATTAGTAGCACTGGGTTGATCATCTCGTCATCTAGGTGACTTTGGACACCTGTTAACCTGAACAACTCAATAACAATACAAAAATTCCCACAAGCTCATTGTGATGAGCCAACCATATATTTAATTTTTTCAATCATCAAATGCCTAACATCTATAGGCTCATGGTTCGAGATAGCCATCAAACCCATACATCTTTTCACAATGAATTTTGATTGATTTGAAGTTGATTCAAGAGTTTACTTTAAAAAGGATGCTCGTGCTTTTGGAATTGAGCGCATTTTAGAGGTGATAAGACTCAATGGAATGCCCCATGCAATAACCCACTCTGCTCCTGGTCGAGAGAATTCATTTTTCATCATTTAACACATTTGCTTACTTAGTCTATGGTTGCGACTCCTTCTGTTTTGTATTCCATAATGACCTAGAGGGTGCAAATCAAGTAAAGTATTAATATCATCAAGACAATAATCTATACATTTCCTCGCACATATGATGTGATATTTTTTCTATCATAATGGGCCGCATTAACATAAAGTTCCAAGCCAATCCACTTGGTGTCTTGGATCAAGTTGTTGAGTTTTATCCATCGCCTCTCTTCCAACATTTCTACAAAAACTTCGTATCCCCCCCCCCCCCCCCAAATTTAAACAATCAAAATCAATGCGCTATTTTGTAATTCACTACCTTAAGGTATTTGTCTACGTGTGCTTGATATAGGAATTAATAATTCAGGAAGATGGATGTATCTTGAGTTGATGGAGCAACGAAGGTTGATGCACCAGAGACACAACATCTTTTAGGGGCCATTTCAACTGAAACAAAAGGAAAATTTGCATAATACATAGAAAATAGAAGATGAAAGTGATATTTAGAGAGTTTGAGAGTAGAAACAGTGCTGTCAAGTTTTGTTATATGGAACAAATGTTGCACATTTCCTTTTATAGGTACTTTTCACGATCCATCACGACCACTATGGCCACCATCGTGACCATGATGAGTAACAACTCCTTCCAATGGTTATGATCCCTAACGTTTTTTCTGAAACGTCTCTATCGCGACCATAATGGGTTTCATCACGATCGCGATGCAGCTTTATCGTGACAAAGGTGGCTTATCGCGACCACAATATTTCCAGTAGCTAAATACTCTTCTTTTATCTAATTTTTCACATTATCTTGTTTCTCTTGTTTCACTTCACACACAACTTCACTGTGACAACACGCTACAAAATAAAATACGATTAAATAAAATAACATGAAATTTAAAATTCGAATAAAGTAAAATTTTATCTGATGGGTTACCTCCCATTAAATTCATTAGCTTGACTTGGATCTTCCAAGGTTCCATGAGTATCAAAGACACCTTTGTAGTTAATATCTCCCTTACTGAGTATAGTTTCAACCTTTTGCCATTCACCGTGAAAGTATGGAAATCTCTAGGATTCTGTACTTCCACGGAACCACTCATAAACATTTTAGTAATTATAAAATGACCAAACCGTCAAGGCTTTGACTTACCTGGAAACAACCTCAGTCGAGAGTTTTAAAGTAAAACCTTTTGTCCTGGTTGAAAATATATTTTCACCGAGTTCTTGTCATGATACCTCTTAGTTCTTTCCTTGTAAGTCACAACATTTTCATAAGTACTAAGTCTCATCTCTTTCAACTCATCCAGCTTCAACAATCCCTTTCTTCCAGGTGCTTTTTCATCAAAGCTCAAGTATTTAATTTCCCAATAAGCTTTATGTTCCAGCTCGACCGGTAAGTGACAACCCTTTCCATAAATAATTTATATGGGGAAAATCCTAAGTGAGTCTTTAAAGCTGCTCTATACGCTCAGAGAGCATCATCTAACTTTTTAGACCAATCTTTTCTGGATGTAGCAACTGTCTTTTCCAAAATATCTTTCAACTGCCTATTGGATGATTTTGCTTTCCCACAAGTTTAAGGAAGGTAAGGTGTGGATACTTTATGTTTCACATTACATTTTGTAAGCACGCCTACTAAATACTTCTTGTAGAAATGCGTTCCCCATCACTGATTAAGACTTTAGGGACTCCAAATCTAGCAAAAACATTCCTTTTCAAAAAATTAGAAACAATTTGGGCATCATTAGTAAGACATGAAATTCCTTAAATCCATTTAGTTACATAATTCACACATACAAAAATGTAAACAATAGAGTTAGATAATATTAATCTGACCAGCTCTGAGTTCATCAGTTGCTCTAATTATCTTAACAGATAAATACTCAGAGCACACTGGATCTCAACTGGTCTCAACTAATATTATCCAGAGAGTTTATAAAATATGGGGTATTACACCCTCCCCTCCTTAAATAGAAATTCGTCCTCGAATTTAAAAGATTACCTGAACTGATGAGGGTAAACAGCCCGCATTTCCAATTCTAGTTCCCGAATAGCATCACCCGAATGCGTCACATCCCATTGCACCTTAACAAGAGGAATGTCTTTGTTCCTCAATACCTTTGTTTCTCTTCCCACAATACGGCTCGATTGAGGTTCAAAAGTCAAGTCTGCTTCTATTTCCACTGACTCCGGTAGAACTGGCTGAAGAGGGTCAGGAATAAACTTTCGGAGCTGAGATACATGAAAGACGTCATGCATCTCTGATAGAGAGGGTGGTAAGGCTAATCTGTAAGCTACTTCACCGATCCTTTCCAAGATCTGATACGGTCCCACGTATTTCGGACTTAACTTGCGTAACTTAAATAGTCCTTTCAATCTCAATCTCGGAGTAACTTTCAAAAACACATGGTCACCTTCCTCAAATTCTAAAGGTCTCCTACAATTGTCAGCATAACTCTTTTAATGATCTTGTGTTTGTTTAACTTTCTCACGGATTATTCGAATCTTTTCCGTAGTCTCTTGAATAATTTCGGGTCCCAAAATTCTATCTTCACCAACTTCCGCCCTACACAAAGGTGTTCTACATTTTCTCCCATACAATGCTTCATAAGGAGCCATACCGATGCTCGCATGGTAACTATTATTATAAGAAAACTCAATCAATGGTAGAAGTTCCTTCCAATTTCCTCTACTTTCTAGCACACAAGATCTCAACATATCTTCCATTATTTGTATTGTTTGCTCAGTCTGACCATCCGTCTGAGGATGATTAGACGTGCTCAAACGCAACCTCGTACCCATAGCTTGTTGAAAAGCCTTCCAAAATCTTGAAGTAAACTTTGGATCTCTATCGGACACAATGTTAGAGGGAACACCATGCAATCTCACAATTTCAGAAATAAACAACTTTGCAAGATGACTTGCCTTATAAGTGGTCTTCACGACTAAGAAATGCGCAGATTTCGTTAGTCGATCCATAATCACCCAAATAGAATCATAACCACCCTGCGTACGGGGTAAACCTACTGCAAAGTCCATAGAAATACCATCCCACTTCCAAACTGGAATCTCTAAAGGTTGCAACAGACCGCCCGGTCTTTGGTGTTCAATCTTCACCTGTTGACACACTGCACATTCTGACACATACACCGCAATATCCTTTTTCATTCCGGACCACCAATAATCCTTTTTTAAGTCCTGATACATCTTTGAAGAACCAGGATGTATCGTAAAAATACCTTTATGGGCTTCATCTAAAATCTTTCTTTTTAATACCGCATCATTCAGAACACAAATCCTTTCGTTAAACAGGACGATCCCATCCGCTGCTCGTGTAAAACCCGGTTGTAGCAACATCTCTTGAAATTTTTCCTCTAAAACTTGTTCTTGTTGAATCTCATCTCTTAGAGTAGAATTGACATTCAAATTTCCCATAATTACACCATTTGGAGTCCACACAAATTGAAGATTAAGATCTCTAAACTTTTCTAACAAAGCATACTCCAATATCATCAATTTGACACTATGAACCATTTTCCGACTTAACGCGTCTGCTACTTTATTTGCTTTTCCTGGATGATACTTTAATTCTAAGTCATAATCCTTTAAGTACTCCATCCACCTTCTTTGCCGCATATTCAACTCCTTTTGGTCAAATAAATACTTCAAACTTTTATGGTCACTGAACATTTCAAAACGTACACCATACAGATAATGACGCTATACTTTTAGTGCAAACACAACTGCTGCTAGTTCCAAATCATGAGTTGGATAATTCTTCTCATGAACTTTCAATTGTCGGGAAGCATAAGCTACCACTTGACCACCTTGCATAAGAACACCTCCTAATCCCATCTTAGAAGCATCGCTAAATACTTCGTAAGAGTTGTTAGGATCAGGAATGATTAACACAGGAGCAGTCGTCAATCTTTCCTTCAATTTCATAAAGCTTTGTTCACAACCCGAATCTCACTCATAAGCACAATCTTTTCGAGTAAGTTTTGTCATTGGTAGGGCCAATTGAGAAAAACCTTTGATGAACCTTCTATAGTAACCTGCTAAACCCAAGAAACTTCTAACTTCTGAAGCATTCTTTGGGCTCTCCCAATTAATCATTGCTTCTACCTTTGACGGATCCACTGCCACACCACCTTGAGATATAACATGACCAAGAAAATTTACTTCCGACATCCAAAACTCACACTTGCTTAACTTAGCAAAAAGTTGCTTATCCTGCAATACCGATAAGACAATTCTCAGATGTTCTCCGTGCTCTTGTGGAGTACGAGAATAAATAAGAATGTTGTCAATAAAGATTATGACAAATTGGTCCAAGTAAGCTTGAAATATACGCTTCATGTAATCCATAAAAATAGCTGGAGCATTAGTCACACCGAAAGGCATCACTAGGAATTCGTAACGGCCATAATGGGTTCTAAATGCAGTCTTAGGCACATCGGAACTCTTCACTCGGATTTGGTGATAACCTGACCGTAAATCAATCTTCGAGAAAACACAGGCTCTTTCAATTGATCTAAGAGGTCGTCTATCCTGGGTAAGGGGTACTTGTTCTTAATGGTGACTTTATTCAACTAGTGATAATCAATGCACAGACGCATTCCACCGTCTTTCTTCTTTACCAATAACACTGGAGCTCCCCACGGTGAAATGCTAGGTCTAACAAAATGCTTAGCCATCAAGTCCTCCAATTGGTCCTTTAATTATCTTAACTCAAGCGGTGTCATACGATAAGGAGAAACGGATATAGGAGCCGTTCCCGGTACCAGGCCAATAGAGAACTCAACTTCTCTCTCCGGAGGAAGAGAAGTAATGCCCTCAGGAAAAACTTTGGGAAATTCACAGACTATAGGAATATTCAGCACTTGCTGGTCACTACTCCCCCCACTACAATGCACTATCAAGAAAATTCTTTCCATACCAGACACCCATTCGTGAGCCTTCACAGGATCTAATACGCAATGAAATTCCGGAGGATTCATGCAGAAGAAATCTCAGAAACTCCCACCTACAGCTTCTGGAACAACCACCTGAGGATGAAGACCTCCATTCATTTGTTGTACCATTTGCTGCATAAATTAGTTCTGTTGCTGCTGCATCTGTTGCATAAACTGATACAAAGGGGCATTCTCATTGCTGCCTGGCGGATTCGTCCCAGCTGGAGTAGTTCTGGGTCTACCACGATTGCTTCTGCGCCCGTCAGCCATGTTCCTAAAGGTCATACAGATAGGATTCAGTTGTTCAGGCTCAATACCATAAATATAACACTTAAGACCAATGGCGACACAACGCATACGAAACAGAAAGAAATACTTATACTATTTCATGGCTAGGTCGAGGATACGACCTGCTCTGATACCAACTATAACACCCATATATAATATCATACATCAATGCATAAATACTATACATGAATCCAAGTCTTTGGTACTGAAATATACAAGTTCCTAGTCAACACATTATATACATGTTATGCCCAACACTTAGTACAAAAAAAACTACTAAGGCATAATGTATACAAGATGTACAAAAGATAAATACTAAGAACTAGATCGACAATGATCTCAAAAAATCTCCACAACGGAAGCTAAGCCATCAAACAAGTAAGGATAATCACACGGCTTTATCCTTACCCTTCACGGAACCTGAAGTAACTGAAATATAATCAACAATAGTGGGGTGAGATACATCAAATCTCAGTGAGTTCCCTATCTTATGGATTCTCTCGGCTTTACAAGGTTCTATCTTAGCCTAACTCAAGTCGGGGGAAAGGAACTAGACCTTGAGTTCACACATTTCTGACTAGAGAACAATCGCACAATTCACAAAACGACAACTAGTTAAGGAATCTTCTCCCCGGATATCCCGCACAAGGGGCTCTTCAACACGGGTCACAGATCCTTAACGTAGATAACTTCTCCCCGACCATCCCGCACAAGGGGATCTCGACACAGGTCACAGTCATCTACAAATGGTACTTCTCCCCGGCCATCCTACACAAGAGGATCTCCACACGGGTCACGATACCAACCACTAAGTAACTTCTCCCCTGCCATCCAGCACAAGGGGCTCTTCAACACGGGTCACAGTTACTTACTTAATAAATACTTCTCCCCGGCCATCCCGCACAAGGGGATCTCGACACGGGTCACGATATTTATTAAGGGATAAACTACAAACCAGAGGAGGTATGGTCCTCCACTAATAACTACTTAATAAAGACACTCTTTTAGTATCGATGTAAGCATTGCCACACAATTCTCTAAGTCATTCCATTGTACTAAGGTTTCCTCACTAACTCACATCTTGAAGCTTTTAAATTTTCAAAAGTTCATTTTTTTCATAATTCACTTAATTCCGTTTATTAACATAATTGTATAAATTCCATCTCATAAACAATATTTTCACTTTTTATTGGGTAGAGGGTCATCATAACTTTCCAATGATACCAAGAACGTCTCGATCCGAGTTACAGATTGAAAGTTATGAAGGAAACAAAATGGGAAAATCTGTCATGTTCGCTAGGCGAATTCCCAGCGAACGTTCGCTTTCCCTTTCGCCGTGCGAATTTCTAGGCGAATCAAAATAGAACTGAAAGGACACAAAGTTCGCTTTGCAAACACCTGGCGAAAATTCGCCTTGCCATTCGCTTTGCAAACGTCTGGGCGAACCAAGGCAGAACCAAAAGGACTCAAAGTTCTCTTTACGAACACTCGGCAAACATTCGCCTTGCCATTCGTTTTGGTTCGCTTTGCGAACTCGCGAATTCCCAGAATTATCGGCAACGTAATAGCGGGTCCTTAGGGCCAAAAAATCTCATCCAAAACATAACCAAACATATAAACAAGTGTTAACAGCTGGTTCCACACATATATTGATCATACTACCCAGTTTATATCACATTTCAACCGTTAGATTCTTTGATTTAGTAAAATTATTCATTTTCTCACAATATCTAACCTAACTCTAACATTTCCAAACTTCTAAAACAAAAGTTCTAACTAGAACCACCTCAGTACAAGATGATGATGAAGATGTTGGGATGATTTGATGAAGAAGAAATGATGATCCAAGTTGTTCTTCACTTTGGGTTTCTTTCTCTTTTCTCTTCTCTTTTCTCCTTTTTCTCTCTACTTCTTCTCTCTTTCTTTCTATCTTTTTGTTCCAAATGAAGAGGAAAGGAAATGAAATGACATGTAGAGATATCATTTAGTTAGTAACACTACTAAATGTCCAAATTATCATAAATGCACCAATTAATAGAACCTTAGAGTTAGATAATATTAATCTGATCAGCTCTGAGTTCATCAGTTGCTCTAATTATCTTAACAGATAAATACTTAGAGCACACTGGATCTTAACTGGTCTCAACTAATATTATCCATAGAGTTTATAAAATACGGGGTATTACAGTTGTCGTGGATCCGTCCAAAGTAGATGCAGTTCTACAATGAGAAAGCTCCGAAGTTGGTTAAGGAGATTGGGGGATTTTTGGACTCAATGGGTGATTACCGCAGGTTATGAAAGGCTCTTCCAAGTTAGTATTTTATCTCAGTTGACTTGCGAAGGGTAAGTCACTTGTGTGGGGATGTTCGTTGTGAGGAAAGTTTTAGAGAGCTGAAGTAGAAGTTGACTACGGCTCCAGTTTTATTTCTGCCAGATCCTAATAAACCATTTGTGGGGTATTGGGATGTGTTTGTGATGAGTTTAGACAGTGTACTAATGTAAGATGGTGAAGCCGTAGCTTATGCTTTACGACAATTGAGGATTCATGAAAGGGTCTATCCTGTTCAAGATTTGGGAGTGGCTGCGGTTGCATTTGTGTTGAGGATCTGAAGGTATTATTTTTATGGATCTAGACCCGAAGTGTTTAGTAATCACAAGAGTGTAGAACACCTGTTTGGTCCGAAGGAATAGAATATGAGACAACGAGGATGGTTGGAATTCTTGATGAGTTACGACCTTGGGTCGAATTATCCTATTGGTAAATTTAATGTCGTGCCTGATGAGTTAGGTCGAAAGTCTTTTCATATGTCTGCTTTGATGGTTAGAGAATTAGAATTGAGTAGCAGTCCAAAGACTTATATCTGGTGTGTGAGCTGACGTAGTAGAGTGAGAGGTTGGGTATATAAAAGGTGAATGATGACTTCCTGGTGAATATTAGAGAGAGTCAGAAGTTGGATGTGAAATTGGTAGATTTGATAATTGCGAGTAATTAGAGTGGTGCAGCGGAAGCGTGATGTAGCGCGATTCGAATATGCGTGCGTGAACGGTAGGAGTTTAAAGGTTGAACGTTAGGACCTGCAGGAATGGAAGTGATATGGTGAAAGGTTTAAATATTAATCATGTACTACTAGTTACATGTTCAATTGGTGAATCGTAGAATTGTTGTCTTGATGATTGTGTGACCACGAGGTTGGTGTTCCGGTTATGTTGAAGTGGTTAGGACGACGTTGTGTAGTGAAAATTTATGTTCTTATCTCTGTGGTTGCCTCGTTTCTTATGGTGATGATCCGAGTGCGTGTAGCTAATTCCTGGGATAGGGAATTAGGGGAATGTTACCTGTGGTGATTGTAATGATTGTGTTGTGTTCTGGTTCAAGAGTGAACATGTGTGTGCGTAACTCGGTTATTCTTTGCGTCTTGAGTTGGTCGTCGAGTGCATTGCGTGAGCATTGAATCTTGTTGTTGTTATTGATGATGTGGTTTGCTGTTTCGTGTTATTCATGGTGTTGCCTTTTATGATTTAGGGGTTAGAAAGCAGGATGCGAGAGTCGTATCCGGAGTTGTTCGCATGAGGTAAATTTTCGAGGGCGAAAATATTCTAAGTGGGGGAGAGTTGTAACACCCCGATTTATTTTACTATTTTCATAATTAGAAATTGTATGATGTTGTGTATATGTGTATGTTTATGCGTGTTTTGATCGTATTTGGGTTGCCCTTGGTATGTGGCAGTGACCTTAGAATTATAGGGATTAAGGTGCAGGAAGGAGTGGTGTGGTTAGTAATTAGTTAATTAATATTGGGAATATTGATTAATAATATTAACGTGAATTATTAAGAAATATTGTTATTATTATTTAATTAGTAAGATAATAATAATAATAATAATATTGAGGTAATATTAATAATATATGTAAAAACAAGAAATCGGGAGGGCAAAGTGGTCCATTCGTGGTGGTTAGTGAGGATAAAGAAGGAAAAGCATAATAAGGGTCTAAGGGTTATAGTAGGAAAAAGAGGAAATTGGAGAAGGAGGAGAGTCATTGTGAACGATCGTGTTTATGGAGAAAAAGAAGAACGGAAGAGAGAAGCAGAGCTAGGGCTTAGAGAACCTTCGAAGAATCGTCACTAAGGTAAGGGTAGGGTTCTTTAATCTCTAAGGGTTGCATAATGTTTGTATGAGGGTAGATAAACTTTAGGATCATCCCTATGTATTGTTGTGTTGAATTGGGATTGGGGTTTTTGCGTGTCGGAAGTTTGATAAGAGGAAATAATGCATAAACTTATCGGTTGAAATGTGGTTTCTGTGTTTCTTACTTGTTTGTGTGTTCATATGTGGTTATATGTGTGTTTTTGGACTGATTGTGAGTGAAATCGGAGAAGAATTGAGGTCTGAGTCATACAGAGTCGCAATCGCATGATTGCTGGTTCGCGCAGATCCGGCAGGCAAAAGGAAAATCCGCCAGGCGAAAATTCGCCAGATGGTCGACAGGCGAATTGAGAGGCGAGCAAAGGGTGAAAAATAGGGGTTTTGGGAATTTGTATGGGGGAAGGAGATTCACCACTTCTCCATCAGGCGAGCATGAGGCGAAAGGGGAATTCGTCCGGCGAAGGAGGATTTCTCCAGGCGAAAGTGGTTTCGCTGGTGCTCCGCCAGGTGAGCAGAGCTGAGACGAACTGAATTTTCTGAAACTTAAAAAATTTGTATCTTTTGACCCGTAGGTCTGTTTCACTTGCCGTTCGAAGCATTGTAAAGCTGATTTCATATACTTTTTGTTAAAATTAATTTCAGTACCAGAATTCCAACCATTCGACGTGTTAATTAGGTTTTTGTGTATGTTGTTATGTGTTGTACGGTGAAATGGTGATTTCGGTTGTGTGTATCCGTGTTATGGCTATAGATTGTTGTTGTTGTATGTGTTGGCAGGTATGGACTGCGTGTTGGATAGTTGTAGTATGATGAATTGACGCATTGTTAGTCATATGCATTTAGTTGTCGTTGTATGCATGCCATGTTGCATAAGTTGTGCGATAAGTCGTGTGCCCATGTGGGGTGTGAGCGTCTGATCGGGATTCTTTGAAATGGAATCGTATCATTGTTGTTGTGTTGTTAAGGTAATCACGTGCCCATGTGGGGTGTGAGCGATTATGAGTGATCGTGTTCCCATGTCGGGGTATGAGCGATCACGGATTCTGTGTGCCCATGTGGAGTGTGAGCGACTTATATGGAAATTCCGACGGGAATTATGATCATGAAAAAGGGATCGAATTGTTACCACATGCATTGAGTCGAGTAGTGGGTCTCATTACATTGCATTGTGTTGTGGTGTGTTGCATATGATTGTATGCTTGTATGGAAATTCGTATGTGTGTTGATGTTGTGTTTTTAGGGTGAGCCGTATATGGATTATGTTCTTTCATACTTATCTTATGCATTTCTTATGTTGATTTGAGAATCTCACCCCTTCTGTTTGAATGTTACCTCTATGTGGGTAACATGTAGATAAGTAGGATTAGTACGGAGTTGAAGTTAGTGAAGACAAAGTCTTCTCTTTTATTTCGTTGAGTCGGCGTCTGATCTGATTGTAACACTGGGTTTTGGAACGCTTGTCGTTGTTCATTTTATTAGGTCTCGTCATTTTATTTACTTGATGATGATGATTTGGTAGTAAATATGTTATGTTTCAGTTGAATTTTCCGCTGTTTTATGAGGAGATGGATTAAGTATGCTTTTATTGATAATATCTATGTGTTACATATCGTATGCATGAGTAGGCGTTTGTTGAATGTAGCATCCTAACTGATTGTATGTTTTATTTTACTCTGATAATTTATTTAATTGTCGTGGGGGTTTAAGGTGTTACATATCTCGCCTCCTTACTTGCTACACATGTACAAATTAAACCATCAACACTAAATTTAAGCAAATAAGGCTCATCTCAAAGATAATGATTAACCTTTTGTAGAATTGTTTCTTCTGCTATCAGATGTAGTCTTTAGGGACATTCTTTGTAGATTTGTAATTGGCCATATCAGAAAACTAAGGTTGTTCGCTAGTTTCCATCAAGTTCTCATCCAGAAACTCTTTAGTAATGTTATTTTCCTTCCGAGTCACTTCTTATTTTCCAACCTAGATAGGTGATCAACTCCCAAATTTTAACTCCCTTTTTATCTTTTATTTCTAAGTCAAACTCTTGTAACAACAATATACAATTGAGAAACATCGACTTAGAATCTCCTTTATTGAAAAGATATTTCAATGTTGAATGATGTATAAAAATAAAAACTTTTGAACCAATTAGATATGCCTGAAATTTTCCAATGTGAATACCATGACTAGTAATTCTTTTTTAGTGGTGGTATAGTTCACCCGATTTTCATTTAAAACTTTACTAGCATAGTAAATTTCATGGAAAAATTCTCATGGTGTTGACCAAGTACTACTCTTACCTCGTAATCACTCGCATCACACATAAGTTCAAAGGGAAGTTCCCATTTTGGAGTGACGATTACGGGTGCAGTCACCAACTTTTCTAATAACAGGAAAATATTTAAAACATTCATCATCAAAATCAAAATACTTTTCTTTCACTAGGAAATTGCAGAGAGGTTTTACAATCTTAGAGAAGTTCTTTATGAAGCATCGATAGAAATCGACATGTCCTAGGAAACTTCTCACTCCTTTAACATTAATGGGAGGGGTAATTTTTCAGTAACCTCTATTTTAGCTTGATCAACCTCGACGCCCTTCGATGAGATCTTGTTTCCTAAAATGATACCTTCAGTTACTGTAAAGTGGCATTTTTCTTAATTTAAAATTGGCTTTGTTTCATCTTCAAAACAACATTAAGACAATTAAGACATTTATCAAAATCACTACCAAATACAAAAAGTCATCCATAAACACCTCGATGGAGTTTTCAATCATTAAAAAATATAGAAAACATGCACCTTTAAAAACTTGTGGGAGCGTTGCATAGTCTGAATGGCATCCTGCGATAGGAGAACGCTCCAAAAGGGCATGTAAAAGCGGTCTTTCCTTATCTGCAACCATTTAATTGTATCCTAAATAGCCATAAAAGCAACAATAGTAAGCTTAACCTACTAGCATTTATAACATTTGATCCATAAAAGGTAATGGAAAGTGATATTTTTGAGTATCTTAGTTTAAACTCCGATAATCAATACGCATACACCATCCGGTAACTATGAGTTGGAATCAACTCATTATTTTCATTTTGAGCAACGATCATACCTCCCATTTTTTAGATTACATGCACTAGACTTACCCAAGAACTATCAGAAATAAGATGTATAATACTTGCTTCAAGTAGCTTCAAAACTTCTTTTCTCACCACTTCTTTCATGGTAGGACTTAGTCTTCTTTGAGGTTTAACTACCCGATTGAATTTGTGAGTGCATTCTTCTATCTAGTCATGTGTTGATTGATGTCAAAACTAGGACGAAATTTAGCGTTTTTGTACATTGGACGGTTTCAACCAAAGTTTAGATGTGCATTGATCAACTTAGCATTAGGATGTATACAAATAAGTTTGAAAATGATTGGAAATACCTTACGCATGTTTCATGCATCAAAAATGAATTTTTAAGTGTTTTAAAAGTTGCATAGACCAAAACATACGAGTTCAAGTCGACCTATAGAAGCTTTTGCTTAAATTTAGGTCAACATATATCTTGGACAGGCCGACCTCCACGCTCCAAGAATGGAGCATGTGGCCACTGCCTACAGATAACCTCAGATAGGATGGCCTAAGACTTCTTCAGGTCGACCTGTTGCTTATATAGGCCAACCTAATGACCTTTACAGGCCGACCTGTTGCTTCCATAAGCCGGCCTGTTACCTTTAAAAATTCTAATTTTATTTTCCTCCTATTCTTTTCTTGCATCCCTTTTGCTTATATTCTCCCATGCATACATATACTCATACATGCATCATATTCTAGCAAGATACTAGTGTAAAACTTAAACAAAACAATAATTACAAAACATTCCCAACATCTTCAACCTCTCTTCTATGCATACACACAATCAAACTACACATAATCATTTTTTAATTGGGTGACCATCTAGATTATGATTGATAACGTCCAATTTGGTTGGTGTAACCGAGAATATTAGATTGGGATCTTTGTGTGTTTAAAATAAGAAAACCAAGCTAGGGTTTTTCTTCAAGATCATTGTGATTTGAAAGTTTTGAACAAGATCATGCAAATACGTATTTGATCAAGTGAAGGACTTAGGACAAGGTGGATCCTTGCAAAGGAGTAGCGCGAGACGGTGAATCGTGTTCGTGAATCTTGGGTTCAACAAGTGCGTGCTAGGGATTAATCTGACCGAGCGAAAACCTTGAAGACGAGGAGGTCTTGTAAGAAAGTAGTCAAGAACTGGTGGATTGTAGCAGCATTGTTGGTGACTTGATCAAGCTTTGATCAAGGGTTTGGAGGTGGTAGAATTAACAACAAACCATATGGTTTGTCGGGTTAGAGTTATTCATCTTTTGTATAAACATTTTTGCAAAAATAAGGTTAATTGCAAGTATCTCAATTCGATTTTGAGTTGAGGGCAGACGTACCCATAGCGAGGCCAATTGGGGAACTTTCTAAACAAATATTTGTGTCTCTCTTTCTTTCTCTCTATATCTCTTTAATTATTGTTCTTACAAATTATCGAATTCATTGTTGTTTTGATCAATTCGATTGGAAATTGTTTTTTAATTATCTTTTTAAAGTGTTGTTGTTAATATAATCATAATCACTTTGATTGTGATTGAATTTTATCATCAACAAAACAAATAGAATTTCCAAACGTTATCGATCGCACACAAAGTGTTCGATAAATTGCCTTTGAGTATTTTAATTGATGTTTGTTCATTGGAAATAAGCTATACGCATAGCTTAGCATTTAATTGATTAGTGAATTAATTGTTGTTAAGCAATTTGTGTTCGTTATCATCCAATTAGTTTACGTTACGTATATCTGAGCTTTTCGATAGTAGTTAAGTTAGATGATTCGATTCAGGTTGTTTCCGCTGTGCCATAAAACTTTTGAAAACTATTTTTGCCAAAAGTTTGTTTTTAAATTTGTGATCTATTCACCCCCTCTAGATCGAAACCTATCGTCTAACAAAATTCTTCTTCTAATTTTACCTTATGCATACAATAAGTTAGGCTAATACCTTTCAAATCAGTCACACTTCAACCAAGTGTCTGCTTGTTACATTTTAGGACTCTCAACATTTTTTCTTCCACTAGAGTTAATAAAGAACTACTGATGGTGGCTGGTTATAATAGTTTCTCATCAAAAAATACATACTTTAAGTGTTTCAAAAGTTCTTCCGATTCAGGATCCTTTTGAACTTGTGTTGGACTGCATTGTTCACTGCCACCTAATTCTTTGATTTTTCTCATTTCTTTTTTGAAATGTGTTTCTTGAAGCTGAAGTAAACACTCGGTTACCTCCATATAAAATTTATTTTAAACCTTTTTAACTAAATTAATAATAACTCAATCCATCGACGGTGAAGTTTATGCCTTTAACTCTCGAACAACTTCTTCCACTATGTTAATTTTGTAGCACTGTGGGTTCTCTTTATGAGAAGATGAAAAACAAGAGATGCCTTCTTTAGTGGCTAGAAAAGTGGAGTTGTGAGCGGTAATATCCGTTCGTTTTGCACGTGTCATTTCATCAAGGACAAACATAGATCGAGCCATGTAAAAAGGAGTAAAATTAATGGAACGGAGGATTTGAGAGCCGATAGTAGCATAAGCATAAAAAAAAGACCCGAGACAAGTTGAAGCACCATACATTCGTTGGAAACATGTACACCCCGACATTTGAGAGTTGGTCAGAAAGAGACTTGGTGTGTTAGCAGTACGATGATACATCAGAAAATTGTTCCATGTTAACTTTGTAAAATTCTTGTTCTAGGTATAGAACTCTTGAAATTGTGTTATTAAAAAGGCAATTTTAGTCAAGTTTAATGGTGAAGTCACGTTCAATAATGACATGAAGAAGAGTAATAGATATAATGTCATAAATCCATCGCAAAATAATGACTTATAGACGTTTTGATAAGTTTTTTTTTTGAGAGGTTGAAGAATAGAGAATCAAAATTATATATTTAAAAATAAGAAAATGAAAATCCCAAATTAATTAAAAAAAACCAAAATTATAAATTAAAATCCATATATTAATAAAACAAAATACAAAATTGCAATTAAAGTAAAAAACAAACAAACAATTCATAGAGTTTGGATCATAAATAAATAGGCCAGATACTATATAAGAAGAAACATAACATGTGCTAAGGGCTTTCTTACAAATTGAGTCGCATCGTTTAGCTAATTGTATTTACAAATAATTACACTTTGCGATATATGATTTGGCCTAATGATAATGTATTTAGAGAAGTACGACATTTAATAAAAAAATAAAAGAAGTACGACAAAAATTTATTATGAGCTTTCCTGCGGGCAATTACTATCATTAATATATGTTTGAGAATTTTTAAATTGTGGTTGGGGGGATCAAATGCGAAGTACTCATGAAACGTGGTCCCGTGATGTTCGTACATTCATACTTTATGGTTTTTAAATAATGATCTTGGTTACTTTTCTTCTTTGTTGACAAGATATAAATAAAATAATTTGTAAGAGCCACTCTTTCTTGATTCATACACATAAATCAAAATCTCTAGTGTTAGACATGATGGATATTTGAGCAAAAATAACGTTCTTTGGTTTGTGACCATTCTCTACTGTGTGAACGTTTCTTAATGCCAGCTGGATCCATTTGAATTAAATTGTTTCAATTATTTTTTGGCTTAAATGCACTTTTAGTCTTCCTATTTGCAAATTTTTAATTTTTAAGACCCCCTATTAATTTTTTCAACTTTTTGGTCCCTTTAGTTGTAAATTTTTGGGATTTTTGTTAGTCCCCCATAGATTCTGAATATGTGACGTTTTTTTTTGGCTGAGTTGGCATTGTGTCTCATTTGCCATGTCATTTTTTGTAATCCCATTATTAATTTATAATTTATAATTAAACATCTTTTTAAAAAACATTATTTGGAATTTGAATTTGTATTTAACTATGAACCCTAATTAGTGTTCATCCCTCTTTTGTTATCCATGAAAATATCATTTCTTCTCACGTTGTCCTCTTCTCACGTATCAATTCTTCTTTCGTCTTCTTCTTCATACAAAAGATCCTAAGCATTAATGGCAGGTTCTTCTCAAGGTTACAGCCGCACAAGATCCCAATCGAGCTTCAGAGCAAACCGACTTGAATGCCTTTGTGGACTCGATGCTCCACTGATGACTTCATGGACGAAATCTAACCCGGGTCGACGGTTTTATGGCTGTGGAATGTACAAGCTTGCTGGACAAAAGAGATGTAGTCATTTTGTCTGGTACGACGAAGAGATGAACGAAAGAGCGAAAGAACTGATTACGTCGTTGCAGGAAAAATTAAGTGCAGAGAAGAAAAAGGTTAATGAAGGTAAGCTCAAAGAGGAAGCGTTGAAGATGAATATCAAGTTTCTTAACATGCAACTGAAGTTTACATGTTTTATGAGTTTTGTCTTGTTATTAGGTTTAGTTGTTTCAAATGTAATGAAGTAGGTGTTGTTGTTTGTAAGTCTTTGTTGTGTTGTAACCCTTTGATAATTGATGAATGAGAAGTTTTGTTTGTAAATCTTTGTTGTGTTGTAACCCTTTGATAATTGATGAATGAATCATGTTGTGTAGTAAGACTTGTTTACAATTAGTTTATGGTAATGCTGTCAAATGTAATGCTGGTGTATCAAATGTAATGCTGTCACAACTAATATTAACAACTGCATAATACATCCTGTCACAGCTAACACTAACAGCTGCATAATACTAACAGCTTGTTACATTTGAACTATGACAGCTGCATAATACTAACATCTTGTGACAACTAACACTAATAACTGCATAATACAATTATCCTGTCACAACTAATTTAACAGCAGTAGGTACTTAGTAACAGCAGAAACTGCATAATACTAACAACATAAGGTATTATTTAATGCAATATACTTCAAAAATGTCAAACACTAGAAGGTAGTTTATAAACCTTGTTGCATAATGCATAACTTACATAACTTGTTCCAAAATACATTTCATGTTCCAAAATACATAATACTAACAGCTTGTTCCAAAATACATAAACCTTGTGACATTCAAAAGGACATAAGGTACATAACATTCAAAATGACATAATACTAACAGCTTGTTCCATTACATATTTAGTACAAAATGACATAACATTGACCCTAAGATGATCTAATCTTAAGAAGGTTGTGGGGCTTGTGATGAATTCCCAATTTCTGCTGCCTTATTTTTCTTTCCACCTTTTGTTTCAATTTTCAGCCTCTTTCCATCCTTTGATGCATTCACATTTGTCTTGCTACCACCTTTGGGTTTCTTGTTCCCACCTTTTGGTATGGCTCTCTCAGCAGCCCTTTTGCCTTTGCAACTTCTTTTGTTGTGTCCCATTTCACCACATTTGTGACAACTAACAATTGTAAGCTTCCTAGGGAGGACATGGGGATTTCTTGGCTCATCATTCACTTTATGCAACAAGAATAAGTGTCATACTATGCAAACATAAACCAACAATATGCAACAAGTTACATGCCTGTAGTAATCAAAAACATAATCCTCTATTTTTTTTTGTTTTGCCAGATACATGAAATTGCATGACTACAAGGAATTCCAGTCAAATCCCATTTTCTACATGCACATGTATGCTGTTTCAGATTCACTGAACATGTTTCTAAACCATTTGTGACACCAAAGATTGCAAGTTCATCATCCCCATGCCAAGTAGGTG
This sequence comes from Lathyrus tuberosus, assembly GCA_022829125.1. Classification (NCBI taxonomy): domain Eukaryota; kingdom Viridiplantae; phylum Streptophyta; class Magnoliopsida; order Fabales; family Fabaceae; genus Lathyrus; species Lathyrus tuberosus. Next base: position 9,603,207 of record JALAZF010000034.1, read on the forward strand.
TCCAACTTTCTGCATGTTTTTTGTTCTTCTCAAGTATCAGCTGTATTCTAGGGCATATATCACCACTATATGAGGTCATTAACTCCTTTTGACTAGTAATCCTTTTAGTTAAGTAGTGTTTAATACCCTCCAACAGTGTAATTATAGGCTTATCCCTACATTCTAGAACTGCCCTATTAAATGCCTCACACATGTTGTTAACTTGGAGATCACACTTAGAGTATGTTTTGAAATGTGACCTGGACCATAAATATGCAGAGATATCAAGCATGTCTTTCCAAGCAGGTTCCTTCAGAGCTTTTAACCTTTGCATTGCCATCTCCCAAGCTGGGATGGTTGTAGCTCTTGCAGCATTCCATATTGCTTCTTTCAATTCAAGTCCTGGATGCCTCTTCTTCCAATTGCCATAGAGATGTTTCACACACAATCTTTGCTCCACATGCTCACTTACACTTTGAACAGCAGGAACCAAACCCTACAAATCAGAATGAACAAGTAATTTAAACACAAATCATAATGAACAAGTAATTTAAATACAAATCAGAATGAACAAGTAATTTAAAGCATACCTTTTGCTCATCAGAAATGAAGGCATAAGGCCTGTGATTAATTTCCAAAAGGTCTTCAAGTAGCTGATAAATAAACCACTCCCAAGATGCTCTAGTCTCAGCTTCCACAATAGCATATGCAATAGGAAAAATCTGATTGTTTCCATCCCTTCCCATGGTTGCCATCAATTGCCCACCGAAGTTACCCTTCAAAAAACATGCATCTAACCCTATTAATGGCCTACAGTACTTGGCAAATCCATACTTGCATGCTTCCAGACAAATATATATTCTTTCAAACACAGGTCCATCATTGGAGTCAGCACATTGCACATAAACTGTACTATTTGGATTTGACTTTAGAAGTTCTTCTGTAACGCCCCAATTTTGTCAGTTTTTATTTAATCGAGTCGTTTTGATTATTTTATTATTATATTATTTTATTGTCGACTTTTATATGAAAATATGTTATTTTTCAATGTTGTGATATTTTATCGGGTTTTGGGAACGTTTGCGAGATATTTGAGTGTGGGGGTATTTTGGTAATTTCATGATATTTTTCTTAAGTTAGAAAGAATAGAAAATAGAAAGAGAGAAAAATAGAGAGAAAGAAAAAGAGAAGAAGGAAAAAGGGAAGAAAAGGGAAGAAGAGAAGAAAAAGTGAGAAAATCTTGGAAAATCAAGAAAACAACTTCTAAAATCGATTTAATCGGGTAAGGGTGCGAAACTAAGTTATTATATGATAATGTATGATTATGTATGTGTGTTTGTGATTGTTATTGGATTGAAATGATAAATATAGTAAAATTATAATGTTTAGAAATTAGTAGAAATTGATTTCAAATGTGTTTAAACTTATGTTGTTGTGTTCCTTGTTGTTTATACATGTTGGGTATGTATTGTTATACCTCAAATTGGTGTTTTTCTGAGTATTGGATGATGATTTGGAGGATTTTGGGTTGAAACCCGTAACAGCAAGAACATGCAGATTTTTCTGGTTTTTGCCCAGATCATACGCGTATGAGGCATGTTCATACGCGTATGGACCTTGGCATTACGCGTAACATGGGCGAGGCATGGGCCAATACGCGTATGGATCTTCAATTTTCTCGGCCATCTGCCCATTTACGTATGGTACGCGTAACATTTTAGGGCATACGCGTACGGTGTTGGGCATTACGCGTATGGACTTTTACACGTGAATTTTGGGAAAAATGAGTCTCTGGCCATACGCGTATGGCTCAGGGAAATACGCGTATGGTCAGGAGAATTGCAAAATGGGATTTTTCAAAATATCGTTTTCGTTTTTCTTTCGTAACTTGGGTTCCGTTTATCCGATTTTTACATTCTTGGTATCTTTGGAAAGCTATTGAGCTGTACTTTCTCATTATGATGGTTTGGAAATTGTTAGCCGATTTAATTATGTCGGAATTTGGAATAGTGTCGGTTTGTCGACTTTTGTCGTTATAATTGTGTGTAATTGATGGGTATTATGCAAGGTGCTATTGTATGATGTAAATGCATGTGTTTAAATGGTGTTGTGACGATTTGTGGCTGTATGACAATTAAATGCATTGTTTTGGGCTTAAGTGCAAAGTGTGATTTTGGTGAATGCATTTATGTGTGCATGTTAAATGTCATGAGTCATTGTATGCCAAGCATCATGATATGCATTGCTGTGACGTCCTGAGTGACGGTTTGATTCCAGAGGGAATCTGCTATAACATCGTGAGCCTTAAAAATAAGAGGTACGAATCGCCTTAAAAATAAGAGGACCGAAAGCGATGGTTATAGACGATCGTGTGCCCATGTGGGATGTGAGCGATCAGATCGTGAGCCTTATACAAAGAGGACCGAAAGCGATCCATAAACGTCGTGAGCCTTATACAAAGAGGGCCGAAAACGACGGGGAACATCGTATGCCCGACGGGGAGTTACACTAAGTAACGAGCAATGATTCCAATAGTTCCTGAGTGAACTAGTGATGAGAAATATTGGAAGTCGGTACTGCATGGCATGTGCATAGAGTCGTTGTGTCGGTCTCTGTGCATTTGCATAAATCATAAATATGATTGACTATGTGTGAGGATTGTGAATGGATTAATCGTGTGTGGAATTGATGAATTGATATTCTTGGTGATAATTGCATGGTGTACGATTAATATGCATTGGTGTTAAATAAATGAAATATGTATGATGTTGTGTGGTATTTGAATTCTGTTGTATGTTTGTGGTGAGAAATATATATGTGTATTTCTGTGTTAATATATAATTATATGCAACTGTATGATGATTGTTTTTCTCACCCTTCTGCTGTTTTATAATGCTCTATGAGGCATTGCAGATTAGAGTTGCTGGAGGTCTTTTTGTGAAGCTTAGGACTTCATTCTTTTGTCGGTCGACTCTGATATGTGACACCGGGTAGTTAGGGAGGCCATTTATGATTATTTTTATATGTATATATATATATATATCTTTTGGCTTGTGCATGTATAACTTGATGTATGACAAACTTTTCACGTGATATATATATATATATATATATATATATATATATATATATATATATATATATATGATATTCAGTTTTAGATTTTTTGCTTTTATTCTAAAAACTGAAATGTGGGTGTATGGAACTGAGTTCCTTTGTTGATTGCTACCCCACTGTTGCATATCTTTATGAGCAGGTGTTGTATGATTTGTTTCAATATAATGTGACTCCCCCCGTCTATGCCATGATAACTGAAATATACTCTGATGAAATTTTGAATTTTCTTTTACTGCTTTATTTAATTGGGGGTATAGATTGGGGGTGTTACATTAAGTGGTATCAGAGCCAGTCCGTGTTAGTTGTATCAGTCCTTGTCGGTCTTGGCGTTTGGTGGAGTTGTTTGTTTAACCATAGTTTCTGTTATTGGAAATGAACAGAATATGGCTAGTAGGAATGATGCTGCTTTGGCTGCTGCTATGCAAGCTATGGCTCGTGCTGTGCAGGGTGCACCTAATGCTGCAAGTAATGATGAGTTCAGGAAGAACAAACCGCCTGTCTTCAAAGGAAGATATGATCTTGACGGTGCACAGATTTGGCTGAAAGAGATTGAAAGGATTTTATGAGTGATGGATTGTGCTGAAGATCAAAAGTTGAGACTGGGTACTCACATGTTACTGGAAGAAGCTGATGATTGGTGGGTTAGTACTCGTCGTGTGTTGGAAACTGCGGAGGAAGAGATTACTTGGGCTGTGTTTAGTATGGAGTTTCTGAGGAGGTATTTTCCTGAAGATGTAAGAGGAAAGAAGGAAATCGAGTTCTTGGAACTGAAACAAGGTAATATGTCTGTTGTTGATTATACTGCTAAGTTTGTGGAACTTGTGCAGTTTTATCCTCATTATGCCGAAGCGACTGCGGAATTTTCCAAGTGTGTTAAGCTTGAGAACGGATTGCGTCCTGAGATTAAGCAGTCAATCGGTTATCAAAGGATTCAGAGGTTTTCTAATTTGGTGGATTGTTGTAGGATTTATGAGGAGGATAGTAAGGCACGTTTTACTCACTATAAGAATGTGAGCGAGAGGAAAGGGAAGCAACAGTTTCGTGGTGGTCCGTATGTAACACCAGCTGATAAAGGTAAACAAAGGGGTACTTTTGATCGAAGGTCAGGTGGAGGAGGAATGTCTGGTCCTCTGAGATGTTATAGGTGTGGTGATGTAGGACATCGTCAGTCCGAATGTAAGAAAGATTTGAGGAAGTGTTCTAATTGTGGAGGTGTAGGGCATGTTGCAGCTGATTGTGCCAGGAAGAATGTGGTTAAGTGTTTCAACTGCGGTGAACCTGGTCATATTAGTACAAAGTGTCAGAAACCGAAGCAGGCTCAATCTGGTGGGAAAGTTTTTGCTTTGGCAGGAACTCTGACTTCAAGTGTAGATTCTCTGATCAGAGGTACTTATTTTATTAATAGTACGCCTTTAGTTGCTATTATTGATACTGGAGTAACTCATTCGTTTATTTCGTTTGAGTGCGCGAAGCGTTTGAATCTTGTGTTGTCTTTGATGGGTGGCGAGATGGTTATTGATACTCCAGCAATGGGGTCAGTAACTACTTCTTTGGTTTGTCTAAGTTGTCCTTTGACCATTTATGGTAAAGAATTTGAGATGGATTTGGTGTGTTTACCGTTGGAAGGTTTAGATGTGGTTCTGGGAATGAATTGGTTGCAATTCAATCGGGTTCATATTGATTGTTATCATAAGCTGGTAAGGTTTCCTTCTCTTGAGGAAGATGAAGACTCGAGTTTCTTATCTACCAAAGAGTTGAAGAGACTTCTGGCGGATGAAGCTCAGTTGTTTGGATTATTTGCATCTTTGACTGTGGATAGTCAAGTTTCAATGGATGTGTTTCCTATTGTGTGTGAATTTCCAGAAGTGTTTCCTGATGATATTTCAGATGTGCCGCCAGAGAGAGAGGTGGAGTTTTCTATAGATCTAGTTCCTGGTACTAGACCTGTTTCTATGGCACCTTATCGTATGTCGGCATCTGAGTTGGTTGAGTTAAAAAAGTAGTTGACTGAGTTGTTGGAGAAGAGGTTTGTAAGGCCAAGTGTTTCTCCTTGGGGTGCTCCAGTTCTATTGGTGAAAAAGAAAGATGGAAGTATACGATTGTGTATTGATTATCGCCAGCTGAATAAGGTGATTATTAAGAATAAGTATCCTCTTCCAAGGATTGATGATCTGATGGATCAGTTGGTTGGTGCTTGTGTGTTCAGTAAGATTGATTTGAGATCAGGGTATCATCAGATTAGGGTGAATGAGGAAGATATTTAGAAGACTGCTTTTAGGACACGTTACAGTCATTATGAATATTCTGAGATGCCGTTCGGGGTTTCTAATGCGCCGGGTGTGTTTATGGAGTACATGAATCGTATTTTTCACGAGCATTTGGATCTATTTGTTGTGGTGTTTATTGATGACATATTGATTTATTCTAAGTCTCGGGAGGAGCATGCGGAGCATTTGCGTATTGTTTTGCAGGTTTTGAAAGAAAGGAAGCTTTTTGCCAAATTGTCCAAGTGTGAATTCTGGTCATCGGAGGTGAGCTTTCTTGGGAACGTAATTTCAGGTAATGGTATTGCTGTGGATCCATCTAAAATAGAAGCAGTTCTACAATGGGAGGCTCCGAGATCTGTTACTGAAATTCGAAGCTTTCTGGGTTTGGCTGGTTATTATCGAAGGTTTATTGAGGGTTTTTATAAGCTAGCACTTCCTTTGACCCAGTTGACTTGTAAAGGGCAAGCGTTCATTTGGGATATTCGGTGCGAGGAAAGTTTTAATGAGCTGAAGAGAAGATTGACGACAGCTCCGATTTTGATTTTGCCGAATCCTAATGAACCATTTGTGGTTTATTGTGATGCTTCTTTGATTGGTCTAGGTGGTGTTCTGATGCAAGAAGCTAAGGTTGTGGCTTATGTCCAAGGCAATTAAGAGTTCATGAGAAAAATTATCCTACTCATGATCTTGAATTAGCGGCTGTGGTGTTTGTGTTGAAGATTTGGAGGCATTATCTCTACGGTGCAAGGTTTGAAGTCTTTAGTGATCATAAAAGTTTGAAATATTTGTTTGATCAGAAAGAGTTAAATATGAGGCAACGTAGATGGTTGGAATTTTTGAAGGACTACGACTTTGGCTTGAATTACCATCCTGGTAAAGCTAATGTGGTAGCTGATGCATTGAGCCAAAAATCGTTACATATGTCTGCTTTAATGGTTAAGGAATGGGAACTTTTGGAATCGTTTAGAGATTTGAGTTTGGTTTGTGAAGTGACGTCGGATAGCGTGAGGCTTGGAATGCTAACGATTACTAATGATTTTCTGATGGCTGTTAGTGAGAAACAGAAGCTGGATGTGAAATTTGTGGATTTGATGTTGTTGGGAGAAAAAAATGCGAATAGTGATTTTCAAGTGGATGTTAATGGTGTTTTGAGATTCCGAGGTAGAATTTGTATTCCGGATGATGCGGAGTTGAAAAGGATGATTTTGGAAGAAGGACACCGGAGTAATTTGAGTATACATCCGGGAGCGAATAAGATGTATCAAGATTTGAAGAAGATTTTCTGGTGGTCTGGATTGAAAAGAGACGTGGCTCAGTTTGTTTATGCATGTTTGACTTGTCAGAAATCGAAGGTGAAACATCTGAGGCCTAGTGGTTTGTTGCAACAGTTGGATATTCCTGAGTGGAAGTGGGATAGCATTTCCATGGATTTTGTGACAGGGTTACCGAATACTCAGCGAGGGCATAATGCTATTTGGGTGGTTGTTGATAGGCTGACTAAATCGGCTCATTTTATTCCGATTGACATCAATTTTTCTTTGGAGAGGTTGGCGGAGATCTACATCAGTGTGATTGTGAAGTTGCATGGGGTTCCATTGAGTATTGTTTCGGATCGAGATCCTCGATTTACCTCGAGATTTTGGGAAAGTTTACAGAAGGCTTTGGGTTCTAAATTGAGATTGAGTTCGGCTTATCATCCGCAGACAGATGGTCAGATAGAGAGAACAATTCAGTCGTTGGGAGATTTGTTGAGAGCTTGTGTTCTTGAACAAGGTGGTGCGTGAGATAGTTATCTTGCATTGATTGAATTCACGTATAATAACAGTTTCCATTCTAGTATTGGAATGGCACCATTTGAAGCATTATATGGACGAAGATGTCGAACACCGTTGTGTTGGCACGAATCTGGTGAGAATTCGGTGGTTGGACCAGAGTTGGTGCAACAGACGATGGAGAAAGTGAAGCTGATTCGTGAGAAAATGAAGGCTTCTTAGAGTAGACAAAAGAGTTATCATGATCGGAGGCGGAAAGATCTTGAGTTCCAAGAGGGCGATCATGTATTTCTAAGGGTTACACCGGTAACAGGTGTGGGTCGTGCATTGAAATAGAAGAAACTTACTTCTCGGTTTATTGGTCCTTACCAGATATCCGCGAGAGTGGGTGCTGTGGCTTATAGGGTGGCGTTGCCTCCGAATTTGTCGAATTTGCACGATGTGTTTCATGTTTCACAAATTCGGAAGTATGTTCCGGATCCGTCGCATGTGATTCCGATGGATGAGGTTGAGGTAAGGGAGAACCTGACGGTCGAGGCATTACCAGTTAGGGTTTTGGATCGCGAAGTGAAGCGGTTAAGAGGCAAGGATATTGCACTTGTGAAAGTGGCGTGGGGAGGCGCTGCTGAGGGCAATTTGACTTGGGAGTTGGAGAGTCGGATGCGGGAGTCGTATCTAGAGTTGTTCGTCTCAGGTATATTTTCGAGGACGAAAATTTCTAAGTGGGGGAGAGTTGTAACGCCCCAGTTTTGTCAGTTTTTATTTAATCGAGTCGTTTTATTTATTTTATTATTATATTATTTTATTGTCGACTTTTATCTGAAAATATATTATTTTTCAATGTTGTGATATTTTATCGGGTTTTGGGAACGTTTGCGAGATATTTGAGTGTGGGGGTATTTTGGTCATTTCATGATATTTTTCTAAAGTTAGAAAGAATAGAAAATAGAAAGAGAGAAAAATAGAGAGAAAGAAAAAGAGAAGAAGGAAAAAGGGAAGAAGAGAAGAAAAAGTGAGAAAATCTTGGAAAATCAAGAAAACAACTTCTAGAATCGATTTAATCGGGTAAGGGTGCGAAACTCAGTTATTATATGATTGTGTATGATTATGTATGTGTGTTTGTGATTGTTATTGGATTGAAATGATAAATATAGTAAAATTATAATGTTTAGAAATTGGTAGAAATTGATTTCAAATGTGTTTAAACTTATGTTGTTGTGTTCCTTGTTGTTTATACATGTTGGGTATGTATTGTTATACCTCAAATTGGTGTTTTTCTGAGTATTGGATGATGATTTGGAGGATTTTGGGTTGAAACCCGTAACAGCAAGAACATGCAGATTTTTCTGGTTTTTGCCCAGATCATACGCGTATGGGGCATGTTCATACACGTATGGACCTTGGCATTACGCGTAACATGGGCGATGCATGGGCCAATACGCGTATGGATCTTCAATTTTCTTGGCCATCTGCCCATTTGCGTATGGTACGCGTAACATTTTAGGGCATACGCGTACGGTGTTGGGCATTACGCGTATGGACTTTTACACGTGAATTTTGGGAAAAATGAGTCTCTGCCCATACGCGTATGGCTCAGGGCAATACGCGTATGGTCAGGAGAATTGCAAAATGGGACTTTTCAAAATATCGTTTTCGTTTTTCTTTTGTAACTTGGGTTTCGTTTATCCGATTTTTACATTCTTGGTATCGTTGGAAAGCTATTGAGCTGTACTTTCTCATTATGATGGTTTGGAAATTGTTAGCCGATTTAATTATGTCAGAATTTGGAATAGTGTCGGTTTGTCGACTTTTGTCGTTATAATTGTGTGTAATTGATGGGTATTATGCAAGATGCTGTTGTATGATGTAAATGCATGTGTTTAAATGGTGTTGTGATTATTTGTGGCCGTATGACAATTAAATGCATTATTTTGGGCTTAAGTGCAAAGTGTGATTTTGGTGAATGCATTTATGTGTGCATGTTAAATGTCATGAGTCATTATATGCCAAGCATCATGATATGCATTGTTGTGACGTCCTGAGTGACGGTTTGATTCCAGAGGGAATCTGCTATAACATCGTGAGCCTTAAAAATAAGAGGTATGAATCGCCTTAAAAATAAGAGGACCGAAAGCGATGGTTATAGACGATCGTGTGCCCATGTGGGGTGTGAGCGATCAGATCGTGAGCCTTATACAAAGAGGACCGAAAGTGATCCATAAACGTCGTGAGCCTTATACAAAGAGGACCGAAAGCGACGGGGAACATCGTATGTCCGAAGGGGAGTTACACTAAGTAACGAGCGATGGTTCCAATAGTTCTTGAGTGAACTAGTGATGAGAAATATTGGAAGTCGGTACCGCATGGCATGTGCATAGAGTCGTTGTGTCGGTCTCTGTGCATTTGCATAAATCATAAATATGATTGACTATGTGTGAGGATTGTGAATGGATTAATCGTGTGTGGAATTGATGAATTGATATTCTTGGTGATAATTGAATGGTGTACGATTAATATGCATTGGTGTTAGATAAATGAAATATGTATGATGTTGTGTGGTATTTGAATTCTGTTGTATGTTTGTGGTGAGAAATATATATGTGTATTTCTGTGTTAATATATAATTATATGCAATTGTATGATGATTGTTTTTCTCACCCTTCTGCTATTTTATAATGCTCTATGAGGCATTGCAGATTAGAGTTGCTGGAGGTCTTTTTGTGAAGCTTAGGACTTCATTCTTTTGTCGGTCGACTCTGATATGTGACACCGGGTAGTTAGGGAGGCCGTTTGTGATTATTTGTATATGTGTATATATATATATATCTTTTGCCTTGTGCATGTATAACTTGGTGTATGACAAACTTTTCACGTGATATATATATATATATATATATATATATATATATATATATATATGATATTCAGTTTTAGATTTTCCGCTTTTATTCTAAAAACTGAAATGTGGGTGTAAGGAACTGAGTTCCTCTGTTGATTGCTACCCCCACTGTTGCATATCTTTATGAGCAGGTGTTGTATGATTTGTTTCAATATAATGTGACTCCCCCCGTCTATGCCATGATAATTGAAATATACTCAGATGAAATTTTGAATTTTCTTTTACTGCTTTATTTAATTGGGGGTATAGATTGGGGGTGTTACATCTTCAACATAACTTCTTAGATGTGAAAATTGATCAATTCCAGCTCCTTGAATCATTTCCATTGCCTTCCTTTTTGCTCTGTAAGCTTGATCATGTGACAATTTAACACCCCATCTATCAAATGACTCAGCAATTAAACCAACAGCTTTCATATTAGGGCTATGTCTTAAAATATTAGTAAACTTCTTAGCTAGCCAACCTGTTTTTGCTTGCCTATTCTTAGGGGTTCTACAACAGTCATGTTCATCCACAAGACTTACAATTTACCAGAACTGATTACCAACCCTTTTGCTTAGCCTCATGTAAAACCTACAACCTTCCATACACCTTACTACCATCCTCTTGGCATCATTTTTTTTTAATGAAGACATTTTTCTTCATATCCATTGCATAGTCCTTAAGAGCCTCTCTCACCAAATCTTTGTTGTTAAACACCATGCCCAACTGAAACTTTAATCCTTCACCACTTCTATAAGCTGGGAATTTTTCAGTCTCTTCATCATGCTCACAATCAGGAGGAGTAAACAGCTGATCAGAATCATCTTCACATTCTTTCTTGTCATTTCTAATAACCTTCTCACTGTCTTGTAAAACTGTGGTCCAATCCACATTAATGGACTCAGTTTCATCCTCACTTACAACATACTCATCATCCCCTTCACTTAATGAATCATCCTCACTTACAACATACTCATCATCCCTTTCACTTAATGAATCCACATTACCATCCACTTTATCTTCCACATTATCCTTCTCAGCAACATTATCATTTTCAGTAGCCCTTTCCTTATTATCCTCAACATTCACATTATCCTTCTCAGCATCATTATCATTTTCAGCAGCCCTTTCCTTATTAACCTCAACATTCACATTATCCTCCCTTTCCCCATTAACCTTTTCAGCAACATTTTCCTCCTCTATTATCTCAGCATCATCTATAACATCCGGAATACACACAGAGTGCTCTACATAGACATCTACAACTTCATAGTCTTCAATATCAGCAATGAATTTCAACGCATCTTGATCAGAATTTAGGGGTCTAAGTCCACGTGCAAAACTAAACTTGGGGTTCCAGTACCATAAACACTTAATATTTGTGTATCCCTCATTGTGAATCATCTTTTCTAACTGCATATAAGACACATAATCCATATCCCATTCCCAATTCATTTCAGATATTACCCCATTGATATACCACTTAACAGGTTTGGACACTAACTCTCCCCTAAGATGAAATCGTATCCTAATACCTTTACTTTGGCTTGGTCTGCAATTTAAATAACACAAAAAAAATAAGCAACAAACCCTAATTCGTAATAAACAACAACAAACCCTAATTTCAGATTAAACAACAATACTCTAGTAGGACCACATTCAAGTTAAAAAACATTGTTGGAACCACATTCAGAATAAGGTAACATTGTTGGGACCACATGTTTCAGATATGGTAACATCTTGGTAGAAACAAAATCCCTAAATACTGTAAAGAAATACGACTAACCTCATGCAAAAGTTCACTTTTCCTTCTATTTTGCACTTGGACGCCCTTCGTTCTCCATTGTCCAGGTGCGTTTCAGCTTCAGCAACGTAAAGAGAGAAAGAGAATCAGGGTTCGTGTTCCTGTGCTTTACGTTGAATAGTCGTTCAACAGCCAACTCAATTTCAATTAAAAAACAATTTCAATTAATAAAACAATTTCCACTTCCTATTAATGTTTTTTTAAAAAGATGTTTAATTATAAATTAATAATGGAATTACAAAAAATGACATGGCAAATGAGACACAATGACAACTCAGCCAAAAAAACGCCACATATTCAGAATCTATGGGGGATTAACAAAAATCCCAAAAATTTACAACTAAAGGGACCAAAAAGCTAAAAAAATTAATAGGGGGTCTTAAAAGTTAAAAATTTGCAAATAGGGAGATTAAAAGTGCATTTACGTCTTATTTTTTTTATATAAGGTAAATATTTGATATATTGTGTGATTTGATAATACTTATTTTAAAAATTTTATGAGTTGTATGGATATTTAGAAAAATGTAGTTGAGTTGTTTAAAAAATATAAAATATAATATAATATAAAATATTATATAAACCTCATTTAAAGAACCAAATTGAATATGATGAATGCGAATGCTATTACTACTTTGCTTGTTACTATACGAAAGTATGAAATATTGATTATTTAATTTTGAAAACAAATGGTTTTATTTGATGTTTTTAAATAGTAAAACCGTTTATTTAAAAATCCATGCCTATCTTACTTTTATAACTTTTAATTAATTTTACTTATTTATTTTTTCTATCCATTTCTCGTAAGTTTTTATTCTAGTTGACTTTAAGTCTGATGACCACTACAAGGAGTGCAAATGTTTTATATAAACTATATTTAATTTTGATTCTTAAAATGTGAAACTTTAGGCTGTATCACGATTATTGTCCTTAGTTGAGGTTAGGAGGAAGGGTGTGTGCCTCAAGTATTTTAGTCGATCACAAATCTGTTGATTACTGTAATTATAAGTTATTGTCTCCTTTATATGTGAGAACTATTTTCAATAATAATTTATTTTAATATTTTTTAATAAGTTAAATAATTAATTAATAATCTATTAAGCATAAGACACAACTAAGAGGAACATCAATTATTTAAAAGAAAAGTTTAAAACAAGGTTAAAAACACCAACAAAGAAAATTTTAAATCAAAAAAACCAAAATTAAGATAAGTCAGTTCGATGAAACCACCAAATATTCATATCAAAGTCAAATTTTTTTCCTTTGCTTTTTATCCTTTTCTAAACAAATTTTTTACCTTCATCGAATAATTGTTTATGCATCAACTCCTTTGATTTCAAACAATTAATTATTTATTTCTGTCCAAATACTACTACAAAATATATATTTCGTAACATCTTTTTACTTCGGCCATTTATTCTACCGAAGTAATAACTCACCTATAGAAACATTTTTTTTGTTAATTATTAAAATATTTTTCACCATGATCCAAAATAATAACCGTGGTGATAGGTTAAGAAGTGTCACTACAAAAAAAAAAGGTTATCCGCAACGACCAGGAAACCGCGGTTATATAAAAAATAACCGTGGTTGAAAGCTTTGGCCACAGTTTGGCCACGAATAAGTGACTGTGGGATATGCAGTCGTAGCCTAAATTATAAGCCACGATTTTCGTGTTTGGGTCACGTTTTATATACATCCGTGACTTGAATAGGCCACGATTTAGGTATCTAGGTTAAGGCCGCAGTTTATCATGCGTCGCGGTTCTTAACAGTGGCCGAATCTAGCCACAGTTCTTATTTAAAGTATAGGGTTTTAATTTATGGCCACTAATTAAAACCGCAGATACATTTTACTCATGGTTTTACACCATTTTAGATCAATATAATGCCTTCCAACAAGAATACTCATTTTTGTAGATATTGATTAAAAAAATTAAAATATAATTATACAAGTGTTCGCTGTTGATCTTGGCGAACAACCTCTGGTTTACCAGAATGGTGAAATCTGGGTTACTTGCAGGATTAACCAAACAAATCCTAGGACGTCGGGCGAAAACTTAGATCAACGTGATAATTTTAAATTAAGGGTGATATCTTGGTTCTTGGTTTTATGTATTTAAGTCTTTTGGAATAAAGGATTTCAACTAACTTTAAAGGAAAGTCTGAGATAAAAGAAAGTGACTTTGAAAAGAACTTTTAAAGTAAAATGACGAAGAAAGAACTTTAAAATAAAATGACGAAGAAAACATAAAGATGCTGGTAAATGTAAAGGAATTGGTAAAAAGACTTTGATTGATAAAGAAATTAAAAGATGGTGTTTACACGTACATTTTTCCAAATAACTCTTTTCTCTCACACGGGTACTTTGAGTAATTGCAGGAAGTTTTGTACAAGTTTTTTCACACTGAATTCTAATAACAACTATCCTATTTATAGATAAACAAAATAACTGCTATTAACGACTAAATCCTAAAATTTCGACATCTGGCCTTCTGCATGTCTTCCTTTCGCCAGATACTTCCACGCGTCTTCTGCCAAACGTTATAATTCTCTTGAATTTGAATCTTCAAGTTATGTCGAACAAACGCGTCCTTTCATACTTGTCGAATTGTCAAAAAATGATAAATGTCCCTCAAACCTGTCTGACGAAGACTTCCTCATATTTCTGTCGAAGTGTCGAAATTCTTATCTTGTCGAAGTGTCTTCTGGATACCTTCATTTTCTTCCTCCTTTTCCTGTAGTTATCATCTCTAGTCAAGGAACATCATTTTGCCTTCCAAGACATGGTGTCAAAAATATATGTCTACAAATTGCCCCCCAGCAAAGATGTTTCGACTTATTTCTGGAGAAACCATCATTTGCTGTCGAAGATATTTCGACGCCATGTTACCTGCATTAATGATGCTGGTTTTCAAGACGTGACCTTTGTTCAGTCCCAAGAAAATTCATCATTGCATTTCTCTGAAAACGTTCCATCAAATCCCACGTTCAGACATGATGTCCATACCCCTAAAACCTAGCTAGCCATGCTTTTTTCAACTTCCACTTTTTATCATCACCGTTAAGATGATGCCACGTGCCCTCCATGATCACCACTAAACCTAAAGGGCTTTTGATAATCTCTTATAAATACCTGAACCATTATTTCTCTTTCTTTTTTACGCGTTTGAACTCTTCTTCTTCACAACTGCTTCAAATCTTCATCTTCTTTCTAAAACTTTCTGATTCAACAATGGCTTTTCAAAAATTATCAAGCAGCAAACCTTCCAAAAGTGAGCAACCTTCCATCATCCCTCCTGCGCATAGGTTGGATGAACCAACACTGATTGGGGATCAACAATACATTCCTGAGCCTCCAAATGCGAGGGAAAAAGACTGCATTTTTAAATCCCAGGTACTCATCCCTGTTATTATTTTTGGTAATCACTATGCTATGTTAGGACCACTCCCTAACCCAGACATTAAACCTGAGCGTTTACAAGAGTTCTTTCCTACTTATTCTCACACAAAACCCATAGGTGCTGGGGTGAAACCCCCCACTCTAGAGAAACCAGTAGAACAAACTGAACCTCAAGGTTCAAGCGAAAAAGATGAGGAAGCAATAAATTTAACTTATCTGAATTATACTAGGATTTTTAGAACTTGCCCTTGGTCGAAAGACCTTTCAGACTACTTGTCTTGGTTGAACAGAGTTGAAAACGTTAAAGAAAAATTTTGGAAAGAAATAGGAATTTTTGACTTGATACAATTATCAAGAGCAGGACCCAATGTTTGCCCTAACATGCTGCTAGCCTCCCTTTACTTTTGGGATAGTACGTATAACACCTTCCACCTCCCCTGCGGGATGGTTACCCCTACGCTGTTCGACATAGCCGCCATAGTTGGCCTTAGTCCAGTTGGCATTGACTTCGACCCCACTCACCTGAACGAGGACTCCATAGATTTCGACACTAGTTTCGCCCCATACTCCCTTTTTATGTCTCACTACCATGGCGAAAATGACCAAGAAGTTTCTGACAAAGAGCACATAGCTTTTCTAACCTTGTGGCTGACCAAATTCGTCTTTTGCTCCCGCTCACTTCAAGTGGCTAAAAGGTTCATCACTATGGCGAACCAACTCCACGCTGGGATCAAATTATGCTTGAGTGAGGTAATCTTGGCGAACCTGTATGAGTCCTTGAGTGAAAGCGTGCGTTCTTTGAAGACATTGAAGGACAAAGGGAAGCTTAATTTGGCAGGCCCCTTTTGGCTCTTGCAACTATGGCTGAATGCCACTTTCGAAGCCTTTATTCCTGTGAAGCATGACATAAATGAAGGGGAATTCAAAAACAGGAGTGTCGAATGGCCTAGATTGGTGCAATTGACACCAACTGATGAAGCAATTAGCCTTCGGCGGGCCTTTACTAGCTACGTAATGATGTTTGCTGAGAGACATCATTTTACTTCGACTATGGCTCCATTCGCTGACAGAACAATTGGACCTGAATGGTTTTCACGACAATTCCCCTTGCAAACCAAAAAAGATGAAAATATCTTCCTAAATGTCTGGGAATCCTTTTTGACCCCTAGGCTCCTGTTCTCCCACCGCAGTACTACGAAACCCCAGATTGCCTTAATAGTTTATCAACCTAACTTGGTCGCCAGGCAATTTGGCCTAATTCAAATCATGCCTCGACCTCTTTTCCCTAAAAAAGGGGCCATCATTTTCTACAACTCCTTCCACGACGAAGCCACCAGCAGGGAATTGTTGAAAAAGCTGACTGACGAATCTTTGGATATTCGACCGGTGGTTTTTCAACCATCATTCCTTTGCACTCCTGAGTTCGACGCATGGTGGAGGGAATACTATGCTACCAAATTTTTCGACGTAAAAGCTTTCACCACCCATCTGACGAATGCTTTTGCTCTTGTGCAGGAACGGACTAAAAAAGGTACACAAAGACATATCCAAGAAATACAAAAATTTCAAAAATACTTTGAAACCGTTTACAGACCTGATGATCTTAGTCGAACCATACGCGAAGCAGCGGTTACTTTAAAAGAAAAATTCACGGAGAAGTTGGAGAAGTTGACACTGCCTCCAAACATTCGACCAGAAGTGCGTTACAACTTGGCTTTCAGCTATTACCCTCCTAAATTTCCACCTTTACCATCTGCTGAATTTGGTGTGGCTTTAAGTCCTCCATTCCCAGATTGGTTCACATGTGGGAATCATATGAAAATTCTTCGTGAAAGTTATAAAAAACCTGCTAAACGCGTGGTTGCGACTAAGTATCATCTGGATAACTACCCAGGGCACCTTCATATTGGAATAGAACACGTTCGCATGGAAGATCCCATTCTTGAAGGTGTTAACAACAACACGAATTTTATCATTTTATTATCACGTATTTCTCACTGCCTAACTTTCCCCTTTTTCTATTTTTTTTTTAGCTGTGAAAGTGCCTGCCAAGAAAGCTTCCGTCGAAACTCCACAAAGTGCCGCCCAGACACCTTCGACTAAGGTATAAATCTCTTCCTCTTTTGATCTATTCTTTTATCTCTTTAAGACACTCACCATTTTGATTTATATGATCAGGTAAGTCAAAAAACCTCTACATTCCAAAAAAGAAAGAAAATACCAGAGATAATCCCTGTCGAAGAGTCCAGTGATGAGTCTCCATCTCCAAATCCCCCTCCTCCAAAGAAGAAAAGACTGCAAAAAATCGCCTCACAAAAATCCATTGTCAAATCTTCTAAAAGGGAATCTTCTAGCAGTCCTGCTACAAAACATCAGCCGAAGGATACGGGGAGTGGAAAGTCTAGCTCCAAAACTGAGACTTCTAAGGTAAATTTCAATCTCGACCCTTCTCATTTATTTTATTTCATTTCTAACTTAGAAATTTTTTCTTTTGATAGAAGCCAAAGGTCATCGACAAACAGCCTGAGACAATCCAGGAGGAGGTCGTTCGAGAGGAGGACACTCCCATCAAAGAACTTGAGAGACAAACGGTCGAAGCATTCAACACTACTGTGGGAGCTGATTCTGATAACACCTCTCCTTCTCATCCTGGATTACACGCTGAGCAACAAAAAGATGATGATGCTGAAGCAGACACTGCTGTCAAAGGAGATCCTGAAGAGAAGACTGCTGACGAAGAAGATCTGTCGAAGCAACAGGAAGCTAGGCGAACTTCAGAGCATAGCAACCAGCCTACTCCTGACCAAACTCAAAGGAGTTCCCAAACAACTGGTTCGACTAGTCTTTCTCATGAAGAGCTTGAAAGTCTCAAAGTGCAGAAACCCCTGGACTACCTGAAAGCCATACTTAGCACCAGATTCAATTTTAAAGACTCTTCCTACAGCAGTTCGACTACTTCTGGAGCCACTTCTGAAGTGCAGTCTCTACCCAATATCATGACTCAGATCAAGGCAAAGATCCTTGATGTTGACTTGTTCCAAGTTCTAGAGGAAAATGCCATTGCTCCAATGGAGTTGAAGAAACTGTTGAAGCAAGTTAACGTCTTGGATGCTTCTGTCGAAGTCTGCAATTTTGTGATAGAGCTGACAACTGTGATTGACTTATCCAGCGCAGATCTTCACCGTCGAAGGGACTTATGTCAACAAATCAAGAAAAAAATGGACCAACAAGCTGCTGAATGGAACTCTGTTTCTGTTTCGACAAATAAGGTTTCGAAACTACAAGAGCTTTCTGAAGCCTCTGTCAAGAAGATTGTTACTTGCCATAACCACATTCAAACATGGAAGAAACAAATAGCAGTTCTCCAAGAGAAAATTTCCAAAGAGGAGGAACTCATAGCTTCTATTCAGCAGCCTAGGCAAAGCGAGATTGATGAAGAGTTGAAGGTTGGCATTCAACACGCAGAGACCGCTCAAAAGATCAACCAAGAGATTGAAGTTGCCCATATTCACAGGAACCTCTGTGATCATCGACTTCAATTTCAGAAAGACAAATTTACCGCTTTGAAGGCACAGTTTGCAAACCTTCAGCTTTAGTCGAATTTTCCTGTCAATTTCTAGCCCTTTGAGGCTTTATTTGTAATGATTTAACGCCATCTGTTTGGCAGCACACTATTTACTTTCAATTTCAATTTTATTCGACTGCTATCTTTATTTCCTGCAATATTGGTTTATACTTTTTCAAATATTTGCCATTTATTTTTAATATCCTTTCGTCTTTCCCTATTTCTTCGACCTCATATGCGCCATTAGAAAATATTTTCAAAACTTTGAAAGGTCCTTCCCATTTGGGAGACCATTTTCCCATAACTCTGTCTTTTCGATCCATAGGAAGAATTACCTTCCACACATAATCACCAATTGAAAAAGTCTTAAATTTTACTTTTCTATTGTAGAACTTTTCGACTCTCTCTTTTTGTCTCTTTATGAGATCTAAGGCACGTAGCCTTTCTTCGTCTAAATCAACCAATTCATCCATCATCATACTCCAGTATGTCTCTGATGGGATCTGATGATGCCTTTGAACCCTAACTGATTGTAAATACAACTCGGCTGGCAAAACTGCATCATGCCCATAAGTTAATTTAAATGGAGTCGAATTGGTTGCTTCTTTAGGAGATGTTCGACAAGCCCATAAAATTTGATCTAAGGTATTGTGCCAATTTTTTGGCTTTCCTCCTACATGTTTTTTGATCAAATTTATCACTACCTTGTTAGCTGCTTCGACTTGTCCATTAGCCTGAGCATAATAAGGTGTCGAAGTAAGGAGCTTAAAACCTGTATCTTGTGCAAACTTCTGCATTTTTCGACCGGTAAACACAGATCCTTGATCTGTTGTTATTGTTTCCGGTATCCCAAATCTGTAGATTATATGCTTTTGGATAAAATCCATAACCGCTTCTTGATCTACATTCACCAATGGTATGGCTTCAATCCACTTAGTAAAATAATCTACTCCAACTAAAATGTACCTTTGCCCTTTTGAAGAAGCTGGTCGAATTTCACCGATTAAATCTAACGCCCAACCTCTGAACGGCCAAGGCTTTACAATCGAATGTAACTCACTTGCAGGAACATGTGGTATGCCTGCATGTACTTGGCACTCTTGACACCCTTTTGCAAATTCGACACAATCCTTTAGCATTGCTGGCCAATACATTCCTTGTCGAAACAATAACCACTTCATTTTGTGGCCTGCTTGGTGTGCACCACACGCTCCACTATGCACATTTGACAATGCTATGTATGCTTCATTTTCGCCTAAGCATTTCAACAAGACTCCTTCCGCAGTCTTCTTGAACAATTCATTGCCAAAAAGTACATAACTCAAAGCTCTATATTTTACCTTTCGTTCGACTTTTTGACTTGGATCTTGCAAATATTCTTTGATGGGTTTTCTCCAGTCTTCGACTCCTGCATCATCTACGTTGCAAATCTCATAATTCTCTTCGTCACCATATCCCAATTTTATTGTCTCTAAATCTGATGGGGACAAACCTACAGATATGACTCTTCCTCTGACTTCAATGGCTTTTTCTAACTTCTCCTCCGACACTTTGTATCCTGATGCCAGTTGAGCCAGATCATTCGCCTCTTGATTCTCCATCCTGGGAATGTGCCTAAAAACCACATTGTCGAACTTCTTGAGAAGTCTACTTGCTATCACGAAGTACATTATTAGATTCTCTTTCACACATTTGTACTCCTTAGTCAACTGCTTTATTACCAACTCAGAGTCACCCATTATTTCGACTCTTGTTGCCCCCAATTCCAACAAGATTTCAAGTCCAGCAATCAAAGCTTCATATTCGACTTCATTGTTCGAACACAACCCTTCGACTTTGTACTTGAACTTTGTTGGAATTTTGTCAGGAGAAATAATCACCATCCCAATACCAAGTCCATTCTTATGCCTGGAACCGTCGAAATACAGTTTCCAAGGTGCTTGTTCGACATATTCTATAGTTTCGACTATAGAGTGGTCAGCTATAAAATCAGCCACCACCTGTCCTTTCATAGCCTTTAAAGGCAAATATTTTAAGGAGTATTCTGTTAGAGCCAAAGCCCACTTTCCAATTCGACTATGTAAAATAGACTTAGACAACATATGTTTTATTACGTCGAAATGAGAAGATACATATACATCAACAGGCTTTATATAATGCTTCAATTTCATACAAGAGAAATATACACATAAACATAGTTTTTCTATAGCACTATATCTAGTTTCAGCATCATTTAAGACTCTGCTGAGATAATAGATGGCCCTTTCGACGCCATTCTCATCCTCTTGACACAACATACTTCCTAATGTCTTGTCTGATGCAGAGATATACAGTCTCATGCTTCTTTTCCTACAAGGGGACATCAAGATTGGAGGACTAGCCAAGTACTCTTTGATTTTGTCGAAAGCCACTTGTTGCTCTTGCCCCCAGGTGAATTCTTCTTTCTTTAGTCGAAGTAGAGGAGAAAAGGGTTGTGTTTTTCCACTGAGGTTGGAGATGAATCTTCTTAGAAAATTGATCTTCCCTAGTAGAGATTGCAATCCCTTTTTCGTTGATGGCGCTTTTGCTTCCATTATAGCTTTGGCTTTGTTTTCATTTATTTCGATCCCTTTCTTGTGGACCACAAAACCTAAAAAATCACCCGCCTGCACACCAAAAGTACATTTAAGGGGATTCATCTTTAGACCAAACTTTCTCATCCTCTCAAAGGATTGTCGAAGATGGTCTATATGATCTTTTCCTGAAACAGACTTGATTACAATATCATCAATGTAAATCTGCATAAACGTCTCAATAAAATCATGGAAAATTGAATTCATAGCCCTTTGGTAAGTGGCCCCAGCATTCTTTAACCCAAAAGGCATCACTACCCATTCATAAGTTCCAATTGCTCCAGGACAACGGAAAGCTGTCTTAGAAACATCTTCTTCAGCAATAAAAATTTGGTTATAGCCAGAGTATCCATCCAACATGCTTAGATACTCGTGACCTGCTGCAGAATCTATAAGCATTTCTGCGACTGGCATAGGATATTCGTCCTTTGGGGTAGCAGAATTTAAATCTCTAAAATCAATGCATACCCTAAGTTTGCCATTTTTCTTAATAACCGGAACTATATTTGCAATCCAATCAACATACCTGGTAGTGCGGATGAAGTTGCATTTTAGAAGTCTTTCGACCTCTTCTTTTATTTTCGACAGAACTTCTGGTGCAAAGCGCCTTGGAGTTTGCTTGACTGGCTTCTTCCCTTCTATGATTGGCAGCTTCAATTCGACCAAACTTCTGTCCAAACCCGGCATTTCGTCATAATCCCATGCAAAGCAATCTTTGAACTCCTTCAACAACTGGATTATTTCGACTCTGAACTGAGGATCCATCCTTGCACTTATGTAGGTTGGTCTTTTTTCTGCCCCCAGCCCCAAGTTGATTTCTTCTAAAGGATCCTGCGCCACCATCTTCAAGTTGTTCGACACTGGATCTTTTTCGAACCCCAAAGGTTCATCGTCATAAATGGCGTCAAGTTTCTGGTTTTGCCATTCGTCTATTTGGTTGTTGTTATTATTTTCCTCAACGTCTTTTTGTAGACACTGTTCATTTGAATCTTCATGATTGGCTTCGACAGCCATGTATTTTACTTCGGCCTCCAGAGCCGCTTTGAATTTGTTTTCGGCTATGTAAGCCGTAATTTTGTCGAGCACTGCTTGTTCACTCATCATCATTGTCGAACTCATTCCCCCATCCTGTCGGTGCTACGTTGGTAGTCCCCCACATGTAGTTGGAGTCACCAATGACTTCCTTATCCCACTGAAAACCATGTGTAGGATGGAGATACATGGAACAGTACGCGTTGTCCGTTGCCTTCAAGTCGAATTTCGCCGGACTGCAAGGGGGTATGTGGGCTAAGTTTTTGTCGAAACTTCGATCGCTTATATTGTTAACTTCGGACATGAAGTAACTTTGGTCTGCTTCTATGTTCTCGACGATTCCATCTGGCCTCCAAATAACTATTCTCTGGTGCATCGACGAGGGAACAACACCTATACCATGGATCCATTCTCTTCCCAACAGCAAGTTGTAGTTTGCCCTAGAAGCAATAACTATAAACATTGTTGGCCTTGTTATAGTACCAACTGTCAGATCCACTTGAATAACTCCCATGGTTGTTCCTACCTTTCCTTCGTAATTTGACAGAACCATGTTGTGGGGCTTTGCATCCGAGTCATCTTTGCCAATCTTTTTCAGCATGAAATGGGGCATTAAATTCACAGCGGCACCCCCATCCACTAGGATCTTGTTCACACCGACACTCTCAATCTTTCCTTTGATAAACAAAGGCTTCAAGTGCGCCTTCATGGAATCGTCTGGTCTTTCGAAGAAAGCATTTTGCTCTTCGACACAACCATTATTCATTACGTAGTAACACACGGGCTTGTGCACCATCGTTTCCTCTTCCATCCCATCCTCTTCATCTTCGACTTCCATGATCCTATCATAGTCTCTGGGAAGGACCGAGACCACATTACAGCCAACGTCGAAGGATGCCTCCGAATCTGACTTGAAATCATCTGTCATCTCGTCATCCTCCATCTTCTTCTCTTTGGGCACACTTTGCGCTGCCACGCTGTTTGGTTTGATTTGCTGGAGAGGCTTCTTCTTGTTCGCCATTCGAGCGTTGCTGCTACATTCTGCTTCATCCTTGTTTCCAGCCACTTTTCTCATCATACCTTTTTCAACAGCTTCCTTCTCAAACCTCTTTTGCCTTTGGAACGTCCTCCACTGGGATCTCGACATGGGGTTCTTCCCTTTATAATTCTCTGAAGGATATGGCCTAGGTTTATATTTCTCCAACTCCTTCTTGTTTTCCATTGAAGTGCCTCTCTGCACATCGAAATTCTTCCACTTCTTCTGGCCTTGGGCATCTCTGATGGGTTGAACCCATTTGTCATCTATCACTTTGTTTGATGGCTTGTAAGTGCCATAGTGTCTGTCTCCGTGCCTCCATTGGTGGTGCTCACTCCTTCTTGGATCGTATCTTGTGGCTCCCTCATTCGCCTTCCTTCTTGCTTGATCTATTGCCTCCAAGTGGGTGGCAGCCTTTCTGTCGAAAATGGAACTGCAACGAGGGCATAGCATCACGTCACTCTTCCTTCTCTGGCACCTTTTGATGAATTCGACCAAACTCTCATCTTCTTTGGGGTACGCCAGCTTTTGGTACTCCTCTCGACGTTGATCTTCATCTACTGCTGCCTGAGTTTTCTGCGAAACTTCTACCATATTAATTCCCACGTTTTGCTTGTCAGCAATGGTTAGTCTGTTCATCTTTTCAATGAGATTTTCCTCTTCGACTCTGTCCTTCTTTTTCGTCAAGTCGAACTTCCCTTCTGGGCAGCAACACCAGGATATGTTCCTAGGAGCACGCTTGCAGCAACACTTGTTTGACTTTTCTTTAGGATCCTCTTTTATTCTTCGTAGCATACCATAAGTCCCAGATTTCCCACGGCCATGTACAGCTTTTTCTTTCATTTCTGTGACTTCCTTGTCGAAAGGTCCCATGATGTTGATGCAGTAATTTGCAACATCGGCCTCCTTCATGTTGTCAAGATCAAGGCCTTCAGTAGCCTTGTTTTCAGCAACGAAGTCCTCAGTAACTTCTTCCTTGGCGATAGGGGAATCACCATCGTCATCAAAATCGCTTCCCCAACCAGTTGGTCGGATTTCACTGATGTTGGTGCGATAAGTTGCAGGAATAGTGTACTTCACCAGGTAGTCGAATTTTCCACTTGGCTGTCCCAAGCAGTCCCAGATTTCTCCCGGTCGAACCGCCACGTCTTCAGCAACACTGTCATCGTTCTTCTCGTTGGACCCCTCTGTAGTTTTCTGATTTTCAAAGCTTTCAGTAGCTTCGACCTTACCTTCATCGTCGAAGTCCTCAGTGACTTCAACTGTGTTTTTGTTGTCAAGATCTTCAGTGACTTTGACTTCATTATCGTTGTCGAACGCTTCAGTACCCTCGACTTCGTTCTGGCCTGCAAGATCTTCAGTGATCTCGACCATGTTGATACTGGTGTCGAAACCTTCCATAGCCTCCATCATCTCGAAACTGCCATCAGAAGCAACTTCAATCTCCACCATATTCACAGTGGATGGTTCAGCATAGTGTGCTTCGACAACCTGCATGGGATTCGAATCAATCCCCATTTGTTGTTTTGGCTTCTCGCCAAACTTCAGCCTTCCATCACGGATAGCATTTTGAACTAGATCCCTGAAAAGAAAACATTGAGATGTTTTATGACCCAAAAAGTTATGGTACTTACAAAAACCCCTCTTTTTCTGCTGTTCGACAGGCGGTTCTTTGGCGCCTGGCGGCTTTATTAACTGACCATCTTTGACCAATAAATCAAAAATTTCGTCACACTTGGTGACGTCGAACGTATAAGTTCGTTTGGGAAACTTATCATTCTTTTCAGGTTCGACTGGATTTTTTCCATTCGACGGAGCTAGTACTTTACAGGCGTATGGAGGGCCTGACTTTAGTTCTGCCAGATCAATTTCTTGCTCGTCGAACAAAATTAGTTCATTTTCGTCACCATCATCATCCTGGCATACTCCTACATAGGCCACTCTTTCCTTTTTATTTTTATTTGATCTGAATTTCTCAGCTTTTAGCCTCTCAATCTGTCTTACCCTATCTGCTAATTGTGCCATATCTCTTAAATATTGAGTGTCTAATTTTTTCCTTATAGAATAATCTAGACCCCCTGCAGCCATTTCGACTAACTCCCGTTCTGGCACTTGTGTGAAACATCTTGCCTTAAGCAACCTGAACCTGTTTAGGTAATCATCTATAGGTTCTGAAAATTTCCTCTTAACACTGGCTAGTTCCTTCAAACTTATCTTAGTCTGACCCATATAGAATTGTTCATGGAACAATCTTTCTAATTGGGTCCATGTGAATATAGAGTTCGCGGGCAAGGATGTAAACCAGGTGAATGCATTTTTTGTCAAGGAACTTGGAAAGTACTTCATTTTCAAATTTTCGTTATTGACTATTTCTCCCGCTTCTATTAGATAACGCGCTACGTGCTCTATAGTAGATTCACTAGTATCTCCTGAAAACTTAGTAAACTTAGGAACTTTCCATCTTGGGGGTAGTTCCTCTTGCAGAATGTGTTCTGACAATGGGGAAGTATAAGTAGGCCTTTGCAAACCTATATTTACACCGTTTTGGGCCATTATCCTTTCGACCATGGCTGTTATGTTATTTTCGACAGGAAAGTTATTATATCGTATTCGCTGTTGCAACACATCATCAGCATCTTGGCCTCTCTGGACTATTACCCTCCTAGGTTCTTGTTGAACGGGGATTTCGACACGAGGCTGCTCGACCACTGCCTCTTGGTTTCTAGGGTTTGCCTGAGGATTCTCTAAAGGCCTTTGATTTATCGTGGGTTCCTCTTCGACATTTACTACTTGGTTTTGAATCACTTGTTCTCTTTGTCGTGTTTGAGGAACACCAAAAAAGTCAGCAATGCGCGTCATTTGCGCAGCCAACAATTGGTTGGTTTGGGTAGTGTTTTGTATTAAAGGGTTAAACACTGCCCCCATTTGTTGAGTCAACATTTGGACCATATCATGATTACTTTCATCCATTTGTTGTCGAATTACTTGCGCAGAATTATTGGTAATTGCTGGCATTTGGAAATTTGGTAGGGATTGGTTCAATCTACTCATATTTCCACCGTATCCTGATCCTTGCAATGGCGAAGACATGTGGACCATGGCGTCAGAATACAAGGGTGGTGCACTTTGCAAATTTGCCATCACTGACGTTGGCATTCCATATGGTTGTTCTCTTCCGAACATAGGCATGGAAAAATTTGTCTGGAATGGCCTAAAATTTTGTCCTCCCGGGGGAGGCGTCCCCAAAGGCCTTGAATGTCCCATTGTGGAGGAACTAGGCATACTTTGGGAGAGCGAAACCGCTGGTGTAAATCCTGTTGACGAAGGCATAATCTCCTCCAGAACAGGGTTTGAATCCACATTTCCCCCTGCCGAAGGTATAGGGTTGGAAACTGGAATATTTTCATTTGAATTTGAATTGGGGTTAGGATTATTTGACTGATTCGCCATTTTCCTTACTCTAGTTCTTTTGGGTCTCTCTACGTCAGATACGGCTAATTTACCGCTTCTTAGTATCATACAACGAAGAAAAAGCCTTAATTTTTAAAATTTATTTAAGTTTTATATTGCACTGGTCCCACTGGGCGTGCCAATTTGTTCGCTGTTGATCTTGGCGAACAACCTCTGGTTTACCAGAATGGTGAAATCTGGGTTACTTGCAGGATTAACCAAACAAATCCTAGGACGTCGGGCGAAAACTTAGATCAACGTGATAATTTTAAATTAAGGGTGATATCTTGGTTCTTGGTTTTATGTATTTAAGTCTTTTGGAATAAAGGATTTCAACTAACTTTAAAGGAAAGTCTGAGATAAAAGAAAGTGACTTTGAAAAGAACTTTTAAAGTAAAATGACGAAGAAAGAACTTTAAAATAAAATGACGAAGAAAACATAAAGATGCTGGTAAATGTAAAGGAATTGGTAAAAAGACTTTGATTGATAAAGAAATTAAAAGATGGTGTTTACACGTACATTTTTCCAAATAACTCTTTTCTCTCACACGGGTACTTTGAGTAATTGCAGGAAGTTTTGTACAAGTTTTTTCACACTGAATTCTAATAACAACTATCCTATTTATAGATAAACAAAATAACTGCTATTAACGACTAAATCCTAAAATTTCGACATCTGGCCTTCTGCATGTCTTCCTTTCGCCAGATACTTCCACGCGTCTTCTGCCAAACGTTATAATTCTCTTGAATTTGAATCTTCAAGTTATGTCGAACAAACGCGTCCTTTCATACTTGTCGAATTGTCAAAAAATGATAAATGTCCCTCAAACCTGTCTGACGAAGACTTCCTCATATTTCTGTCGAAGTGTCGAAATTCTTATCTTGTCGAAGTGTCTTCTGGATACCTTCATTTTCTTCCTCCTTTTCCTGTAGTTATCATCTCTAGTCAAGGAACATCATTTTGCCTTCCAAGGCATGGTGTCGAAAATATATGTCTACAACAAGAAAATATTAAGCCACAACGTCAAAATATTCATTAAGAAATAAGTAAGTCTACATTAAGTGACGCTACCGACTAATAAGTCGCTAAAATATAGACAAGTTTTGATATTATCATTCTTAAACGAAACCAAGTTTCTCTCTCGAGAGTCATCCCAAATTCAAAACAAAAGTTCTAAGAGATAGATAATATAAAACACGACTACTATTAATTAAACTCATGCATCATAATATTCTTCTAGATCATCTCCTCCTTCTTCTTCTTCTTCTTTTTCCATATCTTGGCTTTGAAAGTATCTTTGCAGCTCCACTCCATGATCATCTTCTAAGTTTATCCTCATCAGTTCATGCAAAAAAAAAAGAGGAAAAGAGGATTAACTCTAGTTTTGGAAATAGAATTTGACCAAACTAAATCATTCAAGGTCTGAAAATAAGTTGGAAATTAGAGGTGATGTTGGTTCAGAATATACTCTATATTTTGTCCATGATTATTTTCGTTAAAATCAAAGGAAATACACAATCACAATCTGCCATTCAGCCTGTTATTAGAAAAATAACCACCAGTCTTCTTCCTAGTTCAGCTGGACCCTCAACCTCCTCATGATCATGAACCTGTCAAACAAAAATACTGACAGTTATTAATCCATTTAGTTCACAATTCATGTGCAAATTCACAATCAAAATTCAAGATTCAATTCAAGTTCAAGTTTCATTTTCAACCAACTCTCCATCCAACCCAATGTCATGATCTAGTTCCATCATATTCAAAACAAAACCAGTTCAAGCTTCTAGAAAAAATTCAATTTCCTTGTAATTCCACATCAAGTTTCCCTACAAATCTCATTCAAAATTCAGTTTCATTCCAATTCTAAGTTGCATTCTAATTCAAATTTTGTCCCGTTTATTTCAAGTCATCAATGCCAATTCATCCATTCAAACCACATCAATTCGGTACATGAACAACTTCAATACCATTCAAGATTTTTTGTTTCAATTAACATGAGCAGAATTCATAATTATGTCAAGAAAATCATGAAGGATAGAAAAGTAAAAAACCAACGGGACCACCAAAATTCCGCAATACAGACAAATTATTCAAACCCCAAATTTTAGAAGAAGAAAAACACGACTGTTTATTCAAGATCAAAAAAAAAAAAAGAAAAAAACCCTAGTGGAGCCCTGCTGAAATCTCTATACTTAGCCTCACCTCAAAGCTCTACCTAAGGTTCAACAGAGCTTCAAATTGAAGCTCCGCCCAAACATGAGCTAAGAACCTAGCATCACAACAACAAGCACTCGGTGGAAAATAGAGGAAGCAATCGAGAAAAGCTACAGAAAGAAAGATCAAAGAAACTAACCTTCATAGGTTCATCGCTTTCGTCGGTAGTGAATCTTGTTCCTTCCTTTCTCACATTTGACCTTATTCATACTTGATGCGTGTTTCCATGAATGAGAGAAACACCATTGGGGTTAGGGTTTTGATTGGAGAAGCACTCGGTGGAAAAAATCAAATTGAATAAAGGGATTCATAACTAACCATAAGGCACAAAATTCACTTCAAACTCTAAGCATACAAACTTCCAGAATTGCTGGGAAAGTTGCGCGAAAGTTACGTGAGGGCAATACCGTTTCAACCGAACTTGAATTTGCCGGTATTCACAACGACAATGGTCTAGCATCAGATACATGAATGAGAATAGAAGGACGTGATTGACAGAGCAAGTTCATGAAGCAGAACCTTACTATCACGCGTTCGATTTCCAAGCATCCTATCAACTCCAGAACTGTTCCAACTGCTTCCATTTTCTACCTACAAAACATCAACAAAAGCATGTCATGTAATCAAGAAGAGCGCATGAATAAGAGGGGAATACCTTTTGATGACAAGTTACGGTTTTCTATTTAAACTCACCGAGGAGAACCATCTTCAGCAAGCTGGTTGAAGTTATGTGTGAAACATTGTGAATCAATCAGGAATAACACCCTGCACACAAAAACAAAGAGCAAGTCATTATAAAAAGAAAAAAGAGAACGGAGAAGTTACGCAAGATCTTGGAATTTTAAAAACAACATAGGCCTCAGTTTGTTTTGTTGCCATGGGAAAATGAATCCAACAAGTTTCAAGCACCAAGAGAAGTTGAACATTGAATGAGAAAGAGAAATAATGCGCAGGATCTGTCATCAAGAACATTTACTATTATGGTTCAAAAGGGGTTAAAGATCAGAATCTTTTTTTTCATCATTTAAAAAAAAATAACGAGTGAATAAGCATCACAGTGGTTACAGGAGCTTTCTTTTCCTAAACCAGAAAGGTTTCTATTCAAAGAAGGAGATTTTATTTCCAAAACAGATTAAGCAAGAATCAAATATTCAACATGGAAATCAAAGTTTTCAACACAGCAATGAAGTTTTCAAAGTCTTCAAAAGAAAAGCAGATCAGACAACATTGATTTCTTTCCAAAACGATTTTAGACAGCATTCAAGGCACACGATTAATAGAGAACATTCTCTTCATCAGAACACACGAAAAAATCAACCAAGAAGTCACCCTACCATCCCATACGCAACAACAACAAAAAAATCATCAAATTTCATTACCGAAGTCACAAAAAACCTGGAGATTAGAAGAACAAGTTGTTCATCATCATCTCTCAAAAAATCATACCAACAGACCAACAATCATCAACACCAAATATATCAGAAGTTTCAGAAAAAGGTCGAGTAACAACAAACTATACGAAGCAAGCAAAGAAATTTCAAAAAATCACGCAAAGGTAAAGATGAAGATTCATCCCTGAATGAGGACCCGTGAAGCCGTTCGCAACCGTCACCGACCTTTCCTTCCTCCTTTTTTTTTCGCTTTGCTTTAATCATGTATAGCTTGTAATCTCTGAATATAGTGAAATTGGGGTTTGGGACTGTGTGGGGCTAGGGTTTTTGCTGTGTTTGTTTGATTTAGGAGAAGGGACGGACGAGAGAGATGAGACCGAGAGAGATGAGAGTGGCGGCGAAGTTAGATTAGGGTTTTTTTTGGAATTTATGTTGTATTTTCCATTTGGTTTTTTGGAGTTTATGTTGTAATCGGATCCTACGCACGCGCACCCACGAACCTTAGTATGCACCCTCAGCGTGGGCCCTGATCTGAGTCAAACATCTGACTCTCCTGAATCAAACGGCCATGATCCTGTTTGGGCCAAAGGTCCACGATAGACCCCCTGCCTGTGTTTCTTTTTATATTTATCTTATTTTAGCCTTTTCTTTCCTTTTTATTTATTTTTTAAATAATGAACTTTTTTAAAATGATAAATTTAGAATATATATATTTTTTTGTAACAAAATAAAACTTCCTTTTATGAAGAATAAACTTTTTTGATAATATTAAATATAGCCCTTTTTCATAATAAAATAAAACCTTTTTAAAATAATAAAACCTTTTTTTAATAATAAAAAATGTTTTTTTATCTATTTAGGTTATTTGTTTTCAATTTAGTTTCAATTTTAATAAATGTTATAATTTAACATATAATTATTTTTATAATCAAATATAAGTGAAAATTATAGTTCTGTGGTTTTTCTTTGTGGCTTAAAATATCTACAGTTTTCTGACCGTGGCTTAAATATAAGTGTGATTTTGTAACCGTGACAATTGAAGAAAAGACCACAGTTTCACACTCCAGATTCAATGTTTCTAAACATATGTCTACGGTTTGAAAACCCTGGCCAAAGCTTGTATGTGGCCACAGTTTTTAAGTTGTGGAAAAATTTAGCGTGGCCGTAGGCTATTTTTCTTGTAGTGTGTCATGCTTAATTTTTATATTATATTAAAATTAAACTATTTTTCGCCACAGTCTATAATAGAAACCGTTGTGTTAATTATAGACATTTCATCGCTGCTGGTACTATCAACCGTGGTGAAAACTATTACCTATATATAAGCGGAACTTTTCTCATTTCTGTACAGAACAGTCCTAACTCTTAATGCAAAACCCTAACATCTCTCTCACGCCTTATCCCAATCTCCATTAACGTTTGCACATTCACAAAACTCCAACACATCTTCTCCAACTCGTATGAATCAAGAAAAGGTGTCACGAAACATGCAAGACGGAAACATGAAACTCATTTCTTTGACTTCTTTTTCACATTTCAGGTACGTTCGATGTTTCCACCATTCATATATATGTTATGTTGTTGTTGTTCAAAATATTTGTTTTTATGTTTTTCTTGTTGTTGTGACGATAAACCTTTATATGTTGTATGTTGTTGATTTTTGTTTAGTTATTTTGTTGTTTTTGTTGAGGTTGTATGTTTGTGTTTGTGTTATTTTTTTGTTGTTTTGTTGAGTTATGTTGATGTTTTTAGTGAGATATGTTGTTGTTTTTGTATAGGTCGTATGTTGTTGTTTGTGTTATTGTAGATGTTTTTGTTTAGGTATGTTGATGTTTTTGTTGAAGTATGTTGTTGTTTTGTTAGGGTAAGTTGTTGTTTTTGTTATTGTAGATATTTTTTGAGCTATATCGATGTTTTTGTTAAGGTATGTTGTTGTTTTGTTAAGGTAAGTTGTTATTTTTGTTGATAAATGTTGTTGTTTGTGTTATTGTAGATGTTTTTGTTGAGGTATGTTGATGTTTATGTTGAGGTAAGTAGTTGTTTTTGTTGATACATGTTTGTGTTATTCCGGATGTGTTTGTTGCGGTATGTTATTGTTAATGTTATTCCTTGTACATTACATTTTTAATTTAGTTCAGCCAATATGTCATAGAAGATGAGTTTATTATATCATATGTGGCTTGAGTGTTTTACCAACCCTTCACTGAATATATAACCTTTTGAATTGAATTAAAAAAAATATGAAAAATATTAGAAGAGAGATAAGTTAAAAAGAGAGAAGAATCATTTCAAATTGAATTCTGGTATATAAAATAGTGAGGAAGCGCCTTCCTTATATAGAAGAAAATTTAGCTAAAAAAGGAAAATGACCCATAGATTTTTTAATGCTCATAATCGAATATGTCGTAGGTATAATCGATTATGTAATGCAAAAATGGAAAATTTTGAAATTCCGCCATTACTAATCGATTATTAACCCTAATAATTGATTATGAGGCGTTACAAATGAGATAAATAACTAGACCTAATAAATAGTTGATTCTTCAGTGTAATTTTCACTCATAATTAATTATTTGGGTCTGTTATCAATTAGATATATGCAAAAACATTTTATGGTTTTAACAAAAAGAGATGGTCCTCGAAAATATTATGCGAGTGTTTGAAAGTTGCCTTAGTAACTTATGAGTTACTCTTACACTTTTACAATGCTCTGGTCACTCAGATATGTTGCTAAGCGAATGAACGACCAGAGGAGCATTCACACTTTCTCTCTTTCACAACTTAGAAGCTTCAAGATCCTGCTACATTATCTTTGACTTTAGAACTTTGTTGGATTCTTGAATCTTTTCCCTAATAAGGCTTGATATAACTTTAGGATAACCAACATTATCAAAGAAAGCAAAAAATATATCACTAGGGATCAACATGATCAAGCAAAGGATCAACCATCATGGTTCCACTAAATAACAAAACCATCATTAACACCATTATGATCAATCAAATGGTTAAGGCATCATCAATTGTATTACTTGAAAGCACATAGTTGCATTGATAACACATCAAATTTAATTTTCTTCTACACTTTTTCAGGTAAAAAAAGTTAAGAAAAATTCATAAAACATATGGCCCCCTCCAAATGAAGAAATATATGCTTCAATCAGCAAGGAACCATTGGGAATGGTCTCAATCTTCTCGACATACTCTGAGGGTGGATGAAAATAGTTCAAATAGTTAGGAAGTAGGTGTTACCCTTGAGATTCAACAAATATTCGACGAGTATAGTGTGACCTCCATAGTGATGTATGAGGTGATGTTTAAAGATATGGGCTTCTAGATACCTTTTGTCGTATCCGAGAAGGTGTTGTTCAATAGTTTGAAGTTGCCTCCTCTCAAATCAGTGGCGGAACATCAGCTGGACAGGGGGTGGCCATGGCCACCCCAAACATTTCAAAATTTTCTTTATATTAAGGGAGAGGTGTAAACATTATAAACCAATTTGTTAATATATATTAACTATTTCACATTGTTAATAATAATATAAGTTGGTGGAGTGGTTAAGTTATATAATTTTCTAGTACATGGTCTCTAGTTTTACTTAGAAGCTTTTTGTAATTTTATTTTAAAAAATGTCTTTTATGAAATCTAACCCAAGTAAGTACATATCCAAAATCAATGTTTTAGAAATCGGATTGAACCGGTCGATTTAATCAATTGAATCGAGAATTAGAGTTGAATCCAGTTCGGTTGATCTTTTAAAATCGCTAGTGTGTCAAAATCGAAAAAATTGGATTGAATAGTTTGAACTAAAGAATCAGAGCCGGTTTTGTAAAATCGTCGGATTAAAAAAATGTAACATCAGTTTTTATTTTTGAAAATTTTTAATATGTCAATGTCAATACTAAAACATGCTTTAATTACGAAAAAGAATTTCTTGTTTGTCGTCGTTCAACTCGAATTTGTTTATTGTTGTTCAATTAAGTATATTGGATTGTTTATTTTTGTATTTTAATTTTAATTTGAATTATTTGAATTTATTATTTTTTTATTTTTAATTTGTTTAAATTATTCTTAAATAAAAGTTGAAATTAAGTGTACATGTATGTTGTATTATTATATGTATTATTGATATTATTGTATTGAATTTGTAATGAATTTTTGAAATATTTATGTTATTAAGTTGTAAATATATGATTGTGTGCGACATATTTACGAAATTTACTTTCATATTATCATTTTATTTAATAAACAGTTCGAGCGTAGGTTTAAAATATTTTACCGATTCGATTTTCGATCTAAATTTTAAAACATTGTCCAAAATTACTTATCCATTTTTGACTGCGATATTAAACCATATTGTATGGCCCCCTCAATAACAATGCTCTAGTTCCACCACTGTCTCAAATTCATATGAAATTCTTGGTGTACTTGAGCGCATTCAAGCTGATGAGTTCCTACTTGAACATTCTCCCTAATGTTCTATTTTTCTTCCATATGTTCAATTTTTTTACTCTGGTAAATTTTGCTGGCTTGTATAGAGGAAGGAGGACATATTATAGTTGATGATAACATGAATCCATTCATCGAAGAAATCCATAAATTTATTCTCCTTTAATCAAAAAACCATTCTTAAAGAATATAAAGGAATTTATCTTCACCCAAAAGGGGTCGATTACCCATGAAAGATAAGAAATTTCTATCTTGAGGTCGTTTATGGATGACTTCACCCCTTGCATATACATGGATAAACAAGGGAATGCCCTCATGGATTTGGGAGTCATCCCTGACATAACCTCATTATGTCACATGTACAACTTTGTCATATGTTATAAAGATGTTGAGGTTGGTGATCAATTTTTTTGTCCAACTAATATTGTTTTGTGATTGACTTTTTGTTTTTAATGCAGGCAAGATGCCAAGTTTGCAAAAAATTTCAGTTAATTTGTAGAAGCAAAATAACATGTTGGAAAATAGGGCATCATTTTCCCACCTAGAGTCATCTGCCCCTAAGCGTCTTAAGTTAATAATCACTTCTCCCATCATCTAGGTGTAAGCCTTAAAGAGAAGACATGATTTAAGTGAGTTTGAATACACTTATGCATATAGGATCCATGCCTGGAAGAGATTTAATGTCGAGACTTCTTAATATCAACCTAACTTAGGATTATAATTGTGGTCTATGTATGATGTTAGGATCT
Source organism: Lathyrus tuberosus (assembly GCA_022829125.1). Classification (NCBI taxonomy): domain Eukaryota; kingdom Viridiplantae; phylum Streptophyta; class Magnoliopsida; order Fabales; family Fabaceae; genus Lathyrus; species Lathyrus tuberosus. The sequence continues at coordinate 9,638,925 of JALAZF010000034.1, forward strand.
CTAAAAAGGTGTTGTATTCTATTATAAATGTTATACAATCATAGGATTTTGAATTACGAAACTGGGACTTTTTACGGAATCGAATTCGGAGGTCCGGAAGGCCTCCAAACTACAGAAATCACATTTTTCTGGTTTGTTGTCCAAGAGAGTTCGCATAGCGACCGGTAGCGACCAGTAGTGACCGGTAGCGACCGGTAGCGAACATGACAGTGCTGTTTGCTGCTGTTACGGACAGAACTATTCTAAACTTCAGAAATTGATAACTTTTAATTCGTATGTTCGTTTCAGTTGCCGTTCGAGTCGTTGGAAAGCTGGTTTCAAACACTTTTTGATAAAATTACTTCCAGTACCAGAATTCTAACTATTCGATGCAGTAGTCGGGTTTTCGTGTATATGTTATGTGCTGTGCGTTGAAATGATGAATTTGTCTTGTGATTCTCGTGTTGTCTTGACGTTTTGATGCTGTGATTTTTCTGATGATTTACCATGACATTATTAATGATTATGAGATGATGATTTTGTGATGTTTTGACAAGTAATTGATGATATGAATTTCATGAGAATATTGACGATTATGAGCAGTGTATATTTGATGTGTGATGATTAAGTGACGATATGAATTACTATGACGTATGTTGATGATCATGAATTGTTTATGTATGATGCATGATCATAAGATGATGGTGCATGATGTTTTGATAAATAAATGACGATGTGATGAACATGATGTTTTGATGAATGATGTTGTACATAACGATGTTTTGATGATGATGATTATTGACGTTGTGTATCATGCATTCATAGCATACTTTGGTGATGATGTTAGAACTTTGGTCCAGTGATGATGAGATTAGACTTCAGTATACTGTGGCTTCCATCCCATTGTGTGGATGTGAAGTGGATTATGACGTGCTCCAGTTCTTATGTAGAATCAATCCTATTGTTGGGGATCTTTGGAGGGTAATGGCCCAGTGTCCATCGATTATGACGATGTTGGTACCACATGCATGAGTCTTGTTGTGCATTGCATTTATGAGGCATTTGTGTGATTTATGATGACATGTTTTGATGTTTTCCTTGTGATGACCTTGATGATGTCGTATATGATGATGTCGTATATGATGATGATGTCATTCTATGCATATCTTATTTTATATTGATTATAATGAATTGTATTACTCACCCTGCCTGTTTGAATGTTGCCTCCACGTGGGTAACGTGCAGATGATCGGGATTAACTTTGGCGCGTGAAGAGCTTACTTGATGTGCTTTTGGTTATTTTTGGTCTAGTAGAGGGTCTTGCTCTGATATGTAACATCGCTTCGGGAAGTTGAGTCGAACTATGGTGTTCTTGTATTTGATGATATTATGATGTGTTGAGTTGTTTAAAACCTTGACGTTATAAATGATAATGAAGTTTTTATGAAATTTTCCGCTGCGAAGTATTTGAGTTAATTATGATGTCTTTTGACGAAATGTGACGCCCTTGTGGCATTTTTACTCTAATAAAATTGTGTATTTATTCATGAATATTTATGGGGTAGAAAAAGGTGTTACATTAGTGGTATCAGAGCAGGTCGGTCCATCCGGCCAGGTTGTCTAACGTTGTCTATTCCCTAGTGTGCGACATGTGTGTAAAAACACTGTCTATACTTGTTTTGTTTTCCATTTATAGGTTGGGAATGAAACAAGTGGGGGAGAAGATGGTGCTTCTTCGAGATGCTTCAAGTGTGGAGCAATGGCTAAGTGTGGTGTTGGACGTTACGATAGTTGGTAAAGATAGTTTGTACCCCCTCATGATAGTCGGCTGTTATTGGTAAATTGAGGAACTGATCACCCTTAATCTCTTGTTGATAATAGACGGGATCATGTTGGATGGGATAAACGTGTCTTGCGAGCTTAAGTAGTATGCGTAGTGAATTGTTTGGAATTAAGCCAAGTGCTTACAGATTGTTTTGATGAGCCGATGTAGGATGGTGCTGAGGTGTTTATGTTGAGGACAACTTTAAGTATTAGTGAAGATGGAGAAGTTGGTGTTTTACCGTTTGTTTGTGAAATTCCAGAAGTTTTTCCTTATGACGTAAGTGATTGGCCTCCAGAGCGTGAGGTAGAGGTTGTGGCGGATTTGATACCAGGTATGAACCCGGTGTCAATGGCTCCTTGCCGGATGTCTACGTCTGAGTTAAGAGAATTGAAGAAGCAATTGGAAGAGTTGCTTGGGATGAAGTTTGTCCGACCGACTGTTTCTCGGTGGGGTGCTCCTGTGTTGTCGGTGAAGAAGAAAGATGGTACTATGAGATTGTGTGTGGATGGTAGACAGTTGAATTAAGTGACGATCAAGGATAAGTATCCACTTCTAAGGATTAATGATTTAATGGATCAATTGGTGGGCGCTTGTGCTTTAGCAAGATTGATTTGAGGTCTAGTTATCATCAGATTCGTGTTAAGCCTGATGATATTCCGAAGATAGCTTTTAGGATGAGGTGTGGTGTTCATGGAGTATATGAATCGTATTTTTTTCATGAGTATTTGGATCAGTTTGTGGTGGTTTTCATTGATGATATTCTGATATATTCTATGTCTGAAGAAGAGCATGCTGATCATTTGAGATCTGTGTTGCAAGTACTGAAGGAGAAGAAGTTGTATGCAAAGCTGTCGAAGTGTGAGTTTTGGTTAAAGGAAGTGAGTTTCCTTGGCCATGTGATTTCGAGTGGTGGAATTGATGTAGATCCTTCCAAGACTGATGTTGTGTTACAGTGGGAGACTCTGAAGTCTGCTACTGAGATCCGAAGGTTTCTGGGATTGGCAGGTTATTACCGCAAGTTTATCGAGGGGTTTTCTAAGTTGGCATTACCCTTGATTCAGTTGACTCGAAAGGGTCAAGCTTTTGTGTGGGATGTAGCTTGTGAAGAGAGTTTTGTGGAATTGAAGAAAAGGTTGACGACCGCTCCGGTGCTGATTTTGCCTAATTCGAGCGAATCTTTTGTGGTGTATTATGATGCGTCGAAGATGGGCCTTGGTGGTGTCTTGATGCAGAATGGACAAGTTGTTGCCTATGCTTCAAGACAATTGCGAGTTCATGAGAAGAGTTATCCTACACATGACTTGGAATTGGCCGCTGTGGTGTTTGTGTTGAAAATTTGGAGACATTATCCATTTGGCTCTAAGTTTGAAGTGTTCAGTGATCATAAGAGTTTGAAGTACTTATTTGATCAGAAAGACTTGAATATGAGGCAGAAAATGTGGTTAAAGCTATTGAAGGATTTTGATTTGAGATATCATCCGGGCAAGGCAAATGTAGTGGCTGATGCGTTGGGCAGGAAGTCATTGCATATGTCAATGCTTATGGCGAAAGGGTTGGAATTAATTAAGTAATTCCTAGATTTGAGTTTAGTATGAGAAGAGACTCCTGACAGTGTGAAGTTGGGAATGTTGAAGTTGACCAGTAGTATTCTGGAAGAGATCAGAGTGGGACAACAATCTGACTTAAAGTTAGTTGACCAATTGACTTTGATCAACTGAGGTAACGGAAGAGAATTCCGAATTGATGAGAATGGTGTGATGAGGTTTCGTGATAGAGTATGTGTTCCAGATGTTCCAAAAATTAAGAAGAGCATTCTTGAGGAAGGACATCGAAGCAGATTGAGTATTTATCCTGGTACTATGAAGATGTACCAAGATTTGGAAAAGTTATTTTGGTGGCCTGGTATAAAGAAGGATGTCGCGGAGTTTGTTTATGCGTGTTTGACTTGTCAAAAGTCGAAGGTTGAGCATTAAAAGACTTTAGGTATGATGTAGCCGTTGAGTATTCCGAAATTAAAATGAGATAGTATTTCCATGGATTTTGTGTCGGGGTTGCCGAGAACTGCTGAGGGAAATGATTCAATTTGGGTGGTTATGGATAGATTAACTAAGTCGGCTCATTTCTTGCCGATGAAGATTAATCATTCTATGCAGAAGTTAGCTGTGATGTACATTGAGGAGATTGTAAAGTTGCATGGGATGCCTTCGAGTATTGTGCCGGATAGAGATCCGAGGTTTACATCGAGGTTCTGGAAGAGTTTGCAAGATGCTTTGGGAACTAAGTTGAGGATGAGTTCTGCTTATCATCCGCAGACGGACGATCAGACAGAAAGGACTATCCAATCTTTAGAGGATTTGTTGAGAGCTTGTGTGTTGGATCATGGAGGATCTTGGGATAGCCATTTTTCGTTGATTGAATTCACGTACAATAATAGTTTTCATGCTAGTATTGGAATGGCACCCTATGAAGCTTTTTATAGGAGGAGGTGTAGAACTCCTTTGTGTTGGTATGAGTCGAGAGAGAGTGCTGTACTCGGACCTGAGATTGTGCAAGAAACTAACGAGAAGATTAAGATGATCCGAGAAAGGATGATAGCATCGCGGAGTTTCCAGAAGAGCTATCATGATAATAGAAGGAAGGAACTTGAATTCCAAGAGGGAGATCACGTGTTTTTGAGGGTGACGCCAGTGACTGGTGTGGGTCGAGCTTTGAAGTCTAGGAAGCTCACTCCACGTTTTGTTGGTCCGTATCAAATCTCACAGAGAATAGGAGAGGTAGCCTATCGAATTGCTTTACCGCAGTCACTTACAATTTTGCGTGACGTGTTCCATGTGTCTCAGTTGAGGAAGTACATTCCGGATCCGTCGCATGTGATTCAGATGAATGATGTACAAGTAAGGGATAATCTAACAGTGGAAGCTGTACCTGTGCAGGTTGACGGTCGAGAGATAAAACAACTGCGGGGTAAAGACATAACCTTGGTGAAGGTATTGTGGGGTGGACCTGCTGGCGAGAGTTGGACGTGGGAACGCGAAGATCAAATGAGGGAGTCGTATCCGACTCTGTTTCTTTGAGGTAATTTTTGAGGGCGAAAACTCTGTAAGTGGGGGAGAGTTGTAACACCCCAAATTTAATAGAATATTTATTTAATTTATTTAAATATAATATTTGTGAATTTTCGGTAAATTTTGGTGGTTTGTGTCGGTGTCGGTATTTTGGTGGAGTTTTGAGTTATTTTAATTAAATAATAGTATATAATATGAATATATTAGTATTATTATTAATTTAAAATAATATTAGAGGAATTGAGGGTAAGATGGTCTTTTGAGGATGATTAGTGAGGGTAAAGTGGGGAAAGCCCATTGTTGAGGCCCAAGAGTTAAATTAACCAAAAAGGAGGAATTGAGGAGAATTAGGATTCATTTGTGATTAACCGTGAAAAGAAGGAAATAAGGGAGAGCTCTGAGGAAAAAGGGAAACGACGAGGATTCGTGAAGGTTTCCGAAGAATTGATAGAGAAAGCTCCGGAATGACAATCTAAGGTATGGGGAGTATTGCCTTTCATAGTTTTCAATATAGAACGCGATGTGTTGAAAGTGGATTTTGAGGTTTTTGGGGTTTTTGAAGGGTTTATGAGTTATTGATGATTTAGAGGTATTTCTGAGGATCGATGATGGATTATTAAGGGTTGAATTGATTTGGGTAAAAATATGCCTTCGAGGCTAAACCTTTTGATGATATGTGGGATCTTGTATAAAAGGGGATTTTTTGGGGTTTATAGGAAACTTGAGAATTTTGAAGGTTTAGGTGAATTGAGGTTTAGGATATGTTTGAATCGACCTAATAGTCGTAGGTTTTATGCCTTTGATTGCCATGATCCTTATGAATGTTTTGGGGATTGGGGTTTTGCGTGTCGGAAGTTTGATAAGAGGAAAAATACATAAATTGATCGGTTAAATTATGGTCTATGTATGATGTTAGGATCTCTAAAAAGGTGTTGTATGATGTTATAAATGTTATACAATCATAGGATTTTGAATTACGAAACTGGGACTTTTTACGGAATCGAATTCGGAGGTCCGGAAGGCCTCCAAACTGCAGAAATCGCATTTTTCTGGTTTGCTGTCTAGGAGAGTTCGCATAGCGACCGGTAGCGACCGGTAGCGACCAGTAGCGACCGGTAGCGACCGTTAGTGAACATGACAGTGTTGCTTGCTGCTGTTACGAACAGAACTTTTCTAAACTTCAGAAATTCATAACTTTTAATTTGTATGTCCGTTTCAGTTGCCGTTCGAGTCGTTGGAAAGCTGGTTTCAAACACTTTTTGATAAAATTACTTCCAGTACCTGAATTCCAACTATTAGATGCAATAGTCAGGTTTTCGTGTATGTGTTATGTGTTGTGCGTTGAAATGATGAATTTGTCTTGTGATTCTCATGCTGTCTTGACGTTTTGATGCTGTGATTTTTCTGATGATTTACCTTGACGTTATTAATGATTATGAGATGATGATTATGTGATGTTTTGACGAGTAATTGATGATATGAATTTCATGAGAATATTGACGATTATGAACAATGTATATTTGATGTGTGATGATTAAGTGATGATATGAATTACTATGACGTATATTGATGACCATGAGTTGTTTATGTATGATGCATGATGATAAGATGATGGTGCATGATGTTTTGATAAATAAATGACGATGTGACGAACATGATGTTTTGATGAATGATGATGCACATAACGATGTTTTGATGATAATGATTATTGACGTTGTGTATCATGCATTCATAGCATACTTTGGTGATGATGTTAGGACTTCGGTCCTGTGATGATGAGATTAGACTTCGGTCTACTGTGGCTTCCATCCCATTTTGTGGATGTAAAGTGGATTATGACGTGCTCCGGTTCTTATGTAGAATCGATCCTATTGGTGGGGATCTTTGGAGGGTGATGGCCCAGTGTCCATCGATTATGACGATGTTGGTACCACATGCATGAGTCTTGTTGTGCATTGCATTTATGTGGCATTTGTGTGATTTATGATGACGTGTTTTGATGTTTGCCTTGTGATGACCTTGATGATGTTGTATATGATGATGATGCCATTCTATGCATATCTTATTTTATATTGATTATAATGAATTGTATTACTCACCCTGCCTGTTTGAATGTTGCCTCCACGTGGGTAACGTGCAGATGATCGGGATTAGCTTTGGCACGTGAAGAGCTTACTTGATGTGCTTTTGGTTATTTTTGGTCTAGTAGAGGTCTTGCTCTGATATGTAACATCGGGTCGGGAAGTTGAGTCGAACTATGGTGTTCTTGTATTTGATGATATTATGATGTGTTGAGTTGTTTAAAACCTTGATGTTTTAAATGATAATGAAGTTTTTATGAAATTTTCCGCTGCGAAGTATTTGAGTTAATTATGATGTCTTTTGATGAAATGTGACGCCCTTGTGGCATTTTTACTCTGATAAAATTGTGTATTTATTCATGAATATTTATGGGGTAGAAAAGGGTGTTACATTTAGCGTACGTCCCGTTTAAGGGCGATTATGCGACGTATTCGGTCTAAAACTCACAAACAAAGTGCAAACCTTTTTATCCTTCGGGATTGGTGTCAAATCATTTTCAGAAAGAGTGATTTATTTCTGTTCTGTCGCAAACAGGCATCGACCATAACTGACAGAACGTGAATATAACGTCACTCATAAAAAACACTCATCGACTCGTCCGTCTTACTACGATTGCTATGATTTTCTCTTTCTTGTCTGATTGAGGATACGTAGGCACAAGATGGCGATGTCTTGGCGAGCAGCCTTCCCCTTTTTCGTCCGTAGTCTGTCGAACTACGTTGACTCTGAATCTTCATCCGTCCATGAAGATACGTAGGCATAGGATTAAGATGATCCTTGCGAGTCCTGTTTTGTTTTCTCTTTTCATTTTCCCTTTCCGTTTCCATTTAGCAGTAGGCTTTAGATAACACACTCTTTGATTAGACAATAAGCGTGGATCCCGTTGAGTACAACAGACGCCAGGGGGTGCTAATACCTTCCTCTCGCGTAATCGACTCCCGAACCCGGACTATGGTTGCGATGACCATGTCTTATACTTTTTTTTTAGTTTTATTTAATCATTTCCTTTCCCTTCGTCGGGATAAATAACGTTCAGTGGTGACTCTTCTATTTTTTCGCCGGTTGTTTTTCGCAGTTGCGACAGTTGGCGATTCTGCTGGGAATCGAAGCCAGAATCTCTGGTTCCCTATGCGAGTCAATCCTAGCGCTTGTCTGTTTCTATTTCATTGGGTGTTTATTTATGTGCATTTATTCGTTGTATATTACTGTATTTTACTGCATTATTTGCATTATTGTTATCATATTGCTCTGCTGCTGTTGTGCTGTTGGGTGGGTTGGTTCCGTGAGAGATAAGCCTAATACCCAGGCATGAGTATATACTTAGGATTAGAGTGGGTAGTAGTGTGGCCTGCATAGCATCTTGGTACGTTTGGTTTACACAAGACCCACATTCAAACGAGGTTTTCTTGGGAGATATTCTGACTTGCGCGTCTTGTGCATGTCAGGGTGTCGCCTTAGAAAGCTTATGACTCTGGAGACCGTTCATTGGAAATCAGTTGAGACCTCCTTGATGGGTGATGATGCCAAACCAAAAATGGTGAACGTATCATCATTTCTGGACCTGAGAATCCGTGATACTAAGGACCTGCTAGGATTTCCTTATCCAAGACTAGAACCCACATGTGAGAGGGAACGAGTTTTTGCAGGAAACTTTGACCTTCAGCCTACTTGGTATTCTGGTTTTCTTATCGGTGTGAACTTATCAGGCTGGTATTCTAATTATTCCGATATTCTGGTATTCCAGTATTCTGATTATTCTGGTGTTTTGGTATTTTGGTTTTCTGTCAGAGTGGACTTATGGACTTATTCAGTCAGCAGCACATCAGTTATTCATAATTTGTGGAAACCTTGATCCCATGTCTCTGCATCCATATCATCATAACATATTTGCATTCTGACATACATGTTCTTGTATTTCCAAGGATCTTAACTTTGAGACTTGTTGTTGAGCATTTCATTTATTTCTTGTGGTTCTTCTGTGAAAAACTTGAATCAAAGAAGAATGATTCCTTGAAAATATTCGAACATGGCATTTGCATTGCATTTCCATATTCATTTACATAACAGGTGTTTGAGGATGGGGTTTTTATCCTGATCTGGATTTCTTCAGAATTGTAGATTCAACTTCTTTCAATAGTATCCTACTCAAGCCAGTCAGAAGTTAATCATGGAGAAAATTCAAGCAGAGTTGAGGGAAGCCCGCGGCCAGATGGGGAAGTTCATGATGGGCATACAGGCTTTGTCCCAGGAACAGAAATTGCCGAGGGAAGAGGTCCATCAACTGAAGACTCCGATGAGCCTGATTATGGAAGTCGTGAGAAACGTGTTAAAAAAGGAAGACAATCCCATGCCTGAGGCTGCAGCAGAATTTATTGTTCTTCCCTTTCCCGTGGGATCTTTCCCAAGTTTTGAATTGGCTCGCGGATCTCCTGCACAACCCGACGTTCCAGAACTTTCTTGACAGCAGCCAAGTCCTGTCTCCCAAGAAAAGCCCAAGAGTAAAAAGTACGCACAGAGACCGAAGCAGCCTGAAAGAGTTTTAGATCCACTTCCTATGCCATATTCTCAGCTATTACAGCATCTCCTTTAGTTACAACCGATACAGAAAAGGACTTTGGCTCCTCTTACTGGTACTCCCCCAGCAGGCTACAACGCAAGAGCCCATTGTGATTTCCATTCTGGAGCACCAGGACATAATGTGGAGAAATGTAAGGCCTTTCAGCACCAGGTCCATGATTTGATCGATTCAAAGGCAATTGAGTTCACGCCAGGGGGCACGAGCATACAAGGTGAGCCTACTCCAGCTGCTACAAAAAATGTAGACATCCCGGCTTTCCCTCCTGAAGCTACATCAAGTCAGGGGCCTATCTTACAGTCCTTGGTTTTAGAATTTCCGCATCAATAACCTTTGTCTGTTCCTAGGCCAAGTTTGAAGAGGAAAGTTCGTGGAAAAGAGGAGCACCCAATTCGGTATCAACAACAGACTAGCTCCTAGAAGAGACAGTAAAGACCCAGAAGGCCCGAGAGAAGGTTTGATCTCATTACTGTTTCTAACAGTCAGCTGCTTGCTCGCTTACTTCAGGACTATTTGATTTAGCTAAGGGAAGTTGTGCCTGTTCCAAATCCCCTCCCTCCAGATTATGACATGAATGCTAGGTGCGAGTACCACTCAGGGACACAGGGGCATGCAATTGAAAATTACAACGTGTTCAAGCACAAGGTGCAAGATCTTATTGACGCTAGGGTCATTACTTTCACTGCAGCGGGACTGCGCATTAATTGAAGTCTCTCAAGTGAGAACTTGAGACTGCAAAGACATTGTCAGAAGCAATCAGTCCGGTCGGAGCCAGTTCTCGTCAACCACGACAATCATCAGTTTTCTTTACTGCATTTTTCATCCGCATTTTCCGTTGTTTGTTAATGCTTTGTTTGCATGTAAAAACTTGTTTGTTATTTTAATGACGATCTTAATGCAATGAGTATGTTTTTCTTGAAGTAGTTCATTCGTATTCGCTCATATAATATTCATGTGCATTGCAATACCAACTTTCTTTCTTAAACTCTTTGAGGGAGGATGTCGAAATTAAAACGCAAAATTTCTGACTGTATGCTTTTGGATGAAACCTTGCTGATGATGTACAAACATTGTTTCAAATCCCCAAACACCGGAGATATAAGGGAGATAGACCCTCGTCGACCCCTTTGAGCCTTGAAGTAGGAGTTTCTTTTCATATGAAAAAAACCCGTACATCTAACCCAGGGGCAGGGTAGTTTTAAATTAATTTGACTGAGCGTTCAAATCGCAAAAGAAGTCTCCCATTCAGGGATCAATCACTTTTCTTTCCTCAATCGTCAGGAGGTTAAAGACGTGAAACCACGATGGTTATCCCCAATCGACCAAGGAATGAGGCAGTCATAACCCTTCCAAACAAGTCAGATAGTCAGTGTCACACGATTTGTTCAAAGAGAGAGAGAGAGAGAGGAGAAAGAAAAAGAAAGAAAGCCCGCTAAGTCGAAACTTTGAAAAAGTAACTTAGGAAAAAGTTAGGGTATCCCGCTGGACTTCAAAATCAATAAATTAAAAATAATTAGTCCAGGGAAAATCAGGGAGCGAAAGAATGAAAAGAGAAAAGGATTACAAAAGAGAAATCCTAGAGCAAGAACAAGTCGTGTGATTACAGACCCAAAGACAAAAGGGGTGACTGTCACTCTGAAAACTGTGAGGTTCCTTCTATCACTCTTACCATTCAATAAACTTTTTGAAATATGAGCGCTTGTGCCGAATTAGCTGAACGTAGGACTGGAGAAATTAAGGAGAACAGGTGGGTACAAACAAAATTTTGAGTCGTAAATCCATTTTTCTCAAACTGTGAACCAGGCCACGTTACAACCCTCAAAATTCCTAATTAAAGCAGGGTTTATTCTGAAGGCGTACTTCAACGAGATAACGTTCCTGACTCCCATGAGTTATGCTAAAATATTTTTGTTGGTATTGCATGTGCATGCTATCTTCCATTCAAAAATCTGTGTCGCACCTTAACTGGTGACTCGTTCACAGGTTTTGGCGATATCTTTTCAATAAAAACTTCAAGATCAACATATGTGTTGCATTAGAATTATCATTCTTAGAATAAGCATTTTATGCTTGCATACATTGTACTTGACGCCAATGAAGTTTGCATAATGAGCACCAGTCGAGAAGTCCTACTTGGCCAAGAGGAAATTCCTGGACAGTCATATTGAGGGGGATGTATCCAAGAAACTCTATCGACCGTGTGCATTTCCAGCAAGTTTTGCTCAGAATTTTCCAGTCTAGAGCAATCACATCAAGATTCGACGAATTTCTCTGAGAGTGTCTAGTCTGGGGCATTCCTTCAAAGATCGGTCAGACAGGGGCAAAGTCATGTTGAGGCTCGTACTGTGGCAAGTCATTTCAGGGGCACGAGAAGTTTTCCTCTCCAGAGGACGGTTAATCAAAGTCACGTTACCAGGGTACAACATACTGAGGCAGGATATGTTAGATCTTTATGATACCTCCTGAAGGCAAGTTCCTTTGTGGGTTATGCCATATCAGGGCACTCTTTGTTATATCACATCTACAGGATTCATGTTGATAGCTAACACGTGGTGTCCCCAGTACCGTTTCTCTCCCCGACAGAGATTGCTAAAGTTTTATCACTCTCGGCAGAGCATTATGAAGATTGTAATTATTCTCCCTAGCAAGAGTTCAGGAGTTCGCTCTCCCCTAGCCAGGTTAGTGAAGTTTATTGCTTTTCAGCAGGAGTTCATATTCCCGTACAGGATAAGAGTGGCTGGTCTGTGATTCCCAATCATGTCTGTGGTAAAGTTGTTTCCGTCTCCCCAACGGAGCAAGGGTAGAAGGTAGATCTCCAATAGAGGAGTAAGTCAATTGTTATCCCTAGCAGAGTTGATATCGTCAACCATCATTCCCCAAGCAGATTTGTTGGTGGTGGATAGTATTCCCCAGCAGGTCAAAGGCCGATTATCATTGGCACTTTTCCTTGGCAGATTCCTGGGATGTTTCCCCAGCAGATTCCTGCGGAGTAAAAGTTTGATTGGGTTCTCGAGCAGAGTTTATAACCCTAAAGACAGTTCAGTTTGTTATCCCCAACAGAGTTGGCTTCGTCTCTTCAGCATTTATTTTGCTGGAGTGATTCATTTGCATATCATAAGCATATTTACATTGCATCCTCAAAGCGCGTAGCATTTCCATTTTATATGGAGCATTGCGCCATAGAAAAATTCAAACATATGCATACAAAACATAAGCCAGATTTGGTACCTTGCGCAAAAGCCCGAATCGATTTTCAAATCCCCAACAGACATTCCTTCGGTGTTGATTTTCTTTCCATCAAATCCCTTTGAAGATGTGTTCCTTCAGTGTTGGTTTTCTTTCCGTCAAATCCCTTTGACGATGTGTTCCTTCGGTGTTGGTTTTCTTTCCGTCAAATCCCTTTGACGATGTGTTTCTTTGATCAGGTTTTCTTTCCGTCAAATCCATTTGACAATGTGTTTCTTTGATCAGGCCTTCTTTCTGTAAAATCCCTTTGATGATGTGTTTCTTCGGTCAGGTTTTCTTTCTGTTAAATCCCTTTGACGATGTGTTTCTTCGATCAGGTTTTCTTTCCGTCAAATCCCTTTGACGATGTGTTTCTTCAGTCAGCTCTTCTTTCCATCAAATCCCTTTGACGATGTGTTTCTTCGGCCAGGTTTTCTTTCCATCAAATCCCTTTGACGATGTGTTTCCTTAGTTCAGGTTTTTCTTGGTGATGTTGTTTTTCTTTCCGTTAAATCCCTTTGACGGTGTGTTTCTTCGGACATGTGTGGTTTCTTTTCTGTTAAATCCTTTTGACGATGTGTCTCCCTAGTGGAATTTGCTTCCAAACATCTGGCGTTTTCCCCTGCGGAGTGGTTTTCCTAAGACTTCTGCTTTCCCCAGTGGAGCCATCTTATCTTATTACCCCTTTTCGGTTCACGACCGTCTCTTTGTTAGAAATTCGCCTTTGATCGGCCAGCCATTTGGTAAGCCCAATTCTCGCCTGGTAGTCAGTTCTCGTCTGACTTGCCTCTTCAAAACTCTAGTTCTCGCCTGGTAGTCAGTTCCCGTCTGGCTTATCTTCGTGAAACCCAGTTCTCGTCTGGTAATCAGTTCCCGTCTGACATATCTTCGTGAAACCCAGTTCTCATCTGGTAATCAGTCCCTGTCTGACATATTTTCTTGAAATCCAGTTCTCGTCTGGTAATCAGTCCTCGTCTGACATCTCTTCAAAGCCCAGTTCTCGTTTGGTAGTAAGTTTCCGTCTGATTTGTCTTTTCGAAACCCAATTCTCGTCTGGTAATTAGTTCCCGTCTCACATCTCTTCAAAGCCCAGCTCTCGCCTGGTAGTCAGTTCCCGTCTGATTTGTCTTTTCGAAACCCAGTTCTTGTCTGGTAATCAGTCCTTGTCTGATGTGTCTATTCCAAACCTAGTTCTCGTTTGGTATTTAGTTCCCGTCTAATTTGTCTCATTCAAATTCAGTTCCCTTCCGGTTTTTCTTTGCAAAGTTCAATTCTCATCTGAAAAACTTTTTCGAAATCCAGTTCTTGTCTGGCACATTTTTTCGAATTCCAGCCCGCGTCTGGCAAATTTCTTTAAATTCCATTTCTCGCCTGGTAGTCAGTTCCCGTCTAACATGTCTGTACAAAACCCAGTTCCCGTCTGATTTGTCTCATTCGAATCCAGTTCTCGTTTGGCTCATCTTTGCAAAGTCCAGTTCTAGTATGGCCGATTTGTTTTCAAAAAATATCAGTTCTCGTCTGACCTGTCTTTGTAAGTCTAATTCCGGACTGGGCTTCAATTACTGTTTCTCTCCCCACATTTCAAAATTTTTTTGGTTCTTTCGGTATTCAATCCCCTTTTACCTAGAATGTTGAAAGTTATTGCTTTTAACACCTTCATGTCCAAGTCGATTGAATAGGGGCAGCTGTAGCACCCCAAAATTTCCCCTCTTTTTCTTGATCTTTCTGGCTTATGCTTCATCTCATTTGCATCATCATTTATGCATTGCATCGGTTCTAATACATGGGATCAAGGTTTATTTCTCGCACCTCACCATTTTATCCAGTTCAGAGGACATTTCAGCAATGTACAGAGCTAAACGGATAGTCGTTAAAGTCTTTTCGAGCATTTATTTTGCTCAGTAAATGATTTAATTATCAGAAGTTCCGGCATTTTCTTTTGCTTAGCGATTCGATACCAGACAATATTTTTTTAGCAGGATATTTCGAGTGCGGAATGAAATTCACATCATATTTCAGGCATGATTCAGTGGCAATATCAAAGGACAAGTTTGAGAGGCCTAACGTGGCTCAGAACAGGTGGAAACAGGAGATTCTTCAAGGTTCCATCCTTATGGCGCCAAAAATTTGAAATTTTGAATGTGGTAATCGATTACCACAATATGGGTAATCGATTACCTCAAGAGAAATTTGCAAAAATATGGCAATATTCAGCACTGCAGATTTTGAGCCAATTGTGATCATGTGCTTTCCATGTGCATTATGAAAAGAATCTAGAATTGATTCAATTTTGATTCATTTTCACAATTTAGTGCCATTTCCCTCCATAATTCAAATACTCAATTCCTAATTCCACTCCTAATTTCCATTCCTCTTATTAACCCACACTCCAAACCTCATTTTAATCCCTAACCTATTGGTTATTTAAACACATTTACTCCAAACCTCACTCATTCACTCTCATTTTGACCCTCATTTTCAGAATTTGAAATCAATTCTCTCTCATTTTTTCACTCACCATTTTCATCTTCAACCTCCATTAAAGCTCCATAACCAAAATATTCACAAATTCTTCATTGGAATTTGTGAATTCTTGAGCTAAACCTCCATCACATCCTCATTCTTGGTTCAATTCTGCATTTGAAGTTTGTTTGGAACTAGAATCAAGTTTTTGGAAGCCATTCTTGAAGTAACTTTGAAGTAAGTTCATCACCTAGCTTAGATCTTGAGTTTTCTTGCAAGGATTCTATCGGATCTTGGATTTCTTGTGCTTGATCTCTCCATTTTCGTTTGCAACACTTACCAAAGCAATTCTCCGCTTTGTAGGTTGGTAAATATCAGATCCATACTTGATCTAGCTTAATTTTAACTTATGCAATGTAGATCCATGGTTTCTAATGTGATTTGATCCATTTGCTTGATTTGATTTGTGATCTTGTTGTTTGATTGATGCAATTGGTGTTTGATTACTGATAGTTGATGTGAATTTCATGCACAATTATATACATGATCATTTGGATGATTGCATAAGTCATTTGTTGCTGAAAAAGTGCTTTTAAAAGTTGATTTTCTGCCTGTCTCAGTGGTAATCGATTACCACAATCAGGGTAATCGATTACCCTACCCAATTTTCACGTTTTTTTGACATTTTCAACAGAGTAACCGATTACCTCAATTAGGGTAATCGATTACCACTGGGACATATTGTGTTTTTCTTGCTTTTTCTTTCTTGTTTAGATCATTTGACATCTCTAAACTTCATGGATTGATATGATGCTTATTTGTGGATTATTCTTGGGCTGTTTCACCTCACATGATGGCTTGAATGTGATTCTTCGACACGCAATTTTTGGTTTCCGTAACGCATGTGCATAATTCGTTCATTTTGCATTCTTGGTACGACAATCATGTTTCATAATCCTTTGTGCCACTGTGATTGCTTGTTCTTGATGTTTACATTGCTGGATATATGATTCATGTTCATGCTTGATTTCGATTCCATGATTGCGTGTTCGTTTCAAACGATTAAGTGTTGATTTTGTGAATTTTCTATGATGCTTTTGGAGAATGTTCAAGTATACAATGTCTTTGATTTCGTTCATGCTTAACCGCTTTGTGCTTAATTTGTGTATGCATGTGAAGCATTCATTCTTGCATGGTGGTTGTTCATGTTAGTATGTCATGTGAATCCGTTTAAATGTGAAGGCATGTTTGTGTGCGATTCTTTTGATACATGATTGTGCTTCAATATTGGACATGTTTATGGAGAATTGATTGATCGTTGATGCATATTCAATTTGATGTTGTTGCATGATTACCTTTGCTTGATGCATATTCATGAGCATTTGTTTGAATACATACATGCTGCCTGTGCATTTACACCTGCCCTGCCCTGAGTTATGCGTGCTGTTAAATGTATACATGCTGACCTACTGCTTTTTACACCTGTTTTGTGCTGAAAATGTGTGTTGTTAAAAGCTGTCTTGTTTGCATGCTGTTGTTGTAGCTGCTGTTTTTGGTTTATTTTTTTGGTTTTGATTTGTTTTCGCATGTTCCCTTAGGATTCCCTAGTCCAACTTAATTTTTGATTAAGCTTGGAATAGGATAGACATTAGGTCTATCTTAGGTCTATCTTTTTGCATGATAACATTAGGTAGAAATCCCTTTCTATCTCAACTTTAGGACCATTGTGCATGACAACATTAGGAGTCAGTTTCCCTTAGTTATTTTCTTTTCAACCTTTGAGTCCTCTCTCTTCTCATCTCAAAACAAAATCAAAATACTTAATAAATACAAGGAGTATTGTGCGCCACGAGCCTTAAGTACATGGGAAATGACGAGTGAGGGGTCTCCCCTTGCTTTTCTAGAGTGTTTAGCGTACATCCCGTTTGGGGGCGATCATGCGACGCATTCGCTCCTACGTCATAGACTTTAGTGCAATACGAGTTCCAAACTAACTTAATTCACTTCTGTCTAAAACTAACAAACAAAGTGAAAACCTTTTTATCCTTCGGGATTGGTGTCAAATCATTTTCAGAAAGAGTGCATTATTTCCGTTCTGTCGCAAACAGGCGTCGACCCTAACTTCCAGAACGCGAATATAACGTCGCTCATAAAAAACACTCATCGACTCGTCCGCGAACTACGACTGCTCAGATTTTCTCATTCTTGTCCGATTGAGGATACATAGGTACAAAACGGCGATGTATTGGCGTGCAACCTTCCCCTTTTTTGTCCGTAGTCTGTCGAACTACGTCGACTCTGATTCTTCATCCGTCCATGAAGATACGTAGGCATAGGATTATGATGATCCTTGCGAGTCCTCCTTTATTTTCTCTTTTCGTTTTCCCTTTCTGTTTCTGCTTAGCAATAGGCTTTAGATAACACACTCTTTGATTAGACAACAAGCGTGGATCCCGTTGAGTACAACGGACGTAAGGGGGTGTTAATACCTTCCTTTCTCGGAATCGACTCCCGAACTCAGACTATGGTTGGGATGACCATGTCTTTTTTTTTTTTTAGGTTTCTTCGATCGTTTCCTTTCCCTTCGCCGGGATAAATAACGTTCGATGGCGACTCTTCTGTTTTTCCGCCGGTTATTTTTCGCAGTTGCGACGCTCTTGTGGCACCGTTGACTTTCGATACAAGTAAACTGCTTCCTTTCTCGAACCAAAGACTCATGATACCATGTGTTGAGGGAGTTTTTCACTAGGGCGTATTGAACATATTGAAACTTCGTCCTTCTTGAGCAACACATTTATGAGAGTCACACCACATATTCACCCAAAATCTTAAGATGATAAGTGGATGGGTTCTCTCACTTATAAATGCTCAAGTCTCCACATTTCAAATAAATGTGAGACTATTACCAACACTACTCACATTTACTACATTCTCAACACAAACTAAGTGTCATTGAATCTTGTTAAAATATTTCTTTTGAATAACAAAAGTACATTGTTCGACAATATTTACAACAAGGATTTGACTCATATTTATTTGGTGAACTAGTTTACTACTACCACTATGTATTTGACTCATCTATGTTATAAAGAGAATGGTTCGAGTATGTCTATCTCCCACCACTCAAGTTTTCTAAGTGATATCAATAAAATTAAAATAAAACTTTGGATAGTTAATCAGACATACTTAATCTTATTATTTAATATATATATATATATATATATATATATATATATATATATATATATATATATATATATATATATATATATATATATATATATATATATATATATATATATATATATATATATATATATATATATATATATAATTTATTTTAAAAAAAATCTAACTTGATCTGATTTATTTAACCCATAATCATAATTAGAGACAAGAGGAGTAATAACACATTATAAGTAGTACTATTTATTAATTATTATTAATGTTACATCTTTTAAAAAATGATGGAAAGAATTAGGCTTCATTAGGTGAAGAACCACTAAATTAAATAGAACAGAATATATAATTATGGACCAACTCTAATTTTTGTTGTTGTTGTTGTTGTTGTTAATAAAGAACAATTAAGAAACTTCCTGTTTTGGTGAAGTGAGCTCATGGAAACTATATTGTTCTATAAACTAGAGGTAACATTTCGAGTAATAGTTTTCAAAGCGTATTCCAAATTAAAGAAAAGGAATGCATAAAGAGAAGGTGGTTGATTTTGGAGGATAATAATAGGTATGAAGAAAACGAGAACGGAAGTGATGAAGTGTCAACCTAACACACCTAAATAACCTAATGTGACATGAATAAAGGAAATTGATATGTCCAAGCAAGATTGCAAATTTGAGATGAAAACAATGTGAAGCACACGTTTCAACTTTATGAAAATGACTTTTAATTACTCTCTGTGATGAAGAGCATATCTACAATATTTTCATTATTTTTAAAAGAAGATATCATTGGAAGTGTTATAAAGGATGTTAAATACCTTTTTTTTTTCTACCAATAAACTTTCTTCACTTATTTATATTTATTATATTTTTTTATATATATTATAAATAGGACTTATATAGTTGTGTAATACACTTATGAATAATATAATACAAAGTTTTTAATCTTTTTTTCTATCTTTTGCTATTTATCTATAGTTTATAAAATTATAAGAGCACAAAACTCTTTTTTTTTAAAATAACTTTATTTTTTTATTTTTTACTTTTTATTTTCATAATATATATTAATAATTCTACCCATTTTGTCTCTATCGATTAAGAAAAAAGCAGTTACGATTTTCATACATCCCATAAAGATTGCATGAATAATGTTAAAATATTCTTAAAGATTGTACCTTTTTTTTTTATCAATGTAAAAATTTGTAATATGATCATAAAATGATTGTCATCCTAGAAGGATGTCATGGATAATTTTAAAGCATCTCAAAAGTATATGCTATTATAAAAAAGACTTTTCGCATTAGTTGAGAAATGACTTTTATCTCACTTGGGAGTCCGAGATAACATATGATGTTATGAAAAGTGCGCTACTTTTCACCTCAGACCACTGAATGAGTCGAAAAACATTGATATGCGTCACTTTTCTCCTAGGTTGAAAGGTTACCAACAAAGAGGATGAAAATTGCTTTTTTTTTTACCTTGGTTGGTACTGTTACTCGAGGGGATACGAATTATTTATTTTACCTTAGTTGAGACTATTACACGAGGGTGGGGATGGTAAAATGGGACCGGCCCGTTGGGCATGCTCGTTTTGCCCACATTTTTTTGCGGGGCAGGCCAATGGTTTTTGCGGTGGGTTCCACACAAGTTTCAACGTTATTGTGTCAGAATTTTCAGAATATATATTGTGCAAGGAGATGCAAATTTGTGCAGGAGGTGCTCTGCACAACATCGTAGTTTTATGTGACAGGTGAAATTTTTTGAATAAAAATTAAAATCAAAGGGAAAATAATATTTAAAATATAACGGTAATATTTATATATCAACAGTATATTCAAACGTCTCAATTTAAAATGGTTATTTTTTGTCTATATATACATGTATAATTATATTTTTAGTTATAAATTTACATATTCAATTTGAATGCAAATTTTTTCTTTCAAGTTTTTTTCTTCTACACATTTCTTATAGCAATGAATCTCAACCATCATAATTCTTGGTCCAATATAATACAAAAGGGTGGTAATCCTCCTTCTATCCTAAATCTACAAAACACTGCATATTTTGAAAATGCATCCCATAATCCAAATTTTCAAAATTCAATTTTTATCCTAGATCCACAAAATGACCCATACTTTGGAAATTACACATATCACACATCACATTTTTTAAATTAATATCAACAACTTTCATCTCAACCAACTAATCCTATGATGTGTACCATTGCTATACAAATGGTTCATTTCCCACTTACCCAAGTCTGCTGCATTTTGGGACCATAAGAATACTTTATGTTGGTCACAGAGAATCATGTCTCTTACCAACTCTGACATTGATTAGTACAATAGAATCTATGACGGAATAAGAATCATTGATCGTTGTGGAAATTTCCCTAATGCACCCCTAATAGGAATTAAAGGAGGAATCAATTATCATCCAGTTTTAGTTTGTCGTCAATTTGGATACCCGATGAGACACGTCCCGCATAATGTTCATCTGAAAGGTCTTTTCTTCAAGGAAGGAGAAAATGACAAGACACTAAAGACAAAAATACTGCATGCCTGGAAACATGTTCATAGGAAAGGAAGAGAGTCTCTAGGAAAATCGGACTGTGTCTCTGTGGAACCTTATCTCCACTGAGTACAAACTAGAGCTCTCAAGCTGAGGATGCCTTACCCTCGTCAAGGAGTTCTTCCGTTAAAGGAATCTGTCCTTTATTTTATGTCTGATACAGAAAAGTTTCAGGTTACTCTCAACAAAGTTCAACAGGAGAAGAAATCTTGGAAGAACAAATACCGCATTCTCAATGTG
The DNA here is from genome assembly GCA_022829125.1 of Lathyrus tuberosus. NCBI lineage: Eukaryota > Viridiplantae > Streptophyta > Magnoliopsida > Fabales > Fabaceae > Lathyrus > Lathyrus tuberosus. Next base: position 9,660,126 of record JALAZF010000034.1, read on the forward strand.
GAGTGTAACAAAATACAGTAACTGTTAAAAGAAAAAGATGCTCTGATCGAGATTTTAGAGCAACATGCTGTAGAAAATCAAGAAGACCAAAGGAATTTGCTCGCTCCTTTCACTTGGCAAAGGAATGACAACCCGACAATGGCTAAAGAGCCCCGGTTAAAGAAAAGGAAAGTACCAGAACCAGCACCTGAGCTCCCCTCAGAGAGGACTCAGGATCCATAAGCTTAGACATTTCATTTTATAGCACTTTGTAAATTACTGTATTTCCATTTCCGCAATCTTTGAATTCAATAAAATGGGGTTTTCCCCACTATATGATATTTGCAATCCAATTGTCGAAGTTTCTTTTGATTAAACAAAAAAAAATTAATTATTTATATAATCATTGCATATCATTCATCATTCTCACATAACGCATTCTTCTTACCTACAAATTTCACGTTTGTGTCTCGATTCTAGAGTCAAATTGTCTCATTCGTACAATACTCGGGCCAGTCAACAAAAGAAAATGAATAATCTCGAGGAAGAGAACAAAGAGTTGAGAGAATAACTCGACGCTCTGAAAAAAGATCTAAGGAAACTTCACAATGACATGCAAGCTCTTGCAGCAGCTCAGATGCAACAACAAAGGACTGTGATCTCAGAGATCACATATACGCCCATAGTGGAAAAGTATGATCCTCGGTATAACATGCCTAAAGATCGTCCCTGAGGCATGCCACTTAACTATATCCCGGAAGGATATATTCCGCCGATCACGAAAGATCCGGAAACCACAGCAGGAACCGCTGGGCCTGAAGGTTACAAACTTCGGGAAAGCGAAGATACAAGGGGCATGACAGCAACTCCTGAAGGTTACAAACTTCGGGATAGGGAAGCACCAAGAATCACTGCCGTAATGACTATACCACCACTCGTGGTACACACTGTCCCGGAAGGACAGATTCCACATATACCTTCTGCTGGAAACGAAAGTATGTACGACAGAATGAATGAGTTCCAGGAACAATTCCTGGAGATGCAGAAGGAACTGCAAGCCATTCGCGGTCAGGATCTATTCGGAAAGGACGCCGCAGACCTTTGTCTGGTCCCCAATGTGAAAGTTCCGCACAAATTCAAGGTGCCCAAATTTGAAAAGTACAGGGGTAACTCTTGCCCTCAAAGCCATTTGGTGATGTACGCTCGGAGAATGTCAACTCAGACAGAGAACCAACAGCTACTGATCCACTATTTCCAAGATAGTTTAATCGGTGCCGCACTCAATTGGTACATGGGTTTAAACCGCACCAAGATCGTCACTTTCAGAGATCTTGGCACTGCCTTTGTTCAGCAGTATAAGTATAACCTAGACATGGTACCGGACAAAGATCAACTCAGAGCCATGTCACGGAAAGATAAGGAAACCTTCAAGGAATATGCTCAGAGATGGCGTGAAATTGCCGCCCAGATTTGTGCACCTCTTGAGGAGAAAGAGATGACAAAGATCTTCTTGAAAACCTTGAGCTCATTTTACTACGACAAAATGGTTGCCAGTGCGCCCAGTGACTTCACTGAGATGGTGGGCATGGGAGTTCGTCTTGAGGAAGCAGTCCGAGAAGGACGTTTAGTTAAAGAAACTGGATCATCAAGCAGTACCAAAAGATACGGTAGTGCTTTCCCTAAGAAAAAAGAGCAAGATATCGATAATATCTCTCTCAGAAAGCAAAGGCGGCGGTACCAACCAGTAGCAGCTGTAACTCCTGCTATTAACCTTGTGCCTGTTCCCGCGTATCAACCTCAGGTTGCTCAGAGCCAACCAAATCAACAACAATATCAGCAAAGCACACAACAACCTCTTCAGCAGGCTCGTCCTCAATACAACAACAATCGTACAATGTGACCACAAGGGTTCGACCCTATACCAATGTTGTACGCAGAACTGTTTCCGTTACTACTAGTCAAGGGGAACGTCCAAACCAGGTCTCCTCTTACAGTGTCGGAAAATCTGCCTTTTTGGTTCAAAGCAGATCAGAGTTGCCCTTACCATCAAGGAGGACCAGGGCATAACATAGAAAATTGTCTCAGCTTCAAGTCCGGTGTGCAAAAGCTTGTCAGGAGTGGGGTCTTATCCTTCAAGGATACAAATCCAAACATTTAGACGAACCCGTTGCCTCAACACGAGAAATCTGCGGTAAATTTGATAGAGAAAGAGTCTAAGTACAGCTATCAAATTCACGATGTACTCTTATTGGGAATCAACCTGGTCAAGATGCATCGCAAACAGAGCGGATACGGGCATATACCGTCTCATAACTATCACCAGTGTGATATCTGCTCTAAAAACAATCAAGGATGTTCTGTGGGGCAATCAGCTCTACAGGAACAGATGGATCTCGGGTGGATCCAAGATCACCGAATCCGTGAGGTCAACATGACTTAATCAAATTCCAACATCATTCAGAACCACGACATCCATGCGATGAATGTCAACTTGGTGGCAATGCACTCAAGGCAAAGCTAACACCATAATCTGCCACGACACGATTATGATTCCTGTCTGATTTGCTCGGTAAACAATCAGGGTTGTTCTTTTGTACAAGAGGCCCTCCAGCGTCAGATGGATCTTGGATGGATTTAGGATTACCGCGACAGAAGTCATTATCAAGTGAATATGATTCAAATCTTGGATATTCGCTTGATGAATACCAACTTGGTGGAATTACACGCTAAGCAAGTCCAACTCGGTTTTCTGACTTCTCACGATTATCAGAACTGTAAGGGATGTCGTGAGAGTGACCAAGGATGTGCACTCGTTCAGAGGACACTGCAACACTTGCTGAACCACTGGTGGCTTCCGATCTATCTAGATGAAGACACACAACAAGTCAGTATGATTAACGGGAACCCTACTAGGCATCAAAATCAGGATGTTCGATCAATGGAAACAGATCTAGTGAGGTTGCACTGCATACAAAGCGGACGTGGTCGGGTGCCACCACACAACTATAAGCGATGTAGAGTTTGCTCTGAGGATAATCAAGGATGCTACCTTGGGCGAGCAGCCCTTCAAGGTCAGTTGGACCACAAAGAGGTTCAACCATGGTCAAGCTCTGGTTCAATTTCAGACTATCGTTCTAATCAAGGCAAAGATGTTGCCTTAATCCTTAAATGATAAGTGACCAAAGATGTGTGCGCCATAATCCATCTACTCCATGAATAAAGAATTCCTCTTGATGGGGGAAGGATTCTCAACCTCGAACCAATCGAGGCCATCTATGATGGTCAGAAAAATCAAAAGGCTCTTGTTGTTATCTATCTGTTGGGACCAGTACCGTATAAATCCGATAAAGCTATCCCTTACAAATACGGTGCAACAACAATTGAGAATAGAAAGGAAACTCCATTACCCTCCGTCGTGAATATTGCAGACATCAGTCGAGTGACACGGAGCGGTCAGATCTTCAACCGAGGAGTTGGAGAACGCAGCAAAGAAAAGGAACCCCAAACAAAAGTTCCTGATCAACCGGTCGGTCAATCCAGTAATCCCGACCTTTCAAAGAACAACGATGAGATGCTGAAGCTCATCCAGAAGAGTGAGTACAACATTGTTGATCAGCTGTTGCAAACTCCTTCAAAAATCTCTATACTATCTCTGTTACTCAGTTCCGAGGCTCACAGGGAGGCTCTACAGAAAGTCTTAGAGCAGGCCTTTGTGGAACAAGATGTGTCAATAAGACAATTTGACAGCATCATCTCCAACATCACTTCCTGCAACAACTTGGGGTTTAGTGATGAGGAACTGCCGAAAGAAGGCAAAAGTCATAACATGGCGCTCAATATTACAGTCAACTGCCAGGACGATGCATTAGCCAGTATACTGGTAGACACCGGATCGGCTCTGAATGTTATTCTGAAATCCACTCTAATGCGACTATCATGTAAAGGATCTCCGATGAGATGCAGTGAGGTCATCGTCAAAGCATTTGATGGATCCTGGAAAACAGTTATCGGCAAAGTCGACCTTCCCATAACTATTGGTCCTCACACTTTCCTAGTCACTTTCCAGGTCATAGACATCCGAGCAGCATACAGTTGTTTGTTAGGAAGACCTTGGATACACGAGGCTGGGGCAGTCACTTCAACTCTTCACTAAAAGCTAAAGTTTGTCAAGAACGACCAACTAGTCACAGTCTGTGGAGAGCAAGCCTTGATCATGAGCAACTTATCATCATCATGTGTAGAACCATAAGAGGTTGTTGGAACCCAGTTCCAAGCACTTTCGGTGAGCAATGATAATCAATCAGAAAGAGGAACATCGATTTCCTCATACAAAGATGTTCTCGAAGCGATCAAAAGTAACAGTGCAAAAGGATGGGGACAGCTTATTATTCCTACTGATAACAAGGCAAAGAAAGGTCTTGTTTTTCCTCAACCTGTACCCAGACTGCTATTAACGATGAAAGTCTTCATCCCATTCAGGACTTCTTCCACAGTGGAGGCTTCCTTCACCCAGTGTCTCAAGAAGTACATACCATCAACGAGGGTGACTCCTCTGATACAGAGGAAGAATTGATGTCCTATCTTAACGAAGACGGTTATATATCTCAAGGAGAGGTGCCTACGCCATTTTGCTATCCCGCACAGAGTTTGAGATATATACCGAGATCAGATGTCAAAATGATATACGGAGGTTGTGATCCAGAAGGATTCCGTGCTCCACCAAACTCATTAGAGGAAGACACTCTGATGAAAGACAACCACGACTATTATGGCCTAATGAATGGTCTGCCTATCTGGCAGCCGTACCCAGGAGACTTGGGGCAAGAGATTCAGCCGAACGATGCATATCAGCTGAGCATCATCGAAAAGAATACCTGTGTCCCCACATAATCATGGGATCATTACTCAGGGCATTCGGAAAATATCCAGTATGACAATGAATTTGCAAAGATTGCAGGACAAGAGTTCCTTAACTATGCCTTTCCTGAGGTCAACGTCATCGAGAGAGATGACTCCTCCAGTTCCAAAGAAGTGTGGGACACCTTAGGACAACCGAGTGGCAAATACGACTTCATGGTCAAGTACACCGCTCCAGAAAGCTCTCGTATCAGGCTCGAAGACATTCAGCCAACTGGATGGGGAGATATACTCGAGAATACAGACACTGTGCAAGATATAATTGAAGAATCCTCCTACGACAACTCTGCCTGGGAGACAGATTCTAACGATTATGCTCTACCAGAAATCAGCGTAATTTCTAAAGACAAACCAAGAAGGAAAGTACCAGACTTTGTGATTCACCGAGGAGTTCGCCGCCAATGGGTTGTTGTCGATGTCCCGAAAGTCGTCCATAACTCTAAGTAATTATCGTCTTTACTTTAACTTTCACCCTGCCCAGGTGAAACGGATGTTTTGATAGGGCTCACTTTCTGTAAATGTCTCTCTTTGCTTCGCCCAAAGTGACTGAGTTTTGTTTTATAGGGTTGTAGTTTCAAGAGTCGATAGGATCATAAATAAAATAATGTTGTTATATAATTTCCGCATTTATTGTTGTTTTCTCTTTTCGCTTTTTCAGAAAATGGTAATCCTAAAAACAACTCAAATAATAAAAACAAGCCGTTTTCAGAAAATACACTGCACACACTCTTGAATTCTCTTTATCTCTTCTAAAAACAATCATCACGTTCTGCAGATTGCTTGTTTTAAACCCCATTGAAACATACGATCCAACGCCTTCTCCCAACTTTGAATTCCCGGTATTTGAGGCTGAAGAAGAAAATGACGAAGAATTTCCAGAAGAGATCTCCCGATTACTCAGATAAGAGGAAAGGTCCATTAAACCTCACAAAGAGCCGCTGGAAATGGTCAACTTGGGTTCAGAAGAAGAAAGAAAGGAAGTCAAGATTGGGGCACTGCTCAGTCCGACTGTCAAAGAAGGTTTGATAAAGCTTCTCAATGAATTTCCTGATGTATTCGCTTGGTTCTATCAGGATATGCCAGGGTTGGATACCAGCATCGTGGAACATCATCTACCGTTAAGATCAAAATGTCCGCCCGTAAAGCAAAGACTAAGACGGACTCACCCGGACATGGCCATCAAAATCAAAGAGGAAGTATAAAAACAGATTGACGCGGGTTTTCTCGCCACATCAGAATATCCTCAATGGTTAGCCAACATAGTACCAGTTCCAAAAAAGGACGGAAAAGTCAGAATGTGTGTAGACTACAAGGATCTGAACAAGGCCAGTCCAAAGGATGACTTTCCCTTACCACACATTGACATGCTGGTAGACAGTACAACAAAGTTCAAAGTATTCTCCTTCATGGATGGATTCTCGGGATATAATCAGATAAAAATGGCGTCGGAAGACATGGAGAAAACTTCCTATATCACCCCATGAGGCACCTTTTGTTACAAGGTAATGTCGTTCGGTTTGAAGAACGCCGGGGCAACCTATCAACGGGCCATTACTACTCTGTTTCATGACATGATACACAAAGAAATAGAAGTGTATGTCGATGATATGATTGCCAAATCTAAAATAGAAGAGGAGCATGTAACCCATTTGTCAAAACTATTCGAGCGTTTGAGGAAATACAAACTCCGCTTAAATCTCAATAAGTGCACGTTTAGTGTTCGCTCGGGAAAACTACTAGGTTTCATCGTCAGCCAGAAAGGAATTGAGGTTGATCCTGACAAAGTCAAGGCCATTCAAGAAATTCCTTCTCCAAAGACTGAAAAACAAGTCAGAGGATTCCTGGGACGGTTGAATTACATTTCCAGATTTATATTCCTCATGACCGCGACATGTGTGCCGATCTTCAAATTACTCAAAAAGAATCAGGATTGCGTTTGGACAGAAGACTACAAAACCGCCTTCGACAGTATCAAGGAATACCTGTTGAACCCACCGATTCTATCACCTTAAGTAGAGGGAAGACCGTTGATCATCTACCTAACAGCCTTGGAAGGCTCAATGGGTTGTGTACTTGGCCAACAAGACGAAACAAAAAGGAAAGAGTCTGCCATTTACTATTTGAGCAAGAAATTCACTGACTGTGAGACTCGGTGTACTATGCTTGAGAAAACTTATTGTGCTCTGGCTTGGGCAGCCAAACGTCTTCGCCAGTATATGATTCGTCACACTACTTGGTTAATCTCCGAAATGGATCCAATTAAGTATGTCTTTGAAAATCCTGCTCTCACGGGAAGGATCGCCCATTGGCAGATGTTGTTATCAGAATACGACATCGAGTACCATGCTCAGAAAGCCTTCAAAGGAAGTATTTTAGCCGATCACTTGGCTCACCAACCGATTGACGATCAGGAATCAGTCGGGTTTGAGTTCCCAGACGAAGATGTCATGTATTTGAAAATAAAAGACTGCGATGAACCGCTACCCAATGAAGGGCCCGAACCAGGTTCCCAAAGGGGACTCATCTTTGACGGAGCTGTTAATCATTATGCAAACGGAATTGGGACAATCATTATAATGCCTTAGGGGTCCCACATTCCTTTCACTTCCAGATTGACGTTCAAGTGTACAAACAACGAGGCTGGGTACGAAGCTTGTATCATGGGTCTCGAAGAAGCAATTGACTTAAGGATTAAGAACTTGGATGTATATGGCGACTCAGCCCTGGTTATCAATCAAATCAAAGGAGATTGGAACACGTACCAATCAGGACTAATTCCTTACAAAGACTACGCAAGAAGGTTGTTTCCATTCTTCAACAGAATTGAGTTTCATCACATCCCTCGTGAGGAGAATCATATGGCTGATGCATTAGCCACTCTCTCTTCCATGATTAGTGTAGGTCAATGGAACGACATACCTAAGATCGACATAATGCGCCTTGAAAGGTCCGCTTACATCTTCACGATTGAAGCAGTCATGGATGACAAACCTTGGTATCACGATATCAAATGCTTCCTTCAGAAACAAGAGTACCCATATGGGGCATTAAGAAAAGACAGAAAGACCCTTAGAAGATTGGTAGGCAACTTCTTTCTGAGCGGTGATACACTCTATAAGAGAAAATTTGACATGGTCTTGCTCCGATGCGTAGACAGACCAGAAGCAAACATGCTGATGAAAGAAATTCATGAAGGATCTTTTGGCACTCATGCCAACGGATACACAATGGTGAGAAAAGTTATAAGAGCAGGGTACTATTGGTTGACCATAGAATCTGATTGCTACCAGTACATGAGGAAGTGTCACAAGTGTCAGATATATTCAGACAAAATTCATATACCGCCAACGCATCTCAAAGTTCTCTCTTCCCCATGGCCTTTTTCCATATGGGGAATCGACATGATTGGCATGATTGAACCCAAGGCTTCGAATGGACATCGGTTCATTTTAGTAGCCATTGACTACTTCACAAAGTGGGTCGAAGCAGTGTCATACACCAATGTAACCCGATAAGTGGTGGTCCGATTTATCAAAAATAATATCATTTTCCGTTATGGTGTTCCAAGCCAGATCATTACGGATAATGGATCCAACTTGAACAATAAGATGATGAAAGAGTTGTGTGCTGAGTTCAAGATCGAACACCATAACTCATCTCCCTACCAACCCAAGATGAACGGAGCGGTAGAAGCAGCTAACAAGAACATCAAGAAGATAGTTCAAAAGATGGTTGTAACCTACAAAGACTGGCACGAGATGCTACCCTTTGCCCTTCACGGTTATCGAACATCTGTCCGCACTTCAACAGGGGCAACCCCTTTCTCTCTAGTATATGGCATGGAGGCAGTGCTTCCCATAGAAGTCGAGATACCATCAATCCGGGTATTGATGGAGGCTAAGTTAACAGAGGCTGAATGGTGCCAAAGTTGGCACGACGAACTGAATCTGATCGAAGAAAAGCAAATAACGGCTCTGTGCCACGGTCAGTTGTATCAATAGAGAATGAAGAAGGCGTTTGACAAAAAGGTTTGACCTCGCGTCTTCAGAAAAGGAGACCTCGTGCTCAAGAAGATACAATCATTCCTCACTGATTCTCGGGGCAAGTGGACTCCGAATTATGACGACCCTTATGTGGTCAAGAAAGCTTTCTCTAGCGGTGCCTTGAGACTCGCAACCATGTATGGAGAAGAATTTGCCTACCCCACAAATGTTGACGTAGTCAAGAAATACTTCGCCTAAATAAAAAAAAATGTCTCGGTGGATTGAAAATCCAAAAGGGCGTTCCAGGAAAAAATTAGAGGCATAATCAAAAATCATCCTGGTGGATTGGAAATCTCAAAGTATAATCCAGGAAAAAATTAGGGATTAATGGAAAGTAACTGTGTCCAGCAAAAGAGGCAAATCCCCCAGCAACAGTAATGCCATCCATCCGAAGAAACTCCAGTCAAGGTCATCTTCGACAGAAGCTCAGGATGTCCAGAATTCAAAGTTGGTAGAAGGATAGCGGTCGTTATGATTCTATGTAGCCCTTTTCCCTTAAATTACCATTTTCTAACTTTGTAAATACTCTATGGGATCACGCGGTTTGCTGATTTCCATCCTATTAATAAAATTCGAGCCTTAATGCTTTTGTTTGTAATTCTTATTTGTTTTAGTTTTACAGAACGACATTTTAATATGATCAACGATTCTTGAAATAAAACAAAAAAATGAATTTACTTGTCACAAACTTTTTCTGCTTTTAAAATAAAGATGGCAATTCTTTTGACTGTTGAACATCGAAAGAACATCAATCGCTACTCCAAAGGCGATTAAGCTTCAAAGTGCATAATCAAAGTACTCCTTCTAAACCAGTGCACCTGAATGAAGGATCAGCTGTGTCAGATGCGAATATTCTGTCCAGCATCCCCGGCCGAGTTCCTACCTCCTAAGCCCGGCCAACGTTTTTCCACCAGGGGCTATCTCTCCTAAGCAAGGCAGAATTGCTATTTTGAACCAAATGGTACTTCTTCGTTCCCAGCAGTGGTCGAGTATCCAGTCGTGTTCATCCTCTAGTCTGTATGTCGTGTCAGTTTTGTCAGCATAAACATACATACATCATGCATTATTGGTTTACATTCATATTCATATTGCATCACTACCACTCCGGTCGGTCTTATCCCCCTAGTGATAAAAGTCCTCTCAATCGAGTTGTTAGTTCTGTCCTCGTCAGGAAGTGAATCATCTAAGCGATCTCTCTCCCAGTTTATTTCTGGATTAGAGATGGTCCTCGACCACTTTGATAACTTGAACCTCTAAAAGACAAGAAGGCATTAGACAAAAATATCTCTTCGCCATTGAAGATAATATCTTCGCTTTCCCGGATTAAGGAAAATCCCCAGAGAAAGTCTCTTAATCAAAGGTTCGGCAATACAACAATTCTTCTTCGGAAAATTCGCTGACAAAAAGGTCATCAGCACCTCCAAATTGGATTACATCACATGGCCTTTCTCCAAGAAGATCTCGAGGAAAATTAGGATGTAATATCCCCAAACAGGAAACATCCTCTCAAGAGACTCGTTTTCCCCAGTAGAGTCAACAAATGGCGTCTCCAATAGAGAAGTTTAAACACCTCTACAACTCAGACGAACGGGTTTCCCCAGTAAGTCTGACATCAAAACCTTTTCCATCAAATGGCATCTCCCCAGGAAAATTCAGCGAGAAGTTTGAGGAAAACCGCTACAAATAGCATCCCTTGTCAAGAAAGTTTATTGACAAAAGAAACTGAGACCAGTTCCTTGATAGGAAACCAGGATAAAGGGGAAGTTTATATCAGAAACTGAGACCAGTTCCTTGGCTGAAGACCAGGATCGAGGGGAAGTTTATTTCAAAAACTTAGACCAGTTCCTTGGTAGGAAACCAGGATCGATGGGAAGTTTACAAAGGAAACTGAGACCAGTTCCGTGGCTAAAAACCAAGATCGAGGGGAAGTTTTTACCTTTTCTAAGCATAATTGCTTAGCAAAAGAAGATGAATGAGCAAACTACCATTCATAACCACTATCAAAATTTCGGGTATTCCGATATTTAATCCTCTTGCACCCCGAATGCCCGAACATCTTCGTCATTCACACCTTCGGGTCCAAGAAGATTAAATAGGGGAATCTATCATACCCCAAATTTTGACCACTAATATTTCCCATCATTGTGCAAATCATCATCACAATATGGATGTACTTTCATGCCTCATCAAACTCCTCAGAGATGATCGAGCATTAACCACAATCAAGGATTAGGGTTTCAAGCCCTCTCAGAGCATTTAGACAAATGATCAATCAAGAAATGACATGATATTCAACTTGTATAGCCTCTCAAACATCCATAAAGGATCCAGAGGACTCCCACATCAAGAATCAAGCACAAGGTTGCAGCATTCCAAGTGGATCAAGCCTCAAGATCGCTAGTGTCACCAAATTAGGGCTTTGGTCGACTGAGGCCTCCAGATGGAAGTTTTCCTCTGGGCATGGGCCATTGCTTCAAGGAACAACTTAAGATACTCCAAGGGACCTCATGGACCCAATCATCAAGTCAATTTAACCTCAGGGGATGCATTTACCCAAAAATCAGGAATTAGGGTTTCTTGACCTAATTCACCCCTAAGTTAACTTTTGGGACAAAACATGAGCTAAGACCTCAAGACATGATTTGAGGGTCTCCAAGACACCACATTGATCCATTTGCAATAATGGATTGATCCAAGAAGCTTGATCCACAAGTTCCAATTTCATCTAGACCACAATTAGGGTTTCAAGGAAAAAGTCAACTGTACCTTTGACTTTTGACCCAGACATGCTCCCAAACCATGGGACATGGTTCAATACACCCTACAACACCTATGGAATATATCCATTAGGTTGGATTTAGGTCAAGGACTTGATTTCACAAAGGATCGCACAGTTTGGATTTCATCCGATAAAAAGTCAACTGTGCACAAAATCAAGTTTGACTTTTTTGGGATTTTTCATAATTATGGTTCCTGGACCCTAAAACAATGTTAATATGTGATTTGAATCATCATTTATCAAGAAAAATCAAAGAAAGTGAGTTAACTTGTGAAAGGGGTAACTATAAAAAACTTAGAAATTTTCTAAGTTATGAAACAAAGTGGCTAGGGTACCAACTTCCAAGGACCATAACTTGAGATCCAAGCAACCATTTTGGATGGTCCAAAGATGGATCTTTAGCTCTCATGGCATAATTTTAAAGTTTCAACTACATCTCTTTCCAATTCCTCATGGATTTTTAGTTATGGAGTTATCAAAATGGCTGAAAATATGAAAATGACATTTTTCCAACACTTAGTGAAATTTTCACTAAGTCAGAATCTGCCTTATTTTTTCCCAAATGTAGAGGCATTTTTCATTGAAATTCAAGTTAATTCAAAACCAAAGTTGGACATTATGTTGAAATAGGATATATCAGCTTTTCGAAATGTCCAAGAATTCCATGAAACTCCACCTGAGCTAGAGGTTATGACAGCTGCAACATTCCTTGCTGCAAATTGTTTTGCAAGGCAGATTTGTGCATTAGGGCTCGATTTGATCAAATTGTGCAACTTCAAGCATGGTTATCCATCTGCACACCTCAAGGGGGAACAACCAAGGGACAAGCACTGATCCATAAGCCTCCCAAGTCTTTGGAACTACATATAGGTTTGGCACCCCTAAAAGCTAAAGATGCCTCAAGACTCCAATTTTATTTTAAGGCATTCAATGGATGAATAGAGTTGGCATGTATCAGTCCATGATCAACCAATTGAGTCAAGATAAGCTCACACAACAGAGAACCATAGGCTTGTGCTCTAACCTCAAGTCAATGGCTAGAGGAGACTTGAGATTCCATTTTATCACAATTGGCCAAAGGCCTGCTGCAGCTGCCATTCACTATTGCTTGTAAAACAAACTTGCTCTACTATAATTAGAGCTCATTTGTGCTCAGTTTGAGTACACCAAAGCACCTAAACTGATGCTTTTCTCAAAATCACCTCTTTCACTCCAAATTTGCCTTCTAACTCAAGTTACCATCGGGTTTTGAGTTTGAGAGCAATTCCAACCAAACCAATCACACACACACACCTCACATATAACATATAGAAGTGATCTATAACACAAAATCACATATGGAACACCAGATTCTCAAAATCACCAGCCATTTGCACAAGCCTTTGACATATTTGCAGTTGAGGTTCCAAATCAAGTTCTAGCTGAATTCAATCCACTCCAAGTATTCAAACACACTCCATATGATGTAGGGAAGCAGTTCAGATCATCACAACTCATCTGTAACACCTCCAACTCGAAAATCAAATTGCTCTTGCTGCCACGATATACAAGTAAGCCAAAACTTGGTCATCTCATGATTTATGCATATTTCCTCGCACAATAATTTTGCCATATGTTCATAATCATGTATGGAGTGTTTCCCCTCAATTGATTGCTTTGTGAGTCGTGTATGGAATTTCTTAGCCTTCATGCAGAAAATAGGGTTCTTGAGGTTTCTCTTTGATTTCTCATTCCATACTTAAAATAAATGAAATTAAAGACAATAGACATGATCGTGAGTTGAAAACGAGCAAATTGATATGTGGATTGTGTGATTTCATCAAGTATTCAGTGAGATTGATGAGAAAATGCAAATCAGACAAAAACAGGGCACGCGGGCAAGAACAAGGTGTTCTTGGCGCCCTTTTTTCAAATTTTTGAATTTTTGAATTTTGTTATTTTTATTTAATTGATTAAAAAATTAATTTTTCTCTGAATTTTAATGATTTTGAGTTGATTCTTTTTTCCAAAATCCACAAAAATGTTAAAATATTTTATTTTACCAAAATTTCCTAAAAATATTATTTATTTCATATATTTGATATTTTTGCAAAGAATTAAATTTTATTTGTTTTTTAACATTTTAAAAAATTTCTTTCTCTTGATTTCCTAAACTTAAATGGTTTCCAATCATTTTGTGGATAAAAACATGATTTTTGAAACATTGATCCAAAATCACAACTCATTTCTCACTTGTTTTCAATAATTTTATTAATTTTTAATCAAAATTAATTCCATTTTTTAACAAAATTAGGGTTTCTTTGATTTTCACCCTAACAAGTCTTTTTCAAACACTCATGGGCCTCTTGGATAGAGTGTAAGTCCCACCCCTTTGTAAATAAAACAATTTCGGGCCTCACACATTGTATAAGTCCCTCTGTATATTTTCAAAAGTTCGGCGCGATCGTCGCCTTTGTACAAAATCAACTGGGCCTCCCCTCGGGTTGTAAGTCCCATCTTTATTTTTTAAACATCCTTGGGCTTCTCCTTGAGTTGTAAGACCCATCTTTATTTTTTAGACATCCTTGGGCTTCTCCTTGAGTTGTAAGGCCCATCCCTTTGTACAAAAATCTTTTTTAGCCTCTGTCATTGTATAAGTTCCAGTACAATTTTCGAAACAACGGTGCGATCACTGTTAAACCTTGGGCCTCTCTTTGAGTATAAGCCCCAACAATCTTTTCAAAAACATCTTCTCTTTTGATTTAGATTCTAATATACATGTTGTTATCAAAACTTTCTTTAATTTCTTTGAACAACTAACAATACAGCATGGAAGCTTGCTCACCTGTAAGTTTTAATAGCTTTCATTTACTCGCTTTCATATGTATATAACTGTATTGTGGAAAGCTGCTCCTCTATAAGTCTTCTTTCACACCGTTTTAGATATTTGTCATATATCAACTGTATATATACTAGTATAGCTATTTAGAGTTTTCCCCGGCAACTAGGTCTAGAACTAGGTAAAGCCATGTTGGTCACTCTTTAAATACAATCAAAACTAGATCCCCATAAGATTTCCACATAGAGTCTTGCCTTCTCTTGGGCTTAAACAATATGGAACAAAGAGAAAGGCAGTATTCTTCGTGAACCTTTTCTCAGGCTGTCACTATTAAAAAATTTCAAAGAAATTTTACTCCCCGGAGTTGATCTATTCTCGGTGAATAACATCTCTTGAGTTTCTTCAAATCTCAGAACTTTCACTAAATGATCTATTCTCGGTGAATAGCATTTCTTGAATTTTTCTTGGTTTGGGACCCACAAGCTTCCTAAAAGCATCCCTGCCTCCTCTTGGGCTTTGTACAAGGACCCTCCGGCTTCCTAGAAGTTCTCATGCCTTCTCTTGGGCTTAATACAAGGACCCTGACGACCTCTAAAAGGTATAAGACAGAACTTAGTCATCCTTTGCTAGAGCAGTCTTTCCAGTGTAAAATCACAGACCAATTTAGGGTTGATTCTCATCCCTTAAAAGCACCCGCCTCCTCTTGGGCATCATATAAAAGATAAAACTCTCCTGCACCAGTAAACTTGGACAGTCTAAACCCCTTTTGAGTCTCAAAGACATTCTCAAGTTCCCTACAAACATAGGAGAAACCCCGGTCACCCTGGATCGATCTCCAGCAGAGTTGAAACCCAGTCACTCTCCTAAAATCCCAAATCAGAACCTCAAGGTATCTGATATCTCAACTTTTCTGGAAACCATCAGCAAGAGTTGATTTCCCCACTTGGACCTGCCTAGGGATCTCACTTATCCTTAGCAGAAAGCTAGCCTCTTCTTAGGCTTTGTATAATGATCCTTCCTCAGCGAAGTTAGCCTTCTCTTGGGCTTTGTACAAATGATTCTCCTCAGCGGACCTAACCTTATCGGGCTCTCTTGTTGAGTCCACCAACTTTTCAGACTCTCTTGTTGAGTCCATCACTTTTCAGACTCTCTTGTTGAGTCAATCAATTTTCAGACTCTCTTGTTGATTCGATCAACTTTCTAGACTCTCTTGTTGAGTCAATCACCTTTTAGCACTCTTTTGTTGAGTCCACCCTTTTAGCCTCAATCTTGGGCTTTGTACAAGACATAAATCTTCAAAACTTTCTCTTTAGCCTGGGACACACATCTTCCCCAGTGAAGCCACTTCCTCCCAGCCTTCTTTTAAGCTTTGAGGAATGATTTCCCAAGCAGAGTCAAACTCATTTCAGCCTCAATCTTGGGCTTTATACAAGACACATAAAAATATCCCAAGTCAGTTAAATTTCCCATTTCGGCCTCAATCTTGGGCTTTGTACAAGACACATATAAACCTCCTCGGCAGAGTCAAAATCCCCTTTTAGCCTCAATCTTGGGCTTTGTACAAGATAGATAGAACATTTTCCCTGGAAAAGTCAAACTTTTAGCCTCCTCTTAGGCTTTGTATAATGATATCCCCAAAGAGTCAGTCTCTTTTTAGCCTCAATCTTGGGCTTTGTACAAGACAGATAAAACACTCTCTTGTTGAGTCGGTCATTCCCAGCCTCCTCTTAGGCTTTGTATAAGGACTTCCCTAATGGAGTCAATCAACCTCTTAGCTTCAACCTTGGGCTTTGATCAAGGCACACAAAAATCAACAATCCCTCTTTAGAGATGACAAATTCTCTCTCAGTCAAACCTTTTAGCTTCAATCTTGGGCTTTGAACAAGACACAAATAAACCTTTTAGCTTCAATCTTGGGCTTTGAACAAGACACCAAAACATCATTTTCCTCCCTTAGAATAGGAGGAACTACTATTGCTCTGATTTCCCTGTTTCATTTAAACGGGAATACGTAGGCATACGATTGTGAAATCTTAGCGAGCATACTAAACAAAAACTCTAGGTCCAGTACCTTCACACATCAATCAAAACTCAGGTCCAGTACCTTACCAAAAACATCGGGAAGAACCCGAACATCAATAAAAACTCACTCACTCGCTCATATTTCCCAAGAAACTTTCCCATCCCATTAATGGATAAACACTATCAAGTACAAAGCGAAACCTAAAGCTAAATATCCTGTGGATAACCACATATAGGATGGGTAATTGACAACTCCCCTTTGTATAACCTGACCCTGGACCCCCTCCCCCAATCTCTTTAAAGCGTTTGTTCAGTTAAACATTCGCGTGCAAGGTTAGTTTTAGATAGCTTCCCTTTCCCTTCCAGCTTCACAGGATAAATAAGAAATCAGAAAGTAGCACCCACTCCCCTGCATTGCGGTGAGGAAAACCCAGCGATAAGGTTGTCGCGTCACCGACAAAAATCGCTTGCTACAAATCCATCATCACCTTTTTTGTTACGTCAAGCAATTGGTGAAAAGGCATCCAAAAGAAAGGAGAAGGAAAAACTAGTGGAAATATCAACGCCCAATGTCAATTATAATACTTTGAAATATGAGTTCCAAAAGAAATATGAATTGATGTCTGAGTTTGCACGTGATTATGCATGTATTGAAGGTGAAAATTTTTTGATAGAGAAGAAAAGGATGGATGCAGAGAAGCATAAGGCTGAGAGAGATATGGTAAGATTAAAGATCAATGATTTGCAAATACTTTCAAAGGATACATCAAATATGAATTCAAGACAACTGCAAGCTCATGAGTTATTGTGCAGCGTGATTAGAGGAGAATATGGGCTTGATTAATATGATTATGTATGTTGAATAGTTTTTAGATTCACATTATTATTATATTTCTTTTAGTATATCACTAGTTATTTTCAGATTTCCATGTGTTTTTAGTATTCATACTCAATATTATTCAAACTTGTCGTTATTTAAACTTAATATTATTAAAACTAGTTGTTATTCAAACTCAATATTTTTCAAAATAGTCGTTACTCAAACTAGCCATTATTCATAGCCCTATAAATACTTTTAACATGGGTAATAAGCTTCACACTTTTTTCCAACTTATCTTCCTTTTAATTCAATATTAGAATTCTCTTCACATGGATCCTTCCAATCTTTCTCACATTGCAAAAATGTCTATAGATTATATGAATGATGACATGGATGAAGAACTTATGAGACTTTACTTTGAAAGTGAAGCGCAAGAAGAAGTTGCGAGTTCTAGTAGGCCTAGACACTGAAGAAGGAATATAGAGAGGAACTGTGAAGAAGGACATGAACTTTTATTCAATGATTATTTTTTCAGAAGCATCAGTGTACACATATGAGCAATTTCGTTGAAGATATCAAATGAATAAACATGTATTCCTTCATATTGTTGAAGCTCTTGGTCAACATGATGAGTATTTTCGGCTTAAGGTTGATGCAACTGGTAGATCAAGTCTTTCACCACTACAAAAGTGCACTGCAGTTATTCGTATGCTGGCATATGGAGCATCTGCTGATAATGTAGATGACTATTTGAGAATTGGTGAAACCACAACAAAAAAATGTGTTGATAAGTTTACAAGAGGTGTTATTAGTGCATTTGGGCCATAATATATGTGAAAGCCAATTTTTAAAGACATCGAACGCCTGTTGTAAATGGGAGAGGCATGTGGCTTCCCATGTATGATACAGAGCATTGATTGTATGCATTGGGAATGGAAAAATTGCCATGTTGCTTTGAAAGGGCAGTGTGTTCGAGGTGATCATGGTAAGCCTACTGTTATGCTTGAAGCATCCGCTTCACAAGAATTATGGATTTGGCATGAGTTCTTTGGGGTAGCTGGTTCAAATAACGATATCAATGTGTCGAACCAATGTGATGTGTTCAACAATGTTATGCAAGGGCGAGATCATGAGGTCCATTATTCAGTTAATGATACTGAATACAACATGGGTTATTATCTATCAGATGGCATTTATCCTGAATAGGAAACATTTGTGAAAAGCATCTCAATGCCACAAGGGGATAAGAGAAAATTATTTTCCCAACATCAAGAAGGTGCAAGAAAGGATATTGAACGAGCATTTGAAGTTCTCCAATCCCGATTTGCGATCATACATAACCCAGGTCGACCTTGGAACTTGGATGCACTTAAGCGTGCAATAGATACATGCATCATATTATACAACATGATTATTGAAGACGAACGTGCCACATATGGTGGCATTTTTTATTATTCTTATGAACATCTAGGCAATGACCTGACTGCCCCACTAGATGATTCTAATAATGATTTCATGAGTTTCTACGTAGAAGACATCATGTTCGCGACAAGGAAATTCATTGACACCTTCAACAATACTTGATAGAACATATATGGGAACATTATGGACATGAGAATAACCCTAACTAAAAATTATTTTAAATGTTTAATATATTTTCTGCATGTTTAGTATATTTTCTACTACTAGTTTGTTTTAACATTTCTGGATTTTTCAATGTATTTTTATTTTTCTTTTATTTTTTTATTTATTCTTGAATATTTTAATTTATTTTAAATATATGTTGTTTTCGTTTTAATGCATTTTGATATAATTGAATTAATTTGGTTCAATTGTATATTTATATATTACTGTAAAATATAAATTTAGAATATAATGTAAGTTTAGTATGACCCATTTTAGAATATTAGACGAGTGGTATGGATATTTAAAAGATGTAGTTGGGTGGTTTAAATAATTCGGAAATGTAAAATAATATATTATATTATATTGAGTGGGTCCAATTATAATACCAAGTTGAGTGGCATGGGTGTGAATGCGCTAAGGGAAAAGAGAAACACCAAGAGTTATAGAGGTTTGGTCAAAACAAAAGGACCTACTCCTCTTCCCAAGAATTGATCTTGAAAGTTTCCATTAAATATTGAGATATTTTAGTAGGATGCACTCATGAACCCTCTTATATAATGAAATGGTGATTGATCTTCAATCATAATATATAAGACGCTGGATGTGTGTGTTTACATCTTTTCTTTATAGTCAACTTAAGAGTGAAGGGGTCAATCTTCCTTCCCAAACGGTGGATAGAAGTTGTTAGTATTCTCCCCAAAAATACGAACCTTGGAGCGGTTAGTCTTCAAGTTCCATAACCTTTGAGCTAAATACCTTGGTTTTATACCAACTAACCAAAAACCTGTGAGATTTTAAGTCGGGATGATCTCGAACCTGTGAAGCTTTTAGATACCGGGATGAGTTTCAACCTATCTTGGTTTTAATACTTGCCTGGCCAAGAACCTAGGAGATTTTATCACGGGCAAATCTTCAACCTAAAATAGGACTGACATACCCAATCCCAAACAAAAGCTTTTGATGGCTTTAGCTTTAACACAAACAATTCCCTAATTGGACAGTATTCAACCAAGGTATACATAAAAGGTTCCCTCCATGAATTTTACGATTCTACCCATTCCAGAATTACAAAAATGATCTTACTCCCAAAAGGAATTTTCTCACAAAAGCACTTAGGCTAAAAAATAGTGAGAGAAAATTAAAGAAATGTTTAGAGAGAGAGAGAGATGAAAATGTAAAAACACAATTCTGGATGATTTGAAACGAGAAATGAAACCTCTATTTATAGGTTTGAGGCCGGCTTAAAAAGGAAATTTCATTTAACGCATTTTGTAACAATATAATTGACTAACACATAAGTTTAATCGATTAGAATATGAAAATAATTGTTTTTAAGTTCCATAAATGGATGGAAATTATATATAGTCGTTGTACATCATTATGGCATTGTCTGAAATACTTGGGGAATACGTATGAACTAATATAATCGATTAGACTATTGGAAAAAAAATTGTTTGTACCATATCCTTTAGGTTTTAATGATAACAAAGTATTTAAAGAACATTTGGATATTCTAATATTTGTTCAAGTGTGCAGGACCATAGACTAAAGTTTCAGGAATGAACTATGTATTAGTTATGGTAGTAAACACATAAAGAGAAGCTTAAAGATGAAAAGATGAAAACCAGGCTCTAAAGAAGTCTTCTTCTGAAGAAGTTAACGTCTGAAGACTAGAGCATAAAGAAGTCATCCTCTGAAGTCCAGACTTTGAAGAAGTTTGCTTCTAAAGTTCCAAATCTGAGGTCAGTCAAAGAACAAATATCAAGGTGACTCTGATAGGTCACTGTCAGGCTCTTTGGCTAGTTTATCTTCTTTGGTCACGTGAAGACCTAAGTTATTTCTCATATAGATAGTTGGGATGCAACTGATCATTCCTTTTGAAGCAAAGGAATTCCAAATGTCCTTTCAACGACATTAACCATTTGAAGAAACATGTCAATGTATCTATTCAAGCTTCTCAAAGACTCTCTTGTGCAAGATCTCCAACAACTCTTTTCCTTCTCTATATAAGGATTTGAAGACTTGAAGAGTAAAAAATAAACTATTGACATTCAAAGAGCAATTACTCTGTTAAAACATAAGCACAAGTTTAACTTAGGATTTCTTATATTTGTATATTCTAGAAATCCCTAAGTCTTAAGAGTCTTATTGTATTGTATTTTGTCTACACCTCTGATTGTACATCAAATGTATTACCCTTAAACAACCTTTTAGCTGTTAGGTAGACTATTAGAAGTCTCTTACTTAGTGTTTGAGAATTTGAAGTCTCTTGTGTGCTTGAGCATAGAAGTCTCTTGCTTGTGTGCTTGAGCACTGGAAGTCTCTTGCTTGTGTGCTTGAGCATAAAATTCTCTTACTTTGTGTTTAAACATTGGAAGTCTCTTGCATGTGTGCTTGAGAAAATTGTAATCTTGTGTGATCATAGTGAAAATATCTTGTAAGTACAAGGGGAGTGGACTACTCTTTGTAATGAGAGGAACTAGGATAACTTTACGTGTCTCCTTATTTATTTCATTCTTTATCCGCTGATTATCATTCACCTCTGATTAGCTCAGATTCTAGACTTTGTGTTTAGAAACTGTATAGAGTTTTCAAAGGAAAGAAAAAGTCTAACACAATTCAACCCCCTTCTTGTGTTTTTCTCACCTTCAGTTGGTATTAGAGCACAGTCTATGCTAAACACTTAACAGTGATGCAGAAAAGATCCTGAGAGAAAAACATATTAAATCACGTCTGGAGTATCTAAGTCTGATAGTGGAACTTCTAACCCTCATGCTGCTATTAATCATGATTATAGTACTTCTGAATAGAATAACTATACTATTAGACCTCCAACTTTCAATGGTGACTCTACAGAGTTTAAATTTTGGAAGAGCAAGATGTACACTCATATCATGGGTCTTGATGATGAGTTATGGGACATTATAGAAGATGGCATTGATATTCTAGTTAATGGAATGTCAACTAACAGAAAAATTTTCACACCTGCTCAGAAAAATATTTATAGGAAACTTCATAGAGTTAGAGGCATTTTGGTAGATGCTCTACCTCACTCTGAGTACATCAAGATTATTGACAAATCTACTGCTAAAAACATTTTTGAATCCCTATGTTTTACATATGAAGGAAATCAACAAGTAAAGGAAGCAAAGGCTAATCTCTTGGTTCAATAATATGAAGTGTTTAGAATGAAGGAGGATGAAGATATTGAAACCATTTTCTCAAGGTTTCAAATTTTGGTGTATGGACTTTAGTTTTTAAACAAGAGCTAAACAATCTCTGATCATGTCAAGAAGATTCTTAGGAGTCTTTCTGTCAGATACATACCTAAGGTGACAGCTAACTAGGAAACCAAATACTTAAACACATTAATTCTTGAAAGCCTTATCAGCAACCTTCAGAGCCATGCGATGGAGCTCAATGGATATGAACCTGCCAAAACTTTCAAAGTCTCTTGCTTTAAAATCTGTTGTTAAATCTGCTAAGGCTTCTCAAGTTTGGGAGTCTGAAGAAGCTTCTCATATAGATGGTTCTGAAGAAGATTCAAATGATGAGGAAATGGCCTTTATTATCAAAAGATTTCAATATAATAGAAAATAAGAACAACCAATTCTATGGAAGAAGCAGTGGCTTCCAAGGATCAAGTTCAAGAGACAAGAAGGATGATCAGAAGGGATGTTTCAACTGCAAGAAGCCTGGTCACTTTATTGCTGACGTTCTAGAGTTGCAAAAGGGCAAGTAAAAGAAAGGAAGCTATCAGAAAGACACCTTTAGCAACAAGTTCAAGAAAAGTATCATGTCAACATGGGATGAGCTTGACAAAGAAGATGAATTAGAAAAAGCGAGGAAGAAGCTAATCTAGATTTGATGGCTTTTACATCTTTAGATACGTAATCTGACTCAGATTCTGGTTGATGAGATTTATCAACAACATGGGTTATTGCAGGGGTGGTATCCCTAAGGATGAGGTCGATCAGAAACACTTGTAGTGCCTCATTCATGTTAAATTGTTGATGGAGGCCCATTCCCGGGAATAAATAAAAGTCATATTTGGTAAGTTCTAGAAAACCTTAGCTTATTTATCCTTAACATGGATATTCATGATGTATTTGTTTTGACATTGATTGTGTGTAGATTGGATAAAGAATGAAGTACAACTTAGGCTCATAAATCAGTGGAATATGGTTGGTAGAGAGTAAAGCTGCATTAAACATGCTTCTGACGCTACCAACTATGTCATATCTTCACGCTCGTCCGTTGCTGACAGGGTCAAGCTCTTGTCCTTCCTGAGACCTCCAAACCCCTCCTTTCCAATCTTTCCAGGCATGCCATGGAAGAGGAGCTGAAAATTTTGAATCGGTATATCTAGCGCGCCTCTTCCGCTTTGGCCCTCAGTAGAACTAACTGTTGGAAAACTTTTTGGTTTGACCAACACAATTCTGAGAAGCAACGACTAGAAGATAGTGTTTGCAATATAAAGTTTCAACAGGATAAGTATCAGCACGAAATACATGCAACTTCTACCTCTCTTACTGAGATAAGGAATGCCTTGGTTCCTCTTAACCTCCCTGGCTCTCTGGATGGCCTGAAAAAATCGAGCTTTAGATGCTTCTCGGGGCAACTTATGTGGACCTATGTGCCTGCAGATATAAAGGTGATAACTCCACAAAAGATCCTCTTTAAAGTTTTGATGACAACAACATAAATATTTGTGATATTGAAGTCACTGGAAATAATTCTCAACACTCTAATAATGGTGAACAAACTAGTAAAACATCTCAAAACCTCATTAAGAAAAGAGACTCAAGATTGAAGTACTTATATAATCGAGGTATCCAACATAGAATCTTGAAGCCTCATATAAAGTGTGAAATCTCTCTAATTTGTATCTATTTGAGTGGCAAGAGTTTTGTAAAAGTAAGGAAATAGCTCTTAATTTTTAAGGAAACTCTCTCTCTCTCTCTCTCTCTCTCTCTCTCTCTCTCACACACACACACACACACACACACATAAAATACTTTTTCTAATTGTTTTACATCTTAAAAATGTTTTCAAAACCCATCCAAGTGATTAAGAATCTCTCCACAATCGTTTAAAAGAATTTTTAAACTAACAAATAGATTGGACACTCAACTAATCGAGTGGGAAAACTTTTTTTGAGCCTTCCAATCGATTGGAGCATTGAGCCAATCGATTGAAAAAGGCCTAATCAATTAAACAAATGATTAGGACAACACCTTAATGACTTGTAACGACTCTATATAAGATATTTCCGTGTTTGGCAAAGTAATCAACTAAAAATGGCTAAACCAATCGATTGCACCTTAAGCCAATCAATTGTTTCATCAATTCTGAACATAGATTATATTCCTTTTCTAATTTTTCCAACTCCTTTATAAAGAACCAAATCAAGGGAAAATGATAATCAAGTCACATAGTAAGAACCTGTTCAAGATCAAATTCTAGACACTCCTCTAGAACATCCAGATTTTCCAAAGGAATGGAGACCGACAAAGGACCACCCTATCCAGAACATTATTGGAGATATTTCCCAGGGAATAAATATGTGACGATCCCTTAATAAGGTATGTAACTTTATGTCTTTTTTTTAACAAATTGAGACAACAGAATCGATGAAGTTATCGTTGATGAACATTGGTCCCTTGCCATGCAAGACAATTTAAATGAGTTTGAACGAAAAACGCTTGGTAATTTGTTCCCAAAGCCTAAGTTAATCTAGTTATTAATACCCAATGGTTCTTTTGCAATAAGCTGGATGAAGATGACAACGTTTTGAGAAATAAAGCCAGACTTGTTGTGAGTGGATATAATCAGTAGGAAGGAATAGATTTTGATAAAAACTATGATCCTGTAAAAGTTCTTTTCTAAATGGATACATCTAATAGGAGGTATATTTTGATCATTCTCCTGGTTTTATCAACCCAACTATTCTAGATCATGTTTTCAAGCTCAAGAAAGCATTATATGGACTAAAACAAGCTCCTAGGGCTTGGTATAATCGTTTGAGAAAATTATTGCTTAAAAACAAGTTTCAACAAGGACAAGTTGATAAAACTCTTTTTATCAAGAAAACCAAACATGACATTTTACTAGTTCAAATATATGTCGATGTTATTATCTTTGGTGCTACTAACAAATCCTTGTCCAAGGCATTTTCTGAAATTATGTAGAATGAGTTTGAAATGCCAATGATGGGAGAACTCAAATACTTTATAGGAATCGAAATCCATCAATCCAAGAAAGGAACCTTAATAAATTAAGCCAAATACTGTAAACATCTATTTAAAAAGTTTGATATGGAGAAATCCAAGGAAATAACAACTCTAGTGTCAATCTCATGCAACTTTGACAATGATGAAAAAGGAAAACCAGTTGAAGAAAAAATTAATGAGGTACGATAGGCTCTCTTCTATATCTAATTGCATCCCATCCTGATATAATGTTTGGTGTATATATGTGTGCATACTTTCAAGCATCCCCAAAAGTATCACATTTTAGTGTCGCCGAATGCATTACGAGATATCTCTCCAGCATACAACAAATGGTTTATGGTACCCCAACAGTGCGGATTGTGACTAAGTTGAGTACTTCAACTTCGATTTTGTTGGGTGCAGATTGGATAGGAAAAGTACCAAAAATATGTGTCACTTACTTGGGAACTTGCTTATTTCATGGCATAACAAAAAACAAGCAAGTGTTGTATTGTCCACAACTAAGGTAGAATATGTTGTTACGGTAGCTGTTGTGCTCAAACTATTTGGATGAAACAATAGCTCAGTGTTTACGGTGTTGATATTGGCATTGTCCCAATAAGATGAGACAGCACTAGAACCATAAACCTCACAAAAAAACCTGATCCTTCACTTTTGGGCTAAATAAATTGAAGTTAGGCACCACATTATTAGAGAGTATGTTTAAAAAGGGGAATGTGTACTAGATTTTGTAACTTCATCTAATCAACTTGCAGATATTTTTACTAAACCACTCCTTTCAAAAATCTTATTTTTCATAAGAACTCAGCTAAGAATATTAAACAATTCATGTATGGATTGATATGTCTATAAGTTTTCATCTTCAACGCCATGTGATATATGTGCGTATGTTTGGATATCTTACTTCTTGAAATGCATAGATTTATCGCCTTTTTATTTTGACAAAGGGGAAAAAGTATACTCTCTTGGGGAATAAACTATACTCTCTACCAAATTGATGGGAAGTTTAACTACCCCAAACATATTTTGTTTATTTCTGTTACCACTTCCCTGAGAGATTCATTATCATCGTCAAAAAGGGGAGAATATGGACCTATGTCCTTGTGGGTATAAAGTTGATAACTCTGTAAAATATCCTCTATGAAGTTTTGAAGGAGATAACATAAATAGTTGTGATATTGAAGTTGGTGGTAATAGCTCTCAACATTCTGATGATGGTGAACTAACTAAAAAAAATCTCAAAACCTAATCAATAAAAGATAATCAAGATTGAAGTACTTATATATCGATGTATCCAAGAAATAATCTTAAAGCCTTAGATAAAGTGTGATAGCTCGTCAAGTTGTGTTTTTCCTGAGTGGCAAGAGTTTTGTAAAAGTAAGAAAATAGCTCTTAAGTTCTAAGGCAACTCACAAACAAAATTAAAAGACTTTTTCTAATAGTTTTAAATATTAAAAATGTTTTCAAAACTAAGTAAAGTGATTAAGAACTTGTCCACTATCATTTAAAAGGAATTTTAAACTAACTAATCAATTAGAGACTCGGCCAATCGATTGGGAAAACTTTTTTTTAGTCTTCCAATCAATTGGAGCACTATGCCAATCAATTAGAAAGTGTCTAATAGATTAACCACACGATTAGAACAACATCTTAATAACTTGTAACTACTCTATATCATATATTTCCATGTTGGGCATGGTCATTGATTAAAAATGACTAAACCAATCGATTGAGCCTTAAGCTAATTGATTAACTCATCAATTATGCCCATGTATTATTTCCTTTTACGACTATTCTAACTCCTATATAAAGGAGGCTAACCTCCTCTTCATTTCATGCCAATATCCAACTATTTACATTTTCTTTAAAATTTGTCTTTCTAATTTCTTTTTCCTCCTCTCTCTAGAAGTGTTTTCTTTAACTTAAAGTTGTCTTAGTGCTTTTGAGTGAAAATTTTCTTGTGAGGAAGAGTTTTGTACATGGTTGTGTTGTTTGTTTAATTCTTGAGAGTGCAATACTCTTGAGAAGATTAAGTTTGCCTCGTAGATAAGCCAGACATAAAATCTCTATTTTGGTTTATTGAGCTTTGTAAAAAAAATATGTTTTTGGTTATTGAGATCATCCTGAAAATCTCTAAGGTTCATGAGCTTAGCCTATGGTAAAAGCTATCTTTGGCTTGGGATAATCCTGAAAAAAATATCAAGATCAGATTATATAAAGGTTCATGGGCATAACCTTCAAAAGCTCAAAGTTTAAAGTCAAACTCTCAAGAAGACCTCTTGCAGACAGAACTAGGCCAAAGTCCGGCCAAGCCTATATAAATACCTGGTGCAATCTCTCTAACCCTATCCTCTTAATTTTCACTATTTAGAATTTTAATTTTTGCTGATATTTACTCTTAAGAAACTAGTAACAAAATTTTAAGTTTGATCAATAAAAATTTAAAAGTAATCACAAATTTCAAATATTATAATTCACCCTCTTTTGTGCTTAAAGTCACTTGTCCAACAAATGGAATCAGAGCCTAACTCATGTTAAGGACTAATCGTCTAAAGAGTTAAAATTTCTTTAAGCTATTCACTAAAAAAACTTACATCCTTAAATAGAGAAGGGTATATTTTGTGGAAAGAGAAAATGAAATATCACAATTCACCCTAAACCCAAAACTCTCCTCTTGTGCTTGAAGTCAATTGTACAACAACTTATCTTTTGCTCCGACATAACTAGAGTCCTTGTGTCTTAAGAACGCTTTTCCATCTCAACAACTGGGCGATTATACGAGCGTTGGCATTAGGGTGGTCACATAGTCATTTTAGAATGCTCTATAGAAAGTGGAGCATTTTCATCGTCTTCTATTTATCTTGAGGGAATAGGTACGAGTGGATTAGATGCTCAAAGATGGAGAGATCGTCTCTTTGCTAGAGTAGTCATCTTGGCCACACTTTTTTTCTTATGTACTTTATGTAGAGTACCTTTGTAATGAAAGAGTATATATGCATATATTTCCTTTTGTGAAATGAATTACTTTTTTACCTGTTTGATGTATATTTGTGTGGTCTTGAGTGTAAGGTTATGGAAGTATATTTGTATAATCCTGAGTGCAAGGCTCCGAATTTTGTGTAAACTTACAAGGTTTTCCCTTGAAGTTTATTAGAAATCACTAGGGCAGTGCTCGACCAAGGATCGGTTACCCTTCCCCCAGGTAAAAATGTAGTATGGGTTAGATAAGTGGCCAACCCACTGCGGCCTCTAGAGTGGCTAGATGCCAGAGGGGGTGGGTCGTTATTTCCTATAGTGAATCGATTGATTTAGTCAGATGTACAAAGTGTCTTTGAAATTTCCCCTGACTTTTTTGGGGGAATTGATTTCCTTAGACAGACGTGCAAAGCGTCTGCGGTAGCACCCCTAACTTTCGGTTGGGAATTGATTACTTTGGAGGGACGTGCAAAGAGTCTCCAACAACATGCCTAACTTTTGGAAGGTAGTTGATTGCTTTATCCAGACGTGTAAAGCATCTCCAGTAGCATCAGTGACATTCAGTGGGAAATTGATTACTTTAGTCGGACGTGGAAAGCGTCTTCGGAAGCACCCCTAACTTTCGGTGGAAAATTGATTGCTTTAGTCAGACGTTGAAAATGTCTCTGACAGCACCTCTGAATTTCAGTGGGGAATTGATTGCTTTAGTTCGATGCACAAAGCTTCTTTGGCAGCACCCCTAACATTCAGTGTGTGCTTCGTGTTGCGGGGGAGTTGATTGCTTTAGTCGGACGTGTAAAGTGTCTCTAACAGGACCCCCGATTTATTTATGTCGGGCCTAGATCTTGTCGGTCATTTCCCAGATTTAATATTAATATGCACATCCAAAAACAAATAAACATTTTAGAAATAGACATATTTCATTCATAGTTGAAGACAACTCTTGTATATGAGGAGAGAGATTATACAAGAATAATATTTAGTACAGAATAAGAAAAAAAACATAATCGGGGTTGGCTAGTCGTCACTTATTTTCCCTGTTTGCCTCTCTGTAGTTTATCCCCATCTTGGTGGGTGGATGTCCATGTCTCTGAGATGGACAATAGGGACCCCTCATTGATCTTCATGGATACACCCTCTTCTTAGTCTCGCTGGAGTGCTTGGTAGATTCTTTTTGCATATTTGAGATCAGCATTGATGATGGTCGGTTCTCCCTATAAGTTATGATATTTGAGTTTGAGGTGGACCAAAGAGGCTACCACATCCAGTATGGCAATGAAGGGTCGTCATAGAATGCAGTTGTGGACACTTTTGCAAGGAATTGTGAATTAAATTCCTAAACATGCTTCCCGTTGCCTACTGATACTGTCGGCTCCACGTATCCCCATGGATGGGTGGTCGTCCCATTAAATGTCTGGGAATCCGAGCCTTCATACGACCATAGTCTTCCTCTTTCAATGTCCATATTTTCAAACACCTATGAGTACATTATGTTGTAGAAGTTGCCGTCGTCAATCAATATCTAGGAGAAATCGAACTTCCCTATAGTGGGTGTGATTAGCAGAAGAAATATTTCATTAGAGATAGTTGATGGTTGTAGCCGCCTTGAGCGGGATCGTTCAAGATAAGAAAGATATCTTACTATCATATATGGACCAATCAGAGAAGCTTGAATAGATCCAGCGATTTGAGGAATCTATATCAGATTTAGATGTAACTAAACGTCTTCTTCAGTTATTGTAGCGTTTCACTGAGGAGGTGAAGGAAATTTAACAACAACGCTTTGAGTGGCGGCGGAAGTGGGTTCTCGTCTAGTGGGTGTCTTCAGATCCAACCATTACTTGAAAGCATATGAGTAAGAGATCTAGGAATTCAGAAAATCATAGTTGTAGCGATGCTTGATTGGATTAAATGTAATGAATCTTCACGTTTTATTTCTAAGGCTCTTGATTCGATGATTTATGAAGGTAGAAAACTTGTGAATTGAAGAGAGATTATGGAATTATGGA
This sequence comes from Lathyrus tuberosus, assembly GCA_022829125.1. NCBI lineage: Eukaryota > Viridiplantae > Streptophyta > Magnoliopsida > Fabales > Fabaceae > Lathyrus > Lathyrus tuberosus. The sequence goes on from JALAZF010000034.1 coordinate 9,690,348, forward strand.
AAATGTAAGAATTAGAATTTGATTCCCACAAACGACACCACTGTTCCATTTGAGAACCCGAAATGGAGTGATGACCGAAAGTATTGGTGGCTCCGAGCTTCCGAGGCGGTGGAGATGGTTAACATTTCAACGCTCAAGTCAGTATGTGAAGAAAAATAGTGAATTCAAAATGTGTTTGAAACTTGTTCCCTGAATTTGGCGTCTTTTATATATAGTAAAGAGGAGATAATTAACTTTCTATTAATTAGGAGTGAATCGCGGAGAGCCGTTTGGTGTGAATGTATTTGAGATCTTTGTGATCATCAGGATAAGAGCCCTCGTGTGCTAAGAAGATTCTAGAAGCAATGCAATTTATTCAGAATGGTCGACCGAGATCATTATGGTTGTCCTGAACACCTTTCGAGCACATAGTTTTAGATCTTGATAAGACTACTCCATCAAATTGAAAAAGTTTCTCTATGAATTAAATTTTTTTCTCATTTAATATTTACTAAGGGATATATATATATATATATATATATATATACAAATGAATTCATATTTCCTTGTATTTTTTATGATAAGATATGTAAAATAATTTTCCATAATTTCTATATTTTTTATGACATAAATATTATTGGAACTTCTGGAGAATTCCAAAAAAAAACTATAAATTGCGTAAAGATATAATTTGAGATTAAAGACTTCATTCGGACAATGGGATTTTTGTACATCAAATATCTTAGACAAAATATATGTTAAAATGTTTCTATATGGACAAATCACATTCGTTGTCTACCAAAATGGTCGTTATTGGATATGGAGAAATATAGTTTTAGACATCCAAAAGAGAAAGAAAATCTACTTGGCATGAAATTCTATATCCAGTTGCAATTTGAGCACTGATGTATCTTGATTATTATACCTATCATGATATCTCATGTTATGTCAATCTATTAAAAAGATATAGTTTTTCACCTACACATAGATATTGGAATGAAAATTGACATATACTCAGTTATCTTAGACGTACAATGAACATGAGTTTGTTTTAATCCGAAGTATCAAAATTAGAATTAACAGGTTATGAAGATGAAATTTACTTGATAGGTTCTTCTAATGGTATATCACAAACAATTACTTATTTAATTCTGGCGGTACATCTATTTCATGGAGATATGTGAAACAAACCATAGCAATAACTTTATCAAATCATGCAGAATTTTTAGCATTGCATGAAATAAGTTGAGAATGTGTTTGGTTGAGGTTTCTTATACAACACATACAAAAAATTGTTTTTCTTGTGAAAAATAAACACAATGCCCATATATAAAGATGACATTGCATGCATCGCTTAATTGAAAGATGGTTACATTAAAGGAGACCTGACGAATCACGTTTCTCCAAAATTCCTTTTACTCGTAATATTCAGAAGGGTGATGATATAAGCATCCAACAAATCTATTTATGTGATAATCTTGCACACCTTTTAACAAAGTCACTCTCAAATATAACTTTTAACTAATTATTACAAAAGATTGGTCTTTATTGTCGAAGAAATGATCATTCAATTAAGGGGGGGAAATAAATGTATCTTAAAAGGATAATGTACTCTTTTCCTTCACTATATTCGGCGATTTCATTATACTCCACTATATCTATTGCTTCTTAGTACGAAGACCATAACCACCTCGAGGAAATGGTCAATATTTTGTCCAAAGTTTGGAAAAGTTAGGCTCTTTCCATGGTTGTTGCCCTTTCTTCGGCAATTTCTATATCATTGATTTTTAACTCGTTTAAATATTTTTAGGCAAAAGGTTTTATCAAATATGACACTCCATTGTTCTATGTCGTTTAAAGGTTAAATTTGTAAATAACTTGTTTGTGTTATATGAGTTTGTCTCTAAATCATGGTATATGCTTTTTAGGTGGTTGGGGTGGGAGTTGATATTGCCATCAAATTCAGGTAAAGTTACCCAAATACCCCACATTTTCGAAAAAAATCTCCAAATACCCCACGTTTCAAAAAATTTCCCAAACTGCCCCAGTTAGGGCAAGGCTTTGTACATTGTCGCCAAATGAAATGGCGACACCCCTTTAAGGCTATAACCTTGTCGCCAATTGTATTGGCGACTCCCTTTTGCCTTTGTACAGGGTCGCCAATTGCACTGGTAACTTGATAAGCAAGGGAGTCGCCAATACAATTGGTGACAGGGTTGTAGCCTTAAAGGGGTGTCGTCATTTTATTTGGCGACAATGTACAAAGCCTTACCCTAACTGGGGCAGTTTGGGAAATTTTTTGAAACGTGGGGTATTTGTGGAATTTTTTCGAAAATGTGGGGTATTTGGGTAAAAAATTCTCACATTCAATGTGTTCCTAATTATTTAATGTAATTGGGTTTTAGCTTAAATTTATGTTTAGATTTTTTTAGTTTAAGGAAAAAGTTTTAAGGGATTAAAAGTGAAATTTGATATATTTAGAACTACCACATGCTTATTTAATCCCAAAAACTATCTATGAAAGTTAAAAACTTTTTTAATTTGATTTTGACAATTTCTTAAATGGCACAATACATATGATGTATATTAATCTAAAATTATAAATTTTAGGTTATTAGGTATTTTGACCCCTGTTATATAGGTGAGTTTCGAAAAATCCTTTGTAAAGAAAGTTTAAATTCACCCCTGACATATGAAGATTCTCCTGTTTTCTCCTCAAGAAATTTACCCATCAATAACCTATTAAATATCATGTAATTTTAAGGATTTATACATAATTTGTCCCCGCCAAATTGTCTATTTTTGAAAAATTCTCTGCCGTGTCATTATTTTCTATGATTAAAATTTTTAGGGGGAAAACAAGGAAATCTTCATTTGATAGAAAGCGAATTCAAATTTTTTTTACAAGAGATTTTTTTAAAACTCGCCTATGGAACAGAGACAAAATACATATTAGCCCTAAATTTTGATTATATAAGTGTCTTAATCTTAAGTCATAATAAATTCTAATTTAAAATAACAACTTATATAAATAAAATATTAAATAATATATTTCTACTATATAAGTTTTTTTTAAAAGCAAATGGAATAGATTAGAATACTAGGGATATTCAACCCATTACAAACCAAGGATGCACTAGGGAAATTTCTAACCAACACAAAGCTAACTTAAACTCCTAAATGGATCTGAGCAAAAAACCAGAAAATTGGAGTTGAAATAAGGAATTTCACATAGGCACGACCACTTCCAAGCATAAAACTTTATCATCCAACAATGTCAACAATATTACCAACTTCATTGTTAAAAATAAATTTGTTTCTAACTCTCTAAAGACACCAGAAAACCGTCAACCAAATAGATCCGAACTTCAAATTCCACTCCCTATTATTTTTCAACCCACACCATTCCACAAAGTAAGTCCAAAGACACCCAACAAAAGAGATTTTGCAACCACATCACTCTCCCACCCTTTCCCAGACAGACACAACAAAAGAGAAGTCAAAGAAAGAATGCTTCAAATCTTCTTCTGACTCGTAACATAAGATGCAAGACCTGTCCAAGTTATAAAACTGTCTCTTCGAAAGTTGATCCTTCATAGCAATTCTATTCCAAAACAGCCTTCATCCGAAAGTTTGAACTCTCTCCCGCACTTTGATCTTTCAAAGAACACCAAAAGCTTTGACTTGGTCGTTATGCAGTAACATGCCCTGCATTCTAAAATCCATCATCTATTAATATGCATTCCTAACACTATAAACAAGAGATGTATCAGGTTTCCATTGAATTTTACCTTTCACTCTCATGGCCGGCGTAACAGCAGCTAACAATGTCTTCAACTTCTAAAAGTATTCCACTTCTGCTACCTGAAATGACAAGGGAATGCCCATGTCACCCCACCGCCAAACCCCTACACACCAAAACCCCGTAGAGAACACATAATTAACTTTAGTGCAGCTGCTATCAAACAGAACCTGAAACATATCAGATAAGAGAGATGAGCAAAGTCAACCAGCTGTCCAAAAAGAAGTTGATTTTCTTTCTCCAAGTTCGTATCGAATTGTCCATGCAAAAAAGAAACCAATGTTAGTGGTACCTGCTCCGCTCTTGATTAGATCTTTCCACCAATAGGAAGCCTTTCCCTTCGAAGTGTTCTTGTCTAACAACACTTGGTTCTCAATAACATTGTATCTCGCTTTGAGCACCTCCTTCTAAACACATTTCTTTTCCTCAAGAATTCCACTTCCATTTCGTCAATAACGCGATATTAAACTCCTCCATGCTTTTAATACCTAGACCTCCCTTCTCCTTTGGCCTACACACGGTGTCCCACTTCAACCAATGAATTTTCAAACTAGCTTCAGACCCTCCCCATAAAAACCGATTCCTAATTTTATCGATTTATTTCAAAACAATCACAGGAGCTTTAAAGAAAGAAAACCAGAAAGGGAGGCTAGATAAAACCCAATTGATTAGAGTGATTCTTCCCACCATAGATAAAGATCTTCCTCTCCAACGAGCCAACTTAGATTTGAATTTTTCCATGATCGGGAACCAAGATTTAACTCTTCTAGGATTACACCCAATAAGTATTCCCAAAAAGTTAAAAGAATATAAATTTACCTTAAAAGATCAAAAGTTAGAATCAGCCAAAAGAAAATGACTAGTCACATTTAGACCAATCAGCCTGCCCTTGTGAACTATTATAAGCTCTCTATCATTATGCATATATATATATATATATATATATATATATATATATATATATATATATATATATATATATATATATATATATATATATATATATATATATATATATGATTACTATTATTTGGACTTATGTGAACATTGTATAATTTTTATAAATTTGAAAATTGATATAATCACTAACCATGTTAGGAAAAAACAAGCATAGAGAAAAAAGACGAACACAATACCAACACAAGAGATTAACGTGAAAATTTCAAAACCGGAGAAAAAACCACGATCGTTGTCAAATGACAACCAGAGAATAACACTATGTGAAAATTATTACAACACATAAGCTACCCTCAACCACCCAAAAACCCCAATACACCCACACCCTCCAAAGCAAATATTTAACTACGCCTCACAACACTCTAAACCAATAGTATAAGATAAAAATATATAAAAAGTCAAATACAAGCTTAAAGGGCTTTTGACTGGTACATCTTAGAATGAAGAACTTGAATCCTATATTAACATTGGACTCTTACTTCCTTTACAAAACTAAGCGATGTATGACTTCAAATAACTTGTATCATATATATAGCCTTGGACTCTCTATTCATTCACAAAACTAAACAATGTGGGACTTATTTAACATGTATATTTTCAACAAACCCTAACAAACCATATATTTATATGCACGAATATTGTAGCTCGAATCATTCAAATAAAATATTATGGATTTTTTAGATTTTGTAAAAGTTTTTTAGATGCTTGAAATATGTTGCCCTAAATTTATAGTTCTAGAGTAATTTACTTTTATATAAAATACGAATTTTGAAACCTTTAAATTTTTTTGGTTGATTTATATTTTGATCATAATTGATATTTTAATACAAAATTTTATTTTATTTTTAATAATTTATTATTATTATCATCTAAATAAGAGAATACTGTATTATTTATTTGATTGATTAATGGGTTAATAGTCATTTATCCCCTGCAATATAGACGAGTTTTGATTTACCCATTTTAAAAAAATAATTTTAGATTACCCCCCTTAAATTTTAAAGTTCTAAGTCTTTTACCCCCAGGTAAAAAAATTACCCCTTGTAAAATATTTTTTTTATTTACCCCCCTGATTTTTACACGCTTAGGGGGTACCCCAAAATTTCAGGGGGGTAATCCAAAATTATTTTTTTAAAGGGGGAAAATTAAAACTCGCATATATTACAGGGGGTAAATGACTATTAATCTTTGATTAATAATAGATAATAATAAACCATTATTAATATAAATTATGCTCAATTGTTCTTTTTACAGTTATACAATCAATTGTTCTTAAATGCTAAATAAAGTATTTCATTTAACAATATTTTTTAATAGACCGTAATGTGTTGACTTATAATACGACAAATAAAAAATCTATTTTCCAGATCATTTAATTATTTAATCAGTTACATTATATAATTAACACAATATAAAAATTCTACCCAACCATCATTCTCTTTTACTTCCTTTTTGTCATTCTCTTTTACTTCCTTTTTGTCTTTAACTTCGTAATTTTAAGAGTGTGATTTTATCAATCAATAATTACAACTTTATATATATATATATATATATATATATATATATATATATATATATATATATATATATATATATATATATATTAGTAGAAGACCCGTACGGTATAAATTAGTCGACGATAAACATTTTATTTTAAAATAAGATTATAAGAAATAAGAAATTTCGAATTGAAATGCAAACAATGTAATAAATAAAGCAGTATCAAAATGACAACAATGAAGAATATAATAATCGAAATAAATTTCATAATAGTACAAAGACTTTGAATAACAAAATCATAAACTGTCCAACAAAAGGCATTTAAAAGTGAAGTTCTAATAATTAGTATGAACCTCATGTTACTTGAGGAATTGAGAGGCCAAATTGTAGAGATGGCATAACCTACAAACATGTTTAAAGAATTGTGAATTAGTTATATATTAGAGTTATAGATAGAAAGATTGTTTTTTTGACCAACAAATAAAATGAGATAGTAATAAGCATAAAATAATTGGTACCTAGATGATGTTATGAAAAACTTCTTTGAAGAAAACATTTGTGGTTTGAGGTAAGCAGTTATTGTCTTTGTCGTGTATAAAGATTTTCAGACCAACTTTACTCTTAACTCTAGAAATAGCGATATATAGTTGTCCGTGACTGAAAACATTCTTGGGTAAATATAAACCAACATAATTTAAAGATTGACCTTGAGGTTTGTTGATTGTCATAGCAAATGGCACTATAATTGGAAATTGTCGTCTAATGAATTTAAATGGTCATGGCGCTTGAGAAGGAGACAAAGACATTCTCGGGATATAGTGTTTCCAATATTTGTACCTGAAATAATTTTTGCTTTGATTAAATGGTTGGCTAACCTAGTAACTCTCAACCTAATACCATTGCAAAGCCCATATGATTGATTTAAATTCCTTATCAACATGATGGTTGTGCTAATTTTCAATTTAATGGAGTGGTTTGACAGTCCAGAAGTTTTAAGACAACTGAAAACTCTGGTGTCAAATGCTCAAATGCATCATTATTATTGGCTTCTGATCTATCAATTGAATTACTACTTAAATATTCTTTGAAGTCACCTACATAAAAAAAAAGTAATGGTTAATATCTTAAAACTAAGCATCATGAGAATATAAAGACATCACATACCAAAAGACATGGACTAACAAAGCATGAATATGAAACAAATTATATAACCTTGCTGCATGTATATACCATAGCAACAATAATTAAAATGAAGTCCAACACTTATGTGATATAGTAGAAATTAGCATGCTGCAGGTATATACAATTGCTACATGAAAAAACGGAGACCATGGGTGTGCATAACATACATTAGTATAGCATAAATGTTGAATGTGCTATAATAAATATAATGAAAGTAATACTATCATACTGCCAATGCCATAATAAATTAGTCTCAAAAAGTGCTAACTATATAAATAATACTACTATAATCGCATATTTCCTAATGACTATATTAAGCTCTCAAAAAGTGCTCACTATATAAATCGGAACTGTTATAATAATAATGTAGTTACTTTAATAACATTTTTTGTCCAAAGTGATATTGTTATATACTAATAAGAGAAATGATATTTCTACACCATTTTCATACACCTACACCGTATTTCACTGTTCACCAATACGGTGAATAGTGAAATATTATAATAATTATTTTTTTTTTAATTTTTTTTATTAAGGAATATTGATATAGAATTGTGTGATTAACCAACTTTATAACTTCATTAATCAATTTTTTGCATTGTATTAACCAACTTTAATTACTGTTAAAAATTCATTTTAATATCTGAATGGTTATTAACCAAATTCATAACTACATTAACCAATTTTTTGATTTCCATTAACCAACTTTGATTCACAACTAAAAGTTATTTTTAATCTGGACATTTATTAACTAGGTTCATCACTCCATTAACCAACTTTTTACATTTCATTAACCAACTTTATTTCATAATTTTAAAGTAACTGTTCATGGGCACTGTTCAAATACTGTTCATGCACTGTTCATAAAAATATTTTTTATTCTAAAAAACACTGTTCACCGTATTTATACGGTGAACATTGTAAACGGTGTAGGTATTGGTGTAAGAAAAGGGTGTAGGAATAGCAATTCTCTACTAATAATTTAATTGTAAATAGGTATTACTTAAATGTTATACTGTTAATATCTTTTGAATGCTCAACACGATTTCATTCATGTTGACAACATAATGGTAAAATATAAAAAAAGATGGGTGAAATAGAAAAACTGTTAGATTTTGCATTTTAAAATCACTGGACTTACATATCATGGTTTGATGTTGTACTATCAATGTGATGCCTCTGCAACTTAATTGGACACTCCATTTTTAGTGGGAATTGAGGATTCAGATTTTCCGTTTCGGTGGGCGAGGCAACATTGGAGAACCTAGACATAAGGTTGATTCCAAAATTTTTAAGATTAGACTGAAATAGAATTTTCCAATGATTTTTTTTTATAAGCAATTTGTATTAAAAAAGGAGATACAGGAATTCTCCAACCCGATACAAAAAACCAATCAAAATTGGGAGAAGAAAAGAAACACTAAACCAACCTACGATTACAAGTGGTCACTAGGGTGTTTCATCCAATCATAAAGGTTACATCTCCTACGGCCTAGTTCCAACCATCTCCAAGATCGAATAATAATCTGATGGAAGATCTCATCCACATCGCAAACAACGTCATTAAAGATAATGTTGTTTCTAGTATTCCAAATACACCATGAAGATATGATCCACACGAAATAGCTCATATCCTCATTGCCTTTGTCGTATAATGCCAAAAACCAGCGAAGAGCATGGATAGAAATAGAGGAAGAGTTAACCAAAAGATATCCTAACCAAACAGCAATTTTACCCCACAAAAGCTGGGTTTTAGGACATCGCAAGAATAATTGTTCCGCACTCTCGTCATTTTGAAAACTAAAAACACACACTTTTCATGGGAAGAAACGAGAATACCTTTATTAGCAAGGTTATCACGAGTTGGGAGCCTATCACAAACCATCCTCCAACAAAAAATTTTAACCTTGAGAGAGACTTTAGTTTCCATACAACCTTAAGGAATAGATCCTCCGGCACTTGGAATGCGAAACTAGGGAGAGCTGAACTGAGTTGAGTGTAACAGGAGCGCACCGAAAAAGTATCAGTAGAGTCCAATGTCCAAACCCACGTATCCGGCGTGTTACGTTTGATCAGAATTTCCGAAACAAAATTCTGCAACAATAAGACAGAAGTAACATCAATATCAATACCCGTCCTCCAACAATTTTGAAAAGTCCAGCTCCACAAATCGTGAATCCACTGGCTGAAGGAAGCGACGACGGCATCTTTATTAGCAGCCGCAAAGAACAGACCTGGGAACCGGTCTTTAAGCAGCAGCGAACCGCACCAAGGAGAATCCCAGAATCGAATGGTTTCTCCATTACCAATTACAGGAGCAATGCAAGACTGGAAGCTGAAAGAGGAGCCAATCCTTCTAATGTTAAGAATGCCACGCATCCATAATGAGGCAGAAGCAGGAATGGAATCAGAATCATAGTGAGTAGCCCACAAAATAAGGTTGCCATATCTAAAAGTAAGGAAATCCCTCCAGATTTCGTCACCACCGACCGAAAATTTCCAAAGCCATTTAGATAAGAGAGCTTTATTGAACATCCCTATATGTTTAATTCCTAACCCTCCCTTCTCAACAGATTTACAAACCAAGTTCAATTTAATCCAAGCTATACTTTGTTTATCCGCAGAACCGGACCAAAGAAACCTCCGCTGGATCGCAGTAATGTTCTTAATTATCTTCGACGGGGCTTTGAAAAAAGAAAGATAGTGAATAGGCAAATTGACCAGAACAAAATTTATCAGCGTGACCCTGCCAGCTATGGATAAGTTCCTTCCAACCCAAGAGTTAAGACGAGCTCTAAAAGAAGCTAACACAGGGTTCCAATGAGAGATTCTTCTATGGTTACCACCTATACTTATGCCAAGGAAGTTGAATGGGAATGCTCCAGATCTGCAGCATAAGAAGTTCTCTGCTGCATTAATAAAACTTGATTAAAGTCCAATGATTTTTATATTCTCATGATGCTTCATTAGAAATAAAAAAAAGATGAGTGAAATAGGAAAACTGTTAGATTTTAAAATGCAATATCTCCTCAATCTTGCTCGCTTATAATCAAACTTCTTCTGAAACACTTCATCACTGTTTAGTTGGCCAAGTGTAAAAGTCATAAGAAAATACATAATTAGTTGGGCTACAACGATGAATAACATGCAACACAATGAATTTAACAGAAAGTAACATGCATAGTTTTACTGATTCAACATCCTATTGAAGGGTATCCTGCGGAAGCCTTGCTCATCCATTAATATTCAGAATGTGTAAGCAACCTAAAGCAAAATTCTGAACATTGTAAATAAAATATTAGTAAGGACTTTCAAATGTATGGTGAAAAATTTTGAAAACCATATTGCACGAAGAGTTTTCCATAGAAACTTTAACATAGTCCCATAATTTAATACTCGTAATGTGTAAGCTTTCCTAAAGCATAATGATGAGTATTGTTAAAAAATAATTAGTTAGGATTTTCATATGTATGGTGCAAAAGCTTGGACACCATTTAGCATCATTATCTCCATACAATATTAACTTAGTTCCATAATTTTATTCACAGAATGTGTAAGCAACCTATAGCATTGTTGCCATAAAAACATATAGCAGGATTTTCTAGTGTATAACAGGATTTTCACAATGTGTAAGCAACCTACAACATTGATGTCATAAAAAACTACAGCTTTGCAGAATTTAATATCCAACATTAGTCAGAATTTTCAAGTGTATGTTGCAAAAGATAAAAAACCATACAACAAGATTTTCAAGTGTATGGTGTCTCTCAATGAAAACATGAAAAAACATATAATTTGAGACCAATGAAGATAGAACAATCTATGACATAACTGAATGCACCAAACCATTAAAAAATTCCATTGCTGTCATCAAAATTGAAAAACGTGTGTTTCATTATACAATGTTAAAGGGATTCATAAAATGTTGCATCAACTAAAAAACAATGAAACAGATACAACACCAACAATTCGGAATGAGAAACAAAATTGTAACATAAATTTTTCATAAGGACTAACTACTATTATAATCAAATAGAAATTGTATCAGTGTAATCTTCAAATATGAAACAATGGTATTCAAGTAATCCAAGAAGGACTTGTATGCATGTTGAGTACGTGTAGTGAAATAACTTCAAGGAGGGCATGAGTTTGACAAATGAAAATGCAATAGATTCTAAGTTAGAAAAAGTTACTTTAACAGAATTGTAGACATATTTGTTTGAAGACATCAATCCAACAAAAATCAATAGAAATGGGCAATGGAAAAAGAAATACGTATTTTCAGAAAGTTAGTTGACTTAAAGCCACACAAAAAAGTCAACTATATTGTGATAATACATTTTAAATTATTTGTCCAAAAAATTGGTAGATACCGAAGGGAATGATATTTTTATATATATTTCTGCCATAAATGCTGAGTATTTATAGATACAAGTGATACTTAATTGTATAACTAATTTCTAATCTTAAGGGAACCCTTCTGTTGATTCCTAACATTAAGGCATGAATGATTCAAAACTATACCAACTCATATGCACAGTAATAGGAATGGTTGGTTACACCTTATTTATAGGAATGACTTTTGATTATCTATTATTATGCCCCCTCAAATTTGGGTCACCATCAATGACACAAATTTTGTCTCTGAGAAATGAAAATCGGGTTCGATGCATAGGCTTTGTTAGAATATCTGTCGGTTGGTCCTTTGTAGAAATATGAGAGACTTGGATTTTTCCAAGTTGAACCATCTGTCGCACGAAATGATAATCTAGAGCAATGTGTTTCATTCTAGAGTGAAACACTGGATTGGAGCATAAGTAGGTTATGCCAATATTGTCACAAAAAGTGTAGGTACATGAAATGGTACTCCAAGTTCACTCAATAGATTGAGCAACCACGTGATCTCAGCTGTAGTATTGGCAGCAAATCGGTATTCTGCTTCTGTGGAGGATCTTGCAACTGTTCTTTGTCTTTTTGATAACCATGAAACAGGATTTCCACCAAAGTAAATTATGTAAGCTGAAGTAGATGTTTTGTCATCATAATTACCGTCCAAATCAGCATCAGTGAAGGCTTGTAGTTTGAGATGAAGTGGTTTTGCTTGCCTCAAAACATGATTAATAGTATGTTTTAGATACCGTAATACTCGCTTGAGTTGCTGCATATGCACTTGGGTTGGTTGATGCATGAATTGTGACAATTTATTAATTGCAAAGGACAGATCTGGCCTTGTCAAAGTAACGTATTGCAATGCACCAATGATACTACGAAATAACTTTGAGTCGGCAGCGGCAGATCCATCGTTTAGTTTGAGAGGAGTGGTCATACATAATGGTGTGTTGACGGACTTTGCTCCAGCCATATTGAACTTATCCAAGAGTTCTCTAATATAACCATGTTGAGATAATAACAGACCCTCCTTGGTTGGAATCATTTCAATTCCAAGAAAATAATAAGGGAAACCAAGTTGTTTGAGAGAAAACTTCTTAGAAAGTTCTGTCATGAAGTGAGTTAAAAAGGTAGTATCACTGCCCGTCAAAAGTAAGTCATCAACATATACCAATAAGAACGCTTGTACACCTTGTTTATTGTAAATAAACAAGGATGAGTCACTTAGGCTTGTTTGAAATCCAACAGAAAGAACAAAAGCCTTTAGAGAGTCATGTCATGCTCGAGGTGCTTGTCGTAAACCATAGATAGCCTTCTTGAGTTTGCATACATGTTGAGGAAATTCAGAATGAATAAATCAGGGTGATTGTTGCATGAAGACTTCTTCAGTTAATTTTCCCTGCAAAAAGGCATTATTAACATCCATTTGGTGTAAAGACCACCCTTGAGCAAGTGCAAAAGTGAGAACCACTTTAATGGTTTGAGGTTTCACAACCGGTGCAAATGTTTCCTTAAAATCAAGACCTGGTGTTTGAGTGAATCCTTTTGCAACCAACCGTGCTTTATAGCGTGCCACACTTCCATCAGGATTTCTTTTGATGCGAAACAACCATTTACAGCCAACTAAATTAGTGTGAGCTTGACGAGGTACCAGGGTCCAAGTACCATTATTCATGAGGGCATTAAATTCAGCAGAACAAGCATCTCTCCACTGTGGTATTTTAAATGCTTGAGTAATGGTAGATGGCTCAAGATTTTCCTGCAAATCATGTTTAGTGGCAGTAAATATTTTCTTGGGTTTGAATATATTATTTTGTAACCTTGTTACTATAGGATCACGTTGAACTGGATTATTTCTCGTTGAAGTTGGAACCGGATCAGATGCAGTGTTGGTGGTAGAGACAAAAACAGAAATAATCATCCAGGTAGATTGAAAACCCGAGAGGGCAATCTAGGCAAAAGTTAGGGATTATGGCAAATAACTGCATCTGGCCAGTCTTGATCGTTGAAAGCAATATTGTCTATCAAGGATTCCGTTTCAACCATCCTCAACTGAAGTTCTAAGCACAGCGGAATTTAAAGTTGTTAGAGATAATAGTGGTCATTGTATTTCAATGTAACCCTTTCCATGTATTTACCATTTTTCAAACTTTGTAATGGTCTATGGAGTTACGCCATTTGCGGACTTCCATTCTATTAATAAAATTTGGGTCTTTGTCCCTTTGTTTGCAATTCTTACTTTGTTTCTGTTTGCAGAATTTCATTTATTTTTTATGATGATTTTTGAAACAAAATGTGAATAATTTGTTTAAATATTTGAAAATTATAAAAACATTTTCCTTTGATTTATGAAATATAAAAAAGAATGTCAACGGTTATTCCAAGAATGGTAGGATCAATGTTTTCCTCAGCAGGGTTCGTTCTCGCTCCTTTGGCAGAATTTATTGACAAATCCCTAGTAGAGTTTGTTGATATTTCCTCAACAGAGCTTGTTCCTGTGAATGTGCTTAGTTGTTGACAAGGTGAAAGGTTTGTTATGATGTGTTGAATTCGTAAGGACCAATGTTGTTTGGTTTTTCCCCATCTAGGTCTTGATCCGGATCTTCTCCATCTGATTATGTTATTGGTCAGGCAGTTGAGCAGTCTTGAAGACCCTCTCTCATTGGTGTTAATCCCCACGCAGAGATTCTTTTTGCCATCCCCAGCAAAAATCATATGAAGAGTCCTCATTCAGAGTTTTACACTCTGGACGTGTTGTTGCCCCCAAACAGAGAGTAATGTTATTTTTCTCTAAGAAGCATTGACGTAGTGGCTGCTTGTCCAAATTTATCTTGCTCTGTGGATGTATTTCTCTCCAGGTTGATTTATCCTTGCTGATTCCCCAACGGAGACAGAATATTACTGTTTCGATTGTTCCCCAAGCATAGAGCAATGATGTTAATTTCTTATTTCCCCCTGCAAGTCCAGGATGTACTTCTCTCCAGATTGTTTTATTCAGATGTATCCTCCTAGTGAAGATTGTACATCACTAATGCGGCTATTCCTCAGTGAAGTCGCTGATGATATCTTTTAGTCACCTGTTGGGTTTTCTCTCATTTATGATGAGTATTGATCTAAAATCCCCACAGTTTGACCTGTTGCTGTTTTCTCAACAAGTCCAGGATGTCTTGCTCAGATTTGATTAATCCTCAGAGAGCTTTTATCTTGTATCTCCAGCAGATCTACCTTGTATTCCCAATGAATTTGGCGTATATGTTTATATGTCTACAATCCTCAGCAGATTCTTTATTTCTCCGCAGAAGATCTATTCATCCTTTTGAAATGGAAGTTCCTGTGAGTTCTCTATGATCCCTAGGAAAATTCAGAAAGATTTGGGTTGTTATGATTCCCCAATAGCTTTCCTACCATCCTCAAAGCAGAGTTTATGTTTTATCCTCTTTATGGATCATTGATATTAGAAGATTGATATTTGGGTTTAACCCCCAAGGAGTATCTTCTTTTCTCCAGCAAGATTTGAGCCTTGTAGTAGGATTTATTTTCCTTTGATGGCTTTTGTTTATCTCTTGCCAGATTTCTTCAGCTAAATCCCTAGTAGAGCTGCTAATGATATCTCCATCTTGATGAGATTACCCGAGTATTCAGTGGTGTTGTGATGTTCATTCCGCCCTCTGTTTATCCTTATGTCTGTTTTGTCAGCATATTCATACTCATGAGCATTGCATGCGCATTCTTCGTTGTGCATAGCATATCGTTGGTGCATTGTGCATTTTGCATTTGTGTTGGTGTTTCTTTGCTCTCTGGTGTTGTTATCCCCACAGAGCATGTGTGTCCTCTCTCCATTTAGAGTGTCGACCCGTAAGCAGAAAATGTCTATCTTTGCTAATTCCCCACTGAGTTTATGCCTCGTGGAAGATATTTTGTTTTAGCCTTCCTCCCCAGTTCATTTGTCTGGATGGAATAAATCCCCAGTTGAGATATTTCCTCCTCAAGATGAGTCTTGTTTGACCGTTTCTCTCTGGTTTATTCCCGGATTGAATTTTGGTCCCTTGCTTTGGAAATGGAAGCTTATCACCTTTGTCGTTCTACCCGTTTTGTTGGTAGTAGGTGATATAGTTGGCTTATTACCTTTGTCGTATTACCCATTTAGTTGGTAGTAGGTAATGTGGTCGGGTTCGATTACCTTGTTGTAGTTGTCACTTGGTTGATAGCCGATAATCTTTCCCTTGTCCGAGTTTATTGCCTTCGTCATCCTGCCCTTTTGTTGGTAGTAGGTGGTATTTCTCGGATCTTTTGAAATAGTTACCTTTGTTGTCCTACCCTTTGTTAGTAGTAGGTAATATTTCTCATACCCTTGGTGGATTACTTTGTTTTAATTGTCACTTGGTTGATAGTTGGTAATCCCTCTTTTTGGCTTATCACCTTCGTCGTCCTGCCCATTTAGTTGGTAGTAGGTGATATAGCTGGCTTATTACCTTTGTCGTCCTACTCTTTAGTTGGTAGTAGGTAATATAGCCTGGTTCAATTACCTTGTTATAGCTGTCACTTGGTTGATAGCCGGTAATCTTTCCCTTGTCCGAGTTTATCGCCTTCGTCGTCCTGCCCTTTTGTTGGTTGTAGGTGGTATTTCTCGGATCTTTTGAAATTGTTACCTTTGTTGTCCTACCCTTTGTTGGTAGTAGGTAATATTTCTCATACCCTTGGTGGATTACTTTGTTTTAACTGTCACTTGGTTGATAGTTGGTTGTTGCTGTGAGAATCGGATAACAAGCTATTAATTAACTTGCATCACAAAACTTTTAAGTTCACCACCGACTTTGATTTATCCAAAGGAAAGGTTCAAGATCGAGAAAAACCTAAGGGGGGGAGATCTAAGGTTTAGGGGTTGGTTACGCCTAGGGAAGGTATTAGCATCCTAAACGTCCGTAGTACTCTACGGGAACCTCTTGTTTTAGTTTGCTATGTCTCGCTCACTTGCTAAGGGTGCTATGCTAAAGGTTGAAACCCTAGGGGTTAATATCTAAGTATACTCGATAAGGTATCGCACCTTGCGCCTACGTATCCTGACGGGAGTGGAATCAGAGTATCCGTAGTTCACTGATCTAAGGGTGAAGGAGGAACCATTGACTATGGCCAAAGTTCCAAGGGGAAATGAGTATGAGCTCATTTTAGAGTTCACGATAACTCTCTAAATCTAAGTTATAGGGGGAAAGTGAGTTCTCATGATGGTGAGAATCACATAGAGTTCAAAACTTTAACCTATTTCTAAGTTATGATTTCATGGCTCTCATGAGGCCAAGAAATGGGATAAACCTAAGAGGATAAGGTAGGGTGGTTGTTTAGTGACTCATAGGTCAATTTAGGATGATCTCCCTTTGGAATGGGGGGAAAGATAATATTTTTTAAAATTACTAAGAAATAAAATAGTTATAAATTCAAACATGATGATGTAAGAAGACATAAACAGGATAATGAGATAAAGCAAAGCTTATGAAATCATGCAAAGTTAGAATCACATATATTAGACATTACTTAGACAAGGTGAACAAAGATAACATGGTAAGATGGATAAAGAAGTGCAATAAAACCCTAAAAGGTACTTCCAATCTTAACATGAATAAATGCAAATAATATTAAACATTTTCAACCATTTCTTTTTATAATCAACAAGTAGATCCAATTAGGAACCAATAGCAAAAAGAATGGAATAAAAATGATGAAAAATGAACAAGTTATGAAGGTTTGAAATTAAGGCATAAACTTCAAAATAAATAAACAACGAAGTATTAAAAAAGAAGGAAAGGGCACTCCTAGGGATTGAACCCAGGACCCTTCGCGTGTAGCCTAAAACAATACCATCTGAACCAACGCGCGCATTTAAACATACAAAGGCAACACAAGTATATATGTAAAGAGAAGCCAAATCAGAAAATAAAATAAAAGGACTGGGGCGAGGGGGGATTCGAACCCCAGTCCTATAGGTGAAAGGGCGCGTGCTTGTGTGTGCTTACCACTGGGGTGACTGTTACATCCGGTAGTAAACTTAACTCAATTAATACATAAGCCTTGCGTGCGTGAATATCTCAAATTAACAACACAAACCAACCATACACGATCTGCTCCCGAGAGAGAAACAACTATGCCAACCATTCAAACATCAACCATTGCCAAACCAAATGAAACAGACACATATAATCTAAACTTCAAACCCCATGAATTAACACACATATGGAATACTAAGCAAATTCTTTCATCATGCACCTTGGACATAAAGTAAAGAACATTTGAATGTAATAAGTAACAAATTCACACAGCCATGGCAGCAATATATAGCAAACATTCAACACATTCAATTGGAAATTAAGTAAGGACATAACTTGAATGCAATGAATAAACACGCATGAAGACTATGGAAAAGTTTCATGTATAGCAAAAGTTTCCAAGACTTAACATACTTTAAAGAAATACAACAGAGCTACTTTAGGACTAAATCATATGATTGACAAAGCTAATTATTCAAAATGCAAGAAATACAAGAGGGTAAGTTAAGGCATGATGCAGTTAGTTCTAAAGATATCTTCTCAAAGTTCAAATGGCAACTCAAATATGTTACAATGAGTGGTTAAAAATAGGGATAGGTCAGATCAAGGCATAGGCATATTCTAAGACTACCCTAATTGTTAGAGACAGTTTCTAGGATAAATTAAAGGAGTGTTAAGGGAATGATGGCAGCAACATCAACAATACAAGCAGTCAGCAGCATATGAGTAACATGTCATTAGAGCAATTATACATTTCACAAGTCAATGAGTTCATGAGATTAGATACACAACAATCAATGTTAGCATACCAGTCAGATAACAAGATGCAAACAGTTAAGATTCATTGTGGTTCATGAACAATGCAGCAGACAATTTCACAAAGGTAGCATACAAAACCAATGCAAGATACAACAAGAGTTCATACATCTTAATGCACATCAAGGCCAGATCATGAGCATGCCAATCAAACATAATGTCACATAATGTCAAGGAAAATGCATTCAATCATAATGGTATAAGCATAGTGATGATTCATGTATCAAAGTTAGATTAAGGGTACACAAATTTCATGCAATGTCAAGGTAAGTTTGAAACACAACACTGTCATAAACAAGGGCTCAAACAAAGTTATTCACACATAGTGGCATCTAATTCAAATAGCAGCTAGGCATGAATACCAGATACAAAAAGCTACGCTCATCATGTTGATATAAGGAAAATCAGTCATGTTTACAATGATAAGTACACAAACAAAACATCATGATGGTCGAGGGCTCTTATGAATCATACACATGTATTCAAGACAGAATAGGACATATCACAAGACAACATAGCATTCAAGTTCATTCAAATGATACCATTAAAACAGACAGTAGTATATGACATGGTAGAGACCAACTTGGGCAACAATCATGCAAACACATACATAAAGCATACATGTACTAGGTTCAAGGCATAAGACATAATAGCAACAAGTTCACTCCAGTACAGGCAGTGGCAGAGCATAGTAAAACAAATACTTGTTGTGCTAGCATGTAGTGGGTGTGAAAACAAACATAAGACATGGATCAAGAATTGGCTTTGATTTAAGGTAATGCAGAGCAAACAAAGTACACAGTTCCATGGTGGCAAGCGTGAAGCACCAAGGCAAACACTTCAAAAAGCTTAACAATCAAGGTCAGACAAGGTTACAAGGTAGGAAAACACATATCATGTTTGACATTTAAAACTTACACAAAAATTAGATACCAAACTGACAGCATGCTAATGACAAGGCATATGGACAATGCAAGTTCAAACATAGTAGGGCATACAAAACCATGGATTCTAGGTTACAAACCTGTCATAAATCAATAGAGGCAGCAAAAACACAAATGGCATATCATGTATTAAAGATGGATCGAACAAAGACAAACATGCTTAGAAAGACATTTATCACACCAGCAAATTGTACAGCAAGTACCCATTCAGCATATATTCAGCAGTTGGATGTTATCAACTCTTAGGCATATAAACAAAAAATCACAACACACAAATTTCAGGCAAGTAGTGAAGTATTGCATGTACAGGGTTGGAGTAAGGACTTAAACCAGAAAGAATAACAACCAGTTCAAGTTAATCAAAAACATAAGCATAATAGTTGTGTATTTTAGCAACTCAACACTTGAACACATAAGTCAAGAAAAGAAAGTCAAACCATGGACAACTAGTGCATATCAAAATGTAGTCAAATACAAGAGCATCAAAAGGCAACCTCTATAACAGAATGTGACAAAAGCAATAATACTTAGGTTGTTTGGATACAAATCATGGCTATGAGCTTAGGTATACACAAGGATCATTCATAGAACGAGAAAAACAGTGCTAATTTGATGAAGACAACTTAACAACATCAGTCAAACATTAACCACCAACAAAAGTGATACATTGGTTCATCCATTCCACAACTTATGAGCATATCAGAAATGCATAAAGACTAAGATTCAATAACATCCAAGCACATATAAGTAGGTTAACAAGCTCATCCATCTAAACTTGACAGTACAACAACCAAAGTGCAATCTTGTAAACTTGCAACCATTCAATGAACAAGAACAAAAGCATTACAACTTAATACAAAAAGCATACATGTATACCTCAACATATCAATAAACAAAAGCATGCTATTTTAGGAAATTAAGCCATGAGCAAACACTCAAACACACATCAGCAAGCTACATATGTAAAAGAACAACAATGCATATGACATAATGATATCAAATGAGCATGATTAACAAGAGGGAAATAGTGTGATACTAAGTGGAGTAATGTCCACTGCACCTTCAAGTGGGCTGGATGCTTCCTTTCTGAACTAACCAAAGCACTCCAAAGCAAGTCTTTATCTTTTCTTGCTCGAAACTTAAGAACTCAGAAGCAATTTGAGTGTTTTTGTGAGAATTGTTGGTGAGTTGAAGTGTAGAAGCAAGCTCCTTTTATAGGCTGAGCCAATGGGCCTTGGTTCTTTGAGTCCAAAGAGTAAACACTTGGTATGCTGAGTAGAAACTAGGGTTTACAACGTATCTTTTTGAATTCAAATATTGGTCCACTCCTTGGAGACAAATGCACTCCTCTGCTGCATAAAACCTCAGAGGTTGCAGGGTCAATTTCATAACTCAGTGTATTGCTTAAGAGCTCCTCCTTTGTTGTCATATGAGAGGGTATCAGATGAGGTAAAGATTGGGATTGTGTGAGGGCATCTGCAGGTGAGAGCAGGTTGTATGCTGAAACAAGTAATTCCTCAGAGCTACTTTTAATGAAGCAAACCACGAAAGCTTAAACGGGAATTGCTTTTGGAGAATTCAAAAATAAGAAAAACACGCCAAGGGATTGGATTGTGAAACGATTTGGAATGACTTGATACGATTGTATTTTGAATTCCTCTTCCATTCTGAAGCTCGTGAACACGACAAAGGAGAAGAGCAAACTTTGGATTATTTCACTTTTTTACTAGCCACGCGTCGTTTTCCCATTGGTCAAAAAGGCAAGGTTGAAAAGTTAAAGCACATTGCTTATTTCCCATTGGTCCTCAGCCAAATGAGTTTCATCTCCAATGTAGCTTGTAACATATTTTTTTCACGATGGGACTATTGTAATGGGCTTGAAAAGAAATCAAATATTAGAATTGGTTTTCTCTTCTTTTTGTTATTAAAAAAAATGGTTAGAAAAAAAAAAGATAGATAATAGGTGAATTTGGTAATTGAAATGGTTATGGTTTAGGAGAATTAATATTGACAAATGGAGAAATTGGATGAAATTGGTTAATAGAGGACTATTGAAATTGGTTAGGAATTGAGAAAGACAATTGAGGGTAGTGGGTAGAAATTTGGTTATGGAGAGGGTTATAGAGACATCTCTTTGAAATGAGAGACTTGCTTGATTCAATGCTCCATCCAAAATCTTGATTAATCACTTCTTAAATCTTCCTAAGATAAAACCTGATTCAAAAAATGAAACAAACACAAACAAAATCTGGCAAAAAAAGTTAGCTGTGCAAGATGATTGACCTAATATGACATGCAAAAGATCAATGGATCTAAGGGTAAAATTTGGGGTACAATAGTTGCCCTTATTTAAATATCTTCACCAGATGACATGAGAGATGGAAAATCCTCATGAAATCATGGTGAAAGATATTTAAATACAGATAACCGAAATTTTTTCCCTTAGATGCAAAGACATGCAATTCTACTAATATGATGATATGATGCCATGATAGATGCAAAAATGCAGACAAAATAGGACACCAAAGAATAAAGAGCTACCAAACACAGATGAGCTTCACTGGGGAAGAAAGAAGGTTAGTAGCCACAAGGGAAACTCCTTAGGGATGCAGGCTAACCAACAAAAGAGACTCACTGGGGAGACCCTGAGGCAACACCGGGGATAGAAATCAAAAAGGTAATCTCCACTGGGGAAGGATCCAGGGAGACGGACGACAGGTTCAAATGTGACTGGACGACACTAGGGAAAAGACACACTCTTACTGGGCATGAAACCAGAAAGAAGACACGATCTCCACTGGAGATTAGTTTAAAATAAAAGGATAGACACCCAAATAAAAGATTTTCTGGGGATTTCTTATACTGAAGAGTTCAAACGGGATCTCCAAGAAAAGCCAGAAAAGACAGAGACGAACTCTGCGCGCCAGATAAATAAAACAACTGGAGTTTAAAGGGGAACAAGGTTAATGAGCCAAGAATAGACTCTGGTACTCATAAGAGTTGGTTGAGATAACAAATAATTTGTTTTATGAGGAAGACCAGTATGAGCTGGATTTGTAATTTTGGTTTAGGTTCATATTTGATCTGAGCTTAAGCAATACAGGTTCACGATAACCTAAAGTTTCGGTTCACGATAACCTGATATAAACAACTGGTTCACGATAACCGGAAGTTTAGGTTCACGATAACCTGATATCAACAACTGGTTCACGATAACCTGAAGTTTCGGTTCACGATAACCTGATATCAAAAACTGGTTCACGATAACCGGAAGTTTAGGTTCACGATAACCTGATATCAAAAACTGGTTCACGATAACCGGAAGTTTAGGTTCATGATAACCTGATATTAAAAACTAGTTTATGATAACCGGAAGTTTAGGTTCACGATAACCTGATATCAAAAACTGGTTCACGATAACCCGAAGTTTAGGTTCACGATAACCTGATATCAAAAACTGGTTCACGATAACCGGAAGTTTAGGTTCACGATAACCTGATAAAAACAACTGGTTCACGATAACCGGAAGTTTAGGTTCACGATAACCTGATAAAAAACAACTGGTTCACGATAACCGGAAGTTTAGGTTCACGATAACCTAATAAAAACAACTGGTTCACGATAACCGGAAGTTTAGGTTCACGATAACTTGATAAAAAACAACTGGTTCACGATAACCGGAAGTTTAGGTTCACGATAACCTGATAAAAAACAACTGGTTCACGATAACCGGAAATAAAAGCTGGTTCACGATAACCGGAAATTTAGGCTCACGATAACCTGATATAAACAAACTGGTTCACGATAACCAGAAGCTTAGAACTCCAGCAGTTACTCAAATTTTAGGTTTCCAAATGGGGTAATGTAGGTAACAGAATGGTTGCAGGTTAGACTTCCTGGGGAATACTGCATAAAGAGTCAAAATCTGGCGCACAAAGGTGAAAAATCGGACACGAGCAAAACAAAGACAAAGAAACAAAGACCCACAAAGAGGAAAAAAGGAAAGAAAAACAAAACCACACAAACAAAACGCCCAAATGCAAAGATGCTCGATGCTATGGTATGATACGAATGCTTAATGATATGCATGAAACGACCCCGACAAGAGACAACAGACCGGGGACAGCAAAAGGGAAAACACCGTGTCCTCTACAGGGAATCACACTGAAATCTGAGCAGGTAGTCAGTCTATGTGAGAACATCCTTAGTTTGCTGGGGAAACAACTTCTCAACAAACATCTTGTGTAGATACTGGTGAGACGTCCTTTGTATTAGTGGTCAGCCATTGTTGAAACGTTTTTAATCAGGGAAATATTGACAATCCTCTTTTAGTAACAAAGAGAGTTCAGAGTTTTCAAAACATTTTCCGCTTTTAAAACCATTATTAATAAATAAGTGAAGCTTTGCATAACAAGGAAAATATCAAAGCAATGATAAATATCAAACAAAGAATGGCTCAAAAGTCTGATTTCATTAGAATGGTAACTTGCCAATAGCAAAGTTCCATGGATCATTACAATTGAAAAATGGCAATGGGAAGGGATTACATCATGTTTAATGACCATTACCCCCTAACGACTAAAAATTCTAGAATTCTTTGCTGCTGATGTGGGCAAAAGGGCCTAGATTCTCAAGCGTAATATTTCTGTACTGAGTCAGCATTTACGGGATGTGCGAGCTGTTCACCATCCATTGCTGTGAGGAATAAAGAACCTTCTGAAAATACAGTCTTTACCACAAATGGACCTTCATAGTTAGGTGCCCAATTTCCATGAGCATCCCTTTGAGATGGTAGAATCTTCTTGAGTACAAGCTCTCCTTCTCGAAATTCCCGAACACAGACCTTCTTGTCAAAAGCCCTCTTCACTCTTTTCTGATACAGATGACCATGACACATAGCAGTCAGTCGCTTCTCGTCGATGAGGTTCAGTTGGTCATATCTTTCTCTAACCCATTCAGCTTCGTCAAGCTTAGTTTCCATCAGGATTCTCAGAGATGGTATTTCTACTTCAATGGGGAGGACCGCATCCATTCCATATACAAGAGAAAAAGGAGTTGCCCCTGTTGAGGTTCAAACCAAAGTCCTGTATCCGTGCAAAGCAAATGGTAACATCTCGTGCCAATCCTTATAAATCTTGACCATCTTCTGTAGGATCTTCTTGATGTTTTTATTAGCAGCTTCGACAGCTCCGTTCATCTTGGGACGGTAAGGTGAGGAATTGTGGTGTTCAATCCTGAAATTGTCACATAACTCTTTCATTGTTTTGTTGTTCAGATTTGTTCCATTGTCAGTGATGATCTTGTTGGGGATTCCGTATCGACAAATGATATTATTCTTGATGAAATGAGCAACTACTTGCTTGGTCACATTAGTAAAAGAAGCGACTTCAACCCACTTAGTGAAATAATCAATGGCCACTAAGATGAAACGATGGCCGTTAGAAGCTTTCGGCTCAATAGCTCCAATCATATCAATGCCCCACATAGAGAAAGGCCAAGGGGATGACAAAACATTCAGCAAGGTCGGAGGAACGTGCATCTTATCAGCGTAGATCTGGCACTTATGGCATTTCCTGCCGTATTGGATGCAATCAGCTTCTATAGTCAACCAATAATATCCAGCCCTCAAGATTTTCTTAACCATGGCATATCCATTGTGTGACGCCCCCAAACTATACCCCCAATTAACATGCAATTAAAGCACTAAAAGAAAATTCCAAATTTCGTCAGAGTACATTTGAATTCGCGGCATAGAAAGGGAGAAATCACATCAATTGAAGCAAAACATAGCATAACATGCAACCCCTGCCCATAAAGATATGTAACTGTGGGGTAGCAATCATACAGAGGAAACTTTGTTCCTTACACCCACTTTTCAGAAATTAGAATTAAAGCGGAAAATCTAAAATCTGATTAACATATATACATATACACATATAAACAGTTTGTCATACATCAGGTAGCATATGTACAACCAAAATAATCATCAGATATACAAAATAATAGCACACGGCCACCCTAACTACCCGGAGTCACATATCAGAGCCGACCGACCAAAATAATGAAGACGCAACGCTTCACAAAAAGGAGTACCTCCAGCAGCTCTAATCTGCAACGCCTCATAGAGCGTTATAAAACAGCAGAAGGGTGAGAAAAACAACCATAATATAATTGAATAAAATTATATATTAACACAAAAATACACGAGTAACATATTCTCACCACCAAAGCACACAGATCAATTATAACAGCACACAGTACAATTCTCACGTATCATATATCACAGCACATCAATCATTCACATCACAATAACACATATTCCATCTCATTAAATCACATTCACAATTCACACACAATTAATTCATGATTTATGCAATGCACATAGACCGACACAATGACTCTATGCACATGCCATGCGGTACCGACTTCCAATGTCTCATGTCTCATCATCAGTTCACTCAGGAACTATTGGAACCATCGCTCGTTACTGAGAATCTCAAGTAACTCCCCGTCGGGCCTACGATGTTCACCCGTCGCTTTAGGTCCTCAGGCATCGCCTCATATTTTCGAGGCACACGACGTTAAGGATTGCTTTAAGTCTCCAAAGGAGCCCACAATCGTCTATAACCACCGCTTTAGGTCCTCAGGCAGCGCCTCATATTTTCGAGGCACACGGTGTTATAGCATATTCCCCTCGGGAATCAAACCGTCTCTCAGGACGTTTCCACAATGCACATTATGATGCTTGGCATACAATGACTCATGACACTCACATTGCATCCATGCACATATTCATAATCATGCATATATTATCAAATACATCACTTAGCATTTTCTTGCCTTTCGGCCATAATTCATCCCCACAACAGCACATAAGGCATACACATCCAATTCACCAACTTATAACATAATACACGTCAAATACACACCATTTAAAACAACAAAAGTCGAGATTCGACACTATTCACATTTCCCGACAAAATTTAATCGGCTAACAATTCTCAAAACCTCATAATCATAAAGTACGACTCGATACCTTTCCAACGACTCCAAGAATTCAAAAATCGGATACTCGGAACCAAAGTTACGGACAAAACCGAAAACACATTTTGAAAAATCACATTTTTGCAAATCTCCTGTCCATACGCGTACCACCTATTCCCATAAGCGTATTGACAGAGCAATTTTCCTTCACAAAACCACGTTTCACAAAAACCATACGCGTATTGGCCTCGCCCATACGCGTATCACCAGAGGATCGGTAAAACATGCAAGTTCATACGCGTATTGCCCCCAAAACAGCACAATGTTACGCGTATCGCCTGGTCTCATACGCGTATTGGCAAGCCCCTTACGCGTATGGCCAGGACAGACCCAGAAAAATTCTGCAGAACAATTTCTGCGTTTTTCCACCCAATCATCCAATTTCTTCACCTAAAACTCAGAAAAAACAGCAATTTGAAGTGTAATAACATACCACAAACATGTATGAACAATCAACAATGCATTCAACAAGATTTTTACCACAATCAAATTCATTTCTAATCAATTTTTACACAATCTAGGTTTTACTAATATTCTCCAAATCAATCCAAAAACAAAAATAAAACACATACATAATCGTATACAATCATAGAATAATCGAGTTTCGCACCCTTACCCGATTTAATCCGATTCTAGGAATTGATCTTGATGATTTTCACACTCTTCTCCAATTTTCTCTCTTCTCCTCTTTTCTTCTCTTTTCCCTTCTTTCTTCTTTCTTTCTCTCTATTTTTCTTTCCCTTTTCTTTTCTATTTCCTTTTCTTACTAACTTAGTAAAAATATCTATGAAATGTCCAAAATACCCCCACACTCAAATATCTCGCACACGTTACCAAAACGCAATAAAATATAATCACGACGAAAAATAACATATTTTCACATAAAAGTCGAAAATAAAATAAAATAATAATAAAATAATCAAAAGACTCAATAAAATAAAATTGGCAAAACTAGGGCGTTACACATTGGCGTGAGTGCCAAAGGCTCCTTCATGAATATCGTGAATCAATAGGTCTGCCTCTCGTTTGTCAACACATCTTTGCAAGACCATATCATGATTCCTCTTGTAAAGCACGTTGTTACTGAGAAAGAATTTGGACGACAACCTTCGCAAAGTTTTCTTATCAAGACTGGAAGCATTGGCGGGGTACTCTTGGGTTTTCAGATAATTCATGATGTCGTGAAACCATGGTTTTCCATTTATCTCTTCTTCAACTAACTGGCAATAAGCGGGTTCGGTCTTGCGCTCGATACTGATGAGAGGTGCTTCATTGTGAAACCTGACTTGCCACATTGAAGCAAACATGGCTAGGGAATCAGCTATGTGATTTTCGGTGCGAGGTACGTGACGGAAAGTGATTTCATCAAAACACTTAATCAATTCCATAATGTATGCACGGTACGGAATGAGTTTTTCATCCTTGGTTTCCCATTCACCCTTGACTTGGTAAATGACCAAAGGAGAATCACCCATAACTTCAAGAACATTGATTCCAAGGTCAATTGCAGCTTTTAGACCCAAAATACATGCTTCGTACTTAGCAATATTGTTTGTGCATCCAAAGTCCAATCTTGCTGTGAAAGGAGTATAACCGTCATCGGGATTTATCAGAACAACACCTACACCATGTCCTTTGAAATTGGAAGAACCATCTGTAGACATATATTTTCGACACCATGTCTTGGAAGGCAAAATGATGTTCCTTGACTAGAGATGATAACTACAGGAAAAGGAGGAAGAGAATGAAGGTATCCAGAAGACACTTCGACAAGATAAGAATTTCGACACTTCGACAGAAATATGAGGAAGTCTTCTTCAGGCAGGTTTGAGGGACATTTATCATTTTTTGACAATTCGACAAGTCTGAAAGGACGCGTTTGTTCGACATAACTTGAAGATTCAAATTCAAGAAAATTATAACGTTTGGCAGAAGACGCGTGGAAGTATCTGGCGAAAGGAAGACATGCAGAAGGCCAGATGTCGAAATTTTAGGATTTAGTCGTTAATAGCAGTTATTTTGTTTATCTATAAATAGGATAGTTGTTATTAGAATTCAGTGTGAAAAAACTTGTACAAAACTTCCTGCAATTACTCAAAGTACCCGTGTGAGAGAAAAGAGTTATTTGGAAAAATGTACGTGTAAACACCATCTTTTAATTTCTTTATCAATCAAAGTCTTTTTACCAATTCCTTTACATTTACCAGCATCTTTATGTTTTCTTCGTTATTTTATTTTAAAGTTCTTTCTTCGTCATTTTACTTTAAAAGTTCTTTTCAAAGTCACTTTCTTTTATCTCAGACTTTCATCTAGAGTTAGTTGAAATCTTTTATTCCAAAAGACTTAAATACATAAAACCAAGAACCAATATATCACCCTTAATTTAAAATTTATCACGTTGATCTAAGTTTTCGCCCGACGTCCTAGGATTTGTTTGGTTAATCCTGCAAGTAACCCAGATTTCACCATTCTGGTAAACCAGAGGTTGTTCGCCAAGATCAACAGCGAACAAATTGGCACACCCGGTGGGACCAGTGCAATATAAAACTTAAATAAATTTTAAAAATTAAGGCTTTTTCTTCGTTGTATGATACTAAGAAGCGGTAAATTAGCCGTATCTGACGTAGAGAGACCCAAAAGAACTAGAGTAAGGAAAATGACGAATCAGTCAAATAATCCTAACCCCAATTCAAATTCAAATGAAAATATTCCAGTTTCCAACCCTATACCTTCGGCAGGGGGAAATGTGGATTCAAACCCTGTTCTGGAGGAGATTATGCCTTCGTCAACAGGATTTACACCAGCGGTTTCGCTCTCCCAAAGTATGCCTAGTTCCTCCACAATGGGACATTCAAGGCCCTTGGGGACGCCTCCTCCGGGAGGACAAAATTTTAGGCCATTCCAGACAAATTTTTCCATGCCTATGTTCGGAAGAGAACAACCATATGGAATGCCAACGTCAGTGATGGCAAATTTGCAAAGTGCACCACCCTTGTATTCTGACGCCATGGTTCACATGTCTTCGCCATTGCAAGGATCAGGATACGGTGGAAATATGAGTAGATTGAACCAATCCCTACCAAATTTCCAAATGCCAGCAATTACCAATAATTCTGCGCAAGTAATTCGACAACAAATGGACGAAAGTAATCATGATATGGTCCAAATGTTGACTCAACAAATGGGGGCAGTGTTTAACCCTTTAATACAAAACACTACCCAAACCAACCAATTGTTGGCTGCGCAAATGACGCACATTGCTGACTTTTTTGGTGTTCCTCAAACACGACAAAGAGAACAAGTGATTCAAAACCAAGTAGTAAATGTCGAAGAGGAACCCACGATAAATCAAAGGCCTTTAGAGAATCCTCAGGCAAACCCTAGAAACCAAGAGGCAGTGGTCGAGCAGCCTCGTGTCGAAATCCCCGTTCAACAAGAACCTAGGAGGGTAATAGTCCAGAGAGGCCAAGATGCTGATGATGTGTTGCAACAGCGAATACGATATAATAACTTTCCTGTCGAAAATAACATAACAGCCATGGTCGAAAGGATAATGGCCCAAAACGGTGTAAATATAGGTTTGCAAAGGCCTACTTATACTTCCCCATTGTCAGAACACATTCTGCAAGAGGAACTACCCCCAAGATGGAAAGTTCCTAAGTTTACTAAGTTTTCAGGAGATACTAGTGAATCTACTATAGAGCACGTAGCGCGTTATCTAATAGAAGCGGGAGAAATAGTCAATAACGAAAATTTGAAAATGAAGTACTTTCCAAGTTCCTTGACAAAAAATGCATTCACCTGGTTTACATCCTTGCCCGCGAACTCTATATTCACATGGACCCAATTAGAAAGATTGTTCCATGAACAATTCTATATGGGTCAGACTAAGATAAGTTTGAAGGAATTAGCCAGTGTTAAGAGGAAATTTTTAGAACCTATAGATGATTACCTAAACAGGTTCAGGTTGCTTAAGGCAAGATGTTTCACACAAGTGCCAGAACGGGAGTTAGTCGAAATGGCTGCAGGGGGTCTAGATTATTCTATAAGGAAAAAATTAGACACTCAATATTTAAGAGATATGGCACAATTAGCAGATAGGGTAAGACAGATTGAGAGGCTAAAAGCTGAGAAATTCATATCAAATAAAAATAAAAAGGAAAGAGTGGCCTATGTAGGAGTATGCCAGGATGATGATGGTGACGAAAATGAACTAATTTTGTTCGACGAGCAAGAAATTGATCTGGCAGAACTAAAGTCAGGCCCTCCATACGCCTGTAAAGTACTAGCTCCGTCGAATGGAAAAAATCCAGTCGAACCTGAAAAGAATGATAAGTTTCCCAAACGAACTTATACGTTCGACGTCACCAAGTGTGACGAAATTTTTGATTTATTGGTCAAAGATGGTCAGTTAATAAAGCCGCCAGGCGCCAAAGAACCGCCTGTCGAACAGCAGAAAAAGAGGGGTTTTTGTAAGTACCATAACTTTTTGGGTCATAAAACATCTCAATGTTTTCTTTTCAGGGATCTAGTTCAAAATGCTATCCGTGATGGAAGGCTGAAGTTTGGCGAGAAGCCAAAACAACAAATGGGGATTGATTCGAATCCCATGCAGGTTGTCGAAGCACACTATGCTGAACCATCCACTGTGAATATGGTGGAGATTGAAGTTGCTTCTAATGGCAGTTTCGAGATGATGGAGGCTATGGAAGGTTTCGACACCAGTATCAACATAGTCGAGATCACTGAAGATCTTGCAGGCCAGAACGAAGTCGAGGGTACTGAAGCGTTCGACAACGATAATGAAGTCAAAGTCACTGAAGATCTTGACAACAAAAACACAGTTGAAGTCACTGAGGACTTCGACGATGAAGGTAAGGTCGAAGCTACTGAAAGCTTTGAAAATCAGAAAACTACAGAGGGGTCCAACGAGAAGAACGATGACAGTGTTGCTGAAGACGTGGCGGTTCGACCGGGAGAAATCTGGGACTGCTTGGGACAGCCAAGTGGAAAATTCGACTACCTGGTGAAGTACACTATTCCTGCAACTTATCGCACCAACATCAGTGAAATCCGACCAACTGGTTGGGGAAGCGATTTTGATGACGATGGTGATTCCCCTATCGCCAAGGAAGAAGTTACTGAGGACTTCGTTGCTGAAAACAAGGCTACTGAAGGCCTTGATCTTGACAACATGAAGGAGGCCGATGTTGCAAATTACTGCATCAACATCATGGGACCTTTCGACAAGGAAGTCACAGAAATGAAAGAAAAAGCTGTACATGGCGGTGGGAAATCAGGGACTTATGGTATGCTACGAAGAATAAAAGAGGATCCTAAAGAAAAGTCAAACAAGTGTTGCTGCAAGCGTGCTCCTAGGAACATATCCTGGTGTTGCTGCCCAGAAGGGAAGTTCGACTTGACGAAAAAGAAGGACAGAGTCGAAGAGGAAAAGCTCATTGAAAAGATGAACAGACTAACCATTGCTGACAAGCAAAACGTGGGAATTAATATGGTAGAAGTTTCGCAGAAAACTCAGGCAGCAGTAGATGAAGATCAACGTCGAGAGGAGTACCAAAAGCTGGCGTACCCCAAAGAAGATGAGAGTTTGGTCGAATTCATCAAAAGGTGCCAGAGAAGGAAGAGTGACGTGATGCTATGCCCTCGTTGCAGTTCCATTTTCGACAGAAAGGCTGCCACCCACTTGGAGGCAATAGATCAAGCAAGAAGGAAGGCGAATGAGGGAGCGACAAGATACGATCCAAGAAGGAGTGAGCACCACCAATGGAGGCGCGGAGACAGACACTATGGTACTTACAAGCCATCAAACAAAGTGATAGATGACAAATGGGTTCAACCCATCAGAGATGCCCAAGGCCAGAAGAAGTGGAAGAATTTCGATGTGCAGAGAGGCACTTCAATGGAAAACAAGAAGGAGTTGGAGAAATATAAACCTAGGCCATATCCTTCAGAGAATTATAAAGGGAAGAACCCCATGTCGAGATCCCAGTGGAGGAGGTTCCAAAGGCAAAAGAGGTTTGAGAAGGAAGCTGCTGAAAAAGGTATGATGAGAAAAGTGGCTGGAAACAAGGATGAAGAAGAATGTAGCAGCGACGCTCAAATGGCGAACAAGAAGGAGCCTCTCCAGCAAATCAAACCAAACAGCGTGGCAGCGCAAAGTGTGCCCAAAGAGAAGAAGATGGAGGATGACGAGATGACAGATGATTTCAAGTCAGATTCGGAGGCATCCTTCGACGTTGGCTGTAATGTGGTCTCGGTCCTTCCCAGAGACTATGATAGGATCATGGAAGTCGAAGACGAAGAGGATGGGATGGAAGAGGAAACGATGGTGCACAAGCCCGTGTGTTACTACGTAATGAATAATGGTTGTGTCGAAGAGCAAAATGCTTTCTTCGAAAGACCAGACGATTCCATGAAGGCGCACTTGAAGCCTTTGTTTATCAAAGGAAAGATTGAGAGTGTCGGTGTGAACAAGATCCTAGTGGATGGGGGTGCCGCTGTGAATTTAATGCCCCATTTCATGCTGAAAAAGATTGGCAAAGATGACTCGGATGCAAAGCCCCACAACATGGTTCTGTCAAATTACGAAGGAAAGGTAGGAACAACCATGGGAGTTATTCAAGTGGATCTGACAGTTGGTACTATAACAAGGCCAACAATGTTTATAGTTATTGCTTCTAGGGCAAACTACAACTTGCTGTTGGGAAGAGAATGGATCCATGGTATAGGTGCTGTTCCCTCGTCGATGCACCAGAGAATAGTTATTTGGAGGCCAGATGGAATCGTCGAGAACATAGAAGCAGACCAAAGTTACTTCATGTCCGAAGTTAACAATATAAGCGATCGAAGTTTCGACAAAAACTTAGCCCACATACCCCCTTGCAGTCCGGCGAAATTCGACTTGAAGGCAACGGACAACGCGTACTGTTCCATGTATCTCCATCCTACACATGGTTTTCAGTGGGATAAGGAAGTCATTGGTGACTCCAACTACATGTGGGGGACTACCAACGTAGCACCGACAGGATGGGGGAATGAGTTCGACAATGATGATGAGTGAACAAGCAGTGCTCGACAAAATTACGGCTTACATAGCCGAAAACAAATTCAAAGCGGCTCTGGAGGCCGAAGTAAAATACATGGCTGTCGAAGCCAATCATGAAGATTCAAATGAACAGTGTCTACAAAAAGACGTTGAGGAAAATAATAACAACAACCAAATAGACGAATGGCAAAACCAGAAACTTGACGCCATTTATGACGATGAACCTTTGGGGTTCGAAAAAGATCCAGTGTCGAACAACTTGAAGATGGTGGCGCAGGATCCTTTAGAAGAAATCAACTTGGGGCTGGGGGCAGAAAAAAGACCAACCTACATAAGTGCAAGGATGGATCCTCAGTTCAGAGTCGAAATAATCCAGTTGTTGAAGGAGTTCAAAGATTGCTTTGCATGGGATTATGACGAAATGCCGGGGTTGGACAGAAGTTTGGTCGAATTGAAGCTGCCAATCATAGAAGGGAAGAAGCCAGTCAAGCAAACTCCAAGGCGCTTTGCACCAGAAGTTCTGTCGAAAATAAAAGAAGAGGTCGAAAGACTTCTAAAATGCAACTTCATCCGCACTACCAGGCGGGTGATTTTTTAGGTTTTGTGGTCCACAAGAAAGGGATCGAAATAAATGAAAACAAAGCCAAAGCTATAATGGAAGCAAAAGCGCCATCAACGAAAAAGGGATTGCAATCTCTACTAGGGAAGATCAATTTTCTAAGAAGATTCATCTCCAACCTCAGTGGAAAAACACAACCCTTTTCTCCTCTACTTCGACTAAAGAAAGAAGAATTCACCTGGGGGCAAGAGCAACAAGTGGCTTTCGACAAAATCAAAGAGTACTTGGCTAGTCCTCCAATCTTGATGTCCCCTTGTAGGAAAAGAAGCATGAGACTGTATATCTCTGCATCAGACAAGACATTAGGAAGTATGTTGTGTCAAGAGGATGAGAATGGCGTCGAAAGGGCCATCTATTATCTCAGCAGAGTCTTAAATGATGCTGAAACTAGATATAGTGCTATAGAAAAACTATGTTTATGTGTATATTTCTCTTGTATGAAATTGAAGCATTATATAAAGCCTGTTGATGTATATGTATCTTCTCATTTCGACGTAATAAAACATATGTTGTCTAAGTCTATTTTACATAGTCGAATTGGGAAGTGGGCTTTGGCTCTAACAGAATACTCCTTAAAATATTTGCCTTTAAAGGCTATGAAAGGACAGGTGGTGGCTGATTTTATAGCTGACCACTCTATAGTCGAAACTATAGAATACGTCGAACAAGCACCTTGGAAACTGTATTTCGACGGTTCCAGGCATAAGAATGGACTTGGTATTGGGATGGTGATTATTTCTCCTGACAAAATTCCAACAAAGTTCAAGTACAAAGTCGAAGGGCTGTGTTCGAACAATGAAGTCGAATATGAAGCTTTGATTGCTGGACTTGAAATCTTGTTGGAATTGGGGGCAACAAGAGTCGAAATAATGGGTGACTCTGAGTTGGTAATAAAGCAGTTGACTAAGGAGTACAAATGTGTGAAAGAGAATCTAATAATGTACTTCGTGATAGCAAGTAGACTTCTCAAGAAGTTCGACAATGTGGTTTTTAGGCACATTCCCAGGATGGAGAATCAAGAGGCGAATGATCTGGCTCAACTGGCATCAGGATACAAAGTGTCGGAGGAGAAGTTAGAAAAAGCCATTGAAGTCAGAGGAAGAGTCATATCTGTAGGTTTGTCCCCATCAGATTTAGAGACAATAAAATTGGGATATGGTGACGAAGAGAATTATGAGATTTGCAACGTAGATGATGCAGGAGTCGAAGACTGGAGAAAACCCATCAAAGAATATTTGCAAGATCCAAGTCAAAAAGTCGAACGAAAGGTAAAATATAGAGCTTTGAGTTATGTACTTTTTGGCAATGAATTGTTCAAGAAGACTGCGGAAGGAGTCTTGTTGAAATGCTTAGGCGAAAATGAAGCATACATAGCATTGTCAAATGTGCATAGTGGAGCGTGTGGCGCACACCAAGCAGGCCACAAAATGAAGTGGTTATTGTTTCGACAAGGAATGTATTGGCCAGCAATGCTAAAGGATTGTGTCGAATTTGCAAAAGGGTGTCAAGAGTGCCAAGTACATGCAGGCATACCACATGTTCCTGCAAGTGAGTTACATTCGATTGTAAAGCCTTGGCCGTTCAGAGGTTGGGCGTTAGATTTAATCGGTGAAATTCGACCAGCTTCTTCAAAAGGGCAAAGGTACATTTTAGTTGGAGTAGATTATTTTACTAAGTGGATTGAAGCCATACCATTGGTGAATGTAGATCAAGAAGCGGTTATGGATTTTATCCAAAAGCATATAATCTACAGATTTGGGATACCGGAAACAATAACAACAGATCAAGGATCTGTGTTTACCGGTCGAAAAATGCAGAAGTTTGCACAAGATACAGGTTTTAAGCTCCTTACTTCGACACCTTATTATGCTCAGGCTAATGGACAAGTCGAAGCAGCTAACAAGGTAGTGATAAATTTGATCAAAAAACATGTAGGTGGAAAGCCAAAAAATTGGCACAATACCTTAGATCAAATTTTATGGGCTTGTCGAACATCTCCTAAAGAAGCAACCAATTCGACTCCATTTAAATTAACTTATGGGCATGATGCAGTTTTGCCAGCCGAGTTGTATTTGCAATCAGTTAGGGTTCAAAGGCATCATC
Source organism: Lathyrus tuberosus (assembly GCA_022829125.1). Classification (NCBI taxonomy): domain Eukaryota; kingdom Viridiplantae; phylum Streptophyta; class Magnoliopsida; order Fabales; family Fabaceae; genus Lathyrus; species Lathyrus tuberosus. Next base: position 9,726,787 of record JALAZF010000034.1, read on the forward strand.
AGATCCCATCAGAGACATACTGGAGTATGATGATGGATGAATTGGTTGATTTAGACGAAGAAAGGCTACGTGCCTTAGATCTCATAAAGAGACAAAAAGAGAGAGTCGAAAAGTTCTACAATAGAAAAGTAAAATTTAAGACTTTTTCAATTGGTGATTATGTGTGGAAGGTAATTCTTCCTATGGATCGAAAAGACAGAGTTATGGGAAAATGGTCTCCCAAATGGGAAGGACCTTTCAAAGTTTTGAAAATATTTTCTAATGGCGCATATGAGGTCGAAGAAATAGGGAAAGACGAAAGGATATTAAAAATAAATGGCAAATATTTGAAAAAGTATAAACCAATATTGCAGGAAATAAAGATAGCAGTCGAATAAAATTGAAATTGAAAGTAAATAGTGTGCTGCCAAACAGATGGCGTTAAATCATTACAAATAAAGCCTCAAAGGGCTAGAAATTGACAGGAAAATTCGACTAAAGCTGAAGGTTTGCAAACTGTGCCTTCAAAGCGGTAAATTTGTCTTTCTGAAATTGAAGTCGACGATCACAGAGGTTCCTGTGAATATGGGCAACTTCAATCTCTTGGTTGATCTTTTGAGCGGTCTCTGCGTGTTGAATGCCAACCTTCAACTCTTCATCAATCTCGCTTTGCCTAGGCTGCTGAATAGAAGCTATGAGTTCCTCCTCTTTGGAAATTTTCTCTTGGAGAACTGCTATTTGTTTTTTCCATGTTTGAATGTGGTTATGGCAAGTAGCAATCTTCTTGACAGAGGCTTCAGAAAGCTCTTGTAGTTTCGAAACCTTATTTGTCGAAACAGAAACAGAGTTCCATTCAGCAGCTTGTTGGTCCATTTTTTTCTTGATTTGTTGACATAAGTCCCTTCGACGGTGAAGATCTGCGCTGGATAAGTCAATCACAGTTGTCAGCTCTATCACAAAATTGCAGACTTCGACAGAAGCATCCAAGACGTTAACTTGCTTCAACAGTTTCTTCAACTCCATTGGAGCAATGGCATTTTCCTCTAGAACTTGGAACAAGTCAACATCAAGGATCTTTGCCTTGATCTGAGTCATGATATTGGGTAGAGACTGCACTTCAGAAGTGGCTCCAGAAGTAGTCGAACTGCTGTAGGAAGAGTCTTTAAAATTGAATCTGGTGCTAAGTATGGCTTTCAGGTAGTCCAGGGGTTTCTGCACTTTGAGACTTTCAAGCTCTTCATGAGAAAGACTAGTCGAACCAGTTGTTTGGGAACTCCTTTGAGTTTGGTCAGGAGTAGGCTGGTTGCTATGCTCTGAAGTTCGCCTAGCTTCCTGTTGCTTCGACAGATCTTCTTCGTCAGCAGTCTTCTCTTCAGGATCTCCTTTGACAGCAGTGTCTGCTTCAGCATCATCATCTTTTTGTTGCTCAGCGTGTAATCCAGGATGAGAAGGAGAGGTGTTATCAGAATCAGCTCCCACAGTAGTGTTGAATGCTTCGACCGTTTGTCTCTCAAGTTCTTTGATGGGAGTGTCCTCCTCTCGAACGACCTCCTCCTGGATTGTCTCAGGCTGTTTGTCGACGACCTTTGGCTTCTATCAAAAGAAAAAGTTTCTAAGTTAGAAATGAAATAAAATAAATGAGAAGGGTCGAGATTGAAATTTACCTTGGAAGTCTCAGTTTTGGAGCTAGACTTTCCACTCCCCGTATCCTTTGGCTGATGTTTTGTAGCAGGACTGCTAGAAGATTCCCTTTTAGAAGATTTGACAATGGATTTTTGTGAGGCGATTTTTTGCAGTCTTTTCTTCTTTGGAGGAGGGGGATTTGGAGATGGAGACTCATCACTGGACTCTTCGACAGGGATTATCTCTGGTATTTTCTTTCTTTTTTGGAATGTAGAGGTTTTTTGACTTACCTGATCATATAAATCAAAATAGTGAGTGTCTTAAAGAGATAAAAGAATAGATCAAAAGAGGAAGAGATTTATACCTTAGTCGAAGGTGTCTGGGCGGCACTTTGTGGAGTTTCGACGGAAGCTTTCTTGGCAGGCACTTTCACAGCTAAAAAAAAAAAAATAGAAAAAGGGGAAAGTTAGGCAGTGAGAAATACGTGATAATAAAATGATAAAATTCGTGTTGTTGTTAACACCTTCAAGAATGGGATCTTCCACGCGAACGTGTTCTATTCCAATATGAAGGTGCCCTGGGTAGTTATCCAGATGATACTTAGTCGCAACCACGCGTTTAGCAGGTTTTTTATAACTTTCACGAAGAATTTTCATATGATTCCCACATGTGAACCAATCTGGGAATGGAGGACTTAAAGCCACACCAAATTCAGCAGATGGTAAAGGTGGAAATTTAGGAGGGTAATAGCTGAAAGCCAAGTTGTAACGCACTTCTAGTCGAATGTTTGGAGGCAGTGTCAACTTCTCCAACTTCTCCGTGAATTTTTCTTTTAAAGTAACCGCTGCTTCGCGTATGGTTCGACTAAGATCATCAGGTCTGTAAACGGTTTCAAAGTATTTTTGAAATTTTTGTATTTCTCGGATATGTCTTTGTGTACCTTTTTTAGTCCGTTCCTGCACAAGAGCAAAAGCATTCGTCAGATGGGTGGTGAAAGCTTTTACGTCGAAAAATTTGGTAGCATAGTATTCCCTCCACCATGCGTCGAACTCAGGAGTGCAAAGGAATGATGGTTGAAAAACCACCGGTCGAATATCCAAAGATTCGTCAGTCAGCTTTTTCAACAATTCCCTGCTGGTGGCTTCGTCGTGGAAGGAGTTGTAGAAAATGATGGCCCCTTTTTTAGGGAAAAGAGGTCGAGGCATGATTTGAATTAGGCCAAATTGCCTGGCGACCAAGTTAGGTTGATAAACTATTAAGGCAATCTGGGGTTTCGTAGTACTGCGGTGGGAGAACAGGAGCCTAGGGGTCAAAAAGGATTCCCAGACATTTAGGAAGATATTCTCATCTTTTTTGGTTTGCAAGGGGAATTGTCGTGAAAACCATTCAGGTCCAATTGTTCTGTCAGCAAATGGAGCCATAGTAGAAGTAAAATGATGTCTCTCAGCAAACATCATTACGTAGCTAGTAAAGGCCCGCCGAAGGCTAATTGCTTCATCAGTTGGTGTCAATTGCACCAATCTAGGCCATTCGACACTCCTATTTTTGAATTCCCCTTCATTTATGTCATGCTTCACAGGAATAAAGGCTTCGAAAGTGGCATTCAGCCATAGTTGCAAGAATGTATTGTTGATCCCCAATCAGTGTTGGTTCATCCAACCTATGCGCAGGAGGGATGATGGAAGGTTGCTCACTTTTGGAAGGTTTGCTGCTTGATAATTTTTGAAAAGCCATTGTTGAATCAGAAAGTTTTAGAAAGAAGATGAAGATTTGAAGCAGTTGTGAAGAAGAAGAGTTCAAACGCGTAAAAAAAAAAAAAAAAAAAAGAGAAATAATGGTTCAGGTATTTATAAGAGATTATCAAAAGCCCTTTAGGTTTAGTGGTGATCATGGAGGGCACGTGGCATCATCTTAACGGTGATGATAAAAAGTGGAAGTTGAAAAAAGCATGGCTAGCTAGGTTTTAGGGGTATGGACATCATGTCTGAACGTGGGATTTGATGGAACGTTTTCAGAGAAATGCAATGATGAATTTTCTTGGGACTGAACAAAGGTCACGTCTTGAAAACCAGCATCATTAATGCAGGTAACATGGCGTCGAAATATCTTCGACAGCAAATGATGGTTTCTCCAGAAATAAGTCGAAACATCTTTGCTGGGGGGCAATTTGTAGACATATATTTTCGACACCATGTCTTGGAAGGCAAAATGATGTTCCTTGACTAGAGATGATAACTACAGGAAAAGGAGGAAAAGAATGAAGGTATCCAGAAGACACTTCGACAAGATAAGAATTTCGACACTTCGACAGAAATATGAGGAAGTCTTCGTCAGGCAGGTTTGAGGGACATTTATCATTTTTTGACAATTCGACAAGTCTGAAAGGACGCGTTTGTTCGACATAACTTGAAGATTCAAATTCAAGAGAATTATAACGTTTGGCAGAAGACGCGTGGAAGTATCTGGCGAAAGGAAGACATGCAGAAGGCCAGATGTCGAAATTTTAGGATTTAGTCGTTAATAGCAGTTATTTTGTTTATCTATAAATAGGATAGTTGTTATTAGAATTCAGTGTGAAAAAACTTGTACAAAACTTCCTGCAATTACTCAAAGTACCCGTGTGAGAGAAAAGAGTTATTTGGAAAAATGTACGTGTAAACACCATCTTTTAATTTCTTTATCAATCAAAGTCTTTTTACCAATTCCTTTACATTTACCAGCATCTTTATGTTTTCTTCGTTATTTTATTTTAAAGTTCTTTCTTCGTCATTTTACTTTAAAAGTTCTTTTCAAAGTCACTTTCTTTTATCTCAGACTTTCATCTAGAGTTAGTTGAAATCTTTTATTCCAAAAGACTTAAATACATAAAACCAAGAACCAATATATCACCCTTAATTTAAAATTTATCACGTTGATCTAAGTTTTCGCCCGACGTCCTAGGATTTGTTTGGTTAATCCTGCAAGTAACCCAGATTTCACCATTCTGGTAAACCAGAGGTTGTTCGCCAAGATCAACAGCGAACACCATCAAACATCATCTTCCATTTAAAACCAGTCTCAGGACTTTCATCAGGGCCAGGCTTTTCACAATTTTTTATTACCATAATGTCTTCATCCGGGAAATCAAACATGAGAGGTTCATAATTTTCAATAGGCTGATCTGCAAAGTATTCTGATAATACACTCCCCTTGATATCCTTCTGAGGTACGTATTGGATATCATATTCTGACAATAGCATATGCCAACGGGCAAGTCTTCCTGTCTGAGCAGGCTTCTCAAAGATATATTTTATTGGATCCATTTTTGAGATCAACAAAGTAGTGTGACATATCAAATACTGCCTCAAGCCTTTGGCGGCCCATGCTAAGGTACAACAGGTTTTCTCGAGCAGTGAATAACGGCTTTCGCTATCAACGAACTTCTTACTCAGGTAATAAATAACATGTTCTTTACGACCAGTTTCATCACGTTGGCCCAATACACAACCCATGGATCCCTCTAAAACAGTCATGTACATAATGAGTGGTCTTCCAGGAACAGGAGGAATCAGAATAGGTGGTTCTTGCAAATAGTTCTTGAGTTTTTCAAAAGCTTATTGGCAATTAGAATTCCACTCTACAGTCTGGTCTTTGCGGAGCAGTTTGAAGATTGGTTCACAAATTGGAGTCATGTTGGAAATGAATCTGGATATATAGTTTAAACGACCCAGAAATCCTCTCACTTGAGATTCAGTTTATGGAGCTGGCATCTCTTGAATAGCTCGTACCTTGTTGGGATCTACTTCAATTCCTCTTTGGCTGACGATGAAACCAAGCAACTTCCCAGACCTGACACCAAAAGTACATTTGGCTGGATTCAACTTCAACTGATACTTCCGGAGTCTTTTGAACAACTTCAAGAGATGGTCCAAATGTTCCTCCTCACTTCAGGATTTAGCGATCATATCATCCACGTATACTTCAATTTCCTTGTGGATCATGTCATGGAATAAAGTCACCATAGCTCTCTGATAAGTTGCCCCTGCGTTTTTCACACCAAAGGGCATAACTTTGTAACAGTAGGTTCCCCACGGGGTGATAAATGTAGTCTTATCCATGTCGGCTAGGTCCATTATAATCTGATTATAACCGGAGAAACCGTCCATGAAGGAGAAAACTGCAAACTTGGTTGTATTATCCACAAGAGTGTCGATGTGCAGTATGGGAAAATCGTCCTTGGGACTAGCTTTGTTGAGATCCCTGTAATCTACGCACATTCGTACTTTACCATTTTTCTTCATAACTGGCACGATGTTGGCTACCCATTCTGGATATTTTGAAACTGCCAAGAATCTTGCATCCAGTTGCTTCTTAACCTCATCTCTAATTTGGAGAGCCATATCAGGTCTACTTCTATAGAGCTTTTGCTTCACAGGTGGACATTCAGGCTTGAGTGGTAGCTTATGAACTACTATATCTGTATCCAATCCAGACATGTCTTGATAAGACCAAGCAAACACATCTACATATTCTTCCAAAAGCAGGACTAGTCGTTGTCTGATTTCTGCCCCAAGTGCTGCCCTAATCTTGACCTCTTTCCTCTTTTCTTCAGTGCCAAGGTTGATGACGCCAACTTTCTCTTTGTGTGGCTGGAGATCCGTGTACTGATACTCACACATTTCTGCCAAATCATCGGGGACCTCATAATCTTCTTCTTCCTCAGCTTGATAAACAGGTGAATCAAAGTCGATGGTGAGAGTAGGGTCATTGAATACAACGGGTTTGGGAATCACTCTGCATGATGGAGGGATTTATTTTATTAAAAATGCACAAACATGAACGCAAGAAGTAGAAATTTGTAGTTTTGGAAAGGTTGCCATTTTTCTTAAAGTGAAAACAAGAATAAAGACAAAGAATTTTAACAAAACAAACACTTTCATTGATTAATAAGATTTAAAAGTGGTGGCCCATACAAAATAATCCGAAAGCCTCGGGCAAGGCTGCGGAATTGAAAACATCAACAAAAACAAATAAATTACTCTGGCATAGGGTACAAAGTGGGTATCTCAACAGCTTCCCAGTTACTTAAAGTGGCGTCACACCGAAACACCAAGTGATTGATATCTTCGTCTTCAACGTCTTCAATAATGGCATGGACTTGTTGTCCTCCACTGACGAATACCTCTTGAATGGTCCTCGGTCTTCCCTTTGTTGAAGTAGTTCTTCCCTCAAAAGTTGGTTTGTAACCCAACCCTTGGTATTTCTCTCTTTCTGGGACTTCGACGATCTTGCCCCAACCTTCAGGTACTCCTCCTCGTAGAGCAGATTGAATGCTTTTGAAAGAAGCAAAAGATGGACAACCAGAGGCCACTGGTTCCTTATCATCAAGCATAACGGCATTAGCTATCTCAAGAGCCTGGAAAGAAGTTTCCAAAGCATCTTCATCCGCGTCAATGTAACGAAACGAGGACAAATTGCTGACCATCAGGTCTTCCTCACCATGTATAATAACTAATTTCTCCTCGGCCACGAACTTCATCTTCTGATGCAAGGTAGAGGTTACAGCACCAGCCTCATGGATCCAAGGTCTACCCAACAAACAACTGTAGGCAGGGTTGATATCCAAGATCTGAAAAAGGATGTTGAATATTTGAGGGCCAATCAAGACATGTAGCTCAATCTCTCCCATCACCGATCTTCTTGAACCATCAAAAGCTTTGACAATGAGTGAAGTGGGTCTCATTATAGCTCCTTGGTAAGATAACTTCTCAAGAGTTATTTTTGGCAAAACATTCAAGGATGAACCGGTATCTATGAGAACTCTGGCCATCGTATCCTCCTGGCATTTCACTGATACATGTAAGGCAAGATTATGAATCATTCCCGCTCGAGGTAACTACTTGTCACTGAAGCTGAGAGTATTACAAGCTGTAATATTGGCGACGACGTGGTCAAATTATCCAGTTGTTATATCTTGAGCCACATGGGCCTGAGCTAACACCTTCTGCAAAGCTGATCTGTGAACAGGCGAATTGACTAACAGAGATAAGATCAAAATCTTGGATGGTGTCTGATGGAGCTGATCTATCACTTTGTAATCACTCCTCTTGATAATCCTTAGGAACTCTTCGTCTTCCTCTTGAGAAATTACCTCTTTTCCTTTGTCTCTAGACGGTGTGGGGACGACGGTTTCCCTGGGTGTGGTTTCCTTGAAAAAAGGAGTGTATACTCTACCGCTTCGGGTCATCTTCCCAGTTCCAACTATACTAGTCACATCTTCAACGGTAGTTCCCACCTCTTTCCTTGGAACTACGCCTTCAACAGCGATTCCCACCTCTTTCCTTGGAATCACGTCTTCTCGTCTCCTGCTACTCATGACATTCTCATAGACCCACAGCACTGCCTTGGTCCCTCTGAACCTAAATGGAATAGGTTGTCGGGTGTTGTATTGCTTGTAATAATTAATAATGGAAGCATCATTCGTTCCAGGATTGTTAAAAGTTGGTGCTGGTTTATTAAATACGGGAACTACAGATCCAGACTTAGGTGTGTTAGATTCGGATACCTATCCTTTTGGCTTTGGTAGGTTGAATACAGGTTCGATTGCTGCAACTCTGTTTTCCTTTTCTTTGCTGAACACCTGTAGGAACCCTTCATTGATCAGATACTGAACATCATCTTGGACTAAACGGTAGCCTTTGATACTGACATTACATTCTTCACAGTCATCATGGCAAACTTTAACTAACCCGGCTTTAAACAGCTTAGCATGAAAAGCCTTGATAAGAGTTTTGATTTTTGTTGCATCCAAAACTAATAACTCATCCTTTTCGTCTTCGATGGCATTAGTAGTCCCATGGGTAGGCAAAGGATTGTTTTTTACATTCGGTTGATTATCAGCAAATGAAAGAATATTCTTCTCCATCAGCCCCTTCACTACATTTTTCAACGCTAAACAACTTTCCAAGTCGTGACCAGCCCCTCCTTGATGAAAAGCACAAGTCGCATTTGGGTTGAAGAAAGGCATAGATTTCTCGGTTGGTGGTCCCAAAGGTCTAGTAACGATCAACCCTTGCTCCACTAAAGAAGGGTAAAGTTCTGTATATGACATTGGTATAGGTGGAAATGCTGGCTTTCCCCCTTGCCTTTTATGGGGAGAATTCTGTTGTGGAACTTGTGGTCTTGGTTGCTGATAATTCTGGTTTTTAAGCCATTGCTGGTAAGCTGTTTGTTGATAGGCTGGCACCTGCTGCGCTGTTTGGTGGTTGAAAGTAGGTGTAACAGCGGCTACGTAGGGTTGCTGAGCATACCGCATCTGGTAGATTGGATGCTGAGAGAAGTTTGGTCTCTGCTGTTGCTGGTACATTGGTTGCTTCCATCGAGGGCTCGGGGTCTTTCCTGCCATGGCGACATTAGTTTCTCCTTCCCTCTTCTTGTGAGAATGACTAGGAGACTTCTTAGTACTGACGCCAGTTGAACTACTCGGAGAACTGATTACCTTTCCACTCTTTAATCCTGCCTCTACCTTCACGCCAATTGCAACAATATCAGCAAAATTAGCACTGACACTGTTGATCATTCTCTCATAAAACTCAGGCTTTACTGCGTCTACGAACCAATCAGCCAACTCTTTTTCAGTCAAGGGTGGTTCAACCTGAGAAGCAGTCTCTCTTCATCGTTGTGCATATTCCTTGAAGGATTCAGTACTGCTCTGGGCCATACTCAATAACTGCCTACGGTCAGGGGCTAAATCCATATTGTACTTGTAGTGTTTTATAAAAGCATCAGTCACATCCTGGAAATAATGGACCTGGGACTGGTCTAGACTTAAATACCACTTAGAAGCAGCTCCCTTCAAGCTGTCTTAAAAATAATGGATCATTAGCTTGTCATTACGTACGTGCGTGGACATTCTTCGGTAGTACATGATCAAATAGGATTTGGGACATGTAGCCCCTGAATACAACTCAAAATTTGGCAACTTGAATTTGGGTGGAATTACCAAATCTGAAACCAAACACATGTCCTTAATATCAGTACTTAATGCATTACTTAACTCCATCGCCTTCATCTTCCTCTGCATTGTTTCAACACTTTCTCTCAATTTCTCGTGTCTATCATCTTCTTCTTCTGACACATCAACGTAATCGTAGGGATGGTGGTTTTGGAAAACCGGATGCACTTGCATTTGCACTGCTGGCGGAGCATAAGTAGGAATAGGTTGCAGAGTCTCATTGACTAAAGGAACTGTTTGATGTGTTGTCAAAGGAACTGTAGCACGGATAAAATCACCTGGCATGCCCAACGTGTGGTTTGTGATAGGGATGATAGGAGGTTCTACCGTTGTGGTGACGATTTCAGAGACCACAGTGGCCTGGGTGTCCATCTTTGCTTTCATAACATTAATAGCCTTGAGGATTTGTCCCATCCCTCCTCGTATCTCATTCAATTCATTGTTGACTTTGTCCATTTCTCCGTATACCTCTGACATCCTGAATCGAGCTAGGGCCCGGGTGTTGTAGTTGTGTCTGGGATTCAGTGTGACGATTCTGGAGAGAACACGATGTCATGAGATAAAGACAAGGGAAATGCACATGAAGATGCAAATGAGGATGCAAATGCAAATGCAAGCTAAACTATCAAGAAACCAAAGAAATTTTGCAAATAATATAGACGATAGATTCTTTGACAAAATAAACTTCTTCATTCAAGAGTCTGGTGAGCATTACATCAGGAGCAGTGTATCCTCATACTCCAAGTACATAAGTAGAAATACATCAAAAGGGAACATTAGCAACAAAAGAAATAACAACAGCAATACTAAGGATTAAATCCACTGGTTGATGATCCCTCTCCTCCATTAATTACTCTCATCAATTTGCTGATACGCTCTTTTGTCTCCTCTCTTGCAAGAACCAATTCTCCTAAGGCTTCAACCATCCTCTGCTTTGTCTTAGAAGGTGATTCACGGTGAGGATGTGGCTTCATCATTACATGAGCTATATCACGAGACCATCGTAAGTGGGCCTCTGTGACCGGGCATTCAGCTTTCCATAGTTGTCTGTTAATTTGGCGCCAAGCGCGCTCCAATCGCATCTTCATTTTGAAATCTCCCCTCTCATCATAAAACATCATCTGCATATCCTCGTCATCTGGAATTCCTTCCTTCAGATGACCCAGTTGACGGAGTGCAAGGACAGGTTTGTAATTGATACAACCGTTTCTCCCCATGAGCGGCACATTGAGGCAATCCCCACAGCTATGGATTATAATAATTCCTTCTTCAGTTGAATCATACCACTCGATGTCGGTATGCTTCAATTCCATCAGCTTTTTGGACCAAATCTTACAGTCTTCGACCTCCCAGAAAGTCGGAGTTTTTGGCAGATAAGAGACGAACCACTTGTAAAAGAGGGCTACACAGCAGATAATTGGTCCACAGCCTCTTGTGTATCTGGTCTGTATTGTGTGGTAGACATCAGCTAGCAGCGTCGGGACCAGATTGTTAACTGTAAAAATCTGAATGGCTTGGGTATCCACAAAGTTCTTGGCGCTTGGGAACATAAACAAACCATATATCATCAGAGCTAGGGTTGATTCAAACAAAGCCTCACTTCCTCTGTTTTTGAAGAAAAGAGCCTTTTCCAACAAGAATTGAGCGGGCAGTCCGCGCTTTCCTCCTTTATTAGTCAGGTTAGCTTGGATGTCAGATAATATGATTCTGGTTACTCTGGCGATGTCTCTGGCGAAAGGCATTTCTTCAATCCCAGAAAAGATGGGGGCTTCTCTGACTGGAATCCCTATCATGGCTGAGAATTCCTCTAGGGTTGGCACCAACTGGAATTCAGGGAATACAGAACAGCGGTACGCGGGATGATACAACTGGACCAAAAGTTCAAGGGGCCCTATAGTCACCGGTGTCTTCATCAGTGGAATTATACACCCATATCTATCAGCGGAGGCTGAGTGGTCTTCAACCATCTCTCCCAACCACAACAAACGCTTCACCTCTGGTAGTTCAAAGAAATAAGGCCAAACTCTTTTCCCTGCAGCATCCATTTCTACAAAATCTGCAAAACAAAATTAGTATCTTGATAGTTTAGCAGAGAATGCAAGATGCAATGCAAAGTTTCATATGACTCAGACACTCGCAAAATATCAAGAGATATCAAAAGACCTCATTCTCATTAAATAAAAGGTGAATTACAAGAGTTGATACACTTTCAAGAGCCCTAAACATGAAGCTAAATAAAAGCTAGAAAGTCCTAAGGAAATTCTCCCAAGAGTCTCGTGTTGAGTCTTCTGATTTCTTCCTTCATCTGATCCCTTTCTGCGACGAGGTTGTCGAGGATGAATTTCCAGGCAGGAGGCTGAGTGTTAGAGGAACTTAGACCTTTCAGGGTTTTCCTCTTCTTGTATGAAAGTAACTCTTCATTCTTAGTTTGTAGATGTTTCTGGAGTTCCAGGTTTTCTTCAACAACCACTTGATATTTGAGCTTCCAGGCTTCTTCTGACCGTTGGGCTTGTCTTAAAGAAATCTCCAGCTCTTCTTCTTTTGACATGAAGTATAAAACAGGCTCTTTCTTCAAAGCAATTGGTTCCTGCCTCTTGTAGGGCATCTTTAACTCTATGGCTCTTCTTCGAACCCATTGGAGATAGGGCTCCAATGACACACAGTTAGGTCTTCCCAAAGAACCTCTTCCTCTTTTGCGCTTGCTACCCCAAGCGTTCAAGATCAACTTCTTCTATTCTTCGTTCTTATCATATACTTTAAAGTATATGTTTTCCACATGAATACTGAGAGGTTTATCTTCTAAAGGATACCCTAATTGGCGTCGTGCTAATACAGGATTGTAGCTGATTCCACCCTTAATGCCAAGAAGAGGCACGTTGCCATAATTTCCACAGCTATCTATAATCAGGATTCCATCATACACCCGATTATACCAGTCAATGTCTGCATGGGAGAGTGCCATAATCCTCTGAGACCACCATCCTTTCTTGGAATCCCAAAATGCGCCTACCTTCGGTAGATGCGAAATAAACCACCTATACAATATGAGGACACAGCAAGTAATCTGTCCATTTCCATGAACGTTTCAAGTATGGACTGAGTGATAAGGTTCAGCAAGCAGGGTAGGTACCGGATTCTGTTTCAAGAAGATTTTGATTGCATTCATATCCACAAAGTTGTCAATGTTCGGGAACAAGAAAAGTCCATAGATGAGTAAGGCAAAAACAGCTTCAAAGGCATCCTGGTTAGAGTGTTTAGCAAAATAACGAGCCTTTTCAAACAAGAACTTAGCAGTTAACCCAAAAATTCCGCCCTTAGAAGTTAAATTGCTTTTGATGTCAACTAACTCCATATGAGTTTTCTTGGCTATTTCTTCTTCTTTAGGATCCCTCTCGAAGATAGGAAACGGAGACTCATCCTTGATAGGCAAACCAATTATCTGAGAGTATTCCTCAAGGGTGGGTAAGAGTTGATAGTCAGGAAACGTGAAGCAGTGATACTTTGGATCATAAAACTGAAGCAGAGTTGAGAGGAGTCCTTCATCAATGTTCTTCTTCAACAAAACCCACAACTTCCAATATCTGTCTATGAATCCTTCAGGGTCTGTTAGCAAATCTCCCAATTTCCTTAGGTCATCCAATTTTGGACTCTTGAAAGTGTATTTGATCGTGTTTCTTCTTGAGCTATCCATGATATCCCTCTGATATAGGAAAATAAATCTGAGTTCCATGAAACAGATGCAACATGAATGCTCATGATGTATGAATGCAAAGCACACACAAAGACACACAAAGCATAAACAAAGGGGATAGGTTGAGCATGGAGCTAGGGTTTACCCCCCCCCCCCCTCATTGGTATGTACTATTGGTTTTCATCTGCTGAACAGGGTTCTAAGAGGTTCCCAGAGTCGACAACCCTTCTTTCGGATTTTATCGACTTCCCAGATGACTTGGTAATTAATAAAATTCTCAAGAGAATCTCGTCTGAGTGTAGTATTGCGTGACAACAAATTCAGAAATAGACTCCATCATGGTCACCGCACTACATCCTAAAAGGCCAAGTGGGTTTGGTAACTACGGTCCTCAATATCAAGGGCTCCTAGGTCGAGAGTAGCACGTTTTCACGAATAGACTCGTTCAACATGACTAGACACTCAAGAGGGCCTCAACTGAGTGATGGTGTCTCAAGTTAACTTTTTCAGGAATCGACTCCCTCAAAGCCTCCTTGAATATACCATCGTCCTATCATAAGTGCACTCAAATCCGGGTTAGGATTTATCTCACCACTCAAGAACCAAGTCAACAAAAGATCTCAAGCAAAGCATATATACAGGCAATCATACAGATATGTACAAATATAGCAATCAACACAAGCAAAAACAAGGTGGGCTTAACCCTCAAAAATAAACTTGTCCCCAGTGAAGTCGCCATTTCAGTTGCGGTGAGAATCGAATAACAAGCTATTAATTAATTTGCATCACAAAACTTTTAAGTTCACCACTGACTTTGATTTATCCAAAGGAAAGGTTCAAGATCGAGAAAAACCTAAGGGGGAGATCTAAGGTTCGGGGGTTGGTTACGCCTAGGGAAGATATTAGCATCCTAAATGTCCGTAGTACTCTACGGGAACCTCTTGTTTTAGTTTGTTATGTCTCGCTCGCTTGCTAAGGGTGTTATACTAAAGGTTGAAACCCTAGGGGTTAATATCTAAGTATACTCGATAAGGTATCGCACCTTGCGCCTACGTATCCTGACGGGAGTGGAATCAGAGTATCCGTAGTTCAATGATCTAAGGGTGAAGGAGGAACCATTGACTATGGCCAAAGTTTCAAGGGGAAATGAGTATGAGCTCATTTTAGAGTTCACGATAACTCTCTAAATCTAAGTTATAGGGGGAAAGTGAGTTCTCATGATGGTTAGAATCACATAGAGTTCAAAACTCTAACCTATTTCTAAGTTATGATTTCATGGCTCTCATGAGGCAAAGAAATGGGATAAACCTAATAGGATAAGGTAGGGTGGTTGTTTAGTGACTCATGGGTCAATTTAGGATGATCTCCCTTTGGAATGGGGGGAAAGATAATAGTTTTTAAAATTACTAAGAAATAAAAGAGTTATAAATTCAAACATGATGATGTAAGAAGACATAAACAGGATAATGAGATAAAGCAAAGCTTATGAAATCATGCAAAGTTAGAATCACATATATTAGACGTTACTTAGACAAGGTGAACAAAGATAACATGGTAAGATGAATAAAGAAGTGCAATTAAACCCTAAAAGGTACTTCCAATCTTAACATGAATAAATGCAAATAATATTAAACATTTTCAACCATTTCTTTTTATAATCAACAAGTAGATCCAATTAGGAACCAATAGCAAAAAGAATGGAATAAAAATGATGAAAAATGAACAAGTTATGAAGGTTTGAAATTAAGGCATAAACTTGAAAATAAATAAACAACCAAGTATTAAAAAAGAAGGAAAGGGCACTCCTAGGGATTGACCCCAGAACCCTTCGCGTGCAGCCTAAAACAATACCATCTGAACCAACGCGCGCATTTTAACATACAAAGGAAACACAAGTATATATGTAAAGAGAAGCGAAATCAGAAAATAAAACAAAAGGACTGGGGTGAGGAGGGATTCGAACCCCAGTCTTATAGGTGAAAGGGCGCGTGCTTGTGTGTGCTTGCCACTGGGGTGGCTGTTACATCCGGTAGTAAACTCAACTCAATTAATACATAAGCCTTGCGTGCGTGAATATCTCAAATTAACAACACAAACCAACCATACAGGATCTGCTCACGAAAGAGAAACAACTATGCCAACCATTCAAACATCAACCATTGCCAAACCAAACGAAACAGACACGTATAATCTAAACTTCAAACCCCGTGAATTAACACACATATGGAATACTAAGAAAATGCTTTCATCATGCACCTTGGACATAAAGTAAAGATCATTTGAATGTAATAAGTAACAAATTCACACAGCCATGGCAGCAATATATAGCAAACATTCAACACATTCAATTGGAAATCAAGTAAGGATATAACTTGAATGCAATGAATAAACACGCATGAAGACTATGGAATTTATAACAGCATGGCAAGGTTTCATGTATAGCAAAAGTTTCCAAGACTTAACATGCTTTAAAGAAATACAACAGAGCTGCTTTAGGACTAAATCATATGATTGAAAAAGCCAATTGTTCAAAATGCAAGAAATACAAGAGGGTAAGTTAAGGCATGATGCAGTTAGTTCTAAAAATATCTTCTCAAAGTTCAAATGGCAACTCAAATATGTTACAATGAGTGGTGAAAAATAGGGATAGGTCAGATCAAGGCATAGGCATATTATAAGACTACCCTAACTGTTAGAGACAGATTCTAGGACTGATTAAAGGAGTGCAAAGGGAATGATGGCAACAACATCAACAATACAAGCAGTCAGCAGCATATGAGTAACATGTCAATAGAGTAATTATGCATTTCACAAGTCAATGAGTTCATAAGATTGGATACACAACAATCAATGTTAGCATACCAGTCAGATAACAAGATTCAAACAGTTAAGATTCATTGTGGTTCATGAACAATGCAGCAGACAATTTCACAAAGGTAGCATACAAAACCAATGCAAGATACAACAAGAGTTCATACATCTTAATGCACATCAAGGCCAGATCATGAGCATGCCAATCAAACATAATGTCACATAATGTCAAGGAAAATGCATTCAATTATAATGGTAGCAAGCATAGTGATGATTCATGTATCAAAGTTAGATTAAGGGTACACAAATTTCATGCAATGTCAAGGTAAGTTTGAAACACAGCACTGTCATAAACAAGGGCTCAAACAGAGTTGTTCACACATAGTGGCATCTAATTCAAATAGCAGCTAGGCATGAATACCAGATACAAAAAGCTACACTCATCATGTTGATATAAGGAAAATCAGTCATGTTTACAATGATAAGTACACAAACAAAACATCATGATGGTCGAGGGCTCTTATGAATCATACACATGTATTCAAGACAGAATAGGACATATCACAAGACAACATAGCATTCAAGTTCATTCAAATTATACCATTAAAATAGACAGTAGTATATGACATGGTAGAGACCAACTTGGGCAATGTCGTACCTCAAAAAATACGATCCTCGCGATGGACGCGGAAAAAACTGCTCGAAACAGAGTCGCCACCGAACTTTAGTTATCCCAAAAGAGGGAAAGGAAAATATCGATAAAACCTTTAAAAAGGATAAGAACTTGGTCATCGCAACCAAATTACGGGTTCGGGAGTCGGTTACGCAAGAGGGAAGGTATTAGCACCCTCTACGTCCGTTGTACTCAACGGGAACCTCTTGATTCGATTCGTGAGAAAGTTAGCTGGGTATGTTTGTTTATCTTCTAAGGTAAAAGGATTTTGTTTTCTAGGGGGAAATGGGTGGTTTTTTTATTAGTGTGCTCGGCAAGGATTGAGAACCCTTGGGTCTACGTATTCCCTCGTGCAATGGGAAAGTCAGAGCATTCGTAGTTCGTGGAACTACGGTTGGTTTGTGTTTTTTAGGCGAACGAGTGTTTAATTCGCATTCTAACTGCTAAACGTTGGCTTGTCTGCTCGTCATGGGAGGCTAAAGCATTAGTTCATATGCGCGGAAGAATGGACTAAACAATGTTCTTTTTTGTGAAAGTTGTTTGAGTATGAATTAAATGTGTTAGAGATTTGATTGAGAAAAAGGTTTGATTTGGACATGTTTTAGGCGAACGAGAGTTTAGGTCGCATTCTAACTGCTAAACATTGGTTTGTCTGCTCGTCATGGGAGGCTGAAGCACGAGTTCATATGCGCGAAAGAATGACTTAAACAATGTTCTTTGGGAAAGGTGTTTTAGGGTTTCGGTCGCACGGAGGCGAGGAAAGGAGTTTTATTCGTATTGGATGTTTTTAGAGGTGACAATTGTCCACACACGAGTAAGAGAACTCGCACCCAAACAATTGAGGAGAAAGACCAAAGACTTGATCCCCCTCACTTCACCTTTGGTAAAAAATGTTTAAGTAAGGATTAAGTGTTTTGATAATTTGATTTAGAAATGGTTTAAATGTGGTCGAGTCTTGTGTGTTTTAAAGGCGTCAATTGTTCACACACAAGTAAGAGAACTCGCACCTAAACAATTGACATGTTAAAGTTTAATTTTTTAGAGGCGTCAATTATTCACACACGAGTAAGTGAACTCGCACCTAAACAATCAACAAGTTAAAGCTTATATTTTTTAGAGGTGTCAACTGTTCACACACGAGTAAGAGAACTCGCACCTAAATAATCGACAGGTTAAAGTTTAATTTTTTATAGGTGATAATTGTTCACACACGAGTAAGTGAACTCGCACCCAAACAATTGAGGAGACGGATCAAAGACTCAACCCACCTCACTTCACCTTTTATAAAAGTAATGTTTGAATATAAATTACGTGTTTTAAGCGGCAAGTGATTATAAAAAGGTTTGAATAGCGTATGAACAAAGAAAATTGTTAGATAAATATGAATATGATATGACCAATATGAATAGTATGAATAAAAATATAATCGAGATAATATTTGACGGAAAATAAACAAGATAATGATTGATTCGGTGAATCGGGAAATAAAAGGTGACGACCTCGTCTTAATCAAGAACTCCAAAAAAGGTTCCATGATGTTTAAGACCTTCATTGATCGGAAATAAAAAGAATATAGTGCAAAGTAAAATGTGCAATAAAATCGAAATCGAAGAAAAGTCTCATCTTAACCGACAAAATTTGGTTTTAGATGCTCATCGACCCATAAAAATAAAAAGTAAATAAAAGAATAAAATCAGTCTCGTCTTAATCAGGATTTAATCGAGAAATCGATAATCAACGATTTTTGACTTTCATTGACCGATAAAAAATAAAAAAGGTGGCCTCATATAAATCAAGATTTTGAATCGATTTCAACAAATCAATTTAATCAAGATATTTTTCATATCATCGGCCCAAAGATGAAATTAAGAATCGAAAGTAAATTGAAGTTAAAGATCGAGGTAGGAATGAAAAGATAAATCAAGACATAAATTCTAAATAATAAATAAACTTGAAATCAATCCAAACCTAATCAAATTCTAGAAATAAGATATTTTGTCTTTTTAATATTTATCATTTTTTGGTTATTTTTTATTATTAAACATTAAAAGTTATTAATCCAAATTTCTAATCCTAAGAATTAAAATACAAATCTTAAAAATTAAAATACTAATTAAAATTAAAGCTTACTAATCTATAGTTATAATGTTAATCCTAAAATTACTAATTAATTTAAAAGGTTATGAAACCAATCCTAAAATTATTAAAACCTAACTAAGGAAAAAAACTAACAAGGCCATGTTCTCAAAGATTACAGAACATTCATACAAGCAGACCAACAAGCCCAAAAGGGCGGTCCAACATCACACGAAGGTGGGTTAATTTTAACCCGGTCCAGCTTTATTATTGATGGGTTTATGGCAACCCTAACATTCACACAGCCGCCCGTTGCAAAACAATCGTGTTCCTAAACAAAGAAACAAAGAATCCAAGTTCAGAAAACGATCGAAAGAAATACTCCAAACAAACCTCACTGCTTTGATGCTCATCTTTTCAGTCCGTGCTCATCTTTCTCTCTCGATCTCGCTCTGTTTACGACGACTTTCTTCCCTTGGTCTCGTTCTTCAGTTACTCTCTCCGGTGCTTGATTCTGCGGCGGTCAACACGAAGAGGGTAAGAATCATTCGCTCTCACTACCGTCTCAGTTCTCACTCAGGTTTAGGGACTCCTTTTAATTTAGGTTTTGATCCGGATTCTGAACGATTTGTGGTTCTTGAACTTTGTTTTATTTTACTCAAACTCTCTCTTCTTCTCGATTCCTTGTTCTGAGTATGAAATGGTTTCTTTGGATTCTGATTTGTGGTTGGTCACTGGGAGATTCAGGGAGGCGGTGGAAGTTTGAAAGAAGAGGAGATGATGGTGATTGGAATGGTGGTTTTAAGGATGAGATCTGAAGTTGTTGTGTAGTTATTTTGTAGATTTGCAGTAGCTCGCCGGATTATGTAATGTTGGTGGTTACATGTTGTTCAACGACGGTGAAGGAGGTGAAGGGTGAGGATTGAGATTATAGCGGTGGTGATGAAGTTTCAACGTCGAGGTTTGTGAGAGGGTGTTTTCCTGGAATGAAATCAACGGTGGAAGGGGTAATATTGTTGGTTCGTTGAAGCAGTTGCTCAGCCGTGCAATTTTCTGGAGAAGAATTGAGGGTTTGAAAGGGAGTGAAAATGGCAGTTCAAAGGTTAATATGTTGTTAATGGTGGAGGTTCGCAACAATCTTTCGTCGCCGAATAGAAGAAGAAGATGGTATAGGGAGTATTGATGATGGTGGTTCTTACACGGTTTGTAGCAACAATATGTTGCTGTTGTGAATCTTTGGAATGGGGCGCAGAGTTGTGTTATTGTTGTTTGGTGAATGGAGGTTGATTCATGTTGAAATTGTTGGAAGGTTTTGTTTCTCGTGTTGAAAACAGGGGAAGATGATGGTTGTGGTCGTTGGTTTGGGATTTACGGTTGTGTTTATGGGTAAATGATGAAGAGTGGAGCGAGGTAGTATTGGAAGAAGAGGGAGGGTGAGTGATTTGTGGATGGTGGTGAAGGAGGAAGGCCAGGTTGTTGTTGGTGACTTCTGTTCAAGAAGTATTATTTTTCTGGTGAGTTTTCTCCTTGCAGTGTTGTTCCTCCCCTCCTTTTGAATTCGTTTCTCCTCTTTTTTAAAATCAAATTCCCCCCTTACTTTTGATTCCTAATTTGTCTTCTACTCTCTTTCTCACTGCCTGAGTTTGACTTGTAATTTTCATGGCAGGTTTTTGTAACAGGAGGTATGGTTTATGCAGTGAAATGTTGTTTTCATTTGCAGTAAGGTACAAATTTGCAGCAAGTTATGTCGTTTTCTTGGCGTGGCTTTATGGCTGGTGTGTACATGGATAGGTTGCAGGGCGCACGATTTTGGAATGGCTATATGCTGTAAAAATGTATTTAGTGCATTGCATGAATTTTTGGCAATTTTGTTGACATTTCTTGTTGACATGGGCTTATTATGTAATGGACCAAAACAAATGGGAACCTCCCTCTTTTTGTAATTTTTTGTAATTGTTTGTAAAATGGAATAGGCTTTTTGGCTTTTAGTTAAAAAGGAAATGGTTAAGCTTTTTATGAAAATGTGGAATGGATGATTTTAAAAGAAATGAACTTTAAAGAATTTCCTTGGATAATGAAAATGTAATCAAAGTGGATAAAAGTGAAATAAAATGTGGATTTTGAATTGGATAAAGAAACAATGGATAAAGAAAAAATGGATTTATGGATTTAGTTATAGGAAAATATGGATTTGAAGAGTGGATAAATGAATTTAGGTGAGATGAAATGGATAATTGGTCTAGAAAAATGGATATGGATATTTGGATCAAAGTAGAATTAAAATGAATATGGTTTTGGATAATGAACTGAAATGTGGAAATAAATGATTTAAATGTGGAAAAAGAATATAGATTTAATTGGATTTGAAATGGTTTTGATGAATGATTTGGTTTTGGAAATGGGTTAAAAAAATGGATAACAAAGTAGCTGGATTTAGACAGAATGGATAAAATAGATATTAAAGAAATGGATTTTTGAACAACAGAAAATGGATATGGGTTTTTGAAATGGTTATGGACTTTGAGAAACTAAACATTGAACTATACTCAACACCTGCCTGAGCAACATATTGATGGTTAGTGAGTGGATGTACAAATGAAAATTATCCACAGGTAGGACAAATTTGGGGTATGACAGGCAACAATCATGCAAACACATACATAAAGCATACATGTACTAGGTTCAAGGCATAAGACATAATAGCAACAAGTTCACTCCAGTACAGGCAGTGGCAGAGCATAGTAAAACAAATACTTGTTGTGCTAGCATGCAGTGGGTTCAAGGCATAAGACATAATAGCAACAAGTTCACTCCAGTACAGGCAGTGGCAGAGCATAGTAAAACAAATACTTGTTGTGCTAGCATGCAGTGGGTGTGAAAACAAACATAAGACATGGATCAAGAATTGGATCTGATTTAAGGTAATGCAGAGCAAACAAAGTACACAGTTCCATGGTGGCAAGCATGAAGCACCAAGGCAAACACTTCAAAAAGCTTAACAATCAAGGTCAGACAAGGTTACAAGGTAGGAAAACACAAATCATGTTTGACATTTAAAACTTACACACAAATTTGATACCAAACTGACAGCATGCTAATGACAAGGCATATGGACAATGCAAGTTCAAACATAGTAGGGCATACAAAACCATGGATTCTAGGTTACAAACTTGTCATAAATCAATAGAGGCAGCAAAAACACAAATGGCATATCATGTATTAAAGATGGATCGAACAAAGACAAACATGCTTGGAAAGACATTTATCACACCAGCAAATTATACAGCAAGTACCCATTCAGCATATATTCAGCATTCAGCATATATTCAGCAGTTGGATGTTATCAACTCTTAGGCATATAAACAAATAATCACAACACACAAATTTCAGGCAAGTAGTGAAGTATTGCAAGTACAGGGTTGGAGTAAGGACTTAAACCAGAAAGAATAGCAACCAGTTCAAGTTAATAAAAAACATAAGCATAATAGTTGTGTATTTTAGCAACTCAACACTTGAACACATAAGTCAAGAAAAGAAAGTCAAACCATGGACAACAAGTGCATATCAAAATGTAGTCAAATACAAGAGCATCAAAAGGCAACCTCTATGACAGAATGTGACAAAAGCAATAATACTTAGGTAATTTGGATACAAATCGTGGCTATGAGCTTATGTATACACAAGGATCATTCATAGAACGAGAAAAATAGTGCTAATTTAATGAAGACAACTTAACAACATCAGTCAAACATTAACCACCAACAAAAGTGATAGATAGGTTCATTCATTCCACAACTTATGAGCATATCAGAAATGCATAAAGACTAAGATTCAATAACATCCAAGCACATATGACATACATAAGTAGGTTAACAAGCTCATCCATCTAAACTTGACAGTACAACAACCAAAGTGCAATCTTGTAAACTTGCAGCCATTCAATGAACAAGAACAAAAGCATTACAACTTAATACAAAAAGCATACATGTATACTTCAACATATCAATAAACAAAAGCATGCTATATTATGAAATTAAGCCATGAGCAAACACTCAAACACACATCAGCAAGCTACATATGTAAAAGAACAACAATGCATATGACATAATGATATCAAATGAGTATGATTAACAAGAGGGAAAGAGTGTGATACCAAGTGGAGTAATGTTCACTGCACCTTCAAGTGGGCTGAATGCTTCCTTTCTGAACTAACCAAAGCACACCAAAGCAAGTCTTTCTCTTTTCTTGCTTGAAACTTAAGAACTCAGAAGCTATTTGAGTGTTTTTGTGAGAATTGTTGATGAGTTGAAGTGTAGAAGCAAGCTCCTTTTATAGGCTGAGCCAATGGGCCTTGGTTCTTTGAGTCCAAAGAGCAAACACTTGGTATGCTGAGTAGAAACTAGGGTTTACAACGTCTCTTTTTGAATTCAAATATTGGTCCACTCCTTGGAGACAATTGCGCTCCTCAGCTGGATAAAACCTCAGAGGTTGCAGGGTCAATTTCATACTCAGTGTACTGCTTAAGAGCTCCTCCTTTGTTGTCATATGAGAGGGTATCAGATGAGGTAAAGATTGGGATTGCGTGAGGGAATCTGTAGGTGAGAGCAGGCTGTATGATGAAACAAGTAATTCCTCACAACAAATTTTAATGAAGCAAACCACGAAAGCTTAAACGGGAATTGCTTTTGGAGAATTCAAAAATAAGAAAAACGCGCCAAGGGATTGGATTGTGAAACGATTTAGAATGACTTGATACGATTGTATTTTGAATTCCTCTTCCATTCTGAAACTCGTGAACACGACAAAGGAGAAGAGCAAACTTTGGATTGTTTCGCTTTCTTACTAGCCACGCGTCGTTTTCCCATTGGTCAGAGAGGCAAGGTTGAAAAGTCAAAGCACATTGCTTATTTCCCATTGGTTCTCAACCAAATGAGTTTCATCTCCAATGTAGCTTGTAACATATTTTTGTCACGATAGGCCTATTGTAATGGGCTTGAAAAAAAATCAAATATTAGAATTGGTTTTCTCTTCTTTTTGTTATAAAAAGAAATGGTTAGAAAAAAAAAAAGATAGATAAAAGGTGAATTTGGTAATTGAAATGGTTATGGTTTAGGAGAATTAATATTGACAAATGGAGAAATTGGATGAAATTGGTTAATAGAGGACTATTGAAATTGGTTAGGAATTGAGAAAGACAATTGAGGGTAGTGGGTAGAAATTTGGTTATGGAGAGGGTTATAGAGACATCTCTTTGAAATGAGAGACTTGCTTGATTCAATGCTCCATCCAAAATTTTGATTAATCACTTCTTGAATCTTCCTAAGATAAAACCTGATTCAAAAAATGAAACAAACACAACCAAAATCTGGCAAAAAAAGTTAGCTATGCAAGATGATTGACCTAATATGACATGCAAAAGATTAATGGATCTAAGGGTAAAATTTGGGGTACAACATTGGTAATCCCTCTTTTTGAGCTTATCACCTTTGTCGTCTTGCCCATTTAGTTGGTAGTAGGTGATATAGCTGGCTTATTACCTTGGTTATCTTGCCCATTTAGTTGGTAGTAGGTATTATAGCCCGGTATGGTTACCCTGTTATAGCTATCACTTGGTTGATGGTTGGTAATCTCTCCTTGTTCGAGTTTATCACCTTTGTCGTTCTGCCCTTTGTTGGTAGTAGGTGATATTTCTCGGATCTTTTGAAATTATTACCTTTGTCGTCCTGCCCTTTGTTGGTAGTAGGTAATATTTCTCATATCCTTTTAGTTAATTGCCTCGTCATAGCTATCACTTGTTTGATGGTTGGAAATCTCTCCCTGTTCGAGTTTATCACCTTTGTCGTTCTGCCCTTTGTTGGTAGTAGGTGATATTTCTCGTATCTTTTAAGATTATTGTAAACTGCTGTTTTCGACGAAAATAGATTGATTGGAAAACAAAAGTAGAAGGAGTTGGTCGAAATATTTTCGACTCATGATTTGATGCTAAATTTAAAGCTAGTCGAAGATGATTTGGAAACTGGAACAAGTGATGTGAATTTCTCTAAGTGATAAAGAAGTCCATTATTTCGACAACTTAAGTTGGAGAGGTATTTCGTCAGATGGTTTGAAATTTAAATTGAGAGGGAGATGCAGTTGAAGAAATCAGACACGTGGAGCATATCCAAGGCAAGGAAGCATGCAAGACGCCATTTGTCACATTTAGGGGAAATAGCTGTTATCGACAGTTATTTGGTTTGTATATAAATAGGTAGTCATAGTATGAAAAAAGTGTGGGAATTTCAAAATTGTACAAGTTATTCAAATTACTCAAAGTAACTGTGTGAGAGAAACGAGTCATTATGAAAAAAATGTACGTTTGAGAAAAACACCAGTTTATTACTTGCAATTCTTTATGAAATTTAAGTTTGTTTACAATACTCTTTAAGATTCTGCAAATTTTATTCATGTCACGTTACTTTCATTTCACAAGTTATTTACCAATTCCAAGTTCTATTTATTTTAGTTAGTCGAAAATTACCAATTGTGAAACAATAATAAAACAATGATAAAAAGGTTAGAGTTTTACTCAAATTGTCAGCATTTTTAACGCACCGTGTCCTAGGATTTGCGTGGTCGGTCCTGTTAGTAAACTAATTCTACAAATTAGAAGACCAGAGGTTGTTTGCTAAATTTCAAGGCGAACAAATTGGCACACCCGGTGGGACTCTTGTGCGTTTTGACAATTTTTTAAAACCTTTTATTTTAAAATTTTTCTTTTCCTTTGTAGTCGTTTTCGTTTGTTGTATGAAATTAAGGAGCGGTAAGATTGCCGAAAATAATGAAGAAAGACCCATAAGGAGACGAGTACGCAGAATGGCGAATCCAAATCCGCCTAACAACCAGAATCCTACGAATAATGAAGTACCACCCCCTAATCCTTCGACTAGGGGCAATACGGCCTCAATATCAGTATCAGAGGCTATGCAATCAACAGCGGGTTCGACACCTGCGCATTCGATCCCCCAAAATGCACCAAGTTTTTCTACTATAGGGTCTCAAATGCAATAAATGACACCCCCTCCTCCAGGAAGCATGTACAGGCCTTTTGTGTCAGGTTTTACGATGCCTCCATTAAACCGAGATCAGCCATATGGAATGCCAACTACGGTGATGGCAAGTTTACATAATGCGTCACCAATATATTCAGATCCCATGATTAATGTAACTTCGCCTTTGCAAGGATCAGGATCTGGTGCAAACCATATAGGGAGAATGAGTCAGCCTTTGGCAACTGGGTATCAAACCTATATGCCAAGTATCACTAACAATTCTGCACAAGTGATTAGGCAACAAATAGATGAGAGTAACCATGACATGGTTCAGATGTTGACTCAACAAATGGGGGTTGTATTTAACCCATTGATTCAAAATACCACTCAAACGAACCAATAATTGGCAGCGCAAATGGCGCGTATTGTCGATTTTTTTGGTGTTCCCCAACCCATTCAAAGAGAGTAGGTAGTCCAGAACCCAAGGATAGTCGTCGAAGAGGAACCTACTATAAACCAAAGACAAATAAATGTTCCTCAAGCGAACCCTAGAGACCAAGAAGTAGTGGTCGAACCACTCCGAGTCGAAATTCCTGTTCAGCAAGAACCTATGAGGGTGATAGTAAATAGGGGTCAAAATGCTGATGATGTTGTGCAACGAATGTGTTGTAATAACATGCCAGCAGAAAACAATTTAGCAGCCATGGTCGAAAGAATAATGGCTCGAAATGGGGTAAATGTAGGACTACAAAGGCCTAGTTACACATCACCATTATCTGAATATATATTGCAGGAAGATTTGCCCCCAAGATGGAAAGTCCCTAAGTTCACTAAGTTTTCAGGAGACACGAGTGAATTGACAGTCGAACATATGGCCCGTTACTTGATCGAAGCAGGCGAAATAGCGCACAATGAGAACTTGAAGACAAAATATTTTCTGAGTTCTCTGACGAAAAATGCTTTTACTTGGTTTACATCTTTGCCTGCAGGTTCGGTCCATACATGGATCCAGTTGGAGAGATTGTTCCATGAACAATTTTATATGGGACAAACAAAGATAAGTTTGAAGGAATTGGCTAGCGTCAAGAGAAAATTCTCTTAGCCAATTGATGATTACTTGAATAGGTTTAGGTTGCTTAAGGCAAGATGTTTCACTCAAGTGCCTGAACATGAGTTGGTTGAAATGGCCGCAGGTGGCCTTGATTATTCGATCAAAAAGAAATTAGACACACATTATTTAAGATACATGGCCCAATTGGCTGATAGGGTTAGACAGGTCGAAAGACTAAAGGCTGAAAAAGCTAGAGCCAATAAGAATAAAAAAGAGAGTGTGGCTTATGTCAGAGTGTGTCAAGATGAGGACGAAAGTGAATCACCAAATTTCGACGAGCAGGAAATTGATTTGGCAGAACTGAAATAGGGTCTGCCATATGCTTGTAAAGTTGGCTCCGTCGAACGGGAAGGACCCAGTCGAGTCTGAAAAGAATGATAAGTTCCCCAAAAGGACTTATACGTTCGAAGTTACCAAGTGTGACAAAATATTCGATTTATTAGTCAAGAATGGCCAACTGATAGTGCCACTTGGTACTAAAGTGCCTCCTCTAAAACAACAAAAGAAGAGAGGTTTTTGTAAGTACCATAATTTCTTGGGTCATAAAACGTCTCAATGTTTCCTTTTTAGGGATTTGGTGCAGAATGCAATTCGAGATGGAAGACTCAAATTCGGCGACAAAGCAAAGTCGCGGATGAAAATTGATTCTAATCCAATGCAGGTGGCAGAAGCCCATTATGCTGAACCATTCATAGTGAACATGGTGGAGGCTGAAGAGGATTTCGACTACAGCTTTGAGATGATCGAGGCCACTGAAGGTTTCGACAACAATGTAAATATGGTGGAAATCACTAAGATCCCCACAGATGAAAGTGATGTCGAAGAGGTCTCCAATGACTTCGTGAACCAGCCGGTGATGATCAAGGTTACTAAACACCTTGATGAAGGAATTATAGAAAACTGTATCAACAGTGAAGCTACTGAAGGCTTCAGTGACATTAAAAACAAAGCCACTGAGGGCCTCAACAACATTAATACGGAAATTGCTGAAGTTTTCGACAAAGTCAAAGATGAAGCTGTTGATGGCTTCACCCAAGCCAACAGAGGGACTACTGAAGGTTCCTGCAAACCAGTTGCTACAGGGATTCTTCGACAGATAATGGAAGACCCTAAGGAGAAAGCGGTCGAGTTTTGCTACCAACATGATGTCAAAGGTTTGCCTTTGAGGATTCACACAAAAGGTGATCATGAAGATTTAGACCTAGCTAAGAAGAAACATGAGGTTGACAAAGGCCTCAGCATGAGAATGAACAAATTGAGCATTGCGACTGAGCCAACCGCCAATGTGAACATGGTGGAAGTATCCCAGAAAGTCCCAGTGCAAATCCACGAGGAACGTCAACGAGAAGAGTACCAGAGGGTGGCATACGCAAAAGAAGAAGAGAATTTGGTAGAGTTTATACAAAGATGCCAGAAGAAAAGATCTGAGGTAATGTTATGCCCTCGCTGCAGCGCTGTCTTCGACAAGAAGACTGCAGAAAACTTGGAAGGAATCGAGAGGGCTAAAAGGAGAGGAAATTGGGGGGAAGTACCATCTTCAAGAAAGGAGAGATTCGACCCTAGGAGGGAAGATCAGAATAAGCAAAGGCTGGGAGGAAGGTATCCAAACACCTTCAAACCCAAAAACAAAGTCCCAGATGATAAGTGGGTTCAACCAATTCGCCAGGCTCATGGCCAGAAGAAATGGAAGAACTTTGAGGTGCAAAGGGGCTCCTCGTTGACAGGGAAGAAAGAAAGTGAGAAGCCCAAGACAATGCCTTACCCTTCATAGAATTATAAGGGTAAGAACCTAATGTCGAAATCTCAATGGAGGAGGTTACAAAGGCGAAAGAGGGCGAAGAGAGAGGCTGCAGAAAAAAGCAAGGCAGAAACTAGCAACAACATCCAAATTGTGAGTCAGAGAGAGGAGTCCATAGATAATGAACAACGCAGTGTACCTGAACAAGTGTCGTCGAAAGAAGATATAAACAAAGATAATGAAATGACTGATGACTTCAAATCAGAATCAGAGGCGTCCTTCGACGTTATGTGCTACGTAGTCTTAGTGCTTCCTAGGGAGTACGATCAGGTGATGGAGGTCGAAGAAGAAGAGGAAGTCATGGAAAGTGAAACCACAAGGCACAGACCAATGTGCTACTATATAATGAATAACGGATGCGTTGAGGAGCAAAACGCGTTTTTTGAAAGGCCAGACGACTCCATGCGAAGCCACCTTAAACCTCTATTCATAAAAGGAAAGGTGGGAAATGTGGGGGTAAAAAAAATACTAGTCGATGGAGGAGCGGCATTAAATCTAATGCCACACTACATGCTGAAAAAGATTGGCAAAGACGATTCAGACACCAAGCCCCACGACATGGTTTTGTCGAACTATGAAGGAAAAGTAGGGACAACAATGGGTGTAATACAGGTAGATTTGACAGTCGGAACAATTACTAGGCTGACGATGTTTATGGTGATAGCTTCAAAGGAAAATTACAATCTCCTCCTGGGGAGAGAATGGATACACGTCATAGGTGCCGTTCCTTCGTCAATGCATCAGAGGATTACAATCTGGTGCGCTGATGGAATAGTGGAGAACATAGAGGCTGATCAGAGCTATTTTCTAGCTGATGTAAACCACGTTGATCACCGAAGTTTCGACAGAAACTTGGGCCACATTGTTCCTTGCAGTCCAGCCACATTCGACCTGACGACAACTGATAATGCTTTCTGTTCGTTATACCTCCATCCCACACATGGGTTCCAATGGGATAGGGAGGTGGTTGGTGAGACGAATTACATCTTCGGAACTGCACACATCCAGCCAATTGGCTGGGGGTAGCGAGTTTAGTGACAATGAATGAGTCACTAGTGCTCGAAAAGATCGCGACTTATATAGCCGAGAACAAACTCAAAGCGGCTCTAGAGGCCGAAGTGAAGTACATGGCTGTCGAAGCCAATCAGGTCGACGACGACCAACAATGTCCTTATAAGGATTTTGATGAAAGTCCGCTCGATGGAGAATTGGGCGAATGGCAGAATCAAAGGCTTGATGCCATTTACGATGATGAGCCTTTGGGCTTCGAGAAGGATCCATTGTCAACAGATATGAAGATGGCGGCGCAGGATCCGTTTGAAGAAATCGACTTGGGATTGGGGGCAGAAAAAAGGCCAACCTACATAAGTGCAAAAGTTGATCTCCAGCTCAAAGTCGAAATAGTCCAGCTATTGAAAGAGTTTAGAGATTGTTTTGCGTGGGACAATGATGAAATGCCTGGCCTAGACAGGAGTTTGGTCGAATTGCAGCGGCCCATAATACGTGGGAGGAAGCCCGTGAAGCAAACCCCAAGGCGTTTTTCCCCAGAGATCTTGTCGAAGATCAAAGAGGAAGTCGAAAGGCTTCTCAAATGTAAATTCATCCGTACGACCAGGTATGTCGAATGGATTGCTAACATAGTTCAAGTAATAAAGAAAAATGGCAAGTTAAGGGTATGCATTGATTTTCGAGACTTGAATTCAGCTACCCCAAAGGATGAATATCCTATGCCAGTGGCGGAAATGCTTGTCGATTCTGCCGCATGCCATGAATACCTGAGTATGCTTGATGGATACTCTGGCTATAACCAAATTTTTATCGTAGAAGAGGATGTTCCTAAGACAGCATTTCGATGTCCTGGAGCCTTAGGCACCTACGAATGGGTGGTGATGCCTTTTGGCTTGAAAAATTCTAGAGCAACTTATCAGCGAGCAATGAATTTGATTTTTCACGATATCATTGAGACTTTTATGCAAATTTATATTGATGACATTGTTATTAAGTTTGTTTCAGGTGAAAGTCACATTGACCACCTTCGCCAGTCCTTTGAAAGGATGAGGAAGTATGGCCTAAAAATGAATCCTCTCAAATGTGCGTTTGGTGTGCAGGCGAGAGACTTCCTAGGCTTTGTGGTCCACAAGAAGAGGATTAAAATAAACCAAAACAAGGCCAAAGCAATAATGGAGGCGAAAGCGCCATCAACAAAGAAGGAATTGCAGTCTTTACTTGGGAAGATTAATTTTCTCAGAAGGTTCATCTCCAACCTTAGTGGGAAGACGCAAGCCTTCTCTCCTCTACTTCGACTAAGAAAGGAAAACTTCGCATGGGGGCAAGAGCAACAAGATGCCTTCGACAAAATCAAGGAGTACTTGACGCATCCCCCTATTTTGATGTCACGTTGTAGAAGTAGAAGTAGAAGTATGAGGCTGTGCATAGCCGCGCCAGATAAGACAATAGGGAGTATGTTAGCCCAAGAGGATGAAAATGGTGTCGAAAGAGCCATTTACTACCTCAGTAGAGTCTTAAATGATGCAGAAACTAGATATAGTGTGATCGAAAAGTTGTGTTTATGTGTATACTTTTCATGTATGAAGTTAAAGCACTATATAAAACCAGTTTATGTTTATGTTTCTTCCCATTTCGACGTAATAAAACATATGTTATCTAAACCAATTTTGCCTAGTCGAATTGGAAAATGGGCTTTAGCATTAACTGAATATTCCTTGACATACTTACCATTAAAATCTACCAAAGGACAAATGGTGGCTGATTTTATAGTCGACCATGCCATAAACGAAGAGCCTGTGGACTATGTCGAAATAGAGCCATGGAAGTTATATTTCGATGGTTCTAGTCATAAGAATGGAACTGGTGGAGGAGTTTTGATTATTTCTCCTAAAAGAATTCCAACAAAATTCAAGTATAAAGCTGAAGGACTGTGTTCAAATAACGAAGCCGAATACGAAGCTTTAATAGCAGGACTTGAAATTTTATTGGAATTGAGGGCAACTAGAGTCGAAATAATGGGAGACTCTGAGTTAGTAGTAAAGCAAATAACCAAGGAGTACAAGTGTGTCAAAGAAAATTTGATCATGTACTTCGTAGTAGCTAATCGACTATTGAAGAAGTTCGATATGGTTACAGTTCGACATATTCCTCGAATAGAAAACTAGGAGGCTAATGATTTAGCACAAATAGCCTCCGGATACAAAGTGTCCAAAGAGAAATTGCAGAAAGCTATCGAAGTAAGAGGAAGAGTCGTGTCAACTAGGTTATCCCCATCGGATCTGGAGACAATAAAGCTAGGATACGCTGACGAAGAAAACTTTGAGATTTTTAGCATAGATGATTGAAGAGTTAAAGATTGGAGGAAACCTATCAAGGAATACTTACAAAACCCAAATAGACCGGTTGAATGAAAAGTCAAGTATCGAGCTTTAAGTTATGTGCTTTTTGAAAACGAATTATTCAAGAAAACTCCAGAGGGGATATTGCTGAAGTGTTTAAGCGAAGCTGAAACGTACATAGCCGTGTCGAATGTGCATAATGGGGCGTGTGGTGCACATCAAGCTGGACATAAGATGAAATGGCTATTATTCCGACAAGGAGTATATTGGCCAACGATGTTAAAAGATTGCGTCGAATTTGCCAAAGGTTGCCAAGAATGCCAGGTACACGCAGGGATACCACATGTTCCTGCAAGCGAATTACATTCTATAATAAAGCCTTGGCCATTTAGAGGTTGGGCTTTGGACTTAATTGGAGAAATTTGATCGGCCTCTTCAAAAAGCCAGAGATATATTTTGGTTGGGGTTGATTATTTTACAAAGTGGATCGAAGCCATACCTTTGGTGAATGTGGATCAGGAAGCAGTAATTGAATTTATCCAGAAACATATCATTTATAGGTTTGGGATCCCAGAGACAATAAAAATAGATTAGGGATCTGTGTTCACTAGTAAGAATATGCAAGCATTCGCGAAGGAAACGGGGTTCAAGCTTCTTACATCAACGCCTTATTACGCTCAGGCCAATGGACAGGTCGAAGCATCAAATAAAGTCATAATCAGTTTGATAAAGAAGCATGTAGGAAGAAAGCCTAAAAATTGGCACAAGACGTTGGATCAAATTCTATGGGATTGTCGAACATCCCCTAAGGAAGCTACAAATGCAACTCCTTTTCGACTAACGTATGGCCATGACGCAGTTTTGCCAGTTGAGATATATTTGCAATCGACCCGAATTCAAAGACATCATGAGATTCCATCATATTCATATTGGAACATGATGATAGATGAGTTAGTCGATTTGGATGAAGAAAGATTAAAAGCGCTAGATTTATTGAAAAGGCAAAAGGAAGGAGTAGAAAAATCTTACAATAAAAAGGTAAAAAATAAAGCTTTTTCAATTGGTGATCTCGTCTGGAAAGTTATTCTTCCCATGGATCGAAAAGATAGATTAATGGGGAAGTAGTCCCCCAAGTGGGAAGGACCTTTTCAGATTGTTAAAGTATTTTCGAATGGCGCATATGAAGTTGAGGAACTAGAAAAGGATAAAAGAGTACTGAAAATAAATGGGAAATATTTGAAAAAATATAGACCCATGTTGCAGGAAATTAAAATAACAATGGAATAATGTTATGAAAAGAAATAATACAAGTTGGTGAAATTCGCCAAACAAATGGCTTAATTTTCATTATAGATAAACCAATAGGCCTCAAAGGGCTAAGTAACATTACAACTTTAAATTAGAAAAAGATTTCTTCAACTTGTTGAACTTCGACCGTTGGATCTGAATCCGGAATTCACAAAGAGCTTTGCTAGTCGAAAGCTCTTCGATTTCTTTGCCTAATGTTTGTGCTCTGTCAGCATGGTGTATTCCCACTTCCAGTTCTTTGTCAATTTCATCTTGCTTGACCTGTTGCAGTTCCTCCTTGCGTTTTTTCTCCTGGGAAATTTTCTTTTCGAGCGCAGTTATTTGTTTCTCCCACTTCAGAATGTTTTCGTCACAACTGACAGCTTCTTTCTTGTTCTTTTTAGAAAGTTCTCTCAGTTCAGTCACTCTATTGGTGGAGGCTGCAACAACATCCCATTCAGCAAGTTAAGTTTCTGACTTGTTTTCTATCTTTTTCGAATAATCTCGTAGTCGGTTGAAGTCTGCTACTACCAGGTCAATTAGTGTGGTTAAGTCCATCACAACGTCAGTTATTTTAGCAGGAGCTTCCAAAACATTGACTTGCTTCAGGATTTTCTTAAGGTTGAACTGAGCAGACGAATCATTCTCCAAAAGCTGAAACAGGTCCACGTCAAGGATTTGTTCCCGAATTTGGGCTAGTATAGCATCCATATATTTGGCACCAGAAACATCCCCTGAGGTGGTCGAACTGCTATGGGAAGAGTCATAGAAGGTGTGACGTGTGCTGAGCACAACTTTCAAATACTCTAAGGGCCGCTACACCTTCATGTTCTCAAATTCTTTGTGAGAGAAGTTGGTCGAAGTAGTATTTGGCGAACCAGTCTTAGCATGTTTGGGGGAGTTTTGCGTGTCACGTTCTTTTTCCTCGTCAGCAGCAAGCTGGAGTGGGTTCTCTATCATCTTCAGTTTCTTCTTCTTTTTTGACATCAGAGCCAGTCTCCTCATCTTTATCTTCATTATCCTATTTCGAATGAATGGGAGAATTATCATCAGGATGATCTTCTGTGATCAAAGTTTCCTTGGCCATTTCAGTTTCCCCACCAGTCTCGACTAAGATGTCGTTCTTGGGGCTGGTTTCTTCTCCTATCTTGTCTTGAGCAGGATGTTGTTGTTGGAGAGTAGTAACTGGTTGGTTGACCTCTGTCGCAGATTCCTTTGTCGAGCCTTTTGGAGACTGTTTTGAAGGACTGGTAGGTTTATAGGTGGGATCACTGCTGGTCTTTGGAAGTACTTGGACAAGAGGGAGTCCATGGGTATCAACTTAGGCCTGAAAAGATAAATCAAGTTAAGAAAAAACAAGTATGACCATGAGGAAAGAGTTTAGCTGTCGAATATCAGAACGTACCTGGGGGATAATAGTTTTAAAGCTGGAATTTTCACTCTCTTCAAGAATGGGTGGAACTTGCACAACTGGACTTGTTGGGGGAGTTTTCTCTAGTGTTTTCACAGTAGAGGACTTTTGTGGGGGAGGTTTTGACACCTTTTTCTTTTTCTTTGAAGGTTGTACCTGGTTGGGAAACTCGTCACCAGAGTCAACAACAGGAGTTTCAGTTTCTTGCTCTTTCCTTTTCTTCGGCGTAGGAGGAGGTTTTCGGCTTCCCTGAAAATGGAAACAAAGTTTAATTAGCATGTAAAACAAAATAATAATAATGTTGGCGAAATAAGAAATAGAGTTATACTCTCGCCAGAGGTTTTTTAGTTGTGTTTTGAGGGCCTTCCTCAACTCCTGTAGTCGAACCTTCAACTACTGGTTTCTTGGCAGTTATTTTCAAAGCTAAAGGAAAAAGGAAGAAATTAGAGATATAGTTTGAAGAAATATGCGTGAATAATAAGTAAAGGATGTCGAAGGTCTCCCCATTCCACACCTTCAAGTATTGGAGTTTCCACGCGAACGTGTTCTATGCCAATATGAAGGTGACCTTTGAAAGTGTCCAAGGTGTACTTAGTTGGAACCACTCGCTTAGCGCGTTTTTGGTAATTTTGGCGAAGAATTTTCATCGAATCCCCGCAAATAAACCAATCTAGAAACGAAGGGCTAAAAGCCACACCAAATTCAGCAGAAGGTAGAGGGGGAAACTTTGGTGGATAAAGATTGAAAGCCAACTCATAACGTTGATCTGGTCGAAAGTATGGAGGTAGTTTAAAATCATCCAGTTTTCTCATAAATTTTTGTTTCAAAGTAACTGCTGCTTCGCTTATGGTTCGACTAAGTTCATTGGGCCTATAAGCAGTTTCAAAGTATTTCTGGAATGCTTGGATTTCCTTGACATGTCTCGAAATACCTTTCTTGGTCTTGTCCTGCACAAGTGTAAAAGCTTTAGTTAGCTGGATATTGAAGGAAGGCACGTCAAAAAACTGGTTGGTGTAGTAATCTTTCCACCATTCATCGACTTCCTGAGTACAAAGGAAGGACGGTCGAAAAACCAGTGGTTGAATCTCGACCAGGTTAGAATACTTCTTCAATAATTTTGAACAC
This sequence comes from Lathyrus tuberosus, assembly GCA_022829125.1. Classification (NCBI taxonomy): domain Eukaryota; kingdom Viridiplantae; phylum Streptophyta; class Magnoliopsida; order Fabales; family Fabaceae; genus Lathyrus; species Lathyrus tuberosus. The sequence goes on from JALAZF010000034.1 coordinate 9,762,740, forward strand.
TTATCTTTGTTGTGGAACATGTTGTAGTGAATGAGAGAACCTTTTCTGGAAAAGAGGGGTTTAGGTTGTATCTGAATTAACCCAAACTATCGAGAGACAAAGTTGGGCTAGTAAGCAGCCAAAGAGATCTTTGACTTTCCAGGGCTAATTCTGGAAGCTAGAAGTCTAGGTGTCAGGAAGGATTCCCAGACATTGAGGAAATCATCATCTTCAGTTTTCGACTCCACAGGTAGTATTCTAGTGAACCATTTTGCTCCAATCACCCTATTGGCAAAAGGGGCCATACTGGGGGTAAAGTTGTAGCGTTTGGCGAACATCATGACGTAACTAGTAAAAGCTTGTTGGAGGCTCAGTCCTTCGTCAGTAAGTGTCAGTTTCACCAATCTAGTCCCTTCGACCCTCCGGTCCCTCAAGGCATCTTCATTCACAGGATTTTTGATAGGGAGAGAGGCTTCAAAAGTGGCATTAAGCCATAATTGCAGAAGCCAAAACGGTCCTGACAAAAGAAGGTTGCCTTTATCCTTGATGGTCTTGAGGAAAGTAACACCTTCGCCCAGAGATTCGTAAAGATTTGCTAAGATCGTTTCACTCAAGCATAATCGATGCCCAGCATGAAGCTGATTTGCCATAGTAATGTAACGTTTGGCTACTTGGAGTGACCTGGAGCAAAAGACACATCTCGACAGCCAGAGGGCCAGAAAAGCTACATGTTCCTGATCAGAGACTTCCTTAGTCTCTTTATCATGATAATTGGCAATGTAAGCTGTGAAGGTGGCCTTGTTCGTACCGAATCCTATAGAATCATCACATAAAACGTTGGGGGTCATAGTCTACTCCTAATGGGCTAAGGCCAGTGATGGCAGCTACGTCGAATAGGGTAGGGGTAAACATCCCACAAGGAAGATGGAAATTATTATACGTACTATCCCAGAAATAGAGGGAAGACATGAGCATATTTGGGCAGTAACCTGGTCCTACTTTCGACAGTTGAATCAAGTCGAAAATACCCATGTCTTTCCAAAAGTCAGCCTTAACTTTTTCAATCTTCGCCAGCCATACTAAATAATCAGAGGGATCTTTCGACAAGGGACAAGATCTAAAAATTCTGGCATGGTTCAGATATTCTAAGCTTATGGGTTCTTCAGAGGGTGAGCCTTGGCCATCAACAGTGGATTTCTCATCTATGGCCTTTTCTTTATCAGTTCTAGGTTTGACCCCATTAGCTATGGGTTTATAACGGTGATAAGCTGGAAAAAATTCTTTTACCTTCACTGGATCTAATTTTAAATCAGGCAAAGGCCCTAACATTGCATATGATGTACTAGAAATTAGAATAGGGATAAGTACCTGGGATTGAAAAATGCGCCTTTTTTCTTCTTGATTAGGGGGTTCAGGCACATATTGTTGGTTTCCCACCACCTTTGGCCCAAAGATTTTGTGGACAAGTGATAAAGCTTTAGAGTTTTTTGGAGCTTTGTTGGAAGTTGTTGGAGCTGCGGAAGACGCCGTGTTTGAAGGAAAGGAGTTGCAGAGAAACTCAGAGAAGAAGAAGAAACGTTGAAAGGGTTTACTCAAGAGGAAGAAGAAGCGTAAAAGGTTGAAAAAGGAGTTTTTTTGGCTTATTTATAGATGGTAAAAAGAGGTGACTGAAGCAGTTAAGATTCAGAATTTGGAGAGATCATGGGGCACGTGGCAGTTGTGAGTGGATGGACTGAAAAGTTGGCAGTTAAGTTGGTCGCCCACAATTTACTAGGGATTAGGGTAGTAATGATTTAAAATTGTCAGAAACGTGGGCTGAAGAGAAGTATCAGAAAAGTGTAATAATGATTCAAACGTCATAGGTGTCCAATCATAGGAACAGTCAATTTGGTAAATTACTGAAGGCGTCGAATCATGTTGGCAAAAAATGCCTTTCTCATTGATAATCGAAAAGGCATTTATTGGGGAGAAATTTGTAAACTGCTGTTTTCGACAACAATAGATTGATTGGAAAACAGAAGTAGAAGGAGCTGGTCGAAATATTTTCGACTCATGATTTAATGCTAAATTTAAAGCTAGTCGAAGACAATTTGGAAACTGGAAGAAGTGATGTGAATTTCTCTACGTGATAAAGAAGTTCATTATTTCGACAACTTAAGTTGGAGAGGTATTTTGTCAGATGGTTTGAAATTCAAAATTGAGAGGGAGATGCAGTTGAAGAAATCAGACACGTGGAGCATATCCAAGGCAAGGAAGCATGCAAGACGCCATTTGTCACATTTAGGGGAATAGCTGTTATCGACAGTTATTTGGTTTGTATATAAATAGGTAGTCATGGTATGAAAAAAGTGTGTGCATTTCAAAATTGTACAAGTTATTCAAATTACTCAAAGTAATCGTGTGAGAGAAACGAGTCATTATGAAAAAAATGTATGTTTGAGACAAACACCAGTTTATTACTTGCAATTCTTTATGAAATTTAAGTTTGTTTACAATACTCTTTAAGATTCTGCAAATTTTATTCTTGTCACGTTACTTTCATTTCACCAGTTATTTACCAATTCCAAGTTCTATTTATTTTAGTTAGTCGAAAATTACCAATTGTGAAACAATAATAAAACAATGATAAAAAGGTTAGAGTTTTACTCAAATTGTCAGCATTTTTAATGCACTGTGTCCTAGGATTTGTGTGGTCGGTCCTGTTAGTAAACTAATTCCACAAATTAGAAGACCAGAGGTTGTTTGCTAAATTTCAAGGTGAATAATTATTACCTTTGTCGTCCTGCCCTTTGTTGGTTGTAGGTAATATTCCTCATATCCTTTTGGTTGATTGCCTCGTCGTAGCTATCACTTGGTTGATGGTCGGTAATCTCTCCTTGTTCGAGTTTATCACCTTTGTCGTTCTGCCCTTTGTTGGTAGTAGGTGATATTTCTCGTATCTTTTAAGATTATTACCTTTTTCGTCCTGCCCTTTGTTGGTAGTAGGTAATATATCTCATATCCTTTTGGTTGATTGCCTTGTTGTAACTGCCACTTTGTTGGTAGTTGGTAGTCTTTCTCTATGATCATGCTATTACCGGATGCCTGGTAATGGATGATCTTTTCCCCAGCTAAGGTTTTTACTTCCCTTTTGGGATGAGTTTTCCCTCTTTTATTTCTTGTATTGGTAATTTTCCCTTAGTGGAATCTTTCTCTTTTATTCTTCCCCAGCGGAAATTGTTTCTTCCCCTGTTGGGATGTGTTTTCCCTCTTTTGTTTTCCCCCGGTGGAGTCTTTTCTCTTTGCTCCCCAGCTCTTGTTTGTCTCCTGTGGCATATTCTCCCCACAGAGGTCTTGTTTCTGCATACCATCCGCATAATCATATCATTTTGTGGTTTCTTAGGGCAAAAAATTGGGTTTATTGTTATATTTAAGTCTCTTCTATCTCGTCGAGACAAAGATGTCGATCTTCTTATCTCCGGATAGAAGAAACTTAAATAGAGGCAGCTGTAATACCCTAATTTTTACCCCTAAGATCCCAACATGTTTTTTTTTTGTATTTCATGCCACAAACAAGATCACACATTGGTTCCCTCTTTTATGGGATTATGCCTTGCGGGGATCTTTGGTTATGTGTGTGTTTGTTAGTTGTTTTTTTCTAGCTTAATTTGTTTATGTTTACTAACCATTAATTAAAATCCAAAAAAATATTTTTGTTTTCTTTCACTAACATTTTCAGGGGAAGAACAGGTTTAAAATACCAAAAAATCAATCTCACGGCTCGAATGAATTTCATCTGAACAAAGTCAAAGTTGATCTGCAATTAGTTCAAAAATCATCTGATCAAGAGTTTCCAAGATTTAATTAATTTTTATTCAAGAGACACCAAGGTTCATGTGTTTATTTCCATGCCTTCTTTGACAAGCAAGAGAATCGAGTCGGAACCACAGCAGTGCATTCAAAAGGAGTATTTTTTCAAAATTTGCACTAAGTAACCGATTATCATATAGTCCGTAACCGGTTACCCTCGTGAAATTTTGAAAAAAATGGCAGCAAATTCAAATTCAGCAATTGGCACAAATTTTCATCATTTTGATCACATGTGGAATATTCTAGATCATCCCATTTTAATTCCCTACATCATCATAATTAATTCCTACCATGTACCTCCACTAATCACCACTCTTTTGATAATTTCCCTCCAAATTTGAATTCCAATCCTAATCTTGATCTTCCAAGCCTAATTCCAAACCACCAAATTCCCAAGCCTAAATTCTATAAATAGAGGCTTCATTTCACAAGCTTTTGATAGCCAACAAACCTCTTGCAAATTCTCTCCTCAACCACAAAATTCACCAAAGCTCACATTTCTTCCTTTGAAAGTTAACAAGAATTCACATTGAATCTTGTTCAACTTTGAGCTAAACCTTCATCCATTCTTGTTTTTGTTTATCAATTGTAGTAGATCAAGGCTTTGGAGTGTAGATCTTGAAGCAATTTGAAGGAATTTTCAGATTTGAAGTGGTAATTCATCTTTCACCATTGTTGAAGCTTCATCTTCATCTTCCATAATGTAGATCTTTGGAGATCTTTGTTACTTGATCTTTTAGATCTTGTAATTGTGTTTAATTGTTGGTTTTTGTTTTTATTTTACTTTAAATTTCGTGCAATTTCAGTTCCATGATCACAAGATGTTTGTAAAAAGTTTTGAAAGTGGATCATGCTGAATTTTGCACAATTTTCTGCATTCTGGTGCAGAGTAACCGGTTAGCAGATATGCAATAACCGGTTACTCTGTGTTAATTTTGAAAAATTGCGTCTATTTTTCACTAAGTAACCGGTTAGTAAATATGCAGTAACCAGTTACTTAGAAACATAATGCATATTTTGCCTTGTTTTTGGGACTGTTTTGGTTCCTTTTCCATTTTCTTCCCTTTCCTTTTGTTCTTAGCCTTAGATCACATAATTGTGTGGTTTAATTTGGCTTTCTCTTCATCTATTTCTTTTTATTTTGATCGATGAAAGTCCTATGGATCTTAGAATTCCTTTGTTGAATTTTTGATCAAGACTAGATCGTTACCTATTTTCTTTTCGTGCGGTATTGCTTTCGGATGACGATCTACATATCGTTCATCTAGCATGCATTAGTACAAAGATTTATTGATCGGCCTCATTGTAGGGTAATTACTCCGTAAATTAGTCGGCGATTGCTTAACATAGTGCAACATTTGTCCCTCTTTATCCAATTCGGAATTTGAGCTTTCGTGGTCCGGACCTTGATTGGTCGCGTCAACCCAATGGTGATTGATCTTTTGTATTACGTTCAAAATCTTTGAAGCTTTTTGTTGTAGAGGCTTTGATTCTATCAATCTTCTTACAAGTATTCATTAACCTTGACCTAAGTACATTGTTTAATCACTATAGTTCAAAACGCGAAACGGAATAATCGGTGAAGGCTTATGGCACTAGAGCCTTGTGCTACTAACCACTAACTTCTAACTTCTTTACATTTCCTTCTCGCTCCCTATCCCTCTTTATTTTTTATGCTTTATGTCATTTTATCGTATCATGTTTATGTTTATGTCATTTTCTTTTGTCCACTTGGACCATATTATCTTGTGCTTTGTTTTTCTTTTGTCCATTTGGACTCAAAAACATTAATAAAGGATTAAACCACTAAAAGACTTGTGCTCTTAATTGTTGGACTATGGCCACTATCCTTTGCATTGGAGGACCTATACTCTTGATTATGGACTTATGTACTTAGAATTAGGATCCTAACCTATGCTTGGAGTTTGTGATGGGAAACCTTGGATTTTGGATACTTGGAGTCCTCTTTTGAAGACTTATTTTGAATTAAGACCAAATCCAAAGGGAAAAATGCTTATGTTATGGAGCTTGTCCATGTGGTTAGATCTTTCTTATCCTTAGCTCATATTTTATGCACTGGGATAATTACTTCTTCTCCACCCCTTCTTCAATTTTCAAAACTTCCTCTCTTTTTCAAAACCTTCTTGTTTTCAAACTCGAAACCGCTTTCATAATAAAACCTTGACTTCGGTCAAGTGATTTTTTTAAACTTAATTTTCTTTAATAAATGTCAATCAATGTTAATCATATTTTGACCATTTCAAAAAGACATAAAAAAACAAAACTCATCAAACTCTTTTTGTGCTTTGTGCACTTTTCCTTTTAAAACTTTTTCATAATTTTAGACATGATTCATTTCTTTAAGCGGAATTATTCGCTTGGAAATGACGACTTGTCTTTACACTTAAAATCAACCAAAATAAACAAATGTTTGTTCTTTGTACCACGAACTACGGGGTTTTGATCCTACATTGCACATCGTGGGTACGTAGGCATGAGACGATAAGTCTCTCCAAACACAAAAAATATTAAAAAATACTTCTCTTCTCATCTCCTCCATCTTTTTCAAGCAAACCATTTTCAAACCAAAAAGCAGTAGATATTTCAAAGGGTTCCTATAGAGTACTATAGATGTTTTGGGTGCTAACACCTTTCCATTGCGTAACCAACCCCCTTACCCATTCTCTGTTTGTTCTTGTTTTTTTAGAACTCTTTAGGTTTTGTTCGCTCTTTTTCCTTTCCTTTTTGGGATAAAATAAAAGTGTGGTGGCGACTCTTGTTTTTTTTAGTTAAGTTAGTTAATAGCTTACACTCACAAGTTTCCCCGCTACAGGTAAATTAGCATGATGCAAAAGAGCATGACCTGTTTCAACAACATGTCTGTGTCTCCTCTCTGCTGTGCCTTTACCTCAGGTGTGTGAGGTGGTGTGGTTAAATGAGAAATACCATTATCGGCAAGGAAGGATTTTAATTTGATAAATTCTCCACCATTATCAGTGAAAAGAGAAACAATCGGCAAATTAAAAGATTTTTCAACAATGGACTTGAATTGAACAAAAATAGAGAATACATCTGACTTATGTTTCATTGGGTACAACCAGACATATTTGGAAAAATGATCAACAATGATTAAATAGTATAAAAAACCATCTAATGATCTAACAGGAGCGGGGCCCCAAACATCATAGTACAACAATTCCAAAGGTTTGCTGCTTGTGAGATGATGATTTGAAAAAGGAAGCTTGTGGCTTTTTACACAGTGACAAGAAGTACACTCATGTGAGGCTGGAAGCTTTATTGGTAGATGATGATTGTCAGTCAGATGCTTTATTATTTTGAAAGAAGGATGTCCTAATTTATGATGCCATGTAGATGTAGACTGGATGTTTGTATGCAATGCTTGCGGTGGACTGGATGGACTAAATGCATTGGATAGATGATAAATATCTTGTTTAAGTGGTCCATGAAGCAGTGGTTGACCCGAGGTCAAGTCCTTGACAACAAAATGATTTGGAAAAAATTCAACAGAACAACCATTAGATTGACATAACTTGGAAACAGACAAAAGGTTAGATTGAATTTTAGGAACACATAAGACTTGTTTAAGATGAACAGGTTTGACAGAAGTATTAATAACAGAGTTACCAGTGTGAGTAATTGTCAAACCTGTTCCATCACCAACAATCACCCGATCTGCTCCAGGATAGTAATTTGTTAAAGTGAGATGTTGCAGGTCCTGAGCAATATGATGAGATGCTCCTATATCCATGACCCAGTTACCATGTTGTGGTGCAGCCTGATTCTGAGCAAAGTTCGTTGTCGGTTTAGGTCCATTTCATTTTGGAAATCCCTTAATCCTGTAGCAAACCTTAGCAGTGTGACCAGCCTTGTCACAGAACTGACAAACCACCTTATTTTCGCTATTCCCCAGAGTTGGAGACATGCTGCGGTAGTTGTTGTTTTTGTGTTGATAGTGTTTTGTTCTTGTGACTGCGTTGGCAGTGGCAATCACATTGTCAAATGCAAGTGGATCAGCTTGGTGATGAATTGTTTCAAAATTCATCAGTTTCTCATGAAGTTCAGCAAAGGCAATAGGGCTTTCTCTGCTTCTAAGTGCAGCAGAAATTTCACGATACTCACCACTCAAACCATTGAGAGTGTGAATAACAAGATCAGTTTCATCAAGAGGATGATCAATGATTGAGAGTTCATCCAAAATTGCCTTTATCCCTTGTAGATATGTAGCCATCGATTGGTTTCCTTTTTTGAAATTGGAAATCCATTGTTTGAGCGCGATAATCCGCACTCTTGAGCGGCCCACATACATGGTTTTTAGGATCTCCCATGCTTGATTGGAACTTTTGACAGTTCCTAAGTGTGTGACCACTGTTGCAGCCACCGAAGATACAATACCATGTAGAATGAGTTGTTCTTGTCGAACCCAAAGCGTGAAGGCTGGATTGACAGCCGTGGTATCGGTCGCGAGCTATTTTGATGGACAAGATTTAGTTCCATCAATATAACCTAGAAGATCATAGTCTGTTAAACGAGCCATGAATTTAATTCTCCAGGCAGGGTAATTGTCTCCATCGAGTTTGATGGAGAATTGAGAACCAACATTCAAGATAATCAGTTTGTCTGCTGGTGATGACATAGTGGACGTCTGTTCAGCTTCAGAAGGCATAACGTGGATTGGAAAAAAATTGTTTTTAAGCTTTACGCTCTGAATACCATGAAGGGAATGATATTTTTATATATATTCCAGCCATAGATGTTGAGTATTTATAGATACAAGTGATACTTAATTGTATAACTAATTCCTAATCTTAAGGGAACCCTTCTGTTGATTCCTAACATTAAGGCATGAATGATTCAAAACTATACCAACTCATATGCACAGTAATAGGAATGATTGGTTACACCTTATTTATAGGAACAACTTATGATTATCTATTATTAGATACAGTCTAACTTCTAAGTTGAATTCCTAAAGCCATTTAGTTGGATCTAGTTGAGATTGAACCATTAATTTTTTTACATGTACTTGTTGATGATAGATAAGTAAGAAATTAGACTGCCTAATGCATAAAGTAAGGATGTAGACATGTCCTTTATATGAGCATAAAAAATATATGGCTGACATTGGTATACCTAGTTAATATTGAAAACAACAATTCTGCATCGGCTATGTTACAAAGGGGTGGACAGCAACCGACAGCCCGACCCTACCCAGAAAAAATCGGAAAAAAAAAGTTACAAATGGGCGGGTCCAAACGGCCCAACGGACCCAACGGGTGGCATTAAAGGGTTCAGTTGGTTTTAAACGGGCGGACCTGGTATTCAATATTGAACCGCGGGTATCCTAAACCACCCGAATTTCATACGTGAAACGACATCGTTTTCATAACTGGGGATAATACTCTCATTTTTCTGATTCACTCATTTCATTTCAATTCTCTCTCCAAGATGAAATGAAACCCTAGCAGCAGAGCGATAAATTCCACCATTTCTGTTCTCCTCGGCTGAAATCGGAACGAAAATATATTGAAGATTATGTTGTTGAAAGAGGTACGCGACGGAAACATGTTGAAAGAGGTATGCGACAGAAACGCCGTTTCTATGATTAATTTTGTGTTTCACTTAATCCCTATTTGTTGATTCAATAATCACTCAACACTGTTGCTAATCCTCATCACCTCCACTACTCCACCACTGTTTCTATTCGTTCTACCATTATTTTTTTAGGTTTTTCTATTTAGGGTTTCAAATATCCATAGTACTGAGGCTAATTATTTGTACACGACTGAGACATAAAAATATTATATTATATGCATTGGGCTCTGCGATATCAGCATTAGGATTTCATAAAATAATCCATACAATAATAAAAGAAGAAATACAACCAACACTTTCTGCAAGTGTAGCAGAGGTGATACGTATACGTATATAACGTGTCTATTAAGGAAGATAAGAGTGAATATTTTAAGTACATTGTAGAAAGTGTTCAAAGAATACCTGAAAAATTATAATAAAATCTGCACAAATCCAAGACAATTGATAAAGTGTGCAAAGCATTATGCAGATTTATCATGATGTGGTCATCTACTTCATGGGAAAACCTATGATATCATAATATGGGATACGCATTATGTAAAGACTGATATGAACAAATATTTGGACAAAATTTGATACCTAATGGACAAAGTTTGAACAATGAGTTGTTGAAGAAAGACTTGTGTTTCTAAAATAAGTTTATTACCCAAGTAGGTATTTTTTTCACCTCCGTGAACAATACACTCCACATATAGGGGAGTATGTACAGTTTCCTATAAAATAATTCAAGTTTAAGATACATAATTGGGAATTTCCTTTTTATGCTTAAGGATTATTCAAACACCATTTTCATTGATGTAATAAAATATTTTGAGAGTCGTTTGTAGTTGTTTATTTAGTTAGTCAATTTCAGTAAGGGTGGTAATTTAATATTTACATATGGAAGAATCCTCCGTATGTTAGTTTTTGCCACAGTTATTTTCCTTTGGAAAATTGTATGCTTTGCTAATGGCGGATAAATGTCCCTATAAAGGATTGTGACATTTGTGAAGCACACGTGAATTGTTAAAGTTAAACCATCATTGACATAAATTTGCTAATGCGGCAAGTGTGAATGACATTATTTGACTTGTTGGTCTTTGGAGGAGTCAAAATGAAAGCAAATCCAACTATCGCCAAGTTACCTCTCTGGTAACATTCCTAAAGAGTTTGATAATTTGTAAAGGTTGCAGTAGCATAACAGTTACAAGGATATGAAAAACTTCAAAATTTGCAGCATCAAACAACAATATTGAAGTAGAAAATCCCTCATCTACAAGGATATGAATAAATATAGTCTTTCAATATATTTTGAACAAAGAATCGCCTACTTGGACTTTCTATTCATTCACATAACTAAACAATGTAGGATTTATTTAACATGTATATTTTCAACCAACCCCAATAAACCATACATTTATATGCACGAGTATTGTAGCTCGAATCATTCAAATAAAATATTATGGGTTTTTGAGATTTTGTAAAAGTTTTTTAGATGCTTGAAATATGTTGCTCTAAATATATAGTTATAGTGTAATTTACTTTTATATCAAATATAATTTTTGAAACCTTTAAATATTTTTTGGTTGATTTATATTTTGATCATAATTAATATTTTAATACAAATTTTTTTTTTTAATAATTTATTATTATTATCATCCAAATAAGAGAATACTGTATTATTTATTTGATTGATTAATAATAGATTTTCTAATGATTAATTATAGATAATAATAAGTTATTATTAATATAAAATTATGCTCAACTGTTCTTTTTACAGTCATACAATCAATTGTTATTAAATACTAAATAAATTATTTCATTTAACAATATTTTTTATTTGCCTCGTGGGTAGTGTGTATAGAGCTTTATCAAAACTTTTGGCGGCTAGATTGAAGTTGGTGTTGAACTCCATCATTTCTAAGTGCCTAACGGCGTTCATGCCGGGAAGACAATTACTTGATGGAGTGTTGGTGGCAAACGAGTTGGTTGATTATGCGGTTAAAGAAAATAAGGTTGTTTCGCTTTTCAAGGTGGACTTCGAGAAAGCTTATGATAAAGTTAGTTGGTGTTATCTTAGATTCATGATGAGGAGAATGGGTTTCGGTGATCTTTGGTTAAGGTGGATGGAGGCCACTATATTTTCAAGTAAAATGTTCATTGTGGTGAATAGTAGCCCAACTTTGGAGTTTGTGGTGGAGAGAGGCTTGAGGCAAGGAGATCCTCTTTCTCCATTTCTTTTTGTTTTGGTAGCGGAAGGGTTAACGGAATTGGTGAAGAGGTCGGTTCTAGTCGGGGAGTTTGCGGGTGCAACTTGAGTGGTATGTGTTTTATCGATATCCTTCAATTAGCGGACGATACTCTTTTGGTGGGAGATGGGAGTTGGAAGCACATGTGGGCTATTAAGACAATTCTGAGAGGTTTCGAGTTAGTTTCGGGACTCGGTATTAATTTTCACAAGAGCAAATTAATTGGTATCAATATCCCAATTCCAAATCTCGAGGCGGCGGCATTATTTCTAGCATGTCGAACGGAGGAGAAAGAGTTTACTTTTCTTGGTATTCCAATCGGATCTAACCCTAGGAGGTTATCCACTTGGACTTCTCTGGTCTCCAAGTTGGAAAAGAGGTTACTTAGTTGGCATAGCCGCTTCTTAAGTTTCGGAGGGAGAATTACTCTTCTTAAATCCGTTCTTAGTAGTTTGTCTATTTTCCAACTCTCTTTCTACAAGATGCCGGTGAAAATTCGTAAGGAGATTACCAAAATTCAAAGTAGATTTCTTTGGGTAGTTCAGAGGTGAAGAATAGGACGCATTGGATTAGTTGGGACACTATTTGCAAACCTATTGAAAAAGGAGGTTTGAATATTAGAAGGATCGATGATTTTAACATTGTTCTTCTCCACAAATGGAGGTGGAGAATTTTAGAAGGATCGGAGGAATTATGGTTTAAGGTGTTGAAAACCCGTTATGGCGATATTAGACTTCAAATGTACGGGTTGGATGGTACTCGTTCTAGCACGGGCTCGTTGTCTACTTGGTGGAAGGACTTGACTTCTATCTCTAAGTGTTATGCTTCGGATTTACTGCTAGAAAATTCTGAATTTTGTGTGGGTAATGGTTACTCCATCCCTTTTTGGCATGTAGACTGGACAGGGGGTGGGGTTTTGAAACTGAAGTTCCCGCTTTTGTACGCTTTATCTCATCTGTGTCAAGCTTCGGTTGGTGCTATGGGTGGGTGGTCGAATTCTGAATGGAGGTGGGGGGATTTTGGGCTTCCTTGGGCTGTGCAAAACTCGATCAGTGTGAACTTGGTGGGGCAAGTCGTGTCGCCTGTTGCTGAATATCCGGCTACTGTCAACACTGGTGATGGTTGTCATTCTGTTCTGGAGCCGGGGACTCTCTCTGTCATCGCTGGTTTGGTTTCGCAGGGGAATTTGGTTTTTTTTTGTATCTGATCCGCGGCATACCAGCAGTGTGGTTTCTGCTGCGGGTTCCATTTTTATTTCTGTTACTGCTGTGGGGCAAAGTCAGCACGACCAACAACATGATAGAAGCAGTGCAACTGTCATGGCTCTATATCAGATGAGTTTTCTGCTGCCTCCCTAGAGCTGGTAGAATTGAGTGTTCTGTTGGAGGGCGTGAGGCCGGTGGAAAACATCAATGATAATGTCTTGTGGAAGCCAGAAGATAACTTCAGATTTTCGGTTAGCTCCTTCTTCAAAAAATCCTTTGATTTTATTGCTCATTTCAGGCCGGTTAATAGGGATGATATTGCCTTTGAGTTAATTTGGAAGGTGAATGCTCCTCTGAAAATCAAGGCTTTCGGTTGGAGATGTTTTCATAATAGATTGCCAACGAAGGATCTCTTTTTGGTTAGAGGAATCATTCCCCCGGATAACGAGTATAAGTGTGTTCTGTGCGATCGCCAGCCGGAAACTTTGAGACATTGCCTTTTAGATTGTGTAGTGGCTAATTTGGTGTGGAAAGAGGTTGCGGATTAGATTGGTCTTAGGTGTTTCCGTGGGGTCGATTTAAAGGAAACCTTTATGGTTTGGTTTAACTTTGGCAAGTCTAAGAAGGTTAAGTCCGGAAGGGAAGGTGTTTTTTGGTTATCGGTGTGTTGGAATTTATGGACGATTAGGAACAGATTCATTTTTAGGAATTCCAGTTGGAATGTAAATGACACGGTTTGGTTAGTTAAATACACGGTTTGGAGATGGGCGTTTATCGGTGAAATTACCCACCCCAATTGTAACTTCTACGAGTTCAACAAAACGTCATTGTTTTATTTATCGTAGGTTTAATTGGTTGGTAATTTACCGTTTTGTGTCGAGCCTTGTCTCACATACTTTTGTAATCAGGTTGGAGTACCCTTTATACTCCGTTTAATATGATCCTTGCTTACAAAAAAAACAGACCGTAATGTGTTGACTTATAATACGACAAATAAAAAATCTATATTCTAGATCATTTAATTATTTAATCATTGTTACATTAAATAATTAACACAATATAAAAAATCTACCCAACCATCATTCTCTTTTACTTCCTTTTTATCCTTAACTTCGTAATTTTAAAAGTGTGATTTTATTAATCAATAATTACAACTAAATTATATATATATATATATATATATATATATATATATATATATATATATATATATATATATATATATATATATAAGTTATGCTAATGCACACCCACATGGGTATGCATTAGCAACATATACCTTAGTATATTTTTTTGTGGGGCCCACTAATTTTGAGTGGGATCCACATTAAAAAGATCAAGAAAAAAATAGAAAGAAAATAGATATAATGTATTTTTGTGTGGAGTCCACCAAATTTGGGTGTATGTTAGCATTTCATATATATATATATATATATTAGGGCCTGATCCACAAGAAATAAATGTGATGATGATTGGTCCTTGTGAAGGCATGTGAATTGTTCCTGGGTCCACAACCCCAGAGCCAATCAGCTATGCAAGTTAGGATTGAATCTTACTCATCCAAAATGTGGTATAACGATTTTTGTGTTATCAACTACCTAACTAATATTAGAAGATACATAGTAACACCCTGAATTACCCTTTAATCAAAATTTATTTACACTTAAAAATACCCTTAATGGTAATTTACTAAATAAAAAATAATTGACCAATAGAATTTGTCCGTTTTGCCAAATGGCTCATGCATTTGGAAAATCCCTCTCAATTTTCAAACACCCTATTACCCGGGTAAAATTCTGAACAACATTGCTTTACCCTTTAGTATTCATTATTGTCTGGTTTTCCTTCTTGGAACTCAAGCTTATTCATTTGAACTATTCCTGAGTGCTTTTCCATTTCAGTATTCATTTTCGACTGGTTTTCCTTCTACCAGCTCCAGGTAATGTTGATTTTGGTTGAATGTTGCATTTTCATTTCGTGTTTGTTCTGGTTTATTCAATATTTTGCTTTTTTTTTTCATCTTTATTTTTATTTCCGGTTCTTGATGTTACAAATTTCCAGATTTGCAATTTAGAGGTTTTTCTTGTACTTTAGGATGGAAAAGTAAGGTTTTTCCAAATTTATGGCATGTGTGTGATATTCATTTTTATTTCCTATTCCCGTACGTTGAGATTTAGGGTTTGAGAACCCTTTTTCTCTCAAATGTTTTCCTCTCTACTTTCTTTCCCCCTCTTCTCTCTCTTTTTTCAGACTCAAAGCATCTCATCTCTCTCATCAGTGTTTCAAGCTTGAAGAAGAGTACCATTTCCTTCATCAAGATCCAACTCATTTCCATTTCATATGTGAGGTAAAGTTATCTGTTAACAATTATCATTTCCTTTATTCAGTGTTCATGTTCATTTCTTATAGCTTTGAAATCGTGTTTAGATCTGAAAATGGATGAACACAAATTCTGTGCAAAACTTATATTTTATAATATCTCTTTTGTTGTGCTTTCTTTATGTATCACACATGTTCATTTTTCATGGATATTCTTTTCATTTTTACAAACCCTCTGATTGTGTGGATTTGGATTTGTTTTTTGATTCTGGTTCTTTTATCATGTTTTGACAGTGGTGTATGATAGATCAAGATGAGATTCTTAGGAGGACAGTGATATTTTGAAATAAACATTTTCTGGTGGCAGTTATTTTGACTACCTCTTCCACGTCAATTTTGAAACTTTAATCAGTTGCAGGTCCGTCCATTATCATCTCTAACTTCTATGTCACCTTATCTCTTCATATTTTTTTCCTTACTTGCTTGACCCAATTTATTCCACAGCGTTGCTACGAAAGCCACATCCGTTTTCGTTTCACAAACCATTCTAAAGAGAAGATGTCAGTGACAATAAGTTGGCTGAATACTCTATAGCATAAAATAATCTAATCCAAACAGATCCTTATTATAACGTAAAGTATTTCAAACTTCGGTGCTTCTTCGACTCCTCTAGATCACCATGTTGATCTTTATGATTATTATGTAATGTATTTCAGCACAGTTTTTCAATTTAGATATCGACATATTCATTTACGTTTAGTATCTTATGTTACTATTTTTTGATGCAGTGAATGGGAACGACCACTCGGTGTTATTGATGCCAGACACCATTGTATCGTTGTATTGAGTCATCGGAGATGTATCAAGAATATTGTGGTCCATTACAATATGCTGAGAATTGCTCGGCGCAGGGACTTCGTTAACCACGTGACAACTTGATATTGGTGTGGAAGTGTAGTTTGTCGGTCTGGAAAAAAATACGTTATCGGTGTGTTTATTTTTTAAAATTATTATCAGTGAACGTTTTAGTGTCGTTGTCATGTTTTCGATGTCCATGTTTCATAGCTATTTAATCATTTTCAACCTTTTTTATTTGTGAATTAGTCCATCAATGTTATGAGGTTAGCTAAATAAATCTGTTACTTTTATGGCTTCAAAGTTAACAATTTTTCTGAAAATATAGGATATTATATAAACAAAAAAATTTCATGTCATTATGTATGGAGACCCAAGGTTTCTCATTCTCTTTTTTGTATTTGCAGAATGATTATGGGACATTGCATGGAGTAGCTGTTGGATCTTTGGTTGAGGTTCTGTCAACTGCATGTGCTAGAATTGTAGTTGCTGAGGACAAACAACTTTTTCTTGGGGGAATTAGCAGTTCTTACCTTTGTGCGACTCCGGAAAATAGTGATTGGTAAATTATAGTTTATCGTTCTTTGGTTTCTTTGAAAGGGCCCTGTATTGCCATTAAATGTGTTGTCATGTCTCGTCTGAATAAATCAATCAACAAGAAGATGAAAACAGACTTCATTGAGGTATATGTTTCATTAATGAAAAGAAAGTGAAGGATTATGATAATGCTTGTACATTGACATTTAGATTCATTGTTCATAGTTTTGAATATATAAATGAGAAAGATACATAGGGATGTTACCATAGTAATTAGTAGCCTTCAAATATATTGATTTAACTTCCGACAATTTTATTTAAATAAATGATGTTTAATAAGAAGCACTAAGATATGCACATCTAAGTCAACTTATAATGGCAGCATAACAAATCATCAAAGTAGGATACTATTACAATATTCCTATCAATATATCAAAGTATTATAATTAGTCATGTTTATCAATAGAACCTTGAATAATATGTATGGCAATACAGGGCACTGGCATAGATAGTTCACAATAGATACAAAATAAGTTGAAGTACTTGTAGAAGACAAAATTCAGTGAAAATCATATTGTAAGGTGAAGACATGCAGAATTTGACATTGCTTTTATGTAGAGAGGAAAGTAAAAATTACTTTATAGAGGAAATTCGTTTGATGATGCAGTTTTTGACATTGCTTTTAATGTTTTCTTCATGTCTATCAAAATTTCATATTCATCCTTGTGTTGTTGTAGGTTGCTGCAAATGAGGTTCACGTGTTGAATTTTGTAAATTTAAAGTTACCATTCTTAGTTACTACATCTGACGATGCAAAAGATTCTCTTAAAGAGGAAATCCGTTTGACGTAGTAGCAATCGATAATTGCATGGTACTAACAATCTGCATGTCAGATGCCCAATGGTTGAAGGGGAGAAATGGTCAGCGACGAAGTGAACTTATGTAGACTCATTTGATAAGAATGTAAGTCCTGGAGGGGAATGCTCTAATCAGCACAATAGCTGTGAGAGATGGATTTCCCTTGGAGAATGCACTAACAATTATGTGTATATATGGTTTAATGCTTTCAAGTTTCTACCTTGTATTTCCCTGTATTTCAGACACTAGGATTTGTGTTTTAATTTTTCTATTATTTTTCCCCTTTTTCTATTTACACATTTGTTTGTTTGAGCGTGTAAAATAATGATTTCAAGGTTATTTGTATTAAAAAATAATTTATTTGTAAAAATATCAACTATATTGTAAAAATAATTATTTGTAAAAATTGTAAAATATTGTATTAATCTGACAACATAAGCAAGATTCATGGATAAATACTTAATGTTGTCAAGAGCTTTAAAAGTATGTGAACCAAGCCTGCATAATCTTATGTCAAATATGACAAATTCAATTCTATTTCATTTCTAAATCAACTAAAAGAATTATAATTTTTTTTTATTTGAACCTTGATTTGTTTTTTGTTTTTTGTTTTTTTTTTTTTTTTTTTTTTTAAATCTTGATATCCAGCCTTGCGACCGACTAATCCAAGAAGAACTAATTCCACCGTCCACAAGCGGGAGATTTGGACCATGATTTGTTGTTTTCTCTGCTATGGCATAACGGGTAAATTATAAATATTTGATATTCCAAAATCTTTATTTTTGGCTAACTTATTCTTTTAGTCCTTATCTTTATTTTTAATTTCTTCTTGGTTTCTCTTTTATTTTATGATTCTGAAATGGTCTTTTGTTTTGCAAAGTTATACCAATGCGGTTCTTTTTATTTAAATTGTGGCATAGTGAAAACCACTTTAAAAATATTGGAGCACGAGTCATCCAAGAACATAATGTTTAAAGCATGATGAAGTTTTCAGGAAATGTTATATGTTATTAAAGTCTGTTCTCTGTATAGTCAATGTAGGAACATGAGAAACGAGACATGTTATTCGGATATTATTTGCTTATGTTTTGTCTTTAGAAAAATAAAAGTAATATGACAAGAAGGAGGCATGAGATTAATCCAGCTTTATAAGAAAATGTTTGTAAAGGTAGACTACGATGCAAAACTGTTCATTGATTGGATGAAAACTATTTATGAAAATAAAAATTATAAGTAGTGATTTAATTGTTTAACTTAGTTCATGTTTAGATAATTTATTATGTTTCATGGTTTTGTAATGATAGGAGTTGAGTATGGGTGGAAAGGTGAATCTTTGTATAATGATAAGTTGCCACACATTCTTAATTTTCAATACAAATTGGACAAACTTTTTTAAGCCTTACTAACATATTATTTCTTTTAAGTATAATTATACAATTAAGTTTAAATATTAAACCAATAAAATTAAATATTAATTCAAAAACTTATATTAATTTTAAAACAAATTAAATTTAACCAATCATAATCAACCTTAACTAGATTATCTATTTTTTTCATGCAGTACTTAACAACTCTAATTCCAATTCAACATGTATATTCTTATTGATAACTACATTACCACCCCATTATTAAAACATTTCTCACATTTTCTTATTTTTATTTTAATTTTTATTTATTTATTTATTATCACTAAAAATATTAATAATGTATCTTTTTTATTATGATAAAATAATACTATATATTTATCTCACGAATCACTACCAACACAATATCTATTTTATTTTAATCAATCATTGTCTTAATTTGAGAGACAAAATTCTTATTTTTAAATTTTTTTTTTTCTTTTTCCATCTCACGATTCCTTTTTTTTACAATTAAATTTATATGATTATTATTCATTTTACAATTAAGTAAATCACTTTAAATTTTGCATTTGTATCTAAATACATTTATATTGTATCAAATAATTTTTTTATCTTACTGATCATTTTCGTATCAAAATTTTATTTTTTTTATCTTTCTTCATCTCACGAGTCATTTTTTTTGTATTATTTAATACAATTGAAATTGTATAATTATTTTTCATTTTATAATTAAATAACTAATTTCAATTTTACATATGTAAATAAATACATTTTATATTGTATCAAATAAACTTTCTATTTTTCTGATCACTATAAACACAATACATATTTTATTTTAATCAATAATTATCATAATTATTTGAACGATAAAAACCTAATTTTCAAATAGTAAATATTTCTTTTTTTTCATACCCGTGCAGACGCACGGGTCTTCTACTAGTTAGTAATGTATAATTGCATGACACAAGACATAATAATTTAATACTAACGTAACAATATTGCTCAAATAGACATAATATTTTGGTACATTATTACAAATAATAATTTATCCGTGTGTGCCACCATTAGCTGATTTTTTTACACATATGCCATCTTTTGAAATAAAAAATACTAAAATACCACACTTTAAAAAAAAAACCAAAATATCACACTTTTAGTTTGGGTTCGTCCTTCTAATAGACGACCCATTAAAGAGAAAATTGCCCATGAAGAGGTCCGGCCATCCATTGGCCGACCCAATGAAGAACCACTTTTCCATGCAGTCCACTTTTTGTGTAAGTGTGGGGCCCACTTAAATTTTAAAACTAAAAAAAAAAGGAGATGTTCAATGGGTCGGCCAATGGATGGCCGAATCCCTTCATGCGCAATTTTCTCTTCAATGAGCCGTCTATTGGAAGAACGAATTCATACTAAAAATATAGCATTTTGGTATTTTTCTTTTAAAGTGTGACATTTTAGTATTTTCCATTTCAAAATGTGGCATATGTGTAAAAAAATCACCGTTAGCTACTTCGACATTCCAACGAGTAGTATATATATTTCGTGAGGCAATAACTTTCTCCTTTTTAACCAACCAAGTGGAATCATTGAAGCACTTAAAGTGCTAGTGATGGATTTTGTTAAATTATATATATATATATATATATATATATATATATATATATATATATATATATAGAGTATTGAATTACAAATAAAAGTTTGTATGATCATTTTATGAGCTTCAAGGTGTCCGTTCTAGTCATCAACTAGATTGGTCACTAGTCTAATACTCCTAATGAAATATTTGGTTGGCCACTAACCCAACAAAAAATAATTTAGGCACACAACAAGCATATGAGATAGTATATCCTTTAATTATTTTAATACTATATATTATTTAATCTTTTTAATTTTATTTATATTTTTATGTGAATGTGCCTATATGTTGTATCTGAATCTTATGTTCATACAAGACTTCCTCATACTTCTATACAACTTATTCATTAAATTTGTGCAAAATCTTTTTTAATAAATTAAATATATATGAGATGTTAAATTGAAGTAACAAGTTTTAAATAAAATTTGAATTTATTATACTTATTTATTTATTGACTTGAGCGTTGGAGAATTAATTTTGTAGGTCCCTCATCTTCATTGCGTTGGAAGCTCAACTCCGCCATCACTTCAGATCATCACTTTATTTCTGGTTCTAGAACATACCAGTGGTGTTGTATGTGGGAATTGACTTTTGATTCTTGCGATTTCCATAATTTCATGTTCGCTTTCCAATTCATTAGTTTGTAATCTCCTTAGATCACCAAATCAAAAGCATTTAAAATCGAAGACAGAGATCCTTCACAGTCGATCCAATCAAGCACCGTGTCAGCTTCGATTTCTTCAAATTTCCATATCCTTTCCAGGTCTATAATTCCTACGATTTCAAGTGATGGCTAGATCCATAACTACTCAATCAGGCGCTGCGCGTGAAGCTGTTGCCGCTGCACATGTAATGATCAATCAACTGCCTTTACCTCCACCCCCTCAGGAAAGCGTCGTGAACCCAGAAGTGGTGATTCTGATGCATCCATACCTAGTTCAAACGCCTTAAATAGTTGGATCTATCCAATTGCCTTTGATTGAACCTCATATTCCACCTCTTGTTACACAACTGAAAGTCATGTCTGGTTTCCAATTATTGCAAGCAAATCTTGGACTACAATGCGCTAACGAGTTGCTGAATAACATGTACAAATTTTTTTGGTAGTATAACTCATATGAGTTAGAAGAAAGATTGATGAACCTCAAAGAAAACATATACAACGCTTGTCCACAAGGGAACACTGTCAACGAAATCGTATCAAGAAGAACTCATGTTTTCGTTCGGGAGCCGATCGCGACAAAGAAGTGTGGAGCTCCTAGATCATCAAAGGAGAAAGAGACATCAAAGTTCTCCTCAAAGCCCCGAGAGAGACCGAGGTAGATATGCCCCTACCCCAGATCAAGTAGAAAATCAACCGTTGAATGTATAGGCGAAGCATTTGCTGCGTGTTAAGATTTTATAAAGTAAGATACCAAATTCCATGAAGAAATTTCTCAAGTTGGGCAAGTATGATGGAAAAAGAGATTTCGTCGAGCATTTGCAGCTCTCTAATAAGCGGTTGAACTATTATAGTGTCGAAGAAGCATCTAAGTGCAAGTTGTTCGCCCTGACCCTGGTCGCGCCACCTAGATTATGGTTCAACGAGCTTCTCGACGAGTGCATTAAGTCGTGGACCGATTTTTATGACCGGTTCTCAGCATATTTCATTGCTCAAAAGCGACGATCAGTGACTGAAGTTGCTTTGAGTGGAATTTTCCAAGGTAAGAATGAAAGCTTGTGGTCTTACATTGATCGGTTTACTCAAGTTGTCGTTGAAGTTGAAGGAAAGGAAGAGGAACTTAAATGACGGATCTTCGAAAATGGCCTTCTAGTGGACCATCTTTTCAGGCTAAATATGGGAAAGAAAGAGGTGAAAACCAATCAATAAATGTTGAGCATGGCCGATTCGTAGATGATACTAGAAGAAAAGCTAAACACACATTTTGACAACCCTACCTCTACCAACAACAACTCCAATCCCCCTGTAGGGAAGGAGTCTCACCTACGGAAGAACGACTCTGACCGAGGTACATAATGGCGTTATGACAAGTATACTCTGACTATTTCTCAAGAAAAGATATACCTGGTCTACATCATTACAGAAATCGGAAAGGGCGAAATTCGAACCACTTATGCAGTCAATGAGACATCTCGGACTGACAAGTCAAAATACTTTTGCTTTCATATAATTCATAACCATAACATCGACGACTGCATCCAGTTGAAGGGTGTCATTTAAATGATATTCAAGAGAGGTCGGCTGGATGAATACATGAAAGGGGACAAAAGAGACATGAAAGAGTAGCCTAAGGGAAAATCTCCCTCAAAGACAACATATGTCGGGACTAGTGGTGAGAACAAGGAAGCCAGCAAAGGCAAGCGGCCATACATCACTGTCATCACCGGAGGAGTACCTTTGGAGAAACTCTCATCAAAAGGGACCATGAAATAGAAGATAAGTGAGATGATAACCATCCACAAAAAGGATTTAAGCACGTCAGTGAAGATTCCTGACATCTCTATGTTGGGATTTCGGGACTCGGATAAGGTGGGTGGCGTTCCTAATGAAAATTTTTCCTCTAGTAATCACAACCTCTATTGGGAAGTTCAACGTCTTCTAGATATTGATTGATGGTGGCAACTCTTGCGACATAATATACTCGGAGCTGTTTGAAAAGATGAATCTCAAAAGAGGAAGCTTGTGGCCGTATGAAGGCTTTAACTTGCAAAATTTTAACGGGATGATCATCCTTCCATGGGGATACATGGAGCTGCCAGTATTTGTGGACGATGTAACCCCCCCTAAACCCCGATACTTGTATATTAAGCTTTACACGACAATCTAAAGTGTCACCAATGACAAAATCTTTAAAAAATCAAACATTTAACAAACATACAGCGGAAAGTATCAATATTATACAACACCTGTCATCGCATGCTCACCTTCACTTAGGGTATCATTGTGTTGATATTCGATATTATTTCGAATAATAAAAACATTGCAACTTAGACTTTTAGTCTTAATCTTCAAGTCATGATAAATGGTTTTCAAAATAAAGAGTTATCATCGTTCACTCTTTAACAACTTCAACATAAATTGAATAAAAACGATTAAACTCCAACAAAAAATAATAAGCAAACAAATGTTCTCAACCACGAAGTTACATGATCAGAGCAAGACTTCTAAAAATCGATGAAACTAACGAAGTAACTAAAGGAGCTAACTTCCACTTACAGCGGTAAACTCTACTCTTTGGTATATACATGATGTCCATTGCAGACAACATGAAATCAAATGGGGTTAGAAATAACAAACCAATATAAATAGTGTAAATAATGCTAAGGTAGAGAACACACAACAAGCACACACTCATTACATAATCAACAACAACATATTCTCACACCCAATCATAATAACATGTACATATTCTCAATCAATCGACAACAAGCATGAAGGATCAACTTCATATGCAAACATGTATGCAATATACTCCACAACTGACTCATTATGCATGTGGTACCATTCATTAACACTTAAGTTCATCTCGCTCTCGATCCCCACCATAGGACCAGAGCACACTAAATGGTTACCATCACCATAGATATCACTTCACTGATTCCAACTGAAACCGGCTACTCACTCTTGTCCCACTATAGGACTAGAGCACACCAAAACTGAACCGAAATTCGTAAACCATGATGCATGACTCTCAACAACATGCATTTTCACCAAAAGGTTCACCAAAAGAATCATCAACCACATCTTACCATTTATACACAACATCACTCGTCATGTGCAACAATTAATCAATGTTACAACATCAATAAACAAAAACAAATAGTAGAAACTCAACAAATTTTACTTCATAAGCACTCATTCATGTTACTTCACCAAAACAACAGCACATCATTGTATAAACATAACAATTCGCTACCCGATCATACAAGTCATCACAAAAATTCCTACAGTAGATAAATGTCTACCACTCAAATATTTCACTAAACACTACTATGAGGTAGCCCTAGGGATGGCAAAAAATTCCATACCCATAGATATCCGCGGATAAAATCTGTCACGGATATGAAGCGGGTAGTTTAATGGATATCCACGGATAAAATAAATGAATATTTAAATATCTATTTGTTAATGGATATGGATACGGGTTTAATGATATTCGTACCCGCGAATATCCATATCCGTTAATAAATTATAAAAAATATTTAAATATCATTAGTTTATTATATCTTATCTTTTCATCTTCTAAAAAATTAGTCTTCTTATATTTCTTTTTTTTTTTTTTGAAATTTTCTTTGAAGATAACCTTTCACATTTCATTTAAATTATATTCGCCATTTCATATTTAAACTCTTCAATACTTCATATCTCACTTCAACAATTTCATAGTTCAACCAACTAGTGTCGTCATTCCTCTGTCGAACCAGTGTCTCCCTTCCTACTCCTCTGTCGTTCGCTCTTCAATCATAACTCATAATCACAATATCTTTTATTTATTTGGATAAAAATGAAATGTATGAATATTATGTTTGGATCTAATTATGTTTTGGTGAATAATTGTATTTTTAAAAGAAGTTAAAAATATTTTTTTCAAAAAATAATTTTATTAAAAAAATATTATTCATGGATATCTGTAAATATCCACGGATATCGTAAAACACGCAGATTACCCGCTTAACGGATATCTACATGGATATGGGGCGGATATAGATATCATATTTATCCAACGGGGCGGATACAGATATCATAGTATTTGTCCCATGGATATCCATTTACATCCCTAGTTAGCCCTGCGTATTAGCTTTCTAACACTTCGAATAGCGTCTCATTTCGACCTACAGAATGAAAGATACGACTAAAATCTTCGGATAATGCAACAAAAGCAAAAGCACAATTTTTTACCATTTGACCTATGACAATCGATTGTCATAAGCTGACAATCGATTGTCATCAAAACACATTTCGCTACTGACTTCACAAAAATCACTTTTCTAGGCATGACAATCTATTGTAATGTTGTGACAATCAATTGTCACTATGTTATTTTCTTAAAAAAAAACTTTTACACATGTTCATCTTCTTCTTCCTACCGAAATCACCATACATGAACCCAACCATTTTTTCTCAAAAATTAATCAACTCCAACATGAATTAAACACTAAAATCATGTTATCCCAACCATCACATGTTACAACACTTATTTTCATCATGATACACGATAATCCATCAACAATTTTAACAGCAAATTCATCATCAATCATGAATAAACTCAAGCTTTCACATCCTCATCAATGGCATAACCTCATACATACATATTCATGATCATTCAAACATGGATTCAATCATAACAATATATATAAACACAAGATCAACCAATCAATTTTCAGAATTTCATCATATAATAATCATTAAAAGAAAACCTAGAACCCTAGTGAGATTAAGGACTTCTCATCACTACCCCATCATGCAATACACCTAATTGGTAGCCCTTTCTACCCCCTTACTTTGATTTTCCAGCAAAAGTTCCTTAAACCTCTTCAATTCAGTCTTCCTTTAGCCCTAACTTTTGCCTCTTCTAACCATAAAATTCAGTTTTTACGTAAAACTCTCCAAACTCTCTTCCTTCAAATATAACTTAGAGTTTTCTACACATTTCTTCCTAATTACCTCATTAACCCTCAATTTTCTTAATTCACACTATTGCATCAACTTCCTAACTCCTTGTTCCCCTCTATTTCTCCAAATTCTCCATATTGGCTCAATTCTATCATTTTACTATTTTATTTAATTAATTCAAATAAAATACTATTTGTTATAATAATTAATAAAAATTCTAATTAATTCCAAACAACTATACCAAACTCTTACTCTCTCTATACCTCTACCTCAATGAGACTAACCCCCCACCACCACACAACAAATAGTTAAAACACGAATTAATCAAATAAAATTCTACAAAATTCAATTAAATTAATTAATCGAATTTGGGGTGTTATAGGCGACAGGGAGGATTTTTGGGAAGTCAATTTTCAATTCCTTGTTGTTTTTTGTATGCACGTCTATAGCTGCATCCTAGAACGACCCTTTGGTGCCATGCTGGATGTGGTAGCCTCTTCTCGCCATAAAATTTAGTTTTTATGTAAAACTCTTCAAACTCTCTTCCTTAAAATATAACTTAGAGTTTTCTACACATTTCTTCCTAATTACCACATTAACCCTCAATTTTCTTAATTCACACTATTGCATCAACTTCCTAACTCCTTGTTCCCCTCTATTTCTCCAAACTCTCCATATTGGCTCAAGTCTATCATTTTACTATTTTATTTAATTAATTCAAATAAAATAATATTTGTTATAATAATTAATAAAAATTCTAATTAATTCTAAACAACTATACCAAACTCTTAATCTCTCTATACCTCTACCTCAAGGAGACTTGCCCCCACCACCACACAACAAATAGTTAAAACACCAATTAATCAAATAAAATTCTAAAAAATTCAATTAAATTAATTAATCAAATTTGGGGTGTTACAGGTGACGAGAAGGATTTTCAGGAAGTCAATTTGCAATTCCTTATTGTTTCTTTTATGCATGTTTATAACTGCATCCTAGAACGGCCCTTTGGTGCCATGTTGGACGCGGTAGCCTCTCCACTACACCTCAAACTCAAATATCATAACCTACAGGAGAACCTGCCACCATCAACGCTGTTCTCGAAGGCGTGTAATTTTTTTACCAAGCACTCTAGTGAGACCAGGGAGAGGGCGTAATGTCGCATCTACGAAAATCAACCGGCGAAAAAGAACACAAGAGTCACCACCGAACATTATTTATCCCGACGCAGGGAAAGAAAACGATCGAAGAAAACCTCAACAAAGGGAAGGGAATGGTCATCGCACCCATTACTTGGGTTCGGGAGTCGGTTATGCGAGAGGAAGGTATTAACACCCCCTTGCGTCCATCGTACTCGATGGGATCCACGCTTGTTGTTATCGATCAAAGGGTGTAGGTTATCTGAAGCTCAACTGCTAACTAGAAATGAACAGGAGAAACGGGAAGGTGAAAACCAAAAGAGGACTCGCAAGGATCATCGCAATCCTACGCCTACGTATCTTCGTGGACGAACGAAGAATCAGAGTCGACGTAGTTCGACGGACTACGGATTTGTGGAGGGAAGTTTGCTCGCCAAAACATCGCGTCTCGTGCCTACGTATCCTCAATCTGACTGTAGCGCGATTTTTGTGGTTTCGAATCACTATCGCCTTGGTACTACAATTCGATTCATTTTTTATCCTGTGAAGCTGATTAAGGAAGGGAAATAGATGTCTCCAATTAACCCTGCTTGCATACTGAGGTTAAACAGTCAAAACTGTTGATTTACAGATGCTATCAAAAGGGGGGGTCTGTCTTTGGTTATTTTGCTTAAGAACACAGTTCTGGACTATTTGTGAGGTTTTTAGTAATGTGTTTAGATTTGATGCTTTTGGGTTGATTGAAGGAGGTACTGAATTTTGAGTTTTTGATTAGTATGCTCGTTAAGATCTTTCCATCTTATGCCTACGTATTCCCGTTTAACGAAACAGGGAAATCAGAGCGATCGTAGTTCCCTCCTATTCTAGGGGGAAAAAGATGTTTTGGTGTCTTGTTCGAAGCCCAAGACAGAGGCTAAAAGGAGTATTTGTATCTTGTTCAAAGCCCAAGATGTGAAGCTGAAGGGTTTTTTTTGTGTCTTGTTCAAAGCCCAAGATTGAAGCTAAAAGGTTCGACTGAGAGAGAACTTGCCATCTCTAACGAGGAACTGTTGATACTTGTGTCTTTTGATCTAAGCACAAGTTTGATGCTAAAAGATTGATTGACTCAACCGGGGATTTCTCTATACAAAGCCTAAGAGGAGGCAATTGACCCAACAAGAGGGTGTCTTTTATTTGTCTCGTACGAAGCCCGAGATAGAGGCTAAAAGGGTTAACTCAACGAGAGAGTGCTAACGAGTGACTGACTCAACAAGAGAGTGCTTTTATATATGTCTTGTACAAATCCCAAGACGGAGGCTAAAAAGGTTTGACTCAATAAGAGAGTCGGACAAGTTGGTTGACTCAACAAGAGAGTCATTTATACTCAACAAGAGAGTGATTTGCTGTCTCGTACGAAGCCCGAGATAGAGGCTAAAAAGGAAGTGACTCAACAAAAGAGTCTTTTACACTCAACAAGAGAGTGATTTAGTGTCTCGTACGAAGCCCGAGAAGGAGTCTAAAAGGAAAGTGACTCAACAAGAGAGTCTTTTACACTCAATAAGAGAGTGATTTAGTGTCTCGTACGAAGCCCGAGAGGGAGGCTAAAAGGAATGTGACTCAACAAGAGAGTCTTTTACACTCAACAAGAGAGTCTGAAAAGGTTAACTCTGCTAGGGGAGGATCTTTGTACAAAGCCCAAGAGGAGGCTGACTTTCCTGAGGAAATGATCATTATACAAATCCTAAGAGGAGGCTATCTTCTGCCGGGGGTTTATTGAGATCCCGAGACAGGTCCAAGTGGGAGAGCCCTCATGAGAGAGGTCGGGTTTCTGCTGGAGATTTATCCAGAGTGATCGGTGTTTTTTCCTATGTTCGAAAGGAAGTTGAGAATGTCTTTGAGGCTCAAGGGATTTAGACTGTCCAAGTCTACTGGGGTTGAAGAGTTTTATCTTTTGTAGGGTGCCTAAAGGAGGGTAAGGGCTTTTAAGGGATGAAGATCAACCCTAAAGTGGCCAGAGGTTTGACACTAGAAAGACTGCTCTAGCAAAGGATGACTAAGTTATGTCTTATACCTTTAAGAGGTCGTTAGGGTCCTTGTATTAAGCACAAGCGAAGGCATGAGAACTTCTAAGAAGCCGAAGGGTCCTTGTACAATGCCCAGGAGGAGGCGGGGATGCTTTTAGGAAGCCTGTGGGTCCCCAAACCAAGAGAAGTTCAAGATATGCAATTCACAGAGAAGAGATCATTCCAGGAAAGTCTGAGAATTTGGAAGAAACTCAAGAGATATTATTCACGGAGAATAGATCAACTCTGGGGAGTAGAGTTTCTTTGACAATTTCTAAGGGTGACAGTCTGAGAAAAGGTTCACCGAGAATACTGCCTTTCTCTTTGTTCCATATTGTTTAATCCCAGGAAAAGGGAAGACTGTATCTGGAATCCTACGGGGGATCTAGTTTATTTTGTATTTAAGAGTGATCAACAGGGCTTTACCTAGTTCTAGACGTAGTTGTCGGGGATAACTCTAAATAACTATACTAGTATTAAATAGTTGATATGTGACAAGTATATAAAAGGATGTGAAAGGAGACTTACAGTGAAACAGTCCCACAATACAGTTATATACATATGAAAGCGATAAATGAAAGCGGAGAAACACTTACCCGTTGTAGAGCTTCCATGTTGTTTTGTTAGTTTGTTCAAAAAAGAAAGTTTTGATAACAATATAGTATTTAAAATCAAAGGGGAAAAGTACTTTGAAAAGATCGTTCGGGCTTACAGCTCAAGGAGAGGCCCAAGTTTTAACAGTGATTGTACTGTTGTTTTGAAAATCGTACAGAGAAACTTATACAATATGTGCGGCCCAAAAATTATTTTATTTACAAAGGATTTAGGTCTTACACTCTATTAGAGGTCCAAAGTGTTTTTGTACAAATGATGGGGCTTACAACTCAAGGAGAGACCCATGGGTTTTTTGTTAAAAAGGCGACGATCGCGCCGAACCTTTTGACGGTATCGGGACTTATACAATATACTGAGGCCCAAAAAGATTTTTATTTACAAAAGGACTGGGTCTTACACTCTATTAGAGGCC
This sequence comes from Lathyrus tuberosus, assembly GCA_022829125.1. Classification (NCBI taxonomy): domain Eukaryota; kingdom Viridiplantae; phylum Streptophyta; class Magnoliopsida; order Fabales; family Fabaceae; genus Lathyrus; species Lathyrus tuberosus. The sequence continues at coordinate 9,793,008 of JALAZF010000034.1, forward strand.
CAAAGTGTTTTTATACAAATGATGAGGCTTACAACTCAATGAGAGACCCATATGATTATTTTGAACTGGCGATCGCGCCGAGACTTTTGAAAAATGTGTTGGGTCTTATACAATGACTGAGGCCCAAAATATTTTGGTTAAAAAAGAAATTGGGTCTTACACTCTATTAGAGGCCCAAGTTGTTTGAAAGTGATTAATGAGGGTTGAATTAATCAAAACACTAACTTTGTTTAAAAAGGAATTAATTTTGTTTAAAAATTAAAAAAAATTATTGAAAACATATGAAAAATGAGTGGTGATCTTGGATCAATGTTTCAAAAATCATGTTTATATCCACAAAATGATTGGAAACCAATTAAATTTGGGAAATCAAGAAGGAAAAAATATTTCAAATGTTAAAAAACAAATAAAACATTAATTCTTTGCAAAAATATCAAATATATGAAATAAATAACATTTTTGGGAATTTTTGGCAAAATAAAATATTTTAACATTTTTGTGAATTATTAAAAAAAGAATCAACTCAAAATCATTAAAATTCAGAGAGAAATTAATTTTTGAATCAATTAAATAAAATCACAAAATTCAAATATTTGAATATTCAAAAATGGCGCCAAGAACACGCGCGAGTTCTGGGTTTGGCCTCATTTGCATTTTCTCTCCAGTCTCACTGAATACTTGATGAAATCACACAATCCATATATCAATCTGCTCGTTTTCACCTCACGATCACGTCTATGGTCTTTAATTTCATTTATTTTAAGCATGGAATAAGAAATCAATACAAAACCTCAAGAACCCTAAAATTTGCATGAAGGCTGGGAATTTTGATACACGATTCAAACAAAGCAATTAATTGAGGGAAAACATTCTATACATGATTATGAACAATTGGCAAAAGTATTGTGCGAGGAAATATGCATAGATTAAGAGATGACCAAGTTGAGGCTTACCTCTTGCAGTTGGTGATCGTGTTTTGTGTTGGAGGTGTTACAGCTAGATTCTAATGATGTGGATAGCTTCCCTAGGTGCCAAGTGATGTGTCTGAATGCTTGGAATGGTTTGAAATAAGCTGGAACTTAAGATGGTACCCCAACTGCAAGTCTGCTAAAAGCTTGAGCAGTTGGATGGTGATTTTGTTAAATCAGTGTTCCAGATGTTGTTTAAGTGTTTGGATCACTTCTATATGATGTTTATGAGGTGTGTGTGTGATAGGTTTGGTTGGAATTGCTCTCAAACTCAAAACCCGATAGTGACTTGCTTTAGAAGGCAATTTTGGAAGTGAGAAAGAGATTTTGAGGAAAACATCAGTTTGATAGCTTTGGTGTACTTAAACTGAGCACAAATGAGCTCTATTTATAGTAGAGCAAGTTTGTTTTGCAAGCAATAGTGAATGGCAATTGCAGCAGAGGTTTGGCCAATTGTAGCATTTTGGAATCTTAAGTCTCCTCTAGCCATTGACTAGAGGTTAGAGCACAGGCCTTTGGTTCCCTAGCTCAGAGATCATCCTTGACTCATTCAGTTGGAAAAGGCTCAGTTCATGCCACCTTGGTGCATCCATTGAATGCTCCAAAACAAAATTGGAGTCTTGTCCCCTTTTTAGGCATTTTAAGGTTTGACATGCTATTTTTAGTTCCAAAGACTTGGGAGGCTTATGGATCAGTGTTTTGGGCACAGTTGACTTTTGGGCACAATTGACTTTTTATCAGATGAACTCCAAACTGTGTGATCCTCTATGAAATCAAGTCCTTGACCTAAATCAAACTTGATGGATTGATTTCATAGGTGTTATAGGGTGTATTGAATCATGTCCCAAGGTTTGGGAGCATGTCTTGGTCAAAAGTCAAAGGCACCGTTGACTTTTTCCTCAAAACCCTAATTGTGGTCCAGATGAAATTGAAACTTGTTGATCAAGCTTCTTGGATCAATCCATTGTTGCAAATGGATCAATGTTGTTTATTAGAGACCCTCAAATCATGTCTTGAGGTCTTGGCTCATGTTTTGTCCCAAAAGTCAACTTAGGGGTGAATTAGGTCAAGAAACCCTAATTCTTGATTTTTAGTGAATGCATCCCCTGAGGCCAAATTGACTTGATGATTGGGTTCATGAGGTCCCATGAAGTATATTATGTTATACTTTGAAGCATTGGCTCATGCCCAAAGGAAAATTTCCATCTGGAGGCCCTGGTCGACCAAAACCCTAATTTGGTGACACTGGTGATTTTGAGGCTTAATCCACTTGGAATGTTGCAGCCTTGTGCTTAATCCTTGATGTGGGAGTCCTCCCGATCCTTTGTGGATGTTTGAGAGGTTATACAAGTTGAAGATCATGTCATTATTTGATTGATCCTTGTCTAAGAGCTCTGAGAGGGCTTGAACCCTAATTCTGATTGTAGTGAATGCTCAACAATCCTTGAGGAGACTGATGAGGCATGATGATACATCCATATTGTGGTGATGATTTGCACAATGATGGGAGATATTAGTGGTCAAAATTTGGGGTATGACACTAACGCGAAGGAGGAAGTCAGAGCAGTCGTAGTTTGACCTACAAGGTCTTGTTGTTTTGTGTTTTTTAGTGGAATACGTCAACGTTCACGTTCTAGCAGTTTAGGTGTTGCTGCTCGTTGTGGGAGCCTTACGCGTTTACCTGTTTGTGGTAGAACGAAAATGACGCATCCTTTACGATGAGAGTGGAAGAGATGAGAAGAGAATCCCAAAGGAAGACGGTTGTTTGTTTTTGTTTTTTAGAAGAAAGTGTTTTGATTTAGTGTTTGTAACATATATCGTGCTAAAGTCTAAGACATAGGATCGAATGCGTCGCATATCGACCCAAGATGGGACGCCTGCTAAACACTCTAGGAAGGTGAAGGAAAATCCCCCAACTCTCCATTTCCCATGTACTTAAGGCTCATGGCGCACTCAACATGTAGTATTTATTAAATGTTTTGATTTTTGTTTTGAGAGGAGAGGAGAAAGACTCTGAGTGTGAGAGAAAATAAAAGTTAGTTGTAAGTGTGCTCGCTAAGATATCGCATATCGTGCCTACGTATCCTCAATCTAAAAAGAAAGAGGAATCAGAGCATCCGTAGTTCACACTACTACGGGAACAGGGAACGCTCTCGATCGCATGGGTGCGAGTGAAAAGACTTAGGACTCACGGAAGGTCTAAGGGGGAAACTCGGTCCTACAAGTTAGCATGTAATGATGGTCCTAAGATCAGGATCGGGGGTAATCTAACTAATGTTGTCATGCATGGATTGTTACCTTAATGTCTCCCCTACCTCCAAGTTAATCAGAAATTAAGTGGAGCTAGGAATCCTAAGGGGATCATGTGAATAGACAAGTAAACATTATGTACCTCAATCCATAACCAAAAGGAACTAAAAGCAAACGGAAGAGTAAATAGTGTCAGTCAACAATAATGTCACACAATCAAAGTAAGAAAATAGGGAGCTTTAGCCAAGGGGCCATATCAACCGAGGCAAATAAGCTACCTGTGGGAAATAGGGGTACTCACTCAATAGTATCGAGGACCATGGAGAGCAGAGTAAGGAAGGGGAAGATGTGAATCAGATCACATAAGCGTTAACATCGTCTTAATGCGAGCTAGACAAGGTGTTGGGGGTTTGATTGCTAAACCCTTTTCCACTTGACCGACTCGATAACAAGAGTAAGTTATGTTCAAAGCATCAACATGAAATGCGAGCTATGAACGACTTGGGAGTAGAAATGTCGGGAGTTGATTGCAGACTCTCCTTCCACCTAATGCCTTCTTTGAGGACTTTTCGGAGAAATAGGGAATGAGATGCCTCATAGAGGTTTTCAGCACAAATATAAACACACACATACAGAGCCTCCTTTGAGGACTTCCAGAATTGTCGGCCAAGTGGCACGGACTCCCAATCCTACTTCTCATGGCATCAAAAGGAAAAAATGCGGAATTAGTAAAAGTGAAGATAAGTAATACTTAGCAAATCAAGTGTGAATCACTGCAAAACAACTCAACAATTAGTCCAGGTAAATCAACAAAATAACCAAGAATAGCAACCAAAATTCAAATGGAAATTATAAACAAAGATTAACTGAAATGGATATCAAAATGTAAGCAACAACTAGTCAAAATCTATACAATAAGTATCAAGGACACTAGTAAGATTCGCAAACAATTAATCAATGACTAATCGAATCTTAACTAGGAAAAATCTCAAAGTTAACAGTTAAGAATAATCAACAAAGTTAACAAATGAAACTACTATGAAGATTAATCGATGTTAGCATTAAAATCTAAGTATGGTCAATGTTAGAACTAAGTCAAATCAACTAAGTCAAGATCAATTAGTTCAAAATTAGTTTCTAATTCTAAAACAATTAGTGGACAATTAAGCCAAAGACAATGATTGAGTAATTAAGCTAAAAACAATTAGTAAGCAAAACAATTAGTGAACTAGTAAGCAAAAATCAATTAGGATATAATTGAACCAAAAATCAATTATTGAACAATTAAGCTAAACGTGATTAATGCGGTTAAGCGAACAACGCTTAGTCAAAAACCATTAACAAAATCTAAGTCTAATTATCAAAGTTAAACCAAGATTATTTTCTAATTGAAAATCTCAAATTCTGGAGTCAACAAATTAATTCTAAGATTCAATTTTAAAACTAATTCTACAATTATACCCAATTATCTAATCCTAAGAGAATTATCTAATCTAAAAAATCTAATCCTTAATTAAGAACCAAAACCAAGCAATATACAAATCAGAGTTTAATGAGTCAAAAAATAAAATTTCTCTAATCAAAAGTTTATTATCAGAGGGGTGCAAAAGGCTTTGGGAGGTGTGATTAGCGTTTTCATGGGGGAAGCTCGGTCCAGCTTGCACAAGAAGAGGAAAAAACCTGGTCCATGTTGGTTTTATTACAAACCTAAAACTGCTTCAGAATGAATTCACAATCATCTTCTTCTTCTCCCTTTTGCGCCGTCACCTTCTTTCAATGTCCCATCCTTCCTCTCTTCATTCTTCTTCCACGGTGCTAACCATCACCATCGCCTCACAGTCGTTCACCTTCTTCTACACTACCTTTCCACTTTCCTCTTCGTCCCCCACGCAAATGCACCGCCGCCACCGTTCTCCACCGCGCCGTGGCTCGTCACCGGCGAAGGCGGAGTGTGAGACCTCACGATGCTCACCTCCTTTGATTCGTCTCATCTTTCTCAACTCATATCTGTTATTAATTTATCTTGATTCTTCCTCACCCACTCAAACCGAGTTCATCTCTCCTAGAACCCTAGATCACTAGTCCAGCAAATGGATGTGAAACTGAGAGAATTAAAGTCGTTACTGATATGGCTTTAATCCCTAGAATACAAGCCTGCATTGCATGGCGAATTTGAAGCGAAATCTGAAACGAGCTCTTACCCTGGTGGTAGCTGCGCTAAGAAGATGAAGATGCTTGAAGAAGAGAAATTCGAATGGAGCTTCACTCACAGGTACCACTTCAGAACGCTCGAACTCTTCCCCTTCTGTTACGATTTCTTCCCTCTCCTTCTTTTTCTTTGAGTTCGTATTATAGTTGTGGTTCTTGATGTAGGTTTCAGTGTGAGATTGACGATGGTTGATTTGGAGAGTGAAGGAGGTTGAAGGAGATTGAAGATGATTGAAGGAGGTGATTCGAATTGAAGCAGTTGCTGTTATGGAAGTTTTTTCTGGTTTCGAAGATGCAGGTGTTGAATTGTTGAAGGTTGAAGTTAATCGAAGATGATGATGAAGAGAAAGTTTTTGGAAATAATGTATGAATGTTGTGTTAGAGGGGAAGATTGGGGAAGATATAGATTGTCGAGAAAAACTTGGAGATTGGAAGAAGTTTGTTAGGTTCTGTTATGAGTGTTTGTTAGAAGTTGGAAATTCTGGTGTAAATGGTTAGAGGAAATTTCTGTTATCTGTAAGTTAGGAGTATAGAATTGGTTTGTGAGAATCTACTAGAAGTTAGAAAAAAATTTTGTTAGTGAAAACTGTTTCTGTTAAATCTGTTAGGAGGTTATGGTGATTCTCACTTCTCTGTTATGACAGTTGTGGATGTATTTTTCTGATATGCTGCTGTCAATTATGTAATGGGCTTTTAATTCTCTTTTGTAATGAATTTTTTGGACAATTATTATTTGGATGAAATGAAATTAGATTCAAATTGGAACTTGAATGCAATGGTTTAATTGACTTGGAATGAGATGGTCAATAGGATTAATGGATATTTGTAAAATGCATTGAAATGGATTTAAATTTTAAGCAAAATGGACATGGACATGAATTTGTCTAAAAGATGGATTTGGATGTTTGAATATGGAAATGGATTTTGAATTGGATCATAAAACTTGGATATGGACCCAGAATGGATCAAAATGTGGATTTTGAACCCAAAGATGGTTATGGATACTTGAACTTAACATCTTGAAACCATGGTATATGCGCAATTCTCCTCAGTGAAGTCCTAACCCAATTCGACTTGTATCACAAGCAACAAACCATTGAGAATGTAAGGAGACCTTAATTACCACTTCGTCATGTGACTTGAAGCGTAACACCCTAATACTGCCTAGAAGAAACCTTAACAGGATTAAAAATTTATAACGCCATATTTAACGACGGTTGTATTACATAACCGTTGTAATACAAGCTGTGTAACAAGCTTCGATTCCCAGCTCTATATTTTTTTCTTCCATATTTTTACATTTTAACACGCTTGTATTAGAAGACCGTTGTACTACATGTATCACGCTTCGATTCACATCAATGTATTCTTTAGTATTTTTAAGTGCAATAGAGTATATATATAACTTTAAAAATAAAACTGTAAGAGATGAACATATATAGACATAATTTTATTTTAATATTCCATTGAGAGTACATTGATAAACATATTACATATCAAGATCATTGTCAGAGCCCATAGCATAAAATGCATCTTCATAATCTAGACATCTCTCCTCACTCCCCTCATCGGAATCATAATATACAGGCCTCCTTTTCTTCTTTATCTTGTTCTTCTTCGGCTTCTTCTTCTTCTTCTTCTTCTTCTTCCTTACCCTTAAGGCATCCCTGAAGTTGGCAGTTGCTGGTTGGACGACCTCCTGGATTGGCGCCTGACGTTCCTCATTGAGGTTTCTAGGATTCTCATTTGTTGAACTCATTGTTACGAAGAATATATTATTTAGATATGTAAAATTGTCTATTTATAGATGAGGTTGAAGATGAAAAGACTGATAGTTTAATGCTTGTAATGATGATAACTTGTAAACCGTTCATATTCTAGAACTATATTTTCTTGTAAACCGTTCATATGTTGGGAAGTGCAACGGTTAATAATATCACGACAGTTATAAGTAATGACCGTAGCGATATCACTTATAATCCAGGTGTAATTTTAGGAAAATGTTGTTGCTTAGTGTCGAACCTTGTACCACGTATAATGGGGTATCGCTACGGTTATTATAACTAACCGTTGTGATATTATTAAATTAATATATAATCTATCATAACGGTTATTTAAGAAAACCGTTGTGAAACATTTACCTATATAAGGGAATTAACTTTCCCTTTTTGACAGTCGCGCCGTTTCCTTCACAGCGAAACCCTAGCACCCAAACTTTATCTTTTTTTAGAATCTGCGAGAAGAAATACAAGAAGTGTGAAGCTTTTGATTTAAGTTTCTTCCTCCTTGTCGTTCTTCCTGCAGAATCTAAAACTAGATGAACATGGTGATGATGCTGGCGGTAGCAAGCGTAATGTACATATTGTTTATGGAAAATAAGGTAGTCTTCTACTTCAATCTTTTTGTTAAATAGTTCCCATTATCTCGTTTGCTTCATCTTGTTTTTGTTGATTGTTCTCATTTTCTGCAGATTCGACTTCAATGCTTCACAAGCAAGGTGAACTTCATTGTAATGGTACAATCCCACTTCTTAGGGTTTTGTTTCAACTTTTGGTTGTTTTGTTTTGAATACTAACTAATTTTCTTCATTGCTTCCCACTTCTTAGGGTTTGTTTCACATAGTGATGATGATGGTGGTACATATATATATGAATTCATTCTGATAAGGTACATATATATGAATTCATTCTTATATTGTATATGAAATTTAGTTTATTATATACTATGTACATTGTTTGTTTTACTCTCCTTTTATTGAAAATGCCATCAGTTAAATTGATATAGAACATTAGTTTATTATATATATACTATGTATATTGTATATAGTTAAATTTAATACTAACTAATTTTCATCATTGCTTCCCACTTCTTAGGATTTGTTTCACATGGTGATGATGATGGTGGTACTTATATATGAATTCATTCTGATAAGGTACATATATATGAATTCATTCTGATATTGTATATGAAATTTAGTTTATTATATACTATGTATATCGTTTGTTTCACTATCTTTTTATTGAAAATGCAATCAGTTAAATTGCTATAGAACATTATAATCTGAAAATTAGGATGTATTTGAAAACCAACCTTTATCATGTCAATGTTTTCTGAATTGCATCCATTTCATTCAGCACATTTAATGTTCCTTAACATAAAATTATGGTCCAATGGTCCATTTCCTTCAATTCATCGATATCTTTTATTATAGTTTACCTCATCGTCGTCACTAATCGCCGTGGTTGTTAAGATCATGATCATTGTTATGATGATAAAATCGTGGTGATTTTTGGCGATGATGAGGTAAACTATAACAAAAGATATCGATGGATTGAAGGAAACCGACCATCGAACCATAAATTTTATGTTAAGGAACATAAAATGTGCGGAATGAAATGGATGCAATTCGGAAAACAGTGGTGTGTTTAAGTTAGTTTTCAAGAACAGTTTAATTTTTAGATTATATAGTTCTTTACCAATTTTAACGGTTGTATTTCTTTAATAAGGTGGATGGTAAAACAAGCAATATACATTTGTATTTAATAAACTAAGGATACATTCCACAACGGTTGAGATAAATAACCGTTGTGATAGTTAACATATATGATAACGGTTCATACTGATAATCGTTGTGATAGTTAATATATATTACAACGGTTGAAATACCTAACCGTTGCAATATATCGCGCGCTTCCAGAATACAACAACGGTTTCCAGACCGTTGTAGAAACGGCGAACTTACAACAACAATCTACATAACAACGCCTTCACCCGCGTCATTATATGTCATTCCCAACCGTTGCTAAATGGGTTTTTCGTAGTAGTGATAAATCCTAGAATGGATAACATCTTTCCATGAAAAGCTAATCCTCTTGCACTAACTGCCCCATGACTTGAGAAGATGAGGAAGATGATGTTATATCTTCATGAACCCTTGATAGTAAGATAATATGGAGTCAAACCTCCTGCATAAACCCAATCATAAGAACCCAAAAGCATATAGAAAGCCTTGATTTATATGACCTTGTAGCTCGATGAGCCTCGGAATAAGAAGGTTACAATGAACAGAATTCAACCTCTTGCTACACCTTGACCTGACATGGGAACTGGCTGAACCACCCCTGAATAGGGCCACCACTGATAACAAGAAAATTCCTTTGATCCCACATCTTAGGAGCTCATGCGAATGTATGATTATGAGTGTTATGACCTAATGGAGATGCAGATGAATGTGAAGCATAAGCCACAGTTATAAGGCAATAAATAAGAGGGCAAATTTTGGGGTATTACACGTAACCATGAAGATCAATCTGGGATCTTTGACTAGCCAGTTTCGAGACATGAATATCCGCCCACCAAGACGTGGTCGAGCCATAAAGAGGTAAACAAGGATAATAAGCAATAGCTAGCCCTCCAAGTCGGAGATTCTTTGCATGTCCGCCTAAAGCAATCAATCCCCTACAGGAAATAATGGTCCACCATCCTCTGGCAGTTAGCCACTCCAGAGGATTCAGTGAGTTGGCAACATGTCTACCCTTGGCTGGGTTTTCACGTGGTGGGGGAAGGGGAACCGACCCTTAGTCAGGAAAGGCCCTAGTGACGTCCAATAAACTTTGAGGGAAAACCTCGTAAGTTCACACCAAATTTAGAGCTTGCACTCAGGATCATACAAGTATACATCTAGAGCCTTGCACTTAGGATCACAGGGATACACCTTTAACATGTAAAAAATCATTTCATTTAAAATACGAGAATATATTTACATATATTTTTCCATTACTTCATCAAGACCGCAAAACTTAACACAAAAGGAAATGTACTCAACCAAACATGTCAAATCACTCGCATGCAACACTCAAGTATTTTAGTTCACAAGAGTTGTGATGATGGAACTTCCAAAAATACGTTTGAAGTATGGATCATTAAATGCACGAATTCACAAGGGACTGAAATGTTTTCTTTTGATCTTCCAGACATAAAGGTGAGAATGGTCTATGGATAATGGTGAAGTAACAAGCTCGTGCCTTAGCGAGCAGAGACAAGGGCTTGGGGGAAAATGTTTTGGGCCGGTCATATTAACCTCACCAACCACTCTGAAGGAACTATAGTCCTTCTATAATCTTCTTATCACACAAAAGTTCTCCTCTTGACGATAACAAAGATCTCAACTTCAAGTGGATATTGGCTATATATATTAAAGTTGTTAAGTCATTGAAAAAAATTTTGCCGCCAATACTGAGGTTATTTTACTCATTATTTATATTCATTTTATTTTACTTTATTTATTATTTAATACTTCCTCCGTCATAAAATAAATTTCATATTTAATAAAATTATTTGTCCCAAAATAAGTGTCGCTTTTTAATTTCCAATGCAACTTTTATTTTAGTTTTCCAATTGTATCATCTATACTCTTAATTATTATTCTTACACTTTGCATTGATGATTCTCCGCATCATAGTCCTTCTATAATCTTCTTATCACACGAAAATTATCTTCTTGGCGATAACAAAGATCTCAACTGCAAGTGCATCCAATGACTCTCCGCAATTCACTCCTAACAAATAGCGAGTTCGTTATTGGATATATATATATAAAATTCTTGTATCAGATGTGTGATGTTAAAGTGTGATGTCACAACAACACACTCTGCTATATGAACAAGGTAAAAGCAACAGTAAATAACACAAAGAATTGTTCACCCAGTTCGGTCTAACTACCTACGTCTGGGGGCTACCAAGCCAGGGAGGAATTTCACTATTAGTAGTATCAAATTACAGACTCAACAATCCTAGTTGACATCTACCTAATTTAATCACTACCCAATGACAATTCTACCTAAGAAACCACTTAGGTATGAGAACCCACTCACTCCCTAATTTACCACAGTGATACAATACAATGATTACACACTAATCACCCAACTTGATTCTGCTTAACAGCTTTGATCAAGAACAACAAACTCTTGCTTAAAAGCTCTAGAGTGAATACACTTACAACTCAAAATATTAAAACCAATTCACACACGAATGGTTTACAAAAACATACACGAAGACACAAATGACACTCATCTTTAGCTCTATTTCTTCGTTATTTAACTTAGGGTTGAGGCTGCTTTAAATATCATTCTGACTTGGGCTTGGACCTGCTCCCAAGATTCTGATCTGATTTGTTTTTGAAATCAGAAATTAATGCATATTTGATCTCCTAAATCTTTTCAAATCAGCCCTAATGTTAGTTACATGATTTGCTCCATGATCTGCTCCATATCTGATTGGAAATATCTTCTCCAAGAAATTCGCATCCAATCTCTCTAACAGATCTCCTCAAAACATCCTAACACGCGCAACCCTAAAACAACACAATCTGATGTTCTGATGTTCTGGTATAGTGATGTCAAGATATCACTTATAACATCAGCGTATAAAACTCCCAACCCTGCAACAACTAATGATAAGAACCAATGTTATGACATCAGACATATGACATCAACATTGTTCAACTTTGTTTTACCAAAATTCCAGCCAATACAAGAACCAACAATCTCCCCCTTTGGCTAATTTTGGCTAAAACAAACTCTGCCATCATCATCAGTACCTGCAGCGGAAAAAAAACTTCAAACGAAAAAAAACTTCAACCTCCAAACCAGCAGCAATCACATATAACAAGCTGCACAAAGCCAAACTCCCCCTCAAAGCAAGAACCAACATACCAGCTGTTCAACCATGCACACTCCCCCTCAAGCCTAGAGCCACACCAGACAGCTAGGCAACACATAGGCTAAGGCTAACTCTCCCCCTTTTTAGCCACAATTTGACAACATCTACACCAAACACAAAGATCTGGCATCCATTAAGACATGGTCAAAAGCAAGTTTCCCAAGGAACACAATATCCCAAAAACTTTGACTGGTCAGGCGATACAACCTATGGATTCTTATAGTACTATAAAATCCATGCCTTCTTTCTTCTAACAGCACCAGACACTACACAAGAATGAGTCAGTCAAACAAAGATGCAGGAAAGCAACATAAGCATGAGGACAATAAACCAGATCCACTGAAGACCAAGAACACAACAAGGAAAGTCGTTGGAACTTCTTCAGGAGCAACAAGAACAAGAAAACCATCAGAGACAAAAACCATCAAGAAACCTCCAGTGCAACTCCATGCTTATGATGATGAATGGGATGAAGATTGGAAAACTTTTCTTGATGCAGAGGGTTGGGATAATCTTTAGAACATATAAATTGCTTTTGATGTACCAAAATCCAATCTTGTATGCTTTCAGCAGTTGAATAAAATGTTGTTTTCATTAAACATATGCAAAATCATAACTGCACAAATACTTCTTCCAGCACACCTAATCCTTATAAATGCAAATTCCCAGTTTGCTTCTTAAGCTTTCAAATTGATTTGCATCTAAGGCTTTAGTAAAAATGTCAGCTAATTGTTTATCTGTACCAACATGTTCCAAGGCAACTACTTTATCCTCAACCAAATCTCTTATAAAATGATGCCTTATATTAATATACTTAGTTCTGCTATGTTGAATAGGATTCTTAGAGATATTGATAGCACTCAAATTATCACAGTACAATGTCATGACATCTTGCTTGACATTGTATTCTGTTAACACCTGCTTCATCCAAACAAGTTGAGAACAACTACTCCCTGCTGCTATGTACTCAGCTTCAGCAGTAGAAAGAGACACACAGTTCTGCTTTTTACTAAACCATGATATCAGATTATTCCCTAAGAAGAAGCACCCTCCTGAAGTACTTTTTCTATCATCAGCACTCCCTACCCAATCAGCATCACAAAAACCACATAACTCAGTGCCTGATCCATGACTGTAAAGCATTCCATAGTCACTAGTCCCATTCACATATTTCAGAATCCTCTTCACTTGATTCAAGTGACTAACTTTAGGCTCAGCTTGATATCTGGCACAAACTCCAACAGCAAAAGAAATATCAGGTCTGCTAGCTGTGAGATACAATAGACTTCCAATCATGCTTCTGTATACACTTTGATCCACACTAACACCATGTTCATCCTTGGACAACTTTAAATGAGTAGGAGCAGGTGTCCTCTTGTGATTAGCATTCTCTAGACCAAATTTCTTCACTATGTTCTTTGCATACTTGCTCTGAGAAATGAATATGGAGTGCTCCATTTGTCTAACTTGTAGACCAAGAAAATAGTTGAGCTCTCCAACAAGACTCATTTCAAACTCAGACTGCATCTGTTCCACAAAATGTTTCACCATTGTATCTGACATCCCACCAAATACTATGTCATAAACATAGATTTGAGCTATCATCAGTTTTCCTCCTTCCTCTTTAACAAACAAAGTCTTGCCAATCCCTCCTTTTTTGTAGCCATTCACAACCAGGAATTCAGTAAGCCTTTCATACCAAGCTCTTGGTGCTTGCTTCAAACCATATAGAGCTTTCCTTAGTTTGTACACATGGTCAGGAAATGTTGGATCATTAAATCCTTTTGGTTGATCAACATACACCTCTTCATTTGAGTAACCATTCAAGAAGGCACTCTTAACATCCATCTAAAAAAGCTTGAATTTGAAATTACAAGCCACCCCTAAGAGTAATCTGATAGATTCCAGTCTTGCCACAGGAGCAAAGGTTTCATCATAATCAATTCCTTCAACCTGAGTGTATCCCTGAGCAACTAATCTGGCCTTGTTTCTGGTGACCACTCCTTGTTCATCAGATTTATTCTTGTAAATCCACTTGGTGCCAATCACATTAACTCCATCAGACCTTGGTACAAGATCCCACACTTCATTCCTTTTGAATTGTTCCAGCTCTTCATGCATGGCATTAATCCAAAACTCATCAGTAAAGGGTTCTTTGACATTCTTGGGCTCAATTTTAGAAACAAAGCAAGAATTTGACACAACCTCTCTTGATCTAGTGCTAACCCCTGACTTAGGATCACCTATGATAAGCTCCCTGGGATGGTCCTTTATCACTCTAATAGATGGTTCTTTATTAGATTGTTCAGGTTCAGACTCAGCATCACCTTGACTAGGAGACCCACTTCTGTCTTCAGTTTCTTCTGTGACTTCTTCAACTGATGTTTCAACATCATCCAGGACATCAGCATCTTCCTGCTTATTAGTGTCATCAATCACCACATTTATAAACTCCATCATAACCTTTGTTCTGGAGTTGAAAACCCTATAAGCTCTGCTATTTGTAGAGTATCCTAGAAAGATTCCCTCATCACTTTTAGGATCCAATTTTCTCCTCTGTTCACGATCTGACAAGATGTAACATTTGCTTCTAAAAACATGAAAGTACTTCACATTTGGCTTTCTTCCTTTCCATAGTTCATACAGAGTAGCTGAAGTGCCCCTTCTCAAAGTAACTCTGCTGTGAATATAGCAAGCAGTGTTCATAGCTTCAGTCCAGAAATGGTAAGGAAGCTTTTTGGCATGAATCATTGCCATAGCAGACTCTTGAATAGTTCTATTCTTCCTATCAACAACTCCATTTTGCTGAGGAGTGATTGGAGAAGAGAACTCATGACTTATGTCTTCAGCAGAACAATATTCAGCAAACTTGTTATTTTCAAACTCTCTTCCATGATCACTCCTTATTCTAATAACATTACTTTCCTTTTCCCTTTGGAGTCTTTGACAAAGATCATCAAACACCTCTGATTTGTCTTTAATGAAGCTCACCCAGGTGTACCTAGAATAGTCATCTACAACAACATAAGCATACTTCTTCCCTCCTAGACTTTCTACCTGCATAGGTCCCATCAAGTCCATATGAAGAAGTTCCAAAACTTTGGAGGTGGTGTTATGTTGAAGCTTCTGATGTGACATCTTGGTCTGCTTCCCTGTTTGACAATCTCCACAAACTCTTCCCTCTTCAATATTGAGTTTAGGAATTCCTCTGACAGCTTCTGAGGATATTATTCTCTTCATTCCCTTCAGATGAAGATGTCCCAACTTTTGATGCCAAATTTTGACTTCATCATCTCTAGCAAACACACATGTTGAGGTACTTGAGTCTTGTTGTAGCCATAGATAACAGTTGTCCTTAGACCTAACACCCTTCATGATGACTTCTCCTTTCTCATTTGTGACATTGCACTCAGATTTTGTAAAGTCTACTTTGAATCCTTGATCACAAAGTTGACTAATACTGATCAAATTTGCTGTCAACCCTTTTACAAGTAGAACATCATCCAGTCTAGGAGCACCAGCACAATTCAGCTTTCCCATCCCCTTGATTTCTCCTTTAACACCATCACCAAATGTAACATGACCTGAAGACTGAAGCTTAACATCTACCAACAAATTTTTAATTCCTGTCATGTGTCTTGAACACCCACTATCAAAGTACCAGTCTTCTTTGGTAGAAACCCTAAGAGAAGTGTGAGCTATTAAGCTGGTAACTTTACCTTTTGGAACCCATTGCTTCTTAGAATTTAAGGCCTGATTACCTATGGGAAACTTCTGTGTGGGCGTATACTGATGTGCCTTCTGAGGATACCCATGTAGCTTATAACAATATGCCTTTATGTGTCCAAAACGCCCACAGTGATGACATCTCCAGCGCCTGAATTTCTTCCTAGAAGGAATCCTGTCAGGATGTTTAAACATCTATTTTAACATCACTGGTTTGGAACTGGTGATAACATCATCAGAAGCTGCAACATTGTTGAATCCCAAACCACTTTTGTCTCCAGCAATTTTCCCAATACTAAGAATGTTGTCTAGAGCATCAGTACCATTGTTCAACATTCTGACAGTTTTGGTCATAGAATCCAATTTAGAGTTAAGCATACTGACTTCATTTTCAAGTTCAGTCTTTTCAGCCTCTAACTGCACTATGGTTTTCTTCAACT
Source organism: Lathyrus tuberosus (assembly GCA_022829125.1). Lineage (NCBI taxonomy): Eukaryota > Viridiplantae > Streptophyta > Magnoliopsida > Fabales > Fabaceae > Lathyrus > Lathyrus tuberosus. The sequence continues at coordinate 9,809,319 of JALAZF010000034.1, forward strand.
TTTCTCCTTCAAGACACACTTGTTCACTTCTCATGTACAGCTCTTTATATGAGGCAGCAAACTCTTCATAAGTAACCTCATCATCACACGAATCATCATCTGACTCGCAAACCCCAATCATAACTCTAACAAGCTTAGCTGATTCATCTTCTGATTCACTTTCACTATCAGACCAGGAAGCAGATAACCCCTTTTTTTGCTTTTTGAGATAAGTAGGACATTCCTTCTTGACATGACCATACCTTTCACACTCATTGCATTGAACTCCCTTGTCATTATTGGACTTTTCTTCATCTCTAGTTTTCTTCCCCTGATCTCCTGATCTGTTGGTGTCAGATGTGATGTTTTTGACATTAGGATTATAACTCATATTTATCCTCTTCATAACCTTATTAAACTGTCTTCCCAGCAAGACAATGGCCTGGGACAGCTCCTCCTGAGACTCAGCACCCTTCTCTTTCTTAGAATTTTCAGAACTAGATACCAACGCTATACTTTTGGTTTTCTTTTCAGGTTCCTCTTCCATTCCTAATTCAAAGGTTTGAAGAGAACCTATCAACTCATCAACCCTCATCTTGCTGATGTCTTGGGCTTCTTCTATAGCAGTCACCTTCATTTTATATCTCTTGGGAAGGGATCTGAGAATCTTCCTTACCAGCTTCTCTTCAGTCATCCTCTCTCCTAGGGCACTAGAAGCATTTGACAGCTCAAGGATGTTCATGTGGAAATCATGGATTGTCTCATCCTCCTTCATCTTCAGATTTTCAAACTTTGTTGTCAAAAGTTGAAGTCTTGACATCATGACTTTAGAGGTCCCTTCATGAGTTGTCTTCAAGATATCCCATGCTTCCTTAGCAACTTCACAAGTGTTGACCAAACTGAAGATGTTCTTATCAACACCATTGAATATGGCATTCAAGGCTTTAGAATTCCCAAGGGCAAGCTCATCTTCTTCCTTGGTCCATTCTTCTTCAGGTTTCAGTTTTGAGCTACCCTCTACTTCCTTTCCATTCTCATCCTTTTCCATAATAACAGGATGTTTCCATTCTTTCACAATAGCCTTCCAAGCCCTGCTGTCTAAAGACTTCAAGAAGGTAACCATCCGTGGTTTCCAATAGTCATAATTAGAGTCATCTAGAATAGGGGGTCTATTCACAAATCCACCAGTCTCCTTGTCCATTGCACCAGAAAGTATCAGCCCTAGATCTCACCCCGGATGCAGAGCAGGATGCCTGCTCTGATACCAATTGAAATTTTGGTATCAGATGTGTGATGTTAAGGTGTGATGTCACAACAACACACTCTGCTATATGAACAAGGTAAAAGCAACAGTAAATAACACAAAGAATTATTCACCCAGTTCGGTCTAACTACCTACGTCTGGGGGCTACCAAGCCAGGGAGGAATTTCACTATTAGTAGTATTAAATTACAGACACAACAATCCCAGTTGACATCTACCTAATTTAATCACTACCCAATGACAATTCTACCTAAGAAACCACTTAGGTATGAGAACCCACTCACTCCCTAATTCACCACAGTGATACAATCCAATGATTACACACTAATCACCCAACTTGATTCTACTTAACAGCTTTAATCAAGAACAACAAACTCTTGCTTAAAAGCTCTAGAGTGAATACACTTACAACTCAAAATAGTAAAACCAATTCACACACGAATGATTTACAAAAACACACACGAAGACATAAATGACACTCAGTCTTTAGCTCTCTTTCTTCGCTATTTAACTTAGTGTTGAGGCTGCTTTAAATATCATTCTGACTTGGGCTTGGACCTGCTCCCAAGATTCTGATCTGATTTTTTTTTGAAATCAGAAATTAATGCAGATTTGATCTCCTAAATCTTTTCAAATCAGCCCTAATGTTAGTTACATGATTTGCTCCATGATCTGATTGGAAATATTTTCTCCAAGAAATTCGCATCCAATCTCTCTAACAGATCTCCTCAAAACATCCTAACACGTGCAGCCCTAAAACAACACAATCTGATGTTCTGATGTTCTGGTATAGTGATGTCAAGACATCACTTATAACATCAGCGTATAAAACTCCCAACCCTGCAACAGCTAATGATAAGAACCAATGTTATGACATCAAACATATGACATCAACATTGTTCAACTTTGTTTTACCAAAATTCCAGTCAATACAAGAACTAACAATATATATATATATATATATATATATATATGGCCACAAATTGATGTAACAAATTTCAAATACAATTTGAATTCATTTTCTTACTCACATATTGACTTAAGCGTTGGAGTGCTAACCTTTCAAATCTCCCACTCTAGTGCGTCTGAAGCTCAACGTTTCTATCACCCAATTTTTAGTCTCAGAACGGAACAAAAATGAATGATGTTATTTAAAGAATATTTCATATCTCTTTGAAATTTTAAAAAATGTATTTTGAATTTTAAGAATTAGAGAGTGTTTTGAACTTCTTGAATTTTAGAATCCTAATATGGTGAATCAAGTAAACAAATATATTGAATACAAATATTCAACCAAATAAAATCAAAGTCAACAACATAGTACATCAACAATGCCAACAATTCATCAATTTGACTTGAAAATATCAATTAAATACAAATAAATCATAAAAAATACAAATTGCTTACTTCTTCATCAGATTCAACCATGTATACCACCATTTTATAAAATGTTACAGAACAAATCGAGTTGGAATCACTATGATACATTGTAGATTTTGTAATGAAATTTTACTTCGACCAATTAATATACCAAGGTAAAATCAATTCCAAAGGCACATTTCTTTCATTTTAATTTTCAAACCACATTTTCCCACCGTTGGTAACATTCACCAATGGGAAAAATGGCGTGTTCTTTTAATTTTTATTTTAAAGTTAAAATTAAACTACTTTTTTCCCTCGGTTAACTTTAACAACCATGGGAAAATATCCTTCAGGGGCACACTTCGAATCCCAGTACCATCAATTATATATATATATATATATATATATATATATATATATATATATATATATATATATATATATATATATATATATATATATATATATATATATATTTAAGCGACTTTTCTCCATGGTCAGTTTTAGCAACCGTGAGAAAAAATTGCTTATATTGCAAAAACTATAATGAATGTGAGAAAATTGAAAAGGACGCACCATAATTTATTGTTTCTTTTCTAATTTTTTATCATTCACTATTTTATTTTTGGTTTGCAATATTATCTCAATTTTTTACTATCTTGAAAATCATTATCAACCCATTAAAATTGGATTGCTACATTAACCCAAAATTCCCCTTTCAATTCCATACAATTACACTAACAAAATGACACTTATGTAATCAACTAATGTTAATATTAATTCATCCCTATCGCCGATTATAGCATGCCACATGTACTTTTTCACACTCCTCAATCAATCCTAAGTTGACACGTGGCATCACTAAATCAACTTCTCTTTCATTCTCCCTCTCATTTATCTCATGTTTCAATTTGAATATCTCTCTCTCTCTCTCTCTCTCTCTCTCTCAACACACACACATTTCTTTCACCTTTCATTTTAATTTTTCCTTCTCTCTCTTCAAAGATGGTTTTCCCCTCTCTTCCATCTCTCACTCTCAGAAAGGAAAACCGATATTAGAGATGGTTTTCCCTTTCCACCCCTCTTCTTTTTATGATTTGAATTAGGTGAAGTTCTTGATAAATAATAACAGTGGTATTAGGAGGTGCTACTTTAGGTATTGTTCAAAAATATATTAAGAAAATTTTAGCCTATTCTACAATGTCTCAATTGGGTTATATGATGTTAGCTTTAGGTATGGGCTCTTATCGAGCCGTTTTATTTCATTTTAGTACTCATGCTTATTCAAAAACATTGTTGTTTTTAGGATATGGATCCATTATTTATTTAATGGAAGCTATTGTTGGATATTCTCCAGATAAAAGTCAAAAGCCTTCGGTCATCATGAAATCAGGTTCTGTTTTTCTTTTTATTTATGATTTTAGGGGTTTTTCTTCTTATTCTGATTTTATGGTTTATTTTAGGAAGCGAGAAGCAGAACAATTACTAGAAATTAGAGAAAGCTCTTACAAAAATGAGATCTAAAAAGTTCAAGAGAAGTAGTCGCTCTAGCTCAAAAACGAGATATAAATCATTGATGTTCTTGAAGCAACTAAAAGAGCTGAAACTAGGGAGGAGTTGAATCACATCTACCAACTATGATTCAAAGATTTCCTTTCAATTTCGGTAACCAATAAAATTCTTAATTTCTCCCACCTATTAAATTGTCTCTGCAGTCTTCTTCACTCCAAGCCTCAAAATTGTATGATTTTTTTGCCTGGATATAGATTAGATTGTCTTCATGTTCAGGGACAGATGCAGGTATAGTAAAATGGGGGCAAATGTCCCCACTGGTTTGGTAGTAGTTATTAAACATGCTTATATTATTCTTTAATAATACTTAAATAATAAAGATATTGCCATCACTAAATTAATGAATTATTCTAATATATAGAGTTTGAGTCATAATGTAACTTTTGTGTGTTTAATACACACTATTTTTAACGTCTCTAAACTCATCAAATGAAGTGTTTGTTTGAAACACTAAGTCCTAATAATGCTATTATTTTATCATATATATTTTGTCTTATTTTCATAAATAATATTTACAAATTTTATATGTGTTTAATATGAATCTTTAAAAAATGGTTTGAAGGTGAAAACTTAGTATTTTAATATAAAAATGAAAAATAAATGTAATATTTTTATCAAAATTTATTAAAATCTGAAAACTATGAAGACCGGATTCATATTAAACACCTCCTACAATCTTGCCCCCACTTATCAAATTTTCTGGATTCATCCCTGTTCATGTTGCTGTGTAAATCAGAGTAATGAAACATGATTTTTTTTGTTTACCTCTTTGTTCTATGTTTCAATTAATTTATATTATATTGTGTATTGTGTCTAATACTTTTTTGAATGTATGACTAATTAATATGTTGCATGTTGTACTAGGTTTATCTTGAAATAGATGAAATGTCTAGTTTGTGATTTTAAGATTAATTTCTCTTTTACAGATTCTAAGAGGTTGATTGGTCGTAGATTCAGTGATACATATGTTCATAGTGATATAAAGTTATGGTCTTTTAAAATTATTGTTTGTCCTGCTAAAAATCCAATGATTGTTATTTACTACAAGGAAGAAGACAATGAACTTATCGTAGAATAGATATATTCAATGTTTCTAATAAAGATGCATGAGATTGCTTAAGCTTACCCTGGTTCTGTAATTTCTCACATCCAATCAATTTTATTTTTAACACACACATATATATATATATATATAAATATATATTTGCATATTAGCCATATTGGCAATAAGTGGCGCCTTACATTGTAAATGTCTATCTTTGACCTCACTTAATAAAAAAAATAGTAGTTTGGTGCAATCCTTTGAATACCACTAAAGAAATTATGCCTTATCAGTTAGATTGTTATAAAATGCATTAAAAGAACATACACAATTTTGTTTGTCTTGATACAAGCTTAATCAAATTTAAATATGTTTCACATGTCCATTAAAACTAATTGTCTCATACAATATTGAAAAAAAAAAGAAGGAACTAACATTTGAATAACCATCACAGCTTTGATGATGGAAAATTTGAGTGTTACTATATAGGCTCAAACAAGTTTTTTCACATGTCTATTAAAACTAATTGTCACTACAACAAATAATATATTTTACAACGAAACTTTCACCTCAAACAATTAAAAACCGAGGAGATATATCCTGGGAGCACGATGTTCTATTAAAAAATATATATTTATACAACTTATTCTGTGGTAATAGGGGTATAAAGGAGCTCGCTTCAAATATTTGATACTGCATTTTATATTATTTTTTCAATGGTTTAACTAGTATTTCTTAGTTGGAGCCTTTCCAACTTCTCTTTTTTTTTCTTTGTTAATATTTTTTTTTTCGTTTTTTATTAGTATTAACCTCGGTTACATGGTCCAACTGAGAAGTAATTTATTTTGCATTAATATTTTCAAATCATTTTTTTCAAAAGCCCTTTTAATTTTTAATTTTATTTATTCAAATCCCTCTGTTTTTCTAAAAAAAACCGACATGATAGATATTTTAAATGTATTTCCAAAATATGGCGCTATAGTGCTTATATATATATATATATATATATATATATATATATATATATATATATATATATATATATATATATATATATATATATATATATATATATATATATATATATATATATATATATATATATATATATATAATTAATTAATTAATTAATTAAAACATACACGTTAGTTTTTATGGAAAACCGGTGTGATTTCTCTTTTGCATGAAATACTTCAGGGAACTAGACTCTAACTTTTCATTTATCTATCAATGCTCTAACTTCATATCGTCATTCTCTTTACAAAAACCCTAAGTGATTTTCATCTTCGCTCTCATCAAAACTCTTCCAATAGTAGGCGATATTCATAACCACTCGAACATTAAAAGTCATCACGTTTAAGGTACGCTTGTTCTTCTTTTTCATGATTGTTCATCTTCCAACAGTAGGTTTATATCACTAAAATGTCTTTAGTTTATCTTGATCATTTGTTTTTCCATTTTGATCATTTGTTTCGGCACCTATTGAACTAATGTCTTCTATGAGTTGTTTTTCACTTGCATTTGTTTCACAAAAATGACTTTAGTATCAAAGAAATGACTTTAGTATCAGTGAAATTAATTTAGTTTCTTTTGATCATTTTTTTCTACTATGATCACTGATGAAATGTTGTTAGTTAGTATGTTTCTACGTGTTGTTTAACACTGAAATGATGTTAGTTGGTATGTTTTTTTATTTAAATAGTCATAGTCGTTTCGACAAGCACCTCCCATACAAAATCTATGTAACCTCTGTTAATACAAAACATAAAAGGAAAACTAGAGATGTCCCGATGTATACCAAGGTGAAAAGAGTTTACAAAAATGGTGTTCGCTACCCGGTTACAGTTGATGTTGCATTGCATTACAAGGTAGAAGTAAAGTGAATATTTTGATAGATAGTTTGCACGAAATTGACGATGAATTGAAAACAACATATGGACCGATATTACGGTAGTTATTTTGAATTTTATTATTTGTTTTACAACTATATATGATCATTTATTTTTTTTGTTTAATACTAATAACAATTGTATTGTGTAAACATAGGAGGTGTTTATTGTTAGTCTAGAGGATAGTATGGTGAAACAGAAATCGCTTACATATGTTGGCGAGCGTTGGAGGGACTTTAAGACACATCTCACCTGTTATTATATTACCCATCCAAGTGATGAAGCTAAGGTTCCATACTTGATGTATTCATTTATTGATCACAATGCTTAGGAGAAATTTGTAAAGTCTCGCACCACTCCTAAATTCTTGACTAAGAGCAAAAAAGGAAAGGATAATAAATCTAGAAATATCTATCCACGTAGGTTGTCTCGAGGAGGATATGAAAAACGTGAAAAGAGTATGATTGAAGAAAAATGAAAACAAAGGGAATTGGAGCAGGGAGATTCAATAAGCTTTGATCGCACTCCATCTCCACCATCACGCCATGAGAAATGGAATAGCGCGTGTAAAAAAGGCTGTGAGTTCACATCAGAGGCTACATGCGAAGTGACTGAAAAGATTGTAAGTAGATACTTTTTTCAACAATATTTATTTTAGTTAAATCAATTTGGTAAAGATTAAATTTTATATGTGTTATAGGATGTACTGGTTGAACAATCCAAAGCCAGCCTCTTCGTTCCACAAGATCATCACGACATCTTGGTAGAAGTTATTGGAACCGAGAAGCATCCTGGGGTGCATCAGTGGTCTTGGAAGAGGCGTTGCCTTCAAGTCACATTTTGGACCATCTAAATCATCTAGAGAAGTAAACTGTAGGAGAGATATTAAATAGATAGTTGTTGTAAAGGTGCGGGATAGTATCCAAAAGGAGCAAGAGGATCAAGAGAGGTTGGTCGAGGAGGAGCAAAAGAAATTGATTGAGGAAGAGCTTAAGAAGATGTCCGAGAAGTGTATCCACAATGTGCTAGAGGTATAAGTATAAGTTAAATAATTTGTGTTGTATGTTGTTGTTACTATAATTTGCATATTTTAATTTTTGTATTATATTTTTGTTGTTTTTAGGATGCAGAAATTTAATTCATTGGGTATACTCAACAAAAAAAATTCAAATGCTCAGTTGTACATTCATGATAAAGTTATGTGTGGTACAAGCACGAAAGAAAGTTGTTCTGCCCACCAGGATAATATTGAAACCACACCACCACAACTAGATTACACTAAGAGACTTTCAATGATATTAGATAGTATTCCTGACATCAACGAGAATATTAAATTAAGTCATGATCCAAATCAGTTTTACGTACTTCTTAAGACTTCCATTGTGGAATTTTCGAAGGGGGTGTAGCTATACAATAACATATTACAATTGTGGTGCTAGTAAGTATAATTTTTTTGTTGATTTCTATTTATATTCACACGTTCTCGTGCTTTAACATAAAGATTTGAATCTTGCAGTTTCTTGTATGAGATGTATGTTGAAAGGAATTTAAGAAAATATTTTTTCATTGATCCAGGGTACATTAGCCTTCATGGTGGTATGGTAGCAAATAATATCACGCTTTACGTACAAGAGAAGTTGTTGAATGAGAACAAAGAATGTTATTTGGCCCCGTTGCATTCAAACCTTAATGAAGTTATGATTAACGCTTTGAGTGGGTAAGTGGTATTATTTTTAATAGTCACATTTTACCTTTAGTTTTGAATAGTTTTTATTCATGTTTAATTTTAACTGGCGTGTGTAGAGTGATGGAGAGATACAATGTAATCAAACGTAATGTACCTGGTAGAAAGCCAAGGTTCTATTACCCAAAAGTAAGTATATTACTTGTGATTTTTACATTATTTTATGTGTGTATTAGTGATGTAAATATATGAAATTATTTGTAGTCGTGAAAACAACCCGACAATTATTCTTGTGAATTCTATGTTATGAGACAAATGTTAGATATTGTCTCTAGAGGCATTACAAATGGATAGACTAAGCTTAAGGTATTGACTTAATCCATATACATGTAATTTATTTATATTTCTTAAGTTAATTTTTTTGTTGTTGTTAGCTTATAATACTTTAAATTTTGTTCTAACTATAGGAGTTTAGCGACAATTCACCATTCTCATAAGAAGATATAGATGACATTCGATCACGTTAGGCCGATATCTTCTTATCTTGTTATGAACCTCAACAACAGTAGTTTTTCTTAGTTGTTATAGGCTTAATATATATATATATATATATATATATATATATATATGTGTGTGTGTGTGTGTGTGTGTGTGTGTGTGTGTGTGTGTGTGTGTGGTATTTGGATCGAACTCTAGTGTCGACAAGGGTAGTTTCATGGTTCGACAAGAGTTGTGCATGTTGTAGTCGAAGTCTGTTCAGGCATGCTGTCGAATTATGTTAGCTTTGTGTTTAAGTTAGCATGTCGAATTGGGACTGGCTTGTAAGCCCAATTGTTAAGTTAGCTTGTAGCCTAAGTTAGCTTAGTAATATATAAATAAAATAGTTCTCTTAGGTTGTTGAGAAAGGTTAATTGCTGGTATTCACTTGTAATCTTTGAACGCTTATTGAGTAAGTGAATAGAAAAACAGTTTTAACCAATTCTTATTTTTCTTCATCCTTCTTCACTATCTTTTGTAAAACCTAATAGGGTTTCTTATGTTTGTTCAAGAAACTCAATCTTTTTATCATATTTTGGTTTGTTCTTTACAACATCAATTCACAACAAACTGGTGCAGTGAGCGTGAAGAAGAAGATGTCGTCAACAAAATATGAGATTGAGAAAGTCACCGATGTGAATGATTTCGGTTTGTGGCTCTTGAAGATGCAAGCTCTTCTTGTTCAACAGGGTTTGTTACAAGCGTTGAAAGGATCGAAAAAGATGGATGTTGCCCTATCAGATATGGAGAAGACAACGATGGTCGAAAAAGCCCACATTGCCATTGTATTGAGCCTTGGTGATAAGGCTCTCTGACAGGTTTTAAAGGAGAAAACTGCAGTGGGTGTGTGGGCGAAACTTGAAGGTTTATACATGATAAATCGTTGGTTAATCGTTTCTACCTTAAAAACTATATGTATTCATTCAAGAAAAGTGAAGACAAAGCCTTGGCTGAGCAGTTGGATATGTTCAACAAGTTGATTCTTGATCTTTAGAATATCAAAGTCAAGATTGATGATGAAGATCAAGCATTTCTGCTGTTGTGACTTTTACCTAAGTCTCATGTTCACTTCAAAGAAACTCTCTTTTATGGAAGAGAGTCGTTGACCTTTGAAGATGTTCAATCTGCCTTGTACTCTAAGGATTTGAACAAACGAATGGAGCACAAACCATCTTCTGTTGGTGAAGGTTTATCTGTTAAGAGAAAATTCTTGAATAAAGATGGTAGGTTTAATAAGAAGAATGCTAAAGTTCTACATAATTCTTATGGTGGTAATGCTCCTACTATTAAGTGTTATCATTGTAAAATGAGGGTCATACAAGAAAAGTATGCCCTGATCATCTAAACATTTATGGTGGAATTGATAATGGTAATGTAGCCATTGTACAAGATGGTTATGAATCATCTGATATACTGGTGGTTTCAAGCAGCGACTCTAGCAAGGAGTGGATTATGAATTCAGGGTGTAATTGGCACATGACTCCAAACAAAGACGTGTTTAAGGAATTATGTGATCAAGATGGTAGATCAGTGTTGCTGGGAAACAACAAAGCTTGTAAAATTGTAGGTATTGGATCTGTGAGATTCAACCTCCATGATGAGTCAATAAGGCTATTGATTGATGTTAGGTATGTACCTGATATTAAGAGGAATTTGATTTCTCTTGATGAATTTGACAAGAAAGGATATGTTTTCAAATGAGAGCAAAGCATCCTAAGGGTAATGAAGGGGTTGGATGAAGTCTTGAGAGGCGTAAAGAAACAAGGCTTGTATACCCTTGAGGCTGAGGTTGTAAGTGGTTCAGTAGATGTGGCATCCACAAAACCTATCTCGAAGACTGAGCTATGGCACAATAGACTTGGCCATGTTGTGTGGTGACAAGGTCGAAAAACTAGAGTTTTGTGAACCTTGTGTATTTGGTAAATCCTATAGAATAAAGTTTAACAAAGGTAAGCAAATAACACATGGATCCCTTGATTACATTCATGTTGATCTTTGGGGTCCTGCAAGGAATCCTTCACACTCGGGTGTAAAGTATTTCCTATTCATAGTTGATGATTATTCCAGAAAGTTATGGGTATTCATCCAGAAGACTAAGGATGAAACTTTTGAAAATTTTAAAAGTTGTAAGACTCTGGTCGAAAACCAAACTGGCAGGAAGGTCAAGAGGTTGAGAACCAACAATGGTCTTGAATTTTGAAATGAGGCTTTCGACATAGAACTAGTGCAGGGACTCCCCAACAAAGTGGTTTGGATGAAAGGTTTAATCGAACCATTCTAGAAAGGGTGAGGTGCATGTTGGTAAGTGCGGGATTGAAGAAGGTGTTTTAGGAAGAAGTTGTTGTAACTGCAACATATTTGATAAATAGGTGTCCCTCGACAGCCTTGGGAATGAAGACACCTGAAGAAGTCTGGTCGGAATATCCACCTAGTCTCGACAGACTTATAGTATTTGGTTGTTTATCCTATGCTCATATTAGGCAAGACAAGGTCGAACCTGGAGCTTTGAGATGTATGTTCCTTGGATACCCTAAAGGAGTCAAAGCTTATAGGCTGTGGTGCCTTGAGCCAGGTCATAGGAGGTGTATCACAAGTCGAGATGTAGTTTTCAATGAAGTTGATATGGCTTTCAAGATAAATGATGACATTGGTCGAAGTTCGAAGATCTCTGAAGAAGAGATGGAACAAAAAGAAATTCCTATTGAGGTGGAGCATAATGATGTCGAATTGCATGACTCAGATGAAGTCGAAGAAGATGCAGAAGCTGTTTTTGAAGCTGAGGAGAATGATAACGACTACCTGCTGGCAAGAGACAGGTCAAGAAGAGTCATCAAGCCACCTCAGAGAATTGGTTATGCAGATCTTATAGATTATGCCTTAATTTATGCAAGTGAGGTTCTTGAAGAATAACTTGGAAACTATAAGGAAGTTATGAGAAGTAGAAATAAGACTGAATGGATGAAAGCCATGGATGATGAGATGAAATTTCTCCATGACAATAACACTTGGGAACTGATCGAGAAACATGCAGGGGCCAGATTAGTCAGCTGCAAGCGAATTTTCAAGGTTAAGGAAGGAATTGAATGAGTGATGTCGAAGCATTTTAAGGAAAGGTTGGTTGTTAGGGGTTCTCTCAGAAAGAAGGTGTCGACTTTAATGATGTGTTCTCACCTGTTGTAAAGAATATATCCATTAGAATGTTGTTAGCCATGGTGGCAAAGTTTGGCCTAGAACTTAAATAGATGGATGTGAAGACAGTCTTCCTGTATGGTGATTTAGATGAAACAATCTTGATGAGGCAACCTGAAGGGTATGCAGAAAAGGGAAAGGAAGATTATGTGTGCAATCTAAATTGGTCCTTGTATGGCCTGACACAATCTCCTCGACAATGGAATAGGAGATTCGAGAAGTTCATGGCACGCATTGGTTTCACTAGGAGCCAGTTCGACCAATGTGTTTACTTCAGATTTCGACCTAGAAATTCACTTGTTATTTTGTTTCTTTATGTGAATGACATCCTCATTGCAAGCAATAGTGTCGAAGATGTTATGAAGGTGAAGGTTGAACTCAATAAGGAGTTCGACATGAAGGATTTGGGAGCTGCCTCCAGAATTTTTGGGATTGACATCCGGAGAGACAGAAAGCAGTTGAGATTATGCTTATCTCAAGAGACATACCTGAAGAAGATTCTCGATAAGTTTGGTATGTCGAATTCAAAGCCTATTCTAACATCGACTAATCCTCAATACAAGCTAAGTACAACTCAAAGTCTTAGTACTGAAGTCAAAAGAGCCTATATGAATAGCATTCCATATGATATTATAGTAGTTCTTTGATGTATGTTATGGTCTGTACGAGGCCATACATAGCGTACGGAGTGATCCTTGTAAGCAAGTATATGGCCAATCCTGGGAAGGCGCACTGGAAAGCATTAAAGTGGTTTCTTAGGAACATAAATGGGTCTCTGAGCAGAGTCCTGGTTTATGGTGGAGCATGTGCTGATGATAGCAAAGTCAAAATCGGAGGATTTGTCAACTGTGATTATGCACGTAGTATGGATTCCCGAAAATCTATTTCTGGATATGTGTTCACTATGTTTGGCACATCAATTAGTTGGAAAGCAACACTTCAGAAGGTTGTGAAGGTGAGAAAAACACAAGAAGGGGGTTGAGTTGTGTATTCCAAATCGTTTCTACTTCTGAGCCAGAATTCAAATTCTAAACAAAAGTTTAGAACCTAATAACAAGTGCAGCAGGAAAATAAACAAAAGTAAATAAAAACAGCAAAGAACACACAACAGTTATATTGGTTCCTCTCCAACTGAGAGTAGTCCAGTCCCCTTGCATCCCAAGAGATTTTCACTATAATCAAACAGATTACAACTGCATATACACTCAAGTATAAGAATTTTCTACTCAGACCCTCAGCTCAAGACTTCCTTGCTTAATTAGCACCTGATCAAGACTTCCTGCTTAGATCCTCAGATCCTAAGACTTTCTTGCTTAAACCCTCAAGTTCAAGACTTCCTGCTTAAGCCCCTCAGGCCTAAGACTTTCTTGCTTAGACCTTCACTCCAAGAATTCCTACTCAGATTCTTCAAATCTAAGACTTCAATGCTCAAGCCCACGTCAAGACACTTTTATCTAAACTGACTGTTTAGAGAAGGAATAACTTACAACAACACTTGATTAATAATCAGAGGTGTTCAAATATAATACAACACACTTTGACGGTAAGGATTCTTAAGCTATACACGAATAAGAACTCTTACTAGACTAGCTTCTCTCGAGCTGATTTGAATGCAGTGCGTGTATATTTTAGTTGTAGTTGCAGCGTTATTCTCTTAGTTGATCTTCAATTCTTCTGCTCCTTTTATAGCTGAAGGAATATAGTCCTTGAAGTATCCCCGACGGCTATAATTAGATCAAATCTTGTATTACATCTTCTTTTCCAATAAATCAAGTGTTGGCACTCATAGAGAAATAATTGTCCATTGAACAGGGCCTTTATCTGGAGAACTCTTTTATGAAATAAGTACAACACAATCTTTTGAAGATAATGTCAGCCATTCTCGAGTCCCATGATTACAGAGCTTGAGGTGATATTACTCAGTTTTAGAGGCGGGTAAACCACGCTTCTGATTTTGAACTGTACTAGAGATATCTTTCTGATCAGAACCTGATCATAGCTTCCTCCATGTTAGAACCAGTTTAACCAAGTAAATATAATTCTGCACATAAGAACCAGCTAGTTAGAAATTCTAACTATTTTTAAAATACTTTGTTATCATCAAAACATTAGAGGATATATGGTATGAACAAAATTTGTCTCAACAATCTCCCCCTTTTTGATGATGACAACCTTAAGTATTTTAAAATAATTAGTTGTAGATTAATTATTCAACAACTTTCAGGGTCTGAGGTTTGTAAGCTCCCCTGTGTCAAACAGTCTTAGAAGTGAGGTTTGTAAGCTCCCCCTGAGTCCTATTTGGGAAGTCTAAGAGATGAGGTTTGTAATCTCTCCCTATATAGAATAATTAAATCTACTTCAAGAGGTGAGGTTTGTAAGCACCCCCTTAAATATGATAACTAAGTTCACTCCAGGATTAACCAAGAAGAATACTTAATCCATTATCCCCCTTTGTCATCAACAAACTGATAGAAATAAAAAATAGACTTAAGTGATTCATAATGGTTTATGAACAATTCATAGCTGAACACCAGTCAGGAACAAGTTTGTCAACCAATCCAGCTCATTGTATATGAGCAACAACACCCTGTTGATAAAGAATCTTTGAAAGAACCCTACCAAAAGGAATGAGAAAGGATAAGTCCTCATGTCGCACCTTGAAAAATGATACAACCTTCGCGATGGACGCGGAAAAACAGAGTCGCCGCCGAATTTTATTCATCCCAAGGAGGGATAGGTAAATATCGATAAAATCTTCAGGGAAAGAACATGGTCATCGCAACCACATTCTGGGTTCAGGAGTCGGTTACGTGAGGGGAAGGTGTTAGCACCCCCTCACGTCCGTTGTACTCAACGGAAACCTCTTAATTCAATTCGTGAGGAATGTTAGCTAAGGTTGTTTGTTTTCTTCTAAGGGAATAAAGCAAAAAATAAGGTATGGTAAAAGGATCTTGTTGCCTAAGGGGGAATGAGTGGTTTTTTATTAGGGTGCTCGCCAAGGATTTGGGCCCTTGTGCCTACGTATCTTCATTTGAAAGAAGTGAAGAATCAGAGCATCTGTAGTTCGTGGGACTACAGTTGGTTTTTCATTTTATTTAACAGTGTTAATGTTCGCGTTCTAGAAGTTAAACGTTGCTTGCATGCTCGCGCATGGGAGACTTAAGCATTTGTTTATTTGTGATAGAATAGATGCGCTTGGATCGCATTCTAGCAGTTAAACATAGCTTGTATGCTCGCACATGGGAGGCTTAAGCGTGGTTTGTATTATTGTAGAACGGAACTCACATGTCCTCTTTGGAAAAAGATTTAATCGCGCCGAGGCGAGAAGTTGAGTTAATATATTGGTGTTTTTTTTTTATGACGATCATTTAGACTCCAAGAAAGACTCCTCGTATCCAAACAATTGGGAAAGTAAATCGAAGACTCGACTCTCTCTCTTTTTCACCCTTAATTGTGAAAAGATTAATATAGTTAAAGTGTTTTAAACGGATGAATTGAAGTCTCTCTCTCTCTCTCTCTCTCTCTCTCCCTCTCTCTCTTTTTTTTTCATCTAAGTGATTGAGAAAATGGAATTGATTCGATTTGTTGTGAAAATAGTTTGAAGTGAACGGGATTACAATTCTTTTAGAGAAGACAATTGTTTTAGTGTGAGGAAGGCTCCTCATACTTAAACAATCGAAGAGAGAACTCGGAGGCTCCAGTCCAACTTTCTTTTCATCTTTTATTGAAAAGTGTTTTATAGTTATTAAGTGTTTATATTTGATTTGAAAATAAAATACTTGATATGGCTCGAGGTTTTATATTTGCGTTAGCAATGATTAAGGGTTTGAACTAAATAGGATGGGGGACCTAATAGTGCTAGGGTAAGGTCGATGGCGATGCACGAGGCATTCGACTTACAAGGTGTAAATGATCGCTCGACGTTGGATCAAGAATTTATTTTGAAAATGATTTGAATAAGTGAGAACCAAAGATTAATACAACATTGTTACACATTGAGCGCAAGATATGAGTAATGGCATAGTCAATATAGAATCAATCAAATAAAGCCAAGTCATAAATCCACAATGTTAGAAATCAAATCGACAAAGAAACTAATTAAAATCTAAGTGATCAACAATAACAAAACCTAAACAACCAAAAATCATAATTGAAAAGGATTAGCTCACAATCTAATTAAGAAAATATTTTGCGATTTTTTAATTAATTGAAAACATCTAAACTAATTAATCTAAATAATAATTAACAATCCTAAAAAATGTTAAATCTTAAATAAAACATAATTAGAAAAAAAATTCAAATATTTAAAATACATTAATTAATAAAATATTATAATCTAAACAAAAACAATTAATTAACATAAATCAATTCTAAAATTACTTAAAAAAAAGTGAAGAAAATAAGGAGGGTGTTAATGATAAAAATAGGGATGGAAATGAAAAATAAAGAGAACAATATGGGCATCAAAACCCAAGTACACAACGGCCTGGCTCAGCTTCATCAAAACAAAATCATGTTTCACATACTAAGAAAAAGGGCACGGCTAGTCATGTTTTCATAAAAAAGAACAAATCACGATGAATCAGAAAAGAAAAGCACGGTCAAAACAAAATCGCACATCCATGAGTATCATCATCATTATCAGATACGAACAAGTAAATCAATCGGCCAGGAAAAACGAATCGTTCAAGCATATCAAAATCATCATCAAATGCAATGTGTTATCGGAGGGGAAGGAAGGAAAATCCTTTTTGAAGCGTTCAATCTCGCAGCTTATTGCTTCTTTCTTCGTTCGTGCTTCCTTGGTCTTCCTCCCTCTCGCGGCGGCTTCACTCGCTGTTTTGCTTTGCTTCATCTTCTTCAGCTCACTCTCTCAGTCTCGCGGCGGATGGTGGAGGCTTAATTTTTGTTGTGGCTCGGTTTGAGATTTGAAGAGGATATAGCGTTTGGTTGTTTAAGGTTATGAGGTTGTGTTGAGCTGATAGTGAAAGAGAAGGTTTGGAGGTTATGTCGTCAGTTTTAATGGTTAAAGGGGTGGTGATATGTGTGCTAGACAGTGAGTTTTTGATGGAGGTTGAGTGATATCTATGAGATTCATGAGCTGTTCGGTGATGGCAGTTCGAAAATAGTGGAGGGAGTGAGTGGTGTTGTTGTTGTGAGACACACGATTGTTGTTGTTGGTTGAACAGCTTGAAGGAAAACGAGATATATGATACTTTGTTGGAGTTTTGTTGAAGTGTTTGAAAGGTGTTGTTTTATTTTGTTGTACTGACCTTGTGGTTTATTTTGAAGTGGATGATTTTATTTTGGAGTAGTGGCAAGGAGTTTGTGGGTGAAGTTCTAATGGCAACATTCACATGATAACAGTGATGGTGGAATGTGCAAGAGATGAAGAATGTGGTCAAGGTTTGTGATGGTATGTTTGTTTCGGTTCAAATGGAAAGAAAAAGTTAAGGGTCTGTTTACTTTTTATGACAGAAAAAAGAGAAAAGGAAAGTTTATTGTAGTGGAAGAAACTCATAGTTTGGTTGAGCTTTTGAAAGGTGACAATGAATAGTATGAGTGTGAGGTTTTGTTAAGAAGAACCATGGAAAAGTGTTTAGGTAGGATTTCAGTGATGACTTTTCTTGAAGAAATGAAAGAAGATTAAATGATTTTGTGGTTTTCAAAAAATGGTTGAAGGAGTTATGGTTGATATGAACGTTTTGATGCGAGGTTATGTTGTTCGCAGGTTTTGGTAAGTGTCACGGGAAGGGAGTTCAAGCATGAATGAAAGGTTGTAAAGATCAATGATGGAACAATGTGGATGGTGGTGAGTTCTATGGTGGTTTTATGGTTTTGAAAGGTTGTGTTACTTGAGATTAATGGAAAGGGTGGTGATACTATTGATGTGGTTAGTTTTTTGGTAGTGAACTAGTCAAACACCCGTGCTCCCGCACGGGTAAATGCAGACGTTTCGTAAAGGTAAATAATTGTTTTAATATAGATACGTATGAAAAAATGTAAAAAATATTAAAATAATAATATTTAGTCATTTTTTAGAAAAAATGGTATGATTTGAAAAGGTAATTGAGAGAATTGAAAAATATAATATAAGAAAAGTGGGTACTAAAATAGTGAATATTTAGGAAATTTATAACCATTTTAAAAACAAAAGGCAAAAAATGATAAATGTAATATAAAAAAAGTGGTTAACTGGACCACTTAAAAATGTATCAAAAATAATGAAATACTAAATTGATTGTTAAATAAAAGCTTGGAAAACAAAACAATTGATTTAAACTCCCAACATGCTGAAGTTTGGGTTAATGGAAATGGGCCATGAAACATTAAGGGTTGTTGTGGCCCATGTAATTCAGCCATCAGTAAAAAAAGGAATTCAGTAATGGTTGTGTGACCCCTTGCATTCAACCGTGTTTCCACCGTGTTTCCAGGCGACGCAACCCAGCAAGAAAGTGAAGCTGCCTCATGAAGCCGCGAGGGTTCGTGGCTGATTCTGTGAAAAGCGAAATGCATGACGACGAAAGGTACAGCTAGTGGTTATCTTCATTTGCATTCTGATTGTATATGTTGTTTGGTTTTTAGAGAATGTTGAATGTTGGGATTTCATATGATTCGGATTTCTTGTGGACCGGATTTACAGAAACTTGTTTGATTGTCTTAGAAAGTTGATGCATGTGTATTATCCGGTTTGCTTGTATGATTGGGTGTTCATGCAACGTCATTACAATACGTGTGCCCGATATTTCTGAATAACCGTGTTTTACCGTTGAAGAATAGTATTTAGGAATAAAAGTTATATATCAATGAGAGTATATGTTGAATTGGGATATGATGTTTGTTATACGATAAGTCCGTTCTGTGGAATTGTAATACCCAGTGAATGCATGCGGTTTATAGGATAAAGCGTAATCGCAAGTCATAAAAAATTAGACAAGTTATGTTTCATTTTATTCTGTAAGTGTTAAGTTGTTCAGATTGATTTGTTCGTGATGTACGCCAGTTTTGTAGCATTGAAAGCTGATGTTTTACGTGTTATGCCAGGTCTGTGGATGCCTCCAGTGATGAAGATCTGTGCATGAGGCCAAAAATCTATCTGTGGAATAAGAAGATATCTTCTGCAAGAAAAGCTGCGAATAACGTTCTGGTGACTTTTTTTACAACTGCATTTAGTTAATAGAAGGCTGGATAATAGACATTGCCATGTATTCATATAAGTGTGTTTGTGTTATTTGTAGCACTTTCCTCAGAAATATGTCGCCTCCGCGCTGGAGGGAGTTGGGCCACGAATGCTGTTGTATGACTTCGACACCAGAGAGAGGTATGAGTGTGAGCTCCTCAGCTCAAGAAGAAATCCATCTCTGGAGAAATATATTTGGAAAGGGTGGAAAGACTTTGTGAAAAAGAAGCAACTGCGAAGAGGCGATAAACTGCGATTCATGCTCAAGGACCCTCCGGGCAACAGGATTGTGGTGCAGCTGTTAAACCGTTGATCATTTGAAGAATGTGAACCGCTGCTTGGTAATGGTAGATGGTGGGAAGCAGTTAGACAACCAATATAGTATTTAAGTCTTTTATGTATAAGTTATGTTTGAACTCAATGTAGTGGCCAAACCTTAAGTTAAGTTTGTGGTATTTAAGTTTTGTTATGTATGTATTTTGAGGATGGCTGGATGTAATATACAATCATATAATATGAATGCTATATTATCACTATCACTGTGTTCTTAATCTATAATATAATGTTGAATGAGAAATCGATATTCATTTGTCCGCCAAAAAGTGTGTATTTAAGTTTGCAGTCGGTTTCATTATTTTAGCATTCATCAGCTGGTTTAATTAATTGTATATGGGCATGTGCAGTAGAACAATTTAAACTGAGGTGTTGTATACAATAACAGCATTGTTTTTTCTGAGTTTCTGTTATGTGAAAATCAGAAAAACAGCATGCAGTTTCAAGGATTGTGAGGTACCATCGAATGAGAAGTTGAATTTCCATCAAAAACTGTAATGTTAGAACTTGTGAGGTCGTGGTTGAACATATATGTTGGTCGTCGTGCCAATGTTCGTCAGATTGGAAACGGATACGCCCCTGCCACATTTATGTAATGTTTGCTGAGCTTCTTACCAAGATTGACAGGCGATTCGTTGAGGAGATTCAGACTGTGCCCAAAATCCCGAATCTTGGTGTTCCTGGTATATAAATAAAGATTCCTATATAAGTGACGATTAAAACTGTCACCGTTTTAGTCATCAAGGCTGCGGAGAAGATGGAGCCATGTGGAGGAATTAAGCCCACCAAGTCAGAATTGAAAAAGAAGTGAACCGTGAAGGATGATCTAGGCTGATGATTCACGCCGCGGATTACTTTATCTGGTTTTGTTAAATCGTTGGATGGTCACAATTTATAAGTCAGCCCCGTGATCTCGGAGCTTTTCTTCCCGTAAGTGGCTTGTAGTTCGACTGTGGCACGGGTAATTCGTTTTGATTGTCATGTTTTAACATGTTGGAAAGTGTGTGAACACTTGGAGTCATAAGCAACTATAAGGCTGGTTAAATGGTTCGGTCAAATATGTTTTTTAGTTGGACCATGTATCTGCCTGTTAAGTTTCCACGGCCAAAATATAAGGGGTGGTTTATATGCTGTGTTAAATTTTGTTGCTATTATATGTGTTTTAGAGGTTAGGGTGGTACTGTGCACAGCCTTTGAAACTGATGACTGATTCAGTTTGATGTGCTTTGATGTGGTAATGAGTAAACTGTCATGTAGTTTGATTTGGCTTGATGTGGTTATCTCAGTAAATGTTGTTTTGGCTGATGTCCTCATAATATTCTGAAGTAACCTCTGTTACAATATTCAAAGAGTTTGCAGCAAACCACTAATGCTTTCAAAAAAAGATAACAGAAAAGAATTTAACCATTATAGACATATAGGAAAAATTAAATCATGAATAGGCAGATGCCATTGATAGAGTTTCCATTAAAGAAAGAGTTTCGGTCCGCCAAAATATAATATATAGATCTATTGTACGATTGATAGAATTACAAAAAACAATGATAGAAATAAACAACCACAGCCGTAAAACTGTTACTTTTAGTAGTTTATGCAAGGCAGCAACTGATTGTTTTGAAGCTATATTTTTAGAGCAGGCTGCAAGGCAGATACTTTGTTGCACTGCTGCTGCTGTTTATAGCAGACTGCGATGAACCAGCAGCTGAATATCAGAAAATCGAATGACATGTTCAAAACAATATGTTCCTTAAACCTGAAAATGGATAAAGAAACCATCTATAGTGTTAGGTATGTAAGTATGAAATGTTGACCATTGTAATTTTGAATGAAAAGCCGTTGTCATAAAAACATACCTTTTAAATGTTCTGGAAGACTTCCATGAAGACCACATTGGTTGTAGTACTCAATGCCTCTTTATCCTTGTCATGAATAAGAATCCTTAGACCGTTTTTGGAAGTAACCCTAGAAATAGCCACGTATAATTGGCCATGACTAAAAACATCTTTTGGCAAGTACAAACCAACATGTTTAAGAGATTGTCCTTGAGACTTGTTAATTGTCATGGCAAATGATACTATGATAGGGAACTGGCGTCTGACCAATTTAAAAGGCCATGGTGACTGCGACGGGGACAAATACATTCTAGGAATATAAATGATGTTGCCAATATTTTTTCCAGAAATTATCTTGGCCTCAATTACGTGATTGGCAAGTCTCGTTACAGTGAGTCGTGTACCGTTGCACAACCCTTCAAACTGATCTAGATTGCGCATTAGCATTATAGTTGCCCCTACTTTCAACCTAATTGAATGATTAGGTAATCCAGAAGTTTTAAGAGCATTCAGGAATTCTGGTGTGACTTGTTCATAAGCATCAAACGTAGTAGCATCAGATTTATCTATGGAATCGCTACTGAAGTATTCTTTCTCATCTCCTACAATATATGAGAAAATATAATTAATGGCAACGTAAGATATATAACCATAGTTTTATTTAATCCCATAAGAATTGTTAAAGAAAAGCGAGTTTCATACCTGGAAGAAGGTTTGTGATGTATTGGTTTATTTCATCTACTACTTCAATTCTTGAAGCTAATATTGCACGACTTTGAAGATATTCAGCATCAAGATAATTATGAATCAGATCAGGGTATGTGTCCTCAACAATTGCCTGAATTGGATCAGAAAAATTTGATATCAAAAACTCTGGTGGAATCTCAACATCTGCATAACCTTCGTTTGTCTCAGAAATGGTTCCGTCTCCAATTTTTAAAATCCACTCTGAAAATCCCCTTATGTCTTCAACTGTAGAAGTAGATGCACCACTTGCCAAACGCATGTTCTTCGTAAGCTTCAAGACTCTACAGTCATTCCAAATATAAGAAGCATTGATGGTTGCATGGATAATATCAGATCTAGTACCTCTGGGTACAACGGGGAGAATTTGTCTGAAGTCACCTCCAAACACAACAACTTTACGTCCAAAAATTTTCTTAGATGCTTCAGGCACTCCACTCATAATATCCTTTAAGGATTTGTCAAGAGCCTCAAAGCAAAACCTGTTGGCCATAGGAGCCTCATCCCATATGATAAGATCTGTCATCTTTAGAAGCTCAGCAAGATCATCCTTTTTGTTAATGTTGCAAATGGAAGTTTCTAAGGTAGGAACTGGTATCTTAAATCTAGAATGAGCTGTTCTTCCACCTGGTAACAATAAACTTGCAATTCCACTCGAGGCAACAGGCAAGACAATTTTTCTCTTAGACCGAAGTGCCGCTGATAAAGTGTTCCACATAAAAGTCTTACCAGTCCCGCCGTAGCCATATAAGAAAAACACCCCGCCTTGTTGCCTTTCTACCGCATCCATGATTTCGTTAAAAATCCGTCTCTGCTCAGCTACAAATTGTGGAAGATTCGTGTACATGTCAATGAAATGAAACAAATTATTAATGTTAAACAACCTAAACTACAACCTACGCACCTGTAAGAGAAGAGGACAATTTTAAATAAAGTTGTTCTTGAGCAACTGGATCATATTGACGCTCTTCAAAAACCAGTCTATTGCCTACATCCACAACAACATAATCTCTTGGATATGGCATTGTCTTGTAGTCATTCAGACTTCTATTATTATTCTGTAACAGTTTCTCAATTGCCACAAGTGTAAGTTGTTTGAGCTCCTCATCATTTAGGGTCAAACCTACAAAGAAATGCGCAATTAATACAGCTGATACGAAACCTGCGCATGAAATTGTTGCAGCGTATTGAAATTTGAATTGGCATATTGCTCAATGAAACGACCGCAACAGGTTTGTCTAGATTAGGTGTTAACTGTTACTTTTAGTAGTGTATGAAAGGCACAAACAGATTGTGTGCTTCGTTATATTTTAATAGCAGCCTGCAAGGCAGATACATGGTTGTACTGCTGCTGTTTTTTAAAGCACACTGGCATGAAGTAGAATACATACGGGCAGTTATTTGTCCAGTTATTTAAGCCTTCCTACATTAGTCGTTACATATAAGTC
Organism: Lathyrus tuberosus; assembly: GCA_022829125.1. Lineage (NCBI taxonomy): Eukaryota > Viridiplantae > Streptophyta > Magnoliopsida > Fabales > Fabaceae > Lathyrus > Lathyrus tuberosus. Next base: position 9,833,373 of record JALAZF010000034.1, read on the forward strand.
GCATAGGAGAAGTGTTATAAATTGTAGTAGAAAAAAGAAAAATTGTAGAAAAAGTCAAACCTCGATTTCCTGTTAACATTCGTTGTTCGTAGAGAATACCATCAGCTAAATACATCCAAGTCTTTCTCCATACATGTTCGGGTCTATTCATGGATGATGACAACAACAACGTTACAAATAACTTACGTAAGAACAAACCGGATCCCCAAACATGTGCCTCTTTAATTGCCTCAACAAATTCCCTATCATCTTGTAAAAAACCCATAGCAAAGCATGCTCCTCTAAAAGTTTTGTATTGTTTACCATCAACTTTCTTGATGTCTTCATAACACATTGGGCCTTTTGTGATTGTTAGCATCATCCTTAAATAAAATAGTTCACCTGTACATTGAGGAACCCAAATAAGACGACCAATTGTATACCCTTGTTTCCGTGGCTTCCAACTCCTACTGCGCTTATCATAAACAAATTTAGAAACAAAGTCACCATAAGTTAGTAATTTTGCTTCTTCATAAGTTTTGTTTGCCTCGAACCAAGCCGTAAACATAGATTCGGATACACTTGGTTTGAGTAAAACATTTCCAACTTGCTCGTAGTCTTTGTAGTAAACCGAATGTTCACCTTCCATGTGAAAATATAATCTCTCAACGGCTGGCTTTCTACCGTGTATGCAATAGGAAAATATCCTCCAACATGCCTCACTCGGAGAGATGTATCGACAATCCAAATATTGTTTGATTTCATCAATGTTGTTGTTGTCTTCACCTTGTATGACAGCAGAAATTCTATCAGAACCTTTGTTCATGTATTTGAAAAGGTATTTGATAGAAGTACTCTGATTGCACCATTCCATGTTGATGTGCGCTTCATACTTAAGTAATAAACCTGGGTTGTGGGGAACTACATGACCACTATGTAGAATGACACCGTTTTTCTCAATTGTGTTTCCATTGTTTCTTCGCCGATAAGCAGGATAGCCATCTTGGTCCACTATAGTTGTTGGCTGAAATTTTTTTGGGAAATACTTGGAGCATTTTCTATCTTTCATGCAAGGAGAATTAAGATTTGCCAAACCACAAGGCCCATGAACCATATGAGATTTAACCAAATTGTACAGCCGGGGGTGTATCAACGGATCAGGAACTTCTGCACTAATGATCCTGTCAATGTCTTCAGGACCTGGATACTTGTTTGAAGGATGCAAAAAGATCAAAATATGTGCATGTGGAAGTCCTCTCTTTTGAAACTCAATTGTGTAGATATCTAGCATTGGAATTAACTAATGTTAGAAGTGAATAAAGTATGAATTTATACATGAAACAGTAGGATAAAAAAATATCACAGTAGGGGAAGAAATAACTCACATGCTAGGACTTTGCCTAGGACACCTTTCTTGGTTAAATCTGATAGAAGTTCATCAAACTTGATTTTGAATACTCTTGAAATGATATCAGGCCGATCTTGTGGTTTCAAATGAAGCGGCGCAAGTACTCTTTGAATCTCAGGCCAATTTGGATTGCAAGTAAAGGTTATGAACAAATCAGGAAATCTAACTTTACTACATATGGCCATCCCATCATAGTACAATTGATCCATAAATCTACGACCGCTGACAAAGGTAGAGGGCAGAACAACTCTTTTACCTATGCTTGAACCGGGAGTTTGACTTTGATCCCCTTCTTCACATAGAGTATTGTACTTGGACACCCTAAGCTTTGGTTGATTTTTGCGAATCCATTCCAAATTCTCTGACTCTAACATTGTGTATCCATCAACCAGAAATTGTTGGAACAACCTTCGCGAGCATAACAAAGTCTTTGCCTCAGCTGCTCTGGTTTGAATGCGATATGAAAGCCATTCTCTAATTGTTAGCCTATTTCTTATGTTATTCGCGTTGAACGGCCTATCTCTATGAGCAATATTTGGTCTATATCCGTCCTCACCATACAGAAATATCAAAGGATACTGGAAAGCCATGTAACTCGCATGAAGCTCATTGATTCTCTGAAGTCCTCCTCCTTTTGTTTGCATGATTATATCCCTCATTTCTGCGGTGTCAATATCACCAACTACTAACGCAACAACTTCAGAAACCGTTGGTTGATTGTATACTCTACCATCGGTGGATCTGTTTGAAATTAGTTTCAGCTTCATGTTTTGAGCGGAACCGCTATGTAACCACTGTTTAGCCATTTGGAAACACTTTGCATGGGCATTATATTCATACATCATTTCAGACAATTGTTGTACAACCAACGGATCAATATTCGTGGCGTTCCTAAAGAATTCAGGATAATGAAAATGGTTAGCATAATGGTTAGAAATGTTTATTTCGTAATTATAAATATAGCGATGGGAAGTATGAACTACAAAGATCAATGTTCAGTAACAGAAATTGACCTCAAACCTTGCATCCTATTTTGGACCTCATTTTCTGTGTCATAAATATATAGTTGAGCAAACTTAGGTGGTTCACCATCAGGAGGTAACAAACTTCCAATTCGGTGACAAGTCTGACCTTGTATCCTTATTGTTGGAGGACCACGTCCATTGTTAAAACGATTGTCCAACTTTGCCCCATGTGATGTGAATGCAAACATCATATTGTAAGTTCTGATATGTTGCTGAAACTTCTTGCTAAGTAAATCATTGTGATCAAACAAAAGCTTTGCAAGAACACCAGGAGGTTCTTTTAGTTTTGGTATCTCTACTTTGCCATTACCACAACACAACATAAATTTTGGATTGGGAGAGTTCCTATTCTTGTGCATCCTCTCTTGATACCACATAATGGCATTACAGTGAGGACATTCAATAAGAGGGTCCCCGATGTCATAATAATCTACAGAAGTAATCATTGCATGATACGAATAACCGTTATATACAAAATCCATGGAAGGTTGTAATGTCACAGCATATGATGTAACAATGGCATACCTTCAGAAGTTCTACCTGAATTGGCAAGAATTGTATATGGTGCGTCGACGTCATCTGATTCTGAATCGACCTCATCTTCAGATACATATGCTATTCAAGAACCGAAACATTATAATATATTTATTCACTGTCAGGAGTACCTAAAAGGATGATTAAAAAAATTGGTATGAATGGCGGAAACCAAGTTGTATACGTACCTGCAAAAGGGTCACCGTCTGAGCCACTATCGGAGTCACTATTAAAATCCAAATTCACTGTAGGTGTAAAAACAGGGCATGTAGGCTGAGAGGTTTGCCTTGGAATATATGCAGAATGTGAAACTGTTGTAGCCACGGGGGAGCCCGGTAGATGCCCTGCTTGGGGTACATTTTAACCACGGATCACTGTTTTAAGTACTCTGCCTTGTCTGTCAAGTAATTTTATAGTCAGGAGGATGGATGTGGTAGCGACTAATTACAAAACAGTAAAGTGAATTTAACATGTTACTTATTTCATTATAACGACATGTACCTAGTTTCTGTTGAACTGTCTGACATATGATTGTTTGCTTCGTGTGGAAAATTTCTGGTCAAGTTAAACGCAAGATTTGGGACCCCAACTGTCCTACGCCTCCCACGTCCTGGTTTGTTTTTGGTATGTACCCTGTTTACACAAGAAGAAAAGTTGACAGCTGGTTTTTCTTAGATGAACGCCTTGTGTTATTTACAGTGGTGTGACATTAAGTAAGACAACCCTGTTAATGTCAGGATATTTAATGAACGATTACCGAGCATTGGAGGTTGAACATGCAGCTGTGTTAGAAGTATAAGCTTCTGTGGCATTTGTGTTAACAGTCATAGCTGTGTTAGAAGTATAAGCTTCTGTGGCATTTGTGTCATCAGGATTGTTTAACGCAGACTCTAACGCGCGATGTGGAATACCCAACCGTTGCCTATGCTTGCCTCGACCTGATGCATTTGTGCTTGTATTTCTGTATAAACCGTTATATTATAACAAAGTTCAGCATAAACAATTATTCAGTTAAATGAAGTGGATAAATGTAGAACATACATAGCATAAATCAATGTAGAATACCATACATTTTTATACCTATCAAAAAAAGTACTTAACTTACGTGATTGTATGAGAAGAGCTCCCAAAGTCAATGACAATATTATGACGAAATGGTAATCCATGATGCGTATAATTGATTGTTGAAGGGGTAACAAATTCAGATGAGTTGGCATTGGAGTCAGACGAAAATTTTGACACTAAATTTGTTCCCAAAGCGTGTATTTGGCAGGACCTTAAATGTGTCTTGAAACCGTGTCTTGAAAGGCTTGGTTCAGAACTGAGTATCGCTGCATTAATCATACTACTCTCTCCATTTGTCTGGGAGATTGCCCCGATGTTTTGAAACGACGGGGTGAGTTCGGACAACGGTTGTCTATTTGTAAAAATATTAGGAGTCCTATGACTGCCCTCCATACCAAGCATATCTTGAGTAGTATGTCGTTGTCGCTTTGAACGGTTTTCTTTCAGTATCATCGAGCGTCTGGCTCTTGCTTTTTTACCTGACCCAACGTTTTCAATCTGGTCCATTATTGTTGTCTCAAAGCACCTGTTATATAATGTTATTATCAATGTTAAGAAAATAACATGTAACAACAATAATGATATTCACATAATGTCATTTAGTCATTTAATATAACTATCATCAAAGAAAGTTACATGGTGGTAATAGAAGCTTAGTAAAGTCTCTTATTGAAAAGCATGTAGTTGACTCATTTATTGAGTTAAACCAACTTAAATGATCTCTTCACAGAGAGACTAATAAGGTAGGTGCTACATCATAAATGCCTTCAACCAACTACCAATATCCAAAATTTCCTATAAAAGTGGTTCTACATTGGACAGATGCTAAGATATTGGTGGAAGGGATACAAAAATTTCTCACTCAATATGTGATTCTGCGCAACTTATAATAAAGGATTGTGGTTGTTTATACAATGGTTTTAGAATACACTGTGAATCATGTCCAAGATATATACCGAGGTAACCTTTTAAGTGCTATGTAATGTAATCGAAATTGAAAGAGCATTTTCATGTTTTCGTGTGGATATTTAGACATATCTTAGACTTGAAACAAAGTTAACCACTGTATGTCCAATTAATATACTCACCGTCGTGCAGAAAAGTTTATCTAACAGCAAGAAACTTGTTGGCTATGCTGGTCAGCAACAGTCATAAAACTTCAATGGAAGGTCGACTCTCAGGTATGGCATTGATTCTGTTCGTTTCATTTCAGCAACTGATATTGCTCATTCACTTAGTATAAACCAATGTATAATATTATATTGACAGCTCTTCTGCAAAACTATATTAAACTTAACTACTAACACCAACTAAAAAGGTCCTAGTTGGAAGGACTTACTCAAACTTTTCCTACATACCTTGGTCAGATATAGTTTATCATGACCACCTGTTAACCGGCTGCATTTTAGGGAAAAACATTTATAAAACAATATAAATACTGACATTACACAAAGTACTGATTGGTAAAAGTGTACTTAAACTTGTCCAATGGCAAACAAAGTTCCATGATAAAGTAATATGAAGCAGGCTGCACATAGGATAAAGTGTTGTGCATTTATGGTTGATCTGACAATATAGCACATATATTAAGAAAAAATTGGAATTAGCAACCTCTCTCTTCTGACTTGTAGCAGGAAAATGTAAAGGTTTAGGTAATTGGTTGTTCCCAATGTAGGCTATCTTGTCCATTGAATTGGGAAAAATATAGTTCCAAGAGCAACTTCACATCAAAATGTTTAGGAAAATCTATAAAAGTTTAGCTACTATGATGGTTTGAAAAAGCAGGTTAAGTGGAAAACCATATTTACAAAATCCTCAAGTGGGAGTCCGAATGCAAACTTGAATTTTTAGAAAACCACCAGTAGTTTGAAGGGTTTTTTACTTTACTTCCTGTCATAGGAATGGCTATAGGATAATAAAAAGTACATATGAACTACAATTAATTTTGCAGTATAGTGATTAATTTATGGGGGTTGGCTGTTGAGGGGTTAGACTGTGTAATATGGGGTCTGGTTGTTTGAGAGGTTATAGCATGATAATAAAATTATAGAGCTGTCTAGTGGTTGGAGTATGTCTTTAATATATGTTGTATAAAAAACATATAGTAGTATAAGTTAATCCACTTAATAGAGCCATTAATCTAATAGATTAATAAGTGCAAAATATATTCATTACAACATTCAATTGCAATAAACTTAATAGATTCATAGCTGATGTAATTTGAAATACAACAGTCAAGTGTCAAAATACAAATGAAATTGCACAGCAAATGCATAATAACACAAAGCAGTCAACAGATGGCATCGATGCTGGAAGTTAGCAATCAAAAAAGCTTCTGTTTGTGATTATACATCAAAAATTGGATGTCTGCTGAGATTCGCAAAGCATTTCATTCCGTTTTGATAACTTTGGGCTTCCTCCCAGGCTTGCCCTTAGTTGCGAATTGTTTGGGTGTAATTTCCTCAGCTGGATTGAAATCATTTGCAGAGCTTGGTATGGCAGCCCTCTTCGCAGGTGTAGTGTTGGAGCTTGCAGAAGGACTCCAAGGATGGCTTGCAGCAGAGGATGGTTCTGCAGACTGTGACTGTTGAGATGAATCAGTAACCTACATATGCCATTTAGTAAGTATTCACAAATCTTTGAGATTAATTAAGAATAATGTATAACAATTTAGATAAGCTGGCATACCAAGAGTTGTTTTGGGTCATTGATTGGAGAGGAATTGGAGATTTCCATAGCAGTTGGACATGAAGTATGCTGCAAATGTTTAAACATACAAAATGAAACCATAATAAAGCAGGAACCAATGTAATACGTATTCTTAAAAACTCAAATGAAGAACCTCATTTGGAGTGAGGAAGTTGTGCAGCTTATTGTAAAGATTGTCCTCATTGAGTATGGTAACCACAGAGAATTGTTCGTAAAAGGATTGATACTTTATACGGAAAACTAACTCTCTATTCAACAGGACATCTAGATGAGCAGGCCATATTTTAGGATTGTCCTCTCCAGCCTACGGGAGAAAAAAAACATTAGTGTCTCAATGGTTACAATTTTCAGGACAGCCTTTCATAGTAAATCATACATCAAGTAATGCTCGACAATACTAACCGCCTTCATTATTTGTCGTAATTCCTTTGCAGACTTCTTTGTGTAAGGAATACAATCCTTATCCCAAAACACGAAGGTTCCTCTGTGGGTTTCATACTCAACTTCAACTTCAATTTTGAATCTGCGGCAACAAAATATAGGAAACGTCAATTAGATGACAGACAATGTTTTTAGCTGAAATAAAACATGTAAGCAACAGCATAGGCTTACTTTGTGACAGGTTCTACATCAGAAACTCCACAAGAACACACAAATTTTGCACCACCAAACTTGTTAGAAGCTTTACAGTCAGGGCAAGTCTCAAAATACCAACCAAACTTTGAAGCTTTGAATCGTTTCGTAGTGCCAATAGTTGTTGCAAAACAATCCTATTGTGTTCAAGAATAGTTGATAACGGGCAAATAATAAAACACATCTACAGAAAACATTCATAATTATGTAAATAATTTGAAAAGTAAACAGACCCTGCCGGCTTCACATATAGTACGGATACTCTTGACCTCGTTTAGGCTAGTCCAGTTTTTGTTTGTGGATTGAATGGATGATTCACATGTTACAGATTGAGAAAGTGCATGTGCAGCTGGTAAGTCACTTGCTGCAAACCTGTAACAAAATAACATTACATGTTAGACGTCAAATTCTTTGTTAAGGGACATAGTACATAGATATCTAGTGCATGCATTGGCTATAACCTGGACTTGAACTCTTCAACCTGTGGATGATCCAAGTTTATGAGTAGTTTAGAACCGTTCCATGCATTTGATAGACTGGGTAATCCTGAAACTGTGACATACCATAAGAAGAGGCAGTGACCAAACTTATATAGTAAACGATTGACATGTATTGAGAAACTTTACAGGAAAACGAAAATTTGAAACCTTTATTTGTCTTGCACCAAGCATGTGTCAAGATGATAATGGTAGGAGCAGTGGCTTTGGTAGGGTTATCGTAATTGATGAATTTCTTTGCATAGTCATCCCACAACGCAACCTCAATGACATTGCCTTCAATATCACGCAATGTGATATTGGCGCAAGACTTCTTACCACCACCTCCCATCTGTGTCTTCAATACATCTTGTAAAACACCAATAACATCTGTAACAATGTAATATCAAAATACACAGGGGAAACAACTTCAGCACGAGTGTAAATTGACTATAATGCAAAATACACAGGCCAAACAACATAAGCACAATTACAAACTCACCATACAGCAAATCAGGTTTGAATTTTCCATTGAGAAAATTCTGTATAGCGTGAAACTGAAATTTGTGGATAGGTATCTCTGGTATCGCCACATTAGTCACGGTAGTCCCTCCATTGAAGAACAGTTTCAGTGGGTTAGAACAGACCTTAAAAGGGCCATCGTTAACAACTGGCTCTCCATTGTAGAGGGCATACGTTTCATTCTCTTTCAGCTGGTCAAGCCAATCTTTTAGGTCCCTGCTTCTGGTGGAAACATGAATCTGGTCTGCCTGTGAATGTTATAAACAACAAATGTTCAGTTAGACAGAAACATGTGACAAATGTGTCAAAATAATCTTACCGTTCCATCCTGAATGACCATTTCAACGTGTTCTTGACCATTTATCTCCTTCACAACCCACATATCAACAACCCGAATGAGCATCTTCCAAACTTGGTTTCCCTTGATCAGATCCTTAATAAGAATGAGAGCTCTTGACATTGTTCCTTTCCTAAACATACAAGCAGTAAAACGTGTTAGATAAGAATAACTGCAGAATCATATGGAACACATTATGCAGGAACCTACGTTAATGATAAGAAACCGTGTTCTTGTGTTCTTGTGTTAATGACAACAAACCGTTGCAGCAAAAAAATATTAAACAGCAAAACAACACACACGGAACATCAACGGAATGTATATTCCACGTTAACGTGTTTACGAACTCGTACATATTCAGCAACACAATGTATGGAAAAAACAGAGCTAGCAGAACAGGGATGATGTTCATGACAACACAACGACAACTTGGTGTAGCAAGATTAAAACATAGAGTATTCCACATGAAAACATGAAATATGAAGAAGCAAGTGGAAGAAGGCCATTCATGCGGGTGCAGGTGGAAGAAGAAGCATCGATGAAGGTGAAGAAGCAATGGAGAAATGCAGAATAACTCACCTGCGGTTGAAGACAGAAGCAGTGGTTGGAGAGAGAGCTTGTTAAACGAAGCTGTGAGTAGAAGAGTGTGGAGGGAAAGAGGTAGAAAAGCTGTGAGTATGAATAAGAGTGTGGAGGGAAAAAATGATTGGACAAGTAAACGAATGACAGTAAAACAAATGGCTCATTTGGGGAGAAAGATGTAGAAAATGTTGGTGAAATGCTGGCTTACGATTTTACCCTTGGGGCAGTGTAAAAAAATTGAATGGGAATGTCACAATTGGAAAACCCATGCACTTGATTGCAATTGCTTTTATAGTTGATGAGTGATGGAAAAAGCAAGGAATTTTATGAGTGAGGCGTTACATGGTTGTAGTGGTTTGTACAGTGGCGTGAAGGAGAAGATGAAAGAGAAAAAAGTTATTGTGTTGGTTTATGATAGTGAGAGTAGAGTGTTTTTTCTACAGAAAAATGTTGAGTGAGGGTGCTTTATTCGATTTTTTTACACATATGCCATCTTTTGAAATGAAAAATACCAAAATACCACACTTTGAAAAAAAAATACCAAAATGTCATATTTTTAGTTGGGGTTCGTCCTTCCAATGGACGATCCATTGAAGAAAAAATTGCACATGAAGGGGTTCGGCCATCCATTGGCCGAACCAATGAAGAACCACTTTTCTATTAAGTCCACTTTTTGTGCAAGTGGGGCCCACTTAAATTTTAAAATTAAAAAAAAAAAAAAAAAGGAAATGTTCAATGGGTCGGCCAATGGATGGCCGAACCCCTTCATGCCCAATTTTCCCTTCAATGGATTGTCTATTGAAAGGACGAACCCAAATTAAAAGTGTGGCATTTTGGTATTTTTTTTATCAAAGTGTGATATTTTGGTATTTTTCATTTCAAAAGGTGGCATATGTGTAAAAAAATCGCTTTATTCTTTGCAGCAAAAGAGAATGAGAGGAATGTCGTTGTTGTTTTTTTTATGAAGATTAGTTATTATATTAAAAGAGAGTGGTAATGGGTCCCTTATGGTGGACCACGCGTGTACCATCATGGGGAGAGAAGTCAGATTTTGTTCCCTCTCTCAACAACATAATACACATGTAGCGTAGTACTATTTAGTGTTTTTATTTTTTGTGAAGCAAATAAATTACTTCAAAACTTAATATACAATTTTTTTTTTTAATAAAACACTAATTTTTAAAAAAATTATCAAGAAAACTAAGTTTTCAGTTTATTTATAAGAGTGGCTGGGTTTGAAAACCCACTAATAGGGTGTGTCAAATGGATGACACCTCAGTTAGAGGCCACATAACATCTTAGATGGCGCCTCAGTACAAAATAAAAGCCCTAGTTTTTTTAATAAATTTTCCTGAGAGTCGCCATTCTAGATGGCGCCTCAGGCAATCCTTTTTTTTTTTAATATTTTGTTAAATTAAAAAAAAACTTTTTTTAAATAATTTAAAAATTCTAAATTTAATATATAATTAATAATATTATTCAGCTGGATTACGGTAGCGCCGTAGGTGGCAATCCTCCGACTATTGGGGACAGATGCTTCAAGGTGTGTTATTTTTCTTTTTTTTTTCTGGAAATAAAAAAAACATTTTTAAATTTTTTTTTTAATGTTTTATTTAATTTGAAAATGAAAATCAAAATAGAATAGTCATAAATAGATCACAATGTTATAGATAATGGTGGGTACAATATTTTGACAAAAAAATTCAATGATCATGCCTATTTAAACGACCACCGGTTCCACATGCACGACTCTTGCACGGCGTCTCTGTCTACCACCACGAGTTTGTTAAGGTGTGGTTGGTCTTTGCGTTTGTTGATATGGCCCTAGCGCATCAGACGATGGCCCCGTTGCATGTAACAAATTTTGAAGCATCTGTCCCCAATAGTCGGGGGGTTGCCGCCTACGGCGCTACCGTAATCCAGTTGAATAATATTACTAATTATATATTAAATTCAGAATTTTAAAATTATTTAAAAAAAAGTTTGTTTTAATTTAACAAAATATTAAAAATAAAAAAAAAAGGATTGCTTGAGGCGCCATCTGGGATGGCGACTCTCAGGAAAATTTATTTTAAAAAAATAGGGCTTTTATTTTGTACTGAGGCGTCATTTGGGATGGCATGTGGCCTCTAACTGAGGCGTCATCCCATTTGGCACCACCCTATTAGTGAGTTTTCAAACCCAACCACTTTCGTAAATAAACTGAAAACTTGGTTTTTTTGGTATTTTTTTTGAAAATTAGTGTTATATTAAAAAAAATTCTAATATACAAGTTTAACTAAAAGGAGATAAAAACAAAATTTTTGAATTATAAGAAAAGATAAGATAAATATAAACTAAAATCCTAATTAACTAAATAAACTAAATAATATTTAACTAAAAATTAAAAATAAAATGATAAAAAAACTAATAAAAAATCGGGTACCAAATTGCTTGAAAAATAAAATGACGGCACCAAAATTATTAGCGCGGAATAAATCACTTGGAAAAATACAGCGTTTTTTCAGATTTTGAAATAAATCTGGATCGGTAAAAAACCCAGTCAAATGAATGAAAGTTTAAAAAAAACCCAGTCAAAATTGGGGTATGACTCCTCACGAGATGCAAAAATCTCTTCTTTCAGATAATTGAACATGGTTTGAGGCAGATTGATTTTAGTTCTGGAGACCAGGAAAAAAATGAAATGTTTATCATCAAAAGAAAGCCATCATAATCCCTTTTCTCTAAGCCTTATATTGGATCCCATAATCTGGTACCATAATTTTGCCATAGGAGTAAGAGTAGAAGGGCTTGTAGAATGGACTTCTTTATCATAGATGTTGTGCATAAGATTCATAAACGTATTGTTATGACTGTATTTTTCAACAGTAACTTCATCTTCTTCACAATTTATTGCTTGAGAGATGATTTTAAAGTTGATCACAACAGGATAACCATAGACAATAAAAAGAATCTGACAACCATCTAGCTCATTCTGATAAACATGAGCATTTGACCAAAAATCATTCACAAGATCTTGATAGATTGGTCCATTAAGCATTGCAAAATATTCATCCCATTTCTGAAGGTGAATATCTGAGATTATCCGTGAAAAATTAATTGTTGTCAATTCATTAATGTTAACAGTATATTCCTTCATAATATCTAGATCAAAGATCTCTCCTTTAATAGATTTTGAAGACATATTGAGAAGAAAAGAAATTTTAGTGTTTGGAACAATGATTTCACAATATTATCTTATATAGAAGATAATACATAAAATCAGAAAAACATATCGGTAGCAATATAACACATAGAATGTTGATTTATAAGCAAACATGTATTAAATGTTTGGACAATAATGAGTCTGAATAAAAATGAATCAGAATTTTTGTCAGTATACTCCGTTTTAGAACCAAATTTTAGAGCAGATTTTGAATTTTTAGACGTGATAGACATGTCCCTTCGGTTTCAAGAACAGTTACTTCCGAGAAAACACAACAACCAAGGTTGAATTCGTAAAGTACTTTTGCTTGAAAAGCAAGTAAATGTAGGATTTAGCCTAGGTGTAAGTGTTGCAATAGTTTCACACGAAAAAGAGATTCAAAACCAGCTGTCTACCAAATCAATATTTCAAAAATTTCAAATATCAGAGCATATGACAAAAACCCTTATTTTATTAGAACTCAAGATTGGTCTAATTATTAATTCAAAGCACAAAGCATAGAATTAAACTTTTTACTATTTGCTTAAATAGAAAGCAGTCAAGGATGAAAAATATTCGACAAACTCTATACAAATTATAGACCATACTTAGAGAGATTTTAGATTTTAAAAAAATTTCAACTAAGTGCCATCAGAATCTCGTTTTCTTCTGATACTTCATTCAGACACTAAGCATTATTCATCAACAAAGACCATGTTCGGATTTTTCTTAATAAAATCTAATCTTGTAATGGATAAAGGTTTTGTAAATATATAAGCCCATTGATGATCAGTATCAATAAAGTGAATATCTATTACACCCTTCTAAACATAGTCCTTAATAAAATGATGTTTGATTTCAATATGCTTGGTTCTAGAATGTTGAATTGGATTTTTCGTTAGATAAATGGAAGCGGATTTTATCACAAAGGATAGGAATATTATTCCCAAAAATCTGATAATCTTCAAGCTGATACTTCATCCAAAGTAGTTGAGTGCAACAATTAGCAACTGAAATGTATTCTGCTTCTGCTGTAGACAGAGCAATGGTTGCTTGTCTTTTACTAGCCCAAGATATAAAGTTTTCACCTAATAATTGACAGTTCCACTAGTGGATTTCCTCTCAATTCTATCTCCGACGTAGTCAGCATCACAAAATTCAACTAGCTTATAATATGAGGATTTCTTATAAAGAAGTCCAAGATTGATAGTTCCTTTCAGATATCTAAAGATTGTCTTAACAGCTGTAAAATGAGTCTCTCTAGGATCTGATTAGAACCTTGCACACAGACATACACTAAATAAGATATTTGGTCTGGAAGCAGTGAGGTAGAGTAAGAAACCTGTCATACCTCGATATTTAGTTGGATCCACTTTAGTACTGCATTCTTCACCATTTAGGTTGCAGGTTGGATGAATAGGAGTTGTCATGACTTTAAATTCATCAAGATTGAACTTCTTTAGGAGTTCTCTTGTGTACTTTGACTTATGAATGTATATACCTTCCTTTTTCTGTTTAATTTGAATTCCAAGAAAGTATTTCAATTAACCATCATGCTCATCTCAAATTCAGCTTGCATAGACTTTGAAAATTCTTGACAAAGAGATGCATTAGTGGAACCAAAAATTATGTCATCAACATAAACTTGAACTATTAAGATTTCTTCTTCTAGAGTTTTCCTGAATAGTGTAGTGTCAACCTTACCTTTAGAGAAACCATTCTCAAGTAGAAAATGACTCAATCTCTCATACAAAGCTCTTGGAGCTTGTTTGAGTCCATAGAGAGATTTCTTAAGCTTGTAGGCGAAGTCTGGATGGTTTAGATCTTTAAATCTAGGAGGTTGATTGACATACACTTCTTCAGTAATAACTCCATTTAGTAAAGCACTTTTTACGTCCAACTGATAAAGCACAATGTTATGATTAATATCATAATAGAGAAGTAGTCTAATTGCTTCTAACCTTGCCACATGAGCAAAGGTTTCAAAAAAGTCAATTCCTTCTTGCTGACTGTAGCCTTGAGCTACAAGTCTGGCTTTATTTCTACCAACTTCTCCATGTTCTTTAAGCTTGTTACGAAAGACCCACTTGATTCCAAGGATGTTTTTCATCTGTGGTCTTGGAACAAGATCCCACACATCATTTCTTTGAAACTAATTTAGTTCATCTTGCATAGACATGATCCACCCATCATCTGATAAGGCATCATCAATAAAAGTAGGCTCTGTCAATGAAATAAATCTAAGCATTGATTGATCATTTCTGAAGGCAGATCTGGTTCTCAATGGCTCGTCTTTATTCCCAATGATTTGCCCTTTTGGATAAAATGTTTTATATTTAAATGATCTCTTAGGAGGAACAGAGGTTTCAACACTATTTTGAGCAATATCTGAATCAATAGCAATAGGACCAGTAAGAGTGACTTCAGTTTCTACGGCTTCTGGTATCACTTCAATTATAGTAATATATTCTAATATATCATCATCTATACTCTTTTCTTTAGGAATACATATCACAAGTTGTTCCTTAGAATTCTGAGTACATGCACGATTTTAATCTTGAACCAAAGACTCAGACTTGTCATAGTCAGGTATTTTGTCATCAAATTTAACGTGCATAGACTCTTAAACCATTATGGTTTCAGAGTTGTACAACTTGTATGCTTTGGAGCGTTCAGAGTATCCCAAAAAGATACCCTTTTAAGTTTTAGCATCAAATTTCTTTACTGACGATGATTCATGTGTTCCAAATTTTTCATTTCAGCTTGGATCCTCTAGCACTTCTTGCAAATCTCCAGCTGGGCGAATGTGCTGACTTACACTGAGGATATGCCGCGTGCTACTACTTTTTCCCCACTCAGAGAGAACCACGCGATTGAGCCTTTCAGAGTGTATCTTGACCGTTTGGTTGTAGAGGACATGCACTTTAATAGCTATGTCGATCACCGTGAGACACAACCATTTATCGAGATAGTGTTATACTCTGGATGGTTGGCCTGCGAATCGCGTCTCACTACTCCTCATCTTCCTGAGCGCGTCATGCGGCAGTTCGACTATACAGATCATTCTCAGAAACTCTATTGTCTCTACTCCTCCTGCTTTGACACGTAGACAGATAGATGGCATGTTTGATGATTATAAGAGTCGTCTGATACCGGAGGAGACACATAGTATCATACCTGTGAGCAACTGGAGCTACGTCGACGGGTATATCAGATGGTTCTTCAGGGTGTCACATTCGTACATGGTGCGTGCTACTCCAGATGATCCGTCGAGGCCAGCTCATCAAGAGATACTAGAGAAGGAGCACGAACAATTAGATCATGCTGAGGATGTCTTGCCTAGATGTCATCACATAGTGGAGATTGCAAAAGCAAGCATTGATAGATGTATCTTCCCTGATGGGTCTGATGTGAGGCAGATCCTAGATGCCATCATGGAGGAGGCACGGGGCTGGAGTGCGGGGGGATTGATGGCCGAGGAGGCAGAGGAGATAAAGTCGAGCATACACAATAGTGTATTAGTATATAGTAGTAGTACTATGAATTGTATTTTATTTTGACATCATGCTACTTTATCGTTGTTTTCTATTTTTTTGACATTTATTGGTCTTTTGTTTATATAAGGTATTTTTGGACCATCTAGATTTATGTACATCATTTTTTGCATATCGCTTGTATGGTTTAAATGTTCATATGAATACACGTAAATAATACATAGTTTTGATAGATTACGAGGATGTATCTCTAGAATATTAACGAAGATGCATCTCCGGCACAATAAACTTGTATAATTACTTTTGAGTGTGATGCATAGTATGTGTTTTGAATTGTTACAGAGATGCATTTCTGAAATATTGTAATGTTCAAACAGAATTTGATGCATCCAAAAATATATCTCTAAAATTTAAAAGCACTTTTATATTTTCGTGTGATGGCTAAGAAACATAAAAGGTACATTAAAAAATTCCCTAATTAAATTAAAAAATTATCAATCTACCCATGTATTTTTAGGGGCTTCTAAAATCATAATTTTGATCCCATTCAAAATGATTCTTCCAAAAAAAAAAATCACAGCCACAACTAAAATCATAGGTAAAACGTAAGAAGTAAAAGAAACCACAAGTAAATCATCAACTAATATCTTTAAGGTAATAAAAGAATGATTTAATTATTTAATTTATTAATTAAATTGATATAAAAATCTTATTTTAATAGTATATTCTAATATTTATAAATTTTGATAAGCATCAAAATAACCACAATATAAAAAATAATCATACTAAATTATAATCCTACAAGTTCTCTTACAAAATTTCTCTCCAAAACTTTTAACATAAATCATAATAATAATAATAATAAATCAAATAAAAATTTTGAGAAATTAACCGAACTAACTCAATGTTTAAAAAAAAACCTCCACTAACTCATTAAATTATTCATCAAATAAAAGTTTTGAGAAATTAAAGGAACTAACTCAATGTTTAAAAAGAACCTCCACTAACTCAGATTATTCATTTATATACGAGTCTTCATTTTTATGTTGTTTTTTTCTCTTAAATGATTTAAAAAAATAAAACATGTAAGTTACAATTAGTATTAGTTAGTCACGCTCTATATAGTTTTTTTATAAAAAAAAACAGTTATAATTAGTTTTATTATAATTATTTCTTCTTATTATTAAGTCAATATCATTTATAACTACTCAATAATTAATTAATTTTAAAAAATGATTTAAAGACCTAAAGATAGTCACCATCTATAACTCCACTAATCCACTCATTATAGGGTGTGTTTGTTTTAAGGATTGAAATTACATTCCCGGAAATGTGACATTGAAAATACAACAATCCCATGTTTGTTTCAAGTTTTTAAAAATTATTCTCGGGTACTTTTTATTCCAAGGAATGTTGTTTGCACATAATTCTTGTCATGTTTATTCTCATGCATAAAGGGTGGGAATCCAACATTCCCATGAGAATAAATTCAACTTCTTATAACTTCCCACTACTACTCACATATTATTATTTTTTATTATTTTTAATTTTTAAATTAAATAAATATGTAATATTCCTAGGAAATATATTTTTTATCCAAACACATAAGTGGAAATATTATCCCTAGGAATAATAATCCAAACAATATAATTTCAATGAATGATTTTTTATAACTTGAAACAAACACACCCATAGCTATTCATAAAACTTCCCCTTTATAACACCACTAATCCACTAATCCACTAATTCATACAACGTTTACGTGCAACTTTCATTGTACACACATAACATTAATTATAAATAACCTTTAGAGTTGCACATTGAAACAATCCATTTCCTTCTTTTTCTTTTTCCGCCCTAATATTTATTTCGAGAATTTATGAATTTATCTATCTTTTTATAGTTAAATATGTTATGTATTTATTTAGCTGGTTTGTAAGTGTGGATCTTTTTTACTAGATTGTTTCTAATTATATAACAATGATATAGATAGAAGTGTATTTGTGATGTATTTATAACCCATAATACATTTTTCATTAGCATCGTTGTTAATGTTGTATAAACTTATTGTTTTCTGTATTGTAAATGGAATACCACTAAACTTATGCCTCTAATTTTGTATTGTTTCTCTTAGAATCCCCTACACTATTGTTTTCTTTCTCTAAAATCACAAGTGGATCATCTGCATACTTCCCGAATCTCATACTATCATAAGTCTATCATTCTCTCTTTGAAAGCAACATGAAACATGATAATTGATAAAAACATAGCCGTGCATCGCACGGGTAATCAACTAGTAATTTAATATATTTTGAATACTACAATTCAAAATTTTAATCTCATTTTTTTACACTGTGATTAATTACATTGTGATTTTGTATTAATTTAATAAATAACTTAAATAATTTGATATATATTTTTGTAAATATTGTATAGATATTAGTTGTGAATTATTCTGCAATTTTTTTATTTCCTGTACTTTTACTTATACATTCTTTTGCTCCCGAAAAATACTTATGTATTAAAAAATATTCTAAAAGATGTCTATGGACTAAAATGCCTGAAACATTTTTTAAACAGGGTCAAATATAAATTTTTGAGATTTTAAAAAATGAATAGGATGGATTGACAATTTTTTTCAAGTAAATAGGTGTAAAATAAAATGTAGAGGTGATCTGATTTTTGAAAAATCCAATAAATTTTTTTTTTTTGCAATCGTTTAAAAAACAAAAAATTAATACTCTTGAATTCTTTAATAAATCTGATATATATATTGTAGGGTTCATCAATTTTATAAAAAAAAATTGATTCTACATTAAATTAAAAAAAAATATATAACATATAAAAAATTTTAAAAATATATAAAATTAAATATTCTATTTTATTTGCGTAAAGGACAAAATAATTATATCAGAAGGAATGCGAGGGTGTCTCACATTTCTGTGGGGTGTAAACCAAATTTCTCCTAAATCAAGCCTAGCAACTCCAACAAAAAAAAAGCCCAATGTGAAGGATTAAAAGAAGCTCTGGCAATGACATATGTATAACTTTTCAGTAATGTTATATCAACATAAATGTTGACCACAACATTGTATAATGATATAGTTTCATTTTTTTTATTAACTTTTTCCAAATTGTATGCACTATTAATTATTTAATATAATAATAATCGTGAGTGTTGGATCATATCATGTAGAATTAGGTCGTCAAGTGCGCCAGGGATGCTGGTCGTATGGAGAGGAATTGGTGTACCTGCAAGGCACTCCGACGCTCAAGTAAGAAAGGGTCAGAGAAAATGAGCAAGTATAAAGTATGAATTCTTAGGGTGAATATTGGATACCTGACCCTCTCAAGCGAGAGGGTTTATATAGAGGCCTCAGCGTGTGGCCAACGGTCCTATTTTCGGGGCGAAATAACCGTTTCCCCAAAGAATAGATAACTACCCAAACTAGTCGTTATGTCGGACAGGGTATCCAAAACTAACCGTTATGTCGGGCATAAGCGTGGTTTCGGGCACCTGCCCTTAACTGTTCGGGGAGCAATGAGGCCGTGCGTAACGGGCAGTAATTCCGGGGAGGAACGTTGCATTCCTTGCCCGGTTGGAGGGGCAGAAAGGTAACTTTCGCCCCTCTGTGGATTGGACTTAGGCAATTTGGGCCGTTCTGGAGTAGAAGCGGATTGGGCCAATTCTAGCCATTGGTCCAGTCCAGAACAGGAGCCCCCCAAATCGTTGCTCCCGAGCATGGGAGTGATGACTTAAGGACTGCTCGTTGATCCGGGATCCAGTATGGAGTCGTTGTTTGAAGACGAGGAGGATTGTCTCAAAGTGATCGTGACCCCAGATGTTCGTGAGATTCGTGGTCATGACATTATTGCCCGGAGTTCGGGGAGATTAATAGTCAGACAGAATCGGAAACGCTGGGTTGCCACGTGTGCCTCGAGCTCCGTGTGTCAGTTAATAGGCAATGATGGCTAGTGGGTAGTCATTATGGCCTACGAGCGCGTGTTTGCACGTGCCCCTTTGTATAAAAAGGGGGAAAATCGTCCCATTTGGAACTTTTCAGTCTGATTTCTCTTCGCTTCCTTCAAGCTTTTGCCTGACATTGTTTTCTGTTTCTCCGACCACCGTTACAAGCTTTCGAGCAGCACTTTCTTCTACTCAAAACAAGTAAGTGTTCTGATCCTTCGCTTGTTCTACTTCTGTTAGTTGTTAATGGTAGATTGCATGCGGTTATGGTTAGCTTTAGAGGACAAAACGAGTAAGTCTTCGGTGATTGTTGGTGGTGGACGGTGGCGGTGCCATTTTTCTCCCTCTAACATGTCATCGGAGTTGGTAGTATGTTCTGGTTAGGAGGGCGGTTGACGGCATCGTCGCGATGGCGACGCTTGTGTAACCGTCGTGACTTTTTGTCTTCTGGGCAGATGATGAATTTTCTGGTAGAACGCTCCCAGATTCCGGTGAAGCTTTGCGATTTCCAGCGAAGCTTCAAACGGAAACTGGGTATGAGTGCGGGGAAGCTCCTCGTTGAGGGATGATTTGTTTCGAGCGTCTCCTCGCGGGGAGGTTTCAACTCCATATTTGATGTTAGGACTTAGGTCGGGGACCTTATCCTCAGCCCTTTGCGCGCCCTTTCACTTGACTTGGCGGTGGAATGGTGGATTTGATTTGTTGTCGAATTCACTTTCTTCTGTGCTTTTCAGGTGATCGACATGGCGACGAGGCCAGAAAGAGAAGTTATTTTAGACACCTCTGAGGAGGAAACCGGATCCTCGGATGACAGTAGCTCGACGGCTTCGAGCTCTCCAAGTGATGTCGGGGGAGAAGAGGTTCGGGACGATATGGACGAGGATGTTGCTGATGATTCCGCGGAGGAATGGGAGGTGGCCGAGCCTGCTGAGCACGTGTCCAAGCTCGCGGGGGACGCTTTTACTGAAGTCGGGCCGGAGGGAGAGTGGAAGGTGCACTTCCCTTCCGAGGACGAGCGGGTCTGCACAAGCTTCGGGGACCGTTTTACAATGTACAAATATGCCTTCAAGGAGCTGGGCTTGAGGCTGCCGTTCACCGATTTCCAGCAGTCAGTGTTCGAGCATTTGAGGTTGGCCCCCACGCAGCTGCATCCGAACTCTCTGGCTTTTATCCGGGCGTTTGAGTTGGTGTGCAAGCATCTTGCTCTAGGGACTACTCTCCCTCTGTTCTTCACTATCTTCCATCTTCAGCGGCAGCTGTCGGGGAGGAAGTACGGCTGGGTTTCGCTGAAGCAGCCCCGCAAGCTATTTAAGCCTTTTTCAGAATCAATAAGGACGTTCAAGGAACGTTACTATGTCGTTGAACCCTTGTCCGAAGCTTCCCAGGAGAGCACATACGTCTGGGAGATAGAGGTTAACGAGGACGAGAACGAGCTGCACGACGAGGAAGGGAGGTATATTGGGCGGAGACTTTACAAGTTCCCCATCCACTGGTCACCCGACCACTTCACCAAGGAGCCCAGTGATTATGTCTTTCAACCGAGCAAGCTGCTCGGGCAGGACGCTGTGGCGTATGAGGCGCTGGTGAACTGGGTCAACTCCTTCTGGCTTGCTGAGTGCTGGACGAGTAGGGGCAGTCCGATCTTCGAGGAGGATGGGAGCCAGAGAGTTGAGCGTAGATTCATCAATGTTAAGGCACTGCTGGAGTGCAAAACTTCCGCGGACGCTGAGAAGCTACTCGGTAGTTTTAGCTATTTAGATTTTGTTCATGTCATTTCTTTTCCTCGTATCTAACGCGTGCATGTTTTGTTTGTGCATGTGAGATGCCTCAGGCTCATGATCGAGTTGTGAGGAATGCTCTGGCGAGGAACAAAGTTGGAGCGGCTCCTCCGAAATCTCGGTTCGCTGGTGCTCGTGTTCCTTCTCTGGAGCAATCTGCTGCGGAGACCTCCACTTCTCCCACTCCTGCTTCTCGGGGATCTCCCATTCCTTTGGCTGGTCGACCCAAGCGGCAAAGGTTTAATGATGCTGTGGACCTTACCTGGGCGTCGGAGAAAGGGAAGTTCGAGCTTTCTCCTTGCATTCATGACCGGAAGTTCTTCGAGGGGAACTCTTTGATTGTGCCTCGGGCGGAGTCTCTTCGCTTGGAAAGCATGGATCGCCCGAGCAAGAGGGCGTTGGTGGCCCAGGACGCTTCTGCCTTGGTCAGGATGTTGGAGATGGCAGCTGTGTACGCCGAAGGGGATTTGGCGACTGAGGCCGAACTTACTGTTGCCCGTGCTGCCGTGGCGTCCCTCAAGGAAGAAGCTAAGGATACTGATGAGGCTTGGAAGAAAGCTGAGGAGGAGGCAGCTCGTTTGAAGGAGGAGAACTTGACGCTGACGGCGAAGAAGAAGTCTGCCGAGGAGTTGATCCAGCGGCTGAAGGCGACCAATGCCCCGGGTGACGACGAGCCGGAAGATGTTAAGGCCTTGAAGACGAGATCTGAGCTAGTTGCTCGTATCCTGCTGACCGAAGATGATGGCATCGCTGTAGCGGAGGAGTCTTTCAGAAACGCCGTGGCTCAGCTGCGGGTGGTGAACCCTGGGCTAGAAATTTCTGCCGAGGGTACTCACTACCTGACACATATGGAGGATGGTCGTATCGTCGTGCCCGACGGTCTTCTTGAAAGTACCCCCGAGGATCATCCCGCAGAGGACCAGGGACCGGAGCCAGAGCCTGCCGAGCATGATGTTCAGTGAGGAATTTGTTATTTTGATGTTGTAGTAATCTGTTCGGCCTGCGTGCCGTTGAATCATTGTAAGTTATTTTTTGGGGGGCATGGCCCCCGTTTTATGTAACAACGTACAATCGTGGTCTTTGCGGCCACTTGTTAAATTATCACATATTTAGTTCTGTTGTTTGCATGATTTTACTTGCTTTTATTTTTGCTAAGTATCGTATTCATGCTCGCTGAGAATGTATGTCCGCCCGTGACAGGGGGTATTTGACTTGTGTGAATATTTTTGGGGGGATTGCTCATAATAGATGTGTTCGGCAGTGTGGGGAACTGGTCGAACTGCCGGGGAATTTCCTGGCGGGGAGCGGAGCTCAGGTCGCGTTTGAGGCCTGAGTTCGCGGCGTGAACATCCCATCGTGAGTTGGGGTTCTGCCAATCGTGGTACTTTGACGACGGCGATGCTCGATCGAGGATCGCTGTCGAGCAATTACCCGGCTCGTTACTGAGCGGGGTTATGCTTTAATCGTATGCGACACTTGTACCTAGACGTGCATAGTGGTCGGTAGCTGACGTTCGTCGTTGCAACGGGTCGAACCGATAACTTAGCTGTAATAATGTTTTAGCTTTTCAGCGTTCCATGGTCGAGCAAGTTCTTCCCCAGTGAGATGTTCTAGGTAGTAGGCCCCATTTTTCGTTTTTGCCCGGACGCGATAGGGTCCTTCCCAGTTGGCTGCGAGTTTGCCTTCGCGAGAGTCTTTGTGGTTTCTTCTTAGAACAAGGCTGCCCACGTCGAACTCTCGCCATATCACCTTGGCGTTGTGCCTGATGGTAATTTTTTGTTTTAGTGAGCCTTCGCGGAGGGCTGCCCCGGTTCTGATTTCCTCGACGAGGTCGAGCTCTTCTCTTAAAGATTCGTCATTCATCTCCTCGTCTAGGGGCGACTCTGTCCGCCTAGAGGGCACGTGAACTTCGACGGGGATTACAGCCTCAGTTACGTATGCTAGGCGGAAAGGTGTTTCCCCAGTCGTTGAGTGTGGAGTTGTACGGTATGCCCAGAGCACGCTGTGTAGTTCCTCGACCCATGCCTTCTTTGTTTAGGCCAGCCTTCGCTTGAGGCCTCGAAGGATGACTCGGTTAGCTGCCTCAGCCTGCCCGTTTATTTGGGGATGCTCGACGGATGCGAAGTATTGCTTCGTGCCCAGTTGGGCGACGAAGTCCTGAAACTTCCTGTCTGTGAATTGCGTCCCATTGTCTGTTACTATCGCTTGGGGAATACCGAAACGTGCAAGGATGTTTCGTTTGTAGAAACGCAGGATATTGAGGGCAATTATTTTGGCTAGAGCTTCTGCTTCTATCCATTTGGTGAAATAGTCCACGCCCACTATGAGATATTTGTTCTGACTTGATCCTACCACGAAGGGTCCTAGGATGTCTAGGCCCCACCAGGCGAATGGCCACGAGGAGGACATAGCCTTAAGCTCGTTAGGCGGAGCCAGGTGCATGTCCCCGTGCCTTTGGAATTTGTCGTATTTCTTCACGTGTTCTTTCGCGTCGTTTTGCATGGTCGACCAGTAGTATCCTTCACGGAGAGCCTTTCGAGCAAGGGACCTTCCGCCAAGATGTTAGACATTGATTCCTTCATGGATTTCGCGCAGGATGTGTGGGACCATTTCCTCCTCGATACATTTGAGCAGCGGAATGGAGACTCCCCGTCTGTAGAGTTTATTTTTGACCAAGACATAATAGCAGGCTCTTCACCTGACTATGCTGGCCTCCTTTGGGTCAGACGGGAGTTCGTCTTTGGCGAGATAGTTGTAGACTGGGGTCATCCAACAGTTGTTGTCGCCGATCACCTGCACGTCGAGTGTCGCGGAGGCCTTCTCGATGCTGGGTCGAGGAAATACTTCCTGTATGACGGACTTGTTTCCGCCTTTCTTCTACGTGCTGGCTAGTTTAGACAGCACGTCTACTCGTACGTTATGTTCGCGGGGAACGTGCCTCACTTCCACTGTAGTGAACTTCGCCATTTCCTTCTTCACCAGAGCCAAGTATTCGGTTAGATTGTCGTTTTTGGCTTGGTATTCTCCCCGGACCTGGAGGGCCACGAGTTGTGAATCCGTGCAAATGACGACTTCCTCTGCGCCCAGGTCCTCGGCTAGGCGTAACCCAGCGAGGAAGGCTTCATATTCAGCCTGGTTGTTGGAGCTTTCCAGTATGATGCCCGCGCCGCTTCCTGCCGAGCTTGAGGCACCGTCGGCGAAAATGGTCCACTTGCGCGCTTCGCTCGCGGTGGAGTCTGCGAATGTCATCTCCACGACGAAATCGGCCAGAGCTTGGGCCTTAAGGGCTTTTCTGCCTTCGTATTGGATGTCAAATTCGGACAGCTCCAGCGACCATTTGAGCATTCGGCCGGCCATTCGTCCGAGCAGCTGCTTTATGGGCTGATCTGTTTGAACCACGATCGTGTGAGCCAGGAAGTAATGTCTTAACCTTCTGGCTGCGTTGATGAGGGCCAGTGCCACCTTCTCTATCTGTTGGTATCTTAACTCTGGTCCTTGCAGCGCTTTGCTCGTAAAATAGATGGGCTTCTGCCCGTCAGGCGTCTCGCGGATGAGAGCGGCACTCACTGCTTCGGTCGCAACGGCCAGGTATAGGTATAACGTTTCGCCGTTGCCCGGTCGAGAGAGGACCGGTGGCTCTGAGAGTGCCCGTTTCAGATGGAGAAGGGCCTTGTCGCACTCCTCAGTCCATTTGAATGCTGTCTCTTTGCGGAGGAGTTTGAAGAATGTCAGGGCGTGCTGGGCGGACTTGGCCACGAAACGAGATAGTGATGCGAGCATCCCGTTGAGGAACTGGATGGATTTTTTGGACTTGGGCGTAGGAAACTCGGAGAACGCTCGGCATTTGTCGGGATTGGCCTCGATTCCTCGTTTCGTTAAGTAGAAGCCGAGGAATTTTCCTGCCCGGACGCCGAACGTGCATTTCTCCGGATTAAAATGCATTTTGTATTTCCTGGCCTGTTCGAAGACCTTTCTCAAGTGGCCGGTATGATCGGTTTCCTCGTGGGATTTTACGATCATGTCGTCCATGTAGACTTCAAGCATGTCGCCTATTTCTCCCCGAAACACTTTGTTCATCATTCGTTGGTACGTTGCTCCAGCGTTCTTCAGACCGAAGGGCATTACGTTGTAGTAATAGTTGCCCGATTCGGTCATGAAGGTCGTGTATTTTTTGTCGAACATTGCCATTGGGATTTGATTGTAGCCCGAGTAGGCGTCCATGAACGAAAACCAGCAGAATTATCAACAAGTTTATCAATATTAGGGAGGGGGTAGGCATCCTTCGGGCATGCCTTATTGAGATCGATATAATCAATGCACATGCGCCATTTTCCATTAGATTTTTTAACTAATACAACGTTGGACAACCAAGTTGTGTACTTGGCTCTCGAAATAAATTTGGCCTCGAGGAGGTCCTTTATAGCTTTTTCAGCAGCCTCCGTTTTCTCCGGAGACTGCTTCCTCCTACGTTGTGCTACGGCCTTGACGGCCGGGTCGATGGTCAGCTGGTGACAAGCGACGGATGGATCCAAGCCGGGCATTTCTGTGGCGCTCCATGCGAAGAGGTCGGCATTCTCTCAGAGGCATGCTCTGAGCTGCTTCCTCACGATGTCAGGCAGATCTGCTCCAATCTTCACTCCCCGTTCGGGGTCTTCGCCGAACAGAACTATCTCAAAGTTGCCATCCGGGATTGGGCGCATCGGATAGGAGCTGCTGTTGGACGACGTGGACGGGCTTGCTGAAGCTGCTCGCTCCTCCTGTTGGTCTTGGGGGAAGCGACTATCGAGGTCGATAGAGTCGACCTGGGGCAGGGACTTGGCCTCCTCGGAGCTGCTTGGTAGTGCTGGCTTGCTCGACACTTTTGGCCTGGGCGTAATGGTGTTGAGTCCCTTTGTAGCTGCTTTGAAATACCGTTGGGCAGCTTCTATATCGCCGTGGAGGGTGGCGACCATCCCTTTCGAAGTGTAATACTTCATCTTCAGGTGGACGGTTGAGGGCACTGCTACCAACTCGGCTAGAGTCGGCCTTCCAAAAATGCACTGGTAGAGCGACGGGCAGTCGATTACCAAAAATTGCACCTTGATGGATCTGGCTGTTTCAGCTGAACCGAAGGTCACGATCAGCTCGACGTATCCCCATGGCTTGGTTACAGATCCATTGAATCCCTGTAAATCGGACCCTACGTAGGGGGTAAGGTGCGATTCGTCCAGCTGAAGTGTTGAAAACAGCTGGGAGTACATGATGTCGACCGAGCTGCCCTGGTCGACGAGTATCCTGCGAACGTCAAAGTTCTCCATCCGGGCTCTGACGAGCAATGGTATACTTGCATTCAGGGATCCAACGAGGAGTTCCTCCCGGTAGAAGGAGATGGGGACGGAGCCCTTCTGTGCCCGATCAAGCATGGTCACTTTGCTGGAGCTTGTGTTGATCAGGTGTTCGAACTTCCGTTTCACGGAGCCCACGGTGACCTTGTTGAAACCCCCCGTCAGAGATGACCATGGCGGAGGGAAATGTCTCCCACGGGCTGTGGCCGCGAAATATGTGGGGGCGCTGAGCCCGTCAGGGACGTTGAAGTCCTGGGTCGCGATATGGACATAGCGACCTGTATGTTGGCGTCTTCCGGGGAGGGTACCTCCTCCTCGACCTTCTTGGACTCCTGGGCGTCCTGCCGAGGAGTGTCCTTCTTCTTCGCGAACTGCTTCAGGTGGCCGTCCCTGATCAGTATTTCAATGGCATCCTTCAGATGGATGTAGTCCTCCGTGGTGTGGCCGTGACTTTTGTGGAAACGGCAATATTTTGATTTGTCCACGTTTGGTCTATTCGGAAGCTGTTTGGGGAAGCGAACCCCAGCCTGTTTGAACTCCGAATTGGCACATTCGGACAAGATCTTTTCCCTGGAAACGGTCAGGGGAGTGTAGTCGTGAAACCGCCCGGAGGGGCCTTTGCTGTCACGGGAATCACGAGGACGGTCCTCGCGCCTCCGGTCACCTCGATGAGATGTCGAAGATTCTTCTCCTTTGGATGCCTGAGCGTTCTCCTGATGGCGCGATGCTTGCACGTGGCTGGCCGCAACCTTCTCTTCATACTGAATGTGTGATTGGGCTTTGAGGAGGAGGGCGTCTAAGTTCCTCGGTGGCGCGAGGCCAATGGCTTTAGAAAACTCGGAGCCTGGGCGGAGCCCCTGCTCGAGCAAAAACTTCTTCATTTCGTCCGTCGTCAGGACCTGCACTGCTTCTTTGTTGAACCTCTCGTTATATGCGCGGAGAGGTTCGTCTTTACCCTGGATTATGACTCCCAGAGAGGCCTCAATTTTAGGGTGGCGGCGAGATGCTGTGAAGTGCCGCGAGAACATCCTGCCCAGCTGTTTCCACGAGGTAATGGACTCCTTTGGCAGTTGTTTATACCATGTCATTGCTCCCTTCCGAAGCGTGGTCGGGAATAGTCTGCATTTGATGGCGCCCCGCACGCCGCGGTAGTCTAACAGCGCATTGATGTTCTCGATGTGCTCGTCGGGGTCGGTGGTCCCGTCGTATGTGCCAAGTGACGGGGGTTTCTCCAAGCCTTTCGGGAGACGGGTAGCCAAGATCTCCTGGGACAACGGGACGCGAGGCTCGTCGTCGTCACTAAAACTGGTGTATGATGGGGACCGGACGGGATGCTCGCGTCGGCGGTTCCTTCGCGGGGAAGGTGAACGGTTCCTTCGAGGAGAAGGTGAATGGTTCCTTCGAGGAGAAGGTGAACGGTTCCTTCGAGGAGAAGGTGAGCGGGCCCGTCCTTTGGACTTGATCGGGGGAGATAACTCGCTCCTCCGAGTTCTCTTGTGGTCATGAGCGTGCTGGTCACGCAGGGAGATCTGGTCGCGCTTTCGGGCTACGTGAGGGTCAGGCTCTTGGTGCAGCCTTCGGTCGATTTCTCTCTGGGGCTGCGGACTTCTTGATCGTCGCTGGTTCCTCCGCGTAGGAGGGGATCTTGGACGGCGAAACTCTTCTAGTGCCCCGATCCTTTCGTTTTGCTGCAGGATCAGGGAGTTAGTTTTGTTGATCGCCTCTAGGAGGGCTGCTACGGCCGGGTCGACATTGGGCGGAACAGGAACGGGCTGGACGTCAAGTGATGGTTGATCGTTGTTGCGATCAGCAGGGGTAGGGGAAGGAGAATCAGTGGCTCCATCCCTGAGGAAACGGGCATCTCGGAGGAGAGATGACTGGCCGTCAACGTCAGATTTGTTGACGGGGAGGATGGTGGTTTGGAGAGCATCCTTGGAGCGGTCTTGGGAGGCCATGATCGTGATGATGTTTGAGAATTGTTTTGATCTTCGATTACTGAGGAAAGAAAGATGGGGAGAACAAAGTTTCCCACAGACGGCGCCACTGATCGTGAGTGCTGGATCAGATCCTGTAGAATCAGGCCGTCAAGTGCGCCAGGGATGCTGGTCATATGGAGAGGAAGGGGGTGTACCTGCAAGACACTCCGACGCTCAAGTAAGAAAGGGTCAGAGAAAATGAGCAAGTACAAAGTATGAATTCTTAGGGTGGATATTGGATATCTGACCCTCTCAAGCGAGAGGGTTTATATAGAGCCCCCAGCGCGTGGCCAACGGTCCTATTTTCGGGGCGAAATAATCGTTTCCCCAAAGAATAGGTAACTACCCAAACTAGCCGTTATGTCGGGCAGGGTATCCAAAACTAGCCGTTATATCGGGCATAAGCGTGGTTTCGGGCACCTGCCCTTAGCTGTTCGGGGAGCATTGAGACCGTGCGTAACGGGCAATAATTCCGGGAAGGAACGTTGCATTCCTTGCCCGGTTGGAGGGACAGAAAGGTAATTTTCGCCACTCTGTGGATTGGACTTAGGCAATTTAGGCCGCTCTGGAGTAGAAGTGGATTGAGCCAATTCTAGCCATTGGTCCAGTCCAGAACAAATAATATTATATACTGTACTGAGTTTAATGTAAATAAATTGTGCTCCAATAACCCAACTCATATTTTTTTTAGGCTAAAAGCAGCGACGCTTAAATTTTTGATGCTACACTTAAATCATCTGGAAAATTATTCTTGAACAGCAAAATTATATGAAGACCAAATTTTTTATACTCATTTTGTAGTTTAAGAATTAAATTTTAAACAGTTTTTTACTTAATAATCTCTTTTCTAAAAATATATTTTATAAATTGTAAATTTGTAGTTTAAAGTTTACAAATTTGCAATATACCTTTTCAGATAAAAATATGTATTATAAAAATATTTATGATACAGCGGATTAAAATAGGAAAAATATATTGTTTCCGGTGTATTGTGGAGTGTGAGGGTGGGAGTCTTTGTGGATAAGTGATAAAGTGTGAGTAAGGTGAGATTGAAATGGTTGGGGCGTGAGGGTAACATATGCCTCTTCTTGCTTTTTTTTTTTTTAATTATAATAGATACAAAATTACATGATATTATTATATTAAAATATTAAAAAGATATTCATCAACAACTATCATTTAGTATTGTAGTATTTAAGAGAGATAACTAATATAAGATGAAAGGCAAACAATATTGATTACTGTTTAGGTTTTCAACCACACTTTTAACTGTTTAATATCAATCAATTATTAAACAATTGATGATAGAGATATCTATTAGATTAATAGAATAGATTAATTTATTACGGTTCATTCATAAACAAAACTCAATAGAAAAATGTTATCAAATAATTTATTAATAATTAGTAATTGATAGAAATTGATCATAATTTAGATTTTTTAAATCAATAAAGACTTTGATTAATTCAAGAACGAAAAGTATGAGGCGATTGCAAGAATCTAACCCACAAAATAACAGACAAAAAAAAAATCATCAAGTCACAAAAGCTAGTTAAGCATCAATCTAACTAAGTGATTTTTAAATTTCGTATTGATCCAATCCATATACATTATCATATCAATTAGCATATCTCATATATGCTATTTTTGTGCTATTAACATATTTTTCAAAACTTTTATCATTTTTGTACCTCCATACTTTATGGATAGTTTCCATTGCTGCCAGTTTAAGTTTGATTGCTCTATATCCTTTACTTTTACTATGTTGAATAATCCAATTAATCTCATGACTCCAACCAATAGGTGTATGCTGCATTTGGGTCCAAGCAAAAATCTTCTCCCAAATATTCTTCATTTCCGGACATTCAAAAAGGAGATGATGTTGTTTCCCCTGCATTACAAAAGCAACAATTCCTATTGTTTATCATGCCAAATTTATACAGACTATCTTTAGTTGCTAATTTCTCACGATAAGCAAGCCAAAGAGTAACCAAAGCTCTTGGCCGAGCCATATTCCTATAAACAGCGTCCTCTAATTAACTTTTTGTGTACCAATATGTAGGGTTTTATACATACATCTCATCTTGAACTTTTGAGTCTCTTGTAGATCATTAATCCAAAGTTGTAATTGTTGGATACTATCCATTTCTTTCAGTATGGCCTTCATGATCCAAGAGGAATCATTCATCACTTTAACCTCCATCAACTGATGATTCTTTAGATAATAAGCATGAACCCATTTCATTCAAAGATTAGCAGACTTAGTGCTTAAGTTCCAAAGAAGCTTCACCGTATTAGCCTTATTCCACACTTCCAGAGCTATCATATTCAACCCACCATTACTTCTCGGGCTACACATTTTTTTCCAAGTTACTGGAGATTTCCTGTTCAGCTCAGTACCACCTGTCCACATGAAAGTTCTACAGATCATATCAATCTTATGGATCACAAATTTGGAGAAGGGGAAGCACTGCATTCAGTAGTTCATAATTGCGAAAGTTACACTTTTCAGGAGCAGAACTCTCCCTGCATAACTTAATAATTTGGAACTTCAATGCTTGATTCTCCCTATTATTCTATCAATTAGATTCATATAGTGATGTATAGAAAGCTTCTTACTTTTCATAGGCACCCATAAGTATTTGAAGGGCAGGGTTCCTTCTCTAAAAGATGTAATCTGAATGATATCCTCGCTAGTGCTTTGATCCGTACCCCGAAGTAGATTCAACATTTTGTAAGATTTAATTTAAGGCCTATAGATTTGGAGAAGTTCCTGAAAACATTCATCATAATCTCCACTGACATCCTGTCCCCTCTAGAAAACATCTGAAGATCATCAGCAAAGCATAAGTTGGTGAGACCCAACTTCTCACATTTGGCATGATTGTTGAATTTGTTGTTCCTCTACATCTTATGGAGCAATCTGTTCAAGTACTCCATCACTATGACAAACAGAAGAAATATGTTCAAGTTGACTCTCTCTCTCTCTCCCTCTCTCTAAAAGTAAAAAAAAAAAAGAAAAAAAAAATTCAAAGTTAGTTGCACAATTTTTTATTAGGGTAAATTTTTATTATTTGTCCAGAGCCTCTAAAAAGTCAGAACCAACCCTATGTACAACAATACTCATTCAATAAAAATCTTAGTAGAGTTTTTTTTCTTCCTACATTTACGATCACACCTAATTAATCATTTGTAAAAAAATGTAATTTATGTTGAATTAACTATGATTTTAACTATAAACTAAATTAATATATGTTCAACTAAATTAATCATATTTTTGTATATAATGTAATTAAGTATCACAAAGATATGCAATAAAAAATGTATATTTATCATTGTAATTGAGTTAGGTATATATATTTTGTACGATAAAGGAAAAAAGGTGGAAAAAATAAATATTTATTTCAAAACTATAAAGTTCAAAAGATAATTATGAGAACCTCAATATGATGTCTATTCACTAGCTTTTCTCTATGAGCTAATGGGCTAATAGTTTTGTCGTACATGACTCCATTGGATCTCCTTTAATAGAAAACTTTTAAAAAGTTATGCTCTCTTCTCTTCTTCACTAGTGAGTTAATGCCAAATCTATTTTGTTTTCCATTACTGTTTATCTGGATAAGTATAGAAATGGAATGGATGCCTCTTTTTAATCTAGATAACTTAAACCACAAGAATGATTTTGATTTAGTTTTTATCTTTGTAGAAAATCACTGTCAAATCAAATTCGTTCAAATATTGGAATGCTTTAGATTCTTAAATCATGATTTTTATCCTGATTTCATTTCAGCCGGATGGATTCGATTGGAAAAATGATGAACCAATTGGGTTTGGCTTACATGACTTTAGGGCGGGAAAGGCACCATACATTTTCCTTAATCCTGTCTATTAGATTAATTTAGAGGTATATATTACATTATATATAATATTATTTTTTACTCAAAAGCTTTTGTAATGCTTTTTGTAATGTATCAGTAGAAACATTTTACATTTAAAAACAGAGCAACGTTGTATTCATCATTGTCTTCATTTGGCTTTTTTCCTCCTTGCTGGACTTGAATCATGCTCCGCCTTCGTGCCGCCATTGGATAATCACCGACCTTCCACCCACCTTAAATCTTCAGTTAGTGATGTTTTTTGCCTTCTATATGCATAAAATGTTTTCTTTTACAAACTAATAAAACTTGTGTCTTTGATTTGAACTATGAATTTAAGAGAGAAATTAGATTATGGATTTAGGAAATTTTCTTGTCTATAAACAGTTTAGTGTTGCTCTTTGATTGAGATTTTTAGGTTATGAATTTTTGAATTAAATTTCAACATTTTAAATAAATTACAATATCCTCTGTTATGTTTTCCTATCAAATGAAGTTTGTGAATTCTATATTTTTTGGTGAAAAAATTATAATGAAATAAAAGTGATTTCATCTGTTGCGTGGTTAACACAGTTTGAATTCTATATTTGTTTAAAGAGTTGTTCTTGTAATAACATGTAATGGAAATTGAGAATATATTTTGCGGACTTATCAGGTTCCTTCATTTTACTTGGATAGTTTGATCGAAGATGACATCTTTAAATATTGATTGGAAGCCAATAGTTGGAATGGAATTTAACAATATAGACGAAGCTTATAAGTTTTGGCTTGCTTATAGTGCACGTGTTGGCTTCGGAGTTAGAAAGCGTTATGCAAACAAAAATAAAGATGGAACTATATCATCATGTAGGTTTGTTTGTTCTAAGGAAGGATTAAAAAAGATAAACAAAACAAATGTCTTTGTTAGCAATCAGAGAGCCGAGACTAGAACAGATTGCAAAGCAAGAATTTCACTTGGATGTCATAATGAAAAGTTTGTCATTAACGAATTTGTAGAGGAGCACAATCATGCTCTACAACCTCCAGAGACAACACACATGCTTGCATCACATAGAAAGATTACTGAAGTACAAGCTTATGAGATTGATTTGGCTGATGATTCGGGATTGAGGCAAAAGTCAACTTTTCAACTTATGAGGACACGTACAGGTCATAGAGCTAATGTTGGATTCACACTAGTAGATGTAAAAAATTATCTAAATGCAAAAAGGCAAAGAAGTATGATGTACGGCGAGGCTGGTTGTCTTTCACAATATTTTCAACGTCAGTTACTAGAGAATCCTTCTTTCTTTCATGCATATCAGATGGATATAGAAGAACAAATCACAAATGTGTTTTGGTGTGATGCAAATATGATTTTAGATTATGGATATTTTGGTGATGTTGTATCATTTGACACCACATATTGTACCAACCATGCAAATAGACCACTTGCTATATTTTCTGGTTTCAACCACTATAGGGGTTCGATCATTTTTGGTGCAGCGCTGTTGTATGATGAGACAATTGAATCATTTAAGTGGTTGTTTGATACATTCTTACAAGCACACAACAACAAAAAACCAAAGACTGTCTTCACTGACCAAGATCAAGCAATGGCCAGAGCACTTGCTGAAGTAATGCCTGAGACTCACCATGGTTTATGTACTTGGCACTTCTCACAAAATGGGATTAAACACCTTGGAAACTTGATGAAAGGAGGAAGTTATTTTTTAAGAGATTTCAAAAAGTGCATGTATGATTATGACATTGAAAAAGATTTTGAAACAGCTTTGATCGACTTGATCAATGAGTATAATGTTCATGATAATAACTGGATCAAATTAATTTATGCTATTAAAAAAAATGGCTTCATGTTATATGAAGGAAGCATTAACACTTGGTATGCGGAGTACTCAAGTCAGCGAAATTTTGAATGCTCACTTCAAATCTTGTATGAAACCGAATGTGGATATCATACAATTTTTCAAACATTTTGAAAAAGTTGTCGAGGAGAAGAGAGGAAATGAATGGAGTTGTGAGTATGAATCCTCACATAAGCTTCCAAGGTTAATATGTGAATTTTCACCAATACTAATACAAATGGGAAAAGTATACACACATACTGTATTTGAGCTATTTCAAAATGAATTCAAGTTATTTTTAGCTTTGTCAATATTAGAGAGAAATGAGTCTCACTCTTTGTGTGAATATGTCATTATTAAGGACAAATTTGAAAAATCTTGGAGAGTTTCATTTGATTGTGCCTCAACCTCTATTACTTGTAGTTGTAGAAAGTTTGAGACATTTGGCATACTTTGTTCACATGCATTGAAAGTGCTTGAATCGAATGATGTTAAAGTCATTCCGAAAAAGTATATTTTAAGAAGACAGACAAGAGAAGCCCGTTGTGGCATTGTGCATGACTTTAAGGGAAAGGAAGTTGAAGCAGATCCAAAGTTGTCTAGAACACGACAATTTAGACAAGTTGTCTCTAAATTTATAAAGGTGGTGGCAGATGCATCACCTTTTGAAGAGGACCTCAAGATTGTTGATGATAGTGTGAATGAGTTGAGAAAGAAAATACTAGAACGTCGTTCACAAGTCAAAGACAATGTCTATCATAATAATGTTGATCCGAAATTTTCAAATTATGATGATATGCAATCCAAGGGGTTCAAGATACGACCAAATTTAAAGAGACAATCAAATAGGCGATTTAAAAGTTGGGTTGAGCAGCAACATAAGAAGAAAAAAAGAGCATTGCCTAAAGGAAAACAATGCAGTCAAGTGTCTCAGGTATATATATTTATGTATCACTTGATTTTACTTGTATCTATCAATTTAATTTTACTTGAATAAAAGTTCACGTAATCGTTTTAGGATAAAGAACTATCAAGTCGTATGGTTGATGAAGTATCGTGTTCGGCACCTCTAATTTATGAGTCCCAACAAACACAAGAGGATCATTTTAGTTTCACAGAGTTTTTGATGGTAATTTTATTTTCTTTTGATACTAATTTGGAATTTAGTATTGGCACTTATCATGATGATAATTAGTATTTTTTTTGTTATATAGGCACCACTTAATGAGACGAACATTGGAGCGTTACATTGATTGGAGCTGCTGATGCATTACTAACTTTTTGGAATAGCTTCTTTTTATACATCACTTAATGAATTGGTGTTATGTGCATCAGTTAATACAATTAATATTATGTAGGTATATTGCTGATTTTTTGAATATCAGATTATGAAAACAATGTCTGAATTATTTTTCTGTATCTGATATTTTTTTCACTGATTACTGATGTTAAAACAGTGTCTGATATTTTTTGCATATCAGCTAAAGTTTAATAATGTAAAGTCTGATATGGTATTATGGTTGAATATTCTGTTAACTTTATAATGTTAAAGTTTTATAATGATGATAATGAGAGCTTTCTTCATAAAGCTATTTACCATAATATTTAATTAATGTTGAAGAAGTGGAGTATAAGGTTAAAGTTGTTAATGTTGAATATGTTGTTAGGCATCAATTGTATTGTGGAATAGTTTC
The DNA here is from genome assembly GCA_022829125.1 of Lathyrus tuberosus. Taxonomy (NCBI): domain Eukaryota; kingdom Viridiplantae; phylum Streptophyta; class Magnoliopsida; order Fabales; family Fabaceae; genus Lathyrus; species Lathyrus tuberosus. The sequence goes on from JALAZF010000034.1 coordinate 9,869,779, forward strand.
AGACTGTGTTCAGGTTTTAGTACGGAGGATTTGATGTGTGGATGATGCTTTATAAACTAAACTAAACTTGCATCATGACAGTACCAAAGGGGTCCAAATTTTGAAGCATCTTTTTTGTGTTCAGAGGTTGGTTTTGCTCAGGAGCAGAGGTTGGTGTGGAGGGGTCCAACTTAAGCTTTAAGTATGGCCAGTATGGCATTTTGATTGTGGTCTCTAATTGAAAATTTAGAATATGGTGTATCAGTTGGTTTTACTTAGCATGTCTCATGCTAGTTTAATAAAAAAAATTTGCTTTCATCAACAAAAAAAAAGTTGAATATGTTGTTAGCATTATGTCATATTTGTTAATGTTTAAATAATTTCATGGTAGTGGCAGCAGTATAGTTATGTTAAGAATAACATTATAATAATAACATTATAATGATAAAATTGTATAGTTCTGTTAAGAATAACATTATAATGATATAATTTATCAGTATAGTTATGTTGGATGAAATTGTTGGATAGATTAATTGTAAAATTGTTATCTATCAGTATAGTTAATTGTATTATCAGTAAAATTGTTGGATAACATTATAATGATAAAATCTATCAGTAAAATTGTTGGATAAAATTGTTGGATAGATTAATTGTAAAATGGTTGGATAGATTAATTGTAAAATTGTTGGATAGTTATGTTGGATAAATTTATCAGTATAGTTATCAGTGTTCTGTATAAAATTGTAAAATTGTAAAAGTTAGAACAGAAAATTGTGATACTATATTTCTTTAACATAGATTAATTACAAAGTATATTCTTCCACAAAGCTAACAACTAATATTCTTCCACAAAGATAACAACTAATGATAACCTATAACAAAACAGGTTACCAAAATCACCTTTACAATAAACAATTTTACAATTTTTACATAATGCCATTGGCCAAAGACAGACTCATTCACAATCCTATTGAACAGAAACACTGCTTTTCAATTCATTTTCCTTTCTAAAGTTTCATCATAACTCCCAAAACACTGAATTTTCTTGATCCAAAATACAGAGTTTTATTGATCCAAATAATTGAAATTACACTCTTGATATGCAATCCAATTGAGGCTTCTTCTTCTCTTTTCTCTTCTCTGCATGAGAAATTAAATTCAGTGAGTAATTTGAATCTTGAAAGTGTGAAAGAACAACACAATCACAAACAAAAAACTTTGTCAGTGTTTGAATGACATAAACGAAATTGGATAGATGAAGGATGCAAAATGGATTATGTGATAATCGATAGATAATCCAAAAACAAAATCGGATTCGGTGATGATAGATGAAGAAACGGATTCTGTGATAATCGATAGATAATCCAAAAACAAAATCGGATTCGGCGATAAACAAAAATATAATTGCTTGAACACGATGAACGAAAACGAAACAGATAAGTCCCATTCATTGGAAATAGTTTGTGATGAGAGATTTAAATTTTTCTGGAAAAAAAGGATTTGGGATTTTCTAGGATAAAAAGATTTGGGAAGGAAGCAACCCTAACTCTCATTCACGTTTTTTAACTATGATTCAAATCTGTAAACAAATTATAAAGCTTTTTTTAATTAAAATAATATAATAAATATATGATATAATATATACCCTTAGATTGATCTAATGGACAGGATAAAGGAAAAAGTATGGTACCTTCCCCGCGCTAAAATTATATAATCCTTTCCCGAACCAATTGACTCTTTTGTTTATACTTTTGCTAAAAATATATGATAATTAAAATATTGTTTAAAGAATAAAAATGATATTTTGATATAAAAATGAATATATTTACTATTTTGATAAATATTTAAAAAAAAAATCTTAAGAATTTCATAAACAATACTTGTAGAGCATTTGTTAATATTGTTTAGATAATATTATTATATGATTTCACTATATTTTAACAAGAATAATTTAGTTTTTTGTGTGTAATATTTATATTTTATTGTGAGTCTCATCCTAATCTTTGTTCATTTTATTAAAATCTTAACTTAAAAGAGATTTTTATTTTTAATTAACTTTAGTGTTTCAATGCTCACTTTAATTAATATAGTGTTTTGTTCAGGAATTGAAAATGAAAGTAATTGGATAATTGATTATCTTGAACGATGGTTCTGATCTTTTTTATGGAAGTGCGGGATGAACCTGCATGATTAGCACTCCAACGTCTAAGTCAGTTCAAAATTCAAGATGAGTGTAGTGAAAAGTGGGCATCAGATAATGAACCATGCTCTTAGCAAGTAAATTAATTTTATACCTTAGATCAAATAGAGTAGAATTTAGATGAATTGGATCTTAGTCATTTGTATCTTTGATCAGTCCAAAACAGTTGCACCCAAGGCTTTGTTGGGCATTGTAGGAGTCGGGGAAGCCTTAAGTGATGTTGGTCGGCCTCCTAGCCGTTATCTGATGTGATGTAGAACTGAAACGATATGGCATGGCGCAGTTTATAGTGCACTCGAGTCGGTGTGTATCCACAAGGGGAAATCTTAGTCGTTGATCTTGTGATTTTTTTCTCTAGTTGATATGAACCCTTTAGTTGTTGTTGCTTACAAATAGGGTAAATTTAGTATTTGGAATTTTTCGCAACCCTTGACATTTAAACTTACAGTTTCTATTTTAGAAAACGTCTTTATTCTTTCTTCTTTGATAGTACTACTAGAAGCGATCTTTGGTGTTTTGTTCAAAGCCTTTTCCTTTCTTCCTTTTCTACTGCTTCATCAATCTCAGATAATAAGGTATTATCCTAAACACAATCTTTTATATTTATCATTTTCTATTTTCTGGTTAAGATTACTGATAGTACAATTAACCTAATGAGCGATTCAAAGGGAAAAACTTTTGCTGCCTCGAGAATGAAGACATCCCTCGATTCTCATATCCCACTTTTTGGTCGCATTCCTATGAAACCATAAATCATATCTCTTTTTGATGACTCTAATTCATAAAGGGTGTCTGTGAGTTCTTTGGAGGAAGGAACTTCTTCATCTGGCTCATTTCCTTTTTATCAAATTTTGGCGAAGAAGTTAATCGCGCCTAGGTTTTTATGTCGCATTGCATCTTATTCTAGGAGAAGATACCAGCCAACCGGAAGAGGAGAGAAGGCGCTAAAGTGAAGATATATTCAACTTTGTCTGAGGACCAATAGTTGTGAGCCTAGTGTCGCTGAAGTGAAGGCTCATTTAGATTGTTAAGACTAGTCAGATGCAGGGGAGTATGATTGGGTAGACATGAAAATAACGGGTTTCACACTTGTTTTAATCAATAAGGTTGCTATATATGTTATTGAAATTGTAGTCGGCTATCCCTCATAATGGTCGGCTCTTCTAGTGGGTCCGAAAAAGAGGATATACAGCTCCTTTGGCGAATGCATAATTCCTTTTTATGAGTGTTTGTTTACATGAATAAGGATGCACTTACCTTTTTTTGACATCGAAGTAGCCGTCTTGAAGTATTTAAGAGTTGCCCCTTCTAAACTTCATACGGTGTCTTGGGCGTTCATGAGGGTATTTTAGTTTTGTGTCGAGCAAAAATCTTGGAAACCTTCTCTTGGGTTATTCCTTGATTTGTTCCACCCAAGGCATACTTCTCAAAATAACTTTCATAATTAGGGACTTATCACACTTCTTCCTGGTAAAACCCCCCCACATATGTGGCCCATCTCGCTTTTTGATACCTCCATGCCGATTCTCCATGCATCTTACATATTTTATATCTAATGTATTGGTCTAAAATTCATTTTAATCGGGACGCTTAATCCTACCGCACAGAGCCATGTTCCCTTTCTTCAGAGGAAGTGGCAGTGAAAGAGGAAATACAATCTTGGTTTTAGGGGCTTGATTATGAGGAAGGGTTTGGCCCCTGCGAGGTTCCCCCTACCGAGGTGATAAAAATGAGGATTGACACTTATGACATTGTGAGTGCAATCATCCAAGAGGTAGAAAAAGATATTTTGTGAGAGCGCAGTCCTTGTGCTTTTTTTTACATGTGTGATTGCGTTTTGCAGACAGCATGGAAAAGGTGAATATGCTTAAATGTTTCTACAACCTTGTAAATGTTTAAGGTATTTAGGTTATGGTAAGTAATGAAACTACTACCTATGCACCTTTTCCTCTGGAGAGCACTTCTCCTGCCACGGCCCCTTCTCTTATCTAGGCTACATAGACTTTTACTTTCGCACCACAGGTAGATCACCTTGAGAAAAAGACTCACCAGGTGGATGAGCATCGAAAAGATCTTCTTTAGGAATCCGAGACTCATGTCAAGACCTTGAAAGCTCTCCAAGATGAGGTGGCCAATTTGAGGCAAGTGCTCTTTGATTCCCTTTAGCGAACTATGCGGGTTATGCTCAGGATATGTGACAGAGTTGTTGAACATGCAAGGAAGTTCTTCCCTGATGCCATAATTTTAGATGAGGTGATGGACCAAATTTAGTCTGCCCCCAAGTTGACTCAAGAGAATGATCTTGGTACCTCGGCTCCAGATTCTTCGGGACGATATTTATTTTCCTTTGTATTAATGTGTTTCTTGTAATGCTTCATAGGCTCTTGTACTTGGATCTAACAATTATTAACATTTATGAAAATGTTTTTACCTTAATTATTTGGGTACTTTTTAGCTTAAAGTTTTTCATTTAACTCCACTTTATTTTTATTATTATGTCGTGTCTTTGGTTGTTCTTTCACCCTACATAGCAAAGTTTGTTTGTTGAGGTCTGACCTCTGGTGTCCATTGGCTGCGACAAGATACTTGTTTCGGGTGTGAGAACCCCAACTGCTCTCTTTACGAGAGAACCCATGCATTTTATTGAAATAAAGTGGCAGATATGCCTCTTGAATTTTCTGCTTTTGTAATTTGTGACTTAATGCGTTGAATGATGTTAGCTATCACTTTGATTGTAATGTTTGTTCATTTTTTGCAGCAGTGGTGTACTTATCCGTGCATTGCATTTTGCAAGTTTCTTGTGATCCCTAGGGCGAGTCATGGGACTGGAGAATTCAATTTGAAATGGTCATATCTTGTATTTTGCTCCGCATCACATAGCATTGTTCCTAAGCCAAGGGTAGGATACCCATCCCTACCCCTGAGGCTTAGCTCGGATCAATGTGAACGTCTTCGGGTTCTAATGCCTACACCCTTATAATGGCTAGATTAGAAAATAGGGTGCGCCATCTGTGCAGAAATGCGTGTAGTATGCCTCATATGAGAATTCATGTGAGGGACACGTTTAAACTGTGTCAGAATCGCAATAATGTATTTAGTTTGTATCAGATGCGCAATCAGGCATGTAATGCATTTAAGCCATGTCATAATTGCATAAATGTATTAAGTTTGTATCTTATACGCAATTAGGGATGGAATATGTTTAAGTCGTGTCAGAATCGCAAAAACGCTTTATGTTTGTATCAGATAAGCAATCATGTATTTCATCTTTGTTACCCCTTTCTTGAGCACTCTAAAAGAAAGAGAGACAAATAAGAGTACCACATAGGAAGAAAGAGAATATGCATATATTAATATTAATAATAAATTGAATTTTTTACAATGAAATGACTAGTTTGATAGATCTTCAATAATAACCCTATTATGGGCGGACATTGTCTTAAGCTTCAGGTGTCTGTCTTTCCCCGGGACTCTGAGGGGACACACTTCTCTTCGTTAAGGTTCCTTCTTCAGATGGATGAGGTGTCGAAGTACCATACTTTATATTTACTCGTGGTGTGTCGTTTAATGGTTGGCTTCACTAGGGTCACCTTTGTCTAATGCTCTAGTGAGGTATTTTTTATGACTAGTGAAATTCTCCGACTTTTTTCTTATTCCGGAGTGGGTATCTACCTCAAGTGACTTGTAGGTGATCGACGATCTACTTATGGGCGATCCAACATTTTTTTGACTCCCTCAAGATACAGAAGATGATCAAATGGAGGCGAAGCTCATTGGAATGATAACTCTCCGACCTTCATGAATGGATCTCGTCCTGATCTTATCATATGGAAATGTTCCCGAGGGCTGGTGATGATGGATGATGCCTACCGATGGATCAAAGGTAAATGTCGACCCAAAGCGCTTCTAGAGGGGACTTGATCTCTTTGATATTATAATTTGGGATTGTTTCCAAACTTTTTCATGCAAATTTGCGTCTCGGTGGATATTGTCGCCTTTACTAGGCAATCCAAGGTTACTTACAGCTTACTTAGAAATATTTCACCTCGATCGATTCTATTCCTCGATGACCTGCTCCAGATTTGTACGGGACATAAAAATATTAGGAGTCCGGATCCAGAATCACTTGTTTCCCTATTCAAAAATGAGACAAGCGATGAGGAAATGGTACTTTAGACCAAGTCTGAAGAGGTCCCGCATGCCAGTTGAAGATCTACCTGTACCTCTAGGAGGCACTCGTATACCAGATCAACACTTAGTGTTAACTATAAGCTCTTCGTATATTGACGACATTAACTATGAACTTTTCATATCTTTGACATCGCCGCAGTAGGTATCAGGTCGGCAACAGGAGATAACGCCAATGTTAAATTGGAAGATGAACTATAAATTTCTGATGTTTTCTTTGAGGGACTCGCCTTTGTTTTTTGATACTTCCAATGTGACTCTGAACCTGGATCTAGGATCTCTTCTCTTTCTTATTTGCGGAGTTTCTAAGGGAAATCAAAGATCGGGAGAATCATTGTTAAAATGATAACTGTCTGGATCGAATGCGACAAATCTCCTCATTCTGCTATGAATTCTCTCGATTGGATGACCTTAGGAGATTATGAACTGGTAAATCAGAGATTAGATATGAAATAGTAATAATTGAGATATAGAACTTTTATGTGCACGCGATGGAGTTGGAAAGCGGACGTGAATTTGTGGAAATCGTAGAAATTGGAAGTTGATCCCCACTAATGACGACATTGTTCCGTTCAGCAACTAGAAATGGAAGCAGTTGGATAACTAATTATCTTGAACGGTGGTTTTACGGCGGTGCAGGCTAGACCTGCATGATTAGTACTACAACGCTCAAATCGGTTCAAGATTCAAGATGAGTATAGTGAAAAGTAAATATCAGAGAATATACCTTACTCTTAGCGTGTGAACTGATTTTATACCTTAGATCAAGTGGAGAAGATTCGAGATGAATTGAGTCTGAGTCATTTGGATTTTTGGCTGGTACAAAACACATAGTATTAATTATTAGGGTTGGATTTTGAGATTTCTGGTATATTTCTGAATCTTAAAAATAATATTTCCTCTGTCCCAAAATAAGTGTCATAGTTGACACTTTCACACCGATTAAGAAAATGTAATAAATGAAAGAAAGAGAATAGTAAATTTGCCAAATTATCCTGATCAACTATTGGTGTATTCGAATTAGCATTAATGCAAAGTAATAAATTAATAAATTAAATATATTAATTTAAAGGTACAATTGAAAGATAAAAATTAAAATTGCATTAGTAAACTAAAGTGACAAATATTTTAGAGCAAATAATTTTTTTTAAATGTGATATTTATTTTAAAACGGGGAGTAGAACATAACAAATTTTGATTTCTATTAATTGCTCCGTAACTTTGTCAAAAGAAATTTAGTAGCAAGTTTTGGTTTCTATTAATTGTTCCGTAACTTTGTCAAAATAAATTTAGAGTCTGTTTGGTACGACATAAAAAAGAATTTTTAGCTTATAGCTTTTAACTTTTTTAGCTCATATTAATAAAAAAACTCTGTTTGGTAACTGTCTTTTAGCTTTTAGCTTTTAGCTTTTTTACTAGCTTTTAGCTTTTTTTTCAAAAACTATTTGAAATAGCTTTTGAGCTTATAGCTTTTAGCTTATGACTTTTTCTTCCATTTATACCCTCACTATTTTATCAAAATCTCATTTTTATCCTTTATACTATATTATGATTTAAATTAAAATATTTGTGTTTTATTTAAGGAAAAAAAAGGTAGTCATTATTTTTACCAATAAATTAACAATGCAATCCATCTTCCATTTTATTATTAATAGAATATTTTGACTCATTACATTGAATTGTTGTTTTTTATTACTTTTAAATTATTATTTTAATTATTTATTATTTGATTTTTTACTATTAATATATTATTTTTATAAATATGATATTGTATTATTGAATATATTTGTTTGTTAGTAGACATATCATAAATTTTGAGAGGAAAAAAGAGAGAAGAAAATATCCAATTTATTGAAATATAAGATCAAATTACAATATTATTATTTTAGATATTTAAATTTTATTACAAAATTTATATACAGGTGTTTAATATATTTTTGGGTTAGTTTAATTTTATATTTTTATTTAAAATATTTTGCATTTGATTTTTAATATGTTTATATTTATTGAATAAAAATTAATTTAATAAATAGGATTTCTAATTTTTTAATTAAGAATGTCCTTTTATGTCATTTTGTATTTATCAGTTAGTGTAACAGTTGATTTACTAAACACTCAAATTAGCTTATCAGCTATAAGTCATCAGTTATAAGCTACCAGCTACTAGTCATCAGCTAACAGCTATCAGCTAACTTATCAAGTATAAGCTAGTTTTACCAAACAGAACCTTAGTTGCAGGTTATGACTTCTTCTTTTGATGAGATACTTTGGTGAAATATAGTATTTTGATTTTCGTATAGTTTGTTTCTAACAAAGATAATTCTCTTTAATATGTATAATTTAATGAATTTAATTATTTTTATGAAGTTATACGAAGAGATGAAGAGAAAAGATATTAAAAGAAAAAGAAATTGAGTTATGTTGATAAAATTTATGTTAAATTTACATAGAAAAAAGATGTATTGGTATATGCAAAAGCGCTAGATAATTAGAAAATTCTTATTTAAATTAATACTTTTGTTTTTAAAAAATAAGTGTAACTTGTAAAGTAGGATATTAGTAAGAAAGTTTTGGACTATTCAAAATGTTTGAATGTTCCGTCTAATTTTGTAAAATAATATTAACTAAAGTTTGATATTGAAGTTCGGCTCTTAAACATAATAGTATGATCATTCACAAATTCCATTCGGCCATAATTAATTTTTTTATTATAGAGTCTCATACCATATATCGATAAATTATTTGCATTTTTTAATCCTACCTTGTCTATGACGGCTGATGGCACACTTATGTCATTACCAGGGAGTTTTTTTTTTGAAATGTCAAATAAAATCAATTAATAAAAATGGCATAAGCAATGCCACAAAACTGATACAATTATCCACCACTAGAGGTGTCAATTTAGAGGGCTGGGGCCTAAAATTCAAAGCTCCCAAAAATAGAAGGATTCAAAATTTTAAAAATAAATGAGCCCCAAAATATGTAGGCTCCCTAAATTAAGGGCCCCTAAAATTCAAGTAGGACCTCAAAGCCCCAACATTTTCAAAACTTGACATTTTTTTTTAAAAATAGATTTTTTCAATCAATTTTTTTTAAAATCGTTTTTTTTTATTGGCTTAATTACAATTTTGGTCCCCCTATTTTGGTTTTTTCGCGGTTTTAGTCCCCCTATTTTGTTTTTAAGCAGTTTTGGTCCCTCTTTTTTGGTTTTTTCGCGGTTTTGGTCCCTCATCCCAAATTTGACCCAATTGTTCATGTACAGTCGTGTACTGTTCATGTACGGTCATGCACTGTTCATGTACGGACAAAATGAACAGTACACGACCGTACATGAACAGTTGGGTCAAATTTGGGATGAGAGACCAAAACCGCGAAAAAACCAAAACTGAGGGACCAAAACTGCTTAATAACAAAATAGGGGGACTAAAACCGCGAAAAACCCAAAATAGGGGGACCAAAATTGCAATTAAGCCAAACTTTTATCACTACTAGGAATGTCTTTTCCTCGGAGAACGATTATCCATTTCTTCGATGTGTCTGAAGGGTCGGTCACATAGAAAACTTATTTTGCTTGTGAAGCCATGATGAATAGTTTGGTCATATAATTTGCCTTGCCAAGTTCAACCCATGTGAATCCTAAGTCATCAGTTTATACACCATTAATATTATTGGGAACTCACTTGCATTTAAATAAAGGCACTCTGAAGATAACATAATCAATCTCCCAAATCTCCTCAATGACACCATAGACTGCACTAGATGCCAATATTGGATTCTTATCTTTCGAACTAGAGAAATACATGGATTCGGCCTCAACCATAACCCCACCATTTTGCATTATACTACAATCATCTTTTGATTTTGTATAAAAGATATAATGACCAATGTCACATGCATTCCAAGTTATCACATTAAATTTTGGTATGAACGCCAACCATTTAATTGTCTCAGATGCACTATGATCTTTTGGTATCCTTTTATTAAACCAATCTAGAAATTTCTTATTATGTTTGATCAATAACAACTTGCCACTCATTCATGGATATTTTTTCTTCAAAAGTCTTTTTTGAGTAGTCACGTAAGGTTGAACTTCTTCAAGATTATTCAATATATAGAAATGTGCCTGAATAACTACATCCCGAGCCATTGAGTTTTGTACAAACTATTTGTCGGAAGCAGAGTCTATAGGAATTCCAAAGTCCCATCATGCTAACACTGAACGTATCTATTTTTCAACAACTTGCCCTTTTTCTTTTTCTATCTTTCCGAGGACAACATTAATGTATTTTGTCGTTGATAAAATTCATCTCCGGTTAAAGGTTTAGGAGCGATATCAAACCTCTGCTCCCCATTAATAGCCTTCCGTAATCTACGATAAGAATGATTAGGTTTTAGAAATTTCTGATGCCCAAGGTAAACAGTCTTTTTTTCCAAACTCAAGTTGGTGATAACATGTATCAGATTCATAAATAGGACTCGCTTTGTGTCATTTGACACTATATCCAGGCAAATTACCATATGCAGGAAAGTCGTTGATTGTGCAAAATAACATTGCTCACATCTTAAACCTTTCACCAAAATATGCATCATCAACTTCAATGTCTTCCTCCCACAAACGTCTTAGATCTTCAATTAATGGAGTTAGATAAACATCTACGTCGTTTCCAGGTTGTCGTGGTCCAAAAATTATCATACTTAACAACATATACTTACGCTTCACGCACAACCAAGGAGATAGGTTGTAAATCGTGAGAAGAACAAGCCAAGAAGAATGGTTAGTAATCTTATTACCAAAGGGGTTCATTCCATTAGTGTCAAGCCCAAGCCTAAGGTTTCTCGGCTCAGTGTCAAAATCCGGAAATAACGAATCAATTTTCTTCCATTGCAAAGAATCAACTACATGCCGTATGTTTCCATCATATTTTCTTTCATCTGCATGCCATCTAATATTCTTTGCGTCATCCGCGTTAGCAAAAAGTCTCTTGAATCTTGAAATTATTGGCAAGTACCATAAAACTTTAGCATGAGGCCTCTTCCTACTAACATTGTCATTGTCATTGTCATCACCATTGTTGTCCTTCAGCTTGTAACGCGACACCCCACATTCCAGACATTGATCAAAATTTGCATACTATTTCCTGTATAATATGCAGTCATTAGGGCATGCATGTATTTTGATATACTTCAAACCCATTGGACACAATATCTTCTTGACACCATAACAACGATCAGGAAAACTGTTATCTTCCAGTAGCATTTGTTTAAGCAAATGAAGCAATTTCGTGAAACTTTTATCCGACCACCCAATTTTTGCTTTCAGATTAAACAATTTTAAAACCGCAGACAATCGTATAAAACTTGTGCACCCCTTATATAAAGGGGGTGTCCTTATCACTATATAAAGTATCATAAATATGGGCTTTCTTAAAAGAAGATTCTCCAATATCACGGAACATATCTTCTAGACGGTCATCCATATATTCATCTTCATCAACTTCGTGACTTTGTGACGCAGTGTTTCGATTTTTTTCCACCTCACCATGCCACGTCCATATTGTATAACTTTGACATATACCATCACAACATAGGTGATGAAATATCTCATCCTTTGTACCTTTCTTTATATTTTCGCAATTAACACAAGGAAAATAAAAGATGCCATTATTGTCAGAAAGATTTTGATTAATGTATTCAAGGAATTCAAGAACTCCTTTCTCATATACCGGACTTAATCTACCAGCTTACATCTAACTATGACCTATAATGAATTCTGAAATTTATATCAAAAGAATATTGTGAATGGCACAACAAAATCTAAACCTAAAGCATGTCGAAAAACTAAAGCATATTCAGTACAATAATACAACTATAAATCATAAGCATATGGATAAAGCATATGAACTTTGCAAGAAACAGACAACAAAATCCAACAAAAAAATATAAAGCATATTTAGTACAATAATACAACTCTAAATCTTAAGCATATGGATAAAGAATATGAGCTTTGCAAGAAACAGACCACAAAATCAAACAAGAATGAAGATGGTGAAGATTATTAAGAATTGGGAAGATGAGGAAAAAAGAGAATTTTGCACGAAACATATCGTACTTCGAAGAGACTAAGAATGAAGATAGTGAAGATTATGAAGATTGAAGATTCAAAGAACGAAGATTGTGAAGATGAAGATTTCACTATCACTATCGATGTCGTCCTTGATTCGCTGGATCACTGGTTCGCTAGTTCGCTTAGGGCATGTTATGAAGGAAATAATGAATCTATTTTGTTTTAAATTTATCAGAAAAAACATTAATCTCGGTTGATATTTACAATCCCAGTGAAATGTAAATATTATTACAACGGTTGTAGACTAAAACCATGGTTAAATAGTGTTTAATTTTTTATTTATTTCTGAACTTAAGTGACACGCACTTTTTGTAATAGGAAAAATGAAAAAATGTAGTTTCTAGGATTCAAAGCTTGTAACTATTAATTTATCACCATGGTTGTTTATATCAACCGTGATTAAATAACTTTCAAAAAATAAAAAATATATCAGGCGCATCCAGTTTGCGATATTACAACGGTGGAATGCATAACCGTAGTAGAATTAGTTTTACCGAAGGCGTATTTTATAGTGGTGGGTCTAAAACTCTAAAGTTTGAGTGTGAGAGATAGACTAAAGGTACATTAGGGTATCTAATGTTTTTCTTTGAAGATTATGTTTTTGTGTATTAGGTGGAAGAATCTTTTCTTGGATATGGATTTTGGTTGTGTGTTGTTCATAAAGGGAGAATAGTTTATCTATACTCCATTGAAGACTTTAGTGAAACCATATGAAAGTTGTCGCATAAAAAAGCTTGGAGTTATCCAATTATTCAAAGCTAATGGAAATCGCTCAGAAATGTCTTCATCAGATTCGGGGAAAAAGTGTTTAAAAAATGAAGCTTGGAGCAGGTTATTGTGGATAGCAAGATAACTGGAAAAGATAATTGAGGATCTTGTATGTAGCAGTTAAGTATCTGCATCAACAGAAGGAATTGTCATTTGATATGTGTGTAGGCTAATGCATTATGGCTATTAGTGTTCAAATTGATGATAGTTTATTGTATCAAAATACTTGTACATTAACTCTTGAAAATAGTGAAAGACATGATTATTCTCCCAATGGCTTTAAACCATTAAATACTGAAGTAGATGCATGTGAGGATGATAGCACTCAACCAGTTAGATCTATGTGCACTCTCCTTCTCCCTTACCTCATTTTTTTTTTTTTGCATTAGTTAGTTAAATTTTACATCATAGCTAGTTTGTATGTCATCTAGGTCACATCATGCTTATAGCGGTTTATTGTGTAAGCATAGGTTTGTGTTGCATCAAACTAATTGAATTGTCTTTAAGTCAATTGTGATAAAACATGTGTGTATGTTGGAATATTAAATTATTTGGATTAAATAGATTGAATTATACAATTGTTCTTTATGGCCTTGAAAGTAGCATATGTTTAGTGACACCATTGAAATATATTGGTTACAAATCATATTAATGAGATTCTAAACTTCCATCTTATTTTGTTTTTGCTTCTACCCATTAAACTCTGAATTTGTGTTAAAAGTTTTAAAAATTGTTTTTAAAAGGGGATCGGCCTATTCTACCCCCGTATAGACCTTTTCATATTTATATTCCAAACCAAAAGGTGGCCTTAGAGTTAGTCTTTTGATCAAGTCTAAGCGACTTCAAAAATCAGAAATATAAATTCTTTTCTATCCTAAACATTTTAATTTGGAAGGTTTCACATCTAAGTGAAAACCAATCATGTTTTATTGATTTCTTAATGATTGATTTATCATTGACTAATAAAGAAAAAATGGTGTCGAGTAGTTCCATACTAGAATGTTATTTTATCATTAATTGATTTAAAAATTTCTCTAAGTTTGATTCATCCAGGATTGAACTAAATTTTTTTTTAGGTGTGTGCTATATTGATGGGAAATCTAGCATTATGTCCTTTGTTTTGTTTTGATGATTATTCATAAAAGCTAACAATGTATTGTTATGTAACGAATTGTTTTGAAATATGTAATTTTGAGAAATAAAAGAAGAAACGTCTCTTATTGACCTACTCATCCAAGGTCATTGTGAAAGAAGATGAAGACAGATTATGAAAATTAGCAATGTTTACTAATTTTCCAACCAACTATCAAGGATTCAAAGCATAAAGTTTTGAAAGAGTTGAATCATGGTCAACGTGTTGAATCAATCATCTGTGATTGTCAATCATTTATCTAGAAATGAAGTAGCTAATCATATACTTATTCATAAATATCAATCAAATATGATCTGAACATTTTTTGTACGAGTTCATCTTATGTCTTATGAAGGAGTGGATGATAGTGTATTTTAGACGTGTAAAGGAATCATATCCATTTTGTATATGACTGGTCATATTTTTGCTTATGATATATTTTTTTCCGTTTACTAACCTATTTACACGTGCAGTAAGTTAAGCATAGATCGTCAAAATTGGTATGATTGTTCCAACCTCCCTCATTCTTCTTGTAGTACACTTATTTATGATTACTTTTGTGTGCTAAACGTGATATTTGTGAGAAATATGTGTATGTGTTATTTGTGCAATTTATGTTTCATTCATCTGAGTGCATTGTGTAGGAAAGCCCATGTGAATGATACTTTATATAGTGACAATGACGAGCCGTTATATAAGAGGTGCTCAAATTTTATACGATTGTCAATGGTGTTAAAACTGTTTAATGGGGAGGAAAAAGTGGGGGAATGGATACAAATTTCACATTATTGCTTGAATTGTTGAAATATATGCTTCCAAAAGGTAACACGTTGTCAGACCATAGTGAAATTGCAGTCATTGTCAGTATCATTTTTGTTTTGATGATTTTTTAATTTTCCTATATATGCATTATTTGATTTATTGCATATCTGTACTTTGTCAATTATATGAATATATATTATTGTTGTGATTCATGATTGTAATTCTTTGGATCTTTTGAATTTGTTTGCTTAGGCTATAACTAGTTTTGTACCTTTCAGAACCTATTCATTAAATGCTTTAGTAGTTGTATCCATGAAAATATCTCCTTTTTTAGCCTAGCAATGTGTTTTATTTTAATGTGTTAAGTATTGCTTGAGTCACAAGTTAAAATGCTAGAAACAAGGCTGTAAATATTTATGATTTGAATCATGCATAGTGTGACTCGAATCATGAAGTATTATGAAAGTTGGAAATTGGCTCTGTCTCATTTGAGTTGAATCAGAGGAGAGTGTGATTCGAATCACAGCTCTTCTTAACTTGAATCATGAGATACATGTGATTCAAATCATGGCCTTACTCCTTTCTTTCCAACCCTTGATTCAAGTTATTGTTTTTTTATTTAAGTCATTACTTCATGATTTGACTAAAAAATCATTGTTTTTAAAGTGTGTAAGTAATCTCTCTAATCAGTCTCTCTAAAACCCTTTTCGTGTGTCTATTATTCTTATTTGAGCATGTGATCATGAATGTAAGAGTGGGTGACTCAATTGAAATCCTGACACGCAGATACCAGATTTCGAGACAGATGTCACAACTCTGGGATCAAGACAGCTTGATCACACAAGTAAATATGCAAAAACTTAAATGTTAGGGTTTTTTTGGTGACTGGATGTGATGAAGGTCAAAATTGAGAGAATCTTCAAATGTTAGGGTTTTTTTTTTGCAAGTTTTTTTTTACAGGGGGATTTTTCGAACATCGCCTATATGGCAGGGGGAAAAATGGCTATTAACCTAAAAATCAATAGAAAATTCTTCAGATGAGCCAAATAGTGTCCACACGGCCAAAAAGTCAGAGAATTTCAAAGGTTCTACAATAGAGAAAACTTGTCTGGCGACAAGTCTATTCGCAAGGAAGATCTTGGTGGTTTTAGAGATCTCAAAGGATGGGATATTAAAAACTTAAATATGAAGGAAAATATCCTCGTGAGGCGAGTCTAAAAACTCGGGAGGAGAATCTTGTCAGCCTTGACACACCCACGTGACACAGTTGTCAAAAACTTAATAGATAAATAAAGGTAAAATTTATCAGGCAAGTTAAATGACTCGCTGCAAACAAATGGAAGGCTTTGACACCCACATGGAAGCACGTGATAAAAACTTAATTACAAAGAAAACATCTCATTCGACAAACAATCCCTTTTTTTTTAAATTATTGATAGGTGGTATTGGATCAAAAGGAAAACATCATTATTTATAGAAAGTTAGAGAAAAACACAAGAGTCGTGGCATATCAGAGGCAAGGTGGATGCTTCTAACTTTGAGAGATCAAGTTTGAAATTTATTTTCATCTTCAATTTTTTCTTATAAAGCTATATCAATCAAGATTAGTACTTTTTCTTGTGTTTGAGATTAAATTAGTCGTTATGATTTTCTTGCAAGTGTGATAGGTTTAAGGGTTATCTGAAATTTTATTTTCCATTTATATTTTTTTAATAAACAAGAATGTATTATGAGGATTACAAGGGATACTCAACCCTTAATACAAAGAAGGGAACCACAACCAAGGAGAAAAGAAAAAAGATTAACAAAGGAAAATTACATCAAACAACTAATAGGGGCCAACTTCCAATCCTCCCAAAGCCCCAAAGAAGATTGCCCAAATAAAGCAAGAAACCAATCCCAAGTCATCCTTAAAATTATATCAAAATAATCCCAACCTTCCGCTTCCTTCGAATTGAATACTAATAAATTCCTACGCAACCAAAGGACCCAACAAGCACAAGGCCAAAAGAAGCAATCAAAATAATTCTTGAACAACTTGGAGAAACTAGTAGAAAAAGAATAAAAAAATTCTTCTAAAGATTCAACCTCACCAAAATAATCAATGTCTAACCAACTGAACACTTTGAACCAAATCCCCAATTTGAACTCACATGTGTAGAAAAGATGAAAGACATCCTCATTGGCCGCAGAGTAAAAAGGGCACAACAAGCTTGAAGATACCACCAGAATTCTGCGAGAATGAAGCTGGTCTTTTGCCGGTAGTCGATTGAGAAGAAACCTCCTATAAAAGACTTGAATCTTGCTAGGAATAAAAGAATTCCAAACCTTGGTAAGAAGGGGTAAAAATCTGTCTTCACCACTCCCTGAAACCTCAGACAATTCCGAAATCACCGAGTAAACATTTTTTACTAAAAAACCATCCTTGACAGACGAACAAACAAACTCATTTGTAGAATCTTTTACCGAACTAATGTTGCGAAGAACCCCATAAGGTTCTGTCAACTGAGTTTCTTCCTCCAAGTTCAACAACGCTTTATGTAACTGAACGCGCCATTGCAAAGCTCCTCCAGACCAGTACCCCTCTTCTAAAATCTTGGTATCATGGTTAACAGTACAAGAAAAAAACCAGGGAAAACAGAAGACAAAGTAGCTCCTCCCAACCACTTAAAATTCCAAAAACCAATAAATTTACCCATACTTAAATTGCGACAAACCTGATGAGCGAACCAGTTACGAGACGAAGGAAAACTCATCCACAAATTAAGCAAGTCTCTCCACCAAAACGAGTCTCTTTTCCTCGAAGGAAAAACAGATTAGTTAAAAATGAGTGAGTGTAAATATCCATACTGCTAAAATAGAATAGCTTTCCAAGGAGCATTTGAATCGGACATAGTCCACCATAACCAAATGTTGAGAAGATCTTGATTGAAGTGACCACAGTGTTTTATACCTAAGCCTCCCTCTTTCTTCGACTTGCAAACCATTTCCCAACTCACCCAACAAACTTTCCTTTGACCATCCTCAGCCCCCCATAGAAAGTTTCACTAAATCTTAATAATGTCGTGAATGATTGCCTTGGGAGCCCTGTAAAAAGAGAAACAATATATTGGAATGTTAGTTAAAACCACATTGATCAAAGTGATACGGCCTTCTTGCAACAAAAACTTTCCCTTCCACTACGTCAGCCTACTATGAATCTTACCCAGAGTAGAAGACCAAGATGAGATCCTCCTGGGATTAATTCCCATATCCACCCCGAGAAACCGAAAATGAATAGAACCTACTCCATAAGACAGAAAAGTTGTTACAGTTGTGATGGAACTTGCTTCCAAATTTAAACCATAAATATTGCTTTTGGACAAATTAACCTTCAGTCCTGAAACCATTTCAAAACCCCTGAAGCAATGCTTTGATACTCCAAAGATTATTCCAAGCTCCGTCATAGAATAGTATCGTATCGTCGACAAATTGAAGCATGTCAAACTTCACGTCCTGATTGAAATGAAATTTGCTAAAATTCCCTGAACCTGAAGCCTTAGACATCATTCCAGACAAACCTTGGGCCACCATAAGGAAGAGATAAGGGGAAAGCGGATCCCCCTGTCTCAAACCTTTCTCCACGCGAAATTCAGCAGTTGGACTCCTCTTGACTAGAACGAGAATATAACTAGTGAAAACCAAACATTCTATCCAAAGTAACCATTGAGATCCAAAGTTCATCCTCTTCATCATTTATATCACAAAATTCCACGATACACAATCATAGGCCTTCTGAAAATCAACCTTGACAACCAAAAAATCCTTCTTAAAACGAGTAGAAAATTCCATGATTTCATTCACAATCAACACCTTATCAAGAATATGACGTCTTGAAAGGAAGGCAAATTGACGAATCGAAATAAGACTATCCAACACCTTCTTCAATCTAGAAGCCAAAAGCTTAGACAAAATCTTGTAAAGACTAATCATCAAACATATAGGCTTGTAATCCCCCAAAGATTGAGGGTTCTCAAATTTTGGAATAAGCATAAGAAAAGATTTCAAAACAGCTCTAGGAACCTTGGATTTCCAATAAAAATAACTAACAAAGTTCAAAACATCAATCTTAATGATCTCCCAACAAGCCTTAAAAAGTTCATGTTGAAGCCATCGGGTCCAGGGCTTTTGTCATTTGCACACTGCCAAACGGTCTCTTTAACTTCCTCCTCCTCAAAAGGTGCTTCCCTGGAAGAACTATCTTCTATAGTAAGATGGTTAAACTCAATACCATTCACCTTAGGCCTTCGATAATCTGCCTCTTTAAAATAAGCTTCAAAATGCATTTGAATTCCCTCATTCACTTCCTGCACCTTTTCAGTCCATCCCTCGCTAGTCATCAACCCTCACCACCTTGTTCCTCCTATATCGCTGCTTCATAACCTTGTGAAAAAAATATGTATTAGAATCTCCATCTTTGATCCATTTGTGTCTCGATTTTTTACATAGAATATTCTCTCTATTAATCATCGTCCACCATATCTTCAAATCTGCCTCAATGAGTTCTTCTTTAAAAACATCAGCATTGCCAACCTTGTCATCTTCCTCTAGAGTAGCAAGCTTATTGATGGAAGACACCACCTTAACCACCTCTAAGTCGATGAAACAAAAACCTCCTTGTTCCAATCTCTTAAAGCATCCTTCAATAACTTCAGCTTTTCCTTCAAAATAAAATTCGGTTTCCCCTTGATAACAGAAGACTTCCAGATGCGCGTAATAAAGGGTATGAAATCTACATGATTCAACCAAGCATTAATGAACTTGACAGATTTTGGCTCCCAATCCAAATGATTACCTTTGATCCAAACAGGTCTATGATCTGAAATATCATGATTACCCACGACCTGAGCAATCTTCCACGCTAACAAAAGCAGATTCGTAAGCAAAAAGCGATCAAGCCTACTCATGGATCCTCCATTAGTCTAAGCCAAGTGAATCTGCTACCAACTGTTGGAACATCTATAAGACTCATATCCCTAATAAACGAATTAAACTCGAAAGCTTCACCTCTAATGAAGAAACCACTCGACCTCTTCCTTTCCCTTTCCATCTTGATGGCATTGAAATCCCCTGCCACACACCATTCACCTTTCGACCAAGAAGATTCCATGTCCAACAAACCCTTCCACAGCAGATGTTTCTTATCAATTGAGTAAGACGAATAAGTATTCACCAAGTAAATGGATATCCCCTTCCAAATGAAATTGATCCCAACATAGTGCTCCCCTTTGAAATTGAATAAAGGTTGAATTAAATATCTATTCCAAAGGATGAGAGAACCACCTGATTTACCAATTGAATCTTTCGCAATCTAATCCACCTGAGTATTATCCCAAAGCTTCGAAATTGTGAACCTCTGAGTTGATTGAATCTTGGTTTCTTGAAACACATAAGTATCAAACTTGCGCTCCGAAATGAAATTACGAATAATCTGCTGCTTGACAGAGCTACCACTCCCCTTAATATTAAAAGAGAGAATATTCATAATTGAACCTCATTTGAATCATCCCTCTGACTCTTCTTCTTGTGAGAATCCTTCTCAAACTCGTAAATACGGATGGCAACGGGTAGGGTCGGGTGCGAGTTTCACACTACCCAAACCCGCACCCGAACCCGAACCCAAAGGCTATTTGGGTGACAAAATAACACCCACGCCCACACCCGTTGGGTTCGGGTTTTTCACCTAAACCCCGAACCCGTAGCAAAAACACAAAAATACAACAGCAACATTGAAATTTGAAACACAAGAATTCCATCAAGGTCTCTCAAAGAAATTAAGGAATTAAATTACAACTTTCCATCAAGTTTGGTAACATTACAATTAAAATTAAGGTCTTCAACATCTAAACGTTACAATTAAAATTAAAGTCTACAATCAAATTATGTAATTTCATGTCTAAGCGGGTGTGGTTTCAGGCGCAGGTTTTACACTACCCAAACCTGCACCCAAAATATCGGGTGGCACCCGAACTCGAACCCAGTCAACTCGAGTTTTCACTCGTTGAATCGGGTTCGGATGCGGGTGGGCCCCGCGGGTTTGGGTCTGCCTGCCATCCCTACTCGTAAAGCATCTCCACATAGTAGCCGTCCAAAAAAAGCCACTTTATCCCAAATCTTATGCGCTACAAATTCATAGTTAACGGACCTAAATCTCAAATTATCGTGAATGACAACTGAATTTGTTGTTGATTCATAGTAAACTTTCCGTATATCAATATTGTTATTTTCTTTTTGAATTTTCCAACGCTAAACTTTAAAATTAATCTTTAATTTAAATAAATATTAAGAATAAATTTTCTACTAAATGGCTTATAATAACCATGTTTGTAATTGCCAATCGTTAAAAATAAATTTAAATTTACAACCACTAACTACTATCGAATAAGTGCTTTTAAATCTTTTAATTGAATAAAGAATGAAAAATTAATAAATTTAATAAATCCTAGTACTTTTTTTCAATACATCGAGCAATAAGTGAAGATGGACTCAAGAAACTCGAAAACATATAACTGATTTATATAAAATGATTAATTGATAAAATATATCGGCGGTTTGTTTTAACTTTAAAAAGATAACACTACAAAAAAACTGGTATTTGCCACATGAAAATCACTTCACAACATGCAAAATCACCTCACAAACTGGTATTAGCGACGTGACTATTCACGTGGCAGGAGCACGTGTGGCAACTATGTTGCCACGTGATTTTCACGTCGCAACAAATAAAATAGAGTTGCAGTCATGGCAGGTGTAGCAGAGAAGGTGGCAGGCGTGTGTAAGAAGTTTGCCACGTGATATTCATGTGGCAAGTTGTAAAGTGAATTTCACGTGGCAAGTTGCGAAGTGAATTTCACGTCGCAAGTTGCGAAGTGAATATCACGTGGCTACATATTTTTTTTAAACTGATTAATTATGTGGTACGTATAATATTATAGGGTTAAATAGTGTTTACCCCCCTGCCATATAGGCGTGTTTTGGTTTACCCTCCTTTAAGAATTTTTTTTTTTACAAAGACCCTGATGCACCCATGGAATCAAGATTCCGTGACGTGGCGTGTTGACCTTGCTGACTGGGTATGAGTTGACTGCCACGTGTGATAAGTTAAGTTATATTAATATGAAAACATTTTTCAAAAGTCATTTCTGCTTCTACCCCCTTGAATATCTAGGGTTTATTTAGAACCAGAAATAGGAAGGAAGACGAAGAGTTCCAGCTTCACGATGAAGAAGAAGAGCCGTAAGCAATCGAAACAAGGCAAGCAATCAAAGAAAAGCCGTAAACCAAATGAAGCCACCATCATCAACCAATGTGTGGAACCCGAGAAGCACAAGGAAGACGATGGTGTTTCTCATGCTAAAGCTGACAAGGTTCATATTTTTTCAAACCTTCCAATGTCGTTTCTGATATCTTAGGGTTTTGTTAGGTTATTTAGTTTATTTGTTTTGATTTTCAGAACATGCAAGTTTTCAAAGCCGTATTTCACCATGAAGGTGAATTTGTAAAGTTAAGTGATGGGGTTACCATTTATAGGGGAGGTGTATTCACATTAGTGTCTGGGTTAGAAATTGATAAATGGAGAATGGATTGTGTTCATAGGTTGGTGACCGGGTAGGGTTATATTTTAGGGAGTTATAGAACATGGACAAAGATTATTGAAATCGATGAAAACTTTTTCCAGCTTAAGAATGATGATGACTGCTACGATTTTGCAGCATATGCTTGTGCAACCCAAGTAGAAGGGGAAATGTTTGTTGAGCATGATGTAGTTGATATAAGAGACTCAGTAAGGTCTCCTAGGTGTGTCAATGAGATTGTCGAATTGGAGGTTTGTGATGAAGAGGCAGTGGAAAGACTAGATGATAGTGAGGATGAACGAGCAACTGCAAATATTGATGGCTTTGAAGGTATTGATGTCATTGTACCTATTAATGCATCACCCTTAATTGGTGGATTTATTAGTGGATCCAATAAGAAGAAATGGGAGGAGGATGATGAGTATGTGAGTGATGAGCTTGATAGCTATGATCCTGATATAAGTGATGATGAGAAAGGGCCAAGGTTTGAAAAGTTTAGGAATGAGCATTTAAATAAGAATTTTAAATTTGAGTGGGGTATGGAATTTAATACCCTAGATGATTTTAGAGAAGCAATACGTGAGTGGTCCGTATTAAATGGGAGGGAAATAACTTTCATTAAAAATGAGTCATACAGAGTTAGGGTTGAGTGTAGGGCCAAGTGTGGTTTTTTAGTACTTTGCTCTAAAGTGGGCCACAAGCACACTTTTGCTATTAAAACCATAGTGGACAAATATACATGTGCTAGGGTTTTGGATAACAAATCTGCTAACTCTAGGTAGGTGGCTAAGGCTGTATTGAAGAAGATGCAAACATCAGAAAATGTTAGGATCTGTGACATTGTTCAGGATATGCGACAAAACTATTCTGTGGGAATCACTGTGGGGCGGGCATGGAAGGCTAAACTCATAGCAAAAAAGATCTTAGAGGGAGATGCTGACAAAAAGTATGCAAATTTGAGAAGATATGTGGCTGAGTTACATAGAGTGAACCCTGGCAACACTCTAAGTATCATAGTGGAGAGACCAAGTGCTTCCATTCAACCAAGGTTTGGTGCTTTCTATTTCTGCTTTGATGGTTGTAAAAAGGGGTTCATTAATGGTTGTAGACCTTTTGTGGGAGTGGATGGCTATCATCTGAAAACAAAGTATGGAGGTTAGTTATTGATTGTTGTGGGAAGGGATCCTAATGATCAATACTTTCCCTTGGCCCTTGGAGTTGTTGAGACAGAAACAAAGGACATCCGAAGATGGTTTCTTGAGTTGTTAATGACTGATATTGGACAAGACAAGAGATATGTTTTTATCTCTAATCAACAAAAGGTAAGTTTATCTGTCAGTTTTTTTTCTTAATCCTAGTAACATGTTTTTGTATACTGATATCTATTCATGATGCTGGGTTTGGTAGCTGTTTTTGAGGAAATGTTTGAAACAATTGAACATAGGCTATGTCTAAGGCATTTTTATTCAAATTTCAAAAAAAAAAATTGGTGGTGGCAGTTTAATTAGAGATCTGATGATGGGGGCTGCAAAATCAACTTACTACCAAGGGTGGTTACAAAAGATGACTGAGCTGAAAGAAGTTGATCCTAAAGCATGGGCTTGGTTAATGGGAATTCCTCCAAAAAGTTGGTGTAATCATGCTTTCTCTTTATACCCTAAATGTGATGTTCTTATGAACAATATAGCTGAATCTTTTAATGCCACAATCTTAGCTGCTAGGGACAAGCCTATTTTGTCTATGTGTGAGTGGATAAGAAAGTACCTAATGAATAGGTGCTCCACATCTACCCTAAAACTAGACAAGTGGCCCCATAAAGTTATGCCTATTCCTAGGAAGAGACTTGATAATGAGGTTGTATTGAGTGGCCATTGGCTACCCACTTGGGCAATGGATGAGAAATTTTAAGTCACCCATTCTTTCAACACTCAGGAGTTCATAGTAGACATTGCTAAAAAATCTTGTACTTGTAATTTTTGGGAGTTGGTTGGGATTCCATGTAGGCATGCTATAGCAGCTCTTGGGTTTAGGCAACAAAATCTAGAGGAATTTGTGGATGAGTGTTATTCAAGGGAGAAGTATGAAATGTGTTATGGTTTTGCTGTCAGTCCAATTAATGGCCAAGAAATGTGGCCAGAAGTTCAGGATGAGGAACTGTTACCACCTAAATACAAGAAAGGACCAGGTAGGCCTAAAAAGTTGAGGATTAGAGAGAGTGGTGAAGATGGTGCTAGAAGGAGGTTGCCTGGTGTGTCCTACAGGTGTACAAGGTGTGACAAGTTTGGTCACAATGTTCAAACATGTAAGAGCCCAACACAAGACCCAAAAGGGCTGAAAAGAAAGGTATGTCATATTGTCTGATATGGTATATGCCTGGTATCTGTCTTGGTATATGTCTTGGTATATGTGTATGTCATGCTGTCTGATATAGTATATGTCTGGTATCTGTCTTGGTATATGTCTTGGTATATGTGTATGTCATGCTGTCTGATATGGTATATGTCTGGTATCTGTCTTGTTTTGCAGAAAAAGGTCAAGGCATCTAATGCTGCAGCAGAGCAAAGTGATGTTGTCCCTGAACCAAATGTCTCCCCTAAGCCAGGTGATGCTCCCACTGTACCAGAAAATGAAACAGTTGCAGGTGCTGCAGATCAACCAGGTGACTATTTTGGTGACATTTCTGATGAGCTTATTTCAAGCATACCTGATGCAACTCAGACACAGCCACCTGCTGCAAGTCAAAGTGAGGTGATTCAAGGAAATGCACCTGCTGCCAAGGGTAAAGTTAAGAAGAAGGGGAAAGAGATCATGTCAATCAAGAAGAGGTCAAGTGAAAGAATCAAGTTGAAGTGGTTTCAGAAACCAATCATATGATCTGGTTTAAATTCTAACCAGCCTATCTGTGTACCAGAACAAGAGGGAGGGGTTTTAACACAAGAAGAAGGTGGTTCTTATAGAGCCAAGAAGAAAATGAGGAAGTAGTTTCAGGGCTGTTTTGATGGTTGCAATCTAGGACTTAGTTATTAGTTATTTTGGAACCTTTAAGTAATGACAATGCCACTTTGTTATGGCCTTTATGTAATGACAACATGATTTTGTTATGGCTTATGCCTTTTTGTATTGACAATGTCATTTTGTTATGGCCTATTTTGAATGACATGAAATTCCTATGTTTTGAGAAAACAATTTGTACACATTGTGCTGAATGACTTTAAAAATGAAGCTTTACTAATTTAACTCAAGAATTCACTACATAAACTTCTTAGTACATGGCTGCAACTAATTCATTATATAAAATTCTTCATACACTAATTCAAACAACTAAAATCCTATAGCACATACTAATGACAGTACAATAGCATAAAATCAGACCAATACAGGACAACTACAAATACATGGCCTTGTAAACTACTGCAAACATAATCAAAGACACCCAAATGGCCAATTTCAGTTGGAAATTTTTCCTCTTCAAAACAGCTATCTTCAACTTGGCTTTTTGAAGCTTATTTGCAGTCATATCCAACTTCAAATGTACCACATCACAGTTTTTGCAACAATAACCATTATTTGACAAGCCATTCTTGGAGTTATCTAATTCATCATCCCAAATAAAAAGCTCACAACTACCACCCATCTGCAAAAACCAACAACATTAATGAAGCATTAACCAAAAACGATAACAAACAGTGTTTCGAAGAATTTCACTCACCCCTGTGTTTCGACACTTCCAAAACCTCCTATTGCGGTTTTGTATGGCTTCGCCACCAACATCTTCATCGGACGACGACAGCCACACAAAGGACCGGTTGGATTTTCACAAGAATTGCTGCTATCAACACTTTGACTTCTATCCATTTAGGTTTAGGGTTTTTCCAGATGAACAAAGAAGAAGAAGAAGAAAAAGAGCAACTTTCAGGAACGAAGAAGAAGAACTACTTTCACGAATGAAGAAGAAGAAGAGCTATCACGTATGAAGAAGAAGAAGAACGACTTTAACCTAATTATAAATCACATGTGGCAGTCAACTCATACCCAGTCAGCAAGGTCAACACGCCACGTCACGGAATCTTGAACCCATGGGTGCATCAGGGTCTTTGTAAATGGAATCTGGAAAAGTTGAGGGGGGAATAAAAAAAAAAATTTCTTAAGGGGGGGTAAACCAAAACACGCCTATATGGCAGGGGGGTAAACACTATTTAACCCTAATATTATACATATATTAAACATATACTAAAAATATGTTAAAATGTTTATTTTTTTATAATATTAAACATAATATTAAACATATAATTATATATTAATAAAATTCTGTTTTAAAAAAAATAGTATACATAATATTATTTCCAATTTTTATTAAGTTTTATTTTCTTTTTTTATATTCTGTTTTAAAAAATACATATAAATAAAATTAATAATTAAAAATTAAAATTTAATAAATATTTATATATTTACAAATATAATCTGTTTTGAATATAAAAAAATAACAAAATAAATATTTTTGTTTTAATATATTTCGGTTTTAATAAAAAAATATTATATAATCTATTTTATAAAATAAATATAGTCTGCTTTAATAAATAAATATTTAATAAATAAATTTAATATGTCTCAAATAAATATATAATATAATCAGTTTTAGATATGATTTTTTTATTACAATCTGATTTTAAAAATAAAATCCGTTTTATTTAATAAATATATATATAATATGTTTTAAATAAATATATTATATTTAATAAATAAATATAATATGTTTTAAATAAATATATTATATAATCTATTTTATTTAATAAAATAATCTATTTTAATAAATAAATATTTCTTTTTAAATACATATAATTCTTTTTTAATAAAAAAATATCCATTTTTCGTGTTAAATAAATATATTAAAAAATTTTGAATAATACATTTTCGCTTTACATATATATTACAATATAAATATTTAACCAAAAAACCATAATATTTAAAAAACAACAACTACATAATAAATTCAGAAAAAAAAATTTAATGACAAAATTACCTCTTCTTCAATCTCCTTCACTCTTCTTGTTCCAAAATTATTTCTTCAATTTGTTATTCAAATATCTCTTTCAATCTTCTAAACTTTAATATTTTGACATAAAAAAAAAAAAAATAAGGTACATTAGAATATATTATGTTTAAATCGAAATAATTAAAAAACAGTAGAAGAACAAAATTACAAAACTTACCTGAACATTGAAGATGAAGAAGAATGAAACTGAAAAAATGGTGAGAAGATAGAAAATAAGAAGAAGGAAAAGGTTGGAGAAAGAGATGAAATGTTAATGAAAAGAGAGTTAAATGGGTAAAGATAGGAAATGATAAGGTTGGAGAGGATAGGAAATCGTGGGAACCTAGTGCATGGGAAACACAATCGCGTGAATGCCCTAGCTAGCGACGTGAATTTCACGTCGCAACCTTGCGAAGTGTGATTCACGTCGCAACACCCAACGACTATTTTTCAAATCCCAATTTGCGAAGTGATTATCACGTCACTAATTTGCGAAGTGAAAAACACTTCACTAAATTACAACGATCAAATCTTTTGCAGGTCCCAACCTACACATTCTGTAACCCTAATTCACGCTGCAATCTTGCGAAGTGTGATTCACGTCGCAACACCCAACGACTATTTTTCAAATCCCAATTTGTGAAGTGATTATCACGTCGCTAATTTGCGAAGTGAAAAACACTTCACTAAATTACAACGGTCAAATCTTTTGCAGATTCTAACCTGCACATTCTGTAACCCATCAATTAAGTGTCATAAATTTTCCCCCCTAAATCTTGCGACGCGAATAATACTTTACAAGTCAAAATTTGAATTTTTCAACTTTCCCTCTTGTTTACGCCATTGTCCTTTTTATTTTTTTAATTTAATTTTAAATATTGTGAAGTGAATTTCACGTCACAACTTTTATTTTTAAAATAAAAATTCCATAACCCATATGCTATCATTACATGTCTTATTTTAATGATAAATATGTTAGTGACGTGATTATCACTTCGCAAACCTTTTTTTTTTTGCCACGTGAGTTTCACTTCCCTAAATCATGTGGCTCGATACAACATTTTTTGTAGTGTAAATTTTTCTTTTAATTTTAAAAATGAATTTTTATAAAATTATTTTAAAAATATTATAAAATTTTTTATATTTATTTTTTTTCATACATTATTAAATATCAAAACATAGTCAAAATCGTAATTTTTTATAAAAATTGTATCTTAAAAATAATTTTTATGAAAAAACTATATGAAATAGTATTAAAACTAAGTGATTTTTTAAAAATTTTAATATACAAAGAAATCAATAAAATGATGAAATTTCTAAAATAATATTTTAACAATAATTATTTAAAACAAATTTTTATTTGAAGTTTTTATAAAAAATTTCTTTGTAAATTTATATTACACAAAATTATATATCTGTTTGTTTCAGCTTTAAAATAATAGATTATTTATTTATATTTTTTAAAAATGGATTTTATAATATTGCAAGATTTTTTATATTCGTTTTTTTAATTGAAAGAATAATTTTGACATCCTATAACATAAACATACATTATTGATGATCAAAACATAGGCGAAATTAACTTTTTTTTGAAAAGTTGTATTTTAAAAATAATTTTTATGAAAATTTATTTGAAATAACTGTGATTTTTTTAAATTTTAATATTAAATTTTTTTAATAAAATAATATTTTAACAGTAACTATACAAACTAAATGTTCATTTGAATCTTTTATAAAATATTTTTTTATAATTTTTTTTCACATAATTAAAAAAACCAAAACAACCGTATCCTATATAACTTTATAAAAAAATATTTTTTAAAAAATCAAAATAAACCGATTGATAATATTTTTTAAATTAGAGTTTTTGCTTCAAAAAGTAAATGACCTTATAGTGTATGTACGGAGCAATTGGTTAATCTTATCTAGATTTTAAGTTTGGCGATATTCCTTTGGTTTAATTGCAATTTTGGTTCTTTTATTTTAGTTTTTTCACAGTTTTAGTCCCCCTATTTTGTTTTTAAACAGTTTTGGTCTCCATCCCAATTTTGATCCAACTGTTTATGTACGGTTGTGTACTGTTCATTTTGTCCGTACATGAACAGTACATGACCGTACATGAACAGTACACGACCGTACATGAACAGTTGGGTCAAAATTGGGATGGGGGACCAAAACTGCTTAAAAACAAAATAAAAAAACTACAACCGTAAAAAAATCAAAATAAAAGGACCAAAATTACAATTAGCCTATTCCTTTTTAAAAGACATACTCTTTCCAAATTGATACACTAAGTTGAGTTAATCACCGAACTTTCTGATATCATGTGCACATTAAAAATAAGCGTTCTACCGAGAAGTTTCTTGTCGCAATAGGATTTTTTATTTTATTATTAAATTTAAATATTCACAAAGTATCATCTTGGTATCCCAATCGTTATCAAGTTTTCTTCTTCTCCTTTGCAAGTTTCAAAAAGATAATATGCCTAGACAACAACACCACATGCATATAAGGTACAGGATCTTAGGTTTTTTTTTCTTTTCTGAAACCATTTGTTAATCAAAATACACAATAGTCTAATAATTAATCTTTGATGTTTTGCATATAAATTAGTGGCTACTTATAAAAAAATGCATTATCAACGTGTATGCACCAATTATTCTTGAATAAAAAATGTCTCATGTGAACACTCAATAAACATGGTTCATATATTATGCATATAATTTAATCAGCTAACAATTTTTTGGGTCAAAATTATCTAACGAATATACGTGAGCACGACCAGAATAATTTTCCTTGATCGCATACAAACTATAGTATAAATATGTACTAGTATTTTTTTATTCGACAAAGCTATAAACATGTGATGAAGATATAAAAATAATGTAGCTGATTGAGATTGCATCGTTTTCATAAAGGAGAATTTATGAGGTGGGTCCGTCCGGGTCAGTAGGGCACGAATATAGATTACGTGGGCTGCCCACGGAGCATGCAACCGTAGAAAACCGTTGGAGACAGGTTGTGAGGGGTAGCCACGCAAGGTCAAAAGAGTCAAATAAGAGCTTCGTAGACAAACACGTGTATTACTAGTCTTAGAAATAAAGATTAGTGTCATTGCTGTCGTAGCATTTGTTATCACGCGCGTCTTTGGACCGTAGGTTGTCGTACTCAATGGTATCTATCTAGCTGGATTTTGCCCTCTTGAATACTAGCTGGATTTTTCACTTAACAACTCATTTGCTTTTCATCAATTTAATTGTTATATTAGTATCTCACTTTCCATATTGGCATGACAACGGGGCGGGTTTAGTTAGCCCCGCATCCACATCCGCCTTCTTGTTATAGATTCGCCCCCACCCCACATTTAGTTAGGGGTAAAAATTTATTACCCAGATCCGTCCCCGATAGAAACGGGTTTGCCCGCACCCGCACCCGCCTCCACCCGCAAAAAAAATATTTTTTTAAATAGTAATAAAAATTAATAATTTTATTAAAAACTTAACTATTTTAATAATAAATTTGTTTTTAAAGATGTGAGTTTGAGTGAACGGTGAGAAATGACTAATGGAGATTTTTAATTACTTATTCAAAAGTGAATAAATATGATATAAAATAATTTAAATATGGGTATTAAAGTAAATATTATAAGACCGGGCGGGGGCGGGTGCGGGCGGGTAATAGCATCTCCCCGTCCCCACCCCCGCACCCGCAATTACAAACCAGATTTTACCCACACCCGCACCCAATCAAATCGGATTTCCCCATTAATTTCGGAACGGGTCCCAACGGACCCGGATTTTCTTGCCATACCTATTTCCATATTATCGAAAATCAATCCCAAGCGTATAATTAGTAAACATGACAAACATTTTAATAATTAAAATTGCAGGGATCAAATTGTAGTTCTTCCTATTAAAATAAATGTCAATTATCACTGAACCAATTAATATTTATTTATATTTATTTTATTAGTTGAACAAAAGGTTCATGTTTCGGTCAGATCACAAGACTCAAATTAGATGTGATATGGCTCATCGTAGGAAGCTCAAAAATCCTCAACGCTAAAAGAGTTTATAGACGGCCAAATTAAATAATCACCACATGATGACATCACTATTGTGATGTTAGTAGGAGGATGTGACCTTAGATAAAATTTATTGGAATAATATAAGTAAGTGTGAATAATTGAGAAAATAGTCTCACATTGGATATGAATATGGTGATTTGAGCATTTATAAATGGGAGAACCTACTCACCTACCACCTTAAGGTTTTAGGTGGACAAGTGGTATGTCTCTCACAAAGGTGTCTAGTCCTACACTATGTATCAATGCTTCCTAGTAAAACTCTCTTGAAAGACCCTTGAAAAAGATGTCAATGGCGGTACAAGTATAAAAAAAGAGGAACATTGTGGACTCACACTTGAGAGGAAGTGTTGAAATAATATAGCAAGTGTGAGTAAGTGAGAAAATAGTCTCATATTGGATAGAAATGTGGTGATTTGAACAATTATAAGTAGAAGAACTCACTCACCTATCACCTTAAAGTTTTGAGTGAGTATGTGGTGTGTCTATCACAAAGATATTACTTTAGAAAAAGAAATCCCACAATCGCCTAAAACTTGGGGTGGACAAGCCAATTATCAACGATTATATGACAATTGTTTTTTCTTTCTGATAGTTTCCCAACGTGGAAGGTTCTAGATCTCTGAAATTATAGAATCTTATTATAAAAGGTTAGTAAAAACATCACACATAGATATATAGTTTCTAATCTAAAATATATTTCACTTCGGATAATCACTTACTTGGTTGTAAGAGTATCCGTAGATATCACTCATTTTCGACAAAAAAAAAAACATTAAAACACCTTTAATACACTGAAGAT
Source organism: Lathyrus tuberosus (assembly GCA_022829125.1). Lineage (NCBI taxonomy): Eukaryota > Viridiplantae > Streptophyta > Magnoliopsida > Fabales > Fabaceae > Lathyrus > Lathyrus tuberosus. The sequence continues at coordinate 9,902,463 of JALAZF010000034.1, forward strand.
CATCATCAAATTCAAGATTACGAACCTATTTGTAAGCACCTCAAGTCTTCACAAGATTATTAGAGCGAAAGGTTCATCAATGTTTCCAAAATATCAATCAACATCAGCATGGTCAACCAATGAAAAAAAAATGGTGGTGTCTAATTGGTTTTGTCGATCTCTTCGTGGGCACCCATTTTTATATTTTTAATTGTATTTTATGAGTACCTAAGTACTCATACTCGTACCCGTTACTCGCTGTTATAATAAAAACAAATCGATAAATTAAAATATTTCATATCATTTTATTTTTTAACAGTATGAATGAATTTTTTTAATTTTCTAGCGTTGAGTTATTAAACAATCAAACACTTAATCAAAATGCGTAATAGTTTAATAGTGTATTTTTTAAAAGTGATAAATATACTGATTTGTATAATATTATAAATGAAAAAATATAAATATATATTGTATGAGTATGAGATCAGTTGATACTAAAGTATCCGTACCTGCACTTATATCCATTTATTTTAGTAAGTAATAATTGTTTCCGTGTCTGTATCTATGTTGCAGATTTTTACCATACCTATTGTGAGTATTTTTTAAGATACCCACTAAATATGAGTCCAATTGTCATCCTTAGACAAAAATATTATACAAATTCTAAAATCGAAGTGTTTTTAAATATTTAGATTATAGAATCTTAACCATACCATAAATAAGGAAAATAACAACTTTGATGATTATATTCAAAACCAAAAGTGTAGTTTGAATTCTACAATCTGAATACATAAAAGAGTGTTCATATTGTATATTTTATCAGGGTCCAGACTAAAATTAGAGAAACAACAAAGATCTATATCAAAATTAATAATAACTTAAATAATTATAACAAAATGTCATTTTATATATAAAATACATGTAGTCCACTAATTATGTATATTTTAAATCTTTTTTCAAAGGATATATATCATAATATGAATGTCATCTTTAACACTCTCAAGAATATATCAAAATATCATAACATATTTAAAATGTAATTATTTTTCTAATCATATACATCTTAACTATTTTTTTTATTAGGCTTATTGTACCATCATCGTCATCTATATCAAAATCTTCGATCCATAAATTTTAAACATCATCTCTAACTATGACATCACATTGAACAAAAAATGGATTTGTTATATCTAACAATTCTAAGAAGATATAAACAATCTTAGTCTCATTCTTATGGTTGACGGTGTCTCTTCCAAAATGGATTTGCATGAGATAATAGAAAATCTTTATATATATATATATATATATATATGCCCAGCCCAATGGCAAGGCAAACAAGGCCATTGCCTTGGGCCTCAAATTTTTGGCTATAATATTAGACCTCCAAATAAACTAAATTGCAAGCATATCCCAGCAACAGCATAATTTTAATGAAAAATGTACAAGAATCTAATGGTAAAGATTAATATTCATTTAACGAGAGGTCATTGATGTAACCATACAATTATTATTAATAATTAATAATTTATTTTAAAATTTGATAACTGTCTTTTTTAATAAATAAAATTAATGTTAAATAAATTTATTTTATTTTATTTTTTATTTGAAAAAATGTGTAATTCGGATTTTAATATCTTATTTATTTTTATTTGATCATAAAAAATAGACTATTATTATTATTTTCACACAAATAAAATAAATATTTTTAATGAATAACTTTAAATTAAATTTCTAAAAGAATACTCTCTTTTTGATATAATTCTTGAATTATATAAATATAATAAGTAATTATTTCTATAATGTAACTCAAAAAGTACATAAAAATTAGTAAATTTAATTCACACTTTCAAGATGATAAAAAATAACATGAAATTTTTTAATATTAATTAAGAATTATATTAATAAAATTAATATATTTAATATTATATTATTTAGAGACTAAAATAGAATTAAAAAATAAAAAAATTAAGGTTTTTTATTTTAAAATAAAAATTAACATAATTTTCATTAATATATATTTTTAATCTTAAAAAAAATTATTTTAAATTTTGCCTTAGGCCTCCAAATTTGTTGGGTCGACCCTATATATATATATCACAAAAATTATGATTACACACAAGCAACAATAACACGAAATAGAAAATTTAAATGTTGAACATACCTAAATGAAATGGTTGTTGAAGTTGTTTTGTTCTTCTAGGGTTTTTGTTTTGTTGCTTTTGCTATTTATTATGATTTACTTTATTGTTTTAGTCATTGTGTCTTTTCTCAGTTAGATCACTGTGCATCTCTTAGAATTGAGTGTATTTGTTGTTGTGCATATTTGTTGCATTTGACATGTTTAGTAGCTTATGTGTATATCTTTCTTTACCTATTGGTTTGCTTTATTTTCAGTGGATTATGTTCTATGCTGGTTATTTGAGTGTAAACTCCTTAACATCTATCTCTTTTTTATCTTGTCAAAGGGGGAGAAGTTGTAATGATTCTAGTATATTGATTTATGTTATTTTATACAATTATGGTATGGTGGGGTGTTTCAAGGGGCAAGAAGGAAAGCCTTGATTGAACTTTACTTAATGCTCATGTCGACTTAATTCCAATGCCAATTTCGCAAGTTACCAAGCTAAAAAGGGGGAAAACTGAAGTTGCTCTCTTCTCTTAGGGTTTTGGTTTTGATGTTTATCCTATTTATTATGATTTGCTTTATTGTTTTAGTCATTGAGTTTCATCTCAGTTACATCATTGCACATTTCTTAAAATTGAGCATTTTTTACTAAATCATATTTTGCACACATAAGTCAAAACCTTGTGTCTCAATTCATTACGAAATGGTTCAAGTTAATTAGTCAAAAACTCTAGTCAAGAAACACATGGTTGGATAATTTCAAACATACTAACTTTTGATCCAAATATACACTTCATTTTTCTTTTAAAAAAATCATCTTTTAAAAGTGTGGTTCTTATTAGGGTTATGCATGATAAGATACATGGCATAATTGTGAAATTCACAATTTGCCTCAACCAAAGTGATTTGACTCACTGGTTTGCTTGATTCAAATCAATGGTGATTTTGATTACAATCACTCAAAAGGATGATTCGATTAAACTATAAAATTAAAGTTTTGGATTTTAGTTATATCAAAGTGATTTGAATCATACAATTCCTTGACTTAAATCAATAACTTGAATCACTTACTTGAATCTAATATGCAAAATCTAAGTTTCTAAGTCCTTGATTCAAATCATTCTCTTAATTAACTCAAATCATGATCTTTTCTTTTGACTCGAGTCATGAGGGTATTTTTACTCATTTTTAGTGCTTAATTTCCAACACACACACATATATAATTATTTCTCTTTATCCATGATGAATCATAACTTCGACAAATTTTTAAAAAACTTGAAACTAGCTTTCAAAGAACATTTTTCACAATTTTCAATTGCATCTGAATTCATTTTCGACCTCTAGCAATATTGCCGTGTTTGGGTTGCTTCTCAACTCTTAGAGAGTTGAGATCTATCGTTGAGGAGGTTCATTTTTTTTTGATAATATTTGTGATGTTTTGAGTTGCAGATCAAGAATCAAGTTGTGTGGTGTAATTGGGATTACAATCCACCAAGAATGAAAATAAAGGATCTATTCTCCATTAAAATTAAATACTTCGATAGAACTAAGTGAACTTTGCTACATATGGAGTTTGGAGTTTAGGTTCCTTCAGATATACCAAGAGTTTGAACAATGTGTTATAGGTTCAAGTGAATACCATTGCAAAACAGAGGCTTGGAGCGGATTTTGAATCTGATTAGGTGGACATTCAAGATTTTATGAACGTCTCGTGAATTTCATCTTCGTGAGCTGTATACATCAGAAAAAGGAAAGATTAATATTAAATTTATTTAATTTTGTTTAAATTTAGGCATTATCTGGTTCCTTGATTGTATTAAACACACATTGTAAAAACTTTCAAAATGTGGAAGACTACAAATTTTCAATGGTTCTCCATTGGAGACTGGATTTGGTGTAAAGTAAGGATGAGTGTGTTAAACCTGTATAAACACTTATGCACTCTTCTATTAATTTTATGTATAGTTTTGCAAGATTGAGTATATTTCTTTCGTAGAATTGCATGTTGCTAGGTTTTATTTTCTTATAGTGATTTATGTGTAAGTGTATGTTTGAAATATATTAAGTCACCTGATTCGTCTTTCTGGTGATCATATTTATTTGTAACTTGTAATATTAGATTGGTTGATTGATTAATAAAATTCACCTTAAACACCTTGTATAAATTGATTTTTTTTATTGATTCATTAATTGTATAAATTCTCATAATTTCATATTTCATTGTATCATCTGAATATAGTGTAACTCGTGACATTGATCTAACACATATTTTATAAAATCCCGCTACTCCATTTTTTGTAAAAACTTTAGTATTAAGAAAACAATATTTTAAACTTGTTTTAGGGGAATGGTCACCCATATTATCCCCCCAACAATTGACATCAATAGTTGGTATTTTATTCATGTCTCATGACTCCAAAAGTTGTTAGATTTTATCTAAAATCTAGATCTTCAAGGAATTTGTTTTTTTTTTATCTAGATTCTTAGAGAATTTGATTTTGATTTTAATATTTTGTGTAAACAATTTAATATTCTGGGAAAACAATGTAATATATATATATATATATATATATATATATATATATATATATATATATATATATATATATATATATATATATATATATATATATATATATATATATATATATATATATATATATTTTAAAAACAATAATCTTACCCCTCAGTTTTCAAGATAAATCAAGATGAAAGATACACTAGTTTTGAAAATAACAAAAGTGTTGCTGATGGGGTTCAAACTCACGTGCATTTAACTTTACTTTTAAATTTTAATACTACCGAGGTGATAAGTAACGAGTTTTAATGTCGCCCTTCGTTACCTCACTTCTATAGTCGAGGTATTATGCATTTCGCATCCGAGGTAAAAAGCGCTTTTTGTAATAGTGTATAGTGTAATTCAAATTCTATAATTCAAACCAATAAAATATTGTTCTGATCGCAGAATCTTAATTACACTAAAAACAAGACTAGCAAAAAAAAGAATTTTATACACCACAAATGACACACACACGTCATAATAGCTTTCCTTTCTTGGAGAGAAGATATATTATTATCAGACATTTAAATTAACACACGGAGAATGTGAGATTCAGCAAGAGAACAAGAACTCTGGACGGTGGTGAGACATAACAAAAGGAGATACAAAGGAATGGAAAGAGATAAGACTGAGAAGGTAAAGGAAGAGCCTATTGCTACATGTTTTGTAAGTAATTTTTCAGAAGATATCAGTCCCAAAGAGATCAGAAGAATGTTTGAAAAGTGGGGAAAGGTGAGTGACGTATATATAACTGGTAAGCGAAATAAGGAAGGAAAACTATTCGCGTTCGTCAGATATGCTGGAGTAAAGGACGAGAGATGGCTAGAAGGTAAGCTTAAAGATGTCTGGTTCGGAACGTGCAAAACAAGGGTGAACATTTCCAAGTACGATCGACCGAAAAGAGTAGATGTAGGCAAAAAAGTTCATGTAGAAGGCGCAGAGAGGAGAGTTTCCAGAATCCAAAACAGAGGAAGAGGAAAGCAGGATACACAAGAGAGGAAGGAAAAGAGATTTAGATTTAGAGAAGAAGGAAAAACATACGCTGAGGTGATCAGAGGTACAGAAAACGATCAAATACTACAAAAGGCGGAGCTAGAGCTCGGGTGGAGGTCTAAGCAGGATCGGGATGCAGAAAGGAAGCAAAGTCAATATCAGGGAGGATTATCAGTAGATATTTACGAAGACGAAATGCATTGGGCGAAAACAGGGTTTGTAGGAAAACTTCGTAAAGTAGAAGAGGTAGATATAATCCAACAAAAATTAGCGGAGGAAGGAATTGTAAGCATCCAAGTTATTCCGATGGGGGGTGATCACGTGTTTCTAAAGGTGGATGAGGATGAAGACCTTATAACCTTGATCAAGGATTCTCAGAACGTATTTAACCAGCGGTTTTTAAGGGTGAGAGAATGGGAACCAAGAGATGGAACGGGAGCAAGGTTCGTCTGGTGTAAAATATATGGGATTCTTATCCATGCATGGAGAAGAAATGTGTTCGCGATCCTAACCACATCTTTCGGGAACCTCATAAGAATAGACCCAAAGACTGAAAAACTCAAGGATTTAAAAGCGGCGCGTATATTGGTTAGAAAACCATACATGGAGTTCATTAATAGAATATTCAATATACAGATTAACAATGAGATGTTTAAGGTCAGAGCAACAGAGGAAATATGCCATTGTGAAAGCTCAAATTATAAAGAAGGCACGGTAATAAGGAGGCCAAGCTGGACATAGTATGATAGTGATGAAACAGACTCACCCTTCATACCTCCTTCTTTGGCATCAATGAAGGAGGAAGAAGAAACTCTGAAATTAGTGCAAAATTATGAACAATTATTAAATGAGCTGAAAGAAGCTTCAGGGGAGGGGCACGAGGATGTCGCACCTCGAAAAAATTGCTAATCGAAGACACGACCCTCGCGCGAAAGGCGCGGAAAACGGTTCAACAGAGTCTCCACCGAACTTTATTTATCCCAAAAGAGGGAAAGGAAAGTATCGAGAAAACCTTTAAGGGATGGATAAGAACATGGTCGTCGCAACCACATTCCGGGTTCGGGAGTCGGTTACGTGAGAGGAAGGTACGCGCACCCCCTCACGTCCGTTGTACTCAACGGGAACCTCTTAGTTCGAATTGTGATGAACGTTATCTAAGCTTGTTTGTTTTCTTCTTTACGATAAACGCGAAACGATAAGATAAAGGGAAAAGATACTAAGGGGAAAAGGGTGGTTTTAGGATAGGGCGCTCGGCAAGATCATCGCGACCTCGGGCCTACGTATGCTCATTCGGACGAGAATGAGGAATCAGAGCAATCGTAGTTCGACTACGGGAAGGGATAGAGGGAAGACGGAAGATGGAGGGAAGGTAGCTCGCCAAGATCATCGCAATCTTGTGCCTACGTATCTTTAGTCGGACGAGAATAAAGAATCAGAGCAGTCGTAGTTCGTGGTACGCCCACGAAAAGAGAGGCTAGGGTTTGAATTTTAGGAGACGAAAGATTGAATGACATACAACCCAATGGGCGTGCTTCGAGAGCAGTCACTCAAGAATCCAAGGAATGCTAGACTCCAAGAATTCAGTTTTTTCGTGAGTTGATTACGAAAATGTTTGATAATGGTTAAGTGTTTTAAGATGAAAGGGTGAATGAATAACAACCCAAGGGCGTGCCTGAAGAGTCATTCATTCCAAGACCCAAGGAATGCTAGATTCCAAGAATCTCCTCCTTTCGTAGGTTGATTAAAAAAGCATTTGAAAAAGATCGAGTCGGATTGGTTGCAAAAAGAGGGGAGGATTGATACTAGTCCCTAGGGGTGCTCCTAGTAACGAACCCTACGAAATGTGCAAGTGTGCATTTGACGACGAGGCAAAAGGCACTCGACTTACGAGAATGTTTTGAAGAGTGGCTCGACGACGAGTCGAGAATTGGTTTGGAAATGGTTTGATTTGTTAAGTGTTTTAGGGAGAATGACGATTATTCGATAAACGAGACGTCGGCCTCGCAACCAATTAGTCAGGGAATTATTGGGATGCTAGATCCCAACGACACCTTTTTCATTCGATTGATTTACGAAATATTGTTTGATGAACAACGAAAGTACCACATGGAATGCTAGACTCCAATGGCATTCCTTTGTCCAAATAGTTAAGACGAGTGTTTTAGAAATGAAAGGTCAAGTGATCACAACCCAAGGCGTGCGCCTCAATCGCGGTCACTCAAGAACCCAAGAAGTGCTTGACCTCAAGAATTCAATTCTTTCGTGATTTAATTATGAAAATGATTTGAATAGGTGTGTTAAGTATTTTAATCGAATTAAGTGCTTAAGCGTTTCGATAATTTTAGTGTGTTTTGATTAAGTGTATAAACAAAGAAAATGGTTAGATGAATAAGATATGAATATGATATAAATAATATGAATAATAATGTGAACAATAATATAATCAAGATAATATGAACAAGGTATAATATTGGCATAAAAGTAAATCAAGATAATATTGACGGAAAGTAAAGTTAGTTGTTAGTAGTTAATCGGATGAATCAGGTCCAATGTAGCGTTGAGCCATCGTAGCACAATCTGTGACGAAGATCATACTATAGGAGGATGTGCAATTTGATCTTTGTGCTAAAACACGATAGAGAAATGATATTGGGGATCATTCTCCAATTGAATCCTGCCACACGAAGAGAAAAAGGTGACAATCTCGTCTTAATCACAAACTTTCGTCGATTATTCGAAGGTAACCTATCACGATCTCAAAGTATAGAAAGAGATCTCGATGATCACTCACTACAGATTTGAAATAATGAAGGTTAATCGCTTCAACCACCAACATTCGTGAATGGAAATACTTCATCGATCGAAGATGAAAAAGAAGATACAAGAAGATACGAAATGAAGTTGAAATGGAAATAGAAAATAAATCGAAGTGGTCTCGTCTTAATCAAGATTTAATCAAGAAATCGATAATCAACGATATTTGACTTTCATTGATAAAAAATGAAAATAAGAAATGAAATGGAAATCGAAAAGGGATAAAAAATAAGAAAAGTCTCATCTTTACCAAGATCTTAAATCGAAAAATCGATAATCTCTTGTATTTGATTTTCATTGACCCAAAATGAATAATAAAATGAAATAGATAATAAAAATGAAATAAAATCGAAAAAAGATAGGAAAGGGAATAAAGGTCTCACCTTTATCAAGATTTTAAATCGAAAATCGATAAATCATTGATATTTGGTTTTCATTGACCCAAAATAAATCGAAATAAAAAATAAATTAGGAATAAAAAGTTAATCAAGATTGTTGTTATGTCATTGGCCCCAAAAAGAAAAAGAAAATAAAATCGAGATGAAAATTGAGACCCAAAGAATGAAAATGATAAATTAGGAATAAAAAGTAATATTACAAATTATTAATAAAATAAAATCTAGATTAAAAGTTCTATAAAAAACTTAAAAAAGAATGAAATGCAAATTAACAAAAATTTAAGAGAGGGGAAGGGCGCTGCATTATAGATGGGTGTTGATAATACATAGCTCAGGAATCATATGGGCCCAAGGCCCATCATCCTAACCCACAGATCCCAAAAAAAAAGGAACTTGATACCTAATGAAGCCAAATCGTGAACACACTACTGCCATGTATATCTCAAATAGTCAGCACCCCTCTTATCTCCTTTTAAAACAAATCAAACGTTTCATTTCTTTTTTTATTTAAAAAAAAACAAATCAAGTGCATCATCAAACACGGTCAACCGATTGAAAAAAACGCTTCACGCAGTGCACAGAAGTAAAGAAAAATGCATCGCCGATCAAAATGAGGACAGGGCAACCTTTTCGTATCCTTCAATCTCTCTCAATCCGCCTGTGAATCTCTCCGTCTTTCTTCTCACTTTTGCTCGCGTTTGGATCCTGGGATTTCAGGTATACGTGTTCGATCGGATCAAGTTTGGTTGCTTACAATGTCTAATCCATCTTCCTTCTGGTTCACGACTCTGTTTTTTTTTGTGAGTTGGGATTGAAAAGTTTCAGTGTTTATGGGTTTGAATGATGTTGAGATTATTGAAGGATGGAGAGTGAACAGGGGAAAGTGAGGCGAGATGGTTTGTGTGATGTTTTGTGGTTCTGTCTCTGGATTTGTTGTGAAGTATTATAGAAGAGTGAATGGAAGATTGAGTGAAAGTTTTGTTGAAGAGGGGAGTTTCAAGAGAGCCTCTTTTTTTCTACAGGTATGTGTTGTTGTGATGTCGAAGTAGGTCGAAGAGGATGAATGGTGCGTAATGGTGGTGATGAAGGTCGGTAGACAGAGTTTTATGGGAGGAGATGCTTTTTGTTCTCTTTTTTTCGGTTTTTTTTCTGTTGATGAAACTCTTCTTTATATAACCGAAAATTAGGGTTTGATGTGTGATGTCTATGTTGTAGAATCTCTACTTTAGGAATGTCTGTTAATAATTTTATTGATGCCAAAAATGTTTTTCTGTTTTGATGAAGTTGTCTCTTTCAATTGCAGATGTTGCAGGTTTGGAGTGATGTTTCATGAGATGTTTATGGATTATGGTATGTTCACAAATCAAGTGGCAAAGGTTTCTTGGGCATGTTGTACTGTAATGTGGGCCGTGTGAATTATACGCCTAACATGACATGGGCTCCTATTGAATCATGTTTTTTTAGTAATCTTGGGTTGTAATAATGCGCAATGGGTTTTCAAATTATTGTAGCATTCTTGGTATTTGGACTTTGATGATTAGTAGTGTGCTTTGAATGTTGTGAATGGATAGTGAAAACTCGAAGAAATGGATTAGTTAAAAGATGATTTTTTTTGTTGAATTAAACGGATATAAAAGGGAAAGAAAATGGGTATATGAAAATGGATAATGAATAATGGATATTGAATATGGAAAAATGGTATTAGAAAAACGGATAAAAAATGGACTTTTGAAAGTGGACATGACTATAAATGAATCGCCCTTGAGAAACCAAGAATCCACCCTGATAAACTTCATTGTAAAAACTCTGATTAAGAATGAACCAGTCACCTGAATCTCACCACAAAAACCTCATTGAAGCATAAACCCTTAACCGCAACCCTAAACATTCACCACTTGAAAAAATGCATAACACGACCTTGATTACAAAACAGGAATCTTGCCTGACCAAGACTGGGTCACAACCAGATGAACTATACACATTCTTGACTGGATACCCTCAAATGAAGCACAAACTTAAGCAACGGGAACACAACATATTTTTTGGATTTTTGAATAATAGTTAGTGGATGGATGTACAGATGAAAATTATACACAGGTAGGACAAATTTGGGGTATGACAGAGGAAAGCGATAATGATGAGGGAAGCACCGAAAAGGCTATGTTACCTATAGAATTAGAAAATGAGAAAATTAAGTTGGCAAGCAAAGAAGTAGGCGCGGGGTGTGAGGTAGGATAGCAGGAAAAGTAGAAGTGGAAAAGGCAGTTACAAGGAGAAATCCAGTCAAAGAAAGGCAACGGGGGGATATTGAGAAAAAGGTTACAGAGAATGAGAGTTCCAAAAAGGAATTAAATAAAAAAAAAGGTAAAAGGACAGGTGGATATTAATGAGGGCCCAGAAAGGAACTCGTTAGAAGAAATAGAGGGCCCACCAAACAATGATTGTAGTAAGAAGTCATATGAAAAGTTGGAAAAAAAGAAGAGTAATAACCCAACAGGTATCGATACTCAACTAGAGAGAGAAAAAAGAGGAGTGGGTAACCAAAGTTCTGAAGCGTCAGAAAGGTTAGAAAGAAGTAGTGTGGATGTACAAAGAGAAATAACAAAGGAGATTGAACCTGCAAAAGAAATATCGAAGGATGCACAAAGGAGTTCAGAAGAGGAGATTAATACTCAGAGTAACAAGGAGATAAAACCAAAGAGCCAAGCGATTTCAAGAAGTAAAAAGGATGGAGAAGACTTAGAAGGATCACAAATCCAAGGGTTCAAGGATAGAAAACTGAGAAGGTACAAGATCTTGAAAGAGAAGAAGAAAAGATGGAGGAAGAAGAGAAGAGAAAATCAGAAGTGTTCTTGCAGTCAGAAGAAGAAATCAAAAGAAAAGGTAAAATCAGAAGAAGATCTGAACTGGATAGCCAACGATATGGAAGGAAGAAATTGGTCCCTGCTACATGGGAATGAAAGAGAAGTAGCAAAGAATGTGTGGGATTTAGGGCAAGAATTCGGACTGATTCATAAGGGAGAGGAGAGAGAAATAATCCAATAGCTAGAGAGGATGGGTAAGGGAAGCAGGTCCTGAAGGGTCAGACAGTTAGGAGTTGGGATAAGGAGAATATCAAAACTAAGGTAAAATGAAATTGATATCGTATAATGCAAGGGGTTTAGGGGGATAGGTTAAGAAAAAAGAGATTGGCAGATTAATTCAAAAGAATATGCCTTCAATAATCTGCATCCAAGAGACGAAAATGAAGAAGTTTGATAGAGATATTTGTGCTCAGATGTGGGGATCAGAAGACTTTGATTTCGCATTTAAGGCAGTGGAAGGGAAATTAGGCGGTCTGTTGGCGATATGGAATTGTAACGTTCTTAACATACAGAGAATAATTAAAAAAGAACGTATTCAATTTATGGAGGGAGAATAGGGGGAAGAAAAGATAAGAGTGTATATGGTAAATGTATATGCACCGTGTGATGGAAGAAGAAAACAAGGTCTTTGGTTAGAATTGCAAAATCTAATTGAAGAGAAAGGCAACGAAATGTGGTGTTTGATGGGGGATTTCAACGCAGTCAGGGCGGAACACGAAAGAAAAGGATGCAGTGCAAGCTCTAGAAGGGAGGAAATGAGAGCCTTCGACGAGTTTATAACTGAGTCAGACCTTATAGACTTTCCATTATAGGATCGAAAATTCACGTGGGCAAGGTCTGGAGGATCTTCCTTGAGCAGGTTAGATAGGTTTCTTATTTCAGAATCTTGGTTCAGGACATGGCCGAAAAGTGTTTAGTGGTGTTTAGATAGAGAGTTATCTGATCATTGCCCAATCTTATTAAAATATTCGAATCTCGATTGGGGTCCAAAACCATTCAGAATGTTGAATTGTTGGAAAGAAATGGAATGGTATCATAGTTTGGTTAGAGAAATTTGGAAGGAATTTTGAGTGGAGGGATGGGGAATGTACATTTTAAAATAGAAGTTTAGATTGATGAAAGAAAAGCTTAGAGGGTGGCATAAAGATCTTACGCAAAATATAGGTGAAAAAATAGCGGTAGTGAAAAGAGAGTTAAGGAGATTAGACATAAAAGGTGAAACGGTAAATCTATCAGAAGCAGAAGTAAGATTAAAGAGAGGGTCGGAGATTAAATTGTATAAACTATCAAGGCTGAATGGTAGCATACAGTGGCAGAAGTCGAGAGTTAGATGGTTGAAATACGGAGGCGCGAATTCAAAGTATTTTCAGGGATGCATCAACAAAAGCAGAAGGGATAATGAAATACTAGCTCTAGAGGAAAACGAGAGGAAATTAAGTGAAGTGAAGGAAATCAGGGCTGCATAACTAGTCATTTTCGGAAGCGATTCTCAGGTAGCGAATCAAGACCATTCCCCGCTCACATGAACTTCAAAAAGGTCGAAGATGTGTAAAACGAAGGTCTGGTCCAAAAATTCTCTGAAGAAGAAATCAGAGCAACTGTGTGGGACTGTAACAGTGATAGAAGTCCAGGCACAGACGGAGTTTCTTTTGAATTTATCAAAGAGTTCTGGAGTGAGATCAAACCAGATTTGATTCGGGCCATGGAGGAATTTTATGTAAACGAAAGAATGGTTAAAGGTGCAAATAACTCATTTATAGTTCTGATTCTCAAAAGGAAAAATCCTACCAAAATTTCCGAGTATCTTCCTATATCTTTGGTCGGAAGTATATATAAGGTGATCGCAAAAATATTGGCCAATAGGCTAAAGAAGGTAATAGGATCTATCATTTCAGATTCTCAATTGGCGTTTATAAAGGGTAGACAAATTCTTGACGGTATCGTGATAGCTAATGAAATAGTAGACGAGGCCAAAAAAGAAGAAAAAATAAGTTGTAATGTTTAAGGTGGATTTTGAGAAGGCATACGATTCGATTGATTGGTCGTTTTTGAAATTCGTTATGTCCAAGATGGGTTTCCACAGTAAATGGATTAGATGGATCTCAAAATGTCTAAATTCATCTTATATCTCTGTCTTCGTTAATGGAAGCCCCTCGAAAGAGTTTAAGATGTCTTGTGGACTAAGGCAAGGAGATCCTTTATCTCCATTCTTATTCTTGATAGCGGCTGAAGGTTTCAATCAGTTGATGAAAGAGGCGGTCGCGGCAGATCTGTTCGTAGGATATAAGTTTGAAAAAGGAGAAGATAGGTTCATGCATTTACAATACGCGGACGACACATTAATCATCGACGAAAGGAGGTGGTCAAATATTAGGATAATCAGAGCAAACCTGATGTTGTATGAACTAATGTCAAGGCAGAAGGTGAATTATCATAAAAGTGTCTTGGTGGGAATCAATACTCCGCAAAATTATTTGGAGGCGGCGGCTAATTTGTTTTAGTGTAAAGTTATAGGTGTGCCATTTAATTATTTGGGCCTTCCTATAGGTGCAAATCCTAACAGAATGGAAACTTGGAATCCGATAATTGAGACGATTAGGAGTAGGTTATTAAGCTGGAAAAGGAAGCATATATCGATGGGGGGAAGAGTGGTGATCATTAAATCTATTTTGAAGACCTTGCCAGTCTATTTCTTATCTTTCTTTAAGGCTCTATTAGGCATTATCTCCAAAATAGAATCCATCTTCAAGCAGTTCCTTTGGGGAGGGAACGAGACGGAGAGAAAAATTAACTGGGTCCAATGCGAAAAAGTGTGCAGGTCAGTAGACGAGGGAGGCTTAGGAATCAGAAAATTGAGGGACTTCAATCTGGCTCTCCTTGACAAGTGGGAGAGGAAAATAAAATTTGAGAAGCAAGGTCTCTGGTTCAAGGCAATAGCTAATAGGTATGGGGGAGAGAGATTGGGGCGGAGATTGGTAAATTAGTAGGATCTTCATGGTGGAATAGCATTGGTAAACTAAACATTGGAGATTGGTTCTCTAAAACCTCGTATTCTGTCAATGAAGCTTACAAGGAACTGGTGTCTCAAAGAGAAAATTTAGCTAATCTGGAATATGTAAAAGCTTGGAGCAAGGCGGTCCTGGAAAAAGTTTCTTGTTTGGTTTGGAAAATGTTTCAAAAAAGATTGGCAACTAGAGATAACTTGATAAAGAGAGGGGTGATCATTACAAGCATTAGTGAGTGTGTAGGAGATTGCGGTAAAAACGAGTCAGTGTCTCATACATTTTTCGAATGTCCGGTATTGGTGAAAGTGTGGTACTTAATTTGTCGCTGGTTGAATGTAGATTTTGTTATGCACAACGAAGGTTTCACTCATCAGATGCAATTCGAAGAACTGTTGTGAGGAAACCGAAATACAGTGTCAAAGCTTAAAGTTATCTAGTTTGCTTACATTTGGTCTATTTGGAAAGCAAGAAATGATAAATTGTTTCAAAACAAGTTAATAGAGCCTGAACTGATGGTGGAAAAGGTGAAAACACCGGCTTGGAAATGGATGATAGTTAAAGGAATGGATTTGGCTCCGAACATCTCGTCATGGTTTTCGAATCTGAGGGTAAATTTAGGACTAATAGAGGAGTAAGGGGAAGTCAGGCTGCTAATATAAGAGCCCACCACAGGTTGCTGTTTCTGGAGAGGGTGGAGTTTAATAAAGAGGTTTCTTCCAGGTAGTTCTTCATTGAAGTTCACTTTGTATATCGTTATATGTTTGCATTTTGGACTTCTTGAAAGGTCTAGGTGCAGGTGTTATAGCGTCCTGGGAGGTTCACAGGTCAATATCATCTCAACAGGTTCATTTCTGAATAATCTTCGCAGTGTTGCCTCACTTTTCAAATAGGTAAGTCACTAGCAGATTGTCGGATAAGGTGGGAATTAGCTTTTCAGGCTTTGGATCTACTTTTGTTGGTCAGGCTCGGAGGTCCCTACGGCAGGCCTTGATTCCGTGAGCATATCTGGTTTGGGTTGCTAGAATCAGTGGATTGACAGTATCCTCAAAATTGAGGAGTTAGAGAAGCTTTTTGCATCTGCTGCGTGATTGTAGGTGGATTATTGGATAAGAGCAGTTCAGATATCTGTAGCTTGGTTTTAGCAGTTATTCAGAGTGCAAGCCAATATTTTATGTGTTAAGGTCGAGTTTTGTGAAAGCCCTCATTTTTGGAGAATTTCTTAATACACCACTCAAGTTTCTTAGACGCTGCGCGAAATTCCACTTATGCCCCCTGATTCCGGGTGTGCAAATCCGGACGCACCATGGCGTTAAAAAAAATATTTGTCCCTGATGTGCATATGCGGAAGGTCTCCGTATATGCAGATCCGAAAGAATTATTGATATATTTGAACCTGCATGATCACTCCCCCTCAACCTTTCTTCTTCCACACTCACCCTCACCAACCTAAAAAACCCTACTTCATCAATACCATTTCTCACTAAAAAATTCCAACTTTTTGGTGCAACAAATCAAAGGGAGGAAGAGAAGATTGAATTTCAAGTAAATATTCAACTTCATTCACTACGCTTACATTATCAGTCGTCTTTTTGGAAAAACAAGTTACACGGCTTCCGGATGTGTAAATCCGGTACGTATTGAGCATGAACTTGTCCGGATGTGCACATCCTGAAAAATGCCTGGAACTTATTAGTTTGAAAAAATAATAATTATATTTATATTAAGAAGTAATAATAACATTTATTTTAACAGAAGGTTAGAGCAACAAATATGGCAGACATCCTATGATGATAACTTCAAAATATTTATCAAAACGAATGGTGGCCACATGTTCTGTATCCAAAAGCTGTCTAATAGTTCTAACCCATATTTAAACAAAATAACGGTCATCCACCTATGGTGGAAAACATGACATATAACCATAAGTTATATATCCAAAAAAGGACATTGTGAATATCCGAACCCCCAAATCTATCCTCGAAGCTTGTAGGACAAATCAAGATCAACAGTAAAACATTACTTCTTTGACGTTATCCAAGATAAATGGCAGCAGAGTCAACACAAAGTTGGTGGTACTCCTATTACTACTTGCAGAACCAAAATCAGAATTTTTGACTTCACTTATGTAGTATCGAGCGCGGAAAGTTAGCAAGTGTGCATAATAAGCAGGAGGAACTGCATACAAGATGACATTTTAGTTAAAATAAAGTTGTATAGCTGACAACAAAATAGGAAAATGCTGGTGTCTACCACGGTTCCTTTGACAATTTAGAAAAACAAAACCAGCAAAAAGTTAAATTTTGAGTTGCACTATAGTGCACAGGGCAGTGGTTAACTGATGTAGAGTTATCTGTTAGAATGCAGGTTTAAATCCACAGGGCCTCAGTTCCCCGATTTTAGCCACTATGATAACAAATAAAAAGTTAAAGTTAGCTATATCATATCTTCCGAATTGCATCCATCTCATAAAGCAAAACCTGACTGAACTGACCCTCACTTACTCCATCTCTGATAAGCATAAATTAACAATGCAAAATAAATCATATATAAAATTAAAACAAGTTATAATATATACATATACATCAATATACATCAGTATGTATCATTTAGAAAAAACCAAGTTGATTTATAGAAAGCCACACGCCACTCCTTGAAAGTTAAAAGAAAATCAGCTATGAGGAATCCACAAATCTAACAAAATTATCTTATCATTCCAGCGGGTCGATTTCCCTTCTGAGGATCCACTGTTATTTTAAAGAGATCTTGAATTATCTCATCGCAATGAACCTGAGCAGAAACAATTCCTCTGTATCTTGTGACCCAAAGCCAGACCATTGATGTCACCACCTTACAATATACAACAAGCAAACATGGAGTGATATCTAAATATGATTTCATAAAAAAAAAAGTTACACATAAGTTATGGAGAAACACAAAGCTTACTGCAGCTATAGAGAAACACAAAGTTACACATATGCTTTATTCTATCTACAAAACAAAATAATTTGATTCAACATAATACAACAAAACCTTATGATTTGATTTAGACTAGACAAAAAACTTACCATATGATTTACCCTTAAAATCAGGCAAAATTATGATCAACAATTGAAGTCTTCCCTCCTGCCAATAACCGTGAGACGCGCCCGTTCGACGATATATTGAAAATTTCATTATAATAGTAATAATGAAATAATCCTCTTATTCAATATTCATTAATGCGACGATATATTAACATCTGCGACCAACCAACAAAACTGATTTTGTAAAAAAAAATAAAGGTCAACTATTTTTCCTGATCTGTAGATCAGGAATTATTCCTGATATATGCACATCCGAAACAAATCAACGTTTTAAAAAAAAAATGGTGCATTCGAATGTATATATATATATATATATATATATATATATATATATATATATCCAAAAACTGGAGGCAAAAACGGAAATTCGCATGGTACCTAAAAAACATAGGCGGTGTAATAAGAAATTCTCTATTTTTGACTTAGGCTTGTATTTGCTACTATGAATGCTAACATTCCATAGACCACAACTAAAAAACACCCTTCAAATGAAATGCACACATTTAAAAAATGTCATATCTTTAAATTTCATCTTTTTGGTTGGAGTTTATTGATGATTTGATTGCCATTTGAAACTCAAATTCCATATTAACACACAGCCTAACATATTTTACCAGCAATGTGATACTTAAGAAATTTTTTCAATTTTATTTTCATATTAAAATATTAAAATATAAACATGTTAAAATATTTAGACTCTGTTTGGTAAAAATAGCGGTTGACTGATAAGTTAGCTGATAGCTTATAGCGTATGACTGATAACTGGTGACTGATAGCTTATAACTTATAGCTGATGGCTGATGACTTATAGCTGATAAGCTAATTGAAGTGTTTGGTAAAATTAGCGGTTTAATTATCTGATAAAATAAAATGACATAAAAGATATTTAATAATTATTATTTTATTTTAAATTATAATAAATTATAAAGGATAATTGTGGGTTTTAGTTAAAATAATACGGATAAAAATGGAAGAAAAAATGATAAGCTATAAGTCATAAGCTAAAACGCTATCTAAAATAGCGCTGGAAAATAAGCTATAAGCTAATAAAATAAGCTATAAGCTCGTGATGAAAAGACTGTTACCAAACAGGTCTTTTATTGTCATACGAGCTTATAAGCTATAAGACATAAGCTATAAGCTCAAAAACTGTCTTGCAAAACAGAGCCTTAGGCTCTGTTTGGTAAAAATAGCGGTTGGCTGATAAGTTAGCTGATAGCTTATAGCGTATGACTGATAGCTGGTGACTGATAGCTTATAGCTTATAGCTGATGGCTGATGACTTATAGCATATAAGCTAATTGAAGTGTTTGGTAAAATTAGCGGTTTAATTAGGTGATAAAATAAAATGACATAAAAGATATTTAATAATTATTATTTTATTTTAAATTATAATAAATTATAAAGGATAGTGGTGGATTTTAGTTAAAATAATAAGGGTAAAATTGGAAGAAAAAATGATAAGCTATAAGTTATAAGCTAAAATGCTATTTAAAATAGCGTCTAGAAAATAAGCTATAAGCTAATAAAATAAGCTATAAGCTCGTAATGAAAAGACCGTTACCAAACAGGTCTTTTATTGTCATATGAGCTTATAAGCTATAAGACATAAGTTATAAGCTGAAAAAATATATGTTGGTAAAATATTTTTTGAGCTTATAGCTTATAAGCTCGTATGATAATAAAAGACCTGTTTGGTAATAGTCTTTTCATCACGAGCTTATAGCTTATTTTATTAGCTTATAGCTTATTTTCCAGACGCTATTTTAAATAGCGTTTTAGTTTATAGCTTATAGCTTATTATTTTTTCTTCCACTTTTACCCTTATTAGTTTAACTAAAACCCACCATTATCCTTTATAATTTATTATAATTTAAAATAAAATAATAATTATTAAATATCTTTTATGTCATTTTATTTTATCAGATAATTAAACCGTTAATTTTACCAAACACTTCAATTAGCTTATCAGCTATAAGTCATCAGCCATCAGCTATAAGCTATAAGCTATAAGTCATCAGCTATCAATTATAAGCTATAAGCTATCAGCTAACTTATCAGTCAACCGCTATTTTTACCAAACAGAGCCTTAGTGTTCGAAGTTATCTTTCATATAAATAATTACACAAAAACAATATATATAATTAAAATTTAATCATTTAAAAATACAAAAACTCATCAAATCTATTATCAAACACCCTTTTTCTGACTAAATTATTGTGCATGGTATAAACCAAGGTTATGAAAATCGAACCGGATCGGCCGGTTCAACCGGTTAGACTGGCCTGTCAAGAAACAGGGACAAAAACCGAAAAACCAGGTGAAAATCGAGAAAATCGGTCAAAACTGGGAGTTCGTCCAATTACATGGGTTGAACCGGATTTTAACTTTTTTTTTAGTTTTTTCTTTTAATTTATTTAAAATAAAAATATAATAAAAGATGGAAAAAAAACCAATTTAATACTATTGAATCAAATAGGTCTTATAATTGAAGACCTCACTCTAATCCATTTAGAATTTGGATTTTCTTGATAATAAGGCCTAAAATTCTAATATTCTTTAGCTTAAATCAAACACCATCTAATATATTTTACTTAAGATACAAAATTCTAGCATTTTTAACTATTTCTCAAACTGATTATAGTTAAGAAATTATAGAAAATAAAAGTCACAAATCTATATAATAAAAAACTAGTACTAAATCATATAACATATAAATAACGGTCTGACTCTCGGGTCGACCCGGTCAAACCTTTAAACCTTAAACCTCAGTTTATACCGGTTCAATATTCAGTCCGATTTTAATTACCTTAGTATAAACATACATTTTTATATTTTGTTTTTAAATTTAATTGTAACTTTGACTCAAAATATTTCAATTGTGCAATTTTATCACAATTTTTCAAAGTAATTTTGATCCTTTTATTTCCTCATATTATTATTTTTATTTATTATTTAATCATTTATTCACATATTACATTCAACGTCATAGTCAACTGCAAGACTTTTATTCTTCAAAATTAAGATAACAATTATATATTTATATTATCTATTTTAAATTTGAAGGAAAATTGAAAGGAAAGTCACCAAATAATAAGGATAGAAAATAACTTGTGTTAGATTAGATTAGATATATTTTTCGGATTTTTTTTATAATTTTTAGCGGAAATTAAATGTCTTTTTATCGAGTGTTGAATTTCCGATATTGAAATAAGGTTATTGGTAAACGATAAATAATGAATTTAAAACGTCACGGATGAGCCAGGCTTGTTAAAGTTCAACTCCAGCTCATGTGGCGCGTGTGAGGTCCTGATCGTTATCATTACGTTGGATTACTTTACTTTCCACCCTACTCATGACATGAGTCAAATCATAGAGACTTGGACTCATTCTTTGCTCGTTTCAAAACAGTTTGTTGCGAATAATACACGTAAATTCATTTTTGTTAAAAGTGTATTAAACATATTAATTGATAAAACTTTAAATAGTAGTTCTATATTAAAAATATCAATTTTTAAATTGATATACACCACTTTTAAATATAATATTTTATTTTTAACCAATGTTCTTAAGAGATTCGTTAGTATTTTTTGTTAAATATTTAATCATTTAACTTATTTTATAGTTTTATTTTAGATTATAATTATTTTTTGTTATGCCTTGTTCCCATAACTTTACTCTGTTTGATAAAAATAACGGTTGACTAATAAGTTAATTTATAACTTATGACTGATGGTTGATGATTGATGACTAAATGCTTATAATTTATATCAGATGATTGATGACTGATAGCTGATAAGTTAATTGAAGTGTTTGGTAAAATTAACGGTTAAACTAACTTATAATGTAAAATAACATAACAAATATTTAATACATATTTATTTTATTTTAAACTAAAATAAATTATAAAGGATAAAAAAGAGTTTTTGTTAAATTAATAAGGATAAAAATGGAAGAAAATATGATAAGCTATAAGTTATAAAATAAAGCAAATTAAAAATAGCGTCTGAAAAATAAGTTATAAACTAGTAAAATAAACTATAAACCCGTGATAAAAAGACTGTTATCAAACAGATCTAAATTATTATATGAGCTTATAAGTTATAAGCTATAAACTATAAACTCGAAATTGTATCTTACCAAAGAGAGTCTAAATAGATTTTTATTTTATTTTTAAAGATGGATTAAAAACATCTTAGGTATTTAGATGTCACTTAGATCCCTCAATTAGGTTGACACATCTAAGAAACAAGAAGTCAAAGCCAAATTGATATATAGTGATAGAGAAGGAATATATATATATATATATGGACCAAATCTTTCCCAAACAAAAGAAAAAAGAGAACAAAGAGAAAACAAATGAAAATGGAAAGGAACTTAAAGAAATTTAATAATTAAGGACATTAATTGTATAATGACAATGTAATTTAAAATCCTTTTATATTAGGATTGATTAATTAATTAGTATTTAAAAGTGAATCAATACATTAAAAATGTCTATGAATTATTATTTTTAGTCAATTCTTCTCCTATAAATAAAGGATTTATCCTCATTTCATTTCACAAAATATATCAAATTGAAAACTCTTCTATCTCACTTTATACTCCATTCTTCTTTATTTTTAATTTCTTCACTGAAGCTATCTTAGTGTCAAGTGAGTGAAAAATACTTCTAAGATTTTTGTATTGGTGCTATGTTGAATTTTGTATGTTATTTATGCTTATGCTTTCTCTTGAGATATATCTTGAAATTTTTTGTTTAATTGTTGGGTTTATCTAGTAAAAAAATTCTTGTGTTGGTTATTGATATTAGGATAGAAAAATTTATGTTTGGTTATTGAGTTCTGGACTTGACCAATGACCAGAATTGGCCCAATCCGCCTCTGCTCCAGAGCGGCCCAAATTGCCTAAGCCCAATCCACAGAGGGGCAAAAATGACATTTTTGTCCCTCCAACCGGGCAAGGAACACGTTCCTCCCCGGCTTTTACGCCCGTTACGCACGGCTTCCTCGCTGCCCGAACAGCAAAGGACAGGTGCCCGGAACTGCGTTTATGCCCGACATAACGGCTAGTTTCTGGCACCCTGCCCGACATAACGGCTAGTTTGGGCAGTTACCTATTCTTTGGGGAAAACGGTTATTTCGCCCCGAAAATAGGACCGTTGGCCACGCGCTGGGGGCTCTATATAAACCCTCTCGCTTGAGAGGGTCAGGTATCACATTTTTCACCCTAAGAATACACTTTGTACTTGCCCCTTTTCTCTGACCCTTTCTTACTTGAGCGTCGGAGTGCCTTGCAGGTACACCCCTTTTTCTCGTCACCAACATTCCGAACACCCTGCACGCCTGACGACCATCATCCGTCCGAGCACCTTGCCATCCGACGACCAGCGTACGTGGATCTGATCGAATACTCGAGATCAGTGGCGCCGTCTGTGGGAACTCCTTGTTCTCCCCTTCTTTCTTTCCTCCTCGGAAACTAAAAGATCAAAACATACTTTCTTTAATCCACCCACCTATGGCCGCTCAGAACTCCGCACAAGGTGTTGATATTACAGTCCTCGTTCCCGTTAACAAGATGAACGTTGACGGAAGATCTCTGTTACTTTCTGATCCCCGTTTCCTTCGAGACGGGGCCCCTGCATCTCCAACTCCTCCTCCCACCGAGCAAGGAGGCAAACAACTACCGTTGGGGGATCGACCAATTCCTGGCCCTCCCAGCGGTGACCTAGACGTTGCAGCAAGGAGAAAGGATAAGAGCTCTCGAGGAAGCATCTCTTCCAAGATCCTCTCCTCCCAAGAGAAAACACCAGAGATCAAGAAGCCCGCCACCTAGGCGCGGGGAAGAATGTATGACGAGGCGTGAGCCTGAACCACAACGCGTTCGCAAGCGCGACCAGATCTCCCCGCGGGATCAGTCACCACCAAGACACAAGAGAACGAGGCAGGGCAGGAATTCTCCACCGGTCAAACCTTGCGACCGGCCACGATCACCCTCACCTCGCAGAGACCGCCGCCGCGAGCGCATACAACGGTCACCGTCAACTTCAAGTTCGGACAGCGACGACGAGCCTCGCGGCCCGTTGTCCCGCAGGATCCTAGCCACCCGCCTCCTTAAAGGACTGGAGAAGCCTCCGTCTCTAGGGACGTACGATGGGTACGGGGAGCCATCAAATGCCGCCTGTTCCCGACCACGCTCCGGAAGGGAGCAATGACCTGGTACAAACAACTGCCAGAGGAATCCATCACATCCTGGAGGCAGCTCGGGAGGATTTTCTCCCGTCACTTTACCGCATCACGACGCCATCCAAAGACTGAGGCGTCCCTCGGTGCTGTCGTACAGGGAAGAGATGAGCCTCTTCGAGACTACATTGAGCGGTTCAACAAGGAGGCCGTCTAAGTGCCAACGACCGACGAGATGAAGAAATTCCTGCTCGAGCAGGGATTACGTCCTGGCTCAGACTTCGCGAAAGCCATCTGCCTCGATCCACCGAGGAACCTCAACGCCCTCCTCCACCAAGCCCAGTCGCATATACAGTACGAGGAGAAGGTTGCTGCCCACTCTGTCCGAGCCTCCCGACACCAAGAAGGTGCCCGGTCATCTAGAGCTGAAGAGCCCTCGACATCCCATCGAGGAGATAAAAGATGCGACGATCGGCCTCACGATGTACGCGAACAGAAGGGACCTTCTGGGCGGTTCCATGACTATACCCCCCTCACTACCTCGAGGGAGAAAATCTTGTCCGAATGTGCCAACTCATAGTTCAAACAGGCGGGAGTCCGTTTCCCCAAACAGCTGTCGGCCAGGTCGGGTATAGACAAGTCCAAGTATTGCCGCTTCCACAAGAGCCACGACCATACGAAGGAAGAATGCATCCACCTCACAGATGCCATAGAGATCCTCATTCGCGACGACCACCTGAAGCAGTTCGTGAAAAAGAAAGAAGCTCCCCGACAAGAAACCCAGGAGAGCAAGAAGGTTGCAGAAGAGACTCCGCCCTCGGATGACACCAACGTGCAGGTCGCCATGTCCGTAACTCGACCAGAGGACTTCCGCATCCCTGATAGTCTGCCCGTCTCCACGTACCTCGCTGCTCACAGCCCGTGGGAGGCATTCCCGTCAGCCATGGTCATTTCTAGTGGAGGGTACAACAAAATCACGGTCGGCTCAGTCAAGAGGAGATTCGACCAACTGATCAGCAAGAGCTCCAATGAAGTCACTATGCTAGACACCACTCGCAAAGGATCCGTCCCTATTTCCTTCTACAAGGAGGAGCTCCTCGGCGGGTCGCCAAACTTAAGCATTCCGTTGCTTATCCGAGCAAGGATGGCGAACTTCGACGTTCGCAGAATACTCGTGGACCAGGGCAGTTCGGTTGATATAATGTACAACCACCTGTTCGAAACGCTGCAGCTGAATGACTCTCACCTTACTCCATACGTTGGATCCGACCTGCAGGGATTCAATAGAGCGGTGACAAAGCCCCGGGGATACGTAGAGCTCATCGTAACATTCGGTTCAGGAAAGACAACCCGAACAATTAAAGCATAATTTCTGGTAATCGATTGCCCGTCACTATACCAGTGCATCTTTGGAAGGCCAACCATGGCAGAGTTGATTGCAGTGCCTTCCACCGTACATCTCAAGATGAAGTACTACACTTCTGAAGGGATGGTCGCCACCCTCCACGGCGACATCGAAGCTGTCCGTCGGTGCTTTGAAGCAGCATCAAAAGGACTAAGCACCATCTCAGCAAAACCGAGGACTTCTGGTCGTCCCCATCTGCCCAGCAGCTTCGAGCAACCAAAACTGCTCCCCCAGGTCGAATCTATCGACTTGGACAGCCGTTTCAGCGAGGAAGATCACGCCAAAGGCCCAACGACTTCGGGCAGCCAGTCCGACAACGGCGGTCATCTCCTACGCCCTGTCCCAGATGGCAACTTTGAGATCGTTCCGTTCGGAGAAGACCCCCAACGGGGAGTGAAGATCGGAGCAGACCTCCCCGACCTGGCCAGGAGACAACTAAAAGCATGCCTCCGGGAGAACGTTGACTTGTTCGCGTGGAGCGCTGCTGAAATGCCAGGATTGGACCCGTCCGTCGCTTGCCACCAGCTTACAATTGATCCGGCCGTCAAGGCCGTTTCCCACCGCAGAAGGAAACAGTCCCCAGAGAAGACGGAAGCCACGGAGAAAGTTGTCAAAGACCTTCTAGAAGCTAGGTTTATTTCTGAGGCCAAATACACTACATGGCTCTCCAATGTTGTACTTGTAAGAAAAAATAATGGCAAATGGAGAATGTGCGTTGATTATACTGATGTCAATAAGGCCTGTCCGAAGGACGCCTACCCCCTCCCCAATATAGATAAGCTCGTAGATAACTCAGCAGGTTTTAAACTTTTATCGTTCCTCGACGCCTACTCGGGCTACAACCAAATCCCAATGGTCGCGAGCGATAAAACTTACACGGCCTTCATGACCGAATCGGGCGACTATTACTACAACGTAATGCCCTTCGGCCTGAAGAACACCGGCGCCACGTACCAACGAATGATGAACAAAGTCTTCCAAGGACAAATAGGCGACATGCTCGAGGTATACATGGACGACATGATCGTCAAGTCCCACGAGGAACTAGACCATGTCGCCCATCTTCGCAAAATTTTTGAGCAAGCAAGAAAGTATCAAATGTGCTTTAACCCAGAGAAGTGCACGTTCAGTGTATGGGCAGGTAAATTCCTTGGTTTCTACCTAACGGAACGAGGAATAGAAGCTAACCCCGACAAATATCGAGCATTCTCTGAGTTCCCAACGCCCACGTCTAAGAAGAACATCCAGTCCCTCAACGAGGTACTCACCTCGTTGTCTCGCTTCGTCGCAAAATCCGCCCAACACGCCCTTCCTTTCTTCAAGCTCTTGCGAAAAGAGGCAGCGTTTGAATGGACAGAGGAATATGAAGCATCCCTCCATCACCTAAAGCAAGCTCTGTCGAAACCGCCCGTATTATCACGGCCAGTCGCTGGGGAAGTCTTGTTTCTATACCTCACCGGCACTGCCGAGGCCGTCAGCGCCGTTCTCATTCGCGAGAATCCTAGCGGGCAAAAGCCATTGTACTTCACGAGCAAAGCGTTGCAGGACGCAGAGCTGCGATATCAACAGATAGAAAAGGTAGCATTGGCCCTCGTCAACGCTGCCAGACGACTGAGACACTATTTCTTGGCCCACACGATCGTGGTAAGGATGGATCAGCCCATCAAGCAATTACTGGGACGACCAGACATGGCGGGTAGAATGCTCAAATGGTCGTTGGAACTGTCCGAGTTCGACATCCAGTACGAAAGTAGGAAAGCTCTTAAAGCCCAAGTCTTGGTCGATTTTATAGCGGAAGTAACCTTCTCAGAATCCTCGTCCCACATAGCAAACAGATGGACCATCTATGTAGACGGAGCATCCAGCTCGAGCGGCAGCGGGGCAGGGGTAATTTTGGAAAACGACGAAGGGACCATAGTCGAGGCTTCTCTCACATTGTGCTTTCCCACGTCGAACAACCAGGCCGAATACGAAGCCTTCCTCGCCGGTTTGCATCTAGCCGAAGACCTAAGGGCTGAAGAAATCATCATCTGCACGGACTCCCAGCTCGTAGCCCACCAGGTATTAGGAGAGTATCAGACCAAAAAAGATAGTCTCTCTGAATACCTAACCCTAGTCAGGGGAAAAATGTCGAGGTTCAGAGCAGTAGAAGTGAGACACGTTCCACGCGAACATAACGTGCGAGCAGACGTCCTGTCCAAACTAGCGAGCACCAAGAGGAAAGGCAGAAACAAATCAGTCATCCAAGAGATACTTCCCCGGTCCAGCATCGATAAGGGATCCTCGACCCTACACGTGCACGCGATTGGGGACAGCGATTGCTGGATGACGCCCGTGTACAACTACCTCACCAGGGACGAACTTCCGAATGACCCCAAGGAAGCCAGCACCATCAGACGAAGAGCTTGCTCGTACGTCATCCTCGAAAACAAGCTCTATCGACGAGGCTTCTCCATCCCACTGCTCAAATGCGTAGAGGAGGAAGTTGTCCCCCACGTATTGCGAGAGATCCACGAGGGCATTAACGCCCAGCACCTAGGAGGAAGGTCCCTTGCCCGCAAGGCCCTCCGGGCAGGGTATTATTGGCCAACCATGCAGCACGATGCTAAGGAACATGTGAAGAAATGCGACAAATGCCAACGGCACGGGGACATGCACCTAGCTCCACCCAATGAACTGAAGAGCATGACTTCCCCGTGACCATTTGCCTGGTGGGGCCTAGACATCCTAGGACCCTTCGTGACGGGGTCCAGCCAAAACAAATACCTGATAGTGGGTGTGGACTATTTCACAAAATGGATAGAAGCAGAAGCCTTAGCAAAGATAACAACACTTAACATTCTGCGCTTTTACAAGCGGAACATCCTTGCCCGTTTTGGGATTCCCCAAGCAATTGTCACGGACAATGGAACACAATTCACGGATAAGAAGTTCCAAGACTTTGTCGCCCATCTCAGAACAAAGTAACACTTCGCTTCTATAGAGCATCCCCCGACAAACGGGTAGGCAAAAGCGGCCAACCGCGTCATTCTTCGTGGCCTCAAGCGAAGACTGGATGAAACGAAGAAAGCCTGAGTCGAGGAGCTCCACAGCGTCTTATGGGCCTACCGCACTACTCCCCAGTCCACCACCGGGGAAACACCTTTTCGCCTAGCATATGGCACGGAGGTTGTTCTACCCGTCGAAATCCACGTGCCGTCCAGGAGGACCGAATCACCTCTAGACGAGGAAATGAATAACGAAGTAATAAGAGAGGAGCTCGACCTTGTCGAGGAAATCCGAACAGGAGCGGCCCTCCGCGAAGCATCCCTTAAGCAAAAAATAGCAATCTAGCATAATGCCAAAGTCTTACGACGAGAGTTCGATGTGGGCATCCTTGTCCTGCGAAGAAACCACAAGGACTCTCGCGAAGGCAAACTAGCAGCCAACTGGGAAGGACCATATAGAGTCCGTGCCAAAACGGGAAATGGTGCGTACTTCCTCGAAACCCTTAACGGGGATGCGCTCCCTCGACCATGGAACGCTGAGAAACTTAAGCAATACTACAGCTAAAGTAACTATAGGCTTCCTCGTATCAAGCGACCACCTAACGGTCATCGTGCTCGTCCAGGTACAAACGACGCACACGCACAAAGTAGAATCCCGCTCAAGTGAATGAGCCGGAGCTCTGCTCGTCGGTGGTCCTTAACCGAGCATCGCCTTCGCCCAAGTACCATGATTGATAGAACCCCAGCTCGCGATGGGACGTTCACGCCGCGATCTCAGGCCTCGATCGCGACCTGAGATCCGCAACCTCGCTGGGATCTTCCCCGGTTATTCGACCAGTTCTCCGCACTGACGAATCAACACACAAAGAGCTATCTTTCAAAAAGAAAACTCCGTTAACAGACACACCCTCCGACGGGCAGTCATACATGCACAACTAATGTAAAGTACATCAATACGAACAAAAATTGCATAAATAACGTTAACCGAGCATTAAATAAAAAGGCCACAAGGGCCAAAAAATTGTGCGTATTACATAAAAAAGGGGGCCACACCCCCCAAATTCAAATAAAGTTACAAGTAAATCAATGGCACGCAGGCCGGACAAAATACAACAACAAAATAACCAAAGCTCCTCATTCGTCCGCTTGCTCGGCTGTTTTCGGCTCGGGTCTCTGCTCTTCCTCGGGCTGAACCTCAGGGGTGTCAAGAACAAGGCCCGCGGGCAAGACGATGTGATCATCCTCCACTCGCGCAAGGTAGTGGATACCCTCGGTCGAAATCTCGAGCCCAGGGTTCACCACCCGCAATTGGGCCACGACACTGTCGAAGGACTCCGCTGCCACGGCGATCCCGTCATCCTCGGCCTGTAGAATGCCGGCGACCAGCTCAGCCCTAGTTTTCAACACTTTTATCTCGTCCGGTTCATCAGCACCCGGGGCACTGGCCGCCATCAGCTCCTTGTTCAACTCCTCGGTAGCCTTTTTCTCCGCCTTCAGCTTGGCTGTCTCCTCTTTCAGCTTGGTCGTCTCCTCTTTGGTCTTCTTCCTAGCCTCACGAGCACCCTTGACTTCTTCCTTTAAGGACGCCTCGGAGGCCCGGGCAGCAGTGAGTTCAGCCTCAAGCACGAAGTCCCCTTCCGCATAAACGACCGCCATTTCCAGCATCCTCACCATGGCGGAAGCATCCTGGGCCACCAACGCCCTCTTGCTTGCTCGGTTCATGCTTCCCAGGCTGAGTGATTCTGCTCGCGGAACGATCAAAGTGTTGCCCTCAAAGAACCTCCTGTCAAGGACGCACGGGGGGAGCTCAAACTTCCCTTTCTCAGGCGCCCAGGTCAGGTCCACGGCATCCGACGACCTTTGCGGCTTCGCTCGCCCAGCCAGAGCCAGTGGGGAGTCTCGGGGAGCTGGAGTGGGAGAAGCAGAGGTCCCCGGAGCAGTCTGAACAAGGGAAGGAGCACGAGTACCAGCAGCAGTCCGGGTCTTAGTGTAACACCCCCTTTCTATACCCCCAAATAATCACAATTAATCATTTAGGCACATATTAAAAATTTCGTCAGAGTATAATTATAAACATGGTATAAAAAGAGGTACGTCACACTATACATTAAATTAAAACATACAACACCTGCTCAAACATTGATATGCAACAGTGGGGTAACTTTGCAACAGAGGAACTTTGTCCTTACACCCACATCTCAATTTTTAGAATAAAAGTGA
Organism: Lathyrus tuberosus; assembly: GCA_022829125.1. Lineage (NCBI taxonomy): Eukaryota > Viridiplantae > Streptophyta > Magnoliopsida > Fabales > Fabaceae > Lathyrus > Lathyrus tuberosus. The sequence goes on from JALAZF010000034.1 coordinate 9,933,078, forward strand.
AAAATCTAAACATTGAATAACATCAAACATATATACATATATATATATATATACATGCGTCATCGAGTATCATCCATTCAACATAATTCACGTTTACATAAACATTCATCAGCAAGATACATATACAAATGTATCACAAAAGAATCATATACATCCTAGCTACCCGGTGCTACATATCAGAGCCAACCGACCAAAAGAATGAAGACACGCTTCACAAAAGACCTTCAGCATACCTACTCTGCAATGCCTCATAGAGCATCATAAAACCGCAGAAGGGTGAGAAATATTATCATAATAACAATGCATATAATTATATATATCTTAACATAAAAATACACATATTCCACATTCTCACCACAATTCATCAAAACTCACCCATATACATCACAATGTATATATATATACAACCAAGCATATTCATCATACATACTTTCGCAATTCTCAATCATTCCACATAAACATACACATTCTTGTTTATTCATCATTGCACAAATACAAAGATGATAAATGCAAATCATAGAGACCGACTCACGACTCTATGCAAATGCAATGCGGTACCGACTCAATCATCATTAGTTCACTCAGGAACTCTACTGGAACCATCGCTCGTTACCAATGTAACTCCCCGTCGGGCCTACGATGTTCACCCATTGCTCACACCCCACATGGGCACACAATGTTTATGGATCGTTCACACCCCACACGGGCACACGACCTGATCGCTCACACCTCACACGGGCACACGACCCGATCACTCACACCCCACACGCGGGCACACGATCCGATTACTCACACCTCACCTAGGCACACAATCTGATTGCTCACACCTCACCTAGGCACACAATCGTTTGTAATCATCGCTCACACCTCACATAGGCACACGACGATACAACGGATTCTCATTAGAATCGCTCGACACAAGAATGTACTTCATTATGCTTCACATGCAAAATGACTCAAGACATTCTTGAAATGCATACATATTCACAATATATTCATGCATTCATCTCATACAATCTATATACATTCACATCAATGCACTATTGTATGATTCACATTCAAACACACAGTCAAAACGGTAAAAGTTGCTAAATAGCACTATTCCCGACTTTTCCAACTTATTTAATCGGCTAACAATTTTCAATTCATCATAATAAGAAAGAACATTCCATAAGCTTTCTAATGCATCCAACCACGCCTCAAACCGAACCACAGATCAAAAGTTATGCAGAAAACAAATTTTTCACAAACAGCACTGTTCGCTGGGCGAACCACCTCGCGAGCACTCGCTAGCACCTTCGCTAGGCGAATGTTCCAGCGAACCAACTGCTAGCTAAAAACAGACACAAAGTTCGCTAGGCGAACCCTTGGCGAACCAAGTCAGAACCCAACAGAGCCAAAAACACCCAAAGTTCGCTAGGCGAACAACTCAGCGAACCTTTGCTGACCTTCGCCAACTGGTTCGCTAGGCGAACCCGCGAAAACCTCACTCGCTACCGCTTCGCCCCAGGTTCGCTAGGCGAACCAAGGAAAACCCAGAATTTCCCTGCGCTGTCAAAATCCCAAAATCCATATTTTCAACCCAAAACATTTTCCAAAACAACATGTATCAATCAGAACCCAATCCCATCATGGTAATAAGCATTCTACCACATATACGTCGATTTCCAACCGCGAAAACATCGATTTCTCAAAATCGACCTAGAATAGAAAACTTCGAAAAGCACAACAACAATCCAATACACCCATACATAATCATACATAATGATATACATTATTAAGATAACAAGATTTCGCACCCTTACCCGGATTCCAAACTCGCTAAATGATCGTTCTTGATGATTCTCTAGTTTTCCTCTTTTCCTCTTCTCTTCTCTTCCTCTTCTTTCTTTCTATCCTTTTTCTTTCTATTTCTCTCTCTTTTTCCTTTCTATCAATTTTTCTTTCTTTTCTATTTCTTTTTTCCCAAATACAATTAATTCATTTTCTCACATAATTCTAATTCCACTAAATTTCTAACTTATCGTTAATTGAGAAAAGTCTAAAATACCCTTCATTCTAATTTCCCCGAAAACTCTCAAAAACGGAAAAATAACATTTAACACACCAATTTCACAAATAAAATAATTCATCACTCAATTAAACTAAAAGACTCAACAAAATGGAAATAATCAAAATCGGGGCGTTACAACTCTCTCCCACTTTAGAAATTTTCGTCCTCGAAAATATTACCTGATCCAAACAACTCCGGATACGACTCTCGCATCCCACTCTCTAGTTCCCACGTCATATCGCCTTCCGCAGTGCCTCCCCACGCTACTTTTACTAGCGCAATATCCTTGCCTCTTAGCTTCTTAACTTCACGGTCCAAAATCCTAATCGGTAAAGCTTTCACCGTAAGGTTATCTCTCACTTCAACCTCGTCCATAGGAATAACATGTGACGGATTCGGAACATACTTCCGAAGTTGCGAAACATGGAATACATCATGCAAATTCGAAAGGTTCGGAGGCAACGCCACACGGTAAGCCACAACACCAACTCGTGTGGAAATCTGGTACGGACCAATAAAACGAGAAGTCAACTTCTTCGATTTCAAAGCACGACCCACACCCGTAACCGGTGTAACTCTCAAAAACACATGGTCGCCTTCTTGAAATTCAAGATCTTTCCTTCTCTTATCATGATAGCTCTTTTGTCTACTTTGAGAAGCTTTCATCTTCTCCCGAATAAACTTCACTTTCTCCGTCGTTTGTTGTACCATCTCCGGTCCAACTATCGTCCTCTCGCCGGTTTCATGCCAACACAAAGGTGTTCGACATCTCCGACCATACAAAGCCTCAAATGGTGCCATACTTATACTTGAATGAAAACTGTTATTGTAGGTGAACTCAATCAACGCCAAATAACTATCCCAAGCACCACCTTGCTCGAGCACACAAGCACGCAATAAATCCTCCAATGATTGAATTATCCTCTCGGTTTGACCATCCATTTGCGGATGATAAGCCGAACTCAATCTTAGCTTAGTACCCAAAGCCTTTTGTAAACTCTCCCAAAACCTCGATGTGTATCTAGGATCTCTATCCGATACAATACTCTTAGGAACTCCATGTAACTTCACGACCGCAAGAATATAAATCTCGGCTAACCTCTCCAAAGGATAACTAATATCAATTGGAATGAAGTGAGAAGATTTAGTAAGCCTATCAATAATTACCCAAATAGCATTATGACCTCTTTGCGTATTCGGCAATCCCGTAACAAAATCCATCAATATACTATCCCATTTCCACTCCGGAATGTCAACGGTTGCATTAATCCACCAGGCTTTTGATGTTCCACCTTCGACTTTTGACAAGTTAAGCATGCATACACAAATTGAGCAACATCCCTCTTTAATCCGGACCACCAAAAGATTTTCTTCAAATCTTGATACATTTTATTCGCTCCCGGATGAATACTTAAGCTACTTCGGTGCCCTTCTTCTAATATCATCTTTTTCAACTCCGCATCATCGGGAATACAAATACGACCACGGAATCTCAAAACTCCAAAATTATCAACCTTGAAATCCTCATTCTCATTCGTCATCAAATCAACGAACTTCAAATCCAACTTTTGCTTTTCACACACGGTTGCAAGAAAATCACTCGTAACATGTAGCATACCAAGTCTCACACTGCTCGGCGTCATTTCACAAACCAAACTCAAGTCTCTAAAATTCTCCAAAAGTTCCCATTCTCTCATCATCAATGCGGACATATGTAACGACTTCCGACTCAAGGCATCGGCCACCACGTTTGCCTTACCCGGATGGTAATTCAAACCAAAATCATAATCCTTCAAAAGTTCTAACCACCTCCTTTGTCTCACGTTCAATTATTTTTGATCAAATAAATATTTCAAGCTTTTGTGATCACTAAAAACTTCAAATCTTGCACCATAAAGATAGTGCCTCCAAATTTTCAAAACAAACACCACGGCCGCTAACTCCAAGTCATGTGTAGGATAATTCTTTTCATGCACTCTCAATTGTCTTGAAGCATATGCCACAACTTTTCCATCTTGCATCAAAAAACCACATAAACCAATCAATGAAGCATCACAATACACAACAAATGGTTCATTAGGATTCGGTAAAATCAAGATCGGAGCCGTTGTCAACCTTCTCTTTAGCTCATTGAAACTCTCTTCACAATGAATATCCCAAATGAAAGCTTTTCCTTTACAAGTCAATTGCGTTAACGGAAGTGCCAACTTCGAAAATCCTTCAATAAACCTCCGATAATAACCCGCCAAGCCTAAAAAGCTTCAAATCTCCGTAACCGATCTAGGAGCCTCCCATTGCATCACCGCATCAATCTTGGATGGATTAACACTAATACCATTACCGGAAATAACATGCCCAAGGAAACTTACTTCCGACAACCAAAACTCACATTTCGACAACTTAGCATACAATTGTTTTTCTTTCAAGATTTGCAACACAATTCTCAAATGCTCTTCATGCTCCTCTTGAGACTTAGAATAAATCAAAATGTCGTCGATGAACACAACCACGAAACGATCCAACTGTTCATGAAAAATACGATTCATGTATTCGATAAACACACCCGACGCATTAGAAACCCCGAATGGCATCACGGAATATTCGTAATGACCATACCGTGTCCTAAAGGCCGTCTTTTGAATATCTTCTCCTTTCACACGAATCTGGTGGTATCCCGATCTCAAATCAATCTTGCTAAAAACACGCGCACCAACCAATTGGTCCAACAAATCATCGATCCTTGGAAGTGGATACTTGTTCTTAATTGTCACCTTGTTCAATTGTCGATAATCGATGCATAACCGCATACTCCCATCTTTCTTCCTTACCAACAATACCGGAGCACCCCAAGGAGAAACACTCGGTCTTACAAATTTCTTGTCTAACAAGTCATTCAATTGCTTCTTCAATTCTACTAACTCCGATGCTGACATATGATACGGTGCCATCGAAACCGGTCTAGTACCCAGAACTAGATCAATAGAAAATTCAACTTCTCTCTCCGGCGGTACCTCTGTAATATCCTCAGGAAACACTTCAGGAAAATCACATACAACAGGAAACACATCAAGTGACACTTGACTATCCACAGTTAAAGATGCAAACAAACCGAACAATTGAGCTTCGTCCGCTAAAAGTTTCTTCAACTCTTTAGTGGATAGGAAACTCGAGTCTTCGTCCTCTTCCAAAGAAGGAAACCTCACTAACTTGTGATAGCAATCAATATGAACCCTATTAAATTGCAACCAATTCATACCCAAGACCACATCCAAACCTTCCAACGGCAAACACACTAAGTCCATCTCAAAGTCTTTACCATAAATGGTTAAAGGACAACCCAAACAAACCAAAGAAGTAGTTACTGACCCCATTGCTGGAGTATCAATAACCATCTTACCATCCATCAGAGACAACACAAGATTCAAACGCTTCACGCACTCAGACGAAATAAACGAATGAGTCGCTCCCGTATCAATAATAGCAATTAAAGGTGTACTATTAATAAAACATGTACCTTTAATCAAACGGTCTGCATTAGTAGTTTGAGTTCCCGCCAATGCAAACACCTTTCCGCCCGCTTGAGCTTGTTTCGGCTTAGTACACTTAGTACTAATGTGACCAACTTCTCCACAATTATAACACTTCACCATATTCCTTCTACAATCTGTAGCAACATGCCCAAGACCTCCACAGTTAGAACATTTCACCACTGGCTTCCCACACTCAAATGATTTATGACCCATTTCACCACACTTGTAACACCTAATAGAACCGGAACCTCCTCCTCCAGATCTCCTATTAAAGTTTCCCCTATGCTTGCCCTTATCAACGAGTGTCACATAAGGTCCACTTCTAGCTTGTTGCTTTCCCTTCCTCTCATTCAAACTTTTGTAATGTGTAGAGCGAGCCTTGCTATCTTTCTCGAAGATTCTACAACATTCCGTCAAATCTGAAAACCTTCTTATCCTTTGATATCCCACAGCTTGTTTAATCTCGGGACGCAGACCATTCTCATACTTAATACACTTTGAGAACTCAGCAGTAATCGCGGCATAATGAGGATGGAATTGAACCAACTCCACAAACTTAGCAGTATAGTCCACCACAGACATACTACCTTGCTTCAATTCAAGGAACTCCATCTCCTTCTTCCCTTTCACACTTTCAGGGTAATACTTCCTTAAGAACTCAGTACGAAATAAATCCCAAGTTACCTCTTCATCATCCACCTCAAGAATTTGACGCATACCGACCCACCAGTCGTCGGCTTCTTCCTTCAGCATGTGAGACCCAAGCCTCACCTTATTCTCCTCTGCACAGTCCATGACTCTGAAGATCCTTTCAATCTCTTTCAACCAAAGTTGAGCACCATCGGGATCAAATCTTCCTTTGAAGACTGGTGGTTAATTCTTCCTGAACTCGTCATTAGCATTCACATTCGGCGCACCTTGCACCGCCCTAGCCATTGCTTCCAAAGCAGCAGCCATCGCATTGTCGTTCCTACCAGCCATATTCTGATTATCCCCAAAAATGGCAACAAAGTTAAACAACAGTTCAACCAACACAACAACAAGACAGACACAACTGACTCAACTCTGGCTCTGATACCACTTAATGTAACACCCCCTTTTTATACCCCCAAATAATCACAATTAATCATTTAGGCACATATTAAAAATTTCGTCAGAGTATAATTATAAACATGGTATAAAAAGAGGTACGTCACACTATACATTAAATTAAAACATACAACACCTGCTCAAACATTGATATGCAACAGTGGGGTAACTTTGCAACAGAGGAACTTTGTCCTTACACCCACATCTCAATATTTAGAATAAAAGCGGAAAATCTAAACATTGAATAACATCAAACATATATACATATATATATACATGCGTCATCGAGTATCATCCATTCAACATAATTCACGTTTACATAAACATTCATCAGCAAGATACATATACAAATGTATCACAAAAGAATCATATACATCCTAGCTACCCGGTGCTACATATCAGAGCCAACCGACCAAAAGAATGAAGACACGCTTCACAAAAGACCTCCAGCATACCTACTCTGCAATGCCTCATAGAGCATCATAAAACCGCAGAAGGGTGAGAAATATTATCATAATAACAATGCATATAATTATATATATCTTAACATAAAAATACATATATTCCACATTCTCACCACAATTCATCAAAACTCACCCATATACATCACAATGTATATATATATACAACCAAGCATATTCATCATACATACTTTCGCAATTCTAAATCATTCCACACAAACATACACATTCCTGTTTATTCATCATTGCACAAATACAAAGATGATAAATGCAAATCATAGAGACCGACTCACGACTCTATGCAAATGCAATGCGGTACCGACTCAATCATCATTAGTTCACTCAGGAACTCTACTGGAACCATCGCTCATTACCAATGTAACTCCCCATCGGGCCTACGATGTTCACCCATTGCTCACACCCCACATGGGCACACAATGTTTATGGATCGCTCACACCCCACACGGGCACACGACCCGATCGCTCACACCCCACACGCGGGCACACGATTCGATTGCTCACACCTCACCTAGGCACACAATCCGATTACTCACACCTCACCTAGGCACACAATCGTTTGTAATCATCGCTCACACCTCACATAGGCACACGACGATACACCAGATTCTCATTAGAATCGCTCGACACAAGAATGTACTTCATTATGCTTCACATGCAAAATGACTCAAGACATTCTTGAAATGCATACTTATTCACAATATATTCATGCATTTATCTCATACAATCACATACAATCTATATACATTCACATCAATGCACTATTGTATGATTCACATTCAAACACACAGTCAAAACGGTAAAAGTCGCTAAATAGCACTATTCCCGACTTTTCCAACTTATTTAATCGGCTAATAATTTTCAATTCATCATAATAAGAAAGAACATTCCATAAGCTTTCTAATGCATCCAACCACGCCTCAAACCGAACCACAGATCAAAAGTTATGCAGAAAACAAAATTTTCACAAACAACATTGTTCGCTGGGCGAACCACCTCGCGAGCACTCGCTAGCACCTTCGCTAGACGAATGTTCCAGCGAACCAACTGCTAGCTAAAAACAGACACAAAGTTCGCTAGGCGAACCCTTGCGAACCAAGTCAGAACCCAACAGAGCCAAAAACACCCAAAGTTCGCTAGGCGAACAACTCAGCGAACCTTCACTGACCTTCGCCAACTGGTTCGCTAAGCGAACCCGCAAAAACCTCACTCGCTACCGCTTCGCCCCAGGTTCGCTAGGCGAACCAAGGAAAACCCAGAATTTCCCTGCGCTGTCAAAACCCCAAAATCCATATTTTCAACCCAAAACATTTTCCAAAATAATATGTATCAATCAAAACCCAATCCCATCATGGTAATAAGCATTCTACCACATATACGTCGATTTCCAACCGCGAAAACATCGATTTCTCAAAATCGACCTAGAATAGAAAACTTTGAAAAGCACAACAACAATCCAATACACCCATACATAATCATACATAATGATATACATTATTAAGATAACAAGATTTCGCACCCTTACCCGAATTCCAAACTCGCTAAATGATCGTTCTTGATGATTCTCTAGTTTTCCTCTTTTCCTCTTCTCTTCTCTTCCTCTTCTTTCTTTCTATCCTTTTTCTTTCTATTTCTCTCTCTTTTTCCTTTCTATCAATTTTTCTTTCTTTTCTATTTCTTTTCTCCTAAATACAATTAATTCATTTTCTCACATAATTCTAATTCCACTAAATTTCTAACTTATCGTTAATTGAGAAAAGTCTAAAATACCCTCCATTCTAATTTCCCCGAAAACTCTCAAAAACGGAAAAATAACATTTAACACACCAATTTCACAAATAAAATAATTCATCACTCAATTAAACTAAAAGACTCAACAAAATGGAAATAATCAAAATCGGGGCGTTACACTTAGGGGGAGCCGTTCCAGCCTTACCCCTCTCCATGGCGTTCCTCACCACACGATCACGAGCTTGAGGCATCTCACCTGCACAAATGAAAACAAGCACGTTAGCTACGAGGAACAGAAATAGCACAAACAAAGTCTAAACAACTAAGGCTACCTAGCAATTTTTCAACATCCGCGGGAGTCTTGCACTCCAGCAGTGCCTTAACGGGGATAAACCGACGCTCGACCCTTTGACTCCCATCCTCCTCAAAGATAGGCTGGCCCTTACTCGTCCAACACTCAGCAAGGCTGAAAGAGTTTGCCCAAGTCACCAGTCTCTCGTAAGCCACGGTATCCTGCCCGCGTAGCGCGCTCGGTTCAAAGACGTAAGCATTGGGCTTCTTTGAGAAGTGGTCGGGTGTCCAGCGGATCGGGAACTTGTACACTCTCTCCCCGATATACTTCCCTTCCTCGTTGAGCAGCTCATCTCCGTTCTCATCACACTCCACCTCCCAGGCGTACACACTGTCCTGGGCAGCCTCAGACAATGGCTCGACGATGAAGTACCGCCCCTTGAACGTTCGGATAGACTCCGAGAACGGCTTAAACAACTTTCTGGGCTGCTTCAAAGAGACCCATCCGTACTTTTTTCCCGCCAGCTACCGCTGTAGGTGGAAAACAACAAAGAATAGAGGAAGGGTGGTCCCCAGAGCAAGGTGCTCGCGCACCAACTCAAAAGCCCGTATAAAGGCCAGCGAATTGGGGTGGAGTTAAGAAGGCGCTAACTTCAGATGCACAAACACCGACCGCTGGAAGTCAGTGAAGGGCAACCTCAACCTCAATTCCTTGAAAGCATATTCATACATCGAGAAGCAGTCCCCGAAGCTCGAGCAGACCCGCTCGTTCGAATTAGGAAAAAGCACTCTCCATTCACCCGCTGGTCCCACCTCGGTAAAGACGTCCGCCGGAGACCTCGTGAACGTGGAAATATGCTCGGAGGGCTCGGCCACCTCCCACTCATCCGGACAGAATCCTTCAACGCCTTCCTCCATGACGTCCACCTCTTCTCCCCCCTCAACTTCGCTCGCTTCCCCCTTGACTTCGCTCGAGGAGTTCGACGCCGTCGAGCTCGAAGACGCAGAACTCGAGGCCGTTGCGCTGCTACTCTCCTCGGAGACAGTTTCCTCCTCGGATGTAACTGGGATTACTTCTCTCTCTGGCTCCATCGCCACTACGATCACCTGAAAAAGCAGAGAAAGACAGTGAATTCGACAGGAAATCAAATCCACCCTTCCACCGCTAAGTCAAGTGAAAGGGCGCGCAGAAGGCTAAGGACAAACGTCCCCGACCTAAGCCCTAACATCAAACGAAGAAAGAAAAACCTCCCCGCGAGGAGATGCCCGAGACATACCATCTTCCTACGAGGAACCTCCCCACGCTCGTGCCCAGATTCCATTTGAAGCTCCGCCGGAAACTGCAAAGCTCCACCGGAATCTGGAAACGTTCTACCGGAAAATTCACCAATCCATCAGAAGATGGTAAGACGCGGTGGTCACGACTCGCAACCACGACGTGGACCACCACGTTCACCGAACGCGCTACCTACTCCGGCGAGATGCTTGATGCAGCAGGAGGGCAGAACCGCCGCCCACCACCAACACTCGCCGGAAACCTACCTTTTTTGCCACCTAAAACAAACCCTAGCCGCATGCAATCTACCATTAACAACGAGAGGAAGTAAAACAAGCTGGAAATCAGAGAACTTTCTTGATTTGAGTAGAAGAGAAAGACTGCTCGAAACTTGGCACGGTGGTCGGTTGCTCTGAAGATGGCAACGGGTAAGACCGCTGATGACGACGAAGAAAAATCAGAAGGGAAAAAGTGCAAAATGGGACAACCTTCCCCCTTTTATACTGAGGGGCGCGTGCACACACGCGCCCGTAGGCAATAATGACTGCCCACTAGCCATAATTACCTATTAACTGCTACACAAGGCTCGATGCACACGTGGCAACCCAATGTTTCCCATTCTGTCTGACGCTTTATCTCCCCAAATGCCGGGCAATGTAGTCTCGACCACGAATATCACGGACACGGAGGGCCACGAGCACCTCGAGACAATCATCCTCGTCTCCAAACGACGACTCCGCGTTAGCTCTCCCGAGCGACGAGCAGTCCTTAAGTCATCACTCTCATGCTCGGGAGCAACGACTTGGGGGGCTCCTGTTCTGGACTGGACCAATGGCCAGAATTGGCCCAATCCGCCTCTGCTCTAGAGCGGCCCAAATTGCCTAAGCCCAATCCACAGAGGGGCAAAAATGACATTTCTGTCCCTCCAACCGGGCAAGGAACGCCACGTTCCTCCCTGACTTTTACGCCCGTTACACACGGCTTCCTCGCTGCCCGAACAACAAAGGACAGGTGCCCGGAACTGCGTTTATGCCCGACATAACGACTAGTTTCTGGCACCCTGCCCGACATAACGACTAGTTTGGGCAGTTACCTATTCTTTGGGGAAAACGGTTATTTCGCCCCGAAAATAGGACCGTTGACCACGCGTTGGGGGCTCTATATAAACCCTCTCGCTTGAGAGGGCCAGGTATCACATTTTTCACCCTAAGAATACACTTTGTACTTGCCCCTTTTCTCTGACCCGTTCTTACTTGAGCGTCGGAGTGCCTTGTAGGTACACCCCATTTTCTCCTCACCAACATTCCGAACACCTTGCACGCCTGACGACCATCATCCGTCCGAGCACCTTGCCATCTGACGACCAGCGTACGTGGATCTGATCGAATACTCGAGATCAATACTCCATTCTTCTTTATTTTTAATTTCTTCACTGAAGTTATCTTAGTGTCAAGTGAGTGAAAAATACTTCTAAGATTTTTGTATTGGTGCTATGTTGAATTTTGTATGTTATTTATGCTTATGCTTTCTCTTGAGATATATCTTTGAAAGAAGTTTTTTGTTTGATTGTTGGGTTTTACTAGTAAAAAAATTCTTGTGTTGGTTATTGATATTAGGATAGAAAAATTTATGTTTGGTTATTGAGTTTAGCATGTGAAAAATTCTGCTTTGTTCTTGACCTTAGCCTGAAAAAAGTTCTATTTGATTTATGAGATTAATTAATTAAAATCAGTGTTTGATGTAAGAAGGTTTATGAGCGTAACCCGTGAAAAACTCTCACCTCTCTTAATGGAACTCTTAAGCGAAAATTCTTGTGGGCACGAGTAGGTCAAGTGGTTAGACTGGATCTGTATAAATATCCGGTGCATGTTAATTTCTCTTATATCTTTGATTTTTATCGCTTTATTTCCTTTACTCTCTCTCTCTCTCTCTCTCTCTCTCTCTCTCTCTCCCTCTCTATTTGTTTTATAAAACTAACTTAAACATTTTTCTAAACAATTTTTTTTAAATAATTAGATATCAATTTTCAACTAACCCAATTCACTACCTCTTGTATTTGGAGTCACTTGTGGCATCAGAGCCTAACTCCTATTATAAAACTAATTATCTTAAGATGTAGTATGGTGATTTTAAACGTTTTTTATTTTAACAAGAGACTTTTCTTGAATATACTTCTACCTTTGATGGTGAAAGGTTTGATAGATGGAAAAAGAGAATATAAATCTTTTTTGAAGCTATTGAATTTGAATTATGGAATATTGTTATAAATGGTTTGTTTGTTCCTACTCATTTAGTTAATAATGAAGTGTTAAATAAATTGAGTAATCTTTGGCTTGCAAAAGAACAGAGAAAAGTTGAATTAGGTTTTAAAACCAAGTACTTGATGATAAGTACTTTAAGCACTAGAGAGTAATTTATGTTTTTAACTGCTAAGGAAGTATGAGATACTGTTGAAATGATTTATGGCGATCAAGAGAGGATGAACATACATATTCAAGAGAGTGAGACACCAAATCAAAGAAAAGGTGGTCTTCAAGGATGGTTCTCAAAAATCAAAATCCTTGAAAGTTAATTAAAAAAAATAATGTTAACACATATCTTATATTCAAGAACTAATGTCAGACACCTGACCGAACACTCGATCCCAAATGTAGAAAGGTTGTGTTGAATGCTAAGAAATATACAAGAAGGAGGAAATCATTCTGAAACTTGAAGAATTTATCTAGTTTTTAAAATATGAAAATAAGAACTCAAGAAAAATCAATGAATCTTCATCATCTTCATCTTTAGAGTTACACAAAGAGAATATTGAAAGACAAACACCAAAAGTATCATTTGAAAGAGTTGTCACTACGTATGAAAGATCCTCTAAGAAATCATCATTCAATTTTGTTTTTTTAAGAATCCTCATCTAGAAAATTGCTTAGATAATCAGTGTATTAAGAGTTCCTTCCAACATACAAAAATATGGTAACATCATAAGAAACAACATAGGAAGAATCAATCGGAGAAAATTCAAATCATCAAACATGGATTCATGTAGAGATTTTTGTGAAGTATCTTCAAGAAAATTCTCAAAGAAAAATAGAAGCAAGTTTGCTTTAGAGCTACTTATAAGAAAGACGACAATAATGTAACCACACTTTCTTATAAGAAAATGTTTAAATTAAGTGTTAATCATAGTAAGGAAATTAAGAAATTAAAAAGAAACATCATAAACTTTAAAGATTATATTACATTTATTGAAAATAGTAATGAAATCCTTGAAAATACATTAGCTAATTTTAGAAGGCAATAATTAAAATATGGAAAATGTGAAACTTGTGATTATTTGGAAAATGAAGTCAATAGTTTGCATGTAAATTTAATAAGGGAGAAAGTATAGGTTTAATTTTATCGAATCAAAAGGCCTCATATAATAAAAAAGATTAAGTTATCGACCTAATAAATCGTTTATCAGTATTTTTCATGCCAAAAAAAAGATCAACCATCCTATTTATAAATGCAATTATTTTCATAAGCTTGGTCATTTATAACCTTTATGTTTTTCTAAACTAAATGATTTTAAGATTGTATAAAGGGGATGACTCAGGACATCTTAAATCCACTAACTCAAGATGACCCAAAAAGATTTGGGTACCAAAAATGAAAATAAAAAACTTATTTTATTTTGCAGGAATGCTTTGTAGCTTTAAGGGGCAAAATGAAAATTTAAAAAGTTGTGCAAAACATAAGTTTGAAGATTTCACCAAAGATAGATGGTCTTGATTATCTTAATGGTAAAAGAATCCTGTGAAAATACCCTGATGAAATTTTGTTAAGAAATATATATCTAAAAGAAGGAATGATATTCTAGTTCAACTTCCATGTTGAACGATTCATAAAGTTGAAATTTATTCAAGTTTTATCATTCTCTTCAAAAGAGAGAGAATCTAAAATAATTCGTTGTGTTTTTAAAGGTAAAAAACTTGATAGAGAATAAGCTCGGAAAATTTCGATTAAACCTCTAACAAGTGCTTATTTAAATTTATTTGTTGTGAGAAATAAATTTATTTTTAGGAAAAGGGTGAAAAACCAAAGGGGATACATAAAGTAAAGCAATACCTAAAATCTCTCAGAGTCCCAAACAGACCAAGGAAGCTGAAAAATACCATTTAATCGATTAAACCTAAAAGGCAAATTGATTAATCTTTCGAAATTCAAATTTAGCGCCAAGCAAATTGATTAACCATAATGGACTAATATGTTAGAATACCCTAGAGCTGGCGCGACCTTAGATAGTAAATCATAATCAATAAACATAAATGTTTCAGTCAATTAGAAGCCCGAATAAATTTATTAGAATCGGTCTTTAAATAAGTAATTCAGTTTCTATTATTTTTTTATCCAATCTCAAATATTCTCTTCTTCTCATTTCTTTTTGTTTCTTTGTGCTTGTGTGCTCTATGGTATTTTTGGGTGCTACTCTATTATTTTCATCATCATTACTAATGGAACCCAAAAGAATCTGAACCTCTGGAAATACCTCTTATCCAATTTTCTTCTCCAACGACTTCTCTGCACAAGAACAAGAAAATAGGTTCTACAAATATTATACTCCCAAGAAACACAGTTTTGCAGTAAAAGGTATGTGAAAATTCTTTGGAGACATCAACACGTCCTCGATACCATATCCTACAAGATCAGAGGCACCATCAAACATAAGAGTCCATTGCTCCCCTAGTTCGGGTCCTTCATCATCATCTACGACTATGATATCTTGGTATGGGAAATCAAATCTCATTGGCTAATAATCCTCCACCGGTTGGTGGGCAGGATGATCTGCCAGTACACTGCCCTGTGATGGCCTTCTGTGTGACATATTGGATGTCGTATTCTGACAATAACATTTTCCATTGGGCAATTCTCCCAGTAAGATATGGTTTCTCGAAGATGTATTTTATGGGATCCATTTTTGATATTATCCATGTTGTGTGGGTCATGAGTTGAATCCAGCAATGTAGTTCAATCTCCCCAAGAAACCACAAACGTTTTTCTCCGTTCTGGGTGCTGACATACTTTGTATGGATCTGACCTTGTCGGGATCGACTTTGATTCCTCGATGGCTTGCTATGAATCCTAATATTTTACCAGATCGTACCCCGAAAGTGCACTTGTTAGGATTTAGCCACAGTCTGAACATTCTCAATCGTGCAAATAACTTTTGCAGATGAACCATGTGATCCACCTCAGTCTGGGATTTCACAATCATATCGTTGGCGTAAAACTCAATCTCTATATGAATCATATTATGAAAGAAAGTCACCATTCTTCAAGCCGAAATGCATCATCTTGTAGCAGAAGGTTCCCTAAGGGGTGATGAATGTGGTGTTCTCCATGTCATCCGATGCCATTTTGATCTGGTTATACCCGGAGAACTCATCAATGAATAAGAATATCGAGAACTAAGTCGCGTTATCCACCAATACATCAATGTGAGGTAAGGGAAAATCATTTTTTCGGCTAGCTTTGTTCAAGTCTCAGTAGTTGACACACCTTCGTACTTTTCCATCCTTTTTTGGGACCGACACAATGTTGGCAACCCGCTGAGGGTATTTTGCTACGGCCAAGAATCCCGCTTCGAACTGCTTTTGACCTACTCTCTGATCTAGAGGTCCATGCCAGGTCTAGTTCTTCTCAGTTTCTGTTTTATCGGCGAACATTCTTCTTTGAAGGGCAGCTTGTGCACGACAATGTATGTATCCAGCTCGGGCATATCTTGGTACGACCAAACAAATACGTACAGATACTCATGTAGGAGTTTGGTCAATTTTTCTTTCTCTGCGTCTATCAAGGTAGCGTCTATCTTGACCTCTTTCTTGTCCTTTTTTGTTCCAAGGTTGATAACTTCCATTGATTCCTGGTGCGGTTGGATGATCTTAGACCCCTGCTTTAATAGTCTGGCCAACTCTTCAATGAATTCACAATCTTTCTGATCACCATCCTCTTCGACATGGTTAATTGGAAAATCGAAGTCATATGAAACTATATCAATGTTGTTATCAATGAAATCATGAGTAGATCTACATGTTTTATGATTATGCCTTTATTTAGAAAAGTGAAGTGAAAATGTATAAAAACTTTGCCATTTTAAAAACAAAAATGAAAGAAAAGGAGTACAATTAAATGTGAAATGTGTTTTTATTTATGACAATAAAAAATTAAAACAATGAGATGCCCTACAAAGCTAACACAATGCCTTGAGCAAAACATATGGATTTGAAAAATAAGGCAGTAAATTACTTTTCTATAAAATTTTGATATTTATAAATTTTTTTAATAAAATGAAGAAGTTTTTAAAATAATATTTTTAAAATAATTATTTAAACAAAAATTTCATTTAAAATTTTTATGAAAGTTTTTTTATTTTTTATTTTTTATATAAATTTATGTTATACTGTAAAAATAATTTTTAAAAAAAGACAAATGAATCTTTAATCTACTCTGATCTATTATTTTATCTACTAAGCATCCAACTCGACTCACTCACACACAAGTTTTTAATGTAGTTTTATTTTGATTTGAGGCTGGTCAGCTATTTCTTTCTAGTCCTACTGCTGAATGGATATGAAGGTGGAGATGAAAATAATGGTGACTAAGATTAGTCCGTAGTCAAAAAATGGGGGGTTCATTGATTAATAGGTTCTATTAAAAACTAAAAAAGTTTAGACCAACTTTCTGAAGGCTGTTTGTTTTAGATTGTTTCCAACACAAACATTGAAGATAAATTTATAATCCTAGGCAATACTTTTGTTTAACAAACATATTTAGTCGTCATTCCATGATTAATACGTAGAGGTTTGACTCCAATTGGTTACTAAAATATGAATTTATGCCAAACTTATCCAAATTAGAACACCAACATTTTTAAACAATTAAAATAATAAAAGAAATATTATAAAAATTCACCCTGATTTCACTATCGGTTGTTTGTTTTTTTTTAATAGCAAACACATTCCATTAAATGGCAGGAAAAGAGCTACAAGAAACATGATCTAGGCTTGGTATATGGCCAGTCCAAGTTCTAGAGCCAATAGACTTGCCAATACCAACCATATTGTGGGCATCAATATTACACAACCTACTAATAAACATAATCACAACATTGGTACATCTACCCATTAGCTGTATACAATCAGAAACAATAGGAAAAAGATCAGCGATGTAATTCACACCGTTAATGCAGTCGACAACTGACAATGCATCAGATTGAAGAACGAAGTCTTTGAGGCCCAGGTCAATTGCCAATTGTAAGGCCCATCGAATAGCCAACAGTTCAGCGTTAGCGGGGTCGACTATACTATACAATCTCTTGGAGGCAGCCAGAAAAATATTTGAGGTGGGATCTCTAATGACACACCCCAGGCAACTATCCCATCTACAAAGCATCCTGCATCAGATTGAATGACCCAACCATTGAGTTTGTTCATCCTGCTGTCACTTGCTTGATTAATCCTCGGCCTGCTGTAGACTTGAAAGCTGCTCCCACCACCTTCAATGAAAATCTCCCAAACTTCGCGCGACACACAACACGGATCCGCTTTGGCTTTTTTGTGGATGACACCATTACGAACTTGCCACAATTTCCACAGGAAAATGGCAATCAGCTGACCAAACTGCTTATCATTTTTGGAGAGAATATCACTGAGCCAGTCAATAACATTGCCACTATCAGGGTTGCGGATTCCCAATGGAGCCGAGAAAAGAGTCCGCTTGGCAAACTCACATTGGAGAAAAAGATGGGAAGAAGTTTCAGGTTCAACATTACATAAAGGGCAAAGGTCATCAGTGATCGGGATGTAAGTGGATGAAAAACTCAATTATATTAATAATTCAAATAAAATTAAATCGAAAATAATCAATTTTTTTTAGTTTGGTTTAAAAATCGAATCAAACTAATGAAAATTGATGTAGTTTGATGCGGTTTTTAATTTTAGTTTTTAAGATCGGCCAAATCGATGAATTGAATGTCTAGTTTATAATTACTCACTTAATCTTTTATTCTGTTCAAATTTTACACAAATCCAATTATTCTCTATATTTGTTTAAGTTTTTTTCTTTAAGCAAAACGCCCAACTAGAAAGAAACCTCTAAATATAAAAAGTAAAAACCCTAGGCCATAAAAATATTGTTCTCACTCAAATGTAATTTTTGTTGGCCACCATCAAAGTTGCTCTCGCCATCAATGTTTTGTTTTGCTTCGATTGTCTTCTTTGTGTTTTAAATTTTTTTTTTAGTTTTCATCTATTTGTTAAAATATTTTTTCGTCAATAATATTTCTTTAAATTTCAATACCAAAAAGATTTGATGTGTAATTGAAGTGTGAAACATGTTGCAATATTGTATTATTATTGTTTTATTTGGTACTTCTTCCGTCTCAAATTATAAAACGTTTTGCATCTTTTACGCATATTAAAAAATATAATTATTTTGTAGGTAAAAAGACAAATTATGCATGACTTTACAATATTGTCATTAATTTATTATAGATGAAAGAGACATTTAAAGAATTTAAAAAAGAAATAGTAATACATATAAAGAGAGTATGTTAGGAAAAAAATCATTAATGTTGCATTGGGATTGTAAAGTGACTTATAATTTAGGATAAATTTATTTAACAAAATGACTTATAATTTACAGCAGAAAAAATACTATTTTTTATAGATTAAATATAATTTTTAAATTATTTAAAAGGTAGCGCATAAATAAAATAAATTATATGAGATGTATTATTTAAAATATAATAATAAAAAATATATTGAAAAATACAAACTAAATATAATATTTGAAAAAAAATGATGAAAATTACCGAACAAAACAAAACCATATAGAATAATTTAATTAGATTTAATTTTAAAAAAATACTTGGTTCCAAAATAATTGTCACATTTAAAAAAATTGTTTGTCCAAAAATATTTGGCAAGTTTGTTTACCAATACAATTTTAATTTTAATTTTTTAATTATATCTCTAATTAATACTGTTAATTTAATATTTTTTAATTTTACATTAATACTAATTTAAATATGTTGATAAAAATAATTATTCATTTTTTCATTTATTATATTTTTTTAATTTTTATAAAAGTATTAAATATAACAATTATTTTGAAAGGAAGGTGGAGTATAAACCAATTCAAACCAATAAAAATATAATTAATTCAAATTGATTACATCAATTACTTATTACAATAAAAAATTTATAAATAAAAAATTTATATTAAAAAAAGTAATAAATTATTTATTATAAATTTATATTAAATTCAATACATAATTTCAAACCAATTTTTACTATATTATTCTCTTAATTTGTTTATAAGGTGTACAAGGCATAAGTAAACATTTTTTATTGGTCTAAATATGACCACATATTTTGACGGTCATCCCAATTTAAAGTTAATATTAATACATTTTTCACATACTACTATTTTAGATATTAATCCAAATCCAAATCAAAATCAAATCTCTCCAAAAACACTAGTGGTTGACAATATCAATTCTTATTACACCCCCACGCTCAAAACCGAGCGAGTGATCTCACGACCCGCGTTTAGAAACAGCCACGAATCTTCATCTGTAACATCACCCAAACGTGTGGTCGGCTCCGTTAACTCAACACTACTACTTCTTCTTCCGCCGTTAACTATTCAAAATATCACACCCTATCCCCGTTACCGTCACCGTTAACTCTATCTTTTTTTTGCGCTATCTTAGTCGGTCTATATATATACGCATACACATCATTGAAATTCAGTTTTATAAAAACATCAAAAACCAAACCTGCTTTCTTCCCAAAACAGCAAACAAAGAATTTAACACAAAAAAACGTTAATAAAATTTGCAACCGCACAAATTCATAACCTTAGTTTGAACGAACACACTCGACTTTCTCAATTGTCGGCGCTGAAATTTTTTAAAGGTAACTTCCTTTCCTTTTCTGAACATGTGTTTAGAACCTTAGTACGTTTTCTCATCTTGATTTTTCTTTAATTGAAAAAAAATAGCTTATTGAATTAATTTCTTTTTTTCTTCTACCTCATGTTTTTTTTTTAAAAATAAATTTAGTTTGTTTTGTCGTTAATAATTTGGTATGGATGTTGATAAGTAGGTTTAGAATTAAGTGATTTCTGGGTTTGGAACAATTTTTTTCGTATGAAAAATATTGAAATTCACCAACCAACTTATTTTAGTCAAAACCTGATTTTGAAATGAGCACCGACATAGAAGATTTCTGGTGTGGAATTTTCATTTTGCTTTTATGAAAATTTGTATTCATTTTTCATGTATGTCTCTTTACTGTTATTGCAGGTTTATATGCTATTGTTGAAACTGTTGGGGCAAATTTTCCTGAAGTTGATGCTTGATTACTGATTGTTAGGCCGATTATTAGAATCTCGTTATCTCGCGCGCATCATCGTTCGATCTGAGATTGAAGTATGGATTCTCAGCAACTTTATAGTTTCAGTATGACAAGTAGTGCAGGATTGCCTAACATGTCATCTTTTTCCACTGTTCCATCGCTACAAAATGGTTTGTTTGGTTCGTTGAAAGTTGGGATTGGAAACTCACCTGATTCGCCTTTTTCCTCTCATTTTGATTCTGATAATCTTTCTGCATTTGGCGACAACTATGAGCAACAGAACTCGGGTGAAACGCTCTCTGGTATAAGCGTTTCGTATAACTCAGGGCTGGAAAATAACCGTTATTTGCATAGATCGGTTTCATCGGTCGACAATCTCAAGGAACGTTTGCAATTATATTCAGCTAGAAGATCTCTTCCGCCAAGTTGTAACCAGATAGTTCAACACGCCTTGTTGGAACTAGAAACTGCGCTGATGGCTCCCGATGATAACGAAGTTACCACGTCTAATTCTTCATTGGGTGAGAGCATCAAGGAAACGGCATCTGGACCGAGATATAGATCATGGGGCCATGTGAGTCAAGGGTCACAATATATTCAAAATCAACCATCACATGCTACTAGTAGTAGTAGGCAATCGAATGAAGTTGTGCATGTAGAAAAACGTCGAAAGTTGGAGGAGGAGTCATCTCTACAAGGGTTCCCGTCAGGCGATTTAAAGCAATTACTGATTGCATGTGCCAAAGCCATGGCTGAAAACAACATACAAGATTTCAACCGATTGATAGAAACGGCTAGGAATGTCGTGTCTATCAACGGGGAGCCGATCCAGAGGCTCGGTGCTTATATAGTAGAAGGGCTTGTTGCGAGGAAGGAAGCATCGGGGAATAGCATCTATCGTGCTCTTAAGTGTAGAGAGCCTGAAGGCGAAGAATTACTCACTTACATGCATCTGCTTTACGAAATCTGCCCCTACTTGAAATTTGGTTACATGGCTGCAAATGGAGCCATTGCCGAAGCTTGTAGGAATGAGGATTACATACACATCATAGACTTTCAGATTGCTCAAGGAACTCAATGGATGACACTTCTTCAAGCTCTTGCTGCAAGACCCGGCGGAGCTCCCCACGTGCGCATCACAGGAATCGACGATCCAGTCTCTAGATATGCTCGTGGAGATGGGCTAGAAGTAGTCGGGAAAAGATTGGCCGTGATGTCAAAGAAATTCGGCATCCCAGTTGAGTTTCACGGGATTCCTGTTTTCGGTCCCGATGTGACCAAAGACATGCTTGATATCAGACATGGAGAAGCTTTGGCTGTGAATTTTCCATTGCAACTCCATCACACAGCTGATGAGAGTGTTGATGTGAATAATCCAAGAGATGGACTTTTGAGAATGGTGAAATCTCTTTCTCCCAAGGTGGTCACACTTGTCGAGCAGGAATCAAACACAAACACAACCCCTTTCTTCAACAGGTTCATAGAAACATTAGATTACTACTTGGCATTCTTTGAGTCTATCGATGTTACCCTCTCGAGAAACAGCAAGGATAGGATTAACGTGGAGCAGCATTGCTTGGCTCGCGATATCGTAAATATCATTGCTTGTGAAGGAAAGGAAAGGATCGAGCGGCACGAACTGTTCGGCAAGTGGAAGTCTAGGCTGACAATGGCCGGGTTTACTCAATGTCCTTTGAGTTCTTATGTGAATTCTGTTATTGGAAGCCTTCTGAGATGCTATTCGGAGCATTATACATTGGTGGAGAAAGATGGAGCCATGTTGTTGGGGTGGAAGAACAGAAATTTGATATCAGCTTCAGCTTGGCATTGATGAAAGATATAATAATTGTAGAAATAACATGATGATGGAAGCCACAAGGTTTGTGTTGATTTCCAGTGTTATGTATCCATTATCATTGTCTTAAAAGGTCTATGTTCTTTAAGAATGTCCATAAAGAGTATGGTGTAGTAGTTATGTATTAATATTGATTCTTTTAATAGTATGTTTCTTTGGTTTTTGTAGATGTTGATATATAAAAAATGCTACTTTACTTCCGTTCAAGTGCAAAATTACGTGAATCACAAATTTCTCAACTTTCTAGCATATCTTATATAGAGATGCAAATAGATGCAAATGGGAAACTCCGCCATCCGTCTATTGGATAAATACGAAATTCGTGCCCGTTTTATATCCGAGCATTGATCCGTGTCTCATATCTGTCTAGATATCTATACAGATATTTGATATTCATGAAAAAAATTATAATTTTTTATAATTTTTTAAGCCAAATATGATATATAATAAATTTATATATGATAAATGATCATGTCAAAGGGAAGATGAAAAAGTTACAAGGATATGTGGATTCGACTTTATTTTTAAAAATGGTGTTGGTATAAAAGTAGTGTTGGTGGTGATGGAGTAAAAGAAGATGACAAAGTTGTAAAGGATGATGTAGGTTCGGTTTTATTTTTGAAAGTGGTGCTGATTGTGATGGGGTATAGGTCGCCTCTACTCTCACTTCTCATTAGAGTCATTTCTGTTTGAAAATTCTTCGAAAAAAATTAAACAGGTCAACTTCAATTGAAATTTTATTATTTGTAGTGAATTTTCTAACATATACTAAATTTTTAATCAAGTTTGGGACATGTAGGATATTTTTTAGACTAAAAGGATGGTGGGGTGAGGGTATGTTTGCACTACCAAGGTCATAAATTGGAACTGAATGACCATTTTCTATTATGATTTTATTATTTTTTCTTTATTTAAAATTAGACAAGTGATTCCTTTACGAGGGTGTCATGTGAAAGGTAACACCATTGTTCATATACTAAGATTGATTTGGCTGAGCAAGACTGAGGGTGTAAATATTATTCTCAATATCAATTAGACTGAGTTCATTTACATTAGGAGCAGCTTGTGGTCTTGGGCCAAGAATTCCTCCTTACGGGACATCATTATTGGACCTATTTACTATAAAGCAACTACAAATAAGTTAATTGACTTTCCACTTGTGCCCTTTCTCTTAAAAACCTTTACACTGAAATAAGGGCATAATTGTAACTAGCAGATTCATCACTTTTCCTAACTTACTTTCCCACAAATGCTGCCATTTGTTACACTGTCATTGGTCCCGAATTTCAAATTTCCTAATCCCTCCAAAGAAATCCTAAATCTTCACACTTTCCACTTCTCTCTCTCTCTCTCTCTCTCTCTCTCTCTCTCTCTCTCTCTCTCTCTCTCTCTCTCTCTCTCTCCGTTTTTCTCTTCCCCCCAAACCCTACTCGGCCGCCACCCTCTTTCTTCACACAATCACTCGCCACCCTCTTTCTCTACACAATCGCACGCCACCCTGTTTCCTCTGCCTTTTTCTCTCCGGTTGATATCATTTTGTGTTTCTTTTCATCATTATCGAAAGGTCTTTTATTCATGTTTAAGGGTATGTTGGACAGCTGCATCCTGATAAGCTATTGATATTGATGTCGATGATATTGATGCGAACCCTGAGAAATTAGTATGCAATGTATGCTCGGGAAGATGATGATTTGGAAACTCTGGTAAGACTCTGTTAACTTTTATTTTTTTTCCCATGTATTTGTAGAAATGACTATGAGATATGCTCTGTAGTTCTGTTTTTCATTTTGGATTTTTTTAGCATTATTGAAAGTTCTCAATATAACAGTTGGCATGGAATGTATATTGATTTTGTGTAGGTGTTACTGATTTTGTTACTGATTTTGTATGCCAATAAATGGGTTACTGATTTTGTGTAGTTGGTTTAATTTGATTACAGGGATTACAGTCGAAGATTGGATGGTATTTTCTCTGTAATCTCTATAGGTCATATTGATTTTGTGTAGTTGGTTTACTGATTATAGTTATTGACATTCTAATTTTATCAAATGACTTGGTACCAATATGATAAATAATTTATATGTTATCTTCTGTAGTATATCAACTTTAAATGAATGAAAATGGAAAAGGGAAGATCAATGAACAAGCAACTGCAGCAGGTAATTTATATGTTACAATGCCATATTGTGAAAAAATCAGGTAACTCCAACTTTACATATGCACAAACTGAGAAAGAATCAGGTAACTAAGTTCTTAAATTTTTAGTGAAAAAATGAGGACCTTTTACAACAGTTTGCATTTAAAATTAATGTTGTTTACACTTTTACACAGTTTTCAGAACATGATCACATACTTGAATTTAAGAAACTGGTTTGTTCTGATATTGAACCTAGACCTGTTCCTCACCCTGCTGCTATTAAGGGAGTTCCAGTGGCTAGAAGAGTGGCAGTCATCCCCTATATTGTTCACAATTATGCTCACAATTATGCAGGTTGCATTGAATATATGATCTGCAGACTCCCCACGTTACAGAGCAACCAATATGGAAGTTATTCAGCTTGATACCGGTAAATTTGGATGTTTCCATTTTTTTAACCAACATACAGCTCATTTAGATAAATGTCTTACTCTTCATGTGTCTGAATACAGATTTTGGTAGTTCATTTTCGGGTGTGCTAACAGATGAACATGGAAGGGTCCAGGCTTTATGGGGAAGCTTCTCTACTCAGGTTCATCGAAATCTACTCAGCTTATTTTTTTAATTATTAAAAAAATTAGCATAACATGTTGTTTGGTATTCTGCCACCTAATCATGACTTTACTATGTAAATGTTATAATTACTGTGCTTTTAAAAATTTATAATTACCAATGCAAATCATTACTTTGACCTTTAGGTTTCAATGACAATTTAATAAAACGTCATTGATAGGCTTCACCATCAAAATTTAATAACTGACATTGGCTTTTGAATTAACCAAACAATTAATGACCCAAGTCCACTAAAAAGTTGTAGATTACCAGTGTAATGAGAATATCAATAGTCAAATAACACATTATAAAGTCCTGCTTTCTCTTTGTTGTATCACACAACCATCACCATAGGTTAGGGAAAAAAAACAATGAATTCAAATAACGTTGTCCTGGATGAATCTGAGGCATATGAACAACAACCTCAACACGTCCAACAAGTTCCCCAGGTAATCCCTGTGGTTGACGAGGTCCAACAAATATACCATGTTCAACAAGAAGTACTCTTCCAGGCCGAGGAAGCTGAGGAGGCACAAGAAGCTGCTGCACTGCGTAGAAGACAAGCCAGGAGACGATTAAGAAGGGCAAGAAGAAAGGCGTTGCGAAGAAGACAGGCCAGGATGCATTTTTTCGATTCAGATGATGAGGATGAAGCACCTTTTACCTGGAGTGACTTTATGTGGGCTAGGGGTTTTAGACTTGATCTTTAATATTTTATATTTTCATCTAGGGCTGTTATGAAATTATGATAAAGTATTTAATTATTGTCAGGATCGACTTCACCTTATGTGTTTTTTGGAACCATTTTTCTACATTATATGCATTTTGTTATTTTGATTGAATTTAGCATTTTAATATCAGTTTTTTTATTATTCTATTGCATTTTACTTATTGTCAGTTTTTTGTTATTTTAATACCAGTCTTGTATCTTATAGTTCAAACTGAATGCTCATTGTAGTTCATGTGGGGTCTTAATCTTTATAAAAGACCAAAAGTCACTTCTTCACAGGTACTGTTATTTATTATCATGCATATGTTGTTAGAATGCTGTTCTATATATTGTTCTGTTGCTCTTTTGTATTATTATTAAATATATTTATGGCTCTGTTCCTTTTTGCAGGTTTTAGCAACATTTTCATTGGCTTTGGTACATACATTAGGGAACCTTTTCACTAATATGAACCTTGCTATGATGCTATGAATTTTATGATGCTGCAGATGTTATTTGTTGGTTGTCTGTGATAAAAATAAATCTTCTGAGCACTGAATGTTGTTGCAAAAATCCTCTCATTCCTGTTGTTCCTTCTGATATAGTGTCCCTTTTACATCTCATGGCATTGAATTGGGACAAACGTCTTGATCTGCCATTTGTTGGTGGTTGATGATGACTTGGAATATATTCCAGTCTGAAACCTAATTTCCTGAACTCTTAACATCTTGCTGCTTATTTGTTGTTTAATGTCGTTGAATTGATATGGATTCTGCTAATAACAATTTGGTTTGATTTTACATAACCATTTTTTATAGCAGAAACAGAGTTTGTTGTCGTTGTTGCACAGGACACTTTCATCGTATGCCATGTGCTGCAAATTACATTCGTATCGAAGATTTTTTTTCTTGCATACCGAACAGTGTTCAATTTGTTTTTGAACTGCTCTGATAAAAATCTGCAGGGTGATCGGTTTGTGTAACACCTTAGGGGTTGCTATGATGCTCTGAATTTTATGATGCTGCAGATGTTATTTGTTGGTTTGTTGTGATGAAAATAAATCTTCTGAGCATTGAATGTTGCTGCGAAAATCCTCTCCTTCCTGCTGTTCCTTCTGATATACTTTCCCTTTTACATCTCATGACATTGAATTGAGACAATCGTCTTGATCTGCCATTTGTTGGTGGTTGATGATGACTTGGAATAAATTCCAGGCTAAAACCTAATTTTCTAAACTCTTAACGTCTTGCTGGTTATTTGTTGTTTAATGCCGTTGAATTGATGTGGATTCTGCTAATAACAACTTGGTTTGATTTTACATAACCATTTTTTATAGCAGAAACAGAGTTTGTTGTCGTTGTTGCACGGGACACTTTCATCGTATGCCATGTGCTGCAAATTGCATTCGTATCGAAGAATATTTTTCTTGCATACCGAACAGTTTGCAATTTGTTTTTGAACTGCTCTGATGAAAATCTGCAGGGTGATCGGTTTGTGTAACACCTAAGGGGTTGCTATTATGCTCTGAATTTTATGATGCTGCAGATGTTATTTGTTGGTTTGCTGTGATGAAAATAAATCTTCTGAGCATTGAATGTTGCTGCGAAAATCCTCTCCTTCCTGCTGTTCCTTCTGATATACTTTCCCTTTTACATCTCATGACATTGAATTGAGACAATCGTCTTGATCTGCCATTTGTTGGTGGTTGATGATGACTTGGAATAAATTCCAGGCTAAAACCTAATTTTCTAAACTCTTAACGTCTTGCTGGTTATTTGTTGTTTAATGCCGTTGAATTGATGTGGATTCTGCTAATAACAACTTGGTTTGATTTTACATAACCATTTTTTATAGCAGAAACAGAGTTTGTTGTCGTTGTTGCACGGGACACTTTCATCGTATGCCATGTGCTGCAAATTGCATTCGTATCGAAGAATATTTTTCTTGCATACCGAACAGTTTGCAATTTGTTTTTGAACTGCTCTGATAAAAATCTGCAGGGTGATCGGTTTGTGTAACACCTAAGGGGTTGCTATTATGCTCTGAATTTTATGATGCTGCAGATGTTATTTGTTGGTTTGCTGTGATGAAAATAAATCTTCTGAGCATTGAATGTTGCTGCGAAAATCCTCTCCTTCCTGCTGTTCCTTCTGATATACTTTCCCTTTTACATCTCATGACATTGAATTGAGACAATCGTCTTGATCTGCCATTTGTTGGTGGTTGATGATGACTTGGAATAAATTCCAGGCTAAAACCTAATTTTCTAAACTCTTAACGTCTTGCTGGTTATTTGTTGTTTAATGCCGTTGAATTGATGTGGATTCTGCTAATAACAACTTGGTTTGATTTTACATAACCATTTTTTATAGCAGAAACAGAGTTTGTTGTCGTTGTTGCACGGGACACTTTCATCGTATGCCATGTGCTGCAAATTGCATTCGTATCGAAGAATATTTTTCTTGCATACCGAACAGTTTGCAATTTGTTTTTGAACTGCTTTGATAAAAATCTGCAGGGTGATCGGTTTGTGTAACACCTAAGGGGTTGCTATGATGCTCTGAATTTTATGATGTTGCAGATGTTATTTGTTGGTTTGCTGTGATGAAAATAAATCTTCTGAGCACTGAATGTTGCTGCAAAAATCCTCTCCTTCCTGCTGTTCCTTCTGATATACTTTCCCTTTTGCATCTCATGGCATTGAATTGAGACAATCGTCTTGATCTGCCATTTGTTGGTGGTTGATGATGACTTGGAATAAATTTCAGGCTGAAACCTAATTTCCTGAACTCTTAACATCTTGCTGCTTATTTGTTGTTTAATGCCGTTGAATTGATATGGATTCTGCTAATAACAACTTGGTTTGATTTTACGTAACCATTTTTTATAGCAGAAACAGAGTTTGTTGTCATTGTTGCACGGGACACTTTCATCGTATGCCATGTGCTGCAAATTGCATTCGCATCGAAGAATTTTTTTCTTGCATACCGAACAGTTTGCAATTTGTTTTTGAACTGCTCTGATAAAAATTTGCAGGGTGATCGGTTTGTGTAACACCTAAGGGGTTGCTATGATGCTCTGAATTTTATGATGCTGTAGATGTTATTTGTTGGTTTGTTGTGATGAAAATAAATCTTCTGAGCAATGAATGTTGCTGCGAAAATCCTCTCCTTCCTGCTGTTCCTTCTGATATACTTTCCCTTTTACATCACATGGCATTGAATTGAGACAATCGTCTTGATCTGCCATTTGTTGGTGGTTGATGATGACTTGGAATAAATTCCAGGCTGAAACCTAATTTCCTGAACTCTTAACATCTTGCTGCTTATTTATTGTTTAATGCCGTTGAATTCATATGGATTCTGCTAATAACAACTTGGTTTGATTTTACATAACCATTTTTTATAGCAGAAACAGAGTTTGTTGTCGTTGTTGCACGGGACACTTTCATCGTATGCCATGTCTGCAAATTGCATTCGTATCGAAGAATTTTTTTCTTGCATACCGAACAGTTTGCAATTTGTTTTTGAACTGCTATGATAAAAATCTGCAGGGTGATCGGTTTGTGTAACACCTAAGGGGTTGCTATGATGCTCTGAATTTTATGATGCTGTAGATGTTATTTGTTGGTTTGCTGTGGTGAAAATAAATCTTCTGAGCACTGAATGTTGCTGCGAAAATCCTCTCCTTCCTGCTATTCCTTCTGTTATACTTTCCCTTTTACATCTCATGGCATTGAATTGGGACAATCGTCTTGATCTGCCATTTGTTGGTGGTTGATGATGATTTGGAATAAATTCTAGGCTGAAACCTAATTTCCTGAACTCTTAACATCTTGCTGCTTATTTGTTGTTTAATGCCGTTGAATTGATATGGATTCTTCTAATAACAACTTGGTTTGATTTTACGTAACCATTTTTTATAGCAGAAACAGAGTTTGTTGTCGTTGTTGCACGGGACACTTTCATCGTATGCCATGTGCTGCAAATTGCATTCGTATCGAAGAATTTTTTTCTTGCATACCGAACAGTTTGCAATTTGTTTTTGAACTGCTCTGATAAAAATCTGCAGGGTGATCGGTTTGTGTAACACCTAAGGGGTTGCTATTATGCTCTGAATTTTATGATGCTGCAGATGTTATTTGTTGGTTTGCTGTGATGAAAATAAATCTTCTGAGCATTGAATGTTGCTGCAAAAATCCTCTCCTTCCTGCTGTTCCTTCTGATATACTTTCCCTTTTACATCTCATGACATTGAATTGAGACAATCGTCTTGATCTGCCATTTGTTGGTGGTTGATGATGACTTGGAATAAATTCCAGGCTAAAACCTAATTTTCTAAACTCTTAACGTCTTGCTGGTTATTTGTTGTTTAATGCCGTTGAATTGATGTGGATTCTGCTAATAACAACTTGGTTTGATTTTACATAACCATTTTTTATAGCAGAAACAGAGTTTGTTGTCGTTGTTGCACGGGACACTTTCATCGTATGCCATGTGCTGCAAATTGCATTCGTATCGAAGAATATTTTTCTTGCATACCGAACAGTTTGCAATTTGTTTTTGAACTGCTTTGATAAAAATCTGCAGGGTGATCGGTTTGTGTAACACCTAAGGGGTTGCTATGATGCTCTGAATTTTATGATGTTGCAGATGTTATTTGTTGGTTTGCTGTGATGAAAATAAATCTTCTGAGCACTGAATGTTGCTGCAAAAATCCTCTCCTTCCTGCTGTTCCTTCTGATATACTTTCCCTTTTACATCTCATGGCATTGAATTGAGACAATCGTCTTGATCTGCCATTTGTTGGTGGTTGATGATGACTTGGAATAAATTTCAGGCTGAAACCTAATTTCCTGAACTCTTAACATCTTGCTGCTTATTTGTTGTTTAATGCCGTTGAATTGATATGGATTCTGCTAATAACAACTTGGTTTGATTTTACATAACCATTTTTTATAGCAGAAACAGAGTTTGTTGTCATTGTTGCACGGGACACTTTCATCGTATGCCATGTGCTGCAAATTGCATTCGTATCGAAGAATTTTTTTCTTGCATACCGAACAGTTTGCAATTTGTTTTTGAACTGCTCTGATAAAAATCTGCAGGGTGATCGGTTTGTGTAACACCTAAGGGGTTGCTATGATGCTCTGAATTTTATGATGCTGTAGATGTTATTTGTTGGTTTGTTGTGATGAAAATAAATCTTCTGAGCAATGAATGTTGCTGCGAAAATCCTCTCCTTCCTGCTGTTCCTTCTGATATACTTTCCCTTTTACATCACATGGCATTGAATTGAGACAATCGTCTTGATCTGCCATTTGTTGGTGGTTGATGATGACTTGGAATAAATTCCAGGCTGAAACCTAATTTCCTGAACTCTTAACATCTTGCTGCTTATTTATTGTTTAATGCCGTTGAATTCATATGGATTCTGCTAATAACAACTTGGTTTGATTTTACATAACCATTTTTTATAGCAGAAACAGAGTTTGTTGTCGTTGTTGCACGAGACACTTTCATCGTATGCCATGTCTGCAAATTGCATTCGTATCGAAGAATTTTTTTCTTGCATACCGAACAGTTTGCAATTTGTTTTTGAACTGCTCTGATAAAAATCTGCAGGGTGATCGGTTTGTGTAACACCTAAGGGGTTGCTATGATGCTCTGAATTTTATGATGCTGTAGATGTTATTTGTTGGTTTGCTGTGATGAAAATAAATCTTCTGAGCACTGAATGTTGCTGCGAAAATCCTCTCCTTCCTGCTATTCCTTCTGTTATACTTTCCCTTTTACATCTCATGGCATTGAATTGAGACAATCGTCTTGATCTGCCATTTGTTGGTGGTTGATGATGACTTGGAATAAATTCTAGGCTGAAACCTAATTTCCTGAACTCTTAACATCTTGCTGCTTATTTGTTGTTTAATGCCGTTGAATTGATATGGATTCTGCTAATAACAACTTGGTTTGATTTTACGTAACCATTTTTTATAGCAGAAACAGAGTTTGTTGTCGTTGTTGCACGGGACACTTTCATCGTATGCCATGTGCTGCAAATTGCATTCGTATCGAAGAATTTTTTTCTTGCATACCGAACAGTTTGCAATTTGTTTTTGAACTGCTCTGATAAAAATCTGCAGGGTGATCGGTTTGTGTAACACCTAAGGGGTTGCTATTATGCTCTGAATTTTATGATGCTGCAGATGTTATTTGTTGGTTTGCTGTGATGAAAATAAATCTTCTGAGCATTGAATGTTGCTGCGAAAATCCTCTCCTTCCTGCTGTTCCTTCTGATATACTTTCCCTTTTACATCTCATGACATTGAATTGAGACAATCGTCTTGATCTGCCATTTGTTGGTGGTTGATGATGACTTGGAATAAATTCCAGGCTAAAACCTAATTTTCTAAACTCTTAACGTCTTGCTGGTTATTTGTTGTTTAATGCCGTTGAATTGATGTGGATTCTGCTAATAACAACTTGGTTTGATTTTACATAACCATTTTTTATAGCAGAAACAGAGTTTGTTGTCGTTGTTGCACGGGACACTTTCATCGTATGCCATGTGCTGCAAATTGCATTCGTATCGAAGAATATTTTTCTTGCATACCGAACAGTTTGCAATTTGTTTTTGAACTGCTTTGATAAAAATCTGCAGGGTGATCGGTTTGTGTAACACCTAAGGGGTTGCTATGATGCTCTGAATTTTATGATGTTGCAGATGTTATTTGTTGGTTTGCTGTGATGAAAATAAATCTTCTGAGCACTGAATGTTGCTGCAAAAATCCTCTCCTTCCTGCTGTTCCTTCTGATATACTTTCCCTTTTACATCTCATGGCATTGAATTGAGACAATCGTCTTGATCTGCCATTTGTTGGTGGTTGATGATGACTTGGAATAAATTTCAGGCTGAAACCTAATTTCCTGAACTCTTAACATCTTGCTGCTTATTTGTTGTTTAATGCCGTTGAATTGATATGGATTCTGCTAATAACAACTTGGTTTGATTTTACATAACCATTTTTTATAGCAGAAACAGAGTTTGTTGTCATTGTTGCACGGGACACTTTCATCGTATTCCATGTGCTGCAAATTGCATTCGTATCGAAGAATTTTTTTCTTGCATACCGAACAGTTTGCAATTTGTTTTTGAACTGCTCTGATAAAAATCTGCAGGGTGATCGGTTTGTGTAACACCTAAGGGGTTGCTATGATGCTCTGAATTTTATGATGCTGTAGATGTTATTTGTTGGTTTGTTGTGATGAAAATAAATCTTCTGAGCAATGAATGTTGCTGCGAAAATCCTCTCCTTCCTGCTGTTCCTTCTGATATACTTTCCCTTTTACATCACATGGCATTGAATTGAGACAATCGTCTTGATCTGCCATTTGTTGGTGGTTGATGATGACTTGGAATAAATTCCAGGCTGAAACCTAATTTCCTGAACTCTTAACATCTTGCTGCTTATTTATTGTTTAATGCCGTTGAATTCATATGGATTCTGCTAATAACAACTTGGTTTGATTTTACATAACCATTTTTTATAGCAGAAACAGAGTTTGTTATCGTTGTTGCACGGGACACTTTCATCGTATGCCATGTCTGCAAATTGCATTCGTATCGAAGAATTTTTTTCTTGCATACCGAACAGTTTGCAATTTGTTTTTGAACTGCTCTGATAAAAATCTGCAGGGTGATCGGTTTGTGTAACACCTAAGGGGTTGCTATGATGCTCTGAATTTTATGATGCTGTAGATGTTATTTGTTGGTTTGCTGTGATGAAAATAAATCTTCTGAGCACTGAATGTTGCTGCGAAAATCCTCTCCTTCCTGCTATTCCTTCTGTTATACTTTCCCTTTTACATCTCATGGCATTGAATTGAGACAATCGTCTTGATCTGCCATTTGTTGGTGGTTGATGATGACTTGGAATAAATTCTAGGCTGAAACCTAATTTCCTGAACTCTTAACATCTTGCTGCTTATTTGTTGTTTAATGCCGTTGAATTGATATGGATTCTGCTAATAACAACTTGGTTTGATTTTACGTAACCATTTTTTATAGCAGAAACAGAGTTTGTTGTCGTTGTTGCACGGGACACTTTCATCGTATGCCATGTGCTGCAAATTGCATTCGTATCGAAGAATTTTTTTCTTGCATACCGAACAGTTTGCAATTTGTTTTTGAACTGCTATGATAAAAATCTGCAGGGTGATCGGTTTGTGTAACACCTAAGGGGTTGCTATGATGCTCTGAATTTTATGATGCTGTAGATGTTATTTGTTGGTTTGCTGTGATGAAAATAAATCTTCTGAGCACTGAATGTTGCTGCGAAAATCCTCTCCTTCCTGCTATTCCTTCTGTTATACTTTCCCTTTTACATCTCATGGCATTGAATTGAGACAATCGTCTTGATCTGCCATTTGTTGGTGGTTGATGATGACTTGGAATAAATTCTAGGCTGAAACCTAATTTCCTGAACTCTTAACATCTTGCTGCTTATTTGTTGTTTAATGCCGTTGAATTGATATGGATTCTGCTAATAACAACTTGGTTTGATTTTACGTAACCATTTTTTATAGCAGAAACAGAGTTTGTTGTCGTTGTTGCATGGGACACTTTCATCGTATGCCATGTGCTGCAAATTGCATTCGTATCGAAGAATTTTTTTCTTGCATACCGAACAGTTTGCAATTTGTTTTTGAACTGCTCTGATAAAAATCTGCAGGGTGATCGATTTGTGTAACACCTAAGGGGTTGCTATTATCCTCTGAATTTTATGATGCTGCAGATGTTATTTGTTGGTTTGCTGTGATGAAAATAAATCTTCTGAGCATTGAATGTTGCTGCGAAAATCCTCTCCTTCCTGCTGTTCCTTCTGATATACTTTCCCTTTTACATCTCATGCCATTGAATTGAGACAATCGTCTTGATCTGCCATTTGTTGGTGGTTGATGATGACTTGGAATAAATTCCAGGCTAAAACCTAATTTTCTAAACTCTTAACGTCTTGCTGGTTATTTGTTGTTTAATCCCGTTGAATTGATGTGGATTCTGCTAATAACAACTTGGTTTGATTTTACATAACCATTTTTTATAGCAGAAACAGAGTTTGTTGTCGTTGTTGCACGGGACACTTTCATCGTATGCCATGTGCTGCAAATTGCATTCGTATCGAAGAATATTTTTCTTGCATACCGAACAGTTTGCAATTTGTTTTTGAATTGCTTTGATAAAAATCTGCAGGGTGATCGGTTTGTGTAACACCTAAGGGGTTGCTATGATGCTCTGAATTTTATGATGTTGCAGATGTTATTTGTTGGTTTACTGTGATGAAAATAAATCTTCTGAGCACTGAATGTTGCTGCAAAAATCCTCTCCTTCATGCTGTTCCTTCTGATATACTTTCCCTTTTACATCTTATGGCATTGAATTGAGACAATCGTCTTGATCTGCCATTTGTTGGTGGTTGATGATGACTTGGAATAAATTTCAGGCTGAAACCTAATTTCCTGAACTCTTAACATCTTGCTGCTTATTTGTTGTTTAATGCCGTTGAATTGATATGGATTCTGCTAATAACAACTTGGTTTGATTTTACATAACCATTTTTTATAGCAGAAACAGAGTTTGTTGTCATTGTTGCACGGGACACTTTCATCGTATGCCATGTGCTGCAAATTGCATTCGTATCGAAGAATTTTTTTCTTGCATACCGAACAGTTTGCAATTTGTTTTTGAACTGCTCTGATAAAAATCTGCAGGGTGATCGGTTTGTGTAACACCTAAGGGGTTGCTATGATGCTCTGAATTTTATGATGCTGTAGATGTTATTTGATGGTTTGTTGTGATGAAAATAAATCTTCTGAGCAATGAATGTTGCTGCGAAAATCCTCTCCTTCCTGCTGTTCCTTCTGATATACTTTCCCTTTTACATCACATGGCATTGAATTGAGACAATCGTCTTGATCTGCCATTTGTTGGTGGTTGATGATGACTTGGAATAAATTCCAGGCTGAAACCTAATTTCCTGAACTCTTAACATCTTGCTGCTTATTTATTGTTTAATGCCGTTGAATTCATATGGATTCTGCTAATAACAACTTGGTTTGATTTTACATAACCATTTTTTATAGCAGAAACAGAGTTTGTTGTCGTTGTTGCACGGGACACTTTCATCGTATGCCATGTCTGCAAATTGCATTCGTATC
Organism: Lathyrus tuberosus; assembly: GCA_022829125.1. Taxonomy (NCBI): domain Eukaryota; kingdom Viridiplantae; phylum Streptophyta; class Magnoliopsida; order Fabales; family Fabaceae; genus Lathyrus; species Lathyrus tuberosus. Next base: position 9,969,451 of record JALAZF010000034.1, read on the forward strand.
GAAGAATTTTTTTCTTGCATACCGAACAGTTTGCAATTTGTTTTTGAACTGCTCTGATAAAAATCTGCAGGGTGATCGGTTTGTGTAACACCTAAGGGGTTGCTATGATGCTCTGAATTTTATGATGCTGTAGATGTTATTTGTTGGTTTGCTGTGATGAAAATAAATCTTCTGAGCACTGAATGTTGCTGCGAAAATCCTCTCCTTCCTGCTATTCCTTCTGTTATACTTTCCCTTTTACATCTCATGGCATTGAATTGAGACAATCGTCTTGATCTGCCATTTGTTGGTGGTTGATGATGACTTGGAATAAATTCTAGGCTGAAACCTAATTTCCTGAACTCTTAACATCTTGCTGCTTATTTGTTGTTTAATGCCGTTGAATTGATATGGATTCTGCTAATAACAACTTGGTTTGATTTTACGTAACCATTTTTTATAGCAGAAACAGAGTTTGTTGTCGTTGTTGCACGGGACACTTTCATCGTATGCCATGTGCTGCAAATTGCATTCGTATCGAAGAATTTTTTTCTTGCATACCGAACAGTTTGCAATTTGTTTTTGAACTGCTATGATAAAAATCTGCAGGGTGATCGGTTTGTGTAACACCTAAGGGGTTGCTATGATGCTCTGAATTTTATGATGCTGTAGATGTTATTTGTTGGTTTGCTGTGATGAAAATAAATCTTCTGAGCACTGAATGTTGCTGCGAAAATCCTCTCCTTCCTGCTATTCCTTCTGTTATACTTTCCCTTTTACATCTCATGGCATTGAATTGAGACAATCGTCTTGATCTGCCATTTGTTGGTGGTTGATGATGACTTGGAATAAATTCTAGGCTGAAACCTAATTTCCTGAACTCTTAACATCTTGCTGCTTATTTGTTGTTTAATGCCGTTGAATTGATATGGATTCTGCTAATAACAACTTGGTTTGATTTTACGTAACCATTTTTTATAGCAGAAACAGAGTTTGTTGTCGTTGTTGCATGGGACACTTTCATCGTATGCCATGTGCTGCAAATTGCATTCGTATCGAAGAATTTTTTTCTTGCATACCGAACAGTTTGCAATTTGTTTTTGAACTGCTCTGATAAAAATCTGCAGGGTGATCGATTTGTGTAACACCTAAGGGGTTGCTATTATCCTCTGAATTTTATGATGCTGCAGATGTTATTTGTTGGTTTGCTGTGATGAAAATAAATCTTCTGAGCATTGAATGTTGCTGCGAAAATCCTCTCCTTCCTGCTGTTCCTTCTGATATACTTTCCCTTTTACATCTCATGCCATTGAATTGAGACAATCGTCTTGATCTGCCATTTGTTGGTGGTTGATGATGACTTGGAATAAATTCCAGGCTAAAACCTAATTTTCTAAACTCTTAACGTCTTGCTGGTTATTTGTTGTTTAATCCCGTTGAATTGATGTGGATTCTGCTAATAACAACTTGGTTTGATTTTACATAACCATTTTTTATAGCAGAAACAGAGTTTGTTGTCGTTGTTGCACGGGACACTTTCATCGTATGCCATGTGCTGCAAATTGCATTCGTATCGAAGAATATTTTTCTTGCATACCGAACAGTTTGCAATTTGTTTTTGAATTGCTTTGATAAAAATCTGCAGGGTGATCGGTTTGTGTAACACCTAAGGGGTTGCTATGATGCTCTGAATTTTATGATGTTGCAGATGTTATTTGTTGGTTTACTGTGATGAAAATAAATCTTCTGAGCACTGAATGTTGCTGCAAAAATCCTCTCCTTCCTGCTGTTCCTTCTGATATACTTTCCCTTTTACATCTTATGGCATTGAATTGAGACAATCGTCTTGATCTGCCATTTGTTGGTGGTTGATGATGACTTGGAATAAATTTCAGGCTGAAACCTAATTTCCTGAACTCTTAACATCTTGCTGCTTATTTGTTGTTTAATGCCGTTGAATTGATATGGATTCTGCTAATAACAACTTGGTTTGATTTTACATAACCATTTTTTATAGCAGAAACAGAGTTTGTTGTCATTGTTGCACGGGACACTTTCATCGTATGCCATGTGCTGCAAATTGCATTCGTATCGAAGAATTTTTTTCTTGCATACCGAACAGTTTGCAATTTGTTTTTGAACTGCTCTGATAAAAATCTGCAGGGTGATCGGTTTGTGTAACACCTAAGGGGTTGCTATGATGCTCTGAATTTTATGATGCTGTAGATGTTATTTGATGGTTTGTTGTGATGAAAATAAATCTTCTGAGCAATGAATGTTGCTGCGAAAATCCTCTCCTTCCTGCTGTTCCTTCTGATATACTTTCCCTTTTACATCACATGGCATTGAATTGAGACAATCGTCTTGATCTGCCATTTGTTGGTGGTTGATGATGACTTGGAATAAATTCCAGGCTGAAACCTAATTTCCTGAACTCTTAACATCTTGCTGCTTATTTATTGTTTAATGCCGTTGAATTCATATGGATTCTGCTAATAACAACTTGGTTTGATTTTACATAACCATTTTTTATAGCAGAAACAGAGTTTGTTGTCGTTGTTGCACGGGACACTTTCATCGTATGCCATGTCTGCAAATTGCATTCGTATCGAAGAATTTTTTTCTTGCATACCGAACAGTTTGCAATTTGTTTTTGAACTGCTCAGATAAAAATCTGCAGGGTGATCGGTTTGTGTAACACCTAAGGGGTTGCTATGATGCTCTGAATTTTATGATGCTGTAGATGTTATTTGTTGGTTTGCTGTGATGAAAATAAATCTTCTGAGCACTGAATGTTGCTGCGAAAATCCTCTCCTTCCTGCTATTCCTTCTGTTATACTTTCCCTTTTACATCTCATGGCATTGAATTGAGACAATCGTCTTGATCTGCCATTTGTTGGTGGTTGATGATGACTTGGAATAAATTCTAGGCTGAAACCTAATTTCCTGAACTCTTAACATCTTGCTGCTTATTTGTTGTTTAATGCCGTTGAATTGATATGGATTCTGCTAATAACAACTTGGTTTGATTTTACGTAACCATTTTTTATAGCAGAAACAGAGTTTGTTGTCGTTGTTGCACGGGACACTTTCATCGTATGCCATGTGCTGCAAATTGCATTCGTATCGAAGAATTTTTTTCTTGCATACCGAACAGTTTGCAATTTGTTTTTGAACTGCTCTGATAAAAATCTGCAGGGTGATCGATTTGTGTAACACCTAAGGGGTTGCTATTATCCTCTGAATTTTATGATGCTGCAGATGTTATTTGTTGGTTTGCTGTGATGAAAATAAATCTTCTGAGCATTGAATGTTGCTGCGAAAATCCTCTCCTTCCTGCTGTTCCTTCTGATATACTTTCCCTTTTACATCTCATGACATTGAATTGAGACAATCGTCTTGATCTGCCATTTGTTGGTGGTTGATGATGACTTGGAATAAATTCCAGGCTAAAACCTAATTTTCTAAACTCTTAACGTCTTGCTGGTTATTTGTTGTTTAATGCCGTTGAATTGATGTGGATTCTGCTAATAACAACTTGGTTTGATTTTACATAACCATTTTTTATAACAGAAACAGAGTTTGTTGTCGTTGTTGCACGGGACACTTTCATCGTATGCCATGTGCTGCAAATTGCATTCGTATCGAAGAATTTTTTTCTTGCATACCGAACAGTTTGCAATTTGTTTTTGAATTGCTTTGATAAAAATCTGCAGGGTGATCGGTTTGTGTAACACCTAAGGGGTTGCTATGATGCTCTGAATTTTATGATGTTGCAGATGTTATTTGTTGGTTTACTGTGATGAAAATAAATCTTCTGAGCACTGAATGTTGCTGCAAAAATCCTCTCCTTCCTGCTGTTCCTTCTGATATACTTTCCCTTTTACATCTTATGGCATTGAATTGAGACAATCGTCTTGATCTGCCATTTGTTGGTGGTTGATGATGACTTGGAATAAATTTCAGGCTGAAACCTAATTTCCTGAACTCTTAACATCTTGCTGCTTATTTGTTGTTTAATGCCGTTGAATTGATATGGATTCTGCTAATAACAACTTGGTTTGATTTTACATAACCATTTTTTATAGCAGAAACAGAGTTTGTTGTCATTGTTGCACGGGACACTTTCATCGTATGCCATGTGCTGCAAATTGCATTCGTATCGAAGAATTTTTTTCTTGCATACCGAATAGTTTGCAATTTGTTTTTGAACTGCTCTGATAAAAATCTGCAGGGTGATCGGTTTGTGTAACACCTAAGGGGTTGCTATGATGCTCTGAATTTTATGATGCTGTAGATGTTATTTGTTGGTTTGTTGTGATGAAAATAAATCTTCTGAGCAATGAATGTTGCTGCGAAAATCCTCTCCTTCCTGCTGTTCCTTCTGATATACTTTCCCTTTTACATCACATGGCATTGAATTGAGACAATCGTCTTGATCTGCCATTTGTTGGTGGTTGATGATGACTTGGAATAAATTCCAGGCTGAAACCTAATTTCCTGAACTCTTAACATCTTGCTGCTTAGTTATTGTTTAATGCCGTTGAATTCATATGGATTCTGCTAATAACAACTTGGTTTGATTTTACATAACCATTTTTTATAGCAGAAACAGAGTTTGTTGTCGTTGTTGCACGGGACACTTTCATCGTATGCCATGTCTGCAAATTGCATTCGTATCGAAGAATTTTTTTCTTGCATACCGAACAGTTTGCAATTTGTTTTTGAACTGCTCTGATAAAAATCTGCAGGGTGATCGGTTTGTGTAACACCTAAGGGGTTGCTATGATGCTCTGAATTTTATGATGCTGCAGATGTTATTTGTTGGTTTGCTGTGATGAAAATAAATCTTCTGAGCACTGAATGTTGCTGCGAAAATCCTCTCCTTCCTGCTATTCCTTCTGTTATACTTTCCCTTTTACATCTCATGGCATTGAATTGAGACAATCGTCTTGATCTGCCATTTGTTGGTGGTTGATGATGACTTGGAATAAATTCTAGGCTGAAACCTAATTTCCTGAACTCTTAACATCTTGCTGCTTATTTGTTGTTTAATGCCGTTGAATTGATATGGATTCTGCTAATAACAACTTGGTTTGATTTTACGTAACCATTTTTTATAGCAGAAACAGAGTTTGTTGTCGTTGTTGCACGGGACACTTTCATCGTATGCCATGTGCTGCAAATTGCATTCGTATCGAAGAATTTTTTTCTTGCATACCGAACAGTTTGCAATTTGTTTTTGAACTGCTCTGATAAAAATCTGCAGGGTGATCGGTTTGTGTAACACCTAAGGGGTTGCTATTATGCTCTGAATTTTATGATGCTGCAGATGTTATTTGTTGGTTTGCTGTGATGAAAATAAATCTTCTGAGCATTGAATGTTGCTGCGAAAATCCTCTCTTTCCTGCTGTTCCTTCTGATATACTTTCCCTTTTACATCTCATGACATTGAATTGAGACAATCGTCTTGATCTGCCATTTGTTGGTGGTTGATGATGACTTGGAATAAATTCCAGGCTAAAACCTAATTTTCTAAACTCTTAACGTCTTGCTGGTTATTTGTTGTTTAATGCCGTTGAATTGATGTGGCATTGATAGAAACCGGCGCCAATTGAATTTATAAACGAATAACCTCTGTTTATTATAGATGGTAATCTATGCTTTTTCCAATGTTTATGTCCATTTTTTCTGTTAGCTGTTGGTGCAGTTTGCATAGCATAGCAGGAAAAAGGAAGCAGGGGAACTCTTTCATAGCCATCGTATGCCCGCCATTGTTAATATAAATGCAAACTGGTTCACAGTGTTAAGAATGAAAACGGTCTTGCTGATGTTATAAAGGAGTTTGTTTCCATTGTTTTTCTTATTTTAGATCATTGATATCCTTTGTCAAAAATAAATTATTTTGTATAACCATATTACAAATTTATAGTTGAAAATTTTTCATTATACATTTTCCATTTAGAATAAATGAGTTTTTTTACAATTGTATCTCAATATATTATTTCTACAATATCAAAATAAATTTACCCGTGCGGGAGCACGGGTGTTTTACTAGTTCCAATTATAAAATGGATAAAGGCATAGCTGCCAAGGTGCCATTGTTGTCGAGGCTGCTGTCCACGATCGCTGTTCCGACCACCTCTGCCAGTGTTCCAGTCGCCACCATTGATGCAATTGTTTTTCTCACCACGATCGGGAGATGAGGGTGCACCAGGTCTATTGTGTGGTCTGTTTACGGAGTGGGAAGGAGTAAATAAATCAATGAATGCACGATTGTATTGGCCACGAGTGCCGCCAGTGTGGAGGAGGAAGAATCGCGAGCAGCACATTGAAGTATAATCGATTCTTCAAGCTCTAATCGACATTTGGCAGCATCAGAAGTTGGTAAAGGATCATGCTGTTGGATATAGATAACAAAATCGGCATACGCAACGGTGAGGCCAGAGATTATTTTCAGAACAAAACAGGTGTTGGAAACTATGGACTCAACGTTTGCAAGATGATTAGGGAGGAGTTTGAGACAATTATAGTAGGCTTTGGTGGAGGGAAAGTCCTTAGAGCATCTCCAATGGTGCAACCAACTTTTGAGTTCTTTGTGAGACCCATCATGACATATCATCTTCAAGCAACTCATCTAATTTTCACTCCAATGGTACAATTCTAAAGAACCAATATTGGGTCCTACCAATTTACTTAATATATTAATATAATATTCATATTAAATTTCATATTATTTAAATCAATCATTTAAATTATTTAAATTTTAATTAATATGAATAAATAAAATTAAAATTAAACATAAAATTTAAAATAATAATTAAAATTAATATCAAATACATGACATATAATTAAAATATATGATCAATTGAAGTAAGATGAAAAATTAGGTAAAATATATGATCAATTGAAGGTTAAAAGATGAAAGTGTGAGAGTATAAGAATTATTTACTTCTATTTATAACCAAAGAAATTATTTAAATTAAAAAAAAAATAAAAATAAAAAGAAGAAAGAAAGAGCCGCTGCACAACGGCTAGAATTATCAAAATTAAAAAAAAAACAAAAAAGAAGGAAGCCGTTGCTCAACGGCTAGAAATCTTAAAAAAAAAAAAAAAGAAAAGAAAACAAAAAAAGCCGATGAAGAAGCTATAATAATTATTACATTATTTTTTTATTCAAAGCTACAGGTGCAATGCAATGCAACAAAGAATGAGGTGGCGCACCCATTTCAGACCAATTAAATGACACGCTGACTGCCTGCAGCAAAATACCATCCATTGGAGATGGTCTTAAGGTTTATGTTTCTAAACTAGTTTTCATGTTGAACGACCATTGAATGTTTGTTGTCGTTGAACATGGCTGCAATGTGTTCCAACACGCTTCTACAGAGTCGTCGATCACAAGGATAGGGGTGAGAATGCCTTGTGAGACAGTTGCATCATCCATTATAACCTAACGTCTCTAGAAGATTCCACACCTCAGAATCACTAGTTTTGAGGGTGGCTGCTACACGGATTGCTTATGCGTCAGAGGGAGGGATGATATGGTTGAGCACGTTGTGGACGCGTGCTTCTGGTTTAAATAGTGTAGACCAAAAGTGATGCAGATTAGAGTTGTTGTCCAACGTCACTAGAATGATTGTTTTGACGTTATTAATAGCGAAAGCGGAGTGAAATTTTGTTTTTCCCGTTGGAGTGGATTGGCTGGTCTATGACGAAGTGTCGTCACCACTATTTTAGAGGGAAGTTGTTTCACCCATGGGAAAGGGGGAGGAGGTGCGATGGTTTTTTTAGGTGTTTTAGGGTTTATGTATCATAGAAAATTGATATCATGTAAGAAAGTAATTTTCCTTACCTTTCATTGATATCTTGTCTAATAATATATAAATTTTAAATTAACTATTTAAGAAACTAATAATATCTAATTACAATAAATCAATATATTAATTATGTCTTATTACAGCCAATCAATATATGTTAAATATATGCAGATTTATTTTTACTTTATTTTTATTCTATTATTGTCGTGTGATAAAAATAGACAATAAGTGAAACAGTTTTTGTTCTAAATAATTTTTATTATAATTTCTCTCACACAAGATGGAAAATAAGATTGAAATCAAGATAAATGTCTTTTGTAGGTTTATAAAATGAAGAAATAATGGAGATATGTCCAGCAGAAGTACTGTCACAATATAGACGAGTTGGCTTGATGTAATTAACTTTTAGATCTCGCAGGATGTTTGTTATCCATTATAGTTCACACACAATGGTTGACTTGGCATGACAACGAGGCGGGTCGGAGACGGTTTTTACCTCCTCTAAATCCAAACCGAATCCTTAAACAATCCTCGTTCTCTATTCCAAACCCAAACGGGATTGGGGAATTAAAACTCAAACCCGTCTCAAATGGATTCGGGTATTTCCGCCTCACCATCATTCATTTAATGAAATCAATTTTTTAATAGAAAAATTTATTTTTCCTAATATCAAATTACATTACAAATAATAAAATAAAATAATTTCAAAAAATTTCATACATACATTTTAAATATTTTAAATAATAAATACAAATCAAAATATTAAACATTAGCAACATATTTAATATTCTAAATTATCAAAACTAAATAATAATCTACATAATAAAGTGAACGGAGGTGGGTTCGGGGTGGGTACTAGTGTTCCCATTATCCGACCCATTCCCATATTTTATAATCGGGGAAAACCCAAACCCGAACCCATACTCAGTCAAAGCGAGTTTTTCCCGTCAACTTCGAGACGGGTTCAGGTGAGTACCTGTGAGTATGAGTTATGTTGCTATGCCTAGGTTGACATGGATTTATACTTTGTTTATGTTGAACTTTTAGATTATCCATTAAATAGTACAATTTTACTTGAGTTTTAGAGCATTTTTACTTGAGTTTTAGAAGTGTGTCAGACTATGTTAAAGGATTAAGAAAACATGTCACAAGTAATTGTCACAAGTACTACAAATAATATATTTCATAACAAAATTTCACCTCACTCAACCAAAATCGAGGTAAAATGTTAAGGCGCGCCATGGTTTATTTTTTTTAAAAAAATAAATACCATATATTTTCTCGGTTTCTAAATATAATTGATGGGAAATATAATTCAGGACATGCTTCGATTCCACATAACAACAGTTTATGTTTTTATTTCTTTAAAAGTGGTGCCTTTTTTTTTTTTTTTTTTTAAATTAATGATCTATTCCTTTGGTTATATTTAATAATCAAGGGATTAGATTATCATATTTTATTATAAAAGCATTCGTTAATCAATTTTACTCTAAATCTAACTTATATGTAGCCGCTCCAAAGTCGTACGCATCATTCTTTGGAATGGATTGCAAGACAGAAAAAATATTCAATGTTCTTCAATCTTGAACAAAATATTTTTTTTCTGCCCTTGCAATCTATCTCACATAATGACGTTGACGTTGTTGATGTTATTGTTGTATTTTTGTAATAAACTTCCGATTTTATCAATCAGTGAAAACATTGAGAAATTTATTGCTTTTCTCGGTTGACAATATTGAGAAATTTATTCCTAAACACAATCATCAATTTCTCTTTCATGTGAAAGCATTTGCCATGAAAATATTCGTTCAAGATAATGAAATCTCTCAGGGATGGATTACAAGTACATAAATCTTTTTTCTTAGTTGAAACAGATAACTTATCAGAAATTTGAAAAGATATGTTGTTCTCCAAGAAATATTCTGTGTAAATAATGTAAACATAAAAAAGCTTTTCCCCCTCGGTTTTTAACTAAAATAAAGAGGTATGTGGTGCTTGGGGTGAAACATATTTTATTGTATTTTTTATTTAAAAAGAAACACATTTTACCTCGGTTTTAATTAATAACCGAGGTAAAATATAAGCGTGTTAATTTAGTTTCTTCACCGTCCTTAAACAAATCTTTGCCTTCTATTTAACGAGTATCAACGCTCAAGACTCTGCCATCACGTGAAACCTAAAACCCTCATTATAAAAGCATTATGATTATTAAAAATTGATAATGAAACATTTGACATGAAAACTTTGAAACTTAAAAAAGCGTTTATTTTGTTTGGAAAAAGTTGTTAGAATAAGATTTGATTCTGCATCTATATCTTTGAGTTTTGATGATAACAATAAAGTATTTGTGTGAGAACAATTTTGGTACGCTAACGATTTGTTATTGTGTAACTTTAACAACCAATTCTGATTCTAAGAAATATGACATGCAATGTTACCAGTTTCTGAACTTTGTGTTCTAAAATTCATTTATGCGCTAATTCACACCTAAGAAGCTTCTAGAAAGACGATATGTTGCTGCTACAATGTTCTCTCCACTTCTGCTTCTGGATGTGACTCTGATCATCAAACTTCTGAAAAATGGCAAGCTTCTGAAATTTTGTTACTTAGTTGAAGATTCCGAAGATCTCAAGCCAGATGCTGACGCTGTCAAGGTTCTGAATGAAAATTCTGAAAATCTTAAGCTAGACGCTGACGCTGTCAAGGTTCTGACTGAAGATTCTGAAGACTCTGAAGATTCTGATTTCAACTTTGTGATTCTTCTTTTCATGCTTCATCAACTTTTCATCAGAAGCCAATGAATTTGAAGATAAGATCAAGAGGATACGTGATCAAATAGTACATGGTACAAAACGAAAAATATTCCTTCCACTAACCTGAAATTATGGGCGAAGGACTGTACTATTCTTCACACCTGTCACTAATTTGTTAGTGGACAGCTGCATTTTTACGTATTCTTGATTTTCCCTCCAACAATTCCTTTTTCGTGCTATATAAAGAGGATTTGGAGATTTGAAGAAAAAGAAAAGAGGTCAGCTTTACAAGACAGTTTCTACGTGAAAAGCTCTTAACTTTGTGCTTTCTTTTCTCTAAGTGTTTGTATTTCATTTGTGTAAAATCTGCTTCTGTAGAAGCAACTTGTAACACAAAATCTTTATTCAAACTTGTTGTTTGTATTTCCTTAAGGGACCAGTTTGGTCAGAGTCCTAGAGAAGACTTTGACAGTTTATCATTGTGGTTTGTTAGTCACCAGCTATTGCTCGTGCATTTGTAATCAATTGATTATAGTGGATTAAGTCCTTGTGTATAAGGCGAAATCACCTTGGCAGGTGGACTGCATTAACTTTGATTTTCAAGTGAACCAGGGTAAAATTCTGTGTGTCTTTCTCCTTTCAATCTTTTGATTGTGTTGTCTTTTTATGTTGGTCGAAAAAGCTTTTGTTTTAAAAACCCAATTCAAACCCCTTTTCTTGTGTTTTTCGCACCTTCAATTGGCATCAGAGCTCCGATTTTGATTGTGATAAAAAATTTATCAACACTTCACTGTGTTCAGTACCGATCCAGTTTGTGTGTGTGAGAAACAATGGCTGCTGTTGCACCAGTTGCTAACAACAACGAGAAAGATCACTACAGTGCTAAACACCAGTCTTTGATGGTGAAAAGTTTGATTATTGGACAAACAAAATTAAAAGTTTCTTTCTAGGATATGATGTTGATCTCTGGGATCTTGTAGTCGATGGCTACGTTCACCCAGTTGATGCTGCAGGAAACAAAGTAGCAAGAAGTGCTATGATAGATCAACAAAAGAAGGATTACAAGAATCATCACAAGGCTAGAACGATATTGCTTAATGCTATCTATTATACTGAGTATGAGAAGACAACAAACAAAGATACTGCTAAGTCTATTTTTAATTCTCTAAGAATGATTCATGAATGGAATTCTCAAGTAAAGGAGACAAATGTCTTGGCCTTAATCCAGAAATATGAGGCATTCAAAATGGAAGATGATGAAACCGTTGAGACTATGTTCTCAAGATATTAGATGCTTGACGTAGGACTTAAGGTTCTAGACAAAGGATACTCTACGAATGACCATGTCAAGCCCCAAAAAATGGAGACTGATGGTAACTGCCTTGAAGCTATCTAAGGATCTAAACAATATTATTCTTGAAGAACTTATTAGTTCTTTAAGAAGTCATGAGATAGAGCTCAAGGAAGATGAACCTCAGAAGCGAGGTAAATCTGTTGTCTTGAAATCTAAGCCTGAAAAGGAAAGGGCTTATCAAGCTGAGGAAGAATCATAAGATTCTGATGAAGACTCAGAATATGATGATGAGTTGTAGCTGATTTTTAAGAGAGTCAACAGACTCTGGAGGCACAGGCAGAATAGTCAAGGGAAGTTCAGAGAAGCTAGGAAGACTGCTGGTCGTTCTGATTCTTCATCTGGACAGAAGAAGTAAGGTTCTGGTAAAGAGGTTATTTGCTATGAGTGCAAGGAGTCAGGCCACTATAAGAATGAAAGTCATAAACTGAAGAAGGTCAAAAGGCCTAAAAAGAAATTTTCTAAAGGCAAGAAGGGGCTCATAGCTACATGGGACGACTAAGAAGAAGAAGATTCTGAAGAGGAACACGCTAACATTGCATTGATGACAACTACAGCTGATTCTAAAGGTTCAGAAGAACCAGAAGACAAGATGTTTTCAAAATCAGAATCAGACTCCGATTCTGAAGAGGTATTTTCTAAACTATCTCGTTCTGACTTAGAGTCATGTCTCTCGGAAATGGTGGAAAAGTACCAAAGTCTTCAGAGTAAATACAAGGACCTTAAACAAGTCAAAGTAGTTGCTTCTGAGACTCGTAGTGAGCTTGAAAAAGATATTTCTTCTCTAAATGAAAAGATTTTTACTTTAGAAAGTAACAACTCTGCTTTGAAAAGCAAAATTTCAAAACTAGAGGAAGAAATAGTCTTAGAAGCTTTTGGTACTGACTGCGTCATCAGATATGACAAATCATTCCAGTACTTTCTGGCTAAAAGCATAGATATAAGCAAAATGGCTTCCATGATCTATGGAGTTAGCATAAATGAAAATAAAGGTTAAGGTTGTACAGAAAGTTCAAAACCTGATGAAAGTCAGAATGTAAAACCAAAACCTCTCTATGAGCATTTTGTGCATGCTGGCACTGAGCCTGACTATTTTGAGCTTGCACAGAAACCTTCACAGACACATAACTCTATTCTAAAACCTAAGTATCATGCACAAATTTCACTTGATTATCCAGTTGAAAGAAAAATCCAAGGCTGTAAAAAACTCTGGGAGAACTAACAAAAGAGGACCCAGAAAGTGGGTACCTAAGGATAAGATCATTTATGTTGCAGACATCTTTAGCCGCTCAGTTGAGACACCAATCATGGTACCTGTACAGTGAATGCTTGCGACATATGATGGGCAGAAGGCATATGTTCCAAAATTTAGAACTTAAGCCTAGAGGCTTAATTGGTTTCGGAGGAAATCAGAAAGGAACTTAAGCCTGACTCATTTGGTTATCTTCCTGAGGACCGACGATGTCAGGTAAGGGGACGAAGATAATTGTCGACCAGAAGTTCCTTTGGAGGAATCTTTTTTTATTTAATTCCATAGCTCAGGGTTGTTTATGTGCTACCTGATACAGAATATCGTCTCGGTGGAAACTATTGCCCTCACCAGGCAGTCTAAGGTTGTAGTTTATTCAACATCATCGTTCTTCAACTGGTTGTATTTCTTGATGTCCCACTCCGATGTCATATGGAAGAGATGTTTACCTGAATATTGCTACTGATATCAATTATTCTCTTTACCTAAGCAATGGAGAAAAATGCAGTATAATCGGCATGTGCCACTACAACATTTGTTGTCTCTGGAAACACTTTTTCTCTGAGGAGATCTCGTTCATTGAGCGGGGATCCTATGGTACCACTACAACATTTGTTGTCTGAGGAGATCTCTTTCATCGAGCGGGGATCCTATAAGATATGCTTCAGTACCTAATATGTGCTTGATGCTAACTATGAACTCGCCATATTTACTTCAACATTATCTCTGAACTTGTTTTATCTTCGATGTTGTCGTGATAGCTATCACGTCAGCGGGCGGAAGATAACGACAATGTTAGATCAAAAGGTGGACCGTGAATCTTCAGCGTTATCTTTGTGGAACTTGCTTTTATTTTACAATGTTTTCAATATTTGGATCTAGGATCCCATATTTTTCTTCTTCATGGAGTTCCCAAGGGAAATCAAAGATCTGGAGATCTGGACAATCCCAACTGAAACGATAACCGTCTGGATCGAATGCGAAAGATCTCCACATTTGACTCAGAGTGCTCTCGATTGGATGATTTGAGGAAGTTACTAAAAATTGAATCATAAATTGGATCTGAAATCGTGGAAACTGTAGGAATCGAAAGTCGACTCCCATAGATGCGTCATTGTTCCGTTCAGGAACAAGAAATGGATGCAGTTGGAGAACTGTTGATATTGAAAGGTGGTGTTGAAATTCCTAACGACGGCGCGGAGCAGACCTTTATGATTATCACTCCAACACCCAAATCAGTTAAACATTCAAGATGAATGTAGTGAAAAGTGGAGACTAGAGAATGTATGTTACTCTTTACGCCTGAACTAATTTTATACCTTGGGTCAAATAGAGTGGATTTAAGAAGGACCAGTCCTTAGCCATTTTGGACTTTTTCCTGCCCAAAACAAATAATATTCATATTTATTTAAATAGGCCAACCTGATACGCTTAAAAGGTTTTTTATGGTCTAAAGCCTAGTCTTTTTAACTAAATTGGATTATAAAAAGCCTAGGCCTTTTTTATTTAAAATAAAAGCCTGGTCTTGCTTGGGCCTGTGTAGGCTATGCCTAAGGTTCCTGTCAGATGGCGTGGCCTATTCCCACCCATACCTACAACAAAAGATAGAGACAAATGGCAAAACGAGTGCCAAAGAAACAAAAAAAAAAAAACAGACAAGTGACAAACACTAAACCAGTTAAACATCGAAAATAAAAGCCCGATCACAATAACTAGTAGCTCCCAAGAAGAACTAGCAACACCATAAAGAACACGTACAACATGAAGTTGCATGTCTCTAATACATTAAGAAGAGAACCCCAATATAGTTTTTTTTCTTGTCTCTTAAGATTTTGTTTCGTTATTATTTTTTATTGAGTCTCTTCTTGTATTGCACATATTTGGATTAAGTTTTGAATCCAATCGTTTTTGGATGCATAATTTAAGTGTTTTCGTTTGAGTATGATCATTATGTTTTAAGTCAATTGGCTGAGTTATTGGAAGAAAAACCATATTTGATGTTGGTTCAAGTTATATGTAAAGTATAATCTTAAACTATTTTGAAAAACTTGAAAAATTAAGATTCCTTGTGTTTGACTCGAATCACTCATAAACCATGATTCAAATCAAATAAAATAGAGGAAAACATGAATGATTTTGCATCTATGACTCGAATCACAATTTTCACTTGACTCAAATCATGCAACATTGTGAATTAAATCAAAAGTTACACTTGATTTGAATCACACAATTCCTGCTAGCCCTTGCCAAGTTTGACTCGAATCACCACTTACACATGACTTGAATCACACAGTTTCCCACTTTTTCCTATGTGCCACTGTCCAAATATATTCGAATCACATTTCATACATGACTCAAATAATTACCATTCAACAAATGTTCTTGACTCGAATAAAACACACATTTTCACCTTTTATGTGTTTTATCTCCAACACCTATAAATCTTTTGTCACCTAACATTTCTCAAAAGAGTAGAGTAACGAGCCTAAAGTACATAACTACGTGAGAACAACTTCCAGTTTTGAAAATTCAAATCTCTTGCAAACGGAATTCTTTCATCTCTAGCTTCATGTTTTGTTCATTGTTTAATGGATTTAAATCTTGATTGATAAGATTTGTGATTGTAGAGGAAGACGTGTCTTAAAACTAACATTTCTTGAAAAGTGCATAAAATTTTTCTGGAGGTTTGTAAGATCTTTGTAGTTGTGATTGGTTGTGATAAATTTCAATGAAAAGAAGGAGGTTTTTCTCTCCAGGTTGGCCTTGGAATATATTTGTGGAAGCCTACAAACAAGGGAGTGTATAATAGAACACCAATTTTGAAATGCGAGAATTATGCTTATTGGAAAGGAAATACGTACGCACATTTACTATCAGTTGACAAAAACCTATGGGTAGCAGTTACTGACGATCCTTTTATCCCAAAAGACATCGATGACACTGTTAAACACCCAAAGGATTGGACAGATGATGAAACAAAAAATGCTTCATATGATTTAAAAGCAAGGAACATACTTATCTAAACTTTAAGCGTGAAAGTATTATACTTTATTTCACATCATAAGAGCGCAAAATCTATATGGGAATGCATTCTTTCAATCAAAAGCATTCATTCATTCAGTCATCTGTTTGATTGAGAAGTTAAAAGGATTGATTTCTCAACCTCAGTGCATTGTTAATTCTGTTGCGCCTTGTTTCAGAGGTCCAGAGGGTGACAATCAAGAGTATTATCTTCGTCTGAATCTCTTTAGGGTTTAATTATAATGGAGAATCAGAAGTAAATGGACCAAGGGCGATTTATTTGCATCTGATTGTCCACTCATAATTATCCAGACATCAATTTAACATATTTTTAAGTCATATGCATTTTTAACTTGTCACAACATGCATTTTGTTCCGTGTAACACTTAAAGTATCAACCAGAATAATTTTCCGGATCTACAAACAGACCTGTCGAACTGTTTCTCAACCGTACATCGAATTAGCGGGCGAAAAAACTTCAAAATTGAGCGTACATACATCAATATTCTTAATCTATGTTTCATATAAAGTATCAACCAGAATAATCTATGTTTCACATAAAGTATTATTGATGTCTGCATTTTTAACTTGTCACAACATGCATTTTGTTCAGTGTAACACTTAAAGTATCAACCAGAATAATTTTTCGGATCTACAGGCGGACCGGTCAAACCGTTTCTCAACTGTACATCGAATTAGCGGGCGAAAAAATTTCAAAATTGAGCGTGCAAACATCAATATTCTTAATCTATGTTTCACATAGTTTAACATGGTGTGCTCACTTTAATTTTTTGTCTACTTTTTTTTGTCGCAGTTTTGTCCGTCAGAGCCATTTTACCGGCCAAAATTTATTTCAAAATTTGACAAAAACCTATATGTTTCCGATAAATTTATTCCGCATTGATCATTTTAGTGCATTCAGTTTAATTTTTCTTACATTTCTTGCGTCTAATTTTTATTTATTTTTAATCCGTTTATTTTTGTTTTTTTTTATTCTAAAATAAATCGTTAGAATTAATTAGAATTTATTGTTTATATTTTTTTATGGTGTTTCATTTTATTTCATTTTTATTATTAATATTTAAAAAAAAAATCGGTCAAAGAAAATAATTTGAAGGAATTAAGAGAAAAAAAGGAGAAAAGAGAGAATTGCTTTTTTGATTTCTAGCATAAGTGTATAACATGTGTAGTGATGAAATAGTGTGGTAATGAGTCCAAGATGGTTGACTATAAGTTAAACATTACTTTATATTTCAATCTTGTTTTAGAATCTGTTGAAGTTTAAAGTCCAGAGTCTCTTGTCCAGTGTCTAGAGTTTCTCGTCTAAAATCCAGAGTCTACTTTGTCCAGTGTCTGTTCTATCCAGAGCCTGCTTTGTCCACAATCCACTTAGTCCAGAGTCTAGAATTTTCTTTCATTATCTTTAAGTTATGCACACTTAATGAAACTAATAGTTATCGCAACTGCGAAAAACAACCGGCGGAAAAACACAGTCACCACTGAAGGTTATTTATCCCGACGGGGGAAAGGAAACGATCGAAGAAACCTCAAAAGTGAGAAGACATGGTCTCGTAACCAAATCCTGGGTTTGGGAGTCGATTATGTGAGAGGAAGGTATTAGCACACCCCCGCGTCTATTGTACTCAACGGGATCCACTCTTGTTGTTCTAATCAAAGTGTGTGTTTATCTAAAGCATACATGCTAAACGGAAACGAAAATGGAAAAAGGAAAAAAAAGGAGACTCGATAAGACTTCGCCGTTGTAGGCCTACGTATTCCCTCGTGCAATGGGGAAGTCAGAGTCAACGTAGTTCGGAGGACTACAAGTGAAAGGGAGGAAGGGTGCTCGCCAAGACTTCGTCGTCACTACTACGGAAAATCCATTTAACAACGGTTGGGAAAGATGTATAATCACGCGGGCGCAAGCTTTTTTATGTAGAGTGTTGTTGTAAAATGATACTTACTATGACGACCCATTAACAGTTGTAGTAACCTGGAAACAGTGCGCCCTGTCACAACGGTTTTTCAAACGAACCGTTGTGATAAATATAATGGACCTTGGTTCGATTCCCAGATGCACCGTTTTGATATTTATTTTTTTCTAGACAACGCGCGAGATATTATAACGGTTATGATGTATAACCATTGTTATATATTATGCTGGATTAACAAATATCATCCTGCTTTTATATATAATCTCATATTTTAACCTATTTATTGTTCATCATATCATAGCAGAAAATACAACCCACATATGTGATAAAATTTTCATTCAAGTACTTTTAATAAGAATTGTGTGCCATATCGAAGACAACAAAATGCAAGTTTCATATAAAGTTTCATAAGTGCAAGTTTCATATTTAATACATCTAAATTAAACTCTTGAATATTGAAGACAACAGAGACACTTTTAAGTTTTAATTATCAAATATAAATGACCTAGTTGACATAAAATTACTCCAACTATACGGTGCTTGGTCATCATCATCTGAATTGACCGTAGCTGTCCTCCTTCTCTTTCTTCTTGATCTCCTTATTCTCCTCCTGCTTCGTATTCCTTGCAAGGCGACGCCTGTTGGATCTGTATAGCTTATTCGGGATGGACAACTGGTTAGACCTCTGCAGCCTCTGTAACCTGGAAAACTTCTTGGACATCTACAACATCTACGACCAGAACAACTTCTTGGACATCTACAGCATCTTTAACCACATGCGTAGTTTGTTGGACTTTTTGGACAACTTCTTGAACGTCTACAGTTTGTTGGACCTGGACTGCATTGTTGGAACTCATTTTGATTAATTCTCTTCAATGATGTTGTTTGTGTGATGGTAAGAAGAGGAATAACGTATTTATAATGATTTCTATGATTCTTCATCTTCTCTCTACATTGAAAATCTAATCGTTTTAGTTGAAAGTCATTATTATTTCTTCAACTCAAAAACCATTGCTGATTCTTCATCTTCCCCATTCATTTTTTATTATATTCTTATTTAAGATGGGGCATTGGAAATCAAAACATTAAATAAACTAATATAGGCCCTAATGCTATTTACATAAGAAGTAGTAATGTGTGTTTAAGGAATAATGAGCCCTAAGATGCCACATCATGATGTTCCTATAAAATTTTGTTATGTATAAAACATTACTAAAATAATCTGTCACATAACATTAAATAATGATGATATAAAAACATTCATTGATGATGCATGTACATGGTTACAATGACAAAATTTAGATTAGAAGTTTTAGTACACAAACATCAAACTGGACCAGCTTACGAATAAATTAAGTTTGAAGTAGAAGAAAATAGAACTGACGTGCTTATTTCTCAGACTGCTATCCAAAAAAGACGCGCAATCTTCTTTGATGTCGTTGTTCCATTCAATCCCTGAATAACTTCCTCGGCATTCTTTCTGTTACAGAAACAACTTGAAGGAATTAAAACATAGCGTATATGGCAAGCGAGGCATAAGTAACACACTACTGATGATATTGGCAATACAACAAGTGTTACCTAACACCAACTTGAACATCATGCCTACCAGATTTCTTGCAAAACTTTGCAGAACCCTGTTCTATATACATGTAACTTCCACAAGAGAAATCAAAATTCTATCTATGATAACCAACAAATGTCATATCATAGCCAATGAAATCAGATTACCATGGTATGTATTACGAATTGGTAACTTATACCAAAGTACAGCCCAGCAGACAATCATAACCTAAAGCATATGAAACATGTACTCTCATACTGACTTGACATATACAACATAAACAAAGAAAAAGAATGAAGATGTTGAAGAATACCGTACTTCGAAGATGAGGAATCAAATGAAGGAAGAGGATGAATGTTTGAGCATATACAACATAAACCAAGATAAAAGGAATGAAGATGTTGAATAGTACCGTATTGAGAAAGATGAAGATTTGAGCTCCAAATGAATTGATACGAAGAAAGAAAAGATTACGCCACTGCTGTCATCTCTAGCTTGCTTTTTCGCCTAGGGCGTCTTATGAAAGAAATACAGATTAAGTTTTGTTTTTAATTTATCATTAAACCCTTAAATCTTGGTTGTGTAACGCAACTGTAGTGGAAACATAAGTCCACTAACAACGGTTGACTTTCTTCACAGTTGTAAAATCATTTACAATTTATTTTTTAAATAATAGAGTATAACAACGGTTCATTAAACTAACCGTTGTAAAATCATTTACATTTTATTTTTTAAATAATAGATTTAATTGACACAAGAGTATAACAACGGTTGTTTAAACTAACCGTTGTAAAATAATTTACATTTTATTTTTTAAATAAAGGACTTAAGTGACACACGCTTAATGTACTCTAAAAAATGGAAAAAATGAAGTTGCTGAGAATCGAAGCTTGCCACACATCATTTATTACTACGGTTTTTATAGACAACCGTCATTAAACCACTGTTTATAAATCCTGCTACTCACTGGGCGCGAAAATTTAATATATTACAATGGTGTATATTTCTTCCGTTGTAAACCTGGCGTTGTTGTTTGCACGTTTTGTAGTAGTGCGTCTTGTACCTACGTATCTTCATTTGGAAGAGAATGAAGAAATCAGAGCATTCGTAGTTTGGCCTATGGATTGATAAGGTAGGTACTAAGTGTCTTTTATGAGCAATGCTAAGTTCACATTCCAGCAGTTAGGGTCGAGGCCTGTTTGCGGTAGAATTAAAGTAGCATGCCCTTTCCGAAAAGGTTTGAAGGAAAATCCCGAAGGACAAAATGATTTGCATTTGTTCAAGGATTTTAAAGAAATGGATTAACTTTGTTCGAGACGCATATTACACTAAAGTCTATAACATAGGAGTGAATGCTTTGCAAGATCGTCCCCAAATGGGACGTATGCTAAGCACTCTAGAAGAAGTAAGGAGAGACTCCCACTCATCATTTCCCATGTGTCGCGGTGAGAATTGGATACAAAGCTATTGATCAGCTTGAATCATAAATCATAATTCATCACCGGTCTTTAATTTATCCAAGGGAAAGGGTAAAG
Source organism: Lathyrus tuberosus (assembly GCA_022829125.1). Classification (NCBI taxonomy): domain Eukaryota; kingdom Viridiplantae; phylum Streptophyta; class Magnoliopsida; order Fabales; family Fabaceae; genus Lathyrus; species Lathyrus tuberosus. Next base: position 9,990,657 of record JALAZF010000034.1, read on the forward strand.
ATCAAAAACCCTAATTGCAATGTAAAACAATGCAAGAGATCTAAGGTTCGGGGGTTGGTTATACCTAGGGAAGGTGTTAGCATCCTAAGTATCTGTAGTACTATACAAGAACCTCTTGTTTGTGTTGTGTTATGCTATTGTTTTCTTGTAAAGGGAAATGTGCTAAGGTAAAGACCTAGGGGTATATACACTAAGTATGCTCGCCAAGACATCGCATCTCGTGCCTACGTATCTTGACTAAAAAGAATCAGAGCATTCGTAGTTCCCTTAAATAAGGGTAAACAAAGTTTGTTGGTTAGTTTAGGAGAAGAGATAGGTTGTCATCTTAAGGAGAATACTCAACTTAAACCATCACAAACATGTGGAAGATGGATCTTTGCTTCGCATTAAGAGAAGGGCCCTGACTTAGATATAAGATCGACGAGTATGCCACATACCTCTCTTAAGCGGAAAAGAATCAACATCTTTCTCAACTATGTCATAGGGTAGGAGAATTACATCTCAACTAGGGATGACTCGTGTCTATTTCTCTCATGGGAGAAAAAAAGGGAAACTAACTGTTAGTTGTCTAAGGTGAACATCCTAATGGGAAACTATCCTAAAGGATGCTATCTTAAGGGAAATAACCTATAAGAAATAAGGATCAAACTAAGAAAGAAAGGTCTAAATTATCCTAGAAAATGACTTACGAGTCAACAAGGTAACTTTCCTTTGGAAAGAGGAACAACTACTTGTAAAACAAGTGTTGAAAAAGGGGAGTTTCAAGATGAAGATTATAAAAACCAATGAACCAAAGCCAAAGATAAAATGTGATAGGACAATCAAAGATGGAAGCAACTAAATAATATCATGCTCAACATGCCCAAAATGTTCATGGATGAAGTCAAACAAACACCAAACTATCAAGCATACTTGCCACAAGTTTCACCACACAAAGACAAATGAAAGAGAAGGCTCAACATGGAAGTTATGACTCATAAACCAAGAGGTCAGTTGCATACACAACTCATGGATCTCATATTCAACATCAACATGTCAAAATAAACATCAACATGGATCACATTTAGGCATGAACAAGATTATATGCAAGTGACAAGTCAAGACATCATGGAATAGTTCAAACAAAACAAAACATGCATAAATGATAAAATGGACAAACAAAAACACCTTTGAATCATGAAGTTAGAAGTGAATCATGCTTTTCAAACCATAAACAAACACACTTTCAATCCCTACAGACATCCCAAGAAACTAGGTCATGATGGACACAAAACATGGACAAAAGATGATCACATTAACATGGTATTAAAAAATAGGAAAATGAACTAACAAATCCCAAACCAAAGTTCAAATACATGCTTATACATTCAAGTGTGTGGGTATAAGAGATTGACACAAGAGAAGCACAAGAGCTAGCACAAAATCACTCATCAAGAAAAGGCACCAAAGGCATCGAGCACAAATCGAGGGATATTAATCATGCAAATGAAAAACATTCTAAACCACTTCATTCAAGGTCAAAAACCACACTAAAATCAACCTTATTATGTGTACCAAAACATTCTAAAAAATCAGCACAAGAAACAAACTAGAAGTGCTTCAATCAAAAGCAAAAGTTCAAACTAGGTTAAAATGACACATTGAATCATAAAATCCAAAATAAAATAAAATTAAAATTAAAAATCATAGAAAATTAAATAAGACTTTAAAAGAAAAGAAATAAAAAAAACACCAAAGCAAGAGGGGTGTAGGCAGTAAGACCAGTATAGGTGGAAACCAGTTATACGCGCTATTGGGCTTGAATTAGGGTGGTGCACATAGCAAAATATCTAAGCCCACATGCTAGAAAACAATGAAAATAAAAAGAACTCAGCCAATTAAATGAAACGCTGTGTTTCACTTCACGCCATAGTCAACTAGTCCAAAAAAGCCATGCCACGCAAGCAAGTCAACAAATCAAACATCCACCTCATCATGACACCTCAGACGCCGGAGCCCTAGCTTCAGTCATCTTCCCCGGTGAGCTTCACCGGCGGTGACTACAAAAGCTCATGAAAACGAAAAACAAAAGCACCTCCTTGCATGAAATTTCAAGAGGATTAAGAATCTGCAAGTAGTTTTTCAAAATAATATCTCTAACCTAATGAAAATCAGCCACAAAATGTTGACACAAAAACTGCAATCTTAACCAAACGAGACAACAAGCATGGGAATACCCTTTATGTTACTTCAGTACACCAAACATGTGAAACACAAGCATTTTGAACGTGTATTATGGGAGAACAGAGATGATAAAAGTTTACCAACAATGAGGCTTGTGTGCTTGCTACCTTGCCTTGAACCTCCAAACGAACCTTTGTATTACTTCCTTGTGCTCCAAAGATGATGATGGTAGTGAGAAAATGAATGGAACAAGTCTTAAGAAACTGATTCGAAGAGAGGAAGTTGAGAGTGAAAAAAAAAATGAAATATGGCATGTGTTCTGGCTGCAACAAAATGTGCTCCCTAACCCTAGGGTTTTCAATTTTAAGCTTAAATATGGAGGTTTGGTGTGGTAGCATAAAATGTTACTGAGGTTAAAGCCTTATGGTAAAGATTTGAAAAATTTGAAAAATAGAGGGAGAGATGGTATCGTACGCATGGCTATGGGGAGTGTGTTTGTCATGTTGTGTAGGATGCTGCAAGGATTATAGCAGGTCTTGATGGAAGCAAGTTTGCTGAGCCATTTTTCCAAGCTTGCATTCTTTGGTGAAAAGTTTAAATTGTGGCAAAAGAGACACAAAGGTATGTTCCTCCAAATGAGGTAAACTTTGGGATGTTGTTTTGAAGGACAAAGACCAACTCTTGCACATGGAATTGTGAGAAATTTGAGTGCTGCATGAAGTGATATTATTGCATGGCCAAATGTGATGTGAATACATGTACATACAAGAATTCATGAAGCTTACTTTCAAAATCCATAACTCACTCAAATTGGCTTCATATCAAGAGATCTTTGGTTTAATGTAAAGTTCATGGATCATAGAGCAAACTTCATTTGAAATTCAAGATGAAACAAACCTTATAAAGTGATGAAAAGTGGCCTTGAAATCATGTCCAACAAGATTACCAAGAAGAAACTTAAAAAAATTCTAAGTTATGGAAGATGGCATACTTGTGACACTATCTTTGAAGCATCATAACTTGATGTATATTTGTCCAAAGGACAAGTTCTTGTAATAGGTGGAAAGCTTGAAATGAGCTCTACAACTTTGATGTTCAAAGAAAATTGAAATGATGTCTTGATCATGATGAAAAGTCCCTTGGAAGATTGGTCCACAAAGTTACCAAAAACTTGTCAAAGGAAAACCTCATTTTGGTGACTTCATAACTTGAGCTCTATTCATCCAATGGAGGAGTCCTAGTACTCAAAAGAAAGCTAGAAGAACACTCTACAACTTTCATGTTTGAGGAAAATTGAAATAAAGCTTGGATCATGGTGAAAGAATGCTTTGAAAAACCATCCTTCATGTTGAGATTCCATACTTAGAAAAATTTCTAAGTACAAAACTTCAAATCTTTGTTTTTCTTAACTTTAAGCCTCTATATCATGAAATCCATGGATTTCTTGAACATTTTTCCTTCTCCAAACTTGTAGTACATGGTGTCCTCTTCAATTTGATAGCTAGTTTGCTCCATTTGGATCAAGGATGAAGAAGTTATGGATGTTGCAAGATGGCTAAAAGTTAGAATTTTCACACTTAGAAACTTCTTTTCAAAAACCCTATTCCTTCAAATCTCTTGATTTTATGCTTCCTCTTGGTTTTCTTTGATCCAAACTCATAACAACACTCAAGATGATATGGCATGCTCATGGTTGACCTCAAAATCCCAAGTTTGACTTTTTAGAGGCACAATTGATTTTCGTGACCAGATAAATCTCCAAACCTTGATTTTCAATCAACAACAACCCTCTGGGCTATTTGGATACCTCAAGTGGACTTCATGGATACCTTGATGAGCTTTAGATCATGTCTTAGGGTTTGTGGCCAACTCTTGACCAAAATCCATGGGTACAATTGACTTTGACTGAAGAAACCCTAATTCTTGATTAAGTGCCACTGAGCCTCTGAGGAGCTCAATTTGAGGCCACCTGGTGCTTGTCATTTGATGGGAATGAGCTTCCTAGGAGTGTGAGGACTTGCTTGATTGATGATGCCCTCAAAACTTGATTGGCCAATCCCTTGAGGCCTCTGGGAGCAAACCTTAATTCATTGGTGAACAAAAACAAACAAGGAAAAGCAACAAAACTTGGTTAGTTATGCATGTATGATTAACCTAAAGAGGTGGGATCTTAGGGTTGAAAATTAGGGTGTGACAGATGCCCCTATTTAAGTTTCTTCTATCCGGAGATATGAGGATTGAAATCTTCGTCTCAACGCGATATGAGAGACTTAAATACAAACTTGCACAATTTTTGGCCCTAAGATACCACCAAATGCATATGATATGGTATGATATGATATGATATGATATGCAAAACAAGGATCTGTGGTGGAAAATATGCCACAGGGGAACAGGTGCACTGGGAAAAAGTTGCAACTCCAAGGGAAAGGTTGACAACTCCGCAGAGAAGAATCAACTCACTACTACTGGGGATAAGACTCAACTCCATTGGGGAAAAGACTACCAACTGACAATCACATAGCAGTCCAAAGAAGTATCCTCCAGGAGAAAAATAATTTCAGTTATAATGATAAAGAAATACCTTTGCAGAAATAATAAACCTCCCTTCGTCTCGGGTCATAAGCCACAGACGGTTCTCAGTTTCTTCTTTAATCAAGCTCTTTCAACTTGAAAAGGGTAAATAAATCTCCCCTTGTACCGAGTCATAAGCCATAGACTGGTCTCAGTTTCTTCTTTAATCAAGCTCTTTCAACTTGAAAAGGGTAAATAAACTTCCCCTCATACCGGGTCATAAGCAGACTGGTCTCAGTTTCTTCTTTAATCAAGCTTTTTCAACTTGAAAAGGGTAAATAAACTTCCCCTCGTACCGGGTCATAAGCCACAGACTGGTCTCAGTTTCTTCTTTAATCAAGCTCTTTCAACTTGAAAAGGGTAAATAAACCTCCCCTCGTACCGGGTCATAAGCCACAAACTGGTCTCAGTTTCTTCTTTAATCAAGCTCTTTCAACTTGAAAAGGGTAAATAAATCTCCCCTCGTACTGGGTCATAAGCCACAGACTGGTCTCAGTTTCTTCTTTAATCAAGCTCTTTCAACTTGAAAAGGGTAAATAAACCTCCCCTCGTACCGGGTCATAAGTCACAGACTGGTCTCAGTTTCTTTTTTAATCAAGCTCTTTCAACTTGAAAAGGGTAAATAAACTTCCCCTCGTACCGGGTCATAAGCCACAGACTGGTCTTAGTTTATTCTTTAATCAAGTTCTTTCAACTTGAATAGGGTAAATAAACCTCCCCTCGTACTGGGTCATAACCCACAGACTGGTCTCAGTTTCTTCTTTAATCAAGCTCTTTCAACTTGAAAAAGGTAAATAAACGTCCCCTCATACCGGGCCATAAGCCATAGACTGGTCTCAGTTTCTTCTTTAATCAAGCTCTTTCAACTTGAAAAGGGTAAATAAACTTCCCCTCGTACCGGGTCATAAGCCACAGACTAGTCTCAGTTTCTTCTTTAATAAAGCTCTTTCAACTTGAAAAGGGTAAATAAACTTCCTCTCCTACCGGGTCATAAGCCACAGACTGGTCTCAGTTTCTTCTTTAATCAGGCTCTTTCAACTTGAAAAGGGTAAATAAACTTCCCCTCGTACCGGGTCATAAGACACAGACTGGTCTCTGTTTTTTCTTTAATCAAGCTCTTTCAACTTGAAAAGGGTAAATAAACCTCCCCTCGTACCGGGTCATAAGCCACGAACTGGCCTCAATTTCTTCTTTAATCAAGCTCTTTCAACTTGAAAAGGGTAAATAAACTTCCCCACATATCGGGTCATAAGCCACGGACTGGTATCAGCTTCTTCTTTAGTCAAGCTCTTTCAACTTGAAAAGGGTAAATAAACCTCCCCTCGTACCGGGTCATAAACCATGGATTGGTCTCAGTTTCTTCCTGGGAAATCAGATACTTATGGGAGAGTATCTTCACAGGGGATTGGAACTTCACTGGGGATTTATGACTTCAGCGGGAATCTGTAACTTATTGGAGATTTGGAAGTTTCACCGGGGATCTTCAAAGGAGATGCTAACCGGTTGACTTGTAAACATGTCTTCTCAAATAAAAAGAAGGATCATCTGAATCTTCACCAATCTTCTTGAAGAGATGCCATTTAATGGAAGCAATTGAATAATGGACTCACTGGAGAGAACATCACCGAGGAGCGATATTGTTGTGGGTTGAAGATCGCATTGGAGCAAATAAAATTCTTGTAACAGGAATTCTCAAATAAGGAGAAACACTTGTAAAGTCTTCAACAAACTTCTCTGACGGATTTATGGAGAGATGCCATTCGATGGAGAACGACCTGATAATCTTGCAAAACCTCTGGAGGCAGACGAACTGTCTTAAAGAAGACTGCCATTTGTCATCCAAATAGAAAATCTGCTGTCTGGATACCAATTCCCAAAAAATGTCATAACAACACTGCTGGAGAATGCAATTTTTATTTTCAATGGTGATCTTCAAAGAAGACGCTTCCTGGGGAGACAAAGTGCAAAATAAATGTACACTCGATCTAGGTTTAACAGCCTAGAGAGATTCGAAAATTGTGATTGTCAGGGACCAAAGTTCAATTCAGGCAATAACTGAAAAGAAACGGTCAAGCAAAACTCTATCCATTGAGGAATGAACTCAACAGGGGTTTATCTTTATCCGAAAATGGAAAAGAAAACTAAAACAACCATCTTCCACAAGGATCAAACTCAGTGGGGAAACTGGAAAAGATGTGCTCTTTCTACTTAGGGCTGACGACTCTACTTGGAGGGAGAAGACAAACCTAGTCACTTGGGGATAAACACAGCCAAAGTGAACAGCTTAGCAAGCAAATAAACAAATAACATCACCAAATTCAAAATGCACAGATGCCATGTATCTATATGAATAAGTGTATGACATGTTATGCATATACTGACAAAACAAACGGAAAGAAGTAAACTAGAGATGAAATAAACATCTCGACACGGATACTCGGTCAATCTTCACAATATAAGAACATCACTAGGGATGACTGGAAAGCCACATCTGGGACCAAAATCCTACTTCAAGGCTTCCAATCTCGGGAGAAAAGAGAGTACTCCACTTGGGGATGAACATCATGACTTCACATAGGGGATCGTCAAGATGAATCCGGTGACTCTGTTGAAGATGAGAAAGATCCACTAGGGAAGGAATCAAACTCATGACGGGAGAGACTTCCTGGGGAATAAAATAAATATCCACTGCGAACTGAAGCAATCTCAAAGGAAGTTGTAATTGGAGATGCCAGAGCTGAGGCCTCATGGGGGATAAAATAAATATCCATCTCAATGGGGAAGCTTCGCTCAAAGTAGCAGCTGCAGACATCAGAGCTAAGACTCCATGGGGATGAAATAAACATCCACTTTGCCGGGGAAGGTTGAAGTGGTAAGAAATCAACTGGGGAATGAAATAGCATTCACTTCACTAGGGACAGGCTGGGACCAATGAGATTCACTGGAGAATTCTTAGGTCACCAACTGGGGAGATCTTACATTAATCATGCCATAACTGCTTGAGGTAGAGATTCATTGGGGAATTGTCATGACCATCTGAAGTAGCCACTTATTAGAGAATTATCACACCACTCGGAGCAAAATTCTTTGGGGATATGGGTGAAGAGAGTCATAGGACAATGTAGCTCTGTATTTCGAGATCTCTCATCTTTGGAAAGACTATTAATGTCCCTTTCATGCCCATGAATCAAAGTAAAATACACACGTATTTTAAAAAGATTAAAATTTTTTTTGAACACTACTATAAAAAATAAAAGACATTTTGCAGAATAAGAATAAACATTGAGATTGCCAATAAATGGAAAAGGCTCAATTTTATTTATTGAATGGTAGTCGGCGAACGACGCGACTCCATGGATCATTACAAAGTTGAAAAAAAAAGGGTAAATAATGGAAAAGGTTACATCAAAACAATGTCCACTATCCTTCAAAACCACTATGAATATCCTATGCTCTGAGCTTTCGATGGTCTGACTAATGAGTCTGGTGAAAGAGAAGGATTCTGATAATCCAATCTGATTTGATACAGTGAACCAGCCTGATCCCTAACTTTTGCCTAGATTGCCTTTTCAGGTTTTCAATCTAGCGGGATGATTTCTTTCTGTTTTGTGTCTCTAACTTTTGCCTGGACCGCCCTTTCGGGTTTTCAGCTTACCGAGATGCTCATTTTTGCCTAAACCGCCCTTTCGGGTTTTCAGCTTAGCGAGTTGTTCTTTTATCTTTTAGGTATAGTACCTTTTGACTGCATCGGTATTCACAGGACGAGTGATTTCCTCCCCATCCATAGTTGCTAACATCAAAGCGCCCCCTGAGAAGACCTTCTTAACAACATACTGACCGTCATGGTTAAGAGCCCACTTGCCCCTAGAATCAGTGAGGAAGGATTGGATTTTCTTAAGCACAAGGTCACCTTCTCTAAATTCCCGAGGTCGAAATTTCTTGTCAAAATCTTTCTTCATCCTCTGCTGGTATAACGGACCATGGTATAAAGTCGTCATCCTTTTTTCTTCAATTAAATTCAGCTGGTCATATCTGCTTTGACACCATTCAGCCTCTGAGAGTTTCGCCTTTATCAGAACTCGCATGGAAGGAATCATGACTTCTATTAGGAGTACAACTTCCATACCATAAACAAGTGAAAAGGGAGTTGCTCCTGTTGATGTGCGTACCGAAGTACGATACCCATGTAAAGCGAACGGGAGCATTTCATGCCAGTCCTTGTAAGTGACAACCATCTTCTGAATGATCTTCTTTATGTTCTTGTTTGCCGCTTCGACTGCCCCATTCATCTTTGGTAGGTAAGGAGAAGAATTGTGATGCTCAATTTTGAACTCTTCACACAGTTCCTTCATCATCCTGTTATTCAAATTTGATCCATTATCAGTGATGATTTTTCTTGGCACACCATAACGGCAGATGAGCTGATTCTTGATAAATCTGACACTACTTGTCTGGTGACATTCGCATACAAAGCTGCTTCAACCCATTTGGTGAAGTAATCAATTGCCACTAAGATAAAGCGATGTCCATTAGAAACTTTCGGCTCTATCATGCCAATCATGTCAATGACCCACATGGAGAACGACCACGGAGACGAGATAACATTG